>OW443302.2:7500-10007500 GCA_937001585.2 Brachylomia viminalis | reverse complement strand
ACAGGTTGAATACATATGAAATAGTACATTGTTCACCGAGAGGAGAAAGTGACGGTGAAGGCGAGGGCTTTAAAACACCCGAGATCGGGAATCGCACTTTCTCTCGAGTGATACATAGTGCTTTATACTACACCTACGAGGAAAATAAAAAACTAAATCTTCAAACAACACACAAATTAAAAATGGCGCCAATGGCGTCTGCACGTAGACAGAGAAACTAATGCAATTTTCACATGTTCTTTTTTCAAATTGTTTATCCTGCCGCCGCAGGGTCGCACCAATGACTAAAGACTTTAGTCATTGGGTCGCACTGCCATGACTGCCAGCCTGACACCATCCAACACACAGCTAGTGGCCAGTGGGGCCAGTGTCATTTTGCGAACTTCGAGATAAAAACTCACTGGAAAAACTTTTTGGCTTTTGATATTTAGGTTACCGGCGCATAGTCTTACCCAAAATTAAAAAAGAAAAACCACGTAAGAAATGGATTTTCATAATTACACTTTTCTCTCCCGCTCAGATGCGTTTTCTCCCCGCATATTTGTTCGATATGCAATGACGTACTTTCTACCGTAAAGATAAAGTATCAAGGTACTTTCCAAGCAGGTGTAGTATAAAAGGTTTAACTTTAGCGGATTAGCGCTCCAAAACGTAAAATGTAGTAAAGTTCTATAAAATTGTGACTGTAATTTTAGTATATTGGAGTGTCTTATGACTCCACGTGAACGAAGTCACGGGCAGAAAACTAGTAAAGAAATATAGCTGAAGCATCCAAAAATACACACAGTTTTATTTCCTAGGACATTATTGGGTTCTCAGAAATATAAACATGTATTGAGAAACACTGGTGCAGAAATTAATACAGTTTTCTTGAGCATGTTAATTTTTCTTTTCAAAGAAAACCAAGGAAACGAAACACTGAGACAAAGTTGTTGAACGAAATAAAATTCAGTGCTGAAATGAGATATTTCAGATAAGAGCATAAGAAATTTGTGAAATTAATTATTAAGGTAAAACACATTTTTATTATTATGCTAGCGCTCAGTCCCTCCTTTGCACGGGTGCAATCTATATAGGTTAAGCCTTATAAGTTATCCTAGTACGAGTGGAGAATAATAATCATTTACAATTAAACCCGGATTCAAGTGCCTTGCATTCATTGCGTATTCATTAGGTACGGTACTACAGAAATTAGGGTAACTAATTAATTCAGACATGTGTTTTCTCGAACATGCATGGCCATTTGAGCAATATTTTGACTACCTTCTTCGAGATAAATCGAAATTGCTGTACTGGCCAAATACATGCGAATGCGAGCAGCGGCCGGCAAAAGTTGTATGAAAATCCACATCTGTCCTAGTTTAGCGGACAAATAAATTACATAGTACTTAAGTAGTCATCAAAGGTTTTATTTAATCTAACTGGCTTGCAAATAGAAATCTGTTTATTGAAAAAAAAAAAAACGAATGAACACTTTAGCGCTGGAAATAGTATATTTCATTACAAGTGCGGAAAGGCTGTCATTGCAAAGAGTTCCGACAAATGTCTACCCGAGCCGTGGCGCAGCCGAAGGCGAGGGTTGACAGTCGGAACAAGTTGCAATGACGGTTCTGCAGATGTACTGAACGACAATTTTTAATACAGTTGCGAAAAAATGAAGCAATTTAATAAAATAATAAAAACACAATAAACTCAACTAACTAATCATTTATTTCTTATAAAAGTTATAGTACACATGTACATTGAAATTGGTACAGTTTTTTAAACTAACTGGGGAAGTTTTAGGTTGCATATTTACTGTTTGAGACAAACTATTATTAATTTCGTATGATTGTTCATGTATATTTGTCATACAATGGCGTTTGCTAGTTGATGGAATTGGATCTGATGAATTATCATTATCAACGAAGGTAGATGGACGAACGTTCTCTTCAATATGTGAAGGAGACGGACTGGACCTTAAATTAATGGATTGTGTGATGTTTTTCCCAGTTTCTAGTTTGTTGTTTAATGAATCACCAATATAGCTTTCTGCAACTTTGTCTGATTTCCAACCTCCTAGTCGCTTTAAGGACGTCAAATTGGCTCCTGAATCTGCCAATAATGTGGCAGAGGTCCTCCTGAAGCTGTGCCCAGTATAATACTCAGCATCCGGCAGACCAAGAAACGTAGCTATTTCTTTTAGCATATTACCAAATTTGTTTATCCCGATTGCTTGAGCTGTACACTTCCCTTTCTGGCAATTTTGAAAAAAACGGTCGGTTTTTCCTTTTTGGGACCGCTGATTCATATATTTTTGCACTATTCTTAGAAAATCTCCTTCAACAACAAAGCTTCTCGGTATCTTATTTTTTGTGTTCGGAATCTTGATTAGTAGCATTTTTCCATGGGCTTCAATATATTTTAAAGTAATATTGGCTAACTCCTCTCTGCGGCAAGCTCCAACAACGCCAAAAATCAGAGCAACCTACAAAAAAAGGGATTTGATTAATATTTTTTTAAATAATGTATTGACTGTATTTTGCGATTTCGTAAACTGAATACTAAAGAAAAATATAAGTACTTATTAATAAATTACCTTTGTGGCTAAATAACGATCATCGGGAGCTTCGTTCAAAAACCTTTCCACTTCATTGGATGTTAATATTTTCGACTTTTTACTTGTAAAACCGTCTGATTGTCGTTTTAAGAAAGCATTTAATTTTGGGTATTCACTTTTAACCACGTTGTTCCTTATTTTCAGCATACTTTTTACCATCGAAAACCTCGACCATAACGTAGGCGGTTTTAATTTTGCTGAGAGCTCGGAGAAGTATGCCAACATAACATTTTCTGAAAAACTATTTGCTTTTTCCCTTCTCTCCACGCAATAAATCCGTCGTATGTAGATATGTAACGACTTTTTGACTTTTCCGGTAAAATGTTCTCCGAAGCATTTTGTGCAAATATACTGAGTTCCAGTGGTCTTAATTAAAAAAAAATAGGGTCGAAATTACTCATTTTGTGCAACAAACAACTAAACTCGCAAAGAAAATTTCTGGAAAATGGCGCCAACCGTAGAATATAAACAGAGTTTTTTTTTTCTTCGCCCATTTTGGTAGGCAAAGGGAACTATCCATACAGCTTAGTCTTCAGTATATTTTTTTTATTGATATGAAATGAAAATGAAATTTAATTAGATGAAATGAAATGAAACCTAACCTAACTCATTCAATTAAATCATTAGATATTGAAATAAATTAGTAGCTTCTTTTTAGAAATATAGGTACTTATTTATATGAATCACAAAAACTCTTTAGTAAAAACTTCATGGTTGGTTTTTCTTTTTAATAGACGTTATTTTGACAGTTGGGAAAGAGAACGCACGAGTTCGGAAAAGGTATAAAAAAAGCACTATTATGTAATAGCCCACATCCCGAACGCTATACGTCCCTGCAATACACCACTTTTTGAGCAATTATTAAAAAATTATTGTTGTTCGTCATTGATTTTGAAAAGTAGGTAATTGTATTTTAATTTCCGCGCATTATTTGAGAAAAGTACTTTATAAGATTTGGCCACAACTAGGCGTTGATGGACTTACGTACCTATGTGTGAATCGGCTTCGCCTCGGCCCACATTTACACGTTTGTCCATCAATGCCTCTTTTGCTGGCTGTAGTAGTTTAGGTACTATTATTTAACACAACATTACTGTAAGCTGCTAATACATAGTAATCTCATGTAGCCACATCACTGTACGTTTTTAGAATAGGCCAGTAAGAAAAGCAGCCGATGAAAAATTTATTAAAATATCGAACTCTTTGGGAATCTGTAGATGTGTAATAAATTCATATTATGTCATTTGTTTTTACAAATTGGCGGCAATTTAAAAAGTGTCTGTCCTGCGTCGAAATAGATTTGACTAGAGAAAAGTTTCGTTCAATGATTTATTACGAAATTCGTCGCGATCTTACTCATCAACAATGTTACGATATACTTCGATTAGCATTTCATGACGAAGCCCCATTCCAAGCCACAGTTTACACCTGGTTTAATGAGTTTAAGCGTGGTCGAAGCAAAGTCACTGATGATTCGCGAGAAGGACGTTCTTCTACGGCAACTACTAAAGATAACCTGAGTGCTGTGCGGCTTATGATAGAAGCTGATAGAAGGGTGACATATCAACAGATTCGGGCAACTTTAGGCATTGGTTTGAGTCAAGTACAAAAACTCTTCTTTTTTTATTTATTTATTTAACACTTTAAGCACACAAATGTACAGAGGCGGACTTAATGCCATAGGCATTTTCTACCAGTCAACCTGACTGTTTTTTTGAGGATGTGATATCATCAAATGACTCCTCCCGCTCTGGGTGGAGCGGAAGGGAGTGTCAGACTCTTACTGACTAAAACCCACCTGTGTTCCTTCCTTGGCCCTTTATGTTCCGGGTCAGCGGTACCCCTTTCGGATGATCCCGCTTTCCCGGCAGACTTGGGCCCTAGTGGGCCCCCTCTTCGATGCTGACATCTCTTTACAAAAACTCATCCATGAACATTTAAGCGTCAGCAAGCTTTGTACTAGATAGATACCTCATAATTTGACGGTAAATCAAAAACGCTGTCGTTTGGATTGGTGCCGCTCAACGCTTGAAAAGTATAACAGAGGTGACTCGAATGCTGTTAATGACATCGTCACAGGTGATGAAAGCTGGATATGTTGTTACG
Organism: Brachylomia viminalis; assembly: GCA_937001585.2. Taxonomy (NCBI): domain Eukaryota; kingdom Metazoa; phylum Arthropoda; class Insecta; order Lepidoptera; family Noctuidae; genus Brachylomia; species Brachylomia viminalis. Next base: position 10,002,795 of record OW443302.2, on the reverse strand, counting down.
AACTCGAAACCAATAGACAATCTGCGCAATGAACATCCATTGCGCAGATTGTCTATTGGTTTCGAGTTCCGAGTCCGTTCGACGTTTTGCCGACTAAAGTAAAGAAGGACAGAAGTCAAGGGAAAAATATGATTGCCTCATTCTTTAGACCGACGGGTCATTTCGCAACAATTGTCCTAGAAGATAAAAAGACTGTCACTGCAGATTGGTATGTCAGTCATTGTTTACCAGTTGTCTTGGATAATGTTAGACAGCAGCGCCCAAAAAGCAGGATCCTCCTCCATGACAACGCTTCAGCTCACTACGCCAGACGGACTATCGAATATTTGTCTATCGAAAGTAAGAGTTAGTAAGTCTTCCTCCTTACAGTCTTGGCTTGGCACCTTGTGACTTCTATTTATTTCCAAAAATAAAATATAAACTTAGAGGAATTCGTTTTATAAACCCTGAAGCCACTGCTTCAGTCAATGTTTCCACCATGCGACGGTGCTTAGAAAGGAACGGGGACTTAGACGGAACTTAGAAGAACGAACGCCAGAAACTCCTCTAGAAATAACCCTAAGAAAGAGTTTTTTTATTAGATCTTTAAGGAGATGACAAGGGGGGATTTTGTTTGTATGAAAAATCTTATTCCTGGAATGAATAAATTTGAAACTTGTCACGAATACATATCTAAGTAGATAAAAGATGGTATTCTTATTATTATACATTATATACATATAACGGAACACAGGGACCATTTGGATTTTTAGAAATCGTCTCCACCGCTAGGCTCACTCATTGCAAAAATGAATACATACAATTTAACTACCTACACGTTTTATTCTTATTACTAGTGAAACACAAGTAAAACAGCCTTAAAATCTAAATTAATAAAATCAATCGTACTCACAAGATATTTTAGCAAACACCACTAACTTGTATTTTATATATATTAGTCTATGCTTGTCTTCTCAAAATTCCCCTTGTCAATGTAGCCTCGCAGCGGTTCGCCCATTCAATAAAAATGGCACGCGTCGTTGCGAATTCATTACACTTATTTTTTTACTAATTTCAGGTAACATTGATTGAAGTAACAAAATGTGATTTGTTAATTCGTTTTACTATTTTTAGCAATCGATTTTAACATTAAATTAATTCTCTATCTCTTAAAACATTTTAAACGCGCGCTATGTTTACCTTTTTTTTTGCTTGTAGTAGTAGTTCAATCAACCAAGTTTAAATAAACAAAAACTAATCTAAAATCATTTTTAAACTAACGCATATCGCTTATTAATTAAGAAATGAATTTAGAAATAGATAACTTACTTTTAAACTAAAGTTTGAATAAACCTTCAGCTATGGTTTGCTGTTAAAGTAACCGCAAATCATAAACACGGCTTTGAAAAGTAGCAAACTGACTACAACAATCACATCTAAAACTAATTTAAACCTATCCAGTCATATTTAAGTATTTAATCTGAACGTAAAGTTAATATTTTTAAAGTTACGTTAGCCCTGCGTCGACATTTATATTATTATTAATTCTCCACCAATTCACCACACCATCAACCACCATCAATTGTATTCAGGGCGAAATTGATTTAAATGTTAAATTCGCACAAGTAGGTACTATTGTTTACGCTATGTTACAAACAATTATTTTTATGATCTTGAGATGTATTTTGTGCTTTAATTTTAATTTTGTGTGTGTGACTTGACTATTGCATTCGGTCAAGGCCTGTAATTATAGTTTAAGGCATATAAATAAATAAATAAATTGTAAGGAAAGTATTTTTTTATTTTTCTAACTACTACGAGTACCTCCTTTTTTTTTGATGGTGGGAAATCATCAAATTCCTTCTCTCGCTCTGGGCAGAGTGGGAGGGCGTGTCAGACTCTTACTGACTAAAACCCACCCGTGTTCCTTCAGTTGCCTGTGCCAGGGGCCACGCTATCCCTCTCGGACTTTCCCGCAACCCTAGCAGGCATCGGCCCTAGCGGATCCCGTCATTGGTGCTGACATCTCTTTGAGGCGCGCGTAGAACACAACGATCACAACTACTACCTCCTAAAGGGGGTTTGGGGTGTCAAAGTTTATATGGAATAATTTTAACGTGCCGTCCGATTAACTCGAAACTCGGTACATAAACTTAAGATCAAAAATAATGGATAAAAATAGCTCGAAAATCGTCCCCTGGTGCCACTGGGGTTATTAATTTTTAAGGGGAACATTATCTGTGTGGCTTGATTAACTCAAAATTTAGTATAAATAATCTAAAATAATTATCTTAAGTAATGGAAATAACGGTTTTTTTAAATACCATCCCTGTGGGGGAAAAAGAGGGGATACTGTTTATACGAAAACTCTTATTCTTTGGGTTAATAAACTTGACTTGTAATATTTTCCTAAACAATAAAATTATAAAATAACTATTATAACGATTGGCACTTTAAGTTTTTTTTAACAGCGCCTCACAGAGGATTTAGAGGGTATCAAAGTTAGTAAGTTAATAAGTCGGATTAACTCGAAAGTCGGCACACATATTTAAAACAAAAAATAAGAAGTACGTGTAATTCAGGGTTTTTCAAAAAAGGAGTTGATACTCCTAACGGGGTGGAAAAGGGTAATAAAGTTGGTTTTTACTGCTTGTTTCAGAATGGATACAATTATTGTTATATCATACAATGGAAACGTACCGAAAGCTTTTTTTTAAACAAGCTCTGTTGTGGTGAAAAGGGAGGACATTGTTTATTAGAAGAATCTTATTCCACTGATCTATTAACCTAAAAATTGCCCCGAATATTTATTTATTGTATGTATTATGTCATGATTGACTGCTTAGCTCCTGAAAACTATAGCGGCATGATAATCATTTATAAGGTTAAATCTGTAACCATCTGCCGTCTTTTTACAGTAAACTATAGAAAAATACGAATAAATTGCAAGCTACACGATGACTGATGCATGCATGCCGTCTGTTAGGACAGGTCAACTCAAAACTGCAATGGCTTTTTCTTCAAAAGGCCCTTCCTGCCATGGCCCTGCATTGTTAGACTCACATAAAATCCTAATAATACAATGTTTGGACTTTAAAAGAGACCATGACCTCTGAGTTTGATTCGGCATTTCTTCTCAGGGATCAGTCAGCTAGGAAATGCCGGCGCCATCTAGTTTTAAAATTATGACGTGTAAAAGTGTCTTATAAGATCTACTTACAGTAATAAACATTTCATTTCATTTCAATATCGCTCTTCCCCCATAGCAAATAACGTGATAATATTTAACTTACAGACTGACCGGACTCCTATGGAATATTTAGGCAGTTTGAACAAAATCCATCCGGTAGGTAGTTGTTGCGTGATGCTGAAACTGAAATTCAGACAAACAGACAAAAATTCAAAAGATTATATTTTCGGCATTAGAATCGTTCCCAGGTCTCGCAAAAGTTACAAAAAAACAATGTCTAAAGCTTTGATTTCGCTATGATTTTATTATACATACGAGGGGGCGTTTTTAACTTCGCGGAATGGAGGGTGAGAAGTGAAAATAAAAATACTAAATTATTTTTCTTTTTCAATATATTCACCTGCTACCCTATACATTTTTCAGATCTTTCAATTAGCTTATGTATACCTTCCTAAAAAAATGCTTTGTCTTTGTCCGAAAAATAAGCTGAAACCGCGTCCTTCACTTCTTCATCAGTTGAAAATTTCTTCCCACGAAGTTCTTTTTTCAGTTTTGGGAAGAGGTAATAATCACTGGGAGCCAGGTCTGGGCTGTAGGGTGGATGGTCTAAAATATCGAAGCCCACCTTATGCAGGGCAGCCAACGCAACACGGCTCTTGTGAACAGGCGCGTTGTCGTGAAGAAGAAGGACACCTTTGGACAATTTACCCCTCCTTTTTTCTTTAATGCTTTCTTTCAACCTCTCGAGGATAGAAGCATGGTATTCTCTGGTTATAGAAACGCATTTATCTTTATAATCGGTGAACAGGATCCCTTCTGAATCCCAAAACACTGTTGCCATGATTTTTCCAGCCGATTGTGACACTTTAAACTTCTTGGGTGGTGGTGTGGTCACTGCATAGAGTCTTGTTTCGACTCAGGTTCATAATGATGAACACAAGTTTCATCTCCAGTAACAATTCGACTTAATAGTCCATCCTTATCTTCGTTACAGAGGTCCAAAAACGTGCGAGAACACTCCACGCGGTGATGTTTTTGAGGCGGCGTGAGCATTCTTGGCACCCATCTTGCACTGACCTTTGTCATGCCAAGATGATCGTGTAGAATTTTGAAAATTGTCGTATCCGATACTCCAACCATTTCTGCAAGCTGTTTCTTCTTTAGTCTGGCATCTTCCAATATTATTTTTTCGACTTTTTTAATGATTTCCGTGGGTCGTCTTCAAGTGAGGTCCTGCCTTGTTTAAAGATACTGTGCCACTTGTAAACCATGGTTTTACCCGGGCAAGAGTCCCCGTAAACGGATTCCATCTCTTCCAGTATATTTTGAACTGACTTTCCTTGCTTGGTAAGGAACTTTATTACGGCACGGTACTCGATTTTTTCCATAATTCACACTTTCTTCCCAATTGAGTTGTTTGCTTGACGATAGTTCAAAGACTGAATCCATCCATCAGATCCAATCGTTGGGAAGTCGCTGCGTCCCCGTAAGAGGGCGCGGCTAGCGGTGCCGGGGCATCACCCCACGGCCGCGGTTGCAACACGTCGGCCCGTAAATACGGGCCTCTCGTTTGGTTCGCTGCATTGTGGCTTGTTAGCCGCGGTCGGGCGCGTGTTTGTTACACGCGCCCGTGTGAGTGGTTGCTATGTGTTTTTCTGTAGGCGCGCCACGGCGCTATTTCACAGCGCCGCTATCTTCACGACACCTCGGCGGTCTGTCCCCGCCAGGTGAGACCCCCAGTTACCTGGGTAATGATCCAATTAAGATAAAACCTGATATTTATACTAATATTGAGTGGCTGAAGTTGTGGCCATCCCGATAATGACCTATTGTTATCCCCTCCCCCCCATTCCGCGAACTTAAAGACGCCCCCTCGTATATGTACAGATTTGTCTTCAAGTCAACTGCACTCCAAATAACAATACTAACAACGGCTGACGACGACGATTATAAAAATAAACTTCTTCTTCTTAGCGTGTCAATGGCAAAAATAACACGAATATAGATTAAAAAAAAAAATAACTTACCTCATTAAATCAACATCTCATAGGATGTCTAACATAACAGCCCTCTGGAGTGTAACTAAATATAAGTATGTACGACTGCCCCAGTAATGTATAAACATGGTACCTAGCAATATATAATGCTGAATAGCTGAATATTAGTATTTCATATAAAAGAAGTTTCAGAATCTTTTCTTATCTTTACAATCCTGAAAATAAAATCGTGTAACTCCTACGTCAATAGGCCTATTAATTGCAGACAAATGATATTGCTATGAACTTTTACCTAGGCGTTTAGATGTATCTGCGATGATATTGATAATTGTATTTTAGACTAGTGACCCAGCCCGATTTCGCACGATGGTGTTTGAGTAACTATCTACAAAGGGATAGTTGTACTAAAAAACGTGATACAACGGGCATTCTACAATCCGCGCAAAAATCACTTCCCGCCCGCGTTCACCATCAGGCTATAATGTTTCCACTGCTGGGACACAGGCCTCCTCTCGATGAGAGGGAGTGGGCCGTAATCCACCACGCGGGCCCAGTGCGGGTTGGTAGATGTCACATGTCTTTCGAGTTTTTGGGTCTAGGACATCGTTTCCTCTCGATGTTTCCCTTCACCGTTTTGAGAGCAGTGGTAATGAAATAATTTACACAAAGTAAAGCACCTGACTGGGTTCGAACTTAGGACCTACAACGCGTGCCCGCCCGCGTGTATTTAAGTATTAAACTCTTGTAAAGCCTAAACGACTTAACCAAATAAGTTAAAAAAGTGGTTGAAATGACGACCGTTTTTGAAAATAAGTTTTAAATTAACTGACCCAAACAACTCTAGATGTTTGTCCAAAACCAAATCCCTATAGCAAATGGACTCGAGAGGCGGGTTCTGGTCGCTGAGTAAAGCAATGCGCGCAAGAAAAGGACTCGGGCGGCAGGATTTTTCTGACTTGATTTATTACTGATTGATTTGGTCAATAACGAAACAACAACACAACAACCTACACGAATGTATACCTAAACCTTCCGGAAGAACTAATCTACCTACTAGTGACAACCCCATAAAAATATGTTTGTTGATACATCCGTACAGACAGACTGACAGACAAACGCGCCAGGGGGACTTAGTTTAGTTAGTATGTGGTGATTGTTAAATTCTGCCTAAACGACTAGATAACGAACGCACTGAGTAAACAAGAGCATAAAAGAAATTGAAATAAAACAACGAAAATGTGATTTATGTATTTATTCGAAAATCCAAAATAAAAAAGCATATCGAACAAGCGCGGCAGAGCGTTCAAACGACGTCTGATATGACATCTGACCTTTGTTTTTTTCATAGAGAAGGGATTGAACGTCAAGTGTAACAAATCGATTATATTATAATCGAAAGGGTTAAAAGATAAAAATACGTTTAAAAACTAAAACCCGACTAATGAAAAGGATGAAACAAGAAAGCTTCCCGTGGTCGCATGCCGCTGTACCAACATATTTATAAGCTATGGTAGCATGCGACCACGGAAGGTACTTTCTTGTTTCATCCTTTTCAGTAGTCGGGTTTTAGTTTTTAAACTTATTTTTTATTTAATTTTTTGGGGCTTATTTCAGTAATATTTATATTTATGAAATGTGCTAATTAAGCCCTTTCATTTGATATCCAACACGGCATGACTCAATATTTTTTTTTAGGTCATGATTTTGAGGGCGCCTTATTCAATTTATTGTAAGGTCACATAGCCTACAACCAGCGAATGACCAAGGCACATCTAGCGATACCTCATTGGCCCAATTATGACAAGTAGCTTAGAAGTTATGAGGGAACAGATGAACATACATACATACCGGTCAAAATCATAACCCTCCTTTTTGGTTCGTCGTAGTCGAGTAAGAAATAGAATTAGTTCTTGTCGACCACTATTCAGTTAATATTTTTCGTCACAAAATAGGTAGTAAGATTAAACGAAGAAGCACATTCCGAAGCTTTCAGTTATTTTTATTTGATTTTGATTAGAAAAAGAATTGAATTAAGTAGAGTCGATTGTCACTTTAAAAACAACCCCTTAATTACCAAATCAAAACCCCGTGAAAGCACAATAACAAGCAAATACACAGGACACTGAATTGAATGCCATCGATTCCCGCCAAAAACTCTGATTGTCACTTCTTAGTTTCAGAAAATAAATCGTTTTGATACCTGTTATCAAAAATCGATATAAGTACAGCTTCGATTTGACATTCTGGAAAAGCGATATGACCCCTCCCTAGCTTGCAGTACTGTATTATTTCCGCTTGAACTTGTCATGTCAAAAAAAAAACAACTAAGATACTTTTTTATGATAAACAGTTCACGACAGTTCTAGGAAATTATTAAACGCTAAATAATTCATGAATGAATACTTAAATATTACGCGTTAATGTGAGATTACTATCATGCTTGGGGCAGTCATTTAGACATCTCCTTTAGTCATAATTAGCTTTAAAAGTGAAACAATCTAATTTCAAAATAATATTATTTATTCATTAAAAACATCACTCATCAAAGAACAACATTTCATTAAACATATTGGTTAATATACAAAAGCTTTCAGCTGTATCAACGAGTCTTTGGTAGAATACAAAGTTAATGATCGTTCACAAAATAATTTAGTACTAAAAAGTGCTAATTATAATTATGTAGTGATAGGAAGATCGATATGGGGTTGGAATATAAAGCTATCACAGTTTACCCCGGTATTAATTTTATATGTGAAATATTTATAAATATTTTCATAATATCGATACCTCTGAGCTCAAAGGGCGTATAGCACATTGTGGGTGTTTTGACGTGTTTAGGTACTTATTCTTACTCAGTTTTTTATTCTCTATCGATCTGTGTAATCCACGAGGAGAAATTCGTAAAAAAAGATCGAATACCAGCTCATAATGTTCGTTACCTAAACACAATTTATTTGAAGATTAGGGGCATAAGGAAAATATTGCTGCCACCACAATAATTGGCAAGTTGTATAAACCAATTCTGGTTGAAGATTTTTGGTGTAAGATCGTAATCGATCGTTAGAAATGTATAAATAGTGCTCTTTACCCCCTAACATAATTTTAAATAAAATTATAGTTGTGATTATCGACCTATATTTTATTACAAAATCCTTTGCTCCAAAAAACTTTAACATTTTATATTTATCCAATAATATAATAGCTTGGGCACGGGTCTTCTAATAAATGACACTCATAATATATATTTTAATATACTACCTATCCAATATGTCAATGACTGGCATCATCTTCGTAATAGTACCTATTTATTTTGATATTATATAAGTACCTATATATATATATTTTTTAAACACGTTGCCCCACACTGGAATTTCTCCTGTATACTGGGTGCGTTTACAAACATTTAAACTCACATACACAAACAGCCAGACCCGGAACAACTACTTGTAGGTCATACGAATATTTGTTCCGTGCGAGAATCGAACCCGAGACACGCAGCTCAGCAGTCAATCGCTTAACCATTGCGCCAACCGTGCCATCATTTAGACAGGCTTAGTCCAATCTGAGGGTATGTGTCACATGCTTTCTTACACCTGCTTATTTGGTTATAACAAAAACAACTTCTTATTCTCAAAAGTATATTTTATAGGTAGATAAATATAAGTATGGAATTTCTATATCACTTAAAATATAATACATACTCTATTTCAATATCACCACATTTTTATACATACAAAAAATTACAATAAAAAACTCGGTCTACTGCTGTATATTCGTATTTAAAGTTTTCAAAAAACGAATTACCTTAATGAATGCCTCAATTAAAGGCGCCTACAAACGTCGCGTGTCGCGCCTGTCTGAAGGAGCTTTAAATCACGCTGTTGAATTTGTGAGCTTATTCTGTCGCTTAGTGATTCAGCATTAAGGTCTTTAAGGGTGCCTTCTCATCTGATTAGCTTTGAAGTTGCGTTAATACTGTGTATACGGTCGATGAGCACCTACATTAGATGTGAAGGGATTCATAATGTTCTTTCTACCGGTATACAGCTGCCTGTCTATTAAGTCTCATCAAAATCGGTTGAGAAGTTTAGCTGAGAAAGCGCACCAAATTGACTGACAAACATAAAAAAAATATTATAGGGTATTTTTTTTCTTACTTGATGATTCGATATAATTATAAAAATATACATTCCACCCTGATCCTCGTTAGTTACAATATATTAAGAAAATAGCTACTTATTTAACAATCCCCTAATTGCGTTATAAACACACAATAGCAATAACTTTCATTTTAATTTATCAACAAACCGAATGCTCTATTAGTAAATAATAGAATACTCAACTGGATATTTTCTACGTTTATGAAATAAGGACCGCTGCATGTTCCAACCGCAACAAAATGAAAGCTATCGTGATTGTGAGTGGGATAAACAACAAAGGTGCGGGTGGGTACACTCCAACAAGCTTTAAGCTTACACTGCGCTTACAAAAACTTTACTGTCGATAGACAATACGTTTATAATAACCATCAACACTTCTCGATACATACAATAATCTGCAAACACGTTGTTATTACGCTCCATCTTTAACAAACATTGGTAATATATTAACGAAATTTTTAACGTAAAGGGAAACCGCTGTTTAGGGATTTCAACAAAATGATAACGTATAACAAAATATATTATTATTATGCCACAATGGTAACAAAAAGTATGATTCCTTAGAAATACTAGTACTTCTAAAATAGTAATAAGAAATATTAATAGTAGTACTGTAATCATCCGTACGCAAAATACGCGCATTGACGTGGAGTTGCGGACACCAGCCCGTATTACCTATTACCTAGTAGTAATCATATTTTTTGTTAGTTACTTAGGTACTGTACTTGTGAGTTTAAAATAAGAGCTATAATTTTAAAAGTTTTAATTATTTCTGAAACGTTATAAGTACTGCAAAAGTTTTTCCGAATTTAGCTACCTACTCATTCAAATAGGTAACCACTCGATATAAGAAATTAAGTTTAAGAATAAAAAGGGTCTTGATTCTGAAAATTGTCCGTGACCGAACTTAGTGTTAAGTTTACAAACATTAATAGCAATTATGTACTCGCACATTATTTTCAAGTTAAATTAAAACTATTTTTTTAAGAAAAGCATTTCACCCGTTATGTTATTGTAATGAACTAACTTTAAGTTAAATATCTTCATTAAAAAAATCTGAGAAAATGTTTACAGAAATGATCTATCGACCTGCAATAGGTTTAGCTCGTAGTTATAAGCGATTGATATCTGCCAGATACGAAAGTTGAAAGGGTAACTATTACACCTAGCAAAAAGACGTTTTCACGTCAAAGTACACAAAAACTTCATGTAACAAGTATGTATTACATAAGACAAATAAAACAAGAGGTGGATTGTCTCCAATGCACGTTTACGAGGAAAACAATTTCTTAACAATTATTTTACATGTTCCCTGTGTAGGTAGGTGTCTTCACTCGGAATGACAATGTTCTGACGTAGGATAAGGCTCTTCAGACTCCCCGAAAGTGCCGTCTCCACTTCGCTTAGCTCTCTTCGATATCATGTCGTTTGTTGCGGCTTTCACTGAAACAAAAATATTAAATACATTATTGTTTTTTTCATCATTCATTCAGCTGCCTCCGGTTAAACTGGAAGCCGACCCAAGAGAGTAGGGAAAAGGTTAGGTAGATGATTATGTTATTTTCATAATTTAAGAGGCAGTTTGTAGTATAAATAGTTGTATTAGTGGTTGCAACGCGAAGGGATGAGATCTCATAATAGCCTACGTTGAGTAAAGTTAGGTTTTCATGCTTGATTGAATAAGTCCTATCTCCGAACCAAGTTTTACCATACTGACTCAGAAGAGACGTTAGACGCAGACAGGTATGAAAGCGGGTCGGTTATTATATATTCGCAGACCAGAAGCAGGCCGAACAAGGTGCACGACAGCGCGGGAGAAACTATATATGATGCCAACAATGTTGAGAAATCGATTTCAAACAGAAGTTGAAGTCAAAAATCACCTTTTACGTGCTGGAGGACGCAATCGGAGCACGTGTACAGTGAGACGGCGTCTTGCTAAAGAAAACTTGAAGCCAAGACACTGTGAATGGTATACAATTTGAATGGCAGCATCGAAATTCGATTCGAAGGCTGATTTATACTACAGAACACACGATTTGGACTCTGGATGACTGGTCAAGAGTAATGTTTTCGGACGAGTCGAGGTTCATGCTATACACGATCGATGGGAGGCTCGTTTACAGAAGGCCAGGAGAGTGCAGAAAAAGTACCATACGGTGGAGGCATCATACACGTGGGGGCTGGAATTTCTAACGAAAGCCGCACCGTGCTAGTGGCGATAGAAAACGGCACTTTTAATTGCAGAAAGATACTTTAATGAAACCTTAAATGAGTATGTTGGCCCATTTTTTGTACACATGGGGGAGAACGCCATCTTTATGCAAGATAACGCTCCTCCCCATACAGCTCGGATAGTATTTGACTACTTTGAAGATGTCGCTATCTCATGCATGACGTGGCTAGCATGCAGCCCAGACTTGTACCACATTGAGCATGGGACGGACAGGGACGACGTGAACGCCAGCGAAATGCCCTCCTATCAAAACACGCTTCGTGAACTGAAAGAAGCACCGATAGAGGAATGGGAGAATATTCCTCAGCATCGGCTCAAAAATCTGGTGGGAGACATGCCAAACTGTTTAACAGCTGTATTAACAGGTAGTGGTGGCAATACAAAATACTAACAAGTGTAAAAATTGCATATTTGATACCGTAGCACATTTTTCGAAATCTAGTGAAAATTGCAATTTTCACTTAACTTACTTTTATTCAAAATCAACTCCATAATCTTGAACTTTTAAGACATTGATTTAAGCACTACAAAATTGTCTATAATTTGTCTTTATTTCATAAGGATATTGGATCTAGCTTTATGAAATAAAGACTTGGATTTGGAAGTTATTGAGGTTTTTGTTACCGATCCGCTTTTTTTTGCGGCCCAAAGCCCCAGCTCGGTGCAATATTGAAAGCTGAATAGGCTTTCACGCCGTAATACGCAGTAGTTATCAGTTGACAATCACCGATAGACAATGAAACTCGTCAACAACGAAGTGAATTTATCTATACATTTGTAATATAGATGCCACCTGCCAATTGGTCAGGTGTCAGCCATATGCAAATTGGGAACATACATTATAGTAAATAGATTATTCTCAAACATGCTTGGAAATTTGAGCATTATTTTGACAACCTTCTTCGAGATAAATCGAAATTGCTGTACTGGCCAAATACATGCGAGCAGCGGCCGGCAAAAGTTGTATGAAAATCCATATCTGTCGTGGTTTAGCGGCCAAATAAATTAGATAGTAAACTCATAATCTATCGTGTAATTTAAAAATGGAACGATCTTTCACTCCGAAACATGTCAACCAAGGAGGTAACTTATCAAAGGTTTTATTTAAAATTACGAACTGGCTTGCAAATAGAAAGCTGTTTATTGAAAAAAAAAAACAAATGGAACACTTTAGCGCGGGAATAGTACATTGTTCACCGAGAGGAGAAAGTGACCGATTACCGTCGAGGGTGTCGTTTGAAACACCCGAGATCGGGAATCGCACTTTCTCTCGAGTGATACATAGTGCGTTATACTACACCTACGAGGAAAATAAAAAACTTTAAAAAATCTTCATCATCACTATCACTTCTTATCATTTTGATAGTTTTATTTTACTTTCTACGAAAACTGAATCCTCAAACAACACACAAATTGAAAATGGCGCCAATGGCGTCTGCAATTTTCACATGTTCTTTTTTCAAATTGTTTATCCTGCCGCCGCAGGGTCGCACTGCCAGCCCGACACCATCACACCATCACACAGCTAGTGGCCAGTGTCATTTTGCGAACTTGGAGATAAAAACTCACTGTACAAGCTTTTTGGCTTTTGATATTTAGGTTACCGGCACATAGTCTTACCCAAAATTAAAAAAGAAAAACCACGTAAGAAATCGATTTTCATACACTTTTCTCTCCCGCTCAGATGCGTTTTCTCCCCGCATATTTGTTCGATATGCAATGACGTACATTCTACCGTAAATTTGATAAAGTATCAAGGTACTTTCCAAGCAGGTGTAGTATAAAAATTATTGTTGTTCGTTATTGATTTTGAAAAGTAATTTTATTTTAATTTCCGCGCATTATTTGAGAAATGTACAAGCCTTGGCCACAACTAGGCATTGATGGACTAGGTATGTGTGCCTCGGCTTCGCCTCGGCCCACATTTACACGTTCGTCCATCAATGCGTCTTTTGCTGGCCGCTGCAGTAATGTACTATGATAGGCAGATTTATTGAGATGTTTAAATGAAAAGAAAATATTTGATTAAACTACGATTTACTTAACTGTTTTATTTTCTACAAAATACCATTTTTACTTAAGTAGAATACTATCAATATCAATTAAATGCTTTGAATCTCTTTTGCTAATTCTTACGTCATAAGTATAATGTTATTACTCCATGCATGCATGCAAACTGTTTGCAGAGACATTTACTTAGTAATTTAAAGAGCAACCACCCTTTACTCTACGGGTGTGGATTCTCCGCTACGAGCTACGAATATACTACGAGACGGCTACGCTCTACGGATAATTGCTACGAGCCAACAGACGCTTTATTGGTAAGAGCATCAGAATAAATCACTGCCCAATAGCGTGATTTAATTATAAATCGGGATTAAAACTGTCTAGAGAAAAAGTGAGGTTGTGGGTTCAAATACAGGCAAGTACCAATGTGACTTATTCACATCATATGTACACACAGCAGCAGGTCAAGTTACCACAAACGGTCAAATTTTCTCATTCGATTTTGAATTTTACGTTCAACATTTTAAGGTATAAAAGCATTTGGAGAAATTTTACAGTTTCATATAACCTGAAGTGCTGGGGACTGTACTTTCTAAGTTAATTTTGGAAATAACTGACATCGGTGAATGAGAACATTTTAAGGAAACCTAGTTATATAGTTAATAAGTCTAAAATCGTCCAACCCGTCGTAATCACTGCCCAGGCCTTCTCTGCTAAGAAGAGACTTTTGTTACCCGGCAGTGGGACATTAATATACTGGTATTTTAGATTTTATTTTTATAGAGAAAAAACTTGCATGATGTACCTACTCTATGAAATTTTACTAAAAATAATATTCCCCCGCTGCTGAAATACTATAACTAAATCAAATCACCACGTGCCTTAAATAAAAAATTTAAAAAAAAACATTTATTTCAGGTACACACGGCTACACATCAAGCTATACAAAACCAGTTTACGCTGGTCTCGCATCGTACGGAAATCTTATACAATGTGAGATCAGCTTATACTGGAAATGTATAGCTTGATGTGTAGCCGTGTGTACCACTTAACCCCTATTAGAGAACATTTTTAAATTATTTAATAATAAATACGCAATCACACATAAATAAATACAAACAAATAAATACAGTATAAATACAACTACCACACAAATTAGATCAATCAAATTCAAATTCATATTGAATAAAAAAATAAAAAAAGGTATCACCATGGTGTGAATGGTTCCAATTTTACCAATAGATGTTAAATTCTTCACAGAGCCTTTAGATTGGGTCATTTTAAGAGAAACCATGTTTATAATATTATATTTTAATTGAAGGATTGTTATGAATCCCATTAAATAGACACTGGTGCCGATTCTCTTGTCACTAAATTATCTAAACTAGACTAAAAATCATCAAAATTTAGTATAATCCTGTCAAACAACGATTTCTCATTCTGAAATTGACTAAAGTGACACAAGTTAACTATGTTTTAGTTTGACAGCACAAAGATGGCAGTGAGATAATAATTTAGTGAAAATTGCCTTTTTGTTATTCTGAATTTGACGTTTTTCACCCAAAATTTTGATTGTCTAACTAAATCTGACTATTTTTAGTCGCGATTAAAAAGGTGCGGAATAAAATTAGTTGTCATGAACTAAAATTCACACCAAACACCTCGACTTCAGATGGAAAAACAGTACGGTATCTTTTTTTCTTTTCTTTTGCTTATATCTCGAAAACGGTGTGCCCTACTCCTATCGCAAAAATAATGAAAATTTCAACCTCCTTTATAAAACCCATAAACCGCTAAAATATGGGTAAAATTTCAAATTTTTCATAATTTCCATACAAGTACTGAAAAATTCCTTATAAAACTCGTCGAGGCTAACCATCCAGAGCGCTTGCGGCTCTAAAAAAAAATCACGGGATAGGGCACACAAGCACCACGTGGAGTCGTGATCGTCAAATTCCATTTTAGTTGTATCAAAATTATTTTTAAATTTAGAGATTTTTTTTTGCAGAATAGTTTTAACATTCTCCAAAAGTAAGGAATTTTAGTGATCGTTTAGTTAGTTAACGGTGTACAAGAGAATCGGCACCGTTGTAATTTCAGCGATACGTCAAAGCGTGTAGGGCGATGATTTTGTAACTCACTAATTCTTTTATTTATGCTACTTAATTTACTTTATCCGACCTACTTATAATTAAATTCATTGCTGTTTGACATCGTGGCTTCGGATCTAAGGTTTATTTACTTGGGGTTAGGTTTATTTAAACGGTTAAAAATTTACTTGCTTCTGAAAGATAAATCGAGTTAAAATTCTTCAGATTATTTACACAAATTGAGTGATACCAGATAGAATTACGTCCGTTTCCTAAAGTCCGAAGGAAGTCCTTGAAGATAGGGTAACTGTGATACTGTTTACCAAGTTGGTAAATAATAAATGATCGTTGAGCACTGCTGCTTTTTTTAAATCATTTTGTTAGCAATTTTACCTGTTAAATCAACTGCAAGATGAAAAATACCCTTGTATTGTTCTACCAAGCTTGAGGTGATCATGTCAGTGACGTTTCATAGCGGTAATTGAAAGACCAGCATCTGATTGCTGAACTTGAAAATCGAAATTAGATAAAAAACTAGCTTTGAACATTTTTAATAACGAGATTTGGCCCTCTGTATTTGAGGAACGGTCGAGAAAAATTCAGTTATTGAAACTGGCCTATGGTTAAATACCATTAGTACCAACCGAAGAGGTTACAGCAACGAGGTCTTATTGTGCGTTCACTGGCTGGCTCAAATAATTTGGAAGATAAACATTCAATTTGAAAAGGTGTGACTTGTGTGATGTACGGTACACGGATCTTTAGGCGCGTGCCCAAAATCAGAACTAACACGCCCATCTTGATTTTTCATTACAATTTCTGTGACCATTTTATAAATGTTTACCAGCAACGCCCCCTTGTCAATTTCATTCAGGCGCGGCGGCAAGAAATGTTTGTATCACTATTCTATATTTTATTTATATATTCAAAATCTATATCTATTACCAATAACAAACATAAAGTCTACCACACTGCATCAGTTTATCGGCAGTGTTTGAAGTATTTTAGTAATTTTATGTAAGTAGGTAGTAATAAGAGAAAAAATCTAAAAAAGATTTTCTTAACAGAGTAGACTACCTTGGGATGATAAAAGAAGTACTATAAAATATTGAAATTCAAGCCCTCTTTAAATATTTTTTATTAATATCGATCTCGCGTTACCATGAAGACCTCCAGATGTGAAAGTTATTTAAATTTCAATAGTCTCATATTACTATTAGACTTATACAGATGCCTAGGTACTGTCGAGAACATTTACAGGCTGATACAAATTGAAAATCATTGCTAATCATTGTTATTGGGTATAACATGTTATTGGCTTTCAGAATATTTTTTAATTCAAGGTACCCTCATCATGATTGTGAGCCCTTTTTTTTTTTTTTTTTTTGAGGATGGGAAATCATCAAATGACCCCTCCCGCTCTGGGTGGAGCGAAAGGGAGTGTCAGACTCTTACTGACTAAAACCCACCCGTGTTCCTTCCTTGGCCCTTTATGTTCCGGGTCAGCGGTACCCCTTTTGGATGATCCCGCTTTCCCGGCAGGCTTGGGCCCTAGTGGGCCCCCTCTTCGATGCTGACATCCCTTTGAGGCGCGCGTGGAACACGTACGCGCCTTCCAGCACAGGCCTGGTCCTGATCAGACGGTGAGCTACCCATTACTCACCGCCCGCAGGCCCGCGCCTACGGTGGCCGGGAGTCGTCACGCGGCTCCCGACGCCCGGAGCGTCCACCGCGGCGGCTTGGACGGGAGACTCTCTCCCTCTCCCGTGTCCGGTGAGGACCTGCGTCAGGCGGTAGGTGAGGACGCCGTGACGCCTCTCTAGCCACTCCTCAAAGAGGGGTCTTACCGCCGCTATCGTGGCGCCGCCGCTATCGTGGCGATTGTGAGCCCTTTCATCCGTACTACACGTATCTATATTGTTCAAAAAGCTACATTTATTTTAGTTTTTGAACCCGCACTTCATTCTTGACCAGTGGGTTTTATCTAGGATTTAAGAAAATAAACAAAACTTACAGTCATAAGCCCATCCAATCTTGGCGAACAGGTCGATGAAACCGGTAGACACGTTCATCTTGCCCAGCTCTGAGGTCCTATAGTCCCAGGGGAAAACGTGGTGGTAGTTGTGCCAACCCTCGCCCAAAGCTGCCAGGCTCACCAGGCTGTTCTCCACTGACTTTATGAACCTGAGAAAAAAATAAACAAAGGTAATTTATATTGTCATGATTTCCAAATATTAATAAGATTTTTAGTGATTGTTAATACTAAATATTAAATTGAAAGTATGTGATTATTTATTATACTACATATTATTATATATTATATTATTATTATTGGTACTCAAATGATTTTTGTATCAGTGTAGTCACGAAGTTTAAAAGTAGGTATCTTATTTGACATTTACCGAAAAAGTACTGGTTTTATAACGAAACGGAATGGAAATAATTATGATGTTTGGAGCATCACCTAGAGTTCAAAAGGTTGTCTCAAGAAGTCTATATTGATATTACGTTGAATACCTAATTAACTACCTACTTAGTCAAATATTATTATATACCAGATCTCTATGTGCGCAAGAATTAAAATACAGAAATGTTTATTCTGAAAAGGTGTGTTCATTTTAAATAGACTAAGACGAAGATGGAGGGACGAACTTGACTCATAGCGAAAGCTTTTTGTAGTAAACGAATTGACATCTCGACATACGAGGGGGCGTCATTAAGTTCGCGGAATGGCGGGGATGGGATAACAATAGGTCATTATCGGGATGGCCACAACTTCAGCCACTAGATATTAGTATAAATACCAGGTTTTATCTTAATTGGGTCATTAGTCTTTGAACTATCGTCAAGCAAACAACTCAATTGGGAAGAAAGTGTGAATTATGGAAAAAATCGAGTACCGTGCCGTAATAAAGTTCCTTACCAAGCAAGGAAAGTCAGTTCAAAATATACTGGAAGAGATGGAATCCGTTTACGGGGACTCTTGCCCGGGTAAAACCAAGGCTTACAAGTGGCACAGTCTCTTTAAACAAGGCAGGACCTCACTTTAAGAAGAAAAATCATGGCAACAGTGTTTTGGGATTCAGAAGGGATCCTGTTGACCAATTATAAAGATAAAGGCGTTTCTATAACCGGAGAATACTATGCTTCTATCCTCGAGAGGTTGAAAGAAAGCACTAAAGAAAAAAGGAGGGGTAAATTGACCAAAGGTGTCCTTCTTCTTTACGACAATGCGCCTGTTTACAAGAGCCGTGTTGCGTTGGCTGCCCTGCATAAGGTGGGCTTCGATATTTTAGACCATCCACCCTACAGCCCAGACCTGGCTCCCAGTGATTATTACCTCTTCCCAAAACTGAAAAAAGAACTTCGTGGGAAGAAATTTTCAACTGAAGGACGCGGTTTCAGCTTATTTTTCGGACAAAGACAAAGCATTCTTTTATGAAGGTATACATAAGCTAATTGAAAGATCTGAAAAATGTATAAGGGTAGCAGGTGAATATATTGAAAAAGAAAAATAATTTAGTATTTTTATTTTCACTTCTCACCCTCCATTCCGCGAACTTAAAAACGCCCCCTCGTAGTTCGAATTTAGGAATGGTGTTTCGAGAACTAGAGGTGAGTAAACTTATGATCGGAGTTTGATCTTTACTCTTGAACGTGTTCTTATAGGTACGATGGAGAGGGGATATTGGTATCACCAAGTACATACTAAACTGAAAAGCCTCCATCGTCCTTATTATAAAACTTGGTTCGAAGAAACTTTTGCTTAAAGTAACCTTTGTGGCAAACGCCTTCTCACAATACCTAACATACGTAAAAGCCTCACACGATGTCACTAAAATAGTTCAAGTTCAAAATAGTTCATATTAGTTTAGATTTATAGTTTATATTATATATTTTTTATTTATTGATATAAGTCTGTATTTATTTACAAGCGTAGCAAAAAAGGCACTCGCGAGAGAGAGCTCTAGAGGATGACTAATTAAAAGCACCCTTTATATCTATTCGGAGAATAGAACAAAATTGAACTTTCGCTATGATGCGCGAAGATGTACACTTATACACTCAGCAGCACGGAATCTTGGCTTAGCGCTTATCTCGCAAATACATGCGATAACAAAATTAAGCTTTAAGTGTTTTCAATGGTTGTTTCTTATGAAGATAGGTCAAAAAATGTTTACCCTTGGATGAAGACGGTAATTCATTATGTTTGAGTGCACTGTAGCGTAACTTATTATTTTATTGTTGAATCAGGTTTTTGAGCGACTAATTGCAAGTTTAAATTTGTGTTGTGAAATTTACGGTTATGTTATTCAATTATTTTGTTTTGTGCTTTTAATTCAAACACTAAACGTGCTTTATAATCAATAAAAATTCCTTCAACACCAGCACAGGCTGCATAGTCTATAAGCCTTAATCGACCAAGGACTGGCACAGCGCAAAGTTGCTATGGTGCTTAACGTACCACATTCGTCAATTTAGTATGGCCTGAAACGATACCAGGAGACAGGCCACTACTCGCGCAGACAATGCAGCGGAGGTTTCAGATGCACATCGGCCCGGGACGACCGGTTTGTTGTCCTGGAAACTGGAAGAAACCGCTACCTTACCACTGTTGAGATACGCCAGCGGGTCCAAATCGCAAGAGGTGTCAATCTTAGCGAGCGCACGGTGAGAAGACGAATAGAGGCAGTAAACTTAAAAGCCCGTAGACCAGCACGCGATCCAGAAATTCTTAGACATCATCGAGTAGCTCGACTTCAATTAGCACGTGAACACACCAGCTGGACCCTTAAGCAATGGACTCGAGTACTGTTAACAGAGGAGTGTCGAATCGGTTTGCGTGATCCAGATGGTCGGGAGCGAGTGTGGAGAAGAAAAGGAGAGAAGTTTCTACCCATTACCACCACACAAACTGTGAGTTTTCATGGAGGCTCTAATGGTTTGGGGAGGAATAAATTCTGATCGGTGGTCTCCTTCTGCGAAACAGTCGTCTCGCAGAAGGAGGCTGCGGAAAGGGAGAGGGAGATCTCATCCATTCACCCGGCCCGCAGAAGGCGCACCGGGCGTCGGTGGAGGGCGGACAACGCCGTCTTCCAGCCCCCCTAAATGGGTCCAGGGGCGACGGACTCGGGGACGTCCGTCGCCCCCCACACATCAGGACCCGAGGTGGCGGCGCGTAGTGTTCCACGCGCGTCCCTCTTAGACGTCGCGGGGGGAGTTAAGCACCTCACTCCCCCCCCCCCCCCCACATACCCGAAGAGGCCCGCAGTGGCGGGCCGGCACCAGTCGGGGGTTGCGGAAGGATCTTACGTTCCCGCGACCCCTGGCGTAGGTGTGAGATGGAACACCGGGGTGGTTTTTAGTCAGTAAGAGACTGACAGACCCTGCCGCCCGCCCCAGGGCGGCAGACATAGTTGGTTATTGTTAACGAACGCTTAATAGCAACCCGATACATCGAGGAGGTCTTTCAAGAGCATGTTTTACCATGTTCGGCGTTCATTGGTACGACCAATCTGTATGCACGATAATGCACGCCCACACGATGCACGTCGCGTTAAAGCATAACTTCAAAACATTGGCATTACAAAATTCCAGTGGCCAGCGCGTAGTCTGGACTTAAACCCAATAGATCATAATAATATGTGGGATAGGCTCAAAGGGAAGATTAAGTTCACCTCCGATTCTCCAAAAACTCTAAACCAACTTAGAAATGCGGCATTATTAGGGCTAGAGGAGGAAACACCTAACATTAAAACGTAAAGACTATTCAAGAAATTTTGTACTTTTTTTTCATTTTGTAATGTTTTTAAATTGATAGTGCACAATCCTTTTTTTAGCATAATTTCCGAAGTTTGAAAAGTGTAGCCATTTTCTAATAAGTCAGTTCTAAAAGCAAAAGAAACACTTATAGAGTGAACCTACCCTTAATTCAGTGTCAAAAATATATTTAAACTCGGAAATATCGATAAATTCACATGTGGCCAAGATTCCGTGCCGGTTAGTGTGTTATATTCCAGCGAAAACGACCACAATTTCATTGAATAATTAACCAATTTGCGGGCTGCATTGTTAAATGATATTTGGACCAGACGGCCTTGGATTGAAGACGGCCCAGACAGACGTGTTTTGCAATATTCCTAATGCTATCGACAATTTAGTCGCCTTTTCTCAGCAAATTAATTTTATGCAATTTTATAGACATGTTTTTTTTATGGGCCTTTCTTGACCTCGATCACGCCTGATGGAAAGCGATGGTTGAGGTCTATGATGGAACGAGCGTGCCTAGAAGATGCCTTCACTCTTACTTTGAAGGCAGACGGGTTAAATGTGGAAGGGATTACAGACGCTGGCAGAGACTTCCATCCACACTCTGGCTGTGCGCATAATAAATGTGGAGGAGAAGCGCTGAGTAGGACTGGTCGGGATATCAACCAAGTGCGGATGGTACCCTGTAGTACGTCTGGTAACCAGGTAGTAAAAGGGCGATGCTGGGTTCAAGTCGTCGAACTACTGCACATGCTGTCCGAAGTACAGCCTGTAGAAGACCGACAGCGAAGCAAAATCACGCTGATGAGCCAGGCTGTGAAACCTAGCCACCAACATCTCGTCACCAATAGGCCGTCTGGCTCTGCATTCTACCGAATCAAGTGCAATAAGTAAGCTGGTATTTTGCTGATCTGTCCCATACAGGATACATTCAGGACCGGACCTGTGTTTTGTACAGACTTAAAAGCTGTCCAGATGTGAAGTATCGCCTCACCTAATTTAGGATGCCCAGCTTCTTGGCTGCAGTCTGCGCTTTTGAATCGATGGTTGAGCCGTCAACTCCATGCCCAAAAGCTTTTGACGGTCGGTAACTAGTACAGATGCACCTCCGAAAGTAGGAGACAATTGAAACTGGCTCCTTTTGGCAGTGTAAAGACACGCCTGTGTTTTCAGAGCATTGAATTTGACCAGATTGTCGTCGCCCCACTGGAAAACGAGATTTAAGAGCGTTTATACCCTAGGAGTGGCAACGTCGCAATTTAGTGTCATATTTCGTGGTTTTCAATTTTTATCATTTAATCGGAGCTATATTTAAAAAATCTGTTTAATTAACTTTTTAGAATTATGTGAAAATTGTGTAAAAGGTAAGAAATCGTTGCGATTACAGTTCTATTTATATGCAAATAATACATTGGAAACTTGCAGGGCGTTATTTTCATTGTAAAATAACTGTAAGCATTACGGTTACTTACTTTTTAAACACTTTCACGTAATTCTAAAAAGTTAATTAAACAGATTTTTAAAATATAGCTCCGATTAAATGATAAAAATTGAAAACCACGAAATATGACACTAAATTGCGACGTTGCCACTCATAAGGTATAAACGCTCTTAAGGTCAAATTCATTCGCTCCTTTCTAAGAGTAGCTATTTCCGGTTTCAGCTAATCAGTGTTGCTCAGGTTGGAAACCCCGTTGTGCTTATTTTTGGAATGTTGATGTTATTAACATTAGCTTTATTTCATGTGTGTAAAGTACATGGTTCATCATCATAATCATCATTTCGGCTGAAAAACGTCCACTGCTGGACATAGATCTCCTCCAAGCATTGGAGATGCTTTGAGGAGATACTAGTATATATACTCTCTACATCGACTGATCCTGTTCTTCTTGTATCCAGCGGATGCCCGTGGCCTTTACTGCATCAACTCATACTTCAAAGGCTCAGGTTAATGTAGCAGAGGCTCAAAGATCTCTATGTCCCCTTTCTATTACTTAATTCGGTTTTAATCAGCTGTTTTTATGTGTTTAGGATAGTGCAGTTTTAAGACCTAAAGAAAATCTGTCACCTCCTGAATTTATCTGCATTATTATTTTTGTTACTAATGCTTTTGAGATAGATTTTCCTGATGATTCGTAAACCTTTATGAACTGAAACCTTTTTGTGAAGGTGTTTCATAGTTACAATATAAATTAGGTCAACTTTGTCGATCTTACAACCTTCCGCTGGTATGAGCCGTGAATCGGAAACGTCAAAATTCGAGTTTTGACTGGTTGCTATCTTTTGTGCAACGGTAATCCTACCGTGATCCTACACTATCGGAATTATCTGTGAAACTAAGCGTTCTATCTCTTTTATTCTGGTGAAATAGTTGTCACAAAAGATAGAGCTAACAATAAAACGCACCATGCTACTAACATGTTAAACGTCAAAACGCAAAAATGGCAGCCAAATTCAAAAATCGCAATTTTGCGATTTTATGGATTTATGTGTTATTGCACTTATTGCTCAAATTAATCATAAAAATTGAAATTGTAATAGGGAGGTAACTTAAATGTAGTTTTTATTAAAACCAATGAATAAGTAATGATGAAACCAATCGTTATTTTTTTTATTAAAAAAATTTAGAGACACGTCCGTCGAGGTCTGTTTATGTTTTTATTTTATTTAACAAGGGAAAACAAATAGTAGTTTAATAAAAATAAACGGTAATAACTTAACATTTAACTTAAATATACTACCCACTACATTTTCCACAGATTACAACTTAGATATTTACAAACGGATGGCAAACGTTATTGTAGTCAGGGCAAAATTAATTATTATGTACAAAATAAACTAAAAATAACAAAACAAAACTCTGGTTTGTGTCCTGTATCCTACGGGTCTTATAATAAAATTACTCAAACTTAAAATGTCACATTGGTTCACACCCGTGGGGTTTAAAACCAATATACCAGGTTCTACGAACCTGAGAAAATAAATTTAAAAAATCATAATAATAACCTCACCGCCGTGCGCCGTATCTCTACGTTGACGTCATGGTGGGACTTGCACGCTCCTGAACTCTGGGTCTGTACCGGTAGAGTTTACTTTGCCGAAACAGGTCTAGGACGAAGAGCCAAGCCAAGAGACATACATAAACCCGCAGGGCAGCATGTGGCAAGCTGTTGAGCAGTAGTGACCCTACGGATCCTATCTCCCGGGAGTAGTCGTGGTCCTCACTTCTGACTTGCCTTTATTGGCCGCTGGAGTGAACACTGACGAGAAATAGAGCTCCAACCACTTTCTTGCCTTTATTGGCCGGCTTGTGTGAACATTAGCAAGAGCAAACGTGCTCGGAGGAAGGAAGTACTCCAGTGAGTACTGGTAGGGATCTTGACCATCTTCCAGGCTCTAATGCTTTTGGGATATATATGGGATCCTCTCTGTTCTATGGAGGTATGAGTGAACTTTACACCCTGTTCCTCACATCTCTTTATGATAGTCAACTCGTTGTAACCGATTGAACCGAACCGAAATAACCTTCACGAGATTGTCAATTGGCTTGAGAGTAGTTTTATAACATGAGAGAGGACTTTCACGTTCGCCTAGTAGGAAATAGAAACAGATTAATTATATGCATTATACTTTTTTTTTTTCTTGTGAGTAATTGTAACTCGATTCAGGTTTTGTTACATAAGTTTCTGCTAGAGTTTACTTTTGTGCGGAGTTCAATAATATGAAGGATTAGAAGAAAAAAAAACAACCTCAAAAAACGGCAAAATGAGGTCACACGCAATGGCTTTGAAAACCGGGTACAAATAACGGCACTATGCGAGTCTAATTTTTAATATTAATTTGTGTCGACTATCCTAATAAAACTATCAAAAAGGTAACGGCTTGACGTGGATGCGAACCAGCGCATCGCCATTCATTGTTATGAATTTCTAATTTACTATCCTCCGTTCTACTATATCATTCTGTCCCTGTCTAATTGATAGTTGTTATACAGGGTGGCAGGGCCATGGAGGCAAAAGGCCTGGTGCACATATAGGAGTGGCGCGAGGAGGCGAAACGCCGGGCCGGAACTCCGCTGCCGCGAGAAATCACGGCACAGCGGACAGAGCTCCGGCGGGATCTCAGGGCGACATGGAGAGTGCGATTGTCGCAAGCCAGCGCTGGGCCCGCCACAATTGCGGTGATGAGTCCCCTCTTTGAGTAGTGGCTAGAGAGGCGCCACGGCGCACGGCCTCCTCACCTTCCGCCTGACGCAGGTCCTCACCAGACACGGTTTTTCCGGGAGGTTCCTGTGCCGGATAAGGCGGGAGGAAACGTCCGGGTGTCACCATTGTGTGGATCGCCCGGAGGACACGCTGGAGCCTACGGTGGAGGTCTGCCCTGCTTGGGCAGAGCACCGCCGTGTCCTTTGAGTCCGCCGTGGGAGGCGATTGGTGGTGGTGATCGCACGCGTCCGGCCCTGGTCCAATAAAAAAAAAATCGACGGAAATTTTCAACGCAGGGGCGTTCGGAAATTGTGTAGATCGCCCGGAGGACACGGTGGAGCATATGGTGGAGATCTGCCCGGCTTGGGCGGAGCACCTGCCGTGTCCTTCTGGAGGCGATAGGCGGTAGCGATCTCTCGCGTCCGGCCCTAGTCCAGGTCACGGTACGGAGCGAGAGGGAATGGGAAGCCGTTACCTCCTTCTGCGAAACAGTAATGCTCACGGAGGAGGAGGCCGAACGCGTGAGGGAGAAGCAAAATTCGCGCCCTCACGCCCCTAGCCGCCGCAGGAGACGCCCTGGGCGTCACAAGCCGATTCCCAGCCACCGTAGGTGCGGGCTTGCGGACGGCGAGCAATGGGCAGTTCGCCGTCCGATAAGGACCAGGCCCGAGACGACGGCACGTTGTGTTCTACGCGCGCCTCAAAGAGATGTCAGCAACAATGACGGGGTCCGCTAGGGCCGATGCCTGCCAGGGTTGCGGTTGCACAGGTGACTGAAGGAACACGGGTGGGTTTTAGTCAGTAAGAGTCTGACACGCCCTCCCGCTCCCCCCAGAGCGGGAGAAGTTATTTATTTATTTATTTTATTATTTATGTACACACAATAAAATACATGAGATAAGACATAATTATAAATTGAGTACAAAGGTACTGCTTATTTCTTAAGAAATGAATTAATTTCTTATTTGATAATTTCCGACATAAAAAAAAAGGGTGGCCGGGCCATACGCACAACCTGTTTACCATGGATTCAGAACATGATTCTGAACCATCCTGCATTGAAATATATGGTCGTTTATTTTTAAAAAATTGCCGTTCTCTGAAACACTTTTCTATGGAACAGCATTTTTTTTTTGACAACATTCATGGTCCCAGTTTGCGCGTCGATGTTTTGCCACCCTGTATTTTGAGGATAGGTATGCATTTATCAAAAATACATCGCGATCTTTCGCGACAATCCATAATCGTGACTTTCCTAATCGGAAAGTTTCCTACCGCTAATCTGCCACTTGGAACAAAAATATGTAAAACAAATAAGCAATTTATAATTATGTTTCAAAGTATTAACATAAATTGGAACTCGGTAAATACATTTACAATGATTGATTACAAAGTTTCGTAGTCATTACGGGTTGAAAAACAGTTTGTTGGCGGTAGAGAATGAAATAAGTGGCGTTTCCAGGTCAGTGTCAGGTTGTATATGTTGAACAAAATATGATCCGCGATCGTAACAAGTATTTATTTAGAGAATTATAATCGTTAAAATCATCAATACAACCGTCTAAGTTTACATAATTCTATTGAATGACAATTTCATATAATATCAATTCATAAAATATTTTGTTCAACATACAACTGACACTGTCCTGCAAATTGCAAAAAACGTAAGAAAATATGAATTTCGCGGGATACCTGGCCCTGCCCCCATAAGGACTTACACACACTCGATGTAGCGTGTTTGAGCTCTATGAAGCGGACGGAACTACAGCGTAAAGCAAAACGTTGACCACGGTTCTGTATACACAGCCTCGAGCGTTTGCTCTAATTAAAAATAAAACATTTGTCCAATGGACTGCATTGACCCAAAAATGTTACACACCGTGGAAAAAAATGCTGAACTGATGAAAGCGGCCCCATTGTTTGCCCCTTTGCGTCATGCTTCCGGCTCCTTCAGCATTATATTGAATACTACGAAAGGTGCGCTTAGGTCAGCAACCGAACGGTTTTATTACAAACGATATTACTTATAGATATCGTTTGTCAATTCCCCTAATGTTATTGTAAACTGCAAAATTCCTTCCGTCGCGCTTCGTCAGGTGCGAATCGCACATTAGTCGTTATTGGCAGGAATCCATTAATTCCATAATGGATTTACATCAACTTAGGCAAGCAAATGCCTCGTTCCTAAGCGGAATCCATTATTTCCTATACACAGGTATTTCTATGATGATATTCATTTGGCTAAGTGTGCGTACCTAAGAATTACATCGCTTAGCTATGGATCGCTTGATAAAATGATGTAGGACAAGTAGTGTGTACTCTACGTGCCAGCGTAAACTGTGCGGCTGGTCGCTGCGTCTGGTCGCTGTAACAACACGCAGAGTTGTCGTTTGCATGCGTCTTGTCACTGCTTTCGTTTGCGTCTGCGAGTAGTCGTTACGACAGACGTCGTCGTGCAGGAAGCGATCATTTCATTTGAGCGTTCGACGTACTTCCACGTCCGATTTGAAAACATCGACATCGAACGTATCCTTATTGAGGTTCGCAATATAAATACACGTGCACCTTCCTCAGCGCTCACTGCAAGACTGACGCTACGCTGAGTTGTCACTTCAAGTCACTTGTCGCATGCGACTGTCACGGTCGTCAGGTGTGCGTGTACACCGTGCGTCTATTCGTTGCAACATGTAGCTAAGTAGCTACTCGCCTAGCCTGTCGGTCGTTACGACTCTGCAAGTCGACGCCAAGTATGCGGAGGTTTGACGAAAATATACAGAGTTGATACGACAGAGGGGCTTTCCTTTAAACTGCCTATACTAGATACCACTTTCAAGCTCTGTACCAAAAATCAATTAAATAGGAGCAGTAGTTTAGTCGCAAATGATTTTTTAAGTTTTTGCCCCGTTTGAACACGATGTATCTTTCCTAACAGCTGATTATGTCTATACGCATAGGTCATGCACCATAAAACGATAAATCTGAGTATAACCTACGATGCGTTGTTGCCGCTCTGACGCAAGTCACAAGTACAACCAAATATTTTCGCTAAAAAGATGGCAATGCATACACACACAGTTGCACCTTCATTACAAGGGTGGTTGCGTTTTACTCTGATTTGTAAGCTATTTAATTTGTTTGAAAGAAAAAAAATCTCATTTTTGGTACTTTTTATTTTTATACCGTATCGAATTAATACCAAAAATGTATAGTATACGTAGTGTAATTTAATGCGTCTCTGTCATATCAACTCTTTATGAAAATTGTTGGCCGCAGCCTGTCGTGTCGTTGCGTCTAGTCGCTGAGCTGTTGCAGTCGCATTCGCATGCCGCATAGTCCGTGGCATGTCTACGTGGCGTGGGTGATCGATCACGGGCTTCTTTTGCTACGTGTTGATTGATTGGTGGTACCCACATGAAATAAAACATCACTGGTTTCGCAATATGCACGTAGCATATACGGTACCTACATCTATTACACTAAACTCAAACAACACAAAGGACGTGTGAATTCACAATAATGTTTACAACAATCACAATATTGTCTTGCCTTGAAAACATTAGCAATTTACGATGGAGCTAGTAAAGAGTCATATTATACTCCCTGCATTTATGGATAGTAGACCGCAATAAAATGGATGGAAATAACATCATTATGATACAAACGTCTGAATAATAATAGGAAACAAAGTTATATGGTGAATTTTTAGTCACTTTCGTAAATATGGTTTGCAACTATTCTCCTAGATAACCTATACTAATATCAGTTTGTTTGTTTAGCTTTAAATGCTGGGGGTAATCTCGGGAACAACCAGTCGGATTTGAAAAAATCTGTTTGCGTTTGATAGTCCAATTCTTGAGGAAGGTTATAGGCGTGGTTATAGGTTACTTAACGTCACGCTACCCCTACGGGACTACGACCCTAAAGAGCCGAGGAGAATGATAAAAAATCGGAAAGAACGCTTAGAGTAATAGCGCGAGCGGGCGATGCGATGCGACGCGGTGGGACGGGGATAGATTTCACGTGGACGAGGCGGAGGCAGAAGCTAGTATAACATCTAGCTACCTACTAAGGTTTAATATAATCATGTCTCAATATTATTCAGTAGCTATTCACTGAAGTATTGGAAACATCAAGGTTATCCGACCCTACGTCATTAGGCAATGTACTCACTTGCTCATTAAGAACTCGTTAAGACCTTAGGGACCAAACTTTATTATTTACGTAACCTATGGCCTATGACAAACACATACAACAATCGAAAATCGAAACTTAGCTTATAAATACTGGCTACGTCATGCTTGACGTTGTAGACAATGTCTAGGGTAGTGAAGACACTTCTCTTCATGTTCGATTTTGTAATCACCATGCTAAATACAGTAGAAAACTTAGTCAACTCAGTAATTCCAAAAAATCGTCAAAAACTATTAATCCTCAATTATTGTATATGTAAATGGTAGACCACTGACTACCTGCAGTATTGTCTCTCCTTCTCCCTTTAATCCATCCAAAGGTTGTCTGTAAAAGATCACTTTTAGCGATAAGACCGCCCATTGTGTCACCCTATGTAAATGTTTCTACATTTATATCTGTTTTTTTATGGTGTACATAAGAATAAGAATTCTATTCTTTTCTAATCCTCAGACATAGGGCCGATTTTGGTATTCTTAAGTGGTTGTTAGAATGTGCAATTAAAAATCAGAAACATTTATAAAAATCGAACCTACGGCTTAACGGCACGGTTGGCGCAGTGGTTAAGCGATTGACTGCTGCGCTGCGTGTCGCGGGTTCGATTACCGCACGGAACTAATATTTGTATGACCTGCAAGTAGTTGTTCCGGGTCTGGCTGTTTGTGTATGTGAGTTTAAATGTTTGTAAACGCACCCACGATACAGGAGAGATTCCTAGTGTGGGGCAACGTTTAAAAAAAAAAAAAACCTAATGTACCTACTTATGGTAAACTAGTTTTTGCCCGCGGCTTTACTCGCGTATTTTGGCCAATTTAGACAATATCTTTATAAATTATAGCCTATGTGTTACTCTGATGTAAGTAGAAGCTATATTGATGTGAAGTTTCATCAAAATCTGTTCAATAGCTTTTGTGTGAAAGAGTATCATAAGTACCTACATCTATCTATCCATCCTCACAAACTCTCGCGTTTATGATAGTAGTAGGGTTAAATGAATATCTTACTTGTCATAAGGCTTGTTGCCCCAGTGATGAGCGAAGCTGTTGACGCAGAAGGCAATGTTCAGCGTGATGGTGAACCTCGTGACGAAGCTGATGACAAAGCTGTTCACCAGGGTCTCGTTCCAAAAGTACCACGGCAAGAAGATGGGAAGTCCGATGTTCAGTATCGCGAACATTGGAATGAAGAACCTGGAACAAAGATTTACTAAAATTTAATATACAGATGTAAAATAAGATGAGACATCTACCAACCCGTACTGGGCCCGCGTGGTGGATTACAGCCCACTCCCTCTCGAAGAGAGGAGGCCTGTGTCCCAGCAATGTGAACATTATAGGCTGATTTTGTTTATTTATTTATTTTTAGTACATGGAGGACTTACAGCTAATAAAAACAGACAAAAAAAGGGGCACCATAGTCACCAGCAAGCCAATTACAAATCCTCACGTATAGATGTTTGTTTATGATAACATATAAAATAAAGGGAGTAGTTCCTAGAATAAGCGGTAGTCTTCACAACAACCTAACACAAAAAAGGGTACCTATTTGATCTGTAATCCAAGAAATTCCCATTTATATATTTTTTTAATTTATCGTTATTATCATCAACCCAACTTAGCTCATATTATCCTTAACATAGACCAATCGCACGCCATTTAACGCGATTCTCGATCACTCTCATCTAGCTGCTACCAGCCACCCTATGAAGGTCGTCGCTCCACCTAGCCTGAGAGCGTTTTTTACTGTCGCATTTTATTACGTAAATGTGAATGATTGTAACAAGCTTTAAAGCTTGCATTAAAGTTATAGCTTTGTGATAAAGCCTTTCGGAATAAATCAACGAAGAAAAAATGTCGGAGAACGATTGACAAACTATACTTTCAGGAGGTTTGTCATTTAGGAGTATTTTGTTGTTTCGCGATATACTTTCAGCATAGTTAGTTACCCAAGTACTTATGTACAGTCACGAGTATACCTGAATACTTTACACTTACGCAAGATTCAAAGCCATTTTCACATAATTTATTGATAGTTATAAACATAGTTGTTTTAAACATACAATTTTCGAAACCATACAATTTCGAAATAGGTCTTTTCTCAAAGTTGCAATCGTTATTTCATGAAAAAATTGCTTTTGAAATGTTGCGTGAGAGTAAGGTGCTCGTGACTGTATAATGTTCGGTAGATCGTGAGGAAAATCACAAAATAAAGTCGCCAGAACTGTGCGTCATGTCAAAAAACTTTCGCAAAATCAGATCCTGTTATAAGTTATTGATAACTTTGACTTTAGTGCGTCATTTGGACCCATTTCTCCCCGTAGCTCAATTTTTTTCTGTTATAATATAAGTAAGTAGTAAATATCAATAAAATGTGCACGGACTTCTACAACTAACATGAATCTCTCTCCATGATTGTGGAGTTTATTTGAATACTTAATACATTCACGGGAGATGAGGACTTCGCCTGCAGTTGGTAATTTGAAACTAAGTACTTACATAGATTGACTTTGTTTTGTTCATTTCTACCGAAGCGAAGCAAAGTTTGGTCATTGGACAACTTTGTAACATATATCTACAGATTAGCTTGGTTATGGTTGCGTCGGGGTTTATGTGAAATGCTGCGGGGCGAGCACGGCCTACTGTGATAGGCATGAGTCACACATTTTTATCATAGTTTGGGAGCAAAAACCGTGATAAAATGCGTGACTCAAGCCTATCACAGAGGCCGTGCTAGCTCTGCTGGTTTTTGGAGTAAATCTTACGAGTAGGTACTTCATACAGCGCGTCCTCGATCCAAAAAGGGAAAAAGCACATTAAAAACTTGGTCGTTCTCATTTTTTTCAGAATAAACAGTACAAGTGGAAAAGAAAACAAATATGAAACAAGAACAAAAATAGTATCTAGTGATAATAAAACCGTTATTTAGAACAGCTGCTAAAAGTACCTACAATACCTACAATAGTGACATACATGCGCAAACTGAATGAATCCAGCTCATGATTCATGATTCGGCGTAGAAATTTTTCATTGATTTTTTCATTAAAAATAGCTTTACCTTACGTTTTCACTGTGTAGGTATTGCACTTTTCTATGATGCTGCATTTTTTTTTACAGCTATACATAATATATGTAGGTACACATGACGACATATCAAGCTAGGTATACATTTCCAGTTTTAGCTGACCTCGCATTGTATAGGCTTTTAGTACGAAGAGAAGTCAGCTTAAACTGGAAATGTATAGTTTGATATGTCGCCGTGCTTACGTAGGTACTTTATTCTATCGGAAGTTCTACTGGCAAAGCAATCAGGCAACTCGGTGATTGGGTCGTCCTAAGGTCGCCCGAAAATCAAACTTAAACACGTTTTTTGAAATTTGTATGTCAATGTCAGGTTATGATTCGCGATCGTAACCAATATGGCTGTACAGAACATTGACTTATATCTCAATGGTACAGAATTATAATCATTATAATAATCAGCAATAAAACTCCTTCAGTTAGAATTGGCCGCAAATGTCATGACTTCATGCAATAGCCATTCATTAATGTAATAAAGTATGATCTCATAGATTGTAATGACGTATTGTTGTTCTACACGTGCAGCCTGTGGGTCAACTTCACTCAGCGGGCAGACAGCGACCTACGCGTTCAATATAATAATGCACTGTGCTGTGGCTGCCGTGGCGTTGTAGTGCATCAGGGATGTTTGCGGATAATATTATTAATGGTTTTGCCGCCATTATTAGGAATAGATGCGCATCCCTGATGACACGTTTTCGCGGCAGCACCAACAGTATTCTCAGTGCGTTCGCAGATCGGTGGGATTGCCCGATGATGAGGAGGTGGAGGCAGCTCCACGCTGGATTTTGAAGTGTATATCTGTAACCTACTAACACTAGAAGTTCAGTAAAATCTTACTAACCCTATGGACTCCGGTCTGAAAAATCAGTTTTCTATTCTAATGATGATTTTTATTATTATAATTCTATAAATAAATATTTGATACGGTTCGGATCATATTAAGATCAACTTACAACCTGCGGGGTAATTGGATAACATACTAATAATAGCAAATGGTTTTCATTTTAACAGTTCAACAACATTCATTGCGTTATTTAGGTACATTGTTGAGCGGGAAATATTTTCGAACTTATGAAGCAATGGATTAGCAATATCCTTCAAAATGATTCAGATTGTGTTTGAAATTGAAAGTGTGTTATGCAATTAGGGTGCTGATACTGACCTGCAAATTGCAAAAAATCTTAATATTATTTTTATTTCGCGGGCTACCCTGACGCTTTCGCTTTAAAGTTTTGACGACACGGTTGGCGCAGTGGTTAAGCAATTGACTGCTGCGTTACGTGTCGCGGGTGCGATCCCCGCACGGAACAAATATTTGTATGACCTGCAAGTAGTTGTTCCCGGTCTGGCTGTTTGTGTATGTGAGTTTAAATGTTTGTAAACGCACCCAGAGAAATTCCTAGTGTGGGGCAACGTTTAAAAAAAAAAAAAAAGTTATTTGCGGTGAAACTAAGGGACTCGGAACCTAGGTACCAGTTTACTGAGTTAACACTGCGAAAACCTAGAAGTTACTTTATTAGCGAGTAGGTAAACTAAGTAGGTATTGTATAATTCCAAAAAAAATCAAGCTGTAATAATTTACCTACGTTTGGGAAATTGAAACCCTTGAATTGGACCGTCCTTTAACATATTTTGTTTGATAGAGCCACGTTACTAATTAAAACTCAAGTTTCTCTAAGTCCCCTGTCTAATTCTGATACAAAATGATCTACAAATCAAGATCCTCCTGGCTCTTTACGTAACCTTTTGAATTGGTTTTCATTTCTGTTCGTTTTGAGAACATGTTTTTACATTGCAATAGAAAATCTATGTTTTGTTTTATTAAACAGACGAGAGATTTATTTAAAACGTCTCCTCTCAAAAAGATGAGAACGTAGTTTATTATAAAATATCGTAACTTAAATTACTTCAACCGATCTATTCTGTAATCTCTCCGTGACAACTTTTGTGTGGTGAGCTTGAAGTGAGCTGGAACGACTCCACCAGCATTGCGAATCTGTAACCATCTCACCGTGAAAACTTAGGTGAAGTGAGCGTGGAGTGAGCTGTCAGTGTCGTCCCACTGATGCTAGGGATTGACCAAGCATTACACTTACAATCATAATCGAGATTTTAATAATATTTTTTATCCAAATTGTATTGATCATTTTATATTATTTCAAAGCTAGTATGTAGCTAAGTGGCTAAACAAAACTATTTTGATGGTTTTAAAATAAAATAGCAAAACAGAAATTCAGTTAGAAAGTCAATGCTGTTTTTTTTTGTGTTTGCCTTAGGCGCGAGTGCGTCACGCACGGAACTGTAAATAAAACATACAAGTTGAAGACCGCTACAAAAAAAGAAACGCGTACCTAAGTATCGACATTGTTTGTAATAATTATGAACGAAGCAGGTTCGATCATTTTTCCATTCATACAAGGAGTAACTTTGTCGACTTATGCAGAAAAGCATAACAATTAAGAGTGTGTAGGATATAAGAGCGAGCAAAGCGAGTTTGATAATGTAAGCACCCCGCCTAGGGCCGATTAGATTTTCGGAAATAGGAGTTTCGGTACTTTGTTGAACAATCCACAAAAGCTCTAGAATTGAGAGGAAAATTTCAGGACCTCGCCTCGAATACCTACGTTAAGTGCTATAATATTCTATGAGGCGTTTTCGCATATTTTTTTAGTTCCGAATGTTTTACAACTATATTTAATTTTGAAGCCAGGAGAGTGCAAGTGCGCCGTCTTGCACCCCGCTCCCGGCGCCCATGTTAAATGATTATGTAAACGCAATCCCATGACCCAATCGCGACTGTGGCTCGAGTCGAGTAAAGACTGTGCTACGTTGTTCAGGCTTGTTACTAACCCAGATCTATACCGACACTTGCGAATCGCGCTTAGGTACTTCACCTCGCCGGTAGTTTTGAGATTCGGGCGATGTGATCACGAACACGCCGCGCTTGCGCGTTAGGCACTGGCAATATCACATGGAGTTTTTTTACTTACTTACTACGTAGGTAGGTACCTACTTATTTACCAACGTCCAATAGATAGAAGTCTATTTAACCTGTCGTTGCCAATAATAAAAGAATATCCATCAGATTATCATCGTCAATACTAAAATTTAATAGCTAAACAGAGACTCCCGCAGCGCCGACACGGACTCACTTGACTTCGCTGGCGTGATGTTGCCGTGGCAACAAGAATAGCGTGGCCGTGATGTGATCACGCCGTTTTATCTACAGCTGTAAATTAGCTAGGTAATATTCTTTCTGTCTCTGTTTAGCTATTAAATTTTAGTATTGACGATGATAATCTGATGGATATTCTTTTATTATTGGCAACGACAAGTTAAATAGACTTCTATCTATTGGACGTTGGTAAATAAGTAGGTACCTACCTACGTAGTAAGTAAGTAAAAAAACTCCATGTGATATTGCCAGTGCCTAACGCGCAAGCGCGGCGTGTTCGTGATCACATCGCCCGAATCTCAAAACTACCGGCGAGGTGAAGTACCTAAGCGCGATTCGCAAGTGTCGGTATAGATTTGGGTTAGTAACAAGCCTGAACAACGTAGCACAGTCTTTACTCGACTCGAGCCACAGTCGCGATTGGGTCATGGGATTGCGTTTACATAATCATTTAACATGGGCGCCGGGAGCGGGGTGCAAGACGGCGCACTTGCACTCTCCTGGCTTCAAAATTAAATATGTATAGGTGTAAAACATTCGGAGCTAAAAAAATATGCGAAAACGCCTCATAGAATATATAGCACTTAACGTAGGTATTCGAGCCGAGGTCCTGAAATTTTCCTCTCAATTCTAGAGCTTTTGTGGATTGTTCAACAAAGTACCGAAACTCCTATTTCCGAAAATCTAATCGGCCCTAGGCGGGGTGCTTACATTATCAAACTCGCTTTGTTCGCTCTTATATCCTACATACTCTTAATTGTTATGCTTTTCTGCATAAGTCGACAAAGTTACTCCTTGTATGAATGGAAAAATGATCGAACCAGCTTCGTTCATTATTACAAACAATGTCGATACTTAGGTACACGTTTATTTTTTGTAGCGGTCTTCAACTTGTACCTATGTTTTATTTACAGTTCCGTGCGTGACGCACTCGCGCCTAAGGCAAACACAAAAAAAAAACATTTGTTTAGCCACTTAGCTACTAGCTTTGAAATAATATAATATGATCAATACAATTTGGATAAAAAATATTATTAAAATCTCGATTATGATTGTAAGTGTAATGCTTGGTCAATCCCTAGCATCAGTGGGATGACACTGACAGCTCACTCCACGCTCACTTCACCTAAGTATTCACGGTGAGATTTTAACAGAATCGACCGGCTGATGCTAGGGATTGACACTATTGACAGCTGTCACTTCTCCTAAGTTTTCTTGGTAAGGTTTTTCGCACGCACGTCCGCACGATAATGGTTACTAAGGGGGATTACGTACACTACCATACATCTATGGTCATAGATCTATCAGTCATATACATGTAGGTATTATGAAAAATTTAATCATTTGTATTTGGGTATAGTATCGGGTGTTTTTTTAGAGGCGAAGAACTTTAAATTGGAATAAAACACCTAACACAACATAAGACATGACCCTAGTTGTGCGATACTTAGTGTAATATCCCCTACGAACTACCTTCCCTCTCGGTTCTATGGTCACAGCTACGCATCAACGCCCTGTGGTGCTACAGGAGTTCATGGCTGGTCGCCTGCCATTACACCGCATGGCCGCTTGGTTGGCAAGCGATTTACACATGTTGATTTGCGTGGATGTGACGCATGTTTCCCCCAACCTTTTCTTATTTTTTGTGTTTGTGTTATTTTTGGCGTCATGTTTACCGCAATAAACGCATTTTCTTTCTTTCTTTCTTCTTTCATTTGCGGCCAGGGGCAAGTCTGCCAACGCAATTTGTGTAATTGTACAATTTGACTGTTTTAATAATTTCCAAATTGAAAGGCGTCATTATGATTTGTGGTAATGTGGTAATTGAAAGGCGATTTTCCGATGGCATGCTACTGACACTCCATTGGAAATAAATAATTTGCAAATTTTTCGAAATCGTATTTGATAATGGCGTAATAATTTATAATGGCGGGCTAGTGGCGCTCGCCATCATGAGCTCAGGATATTTCGAACTGTTAGCAAAATGGTGATAGCGTTGCCTTAGTATGATCGTCGTAATGATCAATCATTAAATATAGTAAATGATAAATGATAATGATAAATGATTTTATTTCTGTAAGTAGGTTTGTTACAAACACTTTTACACGTCAATCATATTTTTAAAACTAGATGAGGTCGGCGTTTCATAACTGACTACTCTGAGAAGAAAGGCCGAAACAAACTCAGAGGTCACAGTCTCTTTTAAAGTCCAGACATAATCTTGGTCAGATCATGTGAAGACCATGTAGATTGGTGTCTGAAACGGTCTTTTGAGGAAAGAACCACGCAGATTAAGAGGACCTGTCCAGTCAGTGCACGCATTTGTCAGTAACCGTGCAGCTCAACTCAGAACTTTAGGAGCTCAACGATTCGACGAACAATACCAAAGAAAGGACATTTGGGTAGGCCGCATGAACTACTTAAACTGCCAGATCATGATTAAAACTGAAACAATGACCCACATAGTCCTCAAATTCACAATATTATTAAAACAATAAATTAGTTAATAGACTCAGACCCCAGTAATTTATGTATAAACAACAGTTGCAGCGTATCAAAAATGTCTGAAATGAAATTCAGTTATGAACACAGATATAATACTAGTTTTAAATCGACATTATTATGATATGAAGACTGTTTAACATTAGGATTCAAAACTTAGGTCTAGAAAGAAAGTTAAAATTCAACAAAAAATAATATATCGACGAAAAGACGAGACATAATAGCTCTCCCCCAAAAATAGCTACGACGCGATAACCGGTTATTGCTTGCAACGAGCCGATTCCTTCTACTCCTATTTTTTTTGTTGTGTAAATAGTTTCTCGTGAAGGTTTCTTTCAGCGCCATCCGTTCTACGAGCATTGTGCCCCACAAGTAGTAAAATTATTTTATGACGGCTGTAACTGCTCTGCCTCTTTTGTGGCCTATAATGCAAGCTTATTCTACAAAATACAGCTGAAGGTAATGATAATTTTTTTGGACTGGGAACGACCTATGTGAAGTGCTGTAGCCGAATAATTCAAAATATCCAAATGATAATTTATTCATATTTAAAAAACAATCGCATAAAAAATACGCAAAAATTAAGTATGATTAAAACCTCAGATCATATAATTAAAAGGATTAAGTATTATTTTCCGAGTGACTAATAACTTAAAAGTCGACTAAATGTTTGCAACAAAAAAAATGAGAGTAGGTACCATATATAATGGGTTGGCAGCTAATAAGGAGTATCGTAATAAGTAATAGGTAGCATAATAAGCTCCGTTTTAATTTGTTACCAGGAGAAACTGGATGCAATCTGGTCTTTAGGGTACCCCGACTCGGACAGGTTAGGTTAGAAGGGGATGGCGGGGTCGATAGACCCCGCCATCCCCTTCGTGGTTATTTTTTTATAACCCACCCAGAAGTAGGAGCCCCGCGAAGCGGGGCTCCGTCGACCAAGCCCTGCCATCGACCATGCATAGAATATTTTAATTAAGGTTTGGTTAGAACTGTGACAATTATGACAAACATGAACGCCCATTTTCTATTTTGTTTTCGCCATTAAGTTTCCGCTTAGATATTAATTCTGTTCCCAAAAGAAAAACTTGATGCTAGTTTAAATTAAAACGGAGCTTATTACTGATATATTAATATGCTACCTATTACTTATTACGATACTCCTTATTAGCTGCCAACCCATTATATATGGTACCCACTCTATTTTTTTTTAAACCTATATTCATTTTACTTAGTTGCCGCATTAAATACATGCCTAATTAAAACTGTAGCGGAACAGGTAATTTGGCCTAAATGAAAAGAGATTACGAGAAAACCTAAGGTACATCGGATGGTAAATATTTGTTACGCGTTTGGTTTTAGGTTCGTAACCACTAAATAACGTAAACTTTCAAATGAATATTTACCTAAACCTAACGTTAACCTTAGATGAACCTAAGTTATCTCGATAGAAACAAACCTACACGGTATTGGAGGAAACCCAGAGGCCAAGGACGTTTCAAATCATGCCAGGAAGTCCATGCATACAGTGGTGGAACAATCATGATATGGGTGGACAGAAGAACCGAACTGATTTGGATCAGAGGCAATCTCAATGCACAGATTTATGGTGAAACGATTGTATCAATATGTTGTCATTCCTTTGCGGACCCAATTTGATGCTTCATTTCTGCTTATGCACGATAATGCACGTCGACACACTGCCAGAGTCGTTGCAAATACACTTGCCGCAGCTAATATCAACGTCCTACCATAGCCTGCTCAATCACCAGACTCGAATCCCATTGAGCACGCATGGGATATCCTTCAAAAAAGAGCTCTGCCAATAAAGGATGCCGTACACACACCAGAATATCTTTATCGCCTGTTACAACGGACGTGGGCGGCCATTCCGCAACGTGATTTGGATGAACTCATATTGAGTATGCCAAATCGTTGCAATTGTGTTAAACGTGTTAACGGCGGAAATACAGACTACTAATTGTTGATTTTATGCAATAAAAACCTATAAAAACTTTACTTTTTACTTTTTTATAACATTTTAATGTCAGGATTAACTAAATTTATCCATAAATATAAATCCAGCATAAGCATCGCGAAGTCTTTATTAATGCAAAAGCAGAGAGTACTTCAGATGTACACACGGCTACACATCAAGCTATACATTTCCAGTATAAGCTGATCTCACATTGTATAGGATTTCCGTACGATGCGAGACCAGCGTAAACTGGTTTTGTATAGCTTGATGTGTAGCCGTGTGTACACATACGAGACCATTTTATTTAATCAATCTAAATAGACATTTTTATTTAATTTCACTAAGGCAATAAAATATTTTTTTTAAATACCTTGATCCCTAGACAATTTTGTTGTGTGAATAGTTAATAGTTTGTTTGTATTTTAGTATTCTTGAATAGAATTGCTAAAACTATAGCTCATCTGTATTCATAGGACGTTGATAATATCTATTGCAAAGCTATTAATTTAGTTGTACATCTTCCCTTTAAAGATTTGTTATGGTTTGTTTTGACCTTGGTGGCTCAATTTATGAGAGATGAACGTCTGCAGTGACAAAGCGGTTTGATTGATTGTTTGATTGATATGAACTATCGTCAGAATATTGTCACTCAGGGTCATCTGTATCAATCTACGAGTCCAACGACCAATCCCAACAAAATAACAGAATATATTCTGTTATTTTGGGCCAACGTCTGTACCGTGTAATAATTGTTTTAAAATTAAATATTAAATTGGACACTTTCGATGTCTTTAGACATAAAATGTACCATTTCTAGTTGGATCCACACACTATAGTATAAATAGTACCTAAATGAACAATAGAATTAACTATGAATTCAGGAAATAATAACATAAGCATTTTGGGTGCAGGTAAACTTGAATTAGTCACAGGCTAGTGTTAATGTTCGCCAGGGCAATAAA
Organism: Brachylomia viminalis; assembly: GCA_937001585.2. Lineage (NCBI taxonomy): Eukaryota > Metazoa > Arthropoda > Insecta > Lepidoptera > Noctuidae > Brachylomia > Brachylomia viminalis. The sequence continues at coordinate 9,961,277 of OW443302.2, read as the reverse complement.
ATCTATAATTATTTTAAGACGCACGCGTAAACTCCAGTCAAATGTGTGACTTGTGCCGAATTTAGTGCAAATTAGCGAGTTGGCATGGCACATCGAATTAAATATAGCAAGGACTCGAACAAATTTCTCGTTTTTAGTGGGAGCTGGGATTTTCTATAATTATTAGCGAAGCCCTAAATGTATATTTGTTACTGACAGTGACAGACTACAAATGACTGGTCATTTAAGAGCGTTTATCCCTTATGAGTGGCAACGTCGCAATTTAGTTTCATATTTCGTGGTTTTCAATTATTATCATTTAAACGGAGCTATATTTTAAAAATCTGTTTAATTAACTTTTTAGAATTAAGTGAAAGTGTTTAAAAAGTAAGTAACCGTAATGCTTACAGTTATTTTACAATGAAAATAACGCCCTGCAAGTTTCCAATGTATTATTTGCATATACACTGGTGGACAATAAAATTAGGCCACCTACCAAACCGGTTGTCATGACTGTGTTTCAAAATAAAAACTTTTTAAATATTTTTTTTATTGATTGTTTGTTAATTCTTAAATGAAAAAATGCATATTTGAATTACACAACTTTATTTTTTTAGCAATACACAAGAAAAACCAAAAATGAAGGAAAATTTACAAAGACTTCACACTGATAAAAAAAAATTAAATGGTTTTACTGATGTCAATCTTTCTTTAGTAAGAGGTGTTGCCTCCTCTGGCTTTGATAACACATACCATCCTTTTGTTCATGGATTTTATCAAATTTTTTATGGTAAATTGGGGTATGTTTTCCCATTCCTCCAATAAAGCCAGTTTCAGCTGTTGCATGTTCTCCGGAGCTGGTTCTCGCTGTCTTACTCGCCGTTTTAGCTCGTCCCATAGATGTTCTATTGGATTAAGGTCTGGACTTCGTGCTGGCCAGTCCAGAACCTGTATCCCCACTTCTCGCAAGTAATCTCTTACGCATACCGCAGTGTGGGGGCGCGCATTATCGTGCATTAATTTAAATTCTTGACCGATAAATCCTGAGTATGGCACTACATGGTCTTCAAGAATGTCAGTGATGTATGATTCAGCAGTCACAGTTCCTCTATCTACGATAACCAGCTCTGTACGGGCTTCTAAGCTTATACCTCCCCAGAACAAAACTGAACCACCTCCAAAGCTCACCCTTTCAGATATGTTACATTGTGCATATCGTTCTCCCGGTCTTCGATATACTCTTTTGCGACCATCAGCACCATAAAGACACATACGGGACTCATCAGAAAAGAGTACTTGCCCCCATTGTGCCAAAGTCCAGTCACGGTGTTCACGAGCAAAATTTAACCTTGCTGCCTTATGAGCTGTGGTAAGTTTAGGACCTGTTGCGGGTCTGTATGGTTTTAAACCACGTTCTTTAAGGCGTCTTCTTATTGTCCTATCACTTACAGCAACACCTCGGACATCTCTGAGCAGGTGCTGCAATTCTACTCCAGAACGATGACGATTTCTGAGGCTTGCTGACACTACAAATCGATCATCCCGTTCAGATGTCTTTCTTCTTCGACCTGAGCCAGGTCTTCTGATGTAGCCACCGGTCTCCAGATACCTTTTGTAGACATATTGAACCGTTGATCGACTAACTTCACATTGTCGAGCGACATTTCGCTGGCTCATTCCAGTTTGTAACAACGTTACGATTCGAACAACTTCTGCTTCACGTAGATCCATATTTATCAGTGAAAAGGAAGTGGGAGGCACAGAACTTAAATCAGTAATACGAATTTAACGATAATTTTAAATAGCGTCCTAGTGACATGACATTAAACATAAAAGAATAAAAGTGTGGGTAAATAAGAAAACTGATTAAATGACATTTGACACATTTACACTTGATAATTTTATCAATATACCCTCTAGTAAGATTGAAAATTAACGTTCAAAAACGTATTATTTATTTTAATTTTTAAACAGACCGTAATTAATAAATAAATCATGAAAATAGGAGTGGTCTAATTTTTTTGTCCACCAGTGTAAATAGAACTGTAAACGCAACGATTTCTTACCTTTTACACAGTTTTCACATACATAATTCTAAAAAGTTAATTAAACAGATTTTTTAAATATAGCTCCGAATAAATGATAAAAATTTAAAACCACGAAATATGACACTAAATTGCGACGTTGCCACTCATAAGGTATAAACGCTCTTAACCACTTTTACGAGGTTACTATGCTTAGATAAGGTATGTCTACGTTGCTATGAGAGTAGGTTCTTGTGGAATTTTATTGCCCAGACAAAATTGTTGTTTGGGCCATTTGGTTATTAGATAAAACTTAAATTAAAAATTTAAAAAACCCCCGTCACAAAAACCTACCTAAAAAAAGTACGAAACTTTAACCCACCATAACTCTTAAACGGCTCAATCGATTTTTATAAAACATAGCTAAGAACACTCTCGATTAAGTCTCCTTTCATCCAAAAAAAACTAAACTGAAATCGGTTCAGTGGTTCGGGCGCTATGATGCCACAGACAGACAGACAGACAGACAGACACATAGACAGACACACAGACAAACAGACACGTCAAACTTATAACACCCCTCTTTTGCGTCGTGGGTTAAAAATTGACAGCAGCAACTATGGTGAAGTTTGGATTTGTGCTCGGATACTGGCAAAAGATATGCCCCTTATGATCCGCGACTTATAACACGTCTGCCTTCGGAGATTATTTACAGGTGTAAATTATTGAGATAAGATAGATGTATTAAGTATACATTCCTAAAACTTGGATTACTTACCTATTTATCGACAAATTGCCAGAGAGTAAATAAGTAGATCACCTAGTAACAAACAGTACAAAATATTAGCGTAAACTAACTTCGTGTTTCAAACACGCAATGCGTAATCAAAATGCAAGCCCTTGATGACGAGAGCACTTGAAGCTTTAAGGCGCGACGGGACTCTAGTAGAACAATTTCTATGAAAACTTTATGGAAATTGTTCTACCAGAATCGCGTCGCACCTGTCTGCAGGACTCTGTAGCCGGTGTTCGCTGACCCAGTGTTCAAAGTAATTGTCGGCGATCGGCGAACACAAAGGGACGCGGGCTTGCACGTTTCATATCTCTCCCGCGTTAAAAGTTTTCATATCGTAACGTGACGTAGTAAGCGATACGTCCTGTTATACCTAAGCGTCTAAATTCTAAATTCATTCTGCTAGGTGCTGAAGTATTCTGATTCTTAAATTCATTCTGCTGGGTGCTGAAGTATTCTGATTCTTAAATTCAAATTACAACTTAGTACTTGGTCGTAAAAAAAATCTGAATGCTAAGAGCTACGTAAATGCTGGCTACGGTTGATCTCAGTCCGAGATACTAAGCTTTGAATATACTTTTGGTATCAGCGTCACAGTCCTCAAGGTAAATTTTGAGTATTAACCACGACGATTTGGTTCCTATCAAAAAACAAATTGACTTAGCAGAGCCCTCAAACCAACTGATGTACTTAGTCACTATCAGAGCAGAATATTCTCAGCCTAATTTGAATAAATCATGTTTCATTTTGATTTTAGAACTGCTAAACCTAGAGTCCAGTTACTTACTTCTTCTGCAGCCTGACCACTGGATCAGCAAGAAGGTCAGCACACATAGGTCGCAGCGCAATGCGGCGGTCTTCCACGGCAGGGTGAGGAGTTAGGACCAGCCACCCGACGTGAGCGAACCAGAATCCTCGCCTGATGTCGTGAGGGTCAGCTACCGTCTCTGAGTACTTGTGGTGCACCCGGTGGTCCAGGGCCCAGATGTAGACGTCGCGCTAAAAGAAAAAAATAAAATTTTCAGAAAAAGTTTTAAAGTTATCTATGAATATGTGATATGTCAACGATCTGCATAACAAGTCAGAAAAACCGTTGGGTTGGGTACTATAAACAAAATCCATCTGGTCAGAGGATGTTCCCTATTCAATGAGGGACCGTGCACCTTGTTCCTCCTCCTCGTTGTCCAATTCGTGTACATACTCTACATGTTTCGTTATTAAATCAACCTGAAACCGCTTTAACGTGAAAAAAAAATCGGGACATATTTCTAGTCATTCCTAAACCGCTTCCCGGAAGAGTCTGTGAGATGTAATATTTCCAATTTCATCCAGTCTACTGATGCGAGTTATCGCTTGGTGTCATAAAAATATCGCATTCATTTTTTACACCGATGTAGATATCGCTCTTGAACACTCATCATAACTGTATATATGCGTATACCAGCCAGTAGCTAAGGAAGAAAGTAGGTACCAACACACACTTACCCCTTGATTAATAAAACACGAATCGAGATTAATATGCATGAAAAACGTTCTCAGCTGCATCTAGGGATGCCAACCCTACTAACTAATTAGATTAGAAATTTTAATAAACCGTTTTTACAGTCCGTTCAACCGATTTTTACTTCTATTCCGTGGGTGTTAAGTAAAGATGGCATTAAAATTAATAACGTGGTTACAATACAAACTGTTTATTGCAGCTGCCATTTGTCATGCTACCAACGCAATAGATGTCAAAATCGGTTGAACGGATTATAAAAAAGGCTTATTAAAATTTGTAATCTTATTTCAAATGGAGTATAGTCAAAGATCGGCGAAATTCAGTCGACCCATCACTACTGAAGGGTTTTTTTCTATTTTAAATTCTATGTTAAGATTTATTTGATAGTCCCAAAATACTCCTACGCACTAGTATTGCCAGTATTATCGTTTATTGTCGTATTGTTGTAACCACATTGTGTAATTTGGCATCACGCTTTTTGTATCCTATTTTTACACGTGTCGCCTTCAAAGTATCATCAATCAATAAATTAATCAACGACACTGATTGAATTTCTATGTCATCCTCATGGCGTGTACCAACCTACTTTATAACTATTGTGTTCCTAATAATAAAAACTCTTTCTTTCCGTAAAGGCCATTAAGAATAGATAATGAGATCTCTACCAATTATGTAATCTTACATGACAAATTATGTAACATCTGATCGTGACGATCACAATGTCAGTTGTTTATGTGTATAAGTTTTCATTTAAATTATAAACCAGGGAAATTAAACAAACAACCAATGTAAAATAAATATTGTGAAAATCTACATCGATATTCCAAACGTTGGATCCTTTTATTCATAGAATAAAAGATTGAATCACAGATCATATAAACACAAAACTAAGAACGTGTGCACAAATTAATTGGACTGTTTGAATTTTGTTAGGAATGCAAACATGTTTAGATAAGTGTGTCCCGATCGTAATCAGTGTGCAATGAAACCAGTTGTCAACATGTACCAACAGAAAACTAGGAAATAATGAAGTGGTGTTTGTTCAGACTGACTAATTGGGTTGGAACCTACCTATTTACTTGCTCTAATAGACTTTTTAGCCGCCAGTTTCGTGTTGCACGAAAATTTGTTGTCCGACTAGAATTCGAAAGGGCAGGTAAATACCACGCATTAGTAGGTTATGAATTAAATATCATATCAAGGGTGCTCCGTGCTGTAGGTACGAGCCCGTCGTATATGTCTTGACGTTGAGCATACTGCCAAGTTATTTGATGGTTATAATATAAGACAGGAGCCTGATTCAGTGTGTTATGGAAAAACTCGTGTAACGTAAGGCCCTTGTTACATGGAGGGACTCAAAGAAAACTAAATTCCCTAATAAGTAGTTAGTTCATCATCATCATCATTCACACTATTCACAGCCCGACTTGACGCACTGGCATAACTTTAAGCATAGGCCTCTCTTCTCTTGTGCGAATCAATCAGTTACTAGCATAATATTCCAGTGGAGGTTGGAACACGAAGTTACCGGTAACTACCGCGTTAGTAACTAGTTTCAAGTGACGAGGAGTAGGAGGTTAGGCTCCGCGCAAACGGGCCACCGACCACAGTCACCGGTGGCTGGCGACAAGCTGTACATGATTTTTAACACGTTTTGTATGGAATCGCCGTACACGTGTAATGAGTGGCGTCCCATCGACACTCAGTGTCCACGACATGCCACCGGTGCAGCGGTGGCAGCCACTTGTGACTCAGTGTCCGCGACATGTCACCGGTGGCAGCCACTCGCTACTTAAAAACGCCCACAGAATCTATCGTGAGACTGTACAGCAGGAGAGTATTACAAATTGTAGCGGCCACCGACTACTAGTGACGACCACCGACCACCTTCGTTTGCGCGGTGCCAAAAGACGTAGCGCGCGACAGCCACCGGTGGCTGTGGTCGGAGCCCCGTTTGCGCGGAGCCTTACTGGTTTCCGATCTAGAACTAGTTACGGATGAAACCTAATTAGGTAATATACAGGGTGGCAGGGACATCCGACGCACAACCTAGTACCCACGTATTCGCGAGAGAGAGAAGCAAAATTTGCGCCCTCACGCCCCTAGCCGCCGCAGGAGACGCCCTGGGCGTCGAGAATCAGAAGCCGATTCCGGGCCACCGTAGGCGCGGGCTTGCGGATAGCGAGCAATGGGCAGCTCGCTGTTTTCGGACCAGGCTCGGGTCGACGGCGCGTTGTGTTCCACGCGCGCCTCAAAGAGATGTCGGCACCAAATGACGGGGTCCGATAGGGCCAATGCCTGCCAGGGTTACCGTGGCCCCTGGCACAGGCAACTGAAGGAACACGGGTGGGTTTTAGTCGGTAAGAGTCTGGCACGCCCTGCCGCTCCACCCAGAGCGAGAGAAGTTATTTGATGATTTCCAACCTTCAAAAAAAACATGTGCTTTATTCATGTGTACGGTTTACGCGTAGATGTCTCTGCCACCCTGTATTGTGTCTGTCTCCAATTAATGACAAAAATATCTGCTACTAATGGAACAAGCAACACACATTAAATTAAAAATTTAAAAACCCCCGACACAAAAACCTACCTAAAAAAAGTACGAAATTTTGGTTCTTCCATCCCCACTTTAACCCACCATAACTCCTCAATCGATTTTTATAAAACATAGCTAAGAATACTCTCGATTAAGTCTCCTTTCATCCAAAAAAAACTAAACTGAAATCGGTTCAGTGGTTCGGGCGCTATGATGCCACAGACACACAGACAAACAGACACGTCAAACTTATACAACAAAACAAAACGTAAACACCCCTCTTTTGCGTCGGGGGTTAATAAAATATCCTGTAAGCGACAATTTAAGAGAAAAATTATTATTTATATTTTTTTTTTAATTATTATTTTATTTGAGTAGCATCGTTAGGAAAGTTTGTTATTAATCAGTTAAATTTGTGTTTAGACCCACCATGTGAGAATGGCTTAAACCAGATGACTAATGATTTCAAAATAAACGTTGGATTAATTAACAGTAGCAGCAGGAGATAGCATAAAGTCAAATTAATGAAGTCTTCTCATCCGTGATTGCGAATCACTTGGAAGAGCTCATATTTGAGTTTATGCAATTTCTCATTTGAGACGGCATCGGCATTGCAAACATTACCTCTTGCTTACTTACTAGTACTAGTAGAACTTGTTTAACAAATCGATGATTATTATCAATTTCTTACAACAGAAGGTCAATTCCCGTTATTAAAAACGTTTAAAATCTAGTCGCAATCAAAGTCAAAAAGTGGGTAAATTAGAGGTAGGTATTTGTGACAGATTGAGGCGTCGAATACTGAATTACAATGCTGAAGGGGGTTTGTTGCGAAACTTCTGCCCAGATAAAGCACGAGGAAGTGGTGAACGGCGGGCCTTTTTAACGTCTGTCTTATGTTATTTTGACGTTCAAAAACTGCTGATTCTCAGCCTACTTTGAATAAATTAATTTAATGTTGATTGAGAATGTTCTTAAAATTAGGGGAATTGCCCCTCTGAACTTTATAAACATGTGTCACCAGGATCACAATTAAACCTAACTTATAAAATTTGTTGTCTAAATTGGATTGTAAGACTGACAGTATATATATATATATATTTATATTATTATTATATTCACGATTTAGGTTATCCAATTGTTATTATTTGTACGAGTGACGGGTATCTGTCAGATGTCATAGACACGTAAACAGTCTTGTATTTTTGATTTTTGTAACATTGACAGATACCCGTCACTAAAGTAGTAATCGAATAATTTAATGAATATTGTTTGGCTGTTGAGAGTTGAGACTTTTGCCAGCATTATTTGGAAGTGTGACAGTTTTTACTTCTGCACGTTTTGCACGCGTAGATCTCTGTCTACGTTTGCACGGTACATCCGATTGAACCGTCGAACAGAGCGTTGATATTTTTGCGAGGAGAATTATATCGGAGAATATCTACACAATTGTTGTTTCATTTCTGAGTTTAGATCGAGCCCTTACAGGATGTTGAAAAGCCAGCAATTTAAGGACGCAAACTTCTGTAGTGAATGACGGTGATTGTCTGACTGCCATTCTCCTATACCAACTAACAACAAAAACGAGGAATGTCGTTGGACGCACCTGTTCCATACTTCCGTGATTTTATTGATGTCAATGCAATAAAACAGTCTACAATGCAATTTCAATATCAAGTTCTAGCTCGTTGTTAAAGTTTTATCCTGGTGGTCACAACAATTTATTTTACTATAACATAAAACTACAAAACAACTGAGCTAAAATGTTTGCTACCAAGCAGTATTGTTGTATTAAATAATACGAGTAATATTACCAGTCTTGAAAGCAAGACATAAATGCGAAACCAACAAATCTAACGTCTACCCTACAAAATAAATATTCCTGTGAGAAAATCGATAGAAGTACCTATCTACAGGGTTACTGGTAACTCGACGTATTCCTTGCACGACGTCATAGTAGGGTTAAAATGCAACAAATTAAGCCACCAAATGTTCTACCGAAGTTCAGTAGTTTTTGAGTTAGTTACATTTTCAGTATTTTTATGAAAAATCCCAGATTAAATCATATGGAGCCAATTTAAAAATGATTTACAGCGCGACTGTACTGAAATTTAACGTAATATCATAGTTGATGCCGTAGCAGATCTTTGTTCATAATAAAATTAAAAGTTCAAAAATGCCAGAAACCTTGGCAAATATCACTAAACAAACCTTTATTTTTTGGTGATTTTTGCTGTTACTTCATACAAAATGTTGTCTAGTGAACAAAAAAAAACCTAAAAAAAAAAAAAAATTGCATAATTTGTTGCATTTTAACCCTACTATGACGTCCTGCAAGGAATACGTCGAGTTACCAGTAACCCTGTATATAGAATATTGAAATCTTATTATAGGAGTCGTATTATGCTGAATAGTTGTGGTTATGTAACGAGTTTATTTTATGATGCACTGTCGGCCGAGAGGTCAACGCGTGCAATTGACTTCATTTAGTCATGATGATCACGAGCTACAACGAACAGCCAATGGGTACTGTAATTACTAATGTATTCGTAATAACAACTTTCAATGTAGTTGACAATCATGACGGTTTCGGGAACATTCGATACTAGCTGAAATATTATGTAGCAACCATTTGTTTTTTTTACAGGTTCGCAAAAAGCCGGTTGGTTACAACACTAACTTCTAATATGGAGTTCTGACACCTGTATCCTGTATCACAAATCCACTGGTGACATTTCAAATCAATTTTGACTACTTAATTCAAACTGTAAGTAATTTGACCTTTCACACCTGGGGGCCTACTCTATAAGTCCGTCAACGAGGATACGGGCCCGTCCGAAAGTAGTTCGATACTTAAAAGTGAACCCTACTCCCGATTAATTAACTTTTCCAGACGGGCAAAAAACACATCGAGAAATATGGAGAACTGTCTAAACGTTTTGTCATTAATTTTTAGTTCGGGGCCCGGACTAATCTTATGTCCGTAAGTGATATAGAGTAGGAAACGCCCGTAACTTCTGTCAAAACCACGGATTTTGTGCTCCTCCCTGAACACACCAATATTGGTTAGAATGGTAGAACTTTGCCGAACACTATCGAAATCGACATTCAGAGCCGGCCTTGGGGAAGAGCGAGAGGAGCGGTCGTTCTAGGCACCAGATGGCAAGGGGCGCCAAAAATCCAAATGCGAAAAATAATTAACACCAAATACTAATTTTATTATATAGCAGTACAAGCTTTCTTAATTCTAAAGAAGCAGGAGTATACTAATTAGAGCTAATTAATTTAATTTAAATTTAATAAGTACAAATATTTGCAATATAAGTTGATTTTTGAGAATTTACGTAAAATGAAAGCGTCCACCAAAGCACAGAATAAATTCTATATTTATACTGTGACCAAAGGGCGCCGAATGACAATCTCGCTCTACCCTGATCAAAGGCTAGGGCCAGGGCTGTCGATAGTCGCCCATGAGACACAAATTTTACGCACAAGTACCCACTACAAGGTGTCCTTCGTTCTATAGCGTTCCTGTTATAAAAATGTAAATATAATTTTATTGCCAGGCAATTTCCTACAGTAAACTCTAAAGGACATAAAGTTTGAAAAACGACCCAGAGAACGTACGTACCTATACCTCATAGGTCCCTCAGAATAAATGGACAGGTAACCTTTCAGTAGGTATGTGTGTGGCTGAGACCGACGTTGTGGGATAAGGTCGGTAATTTCTAGGAATCCGAGGGAGTCCCACGTCTACCTTTCTGCACGAGCCTTACGAAATATGTGTCGCTTTTGAAAATAATTTCGGTTTGAATAATGCATTACCAAAATGGCGTAGCTATTTTATTATGTACCTAGTCAAAGTTAGAATGTTTTATTTTTTATTTTGTCATTATTGTACTTACACCCTAGAGCTGCGGTCAGCAACAGGCGGAGCTAGGTCCATACCCGGACCGCGAAAGGTCGGAAATTGGACCACCAAATACATATTGTTAAATAACTTACCTACTATGCGATGAGAGTTGCAAAAAACTAGCTATCAACCTGGCTTATGTTATGCTTATGTCTGGCTCCACTTAAGTATGTGAATTAAAAATGATTTTTTTGAAAAACAAATACCTACCGTTCGAGATTAACGGACCCCACCTTGAAGACATTCTTCGCATTCGCTGTTCTCCGCGTGAACAAAACTATAAAAAACTGTCTCAAAATCGCAAGTGTAATTTGTCGCTTACGTTTTTAAGAATACCTACTTAGCGTGTTTAATAATAATTACCTTGTTATATTATTCAAAATAAAAAAAAATCTTCTTGTATTGTGTTTTTTTTTTCTGGATCTCTATAAAATAATTTGACAGTACCTCCGGCGCGATCTCATGGCGGCATGGAAAGAGCGACTGTCGCAACCCAGCGCAGGGCACGCCACGATAGCGGCGGTAAGACCCCTCTTTGAGGAGTGGCTAGAGAGGCGTCACGGCGTCCTCACCTACCGATTGACGCAGGTCCTCACCGGACACGGATGTTTCGGGAGGTTCCTGCACATTATCAGGCGGGAGGAAACGCCCGGGTGTCACCACTGCGATGATCGCCCCGAAGACACGGTGGAGGACCCCACTTAAAATAACTTTCCGACCCCTGACCTAGAGGTATGTTGTAGAGATATGTTTTTAATTTTGACCAACTTTATTCGATAACCACCCACTACAACATAAACAATAAAATAAATTGTCCTCTTCTCATTCAAAGCATTGAAAATTTCAAGGAAACCTAGAATTGGACTAAAGTTCAAACAAGGTGATTAATTAACACTTTCTCCGGTATTTATTATTCACCTTGTTTGAACTTTAGTTCAATTTTAGGTTTTCTTGAAATGCTGCCTTTTACACCAACCCTTGAGCTACGTGGCTTAGAGACAAAACAACTACGACTGCGGTATTGAATTAAGTCGACGGCACACTCAAATAATAGTGGTAATAAATATATTATTATGTATTAAGATTAGATAATTACGCGGTTACCGGCAAAGACCATTCCTTCGCAATGGAATTAGATACATCAAAGAGGATTACAGCGGCCAAACTTTCACCCTTTAAAACAACGTACAACGGATGGCTAAGAGTGAGTTAAGTGGGAATTACTTAGGTGGGTAATTTTATAATGTACGTGTGCTTTAGAACCATAGCAGTGTGGGTACAAAATACACAAGTTAAGTAGCTACGGCTGGATAGGTTTACTAATAGCTGGATAGGTATATATAGGATTATTTAAGGCTCTCCCAGACAACGCGACGCGACTCTTGTTGATCAATTACCACGAAGTTTTCATAGAAAGTGTTCTGCTAGAGTCGCGTCGCGTCTGTTTGTGGGAGCCTTAAGTATTCTTAAAGACTACATCAATCATGCGCGACACGTGACGCGTATCGCACGCGACGCAAAGGCTCCGCTCGTCGCGCGACAGGCGAGGCGGTGTCTTTGGGTCGCGTGTGATTCGCGTCGCGTGTCGCGCCTGTTAGTAAGAGCCTTAATTTGTAGAAAAGCATGGCATTAAGTCCGCCGCTGTACATTTGTGTGCTTAAAGTGTTAAATAAATAAATAAAAGTTGACAGTCAACCTTGATTTGGACAGATCCGTTGCGCAGCTTATACCAGCAGTATGGTTACATCATAAATTAAAACCCTAGTACTTATAACTCTTACTCATACACACTCCTAAAACCATCACGGTATGTCTATTTTCTGCTGCATCAATTACAGAAAACAATTCTAAACTAAAACGGTGTGGTGTCTTTCTACTTTTATCCTGAACTTGAAACTCCAAGTCCCACAATCCAGCCAGATTTATCAGAGAAACTACGAAGATACGGATAGTAATCATTCATTAAAGTTGGCTGGCAACAATAAGCTTCAAATCCACTCAATTTAAAAGTAGCAAGTTCTGTCCGTCAGTTCAATTAAACTTATGCGTCTGATACAAGTAACTACACTCGCGAGCAACCAAATGGACTCAACCCATAAGCACGCATACATAAATGAATTGGTAAACATGTGGTAAAGTCTCAAGCTTTTAATGAAAAGCTTTGGCTTTACCTTAACACCACTATCATAAAAGAAATATTCAGTAATGGTTGATCTTTGCGTTATGCTCGTGAACGGGTGCTGCTTGTGGTGACGGGTACTTCGTCGATTCACACCACGCGCGATTCGGACCATGGTGTGAATCGCACAAGAATCATTTTTGAATTGCATGATTCACACCGTGGTGTGAATCGACGAATCCCAAAAAAGTCTTTCGGCGATTCACACCATGGTGTGAAAAGACGAAAGACATTTTGCGAATTCGTCGATTCGCACCATTATAAAAAAGTTATAAAAGTAATTACTTTTTGGTACTGACTGGTACAAAACGGTTATTGAAACAAATTATTTATAGGGATATAATATTTATTATGCTAACATAAGAAATTAAACATAGCATAAGTTTTTACAAGTATGTTAGATTATTCATATTATGTAGGTCAGTTATTCCTATGCTTATGATTAATTTAAAAATCACATGTTGTTCAACTTGAATAAAGATATTTAGGTATGTACAGTTTTAACTGTAAATATAAATCACAATATTGGTCAACATTAATAAAGATCTAGGTATTTATAAAAAAATAAAAAACAACTATAAATAAAATCACAAATACAGACTGAAAGATTACCCTGTTACTTATTACTAATTACAAAAAATACTTGTCATCAACATCTTTAATATAAAATATTCACCTTAATAATAATTAAATCACATGTTGCACATTTTGACTTACGATTTATTTGTCAGTAAAAAAAAAGACTAAGTAATACCTACTTTATTACTATAAGTAATTTTAGTTACTACTTATATAACGAGATATATCCAATGACTAAAATTGCTTGTCGTCTTCTTACCTTACTAATTAAGAGTGTACAATAGTACATAGTTTTACTATATCTAAAAAAAAACAGATTGAATAGATTACCCTTTTCTTTGTAATTGGAATCACAGATTTGTTTGGTTATATGGCTGTAATTAATAAAATAATATAAATTAAGTTAACGTTACTTATAAACAAGATTATTGTTAATTATATAATGATGAGCTACCAAAAAATAAATCAGCATAATACGAAAATTAGATTTTTTTCAAAATCTCAACTTCTCCAAGCAATGGCCAATACTTATTTGGTTAGTCAATAACTCATCTATAGTGTTATTAATTTTTTCATTAACTTGCACGCTTACTAGTTTTCTTTTTGAAATTTTAACGTCACCCGGTAAATTTATTTTATTATAATAAAAGTGTGCGTCTTTGTCTACTCCATGAAGAAATTGGGCAATATTTGGTTTTGATGGAATAATTTTTTTAATTCTAGCATTCCACGATTCAACCATGTTATTTGTTTTATGACTTTCATTGTAAGTACTCCACGTATTTGATAGAACTGAGTGTTGGAGCCATGTTTGGACAAAATAATCATTAAAAAGCGTAACTTCTGCGGTATTGGGACTTTCTCCCATAACATACAGCCAGCCATCATCCAATAAGTTTTGTGGCAAATGTGTCATAGCTGCGCATAGGCTTACATGGATCCTGCCCAGTTTAGATTTGGTTACTCCAAGCTTCTTAGCTTTACGCCATAAGCAGCGGATGAAATGAAAATAACAGCCAACTATTTTCACATCTGGAAACAACACTTTCAGTGCCAACATTGCACTTACTTCAAAGTCCATTGATATATGTGTGGGCTCCCATTCTTGAACTCGGCTTTTAATAATTTGGAACATAATCTCATAAGTTTCTTCTTTTCTATCTGGAAGCAAAGCATATAGCACAGGAACCACATTGACGTATTCTTCATTGCTCCCTATATCCGCATGAATAGTGTATACTTGATGAAAGCACTTGACGCAAATCTTAAATGTGCCATCGATAAAAAAATGTTTCGACTCCTTTAAATATTTTGTCATTTCGGTCTTTCCAAAAATTATGATGCGCTTGTTTTTGTATGCGTAATCGGCGAACAACAGATGATCGTATTTTTTTGGCACTTCAAGATGTGTGGCTTTATTGAAGATAAGTTTATTAGCGCCTATAGCTTTATTTCTTTGATTGTACAGTTTATTCTTTACGTTATTGAATTGAGGTAACGGTTTCGTTAGATTAATTCCTTTATCTGTAAGTACATCTATTGAATCTTGAAAAATTTGTGTGACTGGCTTATTGATATTGTTTTTAACAGTTTCGGTACATATGTGCATCTGCTGGTCTATTTCAATCGCTGTTTGATTCTTAGGAGCATGGTTATGATTAGTTTCACATAATATTGCAAATGGAGACGGGTGCATTTTGAATATTGCATTGCATTTGCTATCTTTTTTGGTGCACCTCCAGACCTCAGAACCATCTTTGTTTATACGTTTCCAAATATAATTGTATCCATTTCGACACAGCATACGACGACCTCTCTCGGTTATTTGAAACTCCATATTTTCAAGAGCATGTGAAGTTGACGCATCTTCAGACATTTTTACACCGAGCCTGTTCAAAAATAAGGAAATTGGATTTTAATATCTAAATATAATTAACATTGTAAAATACTTTACTTGCTTAAAAAATATCGATTTAGTTATATTAACTATCTAAAAATTTATTTACAAAAGTTTTATATTAAAAGCATGCAGATAACACTCTCCTTTCTTATTATTTTACTTATTTACATTTCATAAAGCTTTAGATAGGTATTGAGATTAAATAAAATCCAATTCTATGATTACAAACACCACAAGCAATGACTAAACAAAATATTATAATATAGTATACTAAATTATTACACACTTTGGCATTATGGTGCAATACTTATTGAAATCAGTACCTACACACTAAAGTAAAATGGCGGACAGTCCGCCATTTTGTTTTACGCTATTTTAAAATATTGTATTCAATTTCATCCATAAACAATTAATCCAAGATTAATTGTAAACCAGATTTTGAAGTGCTAAAGCTAATAATGCAGATGCACTGTTAACATTGACCAATATAAAAATTAATTAAGTATTATAGAATAAAAATAGCAATAGGTATCTACCAAGTAATGAAGAAGACAACTTTAAATATTATGTTTAACATTAATTAATTAATTTTGTGCCTGAGATAATTATAATTTTTTTAATTTTAACAACATATTGAAAACTGTACTTACCAAAATTATATTTCACTCAAAATATGACAGTCACTTCACATGTACCTACAACACTACTCTCAGGATAGAAATGATGCAATTACGTTTAAAATTAGTGCATTGTGGTAGTTCAGAAATTTTCCATTGTTTACAAAAGGGTTGTTTTTTACCTGAGAATATTGGCGCGTACCTACGCCGCGCACTGTTTAGGCGCACGTTACTGAATTTTTAAATAAAATTGATATACAATGTTAAGCTGATATTATAATATCAGATTGCATGTTTTATCATTTTAATTATTAAAAAAAACCCCGCAGGAGTAGTAGATAGTATTATTATAGTAGCCACAGAACTCCTAAAGTGGTGGCACTGGTTCACTCATAATAGGTACTTACTTAATATTTTTAATAGTATTTCGCTAAGCACTTGTGTGCTTGCTTGTTAATTAATAAGAAAGAACCGTTGGTATGAATCGGCGAATTGAAAAAGTGTCCTTCGGCGATTCACACCATGGTGTGGATCACCGAATGACTTTTTTGGGATTTCTCGATTCACACCATGGTGTGAATCATGCAATTCAAAAATGGTTCTTGTGCGATTCACACCATGGTCCGAATCGCGCGTGGTGTGAATCGGCGAAGTACCCGTGGTGACAGGTCATCTTGCTGACTATGGTTTTGTTATTGTTATTAATGTTTCTTTATTTTACTTCGAAGGTCCTAGTTTATCATTTGTGGCTACAAGTTACAGCTATACAGGGTGGCCCAAAAGTCGTGGATCAAACGCAACTAGGGGTTAGGTGGGGTCATCAGCTGCAAAAAGTTGTTCTACGGGAGGTTCTTAAGGTCAACCCCTGCAGAGTATAATTTATTTTGAGTTTTTATGACAAAATACACTTTTTTTAACTAATTCTTATAAAAATTCGAAAAAATCTACATCCTATATCTTTTTTATAATTTTCACTAGATTGGTACTGATGAGTCTTTGCCTTAGACATGCTATTTACGGTTGTTTATTGGGTGTGTTGAAGATAATATTAAGCTTTACGAATTTTTTTTTCTCAAATCATAACTTTTCATTTACTTTGGACCCCACTGTGAAAAAAAAATACTCTACCGAAAAGTGACCCTGTGTTACAAGTTTTGGCGCATTTAATAGGGATTCCGAAAAGGTATTACACATGGCCATGTGTGGCTCTAATATCTTTCTAGGACGAAAAAACAAGACAACGATTGTGAAATAATTGTTTTATTAAGCAAAACATTTTACAATAAATGCTCAAAATTCCTGCCTCTGACCATAATACATAATCTGCACCGTCTAATAAAATTCCTCCGTAACTTACGGAATGCACCTCTGTTGTTAGTAACTTGTAACCTAGCAAATTCGAGCTTTTGTCGTAGTTCTTGTTCGCTATTGTTCTCTCCTTGGTAAACTATTTCTTTAAAATAGCCCCAAAGAAAAAAATCTAATGGATTTAAATCGGGCGACCGGGGTGGCCACGCAATATGTCCGCCTCGACCAATCCACCGGTTGGGGAAGCGCTCGTTCAAATGATCTCTAACTGCTCGAGCGTAGTGAGGCGGGGCGCCATCATGTTGCAGCCACATTTCTGCTATTCTTTCTTCTGGAACTTCAGCTTCGTTAAGGATATGGTTTAAATAATTTTGCAAAAAATTTAAATACTGAGCACCATTCAGCCTTGCTGGCATTTCATGCAGCACCAACTGCTGGCCAATTATACCAGCCCACATGTTAATACCAAACAGATGCTGGAATCTATCATTTCTTATGATATGGGGGTTTACTCTGGAGTAAAAATGTAGATTGTGGATATTGAATACTCCCATTCTTCTAAAAGTTGACTCATACATACGTCCATAAAACCTTGTTGAAGAACTGCGGATCCTCTCTGTGGTATCTTAGCATCTCTCTGCAAAACCGCACTCTGGGTTCATAGTCACTGGGCAGCAAAGCTTGCACCCTTTGCACGTGGTAGGCGTGTAATTTGTTTCTGTTAATGACACGTTGCACCGTCGATCTTGGAATCCCGAGATTACGAGATATTTGGCGTTGACTTATACTAGGATCCAATCTTAATTCTCTCAGCACTTGATCTTCATTTTCAAATTGCCCCACTGGTCTGCCTGCTCTCGGAGCATGCTGACCGGGTAAGACTCCCTCCATGTACGCGCATAAAGACTCTGTAGTCCGGAAAACGATCACGGTTAGGGTAGCGTTGACGATATTCCCTGGCAGCAGCCCGGGCATTACCGTCGCAAAAGCCATACAGGTAATGCATTTCTGCATACTCCCGTTGGGTGTACTCTCTCCTCGCAGCAGCCATCTGTACACTTTTGTAGCCAATCCGTCCGATTCACACAGCACTGGTCACAGGTAGGCAATCTATCACAAGTCCGAAAAACAAAGCGTAGGTCAAAGGAAAGAAACTGATCACAAGTCGTCGTAAAACCGAGAAAAAGAACACGTGCGTACTCATAGGCAGGAAGCGAGTCACTAAAGAACACTAAACATTCTAAAGAAACATGCTCACGCGCATCCCCCGACCCCGCCTCGGCCGGCCCGGCCTTTTGTTTCCTAGAAAAGATATCGGTACCTGAAATGACGGGCACACCGGCCTTTTATTGACAAAGGATTAAATGGTTAGTGTAAAAGAGAGGTAGAGAGTCTTTGTCATTAATTGTATTAGTTCCAGTTTATTTTTAAATAAGCCTAACCGAGTTTTATGGTTGGATTAACTTTGGCCTTGCTACGAATAATCGTCCCTGAAAGATATTAGAGCCACTCATGGCCATGTGTAATACCTTTTCGGAATCCCTATTAAATGCGCCAAAACTTGTAACACAGGGTCACTTTTCGGTAGAGTATTTTTTTTTCACAGTGGGGTCCAAAGTAAATGAAAAGTTATGATTTGAGAAAAAAAAATTCGTAAAGCTTAATATTATCTTCAACACACCCAATAAACAACCGTAAATAGCATGTCTAAGGCAAAGACTCATCAGTACCAATCTAGTGAAAATTATAAAAAAGATATAGGATGTAGATTTTTTCGAATTTTTATAAGAATTAGTTAAAAAAAGTGTATTTTGTCATAAAAACTCAAAATAAATTATACTCTGCAGGGGTTGACCTTAAGGACCTCCCGTAGAACAACTTTTTGCAGCTGATGACCCCACCTAACCCCTAGTTGCGTTTGATCCACGACTTTTGGGCCACCCTGTATATAAACATAATGCAGCATTGCATATGTAAGCGGGCACGACCTTTATGCCTTTTTTTTTCAGGGTGGGAAATCATCAAATAACTTCTCCCGCTCTGGGCAGAGCAGGAGGGCGTGTCAGACTCTTACTGACTAAAACCCACCCGTGTTCCTTCAGTTGCCTGTGCCAGGGGCCACGGTATCTCTCTCGGACTTTCCCGCAACCCTAGCAGGCATCGGCCCTAGCGGACCCCGTCATTGGTGCTGACATCTCTTTGAGGCGCGCGTGGAACACAACGCGCCGATGACCCGGGCCTGGTCCTTATCGAACGGTGAGCTGCCCATTGCTCGCCGTTCGCAAGCCCACGCCTACGGTGGCCGGGAATCGGCCTGCGATTCCCGACGCCCAGGGCGTCTCCTGCGGCGGCTAGGGGCGTGAGGGCGCGAATTTTGCCTCTCCCTCACGCGTTCCGCCTCCTCCTTCGCGAACATTACTGCTTCGCAGAAGGAGGTGACGGCTTCCCAAGCCCTCTCGCTCCGTACCATGGCCTGGACCAGGGCAGGACGCGAGAGATCGCCACCACCAATCGCCTCCACGAGGGCACGGCGATGCTCCGCCCTTTATGCCTGGAGGCTTTTTAATATGTATTAAGTTCTGTTTGCGTTTTTTTTTTATTAGATATTTCTACTTGAGTATAGGTTTAAATATTGGCGTGTGCTAGCTGACATATGGATTAAAAAAAAAATATTTTTTGTGTTTCGTATTGTTAATTACTTATTACTATATAGAATCCAGTTCTTCTAACTGAACAGACAGCAGCGCTGCTGGGGAGTTTGTTCCGCCACTTTTTCTTCCCAGCTAAAGCACTAGGAAGTGGTGAAGGGCGGGCGTTTTGGGGGGACTGTCTTATGTGATTTTGATTTTGAGTACTTTTTTATTTTGAGCAATTTAAACGGGCGTATAGGAAAATACACTTTACGGCACCCGCGACTTGAGCTACGAACCGCCCCTATAAAAATCCCGGCAACTGATTTACTTTATCTTTCTCCGTCAAGCAACGGGATCCCCTTGGTTCGTTCGTACTAAAAACCTCCACTTAGACCTCAAAATTCCCACTGTCACCGACAGCCAAAAAGGTTTTTTGTTTATTTTTAAAATAACTAACGACAATATATTTTTCTAATTTCCCATTTCCCTTTAAATTCACCCAGATAGCATTAAGTTCTGAATAAATGATGACAATAATGGTACCAACTTACAGCTAAGGTCTCAAGCTTTTAAACGCTGCATGATTTTTAAAAATATCATCGCAATGTATTTTTCGAAAAATAAATATATTTATGCGCGCTTGTTTGAGTCGATTTGGTTGCTCGCGAGTGTATCACTATACAGAATGAAAAAAAAAACAATAAATAACAATGTTTTTTTAACTGACTCTTTTTAAGAATGTGTATTTTCAACATTTTGTAATTTTTCGGACAATGAGGCTTTTATCAAATACATCGAATACAAAATAAAATAACATTGCCATGCTTTGATGGCTTTGTTTGTAAGGCAATATTCAACGATAATAAATGTTTTAATCTGACCATCGCAGACAGGACAGCCTGTATATAATTTATGTGGCATCCTACGTTTTGTTTATTTAAATCGTCGTCATCGGGCTGGCTGGCTTCTACTTAATCAGGCATCACAAATTATGTTAGTCCACTGAAATGCACACGAAATCTTCGTAAGTCTAGTTTAATTAAATTTTAAACTCAGATTGTGTGTATGTTGGATGTCTTCGAAAGCATGTGTGTATGTTGAATTTTCTCGAAGAGGACATCTTTTTTTATTTTCGTATTTTCCAGTTATTGGGTTGTGGAGGTCAGATAGGCAGTCGCTCCATGTAAAATACTGGTCGCTGCATCCAGTTAGACTGGAAGCTGACCCCAACATAGTCGGGAAAATGCTAGGCAGATGATAATGATTTTCATTAATTGTGGTTTCACTAACCCATTAGTTTTTCAACGTCAATACTCAACTTTAAAGATGTTGTGTCCACATAGCCTTATTGAATAAATATAAAATAAATAAATCTATTTCTCAATTCATATATAGATTAAAAGAGTATTAGGTACCTTTCCTCTTAACTGAGGAGCGTCAGAACAAAAACCGATAAATCACATTTTTTTTTTTTATGATGCCAATTGGTTGTTCTCGTACATATCTTGCTTTATGGTTAATGTAACCTGATCGCAAACTGATAAATCCACTCTAAATCCGACCACGAAATACCCGGATCTGAACATAAACCGATAATTACATCAATCGTACTAAACAACGATGGCGATCGGAACAGATATCGATAAATCCCTAACATTTTTATGTACAAAGTATGATGTGATTTTAAATAAAGTTGTTTGATTGGAAACCACCTAATCTGGCTTTAGAAATACTGACGCATGTTCAGCCGCATTTTATCAAGCTCTCATATTCCTACCAGCGTTTTATCAAATACCGATATATCCTACAGAGTTTTATCAAAAACCGATATATCCAGTTGGTTTGGTCAATAACCGATATATCCATTTTCTTTTTTTTTATAATTCAACAGGTACCACAATCACGAATGCATAATTTAGGTTTCCAAACAGTGATTCTAACACCAATAAATTGATGGATTTCGTTCAACTCTAAATTAGAAAACCATGTACTTGGCCGTATTTTTACATTTTTCCACAAAAAACACAAATGAGATTTATCGGTTTTTGTTCCGACGCTCCTCAACTGTGAGAATTTATATATTTCTTATATAGTATGATCTATATATATACTTTTTTGCATTATGTATTTATAGTAAGTACCTACTTATAATATGTAATTTTTATTATTTTTTATTATAAGTAGGTATATTTAATATTCTATTTTAAGACGCAAAACCAAATTCTTCTCTTCTTGTTCTCACACACTATTGTCTACATTTCTTTTTCATTTCTCCTTTCGCAGGTCTGCTGGAAGAAATTTCTTAAGAAATAAGCAGTACCTTTGTACTCAATACTAATAATGTCGTATCTGTATCTGTTTTACTGTGTGTACATAAATAATAAAACCTAAAAATAAGGAGATTTCGTAGGTAGACGGATAGTTGGATACTTACAGTAAAGTTGATTTAAAATGTTATTTACGTTTAGGTACCTATATGGCTAGCATTTAAACATGTTTTCTTCTAGTAAAAAGACAAAGTATTAAGGAAAATTCGGGAAAATAGACAAAAGTTCCGTTTTTTTACCGTTTATAGGCATTATAAATAAAACTAAAACTTACTACTTACAAAAACTTACTTAAAAAAATACCTAGATATTTCTGTAAGTACATAAAAATCAAGAATTAATAATACGAATTAAAGAAATTCCTTACTATTTATTCTTAACTCAATCAATAAGCAAACAGTTGGAACGTTTTCCCCAAATAAGTTAGTTATCTTTTATCTGAAACACCTGCCTCGTGTGATGTTGACGTTCAAAGAGTGCTGATTCTCAGCCTAGTTTGAATAAATGACTTTTAATTTGATTTGATTTGCGACATTAGACATTTCAAAAACTCTTAAGTAATTTTCCGAAAAGCTATAAACTAAGAGATTGTTTTAACCAGTGTAGTGTAGGTAAATAACATTTTTGTTTTACAAAAAATGCTCATATTTTAACCACTGCTAATTATGTCGTTCGTAATATATTTTTATCTGCAAGCGACTGCGCAGTAGAAGTAAATAAAAATAAATTAAAAAATGCTCAGATTTCCACCAGATGCTCAACTCAATACTGCAACTAATGAAGTCTTTTGTAAAATATAATAAGCGGAAGATTTCAAGGAGTAAAGTTAAGAAAATAGTTTTTAACTGGTTGAGCACAGATGCAGAGAAAAGATTTTCTTGTAACTAATCATGTTTTTTTTTTGAAACCCATGCAGTCGTGGAGATTGCCAAAAGAAGTGAAAGGTTAAAATTATAAAATATCAGTGGTATGTTTTAAATTATTAATTTTGTTGTAGTACGCACGGCTACAGATCAAGTTATACATTTCCTTAAAAGCTGATCTCGCATTGTATAGGATTTCCTTACAATGAGAGGTCAGTGTAAACTGGAAAAGTATAGCCTGATGTGTAGCCGTGTGTACCAAAAATTATTAACATTAACATGTCGGTGACGCGAACTAATAAAATCGGTTAACACGCCTATAGAAGTTTTAATTTCAAAAGTTAGAAAGGGATGACATGTTATTCTCGTCTCCGGCGCGAAGCTTTTGGTCCCTTTGGCTGAAACATCCCAGCGCTGAGTTGCTGGATTCGTTTTCTCCTCTTATCTATGTATCAGTATTTATTCTTGTATTTTATAGTCATTTCCGAGCTATCTATCCCGTATGTTGCACCTGTCATGGCATATCTCTGCATCACCCTAAGGTTGACTGGTAGAAAATGACTGTAAGTCCGCTTTTGTACAGTATTTTTTTACTTGTGCATAAAGTTTTAATAAAATATTGCAGGTCAGGTACCTAAATTGAAGGCTAGAGCACAACAAAGTTCTTGGCGTGCCGTGATATGAAGCCTGCACTCAGGTGTAAGATAAGCCGTGGCGGCAAGGCTGCTAACTATCAACACATCTCCAGCCTTGCAAGTTTCCCTTCACCACAATCGTAAAACTTAATTTGTATCAGGGATAACGTGGTTACCTATGTATTAATTATCTGGCTATGATTAGCGATGCATATAATTATAAATTAAATCATATCTACGGTACTCGCTTCTACAACGCGATAATAAATCTAAAACCAGATTTTTTCAGTTATTCCTTTATATTTGCGAGTGTTTAGGTACATGCCTAACTACTCGAAGGTTAGTAATTAAATAAATGGGAATAACTAGGGAGGTACGGCTACATAACAAGCTATACAGTTCTAGTATAAGCTGATCTCGCATTGTATAGGATTCCCTTACAATGAGAGGTTAGTGTAAACTGGAAATGTTTAGCTTGACGTGTAGCCGTGTGTACAACATTACCCATTTATTTTGTTATTTTTTGCTTCAATACCTACCTAGCTATATAATGAATATATAAAAAACCAATCCACATCAAACTTACTGCCCTTTTCCGAAGATTAATTTTGAATCTATTTTAATTATAATAAATAGCTTTGGAGGTATAGTAGGTATTTTGTACGGATTTTGATGGATTGTAATAAACTGCATTTAGAATAGTGGACTATTTTGACGTAGCTAACTAAATTAATGAGAAATTGTGAGTTGGTTATTTTTCTAGAATTAAGTTCAATTATTCGATGTCGCTCTTCAGTTCGTAGGGCGCTTTCGCATTGGGCATTGTTCTAGCAGCTAATAATCGTTCGAGCGCGTATGCGCATTGCAAATGCCACGCAATCGCCACGACTACGACACGTTGCACCGAGCGACGTAGGTATACAATCGTAACAGAAATGTTCGGGATTTTTTACACACTCACAAAATCGTCCCTTTCGGTCTTCGATCAACAATGTTGCTATTGTTGATAGAAGCTTTCGGTTGACCAGAAACTACACAGTGGTTTTCCCCAAAGTTTATATCTCCCTTGGTTCAAAAAAAAATCTTTGCAACAGGGTTATTCCCTCGTCCGAGTCAATTATGTTATTGAAAATTAAGGCTTATTCCCGGGAGCTTCAAATCTATTGTTCTCCAAACAATTTCTCTCCATACATTGATTCCCAAGAGCTTCATAATTTTACATTTTAGTTAATTTGAATTGTAAGTGATCGTGCTGTTGGTGTGCTTATTCTAAATAAATAAATACTTAAAACATACTATATATAACTGAAAATAAGAATCTCACAATGCACTTTCAGTAATCACAAATTGACTTCTAAGGAATTAAAATACAGTCTTCTCAATTACATTGACTTTATTAAAGATATTTTAAATACTTTTTGTGCAATTTGTACTTTAACATTTTTGGAGCTCATGGGAAAGATTTTATTTATTATTTTTATATTGCTTTTTTTATTTGGAGCCGCCGCCGGCCGCCGCGCCGCGGGAATGAAATTATGGAGCGCCTGGGAATAAGCCAAAATTAAGTATGGTCTGAGTACCCAACGGTGATATTATATAAAGTTAATGTGTTATCAGCAGTGATCGGATTATCGGGCGCTTATATACCTAAACTTCTTCCCACGAAAGAATAATATGGACATTACTTTCTGAATAAATAAGTAATCACGGGTTCCCGGGATCGAACAATTTTGTAAAAACAACTAAGTACTTATAACAAACTTAATGAAATTATAGCAGTGGTTATTTTGATTTAGTATATTAATTTTATGCAAAACAAATCAATAAAAAAATATGAGCACAATGTGTAGATAAATCAATTTTCACTACTTGACCAGTAGTGGAAATTGATTTATCTATCTAACAGATTACGATTAGTGATCGAATCGACTAATTTATTGTATTTTATAAGTACGAACAGAAGACTAAAATATATTAATATAAAAAAAAATACTATACCCATGTTTGCAAGGAAATAAATGATTTGATTTGAACGGATTCTAGCTATATTTTATGCCGGTAACATTTTTAGCAATCTCAGGAATTTCAAACGATTCCGGGGTGCGGGTCTGGGTCGTCAGAAGCCCGAAAATCTGACAACCAGTCTTACCAAGGGGTATCGTATTGTCCAGTAACTGTGTTGTGGAGGTCAGATAGGCAGTCGCTCCATGTAAAATACTGGTATTCAGCTGCATCCGGTTAGACGGGACGCCGACCCCAACATATTTGGGTAAAAGCTGGGCCTTTTTTTATGAGGGTGGTCAATCATCAAATAACTTCTCCCGCTGTTGGCGGAGCGGGAGGGCGTGTCAGACTCTTACCGACTAAAATCCACACATGTTTCTTCAGTTGCCTGTGCCAGGTGCCACGGTGTCCCTCTTGGACTTTCCCGCAACCCTGGCAGGCATCGGCCCTAGCGTACCCTGTCATTGAGATGATTAAGTATGATCATATAAAGGTAATGTTTGTTAGGCAAAATAGGTACACATTCAATGAAATTATGTAGCGTTCTATCAAATTTACAACACAGTCGTTTTTAAATTGAAACATATTCATGTCTTCTGATACGAAATGCAGCAAACGTGTGTATCTCCACTTTACTTTAGAAATAACAAACACGCCACGTGATATCCTAACAGCACTCGTATAATCACAGCTGTTAGTCACAAAACGAGAAGGTCGTACGTATTCATAGAAATTGTTTTAATAACAGACAATATGAACGTCGGAACCGATTGTTATAGGCCATAAAAACCAGGGAAAGTAACTAAATCACTCATTCGCTTGACCATGACCTTTGTGATTAAAAAGCCACTAACTGTGGAAGGTGGCCGAGGGGAATTAAATTTATATGTAGTCTGACTGCCTGAGTAGTGGGGGACATAGTTAGTCTAGAGGTGATAGCGTGCAATATCTAGCTCCTGTAATCACGCCATTGTATGCGCAAACCAATATCAAGTTAAAAGATTTTCAAAAGAAATGTCAACGTAACTAACATAATTGGCAAAACATAGTCCGTCTTATTACAAAACACGATCTAACTTTAGTCCAAGCCAACCATCGAGCCAGTTATTGTAATTCGAACTTTATGCTGACTTTAGTAAAGTTCTTAATACAAAATAGTCAACCTAAGACCGGACTAAGATGTAAGTTTTGTAAAAGGAACTGGATTCCGATTTCTGTTAGGTTCTTATTTCAAAAACCGGCTCGATAGTTTAAACCGTGTTTAAAGAAAAACCTGGTTTTGTAATAAGACCGAAAGAGTACATCTGCCTTCCCTTTAGGGATTACTAAAAAGCATACTGCCACGTTTTTCCAACGAAAATTGCTTCATGTAGGTAAGAAAACTGAAAATAGGATGTTTTTTTTTATTCAATACTTTGCAAATAATTCGAGTGATTGAGGTTTTCAGTAAGTGTTTTTGGAGTGTTTGAAACAGTTCTATTGACTGGAATATGTTGAAAGCATCTAGTGTATCTATACCTACTAAATGTATGCAGTGCAATGTGATCCTTGTTTATGATTTAAATTATTATTTATTTATTTAGTGCTAGTGTTGATGCCTTCCAAATTATAATTCATCTTATTTTCTTAGGAAACTGAAATCACACCTGTGCTATTAATTCAAGCTTTTTGCTGAACTAAGAGCACAATTCTTTACAAAGCTTACATTGTTGTGTCGATACAAGTTAACTCGATTTGGGTAGTAACAACAATTTATGTATGATTTTATTATGGTATGTACAAGGATATTTGATCCGTTTGATACGAGTTTTTGACACGCGTTGAGGCCCCATTTTATTTAAGGATCAGTCTTTTCCGTTATTTTTATACATTAAATAAAAAAAATTCAGAAAACAGCACATTTTTTTTAATCTTAAGTCATTTATACTTTAGATTGGTAAGTTACAAATAGATAATGAAAAGCAATAAAAAATACCAGTTTCTCGAAACCACCTATAAAAGTTATAATACATGAGACGGTTTGATAATTTACCGTTGGCCTACTAGAACAACATTCCAACATTCATTCGTCGCACATACTCGCTCTTGTCTAAACCTATCTACGTAATAAAATAAAATGATTCAATTTTTTTACGGAAGTATTTTTCAAATAATTATGTTTTTCCTTTCTTCATCAACGAAGCTTTTCGTCCGGACTCCCGTTCTTATTTTCTAACAACTAATTAGGTAAGTTTCTCAAGGACCAATTCATTCATATATTTTTACTAGCTATAAATGTAGGTATAATAAAAAGGCTAAAACTATAAACATTTGGTCGCATTGTCGTCCCATTGGAATTATAACTATAAAAGAAAAGAGAGTGCACCTGTGTTTGTGCAAACACTTGTGCAATATAATATTTCCTGTGTACCTGGATAATCTCCGTTGAGATTGCGCGCGGTGACCAAAATTCGTAGTTGGAAACCAACCTAATAAAAAAAATATCTTACCTGTCCAGTTATTGTGAACAGTATAGCGAGCAGTATTCGCAGCGGTAACCGCGCGCGGTATGCCCGGTGTGACCACAGCCTATGCACGCCCGCTGTGATTCCAAATCCGGACGTGTATATCGTACCGAATGCTGAAAAAACACATTATTTTAGAAAAATGCATTGTCTTCGAAACAGAATCAACATGTAAAATTTCAATTCCGTAGGATAAGAGGAAGTGGTTTTAATTCAGATTGCAAAATTTTACCAATACAGACCTACTAACTAACTAGCATGGCAAGCTAAATAATAGCTTGTAAAAATAGATGTTGTCATTCCTTTGCGGACCCAATTTGGTGCTTCCTTTCTATTTAATCCATGATGATGCACGACCACACACTGCCAGAGTCGTTGCAAACACACTTGCTAATATCAACGTCCAACCTGGCCTGCTCAATCACCAGACTTTAATCCGATTAAGCACGCATGGGATATGCTTCAAAGAAGAGCTCTGCCAAATATTGATGCCGTACGCACACCAGAAAATATTTTTCGCCTGTTACAACGGACGTAGGCGGCCATTCTGCAACGTGATTTGGATGAACTCATACTGAGTTTGCCGAATCGCTGCGATTGTGTTATACTTGATAACGACGGCAATACAGATTACTAATTGTTAATTTTACGTAATAAAAACCTTTAAAAACATTAATATTTATCTTTTTACACCACATCCTGATCACATTTAGCCCCTTATTATACCCCCTAGAACCTTTTATGTGTGTAGAAAAAAATCTGGCAAAAAAAATTTGGCATATAAAACAATTGCGGAATTGCCTGATTTTTCATTTGGAGACTTTTTTAATAACTACCGAAACGAGAATAAATTGAAAGTGTTTATTTCTATTCGCTTCGTTAAGTTTTAAAACTGAAAATGATGTTTGTGAGGGATCAAAAATTCAAAATCATTTTGCGAAACCGTACGGAATGAAGAAATATTCATGGAAACGTTAATATAGTTTCATTTGGTTTTTGCTTGTCGGAAAATTCCCGAAATCTCCACACTACTGCTAGCTCAGTGCTCATAATTAATTAAAAACGTGCCATGTTAGGAAACCCTTTAAATCTGTCAAACATTTTATTTATTTTTCAGGAGCTTTCTAAGCCCAAACAAAATACTTCAAATGCATTGGAAAAATCATTTGTAATATTATTCTTCCTTCTTCTACCTTTCAGGATTTTCTTCGTATTTTGTATTTATGATGAAAGATATAGACTTAGGTAGGCTTATGAGGTACCGTAAAACGGGGTTAATAGGGACGTAGGGGTTAATCGGGACGAAACTTTTAAATGGATTTTAACGTTGAAATAATATAGTTTGTTGCCAACAAGGGCACTTAATCGTATCAGTAGAGTAGAGTTAATATAGTAAACCCATTATGAGTCCTTTTCGGCAGCAAACGATATTATTTAAATGTTAAGATTCCTTTTAAAGTTTCGTCCCGATTAACCCCTACGTCCCTATTAACCCCGTTTTACCGGTATTGAATAAGTGTGGAAAGGTAAAATAAAAAGTTAACTTACCAAATAATATTGTGAACAGCTTAACTTGGTTACTAATCATCAGGTACAGTCCGTATAATGAAACTGAATGCAAAAGAATTTGAACGGTAAGGTCCGGCCATCGCCATTGCGCCTTAAATTCCATTGCTTCATATTTTTTTATATCAAAGTCAGCGTCACTTGTCACTTCACTAGCACTGTCTCCTAACACTGTATTATTATTTTCTAAATGTGCAACTTTGCCATTTTTGTAGGAAAGGGGCCTAATTTTAAGTTCCGAATGCATTTCTTCTCCACACATTTCGATGTTCTGTTGCGCTGGAGCCATTCTGTGGGGTAAAAGAAAAATTGTTATCAGAAAATTATTTGCACAAAATTTTCCTTATGCCTACGTACGTTATTTGAACAGCGCAGGCAATGAGTATAACCGATACCTCTAAAGATCTTACAAAAATAAATGGAGACAAATTAGAGATAATACCTTCGCCTTGTCTATGCAGCCGGCGGTTAACAGTTTGCAAATTTTTTATTGACGTGAATGACAAAGTATTTGTACACAAATTTTATCTGTTATTTACGGTATTTCTGGATAATCAGTTAGTGTACTCCTTATCGATGTATTAGTAAACACAGGTGTTCCGAAACTTTTACGGAGGTTGACTCGTTGTTTGCTCGTCTACGTACCTACACTTGATAAAGTGGCCGAAGGTTGGTCACATCCGATGACTCATAGAGCATGTTATCGACGATATATAGACAGAACTTTGAGTTTAAACATGTAGATGTTTTATGTGATAAATTGATAATCATATTAAACATCAACATTATTTGAACTTGTTATATATTAAAAAATAGTATCGTAACTGCAAGGCCCAATTTAGCATTAAGTCTCGTTGTAATTTATTGTTCTTCTATGACGTGGTTTTTGTTTGGCCGACTACTGCGAGATTGATATGATTCATAGTTCAAGGTCAAAAGTACCAATTATATGTTTAGTTATACAGGGTGTCCCAGAAATCAACGTCAAGTCGGAAACAGGTGATATATATATAGTCGTGACAGTTATCAGAAAAATATTTAAAAAAAAACTACAAGTATCAAAGGTATAGGTAATAACTTATGTTATCCAAAATTGCAAACGGATCCAACGACATCCCTGAGTTGGTGAGCAAAATTGGGCTGCGAGTATGTTCTTCGTTTCTGCGTAAACCTCGTTTGTTGCACATACCGTCGCGTCGACACGAACTACTTACAGATAAAACTTTTACATGATTACGGTGAGCCGTATGTACAACGAAACTTGCCAGGAAGTGGATATAGATCTTTTTAATACTAGCGTGTCTAAATTCAAGAAGACTCTTTGCAACCACTTTTTCGTTAAATTAACATAGCCCTTGCACTGTATAAGAATATATTTATTTTATTTTATTTATTAAGGGATAATAAACAACTACAACATATTTAATACAACACGTTAGCAAAACTTTAAATAGTAATGTTGCAGTCAACTGCATTATCCACAGATAAAACATTTAAAGACCAGTGGTTGCCACTAGACGAGCATTACAAAAATTAACAAATATTTTGAAATAAATAAATATGTTACTATAAAGCTAGCTATAGCTACAAAACCAAATCAGATCACAAACAATTTCATTTACTATATAAAACGCGAATGCAACACTGTCTGATAACTAGTGTTTAATTAATTCTAATTTGTCTACATGATAACTGTGAAAACTAGTAATTGGCCATCATCATGTTATAAACTCTAAACATTGTGTCTGCCTAGCTGTAAGTTTTCCGAAAAATATAACATGGCAAAGTTTTTTTTTTAAATATTTTTCTGATACCTGTCACGACTATAATTATAATAATATATCACCTGTGGCTTGACGTTGATTTCTGGAACGCCCTGTGTAACAACGGAATACCTACATTATTTCATAACGATGGACAGAGGGCTCCACACACCTCCGAGATAAGACACGTGACGCAGTTTTTTTTACGGTGGTAGCTTTATTTGATAATTTCTGCTATAAAATTAATAAGGCTATATGTGGTTTTGTACTTGCAAGACAAGTTGACAACTAGGTAAATACAAAATCTTAAATTCACTGACGGACAACTCACAGCCGTTGGGTCTAGCAATATTAAACGTAGGTACAATGTTGTCTACAGAAATATTATATTAAATTTTGTAATAGGATATTGTAATATTAGATTTTAATAGATTCTTAGTTAATTTAGTATAAGAAGTTTATCTAGTGTTTTTATTTTATATTTTACTTAAAATATGTACCTATAGAAATAAAAACAATATAAATTTTGCGATTCTACCAATTTTTTTTCAATTTATTTGTTTAAATCTTATTTTTTGTTAAAAAATATGTTAATAACCAAATATTAAAATACCTATATACCACATTAATACTATTTTAACTAAATGAAATAACTGAATTGCATAAAATCAAACTGTATACAATTGTAGTATAAAATCAAATTGTTATCGTAAAAAAGAGTAATTAAATTAATTAAAGTCTTAAAAATCATTAACTTCCTTCAATTAATTAAAATCATTTATAATTTCATCAGTAAATATTAAATCGTTATCGACCTGCAAACTGCACACAATGCCACAACGACATTGGACAGTCGATTTTGCCAGCCACATCGCTAAGAATGCCGTTGCGGGTGCCGCATGCCGCGGGCACGACTAAGCAATGATGCAGCTCTCTTTCTTGGTTGTACAAGTTGTTGCTTTGTATTCTGTGCTTACTGTTTATTTTATTTTGTTATAGTACCAGTCATTGAAACTGACTTGGTTTCCGTACTTCCTTTTCGGGCAATGACTAATAAAAACGGCTAATAAAAATATATATTTTCAACAATAGCATCCATTCATATTCATCCATTATTGCTGGATGTAAACCTCGTCTGTTTGGGCGTTTTCATTAGCCGCCCGCGACGCCGACGGCGCGGCGCGCGCTGACGTAGCGACGACGCATGGATAAAAATATTACCTACAACTTTTATTAAAGTTAAAGGGCCAAATGCCAATACATTGTACAGCTCACACACTAAGAGTAGTGGGTGAGCAATGATTCAAGAAAAAAAAATTGATTTGAATTGAAAATTGGTTGGTTTGGTTGGCTCTAGATCAAGCCACCTTTCAAACAAAAATAAAAAATCCATATCGGTTCATGCGTTTGGGAGCTACGATGCCGCAGACGGACACACAGATACACACGTTCAAGATATTACACCCCTCTTTTTTCGTCGGGGGTTTGGGAGTACGATGCCACAGACTGACACACAGATGCAGACATTAAACTTATAACACCCCTGTGTTTTCGTCGGGAGTTAAAATAGGAATTCCCTGCTAAATTCCCAAGATCCTTGTTGCCTAGAATAGCAACCTAACGAAAAATAACTTCAACTCTGTCTTAACTTGTCTACTTTACCGAAAGGCATTCAGCTTCGGTATTTTGCGAGAAATAAATCGCATAGATTTGTTTCGATTGGTTTGCAGCGAACCGTAAAAGTAAACACAGACTGAGAAGTTTTTTTCTGGAAGAAATTAACATTCATGTAAGTTAGAAGGCCTAGGTTCGCTTGCACCACCAATCACTAAACACATTTTTAAAGGTAAACGAATTCAACACACTTCTATTTCTGTCAATCATTTGAAGATGATAGAGACAATGATGTTTTATAAAGTTTTGAATTTGGTGTTGGTGGTTCAAGAGGGCCTTATATTATATTTTAACAATGTACCTACTCATACAATAGGGCGGACGTCGTCACTGGCAAAGTGCTAGTCACAAATAAAAAAAATAAAAAAAAATGATGTCCAGTACAGTACCTAATGAAGCATTATGCACATCTGCAAAATACAATATTTATCTTATCTACGATAGTTAAGACTGGGACCACAATCTATAAAGTAAGCAGTATTGCGTCTCGGCACTGTCCTTGAAATAATTACATATGGCCGCTCGGTAGATAAACACGCACTAGGGTTGCCCACTGACTGTGTCTCTTGGGTGTCGTAGATATTTGATAATGCATTATGCATTAAATTATCATAATATTATCTTTACTTCCTATTTTTTTGTTAAAAGTTATTACTGCAAATCTTGTAAGTTTTAATTTTTACCCGACTACGGCAAAGCCACAGGTGGGTTGTTATTTTGACAGGCTATGTATGTATGTAGGTACATAAGCATGTCTATCTGTCTGTCTGTGTGTCATGTTTTTCATTCTAGATAGATATACTAGATAGTTTTGCCCCAATCACACTTTATAGAGACAAATACGAAAATAAAGTAAAAACATGGTGCATTCAAAACGTAACTTTTATTCGTTGACACTATAGGCATTCTTATTTGTCGTTGTTGTAAAACCATTCTCACTTAAGATGATAATATGACTATAATAAAAGACTTGTTAAATCCTAGGAAAATAATAACAATTTACCATAAAAACCTTTTTCTTATTTATTTTCGTGGACCGTGCACCAATGCCATTGAATGTTCGTTGACTAACTAATCAGAATGGCCAGCTGCAGCGGGCAAACGCGCGCTTAATTTTGAAACATGACTAAACTGCGAGACTTTGAAGAGTAAACTGCATCATCCCAATTTTACCCCCATACCCGGTTTTGGACTAAATATTGCTTCTACACTCGGCCACCGATCGCATGGAAAAAGAGAGATGCTTACCTACTAAGTACCTGTCGAGGTCGTTATACTCGCTACGCTTCAATTAATTTATATACAACTAAGTAAGTACCTACATAACAACAAGAACATAAAAATAAATAAGTAACACAGAAATAAATCAAAACTAAAATTATTCTTATTTTATATGCACCTGCCCGACTAAGTTGGTAATAAAAAAATTAAATTAAATCTGCCATATACACTGAGCAATAAAGTCGATAGCTTCGTTCCATATTTCACGTAAATAAATGTTGCACCGTCCACGTCCATACGTAACTGCCACGCTCGCGCACTCGAGACTGTTGCGGACTGTAATACACTGAGATTTCGAAGCCCATCGTTTCGGCCGTTTTGTATGAAGACCTAATACTGTTACTTTATTATACTGTGGCGGAACCATCTGCATTACCTACCGTTGTAAATCTCCGTGATGTAACAATGTGAATAGCTCATAAGTCACGCATTTTAATTACAGACAATTGCCATTGTTTTTCTCCTTGCACGATAATGCGCTCTATTGTTAATTACTCTTGAACTGTAAGATTTACGAGAAGGCCATAAGATGTAGTTTTGATTTTTCCTAAAACGGTTCATAATCTCTAGAAAAATCATATGCTTAATCAGCCTATAAAGTTCCAACTACTGGGACCTCCTTTATGTGAGGAGTGGGCCCCATATTCCACCACGCGGGCCCAGTGCGGGTATTTCGGAGGCAAGAATTTCTATGACGTGTCCAGTATTATTTTACGTCGCGGAGGCAGAATATGGCTGTGATATATACTCAGTCACAATTAACTGCCCTCCCACCTATATCATTCGTCACCCTGTCTGTTTACGTTTAACTATGGCTTAGTTATCTACTGTTTTATTTGTTGTCAAGTGGGTACTCAAGCAATAAATTAAACACTGATACCCCCCTATTTCGTTTCCTAAATTTGTGTAACCGACGCGTTTTTTGAATTTAGTCGGTGTTTGACTTTGTTGCCGCTGCGTTACCGTGTTAAAATTTCCTGTTCTTTTCTGCCATAGTGTGTGAATATTGTTTAATTTGAGTTTGTAGTGTTCGCTTATTGTTTGTGACGGAAAAAAATGCTACTTGATGCAACTGGTGCAGCTAGGGCAGTAGCTCTAGCTGGACGCTTAGTACGGCCAGCGTCAAATCGCCCGTACACTCGGTGTACCTCGAACCACGATATGGGATGCCATCAGATGATTTTGGGAGACAGGCTCATACACCCACAGGCCAGGTCAAGGCCGACACCGATGCACTTCAACTCGAGTCGAGATGACTCGAGAGATTCACTAGAGCCCGCGGCGGCAACCCACGTTTTTTTTTCACTGGACTTATTTTTTTTAAACTTGATATAAAATTTTGTCATGGGTACTTACATACTACGGAATCTAATCTCGAGCCGAGATCGCAAGTTCGAGATCTCGCGAGACAAAAATTTGCGGGTAGTTCCACTGCGCTCCAAGTTTTTATTATGTATATTATTTCAAAAATTATAAGTAGGAACAAAAAAGGTTCCACAGCGCTCCAAAATAAAATAAGTAGAGTCAGCATAAAAGGCAAACCATAAGTTGTATGTTACACACGAATAGAAACATCGGTAGTATTTTTTGCCGTGGATTCATCTCGTGTATCAAAAATGCTCAAGGTCATTTCGCACTTTACGGCGCTCGATTCGCATGATGTTGTATAATAACGCGCGAACTCGCGCGCCCCGCCCTCCCCCATCAGTCTGCTCAATGTACTGGGCAAAATCTATGAGAGGCTTATATACAAGCGACTCAGAGATTTTGCCGAGACCAAGGGCCTCATCCCCGACGAACAGTTCGGATTTAGATCCCAACACTCGAGCGTCCAACAGGTACACCGCATCATCGAACACGTAAGCGCTGGTTTCCAGCGTGGGTTCATGACGGGTGCTGTGTTCTTCGACATAGCGAAAGCGTTCGACAAAGTCTGGCACAATGGCTTATTATATAAGCTTTACCAACTCGGTGTGCCAGACCGTCTCGTACTGATCCTGCGAGACTTTTTGGCTAACCGAACCTTTCGCTATCGTATCGAAGGGGCGCTTTCCTCCCCCCACCCTATCCGCGCAGGAGTCCCTCAGGGCTCTGTGCTAGCTCCCCTCATGTTCACCCTATTCACCAGTGACGTCCCGAAATGTAAAAATGCGCAGTTGGCTCTGTTCGCAGACGATACGGCCATTTATTACACTGGGCTCGTCCCCGACTCGATATCTCGCACTCTCCAAACCGCAGTCAACAAGCTTGGCGAATGGTTCAGAAAGTGGAGAATCGAAGTTAACCCCGACAAGAGTCAAGCGGTTCTCTTCTTGAAACCGCGTGTCAAACGCAGACATGACGACGCCCGCCCGATCAAGATGTTTGGCAAGCCGATCCCTTGGGAGAAGCATGCCAAATATCTGGGTGTGACTTTGGACAGACGTCTCTCCTTCGCAGAGCACATAAAGGTGGTTCGTTCGCGAGCCGCCTTTGCTCTGAGTAGACTACATTCCGTCCTAAATGCAAGCAGTAAATTGTCACTCAGGTGCAAACTGCGCATTTATACGGCATGCATCCGACCTATTATGACATACGCCTGTGCTGTTTTCGCACAGGCCCACCCCCGGCACATCCACAGGATGCAGACCCTACAGAACCGTTTTCTACGTAAAATCACGGGTTCCCCCTGGTTCGTTCGTAACATAAACTTACATTTAGATTTGAAAATCCCCACCATTCAACAATTCATGAAACGCGCTTGCAAGCGTTTCTTCGATACCGCTGGCAGCCATCGCAACCCTCTGGTTGCGAAGGCCGCCAGTTATGTCCCCTCTAGAATCAGTAGAATCCGCCGTCCAAGGCACGCACTGACCGACCCCGACGACCCCACCACCCTCCTCCAGGAAAGCAGTAGGGCCACCAGTACAGTATACAAACACAGACACAAAACGAAGTTCCGACCTCGCCGCCGAGGTGCTTCGCATCCGCGTCCGCGTCCGCGTTCCTCCCCGATAGATTCCTCTTCCCCTCCCTTGATCGGATCCACAGAGCCAGCTGGTGGCGTAGCTGAGCCAGTAGTTTTACCCCTTAATAATAATGAACCCACTTTGATCCAGCCTGTCCCCAACTTGCTGTCCTTCCCCAGCGACGCCCTAAGCCGAGGTCCGTACCCCACAGGGGGTGCCCTTAGGTGATGGTCGCTTAGTTTATAATTAATATTATGCCCCTGGCTGGAGGCTTTGAGTTAGCTCGAAGGCACCACAGGATTGACAGGTTAAGCAGTCACGGCCTCTCAAGGCCAACTGCGAGATGCCATACACAAAAAAAAAAAAAAAAGCGCCCGCCCGGGGTCATTAAAATGATGATATATCGAAAAGTTTGTATGAAAGCTATGTATAAAACTTATGTCGTTGGAATTGTAATAAAATAAGCTAACTGAATACGTACAACTTAATACGTTTTACTTACGTTGGTATTTGTGTTGTAGTTTTAAAAAAAACTTTCTAATCTGAAGCTGTGGTTTTTTTCTTTGTTCTTTACTTTATTTTTAAGAATAACGTTTTGTTAGATGTGACGTTGTGATTATAATAATAATAAAACATTTATTTCAGGCTACAATGGCCCATAGACATATACCTTACAAACTAACATATATAAAGTTCTTAAATAAAACAAAACTTGTGTTAATAATAGCTTAAAACTATGTTAGTAGCACTTCACTAGCTTGTCCTTGAGCCATCCTGTGGTATTATGACTGAATAAACATATTTGATATGCATTTTATCTTTTTTTTATTATTTTCATATAATGTTTCATGCTAAATTGATTTTTTTGCTAACTCTAGTCAAATTTTCTTGGAGCGTGGTAGAACTACGTAAAATATAGAAATATTTTATTGCAAAAAAATTTGGATCGCAGTGGAATCAATGTATGAACATTAAAATTATGAAAACAATGGCTTTTGGAGCGCAGTGTATCTACCCGAATTTTCGATCTCGCGAGATCTCGGTAATTTCAAGATCTCAGGTACTTAAAAAAGAAACTCTATTGTTTTTATTCGGAAAACTAAATCGCGATGAAAACTGCTTAGTATGCTATGTGATAAAAGACACAAGATAAATTACAAAAAAAAAGTATTTTCTTTATAATCTATCATTTATAGGTAAGTCTAGCTGTAGGGATGATTTTGGAAATAGCTCGTTAAAAACAAAGAGACAACCGACCACCGGCATCCTATTTCAGTTGTTAGGTACCCAGCAGTTGAAAATACCCTCTCAGACTTAACACTGGTTGGCACCAGTGTGAGCAAGCTATTACAAGCAAACTGTAAAAATTTACCCCTTGTTCCCCCACAATAGAGATCCATCTCTTTCTTAAGGGGCCGTGCACGAAATCGACTGATTTTGATCAATTTTGTGCATTATTAGTAGGAAATGGAAACATTATAAAAACAAAATTATTTGTGATTCAAAAACTTGAGTTCTTTGTTTTGCATGTGGCTGAAAGGGATTTTTCAAATAAGTTAAGTATTCATGGAAAATCACTAATATTCGCAACAAGTTTTCCAAAAAATTACGCGAGACTGACGTTTGATCATTTTTTTACTAGAAACGACGTTTGATTTTGAACATTAAAAATTATCATCAACATCATTATATGGTCTACTTGCATGTAGCTCGACCATTTTTTTCAACTTCGATACAAAATATAGCAGAAAAATAATGTTGAAAAAACCTATTTTTCGAAACAAACCCTGGTAGTAATGTATTTTTTCCTATTATTGATAAAGCCGTTTCAAGAAATTTAAAAATCATACATTAATCTTCAGCTAATCTTAAAATAAAATTTAAATTTAATTTTATGATTATACAATATTTTCATTTAGTAAAACAAAGGCAAAAAAAAAACTATATTTTCGAGAGCGCAAAAGTGATGAAACTATTAACAGGTCCTGTGACTGACAAGAATGGTTTAGCGCCATGAAAACTGTACTTTTTTAGTCACACAGACATAATGTTTCAATTATTTCCAGCTTTGTCACAATTAGATAAGAAATTGACAAAAGAGGGTTTTTTATGTGCACTGAGTCTTAATAAATGACTCTAACCTATCTGTAGACGTAGAAACCCGCAAAAAATTACGTTTACATGCACCTAGAGCCTCTTGAAGAGTCTTGTTGGCTTTAGCAGCAACAGCACGTAATTTCAATTCGAATTCAATTCGCGCTGAGAACACACGGAATGAGTCACTGACTACTACCGCTCAATGTCGGCAATCTCGCGAGATCTCTCCCAATTAATGCCTCAGGATTGATCTCATAAAATAGATGGATGGAGAATACGTGAAATCGGCATTGCATTCCCTATCAATACACTCTTTTAAATATAACCAAACTCGATGAGTACCTACCTCAAATCGGTAAATAACTAAATAATTGAAGTCTCCCTTTTTTACTCGATTTGAAAAGAATAATAGCAGGCCCTGCAGTCTCGACTTAGTTAGCAATCGTTTTCGGTTGCTAAGTCCTAACAATCCAGATGTAACGATATTTGGTGGTCTCCACACTCAAATTTATCGGTTGTTACTGGTATTTTAGGTAGGTACCGGTAGGTAACAACCGATAAATTTGAGTGTCGAGACTACCAAACATTTACATCAACATTTAAATCTGGATTGTTAGGACTTAGCAACCGAAAACGATTGCTAACTATGTCGAGACTGCAGGGCCAGAACGCGGTTTTCATGATAATTTCCTCTTCGACATTCAGCCGATACGAATACGGATAATCAGTGCTTAATTCGTTAACGATTCGTTCGTTTTTAAGATGAATTTCTGATCTTATAAGATTTTGTAGGCATGTTTATCCGTGACGCTATAAACGATAAAAATACACTCATAGAATATAATTATGAAACTTCACATAAGAATGAAGAATGAGAAAAATGAATGAGATGAATGAGAATGAGGAATGTTGGGGAAGATTTATGATTTCAATTTCTACCAAGTGTTTGAATCGACTTTTAGCAGGGAGTTTAGGAATCGGGTTTAAAAGTTAATACAGTTTAGTTGACATTCAAAATTAAAAAAAAATAAGATAAGTATAAATAATACGTACCTACCTATTTATAAATTAATACCTATTTAGAATAAGATTTTTTATATTGTGAATAGATGTTGCACTTCAGCGTAGGGGCTTGTTGGCTGCTTAACTGGGCTATCTTGTGCTGCCTTATCAATAAAGCCTCCAGCCAGGGCAAAAATCTTATAAACTAAGCGACTACAGTTAACCCGGGTGCGGAAGGTTCAAATAATAAATAAAAGGGAGCGTAAGGTGGGTGTATCAAACCCTGATAGGGAATCGTGTGAATTGAATAGTGTAATGTATTTTAAATTGTTATTTTGTTGTTTTTTTTATTTTTTATAATCAGTATTTATTATTGAACCGGTATTAAATTTATTGAAGTACTTTTTTTTAGGTTTTAAGAAAGTAAAACAAAGAATTAATAACGTTCATCGCGCGAGGGCTGGCAACTTCAAATTTCTAATGGTTTTTCGTGATTGTTTTATTAAATTGAAATCTAATTACTTTTTTTTTTCAGCCAAGCACTAGATCGTTGGTAATTATAATTATTTTTAACATTTACTCATAAATAAAAATATTTAATAATAATAAGTAGTACGTAGGTACTGAAAATACAAAAAAAAATTGTAAAGAAATAGCATACAAACTTATAAATAACAACGAAATTACAAATTTTTTTTCAGCCAAGGACTAGGTTTGGCTGAAGAAAAAAAGTAATTTGATTTAAAAAGAAAATAATCACGAAAAACCACTAGAAATGCGACGTTGCCAACCCGCGCGGGATGAACGCTCTTACGATTAGGAAAAAAATACACTAGTTCAAAATTTGTTACTCGGAGCATAAGAATACAATTCACTTAATATGAGAAATACAAGGTACTAATCTTAAAACTAAATATAAGAATTACTTATGAACAAGGTAGGTATTCGTATATAAATAATGTAATTAGTAGGAACACAATTTTTACAGTGTTGGGGGTAAAAGGAAAAAGTGAGTGTAGGTACTATTACATATTGATTCTTGAAAGCAAGTCAATAGCAATTACACATTGAACCATTTATATGTACTGTAATGTTTCGGAAATACAGAGTAGGTATTCTAGTTTTCTTTATACTTTGCAAATTAGTAAATAATAATAATTGTCGAGGATGTAAATTAAATTGGTGTGGTGGGTTTTAAAACCTAGAGAAATCTTTTAAGATTATGGTTCGTTTGTATAAAGTAAAGGACCGTATTTCTGTAATGTGATTAGGTAATTTATTATACAACTCTGTTATTTATCACTAAAATATCGATCCATTTATCTTGGCTGGGTGGACCACACCTAACTTTACGCTCGCATGGTTAAACCCCTTTAGCAAAGACATTATTATTCTAGATGTTACTAGCTTAACGGTGTTACTTAGTTAACGGGTATTATTAGTAGCCACATTCTCAAACGAATATTATCGCAAAATTAATGTAACAAATAGTCAA
This sequence comes from Brachylomia viminalis, assembly GCA_937001585.2. Classification (NCBI taxonomy): domain Eukaryota; kingdom Metazoa; phylum Arthropoda; class Insecta; order Lepidoptera; family Noctuidae; genus Brachylomia; species Brachylomia viminalis. Next base: position 9,919,156 of record OW443302.2, on the reverse strand, counting down.
GCGCGCAAAAACTGCTGTATTTAAATACCTACCTATAACTGTAACATTCTGTAACTTTGAATAATTTATTTATTTATTTATTTAACACTTTAAGCACACAAATGTACAGAGGCGGACTTAATGCCATGCTATTACGGTTTGCGATTACGTCACAGTTCTTAGTGAGTTAATTTCTGTAGTGACATGCATCAAGTACCGTCATCAGTCGAGATACTCTGAGTGCCGCAGGGATTAATTGGGACTTATTTTAAGCGCACACGGATCATGAGGTAAGCGCCGCAGTCGGCTTCACCACCAAAATGTATGAAAATAGCTGGCAAAGACCACTTGTGGCCGTCGTGACTGGTCCGTGTGTGGATAGCATAACAGGTTACAGAATACCGAAGTAAACACGATTTTTTTGTATTATATTTATGTAGCAAAGAATCCATGGCGTTATTAGCTAACTTTTGTTTAGAAACAAACTCAAAGCATTTATTTGAATTAAGGAAACCATTTACAGGCACTTTTGAATTATCATGGAGTCGGTCAGACAGAAATATGAAGCTAGTTGCCCATTCCAAAGCGTAGTAGGTACCTATGGAGAAGAACGGGCTAGAAACTCCATACACACTATTTAAAATTATATTTTGTTACAAAAACAATCCAAAATCCAAAACAATCTAAAATAATTAAAATAAGCTGTGGCAGCTAAGAGATGACCAGTCCCAACTGACGGCGCCCGTTCACGCACATATCGCATGGATCAGCCCCATTCAGCTCAACCATTTTGAAGGGAGCTAAATGATCCAACACACGCGCCACCGTCAGCGAGACATTTAAGTGAGCATGACATCTATCAGCCGCCAGGGCACATTCAAATCAATGAAAGACATAATATTTAACATAATTAGTACCCGGTAAATGGTAGCTTTATATACTTTTGGGACATCATCACCTATTCGATAAGTTAGTTCCGAAGATGAACTTTAAGTGTAACTAATTAGAATTGAGTTTTATTTATTGAATTATCAAAAAAACTAGACAACTACAGGTTAGGTAGGTAGACTTAGTTACCTAGATGATACCTAGGTATTTGTCTTTAAGACAATAATGTACTTACTTATTGATTACTTCCCATTACGATCAAGGAAAATATGAAGTACAATACATATAATACCTTTGTACTCAGTACTAATAATGAAGTACAGGTTATTTATTTATTTATATATTCTTTATTGTACACCACAAAAAACATAACAAAAAAATAAAAAATTGAACACTACATAGCCTACCTACCTCGGTTCTATCTAGTTCGGGACCTGAAGACATTGTGTGGATGTTGTCTCATATTATTATTATTTTATATTATTAATATGTCGTATCTGTATCTGTTTTACTATGTGTTCATAAATAATTAAATAAATACTTACGTCATGTATAAATAACACCCGCCCCAATTCGTCTGTTATAAATTCTTATCAAGTATTTGGATAATTTAATAGCCCAAATATTTGATAACAGTTAATTTAGTTTTATCAGCACTGTATTTATTTTTGGATTCAGTTCCGAAATACATATTAAAACATGGCCCATTTAAAAACAAGGATGAAAACAAAAAACCGAGAGGTGTCGTGGGACACCCGGTTGGTACGAAGATCCTTTCGCAGGTATAATGAAATAAGTTAACAACGTTTGTGAGGAACTATATGAAAAAAAAAGAAACATGCTATAGAAAAAGCGTGATGACGGTCAAAATGTTTCACTTTTTTCGCCCTAACACTCATTCGCCAAGTGTGCAGAGTAACTAAGTAAGTAAGTAGTAAGTACTTCTTTCCAAAAACTACTAAAATATCAATATTATTGAAAACGTTGCTGACCTCATTTTACAAGTGAGTCAATTAAACCGTGGTAAATGCAAGAAATGACTGAATCATTGGAAACTATTTTGAAGCAGACATATACATGAAAATGAACGAATTCGCACATTACATAACTGGTCCTAGTCATAACAAACCACTGAAGCTGGCAGACAATTAGAAAAACAAATTAATATGAGTGCGCTACGTTTTGACCATGATCTGTGATATTTACAGAAAGACGGTGGGTTTTAAAACATGATGAATTAAGGCACAGTCGACAGCACATCAGGTTATACGAAACTGTCAAATTTCTTCAAATGATTTTAAACCTTAAAATGTTGAAAGTTAAGTTCAAAATCGAATGAGAAAATTTGACAGTTTGTGGTAACTTGACCTGCTGCTGTGTGTACAAATCACTACATTATTAGTTTCTATTTATTTTTATGAAAACGACGTGTCGCTAGCTACGGAAGGTATTTCATAGAAATAAATAGAGACCAGTAGTGATCGGCGACACTTCTTCGGCTGATGCTGCTGCTTGCAGTCGGCTACGGACTTGTAAGGTCATTTATCATGTTTCAAAAGGCACCGTCTTTCGGTCCCTCTGTTAGTGCGCGGTTATATAACTCGAGATCCAATGATCCATGTAATCGATTTGCGTGATTACTTGTAAGTTGTGTATGTCTTCTCTGGCCAGTTGGGTGCTGACATAATTCTACATCAGTTTGTCTCAATATTTAACCGACTTCAAAAAAGGAGGAGGTTTTCAATTTGACTGTAAGTATTTTTTTAATGTTTGTTACCTCAGAACTTTCGACTGGGTGAACTGATTTTAATGATAATTTTTTATTTGAAAGCTGGCGCTTCCCGTGTGGTCCCATTTAAATGTTATCGAAATCGGTCAAGCGGTTTAAAAAAATCAACAACAAATTATTTTTAAATTAAAAAAAAAACTGCCTTCAAACGGACGCGGACGTGGAGATGTAAGACAATCGTTTTCGAATTGGTGTGGGTTAGGTAAGTACCAGACCTAAAAAGTGAAAAATAAAAAACATAATTATACTAACAAAAAAAAACCAGACTTCCAAAAAAAAAAAACACTAAAAAGTGAAAAATAAGTTATTTTTAAAGTTATTTTTCTCTTTGTAGGTACCTAGTGTTTGTATTTTGTATGGAAGTCGGGTTTTTATTTTGTTAAAAAGTTTTTAATTTCTAAACCGGCAGCCAGCAACAGCCAGCAACTTTGTAGATTGATTATGTTAAAAGATCACATGCCTTCCCTACAGCAGATAATGAATATAGGTTGTTGCTGTCTAGTGGTCGCAAGCGTAACTGCTGAGCGTGAAGTCCTGGGATCGATTCCCGAGTCGGGCAAAGTGTTATTGGGTTTTATTCATCTGTAATTTCTCAGTAGTAGCTCACAGCCTGGATTTGTGCGCGGTTGATGGTAATAGGCTCGCCTCCTATTTCATGGGATTTAGCCATACATTACTGGTGAAAAGTGTGTGTACTCTGAGTACACCTCTGCCTTACCCCAGGGGGAATACAGGCGTGATGTTATGTTGTGTTGTGTTGTATAGTTTGTTACATAAACGTAGCTATTATTGTTGTGTTGTATAGTTTGTTACATAAACGTAGCTATTATTGTTGTGTTGTATAGTTTGTTACATAAACGTAGCTATTATTGTTGTGTTGTATAGTTTGTTACTAAACGTAGCTATTATTGTTGTGTTGTATAGTTTGTTACTTATACGTAGCTATTATTGTTGTGTTGTGTAGTTTGTTACATAAACGTAGCTATTATTGTTGTGTTGTATAGTTTGTTACATAAACGTAGCTATTATTGTTGTGTTGTATAGTTTGTTACATAAACGTAGCTATTATTGTTGTGTTGTATAGTTTGTTACATAAACGTAGCTATTATTGTTGTGTTGTATAGTTTGTTACATAAACGTAGCTATTATTGTTGTGTTGTATAGTTTGTTACTAAACGTAGCTATTATTGTTGTGTTGTATAGTTTGTTACTTATACGTAGCTATTATTGTTGTGTTGTGTAGTTTGTTACATAAACGTAGCTATTATTGTTGTGTTGTATAGTTTGTTACATAAACGTAGCTATTATTGTTGTGTTGTATAGTTTGTTACATAAACGTAGCTATTATTGTTGTGTTGTATAGTTTGTTACATAAACGTAGCTATTATTGTTGTGTTGTATAGTTTGTTACATAAACGTAACTATTATTGTTGTGTTGTATAGTTTGTTACATAAACGTAGCTATTATTGTTGTGTTGTATAGTTTGTTACATAAACGTAGCTATTATTGTTGTGTTGTATAGTTTGTTACATAAACGTAACTATTATTGTTGTGTTGTATAGTTTGTTACATAAACGTAGCTATTATTGTTGTGTTGTATAGTTTGTTACATAAACGTAGCTATTATTGTTGTGTTGTATAGTTTGTTACTTATACGTAGCTATTATTGTTGTGTTGTATAGTTTGTTACATAAACGTAGCTATTATTGTTGTGTTGTATAGTTTGTTACATAAACGTAGCTATTATTGTTGTGTTGTATAGTTTGTTACATAAATGTAGCTATTATTGTTGTGTTGTATAGTTTCTTACATAAATTTAGCTATTATTGTTGTGCTGTAAAGTTTGCTAAATAAACGTAACTATTATTGCGTTATTGTTATGAGTATTTCCAGGGAATCTATTTTACTCTTGAAACACTTCACACTATCGGCGAGAACCATTACGACACCGTTGGAGCTGGTCATGATTCATACAATTACACGTTACGTCACTTTTTCATAGAGCAAGTGCATTTTCCTGTGTTATGCTTATGAGGTTATGACTTTCAAATAATCATAGCTATTACACATGTATTATTACATTAGTAACAAAATAAATAATGAAATAGTCTCTAAGACACTATTATATCAAAGAGTTTAAGCTTCTTTTTATTTCTATAGTACCAGGAGGCCTACTCTGCCAGGGTTGTGGGAAAGTCCGAAAGGGTTACCGTGGCCCCTGGCACATGCAACTGAAGGAACACGGGTGGGTTTTACGGGACGGGGTCGAGCTTGACGAGGAAAGAAAATCACACTGCAAATCTATCATGGACGACAGTGCCGTGGTATAAATGAACAACATTTTTTTTTGATGTGAAACATCTTTAGCCGCAGGTAAAACCGATTGCTGGCGTGGCGACGCATGCTGTGGCAATGCGTCGCCATGCGCAAGCGACTGTGCGATTCTTTTATTTTCATACTTATTTCCTTTTTTGGAATAAAAAACAAATTATTTCTTAAAAAAAACTGAATATTTGGTTTTTGGTTATGCCATATTTATTTTCTTTTATTAAACCATTCTTTCATAATTATTTACTATACAAAATATTTTCCATCTCTGACATCTGCCAGGCGTCCCGCGACCGCTCAATTTTTTCTGTTACTACTTGCTACAACACTTTGAACCAGACAACTATCTGTCATCACGACAAATTAAGAACACTCGCTAAGAGTTTCATCTTCCTGTTTCAAAACTTCCTAATTCCAAGATCACTAAAAATTATGAGCGAAGGCCACGTAAATGTTTACGATGCTGTTTACTTGATGCATCTTTGATGTTCTCTCAAGGTTGCCATTCGGCTATGACTACCGACCTCTTCGATGAAGCGAAACATCTGTCTTCAAGGCTCCCTCATACAGGCGCGACGCCACTCCAGTAGAACAATTTCCATGAAGTTGCCATAAAAACAGTTCCACCAGAGTCGCTTCGCGCCTGCCTGATGCCTTTACTGTGGTTTATACATTTACAAACTTTGTTGTTCTTCCTCGCTGTTGTAATAAAATTGTAATATTTGGACTGTTAGTCCGACTGGACTGTGAATTGTATGGCTTTTTGTTTTCCTTTACATTATGATATTTTTTTATACTGTTGAGTCAAAATTCTAATAAGTACATATCATTTGTTGTATCATTGTTTGAGAAAATAATACGTTAAAATGAGTGGCTATACCAATAATATTTGATTATTATTTCGTATAATTAATAATAAGATGGTGGATGGTGTGTATTTTGGCAATTAAAAATAATATAGCATTACGTAAGTGTCAATTGTTACATAACCTTCATGACATAACAAATAGGTTCTTAACGTAAATCTTACTTCAGTATTTAATAAGAACTTTATTGTTTGTACTGTTATTATCATCAATATGTTAATTAGTTAACTTTATCTTCGGTATGTGGAGTTTGAGGCGTGGTAATAACAGCCGCATGGGTCGATCACTCAGGTTAAGCTACACTTGCCGCGGTTGGTCCGTGGATCGGTGACCATCTTTACATACCAAGACCCCTCCGTGCCTCGGAAAGTACGTTCAGCCGTTGATCCTGGCTGTCATTCTTGGATCTTTGACAGTGGTTACGGGTCGTCAGAAGCCCGAAAAACTGACCGTCGTATTACCAAGTAACTGGGTTGTGGAAGTCAGATAGGCAGTCACTCCATGTAAAATACTGGTAATCAGCTGCATTCAGTAAGACTGGAAGCTGACCCAACATATTTGGGAAAAGGCTAAGCAGATGATGATTTTAGGTATAGGGACTGTCCTGAGTAAGAATTAAAAGTCAGCCTGTAAATAGACAGAAATCTACAGGCTCACTTGTAATTCTATGTTGTTCTTAAGCCTGCCTGATCTTTTGTGACATGTGTGCTGCAAAGTAGCATTCCATGTTAATATGGTATAGTAATTATATTATATACAGTATATAAGGCACATTGTGGGGTTTGTGTTTCTTCCCCAGGTGTACCTTCAAACCTCGTTCACCCTTAAAAAAGCGTGCTTGGGGACAATGAGGGCATCTCACTAGGCCAGCTAGCGATGTGGCAGGTTGACTGGCGCTTCGTAAGGCATCACTACCGTCGACATTGTTTAACATAAATAAACAAAGACTACTTACACGATTTTTCCAAATAAATAACACAATTTATCTGTAGAATCTAAAATTAAATTAAAATAACTAAAATGACAATATAATCTATTGACAGCTTGACTGAAACACGGCGACTACGACGCAGTCGCGCTGGCGGCCTGGGGCGTCGCGCCGGCGGCGTATGACATTATGGCGCAGCCCTGGCAACCGTTGCCGTGAGAAAGCGCCGCGTCCAAACGTCAGTAAGTGTTTTTAAATTGGAGAAAATTGTTGGAAATTTTTCTGTTCATTAGGTAATATGTATATCACGTCTCACCGCAGGAGTCAGTAAATCATTATGTTGTAATAAATATTTCGGCTTTAAGAATAAACTTATATTCGTGCAGGAATGTTTCAATTATTTTTTTCAGATTATTTGATCAACAGCGCACAGTCCAGCACGTCCACTATGATTTGTATAAGTATTACAGTGACACTGCTTTAAACTATTTATTTACTTTTTGTACTATTTTTAATAAAGCCATTCGTTAGCAGGCACAATTTTTGTTTTCTAAGTTCCTAAAATATATTAAGTAGGTACTCTATTTAAGTCAAATAAATTGTTGTAAAGTTTAATTTAAAATTAACCTATAATTACGTTAATAGCGTAATATAAGCACAATAGGTATATAGGTAAAACGATATTCTTCCGCAATTTATCAACGACCAATTCGGATTTTGAATCTCTAAAACCTGAATTAAATGACTTTGACTTTTAACTAGCCAACCATTTATTTAAATACGTAGGTACCCACGTATCTATGAAGGATACACGTATACAGTGTAAAGTGTTAAGTTTTGTGGCGAGACAGCAAACAATTACTTAATAAACGCTTAGGTCAGTGGTCTATAACTTCATCTCCATCAAATAAGTTTGTGACACTTGACAGCGGCTATCAATGTTATTATACAATGTCATTGTACAATGGCCACTGTACAATGGCAGTTTGGACACACTTCAGCGTCTATTGAAGATTTACTGACGCTTAGACAGATCTCTTCGAAACAAAAACACTCACGGGTATTAAAACGTGGCTGCTTGATCTTTTGTGTGGAAAAATAATGTGCTGTAAAACTTATCCTTAGAAGACAAATTTTCATATATAGAATTTTGCGGTAATCCCCTCTTATGTTTGTGCATAATAAAATGGGAGTTGATCATGCATGATCAAATCCTCCTTTTTAAATAAAGATATAAAAAAAAAATAATAATAATAAAATGGGAGTTCTTCGGATTTCAATTTACAGACGTGTTGATTAATGACTTTTTGCGGTTTTCCTAAACGAGTTATTGTGTGTCGTAGTGTCATTTAATTTAAGTAAGCGAGTTAAGGTGGCCTAGTGGTATCGGCCCCAACTTAAAAGTTATAGGTCGTGGGTTCGAACCCAGGCAGGCGCTTTACCTTGTGTAAATAATTTCATCACCACTGTTAACAAAAAAATTAAAGAGAACCAACAATTGGAAGACATGTGACATCTACCAACCCGCACTGGGCCCGCGTGGTAGATTACGGCCGGCCCACTCCCTCTCACAGAGAGGAGGCCTGTGTCCCAGCTGATTATAGGTAAGTAACAAAAGATTTCCCGCGGAAATCCGAGCTGAACAATAAGTCAGAAAACTTCCATTTAAACTTACCCTTTAGAATTTATGAAACGGAACTGTTTTAATTAAGAAATTTGTTCTCGAGTTACCTACGGCCAATGCGCCAACGGAGCCAGTAAACGTAAACGTTTCTACCTACCTACTCTCTTTATTGATTTACACTTTTATTCAGCACATCGAAGACTAGGTGTACCTATGGCCAGATGTATGAACGTAAACGATTAAATACCTAAGGATTGTAACAGTTGGCGTTCTGTAGACGATCCAACCTGTCCTTTGCTGCTCCCCAGCGACGCCCTAAGCCGAGCTCCGTGCCCGACAGGTTCACTTAGCGTGTAGTCGCTTAGTTTATATGTATAAGCCCTGCGGGGCGAGCAAGGCCTCTGTGATAGGCTTGAGTCACGCATTTTATCACGGTTTTTGCTCCCAAACTGTGATAAAAATGTGTGACTCAAGCCTATCACAATAGGCCGTGCTCGCTCCCCTGGCTGGAGGATTTTATTTTTTATAAGGCATCCACAAGATAGTCCAGTTAAGCAGCCGATAACCTCCTAGGTTGACCTACGAGATGCTATGCACTCACAAAAAAAAGGCGTTCTGTAGTGTTTCCCTTCCCCATGGGAATGAGGCGTGACGTTATGTATTTGTATGTGTATGGAAGACTATGACGAAAATCTGTTAATTAATAAATCAAGCAAGCCCACTCCACCCGTTTGACAATTAGACTTTGACCCGATATCTTCTGATTAAATAAAACAAGGAATGCTTTCAACGTATAGCTTATAAATTAATTAATTACTTGTAAGTGTACCGTTGCAGTTAGTCTTTTTTCGTAGGAATTTTCTGTAGGTATAAGGAGGCTTATAACCATTACCTTTATTTGTATACAATTTGTTTGTATTAAATAAGGCAAAAAAAGTGCAGTGTGTAGTGTTCTCAAGTGTTAGTTAATAAAGTTATAATGCGGCCGATGTGAGTATGCTTTCTTGACACCTGTAAGTTTCATACAAACGAATACGTGTTTTGAGAATTTGATCTTTATTTGTTACTAGAATTGTCGCACTGACACCTATCAGGGCCTGCAGTCTCGACATAGTTAGCAATCGTTTTCGGTTGCCAAGTCCTAACAATCCAGATGTAACGATGTTTGGTAGTCTCGACACTCAAATTTATCGGTTGTTACCTACCGGTACCTACCTAAAATACCGGTAACAACTGATAGATTTGAGTGTCGAGACTACCAAATATCGTTACATCTGGATTGTTAGGACTTAGCAACCGAAAACGATTGCTAACTATGTCGAGACTGCAGGGCCAGGAACGCATTCTCTCAACGGCCGGCATGTAAGTCTGAAATCACCAACCCGTCTTGTGCAAGCCATCTCTGTATCAGAAGAGGCTTTTGCCAGTGGGACAATAATAAGCTGATATTATAAGGAAATTAAGTAATCTCCTATAGAAGTACAACATTTGAATTTGTAAGGCATATCTATTTCATCAGTGACCTAGACATTTACTAATGTATTTTGTAATAAGATAGCTATTAGGTAAAATTTAAAATTAAATTAATAGTATTTTGAATGTCATATTCTACATTACAACCGTTGATATAAGCAAGAAGTGTTCCAGTGCCAAGAGACGAAGCAACTAACAAAGTCAAAATGCAACGTTGTCACTGTCTCTACTCTTTCTGTAGCTTCAGTACTCAGTCAGGAGTCTTTTGAGAATTTAGTGGCTCATGCGCCTAGTCACCTTGTAGGTAAATGACGGTTTAATGACAACAAACAGTCACTCATCCGATAATTTTTACCACGCCAACAACGACACCACATTAAGATTCCGCCTTTCCGAATCAAGTTTATTATCCTCAATTTTGTTTCCTTAGAGACGACCTTGATACAGAAGCTATTAAAGAAATCTCCATGTTTTGTCAAGTCGTTAAAACCCGTGTCAAGCGGGGGCGGATCGCTAATAGAAATGAATATTATAAATGAAGCTCTATATATGTATAATGTCATAAAGGAAGCTACAGATAATAAATGGTCATAAATGAAGCTATATATAATAAATTATCACACCTGCCTATTATTATCCCACTGTCGGCCAAAGGCCTCTTCTCAGCCAGAGAAGGCACGAATATTGATCACCACGCTTGCTCAAGAAGGGTTAGCATTTTCAGACTTATATTAACTATAAGCCGTTGATTTTCCTTCACACTCAGAAACAAAACTCAGAGGTACATAATGAATTGAAAAGTCATATTGGTACTTGCTCGGGTTTTAAACACATTCAAAACTCAAACTCAAAGCATTTATTTCAAATAAACCAATTACAGGCACTTTTGAATTGTCAAGGGGTCGGTCAGTCAGAAAGATGAAACTAGTTGCCCATTCCAAAGCGTAGTAGGTACCTATGGAGAAGAACGGGCAAGAAACTCCATGGACACTCTTTCAAATCAAAATATTGTTACAATAGAGTGGTTACATCATTCATGTTGTAATTATACATGTGAGAACGATGTAGAAAGACGTGCACGTTAAAAGCGTCCGTTATAAAAAGATAAAAACAATTATGGAATTAAAATAAGCCGTGGCAGCTAAGAAATGACCAGTGCCTACTGACGGCGCCCGTTCACGAACATGACGTATGCATCAGCATCATTCAGCTCAACCATTTTGAAGGGAACCCAATGATCCAATACACACGCCACCACCAGCGACACATTTGAGTGAGCATGACATACTCTCATTCATTAATCAAGCTGCATTATTTAAGAGACCAGAAAAGGACATTTTATTATTGCACTTACAAAAATAAAATAAACTTAAACGATATTTTGTCAGGCAACTGGCAACATTTGGGTTTAGTTACTTAAATATACACCTCTGGTCACAACCTTCGGAGAAACCAGGCGTGATGTTATCACCCCACGTTTTCATTGTTGTTCCTTGGATTATGGGATTATACAGCTTAGTCACTAACATTGTTGACCAGTTAATCTCTTGGCCAAGGCATTAGCTATTGTTCTAAAGCAAGTATAGCGAGTCACTATAGCGACCAGAAAAAAAATTAAATATATTTATGTGTTAACGTAAATAAAAAACTAGGCATACAGGGTTATTTTTAATTCGACGTATATATCAGTCAGGAGCTGACAAAGAAAGTATTCAATTCAACAAGATAATTAAAATGATGAAAAAAGAAAGTGGTTTTAGCTATTTGCACGGCTATAGATCAAGCTATAGACTTCTAGTATAAGCTGATGTCGCATTGTATAGGATTTCCTTACAATAAGAGATCAGTGTAAACTGGAAATGTAGGTAGGTACTAACTTTGAAATAATATAAAATGATCAATAAAATTTATATAAAAAAATAAGTATTATTCAAAGTTCAAATAGGATTGTAAATATGACGTTGGTCAATCCCTAGCAATAGTGGGATGACACTGACAGCTCAGTCCACGCAAGTCTTCACGGTGAGATTTTTACAGAATCGACCGGCAGAATCGCACTGCTGTTACACCACCTAGAGATCAATTCCGTCATCATAATTCTCCTACCCTTATCAAAATGTATTTGTGGTCGGCGCAACATGTATTTTTCTTTCACACTTCTTTCTCGATTAGTCGTCATCCCGGTAGTCACTCCTTTCTAGCCATATCATCTTTCACACAGTCCATCCATCGGCATCGTTTCTTTGGTCTTAGTAAAAGTAAATAGGTACTTACTTATCCGGCATATAATTTCATTCAAACTCGGTTTCATTTTAAATTGATTCTGGTGGATAGTGCTTATAAAAATAATGTAAACCAGACCCTCATTCTTGTTAAAATAGCGAATTTATTAATACAAATGTATAAAGCTAAAACCTAGTTTTTCCGCTGAAAATATAGGTTGCTAGATAAATGTTATAAAAGTATTGCTGAAATATATTCATGTCATGCCCTCTAAACTTAAGCGCTTGATATAATTGCTGAAGCAATTTTCCATTGTATAATTATGTAGTTGACAACATTAATTTAATACATCTATTTATAAATAAAAATCAATTGCTAAAATATTTTTGTCCACGCATCACTTCAAAAGCGGCTCCACCTATTTGGCTAATTCTTTTTATGTTGTGTTTGTAATTGTCAGGACAAGGTTTGTAAGAAATATTTTTTTTGGAGGGTATTCAGAAATTTGGATGATATTTTTCTATGAAATTCACCCCGGGCGACGCCGCCGCTCCGGGCACGAACAGCTTGTCAGAAATAAACTAAAAAACAATCATAAAACTGCGGTGTAGTTGCGTAGCCAATACTTACGATGAAAATGCCTTTCATTTTGACAGTTCAAAAAGATTCATTGCCTTATTTACGTTGTTGAGCAGACTCATTTTTCAAACCTATCCAGCAACGGATTAGGAATTTTCTTCAAAATACTTCGGATTGTAATTGAAATTATGTTACGCAATAGGGGTACTTTTTGTGAAAAGAAACAACCCGCTGTTTTATTTGCAAATAATTACAAATTAATACATACAAAAATACCTTACAAATTAAAGAAAGAAAAGAAAGAAAAAATGTTTATTCTACACAAACAAAACGCACATTACAAATAAAAAAAATAATAAAAAAAAGACAAGTATACACATCCAACGTTATCAAAAGCCTCATATTCAAGCATACATATTACATGGAACATTTTTTTTTAAAAGCTGTTTACGAGAGAATTGTAGATATTTCGTATTAATTAGGTTTGCTGAAGCGTGTCGTGAAAATGTTACCCAGTCAAATATAGGCCAACAACGCCACCTGAAGGCCAATTCCCGTAATTAAAAACGTTCAAATTCAAGTCGCAATCTCATCTCAGCGACAGTCTAATGTCAAAAATGTAGGTAAACGTGTTAGAAAGTCGTTTGCATCGGTGTATCGTGGCAACACCAAATAAACTATGGTTTGATGGTTGGCTGTATAGAATATTGTGTATTATCTATGATCTATGTAAGTTCCAGAATAAAACTTGTCTGTCATTAGCGTTCACAGAATTCACGTCGTTTTATTAAAATATTATTCCCGTTCTATTAGGTTATGGGCCCAGAAACCCCGTATAGGAAGTCTAAGTACTAGTAAATACATTGTTTTAGCTAGAATAGGTGTGTGGTGTACTACCTAGTGAAAATAAAAATGTCGAACGCATTCTTGACCAACGTGCCTAAGCTGTTGGGTCGTGAAAATTATCACGAATGGGCGTTTGCAGCGGAAAACTTGCTAGTCTTAGAGGGCATGTCTGACTGCATCAAGCAAGAAAGTTCAGCAGCCAGGGCTACAGAAGACAGAAAGGCGATGGCGAAGCTAATTTTAACAATAGACCCGTCACTATACGTTCACATCAAGGAAGCTACAAGCACAAAAGATTTGTGGCTGAAAGTGAAGACCATGTTTGACGATTCTGGATTTTCACGACGAATAACATTGTTGAAGAATCTGATATCGATTCGCCTTGATAACTGTGAGTCAATGACGAGTTACGTTACACAGATCATCGAGACGGCTCAAAAATTGTCAGGAACAGGTTTTTCCGTGAACGACGAGTGGATTGGCTGTTTAATGTTAGCTGGTTTGCCTGAAAAATACTTCCCTATGTTGATGGCAATAGAACATTCCGGAATCGCCATTACAGCCGACGTAGTGAAAACCAAGCTAATAGATTTGACAGGTAACGATTGCGAGGCGGGAAACGCATTCTTGAGTAGAGGGCACAGTCGTCGAAATTCGAAAGTTGGCAGTACTGGAAAGAGTGACAACTCCAGCCAACGTCATGGCGGTGGAACGTCTATGTCCGGCTCATCAAATGTCAAATCTGACAATGACAAGTCTGACAAGTCGAATGTGAAATGTTATCGTTGTAAGCAGTTTGGACATTATAAATCGCAATGTAAACAAAGTAATCAGCCTCAGATAAAGAAGACGAACGCTTTTTCGGCAGGTTTCTTGAGCGGAAATTACAGTAAACAAGACTTTTACTTGGATAGCGGCGCGAGTGTTCACATGATTACAGACGTAAACATGATACAGAATGCATCTTTTAATACGAGTATCAAGGAGATTATTGCAGCTAATCAGAGCGCAATGCCAGTATTGTGCTCGGGTGATGTTGATATCATGACCGTTACTCCAGATTGTCTGTATGAAGTTACTTTGAAAGACGTTTTGTGTGTGCCTAATCTTACCACAAACTTAATTTCAATCAGTGAACTCATCAGGAATGGCAATAAAGTCGAGTTTAAAGAGAATTGTTGTTATGTTTACAACAGACAAAACAGTTTAGTGGCTGTAGCAACACAAGTTGATGGTGTTTACAAGATGGTCCTAGAACAGAAACAGTGTTTGTTTACATCAACTTCTTCAGCAGCTAGCAGTGAAGTTTGGCACCGGAGACTTGGCCATTTGAATATCAATGACCAGAAAAAGATGAAAGATGGAGCAGTCACAGGAATATCATACAGTGATAAGTCAGTGATCAGCAGGAAAACATGCACCGTGTGTTGTGAGGGAAAGCAGTCACGCTTGCCATTCAGTCATGCAGGAACGAGGAGCAGCGAGCAATTGGATGTTGTCCATGCTGACGTCTGCGGCCCCATGGAGGTTACCTCATTGGGCGGAGCAAGGTATTTTCTTATCTTTGTTGACGACTTTACTCGTATGGTGTTTGTTTATTTTCTCAGAGAGAAAAGTGAAGTTTTCAAGTACTTCAAGGAGTTTAAATCAATGGTGGAGAACCAGCAAAGTAGAAAGATTAAAATATTTAGAACTGACAATGGCTTAGAGTTTTGTAGCAATTTTTTTGAGAATTTTCTAAAGGATAGTGGCATTATACATCAAAAGACCAATACCTACACTCCTGAGCAAAATGGTTTGAGTGAACGTGTTAATCGAACCATTGTTGAAAGAGCTCGATGCTTATTATTTGATGCGGGTTTAGATAAGAAGTTTTGGGCAGAGGCGACAAACACCGCTGTCTATCTTAAGAATAGATCTGTTGCATCTGGATTAAATAATAAAACTCCTTATGAGCTCTGGACAAAGAAAAAACCAGATTTAAGTCATGTTCGAATATTTGGCAGTCCGGTGATGGTACACATACCTAAAGAGAAACGACTAAAGTGGGACAGTAAATCGAAAAAGCATATACTAGTTGGTTTTTCCGAGAATGTGAAGGGATACAGAGTTTATGACACAATTAAACAATGTGTCACAACTAGTAGAGATGTTGTCATTCATGAGGATACAGAAGGAAACTGTGCATCAGATTCAAATGTATCAGTTTCAGTTGGGGATATTGCAGATGATGAAAAGTTGAAAGTCATTAAGAGTCCTGTAAATCTTGCTGAAAGTAATGAAAAGTCTCATGATGAATCTGTAATAAGTCTTAGCACTTCTTCAGAATCAGAGTATGCTGACGGTTTAACTGATCCAGATTTAACCTTGCAGCAAGAATCTGAAGAAGAGGAGGAACCAATGTTACCAGAACCAGTAATTTCCAAACGTGTGAGGAAGCAGCCGGAGCGGTATGGGTATACAAACCTATGCACAACATCCAGTTCAGGGCTATCCAGTGATCCTGTTAGTGTCCGAGAGGCACTGGAGAGTACAGATCGAGACAAATGGATTGAGGCAATGAAGGACGAGTTGCAAGCATTTGAAGAGAATGATGCATGGACTCCAGTTGAAGAGTTACCTTCTAACAAAACTTTAGTGCAGTGTAAGTGGGTGTTTAAAAAGAAAGCAAATAGTGATATAAGTGTCCGATATAGAGCGCGTTTAGTGGCAAAAGGCTTCACGCAGAGGCCAGGTATCGATTATGATGAGACTTTTTCGCCTGTTGTCAGGCATTCTACTATTAAATTGTTATTTGCACTGTCTGTACAGCTAAATTTTGAAATTACTCATTTAGATGTAAAAACAGCTTTCTTGAATGGTTATCTCAAAGAGGACATTTATATGGTTCAACCAGATATTAATTGTGATAATAAGAAAAAGGTTATTGTAAAGTTGAATAAAGCAATTTACGGTTTGAAGCAGTCCTCTCGCTCATGGTATGAGAGAGTAGAGCAATGTCTTTGTGAACAAGGTTTCAAAAGGAGTAAACTGGAGCCTTGTGTTTTCACAAAAATGTATAATGATGTTAAAATAATTATTGCCCTGTATGTAGATGATTTTTTTGTTTATTCAAATTGCAAAATAGAGACTGAAAAATTAATCTCTGTGTTGAGTTCTAATTTTAAGATAAAAAATTTAGGACAAGTTCAGCAATGTATAGGTGTAAGAGTTAAAATTGATAAAGAATTGAATGTTATTACTCTGGATCAGGAACAATACATAGAGCGGTTGCTAGATACATTTAATATGTTAAATTGTAAAGTAGCTAGTACTCCAATGGAATGTAAATTAGATATTGATAAGTGTGAGATTTGCGATCATGAAATTCCTTATCAACAATTAATTGGTAGTATAATGTATCTGTCGGTCCTTACCAGACCTGATATTTCTTTTTGTGTCAGCTTTCTCAGTCAGTTTAATAAATGTCATACAAATGTACATTGGAATTATGCAAAAAGAATACTCAGATATTTAAAGAAAACAAAGAATTATTGTTTAAAATATGTAAAAGAAAAAGCTGAGCTTGTTGGATTTGTTGATGCCGACTGGGCTAGTAACACTGTAGACCGCAGGTCATATACTGGTTATTGTTTTACTATGTCAGGGTCAGCTGTTTCTTGGGAAAGCAAAAAGCAGAGAACTGTGGCTTTATCTAGCATGGAAGCGGAATATATGGCCATAGCAGAAGCCAGTAAAGAGGCTATATATTTAAGATCCTTGCTATATGAATTGACTGGTAATTTAGGTACATTGCTAATATATAATGATAGTCAAAGTGCACAGAAGTTGGTGGCAAATGATGTGTATCATAGAAAAAGTAAACACATTGATATTAGATATCATTTTGTAAAGGATGCTGTTAATAATAAAATTATTAGATTGGAATATTTGCCAACAACTGCTATGCCAGCTGATGTTCTAACTAAATCTTTAAGTCCTGTGACACATTATAAATGTATTGAAGGTTTGGGGATTGGTCAGATAGAGTCATAGTGTTAATAATAAGTGTAACTATTATTGTTTTATAGAAATGTTTGTTTATTTGCTGTAGTTGGGGTGTTAGAAAGTCGTTTGCATCGGTGTATCGTGGCAACACCAAATAAACTATGGTTTGATGGTTGGCTGTATAGAATATTGTGTATTATCTATGATCTATGTAAGTTCCAGAATAAAACTTGTCTGTCATTAGCGTTCACAGAATTCACGTCGTTTTATTAAAATATTATTCCCGTTCTATTAAAACGCTATACAATTTTTGACAGATTGACACTGAGATTAGAATGCGAACGTTCTTAAAAATACGGGAATAGCCCCTCTGCTACTATCCTTACATACCTACTCCTTTTGCGTCGTTTACGATCTTACATTTTGTCATACACGCACGCCGCCGCCGGTTGCGAGTACTAACGCACCTGACCTTTATGAAGACCAATAAGGTCACTTGACATCACACAATGCCCTTCGAGGGCGTCCCCTCCGCGTTTCCACTCATATACACGGTTACTTGTACCTAATTCGACGTATATCCGTCAGGAGGTGATAGGGGGGGGCCAAAATGCAACAAATTGAACTCCCCATATTATGTATGGCCGAAATTCAAAGGTTTTCGAGAAATTTGAATTTTAAGAATTTTTTTTATAGCAAAAATTCCTTAAAAAAGGTAAATTTAATAAGGTAAATTTAAAGGTTAATTTAATAAAGTAAATTTAAAGGTAAATTTAATCAAACTTTAGGTAAATATTTACCTAAAATTTGACATTTAACTCCAAATAATAAAAAAAAAAAAAAAAACTGAATTGAGCGGGTACCATTGAAAAATGATATTGCAGCTGGCACTTCAATTAAGCTATAAACTTAATTCAAAATGACTTAGGTCAACAGAATAATTAAAAAGAATAATTACCAATATTTATATTTTAAGATTCAAAAATGTTGTCTCGTTAAAAAAAATACTATGACATTAATCGTACACACGGCTCACATCAAGTTATAGTACCTATCTAGTTATGTGATATGATATTACTATTTTCGGGGTTTTCAAATAAAATAGCAAAACAGAAATTCAGTTAGAAACACAATGTTGTTCTTTTTTTTAGTCACTTGGATAACTACTAGTTTTGAAATAATATAAAATTATCAATAGAATTTGCATATTAAATATTATTAAAATCTCGATTATGATACAATCATGTAATGCTTGGTCAATCCCTAGCATCCGTGACTCCACACTCACTTCACCTAAGTTTTAATGGTGAGATGGTTAGGTACAGAATCGCACTGCTGTAACATAAGTGAAGTGAGCGCGGAGTGAGCTGCCAATGTCGTCCCACTGATGCTAAAGATTGACCAAGCATTACATTTACAATCATTATCGAGATTTTTAATAATATTTTTATGAAAAATTTTATATTATTTCAAAGCTAGTTTCTATTACTTATAACAAAAAAACACAACATTCGAGTTTCTAACTGAATTTCTGTTTTGCTATTTTATTTTTAAACCCCGAAGAAAATAGTCATGTTTAGCCACTTAGCTACATACTAGCTTTGAAATAATATAAAATGATCAATAGAATTTGGATAAAAAATAATATTAAAATCTGGATTATGAATGATTGTAAATGTAACGTTGGTAAATCCCTAGCATCAGTGGGATGACACTGACAGTCTTCACGGTGAGATTTTTACAGAATCGACCAGCAGGTCATGTTATATACCCATACTATTATAGTAGGTACACTAAGAAATGTAAAGTATAGGTACAAATCTAAGTCAATGGACTGATGCAATCCTGTTTTTATCAGCTGGCCGTGCCGTGACACGAAAACTATAACGGCATAATATCGTGTGGTTCTCTCATAAAGTCATAAGCAGACTCACGAGTGTTACGACTTAAGGGGACTACATGACCTAAACGCAAGTTTTATAATGCTTAAAAGTATTATGATCCACTGCAGTAAATAAAATCAGAAAAATATATGATATTCTTCAGGATATATGCTAGTTAGATAGTGTGTTGAAAACATAATACAACTAATTTGGTACGATAGAAAAAAAGTCACGAAGATATCTCAAAAAAATTCTTTTAACGATTAAAAACCATACACATACGCATATACATGCAATCATTCTGTTTTTTTTTTCTTCAGCTTGTTCTTCTAGCAACATATTAACGTGATAGTGTTTTAATTTTTTAGTCCAATCAATAGATTTTATGTAAATATAGAATTGCTTCATATTTTGCAATTAATTACCAGCTTTGTGTCATCGCGCTTCTCTTTCTTTTCTATGCAGTCCGCCATCGCCAGTGACCGCGCTTTAGCTGTTGTCAGCCCCTTAAGGCGAAAGGATAGCCCAACGTCCTTGAGCATTGAACGTGAAACAAGCGGCCAGCGCGCTGACCGCCCCGCGCGCCCGCTTATCCCCCGACCGTCAAAGAGTATCACCGGACGCAGATGCGTTCGAAGAATTTTTGTCGCTACAATACTACCTTTTATCATCATAAATCGATTGAATGTAGGCAGACTCAGAACATTTGCAATGCTTGTTTTGAGAACAAAATATTCTTTACCGAGTACAGTTATTGTAGTTAGAGTAAATCAAAATACATAAAATTTCAATTTGTTTTTGTGAAAAGAAATAATAACGCTTTTTATTAATGTGCTTAGACTAATAAAAAACTGTCCAAGTGCGAGTCGGACTCCCCCATGAAGGGTTCCGTAGTAGCAAGCAAAGTTTTGTTTTTAACTTTGTTTTCCATAGTGTTTGTATGAATGACAAATTTATATTTGCGGTTTTTGAACATGTGCTATATCTCGAAAACTAAAGCCCAGTTTCCATCGCGAGCGGAACGGACCCATTAATGACTTCGTTAAACTTCCACCAACAAAGGAAATACAAGTATGCAGTTTGCGTTTGCGATTTTAACGAAGTCAATAATGGGTCCGTTCCGCTCGCGGTGGAAACCGGGCTTTATGACTACATCTCGTTCAAACCAATTTTCATTGAAATTTTTCATTGAGATCTACCAGCACATATTTTATTTTACACTTATTTTAAAAATTAGAGGGGCGCACATTTGACCACTCTGGAAGTGTCTATATTTCAAAGGACTTGACTTGGAGAAAGATGGTTTATGTCATTTGGCTACGAAACCATAAAAACGAAAATATCAAAATAATATTTACTTAACATTTTATTTTGACCATTTAAAAAAATTGTTATTAACCAATCAAAACTAGTTAAATTGCATTTCCCTAACAAACGTAGATTGTAAATACGTAGTTTCATCTGTATTGCTTTCATTAGAGTTTGACTTTAATATAATATCTTCATTTCTTTTTTCTTCTGTATTGCT
Source organism: Brachylomia viminalis (assembly GCA_937001585.2). NCBI lineage: Eukaryota > Metazoa > Arthropoda > Insecta > Lepidoptera > Noctuidae > Brachylomia > Brachylomia viminalis. The sequence continues at coordinate 9,898,234 of OW443302.2, read as the reverse complement.
ATCATTATAATTTAATTTCCATGTATTTTCTTTTTCTTCTGTATTACTTTCGTTGGATCTTGACTTCACTTCTTCATTTTCTTTTTCTATAGTTTTTTGTTTTTTTTTGTGGCTGGCTAGATTTTTCTTCGTTTTCAATACTCATCAATTTTCGCTTTTCTTTGATAGTGTTTTCTTCGATCAATAAATAGAAAAAGAATAGCTCAACCGTACTACTGTACCAAACGTACTATCTGCGCTGTTTACTCTTTCACGTAAAGTTTATAGAGCGGAGCGCGCTAACATGCGACACAGCCTCCCCGTGCAAACGCTAGGGTGAGACTGGCCCTCGCGTCTGAGTGAGCGCCAGCGCCGGTATTATGATATTATTGATTTAACGGCACCTATAAGTAATAATTTTGTACAATTTTGAACTTAAATTTAATAAAGCAATAAATTGTCTATGATAGTGTGAAAAAAATGTTTAAATCGCTTCAGTTCTTTGAAAGCAGTAAGCAAATTATTGCAGATTTAAAGAGGATATATTCGATTTTTTTCCGACAAAAGTATAAACAATAATAAAAAAAATTAAACTTAAAATTTAAAGTCAAATATGTTATGCGAATTAGGTATTTTTTTTTATATATTTGGTCCATCCGTCTAGTAGTAGTAGTCCTTCAAAGAGAGGTCTATTTTGTAGTTTGGCCTATCCTTTCGCCTTAACTAATTTATGAACAGAACCGTGTCTGCGTTTAATTCAATCAATTGGTAGTATGTAACTAATAACAATAAGTATACGTTCTGTTCGTTAATTCGTCGAAAGCGCGCGTTTCTTCCTTGTTACGAAAATTAAAATTTTAGTTTTCGACACGGTGACGGTCTAGCTGATGTATTCAAATTATTTATTGTGAATCATAGGTTCAGAAGATGTTGTGTTAGTGCCATTGAGGGATTCAAGATTCATATTATAAGTTCAGTACATGATAGGTATTTACAATACATCAAATTGCCATGCAATATATTTAGATTAAATTAGTATAGTATATTATGTCAAATTAGTCATGTTACAAAATAGTATGATTCAATGTATTTGTCATTTAGAAATTCTCAGAGTAATAACTTTTACTGTTCAATAATTCGTGCAGTTTTTTTAAAGGTATCTACTTATAATCGCTCAAAGTTCTGAGAAAAGGTGAAAGATTATTAAAGGTACTTGGGCCCATACAAAAGGTGCTTTGGTGCAAAAGATTTGTTTTATTGGCTACGGTACACAGCTTGTCTTTGTGTACGTAGTAACTATTATATAATCTCTGCTTTGTGTCTGGCCCTAGTGCAAAATTCAAATAAGTTTGGATTTGATTTTATGAACATTACATTCTGAAGTTGTTTCGATTTCTATACTAAAACCGGCCACTCCGAGGGGTTCTCCGATGCTTTGTCAAACAGTGTCTTGGACTCTAGGCAAAACTCATCGTCTAAGTCCTAATTAACTGGCGCTATATCTAAACCAAAAAAAAAATACGGAAATTGGATAGTCAGACGAACTTACCCTACAGCTTAGTTCGTCTCACTATCCATTTTCCACTGTAAGTGAAGTTCGAGAGGAATTATACTCATTGTTGTCTCATCCAAAGTCAACACTTGTATTCTATCATCATTGAGGACGAGACAACAACTAGTACAACCCGTGTGAATTAAATAGGCACCTCGCTAGAATGCGGCCCCTTAATGTACTGAACAGTATCGTACGAGTGACGTCACAGCGCCAGCGGGGCGAGCACGGCCTCTGTGATAGGCTTGAGTCACGCATTTTGTCACGGTTTTTGCTCCCAAACTGTGATAAAAATGCGTGACTCAAACCTATCACAATAGCCCGTGCTCGCCCCGCCCGCGCCCGTGCCTAGTTAACTCGCACATGTTGTTTATTATTATATTATGATTATGATAGATATTATTATTGTGAGAACCTTCTCCTTTTAAAACATACTCTATAGACAACTATGTACTTTGTTCAGAAAGGCATAAGAGTACTAGTCCCCCTAACGGTTTTATTTACCTACGTGACGTAAGCGCTTCATACAAGTAAGTAGGGATAAGTAGGTAACTCGATACTGATGGGGAGTGAAGGTTGGATCTATTCCGTAGATGACAGCACAAAAGCTAAGGTACTTATATACTGGTAATGGACAGATTGAATATGCTTTATTGGATGCCATACTTATAGCATTCTATAAATATATCAAAACAAAATGTATTAGAAAATTCTTTATTACTACCTACATTCTCGAGAGGGAAATTATTGCAGCAGAACAAAATGTATTTTGTACTCCAAATTCGAAAATCAACCAGGGTTGGTCGTCAATGGGCGAAGAACACCAGTGTGATGGATGACTGATGCAGGTCAATGAGAACTGCGGGGTAATTCCGTAACGCTAACGCACTTACAATGAGAATGCCTTTCATTGTGATAGTTCAACATCATTCATTGCGTTATTTACGTTGTCGAGCATACGAACACCATTCGGCTTGTGATAGAAAGCGCGGTTCGTTTTTCTGGTGCTGGCCAGAGTTAACACCACAGAGGTCGAGGATTGAGCAAGATGGCGATTAAAGAGGCTTTTTCTACCAGTGTAGAATCTTTATTTATTAAAATTTTATGCACAAGTAAAAAAATACTGTACAAAGGCGGACTTAATGCCTGAGTCATTTTCTACCAGTCAACCGGGTGAGCTAGCAATCGAAATAAAACATGGCAGCTGGTAGTAGAATCTCCAAAACAGCCGCCAAAATGAAAGATTCTTATGAATTTTCAAGAATATGAGACAACAGTAAAACCATATTTTCTGTACAAATATAGTTATTAAATGTTAGTTATCGTAAATGTTAGGTATCGTAGGCATAGTCAGTTATCGTCAGCCGTAGGTATTTCAGAACAAGATAAACTAGAATCGGTCTGACCCTGACTTTGGTGTTATTATCTAACTTCAATCGATTCATGCTAGGAAAGATTCCTCACCAACTGCTGACCCATTCGAGTAGTTAAAATCGATTCGTGCTAGGAAAGATTCCTCACCAACTGCTGACCCATTCGAGTAGTTAAAATCGATTCGTGCTAGGAAAGATTCCTCACCAACTGCTGACCCATTCGAGTAGTTAAAATCGATTCGTGCTAGGAAAGATTCCTCACCAACTGCTGACCCATTCGAGTACCGTAGTTAAAATCGATTCATGCTAGGAAAGATTCCTCTCCAACTGCTGACCCATTCGAGTGGTTAAAATCGATTCATGCTAGGAAATATTCCTCACCAACTGCTGACCCATTCGAGTAGTCTGACCTATTCGAGTAGTTAATTAACTACTCGAATGGGTCAGCAGTTGGTGAGGAATCTTTCCTAGCATGAATCGATTGCAGTTAGATTGATTGATAAAACTTTACAATATGGTAAAAGTCAAAAGTATAGGTACCATTCACAGAACAGATATTATCTGTTCTGTGGTACCATTGACCAATTAACATCAGATTATGATCAAACTATAGGTAGTAGGCGTGATGACGTAGCTCGAAAGAATTAGTATAAGCCGCAGCCGTTTATACAAATGTTCTTTAAAGAAAGACATATTTTTTGCTGACTTGATTAAACGTTGTGTCAAATAGCGATTATCAAATTTTACGTAATATTATATTACGTTGTCGTCGTTTGTTGTCGTTGTTTGTATGTAGGTATATCACGTTTGTTCATTTGTTGTTGTTTGTAATAAATTAAAATTAACACTGACCGGTCGCTGACGTTCAATTCGGTCAATTAACGCTGACGTTGCTCCGGTCAATTTTAATTTATTATAGAGAATTACTTTACTTGTAAATAGGTAAGGTACCTATAGGTATTGTTTTTTCTTGGAACGAAGTTTCTTAGCGCGCTTTATATCTAAATACTTATACTCTGCGCACTTGGCGAATGAGAGCTTGACCGAAAAAAGTGTAACCTTTTTAAACGCATTTTTAAACTTGAAAAAAAAATGGTCCTTTGAAACGTTGTTAATTTATTTGGTAAAAATTTCGAAATACGTCGCCATTTTAAGGGTTTGTGAATGGTTGGGGGGAGAGGGGGGAGGGGTCGGTTGTCGGTTCCCCCCCTCACCATTTTCACCCGCCGGAACTACTTAGTTTCCTTAGAAAAAATAAAAAACAGAAATTTGTACAAAAATTTTATAAAAATTGTAACAAAAAAAAACATATATAAAAACTGGCTTCAATTATGTATGAGTCGACGGAGCCCCGCTACGCGGGTCTCCTATTTCTGGGTGGTTTAAAAAAAAATAACCACGATGGCTAAGGCGGGAGCTTCGCTGCGCTGCGCTCCCGCCTCTAGCCATCTAACCTAACCCAATGAAGTCGGATTGGAGTTAAGTTGGCCAACTCGGAGTAATACATTGCTATTAATTATTACCTAAGAATTATGTTCTCTTCTTATACATTTCCTATAAAACATAATATACATATAAAATATAATTACGTCGATTGTATTTTCTTTTTCCAAATTTAGATTCATCGATCTTATTATACTTATTCGTATTTAAGAATTTTTGGAAATTGTTTAAAAATATTTAGACGCAACTCCGGCAGCCAAAATTACTTTGGGGGGATTAAGACTAACTCCCTTAAGCCCCCTACACCACCAATATCCTCAAATTCAGGCGACTCGTTTTAAAATCCAACCCATTTATTTAATTGTGCCTATTACTTAACTCGACACCCGTCGATTTATTTATATTTAGGATTGTAACATTATTTACATAAGTCTAGCATTAGACATTGTAATAGATCTCAAAGTATCATATTAATAAGGTTCAGAAATATGCGTGTGAGACTATGTATACCTAATGTATTATATTACATCATAGTATTTAATACAAAAAATTATATTCGTTAGATCCGGTTAGGGACAGAAGACTACGACTATTATTATTTCCCTATAAAGCAGGCTTGAATTCCGAATGATAAAGTTATAATGATAATCTATACGTAGGTATAATAAAATCGTAGCAAAGTCAAATTTGTTGTTGGCTGAAACATCCCAGCGCTGAGTTGCTGGATTCGTTTTCTCCTCTACCGATCGTTATTTCTCCTGACCAAGGTTTATTTTGTTTATATGTATGTATCTATATATTAGTATTTATTCTTGTATTTTAAAGTCATTTCCGAGCTATCTATCCCGTATGTTGCAACTGCCATGGTTCTCTGCATCACCCTAAGGTTGACTGGTAGAAAATGCCTCAGGCATTAAGTCCGCCTTTGTACAGTATTATTATTTACTTGTGCATAAAGTTTTAATAAATAAATAAATAAATTTACACAGCTTTTTTAAAGTAATTTTTGCGAAGTTTTGAAACGATTATAATGCCGATTTTTTTATTTTTAAAATTTTTGTCTCTCTGAATGTAGGTATGTTCCAGCATCACGCAAAAACTACCGGATAGATTTTGTTAAAATTTTGCATTGATATTCCCTATAAGTCTGGGCAGTGGGTTGGCTATAAATTATCACGCTATTTGCTGTGGGTGATGAACTGATGAGCAACATTACAATTTATTCGTATTCTTCTATTGTTTACCGCAAATTGTAAAAAATCGAGCCAACAGGTTAGAATATTGCAAATAACAGATTTTACCTTTTAAATGATTGTCATCCCGGTATACCTATAAGGAGCTAAGCATATAAGAACGACTATTTTAGTCAACATTCAAAGCAAAAAGGTTAAAAGTTCGACGACTGCTTTGTAAACCTATTTTGGATTCCCAAGAATTGATATTTTTAATGCTTCCTTTTTTAAATTTTGTGAAATTAGTTCGTAGAACGAACACAGTAAAACATTTAGTTTAGGCCTCTTCTGTCATCTTTGGTTATCCTTTTATCTATAAAAATCAATGCCACTTTCCGTTGTAATTTTATAACTCAAGAACGGATGGACCGATTTTGCTAATTCTTTTTTTAGAATATTCCTTGAAGTACGATGATGGTTCATATGGAGAGAAAAATAAAATAAAAATGTTAGGCGGTACGAAGTTCGCGGGGTCAGCTAGTAATAAAAATAAATATCTATGTTAGGTGACTGTTAAGGGGACTACATGACCTAAACGCAAGTTTTATAATGCCTAAAATTATTATATGATCCACTGCAGTAAACAAAATCAGAAAAAAATATGATATTCTTCAGGATATACTTATGCTAGCTAGATAGTGTGTTGAAAACATAATACAACAAATATGGTACGATAGAAAAAAGTCACGAATATACCTCAAAAAATGTATTTTAACGATTAAAAACCATACTAATATACATGCAATCGTTCTGTTTTTTTCTTCAGATTGTTCTTCAAGGAACATATTAACGTGATAGTGTTTTAATTTTTTAGTCCAATCTATAGATTTTTTGTAGATAGAGAATTGCTTCATGTTTTGCAATAAATTTGCAGCTTTGTGTCATCACGCTTCTCTTTCTTTTCTATGCAGTCCGACAGTGGCCGCGCTTTAGCTGTCTGCTGTTGTCAGCCCTTTAAAGATAAATCCCATGAGTACAATCTACTGTTATAATATTATTTTAGTAATAGCTGTTCGTCAGGAATAATCTATAAGAATGTACCAATCAGTGTACCAGTGTTGTCCCATCAGGCAGTGTATACAGGAATGCAGGTAGGTGTTCATTAATTTACTAAATTATTGATTATGTCTGGACTTTAAAAGAGACTGTGACCTCTGAGTTTGTTTCGGCGTTTCTTCTCAGAGTAGTCAGATAGGAAACGCCGACCTCATCTAGCTTTTAAAATATGATTGACGTGTAAAAGTGTATGTACAAACCTACTTACAGAAATAAAATCAAAAACTTCGCAAGCAATGGGACATTACAACAACAGTAACTTACAACAGTACCTACGGGCGCTTGCGGCCGCATCTTCAGTCCCGACTCTTCATAATTTTGGCTGCTGAGACCAAAACTTCAAAGGTAGTATACAGGAAAGTTTTATAAAATGTGGCTGTTATTTTAGTACACTGTGGTGTCATATCAAATCAAAAGTCATTTATTCAAACTAGGCTGAGAATGAACACTTTTTGAACGTCAAAATCACATAAGACAGTTCCCCCAAAACGCCCGCCCTTCACCACTTCCTAGTGCTTTAGCTGGGAAGAAGAAATGGAGGAACAAACTCCCCAGCAGCACTGCTGTCTGTTCAGTTAGAAGAACTGGATTCTATATACTAGTAATAACTAATTAAAGGTGTCTTACGACTTCCACAGTCAGGAGCAGAAGCTAGCTACTGACCTCTCATTGTAAGGAAATCCTATACAATGCGAGATCAGCTTATACTGGAAATGTAAAGCTTGATCTGTAGCCGTGAGTACCTACTTACCTTCAATATTATGTGTGTAAAGTATTAAGGAAACATCGAGTAACTTGAGTCCTTGGTTTGTAAATAAAAGAGGTACGTACCTATAGGTTCTACTTTTTTTTTTCTCGGAAGGAAAACTTCATGAGGATAACGCAACAGCAATATAATCAAAATCAAAATCAAAAGTCATTTATTCAAATTAGGCTGAGAATCAGCACTTTTTGAACGTCAAAATCACATAAGACAGTCCCCCCAAAACGCCCACCCTTCACCACTTCCTAGTGCTTTAGCTGGGAAGAAGAAGTGGCGGAACAAACTCCCCAGCAGCACTGCTGTCTGTTCAGTTATACACACTCAGTGTACAGTATAGGGGTAATTCCCTGAGGGTGGCTACGAAGGACGTAATAACATTGATAACAAAGTTGGTCATAGAATTACACATCATCTGCCTACCTTTTTCACAACTTTGTTGGGACTTCCAGTCAAACCGGAAGCTGGTGAATACCAGTATTTTACATGGAGCGACTGCCTCCAAACTGATCTGACCTCCGCAACCCAGTGACTGGGTAATACGATATCCCCTGGTAAGACTGGTTATACTCTTATAATTATGTATACTATACCTTGAATATTTCTATGTGAGAGAGAAAATAAACTTTTTTTTTTTTTTTTTTTTTTTTTGTTATCAGACTTTCGGTCTTCTGACGACCCGTAACGACGGTTTCCACATCCACGAATGGCAGCCGGAACGAATGGCTTAACGTGCTTTCCGAGTCACGGAGGGGTCTTGGTATGTAAAGATCACCCATCCACGGACCAACTGCGGCAAGAGCAGCTTAACCTGACCGATCAACCCGTGCGGCTGTTGTTGCTTAGCCACAAGCGGTACCTAAGTAGGTAGGTACCTACATTTTACAAGGATATCATGTTGTTTTTAAAACAGCTGAAAATAATGTAAGAACCTACTATTTATTGATATTTTTTTTATAATCCATCATATAATTAAGTAGGTACATATCAATAAATTGAATGATGAGACAGACGAACATTTATAAAATGCTAATTTTTAACCCCCGACGCAAAAGAGGGGTGTTATAAGTTTGACGTGTCTGTTTGTCTGTGTGTCTGTCTGTCTGCCTGTGGCATCATAGCGCCCGAACCACTGAACCGATTTTAGTTTAGTTTTTTTGGATGAAAGGAGACTTAATCGAGAGTGTTCTTAGCTATGTTTTATAAAAATCGATTGAGCCGTTTAAGAGTTATGGTGGGTTAAAGTTTCGTACTTTTTTTAGGTAGGTTTTTGTGTCGGGGGTTTTTTAAATTTTTAATTTAAGTTTTGCTTGTTTGTTTTCAATTCGAACGATTTATAAATTAATATTCCGACTATCATTGTTTGGAAATACGTGCGCGCAGAAATACGTTATCGTGGACGGAAATTTTGCTTCTTAATAATTATTATATTTCCTTAAACATACATTTTACTTCCCTGTATTATCGGTGACGTGGACGTGGCCGTCCACATTAATTTCGTCACTTTAGAAATTATAAAAGCGCCCATTATATGAATAAATTTTGTCTTCTCTGAATAATTTTAAAATATTTCTACGCCTGGCCGCGTTCATCAATACACAAAAATGTATGTCAACGACCTCCAAATTATTTATATTGACGCGGGGACAAATACACTTGTGACAAAAGTAGGCAAGTACCTAGCACAGTAAGATGACAAAATAATTCGACTGCAAGTCTACAACACACATTAAACCAAACACTCATTTGTGGCCTTGTGGCTCGTCTCTATGTGTGTGTGAGCTCGTTGCCATGCAATTTATATGTATTTCGGATACACGTGTGGCAGTCAGTGACTCCCTTCACACATTCATCCACAGACAGTGATCGTGTAAACACGCACACAGCTGTGTATTATCAATGAAACGTTTTATTTAAATAGTAAACTGAAGTTACATATTAATGTAATATGCTTTTACTTATAATTTTATTCGCCTTTTAATAGTGTAAAAGAAAAAAAACGATAAGATAAGTTAATTTTCTTTACTTTCGTAACCACGTTACAGTTTTTGTTTGAAAAGATTTAGATATATGGACGACGTTTTATGAATATGAAGGAGGTAAAGTTTTATATTCTGTTAACACTTTTGTACGTACACAATATACGAGTACATAGGTAGGTACAGTTATGTACAAAAATATATTTTTAAACATAACAACGTTCACAGTTTCAAAAGCTAATTTCTACTAAGTAGTGATTGTGAAATATTTCCAAACTATACAGGGTTATTTGTAAAACATTATCAACCTCTTAAGGGGTCATTGTACTCATCATTATGAAAAAAAATTCTATGGGACCAAATATGAAAACGCGAAAAAAAAAACGGTTGTTCCCTACATTATGTTTGCAGAACTCATCAAAATGTAGGGACCAGCTGATATTTTTTCGCGATTTCATATTTGGTCCCATAGTAAAAGTTGTTCATAATGATGAGTACATTGACCCTTAAGTGGTTGGCGGTGTTTTACCAATAACCCTGTATATACTCGTAGGTATAACTAATCATATTTGTGCTTTCCGCTGCTCGGTATGTGGGTATGAGGCTCCCATCAAAGACTATAATTATAACCACCCACAGACAGGTGCGACGTGAAGGTGTGACGCGATTTTGGTAGAACACATCCATGAAGTTTTCATAAAAATTGTTTTACTAAAGTCGCGTCACGCTGTCGCGTCGCGTCTGTCTGCGCCTTATTATTCAGTAAATTCATATAGTCGCGATATATGAAAGAAAGACGCTTTTGAAATTAATCTGCTTACACGTGCCTGTAGTTATGTCTAAAATCTTCTGAAATGAGATCATGTCTAGATTGTGTCATATTTATATGAGTGCGTCCGTTCAAGGCCGGCTCCCAACGACTAGCTGGAACGACTGGGGGAGAAAGTATTATAATCGTATTACTTAACTATGGGGGCAGAAGTCTGACGTCATGTGCCATTTCGAGGGAGCTTACCCCATGCATAAGAATTAGGTTAAAGCTCTCAACGTTGATGATTCATAAATATAAGACGTAGGTATCTATAGAACACTTCGTAGCTAGGTACATTTGTTTTACAATTTACCAAATAGCCTTCAGACATCAATGTATGTACCTACGTCGTTTTGTATTTTAATTAGCAAGCAGTTGCTTTGCTGACTAATCTATGAACAGTGTCGAAAATTATAGGTATTATGAAAATACTGTCATATAGGTACTTACAAATAATTAAGTAAGGGAGATCGGGGCTGGTTGCATACAGGGGTAGGTAGACGAACTGCCAAAAACTCGTCAGCAGTTTGACTTTTGGGCCATTAAATCACCCTCGAGGATGCATCTCAGTAACTCACATTTGTAAAAAGCAAGGCATCTCAGTCGATCGCCGTTTACTAGTGATCTTATGATTTTTATTTATCATACCCGAAAGGGACATTTTAGTACATAATCGTATATTTTTTTGCTGTGAAGGCACACTATGTAGTCAATCTACCACAGGCCTGTGATTAACTTGCCCCGGTCCTGAGTTAGGTTGGCTAAAATTTGTAGTTCTGCAAAAAACCATAACTACGATAAATTATGATATAGATATTAATTATTTTATCAGGTTAATAGTGTCACTGTCAACACAAGAAATATAGACCAATAAGTGTAAAGTTAGTCAACCAGCCCAGGTGTTCCCTAAAGTCGGTCATCAATTAAAAAGAAAACAAAACATGTTATTTACGTATTCAGGCCGATGATGACGTCACAACAGATGACTTAGGAAAATTCAACTATGTATATTTTTTAGATATACTTTCTAGGTTTCTCAGACAAAATCTATTTTCCTCTGTCTAGACAGTAATTCTAGAATGTTCGAACGTCCAAAAACAGTCACTTGTCCCGTTTCCATTAAATGTATAATGATGCGTGTTCCAAGTCAATTTGGTATAAACATCGTCCATACTACTTTTTATTGGACGTGTATATATCTACTTACTTTACTTGAATTTTTAAATAAATAAGTACATAGTATGCCTTAATGTCCTAGTTCCATTTATAAGCATATAAGTAGAAGGTAATAAAAACGAATTTGCTCTTTTATCATTTCTAACGTGACGATATTATCGAGGACGTCCACGTCCATAAAATGTATGGGTATACTTGCACGTTATAAGCTGTAACGGTATCGTGGACGGAAAAAAAAACCGTATTTACATATTTCTATACATTTTACTTCCCTGTGTTATCATGATGGCCGTGAACGTCCACGATAATAATCGTCACGTTAGAAATTATAATTGCGCACATTCTCTTTATAAAACTGTTATAAGTGGAGACCTGTAATTGGCTTTCAGACTAATGTACTGTCCTTGATCTGTCTGTTTTCTCCTGCTGTAAGTCTCCCATGTTATTTAAATAAATAAGTATCGTTTTGTAGGCGTACCTATTCAACTATTTATTTATTTATTAACGTTGACAATGTTGACATACAGATAGAATAGTACAGATAAAAACAGATAACGGTGTGGCTGGGATGTTTTCAGACACGCGTCCTCTCTCTAAACGGTAACGTTGGGAAGTGATGAAATAATGGCTTTAAGTCTTCTAGTAAGTCTTTTGAAACCATTTCAGAAACTTGTTAACAGCGTTAAAAGAAGGGAGTCTCTTTAATTTACACAAAATACAGATACAGCGTGCCCGGTAATTAATGGATAACCTTGAAATGGCGGTGGCGCATAGATATAACAACCAATAGGTCTTTTTTTTTTTCTAAAGTAAAGGCCTTTGTTTGTCTGGTTGGTTTAACAAAATCATACTAATTACTATTTAACCTAGCCTTAGCATAGCTAGTTTGTAAAGTACCTACTCTGGCTGCATCAGAAAGTGGCACAGCCAGAACACTATTACAGTAACCTATTTCTCTAATCCTACAATCTAAACTATTTCTAAATTCTTCGTTGCGGACACATTCGGTTAATATGTGAAAAATGTCTTAAATAAATGTGTAAATCTTCTTCTTTCCGTGTCGATGATATAATTCATAAAACAAAAAAAACTGATGAAATTCTTTCATACCTATGTGCCGCATGCCGTGGCGTACAAGAATTTCAAATAAAGTGATAAGATTATTATAATTATATTTTTTTCTATTTCTTTTGAACGGCTATAACTTCTTCTTTAGTCTATTTCAAGGTTACCCATTGCTTAGGTACTGGACACCCTGTATTTTTAGGCGAATATGAACATCTTTCAAGACGCAAACATACAGTCGCCAGCACTTCAGGTTATACGAAACTGTCAAATTTCTCCAAATGATTTTAAATCTTATAAATGTTGAAAGTTAAGTTCAAAATCCAATGAGAAAATTTGACAGTTTGTGGTAACTTGACCTGCTGCTGTGTGTACATCAATGTAAATCAGACCAACATAGATATTCACAACCATTCGAGAGGCTGTCGTTTCGTAAATGACACATTTTAAATTACTGATTTGCTTTGCCCCCGACACGGTAATATTATCTATACCGTGCCCCCGAAAGCATATAGCTGTCGGAATAATGGCGGTCGTCTTTTTGATTTAAAGTGACAATGGTTTTAGATTTGTCAACAGCCTTTAGAGGACTCCTTTGATAACATTGATTGATGTTCGATTCGACACGGAAGCGTAACGATCGGTTGCATGCAGCGGGGCGAGCACGTCCTACTGTGATAGGCTTGAGTTCAGATTTCTATCAAAGTTTGGGAGCAAAAACCGTGATAAAATGCGTGACTCAAGCCTATCACTATGCTCGTGCTCGGCCCGCAGCTGAGCTATTCTCTAAGGAAACAGGCCGTTTTATACGTGTTTCGCCGCTGCGACTTGCAGCGCTGCGCGCAAGGCTATGTCCTTAGAGAATACTGACCGGTTGGCGCAGTTGGTAGCGACCCTGCCTTATGAGCCGCTGGACCCGGGTTCGATCCCCGGACAAGTCAAACATTTGTGTGCATGAACATGTCTGTTTGACCTGTGTCTGGGTGTTTATACAGGGTTACTGGTAACTCGACGTATTCCTTGCAGGACGTCATAGCAGGGTTAAAATGCAACACATTAAACCAATTTTTTTTTAAATAATTTTTTTTTGTTCACTAGACAACATTTTGTAAGAAGTAACAGCAAAAATAACAAAAAAAAAATGTTGTTTTGTGATATTTGCCAAGGTTTCTGGCATTTTTGAACTTTTAATTATGAACAAAGATCTGCTACGGCATCAATTATGATATTAAGTTAAATTTCAGTACAGTCGTTACATTTTTAAATTGGCTCCAAATGATTTAATCTGGGATTTTTCATAAAAAGCTGAAAATGTAACTAACTCAAAAACTACCTAACTTAGCTTCGGTAGAACATTTGGTGGCTTAATTTGTTGCATTTTAATCCTACTATGACGTCGTGCAAGGAATACGTCGAGTTACCAGTAACCCTGTATGTACCTAGTATGAATAACAGTCATCAGGTTACCGTAGTTCAGGATCTACCTAGTTCGGGACCTGAAGACCTTGTGTGGATGTTATCTCCTAAAAAAAATAACAAAAAATAGCACCGCAGATTAGGTAATATGTAAGTCTGTATGTCTGTGTAGTGAGTAACCTCTTTTGGTTCTCTATCACCAGCCAATAAACATTAACTACCATTGTCCATCAATACACAGTCGTTAGGGTACATTATTGCAGCAAAACCTACTTACCTAATATTGTATTGTTTACATCGTTGACTGACTCGTTCGGCTAGTGGTGTCAAGAGCGGCTGCTGGGCGTATGGTTCTGGGATCGATGCTCGGGTTGAGAAAAGAGTTATTAGGCTATTCTGTTTAGAAATTTTTAGTAAAAGCCAGGAGATTAATCAAAATCAAAAGTCATTTACTTAGCTGTAAATCGGCACTTTTTGAACGTCAAAATTACATAAAACTGTCCCCAAAACGTCCACCACCACTTTCTAGTGTTTCAGCTGGGAAGAAGTAGCGCAATGAACGCCCCAGAATAATAATTGTAATATAGGCTAGCCCCTTATCGGGACATACAAATAACTAGCAAAATATCGGTAGTATGAGTCCCTGTATCTACTACATAGGATATGCCTCTGCCTATACTTTTGTGAAATACAGGCGTGATGTTGTTTACGTAACCATGCTTCTAAAACGTGTATGTATTAAGGGTCCTACAAACAGGCGCGATATTCGACGCGACACAAAGTAATCGGCAGTCGCGCGACGAGCGGGGCATTTATGTCGCGTGCGATTCGCGTCGCGTGTCCCTCCTGTTGGTACAGTCAGCGTCACGATGTGGGTACCCCCCTTCAAAGTTAATTTTAATACAACTGAAATAACCAATTGATGCAGCCCACCGTACTAGTTTGTAGGAGCCTAATCCGTTACAAGTGTAAATTTCTAATAGTGTTGATACCGGTTTTGACTCACCACTCGTAAATTCGATAAGTACCAGGTATGTAGGTAGGCCATTTAGAACTTAATTTTAATCACCCTCATTCTCGTTTTTCAAAATAATATCAAGACTCTTGACATAGCAGTGTATTCAGACTTATTAGGTATCTCTTACAACAGTTATAAGTACCCGTAAAACGGGGTTAATCGGGATGCAGGGGTGAATCGGGAAGAAACTTTAAAAGAGATGTTAACATTGAAAAAAGGTTGCTGTCAAAAAGGATTCTAATGTGTTTACGGTATTGTAATTAACGATTAAGTGCCCTTGTTGGCAACAAACTATTTCGTCCCAATTAACCCCCTTTTTTTTTTTTTTGATGGTGGGAAATTAGCCCATGTATCCCTATTAACCCCGTTTTACAATACATGCTCGCCTAGTTAGTGCCGCCTAATAACAATAATGAACAATAAACTAACAAAATATCAACAGTGTCAATCAACACACAAGATACATTGCCGCAGATTTTACGCCGGTATCGTAATTGTATGTGTAGGTACCTACATTCTTCTGCTAATAAGATAAATTCCACCATTCCCGATAAATTTATCAGTTGGTGCTAATTTGACACTGTTTTCTTTGTCGGATCGATAAACAATCACTGTAAGAATACAAAAGCCCACCACTCAAATAAAATCAATTACTCAAATATTCAGAAACAACAAATCAATGTTCCCGTAACATAGTATAGAAAACTAGTAAGTAAAACCATTAAAATGATCTCATACAAAAATAACGTTACTAACATGCCACAACAAATTTAAAACGCACCAACATAGATTACATAGATCATAGTTTTGTAGGAGGAACAAGTTCTTACTGTATCCGTCCACAAACATCTCGTAACCAAGCGTTGCGACAGAAAAAGAGAAAGCTTATCAAATAACTACGACTATGCGTTAAGCCTCCGATTCCTATAGGTAGCCCTGAGAAGCCTCATCGTCATGCCCTACGCACAAGAACCATTCATAAAACTGGTCGTAGACAAACGTTTGAATCCGTTATAAAATGAGTTAAGTAGTAACTTACAAAGTATTCGGAATAGTTCAAGCGTTTTGTGATGACATAATAACTATGATTGATTTATGTTTTTGTTTGTAACCAAAAAAATGTTGAATATATTCACAGCACAGTAGGATGATGTCACAGTAAACGAATGGCCCAGTAGTCGGAAGATGAGGTCACAATACACACAGCACATAAGAAATTTATAAACCATAGATTGTTAAATCTAGAACTTTCTATATAGCGTACATAACCCTGGGGTACTGTTTACTAAAGGCGGTGAACGGAATACTACGCTAGTACTAATTAATGCTTAGTTACAATATTTCCAAGTTCTCAGTCTATAAATCTGTCCTAGTAAATATAAGATGTCAGGCATAATAATCTCGAGATAACGCCTCGTAGCGAAGGGGCCATTTCACTATTCGAGTCACGCTTTATAAGAATCGAACCCTAGACCTCAACAGAAGCGACTTGGAGAAAATATGTAACGTTTGGCACCAATGTTAGTTTAGTTGTAGGTATTTTGTTTTCTAAAATGTTCTTGCTAAACATTCAAATACACGATTTCTTAGAAAATAAACGCAAAATGGAATGTAGATAAATCGAAAATCAATGATACACAGCTGGTTTGCAAAGCTTAACACTAAGTTAGAAGTACGCATAATGACCTTGACACAGTACCTGAAAAGCGGCAGCTCTGCGATTATTTACAATTACTGTAAACACAAAACTGCATTGAAGCAATAAGTTCCTTGAGCGATACGGTGGCACGGATTTTAACACAGATTTGACAAAAAGTATTGAGTCTAGAGCGACCTTGTTGCTTTTCGCGCGACGAAAAGCTACGATAATTCACTTTTACACAATCGACGCACAGTTGAGCGATTAGCACTGGACACGTGGGGCTGTGGTGCGATACAGGCGGCGCGCGCGGCGTTCTATGGTGGACTGCTCAACACCACGGATGGGATGGGGTCGGGGCCGTCCAAACACTGCACTACCTATTCCACTAGTAGGTATGGCTCCGCCACGATACAAACACGGACGATCAATCCGACGACAATTCTCGAGATATTTTCGTTTGTTGCTCCAGTTACGTATGGTAATATAACTATGTATTAAAGATTTCTATTGTGTGAATGTAACACATTGTGTTGTGTCGTTCCAATTTACTTTTTGTTCTTGTTTAAACTGGATTGAATGTTTTTTTTTTTGTTTTCTTCAAACTAACCTTTTGAACATTGGGCTTTTCACTATTCATGACTGTTTACCTTTATATATTATTTTTTTTTGCATGATATTCTTATCGTCGAACATACTGTAGTGTTCGCTGGTCACAGTTACGTCAGTCTCGGCACGATGCGTCACCGTGGCGGCAGCGGGGCGCGACCCACGCGCCCGGCGACGCACGGTGGGATGAAAATCGGCTTTCATAGACTTATGGATTAAAATTTGCAAGTGCCGGATTTTTGCCGGATATCGCTTCTATTAGTATACAAAAATTACACCCGAGTTAATTCTGCACAGAAACGTAGGAAAAATTTGTAGGAAGCTAGTATGAAAAATCTAATTATCTCTTAAACGGCAAGGAAAACGGTAATATCCGTACAGGTGGTTAATTACTTATGATTCTTTGTCATACTCCACATAACAATTATCGCTGCCGATTTTTTTTGTAAAAATCATCATAATATTTCTATTTATTTTTACATATGAAACAGTTCCTTTTAGTGTCTAAGTTAAGAACATCGATATGAAGAATGTTATTGACCCAAATATAAGGAATATTATAGAAACAAGAAAAATACTAAAAAAATTGCTGTTTATTATTTTTTATTGATAATTCAAATAAAAAAGAGGTTACAAAAATATTATTTAAGTACTACCTATACATTCAATTACGCAAAATATTTTAAAAACTAATTTATGGAATTAATAACTAAACTTATCGGTAATAAACTAGCATAAATAACAAAAAAAGATAAGAAAATATAATTAAATATTACAAATGTTCCCTTAAGGCCATATAAACCCCTTAAGGCCATAAAAGCAATGCTTGTACAGGCCCTTATATTTCCTATAATTGACTATGGTGATGTGTGTTACTATGACCTGAATGCAGATCTCCTCAAAAAGTTAAAAGTCTGTGTTCCGCAACATAAACACTAAAAGGAACTGTTTCATTATGTAAAAATAAATATGACGGCGCATTGCTAGCGCCATCTGTTGAAGATACGTCGGAACTAGATTTGACATCTGTCAGTCTAGCGGAGCGTCGAGTCTATGGTCGGCGCCGCCATGTTGAACGTCAGTGGCTTTCGGACTTCAACGGCGAGCGCACGACTGATACGACGAATCACTTTTGTTCCGCGTAATCCTATGCGTTTATGTTCCGGAATTAATTTGGTTCGGTTGATTTAGTGTTTTTCTGATTGCTAGTGACTGTATTTCGATTAAATTCTGTTCAGAAGACATTTTGTTAAAATAACTTTAAATTAAATAGTTTTGATTGTGACTCGAGTGATTCTTTGCTGCTTCCTACCCACGTTGCCACTTGCTGAAGCATGGCTGACTCTGATATGGACGGGCACTCGCCTACATCAGAAGTGGGATCCCATGAGCTGCCGACCGAAGAAAAACGACCACCTGACGAAAATAGTGCCCTGAAGTTGTTAGGAAATATGGAAGCCTTGCTTACACGCATGTTAGCAACGTCGCAACCGCCGGTGGCAAGTACCAGCGCCCAGTCTAATGCAGTGCAGCTCGTTCAGTTGAATCCCGATGATGCTGATGCGGATATTGAAGGACTTCGACAGTGACCTGCTACATTTGCGGTAGTCCAGGACACCTTGCAACGAATTGTCATGAAAAAAGGAAGGGTGCTGGAGCTGCTGCGAGGAAGGAGGTCAATCTCTGCGAACAATGACTGTCGAGAGGTACCTTGAGGACGTTATCCGGTGAGTCGGTCTCCTTCTTATTTGATAGTGGGTCGTCTTGTTCTTTAATAAAAGAGAGTTTCATTTGTAAATTCCCAGGTACTGTGCGCAATGATCTCGTGTATCTTACAGGTATTGGAGGCGATGAAATAAAATGTACGTCACAAATTTCGAGTGAGGTAAATCTTGGAGATATTTTGCAAACTTTGACATTTCACGTAGTACCAGATATTTGCCTCATGGACCCCGTTATAATAGGTAGGGACATTTTAGAAAATGGTGTGAGCGTTAAAATAGATAATGATAACTTGATATTTCATTTTAAGGAACAAGCTAATGTTTGCGAGTCGATTGCTACCAAGCCAGACTTTACTCAGATAGATACGGATTTGACAGGTGACGATAGAGACAATCTCATTAAACTATTGAACAAATTTGCTAGCTGTTTCATAGAGGGTGTTCCCCACAGGCGTGTGAAAACAGGAGAGTTACAAATTGATTTATTGGACCCCCATAGGACCGTTCAGGGACGTCCATGTGGGCTGGCACCAATTGAAGGGCAAGTCGTTAGAGGGGGGATTCAGGAGCTCCTGGATGCGGGTGTGATCCGGGAGGGCTCTTCGCCGTTCGCGGGCCCCATTCTCTTGGTGAGGAGAAGGGACAGCACTGGCGGAGTGTGTGTCGATGGTAGGGAGCTTGGCTCCGGTATACGACCCGAGCATTGCCCTCTCCCTCGTGTTGAGGAGCGGGTAGATCGGCTTGGTGGTGCCCATTACTTCTCCTCCTTAGATGCTCTCTCTACCGCTGGGTTCTCATTAAATCTTGAGGGGTGTAGATTTGTGAAGGGGAAAGTGGACTTCCTGGGATGTTCTCTGCAGTGCGGAGAGGTGGGACCAGGCTCGCGCGGAATGCAGGCTTTGGTGGACTCTCCCCGGCCCGAGGCTGCGACGCAAGTCCGTCAGTTTTTGGGTCTTGCGTCGTGTTTCCGAAAATTTATCCCTAAATTTGCGAACGTTGTTGGTCCGTTGTACCCCTTAGCAAGGCTGAAGGGTCCTATAGGGTGGGACGGGGAATATGAAGGGATGCGTGGTGCCATTCTGGAGATGCTTGCGTCCGAACCGGTTCTGACGATCTTTGACCCGGATTTGCCCGTTGAATTGCATTGCGACGCTGGCTCGGGGGGCTGTGGGGCGGTCCTAATGCGGAGGGGGAACGACCTGCCACATGTTGTGGAGTGTTTTGGTCGACGAGCATCTGAAGTCGAATCCCGCTGCCACTCGTGCGAACTGGGGACGCTGGCAGTCGTGCGAGCGGTTGAACATTTCCGGCACTATCTGTACGGCCGGCGTTTCAAGGTTTTCACGGACTGTGGCTCGCTGAAGGCATCGAGGTCGAAAGCCGATCTGGCTCCACGCGTTCATCGTTGGTGGGCGTTTTTGCAAGCATATGATTTCGATATCATATGTCGCGGGGGTCGTGGCGTGGAGCATGCGGGTTGCCTCTCGAGAGGCGCCTTGCCGGACCCCAGTAGCTTGGCTTCCGCATCGCAGGTCTCTTCTGGACCTGTAGCCAAGACAGTGGGTTTTGTGGAGTTGCATCAGGGTTGGCTTCATGTAGAGCGGGGGCGAGATTCGGAAATTCAAGACTTAATAAACAAGCGTAGCAGTGGCGATTTTCCCGAAACGGTTGGTCAAACGTGTGACGTTAGAGATAGCATTCTATATAGGAAGGTTGCAAGAAGCAGGATTGTTTCGTGGCTGCCAGTCGTCCCTCGCTCCTTGATATGGACTTTGATTAATCACATCCATAATGAATTGCAACATCTGGGTGGTGGCAAAGCCTTGGACGGACTGTATGAGCGGTGTTGGTTCCCTCGGATGTCCAAGTGTGTTGGAAGGTTTATTGACTCTTGCATTGTTTGCAAGGCATCGAAGGGTCCTTCGGGCGCTCAGCCTGTGCAGCTGCACTCCATTCCGAAGGTGTCGGTGCCGTGGCACACGATTCATATAGATTTTGCCGGGAAACTGAGTGGAGGGGGTGACCGTAAGGAGTGCTGTTCGGTGGTCATCGATGCGTTCACTGGATGCGTGCTATTGGAGCATACCTCTCCATTGGACGCAGCCCGTGCAGTTCGAGCCCTTGAAAATGCCGTTTGCCTTTTTGGAGCGCCTGAGCGCATAATGGCCGATCGGGGTAGGTGTTGTATTAGTCAGGACTTTAAGAACTTTTGCTCAGAATGTGGTATTGAACTGCATTTTGTAGCGACGGGCTCCAGCAGGGCAGACGGGCAGGTGGAGCGCGTGATGCGCGCTTTGAGGGGTTTGCTAACAGTCATCGAAAGCGACCCCAATGAGGCGTGGCGCGACGAGTTAGGAAGTGTTCAGTTAGCACTCAATGGTACTAAATCTGCGGTCACCGAATTCACGCCAACAGAGCTTGTGTTCGGTGTCCGATCACACTCTTTGGGCATGTCGAGGATTGGGTGTTCGGGTCCAGATTCGGAGCATGAGCGGCGTGTCGACCTGGAGTCGGCTGGACGTGACGCGTCCAGAAGTATGCGGGGGGCGGCGGAATCCGGTGCTCGACGGTTTGGCCAGGGTCGTGCCAGTATCGGGCCGTTTTCGGGGGGTGATTTCGTTTTTATCAAGGGTAGTGAACGTAGTCGAGCCGGGTTAGATGGAAAGTTTAGGGGTCCTTTTGTAGTGGCTGCGGTGTTGGAAAGCGATCGCTACGGGCTGCAAAGTTTATCCGGTTCACATCGTGCTTTAAGGTGCGCGCACGAGAGCTTGCGTCCAGTACCTCCGGGTCACGATGGGTTGGTTGAGATATCTACTGGTTTGATGATGGAGGAGGAGGCCATGACGGCGCCGGGGAACGTTGAACTCGATGAGGGTCGCCTCGACGGACTGAGTAGTTGTGATGCGTTATCTGCGGATTCCGAAACCCTTTCTGCGCTGTCAGATGCAGTTACGGCAGGGTCTGATACCCTGGGCGTTGCTTCGGATCGCGAGATTGTTGAGCGTGACGTCCAAATTCAAAATGAGCAAGAAGATTGTTCGTAACTGAGAGGTATGTGACATTTCTGTTCCTTCATATTAAACATGTTGTGATAAAACTGGTCGAAAGGACAGCGTCGTCCGGTCCATGTTACTTTTACGGCTGGTCGAAGGGACACGCTCGTCCGGTCCATGTTTTTGGTAGTTAACGTCTGATAATGAGTCGGTCGAAGGGACAGTGCCGTCCGGTCCATGCCATTGGGGCTGGTCGAAGGGACACACTTGTCTAGACCCTGTCTGTGAGTCGGTCGAAGGGACAGTGCCGTCCGGTCCATGCCATTGGGGCTGGTCGAAGGGACACACTTGTCTAGACCCTGTCTGTGAGTCGGTCGAAGGGACAGTGCCGTCCGGTCCATGCCATTGGGGCTGGTCGAAGGGACACACTTGTCTAGACCCTGTCTGTGAGTCGGTCGAAGGGACAGTGCCGTCCGGTCCATGCCATTGGGGCTGGTCGAAGGGACACGCTTGTCTAGACCCTGTCTGTGAGTCGGTCGAAGGGACAGTGCCGTCCGGTCCATGCCATTGGGGCTGGTCGAAGGGACACACTTGTCTAGACCCTGTCTGTGAACCGGTCGAAGGGACAGTGCCGTCCGGTCCATGCCATTGGGGCTGGTCGAAGGGACACACTTGTCTAGACCCTGTCTGTGAACTGGTCGAAGGGACAGTGTCGTCCGGGCCATGCACGAGCGGCTGGTCGAAAGGACACACCCGTCCGGTCCACGTTCACATTGAGAGGAAAGTTGATTAATGGTGGTCGAAGGGACAGTGTCGTCCGGGCCATGCACGAGCGGCTGGTCGTAAGGACACACCCGTCCGGTCCACATTAATAATTGCGTTATGGTTGATCGCAGCACGACGGTATCGTCCGAGCCAAATCTGAGGGTTGGTTGATGGGACATACTGATCGGATTTAGACTGCACTGTTAATAACTATTAGAGAAAGGTGTCGTCCGGTCCATGCGTGGTCGAAAGGACACACGCTTTCTTGTGTTCTGAGGCACATAGCGACTACTTATAATATTACAGTCATTATGAGAAAAGTGTTATGTCTACTGGTCATAGCTTGTCAGGCTGAACGAGCGGGTTATAAGATAGGTAGATACCCGTGCGATTGACTGTGTGATTGTTACAAGACTGCAAACTGATGCGCCCGAGGACGGTCGAATGTCAGTCCGGCC
Organism: Brachylomia viminalis; assembly: GCA_937001585.2. Classification (NCBI taxonomy): domain Eukaryota; kingdom Metazoa; phylum Arthropoda; class Insecta; order Lepidoptera; family Noctuidae; genus Brachylomia; species Brachylomia viminalis. The sequence goes on along the minus strand of OW443302.2, from coordinate 9,875,186 downwards.
GTGACGGCGCATTGCTAGCGCCATCTGTTGAAGATACGTCGGAACTAGATTTGACATCTGTCAGTCTAGCGGAGCGTCGAGTCTATGGTCGGTGCCGCCATGTTGAACGTCAGTGGCTTTCGGACTTCAACGGCGAGCGCACGACTGATACGACGAATCGCTTTTGTTCCGCGTAATCCTATGCGTTTATGTTCCGGAATTAATTTGGTTCGGTTGATTTAGTGTTTTTCTGATTGCTAGTGACTGTATTTCGATTAAATTCTGTTCAGAAGACATTTTGTTAAAATAACTTTAAATTAAATAGTTTTGATTGTGACTCGAGTGATTCTTTGCTGCTTCCTACCCACGTTGCCACTTGCTGAAGCATGGCTGACTCTGATATGGACGGGCACTCGCCTACAAATATAAATATTTTGATGATTTGTGAAACAAAAACCGGCAGCGATAACCGTTATGTGGAGTATGACAAAAAATCATAAGGAATTAGTACTATAACCACCAGTAATTATATTACCGTTTTCCTTGCCGTTTAAGAGATAATTAGATTTTTCATACTAGCTTCATACAAATTTTTCGTAAAAATATGTCTCCTTCGTTTTTGTGCAGAATCAACTCGGGTGTCATTTTTGTATATAGTAATAACTAATAGAAGCGATATCCAGCAAAACATCCGCCACTTGCAAATTGAAATCCCTAAGTATGAATGTCGATTTTCAGCCCACCGTGCGATGCTCTCTTCGTTGTCGGGCGTCGCACGGTGGGCTGAAAATCGACTTTCTTAAACATGGATTTTAATTATTAAATGTCTTTTTTTTCTTGGATACGGCTTTTGTTTACCATTACTATGGTCATTACACAAGGTTAATATTATAAATGAATGAAATAATTTTTTCATTAATTTTTTTTATGTCTCGTGTGAAAAATCCACTTATATTTGGAACTACAAGCTAAAACCTCCTTGGATGTTACGGACATCCAAGGAGGTTTTAGAACTAATTATTTATGTTTTATTGACATTTTAATCTACTATCTTATTCTGGAAAGTGAGTAATTATGAGTTTAGTAAATATTTTCAAACATTAAGCACTTAAGCCAAGACATCTTTAATGAGTGTAGTTAACAACGAGAACCCTCTAATGAGGTTAATTAACGAAAAGTAAATTTTCTAATCTCTTATAGAAATAGAAACTTCTATGATGGGTGAACAGCAATAAATAAGCTAAAGGAGCTTGACCCTGGTATCGCTATTTATTCTGTGGTGACTTAAGTTTAGTTTCTTTATTTTTATTTTATTTTGATAATTCCTGTTTTCAAATATAATTATTTTATCTAAAAGCTAATGCCAATCCTACATTACTCCGCATATAAAAAGAACATAATTTTTTTTATTTTTTATTTCGGTTTCCTATTTCACCCTTACATAACTACTTAGTATTTTGTATGCAAGAAATGTTACATTTAATTGGCATGGCATTCAAACAGTATGAAAACAATAAAACCTTGACTTACCTACGCAAAATTATTAAATTACGCATCAAAATGATTGAAATTATATATTTGAATAATTCAAACTCAAACTCAAAGCATTTATTTCAAATAAACCAATTACAGGCACTTTTGAATTGTCAAGGGGTCGGTCAGTCAGAAAGATGAAGCTAGTTGCCCATTCCAATGCGTAGTAGGTACCTATGGAGAAGAACGGGCAAGAAACTCCATGGACACTCTTTTAAATCAAAATATTGTTACAAAAAAAGTAGTTATATCATTCATGTTGTAATTATACATGTGAGAACGACGTAGAAAGACGTGCACGTTAAAAGCGTCCGTAATAAAAAGATAAAAACAATTATGGAATTAAAATAAGCCGTGGCAGCTAAGAAATGACCAGTGCCTACTGAGACGGCGCCCGTTCACGAACATGACGTATGGCCTATGGCGGTATGGATCAGTTACAAAATTTAATTAGTTACAAAAGATACATTTAATAACCTCTTATCATTTTTATTACATTCTGTTATCGTGTTTAAGGTCCGTAGACAAATCTTTTGGTTATACGCATTGCAGAATGTATTCGAGGCCTTTGCTTATTTGATTCATCATTTTAGACTCTTTGAAAACAGAACAAACGCGCATCATAAAAAAGAATCCATGCACACTCTTCCCGAGAAGATTATGCTGGTAACCGTACGGTGCGGGCGGGCGTTCTCTTTCTAGCATATTTATATGCACGTCTTATTCGTTTCGTTAGGTACAGTCTCGAACGGCATTCAGTTCCTACAATTCTAAATGTTTGATGATCTGTGACATGTGAATTTTGGAATTTGTACTTAACTAGAGCCTCTATATCTTTATCTGTCGGAATTGACGAGTATTCAAAATGCTTAAACGTCGTTTTGACTAATTCGTATTTTGTATTTACCAGAAAATTTGTCTAAAAGATTCCATTTTAGAGCTAGATTTTGATTTGATTTTGATTTTAATTACCGTGTAATGCTGAGAATTGTGATAATATGGCAAATTACATTTGAAAGCCCTAAAATCATCACACGTTTCATACCGATATTAAGTTTCTTAATTACTTGGTCAATCTTCTTGTACTTTATATTTTAGTGTATTCCAAACTTTTGGACTGCGAACATTACATCTGTATTCTGTGACCGTAAAATATTATAATGGAAAGTCTAACCACCAACCAAAACTTGTTTGTTTTTCTAAGAAGCGCGAGTACTTCATTTGATCGTGGAGCTCGTCTAGGTGATCGCCTTTCTGACGAAGACAGTGTAACGCACAAGGAATTTTATCGAAGATGCACATGAGCTGCTTCACAGAGGTGGAAGAAATCTCACTGTATTCTTGCTACATTCAGAAAGCAGTACGAAAATTGGCTTCAGGCTAATGTCGATTGGCCAAGTTGCGTGCCAACTAGTTTTGTCATCTAAGAATCAAATAACGAGAGACCTAGCGAACATTTAATTGCCTATGGCATTAAGTCCGCCTCTGTACATTTGTGTGCTTAAAGTGTTAAATAAATAAATAAATAAATTTAATCTCTCCAGAACCGTCGACATCGACGTCTATTGATACAATGACAAAAATACCTCTAAGATTAAAATTATCTAAGTGGCAATACATCATGTTACGAGTGACAACCATTCGGGGAAGGTGCGAAGGATATTTACCCATATTACTACAAAAAACAAGCCAAACTAAAATGTTATCCTCTGAACCAATCGGTGGCTGTAACAGATTCATCAGCTAGGATTACTCTTCAAGCATTACTCGATATCACGGTGAAGAGGATTCTTGAAAGTCTTTCTGACAATGTGCAAAATAAGGATTTGAAGCTAATATCTATGTGGTTATTTGATGGTTCTTCCAACCAAGGCAGATATAAACAGAAAATGAAGGGGAACAAGATGATTCAAGTATATTTATGACCTCTTGTGTAACTTAAGCTGACTGCTGGAGACGAAACTATTACGAATCCAAAGCCATGTTCAACCTTATATTGTCGTCCAGTGCTGTTCACTTTTGTAAAGGAGAACGAAGAAGTGGTCATCAGTCACAAAAAGCAAACGGATGACGAAATTAAGGATCTTATCCCCACTGAGTTCAATAGTAATAATAAGAAGGTGAGTCATCAACTTATGATGACAATGATCGATGGTCAAATTTGCACGTATTTTTCTGAAGCTAGATCAAATGCATCGTGCTACCTGTACTAAGAAATGTACCGTTTAGATGCAGTAACATCAAAGACTATATCCACTGGCCTTTATGAATTCGGCTTGTCATCACTGCACGCCCGTATAAATTCTATGGAATATCTTTGACATATTATTATATCATACCGACTTGACTTTCTTTTGATTGTCATCGTAAGACAGGGCCTTTTTTTTTCAAAATCAAAAGTCATTTAATCAAATTAGGCTGAGAATCAGCACTTTTTGAACGTCAAAATCACATAAGACAGTCCCCCCAAAACGCCCACCCTTCACCACTTCCTAGTGCTTTAGCTGGGAAGAAGAAGTGGCGGAACAAACTCCCCAGCAGCACTGCTGTCTGTTCAGTTAGAAGAACTGGATTCTATACATATAGTAATAAATAAATTAACATTACGAAACACAAAATATTAAAATTATTTGCCATATCTCAGCTAGCACACGCCAATATTTAAAACTATAATCAAGCATAAATGAATAATAAAAACAAAAACGCAAACAGAACTTAATACATAATAAAAAGCCTCCTGGCATAAAGGGCGTGCCCGCTTACATATGCAATGCTGCATTATGTTTATATGTATATAGCTGTAACTAGTAGCCACAAATGATAAACTAGGACCTTCGAAGTAAAATAAAGAAACATTAATTTCTAATAACAATAACAAAACCATAGTCAGCAAGCTGACCTGTCACCACAAGCAGAACCCGTTCCCCATTTTTTTTTTTGTGGGTGGGAAATCATCAAATAACTTCTCCCGCTCTGGGCAGAGCAGGAACCACAAATGACTAGAATACAGCAAGAAAGTTTTTCAAGTTCCCCGATAAAACTGCAGCCATTAGTGGTTTGGATGAAGAGCTTGTTCGAAGATTTGCCGTAGATCCTGCAAGCAATAACATCTGGAGGGCACATCAAAGTTATCACATTTAAAGGTTATGCCCGCAAAACTGCAGAAATGTCTTCGACCGTCCATAGCCTGTTGATACACGGTGCAGACATAAATCGCCAATAAGGATATTGTGGCAATCGGGAGCCTCTCAGATGAAGCCTCAGAGGCCCGGAATAAAGATTTTAGGAGGTTTCGGGAACATCATTCGCAGAAAAAAAGCAGGCAATCTTCCAATGAGGATATCCTCAATATGCTTGTTCTTTCGTCGGATCCTTTGATCAATGCACGAAGACCTAAGTTAGATACCAAGAAAAGCCAGGGTTTCTTCGCTGAAACTAAAGAACTCATTACGTTTCCGGAAAGTCAGTTTGAGTGTTAGGGTGTATACAGGGTTACTAGTAAGACGACGTATATCCGTCAATAGCTGATATTTTAATGACCTATGTACTTTTAATTATGTTCATAGCTTAACTGAAGTACCAGCTACAATATAATTTTTTTATGGTACCCATTTAATACCTACCATACCCAGTCTTTTTTATTTGGAATCAAATGTCAAATTTTGGGTATATTTAAAAAAAATCTTAAAATTCAAATAGCTCGAAAACTATTGAATTTTTGGTATACATATGGGTGACACATTTGTTGCATTTTGGCCCCCCTATCAGCTCCTGTCAGATATACGTCGAATTACAAGTAATCCTGTGGGATCCTGATTCCAAATTCACCGAGAGCGATATTGCATGTTAGTGTATTTTACAGAAACGAAATTGTTATTTGTTTACATTATTTGAGTTTTATTTTAATAGTATTTAAGTTTTTTTAAATATTATATGTATAAGATTTTTTTAAGAATCATACAAATAAAATGATTTTGCAAAGAAATTATTGTTATTTTGACTTGGTGCTTTATAACGAATCGATAGAAAATTAAAAACTATATTATATTTATTGTTTTTTTTTTAACTTCTGCAGTAGAAAAAATTATACGTGGTATGTCAATAAATCATAAATAATTACACACACGCACATGCACTTATACACCCGCACTCACGAACAGCAAACACTCACACACACGCAGTATTCAAACATCATACACTCTCTCATACTCAATCACGTCTTACATAAAACTATCTAATTTTTACTTATTACTGTGTCTGGGTGTGTATATGTATATAAGTATGTATATCAGTCATCAGGTTACCGTAGTACAGGCTCTGCCTAGTTCGGGACCTGAAGACCTTGTGTGGATGTTGTCTCATATTATTATATTATATTATTATATTACTTTTATACTTTTTTTTTCTTTTAACCCTGTATTTGTAACCACCTTCAGTATTAATTTTATATAGATCTCTAGTAAACCACGCTGATAATAATGTACCTATGTAAGTTAATTAATGACTTGAGTTTTCGAGAGAACACGTAGCACTACTCTTAATATTTTTATCTAGGGAGGCAAACTGTCTCTCGTTAGCTAGGAGAACAGTAGTTCACAGCGTACAAATATTTGTTAGTTTAAGTACTACGCTTACTTACTTAGTTATTTAACTATACGAACTACAAATGCCCTTTATGCGATAAATATTATATTAAATTAGTTCCAACACCTCTTTTATGGATATTACGGTTTAACTTGTGGTGTCAAATATATGTGCATATTTCACACGAGCTTATATTTTTTCGTAAAGGAATGATAACTCACCCGTTTATATGCTTAATTAACCTTGTGTGAATATTTGAGCATAGTCATGGCTAACAAAAGCCTTATCCAAGAATAAACGACACTCAAAGATTGAAATCCCTATGTCTATGAAGTCGAATTCCAGCCCACCGTGCGTCGCCAGCTCATCCATCGAACACCACACTTCTGCTACATCATTTTCCTCGCACGTGTCTGACACACTTTATATTTGGAGTGGACGCGGACGGTGGCGATTAGATGTGATGCGAATTTGACGTTTATGCGCGTCAAAAATATTTATTTGAAAACCATAATATTGATTTATTTATATTGTGTATTTCAAAGTGGCCTAATTTTTTGGATCATCTAGCTTCTTTTACAGTTCTTTGGTGCCATCTTGCAGCAATATCATCATCAGCTCATTACGTATATTGAACACAGCAATATCATCACATTCATCACCATAGTGAGCGTCTGTTTTTCCTACAAAATTCATTAAACATCCCTTACGTTAACCATGCCGACTCCCCATGGATATCCCATTTGGGAGAAAGTTCTTGATCGCACAGCTTTATAAAATCCTAAGAGCTCGACGGTCCATGCCGGGCTTCAACCTTGGAAGTTAATGTTTATTATGCTACAGTTCAAGGCCTTAAACAGTATTGGTTATTCTATTGAGTAAATTCACTAGCCGCAGTCACAGTATAATAATGTATGAGCAGTATTACGTCTCGACAGTGACCTTGAAATAATTACCTACGGCCGCTCGGTAGATAAACACTCACTAATCAGAATGGCCAGCTAAAACGGACAAACGCGCACTTAATTTTGAAACTTGTAAGAGACAAAACTGCATTATCCTGAATTTATCCCCATACCCGGTTTTGGAGTAATCTCCCCTATATTTTGTTCCTACACTCGGGCACTGACCGCATGGAAAAAGAGAGATACTTACCTACAAAGTACCTGTAAAGGACGTTATGCTCTCTACGCTTAGATAAATATACAACTACTTACATAGCACATAAATAAATAAAAACTAATAAATATACAACTACCTACATAGCACATAAATAAATAAAAACTAAAAGGCTTACATTGCCGACTGAGTTGGTCATAAAAAAAAACTGATTTCGATATTATTGAATTCAAACATCCATACACTGAACAATTCAGTCGATATCTTGATGAGACATCAACCGTCCGCGTCTGTGCGTATGCGTAACTGCTGCGCACTCGAGACTGTTGCGGACTGGTATCACTGAGATTTCGAAGCGCGTCGAGTCGGCTGTTTTGTATGAAGACGTAATACTGTTATACGTGTTACTGTGCCGCAGTGTAAACTGTACACTATGCAGCCCATGCATCGTGTGACTAATGAGGATGCAAGCGACGTATTTTATTACGAGACTCGTAATCGAACCAGCAGTATTAAAATTAATGTTCACTACTTATGGATGCGTTATGCACATTAACACATTCAAAATAGGTATTAATAAAACCAAAAAATGGTTAGTTGATTCTACAACTACTTTGTTGATCTAATTAGGTACTGCAAAGTGTAAACGGGTTAGTTTTCAAAAGTGTTCAATTTTCAAGTAGCAGTCCGCAGCAGACCCGATTTGCGCTCTGTTTATCACAAATAGTTCTCTCTATATTTCATGGGACAAAACGCGAGTTGACCTAAAGTACCCCGCTGCCGATCCCTTGGGGAAAACAGGCGTGGTGTTATTTTATGTTATTTCCTCTATAGTAATAATAATTTATCCGGATATATTTATTTACGCGTAGGCAGGACGTATTCTGATAAAACCACATGACAAGTTATAATAAGATAAAGGTATTGTCATTTGTCATGCGATCCGACTGACCCTCGACGCCATCGTGATTCCGAGTTGCATTTTGGCAAATGCTATCGGCCACGCCGCCGCCGCCGCCCGCTTGGACCACCAGGCAGCGAGTGGAAATTATGCATCAGCACCCTAATTGCGTAACACACTTTTTCAATCACAATCAGAATCATTTAGAAGGATATTGCTAATCCATTGCTTCTTGTATTTTTCAAAAATGTGTCTTCTTAACAAAGTAAATAACGCAATGAATGTTGTTGAACTGTCAAAATTAAAGCGATTGCTTCTGTTAGTGTGTTAAGCAATTACCCCGCAGGTCTCGGCACAGGTCAAACTAGTACCAACTGAGAAAACCTCTTCGTGTGGGTACTTGGAATTTCAGAGGGGCCGTTCACGAAATCGACTGATTTTGAACAATTTTGTGCATTATTTGTAGGAAACGGAGGAATTATTTAAACAAAATTATTTGTGATTCGAAAAGTTGAGTTCTTTGTTTTTCGTGTGCCTGAAAGGGATTTTTCAAATAAGTTAAGTATTCATGGGAAATCACCAACATTCGCAACAATTTTTCCAAAAAACGACGCGAGACTGACGTTTGATCATTTTTTTTATAGAATATATTGATTTTGAACATTCAAAAATATCATCAACATCATTATAATGATCTACTTGCACGTGGCTGGACCACTTTTTTCAACTTTGTTACAAAATATAGCAGAAAATTAATGTTTAAAATACATATTTTTCGAAATAAACCCTGTCAGTGATGTACTTTTTCCTACTATTGAGCAATGCTTTTCAAGAAATTTGAAAATCACACATTAGCTTTTTTTTTTTTTTGTTTTGAGGATGGGAAATCATCAAATGACCCCTCCCGCTCGGGGTGGAGCGGAAGGGAGTGTCAGACTCTTACTGACTAAAACCCACCCGTGTTCCTTCCTTGGCCCTTTATGTTCCGGGTCAGCGGTACCCCTTTCGGATGATCCCGCTTTCCCGGCAGGCTTGGGCCCCAATGGGCCCCCTCTTCGATGCTGACATCTCTTTGAGGCGCGCGTGGAACACGTAAGCGCCGTCCAGCACGGGCCAGGTCCTGATCGGACGGTGAGCTACCCATTACTCACCGCCCGCAGGCCCGCGCCTACGGTGGCCGGGAGTCGTCACGCGGCACCCGACGCCCGGAGCGTCCACCGCGGCGGCTTGGACGGGTGACTCTCTCCCTCTCCCGTCCCGCCACCTCCTTCGCTAGCATGACTGCTTCGCAGAAGGAGGCGACTGCCTCCCACTCTCCCTCGCCCCGGACCATGGCTTGAACCAGGGCCGGGCGTGAGAGGTCGCCGCCGCTGCCGATCGCCTCTACGAGGACACGGCGGTGCTCCGCCCATTCAGGGCAGGCCCCCACCGTAAGCTCCACTGTGTCCTCGGGGCGATCATCGCAGTGGTGACACCCGGGCGTTTCCTCCCGCCTGATGATGTGCAGGAACCTCCCGAAACATCCGTGTCCGGTGAGGACCTGCGTCAGGCGGTAGGTGAGGACGCCGTGACGCCTCTCTAGCCACTCCTCAAAGAGGGGTCTTACCGCCGCTATCGTGGCGTGCCCTGCGCTGGGTTGCGACAGTCGCTCTTTCCATGCTGCCATGAGATCGCGCCGGAGATCGGAGAATTTACGATATATTTTCATGCGTAAACCACTGAACGGATTTCGCAAGATTTTGGCAAGGATATAGATGTCCCGGTAGCACGTTCTTGTGGGATAATTTCCGACATCCACGCGGGCGAAGCCGCGGGCAGAAGCGAGTTTCCTATAAAATAATCACCACGAAATGACTGTTATACTGAAATAACAAAATAGGTACGCCTGTACGGTGCCGACCGAGTCTCAAATCATACTACAAGTACACTGCTACTGTAGATGGTCACGGCGCGGCCCAGTAGCGCTTGGTGTGATCGGATGTGACATAGCAGACACAGATCATTCATGTTCACGACACTATAAACTAACAGCGACCTCTATGCAATCTAACTAACGATTTAAAAATTGAAGCGCCGCGCCGTCAGGTTTATTTGTTACAGAAACACGTGCATATAAAAGATAACGAGCACGAATAATAAATATAAACTAAAATAAAAACAAAATAGGTATTTATTCACAAGCACCAAGCACAGAACAGAAATAGTGAGCAGCTGTAAGTCGTGACTGTGACAGGAAGGTACACTCAGTACTTTGAATATTCTAAGACTCAGTATGATGCCAGCGCTGATTTTCAGTGGACGCGAGTCTCATGTGTAACGTAAGGTACCCGCGGTACCTACCCGACCTGGGGCCGTACCATAACCACAGATTACTAAATAGCATAACGTGTTAACACCATCATGATTCCGTTGCGAAAAAGAGATAGTGCTATCGGTCATGTATAGCTCCGTCTCTCTTTCACGCTGGAACAATGATGGAATTAATACGTCATAGTACGGCCCCTGCACTTGAAAATGAATCACAACAACGGAAAAGAAACTCCATGGACACTCTTTTAAATCAAAACATGGGTGCAAAATGTTGTTTGTATTGGTTACATCATTCATGTGGAAATTATACACGTGAGAACGACGCAGAACGTTAAAAACGTCCGTATTTAAAAAAACCGGTCAAGTGCGAGTTAGACTCGCGCACCGAGGGTTCCGTACAAACCTGTAGGTATATAAGTAAAAGTTCACCCATCACGACAATCGAGTCATAGTTATGGTATTTTTATTGCAAAATGAAATTTATAACATCAAAATATGGAAAGCTGGAGGATCATCAATTAATGACAAAGGTATCTTTATCGTTCCAGTAATCTTTTATTTTATATTAAAACATATCATTTATTTTATAATATAACTGAAATACCTACATTAGCCTTGCAGCAGCCTTGCAAAAGTCTGCTGATGAATGAGGGCAAGCTTTTTTATTAAAGTTATTTATTTACAGTTTTTTAGTCACTATTTAGAAATCTGGTATAAAAATGTTAATTAAGAATTAAATTTGAACCAGATTTGTAAATGGTGACTGAAAAAGGTATGAATAGTACCACATTGAACATTGAAGTTCGAAAAAACATTATCTATAGTTGTACTACTTCGTGTAGTGCTAGTGTTTTTGTTTTATTTTCACAGCTTAATGGCAATTAGACTTAAGTATTTAATATAAGTTTCAACTTGATATGTCTACGCGTTCATGAGGAAAAGGATAATAAGTTTAAAATTATTTGAAAAAAAAAAATATGTGATCTAACTAAAAATTTAAGGTTTTCGGAATTTTTCTGTTATATGTGCGATAAAACATTGCTTCATGCCGAATTTCGAGATTCTAAATCAACTTGAAGTACCCTATAGGTTTTGATTCTCTCGCAAGTGGTCGCGAGTTTGAAAATATGCGGCTTAAATTGTTATTATTTCTTTCGATTGCGTTGACATAAAAGTTTGATTTTGTTACAGTTTAAAGGTATTATAGACTTAAGTATTTAATATGAATTTTGATTTAATACCACAACGCGTTCATGAGATAAGGAGTAGTAACTTGGAAATTTTCAAAATTGTCAAAAATATTTTTCAAAAATATTTTTTTTTTATATGATGAAACTAAAAATTTACGGTTTTCGTAATTTTTCCTATATCTGTACTATAAGACGTGACTTCGTACGAAATTTCAAGATTCTAAGTTCACGGGAAGTACCCTGTAGGTTTTGATTCCCGTGCGAGTTTCGAAAATTTGCGGAAATTTGCGGCCTAAATGGCTGTATCTTTTGATTGCGTTGGCTTAGAAGGTTGATTTTTCTACAGCTTCCAGGGACAGTAGACCTGAGTATCATATAGAAATTTCAGTTTGATACCTCCACGCGTTCCTGAGAAAAACGGTCTTGACAGACGGACGGACGGACGGATGGACGGACGGACGGACGGACGGACGGACGGACGGACAACAAAGTGATCCTATGAGGGTTCCGTTTTTTTCTTTTGAGGTACGGAACCCTAAAAACACAATTCAGATATTAAATTAAATTAATATAAGCCGTGGCAGCTAAGAGGTGGCCAGTCCCTACTGACAGCGCTCGTACACGAACATGACGCATGGATTAGCATCATTCAGTTCAACCATTTTGAAGAGAGCTAAATGATGCAACACACCATCAGTGAGACAATAGAGTGAGCATTTCATACTTTCAGCCGTCAGGGCACATTCAAGTCAATGAAAGATGTACCCAGTAAATGGTAGCTTCATAGTAAATGTTTTAAACTAGTTTCAACCAATCAAATGGCTTTAAGCTAGTCATAAGTAATGCTCGAGTCTTAAGTCAGTTTCTGTAATACGGCCTTAGTTATCTTTTCACTTCTCAATGGCAAAGCAAGCGGTGCAAAGATCCTTAAGCTCCCACTGGAAACTGAAAAGGTCGCCACTTGTTGCTCTGGGTTCTTCAAGAGCGCTCAGTCATTGGACCCGATTGTTGTATCGATTCAAAAGATGTTATGCACATTTCACGCAACTAAATAATTGTTAAGAATGTTATGATTTTACAAAAAAACTAAATATGGAAAAAAAAAACACCGGAAAGTACTGTTTTTTTTTATTTTTAAATTGTGGTAGTTCATCTATAATGTTATAGATGATCAAGAGAAACATGATGGTACCTTCATCATCAGCCTAAAGTAGTGTAGTCCACTGCTGGACATAGTCCTCTCTAATTGCACGCCATTCAGCGCGATTCTCGGTAACTCTCATCCAGCTGCTACCAGCCACCCTGCGAAGATCGTCGCTCCACCTAGCCTGAGGGCGTCCTACCATATGTATGCCGATTCGCGGTCTCCACTCAAGCACACGTCTACCCAACGGTCATCGCTTCTACGGCTAACATGGCCGGCCCGATTGCCACTTCAGCTTGCTTATTCTGTGAGCTATGTCGACAACATAGGTTCTCTGCCGGCTCACCTCATTCCGGTGTCTATACCTCAGAGAGACTCCAAGCATAGCTAGCTATATATTCCATACCTCACTGAGCGACCTTGAATCTATGGTCCAGTCGTACCATGAGTGTCCACGTTTCGGGTCCCTAGGTCATAACAGGCAGGACGCACTAATTAACGACGGGCCCTATTCCCGTTCATTTTCAGAACCGGAAATTAATGTACAGTATGAACCGGGGTAACCGTTTTTATCCTAGACTAAACTCGTGCTCGCACTAATCGTATAGACGGCCGTCGACTGTGAGGTCCCGTTCACAAGTACGATATTTTACTGTATTTATTTTAGGATCTCATGGCAGTTTCATACAGCATTTGTTTATAATCGTATGAACAATGGGCATTGACGTGTGATCCAGACGATCCATTCTGTAAAAGCCTCATTATGAAAACTTAGCTGAAGTTAGCTTGAAGTGAGTTGTCAATCGTGTCTATTATCCCTAGCATCAGGTGGAAGGACAGCTCACGTCAAGCTCACATCACCTAAGTTTTCACGGTGAGTTTTTACAGAATGGACTGGCTGAACTTTTCACCGTAAAATATCATACTGAACATCGCCATATGAACGGGAAGTGAGCGTCTGTATACATTTGACAACATTAAGCCTATACAGATGCGGGACCAGCAAGACTTAGAGGCCAGATGCAGTAACATCCCGAACAAGTACTTTGGCCAATACATTCTAAGCTTGACTAGAATGCTTTCGTAAGTATACATATTTCCGTCTTTACAGCAACCCGAGCTTGGTAATATTCTAAAACCTAATACAAAAAGGTAATTATGCCTTACTGCCGTTTGTGATTATACAAATCCCAGAGTGTAATAGCCATCAACCATCAAGTCCACCGCCCGTCATTATGTTTGCATTCCAAAACGAGACCTTCTCAGAAGAATAAACCACATCTTGAATGGCTCGCTTGTGCTCTGTCAGCACTACCAGAGGTCGGAGAGAGTACCAAGAAAAGATGAGGATATGGCTGTCCCAACCCCCAGAAAACAATACCTTACCACAGACCGGGTCTGAACTTTATTTATACCTGGTTTTTTTTTGTTATATCCATCTTGTGGGCCAAGCTTAAGAGCGTTTATACCTTATGAGTGGCAACGTCGCAATTTAGTGTCATATTTCGTGGTTTTCAATTTTTATCATTTAATCGGAGCTATATTTTAAAAATCTGTTTAATTAACTATTTAGAATTACGTGAAAGTGTTTAAAAAGTAAGTAACCGTAATGCTTACAGTTATTTTACAATGAAAATAACGCCCTGCAAGTTTCCAATTTATTATTTGCATATAAATAGCAAACGCAACGATTTCTTACCTTTTACACACTTTTCACATAATTCTAAAAAGTTAATTAAACAGATTTTTCAAATATAGCTCCGATTAAATGATAAAAATTGAAAACTACGAAATATGACACTCAATTGCGACGTTGCCACTCACAATGTATAACCGCTCTAAAGTCTTTTCTCCTTATACTAAAGATCTGTATCACATATGAGGCATTTCCAATTATGCCCATTTGCTATATGGTCCAAAAAGTACGAAAAAACCACGTCCGTCGCCCACTGACGGTCATTTTCTTTTCATACATTCTTACAGTCCGCGGACTATAGATACGTTTATTGTAAACGCGGCTTACAGTACTCGCTTACTTACACTAACAAAAACACACCAAGGAAACTTAATGTCACGGGTCACCTGCCGAGTTTGTGGAAGACCTTGCTGCTTACAAAAGAGACGATTATTTTCTGAAATAAGATAGATACAATTAGTTTGCGTTACCTATTTTGCTGGAATCGAAATTCTCTTAGAACCTTTAAGTTTGTCTGAAACAAACACAGTGCCAATGAAAAAATTATTCAATGTTTCGGAATTCGTGTTATTTGTTACTAAGCGACAGTGTCGGGAGAATAGATGGGGTTTTTCAAGGTTTTTCAATGACTGGGTAACGCAGTTTCCGTTTCATCTTGTAGCACAGATACATACCTACCTATCTAGTTGGATAGAAAATACTGAAAAACTGAATAAAGTTCTTCCTTTGGATCATGCTTGTGGTAGTCTGGAAGAAATTGCCTAAAACGTTAAGTATGTACGAGTATCTATGAGCGGCTTTTACTGTCTTTCAAACAATTAACAATTATTTTTGTTGAAATTTCACATCATGTTTATTCTGTTTCGAAGACAATGCATTTTTATGATGCATATTCTGATTCTACATCCAGCTTTGGCTCCAGACGAAAGAGCTCCTTAGCGGTCAACGGTACAGACACGAAATTTAATATACGCATTAAAATATGATAGTTCCGTCTATAGTACACCTAGACTTGGTTGCTGCACCCAGGAATAGCTCCAGTCGAAAGAACTCAACAACGGTCAACAGAACAGACAAGAAATTTTATGTAATTATACATTTAATTCAATTATGACAGTCCGTTCTAAAGTTTACCATGACCTGGCTGCCGCACCCAAGATTGGCTCCAGACGAGGGAACTGCACAAACGTCAACAGCAGAGACACAACATTTTATATACGCAACCAATTATGAAAGCCCGTTCTAAAGTTCACCGTGATCTGGCTGCTGTACCCAGGGATGGCTCCAAATGAGAGAACTCCTAAACGGTCAACAGCACAGGCACAAAATGTTATCTACGCATTCATACACCATGGCCCGCCTGCTGACCTAGGATTGGCCCCATACGAGAGACCCGAAATGTTGTATAAGTATACATTCAATTATGATAGCCCATTCTAAAGTATGGTACGACTTGGGTAGTGCAACTCGGTTAGCTTCACACCATGACTTGACGTGTTTGGGTTCGTTGTATATTTTGTCTTCACAAGTATCTTTCAAGTACACTGACCAGTTGGCGCAGTTGGTAGCGACCCTGCCTTCTGAGCCGCTGGTCCCGGGTTCGATCCCCGGACAAGTCAAACATTTGTGTGCATGAACATGTCTGTTTGACCTGTGTCTGGGTGTTTAAATGTATATAAGTATATACTATATGTATATAGTATATAAGGCTCTGCCTAGTTCGGGACCTGAAGACCTTGTGTGGATGTTGTCTCATATAATAATAATAATATAATAAGTGGAGATGATAAAACGGATACTTAAACAAATTCTAATGTTAATAAGTACAAAGTTTTAAGCAAATACCTTTTTTAAAACAAGTTTTCAATGAACTAAACAATACGTACTAAATAACTTACGTTTTCTTAAAAGCTTGAGGCGTGAACGTCCTTCTTACACTATTAGATTACCCTCAAGTTTAAAAAAATATGTTAAAGTTAACATAAGTTAACGTAAGTTTAGCATTTTTTAGATAATTAAAAGCTAGTTTAAAAACAAGCTTTTAATTATCTAAAAAATGCTTTTACTAAAAAACATATTTTCCAACAAGCATTATCCCTTAGCCTTTTCTACGTAAACGTGACTGAGTTTAAATGGCAGCGGCCGAGAGACGGTTCCATAAAAATAGCATGAATTAATAATGAACACTACACAAATTATTCCGACATTTACTTTCTACGAAATACTAGTTTGACTTATAACCCTTTCGGTTCGTTTTCCCAAGTTACATCACGCTAACAGAAATCTAGTTTAAGCCCTAAAAGATCGAGCGTGGGTAAGTAAGTATTTTTCTAGTTATAAATAAATATACAACTTTAAGAAGAGACTAACCTCAGATAGTTATAGGACTTATTCTAAAAGAGTACTAAGTCTATTCTTCGAAACATTTTCTTAATTTCCACTTCACGTTGTCTTCACGATACTCTTGACTTCTACCTTTATATTAAAGGAATGAACTCAAACTCAACGAACTTATTTCAATTTAGCCTTTTGAAGAAGCACTTTTGAATTGTCTAAGAGTCAGTCAGTTAGTCAGACCGTTGAAGCTTGTCGCCCGTTCCACAACGTAGATCTTTATGGAGAAGAACGGGCACGAAACTCCACGGACCCTCTTTTAAATCAAGAATTCGAGATAAAAAACAGATTCGTTGTTGCGTTATTAACTCTGAACAACGTAAAGAAACAATGTTACTGAAAATTCCTTAGAATGGTAGTTGCTTATACTGGAGTCAAATAATTTTTCATGTACCTTGTACAGCGGAGGTAGGTACACGGTGTAACCTAAAGATTGCCTTAAATTCCAATTTAGTACTTTCGTACACATTACAATTCACTTCAATTGTTTACCTACGACCGCGACGCGACGACGTCAAAAACTTACCTAGGTATTAGTAAAAAAAATTAAACAATACTAATGACTTTAGCATAAACTTTATTGGTGCCATTGTAACGGCTTTTTGTGTGATTTCTAGGCAAGTTATTAGGAGCTAGGAAGGTCGATGAAACCATTATTTGTTAGTTTGTATTTGTAGGTTCATGGTCGAAAACTATTGACAGTCAGTAAGTACCTTACTCCTTATTGATCCAATAAATAGTAATAGCACTCCACGCTCACTTCACCTAAGTTTTCACGGTGAGATGGTAACATAATCTCACGGCTGTCATCACTGGTCGGAGTGGTCTCATCAGTAATTTTATTATCAATTTCACTTGAGCCAATCTATATTATTATTATAAAGAAGTAAAGTTTGTTGGTCTGCAAGTTTGTATGTAGGGGTAATCTCTGGAACTACCGGTCGGATTTGAATAGTTCTATTTAAATTTGATACCTCAATTCTTGAGGAAAAGGCTGTCTAAAGGCTATTTATCCGTAGGAGCCAAGCTAAAAGAAAAAAGACAGAAAGAACGTGAAGCGAAAATGAAGTAATATGGCGAGCAGGCGATGCAATGCGATGGGGTGGGTCGGGGAATCAGAAATTTTACGCAAAGTCTAGTATTTTATTGGACTTGCTTATACCAGCGACTACCGTCCGCGTCGAATTTAAATATTATGTCGGAGTTGGTTGTCAATTACAATTGTGGGTAGTTAACACAATTTGTTATGATTTGTTTTTCTTATTATTAATTTAAATGATTTTCACTATCAATTATTGTCTAGTAAATCGAAACATAATTTATTGGGTACCCGGTACGCAGTAATTGATTTTGGCAACTTATTTCGATAATTGTAACCGATGGTTTTGTTCAAAACGTTTGATGACCTGTTACTTTCATTTTAAAATGATTTACTTTGTTATATCAGCGTTATTTATTTACAACAATTATTCTTGTATTATTTGATTGCTTTATAATGTAAGTCTTATTCGATTTAGCGCATTATAGTGTTTTGTACCAAGTAAACACGTGACGTAATTCCGTGCGTCATCGGACAGAGTTGTCGTGGAGGGATTACAAGGTGGGGGCATCGTTCTATAAAATAGCGTGCACTCTGTCTACGAGTCAGTCCCCCGACTAGGACTCCCCGACCCCGACAGACCGCCCCTCACCAAAGTAGTCACGGACTGGAGGAAAGTAAGTGAAAGACTGAAATCCTCCACATCCTCCTGCCCCCGACTAGACTCCATTCCCGATCAGTTCGACTCGATCAATGACACGACAGCCGCGATCGACTCACTCACGGATCACGTACAATCCGTCCTGAACGAAAGTTCAAGGGAAGTTCCAGCGATGGACGACCATCGCTGGAAGTTGATCGCGGCTGTACGTGACTACAGCAACTTTCCTTGCCAAGCTAACAAGGCCCATATGTGCTATTTACAGAGATCTGTAAAGAAACGCACAACGGAGCTGCGTGACGCTGGCTGGAACAAGATGCTGAGCGAGTTAGAGCCCACCCACCTGGCCTTTTGGGAATTGCAGAGGAAACTCCAGTCCCAATATGTAGCCTCCACGCCCCCACTGGTGCGTCCCGACAAGACCATCGCGTTCGATGACATCGACAAGGCCGAGTGCCTTGCCGACAGTCTTGAGGCCCAATGCACACCCAGCTCTCAACCAGTAGACCAAGCTCACCTCTCTGAGGTTGACGCGGAAGTCGAACGTAGAGCCTCCCTTCCCCCCGTCGAAGACCCAGATAATCCTCTGCACCCCGTCACCCAAGACGAGGTGCACGATATCATCAAGGGTCTGAAACGCCGTAAAGCCCCCGGCCCAGACGGAATCACGAATAGGGTGATCCAATTGTTCCCCGCTAACCTCATAATGCTCATGACCATCATCTTCAATGGTGCTCTGAGCAACAACATCTTTCCCCAAGCTTGGAAAAGGGCCACTGTCATCGGTATTCCAAAGCCGGGCAAGCCCAAAACCGACCCCTCTAGTTACCGCCCCATTAGTCTGCTCAATGTTCTGGGCAAAATCTATGAGAGGCTTATATACAAGCGACTCAGAGATTTTGCCGAGACCAAGGGCCTCATCCCCGACGTGTTCGTCGGGGATGAGGCCCTTGGTCGTGGTTCGGATTTAGATCCCAACACTCGAGCGTCCAACAGGTACACCGCATCATCGAACACGTAAGCGCTGGGTTCCAGCGTGGGTTCATGACGGGTGCTGTGTTCTTCGACATAGCGAAAGCGTTCGACAAAGTCTGGCACAATGGCTTATTATATAAGCTTTACCAACTCGGTGTGCCAGACCGTCTCGTACTCATCCTGCGAGACTTTTTGGCTAACCGAACCTTTCGTTATCGTATCGAAGGGGCGCTTTCCTCCCCCCACCCTATCCGCGCAGGAGTCCCTCAGGGCTCTGTGCTAGCTCCCCTCATGTTCACCCTATTCACCAGTGACATCCCGAAATGTAAAAATGCGCAGTTGGCTCTGTTCGCAGGCGATACGGCCATTTATTACACTGGGCTCGTCCCCGACTCGATATCTCGCACTCTCCAAACCGCAGTCAACAAGCTTGGCGCATGGTTCAGAAAGTGGAGAATCGAAGTTAACCCCGACAAGAGTCAAGCGGTTCTCTTCTTGAAACCGCGTGTCAAACGCAGACATGACGACGCCCGCCCGATCAAGATGTTTGGCAAGCCGATCCCTTGGGAGAAGCATGCCAAATATCTGGGTGTGACTTTGGACAGAGGTCTCTCCTTCGCAGAGCACATAAAGGAGGTTCATTCGCGAGCCGCCTTTGCTCTGAGTAGACTACATTCCGTCCTAAATGCACGCAGTAAATTGTCACTCAGGTGCAAACTGCGCATTTATACGGCATGCATCCGACCTATTATGACATACGCCTGTGCTGTTTTCGCACAGGCCCACCCCCGGCACATCCACAGGATGCAGACCCTACAGAACCGTTTTCTACGTAAAATCACGGGTTCCCCCTGGTTCGTTCGTAACATTAACTTACACTTAGACTTGAAAATCCCCACCATTCAACAATTCATGAAACGCGCTTGCAAGCGTTTCTTCGATACCGCTGGCAGCCATCGCAACCCTCTGGTTGCGAAGGCCGCCAGTTATGTCCCCTCTAGAATCAGTAAAATCAGCCGTCCAAGGCACGCACTGACCGACCCCGACGACCCCACCACCCTCCTCCAGGAAAGCAGTAGGGCCACCAGTACAGTATACAAACACAGACACAAAACGAAGTTCCGACCTCGCCGCCGAGGTCCTTCGCGTCCGCCTCCGCGTTCCTCCCCGATAGATTCCTCTTCCCCTCCCTTGATCGGATCCACAGAGCCAGCTGGTGGCGTAGCTGAGCCAGTAGTTTTACCCATTAATAATAATGAACCCATTTTGATCCAGCCTGTCCCCAACTTGCTGTCCTTCCCCAGCGACGCCCTAAGCCGAGGTCCGTACCCCACAGGGGGTGCCCTTAGGTGATGGTCGCTTAGTTTATAATTAATATTATGCCCCTGGCTGGAGGCTTTGAGTTAGCTCGAAGGCACCACAGGATTGACCGGTTAAGCAGTCACGGCCTCTCAAGGCCAACTGCGAGATGCCATACAAAAAAAAAAAAAATCTACGAGTCAGTCAATCTTCGGATTCGACTCAATAAAAAGCCCTTGCTCCCGACAAAACTGTCGGTTTACCTGTGTACCAAGTACTAAAAATAAAAACCTTGTGATTGTTTATACAGTCTTATTTTTCCTAATAAAATGGGAACTCCAAACCCTGACGAGATACCGCTCGGCACTCCTGATCCTACATATATATCAGTGAAAGAATTTTTGTAATCGGATCAGTACTTCCAGAGATTACCTCTTACAAACAAACAAACAATTTTATCACTTACTAGCTTAGATAAGGTGATAATCTAAAATGACTCACGTATTGATGCTACGAGTTTTGTTTACTAACATTGATTAATCATACGATAAGATTAATGTAAGCGTGATTACAAATGAATTTACCATACCTCCTACTCCTCCTACCCACCATGTGCGTAACTTTTATAAAAGTGGTAGGTATATATAGGTACTTAAACCATACATTTTTAGACAGTTTTATCATAATTAGTTTGGCGTGTAGCGGTATCTACATTGCCACATGCGAGCTGCGCGTCATACTGAATTACTGACGCCACGCAAATCCTGCATCGCGCAAGCAGAGTTTACAGCGTGACTAGCATATATACAACTTCCCGACGTCAATCATCGGGCAGTTGTTTGCCCCTGGCTGGAGGCTTTGAGTTAGCTCGAAGGCACCTCAGGATTGACCGGTTATAAGCAGTCACGGCCTCTTTGCCACCGTTGCCCACCAGACACGATACCCGTCTGGTCGAAGGATCCTCCCTTTTCTATGGAGGTATGAGTGGACTTTACACCCTCTTCCTCCTGCCTCTATAGGAGCATACAACAAAAATATAGTAAAATACGAGTATGTAAGTAGGTGTTTAAATGAGTCCTGTTACTTTCAATTCATGGATTGATTTTTTTTCAGTGTGTTATTTGTCATAGGTACATAAGTATGAAATTATGAATGATTTAATAGTATGCCCGTAATGGGCCAGTAAAAATATATCGAAGTACCTATCTCCTATGTATAAACCTGTGGAAAAACCTGCACAAATTTATCGTATCTTAGGTATTTACGTACCTTTCGTCTTTTACTTTATATAGACAGTTTATAAATAAAGGCAAGGCCGCTGCTTGCCGGTCTTCTACAAATTGTACTTCGGTGAGTGTGCCCAAGAACTCCACGACCTCATCCCACCGGCCCCCTTCTTCCATCGGTCATCTAAACGCACTGCAAGTTACCATCCTTACCTATTCCACCAATTCGCACTAAGCGTTTCAAAATGACTTTTGTTATGCGCACTGCAAACGAGTGGAACTCTCTGAAACGATGTTTTCCTTCACCGTTTTAAGAGCAGTGGGGATGAAATTATTTACACAAAGTAAAGCGCGTGGCTGGGTTCGAACCTACGACCTACAACTCGTAAGTCGCGGCCGTTACCACATTTTTTTTTTTTTTGTCGCTGAGAAATGACATTACGCATCTCCGCTCGTCGGGGGACGAGACGCGGTATGTGGGACTCCCTGCCAGAGTGGCTGTTACCCACTAAAACTCAGCGGTGTTCCCGCGACGCCGTGATGGGAGGGCTATGGGAAATTGGCTCAGCCTCTGCTTCCACAGCCCTCCCGGCGTATGCCCGCCTAGTTGGCGGGCCCCGCATGCCCCCCATTTAACTGGGGGGCTACGGGAATGGCCGGGAACACCTGGCCATTCCCGTCCGACACTGGTGGAGGCCTGTGCAATACAGGCAAGGGTGCCCCCGCACCCGTTGCCTGCTGATCTCCACCTGGGAGGAGTCGGAAATGACCGTCATACTGACGTCTTCTCCGACCCCTCCTCCGTCTTCGGAGCGCCGCCGCGTGAGGGTCGTCCTCCCACGCGCGCTCCGCTGCCTCCTTCTGGGACATGACGTGTTCGCAGAAGGGGCCAACACTGCTCTACTGCGCTCATCCTTTATATCGTAGCAATAAGTGCGATCGCCGTAGTGGAAGTGTTATCACTGATGTACATTTTACGGTTGAAGGTATATTTAACCATAAAATGTACATACGCAAATGTACAGTACGCATATAATACACTATCTAAATATTCAGATATACCATAAACGATTGATTAGGTATATTTAAGAATACTTATCATAAAAACACGTATGTCGATGCCAGGTGCTTTTAAACATTAATAATTCCTTTACAATTTGCACTAACCTCTATTCAGCCGGGTCATGGAAACTTTAGCGTGATGGTATGTTATTATAATATTGTCATGTCACTTTTTTCTAAATACTGCAATAACCAGTAACATACGATGCACAATTACTATAACTAGGTACCTTTATCAAATCACTGTGGAACAAAGTCAGAAGTTTCATTTATGTTTATTGCTAGAACCTATCTATCTGCTTAGCCTTGCACCAGCTATTCTGGAGTCGGCTTTCTGTCTAACCGGATGCAACTGAATACCAGTGTTTTACAAGACTAGTTGTCTGACTTTTTGGGCTTCTGATTACCAGTAACGACTGTCAAAGACCTAATTATCTACTGCTAGACCCTACTTAATCAAAAAAAAAATTTATTTACCTATTTATTTTAAGGATTTTTATTGTTTTGGCACTACATACGAAATGGTCAATGACTTCAGTGGTATCAGGGGCATATGTTCAATAGAGACTCAAAAATGAAAAGCCCTTAAGTATCAAAACCCTATAAAGATCGCTGTCTCGAATACACAAGCAATCGCTATGTTTAGAGACTACATATATACATTTAAAGGCTATAAGATTAGTATTCCACAACCGCTCTCTTTACAAAAAAAACATATTTAAGAGAAACTCATTACTTACAAAGTTTGTTATTAGTTTTGTCTGTTACCTCAGTGCCCACTAAAGATACAGGAAGAAGTCCCAGTGATAATACGTTATATTGATGAATGGCAGCAGCATTGGCATTAATCTTTTAACTTTATTATTCAAGTGGACAACGAAAGCCTTTAGTTGGTATCTGTATCTCAGACCAATTATAAAATCAAGACAGCGCTGTCGACAGTGACGTGAGGCCGGCTTCGTAAACATGTGTGCTTAGTGAGGTGTAGTTTAGTTGTAAATTGGGTTGTAAATGTAATGTTCACATGAGCGTGTTTGCACAGAGCAAGGTGTAGTTTGCATGCTTCACTGTATTGTTCGTACCGTTATGTCTTGATTTTTTATTTGGTCTGAGATCTGTATAAGTAAACAAGGAAATTCAACTCTATGTTTTTTCCTACTTAGGGAGACTGAAACTCTAAGTAGGAATGGAAAAAAATATAGGGTGAGTTACTTAGTTACAGTTTTTCAAGATAGTAAAGCAATTAATGTAAGAATAATATTAGAACTGCTTCGTAGACATTTCTAGAGCCTTTTCTTCAAGCAATTTTTCTGCTTTGGACAAGAGTCTAAAAGCAAAATTATGTAGTGGATGCCGCCAACATCAGAACTTAAACTAAATGATAAGATAAGGTAAGATACGATAATTTATTTGCGTAAAACATGGTATCCATAGGTGTTATTAAAGCATATGTTTTGTTTAAAAATGAAAGCATGCAAAGTTGAACTTAGAAATATTTTTATAATAAAAAAAGAACCTTTATATTATAGAAATTATTTTCATTCAGCCATTTGTGTAATGTAATATTGAATAATCTGCAATTTAATATTTTTAATACATTAGGCAATTTATTATAAACACGTACACCCATAGCCATAGCTTTTATTATATTTTGCTAACCTAGGGAGCTCATTTAGTAGGTACAAGTCTGTATTGATCACGGCGACTTGGAGGACTTATTTCCTCTGCTGTTTGAACAGTTCTCTATATTTCCTAACAAACATACATGCTTCATAGAAATATAATGAAGATAACGGTAGCAAACCAAACCTTTTAAATATTAGTTGACAAGGTTCATCAGGTGGAATCCCGTATAAGGCTCGTAAACATTTTTTTGAGGCGACAAATGCTTCATTGTGGATAGTGCTATTCCCCACATAATTAATCCATAGTAACGAGGACTTAACATATGCTCGGTATAACACCACAGCCGTTTTTATATTTTTGTTAGCTTTTTGATCTATCTGAGAGCGTATACAAATTTATTTATTTTATTGCATACATTATCGACTTGAGGTGTCCAATCTAAATGTTCGTCAATTACTAATCCTAAAAACTTAGTTTGTGTCACTTGTTTAATTTGTGGTATGTCCATTCTAAAATTAAATTAATTTCGATAAGATATCAATCTTATCGAAATTAATTTAAAGCTAAGTTTTTAGGATTATAACGTATACATATTTAAAGGTTTTTAAGATTCATAGATAAATTATTATCATAAAACCAATTAATTAGATAGTCTATTGTATTATTTATGTCCGCTTCATGATCAATAATTGATTTATATTTTTTATCGGTAATAACAATTATGGAAATGTCATCAACAAAAAGAAACACTGATTCACACACACACACACACACACACACACACACTTACTACGAACACACACATTGATTGATCACATTTACACACTAATTTGATTGATTGACACATTTACTATGTCGTTTATGTATAAGTAGTAGAAATAAGATAGAGCCCAATATGCTACCCTGGGGGACGCCGTGCTTTTTTTTAGACGAAAATTGTGTCATGTCCCCACTTTCATCAAGTTTAGTGACAGTGACACTCTGTTGTCTGTCAGTTAGATATGACGATATCCATTGAAGTGGTAGTCCTATCCGACAAACTCTAACCTTTGTAATAATATTTCATGTGAAACTAGATCAACGGCTTTTGATAGATCAAAAACTAACCCCGTCGTCAGATGATTGTTGTTCATATTAGTCAATATTGCTTTCAAAAGTGAAAAGACAGCTAAGGACGTGGATTTATGTGAGTTTTTGAAAGCCGAATTGCTCTTTTCTCATTATATGGTTTTTCCAAAGTTTCAGGTGCCTTTTGTGAATGAAAAGAGGCAAGTTATTCTATTTAGGGATTTAATGTTACATTTACGTTCATGACGTGAACATTAATTCCACTGACAGACGACAATTGTCATATAAAAAACTTTTTTACAAAAACAAAACAACTGACTTCCAAAAAAAAACACTACAAAGTGAAAAATAACTTTAATTTCGGAAGTCGGTGGCAAAAATACAAGATCCAAAGACACCGACTTCCGAAATTAAAGTAATTTTTCACTTTGTAGTGTTTGTTTTTTTTGGAAGTCGGTTGTTCTTTTTTTTAAGTTTTTTTGAAATAAATAATTTATGTCGGTTTGGCAGCTTTTGTATCGAAAATATGTCTGACCGCCATATTTATACTTCAGACTAAAATTATTTAACGATTGAAAAATCGACCTAGGACTGGAAATATTATGGTTCAGTACCCAAAGGGTGCCAACGGAACCCCTCCGCTGTCCGTCATTCTGTCTGTCAGCGGGCTGTATCTCGTGAACCGTATTATGTAGACAATTGAACATTTTTACAGATTGTGTATTTATTACAAGCCTCTTTAACAACAAATAATAAAAATAAAATTAAGTAAAAACATGTATATATTTACACGAGTCTATTTTTCCTGATAAATATAATCTGGAAGTCACTTATTCACATGAATTGAAAGGTTTCCTCTAGGCAAACGGGGTCATCGTCATCATACCAACAGGTGAGGTAGACGCCGAACGGAAACCTATCAAATTTATGGTACGTAAATAACGAGTGTAAAAAGACACTAAACGAAGCCCAGAGTCACTTGTACTCCCCGTCATTGTAATAATTTTTGTACCGGGCCATACCTGGGAACCTTCTGGTTACGGAGATTTCGAAGGTCAAAATTCCAACTTTTACTGACGTTTTTTACGAAAACAAGTTTTTAAAAGCACCCATATAAGCACAATGTTTTGCGTGTGTTACATTGCGCACTATCGCAAACAGCAACTTTTACACCAAAAATAAAAGTCGTTGCTCAGCAATTATTTTTGTGCAATGTTACATAAGATGGGTCTTTTTACACTCTGTATATCACAGTATGCTTTGTTGTTCAGAATTGTATTAGTGTGTGTTAAATATTATAAATTAATAAAATTTATAATATTTGGCACTCATTACTATTGTTAAAACCCTCTTTATGTATTATGCATAAGTATTAAAATTGGAGTTCTCGTGATTCCAATTTGCAGTCATCCCGTGGTGGATTACGGCCAACTCCCTCTTACCGAGAGGAGGCCTGTGTCCGAGCAATGGGAACATTAAAGGCTGATATGATAAGCAAGTGAATGAAAAAACATTTTGTATTTTATGAATAAGGCGAATAATACAATGAACTTATTACATAGTATTATTATTCAAGGTTGAGGATAACTGTTATGTTGATAAGGAATTTACATTTTGCGGATATTTATTATCAGTAACATTCAGGATAAGCGTTGAGGATAAACTTCCTACTTGACTTCCCATATGTGTAACATGCTAGGTAGGTATTTATATTTACAATTATTTTAATTTTAATATTTAAGCGTTATTCTGGTAAAAACGAACAAATTATAGTGTACTAGCTTTTGCCCCCGCCTGGAGGTCGGAAATTATTTCACGGGAACGTACACACGCCTACACATCCAGCTATACATTCCCAGTTTACACTGTCCTCTCATTGTAAGGAAATCCTATCAATGCGAGATCAGCCTATACTGGAAAATATAGCGGAATAAATATGTTCTAACCCAGGTCATTTTTTTTTCACATTTGTATTGTACATTACAATTCATAGTGCTGACATCTCTTTGAGGCGCACGTGGAACACAACGCGCCATCGACCCGGGCCTGGTCCTTATCGAACGGCGAGCTGCCCATTGCTCGCCGTTCGCAAGCCCACGCCTACGGTGGCCGGGAATCGGCCTGCGATTTCCGACGCCCAGGGCTTCTCCTGCGGCGGCTAGGGGCGCCACAGGCCACCGCCAATCGCCTCCACGAGGACACGGCGGTGCTCCGCCCAAGCCGGGCAGGCCTCCACAGTATGCTCCACCGTGTCCTCCGGGCGATCCACACAATGGTGACACCCGGGCGTTTCCTCCCGCCTAATCCGGAACAGGAACCTCCCGAAACAACCGTGTTATTTTTTAGTAGCCACTCTGTTACCACGGATTTAGCGTTGTATGTGTTTAAGTTTAAAATATTAAATAGCGAATTATTGGTGTGTGGTGTGTGTACCTACCTAATATAATAAGTAGAATTAGTGTTTTGCGAAGGTGGTTGTGTTGGGTTCTTGGAAGGACATTTACTTGCTTATTTAGGTTTCGCGGAGGCAGACCGACATGAGTTCTAAGAATAGATCGGAGCACAAAGAATTGCCGTACTGTAAGAACTTTAAGTACTGTGTAGTGACTGGAAACCCTATCTGACCGCCTCCCACCACCCAAATCCTATAGGCATCCAACCACGTGTGGTTGGATACCTACAGGGTGTTTTAGATAGTGCTTTGAGTAGGTACGGCTCTTTGCGCTCTTTCCACTCTCAACACACTGGTAGTTGCATCGCTCCATGCAGTTATGCAATACCCCAGAACTGACTGGCGCAGAGCATGATACACCATCCTCAGTGTGCCAGGACTAGGTCTCTAAGGGACTTAAAAATGTGTATAGGCCGCAACGTTCTTGTGGTAACGACTTCGATATGCTTGTCCCATCTTAGTCCGCTATCAATCTGCACTCCAAGATACTTTACGCTCTCCGCTCTGGTGTTGGAGTGCTGGACAGTCACAGGGTCCGAATAAATTTGAGCACGAGTGAGCAATTACAGAGAAAGCATGAGAAGGTGCAGTGTTATGTCGGATTGCGAATGGTATGTAAGGTGTTTTGCTCAAGTTAAGTGTCAGGAGGTTTAAATTGAATGTGACTCAGGATGGCTGGACCAATCTTCAAAATAGCTCGCATTTAACTAGGTCTTCTAGGTTTTCTAGGTCTGGGTCTTTTAGCTCGATGCCTGTCACAAATAATTGTGACGCCCGTTGATATGCAAAAAGTCGTCAAAATCACTTTCGTTACCGAGATTTAGAGACCAGCGAAAAGTGGTTTTTCAAGCTGGCTGGACACGTTTTCGATCGATTATCTAAGGTTCTGTAGCTGCACAAATTCTGAAATAAGGGTGTTTAACCGTCACATAAAGTGCCCTATTGACCTAGTTAAATGCGAGCTATTTTGAAGATTTGTCCAGCCATGAGACATTTCATTATTTTGCACAAGGCTTTTACTACAGTAGCTTTGACCACATCCCAAGTAGGTCCGTAAACTAGGATTGCGGTATCATCAGCATAAGCGTAAATGAGAAGTTGAGGGACGCCATAAATTACAGGTTCCTCGTCACTGTTATAGTACGAGCCAATTTTGACCAGTTGCGTTCGGTTTTTGAGGTAATCTTTAAACATCTCAAGTGGTAAGCCAGCCGCTTACACCGACGAGTTCTAATTTAGCAATAAGTTTGGGAACAGAAACTGTGTCAATTGTTTCAGCAAGATTTAGGAAGATAGCCAGACATTTGGTTTTACTATTTAGATCTCCAGCTACCTGTTGCGTGAGATCCAAAACGGCATTCTCGGTTGACACTCCTTGTCGGAATCCGTACTGATTCTCAGCAATTATTTTATGTTTGCCTAAAAAGCTCCCTAGACGTTTATTTAAAATCCTTTCTAGAATTTTGGAAAGGGCTGGCAATACTGATATTGGCCTATAATTGTTAACACACCTTCTGCCTCCTCCCTTATGAATAGGGTGTATAATTGCCTTTTTAATTAAGAGCATCCGGGAATACACCTGTTTGGAAGCAACGGTTACAGAGGTAAGTCAATAGTGGGACCAGTACATGGCGGTTTTTTTGTAGTATACTACGATATACGATGATATTCCATCCCATCCCACGGCACAATCATCTCGTAACTGAAGTATGACAGACTCTACTTCTGTTTCATCAACCTCCAATATCGTAAGAGAGTCGGGATTTTGAGAGTTGTCTTGGACTAAAGTAGGAGGACAAAGACGGCTGGCCGTGGTTTATGTATGAGCCTGTGACGTGATTTATGCCGCCAAATTTTTGCTCACGTTACTAAAAAAGTGATTTACATAGTTAATTGATGATTAACGTTCATCTCGTAACTTATGTAGCTCTAAAGGACTAACATTTGTCTTTTTTGTGTTCGTGATTTCTTTCATCGTTTTCCACATGGTTTTAGGATCTTTCTTAGCTCTTTCCAACTCACTCTTTTCGTAAGCTATTTTTAATTTTCTAAGTAAGTTATTGCAAAAATTCTGATAGTGTCTGTATGAGGTTTTTAGTATTAGATTATTTAGTGCCTTTTTGTTTTCATATGCATTTAATCCCGATTTTCCATACATCTTAATAACCAAGGTCAGTCAATCATGGTCTACTTGGTGGAGTACGTTCAGCCGTCAAGGCGTGAAAAGGTAATAGGTACAGGCGGAGCTACAAATTTGCAATGTACTTTCTCATTTATAATAATAGTATGGATGGATTAGATCTGTTACAGTGTCTCCACACTGGGCTCCCAATATAGGCGTTGTTGCCTCGTAGATACCTCGTATAAACTACGACACGACACCTCGTAGACGGCTTGGAGATCCTCGTAGAAACTCGTGGAAGCAAGTCTCCACGCAGTGCCTAGCAACAGGTAAGGGCAATAAACTTCTGTATCATGGGAGAACGTAAAGCTATAACAGGCGTTTTATTGCAAACCATCAAATAAGCACGATGATAACAAATGTTCAGATATAGGACAGAAATAGAAAGTACTTATTTAGTACAGCATTAAATACAAATACAAAGTATTGATTTAGTGTAGCAAAATATTGAAATCGTACAAGTCAAGGTAGGCCTGGTAGACCGCACGTCAGTAGCAACCAAATCAGTATAAGCTAGCGTCGTAGGGCGTGTCCTAACAAAAAGCGATGGTCACACGAAACTAAGCAAGTTGTGCTCTTTTATATATGAATACTAGCTTTTGACTACGGCTTTGCCCGCGTTGACGTCGGAAATTATTCCACAACAATGTACTACCGGGATAAAAAGTATACTATGTGTTAAATCCAGGTTATAAACTATCTGTGTACCAGTGTGCCAAATTTCGTCCAAATTTTTTCAGCTGTTTTTCCGTGATTGACTAAACAAACATACAAAGTTTCATATTTATAATATTGGTAGCAATAGTAGCATGATATAGTCGCGCGATCTTACAAGTCGCGATGTTACATCAGAATTATACAAACGATAGCGTCGATCGCGTACGCACGCGACGAGCGCTTTTGGTTAGGACGCGGGGTTATTATTTTGAAATTCCGTACTACACTAGGCCAGATCAAGGTCGAAGTGTAACCATCGACGCACGGTCGACTGTACAATAGAATAGCTTGTTAAAGGCCAGCGGTGTAATGACTTTCCAAGGACCATGTATGTACCTAACTTCCATTATTCTCCAGTTTGACAGACGGGTTTGTTACAGCAAAGCCAGTACTTGGCCAATGCTAACGTAGAAGTACGTTCATAAGCCCTTGGCACCATTAGCCTTTAATGCTTTGAAAAAAAAGAACGAACGTGTCTGACTGCGCTTGCTCAAAATACTACACTTGCTGATTTGCGGCAATAGATTTTCACTTTGTATCATGCGCTAAATTTTAAATAGTTCAAAAGTAGGCGCAAAATAATTTGTGCATGAATTTATGATATAATAGCAGACCAATCATGCGATCATTCGCTATAGAAATTAGTTAAATTAGCTGGATCATATTGATAGCCGGCGAATTTGCTATAGCAACTAGAGTAGGAACTGCTTGCTATTTTTGTTGAGATCTGTGATTAGGCAGGAAAACTAAAAATTATAGACTGGAGCTGTAAAACGCTTACGTATTCCAAAGAACACAAAAAAGACACTATCGAATGTAGATAGACAGAAAACTAATTCACCATCTCATAAAACGCCTCATAAAGTCTTCAATGCAATAAGTTGCACGAAGTTGAAGTAGTATAAATATTTGAATGTCTAAATCTCAAAGGTTCAAAGGGAAAGGTTGCATCTTGCTGCTATTTTTAAATCAAAGCACACAATTTTCATCCTTTTGAGCAGGTTATTTCACTAAAATGGTTGATTACTGCAAAAAAAACATGGGTATACTTTATCGACAGAGCATTCCAAAGATACCAGATAATATCTTCATGCTTAGGTTAGGTCGGGGGTTGCGGAAGGATCGTACGTTCCCGCGACCCCCGGCGTAGGTATGAGAAGAGTCTGACAGACCCCGCCGCCCGCCTAAAGGGGGCGGAGGACATCCATGAGGATTTTCCAACCCGGAAACAAAAAAAAAAAAAAAAGGTTTCTGCCTTCGTCGTAAAACAAACAAAGAGTACAATGTGTACTTTTACAAGACTTCAATCACGACCGTCGGTGGTTGCTTTTTACAAATATTAATAAATCGTAACGTATATGCTACTGTGCGTGTAAGCCGAGAAAGGTTTGAAAACCGATTAAAATGAATTAAAGGTAGGATTCTTAGAAGTAAAAAAAATAATCTCAGTTTTAGTTTCTGGTAGCGATTCCACTGCAGTTGTTGGAAAAGAAGGTCACTCGATCAAATCCTGGTTTAAAAAATTTGGTCCCGACCACCATAAATTATGACTCTGAATTTGACTTATATCAGTTCCTCGAGATACAAGATCAGCGGTTTCAAACACCCCAACACTATTGTAGAATTACTCCATAATGTACTACTTTGAATTGGCGCGTCGAAGTAACTCAATTACCTTTTCACCATAGTCCCACTCCAACCAAGGCGGCAGGCGCAGAACTCGAGCCGAGGAATTGTAGTTGGCTAGATAGGAGCCACTCTACGCTTTGCTTTAAGTAAGCAAACGCACCATAACTTTATTATTGTTATTAATACTCCTTGCATCATAGATGCATTTACCATAAGCAGTTTGTGACGCATCACAAAATATGTGTAGTTCTATCAACTTCCCAGAATCACCAAAAACTAAACATGGGATGCGTAAACTATTCAAAATAAAATAACCTATCAACAATATCTTTCAATGTCTTAGTGACATCTGGTGGTAAACAGTCATCCAATGATAATTTGTCTAACCATTCATTGGTCTAACCAAAGTTTTTGCATTAGACATTGCGTTGTATAATCCCAATGACAGTCATTGGGATTATACAACGAGCTAAGAGTCGTAGAGGGTCAAATATTTGGGATGTTAGTGACAGAACTTTACGTTTTGTTACATTATTCGATATTGATGCATTACTAATTAAAAACAGAGCTCATCGGAGTCTGTTAGCCAGTTAAGGCCCAATGTTTTACTTGGCTCATTTGAACCAATGTTTAAATATAATGATGGACTTGTGGCTTGAACAGATATAACCAGGATATTGTTGGAATTCCACTTCCTAAGTGGAATACCAGCGGCAGACAACCCGGCAGTAACTTTCTGGCGGATATTTGTGACGTCAGATATTGTTGTTTGTTTTTTTGTTGTATTGTATTGTACCCAAATGAGAGCAAGTCATCGACATAAAAATCATGGATTATATATTATATTATAATACCAGCAATCTTCTCATCCTTACAATCTAAGTCAACTTGTTTTAAACACCGAGTTGCTAAAAACGGTGCATTTGCTGTTCCATAAGTCACAGTGTGTCATTCATAGTCTTTAATAGACTTTCAAAGGGATCTCACGCCACATTATTCTTTGTAAGTGTGTGTCATCAGGGTGTACGATCACTTGCCGATACATTTTCTGAATCTAAGAAGTAAAGACATTAAGTCGCCTTGAACAATTGGACCTACCATTTGTAAGTTGTTATATGATATCAAAAAATATAAAACATAAAAACTTTATTGTTCAGAAAAAACATTACAATATTTTAATAGCACTAGCCTCCACACTAGGATTCCCTGTGTGCTGTCCATCGTCTTACAAGATTATTAGGTACATGGTAGGTAGGCTTCATACATAGCATCGGTCGGTATGATTTCTGAGGCGACAATAATCAGGTGTTTTTCAAACAAATAAATTCATTAAATATACAATTTTTAACTTAGGTGTATTATAAATTTAAACTTGTGTAGTGTGTTGTATACGCGTGTGGTGTGGGTGAGTGATGAATGAGTGAGTTAAGGTGGGTTTAGACCAATCGAAGACCGAGCCAGAGCAAGAGTAAGAGCACTCCTCCCGCCATCGCTATCATTCCTGTGGGTATGGATATACCAACAAAAGAATACTCTCACTCCGTTTAGAGTGAGGGAAACCGACAGAATGGGGACAGAATAAGCATTACTTCGTTTGATCCAAATCAACCTTTATGTATTTGTGTGATGAATGTGTGTGTTGCGTTCATGAGTTAAGGTACTTAATCTCCGTGCTTTCATAGTCCATTACTGCCATAAATTTCGAGAGTCGATTTTTACATTTATTTCTAGTCATAGGTAGTATATCCATTTCACTATTGAGCTGATGAGCTGATGGACCTGAAGTAGTAAGACTACTGGCATTAAACACTACTCTTAATTTTATGGTTATGCACTGTTCGCGTAGAACACCGTGGTGTGGAATAAATTATGCCAGTGTTTCTGAATTAACGGACCACTCAGACATGTGTCCTAGCGTGCACTGACTGGACAGGTCCACTCAATCTGTGTGGTTCTTTCCTCAAAAGACCATTGCAGACACCGATCTACATAGCCTTCACATGATCTGACCAAGATTTTGTCTGGACTTTAAAAGAGACTGTGACCTCTGAGTTTGTTTCGGCCTTTCTTCTCAGAGTAGTCAGATAGGAAACGCCGACCTCATCTAGTTTAAAAAAAATATGATTGACGTGTAAAAGTGTTTGTTCAAACCTACTTACAGAAATAAATCATTTATCATTTAACGAAATGTACTCTTTCAAGAAATCGCAATAATGAGTTTTAAAAGCTGCCTGACTTTTGAATAGATCTACGTTCAATCGAAAAGAGACAATGTTTTGCTCTAGCCAGTGAGTCACCTAGAATATGGGGTGATTGTTTGAATGGAATCCTAACACAAAACCGACCATCTGCCATTCGAATGGTGCTTTGTGCAAAATGTTCTTCACACTTAGCTCCATCATCAGACTAGGAAGATGACTGATTGGGGTCTTTCTCCAGTTCCCAGAAATGCAATAAAAGGTTTTGAATGTCATCTCCTAAAGTGGGGTAGTGAGAAGAACTGACATTGAGTTGTGCAATGTTAACTTTAAGAACTGATGGTGACCGTGATACTTGGACACTATTAAGTAACTGACCTGAAACAAGCCAACCTAGCCTATTTCCATCTTCTCAGAAAACACGATCTAAGTTTCGCCCGAGCCTAAACATTAAATCCAGTGCCAGTTTTTGTATTTCGAACTGTATGTACTCATGACCGGACTATGATGTACGTTTTGTAAAAGGAACTGTATTTCGATTTCTGTTGTGTTCTTATTTCAAAAACAGGCTCGATGGTTTAAACCATGTCTAAAGAAAAACCGTGTTTTGTAATAAGACGGAAATAATATTGGTTTGCCTAAACCTAAGTTGATTTTTTGCCGCTCCAGTAGGTCCCAGAAAACGTCTGCGCCTATTATTATTAGATCTAATGCCGAAGGCGTGTGGAAATGAGGATCAGCTAAACAAATATCACTTGATTTTAAATTGTTATTGGATAATTTATGACATGGTATTTCATCAGTTATGTTTGGTAAAATATAACAATAAAGATTAGTAAGTAATGAAGTTTTCACCTAATGATTTTACAGAAGCATTGCATATTTTACTAATGTTTGTTTTAGAATTATATTGCGTACGTTTCATTCTTCAGATAAATAATAGACACATGTAGTACTTCCATTGTACTGGCAACTTCGCACTTATTAATATTAGGGTAGATTGAAAAATTCCCCTGCTTGCGCTCCGTCCAGCCAGCCGCAACTGCGGTGACGCTCCTCATTCTTTTATTGTGCGCGGCAACAAGCACTCGCTCTTCAATACTTTTATATGTTCAGTGATATTTCGTTAAAGTTATCTTCAAATTACTTTTTCATTATGCCTAAGCGTAGCGCTGACCATAAAATTAGTTACTATGAAAATAAAATTAAAAGACTTAAAGAACGTGCAAACAAAAAACGAAGTCGTGTGACACAATCACACGACTTCGTTTTTTGTTTGCACGTTCTTATCATAGGTGAGCCTTGATTATTGCAGTAGCCAATATAACTTGACTTTTACTATTATTGTTAAGATAAGTTGTATCACATTTATATTGGGTCTCTTTTCAGCTGAATTAACATCTATAGTAACCTCAGATCATATAAACACATATGATCTGAGATAGTAACAGTGCTGTCAGTTTGCGAAGTAGAAACATTAGGCATAGATTTCTGTGATGCACCTGCTACATGGACCAGTGGATTGTGCTTACGCATGCATGGAGAGGGACCAGTTCCCACTTCGTTGGAAGACGGGGAAACTGGTCCTCATCAAGAAGCCGGGGTGCCCAGCGGACTCTCCGTCCGCTTACCGGCCCATCGTGCTGCTCGACGAGGTGGGCAAGCTCTTTGAGAGAGTCATTGCAGACCGCCTCGTCGGGCGGCTGGTGCGGGTGGGGCCGGATTTGGCGGAGAGCCAGTTTGGCTTCCGCAGCGAGCGCTCTACGGTGGACGCCATCATGCGCGTGCCCCGTCGTGAGGGCCCCCTCACGACGGGGGATGCTGTGGCCCGGGGTGAGGTCGTCTTGGCGGTGTCTTTAAACATCGCCAATGCCTTCAATACCCTGCCCTGGAGTTGTATCAGGGAGGCACTCCGGTATCACCGGATGCCGACCTACCTCTGTCGTGTGGTCGAGGCCTATTTGACGGATCGGATGACGGAGGGCCGTCATCTACCCCGGTCACCAGGGAGTATGGAACCGGCAAGAGATGTCGTACGGTGTCCCACAGGGATCGGTCCTGGGGCCGCATCTGTGGGACATCGGATACGACTGGGTGCTGCGCGCCGACCTCCCTAGCAGCGTCAGCGTGGTTTGTTACGCTGACGACACGCTGGTCCTGGCGCAGGGGAGGTCGCACCAGGCGGCGGCCGAACTAGCGACACGCGGGGTTGCGACAATCGTCGAGAGGATCCGGCAATTGGGACTCGAGGTGGCCCTGCACAAGTCCGAGGCCATGTGTTTTCATGGTCCTCGGAACACGCCACCGTCGGGTTCCCAAATAACGGTAGGAGGGGTTCACATCGGCGTCGAGTCGACGATGAAGTACCTGGGACTCGTCCTCGACAGCCGGTGGAACTGCGTGGAGCATTTCCGACGTTTGGCTCCCAGACTGGAAAGAGCCGGGGCTGCCTTAATGCGGCTCCTGCCCAATCTAGGGGGGCCAAACGCCTCCTGCCGGAGGCTCTACGCGGGGGTCGTGCGGTCTATGGCCCTTTACGGGGCACCGGTGTGGGCGCGTTCCTTGAGGCGGCGGCCAGCCCGCTGGTTGAACGCGCCCCAAAGGGTCATGGCCACCCGGCTGGTCCGGGGATACGGTACGGTCTCCGGTGAGGCGGCGAGCCTCCTTGCCGGATTACCGCCATGGGATCTGGAGGCAAAAGTCCTCGCGCACGTTTGGGAGTGGCGCGAGGAGGCGAAACGCCGGGACGTAGCTCCGCTGCCGCGAGAAATCACGGTACAGCGGACAGAGCTCCGGCGGGATCTCAGGGCGGCATGGAGAGTGCGATTGTCGCAACCCAGCGCTGGGCACGCCACAATTGCGGCGATAAGTCCCCTCTTTGAGGAGTGGCTAGAGAGGCGCCACGGCGTCCTCACCTTCCACCTGACGCAGGTCCTCACCGGACACGGTTGTTTCGGGAGGTTCCTGTTCCGGATAAGGCGGGAGGAAACGCCCGGGTGTCACCATTGTGTGGATCGCCCGGAGGACACGGTGGAGCATACGGTGGAGGTCTGCCCGGCTTGGGCGGAGCACCGCCGTGTCCTCGTGGAGGCGATTGGCGGTGGAGATCTCTCGCGTCCGGCCTTGGTCCAGGCCATGGTACGGAGCGAGAGGGCTTGGGAAGCAGTCACCTCCTTCTGCGAAGCAATAATGTTCGCGAAGGAGGAGGCGGAACGCGTGAGGGAGAGGCAAAATTTGCGCTCTCACGCCCCTAGCCGCCGCAGGAGACGCCCTGGGCGTCGGGAATCGCAGGCCGATTCCCGGCCACCGTGTAGGCGCGGGCTTGTGAACGGCGAGTAATGGGCAGCTCGCCGTTCGATAAGGACCAGGCCCGGGTCGATGGCGCGTTGTGTTCCACGCGCGCCTCAAAGAGATGTCAACACCAATGACGGGGTTTGCTAGGACCGATGCCTGCTAGGGTTGCGGAAAAGTACAAGAGGGTTACCGTGGCCCCTGGCACAGGCAACTGAAGGAACACGGGTGGGTTTTAGTCAGTAAGAGTCTGACACGCCCTCCTGCTCTGCCCAGAGCGGGAGAAGTTATTCGATGATTTCCCACCCACAAAAAAAAAAAATGTACATTTGTGTGCTTAAAGTGTTAAATAAATAAATAAATTACTGTAAAATGCGTATGTATTCCGAAGAACAAAAAAAAGACAATTGAATGTAGGTAGGCTAAAACTAAATCACCATCTTATAAAACGCCTGATGATGTCTTCAATGCAAAAAGTTGCAAGAAGTTGAAGTAGTATAAATATTGAAATGTCTAAATCTAAACAATTTTCTTCTCTTAGTTTTCCAATTCATCTTTTGTCATTTTCTAGTCAGTCTGACTTGTACCGCGTTGTATTTGAATAAACTCAAACTCAAAGCATTTATTTCAACTAAACCAATTACAGGCACTTTTGAATTGTCAAGGGGTCGGTCAGTCAGAAAGATGAAGCTAGTTGCCTATTCCAAAGCGTAGTAGGTACCTATGAAGAAGAACGGACAAGAAACTCCATGGACACTCTTTTAAATCAAAATATTGTTACAAAAAAGTGGTTAGGTACATCATTCATGTTGTAATTATACATGTGAGAACGATGTAGAAAGACGTGCACGTTAAAAGCGTCCGTAATAAAAAGATAAAAACAATTATGGAATTAAAATAAGCTGTGGCAGCTAAGAAATGGCCAGTGCCTACGGACAAATATTCATTCGACTTGCACTATAGAGCTTTATTTCAATTAAATTCTGCCTTTAGAAGAATTAAAGTAAGGCATTTATTTGTCCAACACCATAAGTAGTTAAAATGGGTCACAATTCAATTTTAAATGACGGACGAGTAGGTACGTAAGTTAGTTCAAATTCCGATTTCAGAGTTTCTCGTCAAAAAATATTGTCGTTTATTAAAACAGACTAGACATATTTTAATACTACACTATACAGATACCTACGTATTACTACGTATTTTACGTATTAGTATATTTTTATCTCAGGTCACCCAGAGGTCATTGAAACTGATAAGGTTCAAGAGTATTGGCGTAGTTTCTAGGAAAAGCACGATCTCAGAACTTTTAGCAAGCTTTATAACTCACACACTTCACAAATTCCAGCAAAAAACAATGGCTGAACAACTTCTCATAAACATGTTTAGTTTTTCATTCGGTTGTGCTTCATCTAAGGCACTCCATGAGAAGCAAGGAGAGCTATCAACTAAAAACGAGTTGGCGAGCAACGAGCAGCGAGTCCGTGACGGCCGATTACTCGCTGGTACCTATGCGTATGTTCCAAGCGTACCTAAGTCTCCCAGTGAGTGTTCTGCCCGCGAGCGTCGCTGGGCGATGACGTACTCTCTTTTATAGCTCTTGTAGCTGCGACAAACGAGTACTCACCGGTGACTGAACAGTCAGCGATCAACTATTCATAAATGTATATCTTTTATCTACACGGGACCTACAATCTTTTGACGTTTCTTGAGCAAGACAATCGTTGATAGCTAATCACTTCCTCGTCGGTGGTGAGACAGATGCCTTATTATTTTTCAAGTGACTGCACTAACTGCGGTCAATGACCCCACAAAACAATATTTTTTTTAAAATCATGTTTATGTAACGATACCCACACCCATCTGCGGAGTTTCTCTAGCTAATTTAATTTGACCCTGTATATATATAAGTATAAATTAAATAAGTACAGTTGAACCAATCTCCCCACGGCAGTATCATCGCGACAATAATTCGAGCCTTATCTGTTTTATTTCAGCTTTTTCTATTATACCTACCTATGTTTTTCCCTACCACGTTAATGTGAACTCGTGAAAAGTAACCTATCCCCATTCTTGGAATTTTGTAGGAAAATATCTCACAAGTAATTTAATACCATACAAAATGATTAATTAAATATTGTTTCGTACCGTGGCCTTCTAAACCCGGGAAGCCGGTGTTATTTTGATATATTAAAATTGCATGATCTTCTTTTTTCAATTAAACCTGATACCGAACAGGAAACCGTTTATTGAAGCAGTATTTTGTAAATAATAGTTTATTAGTCTGTGAAAAACTTAACATTACGTGCTGGCCTTTTGACGAAGTATTGTAGCATTGAGGTGGAGTCCTCAAGCCCGGTAGGTCTTGTAGGTCGTGGTTTCGAACCACGGAGCAAATACAAAGAGGAGACGGCCTAAGCAACTGTGCACTGTGATTCTCACGGAGCAAATACAAAGAGGAGATGTTGTAATAAGGTTTCTGTATGAAACAACGGGTGACACTTTACGGGGTGAGGGGTGATCAGATCCCGCCCACTTCTTTATTTTACATCTACTGGTCAATAGCAAAACTATTCGCTCGTCCTGTTGATTTTACTTTGTAGTTATGTAACTATCTCACACTAGATGTCACTACATGCAGAATGAAGAACTATTTTAATAAATTACGCATAAAATTACTGACAAATGAAATGTGATGCCATCCATAGCATCAGAACGTCTATTCGAGTAGTTTTTACAAGATAAAACACCACACTTCATTCTTTTTTTCGTCTAGCGCAAATATGCTGTAAAAACGGAACGTTTACAGAGCTGTGCACAGGACGAACGCCAACAATACACTGACTAAGGCCACGCCTACATGATGACGTCAGGACCTAGTTGAGAATCACAGTGCACAGTTGCTTAGGCCGTCTCCTCTTTGTATTTGCTCCGTGGTGATTCTCAACTTTGTGTATACAATTTCATCACCACTGCTCTCAAAACGGTAAAAAAAAACATCGCGAGGAAACCGGCATGTCCTAGAATAAAAAAATCGAAGATATTTATTTATTTTATTTATTTATTTAAAATTATGCAAATAACACCTTAACAGCTATAACGCCAATGCGATGTTACTACCAAGATACACATACCTATAACTCACTTACAAAAATACAATTAGGAAAAAGAACAATTAACATACATTGAAAAAATAAATAAAAATACCCACAATTTACAATCATGATCTCTAAAGATTCTCAATGCACCTTAGTGCTACTACTGTGAACCTCATCAGGCTGCAGTGAAATATATCTACCTCATACCTACCGACCTCATCACATGTGACATACCAACCCGCACTGGGCCCGCGTGGTAGATTACAGCCTTTAATAAAAATTTCCTCTTGAAGACAGGACGGCTGTGTCCCAGCAGTGGGAACGATATAGGCTGATTAATGATTATCCCTGAAGCCTGAAGGACTTGAAAAAAAAACCAGGGATGGACTGAAAAGGTAGCGGTCAAAATTCAACAATGAGCAATCGATTGAAAACTTTTTAGCTCGTAGAAATCATCGTGGTATCTGAGAAAGGTGCATGATTATGTAAAACCACGCGGTGGCGGTCCACAACACACAACATATATATATACAGTCTAGGAGCGAAAATGTTAAGCAATTTTCAAACACATTACCTTCCCACATAGCGTGGCGGGCGCATGGCACCTCACACTGGCAGTTTCATTCAAAATATTGGCAATACGTGGTCGGGAAAATAACAATGTACAAGTAAAAATTCACTTTTTCATTCTTTGACTGTACCTACCTACCTACGGAATAGCTTCAGAATCTCCGGTTAGTAGTACATTGTAGGTATATACTTACAAAGCTTTAAGAATATGTAAATTAGCACAAGCCGAACGGACAAAGGACCATAAGGAGCTGAGTAAATAAATATGAACTGTTGTGTTGGCATACTGTCCATATCAGTCCCCCTAGTGTTCTGTTCGTAGGTACTCTGTGATGTTTGTTCCTGGTACATAACTTGTAAGAATAACCCATGGCCTTATAAGCAGATGGTAAGACGATGTTTTCTGCAAAAGCAAAGAACAAAACAATCAAGACTTTGAAATTTTTTAAAGGTTTACAAACTAACTATTGAAAGATGTCTTCTTACTTTTACATTAGTAGGTAGGTAGGTACGTAGGTACACCGGGCTGCGAGTCAGTGGTAACAAAACCAGTATAAGCTGGCCTTTTATTTTATTGAAACTCTATACTACACTAGGCCAGCATGCTAGCCTATTTGCTTAATTCATTTATAAACACGTTCTGAAGAAAAATCTGTTGCATTTTCTTTTACTATTGGGTTTCTCCTAGTTTAGTTGCGGAAAACATCTTTGGAAAACGGTTTCACTACCAATATTCTAATAGTTATGTAAGATAGTGTGGAAGTCTGAGCGCATATACCAGGGTTTCATTATCATGGACCACTTGCAATATATATACAATCTGACGGACCCCTTACGAACTTAAATGTAGGGAAAGAAAAAATACATTTTTAAAAATACTTACACTTATAATTATTGCCACAGAAAAAGATAAAATTAAGGAGAGGGTTGCAGCTGCTTCTTTTCGATAAGTACGTTAAATTGTGGGATTGTGTTAGACAACGCAAGACGGTTAACATGTTTCAAGTCTAGTCGGTTCCGATTTTAGTTTTT
The DNA here is from genome assembly GCA_937001585.2 of Brachylomia viminalis. Classification (NCBI taxonomy): domain Eukaryota; kingdom Metazoa; phylum Arthropoda; class Insecta; order Lepidoptera; family Noctuidae; genus Brachylomia; species Brachylomia viminalis. The sequence goes on along the minus strand of OW443302.2, from coordinate 9,832,214 downwards.
ATTGCAACTAATGTCGAGAATCGCGACTCACAAAGATATGTAGTAGCAACGGTCTGCACTATTTTGTGAGGACAGTTCTTCCACAATGGAAAAATTTGCAATTATACCTGGATCCATTCTTCTTTTCCAGAGTTTACCTAAAAAGGCTTTTAGTCGTTCAGTAGCATCCACGGTGGTGACTTCTGGACCCAGAAGAGACAGGTTTATTTCGTTTAAATAGCCAAAAATATCGGTTAAATACTCAATACTCAATACTTTATTGCATTCCACATGTAAAACTTAGGTGGTAAACTTAAATTAGATCACATGGACCCTGTCGGGCACAGCAAAATAAGTGAGTTAGGAGAGAGGAAGCACTTTTAATTTATAATTATAAAATAGTAGGTAGGTACTTTCTAAGAAGAATTAACAGTATAGAATATAAGTAAATAGGTATTTATAAGTGAGATGATGAGATGATTAAAAATAAGCTAGTACTTGCAAAATGCTTTCATTCTTCATGATATACCGCGCTTTATTTTTATTTCAAAATATGCGACGGAACTGTAAGTGTTAGGTCCAGGCCACAGCACAGCGGTGCGACGACACACCGTATAAATCTACGACGTCCCACAACGGATTGTGGCTGTTATTTTAAATCCATCAAAATCAAAAGTCATTTATTCAAACTAGACTGAGAATCAGCACTTTTTGAACGTCAAAATCACATAAGACAGTCCCCCCAAAACGCCCGCTCTTCACCACTTCCTAGTGCTTTAGCTGGGAAGAAGAAGTGGCGGAACCAACTCCCCAGCAGCACTGCTGTCTGTTCAGTTAGAAGAACTGGATTCTATACAGTAATCAGTGCGACAAGTGAGTGCTCTCAAGTAGCAAGTTACTTTCTTGTTCTTTTTGGAGTCTATTGGAGTTTACTCCTTAAGAATCGTTTCATATACATCGCACGGTATGAAAAATAGATGGGTAGTAAAATCAAGCGTTTACAAAAAGTGAAGCCGTTATGGTTTTCCTCTGAGCAACATACTCGCGCATCTCATAGCGCTCTCTGCTCCTCAGCACCACAGTATAAATATAGACAGTATAGAAACTAGGTTTAGTTGTTGCAAATAATAATAATACCAATACTAATAAAATACCCACGTATAAACGACGAAATAATTACCTACGTTCCATTGAAGTGTTAGGGTTGTTCTTGATTGACCAGGGGTGCATGTTGAAGAGCCTCCTCGTGGCGCACCTTGGGCAACGTCAGCTCCCATTGCCCACCAGGTTTTGGTGGGCCATGGGGGCTGGCGGCTAATCTTCAACAAACGAGGAAAGGTCATGGTTCCAATCACCGATCATGCTTGATGGTCGGTGAAGGGAACCGGGCTACAGAGGGTCAATACGCCCACTCCTCCTCTGCTTTCAGAGGAAGTTGAGTGGGCGTAGACGGAGAAGGGCCGCCGCTGCGGTGCAGGCGCACCAAAGCGGCGCGTGTTTCTTTCCTTGAGGAGTAGTCCTCGAGGAGTGAACTTTCGGCGGGTTCGCTGAGTCGGGTTGGCCGGACAGCGAACGGAGGCATGTCTAATGCCGCCGCCGGGGGCTTGGCTTAATTGCCTGGCCCAGAGGAAGGCTACCTCTAAGATAAAAAACCACCCAATCCTAAGCTTCGAAGCGCGGTGAGAGGATGAATGGCTGGAGGGAGTCCAGTCGTTAGCGCTTCCCCTGCAGAGCACCTGCCGCACTCTGCAGTATGTAGGCTTACCGGGCATCTAGGCTCTGCCCGGTGGACATATTTACCTATATTTACTCGTGGGATTAACTATGAAAAATAAATTAAAAAAAAACAAAAAGGACGTAGAGGAGGGGAGTGATGCGGGGTCGGAGTCCGACGCCGCATCTGGCGCAAAGGGCTCAAGCCAGAGCTCGGAGCGCGGAGAAGTTATTTGATGATTTCCAACCCACAAAAAAAAAAAAAAAGGGTTGTACTTGATGTAGGTAAATCCAAGATGGCGGCTGCGAATATTTTAAAAAATTTCGTCATGGGTGTCGTTTTCATAGTTTTCGAGAGTGCTAAAGCCGATAGTGAGGTCAAAATGTAAGTCCAAGATGGAATGGATAATGAATAACTTATCAATTTGTTTTTGTTCGACCCTATATAAGATAGAAATGTGACTCATGTTCCTTAGGTACATACCTACCTATATTACATCCAGAACCCACTCTGGTACTCCGTCGCGGGTGTCGTTCAAAATAATCCAAGATGTTCTATTCGAGAACATCTTGGATTATTAGATGAATATCGTAGGCGGCCCCGAGCTTGAGCCATGGGGTGGGCTGCGAAACTGACCGCGATCAATCAGGCGCTGTGTTGCTGCTAAAATGACTTGCAGCCCTGGTATTTGCGGGTTGATCACACCTCGGTTGCGTAAACACTTCGAGATTATTAGGTGCAGTATAGGAATCCGCTGGATGTGGGAAGCACATAAGCGGTCGAAGTGGCGGTGCTTGGGGAGACTTGTGTCCAGCAGAAGACGTCTTTCGGCACCATTTAAATCAAATAAATAAATAAAAACGTTTATTTTGGTACAATTTAGGTATACACAGATTATAAAAGAAACAATGATAGCTGCAAAAGTATAAAACTGTAGCGCAGTTATCAAAGCCCAACTCAATAAACAATGAAGAACGTTTGTTCCAGACTATCTTATGGGAAATTATTTACATTAAGTTTAAAAATTACAAAAATATACACTGTTATGTGTGTGTGTGTAAGTTTTTATTAGATTTATGTTACCACAAGTTGTTTAATAGCATCATAGGACATAGATTTTAGCCGTTCTGTTAATTTTTTCCTTAGTAAATTACTTGTTAAAGGGTAGATATTAATGCTCTTAATAATGTTATTGTAGAGTTTAGAGCTAATGTGGATAATAGAAAAACGCTAGCCTGCAGGTACAGTCAGCGTCACGATGCGGTTACGCCCTTCAAAGTTAATTTTAATACAAGTGGGGTACCCAATTGTTGCAGCCCACCATAGGTACCTACTTGATATTCGAGTATTGATCATTCCTATCACTCATTGTGAATCAGGTAGGTACTTTTATTACCTATGTCCTCAATAAATTTTATCAAATCAATATAAATAAATATATAGGTTAATTTACTTACTTTGCTTATAGTATATTTTAAGACAATCATTTCTCAGGAGTAAACTCGGGTCACGCGTCGGAGCTGACACGCACAATTTTTTACTGATCTCGCGCGGTATTTTTTAACGTTTTTATGGACCCCCAATACCTGACCCATGGACCCCTTCGGTGTACATGGACCCCAGGTTAAGAACCCCTGACATAAACCAAGGTTTTCGGCTTAAAAACCACTTGACCTTCATCTTTTCGTGTGGATGGTACTTTGGTTTTTCACTGTGTAGGCCCATGCCGTAGAATATGGCCACGTTGATTGCGGCATCAATGGCATTTAAGACAATCTAGCAAATGGAACATGGTCCAAAACACCACTACTCTTCTTTTGGGATGACAAACCCAAAAGAAAATTAGAGGTTATTTGGAATTTAAATTCAAATCAAATCAAAGTATTTTATTTCACATAAACCTACATGGGCACTTATGATACGTCAGCTGCACGGTTCCAATTGGTCGTAGCCGGCAAGACACTCCACGGTTACTCTTTAAAAATAATTGGCTTTTACAAAGTTTTCAAATTACAGTGCTTATAGGTATGGGAGGACAGTGTCAATGAAGAGAAGACTAAATCCTATTGTTATTTAGACCAATCAGTCACTCCTACAAAACTAGAAACTTCATAGATGGAGAACCTTGTTTTTTGAAGACAAATGCGTTTGTTTTCCTTTGGCATTTTATAGCTCATGATGAAATTTATTACTTATCCTAGTAGGTACTTAAATTTAACTATGTATGTGGATAATTTGTCACGATTGAAACTTATTCATATTTGAAACTCATATTTTTGAGGAGTGAAAACTTCTTTAGCCGCATTGAGCGATTTTTGGTAGGGTCAAAACTTATGGGTTCGCGTCACCGAAATGCTGACGTCACCGACCGAATCTCACGTGTTACGCCAGACTGGCGATGCGTAGCGACTTGTGTACATTTTGGAGTTTACACTTCTGTCGGCAGTCCTCCTTTCAATTTTGTTTTTACCAAATCATTTGGTGTACCTTTTGCAGGCAACCGTGTACCTACCGAACTTATTTTCTTCAATAATGAAAAGAGGATTAATATAATTTATGTGTTATTTTCCTTAACATCTAGTACTTACTTTGTGCGATATAAATATAGCATTCAAATTGTAATCTGTGGAGCACGTAGTGCGTAACATAATTTGTTTCAAATGTAATAATTTATATAATATGACTACCTCTTATTGTGCTACTGTTTGTTTTTCCTGAAATAAATAGCATCTGAACCAACGGAGTCAACATTCTAGTTAATTTTATATTTTAACACCAGTCATTATGTCTCTTCTGCTACAGGGTGACCTTTATGAAATTATCATATCTATTTTGCGTATCATATCTTATGATATTTTATCTTATGATATTTCAAAGCGAACTATTATAGTTATTTATGCAACTGTTGTATAAATAATAAGGGGTATTAAAACACGGATGTGGGTTTTTGAGTTGAGTGTTATAATACCTAATTATTGTCAGTTGCATACAAGACTATAAAGTCTTGTATGCAACTGACAATAATTAGCTACACCCATGATATGAATCCTCTATAAAAGATTCGCAATACCTAGGTAATAATATCGAACAAAAATGGCGGGATCCGACGTGAATTCTAATAACCTACTTTTTTTTTTTAATTAGTAGTTGTATTAGTGAAACGGGCGTGCATGACAATGTTCTTTTTTTTAAATTCATAAAGATACCACGAATTGAAAGAGGAAGGGATCGAGTTCGAGTTACATAATGCAATTTAGTACCTACAACATTATAACACTCGTTTGGATGATAATAAAATTATTATGGTTACTATGACACTGGTTGTTTTAATGTTGGCAATAAGTTAACTGTTTCAGAAACATTTATAGGTAGAGGATTTATACGAGTAGCATGGGTGTAGATAAAAGTTCTAAGCTCCGTGTATTACGGTTGCGGTTAATTCTTAGGAGGTAGTGAGAGATGTCGAGAAATAACTTTTATACTTTTATGTCTTATTTTTATTAGGTATTATTCACATACATACGTATAATATAATTAACATATTTTTTTTTAAGTAGGTATTCGAATTACCTTTCACTGACGCTAGTCTTTTAGCTCAAAGACCGCAAAGTCTACGACAGACAAAGGTACTTAAATGAGTCTATTAATAATTGGATCACACCTATAAGTGTCGATATAATTGGATATAAACTTTATCTACTTACAATGAGCTACAACCACCTACTTACATCTACATTATAAATTACGTTTTTCGTCTGCAGCTACTAAGATACATCATCATAAGCCTACAGCAGTCCACTGCTGGACATAGGCCTCTCCAATTGCACGCCATTCAGCTCGATTCTCAGCAACTCTCATCCAAATGCTACCAGCCACCCTGCGATGATCGTCGCTCCACCTAGCCCGAGGGCGTCCTACCTTACGTTTGCCGATTCGCGGTCTCCACTCAAGAACACGTTTACTCCAACGGTCATCGGTTCTACGGCTAATATGGCTGGCCTATTGCCACTTCAGTTTGCTTATTCTGTGAGCTATTCCGCAACTTTGGTTCTCTGCCGGATCTTCTCATTCCGGATTCTATCCCTCAGAGAGACTAGCTCGTTCCAAAGCTCGCTGAGCGACCTTGATACGTTAACAAATACACTTAAATAGATTAACTACCATTTCGTGGCCGCGACTAACAAGTTTTAGGTTGTAGGTACGACCCTAGAAAGGCACCTTACATTGTATAAATGATTTCATCACTACTGCTCTCAAAACAGCGAAGGAAAATATCACGAGGAAACCGGCGCGGCGGCCTGTCCTAGAACGGAACATTGGAAAACGTGAAATCCACCAACCCGTAATGGGCCCAGGTGGTGGATTACTGCCCGCTGGGATCTCACAGAGGAGGCCTGTGTCCAAACAAAGAGATCAGGCTGATTATGCCATATTCTTCGAATGATGCAGAGACGACATGGTCGTTGTTCTAAAACAATACTATTGCATAGGGTCCATTTTTCACAAGGTATAACCGCAATCCACAGCCAGGTTCAGATGTTCAATTTCTCAGTTTAATTATAGGAAGGATGTTAACTGTAATCCCCAAAGCTATCTTACGTAGGCAAAGAGACTAACTATGGATTAACAAGTGGTTGCTAAAATCAATAAATCCAATTAAATTGTTCTCATTCATCGTTTACTGTCAGAGTTAACCGTCCGACGATATTATGACGCACATCGTCTAAACACATCATTAGCCGGGGAATATTTGTCTATTATAATAGATAATTGTAATACCTTTTGTTTTATTAACCGCTATAGACAAAGAACTCTAGGTATCTAGGTAATAAATATAATTAATATAATCTCTAGGTAGACGGTTAAGGAGTCTTGAAAAGACGCCATCTTCCGTAATACCCGGAATGATTGGATGCAGATGATATTGGTTGAGTGATTGGTTTCTTACTACGGGAGGCAGAATATTAATTTAGAATAGCAGATAGAGTAATTCGGTGTATCAGTCTTGTGTACTAATGTGATTTGTTTCAGGAAGCAATCATTTCTTTAAGAAATTAATTCGATAAACTACCTCGGTAGACCTGTCAGTAAAGTACTTAACAAAACAGAAAATGGTCTACAAGTATACAGTCTACAAGGACAACAACGTTCTCACATTCACAAAATATTAAAGAATCTATATAAAAGAAAAATAAAATAAAAACCTATTTAAACCAATTAATGACATGATTGTCATTACAACTGTAACAGATAATATCCTGTTCACAAAAACCTAGTTTTCTCTGTCTACGCAAAAACCACAAATATAGAGTTGAAATTAGAATTGTAGGTATATATGTCAATTATTGAGAAGATTATGTTTATGTCAAATAATATTAAATATAAAAATAAGGTCTTTGAAAAAATAAAATAAACAGCCTTATTTGGGAACAGTTAATAGACATTTACGTAGTGATGTTGTTAATGTGATACCACGTAAGTGACGTGTGCAGAAGGAGATATTGCCAAACTTCCTTATCTTCAACGTAGTCTTTATTTAATCTTATAATATGCTTTTTTGATTAGGACACGTTTGATGTGTGGGAGTTCTGTAACCGACACTGGCAATTGGTTATAGGTAAAAGCGGATACTCTTTATAAGAAACGACTTGCTAGTTTCAGTAAATCTAAATCTGGGTATCACAATTTTTTATTTTTACTACGTGTATTAAATTGCTTTGGATTTTGAAAAGTTTTAAGTTATTGCGAACACACAAAACACTTTCTAAGTTGAAAAGAGACGGCAGAGTAAGTACCTATATCAATTTCTTTGAATTTTCTTCTGAGACTCGCGAGAACCAATTTTATAGATCACGCGGATTGCCCTTTTTTGTATAATGAAAATTGAATCTACGTCTGCTGCCGATCCCTAAAGCAGAAAGTTAATTGTCATTTTATGGTTGATTATTATTATTATTTGCCTCAGGCATTAAGTCCGCCTTTGTACAGTATTATTTTTTTACTTGTGCTTAAAGTTTTAAGTTTTTAATAAATTATTATGTATTGAAGTAGAAGCAGATAATAATAATTTAAAAAAAGTCATACATTGTTTTTTTTTTATAAATTTTCAAAGTTGTATAACGCCAAAAAATATAAAATGTCAAATTACTCGGAAATTGTTGACATTTGCATAGGGGTCATACGGGTCATTTGGTTGCAAATGACCTCACCTACATGGATTGCCAACATATTACTAATGACCCTCTATATTTCGATAACGTGCGAGAACCCAACCCAGAAGTCAAGCAAAAAGTACACCTGTGCCCAAATTATTTGATATAGGTAGGTAAAAAAGCGCTAAAATATTCAAATAGAAATAACACTAGGATTCCCTGTGTCGCGGTCGTGGAGACTAGTCTCCTTGCTCTCACAAGATTATTGGGTAGGTACATAGGCTCATACACAGCATCGGTCGGTAAGATTTCTGAGGCGACAATAATCGAATGTTCTTTCAAATAAATACATTCATCTAAACATATGTAATTAACTAAGGTGCATTAAATTTTAACGTGTGTAGTGTATGGTACACGTGTGTGGTGTGGATGTGTGATGAATGAGTGATTTATGGTGAGTTAACATCAAACGAACACAGAACCAGAGCAAGGGTAAGAGCACTCCTTTCGCGACATCTCTTAACATTTCTGTAGGTATGGATAAACTGATGGAAGTATTTTCCAATCCGTCCAAAGTGGGGACATAATCCAAACTAATATTAAAAATGCGAAAGTAAGTTTGTTTATTTGTTACGCTCTCGCGCTAAAACGGCTGAACGGATTTGGATGAATTTCGGCACATGGCTAGACCATGACCTGGAGCAGGACATCATATATGCTGATTTTCATCCTGGATCGCAGACGAAGTCGTGGACAATATCTTGTAAAATATAATACAAAGATTCGATTTATTATGTGCCAAACACCTAATCACGCGCATGAATAGGTATCAATATACATAATATGTTGATTACGTTACCTGTTAAAGTAAAATACATAATGCAAATACCTTTCTAGTTACAAATAAAAGTCACTTACTGTACCTATCTAATTATGTAGTACTTAATAAAGATTATCATTTGTTAATTATTACCTAAATACTACGTTGCGTCAAAAAGGGAAAATAATCTGATACTTTATTGTCAATTAGACTAAATGCATGCTTTCCTAAACTATACCACGAAAAAGCGTATTTAAGTATTGAAATTAGGATGTACAGTTTATGTAGCAGAAAGTTCAAAGTTATTTGGGACAATCTCTTCCAAATTGGAAACCAGAACCTACTTTAATTAGTTACAAGCAACGTTAGTAGTTTTTGTCAGTAGTTTTAGGTTTTACTATCAAAATGCTCTTTACTACAGGCTATTATGTAGCCTATCTAAGAGGACAGTACCCCAACCATATATGTTGTATACCAGTGTTCATTGTAAAGTGCAACTGTTTTTATTGTATTTACCGCAACACCTTTTATGCAATAAAGTTTTTATTATTATAAAATTTGCTTAGCAGGTTGCGACCTTTGTAGTTGTAGGTAGTACTACATAAAGGTACCTACGTACTAATCTATATTAATATTACAAAGAGGTAAAAATAGGTTTGTATATAAGGTGGTACTTTTCACCGTTCCCTCGGCTGTGAGTCAGATCTCCTCTCTGTAAGAGGGACCGGACCATAATCCACCACGCGGGCCCAGTGTCGGTAGGTAAATGTCACATGTCTTAATTTTTTTTGGTTTTAGGTTTTCCGGTTTCCTCGCGATTTTTCCCTTCACCTTCTTGAGCGGCGTATTTAAGTACCTGGCTGGGTTCGAACCCACGGCATGTAAGTCGAGGCCGTTACCATTGGGCCACCACTGCAGTGCATTCCAAATGTCTGTAATTTATTTTAATAACTTAAATAAATATTATAGTGTAACGTTTCTATTTAATAATACATATTTCTTATTAATAACAATCACGGTATACTAAACTTGTATGTTACATACACAATTAGGAACAAACACATATAACACGATAGAAGAATATTACCTACAATTAGGCGTAAAAGCACTAAATATAAAACAAATAATAATATAATAAATAATGTATAATAATATAATGTATAATAATAATAATATATAATTTTAATAGCAATAGTCGTAATAGGTACAATCATAGGTTACCTGGTAAAGAGATCGCAGAAAGCGACAAGGCCGCCCATTGTTTATTTATTAATGTTTAATTTATTTTTTGTTATGTATTTTTGTGGTGTACAATAAAGTATATACCTACGTATAAATAATAAATAAATAAATCATAGAAAATTGCACGTGCGTGTTTCTGCATTTATACATTCAGGGTTTACAGTACTGTTACATCTAATTTACATTTATAATTACATAATGTTATTATGATTAATGTTACTTAATTAATTATATAACATTATGGTAGATTGGTAAGTACTTATTCGGTGAATTTATGGTTACTTGCTAAATCAAACGTAGGTAAACTAAAACCACCCATAGTGAATTAAATTTCGACTTACATTTTTGTAATCAAATAATGTAAGATAATTAAGCAGGTATATTAGTGGTTATGTATTACTTGCTATTTTACTTAGATATAAACTTCAATGACCTCTCCCAGCCCGATCACTTAAAACTTAAACATATTCAGGGTGCTTAGAGACTGAACATACTAAAAGTCCTAACATCAAGTAAGTGAGCCGGAATGGAGGCATAAAGTACCCACTTTTGGGTTTTTCGCTAATATCTCAAAAAGCCGGTGCATTGTAGGCCCCCGATCACTATGTATGGCAAGCCGATCCTTTGGGAGAAGCGAGCTAAATACCTAGGTGTGATGCACACAAAGACGGCTCGTTCGCGCGCCTCTTTCGCTCTCGGTTGGCTTCACTTTATATTAACCGCCCGCAGCAAATTGTCACTAAAGTGCAAATTGCTCATTTACACCGCAGTTATCCGTCCCATCATGACCTATGCCTTTTATTTTTTTTGCGGCTGGGAAGTCATCAAATAACTTCTCTCGCTCTGGGCGGAGCGGGAAGGTGTGTCAGACTCAGCTGACTAAAACCCACCCGTGTTCCTTCAGTTGCCTGTGCCAGGGACCACGGTAACCCTTTCGGACTTTCCCGCAACCCTGGCAGATCATGACCTATGCCTGTGTCGTAATTGCACACGCAATCTTCATAATATGCAGACCCTCCAGAACCGTTTCCTCAGAAAGGTTACCGGAGCTCTCTTCTATGTCCGTAATATGAATCTTCAGTTAGACCTTAGAATGCTCACCATCCAGCAGTTCATGAAACGCCTTTCAAAGCGTTTGTTTGACTGTGGCATAAAGCACGCCAATCCCTGATTGATCCCCTACCGCCCGAGGCATACGTTAACTATCCCTGAAGACGCCACTACGCTCCTCCAGGAGAGTAGTAAAGCCACCAGTACCTACTCTCAGTAAACACAAAAACAGACTGCCGTCCTTTCCTCCTTGCCGCCGAGGCCCAACGCGACGCCGCAATCCAAGTCTACCCCGACCCTTGCTAGAGCCGCCCGCGCCGCTGAGCCTGTAGCTTTAAATAATTCGTCCCTAAATAATAATTCCGATCCAGCCTGTCCCTTGCTGCCCGCCCCCAACGACGCTCCAAGCCGAGGTTCGTACCCCACAGGGGGGCCCTTAGCGTGTAGTCGCCTAGTTTATAAGTTTTTAAGCCCTGGCTGGAAGCCTTAATTTATTAAGGCAACCACAGGCAAGCCCGGTTAAGCAGCCGACCACCTCCTAGGTTGACCTGCGAGATGTCATTTATAAAAAAATAAAAAATCAACGACCTCTTTCTTATAAATTGATTTCGGGAAATACTTTTACGTTCCATGTCAATCAGTCATTAAACTGCATATCGAAATGAAGAAATTACACTTACAATTCTTGTTTGATTAGCTTCTGTCCACGAATTAATTCGCGTGGAAGTCGTAAGAGACCACAATATAAATATAAACTAATATAACAACCACATTTCCCGCCCTCGCTTTTATTTCGTTTTCGTTTTTAATGTTCTTTCTAACTGTTTTCTTTGGAACGGCTCCTAAGGGTTGATGTTAAATGTTGACAAGAATTGGGCTATCAACTACAAAAAGATATTTTTAAATTCCGACTGGTAGTTCCACAGATTAGCGCGTTCAAACAAACTCTTCAGCTTTAATAAATTAAATTAGCCAACGAAACTCCGCTGACGTGAAGGGTATCGATATGTAAATACGATAAAATAAAAGATTTGATGTTTTTTTTTAGGGGTCAACGACCGCTGTAAGTATTATTATATGAAGTATGAGTTGAAAAAATGTGTTTTGTCGTAATTAGATATCGATACCAATAGCGTCTGTGCAGTTTACACGAAAACAACAGATTTTTTAAACTGATATTTTAAGTGAATACATTAGTTGCGGTCGATGACCCCACAATAAAAATCTTCCGAAACGAACTTGACGAAACGATATGAAGTAGTCCGTCCCGATTTTAGACTTTCCGTCTAGTTCTTCTTCAGACAGAGAAGCTGTAGGCAGACAGGCGCGACGCGACTCTGAAAACTGCATGAAAATTGTTCTACAAGAGTCGCGCCTGTTTGCGAAAGCCTTAACGCTTATACTGGCGTTAAAGAGGAAAAAATTAATAAAGAGATTAATTTGAAATAACGCCTCGATTTATCTTTTAAACATCATTAATTGTAATAATAATATGAGAGCTTATTAGGTACTAGCTTTTTCCCGCAGCATCAACCGCGTGGACGTCGGAAAATATCCCATGGGAACGTACTGTCGGGATTAAAAGTACCATTTGTATTAATGCAGGTTATAAACTATCCGTGTGCCGAATTTCATCCAAATCCGTTCAGCCGTTTTTGCGACAATCCGGAACATACATCCAAGCATTTTAATTTAATCTTCTGTGTTTCGTAATGTGACTATTTCTAGATATAGAAATCCAGTTCTTCTAAACGAAACCGATAGCTGTGCTGCTGGGGAGTTTGTTGCGCACTTCTTCTTCCCAGCTAAAGCACTAGGAAGTCGTGAAGGGCGGGCATTTTGGGGGACTTCAAAAAGTGTAAAATAAATGACTTTTGATTTTGATTTTCATACAAACGGACAAAAATTCTAAAAACTATTTTTTCGGCATCAGACTCGCACACACCTCGTAGCAATTAATTTTTCCAAAAATAAATGAATGTACAGTTATGATTATGATATAATTTTATAGAATGACTTTATCTATTTTAATGTGTTTTTTTTAATGAATGTTGTTGATTTCTTGGTGAATTTTATAGTAAGTAGGTACAGTATTTTAGAGTTTTGTTAAATTGCATTTTATTGTAACTGATATCGGTGATTTTTTTTTATATGGGGACGTGCCTTAATAAATGTTATAATTATTTTAGCATTAGACGTGTGGCTATACCTACTTAATTATTGAATTTCTCTTTTCGTTAACTAATGCAATTTGTTAAAGTGCATTGAAAATCGCACGATGCTATTGCATAGTCCGGAATTGATATTACTTAATTTAAATATATTTATACTGCCCACAATTTGTTTTTGATTGTTTTCAATATATATGCGAATGATAATGATTGCTGAAAGAAATACTGAAACAAACTCAGGGATATTGAATTCGTATGTAGGTACTGTAGGGGTCACTTAAAAAGCGGATTCCAGACATTTCTAAAGACGCAGAAATAATTTAGTGCTATATGTAGAGACCAACGTTCCACACAAAATCTAATAAAAACCAAACAAAAAGGGAACTTATAGATTTTCAAACACAATTTATATCTGCGACCTTCATCGAAGGAAATTGCCACTTTAATTTTTCTATTATTCTTTATGGCAATTAGTGCCGATACCGACAATTCTATTTTGACGGATGTCAGGTAAATAGTTCAAAAATATATTCCAGTTTATTTTAATAATTTTACAACAAGAAAATCTTATTATTTCCACCGACATCTCTGCCTATTTCCCACAGACAGTTGAATCAAGTTCCCCAATTTAGAACATCTGTCTTATTAGACAGAATTAAGGGCATAAAGCAAGTAAGTACAATCTAGAAATTAGTTCCATCTAAAGCCTTAGGCCCGAAGGCTGACTGCGAGAGAACGTTTTGTGGTCACATTATCTAAGAGCCAGCAATACTTGCCTACGATTATATCTATTCGGTAACAGCGACTCAGTTCTTTGTTGTTGGTTTATTCTCGAAATAGGCTACTATTACTATAATTATTAACATCAAGCTGTTTTTCCCAATGGGTTTGGCAGAGGTGTACCTGTAGTACACCCACAGTTCACCAATCAAGTGTACACACGGCTACACATCAAGCTATACATTTTCAGTTTACGCTGACCTCTCATTGTAACATAAACCTATACGATGCGAGATCAGCTTATACTGGATTTGTATAGCTTGATCTGTAGCCGTGTGTACGTTCCGATGTAATCCGGGGCGAGCCTATTGCCAGCATCCAGGCACAATTCCTGATGGACAAACCCAACAACGCTGCCTGACCTGGGCGTCCAACCTAGGACCTTATACTCAGCAGTAGCACTTGCGACCGTAATACACCAACGAGGCACTCAAATTACTATCCAATATTTCAAGCCGGATTAGCGGCTTCTCTATTCAAATTCAGTGCTGAATGTTGGATGCCGTAGTAGATTAAATATTGTTTAAATTGGTTAAATATCGATCCAATTACATTAAATCTCATCGCTGGAACATAGATATTCTGTGGAACAATTTTAGCCTTTAAATGTAGAATTGAATAGAATACTTTTTATTATGTACATCATACAAATTTGCAGCTATGAATACGTACCTACCTACATCCTTCGAAGGTAGACTTATCGGGTCAATTTATTTTCAAGTATCTTAACAGTGTTATCTTTCTTCTGTTGCATTAGTGGGACAGAACTAATCCGCTTTCGTACAGCGTGATAAGGCATTTTTTGAAAAAGTTTTACATACTTTCGAAAAAAGAAAAAAAATGTTAGGGAACTAAAATTTTTTTTTCAAAAACGAAAGTAAATTCCTCTCCATTCTGGAGATGGTAAGGAAATAGAGTGGTAAATGCAAAGTTTCAGCTGTACCTATATCTAGAAATTTTACGTATAGCAAAAATGTTCAACTTGGACAGTTGTAAAATACGTTACATTCTTGATATTTAAATAAAATATCAAAAACCACTGAAGATTCAAACCAAAACCAAAAAATAAAGAAGGTTTTCCTAACAGATTTTCGTTATCTTAAACGAAAGAGAAATTCGAATATCTCTTTCATTTATAAAGAGATAAAGATAGGTGGGGAAAGTGTTACACCGCGGGCTGAAACTATAAGTAAGGCGTCTGTGCGCACGCGCCACTCAAAGCTCCGACCTGCGCGCAGTGTCACGGGCGCTCGGTGTGTTCATGCCCTAAAAAAAATCCAGCTACAGATTAACTTTTTATTTCGTAGTGCTACATCCAGTAAAAGTGTGTGTTGTCATTTCTGGATTCAAAACATCATCCCTATTTCGAAATAAGGTAAGATTTTTTTTAGAATGTAATAATGTGCTGAAGACTCATAAATGTTAACATGTTTATGATTCTCTGCAACTTTCATAAATTAATTTTACTCGATTATAATTAATATTATTGCTCTTTTAACTGTCTCGGTCTCGAGGAAAATGTTATAGAAATCGATTTTTAAAAATAATAGTTGATAATATAGTTGGCTTTTAAAATTTTCTCGAGAATTATTTATTAACTAGCATAAATGTTTTAGAAAAATATCAATCAGAACTAATGCACTTTATTTGCAAAAGAAACACTTATAAATTGTATTGAGTGATGAACTGGGCTAGATATCTACGGTACTTTTCACGGCCGTAACCAACGACGACGAGCAATAGACAGACCATAACGTGAATTATGTACATTTGTATTAGAATTCGTGTCAATCATGACATCGCATAAATCAAATATAATGGAAATAGTTTCGATAACAGACTTTACAAAGCATATTTTCATGTCCTTGACGGAAAATCGCAATATCGTGTGCCTCACATAATAATTAATAACCAACCTGCGTGAATCATAAAGGTATTTTGAAATCTAAACATTCAGAACGAAAGGGACTTAAAGGTTTTATATGGCAATGAACCGTCAAATGAGATGTTGGAGGCTAAGATGCAGATGCAACTGAAAACATTCAATGGCGATGCAACCGCAAGCGCAGGCGCAACGTTTAGTACGTAACTATCGCGAAGTACTTGTTTACTACGACTACCTAGATCTACTTGAGAGTTATTTATAGAACTCAATTATAGAACACAATAATAGGTTCTTCATTCGTCCTCCTCTTGCCCTTTTTCCAAAATAGTTTGTGGTCGACGACACAGCATGACTTTTCTTCAATAAAAAACTTCATTCACTCATCGTGTCAGTCAGTGATCGACATGTCTAGATTCAATTTCTCATAAGCAACCGTTGAAAGAAAGACATGTCATTAATGAATAGTGTACCATTATTAAACAGCAATTAATATCGTAGAAACGATCAAAAATGGCACAAGCATGGCGGAACAAATTAATGCACTGACGATTAATGTCCCCATACCGAAATGATCAACTTACCAATACAGCCGTCCAACTTGTATGTATTGTAACATTCTTATTGGTCTACTTCGATGTTAATGCACACGTCATCTCCTCTTAACCAGATGTGTTTGTAGCAAGTATGGTTTAACATTCGTATCTGGGTTTAGGTAAGTAGTGACAAGTTGATAGTTAATTAACACTCACTTGCATTCATTTTAAGTTTACTTTTGCTCTCTGGTCAGGGAATGCAATCACCTGGAGTGCGGCAGTATGTACTAAATACCTTTTGCTTCTGCTGACCTTATCTCAATTCTATTTATTCTTTATGAACGTCTTGATACTGTAAGGGGGTACTTCCCGTTGGTTAATACTCCGTGGTTAACACTATTAACTACTGGGAATGATGCGTTCTACTGGATAAGCAGTGTTGACGAACGCGACATTTTTTTCCCAATAGTTAATACCCTCGTGTCGCGTATAGTTCAGGAGTCAGGTTAAAGAAAAGTAAAAATAATTAAAAAATATAACGGTTCTTGAAAGTGTTTTAATTAAGACTTGAGGCACCAAATTAATAATGATCCATGTTTTTTGCAGAAATTTTCCAACCAAAATCAACCATTTTGGTCAAATTACCTGCTCAAAATGATGTAAACTGTGTGCTCTGATTTAAAAAATAATAAAGATTTGTCATTTTAGGGTGGATTATTATGTATTGAAGTAGAAGCAGATAATAATCATTTAAAAAAAATCGCGTGTTGTATATTTTTTATAAGTTTTCAAAGTTATACAACTTTGAAAATTTATATATACCGCCAAAAGAATATAAAAATGTCAAATTACTCGGAAATGGTTGACATTTGCATAAGGGGTCATTTGGTTGCAAATGACCTCCCTGGATTGCCGAGATATTACCGATAACCCTGTATATTTGAACTCGATAAACTTTTATAAATCGCTCGTTTAGAAATAATTCGCGGTCGAAAAAGATTATCTATTCATCGTTAGATATACCTGCATAATTTCATTGTCCTACAGTTTCTCGATAATCACTCTATTCATTAAAAAATCCGAGTCAAGTTTATTCATAAAAAACGATAATTTCGTGAAAGTCTTTCCTTTGCTGTCTGTGCATTGACACCACAAACAAATGTCATCATAATTATTTAGTCATAACTTTAGCCCCATTACGTTCATAATTGGCTTGGTTGGTGATCCAGTACGATGTTACTAAGAATCTATAATGTACTTGACCAGACAGTTTTAACTACAGGATTTTGATTTAAAATACAATAATACGGTTTATTTGTATAATATACAAATAAACCGTATTATTTAAAATTAAAAACTAACTAAATATTATTTAGTTAGTTATTAATTTAAATTAGTACCTAGTGTAGTTAGATGTGTCTATTTATAATGGTCCTGTTTATTTTAAATAATCAGGACTTATATTTCGGAATAACATTGTACTCGGATTCTAATGTCAGATGAACAGATTTCATGAGAATTATCTGTTTAATTTTACCATTAACATCAAAATCACACGCTCCGTGAATAAAGGAAAAATGTGTTAATATCAAAAAAATACTTTTAGTGTAACCCGCGCTATAAGGCAGATGAGGTTTTGCTCTTATGCGCAACGAGACTACGCTCGTCTTCTATTAAAATGTATGTTAACGATATTCATAATCCATTTTAAATTATAATGGTCTCGTTAGTTTTTCCAAAAAGAAAATCTGATAATACTTTAAAACATCATTATTTCGGAACCATTTTTTTAGTTTTGATTAGAAAGGTTTCTGACAGAAATGTTAAGTCTACTTATGAATCTTTGTTTTCGGCTTATATATATTTTTTTAATAGTTCGGTAACACTGGTTTTGTTAGCAATTGATCATCTTAATTGCATGACAAAAATAATTTAATTGCATTTGTGAAGGAGAAAAATAGAAGTTTTTCATCTTATGTTAGATTTCATTCGTGGTTCGTTACCCATTCGTCCGCGCAGAGAGTTGAGGACTCCGTCTGTGTTATTTTCTATACTCGACAAACTCTGTCTGTGTTATTTTCTATACTCGACAAACTCTGTCTCTGTTATTTTCTATACTCGACAAACTCTGTCTCTGTTATTTTCTATACTCGACAAACCCACTTGTCCTTCTTACCCAACTTCCCATGTTCAATACTTATGCTTCGCGCATAGTAAATATCTTCGTTCCACCAACGTTCAAGCAATCGTTTTCTACAGTGTCCTTCTCACCGCTCTGGTTTCATTCACTTTTCTTCCTTTGGTCCAAGCGTTCTTGTTTTAGAATGCACTTCTTCTGAACATCGGGATAGAAACCAGTTGGTTATTTTTTAAGGTGAAGGCACGAGAACATATTCGTTAGAAGCAGTATCATCACAGCGCTGATTTGCTGGATTCATTTTCCACCTATCGTTATTTCTCCTGACAACATTTATTTTCGTTATAATATGTGTTTCGAGTTAACTATCCTTTCATCATTATGTTGCACCTGCCATGTTTTGTCTCTGCATCACCCTAAGGTTGACTGGTAGAAAATGCCTCAGGCATTAACTCCGTCTTTGTAGTGTTTTTTTTTACTTGTGCATATAGTTTTAATAAATAAATACCTGTCGTTTTTTTCCGTAGAATAGTAATATAGTTTACTCGTATTTAAAACCAGTTTTTATTAAAATAATAAACACTACATAATCATCGTAAAATGCATTCAAAATCATGTCAAGCACGAGACGATTTGTAATCACGTTTTCTTTATAAAACGAACGATTCGTTTATTAATGTTCATCTTTGATTTAATTAATAATGTCTGGAATATAGGAGTTGTTACAATAATTAATAATATAATTGGGTGATTTTCTCAGTAAAATGATTTCATGACTATTGAATAATAATAATAATCTTAATATCTTATTATTTTTCAAAATGTATAAATGGATAGGTCCTCCAAGCCCTAAACTTATACAACGTGGAGACGCTAATACGATAATAAATGATAACACTGTCAATACGAGTATATTGAAACTATCAAATAAATTCTAACATTGAAATAAAGAAAAGTGTTTTTTTTTCGAACAAAAAATAAAAATATAACTTTATTTAGGTCCTTTTACAAAGTAATACATTTAAAAACTTTTAAATACTTAGTAGTACCAAGTTCTTAACAGATTGGCTTAAATACTTATGTAAAAGCTAGTTTAATTTACACGTTTTTATTTACCTATGAAAGGTGCGTTGGTACTGACATTACAACTTGTGGCGACCTGCCTGAGCTAGGTTGATAAAAACCTGTGTTTCAGGCCATCCCCATACTGAACGATCAGCTGAATATTTGTCCATAGTTAGTTATTTATTTATATAATCCTATCCTAATTATAGTAGGTTCTAAATACAAATAAAAGTTGCCAATTTAATAACTACATCATTATTGAAGTAGTTGTAAAAGTCTTTCTGTGTCTATGTAATCAAGTTTAACCAAATATTCGCGTATCTTCAGACTACAATGTTTGTAACCGGCACTGTAAATATTAAGTATTCTTTGAGCTTAATATATAAATCGGGTCCTAAATATACATAGAATCGGTAAACAGACTCAGTAGTAGTGATGACCCTAAGGGTTTTGCCGATGTTTTACTAGCTAAAGTAATTTAACTATTGGATATATTTGACTGATTGATTGTAAGCAGATTGGGAACTGTATAAGATATACGAAATTTTATTTAATGTCGTATTGTCTTTGACAACGTAGGAACCTTTGCTTCATTCTGGTTTGGCACCAGATCTGACATTAGCAAGTCAGCCGGTTGGTAGCGCAGTAGACTACTCAAGATGAATGCCAAGCGAATTCAGAGGCTTTCTTTATTGCATCCCAACCTAAACAGTGGTGTATCTCAACCTTAGACCACCTTTATTTTTCTTTTTAAGTTTAAGGAATCTGATTTGTCGAACAGCGCCATAAAACTGAAAGCAATTTGTCTCAAAGATAATGACGGTTCTTTGGAAAGTTAAAATATGAGACTCCGCTAATGATTAAAGTAAACGTTTTAAGTCTTCACCTTCATTGTCAGACACAAACACTTTCATCCTTTTCAATGCCAGACACGAAATATATGAGTCTGCTTTAATAAACATGTCCTAGTAACGATAAATTAATTTTGTACTGTTTGACAAAGAAGTGTTCATCAGCAGCCTTGGTTTTATTATAAAGGAGATGAAATGAGAAACTGCCTTTAAATTTATTAAGTAGGTACTTAAATAGGTTCGTCGGATTTGTGTACAGTGAGTGTACACATTCGTGGGTAGGTGAGGGAACGAAGAATCCTTATCCTAACGAAAGTAAGTTTGTAAGTAAGTTTTAATGCGAAAGTAAGTTTGTTTGTTTGTCGCACTTTCACGCTAAAACGGCTGGACTGATTTGGATGAAATTTGACACGTGGGTAGACCATGACCTGGAGAAGGTCATAGGTTTCTTTTCATCCTGGATCGCAGACGAAGTAGTGGGCAACAGCTTGTTTAATATAATGTAGACTAGAAATATAATATAATGTAGACAGAATATAATGCTCCATATTAAATACACCATCCAAATTACAGATATGACTGTAGAAATTCGACATATATAATGTTATTAACTCTCTCTCTTGTGAAACTAAACACAAAAGTATTTTTTAGAGGTAGGTAGGTACTATATTTTGAAAACCCGAACTATATTAGCACTTTGTTTTATTTGTTGCCTCACTAAGATGATTATTTTATTCATTAATTTTAGCTGTAAACTTGAATTACGAAGCTGATAACTTGAATTCATTATTTACAGACGGTGAACAACTTTTTTGTTTGTGTTTAAAAAGTTAAAATAAATAAGTTAGTCATGTGAAATATTCTTGCTATTTCTAAGCATTGTATAGTAAGCAAAGTTGCTAAACAGTGCATCGGTACGACCTCTTTGTGTTGGTTGAATAAACTTTACGAGCAACAGTTTGTAGGTCACGCTAGTTGCAAAGTATGTGTTCGGAAACAAAATTAAACCCTAAACGTTTAGGCCATAAACACAATTGTTGTTTGCCTATTAAATAAAGAAAACCACAAAATAATAAGCATTGACTTTGTTCTTTACTTCTCGACTGTTGAGAAGTTTTTATTTATTTCTTATAAGAATAGATATGGCACAGAGACGGAACTAATGTCAAAATATATTCATTTTCATTCTGCTAGTCGACCTTTGGGTGATGCAGAAACAAAACATGGTTATAGAACAACTTACTAAAGTAACTAAGAATAAAAAAAAACTTGAGAGGTGTCAAGGGACACCCGGATGGAACGAAGTTCCTTTCGATTAATTAGTGAAGGAATTGTAATATATATATTTTTTTTTTAAGTTATAATAATATGTTTTTTATTATTAACAAATATATATATATATATATCTAGCTTAAAAAGTGTCGTGACAACTTTTCGTAAGAATTTTTTCCGTCTAGCCCCCTTTCACAACGCGCGATAAGGAACTTCGTTCCAAAAACAACAAAGGAATACATACATAAAATAAACAATCAAAGCTGTCAGGTGTAAGTGTCATGAGTTTATAAATTATACTGCGACTGCAAAAATGCACTGGCTGCAGTTGGTTCATTTGTTTATTGCCTAATAACTCGTCGAATACTTGACCAATTGTTTCCAAATCTTACACGCGTATGTATAAATTGTAGGGTATTACTAAACGTAATGAATTTAAACATCGAAGAAACCCACTTTTATTTACCGATCGGTATTTTTGTGTAAGCAATGTTATACTGTTTATAATCAACTAGCGACCAGACCCAGATTCACACGGTTATCACTACTTCACAAAACAATGAGATTTCTTTATTATACATAATGTAAGTTTAATATTAATTTATGTATAAGAAAAACTTTCCGGAATAAATTCTCTAAATTATGGTGAAAACCACCTCAAAATCCGTTGGGTGTTTTAAAAGAAAAACGCGGTCATACAGACAGACACGAGAAATATGTATACATTCAAATAAAGATGAATCATCAATGTCGTTTTTTTTTTCATTAGGTGTAACACTTGACGATATGCCCATAGGTTTAATAGAAATCTCATAACTCCCTATGCTACTACCTAATGAGTGTGATTATTAACGTTTTTTTAATAGACAGAACTTTCTCTTTTAATGATTTAATTATAAAATAAAAAAGCTCTTACGAGCATCGTCATCGTCATCTTTTATGCGCATGACCATGTCAGATAGGCACAGAAAAATAAAGTAACCAGGTATATCTAAAAATATATAATAGTGACGTCGCCAATTTAAAAAATATAGTTTTAATGCACGTGTAACGGTTGTAGTAGATATAATTAGTTCGTGAAATTTAAACGTTGTTCAAGGAATCTTTAGCGTTTCTAATCTGCTGTACTTGTATCTAGTTATCATTACTATAATTATTGTACTTACTTCTATTGTTTATCTGTAACTAAATACCTAGCATGAATTTGTTAACGATAAAGAAATATTTCTATTATAATGCCAATTAGTTCACGTAAAAAAAGAAAAAGTAGTGTAACATTTTTCTCTAAACTTTAAATAAAGTTTTAGAATAATATTATGTAGTAAAGCACGTTTGATCATTTAGAACAAAACGAATCGGTTAATATGCATGCATAGAAAAACGTAGAAAAAGCCCGAGAGTCGAATCTTCCGATGTAGTTTATAGCATCTTGATTCCATGAAACGATAGACATGTTTTACACAACCTTAATTTCAAAGCAAATACAGTAACTCGTCTTACGTCTATTGCTGAGATATAAATTAAAGTTACAAGTGTCATTAACGGTAAACAGTACGGTTTTTTAGATTGGGGTAACTATCAAGGTCAGCTGACTTTGACCCACTTCCGATTATGAAGTTACGATTGAGATCAGGCCGCTTCACATCACTATATTTGTACAGATAATAATGTTCTTTTTTTGAACCGAAAAAAAAAACACGGAGCGCGTTTTGAAATTATTTAGGTGATTTATTGTTGAAATAACTACCTACCTACATACTGTTTGTGGCTACAGAGATGGCAACTAATAGAGATGAAAGAAAAATACACGTTGCGGCCGACCCTACATAAATTGGGATATCTATGGTCACGAGAATGATGATGATATTGTTTGTGAAAATAAAAATCGTGTAAAGCGTATTCTTTATATTCCCGACATAGTATTTAAATAGGTAATCAAATCAGATGGCACAGTTTAAAAAATCAATATATATTAAGTAATCATTCAATACATTCAATGAACGTGAGGTAGAACGTTGTGTTTACCTACTGTTTAACAATTACCTATCAAAGGGATCTGAAATAGTTAGTTTTAATTTCGATTGCTTGAATAGGCATGTGTAACGGGTTATTTTTTTTGTTTAAGGTAAATCTTCCATATTTATTTACAGATTACGAGTTTAATAAGATCAACACACTTTAAATTTATCTGACAGCATTTCACTTGTCAAAAGCGATGAATGTTGTTTTAACAGATACATGATAATTATTGTAAACTACAAACTATAAAACAACAGTTTTTTTTATGACAGTTGTTTCTTTTACCCAATTGAAATTGTTAGAACCGTTAAGAGGTTCAGTTTTCTCTGAATTTAAATTTACTAAATAATAGTTAAAACTAAGTTACTGGGCTTGTTTTTGGGCACCGGCCTATCTAGACCAATTAAGAACCGTATACATACAGACATTTCTTACCTTCCTCTTTCAGAAGAGATCAGTGTATCTAAAAGGTGCAACTGAAACATACCTAAGTATTAATATGTATTTTCAGAACACCAAAACCCAAAATAATGAAAGTAAAGTATACTTTAGTTTTTAGTTACGTATATTTATATCTACCCATCATAATTGTCTACTTTTTTTTTTTTATTTTTTTTTTTTTTTATTTTTTTTTAATGCAAGAACTATTTTCATCCTAGTTAATTTCAAGTAGAGCTTGACAAACTGTTATGTGCTTCCGTAAATACATAATTTCATGGTGAAGGCCAGTTTCATAATAAAAAAAACTACCCGAAACTAGTGTCTCAGTCAAACGATTGTGTGTTTTCAAATCACGAGGAAAACCGCAACTGACGGTGACCAACATGGAACCTTGCTTGCGTTTACATAACAATTACCAAGTTATATATAATATCTTTGAAGCTTCACTACTGGAAAATTTTATAATAATTTAGATCCCTAAATACCCACCTAGATTATTATGAAAGTAACTGAACCATTTAAGTATTTAGTATGTGCTATAAAATGTAGGTTGGTAGTATCTTAACTTCGCAAAACTTTAGCATCAAAACCTTAATTAATGAAGAGTGTCTACTAAATTGCTAACGGTATACATTTCCTATTTCTCGGATGTTAATATTATATACTTTTCCATTCAAAAACCTCACTAGAGCTTCCAAATTCTCGTGTTTTGTCGAGACGAGAGCTTTGGCTCTTCGTAAGCTCATGGAGCTGTGATTCGCCGGCCGGCCACCATGCACGTGGTCACTCTCTACCGGTTCTACAAGTACCTACATCGCGTCATGCGCCCGCGCCGGTGAAAGTGTCCCGCGATCCCCACGCAATCTCATTCACTGCAGTCGGTTAAACTCGGGGTCAAGCGCACAACAAGTTTCGTTTCCATTATTTACTTTTCTTCGAGAGCCAGTAAAAGTTAGCAAAGCTTTGTGAAGTCATGTGTGATGTGTCGATATTTTGCCAACGGCTATATGTCATGTGCCGTTTTGGTTGTCTTTAGAGATGTTTACTTCTTACTCTCACCGACAGTTGTAAAACTTTCTTATGCGAAATCTATTGTAGTTTGCGCTAAAGAATTTACAGATGGGAGTGTTTAAACAAAGACATCGTGGTCTATATGTGTCAATTATGTTATAGACTTTCAGCCACGATGTTATCTGACTGTCCATAAAATGTTTTGGTACAAACCGAACCGCAAGAAAGGAGGTTTATCGATCACAGTTTAAATGAAACGTTGTGCGCAAGCTGGTATTCATTATCGATGTATCGAGAACTTGACACCCCTGTACGATATGCATATAGGTAGTCAGAATTCTCACTTATTTACAAGAACGGTACTAAAGTACACGAAAGGTATGTTAATTTTTGTGCTAATATAGCATCAAATACTGTCACTTCACCCTTCGCACGGTTAGTATATCGGGTCCACAGATTGCAAGAATGCATCTTACCAACCCGTTTGCCTCCGTCAGCTGTTGCAAGACTAATAACCACTATTTACAAAGAATACAGCCGATTTATCGTGTTTTCATTTTATTTTCCACAAACGGAAAATTCTGTTTAAGTTTATTTTTGTCATTCTTTAAAAACGAGTGTTTTTATTTGTTAACGGGTCAAGGTAAACGCTGTTAAGACAAGTTAAGATAACGTTTTGAAAACCTTAAATGTACAACGGATGTTGGCAAAGGCCTCAAAGAGACGAAAATGATAAACATCCGTTTTGCGGTTTCTTGGAGTCTGCTGATTAAATACAGTAAACTGATGCATAATACATAAATAATATAAATTTTATTTCAGTAAAGTTTACAAGCTTCTACGATATTTAATCTTACATAGAGGCCTCCTTAATAGTATTATAAATAAATTTCGGAGACTCACAATTTCTTGTAATGTCAAGGCGTTCACAAAACTGAAACATACCTACGTCATTAAGGTGCGAAGCCTTCAAAAACAGCCCATAACAACACCGAGTGATAAAAAATGAGGTCATTTTTGTCATCGAGATATATTTTTTACCTTCCGTATTCCGCATAAAAAAGATACAGTATTTTTTCAAAGTCCTCATTATAATTGGTCAGAGATCGCATGCCCGTGCGCAGTGCCCACTTCTTGCCCAGTTCTTGAGTAATTAGTCAACAAGTGGCGTACGTGCGGGGCTTGACACATGGCATAATGCACCTTTCAAGAGCCACTTGCTGTACGTCGGTTGTGAAAGTACGCTCTTGTCACCTTTCCTTCATTTTCTCAATGATATAACTTTCGAATACTGTTTGTGAATAAACATCCATCTTTCTAGCGAGAAGGTTAATGTAATAGGAATCAGCGACGCAAAAACATTAAACACCGCATCGGAATGAGGTATCTTCTCACGAAGTGTATTGTCCTTTTTTATCTTTGTTAGGTAGTACATAAGCGTTAATGTTTACGCAATGGCAATTATTGATGTATAAGTTAGGTATAGAGAATATTTTTTTTCTTTTATATAAATGTCTTTGAAATGAATAAAACTGAACCTACGAGTCGATTTCTTTCAGAAACTGTATAACTACGTACTCTTTATTATAAAGCTCGTTTAAGATAATTATTGTTCCTAGTTCCCACTACCAGTAATATTAAAATAATATACTTCAATTATAGGGTAGTATCTATAGTCTTAAATAAACTAAGACCCTTTTCGTAGCACAAAATACATAAGCGACGAGCTAAAAAATGTGGTTGCAACCAAAATTTGTCACTACGTCCACGAGACTGAAATTAGGCCGCGTTTTTAAAAGGTATCGGTAGTAACTTTTGAACCGCAGGATCGTTAATTAGGATAAACTAATAGAAGTGAAAAAAAACTATTAAATATCTGCCAAATCTTCTTCTGGATGTTCCGACGTGATGACGTGACTCTGTTAGTAGTCGCAGTGCCATGTTGAGGACCTCCTTAACTTTAGGATTGGTAGGTTCAAAACTGGTCGCTCGAAACTGGTCGCTCTCTACAGCGGTTCTGTCAGGTGTAAAATGGTAGGAGGCTGAAGGGGTAGAGCTGAATAGATCGGATTGCAAAATCTTCGGACTTAAACCAGAAAAACAAAAAGAAGAATTCACGCTTTGCTTTCTTACTGGAGCTACGACTCGCCGATTTTAGTCGAGGGACGTCCCCGATTCAATAGAACACGAACACTCACTTTATGGAACAAAAGGTAGAAAAAAATCTTAGGAATTTTAACATATAGATACCAAAATAAAATAATACCTCCCGTCGCGCGTCGGCTGTGACGAATTTTCAACCAGTCACCCTTGTTTTTTTGAGTCAATCCCATAAGACGTAAATCAATTCCTTATTTGAAAATATTAAAAATAAAATTTCAGACAAAAATGAGGTTGCATATATTCAAAAAGAATGTTAAATAAATAACATGTAGTATTACTTATACTACGTAGGAGATAGTAGGCGTGTTCACTCTCGTGTTGAAGCACGATCACAGATAGATAACAAAATAATAGGACAGCTTCGTTCGTGGATACTATCAGTCATGGTCGAATGCATGCTAATTAGACAAGAGATGAAATGGAATTATGTCTTCCATATACGTTACAAATTGATATTGCGACGGATATAATCACTTTATCAGTGATTTTGAAACGCACTCGTAATTAATTTTATAAATCATCTTTTACCATGTCTCTAATTGATTAGTGTAGACAACTAATTAGCTATCTAATCGTTCCTTATCTTCATTTTTGAAACTCGGTAAGAAATCTCATCAATAATACCCGTGTATACATTAGAGCTCATATATGTATAATGTCAAGTGCTAGCCGAAATAATTGCGTTAAACTTTATTATGCGTAAACGAAAATTGCCAACAAAAAAATATGTTTAAGTACATAATATATTTAACTAAATTACTGTAGGTGTTCTTTAAAATATTTTTGTTCATACTTTAATATTTCTCGTACAAGTAAGTTAATCAAAAATTATGTCAATAAAATAACTTTGATCTTTAAACTTATTACAGCTACGTTTAAATATTTCTCCCCGGAAATTCAATTTTGTACTGAAAAACACTCGTTATTTATTTATTTATATATATGTATATACTTTATTGTACACCAGAAAATACGTGACAAAAAAATACATTTAACAGTATAAAACATACAATGGGCGAGCTTATCGCTTTTTGCGATCTCTTCCAGGCAACCTTGGAATGGACAGTGATTGCGTGGACATAAAAATGGGGTTGTCGTTGGTGCAAAATAATAAGTACCTATATAAATACAATACACTATAAATAGATACGTAGATAAACATATATAATAGATATAATTATAGACTGAGAGCGTTTTATTTGAACTGGCAATGCATTCCACAAACGAGCGGCCTGGACAAAAAAGGATTTGTCGAAGAACATTGTGGAATGCATTGGCATTGCATTGGTTACCACTAAGTCTATCAAGACTGAAGTTTTAGTAGTAACCTATATATATATTTGACATTAAAATATTGAATTGAAATGATACCATTATTGTGTACCATCAAACATACGATCGACCTGCCGATTCTGTAAAAATCTAACCGTGAAAACTTGAGTGAAGTGAGTCTGAAGTGAGCGTCACTCCCTAGTATCAAGTGGAATGACAGCTAGCTCAATTCAAGCTCTGAATAGATCGGTTGATGTGAGTTTAACCGATATACAAGCTGACATGGGTCCTCGCGAGTCTTTTAGAAACCAATTCAGAGAAATTAATATACATACTAACTCTACAAGTAGCAAGTATTTTGTATGTTCGCAAAAACTTAGGACTTTTCAAAATAAGAAGCGATTTCCATAATATAAATACACGTGGTAAAAATGTAATAATGATACCCTTTAGATTAACTAAAACAAGCAAGTCGTTTCTTATAAACAGTATCCGCTTTGATAACAAGTTGCCAATGTCGGTTACAGAACTTAGCGATGGGAAGTTCAAAACCTACATCAAACGTATCCTTATCAAAAAATCATATTAAAATGTTAAAGACTACGTTGAAGACAAGGAAGTCTGGCAGTAACGGCAATTAACGGCATCACTATATAAGTGTATATGCTCACAAATTACAAAGTTTAAAAAAAAAAAATTACATAATGCAGATTGCTATAGTTGTATTGTGCGTTTAACGAAAGAATTCCCTTCGCCGTTATATTGGCACACCTGACTGTCAAGAACGTCAAACGCTAGACGCATCGTAGGCTTTGTTGAGTTTTTCCAAGATTTATAGTTGTTTTACGGTTTTAATCACGCCGAAGACACTTAAAAGTGGCGAAAGAGAGTTGGTGTTGAAAGTCAAAACGTTTTGTGAGAGTGAAAAACGTAACAAAGCGCCAATAATTCCAATAGAATGTGTGAGACTTCGCGTCGCCGCCATAAAATAGGGTTGCCATTGCCAG
Source organism: Brachylomia viminalis (assembly GCA_937001585.2). Lineage (NCBI taxonomy): Eukaryota > Metazoa > Arthropoda > Insecta > Lepidoptera > Noctuidae > Brachylomia > Brachylomia viminalis. Next base: position 9,802,650 of record OW443302.2, on the reverse strand, counting down.
AACTAGATGCTCCCTAGTCCCCGCTGCTACCCCGTAGGTGCCTACCTACACCTTTTAAAATAATTAAAGACCATAAAGAACCACCTATCTACGAAGTCGATTCATTGTTAAAAGAACACGGTCATAAAGTTGTAAGACTTCCTCCTTATCATTGTGACCTGAATCCAATCGAACTCATATGGAGTCTTTTGTAAAGGCGGATTGCTGAAAAAAACGTGGGTCAGGAAGCAAAAAATATTGTAAAAATAACTGAAGAGGCAATTTGCAGTAGCACGCCATTAGAGTGGATAAAAGAATGCAGCCACGTAGAAACCATAGAAGATAAGTACTTCAACAATGGAGTAACTGTTGATAACAAAATAGATCGATTTATAATAGAAGTAGGAGATGACTAGATATACTATAGGAGATACTTCAGACGATAGTGACCCTGGGGATAGTGCTATATCGGGTGTAGGTCCTTTGGAGGAAAACAGTTATTTTAAAAAGTAAATTTGTTGTTAATCATTACAGCTTATTAAGAAGTTTCGCAAATAAATAATTATTATGGTTATATTAAGAGTTTAATTTTATGAATACTTATCTTTACACGTAAGGTATAATTTTCTATAGACCTTTGTTGAAAGGTGACCAAACAAAAAGAACAACCAAAATAAATTTTCGTTTTCAATTTATACTGATTTATTGGGTAATATAATTTTCACAGCCTGGCAGCACTCATTTAAGCGCTACCAACATTAAGAAAGCTTTTACTGATATTTAATAAAACTAGCTGACCCCGCGAACTTCGTACCGCCTAACATTATTTTTTTTAATTTTTCTCTCCGTATGAACCATCCTCGTACTTCAAGGAATGTTCTAAAAAAATAATTAGGAAAATTGGGCCATCCGTTCCTGAGTTATAAAATTACAACGAAAAGTGGCATTGGTTTTTATAGATAAGGATAAGTATTTGATGTTAATTGTTATTCGCATTTGGCTTTTTGGCGTCCCTTGCTATCGCCTTTTTGGCGCCTAGAGCGACCGCTCCTCTCGCTCTACTCCAGGGCCGGCGCTGCAATCATGTCTCCGACGAGTGTAAAATCTGTCTATCTTCCAAAAGTGATAATATTATCGTTATAGTCAAGTTAATCCGTTTAGTAGGCATAGTGATAGTAAGATAATTTTTTAGGGGTCCGTAGCCAAATGGCAAAAACGGAACCTTTTTTAATAATCTTTTAATAATCTTCGGTTGGAGTCTATAAAATAAAGGTGCACTTATACTGGTGCACGTGATCCGAGTCAAATCATTCGAAGCTTTCATTTGCTTGCGTACGTCAGCTACGTAACGGGGTTTGTTGAGGCTTTCATCAGACACGTTTGGAACGGACAATACCCACCTACATAATATGTTCATAATTAGGTCCTGGACTGGGTTTGTTTATACTTTCATTAAATACTTTGAGAACAGACATTAAGTTTTATTGTCGTCTCGTTAAAATATTGCTGGAAAATGCTTTAGACATAGCTTTAGATTAAGCGATTTTTTTTGGGCAAATATTTACGTATTCTTAGTAAATTAAATAAGACCATCGTTTTCATCATCCTTGCATTTTATCTAGACTAAAACTGTCTTTATACCAAACAATTTGGACCAGTAGTTTAATTTTATCAAGTGATTTTTGGCACGATGTTTTGCGTGGAAAAACGCAGCGTAATATCTATATTATATCTTTAAATGTGTGAATTTTTGGGTAACAAATTAGTAGTCATTTGGGTAACTTATGATATTAAATTAGATCATTATTTTCCGTATTTCACGTTCTCTGAATCAAACGAATATCAAATTATCCACAAACTGATTTGCGTGCTTTTCTTTAACCCAGCCTTACATCATGTAAATGCCATGTATTTAGTCAAAGGCAACAGTTTGATGAAATGTTGTAGATATAATCACGTCATCCTGATAATATTGTAAATGTAAAAGTTTGTATGTTTGTTACTTCAATCTCGCAAAAGTTTCTATTTCACCAATTCGCACTAAGCGTTTCCAAATGTATTTTGTTATGCGCACAGCAAAAGAGTGGTACTCTCTACCTGCCTCTTTGTTTCCGAACGCATACATTAAGTGAGAGTGAACAGGCTTCACACTCACTCACTCACATCATCGCTCACTCCATCGTCGACTCCGTCTCTGTCACCACTGACCTAGACTAGAGTTATGAGCAAACCCATCTTAAATAAAAAAATAAAAACGGCTAAACGGATTTGGGTGTTTGGCACACAGATAGTTTAAAACCTGGTTTAACACATAGGGTAGTGTTTATCCCAGTAGTACGTTCCCTTGGGATAATTTCCGACCTCCTCGCAGGCGATGCCGCGGACAAAAGCTAGTAGATCTATATAATTTAATAAAAAGTGACGAAGAGCAATAGGTAATACAAAGTGACGAAGAGCAATAGGTAATAAAAAGTGACGAAGAGCAATAGATAATAAAAGTGACGAACAGCAATAGGTAATACAAAGTGACGAAGAGCAATAAGTAATAAAAAGTGACGAAGAGAATAGGTAATACAAAGTGACGAAGAGCAATAGGTAATACAAAGTGACGAAGAACAATAGGTAATAAAAGTGACGAAGAGCAATAGGTAATACAAAGTGACGAAGATCAATAGGTAATACAAAGTGACGAAGAGCAATAGGTAATACAAAGTGACGAAGAGCAATAGGTAATACAAAGTGACGAAGAGCAGTAGGTAATACAAAGTGACGAAGAGCAATAGGTAATACAAAGTGACGAAGAGCAGTAGGTAATACAAAGTGACGAAGAGAAATAGGTAACAAAATGTATAACTAGATTTTATAGGTGAATTGGTGATTATAATGTGATGTTTATTGCCCGTTCTTCTCCCTAAAGATCTACGTTTTGGAATGAGCAACTGGCTTCAACTTTCTGACTAGCTGACCGACTTCTCGACAGTTCAATAGTGCCTGTAAAATATGTAAAATGTATATATAATGTAAAATGCTTTGAGTTTGTGAAATTTTTTACAGTGCAGGGTGTCAAAAGTCAAAGTCAAAGCATTTATTTTAAATATTCACATAAAAGGCACTTTTGAACGTCAACATTTAACGTTGTGTTGTTGGTGCATTGTTATTTGTTTTTACTTTGGATAAAAACAGAGATTTACGTATACTTAGGTTAAATGTCTTTGGAATAAAAATGGATAATTCTATTCATCCTTGTGAAGATATCCCTTCTACTATAATAACATTGAAATACCGATGTGAGACGTGGGAAACCATTGTCAATCAAAGCCTAGGTAATAAGAATCATTAACCGCTCGTGTGTGGTGAACAGATAAATGCTCCCACAAACAGGCGCGACGCGACAGTGCGATGCGACACTAGTAGAACAATTTATATGGCAACTTCATGGAAATTGTTCTAGAGTCGCGTTGCGCCTGTCTGTGGGAGCCTTAATGAATAATTTTTACTTGTTTATAGAAATACTATGTTTAGTTAAAAATACAATGTACGTAAATGACTTCTGTCAGAAATAAAGTTTGCTTCTTGACTGTAAGATTTTCAGGTATCAATCCTAATATCATTGATGTAACATATCTAGTCATAATATTTACAATTGTTCCATGTATGTAGCATACGAATAAAATAGAATATTATCAACACTGCACTTATTAATGGTCTACAATGTTTAGTCGCATCAGTTTGCTGATCCAGCAAAGAATATAAGTATTTGTGATATTCGCTCCTGATTGAAATTCATCTGAAACGAGTGACTAGTTAAGTAAAATGAAAACCAACTCAGTATTTTTTTGGAATATGGTTGAAAAAGGCATGTAGAGACTGATTGAACTTTAATACACAATGTAAGTACCTATGTTGTTATATTTATTATTTTGTAGATGAACGTAGCGTTTTTTTGTTTCTGATTTTCGATGGGAAAATGGTGTTATATTTTGTAGATATATCCATGATATACATATATACAAGGTGTTTGTTTTTATATCCCATAACTGTAGGGTATGAATGAGACCATATCAAAAAATCTACTGGCTTATAAATTATTTTCCAATTTTCATTTCTTTTTTCATACAAAGTAATTCGACAGTCACGATTATTATTGTAGAACACCCTTACGTGAAATATGACAACGTCGCAGTTTCTTAGCTTTAAATATAAATTATTGGCTAGAATGAGAATAAATTACTCGTATTTATCAATGAAACTTACAGTGGTGATAACTTCGAAACTATGCATTTTTGAACCACATATTCTAGGACTATTTGTATTATTTTTACTTATAGAATATAACTCTACGGTTATGGGATATCAAAAAATACACGTTGCATATGTATTGATGTATGAAATATTACTTGGAAGCACCCATTAGTGCGGATAATTAGCTACCATCTGAAAGCCCTTGCATTATAATAGGTATTATAACGTAAGGTTTCAAGGGTACACAATAGGTAGTCACCCACGCTCACTCGCTTTACCTATTTATCTTCAAAGTAAAGCTGCTAGAAAAGCCGATTTGATCCATGTGGCTGAACTATAAGCCCCTCGTCAGAATCACAGGCAGAATAATAACGATTACGAAAATACTTACTTACCCGTAAACATGTCATTTTCAACTCCAAACCAACAGACCACAGTTTTTCTCTCCGAGAAGCGTGAAGTGTGCAGTAATTGTTATTATAACACTACCATCTACGCTAAATTACTGTTTACGTGAAAGTAGACTTCACCATTTAGCTTGTCCATGGAGTTTCTTGCCCGTTCTTCTCCATAGGTACCTACTACGCTTTGGAATGGGCAACTAGCTTCATATTTCTGACTGGCCGATCACTTGACAATTCAAAAGTGCCTGTATATGGTTTAATTGAAATAAATGCTTTCAGTTTGAATTTGCTAAATACCTACATGATATTATATAATCGTGTGTATTTCACATTGTTTCGCGGTGATTACTCAAACATAATAATGACCCGACAAGGCTAATGCAGCGATTTCCCGACCTATGCCAAGGTCGGCTCGTTTAAACTGATCGTGCGCATTTAGCTAGTCCTTTTCACAAGGGAAATGAATAACATAATAGCATTTATATACCGTCTTGTATTCGCCTGTACTTCGACAATCAAGGTAACAGGAGAAAAGCTTTGTGCGTTGTGTTTCACGCGCGCCTCAAAGAGATTTCAGCACAAAATGACGGGGTCCGCTAGGGCCTATGCCTGCCAGGGTTGCGGGAAAGTCTGAAAGGGTTACCGTGGCCCCTGCCACAAGCAACTGAAGGAACATGGGTGGGTTTTAGTCACTAAGAGTCTGACATACCCTCCCGCTCCGCCCAGAGCGGGAGAAGTTGAAGTTGGGTCGAGTTGTTGTTAAGTTGAAGTTGTTTAGCTTTCTAACATAACACTGCCCGAATCTGATAATCTAGCCTAGCCTATCAAACTCAAAGCATTTATTTCAAATAAACCAATTACAGGCACTTTTGAATTGTCAAGGGGTCGGTCAGTCAGAAAGATGAAGCTAGTTGCCCATTCCAAAGCGTAGTAGGTACCTATGGAGAAGAACGGGCAAGAAACTCCATGGACACTCTTTTAAATCAAAATATTGTTACAATAGAGTGGTTACATCATTCATGTTGTAATTATACACGTGAGAACGATGTAGAAAGACGTGCACGTTAAAAGCGTCCGTAATAAAAAGATAAAAACAATTATGGAATTAAAATAAGCCGTGGCAGCTAAGAAATGACCAGTGCCTATTGACGGCGCTCGTTCACGAACATGACGTATGGATCAGCACCATTCAGCTCAACCATTTTGAATACTCAATGATCCAATATCTTATAACCCTGGCTTTGTCACTAAACCAACATTGACGCAGAAAATCATACATCATCATTGTTTCCTAGATTCTACATAACCGCCATTCTTCCTTATGGGAAGACGATCACCGCGTACATAGTTATCGTAACCCCACGTTTACACCCATTTTACACAAGTTGTGGTGCTAATTGTTTTTGACAAGTCCTGTCAAGATTTGTCAAAAACATCTCGTATTATTTAGATGTTGTTTCAGACACGTATTGTTAACTATTTGTTCACCTTTTGACAAGTTGTCTACAAGTTTTGTAAACACTTGTTTTTGGTGTAAGCGATAAATGAAACTATGTGGAAACAACATGTAGAATTGATATTTTATACCTTGCTATAAAGGCCGGGTTAGAGCTTAGGGTTATTAGGTCACTAGAATGTTTTTTCCGCTTGTCTCTTCTACATAACCAATTACTCAAATTTTGCGACACGTCGGGGACGAAAAAGAGGACGTTACCAGCAATATAGGAATAACAAGTCATGTGGAATAATTTTGTGGCGGGGCGTTCGATTACTGCGACGCAATCTCAATAATGAGATGTCCAATAAAAAGTAACGCCACTTTCTATAAGCACTTAAACGATAATGCGATGGAATACTTGAGAACTCCTAACGGCTTCGTCGAACTCTCTATAAACCATGGTGCGAAATCATGTGAATACTTGAACGGTCATTGAAAAATAATTCCATCACTTCAAGTCACTTCAGGGTAGTGACATCGATGCGTAAACGGTAAACATGAATAGGTACAGCACATCATTCTGAAACCATGCATTGCAGTTTTCATCGGTTATGATCATTGTTGCTAGTAACACTGAAGGCCACCTGATGGGGTACCTGTGTGCCTTCCATGTATTGTTGCTAGGTGTCTCCAAAAGATGGCATAATTAGATATAGAATTGCTTAAGCTGTGTTGTAGTATTATTATTGCGTTTGATTTGTTTATGTTTGTGTCTTAATTAATTATACAGACGTAGTTTAAGTCAACGAACGCATTATGGGTAATGTGCCTGAATTAAAGATAAATAAATAAATAGCTGTTCCATACATTTTGACCGCGTTTTTTGATAGCCGACGAAAATGTTCTACGCTAGGTCTAGAATCGTTTGCTGAGTTCAAGGTTACAGTTTGCGCGTCATTGTCCTACCACCCTTTATTTTGAAGTCAAAAAGTACGTCAACACATGTGTTGGTATAGGTACTTTTTGTATCAAATATGTTAGGTTAAATTAATAACAGTTAGCCTTAACTGCGAATAATTTAATTAGCACGATTATGTGCTTTAAATGGGTATGTTAGATAACAAAACTATTCTAACTATAAGGTTGAATAATTAAATTATTACAAAGTGTTCGTAAGATTATTCACGTGTTACGTTCCAACAAGTTCTAGTGTTTAGGCGAAACCTACCTTAAGTTATTGTTAGTTAACTACCACCACCAACTTATCATCTATATTTTATATATTTTAACTGAAAACGATTACTGTACTTGGTTGAAAATCACAGAGCACAATTTTATTTCAACCTAAAATATTATAACCAGCCTACAATGTTCCCACTGCTGGGACACAGGCCTCTGTGTGTGTTCGTCTGTGTGTGTGTGTGTGGGGGTCTCTGTGAGAGGGAGTGGGCCGTAATCAAACGCGGGCCGCGTGCGGTTTGATAGATGTCACATGTCTACGAACTTTTGGTTCTAGGACATGCGGGTTCTTCACGATATTTTCTACACGGTTTTGATAGCAGTGGTGATGAAATAATTGACACAAAGTAAAGCGCCTCTCTGGGTTCGAACCTACGACATACCAACTAGTAAGTCGCAGCCGTTAACACTGGGCGAACAACACGACTTAAAATACTTCACATAAAATAAAATAAAGGAAAACGTACCATTGCTTGATTTGAAAACAGAGAAAAAGCAATTAAATAATTCAAAAAATTAATTTAAAGTATACTCGGTGTATTGCTTGCCCATGCGCACTTAACTTTGGTTAATTGGATATTTGATCTTATTACCAAGAGTTTTTGAGACGATTGCTAAAAAATCTTGAAAAGAATAAACATTACTCCTTAAGTAAAAAAATACCAGAATTTTAAATGATAATTATACGGATTGAAGCGCCTGTTCTGGTCTAGTAATTTTGTATCTTTTATTTTAAAATCATACCTTCTGCCACAGTAAAAGCACATAGATTCAACAAAAGTACGTATGTTAGTATAGATGTTATCTCTGTTTATTTAATCATGACGTTAGAATAATATTCAACAAGTACGTTCAAATTATTATAAGTAGGTACTGCGATCGATCAAAAGTCAGGGCGCTCAGGATTCCCTTCAGTTTGTTCAGAGCTTTGGTGCGGACAGAGATTTAAGTATTAAATTTCATAATAGTCGTACATTGTAAGTCTATTGACTCGTTGAACGGCTTGTTGGTTTAGTGGTCCTTGGTCTTGTTCTGGCAAAGCATTAGTACCAATAGATTTTAATACAAAATTATTCTAACTTCTTAGTACAAAATAGACAACTTACACTTGGGCTTGACGTCAGTTTTTATGACTAGAACGTTAACTTTGTCTAAATAGAGTTCAAAATTAAAAAAAGGCTCCGATGTTTTAAATCTAAAATGGCTCGATGTTTTAAATCTGGGACTGAAGATAAGCCTTGTTTTGTAATAAGGCCGATTGTATCCCCTAATTCTAAGTTCTCGTCCAAGCTACGGTGTGTTCAAAGTGCTAACTTTAACTATATGATCTGCAGGTAGCGAGGAGGAACGGCCGCGATGTCGAGCGCTCCCCTGCTCCTCGCCAACACGATGCTCACCAGCAAATTGCAGGACGATGACGTTAGATATGCTGAACCTGTGAAGAACAAGAACAGAGATTACGAGTGAGTACTTCTTTATGACACAATTTCATGTATGTGTTTTCACTCGATGATTATTGCAGATTAGCTTTTGTCGAAAAATATCCCACGGGAACGTTATGCTGGGACAAATAGCACTCTATGTTTTAATCCAGATTATAAACTAGGTATATGCAAAATATCATCCAAATCCGTTCTGCCGTTATTGCGTGAATGACTTACAAACTTTGGATGTTTGTTACTCATTCATACAAACTTTCAAATTTATAATATTAATATTAAACTAGGATTTATGCTCGGTTTATGGATCCAAATCACACAAAACTTAACTAACAAATTGTCAAGCGCATTCTGTGATGAAGTTGACTAAATTAACAACAACCAATCAGATCACTTGACTTGCGTTTGATTTAGACACGTCTTTGATTTTCATTCCAGAAACGTCAAATCTGGTGTGAGACTTATTGATTCATTACCAGGCTTCGAGAAAAACCCTGTTATCAAATTTCAAAACAGAGGGCGGGTTTCTCATGCAAAGAATGCAGTTTTTTTTTACAAAAGTTTATGATAACAAGTCGTCCCTCACTGCTCTTGGTCATTTATATAATTCTGTGTTTTTAATTCAGAGTCTAATAATGTCATAATTTTAACGTTCCAAAGGTGGACTAACGATTGAACTAGTAGTTCCTAGGATATGTCAAAGTCAAAGCATTTATTTCAAATAGGCACATATAAGGCACTTTTGAACGTCAACATTTACATTAAAATAGAATTGATTCTAGTCGCCCCTTCCAAAAGGTAGTTTCGTATGGAGCAGAATGGGCAAGGAACTCCACCGTTGCTCTTTTAAAATGTGTTATAATATTTTGTATACATTAATTATATAATTATATGTGAAAACTTAAGCACCTTTAATAAAATTACCTACCACAATAGGTAAAAAGAATAAAAAAATGTAGCAATGACAAATAAGTTAACTTTGTGATAGATACATGGTGCTCACATATTTACAAACATTGTAAAAGTAACGACATTTGATTGTGGAAACATGCATCCCTGTACCTTCCAACTCAAGAGTAGCCTGATTGTATTGATAGATATAGGAAAGCTCACACTTCTGTGTTAACTATTAATTAGTACTCATGTTAGAGCGAGCTCACAACACTTAAGCAGCGCATTCACGATCACATTTCAATGACGTAAAACCAGTCATTCTAATTTATACCTTACCATATCGAGAAAAGAGTTGCATTGAAATTACTTACTAATGGATTTACGTCCATCGTGAATGTCCTACCTTACTGGCCTTTCGATAATTTCTAAAGAAGTAAAACTAAAATCTTAAACGAGATCATAATGAGACTTTTCGAGGGGTCGATGGTCTACCCCCGAACGAAAGTCTAGGTTCAACGCTTGCAGATTGTAAATAGGGTGGCTTGGGCAAGTACGAATTCATTATCGCATGAATACGTAAGCCGATCTATTCTATAAAAATCTCACCTTGAAAACTTAGGTGAAGTGATCTTGAAGTGAGCTGTCTTTTCACCTGATGCTAAGGATTGACTTCGGCTTGTGGCTAAGAAATAACAGTCACACGGGTCGACTGATCAGGTTAAGCTGCGCTTGACGAGGTTGGCCCGTGGATGGGTGACCATCTTTACATACTTACCAAGAACCCTACGTGCCTCGGAAAGTACGCTAAGCCGATGGTCCCGGCTGTCATTCGTGGATAGTCGTTGCGGGTCGTCAGAAGCCCGAAAGTCTGACAACCCGTCTTACCAAGGGGTATCGTATCACCTAGTAACTGGATTGTGGAGGTCAGATAGGCAGTCACTCCATGTAAAATACAGGTGTTCAGCTGCATTCGGTTAGACTGGAAGCCGAACCCGACATAGTAGGCAAATGGGTGATAATGGCTAGGGATTGATTCAACCTCACTTCACCTAAGTTTTGACAGTGACATTTTACAGTTTAGATCTGCAGCGTGTAGCGTGAAGTGTCACCATGTTGCTCAGCTGTGTTTCGTATGATAGGTGTCAATCTGACAAACAAAAGCCTAAACACAAACGGCCTTATTACAAAACAAGGTTTTTCTTTTGACATGGTTTAAACCATCGAGCCTGTTTTTGAAATAAGAACATAACTGAAATCGAAATACAGTTCCTTTTACAAAACTGTCAACTTAGTCCGGTCTTAGATTGTCAATTTTGTATTAAGAACTTTACTAAAGCCGGCATAAAGTTCCAAATACAAAAACTAAATCGAATGTGTAGGTTGGGGCTAAAGTTAGATCGTGTTTTGTAATAAGACGGAAAGAACATGAAACAATAAGAATATTCCTGCTAAAAGTTTTCCTGTAGAAGGCTTCTTGTAAAAGTGTCCGCATCAAGGGCCTTGTCTCTCACTCAAGTCGGTCAACGACGAAACGGGCCCGTCCGAAAATAGTTCGATTCTAAGAAATGAGCCCTACTCCCGATTAATTAACTTTTTCGGACGGGCAAAAACACATCGGGAGTAAGGACAACTGTCAATAATCGTTTTGTCATTAACTTTTAGTTCGGGCCCCGGACTAATGTTACGTCCGTAAGTGTTATGGACTAGGAAGCATGCATAACTTCGGCCTTAACCACGGATTTCGTGTTTAGGGCCCCCTGGTTTGCATGCAACAATGACTCTAGTGTTGCAAATCTTTTTGGGTGATGGATGACTGGCTAAAAGATTTAAGACGAAAATAAAAAGCGAAATAGCGACATAAAACAATTCAATTCATTAATCATAACTTATTATTTTTTCGAAATAAAACCTGCTATAGGGACTTCTGTTGCTATACCTAGTTTTATTTTATTTTTTCGGGAAAACAAACACATTAATTATTACGAAAAGATAGGATACAAAAATTATACAAATGTGAAATCAACCGCGTTCTCCACAGATACACAATGAGACAATTTGGTAAATTTTAAGACTAGCGTTGTAAACAATAAAGAAGAGGAATATTAATAGCAAAGTATCAACAAAACATAAAGCTGTCAATAGTGCCGCTTAAGTGGAAGAACAGTGTCACATTAGTTTTTCAATATGTTAAGTAACATGAGTAACCTTCTATGCGGTAAAACAAACAGATCCAAACTGCAGACATTCTTATTAAAATTGCTTTAATAGTTGGGGTGAATACTCTGCTATATTGATTGCTAGTCGGGATGAAACCTGAAATCCAATATCACTTTGCCGGTCCACGCGCTCAGGCGAATTTCATGAATTTGAACGAGGCCAATGTAGTACCTACAATATGTAATTTTAGCAAAAAGTAAAAAAAAAACTAACAATAAAAATTGCATTCTGCTAACGACTAAAAGTTCATTTTCTGTGTGAATTTGGTTTAAACATTTTAAAGTGAAGGTAATAGTCAATTTAACTGTATTTTAAAGTTTTGTTGTTCTCACAAAAGACTTTTTAAGTGATGTTTAGTTCCGCTGAAAACTAAATATTTACGGTCTTTTTCTGTGTCTGGTCAACATGAATAGTGTGAATAGTGAATGTTTGACATTATTGTTGAGGTCGTTTTACATTCGGCCAAAAGGCGTGACGTTTTCAAACTACTGCTTCTTTAGATTGATCAATATTTTTAAGCACTAGATATTTGGAGATGAGCCTATCTCAATAGTTCTATGGGCACTAAGCGATATCTTTTATAATCTATATTTTTTGCCATGAAAACTATGCCCTATACCAAGCTAATAGAACAGTAATTTGCAAGAATTTTTCATGCGTTGGATACGAAATAAGTAGGTTATATTTATTCGGAACAACTAATAAATTAACCAATTAATGCATTTTCAGTCCGGATATAAACAACCATAAATACCAACCTTAGTCAGAAACGAGAGTTCACTATAAAACAGAGAAGGAAACTGAAACAACGATAACACAAAACAATTACTTGATTGTATTTGCAAGTCACACCCGTTATTTATCTAATTATTATAAGCAATTAAAACCGCTACCGTTTTACTTATGGCAATCTTGTTAATTGCAGATGGCAAGTGGTATGGAGAAACGTGCTGGCGTTCGTGTACTTGCACGCCGCAGCTTTGTACGGATTGTACTTGATGTTCACCGGAAAAGTCAAGATGTTGACAATTTTATTTGGTAAGTATCCTTGATACTACTTACTCTCCTAATAATTGGAAATGTTGAACACTAATATACTTGCAATAACATTTTTCTAGCAAATTATGTAGCAATGTTGTCATTGAGTTCGTTGCCATGGTAACCGCTTTGTTACGACTGTTTTGTTATTTAGACACCTGTCTATAATGACCTTTTCAATTATTTGGGGATTAGTTAGATCCCAGTGACAATCTGCTGTAAAGGTCTTGAGAAAACTCTGCCCCACACAGCCCATTAAAGGGCGTTTCATAAAAAAGAAGGTTCGAAGAGCGCTTGTTCACTGTGACGTCAGTGATCCTCCGAGCCACCAAGACAACCCAATTTATTTAATTCACGGCATACCAAACACGATATATTGAGCTTTGCTCGAAGGGCTCTCCAGTCAGTGCTTTGAATATACAGTTAAATGAAGATTCAAGTGACTATAATTTATTTAACCAGGCATAAAACCAGCTTCCTGGCTTCTACCTTCTCAGAAAGTCCTGATGGAAAAACTGAATAACATATCCTAACTGATGAACTTCCTCACTACTCAAAGTGCATGCTAATGATCTAATTGAAATAAATGCTATGACTTTGACTTTTCAACATTGACACTGGGGATACAGAAGTCATTATACGTCTCGTTCGCACGAATGCGCAACAAGTCAGCATTGTTCGCGATTAGTGCAAGGCACAAGGCTTAATGTCAGTTTTTGTTCCATAACATATGATCTATTTATTAGTAAGGACTCCACGAGTGACTGTACTTAAATACATAGTGGAAGGGACATCGATGCAGAAGCGTATCGGGGGGGGGTGTCAAAAATCAAAATCATGTGCCGAATTCATGCCCGTCGATGTCCCTTATATTTTATTTTAATTCGACATAAAATATATCCGTCAGGGGCTGATAGGGGGGCCAAAATGCAACAAATTGAACCACCCTTAAATATTAATTATTTGGTTGAATTAAGTACTTTAACCATGTTCATAGCTTAATTGAAGTGCCAGCTACAATATCATTTTTAATAGTACCCATTCAATATGTATTTTTTTTTATTATTTGGAATTACGTGTCAAATTTTGGGTAATTATCGAAAAACCCTTAAAATTATCCCAAATATCTCGAAAACTATTTGAATTTCGGCCATACATATGGGGGGTTATATTTGTTGCATTTTGTCCCCCCCCCCCCCCTCCCCATCAGCTCCTGGTGCTCATACGTCGAATTACCAAGTACCCTGTTTATAGGTAGGTACATCCAGAAAACCCTAGTCAGCGCCACTGCGCTTAATATTGTTAGCACGGTGTGGGCTATTTCTTTGATAAGTTACACAGTCAGACTGAAATTGAGATTTAAATTATAAAATTCTAATTCTAAATCTTTCTGCTTTCAGGTGTAAGCTTCGCGATCATGTCAGGTATGGGCGTCACGGCCGGTGCCCATAGACTGTGGGCACATCGCTCCTACAGGGCACGGTGGCCTCTCCGACTGTTCCTAGCTTTCATGCAGACGATGGCCTTTCAGAACCACATCTATGAATGGGTGCGAGATCACAGGTCAGTCATAATACCTACATTTATTCGTTTATACTAGCGATCCGCTCTTGCTTCGCACGGTTTTTACGACTTGATAAAAGATCGAGATTTCTTATTTTATGTAAGTTTAGTAGTATCAGTGTGAACTTCCAAAATAAATTTTCCAAATAAAGAAAAGGATTTTTTTTTATTTGGGACACGCAACAATAAAAAAAGAACATTAAATCTAACAAAATCGTGAAAATGACTAAAATCCACCCGTGTTCCTTCAGAGGATGATTAAGATCGCTTAGTTGTGGAATATCATAATCGCTCTTTACAGTGAGCTGATCTACAAGGCTGAAATGATTGTGATATTATACATTTTGATCTTCATTCTTTTGCTAACTAAATATTTGTTTGGTAATAAAATTAGCGTGTCATCTTTTTCTCTATTTACCACTGACACCAAATCTAATTTTGCTATGTGCGAAATGAAGTGAAGAGCATTGATAATATTATCGTTTCCAAAGAGCATAGTAACGCTATCAGTAATGACGAATTATTGCCAAATCGCTGAAAAATAAATATTATGTCGCTTTACCAAATAAATTCGTGACATTTTGTTGAAGTTTATAAATTAGCACTAGTATGATTCTTTGCGACTGGACCTTAATTTTGCCCCTGTATTTATTTGGCGGTGTAAAAATTAAGCGCTCGAGTTAGGTTTACTTATAACATCAATTATTGATAGTTATTTGACAACAGTAAACATGAACGGTTCACCAGCGGTCACTAAATGCTTGCACACACATAGACGGTATCTATGAATATTATTAGTGATGTAAGTTCAGTACTGCCGGATATGTCGATAGAATTGATAGTATTTGTATCTCTATGTTCATCGAAGTTTTGCACCACCTTGTATAAATAACATTACTTATATAATTATGGTAACACTCACGTGTCTGTGTGTATCGGGATTCCCCGACTAGTTTTGAACTCAACGAAAAATCGAAAACCCATTTTGAGGTAGGTATGTAGACATGCAATCCGGAATGTTTTTTTTTTTGTGAAAGTCGTGATCATAATAATGAAAACGTGGAAGGGTTAAATTGGGGCTGAAATATAACATACCTACTTCTCATGGAACGAAGGGTCCGTGGATTTACATTGTATGAGCTTGGAAACAAATGAATGCGTTTAGTTTCAAACTATCCAACCAGAGGACCCGAAAACATTTGTAAAGAGTTTCAATAGGTATTCTTTTTGTAAGTCCTAGTAAGTATCACGTTGTACCGGTAGGTAGCTTAGGTAATTACTGTAACGAGTAGCCAGATCAGTACGAGGAAAACAACAGGGTCTCAATATAGACGTCTATCTGCTCATGCTCTAATCTCAGCTCTAATGACGCTATCAGATTCGTAACGCACAGTTGAGCACATTAATTACAAGATGATTCTTATCACATTTATACGCTACCGTTTATTTACTTCATGGAAAAAAACTATTATTAGGAATGACGAAAATTTGTAGAACATTGTGGTAGGTACTAAGCGAGTCTTTAAAGATAACATTTTGGCTATTTGAATACACACACTCGTAGGGTAGACATTATCTATGACGTAACTACCGTAAAAGATGTCTGCAAAAGGCGACCCTATGTTGTGCAGACTGACAGAAAAATAACTCTGGTGACATACGACCATTCAAGCGAATTTAGAATAATTGTTTGTTTAAAAAAAACAAAAGTGATATAATAGGCGCGTAGAAGTGAACACGATTCCTCGGAATAAGTGTAACATTGTATTATTTAACGCCCCAACAGAATATTGCTGACACTACTTCCACAATAATTAAATTCCTCAAAAGCTACTACGTCTAAGTAAGTTTAAAAGGTTCTGATAAATAGTCCCATGGAGTGTTCAAACGATTTTTTTTTGAGCCCAATTTGTAAATTTGAAACAAGACAATCGACTTTTCTGTTATTTACAAAAGTTTAAGAACCGTTTATTTTTGTTTCACTTTTATATGCAGGCCTTTTTGGAATTGGGAGCAAAGTATAGCCAAGCAGGCATGGCTTAACAGCTCAGTATATAATAGAGCCCATATAGAGGTCTTGTTAAATTGTAACTCATCTTCGATAGTTGAACTCTGTGTCTCAAAGTGCCAACTAATCCGTTGGTTAATTCCTATACGCGCGCTCAACTTTCGGGTACAGATTCCTAGGAAATCCATAGTAGTCGTTTTGCTGAACTCGGTAAGACAAGCACCCACATTTCTATTTTTTCTTTTCGAATCTAAGATACAACATTCGTTTAGTTAACTAGGTTATTTTGGACCAGTAGGTGGCCACGTTGATTGTGGCTTCAGTTCTTTACGTGCTCAAATGTTCAGGAGTAGGGACACTTTAGATAATCCGACCATTGGCCATCGTCTTTTCAGGAGCAAACAAACTAGCCAAAACGTTAAATGCACCTTCTTCTTAGCGTATCGTTGCAAAAAAAAAAACGAAAAGAAAACCTTGGATTTTTTCTATAAAGAATTATTTGACTAATTATCACTTTCCTCATACAGAGTCCACCACAAGTTTACGGAGACGGACGCAGACCCTCACAACGCGAAGCGCGGCTTCTTCTTCTCCCACATCGGATGGCTGATGGTTCGTAAGCACAAGGATGTCTTCGAGAAAGGCGCCACCGTCGACATGTCCGACCTGGAGAAAGACCCGATTGTTATGTTTCAAAAGAAGTAAGTGACAAACATAGTAATTTATTTTACTCAACTCGCAGCCTAGAGAAAGTGTTAATCTAATAACATGGACTATTTGGATCATCTAATCATCATCACACTCGGAAAGCCCGTTAAGCCGTTTGCCCCGGCAGTCATTCATGGATCTTTGTCAGTCGTTACGAGTTGCCAGAAGATCGAAACAGAAAAGCCAGTCTTAAGGAGTATCGGGTTACCCAGTTACTGGGTTTTCAGGTCAGATAGGCAGTCTCTCCGTGTAAAATACTGGTGTTCAGCTGCACCCGGTTAGACTGGAAGCCAACAGCAACAAAGTTGAGAAAAAGCTAGGCGGATGATGATTTAAATCTCACTGTCGTTCTCTATTTGCAAATGTCTGATAATTTGTTAGTTCAAACAGTGTAGACTACTGAATCGATTTGCACATGAGCCATGATTTTACGTCATTTCCTGAAGGGGTCACCAAGGCAATGATTCCAGAAGATGCATTTTATACAGAGTATTGTTCTGTAGCTTATTATTGTCTGTCCTTCTAGGTTTTTACTTTTATGTTTAATTCTTCTTCTCTATTGGTCATCATATCGGCAGTCAAACCCGTTCTAGCCATATCATATTTCACACGGTCCATTCATCGTTTCTTTGGTAGGTATTACCCTACTATTAAAGCCATCCACAATCTTATACAAAAACTTTGCTCACGACATTTTCCTCATTCCTCCGCATCACCACATGGACCATGACTTACGACCCTGCAGTATCACAGTCGTAGGCATTTGATAATTTGTTAATCATCTGACGACAATAGGTGTTGCAGCCTGTGTCAAAAGTATCGCCAGTAGCCACACGTGTACAGTATGTCTTTTAACCCTCATCGCACATTTCGCGGTATAACCGATAAAATATAATTCTATTAATTCCATCCTTTTGGTAAAAAATTCCATCCGTCCATACTTGTGGTATTTAATCACTCTAGTGTAGAGGTTTAGAGTAGCTCTAAACCTTAAGGTTGGTTTTCCTGGAAACCAAGTGGATAGATTTTACAGTCACGAGCATATTATAATTATATTTATGCTCTTTTTTTTTTTTTTTTTTTTTTTTTTTTTTTTTTGTATGGCATCTCGCAGTTGGCCTTGAGAGGCCGTGACTGCTTAACCGGTCAATCCTGTGGTGCCTTCGAGCTAACTCAAAGCCTCCAGCCAGGGGCATAATATTAATTATAAACTAAGCGACCATCACCTAAGGGCACCCCCTGTGGGGTACGGACCTCGGCTTAGGGCGTCGCTGGGGAAGGACAGCAAGTTGGGGACAGGCTGGATCAAAGTGGGTTCATTATTATTAGGGGGTAAAACTACTGGCTCAGCTACGCCACCAGCTGGCTCTGTGGATCCGATCAAGGGAGGGGAAGAGGAATCTATCGGGGAGGAACGCGGACGCGGACGCGGATGCGAAGCACCTCGGCGGCGAGGTCGGAACTTCGTTTTGTGTCTGTGTTTGTATACTGTACTGGTGGCCCTACTGCTTTCCTGGAGGAGGGTGGTGGGGTCGTCGGGGTCGGTCAGTGCGTGCCTTGGACGGCGGATTCTACTGATTCTAGAGGGGACATAACTGGCGGCCTTCGCAACCAGAGGGTTGCGATGGCTGCCAGCGGTATCGAAGAAACGCTTGCAAGCGCGTTTCATGAATTGTTGAATGGTGGGGATTTTCAAATCTAAATGTAAGTTTATGTTACGAACGAACCAGGGGGAACCCGTGATTTTACGTAGAAAACGGTTCTGTAGGGTCTGCATCCTGTGGATGTGCCGGGGGTGGGCCTGTGCGAAAACAGCACAGGCGTATGTCATAATAGGTCGGATGCATGCCGTATAAATGCGCAGTTTGCACCTGAGTGACAATTTACTGCTTGCATTTAGGACGGAATGTAGTCTACTCAGAGCAAAGGCGGCTCGCGAACGAACCACCTTTATGTGCTCTGCGAAGGAGAGACGTCTGTCCAAAGTCACACCCAGATATTTGGCATGCTTCTCCCAAGGGATCGGCTTGCCAAACATCTTGATCGGGCGGGCGTCGTCATGTCTGCGTTTGACACGCGGTTTCAAGAAGAGAACCGCTTGACTCTTGTCGGGGTTAACTTCGATTCTCCACTTTCTGAACCATTCGCCAAGCTTGTTGACTGCGGTTTGGAGAGTGCGAGATATCGTGTCGGGGACGAGCCCAGTGTAATAAATGGCCGTATCGTCTGCGAACAGAGCCAACTGCGCATTTTTACATTTCGGGATGTCACTGGTGAATAGGGTGAACATGAGGGGAGCTAGCACAGAGCCCTGAGGGACTCCTGCGCGGATAGGGTGGGGGGAGGAAAGCGCCCCTTCGATACGATAGCGAAAGGTTCGGTTAGCCAAAAAGTCTCGCAGGATGAGTACGAGACGGTCTGGCACACCGAGTTGGTAAAGCTTATATAATAAGCCATTGTGCCAGACTTTGTCGAACGCTTTCGCTATGTCGAAGAACACAGCACCCGTCATGAACCCACGCTGGAAACCAGCGCTTACGTGTTCGATGATGCGGTGTACCTGTTGGACGCTCGAGTGTTGGGATCTGAATCCGAACTGTTCGTCGGGGATGAGGCCCTTGGTCTCGGCAAAATCTCTGAGTCGCTTGTATATAAGCCTCTCATAGATTTTGCCCAGAACATTGAGCAGACTGATGGGGCGGTAACTAGAGGGGTCGGTTTTGGGCTTGCCCGGCTTTGGAATACCGATGACAGTGGCCCTTTTCCAAGCTTGGGGAAAGATGTTGTTGCTCAGAGCACCATTGAAGATGATGGTCATGAGCATTATGAGGTTTGCGGGGAACAATTGGATCACCCTATTCGTGATTCCGTCTGGGCCGGGGGCTTTACGGCGTTTCAGACCCTTGATGATATCGTGCACCTCGTCTGGGGTGATGGGGTGCAGAGGATTATCTGGGTCTTCGACGGGGGGGAGGGAGGCTCTACGTTCAACTTCCGCGTCAACCTCAAAGAGGTGAGCTTGGTCTACTGGTTGAGAGCTGGGTGTGCATTGGGCCTCAAGACTGTCGGCAAGGCACTCGGCCTTGTCGATGTCATCGAACGCGATGGTCTTGTCGGGACGCACCAGTATATTTATGCTCGTGACTGTGAAATGTTTATTTGTGCTGCCATTTGTAAAAGGGCTGGGGAGTTAGTTGCGCCACTTCTCCTTCCCAGCTAAAGCACTAGGAAGTGGGGGACTTTGGGGGACTGTCTTATGTAATTTTGAACGTTCATAAAGTGCTGCTACTCAGCCTAGTTTGAATAAATGACTTTTGATTTTGTTTTTATGTCTTCCGCAAATGATTACATATATTTGCCGACGGATATTAATGGATGAATCATGAAATCAGATATTGTTGCCCGAGCTGTCAATGGTACCTAGTATAGATATTTATGCTCGTGACTGTACAGGTGTTTTTAACAAAAACATAGTAGGTTTTTACAGTCAACATTGTTAACTAAATATAACTACTGAAAATAAATTCTAGGCAACGGGTATTGGAAGGCTCCTGACTTATATATGTTGATCACTAGACTCCTCAATCCGGCTGCTTCCCATCAGTTCTCCTCTTGAGAATTCTACTAACAAATATTCTTCTGACATACAGGGAGTATGTATGTGGCTTGGATTATGATCTGCATTGTAAAACGTTAGAATTGAGTTAGGTACTAACCGTTTAGCTATCTTTCAAATCTGACTGTAGTCAAGGAAATTATTTGCTAAGCAAATTAACTACCAACTTAAATTGTCCACTGACAGTTGTGATTTGAACAGCGGAACTGAGGAAACTATTGCATAGAAAACTATATAATTACAATTACTTTAAAACAGCGATCAAAGTAGCATACATACAAAAATGTCAAGTTGAAATCAACCTTCGAGTAAAACCTTTTTAATAGGCTGGCCATTTTATGTTTCTATATTGTTTTTTTTTTTGAGTTGGTAGCAGATTCTATCTTGCAAAATGAGCAGACAGAAATAACCCTGGGGGAAGCGCCAGGGTAGCACGCGAAATCAAAATATTTTTCTAAGTATTTCTTGAAATAGGCCTTCAATGGAATTATATGAACTTGAAAGGATTGATGATTTTAATGATTATAATTCTATAAATAATAAGTCGGGGAAAAAGTTATTTTTCGTATTTTCTATACGAATTCAAGACTAAGACCTCGCATGGTAGGTACACAGATATCAAGCTTTTTTTTGTGACGAACATATTTTGACAGTCAAATGTTTTAAGTATAGGCTCATATGAGGTGAATGAGCCACCTTCCACGTGTTCCGAGGGCTAGCACGAGGAGTTGCTTTGTAAACTATTATAATTGAAAACATAATGATCGACAATTAAATGTCTAGTTCAGAACTAAGTTCTAAAGATCCGCTTAGTTTATAAATGTCAGCGTATGATTACGAAAATCGTTAGTATATAGGCAATCTATCTCGCGAGATTACAAACTATCGAAAAATTGTGAACTGCAACAAACTATTTACAATTGAACGCATTATTTTTCGATAGTTTATAATCTATCCATGGCAAACCGACAAATTGTGAACGGGTATCAAACTTGCATGCGATGGAACGCGGTTTGCGCTAATCCTAAATAGCCAACTAACTGTGACCAACTTGGAAGTAACGCTCGCCGGCAGCTCTCGCAGCACCACTCGGCTCCCGCGACCTGGCACTCCAACCTAACCCATTTGCTGGGAGTGCCCTGGCTTAGCTACTGTGACCAATTCGACTACCGCAAAGAGTGACCAAGCAGAGACGCTTTACAAATTTACGGGTGATAAAATTTGACAGATTGTGAACCCTGTCGGTAAGAGCAGCTTCGTTCACAAATTAACGGTTTGACATGGATAGATTTTATAAACTATCGAAAATGAATACGGTATACTGTAAGCAGTGTGATACAGTTCATAATTTATCGACAGTTTACAATCTCGCGAGATAGGTTAATCAAATAACGGTGTTCACAATCATACGGTGACCTGATTTCAAACATTAAATTTACCTTAGCTGTTTGACGAAAGTTAACTTTGCACTTTGAACAAATATTGTTACGTTCTTATGTGAATAAGAATCCTCGGGGTATGTAGCTTTGATGTTCAATGGATAGTATGTATTGTACACGACCTCAAAAGGTTTATTTTGCCTCTGTCTTAGTTCAACATAAAGAACTTTCTTTGGTTTCCAAGCAAGAAATGTTGTAGCCAGCACTTTCATAAACTACAATTACTAACATATCAGTGTTTAGGCACAGCTTTACGACGCCATTTAAAAAAAATCTTTACGATCTCTTTCCAGAACTTATCTCGTGGTGATGCCAATCTTATGCTTCATCATCCCTGCCTGGATCCCCGTCTACTTCTGGGGCGAGAACGCCTGGATCTCGTGGTACGTGGCGTCAATCACCAGATACACAGTGGCCCTCCATTTCACCTGGCTCGTCAACTCCGCGGCCCACATCTGGGGCAATAGGCCCTACGACAAGTAAGTGATAAACATTTCACTTTTAAGTCCTCAAGTTATACCAACGAACATTCGGTGAAAGTTGAAAAAAAATGCAGCGCATTCTTGACCCAGTTACGGCTCAGTTAACTTACAGATTATTTGAACGAAATATTACCTACTTACGTACTTTTTTGTTGTTATTGTGTATACTTTGTTATTAATAGCACAAGTTTAACTGTGTACCTACTGTAGGTTCCTGTAAGTTGTGTTTCACGATAAATTTATAGATACTATGTTATTTTCTGAAATGAATATTATGTGGTGACATTCTAGGAGTAAGTACCTACTTCGTACGTACTTGTAATAATAGTTTAAAGAATTATTTTTGTCCTGAAAGTAAGAATTTAGTTTAGCATTGCAGGTTTAATAAGGGTTTTATATTACTTAATTAAAATAACTTCAATGTCCCGACGTACAGTGCTCAAAACGTGACAACGTTATAATACCTAAATAGAGCAATAAATCAATGCACATTCTTGAAGGCAATATTGTATTATGTAGGTACAGTCTACATTAAAAGAAGGTAAACCATGAATTTAGTAGAGCAGTGGTGGCCCAGCCCAGTGGTAACGGCCCCGGCTTACGAGTCGTAGTTCGCGGGCTCGAACCCAGGCAGGCGCTGATGAGGGTAATGTTAAAGTAAATTGACGTTATCAGGCACCGCTGATAACTTATTTTGTATTTTATATTGTTCGAAGCTGTAGTAAGTGCAAAATTCGGTACTATATCGGCAGGCAATATATTCATGAACTCATATAAAAATAAGTACAAATTACAAGAAAAAAACTTAAAACATATGTTTCCATATCTAACGTTTTCGCCGATCAAAAACGAAATCTCCATGGAAATCACATACATCGATTAAAAGGAAATGTCATGTTAAAAAATTCAAAGCCAAAAAAGTATTAAAAGGTATCGTAATGTAGTGTTAAAGAGATGGGGTATTTAATTTCCGTGCATTGTTCGTTCTTTAATTTTTGGTCGGATTACTTAATATGTCACAGACATTGCAATTCTATTTTATTTTTCGTCAATTGAACTGCATTGTTCCCAACTCAAGAAACGCTTATTTTAGATTAACTAACCCAGTGTTACTTATTAGTCACGCAACGCATAATAAGAGTTCCAATGTTAATTACTTATCTCCGAGTTTACAGACTCTACATTTAGATAGATGACCCGACTAAAAATACAAGTAGGGCTTAGAGAAGAACAAAAATATTTAACTACAAAATGTACTGTGTGTTACTTTATTATTCTTTGCTGAATTATTCGTATTTTGTTGTTGAAAGTTGTTAGCAACAACAACTTTCAACAACAAAATACGAAATAAAGAAAATTCAACTCCATTTATAATTGCTAACATAAATTTTAGTTCACGTTCGATGTGTTTAAAGGTAACTAAGTAGTTGTAAATCGCGTGATGTTTGTTAAGTAATAGAGACTACTAACTACCAACATCCTGATATTTCAGTCAATTTATTTGTTCAGTTACAGAAATTCACGATTGCCTTTTATTGAACAGTACCTACCTACTGTAATGTTATAAAAATAATCTTTGTGAAAGTGACAAATAATTTGAATTTAACATAACACCACGCTGGTAGTCCCTGAAGGGCTGGCCAGCGGTGTACATTCACATTTCAGTAGTTAAACTCCCATGTTATAGGGGACCGGGACCGGGCACAAATCCAAAATTCCAATTGGAAAAACCCAATAAAACTTTGCCAGACCTGGGAATCCAATCCAGGAATTGATGCAAGTAAAAACACATTCAATCATTACTGGGTAGCAGGCATCGACGCGGAAACTGTAACCTTCAATTCAGCACATGATTACAGACTATAGCGTAGAAATTTTCCGTCGGTTATCAAAAACAAAAATCTGCGGAATCACAGAAAAGTGCAATAACTACGCGGTCAAAATGTACTGAACAGCTATTTTTAACACGCTTTTATTAGCTTGATATATATCTATGTAACAGAAATTTTGAACTCAATTTTTATCCCCTTCAAAACGTCGGATTGATTTGAAACTTTGCACACTTATCAAGAACCGATGACAATGCAATAATTTAATTTATTTGTCCCATTATCATTTCCAGGATCCTCGGGATTAACGATTTCATCAACAATTACTATCATCAATTATTGTCTTTTAGATTCGTTTATTAACACGCTTTTTTAATGTTTTAAATAGGGTTATCAGAATCATGTACTTAAATCCACGCTAGCAAGTTGTCCGTCGATTTCCCTGCCACGCTGTATAATTTATTAGATAATCCACCTTTTCACCGATTAATAATTTGGCTGTGCCTAAAGTAGATGGGTCCTAGAACCGCATGAGACTTACATAGACCAGGGAAACATGGGACAAATACTCCACAGTGGGTGGACAAAGGTTGCCAATGAATGATGATGAATGAAATTAGTCAGCGTATCTAAATACCCAGGGATGTGCCTGAAAGGCGTTACACAGGGGGGTTTTGGAGTTGGTCTTTTAAGAGGAACCAGGATCCTCCTCCATGTGCTGATGGTGGCCACAGGGGTGGTTTTAGTGAGGTAAGAATCCCACACCCCCGACCACCCTGAATAATAAAAGGGTATCTGATGAAAAAGTGGCAGGATTAAGTTTATTTTCAATCGGTATTGGAAAGAATAATCTAGATAGATATAATAATAAGTGCTAATAGATTTATTCATACCAAAAGATACGACTAGTAAACAAAACGAACCGTTTCTTAATTAAATAAGAACCGGAAGTATCCTCCTCCTACGTTATCGTATGCTGCCTTGAAAGGTTTCACATCATTAACGTTAAAGATATGTTATGCAGAATAGAATGTTTTGGTATTTTGGTACACTGCTAATTAGAGAAAAATGGATAAAAATAGATATTATTCACAATTTATAAGTACTACCCCTTTATTATAATATTACTAGCTTTTGCCTGCAGGTTCTCCCGCGTGGAGGTCGAAAAAGATCCTGTTAATCCTTCTCCAAAATACATATTTATATACTTACGAGTACCTACCGATGCGCCAGCTTTCATGGTGTTCGGTCAAACGGTGTTGGAGTTCACCCTAGACTCACAAAATTAATTACTTAGGTATATTAAAAAAAAAATACTCACAAAACTCTACTGGTTTCTAATAATTATAATTTAATCATGATTCGAAAGACACGTAGCGCCATCTAGCGTCCTAAAGCAATTATGACCGTCGAAAATTACCTATTGTTCTTTCCCGTGATAGACGAGATGACGACACGGTTGGCGCAGTGGTTAAGCGATTGACTGCTGCGCTGCGTGTCGCGGGTTCGATTCCCGCACGGAACAAATATTTGTATGACCTGCAAGTAGTTGTTCTGGGTCTGGCTGTTTGTGTATGTGAGTTTAAATGTTTGTAAACGCACCCACGATACAGGAGAAATTCCTGGTGTGAGGCAACGTTTAAAAAAAAATTGCATTACTTTTTTACTGTCCTTGTCTGTACCCCTGACAAAGTATATTGACGATGAATTACCAAATAACTCCCTAACTACCTTTTTTGTTTTTTTTTAATGCCAATCGACGTTAAATGCTATTTCGCGTGTACTGGCAAAAGGTCCTAACACTAATAGAAATATCTTCTAAATTATGAGGCGCTAATTTTGCTGCGAATACCTTTTAACTTTAAGTAGAAATAAGTACTAACTATTTTGTCCGTTGAAATATTCTAATGATGGTCGGTTCAGCCGAGCTATTCTGTAACAATCTCACCGTGATAACCTAGGTGAAGTGAGCTTGAAGTGAGTTGTCGATAGTGTCAATCCCTAGCATGAGGCGGAATGATAGCTCACTTCACCTAAGTTATCACGGTGAGATTGTTACAGAATCGACCGGCTGGTTTCAAGCCTAAGCCTGAAAAGGTAAAAAACAAACAAACAAACTTACTTTCGCATTTATAATATTAGTTAGGATTTTTGTTGTCGTAAATATTATCGCGGAGATATTGTACGGTGTCAAATTGAAATTATATGACCAACGCTTTCATACGTTTATTAAATGAGCTGCCGAACTATTCTGTAAAAATCTCACCGTGAAAACTTAGGTGAAGTGAGCTTTCATTACACTCCACTCCCACTCCACGCTCACTTCACCTAAGCTTTCACGGTGAGGTGGTTACAGAATAGCACTGCAGCGCTTTCATACGTTTAACCTTTAGGTACGCCTTTAGGTATCCCTGAAGGGTTGTGCAGAGGTGTACCAAATAGAACACCAATATTTCGCCAGCTATGTCTAAGTCCCATGTAATAGGGGGCGAGCCTATTGCCATGAACCGGACACAAATACGGCTGCCGAGGCATGCCGAGCCAAAAACCCATTAACACAATTTTTTTATTTAATTTTTTGTTGGTGGGAAATTATCAAATAACTTCTCCCGCTCTGTGCGGAGTGGGAGGACGTGTCAGACTCTTACTGACTAAAACCTTTAGTCGCCTGTGCCAGGGGCCACGGCACACATTGCCAGACCTGGGAATCAAAATCGATAAGAAACCGAACAAGATAAAACTCTTTTACTAACGCAACATATTGCTATTTCAGAAACATAGGCGCTACTGACAACAAGACGGTCGCACTCTGTGCGTTCGGCGAAGGATGGCACAACTACCACCACGTCTTCCCTTGGGACTACAAGGCGGCAGAACTTGGAAATTACAGCACAAACTTGTCGACTGCCTTAATAGACTTCGCTGCAAAACACGGTAAGACTAGCCTTACCTATTTATAACTTTGTGACTTACCGCCTGGTTGACTTACTTGCCTTTGGACTTACGTGAGTGCAACTAAAATTGTGTTGTTAAATAATGACTCTTTCTTTACACAATGTTCACATCGTGTGCTCATAATAAAAGAAGATTATCACAGTAGTGAAATACCTATAGGTACAAATCGTAGGTTCATAGGTGCCATAGTAAAATTTCACTCGTATTCCATCCAAGCATTTCCTGCGGTTTGATATTCTTTTAAAATTTATGTGACCCATTTGTGACAAAGCAATATCCGTGTATTGCTTTGTCACAAATGGGTCACATATTTTTTTTTTATTTTTATAATATAGTTTTTATACTTATATATATATATATTTTTACATAACTTTTGCGTTCGATTATCGGAAGTCAATGAATCGGGAAGTATGCTACTTACAGCACCAATTCGTACAGCGCTTTATAAACTCGAATGGCGTCAAAGCTATCCTACCTGCTAAATTGGAATACTGAACCAAAAATGCAATAATTTATAAAATATTATTTTGCTCTACGAACGGCACATACGTTAACAAATTATACCGTGCTGGTACCGATACAAACTGATGACATTTCACAGCACCATTTAAACTTCAGTTTTTCTGTAAAGAGATAAAACAAATAAATTTTTGTACACAGGTTTGGCTTACGATTTGAAGACAGTATCAGCCGATATGATCCGACAGAGGGTGAACAGGACAGGGGATGGAACTCACCCGTGGTCTAAGGAGGGTCTAGAGGAGGGAGAGCACTACCACCCAGAGAACCCAGTGTGGGGCTGGGAGGACACGGACATGACCGAAGAAGAGAAACAATTTGCAGAAATCGTCCATAGAAAAACTGAATAGATTCCTCAAGCTATGGAATTTGTTTTAATTTTTCTTCTGTACGAATGAACGTCCTTATAACTACTTCTGGTGACTGACTGTTATTGTATATTGTGAGCATTTTATGTTTAATCTTTATTGTAATATTTTTTGCATATTACGCATGTTTAGCGTGCTTGAATTTCGATAACTACATAAATAGCTCAAGAATTTTCTAAAGACACATTGTGTCGCTTATAAATGAATCAAATTATAGAAAGAGCCAAGCAAAAGAAGTAACCAATGTATGTAATTTTGTAAATAACAAATTGTGAATGAAATGTAAAAGTATAACTATATATACTTTGTACCTATAATATAGTTACTTTCCTGGTTTTGTTTTAAATGATGAGGCATACATCTTTAATAGAATTACATTCTCATGTTGTATATTATTAGATTAACGGCATTTGGCCGATATCTTGCGTAAGGCTAAGTAAGGTAATTAATATACCTACACAAGAGATTGTGGGTAGGTATTATTCATAAGTGACTGAACCGACTTATGTATCTAATACTATGTTAGTATTTAGTATATTTCGTACACTTGTATGTGATATTGTTCTGATGGTGACTGTTAAAGATATTTATTTTTTAATTTATTACTTTATTAGGAGCCTGAATAGCGTCACGTTTGAATAAGTAGTGAAGATCTTTAAAAAAACTTTTAAACGACGCTTACTTTAACATGTTGCAGGCTCTTAGTGAAACTTGAAACAAACTTGATGTAAGTTTTAATTTATTTAGCAGCGAAACACTCGGAATGGAAGGCTGCTTTAAATAAGGTTAATAACGCCCACACTCTGAAAAATTATGGTTCCCTGACGTTGAATTGACGTATGAGAGTGGTGGCATTAGTGTAACACTATTGTAAATTAAATCTTGATATTTTAATAAATTGTGAATCGTTACTGTCCTGTTTTTATTTATCTCTAAGGGCTTACGGTGAGGGTGCGTTTCCACTGAGGCGGAGACGTGCGGGAGCGGAGATGTGCAGGAATCGACCAATAACATAGGTTGAAATCCACATCACGTCTCTTCTGTGATTGGTTGATTCCTGAACGTCTCTGCTCCGCTCGTCTCCGCCTCAGTGGAACCGCGCCCTAAAAGTCACGCGGGTGCATGGAGCGGGCGCCCGCTCTGGACGTCTGACGAGGGCCTGTGACCAGCGGCGCCCTGCGCCCGCCTCTTGAAGCGCCGCTAGGACAATGGTGACCTCGAGCGTCTAAAATTGTGTCCGGTAGACTGCCTTATTGGATTATTTGCTAATTTACTACTTTGCAAAAAAACGTCTGCGACAAAGTCGACAGAGAACCCCGTTTGTGACAAGGTTACCAAGTGCGCATATACAAGGCAGAGACTGCCGTCGACACGTCTACGACTGCCGCCGACGAGTGTCGACGGCTGCACTTTCCTCAGCCGTTGGCAACGTGCCGTTCCTGTATATGAGCACTAATTGGAAATTCGTAACCTTCTGACACTTCATTTGGAGTTACAAGACCGCGATACGCGTGAGTTTTAGCGTAAGCCCTAAATTGCACACTGGATTTTGGTGTGGTTTTCACCAAAATTTTTAAAATTTATTCCGGAAGATATAATACATTCTTAATTATCTTAGACATATAACACAGGCATCTCGATATTTTCACATCTCACCACATCAGTACCTACATAAATAATTGCAGCTGTGCGAAGCAGATGTGGGTCGCTAGTAAATAATAAAATATTTATGATAGTATAGATATAGGTGTCACGACGGGGTACAGATATTGGTGATAGCGAAAGATTCCGCTTTAAGGCTACAAACAGGCGCAACGCGACTCTAGTAGAACAATTTCTATGAAAACTTCATGGAAATTGTTCTACAAGAGTCCCGTCGTTGCGCTTGTCTTCGGGAGCCTTTATCATTTATTTCAATGGCATTGTGCTTGAAAACGATAACTTGGAATTCCATTAGGTACATAGGTAACTGATTTTGGAGTAATATTGTTATTTTGACTTCGAGAGATATTGTTATTTTCACTACGAGGCCAATCGAAACTTTTGAGCTGATATTGTTATTTTCACTACGAGACCAATCGAAACTTTTGAGCTGATATTGTTATTTTCACTACGAGACCAATCGAAACTTTTGAGCTGATATTGTTATTTTCACTACGAGACCAATCGAAACTATTGAACTGATATTGTTATTTTCACTACGAGGCCAATCGAAACTTTTGTGCCAACAGCGTTACATCGCGCCTGTATTCCTCGAAGGGCTAGGCTGAGGTGTACTTAATAGTACCTACACCCACATTTCGCCAGTTTATGTTTTAGGGTTCCATACCCAAAGGATGCCAACAAGTCCCTATTACTAATCCTCCGCTGTATGTCCGTCCATCCGTCTGTCTGTCAGCAAGCAGTATCTCATGAACCGGAATAGGTAGACAGTTTAAATTTTCGCAGAGTATCTATTTCTATTGTCGCTCTTACAACAACTACTATAATTAAAATTAAGTTAAAAATTAAAGACCCTTTAATTTTTAACTTAATTTTATTTATAGTAGCTAGTTGTATAGATGGATATAGTGGTTGTATAGATAGTAGTTGTGTAGTTGGATAGATGTTGGTTGTTGTAGTTGTGTAGGTGTCTAAACAAGAAACGTGTTTAAAAATATACAGGGTGAAATTGAATTCATGGGCATCCTCTTAAGGGGTCATTGTACTCATCATTATGAAGAACTTTTACTATGGGACCAAACCTGAAATCACAATAAAATATCAGCTGTACCCAAATTTTTTTTTTCTAAAAACTTTGCCCCACACTAGGAATTTCTCCTGTTTCATGGGTGCGTTTACAAACATTTAAACTCACATACACAAATAGCCAGACCCGGAACAACTACTTTCAGGTCATACAAATATTAGTTCCGCGCGGGAATCGAACCCGCGACACGCAACGCAGCACCACTTTTTTTTTGTTTCCGGGGTGGAAAATCCTCATGGATGTCCGCCGCCCTGGGGCGGACGGCGGGGTCTGTCAGACTCTTACTGACTAAAAACCACCCCGGTGTTCCATCTCACACCTAGGCCGGGGGTCGCGGGAACGTACGATCCTTCCGCAACCCCCGACTGCAACGCAGCACCACTGCGCCAACCACGCCGTCATCATTATCGCCATTTTGAAGGGTTATGCAAACATAACTGTAGGGAACAGCTGATTTTTTTTTTATTGCAGTATTGTTCCCATAGTAAATAATGATGAGTACAAGGACCCTTTAAAAAAAATGCCCATGAATTCAATTTCACCCTGTATGTAGTGTTAAATAGTGTACGCTGGTACGGAATCCTTTGGTTGTGAGTCCGACTCGCACGAGGCAGGTTTTTTTTCTTTAGTAACAAGTTAACTATTTTAGATAACAGCTCTGTAGCTTTTCCTTATTTACCGAGCTCCAAAGTTTACCTACCTTTCTATGGTAATTTAAGAAGCCTGAGTATACTACTATTCTTATAGTTATATATTTTCTTCATTGTTATTCCTTAATATTAAACTGGCTTTCATAAGTATACTTTTGTATTACCTAGCTTAGTAATGACTAACACCAACATATTTTTATGAACAAAGAATCTATATCAACAGGTGGCATAGACTAGAAGTAGTTTATTAAACAAAATTCAACAAAAACAAGTAGACACTTATACCTACTGTAGGCAACATAAATTAATAATTATAAATAACAAGGGGGTTGGGGCCGTAGCTAAGACTTGCTTAAACTAATACCTAACAAATTTTCTGTAAATAATTAATGCTATACATCTACATGACGTAGGTACTTAGGAATCTAAAGGCGCTCCCGCCCCGGGAGCATTCGCGTGTAATATAACGTTACAGATTCGAGCATTACATCAGTGAGGGAGAAAAACAGCGCGCGCCTTGTAATAATACAAAACGAGTTTACATCAGTGAAGGAAGAGAACCGAGCATTACAAAGCGCATCTTGTAATTATACAATGGTGCCGATTCTCTTGTCACACAATTCTCTAAACTAGACTAAAAATCACCAAAATTTTGTTTATTCCTGTCAAACGATGATTTCCCATTCTGAAATTGACTAAAGTGACACATCTTAACTATATTTTAGTTTGACAGCACTAGATACCACTCATATTATTATAATTTAGTGAAAATGGCAACTTGGATATTCTGAATTTTACGTTTTTCACCTAAAATAATGATTGTCTTAACTACATCTGACTATTTTTAATCGCGATTAAAAAGGTGTGGAATAAAATTAGTTGTCATGAACTAAAATTCACACCAACACCTCGACTTTAGGTGCAAAAACAGTACTGTATCTTTTTTATTTTCTTTTGCTTATTTCTCGAAAACGGTGTGTCTTATCGCAAGAATAATGAAAATTTCGACCCCCTTTATAAAAACCGTAAACCTCTAAAACTCAACGTGTTGGTAATATTTTTTTTTTAATTTCCATACAAAGAGTAAAAAATTCCATACAAAACATGTCGAGGCTGCACAAAATACGCGCCTCCAGCTCTAAAAAAAAACCCGTGGTATGGCAAACAAGTACAGCGTGGAGTCGCAATTGCCAAATTTGATTTTAGATGTGTCAAAGTTATTTTTAAATTTTGATATTGTATTTTGCAGAATAGGTTTAAGATTCTCATAGCCAAAAGTAAGGAATTTTAGTGATAGTTTAGTTAGTTTAGTTCGGTGTACAACAGAATCGGCACCATTGTGTAATATCTTGATACAACTTGTGCGTGTTATCTTGATACAACATCAATGCGCTTTTTTAAATTAAATATCGTTTCTTTTGGTATTTTTTACGTAAATAACAATGTCGAATTAATATTGCCGCACTCAGCACAATGACCGCTTCGTCTGACATTATGGAAACAACTAAATCAAAAGTGAATGCTCGCAAAATTCAAATCTATACTAAATGTTACATTACTCGCGAATGCTCCCGGTGAGGGAGCGCCTTAAAACATGCTTTCTTTGATAAAAAACACACAATATTAAAGCATTGAAATGCTCGTCCTCATTTCTAACATTACCTAATTAAGTAATTATAAACTGGCAAGTTTACATTTTGTGGGCAAACAATTTTGGTTGTCTAATGTTTTCCACTATGAATGTTATTATCTTTCCCAATAACAGCGAGCATTTTACCATCAGCGTATGCTTTCAGCCATTCTGGGCTAACAGAGAATGCTGGTATCTCTTCTGCATGGTCAAAATCTTCACCGAATGTATGATCTTCATGCTTCGCAGGTCTCTTGATGTCATCGTAGAGTACTCCATAGTGATCCGAATGGACGTGTTCTTCAATATTTGTTGCAGCATACTTCTCGTTGTTGTATCCATCGTTGACATAGACCACTTTGTGTTCGTACTTGTCGTTGAAAGCATTGTTTCTTAGTAGTGTAAATATAGCTCCCATCAGCGCCATGTTGTTCATCATGCCAACCATCAGAGTCATCATCTTCAACCCTGGCAAGATAAAAGGGAAGATGGCTGACATGACCAGACCTGGCACTAACATTAACGGTGCGAACTTGTATAATGTTTTCTGTAATTTCTTCATGGTGCTTCGACCTGATTCCGCAGTGTCACCTGAAAGTGAAAACATTATTTTTTACGTCAAATTAAGTAATTTTTCAATATTTGGTCGTTGTTCCACTTTCAAATGTGTGTTAAGGACACCATTTAAAAAAGACGATTGGGTATCGTATGATGTTTCTTGTCATTTTCTTTAAATCCGTCTATCCGTCAATTCACATGACAATATTTTTTTTTATGTATTAAACACATCTATTTAAAGGTAAAGACGGCAACGTAAGTAGGTCTTAAATACATAGGCTCTATTAACTTAATGGTTCTGCACTGTATCACCACATTATTGAACAAATTATTTCATTAGGAACATCGTGTTTAAAGTATTGGAGTTCATTCATCCCAATACGTAATATCCTAACTTGGTACGAAGCAAAAAAAACAACTTACTTGTATAAATGTCAACTTTCATCGTTCCATTTTCTTTAGAACCCAATTGTAAGTTATAACCGGGTACCACCTTGAATCCCAGGGGCCGATACTGTAGCAATTTCTTGGTATCATCATAGAGCTGTGAGTATAACTGTTCGTCGGTGGTATTACTGTACTTCATCCATGGAAACTGTTCCACATCCTCAGTCAGGTTGAAACGGCTGGTGGGGTCTTTGGCGTAAGCTTCGATGGCGCGTTCTGCACGCCACACACTTAGAGCACTGAGACATTTTGTGGGTCCTAATGCGCGTGTGCAGGAGAATATGCGTTGCACAGGGTGGTAGTGTTGTCCAAGGAGCGAATGTAGCGTGGTATCGAGGTATTCGCGCGACGTTCGCGGGCGCTGGTGTGCGCACACACACTGGCTCACGGCCAGTAGTAGCAGTGCGGTGAGCGGGCGCATCGCTGCGGTTGAACTGACGCCAAAGCAGGTTCCCTCACTACTCACTACTCGCTCCAAATGCTAAGTACATCGCCACAACGGGCGAAAGCGATGTTTGGTCGCGCACGAAAAAAATACTTTATCGAGGATTATGGATTGTTTCATAAGTAACTTTGAAGCATTTCCGGAAAGATAAAGTTTCGTTTTTTCATAGTGATTAATGTACTGTTTTGTACAATTGTTTCCGACAAAATAAGAAAGTTATTACGTTGAGTATAGGAAACACAACATTAATTATCCACACTCCAGAGGTAATGCTCATAAATCCAATTTAAGTCCTAGAAGGTTTTCATACCCACGCACTTGATTACTTTTAGACTAAAAAATTATACCTAATGATCAGGTTAAAAAAATAATCTGCAGCGTTTAGTTAATATCGATCTTTGATATGTATCAAAGATCAATCAGTCAACTCGATCTATCCCACAGTGTTAGGCATAGGTACCTACTGTTTCGTTACTTAGTAATTTATCATAATAATAATCTATCTGTAATAATGTCACTTTCACTAGAAAATATAACTTTCGCGGTACTTACCTACCCATGCAGCACACTATTTTTTGGCATTGCCTCAGTTTCATGAATAAATATCGAATTGAAATCTGTCACCAAGAAACATTAACGTGCACCCGTTTAAAGGTTATAGGTACATATAAACTGGTAAAATTACATAATAATATGAGACTTTTCAACTTTGTCTTTAGGTAAGGTCAGAAAGTCCCTTGTTTCAGATGGCTTTAACCACTTTTTAAAGTGTAGACTTTTTAAAGTTGAAGAAATTAAATTAGGTCTTTAAATTCCACTTTCTACTGTCTTAAACAACCTACATATTGTCATAATTATCGTAGATTTAGTATAGCTATTAGTATATACTAAATCTAGAAAGAAAGAAAATACTTTTATTTGTTGTAAACATGACGCAGAAAACGAACGCATACTCGTATCTTCTCAAATAAGAACAAGTTGGGGGAAAATATTCGTCACAGCTACGCAAAATGGCCACCGCTCAGTATAATGCTACGACCCTATGTGCGACACAGGCCTAGCGCTGGTTTTCAGCGACAATCGGCGTTGACGTGATGACGTCAAACGGTGTTAAGGGGCCGTGCACGAAATCTACTGATTTTGATCAATTTTGTGCATTATTTCTAGGAAAATGAAACATTATTAAAACAAAATTATTTGTGATTCGAAAACTTGAGTTCTTTGTTTTGCACGTAGCTGAAAGGGATTTTTCAAATAAGTTAAGTATTCACAGAAAATCACTAATATTCGCAACAAGTTTTCCAAAAAATTACGCGAGACTGACGTTTGATCATTTTTTTACTAGAAACTACGTTTGATTTTGAACATTATAAATTGTCATCAACATCATTATATGGTCTACTTGCATGTAGTTGGACCATTTTTTTCAACTTCGATACAAAATATATCAGAAAAATAATGTTGAAAAACCCATTTTTCGAAACAAACCCTGGTAGTAATGTATTTTTTCCTATTATTGAGCAAACCGTTTCAAGAAATTTAAAAATCACACATTAATCTTCAGCTAAATCTTAAAATAAAATTAAAATTTCATTTCATGAATATTTTCATTTAGTAAATCAAAGTAAAAAAAAACGATTTTATCGAGAGCGCAAAAGTGATGAAACTATTAAAAGGTGCTGTGACTGACACGAATGGTTTAGCGCCATGAAAACTGTACTTTTGTAGTCATACAGACATAATGTTTCAATTATTTCCAGCTTTGTCACAATTAGATAAGAAATTGACAAAAGAGGGTTTTTTACGTGCACGGAGCCTTAAAAGAAAAGTGTTAACGGCTAAGATAAAATAACACAATAAGAAATAAAATAAATAAACGCGGCTCTAAGTATTTATTTAAACAATATTTATAAGATGGTAACATTCCAGGCAACGACTCACGCGCATGATAATTTAAGATATGATCGTGTCATAAACTTTATTTTCTGAAGTGGCTCTTATAATACTAGACTAGCGATCCGCCCCTGCTTCGCACGGTTTCTACGTCTTGCCAATACATCAAGAAATCTTCATGTTATTAAAGTTGTTCAAGTTTTAATCGAACACTCAGGGAAAATTCATAATGTGGACCAGTTCGCGTTTAGATCTCATTAGAGACACCTCGTACTGAAAACCATTACCATTCTACCATACATTTTACCAATAAGTTAGTTATAGTTTACAATTTTCTACCATTTCTTGTAACTAAGTGTTATAGTGATTCAATATTATAAAAAATTCCTTTTTAATTCGAAACATTAACTTTTACTATATAATTATACCATATCCTATCAAAACGAGACAGGTGTGATAGGTCACCATAGCGCCGAGCACTACTATACTATCTACAAAAGTTACATAAAGTGTAGAAATCTGTTATAGCTACGCATAAACTTTCCGGAATAAATTATCTAAATAATGGTGAAAACCGCATCAAAATCCGTTGCGGAGCTAAGAAGAATAACGTGGTCACACAGAAAGACACTGAAAGCGACTTTAACCGTGGCCCCTGGCACAGGCAGCTGAAGGAACACGGGTGGGTTTTAGTCAGTAAGAGTCTGACACGCCCTCCCGTTCTGCCCAAAGCGGGAGAATTTATTTGATGATTTCCCACAACCAAAAAAATAAAATAAAATTGGCGTCATTGTACTCACCATTATGAACAACTTGTACTATGGGACCAAATATGTAATCGCGAAAAATCAATCAGCTGTTCCCTACATATGTTTGCAGAACTCGTCAAAATGTAGGGATCAGCAGATTTTTTTTTTCGCGTTTATATAACCGGTACAAAGAAAAAAAGCGCGGGAACAATAATATAGATTAGCTCATGCATAAATAATAATTACACGTACTTAAAACTGTTTTGCAGTATTCAATCAAATCAAGCGCAAATACTGGATGACTTTGGACATATGACAGGAGGTGAAAGTACTCACGAATATGATAATTTTGAAGGTTCCTTCAAACAGGCGCGACACAAAAGCATGTCGCGCGACGAGCGGTGCCTTTTGTCGCGTGCGATTAGCATCGCGTGTCGCGTCATACATTAATTTAATTACCTACGTAATTATTTTGCAACAGCAGATTTTTTATAAATTATTGCATTGCATTAATAATATGAGACAATAATAATAATATGAGATAACATCAACACAAGGTCTTCAGGTCGGGGTGCATGTTGAAGAGCCTCCACGTGGCGCACCCTGGGCAATGCCGGGCTCAAGTGCCCACCAGGCTTTTGGGGGGTACTTGGGGCCGGCGGCGAATCTTCAACACACGGGGAAGGGTCACGGTTCCAATCACCGATCATCCTTGATGGTTGGTGAAGGGAACCGGGCTATATACGGATACGGCCACTCCCCCTCTGCTTACAGAGGAAGGTGAGTGGTCGTGGACGGGGGGAGGAGCGGTTTGACCGCCGTGGAGGGAGCGGGCTCGGTGTGCACTAACCCTGCCGCCGGGCTGGCACGAAGAAGTCTCTTCCTGCCACCGCTTTAATCTCGTAGCCCCGAAGACTGTCCAGGTCATGTCTCTGACTTTTGACGGGGGTCGAGGGTCTTGGCTTAACCGCCCGGACCGCGAGGAAGATTAACCTCTATAAAAAATTCCCCAAACCTCTAAGCGGCGGCGCACCGTGAGGGAGGTTGTAAGCTTGGCTGATGGGTAGCTTGATTCAGTTGCTAGTGCGAACCACGTTTATTTGAGTCAATATATAAAGTTCTTACTCGTGGGATCAAATATGGAAACAAAAACTAAAAACAAAAACCAAACCGAGGAGGGGAGGAGTGGTGCGGGGTCGGAGTCCGACACCGCGCCAAGTGGCGCGAGAACGGGCTCATTGAGCAACCGCCGCGCGGAGGAGTTGGCCGCTGAAACGAAGAAGAATATCAGGTTCTTCAGTAAGCGGCCAAGATCAGTGGACGGCCAGAGGTCGTCCTCTGACGGCGAGAGAGAATCGGCTCGAAAAATCCCCACCGGTAGGCGGGGAGGGGGGGGTCCAAGAGCGAGGCAGGGGGAGGGGGCTCACAGCCCGGGAGGCAGCGGAGCTAGCGGAGGGGCCCGCAAAGGAGGGGGAGACTGGTCGTGCAGTCGCTTCGGGGCCCTCAAGCGACGAGGCGAGCCTGTCGAATGGCCCCGACAACAACGAGGCCTGTACAACCAGCCTCAAGGAGGTAGTAGAGGCTGAGGTTCGGAAGGTGACCCTGAAGAAGATCAAGTCCTCCAAAAGCAGGGCCGTGGTCGCGGCAACGGCCTCCATCATGGCGGCGGTGGAGGCGGCCAAAATCAACAGCCCTTCGGGCGGCGAAGTGGCCGAACTGCGGGCGGAGGTCGCTCGCCTGACGGCCGCCATGAAACTTCTCCGGGAGGAGAATGGGAGGCTGAGGGAGGACCTGGCTGGCCTGAAGGCCACCGGCAGCGGGCAGGTGCAGGCGGAACAGGAGCCAAACCAGCCCGTTCGGCCAAGCCAGCCCATTCCGGAGGAGAACCAGGTCCTCAATCTGGTTCGGCAGGAGCTGGCGGCCTTCCAGGCGCGGTTCTCCGTCCTGGAGGGCATAGTCCTGCGTCCACCACTAGCGGGCAGGAC
Organism: Brachylomia viminalis; assembly: GCA_937001585.2. Taxonomy (NCBI): domain Eukaryota; kingdom Metazoa; phylum Arthropoda; class Insecta; order Lepidoptera; family Noctuidae; genus Brachylomia; species Brachylomia viminalis. The sequence goes on along the minus strand of OW443302.2, from coordinate 9,763,167 downwards.
GGCACCGGGGCCGAGGGTGGCTTCGTATGCGGCTGCTGCGGGAGCCGCCGCCCCTAAGCCTGGGCCGTCTGGCCGGGCCCAGCCGCCGGCCAAACCGGCGTCGGCCGGTGGAGCCCCGGCGCCGGCAATGCAGACGCCGGCCAGCAAAACACCAGCAGGGGCTAGGAACAGTAAGGGCAGGACGGCACGGGAGGCGCAGGCCCCAGAGCCTACTTCCCGGCCACATGAATCTCCCACGACTGACGCCGGGTGGCAGGTGGTCGGGGAGAAAAAGAAGGCGGCCAAGGCGGCCAGAAAAAAGGGGCAAAGGCGGCGCCGCAAGGAGCGAGCCGTCGCGGCAAGGCTCCGCGCCCCAAAGACCGCGGCTGTAGTGATCACGCTACAGCCGGACGCGGTAAAGAGGGGCGTGACGTACCGTGACGTGCTCACCAAGGCGAGGGAGACGGTGGACCTCCAGGAGCTGGGGATCACCGAGGGCCTCCGGCACAGGGTGACCGCAACTGGCGCCCGCATGCTGGAGATCCCCGGTGTGACAAGTGGCCCCACCGCTGACGCCCTAGCTGAGAAGCTAAGGGCGTCCCTCAATGCGGACGAGGCTCGAGTCTCCAGGCCCGTCAAGTGCGCAGACATGCGAGTCTTGGGCCTGGATGACTCCGTAACGGAGGGAGAGGTGGTGGCCGCCGTCGTCAGGACGGGCGGGTGTCTGACCGACCAGGTGAAGGCGGGCACCATACGTCCGGACCCCGCGGGTATGCGAACCGTAACGGTAAGCTGCCCCGTGACGGCGGCCAAAAAGATTGTGGAGGGCCGAAGGCTTCTGGTGGGCTGGGTTTCGGCGCAGGTTAAACTGCTGGAACCCAGACCTCTGAGGTGCTTCCGATGCCATGTGGGGCACCACGTTGGCGTCCAGTGCACCTCGGAGGTGGACCGCAGCACTCTGTGCTTCCGCTGCGGTCAGCCCGGACATAAGGCCGGCTCGTGCGAAGCCGCGCCGCACTGCGCAGCATGTGCGGGTGCTGGCAAGCCGGCCGATCACCGGGCGGGCAGTAAGTCCTGCGCTCCACCCGCCGGAACCAGGAGGAGAGGCAGGCCCTCCGCCACCGTTAGCCACAACCACCGTCACCGCGGCCAGTGCCACTGCCACTGTTGCCGCCGCCGCCACTGCCGCCACCCGGGAGGAGACTGAAATGGAGGAGTAACGGCTCCATTGAGACTCCTCCAGGCGAACATCAACCACTGCGCTTGCGCTCAGGACCTGTTGCTCCAGAGCATGGCGCAGTGGTCGATTAACATTGCCGTGGTCGCTGAGCCGTATTTTGTCCTGCCCAGGGATGACTGGGTTGAGGACCTGAGCGGCTCAGTGACCATAATTTCGTCGGCCGCCGCCGGCACCCCATCCCTCGAAGGTGTCACGAAGGGACAGGGGTGCGTAGCAGCACGGTTCGGGAAGATAGTAGTAGTGGGAGTGTACTTCTCTCCGAGCCGAACTCTCGCCGAGTTCCAGAACTCTTTAACAGAGCTAAGTGTCGTCGTCGCCGGGTACCATCGCTTCCCCGTGCTAGTGCTCGGGGACTTCAACGCCAAAAATCTGGCTTGGGGTTCCCGTAACACTGATGTGCGGGGCAGGATGGTGGAGGACTGGGCTCTGGAGACAGGCCTGGTCGTCCTAAATCGGGGCTCTGTTCCCACGTGTGTGCGGATGCGGGGTGAGTCTGTGGTGGACATCTCGTTTGCCAGCCCCGCTCTGTCACAGCGTGTCATTGACTGGCGCGTCATGGAGGAGGTGGAGACCTACTCCGACCACCGGTATATCCGGTTCGACGTCTCCGCCCAGACCTCTAGCGCGCCGGTCCAACAGGCCCTGAGTGGTCCGCGGTGGGCGCTGAAGCAGATGGACCGGGAGCTCCTCCTGGAAGCCTCGATCGTGCAGGCCTGGGTGTCATCACCGGACAGGCCTGCCGATATTGACGATGAGGCGGAGTGGTTCCGGGAGGCCATGTCCGAGATTTGCGACGTGGCAATGCCCCGAGTCCGTCCAGGAAGCGCCCGACGTCAGGTGTACTGGTGGTCGCAGGAGCTGAAGACGCTACGCAAGGCGTGCGTCGCAATGCGACACCTGTACTCCAGGCACCGTAGGCTCCGCATCCGCCCTCCGGATGCGGAAGCGACGGAGGCGGAGCTGTACGAGGGATACAGAGCGGCGAAGACCGCCCTCCAAGAGGCTGTCCAGCGGGCCAAATATACGGCCCGCGAGGAGTTGGTGGAGACTCTGAACGGAGATCCATAGGGGCGCCCTTACAAAATGGTGCGGAATAAACTCCGCACCTGGGCCCCCCCGCTGACGCAGAGTCTCCACCCCCAGCTGGTGGAGGAGGTGGTGAGCGCTCTGTTCCCTTCACGTGGGGAGCATACTCCCCCGCCCATGGCTCCGCCGCTCGCGGTGCCTGAAACGGACCACGCGGACGACGACGACACCCCTGAAGTGACCGGGGTGATCTGAGAGTGGCGGTAGGTAGGCTGAAGGCCAAAAATACCGCCCCAGGACCCGACGGCCTGCCAGGGAAAGCCTGGGTCCTGGCCTCGACGGCTCTTGGGCCTCGACTGGAGGCGCTCTTAAGCGCATGTATGGAGAGAGGCCAGTTTCCACTCCGTTGGAAGACGGGGAAGCTGGTCCTCATTCGGAAGCCAGGGCGCCCTGCGGACTCTCCGTCCGCATACCGGCCCATTGTGCTGCTCGACGAGGTCGGCAAGCTCTTTGAGAGAGTAATTGCAGGCCGCCTCGTCGGGCACCTGGTGAGGACGGGACCGGATCTTGCGGATAGTCAGTTCGGCTTCCGCAAGGGGCGCTCGACGGTGGACGCCATCATGCGCGTTAGAGCCCTCACGACGGGGGACGCGGTGTCTCGGGGCGGGGTTGTCGTGGCGGTGTCACTCGACATCGCTAACGCATTTAACACCCTGCCCTGGAGTTGCATTGGGGAGGCACTCCGGTATCACCGGGTGCCAACCTACCTCCGTCGAATAGTCGAGGCATATCTGACGGACAGAGCCGTCATCTACCCCGGTCGCGATGGGGAGTGGAACCGGCGAGAGATGTCGTGCGGTGTCCCACAGGGATCGGTACTAGGGCCGCTCCTGTGGGACATCGGTTACGACTGGGTGCTGCGGGCCGACCTCCCTGATGGCGTCAGCGTGGTGTGCTACGCTGACGACACGCTGGTCCTGGCGCAGGGGAGGTCGCATCAGGCGGCGGCCGACGCGATGACACGCGGGGTTGCGATAGTCGTGGAGAGGATCCGGCAGTTGGGTCTCGAGGTGGCTTTGCACAAGTCCGAGGCCATGTCTTTCCATGGGCCCCGGAACAGGCCACCATCGGGATCCCAACTAACGGCAGGAGGGGTTCACATCGGCGTCGAGTCCACGATGAAGTACTTAGGACTCGTGCTCGATAGCCGGTGGAACTTCGTGGAGCACTTCCGACGTTTGGCCCCCAAACTGGAACGGACTGGGGCCGCCCTCAAGCGGCTCCTGCCCAACCTGAGGGGTCCAAACGCCTCCTGCCGGAGGCTTTACGTGGGGGTCGTGCGGTCCATGGCTACATATGGGGCCCCGGTGTGGGCGCGTTCACTGCGGCGGAGAGCCGTCCACTATCTGAACGCGCCCCAAAAGGTGGTAGCCGTAAGGCTGATCCGGGGCTACCGCACGATCTCGGGCGAGGCGGCAAGCCTCCTTGCCGGACTGCCGCCGTGGGATCTGGAGGCGATAGTCCTCGCGCGCCTGTATGAGTGGCGCGCGGAGGCACTACGCCGGGGGGAAACCCCGCTTCCGCGGCAAATCGCGGCGGAGCGGACGGACCTCCGGCGCGATCTCATGGCGGCATGGAAAGAGCGACTGTCGCAACCCAGCGCAGGGCACGCCACGATAGCGGCGGTAAGACCCCTCTTTGAGGAGTGGCTAGAGAGGCGTCACGGCGTCCTCACCTACCGCCTGACGCAGGTCCTCACCGGACACGGAAGCTTCGGGAGGTTCCTGCACATCATCAGGCGGGAGGAAACGCCCGGGTGTCACCACTGCGATGATCGCCCCGAGGACACGGTGGAGCATACGGTGGGGGCCTGCCCTGCATGGGCGGAGCACCGCCGTGTCCTCGTAGAGGCGATCGGCAGCGGCGGCGACCTCTCACGCCCGGCCTTGGTTCAAGCCATGGTCCGGGGCGAGGGGGAGTGGGAGGCAGTCGCCTCCTTCTGCGAAGCAGTCATGCTAGCGAAGGAGGCGGCGGGACGGGAGAGGGAGAGAGTCTCCCGTCCAAGCCGCCGCGGTGGACGCTCCGGGCGTCGGGGGCCGCGTGACGACTCCCGGCCACCGTAGGCGCGGGCCTGCGGGCGGTGAGTAATGGGTAGGTCACCGTCCGATCAGGACCAGGCCCGTGCTGGACGGCGCGTACGTGTTCCACGCGCGCCTCAAAGAGATGTCAGCATCGAAGAGGGGGCCCACTAGGGCCTAAGCCTGCCGGGAAAGCGGGATCATCCATAAGGGGTACCGCTGACCCGGAACATAAAGGGCCAAGGAAGGAACACGGGTGGGTTTTAGTCAGTAAGAGTCTGACACTCCCTTCCGCTCCACCCAGAGCGGGAGGGGTCATTTGATGATTTCCCATCCTCAAAAAAAAAAAAAAAAAAAAAGGTCTTCAGGTCCCGAACTAGGCAGAGCCTGTATTAGTAACTAAGCAGGGGCTCCTCGCAAAATGATAACAGCCGCACGGGTTGATTGAAAGTTAAGCTACGTCCATTACATATCGAGGCCCCTGCATGCCCCAGAAAGCATTAAGCCGTTGGTCCCGGCTGTCAATTGTATATCTTTGATAGTCGTTATGGGTAGTCAGAACCTCAAAAGTCTGACAACCAGTCGTAGCTGCATGTAAAATTCTGGTATTCAGCTGCAGCCGGTTAGACTGGAAGCTGACCCCAACACAGTTAGGAAAAGGGTAGGCTGATTGATCGATCTCATAGCAATCAATGTAAATGCTCTTTTTAGTTTAAAGTACCTACTTTCGCCCTCTGAAAGATTGCCAATTAATTCAAAGCCAGCTTGTACCTTTGTCTATGAATGATAATAAAATCTTACCGGTTCCTATCATTACTTTCTTGTAGTTAATCGTATAAGTCTCAAAGTAGTCAGATAGGAAACGACAGTAGTTTAAAAAAAATATGTTTCACATGTAAAAGTGTTTGTAGGTACAAACCTACTTACAGAAATAAAATCATTTATCAATAAGTAGTTACCGTTAATCGTAAGGTTATTCAGATAGTTTGTACTTCCGTTACACTTATAAGTCGGGACCTTAACCGTTAGATTAACGTTTCCACAATGCGTCTAAAGCGAAAGTGGTCACTCATTAATTGTTTTTAGGTCACATAAAATTAATTGTTAGAATGCGCGTTAGTCTAGTCAAGTCTAGTGATAGAAAGCGCGACTGTGAAGTGTGGGCTCCTGGGGTCAATCCCCGTGTTGGGCAATGTGTCATTCCATTATGAACTTTTCACTTTTCTTTAATAAAGCATTTCTGAGTCATGCTAATGCATTGCAGACGCACCATAACACTGGCCATACCCCTGGTGGTATGGTGGGTTTAAACTATACCACTGAGAAAAAATAGTGTTGTGGACTACCAGGATCTATTCATGGTCACAGTTCTAACTTAACCTAACCCAAATGATTCACCAAGTAATTTTCTCAGTGGTATAGTTTTAGACCACCTTACCACTGGCCATACCCCTGGTGGTATGGTGAGTATGTTAGAATATAAATAAGTTTAAATCCAAATGGCAAGCAGGAATTTAATTGTAATATTTTTTTTTTCAGTATATTATTATACCTATTTATTTATATATTATTTATTTATATTTATAAGGACGGCCTAGCGTCCTTCTGTCTGCTAAAGACAAACTGCAATTCACCCCCAGCGTAAAGTGGTAATTTCCTCTGGGACCGTTCAATGAGAGGCCAGTGCCAGATGAAAAAAAATATACAGGATGTGGCGTAAATAATGGATAACCCTGAAACTGTCGATCGACCAGATTATTATCAATCAATTACCCTACTTAGATCGTCATATGCCCATGGATGACCAATTTATTGATATTTTAAATTAAAATATTTTACAAAAAAAAATAAAAAAATCAACCGACTTACATAACAAAGAAAAACTACAAAAAAAAATAACGCGTGGTCTGACTTACGAGATTCAAACAAATTATTGAGTAGGCCACACGACGAAAGAGCATTGCTAGAGATGACGCGATTACGCAACTTTAATTCAGTGTCAAATTGACGCATCAGCATGCCTAGTAGGTAGTGGTATTCCTATGTAAAACTTCAATCTTAATTAGTTATTATTTTTGTACGAACTGAACATTTTGGCTTATTGAACTGTATGAAGTAAGCTTAACAAAAGGTAACTGCTGTAAATCGTTGAGGAATTCTCTCGACTGTCTATGGTCTCCATCATCAGACATGTAATGGCACTTATAACCCACATGGGTGCAAAGTTCTCATCAATGGAAATTAATTAAGTCCAAACACAAGGTAGCTACTGTAAAACGTTGAGGAGTTCCCTTGACTGTCCTTCGTCTTCATTATCAGACCCCTAATGAGAGTTTCTACAATTGGTGACCTGTTCTCGTTTTGTTTTTTTATGTCACTCCTGAATATTTTTTATTATCAGACCAGTATCAAGATTTTGTATTACAATTTACGATAACATTGCAAAAAATACTTATTCTTACATTTTAACATTTTTTCTACGGAATTGAGCAATTTTGGGACCCTATATCGAAAAAATAATATACGCGTATGTAGGCGATATAATTGGGGTAAATGATAGATGATAACCTGGCCAATTGACAGTTTCATTTACGCCACAGCCTGTATAGACCGTGTTTAGTGGTCAGCGAGAAAAGAACACTAATCTTTCATATGAGGAAGGGTTATAAGTTATAACTAAGCTACTAATTACATAAGAATTGTCTCTGTGTTCGTCAGCCTCACACCTTCGAATACTCGCGTGATGGCAAAGCGTAATCATTTCATAAAAATAACTAATTAGCAGCGACGATGCACATATAAATTGTATTTAAAAATGGCCAGCTATGCACGCTATATGCCTTTGTATGACTGACAGTAACAAATGAAAGCGACTACAGACTTTTCTGTTTATTTTTTATTTTAATGCGCAAATGCAATGGAAAGTCGTGGTTAATAAAGCAACGTCCAGACATCAGTCATACTCGTTATAATTGATTTCGGAAGGCTACTTGAAACGTTGAATAGAAGAATAAAAGCGTACGAAATTAAAGCAGTTTTTATGCGCGCGTGCCAGTGTGATATCAGTGTGAAACCATCAATAATACAACTAATTTGGTACAATAGAAAAGTCACGAAGATACCTCTAAAAAAATATTTTAACTATTAAAAACAATACTAATATACATGCAATCATTCTGGTTTTTTATTCAGATTGCTCTTCAAGCAACGTATTAACGTGATAGTGTTTTAATGTTTTAGTCCAATCAATAGTTTTTTTTTTTGTAATTAGATAATTGCTTCATATTTTGAAATAAATTACCAGCTTCGTGTCATCGCGCTTATCTTTCTTTTCTAGGCAGTCCGACAGTGACCGCGCTTTAGCTGTTGTCAGCCCCTTAACGCGATAAAACGTATTTAATTGCAAACTGTATGACAAGATGCGTAGCTATTGTTTCAGTAATTTATGTGCTAAGTACGGTTTTTTTTACCGTGTCAGGTGTGTTAACGTTTTTGTTTATAAAACACAAACGGTATAATCAAGATGCGTCGATTGTCGATTGTATGAGTATTAATTGTTAAGCTTGTTGATTTCGATTTTCAATTCCCAGGTATTCAAGTTCAAGATATTGTGTCACGGGAGAATCGACTATAGCTTTTTGCGTGTCTTGTGCTGATGATATTCTCTCATATTTATGATGAATGCAAGAAGATTATTATGTACGATTATCATATTTTGGCCTTACTATCAATCATGAGGTACCCTACATAAAAAGGGTTATTGGTAAAACACCATCAACCACTTAAGGGGTCATTGTACTCATCATTATGAACAACTTTTACTATGGGATCAAAAATGAAATCGCGAAAAAAGAATCAGCTGTTCCCTACATTTATGTTTGCAGAACTCGTCAAAATGTAGGGACCGGCTGATTTTTTATTCGCAATTTTTTAATTGGTTTCATAGTAAAAGTTGTTCATGATGAGTACAATGACCCCTTAAGAGGTTGATGGTGTTTTACCAATAACTCTGTATATGATGAATGCAAGAAGATAATTGTAATGTACGATTATCAGATTTGGTCCTACCATCAATCATGAGGTACCCTACATACATTGTGATAGTGTAATCAGGTACCTACCTATAAAGAATATAGTAATATATATAATAATTCTTATTATACAATATGTAACAAAAACCCTGTTGTTCCTTTTAGGGACGTATACATTTACCTACAAGAACAACATTGATGAAATTATAATTTAAAAAAAATGAGCATTGGCCAGTCGAGAGGTCAATACCAAATAACTATTAAAATCGGCACATTCAAAAAAATGTTTAGAGTATCTGATTTTACAAGTACATCTTTGTTTCGCTAAATAGCCTACGAGTTCGGCGACTTTCTTTGAACCGATAGAAGATGCCGCCAAAAGCTACCGCGGCGCACGTGCGTGCCTACCTACCCCGCGACCCCGCCACCCGCCGGCGCCGCCCGGCGAATCACTTCATTTATCCTTTAGTCTCCCGCGCAACCTAGTTTTGAACGGATGTTATTGTTGACCTACGTAGTGAGTGACTTGTGATTTGTTTACGTTTACCATGTCCTATTCTAACGTAGAATATTTGAATATGCTGATGAGCACGCAGACTCTACCAAGAACGTTTAGCGAGTCTACCATTACCATCGGTGATTGCATTCTAACGTTTGCACGTACGTACAATACCGGAAGTGTGCCCGGACGAGAGCAACATCGAGCTGACGCAGGAAGAGGCAGACCGAGGACTGGAGACATTGACACCGAGGAGCAAATGTTGGACTTGCAAGATCACTGATCTGACGCCTTTAGATTCTTTCCTCTGGGGCAGTGTAAAGCAACAGCTGTTCAAAAACACGTGCGATACGGAGTTCGAAATGCGTTCACAGATAGTAGCAGCATTTGACCACATCAAGTCCGATACCTCCGTTCTGCGGAGCGTACGTAGGCGTTGCAACAAAGGTGGTCATATCGAAGAGCATCTCCGAGTCGTCAAATAGACATCATAATAAATTAATGCATTCAAATAAACATAAGGTTTTATGTGACAGACGCGGCGACTTTGTTTTTTTTTAATGTAGTGAAGTGTTAAATGTAGTTTTAACAATTATCAATTGTGCAAAATACCGTGTAAACCAACATTTTCAAACATTCATTCGTTAAAGTGAAAAACAACAGCTGACAAGGTCACGAACTTTTGTAGCAAAATATGTAGGTAAGTGGCGCCGGTGTACCGGCCGGCGGCACAGATCAAAGAGTGGGCGGGTACGTTCTATTTTTTTCTGGTTCGCGTCATCGCTTCATGCAGAATTGCAGAGGTAAGAAATCAGTTAAACATTACAAATATTAATTATTAAATATTTATTTTAATAATTTTTTTGAACAGTTTTTTATAAATGACTTGCTTTATTACGTATTTAGACCGATTCTTAAAACGTAGGTAAAAGGAACAACAGGGTTTTTGTTACATATTGTATAAGAATGTATCAGACTCAATAAAAATTTGCACGCTTTCTTGCAGGCAGAATACAATGACACTTAGGTTATAAGATCTCACCTTTACCAAAACAATGTACCTATTTCTGGCAAATAAAACGTTTGATTTGATTTGATTTGAATATCTGTAGCACTGTTTGAATTACAGCACTTCATTCAACTCAAGGAATAAGGCTAATTATGTAGTTGCGACCACCCAAGTAGATTTCAAGAAGAACAATTTTATTTTTGCACGATTCGTATTTAAACTTACGCGGTAAGAATTCTCAAGTTTCTGGATAAGATCTTAACGACCGACACCGTCGCAGCGCGAGGGACTTGAATAGATTGTTGTGTTCACGACACGAATAGTAAATCAACATTGACAAGCTTCTGTCACAATAACAAAATGAGAAGCGCGTGAAAGCACTAATTTTGTTCCAAAATTCTAGGTTGTCGTTTCGATTTTTCGGCATTCCGTGTTGGCAGGAAATGGCCTATAATGCCGAACATAGTGTGTGATTAGCATACGCACGGTCACGGACACGGCCGGGCGGTGCAGCGCCCGCGCAGTGTCGCGCGCCGTTGCCCCACGATCGAGTTTCTCTACACCGTACGTGACAAAATTCCTGATTAATGCCCACTAATTATGCGCCACACACGCAAATCATAATTTTCACTAATTATTCTTACACTCGCAATTAAATGAAAGCAAGACTTACAGGAGACACACAGTTTATGATTGATTTTCATTCCTTGTTTTAGTGTGAATATAAATTATTCTAATTAACTCTATTAACATGGACGTTCGATAAGACTAGAAATAGTAAATCATAATTGCGAATTCTTAACGACTAAACACAATCGGACTTATTAAATTCATAATGAAAATGCTCACGTCTAACGAAGTAAACTTTTAATTAAATTTACAAAATATTTACCTTAATAGTAGGTAGTCATCCAAATAAATAAACTTAGGTTTATTATTCCAATTGTTATTGGAAACACTAAAAGTTGCCTGCCACGAGTGGCTTTTATTACTCTTACATTTCGTTTGACAATGTAATCTTTGCAGCGAAAAATTTATGTAATCCGTAAGGCCAAACAATGCTGGATAAAAGAAGTCCTGTACGGATGAGGAGGATGTTATTGTCACTTTCACCTTTCATTTGCTTCGATAACGATCGCTACAATGTCCAACGGGAGCATACACACCGTTAATGAATCGACATTAGTCCTTAAGCGGCGCAGGCATCGATATCGGGGGCGACATTTCTACCGTGCAGTCACGTTGTCCTACGCTTTCTTTTGTCGTGATTCTTTGGTCTCGCCGGCCATTGTCTTTCATAGGAGACTTTATATCCTGGCATGCAAGCAGGTAACCAATCAGTCATACATCAGCAGGCGTCTGGAGATCACCAGCTAATTGTTCCGCCGAAAATATTCAGTGTCAGCCAAAATGTGCAACAAACTCGCCTTGTTGACTTTGACGTACGTCGTCATCTTTGTCTCTGTAGTGCAGTGTGATAATGTGGAAACTAAGGATTTCTTGAGCCAAGGTAATTAAGATTTTTAATAGCAAAAATTAGAGTCAGATGTGCTTCAGTCCCTTATAATTTAAAGCCAGCCTGGTTACCGCGTATATAACAAAATTACGGGAAGTTTGCTGAACAAATCCTGAAAATTGACTCTTCGCGCTCGACAATGAAGCGAAAAGTCGCACCACTAGTCCAATGGGATGTTTTTCTGTCTCGAGAGGTACACAAACAACTAATAAATGTTACATCATTAGTTACGTCCAAAACAACAACAAAGTCATCAACAATAATTAAAAAAGAACCGTTAACGTAAAACGAAACGTAAATTTAACTGGGTTTTGTTTAAGTTTGTACAGGACTCGAAAATAAGCTTTAACGTCTAATATAATCTGATTTGTGCTCTTCTCACGGTTTTCAAAACACTTATAAATAGATGATAGGTAAATTATGGGTAGGCGCTTAAAATACAAAAGGTAGGTACTATCTATTCAAACATTAGTGCCTGTAAACCTTTTCTTATTTTTTGTGTTTGTGTTATTTTTTGCGTCATGTTTACAGCAAATAAACGCATTTTCTTTTTTTACTTTCAAAGGGAAAATTTATGAAAAATAATAAAGTCGATGTAGGTACACGAGATCACTAGAAGATGCTCACTACTTAAGCTAATTAAAAAATCAACCACAAATGGTGTTATTTGCTGACGATACTTCTTTAATTTTTAAGGTAGAAAGAAGTGCTACAAATTTTGACGACGTTAATAACGCCCTAATGCAGGTCCATAATTGGTTCACTGCTAATAATTTAGTATTAAATGGGAAAAAAACTAAGTGTATACGATTTTCTTTACCTAATGTCAAAAGTAGTGATTGTGAGATAGTATTGAATCAAGAGAAACTAGAATTCGTCGATAAAACTGTTTTCCTGGGGATCACGCTCGACTCGAGGCTTCAATGGGGTTCTCATTTAACATCTCTGGCGGGACGGCTAAGTTCAGCAGCATATGCTGTCAGAAAAATCCGTCAATTTACCGATGTAGATACCGCGAGGTTAGTCTATTTTAGTTACTTTCATAGTATCATGTCTTACGGTATTATACTTTGGGGACGGGCTGCAGACGTCGATTCTATTTTTATTCTGCAGAAAAGAGCCATCAGAGCCATATATAATCTCCGCAGGCGCGATTCTCTAAGGGAACTGTTTAAGGCTATTAAGATCTTGACGGTACCTTGCCAATATATCTATGAAAACATCATGTACGTAAGAAAAAATGTACATCTTTTTACTAAAAGAGGTGATAGACATAATTATAAGTAGTACCAGAAATAGGGACCTATTAGTTCAACCAGGTTTCAGACTGGCTAAAGTGGACTCATCTTTCATGGGGTACTGTTTAAAATGTTACAATAAAATACCTCCCCACATACTTCAACTGAATGAGACGAAATTCAAAGTTTGTATAAAACGCACACTATGCAGCCAGGCATATTATAAGTTGGGGGATTATATCGCTGATAAAAATGCCTGGCTCAATGCTGGTCCTGCTCCACAACCACAACTAATTGATTAACATTTGAAAATACTGTTGGAGCTGCTGAAGATTGTAAGACTACCTTTGCTTTGTATAAACTCAATCTCCTTTGTATTATATAATTGCATAGGACAAGTGTGAGTACTATGTACTATCGAGCTACCATTTACCGGGTAATGTCTTTCATTGACTTGAATGTGCCCTGGCGGCTGATAGATGTCATGCTCACTCAAATGTCTCGCTGACGGTGGCGCGTGTGTTGGATCATTTAGCTCCCTTCAAAATGGTTGAGCTGAATGGTGCTGATCCATGCGTCATGTTCGTGAACGGGCGCTGTCAGTTGGGACTGGTCATCTCTTAGCCACCACGGCTTATTTTTAATTATTTTATTATGGATTGTTTTGTTTGAATTTATATTTGCTGTACACTGGACACTCAATGTGTACGTCTTATTTACATCGTTCTCACATATAATTATACCTATATACAAGATTAATGATGTAACTAATATTTATGTAACAATATAATTTAAAAGAGTGTCCATGGAGTTTCTTGCCCGTTCTTCTCCATAGGTACCTACTACGCTTTGGAATGGGCAACTAGCTTCATATTTCTGACTGACCGACCACTTGACAATTCAAAAGTGCCTGTAAATGGTTTAATTGAAATAAATGCTTTGAGTTTGAGTTTGAGTTTGCAACCAATGACATACCCACATGACCAATGAACATAATTATTTAAAACATCATTCATCCTGACTCTGTAATTTTCAAACGATAGACAGAAACACAACGATGATTTAAATTCGTATACCGTTAAGGGCATTTAGGGGTTTATTATTCATTTTATTATAAATTTGACCTCATAACACTATTAAGGGGTCGTCACAAATGTAACTGCGGTCCTAAGGACGATTCTCAAGTCAAGTGAATTATACTAATCGGGGGTATGATTTATATTATTGCCAAACAAAGTAAACGTTAAGGTAAACGTCAGGTTTTATGAAGAACAAAATATGATTCGCGACCGTAACAAGTATGTATTCACAGAATTATAATCATTAAAATCATCAATACAACCTATTAGTTCACATTAACCTATTGAATGAATTTCATGAAATCATGACATTTGAGGTCCATTTTAACTTAGAGAGACGTATTTATAATCATATGAATCATCAGATTCATATGATTATAATTGTATTTGTTACGGTCGCGAATCATATCATTAACATACAACCTGAAACTAACCTGCAAAAAAACGTAAGACATTTCGAATTTCGCGAGCTACCTTAGCGCATCGACGTTAAGGAGAATGCGCAGCTTTTTTTTTGTGGTTTGTAAATCGTCAAATAACTTCTCCTGCTCTGGGCGGAGCGGGAGGGCGTGTCAGACTCTTACTGACTAAAACCCACCCGTGTTCTTTCAGTCGCCTGTGCCATGCCAGGGGGGCCACGGTAACCCTTTCGGACTTTCCCGCAACCCCGGCAGGCATCGGCTCTAGCGGACCCCGTCATTGTTGCTGACATCTCTTTGAGGCTTGAGCCCGCCAAATTCAATATTACTTTGTTTTTTTTGCAAATTGCAGCTCTGCTTAACGTCGTGTGCTGATCAAAATGCGATTTGCGACTGTAGGAATGACATATTTACTGAATTATAACCATCAAAATCACACCAATCGTTAAACTTTGGATATTTGTGCCACCTCATAATATGCTTTACACGCTGACGCGACACGTGTAACATAATTGTACACGGGTAACCTAGAACTGTTCATTATGTGCCATTCAGAAACCTGCTCCTCTTTATTATACAGGATGAAATTGTTTATGTGCGCCAAATTAAAATATATAATTCAACGTGTTAATACGTGTTAGGTATAAAGAAAATTTTGAGCATATCATTCGGCCGAGAGAAAGAAAAAGGGATGCACATACGTGCGCGTAGGCAAGCGACTTGGCAATGTCGTCGTACGCCCTTTTTATCGTAGGAACGGTCAAAATTAGGTAAATGACCGCTAGCTCAACGCGTTGCCAATTTGCTTCATGTTGGAAACCCTGCGATGAAATTTTTGGATAGCTCCAAAAAAAAACAAAAAAAAAGATTTTCTATTTTGTTTAGTTTTTTTTCTGGAACGACGATAATTCGTGTCTACTTGAAGGCAATAACTTAGTATGCACTATCTAAGACGAAAATTACCCGATTTTTTCATGAATTTTATTTGCGAAATGACAATTTAAAATGATTACATAGGTAACAGTTGAACCTCATATTTCGAGTTGGCGCAAGTTTTCAATTTCATCATGTATTAGGTCTTGGAAAAAGTTCTTTCGTATTTTGTATATAAATTCAAGGCTAAGAGCTCGTGTGGCACCCAAATATCGAGTTTTTTGTACTTATGCCCAGACTTTTCCAAATGGGTCAAAACTGTTTTGTGGCCAATCCCTAACTTCAGCTATGTCATAATTACCTTTATACTAATAAAACTTCACAATTTTATTTATCGAATTTCTTCGTTAGGTTCACTAAGAAAAACAATTGAAAAATGGCGGGAAATCTATTTTATTTTATTAAATGTCATCTATCTAATGGTATCAATACCAATCAGATACAAATAATACAGCCAAAGAGATTTTACTACGACTTTATACCTATAAAATACGAAAAATCTTTTTTCCCAACCTATAGGATAATTTTATTAGAGGTGCATCGTCTTCACATATAATTATAAATATATATAAATGATATATACAAAATATTGTAGCACATGTTAAAAGAGTAATGGTGGAGTTATTTATACATTCACGACTGCATAGTTTTTGCTAACGTAAAATTCTTCCGTGAAAGCGTTTGTAAAATTATATGTATGTGAAATTCCTTCGAGCTTAGTAATAATATAATGATGATATTTTGTAAACGGAGCGTTTCTCACACTTGTTCGTCCAATCATGTAGTGATCTCTCCTAGCTTTTTACATAAGACAGACAGCTCAAAGTAAAATTTATTTGAAATAAGTAAATTGACAATCAGGACAATCAGGAGGTTTGACTCGAAAAATTTTTAAATACTTAACTGTAATTTTAATGCAAATCGACTCTGAGCATATTAAACATATTGTTTTATCTGATGGTTTTTTTTTCAGTTGCTTCTATTAGATGCTTGGCCCCTTTCTCATCCCCTAACAAAATCCTACTTAGTCCAAATGCGCTTACTATAAGTCGTTACTTAGTCCTGAGTGCTGCGATTAACAAAGAAAGCCGATAATGTTTAGGAACGCTTACTTTATAAGTTCAATGCTTCTTTTCAGACATAAGCGTCGGCCGTACGTTTGGTCACAATGCCCTCAAGCGCCTGTCCTTCATCTTCCTGCCTGTCATGTTCACCTTGGGTGTCATCTCCACACTCCTGATGGCCCTCGCCGTGATCTCTGTGAAGAACTTAGCCATTGGAGTAATGCTGCTCATTGTATCTGTCAGTCAGGTAAGGAAATACGAAATATTACCAATATCATGGTAAATACACACTTTTTTAAGGATAGGGTGATATTAGAGGTGATTATAGTGCCCGTTTTTACTAATACTAAACACCATTTAAATGTAATGCCTAAACAAAAGTGCACTGTTTGATTTTCAACGTTTGGCTCAGAGCCGAGAGTTGAAAATCCAAAGTGCAATCATATTCAGACTCTGCATTTAGGTGCCCCGCCCTTGTGTTAGTGAAAATTGTCAAACATCAGCATACGCCCTCTATTTTACACAAGACTGCATTATTTTAACCAGAATGAAAAGGTACGTTAAAGCAGAAACAATAAATGTTGAAAATGTTTCTTGACATAGGCCTGTGTAAATTTTAACTTCATGC
Organism: Brachylomia viminalis; assembly: GCA_937001585.2. Taxonomy (NCBI): domain Eukaryota; kingdom Metazoa; phylum Arthropoda; class Insecta; order Lepidoptera; family Noctuidae; genus Brachylomia; species Brachylomia viminalis. Next base: position 9,746,428 of record OW443302.2, on the reverse strand, counting down.
GTGAATCCGAATAGAATTCAGCAAGGTATTCCTTAAAAAAAATGTGAACGTTTCTTGAAACTCCTATAAATCTGGTGGCCAATTCTTAAAGACAAATATATACGAGTAATATGTGCTGTCAGTGATACCAGAGCATAGGAGGGTGCTTAGTATTCTAAACATTTTGCTGGCACAAGCTCTGATTCGAGTGAGGAAATAGCTGTGTTTGGTTTTGTAAGAGGAAAATAGCTTTATTTCCTTTTGTAAAGTTGTTTCGAGAAACCTCCTCAAAGGTAGATTCAAATTGACCTTGTCTTCATTTTTATCTACACAAATTATTAAAATAGAAGTGTCTGTTTGTAATGTCAAAATAACAGCTTTACATAACATCATTGGCTTTTTCATAAATGCATAAGAAAGTATATATACGGTACTTATAACAAAATACCAATTTTAAATTATTTGTTTGTCTATCTGTTCCGACTAATCTCCGAAACAGCTGGACTGATTTTGACAGGACTTTCATTGGTAGATGAGGCTGATGTTATAAGGATTATTTCCGCCGTTACGCGACCGAAGCCGCGGGCAGCAGCGATTTACATCATAAGTTTAAAGAAATATTGTGATTTTACACAAAACTCTTTTGCTTTAATTTTGTTTTAATTATAAGAAACAGTTACTAGTAACTTTTATAGGTGATTTTCACATACTGTTATTTTAAGTTATTATTAATAGTATTTTGGGACCCATACTTTGTATAAAATAGGTCTTATTTCAAAGTGCAATCGTTAACCCACGAGAAAATTGCTTTTAAATTTTGCTAAGTGTACCTATACATATTAGTGCTCGTGACTGTAGGTACAGGGGCTTGAGGCTAAGCAATAACAGTCGCAACGGTCGATCGATCATGCTATGCTTACTGCAGTCGGTCTGTGGATGGGTGATCATCTTTACATACCGAGATCCCTCCGTGCCTCGGAAAGCACGTTAAGACGTTGGTCCCGGCTGTCATTCGTGGATCTTTGACAGTCGTTACGGGTTGTCAGAAGCCCTAAAGTCTGACAACCAGTCTTACCAAGGGGTATCGTTTTACCCAGTAACTGGATTTTGGAGGTCAGTTAGGTAGTCGCTTGTATTCAGCTGCTTCTGATTAGATTGGGTGCCAACCCCAATGTAGTCGGGAAAAGGCAGATTGATAGACTGTAGGCACCAACTAAATTTATATTACTTTTCTGTAAACATTCCGCTTCGCAATAAGTAGATATGTCAAGACTTCTTTCGCAGCGGAATGTTTTCAGAAGAGTTTAGTTTTTTTTTGTTGCTTACCCAACCAGACACGATACACAAAGCCGGTTTAGCTCAGTTCTTACTTTGTGGCAGGATTATTGTGTTTTCAGTTCTTACGTTAGAATTTTTGTTACTTAAATGAAAAATAAAAATAAAACTTTTTCATTTTCAAGATAGATTAGATATTTATTTATTTTATTTTTATTTTATTAATTTTAGGAAACTTACAGCTAATACATTTTAACATCTAGTACAATGTGTAAACGATGGCCAATTACAAGCTTCCACTAGGTAACGATTAATGTGAGTAACACGAAAACAGCGACGTAAGAGATACGCAAATGAATTATCTCATGCTCAAAAAATACAATAATATTGAGAGAAAAAAAAAATGGTTATATATCGAAAAAACAATTGTTCTAACTTTTCTTTACTTCCTTAATATGGACTATAACCAGGTACTTAGGTACCTACTATTTACGTAGGTACACCTTACGTATCCCTTCGGGGTAATCAGACTGATATTTAGTCATGGCATGTTACGTTATGTCGTGTCATGTCCTATGTTATGTTATAACCAGCGTCTTTTCATTTTCCAGGCTGTATCCAGGCTGTTCCTCACGGCTGCGTCGCCACAATCCCTGGTGCACCTACACCCTCGTGCTGAGCTGCTTCCCGCCCCCGCCATCCCCGCCCCCTGGCCCGCACCCGGCCCCCTGCTGTCCCCTTGGGGCAGGTCTGACAACGACGCCCCCATATCCGACTAGATCATCTGCAACTCCAGTGCTTGTTAGGAATGTATGGAAAACGTCATGGAGCAATAAGGAATGTTAATGCGTTAAAAGAAAAAAAGAAAAATTATGACCATGAAACGTCTGACAGAAGACGTCATCGCTATCGCGTTATACTCGGAATCGGTAAGACTGGTCAATAATGCTCTGTGGCGCGGTGACGTTTAGGAATCCACTACTTATGCCATAGTGGGTTGACGCCACGCTAAAATTAGTGCTCCATATCTTCTTATTCCTTGGAAAATATATGTTAAATAGGCACACGTCCTGGTGACTCACAATCGAAAACCCACCAATCGAGCAAACGCTACGGCTACCTCAACGACTGAGCGAATCAGTTGAATTAACATGCATTTATTTATTCGCTAAGAATACATTTATTTATAGGAATTTAATTACTTTACCTCTCACAAAAGTAATCAGATTTTATTAATGTGTTTATGTAAGTTCGTCTGCCTCTCGCGAAGACTGTGAGATTTTGTGAAAGATAGGCGATCGGGCTTAATTTTAAGTATTTATTATTCAATAAATGATTCAAACAATCATTCCATCTTTACATTCCGAGATCCCCCATTCGACCAGACTTTCTCTGCCTAACGTGCCTCGGAAAGCACGCTTATTTATTAAGGTAAGCTAACAATTGTTTACACATTACAATTAAAATAATTTCCTTAATGGTAGGTTTATAAGTGCAACAATTATTTACAGGCTGACACAGAGTTAAATAGTTGGTCCCGGCTGTCATTCTTAGATCTTTGACAGTCGTTACGGGTCGTCAGAAGCCTGAAAGTCTAACAATCAGTCTTAGCAAGGGCTATCGTATTACCCAATAATTGGGTTGTGGACGTGAGATAGGCAGGCGTTCCAGTTAAAATACTGGGTATTCAGCTGCATCTGGTTAGAGTCACTCAAATGCACTCAACCAGCCCTTTAGTTAAGTCCATAAAAATGTATAATAAATTACCAAATGACATTAGAGAAGTAAACAAAACAAATATATTTATTAATTAATTGAATCAACTTCTGGAATCCAAATCATACTACTCAGTAAAGGAGTTTATAAATGACAAATTGATTGCAAAATAAAACTATTCTCTCTCTTACACTTACACCAAACATTATGAAATATTAACAATTTAATACAGAATATAGAAAATCAAACTTACATTTGAAAATATGAATGCCTATAAATCAATCACATAATTTAATATCTATTAATTAAAAATACTCTAAGAATTTCATAATAATTACGTACATTATTCTTATGCAATACTATACCTTGTACCTACATACACAAACCTAATAATATATTTATATATACGTAATTATTCCAAATTATTATCTAATAACTTATAAATATATTGATTATTGAATTGATTGAATTGCTACTTAACCCTCTTCCTCTCTCCTAATGTTGCTGTGCCCGACCTGTGTTATACCATCTATGTAATACATAGGGAACGCAATAAAGAATTGAGTATTGAACACAGTTGGGAAAATTCTAGGCAGACGATGAAATGATTCAGAAAACAATGTGACTCTCCTTTACTGCGTGTCGTACTTAGTAAGTACTTTCATAACGGCGCGAAATGAAATTAAACTGGCCCCGCGTCTGGCAGCATACTTAACACTGTGACTACTATAAGTAACTTTGCTTTCGCAAATGGAATCCAGAACAGTATCGCCACCTTTTTTGTTTTTGCAAAGTCTGCGTACTGAAATACTTTCAGAAAATACGATGTCGTTGTCGTGTCGGACGCCCGCAAAAGATAACGCAGTGTTGTCTTTGGTACCTACTTATTCAATTTACAATAATGATTTACGGAGTAGATTGAAAAGTGACTTGACAAATGACAAATTCAGTTTATCAAATTAATTTATTAAGTTAACATAATCTTTTCTGGTTCGAGATGGCGTGGGAAAAGGTTCCTGGTAGGATTTGGTGGAGGCTTTTGTCCATCAGTGGGACAGTGTAGGCCAACAAAAAAAACCTACCAACAAATTATAACTGGTGTTGGTAGGTAAATGAACTTTGTATTCAATTTCAGCAATGAATCCAATTATTATGATTATTGAAATGAGGCACAATCCTAATATTAATTAATAATTTTAAGCTATAACGACCTCATAAATGTAGATATTTTCTTCTCATCACCCCGAATTCAAAAATAATTTATTCACTTTAGTATTTCGAAAGCGCAAAGCATTCTTCTGTCAATCATTAATCATTAGGCAATTTTGCAATACGAGTACCTACTTATTTTAGTATCGAGAGCAATTAAAGCTTTGATAGTAAAAACTGTTTTAAAAATAACTTGTGTTGTTAGCCCCTGGCACAGGCAACTGAAGGAACACGGGTGGGTTTTTAGTCAGTAAGAGTCTGACACGCCAGCCCTCCCGCTCCGCCCAGAGCGGGAGAAGTTATATCATGCTTTCCCAACCACAAAAAAGGCCAATTACATTGCACTTTAAATTATGTTTTTTTTAACTATGCCCGACTAGAATTTGTCCTGTATTGTGGGTGCGCTTACAAACATTTAAACTCACATGTATACACAAACAGCCAGACCCGGAACAACAACTTGTAGGTCGTACAAATATTTGTTCCGTGCGGGAATCGAACTGGCGACACGCAGCGGAGCGGTCAGTCGCTTAACCACTGCGCCAACCCTACCATCTAAACGTGTTTCCTACTTATTTAAAAAAATTAAGCTGTAAACATAATTTCTGTTCATGACAGACAGTGATACATGCTGTTGTAGAATTGCGTGTTACGACGTGTTTGTAATTAAAATGATACACTGTGACACTTTATTTAATCACGTTCTTACACACCACCGAGCGTGCTTTAATAAACGCAGTTAAGTTATTATCTGCTATAATTAAAGTGTTTTTATGAAAACTATATTTCGTTAAATGCTGTCTCGCTAGAGAAGCAAATCGCTTGGGAAATTCAACAGGTATGGTTCATTACGAGAGATTCATAGTTACCACGTTATTTATTGCTTGTTTTTAAAGGCGAAATAAAAATACCTATTACACTAATATAATACTTAGTTTAAAACTGGCATAAATGACAATCCAATACGACTTACCTACCTCATAAATACCTACCTACCTTCTAAATATACCTATTTTTAATAAAAAAAACCTGTAGTACCTACCTACATTCAATACGATCAAGGCCCAAAGGTAGGCACCTATAAGTTTCCGCTACTTAACATTATATCTGTTTTTTACGGTGTATAATTACTTACGAGTACATATCGCAGGGTATTTGGAAAAAACTAATATTCCGAAGTCCTAGGATTATTGGAAACTAAGAAATGCTTTATTTATTTATTTGGATCTCCAACAGAGGCTACACAATTATTATCTTGCAAGTATACAAGTACAGGGACAAATTAGTATTTATAGTGTGCGCTTTCAACTTATGGCGACCACTTCGTTCACTTTAGTATCCAGGAACAGTCGCCAGCACATCAGGCTATACGAAACTGTCAAATTTCTCCAAATTATTTTAATTCTTAAAATGTTGAAGGTTAAGATCAAAATCGAATGAGAAAATTTTACAGTTTGCTGTAACATGACCTGCTGCTGTGTGTACAATAACTTAAACAAGGACGAGATATTAAAACTAATCAAAATATTATATTACACGAAAATCATACAAAGGAAAACAAATTGTTCGTTATAATTTTATCTATTAACAGGATTATTGCCAAAATCCGGCTTCCCACTTAGCATCTTAAGTAGGTACCTGAATCGCGAACAATAATTAATCTAGCAATAATTCTAGGATTTTCTCAGATTAGTTTTTCCAATTATCTTGCGACGGCTCTCTATTGTGTTCCCTAACTTTTTTTCCCATAATCTAAAGTAATTTTTTTTTGTCCTAATCATCATTTGTCCAAATGATAACTTGCCCGAACTTGATGTCACTTAATATCACATGCCATAAAATATAAATCCCTACTTTGTTTGTCATAAATATTACAATAGACAACATACTACACAAAAGACCCAAACTTATTTGGGAAACGGCTAGGCAGATAATGAGGTATGACTGGCTGTCTCACAACTATATTACGTATTAAGAGCGTTTATACCTTATGAGTGGCAACGTCGCGTCGTCGCAATTTAGTGTCATATTTCGTGGTTTTCAATTTTTATCATTTAATCGGAGCTATATTTAAAAAATCTGTTTAATTAACTTTTTAGAATTATGTGAAAACTGTGTAAAAGGTAAGAAATCGTTGCGTTTACAGTTCTATTTATATGCAAATAATACATTGGAAACTTGCAGGGCGTTATTTTCATTGTAAAATAACTGTAAGCATTACGGTTACTTACTATTTAAACACTTTCACGTAATTCTAAAAAGTTAATTAAACAGATTTTTAAAATATAGCTCCGATTAAATGATAAAAATTGAAAACCACGAAATATGACACTAAATTGCGACGTTGCCACTCATAAGGTATAAACGCTCTTAACACATAGCCACACTTGCCAATATAGGTATACCGCAAGTTTTCAAGTCTAAGCCGTGCTAATAAAAGCTTCCAACTAAGTTTATCGGCCACTATGCAAAAAGACAACAACCCCTTTCTAAGAGAAATAACTTAATAAAACTTAAATTAATTTGGATTTAACTATTTTTAGTTAGAAATAAATAAGATATTTCTAGTATTTTAACATTCATAAAATTATATTGTGATGATTTCGTTTCGAGCCGCGTCGATCCGCACGCCGCGGCGCGCTTCGTCGTTATATTCAAAACTAATAATTAAATTAGAAACTTAATATACTTTAGAATTATTCATATTTATGAACAGAAAATATGTAAAATATTTGTGAAACTTGAATGTGTCAAGCGCTAAACAATTATATAAGAAAGCATAGAAAAGAAAACAGAATGAAAAATGTGTAGGTTGGCAGGTACCTACTGGCACAGATTATATGATAGTTACTCTACTGGCTGAGAAGGCAAAAGGATGTGGCTGTACTTTTTGTAAAGTAAGTATAGTAAGTACACAAATAAATGTGGAAAAGGGACATTTCAGATAAAATAGGAAAAAGATTGCTTGCTTCCCAAAATAGGATGGCAAGTTTGAGCAGAATATCGTTAGGTCGATTAACTTAGATATTCCAACATGTGTACATAGGGCGGGAACGAAACAAAGTAGGCCGTGTCCAGAATATTTCGACGAGTGAATTTTCATAGAACACAAAACATTGTTTTTGTTTTGTTCCAACTTAGTGTACGGTCGGTTGCAGAGAAATCTAACCCCGTCCCGATTATGTCTAGGGGGTGATGTTTCTGTGGAGCCGACTGTACCCTCATAAACTGGTCACTTCAATGAATTGTAAAATAATTAAATACTAAAAATACACTTTTTAAACCACATGGTCTTTGTAGTGCCATATAACACGAGGCTTCAGGGGCTAGTGCAAATCTTGGGGTTCATTTGATTAATTGAGTCTGATCAAACCATGCTGGGATCGGTGGATCTCATTCATTCATTCAAATATACAAATTATAAACCAAGCTATTTCAAAATCGCTGAAGCATCACTGGGTTGAGGGGTTCGACCCTAAACTGTGTTTGTCGTGTCAATTAGTCTGTCTTAATAATTCACAACACTCCTACAGCCAACGACAGTTACAAGCAATGCTGGTGATTTCAATGTCTTTGGAATAACTTATTGATGTGTCACTCGTGAAAAATTCATACTCGTATATCTACATAAGCAAGCACTGCTGTGGCGAGGCCATCGAGAAACACGGCGAAGCACTTGCTGTATCGCTTGATATCTCGAAGGCCTTCGACAGGGTCTGGCATGCTGCTATTCTCAGCAAGCTTCCCGCATAAGGCATCCCAGCTGATTTTTGTAGCTGGATATCAGACTTCCTTAGTGAACGGTCGATCAGAGTAGTCGTTGACGGTTGCTCCTCTGACCTTATGGCTATTGATGCCGGAGTTCCTCAGGGGTCTGTTCTCTCTGCAACTATTTTACTGCTGCACATCAAGTACCAACTCAATCAATCAATGTCCAACAATACCAGAATGAAGTAGGTCACCTACTTCAGTCTGGTATTGTTAGATACGCAGATGACAGTACTGTTTCAGAGAGATACTTGTCCAGCGCAAAAACCAGCGGGGCCGAGGTTCGTTCCTTGAGAGAGGCCATGGCAGAGCGTACTGATTTGACCTTAGGCCTTGCCTCCCAGTGGGGTGATGACAATCTGGTCTCTTTTAACGCCACCAAAACACAGGCGTGTCTTTTTACTGCTAAAAGGAGTCGTTTCGACCAAGCTCCTTCTTTTCGGGTACATCTGTTCCTATAACTGATCGGCTCGAGCTCCTAGGCATGGAGTTGACATCAGGTCTCAACTTCGGTGCCACTATCGAGTACAAAGCTCAAACAGCGGCCAAGAAACTGGGCATCCTAAATAGAGTGAAGCGATACTTTATGCCTGGACAGCTATTGACCCTTTACAAAGCGCAAGTCCGATCCTGCATGGAGTATTGCAGCCACCTATGGGTTGGTTCAGCAAAGTACCAACTTGCCGCGCTTGACTCGGTAGAACGCAGAGCTAAAAGGCTCATTGGCGACGTAAAACTGGTGGATGCCAAGCATTCAACAGCTTCACAGCTTGGCTCATCGCCGCAAGGTCGCCTGCTTGTCGGTCTTCTACAGATTGTACTTCGGTGAGTGAGCCCAGGAACTCCACGACCCCATACCACCGGCCCCCTTCCTTCATCGGTCATCTAGACGCACTGCAACTTATCATCCTTACATAGTTGCTATTTCACCAATTCACACTAAGCGTTTAACTAACGCAGAAGATTTCAAAATTAAAATGATTTCCTTTCAAAGTAAGGTCTAGAGCGTCTCTATTAAAGTGCAGTAAGTATTCTAACGCTCCTTAGGTATACTAGAAAATTCATTCACCAGATCATCCTCACATATTTAGCAAGCAAAAGAGTGGGACTACTACTGCCTGCGTCTATGTTTCCGAACGCTTACAACCCTAATCTCTTCAAAGTGAGAGTGAACAGGCTTTTTCTGGGTAAGCTCACTCCATCGTTGACTCTGTCTCTATCACCACTGACCTAGACGAGAGTCAAGAGCAAACCCACCTTTAAAAAAAAAAATCACCAACTCAAAACAAAAATAGTCGGCAGCTGTACGTCATGACTGTGACAAGAAGGTTGCCACTCAGCATGATGCTGGGCTATGCTGTGCTACAATCAAATAAGATCATTAGATGTTTGTCTCATGGATGCTTATTTACTGCAATGAGACAGTATCATCCGTTTATTTGACATGCGTAACATTCCGTGTACTATTCATTTTTCCATGTGTAATCAAAATATGATGGATGAGGTCGGCCCCTAATCAAAAACCAATTTTGTATCCACGATACCTATATGTAACGTGTTTTTGTAGTTTTATTTCAACAAAAGTTGCCGGGAACTAGGCACAGTCAAGCAAGCATATATATATATGGACAGCTCGGCAATAATATCAAAAGGTCAATTCCCGTAGTTCAAAACGTTCAAATTCAAGTCGCAATCTCATCTCGGCGACAATCAAATGTCAAAAATGTAGGTAATCACTATAAGTAAATTTTTTTACAGTTTGAGACCGAGATTAGATAGAATGCGAACGTTCTTAAAAATATTGCCCTCTGATTTTAAGAATTATCCATTAATATCTGTCGTCAAGATATATATGTTTATAAATATATGTGATCATTTGTGGAAGGCATCATAATATACAAGTGGTAGCACAAGTATGTGACAACGAAGGAACTCGGAAACTATCTGACGAGACAAGCGACGGCAAAATATGGAACACTGCATCGGCTTAAAAAAAAATGTGTCATTTCTTAGAATGCAATAATATCGGATATGTCTTGCGTGTATCGAATATGTGTCTACTCAGTTAATTTCAAAAGAATATGATACCTCGTTGTGATCAAAAATATCTGGAATCACTTAATAAACACCTAACAGTAAATGTTTCTAGTTTCCTATAAGTGTCATCCCATTGGCAGCATAAGTATTTGAAATCACTTTAGCAGCATAAATATCTGACAAATAATGTCTTGCGCCGCTTTCTACTATTAGTAATGAGTGCCGCTCATATTGCAATAATCTATAAATAAATAAATGTGTCTTGTAAAAGGTCGTATATAAAATATGTACATCATACATGTATTGATGTTAGTTCAGACGTGTATCGTTAACCTGTGTATATAGGATCTGTGATCGTTAACTTTTGTGTTCACCTTTTTGACATTTTGGACAAATTTTGTATACTAGTCTTTACAACTTGTTTTAGGTGTAAATGAAAAACGAAAACAGTACTCATAATTTGTACAATAGTTAAATGTTTCATATCTTGGTGTAAACGCGAGGTTACAATTTGCAGTCGATGATAATAAAATTGATAAATGATTTGTAAGCACTTTCATCTTCATGCAACATAATTAGCTTCTTATGGTGCTGTGTACGTACTCGTAGGTATAACTAAGGGCTAGCTTTTATACCTATAGCCATAAAATCTATCTAGACTATGCGGTAGCTAACCTAGAGTTTCTAACCAGTTTAGTACAGGTCTATTGGCTGAATAAATGTGCATTCCTAGTTGCATTACCTACGTAGATACACGTACAAGACAAGTTTTATATGAAGAGAAAGATAGCTTTATCTGTTGCTAGCTTTTTCCCGCGGCTCCGCCCGCGTGGTTTTTAGGAAATTATCTCACGAGAACGTAGGTAAAAGTATTCTATGTAACACAGGTACCACCAAGCTCAATTCCAAGTCAGAGCTTCAATTGAAATGTAACGTCATCTTTATGTCAATAAAACATTTTTATTTATTCAGTGTCCTAGTTACTAGGTTATGGTCCTGTTTGCCAAATTTCATCGAAATTATAACACACAGGCAGAGTTACTTTCGCATATTTATGACAATAGGTATACATTTTTGTGAATATGTTATGTAGCTATTAATCAATCAATTGTAATGTTTATTTCATGTTGAACTGACGCGCAAAGCTCCACAAATAATTTTCAGCTCTGTTTTTTCACTGTTTTTTAATATTTTCTCTATAAATCCCACACAAAAGTTAATTGATTATTTTTTTACTCGGATTGACAGTCTTCGTTTTTACTCGGCTTTTTCGTTTGTATCGTTTTGAAGAAAGCGGACTAGTAGAAAATGATATGTTTTCTAATTAATTCAATGAAAGTTCCGTAGTTTTCCTCATAGACTTTAATTTATTTAATTGGTCGCTTATAGAAAAGTTGATACTAAAAAGTTATGTCCTCTATTGAATGACAAACAGATTCGAATTAAAAAAAATATTTAAAAATATAAAATATTAATATTATTTATTAAAATTCGTTTTCGAATAAAAAAAATCTGGTCTATGATCAGTCAGGCTTTCCTGTCAGTAGTAGGTTTAACAGCCTGAAAACTTCCTAGTTCTATTAAACCTGCAACATTCCACTAGTTATACAAGTATCTTACCACATTTTTGAATAAGTGGCCATACAAAACCGGGATAATACATGAATACGCCTTGTCACCCAAACGTAATAGCAGAATTTGTTTGGCGAAAATTCCAGTGCCAACTGCCAACAGTCTCCCTTATAAATTCTTTCCTTAGCTATTTGTGTATTTTCTGGCTGTTTAAAGTACATTGTAAGAGTGCTACATTACTTTCATAGAAAATAATATATTTTCATATTTATTATAAGACAGAGAGAGTTGTTTTCTTGTACGGTGTGGAAACAAAACGTCTCTCACGCCTTCGTAGAAATTCTAGGAGTGTATCAGACTCACGGAATAGAAAAAACAGATCAGACTTGTGTCATCCCGTTTATGTTGCACGACAACTGTGGGAAACTAACGGGGGCAGTAAAATTATAATGGACTATTGTTATTGGATGTGTAACGGTTTATATAAAACAAAAAATCTAACGTTCACTTGACCTAATTTCAGTTAAGTAATATACTTTTGTTTACCTAATATAACGATCAGTTGAGATAGTGAATTGTTGATATAATTTCATTTTACCTAATTTTTATGATATAATGAACATTTCCTATAATGCACATTTGAACTAATATTCAGTTAGTATAATATTTAAATTCTATAGTAACGTTATAGTATGTTTTTTTTGTGTTTTCTTATTCTCCTCATCTAACATATCCCCTCTATGGTTGGTGAAACATATGGGTTAGGTTAGGTTAGAACTGTGACCATTAGCGCGCGAAGGCGATCAAGCGAAGCGAGCGTGCCGCGGCAGCGGCCGCCAAGCGCCAGATCCCCTCTATTGTTGGTGAATCATGTGGGTTAGGTTAGGTTAGAACAGTATGATGTTTCCTGATATTTATTTACTTATTTATTCATTACAGAATTTTGGCTGTAAATATGAAAATTAGGTCAACTGAACGTTATATAAAAAGAGCATTATACAAATTGAAAATTATATGAAATGTACGTTATACTAAGTGTTATTAGAGCAAATTAAGTTTATATGAAATGTTACATTAGATCACATGAAATTAGGTTACTTATTTGTTTTTTATAGCATATGAAAATTATATCATGTGAACGTTATTTCAAGTGATCATAGTCTATCTGTTATTATGCCATATATTACACACCCATTGTTATTATCGTGTTTTTATTTATTTATTTTATTATTTATGTAAACACAGTAAAACAGATACAGATATGACATATTAGTATTGAGTACAAATGTACAGCTTATTTCTTAAAAAAAATAAGCAATACCTTTGTGAGGGCCTAGACAAAGTGACATTAGCTAACGACTGCAGGCAGCACCAAGTAGGCATCTGCCAGATATGACGTAAGTATTCGTGGAGTGATTGTTAAATCTGATAGTATCACATTAAAATTATTCATATTAAGAACTGCGCTATAATTGATTCGATTAGTTTACATTTTCATTTAAATAGTTCATTCAATATTAAACAGGGTGGCAGGGGACATCGCCGCGCAAAATGTTACCATATATTCAATATAAAAAAGAACTGCTGTTTCAAAGAAAAGTTCAAAACCTACGCGGTCAAAATGTACTGGACAGCATTTTTTTTTTATAAAATATATTTATTTTAAATAACTGATGAATGTTCAGATTCTTGTACCGAATCCATGGAATCGGCATGACAAATTAAGACTTGTTTTAGATGAAATCCCTCTATTAACAAATTACCATTTAAACTTAAATAACTAAATAGCAGAGTGTTAAAATACACTTGTTTAAATAGCTAAATGATAATACTTTTTGTAGCATTAAGGAATACTTTAAACATAAGTTGCGCTAATTTAGTCTTAAGCAAAAGTTGTATGATCTCCTCCTTAACTCATGTAAAACCTTTGTATACCATGTTTTATGCAAATAAATAAATGGTAACAGGTTGTGCGATGATGCCCCTGTCACCCTGTATACAATTTCCAATAAGTAATGAATTGATTGTATTTTGAAAAAAAGTTTATACAAAAAAAAACAACCGACTTCCAAATAGAAAACACTACAATGTGAAAAATAACTTTAATTTCGGAAGTCGGTGTCTTTGGATCTGTATTTTAGTTTTTTCCACCAGCTTCCGAAATTAAAATCATTTTTCAAGTCGGTTGTTTTTTTTTTCTTTGTTAAAGAAGTTTTATATTTTTCACTTTTTAGCTATGGTACCTACCCCACACCAATTCGAAAACGATCGTCTTACACGTCCACGTACGTTTGAAGGCAGTTTTTTTTATTTAAAAATAATTTATTGTAAAAAAAAATAAACCGCTTGGTCGATTTACATAAAACTTAAATGGGTCCACCTGGGAAGTAGGTATACCTTTTGAAACAAAAAATATTTTCCAAATCGGTTCAGGAGTCTTCGAGTAATCGGTGAATATAAATAAAAAAAAGTTTCTCAACGAATTGAGAAACCTCCTCCTTTTTTGAAATCGGTTAAAAACTTTAACGTGACTCTGTTCAAAAATATACCTACCGTTGTGTTAAGCTATTCAAGAATTTTATGTGGCCAAACACAGCTCAGCGATAACGATGACAGAAAAGGCAAAAATATATTGGATAGAACTATGCTACCGAAATGCCAGTTGAAAGTACAACAGTAAGACATATAAAACGCTATAATATAGCGTTTTATATGTCTACAACGACTGGCGCTTGTCTAGGCCTTTGGCCGGTTTTTCAGTTAGCTGTCAAAAGTGTCAATCCCTGCTAGCATTAGGTGGAATGACAGCTGTCATTCAGCTGTCACATCAAGCGCACTTCACGTTAGTTTTCACGGCGAGATATTTGCAGAATGAATGAGCAGGCCTATGATAGTTTCGTATCTTCTGCCTACTGTGGGCTGTAGCAACAAAAAAACCTCGTTCAAATACATTATATTGTTTAGTGAAAAAGAAATGCATTGACGAAGCAATAGCAATCACTTGATCTGCCAATTTAGACCTTGAAGATGATAAAAAATAAAAATAAGCATTCACGTTCTCGACAGTGAAAGTTTTACGAACTTAATAAGAATCTACGCGTTGTCTTTTATTGAGAAATATAACTTGGTTACGCTGCTTGAGCAAAAAACAGATAGCAATATTAACAAGTGCCCATGACTTTCAAAGCAATCAATTATTGTTGTTAGGTACCAGCATAGTTGGGCACCGTTAATCAAATATGTAGTAAACTTCGTTGATCGCTAATCTGTTACCAAAAAGATTACTGTTACTGGATACCTACTCCTTGACATTGAAAATGAAAAGTGAAATGGTTAAAATGATTTTCCAATTGATTATTTTTGTAATATTTATTGTTATCCAGCATGGTATCTTAATAGTAGCTTGTAATTTATGTGTTTTTGCATGCCCAAGTGACGGCAGAGCATGGAGAACATTATCAAAACTTGTATAACCTCTATACTACCCATGTTGGCGAAAAATAAATGATTTGATTTGATTTGCAAAAAGTTAACTTTGTTAAACGTCAAAGCGTTTCATTTCGGAAGACTTAACGGAAGTCGTCATAGAAATTACATTTTATATGACGTTGCGTGATTTACTTAGTAAAAAAATTGGTATGGATAGGGAAGTTTAGGCATGACATGAAAAATTAATAAAAGAAGGGTGTATCAATAAAGTTTGTAATAAAAATTATTTAGAGATCAAATTCAAACGTGTTTTTTGGCGGTGCGGCGGCGCCATACTTAATTAAAGATTAACGGACTTATGGAAAGTTAACGGAAGAAAATGAGCCCGTTTACAATTTTTTTAATTAACTAAAAAGTTAATACTGAGCCGGTTTACAATTAAAAAGTTAATACGTTACTCGTAATGTTCACTTCTTTAATGAACGATTAACGGATTAAAGGTCTTGTGCCCAGCTATAACCAGCTCTGGCTTGTAACCAGTCTACTTATATTTTTCCATTTTCAAAGTGATTTTTTTTTTAAAACGTTGCCCCAAACTAGGAATTTCTCCTGTATCGTGGGTGCGTTTACATTTAAACTCACATACACAAACAGCCAGATCCGGAACAACTACTTGTAGGTTTACAAATATTTGTTCCGTGCGGGAATCGAACCCGCGACTCGCAGCGCAGCAGTCAATCGCTTAACCACTGCGCCAACCGTGCCGTCAAATAGCACAGAAATTAGATGAGAACTGGAAACCTCAATCTGGAAACTTGATGAGCGTATTAATGTGAATTCAAACAGAAAATTAGCACTAATAAATAAGAAACCCAAGTAAATAGCAAAGCGTCCTTTGACGAACGGTAGCTACTTTTAAATTAAGTAATTAACTTACTTCACCGTCGTTTTCTTTGGCTTTCTTATTTAAATATTGAAGAAGCCTCAATACGGTGTGCTTTAAACAGGTGTAATGGATCAGAAAGAGCTGGCAACATTGCAGCTCGGGTTTGCTTCGCTTCAGTGAGGTAAGTGGTCTGCCGATGTGCTCCACTTCCACCGTTAGCTACCATTTGTGCATCTACAGTTCTCATGTTATTATATTTAATATCAACTGTGTCTGTTGCTGTGTACCACCGAGGTTTTAACAGGAATAATCAGTCAAATAATTATTGGAGAAAGAACGAAACAATAATCTATTTAAATATTTATCTATAAATAGATTCTCGTTTCGTTTCGATAATATATACGTATATACGATATATATATACGTCTTTCGAGTGATTTCAGAAAAAAACAGGGTCTTTTGGAAGCCATAAGTAATCGAAACAGTTTCAGTTGATGATATGATGATCATTCTCTGTTGAAGATAGGCCTTCCTTTATATAATATTTATATATTTATTATTATACAAATATATTATATTATATATTATTGTATAATTTATTGTACAGGAGAAAACATACAACTAAGAGCGGCGTTATCGCTTTCTGCGATATTTTCCAGGTAATCTTATAATGAACAGTGATTTCCTGATACTATTTGTTCTGGAAATTGGAATATGAAACAGGTGAATGTAAAATATGAGCCGGTCCAGAAAGTAGGAAAATTGTATTATTTCATGTTTCTATGGTCGATTCTTCAGAAATCCATAAGCAGGGGTTAAATGGGGTAATTTCCATTCATCACGAATTCGGGATTAATAATGATGCTGTGATGAAATACTCCAATTCCCGGGATTCATCAATCTAGGAATCTCATACCATCATGGTTTGGCTAACCAAAAATCAGAAAACGATAGTGAACTTAAACGTGCTGTAGAGGTCACAGCCTATTCGGTGCTTACATGCAACCTCCGCGAGTCCGTTATAAATAGATGGCACAAACATGAGATACAAATTAATTTATATAAAGACTATACTGCCGTCATAAGAAAGAAAGAAGGCCGTAACTACGTCAACGTTGATTTCGAGATAATTAATGTTTTATCTAAAATAAAGGCTCGCGATTGACTGAATGGTTTTAGATAGTGATTCTTGTTTTATAAGACGTCAAAAAATATAGGCTTCACTTTGAACCATAATTGACACAAAAGGCCGTTATTGTGTAATTAAGGCATTTCAGATTCAAAAACCAGAATTTATGTCGTAGTTAAGGCTAAAATCCTTATGATATCTCTAGAGTTACAGCTTTGAGTGTAAGACCATAAGATAGCATTTTCTTTGCTGATTCCGAATATGTAAATAACTAATTTTTGAAAAAAATGTCAGTTACGGCCTTCTTTCTTACGACGGCAGTATAAGAGAAAAACCAGTAGGCAATGAGGTTATATAATTTAGTAGGCGTCAGATTTAGCTGACAAGCCAAGACACAAGAGAAACAAATATAAAAATGAATTACCTACACGTGGAACGATTTCTAGGAATAATTATTGAACAAGTTATACGACAAACTCCTGTTTAATCGATTCCTCCCGGTACTGTGAGCTTGTAAAGCGCTCACAGTACCTAACTCAGGATTTAATGATACCTACAACAAATCGACAACAAAACTAAAACTTTTTAAAAGCAAATTGCCTGTAACATTACGGTACGAACCAATTTCACAAATAATAAGTGAAATTGAACACCGAGAGTGTGATCGTGGAGAACATGGTCGCGCTTGACTTAGATCAGTTTAGGGGTAAGGTAGAAGGCGTGGTGGGGCGCGCGGGCGCAGGTGCACTGCCCAAACGACCGGCAGAATGGACGCACCGCAACCGACGTGGATTCTGTGCCTTATCGCGCTGTCTCTTGCAATCTGTGCTGCGTCTGCGCACAATGTACCTAAACAAGATTACGTGGAAGATGAAAAACTGGAACTGTACGATGGTGTTTTCGTGAGCATACCTAAGGATAACAGCACGGGAAGGGTGTTGTCCTTTGAACTGGATACCGACAGGAGCTTGAGTGAAGGTAAGCGTTATTTTTTAAATAAAGTAGTATGGATCTGATACCTACCATTTAATTTTGGAAATTTCTATCGTTATCCGACTGTGTTATTTTTTTGGTGTAGACCCTTTTCAAGTAACGTTTAAACTGTCTTTGATTCTCTAATATTAATAATTTAATATTTGTCTAATGTGAGCAAACCTCATTATTTTCTGTTTCACCTTACTCGTACAAAAATAACTATAAAAAAAAAATAATGGACCATAAGAAGCGGACTGCTATGTATTTATTATAATTGCATTCAGTCGAAGCCTTAAGTACTTAATACTTAACGAAAATAAGGTACCTACCTAGGAAAATGTCATTTTAGCTTTAGCATTGTTTGCATCTTTTGTCTTACACTAATTCGGTAGATACGTCTACGTTCAATAACTGGAAGTGTCAAGATAATTAATGTTTAATGTCCGTCATTTAATATTATTAAAGCATAGGTAGCCGGCAGTTTTGATTTATTCATTTATTCAAGTAACGTACCGCCCCACCGACCCTCACTGTTCTCGATGTTGGCAATTCCAACTTGTGCCAACTCTATGTCAGTTTAGTCCACATAGTGGAAGTACTTAAACAGGACTTTGACAGGACGAACACCGTCTAGGTTACGTCACAGCTATCTCAGGACTTGAGACTTTCAAGACTTAGCTAAAGAGCTTACTGATGACCATGGAAATTTAAGCCTACTGGATCTTAGTACCTCTCCAATATACTTAGTTTACGTAACGAAAGTAAAAACGTGTTATGTTAGAGACTAATACCGTAAAACACGTACTACCGAAAAAGACTAGCACGCTCAGTGGTCCGCACGTCAGTGGTAACAATACCAGTATAAGCTAGCCTCTTATTCTATTGAAACTCCGCACTACACTAGGCCAGCTAAAGGTCAAAGTGTTACCACCGAAGTGTGATCGACTGTACATGAATTGTCAAGTCACGCATCCTTAATTTCAACACATGTTGAGATAATGGTGCCGATTCCCTTGTTCACAAACTAAACTAAATTTAAGTTGAGTGCATTTTTTTCTTTTTTTTTCATTATGAAAAGGACAGAAGATAAATATTAGTTTAGTCCTGTCAAATTAGTCAGCACCTGACGTAATTTGATGTAATTTTAGTAGTCAACTTTTTAATCACGTCTAAACTTGTATGGAGTAGTGTCAGGCGCTGATTAATTTGACAGGACTTAATGAAATAGAAAGAAAAAGATGCACTGAACTTAAATTTGGTTTAGTTTATAAACAAGGGAATCGGCACCACTATTACGTAGCCGTAAATGCAGGCTGTAAACTCGTATGACTAAATCAATTAATATTATACAAATCGAGTGGTCAATGGTGACACGATATTGAATGTGCCAGGCGCAAGACAAGTTTACATAATAATCTGCGAAGCCTTCTCCCGTCTATGTTGGGGTTAGCTTCCAGTCTAAACGGATGCAGCTGACTAACAGTATTTTACATGGAGCGACCGCCTATCGGACCTCCACAACCCAGATAATAAGTAACACGATACCCCTTGGTAACGTAGTTCTGACTATCCGTAACGACTGTCAAAGCTTCAAGCTTAAGAGACAAGACAAGGATATGTTAGTATAATATAATTAAGTACCGACACGTGCAGGTTTGAGACATCATTGTCTAATTCTGTTACTGACTGACCAGTTGGCGCAGTTGGTAGCGAGCCTGCCTTCTGAGCCGCTGGTCCCGGGTTCGATCCCCGGACAAGTCAAACATGTGTGTGCATGAACATGTCGGTTTGACCTGTGTCTGGGTGTGTATATGTATATAAGTATGTATATCAGTCATCAGGTTACCGTAGTACAGGCTCTGCCTAGTTCGGGATCTGAAGACCTTGTGTGAATGTTGTCTCAAATAAAAAAAATATATATATTAAGAGCACGTGTCGTGTCCATTAAAATCCCCACTACGATTGTATGCTATGTATCTGTGGTAATTATTAATGCACCAATTCGAGACGGAATGCATCCTGAGAATGTTGTCTGTTATTTCATTAGTTACGTGTTGCTTAGATAGCTGTTAGCAGAGGTGGAACTAGGTAGAGTTATGTATGATCTTGCATCGAAATGTTGATATTAAGTATGGATCTTCCCGGGATTTCTAATGGACAATCCCATGTGGCCAACAATATTACAAATAAATAATCATAAAAACCTCAGAGATAGACAGTTATATAAAACAAAGATAATTAACATACAACTTTTGCGCATTGGAATTTTGCAACTTTGGACAACCGATGTCGTTGATGTAAATTTGGCAACGTCGCGCGTGCAGTGGTTTAAATTGTGTAAAAGTAAATAGCTTTTTTACTTAATAAATCACGAGATTTTGCTGCTCTTTAAAATTAATCTCGGGATTTGAGGCATATCCACTTTATTCTTTCGCTGTTTGAAATCAATGTAAGTACATAAATAACTCTACCCAACTCCGACCTCTCGTTAGTTAGTTACAAACTGTTATTTTGAAGGTAAAATGGCACATTTTACTAGGTACGGACCCAAACATACGATATATTTTTTACGTACGGTCGGTATCCACCCTTCCTAACAGTTTACTTAGTGGGATGGCCACTTATCTCGGGTTATCAACTGTACACACTTCTGACGTTTCATAAATGCCCGTGTAGGTTTAATGTGAAATACAATAATCTGTATTTGTATCATGTAAGAGACCACGTAGGTGTACTCAAGCCTCTTCTATGTTCTATGTTATGGGTTTGGTTTCCGCACTTAGTCCTACAGTGGACCATTGTGCGTGAGCCATGTCGGCCGTCGGTGGTTATTCCAACCAGCCCACCTCCCTCCAGAAGCTGATTAGGTCTCCTGGTCTATTAAGAACATCTGTGTAAGATCTGGGTATCCCGAGGGTTTTTGACCTAATTTGGGCGACGCCTGTGCACTCGAAGAGCACATGCGCGACAGTTTCGTCAGCCTCCATGCAAGCCTCTTTAGACAAGACGTAACTGACGTAACTGTAGCCGTCTACAAACGTCAGCATCTCTGGGTGATGATGTACACAGCAGCAGTCAAGTTACCACAAACTGTCAAATTTTCTCATTCGATTTTGAACTTAACTTTCAACATTTAAGGTTTAAAAACATTTGGAGAAAATTTAAAGTTTCGTATAACCTGACGTGCTGGCGACTGTACACAGGGCTATACATTTCCAGTTTACACTGACCTCTCATTTGAAGGAAATCCAATACAATGCGAGATCAGCTTATATTGCAAATTTATAGCTTGATCTGTAGCCGTGTGTACTATGAGAGCGTGCATCGCGGAGATAACTTAAAAAAATCTTGTTGAAGAAAAGCAGTTGTCCACAATGTGCGTGCAACAATTAATGGTAATTATAACTATCTTTACTAGATAGATCATGAATCTACTACAGTTACGAGTATAGAGGAGAAATACTGGCCACTTATAACTGTGAGAAAAAAAGGTGCAACATAGAAACACTCTTACACAAAAGTCGAACTATGGTTTAATGCTCTAAGAACTAGGCATCCATAGTCCATACTTATGCGAAAGTGACGCTGTCTGTCTATTCAATTTTCACGTGTCAACAGCTGCACGAATTTTGATGAAATTTAGTACACAAGTAGACCATGACCTGGGTTAGGGCGGATAGGAGACTTTTATCCCGGTATAGTACGTTACCGTCGGGTAATTTCCGACTTCCACGCTGGCGAACCCGAGGGCCAAAGCTGGTAGTTACATAAAATAAGGCTATTAAAGGGGCTTTATCTACTAGAGAATATTATAATGCCATATGATGCTGAGTTTATCCAAAATTTCACACCAATGCAGAAACAAAGTTTAGGATTGGAGTGAAATTTTGGATAAACCATTGATAAACCGTAAGTGCTACAAGGAACGTACTTATGTCTGACATCAGTACCAGCAAGCATAGGTAAACGTAGTATACGAATAAATAGAAAGGAAATTTGATCAACATTCGACCTAATTCATAGGTTTATAACGGTTCATGTATCGTATCTAGAAAGTGCAGTGAAATGCGTTCGACATATAAATAGGTAATAATCAAAGCGGTGACAGACAGCCATGGTTTATTGCTATAGTAGTGATAAGAATATTCAATACGTACAAAACGTTTAACCCTTTTGGATTTTGTCACATAAAACTCTGTTACTTTAAAAATTATTAACATTCAGGGAAATTAATTGGTAATCCAATTGAAATACTACGCCAATTTGCACTGATATAGGCATTTCATCCAGCTAGCAGAGAATGACAAATTGCTAAACAATGAATTTCCTTGACTTGATCTCAGTCTTTAGCACTGTGTCACATCACATCTAAGAGTTCAAAATGTACATCGTCCACATAAATTATGTATGATTCTAAGTAGGTAAGGCCAAGGTTTCTAAGAATGGGCAAGGTTTTAATACCGGTTGTAAGTACTTGTAAAGTTACCGAAATAATTAGAGCGCTCGAAAGTGAGGTGATCGCGAACAAACCGGTCCGATCGCACGCGCAAGACCGTGGACTTGATTGTCACTTTTTATTATGAACTTTGTAAAGACAAGAACTCAGATAATAATATACCTACTTGAGTGCCCTTTTTGTACTGAAGTGCTGTGGTCTGTGGTAGGTAGGTGAACGTTTGGAAAATAAACGATGGGACTTAAATGAAACACTCAAACTAAATTACCTTCCACCTTTTTCAAAGGATTTATTTGTTTCAATTGCCTACATGAATCACAAAATTGTAGTTATACCTACCGAGGATATCGTCTACATTTAGAAGTAGAGTCGAATGAGTAGAAAATTACTGCCTTAAAAACTTGCGTAGGTTGTACCTAGAATACTCTTTATTATGTTTAAAATTACAGTTTAAAATGTTGAAATTTTACATAGGGTGATACAAATATCGCTTTTGGCGATAAGACCGCCCGTCTTAGCGCTAAAAGCGATATTTTACAGACAACGTTTGGATGGATGAACGGGAGAATTAGAGACAATACGGCAGGTAGTCAGTGTGTATCAAAAAACATACTAAACTATCTATTATATACATATTATAATATACTGACAGCCTTACAAATAAAAATGTTTTATACCGCATCTATTCCATTCTTATATCAAGTATAGTTATACCAGTAATAAATTAAGAATAATATATGTCGAGAATATTTTTTTACAAATAAACCTGAGAGGCAATTCCCGTAATTTTAAGAACGTTCACAGTCTGATCTCAGTCTCAATCTGTCAAAAATACAATCAATTTACATACATTTTTGACAAGAAGGGCAATTCTCGTACTTAAAAAACGTTCAAATTCAAGTCGCAATCTCATCTCAGCGACAATCAATGTCAAAAACTTGTCAAAAATGTATGGAAATTGAATGTATTTTTGACAGATTGAGACTGAGATCAGACTGTGAACGTGCTTAAAATTACGGGAATTGCCCCTAAGTTTTTGACATTGATTATTATCGCTGAGATGAGATTGCGACTTGAATTTGAACGTTTTTTAAGTACGAGAATTGCCCCTCAGGTATATCTCGGGTATGACAATTCTTCCGCTATGTCAAGATGCACCATTTGGCAACAGCGCGACCAAAGAGAAACTTCAAAAAAAAAAAAAAAATTCGTCTATATAACAACTGTAACCACCATTTGTCGACTTGAGTTAGCTTGACGTTTCTCGAGTTCTCGACCGTTTCGTTCGATTCGTTGCGTACTGAGTCAATGTATTTTTGTTGATAAAGAAATATAATTGAACGTCCGCAGCATCATTTTGCATCTGGAAGGGATGAATAAGAATCGATAACACAGCAGGACTGATACAACCTAAAGAAAATTACTTGTATGAGTAGGTGAAAGATCTTACCTGATTACGTCCCCAGTACCTCAAAACAGTCAGTATTTGCAGAGCAGAAGATAATCCACCTCCGCGCGTGTCCATATTGAGAGACTACCAAATAATTGGTCTAAAAATGTTATACCTTCTTTAGAAAATCGATATTTTAACCGGAACTGCTCATCGCTATACAAATCAAAAGGATTTTCCCTTTTTTTTAATACTTTACCTTTTCTTTGAGCCTGCATTTTTTTTTTTTTTTTTTTTGAGGATGGGAAATCATCAAATGACTCCTCCCGCTCTGGGTGGAGCGGAAGGGAGTGTCAGACTCTTACTGACTAAAACCCACCCGTGTTCCTTCCTTGGCCCTTTATGTTCCGGGTCAGCGGTACCCCTTTTGGATGATCCCGCTTTCCCGGCAGGCTTGGGCCCTAGTGGGCCCCCTCTATGATGCTGACATCTCTTTGAGGCGCGCGTGGAACACGTACGCGCCGTCCAGCACGGGCCTGGTCCTGATCGGACGGTGAGCTACCCATTACTCACCGCCCGCAGGCCCGCGCCTACGGTGGCCGGGAGTCGTCACGCGGCTCCCGACGCCCGGAGCGTCCACCGCGGCGGCTTGGACGGGAGACTCTCTCCCTCTCCCGTCCCGCTTTGAGCCTGCATTAGAGTTAAATCATGTTATTTACTTGTTCTACTTCTTTTATTGTATTTAATTCCATTGTAATCAACATGAGCGTAAAAACAATCACAAACCGTGGTATTTTTATGGATACACTAGCTTTATACAAGGGTGAAGGTGGGAATAACTTCGGAATAACAGTTGTACGAATAGAAATGTCAACGCTATATTCGGTATAAGCTATTCTTTGTTTATTTGTAGACATTTTGCTTATTCTTAGTTAATTCTCGAGTACAACTGTTGTACCACGTTTATTTGTGAGGCTCTGAAAGTATAATATGTTTTATGTATTATATCAGTTTATTGTACCTATATGTAATTGATACACACTGACTACCTGCCGTATTGTCTCTCCTTCTCCCTTTAATCCATCCAAACGTTGTAGCATAAATGTATATATATTATATATATATTTAAATATACAATAAAACATGAAACAAGAGCAAGGAAACCATATTATTATGAAATGATGATGTTTTAGGAGAGAGGAAGTGTTTTTAAACCAGAATTTTAAAAGTGGACGATGTTTGAGCACGCCTTATCGACACGGGCAAGGCGTTCCATAAACCGTACTACTTGAACTGTGAGTGACTTGTCATGAAAAACTTAAGACTAGAGATGCCACCGATGTATTGGCACTTCTAGTCTTAAGTTTACCGATGACCTCAGATATTATCTATTATTAGTATCTCAGTAGGTATATACCTCTTGGGCGGAGCACCGCCGTGTCCTCGTGGAGGCGATTGGCGGTGGCGATCTCTCGCGTCCGGCCTTGGTCCAGGCCATGGTACGGAGCGAGAGGGCTTGGGAAGCCGTCACCTCCTTCTGCGAAGCAGTAATGTTCGCGAAGGAGGAGGCGGAACGCGTGAGGGAGAGGCAAAATTTGCGCCCTCACGCCCCTAGCCGCCGCAGGAGACGCCCTGGGCGTCGGGAATCGCAGGCCGATTCCCGGCCACCGTAGGCGCGGGCTTGCGAATGGCGAGCAATGGGCAGCTCGCCGTTCGATAAGGACCAGGCCCGGGTCGACGGCGATGGCGCGTTGTGTTCCACGCGCGCCTCAAAGAGATGTCAGCACCAATGACGGGGTTTGTTAGGACCGATGCCTGCTAGGGTTGCGGAAAAGTCCAAGAGGGTTACCGTGGCCCCTGGCACAGGCAACTGAAGGAACACGGGTGCGTTTTAGTCAGTAAGAGTCTGACACGCCCTCCTGCTCTGCCCAGAGCGGGAGAAGTTATTTGATGATTTCCCACCCACAAAAAAAAAGTAGGTATATAACTGAAATATATATACGGTTCTTAATAAGCTAATGTTTAAAAAGAACTGAAACTACAGAAATTATTGTAACTAATACCTAGTAATCGAATATTTTATTCTTACGAGATGGAAAACACCTCAAGATAATTTGTATTAACAAAGGTTATTTTATACATTTTAGTTAAGAATGATTTTATCTCATATTTGTGAATGAAAATTTTATAGACAGAAAATTTATTTTATCGCAGATTGTTTTTAAAATAATTACGCTCATTATGTTTTCGTACTATTTTATTCGAATAATTATCACGGCTTGCGTGGTGGTTATCGTGAAAGTTATGCAGAGTGCAGTTGCATAATATCACGCAAAGGTAACTTTATATAATTTCACGTCGTTTTACTTTGCATAAGTTATCTACACTACATTGTGATCTTTATAATTTACTGACAATGGTGCCGTTCTCTTGTACACGGAACTAAACTAAAATATCACAAAAATATCAGGTTTTTGGGTAAGAGAATCTTAAAAGCTGTTCTGCAAACAAGATTCTCTGAACTTTAAAACAATTTTGACACAACTGAAATCGAGTTTGACAATCGTTAAGTTGAGTAGACCATAGACCAAGATTTGTTGGAAATTAAAATAAAGAGTTAATGAAAGTGAACGAAATGTTCCGGAGTGCAAAAAAAACCTCAGTAAAATCAAATGATTATCTTGAATGGTTTATCAATAATTAATTAAATGAAATATAGGCAGCATAATGACAGTGTAAAACTATATTAATGTTTATATTTTGATAAATTAAGATACAGTAACCTGTATTCGGTAACGTATTTGTAATGTATCTTTGACCATAAATATTTTTCAAGAAAAATACTTTTAATTTTATTAAAATCGACAAACTGCAGCATTATAGTATTGATTTAGGTAGCATGATTATCTTGCTATTTATTTCAGCGTAATAAACCTAATCATAACGTTCTAATATTATAAATTCGAAAGTAGATACGTTTGTTACCTTTTCACACCTAAACCACTGAACCGAACATCATGCAGTTTTGCATATACCTACGCTGTCATGGGTACAGAAAATAACATAGGATACCTTTTATCTAGAAAAAAAGTACTGTTCCCGAGGGAAAGAACAATAATTGTGGCGCTACGTGCCGTTCGAATCATGATTGAATTATATTATTAGAATTTTTAGTAGTGTGTTGTGAGTTTTGTTTTATATTAAAGTAAGACATTTTGTGAGTCGAGAGTGAACTACAACACCGTTTGACCGAACACCATGAATGTTGAGGCACAGACCTATATGTATTTTTAATGGAGAAGGATTTACAGGATTTTTCCGAACTCCCCGCGGGTGAAGCCGCGGGAAAAAGGTAGTTCACTAATAAAAATATGATGTCGAGGAAAGATAACCCGGTTTTAGTTCTGTAAGTTGTACATACCTTAATAAATCGCGAATAAAAATAGTCTCGATTTAGTTTGACAATCAAAATTTTGGGCGAAAGCGGCAAATTCAGAACAGCAAAATTGCCATTTTCACTAAATCGAATATCTAAATGACACTAATGCTGTGCAGGCTATATTATTGTTTAAGCTGTGACAATTTCAGAATGGGAAACGTCGTTTGACAGGAATAAACTCAATTTTGGTGATTTTTAGTCTAGTTTAGAGAATTTTGTGACAAGGGATTCGGCGCCAATGTCGGTGACAGTGCTAAAGTAGCTTACCATCCCAAGTGTTTCACACCTAAATAAATTAAAACTTACATCCAGTTTGTGTCAAATTTCACTAGGAGCATGCAACATGTTAAAGTAAGCGTCGTTTAAAAGTTTTTTTAAAGATCTTCACTACTTATTCAAACGTGACGCTATTCAGGCTCCTAATAAAGTATAAATTAAAAAATAAATATCTTTAACAGTCACCATCAGAACAATAGGTATCACATACAAGCGTACGAAATATACTAAATACTAACATAGTATTAGATACTTAAGTCGGTTCAGTCACTTATGAATAATACCTACCCAAAATCTCTTGTGTACTTACGTATATTAATTACCTATTACTTAGCCTTACGCAAGATGTCGTTAATCTACAAATATACAAATCACACACATAAAACAAATCAACTCACATAAAATCCTAATATTAAAGTTTGCACTTTAAAACAGACCATGACCTCTGAGTTTGTTTCGGCATTTCTTCTCAGGGATCTGTCACCTAG
Source organism: Brachylomia viminalis (assembly GCA_937001585.2). NCBI lineage: Eukaryota > Metazoa > Arthropoda > Insecta > Lepidoptera > Noctuidae > Brachylomia > Brachylomia viminalis. The sequence goes on along the minus strand of OW443302.2, from coordinate 9,718,404 downwards.
GAAATGCCGGCGCCATCTTGTTTTAAAATATTTACCAACAAAATATTGGACATTTAAAGTGGCCTAAGATCTACCTACATAAAGTAACAAACACTTCATTTCAATGATGTTGGTGGAAAAAAGTAATGCACTTACACTTGTACGTTCCTTAGATTTTCATTGCAAACGAAAATCGACCGACATTGATTGCGATAAATTGTAATATTACCTAAAAAAATAAAAAACTTGGCCTTGTTTCCAAATGGCCTTTCTCACAAAAAATAACCTCAAGAAATCCTAGTTTCGATTTTACAAAAAAGAACTTACCTGTATGTTTTTTTTATTCTATTTCAGGTCGAAGCAAGAAGAAGAACATGATGCAGAAAATCCTACCGATGTTTATTTTGCCGTTCATCCTACAGTCAGCGATAATGCCCCTCGTCATGGGCATGATGAAGTTTATGCTGGTGAAGTCTTTCTTAGTAGGAAAGTTAGCACTTACCCTAATCATGATCAATGCCTTTAAAAATCACAACTCCTTCAAGGGACGAGACGCTGAGATGGCCAGTGCTCACTATGGTTACCATGACAACGGAATAGAGCATTATGCTTCTTATTTAAATTGAATGTACGTAGGTATGTTAACACCCTTACTGAGCTTTTCTTCAGAACTGCAAGCAGTACTTGGTGTAATGTCTGAATGCAATCTGTAAAAAGATAACTTCTACTTAAATAATATGTAGTATTTTTTGAAATAGTGGAAATAATAATACTTAGTACAGTAGGCCGCACGTCATTGTTAACGAAACCAGTATAAGCTGGCGCAGTAGTTAAGCGATTGACTGCTGCGCTGCGTGTCGCAAGTTCCATTCCCGCACGGAACAAATATTTGTATGACCTACAAGTAGTTGCTCCGGGTCTGGCTGTTTGTGTATATGACTTTAAATGTTTGTAAACGCACCCACAATACAAGAGAAATTCCTAGTGTAGGGCAACGTTTAAAAAAAAACGGATTTGAATAAAATTTGGCACATGGGTAGGCCATGAACCGGAGAAGGACATAGGCTACTTTTCATCCTGGATTGCAGACGAAGTCATGGGCAAAAGCTAGTCTTACATATTCTTTTGAATCTACTTATCAATAAAATAATAAAAATGTAATAATAATAACTCTTAATAATTCTCAGTTAATACACTGATTTGTTAGTATCTGTTTTATTACTTATATTTATGTAAATTAATTATTACTTTAAAGAAACGTTATCATATTGATGACAATTGTATGTTGACTAGTTATTTAAACATATTATGGGTAATTCAGTCTTATTTCATATTTATTAGAGTGATGCAATTAATTAATTAAATATTTTTACTACCCCTTTGTGTTCATTAATTGCATCATTATTAATTGTTTTCATAGTAGCTGTAAGTAATCTTAATATTTATTAAAATTATTTGTTATTTAACTTATTTTAAAACGTTAGTACCTACTTATCGGGAGGTAGGCACTGAAGCTTTATGCTATAGATTCTAAGTATTTGCTCAAAGTAACTTAGGTTTGATTGTTGTTTATTTCAAGAAGTTAAAATTGTTCATTTTGGTATCAAAAACAAATCTCTGTTCAGTTTAAACTAAGACATTGAATGCTAAATGTGACTCATTTATGTGTTCCTAAAGTTTTACAGAGTATTTGTAGAAACTTAGAAAACTTGAAAATAAAATACTAACATAACCGGGAGGCTGTGTTGCTGAACATTTGATCTTAGTTATTTCATGTTAATTAGCACTAATAAAAAATTAAAATCACTGGCTTATTTATTTAAAAACTCACGCAATGCCAAGGGTTATTCAACGTTCATTGTTGTATTTTTACCACAATACAAACAAACAACTAAATATTAGTATTAGTGTGGTTTTTAATCGTTTAAAGAAATTTTTCGAGGTATCTTCATGACTTTTTTCTGTCGTACCAAATTAGTTGCAGGTATGTTTTCAACGCACTATCTAACTAGCTTATATCCTGAAAAATATCATATATTTTTCTGATTTTGTTTACTGCAGTGGATCATATACTTTTAGGCATTATTTATTTACATGTTTCCTTTGCCATTAGGAATAATTAATTTGATAATAATAAATCTAATGCGACAAAAAATAATAAATTGATATACTATTTCTTTTTGTTTTGATGATAATTTTTCCCATATTTTTTTCTAGGAGACCAGCCACACAACATGCCTCGTATTTCAAGGAGGAGCTTCCTCACTACTACTCCTCACTACTACTACTGTAGCATCAAAAAGTCACGGGTTTGGTTTGACACTACTTATATGATATTATTTTATTAAATGACAAATGTATATACAAATAATGTAATAATGTAACAAGTTATGTGTATTATGAAGGCTGGCAGGAACAGCGACGCGCAAGCTGTGGATCAGTACATGACTCTGAACCACCCTGCAAATGGAAATTTTTCAACTGTTAAAAAAAAAATCTGTTCCATACATTTTGACCGCCTAGGTAGGTTTTGCACTTTCCTATGAAACAACAGATTTTTTTTTGATAACCGTCTAAAAATTCTTACGCTAGAGGGTCATTACTCACCGGTTGGCCGACCTACCTCTGTCGTGTGGTCGAGGCCTATTTGACGGACAGGGCCGTCATCTACCCCGGTCACCAGGGAGAATGGTACCGGCAACATAAATGTCCTGCGGTGTCCTACAGGGATCGGTCCTGGGGCCGCATCGGTGGGATATCGGCTACGACTGCTGCTATCGGGTGCTGCGCGCCGACCTCCCGAGTCCGTAGCCCCTGGACCCATTTAGGGGGGCTGGAAGAGGGCGTTGTCCGCCCTCCGCCGACGCCCGGTGCGCCTTCTGCAGGCCGGGTGAGTGGACGAGATCTCCCTCTCCCTTTTCGCAGCCTCCTTCTGCGAGACGACTGTTTCGCAGAAGGAAACCACCGCGTCCCAAGACTCTTTGCTGCCGACCATCGACTCGACTACGGCCGGTAGCGAGAAGTCACTGCCTACAAGACTTCTGAGATGAGCGCACGGCGTAGCTCCTCCCAAGCGGCATACTCTGCTAGCGTATTCCGCGCCGTGTCCTCCCGGCAGTTTATGCAACACAGGTACTTTCCGAAGTAACCATGCCCCGTGAGCACCTGCATCGCCAGAAACGACAGGGAGCCGTGCCTCCTCCCGAGCCAGCACTCGAGCACCGGCCGGACCACCTCGATGGTGACGAGGTAGGGCGCGAGAGCCTGTCTCGCCATTCCGGCACCAGGACCTCGCGAAGCTGAGACCGACGCAGCTCCATGTGTCACTGCATCGGTTTCTCACCCCGCGCCCTCGCTTCCTCGCGCCACCGATACAATGACGCGAGTACTTTCACCTCGAGATCCCAGGGCGGGGATCCGGCCAGTACGCAAGACGCCTCGTAGAAGATCGTGCGATACCCCCTGATGACTCTGACTCGCAAAACTGCGATGCTGCCGGCCGTCAGGTCAGAGGCCCACACCGGGGCCCCATACAGGGTGATGGATCGCACGATCCCCACGTAGAGCCGCCTACAGGCGGCGCTCGGGCCACGGGGTCCACCAGTACATCTGGCGCCTGGCTGACTGTGCGTGGACCCGGGGCATGGACGCGTCGCAGATTTGCGTCAGCGCCCCGCGGAACCATAACGCCTCCTGTTCGACGTCGACGGGTCCGTTCGTTGCCGACTCCCGGATCCAGGCTCGGACAATAGCAGCCTCCTCGAGAAGCTCCCTGTCGATGCGCTTACGTGCCCAACGCGGACCGTCCTTTCTCGGGGCCCCGAACTGCGGCCGCCGGTGGTCTTGGCGGAGACGTCGATACGGATGTATCGGCCCACAAGCCTTTCCACCCGCTCTGTACCCGGCGAGCCTCCGTGCAGTTGTACGGAGGCTGCAGTTTGGCGCCGCGGATCACCGTGCATGCGACATGCCCAATGTCGAGGCAACGGTAGCACTGCAAGGCCCTGGGTTGCAGTTGCTTCACCCTCACTGCCACCCACACCACCAACAAACGCCCAGCGTCGGCAACTTTTTCGCCGCCGCCACCGGGCACCGCACCCAGATCGCGCCCAGCCGAGCGAGCAGTAATGTTCACGAAGGAGGAGGCGGAACGCATGAGGGAGAGGCAAAATTTGCTCCCTCACACCCCTAATCGCCGCAGGAGACGCCCTGGGCGTCGGGAACCGCAGACCGATTCCCGGCCACCGTAGGCGCGGGCTTGCGGACGGCGAGCAATGGGTAGCTCGCCGTCCGATAAGGACCAAGCCCGGGTCGATGGCACATTGTGTTTCACACGCGCCTCAAAGAGATGTCAGCACCAATGAGGGGGTCCGCTAGGGCCGATGCCTGCCAGGGTTGCGGGAAAGTCCGAAAGGGTTACCGTGGCCCGGGCACAGGCAACTGAAGGAACACGGGTGGGTTTTAGTCAGTAAGAGTCTGACACGCCCTCCCGCTCCGCCCAGAGCGGGACAGTTACTTGATGATTGCCCAAACTGAAAAAACAAAAACAAGGGGTTCATTATTACAGTTTGCGCGCCGATCCCTGCCACCCTGTATAATTTAATAGAATAATATGTAATTTATCTAGGGTCGAACCGAACCCGTGACATTTATATTTTACTGTAGGTGTGTGTAGGTATAAGAAAACATTTAGTTACGGTAACCGAAATGTTTTCTTATCCTTATTTTATACATCAATGTATGCCTATAAAACTACAACAGTAAAAAATAAATAAACGTTGCCTAAATCAAATTAGGCATTTGTGTAGTAAGAAATAATAATGTCTGGCTGTAAAGCGTGAAAAAATTATTCTCCAGCTGTAAAGTATAAAAAAAAACCTTTTTTTTGTATTTTTAGCGGCATTCTTATAATGTTGCCAGAAGTATAATTGGTTATCACGTAGGTACCTAATCGAAATGAATAATGCTTTTACAAATATTTTTTTTAAATCATGTACACACTATGGAATATGTATGTATGGAAGTGGCAGAAGAAACATGAAGTTAGAATAAATGTTGAGCAAAATGCTGTTCTTGCGAAGTATTCGTTCACGTGTGGTGTAACTATGAATGATATATTGAGAAATGATGTCGTGATAAAACATCTAAGACGTAGTGACTAAAAATGTGATAATCTTCAGATAGGTCCAATGCGTAGTACTCGCAACCGACATGCGTGAGTCACATGAGTGACATGCGGGGGTCTACTCCGTAAGCACGAAGTCCGTAGTTACAGCCGAAGTTACGGCCGTTTCTAACTCCGCATCACGGAGTCTACGTCTAAGCACGAAGTCCGTAGCTTCGGCCAAAGTTACGGAAATCCGAGTCACCTACGGTCATAGGACTACTTCGAGGCCCGAACTAAGAATGAATGATAAGACGATTTGACAGTTGTCCTTACTCCCGATGTGTTTTTGCCCGTTCAAAAAGGTTAATTATTCGGGAGTAGGGTTCATTTCGAAGTGTAGAACTACTTTCGGACGGGCCCGTATCTTCGTTGACGGTCATACAGAGTAGGCCCCCACTTAAGAACATAATGTTTAGTTCTGGGCCCAGACTAAGAATGAATAACAACACGCTTTGACAGTTGTCCCTACTCCCAATGTGTATTTTTCCGTTCGAAAAATTGTTATACACTTGTTTTATTTATTTATTATTCACAAATCCACGGCTCTTTGAAATTATATCATAATTTATTTATACTAGTCTTACATTTATTTACGGATTTACAATTTAATAGCTATACAATACATGCAGCAGAAACAAACATACAGAATGAAGTGAACTGCTAGCACCATCTAAGCTGATGAACTACTTTTGGACGGGCCCGTATCTTCGTTGACAGACTTATAGAATACACCCCCAGACGTATAAACGAGGACTAAGCAAAACAAGTGTGTAAGTAAGGATCGTAGCAGGTGACGTTCTGAAGTTTCTACCTTCCCTCATGGCAAAAGGCGTCAGTTTATGAACCTATTGTTAGAGTCTAGAAATGAGACAACTCACGAGGTTTCTAATCACTTATATTAATTACTTAGTTTGATCAACAATCAATAAGAGTGTATCCGTAACGATAGCTCAGTTGAGACTGCTGTCCGTGTCCTTCCCCTCGCGTAGCGCAGGGATGACTACGCCGTAGCACTGACGTCATGACGTAGCAGATGACGTCATAGCGTAGCACCACACAAGGTTCTGCCTGTGTGTCCAGTATTTCTTACACTCGGCCATCCTGAGAAGTAATCCGACCACGTATTAGATTTTTTTTCTTTTTCTTTTCGTAAGCTGAATCTATCTGATTCAGCATACAAAACCACACCAGCCTTTTGATTTGAACTATTAATTTACTTTGAATCCAACTGATTTGACTAAACTGACCTAACTGGTCTTAACCAAACTGGTCTCAACCGAACTGGTCTCAATCGAACTGGTCTCAACCAAACTGGTCTCAACCGAACTGGTCTCAATCGAACTGGTCTCAACCGAACTGGTCTCAACCGAACTGGTCTCAACTCAACCGAACTGATCTCAACCGAACTGGTCTCAACCGAACTGGTCTCAACCGAACTGGTCTCAACCGAATTGATCTCAACCGAACTGGTCTCAACTGAACTGGTCTCAACCGAACTGGTCTCAACCGAACTGGTCTCAAGCGAGCTGGTCTCAACCGAACTGGTCTTAAACGGAGTCTTTCTGATTCAGCTTACAAAATAACACTGATATTTTGATATTGAGTCTTCGATTTACTTTCAATCTAACTGATTGGCTATTGTAATCTTGTTGGTGTATCAAAATGAAAGTACGTCTCGTTAAACATTTCGACATATTTATTGTTAACCATTAACATGTAGTCGACAAGGTGCAAAACATGTATGACAAAAACTATCATCTAGCTAGCTGGTTTCACTTTCGTCATTTCCACTGTCAGTATCTGATTCTTCCTGAATCCTGAACGGTTTCATTTTATCAGCCGCAATGACGTTACAATACTTGCGTCCGCGGGTATTTAATGATTGAATGCGATAGCGGTCATTTCCCAAAATTGTTATTATTTTATAGGGACCCGCGTATTTGTCCACTAGTTTACCACTTGTTATTCCTTTCTTTAGAACTCTACGTTCGATTTGTACTAAATCGTTAATATTAAATTCTAGAGATGGCGTTCGATTTTGGTCATAACGGGTTTTCATGCGAGCTGCATTAACTTTAGTTTTATGTTCCGCTTCCTTTCGGTTCCTTAGCAGATCTACGTTCACGGTCTCAGAATTAGTAACTTCCAAAGGAAAGCGAGGAAAGTAACCGAACACCAGGTCGAATGGACTTTTCCCCGTTGAATTGTTTACGGTGGAGTTAATACCACGCTGCACTTGAAGTATATATTCTTCCCACTTATCATGCTGATCTCCAATGGAAGCCGTAAGGGATTGTAAAACTGTACGATTAACGCGTTCTACTTGCCCATTTGCACGAGGACAAGCTACCGCATTAAGAATATGTTTTATGTGTCTGTTAGCACAAAAATTCGCCATTTGACGACTAGTGAAACACTTTCCCCTGTCGCTAATAATTCTGGCAGGGCTGCCAAAGATGTTCTCTAGTAGAATTAAAGTCTGCAATACGTGATCTGCTTTAGTATTAGGAACTGGTTGGAGCCACGTGTACTTAGTGAATCCGTCTACTATTAATAGGAGATAAGTGTTACCGCTGTTTGATTCACAAAATGGACCTAAATGATCAATGTGTAATGTACCGAAAGATGGACTACCTTTGTCAATGGGGTTCAGGTGACCTCTCTGTATCCCAGTAGGTTTTTTTGCAAATTGACAAGAAATACAACTTTTCACATATTTTGTTACGAACTGTCTTAACTTTTCGAACCAATACTTCTTTCGAATAAGCCCTATAACCTTTTCTTGATTCATATGACCATTATCATCATGAAACATTTTTACAATGCGCCACCTAACTGATTTAGGAATTACAACCCTTTTCTTTCCATCTACTACTTTACATAGCTGACCGTCTACCGTGCAGTAGTCGTTCTTAGTTACATTGCTGTCTGCACAGGACTTAAGTTCCTCTAATAAAGCGTTAGTCTTTGGGTCCCTTTGCTGTACAGCCATAACCCAATCGATCTCATCGAGGTGTAGCACGGAGTCAATTGGATTACGACTAAGCGCGTCAGCATGTTGCATGTGTTTTCCAGGACGATACTGAACCCAAAAGTCGAACTCTAGTAATTCAAGCCACCACCTGCTAATCCGAGGTATCATGTCCCCTTTAGTCCACGTCGCGCTTAAAGCGTTACAGTCAGTGATCACCGTAAATGGTTTTCCTAGGAGATATACGCGAAACTTCTTCAGGCTCATAACTACGGCTAGAGCTTCGAGCTCATAGGAGTGATATTTGCTTTCGGCATTCGTAGTCTGCCGACTTGCATACGCCACAGGCTTAAATTCACCCTGAGATTGCTTTTGAATTAATATGCCGGCAACCCCAACGGAAGAAGCATCTGTATGTACTTGGGTTTCAAGTTTTTCATCATAGATTGCCAAAACCAGCCTAGAAACTAACGCTGATTTAATATCATTAAAAGAGTCCTCTTGAGCCCTTTCCCATATCCATGGTTCATCCTTTTTTAGCAGCCCAGTTAAGGGACGCGCCTTTAAGGCAAACGATTGAATGAATCTCCTGAAGTAGCTCGCTAACCCAATAAATTGCCTCAGTTGATGAACGGAACGGGGCCGGGGAAAACGCTCAACAGACTCTAATTTTCTAGAAGAGGGACGTATTTCGCCGTTCGAAATATCGAAACCCAAGTATTCAATCTGTTCTTTTAGAAATGCGCTTTTTTCTTTGCGCAATGTTAACCCTGTATCCGATATCAATTTCACTAAGGATTTAAGTCTTTCCAAGCCTTCAGAAGCCGTGTCCGAATAACAAATAATGTCATCTAAATATGCCCCCGCGAATTTAAATCTCAAATCGCCTAGCATCTGATTAATGGCCCGCTGAAAGACCGACGGGGCATTAGCCAAACCAAACGGCATTCGTTTGTATTGGTATTGGCCAAAAGGGGTGACGAATGCCGTATACTTTCGGCTGTCTGGGTGTACCCACACTTGATGGTAACTAGAGCATAGGTCGAGGATGCTGAAATACCTTTGGCCTCTCGGCTGATCAATCTGATCTTGTATCAAAGGAAGTGGATATCTATCCTTTCGTATCAGGCTATTCAAGTGTCTATAATCAACGCACATTCTGGTATCGCCATTCTTTTTGGATACCAGGATAATGCGACTGGCGTAAGCAGAGTTACTGGGTTCTATAATATCCTGTTCTAGTAAACCGTCGACGATTTGTTTTACCTTTCGTTGCTCTTGTGAGGACATCCTATATGGTCTATAATAGAATGGAGTGGAACTAGTAAGCTCAATTGTCATTTCGATAGACGAAGCACCAATTTTACCCTCTTGACCAGTAAAACAATGATCATACTGTTTTAATAATAGTTCTAGACGATTCTTGTCCTCTCCCGTTAAATCAGTATTCAATCCAGTTGTGATCAACTGCGCTCTCGCTATACATTTGTTCGCATAAATAGTCAACGGTGAGTGGCTATGCCTAACAATATTAATTTCGCCAGTGCTATTTTGCAGCGGCACTGGACACCCAAGTACCTCTATCTCTTTCCCGGGTTAATTACGCTGTGGATATTTTACAAAAACTGTATCCGATACGAAGTCATTGTCTTCGTCTGGTACGCGTACTAAAACTTTATTAAAACCATGATGTAAAGTCGTATCGCGAACAACCGATAATTTCAATACCTTGTCGACAGACGAACTATTATTAGGCAGATGCCTAAACATATTGTCAGTATTTGCAATGACTAATTCATTCGAAGTTTTTGTTACAAAAATATTAGGGAGTTCGGTGAACGGCCGGCCTATTATCAAATCTGTGTCCTGTAATCCATCTTCAACTACTAGCATAGGTACGGTGGCTGAATCTTCGTCTAAAGCTAAGTGCGCTGACAATTCGCCCACTGGAGTAACAAGGCTACCGCCATATGCCCGTATTCGACGGGAAGTTCCCTGACTAAACTCAAGCCCAGTTCGCATTACCGCGCTGCTAGTAATTGTATTGCATGCACTACCAAAGTCAATATAAGCCGTCAGTGAAACATCATTAATAATAGCAGTTTTGTGATACTTTCTGTCATTCACATCAATATCTGATATTCTAAATAATACTTTCAAGGTTTGTTACTTGACTCTTTCTTTGTGCGATTACAATGCTCCTCGTCGTGGCCCCACCGGTTACAATTACGGCACTGTCTATTTTCTTTACAGTCACTCATTACGTGTCCAAATTTTAAACAACGTTCACAGCGCGGTGTATCGGTTTTAGTACACTGAGATGCAAAGTGACCCTTCACACCACACTTATAAGAAGTTACGTCATCCCGTTGTTTAGTTGATCGGGTGCCTCGCGGTTTGTTTACAATTGGTACGTCGGTGACTTTATTCTGATAAGAAACATTGTCGCCCGCGGCGCCAGTTAAATACTGTAACAAGCTTCTAGTGTCACGACACACAGCCCCTCGGGCCCCTGCCTTTAACAATGGATTGTTCAGCGTAAAAATAATTTCGTCCGCGACAACGTGATCTGGCTGATCGCATTGTTTTCCGAGAGAAAGCTTTTTATAATAAAAGTCCAAAACACTTTCATTATTTGCACGTTGAACAGTGACAAAGTCATACAATTTAGAAGCTATACCGCGATCTTCGGGGAAACTGTTAACAAGTTCAGTCTTCCATTCTAGCCAACTGAAGTCTATTTCTTGAAGTGAATCGAACCATAACCGCGCATTCCCAGAAGGTTTAGATGTCATTTGATGAATCAAAAAGCGTTCATCCCAACAAAATATCTTAGCCAAAGATTCTAAACGTTTTATCCAAACTTGTGCGGACATATTATCTTTCTCAATATTACCCGAAAAACTGGGTATACTTTCCGACCCTGATAATAATTTGTTTACATAACCTTGTTTTGACGAACAAACCGTGGGCCCGACCGTGCTCGGTCCAGGCGTGGTAGCATCCACGACCTCCGGTGCGCTCCGCGCAGCTCTTGTCGGCACGGCGCCCGAAGCCTCAGACGCGCGCTGTGCAGCTGGCGACACCCGCGCCTGTGTACCCAGTGCATCCTGCACTGTTCGTGTTGACACGGCGCCCGCAGCTTCAGACGTACGCTGCGCGGCTGGCGATGCCCGCAACGGTGTACCCGGCGAACGTTGTAAAGATGGTGGATTGCCACGTGACCAGCTGCCCTCCTGCAGCGCTGACGGCGTTCTACCATCACGCATAGCACTTCTTTTACTGACGGAACTTCCGGGATCAGGTTGCTTCGATTTAATTAGTTCTTGAAGCATCCGTTCCAAATTGTCGAGTCTTGATTCCGAGTCAATTCTTCTTCGTTTTGATCTCCGCGCATCACGATACCGCTCTCGGGATGCGGTACGTAATCGGCGCGCGCCGCGATGCCGTTCTCGGGAATGTCTTTCCATTTTCTTGTGGGTCGGGTTACCCTTTCTTTAGGGTGGCGAATATTCGCCGTATCCCACTTCTGAACTGTTAGAGTCTAGAAATGAGACAACTCACGAGGTTTCTAATCACTTATATTAATTACTTAGTTTGATCAACAATCAATAAGCGTGTATCCGTAACGATAGCTCAGTTGGGACTGCTGTCCGTGTCCTTCCCCTCGCGTAGCGCAGGGATGACTACGCCGTAGCAATGACGTACCAGATGACGTCATATCGTAGCACCACACAAGGTTCTGCCTGTGTGTCCAGTATTTCTTACACTATGTATATAAATTAAAACATTTGCAGTTCTCTTTAGTTAAATAAACGTACGACGTTAAACCTACTATCATTCAATATCATAATAATGTATTTTACAGAATCTAATAAATCTTTTCAAGTAGACAATGCATGCTAAGTAGTTGAAAGTAACAGCTGATAGCTCCTATTTATCTTATCGATCTCAGAAGAATTTTTATATTTTTGCATAAAATAGAATGTTAAAAACGAATTTGTTATGAAATTCATAATCATCATAACAAATGTGTAAGCCGTTTAAATTTTATTAGTTTCTTAATGTTATGAGTTCGATTTTATTTTATTGTTGAAAATGTTTTTAACTACATATTGCTTATTAACTATTAACTAATATTATGCGAAAGTAAGTTTGTTTGTTTGTTACCTTTACACGCCTAAACCACTGAACCGATCATCCTGAATTTTTGCATATACGTTGTCAGGTGTACAGAAACAGACATAGGGTACCTTTCATCCCGGAAAAAAGTACTGTTCCCGAGGAAAACAACAATAACGTTCTTATGATAATACACTCGAGAGCAATGAATCCGGGTCACTTAAAGAATGTTAAAAATCTCGGAAACTAAAAATGATAGGTTAATGCAATAAATTGTATTTAATAGACAATGTAATACTCCTTAAATGAAAGTAAAAAAAAATACATTTTATTAACACAAAATTACATAAAGAAAAAAACTGCTGATCTCTCCTTAAAACAAAAATAGGAAACATGAAATTTTTGAACTTTATTACGATTTTCTTGAATTTTAATACTTCGTATTGCCTCCTCGTGCTTCCATTACTGCGTTTACGCGGTTTGGCATGCTGTACACCAAGTTCCTTATACGATTTTGGGGAATATTCTCCCATTCCTCTGTGAGAGCAATTTTGAGCTCACGAAGCGTGATTGGGGGAGGGTTTCGTTGTTTTACGCATCTGCCTAGCTCGTCCCAAGCATGCTCGATCGGGTTGATATCCGGGCTGCGCGCTGGCCACTCCATACGAGTAATGTTCATCTCTTGAAGGTAGTCATTCACAATCCTACCTGTATGAGGTCGGGCATTGTCATGCATAAATATAGCATCCTCACCTAAATTGACCATAAATGGACCAACGTGGTCATTGAGGATTTCTTCCACATATCTTACGCTAGTTAAAGAGCCGTTTTCTATAATCACCAGCTCTGTGCGACTTTCAGAAGAAATTCCGGCCCACACAAGTACAGACCCACCACCGTAGGCTACTTTTTCTTCGATGCATGCTTGCTTGAATCTTTCCCCTGGTCTTCGATACACTCTGTGTCTTCCATCGTGCTTGTAGAGCATAAATTTTGATTCGTCGGAGAACATAACTTTTGACCAATCTTCAATACTCCAATTTACGTGGCTCTGGGCATATCTTAGTCTTGAAATACGATGCCCACGCTCCAGTTTAGGGCCGTTTGCAGGTCTAAGGGGTTTTAAGTTAGATTCAGCAAGCCGACGTCTTACTGTCCATGCACTTGGGTTACTTCCTCCGAGGCGTCGAAACTGATTGGTGAGTTCAGTTCCTGTGAGAAAGCGATTTCGAAGCATGGTGTTCACCAAGTATCGGTCTTCTCGTGCTGTGGTACACCTGGTTCTGCCCGTTCCTGGTCTGCGTAGGTTAGAACCAGTTTCTTCGTAACGTCGGAGAACTCTTTGTACTGTTGACAGCGACACACCGACAGTCCTGGCTGTATCGCGCTGACTCCGGCCGGTTTCCAGCATTGTAAGTATTCTGGTGCATTCTTCAGGCGTAAGCGACATAATTTCAGCTTGAATAATGAATATAGAGCACTATCAACATGGTTTATGTACCCACATAAATGACAGATTACAAACAAAAGCAAAACCAAATGCTGTAATTTCGTAGTTCCATCTTCGAAAGTGGCCCTTTTTCAAATTTGATTTTTTTATGATATAACTTTACAATAACTAAGAAGTTTTAATACCTTCATTTAAGGAGTATTACATTGTCTATTAAATACAATTTATTGCATTAACCTAGCATTTTCAGTTTCCGAGATTTTTAGGATTCTTTAAGTGACCCGGATTCATTGCTCTCGAGTGTAGATGGCGCCACGTGTAGTGTGCTAAGATTTTATACGTATTAGCGCCAAATTGAAGAATAAATACAACATTGTGTATATATACAAGGTGCAGTTTTGAACCTGCAAAACATTTCAGGAGGTTGTTATGAGACTCGTAAATAATCATATAACAATACGATACCAAGTCAATAATCAATAATACTTTTTCTTTTCGATTTTTCAATTTGATTGTTTTTCAGAATAACTCTCTTAATAACCCTCTTCAAAAAAACAGAATCACCCATTGCGATGTATCGCGCGTCATGACACTGTGTGCGTGAATGCGATGACCAGTGACGTCAGCCTGTACGAGTCTCCGCCCACATTTCTATGAAACGAACGCGGCACGTACGTTAAACTAAAATGAAGGTCGTTGCTATGGTTACGGGGAGCCCCCGCGATGCTTGTCATACCCCATTTCGATTAAGACTCGAAAATCTGTTACTGCGCATCGAAGGTTCAACCAACGTGCCGCGATCTGTACAAGTTGTTGTAGCTACAGCAACTTATAGCAAATAATTTTACCTTAGATGTAGTTCGAATTTGAAAATCACAATGTACCTACATTATTGTTTTAAATTTCGCTAAATAATAACTCATTTTTAAGCATCATTACAATGCCGTGGCCAATCTGCCGAGCCTGTTCCCAACTATGTTAGGGTCGGTTTTCAGTTTAACCGTATGCAGCTCACTACATGGAGTGCCAGTGAATCACGTAGGGCGACTGCGTATCAGACCTCAACAAACCATTTACTTGATAACACGATACCCATTTGTTAGACTAATTGTCTGACTTTCTGGCTTTTGACTACCCGTACCAACGACCATACGGCAGGGCTGTAAGGTCGTTGACCCGTACCGACCCGTGTGGTACCTAACGACCGTCCGAGATCTACAAATCAATTCGAACCAAAGGCTTTAATTAAGTGCTTACCGAAACACGGGATTTCAATGATGTCCTAGTAACAAAAAAAAACACAATGATACTTGCTCAGTTGCGAACCCGCAACCTCATGCATGAGAGGAGAAAGCCTTAACCACTGGGCTATTACGATAAATAATAATAGTAGGAAGTAGATACAACTGCGCCAAAAAAAGATCACGTTGGCGTCGTTAGTTACCTATCAGCTGATGAATAAAATGATAGGCGGAGATAAATAAACCTTACAAAGCACGTAAGCAGTTCCTGTTGCACAATTGTGAAACTACGATCGCGAGCGCGTGCGCGGGATTTAGGTAGGCACCTAATAATAATAATAAGGCATGTAGGTACTCGGCGCAGTCGGCGCGCTCTGTAGGTAAATTCAGCCCCAAGGACGGTTTTTATTTGTAGATTAAATTGGTTGATTTAAGATTTTCCTTCCTACTTTTTAACGGGCTGAGGACCGACAGAAATACATCAAGATAATTTGTGCTAGTTAAGTAGGTAGGTACCCATGTGTTAGGGATTTTAGGTGATTCATTTTGTCTGATAGGTATTTTTGGCGTAGTTAAAAATTTTAAATCAACTTATTTACACTAATCAAGTTGATTTAGCTAACATCGTATTTACAAATTATTGTCTATGTACAAATAAATAAATAAATTACCTACTTATGTTACCTGGAGATATTGTTCAAAGTTTCCACCGTCACACTCCAGGCACAGTCTAGCACGACGTTGCTGATTTTCCTTCAGCTTACGTAACACAAACACATTCGTTTTTATTGTGTCGAAAGCACTGATCACTTTTGCACGTAGTTGGGTAACACTGGTGATTGCGTCTGTGTACACCAATCTTTTAACGTCTCCCCACAGATAAAAGTCCAGGGGCGTGAGGTCCGGAGAACGCGGAGGCCAAGCCACTGGACCACCGCGACCAATCCAGTGGGTGCCAAACCTGTCACTCAAGTACTCACGTACTTGCCTACCGTAGTGAGGAGGTGCACCGTCCTGCTGGTAGTACATGTTGCGTTCCACTCCCAGGGGAACTTCTTCCAACATTTCCTCGACGACGTATTGCAACATCTCCAGATATGTGGCACTAGTGAGGTGACCATCGATAAAATGGGGTCCAAGCAATTGGTCTCCTATTATGCCAGCCCACACATTTAAACTGAACCTCACTTGAAAAGAATGCCTTTTAGTCACGTGCGGGTTGTGTTCGTGGTGAGCCCACCAGTGTTCGTTATGAACATTGTAGACGCCAACTCGAGTAAATAAACACTCGTCCGTCCACAGGATGTTGGCGTCTTGGTGTTCCAGCAACCAGCGACAAAATGTAACTCGCGCGGCGTTATCACTTTGGTGGAGATCCTGTACCTTGCGGTAATGAAAAGGATGCTGCATTTCTTTGTGCAATAGCCGCCACACTGTGGAGTGGTGCACTCCAAACCGTCGACCAGCCTCCCGCGTGCTTGCACGTGGCTCTCGCCGGAAGAATTCCAGGATATCTTCCTGCAAGGCGACAGGCAGGCCTTCGTTGCCGCGACCTTCAGCATGCTGGGGAACGTCGAACTGCCGATGATCGCGCAGTATCTGCGTAGCAGCCAGCATTACCCTGTGTGAGGGACGTTGCCGATTGGGGAATAACTCCGCGAACATTTCGATGGCTCGAGATACATTGTCTCCACTGATGGCATACAAGCGGACCATCTCCACCAACTCTACATTGGAGTATTGGTCCGTCATCTTTACAACTAGGTAGTAGGTACCTATCCCGACCGTTAATCGAAGGCGCACTTGAGGGGCGGAATTTGCAAGTGTATGCACATACCGACGTCATCAAATACACTAATAAATTGACCCGATTTATGCGTTTGCGATGGCCGCGGGGGCGTGGCGGGGGAGAGGGAGCGGGCGGTGGTTGGTGCTTTGGATTTATGAAAGAAATGTCTGTTGCGTTTGTTTGTGTGTGTGAAAGCGCAGTTTAAGGACACGTACAGATTGGTCGCGTTTTAAAAAGGGGAGTTCACACTTACCGATTTCCGTAAATAAGAATAAAATGAAAAAAAAATACCTGCCCATTTTATTGTTGATTCGGGTCGAGAATCACTAACATAATTACCTCCTAAAATGTTTTGCAGATCCAAAACTGCACCTTGTATATAGGAGCGTCCTAGAATAATGTTTCGTTCTAAGCCCATTGTTGCAACGGCCAAAAAACAAACAGAGTAGGTACAAGCCGATTTGATTGTCAAATTCTAAATTATCTCGAGCGAAGCCGCGGGCAAAAGCTAGTAAACCTATAAACCTTGAACAACTCACTTTGTATGTTAAAATATGCTCTAAAATTGTTATGTATTAGTTCTATCACTTACCGGAATTTATTTATGATGACGCCTTTGAAAATAACTCCCAACTATCAATCAGGGAAAAAAAAAGTTAAATGTTGTTGTTGGTGTTCTAGTCTTACACTAACGCTATGTATGCACTATGTATGTATATTCTCATATTATTTGTTTTATTTTATTAAGTGAATTGTTTTTGATTTTATGTATTTTATTTTCTCTTTTACTCTTACACACGCTGTCTACATCTCTAAATCTACTATCCTATCGCAGGTATGCTGGAAGAGATTTCATTAGAAATAAGCATCACCTTTGTACCTATTTTTCTGTTATTTTCTTCTTGTCTGTTTATATAAGTGTGTACATAAATGGTTAAATAAATAAATAACGCAGAAGATTTCAAGAAATAAAAATGATTTCCTCTCAAACTACGGTCTAGAGCGGCTCTATTCAAGTCAGTGAACGAAAATAAACATTTTCGTTCACTGATTCAAGTGCAGTAAGTATTCTAAAGCTCCTTAGATACCTATACTACAAGATTCATTCACCAGATCACCTTCACATATTTGGCAAGCAAAAGAGTGGAACTCTCTACCTGCGTCTGTGTTTCCGAACGCATACAACCCTAATCTCTTCAAAGTGAGCGTGAACAGGCTTCTTCTGGGTAAGCTTACTCCACCGTCGACTCTGTCTCTGTCACCACTGACCTAGACTAGAATCAAGAGCAGACCCATCTTATAGTAGATTGTTATACAAGGAGCTAAAATGACCCATTATATACGAGGTAGTTTTACTCCCGAGCTTTAGCGAGGGAGTAAATAGAAACCGAGTTTTAATGGGTTTTTAGCGCCGTGTGTTACACTCTACTTTTCACTACGATTGCGAGAAAATAAAACAATCCAATACAATACGAAATGTGTAGTTTATTTTATTAAAAATTAAATGTACAATTTGTACAATTCTGAATATTTAACGAGATGTTTTTTCTCGGTAACTTAATTTCAGTCCTCTGTGAAGATGAATGTCGAGTGGTTCTTTTCCTTTCGCTTCTATTTGCAAATTAGGGTCTCCATTCTCACTAGATGATGAAATTTTCACTATGGTAAAATTAATTACGGTCACTACCTACCAATTCAATTTGCAATTAGGGAAAAATTATAAAGATTTCGCGCCAATGTCTTTTTTTTGTTTTTTCTTCTGCAGCCGCAACGCAGTGCATGCATTCTACCACCAAAGAGATCGCCGATTTTAGTTCCATTTTCAAAAATAAAATGAAGTTTTTTTTTTATGAAACAGTAATAAGTCGAGTCTATATTCATGATTATTCTACTTATGACTATAAACATTTTCGTTTTTGTAGGCTCATTGTCATTTGACACACAAAAATTAAAAAAAAAACTTTTTCCCCTAAAGGAAGAATTGCTATTTTTTCTTCGGTCTGGTACGCCACAATGACGGTCTTTTTGAGCAAGAGGAGTGAAAAATATATTTAAAAAAAAAACGGATTACGTAGTCCCCAGGTGTTGACATTACACAGACGCCTTGTCTAAGGCTAAGGTATTCTTATGTCTAACGAAGTAACGGCTATACCTACCACTTGTTTGCTTAAGATCTTTCATATTGATGGAGTCTAAAGAATAAAAAAGCAGAATTTCATAAAATCACATTTGCACGATTTTAGAATGACTTTTGCTGCTCTAAATTTTAAATGTATTTCGGTTTGTTTTTCAATCAACCGAGACTGTCATTGTAAAGATGTTTATAAGTAGAAGTAACATACAATAATACTGACGTTAGTTTCGTATGATGCATTACCTATTATGACAACCGAAAAGATTACATTTACGCACCACTCCCTTTATTCCACAATGATCCAAAATTATGTATATTTTATAATGTACCTACCACCTAAGTTCACATTGTGGAATGCAAATAAATATATTGAGTATGAAAGTTTTTGGTAGCAAACCAAATCAAGCATTGGCATGGCAAATTCCATGCTTATGATGAATTGGTGTTCCAATTCATCATAAGCATTGATTTGCCATCAATAAAATCGAGTAAGTAAAGAATTCTGTACCTAATTATTTAAAAAAAGTTTGTTTAATCAGGCGATGTGAACAGAACGATAAATAAATTAGCAGTGTCTTCACACTGGGCGTTGGTCCCGCATAGGCGTGCATGGCCAACCCCGACTTTACGCCTAAGTACTCAAGTCACCGGCCTAGGAGCCCAGTCATCCTAGGGACCCCAAAGCTACCCCGACCAGGTAGCTTGCCTGCCTAACGACAGGCGGACAGGGCTGGATAGCAAATACTACAGGCCCCGTGGTTTTTGGGGGAGGGGGGCTCATATCATGGTACCTATACCACCCGTAGAAAATAAATAGAAATCTAATCTCTCCGAGGCGGGGTGCTAAAAATCTTCGAGCTCGCTTCGCTCGCTCTTGGAAACTTCTCAAAGTCAAAGTCAAAATTGAATTCATGCTAGTTGCCCTTTCGAAAAGGTTGTTTTGTATGGAGAATGGACAAGAAACTCCACCGTTACTCTTATGAAATGGTTTACAATATTTTGTATTACGTTAATTATATACATATGTGAAGACGATCTCTTACAAAGATCACCGTTCTATCACTGCCGGCACCAGCTATACCGAAAAATCATTAATGTACGTTTTTACAAAAGTACTATAAATAAATCGTTTGAAGACAGTAAGTTGGTACAAGTAGGTAACTTGAGGGTTAAACAATATGAGGAAAAGAACGCCTTTGTTTAGAAACGTCGATATAAGACGACGCGACGCGACGAACGGACGCCTAAGATGCTTACATGTTGTACTGCGTGTACAAATAATGTGCACAGCGTGCACTGACTGGACAGGTTCTCTTAATCTGCGTGGTTCTTTCCTCAGAAGACCATTTCAGACACTAATCTACATGGTCCTCAAAGATTATGTCCGAACTTTTATTTACACATTGACATTGGTGAATTTTATACATACAATGACATGAGTATTTACTTTGTAAAGTATTATATTATTTTAATTATTGTGAATGTGAAGATTATGTAGTTCATAACTTTTTTGTTTTCTCAGTTAGTTTTAATCACGATCTGGCAGCTTGAGTCATTTATCCGGCCTACCCAAATGTCCTTTCTTTGGTATTGTTCGTCGAATCGTTGTGCTCCTTAAGTTCTGAGTTGAGCTGCACGGTTACTGACAAATGCGTGCACTGACTGGACCGGACCGCTCAATCTGTATGGTTTTTCCTCAAAAGACCGTTTCAGACACCAATCTGCATGGTCTTCACATGATCTGACCAAGATTATGTCTGGACTTTAAAAGAGACTGTGACCTCTGAGTTTGTTTCGGCCTTTCTTCTCAGAGTAGTCAGATAGGAAACGCCGACCTCATCTAGTTTTTAAAATATGATTGACGTGTAAAATTGTTTGTACAAACCTACTTACAGAAATAAAATCATTTATAATTTATCATTTAATGATAGAAAACCAAGGAGATTATTTTTTTGTATATTCTAGGAATATATCTGGCAGCTTGAGTAATTTATGCGGCCTACCCAAATGTCCTTTCTTTGGTATTGTTCGTCGAATCGTTGTGCTCCTTAAGTTCTCAGTTGAGCGGCAAGATTACTGACAAATGCGTGCACTGACTGGACAGGTCCGCTCAATCTGTATGGTTTTTCCTCAAAAGACCGTTTCAGACACCAATCTACATGGTCTTCACATGATCTGACCAAGATTATGTCTGGACTTTAAAAGAGACTGTGACCTCTGAGTTTGTTTCGGCCTTTCTTCTCAGAGTAGTCAGTTATGAAACGCCGACCTCATCTAGTTTTAAAAAATATGATTGACGTGTAAAAGTGTTTGTAACAAACCTACTTACAGAAAATAAAATCATTTATCATCATTTATCATTTATATTTATCTAGGTAGTTACCTATACCTACACATTTTCAATGTTTATTACAGATGTATTTAGTTACGAGGTGAGGTAGGTAATATAACTTTTTGTTTTTTTGAGTGTGGGAAATCGTCAAATAACTTCTCCCGCTTTGGGCGGAGCGGGGGCGTGTCAAACTCTATTACAAAAAACTAAATAAACCTTGATTTAAACCTGTGCTACGAAGTCCAGGCTTATCTGCAGAACCATGGTCTAAATTTGTCCGTATTACAAAACTTCAAAAAACCGTGGTCTTCTTAGTGCCGTCATTTGAACCATTGTCTTTGTAACAACCACAGAGTAATACAAATATTATTCGTTCACCATGTTATCATTCTATTGCAACATTCCGTATGCTCAGAAATGAAAACTTTTTGTTAATACGCTAATGATTATTATGATGTTTAGGAGTGTTAAAAATATTGAGAGTGTTAATTTGCATGGAATATTAGTTATTTCGTCGATTGCAGTTTTGTTTAGGTTTAAGCACATGACTTAATGTCGTATTAAGTACTAATAATACATCTAGGTACGTGTAACGAAACGTAAAATTTTCGCGCATTATATGAAACCATAACATTAAACAAAACCATCGCAAGTTGAACAAAGTTCATTTAGCTTTGGAATTTTTAAGTTATCGAAGTTTCTAATAGAACAATTGCCTCTTTGTATAGTAGTATATTCTATAGTAGGTAATTTTCATATCATATTGTGATGGACCAACAAAAGAAAAAACGATCTGAGAATTGGAGTAGGTACCGAGGAAAAAGTAAATAAACATAAATTACTTCGATTAACTTGAAATCAGTGTTTAATTGATTCAAATTTAATTTTAATTTATTTGATTGATTCGAACACGATTTATGTTGTGTCGGCGTGGCGTTCCCAACAACTCAGCGGCTTCAATATCCTCAATATCAATTAAATCGACCATGTTAAGATCCATTTTCGGGTAGAAACAACACAACACAATGAAAAAGATGCTATAAAATACAAGAGAAATTTTGACTGGTACGATTTAGACCATAGTTTGATCGTTTAAACTAGGGGCCGCCGAGGTTTAGCGTTAGACCATGATATGGTCCACGGTTTTTCGAAAAACCACGTTTTGTAATATCATTTTGGTTTAAACCGTAGTTTATAGAGCTTTAAACCGGGGTTTTCAGTTAAACCGCTTTTTGTAATAACACTGTTACTGACTAAAACCCACCCGTGTTCCTTCAGTTGCCTGTGTCAGGGGCCACGGTAAACCTTTCGGACGTTCCCGCAACCCTGGCAAGTAGGTAATATAACTAAGATGGCGATAAGGTTTTCCCATAAGAATTATTATTTATTATTCTTATGGTTTACCTACCGCCTGTAATAATGCTCGTCTCCTACTTATTTGCTTCGTATTTTTGTTTTAGCGAGTTCGTAGGTACCAAAGTGTGTTTGTAGGCCGTCTTAGCAAGATTCAGTTTGAGCTTTTCTATTAGATACTTAACTTACATTCGTGAAAATAATAGTAAAACAAAATAATAAATTATTAAAAACCAGGGAGCTTAATAGGAACAAAAAGTATTGAGAAAAGAAATTTGTAGAAATATACTATAAGATACTTACCTATAGCCATAGCCTATAGGTATAGCTACTTAATTGTTTAATTTTTTTTTTAGCAGTAAAATGTACATTTGGTTTATTGTACCGGTGTACTTAATTTTAAACAAACTGTTAACATTATAAGCCATTTCGTCTATCAAAGTTACACAATTTTTAATGTTCCGTGTAAGACAGTATAAAAAAATTATCTATGTATTAGTATTTATTCTTGTATTTTAAAGTCATTTCCGAGCTATCTATCCCGTATGTTGCACCTGCCATGTTTTATATCTGCATCACCCTATGGTTGACTGGTAGAAAATGCCTCAGGCATTAAGTCCGCCTTTGTACAGTATTTTTTTTTACTTGTGCATAAAGTTTTAATAAATAAATAAAACGAAAACTTATGGGATCACCTCAGTCGCAGTGCCTGTCCGTCCGTCCGTTCTCATTGCCGAATCCCGACTCGCATTTACCAAGTTTTCTTTTATTTTCAGTAACCGGGTTGTCACCCGGCCCTATGAAAGTAGGCAAGAATTTTTAGCTCTGTTAGGAAGCTTTCATTCTGCTCGGTATTAATTCATGTACCACCACTGCTCGTAATTAATTACTTACCCCCTTTTCTTAGGATTCGTATGCGTAGGTATAGGAGAAACCCGATTAATGTTTCCAAGAAATACTTCAGTTCTCTTATCAATCCCTCAAGGCGGTTGAGGAAATTAGAAATATTAATTGGTTTACAAGAGCGTTTTATGAAGTTACATATACATTTTGAAAATTAATCATAATAATTCAAAATCAACATCGAGCTTACAACTAAATTATATCGAACGACGTACTTAATAGCAAAACTCTGCTTTATAAGCTTTAAAAGCCCATACTGTAATTTCACAGATGGATTTTGTTTTCATCAAGCTGTGGTGGCCCAGTTGTAACGGTCGTGACGTACCTATTGTAAGTCGCAGACTCGAACCTAGACAGGCACTTTATTTTGTGTAAATTCATCACCACTGCTCTCAAAACGGTGAAGGAAAGCAACGTGTGGAAGCCTGGATGTCCTAGAACCAAAAATTCGAAGACATGTGACATCAACCAACCCGCACTGGGCTCGCGTGATAGATTACGGCCCACTCCCTCTCACCGAGAGGAGGCCCGTGTCCCAGCAGTGGGAACAGTGTAGACTGATTCTGCATTCTGCAAGCTTATTCATTTGTATTCTATCTTCATTATGCTTTAAGGCTCCTACAAATAGGCGCGACACGCGTTGCGAATCGCACGCGACTCAAAGGCACCGCTTGTCGCGCGACATGAGACGGCGGCGTCTGGCCGATGTGCATCGAAACTATTATCTGTGAGTTTTCGTTCGACAATGACATCTGTTAAAATTGTAGAGATTTATCAACATCATTCTACGAACCACTAGTTTGCAATCGTAAGCATAAATGGCGCTGTCCATAATTGTAACGCTTGTGTAACGTTACGCTTCGCGATCACCACGCATCAGCCACTCAAACTCCCCACGCTGACGCGCGTAATAGATGTTTCACATCAAAATGTAATAAGGAAAGTTAAAAACTTATTCTTGGTGCTGAATGAGTTATTCAAGCCTATAGTTAGTTTTATTAAATTTTATTGAACCTGGACAAATCCTATGAACAAACCTGCAGTTACTTCTATTAGTTAGTAAATTGAGCTAAGTACATGACAAGGGCCATCTTAATTTAGGTATAGTTAAGATAGCCTTTCCCCATTAAAGACTAGGTAGTATTTAAATACTTTTGAGACATTAAAGAATTTAGCTTTTTCTTAGTTAGTTTTAGAGTGTGTTCACACTGAGCGTGCCCAGCGTAGGACTTTACATCGCGTTTCGTAGAGCTACTGTGAGAAGGAAACCATAATAAAAAAATTTTGTTGTTTAGTCATGAATTCATGATTGTCTCTTTTTACCTACCTACCATAGCGCTCGTCGACCAAACTGTGTAAGTAAGTAAGTAAGTAAGTCATTTATTTTGCAAATATGGGTACAATACATGGTGATAGAGTGATAACAGGTAGGTTCAGCCACATTTTACCAGTCGGCATGCAAAATTTATAATTTGAAGCTAAAAATACTGGAACTTAATACTTAGACATTGAATAATAACGTCATAACTTATCTTGATGAGGATTACATAATAATATCAGAAACCAGTTACAGTTATTATTGAGAACACAATTTAGAGTCAATTAATAACAATAAAAATGTCATCTAATACAATTTCAAATATGGCGTCAAAAAAGTGTAAAAGAGAGAAAAAAAAAAAAAAAAAAAATCAAATAAAATAGTAACAATAATAAAAAATAATAATAAAAACAGTTTTATCTATTCAGATCACTACATATTATTTCAAAATGTTTCTCAGTAAGGAATTCGCTGACAGTATAGTATGCTTTATGCGTTAGAAAACTTCGAAGCCTGTTTTTAAACAATGGTAGCGGTAATTCTTTCCATTGCTTAGGTAATTTATTATAGATTGCCGGAGCCATGCAGTAGACACTCTTCCGCATTAGTGCCGTTTTGGCGGGGTGGGAGCACAGTATATTATTATCTCGTCTGTTACGTGGGACTACGTCGGCCAGACGTTTAAAACGATTTGGGTTGGACTTCACAAACACAGCTACCTCCATTATGTACAAACTAGGTAATGTTAATATTTTATGCTCTTTAAAGTATGGCATGCAACTATCAGTAGACCTACTGTGTACCTACTGATATATATATATATTTTTATTGCAAAATTTACATTAGTATGTTTGAGCCCATGTTTGAGCTATCTTATCAGTTATCAAGTATGTAAGAATTGCTTAATGCTAGCCATTTGTTTAGCAGTCAAATTTAACTGTTGTAACTACGACTGGTTTATCGCCATAACTCTTTTATTGCTAAAGGCAGCAGCTGAATGTAACTACATCGTTAAAAACAGAAACAAAAAACTGATAATGTCCATAATTGTTTCTATTTTTTATTTACCACCTATAAATGTACATTATGGATTTAGCAATAAACGATTTGACTTTGACTTTGACTTTGAATGTATTTTGTGTTTAAATTAAAATAAAGAAAAAAACCAACCTGCATAAAAAAAGTCACCGCAATTGAGCATAAAACATACGCCTTTGAACCTGTAGGTACCTTCCATCACGTCGGTAACCCTTTCGACTGTCATACTGCACTTCGAAGTTAAAAATACCGATATCCTGCGGGGTGAACAGGAACACGGTCTCTGTGATAGGCTTGAGTCACGCATTTTATCACGGTTTTTCCTCCCAAACTGTGGTAGAGATGTGTGGCCGTGCTCGCCCCACTGTATTCATAAAGTTTAAAAGTCCAAATTATGTGAGTTAGAAGATACGCTATGGTGAATTATTTAACTGAGACTGTTCATAATCGCAAAGTACGGAACTTACAGAGCTGTAACGATAAGCTGTTGTTGTTGTGTTGTTTTAAGTTATAAAAGCCGCACGTATCGATGGCAGTTAAGCTACGCTCGCTGAAGTTGGAACGTGGATGGTCATGGGTAACCATCCATTACCTACATACCGAGACTCCTACGTGCCTCGGAAAGCACTTGGTCCCGGCTGTCATTCGTCGCTCTCTGGCAGTCGTTACGGGTAGCAAGGAGCCTAAGAGTTGTTAAAACAACGAACCCTGCGTCTGGTGGGATTTCCCATCGGCAAAAATTACGAACTTTGGTACAAACTTTCATCCCCTATAAGGGATGTTTTTTCAAAATCCCTCAACTCACCTTCGATATATATAAGGAAATCTTGTGCAGAACGTCATGCTTCTAGGCCCAGTGATTTAGGCGGTGCGATGTGTCAATACCGGCTGCAGGTAGCAGAACTCTGCAAGAGGGTCGCAGAGTTACGAAATTAATTTTGGTATTAAATTTAAAGGCATTTAAAAAAAATACAAAAAACGAGCCTTACAGTAGTCGCTTATGATGTGTAACATTTGACATCTCACCTTGGTAATAAGCAAAACATTAACATATTCTAAAATAAATTATTCTGGTATTATTTGAAATGATTTTTCGTAACGAAGAATAATTTATTATATGAAAATTTTATTTATTTCATTAAAACTAGGGGTAATGCAATTTTTGTCGTCACACACACGCGTCTGTTGGCTGACAGTACCAACCTCTCGGTAAATGGTTTGGTACCATCTGGTGGCCAACTCTACCACCGCGCGCGCTTCCCCGGCTTCCTGTTACACACTTCCGTTGCATTTCACGAAATCACTCCAACAGGTTGCAGGAGAGCGACAGGAAATATATTACATATGAAAAAATATCTGAATATTTAGTTTTTGATTATGCCATATTTACTTCCTCTAAAAAATCATCCTTTCATGCATATTTTCTATACAAAAAAGTTTCACAACTGCCAGGCATCCCGCGACGGCTCAATTTGTTTTATTAAGTTGATGTTCTATAGACAACCTGGCTGATAAACATAGCAAGTAGTTTTAAATTGAAGTAAAACCACTAAAAGTTTTGATGGGATTATTAAACGTTATAATTAACAGTTTTAACTTAAGTTTGGAAAACTGTATTTTCCCAAACAGCTGAAAGGTTGCCTGTGTCCGACTCATTCATAAAAGCGGTCTCAAAGAACTATCGGAGAACTACCGTCCTATTGCACTCTTGTGTATTCTATCAAAACTTCTCGAAAAAGTAGTAAATAAGCGACTAGTAAACTTATTAGAAGCTTACAATCTAATATCTGAACGACAGTTTGCCCTTAGAACAGGCAAGTCGACCGAGGACGCCGCTATATTATTGACCAACACCATAGCTTCTTGTATTGAAAAGGGCGAACACGTCATCCTAGCCAAGCCATTTGACACAATATCGATAGATCTACCCCTGTCCAAACTAGAAGGTATAGGAATGCAAGGAAACGCACTAGACTGGTTTAAAAGCTATTTAACGAATTGCCGACAACTAGTAAAAGTAGGTGACTACTCTAGTAGATTACTGCCAATCGACTTTGGAATTTCTCAAGGTAGTATTCTCGGTCCGACTCTTTTCGTCTTCTATATGAACGACATCCTTAATATACCGCTTCAAAACGCTGAAATAATATATTATGCAGACGATACGGCAGTCTTATTCTATGCCAAATCTTGGGAACAAGTGTATCATCTTGCCGAAAATAGTTTACTCACAATCTCCGAGACTCTTAGTAGAAATTTACTTACACTTAACTTAAAAAAAAACTAAACTCATCACTTTCTTCATAACCATAGCTTCCAGTCCACCTCGCCAATTGACACTCAAATTCCACACATGCCGCAACGGTCGCAATCCATCACTCACAAACTGTATCTGTACTCCTATAGACCGCATTTCATCCTTTAGATATCTTGGTATTACAATAGACGAAAGCTTATCATTTAAACCTCACATACACTTACTAGCGGGCCGAATCAGAAAACTAATCTACGTTATCAAAAAACTATGAGACTGCACACCTATTAAAATTCGTCGACCAATATACCTAGGTCTCTGTCAATCAGTACTTCAGTATTGAATCTCCGTCTGGTGTGGAGCCGGGAAAAGCACATTGATTGAAATAGAAAGAGCTCAAAGAGCCGTAATTAAAGTGATGCTTAGAAAGCCCTTTAGGTTCCCGACCGATCTGCTATACAACGAATTTCCGGTTCTTCGAGTACGTCAACTATACGATTATATACTTAGTGCCGCACTGCATGCACACAAATCTTTTAAAAACAGACCTGACTACCAAAGCCTGCTCTCAAAACGTATCTTACATGTCCCTCTTCCTAATGCAAACCGTCTCCTGGCCACACGGTGCCCGTCTTACTCACACACTCATGTCTATAATAAAATAAGCAAACGCAGTGATATTAAAGGTCTTAACACCCACATATTTAAAAGAATGACAAAAAGTTGGCTTCTCTCCCTGTCATGCAACGACACTGAGGAAATAGTGAGTTAACACCAAATTCTACAAGCAAGTTATTCACTCAGTTCCTTCACACCAAAACCCTGACCTACAACTCACCACCACACACACTTACACACTACATTTAACATTACTTGGAATTATTTTATTTCGTTAAATTTGTTGTAATTTATCTTAATAGTTCACTACCCTTATCTAATTAAGTATTCTGTCCATTTTCAAACATCCTGAAGTAAAATTAAAGTTAATGCAAACATGTCTCGAATTAAAATTTAAGATAACGCATATCAGGCCCCCAAGGTACAGGCACTGCCTAGTTTGGGGACCACTGTTCAAATAACTATGTTATATATTCTAGTTACAGTCAGCATACAATATTATTATTTTTGAAATTTATTTTGTATCAATGGACCAATAAATCATATTCTAAATGAGCAAAAATCAATAAAAACTTTTATTATTTATTATTATTATTTATTATTAAAATACCATTTTCTTATACTAACTACTTATCTTTATGTACCACTGAAGCTTACAATACTTAGCTGGAGTTTGTAGATATAATGAAGGTACCTATTAAAATTTAGTAAGTAGGCTACAGTGTAGGTACGGACAGATGGCTTTACTATTATGTATATGTAAGTAGGTACCTCTCACATATTAAAATATTCAATTTCAATTCAAAAGACTCACAAGAAGTTAGAGACTAATTAAGTTCGCTACGATATTCAATAAAATTTTACCTCTGAAGTATTCAGGCAAACAGCTTCTCTAATCTCCCCACCTCCCACTTACGATTGAGGTAGGTACAAGAAGATAGATAGGAATGTTTTTTTTTTTGCATTTATTTAATCGAACATCTAATGCTTCCCGTTTTGCGCTCCTAAAAATAAAATTGAACATTATAATATACCTAATAATGGCCCCTTTTTGTGAACCTCAAATAATCCTGTTCAGGGTCCACAAAATGCTGCATAAACAAGTAACTGCGACCAACTGTGAGAAAACACCAGAAAGTTAAAAAGAAGCTCATTTGCTTAAAAAAAGTGTCCATCATCGGATAGTCCAAAATTCTCATAGACGATCAGTAAGTATCTGCAAGTTCGGTCATGATCGTGTGCAACAACCAAGTGACGACCCCGTCAGGCACAGAGGTGCATTATTGAAACAGATGAGCTCGTTCAATTTTATGCTTTACGTCACTTTACGTAGTGTGCACTTACATGAAAATTATTTCCGAGGCAAATTAACTATCAACTTATATTGTCGATATTTCAAATTACATAGCCGTCTTATAAAATTGCTGAAGTACAACCAAAACACAACAACAGCACAATCTGTAGTACAATCTGCTTAACAATAAATACTTATGAACGTGATCAACAAAAGTAGACTACATTATGACAAATACCTCATCATATACACATAATCGCACACAGTTTTGGAGGTAAACGCCTCCAATTTACCACTACGATGAAACATAAGGGAATTCCCACATACGAACGATTTGGTCGGTACCTACACCGATTAGTGATCGTAGTTGGTTTGTATAAAGAAGTACCTACAAACAGTCTGTTAATAAAAAACTTGGAGGTTATGCAGTGCAGTCTTTGTACATAAAATTCTTCTGTTTACATAGGCACCTAATCCTCTGGCAAAACAGTACCTACACTACCTATGATTCTTGGTCTGTCCAATTAAAGGCAAAATCTTCGAGAAGCTTTTCAAAAGTGGACATCTGTTGGGTGATAAAATAATGATAAATGACCGCAGTCTATAATATCACTTAGAAAATGCCAACCTGTGTGTATTTTCCCAAGAAAGGCGTAGGTTAAAAGGCTACGCTTAGCATAAAATTAGAAATTTGAAGTGTTATGGATGAGAAAACTAGTTGTCAGCTCGCGAGCGCTCGACCTGTTCCTTCAGGCAAAAGGTTCCATATACTAGTTACAATATCAGACAAACTCATCAGTTTGTTTATCTTTCAAACTCACTCAAAGCATATATTTCAAATAAACCAATTACAGGCACTTTTAAATTGTCAAGGGGTCGGTCAGTCAGAAAGATGAAGCTAGTTGCCCATTCCAAAGCGTAGTAGGTACCTATGGAGAAGAACGGGCAAGAAACTCCATGGACACTCTGTCTCTTTTTACCGTAATATGTAGACAATTGACATTTAGCACAGAATGAGACTCTGAAATTTGAACACTATGGGATTCTGTTTTCACATATTTTACAGAATAGATTCTATGGAAGAGATTCTATGGGATTCGCGCGGCATATAATAAAAAAATTTACTACTTAAATCCGTTTTGGTGTAACACCTACCCTAAACGGTAGTCTGACCGGCACTTGGCCGGTTTTTTCCAACTGACTGGCGGACAGCTTTGGCTTCCATCATAAAAAGAAAAATACCTAATTCGACGTAACTTTTACAGTTAGTCATTGCTCGCAGCAAAATAAGATTTCCCGGAGGTAGGTACGTTATTCATTTTTCAACGTTAAACTCTGAACAATATGTCATTAATTTTCTTTCACGTAGACCGGTACACTATTGTAAATTCAAAGTTCTATTAGGTAGGTACTACATCGTCCTTGTAATGAGAACAGTATTAAAATCTTAATGAGGTATTCTTAAAATAATAGTTTCGTTTTAATATCTTCCTGCTGTGACAGGTTGACCATACATTTATCAGGGCAGCCAACTTACTTATTTTGATTTTAATAAGTATTTTTACATAGACGCACGGATGGACCTCATTATTTCTAGTAGCTCTACGAGAACATAACCCCGGTTTCTGTCAACTTTTATTGATTTCAGTTTCGGTTTTAAATAGCTTGAAGTTATTTTGAGCAACCACAATGAGAATGAAGTATTCTTTAGATTTTTTGAGGAATCCTTTGTCAGGTTTCTTAACTAAGGAGGTTATGAATAGCTATAGCTTCTTAGTTATTCCACAGTTTATTTTTTAATTATCACGATTTCATTGTTTCTTTTAAGAGCGAGAGTTGTTTAAAGATATCTAAAGACTGTCACAAAGAAACATGGCTTTTTTTTTTTTTTATGATGGGAAATCATCAAATGACCCCTCCCGCTCTGGGTGGAGCGGAAGGGAGTGTCAGACTCTTACTGACTAAAACCCACCCGTGTTCCTTCCTTGGCCCTTTATGTTCCGGGTCAGCGGTACCCCTTTTGGATGATCCCGCTTTCCCGGCAGGCTTGGGCCCTAGTGGGCCCCCTCTTCGATGCTGACATCTCTTTGAGGCGCGCGTGGAACACGTACGCGCCTTCCAGCACGGGCCTGGTCCTGATCAGACGGTGAGCTACCCATTACTCACCGCCCGCAGGCCCGCGCCTACGGTGGCCGGGAGTCGTCACGCGGCTCCCGACGCCCGGAGCGTCCACCGCGGCGGCTTGGACGGGAGACTCTCTCCCTCTCCCGTCCCGCCACCTCCTTAGCTAGCATGACTGCTTCGCAGACGGAGGCGACTGCCTCCCACTCCCCCTCGCCCCGGACCATGGCTTGAACCAGGGCCGGGCGTGAGAGGTCGCCGCCGCTGCCGATCGCCTCTACGAGGACACGGCGGTGCTCCGCCCATGCAGGGCAGGCCCCCATCGTATGCTCCACCGTGTCCTCGGGGCGATCATCGCAGTGGTGACACCCGGGCGATTCCTCCCGCCTGATGATGTGCAGGAACCTCCCGCAACATCCGTGTCCGGTGAGGACCTGCGTCAGGCGGTAGGTGAGGACGCCGTGACGCCTCTCTAGCCACTCCTCAAAGAGGGGTCTTACCGCCGCTATCGTGGCGTGCCCAAGAAACATGGCTTAGATTTTAAATTGCAGTTAACTGTTTTCAAAGGTATCGACCTAAATGCACCTTCACAAGTTTTCCTTGTAAACAATGTCAGTAGGTACCGTTTAAGGCTTTTACTTTTTAAGGACCTTAACATAAAAAATATTATTAAGGAAAGTTTTGTGTGAATCCTCGAAGTTTCATGCAAGGGCAACGATCAAATCCAAAGCTGATTGTTTTCCAAAATCTCAAAATGTGATTAAATTTTATTGGTCTCATGATACGAGTGATAAGTAACGAGTTTTTTGGAACTTTTTTATTTAGGACAGAATAGAATACGTACATTATCCATACCTTTAAATTATAAAATAGGTACTAGCTGTTGCCCGCGACTCTCTCTGCGATCCAGGATGAAAAGTAGCCTATGTCCTTACCCAGGTCATGTTCTATCTGTGTGCCAATTTTCATCCAAATCCGTTCAGCCGTTTTAGCGTAAAAGCGTAACACACAAACAAACTCACTTTCGCATTATTAACATTTATTATTATTTATTTATTAAAACTATATGCACAACTAAAATACTACTGTACAACGGCGCCTGAGGGTTGCCTGCATGTTAGGGTGGGTATGAACTAGGCGTTCGTTACACAAACTCTAAGAAATAATTAACCGCCTGTTACTCAGTACAAATGACGTTAACGTTTACTTGATATACTCGTATCCTGCCTTAATGTAGTGTAATTAAATAAAGAAACACTAAAAAGAGCAAACGATCATCAGTTGCTGAATCATTTTGATTTTGAATCTGCTCCACGGGCTTATTACCTATAACGGACCCGTCTGCGTAAGCTAAAATTAATTGACTGACCGGTTGGTGCAGTTGGTAGCGATCCTGCCTTCTGAGCCGCTGGTCCCGGGTTTGATGACCTGTGTCTGGGTGTGTATATGTATATAAGTATGTATATCAGTCATCAGGTTACCGTAGTACAGGTTTTACCTAGTTCGGGACCTGAAGACCTTGTTTGGATGATAAAAAGAAAAAATAATAATCATTCTATTATGCTATCCAAGCCGTGAGCTAATTTTCATAATTTGCTTTTGTTTGGTTTGGCCATTGTTTCATGTTCAAATGTTGGATGTAAGCCATCACTCCCCGACAAAAGGACCCTAGGATTAGAAATTAGTTTGCAAAAGTATACCTACCTACTTTAAATATTTACGCCTAATTTACGCCTTTATTGGGGGAACCTTCGGTTTAGCTAGCTATTCTACTTGCTATGCTAGATGAGGAGTCCTTTCAAAGTTGTAACTTAAGTAAACGTGACTCAAAATGTTGGTGGGGGAAAGTACGAAACGGTAGCGTAACTGGTATTTTTTACTATTTAAGAACTAAGAATAGTCGTAACATGGTTGCTTAGTCGTGTCAAACTATTGCATCCATCTGGAGTGACGGCCGGCCGCATAAACAAGTGAAACTTATGTCGCAACATCGATAGCTAGTGCGAGCATTTTAATCGTAGTGGTGGTGACTGACTCAGTCAAGCCAGTACAAGCTGCATCTCTGTTTTGATTGTTAGTAAATAATAACTAAGACGAATTTAAAAGTGATACACGTACCTACCTATCTACCTTAACTGTGAAATAAAAATAAATGCAATTTGAAAAGTGAAAGGATATTATTTTGAACAAGGTAAGTAGGTACTACCTAGTAGCTCTTTGTTTATGTAGATCATTAATAAATTAATTCTCGGCGATACTGACAATGATATGCAAAGTTGGGTGGGTAAGTCCTACCTAGGTAGTTAATTCGCGCGTCCATTACAAATGATTAAATTATCATTAGTGCAGTGACGAAGAGAGTGAAGTGAGAAAGTTAACAGACAGTAGTGAAGTGACACGGGTTGTTTTAGTTCACCTCTAATGTTATTATAATTGGAGTGGCTTTATTATTCTTAATTGCTAGTCTGCCAGCAGTAGATAGTCTAGCCTGTCTGAAAGGGCATTGTGTCACTTTCCGGGAATATATACCTACCTACTATAATCATAGGTGCCTGGAAAGAGAGAGCAAATAAAATATCATGCTGGCATTATAATATAATTTCATTTATTTATTTGTTACCTACGTACTTACGTATCCTATACCTTCGCTGTCTATCTCTAATCTCAATTAGCTCTAACAATATAGGTACATTTTATAGTATTCACGATCGGGCAGCGTGCATATTTTAGGTACCTACTTACTTCTGAATACATTGTATCAATGTATATTGTTATGTTAAGTAAACACGTTACTAATCACTGTGTTTGTACTTATAATACCTATTTTGTAAGTATCTCGTTTCGTGTACCTATAAATAGGTACCTACCTACCTAGGCTACCAATCTCTTTGCGGGGGCATATCCCGTGCTCTACCAGATTTATTTATTCAGATAAGAACTTTGGTTCTGGCTGGCTTGCTTTGAATGATTAAACCAAGCCAGCCAGATCGATCTGGCAACTGGCAATGGCAAAATCCGAATCTGAAAAGTTTTGTAGGTAGGTAGCCTAGGTAGGTACCTACTCAACAGGCCATTTTTCCATTTCAGATGAGCAAATCTAAACTAAGAAAATGGACTAGTAATAATAAATTACTGATATTCTTCATACTAGCCGCTCTAAGCCTGTTCGTGTGCACCGTTGCGTTAGCGACCATAGACAGAAAAGCATGCGCACGGCGTATTGAACATGAAGCGAATAAACAAAACATATCTAAAACAGAAATCAATGCAACAGAAATGCAGGTAGGTGCCTGAATTTAGGATCATTCCCCACCAAGCTCTCCCACCAGTGCATTGGGACAAAGTGGAATGTTCAAAACTTTGACGTCCACCGGGTTCCACTAATCGATTTTTGTGTTGTTAGAATTGCACTTTCATAAACTCTGAGATCACTTTTCCCCACTAGGGATACCTAGCACTGTTGTGTACCTAAGTTATATAAAATATTATGGTTAAAATTAAATCATTATAGCATCAATCATACCTACATTAAAAAAAAAACAAATAAAAACGATTCGTACGACAGTATCATGACTCTGCAGCAGCTATAAAACGACAAGGCGATGACGCAATAAACAGCTGAAGGCTGCATTCAGGGCATCGCGATGTCCTGAATGCCGGTTGTTAAGAGCCTTCAGCTGTTTGATTCCGTCATATTCGAGGGGAATACTCTTTTGTGTGGAATAGAAGTGCGAAAAAGAGCGACATTGCCTTGGCTTATGAATTATGTAAAGGCCATTGTCACTTCTGAGGCATGCTTCCAAAGAGTTATCACGAACTGTACATACTCACTCGCTCTTAACCACTTGAAGCTCGAATAATTTAATTATAATTTAATATGCATCTTAGATAAATAACAATGACTATAATTTTACTTAGTCCTTTCGCAGTTATTTTAACTCTGACAGCAACCCCATCAGCAACATGACAAGATCACTGTGATCCAAAATCAGAAGTAAAATCTTCTTTTTATTTCCAGGATAAAAATTATTACCGACTACCAAGAACCGTTGAACCAAAAAATTATAGACTCATGTTGCATCCTAACATGAATAATAATACTTTTGATGGATCTGTAATGATATCATTAAGAGTAAAGCAAATTATTCAAACAATAACGCTGCACACAAATAATTTGACCATTTATGCAGTAAGCTTAAAAAACAGTAACAATCAAAGCATACCAATTTTATCTATTAACAAGACTCTAGATAAAAGAGAGCTATTGATTATTAACTTGGAACATGAAATACACAAAGATTACTACCAGTTGTTCATCCTTTTCTCTGGTAGATTGGATAATAAAATCGTCGGATTTTATGGAAGCCATTTAAAAAATGGTGGGTAAGTAGACAACTTATCGCATAAATACACCAACCATCTACGTGGGTAGGTATGGAGTCTTATAATTTTATGTGTAATAAGGTAGGTATATAGCACTAGTATATCAGTTATCTGTGGTATATAGGTCATATTATACTCATCAATCGGAAGGCGCAGCACAGTGCACTATATAATAGTTCGATGTTGATTAGTCAAAATGTCAATTTAACCGGCTGTAATATCTCATACTTACAGCGTACTTTTCACCGTGTCAGTAAGGTGTAAACGGGCAGATGTATTTAAATAAATAACATAATAAGTAGAAATTATTTGCAGCTATTTATCAATGTAACCGATTTGTAATGTTGGAGAAATATTACCTTTTTAGGATAAAAGGCTTAGTTCTGTGCCTAATACTGGTAAAAAAAAGAAAAAAAAAGTCACATTGACTGACGGATGAATGACTTGACTTAAATGACATTTCAAAATAGTGACTTGCGTCTGCGTAAAATCAGCTGTGCAAATCAAAATAATACTAATTCTCTAAAAGTTCAACCTAGTTATTTTTATAATTAATGTTATGTTTTCGCGGTTTATTAATTAAAAAGTGTTGGAACCTAAACCATATGCCTCTTCGACGTCGTAGTCGTAGACAGATATTTAGGTTCACCGATGTTATAACTCAACAAAACCGGGTTAATTTTGCTTCTGATAATAATACCATGGAAGATATGAGTCTTAACGTAAAACTAACTGATCGGCTCTCCCCGTTAGTTCGTCCTGTGAACTACAACCTTGAATTACGCCCTGATTTAGAAGAAGGTGCATTTCAGGGGAGCGTGAAAATTGACGTTGTAATCAAGCAACAAAGAAAGTTTATATGTCTACATTCAAAATTTCTGAATATAACTGAAGTAAAGGTACACAAAGGAACAAATGAGATCGTTGTCTCAAAGTTTTGTGAGATTAAAGAGGTGGAACAATTATTCATACATTTTGATTCTGCTCTTAGTGCAGGGAATTACAAAATCTGTATTGAATTCAACGGGGACCTAACCAGAGATATTGTTGGGTTCTATTCTTCACGTTTGTACGATTCGAGGTAAACTAGACCTGTGTGATATACTTGTTTAATGGGTAGATGCATGACTTGCAAATAAGTACAATACTTATACAAAATACAAATAAATAAGTAATAACAATATTGTCTTCTTCTCCTAATTAAAAGTAATTAAAAAAATACTGTTAGATGAGTTTAGGTAGCAAAATCTTATTTAAAAACAAAATTAATTGTGCTTCACTCTCTACACGGTGTTCAATGATCAAATAGTTTTAGGATAAGATAGAACAAATCCCATTTATTTATGTGATTCTTGCAAGTATTAACTAACTGTTTCAACTGTTTCAGTAAAATGGTGGCTAGTAAGTTCCAGCCCACCTATGCTCGGCAAACATTCCCTTGCTTTGACGAGCCAGACTTCAAGGCTACATATGATATAACTTTGTGGAAACCACCCTCTTACATTGCACTTTCCAACATGAATGTAAGCATCTTCAGCATTGCAGAATAATATGTTGTGTACATTTTAGTCTGTGATAAGGAGGTTGGAATTATAGAGTTATCTATGTACTTGCATCAAAATGTTGATATTAATATGGACCTTCCCGGGATTTCTGACGGACAATCCCGTGTGGCCAACAATATTACAAATAAATAATAATAAACACCTCAGAGATAGACAGACAAATAAAACAAAGATAATTAACATACGATTTTTATTAGTATTACGTTAATTAAGAATACAAATTATTAATAGTCTTAAGCAAATTCTCATACTTATACTTACCTCGCCTTTTTTATAAGTAAGAAAATACTTTTGCTTCTAGCCTAGACTCGTGAGGGTTTGCTTATTCAAACGGCCCATCAGAATCATTTTCCTTGTCCGATTCATTCAAAGTACCACTAAGATTTGAATTGTTTGCTTCCAACATTACTGTATAAATTTCTTATTTAAATAATCATGGGATTTTTCTGCTCTTTAAAATTAATCTCGGGGTTTGAGGCATATCCACTTTATTCTTTTGCTGTATGAAATCAGTGTAAGTACATAAATAACTCTACCTAATTCCGACCTCTGGTGATAAGTAAACATATTTTCATTCTTTTTTTGAGTATACTTTTAATAATAATTGACCGATTATATTCTATAACTCATTGTTCTTTTAGTGACAGTTAAAGGTACAATTAGCACATTAAGAACATTGTAAGAATAATAAATGGTTTTCCTCAGTAAACTTATCTAAATGTTGTTTTTGCTAGGAAATATCATCAACGTTTGATAATGATACTAAAATGGACCAGGTGACATTTGCAACTAGTGTGCCAATGTCCACATACTTAGCATGCTTCGTTGTCTGTGATTTTGATCACAAAGAGACTGAAATTTCCACCGGAGGCATCGGAAAGACTTTCATGCTTCGCTCATTTGCTCAAAAACAAGAACTGCACAAAATTGACTTTGCTCAAGACATCGGAAAGAGAGCCACCGAGTTCTACATCAAATATTATGAAGTACCATTCCCTCTGCCTAAACTAGGTAAAATACTAAAACATTTTAAGATAATAATTTAAATTATAGGTGTCAAAATATCTTGTTTCTAATCATATAACTTTTTTTCATACGTCATGTTCGTGAACGGGCGCCGTCAGTAGGCACTGGTCATTTCTTAGCTGCCACGGCTTATTTTAATTCCATAATTGTTTTATCTTTTTATTACGGACGCTTTTAACGTGCACGTGTTTCTACATCGTTCTCACATGTATAATTACAACATGAATGATGTAACCACTTTTTTGTAACAATATTTTGATTTAAAAGAGTGTCCATGGAGTTTCTTGCCCGTTCTTCTCCATAGGTACCTACTACGCTTTGGAATGGGCAACTAGCTTCATCTTTCTGACTGACCGACCCCTTGACAATTCAAAAGTGCCTGTAATTGGTTTATTTGAAATAAATGCTTTGAGTTTGAGTTTGAGTTTCAATTAAACTTTACACATCATCAGCCTACAGTAGTCCTCTCCAATTGCATGCCATTTATCTCGATTCTCGGTAACTCTCATCCAGCTGCTACCAGCCACCCTGCGAAGATCGTCGCTCCACCTAGCCTAAGGGCGTCCTACTTTACGTTTGCCGATTCGCGGTCTCCACTCAAGAACACGTCTACCCCAACGGTCATCGGTTCTACGGCTAATATGGCCGGCCCATTGCCCCTTCAGCTTGCTTATTCTGAGAGCTATGTCGACAACTTACTAATAAGTAATATAAATAAATGTTTCAGATATGATTGGCATCCCTGATTATGTATCAGGTGCTACGGAACACTGGGGTCTGATCACTTATAGGGAGACTTCATTCCTCGTTGATGAGACTAAGGCATCAGCTAGCAACAAAATTAGTGTTGCCAACACTATAACACATGAACTGGCTCATATGTGGTTTGGAAACTTAGGTAATAGCTGTTTTATAGAATTTTTCATTTTTTTTTCTTTTTTTCCTCTTAGTCTATGTACAAGTAGAAACTTGTAAAAAAAAAACTATTTTTCTTTTTTTTATGTGGTATTGTTTCACATGGTCATACATCATACTGAACACGATTTGTGTATTGTAATGAAATAACTTTGTATTTTATTATGAAAATATTTTTAGTGACAATGAAGTGGTGGGATGAAGTTTGGCTTAATGAAGGCTTTGCTTCCTACATGCAAGTGAAAGCCTTAGATACCATTGAGCCGACCTGGAAAGTTGTAAGTTATTTATTTGCATTAAAACAATGAGTTCAATACGACATAAAAATAAATGAAGTACCTTCTTATTTGATCTTACTGTGACTGCAGGTTTAAAAAGAGACCAAGTATAAAATCGATCTTATATTTCTTTCCTATTCTTTCAGTTGGACCACTTCCTAACTAAAACATTGCACCCAGTGCTGGTGACTGATGCTAAACTGTCAAGCCACCCAATAGTGCAAACTGTGGACACTCCTGATCAAATAACGGCTATATTTGACGCCATCTCATATAATAAGGTATGCTTATTTATAGCACCTGGTGACATGAGTTACCTGCCTTTGAAAGGTAAACACGCACTGCAAGAGTTGAATGCTCTGGATTTGCTGAAACCCTCGCCTTCCAAGCCGCGCTACAGGTGCCAATCGCAGCTCTTGTCCAGGGAGACTAAATCATTATTAACGTTGCTGGATTTGCTGAAACCCTCGCCTTCCAAGCCGCGCTACAGGTGCCAATCGCAGCTCTTGTCCAGGGAGACTAAATCATTATTAACGTTGCTGGATTTGCTGAAACCCTCGCCTTCCAAGCCGCGCTACAGGTGCCAATCGCAGCTCTTGTCCAGGGAGACTAAATCATTATTAACGTTGCTGGATTTGCTGAAACCCTCGCCTTCCAAGCCGCGCTACAGGTGCCAATCGCAGCTCTTGTCCAGGGAGACTAAATCATTATTAACGTTGCAATGACGTCGTTCAACGAATTGTTAAATAATTTGCGTGCGGCGCATATAAATCCATACATAATCAGTCTATAATGTTCCCACTGCTGGGACACAGGCTCCTCTCGGTGTACTGCCATAAATGGTACATACCTTTTAAAATGATATTACGTTTCTAGGGAGCGTCGATCTTAAGAATGTTGGAAGGTTTCATTGGACATGAGAATTTCCGTTTGGGGGTGTCTGATTATTTGAAGAAGTTTGAGTTTGGCAACACTGTCACTCAAGACCTACTCTCGACATTGGAACCTTACTTCAGGAAAGATTATCCAGATTTAAATCTCTCGTAAGTTCCCTTTTTTATGATATTACAAAAGTATTCAGTTACGAAGACCGAAGTTTTGCACTACAACTTTGAATAAATGTTTATTGCATAGTTTAAAAAATAAATAATTTTTGTTCCGCATTTAGGGAGTTGTAAAATTGTACTATTTTGATTTGTTTCAGATACGTAATGGACACTTGGACGCGACAGATGGGTTACCCAGTGCTAGAAGTAAAAATGGGTGACATGCCTAACACTTACTTTGTGTCACAGTCTCGATTCCTAATTGACCCTGACGCGGATTACACTAACGATTCTATGTTCAAGTAAGTTATTAGGTCACTTGCTTTGTGGATCAATAAGTTGATACACTTATTGAGTGTATTCTAAGCAGACAATGGCTATGGATGAGAAAGAGATACAGGACGTGTAACTCCATACCTTTTTCGCATGTTAACAATTTTATTATGAATTTAACACTTCCTTGTACGGTCCTTAAGAGTATCATGCGTCCCAAGACAAGCTCTAGTAAATTACTTACACGTTAAAATATTTTTTGACGTGTAAAAGAGTCTGTTAAAACCAATTTACAAAAATAAATATCATTTAACAATTGCAAAAAATTCCAATTGTAATATCAAAGAAAAGATTAGCACCGATAATGTGTCATGATATTTCTTGTGTTCTAGGTACCGTTGGTTTGTGCCTATAACATTCAAAACAAACACTGGAACAAATGAAGAGATTGTATGGCTCTCCGATACTGCTCAAAACGGTAAGAGTTTTATAGATGATTGATTGACATACAGCCTTTAAAGAATAGAATAAAAATATTTATATTTTTCAGTAAAATTGAGGGGGGATGAAGGCCATCACTGGATAAAGCTGAACATCAATCAAGTTGGGTACTACAGAGTCAATTATTCACTACCTATGTGGCAGACACTGATTGAAGCCATGAAGTCTAAATCTAAACAGGTATGCACACAAATAAATACTAATAATCACGAACTTCCAAGCGCACATACATAGTAACAATATTTGCCTTTGATTGTGCCTTTATTTCGTAGCACTAAGGTTGGTTTTCGTAGTTACTACGTCCAGTTATGCTTCCTGAAACTCCATTAGAATGTGAAAAATGTAGTTATTTATGCAATATAAATTTATAACTGTCATACGGGGATCTGTTTGAACTGCAAACAAGTTCTCACTAATGAATAATTTCTTCTCAACGTAAGTCTTGATATAGCAGACCACAAAACAGCATGTGGAACCTTATAATACTTATAAATTTAATAAATGACTTAAGTCTGTGCCAGATACAATGAATAAATCTTCCCTTTACAGCTCACCCCAGCAGACAGGTCAAACCTCATGGATGACATATTCGCGCTGGCCGAGTCTCGCGCGGTGCCATTCAATATGGCGCTGAACCTCACCACGTACTTACTGGTGGAGAATGATCTCGTACCCTGGCAGACGGCTGCATCTATCTTCGGGAACCTCGCGGATAGATTGCAAAACACTTTGGCATATGACAATCTGATGGTACGCCTAGAATTGTGCTATATATAAAAAAGTTTTTACTTAGAATAAGAATATTTTAATAATATAATAATAACTCAGCTTGTGTTGTCCCACTGCAGGCAAAAGCAAGAATATTTTAACTAACTATTATTAAATTATTATTAGATTATAATTTTACAGAAAATCTACTTCACTCAAATGAAAGTACTTCGTTATAAGTTTATAACTTGCACCAAAACCCTCTCACCGTGAGAGGGTTTTCTCACGTACACATCGGCACACTACACCCGACACTCAACACTACACACTAACATTACACACATACACACAGATACAGGCGCCCTGATTAACTTTTTGTTTATAGTTTCTTTTTAACTTCTTCCCCCAAAATTTTAATAACTTGAATTTTTGTCTCAAATCTCCTTATCTCTTACGTTAGACTAATATTATGTTTTTTTTTCTAAGTAACTTTCTGTTCTTCCGTGGGGTGAGGACCTGGTGATTTGTAATACAGGCATTTTACGCCTAACTCGGACACCAGCTCATCACATTCCTAAAATAAACAAATAACATGTGAAACCTAGAGTAAGCTTGTCATTGTGAGGAGAAATAAAGATTTATATTATATAATATTATTAAAAATAATTCCAGTTGTCTTTGTTAAATGGGAATAATTTGTTAAATTGTTAACAGAAATACGTTCAGCGCATTATTCGGCCGATTTACGTGAAACAGAACTGGGACGCTGAGAATTTGCCCGTTCAAGATAGGTACGATAATATAATTATGAAATTTAAATAACGAATTATAAAAAAATACAAATTTTC
The DNA here is from genome assembly GCA_937001585.2 of Brachylomia viminalis. NCBI lineage: Eukaryota > Metazoa > Arthropoda > Insecta > Lepidoptera > Noctuidae > Brachylomia > Brachylomia viminalis. The sequence continues at coordinate 9,674,777 of OW443302.2, read as the reverse complement.
CTTGTCATTTTATGGTTATTTTTATGTTTTATTTTTCTTTGTTTTGAAAGGCTCACCAATCCATTATTTTTACACCACCGCTTGACTAATCATCGTTCCATTAAATGACGTCATATTTACTTAAAATATGTCGGCAACCCACAGTCTTAGTCGAAAAATCTTATTCCTAAATCAAAATTCAAACTTGCCTAAGTATAATATTTGTTTCAGTTTACTACGAACAATGATACTGTCATTGGCTGTGCGTTATCAGTTACCAGAGGCTGAAGAGAGGGTCAAGACTATGTTCCAAGCCTGGCTGAACCGACACGGCAAGTTTGAGAGCTCGCCCATTCAACAGGACCTAAGGGATCTTGTGTATTTTAACGGTAATTGTCTATACATACTTTAACTAACAAAAAGGCGAATAACAAAAGGTATTTACTAAACAGATGTGAGTGGAAACGCCGGGAGGGGACGCCCTAGAAGGATATAGTGACCTTTTTGGTAATGGTCAGGTGCGTAATTTTCGCAATCGTGCGTGTATAACCACGTATGAACGTAGGCGAAGCAAAAGGAGTATGTAAGTATCGTAGCAGGTGGCGTTCTGTAGATTCTGCCTACCCCCATGGGACGAAGGCGAGAGTTTATGTACAATATATGCTTGTCACTGTTTTGTAAGAATCGAAAGAGTCGGTTTGGAGATATAAGTCCAAGTTAAGTATAAGTGCCGTTTTCCAACCGAAGTACGATTTTCTGATGCAATAAGTTGTAAAATTTCAACAGCTACTTATATTTGAATGCAATATCTCAAATAATTATCAAGTTTTGGGAATCAAAAACAAGCAAACTCTATGTCATGACTAAGTTCAAATTCGATTGCAACCAAAATTTATTAAGGATCTTTTTGATACAAACGGTAAATCAAAAATCAACGTTAAGTCAACTAGTTGTTTAAGTGTCAATACATGAAAATTATCAATGATAAAATGATAAATGATTTTATTTCTGTAAGTAGGTTTTTACAAACACTTTTACACGTCAATCATATTTTTTTTTAAACAAGATGAGGTCGGCGTTTCCTAATTGACTACTCTGAGAAGAAAGGCCGAAACAAACTCAGAGGTCACAGTCTCTTTTAAAGTCCAGACAGAATCTTGGTCAGATCATGTGAAGGCTATGTAGATCGGTGTCTGAAATGGTCTTTTGAGGAAAGAACCACACAGATTGAGTGGACCTGTCCAATCAGTGCACGCAATTGTCAGCAATCGTGCAGCTCAACTCAAAACTACGTAAGGAGCTCAACGATTCGACGAACAATACCAAAGAAAGGACATTTGAGTAGGCCGCACAAGTTACTCAAACTGCCAGATCATGATTACACTAAGAGTAAAAATACAAAAAAAAGCAATGACCAACATAGTTCTCACATTCACAATAGTTAAAATAATAGCATAATACTTTACAAAGTAAATACTCTTGTCATAGTATATGGTATGGTATGGTATGGTATTAGTTGTTGTTAGGTTAGTTTGTAAGTTTTGCTAACATAGTTTGTAAGTTGTTGTTACTAACGCTATGGATTGTGTGTATTTTTATATGTGGTCCGCAATAAATGAATTATTATTATTATTATTATATGTATATAAAATTCATTAATGTCAATGTGTATATAAAAATCCGGACATAATCATTGAGGACCATGCAGATTGGTGTCTGAAATGTACTTTTAAGAAAAGAACCACACAGATTGAGTGGACCTGTCCAGACAGTGCACGCAATAATTGTGTATCCAAGTTTACATACTTATTTCTTGTCCCAGGTATGAAATCAGCTTCGATGGCAGATTGGGACAGTCTGTGGCAATTGTACCAAAAGGAAGAAGATGTCCAAGAGAAGATGAAGCTTCGAAGAGCATTAGCTGCACCCCGAGACACCACCATACTGCGCAAGTAAGTGGCTGGTACTGGTTATACCTGCATCATCAAACCAAATCAAATCATTTATTGATTTGCAAACATGGGTATTCGTTTATAGATATTTTTTTGTAAGAGTCCTCCATGCTCTACCGTCACACATATTATTTTTAATTTACACAAGCTATTTATTATAATTTAAAATAACAAAGTGAAAAGTAGTAGAATAAAATAATACAAATTAATGTCAAATAGTTCCAATTACAGTAAAAATGTCACAATAATGTCAAATGTCAACAAAGGCTGCAGATAGATAAAACAATAAAAATAAAATTAAAAATGTCAAATGGTATAATAGTATGTATCAGAAACGTGTGGTCATATTTTAGGGTGTAGTCCAGACCATCAAACTTGGCCAGAAGTCTGCTATTTTTTATAAATTCGTCATTTCAACACGATCCCATTGTCATTTTGCTAAAAGTTCGTAATCTGCAAAATTCATAATGGTCGATCATTGGTCGGTCAGTGGTCTCGTAATATAATCGTGGTAGGATGACATTGGTGCCGATTCCCTTGTTGACAAACTAAACTAAATTTAAGTTGTGTGCATCTTTTTCTTTCTATTTCATTAAGAAAAGGACAGAAGATAAATATTAGTTTAGTCCTGTCAAATTAGTCAGCACCTGACGTAATTTTAATCACGTCTAAACTTGTATGGAGTAGTGTCAGGCGCTGATTAATTTGACAGGACTAAACTAAAATTTATCTTCTGTCCTTTTCATAATGAAATAGAAAGAAAAAGATGCACTCAACTTAAATTTAGTTTAGTTTGTGAACAAGGGAATCGGCACCATTGTCGTATTGCTATTATTATAAAACCCGTTAGTAGACATGATTTTCGAAAAACTACTAGGTACTTACATGAACATTTAGTATTTTTTTTTCATTACCGCATACGTCTGTCATTCATTGGTCATTATGTACGAGATTACCATTCTATGCTATTTCCTCAGAACAATAACTAAAGCATAGAAGGCGCTTTAGGACATTTGAAGTGTACGCTGTCATAGACAAAAGAGTATTAGCTAGTGATGTGACTTTGCATAAAATAAATAACGATATCGACTTCTTAGTTTATGGTATCGCTCCTTGGCATTTAAATCTAAAATATGCTAAGGTGAAATAAACTCACTTCTGTCTGATTAACTTATTTATTTATAAACACAGGATAAATTATTAACAAATTGAAATTACCAAGAAAACGCTTAAATAATTAACAACAGGCACCGGAACAAGTAACAAAAAATTTAAATCACTGTCCTTTAAAAATTATAGTTTTTGTTAGAAATGTCCTTACTTTTTCTACAGGAGAAGATAATTCTTTCGCGATATAATGAATTCTAATTGTTAAATATTCTTTGCTTATCAATTTAATCAACAAATTTCTATGTTCATCCAATACATCATTATCGAATGAATGTTCGAGTAAATCATCAAAAATTGACGCTGGTAGCAATATTTTAATAAAGCAGTCATCGCTGAAATGTTTGGAACAATTACGATGTTGTTTTTTTCCATTCCCAGTAGTTACGTGCAATAGCGTTGATCCATGTTTGCCTCATATCAATATCGGAGGAAAATCTAAAAATTAAAAAATAAATCATAGCTACACATGAGTTTAAATTATTATACCATGAGCCAAACGACTTTTTGACCACTGTCATTTCATTACTCATACGTATGATTTGCTGGCAAGACCGTAGGTATTTATTTCACTCTTAAATATTTAATCCTTTTGAGCAACCTACATCTGTCTCTTTCTAATGCTGTTATGAGTGTATAAGAAAACAGAGACGACTATATTAGTTAAATTTAGCTTCCTTCTATGCTTTAGTTATTGTTCTGAGGCTATTTCTTTCAATTGAGTGTCAGTGGTTGACCATTGGAAAGTCGCAGTCAGTCAGTTTGGTTCTATTAGTAGATTACCAAACTTGTCAAAATTAACAATTATGAAATCAATGATATACCATTCTGACACTATTGTAATAGCATACTTGAGGCTCTGAACATCTTCTCCATGAGACCATCATCGTAATCGCGAAAATATTATCAAATGTCCCATACAAAACATCAATACCTGCTTGACCCAAATGTATGGGACGGATGATTATTTTAAACGTGCTCGGAATAAAGTTCGAAATTCAAAATAAGATTTTTATTTCTTGTAATGAGGCCGCTAAGGTTGAAAATTAATTGTTCAAACTGTCTCTGATTAGCGAATCTGCCTACTATGTCTTAATTGGTGCAGACTTACACTCGTATTTTTATATTTTATGTTGTAGTTTTTTTGTGGGGCAATTAAAAAAAAATATATTTTTTCCTAGATTCCTGCTAATGGCCTGGGATGAAGCCAACATCCGCAGTCAAGATTACCTGACCGTGGTGTCGCAGATCAGCGCCAACCCGTCGGGCACATCAGTCGTATGGGATGACGTACGCTCGCGTTGGCCTCAGCTCGTCCAGCGCTTTACGCTCAACAGCCGCTATCTAGGCGGCTTGATACCTGGCATTACCGCGAGTTTTAACACTGATTTGAAGCTTAAAGAGGTAGGTTTAGGTGCTATTTTTGTGTGTTCACCGTTTTTAACGGCCATGGAAACGTGGGCTTTGGCAGTGCCTTTATTACGTAGTAGTAAAGGCTATTTTCGTAATTCGATTGCGGCGTTCGTGTGGGTCTGGCCGCAACTGGTGACGCGCTTCACGCTCAACAGCCGGTATATTATATAGGCGGCTAGAAACCTTGCATAACTGCGAGTTGGTATACAATGGTGATGCCACAAACATGTATCTAGGATAAAACATAGCATGCAAAATTCCAGGGTTTAGAAAATGTTTCAACTTACTTATTTATTAATATATTATTTTATCCTTAACCCTAAAAGCTAGGTGTAAGGAGGTTACTACCATCTCAATGCTCTAATTTTTTTTTGTTCCTGTGGTGAAAATCATCATGGAAGTCACGGCGTCCTCATCTACCGCCTGACGCAGGTCCTCACCGGACACGGAAGTTTCGGGAGGTTCTTGCACATCATCAGGTGGGAGGAAACGCCCGGGTGTCACCACTGCGATGATCGCCCCGAGGACACGGTGGAGCATACGGTGGGAGCCTGCCCTGCATGGGCGGAGCACCGCCGTGTCCTCGTAGAGGCGATCGGCAGCGGCGGCGACCTCTCACGCCCGGCCCTGGTTCAAGCCATGGTCCGGGGCGAGAGGGAGTGGGAGGCAGTCGCCTCCTTCTGCGAAGCAGTCATGCTAGCGAAGGAGGTGGCGGGACGGGAGAGGGAGAGAGTCTCCCGTCCAAGCCGCCGCGGTGGACGGTCCGGGCGTCGGGAGCCGCGTGACGACTCCCGGCCACCGTAGGCGCGGGCCTACGAGCGGTGAGTAATGGGTAGCTCACCGTCCGATCAGGATCAGGCCCGTGCTGGACGGCGCGTACGTGTTCCACGCGCGCCTCAAAGAGATGTCAGCATTGAAGAGGGGGCCCGCTAGGGCCCAAGCCTGCCGGGAAAGCGGGATCATCCGAAAGGGGTACCGCTGACCCGGAACATAAAGGGCCAAGGAAGGAACACGGGTGGGTTTTAGTCAGTAATAGTCTGACACTCCCTTCCGCTGCACCCAGAGCGGGAGGGCTCATTTGATGATTTCTCCATCCTCAAAAAAAAAAAAAAAGTCCTCCGCCCCGGGGTCTGTCAGACTCTTACTGACTTAAAACCACCTTGGTATTCCCTTCCCACACTTGCACTGGGGATCATGGGAACTTGTGCGCCTTCCATGATCCCCGGCTAGTGCCGCCCGCCTCTGCGGGCCTCCTCAAGTCTGCGGGGGAAGTGAGGTGTAAGAATCCCCCCGCGACGTCCAATAGGGGCGCGCGTGGAACACTACGCGCCGCCGCCCCGGGCGGCGTATATATGGGGGGGCGGCGGACGCCCCCATGTCCACCGTCCTTCTGGACCTGTTTATGAGGACTGGAAGAGGGCTGATGCGGGTCGGGAGAGTGGTTTCGACCTCCCTCAACATTTCCGCACGCTCCTTCTGTGAAATTATGGTTTCACAGAAGGAGATCACCGCATCCCACGACGCGGGTGGGGGCCGAAGTCCCACCGGCTATTGAGCACCAGTCCCAGGACTGAGCCCTGTGTAACACTGCATGACAGGTCGCGCCGGCCCTCGCCGTTGCGTCCTCCGTAGGTGACACACCGATCAGCTAAATAAGGCCCAACGATGTGGCGGAGGTACTGGTGCACCCTATGGTAGCACAGTGTCTCCCGAATACAGCTCCAGGGCAGGGTGTTGAATGCATTAGAGATGTCCCAAAACACCGCAAACAGTGTGATGCGTAGTTCGCATCATGTCAATACGCCACATAACCACTTATACAACTTAATCTTCATTAATCGTGAATTAAATAATTTTGAAATGGTAGGTGTCTTGTCATAAATACGCAAGCACATTGCTAGGCGGTTTTTGTTGTATTTGGTTAGTCTTGGCAAGTTTGCAGCAATAAGAGCGGTTTTCATAGTTCAGCTGTTAATACTGATGTTGGCTGCATAGAGCAAAGAAATTACAAAATAAAGAGAGTATTTCTGAAAAAAAAACATATCCCAGATTATGCGATTATTATACCCTATTCGTATTCGCCGTCAATAAAAAGACCCCATTGACAATAAAATCAATAACTACTTTTCTCTTTAATCTTCTGCGAAGTAACACTTTGCATTATCGATTTTCAAATTTATAGTTTTAGGTAGAAATTAAGTTTTACAATACAATAAATATTTACGGCTTATAAATACCAGAATATAACAATCATAAGTAGCCTACCTCTTTTATTTATGAAGTTCGTTTTATTTGCAGATGCAAGCATTCTTCGCTCAATACCCGGAGGCGGGCGCAGGCGAGGCCGCTCGGAAGCGCGCGCTCGAGACAGTTCGCAACAACATACAATGGAACTCCTACCATCTCAACCATGTTGCGTCATGGATCAACAACAACCATCGCGCTTAATTTGCAGGGTATAAGTACTTAACATCGGAGTACTGAACGTGGTTTTAAAACTGGGTTTACAATATCGATTTACAAGTCCTGAGACATATCTATTCTTTTGTGAATACATAACTGTCTTCACACTACCTGCTCAATAATGTCAAATTATATGTCATGCAATCCTAACCTAAAATAAGCCACTAAAGCCTTGGGGGTCTAGCCGGGTAATAATATTGAACTGAATTGAATCACACATTACAACAGCTGGTCAATAATGTGATTTGAATTCGGAACCTCAACTGAAAATCTGTATGAAATTTATACAAAATGAAATGTATTCTAAAATCGATTTGCGTTTTATTCTCGGGGATAAAGGTGTCTTCGTCTTGGGCGAGCTTGAATGCCTCACTGCTCTCAGGATTTTCGGGACCTCTAGATTCCTTCGTAACGCTCAGGATTCAATAAAGCACCCGTGACATAAGACACTGCTTTATCCTTTTGTTGTTAAGTGCAATTTTTTTGATGTCTTTATAATAGTTTATCTTCGTGGCTATTATTATGTTCGGGATGTGAGTGAGAGCTGCGTTGTGATTTGACTCAGGTTTGACAGATTTGCGCCAAGCGCGGAGTGGTTGCGATACGATAAGATGAAATAAAAAGAAATGGAGGATTTGATTCACGCAGGTTTTAATCATAAGCTTTAATATACATGATTATATACTTATTGTAATTTATCCATGTGTAGAAACATAGAACTTTCCTATGAAATTTATAAAGTCTGTACATTTACATATATTGCATTTATACTTACTAAATAAAAAACAATAAAACATTTAATTCACATTAAAGTGATAGCTCCCACAGATCACACATGTGTATGTAGAACCTATTACAGTAGTGTTCCTTAGATATTTGTTTTTTTTTTTTGATCATCTCGATGCACCTATATGTTGAAGATGTAGTACATCTCAATATAGTCGTAATTCACGGTACATAAGACTACACAAGCTCAACAGTTAATTTGTAGGATTGATTATGTATTAACCCTCTCTTAGCACAAGCACCTACCTACTTTTATTTAAATCTGTTTGAGGTGTAACAAGTATCCTGGAATTGGAACACATAGTCCGAGGGCCATCTTAGAGTCGTAATTATTTAAATAATTATAAATCATTCAAAAATACACGTGCAATATAATTGTTCTGACAACACGTCATTTTGGGAACCTGTCTGTAACTCTTTGGCTATGAAATAAAACTGAAGTAAGATCAAATTGTACTTTTATTTGTGCTCTACAGAATATTCATAACAATACACTAAATATTACGTAGTCTAATTAAAATCGAAGGGCGTTACTGCCAATGACGTACGAGTGACGATAGTAATAATCTTTATCAATATTGCTGCTATGTGACTTTATAAATAATGATGATTAATAACTTAAATGTTCGATATAAATGTAACTGTTGTGCCTTAAAGTTTTTATTTTACATATTATCCTAAAGACGTTGTTGAAATATTTCAATTTTAGTCAACTTCTCTATTAGAAGCTAAAGGTGTGTTTTCTTTGGCCATTATGTTTTCGTAGTCTCCGTAGTATTTGTTACAAATTGCCAATAATTCCGTGTGAAATTTACTCTTTTTTGCCTAATACAGCGTAATAACTGTAGGCGGTGCGAACTACCTGCAATAAAATGACAACATGAAAACACAGTTATAAGGCTCGTGAAGCTCACCCCCAGTCTTAATCCAGAAGTTTATAACTATTAGTTAATGCTGGGTAGCCCTTACCAAGCAGGACTGGACCCGTAGGTACTAACAGTAGGTATCTGTTATGTAATCTTTGAAATGGTATGAACAGTATGCGTTGCCTGGCTCTAGAGTTCCATGTCCAATGACATTTATTTCCCTTCTTACATCTACCATTACAGGGTAACCCAATGCGACAAATGCGCTTACCTTAACTTAATTAACCCTAAATACTAACATTCATGTACCTACCTACCTATAACAAATTACAAACAATGCATTCCTTGAGAATTCACTCAGAGAACAACGGAATAAATCTGTCTTAATCGCTATGAGGTTGAGCGAGCGGAGTGCACGCGTCAGCGGCGGCGAGGTTGGTCTGAGCGCGCGGTTCCACTAGCAGTGGCGGCTGTCGTCGTCGCAACATGTACACACGGCTACACATCAAGCTATACATTTCCAGTATAAGCTGATCTCACACTATAGGATTTCCGTACGATGCGAGACCAGCGTAAACTGGTTTTGTATAGCTTGATGTGTAGCCGTGTGTACCTGTCCGGAACACCCAGACTCACCTGCGCTAAAATAACTGCATTATGCACCTTCCCTCTCAGTAACTTAAATAAACTATATGAGGTGAGTGCGAGATCCCCCCTAAACCTTAGCTCATTGTATCCTACCATACCTAAAATAAATAAGGTTGGATAGGTACATAACGCCTATATAAATATCTTATAAATTTATTTTGTACCCTCTCCAGCATGAGACTATAATAACATTTAGCTGCATGCGGAGCCCAGATGACTGCAATTACATTCTAACTGGCTCCTTACCAATGCATTATATATAATATAATGCTATAATAGCTTTCACATTCGTGAACCCTCGGACGGTACGAAGCACGAAACCTTTTCTATACGACATGATGATTAAGCGTACCCACCTGTATAAACGAAGGCAAATCGAGGAAATTGAAGGGCCCAGCGCGCAGGTGTCGTGGACTCATCATACCGGCGCTGAGCATCGTTAGGTCCCGTCTGACGCGAGGACTGAGGCACCATGACGCTGCTGCGAAAGGCCCTTGGCCCATACTCATTGAGCTCTGTTACAAATTAAGGTATGTATGTTAGAAAAAAGCTACACTAATTTCACGTTGATTGATTAGTTTTTACCGCTATAAAAATAACTGTCTGACGTCTGCCTAAGCATATCTATTATTAAACATAAATAAATAATCAGCCTGTAATGTTCTCGCTGGTTTCTGTTGGGTCATAAACCTCCTAAATGTGAGAGGGAGCGGGCCGTAATCCACGAAGGGCCCAGGACAGGGTAGTGGATGTCACCTTTTTAGCCGACTTCAAAAAAGGAAGAGGTTCTCAATTAGTTTATTTTTTGTTTGTTACCTTTGAACAATGCTTGTAAGTATGTGAGCACCATGTAGGTATCTATCACAAAATTAACTTATTTGTCATTGCTACATTTTTTAATTCTTTTTACCTATTGTGGTAGGATAATTTTTTTATATATATTTTATAGGTTTTCACATTTAATTATATAATTAATGTATACAAAATATTGTAACACATTTTAAAAAGAGTAACGGGTGAGTTTCTTGCCCATTCTTCTCCATACGCAACTACCTTTTGGAAGGGGCGACTAGAATCAATTCTATTTTAATGTAAATGTTGACGTTTTCAAAGGTGCTTTTTATGTTCCTATTTGAAATAAATGCTTTGACTTTGAACTCCGTTATTTATAAATCGATTTGGAAAATCATTTTTATTTGAAAGTATACAGGTAGGTACCTACTTCCAGATTGACTCCAAATAAATTTGGTCAAGTCCTGACGAGTGCCTTTTGAGTCAGTTTCAATACTAGGTATTTTTTTCAGTTAGTGTATGTTGATGATGTTGTATTAACTTCCTGTCACTGTTATTTATATTGCAGTACTTGGTATACCACTTAGTTTGGGATAAAAACTAAAAAGTGAAAAATAAAAACTTTTTCTCTTATTTCACTTTGTAGTGATTTATTTGGAAGTTGGTGGATTTTTTTTTTTGCGAAAAAGTTTTTTTTTGCACTTATTGGGCAAAGGTCTCCCTATTTACTCCTTCCACCTCTCTCTGTCCAGAGGTGCCAGGTGTCTCTGTTAAATGTAGGATGTTACCTGCATGCCTTAAAATTTTTGTTTGTCTTCTGTCTGACATCTTAATAAACAGCATTTAGCCCAGTTTATCATCGATGATAACTAGCACAAAACGTTGAGAAGTCCGATCTCTTCATTTTCATACGAGGCATTCGCGATATTAGATGTGATATTTGGCACTCAATACCTACCTAGGTAGGTACCTAATATTCACCTAGAACTGGCTACGACCTACTGTTACTTCTATAACCTTCGATCAACAATACCGACTAGATATCGGGTCGGCGCAAGAATTACGATTAATAAGAATGACAATTACCAAATAACAGCGCACTTGAGACGTGAGCTCTTATTTTGTTTAGTTCGCTTGAAAAACAGCCAATGTAAACACAACTATATTACTAGGTGCCATGGTTGTAATTAGGTTGAACTTATAACTGTTTTAAACATTTTTCACGCGGACAGCATTTATTTTGTACGAGACCCGTTGTCTAATTGGTGTTGTTGATCGAAGTCTATAACTAAGTTATTAGGTAATACCAACTTGTGTTTTTTCAGGTTTCAAACTTGTTTACTGTCTACCCAGCACATTATGCTTGTCATACAGAATGACGTAGCTGCTTACACTTACCTCGTGTAAAACTGCGTCACCGTACCGGCAAAATAAAAAGAGTTGTGTCAGAGTAGCGCCCATGTACTGTGTCAATGACATGAGCTGCATTATACTCATGTCTTCCTAAAACAGAAATAATGAAAAACAATTGAAAATTAAGAATAATACTGTTCTATAAAACTCATTAAACTGGAATCATTTATTTCAATTAAACTATTGAGGTACAGCCTACAGCTACAAACAAAACATCGAAATATACCACTAGAATAGAATATAATAAAATAGAAATAGGTACTCTTTATTACGTAACTAGATATCTACACCATAAAAATTACAGCCAGAAATGTAGTTTCTTTTTATTTTTCTCTATAATATCTACAGGCGTAGGTAAGGACAATGTTATTAGTAATTAATTATAATAATATTTATAAATATTATTTATATTAATGAAAAAATTATCATTAATTATTATTTTAAGGTAGGTATCGGGATCTTAATATTTTTTAATGAATTAACCTTTTAACCGCTTGGCTAAATATCAATTGCCGTGCCCCCAGCGCGCGGCTATAAATCGAAAAAAAATCTTTTTTTCGTTTTAGTTGTACCACACAGTTATTAGGACGAAAATAGAACGAAAAAATCATGCATGTTTTCTGTCGCAGAAATACGACACGAGCGGTAGGGGCACGGAAATATGTGTCGCATAAATGCGACACAAGCGGTGAAAAGGTTAATGGAAATATAAATACATAGGTAGTTAAAATAATTCTAACTTAATAACAAAGAAAATTAATAAAGCGCTCTTCCTCTCTCTACTTATTTAAAATTTTGCTGAGCCCGACAGGGTCCATAATTGTTTCTATTATTTTTCTTTTACCTACCACCTGTAATTGTACAATAATATGGATTGCAATAAACGATTTGAGATTTAATAAGGTACCTACGTATTTTTCGTAAGAAAAAGTCTTCATACAGACACTAGGGATATTTGGTTGGTACTTTATATGGTCGTTGGTAGGTACTTACGGAGTTCAATCTGACAGCAACTGAGCACAATGTTAGAGTGGCAAGAAGGAAATATACTCCTATGATACCGTTCAACAACTGGTCAAGGTCTGTAATTGAACTGAAAATTGAATAGAATTTTTAAATTGTTGTTACCTACTGGTGGTTTACAAAATTGAACTGGTCAAAATTAAAAAAAAGTATATGCGTCCCCTAGGATGTACAATATTGAGAAACACCTACTATTTTACATAAATAAATAAAATAAAAAATAGTAACAAGTTCGGTTTTAAAAGAATATTTGGTTTTGAAATCAGAGGTGTACCTACGAGTTACATATTTACCATACTAACTTTAATAGTAAGTTGTTCGTCTGATGACACCGTATAATCCTGAAGTGAGCTCTATCGTCTCTTCTCTTTGAAAGATTGCACCGTTTACCCTTTCCGCCAATGTGTGAACTAAAATCGCGAAGCAAAGAAAACTGGCCACATACGAATATCATGATCCCAATGGCTGTTAAATCAAATGCACTGTGAACACAGACACAATAAACAGCAGACACAAATTCAAATAAAATTGTAACAATATAGCCGACAATGCTCAAGTCATCCAGTGGAGCCCAGCCGGGCAAAATGTGAGGATACCCCAGACATTCCAATCCGCGTATGTTACAAAGTAAATGTTCCACGAACGGAGACACTATAAAGATGACTGCTGTAAAGCTATAGATTCTAGTTAGAATGGTTGCTGTATTTCTATATTTATTTGTGTAAATGTTGATGGAGGCAGAAAAGTTGTCATCCTCCTCGCTATCGGACTGGTACTCCGCCTGTGAGATGGGATCTTTACTCATTTGTGTGTTTTCCAACATTGAGATTTGATTGAGAAGCTTACGCCAGCTTTGGTGGTTTCTACGCAATGAAAGTAGTTTGAGGACTCCCATGCCACAAAACGCGAGCACACTGAAGCATTCGAAGAGCCTTTCAGGATCTTCCCTGGCCATGAAGAGTGCGATGACTTGAAAAACGCACGTTGTCAAGAAACAGAATGTGGAGACATCGGCTGCCCAGTGCACTTTGTGACTGGTAACGTATGATGAGAGGCCTACGTTGTGAATCGGACGGGTTATCAGAGCAACTAGGTCCTCAGTATCGCATCCAGGAGCTCCCAACAACCGAAGTAGGATCTTTATCTGCAATCGAATATTAAATTATCTTATTATTTGTAGGTAGAACGCGTGGCAGCCGCAACGTAATCCTAAAGACTAGCCGATAGGGTGTCATCTCCGCTGTGGAAGCCCCTTATTAAATCAGTATTTTAATTGTGATTCTAATTTTAATTTTAATCTACATTTTAATAATATTTTTTGTGATAATGTAGGTACCTACATAATTATTACGGATCTTTGATATCTGAAATAAACATATTTTATTTATTTATTTATTTTATGTTCAGTAGTTAGATTAGTCAATATAATAAAACTACCTACTAATTAAATGAAGTAAATAACAAACCTTAGACAACATCATGAACGAATTCAAACCACGTCCTCGGGAGAATGTCACAAGTCTTATTATGTCTGATATTGCTTGTGAAAGACAATCAACTTATTAAGTGTTTATTTACTTTATGTGGCGGTAAAAGCTGGCAGAGGACTAGGAATATCCCGTATTGTCGGAATGTCTAAAAAGGTCAAAATTATTATTACATTTTATGCAACGTACGTATTAGGTTTTTAGGCTTACTTTAAATTGAATTGTTATGGGCCATAAGTGAAAAACAATGTCAACATCATTTCAATAGCAGTGTTTGTAGTAAAGTCTCGGAATTACAAAAGTTACCTTCTTGTAAGTACTGCAGTTGTTTAGTGTAATTAAAATCAAATTAATGGCATTACGCATACTTACCTACTTTGTTGTTTGACTAAAAAAATTGTTTAATGATATCGCAATTATTAAAAACTTTTTTGTTAATAACATGCTAGCTATGTTCGAAAGTTCGAACCTTCTATACCTACGTACCTATCTACGTATAATAAAATAATAACGAAGTCAAAATTGTACTATGAATATTTTTGAAAAAAAAATGTCATTGGTACCGAAAATATAGCAATTTTATCCGTTTGTCTGTTAGTCTGGGTTTACCTATGTTCCAGATTGGCGCAAAACAACTGAACGGGTTTGAATGATATTGGCACACATAGTTTAAAGCCTGGATTAACACCTAAGGTACCTACTTCTAATCCCGGTAGTACGTTCTCGTGAGATATTTTCCGACATCCACGCGGGCGACGCTACGGGCAAAAGCTAGTTATTGATAAATAAATATACAGGCTATATTTTAGCAGGTCTAAAAAAAAATGGTGAGGATCTCGTGGCGTTTTTAATTTTCACTTATCTACCTACTCTAAATACTTACCTACTGATATTTTTATGTTTGTGTACTTAATGTATTTTCCTACCGTAACATACCCCACCTTTCTAATTGCATAATTTCATTGCATTAGGTGTCTATTTGATTGAGTAAATCAGCCGCCTTTTCCATGTTTCAATAGAAAACAAACACTTCATCGGTAAGACACCTGAACAATTTCCCTGAATCACAATATTTGCTAATTATGCAATCAATTCCTTGGTCGTGGTTCAAATAATAATAAACTGCATTGCATGTTCGTCATAATTTATTTTAAATGAAGCATTAATTAACACAGAAAAGCCCGAGCTATGATTAAAAAATAAAAATGCCATTTCCACAGAATTTAACTATCTGTCCCAGTCTACCACCCCGAAGACTGCCAGCCGTTGTTGGAACGGGAGCCTAGGTCTGAATCGTCCCAGCCGTTGGAAGAACCAAGACTTTCGACCACGGCGGAATCTGCATATCTGTCGTTCCATCCAGGAGACGATCTGAAGGAATTGCCGCCATAACCAACGTTGGAGCTGTATCCGCTTTGTGACCAACCGCTGCTTGAAGGACTTCCGTTTCCACTGCGGCTTCGACCGCTTGATCCGAAGGCAGAGGTCCCACGCCAGCCACCGTTACTGGCTGATCGACCCAGGCCACCTCCAGAGTTGACCCAGCCACCGCCAGAAGAGCGTGCGAGACCAACGGAAGGTGCTCCACCGAAACCGCTGTTTACTTGCCAACCGCTACCACCTGAGAAGAACACCACAGTTGTGATTATTTTTATTCAGGTACGACAAGTAACTCTCTACTCCTTCAGATATCCTCCTTCAGATTAGGTAACCACCAGTAATCGCTTGCAGCAACAGTATCACCAGCAGACAAGAACGCGTCTCCTGCGCGGATTCATATATTTCGAGCTAGTGTTAAGTCGTAAAGGAGCAGTGAGCATAGGTACTCACAGTCAAAGCTTAGAGCTCTCTCAAATGTTTAACTGCCTCGTCGTAACCATTGTTACTAAGAGACATTAACAAACATAGGTACCTACTACTACTTTACATGGGCTGTGTAAAAATAGACTAACACATAATTTATTTTATATTCCTTTGATGCTTGTTTTTGAAACAATGCTTATAATAATATTGTAAAGTGTAGCCTACAGTAACGTAAGCAATCAGTGGATGTCTCATTGAATCCATATTGCCGAAATATCATCACAACGGTTATATTTGCTGCAGTAAAAAAACATGAAATTGTTAATTTGCAAGTAAAGATTTCGTGACTATTATGGGCTTAACCAAAAATTTGTGTTTAGTCTAGAGGTCTAGACTAGCCACAATTTGGGGATCAAGCTAAATAGATAACACGTATTAGTTCCCCCAGCTTACTGCTTCATATTATTATTGTGCTGAAGACAGCTACCGGGTTGATTTAGTGTTTAAAAGTCCCAGAGCAAGCTAAGACTTTTGTCTTGATTATTTGTACTTTTGTACAAAAAATCATCTGACGGGCTTTGTAGAGCACAAAGTAATAATATTATAAAGAGAAGAGAAAATATTTCATTTTCAGTATTTTTGTTAGTTACGCTTTCACATTAAAACGGCTGTACGGATTTAAATGAAATTTGGCATATGGGTAGACCATGAGATAAAATAATAAAAAATAAATAATAAACAAATAATAATAAATAATAAAATAACATTTAGGACATTTTTATTCCGATGTTCCCACAGAATCGAGACTAATGCGGGTTAATCAGCGGGGCGCAGCTAGTAAATAAATAAACCGTAAAATAATGTGTTACTTACCTGGAGAACGGACATCCCGGCTGGCTATGGCTGCTGCTGCGGTAATGAGCACTAGTATCAGAATCTTCCCCTGAAATAAGAGAACTTATGATGAATAAATCACCATCGTCTATAAGATTTCACAAGTTTATTGCAGGACTGCTATTTCGTCTTCTTCTTAACCTTTCCTAATTGAAGCAGTTTGTTATTTTTCGTAAACCATGGAAACCCATGAGAGAAACTAGTAACTGATTTAAACAATGCCTCATTGTTCTTATGGTGGCAACAAAATGACACAGAAGACTCACCATCTCTAGTAGTGGTACTCAGTTCTTTGGCAACAATTCGTGAATCCCATCTCATTTATACTATTTAAGCCTGCATCCCAAATCCATCCAGTTTTTACTGCCATATATCAGAGGCACGCTATCATCAACCCAACAATAGCGATGAGTTAAAGTGACACGATTTTACTATTAATTAGATGAGCTTCTCAGCGGGAACAAAGGCACAAAGCTAAATATGTCATCAGCAATAAATTAGGAATTGTGTTTCTAAAGTTGTTGCTTCAAGGTCAGGTTTGGGACATTCCAGTTTGTTCTATGAGTCATGGTATTGGGTTACTAGGTAAATAATAACTTAATTAAATTTACTGTCTCATTCTTACAGCATGACGAGAATAAGTAAGTTAGGTTAAATATGTTGGTCACATAATTAGGGATGATTTATCGGATGATGCTGATCTGGAACGACAGAGGGGTAGTATTGCATGTCGAAGCAATATGTTAGGTAGACGCTTTTCTAACTGGTCCAACCAGGTTAAAATAAATCAGTTCAAGGCTTACTGTCATTCGTTCTACACAACAGTCAACTCTGGTACAGATACTCGTACACGAAGAGTGCTTATAACACTCTCCGTGTACAATATAATAACGCCTTTAGAGCTATATTAAAGCTGCCCTGGTGGTTAGTGCGACTGGCATGTTCGTTGAGAACAGAGTTACTGAGTTTGAGCAAGAACAAAAACGGTTACGTGTACTCGAACAGGAACTACGCACAACACAGGAACATGGGAAGATAACAGAGGCGCATGGGAATCGATCTGGTAGAAGCTACAAGAGCACTATGAGCCGTCACCACTCCAAGAGCCGGCAGCACAGCTACAGCCCGAGCCGGTCGAGTCAACTTGAGCATCAAGCTACAAGAGCCAAGCGGGAACGAGGTTCACGTGAGCAGAGCAACGATAGTCTACGTGGCGACAGCGCATCACAAGATTCTTCTACCGTTAAAAAAGCTAAAGGCTTGGTGCATTCTATTAAACTTGGTTTTACATCTCAACCGTCTATAAGTGAATCCATTTCGAAGAGTAGGTATTGGTCACAAAAACATTCTCCCTAATTTTGATCCTTCAGCGAAAAACCAGCTTAATGACATTTGGCTGCGTAAAGTAAATGAATGCGCAACTGTATTGGGCTGGGATGATAAAACAACGATACATTTTGCAATGCAAAAACTTCAGGGTTTCGCCAAAGTTTGTTATGGGGGTTTGAACACAAGTTTGCATACTTAGAAAGAATAGATAAATTAATGAGTGCTTTTCCTTGCGAGCAAAATTATCGCCAAATCCTGGATGATATTATGCTTAAGACGCGGACCGACTACGATTTTAATCGCTATTACCGCACTCACACAACCGCATCTGCGCGTTTTACGGTAATTATGCACACACTCGCAAACGCTAACACGGGCGTTTGTGTGCTCAAGGAAAGTTGCATAGTATACGTAAGGAAATCAGATGTTTTCTGTTGAATATACTTACTTATGACGTGCGTTCTAAAATTCGATGTAATTACAGTGTCGGTTCATAATATGATACAATAAATAATTACACATAACAATTTAAAAAAAAACATCACTACTGTTTATTTTTATTACGTTTACGCTGCCTCACGTTAGACAGGTGTTAACTAATGTATTGATAAAGGGCAGAGAATTGAATCCTGAAGATAGCACAGTATTCTTGGGCTTAACTTTAGATGCTAAGCTTCAGTGGGGCCCACACATAGATAAATTATCAAAAAAGCTTAGCTCCGCAGCATACGCTGTTAGAAAAATTCGTAATTTAACTGACATAGAGACAGTCCGTTTAGTGTACTTTAGCTATTTTCTTAATGTAATGTCGTATGGTATTCTGTTGTGGGGAAATGCCGCCGACATTCAGACTATCTTTGTTTTGCAGAAAAGAGCTGTTCGATCAATTTATAAATTAAGCCCGAGAAACACTCTCAGAGAGAAATTTGAGGAGATTAATGTAATGACTGTGCCTTCACAGTATATTTTTGAAAATCTTTTATATGCCCATAAAAATATAAACTTGTTTAAAAAATACAGTGATATCCATAATATAAATACTAGGAACAAACACAACTTCGTTGTACCTACAACAAGGCTCAAGAAAACAGGTGGCTCGTTCAGATGTCAATGTATACGCTTTTATAATAAACTTCCAAGCCACGTTCAAGATCTAAGCCTTAATAAATTCAAATCATTCATTAAACGTAAGTTGTGCCAGAAAGGCTTTTATACCGTTAAGGATTATATTGAGCACAAAAAGGCTTGGGATTGAGTTGTTCCAATTTTCTGCATACTGAATGTTTTTTTTTTTTATTTCTGTTACATACACTGAGAAATTGATAATTATTATAACAGAACGACTTGAATACTTACCTTGAGAAGTACAATTTATTGTTTTAATTATTGTGAATGTGAGGACTATGTGGGTCATTGTTTCAGTTTTAATCATGATCTGGCAGATTAAGTAGTTCATGCGGCCTACCCAAATGTCCTTTCTTTGGTATTGTTCGTCGAATCGTTGAGCTCCTAAAGTTCTGAGTTGAGCTGCACGGTTACTGACAAATGCGTGCACTGACTGGACAGGTCCTCTTAATCTGCGTGGTTCTTTCCTCAGAAGACCATTTCAGATACTAATCTACATGGTCCTCAAAGATTATGTTCGAATATTTATATACACATTGACATTGATGAATTTTATACATACAATGACATGAGTATTTACTTTGTAAAGTATTATATTATTTAAATTATTGTGAATGTGAAGATTATGTGGATTATTACTTTTTTTATTTTATTTCTTAGTTAGTTTCACGGTCTGGCAGCTTGAGTAATTTATGCGGCCTACCCAAATGTCCTTTCTTTGGTATTGTTCGTCGAATCGTTGTGCTCCTTAAGTTCTCAGTTGAGCGGCAAGATTACTGACAAATGCGTGCACTGACTGGACAGGTCCGCTCAATCTGTATGGTTTTTCCTCAAAAGACCGTTTCAGACACCAATCTACATGGTCTTCACATGATCTGACCAAGATTATGTCTGGACTTTAAAAGAGACTGTGACCTCTGAGTTTGTTTCGGCCTTTCTTCTCAGAGTAGTCAGTTATGAAACGCCGACCTCATCAAGTTTTTAAAATATGATTGACGTGTAAAAGTGTTTGTAACAAACCTACTTACAGAAATAAAATCATTTATCATTTATCATTAAGAGAAAAAGTAGGTTTGGCGAACCAATTGAAGTTTATTATTATGAAAAACTTGCGTTGTTAACTTAGTGTGACAAAACGGGTAAACGCGCAGCAGATTGTACTATCCACGGTATCTCTGATAGGACTATGAAATCGAGTGCGTTGGCGTTTTGCTGTTCTCAGCCTGATCTGCTTCTCCAACTCCTAATAAGCAACAAAGAGAGCCAAACTTCAGATCGTAATTTTGGTAAAAATAATTAATTCTAACCAATACCATTCTAAAACAAATCTAATCAGTCTCAAGGTCCTTTGTTTTGTTTTAATTGTAAGGAGCGAGGTCACCCTTACTTATGGTGTCTGAAACTACTAATCAAATGCAATAAAATCGGTCACAAGGTCGATAATTGGTCGGTAATACAGTAGGTAAAACTGGAACACCATCTAAAATAATGTGTATTTCAAGCTCCAGTCCCAACTCGAAACTCACAAAGCTGGTCACAGTGAATGGCAAAACTGTAGAAGCATTTATTGATTTCGGTAGCGAAGTTCGGAAGTGACGTTGGTTAGGGAGACTATAATTTCGAGCCTTAATCTGGTGCAAGATCAGGTCCGTCGGTTATGAAAAGATTCGGGAATGAGGTGGTCCGATCGTTAGGTAATATGTTGCTCGTTATAGTGGTAGATGGAATTGATGCGCGGGATTGTAGAGTCGTCGAAGATAATCTGTTACATAAACCTATATTAATAGGCCAGTTATACAACGAGCAACCATATATTCTTGTGTTCAATAATTCGCACACTTTGCAATTTCGTAAGCTGCACACTGAAATTCCAATGGTTAATCCCGATGCTAATAATATTCTACTTGCTGATGTTACGATCGCTACTGATGTCAAGCTTCATGAACCTGCATCCATAAAGGCCCGCGTAGGTTCTGAATTTAGTGGCTGATTAATGCTGAGCAATAACATCGTGGGTTGGCAAAATTAAGAGATTGTTGTTTATGGTGATGTTTACGAGATCCAGCGAGGCAGTTTAGACCATTATTGTTTATCCTTTTTCCATTCCCCGTAGATTACGAAAGGAATTTGTTGCTAGTAGGGGAGAAAAAGTAGATTCCGTCCAGAGGGACGAAATCTACTTTTTGAAAGTTGAGCTGCAATTCCTGGAGACTGTAATTTTACAGTCTCCAGGAATTGCAGCTCAACTTTCTGAATAATCTATAGAAAAAACTGAAGCGCACCCACGACAAGAACGTGTTGATGAAGGCCCAAAATAATATCAAAGCTACTTGGAAAACAAAGCCATCACTAACTCTAGTTTTCAGCCCCAGTCACCCGATTATCTTATCCTGGGCTCTACTGATGTAAATTCATCTATCAACCGCATAAATAACTTCATTGTGAGCGGGGGCGAAAATCTCGCCTGAAATATTAAGCCTCCCAGTAATCCCACCTTTAATATATAACTCAGCCCACTTTGCCAAATTCCCTCGTTATCGTGCCGGTCGACGAATCACAAGTGTACGGGATAATTTGTAGTTTACGAACCGACTGTACCACTGGTGGCACTGGCCACGATAACATCCCAGTAAAAATACTTAAGCAATCCAGCCCTATACTCACTTCACCTATAACACACACATGTAATCGTGCAATTGATACCGCTATTTTTCGTGGGGTATTTAACAAAGCCGTAGTTCATCCAGTTTATAAGAGTGGGAAGCGCAACAATGTGTCTAATTATAGGCCAATTTCCGTTTTGGGTTCCTTGTCTAAAATACTTAAAAAACTATTAAATGAATCCTTAACTTCCTATCTCTCCAGATTTAAAATAATTTCCAATAATCAGTACTGATTTAGACAGGGAATCCCACTGAAGACGCTGTCCAAGTTCTTGTAAACAGCGTCGTTTCTAATTTGGATAAAAAGCAAAAATGCTATGGTGTTTTTCTAGATGTATGTAAAGCATTTGACTCGGTTTTGGTCCCCACACTGCTTTTGAAGATGGAAATCATTGGAATACGTGGCCTTGTTTTAAAAATGTTCACAGGTTGCTTTTCTGGAAGCACTCAGTGTGTAAACATCAATTCCTGTGTCAGTGAAGATTAATGTATCTGTTTTGGGATGCCACAAGGAAGTATATTAGGACCTACCTTGTTTCTAATATGCCTAAATGATTTGTGCAAAATGTCTATCCCCAACTGCGATATATTCACCTACGCTGACGACACAGCAATGGAGTGGCTTTCAGCAAATCTTTCAACTCTCAATATTGAGAAGACCAAACTCTTACGTTTTTCCTTGCCGAATTCTATTCCTTTACCCACCGAGTCTAGTATAGTAAAAGTCCATTCCTGTTCAGAACATGATATCAGCTGCTATTGTCTTATACTCTCCTTAGTTTCGAGTATCAAATAACAAGGGGTGTACATTGATGAAAAACTAATCTGGCGCACCCACAACGAGGCATTGTGTACACGTACAAGGAAGCTCATCTTCATATTGAAAGAATTAAGACATTCAGCTGACCCTGCAACTTTGTCATTGGTCTACCAGAGTCTATGTGCATCAATAACCACCTACTGTATACCAGTATGGGGAGGCACTTATAAAAATCTTCTTATTCAAATAGAACGTGCTCAAAGGGCGATTCTAAAGGTTATGCATTTTAAGCGTAGAGGCTACCCAACCGCTCTGATGTACTTTGAAACCCAAATCCTGACTGTGCGTCAACTCTTCATTTTGCATGTAGTCTTACGCCGCCACTCCATCCTACCTCTCGACTCAAACATCCTTTTATGACGTCGAGGTCATCCAGTCTGTGACTCCGTCCAATGTCGTTCCGCATTTTCTAGTCGCCATTATTCAGTCCTGAGCGCTCGTCTTTATAATAGTCGCTCAGTCGCTCAGGACTGAGTACCCTATTATTAATAGGGTACATTGATTCGTTGATATTTACACGTTGACCAAGTTTGCGCTGAAAGCAAAGATATGTAAATGGTTGCAGAATTCGTCTAACGACGATACAGAAAATATTGTATGATCACCTCATGAGTACCTCTCTCATGTTACAAGCTATACGATTTTATTTCTGTAAGTAGGTTTGTAGGTACAAACACTTTTACACGTCAATCTTATTATTTTTTTTAATATACCCTACATATATTGGATGAGGTCGTGGTTTCATTCCATATACAACTCGATACTGATAAATTTAGTTAATGAGTCACTTTAACTTGATTGCATTTAAGTTGTATTAATCAATGTCTAAGAGGAACTTTGGCTCCTGAGATACAAGTATCTTTTTACTTAGTTCAGGAGCCAGCTGTTCAAGTGCGCGTTTGACCTCTACTTGTGCAATAATGTTTAGTGTATGACTAACATTATGTATGTGTTTCTCTTTGTAGATACAATAAACTTATTATATTATTATTATTTGTATCCGTCTCTGTTTGTTGCGGGAATGGTGGGCGTCAACACTTTGGAACTGAGACATAAGTGTGCGCTGTTGATGCACTACTACTTATGCTCAATAATAAGATCTATCATGAGTTCGGGGATTACATCGGTGCCAAAAATGCTTGGCTCAACGCTGGTCCTGCTCCACAAGGGCGCATAATCTAATTTACTAGCATTCGAAAATATTGTTGGAGCTGCTGAAGATTGTAAAAACTATCTTTGCATTGTATAAATTCAATCTCTTGGTATTGTTTATTTGCATATCACATAAAGCTACCATTTACTGGGTACATCTTTCATTGACTTGAATGAGCCCTGGTGGCTGAGATTAAGTCATGCTCACTCAAATGTCTCGCTGGTGCTGGTGGCTGGTGGCGTGTGCGTTGGATCATTAAGTTCCCTTCAAAATGGTTGAGTTGAATAGTGCTGATCCCTACGTCATTTTCGTGAACAGGCGCCGTCAGTAGGGACGGGTCATCTCTTAGCTGCCAGTGCTTATTTTATTTTCTGAATTGTTTTTTTTTTTTATGTTAGAATCTTTTTTATTACGGACACTTTTAACGTGCACGTTTTTCTATGTCGTTCTCACATGTATAATTTCAACATGAATGATGTATCCAATATTTTATAACTATATTTGATTTAGAAGAGTGTCCGCGGAGTATCTTGTCCGTTCTTCTCCATAGGCACCTACTACGCTTCGAAATGGGCAACTAGCTCCATCATTCTGACTGACCGTTCACTTGACATTCCAAAAGTGCCTGTAATTGGTTTATTTGAAATCAAAGCTTTGAGTTTGATGACTCGACTATAGCTCGCTGTTCATTGTTTGCTCCGGACCGGCTGCGGCGGTCACGCACCTGTGCCTCACGGTGCCTGTTCGCGGCTCCGCCCGTGCGAACCCGTACTACTCGGTATGCTCCCGGACCACAACCCAGGCAATCAATTTGCTGAAAACCCTGATTGCTCAGGAGCGAGCAGTAAATCGATGTTTATTTTATTTTAATAGAAATAACAAACAGCAGTACCTATATTACATAGTAGGCACACAATATAAAGACTAAGAATAAAAGTAACAAATACACTACTCGAGACGTTATGCACAGATAACTGTACAGAATAGCTAGCTGTTAGCAGAAGAAATTAAAAAGAGCTTAACTAATGAACAGGGCTATGATCTCTAAAAATGGTAAATTTAATAAGTAGTTTAATAGTAATAGTAGTTTAATGCTTGTATGAAGTGTTTTAGTTAAATGTTTTGTTGTTGGCTTGCTGCGCACTTTAGTGTTTACTGTAAGTGCAAAAAGCAATTGTTATATAAATAAATAAACAACTCCTAAGCTCCTTATCGCATTTTGACGTGTTTTGACAAATGGGATATCGTTGGAAGCGTCATGTTGTTCCGCGGGTTATAGGCTTTATGACGTCCCAAAAAATCCCAACATAGCGGCTAATAGCGGAAGAAAATTGTTACCTACGAAAAAAATCTTCTATTATTTATACATAAACCAAAGAAGTGGGTAGGATCTTCCCTTAATGATCTCTAACACCAAAATAATTGAAATAAAAAAAAAATAGATCCACAGCAACCTTATGTATAGCACGTTGAGCTCCTACCGCCTACCGCTACTATCAAGTGCGTTTTAACAGCACTTCCCCAGGAGATGATGCAGTAGTCAATAAACGACTGACGCAAGGCTTAGTAGACCATCTTGTTGGTAAGATGGTTGGCTACGTGTTTTAGACTCTTGAATATGTAAATGATTTTACGCAATCTCATAAAAAGGACGTCTTAATGTGGTTTGAAGCTGAGTAATTGGTCTAATGTAACTCCAAAGTATTTAATGTTAACTGTCCTTTGAAGAGAAGGACATACGCATGGCTGGTAGGTTGACCAACACGTGTGAGCCGTTACTGAAAGTAATCGTGGGGGTAGCACCCCACCCGAAGTGTAAATGGCATTTTTGGTTTGGTTTTTGCGACATTGTATGTAAATAAAATTAATTAATTCAGTATAAACCATGTTGCAGATATGTTTTTGTCACGAGACAGGGAATTTACTTTGTAGCGAGCAACTCTAACTTAGTACAGTTTCGTACATTTAAAAGAATAGTTTAAATCAAATGGACCACGAGACAGTCAAAAATGTTTATTTTTAAACGTCTCTAGTCACCCAGACAGCATTTGAATTCAAATACTAAACTTTTAACGAGTACTGCAAAGTTGCTCCACAAAAAGTATCTTCGGTGTGGATGCACCTGTAGTTTGAAACTGTTGTAAGAATTATCTCCATTTACTGAAAGTCTGTGCAAAATAATTTGTAGACAAATCTCATGTCAACTCATACTAAATACAAGTACACATGATAAAAAAATACATACTTTGAATAGAATAGATTAAATACTCTTTATTGTGTACACAAAAAAATTACATTAAATGTAGAAATTTTACATAGGGTGACACAATGGGCTGTCTTATCGCTAAAGCGAAGATCGTGAATTAAAGGGAGAAGGAAAGACAATACTGCAGGTAGTCCTGCATGTAGTGGTGTACCAATTACATAATACTATATTACATATGAGTCTTAAATATGCAAAGGCAGCAACATCCTGATAAACCAAAATGGCGATAAACAATATTTTTGGTTTCAAAGCAGTGCACTTACTATTGGATATAGCTGTTTTTAGCTGCAAACCTATAATTTCAACGGTTATTTTAAATGAGAGTTTGCTATTTTCGCTACAAACTTATTAAGTCAAATAATACCGCTGATTTGACATTGACAGCTTGCATTCAAAGTGCTATCTTTGAAAAATAGAATGTTGCTACCTTTGCATCTATATGACTCGTAAATTATTATTACTTTGCTAAGCTTTTCTCCCCCATGACGAGGTAGCAGGGTCCGCAATGCCTTAATACCGATTGATGCTCTGCATTCGTCTACTTCATTATTATTAGCAATTTCTCTTTGAATCCGTTTTTCTGCTTCCATTGTTTTTCTTCCAGAACTTGGATGATTGTCACTGTGGAAACATGAGAAATTAAGTAGGTATGTCAATATACTTCATACCAATAATTGTTCAAGTTATGTACCTATTTTTAGTATTCACACAGTTATATCTCTCTTTATACTCGGTCCCTGCGTAAATAATAAAGGTACACGGAGCAGCGGTGCTCAGAGTGAAGCAGGTTAAAGGAAGCCAAAATAGAAATAGGAAGCCGATCGTGGTAGTGCAACGCGCGAAACCGAACACGTTAGACATCATAACACACACAAGGTCACGGCACACAACTCTGTATAAAAGGCTTCACTTATTTGAACGCTTTTGTTGGTGTACGCTCCGTCTAGTTTTTTTATTTAGTCTGAGGACCCATCTTGTTGATGTCTTTTCCAGGCTAAACAGTTAATATAAACACACCAAAAAGAACCTAAATAATTCAACTTGCTTAGCTTTATTCAAGTATTTACTTAATTAAAAAAAATGTACTTAGATAAATATCTCATCAAATCCTTAAGTTTTTCACAAGAGTGAAATATACTATACGTAATAATTGTATGTACTATTAAGTCCTTATATAATGAAATTGGCGTTTTGTCAAACTGGCCACTTTGATCTCAAATATCTGGCGTTTGGTTAGGAATTCCGAATTCAAATTTATGCTTGTGTATTTGTGTTTCCAATTTAGCGATTCATTTGTTTTTTCTTTGACATCGTTCTGTTCACATTATGGAAAACATAAAATATCGGGTTATTTACGAATACGAGTTCCAACGTGGCCCCAGCGCTGCAGAAACTGCTCGAAGGATTAATGATGTGTATGGGGAAGCTACCGTAAAAGAAAACATGCACACCACGTCAGTTAGCGACAGGCTTAGGTGTGAGTGATAAAACAATTTAAATAACTTGAAATAAATTGGAAAAGTGAAAAAGCTCGAAAAATGGGTACCGCATGAGTTGAGTGAAGCAAACCAACAAACATGAGTCGACTGCTGCGTTACATTACTCAACCATCACAATAACGAGGGGATTTTGATTCGTATCGTTACTTGTGATGAAAAATGGATCCTGTACGTTAATCGGAAACGCTCATCAGAATGGTTGGAACCGGCCAGATCCTGCCCGAAGCAGAGTCGGAAACTGTCTGGTGGACCAGTGCTGGTGTCATCCACTACAGCTTCCTAAGATCTGGCCAGACGATTACGGCAGATCTGTATTGTCAAAAATTGCAAACCATGATGGAAAAGCTAGGCTTTTAGATTTCGTAGGTGGTGTGATAGGTAGTAAGTAATAAGTCCCAAGTACACAAGAAGAAGAATGAAAGTTTATTAGATACACAGCCACAGGTTTCAGTTCACACACACAAGAGTTCCACTTAGTTAAGAAGGGGTGGTAGAAATACAGATAGCAGAGAACAGCACGGATAAACAATTAATCGTAAATAAGAAGGTTTCAAAGGAGTATTAGTTAGCGCGGCGAAGCTAGGATCGTGAGATTAGGATAGACAACATTGCACGCAGTGATCGTACTAATTCGCAAGTCATGGTGGCGCGGGCGCATGAGTGCAACGCACGACGATGCCGTCCCGCTAATGCGCACCGTCGTCGCTAGAACAATAGAGGCGTCATAGCTGCGCCGGCCAACTGATACAATATTTTGGACTTTTCTTTTTGTTAGTTGAACATTAAGTTAATTATTATTGTAAATATTTTTATTTTAAATGTTGATAAGTCTAGTTTTAAGTTCTTTTGTAAATATGTGTATATAAATTATAATTAATTTTACTTAAGAAATAAATAATTAATATTTAATTTTGTTTTACTTTTAATTTAATAATTTAATTAGACTTAAGTGTGTAGGCCACTACAGGCTAGCTGTTAAACAACCGAGACTGGTCAATTGCTCTAGCCCACTGCAGCTTCAGGACAGCACTAGAACACACACTGCACAACAGACGGTCGCTAAATTAGAGGAGCTGCGATTGGAACGTCTCCGACACCTACCGTACTCCCCTGACCTTGCTCCAACAGATTACCACTTTTTCTGAAATTTGGACTACTTCTTGCAAGGAAAAAAATTAAATTCCGATGAGGCTGTCAAAACCGCCTTCAAAGATTTTATTGATTTTAGCTCCCACAATTTTTTCAGCAAAGGAATCAATGAACTACCGATAAAATGGCGAAAGTGTATAGATAACAACGATACATACTTTGAAGGATCAATTAAAATAATTTAAAAAAAAAAAATTTTTTTCTTTTTCCATACAAAACGCCAATTTCATATGTAAGGCCTGACTGTTATTCTCATACAACATATTGTTATGATCTTATAATTTTCCAAAATAATATCAATATGTTATATGTGTATAGTGTGTGTATAGTGTGTGCGTAGTGTGTGTGTGTGTGTGTGTGTAGTGTGTATTATATATTTTATTAATAAAGCTCAAGAGTTTGTTTGTATGTTTGTTTAAACTACTGATACAGAAAGTATATTATACAATTAATGAATTCTTTAATGACAAATATCTAGACTGAAATTTATTTAATGGTATTATGATAATGCATAATTATGAAAAGTGTTAGTTATTGTTTAATTTATTTATCTGTAATGTAGTGGTAATGAATATTATATTGCCTTGACTATTTTGTATACTTGTTATGACGGTTTATATGATTTTTTTTCTTTCTTTGGACATCAATTAATTCAGTGACAAATGTTTTTACTAAAATTTATTTAATATGACGTTAATGATGCAATAATTATGACAAATACCAATTGATATTTATACTTACATTATTTTCTCTAATGGTTATTAATGTTACTTGAATGATTTTATTTTGTTTTTCTTTTGACATGTAATTGTAAATTTTAAAGATTGTACACCCCATGGGTATGTTACAGTGATACTTTGTTATAATACTAATTTTAAGAGCTGAATTTCCACCTGTGACAAACAATAAATAAATCTTGAATCTTGAATCTTAAACGCGCTAATCTCTGGAACTACCAGTCGGATTTAAAAAATCTTTTTGCATTTCATAACCCAATTCTCAACGGAAAGAACGAGTCAAGGAATGGATAAACGGTCTTAATAAAAAAAAATTATTTATTTAATAAAAGAACCGAATTACAGTGTTTACAGCGCGAAGTCTGAGAACAGAATTGTTTGTAAAATAAAATATTACTTCTAAAGTTAGTGGAAACAAAGGGCGTCATATAACATATTGCGCAGGAAGTAAGTTAGTGCATCAGCATAATTTATTCTAGAACATTCGATTGTATTTTGCAACATTTTATACACCTGTAAAGTAAATGCTGAGTCAGGTCCCTTCAACTTGTTGCTATGCTCTATTTGGGCTGACGAAGCATATATCTACAGGATGAGCATCCTTAACTCCTCCCCCCCTTAGAGAGAAATCAGCTGGAGGCAAATCTTTTGGGTCCAGATGATTTCGTCGTAACACAATCATTTTCCTAAAGACTTTGAATTTAACAACCAAAAATGCTAGTGTAAATACAGACGTTATTACTATAATACTTATTGTCCATCCACTTATGTCCTGAGTTACCAAAATTTCACTTTTATTAACACTTTCACTGTTATATTTTGCACTGTTTAAAATGTCCTTGATGTCATTGAGGTCCACGCCGCGAAGATCTACTTGGCTGTCTTCCATCTTGATTTCATGTTGCAGCTCAGGCAAAGCTACAGGTCTCAACAGTAAACTGGCCTGGAGTGTCCTTGTTTCAGCTACCTTACTGATGATTTTGTCTCCAATTTGTGTCTCACAGTTTCGATTAGGGAATATTAGAAATGTTCCCTTCAGGTTGTACTTCATGACTTCATTGTTGTAGTTTTCGGTAAGTACTAACTTTTTCTTCGTGAAAAGTAACCATATTCCGTCGGCTATGATGTGGCTTCTTACATCTTCTATTTGGATAAAATTCTTATGACACGCAGAATAGTTTTTAAGTAGCATTATTTGTTCTATACACGTTGTTTCAGCGTATTGCACGATATTATCTTCCTTACATAGGACTTGATCATCTTCAATCTGCTCGCACGGGATAGACACGGGTCTGTATTTCAATCCATTCACCATAAGGTAGGGATACTTAGGAATTATGATAGAGGTTTTTAATGAACTAGGATTGTATATAGGTATAGGAATAATCTTGTAATAATTATATGTGACCGTGTCCAATAAGGGAACTTCTAACACAAAAACTAACTTCTTATTATCAGAGAAAGATTTAAGAACTATAGTACTTTCTAATTTTGTAAGGTTGTCCTTACCTACCGTATATACTAATCTATAATGTTTCTCTATTTCTAATAAAATATGAAAAAGTTCTGTAGAATTAATTATTGATTGATGAAGTATATGTATTCTGCTGAAAGCTATTGCCGTTTCTGTATCTTGAATTACATTATGAATAGTACGAAAGTTATTTAAGATTTGATATAGACTATTCATTTGACTTACTATATTATGTATTTTAGACTGATTATACTGTAATGTTTGCAGTTGCGAGGTTCTAATATTCAATTGAATTAAGTTGTATTTTAAGATATCTGAAATATTAACTAATTTATCGAAGGCTTTTTGCATAAGTGTCAGTTTTCTTTCTACTGAATGTACTTTATTTTTAAGCTGGCTAATCTCCGAATTGTATCTCATGGCGTCATCATTATCTAGATTGCCTGAAATTAATTTAACAATAGAACCTAACGGGTTTATTAGGCCCCTTCTGAACCTTTTACTAGGCATTATTTGTTTCAATCTATCTTTAGTAAGTTCCATAAAGGATTCTATTTGAAAGACTAATCCTAAAAGTTCACTACGCGACTCATTTTGTGAGTAAATCATATCTCTTAATCTAAAAAATTGTTGAATATTATTATCTAAATACCTAACTATAGTTTCTAGATCTAACGTCTTCAAAATAGTCCAGTGACTATTCTGAATCACTGCTGAACTTATCCGTATCGGCGCTATTCCAGGATTCTGAGTCATATCCTGGAGGTTTACGCTGCTTGCTGATTCCGCTAGGACCAGGAGCGTCAGGATTGCTTGCCACCACCTGTGGAGGGCGTTTTACGTTTTTTATTGCCACTTTCGTATTCCTTTTTCTCAGTTTTACCGGTACAATATTCCTATCTACTTTCCCTATAACCTTTGCTTTTTCATATCGTGGCACTTCTTTAGCTTTCCTATTCCTCGTAGTTTTTATAAAAACTTCGTCACCTTCCCTTATTTCCGGTGGGTTTTCACCGCCTTTCCTCTCTGCGACTTTATTATATATATTTATTTTCCTTAATTTTATCACTAACATATTCGTATAAAACTTTAAGTCTTTTTTTATGATCCTGAACTAGTTTCTGTAAAAGATTTTTATCTCTATCTATATCAAATGCATTTCCTGACTCTGTATGTCCAAATACCATTTCAAAAGGTGTGAAATTTGTCGCACTATGAATGGTGTTATTGTATGCCATAATGGCCTAAGTCATTACCGATGCTGCATCGTGATCGCTTTTTTCATATTTTGCTAACCTATAAATTTCAAGTATTGTTGAGTGGAAACGTTCCACTACAGCCATTGAGTTAGGGTTATTTGGTGTCCCTACATGCATTTCAATTTTGTATAGGCTCAGTAGTTCTTTAACAAGGTTATTATTAAATTCGGTACCGGGGTCACTACTTATTTTTTTTGGTAACCCATAGATACTAAAATATTTTATTAATGCCTTAACAATTTCTGGCGTACTTCTATTGGGCACATTAAAAGCTTGCGCTAATTTACTAAAAGCATCTACTATGGTTAAGTAATAATTATTTTCTATGTACAAAAGGTCCATGAAAACTTCTTCAAATGGCATGCTCTGTGTTTGAGTAAGTTGTATTAGAGGTTTTATTGGTTTCCTGTCATATTTCATTTTTCTGCATTGTTCGCATGCATTAATAATGGCAGAAATTGTGTCCTTCATGTTAGACCACCAATAATGTCTTCTCAACTTTGTGAGTGTTTCCCGAATACCCCGATGAACAGTTTTTCCCTCATGATACTTTATAATAATTTCTCTTTGCTCTTCTTCGTTTGTGACATTAACTACTCTCTCTGTACATTCTATTAGATTTTGCGAACCTTTTTTATATAATGCTGTCACTACGTTATTAAATACTTTTCTAAATACTTCTGTTTCAAAATAAATGAAATATTTCTGCTTGAAATCTGCATACTCTTTCAAAAACTGCTTAACTAATTGTTCATTATTAACAGCTGGCATGTGTACCTACCTCAATTATTCTTTGGCTGCTATAAGAAATGTCTTTTACATGAATATCATTTTTATACCAAATATAGACAAGTATTTGTCTAGGTTTGGTATCTACTGCTTCATTTAAAATTGGTATACCTTCATGCTCCCTATTTGATATTGAATGAGCAGTAGCTCCGTCGTCTGATTCAGATATATCAAAGACAGGAGCCTCCTTTTTATCTACGCTTAACTTTACTTTATCAGAATCCGACTCTGATATGCAGATTATTTCTTCGATTTCATTATTATCTTCTAATTTTCTAACAGCTTCCTCATCGTCTACATTTACTTGCATAGACTCACTATCGTTATCTAATATATTAACCTTTATCTCCCTAATTTTGCTACCATTTAAGTTAACTACAATATTATTATTACCTGCAATTAAGCTATTTATTTTTACTCGAGACAATGCATCTGCATTAGAGTTCTGCGACCCTTTCTTATAATTAATTTCGAAGTCATACTCCTCAAGTCTAAGGCGCCATCTAGTAAGCTTACTATTTGGTTCGTTAAGCGAATAGAGCCAGGCCAAAGGTCTATGGTCCGTATAGATGTAAAACTTTTTACCCCATAAATACGGTCTAAAGTGTTTTACTGCCCATATAACTGCCAAAAGCTCCTTTTCTATGGTGCTATATCTCGACTCGGTATCGCTTAGAGTTCTGCTAGCATAGGCTACTGGTTTGTCCGAGCCTATGGTGCCCTGCGAAAGTACTGCCCCTATTGCAAAGTTTGATGCATCCGTGGTCAAAATAAATGGTTTATTAAAATCCGGAAATTGTAATAATGGAGCATTTGTGAGAAGTTTCTTGCATGTTTCAAAACTTTCTATATATTCCTCATTTAAATCTATAATTTTACCTTTTTTCAAACAAACTGTAAGTGGTCTGGTTATTTTCGTGAAATCCCTAATAAATTTTCTATAATAACCTATAAGACCAAGAAAACTTTTGATTTCAGTCGTCGTTTTGGGTATAGGATACTTTAACACTGCTTCTATTTTATCATTATTAGGTTTTAAACCTTCACTGGTTATGGTGTGGCCTAAATAAAGTACTTCCTTCCTTAAGAATTGGGATTTATCTAACTGCACCTTTAAATTAGTTTCACGAAATCTTTCAAAAACTGCCCTAAGTTTTTCATTATGTTCCTGAATACTTCTCGCAAAAATTATGACGTCATCAAGGTATACGAGGCAATGGATACCTTGTAAGCCTCTTAAGATGTTGTCCATTGCGCGCTGGAATGTTGCTGGTGCCGTTTTTAGGCCAAACGGCATCCGATTAAATTCATAATGTCCAAAAGGTGTACTAAAACCTGTCTTTGCTCTGTCTTCCTTTTCTACTTCTATTTGATGGTACCCACTTGCTAAATCTAGGGTAGTAAAGTACATACTCTTACCTAACATATCAAAAAGATCATTGATATTAGGTAAAGGATATTTGTCATCTATTGTGATTTCATTGAGGCGTCTATAATCGATGACCATCCTCCATTTTTGTTTACCAGAATTATCAAATTTTTTAGGTACCAAATGAACCGGTGCACTCCAAGGTGAAAACGATTTTTGGATAACATTATCTTTGAGCATTTTCACTATCTGATTCCTAATTTCTGCCGTTTGTGTAGGTGGTAACCTATCCTTATCAGTAAAATTCAAGTTAACCCTATCATGTACTAAAGTATTTCCTAAGTATGGTTCGACCTTAAACGGGCTAGTCACTAACAATTCCATCTGTTCGGATCTAGAATTCTGAATGACTGTTGTCCCATAGCCATGTACACAGTTAACTAAAGCCGTCGGCATTCTAACTCCATCCGTAAATTGGGTAAAGTTTATTATGGCCTCACCGTGTAACAAATTAACTGGAAGTTTGACCCTTAATTCGCTACGCGGGGGTAACACATAAAATTCACGTATTGGCGGGTTATAATTAATCGGTATGCAAGTATCCTTAGTAAATAACTTTCTATTTTTCATATCTATATTCGCATGAAGTTGCATTAATAAATCACTTCCAATTAAGCCATCATATTTATTTTGTCGTCCACACAATAAATGTAGAATTTGTGCCACTCATAACTTCTAAATGTCCTAGGTAAAGGTATGTACACAACCTCATTATGTTTACTACTAGCGTGGGTGCTAACTACTTCAAAGTTTTCGTTATGCTTAAAGTCGCAAAAATATTGATTCGCTAACTTTGGGTTTAAAAATGAACGTTGACTTCCGGTATCGATCATAAAAATTGCATTAAGTTCTGGTATACGTATGTGCGGAAGATTTAAAATACTACAATTTAATTTAATTCGCTCTGGTGTATAGAGGCCTTTATGTAAAAATTTCCTACTTGTTCATTCTTATTATAAGTACTAGGTAACACATTATTTTCATTGTCATCATAATCAGTGTAATTAACACGTCTTGAACTGGCCGTTCGCATGGTCACGTCGGTGTCGCAACCTGATCCGGACGCTGTCGCCGGCTGCACCTGTTGCGAGCCATGCTGTGCGTTGTCAGCAGTTTGCCGACCTGGGAACTGCGGCCTCGCTTGTTCCAATGAATTATAATTATTATAGAACGGATTATTTTGGTATCTGTTATTGTTTCTAGATGGGAATGAACTATTTGAAAAATTGTTATTACGAACTGTTATACCCTAAAACTGTAGGGGTTAATGCTAGATCAGCGCCTTGTCAGGCGCTGCCAGCTATCTATATACTTATCGGCTAGAGACGTCATGTTTCGGTAGCCAGTTGACACTCAACCTTCATGGCAGACGGTTCTGCCCAAGGGTCTCGCGTATTATACTTGTATTATCCCTAAATTACACGTGTCCTTGTATTATCCTGAAATATATTATCCTAAGTAAAATAATTCTTTTTTTAAAAAGACGAATCTGTGGTGTCCTATAACAAATGGTGGCAGCGGTGGGATACGAAAATCCCCAGTGTCCTAAAAACTCGCCAGTGTACCAGCTGATATCCAAGTGTTTTAAAGTGTACCAGTCAATATCTGTGTAAAAGTGTGCCAGTTGATTTTCACGTGTAGTGGACGTGGACTATATCATCAGGTCAGCTATCCTGAGCGTCGCGGTGCGTAACCGTTATTCCTGTCATCGCGGTGCGTAGCTGTCGTTCCTGTCATCGCGGCACGTAGCCGTTGGTCCTGTCATCGCGGCGCGTAGCCGTTGTTCCTGTCATCCAAATCACACATCCAAAGCCGAGGTCAATACCAAATAATTGACCCGTTATACTTACTCAAGATCCCGACGACTCAGACTCCGGCCGTAGCGACGCGGCTTATCTTAGCGGAATGTTCCTGTTCGCCATAACATCCGTCGCCCACGCACTGCTAGTACTGTGAGTCTTTGGTCATTGCTTTATCGAAGCTGAGATACTATTTAATATTCTATCCAAGGCTAATTACTTGTGACTTATTAACGTAATTAATATACTGTAATTATCTTATGCTATCCGTGACCCGTTTTCTTTCATTTACGTTTAAACAACATAATTATGCCAACAGTTCCTAAATCAGAAGGAAACACGTTAAAACTTGATATCCCAATTTCAGAGCAATCCCAAAGTGATACAGAGAAAGCACCTACTAGACCTCCTAGTCCCAGGGTCACAAGGGCTACTATTGCACGTAGCACAATGGTCGAATTAGATCTAAACACTTTGTTTAAGTTCGTCAAATCATTTGACGGCAGCCGGGAAACTGTCAACTCATTTATAATAAACTGTAATAATGCATATGACCTTGCATCAGAGGCACAAAGACCAATCCTTTTTAAATACATTCTCAGCCAGTTGGGTGGAAAAGCGGAAATTGCCTGCTCCATAAAAGAGTTCACATCATGGGAACAACTCAAAGACTTTTTAAAGGCTCAATTTAGTGAGCGAAAACATTATGCTCACTTACTCACCGATCTCCAGGAGAGCAAGCAAAGCCCGCAGGATAGTGTTAGCCAATTTTCGCTTCGCGTGGAGACCTGCCTCTCACAACTGTTAACTGAAATATCCTTATCTAATACTAAAGCAAAGGAACTACCCGGTCGTACTGCAGCCATGGAGGACTTAGCCCTCCATCATTTTACTATGGGGTTACATCCCCGTATATCAAACATTGTGAGGTGTAGATCTCCCAAAACATTAAATGAAGCCATTAACCTTGCGATTTCAGAAGAACGTATTCAACAAAGCCTGTATAAGCGTCCACAGGTTGAACAAAAGTTTGTGAATAATAACAAACCGAAACCAGGGCCTTCAAGGCCAAACTCTTACACATAGTCCACTACGCCAAATCCAAATAAAACCGATGCATTGTTTTGCCGGTATTGTAAAACTGCTGGTCACGAGATAAAAGACTGTAAAAAACGCGAATTCTATAATAACAAATTTCAATTCAAACCGAATAATAATAATCGGAATAATAATAATAAAATCACCCATATTCGCGAAACATCCGATGAGGAACCCACAGATGATTTCTATTCACCCTATGTCCATGGCTCCAATGATTTAAACGAAATGGAGTCTCGCGAAGGTGCCGCACGGGACGAAGCATAACTGTCGGCACCCAACAACAAAAACCAATATTAACTAGGACTAACCGACAGGGTAACCAGCCCCAAACTGACAGTCCTAATCCTTATTCTTATCCAAGGAAGGTCAACCGACAGGGTAACCAGCCCCAAACTGACGGCCTTATCCTACACTCATCCAGAACTAACCAACAGGGTAACCAGCCCCAAACTGACAGTTCTAATCCTTATCCTCATACTAAGAAGGTCAACCGACAGGGTAACCAGCCCCGAACCGACGACCTTAACCTAAATTCATCAGGGGTCAAACGAGAGAGTAATCAGCCCCGAATCGATAGTCACGGAACTAAACATCCAGTAGTCTCGCCAGTATCCAACGAGACCAGTACTAAGATATACGAAATAAACCTAGACACATCCAAGAGGTACCTACCACATGTACTTCTATACTCATCAGTTTCAGATACCCCTTTATCCTTATTAGTCGATTCAGGCTCCGTCATATGCCTATTAAAACTATCCTGTATCAAAGAAAATCAACGACTGGTGAAAGAACCAATCAAACTTAAGGGCATTGACCGCGGTGACGAGCCTACCCCAACCGAAGGTCATTTCCAATTAAAGTTAAAATTAAATGATAATAAAGTCACGGCCTTTCAGTTTCATGTCATTAAAGACATAAGTTTGCCCTATGATGGTATCATAGGATCAGATTTCCTGACCTCTTTCCGCTGTAAAATCGATTATACAACCGATACCCTTAAAATGGGAGAATCCGAAGTAAAATTATACTTCCACGATCCATTCTATATTATTCCGCCACGTACTGAAACTGTTATTGAATGCTCAGTACAGGATACCGATCTGAAAGAAGGTATCATTATGGATCAACACTTATCAAAATGTGTCCTAATATCTAATTGTATCGTAAAGGTCAAGGATAACCATCGTGTTAATTTAACGATAGCCAATACCTCAGGGTCATTCATAAAAATTGATCCCAATTTAAAATTAGCAATCAAGCCCTTACATGCTGCCCTTCAGGTCAGCATGAATACTCATGAAACATCCAATAGAACAATTCAAGTTTTAAATTCACTACGAACTGATCATCTAAATCGAGAAGAGTCTAAAGCCCTCACAGAACTTTGTTCTCAATATTCTGATATTTTTTATCTACCAGATGATCAGTTAACTCACACTACAGCCCTGAAGCATCAAATCAAAACAAGTAGCGATATCCCTATTCTCATACAAAGTCATACCGTTTTCCGGAATGTCATAAAAAGGAAGTCGAGACTCAAATGAGTAAAATGCTGAGTCAAAATATTATAGAGCCGTCATCCTCACCCTGGAGCTCGCCAATTTGGATAGTTCCCAAAAAGGCAGACTCTCAAGGACAAAGAAAATGGAGAGTAGTAATTGATTATAGGAAATTGAACGACATCACTATCGGTGAAACATATCCTATACCGCAAATATCCGAGATCCTTGATCAATTAGGAAGAAGTAAATATTTCACGACATTAGATCTCACATCCGGCTTCCATCAAATACTTATATCTCCTAATGATGCACCCAAAACTGCATTTTCCGTACCACAAGATCATTTCCAATTTACGCGTATGCCGTTCGGATTGAAAAATGCACCATCCACATTTCAAAAATTAATGAATAATTGCCTTACTGGCCTACAAGGTACAAGATGCTTTGTCTACTTAGATGACATCGTGATCCACTCATACGACCTAAATTCACACGTTGATAACCTAAAAGCCGTATTTGACAGACTACGTAAATTCAATTTAAAGTTACAACCAGAGAAGTGCGAATTTCTTCGCAAAGAAGTCGCTTACTTGGGGCACATCATTAACGAAAACGGTTTCCAACCAAATCCCGAAAAAATTCGTGTGGTGACAGAGTATCCAGTCCCTCAATCACCGAAAGACATAAAATCTTTCCTAGGTTTAATATCCTATTATAGAAGGTTTATACCCGACTTTGCCAAGTTGGCTAAACCATTAACTTCCTTGCTTAAAAAGGACGTTACCTTCGAATGGCAGAATGAGCATCAACTTGCTTTTGAATCCTTAAAGTCCAAGCTCATTTCCGCCCCAATCCTTGCATATCCAGACTTCACGCAACCTTTCCTTCTAACCTGCGACGCCTCAAATTACGCGATATCCGCTATCTTATCCCAGGGACCAGTAGGACAAGACCGTCCTATTGCATATGCATCCCGCACGCTTAATAAAGCAGAAAACAATTATAGCGTCACGGAAAAAGAATGCCTCGCCATTATCTTCGGCACCAAAACATTCAGACCGTATCTTTACGGACATCGATTTAAAATCCTTACAGACCATAAACCATTACAATGGCTCTTTAACTGTAAAGACCCTGGATCTAGACTTGTCCGTTGGCGTTTAAAGTTAGAGGAATTCGAATACGATATTCAATATAAAAAGGGAAAGATTAACGCTAACGTTGACGCTCTATCTCGTTTCCCGGTAAATCCTGTCCAACAAACGG
Source organism: Brachylomia viminalis (assembly GCA_937001585.2). Lineage (NCBI taxonomy): Eukaryota > Metazoa > Arthropoda > Insecta > Lepidoptera > Noctuidae > Brachylomia > Brachylomia viminalis. The sequence goes on along the minus strand of OW443302.2, from coordinate 9,634,728 downwards.
GTCCTGTGTCTTCTAATCCTCTTGGTGAACAAGAATCCACCCAAGAGTTAGATAGGGACTTAATGGATTTACTAATAGACCCACCTTCGTTCAATCCTGACGCAGATATCCAAACTTCTCCGAATCTTCTCGATCCGACCGAAGACCTCTTGCCGTTACCTGATATAAACTTACCTTCTAATGTCCCAGACACCCTCAGAGAAGAAATCGAGAATGAAGCAATCACATTACCTGACGCTCCATTGAACGAATCAACGGCTTCCGATCCCCAACTTGTTCTTAGTCCCAGACCGTCAACAAGTACAAGTCCAAATGCCCCTGTTGATGATTATCCTACATTCCTGAAATCTATGGTTAACAAAGATAAATTATTTAATACAGAAATTGTAGAACATAATGAAAGTCTTTTAAAATGTCCTGCAAAAGTAATTCTAGTTCCCACATCTATTGATTTAGACGAATCTAATCCGTATATCCAGGATATATTGACTGACCTCGAAATTTGCACTAGAATACATAATTCCGAGAAAGAACTTTTCTCGTCTTTGAAAATAGAAATTAATAATAAAATATATTACCTGATGTTTACCAAAGTCCATCACTTCGACGAAGCCTCGTATCCGGAAATCTTCGAAACCCTGAAAAGAATAAGAAATTAATTAATAATATTTGGAAATGTTAATGAAATTGGCATATCTGATTTGAAAAATCCGTTTGAAAAACATTCATTCGTTAAAGTTTATAATATACCTACTTACCTTTTCCACGGCACACAAATCAAGGTCAATATAATATATCATAACAACATTGTATATCCTACTCCAATCGAAATTAAAAAGATCTTGCATGACAATCATGACATCCCCATAGCAGGTCACTTAGGCTCATCACGTATGTACAACAGAATAAAACAAACGTATTATTGGAAAGGTATGCGTAGTGACATAGAATCATACGTAAAACAATGTAAGTCGTGTCAAGAAAATAAAGCACTTAGGAAAATCAATCGCGCACCGATGCAAATTACCAGCACTTCGACTGAACCGTGTCAACGAATTGCTCTGGACATCGTAGGTCCGCTCCCCGAAGCAGGTCCTGCAAAATTAAAATTTATATTAACTATCCAGGATGACCTTACTAAGTTCTCTTCCGCATATCCTATTCGTAGTACTACAGTAGAAGAAACAAGTGAATGTCTGCTCCACTATATATCTATATTTGGCATCCCCAAAATGATTCTTACCGACCAGGGCACCAATTTCACATCAGATCTCTTTAAGAAAACATGTGAATTCCTTAAAATAAAAAATCTGTGGTCTTCACCCTATCACCCGCAAACCCAAGGCGCCCTGGAACGAAGCCATTCAACTCTTAAAGAATATCTCAAGTCCTATATTAACGAAGAACAATCAAATTGGCCTCGTTACGTATACACAGCCATGCTCGCTTATAATACTGCCGTTCATTCCACAACTCACTTTACACCTTATAAACTAATGTTCGGTAGTAAACCATTCATACCTAATTCTATTTATGATGAATGCCCAGGAGCTACTTACCCCGAGTATGTCCGTATGCTACAGAGCCGACTGAAATATTCACGTGAAAAAGCATTAGACTTCATGAGGAAATCCAAAGAATCTTCAAAGTCTTATTACGACAACCGTACTCGCTCAGTTAGTTATAAAGTCGGTGAATTTGTGTATCTCAAAAATCATTTGAGATTACGTAAAGCTCTCTCCCCTCTCTGGAAAGGTCCTTATAAGATAGTAAAAGTTAATAGTAATAATACACTTACCCTGCTTATTAATCGGCGTCATGTCACCCATCATTTTGACGAGGTAAAGCCAGCTGATGTTGGAAGTAACCTGTAGTGTCTTAAATAGTTATAAGTCTAAACTTAAGTATTAATACACAAAGTAGGTATAGTAATATATAAGTACTCATATATTCGTTTAACGTAGCTGTTAATTTGCAGAACTCCGAGTCAGGCTCGAAGCCAGCAGGACTACTATGCCCAGCAGATAAAATCAAGTCCTGGCCTCTATTTCGATTACCCCGGCACACTGAAAATTAGCAGTGGACAACTGAACGTCTTGATGCCCCTAGATATTTGACACATCGGCCCGCATATTGAAAACATAAACTCCGCTCTTAATACTACTAGACGTCTATGTGAAAGAATTGGTCTGATAGAAAATAGTTGTATTAACATAATAGAACCCTTAAATGCCCGCTACAGTGACATGTACAAAGAGTTTTTATCTATTTCACATTTGTTAGAAAAACGGTCGAAACGTGCCTGGGTAGGAGGACTAGGAACTTTGATTAAACAAATATTTGGCAATCTGGATGAAAACGATGGTCTCAGGTTTAATGATGCTATAAATGTTCTTCAAAATAATGAGAAGAAGTTGGTTTCATTAATGAAGGAAAATATTCTATTAACCACATCGACTATTTCATCATTTAATGACTCCATTAATAAAATTAAAATTAATGAAATCAACTTAAACGAAGCTATCGACAAACTCTCGATCAACTTAATAAATATAACTAATAAAACAAATGAGTTATCGCTAAGATTAAAAATTGTTCATATACTTAATAATCTAGAAGTTTCAATCCTAACTATGTCATTCCAACTAGAAGACATAACAAACGCCGTCTTATTTAGTAATCAAAATATTCTACACCCATCGATGATTACGTCACAGCAATTATTTCGGGAGCTTGCCGATAACTATCAATACTTACCTAATGACCTGGAACTACCTACCTGTTAATTTAGATTTAAGTTCTATTCATTTAATCTTAAATGTATCTAGAGTAATTAGTTATTATGCTAGCAATAGGATATTTTTTGTGTTACAAATACCTTTAGTATCCATTAAAGAATATGTATTATTTCATAACATTGCTTTGCCTACTCCACACAATTTAAGTAAACCTTATACCTTTAGTTTAATTTTACCCAGTTCTAAATACATCGCAATGACCAAAGACAAAAGCCAGTACAGCACTTTAAACAATTTGGAAAGTTGCAAAATTATCACCGCAGGAAAATATGTGTGCGACATAACAACCGTGTATGCGTCAGACATCAGACCTATTTGTGAAAGTGAATATACACACATCAAAAGTGTCTAGGGATCAAGCATTTTTATGCGGATATCTTGAGATTAAGATGTGGCTTTGTAATAAATTTATGATTTTATAAATTTATATGGATCCTTTTTGGTGCATTTCATAATTTGAATCAGGAACTGTGAATCAAATTCGAGTAAAAGATGAAAATCAGCTGTCAATATTTTCCCTATAAAAACATACAACGCATTGAAGACATTATTAGTGCTACTGTTTCCCTACTACTGATTAAAACCAACGTTATTATGGAGCGGCGACGTCATTTAAGCAGGGAAGAAATGCTCAGAGCCGTGGGAATGATAGAAGCTGGTTCCCGGCAACGTACTGTGGCTTTAGCTCTGAATACAAGTCAGAGTGTTATCAGTCGACTTTGGACACGTTACCGAAGCACTGGTACCGTGGCTGAGCGCCATGGAGGACGGTATCGCTGCACCACACGGAGACAAGACCGATACATTCAAATCTTAACTCGAAGAGCTCCAACAATAACCGCCATGATGTTAGCCGTGAGGCTTCATCACTCTTCAGGGAACTTAATTAGCGACCAAACAGTCAGAAACCGCTTGCATGAAGTGAACCTTCATTCCCGAAGACCGCTACGGGTACCACCTATAGCAATGCACAATCGTAGGATTCGATATCAATGGGCTCTTGAACACAGAAATTGGGCAGAAGAACAATGGCGTTTCGTGTGCTTTTCTGATGAGTCTTGTTTTGGTATGAGACCGGATACAAGACGTATACGACACTGGAGAACCCCTGGACGCCAACAGCGATTAAAATCCTGCCAGGAAGTCCATCCTTATAGTGGTGGAACCATCATGGTATGGGCGGGTATTTGGATCGGCGGAAGAACTGAGTTGATTTGGATCAGAGGCAACCTCAACGCTCAAATTTATGCTGAGACGATTGTATCAGACGTCATCGTTCCTCTACAAGTGCAAATCGGTCCCTTATTTCAGTTAATGCATGATAATGCACGACCGCACACCGCAAGAGTTGTAAGACAGACTCTCGCCGCAGCTAACATCAATGTCCTGCCCTGGCCTGCTCAGTCGCCAGACTTGAACCCGATTGAGCATGCATGGGATATGCTACAGAGAAGAGCTCTGCCGAATATGGAGGGTATCCAGTCGCAAGAAGACCTTTTTTTGTTGTTGCAACGAACATGGGCGGCCATTCCACAGCGTGATTTGGATGAACTCATTTTGAGTATGCCAAACCGATGTTCTTGTGTTGTTAGTGTTCGCGGTAGAAACACGGATTATTAATTGTTTAAGTTACCCAATAAAATTTTAAAGAAAACTGTTATTTCAGTCTTTTTTTCGAACTTTTGTGTTAGTGGTTCAAATGTCAAAAATCCCTTTATTAGGAAAATGGCAAATTTCTTTATTAATGCAAAGGTGACTTGGTTTATCGTTACTGTGACAAACGAAAACACTTTATTTTATGAATCCTTAAAGAAAATTTTAATTAATATCAATCAGGAGAAAAGTTATTGCAAAAATATATGTTGATCCCTAGACACTTTTGATGTGTGTATGTCAAAAGTGATCAGTGAAACTCCAAAATATTGTGAAACTAAATTTATTTATGGTAATTTAGATATGTGGAAACCCATAGAAAATAATAAATGGATTTACATACAGTCAGTGTCTAATAGAGTTTCAATAGAATGCCGAAACTCAAAATTACTAGAAATTAATGTTTTAGGTACCGGAATACTTACAATCCCTAAAAACTGCATAGGTTACTGTAAGGGTACCACTTTCATACCAAAATATAGCGCATTAAATATATCTACACCTATTGCCTTTCCTGACTTTAACTTATTAAACGACACTTGCTGTAATGTAATGAGATTAAACCAATCAATCAATAATGCATCCCCTATTAAACTACTAAATACTGACTTAGATGATCTGAAATCTAATAAGCATATCTTTCTAAAGCAATTAAGTAAGCTAGATAACGTCCTTGACAATCAACCACACATTATAAAATACGGGATGCATTACTCTATTATCACTATGTTGATTACTGTACTTATAGTATCTTATGTATGTTTTAAAGTCTATAAATGTATACGACCCGGCAGCAGAACACCAGTTAAAGTATCTTTCTCATCAAAACCTGAATCAATTTGTAAAATTAATACAGAAAACAGTAACTCCGATAACGAGGAAACCTCCCTTCCAGCTATTAGAACTAGAGTTTAAAATTACCCGATTGTTTTGATTTTACATATTAAAATTATTATTATAACTGTTTCGTCCCTGTAAGTTTTGATTAAACTTAGGGTTCCGCGACTGTTTCTGGTCGTAAACTTCTTGGAAATATTGTTCTTCTAAAACGGCTTTTAATGCATCTTCCAGTGTCGAAATTTTTTTTAGTCGCACCAACCTAACTAAATATTTCGGTAAATTAAACAAGAAAACATTCATAGAAAGATTTGTGTAAATATGTTGCTTAGATAACCTCACAGCTGCATCTTCAACAGACTCATTGATTTTTGCAATTAAAATACTTCTTAATTGTTGTATTCGGTGACAAAAATCTAAATAACTTTCACCTCTATTTATTTTTAAGCTCTCTAACTCAAGGACTAGACAGTCTTCTGTCCTTGGATCCCCGAAATGATCCTCTAAAACCTGTTTTAATTCTGCCCAAGAGTGTATCGAATCTCGTTCCCCAATTAAATTTGCAGCTTCCCCACTTAATCTACTAGTTATCACATTAAAAAGATATTCGTTTTGTACTTCGTTCCCCCGATATAAATTAATAATATATTCAGTTTTGCGGATAAATAACGACAAGAGCCTTGTCTCGCCACTGAATACAGGGATTATTTTCAGAACTCCCGGAGGTATGACTACTATTCCTTCCATTTTTTATTTTTTTTTAAATAAAACACAACTAAAATGTTTACTAAGCTAACGTGAAATTTTTATCACTTTATCTACTACTATAATGTGCTACGTGCCAGATGGGCGTTTTCTAATCCCTGTAGGTACACAAGACACATATAAAGATCACCAGGAAATTTAAAGGAAAGTTTAGAGGACAGTGAACAGATTTACTCACATGACCCGCAGCTTTTCCGCTCTCCTTCTGTGATCGGTGAATTCGCTCGACTTGCTCTGCACCGTGGCTTCTCTTGACGAATTTATTTGGTTCGTTGACCCGTTGAATCGTTGAAACGAACGTTGGAGTCTTCTCGGCGCCCGAAAATTCGATTCGCGATGGCACAGAGGACCCAAACGACAAGGTCACTTACCGGCTGCGCCAGTCAAGGAATGGATAAACGGTCTTAATAAAAAAATTGATTTATTTAATAAAAGAACCGAATTACAGTGTTTACAGCGCGAAGTCTGAGAACAGAATTGTTTGTAAAATAAAATATTACTTCTAAAGTTAGTGGAAACAAAGGGCGTCATAATAACATATTGCGCAGGAAGTAAGTTAGTGCATCAGCATAATTTATTCTAGAATAAAATGTTGCAACAACATTTTATACACGTGTAAAGTAAATGCTGAGTCAGGTCCCTTCAACTTGTTGCTATGCTCTATTTGGGCTGACGAAGCATATATCTACAGGATGAGCATCCTTAACTAACGCTAAGCGAAAACTAATTAGCGCGGGCGATGCGACGCGATGTGGTGAGTACCCCTTGTTCGAGTTTTAATCGAACACTCAGCGAAAATGCATAATTGCATCGAACGCAAGTATGCACATTCGCTCGTTCACCAAAATGTGGGCCAGTTCGCGTTCAGATCTCATTTTAGAGACACCACGTTCTCATAACCATAACCATTACCATTTTACCATATATTTTACCAATAAGTTAGTTATTTAGTTTACCATTTCTTTTACCAGTTTTTACCATTTCTTGTAAACTCAGTGTTAATACAGTGATTTCCCCTGTAACTCGAGACTTTAACTTGTACCATATAAACCATATCATATCAACACGAGAAAGGAGTGTTAGGTCACCATAGCGCCGAGCACAACTTTCTACACCCCTACTCACCACATCGCGTCGCATCGCCCGCGCTCTTACATCGTCTACGTTTAGCGTTCTTTCCGAGGGACTTTTGTAAAACTGTGGCTGTAGTATATTGTGTATATTACGACTTCCAAGCGAACGAAATCGCGGGAAGAAGCCAGTAAATTTTATTTATAGAGTATATTGTAATCAAATATTATTCAATATTATTCATGCAAATTTTGGCTATGCATAAAGCCAGCCAATTTATATTTATTTTATTCTTTTTTATTTGCTATTTAATGCCAGCGGCCTGGTTCAATTCCAGTTTAGTATAAATTGTCCTGTGACATTGTGAATGTGTCCCAAACCTTAGCTACCTACTAGAAACGGAACACTGTATGGACGGACCTGTTTTTGTACATTTAATACATTTTTGGCGCAGTTTCCAAGGTAGGTTATAATCATTCAGAATAATGGGTACTATTCAGAGTTTGCAACGTGAAAATCTAGAATAAATAATCTTAGTAAATTTAAGTCAATATTACAGGAATCTTTAGATGATATCTATATCTAATACAGTTTTTAAGAAATTGCTATTATTCCTTTCCGAACATACATAGTGGCCCTAAATACCTAAATGAGAAAATTAAAAAAAAAAACATGTAGGCATATTTTTTAAACCCTCTATGTGGAGTAGGCAACTCGCACTTGGCCGGTTTTTTTTAATAAAGTTAAATATTATTGTCTTATACGTAGGTTATGGTTTTATGTATTCTTGATTCTTCTCGTTGCAGTATAAAACATTCTGGAAGGAACACATCGACGTCGAATCCCGAATCTGAAGTTATGGGAGATGTGGCCATAGTTCCCAGAAAATGGGAGATAGTGTGGAAAAGAGTGGTATCTATAGTATTAATTCACATGGGAGCTTTGTATGGAGCTTATTTATTCTTGATGAAGGCAAAGTGGCAGACATGCGTGTTTGGTAAGTAAAATTTAAGCCTACCATCGTGCTACGTTTTAAATGGGAAAAAAGTGGAGATTTGTGGTCTGTTTTCACAAATTAAAAAGAAAAGATCCTGTCTGTACTATAACTACTTGAGGTAATATTTATGTATGCCTAGGTGCTTACTGTGTATATTGAAACATTCTGCTATGTTTGCTATAGTTATATCCGTACCTACGTAGTTAAATTATATAACCTCTTTTGCCTGTGACTTCGTCCGCGAGGAAGAAACATTTTCCTATGTCAGTCAGCGATGGTGAAGCTTTCTATCAGTGAAAGAATTTTCGCAATCGCTTCAATCCTTAGAACAAGAGATTACAATCAAACCGTGAAACAAACAGCCAAATAAACAAACAATTTTACCTTTTTTTTACAAAGTTCGTTTAGAAGAGAAGAGTTTTTTGAATGTACAGACGCCAGCAGGTCAAGCTACCCGAAACTGTCAAATTTTCCCAATCAACCTTGAACCTTAATGCTTTAGCAATAAAGTTGAAAATCTATTAAAGAAATTTGACAGATTGTAGTAGCTTGATGTGCTGGCGTCTGTACTATAATAAGTATAGGTTTTAGGTACTTACCTGAAATAAGTGAATTTTATTTCACTTTTAGAAGTTTAGATTCGATCTTTTCATTGGCGATCTAAAATTATCACAGATTCCTGAAATTATGTTTCTTTTTTCAGCAATAATTTTATGCTATTTTGCAATATTAGGTGTTACTGCCGGAGTACATCGACTATGGTCTCACAAATCGTACAAAGCTACGCTGCCACTACGCATCATACTTTTAACACTATATACCTTGGCATTTCAGGTTGGTTTTTTAATAGTATTCTAATATATTATTGATAAAAATATTTACAAACATTAAATATCTTCCAATATTTTCGGTTAGGCGGTAGTTACCGCACATACCTAGTATCGATACAGGAGGTCGAACAACAATCAGAGTAACTGGAACTGGAACTGGAACACTTTGGCTACTGTGTCTGTTATCCATTTTTCAAGCACATCCTGGCATCCGATTGATCTGAAACTTGATTAATGTTCCCTACTGTTTTATAGAACTCTGTAATAGTATGGGTGAAAAACCATCGCTTGCATCACAAGTACTGCGATACGGATGCTGACCCGCACAACTCACTGAGAGGGTTCTTCTTCTCGCATATGGGCTGGATGCTGGTCAGAAGACACCCTGAAGTCAAATCTAAGAAGATTGATTTAAGTGATCTCAGGGCCGACCCATTACTGCATTTCCAGCATAAGTAAGTCTCTATACAAAATACACATAATATTCCTCTTGAAGACAAATTCTAGAGTCGTTAGATCATTATGAGTGCAACGTCACCTTTTTTTTTTTTGAGGATGGGAAATCATCAAATGACCCCTCCCGCTCTGGGTGGAGCGGAAGGGAGTGTCAGACTCTTACTGACTAAAATCCACCCGTGTTCCTTCCTTGGCCCTTTATGTTCCGGGTCAGCGGTACCCCTTATGGATGATCCCGCTTTCCCGGCAGGCTTGGGCCCTAGTGGGCCCCTCTACGATGCTGACATCTCTTTGAGGCGCGCGAGGAACACGTACGCGCCGTCCGGCACGGACCTGATCCTGATCAGACGGTGAGCTTACTTACCCATTACTCAACGCCCGCAGGCCCGCGCCTACAGTGGCCGGGAGTCATCACGCGGCTCCCGACGCCCGGAGCGTCCACCGCGGCGGCTTGGACGGGAGACTCTCTCCCTCTCCCGTCCCGCCACCTCCTTCGCTAGCTTGACTCCTTCGCAGAAGGAGGCGACTGCCTCCCACTCCCCCTCGCCCCGGACCATGGCTTGAACCAAGGCCGGCCGTGAGAGGTCGCCGCCGCTGCCGATCGCCTCTACGAGGACACGGCGGTGCTCCGCCCATGCAGGGCAGGCCCCCACCGTATGCTCCACCGTGTCCTCGGGGCGATCATCGCAGTGGTGACACCCGGGCGTTTATTCCCGCCTGATGATGTGCAGGAACCTCCCGAAACTTCCGTGTCCAGTGAGGACCTGCGTCAGGCGGTAGGTGAGGACGCCGTGACGCCTCTCTAGCCACTCCTCGAAGAGGGGTCTTACCGCTGCTATCGTGGCGTGCCCTGCGCTGGGTTGCGACAGTCGCTCTTTCCATGCCGCCATGAGATCGCGCCGGAGGTCCGTCCACTCCGCCGCAATTTGCCGCGGAAGCGGGGTTTCCCCCCGGCGTAGTGCCTCCGCGCGCCACTCATACAGGCGCGCGAGGACTATCGCCTCCAGATCCCACGGCGGCAGTCCGGCAAGGAGGCTTGCCGCCTCGCTCGAGATCGTGCGGTAGCCCCGGATCAGCCTTACGGCTACCACCTTTTGGGGCGCGTTCAGATAGTGGGCGGCTCTCCGCCGCAGTGAACGCGCCCACACCGGGGCCCCATATGTAGCCATGGACCGCACTTGAGGGCGGCCCCAGTCCGTTCCAGTTTGGGTGCCCAACGTCGGAAGTGCTCCACGAAGTTCCACCGGCTATCGAGCACGAGTCCTAAGTACTTCATCGTGGACTCGACGCCGATGTGAACCCCTCCTACCGTTAGTTGGGATCCCATTGGTGGCCTGTTCCGGGGCTCATGGAAAGACATGGCCTCGGACTTGTGCAAAGCCACCTCGAGACCCAACTGCCGGATCCTCTCCACGACTATCGCAACCCCGCGTGTCATCGACCAGCATGTCGTCAGCGTAGCACACCACGCTGACGCCATCAGGGAGGTCAGCCCACAGCACCCAGTCGTAACCGATGTCCCACAGGAGCGGCCCTAGAACCGATCCCTGTGGGACACCGCACGACATCTCGCGCCGGTTCCACTCCCCGTCGTGACCGGGGTAGATGACGGCTCTGTCCGTCAGATATGCCTCGACTATTCGACGAAGGTAGGTTGGCACCCGGTGATACCGGAGTGCCTCCCCAATGCAACTCCAGGGCAGGGTGTTAAATCCGTTGGCGATGTCGAGTGACACCGCCACGACAACCCCGCCCCGAGACACCGCGTCCCCCGTCGTGAGTGCTCTAACGCGCATGATGGCGTCCACCGTCGAGCGCCCCTTGCAGAAGCCGAACTGACTATCCGCCAGATCCGGCCCCGTCCTCACCAGGTGCCCGACGAGGCGGCCTGCAATTACTCTCTCAAAGAGCTTGCCGACCTCGTCGAGCAGCACAATGGGCCGGTATGCGGACGGAGAGTCCGCAGGGCGCCCTGGCTTCCGAATGAGGACCAGCTTCCCCGTCTTCCAACGGAGTGGGAACTGGCCTCTCTCCATACATGCGCTTAAGAGCGCCTCCAGTCGAGGCCCAAGAGCCGTCGAGGCCAGGACCCAGGCTTTCCCTGGTAGGCCGTCGGGTCCTGGGGCGGTATTTTTGGCCTTCAGCCTACCTACCGCCACTCTCAGATCTACCCCGGTCACTTCAGGGGTGTCGTCGTCGTCCGCGTGGTCTGCTTCAGGCACCGCGAGCGGCGTGCAACGTCACCTTGAGAGAACGATAAACTACGTTTTCTTATTGCCGTAGATGACCAATCTGACTCTATTGGATAGCAGAATTGGCACCAGAATCAGACCTAACTTCGTTGGCTGTGCAGATACGCAGGGTGTAGCATCTCGTGTTGAACTGCAAATGGAAAACCACTCACACACTGGTCTTTGAGACTGGTGAAGGTGAAACGAGGGCATAACCTCCCCACAACATACCTATCCGAAATTATAAATTCTCCGCGTATTTATTATTGATGAAAATTATTATAATTTCAATTTTATTTATTTATTTCGGTTCTAATGATATAAATGATTATAAATTAATTTTTAATTTTTGATCTTATTTACTGGGTATCGAATTTTGATCAACACAAAAACTGTGCTGGAATTTGAAAAAAAAAAACATAAGAAATTTTAAATTTCGTAGGCTACATTGACGGATCCCCCAATGTTATGTCAAATATTACTAAGAAAATTTATCAATCTATTGTCTTTTTTTTATAGATATTACTTGTTCCTGAGCAGTGGTGGCCCAGTGGTAACGGCCGCGACTTACGAGTTGTAGGCCGTAGGTTCGAACCCCGACAGGCGCTTTACTTTGTGTAAATTATTTCATCACCACTGCTCCGTGCCTCGGAAAGCACGTTAAGCCGTTGGTCCCGGCTGTCATTCGTGGATCTTTGACAGTCGTTACGGGTCGTCAGAAGCCCGAAAGTCTGACAACCAGTCTTACCAAGGGGTATAGTATTACCCAGTAACTGGGTTGTGGAGGTCAGATAGGCAGTCGCTCCATGTAAAATACTGGTATTCAGCTGCATCCGGTTAGACTGGAAGCCGACCCCGACATAATTAGTTGGGAAAAGGCTAGGCAGATGATGATGACTTGTTCCTGAGTCTTTTCCTTGTGGTGTTAACTCCAAACTATATTCCTGTTCTCTGGGGCGAGAAAGCCTGGATTGCTTTTTACGTCGCAGTGATTTTACGTTTTACTATTACGACAAACTTAAGCGCACTAGTGAACTCAGCAGCACACATGTGGGGCACCCAGCCATATGATAAGCACATCCGACCAGGGGACATCAAGGCGTTATCATTATTTACGGCAGGAGAAGGCTTCCACAACTACCACCACACGTTCCCTTGGGACTACAGAACAACTGAGCTCGGCGGCTACTTTTTTAACCACACTAAATTATTCATCGAAATCATGGCGAAAATCGGATGGGCATATGATTTGAAATCAGTACCGAAGGAAATTATAGAGAAACGGGCGAAGAGAACCGGTGACGGAACTCCCCCAGTGGGGGGGTGGGATGATTCAGCCTTACCAGACGATGAGAAAACAGGATCAAAAATTAACTTAGAGACTATACAACGTGTAACACAATTAACGCAAGACCTCATACACCCCAATTAGAGTATTGAGTTAAAAGCTTATACAGTAAAACCCGCATAAGACGATTTCTCAGTGACCCTACCAAAAACGCGTCTTAAGCGAGAAAGCGTACCTATTATGCGGGATAGGGAAAATAAAACGTACTACATATTATTATGTATTATGTTCTAATTTTGGTATACATATATAGGTATTAAATCATACATTTATAAATTACATTAAATACGTAGTGAAATTATAATTACATTATTTAAAATAATCACTTATTTTGGTTTGACAGAAAGATTTGATGCATTAGCAATTAAAAGGTTTTCAACACAGTTCAACTTTTGCAGTGCGTCTTCGCTTTGATCCAAAGAAGCTACATAGCGTCTTAAATCATTAACAGCTGATAATGCCTGTGCGTTTGACAAAACCGGAGTTGACTCATCTTCGTCTTCATCATTATCACTTAGGGCCTCGTTTTGTGTGTTATTCACATTCTCAATAAGATCTTCAATTGATTGAATTTCGTACGGTGCTACATTGTCATCAATGGAAGAATATCCAGGAAAACCCTGCAGTATCTCAGGCTCGGGCTCGGGCGTATTAAACGGGATGACGAATCGTATTAAGCGTTAAGAAATGTATGAAAATATGTCTGAAGTTGCAGGGACTGGCGTAAAGTGGCGTATTATGCGAGAAATCGTATTAAGAGTGGTCGTATTAAGCGGGTCTACTGTATTAATAGTTACTGAAATCGATGCAGTAGTCAATTGTGAGCAAACTACTTTCAGGACTTGCGTTTATTCTGTAACACGTTGTATAATATCTACACATAAATCTGAATGATACAGAAGCTGTCCAACTAAAATGTGAATAGTGGGTCAGCGGGTCTTACGACAGCCATTTATTTTATAATATTATGATGTGGTTATTTGTAATATACAGAAATGTTTTATGTTGGAAATATAATAAAATCCAAACTAAGCACGCTTTCTTCTCAAATAAAGCAAGGCCCACACTTTAGACACATATGTGTCAGTGCTATCTCTACGGGCGAGAGAATCGCGGCGATAGTCTCGCCATGCCAACAAATTATCTTCGTGATGATGTCGCCATGAGAACTATGAATAATAGAGTTTATGGCACGGCGAGACGAGGCGCAATTTATGTTAAATAAATAATAGGTAATAATGTTGTAGGTTAGTACCTATTACTGCCTCTCTGTAGGGCAAAGGTCTCTTCACATATAGAGCATACACGAGCATAAATCGCCACGCTTGCTGAAGACGGGTTGGCGATTTCAGACATAGATTAACTACTAGGTTCTGCCCGCAACGTCGTTCACATGCAAGTCGTAAGACAATAAAATATACATAAATAACAGCCAAATTTTCATAATATTTCCCTTTATTCTACGTTTGTAGTTTTGGTCTCAGCAGTCAAAATACGAAGAGAGTCAGGACCGGAGAAGCGGGAGCAAGTGACGTACAGTTGACAGCTCCACTGTACTGTAAGGACCTCGCGCATTGATGTCTTCGTGTAGAACGCTTTTGCAAAATATCACAGCAAGCAAAACGCCTAGTTTTGGAGACAAAAAATCCTAAAGTTTCTAAAAATTCTACTTATTTACCTACTTAATAAATATGGCACTGTACCACACACAATGTACGAATTTCATCCCTAGTTTGTTCCGTTTTACGTTCAGACAAAGTGACAGCGTATATTAATGGTTTTTTGCACAAATACAGTAAATTTTCAACTTAAATTAGTTCATTTTTAAATAGCTGCTACCGTAATGAACTCAATTATGAAGCAAATAACATCATTTATGGAATTAAAAATAATAAAGTTTAATTTGTGAACGAAACGTAATCTAATGTAAGTGACGCTAACATTTTACAGTGGTTCTTGTTTACATTCACCATAACTACATTTAATATACAAAAATAACACATCTCGACTTAAAGTAAAGTAAAAAGACAATTAGAACTTATGAGCTTAAAATAACAAAAACCTACATCATTTAAATTATTATTCGTGTATTTATTTTTATATTCATATCGAGGAGTACTGCCTTATCGAGAGCTTATTATTATTTTTATTAATCAATTTAATTCAGATAAAATAATCCATACAATTACAAAGTATAAAAATACAGAGAAATAAATTAAATTAAATTATTACAATTATAGGTACATATTGTGTTAGTAAAATCGTATGCCCTATGTCACAAACAAATGAACTGTTGAACAAATGTTCTGGATAGGGCAATCCGCACGAGATACAACCATTGGCAGGATACTGTTGCTAGTGCCTCGCACGCGCTGCAACCAAGAGGCCACTTTCTTCCGTATAACCGCATAAAAGCCGTCCATTCGCGCCTCCGCAAACATTCCTGACGCACTACAATAGCGAGGCAGCCGCATCAGCATCCTGAAGACGTTGTGGTATTGGACACGCAGAGCACTAGCAGCCCGGCGAGTAAAGGCTACTCACAGACTACTCGAGTATAACGATTGGCAGTACGCCTTTAAAAGAGTAATTTTCACTGCCCTCGAACAACGAGCAAACCTGCGTGCAACCGTATTGCCCCTGACTGCCAATGCTCTGCGCTCCCTCCCTATGTCTGCGTCATCTTGCAACTCTTCTGTCACAATGTGCCCCAGATACTTGAAGCTGCTCACCACGTTCAGCACGATTAAGCATAATAGGCGGAACATGCACTGGACCACGCGTTCCACTCTTGAAAACGAGCAGTTCGCTCTTCTTTGAGTTATACCTCAGTCCATGTTCCGCCGCGTACGCCTCACATATTGACACAAGCTTACGCACCGCCCCCACCGACGGCCTCAGCAGCACCAAGTCGTCTGCATAACTGATGTTATTTACGCTCACTCCGTCTACAAAACAACCCACACGAGTACTGATGAGCTTGCCGATGAGGTCATTAACATACAGATTGAATAACAGAGGATAGGTTATCCCCCCTGCCGCACGCCAAACTCCGTGCCATATGCATCGGATAGCGCACCAGCCCATCTCACCTGGCTCCTCTGACACTTGTACCAATCGCTCAACACGGAGATGACTTCAGCCGGCACACCCGCTCCTTCCAATTTGGCTCACACCTTATTATATAACACCCTATCAAAGGCCTTGGACAGGTCCAGGAAGTAAACATACACCGGCCGGCGTCTTCCTCTCCGTGTAGTACCCGATAGCTTGCTTAAGACACAAGATTGCGCTCTCTGTTGACAGCCTACTCCTGAACCCAAATTGGGCATCATTCAGCTTTATGTGCTGCAGGAGAATGTTGTTTTAATAAGTAATAGCTACATACTTTTAATACTATAAATAATCATAAAATATTTCAACCATTTTCCAGATTAGCTAAAGCACATATCTACATATTTTTTTTTTTATGTTACTACATAGTACCTTCTGATATGTTGCCATTCAATGAATGAAAATTTAAAACTCATATAAAAAGTTCACTTTGTAAACAAGCATACTACCAATAGATTATATCCAAGATAAGAATGCTTGGAAACATGCTGGTCCAGCTCCATAGGACAATCTAGAGTCTTGACAAAATCAAACTGGTTGCTAATTGAATTGTATAATTTATTATTTTTATGACATTGATTTACATTCTGTAATTCTGATTACTTGAACTCACATACTGACTTATTATTTGTAAATAAAATTAGGAAAATCGTATACTTTTGAGATGTGAGCCGCATGTATCTATCACATAATTAACTTCTTTGTATTTGCTTCATTTCAACTGAGGTTCAATCGGGTAAGTTTCAGTGCCTGCCTTCTGCCTTATCTGCCCCTTTTTGCCATATGTGGGGGCCCACGGGCTTTGATATAACGCCAATAAAAGCGAGCTCATGGTGTTTAAGGCAGGATCTAAAACTTATGACACTGTCGCTCAGGTCATGCTGAATGGCAGTGTCCTTAAAAGAGTCTCGCATTTCAAGTATCTGGGCCACTGGGTCACCGAGATGCTTGTAGATTATATTGATATAGACAGGGACCGCAGGGCTTTGTCTGTTAGAGCTAATATTATGCTAGCTCGTAGGTTCGCGCGCTGTACTGTGGCAGTAAAAGCTACGTTGTTCAGGGCATATTGCCAATCGTTATACACGCGCAGCCTCAAGCATACGAAAAAATCATACGAACCCCTGCGTGTTCTCTACAATAATGCCTTCAGGGCGCTGATGAAGCTGCCTCGTTACCTACTCTAGCGCGTCAGGTATGTTTGCGGCCGCAAATATAGATGGATTTGCGGTAATTATTCGCAAGAAAGTTGTATTCCTTATGCGCCGTATACGAGGCAGTTCGAACAGCTACCTTCAGCTGTTCGCATGGAGGATGAATCTGGATCTGGATTGCCCAATAATGCGCTACTGCGCACTTAGTCTAAAGACTAAGGTGAAACATATAATAGTGTATTTTAATATTTTTGTTTATGTAAAATTGTAAAATATTTTTTTTATTGATGACTTTGTAATGTTTATCTAACTGTCATATTTTAATGAATTCTTAATGTATCTAATATTTTTAAATTCACATTTATGAAGTTCAGAAATAAACGAATTTATTATTTTAAAAACAAGTACGTACCTCACTTTTCTTAAAATGAGTCTCCGCGACTTACATATTATCACATGTGTGTTAAGAAAACATTAAGGAAATCATAAAACCTTCCTACTTATGTATAATATTATTTCAGGAAGGCAATAAAAGTATTCTTGCGCACTTTATTACAGTTTCTGAACATTTTTTTTAAATTGCGCATTGGATTAGAACACTTCCAGGGTGGACCAAATAGTGACGTTATAAAAAAATATAGATTCCTCATGCCCAGGGGTATCCGAAAATACACCATGTAGGTTTTTTAATTTTTGAAAATTTATGTGAACCGCTTTCAAAATATTCTATCTATATTTGTACACCGCGTATTATCCTTTCAGACAAAATCATTCAAGATACAAAAAATTGGATGGAAATGGAGAAATTTAAGTTCGAGTGATAAAGAGTAGCGGTGTGTCCCGATCCCGGTCCCGATATTTGGGCCACGCGCCGCCACCGCCTCCGCCGCCGCCTTTAATTTTATTTTCACACCTCTTGCTCAAAAAGACCGTCATTGTGGCGTACCAGACAGAGCGAAGAAAAAATAGCAATTCTTCCTCTAGGGGAAAAAGTTTTTTTTTAAATTTTTGTGTGTCAAATGACAATGTACCTACAACAACGAAATAGTAGATTATTAACCAAGGGGATAAAGCAGGGTCTTCTGTCGCGGGTGACGATTTAAATCGCGAGCGTAAGGAAGGACTCGAGGTTTACTCCCGAGCGTAGCGAGGGTGTTAAAAACTTAAATCACGAGCGAAGCGAGGGATTTAAGACGAGTCCTGAGTGTAGCGAGGGATTTAAGTTCACCCAAGACTAAGACAGCTTTATCACCGAGGAAAATACTCTACTTTTCGTACCATTTGCGAAAAAAATAACACAATAATAATATGAGATAAGCATTTATTAAAAATAATGACAATTAAACATATTATTAGAACATTAACTTATTTATAAAAATAAATTAAAATAAACTTAACGTTTATGTCTTTGAAGAAAACAAAAACGCGGCAAATTCCTAGACTAATATTTTTTTGTCGGAAAAGCAAAAGGCATCAAGCTCATACGGCCTCGTCGGTTTTCGTAATTTTATTTAATAATCATAACTGCATAATAAATGCGTATTCCTTTTCCAAAAAGATGTATAATGCTTTATATACAAACTCAATGGTGTAAACACAGATGTAGTTCAGTATAAATTTCGGTAAGTATATTCCAAATTTAAATCACATTCTCCCCCTAGAGGATGAATGAAATTCAGTACAATTTTCTTTCCCTGTTTTTAACAGATTAAAAATGACTATTGTTATGTTCGCTTTTTGTGGCATAGAATGTCACTTTTTTGAGTAAGTGGTACGAAAAAGTTTTTTCACTCCTCTTGCTCAAAAAGACCGTCATTGTGGCGTACCAGAGCGAAGAAAAAATAGCAATTCTTCCTCTAGGGGCTTTTTTTTTTTTTTTTAATTTTTGTGTGTCAAATGACAATGAGCCTACAAAAACGAAAAAGTATTTAGTCATAAGTAGAATAATCATGAATATAGACTCGACTTATTACTGTTTCATAAAAAAAGAACTTCATTTTATTTTTGAAAATGGAACTAAAATCGGCGATCTCTTTGGTAGAATGCATGCAACGCGTTGCGGCTGCAGAAGAAAAAACAAAAAAAAAGACATTGGCGCGAAATCTTTATAATTTTTCTCTAATTGCAAATTGAATTGGTAGTGACCGTAATTAATTTTACAATAGTGAAAATGTCATCATCTAGTGAGAATGGACACCCTAATTTGCAAATAGAAGAGAAAGGAAAAGAAACACTCAACATTCATTTTCACAGAGGACTGAAATTAAGTTACCGGGAAAAAACATCTCGTTAAATATCCAGAATTGTACAAATTGTACATTTAGTTTTTAATAAAATAAACTACATATTTCATATTGTATTGGATTGTTTTATTTTCTCGCAATCGTAGTAAAAATAAAACTCGGTTTCTATTTACTCCCTCGCTAAAGCTCGGGAGTAAAACTACCTCGTATATAATGGGTCATTTTAGCTCCTTGTATAACAATCTACTATTTATTAATTTTAGGAAAACTTACATACATTTTAATAGCTAGTAATAGCTAGTAGTAGTGCAAAAGCACAATATATATAGAATATACAATATAGAATTTTCATTGTTTTGACATTCTTAAAATCTGAAGACACCCTAAAAATAAAACCCAAGGCTTTAGAAGCCCGGTTAACTATGGTATTAATATGTATGTCGGCTATTTATGTATATTATTGTCAGCTTCATCAGCGCCAATGTTTAAATATGTAATGTTCTAGTTTTACATACACTAGTAGACTAGCAATCTAATTATTTATATATGCACATAATATGCTTATTGGTTTATTTCGATGAATATGTTTATGCAAAAATGAGAATCAATTTATATGAGCATAATTTAAATAGAAAGCAGGGCGCACTGATGGCGGCGTCATAGCTGCGCCGGCCAACTGATAAGTAATTATCTACTAATACAATATTTTGGACTTTTCTTTTTGTTTGTTGAACATTAAGTTAATTATTATTGTAAATATTTTTATTTTAAATGTTGATAAGTCTAGTTTTAAGTTCTTTTGTAAATATGTGTATATAAATTATAATTAATTTTATTTAAGTAATAAATAATTTATATTTAATTTTGTTTTACTTTTAATTTACTAATTTAATTAGACTTAAGTGTGTAGGCCACTACAGGCTAGCCGTTAAACAACCGAGACTGGTCAATTACTCTAGCCCACTGCTGCTTCAGGACAACGCTAGACCACACACTGCACAACAGACGGTCGCTAAATTAGAGGAGCTGCGATTGGAACGTCTCCGACACCCACCGTACTGCCCGGACCTTGCTCTAACAGATAACCACTTTTTCCGGAATTTGGACAACTTCTTGCAAGGAAAAAAGTCAATTACGATGAGGCTGTCAGCCTTCAAAGATTTTATTGATTCTCGCTCCCAATATTTTTTCAGCAAAGGAATCAATGAACTACCGATTAAATGGCGAAAGTGCACATATAACAATGGTACATACTTACTATGATTGATTAATTAAAATTTCATAAAAAACAACGTTTTGCTTTTTCCATACAAAACGCCAATTTCTTAAGCAAGGACCTAATATTAACCGAATAAAAGTGTTAACAAATTGTGTGCAATACATATTAAAAAAATCATTAGGTTGTTGATTAGGGTAATCATTATTTTGCAAAAGTGGTAAATTACTTAAAAGTTTAGTTTTAAATGTTTCCAAGCGATTAGTCGTTTTTGGGTTAACAGTGATATATTTTTTAGTAACTTATAATACATGACATGTACATTGTATATGTTTAGATTTGAAATAGTGATCAATTAATTTTCCGCAATGATCTGAGTCTAATTAATTAATAATTTGTTTGTGGGTTGGTATAACATCTGTATAAATGTTATCTAGCAAGAACGTGAGAGTGAAACAAACTTATAATTTTAATACTTAGCCCAGAATTTTCTAACAAATTAACATTAAAATCACCACAACTGATGATAGACTTGTTCGAATTACAAATTTTGCAACGCTTCATCCATAACATTTTGATAACAAACATACATTCCTGAAGCATACACTCGGGGCTAGCTGGGCCGAACCAACGCAAATGCATACGTGCATCCGTGGTGTAGCGACCCGGACTGCCGGGCACTTCTTCTCATGCAACCGAGCGGGTGGGCAGGTTGCGGATAGCCCAACTCCGGCTGCGGGACCGGCTACCAACAGTCGATCTGGCACCTGGAGCATCTCGTAAGAGATCCCGGACAAGAGAAGTGCCCGAACACCAGGCCCCAGGTCTAGGGTAACCCATACACCTCATTCCATGCTCCAATTTGACCCAATCAACCCAACCCTTCCCTATCCATAAATCCCGTCAATCCATAAATCCTTAGGCCAATTCCCAGACCTAAGGTGACCAAAAACCTATACCTTATCACCAAACAATCTCCCTCTTGTCCTTAATTCCCATCGGTCCCAGAGGAAGGGTAACCTCGATACCAAAAAAGCCCACCCCCTCGCCAAATGAAAAATGCAGAAGGAGAATAATTCTACCCAGGTGGGTCCCGGCCAAGCCGGGGAATCCCACACCGCTACGGCGGTCAGCCCTCATCGTATTCTGGGGGGGGGAACCACCTGCACACGTTCATCGTCTTCGCCGTGCTATTCAGCACGGCCGGCTGCTGATTCAGCGACCACAACACAGGCAGTGACCCACGCGCCCATGGACACAACTCCGGCTGCGACCAACGCGCCAACCAACCCTACCACGGCTGCGACCCACGTGCCAATACCCACTACGAGTCGTATGCCTCCCGCGAGCATCTGGCAACAGAGCATCGTGAGGTGAGGAACAGCGTAAATAACCCTGACAATGACCCCGGCGACCTTACCACTCACCCGGGTGCTGGAGTACGACTGCTGAAGAAGCGCGGAAAAACCACCCGGGGGTAGGCGACCGAAAGCAGCGCGATCGGACGCCGAAGGGTTAGTACGCGACCAGCCACGAGTCCGCGACGGGGAAACCCGACGCGAAAAGGGGCCAGACGCGGAAAACAGAGAACGGCCGCAAGTCCGCGAAGGGGAAACCAACGCGAAAAACGGCCTAACGTGGGACTACGCGACCAGCCGCAAATCCGCGAAGGGGAAACTCAGCGCGAAAAGCGGCCGGACGCGGAACCACGCGTGCAGGGGCAAGTCCGCGAAGGTGAAAAGCGAAAAGCCCATGCACCCGACAGAGTCTACCGGGGGCGCCAGTCGACCTTACACAAACACCGACACATCCCGAGACAATCCCAGACCGAAACACCGCAGAGGAAAACGAGGTGGATCCTTGCACCCTAACCCCGCCACTTGGCCGGGCACCTCCAAGTCGCAGCCTGGACCGAGCGGTACAGGGCCGGCGAAGAGGGATCGCCCTGACGACACGGCGTCACCGGGTACGCTCCAGGGGGATGCAAAGCGTGTAAGGATACACTCCGCCCAGGAGGAGCCGAGGACCTATGCGCGGGCCACCAAAGGATATTCCTGCGCGGCTCGCCGTAGCAATCTGCTTCCCTCCCCCATCCAGAGATTTGACAACGGAAAATACCGAGCAGGTTAAAGTAGGCCTAGTAGACCCACTTCCGACGGCTGGCGCCCAAGTTGCTGGGCGCGGCTGGCGCGCTTGCGACGCTGCTTCCCAATCTGGGGGGCCCGAGCGCCGTCTGTAGGCGGCTCTACGTGGGGGTCGTGCGATCCATGGCCCTGTATGGGGCCCCGGTGTGGGCCTCTGACCTGACGGCCGGCAGCATCGCTGTTTTGCGAAAGCCGCAGAGGGCGATGGCCGTCAGAGTCATCAGGGGGTATCGCACGATCTCCTACGAGGCGGCTTGCGTACTGGCCGGATCCCCGCCCTGGGACCTCGAGGCGAAAGTACTCGCGTCGTTGTATCGGTGGCGCGAGGAAGCGAGGGCGCGGGGCGAGGGACCGATGCAGCGACACATAGAGCTGCGTCGGTCTCAGCTTCGCGAGGTCCTGGTGGCGGAATGGCGGGACAGGCTTTCACGCCCTACCGCCGGCCTCGTCACCATCGAGGCGGTCCGGCCGGTGCTCGAGCGCTGGCTCGGGAGGAGGCACGGCTCCCTGTCGTTTCGGGTGACGCAGGTGCTCTCGGGGCATGGTTGCTTCGGGAAGTACCTGTGTCGCATAAACAGGGAGCCGGACGCCCGGTGTCACCACTGCGTCGACTGCCGGGAGGACACGGCGCGGCATACGCTGGCAGAGTGTGCCGCTTGGGAGGAGCCGCGCCGTGCCCTCATCTCAGAAGTAGGCAGTGACTTGTCGCTGCCGGCCGTAGTCGAGTCGATGGTCGGCAGCGACGAGTCCTGGGACGCGGTGGTTTCCTTCTGTGAGACAGTCGTCTCGCAGAAGGAGGCTGCGGAAACGGAGAGGGAGATCTCGTCCTCTCACCCGGCCCGCAGAAGGCGCACCGGGCGTCGGCGGAGGGCGGACAACGCCCTCTTCCAGCCCCCCTAAATGGGTCCAGGGGCGACGGACTCGGGGACGTCCGTCGCCCCCCACACACCAGGACCCGAGGTGGCGGCGCGTAGTGTTCCACGCGCGCCCCTGTTAGACGTCGCGGGGGGAGTCAAACACCTCACTCCCCCCCCAGACCCGAAGAGGCCCGCAGTGGCGGGCCGGCACCAGTCGGGGGTTGTGGAAGGATCGTATGTTCCCGCGACCCCCGGCGTAGGTGTGAGATGGAACACCGGGGTGGTTTTTAGTCAGTAAGAGTCTGACAGACCCCGTCGCCCGCCCCAGGGCGGCGGACATCCATGAGGATTTTCCACCCCGGAAACAAAAAAAAAAAAAAAAAAAAAGGCCTAGTAGACCTACTCATGGGCGGTCACCCGTCAACACCGCTCCCTTCAACACCACTCCCCGCCTTCCGCGGATGCCCACGGGTAGCGGAGGGCACAGTGCAAATGTGGTGTGAGGACGTCTACGCCCTAACCTGGCTGTCACAAAACGTACCCCTCATAAAACTCCCTGACACAGATATTACACTGACGGTACTCCGACAGTCGGACGTGCCCACCCGGGTGAGAGCCTCGCTTTTCGTCCCTCGCTATCGAGGAGATGTGCTGAGGCTCCACAACATCCTGATACGTCAGAACACCTGGTACGATATAGCCAGTTGGTCAATGTACAGGGCAACCAGGGTCGGTGGTGAGAACTATGGGATATATTTGACCCTGGGTCTGCGGTCTGACGGAGGAAAAGGTCCTGGGTCGGGAGCGTCGCATATCGTACCTGCTAGGTTCGATATACGTGCGCTTCTGGCCCACGGCCCAGCCCTCGGACAGTACGACGGACACGAAGACAGCACCGACAGCGACACTGACGGAGGACACAGAGATTGCCCAGCTCGAGGAGGTCATGGCTCGCGCGTCGATGGCTGACGTTGAGGCCACCATACCACCTACATCTCCCGGCTGGAGCTAGCGGCTGTTAGCGTCCTCGCCGGTTGACACACACGACAACCAATATAGAGAGGGGGTAGCGGAGGAAATGTCCGATGGATCCACCTCAGACTAACACCTCCCCCTCCCCATCGCCATCAACACCACTCTATATCATCCAGACAAACTTCCAACACAGCCAAACTGCCACGGCTAGCTTACGCAGGGCACTGGAGGTTAACCCCCATACAATCGCACTGATCCAAGAGCCGTGGATCAGGAACAATAGAATATGCGGCCTCAGTAACATCGGAGGTAAGCTAATCCTCAACACGCATAGCACAGACTAACCTAGATCCTGTGCATACATACCAAAAAACATCCCTACCGCGCTGTCAGATCTCTGGAACAGAATTGAGTAAGTACTCAATTCTGTTCCAGAGATCTGACAGCTGTCAGACTCCAGACCGTAGATGATCTTCCAGATGTTGTACTGGCCTCGGTATACATGCCGGGCGAGGACACAGACTGCCCGCCGAAAGAAATGGCCGACCTGGTACAGCACTGCGAGCACACCAAATTAGACCTGATTATCTGCACCGACTCGAACTCCCATCACCCGCTCTGGGGTAGCGATGCATCGAACTCCAGAGGAGAGGTATTATCCACTTATTTATTCTCTACTAACCTTAGCATTATTAACCGAGGCTCTGAACCCACTTGGGTCACAGCCCGAGGACAGACTATCATAGATTTAACTCTTGCTACAGAAAACGCGACCAACCTTATCACAAACTGGCATGTATCGGGAGAACCTTCTTGCTCAAACCACAGAAGGATCCGTTTTACACTAACTACCAACACTAAAAAACCCATGTCGAGACGAAACCCGCGGCACACCGATGTACCCGGGTACAAGCGCCTCCTGGCAGCCTTACTAACCAGGCACCTATCACAAACAACCATAAAAGACACCACACAACTAGAATACACTGTAACAAAGCTAACAGAATACCTAACTCAGGCATACCATGCATGCTGCAAGCTAAGGGCGCCTCGAACTAACAGTGAGAGATGTCCCTGGTGGAACGCCGAACTAGGTAAACTCAGGAATACACTAAGAAAGCAATTTAACAAAGCTAAGAACACCAGACTACCGGAAGATTGGGAGCTATACAAAGAGACCCAATACACATACAAAAAGCAAATCAGAACCGCCAGGAGAAAAGCTTGGCGAAAGTTCTGTGAATCCATCGAAAACAACAATGAAGCCGCATGAGTAAGGAAGATACTGGCAACTGACCAGGATCGAACCCTCAGCGCGCTGAAAAGACCCGACAACTCGTACACACTGACGGACCAGGAAACCAGCAAGGTCCTTCCTTCTTGAGACCCACTTCCCAGACTGTAAACTCTTAGACGACAGGACCTGGGAAGCTAAGCCAGACTGGATCCCAACGGAACGCGACTGGTCCAGAGCCCACAGTCTAGTAACAGAAGACCGCATAAAGTGGGCTATCAACACCTTCCAACCATACAAGTCCGCAGGACTTGATGGCATTTTCCCGGCCCTGCTGCAATGGGGGGTTGACTATATTACACTATGGCTGATGGCTATCTATCGGGCATGCATAGCACTCAGATATATACCCCTAGCCTGGCGCGAAGTGAAAGTCATCTTTATACCTAAACCTGGCAAAGCTGACTACACACAACCCAAGGCGTACAGACCCATTAGCCTCACATCCTTTCTACTAAAGACCCTAGAGAGACTCTGCGATCGGCATATCCGAGACGGACCTCTTCGGGCAAGACCACTCCACAAACAACAACATGCGTACTCCACAGGCAAATCAACGGAATCCGCGCTGCACAGTGTGGTATCCAAAATTGAATGCGCGGTGGACTACAAATGCTCAGCACTGGCCGCCTTCATTGACATCGAAGGCGCCTTTGACAAAACCACTTTCAAAAGCATCAGCACGGCCCTGGACAGGCCCAGTATAGACCCGTCCTTGAGTGGCTGGATCACTAATATGCTCAGACATAGAGCCGTACAAGTAACCGTAAATGACACCACAAGGGCCATTGTAGCGAAGGGCTGCCCGCAAGGGGGCGTCCTATCACCGCTCCTATGGAACCTGGTCGTAGACAACTTAATAAAAGAACTCAACGACAAAGGGAACTTCACCGTAGGCTGCGCCGACGACTTAACCATAATAATAAATGGCGCCCATGAAAACACCTTGTGCAATCTAATGCGCCAGGCCCTGAAGATAGTGGAGAATTAGTGCGGCAAACACCAACTCTCAGTGAACCCCACAAAAACCAAGTTGATTCTCTTCACAAAAAAGAGGAAAAACTACCACGTTTCTTTGGTACCACCCTAAGCCTATCAACTGAAACCAAATACCTGGGCATCTTTTTGGACAAACAGCTGAATTGGGCAAAACACACCAATTACATCACCACGAAGGCCAGTATATCCTTGTGGCAGTGCAAGCGATTGCTTGGCAAGAATTGGGGGATTAGCCCACGGGTTACCCACAGTCATCCGACCAATCATTACAATCAGTAGTCTGGTGGCCCAGAACAGAACTGAGCACAGCCCAAAGAGACCTCGAAAAGCTGCAGCGGCTCGCGTGTGCGGCGATCACCAGCTGCATGAGAACTGCACCCACCGCTGCCCTACAGGCTATGCTTGGGCTACGGCCCCTACACCTCACTGTGAGGGAGGAGGCGACCCTGGCTACCTTTAGGCTACATATAGCAGGAACCCTGAGCAACGACTCCAGGGTCAAGCACAAACGTTTGAGGGAAGAGGCGATCAGGCGTCAGCCGATGATGTCATCACCCTGCGACAAGGCCCTGAAACAATACTGCTTTCAAAAGCACTACAGCATAGTGCTTGAAGAGGAGCAGTACGACCATTCAGGCCTAAAGGAACTGAGAATTTACACCGATGGATCAAAAACCGACTGCGGAACTGGAGTCGGAGTGTTCTCACACGACCTCAACATAAAAATATCCAGACCCCTGGGAATGCTCAACACAGTCTATCAGGCAGAGTGTGTGGGCATAATACAGGCGGCTTATGCCATAGCAGCCAGAAGAGTTGCGGACACCCGAATCCGCATACTCTCTGACAGCGCCTCAGTCCTCCAATCCCTAGGGAAAAAATGCATTACTTCGAATCTAATACTAGAATGTCACAATGCGCTTGAACGGGTAACCGTATCAAACCGCAATACAGTGACGCTACAATGGATAAAAGGACACAGTGGATCGCTAGGTAACGACGCAGCCGATGAGCTGGCCAGGAGCCCATCCAGCACGTCGGTCTGTGGACCGGAACCTATGGTGCCCATCCCCTTCAACCAACTACGCAGGTAGCTACAGGAGTACACCCACACACAAGCAGAGAGCTGGTGGGCGTCATCACCGGGCTGCAGGCAATCCAAGGAAGCCATGCCATCACTAGACGGCAAGCTAACCAGGCGGTTGCTACGCCTGGACAGGAAAGGCATGCGCCTGGTGACGGGGACCATCACGGGCTAAACAAACACTTTCACACAATAGGCATAACGGACAGTCCTCTATGCAGGGCTTGCATGGAGACTGACGAAACTGTTGCGCATGTGCTCTTCGAGTGCACAGGCGTCGCCCAAATTAGGTCAAATACCCTCGGGACACCCAGATCTTACACATTTTATTTTACAGTATAACCTTAACAGTAACTGTTTATAAATTCTTATTTCTAGGAATATCTAGCAAATAATTATGTGACGGCCATTTGAGGAGTGATTGCTCGCCATGAGCTCAAAAAAACAATGGATATGAATCGTTTCTGCCTGGGCGTAGACTAATCTCCACTACCAAGCCACTACCCCGCTAAACCAAGGGAAATTCAGACTCAGTGTTGCCAGTAAAATAATTAAATACAAATACAATACAAAAAGTTTATTTTCTCTCTCACATAGAAATATTCAAGGTATAATATACATCATTCAAAGAGTACATAAGCGAATTATAATCTATGTGGGAGACTGGTTTCTGTACTAGGAGACCTGTATGACAGATTACCAGCCTCTCCAGACTCCGGAAGTGGGTAACAGGTTCTTGGTGTACATCATTCCAGGTAAGTGATATTTAAATACGTAAACTGGGTGAAGTTTGACTGTGTTGTGAGGATTAAGTAAATGAGGGTGTGAGAATCGGGTGTGTGAATGTGTATATGAGGGTGTGTGTGTTTTGTGGGTGTATATGTGTGTGTGTGGGGTGGGTATATGTGGGTGTATGTGTGGGTGCATGAGTATGTGTGAGGTGGGTATATGTGGGTGTATGTGTGGGTGTGGGTGTGGGTGTATGAGTGTATGTGGATGTGAATGAGTGTGTAGGTGTTGTCAAGTCATACGTAGTAAGTCTAGGATGGGACTTTAAGCAAATTTTCTGTTTCATCGTAACTGAGGGACTTTAACCAAGTGGTTAAAGCCCTTTTACATTTGACTCGTGTAAGTGGGTAAATTGCAAGCTTCTTATTTATTTTATTGTAAAGATATCCACCTAAAAATCCAAAAAATTTGCGAGAGAAAGCAGTGTTTCGCTTGGTAAGCGTTTGGCAAACCCTGTGTTTGACTCTCTTGTTATTGTTCAACAAAGGATCATACCCTATTAGTGAGTGTTGTTTTAGAACTGTGCACAATATAAACAGTTGGCGTACTGTCAACACATCAGAGAGCAAGTAAAGATCCTTAGTAGGAAAGAAAAAAGGTAGTGACAAACTTACTTTTAAGACCGCTCTTTGGGCTCTTTCCAGTTTTAGTATGTGTGTCCTACAGGAGCCACCCCATATAGTAACACAGTAGCTCAAGATGGATTGGCATAATGCCATATATACCATTTTAATGACTTCTTTGTCAGCTATGTGCCTCAGACTTTTAAAGAAGTAAATTAGTTTCCTGGTTCTAGAGGATAGTAAGTCAAGGTGATGTTTGAAGCTTAGATTACTATCAATCATGACTCCAAGATACTTTATACTAGAAGCTATTTCTAAATTTCTACAGGAACAGAGATGGTTGGAGGAGCAGTAGTGAGCTTTTAAGGAGTAGTTTTTGTGAATTGCAGTTGTAGTATTTTTGATGAAAAAAGGTATATATTTGGTTTTGCCAACGTTAAGTGTAAGGCCGTTGTCATTGAGCCATTGTATTACTGAGTTGAATCCAGTTTGAGCAAAGCCGTAAACATCATTCCAAGTGTCACCATGGAAGATCAGTGCTGTGTCATCCGCAAACGTCACGATTTTGCCATTTTGTAGAGGAAGATTACACAGATCATTAATGAAGATGAGGAAAAGTGTGGGACCCAAAACACTGCCCTGAGGGACACCGTAGGATATAGGTAAGTCTTCACTGGTGGCCTCACCTACTCTAACTCTCTGATGTCTATCAGTAAGGTAATCCCTAAACAATTCGAGCTGCGTATCGCGAATTCCCATGGTATGTAATTTAGCTAACAGGAGTGGAACAGAGACCGTGTCAAAAGCCTTTGCTAAGTCCAGGAATATTGTTATTACTTTATTTTTATGGTCAAGTTTATTAACAATGTGATCAGTTAATTCGTGAACTGCATCATTTGTCGAGATTCCAGCTCTAAATCCAAATTGAGATCTCGACAGTAGGGTTTTGGTCTCAAGATATTTTATTAGACGTTTGTTAATGAGTTTTTCGACAAGTTTTGATAGTGTAGGAAGTATAGAGATGGGGCGATAGTTATTGACACAGCCTCTGTCACCACTCTTGTGTATTGGGATCACTTCCGCAAGTTTGAATTCCCCCGGAAAAACACCTGTGCGGAACATTAAGTTGAAAATATACGTTAAGGGGGGTACTAGAATGGTGACGTATCTTTTTAGAAAAGCTCCCGAGATATAGTCACGTCCAGCAGTATTAACCTTCTTTAAATTCAAAATACACAGATGAATCTCTGTTTCATCAGTGGGATACAAGGCGAAGGAGAAAGGAGAGGAGTTAGCATACGATGTACTGTTAGGTGGACTGCCGTGATGAATGCTCTCTGCAAGGTTCTTCCCAATAGACACAAAAAATCTGTTTATGTTATTGGCTGAGGTGGTAGGGTTTGTCGGAGATATAAGATCCATAGCTGGGTTTGTTTTTTTATTGGAGTGTGTTATCTGTTTTATAGCGTCCCATAGATTTTTGTTGGTAGTTTTAGCTGCTTCATTTATTAGACTTTTTTCATATTCTCTTTTTAATTTTTTTAATAACCCGTTGCAAAAATTTCTGTACCTTTTATAAGTGATATTGATAATTTCATTATTTGGGTTTTTTTTGCATTTTATATGGAGTTTATCACGGTTCCTCATACACCTTAACAGTCCAGTAGTTATCCAGGGCTTTTTAATCCTCTTGCGATTGGGTACAGTAATAGTTTGTGTGTTAGATTCTATTTTAGATTTTAAGTCATTAACTAGCATAGTTGTAGCTAAATTTGCATCTGATGTTTCATAGATGGAATTGAAACATATATTTTGCATGTCGTTGTCAAGGCCTATATAGTCAATTTTCCTAGTGATAGATGATTTTTTGGATTGGTTAAGGTGTTCTAGCACAAGTATCACACTGTCATGATCCGTAACAGACGTTTCCGCAACATAGCAAAATGCAGGGAAATTACTTTTAAGCATAACATGGTCTAAACATGTTTTGCTATGTGTTGGCAACTGATGGGCTGGTAGAATGCTGTGTGACGCTAGAAGGTTTAGGTAGACTAATGAGTTGGCATCTTTACTGTTTGTAATTATGTCTATATTAATATCTCCAGTGAGTATAATATTAGGGTAATTTAAGCTGCTTAAGAGATGATTTAGTGATTCAAGAAAGGGATTAATATTTTTATTGCCGGGGGGTCTGTATATTGCAACTATGATGGTGTTACTGTCTAACTTTATTGTTAGACAGTTGGCATCTTGTAGGTTAGGTTCTGCTATTAACGGTCTTAAATTATCTTTAAAGTATACAATGACCCCTTCATTTTGTGTGATGAAATGTGTATCAAGTCTGTTATAGCCTCAAACGTTTACACGTGCGGCTATTATTATTTAGCCACAAGCACCTCCCGAATTTAAAAGTAAAAGCATTAATTACGGCATACTAAATTATGTAACACGAATTCACACATTGCGATTTTATTTTACATGGTTAACCTTTCCCCAGACTTATTGACCAGACGAATTATGTAATGGGCATGACACTAAATAAAGAAATAAAATATATTATTTTGTTTATTTTTGACTAGCGACCCGCCCCGGCTTTGCACGAGTGAGTGTATGTGACGGAAGTCGTATAACTATAGAAGGTCTTTACCTATACAATGTTTAGAACTGTTTTTACATTCGGGGCATGCTGGCCGACCGCCCGTGCCCGTTCCGCTGCGAGCGATTATTAATTTTAAATCGGTGATATCTTCTAAGATATTCATTTTAGTGATATGCTATACAGAGCAATTTTGATATACATTAAATGCACAACGTTTGTAACGTATTTAATTGGATAAAGATTAATTATGTATGGTTTAAAATAGCTTCGTAAATAACTCTTATTTTTTTTTGTAATAGTATGTAAAAGGTAAAAATGGTTACTGTAGGTTACCTTAGGAGGGGGGATCCCCCACAGCGCATACTTCCACGTAGTATCCCCCGGGCAACGCCGTGTCTGACCACCGTAACGGAGTGGCAGACCGGCGGCTAAAGTGCGCTGTGACTCACAGACATAAATGCGGTCGTCTGTGACAATGTCGAAGAAAGCCATGCGTGACGCCTCCGGGCGTCCCGAGTCGCCCTTCTCAGGGCGATTCAAACGGCCCTTCTCAGGGCCAACGCAGTGGCCCTTCCCAGGGCCCATCCACCGGCCCTTCTAAGGGCCACGCTGAAGCAGGCCGCGCACCATCCGCGGCCAGCTTATCCAGTCTGCAGGCGGAGTTTTCGGACTCCGACGAGTCCACCATGGACACGTCGGCGGCCGAAAACGACCGCCTTCAGCGGAAGCGGACCTACCTGAGGGTCGGGTCCGGGGGCTCCTCGGAGTCGGTGGGAAAGTCGAAGAGGAAGCCGAAGTCAAAAAAGGCTTCCACTTCGGCTTCGACCCCCACCCACGACGTGGGCCTGTTGGACGCCGAGCGTCAGTTAGGCCTGGCGAGGAGGGATCAGCTCCAGCTGGACCTCGAGGAGAAGGTCGCTGCCAGGGAGCAGCAGGCGCGGGCCGCCAGGTCGAGGGCTGGATACGGCACATCCATTGTGCTGTACGCCGACCACTCCCTGGCGGAGCTGGAGCGTATGGCGCTCCAGGACAAGGAGGAGGTACTGGAGGTCGCCTCCAAGTCCTCCAACCTGAAGGGGACCTTTCAGAAGGCCCTCAAATGCCGGGCCGTGAGCATGCACGGCATCATCACCGAGCTGGTGCAGCGGACGGCCACGGACGAGACGCGGCAGCTGCAGGCGAAGGTGGATCGCCTGCAGTCCGAGGTCAGTCAGCTGCACCAGAAGCTGGCTGAGGTCACGGCTCGGCCTGCGCAACCAGCCCCTGGACAGGTGGTAGGAGGCTCCACCTCCTCCAATTGCAACCTTGAGGAAATATTCCGAAAGGTTGTCATGGAGGAGAGGGCTTTCACAAGAGCCTGCTTCGCAGGGATAGAGGACCGGCTCTTGCCGGAAAAGCGGCTCCGCCCGCCGCTAGCGGCGGATAAGAGTCCGCCACCGACGGAGCCGGTACCTGTACCTGCACAGCCTGTGGGAGCCCCGCCATCGGGTGTGCAGCCCCAGGCCTCGAAGCCCCCCAAGGGCAAGGGGAAGGGCAAGGGGACGGGCAAGAGGAGCACTGTGGCTCCTCAAACCCCTACCACAAGCGCGGAGGGAGCGTCTGCCACTCCGGCAGCCCACCAGAACACGCAGCGGGAGGACGCCATGCTTCCCTCCACCACCCCGTCCAACCGGGCGTGGACGGAAGTGGGCAAGGGGGGAAAGGCCAAAAAGCCCAAGCCCGCTGCGACTGCTTCGGCAGCCCAGAAGGCTCCGGCGGGCGGGAGGAAGTTGGTTCCTCCCAAAACTGCAGCGGTCGTGGTGACCATCACCCCGGAGGCCGCGGAGCGGGGCGAAACGTACGAGTCCGTCCTAAGACGGGCTCGTGCTAACGCGGATCCCTCCCGGCTGGGGATTGGAAACATCACGTGCCGCCGCACCCAGGCCGGAGCCCGACTTTTTGAGTTCGGGGGCGATCAGCGCGGCGCAAACGCGGACCTCTTTGCAACAAAGTTGCAGGAGGTCATCGCGGATGTGGCGACGGTCGCCAGACCAGTCAAGACCGCATCCTTGGAGGTGATCGATATGGACGATTCGGTCACTAAAGAGGATGTGGTGGCGGCCGTTGCCACCGCGGGAGGCTGCAGCGCTAGTGCGGTAAGGGGGGGAGCCATCAGGCCCGGCCGCCGTGGCATGGGCGCCATCCGCGTCGAGTGCCCAGTCGCCGCGGCGGCGGCCGCCCTTAAGGCGACCAAGGGACGCCTGCTCGTGGGCTTCTGCTCGGCTGTGGTCCGGCTGCTTGAGGACAAGCCTGCGCGCTGCTTCAAGTGCTTCGCGCCGGGCCACACCCGATCTACGTGTCCCTCCAAGTTCGACTGGGGAGAGTCTTGCTTCCGGTGCGGACAGGAGGGACACAGGAGTGCCACTTGCGGTGCCGCCACGCCACACTGCCCGGCGTGTGCTGCCAGTGGTCGCCCCGCGGGGCACAAGATGGGGGGCAGGAATTGCCAGCCGCCCACGAGGAAGGGCATAGTGCCGGCGCAGGTTCGCCCTGTCGCCGCCACCGCCGCTGTCGCCGCCGCTGTAACTCCAGCTCCAGCGGCGGTAGCTGAGGAGGGGGGTGCGATGTCGGAATAATGGTTTCCAATCATCGCATCCTCCAGGCGAACACCAACCACTGCAGAGCGGCCCAGGACCTGCTGGTGCAGGCCGTGGCTGAGTGGTCGGTGAACGTAGCGGTGGTTGCCGAGCCCTACTCGATCCCCAGCAGTTGGCTGGGTGACGACGACGGCTTGGTGGCACTAGCGGCGCGGTCCTCCACAGACTCCCCTCCCCTCTCGCTATTAGAGAGGGGACCGGGATACGTGGCCGCCGCGTGGGGAGAGGTAGCCCTCGTGGGCGTCTATTTCTCCCCAAACCGCCCTCTTCAGGACTTCGAGAACTATCTCGGAGTCCTGGCCGCCGTGGTCGGAAGGGCGGCGCCGCGTCAGGTCTCCGTATTGGGAGACCTGAATGCCAAGTCGGTGACCTGGGGCAACCGGGCCACCGACCCTCGCGGGCGGGCAGTGGAGATGTGGGCGGCCTCCTCTGGGCTCTCCCTCCTTAACAGAGGGAACGTCCAGACATGCGTGCGGCGGCAGGGTGGCTCGATAGTGGACGTCACCTTTGCCACCCCTGCGTTGGCCGCGCGCGTGCTGAACTGGCGGGTGGACCTGGTGGAGACTATGTCGGACCACCGCTATGTGCGGTTCGACATCTCCGCCAGTGGCCCCGGAGCGGTGCAGCCCCTCTCGGGGCGATCACCGTTCCCGCGGTGGGCTTTCACCCGCCTGGACAGGGAGGCAGCGGCGGAGGCGGCGTTCATCCAGGACTGGCTGTCGCCGCCTACCGCCGGCCTGGATGTGGACACCGCGGCGGGCCAGCTGAGGGAGTCTCTGACCGAGGTATGCAACTCCAGCATGCCCCGGTCTCGCCGCCCGGCTCCCCGCCGCGCCGTCTATTGGTGGTCGGAGGAACTGGCGGGGCTCAGAACCGCCTGCGTGGCGGCCAAGAGGGCCTACACGCGGAGTCGGCGGCGGCGTCGACGCAACCGGCCCGACGAGGACCGCCTCTACGAGGTGTACGTGGAGGCAAAAATGGGCCTCGATCGGGCCATCGCCGCCGCTAAAGACTCGGCGAGAGCCGAGCTGCTGGAGGGTCTCGACAACGACCCTTACGGGAGACCGTATAAGGCGGCGCGCAACAAATTGCGCCCCTTTGGTCCCCCGGTTGTCGAGACCCTGGAGCCCACATTTCTGGATGGGGTGGTTCAGTCCCTGTTTCCGTGCAGGGACAACTTCACCCCGCCAGTGATGTGTGGAGCCCCGCTGGAGGATGAGGAGGAAGAGGAGGCTCCCTCTCCTGTCACGGAGTCGGAACTTGGCGCAGCGATTGTGCATATCCGCGCCAAGAAGACGGCTCCGGGCCCCGACGGTGTCCCGGCGAGGGTGGTGGCAATTGCCGCCACCCAAATGGAGGAGCGGTTTCGGGACCTCTTCAGCGCATGCCTTGCGTCTGGAAGGTTCCCGAAACCGTGGAAGGAGGGGCAGTTGTGCCTCCTCCGCAAGGAGGGCCGCCCTGCAGACTCCCCCTCGGCATACCGGCCCATCGTTCTGCTCGATGAGGTCGGAAAAATGTTCGAGGGGATAATCGCTGCCCGCCTAAAGGGCCATATGCGGCGTATCGGGCCGGACTTGTCGGACGCTCAGTTCGGTTTTCGGGCTGAGCGTTCGACGGTGGACGCGCTGGCCTGCCTCAAGAGGCAGGTGAAGGAGGCGGTGGAGGTGGGGGACGGATTGTTGGCGGTGTCATTCGACATAGCCAACGCCTTCAACTCTGTTCCCCACAGCACCATCCTAGAGGCACTCCGATTCCACGGGGTGCCTCGATATATGCGGCGTCTACTGGCCAGCTACCTGGAGGATCGGGCGATCGTCCTCGTGAACAGGGCTGGCCAAGTCCGGCGGTACGCAGTCGAGGCCGGCGTTCCACAGGGGTCAGTCCTGGGACCTCTCCTCTGGAACGTCGGCTACGACTGGCTCTTGCGGGGAACTCTCCTCCGAGGTACGAGTGTCGTCTGCTACGCGGATGACACTCTCCTCACCGCCCGGGGGGAGAGTTTCAGGGAGGCGGCCAACTTGGCCTCGGCGGGCGGATCCTTGGTCGCAGGGAGGATCCGCCGCCTAGGATTGACGGTGGCGCTGCACAAGACCGAGGCTGTGTTCTTCCACGGGCCTCGGCAGCGCCAACCACCAGACGCCCACATATTTGTGGAGGGCGTCCGAATCGAGGTGAAGGCCCAGATGAAATATCTGGGCCTTGTACTCGACAGCAGGTGGCGTTTCGGCCCGCATTTTAGCGGGCTGTCGACGCGCCTGCTTAAGACTGCGGGCGCCCTCTCGTGGCTGCTCCCCAATTTGGGGGGGCCCAGCGCGCGATGCCGGCAACTTTACGCCGGCATCTTGAGGAGTATGGCCCTCTACGGGGCCCCAATCTGGGAGGACTCCCTCCAAAGGCGGGAGAACGCCGCGGCCTTGCGGGCCCCCCAAAGGGCCATAGCTCAGCGGGTGTCGCGGGCCTACCGCACGGTGGGCTTCGCGGCAGCGTGTGCTCTGGCTGGCACCCCTCCTTGGGAACTCGAGGCGTGGGTGCTCGCCAGAGTATACGAATGGACGGCGGGGCGGAGGGCGAGAGGAGAACGCCCCGCCCCGGAAGAGCGGGAGGCCGTCCGGCGGGAGGCGAGGGACGCCATCGTCGTCCATTGGACGAGGGACCTCGCCACCGCAGCCTTCGGCCGCCAAACCCTCGACGCGATCGGGCCGGTCCTGCCAGACTGGCTCGATCGGTCGCATGGGTTCCTCTCGTTCCGTCTGGTGCAGGTGCTGTCCGGACACGGTTGTTTCGGATCGTACCTGCACCGAATCGGACGGGAGGAGACACCGTCGTGCCACGACTGCGGTGCGGCGGAGGACGCGGCGCAGCACACCCTCGCGGTGTGCCCGTCGTGGTCCGAGCCGCGCCGCAGTCTCACTGCGGTGATCGGACCGGACCTCTCACTCCCCGGTTTGGTCAACGCCATGCTGGGCGATGAGAGGTCCTGGGCGGCAGTGGCCTCCTTCTGCGAACACGTCATGTCCCAGAAGGAGGCGGCGGAGCGCGCGCGGGAGGACGATCCTCACGCGGCGGCGCTCCGAAGACGGAGGAGGGGTCGGAGAAGACGTCAGTATGACGGCCATCAGCGACTCCTCCCCGGTGGAGGCCAGCAGGCAACGGGTGCGGGGGCACCCTTGCCTGTATTGCACGGGCCTCCACCAGTGTCGGACGGGAATGGCCAGGTGTTCCCGGCCATTCCCGTAGCCCCCCAGACTGGGGGGCATGCGGGGCCCGCCAGCTAGGCGGGCATACGCCGGGAGGGCTGTGGAAGCAGAGGCTGAGCCAATTTCCCATAGCCCTCCCATCACGGCGTCGCGGGAACACCGCTGAGTTTTAGTGGGTATACTGCCACTCTGGCAGGGAGTCCCACATACTCTGTCTCGTCCCCCGACGAGCGGAGATGCGTAATGTCATTTCTCAGCGACAAAAAAAAAAAAAAAAAAAAAAAAAGGTTACCTTAGGAGATAGACATATACCATCACGGACTTTTCTGTAGACCTTTGAAAGATATACAATTCCGTACTACATTATTTTGATCTCTATCGTAAGGTATAGCCAACGTTAGCTAAAGAAGTGCCCAAAAATATGTTTATACCATTCCCCCTCTAAAAAGCTTATTTTATTCACTGAAAACAGTGAATAAAAAGCACTTTTACTCACTGTTATATCGCTACACAAGTTGACCATCCTAATAATATTAACAAGAAAATTACTCTTAATTTTAGTAATTGTTCCAATTTTAATGTGCATTTTAATTAATTTAAGCTTCCTTTTTCTTTATTACATGTTTATTTTCGCTTCAATCTTTCTTTTTCTCGTAGTCATGGTATAAAGTATAGTATGCAACTCTTAAATAAAACGGATTTATATCGAGGGCCATGAATCACTCGCGTCGCTCAGGATTCTAACTCCCTACGGTCGTGATTCAGTCGTTAGAATCCTTCACTAGCTCGTGATTCATCTATGGCCCTCGCTTTAAATCCGTCCTTTATTCACTAATTGCATAATATACTATTTTTACGACATCATTACAAACCTTTGAAATTCTCGGCTTTTCTCTACTATAATAATTATGCATACTTACATTCGAAAAAAAAAGTTTAAATGATAGTGAAAACCGTATCAAAATCCGTTGCATGGTTTAATAGAAGTAAGCGGAGAGATAGAGATAACTACGGTGACTGGAACACGGTTAACTGACCATTTTTGAGAAAGGCTGAACGGATGTGGATGAAATTGGCACACAGATAGTTTATAAACGGGATTATCACATAGGGTACTTTTAATCCGGGTAGTACGTTACCGTATCATATTTTTCGACCTCTACGCAGGCAAAGCGGTGGGAAAAACTAGTTTTAGAAATAGAAATCATTTACGCTTATAATATTCCTAAGTTTGAATCCAGATAGTATACAGATAAGATTTTTTTTTTGGATTTGTAGAATATCGATGCAAATCCAAAGACAGTTCATGCGAGACTGATTTATTGTTCGTGTACCCACATCACAATATATTACATTTCCTCCCTCACAAGAAATAATTATACTTAACAAAATGTTTGATTCTTACATAACAAAACTAAAAATAAACATTTAACAATTCAACATTAAGATAGTGTTACAATAAAAGGTGTTTGCCTATTACTTCGACATGCCTCGACATATATCTTCCTACCTCCTACTTTTTAATAAGTTTGATAGGTTGCAAAATGTAAGTTACTAAGTAGGTACATTTTACTCAATACCTGCCTACCTAACAATATAATGCACTAAAGTTCTACTGCGTATATTTTTTTTTTGTGACCTAATTATAAGGTTATATAGATATTAAAAAACTTACTGTTAGGTACTTACAAGTAATTACTACACATAGATAACTAGGTTACCAACACGGCTTTCATACCTACTACACAGGATTAGACCTCCTACAACATGAATTAGTCAACATTTATAATGGTTTTGTTTCTAGGTCTATTATTGACCCAATCCCCGGAAGTGGACGGTTCAGCCGCGTAATCGCTTTGAGTCTCATGAATGACGGGCGAGTCATGTGAAGTCTGGAGTGATGACGTCATCGGTGAATTAGGTGCCGACTCCCATGTTTCATTTTCACTGTTTACTGTGTGATTATCAGTATCTGTGATAATAGGATTAGAGTATCGTGTGTGTCTACGTAATGGCATAATTTGATCTATATGTTTTCGGTATTCCCCCTGGTCTGTTTTTACCTTATATGTGACTGCTCCGGTGCGCTCAGAGACCTCTCCTTCAACCCACTTGGGATTGTTTCTCGAGTAGTCTCGAAACAGCACTCGGTCCCCAAGTTGGACCTCTCGGTTTGTACCTTGAGTATGCTCAACCTGCTTGGTCTGCGCCGCCTCGACCGCATCACCCGTGTTACTGCGCAGCAAGTCCAAGCGCATGCGGAGCCTCCGTCCCAGCAGCGCCACTGCTGGCTCGCGCTGTGTGCTTGTGTGTGTACTGTTTCTATACACTAAAAGAAAATTGTTTATTGCTCGCTCGATATTCATACCTTCAGAAGCTGCTTTTTTAATTACTTTCTTGACTGTTTTGACTGCGTTTTCGGCGGCGCCGTTGCTCGATGGATGATAAGGGGCTATTAGTATGTGTTTGATTCCGTTGCGGGTTAAAAATAACTCAAATTCCTCGGATCGAAATGGCGGACCCCCGTCACTCACCAAGCACTTAGGCAGCCCGAATCGGCTGAAGCATTCTCTTAGTCTGTTTGATACTAAATTAGCCGATGTGCCAGTCCCCATCAGAAATACTTCGATCCACTTTGAGTGCGAGTCAAGTATCAAAAAGTAATATTTACCTTGGTATTGTAAAAAATCTACATGAAGTCTCGTCCAAGGTTCTGAAGGCCATACATACGGTACAGGTGTATGTCGCGGCGGCGCGTCCAACTGCGCCCGGCAGGCTGCGCAGGCGGCGGCGCGCGCCTCGATGTCGGCGTCCAGGCGCGGCCACCACACGTAGCCGCGCGCGATGCTCTTCATGCGCACGACGCCCACGTGCCCCGCGTGCACTTCCTCCAGGATGTGCGCCCGCAGCTGCTCCGGCACCACTATCCTGTACCCCCAAACTATACACCCGTGATCTATATGTAGATTTTCACGTCGATGAAAATATGCCTTCTCGTCTTCTGAATCGCCTATAAGAGGCCATCCACTCATTATGTAACCGTACACTTTACATAAAATTTTATCGTTTTTAGTCGCCTGTGCTACATCTTTGTGACTAAGAGGGAAACTGTCCTCAACAAAATGTAGATATGCCGCGTCGTCTTGGTCCTCCACCTTGGTTTTCGCTAAAGGTAATCGTGATAACCCATCCGCATTGCTATTCATTTCAGATTTTACGTACACAATGTTAAAATCATAAGCCGCCAGGCGCACAGCATATCTCTGTAGGCGGCTGGCTGCAGTTTGCGGTATGCCCTTTTTAGGCCCGAATATATAGCTTAAAGCTTTATGATCGCTTCGTAACGTGAAATGCCTACCAAAGAGATATTGATGGTGCCTCGTGACTCCGTACACAATGGCCAGCGCCTCCTTGTCTACCTGGCTGTAGCGACGCTCGGCGTCGTTGAGCGTGCGCGAGGCGCAGCACACGAGGCGCTCGCCGCCGCCGTCGGGGTGGCGCTGCGCCAGCACGGCGCCCAGGCCGTACGCGCTGCTGTCCACGGCCAGCACCAGCGGCAGCGCCGGCGAGTAGTGAGCTAGTACCGGGTCACTCGTCAATCTCACCTTGATCTCGTCAAAAGTGGCATTACAGCTCTCCGACCACGCCCATTTAACTCCTTTTTTTAAAAGAGCATGTAGTGGATGTAAAATCATACTTAAATTGGGTATGAAACGTGCATAGTAATTTATGAAACCCAATAATGCTCTTAGCTGAGACACATTTTCGGGGATGGGCATTTTCGTTATGGCATTAACTTTAGATGTATCTGTATAAAGGCCGCGTTTGTTAATTCTGTAACCCAAGTAACAAACCTCATCTTTTAAAAACTCACATTTGGAAAACTTTATTGTTAAACCGGCTTCTCTTAATCTAGTGAGCACCGCCCTTAAGTTTTCCAGATGATGAGATTTATCCCTGCCACTCACACAAATGTCATCAATAAAGGCTACCACAAATTCAAGACCATTTAACGTATCGAAAACTATTTTTTGAAACTTTTCAGGTAGGCACTTAAGTCCGAAAGGAGCCCTACGATATACAAACGTCCCCACATGCGTAGTAATCGCTGTAAGCGGCTGTGATTTATCAGATAATTCAAGTTGCATAAATGCATTTTTAAAATCTAATTTACTATATTGCTCCCCACCACTTAGCGCTGCAAATAACTCTTCAATTTTCGGCAATGGAAAATGAAAATCTTTTAATAATTTATTCACGGTCACTTTATAATCGCCGCATACACGAATAGAACCGTCCGGCTTAATAACAGGCACAATAGGAGTTCCATAATCGGATCTATCTACTTTGTAAATTATACCTTCGTTTTGTAAGCGTTTAAGTTCATTTTCCACTGGCACGCGCAGCGCAAGTGGAAGGGGACGAGACTTGCTAAATACCGGCGTGTTATCTGTCAAGTACAATGATAACTTATGTTTATAAGTACCAATTTTTTCTGTAAATACTTCTGGAAATTCTTGTTTCAATTCCAGAACAACAGGATCAACATCTTCTTTTTGATGAAATAAATTTAATGACTTTAATTTAAGTTCACGCATCCAGGTGCGCCCAATAAGCGGAGGTCCGCCGTGCTCAATAATAAACAATGGCAATATGGCGTCCTCTGCGCCTGCACAGCTGACTCGCACCGAGACTCGGCCTAACGGAATTATTGAGTCACCTGTATATGACTGTAATTTAATGTTATATTTTTCAATGGGTAAAGTAGAAAGATGTTGATCGTAGAATGATTTAGATACCGCCGATATCTTGCTGCCCGTGTCGATTTCAAATAACACATTATGATTTTCAACAATGAGTTCACAATGATAAGGACCGTCTTTTACATTTTGAACTGACTGACCTTTGATAATATACAGTCCTTCGAACTCCTCACCTCCAGACTCCGATGAATCTGTTTCCATGTAGTTTTGATATTTAGAACCAGACCTGCCCGCACTCGCATCATTTTTATCACATACGGACCCCAAGTGGCCCTTCACTTTGCACTTGTCACACACATACGACTTGTATCGGCACCTATGCGGCGCATGGCCCTCCCGGCCACACCGCCAGCACCTTTTGCGTCGCTGAGCCTCGGCGTCACGACCGGCGGCGCTGGCCTGCCTGGCCTCGCTCACCCGGTGCACCCGCTCACCCGCGTCTGCCTGGAGTCCCGCTGGCCCGGCTGCTACCCACGGCGCGGCCGGCGAGCTCGCCACGGCCTTAGCCGCGTGCTGCTCAGCCGCCTCCAGCGCTAGCGCCAGCCCTACTGCCTTCTTGTAATCGAGAGTGGTCTCCGCAAACAAGCGAGACCGTATCTCTTCGCTACGAAGACCCGACACGAATTGATCTCGGATGTTCACTTCTAACTGGTTCTCAAAATTGCAATAGGTAGCTAAGTGTTTTAAATTTTGTAAAAACACTTTGATATTTTCACCTTCCCCTTGCCGTCGCTGGCGAAACACGTGGCGCTCTGCTATTTCTGACCTTTTGGGTTCCTGATGATTTTTCACAAGCTCCACCAACGTGGTAAAGGTTTTATCCTCTGGATTATCTGGAGCACACAGATCACACATCAAGCGATAGGTCGGTGCTCCGACATGCGTCACCAGCGTGGCCACGCGTAGGTTATCTTTTATGCCGTTCAACAAAATAAACTGTTCTACTAAACGCACATATGCTGGCCAGTTTTCACCTCCATCCAGATCAAATGCATGTATTTTCCCGATCGGCATCTTGATATCTTGCTGATTTTTAAAATTACTCGTCGCCACTGTAGAATATCGATGCAAATCCAAAGACAGTTCATGCGAGACTGATTTATTGTTCGTGTACCCACATCACAATATATTACAGGATTGTTCCATACATTTTACCTTACGGCATGCAAAATTTTCGGTTACTCTTTGAATTTATTATTATTTCAAGAACAATACAACTACTCTCTTAACTTGGAACTAATAACTACTTAATTGGAATCTTAAATTCACTGACAGATAACATGGAGCCTTGGTCTAGAAGCATGAAATTTTCCTTGAGTTCCTTATATATCGAAGGAAAAGGATGGATATTTGAAAATTCATCCCTTAAGGAGCTGACAACTGCTAAAGCGCGGTCACTGTCGGACTACATAGAAAAGAAAGAGAAGCGCGATGACACAAAGCTGGTAATTTATTGCGAAATATGAAGCAATTCTCTATTTTCAAAAAATCTATTGATTGGACTAAAAAATTAAAACAATATCACGTTAATATGTTGCTTGAAGATTTATCTCCTGACTGCGCCGCCTGGCATCCCGGTGAGGTATGGCTCTAACGCATGCAAGACAACGTAAAACACCTGAAATTTCCAAAAATACGGAGTTACATTCTATAGAACACACATTACATTACGTAAGTAGATATTTCCGATATTTCCTTCTGTCTCGTCATCGAGAACTTTACCGAATTGCCAATCGAGTAGACCGCACGAAACATCCGGTAAAAAATTAACCTCGAGACCGTCCCACCCAGAAAGATTAAAAAAAAAACACCAATTAGGTATTTGATTAGTGGTGATTTATGACTCCATAGTCATAAATCATCACTAATCAAATACCTAATTGGTGTTTTTTTTTTAATCTATATCGATAAAAATATATTGGCGTATTGATAGTAAGGAGCAAACTATTGAATTATTATTATATTTTTCGGAAATGACTATCAGATACCAGAGGTAATTACGATTTTACGAAGAATTAAGCGCGTTACAAGTCCAAGGTACCAACCAGGGGTAAATTATAAGAATTCTTAATTTTAAGAAATACTGGCATACTCGTATTATTGGTAAGCAAAAACGTGAGAAAATATCTAAGAAGAAGTAGGATTGCCTTTTAATCATCCTTTTAACTTAAAAGCTAAACGAACTAACGCTAAATTAAGTACTAACTTAAAAGTTTTAAGTTAGTACTTAATATAGCGTTAGTTCGTTTTTTAAACACGTAGTTCGTACCTACATCTAGCGGGGATTTTTCGAACTACTGAGACAGTGCTGAGAACTACCAAGACAATTCGCGCGGTACA
Organism: Brachylomia viminalis; assembly: GCA_937001585.2. Classification (NCBI taxonomy): domain Eukaryota; kingdom Metazoa; phylum Arthropoda; class Insecta; order Lepidoptera; family Noctuidae; genus Brachylomia; species Brachylomia viminalis. Next base: position 9,589,775 of record OW443302.2, on the reverse strand, counting down.
TACATTGGCGAAGAGCCTAATTATTTAGTTCTTATCACTGCAGCAGGATGGCGCTGTAATCAATGTTCCATAAAACTGGGGCCGAGTCTAAGGGCCGACTGAGTCACATAATTTGTTTCGACGGTGTACCACATTGCTTTAGCAGCATTTTTTGATACCCACAACGCATTCATACATGCTACATATGATACTACAAAGTGTTGCGGTACGCGGTGGGGCGGGCGTGACGCTGCGCCGCAGCGGTTCGTGTAAGGGTGGGCCCATGGACTTCACATTCTTATCTACTACGTTTGGTATTAGTGTAAAGAAACACAATTTTATTTCAGTCTCTTTTCAAGAGTGTCGTTAAAGACCAAACACTAAATTAGGTACCTCCATATTTTTGCTTTTATTTCCTAGCCAACATGCAACCTCCTTGCTGCGACTAAAGGGGGCAGATTGGTTGTTTTTATTACTAAATGAATATTGGAATGCCAAAAACATTTTGTCTTTTAATTTGTGGACAATTTTTTATCGTCCAGCTATGACATTAATGGGTTTATGAACTCATTTTTGTTATTATTAGTTAGAGTTTAGACAAACAGATAAAATAATCGTAGTTAATAATAATAGTAATAAACCCGCAGGGCAGCATGTTTGTGGCGAGCTGTTGGGCAGTAGCGACCCCACGGACCCTACCTCCCGGGAGAAGTCTTGTTTCTCATCTCTGGCTTGCCTTTATTGGCCGGCTGGAGTGAACAATGACGAGGAACATAGCTCACACCTCTTTCTTGCCTTTATTGGCTGGCTTGAGTGGAGGTTCGCAAGAGCAAACGTGCTCGGAGGAAGGAAGTATTCCAGTAAGTGCTGGTAGGGATCTTGACCATCTTCCGGGCTCTGGGATTGTCCTGATAGTCGTGGAATACCTCTCCACTCCTCAAGCACCTCAGGATATGTTGCTCCCTTTGCGCTACGTCACTAAGTGCTAGCGACAGTTTCCGGGGGCCCATTATTGAGTGTGCAAGTCACCCCCTGCCAATTTTTCCGCGTATAATAAAACATTGATCAGGCAGGGGCCATAGTCCTTCCATAGTTCTAGGTAACCAATACACTATAGCCACCCAAACCAATAGCTCAATATGTTTTGTTCCTATGTTCTGCAATAGTCCTGCACCAACCGGGGTTGTCCTTGGGTGCACTTGCATAGAGCATACAGGGATAATCCTCGGTTGGTGTCTCATTCCATTTAAAATTGTCTAAGAGGCCTCTGCAAGTTGGCTTCGGCCCCTCGGACGCCTTCCAAAGGACCGGGACTCCATGGTCCCGAGATACGTAAACATAAAGAATAGTAATAAACATCTTTATAAGATGATACAAAATAAGAAATACAATAAAAAAATGTCATATTTTTTTATATTACCTACATACATACACAGACACAAACATAAACTCACGCCTTTCCTCTCTTGCACACCAAAAAAACAAAGATCTACACGGCTATTTCCAACCACCAGTTATAGATCTTAATAGCATACATCCTATCGGCTAAATTGTTTCTACACGTACCAACCCTGAACATGAAGGATGCATTCCTGCTTCTCTGAATGACATTGAACGCGTTCAGCGTCGCCTCTGCGTACATTCCTGAGTCACTACAGTAGCTCTTCAAACCCTATTAGGTGTCTGTAGATGTTATTGTACTGAACACGTATGCCATCCCAAGACTTCTTTGTATAATCAGTCCAGAGCCTAGAAAACGTGGTTAGATCTAAATCTGTTTGGTAGGTAGGTACGTACAATCACAAACAAAAGTCGATGTTTAATGGTTTTTTTTCAGTTTTTAATCTTAAAATCTTTGAGCAAAATATAAATGTTTTTAGTTAAAATCGGAACAGAAGTAAAAATAATCTAAACTCTATATGAAAAAAGCAGTTTATCGAGTCACGCAACATGATACGGGTATCCACGCCTGTTTTCTCCGAAGGTAAAGGAGACGTGTACTAGACAATAGTACCCCCACATAAATTTTAATGATTTGTAAAAGTGACAGTATTTTGTAAATACGAGATGATATATGCCTTAAGGGGCTGACAACAGCTAAAGCGCGGTCACTGTCGGACTGAATAGAAAAGAAAGAGAAGCGCGATGACACAAAGCTGGTAATTTATTGCAAAATATGAAGCAGTTCTCTATTTACAAAAAATCTATTGATTGGACTAAAAAATGAAAACACTATCACGTAAATAAGTACCTTGAAAAATAATAAAAAAAAACCGAATGATTGCATGTATATTAGAATGGTTTTTAATCGTTTAAATACATTTTTAGAGGCATCTTCGTGACTTTTATCTATCGTACCAAATTAGTTGTATTATGGTTTCAACACACTCACACAAAATTATTCGATATTTGTAAAAGTGACAATGGTGCCGATTCTCTTGTCACAAAATTCTCTAAACTAGACTAAAAATCACCAAAATTTAGTTTATTCCTGTCAAACGACGATTTCCCATTCTGAAATTGACTAAATTGACACAACTTAACTATATTTTAGTTTGACAGCACTAAGATGGCACTGAGATTATAATTTAGTGAAAATGGCAATTTTGCTATTCTGAATTTTACGTTTTTCACCTAAAATTTTGATTGTCTTAACTAAATCTGACTATTTTTAATCGCGATTAAAAAGGTGTGGAATAAAATTAGTTGTCATGAACTAAAATTCACACCAACACCTCGACTTCAGATGCAAAAACAGTACTGTATCTTTTATTCTCTTCTTTTGCTTATATCTCGAAAACGGTGTGTCGTATCGCAAAAATAATGAAAATTTCGACCCCCTTGGTAAACCCTTAAACCTATAAATCTCAACGTGTTGGTAATATTTTTTTATATTTTCCATACAAAAAGTAAAAAATTCCATACAAAACAAGTCGAGGCCGCACATAATGCGCGCCTACGGTTCTAAAAAAAGATCACGTGGTACGGCAAACAAGTACCACGTGGAGTCGCAATAATTGTCAAATTTGATTTTAGATGTGTCAAAATTATTTTTAAATTTAGAGATTTTATTTTGCAGAATAGCGTTAAGATTCTCATAGCCAAAAGTAAGGAATTTTAGTGATAGTTTAGTTAGTTTAGTTCGGTGTACAACAGAATCGGCACCAGAGTGTCACAAAATACGAAATGAAATATGCCTTAGGCATGTCCAGAGCCATAAGTTTGTTGTAAAGGCTGAATGCTGTAACATGGTGACCAAAGAAGATTATCATCCACTCAATAACGCACGGTTGGCGCAGTGGTTAAGCGATTGACTGATGCGCTGCGTGTCGCGGGTTCGATTCCCACACGGAACAGATATTTGTAGGACCTGCAAGTAGTTGTTCCGGGTCTGGGTGTTTGTGTATGTGAGTTTAAATGTTTGAAAACGCACCCACGATACAGGAGAAATTCCTAGTGTGGGGCAACGTTTTTTTTTAAAAAACAAAAACAAAACAAATATGATCGGCAATTAGGATTCAACATGAAAAATTCCTTAAATACTGAAATAAGGCGCGATAAAGAAATTATACAGGTTCTGCTATGACTTTTTAAATACTCATTACCTGTTATGTATTCCGGGTACCGGGGTTGTTCGTCAAATCGTTGAGCTCCTTGAGTCTAAGTTGAGCTGCACGATTACTGACAATCGCGTGCACTGACTGGACAGGTCCACTCAATCTGTGTGGTTCTTTCCTCAAAAGGCCATTGCAGACACCGATCTACATAGCTTTCACATGATCTGACCAAGATTTTGTCTGGACTTTAAAAGAGACTGTGACCTCTGAGTTTGTTTCGGCCTTTCTTCTCAGAGTAGTCAGATAGGAAACGCCGACCCCATCTAGTTTAAAAAAAATATGATTGACGTGTAAAAGTGTTTGTTCAAACATACTTACAGAAATAAAATCATTTATCATTTACCTCATTTGCATGGAAATTACACAACACATAGTTTACATCATCATCGGGTTATATCTTACCTACTCCACTGCTGGTAGTAGCCCTATAGGTATCTGAAAAAGAGGATGAAGGAAGGCTAAACCATACTGTAGAGCAAGGAGGATGATTGTGATGGACCGATAGCCCTCTTTTGGTACATCATGACTTAGAGTAGGTACCTCTATACAGTTGTTTTGATGTAAGACTCAGTACTCAATCTGCTACAGGATAAATTTCCAGCTATTTATTGTTGCTATCTTTACTTCAAATCGGCATGAGAAGACTATTGTCGTTTCTTCATCAATGTGAATGCCAAAAAAAGTAGATTTAAAGATAACATTATTAAACATTCTAACAAATAGACGTTAACTTATTAAAGTCAAGACAAACGTAACTATATGGAGTGCCCAGCGCAAAACCGGAACTCTGTCGTTCCATCTTATTATATGTCCATTAAGGTGACGTAGGGGAGGTCATTTCCAACCAAATGACTTCTTTTGATCCCTATCCAAATTTCAACCATTATCGATATACTTAAGCAAGTTTGAAAATTTATAAAAAAAACAAAGTATTTTTTTTTTATTATTATTATCTGCTTCTACTTCTATACATAATAATCAATCATAAAATAATAATAATAAGTCTATTTATTTTCTCTTCACAAGTGTACAGTAGTAGTGCTTAAAACTAGCTTAAGGATAAGTTTACATTTGTGAGAGACTGGTGCTTGAAATAGGCATTGCAAGCAAAGCCAAGTACAAGTCACCAGGGCCCTCGACGCTTCATGTGTAGGTAGATGCTTACATTGGTTGCTTTTATGAGACTGAAGAGAATTAACAATTTAAGAAAGATAAAAACTACAAATAAGATAAAAAAAAGAACGCAACGTACCTAATTAAAATAACATAACGATAATGGAGAAATGAGATAATGGATAAAAGTGAAATATGAGTGTATGTTGTGTGCATGTGTAAGTGTAAGTGAGTTGGTTAATTTAAGTGTAGGATTTGTAGTTTTATGTGAGATAATGTGTAAGTAAAAAATGTCAAGCTAAGGGAATAAATAATGTTTCAGTTGCTTCATAATCTATTGTTTTCAGCCATTTACCACAGAAGCCTTACAACCGCTTTTGTGTTTCTGGTAGATGGAAAGAGCGGTGTTTGCCTTGTTGTAGATGAATGAACCAAGGAAGTAAAAGAACTTGTGAGATAAGCAGGTTTTAAATAAGGGGTTATGGCATACCATACCCTTCCTGTGTTTTCCTTTAGATAAGTCCTTGTTGTACTTCAACTGGGAGTGTTTTTCTAAAATGATTTTTAATAAAAACGTCTATCTGACCGTCAAGACATCCCTTTTTTTGTAAACGTGTGCATTAGGAAATCGAAAAGGAAGTCCAGCTCCAACCTTGAGATTTGCCCTCTGTGCTCTTTCAACCTCCAAAATGTGAGTTTTTGCGGCATCTCCCCACGAGGCTACGCAATACTTAATGAGAGATTGGCAAAGGGCATCATAAACTATTTTGATTTTTTGACGGTCGGCAATGTGTCTAAGTGTCTTAAATATATAAATAACCTTGCGAAGTCTGGCAACAAGAAGCCCCAAGTGGAATTTGAAAGATAAGGTTTGGTCTATGGTGACACCTTAGTATTTTAGGGAATCCGATCTTAAGAGGGTCGGACAGTCGCAGCCAGTTGACATCGGGTGGTGACACGAATGAGCCATACAGAAGAATACATAGAAGGTTTTTCTGAGAGCAAATGTTATGTGTTTTGTTTTTGTGGCATTAATTGTAAGTACATTGTTCTTCAGCCATGTGCAAACGGTCTGAAATCCATCCTGCGCATTACGGAAAACATCGTCCCAACTATTTCTATAGAAAAAGAGCGCAGTGTCATCAGCTAAGGTTAATATTCTTCCGTTATGAAGTTGTATTTGACAAAGATCGTTGAAATAAACTAAAAACAGCGAGGGTCCTAGTATACTACTAAATACTACCTTGCGGAACAACATAGTTTACATTGAGCTCATCACTAGTCCAGTTGTCTATTCTAACTCTCTGTGTACGGTTGGTGAGATAGTCTTCAAAAAGTAGGAGAGGAAGTCCTCTCACTCTAATCCTGTCTAGCTTCTTCAAAAGGTGTAGATCAGAAACCGTGTCAAAGGCTTGGGCTAGATCCAAAAATATGGTTAAGCATTTTCTTTTGGAGTCTAAATTGGAAACAACAGCATTAGTAAGCTCATGCACCGCGTCAGCAGTAGATTTTAAGCAACGGAAACCGAACTGCGATGCTGAAAGAAGGTTTTTTGATTCCAAAAACTCATTAGGCGGTTGTTTATTAGACGCTTTCAAATCTTAGAAAAAGTTGATAGTATTGAAATTGGCCTATAGTTATTGACATAGTCTTTGTCACCACTCTTGGAGATGGGTTTTATTACAGCGGTTTTAAAGACCCGTAAAAAGCGCCAAGTTACAGATATACGTAATGGGAGGAGTGAGTAATTGTTTGTATCGTTTGACGATCCACTCCTACTGCTCAATTCTCCCTCAGGTTTGAGATAAGCAACTCCACTTCATTTTCGTCCGTAGCGAACCGGTAGCAATGTTAGCGCTTGTATCGTTTTCAGCAAGTCTCCTTCCCATATTAGCAAATAAGGTGTTAACCTCATTGATGCTCTTTTTCGGGGATGTTCGATATAAGACTGGATGAAGAGTCAGGCAGGTTTGATTTGTCACAGATCGTTTTGATTATCCCCCAGAGTTTATTTTTGTCATTTTTAGCCTTCGCAATCTCTTGCCATTCAAAAAGTATTTTTTGCTTCTTTAAGAGTGCATTGCAGTAATTTCTGTACCATTTATAGGTAGTCAAGATGGTTTCATTATTTGGGTTCTTTTTTGTATAGATTGTCTCTATTGTTCACGCAGCGCAATCAACCATCAGTAATCCAAGGCTTATTTATTCGCCTTCTTCATGGAGTTTTAGTTGTTTTGCTAATGTTTATCATGGTTGTGCTTATTAATAATGTTAAAATTTCAACTGCAGTATTGGCGTCGTCTAAAGTGTCCATTGCAAGATCCAATTCTTTGTACTCTATACGTTTATAAAACGTTCTATCCCAAACTAACTTAGCGTTCAAGTTAAGAATGAAAGCCACACTTTCATGGTCGGTTATTGAGCACTCGATAAAGAAGCAAGTTTTGTTTTAACTATAAAATGATCAAGGCAAGAGTCACCGTGGGTTGGCATATCGTGCCCTGAAAGCATACCATAGCTTGCCAATATGTTTAGGTACTCATGAGGGCGTTTTTTTTATTATTAATTTATTGTATATTTTTTTTTATTATATTTTTGCAACAGTTTCGTTCAGTCAATAGAGTATCCACTGAATTAATGAAATTAGTGATGTTATGATGACTTGAAGGACGATAAATACCAATTAAGGACGTTTCAGAGTCTGTTTTCAACACGAGGCAGTTTGCATCACTTATTTGTGGCTCTTCAACCAATACCTTAGGTATTTTTTTATAAAAGATGACAACGCCCTCGTTTTGCGTTCTATGAGATGTTGTACCAACATAATCATAACCATCCAAAGCTGGTACAATTTGGCTGAGGCAAGCCAACACTCAGTGAGCGCTATGACCTCCCAATTTATATCTGATCTACTGAGCAGAGTAGTGAAGTTATTAATGTTGCAGTTAATGCTTCTGTTATTTTGGTAGATCAAACTAAGATTTTTTCCGCTTTATGGCAGATGGCTGGCAATGTTGTTAATGTCACACCTAATTGAGTTAGCTAGCGGGAGTGAATCTAAGCCCAAAGGTATGATTTCAGCACCTAAATTTTTACAATCGAAGTATATTTATTAATTTCACTAGGCACAGGTTCAAATAAATTCTTTATTATGGAACAATCATCGTCATCTTGGGAACGACGTTTACTTCTAGGATATAGGATGTAAAATGACAAATGACATTGTTAAAATGACAAAATAATTATCTTTAATACTTTTTTAATGCAAGCACACAATTTTCATCATTTTGAGCAGGTTATTTGACTTAAGTGGTTGAGTTCTGCATAAATGCATGGATATACTTTATCAACAGATTAACATTCCAAATATATGCAAAACTTCTCAACTATCCAACGAGATATACATACAATAAGATACCAGGTAGCTTCAAAAAATATAAAACGTCAAATTACTGGAAACTGGTTGATATTTGCATTGGGGTCATAAGGGGTCATTTGGTTGCAAATGACCTCCACTACATCACTTTAATGGATTGCCATCGTATTACAAATAACCCTGTTATTCTTTGCTCCCGATTCCGTAACGAAGAGGTCGTCTCAGAAAATAATAAGGTAGACGAAAAAAAGAACCATTGAAATTCGTCTTGTCAGATTGAACATGAAATCGTATAAAATATAGTCCTCGTAAGCCCACGTTCGCATGGACGTAAAAATATCGCGGCGAGATTTTATCGCGCACTGCATTTTCAGCTCTCGGTGTTAAGCCGAGCGTTGAGAATCTGTCAGAGTGCATCGCAGCGCGTTGAAAAATCACACAGCAGAGCGTTGAAAATCCAGTGTGCGATAAAATCCCACCGCGATCTGTATGAGAACTACACCCACTGCTGCCCTACAGGTAATGCTTGGACTGCCACCCCTACACCTCATCGTCCGGGAGTAGGCGGCCCTGGCCGCTTTTAGGCTCCACATATCGGGAACTCTGGGCAAGGACTCTCGAATCAAACACACACGCATTAAAGAAGATGCGATAAATCGGCAACCGATGATGGCATCGCCATTTTTTCTGTTTCCGGGGTGGAAAATCCTCATGGATGTCCGCCGCCCTGGGGCGGGCGGCGGGGTCTGTCAGACTCTTACTGACTAAAAACCACCCCGGTGTTCCATCTCACACCTACGCCGGGGGTCGCGGGAACGTACGATCCTTCCGCAAGCCCCGACTGGTGCCGACCCGCCACTGCGGGCCTCTTCGGGTCTGGGGGGGGAGTGAGGTGTTTTAATCCCCCCGCGACGTCTAAGAGGGGTGCGCGTGGAACACTACGCGCCGCCACCTCGGGTCCTGATGTGTGGGGGGCGACGGACGTCCCCGAGTCCGTCGCCCCTGGACCCATTAAGGGGGGCTGGAAGAGGGCGTTGTCCGCCCTCCGCCGACGCCCGGTGCGCCTTCTGTAGGCCGGGTGAGTGGATGAGATCTCCCTCTCCCTTTCCACAGCCTCCTTCTGCGAGACGACTGTTTCGCAGAAGGAGACCAGTGCGTCTCAGGACTCGGCGCTGCCGACCATCGACTTGACTACGGCCGGCAGCGACAAGTCACCGCCTACTTCTGAGATGAGGGCACGGCGCGGCTTCTCCCAAGCGGCACACTCTGCCAGCGTATGCCGCGCCGTGTCCTCCCGGCAGTCGACGCAGTGGTGACACCGGGCGTCCGGCTCCCTGTTTATGCGACACAGGTACTTCCCGAAGCAACCATGCCCCGAATGATGGCGACAAAACCCCGAAATGACATTACTTTCAAAAGCATTACAACATAATACTCACAGAAGAACAGTGTAACTACTCAGGCCCAAAAGAACTGAGAGTATACACCGACGGATCAAAGACCGACTCCGGGACTGGAGCCGGAGTTTTCACACACGACCTTAGCATAAGCATATCCAGCCCGCTGGGAATGTTCAACACCGTCTACCAGGCGGAGTGTGTGGGCATTATACAGGCGGAGTATGCCATAGAAGCCAGGAGAGTTACGGACACCCAAATACGAATACTCTCCGATAGCACCTCGGTCCTCCAATCCTTAGGGAAGGAGTATTTTACCTCGAGTCTTACACTAGATTGTCACAATGCACTAGAACGAGTAAAACTATCTAACCGCAACACAGTGACACTACAATGGATAAAGGTACACAGTGGATCACTGGGTAATGACGCACCTGACGAACTGGCTAGAAGAGCATCTAGCGCGTCAGTCTGCGGGCCCGAATCTATCGTGCCTATACCCTTCAACCAGATTCGCAGGTGTCTGAAAGAGTCTACCCATACACAAGCGGAGAGCTGGTGGACCTCGACACCAGGCTGCAGGCAGTCCAGGGAAGCCATACCATTCTTGGATGGCAGGCTAACCAGACATTTGTTATGCCTGGGTAGGAACAGCCTGCGCCTGGTCACGGGGACCATCACGGGACGGGACGTTCACTAAACAGACACTTCCACACAATAGGCATAACGAACAGTCCGCTATGCAGGGCTTACACAGAGGCTGAGGGAATCGTTGTGCATATGCTCTTTGAGTGCACCCCACCAACCACCAACGGCCGCCACACCGTCATGGCCCACGCACAATTGTCCACCTGAAGGACTAAGTGCGGAAACCAAAACCCCCTAACATAAGATAACATAAGATCCCGCCGCGATATTTTACGTCCGTGCCAACGTGGCCTAATCGTAACTATGTACAGTCGAACTAAACTATTTGTTAAAGTTACACGCATAAAATATTTTTGTTTTCACGACACTGCCAATATTTATTTTTATTGTGTGCGCAATAATTAGTATAATTTCGTAAGCTAATGGTGACGATTACCTTGTTCGCAAACTAAACTAAATCTAAGTTGAGTGCATCTTTTTCTTTCTATTTCATTAAGAAAAGGACAGAAGATAAATTTTAGTTTAGTCCTGTCAAATAGCTTACTCGACTGTACTTCTACGGCGATATTGAACTTGAAAGAACAGAATTGGATCACCTTCAATGCAATGCCCTGGCTGCTTAAATCAGACACAATTACATTTTATACTGCCCATTTAGGTAATAACCGGAAAATAATGCATAAAGGTTTTTTTGCATACAACCTGGTTCATTCAACTGTAATGCAAGTGGATATCAATGTCTTGACCTCCACAAACCAATCATTGCTATGCAAAGGCCATAAGTACACAGTCAGACTTTAGGGAAATAGTCTCGTGTCTGCTAGTATTTTTATTAGAAAGCTAAGATGCTAAAGCGGTCCTCCACCCGTAGTGAGATGGTAAGACCCAAGCTAAGGTGTACCCTGTTCAGGTGGAGATTCATAGATGAATCCACGCTGGAGTGTAAATGATGGCCTGCGTGTCCCGTTGTCTGCACGTTGCAGGAACTGACGGACGCTACTGATGGCGCGCAACTCGTATCCGAATTCTGTGCTGACTCCATTTATATTGCCATTGACACGCTAAGACGAAGATGATGAAAGGTCTACCCACACATGCAGGCTCTGAAGTGCTATTCTGTAACCATCTCACCGTGAAAACATAGGTGAAGTGAGCATGGAGTGAGCTGTCAATAGTGTCAGTAGGCACTGGTCATTTCTTAGCTGCCACGGCTTATTTTAATTCCATAATTGTTTTTATCTTTATATTACGGACGCTTTTAACGTGCACGTCTTTCTACATCGTTCTCACATGTATAATTACAACTATATGATGTATCCACTTTTTTGTAACAATATTTTGATTAAAAAGAGTGTCCATGGAGTTTCTTGCCCGTTCTTCTCCATAGGTACCTACTACGCTTTGGAATGGGCAACTAGCTTCATCTTTCTGACTGACCGAACGCTTGACAATTCAAAAGTGCCTGTAATTGGTTTATTTGAAATAACTGCTTTGAGTTTGAGTTTGTCATTCCCTAGTGTGGAATGAAAGCTCACTTCAAACTCACTTCACCTAAGTTTTCACGGTGAGATTTTTACAGATTAGCATTGCAGGACTCTCCAGGTTCAGGCGCAGTGCCCCGCCGTCAGTCGCCCCGTTGCTTGAATAGGTACATTTTGTACTAACTTCAGTCATTCAGGGTTCCCCAAGCCTTCTGTGTTCCGGAGCATTCTTTGACGTAAAAATATAGGTACTAACAAGGACGTGACCTAGCCCAGCAGATCCTGACGCGGAATTCTGAGGATAGGACTAGTGTGGTACTGATAGGGTGCCTAGGATTACCAGTGTGAAATCTTTATATGATGTGTGTCGTCTTCAAGACCGTCTGGGGCCAAAAACCCAATCCTTTGCCCAGAAATAAAATAGTAAAAGTATTCATACAATTAATATTGTCTTTTAATATGTAGGTATATGGAGGTACCTAAGTATTTTCTTAAACGTAGGAACTCTTCAGGCCACGGCCATAACAAAGTAGAAAACATTCTAAAGGTACGTAAAACATCCCAGCGCTGAGTTGCTGGATACGTTTTCTCCTCTACCGATCGTTATTTCTCCTGACCAAGGTTTATTTTGTTTATATGTATGTATCTATGTATTTATATATTAGTATTTATTCTTGTATTCTATAGTCATTTCCGAGCTATCAATCCCGTATGTTGCACCTGCCATGGTATATCTCTGCATCACCCTAAAGTTGACTGGCAGTAAATGCCTCAGGCATTAAGTCCGCCTTTGTGCAGTATTTTTTCACTTGTGCATAAAGTTTTAATAAATAAAATACACCCTTCAACATTCATTTTTGTTTTAATAATGCGATTGTGCGTGGTTTTCATAGATGTAACAAGATACAAGTACCTATACAAAAAAACATCAGATAAATTAAATGAAAATGGAACAAGAACTTTTATTTTTAGCCACGCAACAACAATGTACCTACAACCTACTACCTATTTTGCGCAAAACTAAAATACGCTATGAATGTGATCTCCTTGTATGAATGGAAAAACGATAACCTAACGTATCCGAGGTGAAGTGCAAAAATGATCCAGCTCGCTTCGTGAAGCTGAAGATGCACCCCCCTGAAAATAAACTTGCCGGCGCGGCGCCTATGGTTCATAATAACAATGTCGACACGCATTTTTTTAGTACCGGTCTTAAACGTGTATGTTTTATATTTTATTTACAGTTCGTGCGTGACGCGCTCGCGCCTAAGGCAAAAACAAAACACAAAAAAACAACATAGACTTTCTGAAGAATTTATGTTTGCTATTTTATTTTAAAACCCCCAAAATAGTAATGTTTAGACACTTACCTATCTACATATTAGCTTTGAAATAATATAAAATGATCAGTTGAATTTGCATAAAAATATTATTATAATCTCCATTAAGGTTGTAAATAAAATGCTTGGTCAATCCCTAGCTAGCATCAGTGGGACGACACTGACAGCTCACTCCACGCTCACTTCACCTAAGTTTTCACGGTGAGATGGTTACAGAATCGCACTGCTGTACCTACTAAGGCCCTGTGTGTTTTTGTGAAAACTATGAAAATTATGATGATTTTATTTCTGTAAGTAGATTTGTACAAACACTTTTACACGTCAATCATATTTTTTTTTAATTAGATGGGGCCGGCGTTTCCTGTCTGCCTACCCTGAGAAGAAAGGCTGAAACAAACTCAGAAGTCACAGTCTCTTTTAAAGTCCACACAAAATCTTGGTCAGATCATGTGAAGGCTATGAGATCGGTATCTGAAATGGTCTTCTAAGGAAAGAACCACACATCTTGAGTAGACCTGTCCATTCTGTGCACGCAATTGTCATTATGTTTTTTCAGTAAAGAAACTAAGATAATTAATAGGTAATTAGTAGGTATGCGTTGAGATGATAAGAAGGTAAATTCCTAACGCTCCAACAAACCAGTTGCGGAATGAGCATTAGGTACCTACATAAAATCACACGTTATTTGGGAAATGACAAATTGTAATTTTCGAAATAACGTGTAATTTGAAACAATTCATTTTCAACACGCTTGTTCGAAGGTGCTCTTATTGCACAGCGTTTAGTAATGCAGTGCTTGTCTTTGCATTCTCTCCTATCTCTCGGCACTTTCAGCTCGGGCTGCAATCTCGCCTCGAGTGCATTGACAAACTTTGCACATTTGTATTAAAATGAATTTAGGAAAAAAAATGGGTTTGTTTTTTTGTTAATGACAGGGTAGGAATTCGCTGCATTCGAGAAGCACAGAACCGGTTGAAATGGTGTTTGGGAGAGGCCTATGTCCGGCAAAGAACGTCGACCGGCTGAAATTATATTGATGATGATGAGGGTACATACATACCTACCCAGTCAGATTTCGCAACAATTTATAATTGAATGTGTGTAAAGTGTCGTCTATTTTTATATTCCTTGCACAATATTTGTTTTAGTCTCGTGTTCAATTAACATAATAAAATTAGTTATTGTGAGATAATCATCTCCACGGATGAATCGGTGACGGTTTTATTGCCCGGTCAGCTCCGGAGAAATAACATCAGCATGTATGTTTCTATCATCAATTTATCACAAACATCCATAAATAATTTAAAACGAAAACTTATTCAATTCATACGAAACTCATTAACGGAGGTCTAGATACCCAAGATCTCCATATTTTGAATATCTGAAATAAACAAACGAATACATAACAAACAATTTATTTTCGAGATCCTCTGAGAATTGTAAGTAGGTATAAGTATTTTCTTCTAGCACTCGCTGAGATGGCAATCTGAAAAAAAAAATTCCAAGTAATATCTCGGGGTAAAAGGAAAAGAAGCTTTGTATTTTCTTCGTATTTTACTAGATATCACAGGTCGCCAAGGTAACCATAAACTAAAAGAGCCAGAGAGATGCTTGATGCTTGCGGGTCGCAGGCGCACTTACTTTTAACCCATTAGGCAATTGAACATGTGTTGCGAGTCAAACTCGTGCATCAATTTACCAATTTGTGTACAATACAAACCTACTGTATCCGTACGATGTATCAAATTGGCTAAAATAAGACACGAGAGACCAGCCATCGTATTCGAAATCGTTCGAGGTAATTCTGGAATGTTCTTTGATGCGTAAACAAACCTACACACGGTTCATTAAACATTTTGGTCAAAAAGTTTTTTGCAATAAATTGTATAGGTATTTTTACTATAAGTTATGTAATAAAAAACAACAATTTTAAGCTCTTTCCCTATGTAAGTATATTTCTCGCAAATTTCCCTAAGTATTTTTTTTTATACGAGTAATTTTACTTGCTCATATTTGTCACGTGACTATCAGGAACATAAACTGCTGATTTTCCAAGGAAACTGTATTCCATCACATTTGTTTTCTCTCATGAAATTATGACAATCTTAATCACGCGTAGTAAAACGTGATAATTAGCATTAAAGATGATAAGGTCGTGATCTTAAATTAATCATATCACTTTCCATGAACTACAGTGCTAGACCACACACTATGTTTCTGGTTCGAGAAAGTTTTTCTAGTATTTTCATCAGCACCACAGATATTTCTATTGGTATGCGCGTCACATTATAGGCAGGACAGATTCCAATCTGACTTTTATTGAACTTTATGGCCTGACCTTTAATCTTAATCGCAATGGGTTGAGTCGAGGAGGATTTAGATAAACTCGAAGCTCGTAGTAGGCTTAAAGAACACTGCGAAAAAGCTTGTCTATTAACAAAAATCATAGAACTACATAATTACCTGTGATCATTTAAAAGTAATGAAAACATTGAACAATGAAGCCCACAAACTTGGACTCGGTCAGTTTCTAAAACAAGTTGGTATCTACTGCAGAAATTATACAAAATCTTTGCCCTTCGGTCTTATGTGAGTTAAAGTAGAGTAAAGTTTCAAGAGTCGTGAGAAAAATAATAGATTGCAGCAATTTTTAAACAACTTCTTAAAAAGGAGGAGGCTCTCAATTCATATGAGTTGGGGGATTAATTATATCTCTGATAAAAATGCCTGGCTCAATGTTTGTCCTCCTCCACAACTACAACTAATTGTATCATTGTACTTGATTGAAAATACTGTTGGAGCTGCTGAAGATTGTAAGACTACCTTTGCATTGTAACTCAATCGCTTTTGTATTATATAATTGTTTAAGAGAAGTTTGGATAGGATGTACTATCGAGCTACCAATTACCGGGTAATGTCTTTCATTGACTTGAATGTGCCCTGGTGGCTGATAGATATCATTCTCACTCAAATGTCTCGTGACGGTGGCGCGTGTGTTGGATCATTTAGCTCCCTTCAAAATAGTTGAGCCGAATGGTGCTGATCCATCATCATGATCGTGAACGGGCGCCGTCAGTTGGGTCTGGTCGCTGCCACGGCTTATTCAAATTATTTTATTTATGGATTGTTTTGTTAAAATTTCTATTAGCTGTTCTCTATACACCCAATGTGTGCATCTCATTTACTTCGTTCTCACATATAAATTATAAATTCAACATTAATGATCTAACTAATTTTATGTAACAATATAATTTAAAAGAGTGTCCATGGAGTTTCATGCCCGTTCTTCTCCATAGGCTACTACGCTTTGGAATGGGAAACTAGCTTTATATTTCTGACCGACCGATCACTAGATAATTCAAAAGTGCCTGTAAATGGTTTAGTTGAAATTAATGCTTTGAGTTTATGTTATATTTTTTAACCGACGTCTTAAAAAGGAGGAGGTTCTCAATTCATATGTATTTTTTTTACGAGATATCTTTGGCATTTTTATGGATCGATTTCGAGAATTATTTCTTGAATGGGTTGGGGTATAGATACCTCAGGGATGTTTCTATATACATTTTATTAACTTTGCTTGGGTAGTTTTTCAGTTAGCTTCAATAATACGTATTTTTTCCACTTAGTGTATATTGATGAAGTTATAATAAATTTCTGTCATTGGTATTTACATAGCAAGTAGTGGTATATGAATTTGTAAAATGACTTTTTGCGCGAAGGGAGACTTGCGCGAAAAGACATTTCCGCGAATGGATTTTTGCGCTAATGGACGTTTGTCCGAACGGACTTTTGCGCGAATGCACGTTTGCTCGAAAGACATTTGCGCGAAAGATACTTCCGCGAAGGACATATGCGCGAATTCTCTTGCGCAAAAAGACAGTTGCGCGAAATAGTTGCTCAAAGGGTTGGTTTGGGATGGAAAATTTTCGCAGCCGCCCTCTTGGATTCTAATTTTGACCTCACTATTGGCTTAAGCACCCACGAAAACCATGAAAACGACACCGATGATGGAAAATTTTAAAATTTTCGCAACTACTCTCTTGGTCTTTCATTTTGACCACACTATCTCTTAAGCACCCACTAAAACCATGAAAACGACACTCATACTGAAAATTTTGAAAATTTTCGCAACCGCCCTCTTTGAATTTCATTTTGACCTTTGTATCGGCTTTAGCACCCCCGAAAACCACGAAAACGTGAACGGCTTACCTGTGCCACCTGTAATCTTCGACAACTCAGTCATCCCGTTTAGCTCTGATGTTAAGAATCTTGGTCTGCATGTCGATACTTGTCTAGACTGGCGAAAGCAGGTCACGACTGTAAGTCAAAAAGTCACCGGAACGTTGCGGTCGCTCTATCGGTTGAAAAACCTTCTCCCATCACACATAAAAGCAATGCTTGTACAGGCCCTTATATTTCCTATAATTGACTATGGTGATGTGTGTTACTATGACCTGAATGCAGATCTCCTCAATAAACTGGACCGCCTTCTCAATAACTGCATTCGATTCGTTTTCAATCTTCGTAAGTATGACCATGTATCTGCACACCGACTGCTTTTAAAAAGGTTACCCATTCGTCAGCGCAGAGAGTTGAGGGCTCTGTCTACGTTGTTCTCTATTCTGGACAAACCCACTTCCCCTTCTTACCTGACTTCCCAAATACAATATTTATGCACTGCCCATAGTAAAAATCTTCGTTCCACCAACAATCGTCTTCTACGATGTCCTTCTCACCGTTCTGGTTTCATTCATACTTCTTTCTTTGTCCAGGCGGTTTTTCTTTGGAATGCGCTCCCTCTGAAAATCAGGACAGCAACCAGTCGGTTATCTTTTAAAGTGAAGGCACGTGAACATATCCGTCAGAAGTTAGCTGAAACATCCCAGCGCTGAGTTGCTGGATTTGTTTTCTCCTCTACCGATCGTTATTTCTCCTGACCAAGGTTTATTTTGTTTATATATGTATGTTTCTATGTATCTATATATTAGTATTTATTCTTGTATTTTATAGTCATTTCCGAGCTATCTATCCCGTATGTTGCACCTGCCGTGGTATATCTCTGCATTACCCTAAGGTTGACTGGTAGAAAATGCCTCAGGCATTAAGTCCGCCTTTGTACAGTATTATTTTTTACTTGTGCATAAAGTTTTAATAAATAAATAAAACGACACACATGAAGACAAAAAAACGGTACCATGTTATCAGCTACCTTGAAACCCATGAAATTGAAACCCATGTCGAAAAAAATTAAAAGGAACTAAAAAGAAAAATAATAAAACGTTTAAGAAAAACATCTTAAGAAATAAGCAGGTACTTAAATGTTATAATATGTCGTATCTCAACGTATTTTACTATGTGTACACAAATAAAAATAAAATAAAAAGGTGCAATAAAAAAACTACGACGATCACTATTGACGCCTAATTGGACCGTTTACTTCCAGTCTGTCTGTAACTTGAACATAACTGGCGAGTTATGGGTTTACTATATACGCCTGTCAACCCTTTGCAAGCAGACGGGATATTATGAAGAAATCTCATTTCCACATATTTTTCGCGAAACTGCTCTTTCGCGGAAGTGTATTCGTGCAAATGTCTTTCACGTAAGCGGATTCGCGCAAGTATCCTTCGCGCAAAAGTATTTTCGCGCAAACGACCAATCGCGGAAATTACTTTTCGCGCAGGTGTTTTCTCGCAAGTGTCCCTTCAGGCAAAAGTCAGTTCGAGCAAAATTCCATTCGCGAAAATATCTTTTCGCGCAAATGGGTTCGCTCAACTGTCTTTCGCGCAAATGTCCTGCTACTATGTGTGTGGGGTAGGTGCCAAAACTAAAAAGTGAAAAAGAAAACCATTATTATAACAAAAAGCAACTTGCTTCCAAAAAAAACACTAGAAAAAAAAAGTTTCTTCAATTTCGGAAGTCGGTGTCTTTGCTTTTGTATTTTCGGTTTTTGCCACCAATTTCCGAAAGTAAAGTAAAGTAAAGTTATTTTTAAAGTTTTAAGTAAATGTAGGAACACTAATGTATGCATGCATGTCATTTTGTCAGTTCGGCACACTTGGGACACTTAGAATCAATGCACAAGCACGCCCCTTCATCCCGCTTCATACACATTGGCGATAAATCAAGAGGAGGCAATGGAAGCCCGTATTACATTGATTATGCATACGTTAACGAACCTCCTTGTGCGTTTCCAGTACATTAACTTATGTATTTAGGACTAGCGGCGCCCCCGGTTTCACCCGCATTAGTCTTGATCCCGTGGGAATATAGAGTTAGAAGTATCCTGTGTCTTTATCCAGGTCATGGTCTACCCATGTGCCAAATTTCATCTAAATCTGTTTATCCGTTTTTGCGTCAAAGCGTAACAAACAAACATACAAAAAATATATTTTCTCTTTATAATATTAGTTTAGAAAACATTAAACACGTGAATCACGCACGAAACAAGGAGATAACACGAAGAATTGCTAAACTTAGATGGCCGACGGGGCCCAAAGTTCTGGGGGTGGTGACAGCTTACCGGAAGACTCAGCATCACGCGTCAGTATTCCGCTTTCTCAAGGTGGACCCACGACATATTGAAGGTCACGGGAATCCGCTCGATGTAGGCAGCGCAGGACTAGTCGTCGGGGCAATGTTCGAGGGACTGCCCAGCAGTGGATGTCTTTCAATTAAAAATGATGATTTATTCCGGAAATTCAGTACCTACAATTGGCCATTAAAAAGTTGTATAACATTTAGTTTTAAAAGACGACCGTATACACAATCTTCACATTCATAACACAACTCATAACAGAGAGGTATTTTTAGACATAAAGTTCAGGATTTATCGGTATCAAGTAACTTCAGCTACAAAACGTGATCTACGTGGAAAATAACGAGAACATAGTCAACGTTAATCCCAGCACGTAGATCATACTGCAAGCTTATCTGTCGTCAGAGTCTCTGTTTCTAGTTACAGCACTTAATAAATTAATTAGAGGTTATCGTTGATAGTGATTCACGCCTAATGCGCAAAACGTGTTTGTATAAACAAACTTGCACAATAAACGTGACAGCTTATGAACTCGTGAATACATCATTCATGATTTATTTATGGTAGAATTTGTCTGCGGCTTTTTTCGCGTTTTCCGGAATTAAAAATCATCGAGAATGACGCAAGGTGAAATCTAACTGCCTTATTACACGAATAAAACATTATTTGAATTAACTGTAGAAACCATGGAGCTTTCCACGACTCTTAGTTGGGTTTATAAGATACAATGTACAATGTGCCCTGGTAGTTTTAAAATTTTCAGGAAAAGAAAGAAATGTAAACACCGATGAGAATGTTTTAATATGTTTCTTGTCTTATGATTTAGAAGTAGGGCTCCTTGTAAATGATCGTTTAAAGACGTTTATACTTCCACCAAAGGAATGGCGAAAGAACTTCCTTGGAAATAGCTATTTCTGCTACTATTTCTGTTCCTGTTTGTAAGGTATGAGTACCACCGACATTACAGGACTACGAGCCTTTCATACTCTATCACCCAAGATCACTTCGTATCGGCGAAGCCTTTTCTGTACCAAGTGTTTATCGGTCTGTTTTTGCACTTCACAAAAACAAAATTCACAAGATGTAGGTACTCGTACCTAACCCGAAGCAATCAAGTATCGTAATTATTCGTGCCTGTTGTATCATGCTGCAACGCTTATTATCTTTTTATCACAGGTTAAGCAAAGGTCAAGATTTAATTTTTTACTACTGTTTCAGGATTATATCAAAATAAAAATAAAAAAACAAATATGTGATTTAAATCAAAAAACGTTGAAGTATTGCCTATTCATAATTGGCCATTGATTTTAGCTACCCAAATCTGTTCAAAGGGACGTTTACAATGATTAATTAAGTCCAGGTTACCTGCAGTCAATTACAATAAGTATTAAAACAATTCGTATTTATCACATACAACAGGTTACATGAGATTCGACGGGGAACCCGGGGTTAGGTCATGTTATTGTATCGACCTGTTGTAACCGTGTGTATAAGTCGTTAAATTTTATTGTCTGATTACTGCCTAGCATTAACGAGATGCATGTACTAGAGATGATGGAGATTCGGCTTTCGTGAATATTGTACTTTGCCCCTGTGACAATCAGTACAGCTGAACATTCTGTTATCATCAAATGCCTATACTTCAGTCCATAATAAATGAAACATTCCCTTTTTATTATATTTGGGCATATCGTTATGGTCTCTCTGAAAAATCCGTGTCTGACCCTTGCTACGAGCTATTTAAAGAGCTTCTATACGATGGTTACAAACTTACAAGAGGATAGGCAGCTGCAGCCTCCTTTTTAGTTCTATAAGGTACATCGACTGGACCTCGTCACCGATTCGTTTGCCAATTAGCGTGGTGTTTACGAGTGATAGTTTCGGGTCAGTAAACTCCAATTATTGCATTATTATTATTATGCTGAATGAATTGCACCAAGGGTACCTTTTTTTAAATAACTGAGGCTACAAGAGGAAGTTTAACCACATATCCACATATTCCACATTATCCACAAATTCTGCGACATAGTCGTAGGTACCTGCCTCTGTAAGTTGGAATATAGTTGTTTTAGAACCACATACGAAAAGGCTCATTCAGGAAAGTCCTGCCACTTGTCCTAGGCCTAGTATCCAGCAGCATTGCTAACTGTTCATCTATGAGTGTCGGTAGCTAGTTAGTTAGTTAGTTATTAGGTGGCTTGCCACCAATCTAATAAAACAAAATGGTAAAAAGTTTCCGTTCGAGTTCAGCTTAAATGTAATATACAGAAAATATTATTTAGTACCTAGTTGGTTGAGGTATTCGGTGAAAATTCTCATAGATATTTCATAATAGCCTACCAACCAGTCCTAAAGTGATGGATGGGCACACCACTTGATGGATGTACTGTTTGTTAAAATTATAACATGCTCTAAAGTAGATTGACACTAAACACTCGAAAATCCCTGTAAAAAGATTTTTGTGGCATGTGGCACATTACTAGCAAGAGGACATTTTGCGGGCGTTGGAAGATTCCGGTCGCTTTTGTTTTTTTTTATAGTCATGTAAATAGCTGTAACATGGACAGCTTTAATTGAAGTCTGAAACTTTGCGAGTAAATTAAATAAAAAACTAGATGGCTAATGTCACTAATTTTGAACTTAAAAGTACTTTATTACAATACAACTCTAAATAAAATTAAAATTCAGAGTCTACGACTTATACTTTTTTTTTGTATTTGAATGTAAAGTTTGGGTATTTTTTAAATAAAACAATAAAAAGTCAATGAAAAAAAATCCACAAGGCATGAGAAGTATTTAGGGGTCTGAAAGGATAGCAGATGACCTCCCCAGTCGACCATTTCAATTTGGCACACGATGCATCAATGATGTATATCAATTCGCGGCTTTAATTTCGGAAGTCGGTGGCAAACCACGAAAATACAAAAAAAAAAACAAAGACACCGGTTTTGTTATGTGAAAAAAAATTATTTATCTTGCACTTGCAATGTAAATAACAGTGACAGGAAGTTATTACAACATCATCAACATACTCAAAAAACAATCTTCAGAACTTGACCAAATTTATATGGGACCAATCTGGAATTATATCCTTTCAAACAATTTATTTTTTCCAATTCGGTTAGGAAATAACGGAGTTCTGAAAAAACAATCATAAAAAAATAAAATAAAATAATTCCGAATTGAGATCCTCCTACATTTTTATAAGTCGGCTAAAAATGATTAATGTCGCTAACACCAGAAGAATGTACACGTATCGTTTCTATGTGAGAAGACGGCAGAAGTTAGCAGAGTACAGCACGAACAATAGGTGTGTCACTTTCTACAGTGCAGCGAGTCGTCTAACGTTTCCGAGAAACTGGGCTTAACATAAGAAGAACAGGATCCGGCAGATCGAGATGTACTACGACTCGAGAGGATCTATTTAGTGATACGACCATGCTCCGAAATCGGCACCTCACGGCAGTTGAAGTACCTAACAAATCAACTTACTGTCTGACTGTAAGGCGGTGGCTCTGTGAAGCTAATTTGATCCGCAAAACTTGAAAGGGAACATCGGGAAGCAAGATTACGTTACGCCCGTGAACACGCACAATGGGGATACGAAGAATGGGAAAGAGTAATGTTTTCTGACGAATCCCAGATTTAGGCTGAACCTATGCAAATGATGGGCGGCGAAGAGTCTACCGACGGCCAGCGGAACGTTTTATTCCAGGATATTTTGAAGAAAAAGTGCCGTACGGCGGTGGATCTGTTATTTATCTGTTTTTTTTCAATTTTGTGTATTTATTTAGAAAATTAATTGATTCTCAAATAAATCGCAAAGAATGTGCGCAATATGGTTGGAGTTATAGAACTATGGAGAAGTGTCTTGACGCTGCGTGAGCGTGCGTGATCCATCGCCACCCGTTCGATGTCCACCGCGCACAGGATGGATAAAAAGCAGCACATAAAGTATTTTTTTTTGCTCTGTTGGTGTAATTGCTGTATGGCGTTCCAGTAGGAGGATATATAAATAAGTACTATGGTATGAGCTTAAATCTCTTCAGAGAGTCGCAAGGAGTTAGTGCTGATAGAAAATGGTACGCTAACTAGTGCAAGATGTGTGAAATAAATTTTTAATGAGCATGGCGTTCATATTTAATTAACGTGGGTAAAAATTCAATACTCATGCATGACAACGCCAGGCCACATATAGCTCAAATTGTAAATCAGTATTTTCAGGACGTTGGCATCAATCACGTGGACTGACCCGCGATAAGCCCGAACCTGAATCCAATTGAACACGCTTGGGACGAGCTTGGGAGGTGTGTAAGAAATCGAAACCCCACCCCAGCTACACTTCGAGACATGAAACATGCGTTAGTAGAAGAATGAACCAATATCCCGCAACATCACATATGAAACTTAATAAACAGCATGCCCAATCGCCTGGCAGCTGTGAGAAGAGCCCGTGGAGGCAATACAAAGTATTAATTTTGTTTTAAAGTTCGTTTTTGTGTTTTAAGTGAGGTACCCACCATTATTTTTTCCACGTAAAAATTATTGATATTTTGTATTTTTATGTAATATTGAAAATTAAACTAATAATGTTTCCAGTATTTGGTGTTGTTTTATTAAATGGTAAATTATCTAGAACATACTGTTTCATCATTCATGCCGCTAGCTCTATTATTTTAAGGGTAATTTTAGTTTTTCGTACTGACGTGTATTCTTTGTCAGGGAGTGTATTTCTATTAGTATACTTTATTCGTAGCCAGAACTTATTTATACTAATAGTAATAAAGAGGTAAAATTTGTTTGTTTGTAGGTAGGGGGTAAATCTCTGGAACTACCAGGTGGATTAGAAAAATATTTTTTGCATTTGATAACCCAATTCTTGAGGAAGGTTTGAGGCTATTTTAACATCACGCTACAACCCTTTGGAGCCGAACAGAAATAAAAAACGAAGTCGATGGCATGAGCTTCCAAAATTTATTGGGATGTCGAAGTATGTCCTTACCCAGGTCATTGTCTATCTGCGTGCCAAATTTCATCCAGATCCGTTCAGCCATTTAAGCGTGAAGGCGTAACAAACAAATAAACACACTCGCATTTATAATAATTATTTAGTTAAAATACATTATATATATAAGTAATATAGTAAGGATGGTTATCCTATCAGATGTCACTATAGCATGGCTTCTAAATACCTAAGTATAATTGTACGAGGTTTTTTTGGCGCGTGGCCAAAATCGGAACTAACGCCGCCATCTTGTTTTTTCAATACAATTTCACAAAATGTTCACCAACAACGCCCCCTTGTCAATGTCATTCAAGCGCCAAAACATCCTTCTATAGCTGTAGAAGTTATGAAAGTACAGCCCTTTCACATTTATTTTACTTCTGACAGCAGCAACCCAACAACAACCTTATTATAACGAGAATCAAGATCACGGTGATATTGACAAATATGCAAAATCAGAAGTTTAATATTAAGTCGTGAAATTGCCGTATTGTCAAACTGGCCACTTTGATCTCAAATAAATGACGTTTGGTTAGAAACTCCAAATTCAAATTTATGTATACTTTGTGTTTCCAATTTAGCGACTCATTTGTTTTCGCGCCATTTGATTTTTCTTCGACATCATTCTGTTCACAATACGGAAAACTTAAAATATCGGGTTATTTACGAATACGAGTTCCACCGAGGCACCAGTGCTGCAGAAACAGCTCGAAGGATTAATAATATGTATGGGGAAGCTACCGTAAAAGAAAACACGTTACATTTTTGGTTCCAACGCTTTCGTTCTGGAAATTTTGATCTACAGAACAAACCCCGTGGACGGCCTGAGACTCTAGTTGATGATGAAGAATTAAAAGTGATCGTGGAAGCGGATCCATCGCAAACCACGTCAGAGTTAGTTAATTCACCCGAAACAAATAGGAAAAGTGAAAAAGCTTTAAAAATGGGTACCGCATGAATTGAGTGAAGCAAACCAACAAACACGAACTTTACGATAATCGGAAACGCTCATCACAATGGTTGAACCCAGGAGAACCGACCAAATCCTGCCCCAAGCGAAAGTTGATTTAGAAAAAGGTACTGGTAAGTGTCTGGTGGACCAGTGCTGGTGACATCCACTACAGCTTCCTAAGATCTGGCCAGACGATTACGGCAGATCTGTATTGTCAACAATTGCAAACCATGATGGAAAAGCTAGTTATTAAACAACAGAGACGTCGAATAAAATGTCGAAAAGGTTTCTATAACGTTAAAGATTTTTTTGTTAAAGCTACTCCAATGTACCCCCAAGCAACAAATCATTTTGTACTGAGTGTTTTGCAATTAATAATGTAATTTTTATTGATTTACGTGACTTAAAATATTGACGTGTAAAAGTGTCTTAAAAGATCTACTTACAGAAATAAACATTTTATTTCATTTCAGACTGGTCAATTTCTCTAGCCCACTGCTACTTCAGGACAACGCTAGACCACACGCTGCACAACAGACGATCGCTCGAAGATCGAAATTAGAGGAGCTGTGATTGGAACGTCTCTGACACCCACCGTACTCCCCGGACCTTTTTTTTTTTTTTTTTTTTTTGTTTCCGGGGTGGAAAATCCTCATGGATGTCGCCGCCCTGGGGCGGGTGGCGGGGTCTGTCTGACTCTTACTGACTAAAAACCGCCCCGGTGTTCCATCTCACACTTACGCCGGGGGTCGCGGGAACGTACGATCCTTCCGCAACCCCCGACTGGTGCCGGCCCGGCACTGCGGGCCTCTTCGGGTCTGGGGGGGAGTGAGGTGTTTGACTCCCCCCGCGACGTCTAAGAGGGGCGCGCGTGGAACACTACGCGCCGCCACCTCGGGTCCTGGTGTGTGGGGGGCTGGAAGAGTGCGTTGTCCGCCCTCCGCCGGCGCCCGGTGCGCCTTCTGCGGGCCGGGTGAGTGGACGAGATCTCCCCCTCCCTTTCCGCAGCCTCCTTCTGCGAGACGACTGTCTCGCAGAAGGAAACCACTGCGTCCCAGGACTCTTCGCTGCCGACCATCGACTCGACTACGGCCGGCAGCGACAAGTCACTGCCTGCTTCTGAGATGAGGGCACGGCGCGGCTCCTCCCAAGCAGCACACTCTGCCAGCGTATGCCGCGCCGTGTCCTCCCGGCAGTCGACGCAGTGGTGACACCGGGCGTCCGGCTCCCTGTTTATGCGACACAGGTACTTCCCGAAGCAACCATGCCCCGAGAGCACCTGCATCGTCCGAAACGACAGGGAGCCGTGCCTCCTCCCGAGCCAGCGCTCGAGCACCGGCCGGACCGCCTCGATGGTGCCGAGAAAGCCTGTTCCGCCATTCCGCCACCAGGACCTCGCGAAGCTGAGACCGACGCAGCTCCATGTGCCGCTGCATCGGTCCTTCGCCCCGCGCCCTCGCTTCCTCGCGCCACCGATACAATGACGCGAGTACTTTCGCCTCGAGGTCCCAGGGCGGGGATCCGGCCAGTACGCAAGCCGCCTCGTAAGAGATCGTGCGATACCCCCTGATGACTCTGACGGCCATCGCCCTCTGCGGCTTTCGCAAAACTACGATGCTGCCGGCCGTCAGGTCAGAGGCCCACACCGGGGCCCCATACAGGGCCATGGATCGCACGACCCCCACGTAGAGCCGCCTACAGACGGCGCTCGGACCTTGCTCCAACAGATTACCACTTTTTCCGGAATGTGGACAACTTCTTCCAAGGCAAAAAAAAACAATTCCGATGAGGCTGCCAAAACCACCTTCACATATTTCATTGATTCTCGCTCCCACAATTGTTCAGCAAAGGAATCAATGAACTACCGATAAAATAGCGAAAGTGCACTTTTTAAATATACTCATTTAAAAAAAAAAATGTTTTGCTTTTCCATACAAAACGCCAATTTCATATGTAAGTACCTAATAACTGAGCGGGCTGTAGTTTGGTTCACATTGTGTCTGGGAGTTTATACGTTTATAAGTATGTAAATCAGTCATCAGGTTACCGTAGTATAGGTTCTACCTAGTTCGGGACCTGAAGACCTTGTGTGGATGTTGTCTCATATTATTATTATAATTTGGTGTTTTTTTTTGCTCAACAATTAAAGGAAAATAAACTTTAATTTTAGATCTTGCATGATCATGCAGCTGAATATGTCTGCGAACTAAGAAAACAGCGATAATGCTACTCCAATGTTTTGACCTCAAATGTTTAGATAGTACAATGTAGATACCTATCTGCTTCGTTTTAAGATTGGGCTGTGTAATAACATAGTTGGTAACAGGTACCTATCCAACTCTATTTGGCGGGAGGGGCCTGAAACGATGATGGTTAAGACGATACCAGCCGGTCGATTCTGTAACAATCTCACCGTGATAACTTAGGTGAAGTGAGCTATCATTCCACCTGATGCTAGGGATTGACACTATCGACAACTCACTTCAAGCTCACTTCACCTAAGTTATCACGGTGAGATTGTTACAGAATAGCTCGGCTGTTCGGATTTTCTCCAAAATAGTAAATATTTAATTGGGTTTTTGACTAAAGCTCTATTTGTATCTATTTAAAGATCTACCTACAAAACTTCATGATACAAAATTTTGCGGAAACAACGTTTAATTAACAGCAATGAATTAGTTAGCTAGAGCTTTATTTTTTTCGCATGGTCAGTAATTAAATCATAGACCACCAAGTACCTAGTGTTTAAATAATACAATTTATTTTATCTATTTATCTACTTACATCTACCATTACAGAATAGCCCAATGCGATATAATTAAGATTGTTCTAAGTTTCCTTTTAAAACTTCACCTTTTTCAGTTTAGCACTATTTTATGACATAAAACCACCCAGTGCTGAAACTGGAAATTCTATTAACAATAAATTCAGTCAAAGTTTATAACTGCAATGGACTTCGCCACTTCACAACAAGTTTCGTAAGCCAAGATCTGGGTATCTACTACCTCAGAACGAAATCCGTAGTTTTGTCCGACATTACGGGTATTTCCAATACCGTATCACTTACGGTCATAAGATAAGTTCGGGGCCCGAACTAAGAATGAATGACAACACGATTTGACAGCTGTCCCTAATCCCGATGTAATTTTGCCCGTTCGAAAAATTTTATTTGTCACTTGTTTTGACGGATCAACTACTTACTTACTTAGAGACTAGACCCCAGTGGTGATAACGGTAGACTTTGCCACTTCACTACCACTTTATAATATACAGGGTGACTTTGGTCCAACGGTCACCAAAACAACCGGCTGTGTGCATTACTCCACCCGCTGATTGGACCACGCGGGATTGTGTATTTTGACCCTAAGTCCTTGCGGTGACGTCGCGTCAGTGCGCGCGCGCCGGCGTCTACCCGCGATTGCGACGAATCATAGCGAAATCGCATTTGTATATAACCGGTCGCGAAGAAATTCAGCTGCCAGTCTTTTGCGGTGCGTCTGTCATCAATCACATCTAACGGGCTGTAACCAGAACATAGAGTGGATGATACTCTCTTTTGCTAGTTCCGTTAATACATCGATTTAAAAAAACAGTACAGGTAAGCTTCTTTTATTTTTATTGTTACTTTACAAGGTTAAATTAACTGCTGAGTACCTTTTATAATAATTAAAATCGTTCAAAAATTATAATTGTTCTTAGTAACTTAAAAGTGTTATCGATACCTAGGTTTTTAAATAATTTGTGAATTTTTGAATCTGTTCTATGTGGGAAACCATCGAATCTTATTTTGTGTGATTTTTTTATCATATTTTATGGTGTTTTTTTTTATGTCCAGTATATTTGCGCATTGTTTTGAAATAAGTAATACCTTATTATAATAATAGTGAATAATTTGCAACCGCAAGCTTAGATCTAATAATAAATTAATTTCCAAGTTCATTAATTATTGTTGCGGCATTATTTTATAAAAACTGGTTAATTTTGAGAAATTATTTCAATCGATTCCTAAAAGGTACATAACCAGCAATATAATAATATATGCAAATGTATTTACGTGCATATTAAAAGTGTGTGGATTACAATTAGTAACTAAACGCCGGCTATTTTGAAGGTTGCAAGTAATTTATTGTAGTCCAGTGACAAAACAGCAAGTTTTAAAAACTGTTTACTTACATATTATAACTTTTATTTTATTTCTTTATTTGGTGTATAATTTTAATTATTCCTGATTGATATAGAAACTTGCATCAGAATTTAAATAATTTTCCACGGTGCTAATACACAAATAGTGAGATTGCGAAAAAATTCAGTTTTAAAAACGTTTCAAAGTTTAAGAACCTGAATCTGTACTGAAGTAACATTTATATAAAGTTATTATCATCAATATTAACACTCTCGGTGTGTAGATACCTACCTACTTCCGGAAAATTACTTTAGGGCAAATTGAAGAAAAAATCATTTGATGTGAGATAAAAATATTAGGTAGGTATTATGATCTCTATAAACATCCCTAAAATAACTTACTTTAAAACAAGATTGACTGACAGAAGTCACTTGAATATGATTACGATCCTGGTTTAGAATAATAGTCCGGAAACCACCCCTAATGTATGCAGAGTCTATTTTTCTGTGCCAAAACGTGACTAACTTTTTTCGTGATCCGATAACTCATACCTTTATAAGTAACAAAAGGTAATCACTTAAATATTTGACCATTGATTCAATACCTATACTTTCGTAATACAATTTTTCAGTTTAAACGGGATTGGCGAAAAGCTCATGGTATTTGACATTAATTAACTGTATCATGACAATTAACACTAGTCAATCAGCGAGTTAATTATTATTGGGATTATGCAAACCTTACGCGTTATTATGACGTTGACTACTAAGCCTAATTTAACATCAAGTCATCAGTGTGATCATCATCCAATCACAGAACTTATCAACGGGCAACATTATCATGTTAAACACTTCAATTACATACTTACTTTTAAGTCTAGTATTTCTCATTAAAGGAAAAAAAAATGCTTCCATATTTAATGAAAACAAACAATATTAAAAATGTTAATTATTAAATGAACGAACTGACTAGACAGTCATGTTTAATCTCATTCGAACTCTAACAAATGATCCGAAAATTAGATTTCCATTAAACTGCGCAAAAGTGTCAATCGGCTAATACTTTCACATAACTCTTAGAAGGCTCATGCTCTTGTACGCTCATGTTGTTTTTTTTTGCTGTAATTACTTACTTAAGTTATTTCAGCATAAAATATGGAACAGTAACATTTTTAATGTTTTTACCCAGCAGTTTGTACCACACGAGTCTCGTTCTGTAAATAATTATATGTGATGTCTGAGCACCAATCATTTAATTTATTTTGGTATTGAAAGGATTTCAAAGTTGTACTGAAATAAAAATTGATTTGAATTTTTATTTCAAAACACCAGAAAACCTGTCGAATGCAGACTAAAATTCGATAATTCGATATTGTAGGTACCTACTCATTGAAATACTTACCTACTATCGATGAAGTTGGTATTTGTATAATTTTGTTATTAAAGGTTTTTGATGTGAAAGACGTACCAAATTTAATGCTAATTAAATTACCATCAAATGTTTAGGTAACTGCCTACTTACTAATAAAAATTATCAAAATTAGTAATTTTACGTGCCGATGCGGTAATGCCGCCCGATAATAAAAACTTAATTATATAAAGGACTCATCTGTGACGCGACGCGAGATCGCGAACTGTCACCTTTCAAAGCACACAAAGCGCGCTCTATCTCGCGATCTCGGTACGATTGTGATCGCATCAGACGGATCACGCCACTCCCGGCGAAGTCGTCACCGTGGTCTAATAACATACACATGAATAGCGCTAGGCTGAGTATACGAATCAACATAGAATTCACAATATTAGACCGAATAATTCTGCCAAATTAGCTCTATTTGGCAGAATAGAGTTTATTTGACAGAATAGAGTTCATGAACATTAAGACTTTGACCATGAATTTAGAATATAGGTGTAATAGGCCAAACATTTATAAACATAATTAATTTAAGAAAAAAATAATACATTTTAGAACTAGAGCGGTTGGTACCAATAAATGACGTGACGGAGTCAATTAAAATTCAACATTGGTTATTTAAACGAAAAGACTTTGTACTTGTTTTGGTTAAAAACTTTGCAAGTCTTTTAAAATTAAAATACCTAAATTTCAGTACCTAACTATAACTTAAAACTGTATCAGCTGACGGGGATTTATTAAGAAGTTCTGAGCGTATAAAATGTGCAAAAGCACCCATTTCGTCAGAATCTTACTTTATGTAGGTAATTAAAAAGAAAAAAAAGGATCGTAGGGTATGTAAAGAAAAAAAAAAGGATTAGTAACAAAATTTAATAATAAAAAAATGCCATTACCTTAGTCAATCGCCATTAGCAATCAGTCAAAGCTTGCTATAAAAAGGGCTAACCACATACAATACTCATTTTAAACTAGCATTTTTTCGCTTATCCTCTTGTGCTGGCAGACTGTATTGAAATCCGAAAATTATTGCAAAGAACGTGTGAATTGAAATAATGATATCAAATTATATTAATCTTACTTTAATGTTAGAATCTTTTCTCTCATAAAAAATAAAAAAATTATGCCATTTTCTACTAACTGCAATGACTCGATAAATAAGCATACAAAAGTAATTATAACTCACGTGAATTGCACACGTTATGGTACTACTAGGATTGTAATACTATGGAGTTAAAAACTAGGTGACCTTCGACAAAACCGGTTTTAATAGGAGCATTAATGCAACTTTAATCGAATTTGTCAGAAAATAGCTTGGTACGTAGGTTACATTAAAACATAGTAATTTTAAACCGCGGGTACTGGTAGTGATGCTACCAAAACAAATTATATACTCAGTTTTTATTTGTTACAAAAGTAAAACATAGTGCGTGGCATAAATTTGTATTTTATTTATATTCGGTACATAATATCTTATGATTGCGTGCGTAACATCAGATATCGGCCCGCGTCGCGTCGTAAACACATGAAGTGCGTATGATTGTTTTCAAATATCAAGCAAAAGATGTGTGTTAGTGTGTGTTGTTGTCATGTCCTCAAAAGGTCATTTACATTATCGGTTCAGTTTTTAGGTAGTAGGAAACGTACTGCGTCTACGGCTAAAGCTAAGTCGAAAAAGTTAGCCTTTGCGGCCTAGCTTTTGCGACCTAGCTTTTGCGGCCTAGCTTTTGCAGCCTAGATTTTACGGCCTATCTTTTATCAGTCAAGCCCGCAAAAATATGCACATGCGCTGTTAATTAACACTGGATAGGATTATTATTGTACTTAACTAGCTTTTACCCGCGGCCTTCTCCAATGGGAAAGCCGGTGGTAAAAGCTGCATTCTTCCGGGATATGCCTATGTCTCTCTCCGACCGATAAAATATCTCAAAATATATATATTTTTCTAAAATTTAGCTTCTGTCGAAGGACAAACCAACACATACACTATTGTATTTATATGATAAATTTGTTATGAATTATTAGATCTATTAATCAGTAGAATACTCATGTCCAAAATGGCATAACTATTTTTAAATCCTTATCTATAAAAATCAATGCCACTGTTCGTTGTAATTTTATAACTCAAGAACGGATGGACCGATTTTGCTAATTCTTTTTTTAGAATATTCCTTGAAGTACGAGGATAGTTCATAAGGAGAGAAAAAAAAATGTTTGGCGGTACTAAGTTCGCGGGGTCAGCTAGTACGTTATATTTATCAATGACACTAATAATGTGAACGGTAGATAGTTATGTACAATAAAAGTAATATTTTCTCCGTGTTGTAAAGTGTTTTTATGAAGTAATAAATACATAGTGATTTATGTATTTCCGAGGTTTCCCACAAGGTCGCATGTCTTTCGAGATTGTGATAGTGTAAGGTTAAAGCTGCTTATGTCTTAAATTATGTTGGTTATAGCTATTATTATGTTTCCCTAAACAACATTGTCATGTAAAGCCTCCTTCAAACAGGCGCGACACGCAACGCGAATCGCACGCGACACAAATACACCGCTCCCTTTGTGTCGTGTCGCGTGTCGCGCCTGTTTGTAGGAGCTTTAATACCAGAATTCGCTTTGGTTGCACGTAAGCTAAGGTGCGTAGGCATAAACTGACCGATCGAAACTACAGTTGAAAGAACGATTAATCAAATCAATTTAGTACAGTAGGTACCTAACACAGGTTCAGTACTATCGACGCTGGTCAATGAAGTAGAAGTAAAATGTATCACTATGTTTGGTCAATGTATTGATGGTTTGATTAGCTATTGCTCCACTAAGCGATCTTTTGCCTCGTTCAAGAACCAATATCACAGAATGTGTATTAAAATCGAAACCGAATAAAATGTCGACCATATCGAATAACAAGTGTGTGAATTATAGTTCAATCCTTCAGAGATCAGAGTCACTTGGCGTTACCTGGATAAATAACTACTTGAGCGTTTATACCTTATGAGTGGCAACGTCGCAATTTAGTGTCATATTTCGTGGTTTTCAATTTTTATCATTTAATCGGAGCTATATTTTAAAAATCTGTTTAATTAACTTTTTAGAATTACGTGAAAGTGTTTAAATAGTAAGTAACCGTAATGCTTACAGTTATTTTACAATGAAAATAACGCCCTGCAAGTTTCCAGTGTATTATTTGCATATAAATAGAACTGTAAACGCAACGATTTCTTACCTTTTACACAGTTTTCACATAATTCTAAAAAGTTAATTAAACACATTTTTAAAACATAGCTCCGATTAAATGATAAAAATTGAAAACCACGAAATATGACACTAAATTGCCACTCATAGGTATAAACGCTCTTAATACAGTGATCAATACGCCTAACGCGCTAGACGTATGCACTAGTAAAGACTTTTCCGTCCCTTTCGTCTGTACTAAACCACTTACTGTACTAATGTAAACGCGTCTTCACGTGTGGTTGGATGTCGAGCTGAAGGCTTTACTGGGCTTACCGAGAGAGGCACAAACGTGACACGTGCCGCAATATGCTTTTTAAATCGCGATTTCATAATTATTTACAACATAAATGCAATATACAAAAAAATACTTTAAACGGCTTACATTCATGAACTTTGAACGTACTCAATGTACCTCTAAAGATGTCGTTTACCTTAAAACTCTGTTCTGAAAAACCGGATTGCTAATTTTGTTTTCGAATAATGTATCCACATTATATGTATTTTAATACGTTTCTTGGCAATCCAAACATTAAAAGGTAAGGTCCAGGCTAAACTTTGTGAATTGAATACAGTTTTTAAGTGAAACATTAAACTTTAACTCTGAAACTACTTATACCGAGGCACTTTGAAGTAAGAACAAAGCCACAGTTCGAAGACGCAGCACTTTTCTTTGTTTGTTCTATTTTAGTGGCTATTGGAGACAAAACATCGTATGCATGCAGCAGTTTATACTGAAGTTTACAACTTACTTTGTTGAATATGTTAGTACATAACAATCGAAGAGCTTCGAATGAATAGAAGGTATGAGGAACAGGGTGTGATGTTTACTCATACCCATAGTTAAGGGAGGACCCTCCGACTAGACGGGTGTTGTGTCTGGTGGGTAACTGTTTGACGATTGATGTCGAGACGTTGTATATATGCTATAGTTGCGCGGTAAACTCTGCTTGCGCGATGCAGGATTTTGCGTGACGTCAGTGTGGTGCGTAGTTCGCATGTGGCGACGTAGATACCGCTACAAATGATTAATAAAACTGCGCCTCAATATTACTAAATTCACTGACATTGTAATTGATGGAAATGGACTGTATGTATGTATGTATGTGTGTGCTTGGTGCAATGAAATAAGATTAAAGCTCAGGTGATAAAAAGACGTTAGTTGACAAAACGAAAAAATATCAAAACGTAAAACAAACCATTATTTAACAGATAAAAAAAATTAAATTCAATAAAAAATCAAACAAAAAGTTTGCACTGTCTAAGACGTTCGCAACAGACATCAAGAAAAAATCTGGTGGCATATCAGCAATACAAAACTACCTAATTATACCTAAACTTAGAGTAACGTATAAATGGTATTTAATTCAATGTTATCATCATGCATCCGTGAAACAGCATCTAATAGCAACCATTCTGTTGTTTTCTTTGTTCCCATAGAAAAAACGAATACCTAAAAAACGGATACCTAAAAAACGAATACCTAAAAAACGAATACCTAAAAAACGGATACCTAAAAGGTAAACGAATACACTTTATATTTTTTACTTTAACATAATATAATCAATATACAGGTGGGCAGGGATATCGACGCGCGAAATGTAACCATGAAGTCAGCACATGATTTTAGACGTAGCGTAGAAAATGTTCATCGTTTTTTTTAAGGGGTACATGACCTAAATACGAGTTTTATAATGCCTAAAAGTATATGATTCACTGCAGTAAACAAAATCAGAAAAATTAATGATATTCTTCAGGATATACGCTAGTTAAATAGTGTGTTGAAAACATAATACAACTAATTTGGTACGATAGAAAAAACTCAAGAACATGCCTCTACAAATTTATTCTAACGATTAAAAACAATACTAATATACATGCAAACATTCTGTTTTTTTTTCAGATTGTTCTTCAGACAACATATTAACGTGATAGTGTTTTAACTTTTTAGTCCAGTCAGTAGATTTTTTGTAAATAGAGAACTGCTTCATATTTTGTAATAGATTACCATTTGTGTCATCGCGCTTCTCTTTATTTTCTATGCAATCCGACAGTGACCGCTCTTTAGCTGTTATCAGCCCCTTGATAACTGACGAAAAATTACAACGTAGTGGGGTTCAGAATCGTGTATCAAATCCATGGTAACTGATCGCGCTTATATGTCCCTGCCACCCTGAATAAAATGAGTTATTTGATTTACGTTACCTACTTCATTTGTTTTCTACTTACTACTGAGTTTTTGTATCAAAAACAAACTTTTAAGCCTAATTTTCTCGGTTTTTGACTTAGGCTAAGCGCGCACTACGATTTTAATCGTTGCGATTTTTAAACTGCGAAATAATATTGCAAACGAAAATATTTTTTCTAGCGATATCCCCATCGATTTTTGACCGCAGTGCGCGGCCTCTAGTACATTGGTATTGTTCACAGATTTGCGATTATTATCCGCAACGATTAAAATTCGTAATGCGCGCTTAGCCTTAGAAGTATATTTTATCTTAGCGTTTGCTACACCGGTTGACGACATCACGCCAGCGCCGCCTGTCGCTGAAAACCAGCGCTGGGGCTCTGTCTCGCATAGGGTCGTAGTATTATGCTGAGCGATGGCCGTTTTGCGTGGATGTGACGCATATTTTCCCCCACTTGTTCTTTTTCTGCGTCACGTTTACCGCAAATAAACGTATTTTCTTTATTTTTTAAGGTTTTTTATTGGATATTTTACTTTAACAAATGTTTTTTTAAACATTAGGGAGATTATTATGATCATTAGAAAAAAATAACGGATAGTAATTCAAATTTTCGGCGGTTGGTAAATTTGTGAGACAGTAAAACAGGAACAGTATTAAAAAGAAAACTGGTTGATTATTCTTATTTCATCCTACAATATCAGTACAAAAATACTCAAGAATTCTAATAAATGAATGGGCAGTAAAAATGTTTGAATGGGCAGTTAGATAAATAGTTCGGCAGTTCATTGGTTAGCACGCGTGGAACTGTGATCAAACGTGCGCGAGCAAAGCGAGCGGTGCCGCGGCAGCGGCCGGTGAACGCTCATTACGTAGTTAGATTTATTACCAACTAATTCCGAATTGTTGACTGCCCACACGTGGGTTGAGTAATTTTACCGCTTAATTATTTATTTAATTACCCATTTGAATATTATTTTTTATTTAGTTTGCTGCTCTTTTTTACCGGCAAACTAGTGCCTAAATTAGTGCCTTATTTATTTAGCTTGAGTACGCCGTTCTGTAATGATAATGAAGCACAAATAAAATTCGAAAAGGTTACAGTCGGTACCAATAAATATAGGTACAAGAGAC
This sequence comes from Brachylomia viminalis, assembly GCA_937001585.2. NCBI lineage: Eukaryota > Metazoa > Arthropoda > Insecta > Lepidoptera > Noctuidae > Brachylomia > Brachylomia viminalis. The sequence continues at coordinate 9,552,245 of OW443302.2, read as the reverse complement.
ACAATTCTGATGTTTTCCATTCCCCTGATGGTACGGAATTAGTATCTAACATTCAATGAGGTATTTGCATACCGTCGTCTTAGAGTGAAAATCTCGGGAATACATTTTTACTCCAATTTATTTGATTGCCTTTCTAGGAAGAAAATCTCGCAACGCACATCCTGATCTGACAAATTTGTTCGTTGATAAAAGCGGGTTAAATTTCCATATTAATTAATAAAAAAACATAAAAGACGCCGTACAAAAATTTTACAGCACGCAGTTTATTCTTCCTACTGAAAAGTTACTTCTTTTATTACACTTGCGAGGTTTTCATTTTCACTTTAAGGCGTCGATACGTACCTAGATTTGCACTCGACCAGTATAAATAGCCTCGTTTGCTTCACTTTCAACTAGCTTGCAGTTATTCTTCTCGGCATTTCTCGCTAACCTTGCAATTGTGAGGATAGAAGATAGATGATGGCTCTGTCGCACGACTTACCTACCTACCTTATTTACATGTTATCTGAATTATCTTTCTTGTTTAAAAAAATAAATTATGGTAAAATATTCATGTCAAAAACGTGTCTAAAATTTAGATAGTTCTCGCTGGTTAGCATCCTCAGCCTATAATGTCCCCACCTGCTGGGACACAGGCCTCCTCTCTGTGAGAGGGGTGGACTATACCCACCACGCGGGTTCAGTGCGTTTTTTGGTTCTAGGACATCCCGATTTTTTTAAGAATAAGTGTTTGTTCAAAGAGAGTTTTTCACTTTGCACTTTCGTCATAGCCCCCAGATTACCTTTACCACGAAAAATCGATTCTGTATTTGCTATAGCTTTACAAAGTAAACTTTGAAACGTTCAGTAGGGTGACGTGCTAAAATAAAATGCATCTGACGCAACCGGAGCCATTTTCAGTGTTTTTGCATTCTTCAGAATTTTTACGTAAAAAATTATAGACGCGACTATGCAGTCACTTTTATTCTAAACTATCGGTGCCCGCGACCCAATAGCGAAGGTTTTTACCTAATCTTAATATTCCTATAGCAAGCTCCTGGTACATTTGTTCACCTTTATGTATCTTGGTTTTGGTTTTGCCATCCAAACTCAACTGCTTCATAAATGCGTGAGAAAAACGTGTACAAATGCAAATTATATTATTTCATTTAAACTAAAAAAAAATCTCAGATCGTTAATGAAAATCATTGTTTCTATGCTTACATTGTTATCGCAGGAGGATTAGTGTTAGGTAATAGTTTATTGTGTCTCTTTTGTTACATTAAATTTACTATACCTACCTACCGGGTCAAGAGGATTTTGTTTTATTGTACCTGGTTGCATTAGGTACCTACAGTAGGTAGAATGCTTTACTTGCGACATCACATAAATTCTGAAATAAGGTATTCTTATAGAATTCAATTAAAGTAAAGCTTTCTCGTTTTGTCCTAAAAGTCTGTTGACAATGCTGGAATCAAACTAAGTATATCTAGTTAGAGTAATAATGCTAGATGACACCTACTTACAGCAGGCCTTAATTTACATTAAAAAAACCCCGAAAATACGCGCTATCGGATGATTGTAGTTAGTATTAGTATAATAGGTTTTCTGTTCAAAATATTTAAAATAATTCTTATCATATTAATTTTTCACTTTGTTGACACAAGAGGTCAATAAAGGAAATAGAAGGTAAAATAGAACTGAGGTGAAATAGAGGTCAATAGGTACCGTAAACGCGAAGAAATAATTGCAATATGGTCTATGTGTATCAGTCGCGTAGTTTGATAATTAATTATTCTTAATACCTATTTATATTATCCATCATAATAATTACTTTAATCTTTCAAAAAAAAGACAAATCAAATGAGTCATTCAATCCATCTGTAGCATTTTTTTAAAGATGGGTCTGTGTGGTTATTTGTGGTCTTTGAGCGACCTTTAGACCTGCATACTTTATAGTAAATACATACACTCGGGGACAGTTTGCTCCTTACCCCATCATTTAAAACGTAGCCACAACACTGTGACGCTGCTTCAGGGACTTAACGTGATTATTTCAAACATTATGGAAAGTTACAATATTTTGAAACGTGATAGGTAAGTAACGCAAGTTGTCACGAGATTCATAAATACAACAGACGCTATGCACCACAGTGCACTTGATAAAGTTTACCCATCCACCCCAGACGTCTAAACTGCTGCTATTAATGTATTCTACCTAATCCACATAAACTATGTAAGTTAATCAAGGAATAAAAGCTAAAACTCGTGTAGTCCGCATATTACCAACTTGGCTGATCGGACTTGGCACACTTTTATCTTGCACGAATCTCTTGGATCTCGGTATCCGCTGGAGTGGATGAGGTGACCAAAGTCGCCGCATTAAAAGATAATGAAATATAATTTTAGCATAAATATGACATTAGCACTCATTAACAAATTGGAATGTGCTCTGGAAGTACTGATTAATATAATTTATTTATTTCTGCTGTGTATCATATGGTGTTGTAAAATGTTGTTACCTAACTAGAGTTAGCAGTTAATTAACGTTATCGATTTGATAGTTATTTGTTAAAATGGAAGGTGAGAGTTGAATATAATGGTTATCTAAACCTAAAATCTGGTGGTTAAAGTTCTGATCCCAATTAAATATATAAATCATTTATTTGGACCAAACATTGTATATATTTTATAAACCTGTCAACCTGCGTGGCAGTTTGTCGGCAGGATTAGCGCTCGTCTTAAAACATTTGGTCCACGAGATCTAATTAAACATCTAAGTACTTAGATAGAAACATAGTTTAAAAGGGCAACAAGTTTTTTATTTTTAATAGTTCAGTTTATTGTCCTTCAGGCGATTAGTTATTGTTACCTGTTGCGACCATTTCATTCAGCAGTTCAGCCTTTAATTTACTCCCCAGTGTTCGCCTGCTATTTACAACATTATCTCTTCTCAATTGCACGGTGTCATTGAAAACAAAAGGAAAGCAGCAGTCCCATTAAAAACGATTTACCTTTAAAACATTTTTTATGAATATTCTTTATTTTTTTCAGATAAAATGCCTCCTCAAGGGCAAACTGGTGGATCTTGGGTCCTCTACGAAACAGATGCTGTGAATGAGGACACAGATGCCGCACCAGTCATCGTACCACCATCGGCCGAGAAAAGGGTGTGGAATATAGTATGGAGAAACGTCATCCTCATGGGATTGCTCCATATAGGAGGAGTGTATGGTGCTTATCTATTCCTTACAAAAGCAATGTGGCTGACGTGTATATTTGGTAAGTTTCTCTTTTGTTTTATTTTTGATAAAAAACAAACTCAAACTCTATACATTTATTTATCTGCTGGGGAGTTTGTTGCGCCACTTCCTCTTACCACTAGGAAGTGGTGAAGGGCGGGCGTTTTGAGGGACTGTCTTATCTAATTTTGACGTTCAAAAAGTGCTGATTCTCAGCCTAGTTTTAATAAATTACATTTGATTTTAATTTTATGTCAAATAAACCAATTAATAATATAATATCACAAGGTCTTCAGGTCCCGAACTAGGTAGAGCCTGTACTACGGTAACCTGATGACTGATATACATACTTATATACAATGTTCGTGCACACAAATGTTTGACTTGTCCGGGGATCGAACCCGAAACCAGCGACTCAGAAGGCAGGGTCGCTACCAACTGCACCAACCAGTCAGTCATTAAAAGCACTTATGAATTGTCAAGGGGTCGGTCGGTCAGATAGATAAAGCTAGTTGCCTATTTCGAATAGTAGTAGGTACCTATGGAGAAGAACGGGCAAGAAACTCCATGGACACTCTTTAAAATCAAAATATGGTTATACAATATTGGTTACATCATTTATGTTGAATTATGCATGCAGGGCGTTAAAAGCATCCGTAATGAAGAGATAAAAACAGTTAAAATATTAAATTAAATTTAAAAAAGCCGTGGCAGCTAAGAGATGACTAGTCCTTACTGACGGCGCCCGTTCACGAACATAACGCATGGATTAGCACCATTTTGTTCAACAATTTTGAAGGAAGCTAAATGATTCAACACCTGCGCTACCATCAGAGACATTAGAGTAAGCATGACATAATCTCAGCCGCCAGTGGGGCACATTCAAGTCAATGAAAGACGTAGCCAGTAAATAGTAGCTTTATAGTATGTACATAGTACTCACACGTGTGCTATACAATTATACAAGATTAAAAGATTTAATTTATACAATGCATAAATAATTGGACAGTAGGTACGACTTTTGTTTATTTCTGTTGACCCGCTGCTGCACTGCATGCCAAAGACCTCCCTTTCTTTTTTCAACTCGACACCAATCTATAATTATATTAATTTACAATAGTTGTTCCGGGTCTGGCTGTTTGTGTATTTGAGCTTATTAAATGTTTGTAAACGCACGAGACTCACGATACAGGAGAAATGCCTAGTGTGGGCTACGCTGTAAAAAAAAAATTACTTATTTGGCTGCAGTGCATAACTAATATTGGCGTTAATTAAGTAGGTACCAATTTTTTTTTATATCTACAGTATTTTATATTTATTAACATACAAACTATCGTACAATGTATCCAATAACGTGTCTCAAAAATAGACAAGAATTAATAAATAATTTTCCTCGATTTTATACGATTACAGCACGTATGTTTTAATACATTCATGTTGCTCTTGTTACTATGGCTGGTATGAAAATCAGAGGGTAATTACTTATTAAGAACGGTGTCATTCTAATCTGTCTCAATACTTTCCATCTCTCAAAAACTGGTACCTCTACAGTCTGTTCACTGTTATTTTACCTCTGTCAGCAGCAACCCAACTACAACCTTATTATAATGTCAATTAGTATCAATATGATTATGAAAGGCTACTCAGTGGCAGCAGGGAACAGCAACCTTATTGTGACGAGAATAAAGATTACTGTGACTTTGAAAGTAAAACAAAATCAGAGGTATAATAACTGTACTGTAGATTCACACGTTTTGGGTCTAAATTTTCACTGAGATGAGATTGCGACAAGATTTTAAACGTTTTTAAATAGGTACGGAATTGACCTGCGGGGTAATTTTTTGAGACACACACAATGACAAATGATCGCAATGGGTTTCATTTTGGTAGTTGACCGACGTTTATTGCGTTATTTACGTAGATGGATTAGCAATATCCATATAATCCACCATGTCAAAAATTGTCTTTAATTAAATTCCCGAACACGTGAAGAACGAAGAATGAGAAGTTACGAATTAATTATACACTCGAACAAATAATACAATTTCAGAGATTAATTATATTGCTCTTTACGCTATTGCGGGTAAATGCCTTGTAAATTTAGCCAAATATAAGACGTGAAAATAAATAAGTACCAAGAATATACATAGCAGCTCAACTTTCGGTTTAAATAAGAAAATCTATTTACAAAGTAGAGCATATTGTGTATCTATTGTTCAAATACGCTTTTCTATTAAGTAATTTAAATGAGTAATATTGCCCCTGTAAGATTGACGTTACCCATTCTCTTGTCACCCTAGTCGGTATCTTTGATACCCACTATAAGCATTTGAAGCTTGTTCTTGCTAGTCTCTATTTCTATGGGAACTCTGTTTTGTAGCCCTATAATAATGAATGTTGTTTGTTTATTTCCAGCTGTATTTTTGTACATATGCTCAGGCCTGGGCATCACCGCCGGTGCGCACAGGCTATGGGCTCACAAGTCATACAAAGCGCGTCTGCCACTCAGGATTCTGCTTACTCTCTTCAACACCTTGGCCTTCCAAGTAAGTTTATCTACCCAAAAATCTTAGTTACTCAATACTTAATTCAAGCATGAAGGCATCCAAAATATTAGTTCCTAATCTTGTTACTTTTGTCTTGAATGTTAATTAAATAAAGGTGATAAGTATGTAGGTATGTTATGACGACACAATAATGCATTTAGATAAGTATCAGTATTTATTTGGTCAAACAAATAAAACAATAGAGGAAGTAAAACCTAATTACGAACCAACAAAAAAAAAACCCGTTTATGTATGAAAAATTAACAAAAACAAAAGGGTTTGTTTCAACAATGTTTGATTTCCATAACTGAATTTTAAAAAGGGCATAATTTAAACTACCTGAAGGTTTTTAACTTCAAAGGTAGAGGGCTAAGAAAGGACACAGGTCTCATGAAAATACACGTGTCTTGGAATGACCCGACTACGCATGTGCACCCGGCACAAAGTTCATAAAGGTTAAAACGTATAGAAAACGTGTACGTGATTGATAACGTCCTGCGTAGTTGTGACGTCATATTATATTTTCTAGGAAAGTGGGGGAAATTGCTTGAATGATATTTAAAGTCACCTTCAGCAATAACTTTTTAGGTCTAAAGATAATGACATAGGATACCCGGCTAATATTGATTTCAGACTTTCATAACCCATCTTTCACGATCCGGTATCCAGAATATATAGCTTAGTATCTCTTACGCCTAAAACGTATTAATACCTTGCGGGTATATTTTTTGTGATTTTCAGTGGCAAACTTATCAGGAGAAAGTATCGTAGTGATTAGAAAATCTCTTCTCTCCAAAAGATTCAATAGCAGGATAAAAAACGTTGGGATATTTTGAACATAAAAATAGAGACCAACAGTCCATACCTTCACCACGTGAAAAAAAGCTATTATCAAAAGCATTCATGTGCTTATCACGCGTGACAAACCGGCGTTATCAGCATCACCTTTTAACACCAGTATCGACGATTACCCTCTGACTGTTATTAAGTTATCAGCAGTAGGTAATGATCTACGTGATCGATCGGTACTTTCTTAAACAATGTTTTATCTGCAGTTATTTGCCAAACAGAACAGTTATGGAATATTATACGTACTTAAATATAAACAATATACATGCATGATCATAGCATGCGAGAAACTAATTAAGTAATGAAGCAAGTTGATCAATTATGAATAATGGTAGAAAAGTATTGGCACTTGAATGGTAGAATCTTAATTCGGTTTTGAAATATTTTAACATGATTTAGGTAGTATGTTAGCTCTATTATAAAATGCCTTTATATTTGGCTTAAAATGCCAAAACAAAAAAGACAGTTGACAATTAAATCAAAATATAATTAATCTGCCCAGCTGTGGACTGCGATGAGCTGTTGATTGATACCTTATCCTGTCCACCTACATGTGTTAGAAAATAGCTTATTACTAGGTAGGTGCTTTATCGTAAAAATATCTGAAAAACCCAGTTGTGGTTTTACTTGTCATAAAAATCTAGTAGCAATAGAGATTACACAGATTATTGATTATAATCGTTGATTGAAGTGCGTCAAAGTTGACAAACAATGATTAGTAAATGATTAATGAAATAGGCGATATAAAATGTAATACAATAACAAATCATTTGACCGATAAGGGACATAAGTATTATAGTAGCATGTACAGTTGACTAGAGATAGGTTGACAGTTCTTTGCCACAAACATATTGGCCAACGTATTGCCAAAGGTGATTAGCCTATTGATGTCTCAAACTTATAAAGTAAAAAGAGTTGATATTTGTATGTTTGTTTGTTCCGCTTTCACCCTAAAACGTATTTGAATGAAATTTGGCACACGAGTAGACCATAACCTGGATTAGGATATAGGATGCTTTTTATCCCGATATTCCCACGGGATCGATACTTATGCGGGTGAAACCGCGGGGTGCACCAAGTTGGTGATATAATGCTTAGGTATGTCAATGGACTTTACCAACAATACAAAGTCTTCCGTCATATTCACCCTAGAAGACGTTGGCAGAACTTGCTGTGGTTTGGCTTTAGTTTCCATACCTACATTTTAAATTTGAGCTGAACCGACTTCTTGTAATTTCAGTACCTACACTTACTTAACTTGAAGTAAATAACCTTATAGAACACAATCGTGAAGGATCTCCTCTTAACTTCTCCTTCCAGGATGCCGTAATCGACTGGGCACGTGACCATCGGATGCATCACAAGTACTCGGAAACTGATGCTGATCCCCACAATGCGACACGAGGCTTCTTCTTCGCCCACGTGGGCTGGCTGCTGGTCAGGAAACACCCGCAGATCAAGGCGAAGGGACACACCATTGACCTTAGTGACCTCAAGAGTGACCCCATTCTGCGCTTCCAGAAGCAGTAAGTTCATATTTTGTATAACTATGTACTTACAAGTATATAATTCGTCAACATAATGTTTAGAATTGATTTGTATTCGCGCGATGGAATACGACGATGGATGCTCGAAATATATTGCACGCAATATTATAATCTACATTCAGGGTCGTGTAGATGTTTCACTATTCAAAAATAAGAGCTTTGTCATTTTAACGTGCTTCTAAAGCCTTGAGCTTGTCTAAAAATTCACTAAGTTGTTAAAACAACGTACCTACTTACTGCCTCCGTGTTCTGCCTTTAATGTAGGAACGTAAATAGTAGGTCGGGAAAAAAGTGATTTCGTATTTTATATACAAATAGCTAGTGTGACACCCAAGTCGACCTATTTTGTACACCCAGACTTTTTCAAATGGGTCAAAACTGTTTTGTGGTTAACCTCTAAGTCTTCAGCTATGTCGTAACTACTAATAAGCCGATCCTGCTCCACTTTTACAAAAAATGCATCGACTTTTTCCGTAACAGGGGGACCACAGCGAGCTGTATCTTTGACATTAAAATTCCCGGAATGAAAACGATTGAATCAACTTTGTGCTACTCTCACTGATACTGCGTTAAGTCCTTAGACGTCCCATGTTTTTTCGCGGCTTGTGTCGCATTTATTTGCAAAAGAACATCAAAATGTATCGAATATCTTCGTTAGATTCACTCATTTTGGCTGACAGAAAAACAATGGATAAAAATGGCGGGAAATCGTTTTTACTTCTTTTTTTCCTTTTTTTTTATCACATTTACATTTAATGGTATCAAAACCTAGTTGCAAACCGATTTTACTCTTAGAGCATTAAACCAACATTTTACTACAACTTTTGTACCTATAAAATACGAAAAAACTTTTTCCCCGGCCTATTAAATTGTCAATGCGTAGGTACATTCCTTTTAAACAAATTATCGTTATCTTATACTCGATTATTTATTTGTAGATTCTACCTGATCCTCATGCCCCTGGTCTGCTTCGCGATGCCGATGTACATCCCCACCCTGTGGGGTGAGTCTCTGTGGAACGCGTACTTCGTGTGCTCGATCTTCCGCTACGTGTACGTGCTGAACGTGACTTGGCTGGTGAACTCCGCCGCCCACCTGTGGGGCGCCAAGCCTTACGACAAGAACATCAACCCCGTGGAAACCAGACCTGTCTCCCTTGTGGTGCTCGGCGAAGGCTTCCACAACTACCATCACACTTTCCCCTGGGACTACAAGACCGCTGAACTCGGGGACTATTCCCTCAACCTCACTAAGCTTTTCATTGATAGCATGGCCGCTATCGGATGGGCATATGACCTCAAAACGGTGTCCACTGACGTCATCCAAAAACGCGTGAAGAGGACAGGCGACGGCAGCCACTCCGTGTGGGGCTGGGATGACCATGAAGTGCACCAAGAGGACAAGAAAATAGCAGATATTATTAACCCAGAGAAGACTGAATAATCAAACCGATCCGGTTTGATCCAAATTAGTTTTTAAATCGAAGGGTGTACGTGTATTATACTAAATGTGAGGGAAATGTGATACCAGTAATATTATTTATTTTATTTATAATTCGCAATGATAATGGTTATCAAGACTTTTAGAATTAATTCTTAGATTTTTAACAAATGATGCCCATCTGTTTCCTGTAGACAGAATACAATAAATAATACCAAAATAATATATTGTGTTTTAAAACACCTTTAAGTACTTACTTATAAATTAACTCGTAAATAAGCCCTTGTTGAATGAATCTTAAGAAGGCCTTGTATGTACAAAATGAATAGTACAAAAGCATACTTAGTGTGTTACATATAAATTAGCCACCTTTTTTAATTTCTACGTTTTCCATAGTAACTTGGTGTAGAAAATTCGAAGTGAAATCAAGTAATGATCACCATTAACTCCCCCATTTGTAAGAATTTTCCGCCGAAGCAATTGATTGGCTATGTAAACGTATAATATTATGAACTTCGTTAGTTTTTAATATATCTGGCGAGATTATGAACAATTGAAAAATTGTGACCTGCAACAAACCCCTTACAATTTAACGCATTATTTTTCGATAGTTATAATTTGTCCGTGGCAAACCGATGAACTGTGAACTGAAATCAGTCTTGCATGCGAACGATCGCACCATGCGCTAAAACTAAATAGCCAAGTAATAGTGACCAACTTAGAAGTTGCACTCGGCCACTGTTGCACCATCGCTCACTTTTCTCGCTCGGCTCGCACGCGGTTAGTCACAGTTCTAACCTTTTTTTTTGTTTGAAAATCCTCTTGGATGTCCGGCACCTGGGGCGGGCGGCGGGGTCTGTCAGACTCTTACTGACTAAAAACCACCCCGGTATTCCATCTCACACCTACGGGGTTGCGGGAACGTACGCTAACCTTTTTTTTTTTTTTTTACGGGGGGAAATCCTGATGGCGCTACCGACCATCCTCCGCACTACGGCCGGCAGCGACAGATGGCCTCCTACTTCATTTGTGAGGACACGGCGCTGCTCCTCCCAAGCTACACACTCGGCGAGCGTGTGATGCGCCGTGTCCTCCCCGCAATGGACGCAATGGTGGCACCGAGCGTTCGGCTCCCTGCCTATGCGGCACAGGTACTTGCCGAAGCAGCCGTGCCCCGACAGCACCTGCGTCACCCTAAACGACAGGGAGCCGTGCCTTCTCCCGAGCTAGTCTTCGAGTACTGGCCGGATCGCCTCGACGGTAGCGAGGCGAGGCGGTAGGGCGCAGAAGCCTTAGCCGCCATTCCGCCACCAAGACCTGATGGAGCTCCTCTCGGCGCAGCGCGATCTGCCGCTGCACCGGCCTCGAGCCCCGTGCCCGCTCTTCCTCGCGCCATCGATATAATGACGCGAGTACTTTCACCTCAAGGTCCCAGGGCGGGGATCCGGCCAGGACGCAAGCCGCCTCGTAGGAAATCGTGCGGAACCCGCGGACGACTCTGACGGCCATCGCCCTCTGCGGTTTGCGCAGAATGGCGAGAGTGCCGGCCGTCATGTCCATCGCCCACACAGGGGCCCCATACAGGGCCATGGACCGCACGATTCCCACGTACAACCGCCTACAGGCGGCGCTCGGGCCCCCCAAGTTAGGAAGCAACGTTGAAAGCGCGCCCGCTGCACCCATCAGCTTGGGCGCCAGCCGCCGCAAGTTCGGCCCGAATCCCCATCGGCTGTCGAGCACCAATCCCAGATACTTCATGGTGGACTCGACAGCTATCCGGGCCCAGCTGACCACGATGTGCGATCCATGAAACACCATGGCCTCCGACTTGTTTAGGGCCACCTCCAGGCCCACCACCACGGTTCACCACCAGTGACACCGCAGCCGTGGCTATCAACGTCGCTTCCCTGTGCGAGCTCCCCCGGGCAGCGACAAGCGTGTCGTCCGCATAACACGTCAAGTCGGCGCCCGACGGGAGCTCGCCTCTCAGCACCCAGTCGTAGCCGATGTTCCACAGGAGCGGTCCCAAGACCGATCCCTGTGGAACACCGCACGACATGAGGTGCCGACCGGCACCGTCACGTCCCCGATAGGTGACGCATCTATCCTCCAGATAGGCCCCTACCGTACGGCGGAGGTAGGGAGGCACGCGATTGTATTTCAGAGCCTCCCGAATACAACTACAGGGTAGGGTGTTGAATGCGTTGGAGATGTCTAAAGACACCGCCATCACCACCCCACCCTGGGACACCGTCTCCAGGGCCCTCACGCGCATGATGGCGTCTATGGTGGAGCGCCCCTGACGAAAACCGAATTGGTTGTCGTCCAGGTTCGGCCCCTCCCTGCACAAGTGGCTGACGAGGCGATCTGCGATAATGCGCTCAAAAAGTTTGCCCGCCTCGTCGAGCAGCACTATGGGCCGATACGCGGACGGCGAGTCCGCGGGGCGCCCCTCCTTCCTGAGCAGGACCAGCCTCCCCTCCTTCCACACACTGGGAAACTGACCCTGCTCGAGACATGCCGTGAAGAGCCCCCTCAGCTGGGGCTCCAGCTCCTTCAGAGCCAGGACGAGAGCTCGACCAGGAACTCCGTCGGGTCCGGGCGCTGTGTTCTTAGCCCGGAGTCGCGACACGGCCGCTCTCGTCTCTGCTTGCATCACCTCGGGGACATCGGTGCTCTCCTCTTCTGGAGAGTTTGTGGCTGAGGGCGAAACCATCGCCGGGGGAACGTGTCCCGCTCGCTCAGGGAAGAGGGCCGATACTACCGCCTCTAGCAACTGGGGTTGCATGCTTTGCACCAGTGGAGGCGCCCAGGGACGCAACTTGCCCCGTACCCAACAGTAGGGGCGCCCCCACGGATCCCGATCTAGGGACCCCAGCAGCTCTTCCCTGGTACGCGACTTGGAGTCGTCGATGGCCAGCCACAGAGTCTCCTTGGACGCGCGGTACACCTCATACAGCGCGTCTTCCTCGATGGAATCCCGTCGACGTCGTCTCCGGTATCGCGTGTACTGGCGGCGAGCCGCAACGCACTCCTTGCGGAATGTTGGCGGACACGGGGCATGGACGCGTCGCAGATCTGCGTCATTGCCCCGTGAAACCACAGCGCCACCGCTTCGACGTCGACGGGGCCGTACGTCGTCGACTCCCAAATCCAGGACTGGACTAAGGCAGCTTCCTCGAGTAGTTCCTTGTCGGTGCGCTTAAGCGCCCAACGCGGGCCGTCGTTAATCGGGGTTGTTGGATGGCGGCCGCTCGCGGTCTGGGCAGAGACGTCGAACCGGATATACCGATGCGCGATGGTCCGACAGCGTCCCCACGGCGACACGCCAGTCGCGGACTCGGCTGGCGACAGAGGGGCTAGCGAGCGAGACGCCCACTATCGACCCGCCCCGCTGCCGCACGCACGTGTATTCCGATCCCCGATTCAGGACGACCAGACCAGTCGACACCACCCACTCTTCTAGCACCTCGCCCCGAGGGTCAGTGACCGGAGATCCCCACGCCGATGACTTAGCGTTGAGATCTCCGAGCACCAGAACGGGACGAGGGTGATAGCAGCCTACGACGGCGCCCAACTCGACAAGGAAACTCTAGAAGTCGGCGAGACTCTTGTTGGGGGAGAAATACGCCCCCACAATGACGATGCCGCCCGAGACCGCAGCAACCCAGCCGCGGCCCCGAGACGGGTTGATCAGAGTCTCGCCAATAATGGCCACCAAACCGTCAGCGCACCCCAGCCAGTTGTCACAGGCGGGGATGAAGTACGGTTCGGCGACCACAGCCACGTGGATCGACCACTCTGCCATGCTCTGGAGTAAAAGATCCTGAGCTCTGGCACAGTGGTTGATGTTGCCCTGGAGGAAATGGAATTGTGCCATTATTGACATTCCATTCCCTCGGCAACGGTCCTGGGCCGGGAGTCGACCGCGGAGCTACTAGCCTGCGTGGGCGGCGAGGTTTCCCCGGCAGGATTAGAGCTCCTCTTCTTCTTCTTCTTGGCCTTGCTGGCCCCAGACAGGCCCCTCCGCCCACTTTGTGTCCCGCTGGCTTCCCTGCAGCCGAACATAAGGTGCAGTTGAGCGCCGCGGAACACAGGGCCGCCTTGTGGCCGGTCAGCCCGGCCACAAGGCGGCCCTGTGTTCCGCAGCGATAACAGAGGTCACTACGGTCAACCTCAGCGGTGCACTTTGCCCGGATGTGCCCCTTCTCCAGGCACCGGAAGCACCGCAAAGCCCGGGGCTGCAGGAGTTTCACCCTCGCTGCAACCCAGCCAACCAGCAATCTGCCGCTTAAAGCGATCTGGTTCGCCGACGCCACAGGGCACCGAACCCAGACCACGCCTAGTCCGGTGGCGTCGGTGCGTATATCGCCGGCCCGCACCTTATCCGGCGGACACTCTCCGCTTCGGGCAACGGCTGCCACCACCTCTTCAGAGGTCACGGAGTCGTCCAGACCAGCAATACCTCTGCGGTTTTCATTGGCCTGGAGACCCGGACGTCCTCAGGGCTGAGGACCTCCCTCATCTTGGTGGCCAGAGCGTCCGCCTTTTCGGCACTGCCGCTCGCAGCACCAGCCACCTCGAACAGCCGCGCACCCGTGGCAGCCTGCCTGAGGGTGACGGACTGAAGACCAAGATCTGATAATTTGATCTTGGCCTTGGCCTCGGCAATGACCGACTGGTACGTTACGCCGCGCTCCGCTGCTCCGGGCTGTAACGTGAGCGTCACAGCTTCGGAACGCGGAGCACGGTTCAGCCGGGGGCGCGCGCTGTTGCTGAGGCCGCCTTGGCAGCTTTGCGGGTCTTCTTGCGGCTCACGACTGTCGCCCAGGTCTCACCCTTAGACCCGACAGTCGTGGGCTGATTGCTCGATGGGGCTCCCTCCACGGGCTTTTTAACACCCTCCGCGGGCTTCCCCTTCCGAGGCGCAGGTCTCGGCGGCTCCTCAGCCCTCCGCCGTGTATCGGCCGCGAAAGGAAGGGAGAAGGGAGAAGGCGAGAAAGGGAGGCGCCGAGAAATCGCCTCCATACGAGCATTGACCATGCTCCCGCACTGAAGCATGCAGAGCCGGACAATGCGCTCGACCTCGTCGTCGGTATGAGCGCTTGCCGGTCTCGGTGCGGGAGCCGGGGCCACTACCGATGCGGCATCAGTGGACGTGCGTCGCTGCTGCTGCTCGCTCAGCGCAGCGACTTGTCGCCGGAGGTCCTCCAAATCATTTCGGAGACGGCTGTGTTCCTCCTGCAACTTCGCGACCTCGTCTGAGGTCGTCCTGTTGAGGAGGATGCCAACCGCCTCCTTATTGTCCGCGGCAGCTTCCTTCAGACCGCGGGTGAACGTGCCCTTCAGGCTGCCGGATTTGGTGGCAACCTTCAGGATTAAGTCCACCCCGTCCAAGGCAAGCTGACTTAGGGCCACCGCAGATGGTTCCCCCCTTCCGCCGTTAGAGCAGCGCGTCGCTCGCGTGCGCGTCGGGCCATTTCCGACACTTCGTCGGCCGCGACGGCTTTGCGCTGCTCTCTTCTGGTGGCGTTGAGCTCCGCCTTTGAGCTCCCTAGCGAGGCACAACTCTCGCCACCAGGGTCCTCGGTAGTGACCCCCAAGTCACTCTCTGCTTCGCTGGCCGCCGGAGTGTTGGGGCGCACGAACCTACCCTGTGCGTCCCTCCGCGGCCGTGAAGCACTCACCCCTCTCGAAGCCTGCCGACCTCTCCTCGCGGTCGACAACTACGGGGCCAGCAGGCCTTCCTCATCTGAGGACAGATCCACCGACCCACCTCCCACCAGAGCAGGGTCGCGTGGACGTTTCCTAACGGAAGACGGTCCACACGGCCCTCCGTCAATATTTTTTAAACGACTGTTTCCAGTAATATTATCAGCAACAGGGGCCTGGTCGCCTACCCCTGCGCGTCCGTCGGTAACCAATTTATCACTCGCAGGCCCGGGTACCTGCAAGCGCCGGGCGTCAGCCGGGTCGCACGACAAATCACTCATAATTTTCGACATTTCCATAACGTACGCTAACCTTTTTTTTTGTTTCCGGGGTGGAAAATCCTCATGGATGTCCACCGCCCTGGGGCTCGCGGTGGGGTCTGTCAGACTCTTACTGAGTAAAAACCACCCCGGTGTTCCATCTCACACCTACGCCGGGGGGGGTCGCGGGAACGTACGATCCTTCCGCAACCCCCGACTGGTGCCGGCCCGCCACTGCGGGCCTCTTCGGGTCTGGGGGGGGGAGTGAGGTGTTTGACTCCCCCCGCGACGTCTAAGAGGGGCGCGCGTGGAACACTACTTGCCACCACCTCGGGTCCTGGTGTACGTACAACGTACGCTAACCTAACCTTACCCACCAATTCGGCTGCCGTCAAGACTGACAATTCAGAAACGGTTCACAATTATTTTACTGGTGATAAAATCGGACGGATTGTGAACCCTGTTCACAATTTGACAGTTTGACATGGATAGATTCTAAACTAACGGTGTTCGAAATCATTCCATGACAGCTACACGACATACAGATTCACACAACACTTAACTTATCTCTTCATTTTTATTTTTATTTAATTCACGACCTTGAATAAATTTAGTCATATTAAGTTTTTATTACAATAACAGGCCTGTGAATCACGCCATGTTATTACAATATGTCAGAGTTTTGCTTAGCTACAATCGTCATTATTTATAACTTGCTGACCCGGGAACTTCGTACCGCCAAAGTTAATGTATGTAGTGACACCTTTTAGCTATACTCAATTTATGATTAATAACGTAATAAAATGAATACAAAAAAAAAAAAATGTAAGTTCAATAGTTCATTAGGATAATATACAGGCTGTTTGGCAGAACGTTGAACATACGAAAATGGCAGATAGATGGGATCGTCTGCTATCTACCTAGCCCAAATGATTTGACCTAGGCCCCATATTTTTTTTTTTTTTATAAACGATTTTTATGAATTTGAAAACTTTGAAGTATTATTACTTTATGTAGGATAGACGTAACTGGCAACACTTTTTTTTGTTTTTGTCTCGGCTATTGGTAGCTTCCTCGAAAACTATTTTTTGGTGCTAGACAAAAAGTTACGAGCCTTCAAACATTACAAAAAGGGGTAAAACATGATTTTAAGCTTTTCTTTACATTGCATTAAAAAAATTACTAAAAGTGATTGAAGACTTAGGATTTCATCGAAACATCCTTGGTGTATGGCCTTTCAAACGGTATGTAATTTGTTTAATTAAAAAAAAACTTAAGAGTAATGGACCAATTTTAGTTCAAAAAGGGGATTTTGATGCAATTAGATTTTTGTGAAATGTAAAATGTTTTGCAAAATTCATCATGTAATCGTGTTAAAATTAAAAATCGATAGTGTATTGGGTAACTACCTGATTGGTAAAAGCCCCACGTGTATAAAAATAATAATAATATGAGACAACATCCACACAAGGTCCCCGAACTAGGAAGAGCCTGTACTACGGTAACCTGATGACTGATATACATACATATACACACCCAGACACAGGTCAAACAGACATGTTCATGCACAAAAATGTTTGATTTGTCTGGGGATCGAACCCGGGATAAGCGGCTCAGAAGGCAGGGTCGCTACCAACTGCACCAACCGGTCAGTCATGTTTCATTAAATCTAAACAAGTGAAACATATTGTTTAACCGACTTCAAAAAAAGAAGGAGGTTATCAATTCGACACGTATGTATGTAATATTATTGGAATTGCAAGATATTGACTTACGATAATCTATTAGGGCTTCCAATCAAATGTACAAAATTATATACAGTATGTATGTTTGTACGTTTGTATGTATGTTTGTCCACGCATTTCTCCGACACTATTCATTGGATTGTGATTGTGTTTTTTTTATTAACTTACATTTACTTCAACTTAGGGAACCGTGTAAGTAACCGTGAAATTTTGTTCAGTCTCTCCATCGGTATCGTGGACGTAGACGCAACAGTGCTTCCCGATTGTAAGGCCTTTAAATAAAATAATACCACAACATTATCAATAGATGATGATTTTGATGACTACCTAGATATTTTATAAATAATCGCATTTCTTTCTTAACAGGAATAGCTTCAGGATGTAAATATTTTTTATTTCCAACTCTCATAAAAGAAGTGTTATGAAAGTGTTGGCTGCATATTTTAGAGATTTTCTTTGGTGAAAACAACTAAAAGAAATACCCCAGGTATTTCTTTTAGTTGTTTTTATCCATACATCCCGTGATTCTGGTTTGGCGGTAAATCTGAAAGTTTTTGACACTTTAATACCTATTATAAATACAATATTTTATACCATAAATAGGCACTAAAAAGTAATGATGTATTATTACGCCCGGCGAAAAGTGGAACAAATTTGCTGCCAGCGCCATACATTACACTCTAATAAAGCATTCATCAGAAATTATTGAAGAAGGTAATTTATTGTAATATATTTTATTGGTGTACTATTTTCCCCTGTAATGGTGTAGTATCCGAGTAAAAAGTAGGCAGCACTGAGCTTGGAGGTTATGTAAATCACAATATGTAATAAACACATAATTCAGCAGTCATTTTATCTTAAAACAGCTGTATATGTAGTTTAACAGTTTATAAACCATATTAGTTGAAAACTTCCACTGTCTTCCACCGGATAAACCGAAATATTTAGCTATTTACGAATGAAAGGACAATCCGGCAATTTTCTTCCTACTATCACTTTTGTAACCAAGAACACTGTACTGTACCATTTTGCAGCAATAGCTAAAGTCAATCCTCAACAATAAACACAAAATCGTCCGTATTTTTCGAAATAACATATTAAATAATTTAAAATATCGTCGCAACCACTTTTGAATGCGTATCAAACGTCAAACCATTTGAAAAAAATATTAGGCTCTGTCTCTTTTCTTTACAAGCATCTTGTATATATTTTTCTTTTTCTTCTGTAAGGGAGATAGAAGATACCCAGCAGTCTATAGTTTTCTCTGTCTACGTTATATACTGACAGACAGCGGCAATGGAATGTTCCAAAAATTACTAATACATTCTGTGTTGTCAATGTTGTGGTACGGACGTAGACCAGTAGACAGAGAAAACTATCTGTCTACGGGAACGGATTACTAGAATGATTGAGACCATCTCTTACAACTTTGACATTGATTGTCGCTGAGATGAGATTACGAGAATTGCCCCTCTGTTCTACAGCAAAAACATCTACATAGAGTTTTACAATACATTTTTATAAACATAATATCACGCCTGTATTCCCTAAAGGATAAGGCAGAGGTGTCCCTGTAAGTGCACCCACATTTCATGTAAGTAATACATACGCACACACACGAACACACACACAATTTCTTTTCTTATTACTTTCTCAATCTATACAAGGGCGCCTTGTTTATGTAGAGCACATACACTACAGACAGGACCTTGGCGGTGAACGCTTAAATCATAAAAAGGTGACATAATGGGTTAGTATTCCAGTTACCATCCGTAAGCCCAGGTTCGTATTTTATCGCGACGATTTTTTTTTCGAGTACTGGATTTTCAACTCTTTGCTTATCGCCGAAACTTGAAAATCGAGCGCACGAAAAACATCGCCCGTGCGCATTTGGGGTTACTTTATAATTATCTAGGGAGGTATTAAAGGTATTGCACTCACAAAAAAAAACCTTTCCTATAAAGAAGAAATTAATGTGAAGATCGGTAGTAATTGACCTAATTTTTTTGACAATGAATGAGGTCAGTTACCGAATTATTATCAATTATCGTTTCCCACATTCAACTAATTCT
This sequence comes from Brachylomia viminalis, assembly GCA_937001585.2. Classification (NCBI taxonomy): domain Eukaryota; kingdom Metazoa; phylum Arthropoda; class Insecta; order Lepidoptera; family Noctuidae; genus Brachylomia; species Brachylomia viminalis. The sequence continues at coordinate 9,532,853 of OW443302.2, read as the reverse complement.
CAACATCTCTCGTTTGAGCAGAGTGCTAGACGACTAATTATTATCTCGATATAGACATAAGTTAGTACAGTAACTATTTTTTAACCTACATGTTAAATGATCCTTTGGCCAAAGTCATCAAACCTTCCTACATACGTCTTATGAACTGTAAGGGTACATACATAGGGTAGGTTCTCCTGTCATATGAGATTAATTATGTTAGTATGGGCGAGGCAGTTTGATGACATGCATTAGGATTATGACATTCGACACAATAAGGCCCATTTACTATATTAGGCCCACGACGTGACGTACGCCTCTACCTACTTATCTATTTATATTATATTATAGTAATTTAAAGTGTCTTTGACATATTTTGCAACCCTGGGGTCCCGGACCTTTGGAAGGCGTACGAGGGGTCGAAGCCAACTCGCAGATACCTGTTAGACGCGAGATTATCCCTGCACGCAATATGCAACTTGTGCACCCAAGGACATTCCTCTGTTGGTGTAAGACTATTGCAGGATATGGAAACAAAGGTATTGGATTATGGATTTGGATGGCTTAAGTGGACTGGTTACCTTAAACTATGGAAATACTATGGCTCCTCCCTGACCAATGTTTTTTACATACAATAAACGGATAAAATGGCAGGGGGTGACTTGCACACTCATTAATGGGCCCCCGGAAACATTCGCTAGCACATGCTGACGTAGCGACAAGGAGGCAACATATCCTGATGTGCTTGAGGAGTGGAGAGGTACTCCATGGCTAACAGGATAATTCCGGAAGTACGGTCAAGATCCCTACCAGCATCTTACTGGGATACTTCCTTCATCCGAGCACGTTTGCTCTTGCGAATCACCACTCAAACCGGCAAATAAAGGCAAGAATGAGGTGGGAGCTCAGTTCCGCGTCAGTGCTTACTTCAGCCAGCCAATAAAGGTGAGCCAGAGATGAGGAACATGACTTCTCCTGGGAGATAGGGTCCTAGGGGTCGCTACTGCCCAACAGCTCGCCACAAGCTGCCCGGCGCGTTTATGTATCTCTCTTGATCTGGCTCCTCACCCTAGACTAGTTTTGGCAAAGTAAACTTTACCTGCACAGAACTAGAGTTCGGAGCGCGCAAGCCCTACCACGACGTCAACGTAGAGATACGCCGGTGGGGATATTATTATTATTATTTATAGCATCTTCGAGTCAAAAACTTAAGCCCCGGTATAAAATTCATATAATAACTTTGGATATCCCTTTGATTGTTTTTTCTTACAAAAACTTTGTTGTTACTGTTGTTTGGACAGAAGACTTATGGCCTGGAAAAACGAGATCCAAGTCAAAATCATGGTGTTAGGATTTCGTAAATCGTAAACAAGTCATTGAAAAACGAATTTGCAATTAATGGTCTTCATTCCATCAATAATCCCTCAATTTGTCGAAGTGGGGCATTACATATCCATCCAACACCCAGTGCGAGTGCGGAGCTTCTGATCAGACCATGTCTCACTTGCTGGAGTATCCTAACGTGCCCGTAGTTTGCACATTTGTACCTTGGATGACCTCAAGAATGTCACTATCCACATGACCACCTACTGGGCTAAAACAATATAAAAACAAAGAAGACATCAATCTACACGAAAATATGAAACATATCATCAGACAAAAACTAGACATATAAACGAAAGAATCAGTTTGTTCCCCTCTTCGCTTCCCCGCGTCCTGTATTGACGCTACTTTCTACAACAGGCTGTAATTTCAATTAGGGGTGACCGTGCGTCTGCACTGTATGGTTGCCGCAATTTGACCGCTTGTTTAGATCAACACAATTACTTTTATAACCAGGGTGTAGCTTTTTTTACTGAATTATTTATTAATCAGGTACTTTTAACTTTTTATATTAAAAAAGATGTGAAGACCTACTATGAATGTGCCCCTCATTGATAGGTTCCCTGCTCAATCATATATGCTTAATATGCTTGTGATAATAGTGGCTTATCTATAATACAGTGCATCGGCTGGTAATCTAACTCAGGTCCGCACTTACTCGTTAAAACGCACCAGCTGCCGCTACTTTTGTGTTCCACGTGCGCCTTATAGAGATTTCAGCAACAACGACGGGGTGCGTGAGGGCCCATGCCTGCCAGGTTTGCGGGAAAGCCCGAACAGGTTACTGTGACCCCTGACACAGGCAATTGAAGAAACACGGGTGAGTTTTTGTCAGTAAGAGTCTGATACGCCCTCCCACTACGCCCAAAGCGGGAGAAGTTATTCGACGATATCCCAAGCTAAAACAAAAATGCTGCCGCTACTTGTTTCAATTTTGGTCTGTGAAATAAACCCAAATATTTGCCTGTTTAAAATTGTAATATAGTTGGTCGAATAATAATGCAATGCGTAACACATAATGCATCAGGAAAATTTGTCTTCTGAAATATCGCAGAACAGGATCCATAAATTGCTCTCTCATTTTATCGTATCCGCTTCCCAAGTGTTTACGCTCTCATAATTCCCTTGTGGAATTACAGTCTCTGGTGTTGCGACGAGAAAAAAAATCTGAACGTCAGACTTCGTAAAAGAGAAAATTGCGAAATAAGTACTTTCTTACTTGAAGATTCAACCTTCTTCCCGGCAGAGCCTACCTTAACTTTCAAAAAATAAATATCCACTTAAATAAAATGTTATTTACCAAAAAGTGAAATCTAATTCACTTCCCGAGTCTTTAGTACTGCGGCGCTAAAGATCGAAATCGACTCGAATGTAATCGACGAACGTAATAACGATAAAGAAATGTTTTAGGATACCAATAGATTTCTTTTATCACCTCTCTGCATCGCTGTTCACGTGGCACGACTGGAGGTGACAATTTGGGGAAGCAAAAGCAGTAACGCTGAGTCAAAGTGCCTACTCCCTCTCCTTAAACCCGTAGTTAAGGCCGTAGTTATGGATGTTTCCTACTCCGTAACACTTACCGACATAATATTAGTCCGCGGCCCGAACTAAAAATTAACGAAAAAACGATTTGAGAGTTGTCCTTACTCCCAATACTCAATATATTTATTTGCATTCAACAATGTGAACTTAGGTGGTAGGTACATTATAAAATATACATAATTTTGGATCATTGTGGACCCTGTCGGGCACAGCAAGATAGGATAGAGGAAGAGAGCTAATAATATGTTATTATTTTAATGAGTAGATTGTAAATGTTTTTCTAATATACTTTGACTTTGATTTTATTTATTATTTTTGGTATTAATTTTTAATTATTCATTTTATTTATCATTAAAATATTCATTAATATTATAATAGCATTTATGGATTAGGTATTGTTTTAATTTATTTATAAATATATTAAATTTTTGTTCTTTTTTAATTGCTTCTGGTAATTGATTATATATTTTAACTGACATTACTAATGTGCTTGTTGAGTGTATTTTCAGCTTAGAGCCACCAGGTAGGTTTAGCCTATTTTTGTGTCGTAGTGTATATTTAGTTTGTATCTGAACACATCTATAACTGATCACTTAACGGTACTATTAAGTATATCCCACACATATAAAGCTACATCTAATAATAAAACTACAACTATTACTAATTTTGAAAAAGCTTATCAATACTTAGTGAGTGCGGATATATCTCTTTTCAATATATACAACGACCCAAATACCTTTGCTGACAGGATGATTGATGTGATCAGAACATCTCTCCTTCTTAACACCAGAATTAAAATAGTCGCTAGCTCCAAGCGTACTCTAAAGCCCTGGATATCTACAGGGGCCCTGAGATGTATCAGGCTTAGAAATAGAATGCAGTTGCAGACAAAAAAAGATCCTTATAATATTATAATAAGAGTAACCTAAGCGCTTTCGTACTTTTTGTTCCAATCTGATTAAGAAATTAAAAAGAGAATATCATAAAAAGCAAATTGCAGGTTCTGTAAAGAATACAAAAAAGCTTTGGCAAAATATTAATAACATAACTCATTTCAAAAAACCCAAATCATCTAATGCACGTCTTCTGCAAATCACACCGCATCCTCTCAATTCTCTAAACCGGGTTAATCAATTTTTTGTCACAATTGGAAAAACACTAGCAGAGGAAATAATGCCTCCGGTTGGGATTCGATCTAGTTTAATCATGAGTTCCAATTCTCGGTCACAGACCACCTCTTTTGTATTGATGGAGACCGATCCAGCAGAAGTCGACTGCATACTCATGGCTCTTGATTCGGGAAGTGCATCTGGTTGGGACGAGATACCTATAAGTTTTCTAAAATTATCTAGGGATTTAGTAGTTCCCCTTATATGTCAACTGGCCAATCTTTGTTTTGAGTCGGGAATATTTCCGAACGCACTGAAGCGTTCTATAATTACGCCCGTGCATAAGGGGGGAGACACGAGTGATGTTAACACTTACCGACCCATATCCGTCTTGCCTGCAATTTCAAAAATTATAGAAAAGTTGTTAAATAAAAGACTTATTAGCTACCTGAATAAATACAGCATACTTTCGGACTCGCAATATGGATTTAGACAAGGACGCTCAACACAGCACGCTATTACAGCACTGACGTCTGAAATTGTAGATAGGGTAGACAAAGGATACAAATGCATGACAGTATTCCTAGATTTAAAGAAAGCTTTTGACACAGTCTCGGTCCCCATCCTTGTGCAGAGGCTTGAGGCGATAGGTATAAGAGGTACAGCTCTATGTCTTTTTGACAGCTATCTCCGCGGTAGGACTCAACAAGTTAAAATAGGAAACCTACACAGTGAAGAAGAAAATGTTATTTTTGGTGTGCCACAGGGGAGTGTGCTAGGCCCAACGCTGTTCCTGGTGTACATTAATGAACTGTGTAACCTGTTGAGCAGCGGAGGGAAAATCTTCTCCTATGCGGACGATACAGCTGTTGTCTACCGCGGAGAAACTTGGGAATCCGTACGCCTGAATGCTGAACGTGGTCTCACCGTTATACTGGACTGGTTAAACGCTAATTTGCTGACTCTTAACATTTCAAAAACAAACTATATCTGTTTTTCTCCGAGTCAAAGATCTAAACCAGGTCCTGATTTTGAGATTGCGATACATGAGTGTGCGGAACGCTATATACAAAAGTGTAACTGTCAAATTATAAAAAAAGTTCCCTCTACAAGATACTTAGGCATAATTATTGACGAATGTCTGTCATGTCACTCACATATTGATACTATTATGTCACGTGTAAGGAATTTGATATGGATTTTCAAGACACTACGCCATGTGTTGTCTCCCGTAATACTCAATAATGTTTATATTGCTTTAGCTCAATCAGTGATCACATACTGCATTCCAGTCTGGGGAGGTGCCATAAAGACAAAATTCCTTGAGCTGGAAAGAGCCCAGCGGTCTCTAATAAAAGTGATGTACCTCAAACCATTTAGATACCCCACAGTTAAATTATACAGAATAAGTGGATTGTTATCGGTAAGACAATTATATTTGTTAAATGTGACCCTATATCTACATAAATCTATTCCATTTGATTCTGCCAGCCGGGATAGAAGACGGAGTGATATTGTGGCCCACTCCGCAATGGTTCGTTCGATTTTTGCAAGACGACAGTACGTAACACAATCTGCATATATTTACAACAAAATAAATGCTAAACTACAATTTCATCCTAAAGTCTTGTATGAATGTAAGAAAGTTATAACTGAATGGCTAAGCACTCTTACGTATGATGAAACTGAGCACATTCTAGTACGAATTTGCTGACTTGACACACACATACATAATTATACACTCAAAAACACGCACACACTCACTCACACGCACACACACACTCACACACACAATCACGCATGCTTAGAATAAGTGCATAGAAACTATAACAATTTTATATTTTTACCAGCTTTGATTCTTGGCTGGGTTTTGTTTTATATTGTATTATTTTCTAATTAGTTTAGTCTCAATACTGTATTAAATAAGGGAAGTAGCGAGTCAACCCCAACACAAGTATTTTTAATTACTTACTGGGGCTGTCTCAACTCATGTATAGCATGTAACTTTTGAGACTGAATAAACATATTTAATTAATTTAATTTAATTTGTATGTTTTCTCGTGTAGTGAATAATTGTTGGTTGTTTCTAACAAATTTGCATATCTGTAGAATGTATAATACAGGGAAGTGTTAAAAGTTTGTGTTCTCCCGATGTGATTTGGCCCGTCCGAAAAAGTTACACAGGATTATTGGTAAAACACTATCAACCTCTTAAAAAAAAAAAAAAGGGGTCATTGTACTCATCATTATAAGCAACTTTTACTATGCGACCATATGAAATCACTGTTCCCTGCATTTACGTTTGCAGAACTCGTCAAAATGTAGGGACCAGCTGATTTTTTGATGGTGTTTTACCAATAACACTGTATAGTCGGGAGTAGGGTTCAATTCTCAGTATCGAACTATTTTCGGACTGGCCCGTACCTTCGTTGACGGACATAGAGAGTAGGCCCCCAGGGTCCAAAGGAAACGAAGGAAATTAGCATCTACTTTTTTAATTTCACTAACCTTGAAAATCATGTAAAGTCAGGGAAATTAATAGGTAAGAAACCGAATTAAATGGTACGTCGGCCGTTGTCCTTCAAGATTCCTTCGATCAGGCGCGACACGCAACGCGAATCGCTCACGACCAAAAGGCATCGCACGTCGCGCGTGTCGCGCCTGTTAACAGAAGCCATTACTCAAATCATAGCTGTCATTCTTTGACAGTCGTATAATGGCTTTATGACAGTTAATTACCTTAGAGTTTCAATTTGCTTAACAATAAATGTTCCTAAATGTAGCTATAAATTAATATACCGAATATGATATTATGAATGTGAAACCATCTACTTTCAAGTGGGAATAGCTTGAGTAAGTAAAACATTTATTAACCTTCCAAAATATAGTTCGCTGTAGAGCCAACATGCTGATAAGAAACCACTTAATTTTACATAGAAACCTAAAAAGTAAATTGGCTAGTAAATACCTTTTATGCTAACTAGGCAATCTAGCACAAAAGCTACAATAACTTTATTACTCATAGCTTAAAGATTTTGTAACTTTTTGATTTGATAATCTTCTTTAATGATGAAAGAGCTTACAGTGTTCTTATATAGAACCAGGGTATTCTAGACATTTACACAGTTCTATACAGTTCCCGATTGGTAAATCTTTCTGGAGAGACCTTTTAGGTAGGTACCTATTGTTTTCAGAGTAACTAACAAACAATGTCAGATACAGAAAAATGTATCAAAGCAAATACCTACTTACATTCTAAGAGCAACAACGTTACCGATTACAGGAGATTACTGAGACAGGTGCTTACCTTTGATAACCGATCTCCGCGTTTACTTTTTAAGTTGATGGAAAACACTATTTCAAATTTAGAAGTGATCCTCTAAATCTGAAATAGTGTTAGTATATGAATTCTCAGCTTGTAGAGCTGACTGTGTGCGTCATGATATAATATGAGTCACATCGTTTTTAGGAATAATTACGAAATTAATACTAAATTAGCCTTATGTTAGTAAACCCGGAAATATGAGGACGTGGAGCCCTTAGGCCATTTATACACGGCATGGTTTCTTTATGGTATGACGTATAAACAGCGCCGTAAACGTGTCCGTCAACAAACTTCCATAGTGATCCATACAATACAACACTGACGACCGTGCCTACACACGGCGCATAAACCGTAGTTTTTCACGGCAAGAAAAACGTGTGTGTACAATTAGCCTTATCGTACCTACCTGCACTGCTTATCGCAAAAATACAATTTAATTTACAGTGTCGTTGAATACATTTATCGTGTCCTTATCTGGTCCATTGTCTACTTCGTAGGGCCTTATAACTGCTTACGAGTGGACACTAAAGAGAGGATTCCACTTAATTACCACGAGCAAAGTCGGCTGCGTTTAACGTCATACTAGTGACGACGTTAAGACTTGACTACACGACTTAGATGAATGAAACGTGGCGTTTTTATGAGAGGAATAAACCTAGAGGCACATTGTAATCCTTGCTTCTTTCAGTAGCCCCTTTAGATAGCCTAGATTTATAGTTGTACAAGATAAACTGCTCGTGTATACTGATAAAGCCACTAACGAGGTACCGGGTTAGATTCCCAGGTCGGTAAAACGGTCGGTCAGCCGAGTAACAAATGAGCTCGGTTTATTCATCTCGGCAAATGGGATTAATTTGTACCAGAAAGAAGAAATAAACGTTTGTGGCATATCAATTGCTTTACATAATGAACAGTTTCATTTAGTAGTGAACAGAATGAATTCGGAACCTTACAAACCATAAATAGTATTGATCATAATTATTTCAATTTGTTCAACCAGAATATTCATACACTACTGGGACACAGGCCTCCTCTCTTCGACAGGGAGTAAGTAGGCTGTAATCTACCACGCGAGTCCTGCACGGGTTGGGTTGGTAATGTCACATGTCTTTGATTTTTTTAGTTCTAGGACATGCCGGTTTCCTCACGATGGTTTCCTTCACCGTTTTAAAAACAGTGGTGACGAAATTATTTACACAAAGTAGAGCGCCTGTCTAGGTTTGAACCCACGACCTACAACTCGTAAGTCGGGGCCAATACCCCTGGTCCACCACTGCTCACTTGGGCCACCACTGATCACTCTACCACTATCTCCGCTCACTTCATTTTTCATTTTAAATTCATCAGAATATTAAACCTTATCAAAATGCTACAAAATAAAAATCATCCCGTAACATCATACTGTATGTGGGTGCGTCAAGGCCTGACGAAATTTATTTTTCTTCAGTACTTCCCTATCGCTAGCCAGTGCGACACTGTGCACTGTCAATAGGTATATCGAACAACTATTGTATTAAAACAGTGAGGGTCGTTAATTCTTAAAACATTAATAATAACTTTTAAGTCGTTTTAAGATATTTTAGACAAACGAAACACAAATGTCGTTCATAAACGACAGCGAATACGAGAACAATTCCTTTTCTTTCTTCGGGCCAGTTGAGATGGCGTTCTACGACGAACTGGACGACACTTACACAGTCAAGATAGTCGTGAGCATAATTCTGGGAATCTTAATGGCGGTGAGCTTGATCGGCAACGTGTGTACGCTGGCAGTGATAGCCAGGGACCACACCATGCGCACGCCCACCAACTGCTACCTCGCCAACCTCGCCATCACCGACCTGCTCACAGCCCTTTTCATCCCGCTCGAAATATACATCATATTCGTACCAGATTTCTATCCTCTAGGAGAAGTCGGATGTCGAATACATTACATCCTCTGGGACGTATTCAGTAACTGCAGCCTTCTGATCATCACTGCATTTACGATCGAACGCTACGTCATAGTGACTAAACCCTTTTTTCGCCAAAAGCTGACGTTCAATTCTCGCGTCTTCAAAATCGTAGGCGTTATATGGGTTATCTCACTTGGTTTTTGTATCCCCGACGTGTTCTACATTGATCTGTTGGAAAGAAAGGATTACGTGTATTGTTACTACACGTTGACGAAAGGTGCGAGCACTGTGGTCGCTGTCGAAATATTCATTTTCTTCGTAATACCGATGACGACAATATTGGTGCTGTATATTAAAATAACACTAACGTTGAAATCGGCGCAGAAAAAACTGCGTAGCAGTCCAGTAATTGGGAAACAGAACAGAGACAAGGCGGTGAAAATGATTGGTTTGTAACTACTCATATTTATTTAACAATTTAAACGTGGGAACGTGTGACCAGTTAGAGAACGATTTATTAATTTTAATTTATTTCAGAATTTTGTATATCCATATTAACAAAAAAGAAATAACAAATAATATGGTATTATAGTTAAATTAAAAATTGCAGGTCTGAAACAATCATGTACTTTTCTAGTAGCTCACTAGTAGAAAATTAACCCTAATTATCATACAATAACGAATATTTTATAGTTACGATGTTTTCACCCATGCTAATATTAAAGGCTATTTAAATAACAGAATTCTTGTCTTTATGTAGTCATAGTCGAGGATACGCTTGACATAAATTATAATAAGAAAAATAAATTATTACACGTAATGCTTTCTCCTCAAGTTCCCAGACGAGCTGTCATAGACATTTGAAGTTGTTCACAGTATTTCAATCAAGAACCTCTTTCTTTTGAAGAGGTCTAAGCTATATAAAAAGAGTAAGCCTTCCTTGAGCTTAATGTACCTCTTTGTTTTGATTCTATTAAATAAGTGTTGTGCAAGTTCCTGCACAAAGTGGTGATAATTACTTTGCTAAACAGTCAGTGCAAGCGGGAGCAATGTATCTCGTGTTCATGTGTAGTTACTTAAAGTTGGACTCTCAGTAAGCGACTTAATTTCCTTGCAAGAAGCTACACGATGTACTAGTTGCGACAATAGAATGAGTCTAAATGTGAGATTTTAACATAAGGAGTACAAAAGTACAACATGATAATGAAAGAATAGTTATTTATCGAACATGTGAGGAAAGTTCGTTTTTCCTATGAGTTTTGATTTTGAGTCTTGAGCGAACGAAGGATTGAAAAATAGAATCACGAGCGCAGCGAGTGATTATAAATTTCAATCCTGAGTAAGCGAAAGACTCAACAAAACGAATAGCAAATGAACTTGATCACATGTTGCATACAAAACTTTTCACCACTCCCAGCAAGAAAGTATTCAGTCGTCATAGGTAAATAAATTAAATAGTCACAAAGCAAATAATTAAAAATTAATAATTTTTTTTTTTTTTATATCTTTAAAACTTAACATAAAAAAATCAGGCAATAACCTTGCCTGATTTTTTTAACGGGATAATTACTTTCCTCACTGTTCAAACAGTGAGGAAAAACTTTCCTGACTGTTTTCGTAGAGGAAATACACTTCTTTCGTGCGGGAGTGGTGAAAAAAATGTTTTTGTTTAAAATATCACTCCTAAGAGTGTGTGTAACTTACTGCATCAGCAGAGCATAGGTACCTTACTGGCATGCAAGAAAATATATATATTTTTTGTAGATACCGAATGACTCCTCTTTAGTTGAAAAACAAAATGTGTAGACACAGGAAAGGAATTTAAATATCATGCAAATTAGGTAAGGTATTGAAAATGAATTTTATTTATTTTTTCAGCGGCCGTTGCTGCCTCTTTCTTTCTCTCGTGGACACCATATTGTGTATTCCGCATAATGATGGTGTTACCAAAATTTGATTATGAGGATTATTATAACGTAAGTATAAAGTAAAAACAAGGCTAATTACACCAATAATATTCTTTTTTAAATATTATTTTAAATTATGTCATAATTACTTATCACGTTCTTATATAAAAAGATCACAATTTTAGGATACAATTTTAAAATCACGCCCCCTCTGTAACTGAAGTGGTTTACTTGTGCTACGAATGTTTGTGCTGCTTTATAAATGTTTACCTTTAAAAGTCGTACCTTTACAGAACAAATTCAAACAAACATTGTTGCAGTCGGCTTCATATCCCTTGAGACCCAAATCGTCAAAACTTTATTAGCGTTGTATGCTTAATCTCACTTCAGAACGACGGCATGCAATAAAAATGTAAATTGTATCTAGAAAATAGTTACTTGTACAGAAACTTTTTAAGACCCAAATTAAATGTTAAAAACTTTTTCGTATAGAATCTAAAATAAATCCATATTTTTTCAGGTGTGGAAAATCGTGAACTACCTCTGCTATAATGGATATCTGTCTACTGCTGCAAACCCGATACTCTACAGTCTAATGTCCCGGAAATTTCGACAAGCGTTTAAAGTAAGTTTGCGTTTACATTAAGCTTCGTCTGGGAGATCACCTGAACTTTAAAGCGAGGGTAGATAGATAAGCTTTAGATACATCATTGAAGGGCACACACGACTGGCTAGTGTGAGGTCGTTAGACTTTATGTTGCTCCTGAGATCTATTTAAAAGTTTTAGAAAGGATTTAAAACAAAGGGTTCAAAGACCTGAAAGAACAAGCTGGAGCAGATATGATATGGAAACCTGAGAACCTTGGAAAGGACTTAGGTTATGCCTGCCACTTATCCTGCAATTAATATTCTAATCCACCTTAATCACTTAATTGCATTCCACGTAGTTACTATTATAACCAATTAATTACCAAACCTGATTTGATAGTCTGTAGAGACTATCGAATTAGGTATGGTATTGGTATGTAGATGCCTGAACGTTATAGTTAATACAATTTATATTAATGATCGAGTAAACTAAGTAGGTAATTACTCAAATCTGACTAGGTGGTTTGTAGCCATAAAGTGCTTAAATTAAATGTTTACTTAGTTTTAAGTAATATTATTTTATAATTCTTGGCTGTATAAAACTTGCTAAATTGTAACCTAAATGGAAGCAGTCACTGGCTCCTGAAATTCAGGTACTGTACCTAGCTCTGGAGCCAGGGTTTCACATTTTTCAGTAACCTGTTTTTATGGCAATAAACAAATTGATTATTGTTATACGGTGAACTTTGATCAAAAGGGTTAACAGCTGAATCATTGACTTTAGTTCTAATACAAGCAAAACGCTGCCTCATTAAATCCTTAAATCTTCCTAAAATGTCTTAATTAACACACTTTTAAAATGAAACTTGGTTTTTTCGCAAATAAATAACACAAATTAAATTAAGCTTCATCACCATGAGTATACAGGGCGTCCCACGGATATGCCACATGGAGGGAAAGTACCTTGAATATTGTAGATGGAACATTTTACTGAAAGAAACCATTATTTAAATTTAAAAAACAATTTAAACTGCATTCATAGATATTTAAATAATTACATGGTTACCTATTTGTTTTTAGCATATTCGTGTATTTATGTACATTTATTTGTGCTTATATTTATATATAATAAGGTATATGTATTATATGTATTTATAGACTAAATAAGTTTCTACGTGTCTATATATTTAAAATTATTTAATCCTAAAATATCATTATAAACTGCACCTGAAAGAAAGAAGAAAGAAAAATTGTTTATTCTGCACAAACAAACCGCACATTACAAATAAAAAAATAATAAAAAAGAGACTTAAAAGTATACACATCCAACGTTGTCAAAAGCCTTATATTCAAGCATACATATTGCCGACAATTTTGTCCATTGCTTGATGTGTCAGTGCCAGAGACCAAATACAAGACACCTTAATTCATGCTTAATTCACATTGACATCACTAAGTAGTATGTGACATCGACAATACAAATCAATCCAGATGCGTCTGCCACTGTTTGTCTCTGCATCACCCAAAGGTTGACTGGTAGAAAATGCCTATGGCATTAAGTCCGCCTTTGTACATTTATGTGCTTAAAGTGTTAAATAAATAAATACATACATACATAAACTCACGCCTTCATCCCAAGGGGGTATGCAGAGACTACAGGGGCCGTACTATGACGTGTTAATTCCATCATTGTTCCAGCGTGGAAGAGAGACGGAGCTATACATGACCGATAGCACTATCTCTTTTTCTCAAAGGAATCATGATGGCGTTAACAGCTCATAGTACGGCCCCAGAACGCCACCTGCTACGATAATTACATACTACTCCTTTTGCCTCTTTACGATAATACGTCTGTCATACACTCGCCGGTTGCTATGCACCTGAATTTTCTGAAAAACATCACCAATAAGGTCACTATATGTCCTCCAGGGCGACCCTTCCCCGCAATGCAAATACATTTTGTTAGTTGCCTTTCAATCAACATGACCAAAACATCTATCTAAGCATACATACTTTAAATGCCGCAGCATCATGCTGAGATAGGAGCCTTTTGGCCTCGTATAGGAATTTCTGTTTCCTTTTTCGTTTGTTACTTTTAGTTTTTTATATAGTTTGGTTTTTTATTTTATAATTTAGTTTGTGTACTTCCTGTACGAGTCGCAATAAACACTTTTTCTTTCTTATTTCTTTCATACGTAAATTATCACTGCTTTAAAAAAACCGCTTCCGTCGCCTTTTAAGGAAATATTTTGTCTGCTCACAAGTGCTTGTCGTATCCACTATCCGACGGTAGTGCAACTTTACTACCCCTATAAAAAACATCTGCGCTTTATTATATTATCTACGTTGTCATGCACCATATTGTGCTGAATACTCCAGAAGTTGGCAAAAGTTTGACGAAAGCTAGCTTGTGAGTAATAATAAATCACCTTATACCTTTCCTTATGTGGAAATTGCCGGCTTCTGCTGATCACAGGTCTTCTTAAATCTGTATGATCATCAAAATAATATAGTTTGTTTTTTATTCCGTGCTTACCTGCAGGCGTGGCATAAGCACCGTGTTGTCGACGGAAGAGTAGACAAAAATGACGTTCCGTGTAGACAGTACGACGGCAGCAAAGTAGAAAGAGTCAACTGCACCTTTTACGAAATTCACTCTTTTACATAATTCGACTCAGAATTCTTTGTATTTTTGGTTAAAATTCAATTAATTACATAAAACAATATTAAAGTCACTTAATAAATGGTGACGAACTAGCATGCAGGTGCATCCACCTCTCCAACAACAGCGAGTCCCACCGCTCGGACAATACGCTACGCAAACGCAAATACAATACGCAAACGCAATACGCAAATACGCAATACGCAACGTACGTAACGCATACGTATTCGCAATACGCGTTCGCTTTGTTTTGTCATAGGTTTTTTTTTCTGTTTGATTCTCAATTGTTACTGATTAAGTCACGTCAACTACAAAAAAAAATTCTCAAAGTGTCGAAGTACCGTATTTTGGATCAAACAATTTTACAGTAATATTGGCCTTAACTATTTCCTTGGTACTTATGCCCTATTAACTAAATGATGTAAAATAGGAGAAGATAGCTTTGTTCTTCCATTAATTATCACAGTTTTGCGTTCAAAACACTCCCTTGTAAAATCATAAATTTGTAGATAACCGTTTATACTTTGTGGCCATCGAGTCGAAGGTTTTCTACTGGCAATTCCAAAATCGAATTGTCTTCACTACCTTAGACAAATGTCAGTTGTCAATGTGATTTTGACAGTAAGTAGTAGTAAGATTGTAGAAGGATTTCTACGGTACGGTGTCAAAAATGAAGAAACGAAATGTCACTTTGTATAGAAAAAGATTATTCTCTATTCTTCGTAGAAATGAAAACGCCTGCTGGAGGAGATCGCAGAAAGCGATAAGGCCGCCCATTGTATATTAAGTAGTGTTCAATTTATTTATTATTGTTATGGATTTTGTGGTGGACATTAAATAATATATAAATAAATAAAATATTAGCCCGCTATTAAGCTGGCTGGCCAAGTTTGCCGAAAGACCGATCGGTGGAGCAGACGAGTCGTGGAGTAGAGACCGTGTATTGGCAAGCGTAGTGTGGGACGCCCCCCAGCTAGAGGGACCGACGACTTTGAAAATAAAGCTGGGATAGACGGGATGCGGCAGGCGGAGCACAGGGTGAAGCCTGGGAGAGGCCTATGTCGAACAGTGGACTGCGGTAGGCTTACTTGATTGATTGCCTGAAGGCGGTAACGGGGTTAATAGCTCAGCATGCACCGGACGTACATTTGAGAATCACTAGTATGCGTGTATCGCTAGTAGGTATAATTATATATTAAAACATTCACTAGAACAAAAGTAAAGAATCTGTTTGAGAATAGTCAAATTAAAAGTCTTCTATTAAAAAGTTTCGAAAGTCTCCTTGAAACACGTGGAATTAACGACGAAGCACGAATGTGAGGCAGTTAAAGCTCAATTGGAAATCTGCCAAACAGAAGCTGTAATGAACAGTCGTGTCCAGTGGGACGATTGTTAATTTGTTAGTTGGTACAAAGGCTTGGTCGGTTTGATACAGGATAAAATCAGTACAAAATTCTCTGAAGTCTTAGGTGGTCCCTTCTTTTGATTTACTGGTGATAAAGATTTAGAAACTGTTTTATCCGAAAAAAAATATTCATCTAAACTAATAACAATAATAATGGCTTATTTGGAACAAAAGACAAATATAATCAAATAAAAACCATCTTAAACGATGGTAGCTGCAAAAGTTAAAAACTGAACTGAACTATACCTTCTTAATATTACATTTAATGAATGGCTATACTCGTGGATACTTGTACCTACTACACAGTTTTGAATTTCATTGCTCAACAGCTATAATTCAAAATTAAATTTTTATAATGTACTAGCTGACCTGGCAGATGCTGTCCTGTCCAAATATCAATAATTCATACCAAATTCTCATTGAAAATGCAATTACAGTTTTCCCGAATTTTCCAATTATCCTGACAACTTTTTATTTTTATCTTTCCGTAAGAACCTCAGTTATTTATTTATTTTTTTATTAAAATGTTTTCCCACACTAGGAATTTCTCCTGTATTGTGGGTGCGTTTACAAACATATAAACTCACATACACAAACAGCCAGACCCGGAGCAACTACTTGTAGGTCATACAAATATTTGTTCCGTGCTGGAATCGAACCCGCGACACGCAGCGCAGCAGTCAATCGCTTAACCACTGCGCCAACCGTGCGGATTAATACGAAAATTTGCCAAATCGGTCCAGGCTTTCTGAAGTGCCCAACGAACAGCATTTCACTTTTATTATATTAGAAGATAGATAAACTTGAGAGACTTGAATTTTAATACTTGTTCAAAATAAAATTATCTCTTCGAAGTAAACAATTTCTCAAGGTCTCCACCACATCCGGATAATTGAAGTACCAAGCACGAACTGGTTTTTTATTTCTAGCAAATATACTCGTTTAAGTAGTAAAGTGAGGCCCTAGTTTTACAAGTTACTAACTTCTGCCCACGACATTTCTTGTTCTCCCGACCCACCCCGTCGCATCGCATCGCCTGCCCGCGTTATTACTTCGTTGTCGCATAGCGTTCTTTCAGACTTTTTTTCTTTTACTCGGCTCCGCAGGGTCCTAGCGTGATGCCTATAAATATTCCTTATTTTTAACCGACTTCAAAAAAGGAGGAGGTTCTCCATTCTTTGGAATGTCTTCTACGTATGGTTAGTTCTATATTCTTGGTATATTATGGTATTTATGGTGTTTTGATTTTTTTTTTGTATAGTCACCGATTACTCAATGACGCCTGAACCGATTTGGAAAATTATTATTTTGTTTCAAAGGGTATACTTCCCAGGTGGTCCCATATAAATTTGGTCAAGTTCTGATGAGTGGCTTTTGAGTCAGCTTCAATAATACTTTTTTTTTACTGAGTGTATGTTGATGATGTTGTAATAACTTCCTGTCACTGTTATTTACATTGCAAGTAGTGGTATACGACTTTATTCAGGGTAGGTACCACAACTAAAAAGTGAAAAATAAAAACCTTTTTACAAAAAAAAAACACCGACTTCCAAAAAAAAACACTAAGTACAAAGTGAAAAATAACTTTAATTTCGGAAGTCAGTGGAAAAAACTAAAATACAGATCCAAAGACACCGACTTCCGAAATTAAAGTTATTTATCACTTTAATTTATAAAAAAAAACTCCTCGAGAAATGGCTATCAAACGCAAAAAGATTTTTTCAAATCCGACCGATAGTTTCAGAGAACCCCTACATACAAACATAGAAATAAACAAATTTTACCTATTTATAATAATATTAGTATAGATCTATAATAATATTATAAATAACGAGAAACTAGAATTTGTCGATGAAACTGTTTTCCTGGGAATAACGCTAGACTCAAGGCTGCAATGGGGTCCTCATTTAACATCTCTTGCAGGACGGCTAAGTTCAGCAGCATATGCTGTAAGAAAAATCCGTCAATTTACTAATGTAGATACCGCGAGGCTAGTCTATTTCAGCTATTTTCATAATATCATGTCTTACGGTATTTTATTATGGGGACGGGCTGCCGATATTGAGTCTATTTTTATTCTGCAGAAAAGAGCTATCAGAGCAATATACAGCCTCCGCAGGCGCGATTCTCTAAGGGAACTGTTTAAAGACATTAACATCATGACGGTACCTTGTCAATATATTTATGAAAACATCATGTACGTAAGGAAAAATTTAAATCTTTTCAGTAAAAGAGGTGAAAGACACAATTATAGGACTAGAAATAGGGACCAATTAGTTCAACCAGGTTTCAGACTGGCTAAAGTAGACTCATCCTTCATGGGGTACTGTTTAAAATGTTACAATAAAATACCTCCCCACATACTCCAACTGAATGAAACGAAATTTAAATCTTGTATAAAACGCACACTATACAGCCAAGCATATTATAAGTTGGGGGATTATATCGCTGACAAAAATGCTTGGCTCAGGACTGGTCCTGCTCCACAAGGGCGCGTTAACTAATTAATTAGCATTCGAAAATAGTGTTGGAGCTGATGAAGATTGTACAACCTATCTTTGCATTGTATAAATTCAATCTCTTAGTATTGTATAATTGCATAGCACATGTGTGAGCACTAGGTATGTACCCACTATAAAGCTTACTGGGTTCGTCTTTCATTGACTTGAATGTGCCCTGGCGGCTGAGAGTATGTCATGCTCACTCAAATGTGTCGCTGGTGGTGGCGTGTGTATTGGATCATTGAGTTCCCTTCAAAATGGTTGAGCTGAATGGTGCTGATCCATACGTCATGTTCGTGAACGGGCGCCGTCAGTAGGCACTGGTCATTTCTTAGCTGCCACGGCTTATTTTAATTCCATAATTGTTTTTATCTTTTTATTACGGACGCTTTTAACGTGCACGTCTTTCTACATCGTTCTCACATGTATAATTACAACATGAATGATGTAACCACTCTATTGTAACAATATTTTGATTTAAAAGAGTGTCCATGGAGTTTCTTGCCCGTTCTTCCCCATAGGTACCTACTACGCTTTGGAATGGGCAACTAGCTTCATCTTTCTGACTGACCGACCCCTTGACAATTCAAAAGTGCCTGTAATTGGTTTATTTGAAATAAATGCTTTGAGTTTGAGTTTGAATAGGTAAAATTTCACGTATCTATACTTGAAATTTTGTGGTGGATTGAGAAAGTAGCAAGAGAATTAATTAATCAACCTATAACAATTACAAAAATCACCGTCAGTTATGTACTAAAAAATTTTGTTTTTTATTTTTTCAGGATTTGTTGAAGACGCCACGCGTTTTGAGCCGAAAAAGTATAACAAAGACGACAACATCAATGCTTGATTCGATAGTTTAAAACATTTACACAGAGAAAATGTTAAAATTAAGTAGGTATAGTGTAGCAAGATTAAAAACATCCCAGAAATAAATGTTTTTGATTTCGACTTTTAATAGCTGTCTACAAGAAACGGGAACTACACATTTCAAAAGGTGGTCTGGTTATGAAGTAAAAATTAAATTAAATGGATATGACAAATAACAACATAATGCACTAAAAAAAACCACTTCGAACCCATTGCTGGTAAGTTTCCAATTATAACAAAAAGGTTGCAATAAAGTACTCTCAGTGTACAGGCCGGATTTCATTGCAAAAAATGGCGTAGATCCTTTTAAAGAAATTAAAAATATAATATAAAATCACAATATTATGGCATTCTTTTTTTATTTTTGAAATGGCTATCGCTTTTTTTATAAATCGATAATAACCCACAATTTGCTATATAATTTACTCAAAATAGGTACAGGCCGTTTATTTTGTAATAAGGCGGACGTAGAGTAAAAAATTATGAAAACATAAAAAAACACTATTTTATACCATTCTCCCTCTAAAAAGCTTAATTTTATTCACTGAAAACAGTGAATAAAAAGCAATTTTACTCACTGTTATATCGCTACACAAGTTGACCATCCTAATAATAATAACAAGAAAATTACTCTTAATTTTAGTAATTGTTCCAATTTTAATGAGCATTTTAATTAATTTAAGCTTCCTTTTTCTTTATTAAATGTTTATTTTCGCTTAAATCTTTATTTTTCTCGTAGTCATGGTATAAAGTATAGTATGCAACTCTTGAATAAAACGGATTTATATCGAGGGCCATGAATCACTCGCGTCGCTCAGGATTCTAATACTTGAATCACTCGCTACGCTCGTGATTCATCTATGGCCCTCGCTTTACATCCGTCCTTTATTCACTAATTGCATAATATACTATTATAACATAAGAAAATAAAAAAAAAACTTTTATGGCAGGCATCCATCGTAGGCCCATAGTGTGTTAGTATTACAAGTAACCACAAAAATACAATATTAAAAACATTACAAACACGAACAAAAATAAAAACATAGGATCCAATTACAGGAACGTGTACCGAGCCCCATGTCCGACATGTAGCTTAATAAAACTATCCATTGTAGGCCCAACTAACATTCATGCTATTGTTGCTTCCTCTCACTCTGCGTATTAATGACGCCACTTTCTTGAGCATGATCGCGAAAAAATTAACAGTGTGCGCATCAGCGAACATTATTTTGTGACGCACTACAGTCAGGAGGAACGCCTCAATAGCACCCTGAAGGCATTGTTGTATTGAATGCGCAGGTTGCTGTCTATTTTTTGGGTATGATTAGCCCACAGGCTGCTTGTGTAGAATGTTTGACATAACGCCTTAAAAATATTTTAATATGTGTTTTATTTATATATTTTATTTTATTAGACTATTTAAACATATATCACGTATTACATTATGTATTACTATTTATGTTATTTTATTATGTATGTGTTTTAGTATTTTATGGCATTCCGGATTTTTTTTTAAATTTTGGACAGTTTATGGCCTGTTGGTTTTGTCAGTAAATAATAAATAGGTTGCATCATAGAGCTAAGTAGCATTTTGCATTTGACTTAAAAAAAAATACGTTTTACTCAATTATAATAACGTTGAGCGGCACGATTACTGACAAATGCGTGCACTGACTGGACAGGTCCGCTTAATCTGTATGGTTTTTCCTCAAAATACCGTTTCAGACACCAATCTACATGGTCTTCACATGATATGACCAACATTATGTCTGGACTTTAAAAGAGACTGTGACCTTTGAGTTTGTTTCGGTATTTCTTCTCAGAGTAGTCAGATAGGAAACGCCGACCTCATCTAGTTTTTAAAATATGATTGACGTGTAAAAGTGTTTGTACAGACCTACTTACAGAAATAAAATCATTTATGTTGCCATCATCATCGTCATCATCATCAGCCTATAATGTTCCCACTGCTGGGGCACAGGCCTCCTCTCGGTGAGAGGGAGCGGGCCGTAATCCACCACGGGGGCCCAATGTGGGTTGGTAGATGTCACATGTCTTTCGAATTTTTGGTTCTAGGACATGCAGGTTTCCTCTCGATGTTTTCCTTCACCGTTTTGAGAGCAGTGGTGATGAAATAATTTACACAAAGTAAAGCGCCTGTCTGGGTTCGAACCTAGGACCTACAATTCGTAAGTCACGGCCGTTACCACTGGGTCACCACTGCTCTGCTACCAATTATATTGTACCGATTATGTATTGTATTGAACTTAAGAAAATTCTTGGTATACAGACCTACAATTATTTTGAGGCAGTTTAACGTTGCCGAGCAGTTTACCTAATTGTCTGTGTATCTCAAGTTTTCTCAAGTCTATGACTACATCTAATAATGTTATAATGAAGTTTGCAATTAGTTTCGGGGACACATTAAATTTTCACCCGAAATACTGCGCATTGTATCTTACGCAGCCGGGGTAATGGAATACCTAATAACATTAAAATTCGAATAACCCGTGCATTGCCTGAAATGAGATTAGGGAAACTATTAAGAATCTTACATATTTTATAGAATAATGTCGCTAACACATAAAGTTTTATTAGGTATGATTAACACAGTTACTTAATATTAAGCGTGCAAAATAAAATGTGTTGAATGTGTGCCATAGCTGAGAATAAATATTCGTAGCATTACGTGTCCCCGAACAGTTGGGCAGAGACGTACCTAGAGTACTCCCAATTGGCCAATCATGTTTTAGTCCCATGTAATGGGGGGCGAGCCTATTTCCATCAATCGGGCACAAATCTAGACTCCAGGGTGCTACTGAGAAACCTAGTGCGACTGCTACAAAAAATAAATATAGTCGATACCTAGTGCGACTGCTACAAAAAATAAATATAGTCGATACCTAGTGCGACTGCTACAAAAAATAATTATAGTCGGTACCTAGTGCGACTGCTACAAAAAATAAATATAGTCGATACCTAGTGCGAGTGCTACAAAAAATAATTATAGTCGGTACCTAGTGCGACTGCTACAAAAAATAAATATAGTCGATACCTAGTGCGAGTGCTACAAAAAATAAATATAGTCGATACCTAGTGCGACTGCTACAAAAAATAAATATAGTCGGTGCCTAGTGCGACTGCTACAAAAATAAATATAGTCGGTACCTAGTGCGAGTGCTACAAAAATAATTATAGTCGATACCTAGTGCGACTGCTACAAAAAATAATTATAGTCGATACCTAGTGCGACTGCTACAAAAAATAATTATAGTCGGTACCTAGTGCGACTGCTACAAAAAATAATTATAGTCGATACCTAGTGCGACTGCTACAAAAAATAAATATAGTCGGTGCCTAGTGCGACTGCTACAAAAATAAATATAGTCGGTACCTAGTGCGAGTGCTACAAAAATAATTATAGTCGATACCTAGTGCGACTGCTACAAAAAATAATTATAGTCGATACCTAGTGCGACTGCTACAAAAAATAAATATAGTCGATACCTAGTGCGAGTGCTACAAAAAATAAATATAGTCGGTACCTAGTGCGAGTGCTACAAAAAATAAATATAGTCGGTACCTAGTGCGAGTGCTACAAAAAATAAATATAGTCGGTACCTAGTGCGAGTGCTACAAAAAATAAATATAGTCGGTACCTAGTGCGAGTGCTACAAAAAATAAATATAGTCGATACCTAGTGCGAGTGCTACAAAAAATAATTATAGTCGATACCTAGTGCGAGTGCTACAAAAAATAAATATAGTCGATACCTAGTGCGAGTGCTACAAAAAATAAATATAGTCGGTACCTAGTGCGAGTGCTACAAAAAATAAATATAGTCGGTACCTAGTGCGACTGCTACAAAAAAAAGACAAGTAGATAGTCTTCCCTAAAGCCTTAGCGGTGAAAGGCGGGCGTTTTGGGGGACTGTCTTATGTTATTTTGACGCTCAAAAAGTGCTGATTCTCAGCGTAGTTTGAATAGATGACTTTTGTTTTCGATTTTAAAGAACTACCAAATAAGCCATCCGTTGGTTCAAAAGAAATGTTTAAGTAAACTCAACATCACATTAACTTTTGAAAACCGAAAACACGAAATGTTCCGTACCACCGTACAATATTTAACACAATTTTTTTTAAACACCTTTCTTGTATGGGGACCCCATTAAATTTTTAACTTTATTGTATTTTTATTATAGTGGCGATAGAAATACACACTCTGTGAAAATTTCAACTGTCTGCCTACTACAGTTCATGAGCTACACCGTGCTGACAGACAGACGGACGGACAGCGGAGGCTTAGTAATAGGGTCCCGTTAGCACACTTTGGGTACGGAACTCTAAAAAAGCAACAGTTCGTATCGTTGTGTATCTGTGTGCTTCCATTCAATTTAAGACGAATACCGTCCCGACATATTAAGTAGTTTAATTAGGTGCCGCTAATAACCCAAACTTCAGCCATCAAAATGGATTGGGGGCAGACAGCCAAGATGACCTGCGACAATAATTCTCTGATCCAATGAGCAGTCACGATCCTACTAGAATTCCAGACGTATTATAGTCTGCAATACTCTTATGCTCCATATAAATGAGTAATCGTATAAACCGTTGTATAAACAGAACAAATTTTTACTCTTTGATGTTAACTTGTTTTATAGTACCTAAAACGTTGCAAAGACTAGACTGATTCCCGGTTTCCGACTTGAGAATTTGAAGTTGCTTGATTGTTGTTTGAATTCGAAGCCCGCGAAATTCTTATATTCTTACGGTTTTTGCAAAGAAATTTTGAATTTCACTGTCCTTCACAAAGAATAGTTTGAAAAGTTATCAACTTCAAATTCTGAATCAAGATACCAAGCGTAATCTGTTGATATTTAGAGCACTTACACAGATTTTAGGTGGACTGGGACTTGTTATAGGGTATTGGTAGGTATTAGAAAGCAAATGTCATATTTATGTTATAAGTAAAATACATTCAGTAATAACTAATGTCTGTAGTCTCGTTTTGTGGAATTACACAATAACTATACAGGAGTATCACTAACCAATAATTATTATGAAAATCTGGTCACACGGGGCTCTATTTACTAAGTAAACAAAAACATTTTCGATAAATAGCGAATCAAATACGATATAAAAGCCGCGATATTGTAAATACGCCTAAACATTCGGAAAGGGATTATCCAAGTCCCGGCCCAGATATCCGCGAACGTTAAACCCTCTGTTAAATCGAATGTCACGACTTTTGACGAATTTTGTCACATCATCGGCATTCAGCGGAATTTGACGTTCTACTAATTGAATCTCCTTTGATTGAATTGGTCTTTGCGAAGAGGTCTCTTGACGTTTTCGGGGGTGTAAATTAGACTCATAGACTTTATTAAAAACAAACAATGCATAAAAGAAGAAATTTTATTGAAATAAGGGTATTATAAAACCTTGTAATCATTCGTGGTTAGTTAACACTTGCACACTTTTTTTTTTTTTGAGGGTGGGAAATCATCAAATAACTTCTCCCTCTCTGGGCAGAGCGGGAGGGCGTGTCAGACTCTTACTGACTAAAACCCACCCGTGTTCGTTCAGTTGCCTGTGCCAGGGGCCACGGTAACCCTTTCGTACTTTCCCGCAACCCTGGCAGATCAACTGAACTATTAATTTGGCATACTAATTATTTAGCTTATTTTAGCAAAATTTTGATTATTAAAATTAACTGTGTATAGAAGTAGTTCACCTATGATTGCGTAGTCCAAGAGTCTATATAAAACTTTCACAAGGCGTGACACGAAACTTTTTACATGACTGTTCTACACACATGTTCGAGAGCAGCTAGTAATATAACGATAATAATATCCTTTGATAATATTAATGTGTTAGGTATCATAGATCGCTATTTGTTTTGTTATCGTCGACTCATCGCTAAACGCGGCCCAAGGGTACCACCATTGGTTATTGTATTCATATTGCGTTACAGGGATATATTATCCTCGATTTATTGTTGTAATAACATAATAATTCTCTATGTGTGCCGTATTTCAAACAGTAGTTCCAGTCATATTTTTATTTTATTGTTTAATTTCCTCCAAAAACTTTTACCCTCTCTGCGACGGCGGAAAACGGAAAATTGCCTGACGTTTAATTGTAAAAATGTAAATCTGAGAAATCTTACCACTTAGCTAATAAGTGTAAATTATCTTCAATACTTATTATTTTCAGAACGGTAATTCCATTAAACAAATTACTCCATAACTTTGCTACTTTCCTCGAAATTATAATTCTCATTTCAAATGTTAAAAAGCTGTTTATATTTGCTTAAAATGCCAGTCCCTACAATGTTTTCAGATTTTTCACAGCAACGAATGGAACAGGCGATCTTTATTAAAATACGTAAATAAATAAGTTCCGGAGAGGTTGGCGGCTCGCCAGCCGAAAACACCCGTTCGAGTAACGCGAAATTACAAAACACACTTTGTAACAAAACTACTATCGACATACCAATCTTTGTTATTTGATTTTGTTTATTGACCTCGAGGTATTGAGCTCGAGGGAAATTATTCAAACCACAAAATAGGCTAACGTTAGTAAGAAATCTTTTTATCATTAATGGTGATACATGTAGGTACCTAGCTACTTCAAATAAATAATCAAGCATTATTTATAACCAGGCATAAATGGGTAAGTAATCTAGGCAGGCTTATAATGATGCAAAATTGGTTGGAAGTTCCAAAAAATCATGCCATTCACTATTAAGGAAAATAACACGGGAAATCCTTGCAGATAGGATGACACACATGACATGATCACATTGGGCATGAATGCCAGCCCAGAAGCATCGTATGTCAAGCATTCTCTATGATAATTTACACCCCATTAAATGTGTCAGGATTTATTTTTCGCGGCGAAAATGAACATACCTAATAATAACACTTTCCTATATACATGCTTTTGCTTCTTTTATTTATTATGTTTGATTGAATGAACGAACGCTTTGATTTTACAGGAAATAATGTACGTATATCGTTACTCATTTATATCTACCTACTATTAGAAATAAGTAATAACAAGTAGGCTTATAAGTACGTTTATTAATAATTTCTTCATATTATCTAATTTATAGCACTAGCTCGACAGAGTGCAGTTGGTACCTTACTCGCGTAATATGATTAAAACTTTAATCTTTCTTCAGAAGTGTTTTGTAAGTACGCTGCCAGTACTTCTGTAGACCCGGGAAATATAGCAAGTACCAAATAATGGAATACTAAAAGTTAATGACTTGAACAATATATAACGGTTTTTTTCAGAACCCCGTTAAAGAGCAATTGATTTTTTTTCCATGCTAAAAACAGAAAACTGCTTCCGCTGAAAAGTATTTTCATCGTTGAAGAATATTTTTAAATGGTGACGTCCTACATAGTTTCTTTTTTCGCATATCTGATAGAGAAATTAACTGGGAGTTTTTTGGTAATCCCTCAGGTTAGACATATTTTAATTGACTTCAAAAAAGGATAAAAGACAGATAAAATATTATATCTTCTTAACTTTTAGGCATTCAATCAACAGTGATAAAGTTTTTCTCTCTTCCATTTGCTTGCAATTAAGGTAAGTGGAAGGTACTTAATGTAGATTAAAACGAATAGTTTTCTACAAGCTTGGACTTTTATATAAAAGCAATTGTCATTTGTTCTAGAGGAATGCTAAATAAAAAGGGTTAGATTGACGAACGATTCATCTGATGAAGATGTAAGCAAATGGATCAGTAAACGTACCTGTGGATGCCAGATTGCTGTGCCACTTACAAATTGACTGCTTTGGCGATTTGAATACATAAAGACGTTTTTAATTTGACAATTGAGGTTAATTTTATAACCTCAATTTTTCGGAAATGATATTTCAAAAATAATTTAAGTATTATAATCAAGCATAAATCGTTAGAAAAAGCGGTGAGATTTCATTTTGAAACATCTAAATACAGAAGAATTCCTTTTAGAGAGTGATGGCGTAAGAATTTAACCTGAAAAGGGTTTGTTTACACTTTTATCACATACTTTTGGAACAGACTATTGTGGACGAGTAGAATAATACTCAATACCAATTAACACTAACACTACTACTACACACACACTACTACGCACTACTATTTAATACTAATTATCTTTTTGTATGCACGTGTTTCTGTGACAAATAAATCTATTTTTCTTTCTTTCTTTCAATATTGTATCAGATCAGTTTGACGGTTTAAAGGAGTACCTTTTATTAGGTTCCTACTTTGTAAACTAATTTTAAAATAAAAACTTGTGTCGACTTGTTTAATTAGACTGAACTACATCTAACCACCTGTCTCACTGCATATACTCAAAGCTCTTAAAATAAACAAAATAATTTATTTATATTGCTTCACAAATGTTCAAAAACATAAATAAGGAAGCCACCAAAAAGTCTAATTAATTATGTGCCTTTCTGTGAAACCCTGACAAACATAATTCCGGCTGAAAACGCCTGCGCCAACAATGCCCAGTATTCAGCTACGTTCGTTTCGTAGAACGATATATTCCTGTAACTGTCTGAATTGTAGCAAATACGATTTACGAATATATGTTCTAAAAATATAAATAACTCCGTATGTTAGATGTAAGTTATTGAAGTTTTTCGTTCTAGCCCAACCTAATACATGACGTATCTGACAATAATGCACTACGGTATTATGAGAAATGGGTTTAAGCCACTTATATACTCATAGTTCGTTTACACGAGGAGAGTTACTCACCGCGAAGACACTCGTCAAATAAACATATAAAAGGAAGACAAAAATCGCCTCGCCTACACTGATTTTAATACGCTTTTATAGCTTCACTTGTAAGTTGTAATAAAACAATGTAATCAAATCTTGGAGGTCAGTTTTAACCTACTTCTAATTGTTTAAACGAGTTTTTAATATATAGACAAACGAGTAGTATTTTGTATTTTCCAAAATTCCTTTAACACAACATGTCATATCTGCCATCCGTTCAGTTTCCGCCTGCCCAAAATAGTTGTGAACTGCGACCACCTGGCAGGGGTCGCTAGCTCGCTCACTAGATTATGTGGTGGCAATAATTGGACGGTCTACATAACCGGGCGACAAACATCAAATGTACTATTCTAACCAGTTCGGGGCACTGTTTTATCTCGATTAACGTGATACATTATTATGGAATCGGTAAGATTTAAATCTGGTGGGATTGGGTGGGTCATATCTGTTTGATGCATCAGGGTAGATGGGCTGTTATGCGGTGATGGTTTTGAGCAGTGGTGGCCCAGTGGGTGTGCCGCGACTTACGAATTGTAGGTCGTAGGTTCGAACCCAAACAGGCGCTTTACTTTGAGTAAGTTGTTTCATCACCATTGCTCTCGAAACAGTGAAGGAAAACATCGTGAGGAAACCTGCGTATCCTAGAACCAAAAATTCAAAGACATGTGACATCCACCAACCCGCACTGGGCCCGTGTGGTGGATTACGGCCTACTCCGTCTCACCGAGAGGAGGCATGTGTCTCAGCAGTGGGAACGTTCTGTGGGGTGCTGTGAAGACGAGCGTCGTCATTGAGGCAGAGAAACGATGAATGGACTTGAGTGAGTTACTCAGCGAGAGATGTGGAAATTTTAGGGGTGATTTTTGCTCAGCAATAGGACATGACAGGTAAAAGCAAAACACAATGTACAATGGTGGGAATTAATGTATTCAAAATTTACATTAAAAATATTAAAAATCCCGACACATACAAACACCAATAAAAACATCTCAACAGATTTTCTTGTTTCTTTTTTATTTTATTTATAAATTTAAAAACTCTTGATCAAATCACCTTTCAAACTAAACAAAGAAAATAAAATCAGTTCAGCCGTTTGGGAGCTACTATGCCGCAGAGAGACACGTTAAACTTATTAACAGTCAAATTGTTTTTATTTTCCCTTCTTTTTCCGTCGGGGGTTAAAAATCAAAACAAAAGACTAACAAAATTGTAGCTTTTTTACGTTGCAATTCTAAAATAGGAAGGTTAGGTCAGGATACCTACAGTGTGTTTACCGTCTTAGCTAATTAATCTACACAATAGATATCTAGTTTCAGGATGATTGGTCGCGTAGCACCTGATGGACGTTAGTGATACATCACAAGTCTAGCAATTAGTTATGTACTAACTATTCAGGTTACATAATTGGCAGTTTTGATTTATGAAGAAGGTGCAATATATCTAGACTTCATTGGAGTGTTACTTAGTTCTCTAATATACCTACCCACTTTAATAAAAGACAAAAAAAAAATAACTTCTCCTTAGGTACCTACTACGCTTTGGAATGGGCAACTAGCTTCAACTTTCTAACTGACCGACCCCTTGACAATTCAAAAGTGCCTGTAATTGGCTTATTTGAAATAAATGCTTTGTGTTTAAGTTTTCTTAAAATACACCTGTTTGCACTTTTTACACTTCTCATAGTTACATAATGAGCAGCAGTTTCCGGAAAACACTATAAAAAGCATCACGCATAAAACGGATTTAATATGCTGGACAGCAAAGGCGTGAGTCCTGAAAGGTCATGTGATGCGGAGTACATCAGTTTATTTTATTCTGTGTAATTATGCGCTAATAGGGAAGGGCGTGCTAACGCCTCCTTGCGCTCTATTACCCGCCTATTGTCTGGGGCTACGTTCTAATGTAGTCTATACAGCGTGTATCAGAAATGTGTGGTCTTAAACAACGTGTAGCATAATTAACGCAAGACCTCATACACCCCAATTAGAGTATTGAGTTAAAAGCATAATACAATGACCAAAATTTTTTTTTTAAGTTTATTATTATTACTAACTATTATTATTTAGAAAATTGTGTTGACCCTACCATTACTTTGTGCATTTAAAATTGAGTCTTATTGCCTTGAAATAAGATTTAATTTTCTTTGGCGCAAACGGCGGATATTATTGCAAAATATGTACGAAAATTAAAAAAAAATACCTATAATAGTTACTGAACTCGATTCAATAGTCAATTATGAGCAAACTACTTTCAGGACTTGCGTTTATTCTGTTACACCTTGTATAAAGGTGTGGTACAGATCATCAAACTAAACAACTTTATCTGTAGGACCAACATAGTAATCGGGGAAAAATAATCAGCTGTATCAAAATTTGGGTCGAGTAGGCATTGAAGTAATAGTTAGTTTGAGATAGCAGATTGTTTTTTTCTTCGATTAAGATGAGGGCCTCATGGCGAAAGTTGTTCAATTTAATGGTCTGTAATACGACCACACATTTCTGATACACGCTGTATTTCACACTCAACAGCCCGTGATAACATCGCCGATTTATACAGATAAACGGCTATTCTTACAGCTCGAATTCCTGATGACCAAGCCATAATTCTTTATAAGTGAAGTATATATTAATACTAGATTTTACCCGCGGCTTCGCCCGCGTGGATGTCGTATATTATCCAACGGGAACGTGGTACCGGGATAAATAGTATCCTACCATCCTAATCCATTCAGCCGTTAAAGCGTGAATAGGTAACAGATAGACAGACAGACAGACTTTCGAATGTATAATACATACTAGATTTTGCCCTCGGCTTCATCCTCGTGGAGGTCAAAATATCCTGTAAATCCTTCTCCGTTAAAAATACAATTATAAACTTACCTATGTGCCAACTTTCATCATGTTCGGTCAATCAGTGTTGGAGTTCACTCTAGACTCACAAATGTATTACTTATATATTTAAAAAAATACTCATAATACTACTGAACTTTCTAATAATATAATTCAATCATGATTCGAAAGACACGTAGCGCCATCTAGCGTCCTAAAGCAATTATGACCGTTGACAGTTAGTGTTCTTTCGCTCGGGCACAGAACTTTTTATCTGGATGAAAGGTACCCTATATCCTTTTTTGTACCCCTGACAACGTATATGCAAAATTTCATGATGAAGGTTCAGTGGTTTAGGCGTGCTAAGGTAACAAACAAACAAACAAACTTTCACATTTATAATGTTCGTTAGGATGTTTGGTTAGGGTTGGACATTGACACGAGAAGTGGCTCGATTATACGAGTTTTCCACTTCTATATGACTTTTATTTAAAATGGAACTCAGTTAGTGTAGAGTTACGCTATCTGGTCAAAAGTTCTGGAACTAATATAGTGACGTTCGTATTGAGTTTATTAGAAAATAAAGTGGAATAGTAGTTAATTTAAAATGGAACCCTAGGGGTGAAAGTAACTTATTTAGTCCCGAGATGGGGTTTGGCGCCCGAGCGTAGCCAGGGCGCCAATAGTTCGAGGGACTAAATAAGTCTTTACCCCGAGGTAAACACTGTGCTTTTCATTACGAATACAAGGGAAGTAAAAATAAAAACATGAATTAGCTAAAGAAATCTATAAAGCTAAATTTATAAAGTTAAAAAATATATTTAGCTTTAATTAGCTAAAGCTATATAAATTAGCCACTTCTCATAAGAAATCGGGCGTGAAATCCATATCTGAATCAGATGACTCATTGTGTTTGTTAACACAAATCATGGAAGTATAAACAAAACTCTACAACTCGAAAAAACAAATGAAGATCGGATTGCCGCTTTCCCGCCAATTTTTTTTTTCTGTGGGCGGCTTCTAGCTATTCAGCAATTATTTTTCATTTCCGTCATTGAAAAATGGTAAGTATTTTCAATAAATCTAAGTGACTTTAAAGAAATAGTTGAAAGTAAATTATAATAAAGATAAAAAATAAATATAGTTATAATAAAGATAAAAGATAAAAAATACAAAAATACATTCTTTAATTAATACTTAACATTATGTTATTTCAATTTTACATCGCGCTGTAATTGAGTGGCTGCATAGGAAGTTGGAACATAGTTCAATAGAAATGTGAAAATAGAACTAGTTTTTTTTTAATAATTTGACAGCTGTCAGTTGACAACGATTCGCCCTAGGGCTGAAAAGTATTACTATCAACCCGCTCCTCAGGCAACTTCAGACCTACTTTCCGAGTATGAGTAATAATAATAATAAAACATTTATTTCAGGCCACAATGGCCCATAGACATATACCTTACAAACTAACATATATAAAGTACATAAATAAAACAAAACTTGTGTTAATAATAGCTTAAAACTATGTTAGTAGCACTTCGCTAGCTTGTCCTTGAGCTGTCCTGTGGTGCTTGTCCGCGGAAGCGACGGAACACCACGTCCTGCGGCCAAAAGTCTTCTTCCATGACGACGGGCAGATAATAATTCGGCATCAACTTCAAGGCGTTCGTGCACCACGAACGCCTTGAAGTTGATGTTGCGACGCGACTCCAGGAACTGCACCCTCGGCATGTACCTCGTCTTCTGGCACACGTACTGTACGATGCCTTCCGCCTTAGTGGAGTAGTGTAGGCGGGAGATGTACACCGGTGTGTTCGGCTTAGCGGCGCGCAAGCTGACTTCGGGCGCCGTAGGAGCTTTGCCGCAGCGGTTCTTGTTCGGTCGCAATCGGCGCTTCCTCCTTTGCAACGTCACGAAACCCTTTCTTCAGGCCTATACAGCACCTTTTCTGGCATAGGCTTCTTAATTGGAGGGCCCGGTGCACTTGTGGTGACGCTAGCGAAATCCTTTTGTAAGGGCTTCGCCTGGGCTGCAGACACTGGCAGCGGGACGGGGCGCGGGGCTCGAGCGGCGCTGCGTGGAGGAGCGGCGATGACGGGCGCGGGGCTGCGGAGCACGTGGGTGGGGCGCTCTGCAAGCTCAGCAAACGACGGATGCCCCGGCAACGAAAGTGCTGACGCGGAATTTGACAGCGATACATCGAGGCCGGCTCCGCGACACAATCATGCTTACGTTACGCAACTCACTAAATTCCTTGCGCAAATCGGTGACAGTGTCTTGATGTGCATCTAACTTCGCTAGAACATCCGCCAGGCGGGCTTTCAGAAAGACAATGTCCTTCAGAAGGCTCGTTACGTCAACGTGGTCGAAGGTGACAGGTGGAAGCTTGTGTAGTTCCTTCGCCACAAACGTGGGCAAGTCGTCTGGGTCGGCCTCTTTGAACAGCGTGATAATGTCTTGCAGGCTTCTTTTTGTCCCCTCACGCCGGCGGAACACCATCTGGTCGCGCTTGTTTAGCACACTGAACAACAATAGCTTGGCAGCAGCTATGTCTTCCTCGCTGAAGTTCGTTGCGCAGATTTGGACAGCGGATACCTCGTCCATCACGTCCAGCTTACCCTGCATAAACGCCAGCAACTCATTCGCCACAAGTTCACTATTCATGGCGAGAAAATTACGAGCGACAGCTTGTGCTGCGTGTATTTTCCCTGAAACGCACTTGCTTATACTTCGATTATATCTTACATTAAAAAGCAATGAGTATATTATCAAAATAAGCACAAATATAAAAAGCAAACATTGTTTACGTCTAAGAAAATCCTTAAGTTTACGTTTTGATACTTAACGATACCCATTAAAAACAGTTAGGTACTAGTACTCAGCACTCAATGGCTTTCCAGTTCTGTATTTCTAGGAAAAAACTAGATAGTGTCCTAAAAATACTACAGTTTCACTTAAATAGAACCTCCTCTAGAATATCGTCTAGCAAACCTTTTCAGAAGATTACTATTCTTTAAAGAAGTCGATACCATTATCCAACCTGTTTACACTATCCATTCTATCCCAAGTGGTCTAAGTTTTAAACACTTTCGGTAAAGTTTAAGTAGCTTATAGTCAAGAGATGGATATTGGATGGATATTATAATATTAAATATTTTAAATTAAGCTTAATGCTTATAGACACTCTTTTTTCTAAGTAGGCAAGCGAACAGTAGTTTAATTTAAAAAAATCTTCAATATTTAACGTAAGAAAATAATATCGGCCTTTTCTGTGTTTTTAAATAAACAAATTTTGTGTTCGTATTGTTAAGATTACAGCTACCCAACTATATTTCAAAATACTTAATAGATGTTCCTGAACTAATCATCATTTGAAGTCAGTTTCGGACTGATGTCAACAGGGTTGTTATTATACCGCCGCATTTACACTAAGGTGTAAATAATGTAATCTACATGTATGGTTGTGCCTACTATTTTCGTTAATTTATCATCAGCCTACAGCTGCAGTCTACTGCTGGACATAGGCCTCTCCAATTGGCTTGGGATTCCCGACGCCCAGGGCGTCTCCTGCGGCGGCTAGGGGCGTGAGGGCGCGAATTTTGCCTCTCCCTCACGCGTTCTGCCTCCTCCTTCGCGAACATTACTGTTTCACAGAAGGAGGTGACGGCTTCCCAAGCCCTCTCACTCTGTACCATGGCTTGGACCACGGCTGGACGCGAGAGATCGCCACCGCCAATCACCTGCACGAGGACACGGCTGTGCTCAGCCCAGGGCGGGCAGACCTCGACCATATGCTCCACCGTGTCCTCCGGGCGATCCACACAATGGTGACACCCGGGCGATTCCTCCCGCCTTATCCGGAACAAGAACCTCCCGACGCAGCCTTGTCCAGTGAGGACCTGCGTCAGGCGAAAGGTTAAGACGCCGTGGCGCCTCTCTAGCCACTCCTCAAAGAGGGGACCTATCGCCGCAATTGTGGTTTGCCCAGCGCTGGGTTGCGACAATCGCACTCTCCATGCCGCTCTGAGATCCCGCCGGAGCTTTGTCCGCTGTGCCATGATTTCTCGTGGCAGCGGAGTTACGCCCCGGCGTTTCGCCTCCTCGCGCCACTCCCATATGTGCGCGAGGACTTTTGCCTCAAGATCCCATGGCGGTAATCCAGCAAGGAGGCTCGCCGCCTCACCGGAGACCGTACGGTATCCCCGAACCAGCCGAGTGGCCATGACCCTTTGGGGCGCGTTCAGCCGGTGGGCTGGCCGCCGCGCGCCGCGTCTAGGAACGCGCCCACACCGGTGCCCCGTAAAGGGCCATAGACCGCACGACCCCCGATTAGAACCTCTGGCTGGAGGCGTTTGAACCCCCTAGATTGGGCAGGAGCCGCTTCAAGGCACTCCCGGCCCTTTCCAGTCTGGCAGCCAAACGTCGGAAATGCTCCACGAAGTTCCACCGGCTGTCGAGGACGAGTCCTAGGTACTTCATCGTTGACTGGACGCCGATGTGAACCCCTCCTACCGTTATTTGGGAACCCGACGGTGGCGCGTTCCGAGGACCATGAAAACACATGGCCTCGGACTTGTGCAGTGCCACCTCGAGTCCCAATCGCCTGATCCTCTCGACGATTGTCGCAACTCCGCGTGTCGCTAGTTCGGCCGCCGCCTTTTTTTTTTTTTTTTTTTGTTTCCGGGGTGGAAAATCCTCATGGATGTCCGCCGCCCTGGGGCGGACGGCGGGGTCTGTCAGACTCTTACTGACTAAAAACCACCCCGGTGTTCCATCTCACACCTACGCCGGGGGTCGCGGGAACGTACGATCCTTCCGCAACCGCCGACTGGTGCCGGCCCGCCGCTGCGGGCCACTTCGGGTCTGGGGGGGAGTGAGGTGTTTGACTCCCCCCGTGACGTCTAAAAGGGGCGCGCGTGGAACACTACGCGCCGCCACCTCGGGTCCTAGTGTGTGGGGGGCGACGGACGTCCCCGAGTCCGTCGCCCCTGGACCCATTTAGGGGGGCTGGAAGAGGGCGTTGTCCGCCCTCCGCCGACGCCCGGTGCGCCTTCTGCGGGCCGGGTGAGTGGACGAGATCTCCCTCTCCCTTTCCGCAGCCTCCTTCTGCGAGACGACTGTCTCGCAGAAGGAAACCACCGCGTCCCAGGACTCGTCGCTGCCGACCATCGACTCAACTACGGCCGGCAGCGACAAGTCTCTGCCTACTTCTGAGATGAGGGCACGGCGTGGCTCCTCCCAAGCGGCACACTCTGCCAGCGTATGCCGCGCCGTGTCCTCCCGGCAGTCGACGCAGTGGTGACACCGGGCGTCCGGCTCCCTGTTTATGCGACACAGGTACTTCCCGAAGCAGCCATGCCCCGAGAGCACCTGCGTCACCCGAAACGACAGGGAGCCGTGCCTCCTCCCGAGCCAGCGCTCGAGCACCGGCCGGACCGCCTCGATGGTGACGAGGCCGGCGGTAGGGCGTGAAAGCCTGTCCCGCCATTCCGCCACCAGGACCTCGCGAAGCTGAGACCGACGCAGCTCTATGTGTCGCTGCATCGGTCCCTCGCCCCGCGCCCTCGCTTCCTCGCGCCACCGATACAACGACGCGAGTACTTTCGCCTCGAGGTCCCAGGGCGGGGATCCGGCCAGTACGCACGCCGCCTCGTAGGAGATCGTGCGATACCCCCTGATGACTCTGACGGCCATCGCCCTCTGCGGCTTTCGCAAAACAGCGATGCTGCCGGCCGTCAGGTCAGAGGCCCACACCGGGGCCCCATACAGGGCCATGGATCGCACGACCCCCACGTAGAGCCGTCTACAGACGGCGCTCGGGCCCCCCAGATTGGGAAGCAGCGTTGCGAGCGCGCCAGCCGCGCCCAGCAACTTGGGCGCCAGCCGTCGGAAGTGGGGCTCGAAGTTCCACCGGCTGTCGAGCACCAATCCTAAATACTTCATGGTGGACTCGACAGCGATCCGAGCCCCCCCGACCACGATGTGTGAGCCGGGCGGCGGCGCCCGCCGGGGGCCATGAAACACCATGGCCTCCGACTTGCTGAGGGCCACCTCCAGGCCTAGGCGACGTATGCGGAGTTCGGCCGCCGCCTGGTTCGACCTATCCTGCGCCAGGACCAGTGTGTCGTCAGCGTAGCAAACCACGCTGACGCCGCTAGGGAGGTCGGCTCGCAGCACCCAGTCGTAGCCGATGTCCCACAGATGGACACCGCACGACATCTCTTGGCGGTTCCATTCACCCTGGTGACCGGGGTAGATGACGGCCCTGTCCGTCAAATAGGTCTCGATCACACGACAGAGGTAGATCGGCATCCGGGGATACCGGAGTGCCTTCCTGATGCAACTCCAGGGCAGGGTATTGAAGGCCTTGGCGATGTCTCGTGACACCGTCAAGACGACCCCACCCCGGGCCACTGCATCCCCCGTCGTGAGGGTCCGCACGCGCATGATGACATCCACCGTAGAGCGCCCCCTGCGGAAGCCAAACTGGCTCTCCGCCAAATCCGGCCCCATCCGCACCAGCTGCCCGACGAGGCGGTCTCCAATGACTCTTTCAAAGAGCTTGCCCACCTCGTTGAGCAGCACGAGGGGCCAGTAAGCGGACGGAGAGTCCGCAGGGCGCCCCGGCCCGCAGGGCGCCCCGGCGCTACCAGCCATCCTGCGAAGATAGATCCACCCTAAGACAAAATAAAAAATCAGGATATAGCGCTGCGAACCATTAACAGTGAAGCATACAAAACTAAACCTTGCTTTGTGCATACACGTTCACAAGCACACATTTACAACCAAACTACACCTCACTAAGAGCACACATGTTTACGACGCCGGCCTCACGTCACGGTTGACAGCGCTATTTCTTGATTTTTATTTGGTCTGAGGCTCCACATAGCTTGAGGGCGTCCTGTTTATTGTATACAACTAAAATAGGTTGTAAAAAAACTTGTCAAAAAGGTAAACAAAATGTTTATCACTAAATGTATGGAATATTTAAAAATCCATGTACCACCACATGTCTACATGTATAGATACACTAGGTACATGTTTCTGATAAGTCTGTACAAGTTACACAACTTGTATAAGGGTGTAAACTTGGGGTTAGAATGAAAAAATGCTTGGCATTTTAATGGAAAATGTCTCTTCATACGCATTTATGAAGGGAACGAAGTTTTCGTTTTCATTATCATACTTTAAGATAATGTCTTTGCAGTATTTAATTTGGGTCACGCTACCTAGCTAGTGATTTTTTTTTAAGTAATACTTTTTATATTGACAGTAAATTTCTAATCAAAACTTGTTATCGGAGTGATGTTATTGGAGTACTGAATTATATATAAACAAACAAATAATCAAATCAATTCACATGAGAAGTTGACTCGATATTAGGCATCAGATTAAATTCAGTAGCATTTAGAAATCGGACTCTGTTTAGTAAAACTCTCTCAACTCTAAATTCCCGTGTATATGATACAACTGTCGAGGTTTCACACAAGCAGTAGGTACAATCCGACTAGTAGTTATTCTAGTCCCGCAGTTTAGTGCAGAGCGTATGGACACGAGTGGTGGTCCTGACATTAACCGACCCGTGTAACTCACGCCGTGTGCATCTACCCCGGCACGGCACGGATATTCTCCGTAACTCCCCATCCCGGGAATTTAACTACACTTAAGTCCGACACACCCGCTTCTATTACGGAAGATTGCGTTCCGTTAGTAGTGCTACTTCCAAACCCACCTAAATAAATGTATTTTTAGTTTGAAGATATTCTTTAGCGTTTCGTGCACTCAACGTTGTCTTAGTTTTAAAAATAAAAGGAAAAAGCTCCCAAGTGACACTTTTATCTTGAAGTTTGAACTATTTAATCCGTAAATTCAAGTGTAAAAGATTGCCCCGGCTTTTATTATAAAATGGTCTCACTTGGCCATTCATTTCAG
The DNA here is from genome assembly GCA_937001585.2 of Brachylomia viminalis. Lineage (NCBI taxonomy): Eukaryota > Metazoa > Arthropoda > Insecta > Lepidoptera > Noctuidae > Brachylomia > Brachylomia viminalis. The sequence goes on along the minus strand of OW443302.2, from coordinate 9,494,134 downwards.
CAATAATTTTCCTACGGCTTTGTAAGGCGCAAACCGGGATTTGGTAGAAACGTTTTCAGCTTCACAGCGAGATTGCTTACATTACCATTGACATTCCCAACGCCAACAGAATTATACAATACAAAAAGTGAGTTTTGAGAGAGAGTGAGTGTTTTGAGGAAGATATTTTAGTCTTTTATTTATCATACACATTGACGCTAAAAGCTTTTCCTCTCGACATATAACGTAAAAAATAAAGTACCTAAGTAATAAAAACTCACTATAAGTTGGAATTGAAATAACAGCGCCCAATGGGAGAAGACAACGACAATGAAATATGAAATAAAATACAATTGATAATCATAAACAGTCGGGCATTGCTTTAAGTGAAGTAGCCAAAGCTACTTACATATAAGAACTTATATATTTTCTTACGCCCACATGTAAGCTATAAAGCAATCGGTATCAAATCAAGTATTAAATTGCGGATAAAATGGGTACCTAAACATACCCAATCTGAGTATTTTGATAAAACCGTAGGTATTTGGCTCGGTTACTATGCAAACAACATTATGTCTCGTGTCTCCAGGTTTAAAAGTAACAGTACCTATAATAAGAAAGAACATATTGTCGCGTGCTTAATAATAGAATACTGGCTTAACTCAAAAAAGTAGATTTCTGAGTAATCGCCGTTTAATATTTTGCTTTCGTGGTCTAGTCGGCTTATTTTATTTTATTCGGGAAACTTACAGCTATAACATACAGTGTACTTAAACAATATGCAACTGAAGGCCATTTACAAGTTTCCACAGATAAACACGAAAATTAAAATTAAAAACGAGAATAAAATACAAATGTTTGTACAAAATACCTTTTACATAAATTAGAAAATATATATTGTATACGATCGACAAATACAAAGTAAAAATAATTTAGACGTAAACAATTACTTTTTCGTAAAAAAGTATTCCACCAACAAATGCTTAAGCCGAGAAACACTGGTATTGAATATAAATATCCAAATCATGTTCACCAGACAGTTTATTAAAACTTATTGGCCAATATAAAAATATGTAATGAACAGTTAAATATAAATAATCCTACTTTTCCAAAAACCATTCTGTGCAAAAAAAAATGCAGAAATCCTAACTTTGACTCGAGCTCTATTAAGTCAGTATTCTATTAAGCATACGTTGTGTCAATGTCATCACACAATCAGTTTCAGACATAGTTCCGATAAATTTTCATTACAGTAGACAGTATTTAAAATATGTATTTTATTTAGGTATTTAATTTAATACTGTACCACAATTTTTTGAGATAAATAAATAATAATTATTATTAATTACTATTTGATAGATTTAAAAGATATAGTATTTACTTTAAGACTAACATAGTTTTAAGTACTACTAACACGTATTGTGGACCAAAAATTTTGTATTTTGTAGAAATGTTTAATACTTATCCCAATTCGGATAAGATTAGTACAGTAAGTTCCAAGAACTGTACTTAATACAGCTCTGTGATGGCCGTATACATCCATTAAATTAATCAAGTGTGTCCGAAAAAAGATTTTCGGGAAACATCATCTGAAACGTAAGTGATTTTGAATTCTTTCAGCGTTGGCTGATGTAAAAGCATTCTGTTCTTCCAATTTACTTCATAGGCTGACACACCTTGGAGGCAAAAGTCCTTGCGCACATATGGGAGTGGCGCGAGGAGGCGAAACGCCGGGGCGTAACTCTTTCACATCCCTAAAACGCCATCATATCTGCGGGGACGCTTCTCCTATGCCCCGTCCTTTTGAAGCGCCTTGCAGGTCGCATCTTAGGAATCTCCTCAAATCCCCTCCCCACTCAACTGACTTCTACTTTTACCTACTCCTTCACTATGCACGGGGTTCGGTTGTGGAATTCAATTCCGCCTGACATTGGGGACTGCCAAACTGTTGCAGTATTTAAAAGAAGAGTGAAAGAACATTAACTTACCTTTTTGTCATAATTGCATAATATGTCTTTATTATTTAAATTACATTATGATTATATATATTTTAGTCATATTTATTTTAGGAAGTATATGTAAGTATGTAAGTATATTCTCATATCGTATGTTTATATTTAAATTACAGAATTGGTTTTTATTTTATTTAGTTTTCTCTTCTACTCTTACTCACGTTGTGTACACCTCTTTTTATCTACTCTCTTTTCGCAGGTATGCTGGAAAAGATTTCTATAGAAATAAGCATCACCTTTGTACGTATTTTCCCGTTCCTCTTCTTATCTGTTTTTTTCTTACATACATTTCTTACGTAAATAAATAAATAAAGAACTCAGCAAAACTAAAGTAATAGCGCAGGCAGGCGATGCGATCACCGCCGTCACTGCCGCAGCCACCGCCACTGCCGTTGCCGCTGCCGCCTCGACCGTCGTCGTCACCGCCGTCACCACTGCGGCGGGGCCCTCACAGAGGGCTCGGGAGGAGGCTGACATGGAGTGCCAATAACGGCCCCATTACGCCTCCTCCAGGCGAACATCAACCACTGCGCCTCTGCTCAGGATCTGTTGCTCCAGAGCATGGCGCAGTGGTCGATTAACATCGCCGTGGTCGCTGAGCCGTACTTTGTCCCGCCCAGGGATAACTGGGTGGAGGACCTGAGCGGCTCAGTGACCCTAATTTCGTCGGCCGCCGCCGGTACTCCGTCCCTCGAGGCAGTCACGAGGGGACGGGGTTGCGTGGCAGCACGGTTCGGGGAGATTGTAGTGGTGGGGGTATACTTCTCCCCGAACCGAACTCTTGCCGAGTTCCACAACTGTGGCAGCACGGTTCGGGGAGATTGTAGTGGTAGGGGTATTAGTATGTTTGTAGGCAAAGAAATGACACAACCGTTTAGCGTAGTAACTGGTTTATTACTGCAGATCGCGCGGCGTGCGACCGTCGCGGTACAAAACACTGCACTCCTTTCACATTATTTTGAAGACCTGACAATATACAAAAAACTATAATTAGAAATACTTCTTATAATCTACTGGGTTCCTCTGTCTCTTAGATCGCCCAAGGGCTCGGCCAACTTCCGGTTCTGGTTCCGGTTCACGGCTGTTTGAATTGAGATCAGTGGCCGAGCGCTCGGAGCGTGTACAATCTGATTTGGGTAAAGGATTTTCCCTCGCCTCTTCCCACTCCTCACCATCTTCCCCGTCCACCTCGGCGACAACATCTGCAACACTATGATCCTCAGTCGCCACCGCTGGTGCCTCTACTCTAATTACTTCAGAGCTAACGTTCGCCGAGTGTGGTGATGATGATGGTGAGACAGACACTGTGGGAGCTGGCGGCTGTATGGGTGACGGTCTGGGAGGCTGTAACGGAACATATGTGGCCTCTTCCCCCTGACCTTTCTGTCCATAAACAAGTTAATGGTGGTGAAGGTCAGGGGGAAGAGGCCACATATGTTCCGTTACAGCCTCCCAGACCGTCACCCATACAGCCGCCAGCTCCCACAGTGTCTGTCTCACCATCATCATCACCACACTCGGCGAACGTTAGCTCTGAAGTAATTAGAGTAGAGGCACCAGCGGTGGCGACTGAGGATCATAGTGTTGCAGATGTTGTCGCCGAGTTGGACGGGGAAGATGGTGAGGAGTGGGAAGAGGCGAGGGAAAATCCTTTACCCAAATCAGATTGTACACGCTCCGAGCGCTCGGCCACTGATCTCAATTCAAACAGCCGTGAACCGGAACCAGAACCGGAAGTTGGCCGAGCCCTTGGGCGATCTAAGAGACAGAGGAACCCAGTAGATTATAAGAAGTATTTCTAATTTATTGAAACATCCGAGCTCATTTTTCCAAAGGTCTGGATATTCATTCAAAACCTGCTGCACCTCACCATCTTTGCTGAAATCTAACATATTATGATTGTCACACAAAGAAACAAAACTCATTTTAAACTGATTCATAAAATCACGCCCCAGTAGTGGGGGTCCTCCATGTCTGAGCACAAAAAATTGTATACAACGCTTAGTGTTATTGTATAAAATTTCACACGAAAAATAACCTAACGGGGTAACTTTATGCTTAGTGTAAAGACAAAATACAAGATTAGTTGCTGACAACTTATAACGTTTAAAATGCTTTAAGTAAAATTCCTCTGACATAACGCTACGACCCGCACCACAATCGAGTTCCATAGAAAATGTATTGCCACCGACTATTACGTCCACTTTAATAGGATCATAGTTCACATACCTTAAATTGAAAAGGTCGCACTCCTTACAGTCATGAGCATCCACTTCGACGTTATTCAAAGCCGCATTATTAACCTTTTTCACAACACACACTTTTTTTAGGTGACCCTTTTCTCCACAATTTTGACACTTATAACTTTTGAAACGACACTTTTCCGCTAGGTGATTCCTTAATCCGCACACCGAACAACGCGCTCCAGCTGTTGCCGCGTCGTGCGCCGGCGCCGGCGCCGCCTGCGCCCGGCGCTCGCCGACACGATACACCACCTCCTCCTTGATGTGGTGCCCCACGGCTCCAACGCTGGAACGTGCAGCGCGCGCACATGCCGCCTGCTGAGCTACCTCCAACGCCTTGGCGAGCGTTATTAATTTTGAGTCCTGCTCGAACAGGCGGTCTCTCTCCGGTCCAGCACTGAGGCCCAGGACGAACCTGTCTCGCAACAATATGTCTAGTTCCGTGCCAAACTCACAGTAGACGGCGAGACCACGCAATCGCGCGGCCCACTCCTCGAGATTCTCACCCTCAGATCTGGTCGTTTCATAAAATTTTGCCCTGTCGGCAAACGTCGATCTCTTCGGTTGGAAGTGACCGTTCAGCACTGCCACCAAATCCACCCATGGAACTTTTTCAAGCACTCTCGGGTGCACGAGATTCCTTACGAGCCGATAAGACTCGTCCGATAGATGTGTTAACAGTACTGCACACCAGTTACCCTCCGGTATATTGTTCAACTTAATGAATTTTTCCGTGAAAAATCTCCCATTCTTGACTTTTATGGTCAAAAACAGATAAATTTCCGATAAAGTTCGCCATTTCCTTGCACACGCGGGTAGCTCGTCGCCAATTAGTATGTTTGTAGGCAAAGAAATGACACAACCGTTTAGCGTAGTAACTGGTTTATTACTGCAGATCGCGCGGCGTGCGACCGTCGCGGTACAAAACACTGCAGGTATACTTCTCCCCGAACCGAACTCTTGCCGAGTTCCACAACTCCCTTGCGGAGTTGAAAGTCGTCGTCGTCGGGTTCCGTTCCCTCCCCGTGCTCGTCCTCGGGGATTTCAATGCCAAGAATGTGGCTTGGGGTTCCCGGTATACGGACACACGGGGCAGGATGGTGGAGGACTGGGCTCTGGAGACAGGCCTGGTCGTCCTGAATCGGGGTTCTGTCCCCACGTGTGTGCGGATGCGGGGTGAATCGGTGGTGGACATCTCGTTCGCCAGCCCCGCTCTGTCACCGCGTGTCCTTGACTGGCGCGTCATAGAGGGGGTGGAGACCTATTCCGACCACCGGTACATCCGGTTTGACGTCTCCGCCCAGACCTCGAGCGCGCTGGTCCGACAGGCCCCGAGTGGTCCGCGGTGGGCGCTGAAGCAGCTGGACCGGGAGCTCCTCCTGGAAGCCTCGATCGTGCAGGCCTGGGTGTCCTCACCGGACAGGCCTGCTGACATCAACGTCGAGGTGGAGTGGTTCCGGGAGAACATGTTCGAAATATGTGACGTGACAATGCCCCGGGCCCAGCCCGGACGCGCTCAGCGCCAGGTGTGCTGGTGGTCGCCGGAGTTGACGACTTTGCGCAGTGCGTGCGTCGCTGCGCGACGCCGGTACACCAGGCACCGCAGGCTCCGTATTCGCCCTCCGGATACGGAAGCCATTCAGGCGGAGCTGTACGAGGGGTACAGAGCGGCGAAGACCGCCCTCCAAGCGGAGATCCTGCGGGCCAAGGGACTGGCCCGCGAGGAGTCGCTGGAGACTCTGAACAGGGACCCGTGGGGACGCCCCTACAAATTGGTGCGTGAGAAGCTCCGCCCATGGGCTCCCCCGCTGACGCAGAGTCTCCAGCCCCAGCTCGTGGAGGACGTGGTGAGCACTCTGTTCCCTTCTAGAGGGGACCATATCTTCCCGTCCATGGCTCCGCCTACTGCGGTGCTGAATGCGGACCACACCGCCGATGACGACGACGATGCTCCGGAGGTGACCGAGGTAGAGCTGCGAGTGGCGGTACGTAGGCTGAGTGCTAAAAATACCGCCCCAGGACCCGACGGCTTACCTGGTAAAGCCTGGGTCCTGGCCTCGGAGGCTCTCGGGCCTCGACTAAGGGGGCTCCTAAGCGCATGCATGGAGAGGGGCCAGTTCCCACTTCGTTGGAAGACGGGGAAACTGGTCCTCATCAAGAAGCCTGGGCGCCCAGCGGACTCTCCGTCCGCTTACCGGCCCATCGTGCTGCTCGACGAGGTGGGCAAGCTCTTTGAGAGAGTCATTGCAGACCGCCTCGTCGGGCGGCTGATGCGGGTGGGGCCGGATTTGGCCGAGAGCCAGTTTGCTGCCCTGGAGTTGCATCAGGGTATCACCGGTATCACCGGATGCCGACCTACCTCTCTCGTGTGGTCGAGGCCTATTTGACGGACAGGGCCGTCATTTACCCCGGTCACCAGGGAGTATGGAACCGGCAAGAGATGTCGTGCGGTGTCCCACAGGGATCGGTCCTGGGGCCGCATCTGTGGGACATCGGATACGACTGGGTGCTGCGCGCCGACCTCCCTAGCGGCATCAGCGTGGTTTGTTACGCTGACGACACGCTGGTCCTGGCGCAGGGGAGGTCGCACCAGGCGGCGGCCGAACTAGCGACACGCGGGGTTGCGACAATCGTCGAGAGGATCCGGCAATTGGGACTCGAGGTGGCCCTGCACAAGTCCGAGGCCATGTGTTTTCATGGTCCTCGGAACACGCCACCGTCGGGTTCCCAAATAACGGTAGGAGGGGTTCACATCGGCGTCGAGTCGACGATGAAGTACCTGGGACTCGTCCTCGACAGCCGGTGGAACTTCGTGGAGCATTTCCGACGTTTGGCTCCCAGACTGGAAAGGGCCGGGGCTGCCTTAATGCGGCTCCTGCCCAATCTAGGGGGGCCAAACGCCTCCTGCCGGAGGCTCTACGCGGGGGTCGTGCGGTCCATGGCCCTTTACGGGGCACCGGTGTGGGCGCGTTCCTTGAGGTGGCGGCCAGCCCGCTGGTTGAACGCGCCCCAAAGGGTCATGGCCACCCGGCTGGTCCGGGGATACCGTACGGTCTCCGGTGAGGCGGCGAGCCTCCTTGCCGGATTACCGCCATGGGATCTGGAGGCAAAAGTCCTCGCGCACGTTTGGGAGTGGCGCGAGGAGGCGAAACGCCGGGGCGGAACACCGCCGTGTCCTCGTGGAGGCGATTGGCGGTGGCGATCTCTCGCGTCCGGCCTTGGTCCAGGCCATGGTACGGAGCGAGAGGGCTTGGGAAGCCGTCACCTCCTTCTGCGAAGCAGTAATGTTCGCGAAGGAGGAGGCGGAACGCGTGAGGGAGAGGCAAAGTTTGCGCCCTCACGCCCCTAGCCGCCGCACGAGACGCCCTGGGCGTCGGGAATCGCAGGCCGATTCCCGGCCACCGTAGGCGCGGGCTTGCGAACGGCGAGCAATGGGCAGCTCGCCGTTCGATAAGGACCAGGCCCGGGTCGACGGCGCGTTGTGTTACACGCGCGCCTCAAAGAGATGTCGGCACCAATGACGGGGTTTGCTAGGACCGATGCCTGCTAGGGTTGCGGAAAAGTCCAAGAGGGTTACCGTGGCCCCTGGCACAGGCAACTGAAGGAACACGGGTGGGTTTTAGTCAGTAAGTGTCTGACACGCCCTCCTGCTCTGCCCAGAGCGGGAGAAGTTATTTGATGATTTCCCATCCACAAAAAAAAAAAAAAACAAAAAAAAAAAAAAAAAGGCAGGCGATGCGATGCGATGGGATGGGTCGGGGAAACAAGAAAGAAGTGATCATCAATAACCTTTTCGCCCTTTTTATCGACGATTCGGGAGTATTATAGCAATAGGACCACGCCACGTATTCAGAACGGAGACACTTATTCGTTTTTTTTATTTTTTTGTAATTGCACATCGCAATTGTTCTTAAGATGTCATCACTGCTTAACCAGACTATCCTATGGCTGCCTTAAGCGGACTCAAAGCCTCCAGCCAGGGGCGAATTGGTTAAATTACTAAGTGACTGCACGCCAAGGGCTCGGCTTAGGGCGTCGCTGGTGGGAGGACAGCAAGGTGGAAAATTAGATAATTATAATTATCGGGGGAATTTAAAGCTACAGGCTCTGCTATGGCGCGGGCTGGCACTTCGTCGAGCAAGGGTCGAGGGGCACAATTACGTTAGGGGATTCGAGAGGGAGCTCAGCGGCGAGGTCGGAATGACGGTTGGTGGTTTTTGTGCACAGTACTGGTGGCCCTACTGCTCTCCTGGAGGAGGGTTATGGGGTCATCGAGGTCGGTGACGACATGCCTTGGACGGCAGACTTTACTAATTTTGGAGGGGACATAACAGACGGCCTGGACAACCAGAGGGCTGCGATGCATGGCAGCGGTGTCGAAGAAACGCTTGGAATTGCGTTTTATGAATTGATGGATAGTGGGGATTTTGAGGTCAAGGTGGAGGGTTTCATTACGAACGAACCAAGGGGAGGCTGTTGCCCTACGGAGGAAAGGGTTTTGGAGGCTCTGCATTCTATGGATGTGGTGGGGCTTTGCAACTGCGAAGACTGCACAGACATTCATTATTGAACAAATGCACGCTATGTAAATGCGCAATTTACACCTAAGGGACAGTTTGCTACGTGCATTCAGAACGCAGTGGAGTCTACCGAGAGCAAAAGCGGCGCGTGAGCGGGCCTGCTTTATGTGCTCCGCGGAAGACATAAATAGTGCTTGCTCATCGAGGATCACACCTAGGTATTTGGCTCGCTTCTCTCAAGGGATCGGCTTGCCGGACATGGTGATTGGTCATGGGAGGGTGGGTCTGAGTCACGGTTTCGTGAAGAGAACCACTTGGGGTAGTCACCCCAACTACACACTCTCTTCAACGGCAGGCGTAACGAGACCAAACGGCAAGTGCGGTAAGTCAGAGGTGCAGCGAGCGGCACGACCGTTCACCGCGGGCGTAGAGCGAAGAGCGACACACTTATTCGATATTTTCGAGGCCCCATAAACCTTGCGTAGTAACGAAACCATAGCGCGAATTTAATTCGACCAACGCCATCTATCGAGACATGAGGTAGTATTTTCATACAAAATTGGTTTAAGTTTAGTTTAAATATTATGACGTTAACAAGAAGTTTCACGAGGCTGAAGTCGCTAGCTGAAGCTATTACTTTTATATAAATGTTTTAATTCACAAAGTGGGTGAACATTACGCAGGTTCTATATTTTCGAGCTTGTATTTAAACAGGCGCCCGCCTGTTCTCAGACTGTCTTAATGCCAGTTAATTAGGTGAGGGCATTTCAAATACCTACCACACAACCTAATTCTTTAAATTAAACATATTTCGGTTACAAACGTTTGTCACTAATATAAACACGTGCCATGAAATATGCTGTTTTCACCTGATAAGCATACTAAATATAGATCAAGTTAAAAAGTCTAGAGAGTAACACTATTATCTATCTATGTGTGCACTCTGATCAATGTGCACACCACCATCCATAATTATGGAATACGTTGATACGACAAGTTTACGTCTTGATATTCTTTCGCTAGAATTTTCAACTTTAATTCTATGGTTGGAAAGTTTGCTTTAAAAAATCAAATTGGGTCAAGGCCAGGATTTTATCGTAAACTGGATTTTATACAGTGGTGAGACATTTTGTCAACGGCAGGAAGTGCCACAAACTATCCGTCAATATTTATAGTCCCGTCGAGATCGGTCCTGCAAGTTTTTCATTCGCTACTCAAATAGTTTTCTCTCACAGCTATTTGCTCGTGGTCTAAGCTCCATAAAATGTTCGCCTACTAGCTTTTTCCTTACCTTAATTCTCTTGGTTTTAATCCCTTTCGTAAAAACAGTTTCTGTTCAAATGTTGGCTAAAACACAAATCGACAGCGCACAGCAAAATTCGCTTTCAATCGTATTTTCATACAAGAAAATGTTATTTCTTCAAAATTTCAACCAAAGCCGCGGAGGGCGAAACTCGTAAACTTTCTAGGTGAATAAATGTTACAAATGAAACAAAATTATAAGTCTACCTACAGCAACTTCCACTTTCAGACACAACAACGATTTTTACATTTTCCATAAGATTACATTGCTGCATCGGTTCGATCCAATAACCTATTACGGTTCGATGAAATTGAATGAGACATTTCAATTCAACCGATCAAATAAAAGGATCGCTTATATTCATTTTTTTTAGGATAAGAATTATTTAGCAACGCTTACATATAGTAAGCGTTGCTAAATAATTCTTATCAGTTTCAGGACTTTAATAGTGTGAATTAGATTACTCTGTTTTAATCAACATAGCTCTGCCTGAAAGAAACCTGAAGATTTCAAAGAATGCGACCCACCTGCTAACTCCCTCATTCGCTTAGTGTGAAAGAGGTGCTATTAATAATGTAATAGGTAGGTAATAATGTATAGTAATAGGTGCTATTAAAATGGTGTCGGTCTCGTCACGAAATCCCGCTAAAGTTCAGTGTCGCCCACGCCGCAACAATACCATCTCGTCAAAAGTGTATCTACCTACTGCAAATATTTATTATTTATATATCATGTATCAATTTATGCTTTTTACCTGCGTATCGCTGTGGTATTGGCGACTTTTTATACATACGTTCTACTTGTCGTTTGGCAAAAGATTAAATTAAATTCTTTATGTAAAAGGTCTGCGGAGACGCGACTTATCATGATTATAATAAATATACCTACCTATCTACCGATCTAGTCTTTGTGTTACACTATAGGTACCATAAAGATACTCACCACATCTTTTAATTTTGTAACCATAGGGAATAGTATTCTAGTAGTAGTAGTATGTCTTCTTATAATTTAAATTAACTTTACCCAGACCACTAACCGATATCAATAAATAAGTAAATTAGATACGATCTGCGCAGATAACAAATATAAAATCCTTACACAAACAGCGCTTCTCCGGAACTTTATACTTCGGAAACATGAAACTCTTCGAGAAAGATTCTGTAACATGGAAATATCGCTCAATTTGCGAGTTATCTAGATATTGAAAATACAATGTTTGATCAATTTGTACTAATTTTTAAGGTGCCTAAGATATCGGACACAATAATTATTTGGAATTTGCCATTGTAGCGGTATCTACATCGCCACATGCGAGCTGCGCGTCATACTGACGTCACGCAAATCCTGCATCGCGCAAGCAGAGTTTACCGCGCAACAACTTCCCGACATCAATCGTCGGGCAGTTGCCCACCAGACAGGTCACCCGTTTGGTCGGAGGATCCTCCCTTTTCTATGGAGGTATGAGTCAGTCAAAGTTCAGTGAATCAAAGTTAAACATTACATTATTTTACATATTATATGGTAAAAGGGGTTTCTGTTCTTGCCTATAAAGTCCGAATGTGAAAACAATGCGAAAAGAGTCCTGTCAAGCAATTTTGCCCACTGTTTACCGCCATAAACTTTGGCAATGCTACTAAAGTATTGGAACATAATTCCTTAGTTTTTAATTCGCCGTAATAGGTACGTACAAACTAGTAAGAGAAAACGGTCTACATTTTCCTGTGCTTTGCCACGAACAAGGCTCTTCGGAAGTTACTTAATCATTTATAGGTAGGCAGGTCCCTCTGTTTGAATCATTTACGGATAATTCCAGGATTGCCGGAACAAAGTTAGACACGCGACCTCCACGTGTGATGAGGTCACGAATCAAAACCGTAAACAGTTATGAATATTAATTTGTCAATCAAAACATTCATTGTTAGGTATATTGGCCTCACACTCGGTTTTTGAATTGGAAGTTGACAACTTGTCAAAATCTACGTCAGCATTACTTATGGCTCCTTCAATGAAGGCCGTAAAATTCAAAACTTCTTACGATTTTCGCGAAGAAATTTTTAATATGGTTTAATTTTTAGGTTTTCTCCATACGTAATGCAAAAATTGGACAAGTTTTCAACTTCAACATCCCAATTCAGAAACTAGGTGGAAGTCCATTGCTGTTGATATTTAAGCGCCTCAAAGGATAAACAGATCCTTACAAACAAAGTCTTGGCTTAACCAACAAGAGGTTTAGAGACAAACAATGTCATGGTGTGAACAATTGTCTCTTGGCTCACCATAACAATGCCCCGGGCCCCTTATCCCTTATCCCCTTCATTGGAAGGTAATGGTCTGTTTATTAGTATAATTGTAGGTACAGTCGAACAAGGTATTTGGTTCTACAGGCAGCGAACTTGCGAATATTTTTAAACTGGGTTGTGAGTGTGCTGAGTAGTCAATTCTTTTACACCACTCTCTTAAGTAAGCCATAATCCAAATCAAAATATTTTATTTCACATAAAATATATTTAATTAGTATTTCAATAATAAACCTACAAATTTATGAAATGTCAGGAGCTAAGTTCATGGTGCCAATTGGTCGTTTCATATGGAGAAGAGCCGGCAAGAAAAACAACGGTTACTGTTTTAATAAAAAAAAAAAAAAAAAAAACACGCTTTTGTAGACAACCGATCTAAAAAGTAGAAACTAATTTTCAATTAGTTTAAAATAAGAATAGAGTGATTAAGAAAAAAAATATATTTTATTGTATAAAAGCATGGGGATGCTTGATGTCAATTGTTGTAAATATTTAGGTGAATATTTGTAAAATTTGCGTCATCGTGAAAATATCTGTTATAGCACCCCACGCTTTATGACAATATTTTTTTTTTTGTTAATCACTCTTCTTATTTTAAACTTATTGAAAATTATTTTCTACTTTTTAGTTCGGGTGAAAAAAATTAAGTAAAAATTAAAGCTTGTCTCCAAGATCAAACCATGCATGTCAATACACGGCTAGAACAGTAGTTATATGGTGTACATAACTCCCTGACTACTCCTATGAGTAGTCTCATGCTTATCTCTAAGGTTGAACCATGCATGTCTCTAATTTTTTTTTATTTATTATTACATCAATTCACAGTTAAAGTGAAGATTTTGTCGGTTTTAGCAACAACTGAAATATATTCGATATAGCTTGTTGAAACACTACAGTACACAATATTTTATTCGAATTCGGTAACTTAGGTAAAAAAAATAAAAATGCTCGCCTGCTGCCTTCCTTGGATGTGGTAGCCGTTTCCCAGGCTCCCTCTCCGGAAAGTTTATTGTATACGTGCACTTGGCACAAAGACACTACCGGGTATCAGGGATGAATAAATCGCTAATCCTGAGGATCCTGGCAAAGATAATGGGACAATTATTGCATTGTCATCGGTCCTTGATATGCGTGCGAAGTTTCAAATTAATCCAACGTTTTGAAGGAGATGAATATCGACTTAAAAAATTCCATTACATAGATACATACCAAGCTAATAATAAAAGCGTGTTAAAAATCGAATCTAAAGGACACTAACTGATGATAGTAATTGTTTGATAATTTCGTTAATCCTGAGGATCCTGGCAAGGATAATGAGACAAACTGATTAAATTATTGCATCGTCATCGGTCCTTGATAAGTGTGTGAAGTTTCAAATCAATCTGACGTTTTGAAGGGGATGCAAATCGGGTTAAAAAAATCCGTTACATAGATACATAGGAACATAGATCCATAGATACATACCAAGCTAATAAAAGCGTGTTAAAAACAACAATGTTTAAAAATTACAGTGTCACCAAGTCAACCAAGTCAACAAGTACCAGGTACAAAATAACTGTTAACAAAATAGAAAATGGTTTCCGAACCTATAGTCTTTAAGGCCCACAACATTCTCACATTCCCAAAATATAAATGAATCTATATAAAGTGTGTAAAAAAAACATCATAATTTGGGAGCAGTTAATGATATACTTAGTTATGCTGTTATTGAGGAACCAGGTAAGCCACACATGCAGAAGTAATTATTGCCAAACTTCCTTGTCTTCTACGTAGTATTTAATCTTATAATTTGTTTTTTTGATAAGGACACGTTTGATGTGGGTGTAAAACTTTCCATCGCTAAGTTCTGTAACCGACTTTAGCAACTTGTTACAAAAGCGGATACTAATAATAATAATAACCCCACCGCCATATCTCTACGTTGACGTCGTAGTTGGGCTTGCGCGCTTCGAACTTTAGGTATGTGCAGATAAAGTTAACTTTGCCGAAACAAGTCTAGGGAAGGAGCCAGACCAAGAGAGATACATAAACCCGCAGAGCAGCATGTAACGAGCTGTTGGGCAGTAGTGACCCCACGGACCCTATCTCCCGGGAGAAGTCATGTTCCTCATCTCTGGCTTGCCTTTATTGGCCGGCTGGAGTGAACACTGTCGAGGAACAGAGCTTCCACCTCTTTCTTGCCTTTATTGGCCGGCTTGAGTTGATTTTCGCAAGAGCAAACGAACTTGGAGGAAGGAAGTATTCCAGTAAGATGCTGTTAGGGATCTTGACAGCCGTGGAATACCCCTCCACTCCTCAATCACCTCAGGAAGTGTTGCCCTCTTGTTGCTAAGTCCCTATGTGCTAGCGACCGTTTTCGGGGGCCCATTATTGAGTGTGCAAGTCACCCCCTCCCATTTTATCCATGTATTACATAACAGTGATCAGGCAGGGTAATTCATCATTCTATAGTTCCAGGTAACCAGTCCACTTTAGCCACCCAAACCCATAGTCCAATACCTTTATTTTCCATATCCTGCAATACCTAGTTAGCTGCTAGACGAGAACAACTGCCGACAAACTGTTATGCAGTTTGGCAGACTTTATGTTTGTTATTGTTAATAAACATTATGAATAAAAAATATAAAAAAAAGTCCTACACCATCTTGGGGTTGTCCTTGAATGCACTTGCATAGTGCGTAGAGGGAGCATCATCGGTTGGTGCCTCATTTCATTGAAAGCGTCTATACGGGCCTCTGTGAAATGGCTTCGGCCCCTCGTATGCCTTCCAAAAGTCCCGGGACCCCAGGGTCCCAATATATGTCAAAGACATAATAAATAATAATAATAAAATTCTTTAATAGCATAAATCATATTTGACAAATTAGTGAGGCCCTGACTCCTGCGCTAGGCATAGTACCTGTGTTACAGAAGCCAGTGTCTTCTCCCAATGACATGTGTCGAGTTTTATGCAATAAAAGCTCTTAGAAACATAATAAAAAAAAGTTAACAAAGTTTATTAAAAACATGAAAAACATAATTTACAAGGAATAATTTATTAGAGTGTGCTTGGTCTGTAGTGTATTTGGTGTGATGTAGTGTTTGTGGTGTGTATGAATGAGTATGGTAGGTATGTGGTGTGTGATGTTTATAGATAGTTGTGCTTGTGTGGGATGTGTGGTTTGATACTTTGATATTTTTAAGAAATGACTTGCTTGTTTTAGTTAATCTAAATTCGAGTATCACAATTTAATTTTTACTACGTGTTATGTTATGGACATCACTTCTTATTTTGAAAAGTCCTAAGTTTTTGCGAACATACAAAATTCTTTCTAAGATTTAAAGAGAAGGCAGAGTTAGATATTGTTAACATAAGATGGAAATATTTTTCCTAGCCTGCTCTGACCCAGTTCAGGACAAAGACCTCCCTCCACTCCTTATACGTAAAAGTTATAAACAAAACACAAAGTTAAAACAAACAGAATATTGGCACAACATGTATTTATTTGTAATTATTTTTTAAATTTTTTATTAAGCACAACAATGTTCAGAAGTGGACTTAATTCCATAGGCACCATACTATTGTGGAAATAATTATCATTTTGCCTGTACGCCAAATAGCTTCTTCGACTGTACTTACATAAGAAGCTGCAGATGTGTTCATGTAGTTTGGAGTTCTCACACGTTCTTGCGACGAAAATAGAACGAATACAAATCTGCAATTAATTTAACAGTAAATAATATGATATTTGTTTTTTTAAAGATCAACTAAACATTACCTATACAAATGAATACCTCCTTTAACAGGCGAATTGATAAACAGTGCTTACCTACATAATTTATTATGTGATTGATTTAAAAATGAGGTATCTTTCGATTTCCCATGACGTCGTGTCCTTTTATAGAAGTTATCAGTATTACAAGTCCAATTAATTCTATATACTTACATACATATAAATCATTCCAAAAAAGTAAGAAAATTTTAATAATGATAACTCAAAAACTAAAGTATAGGTAAGTAGGTACGACTTAGCATTGTTTTAGAGACATAACCATTGGCCCATCCTTTCGGGTTTCGGTCAAATAATATATAAGTACTCGTATATGAAGTTAACAGAAGAATCCACCATGGTGAGGTACGAACTACTAAACAAATGTTACAGTCCTAGAGTTCAAATCTCTCCCATTTAACTGCAGTAATAACCGTCCCAGGACAAAGGCTTGTTTAGCTTAATTGGGGAGATTAACACAAATGTTAGTTTACTAGTTGACATTGCTACAGCTGTAATATTTAATGTACCGACCTCTATCGCACCTGAGCATATTTCGCTACAGGAAAGGAAGGGTTTTTTTGATTCATAAAATTATATTATGTCAATAAATTCTGTTCTTGTTACCTTTTAACCAATCAATAAATAAATCTACCAACCCACACTGGGCCTGCGTGGTGGATTATAGCCCACTCCCTCTCACAAAGAGGACGCCTGTGTCCCAACAGTGGGAAGGATGCTTTATGCTTAGGCTACCTGTTGCAATGAATTTAACACTTTTCATTGTTTTCTTCTTGACTACTTTTGTATACTTTTAAAGCCATGCACCAATAAATATTCTATTCTCAGTTATAAACATGACTATTCGAATATTTCGTATTTGTAATCCCTGAAGGGACCTTCTTTGGTCTCCACAGAATCTCAAGTTATGATATAACCCTTTGTATCGCCATCACATAACTATCAGGATACAAAAAGGTAATATATTTGCTTGACATGACTTGAGGCGACATACTCGCCCGGTTTCCCATAAGCTGTTATTCTATTTTCGTGGCATTGAGGATATATTTGATAAACGGCTTGGACAACGGAAGTTTTTTTTTTATTATCAGAGCGTGACGCAGTTACAATAAGTTTCCTTTACACACAGAATTTGCCGGTGACCAATAAATATGTGAAAGTTTCTTCTGTAAATACGAAATCGCTCATGTATGAGAATATTCGGACCACACCATTTTATCAGGTTTCCGGCTCGATGCTCTCCGCAATCGTGTTGTTGAATGATTCAAATTGTTTTGTGTTTTGTGACGCAGTTTTGTGGTTTTATTTTTTTAATTAACATTGTCCATGTTTTTTAATACAAAATGTTTTCAAACAAATCTGTAAGTAGCTATATTTCCTGTCGCTACCATTTCCAGTTTAGCAAAAATTTAATACGTTTTAATGGCTTAGCGGAGATGCTTTCATCATTTAAAGACATTTAAACTTGTCGCAGCTTTTTATAAATAGGAACAAGGTAAACGATGATCAAATACTACGGTTCCTAAGATAATGACACGTTCTACCATGGTGTTTCGAATATCTTCGAAGTCATAGGATTGTTCTGAACGAAACAATGCAGTATTAGTGACAGGTTGATAACCCCTTCAAGCGACACAGCTCACTGTATGATAAAGTTGTTCAATAGGACGTTTCTTTCGACAAATTAAAGAAAAAAGATGAATGAAGATAGATAAAATTAGACAAAATTAACAAAATGGCTGCCTCGTTGGCCTAGTGAGCGCAAGCGTTAGTGCTGAGCATATGGTTCCGGGTACGATTCCTAGGTCCGGCAGTGTTATTGGGTAAAAACCCAATAACACTGCCGGACCTAGGAATCGTAAAACCATCTTCAAAAAAGGATGAGCTTCTCAATTCGACTGTATTTTTTTTTATGTTTGTTATCTCAGCACTTTCGACTGGGTGAACCGATTTTGATGATTCTTTTTATTTGAAAGCTGGTGCTTTCCATGTGGTCTCATTTAAATTCCATCGAAACCGGGCAAGCGGTTTAAAAAAAATCTAAAATAATTTATTTTTAAATAAAAAAAAAAACTGCCTTCAGACGGACGTGGACGTGTAAGACGATCGTTTTCGAATTGGTGTGGGGTATTTACCATAACTAAAAAGTGAAAAATAAAAACAATATAACAAAAAAAACCCGCCTTCCAAAAAAAACATTACGAGGTGAAAAATAACTTTAATTTCGGAAGTCAGTGGAAAAAACTAAAATACAGATCCAAAGACACCGACTTGCGAAATTAAATTTATTTTTCACTAGTGTTTTCTTTTTTGGAAGTCGTTATTGACACATATACCGTCTATATGACAGCCGACATGTGTGCTGCTCAGTCGCTCGATGAGCTCATTTACATATAAATTAAATAACAGGGGGGAGCTTAACCCCCCTGCCTTACACCACATTCCATTCGATACTCATCCGACAGAGTACCGACCCATCTCACCCGATTTGTCTGGTGAGCATACCAGTACCGGAGAAGCGCTGTGTACTCCACCGGCACACCCGTGCCCCTCAACTTGTCCCATAGCACATCATAGGAGACAAGGTCGAAAGCTTTCGACTGTGACCTGTCGAAAGCTTTCGACCTTTCGAAGGAAACACGCGTATACCGGCGTCCTCCTCATGGTGTAGTACTTGATGGTGTGCTTCAGGCCGAGAATAGCACTCTCGGTGAACACGCCCGCCTTGTATCCGAACTGGGCGTCGTGCACTTTAACATGTTCTGAGAGGCAGCCCTTTATCAGACCGTCAAGCACCTTAGCCATGGTGGTAGCTAGTGAGATGGGTCGATAGTTGTTCATATCGGATGTGTCACCAGTTTTGTTTTTAACTATAGGGACCACAATCGCCCGCATAAGTGGTTCCGGTAAATAGGAATGACCAAGGCACAAAGTGAAAAACAGTGACAAAACTCTAGGCTAGGCAGATGGACTCCCGCATGTTTAAAATGTTCGACACTGAGACCATCGTGACCCGGCGACTTCCCACGCTGCATCCTCGAAATAATTGAAGCGACACTCTTGGCAGGTATTTTTGTGTTCCGCTCAGTCTCAATGGTCTCAGCTCCGTTTACTCCACGAGACGCCGAGCCCAAGAGTGACCGCACAGAAAAGTGGTCCCTAAAACCATCCGCAATATTCTTACGGTCAGTAAATCCACCGACGCTCACCGGGAGACCCGGTCTCACATTCATGTTATTCGTGTTCTTCCAAAAACGCCGAAAGTCCTTGTTCGCGTGGTTGAAAGCAAGGAGATTCATTTTAAGCTGGTCCTGCCTGTTCTGACACCACTTGAGTTTAGCCTTAAAATGTCTGCTTGCCTCCGCCATATCATGAAAAATAGGACCATTGGCTGGGCGACCAGCCATTGTCCACACCTGGAATCTAAGCCGGGCCTCGCGGTGAGCGCCTGTGACATGTTTGTTCCACCCCGTGATATAGCCACCCTTCCTTCGACACTTTATCCTATAAGTCTGTACGGCTGCCCGTTCCAGTATATTTACAATATCAGAGTACATTTTGTCAAGAGCTGAACAATGTTCTTTGCGTCTACAAAACTTATCACAACAATCACTCAGCTCCCGAGGAATATCAATAAGTAACAGCATAGAGTGACAGAGGTCGTGGTACTCGCTTATCTGCTCAGACGTCCTCTCACCCCACACAGCACGATTAGCATGAGTATTACTTTCTACAATTTTACAATGAATTTTTAACAAGTCACATTCAATCACAATCGGGAAATGGTCGGACCAATACATGTCATACAGTACTGTGACACTAGTGACTGATTGCTGGGCAGATTTAGTGACGATGCAGTGGTCAAACCATCTATTACAGCCATGTGATTCACTCGTGAAAGTGTAGGTATAACATCTGTATAAATGTTATCTAGGCATGTGGCATTACTGGCAGTCATTCTAGTGGGCTCCAAAAATTAGTTAGCAAGATTGTATGACTGAAATAGACTTATAATGTTAGTACTTAGCTCAGGATTTACTAATAAATTATTATTAAAATCACCATAAGTGATGACAGATTTGTTTGAATTACAGATTTTGTGAAACACTTTATCCATAACCTTCAAAACAATCCACAACAATCATTAAATCCTGAAGGAGGTCTGTACACACTTAATATAATCCGCTCAACAGAGAGGCTCACAATATCCTTGCGGTCTTTAAATTTAAGCTGTTTATTTACTAGCATTAATGAGCCACCGTGTACAGCATTTACTCTGCTGAACGAACTACCAACCTGGTGATTACTAAAATTTAACATGAACTGGTGGCTGTTATGCCATTGTTCTGTCATACAAAGAATATCTATATATTGCTACAATTCAGGAATAACTCTACTTCTAAATCTTTGTTCAAAATCCCTTGAATATTTTCATGCACCAGGTTGATACTATTTGATTTTTGTACACTTTCATATGCTTTATTATATACCTTAGTTACATTTCTTGGGACTTAAACAAACAGAGTGTATACGACAGAGGGGCTTTCCTTTAAACTGCCTATACTTTTTTTTTTTGAGGGTGGAAAATCATCAAATACCTTCTTCCGCTCCGGGTAGAGCGAGAGGGCGTGTTAGACCCTTACTGACTAAAACCCACCCGTGTTCCTTCAGTTGCCAGTGCCAGGGGCCACGGTATCCCTCTCGGACTTTCCCGCAACCCTGGCAGAAACTGCCTATACTAGATACCATTTTCAAGCTCTATACCCAAAATTAATTAAATAGGAGCAGTAGTTCAGTCGCAAATGATTTTTTAAGTTTTTGCCCCGTTTGAACACGATGTATCTTTCCTAACAGCTGATTATGTCTATAAGCATAGGTCATGCATCTTAAAACGATAAATCTGAGTATACCTAACCTACGATGCGTTGTTGCCTCTCTGACGCAAGTCACAAGTACAACCAAATATTTTCGCTAAAAAGATGGCAATGCATACACACACACTTGCACTTTCATTACAAAGGTTGGTAGCGTTTTACTCTGATTTGTAAGCTATTTAATTTGTTTGAAAGAAAAAAAAACTCATTTTTGGTGATTTTTATACCGTATCGAATTAATACTAAACATGTATAGTATACGTAGTGTAATTTAACGCCCCTCTGTATTAGCTGGCGAAACCTGGGTAGACCCCTGCCTAACTCTTTGCTGATTACAGGCGTGATGTTATGTGATGTAATAAAATCTAGATCAGTTTCAGTAATAATGCCAAAAACACTATTATGTAGATACTACTGCCATCACAAAGCCAATAATCGTTTCAATAAACTACTAAACAGTCTAGCAAAAATCTCGAAGGGTGAATCGGGGCTCCTAACACACAATAGCCACATTATAATTCAAAGAGAATACCATAAAAATATATGTATTCTCATTCCTCCTTCTCTGTGGAATACATTCACAATGTCAGGGGAAAATCTCCCAATTTCCCCTAAGCCGAGGTTCAATGCGCTACGCTTACAGAATCGCAACGGATAAAATACTAATTGTATTTGGTCGCAACCAGAGACTCGAAGCTGTTTTCAAGGTGATTTATAAGGATTTGATAACAACAGTAGTTCTTGTAAGTAGAAATATCCTAACAGTTAAGGTGTGGACGAGTGAACGTATGGTCTTTGATTGCAACCCGTTACACTTGCAACACTACACAACCTTTTTTTTTTTTTTTTTTTTACGGGGGGAAATCCTCATGGACTACCTCCGCCTGGGGAAAAGGCGGAGGGGCGTGCCGGACTCTTACCGGCTAAAACCACCCCGGTGTCTCCTAGCACGTGCGCGCGGGGCCGCGGGAATCGAAATTCTTCCGCAGCCCCACACTAGTGCTGGCCCGGTCTGTCCGGGCCTCGTCTCCTGCACGGGGTAGTGAGGTGTTTAACTACCCCGTGCATCGCCTCAGAGGCGCGCGCCGACACCCGCGCGTGCCTTCTCCTCGGGTCCATCAAATAGGGGGCGAGGACTTCCCCAAGTCCCACGCCCCTGGACCCATTCATGGGGGCCGGAAAAGGGCGTTGTCCGCCCTTCTCCTGCGCCCGGTGCGCCTTCTGCGGCCGGGAAAGGGAGTCGAGATCTCCCTCTCCCGTTCCGCAGTTTCCTTCTGCGACATCACGTCCTCGCAGAAGGACACCACCGCGTCCCACGACTCTGCGCTACCGACCATCCTCCGCACTACGGCCGGCAGCGACAGATCGCCTCCTACTTCATTTGTGAGGACACGGCGCTGCTCCTCCCAAGCTACACACTCGGCGAGCGTATGTTGCGCCGTGTCCTCCCCGCAATGGACGCAATGGTGGCACCGAGCGTCCGGCTCCCTGCCTATGCGGCACAGGTACTTGCCGAAGCAGCCGTGCCCCGACAGCACCTGCGTCACCCTAAACGACAGGGAGCCGTGCCTTCTCCCGAGCCAGTCGTCGAGTACTGGCCGGATCGCCTCGACGGTAGCGAGGCTGGCGGTAGGGCGCAGAAGCCTTAGCCGCCATTCCGCCACCAAGACCTGATGGAGCTCCTCTCGGCGCAGCGCGATCTGCCGCTGCACCGGCCTCGAGCCCCGTGCCCGCTCTTCCTCGCGCCATCGATATAATGACGCGAGTACTTTCGCCTCTAGGTCCCAGGGCGGAGATCCGGCCAGGACACAAGCCGCCTCGTAGGAAATCGTGCGGTACCCGCGGACGACTCTGACGGCCATCGCCCTCTGCGGTTTGCGCAGAATGGCGAGAGTGCCGGCCGTCATGTCCATCGCCCACACAGGGGCCCCATACAGGGCCATGGACCGCACGATTCCCACGTACAACCGCCTACAGGCGGCGCTCGGGCCCCCCAAGTTAGGAAAACACTACACAACCTGGCACAAGCATAATTATTTTTCTTAGTTGGAAGAGTTTGAATTAGGGGGAGGAGCTAAATAATAACATCCAGACTTACCGAAGGTTAAGCTATGCTGGTCGCAGTCGGTTCGTAGATGGGTGACCATCCATTACATATTGAGACCATACATGCCTCAGTCCCAGAGTCATTCGTAGACCTTTTATATATGTTGCGGGTAGTTAGAAGCCCAAAAGTCGTGTTACCCAGTAACTGGGTTATGGAGGGCCGATAGGCAGTCGCTCCTGTAAAATACTGATATTCAGCTCCTTCACTCAATCATGGTACTAATCATGGAACTCGTATTTTTATTTAACTTTTTTGAAAGCCATCGTAAATTATTTGCCATCTGATCATAGTGGACAAACGGTAACTTTTAAGTTTAAAACACCTTTGCATAAAGTGCAAATACAATTTAGACCAATAACGATAGGCAAATTAAGTAGATTTAATAGTACCCTAAACAATAAGTTAAATGTTCTGAGTCATAATATGGACGATGCAAATAAATTGTATTAGAATTTCTTTTCAGTAGTGCACAATGTATTCAATAAAACTTTTGAAAAGCAAACAAAAAATATTTGTCCTAATTTTATTTTTAGTGACTGGGCAACTAGAGGTATTAGGATTAGTAGGGAAAGACTGTTCGATCTGTACGGCCTTAAGCCTTACATTAATACTGAAACTTTCAACAAGTACGTTGCTACATATTCAAAAAAATTTAGGAATACCTGCAAGATAGCTAAAGCCCAGTACATTAGCAACAAGATTAAATCAGCAGAAAATAAAATAAAAACAGTTTGGAAAGCTATAAATAACGAAACTAGTAGGAAAAAAATACGAAGCACAGATTATACATTGGAGACTTCACCTGGTGCCATAAGCTCTAACTTAGAAGTCGCTCAAGAATTTGTAAATTTCTTTACTAATATACTTACCAGCTAAAACGACGGAAGCTTTAAATTCCTCACCTGATGTCTCCATTGATTTATTAAGAGCGAACGTTTTAGGCTGCCCGGTTGAATTTCAATTTAAACATATTAAACCCTATGATAGTTATAAAAGCTTTTCGGCAAATAAAAATCAAATTGACCGAAGATCTATGGGGAATGTCTATCAACGTTTGTACATCAATAATCGAGACTATAGCACCATACTTAGCTTTAATATTTAATTTGTGTGTAGATCAAGAAGTCTTCCCGGATTTAATGAAATACAGTAAGGTTATACCAATTTTTAAATCTGGGGACAGCAAAGACACCAACAATTATAGACCAGTATCTGTGTTGCCAGTATTCAGCAAGGTGTTCGAAAAGGTAATGCTCAATCAAATGCTTAATCATTTTAACACCAACAAAATCTTACACGGTCAGCAATATGGTTTCACCAAAGGACGCTGTACGACTGACGCCGGTGTCACTTTATTAAAACACATATTTACAGCGTGGGAGGAGGCCCAAGATGCCATAGGGATCTTTTGTGACCTCTTCAAGGCATTTGACTGCGTTGATCACGAAACCTTGCTCTTAAAACTTGAGCATTACGGACTAGGTAAACTCGCGCTTAGTTTAGTACAATCTTATTTAAATGATAGACAACAAAAAGTGCAAATAAATGGTGTCAATTCACCTCATTTAAAAGTACAAATGGGTGTTCCACAAGGATCGATATTAGGTCCCTTCCTCTTTTTAGTATATATTAATGATTTACCCCATTTATTTAAAAACCAACCACAAATGGTGTTATTTGCTGACGATACTTCTTTATACTTTAAGATAAATAGACGTGCATCAAATCTTGACGACGTAAATAATGCCCTACTGCAGGTACATTAATGGTTCACTGCTAATAATTTAAAACGAAAAAAACGAAATGCATAAGATTTGCTTTACCGAATGTTAAAAGTAGTGATTGTGACATAGTATTGAATAACGAGAAACTAGAATTTGTCGATGAAACTGTTTTCCTGTGGATAACGGTCGACTCAAGGCTGCAATGGGGTCCTCAATTGACATCTCTTGCAGGACGGCTAAGTTCAGCAGCTTATGCTGTAAGGAAAATCTGTCAATTTACTAATGTAGATACCGCGAGGCTAGTCTATTTCAGCTATTTTCATAGTATCATGTCTTACGGTATTTTGTTATGGGGACGGGCTGCCGATATTGAGTCTATTTTTATTCTGCAGAAAAGAGCTATCAGAGCAATATACAGCCTCCGCAGGCGCGATTCTCTAAGGGAATTGTTTAAAGACATTAACATCATGACGGTACCTTGTCAATATATTTATGAAACAATCATGTACGTAAGGAAAAATTTAAATATTTTCAGTAAAAGAGGTGAAAGACACAATTATAGGACTAGAAATAGGGACCAATTAGTTCAACCAGGTTTCAGACTGGCTAAAGTAGACTCATCCTTCATGGGGTACTGTTTAAAATGTTACAATAAAATACCTCCCCTCATACTCCAACTGAATGAAACGAAATTTAAATCTTGTATAACTATACAGCCAAGCATATTATAAGTTGGGGGATTATATCGCTGACAAATATGCTTGGCTCAGGGCTGGTCCTGCTCCACAAGGGCGCGTAAACTAATTAATTAGCATTCGAAAATAATGTTGGAGCTGATGAAGATAGTACAACCTATCTTTGCATTGTATAAATTCAATCTCTTAGTATTGTATAATTGCATAGCACATGTGTGAGCACTATGTACCCACTATAAAGCTTACTCGGTTCGTCTTTCATTGACTTGAATGTGCCCTGGCGGCTGAGAGTATGTCATGCTCACTCAAATGTGTCGCTGGTGGTGGCGTGTGTATTGGATCATTGAGTTCCCTTCAAAATGGTTGAGCTGAATCATTGGTGCTGATCCATACGTCATGGTCGTGAACGGGCGCCGTCAGTAGGCACTGGTCATTTCTTAGCTGCCACGGCTTATTTTAATTCCATAATTGTTTTTATCTTTTTATTACGGACGCTTTTAACGTGCACGTGTTTCTACATCGTTCTCACATGTATAATTACAACATGAATGATGTAACCACTTTTTTGTAACAATATTTTGATTTAAAAGAGTGTCCATGGAGTTTCTTGCCCGTTATTCTCCATAGGTACCTACTACGCTTTGGAATGGGCAACTAGCTTCATCTTTCTGACTGACCGACCCCTTGACAATTCAAAAGTGCCTGTAATTGGTTTATTTGAAATAAATGCTTTGAGTTTGAGTTTTGAGTAACACATTGAAAGCCAGACACAAAACAGATTTTTTTTTTTTGTGAAAATCGTGTGCGTGATCCTCAATGTTTGCAGTTTTTAATAGGATAAAAAATGCCTTTTATAAACAGTAAACAACCGCCAACTTGGTCATAACATTACGCCACGTTTTGTTCATTAACCAGTTCAAAAATAAAATGATGAAGGAACCTAATAACTTATCGGAACTTAGTTGCGTGTTCGTTGAGTCCAATCTAATCAGTGCTACGGCGTAGGCGCCATAGACGTTTCCGTAGCAGAGAGAGGCACGTAGCTCGCATACTATGAATACATTTATATGAAACTACTAGAGACGCCCCGCAGCGCTGCCAAGAATTACAGTCCTAACTTTCTGAGCGCCATGATTTATTTTACGATTATGACATTTTTAGAACAAAGAAATGGGTTGAGTAGTGAGAAATTTCCTGGAATATTATTATTCAGAAATAAACGAGCAGATTTTATGGACCATTAGAGGCATTTAGGTGTAAAGAAGAAAACTAAACCAGACTTGAAAATCTTCTGTCATCATCGTTTAAGAAGCAACCCAAGCATCATAAACTAGCAAAACTCTGCAGAAGTGATGATCAATAAAATAAATAAATATCGTCTGACATTGCACACAGCAGCATCTAGTTCCAAGTTAAGCACTTAAACACTTAAGGCTTGTGTTATGGATACCAGATGGTTGATACACTACTTAAATACATTTTTTTTTGTAAATACATACATATTATAAATATACATCCATGACTCGGGTACAAATGTCCATATTCATCATACAAACATTTGCCCCTACCGGGATTCGAACCCAGGACCATTTGGTTTCGCTGACTACACTTAGCCACTGTAGCCACTACACCAAACGTGTCGTCATCAATATCTATATGTAAACACGATAAAATAAAATAAATGATTTGATGGTTATTTTTGGGGGTTAACACCGCTGGTAGTTTTGTTACTTGAAGTTTGAATTAAGAAAATCTGTTTTCTTTTGTTTTATGATGCTAGATATCGATACTCCTCACGTCTGCGGAGGTTCGCTAGCTTATTTAATTTGAATCTGTATACGGAATAGGTATTCTTATTATACCTAATTTGACAAATAACAATGTTTATTTTTTTTTGCAAGAACAAATCATTCTCAAATAGGTATTCAGACGTATTCTGAAATAACAATAATAAAATGTTCCGTGCGACAGATATCAAGCTTGTAATCAAATCAGAACTTCTGCCAATTACACGTCTCATTTGAAACGGTACAAACAATATAAGTTGACTACTTTCATTCCAGCTCATGTTTTTTGAAAGAAAGAAAGAAAATGCGTTTATTGGCATTACAGCAAAATAAATACACCTTAATACTATAAAAACAGAATACAAAAATTATAATGCCAAACGGGCCTCAGCTCAGCATAATGTCAGATGACAACACAAGGTGTACCACCTGACGCTGATTTTCAGCTGCAACCCACGAGTGCCATACGCTAGAATAAACAAAACATAGAGAAGCTTGTGTCCGTTTTAATACATTAATAGAATTAATTAAATGTGATAGTACATAAAGAAAAGCTCATACAAAAACAAATAAAACGTTGTGACATACATGTGTGTGTGTTGTATTGTGATTAGTGAAAAAAAAAGTAAAATAAATAACCAATATGTGCGTATTACCTATATAAAAAATAAATAGAAAATACCCATAGGACAAAATTGTGTGACTGCATTGTTCCCCTTAATTACGAGATCGATAAAATTGGTAAAGTTGATAAAATTAATCAAAATTATAAAATTGATACAAAAGATGGTTTTATATAGCAGATATGTCGGCTCGAACATTTTCAAAATCCTTTTGATGGCTTAAAAGGAATTCTTTTAATTTCAATTTAAAAGTCGAGCAAGTTTTACTGTTTTGTGTTTTAATGTTGAACCTTGTCCGTTGATATCTTCGACAGCAATGATGATTACATAGCTTGGGTGTGCTCGATTACATATAATTAAACTCTTAAATGACTGCACAGGTAATTCTTAAGAAGTTGAAAAAAAGTTTTTTTTTTTTCTGGAGTGTCACCCATTTTAGATACCCCCCTGGTTGCAATTTAAATACTTAACACCACTTACTAAATAGGTACACATTATTTTGGGTATTAAAAATACAAACAAAATAGACAGGTACAGAAACTATTTACTCGAGCACATTTTTTACATTCAAAACTATAAATATGTTAATTATGTTCGATGGTGCTATTTACTTAGCCTTCAAAACTTAGTACCATGCTTTTAAAATTGCAATTTATAAGCATGTTTTACGCCTTATAAACATTTATAAGTATGTTTCACGACTTTTTTCTTTTTTAACAACTGGTATTGCCTTACCTATTTGCCTTATGGTTTGACATACTAAAGACGAGGTTTCGGAGGCGATGTTGGGTAATATTCTCACATTCTTCCATCAGGGCATGTTTTAGGGTCCTGAGGGTGATAGGAGCCGGTCTGTGGCTTCTGACCAGCCTCCCGAGCCGATCCCAGACGTGCTCGATCGGGTTGAGATCAGGAATTCTTGATGGCCATGCCATCAAGTTGATACCAATCTCCTGAATCTACTCTTGTACGACCCGAGCGGTGTGTGGCCGGGTGTTATCCTACATCAGTATCGATCCATCACCCATATTTACTAATTATGGCCCTGCATACTCATAAACGATCTCTTGAGCATGTCATTCCCCAGTCAGGGTGCCGTTTTCTATGGCCCTAGCTCTGTGCGATCTTCTGAAGAGATGCCAGCCCATTAGTGTACAAAGCCTCCACCGTATTGGACTCTTTCTGTGAAGCAGGCTGGAATGTGTCGCTCACCAGTAGGCCAATTCTCGTACTTAAAAAACGTTCAAATTCAAGTCGCAATCTCATCTCAGCGACAATCAATGTCAGAAACCTGTCAAAAATGTATGGAAATTGATTGTAATTTTGACAGATTGAGACTGAGATTAGAATGCGAACGGTCTTAAAAATACGGGAATTGCCCCTCTGGTCACCTGTACACTCTTCGCCTTCCATCGGAAGTGAATAGTGAGAATCAATACTCATCAGTGAACAAAACTATAGCCCAATCTTCTTCACTCCACTGTATGTGTTCACAGGCGTAGCCCAGCCTTGCTATTCGATGCCGTCTCTCCAGATTGTACCACTGGCCAGCAAGTAGTACAAGTGGTAGGGGCTTCAGGTTCGCTTCAGCAAGTCTTCTTCTCACTGTACTGTCACTATGTAGTCTCTTCGGGTCTGAAGAAGCTGTTGCTGAATTTCAACTGCATTGAGGTGTCGAATTCTCAACACAGTGGAGACAATATAGTGGTCTTCTGGGGTACTAGTGCACCTGGGTCTGGTATTACAAGGTCACCAAAATCAAAAAATCAAAATCAAAAGTCATTTATTCAAATTAGGCTGAGAATCAGCACTTTTTGAACGTCAAAATCACATAAGACAGTCCCCCCAAAACGCCCACCCTTCACCACTTCCTAGTGCTTTAGCTGGGAAGAAGAAGTGGCGGAACCAACTCCCCAGCAGCACTGCTGTCTGTTCAGTTAGAAGAACTGGATTCTATACATATAGTAATAAATAAATTAACATTACGAAACACAAAAATATTAAAATTATTTGCCATATGTCAGCTAGCACACGCCAATATTTAAAACTATACTCAAGCATAAATAAATAATAAAAACAAAAAACGCAAACAGAACTTAATACATAATAAAAAGCCTCCTGGCATAAAGGGCGTGCCCGCTTACATATGCAATGCTGCATTATGTTTATATGTATATAGCTGTAACTAGTAGCCACAAATGATAAACTAGGACCTTCGAAGTAAAATAAAGAAACATTAATTTCTAATAACAATAACAAAACCATAGTCAGCAAGCTGACCTGTCACCACAAGCAGCACCCGTTCACGAGCATAACGCAAAGATCAGCCATTAACCCCCTCGCCATATTTGAGGGAAGGAGGCAACCCGACCCCCGACGCTACCGCAAGCATTGACATCTAAGGGAGCATGACGAACTTGCTGCCGGTTGCTCAAAAGAATAATATGATGAACTGTCGAGGTCGCTAGCTAACCATATATTGCAATACAACTCATTAAAAAACATTGAAATGAGTAGATTATGTCAAAAATAAATAAAAATTAAATTAAACTAAGGTGACTAATAAATATAGTCAAATAAAATAAACAATTATATGAACTCGTATAACTTGTCAGTAGGTAAGCTAATTTTGGAGAAAGAACATAAACATTGTCTTGAGTTAATCACAGCGACCAACTATTTTTATCGTTTAAGTAATCGTTGATTGAATAGTATGCCTTTGAACAAAGGTTGGATTTGACTTTAGCTTTAAACGCATTAAAAGGCAATTCTAACAAAGAAGAGGGAAGCTTGTTATAAAAGTTTATACCAAGCCCAACAAATGAGTTATGGACCTTATGAAGCCGGTGAAAGGGAGCACGTAGTTTCTCCTTGTTTCTAGTGTTAATATTATGAATATCACCTATACCTCAGATGGTTTCCAGTTTCTTCGTATATTCGCGTCACCTGCCGGACCATTCCTAATGTTACACCCACCACTTTTGCAGTACGACGCATACTAATCCCTAGTTCCAGAAAAGCTGTGACTCTTGCACATTCTTCAGGTGAAATGTAAACTTTACGTTCCTTGGCTTACGACCTTGGCTTTTGAATCAAAATTCATCGATCAAGAAATAAATGTTAAAACAAAAACCGAAACCAAAAAGTCAAAAGTTAGACAGCAATTTGAATAGTAGTATTTTTGTTCATAAAGTTTATTTCCGCCATTCCTTAAAAAAAGGATCGACTATGAAAATTTTAAGTAAATTAGTAAATTACATATTTTGTGATCCTTTTTATTACGAAAATATATCTTGTGTACTTTAAAAGTGATTGCGATTTTAAAGGAGTGATACTAAGTTTTGAAGGCCAGTGTATTGGATCGTTTGAAGGAGGTTGTAGCGCAGATAACAAGGGGTCGGTGACATAGTAAAATTAAATTAGGTACGGGAGATGTAGGAAGGGACGATTTCTATGGTGTAACGTTATACTCTGCTTGTACGTACTCATATAAATTAATAAGAGTCACCGGTAATAAGCTCACCTTGTTAGTCTTACGACATTTATTATTCTAGATAAATGTGACAATATCAGTCGGAATCTTTAGCAGAGTTTATCGGAAGCTGCAAAGCTGAGGGATTTTTTCGAGGAATTGGGTACCTACGTAACTTAAAAGCAGACGCGTGTTTTTGTAACGTAGAGTAGATATCCGTGAGTTCGTTCCAATATCCGGACCACGATTTGTCCCTGATAATAAATAAATAATGCTTATAGGTAAGAATATTTTTAAATGAAATTATTGTCTAGCTTTGGTGTACTGTGACTTCAAGATGTTTGTACTATTTGCCACTTTTTTACACCCCACAAAAATAGATCCGTTTGCTTTTGCCATGCCGCGATGATATGACAACCCCTTGTTTATTCAAAAACCAAGACTAAAGCGAATGAAATACTATATAATTTGTAGAATGTTTCCAATCTCACATAGCTACATAACGAAAGGCCTGTATTTCGTCTGTCGCCTAACAACTCGTAATCCTACAATTTGCTTTGCGTATCTCTTCGAACATTTTGTTGGCCACAATGCGTTGTGGTGAAATTTATTGCTAACATACGAACATTTATTTCCTAACTAAGTGATTAACTGTCTTCTGGTTACTTAGTTCAGGTCCAAATGGAATATAGTACACGCAGTAATAATACATATAATCTACTTAATCTGGCTGCCTTACTATCATGCAGCAATTAGAGGGATCTGTGGATAAATAAAGACATATTTTAGCAGCACTGTTAAATTGTCTGTCTGGGTAACTTCGAAAGTGGAAAAAGCTAGACCAATTCATCTAGAAGTGTAATCTCTAGATTCGAAAATCCAACGTAGCTCGGATCACTTATCTACATTAAATACTATCAGTGATAGAAATCCGTCTATGTTTGTAAAATAATGATTCGTCCAAACAATTTTATCCTGAGAAATGTGATCTGATGATGTATTTATAAATAGCAGCGCCTTGGTTTCATACAGATTAATAATGAATGGATTAATACACTTGGATACTTTTTATCCCGATAATCTACTATTATAAGTCAATGCGATAATCCCACGGAATTTTGACTTAAGACAGTCTGGCGTGACAGGACAGCACGACGCGACTATAGTAGCACAATTTCTATGAAAACTCCATGGAAAGTGTTCTAACAGAATCGCGTCACACCGTCGCATCGCGTCTGTCTGCCTTAAGTCAAGATTCTGTGGGTTTATCGGGATAAAAAGTATCCTAGTTTCTTTATCCAGGTGATAAGCGATCTGTGTGTCAAATTTTAT
Organism: Brachylomia viminalis; assembly: GCA_937001585.2. Lineage (NCBI taxonomy): Eukaryota > Metazoa > Arthropoda > Insecta > Lepidoptera > Noctuidae > Brachylomia > Brachylomia viminalis. Next base: position 9,461,396 of record OW443302.2, on the reverse strand, counting down.
CCAAATCCATTCAACCGTATTTGCGTGATTGAGTAAAACATCGAAACATACCTACAAACTTTCATATTAATAATACTTTTAGAAACCAGAAGCAGAAAGTCTTAAAAAAACAAATTTACCAACCGTTATTTATTTAATTAATTTAACAAAAACAAGATATAATTGGAGGAACAGAATCGTAATAAAATAAGAAAAATATCACCGATGTGTACTCGTCGAACGCCCGGATCCAAAAGAGCGCGGGCGGCGGCTTGCTGCCCTTTTTATAAGTAGTGACAGGAGTAGTTGCGTCGTCTGGTGGGGTGACTGCTTATACGGCCTCTCCTGACTAAGTGTCGCCCTCGACACGAGTTTCGTAACTGACGCCACACGGTCTGACGCCACCTGCGTCAGCATCCATGTCTGTGTCCAGTAGAGGCATTGATAGTCCAACTTCTCAGTCCGGTGCGATGCTGCTAGGACCAGCAATACCAGCAGCTCCGAAGTCTTGGTTCGCATCCAAGGAAGGCATTGAAGGGCCGGCCTCAGGAACTGGTACGCTCTCCTGAGGTTCAAGTCCATCCGTATTCTCATCTGAAAGTTGGATTCCGTTAATAGTAATCTAGTGTAGCCTAGAATCAACTCAATCAACCTTACAAACATCTTGCACATCGCCATACAATCAATTCAAAGTTCATCTATCATACATCCCTGAGATCACACATACATGCATCACTCTTCAATTGACAACAGAGACGTCTCTTAAAACAACAAACCAAGCCTAGGCATTTTTCTTCATAGTATCCTGTATCCTGGCTGAGTTTCTTAACCATTATCACCATCTGAGGTGCCTAGGTAATTAAAACGCCAAGGCAAACTCGCCTGAAGTTAAATGAACGCCAAGACAATGTTATGTCTGTAGTTCGATGAACGCCAAGACAATGTGATGTCTGTAGTTCGATGAACGCCAAGACAATGTGATGTCTGTAGTTCGATGAACGCCAGGGCAATACGCCCGAAGTTCGAAAATGAACGCCAAGACCAGATTATGTCTGAAGTTCACGTAACGGACGTCAGGACTTTAGGCTTAGAGTCCCGACAGTGAACGCCAAGGCTAGGTAAGCCTGTAGTTCAAATAACAAAAACTTGTACGTACCCTCGAAGAAGGCTGCGCATGACTCAGGGCACCACTCACCACGCCAAGGCACCATATACTGTGCCGCTGCTTGTGTAGTCTTTCCATAGCTGCCGCTAAGCAACTTAAGCTCATACCTTCCATTTGGTAGAACTTTTATGACTCTGTAGGGGCCTCGCATGCCTGGATCAAGTTTCCCGGTAGATTGAGAGTACTTGATGACGAACACCAGATCATCGAGTTTAAACTGACGAGGCGGCCGTCTTAGCTGATTAGCGTAGTCATCTTGTCGTTGTTTGTTTGTGGCCATCAACTCGCTTGCCCGGCTACGGCACATCTCGCGCCACGCTTCTCTATTAGGGTTGATGCCTTCGATGGCGACGTCACGAACGAGGTTTCGGATTAATGGCGTAGTCGCATCCGTACCAATCATCAAGTTGAGGGGCGACGCCTGGGTAGTCTTCTGCTTAGTCATGTTAAGGACCAACTGCAGTTTCCATAAGGCTTCCGACCAGGAGGAGGCTTTGTGGTTCACCTCGATGCGCAACATGTTAAGGATGGTGCGGATATATCGTTCCGCTTGACCATTCGCATGGTGCATTTCGGGTTAATATAGTGCAGATCACTCCCTAATTCCGTTATCCAGGTTACAAATTCCCTAGACTCAAACATACGTCCCCTGTCGGTTACTATAAGTTTTGGAACCCCGAATAGTGAAACTGCTTGCATAAAAGCTCGTTTTAGCTCGCCAACGTCTTGTCGGTAAATTGAATATAACAAACAGAATTTTGTTGACGCGTCGACAACTACTAATATGAATTTGTACCCATTAGACATGGGGAGAGGGCCCAGAACGTCCATATGGATAGTATGAAAGGGGGAATCGGGTTTTTCCCAAGACGTTATGCTCTGATTTGGGGATCGTGGTACCCTCTTCTTTGAGATACAGACTAAGCAATGGGCTACGTATTTGTTAACAAATTGACGAAGTCCCGGAAACCAAAAGTGTTTAAGAATTAAGTCAAGAGTTTTGTCAGAGTTAATGTGCTCGTGCTCATCGTGAAATGTTCTTAATAGACTAAGCCTATGCCCCTTGGGTATGTAGCAGAGCAGGCGGGTATCCTCACCGACGGGCGAATATTTATTATACAAAAGGTCGTTTTGGGAAACATAACGCGCTGGGTCTAATTCACCGTCCCTCAGCTTTTGCAGCAATCCCTGTGTCTCATTATCCGCGGACTGCGCTATCTGAGCCCAATTACGCGGCCTTGAAACCTGGTTAACTGCAACCGCTGGAGGGTTGCGGCTAAAGTAGTCAGCGTGTGGTATCATCACCCCCTTTCGGTATTCAATAGAGAAATGAAAGTCCTGGAGGTAAATCCACCAACGCGCAACACGTGGGTGCAAGTCCTTTTTGCGTTCGGTGGCTTTCAAGGCATTGCAATCGGTAACTACTTTAAACTGCAAACCCACGAGGTAATGTCGGAAGTGCTGCAATGCCTTGACGACCGCCAGCGTTTCTAACTCATACGAATGATATTTAGGTTCGGCGCCCTGGGTCGCCTTACTATAGTATGCTACCACGTGTTTGCTACCGTCGCCATGGGTTTGTAATAGGACCGCGCCGTACCCAGCGCTGCTCGCGTCCGTATGAACTTCAGTAGGGAGCTGAGGATCGAATACAGAAAGGACTGGTTGGTTAGTAAGGTGTTCGATTAGGGTTTGGCGGACTTTTTCCTGCTCAGGGCCCCAGTTAAACTCTACGTTCTTTTTAGTAAGACGGGCAACGCACGCAGTGAGTGTGGCATAGTTTTTAACGTAACGCCGGAAGTATCCAGCGAGCCCTAAGAATTGGCGCACCTGCCGTACATTTTCGGGAACCGGTGAGTTTACAAGAGCCTCAACCTTACGCGGGCTCGGCTTCACCTGACCCTGACTCACAACCCGTCCTAAGTATTCGACCTCAGTTACTAGAAACGAACACTTCCGAAGGTTAATAGAAAATCCGGCGGTAGTGAGTTTTCAAGACTTCTTTTAGAAGGGAGATGCCCTCGGTGACCGTGGAGCTCATTATCAACACATCATCAACGTAGACCAGCACCTGACCTGCCTCCACGAGGCGTTGCAAGGTTTTGTTAATGATGCGCTGATACACGATAGGTGAGTTCGTTAATCCGTAAGGCATTTTGACATATTCATAATGACCCTCCGGTGTAACGAACCCAGTAAGGTGGATTGACTGCTCATTTATCCTTATTTGGTGAAAGCCGGTGGCCATGTCGAGACTGGTGAAGTACTTATGGTTCCCCAGCCGATCGACATGATCATCGATCAACGGTAATGGATATCGATCTTTGATCGTCAACCGATTCAGTGCCCTATAGTCGACGCATAGGCGATCCGAGCCATCCTTTTTCTTTACGAGTATGATTGGACTCGAATACTCCGACTTTGATTCCCTAATAATTCCTTTGTCCAAGAGATCGCCTATTATTTTACGGACCCGGAGTTTTTCATCGTATGAAAGTTTATAAGGTCGGTATACAACCGGCGTTGAACTCGTTAACTTAATGTCCATCTCGCCTGTTATAACTGTGGTTGTAGCCGTTCCTACGATTAAGAACTCCGAGAATTCCCTAACTACTTCTATCAATGACTCATAATCGCCACCCTTAAGGGGCGTGTTAATTTCAAACGATTGCTGACACTGTACTGCGTTAACTTGAACCGAGGAATCATCAGACCTAGATAAGTACTGCCTGTCTTTAGTACGAACATACACGATACCATTACGATTAAGTATATCAGTCCCTACGATGATCGGCGCGTTCATGCATGAAGAAGGAACCACGATTAAGTCAGCTTCGATTGAAATTTGGCTGAACTCAAGAGTAACGGTCACGTAAGACCTAGCTATTACCTCTGTATTACTGATGCCTTTTAATATGCAATGGGTAGGTTTGGGCTGACAAGGAAGATACTTCAGCACGTCTGACGAAATAAGTGACACATTAAGCGCACCACTATCAATAATAACATCCACGGGAATGCCATCGATCACCGCAACGACAATATCACTAGCACCTGTTTTTTTTCAAATTATTTTCTGTACAAAGATTAACGTTTCGTTCATTTCGCGGTTGAGATCGGCTTTTGGCGTAACACTTGTCCTCAAGGTGACCTGACTTTTTACAAAATGTGCAAGTGATATTGCCCGTGCCGGCTGAAGTGGAAGTTTTCTCGGGGTTAGGTTTAGAGCGACAATAGCGGCTGATGTGCCCCTTTCGACCACACGAAAAACACTTTTGCTCGTTTCGGTTTGAAGTGGATTGAGGAGGACGCTTGCTCGACGTTGAAACGTGACCGTCAGACTTGTTACGAACAGGCTTGGTGTAAATAGATAAAAACGAGACTATCGTCTCAGGATTTAGGTTACCATTGGCCGCGGCTGCTCTAACCGATGGGTTATCAATACCGCGAATCACGATCAAGGTCATAAGGTCGTCACTCAAACCCTTAACTATCCGTAAGCGCAACAGAGTGCGACGCGCGTATTCTGCGTAGGTGGCGTACTTATCAGACGTGGTATTCATAGTCTCGAACAGATTGTTCGCATAGTCTAATTTTCGCGGGCACAACGGTTTGAATTCGCGTTTGAAATTTGTCCATGTGCGCTCGGCTGTAACCCACTCATTCAGCCAAATTTTGGCATCGCCCTTGAGACACGACCCAATACGCGAAAGACACTCATAGTCGCTCCAACCATTAGCCTCCTGAGCGCGATCAACCTCTTCGCACCATGCATCTATGTTATGGATAGAAGGATCAAAGTTTGAAACAAAGTAATTTTGAGATCTAGTTGGTTGCAACGACTTAAAAGCATCAATGAGAGCCCTTGTTGGCTCTGACGTGGTCAACTCAGAATTATTTAATTTTGTTGAAGAAATGTGGGTATTTGGAAAAGAGTTCATCGTTCGTGTCTCATGGGTACTCGCCTGGGGTTCCGGTGTGCAGCATCTGGACGCATTCAATCGAGGTGTCAAATCGTTATCCGTGGTATCACGCATGTTACTGGGGCTGCAACGTACTATTGTTCTATTGGGAACACTTGTTACGTGACTATTCTCGATTGACGTCAAACGGTTCATGATTGCACTTAACGCATTATTGATAGAAGCGCCTGCAACGGGGGAACGTGATCCAGCATCGCGACGACAACGATGGCGCGACCGATCGAGACGCGACGCGTTACGAGACCGCGCTCGACCCCCACTGTGTGTCCTACTACGGGAACGACGCCATGACCGACGATTCTGCGTTGAGACTCTCGATCGACTACGTGACCGATACCGTGACTTGTTACTAGAACGACTGCGGGAACGACGTCGGGACCTACGACCGGATCCGCCAGTCATGCTCACAAACACAAGAAAACACAGTAAAATAGAAAAGAAAATAAGCGACCCTGTTCCTTCTTTTTTTCTTTTAGTGGGCTAGAAGTTACGTATCCCACTTCTGATTTTAGAAACCAGAAGCAGAAAGTCTTAAAAAAAAAAATTTACCAACCGTTATTTATTTAATTAATTTAACAAAAACAAGATATAATTGGAGGAACAGAATCGTAATAAAATAAGAAAAATATCACCGATGTGTACTCGTCGAACGCCCGGATCCAAAAGAGCGCGGGCGGCGACTTGCTGCCCTTTTTATAAGTAGTGACAGGAGTAGTTGCGTCGTCTGGTGGGGTGACTGCTTATAATACTACTACTATTAGTAGGATAAAGAATTTTCAATAAGAATCGGATGGAAACATACAAAGGATAAAGGGAAATAACATTTGTTAGATAGATCATATATCGTAATGACTGTACAGGTTCTTATATGGATAATGAAGCAAGTTCCTTCGGCTTGTATTGAGAAATCAAACGGAAGGATGTCTAAATAAAATAAAATATTAACTAAGTATTGTTGGGACTAGTGAAATTCGTTAGAGGAGATAATTCATTTTGGGCTAAAGTATGAAAGTTTCGGAATAAATGATTCCGTTAGAATACCTATGTTTACTCTCTTCGCTTTTCGTTGTGGGACCAAATCTGTAGGGTCATTCCCTGCGCTGTTATTCAAGTTTGAAAAATACTGTATATTTTAGTTAATAAAATAATAGTACCTAATCTAATTATGGTAATAGCTTTAATAATTAGGTGCACTTGCATAGTGCACACAGGAATAATCATCGGTGGTTGCCTCATTCCATTTAAAATTGTCTAAGGGGCCTCTCCGAGTTGGTTTCGGCTCCTCGTATGCCTTCCAAAAGACCGGGACCCCCTGGTCCTGAGATATAAAAAGATATGAAAAATTAAACATTTAATTGCATAAAACATTGTATACAATGGTGTTAAATATAATAATGCCAGTAGGTAAACATTTATACTTTTTTACTATGATCTAAGGCTCTAGGGTTATTTTCCACATATCTACAATATTAGAATTATAGTGGCTAAGTAATAACAGCCACATGGGTCGATCGATCTAGTTAAGCTGCGCTTGCCACGGTCGGTACGTGGATGGGTGACCATCTTTACATAAAGAGACCCCTCCGTGCCTCGGAAAGTATGTTTTAAGTCGTTGGTCCCGGCTGTCATTCTTGGATCTTTGACAGACATTACGGGTCGTCAGAAGCCCTAAAGTCTGACAACCAGTCTTAACCGAGGGGTATCGTATTACCCAATAACTGGATTGTGGAGGTCAGATGGGCATTCAGCTGCATTCGGTTAGACTGGAAGCCGACCTCAACATACACTGGCCTTCAAAACTTAATATCACACTTAAAAAATTGCAATAACTTATAGTGCACAAGATATATTTTCTAAATAAAATATTATTTTTTTAATATAGAAACAATATACTTGATAACCTTATTTTAAGGAAGGGCTGAAAAAAACTTTATAAACAAAAACACTCCCACTTGCCCCCCACTCACTTTTCCCATTGCTGTCTTACTTTTATCTTTTTTGTTTTGACATTTATTTCTTGATCGAAGATATTTGATTCAAAAGCGAAGGTGTCTACGGCACGTAAAAATTACTTATTATGCCTCTGTAAGGTCGGGTGTCAGATTGAATGAAACATCACAAGGTATGGTACAAGACTGGTCTTTATTATGTTAATACACGAGTTATATATTTGGTTACACACATTGAAATAATAGGTACGTACATACTACATCACACCTCCCAAGGCAATTAAAAAAAAATATAATAATAATTCTATTCTAGGGTTATATTTTTTTTTTTTCTTAACAATTTTATTATCACTTATTCCTATGATTACAAATAATACAAACAAACAATACATGTTCTTACAATTAATACATGTTTTTCTTAGCTGGTATAATCTATCCAGTGCAACATGAGTGTATATCATTTTACAGCCACGATCGCAATGTAGGTCAGTAACCTTGGTATTGTTACTATACATAATTATGAGTAATACAACTTCGTTCTGTTTTTATGAATAACATCATTTTTCCCATTGATGTTTACCTCTACATTTGGTGATAAATCTCTAATAACACTGTAAGGACCATTATAAAGGTTTGAGAGCTTATTACCAGATTCATTTTTTATCAATATTTTATCATTTGTTTTATATTTTATAGGTCTTACATATTGGTCATATCTGTTTTTCCTTTCTAATTTCGAATTAATTAAGTTTGTCCGTGCTTCTGTTTGTGAAACCTGCAGTCTATATTTAAGCTCAAGGGGATAACAGTAACTGTCATAGTTGTAGAGTGGTTCTACTGTTCTTAAAAGGTTACTTGGTAAGTTACATTTCTTTCCATAAACAAGTTCGAAAGGAGTAAATTTTGTCGATGAATGTACTGTGGTGTTGTATGCAAAGGCCCAAAAGGGTAACCATGAACTCCATGTGTCCGGTCTTTGATTGATGTGTATTCTTAAAAAGGCTCCTAGGGTTTTGTGGGAATTTTCCAGAGCGCCTATACTCTGATGATGATACGCTGTTGAGTTCAGTTTTGAAATATTAAGAATTGTACATACCGTTTTGAATGTTTCTGACATAAACTCCGTACCTCTGTCAGTAGCAATTTCCCGAGGCACTCCGTGCACGAGAATGAAGTTGTTGACGAACACACGAGCGACTTCAGCTGCTGTTCTACTCACTAGTGGAAAGGCACATACATATTTTGACAGTTCGCACTGAAGTGTTAAAATATATGTGTAGTTATTGTAATCTCTATCTAGTGGCCCTACGATGTCTAAGAATATTTTTTCAAAGGAAGATTGTGCCGTTGTGGTTATAACCATGGGTTCTTTTACCATAACCGTATACTTGTGTTTTTGACAAGTAGAGCATTTTTTAACAAAGTTATTTATATCCTTTTCGAGACCCGGCCAGAAATAATATTTTTTTATGTTGTTAAACATTCTTTTTGTGCCTGCGTGGCCACTTGTGGGTAATAAGTGAAAGTCATTCAAAATGACTCTCCTATCTTCTAAATTATCTATTCTTTCTATATCATTTAAGATACATAACCGCGGTCCTTCCCATTTAGTATATATTTTAACCTCATTAGTTATTTTTTCTAAAAATACGTTATTGTATTTATTTTTCACAAAATATATTTCATGTATCTCATTGACCTTGCAGAAATCGCACATCGCTCTCACAAATGCGGCTGGCGTCATTTGTGATCGAGCAGATGGATTTATATACAACACCTTTTTTCCATGATCATATGAAAATACATCATTTTCCTTAGATATTCTATTTGATTTTTGTAGCCTGTTTAGGCTTGTTTTATCAATGAATTGCAGCTCTACTGCATTATTAGGTTTATTAATTGTTCCTACAATCCTTGCTTGACCTGGGACACAGTTTTCTGCAGTATCTCCAGGAATATGGGAAGTTTGTTCTAATTGTTTGATTTGTGCTCGTGTCATTACACATAAACATTCGTGCATGCTCTTTAAATCCTTCGACGATATTGGAATTCGAGATAAGGCATCGGCGGCCGCATTTTGTTGACCTTTGACGTATTCAATTAAATAGTCATATTCTTCTAAACATAATCTAAATTTGAGTAGTCTACTTGACGGCTCCTTTAAACTAAATAAATATACCAGTGGTTTGTGGTCGGTGACTATTTTGAATGGACGACCATACAAATAGGGTCTAAAATGTTTTACGGCCCATACTATAGCCAGGAGTTCTTTTTCAATAGTCGGGTAATTCCGTTCAGCTTTGTTTAAACCCCTACTGGCGTAAGCGACTGGCCGACCATTGCCATTGGATAAAACCGCTCCTATCGCGTAACCTGACGCGTCTGTTTGTACAATAAACTGATTTTTATCTGATAAATCTGGATATTGTAGAACTGGTGGTGCAGACATACATTCTTTAAGTGTCTGAAATGCCTTTTGTGCGTCACTATTCCAAATAAATTCTACATTTTTTCTACACAAAATATTTAAACTGTTTGCAATTTCTGCAAAATTTGGTATAAATTTGCGATAATAATTCGCTAAGGCTACAAATCGCTTTACTTCATGTGTGTTTTGAGGAACTGGATAGTTTTGTATAGCACTAATCTTTTCTGGATCGGGTAGCACACCGTTGTCTGTTACGACGTGGCCTAAATAGAGCATTTCCTTTTTAAGAAAGTCGCATTTCATCGGATTTATTTTTAAATTGACACTACGTAATCTTTCAAGAACTTCGATTAAATTTTTGTTATGGCTCAATAAGTCCCGTCCCATTATAATCAAATCGTCCTGATAACATAAACATTTTTCGTAATTAAGGCCCGCCATTGCCATTGTCATCATTCGGGCAAATGAGTTTGGGCTTGTCTTAAGACCCATTGGCATTCTAGTCATTTGAAATTGGCCTGAATGAAAAGCTGTGAATTTTCTACTATCGGGCTCGAGTTCCACATTATAAAACCCTTGACTTAAGTCTATATGCGTAAAATAAATGCAACCAGAGAGTGAGTCTAATATTTCATGAATATTTGGCAGTGGGAATTTATCATTTTGTACACAGTTATTTAGCTTTCGGTAATCAATGACTAGACGCCATTTCTTCTCTCCGTTTGATTTCTTTGGTACTAAAAGAACGGGACTAGACCATTCGCTATTACAAGGTTCAATTATACCTTGTTGGAGCATGTGGTCAATTTGATTCTGTATTTCCCCTTTTTGTGAATGTGGGAGCCTGTATGGTTTGCTGTATATTGGTCTAGTACCGGGTTGTATTGTTATTGAATGTTTATATATATTTGTCGTAGTGAGCTGGTCTCCTTCGAGATAAAAGGTATCATTATATTTTGCACATATGTTTCTAATACTAATTTGTTCCTCCTTATTTAGATGGCCTAATTTTAATAAAGGTAGCAATTTTTTGACTCGTTCTGCTTTTTTACTGGGCTTGTCAAACATACATATATTGTAATCGCTTGCTTTATGTATATTAGGTTGAATGTTATGTAAATAAAAATCATTCTCTGTGGTATTTAAGATTCTAATTGGTAGCTTTCCATCCACGGGGTTTGCCAATGTACTTGCTAAAAATATTCCGTTTCCTATTTCCGCCGCGCAGACTACACAGTCCTCCGCTATGTCGGTCGTAATGTAATGTGTACTTTCGGACCTAGCCGGTATAATTAGCGTTTCATTATGTTTGTTAATCGGCAACCTAATTTCTTTATTATTATTATACATAACTAAAGAGTTATTTCTAAAGTTAATTATCGAATGATATTTGCTCAAAAAGTCTTGGCCTAAAATGCCACTTGCCTTACAGGGTAAGGATTCAAATACGTAGAATTTATGTTTTAGAATTTGATCACCTGCTCTTAATTCAAGATAAACAAAACCGATCGCTTCAATTTTCCCCCCAATACCATTTACAATAAGCTTCTCTTTTTGGTTGGGTACATTCAACTCAGCAATGTGTTTATATTTTATAGCCGATATGGAAGCACCGGTGTCGATTAGCCACGTATAAGTAAGATTATTATGTTTAGAGAGTAATGAAATATGATATATGCTACTACATGACATCATAACGCTTTTATTCACGAAAAAACTCTTCTAAATTATCATTATTATTTTCAGATTGACTTTCTCGCGGTTTTGCTTCTGTCAAAATATGCGTATTTTGTTGCTGTTCCTGGTTATGAGCTTGGTTAAAAAAAATCCTACCTCTAGTTCCATGGTTTGATGCACCATGGCCGCGAGATCTCCATCCACCGCGACCTGTTTGCGATATTCGATCATCCCTCCGTTCCGCCGGTGGGGTTGCTTGTCCTCGTCCTCGTGACACCCCTTGACCTCTGGAATTCCTATATTGGTAGTAGCTGTTATTACGACGCATAAATAAAATTTCACCTGAAGTGGACGGTGTTGAAACCTCCTCATCGATGGCTGCTTGTATGGCATCACTTAAAGATGTTAATTGTCGTGCTGCTATTATAGTGCTTAGCCGTCGATTTCTCAATCCGTCGGCAAAACTTTTAATGGCTAATTTTTCGTTTATTGGCTTCAATATACCGAAGTTAGACTCATTGCCTTCAGATTGGGAAATTGTCAAGTCAACAAACAAATCTGTTATTTTCTTACCGTAGTCATCTATAGAAAGATCATTTTGTTTCAAATTGTACAATTTGTGTTGTAGAGCTGTTGCCGATTTTTTAGGTAACAGGCATGTTTTCATGGCCTTGACTAACTCACTTACACTGTCATACTTTGTATTAAGTTTGAGTTTAGCAGACTGCGAAAGTCGACTTTTTATAACAAAATTTATTAATTTAATTTGACCGTCTGAGTCAAGTTCCGTTTGATAGTATTCAATCCCATCAATGAGTTGTTTCGTATTTGTGCCGTCGTCATTTAAAACTGGTAATAAGCTCAAGGCAATCTTTAAATCAAATTTCGCCATATTTAGTTCTATTATCGATCCTTCAGTCGATGAATTATTACACAAATCTAAAATATTGTCATACAAGCTAACAAAATCTTTGTTTAATTTATTAAATTTACATAATTCCTCGTCTTTTAATCCAGTTTTAAGTAACCTTAAAGGGTCTAAACTCTCATTGAAAGTACTCAGTAATTTATCGGCCTCTTTTAGCTTTTTCAAAACAATTTCACCTCTTCGTCTACTTGGCCCTATTTTTATTAAATATATTCTTATCTTACCAAGGTCATTGTATATCTGTAATAACTCCTCATACATAACTGTTCATAATTATTTATAGTTCATATTCCTAAATCGCGATTATGATGCCACTGCTTAGGCACGCGTACACTGTCCGTATTAGAATTGCCGCACTTTCACACATTTATTAGGACACAGAACGCACAAGAACACTAGTCGAATTGTATATTTTGTTACACGCCTCTGTGTTGTCAGGGTCCCTTGTTGGAAGCATGGACCCGACATTCCTCGCTTGCAGACATGCCACAAGCACCGCCGCGGTTCCTTCTGGATCGATCCAAAGAACGCCTTAAGATATGTCTCGTTATCTGCTCTCGCGCCCAAGACTCATGACATCTCTTGTAAATTTTGTACATGAAGTATAGCGCACCAAGGAATAAAATCGTGCAAATTATTGTTAACACGATACTTATGGCCGACAAATGAAACTTGAATTCCTCCACCGTCGCGGTGTTTTTAGCGGCGCTATTTTGATTAAGAAATACCTCTTCATTAGTTACTTTTGAGTTACACATGATTGAAAGTCACTTTTAATGTATCTCTCACTGAAACAGCTGCCGTGCAGAGCAAAGTTTACACTAAGCGCGCACATGATTCAAGCCCTGTTTAGTGGCAGGGTCGCCATGTAAGGTCGGGTGTCAGATTGAATGAAACATCACAAGGTATGGTACAAGACTGGTCTTTATTATGTTAATACACGAGTTATATATTTGGTTACACACATTGAAATAATAGGTACGTACATACTACATCACACCTCCTTCACCTGAAGAATGTGCAAGAATAATGACTTTTCTGGAACTAGGCATCAGTATGTGCCAGGAATCACTGTTGTGCGGTTGAGGCAGCAGGAACGGGGACACGCGCTCGAGTGGTGCCGTGAGAGGGCGTCCAGGAGGCAACCGCCTTGACGCTTAAAATGCCGAAACCCCACCTGCATCATTTTAGGCAGGCGGGAATTTGGGGTCACGGGCGCTCAGAGTGGGGACTCTGTCCACCCACTGAGTATCCTCAGGGAAGGGGGCGCACAGTGGTCACGTGCTGCCTTGCACACCCAGTTTCGGGGAGATCCCTTTACAGCCTCCTCAGAGATGTGCCCTAACAGGCGTTGCACAGAGGGCGTTTCGGTCGCACACTCCCCGGTCTTATCCCCAAAGCCCGGGCACCTTTTGAAGGCTTCACCCCGAAAAAATAAAAATTAATTAAAGCCATCAGTATGCGCCGTACTGCAAGAATGGTGGGTGTGACATTAAGAACGGTCCGGTAGTTGAAGCGAAGGTACGACGAAACCGGAAATCATCTGAGGAGACCTTGTAATGGCAGACCCAAGTGCACTGGTACCCAAGAAGACCGCTATATTGTCTCCAATGTGTTGAGAAAACGCCACCACAGTACAGCTGAAGTCCAGCAACAGCTTCTTCAGACCCGAAAACTACATCATTGACAGTACAGTCAGAAGAAGACTTGCTGAAGCAAACCTGAAGCCCCAAAGGCCAGCAAGTGGCCCCAAACTCGAGAGAGGGCATCGAGTAGCAAGACTGCGCTACGCCCGTGAACTCATACAGTGAAGTGAAGACGAATGGGTCAGAGTTTTTATCACTGATGAGTCTCGATTCTCACTATTCACTTCCGATGGAAGGCAAAGAGTGTACAGGTGACCTGGTGAGCGATACATTCAAGCCTGCTTCACAAAAAGAGTCCAATGCGATATAGGATCTGTACACCTATGGGCTAGCATCTCTTCAAAAGGTCGCACAGAGCTAGGGCGATAGAAAATGGTACCCTGACTGGGGAAAGATATCCTCAAGAGATCTATAATGAGTATGCAGGGCCATATTTAGTAAATGTTTATTTAGTACTGATGTAGGATAACGCCCGGCCACACAACGCTCAGGTCGTACAAGAGTACATTCAGGAGATTGGTATGAACTTAATGGCTTGGCCATCAAGAATTCCTGATCTCAACCCGATCGAGCACACCTTGAATGAGCTCGGGAGGCTAGTCAGAAGATGCAGATCACCTCCTATCACCCTCAGGGCCCTAAAACAGGCCCTGGTAGAAGAATGGGAGAATATTCCCCAACATCGCTGTAACCTCGTCTTCAGTATGCCTTACCGGCTCGAAGCTGTAATCAGAGCCCGAGGAGGCCATACTAGTTATTAAAATGTAAATAAGGCGTAAAAAATACTTAGTTGTTTGAGTTGTTAAAGTTAAAAATGTTTTTTTTTTTGTTTTTATCTTATGTTAAGTTACTGTGAAATTTGCAATAAAACTTTTTTATTTCAAACCCTATAGTTTAGGAAAAATTGCAATTTCAATAGTACGGTACCTACTATGTTTTGAAGGCCAGTGTACTTGGGAAAAGACTAGGCAACTTGATTTTAAACAGATTTTATTTTATTTACTGATTGAAATACGTAACAGGTTTTGGATTTGTTTTGTGGTTTCTATTCACGAAAAAATATTGCATAAAATAACACGTATTTTAGTAGGTTCAAAAATAATGGATGTAAAAAGATGCTTAACGAAGCTGAAAGTCACGTATACTCATTATTTTAGTTTTTTTTTATTGGTCCATACCTGCAGGCTAACTGCGTATCACATTTTCTTTTAGAATGCGAGCCCAAAATGTAGGAAATTCCACCCGAAATCGCTTGCCATATTTGAAATTTCCTAACAAACATTAAGAACCTTCTGGTTACGGAGATATTGAGGGTCAAAGTTTCAACTTTTATATACTTTTTTTCACGAAAACAAGTTTTTAATGTTATAACTTAACTTTAAATACCCCCATAACTCCAGCCGAGGTATTCCGTAACAATCTCACCGTGATAAGTGATAACTTAGGTGAAGTGAGCTTGAAGTGAGTCGTCGATAGTGTCAATCCTAGCATAGCTCACTTCACCTAAGTTATCACGGTGAGATTGTTACAGAATCGACCGGCTGTTGTTCGTTGCATGCACCCATAAGCCGATAACGGATGTGTGATGGTATCTTTATGCCCTATTTATTGAAACAACGAATTAAATGCATGCAGTTTAAAACAGCCGTTTTATTCCAATAATTCGGATTTCGGAGCAAAAGAAACATGTGTGATATTAACAGCTTGCCTGGGTTAAATTCATTACATCACTCTTAATACCGAATCAAATAAGTATGAAGTGATTTTTCGAACTCGTGTAAGTTCACGGAGAATCGTCCTACAGGTTTGATCCTATAGGACGGGTTTTTTACTATAGTAAAAAAATAAGAGAAAAACGTTTGCTTTTGGAATATTGTTTTGTTTTTCTTTGCTCTTTCACGTTTAGCCCAAAAATGTATAGATGGTGAATGATTTCCTTTACTCTGAGTAACTAAAGAATCGGGAATATAAAAAAGGCTTCAGTTTATTTGCGAAACTCCAATAGGTCCGCATCAATGGGAAATTATAAACAGGAGTCTAAAAATATTTTTAGACTCCTGTTTATAATACACAAAGTAATAAAAATGTAAAAATAATATTTTAGCGATACCGGAAATTGCAATTGTCGTAAACGACATTTTGCCGAAAATGAGTTATAAATATATTTGGAAACAGCGTCGCGAGCTCTATCGATTGCTATATTTAAAATAATCCTATCTTTAAAAAAAGCCCCTTACGACCTAGATTTTCAACAGCCCTAGCTCGATTTTTTTGACTATTTGGGTTGTATCGTAAAAATTTTAAAGTCGTGTTTTGTCCTTTACGACAATTGAAATTTCCGGTATCGATATGTTAGCCCATTTTCATGCGAGAACTGTTACCAAGCTTAGTCAATCCGCAAAGTTGGTAGCGGAGTTTATTGCCAAGGATGTGCTGAACCTAATTAAGTACGCCAGAATCGACGCAGGAGCAACTGTATTTTTTATTTTATTTATAAGTGAGAACAAACAATGACATATTACATTTTGTATGAAGAAATACAAAAAAGATACGGCCAAATGTGTAACCAACAACATTTTCCACGGAATACACATAAAAAATAATCTTTACAAACCATGATATTTAAACTAAAACCTACAAACTACAATAATTTTAAGTTATGAAAACATTTGTTGAGTTAAATAGTAAAACAAATGCGTATTATCTTTCTTTTTCAAACAAAAAAAAAATAATTAAAATTACTAGTTACAAGTGTTTTGAGTACAATATTTTTGAATCTACCAGCAGAAAGAGCAAACACAAAAGTAGTACATATCTTAGAGTTTTAGTGGTGACTTATAGTATAACGTCATTTATGAATTAATAGTTATAAAATTTGAATGAATTTAATATATTTTACTAATCGCAAGCATTATAAAACCTAATTAATTAATTGATTTCTTAAAATAACAATTAAATATGTAAAATTAGCTCGCCGACATTAAAGGCAAATAAGAGAATGATTATATTATTTTACGAACTTTCTGTATGGGGGACCGACAGCACAAAAAAACAGCAAAAACTTAGAAACTATTGTTAGTACTTCAATACTCAATACTCAATTTCTTTATTGCGTTCCAAAATGTACATATTTAAGTTTACATTAGCTGGTAGGTTGTAATAACGACACAGTTTTGGACCCTGTCGGGCACAGCATAGAATAATTATGGGAAAACTTCATTACAATTAGGAGGCGTCCATAAATTACGTGAGGTGTTTAAGGGGGGGAGGGGTTCGAGTCAAATCTCATCTACTCTTACGTTGGAGAGAGGGGGGGTCTAGGCAAATATCACGCAATTTTTTTTTCTGATTGAAACAAAAAAAAATTATACTAATTTGGTCCATTTAATCCAGATTGTACATGCTTAAGATTTAATCTTAAGCGTAATCGTAATACGATTAAGATCATTTACTAATTCGTTTGAAAGAAAATAATTTCATTCATACTTCGACGTTATACATCTACTGACTGTTAAACCACCATATTTGTTTTCGCACCCGTCTTTTGTTTTCGCGCCACTGTCAGCCGAACGCGCGACTCGATGAACGAGAGCGTACGAGCTGAGTGGCAGCGACACACGGACAGGTTCTAACTTGCTTTGTTTATTCTTGTAAATGTTTTACTCGACTCAGTGCATGCTCTTACTAATTTAAAATGAGTTATCAAGATTTTTATAACGGATACGTCAAAAGATACGTCTATAAGACGAAGAAGTCCTGCCAGGACGATGTGATAAAATTATGGAATACAGCGAAGCAAAAATTCCCGAAGAAAGAAGAGTTAATACATCACATTCAACATGAGATTGAACGGCTTCTCAGGGAAGCCACTGAGAGAAAAGTTCGGTCTACTTTAGCATTCCTTCAAAAGGTACGTTAACCGCTTAAATACATGAATAATAGCGCGGGAAAAAAACTCAAGTGGGCTGAACGCCAGATGCGTCACCCGAATAATGACACTTCCAGCGTTCCAGACCTGCCAGCCGAAGAATGGTACACTGAGCACGTTAGAGAGAGCCAATATTTACTCCAGGTACATATTGCAGTTGGTTCATATCAAATTTTTATGCGTGCCTATTTTTTTTTTTTTTTTAACGAGCGCGAATGTCAACATTTTTTTATTAAGAGTTACAAAGGGAAATTGTTTTTAATTTTTTTTTAGGTTGTGAAATGCGATGACCAGAAGTGCTGCAGCCCACGCCGGAGTGATCTGCATATGATTCTTCATGACCGTTTTCTTCCAACTCCATACCCTATCACTCAGGTTGATGGACATTTGACAATTCCGGACTTTAAAGAGCATGACGGAAAGTCATTTGCTCCATTTCTAATACGCCACTGCCTACAGATTCAACCGCTGAATGCCTTTATCAGCACGCCTTATGATCTCTATGTTGATTTAGAGAAAAGATGCTGCAGTACATGCGGTATTTACTTTGCATCTAGCACAAGAGCTGCAGAGCACAGGCGAGCAGCCCACATTGCACCAGCTAAGCAAGCGCGTATGTTCCGCAAAGTGCGACCCTCACGGATTGTCACAAGACGAGCTAATGAGTTACTGTGCGCAAGCGCCAACGGCTTAGAGTGGCTAGATCAGAACGAAGTTGAAGGAGCAGATGATTTTACTGAAAATCATATGGACATGTTGGTTCCAATAGTCTCTCTTGAGACCGCGCATGATTCTCCGTGGACTGAATTAGAGTAGATATTCTTTTTTTAATCACCGTAGTTACGATTTAAGTATTCTATTGTTAAATTTTTATTACACTTCTAATTAAACTCTCAGCAATATTGATTACTAGTCTTAACTAGTCGTAAATAAAAGCACGAAGCAATATTTTTTTTCTTTTTATATTAACAATCCAACGCGTTTACGTAAGAAACCCACATTTTGAAAAATCTCACGGTCGATTGGGGGATGGGGGAGGGGGTTGAATAAAATCTCACGACATCTCGCCAGGGGGGGAGGGAGGGACAGAAAATTAAAAAAAACACCTCACGTAATTTATGGACGCCCCCTTACTCATCATACATATATATACATAATTCTATACACACCCCCCTGCCCCTGCCTATGCCCCGGTCCTGAGACAACCCGCCCCGTCAAGATAACCAACAGGGCGATACCTCCCTAAAAGATCATCAGACGAACGAAATGCCTCAACACAGGTGCACGTACATCTTCAGCTATAGTTTTCAGAATGCTGTTGTGACTCCCCCGCACCCTCCTCATAAGTGAAACGATTTTTTTTCGAATGACGGCATGAACATCGTCAGTATTAGCCTTTTTTTTTGTTTTTTGAGGGTGGGAAGTCATCAAATAACTTCTCCCGTTCTGTGCAGAGCGGGAGGGCGTGTCAGACTCTTACTGACTAAAACCCACCCGTGTTCCTTCAGTTGCCTGTGCCAGGGGCCACGGTGTCCCTCTCGGACTTTCCCGCAACCCTGGCAGGCATCAGCCCTAGCGGACCCCGTCATTGATGCTGACATCTCTTTGAGGCGCGCGTGGAACACAACGCGCCATTGACCCAGGCCTGATCTTTATCAAACGGCGAGCTGCCTATTGCTCGCTGTTCGCAAGCCCGCGCCTACGGTGGCCGGGAATCAGCTTGCGATTCCCGACGCCCAGGGCGTCTCTTGCGGCGGCTAGGGGCGTGAGGGCGCGAATTTTGCCTCTCCCTCACGCGTTCCGCCTCCTCCTTCACGAGCATTACTGCTTCGCAGAAGGAGGTGACGGCTTCTCAACCCGTCTCATTCCGTACCGTGGCCTGGACCAGGCCCCGACGCGAGAGATCGCCACCGCCAATCGCCTGCACGAGGACACGGCGATGCTCCGCCAAAGCCGGGCAGACCTCCACCGTATGCTCCACCGTGTCCTCCGGGCGATCCACACAATGGTAACACCCGGGCGTTTCCTCCCGCCTTATCCGAAACAGGAACCTCCCGAAATATTCGTGTCCGGTGAGGTCCTGCGTCAGGCGAAAGGTGAGGACGCCGTAGCGCCTGTCTAGCCACTCCTCAAAGAGGGGACTGTGGCGTGCCCAGCGCTGGGTTGCGACAATCGCACTCTCCATGCCGCCCTGAGGACCCGCCGGAGCTCTGTCCGCTGTACCGTGATTTCTCGCGGCAGCGGAGCACCGCTCCCAAATGTGCGCAAGGACTTTTGCCTCCGGATCCCATGGCGGTAATCCGGCAAAGAGGCTCGCCGCCTCACCGGAGACTGTACGGTATCCCCGGACCAGCCGGGTGGCCATGACCCTTTGGGGCGCATTCAACCGACGGGATGGCCGCCGCCTCAAGGAACGCGCCCAGACCGGTGCCCCCATAAAGAGCCATGGACCGCACGACCCCCGCGTAGAGCCTCCGGCAGGAGGCGTTTGGCCCCCCTAGATTGGTCATGAGCCGCTTCAAGGCAGCCCCGGCCCTTTCCAGCCTGGGAGCCAACTATCGGAAATGCTCTACGAAGTTCCACCGGCTGTCGAGGATGAGTCCCAGGTACTTCATCATCGACTCGACGCCGATGTCAACCCCTCCTACCATTATTTGGGAACCCGACGGTGGCGCGTTCCGAGGACCATGAAAACACATGGCCTCAGACTTGTGCAGGGCCACCTCGAGTCCCAATTGCCGGATCCTCTCGACGATTGTCGCAACCCCGTGTGTCGCTAGTTCGACCGCCGCCTGGTGCGACTTCCCCTGTTCCAGGGTGTCGTCAGCGTAACAAACCACGCTGACGCCGCTACGAAGGTCAGCGCGCAGCACCCAGTCGTAGCCGATGTTCCACAGATGCGGCCCCAGAACCGATCCCTGTGGGACACCGCACGACATCTCTTGCCGGTTCCATACTCTCTGGTGACCGGGGTAGATGACGGCCCTGTCCGTCAAATAATAAAATATTATTGTACGCAAGAATATCCAGTCTTTTGTGTGTTGTCTCGCTCCCAGCCTCACTTCCGCGTCGCGTCTTCTGCGCGCTCACTCACAAAATGTTGTACAATAGCATTTCCCTATTGCGTCTATGAGCGTGTGCAATATAAATGTGAATAAGACGAAGGTTTGAAAGAGAAGAGGATGTATCGGTGTGTGGTGTGAAAATAAATGACAAGAGCGCGGAGCAAGTGAGTTCGTATATTTGGGGAGTCTGTTTACAAGTGATGGAAAGATTGATAAAGATGTGGAAAGGCGAGTAACTGCGGGAAATAAAGAAAATGGTGATATACATGGGATTGTTACCAATCAGTTGATGTAGAAAAAGGCTCGACTGGCTGTTCACAGTGGTGAGGTGGTGCCTTCGCATGTATGAAATTGAATAACAATTGTGAATTGTGAATGAAATGTCCTTGACAATTCAAAAGTGCCTGTAATAATTGGTTTATTTGAAATAAATGCTTTGAGTTTGAGTTTGAATGTTGGGTGTGGCAAAAGAAGCATGAAGTAAAATTAATGCTGTGGAAAAGCGTTCCATGCGAAGCATGTGTGGTGTGTCTATGAATGATAGGCTGAGGAATGATGTGATAAGGCAACGGTGCGGTTTAAAAGAAGATATAGTGACACAAAATTGTAAAGACTATGCTTTGATGGTTTGGTCAAGGTGAGAGGATGAATGAGCTGTGAATTGCAAAGGGTATTCACAAGGCAGATCTGAGTGGAAACGCCGGGAGGGGACGCCCTAGGAGGACATATAGAGACCTTAGGCCAATTCCCGTAATTAAAAACGTTCAAAATCAAGTCGCAATCTCATCTCAGCGACAGTCAAACGTCAAAAATGTAGGTAAGCGCTATACAATATTTGACAGATTGAGACTGAGGTTAGAATGCGAATGTTCTTAAAAATACGAGAATTGTCCCTCAGGTGTGTAGTATTCGCAACTGGCGTGCGATTATGACCAGGTGTATGATGGTAACATAGGCAAAATGAGTATGTAGAAATCGTAGCAGGTGGCTTCCTGCTGGTATCCTATGGGAAGAAAGCGTGAGTTTATGTATTATGTAGGGGAAAAGTTATTTCGTATTTTATATACAAATTCAAGTCTAAGAGCTCTTGTGGCACCCAAATATATCGAGCCTTTTTGTATACCCAGACTTTTTCAAATTGATCAATACTATTTTGTGGTCAACCCTTGAATCTTCAGGTATGTCGTAACTACAAAGATGCCGATTTTGCTCCACTGTTTCAAAAATGGCATGACTTTATCTGTAACAGGGCGACCAGAGCGAGCTGCAACTTTGACATCTAAATTCCCGGACTGATTCATCAAAACGCTTGAACCAACTTTGTTATACTCTTACTAACACTGCGTTTAGTCCAAAAACGTCACATATTTTTTTCGCGGCTTGTGTCGTATTTTTCCCTTTTTTGTAATAAAATGTATCTAATTTCTTCGTTAGATTCACTCACTTTGACGGACAGAAAACCAAAACCAATTGAAAAGGAGCGGGAAATCATATTTTGTTTCTTTTGTAAAATGTCATCTATTTCATTACAAAACACACAGCACAACCAAAGCGATCTTACCACAACTATAAAATAAGAGAAAACTTTTTCCCCAACCTAAGTGTATGAGTAATTTCACTTACCCATTCTCAAAAAAAACTTACCTAAGTAATAAAAGCTCCTATCATAATATTTTGTGTTTCACGAACTGTTGCCAAATAAATGTTAATATTCCTCATTTATTTTTTCATGAACTTTTTAGCAATAAACTTTTCGTGCATTATACCCTACAGTTAATTTTTCGTTCATTCGACTATGTGTCACATACATTTGTCAAAACATTTCAACAAACTATTGCTTGATAACTTTTTCATACCCATCGATCACTCCATATGTCCTCAAATATGCCGCAGCCTCCTCAAATGGCTTTCTACGGTAATTTCCAATTCTCCATACATTTGTACGAAATTGAATAATGGGTTTTGATAAAAGCTCGCTCGGAGATGTGACATGAGTATATATTATTGAAATAGGTACCTAATGAATAATTCAAAAAAAATATTAATCAATATTGGTTGGTGAATAATTTGCATTGATATGTGGATATCATAGAATTGGTGTGGAAACGTAAGTTCATTAAAATCCGACGTTAATTACTAGGTATGCAGTGTGGCTGGCACACACTACTACTAGTAATACTCTGTCATATAGCCCTTTCCCTCCCTTTCGTCGTATCTAATATTCACGTATATACCGGGCTGTCATTCAAAGATCTTTGACAATCTTCAATCTTTACGGGTAGTTAGCAGCCCAAAAGTCAGACAACCAGTCTTAGAAAGGGGTAACTTTGTGGAGGTCAGATAGGCAATCGCTCCATGTAAAATACTGGTATCCGATTAGACTGGTTTAACCAACATAGTTCGTAAGATTCGTAGATCGTAAGTATCTCATTATTTTCATTCTTGTGAAATTGTCATGTTCATCATCTTGTGCTCATGATATGAAAAACGTTGGAATCATACATTTGGGTCGAATCCGTACTAAAGTTTTGTATGGGATCGCAGATAATTTTTTCTCATTTTTATGTTTGTCCCATGGAGAAAATCGTTCAAATTGAAGGACTATACTCTACCACACCCTTAAATATGACCATTCATTTCTGAAACACGCTGTATATTTATCATGTTATAAAATGCAATATATTTTGGTGCTTACGTAGCACATAGACGTTGTTTTATTTCTATAGCAAGACCCGCGGCATTTCGTGGAAAATATTATTTGTGACAAATCCATACCCCAATTGACATGATTTCTTTGAAATTAAATGTGCGTGTAGTAAATATTTGAGATTTTGTGAGATGAAAGACGAGTAATTTGTATCGTTTAGTGTTACTGTTTGTATTTTTTTATTTTAAGAAAGAAAGAAAAATATTTTATTTGGGACATGCACAGGTACTACAAATAATAATAATAAAAGAAAATAAATAAAAAAAGAACATTAAATCTAACAAAATCATGAAAACAATAAAAAAATGAATAAAGAGAAGACCTGTGCGAGGCCAAAAAGGCTTCTATCTCAGCATGATGCTGCGATATTTGAAAAACAAACAAATTTTCGTACAATTCATGCACAACGGCGTGTTTAAATAAATAACTAGCCTTTTTTTTAAGAGCGGGTATATCCGTTTGACTACGGTTACCTAACTAAACGTTTTTGCGGACTAGTTTCAAAGTAAAAGCAACAAACAAGCTTTTAATTAAGGAGTATTTTCAGCATGCAGTCACTAAAATACTCCTTAAATAAGCTTTGTTTGCACAATAAACAATGGAACTTATAAAACCTATTCGTTATTTAAATGTCGGATCGCGCGTGGTCGAACATGCTGTCCTCTGTGGTTGCGTCTCGTAATTACACAAAATGTATTTCCACTTCAAAATAATATTTTTGTGCCGTTTATTTGCCATTTCTCTTTAAATTTAAATCAGTGTAATTGGTGAAATGTACTTTTGAATTAATTTATGTGTTTAATTGTCGAGTTTATACACAGGGTCGCAAAAAATGCGACTTTCAAAATATTTGAGCAGTCCTTTTCAAATAAGGTAAAATAAAGTTTATTTCATTACAAATATAGGAAGCAGTAAAACCTTTTTATTTTTTTTGTGGTGATTGTATTGTTATTAAAAATAGAAAATAAAGACGATTTTTAAAATTTGAACAACTTTGATACAATTGGTTTTACTTTGGTTTCTGTTTATGAATACAGCAATGCTTGTGCAGAAATTAATTATTGTGATCAAGTTTCGTTATATATAACATGCCAGGTTTATACCAGAATTCTAGCAATGTTTGAAGACGGGGGCAGCCAGCGTTATACAGTGAGTATTGGTATAAATAAATAAATAAATATCGTCTGACATTGCACACAGCACCATCTAGTTCCAAGTTAAGCACTTAAGGCTTGTGTTATGGATACCAGATGGTTGATACACTACTTAAATACATTTTTTTTTTTCGTAAATACATACATATTATAAATATACATCCATGACTCGGGTACAAATGTCCATATTCATCATACAAACATTTGCCCCTACCGGGATTCGAACCCAGGACCATTTGGTTTCGCTGACTACACTTAGCCACTGTAGCCACTACACCAAACGTGTCGTCAAAGTATATAAGTATATGTAGTCAGGGTATGTCCCTATCTACCGTTCAAAGAGTTCACCAGCGATTTGAAGAGACCGGGTCCAATATTCGCAGACCAGGAACAGGCCGCACAAGGAGCATGACAGCCCGGGAAGACCGATATATGGTGTCAACAATAATAATAATAATATGAGACAACATCCACACAAGGTCTTCAGGTCCCGAACTAGGTAGAACCTGTACTTTTTTTTTTTTTTTTGTTTCCGGGGTGGAAAATCCTCATGGATGTCCGCCGCCCTGGGGCGGGCGGCGGGGTCTGTCAGACTCTTACTGACTAAAAACCACCCCGGTGTTCCATCTCACACCTACGCCGGGGGTCGCGGGAACGTACGATCCTTCCGCAACCCCCGACTGGTGCCGGCCCGCCACTGCGGGCCTCTTCGGGTCTGGGGGGGGAGTGAGGTGTTTGACTCCCCCCGCGACGTCTAAAAGGGGCGCGCGTGGAACACTACGCGCCGCCAACTCGGGTCCTGATGTATGGGGGGCGACGGACGTCCCCGAGTCCGTCGCCCCTGGACCCATTTAGGGGGGCTGGAAGAGGGCGTTGTCCGCCCTCCGCCGACGCCCGGTGCGCCTTCTGCGGGCCGGGTGAGTGGACGAGATCTCCCTCTCCCTTTCCGCAGCCTCCTTCTGCGAGACGACTGTCTCGCAGAAGGAAACCACCGCGTCCCAGGACTCGTCGCTGCCGACCATCGACTCGACTACGGCCGGCAGCGACAAGTCACTGCCTACTTCTGAGATGAGGGCACGGCGCGGCTCCTCCCAAGCGGCACACTCTGACAGCGTATGCCGCGCCGTGTCCTCTCGGCAGTCGACGCAGTGGTGACACCGGGCGTCCGGCTCCCTGTTTATGCGACACAGGTACTTCCCGAAGCAACCATGCCCCGAGAGCACCTGCGTCGCCCGAAACGACAGGGAGCCGTGCCTCCTCCCGAGCCAGCGCTCGAGTACCGGCCGGACCGCCTCGATGGTGACGAGGCCGGCGGTAGGCCGAGAAAGCCTGTCCCGCCATTCCGCCACCAGGACCTCGCGAAGCTGAGACCGACGCAGCTCCATGTGCCGCTGCATCGGTCCCTCGCCCCGCGCCCTCGCTTCCTCGCGCCACCGATACAATGACGCGAGTACTTTCGCCTCGAGGTCCCAGGGCGGGGATCCGGCCAGTACGCAAGCCGCCTCGTAAGAGATCGTGCGATACCCCCTGATGACTCTGACGGCCATCGCCCTCTGCGGCTTTCGCAAAACTACGATGCTGCCGGCCGTCAGGTCAGAGGCCCACACCGGGGCCCCATACAGGGCCATGGATCGCACGACCCCCACGTAGAGCCGCCTACAGACGGCGCTCGGGCCCCCCAGATTGGGAAGCAGCGTCGCGAGCGCGCCAGCCGCGCCCAGCAACTTGGGCGCCAGCCGTCGGAAGTGGGGCTCGAAGTTCCACCGGCTGTCGAGCACCAATCCTAAATACTTCATGGTGGACTCGACAGCGATCCGAGCCCCCCCGACCACGATGTGTGAGCCGGGTGGCGGCGCCCGCCGGGGGCCATGAAAAACCATGGCCTCTGACTTGCTGAGGGCCACCTCCAGGCCTAGGCAACGTATGCGGCCCACCACCTGTGACACCGCAGCCGTTGCCAGCAACGCTGCCTCCCTGTGCGAGCTCCCCCGGGCAGTGACTAGCGTGTCATCTGCATAACACGTCAGGTCTACGCCCGGTTGGAGCTCGCCCCTCAGCACCCAGTCGTACCCGATGTTCCACAGGAGCGGCCCTAGGACCGAACCCTGCGGAACACCGCACGACATGCGGCGCTGGTTTCCGCCATCACGTCCCACGTAAGTGACACACCTCTCCGACAGATAAGCCCCAACGATGTGGCGGAGGTAGGGAGGCACCCGATGATAGCGCAATGCCTCCCGAATACAACTCCAGGGCAGGGTGTTGAAGGCGTTGGAGATGTCCAAGGACACCGCCAACATCACCCCGCCCCGGGACACCGCTTCCTCCGCCAGGACTCTCACCCGCGACACAGCGTGGATGGTGGAGCGCCCATGCCGAAAACCAAACTGGTTGTCGTCCAGGTCCGGCCCCTCTCTGCACAAGTGGCTGACGAGGCGGGCTGCGATAATACGCTCAAAGAGCTTACCCACCTCGTCTAGCAGCACTATGGGCCGGTACGCGGACGGCGAGTCGGCAGGTCGCCCCGCCTTCCTGAGCAGGACCAGACGACCAGATTTCCACAAAGCGGGAAACTGGCCCCGCTCAAGACACGCTGTGTAGAGTCCTCTCAGTTGGGGCTCAAGCTCCTTCAGAGCGAGGGCTAACACGCAGCCGTGGATCCCGTCGGGCCCCGGGGCCACGTTCTTGGCCCGGAGCCGCATCACGGCTGCCCCCATCTCTGCCTGTGTCACCTCTGGGACGCTGATGGCGTTCTCTCTTGTAGGCTCTGCGGCTGTGGGCACAGCCATCGGCGGCGGACTGTGCTCCGCTCTCGCTGGGAAGAGGGCTGCGACTGCTTCCTCCAGCAGCTCGGGTTGGAGACTCTCCGTAAGTGGGGGCGCCGCGGCTCGAAGTTTCCCTCGGACCGCGCGATAAGGTCGCCCCCACGGATCCCCGTCTAGAGTCTCCAACATCTCCTCCCTAGCTCGCGTTTTCGCCTCGCCGATGGCCAGCCACAGAGCCTCCTTCGCCGCGCGGTACACCTCATACAGCGCGGCTTCTTCGTCAGGGACCCGACGACGTCTCCTCCGGTATCGGGTGTACTGGCGTCTAACCGCCACGCACGCGACGCGCAGCTGCGCGATCTCGGCGGTCCACCAGTACACCTGGCGCCTTGCTGACTGTGCGTGGACCCGGGGCATGGACGCGTCGCAGATTTGCGTCATCGCCCCGCGGAACCACAGCGCCTCCTGTTCGACGTCGACGGGTCCGTTTGTTGCCGACTCCCGGAACCAGGCCTGGACAATAGCGGCCTCCTCGAGAAGCTCCCTGTCGATGCGCTTACGCGCCCAGCGCGGACCGTCCATTCGCGGGGCCATCGAACTGCGGCCGCCGCTGGTCTGGGCGGAGACGTCGAAACGGATGTATCGGTGATCCGACAACGTCTCCACCTCCACGGCGACACGCCAGTTGCGGACACGGATCGCGACAGCAGGGCTAGCGAACGAGACGTCCACTATAGAGCCGCCCCGCTGCCGCACGCATGTGTGGACCGAGCCCCGATTTAGGACGGTCAAGCCAGTCGTGACCGCCCACTCCTCCAGCACCTCGCCCCTAGCATCGGTCACAGGAGATCCCCACGCCACAGACTTGGCATTGAGATCCCCCAGCAACAGCACAGGGCGAGGGTGGAGTCGGCCCACGACGGCACCCAGCTCGACAAGGAACCTCTCGAAGTCGGCGAGACTCTTGTTGGGCGAAAAATACGCCCCAACCATACCAATGCCGTCCACGAGGGCGGCTACCCAGCCGTGACCTCGGGACGGGTTGACAAGAGCCCCGCCAATGATGGCCACCAAACCGTCCAGGTCTCCCACCCAGTTATCCCTGGGGGGGACAAAGTACGGTTCGGCGACCACAGCCACGTGAATCGACCACTCTGCCATGCTCTGGAGCAAGAGATCCTGAGCTCTGGCACAGTGGTTGATATTGCCTTGGAGGAAATGGTAGAGCGCAATTATGCGCAATCCATTCCCTCCGCACCATTCTGAGGCCGGGAGTCGGCCGAAGGGCAGCCAGGCTGAGGGGGGGGTAAAGAGCCCCCGGCAGCCTTAGCAGCCCCTCTCTTCTTCTTCTTGTTGGCGGGCGCGCCACAAGCCTTTCCACCCACTCTGTGCCCAGCGGGCCTCCCCGCAGCTGTACAGAGGCTGCAGTTTGGCGCCGCGGAGCACTGGGCCGCCTTGTGGCCGGCCTCACCGCAGCGATAGCACTGCTCGCTGCGGTCTATTTCGGCGGTGCACCGTGCTCTGACATGCCCAATATCAAAGCAACGGTAGCACCGCAAGGCCCTGGGTTGCAGCCGCTTCACCCTCGCTGCCACCCACCCCACCAACAGACGCCCAGCGTCGGCGACTTTGTTCGCCGCCGCCACCGGACACCGCACCCAGATCGCGCCGAGCCCGGAAGCGTCAAAGCGAATCTCGCCCGATCGCACGTCATCGGGCGAACATCCGCCGACTCGAGCGACAGCCGCCACGACCTCAGCCGGGGTCGTCGAGTCATCCAGGCCATCGATGCGCAGCTCAGCGGTCTTCATAGGCCTGGACACCCGGACGTCCTCCGGGTTGAGGACCTCTCGCAGTTTGGCGGCCAAGATGTCCGCCTTTTCGCCGCTAGAGGCACCCGACACCTCCAGCAGTCGCGCCCCCGTAATCGCCGGCCTCATTCTGAGGCCGGACGGTATGCCAAGGTCGGGGAACGCGACCTTGGCCCTCGCCTCCGTTAGGACCGCCTTATATGATATGCCCCTTTCGACGGCTCCGGGCTGCAGCGTAATTACTACAGCCGCGAAGCGTGGGGCTCTGACCTTAGGCGGTCCCTGGGCCTTCTTCGGTGCCGGTGCTTTAGTGGGTACCAGCGGCGCTGTCTTCTCCTTGCGGCGGCCCCTCTTGACGACCGTAGTCCAGGTCTCCTTGGTAGACCCGGGCGCGGTCGCCGTGGGTGCGGTCGGCGGGGGTCCGGCTGCCGGTGGCGCGGCCGTCCGGGCAGTGGGCGCGGACGTGCGCTCCACGGGCTTTCTGGGCCCCTCGGCAGGCCTCTTGGTCCCCTCCCTCCTCCGCTTGTCCGCAGCGAGCGGTGGGCGGAGGGTCTCAGCCGGGAGGAGCCTTGCCTCTATGCCCTCCATTCGGGCACCCACCATCTTTCCACACTGCATCATGCAGATGCGCGCGATCTTTTCGATCTCCGCATCCGCAAGTGCAGGTGTCGACAGCGGGACCGATGAAGCCAACGGCAAGGCTGCGGAGGAAGAGGAGCAGGAGGCCGTGGAAGCTGCCCTCTGGGCAGCGAACTGCCGCTTGAGGTCCTCCAACTCGGATCGGAGACGGCCATTCTCCTCCCATAGCTTCGCCGTCTCCTCCGTGCTCGTACGAGTAACGAGGACCCCAACCGCCTCCCTGATATCTTCAGCCGCCTCTTTTAGGGCGCGCGTGAACGTGCCCTTCAGGCTGCCCGATTTGGTGGCAACCTTCAGGACGACATCCACGCCGTCCATAACTTGGCGGCTGAGCGCCACCGCCGATACGCTCCCCCCGGCAGCCATCCGAGTGGATCGCCGCTCTCGGGCCTGTCGGGCCAACTCGCTGACTTCATCAGCCGCGACAGCCTTCCTTTGCGCCCGCTTGGCGGCGTTCGCCTCCGCCTTGTTGGCTCCCAGCAGGGACATAGTGGAGCCCCCGCTTAGGTCCGACTCAAGGGGCTCCAGGTCACTCTTCCCCCTTGTGGTGACCAAAGAAGTGGAGCTTTGGCTAGAAGCGCACTCCACCTGCTTGGTCCCCGGGTCGCTTCCTCCGCTGGGTGCCGGCATGTCGGGGCGCTTAAGAAAGCGCCCTAGAGAGTCGCGCGAAACCGAAGGAGCTGACGCTCCACCGATTGCGCGACCTCGCCCTCTTCTGCCCGCCTTGGCTGGCAGGTTCTCCTCGCTAGAAGAGAGGCCTGTCAACCCCGCGCGCCTCTCGTCCTCTTTGTTTGAGCACTTCCTCCAAAATTTTGAAGGACGCTCAAACATCTCCTCCTCAGCCCGCGAGCGCTTTGAGCTTACGCTCGCCACACTCGCCACACTCATCCTCTCAGATGCGGTGTCAGAGTCTGATACCGCACCTGACAGGACACCCATCTGCTCGACCAACACGATCGGCAATTCCGCTTTTTGATTTTTGATAACTGTTTCCATATAATTCCCACGAGTCGATATAGGTCCTAAATGTCCACCGGGCAGAGCCTAGATACCCGGTAAGCCTACATACTGCAGAGTGCGGCAGGTGCTCTGCAGGGGAAGCGCTAACGACTGGACTCCCTCCAGCCATTCATCCTCTCACCGCGCTTCAAAGCTTAGGATTGGGTGGTTTTTTATCTAAGAGGTAGCCTTCCTCTGGGCCAGGCAATTAAGCCAAGCCCTCGGCGGCGGCATTACACATGCCTCCGTTCGCTGTCCGGCTAACCCGACTCAGCGAACCCGCCGAAAATTCTCTCCTCGAGGACTACTCCTCAAGGAGAGAAACACGCGCCGCTTTGGTGCGCCTGCACCGCAGCGGCGGCCCTTCCCAGTCTACGCCCACTCAACTACCTCTGTAAGCAGAGGAGGAGTGGACGTATTGACCGTCTGTAGCCCGGTTCCCTTCACCGACCATCAAGCATGATCGGTGATTGGAACCATGACTTTTCTCCGTTTGTTGAAGATTAGCCGCCAGCCCCAATTGTCCACCAAGACGTGGTGGGCAATTGGAGCCGACGTTGCCCAGGGTGCGCCACGAGGAGGCTCTTCAACATGCACCCCACGGCCATTCTCCTCCCATAGCTTCGCCGTCTCCTCCGTGCTCGTACGAGTAACGAGGACCCCAACCGCCTCCCTGATATCTTCAGCCGCCTCTTTTAGGGCGCGCGTGAACGTGCCCTTCAGGCTGCCCGATTTGGTGGCAACCTTCAGGACGACATCCACGCCGTCCATAACTTGGCGGCTGAGCGCCACCGCCGATACGCTCCCCCCGGCAGCCATCCGAGTGGATCGCCGCTCTCGGGCCTGTCGGGCCAACTCGCTGACTTCGTCAGCCGCGACAGCCTTCCTTTGCGCCCGCTTGGCGGCGTTCGCCTCCGCCTTGTTGGCTCCCAGCAGGGACATAGTGGAGCCCCCGCTTAGGTCCGACTCAAGGGGCTCCAGGTCACTCTTCCCCCTTGTGGTGACCAAAGAAGTGGAGCTTTGGCTAGAAGCGCACTCCACCTGCTTGGTCCCCGGGTCACTTCCTCCGCTGGGTGCCGGCATGTCGGGGCGCTTAAGAAAGCGCCCCAGAGAGTCGCGCGAAACCGAAGGAGCTGACGCACCGATTGCGCGACCTCGCCCTCTTCTGCCCGCCTTGGCTGGCAGGTTCTCCTCGCTAGAAGAGAGGCCTGTCAACCCCGCGCGCCTCTCGTCCTCTTTGTTTGAGCACTTCCTCCAAAATTTTGAAGGACGCTCAAACATCTCCTCAGTCCGCGAGCGCTTTGAGCTTACGCTCGCCACACTCGCCACACTCATCCTCTCAGATGCGGCGTCAGAGTCTGACACCGCACCTGACAGGACACCCATCTGCTCGACCAACACGATCGGCAATTCCGCTTTTTGATTTTTGTTAACTGTATCCATAATAATTCCCACGAGTCGATATAGGTCCTAAATGTCCACCGGGCAGAGCCTAGATACCCGGTAAGCCTACATACTGCAGAGTGCGGCAGGTGCTCTGCAGGGGAAGCGCTAACGACTGGACTCCCTCCAGCCATTCATCCTCTCACCGCGCTTCAAAGCTTAGGATTGGGTGGTTTTTTATCTAAGAGGTAGCCTTCCTCTGGGCCAGGCAATTAAGCCAAGCCCTCGGCGGCGGCATTAGACATGCCTCCGTTCGCTGTCCGGCTAACCCGACTCAGCGAACCCGCCGAAAATTCTCTCCTCGAGGACTACTCCTCAAGGAGAGAAACACGCGCCGCTTTGGTGCGCCTGCACCGCAGCGGCGGCCCTTCCCAGTCTACGCCCACTCAACTACCTCTGTAAGCAGAGGAGGAGTGGACGTATTGACCGTCTGTAGCCCGGTTCCCTTCACCGACCATCAAGCATGATCGGTGATTGGAACCATGACCTTTCTCCGTTTGTTGAAGATTAGCCGCCAGCCCCAATTGTCCACCAAGACGTGGTGGGCAATTGGAGCCGACGTTGCCCAGGGTGCGCCACGAGGAGGCTCTTCAACATGCACCCTAGGTAGAACCTGTACTACGGTAACCTGTTGACTGATATACATACATAAATACCCAGACACAGGTCAAACAGACATGTTCACACAAATGCACACAAATGTTTGACTAGTCCGGGGATCGAACCCGGCACCAGCGGCTCAGAAGGCAGGGTCGCTACCAACTGCACCAACCGGTCAGTCAATGTTGAGAAATCGGATTCAAAAGCCTGTTAAAGTCAAAAATCACCTACGTGCTGGAGGCAGCAATCCGAGCACGTGTACAGTGAGGTATTTAGATCTGCAAATGGTCAATAACTCGAAAGGCAGCATCGAAATTCAAATCTGAATAACGCTAGAGAACAAATGAATTAGACTCTGGATGACTGATCAAGAGTAATGTTTTCAGACGAGTCAAGGTTCATGCTAAACACGCACGATGGGAGGCAAAATGTCTACAGAAGACCAGGAAGACGGTATAACCAAAGTGGCATTGAAGAGAAAATGTCATACGTCGCAGGCTCCACAAACGTGTGGGCTGGCATTTCTTCTGAAAGCCGCAGCGTGCTAGTGATGATAGAAAATGGCACTTTAACAGCAGAAATATCCGTGAATGAAACCTTAAATGAGTATGTTGGCTCATTTTTATTAAACATGGGTAAAAACGCCATCTTTATGCAAGATAACGCTCGTCCCCATACAGCTCAGATAGTGTTTGACTACCTTGAAGATGTCGCTATCACAGCAGCACACGGCAGCCCAGACTTGAACCCCATCGAGCATGCCTGAGACGAACTGGGACTACGTGTACGCCAGCGAAATTCCCCTCCAATCATGCTTCGTGAACTATAAGAAGCACTGATAGAGGAATGGGAGTATATTCCTCAGCATCGGCTCAGAAATCTGGTGGGAAGCATGCCAAACCGTATAAAAGCTGTGCATTGCTTGTGGTAGCAATACAAACTACAAAAATATGTAAAAATCGCATATTTGATACCGTAGCATGTAGCGGTATATAAATCGCCACATACGAACAACGCATCACATTGAAGTCACACAAAATCCGTTATCGCACCAGTAGAGTTGACCGCGCAACTAACATAATTATATACAACGTCCCTCCTTTTACTATGGGTATGAGTGAACTTTACACCCTGTTCCTCATATCTCTATAAGCACATTTTTCGAAATCTAGTGAAAATTTTAATTTCTACTTAACTTACTTTTATTCAAAATGAACTTCATAATTTTGAACGTTTATTTGTCTATAATACAGTCTTTATTTCATAAAGCAATATTTTGGAAGTTATTGAGGTTTTTGTTACGGGCCCGCTTTCTTTGCGGCGGCGCAGTGTATTAACCTTCGGTTTCACCGAATTGGCTCGAATTTCATGTGGCATTCGAACTTTGCAACTAAGCTTATGTATTTAAAAGCTCTACCACCGTGCCATGAAAATACTGTGGTTTTGTAATTACTTACAAAACCACAGCCGTACTTTCTCCGTTATACATTTACATGTATAACGGAGAAAGTACGGCTCTCTCGTTAGCATCATACCATTTTTTACCACTGTGGGCGTACTATGGGAAGTGACGGTTATTGCGCAATAGAAAAACCTTTTGCAGTTCAAATCAAATTATAATTTATGAATTAATTAAATACACTAGCAATTCATATACTGTAGTTATATGACACAACTCTAAGGAACGTGCGACAGTTTCTAAACGTGTTCACTGCTTGACCGCCACCATGCTATAGCAACTAGGAACATACCAGCAATTTCCGTATTTTATTTAGCAGAGCGCACAGATAGCCAAAATAAAAATACTGTGTTGCAATATTAAAATATCTATATAACGATGATGCCGAGAAATGGTGTGAAACACAAACACAAACATAAAATAATTGTCGCAAAATATTGAACAATAAATGATAAAAAATTAAAATTTTCCCGGCCGATTGGATTGGCCGATTCCTGGCCACCGCAGGCGCGGGCTTGCGGACGGCGAGCAATAGGTAGCTCGCCGTCCGATAAGGACCAGGCCCGGATTGACGGCACGTTGTGTTCCACGCGCGCCTTAACGAGATGTCAGCACCAATAACAGGGTCCGCTAGGGCTGATGCCTGCCAGGGTTGCTGGAAAGTCCGAAAGGGTTACCGTGGTCCCTGGCACAGGCAACTGAAGGAACACGGGTGGGTTTTAGTCAGTAATAATCTGACATGCCCTCCCGCTCCGTCCAGAGCGTTAGAAGTTACTCGTAGTAGTGATTATGTTATTTATTGATGTTATTAGTTGTTATGATTTCCCAGCACCAAAAAAAAAAGGCCGTCACTTGTATAAACCTTTTTAGTTGGGTTTTTTGTTTTAGAATTAGAATTTATTTATTTGTAAGAATGTAGTTTTACATAGTATGGTGTTAATATTTTTACGTTCTATACATTCTACCACAACATATGGTATATTTTAGTTTTAAATTATCTTTTTTTATGTAAAGATGAAGTTTATGTAGAGCATTGCCTACTTACACATGAACAGTTATATAGCTTCCTATTCAAGAAAGTGTATCAAATACAAAAAATCTAAATAATAATCAATTTATTTAAAACAAAAAGTAAGGCAACCAACAATACTAAAACAAAACAATCTTTATCCAAATATTTCTCCAGCTGTTTTCCTTAATATCCCCGAAGCAATCCTGTACAGCTAGCGAAACCAAAAGCTGCAATCAGAAAAGCACATAAAAGAGAAACTTGCTAAAATAAAATTCTAAGCAGTAGGATTTCCGCCAAAGAAAATAGACCGTCACAAAACTTAAAATACCCTGGTATGCTCAGAAAAAATATTCATTTATATATTAAGTTCGCTTCACCTCGGTAATCGGGTTTAGAACAGGCAGAGATGGACTTTCGCCAATAATCTTCTCTGTCGTATAATTTATGTGAAACTGACCCCGATAAATGGCGACCCTATTCCCATTAATTTCGGCTAAATCGAACAGCGGATCTAACGCCATAATTGCAGGTTTTATACTCGATACCTAAATCACAGTATACATTGGGTTTTCTGCGTGGTTATAGAGCTTGGCTGTGGTCGGCAGCTGATTACAGCTCATAAATGAGCTGGCTCGACCGGGGCAGTATCGCGCCATTATTGAGTACAGGGGTGTAGTAACGAAATCGCTCTGCTACATGGTGTATGATGATTGACAAATACCAAAAACACAATCACAGACTCCAAAGTCGAGTAGACTCCAAACTAAAATTAACGTGTATGTTTGTCTTACAGGTTGGTACAGCTACGGTTTCCTAGAAGAGCGGTGGCTGCCGCATAGCGTCCGCAATTTACCGGTGAATGAAGTCACTGAAACGTTATACAACGTGTCGTTTTGCATCCTCGTCAAATTTCAGGAGGCTGTTATGAAAGACATAAATAATCAAATAAAATTACGATCCTGCTCAATAATATTAATACATACTTGTTTTTTTAGGTATTTAAGTTTGACAGTATTTCAGAATACTCCACTTTCAAAGAACAAAATCGCCCCGTTGCGTATGCGGTAGGCAGTGTCGTACGTCTATGTCGCTGTGTGCATGCGTTACAGTTACAGCGCAGTTACAGGGCGGTATCACACGGGCCCTACAAATGCCGATTTCCGAAAAATACAAAAAATAAAAATAAATACCTACTTATTTTATTATTGATTCGTGTCGAGAATCATTAGCATAGTTACCTCCTCGAATTTGATGAGGATGTAAAACAACACCTTGTATAAAGAAGTAAGTTGATGTACTTTCGTAGAGTGCGTTTTTTGACACTGTAAAGTCAAACTCTGTTGCCATTATTTTCATGACAGCCGTCATTGCGGCCGTTATGTGGCGGTCACCACTCTTCTAAGAAACCGTAGCTTATGGCATTTGCAAATCCTCTGGTTCTGTGTGGCGTCACTCGCTTACCATCAGAACACGCACACGCTCATTTGCCCTCCTATTGTATTAAAAGAATGGAACTATGTTCACATCATTATCTGGCAATCTGCCTATGCTAAAGTTTATCATGCACGCAACGCCGGTCGTGGGTCACAAGGCAATATTCATGAGATGCATAGATTTGTGCACATGTGTCCAGACACACAGCATTATTTACGTAGTTGGAAAACACATATAGCGTGACACTTCGCTGTAAAAACAAATCAAAACGGCATATTGACAAGCTTACACGCACTACAGCACTGATTAATTACGTTACTTATGTACACATTTATTCGGGATTAGTCGGGATGCAAAAGAAAAAAAAAGTGTATTCTATTCTATGCAGTCAGTCTAAACAGTCGCAAAATAGAATAGGACTATTTCTAATGTACTGGATGTGACAGCACTATATGTATAGGCACGGTAATTATAGATAATATTACCGTGGTACCTATAGGCTTTGCAGGTAGTCTATTCTGTAAAAATCTCACCGTGAAAACTTAGGTGAAGTGAGCGTGGAGTGAGCTGTCACTGTCATCCCACTGATGCTAGGGATTGACCAAACATTACATTTACAATCATAATCGAGATTTGAATAATATTTTTTATGCTAATTCTATTGATCATTTTATATTATTTTAAAGCTCGTATTTATGTAAGTGGCATATATATACAATGCCGCAAAACACACTATTGTGTATGTCCCTTTGTTTTGGTTATCTGAAAAAAATAGTGTATTTTGTGATGCTCATTTTTTCATCTGTTTTTAGTAGACATGCAGTAAATAAAAATAAAAAATTTCAATTATAGTACATTAATTACTGCAGCGGCCAGCAAAAGAGGTATTGATAGACGGACGTGTAAATGTGGGCCGAGGCGAAGCCGAGGCACACATACGTAAGTCCATCAATGCCTAGTTGTGGCTAAAGCTTGTATAGTACTTTTCTCAAATAATGCGCGGAAATTAAAATACAATTAAGTACTTACTTTTCAAAATCAATGACGAACAACAATATTTTTTACCGCGTTAAAGTGTTCATTTGTTTTTTTACCCATAAACAGCTTTCTATTTGCAAGCCAGTTCAAAATTTAAATAAAACCTTTGATAAGTTACGGGTATCATTTAAGCTATTCGCAATTTAATTAGTTTTGTGTTTCTTAAATAATAGGGTTTGTCCTCCAAATAGTAGATCTGTCACCAAAATGTAGTCACCAAACAATGCAAAATCAGTTCCACAATAAATCACCTAAAATCCTGAGATATAAGGTCTAGTACCAAATAAATGTTTTTGTATGTATTATAATAGGTGTGTCCTAATAAGTATTTAAGCAAACTAATTTAAAGAGATCACCAATAGTAGTAGTTTTCTTATTCACCACGGATCGATTGATATACATAATATGTCGACGGTAGGGCTTGGTCGACGGAGCCCCGCTTCGCGGGGCTCCTACTTCTGGGTGGTTTATAAAAAAATAACCACGAAGGGGATGGCGGGGTCTCTCGACCCCGCCATCCCCTTCTAACCTAACCTGTCCGAGTCGGGGTGCCCTAAAGTCCAGATTGCATCCAGTTTCTCCTGGTAATTTGTCTCGGGTATCATTTAAGCTATTACCAATTTAATTAGTTTTGTGTTTCTTAAATAATAGGGTTTGTCCTCCAAATAGTAGATCTGTCACCAAAATGTAGTCACCAAACAATGCAATATCAGTTCCACAATAAATCACCTAAAATCCTGAGATATCAACCTGGGAACAATTTTTGTTTATCTGAGAACGAAAATATTTCGTGGCGATAGATCTATTTATTAGGTGATACAACTTGATGACAAATATAAATTTTGGTGATAGAAAATATAGTTCCCATAAGTTACCTCCTTGGTTGACATGTTTCGGAGTAAAAGATCGTTCCATTTTTAAATTACACGATAGACTTTAAGTAATTTATTTGGCCGCTAAACAACGACAGATATGGATTTTCATACAACTTTTGCCGCCCGCTGCTCGCATGTATTTGGCCAGTTCAGCAATTTCGATTTATCTCGAAGAAGGTTGTCAAAATAATGCTCAAATTTCCAAGCATGTTTGAGAAAACATAATATTTGGTTTACATTATATGGTTTGAAGTCTCCTTTTAGGCAAGGAAATGCTTGTGTTAAGAGACTCCGCTCTTCCACTTATTATTAAATATATTATAAGTAATTGAAAAACATGGCAAGTAAATTTAAACAAAAGGAAAAAGATGCGCGCTTGAGTGAAGTGTAGTCATAGGGTATGTGTGTGTGTGTGAGTGTGTGAGGATAAGTGCAGGTGTACAGTAATCAGAGTGAATTAATTTAGCTATTGTGGTTATCCCTGCGACAGAGTCTTGGAATCGGAAGAAGTCACAGCCTCTTTACTTTTACTTCTTCTGTAAACACCGCGGAATGATTATGTACCTGACTATAATCATTTATTTTTATTAAGTGAAGATTCGACTGTAAATGATAGTTTTTACCGATAAGATCACCCATTGTATAAACCCATGTAAAATTTCTATATTTATATCTGTAATTTTTATGGAGTACAATCAAGAGTTGAATCGTTGATACCATGGACCTATGGATCATAGCTTTTAGTCTTAAGCCAACTTAATACTCTCTTTTTACAGTCATGCAGCTTCAGGGAGTATATGTTTCGTTCTTTGTTAATCAGGTTGTATAGGTGGGATGATTGCCGCACATACTGTCTTTTAGCAAAAACAGACCTTTTTTTTGGTGGTTGGGAAATCATCAAATAACTTCATCCGCTCTGGGCAGAGCGGGAAGGCGTGTCAGACTCTTACTGACTAAAACCACCCGTGTTCCTTCAGTTGCCTGTGCCAGGGGCCACGGTAACCCTTTCGGACTTTCCCGCAACCCCGGCGGGCATCGGCCCTAGCGGACCCCGTCATTGTTGCTGACATCTCTTTGAGGCGCGCGTCGAACACAACACGCCGTCGACCCGGGCTTGGTCCTTATCGGACAGCGAGCTACTCATTGCTCGCCGTTCGCAAGCCCGCGCCTACGGTGGCCGGGAATCGGCCTGGGCGTCTCCTGCGGCGGCTAGGAGCGTGAGGGCGCGAATTTTGCCTCTCCCTCGCGCGTTCCGCCTCCTCCTTCGCGAGCATTACTGCTTCGCAGAAGGAGGTGAGGGCTTCCCATGCCCTCTCGCTCCTTACCATGGCCTGGACCAGGTCAGGATAACCTAGGTGAAGTGAGCTTGAAGTGAGTGGTCGATAGTGTCAATCCCTAGCATAAGGCGGAATGATAGCTCACTTCACCTAAGTTGTCACGGTGAGATTGTTACAGAATCGACCGGCAGGGCCGGACGCGAGAGATCACCACCGCCAATCGCCTGCATGAGGACACGGCGGTGCTCTGCCCAAGCCGGGCAGACCTCCACCGTATGCTCCACTGTGTCTTCCGGGCGATCCACACAATGGTGACACCCGAGCGTTTCCTTGCGCCTTATCCGGAACAGGAACCTCCCGAAGCAACTGTGTCCGGTGAGGACCTGCGTCAGACGGTAGGTGAGGACGCCGTGGCGCCTCTCTAGCCACTCCTCAAAGAGGGGGACTTATCGCCGCAATTGTGGCGTGCACAGCGCTGGGTTGCGACAGTCGCACTCTCCACGCCGCCCTGAGATCCCGCCGGGGCTCTGTCCGCTGTGCCGTGATTTCTCGCGGCAGCGGAGTTATGCCCGGCGTTATGCCCCGGCCGGAGGCTCGCCGCCTCACCGGAGACCGTACACTGTCCCCGGACCAGCCGGGTGGCCATGACTCTTTGAGACGCGTTCCACAGGCGGGCTGGCCACCGCCTCACGCAACGCGCCCACACCAGTGCCCCGTAAAGGGCCATGGACCGCACGACCCCTGCGTAGAGCCTCCGGCAGGAGGCGTTTGAAACCCCTAGATTGGGCAGGAGCCGCTTCAAGGCAGCGCCGGCCCTTTCCAGTCTGAGAGCCAAAGCGGAAATGCTCCACGAAGTTCCACCGGCTATCGAGGATGAGTCGTCGTCGTCGAGTACGTCATTGTCGATTCGACGACGATGTGAATCCCGCCTACCGTTATTTGGGAACCCGACAGTGGCGCATTCCGAGGACCATGAAAACACATGGTCTCGGACTTGTGCAGGCCACCTCAAGTCCCAATTGCCGGACCCTCTCGACGATTGTCGCAACCCCGCGTTGTTGCTAGTTCGGTCGACGCCTGGTGCGACTTCTCCTGCGCCAGGACCAGCGTATCGTCAGCATAGCAAACCACGCTGACGCCACTAGGGAGATCGGCGCGCAGCACCCAGTCGTAGCCGATGTCCCACAGATGCGGCCCTAGGACCGATCCCTGTGGGACACCACACGACATAGCAAAAGCAGATCTTACTGTGACAGTTGAAGCGACTACGTGTTTTCTTCGTCTTTTGCCCATTGAGGGATCATACGTTATGTATTTGTGTTTTAAAAAATGAGTTGGAGGATTGTTACAGACAGAAGGTCAGAAGATAGGTAAAGGTTTTTAGTAGGGAATGTGAAGGGTATAAGGAGCATAACCTTAAGGAGAGATCTCTGAGCTCTCTCTAGCTCTAAATGTAATCTTATATAGTGGTGCTACCCCAGCATGTCAAACAGTACGTGAGGATCGATTGGGCCAGAGCTACTAGCTAACTAACTAACTACTAACTAGCTTAAGACGATTCTTTGAAGCTAAGTGTCGGAGAGTTTTAAAAGACCAAATCATTTTCCTAACCCTTTTCATGAGAGGTTCAGTATGCATGTACCATGACAGTCGCTAGTCAATCATTACACCCAAGTATTTAGTTTGTTGTATCCTGGCTATTTTGACACAAGAGCAACCGAGATTTAGGGGGTTTGAACCGTTATGAATCTTTAATTGGAATCCAGGTAATGGTTTCGTGTAGTTATACTTGGTAAAACAAATGTAGTTAGATTTGGAAGCATTTAATGTGAGGAGATTGAGATTGAGCCAAGTTGCTATTTCCGACAGGCCACTCTTTTTTTTTTTTTTTTTGCTGTTTCCGGTGTGGAAAATCCTCATGGATGTCCGCCGCCCTGGGGAGGGCGGTGGGGTCTGTCAGACTCTTACTGACTAAAAACCACCCCGGTGTTCCATCTCACACCTACGCCGGGGGTCGCGGGAACGTACGATCCTTCCGCAACCCCCGACTGGTGCCAGCCCGCCACTGCGGGCCTCTTCGGGTCTGGGGGGGGGGGAGGAGTGAGGTGTTTGACTCCCCCCGTGACGCCTAAGAGGGGCGCGCGTGGAACACTACGCGCCGCCACCTCGGGTCCTGGTGTGTGGGTAGCGACGGACGTCCCCGTGTCCTTCGCCCCTGGACCCATTTAGGGGGGCTGGAAGAGGGCGTTGTCCGCCCTCCGCCGACGCCCGGTGCGCATTCTGCGGGCCGGGTGAGTGGATGAGATCTCCCTCTCCCTTTCCGCAGCCTCCTTCTGCGAGACGACTGTTTCGCAGTAGGAGACCACCGCGTCCCAAGACTCGGCGCTGCCGACCATCGATTCGACTACGGCCGGCAGCGACAAGTCACTGCCTACTTCTGAGATGAGGGCACGGCGCGGCTCCTCCCAAGCGGCACACTCTGCCAGCGTATGCCACTCTCGCCACAGGCCACTCTCGGTTAACCTCTCAACACTTTACCACGCCATGTCAGCAAAAACTACGGTGTCATCCGCGTATGTGACCCCCTTCAATATTCATGTTGCAAAAGTTATTTATATAAATAAGGAAAAGTGTCGGACCGAGTACACTCCCCTGCCCGACACCATATGTAACAATTTCTTCTAAGCTAGTAAACTCCGCTATTTTAACCATCTGTTTGTGTTTGGTCAGGTAACATTTAAAAATCTTAAGAGACGCCCTCTTATG
The DNA here is from genome assembly GCA_937001585.2 of Brachylomia viminalis. Classification (NCBI taxonomy): domain Eukaryota; kingdom Metazoa; phylum Arthropoda; class Insecta; order Lepidoptera; family Noctuidae; genus Brachylomia; species Brachylomia viminalis. The sequence goes on along the minus strand of OW443302.2, from coordinate 9,418,669 downwards.
CCTATATTTTCGAGCCTGTGCAAAAGTATGGGAACAGAAACCGTATCAAAGGCCTTTTTAAGGTCCAACAATACAGCCGAGCACCTACTGCCGTTGTCCACTTTGTCTACTATAGTAGAAGTTAGTGCCGACCATGCATCCTCAGTAGACATTTCTTGCCTAAACCCAAACCGAGAAGGTGAAAGTATTTTATTTTTAGTCAGGTATTTAATTTATCGTAACTTTATTAGTATTTCAAGAATTTTAGAGATGGACGGTAGAACTAAGATTGGCCTATAATTGGACGGGTCGGTCTTGTCTCCACACTTGTGCACAGGCATTACCAGTGCTACTTTTAAAGGCTCTGGAAAAATACCCTGCTCAAAGCATAAGTTTGATAAATGAGTTATAATTGGCACAATGTACATGCTCGTGTGCGGCTTTTAGAAAACTAATTTGTATTTTGTCCCAACCCAGGGCACTATCTGGTTTCAAGCTCAATAGAACGGAATGAATTTCGCAGATAATTTGTTACTGACGGCAAAGGTGTTACGATGTTGTCAGCGAGAACCTTGCCTATGCTCGAGAAGTAGCTATTTACCACATTTACGGTGCTCTGCGGGGTAGTTGATACATTTAAGAGTTATAGATTATTTGTTCTTTTAGGTTTGCGCTGCGTAATATTGTTAATGATATCCCAGGTTTTCTTAGGATTTTTATGTGCTTTAGATAGTTGGTCCCTGTCATGTTTTCGTTTTCGGTTTTTGGTAATACTATTACAGTTTTACCAAAAACATATACACCAATATTTTTAAATACGTTACATTTAGTACCTCATTAAACGGGTCTAGTCTTAGCCTCTTTTGCATATTATTTCGATTATAAGTACAGCGCAGTAAGCCAATGGTCATTCAAGGTTTTAAGATTCTGTTTTTTATCGGAATATTCATGTTGATAGTACCAAGTGAAACACAGTTTTGTAGTATTTCAATTAGATTATAAGCAAGGATGTTAGGGTTAGTTCGTTTTAGCATGTCTGCAAGGTTACTGGCTTTTAGGTATGCAAGTCCCTTCTCTAAGCTACAGATGGTTCTTGTCTTTGAACATTTAATGCATTTTATGCAGTGTAACAAACAAACACACTTTAAAATCCCTATCTATACCGGTATCTTCGCTTACCGAACTTATTCTAATTTAAGCAAGTGATAATCTAGAATAAAACACGATCCATCAAAAACAAGCCAATATCTCTACATCAATCAGTCAATTCCTTATATAACAAAGAAGTTTCAATATTAACGAAAACAGCTATTGTTTCTTTGGCAAACTTATTAACTAATGATAAAAAATGCCATTAAAACTTTTACGCATTTAGAGATGCGAACCAATGAACCGCTCGAATGTTTCCAACTACATTTTCTTGAGAAAACTAATATCAGCGAAGAAATATTATAACGCTTCAGTTAGGGTGTCACGCTTAGAATAGGGTGTTCAGTTGAATATTGTTTGTTTACTGGGAAGTGGCAACTAGGACTCAAGTTTCCCCGTATCAGGGGGCCTACTCTCTAAGTCCATCAACAAAAATACGGGCCCGTCCGAAAGTAGATATATACCTAAAAGTGAATCTTATCCCGATAAATTCGTTTTACCAGACGGACAAAAACACATCGGGAGTAATAACAACTGTCAAATCATTTTGTCAATAATTTTTAGTCCGGGTACCGGACTAATCTTGTGTTCGTAAGTGATACGGAGTAGGAAACGTCCGTAATTTCGGCCGAAACTACGGACCTCGTGCTTATTGAGTAGACCGCCTGATTCGTGCGGGACTTGTCTAACGGGCTGCTACCGTTTCCCTTTCCCGGTCGAATGGGCACGTAGCTCATTTGTACAACAGAGAGATCACCTGAATAAGTAACTAAGTTGATGGACAGTAGTTTCATTCCGTGCAACATTTATGGGATTCGGATATTTTTTATTTAGTGGGCTAATTAGTTTTGTTGGAATTTGTAGAGGAGGAAAAACAAAAGTATTGGAATGTATTAGCAGGTATTTGACTGTTGTGTAATCCAAATGTGAATGCTGAAGACCTGACAAATAAATATTCTATTTAGAAAGATGAAATAAAATAAGTTTATTTGCGGTACCTAAACATGACGCAGAAATCGAACACATACACAAAAAAGAACAAGTTGGGGGGAAATATGCGTCACATACTCGCAAAACGGCTATCGCTCAGCATAATGCTACGACCCTATGCGAGACACAGCCCCAGCGCTGGTTTTCAGCGACAGCCGGCGCTGACGTGATGTCGTCAACCGCTGTAGCAAACGCTAAGATAAAAATGTATACAATAATAAATAAAATAAATACACAATACCTAATTCTAAGTCTCTAAATAAACAATATTTATACAATCGTAACATTCCGGGCAACGACTCTCGCGCCTTTGATTATCTGTGCGCGCAACTATCATAAATCTAAAGGTTTGACAAGACGTTTTGACCGACACAGGTACTGATTACGTATTATCATGGCGCATTAAAATTAATGTTATGATGGAATTATAATAAAAAAAAACAAAAGGTGATTGTGTAGATAGGGTTTTTGTAAAGTGTTGGAAGGTCCAGACGACATTTAAACTTTGAATCACCGTCTACTCAAAAATAAAAGATATTTTTCAGACAGATGGTTTTTGTAAGATTTGTCTGGGTATGGTTTTGTAGCAATATAGCGTACCTAGTAGTAGGTACTGAATTAATAGTGATTGGTCACTAGTCATCACTGGTTTGACTACCAGAAATGAAGCCATAAACACAAAATCTTCAACAAAATCAACAACCAACTTGGCAACTAATCCCGCATTTTTGGTCGTGTTTGGGATAAAAGTGTACGCATTACAAAAGTTGCAGGGGTCGAACTGGTCGCAACTTTGTAACAGATGTGACCTTTGACCTTACACGTTCACTGATAAAAACCTTTAGTGGAACCTTTTGTGAAGCTCCTTGAAAATACAGATTGGTTTGACGAAGTTGTTTGAGTTAATTAGTAGAACGATATTACAGTCATCAACTTTAGTATTTCCTATTTTGATAATTATTGCTGGTCTACGTGAGTTTCAAAGCACATGATGAAAATACGACAATAGTATTGTTCTAAATAAATCACCATTCGTTTAAAATACGCAGCGAAAACCGGAAAACACAAGCCAAAAAAATGTAGGCATCAGGTAAGTAGGTTAGTCGATTACCATTCGTTGGGTTGTCAGTTGTGTACCTAACCGCAATAGACAACTCAATTGACGATCCTCTGTGGAGGAACATCTGCCTTTTGTGCTGCGATCTTGATCAAACATTTTCGTATCTGATGAGTATTGTTTTGAAATCTATGCTTAGCATTACGTTATTTTCAAAACTGTAGCGGTATTACATCACCACATGCGAACTACGCATCACACTGACGCCACGCTGGGGGTGCTGGCTGGCTGTGTGACTCACCCAAAGCCCATCGTAGTAAAAAAAAACTTAGTTGTATGTCATGTCGTTTAAGAGATACAGCCTTTTGCCCCAGCGGCATCTTGAATAACTCTGAAACCCCAAGACGCACAAATTTTATTGTTTAGGCACATTTATGCACAAATGATATCTATCTATTTAGCTAGTTTGTATTTAGCTACGATCACCAGGAAAAAAACATGCCACTGGGGTAACGTTACTCCAGCGGAATCTGTTTTTTGTGAATATCTTTGGATCGGCTGGACGCACAAATTATCTGTCAAGTTGAAATCCTGAAAAGCGACAACATTCCGCTGGCGTAACGCACTGTGCCGGACGCAAACACCTGCCCTCACCTCCTATTACATGGGACCTATCAATATCACTGGTGAACTGTCTTGGACGTAGGAAAACACACCTCTGTCTATCTCTACGGTGACTGCAGGCGTGATGATATTATAAATAAACCAACGTACGTAGACTTCGTAACTCGATCTAGTTTTATTTAACTAGCTTATCGATTACAATAATAATAAATTGAATTTAAAATAAAAAACCACCTAAACTTAAGTAGGTACATTATTGAATTCCCTCCTTAAAGTTTTACGAAAAGGAACCTAGGTGCGATTGAAACAAATCCTAAATTACAGTACCTACACATCTGTTAACTAGGTAAATACCAATAAACAGCTGATAGGTGCAACTCGAATTCGCATAATTTAATGACCTCTGTGAGGTTACGAGTGCATCGAGTCCTATACATCAGCTGATTCAAAAATCAAAAATCTTACCAGAGATAGGCAGTTGTGAACATGTACCTATTATTGTAGGTGCACGCTGTTTTTGAGAATTTCCTTACCTATAGAAAACTCAATGTCGTTGCGCAACCGAACCGGACGAATCACATCACTTCATCTCGGCAGTCAGTCGCGAGGTAGGTACTCAGTGCTTTCCTATGATAATTGTTATTGTAGCTCACGTTCTGGTTCGGCTTGCGTTTACTCTTTGATCATTCACTAAAACCACGCGCCATTTTATGCCGCCGCGCCACCCGCTTCAAAGACAGTAAATACTATGTAGAAACTAGCGTAAATGATGATAAAAAATAAGAAGTAGCCGGTATTTATTATGTGTGTTAAGTAATTTTAAATACTTAATTTTTAAAATAACGTATTTTGATGAAAATAAAGTTTCTACGGCTTATGTACCAGCTAAAGTTGTACCTCTTAAAACATTTTGTGTATAAATAGATACACCTTATATTATATGCTAGTTGCGCGGTAAACTCTGCTTGCGCGATGCAGTATTTTGGATGACGTCCGTCAGTGTGATGCGTAGTTCACATGTGGCGATGTAGATACCGCTACAAAACTAATAGGTTTGAATATAACGTAATGCAAACAAATAATGAAAATATTATAAAATATTTATTTTGGCTTCGTGCATACAAGAGATGGTACCTAAAAGTAAAAAACAAAAGAAGATGCAAAATAATTAAAATGAAGAAGAATAAAAACAAAACTATAAAAAGAGGTGTTATACCTTCTTGTTGGCTGTAACACGTAATGATAGTAGAACAAGGTGGCACATTAATCTTGGTCCCAGAACCAAAATACAGTTGTAACACTTTTTGAAAGTGATATCATACCTACAGGTGTGTAACATATGATAATAATATGTATTATAATCTTGATTTTTAACAACACTTAATGAAAAAAATTAAAAAATAAATTGCATTCAAAAAGTTGACGACGTCACAAATAGCTGTCAAATATTTCGCTGTTTTAATTAATTTGTCGTTATTACTAAACGAAATTATGAGATTATCGCTTTGTTTTGCACAAAAACATTGATTATTAACAGCAATAATGAGTAACGGAACACTGAATAGTTTGAAGTGTCTAAAAGCATTTAGAAACTTTCTAAATGCATTTTGTACACCGTACAAGTAAAATGAGTCACTAGGTACGCTAAAAACAGCTGTAAGTGCGTACGTACTTATAGGTACTTACCTTTACCACATGTATAAAAAGTACCTATTTATATTCAGAATCAAAATCCCTCAATACATTCCCTACACCGCCACCGGGTAAAATCTCCATAACATAAGACATTTCTAAACCAAATAAGGCACACGATTCGACCATTTATCATAAAACCTATTATTTTTATGAAGACACTTTTATTATATTTTTTGAGACCCTACGCGTCCCTGAAAACTTAGAAAGTAGAATCTTGTTATAAAATTCTTTTGTAACATGAAGTACGACTAAAGCTATCAGTATGACTAGAGATTGAAAAAGTTTCCAGGAATGTTAAAATGATGTAAAGGTGGAAGAAACAAACAGCTCGAGTTAGTGCCGGTATTTTCTATTTAGATGGTTTCACAGTGACATTTTATTCAGAACTCAAAACAATCATGTCTGTTGTAGTTGTGAATAGAATAGTTTTGTCTTACCTATCAAAACAAACCAGAGGTTCTAGTATGGTTCTTTTGCAAGCTCTCGTTGGGTAGCTGGCTTGATTCAGAAAGCGGTCAAAGTCAAAGCATTTATTTCAAATAGGCACATAAAAGGCACTTTTGAACGTCAACATTACATTTAAATAGAATTGATTCTAGTCGCCCCTTCCAAAAGGTAGTTACATATGGAGAAGAATGGGCAAGAAACTCCACCGTTTCTCTTTTAAAATGTGTTACACTATTTTGTATACATTAATTATATAATTATATGTGAAGTCGATGCACCTATAATAAAAATTACCCTACCACAATAGGTAAAAAGAATTTAATAAAAGTAGCAATGATACATAAGTTAATTAAGTGATAGATACATGGTGTTCACATATTTACAAACATTGTAAAAGTATACGATTTCCCAAATTATGTAAACAAGTAATATGTCAGTGTGTGAGTTAAAGTAATCACAGAATGTAAATCAATGTCATAAAAATAATTAACTATACAATTAAAGTAGCAACAAGTTTCATTTTGTCTAGACCCTAGATTGTCCATGGAGCTGGACCAGCATGTTTCCAAGCATTCTTATCTTGGATAGAATCCTCTAATTTGTAATAATTATGCTTGTTTACACAGTGAACTTTTTATATGAGTTTTAAATTTTCTTTCATTTAATTGCAATATATGACGAGGTAATTTGTTGTAGCATTTAACACAGTACCCCATAAAAGATGGTACGGTAGTTCTGGAGACGGCTCCATTGTTAGGAGGTGCCTCTCTGTGAAGCCCTAACCGTAGCATTGACCCTGTTGCCAATACCGGTGGGCTACTATAATTGTTTTCATGGCGCAATCATCTGTCTAAAAACAGTATTGGCTCAGGTCAGCGCACAGCCTTATAGCAAACCATTGATCATTTGGTTCGAGTTGGTACGTGTAAAACTTTATTTTGATTAATTGTCGTTTCACCGATAGGCGAGGGTGACAGCACTATTTCAACATAATCCCTCAGATCTGTGATACTGTAAATTGAGACACTTCCATAAGCCATTTGTCTACACTGCATTAAGCAGTATTACTGAATTTATAATTACGACGACATACGGAACTTCTGTATTTAATCGCCGTTGCGCCTACACAGAATATAGTTGCAATTTATCAGCGTCCTGAGATGGTGTGTAGTGATAAACGGTGATCGATATGAGCCTAATAAACCGCATGCCAACGTCTGCGCAGTAAATCTAGCTGAACTAGCGGAGTATCTTAATTCTAACGACATGTATTGTATGCAACATAAATTTAGTTTGAAGCAAATGTAGCTTGATCTAGTCTGTTCCAAAAATATTGAATGAAAATGTAAACAAACGGATCACTCAACGCACTCTGTGGATGATAAATTTTAGTGCCACTTACAAATTGATTGGTTTGATTATTTGAATACCTATACCCAAAATTCTAATTTTGAATTACTTTAAAAATGTTTTTCATTTTACATTTGAGGTTTTTATAAACTCAAATAACGTCGATAATTTTTCAATTATAATTCAATAATGTTATTCAAACAATATTTTTTTGGAAAAACTGGTGAGATACTTATAAAGTTGAACCCTTCTATATACAGATAAATGTTACGAATTCACTTGAGCGAGCGATTGCGTGAGAATTGAACAGATACTTTGGAACATACTATAGGCACTGGAATCTCCTGTGTAACAGTGTTTCGATACCGAAAATTTTGACCCTAAATTTTGTTTTGGCTGGGGATGCCAAAACGTGTTTTGGAGCGGAGTGGATATAACAAAGCTCTAACTCTTGTAGGCCTTTCATACCTAATTATTGGCGAATAATAATTATGTTGGTTTCAGTATGTACCTAGAGTGGTTTTACCGGAGTGCCTACCCCTTACAATGGCGTACATGATGTGTTTACTTTATTCAGTTTTGTGAATAAAAAAATTAAAAAAAAATAAAAAAATATTAAATTCCAAATTGAAAAACTAAAAAGCCCGCAGGGTCGATCTCGTGAGCTTTTTAGGTTTTATTCATGTTCAAAAATACGGCAATACCAACGGCAACTGGTTTTCTGGTAAATTGTACATAATCTTTGGTTTTGCTTTGAGTCAGCGCTTATTTTGAGCATAATTTTGCAATCTTTTTATTTTAGGGTCACTGATCCTAAAAACATACTAAAAAACTTGTTCAAAATATAAAACCGTTTTAGGATCAAGCACCTCCTTACTTAAACAGGTTTTCGAAAAATCGACACAGCCCGACGTAGCACCGCAGCAAAATTGCTAAGCGCACCAGCACGTATACGTCTCGTCAATCTGACGTCGGTTAGGAAAGGAAATTCGCAGATATGACGTCAGATAAACGAATAACTCGGTCAACCCTTCCCGCCACTAGAAGAGGTACTTCGTTGATATAACCACGGTAATGTAGACCGTAGTGGTGTGATGTGAAACGATGAGGCAGAATGAACGCCGTTTTTTTGGCTTTATTCGATATGAGCTTTCCCAACCCTACTTCGTTTTGAATATATACCAGAATTTGAGGCTAAAACCAGACTACTTTTTTCGTTATTCAGATCTTTGTGTGATTTTTCCAAGCTTGGTAGGAAATATTTTACTATTATTCATCTATTTTGGTATAGGCCTGTAGAACAAAAGCCTCTCTCTCTCTTGTATCATACACTTCTTATATCACTATAGTATGAAGGGTGAATATTTTGTGTGCCTACTTTAACAGAATAGAAGTGTGCACAAGTAAGTTACTTGAAGTTGAAGCACACATGTCTAGTTCGCGGCTGCAGTAAGTCGAACTTAGACAATCGCGATATTTACCTAATGATCCGTGTACACCAACAAACTGTCGTGAACTATTGCAATGAGGCTCGCTTCAGTTGCAGCGGTTAAGAATAGAACTCGTTTTGATATACCCAGCTATCCGGCGCATAGCGAAAAACGTTTGTTCATGAGTTTTCTTGAGTGCCTGCGAGTGATATTACGAAGGCACACTAATGTTTTTTTCTGACATTGCTCAATATTCTCCTAGTAATTTTGCTTCTACAAAAATAAAAGACCACTTGGGTACTTTCCGCCTGAAGGCCATTACAAATATTTGTTATACTTAGAAATGAGCCGAAAATCTCAACTCGTAGCGTGAAAAGCAGCCAATCTCTCAGGCACTGCGCCTTAGAGCCATCAAAGCGAGACAGTGGTAGGATAAGAAGTTTTCCCTAAATCCCATACTTTATCAAGCGTAAGTTTTTAGTTTCGATTCCTAGAAGTAAGTATTGGGTGGCTTTGTCGAAATGTTCAGTAGCTTAGGGGTTGGAAATACAATTAAGTAGGTACCTATAACCCATTATTAGCGGCTTTTGTGGACATGATATTTATTCAGATTTGTTACAGTTATAATGGATATCATGTCATTTGATTTAAATAGGTTTTTATTTATATTTTATATAGATTATTTTTTATTGTCAGAGCGTTGTAGGCCTTGTATACTGTAGATTTGGTGACCATTTTCTATTTTTTTGAGTACCCAGGTACTCAGGCAGCAGCAGGTGACAGGCCTGTACTGTCCTCTCATAACCAATGACTAAAGATAACTATTAAAACTGTCATTTGGAAATATATTAACGCCATTTTTTTTAAGAGTAACCGTGGTATTTCTTTCCGGCTCTTACCCATAGAAAACGACCAATTGGAACCGTGCACCTAGCTTCTGACGTTTCATAACTGCCCATGTAGGTTTATGTGAAGTAAAATATTTTGATTTTCAAGTTCAAGTTGCGCTGTTGGTATTCCACTGTAGGAAAAGGGCGTGGCAGTGTTAGATAAAGTTCAGCTTTGTTGATCGTCCTCTTTGTCACTCATTCCTGTGTGAGACAGTCTTTTTCTAAAGCTTGGTGTACATTAACCGCCACGCACTGTTCCGGGCTGCAAAGGCTGGCTACTGTACGTGTGTACGTAGACATTAGACCTACGCTTTACTTTATAGAGGTCAGACGTACCTTCAAGCTGGCTACCAATTGGTTCAATTCCATGAACATTGTGACAAGTGTTAGTGTCAGGGCACTTATTGAAACCGCATTGAACGGAGCATACGTATTCAAATGCTGTAGTTGCATAATTGAACTAACTGAACAACACGTAAACGCACGCCTTGTCATATACTAGGTATATACCTGGTTCCCGTAAAATAATCATAATATGCTCGGCGTCGGAAGTTGAAATCCAACAGCTCGCTTTTATTTAGGCATTCGTATAGATAGATATAGCTAAATCATTTATTTGGTGTAAAAAAAAATATAGCACAACACACAAGAGCACAATTTAATGATAACGTATATTAATAATTTACATATAAGCAAAACTGTACTTATTTTTATGCCCTGTAATTTTCTAAATAAAAATTATTATTATTATTCATATTAAGAAAATACAAGGTGACAATTAAACAAAAAAACATTTTAATGAAATAAAGTGACATTATGACTATGACACACTTTAAATAAAAAATAACGAACATCGCAAAGTGCGGTGTCACCCGGTGTTAGTAAAAACGGGCATGTCTTTGTTTCTTGATAATGGTACATTTATCCTTATAGTACACAACCCAAATTATTTATTTTAGCTATGAGTATCCTTTAGCAAAGGTCTCCCCTAGTAAAAATATATTAACTCGAGTCTAACACTAGAATGTCACCATGCACTAAAACGAGTAACAGTATCTAACTGCAATACAGTAGCACTGCAGTGGATAAAAGGACACAGCGCATCACTAGGTAAAAACGCAGCTGACGAACTGGCTAGAAGAGCAGCCAGCGCGTCAGTCTGCGGACCCGAACCTATCATACCCGTCCCCTTGGACTAGCTACGCAGGTGGCTACAGGAGTTCACACACAAGTGGAGAGCTGGTTGACCTCGACAACGGGCTGAGGGTAGTCCAGGGAAGCTATGTCATCCTTAGATGGCAGGCTAACCAGACGTTTATTACGCCTGGACAGGCACGGCCTGCGTCTGGTGACGGGGACCATCACAAGACACTTTCGCTAAAGAAACACTTCCACACAATAGGCACAACGGACAGTCCTCTATGCAGGTCTTGCATGGAGGCTGAGGAAACCGACGCGCATGTGCTCTTTGAATGCACAGGCATCGTCAGATTAGAACAGAAACCTCGGGGCATCCAGATCTTAAACAGAAGTTCTCAACAGACCAGAAGTTTTAATCAATTCTGGAGGGAGGTGGGCTGGTTGGAATAACCACCGACGGCCGCCATGACCCAAGCACAACGGTCCACCTGAAGGACTAAGTGCGAAAACAAAACCGCGATAACATAGAACATAGAGGTCTCCTCTAGTGCACTCCATGTGCCTGCACTCTTCCCTAGTAAGGGCCTGCGGTCAGTCTCATTTCCTGCTTCCATATCTAAAGTTGTAGGTAAAATTGAACTAACTGAGCAAAATGCGGACGTGGCGCTTACGCCTTGTCAGAAAATGTACTACTTCCTGTAAAGTACTTAACTAGTTGCAAATAGTTGTGGTGATGCGGTTTTGCAGCCGTTCACTTTACTTACCGGATTTTAGTTTGGCACATACTCTGTTTTTAGGCACCTGTTCCACCACAGGCGACGAGGATTCGACCTATAAACGGTTTTCTCGCTCTAGGAACTTATAAAAGATTGCAGGTCCCGTGTAAGTAAAAGAGAATAGAATAGTCTTTATTATGTACACCATAAAAATTACAGATAATAAATGTAGAAATTCTACTTATGATGACACAATGGGCGGTCTTATCGCTAAAAGCGATGTTTTACGGAAAACTTTTGGATGGATTAAAGGGAGAAGGAAAGACAATACATCAGGAAGTCAGTGGTGTACCATTTACATATACAATAAATACATACATACAAACATCATATAATTATCTACAATAATAAACATGAAACAAGAACAAGGAAACCAAGTAATGGTGATGTCTATGGAGAGAGGAAGTGTTTTTAACTAGAATTTGAAAAGTAGACAAAGATTGAGCACGCCTTATAGACACGGGCAAGGCATTCCATAACCATACTGCTTGAACTGTAAAAGACTTGTCATAAAAACTGATGAAATGCATCGGCATCTCTAGTACATTTATATTAAAAGTTGATCGCTGACTGTTCACACCGCCGCGCGCTGGTGAGTACCCATTCGTTTGTCGCAGCGACAAGAGCTATCAAAGAGTGTACACACTCAGCGACGCCCACTTGGCAGGCGAAACACTTGCTGAGAGACTCACTCTTGGTACATTCACGGATGGTTCCAAAACAGGTAATGACACAGGTGCTGAAATCTTCTCAGATGGCTTCAACATTCGCTTAACCACACCATTGGCGGTCCATAACATAGTGTTTCAGACCGAACGCTTGGGTATTTCCTAGCCGCTTCGGCCGTCATGGCCAGAAAGTTACTCACTACGCATACTCTCAGACAGCATGGCCGTTCTGCAAGCGCTGAACAGTCACACAGTTGGTTCTGGGCTAATATACGAGTGCCACCAGTGCCTCAACCAGGTGGGCAACCTCAATAATATGACCATTCAATGGATCATTCAAAGGACGCAGCGGTTCGCTAGGTAACGATGCACCCGACGACCTTGCCAGAAGGGGGTCGAGCGTTGCACCAGTGGAACCTGAACCCATCATGCCGCTCCCCTTCGGGTACTTAGCATATTGGTAAGAAAACGCACCAGGGACCAACATCACAAACCATGGGTGGACCTAGGTGAGTGCAGGCAGGCTAGGGAAGCAATCCCTACACTTGGTGGCCGCCTCACGAAACAGGTTCTCCGACTAACTAAACAACAGCTACCTTCAGTTACAGCAGCTTTAACTGGGCACGGACCATTTAATAAATACCTCTTTGTCATAAGTGTCACAAACAGACCGCTGGTGCAGGGCCTGCCATGGAGCATGACGAGACAGCAACTATTTTAACAGCGAGTAATCGCTAGTTGCCGTTGCGCACTCGCTGGTCGTTGCTAGCCAAGACATTTTTAGTTGCTAGCTCTACTCGCTTCTCGTTAATAGCCGGAGGGCGTGTGGTGACTTAAGTTGTTTTTCCTCACATTTATGTCAGCTGTACTTGAACACTTAAATTTAATAATTTTATTTTATGATACAAAAAAAGACATAGGTTATTGTTTTGTGTCATAAATAACTTAGAAAATAAAATACCCCGTAAATGCCTCTTGACATTATGCTCCACTTGTTAGTTTCGAGCGGAAATGCTTGTTTCCGCTCTAGTTTCAAGTACTTACTTATTAAGTGGGCTAGTAACATAATATACCTTATATTTATTTAACAAGCTGAAATCAAAAAAGTGCTACCTATCTTAAAGGTAACATTTTTATTTCAGATAATATTTAGTAATATATAACCTAACAGTCTTAATTTTATAATAAAACTATTTATTACATTTTAAAAAGTTAATAAAAACATGTATTTTCTAAAAATATTTTAAAATGTAATTTGTACATATATATTTAAATTAAATAAAGGAAATAATAAAATATGTACATGTATACACAAAAAAGGAGAGGAAATAAACACAGGGCATCAAAAAATTCGTCTGCATCGCTACCTAATCGGGAAAATCTCCTATATTACAGTTTCAAACTTTTCCGTTCAACTATAATTATGTTAAAAGTTGTTCAGAATCGCTTCTGTCCCGTAATTTTTCATCATTCTTAATTTCGCAGGTGTTACACCAAGATTTATTTTTGTTCCAGTGTTTAAGAAGGATGCTCGTTTTAGGTAAACTTTCTGCTTTAGATATCCATCACCCATAATTCAAATTGCTTCATTACGGTAAGTACGATCAGCAACAAATGAAGATTAAAATTTCCGTTTTTTTAATCTTAATTATTGAGCAGAATGTTCTTAAAAAATCTGTACTGAAATAAAATTGTGAGAGTATTAACTGTTACCTGAAATGCAGAAAAGCAATGTATCGAATCATTCTATATCAATTTAGATGTTAAGTAAAAGTTACAGCGTTAATCGACTTCTATTGCTGATTGTATTTCCAAACTCTAGTAAATGAAACCTTGCAAAAACCACCAAGGTTTGTATATCGTCCTAAAAAAATAAAAATAAAGGACAAAACATGTTCTGTAGTCTATAGACCTACCCCATGTCACGGTGGCTGTCATCAAACCCCAGCATATTGTTTTCGCCTCTAGCAATATCCATGGGAGTGTCTGATAGATATACTTTTGTCGTGACTACGTCTTATAATTCGATGGAGCCGGCTGCACGCACGAAAAAACATGACTCATGCGGCGTTACCTCGCTCTGAGCCGTTCCATTTAAGGCTTGAAGTGCAAGCGAGAGCGCGGCACGAGCGACAAAGAGGCACAATCGGCCTCCGCGTTCGGCAGCGTTCGACATCTGTCTCTCTCCTACTTGAGTGAGCGATGCGTCCGCGTGGACAGCTGCTATACAATAATACATTTACATGTTTTCGTCAAGTATGAAGTACAGTGAAAAGTGAATGTGGTTTCAATTGTTTATAGCAACGATAATTGCGGCGATAAAGGTACAAATTGACATAATTGTATTTATGCGTACCTACAAATAAATGTAGCTGGATCAATTCAATTGTGATTTCCATTTACCTCCTTCTCTATATCCATACAAAATATCAATCAAACAAATAAAATTAAAATTTTCTTTTGAAAAATGCAACCAGTATTTTCTTATGACGTTGTCACGTTCAACTATCGTCAGTAAACCGACTTTACAGACAACCGATTTTTTTTTGCAACTTTATTTTGACGCCTACACATAGGTACGTAAAACATCAATATTTTTGTCCTTCTTATTTCAGTAGCTGGTTTATGTTCAACAGAGTCGTTGCCTTCCAAATACAGCATTCCTTCTGTTTGTGATTTGGATATTCAATAAAAAAAACGATCCTCTATTTTGATCAACCTATATCGCAAAAGCGAGCCTTGTTTACAAGCTGAAAATATTTTATGGGGTCTGAAGTTTTTACCGAACTTCACGAGTTAATGTAGTCATTGAATTAGCATAAAAAAATCTCTTATTCACCTTCAAAGTTTAAAAGCACACGGATATGGGGAAAGTTTGTTAAGCGGAAAATTGCATAAGTAGGGTACTTGTTTCTACTACCATTCAAGCGTAATGCTACTTGCGATGGAACTTTTCAGCTTACTTGTGTGTGCAAGCATCGTGCAAGTAGATGTTTGTTATTCTAAAGCAAGATTACGTGCTACTAGAAAACATGGTGTTACCTTATACAGCTTGTGTAGAAACAAATAAGGTAAGCCGTTTAGTCGTCTCGTAATTAGTTTTCGTCAATTTTGAAAACAATTTCCAGTAAATTGAAACTTTCCTACTTTAAGATTTAAACTATCTAACTGTCACATAAACAAATTGACCTGTGGGGTAATTGTGTAACATGCATATGTAGCGGTATCTATATCGCCATAATTATGAGAACTACGTACGTCTCACAGACGTCACGCAAAATCCTGCATCGCGCAAGCAGAGTTTACCGCGCAACTAGCAAATAAACAATCTCTCGACAACAATCGTCGGGCAGTTGCCCACCAGACACGACACCCGTCTGGTCGGAGGATCCTCCCTTTTCTATGGAGGTATGAGTGAACTTTACACCCTGTTCCTCGTACCTCTATATTGGTGACCCCAACGTGAACCTCGTACCTCTATAGGTTACATACAATAACAAATGTTAGAAATTCCTTTCGTTTTGACAGCTCAGCCGAGTTCATTGCGTTATTTTCGGTGCTAAGCAAAGGAATTTTTCAAACCTACGAAGCAACGGATTAGGAATTTCCTTCAAAACCCTCGGAATGTGATTAAAACTATGTTACGCATTTAGTCAGGTCGTTTTATGACGTGCAAGTGGTATTTAACCATAAAGTGATAAATCAGTTACGAAGTCGACTGTACCTAAATGCAGCAACTTGGAATGGGCGACGCGCATCCATAAACTCATGCCTTCTTCTCGTGGGGGTAGGCAGAATATACAGAACACCACCTGCTACGATCCTTACATGTTCCTTTTGCTTCGATTACGTTCATACATAATATAATAATAATTATTATTTATTTACTTCTTACCACAAATTACAGAGATAGTATTTAATAGTCTAAAGAAAGACACAAATTCATAATTAATTTGTGGAAGACTGGTGCCTTAACTAAGTTTTTTACAAAACCTGTATGTCAAGTCACCAGGCCCCGTAATCAAAGTTTTACATTATTTTTGTTGCACTGGAGACGATACAATTCCCAGGCATCATAATATTGCAATACTGCTCATTAAACTTGATTTATAATAAATGTGAAATAAAGTAATTAACTAAGAATACAAAAACATGCAAGGGAGGATGTATGTGAATGTATGTGTAAGCGTGTGGGGTAAGTGGGTGTGATGTGGAGTGAGTGTGTGTGTGAGTGGTTTGGGGTGCTTGTATGTGCGTTGCAAAGGGGATTTTATGTCAAGATATAATTTTGAAAATATCTTCAATTTGTGTATAATCTAATGTAATAAGCCAGCCAGTTATTTTCCTTTTAAAAGCTGTTTTGTTTAGGTTATGAAAGAGTAAAACATTTAGTCTGATATATAGAAAATGCCCAAGAAAAGAAGAGAAACTTCGGGCAAATTTGGATTTTACTGATTTCGGCTTATACATCTGGTCATACCCGCAAGCTGATCTTTCTGAAAAACGTCACCAATAAGGTCACTATACATATATTATGTCCTCCTAGGGTGACCCCTCCCGGCGTTTCTACTCAACAACCAAGTTTCTCAAGTTTCATACTTTTCAATAAATCCTTAGGAAACCTTAGGTACAAAGGTCCGTCAGCCTCATCATATTTAGTAAACTTTAAAAATACTTTTCTGGTAGTTTCTGGTTCCATTTTTAAATGCTCTTACAAGATGCCCCCAAGCAATAAGTTATTATTTTATTTATTTATTAATAATTAAAAACAAAGCACACAATGAGACATCTGGGGTCTGTCTTAGCATGCCATGGCCTGAGATTTGATCAACGCGCTATTAATAGTTACGTTATAATCGAGTTGATGTTTGAGTTGAGTTCCTTTAGCTTACGCTTTTAGTTGGTAATCGTGAAACTCAAATTTTACAGGAGAAATGTTTTTTTCTGTTTTTGTTGAATATCTTTTCAACGAGTCGGAGTACTGAGGTCATTGACACATAAAACGAAAGCATTTTTTCTATGTAATTTAATTACGATGTCAACATTAAATTATACCTAGTTAAAAATGTTGATACGTAGGTAACATTACAATACGGACTTATCCAACATTATTTCTTATCTTAAGGACTTATTGTGGTTATTTTAACAGCAAAAGTATTGTTACAAAGCATTGTTTGGGTCGGAAACGGGACAAGACGTGTTCAAGATGCGTTTTCCAATTTTACACATATTTATTAATCAATTTTATTAAGAGCATACTCAAAATAATTTAACAACAACAACGTGCTAGCGTTTAACAAGAACTGCATGCAATTCATTTACGCCAATAAGGCCGTAATAGCAAATTACCAAAACTAATTTAATTACGCAAAATGATTTTGTATTAACACGTAAAGATACTTTTCACGTAATAATTTGGTTTTCCCTCCAATAAAAGTGTTTTGCGTGACACGTCCACTTGATCCTGAATCACTTGTGACCCTACATACGTGGTGTCCACCATTTTAAAATCCTAAATCAGGCAACAGTTTCTCTTGACTCGTATTCGTTGACTTTATTTAAATCTGTGTTTTCGTAACCTCATACTGGGGTCCAAAGTTCTGGCTAACATCTCCAAAGTTCTGGCTTAACCACCTTCAAGTTCCAGCCTATTATCACCGAACTCAATCCGGAATTATCGGAGGCATCCGTACACTGAGTCCCAGGCCACCATCTTCCGGAAAATCCGGGCATCATTTAGCCTCGCGCCAGGTACATGTTTTACCCAAATGGCCGCGTTGAGCTCGTTACGGGTCTGGCGAGTCCATCTGCCGACCGTCACCTTCCCTGCAGCGTGGCACACCCGCTACAGTCATCGTCAAACTAAGCTGAGCCAGGAGAATACTGTGCTACTCTCAAAGGAATTTTGTGACCATAAGCCTACCTAGCCCCTTTCTTTATTTAAAAAATATATACTCTTATGTTGACACTACGTGGTCTTATTGGAGTTTCTTGCCCGTTCTTCGCCATAGGTACCTACTACAATTTGGAATGGGCAACCAGCTTCATCTTTCTGACTGACCGACCCCTTGACAATTCAAAAGTGCCTGTAATTGGTTTATTTGAAATAAATGCTTTGAGTTTGACTTATTTAATCTCCACAACGTAAACCATTTCCGTCACATTACCGTTACACTTACCTAAATAAAAGTATTATAATCAGTGATTTGTTAATTTTGTAATCTACTATTTCATTTAATACGCATACGCCATGTATTATTTAACATTAATTTAACCATATAACCGTGTTTTCTTTCCGTCTAATGTTTTAATAAATGAAGTGTGATAGTACTGTCTGCATTTTGTTTCATTATGTGGTGACAATACTCTATCTATTTTCATAGGATTCATCATCATCACCATAATCAGACTATAATGTTCCCACTGCTGGGACACAGGCCTCCTCTCTTCGAGAGGGACTGGGATGTAACCTACCACGCGGGCACAATGCGGGTTGGTAGATGTCACATGTCTTCGAATTGTTGGTTCTAGGATATGCCGGTTTCATCACGATGTTTTCCTTCACCGTTTGAGAGCAGTGGTGATGAAATTACTTACACAAAGTAGGTAAAGGCCTAAGTTCGAACCCACGACCTACAACTCGGTAATTCGGGGCCGTTACCACTGGGCCACCACTGCTCATCCATAGGATAGGATATTCATAGGATTACTAAAATAATATTATCTCAGCTAAGAGGTAAAGAATACACAATTTTAGTTTTCTATTATTTAGTAAAAACTTTTTACTTATAGTTAAGTACACTAGACTTTCTGATATTCCTTTCATCAAGCAGCTAGTACACGCACATTATGTCGGTAGAGGTGAAGTTTGAGGGACCAGATTTAATAATTGCTATCTTCAAATACCGTCTATATGTTTGCTCCATTTCTTATTTACAAAACGTTTTAAGACTTTTACTAAAACTTTATGTAAAAAAGAACGGTTTTAATTACATCATCCGGTAATATTCACTAAAATATTTGTCTTTGTTATGTGGACTGAGTGACCACAGTTTAGTGGTTATATTTTTTTATATTTAATGCATTGTGGTCTGTTATTTAGTAAACATTTATAATATTTACAAAATCTTTACTAAATTTCTGTTTTAACAACACCTTTATTTTTAAGATACTTACCGAGATCTGGCCGGTGCCGGTGGTCTGTGAGAACTGAGGGACCATACCTACTTTAAGGGCTGTTGTTTTGAAAATATTTGTTTACAAATTCTCAGATTCTTTCTACAATTGTTTTAAGTCTACTATTATGTCCTAGGATTTTTATTTTGTTAATTCCCAGTGTGGTCCCTCAGTTCACACGCACATATATTTCAGTTATTATCCTATTACAAATCGTTTGCATGCTAAATAAAAATGTGCAATGTAAAACATGTATTTTTGTTATTTGCTTTGGAAAAATCCAATTTCGTTTCCTCGCGTGTCTGAAATGTTATAAAAATGGAAAAATACGTGCAATTTATTGTTTCACGTCAAATTTACGTGGTTTATTTTTATCCTTATTAATAGCTATGGCTGAAACTGAAACACAGTAAACATTTTTCATATAGAAGAAACGTGAACGAATTTCTGTCAAATTTTATCTATATTTGTTATTGTGTATCTGAGTTTTAACTGGGCTTCAATTAGTCAAGAGACAACAAGAGATGCAATAATACAGAAAGTAAACAAATAAAGCGTTGTTTACTCATCTATTACGGCATTATCTGTGTATATCATAGTACCATACAGTATCTCCGGAAATTGTTTCCTTATCGCTCCGTATGTACCGATACATATGGAGCATATACATATATAGATCTCCCTCCATCTGAATAACAAACGAATTGGAACAAAGTACTTACCTGATGGGTTTTTTTGTTAGTAAGTATATCTTTATTTTATACTAGCGACCTGCCCCGGCTTCATCATTCATCTACATCAGCCGGTCGATTCTGTAACAAAATCAACGTGATGAGTGAAGTGAGCTGTCATTCCATTCCAGCTTATGCTAGGGATTGAAACTATCGACAACTCATGACCTATTTTTTCACGGTGAGATTGTTACAGAATAGCTCGGCTGGTGTCATTTGTGTTTAATAAAACACGGTTCGATCGTTTTAGAGTTTATCGCTTTGGTATTGATGGATAATCGTTATGAATAGTGCGAGAGAATATTATATTTACTTTGTAATGATTATTTATTATAGCCCCGGCTGTACACGGGTTGAACAATTATCTATCTTAAATTTAAGTTTAATTTTAATGAAAATCAAAAGCAAACTAACAAACTTCAAACTAGGCTGAGAATCAGCACTTTTTGAACGTCAAAATCACATAAGACAGTCCCCCCAAAACGCCCACCCTTCACCACTTCCTATTGCTTTAGGTGGGAAGAAGAAGTGGCGGAACAAACTACCCAGCAGCACTGCTGTCTGTTCAGTTTATTTTAAAACTTCATGGTATACCACTTTCTCTGTACATTTTCTGAGGTTTTAAAATAAATTAATTCTCTGCATTTCCTGACCTCAAATCATATGTTGGTCTCTCTAACACCAACATATCACATTCCATGAGTAAAGCAATCTTTTCTTAAGAGCGTTTATACCTTATGAGTGGCAACGTCGCAATTTAGTGTCATATTTCGTGGTTTTCAATTTTTATCATTTATTCGGAGCTATATTTTAAAAATCTGTTTAATTAACTTTTTAGAATTATGTGAAAACTGTGTAAAAGGTAAGAAATCGTTGCGTTTACAGTTCTATTTATATGCAAATAATAGATTGGAAACTTGCAGGGCGTTATTTTCGTTGTAAAATAACTGTAAGCATTATGGTTACTTACTTTTTAAACACTTTCACGTAATTCTAAAAAGTTAATTAAACAGATTTTTTAAATTCTATTATTATTAAGAAAATGGTGTTGACCCTAGCATTACTTTATGCATTTAAAATTGAGTCTTATTGCCGAGAGATAAGATTTAATTTTCTTTGGCTCAATCGGCGGACAGTATTGCAAAATACATCATTTTTGAAAAAAATACCTATATTAATAGTTACTGAAATGGATTCAGTAGTCAATTATGAGCAAACTACTTTCAGGACTTGCGTTTATTCTGTTACGATACGACTAGACGAGACACTAAAAGAACAGACACTAAATTAAAAATATTCGTCTATGTTTTATTTGAAACCCAATCTAGTCGATCGAGCAAGTTTAATAGTATTTAGTTAATGGATACACTTCGCGTGCTAAAACAAAAAGTAAATTCAAATCAAGTGGACCGACCGGTCTCAAAGATCAATCTTTAATTAATCTCAAATCATTGGTCTGTATGCTGTTAGGTACATACCTACTTGATGTCTACTTAACCTCTATTCGCATTTTACAGAACGAAGTTGACTTTGGAAAAAAGGTACTTGAGTAACTTAGCTCTAGCTAAGTATTTTAGTGTGATCGAAAGCTTTTTTGTTAAAAAAATGGTAACTTGACCAGTGAATTCCAGAAGGCGGGCGTCATCATCGAGTCAGGGCAAGAAACGTTCCTGATCGATTAGCCTGAACAGACAAAACACAAAGGAAATTGGACAGCCAATTTTCTAGTTTTTTTTGGGAGACCTTTGCCCAGCAACGGGACAAGTAAGGTAAATAAAAATAAAAAAGTTGATCAACCCACCTAAACAAAGGTGCATGACCACGCTTATTAATGATGCTTTTTACAAAATATACCTACAAATAAAACCAGGCAAGCGGAATGGGATTGTAGCCATAACAAGTACCCGCACGATGTTTACTTGTTTTTACTTACGTGCTTGCACTCGTGCATGGCATCCACTTTATGAAATGGGGGCCATCAAGACAATGTAGTGCACATGACGTCACTAAAACAAGTACCAAATGCGACAACTTCGTTGAAATTATTTGCGTAGAAGCTCTTATCTTTCTAGTCACGGATAGTTGAAGTATGCAGTGTATTTGGATGCAAACAATACAATTTGTCGATAAGAGACATTTTGCACCTAGCTATTTTCTATTGTTCGTAACTGGAATGCCTCCACGTAGTAAATTGTTGTTTTTATTACTGGTAGACGGAAACTATTGGTGTTGTTCTTTGCTTTTTTTGTTTAAAAAATATGGCGTACCTACCGAGTTTTTTATTTTAAGATAATTAAGTAATGCTTTTAAATGATGATAACTTTGAAATACTACTGTGTTTTTTTTTAAGAAAAAACCTTTATATCCATCTTAACACAACTTAATAATTATGATACTTTGCCTACCATTTTTACGCAAAAACACGTCATTATATTAGTTTTCAAAAGAAAATAACAATTCCTTACGTGCCTACGTATAAGCCCTCTGAACGTCGGGACGTCTGAAGTTATCATAACGGCAAGATTGGGGGATTAAGACCCAAATGAGATATATATGTATGTATTGAGATATAAATGAGATATATATGTATGTATTTATATGTAGATAAAACGTGTTCTTTAGACAGTGGATATTACTCTTGTAGACATTCATCCTTGAAGATAGTAAATAAGGACGTTTGCGTAACTTAGTATAGGTACAATATTTTCATGTTTCCACCTTTCCGACAATTAGTACCTATTTCGTAGCTGGTGGCCAACTCTCTAACTCCGTCAACGAGGATACGGGCCCGTCGAAAAGTAGTTGGATACTTAAAAGGTGAACCCTACTCCCGATTAATTAACTTTTCCGGACGAGCATACACATCGGGAGTAAGAATAACTGTTTAAACGTTTTGTCATTAATTTTTAGTTCAGGCGCAGAACTATTCGTATGTCGGTAAGTGATACGAAGTAGGAACTAGGAAACGTCCGTTACTTCGGCTGAAACTACAAACTTCGTGCTTAGGGGGTAGGCCCCCTACGGGGGCTATGAGCTCGTAAAACACGTAGCATATCGACGACGAACTGCCAATATCTTCTATTTTTAGAAAATTTCAGCACAAAACAAAGTAGTTTTTCTACTTAAATTTAAGAGGTATTCGCAGCAAAATTAGCGTCTCATAAGGTAGAAGTTATTTATATTATTATTTAATGGGATAAATAGTCAAATATGGTGTGAAGGCTCCCGCAGACAGGCGCGACACGACTCTTGTATAAACCATTTCCATGAAGTTTTCACAGAAATTGTCGTACTAGAGAGTCGGGACGCGCTGTCGCGTCGCGCCTGTTTGCGTTTTTTTGGTTTAGCCAGTATACCTACGCGAGATAGCATTTTACGAAGAATGGTATTGAACATTAAAAATTAAAATTAAAAAATGTAGTTCGAAGGTATTGGTAGTTCATCTTTGATATGAAGGGTTGAAATCTCAATACCTAGTGACGTATTCTCGGCAAGGTAAATTAAAACTGATGAATTAAAAAGCAGACAACTACGTCTCCCCCTTATACAAGTAGCATCAGAAATTTGGACATATCGGAAGGTTACAGCAAAATAATTGACCTTTTTTTAACAATGTGACTTTGTCTAGTCTTTCAGGTGTCAATTACGCATTTGCAAATCACGAGCGCGCGTCAGGTGTATTTTATTCACATTTAAATAACTTTCAAATTAATATGATTGACGCGCCTTTGAACATACTTACACCGATACTTATATCGATGGTCTAGAAGACAAACATGCTAATTACAGACCTACCAATTTTTCAGGAGGACTGTTTTTAATGATTCATAACTTCTAGATACTATAACATAAAACTGTACATAGAAATTGTGTATATTCTGCCTATACTTAGTAAGGGTATTTATCTTTGTACTTACTTGTCATAAATTTAAACATCAATATCTGAAATATTCTATAAAAATAGCAAAATAGCAAAAAAAAGCATCACTTAGTACGTTTGTACACAAACTTTATATTATATTGTTCACTTAACACTTTCGTGTATTGTATATTAATTTAGGGTTTATTGAAAGAATTTAGGGCCGATGTATTAAAAAAAGAAAAAGAATAAGTATAAAAGTTTCTTTATAAAAAAAAAACAAACAAATCAAAAGTGTAAGTATTTGTGTAAGTATTTTTAATGGTCAGTCATCAGACTCTGAGTGTGAACAATTATTAATTATAATATTTTCTTGATCAATAGAAGGAATGTTAGTGTAATAATCAACGTAGTCTTGTTTTTTTGATGTTTGCTTTCTCCAAGTCCCCAAAAATTACGACAGAGATCAGCTCTTACATTTTCAGGAAAATTTTCATTACATTTGTATCTACATTTACTGCAATCTGTAGGAACACAGTTTTTTGCGCTAACAATGTCACCCTTTCTGTTGATATAAGATTGACCGCTTTGACGTTTGTTTTTTGCTATATTTCTCTTCCACGTGCCTGGGTTTGCTTTTTTACTTCTTTTTCGGACATTTGTTTCCTCATTCTCGTCCCGAGATGTATCAGATGTAGTTGAATTTTTGTTATTTTCGGGATGGTAAGACGATTCAGAATCTACGTAAGGGGAATCATTTGAGTCTGACAATTGAAGATCAAGAATTAGTTGCTCTATATTATTACTATTCGATGTACTAGGAAGTGGTGACTGTCTAGAATTGCGTGATCCTTGCAAAGAAAACGATGAAGTGTTAAGTTGTGGTTCAAAAGTAGTGCTAAAGGCAATAATTAGATCATTAGCTGTGGAAGCGGTTTCTTTAAGAGCGTCGGCGGATGCTGCGGGTGGAGACAGTGGCACCGAAGCAGTGGAGGCATCGGCATCGGTCATATTTTTGGGAAATTCGGTGTTTACTGCAGGCGAAGACGACAGTACCGAGGCAGCAAAGTCATTTTGTACATCACCGTCGACATCGGGGACTTTCGTTGGAACATCGGTCTTTTTTGTTGGAGATTCGGCGTTTACTGTAAGCAGGGACAGCGGTAACGGGGCAGAGGAGGTGAAGTGTGAAACACCAGCGACATCAGGAACTTCTGTGGGAACGTCGGTGTTTGCTACAGGTGGGGGCAGCAGCACCGGGGCAGCAGAGGCTTCTGTGAGAAAGTCGGCGTTCCTTGCAGGTGGAGACAGCGACACCAAGGCAGCGGAGGTGACATGAGAAGCAGCGGCGGTATTGGATCGTTCAGGAGGAACTTTGGCGTTTGCTGCAGGCGGAGACAGCGGCACTGGGCCAACAGAGGTGATATGAGAAGCAGCGGCGGTATTGGGTGTTTCAGAAGGAGCTTTGGCATTTACTGCAGCGTATACGGCCAAGTATTTTTACAGCACTTAATATTTTTTACTATTTGCTGACGACTGTTCAGTAGTACTAAAACCACTTAAACCATTTGTCTACCAGCACTTGAAAAGATTAACATCCTATAATATAATTGTGAATTGAAAGTTACAAAATGACAAAAGTAATAAAAATATTTCGCTTATTTGTCAATCATGGTAAACACAAGCGAAATGTTATAAATCTATTTAGCATTTTTTGTAGTTTAAACTGATGGTAAATAACTGCTATTACTTTTTTTGGCTTCAAAATGACATCACTTACTATGAATGTACAAATACAGTTTAGACAGAAAGAGACGGAATTATGTCATTTGGATAAGTGCGATCGGTAGAGCATGCTCATTTAATACATTTGGCATTAAAATGTAATTTTATCAAAATGTTGTAGTTAGCACATTTGTCTTCTAGGCCATCGATATAGTTTGTCCTTGTTTTGATGTGTCTGTGCTATAAAAGTAGGCACAATAAAGAATAAGAACGAGAAATGCGCTCATAAATGATATACCTTATCCAAGAAATCTTTGGACTTGAATGTTTTAGGTGTCCATTTCATTTTGCTTCCTCTTCTTCGTTTCGTATCGACGGTAGGTACACCAGAAGGTAGCCATGTTTATGGCGGCGTCAGAGGCCAGTTCAAGAGACATTTCCACTTTTTAATGATACATTGCAAATAATGGTTTCTGAGTAAGTAAAAGAGTTGATAAAATGAAAAAGAAACAAATTAATGAGGTTGGGGGAATTTCCTTTTTAATTCATTGACATTACAATAATCAAAATAGATGACTCGTTATGATATTTTACAACAACAATTATTTATCTACCTTTAACAATGATATTAGTTACTATAACATTTTAATGTGACACGTGTACATCTGATACGAAACTATGAGAAAGGAAAACAACCAAGACCATATATTTTTTTACCAAATCTTATTTCCTTTTTACAATACAGCTGACGAAGCATGGCCGGTTTGAACATAGGCTATATCTTTCGCGCATGTCCTCTCACTTGCACTCGCCTCATGTCACCATTTGGTTCCTAAAAGCTGTTATTGCGCAGCTTTCTGCGCTAAGTTCAGACCGGCAATAATTCATCGGCCGCATTGTACGGACTTACAATTTAATACCTGCACAAGCTCTGGAGCATTGATAAAGTAATATTATACTAGTATAATAACTGTTAAAGACTAAAACAATAAACAGAAAAATAATATATACTCGTGGGCTTTAGTTATTCGATGTATAAGTATCAATATTTTATTTCTTTGGAATTTCATTTAAGTAAACAAAGACCAAAAAAAATGTTCACTTATACCCCGTAGTCGCACAGCAGATGTATCACAATTTCATGTTTTACACAATTTCATAATTTCACATTTCATACTATATCACTTTTGACCAAACACAATGGAATTACACCGCAGCTAATTTTACATTCTTTTCACAGTTCTTTAATTCACTACAATTTATATGTAATGAAATACACAGCCAAAGCCTTTTAATGCCCATTTATTCAACTAACAACACACACTAGTATAAAACTCGATAAAAAATAAGTTCAAAAACGGCAACTCATAGTAAAAAGGTCGTATTTATAAATATAATTTAAAAAAAATAATAACATCATCTCTTCAGATAAATTTTATTAATTATCAAATCCAAATCACTTAGGCTTTTTGTTTCTTTATCCACAAAAGAACTTATTTTTACTTAATTTACAGTCTATTTTTGTATACACAGCAAATAATTTTTTAATGTATACCTAATCTGTTACACTTGATTGACAATGTATAAAGTATTTTAATCTCTTAAGTAAGTACATACATACGACACGATCTTTTGACTTCCTTACATTATACATAAGAGATAGTATTTTCAATATACATGTCACTTACAGTCTCATAGAGTATGGACACACTGTGTCGTTTATTAATTACACGAGGGTCGGCTCACACTCGCCGAACTAAATCAGAGACATACATCGTGATATTGCTGTCACAAACATGAACAAAGATACTCACACATCCATAATACGGTTCGGTGATGTATGGCTCGACCCATACAGATTTGGGGGGGAAACAACGGTACATTTAACATTAGGAATTCTCACTTTTCGCAGCCTAACACATACATAATTTATTGAAGTACTTCCCGTACTAACACAGCTTTCAATTCGATTCAATCCACCCACGCTCTACACTCAACGTTTTTGTTATTATTTTTGTGCTTAGCACATACTTTTTACAACCACCGTACTTAAACACTATCAGTAGAGTATTATGGACTAACGTTACTTATTTTTACACCTGGCTAGACTGGCCTTCAATGAATACTCTATAATCACTTTGTTAAACAATTAAATAAATAGATACACATTCGTTTGCATAAATCACTGACAGTTTTGATCGATACTTTCCATACATGAATTATTACCAAATTAATTTAGAAAACAACGTTCAACCTTCGGTTATTGACTAAAGATTTATGTTGCTAACTAGAATGTAAGGTGAAGTGTCACCCCAACGTAATTAATCGATTCTAGAATGAATTATGGGCAATGCGTGTCAAAGATTACAGCTTTATGACACAGTGGGCAAGTCTCCGGGATTATATCTATAGGTACACAATCTTAATCGCTTCATATACCCATAAGTAAACTATTACGGCGGCTCCGTCCACTACGTATTTTTCAAGGATACTTTTTTACGTTATTTCACCATTATGTTTCCGCTAACATAGATTAGCACTTAAGACCAAAATGGGCGTTTAAGTGCACGTTAACATTTAAATATTAACAAAGCCGTAACTAACAATGGACAACAATGTTTTATATACAATTTAAAAATCGCTAGGAAACGTCTATAAAATAGATCACACTGTTAGGCCACTTGTCTACGTCACTTGTAGTTCTGCTCGGGCGAGCGAGCGGTGGCGTGGTCACTGTCGTTTACACAGACGTGTCTCAGGTGAGTCCACCAATGTTACAGTTCACGTGGTACATGTAGGTGGCCAGCTCTTCGCCGGTGAGCTCGTCGTCGACCTCGCGAAGACTGGAGTTGGAGATGCTGCGAGGGGAGTCGACGGAGTCGGAGGGGTCGTGGATCCGCAAGCGCCACGCGCGGGCCCAGTGCCTGTGCCCGCTCGGGGACTCGTTAACGGTTGGTAGGTCGCGCCCGTTGTAGCACTGTGCACACAAACATTACAAATTAGAAATAACAGTGAATTAGCACAAAATAAAGGTAAACAGTTATAGTCATCATCATCCATGTCTTTGTTTATACCTAACCGAACAGATACCTAATGTTGGCACACATTCTTTGTTTTTAAAACGATCTAAAGAATGTTTACGATATCCATTAAAAACACATTAATAGAAACAAGAACCGGACAAAGTTGTCATTATCAAACGCTATGTAGCTTGAATATTTTTAAATGTTGACATCGAACGAACGACTCTGCTCGTCGTAAACATGCAGATAATCTATAAAAAACAACATAAATAATAAAATATATGACACAATGTTATGTTCCTTTTGTGCTCTAATCAAGCAGAAATGGATTTTATGTTTATGAAATGAACAATATGTGATCCGGGAAACAGAAATGTGTTATTGTGCACATAAAGGCGAATACAAAAGTTGAGCTCACATTAAACAAGCCGAAAACTTGGGATAATATTATGATTTTCCCTGTCACAACTCTCAGTGTACGACAGCTTAGCGTCAGCTAGCAAGGGAAAGAGAAATGAAGCCACTTATCCCTCTCGGAAACCATGAAAACGACACCCATAACGGAAATTTTGCTAATTCCCGGTGGCGCCATCTTGGATTTTGATTTTGACCCCAAAATCGTTGTCAGCGCCAAACCATGAAAACGACACTCATGACGAAAAATTAGCAAATTTTCGGTGACGCTATCTTGAATTTTGATTTTGACTCCAGTTTTGTTATCAACAACCTCGAAAACCACGCTTCGGTTCTTTCGCGCAAGTGTCTTTTGCGCAAATTTCCATTCGCGCAAAAGATTATTCGCGGGAATGTCTTTTTGCGAAAGTGTCCTGTCACGCAAAAGCCCATTCGTAGAAATGTATTTTCGCGCAAGTGGGTTCGCGCAAGTATCTGTCGCGGAAATTTCTTTCGCGCAAGTGTACCAGATCCGTCTACGAGGTAGTTTGTTATGTTTACAAAGTTTATCTCTTGTGTTTCAGTAATAAAACCTAAAACAAAAAGATTATTTGCATGTTTTAAACAAAACTAGAGAAGTGAAATTCATATTTCTGAGAACTAAATAAAAGACATAAGACAAGTTTATTCCCCTAAGCGAAACATTTTATGAGGCTATTAATAGCCGCTTGACATTAAAATAAGTGTTAGGAGTAGGACACATTTGCACTAACACTTAGTGTAATGTCATTGCTCGCATTACACAAGGTATTTTCATGATTATTAATATTCCGCCCCTGCACGTTTTGGCATATAAAGTGGCCTTGACAGAGAGACCTTTACCCGAGCCCATTAACAGGTTGTTCCATTTCGAATGACAAAAAGAACTTCATTAAGTTAGTGAGCTTCAAATGGCGCAGGCGGCTGGGGTTGGGCCGAAGATACCGCCAAAATTAGTAAAAAGAGAATGATATTTTCATGTGCTATGTGTAGCAGAATTTTTCTGCGTCTGCTAATAACAAACAACAAACATCTCACATTATAATTTTCTTATGCGATAACAATATCTGACTTAAGATAAGTAATTATAAATTAGGCGATACTTTGCGGAAATCCATGAATGTAAAATGTTATGTAAATTAGTTAGTTTCTTTAAAAAATTCGCAATAAAAATAAAACTAAAATTAAATATTTTTATGTAACTTTTTCTTTTTTTTTATATGTGGCTTAACATCCGTTCTTGGCCTATGTTCAAAAGCGGACATTAAATCGGTAATAAAAATATACAAAAACCATTTGGATATAAATCACTGTTTTACATAGTGACACACTAATGTCAGGTTACATATTTTAGAAAATATGCGGTTAGAAACTACTCAATATACATATAGTCACGCAATTTTTTTTTCTCGTCGCATATTTTAATATTCATAATATTTGTACCATTAATTACCAATGTTAACGGCAAACAGTTACGTCATATTGAAATCTATCTGAAATTTAATTTGTAAAAGTAAGTTGTTCTTTACGAGCTATTTTGTACCCACTTTATTTCCGCAACAACAGTACAGCCTAGCCCCTAATGCATTAAGTTTGCGTTCTTTGATGAATTATGATCGCAAAAACGAAAACCAAAGCGGCTTGAGAATATATGGGTGGAAAGACGGCTTGCCGTAAGCAATCCAGACCTCAGCTTTATTTCAGGGGCTACCTCAATAAATCCAAGGGTCAAATTATCACGAAAACCCGAGGAATTTTTAAGATGTTGACGTAAAATATTAAAAGGCATTAAATATAGAAAATTGCTCTCGAAGATTCCTCAATAAAGTGTAAAACGTAATAAAATGGACATTACAGCCGGTCAAGGGCGGATCGGCCCTAATACGAGTTTTTAGATACAAACCAATAAACTTTACCTTGTATTTATTACTATTGGTTAAAACCGACTTTTTATCTGATACAATATAAAATAAGGAGAACAACAAAAAAATAATCAATATGAGTAAAAAATGTGAGACTCGCTTGAATGCCAGTATTCTCGAATGATTCCTTTTAGTTATATTGATGGACATTATCCTTGGCCAGTTTATAAATTGATACGTGCTACTGCGTCGGACTGTGAAGGGCTATAAATTCATTACTTTATTTTCATTGTGTGTATTTGTTCTGTCTGCATTTGTACATTCATTGAACAAGCCATAAACATTCATGACATCCTTATCTCCTGCCACTGTCATCGAGGAACATTAGGTTTCTAGACACACGATTGTGCATTGAAAAAGTAAGTAACAAAGATGATATTACATTTTATTCTTTAGTAATTAAAGATAGTCTTACATTCCTTTGAGTTACTTGTTGGTAATCCTAACAGTCTCACACGATCTTTGTAACTAACTTATTTTCTCACATCCTATGTTTGTCGTGGGATAGTATTCAAACTCAAAGCATTTATTTCAATTAAACCATTCACAGGCACTTTTGAATTGTCAAGTCGTCGGTCAGTCAGAAATATGAAGCTAGTTGCCCATCCCAAAGCGTAGTATTTATGTAATAATATAGTTTAAAAGTGTGACCATGGAAATATTAGTCACATAATTAATGTTGAATATAGGTATAATTATACGTGAGAACGATGTAAATAAGACGTTGAGTGTCCAGAGTACAGCAAATAGAAATTTAAACAAAACAATCCATAAATAAAATAAGTGGCGGTTAAGAGATGACCACACAGGAACAGTTTTCGACATTTTATGATAGGTATTTTATTCGACGCTTTTAATAAATTACACGATAGAATTAACCAATAAGCTATCGTAGTAGTTATATTTAAAAAAGTGTTGAAATAAAAATCATAATTGCACCCTAATTTCGTAACACACTCAATCACAATTCGCAAGATTTTGAAGGAGATTGCTACGGGTACTACGGTACGAGTATTGCTAATGATCCTGTACTTAGATTCTCGTTTACTCCTATTCTTTTGCCTACGCATTGAGGAAGACATACGCATGGTAAAACCAGGAAATAAATATATTTTAACAAAGGAACTTGATTGAACAGCCTTCAAAATTTAATTTACATGTTTGAAATGGTCTAAAAACTAAATATTTATCTATCTAAAAATAACATTACACATCTAGGTACTCATTGATAATTAATATGTACTAAAGTCTACTTTAAGTAAATGTTGTAAGCTTTTTTATAATTCCAAATAATGTGGACAGTAGTATGGAATGGAATGTCGCCGACTGTTTTCGGCATCGAAACGCGTATTTTGTATGCGGGTAGCAAACAATTTGTTAGATGCAACCCAACTACAAGAAAGATTAGCAAGCATCTAATTATTGTTGCTGCTGATGATTTTTGGTGGGTAGTGACATGGGATAGTAACAAAATACTCACGTTTTCCAATTAAATGACTAATATGCGTATTCAGTAACTCTTCTCCAGGCCCTTCAATTGACTTTTTTACTATCATAAGCACACCGCAAACCGATTTAATGTCACGGATTCGCTTGTTCTCATCATCAACCTCTTCCCGCACCGCAAGAGAATTGACGAATTTGAACACATAGCTGGAAATCTCGTGCAACATCCCCAAAAGGGGATAGTTGACCGCCCGGTCCCATAGCAATCTTCACGTTATGTTTAAAAAAATCGTCTGCTAAATAACGTAAATAACGCAATTAATGTTAATGTTTGAAGGCATTCCCATTGTAAGTGTGTTATCCAAAGAACCTGCAGTTCTTTGTCTCATCATCCGACATTACATTTTGAGGTTTTGCATTTTTTCTGGTCCTCTTGTCTTCGTTCAGGTTTAATTGACTTCATATCTTAATAAAGATGTTTGTGTATGTGTCTCTGTCTTTTAGTATTGTAATTGATGTTAAACCATGTTAAAGTTCAATAAATAAATTCATTAGCAGTTAGACAGGCGAATCTTATAAATAAATTAAATAACAGTAAGACACATCTGTCTAACTGTTATTTTATTTATTTATTGAACTATGGAAAATAAATTGGGATGTAGACACATCCGAATTTATTTTGGTACAAATCTTCGAAAACTTTCAATACGTCATGAAATTATTTCTAGCCGAACCTAACTAAACGCTGCGGTACTTTGCCTGTAGCCAGTTTATTAGATTTTGAAGCCAGCTTAATTCACGGAACGTTCCAGGGTTTTACATCGGTACTATTGGCAATAGTGACGATTTTCTGGCAGTACACTGGGATTTATTGTATGTATATTGAGATTTCGTTAAGCAGCAGAATCAAAAGTTATAAATGGGATTTATATACAAACGTAACATAACATCACACCTGTAAAGGCAAGGCAGAGGTGTACCTATGTACACCCACATTTGGCCAGATAATATGTTCCATGTAGGAAATGCAATCCCGATCTCGCGGAATCTAGATCTCGAGCTATTTTAAGAGATCAACCCCGAAACAAAAATTGGGCGAGATCTTGCAAGATTGACGAGATTGAGCGGCAGCATTCAGCGTGTACTCGGTGCGAATTGAATAAACGTGCTGTTGCTGATAAAGCCCACGCGACTCTTATAATTATTGGCCAGAGTTACTCATACAGAAACAGATGGATGTGGCAACAAAGGGTACATTTTTTACACTTTGCTTGTAATAGCTTGCCCACTCTGGTGCCAACCAGTGTTAAGTCTGAGAGGGCATTTTCAACTGCTGGATACCTAGCAACTGAAATAAGATGCCGTTTGTCGGATAGCACCATCAGTACACTTTATTTTTTAAGGAGCTCTTTCCACAACCACCCCTATACTTACCCATAAATGATAGATTATAAAGAATAGTATTTTTTTCAAATATAATAGCAGTTTTCATCGCGTTTTAGTTTTCCGATTAAATACAATTTAATAGACTTTTTTTTTAAAGTACCCGTGATCTCGAGAATGCATTCCCTAGTTCCATGTAATAGGGGGCGAGCCTATTGCTATAGTCTATTTCTGTAGAAATACATGACGTTAGTAATCGAAGAGTTTATATCTATGCGTTTTCGCAGATTGTATCTGGGTAGGATTGAGATAATAACATTTTGAATACAGTGGAATAGGTAAGCGATACAATTTTTTTTTTTGAAAATCTATCAGAAAGAGATCCACTTTTTTATTCGTGTTCGATACCAAGAAAACATTTAATTAATAATGCGTAGAATTTGGCGGTCAAAGCATTTATAAAAAAAAACAATATTAAAACATTTAAAATAATATTTTAATCTAATGACCACAAATAACCGAACGAACCAAACACCGAACGTGGAGTTCAATTATAATTAAACAAACTCGACATTAGATTGACAGGTAGTCCATTCAATTCAGTAATTTGTGCATTCTTGATGCTAATCGACATTCACTAACATAAATAAAACTGATAAATGAGCATGACTGATTATCATAATCAATGCATTTAAAAGAAAAATTATAATAAATGTGACTTGATAATGATCAAGACTTTACGTCACATATAAAGTAATGGAGCGGGTCCTTAAATTAGATACTTTTACAATTTAATGACACTTCCAGGTCTCTAATCTCAATGCCAAAGTTTTAATATAATACAAATTCAAATTCATTTATTATTTTTGTGACCATAGGGTACTTACAATATTTTTTTTGTTAAACGTTGCCCTACACTAGGAATTTTTCCTGTATTGTGGCTGCGTTTACAAACATTTAAACTAACATACACAAACAGCCAAACCCGAAACAATTACTTGATTGATTACTAATTATACAGATGTATAACTGTTCGTCCATGCTATGTCCCGCCAAAAGGCATACAAAATATCTGAGGTAACCTATGTCAATTAACAAAATAAAAATAAATTCAAAGATGCATCTACTTAAAGGGGAAGGGCCAGGTTGCCCGCAAACTTCAAATTTTCTCACGGTTTTTAGCTATTTGCAGGTTGCAACATCAGAGGGGCAATTCCGGTATTTTTAAGAACGTTCGCATTCTAATCTCAGTGTCAATCTGTCAAAAATTGTATAGCGTTTACCTACATTTTTGACATTAGACTGTCGCTGAGATGAGATTGCGACTTGAATTTGAAATCCCGTAATTAAAAACGGTTGTATGTTGAACAAACTATTATTCGCGACCGTAACATGTATATATCACAGAATTATATTAATTAAAATCATCAATACATCCCTCCAAGTTCATATAATCCTATTGGTTGATATTTTATGAAATTGTCATTTGAGAATCCCGAATCCCCCCGAACTGTCATGTTATTATTATAGTAGACATCATATTATTATTATGTCTCTATTAAACTGAGAAACAAAGGATGGACCGTGTGAAAGATGATATGGCAAGAAAGGAAGGGACTTCTGAGATGGTGACTCAGATCATTTATACACTAAATGGTAGCGTATGTATGTAAATAAATAAATAAATAATAAATAAAATGATCTGAGGATGGTGACTGATAGAGAATTATGGAAAAAAATAAATGGTGCACCGACCACAAATAAATTGGGTAAGGGCAGGGGAATGATAGTATTAATAATTATTATCTATCTATATTTCTAATAATGAGGTTTACCGAAATAAATAATACGCCAATGACACTTACCCTCTAGCTATCATTGGCCCACAATTTACTTTGGACGTGAACAGACCTTTTGATGTTTAGATAGTTGAAATACCTTTTGCCTTTTTTTGCGGCTTTTTTCGTGCTTTTAGCTGTACATTAGTTTTGTTGTACCATGTAGATATTCGAGCTAAATTGTCTTTTTTTTATATGCACGTTTTTCTGTGACATTAAAAACCTTTTTTCTTTTTTTAAATAAAAAGTCGATGACTGACGAGTCGTCAAAGATGAATGAATAGTATCAGAAGATGAATCGTGAATCTTCATTAATCGTGTTTTAAACGTTTGAAGTGCCTCTCATATATCGGAAGTGTTATCTTTTGTACCAGTCAATTTCTTTGGAAAAGTAACTAACTAACGACTGACCTCAATCAATTAATATTCAATACTAAAATTATGTAATGCTTTAAAATAAGTAGAATCATGAACCCATGTGAACGCATATATTGGTAGCGCACCATTCATAAATGCATTCTAAAAATAAAACATCACAAGGGACGGAATGTTATTTAATGCAATATACGCCTTCAATAATGCATGAAGTTGAAGATTGAGTCAACATCGACATGAATATTCGGGAGTGACGTTATGTTACTGTTAATGGAAATCATGGGTGCTCCTTCAAATAACATATTTAATTCATCTTAGATTTGGAATTGGACTC
Source organism: Brachylomia viminalis (assembly GCA_937001585.2). NCBI lineage: Eukaryota > Metazoa > Arthropoda > Insecta > Lepidoptera > Noctuidae > Brachylomia > Brachylomia viminalis. Next base: position 9,382,230 of record OW443302.2, on the reverse strand, counting down.
AACAATCCACCTGTTTCGATCATTCTTCAGCTGTATCAACATTAGAAAGCCAGCTGTGTACGATTCCTGATAGGTAATTCTCGTAAGTACTTAAAAACATTCAAATTCAAGTCACAATCTCATTTCAGGAGAATCATTGTCTAAAAATTTTCAAAATGCAGGTATTTTAGAGATTTTTTGACAGATTGAGACCGAGATTAGAATAAAGTGAACGTTTTTATAATTACGGAAATTTTACGATTGGGTGAGGCCTGTGATTAACAGTGGACGTCTTTCATTTTAAATGATGGTCATGATTGTGTTGTTCATAGTACTGAAACAATGCATTATTTAGCACACTTTCAGAGCAAAACCGAACTTCTAATCTTAGAAAAGGTTCTTTAATCTGGTCCCTAAAGGTCAAGGAGCTCGATCAGTGAGGTGACACGAATGTATGATTAATTTTATATTACAATCACACACATACTAACGTGTCATTTGATTTCATACATACAAACGTTTTCTACTTTATAGTGATAACATTATTTAAGCAATACAACCTGTAATCAAAGCGTTGACATTGAAGTTTCGACCCATATTTTGAATTAATTGAAGGTGTTCTTGAATTCTCATATCTTGATTGTTTATCTATTAAGTTGTTTATGTTATTTTATTTCATTTTCATTATAAGGTACTTGATAATTACTGAGTATTTTTTTACGATAATACCTTATAAAGACACAAAAACAAGCAGTACATGGATCAACTGAAGGAGAAATCAAGTTTAAACATATACAAACAACTAAAAAGCATCTTGGATGGAAATGGCTACACCGATACGTCACCAGCAATTAATTTTTGGTTGGAAGGAAAAAGAGACACACAGAAGGTATCCACAGTATCCACATATTGTACGATTTAGAAAGTTGAGTGATGTGAAAAAAATGCTTCTTCTCAGCTGAGACGAATCTAATGACAAATGAAGTCTACTTACTAAAAAGTGTTAGTGAAGCGTTAGTTACCGTCGCCCATTGTTCCCATTTAGTATTTGATTGTGGGCCTGACCTCACCTGCGCTCGGGGCGGCGCATCATACAATTGTGTGGTGGCAGTGGATAGCCTGCGCAGGCGGCGGGTACCTCGCACACTGGCGCAGGCCCCTGGGCCCCCGGCCCGCAGCCGCTGCGATGCAAGCAGAGCGCTGTATGAGCGCCCCATACGAGGTCCCCCTCGTCCGCACCACGTCGCTAACGTCACCTGCAACAAAAATAAACTTTGTAGTTAGAGAATAAAGATTTTTGATTAGTCACATTCAATGAGATACTGTTGACAAAAACAAAATGCAGAACAGAATGGCACATTATCCCCACTCGACCAAATAATTTTTGTACAAACAGGGACAGAGCATTCTTTTGTTGGTCTATCCATACTAAAATAACAAGAATGTCACGGAATAATGCTTTAGACAATTTTCAATAATTTTGGTGAGAAATAAAGAGTATTCCATGAATTTGCTTCCGTGCTACGTCGTTGCTACGTCGTTGCTACGTCGCTGCTACGTCGCTGCTACGCCGTTGCTAAGCACCGTGTGAGGTTGCTACGCCGCGTAACCGCGATGCGCACTAGATGCTAAGTTGAGGTAGTACAGCCTTACATCTCACCTCAGAATTGTTCTGTATTCTGAGCATCTCACAAATTAAAGGAAGGCTAAAAAAAACTAGACACGTTGACTACTGATAAAATATTTAACTTATTTTGAGTTTCTTTTTGCATCAATACTCGTATTTAATCTGGTCACGATCGCTACGAGGCAGTTCAGTACAGTTCGAGGTAAACATAACAACACTCACAACTGTATTGTCAAGTTCATTGATATTCAAAACTCCATTGTGTATTTTTAATTACGTCAACCCAAATTCTATTTAGACATTTATTATAATTAGTGAATAACAAAATGGAAAGAGTTTACCAAATAAAGGTGAATTAATTTTTGAAAATCACGGTGATTAAAATTTTGTGTATTTTAACTATTTACGCTGCACAGTTTGGCTGCTCATTCTCCTAGTATTTTGACGAAGTTCAATGAAACTACTCAATTGAATTTCAGTGAAAATTAACGCACGTTAACAGTAACCCATTATAGCGCTATCTACATCGCCACGTGCGAATCACGCATCTCATTGACGTCACGCGAAATCCTGCATCGCGCAAGCAGAGTTTACCGCGCAACTAGCTTAATACAACGTCCCGATATCAATCGTCAGGCAGTTGTCCACCAGACACGATATCCGTCTGATCGGAGGATCCTCCCTTTTCTATGGAGGTATGAGTGAATTTTACACCCTGTTCCTCGTACTTCTATACCGTAATTCTAGGTAAAAATAGTCGGTTATAAAATTGCTGCAAAACCGTTTTACCAAGCAATAAAACCATCATAGTGTGGTTATCAATTACATCATTGATAGAACACCAATATCTAATAAGTACGTATTTTACGAAAGATCGACATGGCAATCGTAAATGTTTACAGGATAACAAAACAATTTTATGTCTCTGTGTTTATCTTCCTGAACTAGTGACCTACTAATCCTTATTGGGAATCAAAACAAATCCTGCAGAAGTTTCAATGCTCGTGCTGTCTCTTTTTAACAAGTTAGAATGAATATGTCCTGCCTAACTCACGAATGTTTAGTCCTTCTTGTTATTATTATGTCTGTGTCGAAAGTCAGTCAGAGCTTGAGAACATTTACATAAAATATTGTGGGTATTTGCGACCTCTGACCGGCACGTCGCCGCCAAGGGTCCATTACGCCCCCACAGTTACACTTCACAGAATCCAAAGAATTAACGTAATACAAAGCTGGGACGGATTTATTAATGTCGATTTTCCTTCGCAATAGAGCCATTTCATTAAAGTTTAATCTTAGAGACGCATTGACGCAACTGACTTCATTTACTATCTGATCTATTTGTAATTAATAATTATCTAAACATTTGTTAACTCAAGGCAAATAGTTTTTAGGTCATGATTATCGTGTCAAATTTCTTTTCATGGTATACAAGCTTTATGTTTAAATTAAGACGGAAATAATAATGATTTCGCATAAACTAAGGAAGCTGGTTCTAAGCTTGTGATACAAATTCTTGGCATACAAGCCATATATAATCTAGGAACCAGTTTGAATAATGTTAAGCTTTAACAATTTAATACAAATCCGCTCAGCTGTTTTTAATGGTGATAGTAAAAGACCCTATATTAAGATACATTTATGACAGTTTATGAGCACATAAAATGTATGTGTTACCTTCCCTTTATTACTTTTCTACGTGCAGATATGTAATACTATAGGAAAAAATCATTAACACATTAAATAACATACATAAACCACAGGGTAGGTACCTAATAGCAGTAAAAAGTCAATAGTAAGAAACCAGGCTGAGACATCCACAGCTCGCCGTTCGATAAGGACTAGGCCCGGGTCGACGGCGCGTTGTGTTCCACGCGCGCCTCAAAGAGATGTCAGCACCAATGACGGGGTCCGCTAGGGCCGATGCCTGCTACGGTTGCGGGAAAGTCCGAGAGGGATACCGTGGCCTCTGGCACAGGCAACTGAAGGAACACGGGTGGGTTTTAGTCAGTAAGAGTCTGACACGCCCTCCTGCTCTGCCCAGAGCGGGAGAAGCTATTTGATGATTTCACAATCTCGAAAAAAAAAAGGCTGAGACATCCAACCAACGAAACCAGTAAATAAAAGCTGGCTAAATGTATATTGATAAAAATCCTCTTAGAGATAAGAAAATATCAACTCCGAACGCAATTTCCACTATATACTATATGTATGATAATGATAAATCTTAGATTGCATGCCATTCAATCCTGTTAGACTCCTTCATAAAACAATAACTGCGTCAGCTTGTAGTAGAAATAAATAATTGTCAATGTATTGTTTAGCCGCAAAAGATAAAAATACATTATCCGACACCAAAAGCTAAACTACTTTGTAGTAGAATAGAAATAGAGAAACACCCAGAGATTATGTAAACGATGCTGAGACACAATTTGTAGCTCAATTCAGCTTTGATAGCTTTATCAAAATTCCACGGCTGATGAAAGTCACGACTCGTGACAGAACAGTTCTTACGTCACATATCTTAGGACTGTGTATTTTTCTTCTAAAATGGTCCGTTCTATATAAAAATGGTCCGTTCTATATATAAATGGTCCGTTCTATATATAAATGGTCCATTCTATATATAAATGGTCCGTTCTATATATAAATTACAGCATGAGTGGATCTTTTTTCGTCTCATACGATCAAGGGTCATAAATTTCTAAATTTTCAATAATAATAAAAAATAACTTTGTTCAGGACCATCTTCTGTCTTTATTGTTAGGATTTTGCTTGTAAGAGTATATTCATTCTAAAATATAGTTCCAGATTAAGATAAGTTTTCATTTTAAGACTAAGTTCAAATGCTAACAATCTTCAATCCATTCCAGTTTATTACAAAACATGGTTTAGCTTAATAGTCACTGACTGCTCTATAAAAAAGTCGCTTAACTGGTCGATCTGGTCCTAAAAAACCTCTGAGGCATTTTAAGTCTATGCAAATGTAATCAAATTCTTTTTGCAACACGAAATATTTTAAAATCATAATTACTGATGTTGTCTCAGGCTATCATTAGAACATGTTTTGTTGTGAGATGAATTGGTTTGGACTTTATTTGCCTAGCGGATATGAACGTTGAAAAAAATACCTATCACCATTTCTTTGTTTAATGACTTTTGTTTAATACTAGCTTCAGCTCGAGGCTATAACATGTTCCCTCCATTTAATTTCCCGGTGTATTACCCAAATTCTACGGACCTTGCAAGCGAACACCGGTTGGGCGTTCTCGAATTTCTTGCTGAGTGCCCGGCATTTCTAGTGTTACTTATATTGGATTAAGAATCCATGATTTAAAAAAAAATGTCTGTAGAGAAAGACAAAATAGTAGCCTACGTAAATAAACTATGAAAATCGTCTTACTTAAGTGTTGTGTCTCGAATTTACCCCACAAGGTAATTTCCTGTAAATTTTTCGCCCAATTTTAGACAATGTTTTAGACATTTTCATAAACTCATATGAATAGGATGTATTCTCAAACAGAAAATTAACCAACAACTTTATCACATTCTGACAAATAATTTCTTCAAATTGTCTAGGTACCTACTTAATTATAAATCTAGACTCAAGAACAAAATTTCTTTAGATTCCAATTCCGCCTTACAAAAGAACTGTTATTTAACCATTTGCTTTTCATCAGAGTTAAGTAACACTATCTGCCTGATCGTTTGACGTTAACAACTCGCGCGGTTAACTCTACTCTGGTAAATGCATTGGGCACCTGTCACACCGCGCCGACGCGCGACGAGGAAGCGACAAGCCATCAACGATTTTTTTGCTCAAGAAACATACAAAAGATATAAGTCGCGTGTAAGTAAAATATACAAATATATGAATAGTTGATAGCTATGGTTTAAGACATTTATTTCTCAAAAACAGAATTCAATTAATCACTTAGAAAGAGAAGCACTGGTTGCATGTATATATACATTTGTTGTTGTTTGGAACGAGTATCGGAACGGTATGTTTGAAGTTAGAAGTAGGAACAATATTGTTAGCCGTGTATTTAGTTAGTAAAATAAACTATGCTAAAAGAGATCGAGTTTAGAAGGTATTTTATTAAATATTTTTACTTGTAGTGTGTAGGTAATCTGCAAAAAATATTGAGACTTCATAGTCCATATTACGTATCGAAACACAGTTTCTATCATAGCCACTATTGAAAGCATAATGATAAACTTTTTAATGTTTAATTTTTATTTAAATATCTAATCGTGTTATTGTATTTGTTGTGAATGTGTATATAGTTTTTATGATTAATATTAAAGTCTAGATGTAAATATTCCGAGCTATTATGAAATACTTACACTAACTAAGTAATTGAAAATTTTCATTATGTGGAATTTTAACTTGTCTTTAAACAGGGGAAATGATTGTATTTCCTTAATATCTTTCGGCAATTCTTTATACATTATGGCTGTCATACTTAATCTTTCTAGTACCGTAGTCGGTTCGTAGTCTATTGTAGAGACTAATGCTTGTTGGTACATACCCATACCAGCGAGTAATCGCTGGTCGCCGTCGCCGTTTTTACTTGCTAGCTCTGCTCGCTTCTCGTTAATAGCCAACAGAGGGACAGGTCCCATTCCCTAACTATTTATAATGAGTTAATATTCGGTTTCAAAGTGTAAACTTACGTTAACTGACGGCTGACGTACGGTTATAGTTTATATGTATGGTTTAACAAAAACAGGCTTGAGTACCTAACTGCGAGGCTAATTTAATGATGTGAAATATAATTTGGAGAGATGAAACTAAATTCATCAAAAAATATTGGCTAGGTAGGTATGTATAGGTTTTTATATAGGGCGAAGTGGATTATAATGGATATCGCGGCGCGTGTATTGGATCATTGGGTTCCATACAAAATTGTTGAGCTGGATGGTGCTGATCCACGCGTCGTGTTCGTGAACGGGCGCTGTCAGTTGGGACTGGTCATCTCTTAGCCACTACGGCTTATTTTAATTATTTTATTATGGATTGTTTTGTTTTAATTTATATTTGCTGTACACTGGACACTCAATGTGTACGTCTTATTTACATCGGTCTCACATATAATTATACCTATATTCAACATTAATGATGTAACTAATATGTATGTAACAATATAATTTAAAAGAGTGTCCATGGAGTTTCTTGCCCGTTCTTCTTCATAGGTACCTACTACGCTTTGGAATGGGCAACTAGCTTCATATTTCTGACTGACCGACCACTTGACAATTCAAAAGTGCCTGTAAATGGATTAATTGAAATAAATGCTTTGAGTTTGAGTTTGACTTTGTGGAAATTATTTCATCAACACTGCTCTCAAAACGATGGAAGAAAACATGAGGAAACCGGTATAGCCTAGAAACAAAATTTCGAAGACGTGACATCTACCAACCCGCACTGAACCCGCGTAGTGGATTACGGCCCACTCCCTCTCACAGAGAAGAGGTCTGTGTCGCAGCAGTGGGAACGATATATGCTGATTATGCTAGACTACACAGTACTATGGTATCTTGCTTCATCCTAAGAAAACTAAAAACTAAAAAAAAAACTTTAAACGTGTTTTACGTCCGCATCGCGTATATTACGATTTAAATAATTTAATAAAGCTGATCGCTTCCACGATATCATTACCTGTTGCTCGGCTTTTTATACAAAACGGATTCTTTCGACTAATCAACATGCATCATGAATAATTTAATGTGAATTGACAACAAAAACTGTTCTCACCCGTCAAATAGTGTGATTTCATTGAAGAATCTATTTACCTACATATTTTTTGCTCACAAAGTATTTTGCTTCAAGAGGTATTGTTGATTTTTTTCATGCCACGACGGCTGATTTAACTTTACGAACAATATGAACTCGTAATATCGTACGCCTACGTCAGCGAAGCTAAAACAAAGAAATTGTGTAACACCCAGTAATGGTTAGTATTTCGTTACGATAGAACCGTTTCAGCAAAGCTAACAGCATATTATTCTGTTCCAAAACACACAAGGCGGGATCATGTGTCTCACAGACTATAAAAAAAAACTGTATTCTGTAATGTTTGGCATAAACTTTTATAGTCACAAGTATTTAGGGACGAGAGCCATGTTTTTTGAATTAAAGGTAATTGTCACTGCAAACTAAGAAGCAACGTACACATACGAGTATACTCGTAAACAAGTTCTAACGTAATATTTTTTCAACAAACAATAATAAGAGACGGTTTGAATAATTGAACTATCGGTAAAAAAACACGTTCTGTCTACACTCTTTAGTTTCTTTTTAGAAGCACAGTCGGTCATAATTACATAGTATGCATAGAGAAAATAAAATTGAAGCCACTCAAACAGCGCTGATTGGTTAACTGGTTGCTGGATCACTGTGATATTATCTGATCTTTGACTCACAATTTGTGAGCTTTACCTTCATCAAAGCGGTCACGCTAATACCAAAGAGACTCCTAAATATCCGTCTCGTATCTTTGGGAAATCGTAAGTAGGTAGGTACTTGTGAAAGCTTAGTCTTGAAACTGAAGGTATGTTAACTGAAAGTAACTTGAGGACGTAGTTTAACGAAAAGGATCCAATCCACAACATGGTCAAAAATTAGTTAAGTGCACCAAACAGATGGTGAATATCAATACTATCGGCCAGTAAAAAAGATACATCCAAAAACCACTGAAAGAAAGAAAGAAAGAAAATATTTTATTTGGGACACGCACAAGAAATACAAACAATAAAAATAAAAACATTAATTCTAACAAAATCATGAAAACAATAAAAAATTAAGACAAGACCTGTGCGAGGTAAAAAAGGCTCCTATCTCAGCATGATGCTGCGATATTTGAAAAACAAACAAATACCGCAGCGCTGGTATTCTGATAGGGCCCGTTGTGATGCCACGGACATAAAATAAATCCCACTAGAGGACAGACACAATAGAGGACTGTCTATCACTTTCATCACCCACAGAACCAACTAACATTCATGGCGCGTTAAAAAGACGAGAGCATGCGCGAAACTGTAATTTATCTGTATCTATATCTGTATACTGTATAAATTTACTTTATTTACTCGGAAAATACAATACTACGCTTGAGTATAATAACAATAAAAAAGTTTTATTATTACACACAACATCATACTTTCAATTAATTTAAAAATGAATACGTTTAAACTTCAAACGGCAATATCTCTAAAGTGACTTTGTGTGGATTGGATAATTTTCGTGTAACTACGTCCTTGGTTAGGTACCTTTGTACAAATCTGCGGAGCGAATTGGTTGACTCTAAGGTAAGTACGCACTGTACGATTTACAGGAATTAAAAGCATGTATTAATAATAATTAGTCTATGTGACAGCCGTTCAATTAGCGATTTTCCTTCCGAAGATAGCTAATCGGGTTTAAGAAGCTATTTATATATATTTCCTAAGCTATTCTTATTAGCATAGAAAATCAAGATATATTTTTAAATAACACTGTTTTTCCTCATATCCGATTAGCATATAAATCGGTTAATACAATTAACGCCTCTTAAAAACCAGCAATAAAACAGGATTGTCTTGTCATACTAATCTCACAATATTGTGCCCCTGGTTCTACTAAAGCACGCGTAAAGTATTAAAGTGAAGTCTCGTTTCCACGTCTCGTAAAAACGGAAGACATTAAAGAATTTTGTCAAGTTTTTCGAAGTTTGATAACAACTTCTGAACTAACAAGTTTTCTAGTGGCATTTAAACTTTGAAATCTAAGGCGGGAATTGATATACGTTTTATTTCTCGTTCGTCGTTCGTCATACTTATAGTTATACATATGTGACGCGATGCGCTGTTGTTGATCGGACGATATTTTGAGGCGTTAGTACGATTAAAGTAAGTTATACTTTATTTTCAAAATAAGGTAGGTACTGTAGCGGTTTTAGCCGGAATGACTTTCTTTATGATTAATGATAAATGATTTTATTTCTGTAAGTAGATTTGTACAAACACTTTTACACGTCAAATATATTTTTTTTTAACTAGATGAGGCCGGTGTTTCCTATCTGTCTACTCTGAGAAGAAAGGCCGAAACAAACTCAGAGGTCACAGTCTCTTTTAATGTCCAGACAAAATCTTGGTCAGATCATGTGAAGGCTATGTAGATCGGTATCTAAAATGGTATTTTGAGGAAAGAACCATACAGTTTGAGTGGACCTGTCCAGTTAGTGCACGCAATTGTCAGTAATCGTGCAGCTCAACTCAGAACTAAAGGAGCTCAACGATTCGACGAACAATACCAAAAAAAGGACATTTGAGTAGGCCGCATAAATTACTCAAACTGCCAGATCATGATTAAACTAACCGAGAAAAATACAAAAAAAAGCAATGACCGACATAGTTCTCACATTCACAATAATTAAAATAATATTATAATACTTTACAAAGTAAATACTTATGTCATATTAAATATTATAAAATACATCAATGTCAATGTGTATATAAAAATCCGGACATAATCTTTGAGGACCATGTAGATTAGTGTCTGAAATAGTCTTTTGAGGAAAGAACCACACAGATTGAGTGGACCTGTCCAGTCAGTGCACGCAATTGTCAGTAACTTTTCCCACCTCCACGAATGCTATAAGTACCTAAATAGCATAATTCCAACACAACATCACGCCTGTAATCCTAGAAGGGTACTGAAGAGGTGTACCTATCATTTCACCAATTATGTTTGAGTCCCATGTAATAGGGGGCGAGCCTATCGCCATCAACCGGGCACAAATCCAGACTCCGCGGGCTGCTACTGTGAAAATCCTGTTGGTAATACTTCGTCCGAACTGGTAATCGAACCCAGGACCTCGTGCTCAGGAGTAGCACTCGTGACCACTAGACTAGCTTGCTAAATGCTTAATTATATTAAGACATTGTACCGTGCTTTCCTATAATTAAGATACATGCGAGATCTACAAGGTGTTGTTTTGCATCCTCGTCAAATTCGAGGAGGTAACTATGCTAATGATTCTCGACACGAATCAATAATAAAATAAGTAGGTTTTTATTTTTTGTATTTTTCGGAAATCGGCATGTGTAGGGCCCGTGTGATACCGCCCTGTAACTGCGCTGTAACTGTAACGCATGCACACAGCGACATAGTCGTACGACACTGCCTACCGCATACGCAACGGGGCGATTTTGTTCTTTGAAAGTGGAGTATTCTGAAATACTGTCAAACTTAGATACCTAAAAAAAACAAGTAAGTATGTATTGATTATTGAGCAGGATCGTAATTTTATTTGATTATTTATGTCTATCATAACAGCTTCCTGAAATTTGACGAGGATGCAAAACGACACGTTGTATATTATGAAAATTACTATGAGCTAATACTGTGTACCCATTGTATCTAACTAAATACATAGGTACACAGCATTAGCTCAAAGTATTATAGCTAGTTTAACTAGTTTATTCAATTAAACTAGCTGTGCCCCGCGGTTTCAACCGCATAAGTCTCGATCCCGTGGGAATATCGGAATAAAAAGTTTCCTATGTCCTATTGCAGGTCATGATCTACCAGCCATGATTTATCAGCCATTTTAGCGTGAACGCGTAACAAACAAACATATAAAAATCTGATCTTTTATCTTTATAATATTAGTTTAGATACCAAATAAATAAATAAATATTAAACACAATTTCATATTTAGAAGCATAGAAAGGAGTATACCTCAGCTCGCGAGCTGACACGGCTCCCTTCCTCGAGGTTTGTAAATCACGCACTAATTGTAATTGTACTGAGAAGTTCAAAACAAGGAACAAGTTATGGTTAACAAACGGTTCGAACTGTTCAATGAAGCGACGCCGTTACTCAATTCTAAGTTGCACAAAGTTATCTTGCGGCAGTTCGTAGTTTCAGAACGATCTATTTGTCACATCATATTGTATTGGTAAAGGCAGAACAATAGTAGAACGTAGCTTTATGTGCAGTGTTTGTGACACATTTACTAGCGAAGTGGTAAGTACAAGGTTGCGTTGGACACTACGACTAATGTTATGTCTGTCGTTTCCAGTCAAGTCATCATCATCATCAGCCTATATTCGTCCACTGCTGGACGTAGGCCTCTCCTAGTGAACGCCACTGAGCCCGATCTTCGGCTCTCTTCATCCAGTCTCTGCCAGCCACCTTTCTCAAGTCGTCACTTCTCCTGGCCGGCGTGTGTCCCACACTACGTTTGCCTAAACGCGGTCTCCATTCTAAAACTCGTTTTTCCCAACGATTGTGGGTTCTACGAGAGATATGACCAGTCCATTGCTGCTTTAGGTCCAGTCAAGTACTAGGACCTAACTTTTATCAAGTATTGTAGCTATAGATACTTGATAAAATAATAAAAACAATGGGACGCTTCACATGTTCTTGAGTGCGACACGACCCCGGCTCGGAACGATTAAAATCAATAAATATTTTCTTATATATAAATCATTCCGAGAAAAACAGCTACTTAGTGTTAGTTTTTTTTATTTTTATTCTTTGCCCCACACTAGGAATTTCTCCTGTATCGTGGGTGCGTTTACAAACATTTAAACTCACATATACACAAACAGCCAGACCCGGAAAAACTACTTGTACGGAACAAATATTTGTGTGACCTACAGTCACACAAATATTTGTTCCGTGCGGGAATCGAACCCGCGACACGCAGCGCAGCAGTCAATCGCTTAACCACTGCGCCAACCGTGCCGTCATAGAAAGTTTGAAGAGGAAACTGGGCTAGAAACAAAGCCCACCGTGAACACTTAAGAGAAGTGAGCTTGAAATGAGCGGTCAATACTGGAAGCAATAATAATAATAATATTGATTTTTATTTCGGAATAAAGAATCCATAGTGTTAGTAACGTAATATTAAAACAACTGATTATCTAGTGTTAGTACCAATAACCCTCTGCACAAACTGCTTGACAATTAGAGAGCCGAAACTCTCCGCTACAGTTCTCAGGATGAGATTGCGACTGCCTCTCACTCTACTCTAGCGAAGCCGTTTTCGCAGGACATCTAGCGATATTTTGGTGTTATTGACCCATAGACTACTCCCTAAAAAAATCCCTAGCATCATGTAGAGTGACGGCTCACTTCAAGCCCACTTCACCTAAGTTTCCACTGTGACATTCTTACGAAATAGCACTACAAGAGACTTTTTTAATTAGGGAGTTTTATAATTGAATACCAGATTTAAGCCTAAAACTTCATTAAGATTACCTACAGTAAAGTAAGTAAGAAAACGTTAGGCCAGTAACCTCTGATGGCACCTAGATTAAAACTCAAGGACTACAGGTGAGTTTTTTTCTCATTTAGCTTAAATTCCTATAGACATAAACTTTTAATTGGTCTGTAACCAACCTGGAGCCATAAAGCCGCCGATAGAATATAAAACAGGCCTATTTGTTTCAATCCACCGCTTAATAAAGTCTCATAGATCATTGCCTATCTGAATCACACGAAAGCAAAGCGGCTCATTGAATAAAAAAAATACAAATGACAAGATTGTCGTACAGTAGGCCGCACGTCAGTAGTAACACTTTAACCTTGAGCTGGTCTAGCGTAGTTCGCAGTTTCAAAAGAAAAAAGGGCAGATTAAACTTATTCCGTCTTATTACAAAACACGATCTAACTTTAGCCCGAGCCTAAATCTTCGATTTAGTTTTTGTATTTGGAACTTTGTGCCGACTTTAGTAAAGTTCTTAATACAAAATAGACAATCTAAGACCAGACCAAGTTGTCAGTTTTGTAATAGGAACTGTATTTCGATTTCTGTTAGGTTCTTATTTCAAAAACAGGTTCGATGGTTTAAACCATGTCAAAAGAAAAACCTTGTTTTGTAATAAGACCGAATCCGTCTTATTACAAAACACGATCTAACTTTAGCCCGAGCCTAAATCTTCGATTTAGTTTTTGTATTTGGAACTTTGTGCCGACTTTAGTAAAGTTCTTAATACAAAATAGACAATCTAAGACCAGACCAAGTTGTCAGTTTTGTAATAAGAAGTGTATTTCGATTTCTGTTAGGTTCTTATTTCAAAAACAGGCTCGATGGTTTAAACCATGTCAAAAGAAAAACCTTGTTTTGTAATAAGACCATATGTGTTATCACCGGCGCGCGGCGCGCGGCTCGTGCGGCGCGGCGGCGGCGGCGGCGGCGGCGGCGTGCGGCCTACCGTACATTATCTGATTGGTAATAGATTTGTATTTTTTTTACTTGTAGTATTAAAACTAGAATTGGCTTAAGGTAAAAAAATTGTATGCCAATGCTCAATTGACAAGATATTTACTATAACCAGATTAACTTATTTTCTTAACGACCAACGATTTACTTTAATTTAATTACAAATCACCTCCAATGATAATTAATTTTAACAAAGTCACATGTCATCATCATCTTCCTGGCCTTGTCCCATGTTGCTTGTGGTCGCCGCAAAGCGTTTTCTTCTTCAATTCTCCCCTGTCAACTGTCACGCTGTCATTCATTCCCTTCTCTTTCACATCATCCCTCACACAATACATTCCTCTCAGGAAGGCCATAGAAAATATCCATATTTTCTTTGGCCTATCTCTCCCTCTCCATCTATCACAAACACACCCACAAGAAAGAATACACAGAAAAACGACACGTACTTATTGTATTTTTATTAATTTAGAATACTTGAAGTAGGTATTGAGAATCAGTCTGAACAAAATGTATATGTACAGTACTTACCTAATGTGTCCATTTACATAACTATACTCCAGTCAGGGTGGCACAAGGCTAGGGTGGTGGTTCAATTATATTGGCTATTGTGTTTCGTGTGATTGGCATCAACAAAGGAATTATGAACAGTTGTTTATTTACATTTTGGCTTCCCTGAATTCGGTATTCGATCGTATAAGGAAAAATAGTGATTGTCTACGAATAATGCTGAATCATTCATAACCAACCATCCTATGTTAACTTTTATTAGATGATAACATACTATTTCATGGCTCAAAAGTCTTATTATATAAAAGGTTATTTTATATACCCATAATTGACATATTATATCATGACTCAATAACTCACTTTAAGACTCAAATTTTGAGGTCCCAAAGCACGCAACTCACTCAATCTAAAGATTAATTTTATTGTATTAGTATGTAGGTATTTCATGCAACCTCTGCAATCTTATAACTTATGTATTTTTATATTTCAGTTTAAATAGTTGTTACCACTTAATTTTTATGCATTTCGTTTTTACCTTAGTACATCACTGTATTTGAGAATGTTGGTTCACCTATTGTTGGCAACTGTGTAAGCCCTCGACTGTTATCTACTGTTATTTGATGTTTTGTATACAGAAGCTGTTGGTGTACCTTTATTAATAAAATAAATAAATAAATATTTATCAATTTTCAATTAGCAGTTTTCAATTTTCAAATATTTGTTGACAGGTTTAAATTGTTCGTGGTAATTGTCCAAATATTTATGAAAGATTGTTTATTAACAACAATACTCAATCAACATTCTACAAATCGGTAATAAAAAACCCGTTATTTTCCCAAATTTTAATTTAACAACGACATTCTTGTAAACGTGACATTGGCTAAATGCACAAACCGTGCGAAGCCATAAAGAAAAAAAAAAAAAACAACGACATTCTTCTGAAATAATTTTCCATGATTGATTGATGGATTTTAATTTAAAACATACACTGTTCATATTTAAGACCTTCCCGGTGTCTAGTTGAAGTTAATTGTACGAGTGTTTCTTTTTATATTATTGTTTACTTCTCCCAATTTCTCCAAAGTTGCAACATTAATTTAAGTCCTTTGAAATACGACAGTTGAGTGACTTGAATGAGGAAAAAACAATTGGAAAAACTAATAAAAACAAATGAGCTAACCCGTGTTCACTCTTCTAGTTTTTGTTTATGTGTCTGTTGACTATTATTGGAGACAATGGATTGTGCTTCTGACGAGACCATAGACCTAACCGGTACCAGGAGGTATATTATCAAGTAGGTACAAATGGTGACAATGGAGTATCATTCAAAAAGTCTTTCAAAGTCAACTTTTTACCATAATTATACGGGAACTATATTTTCTATCACCAAAATTTATATTTGTCACCAAGTTGTATCACCTAATAAATAGATCTATCGCCACGAAATATTTTCGTTCTCAGATAAACAAAAATTGTTCTCAGGTTGATATCTCAGGATTTTAGGTGATTTATTGTGGAACTGATTTTGCATTGTTTGGTGACTACATTTTGGTGACAGATCTACTATTTGGAGGACAAACCCTATTATTTAAGAAACACAAAACTAATTAAATTGGTAATAGCTTAAATGATACCCGAGACAAATTACCAGGAGAAACTGGATGCAATCTGGACTTTAGGGCACCCCGACTCGGACAGGTTAGGTTAGAAGGGGATGGCGGGGTCGAGAGACCCCGCCATCCCCTTCGTGGTTATTTTTTTATAAACCACCCAGAAGTAGGAGCCCCGCGAAGCGGGGCTCCGTCGACCAAGCCCTACCGTCGACATATTATGTATATCAATCGATCCGTGGTGAATAAGAAAACTACTACTATTAGTGATCTCTTTAAATTAGTTTGCTTAAATACTTATTAGGACACACCTATTATAATACATACAAAAACATTTATTTGGTACTAGACCTTATATCTCAGGATTTTAGGTGATTTATTGTGGAACTGATTTTGCATTGTTTGGTGACTACATTTTGGTGACAGATCTACTATTTGGAGGACAAACCCTATTATTTAAGAAACACAAAACTAATTAAATTGGTAATAGCTTAAATGATACCCTAATTATACTGACAAAGTAATAAACCTACATTGTATTTATAGGTAGGACCTTCATAGATAGAATCATTACAGATGATCTTAACGTTTTTTGCCATTTTCTAATAAACTAACTTTATTAACTTCCAATGTTTATTGATTTCTTAAGGTTCCATACCTCAACAGGAAAAATCGGAATCCTTATAGGATCACTTCATTGTCCGTCTGTCTGTCTGACAGTCTGTCAAGACCTTTTTCTCAGGAACTCGCCGAGGTATCAAGTTGAAATGAATATGAAATACGTAGGTCTACGGTTCCTTAGAGCTCTAAAATAATAAAGCTTCCAAGTCAACGCAATAAAAAATTAAGGCCATTTAAGCGACATATTTTGATACTCGCAAATAAATCAAAAACCTATAGGGTAGTTCCCGTTTACCTAGAATCATGAAATTTGGCAAGCATTTGGACAATTGACCGTAACTTTTATCGATGTATGGGACAATATGTTAAGTTTGTTTTTGGGATAAATCCATCCCAACTACGGAACCCTTCATTGTGCGTGGTCCAACACGCACTTGGCTGTTTTTTCTAAACAATCTTGCATTTCAAGTCTATATCTCTCACCCAAATGTGCCGCTGGTGGTGGCGTGTGTATTCGATCATTGAGTTCCCTTCAAAATGGTTGAGCTGAATGGTGCTGACCCATACGTCATGTTCGTGAACGGGCGCCGTCAGTAGACACTGGTCATTTCTTAGCTGCCACGGCTTATTTTAATTCCATAATTGTTTTTATCTTTTTATTACGGACGCTTTTAACGTGCACGTCTTTCTACATCGTTCTCACATGTATAATTACAACATGAATGATGTAACCACTTTTTTGTAACAATATTATGATTTAAAAGAGTGTCCATGGAGTTTCTTGCCCGTTCTTCTCCATAGGTACCTACTACGCTTTGGAATGGGCAACTAGCTTCATCTTTCTGACGGATCGACCCCTTGACAATTTAAAAGTGCCTGTAATTAGTTTATTTGAAATAAATGCTTTGCGTTTGAGTTTTTATCATGTAACTACTATAACCGCTTTGGCAAAGTTAGTGGTCACAGTTTTTGTCACAAAAAGTCTACGAGTAATTAATGTTAGATCACACCTTCATAAAAAAAAGATAGCTATCGCGTAAGCATGGCATAAAGGTCGCCTGCCACTCTATAATACTCCACTTAACGAGTGGGGACATGATTGAGGCTTGAGGACGTATATCATTTTCACTCCTGGGTCCTCACATCTCAGATACGACGCCCCTGCCTACTGAATCAATATGGATATCAAAGAAGAGAGAAATAGGTACCTACTCTGACTAAAGACATAGGCGTTGTTCTTCGCCATTGTAGTGACACATGCGCGATATTTTTAAATACGATTCGTATTTTAATAATCGTATCGTAATATGGTCATAATTTATTTCCCTTTGGAAAGAAAAGGTTTTATGTTTACTGTGACTACTACGCTACATATTGACGATACAAGCCGCCACACATTGCAGTCTATAGCATAAGCATAAGCATAATCAGCCTATAATTATCCCACTGCTGGGTCACAGGCCTCCTCTCTGGCGGATGTCACGTCGTCATGTCTTCGATTTTTTAGTTCTAGGACATGCTGGTTGCCTCGTGATGTTTTCCTTTACTATTTGGGGAGCAGTGGTGATGAAATAACTAACACAAATTAAAGTGCCTGGGTTCGAACCTACGACCTACAATTTGTAAGTCGCAGCCGTTTAATACTGGGCCACCACTGCTCACTGCAGTCTATATCGCTTCAAAAGCATAATTTTTTGTTGTTTTTATAGCCTAAGTCTGCGGTATACGACTCTCTGCTTAAAACAAGCCTTAATTAAGCTTCACTGAAATCCTAGGCCATATAATTAATGGAATGAGATTGTATAATCATAAATTTTGGTAGAGGTCTAAAACAGGCTAACTTAATCTGCACAGTACCTTCCCTCTACGACGTAACTACCTAGAGAATACGTGCCAATTTACTTAAGATTCCTCTACTTAAACTGTGGTTGAATGGGCTGTCTTTTGATCAAGGGGTTTACAATACGAATCACCATCAGGAAGAAATATGGTAAAATGTTGAGTGCAGAAATAGAGTACAATGCGTAAAGGTACAGATCGCGAGTGTTCGTTCCCGAGCACGAGTTTCATTGGTTCCTTCCGAATCACTATCATTCGACCATCACGTGAAAGATCGCGATAGATGCTCACAGTAAAGACACGGACTATTACGAGTATTCACTATCATCAATTTATTTATAGATTTCCCAGTCTTTTTTTTTTCTTCTGGCACCCAATATATTTCAGTCGAATAATTAGAACAATGAACTCAGTTTCACACAGTCTGTGAAGTCATTAGCCAACCACAGTTGAACTTCACTTCTTACGAAGTAAAATGCTCTCTCACATAATTATACATTGTAACATTTCAAAGTCTCTCACTTTAATTAGATTCTGAGGGTTCTGGTGTAGGTACCTGTATCACTATTCCAAATATTTCCTTTTATATTTATTAGTGATGTTATTAATGAATATTATTTTTATTATTTATTAATGAATGGATGAATTATCTAAATACAATTTTACCGGACATTGAATTAGTCATTTTCGCAGATGACACAAATGACATAGTGGCATCTAATGACATGGTAGACTTGACAGAAATGGTAAATGCTACGTTACAAGCATCTCATGTGTGGTTCACGGCAAATAAATTATTTAACAATAGTAAAGAGACTCAAATCATGTTATTTTAAAGTACAGGGCCGTAACAAAGATAATTTAAATGTTGCCTTTAATGAAGTCGGCATTGAGCTCGTCGACGAAGTCAAATTTTTAGGTATACATATTGACCAACTGTTAAACTGGAAACCAGAATTAAAAGCAATTTATGCATCAGTATCGTCTGCATGTAACGCTCTGAGGGCCCTGAGAAATAAAATCAGCATAGAACAGCTAAAAATTGAATATTTTGCGCTAGAAAAATCTGATAAATAGCATACTTTTTTGGGAAAATAGCTATGAATATAATAGTAGAAGAGCTTTCGTACTACAAAAGCGTGCAATTCATACCATGGTCCGCATCTCACAACGGGAAAGTTGCCGACAATATTTTATTTTTTAGGCATACTTACAGTACCAAGTCTTTATATACTGGTACTTTTAAGTAATATGGCCAAATACATACACGACCATGAGACATTAGAACTACGGCAGATAAGGGAAGGCATCCGTAGACTGGACTTGAAGAATAAACATTTTACTGATCATTACCTAAGAATTGTTAAACATAGTCCACGATACCAGTCTGTAAAATTATTCAACAGGTTGTCTTTAGACATAAAAAGGGCTGTCTACAGTAGCGCTTTCAAAATAAAACTAAAAAAATCCTATTGAATAAATGTCTCTATGCTGCAGAAGAACTGTAATTTTATTGAATTGTTATTTTATTGAGATAATCGTAGGTTTTTAAATTTTATTGGATTTTTTTCTTTCTGATTTATAATATAAATATATATTTTCTAACTATAAATTTAATATTATTTTTTTAATTTATTCTATAAATCTACGCTAATGAACAATTAATTATTATATTGTTATTATTTTAAATCTTAAGGTGTTTTCCATATTGTTTATTTTACATGTCGAAGCATTATTGAAGAAATGTAAATTTATAATTTTTAAATCTGATGTAATTTTATAAAATTCGAATGTAATTTATTTAAGTATATATACCGCAATTGTGTTATTTTGTGTGTACATTCAGATACAAGTAACTTGTATATGAATAAATGACTATGACTATAACTTCAGAATCCCAGATGGCTTAACCTTTAACAGCCAAAGTGACAGTTTGACAATGATTAATTTCAGGATCGTGAGCGCGAACATTGACACCGAGCTGAGAGCTATACGAATAGAAATAAGTGTATGTTATTTTAAGATAATGTGAAAATAATTATCCGAAAAAGAAATTATTGGTCATTTACCGTTACTACCGAAACAAACCCTACCTGCATTAACATTTTACATTATTTGTATCAAGCGAACAGTCAGGTTTTTCAAAATACGATTCGACACCGAGTCGGACGCAATATGGAGAGCTCAGAGTGGATGATGTCAATCTGTCAGTTTATCATAGAGAGCCATGCTTTTGTTATATCATCACCATAGTTTCCAATATTTGTTTGTAGTTTTTCAGACATTATCCTGTGTTTGAATAAAAAGTTGAAAAAAAATACGTTTTTCATTTGTATTGTCAGTCAACATTCTAGAGTTTAAAATGATAAGTTAAGTTTACTAAGAACTCAGGGGTTTTTCCTTCATTTATAACAATTATAACCTTAGCAGCTTTTCGTAGTACCTACTCTTTTTTAATTTTCAAGAATGAAAAAGTTAACCGTCGGAGTAATGACATCGCAATAGGTTCTGCTCTAATGAGATAACTAATTGATATCGACAAGAAATGCATTTGCTGACGTCATGCTTTTGATATCAAATAAGTACTTAGTTACAGAATATCACCCCATCTCCTGCTAACCTCGAGGAAAACGGCCGACCTTAATTATAACTCTCTCCTTCAACCGGTGCTGAATAATAAGTACCTGTTATATATCTTGCTTTCATTCAAGTTCATAGAGAAAAGAGAATCTTTTATTCAGTAAATACCTACGTATTAACAAAATATCATTCGTCGGTATGAGTTCGTGTTTTGTTGCATGACAACCTGAAAAGATTTCGATAAAAGTTCAGGATTAGGTTGAACACGCACTACTCTTGGTTTGATATTTACGAGTGAAACAATATGAATCAAACAGCTAGTCTGCAATGTATGGCTGTTTTTTAATTGTTTTTCTGTCCAGCTCAACCAAACTATATAGAAAGCCCCGAAAACTGCTACATAAGTGCTGATATAACTATCATTGACCCATTTTGAATAAATGACCCTCTCTAAATTAGTCAAGAGGTCCTGCATCCGATTCCCAGATCGGGCAAAGGGAAATTGGGTATGTCCCAAAGTCTGAATTTGTGCCCGGTCGCTGGCAATAGGCTCGCCCCCTATTACACGGGACTTCAAAAAAACGGGCTAAATGTGGGTGATCTATAGAACCTTCGGAGATTAGAGGCGTAATTTTATGGTGAGTTGTTTAAATAAATTAATGAATATTGTTTCATAATTATTGTTCCCTTAAAATTTCCACTTTCTTAAGTCTAGACCAAGTAAAGTCTGTTTTGTTTATTTAGCGAGTTAAATTCCCAAAGCTGCTTATCTCTCGGCACAAGTTGTGAAGGGTCAACGGGGAAACTGGGTCAATGTGGTGAACATAAAGACGGGAGTGTTCGTAATCTTCAGATCTGTAGGCTATCGATAGCGAAGCCTTGACACTGAATGCCTTATTGAAGACGTTTGGATTAAATTAACAGGAAAGGCTAGTAATAGTGCCCAAGAATTCAGCTCTCTATCAATTCCTGTGAAGATGTCAGTAGGGTGGACCGAAACTATGTAGGTACCTAGTATGATGGAATCACTATACGTCATTTTGAAAGGGTACAACCGATTCGACATATTGGTCAGAACGCCAACCAACGTGTAGAGCCGGGGTAACGGTGCAAATTGGATCTATCCATCCCAAATTCAAACGTGTCTACTTTATTTCATAAACTTATAATATCAGGTCGAAGGAAACTGATCAAATATGGAAACCCAGACCGTTTCTTTGAATCTAAGATGAGCCGTAACATAAGCTAAAGTATTATTCGGTAATTTTCTGAGGCTCTTATTGATTTCAGCGGCTCGTGAAAAAGTTATTTCTAGCACAATTAACAGAACTGAGTGATAATGATCACAACCAATTATCGCCATTGTTTACTGTTACCCGCAGTCATTCAATGATACGACAAAAGCCGTGTTCCGAAGAGACCCAATATCGATAAACAAACCAAATTACTGTAAATCCCGATATCGCAAACCAATAACAAAACGAATTCACTCGTTCTGTCTGTATACGTTTGGCACTATGAATTTAATATGTCGCCGCACCTAAGCGTGCGTATAATAAAACCTTCGAATCATGTATCGTATCTTATTACTTTGAAAAGAAATCGGAATCAGCTGATATTAACATTGTGGAGTGCGTGTCATTTGTGTATATAGAACAGCATGCTGCAGTTTGCTTTTTATTTTGTTTGTGCTCACTCAGCTGGCTGCTGGTCTGAACACTGCAGATAAAACCATAAAAGGCTGTAAATTTTCAACTTTTAGCTTAGCGGAAAATGGCCTTTAAATTCCGGGGATTTCTGAATTTTACGTGATCGAGTTGTTTTAAACTACAAACGAAGTGCAACGAGGTCAACCCGCTCCATCATTATAATGTAATATGAAACCCTTGAGACTACTTTTTTAACAAAATATTATTAAGGTTTAAACAACAAAGCCTGTTGTAAAATTAAAAAAGAGGGCCAGTGAGGTAACAATACAAGTAGATCAATCATAAAATAAAACAAAATCTTACCTTGAAGGCGTTTCTGAACTTATTCGACATGATGTTGTACAGGAAGGGGTTGATGGCGGTTGACAGGAAATATAGCACCCCCGATAAAAATGTGAGCACGATGTAGACCTACACATAAAACAAATGCAAAACAATAAATATCAATATCATAAATAATCAAACATCCGACAAATCTTTAACGAGTGGGGCGTACAATTTATTCAGGGATATACTCGTAAAACCTCTTTATTTCCGTTTGGATTTTGGAATTATTTGCCTTATCAGTTCTCATTAAAGATAAGATGTTAAACATGCTAAAAATTCAAATACTTTTTAAAACTGTTTATACAAAATGTTCTTACTTTGTAAATTACATAAAATTCAAAGCTTACCAGGTAGAAGGTATCTGAAGGGTGTTCCAAACTTTTCCCGTAGATGGCCAGCAGCCTCTGCACGTGGAAGGGCGCCCAGCAAATGAAGAATGACAGCGCCACCGCAACTGGAGGAAAAACAATGTATACTCTATGGAGCGGCCGATTAATCTTAATATAACAGGAAATAAGATCAATATTATTAGAGAAAGAAAAAAAGACTCTCTTCAAGTTGCCAGATTCAATACTAAGGTACCTAATTAGAGCTACACAAGTGCCTAAGGCGCTGGAGATTTAAAAAAATATGAGATTGCCCTCGAAGGCTGAAGTTATTCTCTCGATATTTATTTATTTATTTAAACTTTTCGCACACAAAAAAGGTACAAAGGCCGACTTAATGCTTTAGGTATTTTCTACCAGTCAACCAAGGGTGTTGAAGAGATTAGATGGCAGCTGCTTTGACGGAAAGGAACCATGATAAAAACATATATATAAAATATATATCATGATCAGTGATCGGAATAGGTAGAGCTGAAATACCTAAAGTTCGAAAAAGAACATAGACAAAGTTGAGACGCTTTACGACAAAATATTTTTTCGGGACTAATGTCCGGGACGTTAGTCCCGAAAAAATATTTTGTCGTAAAATATTAATTTATATTTTAATTAATTAATAATTAATATTTTAATTAATTAATAATTAATATTTTAATTAATTAATAATTAATATTTTAATTAATTAATAATTAATATTTTAATTAATTAATAATAACGTTAATATTTTAACAGATTAGGAAATGAGTTCGATAGTTGTTTTACTATAGAAATGTTAGTTGTACTTAAGTGATGTCCCGAAACTCGGAGCAAATATTCAATAAAAAAATTGTCGTAAGGAAGTCTCCACGTTTTTTGTCTCTTTTCCTTAAACTTTAGATATATTAGCTCTACCTATTCCGATCACTGATCATGATTTAACGTATTGAGAACATAACTGCAGCATGAAAACATATTATCGTCGTCGTTCCGTCTCCATTGCGTGTTATTGTTTAGTATCTTCTTCCCCCGCTATCAATTCGTTTTCGCTTAGCGTTTTTCTGTTCTTTTTTTCCTTTTTGTTCGGCTCCAAATTTCCTAGTGTGGTGTTAAATAGCCTATAATAGCCTTCCTTAGGAATTGCGTTATCAAATGCAAAAATAAATTTTCATATCCGACCGGTAGTTCCAGAGATTACCCCTACATACAAACAAACAAATTTTTCCTCTATATAATATGAAGTATAGATTAATCGATGTTTAAAACGTTTCCAGTAAATGAATCTAGCTATATAGTCGGTGGTCTTATTCTAGATAGTTTAACAAGCAGATAAAGGTTTAGTTTGCAAGTTTATGAATACAGTAAAGTTTTTGTTGGGTTAGGATTCACTTGAACATGCGTCATTAGACTTATACTTATCTTTAGTATTCAATAGCCAGCTGTTTACTTACATAGCCTACATCATCACCAATAGCACTTTGTTTATATAAGTATAAGCAGTAATGATTTGCGGTTATTTTGAAACAATGGTTGTTCGTATGACGTACTTAGGTATGTTTGTTAAATGTTACAAAAAAATACCTTGTCATATATTGCATTTAAATGACAGAAAAATTCAATACTCATATAAAAATTTCACATTGTAAACAAGCATATTACAAATTAGAGGATTATATCCAAGATAAGAATGCTCGGATACATGCTGGTCCAGCTCCATATGACAATCTAGAGTCTAGACGAAATCAAACTTGTGGTTACTTTAATTGTATAGTTTATTATTTTTATGACATTGATTTACATTCTGTGATTACTTTAACTCACACACTGACATATTACTTGTTTAAATAATTTGGAAAATCGTAAAATTTTACAATATGTGTAAATATGTGAGCACCATGTATCTATCACTTAATTAACTTATTTGTCATTGCTACATTTTTTTATTATTTTTACCTATTGTGTTAAAGTAGTTTTATTATAGGTGCATCGTCTTCACATATAATTATAAATAAATACATATTTTAAAAGAGTAACGGTGAAGTTTCTTGCCCATTCTTCTCCATACGAAACTACCTTTTGGAAGGGGCGACTAGAATCAATTCTATTTTAATGTAAATGTTGACGTTCAAAAGTGCCTTTTATGTGCTTATTTGAAATAAATGCTTTGACTTTGTTAAAGTATAGATTTAAACGTTTATTTGTTAAACGAGTCGGTGGTTGAAGTACATAATATAGTTAATAATACACAAGACTGACCGGTTGGCTCAGTTGGTAGCGACCCTGCCTTCTGAGCCGCTGGTCCCGGGTTCGATCCCCGGGACAAGTCATTTGTGTGCATGAACATATCTGTTTGACCTGTGTCTGGGTGTGTATATATATATAAGTATGTATATCAGTCCTCATTTACCGTAGTACAGACTCTGCCTAGTTCGGGACCTGAAGACCTTGTGTGGATGTTGTCTCATATTTTTTTTTTAATCTTTATTTTTTTTTTAATTAAGGGGCTTTTGTCCAATAAGGATATGTCAACCCCATCATACCTTATAACAAAGTAAATTCACTTAGAAATATGAAATATAACACAAAGAAAAAAAAAATATTATAGTAATACTAAAAAGCTACCGCTCACTGCTGAACGACTAATACTAAACTACATAACTTTTTAGCTGCCTCCGATTTAGGGTTTGCCAAAATGCTTTGAATCAGACCCACATCCAGCCTATATAATTTTAATTCGTTCAGCAGCAAGTTGCGTTCATCTTTTAATCTTTCTTCGTTGTCTCATATTATTATTATTATTAAGTATAGTTCATGAACAACCGAATAACTTTCGAGAAACTGAAACGATTGTAGTAGCGAGGTTCCCTCGTGAAAATTCGAGCAACCCGTAAACTCCTCATAAACTAACGAAATGATCGTATCGAACAACCGCTATAAATGTTTTTAATAAGTTTATAGAAGTATTTTAATACACGCTTCTTTATAGAAACAATCTCGAATTCCTTGAAAAGAAAACAGTGTAAATAATGGTTTTGCAATATACCTAATAATAGAATCAAATTATAAAAGATCCGTGCAATCAATTGACATCAGAGTGACTTTTTTGTTACTAGCAATAAAAATAAATATGTAATTTATTAACGAAGATTAGCTTGGTTGATCTTTAATTGAGTTGTTTTAATGATATTATTATTTTCTTAAGCAACTGAGAATTAGTTTCTTCAACTGTGACCTACTCAGAGATCCGGGATCTCAGGAACCTGAAATCTTGATTTAAGTCTCGACTAGGTGTAGTTAATCGGTTGAAGGACACTGCACGAGAAACAATAGAAGTTTTATTGTTATTACGTCTAGGGGTGTTTAGTGACCCGCAAAGTGTTAAAGAAGAAGTTGCCACTTCCATAGAAAATTACCCCACGTCCGACAGCTGAGAAAAATATCTCAAAAAATAGATAAAAATGAGTACTAATAAATTACATACCTCCGATTGTCATCCTTACTGGCTATCATACTTAGAAATTGCTCCAAATGTTATTTCAGGCACAGTATTACTTATCTTAAAAATATTTTACTTTCAATCATGCAATAGGTACCTACTACTCTAACGATCATAAAAAGTGGAATAAAGATGACATAAAGATTAAACAAATGAACAACTGTGACATTCTAAATTCATTTGCTTTTATTGTTACAAGGAAGGTGTAAAGAAAAAAATAAAATAAATAAAACTTATTTATTCCTGTTCTACATCTATCAAAATATTATCAAAAAAATGCGCTGGGTGGCTAAAAACATCTTCATACCTCGGCCAACCAAGATAATACAAAACAGTCATTACATGGGCGCAGACTCCGTGTCCTGCGCCCATGTATACATGTACAACAATATTCTTTTATCGCATTTCTCCCTTCAACTCTGCAATTACCTATATAATATATTCGTCCGGTATATTTTACTCCGGACATGTCGTGACTGAATCTTACATCTAATGAGGGCATTATTTTCTTCGTTGTTAATATTTATTTCTTCTGAATGTCTGTAAAATTCAATTTCAAACACTCCCGTTCTATTAATATGTTCAGAGCAGTATGACCGTGCTATTTTCGGATGATAGGAACCAACTGATATCATAATTAAATCCTCATATGTCAATCTTGGAAAATCATTAACTTCTTCACTAGTTGCTTCCAACCGCACAAAGGGAACTCTTTGCTGGTTTAGATTATGTTCTTCGACATAATTTGCTAACAGGTTTGGTTTATGCATATTTAGTCTTATTATTTGACAAAACTCTTCAGTATAGGGACTGTCCTCGAAAGGCTCTTGAAAGCAATTTATTATTGCGCCTGCTATTTTAAAATCATCGTATATGTGAGGTAAGTCACGGTTAAATACCCTGTGGCGAAACAATTTAAAGTCACGTTTCATGCGACCGTTAATCGCTTCAACAACCCATCTACATAATTATTGTAACGAGTCTTGACTTGTTGGATTCCTCAGTGCTGAGTTGTCTTTGACCTCGTCTATTTGAAGGACGCATATGAACTTCAAAGCCATATTCTTCAGCCTGTGGAATTGCGTCGCGAAAGCCTCTGTCTAAGACCATGACATCATTTTGATGAAAAAAATAATGCCATGCACAATCCTCTGTGGGATCACCATGATTATTTAAAATCATTTTCAGTATATCAGCATCATTGGTAGTTGCAGGATACTGTCCCGTTATATCTAATATGTATCCGTCACCACAAACAATCATAAAAGGTTTGATTAGATTAGGTAGGTACCGTACGGTATTTGTGAAGACTATAGCTTACGCGCTGAAAAAGGAAGTTCGTACTTTTTTCAGTGAAGAGGTAAGTTCCATCGAGAATGATAATTGATCTAGGATTATCTTCATTGCCAAAAATATAATTGGGCAATATTCTGTTCCGCTCTATTGTGTCATCTCGGGTTATATGGTCCAAACCCATATGAAGAGGAACAAAGTCATTAGTAAGGCAAGACCTTGCTAAACGTATGTTTCGTCCTATGGTATATTTGGAACAATTAAATAAAGATCCAATCCTGTTGTTCGATTCTCCATTTCTGAGTTTGCACAAAAACACAACCAAGTCAACTTTAGGTGATTTAGAACGATTATGGAGCGTTGGTACTTGATCTAAAAGTATATTAAAATGTTCGCGGCTAATACCAAACCAAAATATAAAATCGCCATTTGTCATTTCCTCAATATTAAGGCTTGATCTTCTCTCTACAGCACTTGTGTAAATGTTTATAATGTCCAGTACGCTCTCTGCGTTGATATCACTTTCTTGATGGACTATATTTCTAGGAAATTCTTCAGGAGACATAGTTCGCAAATGTTCATGACAGATGCGAGCTCGTTTGGGTAGTTAGTTATTAGTTTTACTCGGTTTTTTTTTAGCTCTCCGTGTGTAATACCCGAAATTATTTTATAAAATAAATAGATCATAATAATATAGTCAGTAAGGAGTTGCTTTAAAAAATAATACTTTTTAAATATGTTAATACTATTAACCTAGTATAATATCTATTATCAAAATGAGCTATTACAGTGTTTAATTGCTTTTTAATCCCATTGTAAAACTAAAATCAAAAGTTAGTATATTACAGGTATTCTGCCCCTGAATTAATATTTAGAGCAATTTTTTTATGTGCTAGCCAGTAAGGATGATCACCGGAAGTATATCATTTTATATACTAATTTTTAGCGATTTTTTTAGATACCTATCTTTGCAGTCGGAAGTGGGGCATTTTTGCTACTTCTTCTTTGTACTCATCATTATAAACAACTTTTACTAGGGAAACAATACTGAAATGAAATAGTACATTGTTCACCGAGAGGAGAAAGTGACCGATTACCGTCGAGGGTGTCGTTTGAAGCCCGAGCCGTAGGCGAGGGCTTTAAAACACCCGAGATCGGGAATCGCACTTTCTCTCGAGTGATACATAGTGCTTTATACTACACCTACGAGGAAAATAAAAAACTAAATCTTCAAACAACACACAAATTGAAAATGGCGCCAATGGCGTCTGCAATTTTCACATGTTCTTTTTTCAAATTGTTTATCCTGCCGCCGCAGGGTCGCACTGCCAGCCCGACACCATCCAACACACAGCTAGTGGCCAGTGTCATTTTGCGAACTTGGAGATAAAAACTCACTGTAAAAACTTTTTGGCTTTTGATATTTAGGTTACCGGCGCATAGTCTTACCCAAAATTAAAAAAGAAAAACCACGTAAGAAATGGATTTTCATACACTTTTCTCTCCCGCTCAGATGCGTTTTCTCCCCGCATATTTGTTCGATATACGTACTTTCTACCGTAAATTTGATAAAGTATCAAGGTACTTTCCAAGCAGGTGTAGTATAAACAAAATAACCATCTGCTCCCTACATTCTGTTGAGTTTTGCGAACAAAAAATGTATGAAGCAGCTTATTGTTTTTCGTATTCTTAGGTTGCACCCTCAGTAAAAATTGTTCCTAATGATGAGTACATTATTTTTCAACACATCTGCTCAAAAAATGCATTTACGAAGCCTGTACTTATACATTATTCGAAAGTAAAAAATTACGCACCATACAACGGAACGCGCGGTAAATTAGGTACCCAAAGTCATATTATAAACGTCAAAGATTGTTATTGTTGCGACTTTCTGACTGATATTTTTATAAACAAAAGTTTGTTTCGTTACTTTTTTTTTTTCTATTGTACTGTTTTCTCGCAAATGTGTTGAAAAACGTTGTACGACACACGCGCGGAAATTGATATTTACAAACTCGTGACTATGGTATGCCCTCGACTTCGTCTCGTTACATTCGTCTACTCGTTTGTAAAACCAACTTACCGCACTAGTATCATAAACAACTATTACCCCTTTTCAGTTCCAACACCATTTTAGTTACACCTTTTCTAATCATACCGGAAGCAGAAATATACATTATGATTTCCAAACAATGCATCCCTAACGTAGGGCACCGTAAAACGCTCAGTTTTTTGTCTTACAGTTTGGCGTATTGGCACATATTACAAGCCAGAAAAAATGCAGTATATTGTCAACTATCAAACTATCATACTTTATGTAATTATATTAAAGGGAATTCAATCAACTTAAGATATACCTAAAAATTAATCCAGTGAGCCGTGCTTTTATTTTTAAATTTAACTAAAACTGCAAGATTTGGTGGTCATTAGATTCAACTAACATCAAACAAATCGCTGTTTTAAACCTTATTTGTTGCCGCGATGCGCTATTGTCAAATTACCTAAAAGTTTGCTTTTTACCGCGCCTTAAAATTTTATTTACTAAAGTCGTATCTTGTCATTTCTAGTAATAATTCTTTCGTTGGTTTGCTGAACGAGATAACTTTGACAAATAATCAGTGTTTTGTATGTTAACTCCTTTGTTATTTTCGGGTTTCGGCTTGCAAAGATCAAGGTAGTAAATGTGCGATAAACGAATAAAAACATTGAAATAACTTACTCCGAATGAAGTGTAAGTGGAGCAGCCGAAAATAAAAATAAAAACGAAATGTAAAACAACTAAACTTAGTCTGCGATAAATAAATAAAGCAAAAAATCGTATGGTAATCTTAGCTATTTCATGAGGTTTTAAAAAATGCTTGCTACGTTCTTGCGTCTATAATCATGAAAAACCAGTCATTAAAAACAAAAACGCGATTACCGCGTGTATCGAGTGCCAAAATAACTACAGGACATTAGAGGCTTAGAAACCAGAATATAACAAAAAAACATCATATTAGCCAATCACTGAACAGATGCAGAGATATACTCACGATTAAATCTGATTCAATTCTCGGTAATATAAATCAATTCTTTGATTGACTGACTTCACCGCTGAACATAGAAACAAGAAAATCAGGACACAAGAAATGATTGTACCTATAAGTTGCTGAAATGAGGTGTAAACAATTGTGTGGAAAATCGTCTTAGGGGGAAGTTTTAATCAACTAGCGAATTTATAACCAAGAGCAAATCAAGGCGGAAGCAGTCGTGGGTAAAAGAAAAAATATATTAAATATATGACTATCATAATGTTCTACTTCACGCTACGTGCTCGTATGTAATCACTTCTAAAAGGCTTGAAACAATTTAATCGTTCCGACTGTCTCGACGCGGGAATCGACCTCATGCCCCTGAATTCAGACATTCTATAGACGCCAATTGAGCCAAATAAAGATGAAACTTGAAACTGGTAACACTCTTTTAAAAATAAAACTATGGATATGAAAACTGTCGTAAATAATACTTATGGACGTAAAATCTGCAAAATTATAAGTAAAATTATTGTTGGGTGTTGGTTCTCTTGGTATTAGTTTAATTTGTTTCAACCTCGAGTCTTGTACCTAAAGTTAAATTAGTTGTACTGTTTATCCGCGGTTTCATTATTGTGTATTTTGGAATAATTGCCAAACAAAGTAGAACGAGTTATTTCTGAATAGTTACTTTTTAATATGTAAGATTTCTTATTAACCTCACTCAATGCCTAGGCATAGTATGTTCCTTCATTTCCTCATTATTCTGATAACGATGCTAGTCAAAATATTTCCCATTTTTAAATAACGATGTAATAGTCGTTGTGTACTATGACATCTTTCTTCACACAAGTCGTTGTCTATAATGACTTCTTCATTTTTAGATAATAGAGCAAAAACCGCCATGAAAGAAGCCGAATATTTTTTTTTAATTTGAAATGTACGTAGACAAAGCCTATGCAGCCAATAAAATGGTGCTTTAACCCATTATATGTTGACATAAAAAGCTCTTTACGCTCCGTGCCACTTGTTTATTGTACGTACACAGTAATTATACAGTGATTTATGAATATTTAAAGTGATATAAGTGTACTGCCGAGTGACAAAAGGACGTGTTTTGGCGAGGTTTCGATGAAACGTTTTTTACGTAGATTTCGTAGGAAAACAGTTTTAAATACCTTATTTAATAACATTTGTTATTTCGGGAAACTACCTACCTACCTATTTAGGTAATGTACGAATAAGTAATAACGTACGGTACGTATAGTAAGTAATGTACGGTAATGTAGTATGTACCCACATACTTTTGGTTCCTGTAAAGTAAACCTCGTGGAAACATGGAATTTTCTTCTCTCCGTTTGGCCCAATAAAGTGAAACCGGAAAACGAAGTCAATCAGACCCGAAACTATAACGTAGCTACATACGTAGCATGTTATCTGATTTTAGCACGAGCCTCCTTGGTTTAAATCTATGTATGTATGTAATATGTTTTAAAATGAACAAAAAAATGTTACGTAAATGATTTTTTGCATAAAGTCAATGCGCTGAATTAATCACTGTTTCCTAGCCGAATGTCATGTATTTGCATAAAAATGTATGATTTAAATTGCCTACTTGCATAATTTGAACTGCGAACTAAATTCCATACATATTTACATACTCAGACTAGGTATGACACAATCAGTTTGGCGTGTCAGTTAGCAACTAGAAAATTTTCCATTTTGCAGCAAAAGCTGCTTTAATATCGTTGTTCATTTCCATTTGTTACCAGGTTTCATTGTTTTCAAAAATGCACAAAAGCAAAGGAAACTAAAATATGGGACGTTACATACAGTTTTAACTGATTCCGTTGCAGGTTTCATTTTGCCATCCTTGTTATTGGTGCGATATTGAATGCAAAGGAGCACTGGGTGGATAGTGGAGAGCAAAAGCCGATATTGAAGTTATCAAAGTGAAACTCGAGAATGCACCGAAATAAACATGAATAGGTGTCCTCGTATATTTAGATAGAGATCCTTGTCACTAGCTTAGGCACAAATATCAATTTGTGATTTTGCTTTCAAAGTCAAATGGTTCAGGCGCAAAAGCGCGAGGGAGGGTGCAAATTCAAGACCTATAGAGCCCATTTACAGCACAAATAATGTGCATCTGATATCGCTGTCACTGACCTATTTTTGAAGAAAACAAACAAAGTGATCGATGTTATGAACTTATGACGTGATGGCACGCACTCGCGTGTCAATCGCTTGTGTTTGACATGTCTAAATGTTTTCATTCCTCGCGTGCGGTTCACGCCAAGCGTGATAGATGTCTTTATACATTACGTTTTGATTACATAAACATGTGACTTTATAAAGAACTACTTTGTTAACTCGGTTTTATTAACTTTTATAACAAAGTAGGTACTGTTTGTAAAGTAACTTTCGCCTAAACAATAACACGTTACTTATTAAATAAATATGTTTACACGCTTTTATTAACTTTTATAACGATAAGGTTTAGTTAGACAAATAAAATAGAAAAAGATCATGTATCATGAATGTTTCCCATAAAATAATTAAGCCATAAAAATTACCCAGTGTTTCGCAAAATCTCATTAACTACTGCCAACTAACTGCGGCCAAGGGACAATCTGCTTGGTAAGATAAATTAATTAGCGCACCTAATGTCTTTTCACCACTTACAAGTTGACTACATAACCCCTTTTAAGAGTTAACTAATTCTGTTGCAAATCAAAACCCACGACATTTTTTATCTATTGATACTAACGCAAAATAAACAAGGTCAGGGTCAAAATGTTCAATATTACCTACTTTTTGGGGGTCATACAGAAACAAGTTTGAAAATTCATGGAAATCACTCCAAAGTCTCGACTCAAATTATGTAATATCGTCTTGAATTTCATATTCAAATCGGTCTTTCGAGTCCAACTTACATTCAATTAGAAACCCACCCACGCTAGCCCTCTATACGTAATCTATACCAAATTACTATGTTTTATTGCAGTAATTCACAAACGTAACGGCTTGAACCATCAACATTAATGACTTCAAAATAAACCAATCAAACTGGCCAATTTATTTCTATTTGTAGTTTTTTCTCTTTTTCATTCATCATTATATAGATACTCCGCAACAAAATGGTTGATATGCCACAATATAAAACAAAACAAGATTCCATTATATAAAATGATAGATAAGTATTTTTAAAACTAGTGGGAGATTTGGAAACATTCGTCTTCAAAGTTGAAGTAAGACAAAACTAATTTAATTAAAAAGTTGAATTAAATCTTGGAAAATCTTTGCAAAAGAAAAGATTTTTCTGAGACGTCTTTTTCATTAGAATAAGTAAGCACATACTGCTTTATGTAGAGTCAAGGTAATTAATTGTTCATCGAATTGTCAGACTACGTCAGTCAAAGAATGACACTTGTGATTTGAATATAGGTACGGACAACTTGAGTTTGTAGTCCATTTGACAAAGAACAGTAAATTTTCCTAACATTACTTTCCCGATTTTTTTGCTGACTTTTGGCACTATCCGCTTGAACTTTTATTTTGCAACGTTGAATAAAAACATCACACACATTTGTCCACCTACAACATAACGCTAAAGTTTGTGAGTTGATGAAAACAGCTGTGGAACGTCATGTTTTCTCTACGAACCGCGGGATATATTATTCATCAGTTTTAATCCAATCGTCCTACTTCAGTGTACGTAATTATACCAAGGTGACATACGAACCGACTATAGCCATTCACAAATTAATTTTATTACTAACTTCTGGGTACATACTTTCAATTTATAAACTAACCCTACATAAAGTCAAGGAGACTTAAGCCATGGGGCTACTGTCGCTGAACTATGACGAAACAGAGAAAGTTATCATATCTATTTCGTAATATCAAAACCCGTCCTGCATTGCGATTCTGTAACCATCTCACCGTGAAAACTTAGGTGAAGTGAGCGTGGAGTGAGCTGTCAGTGTCGTCCCACTGATGCATTACATTTACAATCATAATCGAGATTATAATTATATTTTTTAACGTTAGTTCTATTGATTCAGTTGATTGTTGTCTAAATATTATTATTTAGAGTTTTTATTTTATAAAAAAGCAACACAGAAATTCAATCAGAAACTAGTTTAGGAAAACAAAAACTTATTTGAGTTTCTGACGGAATTTCTGTTTTGCTGTTTTATTTAAAAAAAAACCGTAAATATTCATTTTAGCCACTTAAAATACTATACTACGGCTTGAAATAATATAAAATGATCAACAGAATGAGCATAAAAAAAATAATAAAATCTCGATTATGATTGTAAATGTAATGCTTGGTCATGGTCAATCCCTAGCATCAGTGGGATGACACTGACAGCTCACTCCACACTCACTTCACCTAAGTGTTCACTTCATGGTGACATTTTTACAGAATCGACTTACTGATCAATCATTGACACTCACTAATACACACATATACACTCACCCACTCACACACACACACAAACACACACGTACGCTCTCACTGAAACACAAACATACACACAAACACTCACTAACTCAATACAGGCTTCTTTTAACCGCTTTTAGTTTATTTTACTGTTTTTTGTTACCATATTCTTTTTATTTTTGTTAATCATTTTGCATAAGATTCTGTAACATCTCCTGCTGGGAGAGGGCACTGGCTCTTGTAACACAGGTCTATCACCTAGCACAGGAGACGGGGACTTCACACTATTTTGTAACCACTTTCTTGTGTAATAAAGATTATTACTGTTACATTTCCACGAGTTTTCTTTGCATTTTGGCTTCGGCATCAAGTTTATTTTCAGCTCAGACGGTTTTCCTCACAAAAATTATAAATTAATTATGCTTGACTGACCAAGAACGGTCCCAGAATTTCAATATACTTAATTATGATTATGATTAAATAAGTATACGTACGCTAAAAATATTTCTTTGCAGGAAAAGTTACACTAAGAGGAAGTGTGGACTTGGCTTCTCAGTATAACAGGTTATCTATTTTTTTTTTTTTTTTTTTTGAGGATGGGAAATCATCAAATGACCCCTCCCGCTCTGGGTGGAGCGGAAGGGAGTGTCAGACTCTTACTGACTAAAACCCACCCGTGTTCCTTCCTTGGCCCTTTATGTTCCGGGTCAGCGGTACCCCTTTTGGATGTTCCCGCTTTCCCGGCAGGCTTGGGCCCTAGTGGGCCCCCTCTTCGATGCTGACATCTCTTTGAGGCGCGCGTGGAACACGTACGCGCCGTCCGGCACGGGCCTGATCCTGATCGGACGGTGAGCTACCCATTACTCACCGCCCGCAGGCCCGCGACTACGGTGGCCGGGAGTCGTCACGCGGCTCCCGACGCCCGGAGCGTCCACCGCGGCGGCTTGGACGGGAGACTCTCTCCCTCTCCCGTCCCGCCACCTCCTTCGCTAGCATGACTGCTTCGCAGAAGGAGGCGACTGCCTCCCACTCCCCCTTGCCCCGGACCATGGCTTGAACCAAGGCCGGGCGTGAGAGGTCGCCGCCGCTGCCGATCGCCTCTACGAGGACACGGCGGTGCTCCGCCCATGCAGGGCAGGCCCCCACCGTATGCTCCACCGTGTCCTCCGGGCGATCATCACAGTGGTGACACCCGGGCGTTTCCTCCCGCCTGATGATGTGCAGGAACCTCCCGAAACTTCCGTGTCCGGTGAGGACCTGCGTCAGGCGGTAGGTGAGGACGCCGTGACGCCTCTCTAGCCACTCCTCAAAGAGGGGTCTTACCGCCGCTATCGTGGCGTGCCCTGCGCTGGGTTGCGACAGTCGCTCTTTCCATGCCGCCATAAGATCGCGCCGAAGGTCCGTCCGCTCCGCCGCGATTTGCCGCGGAAGCGGGGTTTCCCCCCGGCGTAGTGCCTCCGCGCGCCACTCATACAGGCGCGCGAGGACTATCGCCTCCAGATCCCACGGCGGCAGTCCGGCAAGGAGGCTTGCCGCCTCGCCCGAGATCGTGCGGTAGCCCCGGATCAGCCTTACGGCTACCACCTTTTGGGGCGCGTTCAGATAGTGGGCGGCTCTCCGCCGCAGTGAACGCGCCCACACCGGGGCCCCATATGTAGCCATGGACCGCACGACCCCCGCGTAAAGCCTCCGGCAGGAGGCGTTTGGACCCCTCAGGTTGGGCAGAAGCCGCTTGAGGGCGGCCCCAGTCCGTTCCAGTTTGGGGGCCAAACGTCGGAAGTGCTCCACGAAGTTCCACCGGCTATCGAGCACGAGTCCTAAGTACTTCATCGTGGACTCGACGCCGATGTGAACCCCTCCTGCCGTTAGTTGGGATCCCGATGGTGGCCTGTTCCGGGGCCCATGGAAAGACATGGCCTCGGACTTGTGCAAAGCCACCTCGAGACCCAACTGCCGGATCCTCTCCACGACTATCGCAACCCCGCGTGTCATCGCGTCGGCCGCCGCCTGATGCGACCTCCCCTGCGCCAGGACCAGCGTGTCGTCAGCGTAGCACACCACGCTGACGCCATCAGGGAGGTCGGCCCGCAGCACCCAGTCGTAACCGATGTCCCACAGGAGCGGCCCTAGAACCGATCCCTGTGGGACACCGCACGACATCTCTCGCCGGTTCCACTCCCCATCGCGACCGGGGTAGATGACGGCTCTGTCCGTCAGATATTCCTCGACTATTCGACGGAGGTAGGTTGGCACCCGGTGATACCGGAGTGCCTCCCCAATGCAACTCCAGGGCAGGTTGTTAAATGCGTTGGCGATGTCGAGTGACACCGCCACGACAGCCCCGCCCCGAGACACCGCGTCCCCCGTCGTGAGGGCTCTAACGCGCATGATGGCGTCCACCGTCGAGCGCCCCTTGCGGAAGCCGAACTGACTATCCGCAAGATCCGGCCCCGTCCTCACCAGGTGCCCGACGAGGCGGCCTGCAATACAGGTTATCTATTTGGTCCACCATTCCAAATGGGGCCCCCCTGTGGTCCCTCCCTATATCGACTATACTTTCTCTCTCTCTCTCTCTTCTCCTTGTCTCTCTCTCTCTCTAGACTTTAACACAACCGTACAGTACAGTACCTAAGTACTTACTACAGTATAACCAATAGTAAGGTCTAGGTACTAAATAAGAAAAGGTATGATCTTAATCCTCATAGGTCTACTGGGTCCCTTTACTATACGCCATTTGGGCCTGGTTTAGTCTGCCTGCCTAGCACTGTCGGTTTTGTAACCTTACATTTACAAAAAACATATACTTTCATGACAAGGAATCTCAGTCGAATGGAAATAAAACTACTGAAACCTTTTATTTGTTCGTCAGCAAATTGATAAACCAAACCAATTGGAGTACGAAAATGTTATAGATTTATTTTAGCTTCATAACGTTAAACTTTTTCTTGGACGTATTGGAATTGAATATAAAAATCGTTTGGATGTAAGGCTCTTTACAGCCCCTTCGGCACTCACACATTGGAGCTGTCCCATAAAAAACATTGAAATACGACAACTATTAAAAATGGAAACGATTGAGCAGCACGAAATATTTTTTTGGTGACATAATTCTTTAATCCCTCCATAAGTAAACATAATTTCATGTAAGCTCTTTCTTGTGGAAGTTCCACTCAAATATCAACTTAAAACGTATCGGCTAAATAAACATAATAGGTACACAGTCAAGTAGTTTTCGCGTAAAAGGGTAGATGAGCAAATAATATTCGTATATGGTACAGTCGTCGACCAAATGAACTGCAACTAATAAAATTTGTCTACGATTTGGGTCCATTCGGTCATTCCTAAAAAATTTCCTTTATTTCCTTTTTTACTTTGTTACCCCTGGGAAATAAAGAAAACAAAACAACGAAAAAATAAATATGATTTCTGTATGATACAATTCCGTATAAGCACGTTTCACTCTCGGGACGTCTTCGACCCATTTAACCCTTTAGCGAACCCGCAACAATCTGTTAAATGATTAATGATTCTATTTCTGTAAGCAGAGCAAATCAAGGCGGAAGCAGTCGTGGGTATGGGCCCCGGAACAGGCCACCATCGGGATCCCAACTAACGGTAGGAGGGATTCAAATCGGCGTCGAGTTCACGATGAAGTATTTAGGACTCGTGCTCGATGGCCCGTGGAACTTCGTGGAGCACTTCAGACGTTTGGCCCCCAAACTGGAACGGACTGGGGCCGCCCTCAAGCGGCTCCTGCCCAACCTGAGGGGTCCAAACGCCTCCTGCCGGAGGCTTTACGCGGGGGTTGTGCGGTCCATGGCTACATATGGGGCCCCGGTGTGGGTGCGTTCACTGCGACGGAGAGCCGCCCACTATCTGAACGCGCCCCAAAAGGTGGTAGCCGTAAAGGCTGATCCGGGGCTACCGCACGATCTCGGGCAAGGCGGCAAGCCTCCTTGCCGGACCGCCGTGGGATCTGGAGGCGATAGTCCTCGCGCGCCTGTATGAGTGGCGCGCGGAGGCACTACGCCGGGGGGAAACCCCGCTTCCGCGGCAAATCGCGGCGGAGCGGACGGACCTCCGGCGCGATCTCATGGCGGCATGGAAAGAGCGACTGTCGCAACCCAGCGCAGGGCACGCCACGATAGCGGCGGTAAGACCCCTCTTTGAGGAGTGGCTAGAGAGGCGTCACGGCGTCCTCACCTACCGCCTGACGCAGGTCCTCACCGGACACGGATGTTTCGGGAGGTTCCTGCACATCATCAGGCGGGAGGAAACGCCCGGGTGTCACCACTGCGATGATCGCCCCGAGGACACGGTGGAGCATACGGTGGGGGCCTGCCCTGCATGGGCGGAGCACCGCCGTGTCCTCGCGTCCTCCCAAGCCTGCCGGGAAAGCGGGATCATCCTTAACGGGTACCGCTGACCCGGAACATAAAGGGCCAAGGAACACGGGTGGGTTTTAGTCAGTAAGAGTCTGACACTCCCTTCCGCTCCACCCAGAGCGGGAGGGGTCATTTGATGATTTCCCATCCTCAAAAAAAAAAAAAAAGCAGTCGTGGGTAAAAGAAAAATTATGGTTACTAATGACTATCATAATGTCCTTCACGCTACGTACTCATGTATCACAATTTTGATAAAAAAAATCACTTTTAGAAGGCTTGAAACAATTTAATCGTTCCGACTGTCCCGACGCGAGATACGACCTCATGACCCTGAATTCAGACATTCTATAGGCGCCAATTGAGCCAAATAAAAATCAAACTTGAAACTGGTTACACCCTTTTAAAAATAAAACTATGGATAAGAAAACTGTCGTCAATAATACGTATGGTCGTAAAATCTGCATAATTATAAGTGAAATTATTGTTGGATGTTGGTTCTCTTGGTATTAGTTTAATTTGTTTCGACCTCGAGTCTTGTACCTTAAATTAAAAAGTTGTCTGTTTAACCGCGGTTTCATTATTGTGCATTTTGGAATAATGGTCAAACAAACTAGAACGAGTTATTTCTGAATAGTTACTTTTAAATCTATTATAAGATTTCTCATTAACTTCACTCAATTCATGGGCATAGTAACGTTGCTTCATTTCCTCATTATTCTGTTGACAATGATAGTCAAAATATTTCCCATTTATAAAAAAACGCTGGAAACAAAGAAGTCGTTGTGTGCAATGACTTCTTTATTCAAACAAGTCGTTGTGTACAATGACTTCTTCATTTTTAGATGGCAAATAGAGAGCAAAGACCGACAGGAAAGAAGCCGAATATTTTTTTAAATTTGGAATATACGTAGACAAAGCCTATGCAGCCAATAAAATGGTGCTTTAACCCATTATATGTTGACATAAAAAGCTCATAACGCTCAGTGCCACTTGTTTATTGTACGTACACAGTAATTACACAGTGATTTATGAATATTTAAAGTGATATAAGTGTACTGCCGAGTGACAAAAGAACATATTTTGGCGAGGTTTTGATGAAACGTTTTTTACGTAGATTTCGTAGTAAAACAGTTTTAAAATATCTTATTTAATAACATTTGTTATTTCGGGAAACTACCTACCTACCTATTTAGGTAATGTAGGTACCCACATACTTTTGGTTCCTGTAAAGTAAACATCGTGAAAACATGGAATTTTCTTCGCTCCGTTTGGCCCAATAAAATGAAACTGGAAAACGAAGTCAATCAGACCTACATGTTATCTGATTTCAGCACGAGCCTCCTTGGTTTAAATCTATGTATGTAATATGTTTTAAAATGAACAAAAAATGTTACGTAAATGATTTTTTGCATAAAGTCAATGCGCTGAATTAATGACAGTTTCTTAGCCGAATGTCATGTATTTGCATAAAAATTTATAATTTAAATTGCCTACTTGCATAATATGAACTGCGAACTAAATTCCATACATATTTACATACTCAGACTAGGTATGACACAATCAGTTTGGCGTGTCAGTTAGCAACTAAAAAATTTTCCATTTCGCAGGAAAAGCTGCTTGAATATTTCCATTTTTGTGCAGAACATCGTTGTTCATTTCCATTTGTTACCAGGTTTCATTGTTTTCCTATGACTTAAAAATGCACAAAAGCAAAGGAAACTAAAATATGGGACGTTACATACAGTTTTAATTGATTCCGTTGCAGGTTTCATTTTGCCATCCTTGTTATTGGTGCGATATTGAATGCAAAGGAGCACTGGGTGGATAGTGGATAGCAAAAGCCGATATTGAAGTTATCAAAGTGAAACTCGAGAATGCACTGAAATAAACATGAATAGGTGTCCTCGTATATTTTGATAGAGATCCTTGTCA
The DNA here is from genome assembly GCA_937001585.2 of Brachylomia viminalis. Taxonomy (NCBI): domain Eukaryota; kingdom Metazoa; phylum Arthropoda; class Insecta; order Lepidoptera; family Noctuidae; genus Brachylomia; species Brachylomia viminalis. The sequence continues at coordinate 9,340,287 of OW443302.2, read as the reverse complement.
CTAGCTTAGGAACAAATATCAACTCAACTCAACTCAAAGCATAATTATATTTCAAATAAACCAATTACAGGCACTTTTGAATTGTCAAGGGGTCGGTCAGTCAGGAAGATGAAACTAGTTGCCCATTTCAAAGCGTAGTAGGTACCTATGGAGAAGAACGGGCAAAAAAATCCATGGACACTCTTTTAAATCAAAATAAAAAAGTGGTTACATCATTCATGTTGTAATTATACATGTGAGAACGATGTAGAAAGACGTGCACGTTAAAAGCGTCCGTAATAAAAAGATAAAAAAAAACAATTATGGAATTAAAATAAGCCGTGGCAGCTAAGAAATGACCAGTGCCTACTGACGGCGCCCGTTTACGAACATGACGTATGGATCAGCACCATTCAGCTCAACCATTTTGAATGGAAGTCTATGATCCAATACACACGCCACCACTAGCGACACATTTGAGTGAGCATGACATACTCTCAGCCGCCAGGGCACATTCAAGTCAATGAAAGACGAACCCAGTAAGTTTTATAGTGGGTGCATAGTGCTCACACATGTGCTATGCAATTATACAATACTAAGAGATTGAATTTATACAATGCAAAGATAGGTTGTACAATCTTCATCAGCTCCAACATTATTTTCGAATGCTAATTAATTAGTTTACGCGCCCTAGTGGAGCAGGACCAGCCCTGAGCCAAGCATTCTTGTCAGCGATATAATCCCCCAACTTATAATATGCTTGGCTGTATAGTGTGCGTTTTATACAAGATTTAAATTTCGTTTCATTCAGTTGGAGTATGTGGGGAGGTATTTTATTGTAACATTTTAAACAGTACCCCATGTAGGATGAGTCTACTTTAGCCAGTCTGAAACCTGGTTGAACCAATTGGTCCCTATTTCTAGTCCTATAGTTGTGCCTTTCACGTCTTTTACTGAAAAGATTTAAATTTTTCCTTACGTACATGATGTTTTCATAAATATATTGACAAGGTACCGTCGTGATGTTAATGTCTTTAAACAGTTCCCTTAGAGAATCGCGCCTGCGGAGGCTGTATATTGCTCTGATAGCTCTTTTCTGCAGAATAAAAATAGACTCAATATCGGCAGCCCGTCCCCATAATAAAATACCGTAAGACATGATACTATGAAAATAGCTGAAATAGACTAGCCTCGCGGTATCTACATTAGTAAATTGACGGATTTTCCTTACAGCATAAGCTGCTGAACTTAGCCGTCCTGCAAGAGATGTCAAATGAGGGCCCCATTGCAGCCTTGAGTCGAGCGTTATCCCCAGGAAAACAGTTTCATCGACAAATTCTAGTTTCTCGTTATTCAATACTAAGTCAAAATCACAACTTTTAACGTTCGGTAAAGCAAATCTTATGCATTTCGTTTTTTTCCCATTTAATACTAAATTATTAGGAGCGAACCAATTATGTACCTGCAGTAGGGCAATATTTACGTCGTCAAGATTTGATGCACGTCTATTTATCTTAAAGATTAAAGAAATATCGTGAACAAATAACACCATTTGTGGTTGGTTTTTAAATAAATAGGGTAGATGATTAATATATACTAAAAAGAGGAAGGGACCTAATATCGATTCTTGTGGAACACCCATTTGTACTTTTAAATGAAGTGAATTGACACCATTTATTTGCACTTTTTGTTGTCTATCATTTAAATAAGATTGTACTACACTAAGCGCGAGTTTACCTAGTCAGTAATGCTCAAGTTTTAAGAGCAAGGTTTCGTGATCAACGCAGTCAAATGCCTTGGAGAGGTCGCAAAAGATCCCTATGGCATCTTGGGCCTCCTCCCACGCTGTAAATATGTGTTTTAATAAAGTGACACCGGCGTCAGTCGTACAACGTCCTTTGGTGAAACTATATTGCTGACCGTGTAAGATTTTGTTGGTGTTAAAATGATTAAGCATTTGAGTGAGCATTAATTTAATTTGCGACTTTGCTTTCAAAGTCAAATAGTTCAGGCACAAAAGCGCGAGGGAGGGTGCAAATTCAAGCCCTCTATAGCCCATTTACAGCACAAATAATGTGCATTTGACATCACTGTCACTGACCTATTTTTGAAGAAACCAAACAAAGTGATGGATGTTATGAACTTATGACGTGATGGCCCGCACTCGCGTGTCAATCTCTGGGGTTTGACTTGTCTAAATGTGTTCATTCCTCGCGTGCGGTTCACGCCAAGCGTGATAGACGTCTTTATACATTACGTTTTGATTACATAAACACGTGACTTTTTAAAGAACTACTTTGTTAACTCGCTTTTATTAACTTTTATAACAAAGAAGGTACTTTTTGTAAAGTAACTTTCTCCTAAACAATAACACGTTACTTTTTAAATAAATTATGTTTACACGCTTTTGTTAACTTTTATAACGATATGGTTTAGTTAGACAAATAAAATAGAAAATGATCATGTATCATGAACGTTTCCCATAAAATAATTAAGCCATAAAAATTACCCAGTGTTTCGCAAAATCTGATTAATTACTGCCAACTTGCCAAGGGACAATCTGCTTGCTAAGATAAATTAATTAGCGCACCTAATGTCTTTTCACCACGTACAAGTTGACTACATAACCGCTTTTAAGAGTTAACTAATTCTGTTGCAAATCAAAACCCACGACATTTTTTATCTAATGATACTAACGCAAAATAAACAAGGCCAAGGTCAAAATGTTCAATATTACCTACTTTTTGGGGGTCATACAGAAACAAGTTTGAAAATTCATGGAAATCACTCCAAAGTCTCGACTCAAATTATGTAATATCGTCTTGAATTTCATATTCAAATCGGTCTTCCGAGTCCAACTTACATTCAATTAGAAACCTACCCACGCTAGCCCTCTATACGTAATCTATACCAAATTACTATGTTTTATAGCAGTAATTCACAAACGTAACGGCTTGAACCATCAACATTAATGGCTTCAAAATAAACCAATCAAACTGGCCAATTTATTTCTATTTGTAGTTTTTTCTCTTTTTCATTCATCATTATGTATAGATACTCCGCAACAAAATGATTGATATGCCACAATATAAAAACAAAACAAGATTCCATTATATAAAATGATAGATAAGTGTTTTTAAAAGTAGTGGGAGTTTTGGAAACATTCGTATTCAAAGTTGAAGTAAGACAAAACTAATTTAATTAAAAAGTTGAATAGTAAATCTTGGAAAATCTTTGCAAAAGAAAAGACTTTTCTGAGACGTATTTTTCATTAGAATAAGTAAGCACATACTGCCTAATGTACAGTCAAGGTAATTATTTGTTCATCAAATTGTCAGACTGCGTCAGTCAAAGAATGACAGTTGTGATTTGAATATACGGACAACTTCAGTTTGTAGTCCATTTGACAAACAATACATTTCCCTAACATTACTTTCCCGATTTTTTTGCTGACTGTTGGCACTATCCGCTTGAACTTTTATTTTGCAGCGTTGAATAAAAACATCACACACATATTTTGTTCACCTACAACATAACGCTAAAGTTTGTGAGTTGATGAAAACAGCTATGGAACGTCATGTTTTCTCTGCGGACCGCGGGATATATCATTCATCAGTTTTAATCCAATCGTCCTACTTCAGTGTACGTAATTATACCAAGGTGACATAGGTACCAACCGACTATAGCCATTCACAAATTAATTTTATTACTAACTTCTGGGTACATACTTTCAATTTATAAACTAACCCTACATAAAGTCAAGGAGACTTAAGCCATGGCTACTCTCGCTGAACTATGACGTAACAGAGAAAGTTATCATAGGTATCTATTTCGTAACATCAAAACCCGTCCTGCATTGCGATTCTGTAACCATCTCACCGTGAAAACTTAGGTGAAGTGAGCGTGGAGTGAGCTGTCAGTGTCGTCCCACTGATGCTAGGGATTGACCAAGCATTACATTTACAATCATAATCGAGATTTTAATTATACTTTTTAATGTTAGTTCTATTGATCATTTGATATTATTTCAAAGCTAGTATTTATGTGTCTAAATATAAATATTTGAGTTTTTTTATTTTATAAAACAGCAACACAGAAATTCAATCAGAAACTAGTTTAGGAAAACAAAAACTTATTTGAGTTTCAGACGGAATTTCTGTTTTGCTGTTTTATAAAAAAAAACCGTAAATATTAATTGTTAGCCACTTAAATACTATACTATGGCTTGAAATAATATAAAATGATAAACAGATCTTGCATAATTTTTTGACGTGACAACGTCTTATAATTCGATGGAGCCGGCTGCACGCACGAAAAAACATGACTCATGCGGCGTTACCTCGCTCTGAGGCGTTCCATTTAAGGCTTGAAGTGCAAGCGAGAGCGCGGAACGAGCGACAAAGAGGCACAATCGGCCTCCGCGTTCGGCAGCGTTCGACATCTGTCTCTCTCCTACTTGAGTGAGCGATGCGTCCGCGTGGACAGCTGCTATACAATAATACATTTACATGTTTTCGTCAAGTATGAAGTGCAGTGAAGAGTGAATGTGGTGTCAATTGTTTATAGCAACGATAATTACGGCGATAAAGGTACCTAATGATTCTTTCGATATTAATTATAATGTTCAGTGATATATTGTCGAATATTCGTGCTTTCATTAAAATAAATAGCATCGGTCCGCTAGTGCAGCGATTGTAGGTTATGCTATAATTGACAAAACTATAACAATAAGAAAACTATGAAAATTGTAAAAAAAAAAAATACATAATTGTATTTAAGCGTACAAATAAATGTAACTTGATCAATTCAATTGTGATTTCCATTTACCTCCTTCTCTATATCCATACAAAATATCTATCAAACAAATAATTTTTTTTTTTTTTGAAAAATGCAACCATTCCATCAGTATTATCTTATGACGTTGTCATGTTCAACTATCGTCAGTAAACCGACTTTACAGACAACCGATTTTTTTTAAATTAAAATTTCGATTATGATTGTAAATGTAATGCTTGGTCATGGTCAATACCTAGCATCAGTGGGATGACACTGACAGCTCACGCCACACTCACTTCACCTAAGTGTTCACTTCATGTTGACATTTTTACAGAATCGACATACTGATCAATCATTGACACTCACTAATACACACATATACACTCACCCACTCACACACACACACAAACACACACGTACGCTCTCACTGAAACACAAACATACACACAAACACTCACAAACTCAATACAGGCTTCTTTTATTCGCTTTTAGTTTATTTTACTTTTTTTTGTTACCATATTCTTTTTATTTTTGGTAATCATTTTGCATAAGATTCTGTAACATCTCCTGCTGGGAGAGGGCACTGGCTCTAGTAACACAGGTCTATCACCTAGCACAGGAGTCGGGGACTTTACACTATTTTGTAACCACTTTCTTGTGTAATAAAGATTATTACTATTACATTTCCACGAGTTTTCTCTGCTTTTTGGCTTCGGCATCAAGTTTATTTTCAGCTCAGTCGGTTTTCCTCACAGAAAATGAATTATGCTTGACTGACCAAGAATGGTCCCAGAATTTCAATATACTTAATTATGATTATGATTGAATAAGTATACGTACGCTAACAATATTTCTTTGCAGGAAAAGTTACACTAAGAGGAAGTGTGGACTTGGCTTCCCAGTATAACAGGTTATCTCTTTGGTCCACATTCCAAATCCGTTCCCTCCTGTGGTCCCTCCCTATATCGAATAAACTTTCTCTCTCTCTCTTCTCCTTCTTTCTCTCTCTCTAGACTATAGCACAACCTTACAGTACCTATTACTTACTACAGTATAACCAATAGTAAGGTATAGGTACTAAATAAGAAAAGGTATGATCTTAATCCTCATAGGTCTACTGGGTGGGTCCCTTTACTACGCCATTTGGGCCTGGTTTTCCATTTTCCATTCATTTTCCCATAAAAAACATTGAAATACGACAACCATTGAAAATGGAAACGATTGAGCAGCACGAAATATTTTTTTGGTTACATAATTCTTTATTCCCTCCATAAGTAAACATAATTTCATGTAAGCCCTTTCTTGTGGAAGTTCCACTCAAATATCAACTTAAAACGTATCGGCTTAATAAACTTACACGTATAATATAAGTATACAGTCAAGAAGTTTTTGCGTAAAAGTCAAATGAACCGCAACTAATAAAAGTCTACGATTTGGGTCCATTCGGTCATTCCTACGAATTTTCCTTAATTTCCTAATTATTTTCCTTTTTTACTTTGTTACCCCTGGGAAATAAAGAAAACAAAACAACGGAAAAAGAAATATGATTTCTGTATGATACAATTCCGTATAAGCACGTTTCACTCTCGGGACGTCTTCGACCCATTTAACCCTTTAGCGAACCCGCAACAATCTGTTAAATGATTAATGATTTTATTTCTATAAGCACGTACAAACATTTTTTTTTAAACTAGATAAGGTCGGCGTTTCCTATCTGACTACTCTGAGAAGAAAGGCCGAAACCAACTCAGAGGAACTCTTTTAAAGTCCAGACAGAATCTTGGTTAGATCATGTGAAGGCTATGTAGATCGGTATCTGAAATGGACTTTTGAGGAAAGAACCACACTGATTGAGTGGACCTGTCCAGTCAGTGCACGCATTTGTCAGTAACCATGCATCTCGACTCAGAATTTAAAGAGCTCAACGATTCGAGGAACAATACCAAAGAAAGGACATTTGGGTAGGCCGCATAAACTACTTCAACTGCCAGAATATGATTAAAACTGGAAGAATGACCGACATAGTACTCACATTCACAATATTTAAAATAATATTACACTTTATACAGTAAATATTCATGTCATTGTATATGTAAAAAGGTATAGATACTTATAGCAAAGATTAAAAGTAGATACAATAGTTAGCAAACACCAATAAAATAATCAACATTCCCTCTGTAAATTTGTTGGAACAGCTCAAACTCAAACTCAAAGCATTTATTTCAAATAAACCAATTACCTACAGGTACTTTTGAATTGTCAAGGGGTCGGTCAGTCAGAAAGATGAAGCTAGTTGCCCATTCCAAATTGTAGTAGTAATGAAAAACTAGTTAGTGCGTATAATATTCGAGAGTATAAGTTATTCTTTAGTCTAATTATTCGCAGATGCGCCGACTGGGACGTTAAGCTAATCTTTATGTCTGGAATGCTGGCACCGCTCCCATCCTACCAAATTTACTTACAAATACGTAAGTACTGTGAAAATATGTAGAAGTTAAAATAAATATAGTGATGAGTAGAGACATAAATTATAAATTTTAATTCACCTAGTGCGGTCCCTACACTAATGTACTCATAAATAATTATTCATTATTGTCGGAATTCAAATGTTTGCACCATAGTATTTCATGAAAAAATTCCTTGTAATTTATAACAAGTGAATTAATTACATAATGATGTACAACATTGTATTCCGGAATATTAATTCCAACTACTGTTGTTACTGTTTTTGCAATTATTTATTTTGCGCGATATCTTTATTTTGTACCTAATTATTAATTAACACCTAAAGAAGTCTAGCCAAATTTAATGTGAACATATTTTTTAAATCTATGTAAATAATAATAACAGGGAGGTCACATTATAGGCTGAAATTAATTTTCCCTGTCAAATTATCTCTTGACAATATTATAACTTCACTGATTTTCGAAACAGATGTACCTACGAACTTGGACTGTATCAATCCATCCAAGATCAAGATCAAGATCTGTATCAATCGATCATGTATCTTCCATTCAAGGTTGGAAAAGACAACATCTAGCATACAGGCATTTTTCAATTTTATTTGATTATTGCCAAGATCACATTTTATTTGTATCACATTATAGACATTACGACTACTTGATTGCATTTCCATCCTTCAAAACTCGATTTCAGTTGATACCTAGTCATCATAAATCCATAACGTTCAAGTAAATGACCCAATCTTATAAAAAGTTAAAAACTATAAGGTGGAGTTGGTAACTTCATTCCGAATGGATGGTTAAGTTGGTACTTACTTAAAATATCTTAAAGAGGAAAATATTCGCTCCACTTTGTTTGTGTTGGTACTTACCGAGCATTCTGATGACTCTTCTCTGCGATGCTCCATTCCTGTACTGCATCTGACCACTCGCTCTCTCATTACTGTCCACCGAGAGCTTCTTCACAGGATGCAAAACCCTAGAGGTCCGCAACTTAATGCCTATCAACGCGTACAACACTGATATCATCGACATGGGCACCACGAAGAACACGAAACTAGATATAACAAACACTTGATGAACACCCACACCCTTCACTGTACACGCGCTCACGTTTACGCCATTATCCACATACGACACTATACCGAACTGCATAGCTTGCGGCACCGCCGTGCACAACGCACACACCCATATAGCTATTATAAACCGCACAGCCCTTGACAGCTTCGACATGGTGTGTGACATAAAAGGTCGACATATCGCTATGTACCGCTCCACCGTGAACGCGGTAATTGTCAACACTGTGGCGTTGGCTGATGTCTCCGACGCCAGTCCTATGGCGATGCAGTGCGCCTCACCCATCGGGTACGTGTCTGGGTTCCATAATCTGTGCACCTCAAACGGTAAACCACATAATAGTAATATGAGATCTGAGATCGCCAGACTGAACAGGTAAAAGTTGGTGGCGGTGTGCATGGAGCGGTTCCTCGCGATGACCACGCAGGTGCTGGTGTTGCCGAGGATACCAGCCACGAAGATGATGACGTAGGTGACGGTGAGCGGCACCACCAGGTCCAGCGCGTACTGCTCGTCGTAGGCCGCGGGGTGACTCGTCACGTTGGTCGTGTTCATCACGAACGGGTCCTCATACTCGTCAATGCTCGGGGGCGCTGGCAATGTCATTTTACCTGCGAACAAGAAAAACTTGTTTACATCAAAGATTTAACATAAACCCCTATAAAATAAAAATACGGAGGCAGGGGGTTAAAGTCCTGCGTGGAACCAGTTCGTGTGTTCATTTGTACTAAGTTAACACAATTACAAAGCCCGTCAGTACTGGAGTAAATGAATTATACCTTATGATGACTATGGACCACTACCACGGTATGTTCACATCACTAAATTATACTATTATTTAACTCATTGTGGTTTAGTTGCACGTAAACATCTTGAAGGTCACCCACTAATTGGCCGTTAACACGACCAAATTACTGGTTAGAACGCGATTAATTCTGTTGGTGGGGGTGGACCCACGTGACGTAATCAATCTTCTAATGTAGCCGTTTCTTACAGAAAATGTTTAACCGTTATGTTCCAAAAAACGTCGAAGTAAAAAATTATTTGACCCAAGTAACATGTCGGGTTTACTCACTTCTTCTAGCCAGTTATATATAGAATTTAAAATTCTACAGAACCTAGTGATTGGAGGCAACGCTCTAGGGGTCAGCACGAGTAGAGTGGTATCTGACATTTCACGTTTGTATTTGTTTTAACCGTACTAAAAAAATCGTACTAATCGTTTCCGAAAATCCGTTGAGAAATATTGGAAGCGTAGGATATTAAACGATGACATGACGCATGTTATACCTACTATTGATATCGTTTAAGCCGAACATATTTTTATTGAGTTTGCAACGATCTTAGATATCTTAAAGACATTCTCCATAACACTTATAGACAAGGAACATAAGGTGAACATTCCTGAGGGAAATCAGAATAAGTAACTGGAACCATTAAAGCAATCAACCAATAACGAATAAAAAACCAATCGTATTGCCTTGGGGTAGATCCTGTTAATTCTGTCAACCATCTATGTCTCAACATTCTAATTAATTTAAATAGTGCAAGGAAAGTTAAAATGAAGTATAGTGTACCTATTTTACTTCTTGGTTAAGCTTATTGTTCACGACGATGCGTCACCAAACAATTCAAATTATGTAGCGTTCACATATTAACTTAGAGTCATATATAAGATATAATATTATTTGTTTTATTACTTATAGCTTGTTAATTTTGTACATATGGTTTTTCAACACATTTGCTCAAAAAATGCATTTACGAAGCCTGTATACATTGTTCGAATGTAAAAAATTACGCACCATACAACGGAACGGGCGGTAAAATAGGTACTCTCACCTACGTACATGTTTTCGTTGTTTTCGCCGTGCGTATTCTTTACGTTTTTTTTTTATTACCATAAAAAAATATATAAGAATTCCACCAAGGAGTTTCAAATTACGAGAATAAATAAGCTGAATGATCGAACCTCCTTGGAAGCGCTTTTGCTCAATACGTTTATCTTACTTTAGTATTAAAGAGACTGAAAATGAGACGAAAGATGCTTTTCGACTCGACTATTGCGATTCGACTTTTTGCGATTCTAATTTTCACCACGCGCACGTAGCGCCATTTGGAAATGGCGCCATTTTCATATTAGAAACGCCAAAGATTGTTATTGTTGCGACTTTCTGACTGATATTTTTATAAACAAAAGTTTGTTTAATTTCCTATTGTACTGTTTTCTCGCAAATGTGTTGAAAAACGTTGTATGACACACGCGCGGAAATTGGTATTTACCAACTCGTGACTATGGTAAGCCCTCGACTTCGTCTCGGGCTTACATTCGTCTACTCATTTGTAAAAACCAACTTACCGCACTAGCAACTACCGCATAAATAACTATTACCAACCTGCTTTCAGAGTTGCGTCACGCCCTGAAAACACTAGATGTCTTTAGGTCAATAGAACAGCCTGAGGTTTCTATATATGTAACTTGGGAAACGGTTCAGTACTTTTCGAGTTATTTAACATGTATAACAGTTTTAAATTAAAAACGTTTTTTTTTTTTGCTTAATTATAGTGAGATATCTTTTCAGCAGGAATAGATACAGTAAATACTAATACTAATACCTTGGTAGATAGGTAATTTTATAAGGTATCTCACAATATGCAATATGCTCATTCGTAGCGATGACTACGAATTCATCACGGTACTTTGTGCTATGCAATACTTCAAATAGAACCCCTGAATGGACGCGCAAGCGCTTCCTGAACACTCATGAAGACTTATGTTTTCTGCGTTATTATTTCTTTAACGGCAAGGAACCCCTTCTCGTCGAGACTTCAGGACTTAGCCGTCAGCTGAGTTCTTGAAGATACCCGGAACCTATCGGTGCAGGACGTCAGCGCCGTCTGGACTGGGAGAGACCTACCCTCACACCGGGATTAACCTAGAAAGGCATACACCCTCCTAGCAGACTTCGCGTCCAGCGACCAAGCCCGTCCGGCACACTTGTTGTTACGACTTTTGATCCACTTAAAAGACTTCAAATCCCTCGTTTAAACAAGTTCCGATCTAATCTAAATGTCGTAACTGTCAAAATGTTTAAGTTATTCTTTTTTTTTATTAACGAGTTTAAGATTATAATTTATAAGTATGATATTGACCTCGGACAGAAACTTAAGTGTTGTTTTCATTTATTTATTCCTGTGATGCCGTCAAAACGTAGAGATACACGTACATATACAAACTCACGCCTTCTTCCCATGGGGGTAGGCAACTACTACAAGACTCCACCTGCTACGATCCTTATATTATACTTCTTTTGCTTCGTTTGCGTTCATACGTCTGGTCATACAAGTACCCGCGGCCCATGCCAGTTGCGAGTACTAAGCACCTGAGCTCTCTGAAAACCATCACCAATAAGGTCACTATATAATATCCTTCTAGGGCGTCCCCTCCTGCGTTTTCACTCACATCTGCCTTGTAAACGAAGAGTAAGTGAAGAGGGTGTGTAAACGCACCTCAGATCAATGATCTGAGAAACGCACCCACGACGCGACGTAAAAAAAGTCTTGATAATTAAGGACAAAGTCTTTCAAAAGCACTGGGACTATTCAATTTTTAAATGTACTGCAATATCGCATTGGGTCTAGCCTGTAAGGATATTTGTGTATTTGGATTGCATAAATAAATAAAAATAAATGAAATTATACATAATATCAAAAACACAGACTTTGCCTTTGTAGCTACTAAAAATCATTTCCGGCATTGTTTACCTTGATCTTGTGAACACGTCTTCATAAAATAGCGGAAAACTTCAAAGTAACCGGCCAAAGCAGTTTGACGAGTTAAATTAACAGACATTGTAAGATCTATTTTGAAGTAGGGAAATATTATGTAGGTATCACTAGCGAAGGGCTCTTTAAACAGTAGTTTTTGGCACTCCTTCAAACACATGTTAATAATTTTTGTCTGAATTATTGCACTTACCGTTGTCAAAACTTTCACTCTTTGCCACTGCCCTGTTATTAGAATATTATAAGTAACGATTATCATGATTGCTTGTGGCTAAGCAATAATACTCTGTCTAAATTATTTCATCACCATTGCTCTCAAAACGGTGAAGGAAAATATTGTGAGGAAACCGGTATGTCCTAGAACCAAAAAAAAATCGAAGACATGTGCCATATACCAACCCGCATTGCCGGCTGTCATACGGGAATCTTTACAGTCGTTACGGGTCGTCAGAAACCCGAAAGACTGACAACCAGTCTTACCAAATCTTATCGTATTACCCAGTAACTGAGTTGTGGAGACCTCCACAACTCAGTTACTAGACTGGAAGCCGACCACAATATAGTTGGGAAAAGGCAGGCAATTTTCACAACTATGTTGCAACAGGCAAGATTCAAAGTAATAGGTCTATAGAAGTATGGGGAACAGGGTGTAAAGTTCACTCATACCTTCATAGAAATCGGAGGATCCTCTGACCAGACGGGTGTCGTGTGTGGTGGGCAACTGCCCGACGATTGATGTCGGGAAGTTGTATATATGCTAGTTGCGCGGTAAACTCTGCTTGCGCGATGCAGGATTTGCGTGACGTCAGTATGACGCGCAGCTCGCATGTGGCGATGTAGATACCGCTACATTACTCCCCTCCGGAGACCGGAGGTCGATAGTGGGCTGAGTCGTGTATCTTGCGGTGCTTGCCAGTGCCGGTTGAGGTTCTAGTGGGTCGGAACCGGGTGCCACAAAGTTCACGTTCTGCCCGATGAATCATGTCGGGAAGATGTATAAAAAAATAAAATGTGCTAGTCGCGCGGTAAACTATGTTTGCGCGATGCAGGATTTGCGTGACGTCAGTATGACGCGCCGCTCGCATGTGGCGATGTAGATACCGCTACAGGTAGTATAGTTTCGAAAAGATAAGCCAGAACTAAAAAAATAAATCCCACTGAAAGTGCGGTCGGTTATCTAATACTCAAAATGTATTTGATTTAAATTATTTAAACCCATACAAAAGTAAACATTATTAGGAGTAATATAATTTGAATTTCTTGTTTGCCTCTCTATACTTCCTCTGACAAATAAAAACGTCTACAAAATAATGATTATTATTAATGTAAGAATTTTTTTCAAGGTCATAATCATAAATAATAATACGCGCTATTATTGTCAATATTACGACTCCATTGTTTTACAAATAATTAGCTATTTTAATATCCCTTTGTAGTTCGAACAATAAAAGGAACGTTTGATAATGAAACGGTAATGACGTCATAAATGTGGGTCGCATAATAAACTGCACACTAAGATTTAGCGTACGTATATTACACGTGCTTATAAACATGTTTGATATCCTAGATAGAGATGAAAACAAACATTTCGTCGCAAATGATATTGGAAAATGTTGGTAGGTAAATCAAACCAATTGGAGTAGGTACGGAAATGTTGAATACTTTCTGGGACGTATTGGAAAATGGAATTGAATATAAAAATATTTCGAATAAGTGTTCATATACACGAGCAGCACGCGCCAATCGCAGAGGTAACTGCAGCAGTCGACCCGTGTCGGTGGCTTCCGTCAACGACTGTCGTTCGTGTATATCTGCATTATGGCTCTTTACGGCCCCTTCGGCTCCCAAACAATGGAGCTGTCCCATAAAAAAAAACATTGAAATACTACAACTATTGAAAATGGAAAAGTTTCAGCAGCTCGACACATTTTTTTGGTTACATGTTTGAAATGAACACACCTTTTCCAATATAAATATTTGTGTATTTCAATTCTTGCACACATACAAACCTGGTACCTATATAGCAATATTTACCAAAACTATTTAATCAGGTACTCAACATAATATCAATATATATTTCTTGAAGGCAACCTTTTGATTTCAAAACTCGAAGAGAAGTAACTTAGAAACTAGGCGATACTCCAAACATCATATTTCCATTTCGTTTCGTTATAAAACCAGTACTTTTCGGTAATAGTCAAATGAGATACTTTTAGACTTAATGAATAAACTCAATACAAACATCATTTGAATAAAATCATTAAAATAACATACTTTCAATTTTAAATTTAGTATTTAAAATCACTACAAATCTTATTAATATTTGGAAATCATGACATGTTACATCTACGTAAAAATGTCTACATGTTTCATCCGTTTAGGTTGGTGCTGAAACCCCCTGTACACACGACGATGATCAGTAGGTACGATGTTTTACTTTAAAAAGTAGGAATCACACGTAAATATCCCACGGTTCATTCGGTTAAAAACAAATGCAGTATGAAACTGCCATGTCATTGTAATCCCAAAATTATACAGTATAATATCGATCATTTGCAAAAAGGGTGACATAACAAATAAAACTGCAATTTTGAGTTATGTATACAGGTGAACGCAGCCAATTTTATTCTTTTTGCCTATTTGCTATAAAAACGACCTTACACTAAACCCTAAATGTGAGGGAGCTAGAAAGATGTGACTATAATATGCTTCGTCGCACTCTTACTGCTAATTTTACTCTTTTAAATCATCATACCCAAAAATGGCTCTTTTTGAATTATGTCAAGCTTTTCGCAAATGAACGATATCGTACTGATCATCGCCGTGTGAACGGGGCCTAAGTTTTCCTCCTGTAGGTATTTAAACAAAGTGGACTCTCCCATCGTATTCAGTTACATAATAATTGCAGTAATTGTCAGTAGTGGGCTGTTCCAGATCCATTGAAAATAGTGGCTATCAAGAGGCCCATATTTAGCAGCTTCAGAAAACAGATTTAGGTATGTTATGAAAATTTATACGAGTACTTTTCATCAAATATATTGCACAAAAACTTGTATAACTAAACATCCAAGCCAAAGAAAAAAGCATATTTTATTCTCTTTCAATGGCTGAGCTTATCTTTCATTTGAATATAGCTCATAGCCAAAGTTCGATGGCCGATGAGAAATGAGTAATCATTTAGTTTTCGTTTTTGTGGTTAACATAACTAACACAAAAACTAAAAATATTAAATATTCTTCAACGTCTGTTGAATCAATTTAATAAAACCGATTGGGAGTATTTTTAGAAATATTCTCATCTCAATTTAAACCCGTACTGTAAGTAATTTTTGTTTTTCCTTAGATAAGCTTAGAAATTCAAACAATACTAGCACTGATTGCATGGTACGTCCCATGTCCTAGAACTTGTTCAAAGAGATGCAACCGTGGAAGCAACTACATAATAACCTTCACGTTCTAGTTTCACAAGCTAGAATTTTATGAAATTTCCTATCTTTGAAGTATAACTAATCGGGAATAAATACTACTGACGTAGGTTGACATAGAACGAACGAACGAACTGCCTTCCTTTTTTTTTGCGTGGGACCACTCTGGTTGGAGCGGCATGGCAGGGCGTGTCAGACTCTTAATTTGTTTGTTTGACTAAAACCCACCCGTGTTCCTTCAGTTGCCTGTGTCAGGGGCCGCGGTAACCCTTTGGGACTTTCCCGCTACCCTAACAGGCATCGGCCCTAGCGGACCCCGTCATTGTTGCTGACATCTCTTTGGGGCGCGCGTGGAACACAACGCGCCATCGACCCGGGCCCGGTCCTTATCGGACGGCGAGCTGACCATTGCTCGCCGTCCGCAAGCCCGCGCCTACGGTGGCCGGGAATCGGCTTGCCATTCCCGACGCCCAGGGCGTCTCCTGCGGCAGCTAGGGGCGCGAATTTTGCCTCTCCCTCACGCGTTCCGCCTCCTCCTTCGCAAGCATTACTGCTTCGCAGAAGGAGGTGACGGCTTCCCAAGCCGTTTCGCTCCGTACCATGGCCTGGACTAGAGATCGCCACCGCCAATCGCCTCCGCGAGGACACGGCGATGCTCCGCCAAAGCAGGGCAGACCTCCACCGTATGCTCCACCGTGTCCTCCGGGCGATCCACACAATGGCCAAACAACACAAAACAACACACACACATAATGCACAATTTCAATGAACTGCCTACCTAAGGCACCTATGCGCTATCGTTACCTTAGCTCAAAGCACTCGCACTAAATATAACCTGGGTAAACCCAAGGCTGGACTGGGAATACCCCTTACCCGAGCATCGCATAAACGGTATCGAGATCCAAGAAAAAACGAACAAAAAGAATCTATATAAAAAAGTTAGGTTTGTAAACGAAATAAATACGAACATGCCACGGCCACACGGGGCGTACCATGTGCATATTAATTAACAATTTCAATTTTAAAATAACCTGTTTTAAATCTCGCAACATTTTTGGTTCGACGTTATTTTTTTAGAATAAACACGCCGCCCGCTGTCTCCAATAAGTACCGGTCTTGCACACGTTCAACTTTTTACTAGAGAGTGTTTTTCCATAAAAGTTACTACCTAACGTCCTTGGCTCCGTACGTAACAGTTTAACAATATGTTGTTTTAAAAATCTGTTGATTTAGCAGGAGTTGTACTACCTAAAAGATCAATGGCATTGAATCAGTGTTCACTCACACACACTCACTTTCACAGTGTCATAGATGTCCTTGTTTTATTGAAATTAAAGGTATTATTATTCGTATTACGATAAATTGTAATTTGCTCGATGAAAAAAAAACGAAACAGGATCGATTACGAGCAGATTCAAGTTATTCTGTTTTATTAAGTATTCGATGTTTCAATGTCATGAATCGTTGAGATTAAGAAATAATAAAATTGCATATTTATATTAATATTAAATTAATATTAAATTTTTATTAATATTATTAATTTATATTTATATTATTAATATTTATGCTACTTGTAATTCTGCCTGTTTCAGTAACGCCAACTTAACTTTTAAGAATCGTTAAATACGTATTACACAAAGCTTTTTAAAAATATGTCTGTGACCGAAAAATATGCATTATTTAGAAATCGATAAAATAATAATAACAGCTAAAATAAATTATATATATTTGGTCACCACAATAAGCAGCAAAATGCTTTCTACGGGCTTTCACGTACTGCCTCCGAATATTTCTTTATCAATAAAATATTTTATTATGAAACCTAAATGTGTTTGGGTGATCCCATAATATTTATTGTCGATGGCTCTCTCGCGACTTAAGGTGGGAAAAACCTTTTAAAGATTACTGATGATATTACCATCCGTATCCTGTTCTACCGGTAAGTAAGTGAACGATAAGCCTTACGATATTAGGTTCTATTTTCTCAAGCAAAGCGTTTGTTGTGATTGGAGAGAGTTTTATTTTCAAAGTAATATTTCATTTTTACGTCAAACGATTTTTTTTTGTTTGTAATATTTCTGTTTATTATGCTTAGTTATTTTAATATTCATTTACACTGTGATAGTATAATCAGTACCTACCTAATTTCTAGATAACCAACCTAACAATAAAAGTGCAAAAATCCTCATTATTTTTATCTGGACATGAAAACGTTGCAAATATAGCAAATATATAGTTAAAATTTGTTTACCCCTCATTGTTATTTATAAATGGGGCTTGTGATCCGTGGATCCGTGGATGGGTGACCATCTGTACATACCAATACCCCTCCGTGCATCGGAAAGCACGTTAAGCCATTGGTCCCGGCTGTCATTAGTGGATCTTTGACAGTCAGTTACGGGTCGTCAGAAGCCCGAAAGTCTGACAACCAGTCTTACGGTTTTAGACATTTATTTTCTCAATAGTTTTACACAATCACTTACAGAGAAAATACAATATTAAAACTTAAATAGTACATTGTTCACCGAGAGGAGAAAGTGACCGATTACCATCGAGGGTGTCGTTTGAAGCCCGAGCCGTAGGCGAGGGCTTTAAAACACCCGAGATCGGGAATCGCACTTTCTCTCGAGTGATACATAGTGCTTTATACTACACCTACGAGGAAAATAAAAAACTAAATCTTTACTAATTGAAATTTATATTGAAATTGTTGCAGTTAGTGAAGCTTAATGTAACACTTTTCAGAAAAAAATGCCGCATTTTTTTCACTTTTCCATTGCAAAAAATCGTCATAAGTCTTATTATATTTTTTAATTGATTTCTGTGGTAAAAGGTTATCAATCAGTATTTTTGCTGTTTCCTTCAACTGCGGCGGAGTTAAAAAATCTTCATCATCACTATCACTACTTATCATTTTGATAGTTTTATTTTACTTTCTACGAATACTGAATCCTCAAACAACACACAAATTGAAAATGGCGCCAATGGCGTCTGCAATTTTCACATGTTCTTTTTTCAAATTGTTTATCCTGCCGCCGCAGGGTCGCACTGCCAGCCCGACACCATCCAACACACAGCTAGTGGCCAGTGTCATTTTGCGAACTTGGAGATAAAAACTCACTGTAAAAACTTTTTGGCTTTTGATATTTAGGTTACCGGCGCATAGTCTTACCCAAAATAAAAAAAGAAAAACCACGTAAGAAATGGATTTTCATACACTTTTCCCTCCCGCTCAGATGCGTTTTCTCCCCGCATATTTGTTCGATATGCAATGACGTACTTTCTACCGTAAATTAGATAAAGTATCAAGGTACTTTCCAAGCAGGTGTAGTATAAAATACATTAAGCCGATTGGCGCAGTGGGTTAGTACTATGACAAAATTACATTATGATCACAGAACATATAATATACCCTTATGATTTCGTAACAGTCTTAGTAAAAGGGTAGTTGTAGTGAGAAAAAATGTCTTACCAAGAGGTATCGTACTACCCAGTAACTGGGTTGCGGAGGTGAGATAGGCAGTCGCTCAATGTTAAAGACTGGTATTCAGCTGCATCCGGTTAGACTGGAAACTGACCCCAATATACCTAGTTGATAAAGGCTAGGCCGATGATAATGATTGTTATTTGTATATTGTCGTCCAAAGTAGCTTAATTAATTCATCTTTATTTATTTATTTAACCATTTATGTACACACTTATATACCTAAACAGACAAGAAGAAAATAACAGAAAAATAGGTACAAAGGTGATGCGTATTTCTAATGAAATCTCTTCCAGCATACCTGCGATAGGATAGCTTAACTGGCTTTGCTGGTTAACTTTCATGTTTCTAAATAAATTCAGTTGCTCCATGTAAAGTACAGGTATTCAGCTGCATCCGGTTAGACTAGAAGCCGACCCCAACTTAGTTGGGAAAATGCCAGGCAGATGATGGTAACGTTTTAAAATAAATTCATGTTTGTGTATTTAATCGGTTATCAACGCTACTAATGATCTCCACGTTACCTACTTTAAATGATTTATGATTAGAACTTTGTACTTTAATTCATATTATCTAAAGTTAGACCAACCTAAAATTAATTCAGTGTTTGTAACAATGGTAAATTAAAATTCAGAGACAGAAGGGTCTACCCTCTAACGTATACACCCCTCCCTAACTGAATTTTGAAAATAAATCAAAACTTTTATTTTGTCCCTATCCTACACCGGAATCCAAATCATCGTACCGTCTGCGTCTGGACAATATAATTTTATAAACAACTTGATAAAAAAGCTTTAGAATAAGTAATACCAGTTCTTATCATTTATAAAGTTGAAAAAATTCGAGGTTACAAGTTACTTAAGTATGCAAAAGCAGAGCAATATGTCAGGTTAAACATCAACCTTGACTTTGTAACGGGATGAATTAATGAATATTAATCTGACAAGTATAGATACCATTTACGTAACGTGTGAAGAACCAATTATCAAATTAGATAAATTGCTTTATTATTATAGGTGTACACACGGCTACACATCAAGCTATACATTTCCAGTATAAGCTGATCTCACATTGTATAGGATTTCCGTACGATGCGAGACCAGCGTAAACTGGTTTTGTATAGCTTGATGTGTAGCCGTGTGTACCAGGAAAAGGTTCGTGTCTGACATCGTCAACAATATTAATTTATTCATCGTCAATATGTAATAGAAAACTATTATTGGTTTAGTACCCACAAAATCTACGTAAGTCTTAAAATATCATGTATTACATGATGTAGGTTGGACCATTGCAACAACGCGAAATACCTTAATCAATTGGCATTTTTTTCCGAACTAATATTTTATTATACCAAAAAGTAACTGACTAAATTCAATTTTTTAATGATAAATGATAAATGACTTTATTTCTGTAAGTAGGTTTTTACAAACACTTTTACACGTCAATCATATTTTTTTTTAAACTAGATGAGGTCGGCGTTTCCTATCTGACTACTCTGAGAAGAAAGGCCGAAACAAACTCAGAGGTCACAGTCTCTTTTAAAGTCCAGACAGAATCTTGGTCAGATCATGTGAAGGCTATGTAGATCGGTGTCTGAAATGGTCTTTTGAGGAAAGAACCACACAGATTGAGTGGACCTGTCCAGTCAGTGCACGCAATTGTCAGCAATCGTGCAGCTCAACTCAGAACTTAAGGAGCTCAACGATTCGACGAACAATACCAAAGAAAGGACATTTGAGTAGGCCGCACAAGTTACTCAAACTGCCAGATCATGATTACACTAAGAGTAAAAATACAAAAAGAAAGCAATGACCAACATAGTTCTCACATTCACAATAGTTAAAATAATAGCATAATACTTTACAAAGTAAATACTCTTGTCATAGTATATGTATATAAAATTCATTAATGTCATTGTGTATATAAAATCCGGACATAATCATTGAGGACCATGCAGATTGGTGTCTGAAATGGACTTTTGAGAAAAGAACCACACAGATTGAGTGGACCTGTCCAGACAGTGCACGCATTTGTCAGTAACCGTGCAGCTCGACTCAGAACTTAAGGAGCTCAACGATTCGACGAACAATACCAAAGAAAGGACATTTGGGTAGGCCACATAAACTACTCAAACTGCCAGAACATGATTCAAACTGGAACAATGACCCACATAGTCCTCCCATTCACAACAATTAAAATAATATAATACTTTATACAGTAAATATTCATGTCATTGTATATGTAAAACGTTATAGATAGTTATAGCAAAGATTAAAAGTACAATAGTTAGCAAAAAAAATAAATCAACGTTCCCTGTGTAAATTTATTGGAACAGCTCACTCCCAAGCCTTTTTGTCCTCAATAAAGTATTTGACAGTATAATAGGCTTTCTGGCATAGTTTCCTTTTTATAAAAGATTTGAATTTATTAAGGCTTAGTTCTTGAATGTGGCTAGGAAGTTTATTATAAAAATGTATACATTGACATCTAAACGAGCCACCTATTTTCTTGAGCCTGGTTGTAGGAACAACAAATTTGTGTTTGTTCCTAGTATTTATACTATGGATATCACTGTATTTTTTAAACAGATTAATATTTTTATGTGCATACAAAAGATTTTCATAAATATACTGAGAAGGCACAGTCATTATATTAATCTCTTTAAATTTTTCTCTGAGGGAGTGTCTGGGACTTAATTTATAAATTGAACGAATTGCCCTTTTTTGTAAAACAAAAATCGTCTGAATATCGGCGGCATTTCCCCACAGCAGAATACCGTACGACATTACACTATGAAAATAACTAAAGTATACTAAACGGGCTGTCTCTAAATCTGTTAAACCACGAATTTTTCTAACAGCGTATGCTGCAGAGCTAAGCTTTTTTGACATTTTATCTATATGGGGGCCCCATTGCAGCTTGGCGTCTAAAGTTATGCCTAAGAATACTGTGGTATTTTCGGGTTTCAACTCTTCCCCCTTTATGAGAACACTTGTTTCTACCTGTCTAACATGTGGTAACGTAAACTTAATACATTTAGTTTTTTTCTCGTTAAGAAGAAGGTTATTAACGTTAAACCAGTTAACTACTTTTGCGAGGGCGCTATTTACATTGTCAGTAACCAGCTGCTGACGTTTGAGTTTAAATAAAAGTGAAGTGTCGTCTGCAAACAACACTATATCATGTTTATCTTTTATGAGGTAAGGCAAGTCATTTATATAAATAAGAAATAAAAATGGACCAAGAATTGAGCCTTGAGGGACCCCCATTCTTACTACCGATCCGGGTGATCTTTTTCCGTTAACATCAACTCTCTGAATCCTATCACTTAAGTAAGAAGTAAGAAGATCCAGAGAGGTGCCACGGATTCCGTAGTGGTGCAGTTTCCTGATTAATGTTTCATGAAGAACACAATCGAATGCCTTGGACAAATCGCAAAAGATACCCAACGCATCGCATTTGTCCTCCCATGCATTATACACATGCCCTAAAAGTTCAACTCCGGCATCGGTAGTTGAACGACCCCTTGTAAAACCGAACTGCTTGTTATGCAGTAATTTATGTACGTTAAAAAATCGTTGCATTTGATTTAGAATAAGCTTTTCAAAAATTTTACTAAAGGTAGGTAGCACTGATATAGGTCTATAATTAGTAGGGTCTGATGTACTACCCGATTTAAACAACGGTATTATTTTACTGTTTTTCATAAGATCAGGAAACTCACCACGGTCAATACAATTATTAAAAATAACAGCTGAAGTTGGTGCTACAATGTTTATAATTGACTTAACAACGTCCACAGAATTACCCCATAGATCTGCGGGCTTTTTAACATTTAACGTGTGAAAGGTTTTAATTATATCTTTACACGTGACATATTGGAAATAAAATTCAGAATCACAAACTGGAACGTTTTCTTTAAGTAAAGACTCTGAAGCAGTGGGTGAAGAGTTAAGAGATTTAGTAGTCGATACGGGAATCTCTGCAAAGAAATTTTCAAAGGCCGCGGCGACTTGAGAATCTGATTTAATTATATTGTCATCAATAGCTAGGCTGTAGTCACTACATCGGTTGCATGACCTTCCCGTTTCGCTATTAATGATACTCCATGTCATTTTAATTACATTACCACTATTTTTAATTTTTGAACTCAAATAACGTGACTTGGCTATACTACAAACTTTTTTAAATAATTTAGAATAATTCTTGACATATAAATTAAATTCAGCAGTGTTTATACATGCCCGTTCATCATACAATTCATAAAGTCTTTTCCTACTTGTATGTATACCAATGGTGGCCCAGTCACTGAAGGAAGCGTTACTATTAACTGAGAACGTCTTTGGAATGAATGTGGTATTGAATTGTGTGCAATATATTTTAAAAAAATCATTATATTGTTGGTTAGGGTCATCATTAGTCAACAGAAGTGGTAATTTATTTAAAAGTTTAGATTTAAATGTTTCCAAGCGATTAGTAGTTTTAGGGTTAGCAGTGATATCTTTTTTAGTAACTCTTTTGTTTAAATTAGAAATAGTAATCAATTGTCCGCAATGATCTGAGTCTATCAAGTTAATAATTTCTTTGTGGGTTGGTATAACATCTGTATAAATGTTATCTAGGCATGTGGCACTAGTGAAAGTTATTCTAGTGGGCTCCAAGAATTGGTTAGCAAGATTGTATGACTGAAATAGACTTATAATTTTAGTACTTAACCCAGAATTTTCTAACAAATTAACATTAAAATCACCACAAGTGATGACAGATTTGTTTGAATTACAGATTTTGTGCAACACTTCATCCATAACCTTTTCAAAACAATCATACAATCCTGAAGGTGGTCTGTACACACTTAATATAATGAGCTGCTCCAATTCTACACAGGCTATTTCAATTGTCCGCTCAACAGAGAGGCTCACAATATCCTTGCGGTCTTTAAATTTAAGCTGTTTATTTACTAGAATTAAAGAGCCACCATGTACAGCATTTACTCTGCTGAACGAACTACCAACCTGGTGATTACTAAAATTGAACATGAACTGGTGGCTTTTAAGCCAATGTTCTGTCATACAAAGAATATCTATATTGCTACAATTCAGGAATAACTCTACTTCTAAATCTTTGTTCAAAAACCCTTGAATGTTTTGATGCACCAGGTTGATACTATTTACTTTTTGTACACTTTCATATGATTTATTATTTGCCTTAGTTATATTTTTGCAAGAGACTGACTCTTTTGTCTTAATTTCTAATTTAAATGATGACCATTGTCATTAATTTTGACCAAATTATTGGCAGAATAATTAAAAAAGTCATTGCATTGCTCAAAAGAAGCAAGTTGTTTAGCCAAATTTTTGGCTGAAATAGCAAAATAATATGATAGCGACACAGCTATCTGTCTTTTGTGATATTTAGAAAGATAGTACTTAACAATATTGTATCTATCTTTTGTCAAATACAAATTATTACCAACATAATTGTTAGTGTCAACTAAATGGAACAGATTGTCACTATAAGTCAAATTGTGCAATGTCATGTTAATGTCAAATCTTAAGGTATTTTCTTCCTGTGGCAAACTGTTACTATAGGGGAAAGTAAACAACACAATTTTCCTTAAACTAAGGTTGCACAATGTTCTATGATATTGGAGCAATTCTCCTTTGTTCACATTTCCCCTATTTCCCATAAAAATCAATAATGTTGTTTCCTGCTTAAAGTTACATTTAATAATTTCATTCATAATATCAAATAGCGAACAACCAGGCATACAGTAATTAATTATTGAGTGTCCGGGATATTCATCTGTCAACAAGTGCCCTAAGTCCTTTCCAATTTCGTCACAAAATAACACAATGTCATTATTTAGCATTTGTTTACATTGTTTAATGGAACTATTTACAGCAGGAGTTGTCAAATCAACACAAGGATGCGGTAAGGTGGTATTGCATGTTGACAATGAATGGGCAGGCAGGCAAATGGTAGGTACATTGGTTGGTGGTTGACAAAGCTCACAGCTGTTTGTTTGTGAGTTTACTAGCTCATTCATTGCCAACACATATTCCCTCATTAGTTCTTCAGAGGTATTATATTTGTTAGTCATTGAACCAAGTTTCTCTTGCAGATGGTCAAGTTGAGATTGCAAGTCCTGTGTATCAATGTTGTACTTCCTAGTACTTTGATCCAAATTAAAAGAATACATATCTAATTGTTTTAGCAAATTTAACCTTTCTCTATTAAGTTTAACATTTTTGATAAAGAACCTTTGTCTTTTAATCATTTTTTGTGTTTTAACTATGTATTTATTGATTTTAATGTATTTTTTTAGTTTGTTTTTGCTGGTGACTATTCTCACTGAATTACATGATCTTGATTCATCATTACCTGTCAAATCAATAGTGTAAGAGGGGTTTATGGCAGAAACCATCGACGGGGCAATAGGCACCAATTCATTGAACAGACTTTGATTCAGCGAGGCGGTGATGTTAAGATTGGTAGTCTCAAGTTGTGTAATCTGACTCTGAGCCTCATGTAGCTGCTGTTGAAGTAAATGTTTGTGACTAAGAGCTTGTTCATACTCTACGCTACACTGGCTGAACCCATCCACAACAACTTGGAGCCTATCCCGGGCTTCCATGGCATCAGTGTATTGAATGTATATCTGAGCCATTTCATTTTTCAACTTCCTATTCATTTCATGGGCATCAAAGAGCACCTTCTCATTGTCATCCATTTCCTTATTTAGTTGGTCACAGTACTCCTTTGACGCCTTTAATTCGCTCAAAGCCTGATTGAGTTTGGACTCTTCTAGACGAGCACGGGCGCTGCGAGTCATAATCATGATTATAACTTGATAAGAAAGAGAAAACAATGTAAAAGAGAATAGGTAGTTGTGGCAGCTGTATAGAAGATGATTAGTTTAAAAGTAAAAATGAAATTTAGAGGAAAATAAGAAGTTCTGTCACCAAACCAAACTAAGGTTATGTTTACGTCTAAAAAGTCATTGGCATCAATAAGTAGCCGTATTAAAAGTGAACAATGTAATTGCTGGTGTAGTTATAGTACGCAAACAAACTAAAAACAAGTAAAATATTAAGTATTATACCTGCTAACAGGATGACAATGCAAAAATCACTTGAGCCGGCAACTGTCACTGATTCACATTGATATTTAAACACTTATTTTGCACCTGGTATGTGAATCTAATACAAAAAAACAAATTATTATCCTATTTACCTGACGAGTAATTGGAAATAGGCTTTAAAAACATAGAAGTTATATATTTAATATTAAAATAACAAGAACAAATTCAAATCAGCTGTTAGCTGTAGTGTTAAAATTAAATTTACGTTAGTATCCGTTAAATTCGACAACACCAAAAATTCTAAGTTCAACAGCAAATCAAGTCTTTGTATGTGGTTGTAAAAGGGGGATTTTGATGTAGGTACCTACCTCACATTTAAAAGAGTTCTAATTTTCATATACCTTAGGATACCTAATACCTACCTAGGTTCCCGTAGACCCAAGGTTCCACGTATGACAAGATTCTAAAGCCCAAATAAAGTCTTTCTATACCTTACATTTAAAAGAGTTCTAATTTTCATATAGCTTAGGATACCTACCTAGGTTCCCGTAGACCCAAGGTTCCACGTATGACAAGATTGTGAAGCCTTTTATGCAGAAAAAGACACTGTCTGTGTTGTAAACTTTTTACTTGATAAGTTATGAGATTGCTTTATTAACTTTAACCACAGTCAAGTAAAACGTCGACAGTAACCTCATCTTAATGATTTACTGGTGTAGGTACTTGTGTTTTACTCGTGTTTTATTCTACAATTTACTACATAAAATGGCATCCCTAGGAAAATAATAAAATTCATCCAACGAAGGTTCAATAAAATAACGCAATGAAGAATTTGGCAGAATATCTTTGAAACGGAATAAGATTTGATGGCTCCAGATATTGCAGAGTTCCGCACAACATCGGTCAAGGATGTTCTCGTATTTTATTAAAACTGTTTTCTTTAAAGGGATTAACGTTTCTAGTTCTTCTTTATTGAAGGAATTATTGAATATGATCACGTCACCCGTCAATATGTAATAGAAAACTAATATTGGTTTAGTACCCACAAAATCTACGTAAGTCTTAAAATACCAGCTATTAACACAGTATATGTATAGACTGTGCTATTACTATGTCTATACAAGGTGAAATTGAATTCATGGGCAATCTTTTACTATAGGACCAAACCTGAAATTACAAAAAAAATATTAGCTGTTCCCTACATTTTGAAAGGTTATGCAAACAAAAATGTAGGGAACAACAGATTTTTTTTCGCGATTTCAGTGTTGGTCCCATAGTAAAAGTAGTTCATAATGATGAGTACAATGACCCCTTAAAAGAATGCCCATGAATTCAATTTCACCTTGTATATAGGTTGGACCTTTGCAACAACGAGAAACAACGTAATCAATTAGGATTTTTTACCGAACTAATCTTGAACCTTTAATATAATATCATAAACTGAATTCAATTTTTAAATTAATATTTACGTAAGTATCTGTAAATGTAGCAGCACTGAAATGTTTATCGTGTTCCTGATATCATTGCAAATTCATTATATTGGAAAAAAAAACAAAATGAGCGAGTCTATGTATAGAAAAACATAACATATAAGCAGCACAGAAAATCCAAATAACTTGTACGTCTAGTGTAAATATAAGCTGCTTTTTAAACAAATAAAATGAATAACATGTGAAGTTCTTTAAACAAAACATTAAGGTTCGCATAAACGGGTCGCGCCCGTCTGGCAACGCTCCCGTTTGGCCACGCAACATATACTTAGATATAGCGGTGTATCGCATGCTCCAGGTACAGTCAGTATGCTAAGACAATTTTTTAAGGATTATATGTTAATATTTGTTTGAAATGCAATAAGTAGCTATTTGAGATTTTCGTAATGTATATTTTTTTAATGTATTATCTCACTATCCACTATCTTTGGAATCGAAACACTTATTTTGCAGTTTTCAACAAATTCAGATTTTTTATATAACTCAAAATCTGGTATTGCATATGGTATATGATAATATGCATGCGTTAATACAATAAGGTACTTACTGAAATACTTATAATATTATATTGTAATAAATTTCTCATTGAATTGTCTTTTAATCACATCAATCATTTGTATGTCAATATTGGCAAAGCGCTATGCTTTGCACTACCAATTTTTAAGATCTTTGTATGAAATTACTTATGTTTTACAAATAAATTATTCTATTCTATTCTATACAACATGACGAGTGTTTCGTTCAAAATTGTATTGTTCACTGTTGGACAACTACGACTGCACTTTAGGTTTTTTATTCCGACACCTCCAACGAATAGAGTTCTTGTTTTTTCTTATAGTATAATAACTGTGCCCCAATGAAACAACAATTCTCCACCTTTTTTTTTAATACGAGTGGACCTCTACTGCTTCCTGGTTCCGCCATAGTAGTCAAGCGAGTAATTAAATTACTATGTAAAAAGTAAATAACTCATTTTGAAACAATAGGTAGTTACCATACTTAATCTTTTCTTTCAAAAAGCTTTTTTTCGTTCCGCAAAGTATTGTCTTGAAACGAGTTTTCGTTTACAGCTCATATGACAATCACTAACGATAAAGGCGTACTCAGAACCTTTTTGCACCTGCTCTTCGTTTGTTAGAAATGTTTACCTATGATTCTTTAAAAATATTATCATTTAGATAGGTTATTTGAATTTATTATATGCAGTACTTAGTCATTAATATGGTAGTTTCAAAATATAGAACATGAAACGAGTATTAAATAAATTCGGCACTCTAGGACTTTTTATTCTGACTGTACTTTAACGTGTGCACAGGTACGTAATATCTACAAAAATAACCAATGTATATGTTGAGTTGCCAAATAGGAGCGTTGCCTGACGGAACGCGGCTCTAGTAGATCAATTTCCATGAAGTTTTCATATAAATTGTTCTATTAGAGTCGCGTCGCGCCTGTCTGCGGGAGCCTTAATACGATGTTTGAGGGGATCGTCCACTTTTTGGTAAAAATTAATTAACTATACAATGTACAGGCGGACATAATCACAGGTCGGACGGTCGCAGTCATTAATTTCCAGATAAAATGAGTCATACGACACCGGTTTGGAAATTCCGAATACTAAAACTAATTTTAACTATAAAACTTGTTATCTGGCTGGGAATAGAAGATTCATTTTGTTTACCATCGATTCACGCAGATAAATTGACACCTTCTAATATTAAACTGTAATTCGTTTTCTAAAAGAGAAAAGAAGCTCAAAACGAGCGGTGGTGGCCCAGTGGTAACGGCCGCGACTTACGAGTTGTAGGTCATAAGTTCGAACCCAGACAGGCGCTTTACTTTGCGTACCTAAATTATTTCATCATCATTGCTGTTAAAACGGTGAAGGAAAACATCGTGAGGAAACCGGCATGTCCCAGAACCAAAAATTCGACGACATGTGACATCTACCAAACCGCACTGCGCCCGCTTGGTGGATTACTGCCCACTCCCTCTCACAGAGAGGAGGCCTGTGTCCCGGCAGTGGGAACATTATAGGCTGATGATGATGAATTCGTTTTCTAGATACCTAGCCCATGATGTACCTATTTATAAAGACAAGAAACTAAAATACATACATTACATAGTACCTACAGAAAACCTGCTCTTACTTAGGAAATATTTATTTTATTATTTATGTACACACAGTAAAATAGATACAGATAAGACATTTATAAGATTAGTTATGGAGTACAAAGGTACTGCCAGCTGACCTGCGAAAGTAGAAATGAATAGGAAATGTAGACAATGGTGTGTGCGAACAGGAAGAGAAGAATTGGATTTTGTGACGCCATAAACTCAAATATTAAATATAATGCCAAAAAATGTACATATACATAATGCTAAAATAAATAAATAAACAAATACAAATTCTAACAGCTAAGAGGACAGGTTCTTATACTCGATATTTGAATTGAGAAATAGATTTGAAATCTCGAATGCTAGGTGGAAGTGAGTCCCGCAATCTTACATGCACAGAGAAGGAATCCAAATAGTAGCTGGTTTTATGAGGATAGCATTTAAAGAGGAATTAGTTAGTAAAAGGTTTTTGAAATTGCTTAAGTGCCCAAATAAATAGTTTATAATTTGTATTAATGCATGATGCCTTGATAGGACATGCATATGAAGTCCTAGATGAAAATTCACTATAACGTATCCTTGTTAAATTGCGGTCACAACAAATAAACGTTATTTTCTATTACAAAGATCTCGTACTTTTAATCTGCGTTTCCATTACTGCTACCTATTGGATTTCAGTCGTCGAAATTGCCACGCTTAATTAACGTAACATGAAATAATGTTTGGGATCGAATCGAATCTAATTAAAGTGAGGGGCTGAAGGTGACATCTACTCTGATCACCGATACCACCGCCAGACTTAATAATAAGGTCAATATAGTTTGGAAATGCCACGAAAATGTTGCTTGGCAAGAAAATATTACCCAAATTAGGTATTCGCGAACGTACTAAATTTGGAGCTAAAACAAAAAGTAGATCGAGAATATTGAAAGCCGATATAGAAGACTTCATCAAAAGAACTACGGAAGAAAATTAGTAATACTTACCTATTTTGTTAATAACACTATTAATAAAACATATGTGTTACTTGTTGGTACGAAAGCGATTAAGTAGTTTTAACGTTAGGATGAATAGAAGCTTCCTCTTCACCTCTGATAACATCTTTTTCCGAACACTAATCCCAGCGGATTGGCAGGCTCTAAGCGCTGCTATTATCGCCCGTCAGTGCGATCCTTGCTGTATTCATAATCTAGATATAAATCGCACTATTATACTCTCAAAAGAGAAATATTGTTTCCGAATCGTCAAATACATATTAGGAACTGAATACATACACCCGCGCGCATGCCCCTCTACTAGACGAGCACGTAGTGGGTGCAGTACCGACGCAACGAGTCACGCTGGTACGTTATTTTGGGGTAGCTCTCACTCCTGAATTGACGTTTCGCGGTCATATAACTAAGATCTGCAAAAAGGCATTTAGAAACTTGGGGTTTGTTCTGAGGCAGACGCGAGAGTTTACCAGCATCACTGCCATCAGAGTCCTGTATGACGCATTAGTCAGGAGTCATCTGGAATATAGTGCTGTCATATGGGCTCCACCTGAGGCTAAGTACTCCGTGATGTTGGGGCGAACTCACGCGCCACCTGTACAAGAAACTTTATGGGGTATACCCATTTTACCCTTTGAAGTACCCCACTCTATTCGTACTGAGTATGGTGGGGTACAGTAAACTCGGGGTGCGACGGGAATTTGCACAAGTGTCGTAGATGGTGAGGCTGCTCCGAGGCATAGAGCACAACCCGAGAGTGTTGCAGCGGTTGCACTTGTGCGTACCCGAGCGTTATGTGTGGAGGTGACGGTCCCTGCCACTGCTGGTCGTACCATCAGCTAGGACCAACTTGCTGGCCAAAACCCCTGTGACTCGAGCAATTCGCACCATCAATTTTATTCAGGTCGAAATTGAGTTTTTTTTTACATATCGCTGGGGTGAATTCGCAAAAGTATTATCGGTTATGCGATGTTACAAACAATGATCTTTAAGATCTTGAGATGTATTGTGTGCTTTAATTTTAATTTGGTGAGTGTGACTTGGCTATTGTATTAGGTTAATTCCTGTAATGATAGTACAATGCATTTATACAAATAGATAAATAAATTATATAGAAGTTTTCTCTGTCAATATTTCAGTATTGAGGTGCCATGAGTTTCGTGTCTTATACGGCTTATGCGGGCTGTAAGCTGCGTAGGTGTAAGATATTGGTAACGGTAACATGCGAGTCCCGTCATACAACTATATGTCTATACTTGGCCCACTTTTTGGCTCCTGTAACACAGGTGTTTTTACCTAACATAGGAGTCAGGGCTTCACTTTGTTTGCACACATTGTTAATGCCAACAAGGTTCTTTTTTCTTTTTCGGTATTTTTTTCCAGTTTTCCCTTTCAATAAGTAACAGGTAGGTACAGGTACCTACATCTTTGTTTATTGCAGTTTGTACCTGTAGGGAAATGCTGAACAGTTATTAAATGGACTGTGCAAAGTTTGTTTGTAATGTTTTGCTTTGGCATCGTTTCTGACCTACATTATCAACCGTTATTTATTAGAATAACTTAAGAATGGTAACTAAATAACTACGTCTTTAAAGAATACAAACTCCTTTGAGGTTGTACTTTACTACTAAATTCAATTTTTTTGTGGAAACGGCACATGTATGATTATCTTACAAATGGTAATGAACTCCTTCAAATAAACAAACATTTTTAAATATAAAATAATCTTACACAGACTTATGCTTCCTGATAACGACGACTGGTGGCCATCAAATTTAGACAGTGTAATGATATGAAACCGGAATCTGTGGTTTAGTAAAACATTAAAATATCAATTAAGTAATGCTTAGACCTGTCATTTACTCGGCGAAACATGGCGTGGCTCGATTTCAATGACAAAAATATATTCTTTATTTTACTTCGAAATAAGATCGAAAATTGTATGTAATTCGTATAAACGAGATAAACAATTTAACATC
The DNA here is from genome assembly GCA_937001585.2 of Brachylomia viminalis. NCBI lineage: Eukaryota > Metazoa > Arthropoda > Insecta > Lepidoptera > Noctuidae > Brachylomia > Brachylomia viminalis. Next base: position 9,307,642 of record OW443302.2, on the reverse strand, counting down.
ATGAGAAAAAAATATGTAGGGACTTTGTTTTAGAAGCACACACCATTGAAAACAACGATGACATACAAAATTCTGACGTTATTGCTATCTACTAATATTTTTTATATATTTTTATTTATGATAGGTTTGCTTTTGACCCTAGTCTAGGTCAGTGGTGACAGAGACAGAGTCGACAATGGAGTGAGCTTACCAAGAAGAAGCCTGTTCACTCTCACTTTAAAGAGATTAGGGTTGTATGCGTTCGGAAACACAGACGCAGGTAGAGAGTTCCATTCTTTTGCTGTGCGCATTACAAAAGACATTTGGAAACGCTTAGTGCGAATCGGTGTAATGGCAATAGATTAGGGTGGTAACTTGCAGTGCGTCTAGATGACCGATGGAAGAAGGGGGCCGGTGGAATAAGGTCGTGGAGTTCTTGGGCACACTCATCGAAGTACAATCTGTAGAAGACCGACATTTAGTTCTCGCTAGGGATAAACGGTAATTAAGTAAAAAACTATAGGTAGGTAGGTAGGTACGCGAGATGATAATGTATGTCGCTAATTACTATTTCAATTACTAAAAAGAACAGTGCCTAATTTTAAATATTACACGTGCTTAATATCATAAAATCATAATAAAAAGACGTCGAAATAATATATACAGACTGGGACAACGAATGATGGTAAGCAGCCTAATGTCTTGGCTACATTTTAGATCTTACTAGCGAATGCGTTGCAATGCCTTTTACATTTTTTTTTTTTGTTGGTTATGAACCTTTTCCGGCGCGCACACCACGACTTACCAAAGTTTCATCACAATCGGTCGAGCCATTTTTGAGTTTTTGCGAGACACATGGCAATTGATTTTTATATATAAGAGAAGAAGAAAGAAGATATAATATATCATATGCTTAGATTATTATCTCATCGAAGTGGTAAATAAACGCCACGAACGTCTGGCAGAGCCAACGCACCTACGTGTCTACTAGATTCGGCATTGACTACTTACCATTTTCAGTCACTGCTAACAACCCTTATGTAATTAGATTTGGTTTATGTATAGACCAATTATCTCAATGAACCCTTTATGTCGTTTCAATGAAGTAAGTAGACTAACTTCCTAAGTAAGAATTATGATAATGTGATGTCTATAACCGTTATAGCCATTTATTGATTAAAATCATATCCTGTTTTACGTATAAATAGCATCAATATCACACTTGTGGTTTCTAATTCTTACAGTCATTGCCCTCAATATTTATAGTACATACATACGTCTATTTTATTTTATTACTTTTGTTACCTTTGACAATTTCCACGAACATTAAAAAATTCAAAAGATCGAATCCTGTTTTCAAGTTGGCTTTTAACGTTGGTTGGTTTTGAAAATAGTAAATGGCTACTTTAAAAATTGAACTGAACGAAACGTCAACAACAGCTGCGACCCAAAATGGTATCGGAAGAATGCCGATAATACCCGCGCCGCGCCGTTTATTTTGTAAAGCGCACTCTTGGTGTTGCCCATTCAGATAACATTTCCGAACGGACGTAGTTTATAAACGCCAAGGAAAAGGAAGCTGTTAGATGTTTATGGCTTTTTAAGGGCGCTGAAAGTAGCAGCTGAATTATTTTATGCGCAAATTTACTGGACTTCCCCTTTGTGAGCGATAAAAACTTACGCGTCGATATGAAAGACGAAAAATAGTTATAATAGCATGATAAAAACTAAAATCTTCGATAATATCTAAGTGCTGTAAATCCTGCCTAAAACAACAATTACAGTATCAATTACAGACTCCGGCCGGACTCGCTTGAAGGTCACCTCACATCCTTGGAGCCGGAACCGACGGGTGAAAAACTTCCGATAAGACGTCGGTTGGCTGCGTCCTCGAGTCCGATTTCGAGATCCGGCAACACACCTGTACAACGAATCACTCGAAACCTTATAACGCAGCGAAGACATAACAAGAGAGTAAAACTGGTGCTACAAATTGCGCAAAATTATTCAAATGCATAATTCAGAGACGGTCAAAACTCCTGTTTCTCGTGTTTATAGACAGACCACGATAATGTAGTAAATTTCCCTAAAGTCAATAGCAGTCAAAGTAGTGTTAATATGTTGTTTTGTGACCCCACAAAAACTAAACTTGTTTTATAGAATTAGCGAAAGATTGACACTTGACACCCTCAACATTGATACAGTTTAAATGTGAGACAATAAGTATACTAAAGAAATGATGGATGGATTACGGGGAGATTACATGGCTAAGAAGGAAGTAAACACTGAGATGGGGATTGATAGAGATGGATGGGAGAAAAGAAATATGGCGAAGATTCCAAATTAATGGAAATAGCAGGGCAGAAGGATAAATCAATCATTTATTTTACAGAAAATACAATCCAATTAAATAAATAAATAAATATCGTCTGACATTGCACACAGCACCATCTAGTTCCAAGTTAAGCACTTAACACTTAAGGCTCGTGTTATGGATACTAGATGGTTGATACACTACTTAAATACATTTTTTTTTTTTGTAAATACATACATATTATAAATATACATCCATGACTCGGGTACAAATGTCCATATTCATCATACAAACATTTGCCCCTACCGGGATTCGAACCAAGGACCATTTGGTTTCGCTGACTACAATTAGCCACTGTAGCCACTACACCAAACGTGTCGTCAAATTAGTTAGTAACTATATAAACCACTTAAAAAATACTGTTATAGTACATACATTTAGCAATTAATAAAACGATCAAGGTCATCATAATCAACTAATACAATAAACAACATTATTTCACGGTACGGTTTGAAGGCGTCCTTAACTATTAGATAGTGTCTGAGTATTAGACCAAAATAAATTCCAAATATATCTCATTTACTTCTGGGATCTGTGTTCCAAACACAAAAAGCCCTTTTAATATTCGAGGCAGGCCTTGACTTACCGCAAGTGTCTTTTGACAACTGAAAAATGTCTGTCGTTTAAAACATAATTTTGGAAGCAATACGTTCGAGTTTGCATGACAGACAGCCCTGGTTTTGTTGTTTTACTTTCATTTCCGCGGAGAACGAAAAAATATTGGGTAATAAATTGGGTGGAGTAAGTAGGTACGTAATAATAAAAATCTAGTTAAAGGTTTTAAGTCATTACAGTCCTATGTTTAAAACCACTTAAGTTACGCGTTTTTCTATATTATATAGTGGTCAATTTGCTTATGGAGTTTCTCATTGGTGATTATTTCAAAATTGTATCTTAAAGAGATCGCTCACCCTCACCTCGTTATAATAAACATCTTTCTCACAGCTTTTTTCAACCGACACCTAATAGTGCCAAAGAAGGGTTGCACATTGTCGTCTCGTTAAATTTTGTTTGAACCATTGCCGTCTTATTACAAAACACGATCTAACTTTAGCCCCAACCTACACATTCGATTTAGTTTTTGTATATGGAACTTTATGCCGACTTTAGTAAAGTTCTTAACACAAAATTGACAATCTAAGACCGGACTAAGTTGACAGTTTTGTAAAAGGAACTGTATTTCGATTTCAGTTATGTTCTTATTTCAAAAACAGGCTCGATGGTTTAAACCATGTCAAAAGAAAAACCTTGTTTTGTAATAAGGCCGTTGGAGTTTTCCTTTAGACCCGGATTGGTCCGGGTCTAACCGAAAACGCCAATGTAATGGACCCGTCCCTAATTTGCCACACCGTGCACCGCTACGTTTGTCGACTCTAGATCACTATTCTGTCAGACATCTGGATCAGTCTACCTAGCTCATATTAAACATACGAAGCAGGAAAGTAGATATATCCTGATAAAATACATAAAACCGTATCGAGAGTTCATAAACATGCCAATAAATCAATACACTTCTTCGCAACACTACAAGTGCTATCTTCCACCGGATCAAATACGCAATATTATGCAAAGAACGATAAATAAGCCGTATATTTTGGCTCCCTTCTCAAATGAGAAGGGAGAAAATCGAAAACATGATATGATGAACATCCCAAAATATTGTATTACCTACCGAAATTTTGATCGCGCGATCTTGATAGATAAAACATTTCGAGAAGCCTACTATAGACCGTAAAATAATCCAAAACTAACAATTGTTTCACAACTAATATTTTAATGTTTATTAAAAAGTTTTTATTAACAAAAGCTGAGTGACGTTCAAAATTGGTCGTGGTATAAATGAGATGGATAGTAATAGGCAGTTTGGTAGCAGACCGTTGCCATAAAGTATAATACCGTGGCTCTACACCCTTAGAAACACCTATAAAAAGGTTATGTGAGTACTTACTTGAAGGTATGTACCCTTTTTTTTTTTTGAGGATGGGAAATGGGAATGGAGAATGGGCCCCTTAGATGTGACCGTAGGTATGACCACTAAGACTTAGGGACAAAATCTAAGAATAGAACATTATCTCTTTGCAGTGAGCCTTTCCACAAATCTACCAATCACAAATGCAAAAATATCTGTGAATTCTGTCTTTCTGTCCAATTGGAAGTTATTTACACTCTCACTTTGATTTTTTTATTGACGTGTAAAAGTGTTTGTACAAACCTACTTACAGAAATAAAATCATTTATCACTATTGACCTATCGAATTTAATGATAAAGTTACAGAAAGATAGCTCAGTAGTTACATAAAGAAGATGAGATAAGAAAAATATTCCTTTATCCTTCAAAGGGTTCTCTCCGTCATATCACAGTGGATCGACTCCATACAAAGTTTCGGACATAGGATTTTTAAATTACACTTTTCCGATTTTTGAAAAACTAGTGATGCCAAACTGTTCTCCTTTAAGATACAAGACCAAACCATTCTTATACATTTTTCGATTAATCTTCAATTTGAGAAGATATTTGACTTTAAGTGATTTCAATGTATGAAAATGTATATTCAAGTTAATGTATCTTCTGATTTTCTCACATTTTCTCCTTTTGACTCATATAGCAGATTTGTAGAGGTGTTTAGCAAAATTTTTCCCAAACACACTTGTGCCCCCCCGGGCCTCCTTAGAAAATATTAAATGATTTTAAAATAACATTTATTTTGATCAATTAATTAATCTACAGCAGTAAATACTAAGTAAAATTAAAATTTAAGAAAATATTACTTAAGATTAAATTAATTTTATCAAATATTAACTCAAATTTAATTATAAATTAGGAACATATATGAAAATAAACTATTATCTAAAAATCCAATTTTAAGTTTGAATGGAAACAGGAACAACTTAAGTTTGGCTATTTCTTGCCTGACTTACAAAATTTTTCCCAGCTACGAAGTCTGATATACAATGGCCGCTGTGCAACAAGGAAAATGCAACAGCACCTGCAGCAAGCGTCGAGCAAATTGACTTTGTATCACCACCGGATACTAGTGAATCAACGTCAAAACAAGAACATTATATATCACCTAAGCAAGATGCCTCCACGTCTACACAGAAACTGCCCCGTAAGCCATTTGAAGATCTCAGTGAACGTCAGAAGCGTAGACGCCTTTCAGAGAACGCACGAGTACGTACGAAAAGTGAAGCTAACGAACTAGCGTTTTCCACTGTAGAAGCACTTAAGTCAACCAGAAATAATGAAGTTGCTGAAGTATTAAAATATATGCTGGAGAATCCACAAGCTGTTTCAGCCATCAAAAGAAACATCGATGGAGAATCTCCAAATTTACAAATAGAAATACCAGCAGTAAAGGCGTTAGCCTTGTATATTACATTGAAACTATCTAAATGGCGCTACATTACTCTTAGATAGTTTAGCATGAACGAAGGCATAAGTAAATATCCAAGTTATTACAAACTACAAAAAGAAAAGAAAAAGTGTTATCCCGACAAAAGTAATATTGTTGTTACAGAGACATCAGCAAAAATGCAAAATCAATTTGCAAGCTCTTTTAGACCTAACTACGGCAAGACTGTTTGAGTCATTGGTTGATAGTAACACAATTGATGATCAACAACTAATACTAATCAGTAAATGGGGCTTTGATGGCGCTTCCGATCTAAGTATTTATAAACAGAAAAGTAACGAAGACCTAATGGCAAGTGTTTTTATGGCTAGTTTAGTGCCACTGAAATTAGTTACGGAAGACGGTGAAGTTATTTGGCAAAACGAGCGTCCTTCATCAACTTCATATTGCCGTCCAATAATGTGGAAGTTTATGAAAGAAAATAAAGCTAACGTATTGTCTGTAAAGAGTGTGACAGGAAACTGAAAATCCAAGAAGATTTCAGAAGAGAAACTGGATTGCTGCTTGATGTAGTGAAACAAGGTAGTGGAACTACTAACGATGGCAACAGCGCTCGTCGGTTTTTTGGAGATCCTGACAAAACTGCTTCACTGACTGGATTAGACGTTGGTCTTGTGAAAAGATTTGCAGTTATTCTACAGTGCATTTCATCAGGTGAAAAAATTAAGATCCCAGAGTTTAAGCAATTCTGCCAGGAAACAAACAGGTTGTATATGGAATTATATCCCTGGTATAACATGCCTCCAAGTATTCATAAATTGCTTGTGCATGGGTCGCAAATCATAGCTCAGAGCATCTTTCAGTAGTCCCAATAGGTTTCCTTTCGGAAGAAGTTTCAGAGTCCAGGAATAAGGACTTCCGAAGATTCATAGAGCACCATTCTCGTAAAATTACTGGCAAAGCTTGTAATGAAGACATCTTAAACAACCTCTCTTTTCTTTGGAACCTGTGTTGGCTCAAATTCGACCACGCATGGATACGAAAAGTAAAAGAGGTTTTTTCAAGGAAACCTACGAACTTCTGGTCCAAGAACCTGTTGATAGTAATTTCGTGGATGTGAATGAAATTTTCGGTGACACCGATGAAGACACTGCTAGTGAATCTTCGGATAATGAAGAAGATACACTAGCGTAGGCTTTAGTTTCTTATATATTTTTATTCATTTGTAATCTTTTTTTTTTAAGTCGACCACGCATGGATACGAAAAGTAAAAGAGGTTTTTTCAAGGAAACCTACGAACTTCTGGTCCAAGAACCTGTTGATATTATATAAATTTATATATAAATTTATATATAAATTTCGTGGATGTGAATGAAATTTTCGGTGACACCGATGAAGACACTGCTAGTGAATCTTCGGATAATGAAGAAGATACACTAGCGTAGGCTTTAGTTTCTTATATATTTTTATTCATTTGTAATCTTTTTTTTTTAAGTCATCTTTTATTTATTTTTTCTGTACCTTCTCTGTTTGTAAAAATGTAAATAATCATTATAATGCAAAATTTGTAGGTATGTATTTACAAGAATGTTTTATATTTTAAAATAATTTCAAAATACCTTAGAGTAACTTTTTTATATGTAATAAATTAATTTTGTCAAGATTAACATTTTTTTACTTACTTTAACCCAAATATTAACTTTTGTAAATCATTAATTTAAAAAATAAATATAATATTTAAAATTGTCTTATATTTTCTAAGGGAAAGCCCTCTTAGGAAAATATAAGAAAGTTCATTAAAGTATCATCTATACATATAATTAATTAATACAAAAAAAAAATGATATCAAAGAATCATTACTCACCAATTGCAAAGAAAACAGTAGAACTAAAATTTTGTAGTTGGGAAACTTTTGTAAGTCAGGCAAGGAATAGCCAAACTTAAGTTGTTCCTGTTTCCATTCAAACTTAAAACTGGATTTTTATATAATAGTTTATTATCATATATTTTCCTAATTTATATTTAAATTTGAGTTAATATTTGATAAAATTAATTTAATCTTAAGTAATATTTTCTTAAATTTTAATTTATCTTAGTATTTACTGCTGCAGATTAATTAATTGATCAAAATAAATTTTATTTTAAAATCATTTAATATTTTCTAAGGGGGGCCCGGGGGGCACAAGTGTGTCTGGGAAATTTTTTTTTAAACACCTCTACAAATCTACTATATGAGTTAAAAGGAGAAAATGTGAGAAAATCAGAAGATACATTAACTTGAATATACATTTTCATACATTGAAATCACTTAAAGTCAAATATCTTCTCAAATTGAAGTTTAATCGAAAAATGTATAAGAATGATTTGGCCATAACATAAGTGATATAGAAAATACATTACATATTCAAAAATCAAGTAACTGTGGATAAAAATTGACCCGTTAGGCACCTGGCAAAGGTATAAGATAGTAATTTAACAGGTCATACGGGTCAATTAGGTAAAAGGGGTCTTCTTGAACAATACGCTAATAACCATTAAGGCGTACGGTACGTACTTCAAGCTTAAAGTCCACTTCAACATGAGGACGGGTATATTAATACAAATTAATTCTCTTACTAGACAGGCGAAGCTCCCAGACCGTCTGGTATGCCTGAAAAATTACTTCAATAAAACGGTCCTTCTCCAGACCAAATAGACAATCTATATTCTCCAATGTTTAGTTAATCTAACTTACCTATGTGCCTGTTTCGAATTAATACAGGAGGGTTGCTTCGGAAGGTCAATTGTTCCAGAATAATAGTTAAATGTGGAGATTGATTTCTGATTACAGGCCTTATTGTTATTTTCGCATCGATTGGCGAAGACTTCATGCGAAAATAACAATACTACCACGGGCTCCGGCAAGTTTATTTTCAGGGGGGTGGATCTTCAGCTCGACGAATCGAGTTTGATCATGTTTGCACTTCACGTCGGATAATAATAGGGGTTAAAGTATGAAATTGCCGTTTTATTGTATTAGGTACTTCGAATTGACATAGAACCTTCATGGTTTGAGATTTTGAGTGAAACTTTTTTCACATGGTACCTATGAAGTTCTTTTTTTTTTAAATGTGCAACACTCGATTATCGACTTTCCGTTGTTTTTTTTTATTCAGCTTAGACAAGAAAGATGGATATTTCGAAAATTGGAGTTCCGACGCGGAACTAACGCGGCAGAAACAGCTCGCAATATCAATGTTGCGTTTGGAGAGGGGACTGCTAATGAACGCACCGTGCGATTTTGGTTTAAACGCTTTCGTGATGGAAACTTTGATTTAAAGAACGAACCACGTGGAAGACCGCCCACACAGGTGATGGAAGCCGATCCAAGCCAAACTACCCAGGAATTAGCGGCATGGTTTAACGTTACCTTACCAACATATTGACTAATTTGCGTCAAATCAATAAAATAAAAAAAATATGAGAAATGGGAGCCACATGGTTTGACTGATCTGCAGAAAGAAACGCGTGTTGAAACTTGTGTTGCCTTGTTGAATCGACACAGAAATGAAGGAATTTTGGATCGAATTGTGACATGTGATGAAAAGTGGATTCTTTACGATAACCGTAAGTGAAAAATGCAATGGCTGACCCCAGGTTAAACGCCGCAACAGTGTCCTAAAGCAAAGATTACCAATAAAAAGGTAATGGTAACTATTTGGTGGTCTCAGCGTGGTGTTATTTACTATAGCTTTCTCCGATCTGGTCAAGCAATAACGGCAGATGTCTACTGTGCCGAACTCCGAACAATGATAGCAAAACTAGCAGTGAAACCGCCCCGACTCATGAATCGATCTTCACCATTATTGTTCCATGATAACGCGAGACCTCATACAGCACGAGAAACCGTTTTAACTCTACAGGAACTGCAATTAGAAACCATTCGTCACCCTCCGTATTCGCCAGACCTTGCTCCAACGGACTACCATTTTTTTCGTGATTTCGACAATTTTCTACGTGATAAAAAGTTTTCTTCTCAGGAGGCAGTACAAAATGCTTTCACACAGTTTGTCGAATCTAGATCACGAGAGTTCTATCGCAAAGGCATAAATGACCTTCCTATTAGATGGCAGCAAAGTATAGATAATAATGGGAATTATTTTGATTAAATAAGTATGTTAAATAAAAATAAAAAACTAATTTAAATTTTTCAGTACAAATCGGCAATTTGATACTTTAACGCCTATATTATATATATGTTAGGTTATCGCTTGTCCATTCATACAAGGAGTAACTTTGTTGATTTATGCAGAAAAGCTTAACAATCAAGAGAATGTAGGATACAAGAGCGAGCGAAGCGAGCTCGATAATTTATACATACCACAGTAAACACATAAAAGAGGACTAACTGTGGTGTCGACTTTATATACAAAAATATTTATATATATATATATATTTAGACAAAAAAGCTTAAAAATTAAGATAGAGTAGGATGCAACATCGAGTGAAACAAGCTAAATAATGTTAGCACTCCGCCTAGGGTCGATTAGACTTTCGGAAATAGGAGATCGGTACTTTGTCGACCAATGCACAAAAGGTTTACAATTGAGAGTTGCTCGAAAAATTTAGGATCTCACCTTGAATACGTTAAGCTCTTTATTATTGTATCAGGCGTTTTCGGTTATTTTTTTCAGTTCAAAATGCTTTTACATCTATATTTCATTTTGACACCAGAGAGGTGCAAGTGCACCCTCTTGCAATACTAGGTACATATAGTCATTTATAGGTACATTTAATAAAATAGTAACGAAGTCAAAAGTACATAGAATATTTTTGAAATAAAAAAAAATCCTTCAAGGAACGAGGCTGATGCCGAAAGTTTGTTTATTTTTATTTTTGTTCATTTGCTTTTTTGTCTGGATGTATGTTCCGGATTGGCACAAAACGGCTGAACGGATTTGGATGAAATTTGGCACACAGATATTTTATAACCTGGATTAACACCTAAGGTTTGAATCCCGGTAGGACGTTCCCGTAGTATATTTTCCGACATCCACGCGGGTGAAGCCGCGAGCAAAAGCTAGTATCTTCTATACTATAGTATCCTATGATTCGGTACAAAAGCTTAGTACCTTCTATACCTACCTAGTATAGTATCCTATGATTCGGTACAAAAATACTGAGTATATATTTTTGAAATTATTGTTCTGTTCGTTGCTATTTAAAATGTTTTTATTATAATCGCTCGAAAAGAAGAGGTTGATCTCACGATTCCAACAACTGTTTGAAAATATGGAGAGTGATGCGAGATGTTTTTCTTTTGCAGGTGTATGTGTAGCACAATAGGTGCTTTGAATATGTATTCCCTTTCTCCAATGGTGTGAATCCTTACATTGCAACGGCACACAAACAGGCAATAGCCCTGTTTACCTCACGAATCAATAAAAAGGCGAGGTGGCATACATTTAATGTGCCTGTTTACAAAGTATGAAACTGTGCAGAAGGCTGAATAGTAACCAATATTATTCATGCTCATCGTTTATTTATTCTAACCAGCAATCTAAAAAATTGAATATGAGTTATTCTTCTTCGTTGCTGTGCTTATACCTAACAGTAGATAGTTTATCTGTGAAGTTCTCACTAGTTTATTTCCACCGCCCAGTAACTGGCTTCAGGAAGGATTTTGCGCTTATCTGCCATCGGGTAGCCTTACACAATGAACACATTTTGTTTGCTTACAAAAAGCTAACTGTGTACTGAATCTAGCCTAGGCTTGGGGATGATTTTAGCAGGATATGGCTTTGTTCGGTCCTGGCACAAAATCTGTTATACAAGATGTAACAAAATAAACGCAAGTCCTGAAAGTAAATTGCTCATAATTGACTACTGAATCCACTTCAGTAACTATTTATATAGGATTTTTTTTCAAAAATTATGTATTTTGCAATACTGACCGCAGATTGAGCCAAAGAAAATTAAATCATATTTCAAGGTCATAAGGCTCAATTTTAAATGCAAAAAGTAATGCTAGGGTCAACACGATTTTCTTAATAAAAAAAGTTAGCTTTAAAAAAAAATTGTTTTGGTCATTGTATAATGCTTTTAACTCAATACTCTAATTGGGGTGTATGAGGTCTTGCGTTAATTATGTTACACGTTGTATATACAGACTTTAAAAATGTTTTTTTTTTTTATAACCAGTTGTAAATAAAATACATGAGCCTTCATGTATTTTATTTACAACTGGGTCAAACAAAACTGGACAAACATGTTTTGTTTTTTATTTACGGTTAGAAATAATGCGTCGAAAAGGCAGCGCACAAGTATTATTTTGTAGAAACATAATTATAACTACCTACATAAATAATTATATCAAATGTTCTAACTGCGTAGTGGTAACATTACGCTACGGTAATTTAGTTAATTGTAACTAGACATCTGTCTGTTTGTAACTCGGCTAATCCACCAAGTAATGAAATTAAATAATTGACAACCACTGTCAGTCCACCCACAGTCAACTTTACAATTCAAAGCAGTTATTTCACACTTAGAGACATAAAGCTGTAATTTGGTACGGCTGCTGGATCTTTGATCTTGTAATGACAGCTCGTTTATCACATTGTAAATTCGCAACATAATATCTAACGATGCACGTGTCGGTAAGTATCTACCATATTGCAGATAATACCAGTCAAGCATTGTACCGGGAATGTTAAGGCACTTCCCTGAGCGAACGACCTTGAGTGTTCGGTCCTTCTCTGTCCCGCCGCTCTGACCCGCTCTGTCCCGCTCCCTCCGCACACCCTTTTATCATAGAATTGACGCAATTTTTTGGAATTATTTTAATAAAAAAATAACAGCGGTCTTTTGTAATAAAATAAAACGTGAATTATTTATATTTTTTGATTATCTATCCATTACCTTAATCCCCAAATCAATAGAACGTCAACTTACAAAAGATGCACGCAATCAATAATTTTAGTACCTATTTTTTTCACGAGGAGATATTAAATGTATTTATGAAACATAAAAACAAGTTAAAACGTGGAAGGTGATGATAGGATATCGAACATTAATAATGTGCTTTCAGGTGTAGTTTATTTCTCTTAATTAATGCCTCTGAATAACGCAATGTCGCAAGGTTTTGCCCGGGGTAGTGCCTTAAACCGCACATAATGATTTGATTCGAGCTCTGAACAACTATTCAATAAATCTCAATGTGAAATATGCGCTCGTAGCTAATATAGTTCGGTATCTATACTGCTCGACTCTGATAGATGGTGTAATCAACACTAAATTTTTATTAGGCTTTAGCATTTTATTGACGTCCTGCTTCTAACAATACGAATCATATTATGTATTCTAACTACTGTAGTTGGATAAGGGCTCTAAATGACAATGACCGCTAAATAAATCGGTCACACGGGGATTTCCTAAAATAATGGCAGGTTTGTAATGGCTTGTATTTATTCGCACCTCAAATAATTCCCATTAAGCTTACTTAAAAATATTATTGAACATTCTAATACAATTAATGCGCTTCTTTTTGTGAACCTCTAATACTAACCGGCCTCATCTAGTTAATAAAAATATGATTGACGTGTACAAGTGTATGTACAAATCTATTTGCAGAAATAAAAGCATTTAACATTTATCAATAATTCTCTTTTTGACGTCCAAAAATACTAAATACCACATAACTGCGACCAGCAGGGCGTGCACGGCCTACTGTGATAGGCTTGAGTCACACATTTTTATGAAAGTTTGGGAGCAAAAACCGTGATAAAATGTGTGACTCAAGCCTATCACAGAGGCCGTGCTCGCTCTGCACTTGGATGCGCGGTTGGTCACAGTTAACCAGTCCTAACCAGTTTAATCGGGGTATCCTAGCTAAATAATTATTGCGACCAACAATGAGAGAAGGCTAGAAAATTAAAAAGAGGCTCCATTATGTAAAAAGTGTGCAAAATCAAAGGCCTAAAACATTTTTAGAGGTTCATTCATTTATAAAGTTTACACCATTGGTAGGTCAATACGTTTTTAGAGGATCAGTTTAAAGCTTGTTTGTATTTAAATAATAATAATAATAATAATTTATTCAAAAATATAAGGACTACCGTTAAATACAGTTTTTCGTAAATCTATGTCAAGTTCACCTATGATTTGTGCCTGAACTAGGTAATCCTGTCCCGCATGAGACATTCTGTGATGATGCATAGCTTTGTGAAGCAAAGAAATATATACATTACCAATGCAATATATTTTACCGTATCTTCCCGCCCCAGTTATGAAAAATGTATCGCACTGCAATGCAAATGCAAAAATAATTACGATCTGCCCTCAAAGACTCGTTGTACTGAATACATAAGATACTTTTATAAATTGCTGGAAATAATGCTTTCTTTAATGCTGGAAGATGAATGCAAAACAACATCATAAGTAACTTGGAATATTGTAACGTAATTTCATTACAGGTAGGTATCCTTGTTAAGTGAGGGTAACTGATTAATGATGAAATAGATACCTAGAGCTTTAAAATCAATATTACTGGGATATATGTACTGATTAATGGGAGAGATCATAATGAATATACGGCATTAATAATTATTCTTGTTAATTTCACTTCAAGTACGTGGCTTAATTACGTTTACAGTTTTTCTGAAATGTATCTACCACTGTGTGCAGTGGTAACGGCCCCAACTTACGAGTTGTAGGTCGTGGGTTCAAACCCAGCCAGGCGCTTTACTTTGTGTAAATATTTTCATTACCAATGCTCTCAAAAACGGTGAAGGAAAACATTGTGAGGAAACTGGTCGCGGCCTGTCCCAGAACCAAAAATTCAAAGACATGTGACATCTACCAACCCGCACTGGGCCCGCGTGGTGGATTACAGCCCGTTGCCTCTCGAAGAGAGGAGGCCTGAGTCCCAGCAGTGGGAACATTATATGCTGATTATGACGATCTACCACTAATTGAAAATAGATACGTAAAATGTAAACACATCTAGACTTTGAGATGAAGATATTTTATCAAAATTTAACCTATTTTATCTTAACTAAGCATAATCTTAATCACCCTATACTGTTCCTACTGCTGGGACACTGGCCATAATCCATAATCCACCACGCGGGCCCTGCGTGAGTTGGTGTATGTCACATATCTTTGATTTTTTAACTTAAATTTACCAAGCCTAACAATTAAACTTAACTAAGGCTTGCAATAAATTCCCTTTAAACCTTTAAAGCCTCCGGATTAGAGAGTGAATTAGCCAATCAATCAGCCGCAAGCCAATATAAATTTTCTCATTGATTCCCGACGAAACGATTCGAGCTGGCAAATTGTTGCAGCAGAGTTGTATAATAAATTACCCAATGATATTAAAGAGATACAGTCCTTTACTTTATATAAAAAAACCATAAAACACCACATCTTAAAAGATTTTTCTAGGTTTTAAATTTAACCCACCACACTCGTTTAATTTACATCTGTATCAATTGTTATTACATAATTTTTAATTTGCTAAGTACAAAGATAACTAGAATACCTACTCTGTATTTCCGAAACATTACAGTACGAGTATATACAATGTGGCGCTACAATGGTGACTTTAATTTAATACACGGGTAGGGCTAGTGCCCATTAACCATATAAATATTGATAGGTTAAAATAATACGTAAACTGAAAAAAAAAATTTTTCAAACAAACTAAATAATAAAAAAGTCATTAAAATTGGGATCACCCTTGCAAAAATTCATTCATGAAATTACTTACCTAGCTCGCTTACGTTAACTCGGAGCGGCAGCGACGCGGCGCATCGCGTCTTGTACCTACTCGTGATCGGTCCGATTCTTTGACGGCATATTATCAAAGAAACCGAGCGGCGCAAGTGGTACAAACACTTATCACATCACCCTCTCTTGTTACTATTAGTAATAACTGTCATCACTAATCACTGCCATCACGATCATAAGTTTACACAAGCACTAATAGCACAAATAAATGCGTCCGTATCGCAAGAGGTGTAAACGTACCTACTAGATAAGAAAACGAAAACCAATCAAAGTGTCTTTATCGCAGTACCATGATCTAATTACTATCCTAATTACACAAAAAGAAATAAATAAAACAATAGCTAAGAGTCTTTTTCGCGACGTAATTATGCGCACTAGAGTAAATAAGTGCGTCAAGGACACGGGTTCGACTAGCACTAGAAAAGCAAAAAAAGAATTCGTGTTCGGTGCGGCGGGTGGGTGGAAGGGAGAGCGCGCGTCGCCTGCGCTGCTCGCCAACAAAGGAAATTTCCTTAAATTCGCCTACTCTATGCATTTGTTTCATCCTAATAGTATTGCTTATTCGTTTTAATTTCATTGATGCGAAGTTATGATCCGTGACCGAGGGAAATGACCGCTGCGCGACAGTTCTTTAAGTACAGGTTGCTCTAAGATGCTATTTCCTAAATTCTGTAATAAATCTGTAAATAATAACGTTTAATGGAAATAAAAAATTGTCATGAAACGAAAATGTGAAAACGTATATGTGTGTTAAATTAAGGTCACCATAGCAGCGCCACGCTGTATACATATAAATGGTTCAATGTGTAATTGCTATCGACTTGCCTTCAAGAATTGATATGTAATAGTACACTCACTTTTTCCTTTTACCCACAACACTGTAAAACTGTTTGTCTACCAAATAACTTATTTATTTACGAGTACCTACCTTCTTCAAAAGTAATTCTTATATTTAGTTTTAAGATCACCTTGTATTTCTCATATTAAGTGAATTGTATTCTTTTTGAGAAATAAATGTCTTAAACCTTAATTGTTTCCAGAGTTTTGTTCAAACACCTCTTGATATAGTAAGAAAGAAACGATTTTATTGTAAGAAAATATATATATATATATATTTTTTAATCCACCGTTTTAGAACAAAAGAACTTAAATGGTAGTGTTAGTAGTGAAAAAACAGCGCTATATTTTAATATGGGTACTGACCCAATGCTTGACGTAGCGCGAGTCCAGCCTATCCGCTATAACAACCAGGATGCTGTTGGTGCTGGCGCGCAGCCTGCAGAGCGCCGCAACGCATCGCTTGCGAAGCACAGCATGGAAGCCGTCAACCTGCCGGTCGATCCTGTAACAATCTCACCGTGATGACTTAGGTGAAGTGAGCTATCATTCCACCTGAAAAGCTATTCTGTAACCATCTCACCGTGAAAACTTAGGTGAAGTGAGCGTGGAGTGAGCTGTCAACAGTGTCAATCCCTAGTATCAGCCGGTCGATTCTGTAACAATCTCACCGTGATAACTTAGGTGAAGTGAGCTATCATTCCACCTGATGCTAGGGATCGACACTATCGACAACTCACTTCAAGCTCACTTCACCTAAGTTATCACGGTGAGATTGTTACAGAATAGATCGGCTGATGCTAGGGATTGACACTAACGACAACTCACTTCAAGCTCACTTCACCTTGGTTATCACGGTGAGATTGTTAGAGAATAGCTCGACAGTCTGCATTCGCAAACATGCCCGACGCATTGCACCAGCGCGGAAGCCCCAACAGCGCCCTGAACGCATTGTTATATTGGACTCGTAGAGCCCACAGGCAGCATGTGTATATTGAAGTACAGTGCGCTCTAAAAAGTGTTAATTTGACTTGAGTATTACATCGCTTAAGCCTGTGGACAATCATATTCGCTCTGACCAACAGCGCCCTACATTCCCTGTCCATGTCCTCATCATCTGTCTTTATGTCAGTTGCAAGGCAATTTGGAGGGCTTTTTTTTTAGAGAATGAGTTATGTATGACACGACATTGATAGATTGAAGTCTTAACTAAAATTGATCATGAATAGGTACTTAGTTCTTTCTATATCTTTACCGAACTGCATTATCAAAACCATTAACAGGGAGGGACATTGAGCTTTCTGATTTGCTTCCAATTTCTTTTCAAAACCACATATTATATATTAAAATTATTCTCTGGCACCTACGTTTGCGACACGTTTAAAATTAAATTGGTTCATGAATCAAAGCACAACCGGTATTTCAAGAACTTGAATTTCCTGCTTTCCAAATATAAAAGAGACCAACTCACTAAACTTAGAATGCTAAGGATCGCTAAACGAAATTAATTTAAGTCATCTTTGATTTTTTTATTCAACTCAGAATGTTTTTTATAACGAGAGTTTCTAATTAAATTGTCAAAAGGTCAACTGGTTAGTTTGTGGTACTAAAGTTTTTATTTATTATAACTTATATACCTACCATAAGCTCACAGGTCAGTTTAATTGTAGTTCCGTAATACACGAAATTGTATCGACTTCGTTCAAGTGATCTGTGACACGTGAGCATCAGGCGAATATTTAAATATTCACATGCTAATTCTATCGTCTAAGTTTCATTTCTAGGTCGTATCATGAATATACAATTTTAGTTAAAGTTCTAGTGGGGCCAGAATTATCTTGTCAAGTCAGGTAACCTACAATGTTAATTAGTGCCGGAATTTCAAAGGAACCCTGATTTCTCTTTCACAGATTTAATTATGACCATGCGATACATACCTACCTACCTATTATCACTACATCAAGTTGATTGGGTTGATAGTAGGTGCCGTACGTCGCAGTGTATTGTATAATAATTATATTATGTGATTATCATTATGAAACATCTTTTCAATAAAAGACAAAGTAAACACACTTCATTCAATGTGAATAAGGAGCCATGCAAACCAACACTAAAAGGCAATAACAATGTATAATAACATAAATCTCTCAACCAAAATAATTTCAATCGCATTGTTATCGAGCATTTGGATATCCGACTCATTCGCGAAGTATCAAGATGTTTATTTTTAGTAACATTGCGTTGTACCTTGGCCGAAGTAGTGCCGTTCATACGTAAATGCTCCAAATCCTAATTTAATAAACCCGAGCGGTCCCGAATAGCCCCGACTCCCGATGTCTGATTGTTCTCGAGTGTACTTTCAACTAAACTGCGAGAAATTCTCATTCTAGAATGCATTTGAATATTTAATCGTAATTAAATATGTAAAATAAGTATCTAAATATTTATTTGTTCGTCTTATCCTGTTTGACTTCATATGCAGCAGTGTCGAGTTTTTATAGTATAAAATATCAGTAGCTACAAGCAAGCTAATTAGCAAATGCTTGGCACCATTTAAATAGACATTTAATTTTATGCGTGGTCTTTCTACTACAACATAGTATAATATAGTTTTATTTTATTCTGTTTCAATGACTTGCAAGAAAAGTCTCTGTGCACAGACAACGTGCAGAGAGCTCTGATTTCGATTTACGGTGCTGCAATACTGCAGAGGACAAGGGGTATCGTATGACCCAGTAACTGGGTCGTGGAGGTCTTCATGTAAAATACTGGTATCCAGCTACATCTGGTTAGACTGTAAGCTGACCCCAACTGATTTGACCGGATTTTACATGGAGCGACTGCCTATCTGACCTCCACAAACCAGTTACTGGGTAATACGATATCCCTTGGTAAGACTGGTTGTCAGACTTTCGGGCTTCTAACGACCCGAAACGACTGTCAGAGGAACGGAGGTTTATCTATTTGTAAAGATGGTCACCCATTCTCGGACACACCGCGGCAAGCGTAGCTTAACCTGATCGATTGACCCATTCAGCTGTTATTATGTATTTATCTACGAGCCCCGCGTCTTTAACGACTGATTAGCTAAAAAGATAACAATAACATAGACCGTTAATATTCTAAGAAATAGACTTAATAGCTTCGCATTCGAAGCAAATAAACGAATTAGATTTGATTAGATTTCATAATAATCCGCGATTGTGAACCGGACTTTTTAATGAATCCGGTAGCAATATTAAATTATAGATAGGTACATAACGACATACTTAGCTTTAATAAGCAGCAACTTTGGTAGACTACCAGTATTAGGTACACACGGCTACACATCAAGCTATACTATTCCAGTTTACACAGACCTCTCATTGTAAGAAAATCCTATACATTGCGAGATTCGCTTACACTGGAAATGTATAGCTTGATCTGTAGCCGTGTGTACCTACACACGCTGTATAAATATACAGGCTGGCCAGTTGAGGTTCAAACGTAAAATTTAGATACTTTATGATGAGGAGTATCCGAATCACCCCCATGTATGTTCTACGATTTTTCGTAGTTTTCGAGATAGATTTTTTTTTAATGATTTTTTTTCGTAATTTTCACCTAACATCAGTTTTCGATTTTTTTCTCGTTCTGTTGAACATTTCTAGTTCAGTTTTTTTGTGATAACTAATAAGTATAGTCTAACCTAACAACCTAAAAAATTATGGTTTATCTAGGAATTGCAGAACTTAGGTACTTAGAATTTATTCGAAAGTTCAAAATTAAGATTTGAGCTCAGTACTGACAAATTTTCAATGTATCAAAAAAAAAAATATCTGGGGAGATTTTGGGTTCAATCAAATCTTAATTTTGAATATATAATTGTTTGGGGTGTTAGGTCAGACTATGCTAATTCTTTATCACAAAAAACTGAACCAGAAATGTTCAACAGAACGAGAAAAAAATCGAAAACTGATGTTAGGTGAAAATTACGAAAAAAAATTATTAAAAAAAATCTATCTCGAAAACTACGAAAAATCGTAGAACATACACGGGGGTGATTCGGATACTCCTCATCATAAAGTATCTAAATTTTACGTTTGAACGTCAACTCCCCGGCCACCCTGTATATTAAAATATTCATTGTTATTAGGTTTTTCTATCTGGGTTCACTGGATATCTCAGTAGCAGGCCGGAGTCTGGTTTTGTGCCCGATTGATGGCAATAGGCTCGCCCCCTATTATATGGGACTCAAACATAACTGCCAAAATGTGGGTTTACTCTATCTACACTACACCTCTGCTTAATCCTTTCGGGTATACAGGGTTGATGTTATGTTATGTTGACATATTCATTTCCCTTATTTCGTTGCTCAATAGCCTTGCTTTGAGTTGAAAATGCCACAAAAACGGTACAGAATAAATTGAGTAGGTTCCTAGAAATAATATACACGATCTTAGATGAAATTGTTTTACCGAATGAATTCCTTACTTTGCCGTAAAGAAAGCCTTATAAAATGCCAATCAATAAATATATAATATATATAAATATCTTATTACGGTAGCTTCCTAAAGACAAGTAGGTAAATTACACTCTATTTTTGCTTTGTTCAAATGTCTTGTTTCAAGTTTCGATTTCGAGTGTTGTTATTGTTTCTAAGAGAGATGAGAGTAACTAACTTGTTACCATTTTGAAACGTTACCTAACGTGTGACAAAAACGTCGCTTATTCAACAAACTACATGGACACTAAGAGAAAATATGCGAAAGTAAGTTTGTTACCTTTTCACGTCTAAACCACTGAACCAATCATCCAGATTTTTTGCATATACGTTGTCGGGGGTACAGAAACAGATATAGGGTACCTTTCATCCCGAAAGAAGTACTGTTCCCGAGGAAAACAACAATAACGTTCTTATGATAATAGATGGCGCCACGTGTAGTGTGTATTGTAGTGTGTTAGGAGTTTATTTTTATTTAAGTACCTAACACATGTTGTGAGTCTAGTGTCGATAGACCGGTTTTTCATCCTCCTAACTATAATATTATAGATTCGAAAATAAGTTTGTTTGCTTGATACCTTTTCACGCTCTAAACTGCTCAAACCGATCATCATGACATTTTGCATATACGTTGCCAGGGATACAGAAGAAAATATCCACCTCTCATCCAAAAAAAAAGTACTGTTCTGAGCCCACGAGTGCAACGGCCAAACAGCGTACAACCCGAATTGATTGTCAAATTCTAAATTAAGCAAAAGCTAGTAAGATTATAAAGAGAATTTTTTTTTTTTAATATGTTTGTCTGTTACGCTTTCACGATAAAACGGCTGAACGGATTTGGGTGAAATTTGGCACATGGGTAGACCATGAGACAGCTAAGACATAGAATACTTTATATCCCGATATTCCCACGGGATCGAGACTCATGCGGGTGAAATCACGGGATGCAGCTAGTTATGAATATTTACAACAGATAAATTATAAACGATTTTAATTCTGTAAGTAGGTTTTTACAAACACTTTTACACGTCAATAAAGATTTATAGGATAATTTCAGAAAATGATTACAGAAAGATAAGTCACAGATACGACGAACTCTTGCTATAGATTTCTCTATTCTGTCATTATAAGTAGGTATTTTAAATGAAATCAAATCAAACTATCAACTATCTTACTTAAACTGGAACTTTTGTTTGAGTTGACTTAAATAGATATTGCGTTTACTCAGCACTTAGCACGAACAATAGCGCTTCTTGAGGCTTCAGTATTAAAAAAACGATGAGCCACTTTCAAAACATCGTTAGCCTGAATTAAATCAGTTCATAATATTAATAGAACTAGCAAACTCTTACCGTGATGCACAGTCAGGGAATCATAATAATTTAATGTATAACAAATTGACACACTACGACAATTAACCCTGGTATAGCCATTTCATGCAACGATAAAAAAATTACTTAATATTTTTTTTATTATTACTTAATTTTTTTTATTGTTATTTCAACACAACAGATAATTTAAGTGAGTTTATAATTTGCTACTGTTAAACAATTAATTTCCTTAACCTTACAAACGGGGAATGATAAAGTTATCTTCCAAGAATGTTCCAGTCTTCAGACTTCAGCTTTTAATAAACTTGTTTCGTACCAGTCGTTGTGTATTAGTTAACATAAAGCAAGAACATAACGTTTGAGCCAGCCACAGTATGCGCGTTTCTTGATTGCACGAGAAAACTTTACTTTCTTTCATAATGCCATTTTTACAACTACGAGAAAATGATACAAAAAAACGCATTAGGGCTACCAAGAAAAGGTAAGCTCTCGAAAACATCAAGAGCAAGGAAAATCCTCACCACATACCTACTGATTTAGAAAAACTGAGAAAATCGGACGATAAGTGAAACCGCGAAAAAACCGCGGTAAAAAACTGTAACCGAAAAAATACGAAGCGTGAGTGTTAAGTACCGTTTATGTCACATCGCAGCCAAGCTAAAATAAGACACGAGGATCATCTTCGTTAATGGAGTTCACTTCACACGATTATATTTATTGCAGAAAAGTTCAGCCGATCAATTCTGTCAAAATCTCACCGTGAAAACTGAGGTGAAGTGAGCTTAAAGTTTGACTCTGTAAATCACAATGTCCTGTGGGATAAAATGTACAAATCTGGTATTCCACCAGAAGTGTTTAATGTCATGAAGTATTGGTTTGAAGGTCAAATAAACGTTGTAAAGTGGGGAGAAAGTTTATCGAGTGAATACACTCTTAATTCCGGCGTGAGACAGGGTGGTCTGACATCCCCTACATTGTTTAATCTGTATGGTAACGAATTGATAGGGGAGCTGAGCAACGCAGGTGTCGGCTGTTCTATTGATAATGTCTCTGTAAATAACCTCAATTACGCCGACGCTTTCACAGAGGGGCTGAGCAGCAGCTAACAATCTTTGAATTTGATTTTTTATTTTATTTTATTACATAAAGAACTGTTTTCTTTCATATGGGCATGTGCCTGAAATAAATGCATTATATTTATTTATTTTATTTAAAGTGAGCTGTCATTTCACCTGATAATATGTCACCTGACACTGTGTCAATATATATATTTTTTTAACTTTGCCCCTCACTACGAATTTCTCCTGTATTGTGGGTACGTTTACAAACATTTAAACTCATATACACAAGCAGCCAGATCAATCACACAGTGACATTGTGAGGTGAGCTGTCAATAGTGTCAACCCCTAATATTATCAGGTGAACTCATTTCAAGCTCACTTCACCTAAGTTTTCACTGCGAGATTTTTTACAGAATAGACCGACTGTTCCCACAGCATATCGGGAAGGTTTAAATGGCACAAGTTAGCCACTAAGCCAATCACCATTTATATTAACAGACTCGTATCTATTTGTACGGTTCAATTAGCCGGAGCTGCCGGCCGTGTGTGTAGAAAACAGCAATTATAACAATCTCTAGAGAAAACGTAGGTAAATAAACACAAAATATATTGAGAAAATATGTTACAGGAAATTAGTAGAACGGTGAACTAACATTGATGTGGCGGTATCGAGGAAGATTGGCCGTTTATAAAAATACACTTACACGGTCAACTAAAACTGCGCAATTCTTTTTTACAGCTTCTTTCTTTCTTTTCTTTTTTTTTTAAACTTTACTTTACTTTTTTTTACTTTAACCAAGATGTCATAGTTAAGACAATTTGGTTGTCAAAGTTCATCTTTACATTGTGTTCATGCAACACTGTCGATCTTACAGGCTGCCAACAATAGGGGATAAAACTTTGATTTATAGTCAGTAATATCAGTTTATTGGCTGATGTTTAACCCTTTGTATCGGCAAACGTGAATCCACGTGAGACACAGTGGCTTTTTATTGTTTCTGTAATTACGGCATTGTTGAACCGGTTATGTGCGGATTTCACCAATGAAACTGACCGAGATCAACACTTCTAAACCGCGTTTATGAGCTGTCAGTGTTAATATTCCATAACAATTTTGACACTGACAGCTCTTGGACGTGGTTTAGATGTGCTAAGCGCGTTCAGCTTCATTGGTGTAATTCGCCCTAAGGGCCGGTTTTTTGATCCGCAGTTAACTCAACCATTAGTGAAAAAAAATTGCCAATATGTGTTGATCAAATCAATCCATTGTGCCACAATTGAACCATTAGCAACCATTGATACCATTAGTGTTTTTACCTAATGGTTGAGCTACCTACGGATCAAAAAGCCGGCCAAAGTATTGAAATAGTTAGTATTGTACGTTTGTTGTTTCATAATAGCTTGTTTCATAGATACATAAGTAGTCAGATAGGAAACGCCGACCTCATCTAGTTTAAAAAAAAATATGATTGACGTGTAAAACTGTTTGTAAAAACCTACTTACAGAAATAAAATCATTTATCATTTACTAAATGTTTAAAACTTCTGCTGAAAGTGAGTAAAAACTTAAGGGCAAACCCGTTCACAATACAATTATTTGTTTTACCCCGTACTACCCGTACCTACTAACCTGTAAAAAATCAGCGATTCAAAGGAAATAATAGAAAAAGACTACCTACAGCATAAACAGAGAGTGCTGGTCCAGCTCCATAGGACAATCTAGGGTCTAGACAAAATCAAACTTGTTGCTACTTTAGTTGTATAGTTTATTATTTTTATGACATTGATTTACATTCTGTGATTACTTTAACTCACACACTGACATATTACTTGTTTAAATAATTTGGGAAATCGTATACTTTTGCTATGTATGTATTTGTAAATATGTGAGCACCATGTATTTATCACAAAATTAACTTATTTGACATTGCTACATTTTTTAATTATTTTTACATATAATATTGTGGTAGGGTAATTTTGTTATAGTTGCTTAGGTCTTCACATACAATTATATAATTAATCTAATGTATACAAAATATTGTAACACATTTTAAAAGAGTAACGGTGGAGTTTCTTGCCCATTCTTCTCCATACGAAACTACCTTTTGGAAGGGGCGACTTGAATCGATTCTATTTTAATGTAAATATTGACGTTCAAAAGTGCCTGTGTCTATTTGAAATAAATGCTTTGACTTTGAATAATGCAAAATACCAAGTTACCGTCTCATCCCATTGAACTTTACATCCTATTTTCTTTTCAACGGCTGGCAACAACAACTACAAGCACATTTATGTAGACTAGCACAGCTTGTCTGTTAGAGTTTAGCAAATATTAGCTTTTACCCGCGGCTTCGTCCACGTGGAGATCGGGGCTTATCCCACGGGAACTACCGGGATAAAAAGTATCCTATCTGCTAATCCAGGATATAAACTATGTGTATGGCATTTGTTGTCCAAACCCGTTCCGACGTTTTTGTTTGATTGAGTAACAAACATCCAAACTTTCACATGTATAATACTAAATATACTATAGTAGGATAATACCAGAATTACTTCTACAAGCTTGTTTTCCCTTTAAACGTTAGTAAACTGATGTGACTAAAATAGTGATGGAAGGCGAGAGGGAGACGAAAGCTAAACAAAAGATGGATGGGTTGTGTGAGGAATCATATGAAAGAGAAGGGAGTGAATGATAGCGTGACGGTCGACAGGGGACAAAGGAAATGAGAAAGAAAACGTGCTGCCACGACCACAAGTAACATGGAGCAAGGGCAGAAAGATGATGATGATGGTGAAACTGAATCCATACAAATAAATAAAATTGAAGTATCAGTTTGTAATGTCCAAATAACAGCTTTTAACTAGATGCATAGGAAAGTAGTAGTAGAGAGGAGGCCTGTATCCTAGCAGTGGGAACATTATAGGCTAGTACGATGATATGATAGTATATACGGACAACAACAAATAAAAAATAAAAATAAATTGTTTGTGTGTTTGTTTGTTCCGGCTGATCTCCGAAACGGCTGGACCGATTTTGACAGGACTTTCACAGGATAGCTGGTGTTATAAGGAGTAAGATAGGCTACTTTTTCTCCCGGTAACACGTTCCCGTAAGACAATTTCCGACATCCACACGGGTGAAGGTGCTGGCAGCAGCTAGTTTGAAATAAAATTGTCCACGACTTCAATGGTAAAAAATACTATTCTGAAGAGTATCTACTTTATGATGAGCATAAGCTCGACTTTGACCAACGTCTGGAAAGGCTCTTGTTAGGCAGTTGGATCAAGGGCATGGCTCATTACCGAGAACGGTTACTAGTCCCGGATGAGACTAGTATTTGATCTACATAATATTATGTATTGTTAGAAATTTATAAGAGGAAAGTGCCAGTATGTTAAAGAGACAAGTGGTAGGTACAATGATTGAAATGAAGGATATGGAAGGAAAATCTGTGAATGAATGTTGGAAAGAGGTGGTGGATTGTATAAGGAGAGAAGCAATAGATGTTTTTGGAGAATTTGCGTTTGAAGAATGGCAGCGTGTTGTAATCGGGAATGATAGTTTGAAAGAAGATAAGAAGAAGATTTATAAAGAATGGAAGAGAACAGCAAAAACTGCGGTAGTAGTTTCGAGGCGCAGGAGTAATTGTACGACTCACTGGGCCGCCTTATAGGTCAGAAGGAGCTCTAGCGGACTACAAAAGTAAGAGAAAGAAGAACGAGAGATGTAATTCAATCTGCGACTCCCGCATTCCCCTTAAAAGTAAGGGGAAGACATATAAAACAATGGTTAGACCTGCTGTCTTGTATGGATTCACAAAAGGGATGAATGAAAGGCAATTGCATGCAGGTGTGGTGTTACACGAATGGATATAATAAGAAATTAGTACATAAGAGGAACTCTGATAGTGGCTGCGGTGACTGAAAAATTGTGTGGAAATTTCACATAAAAGTCAATGATAACATAGTTAATGGAAAAGATCTATAATAATGTAAGTATTCCAAAATATTAGGTCAGGGAAAAGTTATTTCGTATTTCATATACCAATTCAAGACTAAGAGCGCGTCTGGCACCCAAATATCGAGCTTTTTTTGTATACCCAGACTTTCCAAATGGGTCATACTTAACTTTTTTGTAGTCAACGCCTATAATTCTTCAGCTATGGCGTAACAACTAACATGATCCTGCTCCCCTTTTCTAAAAATGGCTTTGACTTTATCTGTAACAGGGCGACCACAGTGAGCTGCATCTTTGACATCAAAATTCCCGGACTGGACACGCTTGAACCAACTTTGTGCTTCGCTTACTGACACTGCGTTAAGTCCATAAACTTCACATACTTGCTTTTTTCGCGGCATTTGTCGCATTTTTCCTTTTTGTAATATTACTTCAAAATATATCGAATTTCTTCGTTAGATTCACTCGTTTTGACGGACAGAAAAACGATTGAAAAATGGCGGGAAACGGTTTTAACTTTTTAGTTTAATTTTTTTAAATGTCACCTATTTAATGGTATCAAAACCAGCCTGACACAAACAGTACAACCAAAAAAAAATTTACTACAACTTTAAAACTATAAAACACGAGAAAAAAAAATCCCGACCTATTATATATTATTATGTAAGTAGTTAACTTTTTTAACATCAAAGACGAATTCGGAAAATTAACCTTAACAATACTCTGAAAATAAAGCCAACGCCTGCTGAGAAGAAAAACGACTCTAGACACCTTTAATAATCCAATTCAATTATTCCAAAATCCATTGTGTTAATGCTCGCAATACACACAAAACAATAAGTTATTGAAGGCGCTTTTGATTACAGAGGAAAGTATACAGGATGGATTTTTGAGGAAGAGCATTTTAGATACCTACAGACTGCTAGAAATACGTCATACGTCTCGTGCGTATGACGTACTCACGTCTAGCTGACCGTACGATTTTTCCAAAATCTCTGCGTGCAGGTTAAGTACCCACAGCATAGTTTCCTAAAAACGTTCTCCTGTAGCAACAAACGGTTCAAATCAAATGAAATCTTTTTATTGTGGGCATAGGTTATGGATACAGTTAGTTAAATTGCAGATCCATTATGTCCTGCCTAGTAGGCATACAATAATAAATTATCTCAACATGCAATAAACAAAATTTAATATTTCACTTATATAGCAAATTTTACAAAATAAGAATTAGGTGTACGGTGACAGATTGTAGTAGGTACTAATTGTTAAGAAAATCTTGATCGTGTAGATTTTAATCTTTGTCAATAAAAAAATTACGCAATTTATATTTGAATAGTGGGAGTTCCTCGGTATTTAAAATATCCACAGGTATTTTATTGTAAATTTTAGATGCCGTTCCAAAAAAAACTTTTGCCTAGAATAGCAGTTCTGTGTGGTATACTAGATATTTTAAGTGTATATCTTTTTGGTTTTAGTTCACCGAATAAATGTTTATTTATTCTTCGTACCCTTGCTGCCCCGTCTCAAAGACCCATCCTGTATTTCCAAAGTACCTACGCAGAGGTCAAACACGAGAGGTGTTTGACCTCTGCGTACAATCACTTACAACACCACAATTGCCATAGATTATAGTGGACGTTAACATTTGAAACGGATATTACAGCGATAAATAAAATTAGGTTGGTATTGCTGGTACTATAGAGGAGTCCCTGAGAATACAAAGAGACCTTTGACTATGGTATTCAAAGGAACAAATCACTATATATTTATTATGGAGCTACGATTGGGTAGGTATACTCGACCTGGCCCTGCAGTCTCGACATAGTTAGCAATCGTTTTCGGTTGCTAAGTCCTAACAATCCAGATGTAAATGTTTGGTAGTCTCGACACTCAAATTTATCGGTTGTTACCTACCGGTACCTACCCAAAATACCACTAACAACCGATAAATTTGAGTGTGGAGACCACCAAATATCGTTACATCTGGATTGTTAGGACTCAGCAACCGAAAACGATTGCTAACTATGTCGAGACTGCGGGGCCAGGAATTATAATTGCTTTATCAACCTAAGGTTGAATGTTACTTGTGCGTCATAAAACGACAAGGTCTATTTGTCTATGTAACAGTTAGATGAAGTTATGTGGTTAAGTAGTGGTGGTGGGTGGTGGTGATGGTGGTTTAGTGAAGTTTCAATTTACTAGGAAATATATTCAACATTGGTAAAGCAATTAAGTACGAGTTTGACTATAATTTTACAATATAAATGCTATGTTATCTGTGTATCCCAATATATTTAACCATTTGACTATCGGTCTATGTTGTCATAATTCGCATGTCTGTAGCAGAGGGGCAATTCCCGTATTTTTAAGACCGTTCGCATTCTAATCTCAGTCTCAATCTGTCAAAAATACAATCAATTTACATACATATTGACAAGTTTTTGACATTGATTGTCGTTGAGATGAGATTGCGACTTGAATTTGAACGTTTATTAAGTACGAGAATTGGCCTTCTGTTGTCACAGGCAGTGTTTTCTTCCGGATTGCTCAAATAAGTTTCAAAATCCTGAAACCCGGGACAACCAGGTAAGGAAAACAGTAGATATTATTAAACATAAATGTGCCCTGCTAAAGTTACAATCAGTAACAGCAATATTAGATACGAGTTTATTTGTTACATTATTTTATTTATTTATTTAATTTATCTATATTGACATGTAAGTATCTTATAAAGTAAGCCCCACAAAACCGTAGTAGTGGTTTGACTGTGAGGTCGGTGAATCTCTTATACATTCAATTAACTTTGTACTAAAAACTAATTAGGTATGTAAAAAAAATGTATCTCAACTGTATATGGACCTTTTACATAACATTAAAACTGGTCATTCACAGCGTGTTAAATAACTTGTAACTTTTCAACTGGAAATCAACCCCAACTTTGTTTGAAAAACTAGTCTGATAAATCGTCCTGGACAGTTTGAATTTGGAAACTGCGGAAATCGGTGCCAGAACCCTAAAAGTCTGGTAATCGGCATCTATCGCGAGATCAGTAACTCTCACAGTAATTTGGTTATTAATCAAATTGCGCTCGATCCGTGTAAAACCCGCATTTATTCAGACCTGAAGCCAATTCCAACGTGTTAGAATGAAGCTTCGCATCGGATGATGATTCGATGTCACAGTTCATGCATATTACTATAGAGCATTCGGGTCGTCTGATTTATTCATGCAGTATGTACTCGTAAGTATGCACATGAATTATAATTGTCGGAATTAGAGTG
Organism: Brachylomia viminalis; assembly: GCA_937001585.2. Taxonomy (NCBI): domain Eukaryota; kingdom Metazoa; phylum Arthropoda; class Insecta; order Lepidoptera; family Noctuidae; genus Brachylomia; species Brachylomia viminalis. The sequence continues at coordinate 9,277,213 of OW443302.2, read as the reverse complement.
TTGTCAATTGTCATTGACATTTCCAGCAGGTACAATTAATGTCAGTACAGTTTCGTATTCATTATTATTATTACGTGGACATGTTTTTTGTTCCATCGTTATTTTAATTTAGACAAAAGGTTCTGTTATAGACAAAGTTTAAAATAAAAGAGCCATCAGCAGTATTTGTTACCTATTATTTAATGGCATTAAGACTTAAACGTAGCCCTCTATCATACATTTAAAAAATGTACACATAAGTCATAGTCAACTTTATCGTGCTGACATACATCGACTCCGTCATAGGGATATTTTGGAACGAAAGTATCGAAATCAGGGTTAATGTTTGTGACTTGGTGACTCGAACATTATTTTTCATGTAAGTAATGCGTCATTGTGAAGATAACTGTCTAAAAACACGTAACGACAAAGTTACGTAGATTGAAAAGGTGTATTGATAAGTTGCTATCCGCGATACATAATCATCTAATTATGCTAAACACAGATCGTCTACTCTTAAAACAAAAAAAAATGGTAACATTAAATTATGAGTTTCCGTATTTATGTACTTAGCAATAACTCGTATCTGCCGTCATTCAAATTAACTATGAACATAATTGTCACGTTTCGAAATCACCGTTCAAGATCTCGTGATGATAGTCTATATTTATTAGAGTTCGTATTCTGTTTAATTTTAGAAATCAGATCGCAATTATTGACCTCTAAAAGTATCAAGGATCAAGGTACTCTTAAATATAATTGAAGTCGATCTTACTAACTGCTAGGCGACAAATTGTAGTTAACAGATCATGTCAAAATAAACAATGATTTATGTCATTTTAATACGCCTACAATCTTTCTATTCCCTCCTTTGATTCCCTCTGACAACTACTAGCTTCCGCCATGCAACAATCTGCCAAGAAAACTAAAGAAGTTTGACGTGTTACTATACAAAAATACAAAGTCAAAGTAGATTCGATCAAAAAGTTAATTAACATAAAGCAATAAAAGGGAAGCCATTAAAATTAAGGACATAAAAGAAAACAGTTAATAACCAGCGATCACTGCTAGGAGAGGAAGGTCGTTACTGTAAATTCATAATATTTACGTGACTTTAACATTTAATATTCCTGCAGTTTTTCTCCCCAGTCTGAGACCTCTTATCTTTTACATTATTTTAGGGAGATGACGATTAGTCACATCGCGACATCAATTTGTCTTTTACTAAGTAGGTCAGGATCACCTTCCAGAAATCAAAGAACTTAGAATGACAAATATGTTATATTCTCCAGCTTTTACAGATTTTCTGGTTCTTCATGCAAATACGTAATGATCGATATTATGATAAAAACAATGTAGTTAGAGTAATTTTATGATAACGTATCGCACCGTCGGTATAAATATACATAAATATTGTGTCATTCGATAATTTCAATCTGTATAAATAGTTATTTTGTCAAGCCTATTGTGTTGTATCTAACAACCTAGAGTCCTGCATCATAATTGCGTTATATTCACAGACACAATCACAGTCACAATCACAGTCACAATCACAGTGACAATCACAGTCACCATCACAGTCACAATCACAATCATAGTGTCAATCACAATCACAGTCACAATCAGAATCACAGTCACAATCACAGTCACAATTACAGTGACAATCACAATCACAATTACAGAGACAATCACAATCACAATCACAGTCACAATCACAGTCACAATTATAGTGACAATCACAGTCACAATCACAGTCACAATCATAGTCACAATCACAGTCACAATTACAGTGACAATCACAGTCACCATCACAATCACAGTCGCAATCACAATCATAGTCACAATCACAGTCACAATTACAGTGACTATCATAGTCACCATCACAATCACAGTCACAATCACAGTCACAATCATAGTCACAATTACAGTGACAATCACAGTCACAATCACAGTCACAATCACAGTCACAACCACAGTCACAATTACAGTGACAATCACAGTCACAATCACAATCACAGTCACAATCACAGTCACAATTACAGTGACAATCACAGTCACCATCACAATCACAGTCACAATCACAATCACAGTCACAATCACAGTCACAATTACAGTGACAATCACAGTCACCATCACAATCACAGTCACAATCACAGTCACAATCACAGTCACAATTACAGTGACAATCACAGTCACCATCACAATCACAGTCACAATCACAGTCACAATCACAGTCACAATTACAGTGACAATCACAGTCACCATCACAATCATAGTCACAATCACAATCACAGTCACAATCACAGTCACAATTACAGTGACAATCACAGTCACCATCACAATCACAGTCACAATCACAGTCACAATCACAGTCACAATTACAGTGACAATCACAGTCACCATCACAATCACAGTCACAATCACAGTCACAATCACAGTCACAATTACAGTGACAATCACAGTCACCATCACAATCATAGTCACAATCACAATCACAGTCACAATCACAGTCACAATTACAGTGACAATCACAGTCACAATCACAATCACAGTCACAATCACAGTCACAATTACAGTGACTATCATAGTCACCATCACAATCACAGTCACAATCACAGTCACAATCATAGTCACAATTACAGTGACAATCACAGTCACAATCACAGTCACAATCACAGTCACAACCACAGTCACAATTACAGTGACAATCACAGTCACAATCACAATCACAGTCACAATCACAGTCACAATTACAGTGACAATCACAGTCACCATCACAATCACAGTCACAATCACAGTCACAATCACAGTCACAATTACAGTGACAATCACAGTCACCATCACAATCATAGTCACAATCACAATCACAATCACAGTCACAATCACAGTCACAGTCACAATCACAATCCCTTTTTATGACAATTCAACAATATCCATTGCTATAATTGCGCTGTCGAGCAGAAAAGCACAAGAATTACATAAAGTATGAATGAAAGCGTGGTTATGATTTATGAATGAGTTACACTTACGGTTGAATGAGTGAGTTACGCAAGTTCACATTCTAGAAATCTAGACCACATAAGCATGAATGAATAAAATTAGTATTTAAAATATGTGTTTTAAGTTTTTTTTATGATAATTATCTAAGTTTGAAATTGTTGCTTTCTAACTTTTATTATGCAATATGGAAATTATATTTCAGCCCTTTGATGGACAATCAATTTTTATTATATTTCACACCTGATATTTTTGATAAACGTCGTGTAACAAATGCAAATTAGTAAATGTGTCAACTTTTAAATTAAGAAATGAGTTTCATCATCAAAAAGTTTTTAAACTCTTTTTGTTAGCATAGATGCTTCACAACTAAGTATTAAAAAGTAATAAGTATATAAATTTAATTACGTATATAATTAAATAAAAAAATAATTATATATAACTTACGACGTTCAGGAACGCATCCAATGATTTTGCTAGTTTTATAGCAACAGTATGCAGTTAGACCGTAACAACGCTTTGCAAAGCACCTTTTGAATATCGAATATCAAATGAATTTGACAGATATTGAAAAGTAAACCTAAATGAAGAGCGAACAATGTCATTGCCCTGTTGTAATCTCGACCCGCTTGTAAATAACAGGCTTACAATCCACATTAATTGGGAGACTTCTGTATTAAATTAAATAAGTAATAACTTTAAATTACCTACTTGTTTTAGTTGTTTCTTATTGGCTTCAAAAAAAAAAGGTGCTTATAAGCGAGAGATTTTTTTGAATTTGATTTCAACAACAGGAGCTGACAACGACAAAATTTGTTTTGGAAGTCATTTAAATTCTGTACCTGTCTGTGTTTGAACAATACTGATTGCAATTATCAAACTGGAAAACCACAGAAGCTAGATCAGAATTTAATTACGCTGAGTTACAAATAACGGCAACTATCAGCAGGAAATGTTATTAAAAAGAGGACAGGACTCGAAATTTATGATCTGTTTGCCCATTGTTGCTAAGCCTACTGGATCGGCCACGGGAGTTACTGCGGCACTTGTGTATTAATTAAAGACATAGTTGATTGTCACTTTGTACTTATATTTAATTATTCCCGAAAAAATCTCAAATCGAACACGTGCACAAGGATTGACCAGCTGGCAGTTACTGGGGCCGTACTATGACGTGTTAATTCCATCATTGTTCCATCGTGAAAGTGAGATGGAGCTATACAGCTATGGAGCTAGTTGTTGCGTGCTGCGCGAGCTGCAAGCAGCTCGCGTCTAGTGTTGGTAGCTCTTACACATGTAAAACCAAAGTAATTCACCAAGCAGCTCGCGTGTTAGTGTGCTACAAAAAATCCCTCAAATCCTCAATGTAGTAAAAATGTAGGCAAAACCATAAAGAATCGTCTATTTAATCAAGTCCCTGAGTGTCGTGGAACGCCAATCAAAACCCCTGAGGCACCCTAAATCGACCACATGTTCAAACCCCTCAATGTAGTAAAATTCCTGAAAAACCCACAGAGCACCCTAAAATTCATGACAAGTAAAAATCCTCTTTCGGTCGAAACCGTTTGAACGAACGCAATCGGAGACTATTGGTTTGCGTGCTGCGCGAGCTGCAAGCAGCTCGCGTGTTAGTGTGGTACAAAATATACCTCAAATCCTCATGTAGTAAAAATGTAGGCAAAATCATAAAGAATCGTCTATTTAATCAAGTCCCTGAGTGTCGTGAAACGCCAATCAAAACCCCCGAGGAACCCTAAAATCGACCACATGTTCAAACCCCTCAATGTAGTAAAATACCTGATAAACCCATAGCACCCTAAAATTCATGACAAGTAAAAATCCTCTTTCAGTCGAAACCGTTTGAAGGAACCCAATCCCAGACTATTAGTTTGCGTGCTGCGCGAGCTGCAAGCAGCTCGCGTTCTAGTGGTGGTAGCTGTTACACTTGTAAATGTAGTAAAAATTGTCTATTTAATCAAGCCCCAGGGTGTAGTGAAACGGCTATCAAAACGTCTGAGGAACCCTAAAATCAACCACATGTTCAAACCATATAAACTTCTTTTGCTCTAATAACACTTAATTTTCAATTTATATAATGCTCTTTTTATAAAACGTTCAGTTGACCTAATTTTCATATTTACTAATTTTCAGCCAAAATTCTGTAATGAATAAGTAAATATCAGGAAACATCATACTGTTATAACCTCATCTAACCCAAATGATTCACCAACAATAGAGGGGATCTGGCGCTTGGCGGCCGCTGCCGCGGCACGCTCGCTTCGCTCGCTCGCCTTCGCGCGCTAATGGTCACTGTTCTGACATAACCTAACCTAAATGATTCACCAACAATAGAGGGGATCTGGCGCTTGGCGGCCGCTGCCGCGGCACGCTCGCTACGCTCGCTCGCCTTCGCGCGCTAATGGTCACTGTTCTAACATAACCTAACCTAAATGATTCACCAACAGTAGAAGGGGATCTGGGGCTTGGCGGCCGCTGCCGCGGCACGCTCGCTTCGCTCGCTCGCCTTCGCGCGCTAATGGTCACTGTTCTAACATAACCTAACCTAAATGATTCACCAAAAATAGAGGGGATCTGGCGCTTGGCGGCCGCTGCCGCGGCACGCTCGCTGCGCTCGCTCGCCTTCGCGCGCTAATGGTCACTGTTCTAACCTAAAAATGATCCACCAACAATAGAGGGATCTGGCGCTTGGCGGCCGCTGCCGCGGCACGCTCGCTTCGCTCGCTCGCCTTCGCGCGCAAATGGTCACTGTTCTAACATAACCTAACCTAAATGATTCACCAACAATAGAAGGGGCTCTGGCGCTTGGCGGCCGCTGACGCGGCATGCTCGCTACGCTCGCTCGCCTTCGCGCGCTAATGGTCACTGTTCTAACTTAACCCAAATGATTTACCAACAATAGAGAGGATCCGGGCGCTTGGCGGCCGCTACCGCGGATCGCTCGCTACGCTCGCTCACCTTCGCTCGCTTCGCTCGCTCGCCTTCGCGCGCTAATGGTCACTGTTCTAACTTAACCCAAATGATTCACCAACAATAGAGAGGATCCGGGCGCTTGGCGGCCGCTACTGTGGATCGCTCGCTACGCTCGCTGACCTTCGCTCGCTTCGCTCGCCTTCGCGCGCTAATGGTCACTGTTCTAACCTAACCTAACCCAAATGATTCACCAACAATAGAGGAGATCTCGCGCTTGGCGGCCGCTGCCGCGGCACGCTCGCTGCGCTCGCTCGCCTTCGCGCGCTATTGGTCACTGTTCTAACCTAACCTAACCTAAATGATTTTTCACATTTTCGGGGAAAATCTGGAAAACTGTCCCAAAAGTGGAAAAATTTCCTAAACCAGGCCACACTTCGGCTAAACCGTTTGAACGACCTCAATCGGACCACTTTTGCAAAACCGGAAATGGCACGGCCGCCATCTTGAATTTCTGAAATATCACAGATTTCCTGAAGAAACCAGGATACAAGCTACCTGTCAATAAAAAAACGGTGGCTGTGCGTTGACTTTGGTAGAACAAAGTAATTCGCCAAAGTCGTGTATATGACCGATAGCACCATGTCTTTTTCGCAACGGAATCATGATGGTGTTAACACGTCATAGTACGGCCTCTGGTGATCGCGCCACACATACATCTCTTTCACACTACAAACAGCTGACGCTTAGCATTCATACTTACATTGTCCCTACATATCTAATACTTGGGTAATATTATAAAATCAACGACGCTCCTGTAAAACATAGGTATACTTTAACATAAAAGAGTAAGTATACTTAATACCTACGCAATAGAGAAAAGTTACAAGTGTTAAAGTTCGTACTTGACCGTGTTACTATGAATTATTTTAGCCTCGTGGATCTCTTAAGTGCGGACTTTAATAACCCTTAAGGCTTTATAAAGCTTATAGGTACGCACGTCCATAATGTGGCTTAAAACTTATTTAAGTAATGAGACAATGAAGATAGGGAATTCTCCAGACTCACTATACTTGATAGATCAAAGAATCAAAGGGTTTTCAGAAAGACGATTTCTAAGAATTCCGTCTCTTTCCATCGAGAACATTACGAACCTACTTAGTAAGGTTTCAAAACTTCTCGTCAAACGTCAACGATTCCTGTATGGGCACATATGTATTATAAACTGAAGTCGCTTTTGGTGTCTGTGTGTGTGACCGTGTTGTGGTGTCCTGTGTAATCTACGCAATGGTTATCACCATGATTTAGAGAATTTATTCCTGAAATTTTATGTGTATAATAAATTAAGGGTTATTGATAAAACACCATCAACCTCTTAAGGGGTCGTTGTACTCATCATTACGAACAACTTTTACTATGGGACCAAATATGAAATCGCGAAAAAAACTAAGCTGATCCCTACACTTTTAAGAGTTCTGCAAACATAAATGTAGGGAACAGCTGATTTTTTTTTCGCGATTTCATATTTGGCCCCATAGTAAAAGTTGTTCATAATGATGAGTACAATGACCCCTTAAGAGTTGATGGTGTTTTACCAATAACCCTGTATAGAAATCTCGATGTTTCTCGGGGCGGCTCAATAGTCAAACATACGTGGCAGTAAGGTTTGTATTTTCTGATATGGTACGAGTTTAGCTATGTACAGGACCTCTCCCCCTCCGCTCTGGGGGCCTAACTCCGAACAAGCCCCAATTAGGTACCTACTGTACCCAGCTTGCGTATATCTACGTGAATTATGAATATTGTCCGCAATATCAAACCAGTCAACATTACATTTTGCTCATACTGCGAACTGGTGACTGACACGGTTTTTACGACTTGGTAAAAAAACACTGAGACATAACTACGTTTAAAAAAATAACGCAATTTACTGGTTCCTAATAAATGTTAAGGAAAACCTCAAGATTATAACAAAAGCATCAAAATATCTTTTTGTTTCGAAAATAAAACAAGAAAAATATTATTTGCTCATAAAACGTCAAAAAGATACCATCATCTGCCTAGCCTTATCCCAACTATGATGGGGTCGGTTTCCAGTCTAACCAAATGCAGCTGAATACCAGTATTTTACATGGAGCAACTGCCTATCTGCCCTCCACAAGCCAGTTTGGGTAATACGATACCCCTTGGTAAGACTGGTTGTCAGACTTTCAGGCTTCTGTCGACCCATAACGACTGTCAAAGATCCACGAATGACAGCCAGGACCAACGGCTTAACGTGCTTCCCGAGGTACGCAGGGTTCTCGATATGTAAAGATGGTCACCCATCCACAGACCAACCGCGGCAAGCGTAGCTTAACCTGATCGATCGGTCCGTGCGTCTGTTATTACATAGCCACGAGCCCCTCCTCCTCAAAAAACATAGCAACTCATGTTTTATTGTAAAGACATTGGGTACAATTAGGTAGATAGTTTTTTGATCTTCGCTGAAATGCTAAAACTGGATACTAAATGTATTAAAAATAACTCATACAAAATGAATTATTTTTAGTATCTTTTATTGGCCGGGTCGAGTCGGTCCGGTTTTACCTGTCGAACAGCAAGTTTCTACGTTTAATATTAAAGATATTAGATACGACAAAAAGATAGACTAAAAAAAGTTTTGATCCGTCCTCAAAACTAAGATGCTGACTTGGACAGATAAGACATATTCTATGAAGTTGGTAACCCAAACAATACAAAAACTAAACGCAAGCAGTCTATTTGTGTGAAGATTGTCTTGTCTATAACCGCAGTGAAAAGACAGTTATTGATTATTATTATATATTATTACATTGACCACTTAACTCTCTCTCTCTGTCTCTCTCTCTCTCTCTCTTATACTGGTAACATTGGGTACTAGAGGTACACAATAATAATATTAGATCTTAGTATACAGAAAGTTAGAGTAATTTTTATATAAATATTTTTTATTTCTATCAATCAAAATATGCACCCATGCTATTGATGCATCGCTGCCAGCTCAGTGGTAATTTTCGTGGAGAAGTCAGGTGTACTACAAACTCTTCGAAGGAAATTTGTACTGCCTCTCGGGTACTTAATTTTTTCTCTGCCAAGAAGTTGTCCAAATTTTGGAAAAAGTAGAAACTGTCGGCGCAAGATCTGGTGAGTACGGTGGATGACGCAAATTCAACGCAACTTGCAACCCTAGCTCTTGTAGCTTAGAGACCGTCTGTTGTGCCGTCTGAGGTCGAGCATTGTCGTGTAGGAGCAGCGGGGATGGGCGATTAACTAAGGCTTGCCGGAGATTTGCGAGCTTCTCCATCATTGTGTCCAGTTCCTCACGGTCCACCTCCACAGTAATGCTGGTGCCATTTGGTAAGAATCTGTGATGAATTATACCGGCACTAGACCACCAAATAGCGACCATGACTGTTTTAGGTGTAAGTTTTCGTTTGGGGCATTGCCTAGGCGCTGAACTAGGGTCTAACCAACATGATGATCGCTTACGATTATCAAAAAGAATCCATTTTTCATCGCAAGTGACAATGCGGTTCAAAATCCCTTCGTTTCTGTGTCTGTTAAGCAACGCAAGGCATACCTCAACGCGTTCGTCGCGCTGGTGAACGTTCAGTTCGTGCGGCACCACAGATCATAACTATTATGTTTTTATATGATCTGTGTGCGGCAAGCACTTATCAAGTTTTTTTACCTTGCCAATTTGACGCAATGGCCCAATATGGTTTTGTTGCTAACGTTGAAAGCTGCTGCTAATTTAGCCGTAGATTGATTATCGTCAGCTTCCACTATCGCCTTTAATTAGTTCTTGTTTCTTTATCGACTTTAGTTTTCGGGCGACCACGGGGTTCATTTTATAGATCATAATTTCCCTGTTGGAAACGTTCAAACCAATAACGAGTCGTGTGTTCGTTTGTAGTGTTCACTCCGTACACGTAATTAATGTTGCGAGCCGTTTGTGCGGCATTGCTACCGCAACGGAACTCGTGTTCCATAATTACTCGTATTTTTATCGTGTCCCATATAACGTGTGAAAAACATACAAAAGTAGTGAAAACAAAACAATAATCAATAAACAAATGACTGAATTTGAAAATAGAATCCCATAAATAAAAAATAAAATTTAGAATTAATTGTCAGCCCATACATCAATTACGTTTCAAATGGAACGGTTCGACGGTTCGGTGGAATGGTTTCGTGTATTTTAGAACGGCAACTTCATAGGTAAAGACACAACAATTATAAAAAATAAATATTATGTAACTGGCTGGCTACGGATTCATAAGCGAGTTTTTATTACGGAGTAGCCTGACTGCTCAAGTAATCAACCATATACTGGAACATTATTTAAAATTAAGACATAACGTACCTACTTACCTTCAGGTTTAAAATTAAAGTCACTTTTTGTGTCTGTCTGTATGACCGCGTTGTTGTTCTATGCTTAGAAGAACAACAAAACGACACCAAAACGCAACAGATTATGATGCAGTTTTCACCATGATTTAGAGAATTAATTGGGGATGGCTTGTGTGTTTATTCCATTAAAATTTAACTCACAATTAACAAAGAAATCTCAATGCTTGGTCTAGTCATAAAAACATTGGTGTGTCGCTAGTACAGATATAATTACAGTCCTCAAACTTTTTGCAGTACGTATCACAGCATTACCTCTGTAGATCTCATCGTCAATTTAACTTTGGTGAAGTTTAATCACCTTGCAGTCCATGTCCTTGGCACTTTGGGCATTTTTTGCTAATCATTATCTTGTTTTACTTTGGCCAAAAACTTATATCCTAGCTAAATTCTTTATGTTTTATATATAAGTAGCCGGTTATACGGCAATAGCCAATTTGCGTAATTGACTTGATCCATGCCACTCAGAAGCGGAGATATATAAAGAAGGATATTACTTAACACTTCAACTTGAATGGATTACTTAAGGTGCCCAGTGAAGTGTTCTGCGCTAATATGTAGTTGGCACCCTATAATGTATAAAAAGTACTCTGTGGTTGACACCAAACAAAGGTTTGTGTAGCGAATCGGATAAAAAAGAATTTGAATATTTCATTGAGCCTACATCCCCTCAAGCAATCGCATTACCTAGATTATTTGAAATCTGATAGAATTGATCGCCGGAATTCTTCATTGAGTTTATAATTTAGCCATGCTTTTTTAGGATGTTAATCCACGAAGTTTCAGGATAATTTATGATAATTTATTAATTAAATAGACCGAACAATATAGCGTTGTTTAGCATAAAACGTTTAAATATCTATTTACTTTATGTACGTAGGCAGGCATGTTATTTTCAGAGCGGCTTCTGAATTTACATTATAATTAAGTAATTGAACATAACATTAAAACACGCACGCACTTAAACAAACAGGTTTTTCTCCTTATATTTTCACATCATAAGGTACTTTACTTACTTCAATGAAAATACTTTTTTGTAACCTGATGAAATTGGGGCAGCTAAAAGGCTTTATATCGTCGAAGTTAACATAAAAACCGGCCAAGTGCGTGTCGGACCATGCACAATGTAAGGTTCCGTAGTGGGGATGAATTTATCCCAAGAACAAACTTAACAATGTAGTTGAAAAACATGTTCTCCCATACGTTTCAACTGCAAATGAAAGTTGATCGACTATTGCCTACGTAGCTGTGATAGTTTTCCTTTTAACTGCGTTATACATACTACTACCGTGAATTTTTACGCATGTTAAAAACAACCATTTAGCTGGCAGGCGAGGTGGGACTTGACTCAAAGAAAAATTTGCACTTTAAAGCTTTAATTTTTCGATCAAGATATCCGTTTGTGAAATATTATTCACAAACGGATATCTTGATCGAAAAATTGTTTTCTCAAAAGACCTATCAAAAAGACCTATCCTTAAACGACACTCGACATCATGGGGTAGAAGAGAAAAAAAAACAACCCCATTTCAAGTGTAGAGGAGGTACCAAAAAAAAAGTTTTTTTCTAGATTTTATTTAGTCTAATTTTGGCTAATATGTAGGTTATATCCATGCCAAATTACAGCTTTCTAGTACTAAGATTATTTCTGAACTAAGCTGCGGACAAACAGACTGGCGGTCGGACGGACATGGTGAAACTATAAGGGTTCCTTGTTTACTACGGATCCCTAAAAATACAACTAAGTGACAATCGATAGTAGTAAAATGGATAAACTTACGCAATTTTTATGAGAGCTTTTTCCAGTCTTTTTTTTTATTGTTTTTTTATGACTTATTGCGTAGTTGCTTTAACATAGACAAATCTCACATATCTTAGCGTATAAGACCCGGGACAACTTGATGTATGCCTACCTACCGGCACCACGTAAATATTTGTTTCATGGGAATCGAATTCGTAGCGCAGAATACTAATTTATTTATTCAACGTTTGTATTCTTCGTACTACGAGTATATCGTCTACAGTATTTTTATCTATGCGACGCGCGCTTTACTTGTGGTAACCAAGTGTACTAACACGCTGTGTATGTGTGCAGACGAGTAGAACCAGCACATTACACACACATACACACGCTCATGCACACACTTCCGACTTCGCCCGTGCTTCGGACGGTACCGAGAGCTCCTGCGCTTACACACACATACAGGGTGTGGCGCAAGTAGTGGTCCACCGTTCAGGATTCGATAACCCAGATAATTAACTATAACAATTAAAAATTTTAACAATTTTTACCCAACGGTTCCGAAAATATTTCCTTTTTGTCTTTTATTTACGAAATATCTACCTTTTATTACAAATTTGTTTGTAGTTTCAACAAAAACCATTCTTTTTCCATTTTGATTTCTGTTAATTACTGCTGAATACTAGAGCTATCATGATAAATTATGATTTTTTATGTAAATTCAGCTCTTTTGAAGAAAAAGTTGGTTCTTCTCTAATTTTAACCCTAATTTTTAACACACCATCAAGTTCAAGAGCAATTTTTGTGAAAAAAAACTTACTACTAAAAATGGTTAAAAAAATTAATTGTTATAGTTAATTATCTGGTTCATCGAATCCTGAACGGAGGACCACTACTTACGCCACACCCTGTATATACTTGGTTACCAAAAGTAAAGCGCGCGTCGCTTCGTGAGATAAAAGTACAGTAAAGTATTATGCGGTATGAATAACCCCTATGATTATAACAATTTTAATTAAGCTTATCTTTGTATCTATTAATGAGTTAAATACACCAGTGAATAAAAAATCAACAGTCTTCCAATACATTGTTTTAAAACACGGCTATTAAAGCCGATGACTATAATCCCAACAAACGGCCATAATACAGTTTACGAGCGAAATAAATAAAATCAATTGGTGATTAAAATGGAATCTCTATCTTGTACCGACACTTGTACTGTTTAATAGTCTTTGTAGACTTCGATCCACTTAATGTAATTGTTTTACTAATTGTACACTGTGTTCATGGAGTACCTACCTATGCTCTGGGTTCCTAGTCCTTACAAAATATACTCCTACTTTTCACCTGAATAATCCTCACGACCGAATTTGACCACGGTGGCCAATCTCAGCGGAGGATTGCCAACTAAGCAGGATATTTAGAGAGAACAGAGAGTGCACCAGTGTATGCGCAAACACAGGTATACTCTCTGTTCCTTTACTCTCATAGTCCGATAGGCCGGCAATCCGACACGACCGGGGCCCTCCCTGGAAGTGTCGGATTGATCTGTAACAGGCTCAAGACCAACGGCTTTACGTGCTATCCGAGCCACGTTCATACCACCAAGTTCCAAACTCTGGGCTAAAAGGAAAAATTAGAAACTAGAAATCCCTCATGGAAAAAATTAAAAAACACTTTGCCTGACCTGTGAAAGGAACCCAGCAGGCGTAGCATGAGCGCCGTATTGTCGATGGAAGAGTAGACAAAAATGACGTTCCGTGTAGACAGTACGACGGCAGCAAATTAGAAAGAGACAACTGCACTTTTTACGAAATTCACTCTTTTACATAATTCGAATCAGAATTCTTTGTTTTGTCATAGGATTTTTCACGTCAACTACAACAATTATTCTCAAAGTGTCGAAGTACCGTATTTTGGATCAAACAATTTTACAGTAATATTGGCCTTAACTATTTTCTTGGTACTTATACTATTAACTAAATGATGTAAAATAGGAGAATATAACTTTGTTCTTCTATTAATTATCACAGTTTTGCACACAAATCATGATTTTGTAGATAGTGGTTTATACTTTGTGGCCGTCGTGTAGAAAGTTTTCTACTGGCAATTCCAAAATCAAATTGTCTTCACAACCTTAGACAAGTGTTAGTTGTCAGTGTGATTTTGACAGTAAGGATAGAAAACATTCTTCCGAAATAGTCTGCTTATAAAAAGACCTAGAAAAAGATCGTTAGAAATGAAAGACAAAATGACAGATTGTAGAAGGATTTCTACGGTGCGATGTCAAAAATGAAGAAACGAAATGAGTCTATTCTTCGTAGAAATAGAAAGCGTCATGCTACGCCTGCAGGACTCCACGCTCAGCACTCGCACATGCGACAACAAGATCAATGGGGCAGTTTCACCTGAATAATGTACGGTCCAAAGGTATTAATAACCATAATCACCACGCTTGGTAAACAGATTAGTGATTGCGAATTGCTCTTGCTCGTGCTCATAACCCTCCCTACACGTGGCATCGCACACTTAATCTAACCCTAAAAAATATTTAACTTTGTTTACTTGAAACCAATCTCGCATTCTCCGATTCGAATCGAATAACAATAAATGAATAAGCAGCGTATTTCCCGCTCAATTTATATTAGTCAAATCAGGGTAATGGCATATTTTGGCAGAAGGGAAGCTTCCATCTTCTCTGTGGTCACGGATCTAACCCCCACATCGGGTTAACTACTTGCATGCCAAATGCGGTGTACTCGGTCTTAGTCTGTTAGAAACAGAGATTTATGGGCTACTAGATGTGGGCCAATATACGCCCAATATCGTCATATATAAATTTCAAAAAAATTAAAATGGAAAGGTTACTTCTAGACCAACGGAACGTTTACCTAGAAGCATCATTGAGTTTGACTGAGCATCATCACTGAAGATAACATCAGATGAGATAGTAGCAAAATATGTGAAAATGTATCAATTAAGTATATAGACAAAAATACAGACTCCTATCATTCATTATCGGACAGCACATTCCAAAGTATGGGGTGTCCGGTGTGTTATTCTTAGCCTGCGTCCGTGAGACTCAGACGTGAGTGGACACACGGCCACAAATAACTTGATAGCCTTTTTATAGACTTTTCAAGGGTAGTACTAGTAGTAGAAGAAAGTTGTTGTGTTTTACGACACCTGCCTGCTCCCATACAGTGTCATCCATTTTGTTAACATTTATTATTTGAAGTTTGGTTTCTAGTTTTTGTATGTAAAGTCCATCACAGACGTCACGGTAACCATATGATATACCCAACCAATGCATTCAGCTTTTAGGAAGGTTGTTATTTGTGATTATATATTCGGCTAATTGAGTTTTTAATGAATCGAATGAGTGTAAGTACATGATGGTATTTTGTTGTATAACTGTGCTCCTTCAAAAGTTAACATCTTTTTGCCAAACTTGGATTTCTCGGTTAACATCTTGATGCACTTTAACTAAAGAGCTATTTCAAAACTTCTTAGCGTTCTCGGTTCCATAAAGTACATTTTTCAGATGCTGATAAAATATTGCATTATTGAACCCATTGCATATTGACTCGTAAAATACGTACTATAAGATTTTCATTACAGGTAATAAGGTGCTTCTCGGTGCAGCGCAAATCACAACAATCAACCGTTTCAAATCGGTTTATGTGACGCAGTGTATGAAACTCCCGCGTATTTTTAGTTCGTCCACAAACTTCAGACTCCGGAATAACGTTCATACCTGCAGGTATTATTAGTTTTACATAAGCTGGAACTGTGAAATGCGTCGTTGGAGCACAGCTGCGGGAAGGGAAGTGTGAGGAATTATTGGACTAACATATTATCAACACACTGTTTGAATCGTATATTTGGATAATCTAGTAAAAAAAAACTGGTTCTCGAAAATTTAACTATTCTTGAGTCAAACCGAGATTTTGGGTAGCTAAGTTACAATGAAATGCACGGGGCATTTCATTGTAACTTAGCTACCCAAAATTTGGAAGCGTAGGTACCTACCTACTATTTCCAAGATTTATTAAATCTTTATATTATTTGCAATAGGAAGATTCCAATAAAATTCAAAGATACAGCCTCTGGCATACAATATGTGGATATTTATGCACTCATACAACATGAGTATTTCGGTACCAACAGAATACTTTTGTTTTTAGGTTCTAGATAGTGGATTGTACCTACACACAGCTGTTTATGTTAGTACTGCCTTAGATTTACCTACCAAGAAATTACATCAACAATCAATCACCTCAACCTATTGCAGGCCACCGCTAAACATGGGCCTCTCCCAGGCTGCGCCACAACACCCTATCCTCCGCCTTCCATGTCCAGTTTATCCCAGCCACCTTTTGAAGGTCCATCTAGCTGGGGGGCGTTCCAGACTACGCTTGCCGATACGCGGTCTCCACTCGAGGACTCGTCTGTTCCATCGGCCATTGGTCTTTCAATAAGCAAGGCCAGCCCACTACCACTTCATCTAGCTTACTCGGCAAGCTAAGTAGGTCACTCCGGTTCTTTTCCTGATATACATCCTACATAGATACATGACTTTGAAAAATTCACGCTATCACTAGTCAGGTTAGAAGCCAAAAACATAAGAGACACTACGACTATTCATGGCGTAACCCTTTTTACAATTCGATGGGTAGATAGCATCCCAACACAATATTTATTTAGCTTTAAAGTACTTTAGTTTGGCAATCAAGGGACCGATAATAATACCATGAAAACACACCATGTTATCAACGATATAATAACAGATGATAGCACTGTAAAATTAATTCAGTATGTTCGGTCTGTCAGTACCAAATCGTACCAAAGAAAGAATGAATGAACATAGATCGATGGAACAGATATGCGCCGTGGACAAACAGTGAGCGAAATTGAAATTTCAAAGCGATATGAAAATCTGATCTGCAGGAAGTTTATTGATTGTCCGATTGGAGTTTTCATTTTAAGGGGACTACATGTTCTAAACGCAATTTTATAATGCCTTAAAGTATATGATCCACTGCAGTAAACAAAATCAGAAAAATATATGATATTCTTCAGGATATTATATGCTAGGTAGATAGTGTGTTGAAAACATAATACAATTAATTTGGTACGATGAAAAAGAGTCACGAAGATACCTCTAAAAAAATATTTTTATGATTAAAATCCATACTAATATTGTAGATGCAATCATTCTGTTTTTTTTTTTCAGATTGTTCCTCAAGCAACATATTAACGTGATAGTGTTTTAATTTTTTAGTCCAATCAATAGATTTTTTGTAAATATAGAATTGCTTCATATTTTGCAATAAATTAAAACTCGTAACTTCGTGTCATCGCGCTTCTCTTTCTTTTCTATGCAGTCCGACAGTGACCGCGCTTTAGCTGTTGTCAGCCCCTTAAACAATGCATGATGCCAGTTGTAATGAAATACCTGACTCGGTTTACGACCAGTGAAAACTGTTTACTTATATTTCTGTGAGTAAAGTGATGAACTGACTGAAAATTTCAGACAGCTGAAACTTCTTAGTTGAAAACCTCTTTTTGATAAAAAAAAACAATCCATAATTCATTGCCATTATTATACCTAGAAATACTATGTAATGTTTGCACCACCTAACTATTACCTAATCAATTTACAGTATTATAAAGTGCTTGTAATTTAACGAGTTTTGGTGAAAATTGATAAAACAGTATTTGGTAAACAATCAATCTTAATTACTCATAATTTGTAGCAAATACTGAAGCTCAACTCACTGTAGTTATTGCAATTAAAATAATAATGTAATTTGGGAATGGAATTAGGATGTAAGTACTCTATACTCGATCGGATATGATACACAAACTTCAAAGTTTACACGAAGGATTCGTGTATGTTGACATAAAACGTCCAATGTTTAGAATTAACTTCGACCAAATTCTGCAACTATATTCGAAGTTCAAATCCAGCTCAAAATCAATGAAGTTGAAATTTAATTATTATGAATGTGGAAAAGAAGGAAGAAAAAGAAAAAAACCACGTAAAACGGCGCGTGAAGTCAGTCAGCCTAGCCTTTTCCCAACTATGATGGGGTCGGCTTCCAGTCCAACCAGATGCAGCTGAGTACCAGTATTTTACATGGAACGACTACCTACCTGACCTCCACAACACAGTTACTGGGTAATACGATACCCCTTGATAAGACTGGCTGTCAGACTTTCAGGCTTCTGATGACCCGTAACGACTGTCAAAGATCCACGAATGACAGCCGGCAGTGCTTTCCTAGTCGTGGAGGGTTCTCGGTATGTAAATACGGTCACCCATCCACGGTCCAACCGCGGCAAGCGTAGCCTAACCTGATCGATCGACCCGTGCGGCTGATATTACTTAGTTACCGGAAAATGAGTGAAGAATAGTGAGTAATATTCACAAAGTGTGCCACGTGCCACACGTACAACAAATGAACGCTCGAAGCTTACGGATGGTAATTTATACCGCAATTGTGACTCGAAAATATATAGAACGGCTTATGAGCATGTGTTACTACGACGAAACGTAATTTGTAGGTGTACGGGTGTACCCCATATCGTCGACTTAGAGTGAAAACCTCGGGAATGCATTTTTGCTCAAATTTATTTTATTGCGTTTCTAGGAAGAAGACCTCTCGCAACGCAAATCCTGTTCTGACTAATTTGTTCGTTGATAAAATTTCCATATTAATTAATAAAAAAATATAAAAGACGCCGTACAAAAATGTTCCAGCACGCAGTTTTTTCTTCCTCCCAAAAAGTTACTTCTTTTACACTAACGAGGTTTTCACTCTAAGGCGTCGATATGAGCATTACTCTAGGCCAGGGTTCCTCAATCTTTTATCCCACGTGATCGAATCGAATTTGACGAAAGCTTTGTTTCCCAAAATAAACAGAGTGTGTGTGTAGATTCATTACAATATACTTAATATCCGTCGAAACATAATCAAATCAATAATGTCATGTCGTGGTACAGTAGATCGCACGTTAGTGGTCACAAAAACCAGTATAAGCTGGCCTCGCATTCTACTGAAACTCCGTAGCTACCACGCTAGGTCAGCTCAAGGTTAAAGTATTACGACCGACGTTTGGTCTACTGTACCTACGCCCGACTATTTAGTAAAAATAACATAACATAAACATCACGCCTGTATTCCGCGAAGGGTTGGGCAGAGGTGTACACCCACATTTCGCCTGCTATGTTTGAGTTCTATGTAATAGGCCACGAGCATATTGCCATCAACCGGGCACAAAGACTCCGACTGCTACTAAGAAATTTCAGATGGAAAACCCAAATAATGCAATGGTTATTGCCGCCTAATGAAAGTCTTGCCGTAAGTAGTAGGGGTTCATGTTTCCCAGTTTGAGAAACACTGACCTAGGCTATTAAGTCAAGACTGGAACGTCTTTAATCGAGTCCTGAAGGGAATGGCTGGGTAGGACCATTATTTCCTTTCATTTCAGTTTTCAAAGATGAATTTCTAATCAAGAATGTACGATTTAATTTCACTTCCGTACCTTTTGTCAGTGTGAAACAATTTTACTGTTAACTGTTAACAAAATCTTCAACTTTTGACTCAAAGACTTACATATATTCAAATATTCATTTGACGTCCGTTTGTTAGAATTTAACTTTACATACCTACCTGACATTTAATTAATTTACTTTCTTTAAAACCGTTTTTATGCACCTACTATTTTCTATAGTTTCCTCCGTTTTTAATATACCTCGGGTGTTAATGTACTTACCAATTTACTGAAACTAGATCTGTAGAATTACTTGTACGTGTTGTATTCATTTTATTTATAAAAAATCTAGCATAATTTATTTCTTTAAACATGTTAAGGCAAAGACTGTTTCAGTGGTCTAATTAAAATAACACAGTTTCGTTACCTGCGAGAGCTCTTCGATTATAATTAATTTATATTTACTCAACAACAGCTCAATAGTCGATCTAATTAAATATAGCGAAAGCAATCTTGTGCGGTAAACAACATTCAAATAACAATTGGTAATTTGAATATTCTTTCAGCTGAATAGAAATGATTTATGTAGATAACTACGCGCATTGGTCGTATTTCCACAAAATATTGTTAGATTTACGAGTAGTTAACAACGACAGTTTTAACTTTTTGATTTAATGAGACTGTTGTTTTATGTTCGTTGCTCTATGGCTCAATCGGGCAGGGCTTCCCTCAAAACTTTGTCGTTTTTATTTAAACAAAATAGAGGAGCTTAGTCTATTTGAAGAAAAACCGAGTCATATTGTAGAAGAAGCAATAGATCTTTCTGTGAAAAAATCGGAGGACAAGAGAGAGGACTACGTCATTCCAATAGAAATTCGAATTCGTCGTAAAAACCGAATGGCCGGTGAGTTGGCTACCGATGCAGGACTCACACTGAGAGCTGAACTTCAAAAGGATATGTTGAAATGTCTTGATCAATTCGCTATTGAACTCTAAACTACATCGCAGTTCGTTCAAGATGAAGTTTCATTGTTCGGGGTTGTGCAGACAAATACTTTGCTCTTGGCAAACACTGAAGAGTTGAAATTAACTTCACCAAAATTAACTGCTTGTTATGATGAGGTATCAGAAACAGAACTCCTGTTACATATACCAAGGTTGAGAAGATGTCATACCATGTCCATCCATCGAAAACTGACTTCTTAACAGATTTGAAGGGTTCTAGTATCTTGGATCCATTGTAGCACCAACATCCTGTGTAGAGAGACACATACACAATAGAATCCAGGCAGCCTGGCTGAAATGGAGATCGTGATCTGGCACCCCATGAGACACGATTCCGTATGCAGATTATAGTCAAGGGCAACGCATTTAAAAGGGTAGTAAGACCAGCACTACTATATGGATCTGAGTGCTGGCCGATGAGGAAGACGGATGAACAGAAAATGTTGACCACAGAGATGAAGATGCTACGCTGGTCTGGTTGAGTTTCGAAAATGGATAAAATAAGAAACGAACATATCCGTGGTAATTTAAAAGTCGTTAAGATACACTAAACATTTAGTGAAAACCGCTTGCGCTAGTACGAACATGATGTAATGAGGCGAGATGATGACCATCAGAAGTGCAAGGAGGGCTGACCCCAAATAAATTGGGATAATAGCCAGAAGAAAGAAGAAGAGAGAATATTGTATTTTAATTATGAAAGACTCATTTGTAACAATTAAATTAAATCATACTTTACGTTTATCTGATGTTTATTAATTTAACCGTTTTTATTCTTGGGTGACACCACAACTATACGCACCGGGTGCCACCCATGCTATGCTAGGTATACCACTGGGTGTACAGAAACGGACATAGGGTACCTTTCATTCTGAAAAAAAGTACTGTTACAGAGAAAACAACAATAACGTTCTTTAAGATAACAGTCGGCGCCGCGTGTAGTATGACTACACACTACACGTGGCGCCATCTATTATCGTGTGTGTGATGTAGTGTGTTAGGAGTTTTATTTTATTTTATTTAAGTACTTAAGACATTTTGTGAGTCTAGTGTTGATAGACCGGTTTTTCATCCTTTATTATTTATTATTTATTTATTATCAAGTCGCCTTAATAGGGGGTTGGGGAGGGGGAGGGGGGAGCGGTAGAGACGCACTCCACATTTCTCCCCCGCCGAAGGTGCGTATTTTTTATATTACTTAAATGATAAAGGTAATTTTTTTTTATTGAATGATTTCTGAGAAAAATCGCTATAATAGGGAAATAGGAGGGGAAGCAAGCAATATTAACAAGGCGTACGTCGACGGAGTCCCGCTTCGCGTAGCAACAACTTCTGAATGATTTAAAAAAAAAACACGATTGGAATGGAATATACCCCATGTTTGTTCGCTCACTTGACCCCGCTATCCCATTCGAACCTAACCTGTCAGAGTCGGGGTGCCCCAAGTCCCGAGCTCGCTCCGACAGCTAAAATTGCATGGGGGCGCTTAACAGGGCTTCCTCTCTCCTACTCTTTTGCCGTGCCCTACAGGGTCCATAATGATCTAAATTATATAGTTACCGCCTAAGTACACATTATGGTAAAGCAATAAAGATATTGAGTATATTGAGTATTGAAATAAACTCCCTTGACCCCCCACAGTGACAGACTCCTTAAATTCAGGTGACTTGATATAAGATCCAACCCACGTTGAGTTCAAGGGAGCACAGCTCCTAAAAGTAAATTGTAAAAGGTAAATAAATAAAATAAATAGGTACCTATTTAGCTACATAGGTGCATGCCAATCCCCGTCATCAAATATTGTTTTTTTTTTTGTTTCGTCATATTGATGTTGACAAGATCACCAAAATAATTTGAAGCACAACATTGTCACGCAAAAATCACTCCCAACTTTTTAACCGACTTCAAAAATGGAAGAGGTTCTCAATTAGTTTTTTATTTTAAATGTTTGTTACCTCAGAACTCCGTCATTTATAAGCCGATTTGAAAAGTTCTTACTTTGTTTGAAAGGGTATACATATAGGGTGGTCCTGTATAAATTTGGTCAAGTTCTGATGAGTGGTTTTTGAGTTAGTTTCAATAATACGTTTTTTTTCCCACTCAGTGTATGTTGATGATGTTATAATAACTTCCTGTCACTGTTATTTATTTAGCAAGTAAAGGAATACGAATTTGTGTAGGGTAGGCACCACAGTTGTGGTGCCTACCCTACACAAATTCGTATTCGTATTTTTTTCTCTTAGTTAAGAGAAAAAAAATACTATACTTACTTATAATTATGAAAAAATAACCGACTTCCAAAAACAACACTACAATGTGAAAAATAAGTTTAATTCCGGAAGTCGGTGGCAAAAACGAAAATATAAAACCAAAAACACCGACTTCCGCAATTAAAGTTATTTTTCACATTGTAGTGTTGTTTTTGGAAGTCGGTTATTTTTTCACATAAAGTTTTTTTTTCTCCTCTTAGTTGTGGTGTGGTCCCTACCCTTTTTTTTTCTTATTGTAATAAAGTTTTTTGGAATTACCACATGCGTCGACTACAGAAGAATGTGAAAACAACAAAAATGTCGAGCGTCTCTAAAAACAACAATTCATTTGAGGAATTTCCGTGAATCATGAATTCACGATTATGGTTTGGAAGTCATTTCGATCTTCGCACGAGTGCTGTCATACATTTCTACGAAAAATTAATTACGGAGCATTGCTATTGAATTTGTTACCTTTTTTTTTTGTGGGTGGGAAATCATCAAATAACTTCTCCCGCTCTGGGCAGAGTGGGAGGGCGTGTCAGACTCTTACTGACTAAAACCCACCCGTGTTCCTTCAGTTGCCTGTTCAGTTGCCAGGGGCCACGGTATCCCTCTCGGATTTTCCGCAACCCTAGCAGGCATCGGTCCTAGCAGACCCCGTCATTGGTGCTGACATCACTATGAGGCGCGCGTGGAACACAACGCGCCGTCGACCCGGGCCTGGTCCGTTTCGAACGGCGAGCTGCCCATTGCTCGCCGTTCGCAAGCCCGCGCCTACGGTGGCCGGGAATCGGCCTGCGATTCCCGACGCCCAGGGCGTCTCTCGCGGCGGCTAGGGGCGTGAGGGCGCGCATTTTGCATCTCCCTCACGCGTTCCGCCTCCTCCTTCGCGAACATTACTGCTTCGCAGAATGAGGTGACGGCTTCCCAAGCCCTCTCGCTCTACGGAGCGAGCGGAGCGAGCGGCCATGGTACGCCATGGCCTGGACCAGGGCCGGACGCGAGAGATCGCCACCGCCAATCGCCTCCACGAGGACACGGCGGTGCTCCGCCCTGAATTTGTTACCTACCTGTTAATTACTTATTACTCACTGAAAGCATATAATTGCGTATTCACTTGATTTTTGTTTTATTCATGTGTGTAACTTTCAACCACTGGAATGACCGAATTGCTTTTAAATTCACCATATGAATTCAAATGATTGGTGCCGTCACTTGAATGTTAAAATATACATTTATTAGGAACAAACCGAAACGCTCAAACTTTGGAACGTGAATAAACTGTGTAGTCAATATATTTTCCCTTTAGAATTGTTTATTTTTATGATGATGAATAATTCTAATTAATTAATAATATAAAAAGAATTCTCTTTTGCAGATAGCAGGTATGTATGTGGTATTGCTAACAAGGTCTGTGCGATTTAGACGTACGGTAAAACTTGGATAAACGAATTTTACGTTCTACGATAAAGCCTACGATATGGACTCTGCAGGCGCGTGTTTAAAGATAATAACATCGTGGCGGTACCTTGTCAATATACATATCAACAAAAACATCATGTACGTAAGGAATAATTTAAATCTTTCAGTTTTAGTAAAAGAGGTGAAAGACAACTAAAGGACTAGAAATAGGGACCAATTAGTTCAACCAGGTTACAGACTGGCTAAAGTAGAATAATCCTTCACGGGGTACTGTTTAAAATGTTACAATAAAATGCCTCCCCACATACTCCAACGGAATGAAACGAAATTTAAATCATCTATAAAACACACACTATGCAGTCAAGCATATTATAAGTTGGGGGATTACATCGCTGACAAAAATGCTTGGCTCAACGCTGGTCCTGCTCCACAAGGGCGCATAAACTACTTGATTACCATTCTTAAATATTGTTGGAGATGCTAAAGATTATGAAAACTATCTTTGCATTATGTAAATTCAATCTCTTAGTATTGTATAATTGCATAGCACATGGGTGAGCACTATGTACCTACTATATAGCTACCATTTACTGGGTTCGTCTTCCATTGACTTGAATGTGTGGCGGCTGAGAATATGTCTAGCTCACTCAAATGTCTCGCTAGTAGTGGCGAGTTGGGACTGGTCATCTCTTAGCTGCCACGGCTTATTATAATTCCTGAATTGTTTTTTTTTTTAGTACGTACGCTTTTAACGTGCACAAATGCTACATCGTTCTCAAATGTGTAATTTCAACATGAATGACGTAACCAATTTTTTTGTAATAATATTTATATTTAAAAGAGTGTCCGTGGAGTTTTCTGTCCGTTGTTCTCTAATAGGTAATAGGTACCTACTACTCTTTGCAATGGGCAACTAGCTTCATCTTTCTGACTAACCGACCCCTTGATACTTAGTTCAAAAGTGCCTGTAATTGGTTTATTCGAAATAAATGCTTTGAGTTTTGAGTTTTTTGAGTAGGTATGTTGATCTACGTAGGCTATAGTGGAAAAAAATCTTTTCGTAAACAAGTATTTAAATGACGTTGAAATCATTTGTATTTTTTTCCTTCTAAATCGTTTACAAAACACTTAAATTAAAGTTTTAATAACGACAAACAATAACTTATTTTTATACATACTTTCAAATTTCACAGCATCCACATGAAACAAAACTTCTCAACAATCCAATTTGTCGTGTATAATTTATAACTTCAACAGTTCAACACTATCACTTTTACGATTAAATCACGCACTTGTACAGTAGACGCGGAAACCGGGCGCTTGTGCGTCGCCCGAACGACAAAGTTGCGGCGCGGACAAATCGCGACTGAAAACATCCGCGCGCCGGTCGCCGCGGGTGCTCACCTTATACTGCTAAGGTCAATGTCAGCACATCTCTATGACCATCTCTCCTGAATGCATTATTAACTTCCTTATTACACAAAGAGTACCTAGATGCTATAGAAAAGTAATCGCTTGAATGAACGAAAATTCCCGCATCATTCAAATTCATTCATCCCGAAAGTTTCAGAAAATTTAATTTTCATTAATACTTTTTGAACTGTGAATTAACATCGACTGCTATTGTAATTAAATGAAAACTGCTTCATGATCGTTAAGAATTTGCCGCTACCGGGTACGACCCGAGATGGAATTAATTTGCGAAAGTTCAAAGACTCAAAAATGTTCCGAAGTGCTGTCTCATATAGGCTGAAAATCTCTCTTCATGAAGCGTGTAAATTAAGTTTGAAAACTTAATTATTTATCAATTAAATAAGTAACACATCAGTGCGTATATTGTAGGTTAGGTACCTACATCTATTATATATAATAAAATCGTACCGAAATCAAAACTGTACATTGTTTTTATTTAAGTAATTTTTGCGAGGTCTGGGGACGATTCTAATGCCGAAACAATAATTGTATTATTTTTTGTTTGTTTTTCTGAATGTATGTTCCAGCATCACGCAAAAACTACGAGACAGATTTTGTTCAAATTTTCCATAGATATTCCCTATAAATATTCATGATATTTATTTTCCTTCAAAATTGAGCATGCAGCTGACTATTTTTTTGGGTTGAAGATGATCCTAAAATCCTCCGATAAGGTTTTGGCGCGGTATGAAATGACTTGTTTTGCTATTTGTACAACTTTCAATTGCTTTGGATTCCCCTTAAGTGCGGCGACTGACTCTCACATTTATGATTATTGAAAGTTAAAAAGCCACTTCAGTATAAAATGGCTCGCAAAAATCGAGCAGTACCTACCCTACTGTACTTAATATACGAACGGCTATTTTATGCAACTTTCATCAAAGCAAATAACCGACTACTTTGCAAACCTATGTTCGATTCTCAACAATTGTTTTTTTTAATGCTTCCTTTTTTTTTACATAATATTGCTTAATATTTCGTAGAACGAACGAACACAGATGCACATTAAGTTTAGGCCACTTCTGTCATCTTCGGATAAAATAAAAATTAGGTTAGGTTACTGTTAATGAAAAATCCCGTGTGTTACAATCTACTGTTATGTATAACATTATTTTTGTGTTAACTGTTTGTTGGGAATGATCTGTAAGAATGCATCAGTCAGTTTATCAGTGTTGTGCCATTACGTAGTTAATGCAAGAACGCAGGCGATCATTAATTTACTAAAAACGGAATACTTTGCAAGCAATGGGAAATTACTACTGAAGGCTGCGGACCGTGTCGACCTCAGGACGAGCTGCTTGTCACACAGACAACTGCACGTCGCTCGCTCCCGCGTCATCAGTCCTGACTCTCTTCATATTTAGTTGGTTAGACCAGAAAAATGTGTCTGTTATTTTAGTAAATTGTGGTGTCTTACGAATTCCACGCGAACGAAGTCGAGCGCAGGAGCTAGTACCTAATAAAGATTGTGTCGTAAAAAATACAAGGTTCTGCATATAATTTAAGTAACAGAACCTTATTTTGAAAGTATTGCCATAGATAAGTTTTTTTTTTTATTTTATCCTTGACATTGGTAGCCTGACGTAGTCTAGGAGATCGCGGGGAAGACCTGCGTAAAACACTAACAATTACAATCTGAATGATTTTGAGGGATATTGCGAATCTTGAGTATAGTTTTCAATATTGACGTGTGCTAGCTGACATAATTATGGCAAAAAAATTATTTAATGTATCGTGTTTCGTAATGTTAATAATTACTTACTACTGTATAGAACCCAGTTCTTCTAACTGAACAGACAGCAGTGCTGCTGGGGAGTTTGTTGCGCCACTTCTTCTTCCCAGCTAAAGCACTAGGAAGTGGTGAAAGGCGGGCGTTTTGATGGGACTGTCTTATGTAATTTTGACGTTCAAAAAGTGCTGATTCTCAAGCTAGTTTGAATAAATGACTTTTGATTTTGAACCCATTGCTTCATATGTTCGAAAAATTTGTCTGCTCAACAACGTAAATAGCGCAATGTTGAAGTGTCAAAATGAAACCTATTGCTCCTGTTGGTTTGTTACGCCATTAGACCTTTTTTTTTTTTTGTGGGTGGGAAATCTTCAAATAGCTTCTCCCGCTCTGGGCAGAGCAGGAGGGCGTGTCAGACTCCTACTGACTAAAACCCACCCGTGTTCCTTCAGTTGCCTGTGCCAGGGGCCACGGTAACCCTCTTGGACTTTTCCGCAACCCTAGCAGGCATCGGTCCTAGCAAACCCCGTCATTGGTGCTGACATCTCTTTGAGGCGCGCGTGGAACACAACGCGCCGTCGACCCGGGCCTGGTCCTTATCGAACGGCGAGCTGCCCATTGCTCGCCGTTCGCAAGCCCGACGCCATTAGCCCTGAGACTCACACAGACCAGGAAAGCATGTCACAATAGGGAGGAGCCCCATACTCAGCAGTGGTTGGAACAAGGCTGCCAATGCTCAGACGGGGGTTGCGGAAGGATCGTACGTTCCCGCGACTCCCGGCGTAGGTGTGAGATGGAACGCCGGGGTGGTTTTTAGTTAGTAAGAGACTGACAGACCCCGCCGCCCGCCCCAGGGCGCGGACATCCATGAGGATATTCCACACAGGAAAAAAGAAAAAAAAAAGGCTGCCAATGATGACGATGCTGAATGGTAGCCGTTATTTTTTTTGTGGGTGGGAAATCATCTAATAACTCTTACTGACTAAAACTCACCCGTGTTCCTTCAGTTGCCTGTGCCAGGGGCCACGGTAACCCTTTCGGACTTTCCCGCAACCCCGGCAGGCATCGGCCCTAGCGGACCCCGTAATTGTTGCTGACATCTCTTTGAACTGATTGGTAGCCTGCGAGAAATTTGTTGATTTTTTTTTTTATGAGACTATTTCACACTTTAATTTAATGTTTATTCTAGTGCCTGTATTCGTCTTTCAGGTTTTATTTGGGTTTCTCCTATACAAGCCCATATTATGTACCTATAGCCAAGAACGGAATAGTACCAAGGCGAATGTGGCTCTTACATAAACCTACGAGTTAAGCTCAGCTCGTAAAGGTAACCGAGCGTGAAGATATTAACGCTCAAATCAATTATCCCTACTATTCTTATCTACCGTGAAACCTGGTTTAGTGGGACCTGAATAAGTGAGAAACCTCTATTATTGAGAGTTGCAATGAGCTCCCGGTTCTTTTTCATTAAATTACCTGTGTTAGTGGGACTTTTTGAACCTGGTTAAATGAGATTTGAATTCTTAAAAGACTTCTTCGATGTTTACCTCTATAATTGAGACTGTAGCTCAATTACCTGTATAAATGAGACCAATTAATCACAAACAATTACCGTATTGTTTTTTTTTTCGACGCAATACATTATGTAACCTGTGTACATTCATACCTACATTAAATTCATAACACCAAAAATACGCATTTATTAACATTTCCACCTCTAAAAATGGAATAACGGTACATTTCGACCTCTGTAAGCGGGGGCCTCTGTAAATGAGACAACTATAATTTTAAACCTGCTTAATTGGAAAACTGGATTATTGGAAACCCTCAATAATTGGTACATATGTCTTGGTCCCTTGAGATCCCAAATAACCAGGTATCACTGTATTATGTACTATAGAACTACGGACGAACGGCAATTGCATGCCATTATCGCCCTTACGGAAATATTGTTTTCTTTGGAAACTTAATCGTACTGGTGATTTTAAACTTCTGTGCCAAGAATTAAAAAAAAACACTTAAGATATTAAAGAGTGGGTTGTCTTCTCAGTATGTACATAATTATGTAGGATATGCCAACGACTTTTCATTTATTTTTGATTTGTTTAATATATTGGAACGGACAGCAAAATATAGTGCAAAAAGTAAAACATGGTTTTCATAACAGGTTTGGGGCATTGTCTTGCATGTTTCTTTTCAATACCATATTTAAATGAATTATTGGTTATATGCTCATGTATTCATGTACATAATTAAAACGAATGTTACTTTATTACCTTGACAAGTTTAAACAACATTCATACTAGGAAATATTTTTTTAGGTATATTGTGGTTCACCATATCTACCAAAATATTAAACTATACATACTTTGATAATAAAATCGTAGCAAAGTCAAAACTGTACATTGAATATTTTTGAAAAAAGTTATTGCTGCAAGGTCTGAGAACTATTCTAATGCCGAAAACATAGTTTTTAGACTTTTTGCCAGTTTATCTGTTTGTCTGTCTGAATGTAAACTATGTTCCAGCATCACGCAAAAACTACCGGATATAAATTTTGTTAAATGTTAAATGATTTTATTTCTGTAAGTAGGTTTGTTACAAACACTTTTACACGTCAATCATATTTTAAAAACTAGATGAGGTCGGCGTTTCCTATCTGACTACTCTGAGAAGAAAGGCCGAAACAAACTCAGAGGTCACAGTCTCTTTTAAAGTCCAGACATAATCTTGGTCACAGATTACTAAATAGTTACGTCTTGGTCAGATCATGTGAAGACCATGTAGATTAGTATCTGAAATGGTCTTCTGAGGAAAGAACCACGCAGATTAAGAGGACCTGTCCAGTCAGTGCATACATTTGTCAGTAACCGTGCAGCTCAACTCAGAACTTTAGGAGCTCAACGATTCGACGAACAATACCAAAGAAAGGAGCTTTGGGTAGGCCGCATGAACTCCTTAAACTGCCAGATCATGATTAAAACTGAAACAATGACCCACATAGTTCTCACATTCACAATAATTAAAATAATAAATTGTACTTCTCAAGGTTAGTATTCAAGTCGTTCTGTTATAATAATTATCAATTTATCAGTGTATGTAACAGAAATTAAAAAAAAACATTCAGTATGCAGAAAATTGGAACAACTCAATCCCAAGCCTTTTTGTCCTCAATATAATCCTTAACGGTATAAAAGCCTTTCTGGCACAACTTACGTTTAATGAATGATTTGAATTTATTAAGGCTTAGATCTTTAACGTGGCTTGGAAGTTTATTATAAAAGCGTATACATTGACATCTGAACGAGCCACCTATTTTCTTGAGCCTTGTTGTAGGTACAACGAAGTTGTGTTTGTTCCTAGTATTTATATTATGGATATCACTGTATTTTTTAAACAAGTTTATATTTTTATGGGCATATAAAAGATTTTCAAAAATATACTGTGAAGGCACAGTCATTACATTAATCTCCTTAAATTTCTCTCTGAGAGTGTGTCTCAGTTCTGTGTTCTGTGTGTCTGTGTACAAAGTGTGTTGTGTGTCTGTGTTCAAATTTTGCATAGATATTCCCTATAAGTCTGGTCAGCAGGCGCGGTCCCAGGAGTGGGTCATTTGGCTATGACCCCGCCCCCTCTCCCGGCTAATCATTCAAGCGGTCGAGAGCCTAAATGGTTTACGTGTCTTACTAACTAAAACTGTACTTGAGCCACAGAGACCGCGATACCGATATATGTACAAAAAAGTATCTTACCAAAATAGAGGTTATAGTAAGAGCGAGCGAAGCAAACTCGGAAAATTGGACTCCACTACGCTTGGGTTCAGGTCAGATTTCAAAACCTAAACTGCTGTAAAAGAGTTTAATCTTTTCTTCTTTAATTTTTTAATTTAATAAATGACCTGCCTTGCCTTATAAAAAAACAGTCATGAAATAGTGTTATTTGCAGATACATCACTTTTATTTAAGCTTAAGCGACAACAGGCAGTTACTGACGATGTAAATAATTCTCTCGCTAAAATAGTGCATTGGTTTAGTGTTATTAATTGACTTTTAAACGAGAAAAAGACTCTATGTATTAGATTTCTGACACCTAACGTTAAGCAGGTGAAATCCAATGTACTAATAAATGGAGCGGAATTGGATCTTGTGGACACCACATATAACCAAACTGCCGAAGCGCGGTCTATAAAATCCGTAATTTGACTGATGTAGAAACCGGTCGATTAGTATATTTTAGTTATTTCGATAGTTTAATGTCGTACGACATTTTGCTGTGGGGTAATGCTGCCGACATTCAGGCTATATTTGTGCTACAGAAACGAGCAATTTATAACCTAAGTTGTTGACATTCACTGAGGGATAAATTTAAGGAAATAAACATAATAACAGTCGCATCTTAATATGCTGATTTATGTAAAAAATAATATTAATCTATATTCTAAACACAGCGAAATTCATAACATAAATACTAGAAACAATGATATACCTAATAATTGTGCCCACGACTAGGCTCCAAAAAAATTGTAAATCGTTCAAGTGCCAAAGTATACATTCTTACAACAAACTCCCAAGCTATGTTAAAGAACTGAGCCTCAATACGTTTAAATCATTTATTAAACAGAAACTCTGTCGAAAAGGTTTATCTAAAGTTAAAGATCCAAATTATCCATCAAGTTAGTCACCATTGTGTAGATCGCCCGGAGGACACAGTGGAGCATACGGTGGAGGTCTGCCCGGCTTGGGCTGAGTACCGCCGTGTCCTCGTGCAGGCGATTGGCGGTGGCGATCTCTCGCGTCCGGCCCTGGTCTAGGCCATGGTACGGAGCGAGAGGGCTTGGGAAGCCGTCACCTCCTTCTGCGAAGCAGTAATGTTCGCGAAGGAGGAGGCGGACCGCGTGAGGGAGAGGCAATATTCGCGCCCTCATGCCCCTAGCCGCCGCAGGAGACGCCCTGGGCGTCGGGAATCGCAGGCCGATTCCCGGCCATCGTAGGCGCGGGCTTGCGAACGGCGAGCAATAGGCAGTTCGCCGTTCGATAAGGACCAGGCCCAGGTCGACGGCGCGTTGTGTTCCACGCGCGCCTCAAAGAGATGTCAGCACCAATAACGGGTCCGCCAGGGCCGATGCCTGCTAGGGTTGCGGGAAAGTCCGAGAGGGTTACCGTGGCCCCCTGGCACAGGCAACTGAAAGAACACGGGTGGGTTTTAGTCAGTAAGAGTCTGACACGCCCTCCCGCTCTGCCCAGAGCGGGAGAAGTTATTTGATGATTTCCCAGCATCAAAAAAAAGTTATCCATCCAAGTAGATGACAAAAAGGCTTGGGATTATTTTGGCTTCTCCAATGTACCCCCAAGCAATAAACCATTACACATTGGTATACTTTCAGTCGAGATTTTTGTCAAGAAAATGTGCTCAAATTTAAGAATGCTCTTCAAAGCCTTAGTTTCAGTAATGTTTACAACTGTGCAGACCCGGATAATGCATTCCGTGAATTTAACAGCTTGTTTAAGTTATTCTACGATTTTTGCTTCCCCGTTGTAAGAATTAAAAACCTGTGCTCCAAAACTCCGAAATGGATAACTAAAGGTCTAAAACTATGTTGTAAGCGTAAGCGTGAAATGCTATGGCAATTAAGACGCCAACCAAATAAAACCAATAAAAAAATATACAGGGTGTTTTTGACAGCTCTCCACAAAAACACAGGATTGATTCAGTTCCTTATTCTGAATCATATCCCACTAGAAATTTTCTCAGGAAAAACTTATGCCGTAACGTAACGTAACGTAATAAAAGACGCGGCCCAGGTGCGCCGGGGAGCGCGCGGGGGGCGGGGGCAGCCTCGCTCAAGCTCGCTGCGCTGCCGTCCGCTACGTGCGTTTTGCCACGGTAACGATACATTGCGTGTGAGGTAAGTGATCACGATGTCCCCCCATAAAATAAATCTGGTTTTTTGGATTCCCTTAATGTTCCTGAAAGAATTTCATGTAACGGTCATCTTAATATGATGTACTGAAGCCACCCTATCAGTTTGCGGAGGGCTGTCAAAAACACCCTGTATAACACTTACACTAAACGGATAAAACTAATTATTAAATTGACTCAAAAAACGCAAAACAGCTACTACATTAATAATGCTTACAACAAGGTTAAAGCAACTTGGAGAGTCATAAACTCTACGAAATCTAATTACCCAAAAGACAACCCTTCTAAAATACTTACAAATAATAATAAATCAACTACAGAACCTAATGAGATTTCCGAATTATTTAATAACTATTTCATTGATCAAGTTCAACCTATAAAGAATCATAATCACAACACCGATTATAAATCGACATTAATCGATTCAAACCCTAACTCCGTGTTCTTAGCACCCACTATTCCACATGACATACATAAAATTATTATTGCTCTAAAAAATACAAATAGTTCCGGCTATGATGATATTGTTACACATGCAATAAAAAACGTGGTTACCGAAATATCACCAGTTCTTAGTTATATATTAAACCTTTTTATAGATAACGGTAAATTCCCTGAAGACTTAAAACTATCTATCATCAAACCTCTTCATAAAAAGGGTGATCCGATAAATATGAAAAATTATAGACCTATTGCACTCGTCCCAGGGTTTTCCAAAATCATCGAGTTATTTATAACAGCCTTTATTCATTCTTAGAAAAAAACAATATCCTAACTAAGGAACAGTATGGTTTTAGAAAGCATAAAAATATTAATATTTATATATATACATCTATGAATTAATAAATGAAATTATTTCAAATATGGACAAAAAAGTTCCAGTTACAGCGTTATTCATGGACATGACGAAGGCGTTCGATTTTGTGGATCACAAAACCCTTCTCATAAAATTAAGTAAACTCGGAATTAGGGGCAATGTCTTAGAATTAATTGAGTCGTACCTAGTCAGCAGAAAACAAATAACTAAAATAGCGAAAATATGTCACAGAACTAAAATAGAACAAACCTACTTATCGAAACAAAGATTAATAAATTACGGCGTACCACAGGGGAGTGTACTTGGTCCTTTGTTATTCCTATGTTATATAAACGATATTCCCAAAACCATAGAACACCCCATGACTCTATTTGCCGATGATTGTACTACAATATTTATAGGAAAAAACTTGGAAAGTTATGAACATGAAATAAATAATAGTTTAAGCCTAATTATTCAATGGCTAACCGAAAACAACCTAAAAATTAATTTTGGAAAAACACACATCATGAATTTTA
Source organism: Brachylomia viminalis (assembly GCA_937001585.2). Taxonomy (NCBI): domain Eukaryota; kingdom Metazoa; phylum Arthropoda; class Insecta; order Lepidoptera; family Noctuidae; genus Brachylomia; species Brachylomia viminalis. Next base: position 9,242,502 of record OW443302.2, on the reverse strand, counting down.
ACCAACGAACAAACTCTATTATTACAAATATTAAGTATGAAGATAATAAGATTGCTAAAACACAAACACAGACAACACAAAATTTCTAGGGCTTTGGTTAGATCAGCACATGACATGGAAAACACACATTGATCATATAATAAAAAAATTAAATCAATATTGCTATGTTTTACACAATTTAAGCAAGGTCGCCAATCGCAGCACCGTTCTTACCGCATACCACGCATACGTCTCCACCACACTACGGTACGGTGTAATATTCTGGGGTAATTCTACGGATAGGGAATTGGCATTTAAAGCCCAAAAAAAGTGTCTTCGTGCAGTATGCATGATCCAAAACACTGACAGTTGCAAACCTTATTTTATTAATTTAAAATGATTAACACTTCCGTCCCTATATATTTATGAAATTGTCACGTTTATCAAATATAACCATTACCTATTTGAAACCCTATCCACTAAACGCCATCCAGGTGCGCTTAAGTCAAAAACCCATCAAACCGCCCTATTCTCAAAAAGTTTCCTAGGAATGGCTCCAAAAATATTTAACAAACTACCCAAATCGATAACAGCTTCAATACTTTCAAAAATTCCCTCCATAGGTTTCTGATACAGAAAGCATATTACACTATAAATGAATATTTAGATGAAAAATAAAATCTGTAATAAGTTTCTCAGATTTATTTATTACCTACTTACTTTAGTTATTAAGTTTGATTAATAATTTTTGTTACCTTAATTTGTTATTATTTTGTTTATGTTAATTTTATTACTAAAGATTTAAGATGGTTACTTAGCATTAAGTATATAAAATTATATAGGCTATTATTACCTGTATATACCTATTATCAACTGTGTAGTAATATTTGTACGCCTTGCAAGGCAGCACATAGTGACTCAATATTTTTCTATTTTTATAACATCGTGTACCACTACATTATACCTATGTGTACAAATAAATAAATTTGAATTTGAACCATTTGGTACTAAGTGTTTTGGAATTAATAATGTATTTTTTATTGATTTACGTAAAGAGAAAACTGGCTGTGAATGTGAGTACCGTGCAGGCTAAATTGAATACATGACTTTATAGCTGTCTGGCGGTTTCGAGTATTTTATGAAGGTCCTGCAGATCTGGTAGCGTCGTGTGACGGGTCGTTGAGCTCCCTAAAATAGGGTTGAGCTACACGATGACTGATGCATGCATGGCGTCTGTTAGGACAGGTCAATTCAAAGCTGCAATGGCTCTTTTTTCAAAAGGCTCTTCGAGACATGACCCTGCATTGTTAGACTCAGATAAAAACCTAATAATATAATGTTTAAACTTTAAAAGAGAACATGGCCTTGTTTGTTTGTTTCAGCATTTCTTCTCAGGGATCAGTCAGCTAGGAAATGCCGGCGCCATCTAGTTTAAAAAATATTGACGTGTAAAAGTGTCTTAAAAGATCTACTAAAAAAAACTACTATAAAACATTTCATCTCATTTAATTTCTTCATAACTCGACGAAGTAAGTTCTATTTGTGTATAATGGTCAAAAGAATAAAACAGATACTTTTCAAAGCGGGGTGCAAAAATTTTGAGGTTCGCTTTGCTCCCTCTTGCATTCTACATTCTCTTGATTCTTGAGCGTTTCTTCGTAAGTCGACAAAGCAAGTAATTATTAGTTCTTTTGGAATGATCAAAAGAAAATCTAACCGATCAAAAGTGTGCAAAATGTTTGACCTTGCTTCGGTCTGTCTTGTATACGCCATTCTGATACTTGCTTGGCCTTGCCTACATAAGTCACTGAGCTCCTATTTCCATTAGTAACTCTCCATTTCCATTCGAAACTGTAAATCTATTCCTAGCCTATCCGAGACGGAGTGTTAAAATTTTCGAATTCTCTCGATCTTCTCACTCTACATAATCAACTGTTCTAACATCTACTATTTATCAAAAAGCTGGCGATCAATTTGGCGAAAACCCTACATGTTAAAACTAAAGCTGCGTCCCTGAATAAAATAACTAATGACGAGCTGGAGACGTATTTAATCCAACCTCAAATGATTCCCACTATCTTTTATTTTTTTATTACGCTTTCCAAAAGCTATATTAATGAAAACTTTTATATAATGATGTGCCTCTTTTTGTGAACCTTAAATAATTCCTATTTTGGAGTCCTAAAAATACTAAATAGCCAAATAACTGCGACCATCTTGGATGTAGCGCTCGCCGGCCGCTACTGCGTTACCGCTCGCTTCACTCGCTCGGCTCACGCGCGGTTTGTCACAGTTTTAACCTGATTAACCCGTTTGGTCGGGACACCCTAGCTAGTTACTGCGACCAACTGTGACAAAAGATCAGAAACTTAAAATGAGGTTCATTTGTTTAAAAAACTGTGCATCATTAGAATGTCAAAATGTATTTAGAGTCACCAGTCCTGATTCTCTTCATATTTTGGTGGGTGAGACCAAAACTACAAACGTAGCACACAAGAAAGTTTCATAAAAAGGTGGTTGTTATTTTAGTATATTGAGCTCATAAAAAGCTCACGCTGGCCATGGCCATTAAAAATTCATCTCACAAACAAGTAAGCATAGCATGCGCTTAGTGTGAGTGACACACTTCTATAAATCATTATATTAATACGAACACGACTAAAATACGCTTCGTACATCCTATTGGTCAAAACGCATGCATAGAGCGATCGAGTCGTGTGCCGTGCTATGCGATTATCGCCTTAAAGGTGTGGATGCGGAAGTTTGGCCGATAGTACCTTAACCGTTGTCGCAACAAGATCACCATTTTAGGAGACTGTCCTTTACTTTTTGAAACATTTTGTTCTGCATTCACAGATTTTGAAAAAAAATACAGTCAGCAAGAAAATGGTAAGGAATATTAGCAAAAATGTATGGGACGCGTCCCCAGCGACCAATAGTAGCTAGACATGTGTTGTTGAGTGGCTCTTTTCATAACTGTCACTTGGCGACACTATGGCGGTCAATCCCAATTCATTGTGGGAAAAAAGTTACAGCTTAAAGAAGAACCTACGTCATTACAATAAAAAAATCGTTTATAGGAGTAAAACATTGTTAATCAATTGTATTGTAGGAAAACAAAAAGTGAATTAACAAGCAGTGACTTAAGGAAAGTCAACAATAACGTAATTTAAACATGCTGCTGGAGGACTGAAAGGTTCATGCCTTGCTAAACCGAGGTGCCATATTATAGATATTATATGTGCACAGCTTCTTGCTGTCCGTCGCCCAGTTAAACAAGTGCAACAATAATCTTATATTGCATTTATGCTCATCTAATCTCTGTCAATTAAAATATAACAGTAGGTAATATGATTTCGTAACCGCCTGACCTTTATCGCGGTTTAACCTCGTTTCTCCATTTCCGGAACTAAGCGCCTAAGACGTTTGCGGAGGTTTAGGTGAGTGCGAGCGATAGAGTCCTGACAGTGACCATTGTAGTAAAAGGCTGTGTCGTCGGCGAATAAAGCCAACTGAGCCTTTTGATGTGAAACATAACGTAACACCGATAATAACGTAAAACCGATTGCTGGCGTGGCGACGCGTCGCCACGCTATATTTTAAATAAAGAACAATTTATTTCTTTAAAAAAAACTAAATATTTGGTTTTCGATTATGCCATATTTATTTTCTTTTATTAAACCTTTATTTCATACTTAATTACTATACTAGTTTGTATAGTAAATAAGTATGAAAGAATGGTTTTCGATGTTTCACGTCTGCCAGGCGTCCCGCTACGGCTCAATTTTTTTTAGTGCTCATATACACGAGCGGCACACGCCAAAGGCAGAGGCACGACACGTCGCCACTCATGTATGCGGCGACTGCAGCCGTAGGCGCGTCGACCGCTGCAGTTGCCTCTGCCGTTGACGCTGTACGTGTATATGAGCACTTACTCTTGGGAATGTTGGAGGTGAACAATGTGAAGATGAGGGGAGATATCATTTAGCCCTGAGGGAGCCCCACGCGAATGGGGTGAGGGCAGCAAAGTGAACTCTCGATGCGATAACGGCAGGTGTAATCCGACAAAACGTCTGGTAAGACGAGCACGAGAGGGTCTGGCACTCCAAGTTGCTAAAGCTAATATAGGTCGGGGAAAAAGTTATTTCGTACTTTATATATAAATTCAAGGCTAAGGCATAGTGTGGCACCCGAATATCGAGCTTTTTTGTAAACCTAGACTTTAGTGAACACAGCGACTAACTTAGATTTCACCAATGTTTGTGCAATTAATAGTTTCGTAGGTCCAGTAAAATATACCATCTATAATATTAAAATTCAGATAACCGGTTATTGCTTATTCTCGAAGAAAATATATTCTGACATTTTAACGGAGATGCAGTCCAGTAGAAGCGGAGGATGTAAGTACTGGTTTTTATTTAAAAAACAAATGAAGAAACTTGTGCAGGAAATAATTTAAAATAGACATAAACTGAATGTAGACTGTAATTTTATTGAATTTGTTTTTTTTACAATAAACATGTTTCATACGACCTTTAAGTTTTCGTTTATTATTGTTTCCTACAAACAATTAGTTGGTTGATGTATTTTCTGCCACGTAGTATTAATGCTACGTGATGGTAAACACGGGTACACATCAAGCTATACGTTTCCAGTTTACACTGACCTCTCATTGTAAGGAAATCCTATACAAAGCGAGATCAGCTTATACTGGAAATGTATAACGTAGCCGTACGTAAATGGATTGAGAACAAAGGAAATGTATTTCAAGTGAGCGTAATATCAGTCTGCAGATAAAATGGTTATTGCCATGAACCAGGCACGAATCCAGACTAAGAACTGTAGCAGCGCTTGGTTTTTTTTTGGAGGCAAAGTTAAATGCCTGTCTTGAGGATTGAACGCAGGACGCCCTGCCGCTCGGGACCAATAGATCACCGAACAAATCACGTTTACACGTTACATTTTATTTTATATTATCAATTCAAAACCTAACTACCTAGCTTCTAGTCCAGTAGGTTTGGTCCGTTTTTTACCTTTTAAAAGACTTCCTCAAAAAGAGGAGGTTATGCATTCACCAAGTTTTTTTAAAAATGTATTTACACCGATTTATCCGTGATTACTGGACCGATTTCCGTGATTCCATTTTCATTTGATAGAGGAAGCTGGCGACGTGGTCCCTTATAAATTTAATAAACTTACCCCTACCTAATAAAAATTTACCGATTTTTAAAGATGGTGTTATTTACATATATGACACATCATTGATCTTTAAGATAGACCGACGGTCACAAAATCTTGACGACGTGAATAGCTCTATTCTTCAGGTATGAAAAAAAAACCAAATGCATTAGGTATATTTAAATTATTGAATGTTAGAAGTAGTGATTGTGACATCATATTGAATGATGAAAAACTGGAATTTATTAATCACACGGTTTTCCTAGGGATCTCGCTTAACGAGAAATTACAACGGGGACCTCATATAACATCTCTTGCGGGGCGGCTAAGCTCGGCCGCTTATGCTGTTAGAAAGATAAGACAGTTAACAGATGTAGAAACCGCGCGTTTGGTCTATTTTAGCTACTTCCACAGCTTTGTGTCGTATGGCATTTTACTGTGGGGTCAGGCTGCTGACATTGAATCCATCTTTATTTTGCAAAAAAAGAGCTGTCACGTCACCGCGAATCTGTCAGGGAACTATTTAAAAAGATTAATATTATGACGGTACCTTGCCAATTAATTTATGAAAATATTATGTATGTAAGAAAAAAACTGCGTCTTTTTAATAAAATAAGTGGTAGATATCATTTTAATACAAGAAATAAAGATAAAATAGATCAACCATTTTTCAGATTACCTACATGGGGTACTGTGTTAAATGTTACAAGAAAATACCTTGTCATATATTGCAATTAAATTAAAGAAAATTTAAAACTCATATAAAAAGTTCACTTTGTAAACAAGCATAATTATTACAAATGGATGATGCCCTATCTCACCAAGTTCAAAGTTCCCCAAAATGATTTTTCATTCATTCTTTCCCAACGTCCCCAAAATGTAAAATTAATTTATTTGTAACGTTCACACTTGACCGTTGCTCGTACAGACGTCTTCAAAGGTGTTAGCTGGTGCTATTTTAATGTAAATGTTGACGTTCAAAAGTGCCTTCTAAGTTCCTATTTGAAATAAATGCTTTGACTTTGACTTAAACTTTGCTAGAGTAATTTTTCAGTTAGCTTCGATAATACGTATATTTTCTCACTTTGTCCATGATGATGTTACAATAACTTCCTGCCACTGTTATTTACAGAGAAAGTAGTGTTATATGCATTTCATGGAGTAGGCGGGTACCACAAATAAAACATAAAAAACTAAAAAAAAACTGTCTTTTTAACACTTTGTGGGACACTAAACGCCCGCAGACGTAATAAAAAAACTTCCAGTGTGTCTCGTTCAGTGTCCTTCAACCGATTAACATAAATAGAATGGCATTTCAGCCGTCAAAAAGTATGCAAAACATTTTAATCATACATTTACTTGTATGATTTAAATTGACATAAAAATACCTAAATTATGAATGTGCTGCAAAGATTGCCAAAAATGCTCCAATTATTGATACGATGTTTCTTTTAAGTAAATATTTTAGAATATGCAGTGCATTCAAAAGGGTCGGTTATTTTTGTCAGCGATATAAATTCATAGAGATCGTCTAATTTAAAATTGCACTTCACTAAAATGTCTATACAAACATTCAGAAATATATATACAATTTTAATTTAGACGACCTCTACCGTTGTTTATTGTTGAGTTTTTATATTTTTAAGCGTAAACCATCTTCTTTTTTTAATGACTAATAATCGTCGCTGCAGAGAGATAATAATTTGCTGTTTTTTACCGAATTGAATAAAAAATCATACACATACACAGCCATTATACAAACCCAAATAAATAAATAACTCAGTAATTACAAAACCTACCTACTTAGTTGAATTCTGACTATGTTTATTTGCTTCCGACAGTTCTATACACCACACACATAAACACACCAACTACCTTTTAACTACCTACAGTACCTTTTTTAATATTTTATTTTCTATTGGAGGTTTAGAGTTCCAAAACGGTGTAGGTACACAAGACAGGTCCTACCGGTGATTTTGACGCCCGATTTCCTGCCAGCCTGCATCGTATGTGATCGACTAATCGTACCACTCACTGAGCAAAGCATCCGGTACAAAGCCGCCTACGGTACAGGCTGGCTACGTCTACACCTAGCTACGTAGCCACGAACAGGTAGCCTAGCAAATGGCTACGACGTGACGTAGCACTCACACGTTCAGATAATTAAAGCTACGGGTAATAGTAGAGCGGCAAACTGCAATACGATGTATAGTCTGTTCCAAAAGTATCTTATTAAACGTAAACAAATGGATCCGAAAAGGTACCTATGGATGCCAGTTTATAGTGCCACTTACAAATTGAGTGCTTTGAATTATTTGAATACTTACCTGCCCAAAATTCTCATTATAAATCATCTTAAAAATGTTTTTCGTTTGACAAGGCCCTGACAAGGGGTTAATTTTGTAACCTCAATTTTCGTCAATGATTTTTCAATTACAATTTAAATGTTATTCAAACAATAATTGTTGGAAAAAGTGGTGAGATATTATGTTGAAACCTTGTAAATATAGATGAATGTGTTAGTAAATTCCCTTTAGTGAGTGGTTGCGTAATAATTTTACCTGAACCGAGTTTGTTTACACTTTCATCAGATGCTTTTAGAACAGTCAGTAGGTACTGCAGTAAAAAGCTACGTATGTTTGTCAACAGACATTTCTTTATTTTTGTTAGCAGCTTAATTCACCCACGCGATGTGACGGGGGCTATTCTCAGACGGGAATTTGATAAATGGGCAATAATATTGTATTCGAGTATAATACGTTACATATTCGTGATTTTCATACTAAAAATAACTATTGCGGTGCTGTGACGTCATCGAAAGAAAATACTATATCACCGTAGCTATTGTGATCGTCACGAGCCAATCCAGGAAAGATATATATTTTAAGAGCCCTTATTTTTATGATATTGAAGAAAACTTTTGTGCTTTATTAAGAATCGAAATATTTGCTGTATTCTTCACTGGAAGATGAGCGATTTTGTTTGCTTCAAAAGATGAATATTCCAGATTTTTAGTTCCGGTTTTGGAAAATATCGACTTTATTGGAGCTTGAACGATACGCTTCCAAATTTCATGTTTCTAGCAACAGCAGCCGGGACTAATATCCTGGATGTTGATAGGTTTTTCCGAGTTTACAGGCACAACACAATCGGTCGACTCAGACGACAGCTTTTCCGTTCGACGGCGTTCGACCCAACGAGTCGTGATCTGAAATACTACCTCGTTAAACTACCGACGATACTGGATATTCTGCTCCTTGTTTAAACCCATGTAGACTTATATGAATGGGATAGCCTAGCCTATCTAATGAAGCACTCAATGATCTCGCCCGGTATTTAAACCACATTATTCTTACGTAAAAATCTGACGCGTAATCTGTTAAAGAGTATAAAAATAGTTTGTAAGTCCATTTAAACAAGACTGATATTTCCTCGTTGGCGTGAGCTTGTTATTTATTTAAAACCCCCTATTTTTAGAGGTATGGTTTTTAAAATGAAACAAAACACGTAAACATAAATTTAATTGCCATGGTATTGGCTTTATTTTTTATTTTTTTGCCATTAATGCTTAAACATGATTTCGGGCATATGGGCGCCACGGCTGGCTCGAATGAAGCGTAATCGGGAATCCAATTTTCAACCACTTTATCGAGAAACTGGGGCCGTATATCGGCAATAACGCGTTGAATGTTGACTTCCAAGTGGTCCAACGTTTGTGGTTAATTTGCGTAGACGAGTGACTTCACATATCCCCATAGAAAGTAGCTAGTTCACAGGTCCATTACGCGAAATTATGCGCTCATCAAATGTTTCCCGCAATAAATTGATGGTGTCGCGCGCCGTATGGCATATTGCACCATCTTGTTGAAACCAAAGCTCTGCCACATCAATACCATTCAATTGAGGAACAAAGAAGTCGGCAATCATGGCTCTATAGCGCACTCCATTGGCGGTAACAATCGGGCCGGCATCATCTTTAAAAAAATATGGGCAATGATTCCACTTGCCCATAAAGCACACCAAACAGTGACTTTTAATGGATAAGGGCGTCTAAACAAAGGCTTCTGGGTTTTCTCCACTCCAAATTCGGCAATACTGCTTATTGAAGTAGCCGTTCAACCAAAAATGAGCCTTATTTAAATAAAGTGATCACTTTTTTTGTTTGATTTGTTTTAAATAAAAGCAAAATTCATTTGTTGATTCTATTTTCGGTCTTTGTAAACGTTTTGCGAACGAATTTAGGACAGCTTCAACTCAATCAAGTTAAAACTATTAAAACTGGTTGCGTCAACTTCTGTATGGTCAGCATGAATTAGGTACCAGTGAACTAATAACAATTTTAACATGATAGGCAAGTTTAAGGGCTCTATTCGGGCTGTAACGGACCTACAATATTTGAAGTTTTAATAAGTAGAGACTACCTGACTAAAAAATCAAAGTTGAACAACTCACAAATTCAATCGAATACAAGCTTGCTTGTAATTTTTACGCTGAACTGAAAACGTTGCAATAAATTGGAAATAAGAGATCTCGTATATTTATTTCGCTTTGTCTGTCAATTCCTGCAGATTCTACGTAACTGGTCTGAAATGATTTCTTTTAAATATATATTTTATTCGGTAATAAACCAATAACCCGTTGATCAAGTAACCTTTCCGATTGCAGTTTACGAATAAAAAACTAGTATCAGTAGCTAGTAATTAAGTGGTACTTGGTCACCTACCTATAATGTAAACTGAGTTGGCCTTGTTTCCCAATAAACTTGACGCTAAGCTTGTTAACTTTAAACTTCTTTTAAATGTAAGGCTAGAGAAAACGAACAATGTCAATTTCATGTTTTATTTTGTTAATACAGAATGTTATGCAAAACCTCGTATAGGTACCATCAACTAAGCCGTCGCATGATCAATTTTAAAATTTTTCGTTTGCATGATGGTACCATGCTCAGTCCCGCCCACAAGTTTCTATTAAATTGATAAAATAAAAATCGTTTTTTTTTTATTAAAAGAAACACATGTTTTAACGTTATGTCTGGACAAAAAATATTTGGTACTTCCTTCCTTGACCACTATTGGTTGGTCAAATTGGTTATGGCGGGGGTTGGGTCTTCTAGTCGCTGTAAAGAAATATTAGCCTTTTTTTTTTTTTCTTTTTTTTTTTTGTGGGTGGGAAATCATCAAATAACTTCTCCCGCTCTGGGCAGAGCAGAAGGGCGTGTCAGACTCTTACTGACTAAAACCCACCCGTGTTCCTTCAGTTGCCTGTGCCAGGGGCCACGGTAACCCTCTTGGACTTTTCCGCAACCCTAGCAGGCATCGGTCCTAGCAAACCCCGTCATTGGTGCTGACATCTCTATGAGGCGCGCGTGGAACACAACGCGCCGTCGACCCGGGCCTGGTCCTTATCGAACGGCGAGCTACCCGTTGCTCGCCGTTCGCAAGCCCGCGCCTACGGTGGCCGGGAATCGGCCTGCGATTCCCGACGCCCAGGGCGTCTCCTGCGGCGGCTAGGGGCGTGAGGGCGCAAATTTTGCCTCTCCCTCACGCGTTCCGCCTCCTCCTTCGCGAACAGTACTGCTTCACAGAAGGAGGTGACGGCTTCCCAAGCCCTCTCGCTTCGTACCATGGCCTGGACCAAGGCCGGACGCGAGAGATCGCCACCGCCAATCGCCTCCACGAGGACACGGCGGTGCTCCGCCCAAGCCGGGCAGACCTCCACCGTATGCTCCACCGTGTCCTCCGGGCGATCCACACAATGGTGACACCCGGGCGTTTCCTCCCGCCTTATCCGGAACAGGAACCTCCCGAAACAACCGTGTCCGGTGAGGACCTGCGTCAGGCGGAAGGTTGCGACAATCGCACTCTCCATGCCGCCCTGAGATCCCGCCGGAGCTCTGTCCGCTGTACCGTGATTTCTCGCGGCAGCGGAGCTACGCCCCGGCGTTTCGCCTCCTCGCGCCACTCCCAAACGTGCGCGAGGACTTTTGCCTCCAGATCCCATGGCGGTAATCCGGCAAGGAGGCTCGCCGCCTCACCGGAGACCGTACGGTATCCCCGGACCAGCCGGGTGGCCATGACCCTTTGGGGCGCGTTCAACCAGCGGGCTGGCCGCCGCCTCAAGGAACGCGCCCACACCGGTGCCCCGTAAAGGGCCATGGACCGCACGACCCCCACGTAGAGCCTCCGGCAGGAGCCGTTTGGCCCCCCTAGATTGGGCAGGAGCTGCTTTAAGGCAGCCCCGGCCCTTTCCAGTCTGGGAGCCAAACGTTGGAAATGCTCCACGAAGTTCCACCGGCTGTCGAGGACGAGTCCCAGGTACTTCATCGTCGACTCGACGCCGATGTGAACCCCTCCTACCGTTATTTGGGAACCCGACGGTGGCGTGTTCCGAGGACCATGAAAACACATGGCCTCGGACTTGTGCAGGGCCACCTCGAGTCCCAATTGCCGGATCCTCTCGACGATTGTCGCAACCCCGCGTGTCGCTAGTTCGGCCGCCGCCTGGTGCAACCTCCCCTGCGCCAGGACCAGCGTGTCGTCAGCGTAACAAACCACGCTGACGCCGCTAGGGAGGTCGGCGCGCAGCACCCAGTCGTATCCGATGTCCCACAGATGCGGCCCCAGGACCGATCCCTGCGGGACACCGCACGACATCTCTTGCCGGTTCCATACTCCCTGTTGACCGGGGTAGATGACGGCCCTGTCCGTCAAATAGGCCTCGACCACACGACAGAGGTAGGTCGGCATCCGGTGATACCGGAGTGCCTCCCTGATGCAACTCCAGGGCAGGGTATTGAAGGCATTGGCGATGTCTAAAGACACCGCCAAGACGACCCCACCCCGGGCCACAGCATCCCCCGTCGTGAGGGCCCGCACGCGCATGATGGCGTCCACCGTAGAGCGCCCCCTACGGAAGCCAAACTGGCTCTCCGCCAAATCCGCCCCCACCCGCACCAGCCGCCCGACGAGGCGGTCTGCAATGACTCTCTCAAAGAGCTTGCCCACCTCGTCGAGCAGCACGATGGGCCGGTAAGCGGACCTACTCACTTACTGTCATAATCATACCAAAAGGATAGGTACCTACACGATGTTTTGTTTGTTTACTGAAATATAAAAAAAATAACGATTGACGCTACTTCTAACTAACCGAGTTACGTAAAGAATAGATAAATAAATCAACACATTTTAACCTTTTTGTATCTGTATCTAATAACTGCATTTCTGCATAAAGTCACCAAATTTTAAACAACTGGTTTAGTACACACTTAATGAAAAATAGGCTCAAAGTAGTTTTGGTAGTGACAGTCGACCCCAAGGCCCTCCTATCTTGCATAAACAACTGAAGTACTGACGTAGAACTATTGGAATCTACATACATTTTCATTATGTAAAACGTAGCAAATTGAAGATTATAATCATCACAGGTTATAAATATGTATAGCTAACAAAATTATCAAAAGATGTGCATATTTTATTTATTTTATATTGAATTGCCCTATTTATAATAGCGTTTTAATTATAAGCTGCATATATATGTGCTCAAAACAGTAAATGTATAGTGACGTTAAAATGAAGGCTTGCGCAGATGAATAGGAACTTAAATCTTTTGACGTAAGGAAAGCCTAAGCGTGCAGGCTAAAATTATTTAAACTTAACATTAATTATAATTTTATCATACTTATCTACCAGAATTATTGATTTAAATTTAAAATTAATTGAAAGAATAATACGGACATGCCTTTCAGAATCCCGGATCCTGGAATCGTTTGAAATTCCTGAGATTGCTAAAAATGTTACCTGCATACAAAATATAGTTCTAACTACATTTTGTACGCAGGTAACATTTTTAGCAACTCGTTGTGTAAAAAAAAATATATTAATATTCTTATAATAAAATTAATATATTATATTAATAGTCTTCTATTCGTATGAAATACAATAAATTAGTCGATTTGATAACTAATCGTAATCTGTTACATAGATGAATCAATTTCCACTACTTGACCACACTGTGCACATAATTGTTTATTGATATTCCATTTGTTTTGAATAAAATAAAGATACTAAATCAAAATAACCACTGCTATAAATTCATTAAGTTTGTTAAAGTAGTTTTTACAAAATTGTTCGATCCCGGGAACCCGGGATCACTTATTTATTCAGAAAGGAATGTCCATATTATTCTTTCGTGGGAAGAAGTTTAGGTTTATAAGCGCCCGATTATCCGATCACTGCTAATAATAGACTTGTATGCGCTGCTGAATGGGTCGCACACTCGTTGGTTGTTAGCTTGAATGATAAGTCACGGATAGCCAAAGATGGTTTAGTTAATATATTTAACCACCGCGTAACTGATGCCATATGAATGTTCCGAGAATGAGTACAGCTGACTGTATGAACGCTGATCGTGTACTGTCGCGTTACACTATAATTTGTGGAAGGTGACGGAAAAATGCTTGTCTATGCAATGCGCGCGTGCCATGGTCCTCAAAGATTATATCCGAACTTTTATATACATATTGACATTGATGAATTTTACTCATACAGTGACATGAGTATTTAATTTTTAGTAATTATATTATTTTAATTATTGAGAATGTGAAGACTATGTGGGCCATGCCTTTTTTTTGTCCTTTCTTTGTGTTGTTCGTCGAATCGTTGAGCTCCTTAAGTTTTCAGTTGAGCTGCACGATTACTGACACATGCGTGCACTGACTGGACAGGTCCACTCAATCTGTGTGGTTTTTCCTCAAAAGACACACAGAAAATTACATTCAGCGTCTACTACTGAGGTTTGATTTTTCCCTAAGAGTGCCAGATGATTTTCATTTCCTTTTATAAGAGAAATATCTTGCTTGTATTGATCGGCGAAACGTTGATCTAAAACTCCAAATAAACTGTTAGCAACGTAGCCTACACCGTCGATGCCGTCGTGTGCGTTCTTAGGAATGCTGATTCAGTAACATTCTATTGTAGTACTTCAGTTCGTCATGTGAGTGACGTAGCTGCAGTAGGATGATGTCACATAGTGCTTTGTTTGTTTCTCTTTCACATACGCCGTTTATTTGTCGAAGTTAACCGAACCGTCCTAATAAGGGTTCATGTCGTAATACAGGATGAGTTTCTAGAATGAATTGCATGTATAAGATTTGGTCAAAATAGGGTGCTTTGCGTAGAGCTGCACGGTTACTGACAAATGCGTGCACTGACTGGACAGGTCCACTCAATCTGTGTGGTTCTTTCCTCAAAGATTATTATAACATTATTCTAATTATTGTGAATGTGAGAAATATGTCGGTCATTGCTTTTTTTTGTATTTTTCTCATTTAGTTTAATCATGATCTGGCAGTTTGAGTAATTTATGCGGCCTTCTCAAATGTCCTATCGTTGGTATTGTTGGTGGAATCGGTGAGCTCCTTAAGTTCTGAGTTGAGCTGCACGATTGCTGACAATTGCGTGCATTGACTGAACCGGTCCACTCAATCTGTTTGGTTCTTTCCGCAAAAGACCATTTCAGACACCGATCTACATAGCCCTCACATGATCTGACCAAGATTTTGTCTGGACTTTAAAAGAGACTATGACCTCTGAGTTTGTTTCGGCCTTTCTTCTCAGAGTAGTCAGATAGGAAACGCCGACCTCATCAATTTTTTAAAATACAATTGACGTGTAAAAGTGTTTGTACAAACCTACTTACAGAAATAAAATCATTTATCATTTATTTATCATTGTCTAAAGACGGATGTCATGAAGAGAAATAGTGTTAAGAGAGTTGCTATCAAATTAGACGCCGTTCCAGTTCGTCGTTTTGATGGGTTGTCCATGGTCTTGATATTTTGGCTGTCTGACCTTTTCCCTGTCTGCTTGGATACTAATTTGGGGTCAGATACCAGAACTCACAGTTTAATCACTGGGCGCTTTATGTACCTACCCATTTTTTGTTTTTTGTGGGTTTCAACCATGACCAATCCATCGGTACCGGGATGTAGCTCAGTCACTCTGTCTAGAGCCCACCTTCCCGCGGGGAGGTTGGGCTCACGAATGATGACACCGTCATCTACTAGAACGTTTTGGTGAGGTCTCTTCCGTTTACTCCTTCTTGTAAGGTAAGTCCCCCATCATTTATTTTTGTATGACATCTTTATGCTTCTTACACGCATTGCATGCATGTTTAGAGGCATGGGGAACAGGGTATAAAGTTCACTCATACCTCCATAGAAAACGGAGGATCCTCCGACCAGACGGGTGTCGCGTTTGGTGGGCAACTGCCCGACGATTGATGTCGGGACGTTGTTAGAGTTTAAAGGTCTTGGTACCTTCAGAGTTCGACTGCAACAGTTTATTATCGCCTCACAGAAAATACTGGGTTAGACTGTTTCGAACACGTCCATTATATAACTGGCTGTCGTGTTCTTCCCGAGTTAATCATCTGTCTAGTTAGCGTAACTTGTGGTCTCAAACCTGCGAACAAAGAGTTTAGGTATAATACTTAGGAGTTGAGTGATTTGTGTATCTTTTATTAGTTATTAAGTATAATACACATGTAATTCAAAATTCAACGCTAACCAAAACGATGGAGTTATAATATACACAAAATTAGGGTTACAAAGCTCCGTGTGGGAGCCGTCTTTTGAAGGGGGGAATTGCCTAGTATGTCAAATAGACAATAAGTTATCTGTGGTTGCCGTTTATCGCTCCCCTTCCTTCAATTCCAGAGAGGAATTCAACAATTTCACGACAAGTCTGTGTAATGTGTATCAGAAAATATTCTCCAGCCCTACTACCGTCCTTGTAGGAGTTCTAAAGATAGATATAAGTCCAAGCTGTAGTAACGACCAAAGCTTCGAATACCTTACAATTAACGCCTCGAATGGGCTATTCTCTACTCGACTGGAGCACTGTATTGATCACCTGCTCCTCAAATCTAACTATAGATCCACCACACTTGTATTGGAATCCCATGTTACGGATCACAGGCCGGTTCTTTTATCGATAGCTCACGTTAGACTAACAAGGAAAATTAATAATGTCATCACCCGCCTAGATTACGAAGCCGTTATTGTTGAGCTAGAAAACACGGACTTTACGATAATATACCAAATTGATGACGTAAACGAGTGCATGAATAGATTTATAAATATTGTGAGATCAGTAATTACAAAACATCATGATGAAACATCATGATCACCTTTTAGCCTACCTAAAAAAGAGCGGCGTCTTCTAACACAGGCATTATCTGCTTAAAAGGAGGCGCCATTCGACAACAAAATGTTAACAATTTATGGTCATGAAATAAACATTTTTAATTTTAATTTTTTTAATTTAACATTCAAAACAGGTTAAAATTCCCAGACAAAAAAGAACAAATAAGCCATGGATGACCCCGGGTCTATTAAAATGTATAAAAAATAGAGATAAAATGCACATCAAAACAAAAAAAGCTCCTGATAACCTAATCCTGAAAACAACATATACTCGCTACAGGAATTTCTGTAATAACTTACTTCGAAAATTAAAAATATGTAGCTTACGAAACGACAGAATTAGAAAAAGCAAGTAATAATCCTAAAATCTTAAGGAACACAATTAAACAAATAACAAACACGCAAAAGACTCAAATCAGCCCTTCAGAGCTGCTCAAATTAAGAGAAGATCCTAAATCTTCCCTAAACGAGGTAAATCACTTCCTTAGAAATGTAGGTAAAAATTTGGCTGCACAAATTGTGTCACAGGCACCCGGACAGACAACAGCAGCAGGTGATCAATCTCCTTCTACTCAAATTAAAAACAGTACTCATAACACAACTGGGAGTTCTCTTGCCCTGTTGGAAGTGGATGAAACAGAAGTAGAATCTCTCATTTTGCAATTACGTCATGACTGCGCCGTAGGTTGGGATGGGATCTCATCCATATTGTTAAAAGCATGCCGACATGTTTTGGTTCCCCCCATAACCTTTCTCTGTAATCGTAGCCTTCAAACGGGTGTATTTCCGGATGCCCTGAAAAAGGCAATAATACACCCAATTCACAAGGGAGGGGACAGAAGCTGTGTCAATAACTATAGGCCAATCTCTGTCTTGAACGCCCTTTCTAAAATGCTGGAGAGGATCCTGGCAAATTCTCTAAGGAACTTCCTGGACAAACACCACATCATTGCCGAAAACCAATACGGCTTTCGTACAGGTGTGTCGACGGAAGATGCGGTTTTAGACTTTACGCAACAGGTTGCCAGGAAGCTAGACAATAAAAAAAAATGCCTGGGGATCAGTCTGGACCTTTCTAAAGCCTTTGACACGGTTTCTGTTCCCAAACTTATGACAAACTGGAACGTATTGGTGTGCGTGGAATACCACTTGAAATTTTTAAAAGTTACCTCAATAATAGAACGCAGCTTGTCAAGGTGGATACTTATTATAGTGACGAAGAGCCAATAACGTATGGCATACCCCAAGGTAGTATACTCGGCCCCATACTTTTTCAAATCTACGTGAACGACCTCTGCATGATGAAACTGCCTAACTGTGACATTTACGCGTACGCGGATGATACCGCGATCCTCGTTTATGCTCCTACTTGGGACATGGTTAAGACTACTGCAGAGGAAGCCCTGTCCAAAATAATGAAATGGCTAAACTTTAACCTTCTGACACTCAACTTAACCAAATCCACTTACATCCCATTCGCAATCCGACGTAACACGAGACCGTCTCATACCTTTAGTATTGCAGCCCACTCATGTTCAAATCCATTAGCTTCTTGTAACTGTCCAACCCTTACTAGATCTGACTATATTAAATATCTCGGAGTTCAGATTGATGATGGACTAAGATGGGACAAACATATTGACGCCCTTACCACAAGAACAATGCGCCTTATACACGGCTTTAAGTCACTGAGGGAGTCGGCCAAACTTGACACTCTGAAGATGGTGTATTATGCTCTTTGCCAATCTGTTATTGGATATTGTATTACTGCATGGGGCGGTGCAGCAAAAACTAAAATATTAAGAGTAGAAAGAGCGCAAAGAGCCATACTCAAGGAAATGACTAGGAAACCCTACAGATTCCCAACAATTGAACTATATTCTAACTGCAAAGTCCTTACGGTACGTCAGCTTTTCGTGCTTCGATCGATTCTAAGAACTCATGCTAAGCTGCCACCGCCAAATCTAAATAAGCGACTACAACTTATCAGTGGATATCAACATAAAACCGCCTTCGCAATGCATCAATTTTATATTCTTTATTTTAATTTTATATTTACAATAAAATTAAAATAAAGAATTAAAAATCATAAAATTAAACACACACACGGTAAAACTTAGAGTAACAGAGTGGCTACTAGAGAGGGACTATGCCTACACGGAGTCTCTACTAACATACATTACCTAATCTCTCACGCATTCTGATTCGATACATACACACATTTAAACATGCGCGCATGCACCATCCCCTCCCCCCCACCTTTCTCACATTCACACATACACACACTTAAACATAAACTCACATTCCACTACATGCTCACACACCCTCACACACATATACATACGTCAAAAATGAATCATATACATTATTGCAGCGGTAGAACGACACTGTTCATTAATTGTTGTACAGTAAAAGTGGATAAGAATTTTTGTGGCCGATCACGGTTTATCAAAATACAGGTTATAACCTAGTTTGAGAGGCAGGGTTTTAAAGATTTTGCTACAGATTTTACAACAAAACCTAACTTAATAAATGTGTAACCATCTACCCATTGATTCTGTAACTATCTGTATTTTTTTTATGAATAAACATATTATTATTATAATTAGCCTTTATTTATTTATCGTAAACATAGTGTTAGTCTAGCCAAACCGTTTATTTTATTCGCACCTACGCCACCATTATTATAATAAGATTATTAATTTATAGATTAGACACATTTATATCTTTATATATAATCAAGTCATCAAAACACAATCAACACAAATCAACGAACAAGAACGTTACCCAATGCAAAACTTTGCTGTATTAAACATAATTCACGTTGCGGGTATACTTACATAATTTCACTCCGCACATAACACTTTGTCACAACACGAATCTATCTCGTCCGCTCGACGTCCGTATGTCACTGCAGGGATCCAGCAGAATATCCGCGTCTGGTACATTTGCCTGACACATGCTGAGCTGGACTCCCATTTGGTGCAACCTTGAGACGCACACCGCACTGTGTATATTCGCTATTTTCATTTGTAGTATGTCATAGTGTCAAGTAATATCTATAATAATGTTCGATTTTTTTACTTTTTGTATGTTGGCCCCTTGTTTTTATATTTATGTCATTTGCTATAATTTAATTGTGCGTTTGTGTGTTGTGCTACGTCTTTTGTGTGCACTGAATAAATGGTTTATCTATCTATCTATCTAGACCGTCTGTTATGGCGGCTCGGGTGTCTTCAAACCTTTCATTCTGTCAAATCAGCGAGTTGTTTTAACAGTGTTGCTAGTACATTATACACTTCTCATTAAAAACTAAAAGAAACAGTACCTACTGCAAGTACTATTTAGGCGGCATTAAATAAAAAAGTGGACAGAAATCATAAAAAAAATCGCCAATAAATAGCTGGCAGCTTAGTCTACACAATGATGTACCACAATTCCAAATTTGACTTTTAAATTTTCCAATTTTCATCCAATAAATGAATGTAGAGATTGTTTTCCACTGCATTTAATCACAATTTTTTGCAGTAAATCTTGTTTTTTTAATAGTGATTGTTAACTAAGCTCTGTGACATCCTACCAAAGAGATTTTTTCCTAATAAATATACCTGGCCCACGAAAGCCGCCCAAGTCGTGGTGTTGCTGGATTCAGGGCATAGTCAGCGTGTTGTGGCTGCACGATTGCATCTTTGCCTCTCTGCTGTCAATAGCGGTATCGGGAGACTGGTATGTTTACTCGTCATCCAGGTTCTGATATATATCGAGTCACGTCTGTACAAGATGACCTGTATTCTGCGTCAGTTTCTCTATGAAATCGTCACTTTTTTCTGACAGCATATGCTTCTAAACTTAGCCGTCCCGCCAGAGATGTTAAATGAGGACCCCATTGTAGCCTCGAGCGTGATCCCCAGGAAAACAGTTTTATCGACGTTCTCTTGATTCAATACTATCTCACAATCACTACTTTTGGCATTAGGTAAAGAAAATCGTATACACTTAGTTTTTTTTCCATTTAATACTAAATTATCAGTGAACCAATAAAATTATGGACCTGCAGTAGGGCGTTATTAACGTCGTCAAAATTTGTAGCACTTTTTTCTACCTTAAAAATTAAAGAAGTATCGTCAGCAAATAACACCATTTGTGGTTGATTTTTAGTAAATGGAGAAGATCATTAACATACACTAAAAAGAGGAAAGGACCCAATATCGAGCCTTGTGGAACTCCCATTTCTACTTTTAAACTAAGTGAATTGACACCATTTATTTGAACTTGCGGCTGCCTATCATTTAAATAAGATTTTACTAGACTGAGCGCAAGTATTCCAAGTCCACAATGCTCAAGTTTCAAGAGCAAGGTTTCGTGATCGTCACCGTTGCGAGAGAGACGGCACGAAAGCGACCCACGTATACACGGTCCAGGTAACTATTATATAGGTAATCTATGGTCCAGGCGACTCGCAACCATGCTTAAGACACTGTTGGAGCCGCCCCACACCCTGCGCACCAGGGAAGCGCACCTTTCACGCATTTTTGCGTAAAAGCAATCAACATGCACATTCGCGAACATCCCTGACGCACTATAGAAACGGGGCAGCCCCACCAGCATCTTAAACGCATTGTTATATTGAACGCGGAGAGCGCTGTACGATCTTTGCGTTTATCTAGCCCACGAATATACGTACCCATTTTTACTCTAGTCGCATTGATGTAGGAATGACGTAATTTTAGACGTAGGCTCCTACAAACAGGAGCGATTCGCGTCACCTGTTGCGCCTGTTTGAAGGAGCCTTTATTTCTCCATAGAATCAATCCTAAAAATAACATTGCTTACGAAGTCTCTTGTCATTGGAAGATGAATTGCAAAGATAACTGAGCTTTTTATCTTTCTTTATTAGAAGTAAATATCGAAAACATTGTTCACAATAAATATTGGGTTTTCCCACACACCCTAATTATTGTTGTGTTTGACCTTGAGACTTTATTAACCACAAGCGGTTAATAAACCAGCACTCCGGTTAGATTGGGTTCATTAAATCAATCTTTTTAATTTAAGATGAGCGTTTTAACGTTGAGAACGGTCAACGACAGCGAAAATCTATGGTCGGGAATCGAATAGAGTACTCTTTGTTATCTAAGTATACACCATAAAAATTACAGATATAAATGTAGAAATGTTACATAGGGTGACACAATCTTATCACTAAAAGCGATCTTTTACAGACAACCTTTGGATGGATTAGAGGGAGGAGGAGAGACAATACTTCAGGTAGTCAGTGGTGTACCATTTACAATAAATACATACATACAAAAAACTTATACTCATCTACATATACAAGGTGTAACAGAATAAATGCAAGTCCTGAAAGTAAGTTTGCTCATAATTGACTACTGAATCGATTTCAGTAACAGCTATTAATATAGTAAGTACCTATTTTTTATTGCAATACTGACCGCCGATTGAGCCAAAGACAATTAAATCTTATTTCAAGGCAATAAGACTCTAATTTTAAATGCATAAAGTAATGCTCGTCAACACTATTTTCTGATATACCTAGCTTTAAAAAAAATTGTTTTGGTTTTTGTATAATGCTTTTAACTCAAACTCTAATTGGGGTGCTCATACACCCCAATTATGTTACACGTTGTAAATGATAAATGATTTTATTTTTGTAAGTAGGTTTGTACAAACACTTTTACACGTCAATCATATTTTAAAAACTAGATGAGGTCGGCACCACGGGATCTGGAGGCAAAAGTCCTCGCGCACATTTGGGAGTGGCGCGAGGAGGCGAAACGCAGGGGCGTAGCTCCGCTGCCGCGAGAAATCACGGTACAGCGGACAGAGCTCCGGCGGGATCTCAGGGCGGCATGAAGAGTGCGATTTTCGCAACCCAGCGCTGGGCACGTCACAATTGCGGCGATAAGTCCCCTCTTTGAGGAGTGGCTAGAGAGGCGCCACGGCGTCCTCACCTTCCGCCTGACGCAGATCCTCACCGGACACGGTTGTTTCGGGAGGTTCCTGGTCCGGATAAGGCGGGAGGAAACGCCCGGGTGTCACCATTGTGTAGATCGCCCGGAGGACACGGTGGAGCATACGGTGGAGTTCTGCCCGGCTTGGGCGGAGCACCGCCGTGTCCTCGTGGAGGTGATTGGCGGTGGCGATCTCTCGCGTCCGGCCCTGGTCCAGGCCATGGTACGGAGCGAGAGGGCTTGGGAAGCCGTCACCTCCTTCTGTGAAGCAGTAATGTTCGCGAAGGAGGAGGCAGAACGCGTGAGGGACAGCCAAATTCGCACCCTCACGCCCCTAGCCACCGCAGGAGACGCCCTGGGCGTCGGGAATCGCAGGCCGATTCCCGGCCACCGTAGGCGTGGGTTTACGAACGGCGAGCAATGGGCAGCTCGCCGTTCGATAAGGACCAGGCCCGGGTCGACGGGCGCGTTGTGTTCCACGCGCGCCTCAAAGAGATGTCAGCACCAATAATGGGTCCGCCAGGGCCGATGCCTGCTAGGGTTGCGGGGAAGTCCGAGAGGGATACCGTGGCCCCTGGCACAGGCAACTGAAGGAACACGGGTGGGTTTTAGTCAGTAAGAGTCTGACACGCCCTCCTGCTCTGCCCAGAGCGGAAGAAGTTATTTGATGATATCCCACCCGCAAAAAAAAAAAAGATGAGGTCGGCGTTTCCTATCCGACTACTCTGAGAAGAAAGACCGAAACAAACTCAGAGATCACAGTCTCTTTTAAAGTCCAGACAAAATCTTGGTCAGATCATGTGAAGACCATGTAGATTGGTGTCTGAAAGGGTATTTTGAGGAAAAACCACACAGATTAAGCGGACCTGTCCAGTCAGTGCACGCATCAGTGATCGTGTATATTATATACAATAATAAACATGAAACAAGAGCAAGGAAACAATATGTAATAATCCTGAAAATAATTATTTTATCCTATCTATCGGGTCCGAACAGTAGGTACCTACCTACAACTGTGCTGACCATAGTCACCAGTAGTAGTAGCCTTGTTTGTATTTATGCCAACAAACGCTTATACTTATTCTTTCTTTTAAATAAACATTCCTCATATTTATTTTAAGTAATCATGGTTCATCCACAGCCTTGATACTTTGAAACGGAACACAAGCTGCGTCAATCATTAAACAACAATTGATTTCCTACATACTTTGAATACCGAAACGATTGCTTTGATTTTGCTCAACGTATCAATTCAAAATTCGAAAACAAATATTACACACGTACAGATAGATAGATAAATCGTTTACTTGTTGCACACGAAAGACATAGCGCAATATACAAAAGCAAAAAAAAAAACAAATTACATGAATACCTGTTAAGAAAATACCTCCAAGATGACAATGTACAAAAAAAAAACACGACATATTATGAAGACACTATTGGCTATGTCACGCTTTAAAATAATTAAATAAGGAACATACAAAGTGCGGTGTGTGTCTCAAGGTTGCACCAAATGGGAGTCCAGCTCAGCATGCGTCAAGCAAATATACCTGCCTGACGCTGATATTCTGTTGGATCGCTGCAATGACATACGAATGTCGATCACACGAAATAAATACGACAATTATTGGTTTTGTGAATGTAGGTACGTATGATTCAAAATACCACTATCATGATTATCAGGCCAGTTGACATGACATCATCGCGTGATCTTTTTCATTAAATACTCGTTGAGAAGTTTGGCTTATGGTCTGTTCCAAAAGTAACTAACGAAAACGTGAAAAAAAAAACAGTAAACGTACCAGCTGTGGATGCCAATTTGTAGTGCCACTTACAAGCATTTGAGTGCTTTGTTTTAATTATTTGAATAAATTGATTAAACCCGAAATTCTAATTTAAAATCACTTATAAGATGTTTTTCATTTGAATGTTGAGGTTAATATTACAACGTCCATTTGCGTCGATGATTTATCAAATACAATTAAATTTATAACGTTATTCAATCAATAATTGTTGGACCAAGTGGTGAGATATTATTAAGTTAATACCTTTTAAATACAGATGAATGTGTTACTTTTTAATTGCCTTTAGTGAGTAAAAGCACTCAAATTGTAAATGGCACCACAAATTGGTATCCACAGGTAGGTAGTTACGTTTTCTGATCAATTTGTTTACATTTTCATCAAATACTATTGGAAGGGACTATAGGTACCACCATTTGTCCTAGTGTATAATTCGTTAATTACTTAAGCTACGACTAATAGTCGTTACTTTGAAAACTCTTAGTTACCGAATAGTTTTATTTTAGAAAATATTGTTTTTCTTCCATTAAAAGTCGTGTATTATTACTATTCAACGCCAATTAAGTAATTACAGATAACTGCTGTTCGTGATGAGCTAAAAATAGAAGTAGGTACAACATGAATGATTGAGTGCCCAAGAGGGTACAATAACTAGTTAGCACCACAACTTACTAGTTAGCACCCCAAAACCAGCCTGGCCATGATGTGACGGTCTGAAAATGAAAACCGTCAGGGTTACGAATAAACCTTACAACTTTTGTTGGCTTAATACTCCTGGTCGACAGTACACAGTCCTGTGATTAGTAAACACATCGTAGTCAAGTCAGGGAAATTAATTGTTTATCAAATTGAGTACTAACTTAAATTGCCCGTATATTAAATTCACAACCGTCATTCTTTGACAGTTGTATGAGATGGCTTTAACACGGAAAACTGACGTAGTTTGTCAAAAACAATTTGACTGGGGCTGTTTAAATAGGACATTTAATTTCATTCCATAAAATACCTACTGGAGTTATGGACCTACACTCGTGCCCCACAACCGTTTTGTAAGTTATCTCGTATTTTACCCGAATTGCGTGACGATCCTCGCTTCGCCCGCCTTAATTCCGTCAGATCTGATTTAAAAGGCTATTAATGCCTTTTAAATTATACCCCTCCCGCATATCTAGACTAAAGCCTGCTGATCGTAATCTAATAAATTCTTCACATAAATCACGATTGAAGTCGATAGAGATATTTAAAAAGATATTGTAATTTGTGAACAAGCTTGTTTTGCGCACGGAAATATTAGTCGTTCGTCAATCATCGATTGAAAGCCTGTCAGTTGGCAGTCTGTTCAATTTACTTACATGTTTGTAACCTTCTTATGTGGCCCTGATAATGGTATCTTTCCTATGAAAATATTGAGTTTCTTCGGCTTCTCTCATGCCATCGAATGATGATGAAAAAATCTCTTTTATTTTTAATATACATTAAAATGCTGATATACAATTAAATATATAACACGAGTAATTAGGTAACTATTTACACTAGGTACTACATTCAATGGTTGTGTCGTGTTTTTCATAAAATAATTTGTACCTACTATTATTGTTTTACATAATCGTCCCCCCTCATAATATTTACTTGCACTATTATCATTTATTATACTAATAACGCTTGTCATATCAACTTATTAGTCATAACTTTTATATGCCATAAAATAAATTTCCATAATAACATGTGTTACAGTCATTAGTTTCTTTATGTAACACATTACATAATCGATACTTGACAAGCAACATTTAATATAATTTAGAAACGTTTATTATTTGTACAAAAAATAAAGTCATTAAGGCATTTGGTCTGTAATCAAATGATTTATTACAGCAAACAATCTTTAGACAATAAACAGTTTGTATAATTCGAAACGGCTAGGTTAGGTTAGAACTGTGACCACACGCCAAGCGCCAGAGTTCCTCTTTTGCAAAGCAAGCATGCATGGTAGATTAGGTTTATGTTTAGGTTTACTTGTGAATAAAAAAATCTGGATCGTATAATCATAATTCAAGTAACATAACAATATTCATTTCATGAAAAACAATATTGTTTTAAATTTAAATTGGAGGTCAAAGCCACAGTATACATTTTATACTGTGCCAAAGCTCTCAAAAATTCTTCTTCACTTTAATTAATTTTATGGGTTAAAATGTTATTTATTCATTGTTTATTTTTTTTTACTAAATTATTTATTATTGAACTCGCATTGTTGAGCCAGTATGGGCAAATGAATATTATGGTGAATAAATGTTATGGAAAACGACATTAAGTATTGAAAATGGAAATTTATGGAATTAAATTATTATGACACTGGATATATAGATATCCAGTGTCATAATAATTTTATTCATTATATTTTATTCAATTTTATTTATTTTTATTTTTTAAACAATTTTCACGAATTTCATTGGTCATAATCATAGGATTATGACCAATGAAATTAGTGAAAATTATTTTATAACACATTTGCTCGTAAATGGTACTCGTATCTTATTTCACCAATCTCAATATCGTAGTGTATGTCATTACGTACTTGTGCGTTATTGTAACGCACAAGTTTCTTTTTAATAAGATAAAACGTACGGTTTATGAAGATGCTCCGTCTAAAACGAACGGTACTTTTTTAAATCTCAGCAAAGAGTTTTTATGTCGGAAAACTGGTCAACATTTTATGTACCTATAACTCGACCATATACGAGCACACACGCGTACATTCCACCATCGTCACCGCCGCGCCGCAGCCGCCTCCGTAGCCGCCACCGACTGCAGAACTCTGTGGTCTCGTTTCTCCTACTTTCACTCAAGAGAGTGAGAGAGAGACTGGTGAAATTGTAACTAATAATGATAACTTGACAACATTAAAAACGCCAACTGGCAACGTAATGATCAATTTTACAAATTGTTCAAATTTTTCTAACTGCTATAACAAGTGATTAAAGATTTATTCGTTTAAGAAAGTCCGAGTTTTATTTATTTCCTCGCCAATAAAAAAAATGTTATAAAACGTCGTATGACATACGTGCGCTTTGATAATTACAGCCTCTGCTTTCTTGTAGCCCTCGCCTACGGCTCGGGCTAGCAATATCGAATCGGCTGTAATTTTTAACTTTCCGCACTTATATCATAATGTACTATTATGTAATTTAACGATTATGTCAACTGAATTGTTCTTTCTAATGAAATTATTGCAAATACAAATATGGTATATAAAATTACAGTAAACATTAGTAAACCACATTATATGACCAACTAACAAACTATACAAATAATTACAAAAACAAAAGGACACTATGCCCGGTTTCTGAGGCACTTTTAACGGTGGTTTATCTATCCAATAGCGCTATTGGTTCGATAACTTGTGAAAATAGGTTTCCGTACATCGCAATTTAGGATAAACTCTGTATAAGGGGACTACATGACCTAAACGCAAGTTTTATAATGCTTAAAATTATATGATCCACTTCAGTAAACAAAATCAGAAAAATTTAAAATATTCTTCAGGATATACCTATGCTTCAAAACATAATACAACTACTTTGGTACGATAGAAAAAGGTCACCTATAAAAATTTCTTTTAACGATTAAAAACCATACTTTATATACATGCAATCATTCTGTTTTTTTTTTCAGATTTTTCTTCAAGCACCATATTAACGTGATAGTGCTTTAATTTTTTAGTCCAATCAATAGATTTTTTGTAAATAGAGTATTGCTTCATATTTTGCAATAAATTACCAGCTTTGTGTCATCGCGCTTCTCTTTCTTTTCTATGCAGTCCGACAGTAACCGCGCTTTAGCTGTTGTCAGCCCCTTACACTTAAATTAACTTAACTGACCAATGTTTGCCGTTTATCGATTCGATATACTGGTCAACAAAAAAAACGACCCGCCCATTTTTTGTTTAATACTAGTCGATGGTTTCACAGATCAGCTGTTGAACACAAATGTTTGTTTTTTGTTATTTTGAGTGTCGATATAATGATTGATGTCTTCTTTGTCATAAATGTTATTGAAATTATTTAATTATAATTACTTCAAAAGTAAATTAATTAACACCTGTAATACTTTTCATAAACAAAACAATAAGCACAAAAAAAAACACTGGTAGGTATTCATTGTTTTTGTTGATTGTAGAACAAACAAGCAATATTTATTTAAAAGAAATAACACCAACTCGGCGACTTTCTAATAGTAAATTAAGCCACATAATTACCCTCGAAAAAAAGAAATATTAATAAAAACAAGTTTATTTATATACAGGTCTATCTAGCGGCAACTAAGGAACTATGTAGTTATCGGTTTCATAGTTATTGAATGGTTTATTGCGTATTCAGAAACGTAGTGACATATAACCGACGTTTATCTTAAGCTTAACTTTGAATCAAAATAGCTAATGGCAACTTATCTGGGAACTCAAGAAACCGGGCCTTAGACGTCGAAGTACTCGTCCGGATTGCTGTCATCCGGAAACGCGCCCAGAAGACTGGCAGCATTGCCACGTTGACCAAAGAACAAGCCGACCCTCTGGTCATTTGAAAAAATGTCCTTGGCAGCTGATAGCAATTTCGAAACAATTAAATTGTCAAATTCAAAGTAACATTGATAAGGGAGTAAATATAATTTTTGGCTTTGTCGACAAAGCCTAACATTCTGAAAAAAAAATGTAATATAGGGTCGGTTCTTTCGTATGTTATAGGTATAAAGTTGTAGTAAAATCTCTTAGGCAGTACTGTTTGCATCTGGTTCGTTTTGATACCATTAAATACTTAGATGACATTCATTTTTAAACAGACACTTTTTTAAGTGTCTGTTTAAAAATTAATGTCATCTAAGTAAAAAGACGATTTCCCGCCATGTTTCAAATGTTTCTCTGTCCGCCAAAATGCGTGAATCTAACCTTCGATCTACTTGAGGATGTACACATCATTTGCTGATGGATTGCGTCAGGAACCAAGATGAAAGGAGAATTTTAGTCAATGAGTTTAATTTAAATATATCACAGGTAGGTTTAATTCAGTAAATTTTAGTACAACTGAAGTCAGATGTGGCGAAAAGATTCAGCGAGTTGGTGTACCATATTGATTAAAATTCTCCTTTTAATTTAAATTTAAAGCATTGCATCGTACTAGTCTGTATAAGGCATGATGGGGTTGGCGTATCCATTGGGATAAAAACTCAAATTAATCTATAAAGATAAAAAAAGAAAACCTTCGATCAATATTAGCACTAGATTAAGGATTAGGAACAAAAACACTGCTCAAGTGGCCGCGATTGCATATAACTTGACTATAAACCTTAGCACCTTATTTTTGGGTGGGAAATCATCAAATAACTTCTGCCGCTCTGGGTATAACGGGAGGGCGTGTCAGACTCTTACTGACTAAAACCCACCCGTGTTCCTTCAGTTGCCTGTGCCAGGGGCCACGGTATCCCTCTCGGACTTTCCCGCAACCCTAGCAGGCATCGGCCCTGGTAGACCCCGTTATTGGTGCTGACATCTCTTTAAGGCGCGCGTGGAACACAACGCGCCGTTGACCCGGGCCTGGTCCTTATCGAACGGCGAGCTGCCCATTGCTCGCCGTCCGCAAGCCTGCGCCTACGGTGGCCGGGAATCGGCCTGCGATTCCCGACGCCCAGGGCGTCTCCTGCGGCGGCTAGGGGCGTGAGAGCGCGAATTTTGCCTCTCCCTCACGCGTTCCGCCTCCTCCTTCGCGAGCATTACTGCTTCGCAGAAGGAGGTGACGGCTTCCCAGGCCCTCTCGCTCCGTACCATGGCCTGGACCAGGGCCGGACGCGAGAGATCGTCACCACCAATCGCCTGCACGAGGACACGGCGGTGCTCCGCCCAAGCCGGGCAGACCTCCACCGTATGCTCCACCGTGTCCTCCGGGCGATCCACACAATGGTGACACCCGGGCGTTTCCTCCCGCCTTATCTGGAACAGGAACCTCCCGAAACAACCGTGTCCGGTGAGGACCTGCGTCAGGCGGAAGGTGAGGACGCCGTGGCGTTATCGCCGCAATTGTGGCGTGCCCAGACTTGAATGTCCCTGACGGCTGGTAGATGTCATGCTCACTCAAATGTCTCGCTGACGGTGGCGCGTGTGTTGGACCATTTACCTCCCTTCAAAATGGTTGCGCTGAATTGTGCTGACCCATGCGTCATGTTCGTGAACGGGCGCCACGCGCCGTCAGTTGGGACTGGTCATCTCTTAGCTGCCACTGCTTAATTTAATTATTTTATTTTTGTATTTTTTTTTGTTTCTATTTGCTGTGCTCTGGACACTTAATGTGTACGTCTTATTTACATAGTTCTCACATAATATATAATTATTAATTCAACATTAATGATGTAACTAATATTTCTGTGACAATATAATTTAATAGTGTCCATGGAGTTTCTTGCCCGTTCTTCTCCATAGGTACCTACTACGCTTTGTAATGGGCAACTAGCTTCATATTTCAGACTGACCGACCACTTGACAATTCAAAAGTGCCTGTAAATGGTTAATTGAAATAAATACTTTGAGTTTGAGTTTGATCTTCTTCTTAACTTCTTCTTCTTCTGTAGTTTCTGCCATGGTAAGAAGGTGTGAGTTTATATTTGGTTTCATATCTCCAATAAGTCTGAAGTCACCAGTAAACACTGAAAGTTATTAATTCATTATTTATAAACTTGCAGAAACACCAGCAACAATACCTAGCCTGTAATGTTAGATCATATTACGTATTGATAGGACTCAAGACTGGTATGAAGTACCTAACAATAAAATTGTCAAAGAAACTCCGACGGCGTTGTATATCGACCGGGATCCGATAAAACGCCCCTCACTCTAGCAAAATAATCACAGCTACCCTGGAGGAGATATGGCCAAAAACCTTATACTTACTGACTTCGAAGACTGAGAGCTGTTCAAACGTTTCACATTCGGTCACGCGATATAGTGTAGCAATTTTACAGTCTGAATGGTATGAACACAAAAATAAAAAAAAACTATGGTAGGGACCTACCATAGATTTTTTTTTTTATTCGATCTGCAATCAGCCCTTGAGCTTTAATCAGATGGTTTGTTTCTTCAGTCAATGACAATATACATACATACACCTTTTTCTAGGACAGTACTCACGAACTTGTTGAAAAACAAACTCGCAAAAAGATAACCAAATCACACTCGCTGAAAGAGCGTCATACACATAAATGATGTTTATTTCTGTAAGTAGGTTTATACAAACACTGTTACACGTCAATAATATATGAAAAAACTAGAAGAGATCGGTATATAGGTAATATCGATCTCATCTAGTTTTACTCTGAGAAGAAACGCCGAAACAAACTCGGAGGTCACTGTCTCTTTTAAAGTTTAGACATTATCTTGGTCAGATGATTTGTAAGGACCATGTAGGTTAGTGTCTAAAATTGGCTTTTGGCAGAGAACCACACAGATTTCAGTGGACCTGTTCAGTCAGTGGACGCACGTGTCAGAAATCGTGTAGCTCAACTCAAAAATTAAGGAGCTCAACGGTTCGACGAAAATAAAATGATAATGCCAGTGCCCAGAAATTACTTTTTCAACGTTTATTTTGATTAAAACAAGAGGTCTTCAGCAACAAAAGGGTCAAAAATGTTGGTAGTTTGTAACTATTAATTACCTCCAGGGTTACGGTATGCAAGTTGGATTTTACCTTTTGTCCAATGAAAATATCATGAAGCTAAATTCCAATATCAACTTTTTTCTCATATTCCAGGAGTAGGTAGGTTTTCTATTTGGCATTTATCAGTTTTTAGATAATAATAATAAACATTTATTTCTAACAGCGCAATAACAACCTTGAGAATAACAATTTATATGTATGTAGAAAATAAAGAATACAAAACAAAATAAAATAAAAATACGATCTTATGTCGTGCGTGGATGGTTGTTAGAGAGTAATTCACACTGACCTCCGTACTAGTAAAAACTGTATCACGGTAGGTCAGTCTTCCTCGTTCTCCAATAATCACACACTTAAGCACTTTATAGTGAACATAATATTTGGAGACTTAAAGCAGTGTTCGGTATTAATTAATACATTAGTATCGTTACTACCAATCGTAAGGTGGGTAAAACTATTTTTTTTTAAGTATATTCAAAATATTTAGACAAAAAATTGTGTAAAGGAAGTTGTTGTGTTGATGTTTGTATGATGTTGTGTGTTGATGTAATTGGTGTATGTGACTGAATGTGTGTGAATACGAGATATGTGTTTATATTTATGATAGGCTTACCAATAGCTTTTCTGTGTTAACATAATTAATCTGAAGTAGAAACTCATTTAAAATCTTTTTGCAATTATAGATTGACGAATCACGTAACCTCAAACTCCTAGACAACTGATTATACAAATAAGGCCCGATGTGGTCAAAAAACTTGCTAGCGAATACCGTTTTAGTTCTAGGAACACGATACACTAAATCCTTTCTACGCCTGGTTGTTGTAAGGGGTAACTTAGAGTGTTGCTGTAGGATCGAAGTTTTTATAAACAATTGTCTAATCGTAAGTAATGACAATTCTTTATGTAGTGTATGTGTGGGGTACATAAATCTCCTGAAATTCATTACTTTAAGTACAGCTCGCTGCGCTCTTTCTAGGGATAAAAGTGTTGTTTTAGAAGTGCCTCCCCATGCAGTGATACAATAAGTTATTATTGACTGGCAAAGGGAAAAATAAATAGTTCGTAGTAGTTTCGGTTGGCAAACATTCCGCAGATTTTTAAATAAGTGGATCATTCTCCTAACTCGAGTAGTCATGGAGGCTATTTGTTCCTTCCATGAAAGATTTTGGTCAACAGTAAGACCCAGATACTTGATGGAAGATACCTGTGAGAGATTGTAGCAGGAGCAAGACAGAGGATTTATGCATGAATGAATTTTGATGGATGAGGAATTAATAGGTGGTTTAGTCTTATTACGAATACTAAAGGCAATGTACTTAGTTTTTTGGGCAGATGATGAATGAATGGTGATGAATGATGAAGATGACAGTGGATGAAGGCTTTAGACTTGCGTTTATCCACCTACTTAATTTGAGTGTGAGTTTGAATAAACATAATAGGCAGGGAAAAGTTTTTTCGTATTTTATAGGTTTAAAGTTGTAATAAAATCTCTTTGGCTATACTGTTTGTATCTGGCTGGTTTAGATACCATTAAATAGATGACATTAAAAAAAGAAAAATAAAACGTAAAAAATGATACCGTACATTTTTACAAAAATGGGACACAAGCCGCGAATAAATATGTGACGATTTATGGACTTAACGCAGTGTTAGTAAGAGTAGCACAAAGTTTGTTCAAACGATTTCAGTCCGGGAATTTTGATGTCAAAGATGCAGTTTGCTCTGGTCGACCTGTCACGGAGAAAGTCGATGCTATTTTTGAAAAAGTGGAACAATTTCAGCATATTAGTAGTTATGATATAGCTGAAGAGTTAAGGGTTGACCACGAAACAGTTTTGACCCATTTGAAAAGGTCTGGGTAAGTATACAAAAAAGCTCGATATTTGGGCACCGCACGGTCTCTTGGTCTTGAATTTGTATATAAAATACTAAAGAACTTTTCTCCCGACCTAATATTATATTACCTAGCACTATCGGTACATTCCTTTGTAAGAAACGTGTTATTGTAAACAAAGCACATTAGTAAAACACTATGTTAATGAATAGATATCTGCTCACTAAATACTTTAGGTATATTTATTTATTTAAATTTTTCGCACAAAAGGTACAAAGGCGGACTTAATGCCTCAGGCATTCTCTACCAGTCAACCAAGGGTGGTGAAGAGATTAGATGACAGGTGCTTTAATTGAAAGGAACAATGATAAAAAAAAACTATTAAAACAACGTACACAAATACATAAATAAGTCCTATACACTTACATACTATTTACTATACTATATACTTACATAAATATATATATATATATATATATATATACAAATTCAAGGAAGAGAGATGTTGAGATGACTCTACTCTATTGGTTTTGAAAATAACTCTGCAATTTCCGCTTAAATGCATACCGACTGGTAGCCGTCCTGATATCAAGAGGAAGCGCATTCCAAAGAAGAATGGACTAAATATGAAAGGAAGAATGAACAAAGTCAGAAGTATGAGAAGGACAGGGTAGAAGAAGATTGTTAGAAGAACGCAGATTCTTAGCGTGAGAAGAACATAGGTATTGGAAGTGAGACACGAGATAAGAAGGAGGAGTGGGAGAGTTGAGAAGGGAGAAAAGCGTGGTCAAAGCACGCAAACTTCTTCTTTGGCGAATGGACATCCATTTGAGCTCGACACATGGTCATATTTATGGTTTATCTTGAACGACACGAAACTATTTTGTTTTTAATTCTGTTAATAAATATTTTCATGGTTCATTTTATTACAAGTTGGCGCTTAAATTGTATATCGACTATCTCAGAAAAATCGCTGTAACAGAGAGGGCAAAACGTTCACAGATGTAAGGGCTTATTTGTATTGCAATACGATTTAGGGCTAAAGTACGAGTAATAACAAATTAAATTTACTACACTTATTCGTAAGTAAGTCACTATTACTCAAACAACGTTGGATATCTTATATCGCGAGACCACTAAATGACACTGTTCAGGTTTTCACTACTCTCATCAATACACCACAATACAAATTAAAATATAAGCCTTGAATTCAAAACCCAATGAACAGTCAGAGGTAACGAAATGCAGAAGAAACTTAAAGAAAAACTTACAAAATAAAAGAGCGATGACTTTGCCGAAGGGAGCCAATTAACGAAGACCGAACAGGCGAACATCACAGTACATTCGATCCGTTCTTATTTCGTTCAGCAGTTCTAATTTCAAACTTTTGACAAAGCAATAGAAAGACAAGCAAGTGCCAGATTGGACTTGCACGAGTGTTCCGTACAATCAGCTTTGCCTGAGGCAATATTGTATGCTCGATGCCACGCAAAAGTTTACTTTCTTCAATGAGCTTTATATTCTTTCCTCTACCTACTTAGTGGTTATTTTTACCATACATAATGGTAGATATATAACTAGTTATCCCCAATACCTACTTCTTTAGCACGTGTATTCCGTGTTCAGTCAACTGCAGGGCTAATACCCAATACGCGTGGTGCTGAAACTATTTATTGAAGCTTTGAATTAGCAGAGAAAATTACTGTTTCTCTGCTAATTTACAGGTTTAATTTAGTTGTCACCTGAAGAAAATTACCCGTAGGTAACACACAGACAAACAGACACCGATGAGATCCTATAAGTGTTCCGATTTGACTTTTTACCACGGAACACTAATTATTAAACTTCCCTGTACCTCCCACTTTATTTCTCAGTCGTTTTATTTGTGTTCTGTATTAAAATAATCGGATAGCGTTATCAATACAGGAAAAATGAAACTGAATAATTTAAAGTCATGAGACTAAATATTAATTGAACTAACATTGAACCAACCTAAATATTTAACTTTCATGATAATTTAGTGATCTTAAGCCTGAATGTTTTAGGAAGGCTTCAACTATTAAGTGAAGATACTAAAACTTAATGGATATAGTTAAAGTTTAGATAGAATTCAAGCAAACCCTTCTGGCAATCTTAACGCTATAATAATATTATGAGACAAGAGACCTAAAAACATTAAAACCCAAATAAAGAAATACCCAAATGTAAAGTATTTTCACATGGCGTTTAGCATTGACTTCATTAAGCAACGTCAGACGTCCCATAATAATATCCCATATGAATAGGGGACACATTCTTGTACCAAACAAAGCAAACGCTATCGTTTGATTTACATTTAATGTACTTAAATCAAAGAAAAAATTAAACTTATTATAAAAAATAAATTGTATATACCTGCGTACTTCCGTACCTGCTTTGTTGAAATCTGGTAATTTAATAAGTCTGTATGAGGTTAGTTCGTCTTTTTTTAAAGTTCAAAGTCTACCCTCCATAATAAAAAGCAGAGGAGACCGAACTACATTAAAGATTTTGAAAAACTACCAAACGAGTTAATTTCGTTATAAGCCTTGTTGCCTTTGGAGGCAAAGGCCCACCATTTCATCGCCAGTGCTCTCAAAACGGTGAAGGAAAACATCGTGAGAAAGCCGGCATGTCCTAGAACCAAAAATTCGAGGATATGTGTCATTCACCAACCCGCACTGGGCCCGCGTGGTGGATTACGGCCTACTCTCTCTCACAGAGAGGAGGCCTGTGTCCCAGCAGTGGGAACATTATAGGCTGATCATGTATATCTTGTAGGGCAAAGGTCGCCCTCTTCCCACTTTTCCCGGTCTACTGCTATTCTGAGCAAATCCTTTAGGGAGTCGAGCTCTTCCCACCATCTTCTTCTGGGCTGGCCGCGTAATCCTGCCATTTGGGATCCACTTAGTGGTGATTTATGCATATTGCTGCTCTGACATGTGGCAGACGAGGCCAGCCCAGTTCTACTTAAGTCCAGCAACTGTGCGGCCAGCATTCGCTATTTGTGTACTGGAACGAAGTATAGAGTTCCTAATGCAGTCTGTGAGTTTGACACCTAGTATACTTAGTTCCATAGCCTGTTGACAGACTCCAAGTGCAGACTTTTGACGCGTTATAAGAGGCCATGTTTGAGCTCTGTAGATGAGGGTGGGAAAATGAAGAATGAAAACACACACATATCGAGTTAAAATTTCCGTTAATTAGCTTCAAATACAAAGGCTTATAAAACATTATTATCGTATAGATTTTAGAGCCACACATTGTATGAGGTATCCAAACTTGACAACTTGACCGAGGCAGTAACATTCGACCGGAATAGATTTACAATCCGACCGCGTATTTTGTTTTATTTCCGGCGAATGAAATAAAGATAAGGCCTACAGTGATAGCCGTCAGGATTTATAGTCGACAAATAAAATCGGGCCATTATTGGAGAAGGCTCATCTACCCTAATTGAGGGCTATTTACTTGCTTTCTTTAGCCTATGGTTTCTTTATTACCTCTCCTTATTACAACTTATTTTGGGTACCTACTTGGTTTTGCTGTTCATCTATACTAATATTATAAAAAGGTATGTGAGTTTGTATGTAAGGGTTAATCTTCGGAATTGCTGATCCGATTCCGAATAT
The DNA here is from genome assembly GCA_937001585.2 of Brachylomia viminalis. Taxonomy (NCBI): domain Eukaryota; kingdom Metazoa; phylum Arthropoda; class Insecta; order Lepidoptera; family Noctuidae; genus Brachylomia; species Brachylomia viminalis. Next base: position 9,205,190 of record OW443302.2, on the reverse strand, counting down.
TTTTGCACTCATGGGATGCTACAGTATTTCCGAATATCATAGGATATATTTTATGTTAAAACAAGACATTTCACGCGGACGAAGTCGCAGGCAGAACTAGTATAGGATGATGGATATACCTTAGTAGTTGTTATGTAGTTTTCATGTACTTTATTCAAGGTTGTTACGCAAAAGGAATAAGGATTTTTCTATGAATTTAAAGACATTGCAGTGAGCTCGTTAGACTTCATTAGAAGTAATTTGTAAATACGGGGCCAGGCCTGCTCAGCAGATTAGGAAGGAGTATTTCTAACCCTTCTTAGATATTCGACTGCTATTATGTTAAAAATGTTTTTTTATTAGGACTAGTAAAAGTGCTTCTTGTTTATTCTAATTAAGCACAGATACCGAATTACTGAATTGTTATTAAAATAATAGTCGGCAGTTTAAGCCGTTGCTCCATAGGGGGGATTCAGCTCCATAAGGGGGATTGTGTGCCACAATAGACCGTAATACACAAGACATGGGTTCATTGTTTTTGCTAAGGCCGCTGTCACATCGTCATTTGACACTTTGCCATCGTCTTCAACTGTTGTGTTAAGCTACCACACTGTCCTATTTAGTTATTTACTATTTTAGAGAGATAGAAAGAGAAAAAAATTGTTAAATTGCATGTAACAGAAATGTTATGGTCATATTTTGCGATTACCTTAAATAACATTACCGTAATTATTCTTGTATTTTGTAGTCATTTCCGAGCTATCTATCCCGTATGTTGCACCTGCCATGGTATATCTCTGCATCACCCTAAGGTTGACTGGTAGAAAATGCCTCAGGCATTAAGTCCGCCTTTGTATAGTATTTTTTTTACTTGTGCCTATAGTTTTAATAAATAAATAAGACCTTTGAAGAGTTAGAGAGAAAGAGACCGTAATCTAAAGGCACCCAAACTAAACGACAAGTGATCAGTGATCAGCGCGTCGACTGCGACTAATACCTGCTAAGCACTCAAAAGCGGCGTCTCAACTTGTACCCTGGACGCATCGACCTAGCAACCTAACACAGGAAAGATTGCTGGATGGTACTTAAAAGGTAGTGGGGTTACGTTAACTAGTTCATTCATTTGAAAATCACGCGTTTTTTAATAATTTAACAATTTGCAAATTCTACCTTTGCCTGTATTATCGACTGTTTCATGGGCGACATAAATATATAAAAAAATACAAATACAAATATGGTTATTTGTTGAACATAGGTAGGTTAGGTATAGATGTTTTAATGTGTGTTGTTGTTGTGTGTGTGTGTGTGTGTGTGTGTGTGTTGTGTGTGATGATGTTGTACTTCGTTGGATAGCTGATTAAATGAAGATGTCTTCCCCGTAATTTGTACGCTTAATGCTGTAGTAACATTTTGAGATAACTGGTGTCAATTTTTTTGTACGTAGATAATTTATGAAAATTGTTTTATAAATTTCGTCCTATAACTTTTAACTGTTACATGTTTTAGAAAGGAGATTGTTCTGCATCCATACATCTTTCGCCCCAGAACCAACAACGAAGGAAAATTACTTTGCGTGTTTTATATTAAAAGTATATGCCCATTGAGACAAAGTTAAATGACGGAAAACTTGCAGGAAGCATTTATTTAAAAAGAATACAAAGCTTAAGAGGTTATATTTAGTAAGAAACAATCCTTTTATACTTAGAAACACATAATAGTAAATGCCTGTCACTAATGTTATTTCTATTGCGTGTATGTGGCTAGTTAAGCTTATAAATTCAGTAAAACATTTAAGTACTAATGTACTTACCTATATTGTTTGGTGTTAAATAAAGCAAATTGAAATCACTACACAATGTAACCACGAAGAAATGCTAGCGAGTGCAATAACTTGACAGTTGATTGACATGACATGAAAAGGATTAGGGATGCCCATACATTAGATCCGTACCGATATATTTTAAACAAAATCGATACCGTTCAGTACCCAGCGTGTTATTCTATTTGAAATATTACAATGCATCTCACTTAGGGCGTTTGTGCATTACCTCGTAATCGGGTCGTATTCGTGATTCGTTAAAATACAATTCGAAATAGCCTTCATAATGATTGAATGTATGGTAGTTTGTGCACTGCTTCGTTTTTGTAAAATTTCTCACATCGAGTCAATTTTTACGGATCGAAGTAGCCATCATGCTTATTATATGGGGTTTTGTGCACTCACATCACTCACATTCGATTCGTATTCGTATTCGCGTTTTTCACGCGTCATATCCTAAAAACATATACCGTAAAAGGAAAGTACGTAGGTACGGATTAGTCTTGTGCCTGCTCGGTCATTTTAAAGATCGCTCCGTACCTCGTAGTTCAATTCGGACAGTGAACTAGTTCATTCTATTAGTTCTATTAGCGCTATTCGGTCTTCGCTCTTGGTCAGCATTTCCAAAGAGCACAGAGCAAATACATAAGATTGTAATGTAACACTACGTTTAGGTACTAAATCTAAATGCACTAAAAATCTATAGTTATTTTTTTCTGTTTATTATTAATACTTACAGCAGATTCATAATAAATAATAGATTAAGATTATGATATTCTCTGTCAGGAATGTAGGTATAATTTTAACCGAGATATTATTTACCATTCAAATGTAAATCTGTGACCAAATTATAGTTATTATTTTTTAACAAATTATAGTTAGTTTAAAAGAAAAAATATATATATTGCGAGTTTAGAGAAAAGTGATATTTAGTCACAAATTCTGCGGAATTTTAAAAAATACATGTAAATTGGGTTTTCTCGAATTCCATGAGTTTTTGCCTAGGCTTTATGGAGTGCTTAATTGTTGCTAATGGGTCACACTATCAGGTCCTGGGGGGAATACGTCAAATTACAAGTCACACTGTATACCTACTATATTTTTATAGTTTTAGTAGGTAATTTAAATAAATATTTATTCCTCAATTTTCGCAATTGCATCTACTACTATTTGTGTCTGCGTCACCAGCATCAAAGGTTTACTGGTAAACAATACTTATGACATTAAGTCCGCCTCGGTACGTTTGTGTGATTGAAGTATATACTATATAATTTTCAACCTAACTATCAGTGGCGAAACGTTTCAATATCTGTATAATATATAATTTATAACTGTATCTATATAATATAAAATATATATCTGTGAAAATAAAGATAGTATCCCAGTAACTAAAAAAATACAACAAGAAATCGTCATAAACAGGCCAATACCATCAATTTTCCTGGATAAATAATACAAAGAGTAAGAATTTAATTAAAAGTGAAGGAACAACTATTTCCAGCCAATGCACATATTTTTTTCTACAATAGAATTACTAAGACCGGTTCGAGCGATTACTTCAAGCAAACAATTTTGTCTGCCTAGATAAAGAAAGTAATGAATAGTATTTTCTAGACTAAATGCCAGCCACGTAGTTCTTAAACTAGTTTATATGCCCTAATTCTTGAAAAAAGCAATTCTAGGGCTCCTAAACCCAAATCACAAAGCAAGGAATACAATAATTGTAAAGATTTCCAGAACAATTCAAGCATTTACTGTGATCATTTTTTTGGGAAAACAAATGCGAAAAGTTAAATGAGTTCCCAAAGTTTTACCATGTGATTACGACGTATAATTTTGGAAAATTACCCATGGGCACAATGTTATGGTACGTAAGGTATGATGGCGGAATCACGGCAGTAATTTTCATGCAGTCGACCTTAACGTGGGCTGGCACCAATTATTAGAAGTAAAAAATGGTCAAGTACGAGTGGAACATGAATGAATGCATGTATATTTATAATGATTATGTTACCCACAGTGGTTACCTGAATATTAACATGATACATTCAGTTTTAGAAAGAGACTTTCGCACTCGTATAGTGACATAGAAGAAGCTTCACAAAGCCTAAAAAAAGGCGTGTGTTTATGTTTGTGTGCATATATTTTTATGCCATTTATTATTGTAGTTATATTTTTAAATATGTTGGATCTGGTCATTAGTACGGACACGAAACGATTCGCCGAGACGAGACGGTTCCGTGACGTCTTCACTCAGATGCGATCTGACACTGCAAATGTCTTCCTCGCCGTCAGCTTAAAAACATCACGACCTCAGAACAATAACTAATTATTGTTCTGAGATCACGACTCACTAGAAGCGCGCTATATGTGTAGGTAGATCACGTGATGTTTCCAGTGGCGCGCTTGCGAATCGTTTCGTGTCCGTACTAATGACCGGATCCAATATATTTAAAACAACAACTACAATAAAAAATGGCATAAACATATATGCTATTCTCGATTCGTTGTATTAATGTTGTTATTGTATTAATTTGTGCTTTTTATAAACGCTGTGTATCGCACCCAGTGTGTTTTCATTGCACGATACCCATATTCTGCCCACATGATGTCTGAATCGAATGGAGTTAATCATGACGATCCTACAAATATATAATTTTATTTATTGTGTTTTTTATGGATCATGTGGTGAACAATTAATTTTTTTATTTTTTTATTGGAAGATTGTATGTGCCATTCTTCCGTACTTCGTACGTACCGTACATCCGAGCTAATGACTACGTCATACACCAATACCTCGATCCAAACGTGTTAAAGACGACGAAAAAACAGAATACGGCAAAAGCTTGCGATGATTGCTTACTTAAATAACCTATTTCAGTGGAAATTAAAAACGTCTTCAACAACTTGTAGTTGAAAATGGTGTCTGTACATAAGTATTACTTAGTAAAAAAGACAGAAGGTATCCAAGTCTTATGTGTGAATTACATATTTAACGCTTACGTCAAAATTGTGTCAATATGTACATTTAGATCAGAATCTTCAGACAGATAATGTCAAAGCTGAATCGCAACTAAATAATCTTAGAAAGTATGAATGAATGTCATCTTTAACTTACGGCCGCTTTAATATTTTTTTTTTATCTAAATTACTAATTAAAATAATAAATAAATAGTGTTTTATTGCAGGCAAAATACCCATAAACCAAAAAAATCAAAACAATAAAAAAATGGATTATTTGTCACAGAAACACGTGCGTCTAAAAAAGATAAATAAATTCGGATAAATGATACTTTACTTGATGAAGTATAGGTACGGGTAAGTTTTTACAAAATAATGTTTTGTATCATACCTTTCATTGTAAAACTGGTAATAAAGATTTATTATAATTATTATTTTTATTGTGTCTTAGACATATCTCGGGACCCTGGGGTCCCGGACCTTTGGAAGGCGTACGAGGGGCCTTAGCGAACTCATAGAGGCCCAGCGGCGATTATCCCTGTACGCACTATGGAAGTGGACCCAAGGACAACCCGCGGTTGGTGTGGAGGTATTACAAGATATGAAAATAAAGGTATTGGACTATGGATTTGGGTGGTTAAAGTGGACTGGTTACCTAAAACTATGAGAGGACTATGGACCCTGCCTGACCAAAGTTTTATACATACAATACACGGATAAAACGGCAGGGGGTGACTTGCACACTCAATAGTGAGCCCCCGGAAACGATCGCTAGCACATAGTGACGTAGTGACAAGGGGGCAACAAATCCTAAGGTGCATGAGGAGTGGAGAGGTATTCCACGGCTATCAGGACAATCCTGGAAGAATGGTTAAGATCCCTACCAGCATCTTACATTCCTTCCTCCGAGCACGTTTGCTCTTGCGAATCTCCACTCAAGCCGGCCAATAAAGGCAAGAATGAGGTGGGAGCTCAGTTCCTCGTCAGTTTTCTCTCCACCTGGCCAATACAGGCGAACCAGAGATGAGGAACATAACTTCTTCCGTGAGATAGAGTCGGTGGCATCGCTACTGCCCAACAGCTCGCCACATGCTGCCCTGCGGGTTTCTGTATCTGTCTGGCTCCTGACGCTAGAAGGTTCCAACGAAGTATTTTATATTAATTTATCACTCTAAGCTCTAATGATTGCCATTACTTAGTTTAAAGGGCAGTTCAGACAACGCTATAATACTCGTATAAAGCATAAAGCCAATATTTTATAGCAAACAATATCGCTCAGCATACCTACGTCATTTTATATGGACTATTTCACATAACGCTATGCTATTAAGTATTGGCATGCTGTTCGCGATAAACTTGAACGATTCTCAGAGCTATATCGTACGATTCCCCAGTTTTTTTTTTTTTTTGTTTATTCGCTTGGTGAGCTTACCACGCTAGTGAGTACCAAATCCATATTGTGTGCACTTTATGACGGGTCGCCGTCAAATAAATTGCTATACATAGTAAGTAGATCTGCTTGCGATATATCGTATAATGTGAACGTCATGCTATAGGTATAGTTATTTATAGCTTATGACGCAATATGTTTTACGAAATAGCGAAATAGTATACCGTAGTCTGAAATGCCCTTTACCCTATTGGGAACATCTCATCTCGTAGTACTTACATCTGAAATACATTTCTGCCTCTGCTTGGTTGGCAACAGGTTTATTGTTATTTTCCGCCCAATATCTCTCATATAAGTGAATAATTCATATTTGCGATCCCGTAAGAGGTAATATTACGAAACTGTATAGGTAAGTAGCTATGAATAATATCCTTAAATAGACTCTACGTGAATAATTTCATAAGTGTGTGCTGAGATTGTTCTAATTCATTTTTGATGTGTCTTCAAAAATAATATATTGAGTATTAACTTTAATATTAGCTTATGCAGCCAGCAGCAAATTCCCAATTCCCGCGATAACCTACTTTCCGCCTTAGAAATGCAGTGTCACAAAATAGTCGATGGATTTCTGTAAATTGGAACTCCTTACCGAGCGTTAAACTAGACTCCATGCTCCATTAGTCGTCGAAAAATCCCAAGCCGGCTTTTGCAGGCACCTTGGGGTGCCTGCAAAAGCAAGGGCTTCCTTAAAGTGCTACGGTCACAAAACATTACAGAACGTACCACAAAGAAAAAAGTAAGACCTTTTAAGGTTTTTATTGTTTTTAAATAAAGTGGATGTTAAATACAAAAGCTCAAGGAGGCTTTTGTTTTTAAATAATAATTAAGTTAGTACTTAACTTTGTATTGGGTAAAACAATGAATTCCATTTTCTCGGGAGTTAAAGTTGTTATGCCTAAAATGATACAAATTTCTGTTATTATGGCTGGGGTGAATGTCTAAATATTCAAGAAGAATCCAGCATAATAGGTTGAGTTTTAATTTTGAAACGTTTCTAAGTAGATACCCTCTTTTGAAACCTTTTAAGATACGATATTTGGCGACTGGAAGAAGTTGTACACTAATCTACAATATTCTTCAATAATACCAAAACAAGCCCTTAGTGTAATAATACCTGAAACTTGTGAGGCAGTTTTCAAGGTGTTAAAAGAAAAATACATTAAAGTAGGTGTTTATATAATTATTTATTAAAGAAAGTTATACAGCGTGGCGCTGCAATGGTGACCTTAATTTAACACACATATACGTTTTCACATTTTCGTTTCATGACAATTTTTTATTTCCATTAAACGTTATTATTTACAGATTTATTAAAGAATTTAGGAAATAGCATCTTAGAGCAACCTGTACTTAAAGAACTGTCGCGCAGCGGTCATTTCCCTCGGTCACGGATCATAACTTCGCATCAATGAAATTAAAACGAATAAGCAATACTATTAGGATGAAACAAATGCATAGAGTAGGCGAATTTAAGGAAATTTCCTTTGTTGGCGAGCAGCGCAGGCGACGCGCGCTCTCCCTTCCACCCACCCGCCGCACCGAACACGAATTCTTTTTTTGCTTTTCTAGTGCTAGTCGAACCCGTGTCCTTGACGCACTTATTTACACTAGTGCGCATAATTACGTCGCGAAAAAGACTCTTAGCTATTGTTTTATTTATTTCTTTTTGTGTAATTAGGATAGTAATTAGATCATGGTACTGCGATAAAGACACTTTGATTGGTTTTCGTTTTCTTATCTAGTAGGTACGTTTACACCTCTTGCGATACGGACGCATTTATTTGTGCTATTAGTGCTTGTGTAAACTTATGATCGTGATGGCAGTGATTAGTGATGACAGTTATTACTAATAGTAACAAGAGAGGGTGATGTGATAAGTGTTTGTACCACTTGCGCCGCTCGGTTTCTTTGATAATATGCCGTCAAAGAATCGGACCGATCACGAGTAGGTACAAGACGCGATGCGCGGTTGCCAGCCCGCGAACCGACACATTGCCGCTCCGAGTTAACGTAAGCGAGCTAGGTAAGTAATTTCATGAATGAATTTTTGCAAGGGTGATCCCAATTTTAATGACTTTTTTATTATTTAGTTTGTTTGAAAAATTTTTTTTTTCAGTTTACGTATTATTTTAACCTATCAATATTTATATGGTTAATGGGCACTAGCCCTACCCGTGTATTAAATTAAAGTCACCATAGTAGCGCCACGTTGTAGAATAACTTCATTATTGTAGGTGTTATAACCACTTGTGGTGTATATATTACTGTGTCTATAGTTATGGTATTCATTTGTGTCAATTATAAAAAATATTACTATTACCCACTATTAGTATTATTGTGGATGAGACAACATCCACACAACGTCTTCACGTCCTGAACTAGGCAGAGCCTGTACTACGGTAAAGGTAAATAATCTACGATTAGGAACTATATTAAGTATGGGCAAAAGAGTATCTATTCGAAATCATCATCCGAATTACAATTCAGGCAAGTGATGAATGATGTGATGTCACCTTTGAAACACACAGCTTGGGCCCAGGCATTGCAAGAGATTCATTGGATCCAGTCATCACGTAATGTATCTTCATTATAGGAGACGCTCTTGGCGGAGCGGGAGGGCGTGTCAGACTCTTACTGACTAAAACCCACCCGTGTTCCTTCAGTTGCCTGCGCCAGGGGCCACGCTAACCCTTTCGGACTTTCCCGCAACCCTGGCAGGCATCGGCCCTAGGGCCCTAGCGGACCCCGTCATTTGGTGCTGACATCTGTTTGAGGCGTGCGTGGAACACAACGCGCCGTGGACCCGAGCGTCCTTATCGGACGGCGAGCGTAATTATAGCCCCAAATGTAAAATAAATAGTTTTAAATAACTTAACAAAATATTGATTAATAGTTACGTCAATTAAGCAATGTAGCATTAACAAGTATAAAATGAGTGTATTATTAGGAAACAGAAAACATAACCATAAACACCGTACAATTCAAGCATTAGTCAAAATAAAAAAAAGTTACAAATGTTCCCTGTATAAAAATGTCGTTAGGCACACATTTCATTCGCACGACCCAGTACCGACGCGACGTGCGGAACCATAGCAGACCAATCTTGAACCATGCGGTGTGATCTAGTCGACGTATTAAAGCACGCGCTGTAGGTGTAGTGTGTATAGTTTTAGAGTAACTCGCTTCTTAATACTCGGCCTCCCCTACATAATTATGTATTTTGCTCAACTGCAGCTAAGTAGGTACTCTATGTACTCGTAATATGAATAATTATGTTTATCTACACCCATGCTATAAATCCTGTATAAAAGTTTCTGAAACAGTTAGCTTATAGCCAACATTAAAACAACCAGTGTCATAGTAACCATAATATCTTCCAAACGAATGTTATAATGTTGTACTAAATTTCAAAGCAACTCGAACTCGATTCCTTCCTTACTCATCAAACCGCCACATTCTCACTACTAAATTCATGGTATCTTAAAGAATTTCAAAAAAAGAACATGTCATGTCATGCACGCGCGTTTCACTACAACAGCTCATAATTTAAAAAAAAAACTTATAGATTATTCGAATTCACGGCGTATCCTGCCATTTTTGTTCGATACTAATAATAGGTATTGCGAAAAATTATTACTTTATTGTTTACAAAAATGAGTGATATTTCTTAGTTTGTTTGTATTTGATACTCAGCAATTAAACTTACCATGAATTTACATAGGGTTCTTACAACAGTGTACAACACCCTATGGTTTCAGAATCTTTTATAGAGGATTCGTATCATGGGTCTAGATAAAGTCTTGTATGCAACAGTACATAATTAGGTATTAAAATACTCATGTGATACTATTATCTCACTCAGCTTCGCCTCGTGTGATAAACCCACATTCGTGTTTTAATACCCCTTATTATACAACAGTTGCTTATATACCTAACTATTACCTAATAATGTAGGTACAAATAGGACAATATACTCGTAATAGTCGATGTTTCTACTTATTGCAAGTACCTGTAGGCATATAAGGTAGTGTGTAAAACCTTTCATCCAAAACATAACACTTAGGAAAATGAAGTGTTTAAGAATATCAAACCCATTTTTATTCAATGTATTGTCTGATCATTTATTTATTGATATAAGTATTCTATAAAGTACCTACACCACCAAATACACTGAGCCGCAAAGAAAGCGGGTCGGTAAAAAAAAAACCTCAATAACTTCCAAAATATTGAGCTAGCTTTATGAAATAAAGACTGCATTATAGATTATTTTATTGTGCTTAAATCAGTGTCATAAAAGTTCAAGATTATGTTTTTTTTTTTTTTTTTAATAAAAGTGAGTAAGTAAAAATGTCAATTTTCACTAGATTTCGAAAAATGTGCTACGGTATCAAATATGCAATTTTTACACATTTTGGTATTTTGTATTGCCACCAAAAGCTACTAATACAGCTGTTATACGGTTTAACATGCTTTCCACCAGATTTCTGAGCCGATGCTGAGGAATATTGTCCCAGTCTCTATGTGCTTCTTTCAGATCACGAAGCGTGATTGGAGGGGAATTTGGCTGGCGTACACGTCGTCCCAGTTCATCCCAGGTATACTGGATGTGGTTCAAGTCTGGGTTGCGTGCTGGCCACTCCATGCGTGTGATAGCGACATCTTCAAGCTAGTCAAACACTATCTGAGCTGTATGGGGACGAGCGTTATCTTGCATCAAGATGGGGTTCTCACCCATGTTTACTAAAAATGGGCCAACATATTTATTTAAGATTTCATTCGAGTATCTTTCTGCAGTTAAAGTGCCATACGTGAATGGAGCCTCCGCCGCGTGGCACTTTCGCTTCAATGCAAGCTTGGTTATAGCATAGCGCTCTCCTGGTCTTCTGTAGACTCTTTGCCTCCCATCATGTGTGTATAGCACAAACTTCCACTCGTCCGAAAACATTACTCTTGACCAGACATCCAGAGTCCAATTCATTAGTTCTCTAGCGTAACTCAGCCTTGAATTTCGATGCTGCCTTTCGAGTTTTGGATCATTTGCAGGTCTAAATGGCTTCAAGTTTGCTTCAGCAAGACGCTGGCTCACTGTACACGTGCTTGGATTGCTCCCTCCAGCATGTAGAAAGTGATTTTTGAATTCAACATTTGAAACCATTTGTAATCGATTTCTCAACATTTTTGACACCTTATCCTCCCGCGCTGTCGTGCACCTTGTTCGGCCTGTTGCTGGTCCGCGAATATTGGATCCAGTCTCTTCAAATCGCTGCACAGACTGGTATTTGGTCCTAAAAGTTAGCCAAAATCGTTTTTTTTTTATATTAGTTCTACTCCCTCTAAGCTATTGTTTCCAAAAACTAGTATAACCGCTCCAAACAATACCAAAAAATACAAAGCTCTAGCGCCTTCCAGCTCGCCGCACCGTGATGGGCTGTCGGAAGTTACAATTCGCCAACAGTGTTCGTGTGATTGTTCGATGCGCTCAGATTTCGTTGTTTTTAAATATTTGCCATCTTGTGACTGAACGATTTTGTGTTGGTTTTCATTATGTATTGTGCACAACCAGGTATGTATTTTATTTGTTACTAAATTTTAACAACTAATATACAACCTTTCGTCATTTATATGCTTGAGAAGTAAGCACCAAGAAACTGCTATAAAAACACACACTTTGGAAGATCAAAGGGAGATTTAATATATTTCTCATACTTTCTAAGGCAAAAAATTTATAGTCTGTTATAGAGTAGACCTTTTAGGATGTAATTAAGTGCAAAACGGTCACCCCAACGTACGCCTCTATTTTTGGTGATTTTTTTCCGTGGGCACATTCGATACTCAGTAAATTTACATTTTCTGTATTTTTGTTATAGGCTATTCTGGAATGACAGTTTTGACTCGAAATGATTTGTTTAATATAATGGAACGCTTAAATACCTCAACTTTTAATGAAAAGTTGTAATTTATGCAGCGGGGACTGCTCAATCAATATGCAGAAAATGACCAAAACATTGCTGATGTAAAGCAAAAACTGTCGATCATCAACATAATTTTAAACAAAAATGGTCAGCTGCTCGCAACACAAAGGCCAGGTTCCAATAAAACAATGCCGAGTGATGTAAAGGAGGCATATCGCTACCGTAAGCAGTTAGGTGGTACCCAAATTCCATTACGTCTATTGTATTGATAAGCTTTGAAGCACCCGCAAAACATGTGGTTTATTGCTTACCTTTTAATTTTAGAGGTACAATGGGTTAAATGTAAAGTATTGGTTTGAGTACAACTATTGTCTTTTTGTTATAGGAACTCAAAAACCTCAAAAGTTTAGACTTGGGTGAAAGAAGCAAAAGACGAAAAACTAAAAATCTTTGATCATCTGACACAGATGAATTTTATTGTCGTCTGCAACACAGATGAAATTACGGGAGACGGGCAAAGTAGAGGCGTCAAAAATTTTAAAAGATGTAACAAAAGGTACCTCAAAGTGCTCACTCCATCGTCGACTCTGTCTCTGTCACCACTGACCTAGACTAGAGTCAAAAGCAAACCCATCTTTAATAAAAAATAATAAAAACCTCTGAAGAAGAACAGGAGAAATCAAACAAATTAGCACATTCACGTGCATTGTTTATGTTTGTTGAAGCGGGACTAACACAAGCCCAATATGAACTTCTGACCCTGTCCTGACGGGCATGAGGAAGAGGAAGAATAAAAAAAAACTCCCACTTTCGGCTGATGTTCTCAATTTGTTACTAGAAAGGACATTTTAAATGTAAGTTTTGAAAATGATGACGAAAATGATGAACAAATGCTTGTATATATTACGTATGCCTTTTTTTTACCTTTTCCAAGCTAAAACTGAAATAAAATATTGTTAGGCAGCCTATAAGCGTGTCAAATATTTTTGGCCAACTTTTTGGACCAAATACCTGTCTGTACGCTGGAGCACTCTTCAAAACGCTGTATAACGCTGGCTGCGCCCGTCTTCAAGCGTTGTAAGAATCTGGTACACTCTTCGGGGGTTATTATGCATGTTTTTAATTAAATTTGATCAGATTATTGAATTTCTGAACAAGAAATGCCATAATTATAAACAGTAACAACAGTGAAACAGTTCAAGGTTACAATGATGTTCAAATTTTAAAAAACGTCTTAATTTTTTATTTATCGTTTTTGATACAATCACCAAAAAGAAATGAAAAGGTTTTACTTCTTCCTATATTTGTATTGAAAATAAACTTTAATTAGGTTTTTATTTTAAAAAGATTGCTCTAATATTTTAAAAGTTATCGAATTTTCATATCCGACCCGCTTTCTTTGCGGCCCAGTGTACTTACGTAACACTACGTAATATACAATGGGTGGCTTTATCGCTTTCTGCGAACACTTCCAGGCAACCTTAGAATGGACAGTGATTTCCCTGGACATAAAATGGAGCTGTCGTCGGTGCAAATAATAAGTAAATAGATACACAGATATTATATTTAAATTATTGGATTTTGTGAACTTGGCATGTGTTTTGGACTTTCGATTACATAATTGATTTGCATTTTTAACATAACTTTTAATCTTGTGATCAAATTGTAAGCTACTACTACATAGTTAGAATTTGGGTGTTTTGTGTTTCATAGCAAATTAGTACTAACGAACCACTCAGATAAGTCATAACTAAAAGCCGCCTACAATTTTAAAACCTGAAAATAAAACAAAAAATGTTATTTCCTCAAAACTAAAAAATATTGCGGAACAGACATGAGGGTTCAATCGATGGGTATTAGTGTCCCCTGACCACAGACCTTCGCTGGTACAGGTTTCCGGGGACACCCTGTATACATATCCTAAATAATAGATTCATAAATACATACATACTAAATATATAGGTAAGCAACGAAAATAAATGAAGACTATAGAACAAGATCATAACGACAATACATAAATATTCCTTCACGAGTCTTTTAAACACAAGTAACGACTGCGCTGTAGGTAGTAGGTATTCCACTTTGTTTATCGATGTTCGCACGTAATTTTTCTTTTTTTATTGCCGTAAACCGCCATTTGTACAAAATGTATCCGAAGTACAAAGTGATAATGGTATCAGTTCCTGAATTATTACTTTCATATGAGAATAATGTAATACTGGTTGGATATTTGTGGATTCAGAAAAGGAACGAGACACATTTATTGCTTTTTGTCAACGACATGAAACGCTAAGATCTATACAGGGTGCCAGGGGGGGTCCACAACCTGTTACCATGGATTCAGTACATGATTCTGAAACCCCTTGCGTTAACATTTCTCATCAGTTATTTTTTTTTTTAAATGCTGTTCCATACATTTTGACCGCGTCGGTATTGCTGTTTTCTATGAAACAAGTGATGTTTTTATTGATAACCGAGGAAAATTTTCGACGCTAGAAATTCTAGAATCATGTGCTGAATCCATGTTTACAGTTTGCGCGTCGATGTCCCTGACACCCTGTACAAATAAAAACTCGCACACGAATAGTTCCGTACCACAAGGCAAAAAATTGCAAAAAAAAACACGTTCCATGTATGGAGACCCCCTTTAATTTTTAACTTTATTTTATTTTTGTTACCAGAGGGGCAATTCCCGTATTTTTAAGACCTTTCGCATTCTAATCTCGGTGTCAATCTGTCAAAAATTGTATAGCGTTTACCTACATTTTTGACATTAGACTGTCGCTGAGATGAGATTGCGATTTGAATTTGAACGTTTTTAATTACGGGAATTGGCCTTCTGATATTATAGCGGCAACAGAAATACACACTCTGTGAAAGTTTTAACTGTCTACCTGTTACAGTCCATGAGATACAGCCCGATGAGAAACATAAGGACGGACGGACGCACGGACAGCGGAGGCTTAGTAATGGGGTTCTGCCGGTCGATTCTGTAACAATCTCACCGTGAAAACTTAGGTGAAGTGAGCTTTAATTCCACCTGACACTAGGGATTGACACTGTTGACAGCTCACTCCACGCTCACTTCACCTAAGTGTTCACGGTGAGATGGTTACAGAATAGCACTGCTGTTGGCACTTGGCGCCCTTTGGGTACGGAACCCTAAAAATTAAATGTTGTTCGTTGGTAAGCATATCACTTGAAAACGGCTGGACCGATTTGGCTTCTTTTTGTTTTAAATATTTCGTAATAATCCGATTTCGTATTTTATGTAAAAAAAATATGAAAAAAATTAAAGTTAAAAAATTAAAACTTTAATTTTAAAAGTTTCCCGGTAACATTTCTAATTCGGGAAAAACTGCACGTCCTCCTTTCTATGGGATTTTTTCAACTGAAATTTGGGTGGGAAAACGTCTGTCGGATCCAATGACTAAAGCTTATTCTTTAGTCATTGGTCGGATCAGCTAGTTTAAATGATAAATGATTTTATTTCTGTAAGTAGGTTTGTTACAAACACTTTTACACGTCAATCATATTTTAAAAACTAGATGAGGTCGGCGTTTCATAACTGACTACTCTGAGAAGAAAGGCCGAAACAAACTCAGAGGTCACAGTCTCTTTTAAAGTCCAGACATAATCTTGGTCAGATAATCATGATCATGATCTTGGTTTGTTAACAGTTTTTCGGTAATGACTGATATTCGTCAACTTTCATTGCGTCTAATATCTAAGTAGGATCAAAGAGTGCAGTAGATACTAAGTAATTGAGAGATATAAACACCTACAGTGTGAATTTTGAATGTACTCAATTAAAAACAACATAAAACATTTAAGACTAAAGGGCCCTCCTTTAGTCTTAAATGTTTTATGTTGTTTTAAATAAAAAGCTGCTTAAAGAATTTGTAAAACGTTAGACAACAGCGCTAAATAATTCTAATGACGGCTTTTCTTTCATTAGAATAAAATTCCGGGGGACCTGGCTAAACTGAATAAAATAAAAGCTCTTTGAAAGGAAGCCAAAATACTATGTTAAATAATAAATATTTAAGACACCAAGGATCCATAACGGAAATTAATTAATTAAAAGCCTGTGATCTCTCACTGCAACGCAAACCCATCGGGTCGTAAGTTTGCCTATAACGAAAATAAAGTTCCTTAATTCAAAATGAATAAACACTATCTCAATATTTCAGCAGATAAGATTACATAATCTATCTTGGCCTTCATTCAAAAGCCGAAGCTTCGAAATCAAAATCAAGATCAAGTCCACCAATATTATTTCCTAGGTGGAGTTGTGGTAAGAAGCAACTAGGGAAGATGGATATCAGCTACATGGCAGCCTTCATCTGACACCCATGTTTACTTAAAGATAATATAGATTATCTTCAAGTTCATAGTAGGCTTCGAGAGTACTGGTGGCCCAGTGGTAACCGCCTGGAATTACCGAGTTGTATTGTTGTGTCGTGGGCTCGAACCCAGGCAAATAATTTGATCAAAACGGCGAAGGATAACATCGTGAGGAAACCGGAATGTCCTATAAACAAAAATTCGAAGACATATGACAACTACCAACCCGCACTGTGCCCGCGTGGTGGATTACAGCCCACTCTCTCTCGAAGAGAGGAGGCCTGTGTCCCAGCAGTGCGACTGGGAACAATATAGGCTGATTATGTCATAGATTTAAAAACGTTTATTACAAAAAATATATTTGGTAAGTAAATTACGTCTTATTAATTTCTGTTTGTAAATGAAAACAAAGCTTTTAAATATTGCCACCGTCATAATATCTTACTTGAAGTATAATGTCATAAAAAACGTCAAGCTTTTTTACAAGTCTTCACTGAAATTCTACCCCGAAGTCGTAAACCGGAAATGATTTCAGTACTCATTCTGAATGATTATACGTACCTAATCAAACATAATTGATGTCAGAAGCCTTAAAAACGAATTAGCAGAGCAAACCTTATCGTTTAATCGGCTTTAAGGTACTCTCTGGTTGGTAAGTAATTAAATTTTCTAAGGAATAATACCTACCTGTTTCAAGGCCCCAGCAGAAATTGTTATAATTCGAGCGCCGCTTAATGTGAACGGCGTTAACGCCAGATGCCAAGCATTATTTAATTTAATCGAAGATATTTTTGAAAGTGGGTCTTTTAAATTAGATATTACAAGAATGAAGGTTGATCTATTGTTATTTTATTCAAAATATGTCAATATAAGTAGCGCACATTGTCACATTTATTATCAATTATGTTAGGTACCTACTAGGCTAGGCACTGAAACGTCAGAAGCTAGGTGCACGGTTCCAATTGGTCGTTTCCTATGGAGAAGAGCCGGCAAGATTCTTTCAAGATTCAAGATTCCACTGATACTCTATAAAGCTTTCAAATTACAGTGTTTAAATGTATAGGACGACAGTGTAGGCCTTTCAACAGGTACTTAACAAGATAGAAAATGGCCTAGGAAGCTTAAGTTTACAAGTTAGGCCTACAACGTTCTCACATTAAGTTTACAAGTTAGGCCTACAACGTTCTCACATTAAGTTTACAAGTTAGGCCTACAACGTTCTCACATTAACAAGATACAATGAATATAAGATAAGATAAATAAAAAATAAAAACCTTTTCAAACCAAATGACATGATTGCCATTACCTACAACTATAATAAATCATGATTATGTCAAAAAACTATGTAAAAAAAAACATCGTAATTTGGGAGCAGTTAATAGACATTTACATAGACGTGATGCCGTTATGGTATTACCCACATATATGGTACCCGGGAAGCCACATGTCCAGAAGGAATTATTGCCAGACTTCCTTGTCTTCAACGTAGTCTTTAATCTTCAAACATGCTTTTTTGATAAGGATACTGATAATCAACACTGGTTTCCCCTTGCTCACATCAGAGCACACAGATAAGCCATACTTAACTTTAGGTGAGCAACGACGAAGCATTGCCGTGGCAAAGGAAGGCAAGTGTGGGCTATTCTGTATACGCCTTAGGTACAACTAACACTAGACGACAACTGTGACTGTTACAGGTAACGCTGAAAGCTACTCGTAAATGTAAATTACAATATCCAAGAGACTTTTCCTGTTCCGAATTAAATCTTGTCTTCTAAGAAATTTTAATTTATCGTTACATAAGAACGCTGAATGCGAGAGTATTTTTATTTTTTTTTTCCCTTTAAGATAAGTACATACAGATTTAAGAAAAAGTACTAAATCTTCTTTTAAGAAGCTCGGATGATACCTACCGTATATCTGCTTTTGTGAAGACTATATTTTTTCTGTTAAATTAATGCCTACCTTGATAAAAAACATGAAAAATATAGTCAGGTAGTTCGCCACACCTTAGGTAATAATAGTCATACCAACGTAGACATTACTAATTCCAATTTACTAAAGCGTATGTATATATCGAGGCCTATTTCTAAAAATACTCAAGTTTATTATCCAATATCATAATAGGTGAGTTGGATCGGCCATTGTAATGTTTATTCACTAGCACTTGCAGCAATACTTCAGTTCTATCGTTTTGTGACTGCCCGCGATAAATTATGTTTGCTGAATTTCCTATTCAACCGACGACATTATTTTCAGACATGTACCTACCCACCGTGCACAAAGTGCGACACCATTATCTTTCATCGTGTCATAAATTTCTGGTCCTAACCACACCACACGGCCGTGCTAACAAGCTGTTTTCCCCTAAACCATAACAATCATGAGAATTGTGAAATACTACCCCTTACTTGCCAAAACCGGGTAGACACCAACTTTTATAGCTAAAAATGTAGCAATGTTGGTTGTATTGTAGGCACACTTTGTAAACGATTACAAATGTTTGAAGAAATGTTTTTTCCCGAAAATGAACAGAGAAATCTCGAAGCGTTTATTTTATGGTAGGCTCGAGTTCATAAGCTTGTAACAATCATGTGGGTCATATTCTTAATTATTAAATTATCAACATGGCCCACATGAGTGTTAATCAGAGACGTGGATCACACTGTAAGTTTTTAGAAAATAAAAAACAGAATGATGTAGGTAGTTAATATTTTTATTGCTTTACAAAGTAGTCCCCGTTCCTTTCTAAGCACCATCGCATGCGATGAAACCATTGACTGAAGCAGTGGGCTCACTCTTCTTTAGGGATTTCTTTCACGCCTTTTTCAAACGGCATCTTCAGGATTAATTCAACGAATTCCTCTTCTTTTATTTTTGGAAATAAATAAAAGAAGGTGCCAGGTCAGGGCTGTAAGGAGGATAACTTACTAACTCCACACTTTCGATGGAAACAATAACTAACATACCAATCTGCAGTAACAGTCTCTTTATCTTCTAGGACAATTGTTGCGAAATGACCCGTCCGTTCAAAGAATGAGGCAATCATCTATTTCCCTTGACTTTTGCCCTTCTTTACCTACTTTTATAAGCAAATCTTCGAATGGAAACAAACATCCATTGCGCAGAATGTCTTTTGATTTCGGGTTCGTAACAATATGTCCAGCTTTCATCACCTGTGACGATGTCATATACAGCATTCGAGTCACCTCCGTCATACTTTTCAAGCATTGAGCGGCACCAATCCAAACGACGGCGTTTTTGATCTTGCGTCAAATTATGAGGTAGGTACCCATCTAGTACAAAGCTTTCTGACGCTTAAATGTTCATGTAAAACTTTTTGTATTTGACTCATGCCAATGCCTAAGCTGCCCGAATCTGTTGATAAATGTCATTCATTTATCAGCTTCTATTATTAGCCGCACAGCACTCATCAGCTTCAGTAGTCGCCGTAGAAGGACGTCTTTCTCACGAATTACCAGGCAGTTTTTGCGACCATGTTTAAACTCTTATAACCAGTAATTGTAAACAGTGGCACGGGATGGGGCTTCGTCGTGAAATGCTAATCGAAGTCTATCGTAACATTGTTGTTGAGTAAGACCGCAACGAAAGTCGTACCTAATAAATCATTGAACGAAAATTTTCTCTACTCAAATCCATTTCGACGCACGACAGACACTTTTTAAATTTGCGCCAATTTGTAAAAACAAATGACATAATGAATTCATTACACATCTCTACAGATTCCCAAAGAGTTCCTAATTCGAAATTTAAATAAATTTTTCATCGGCTGCTCTTCATAGTGGCCTATTCTAAAAACTTTCAGTGTGGCCCCCGTACCTAGATAGATAAAATATATCTACCGACTTTTCTAAAAACACATTGCCCTTTATTTCTATTACTTATATTCCACAGCTTAAGTTTTTTTTCAAGAGACGTTAAATGATAATATAAATAATTCCTTGTGTCTAAGACAAAATCAGAATCAAATTCCATCCACCCATCCATCAACTAACACAATAGGTAATAATACCATTAAAAATCCTTCGAAACTTGTATTCTATCTCATTTTCTCGCACGTTAAATCCTATAGATGTATGTGTTTGTCTCTTTTTAATGTAACTTTTTCGTTTCATCGAGTTTCAAATCACAAAGACCGAAGAAGAAAGAAGTTTTCACTTCAAAAATTATATCAAGATGAATCTTCGTTTTTGTGAAACATTGTCAACCTAATCATGATGTTACCAAGGGAAAATCATTCTACGTTAGGTATATTATTATTATTATGTTTATGGAATTGTTTTCCTCGGCACAGCCGGATAGAACTGATGGCACGGGGTGGCCTGTATAGTAGACGAAACTATATTTGAGTGGGAGTATTGGTGCAAGTTGTCCGACTCACACTGAAGAAATTTTCTAACTAGCCTGCATGTATTTATTATTATCGTTTATTTCAGGTATTAACCCATATCAACATTACAATAAATTAAAATAAATAAATAAAATTCTTACATTAAAATAAATTAAATTAAAATTAAAATTAGGATTATAGGTGTGGTGTGGTATATGGTATAGGTAGGTATTACTTAATAAACACATCTAGAAAAAAAAAATACGAAATGAATAGAAATAGAAACGTAGGTACTTACTACCTAAGTAGTCAGTACTAACTTACTTAATGCCTACATACCATTTTATTCTCAATGAAATACAAAAGGGTGGTTGACAAAAAAAAAACTTGAATAAATAATAATATAAGCCTTGAATAATCCTGATAAATCAGCAAATAAGTAGGTCATACCATTTATTTGAGTATCGTAATTCATTCTACAGCACTTGAAAGGGGGAAAAGATGTATCATACATAGGTACTCAATCGACCGTAACTTATGAAAAATAATATACGAAAAACGTCCTCCTTTGAGCGCTTTTGGCCTTCAATGACACTACGACAGCAAGCACGAAATGATACCATTTTATAACCTCGTTGCTCGTAATACGTGCATAAAATGGTAGGTAATATATATTTCAGCTTTTCCGTCCCATTCGTTTTCCGTCCGTTACTTCGTAAATAATCTAGAAAAACCCCTAGATTTTTTACGAAGTAGGTTGTACCTTTTTTTTTTTTTTTTTGCAGGTGGGAAATCATCAAATAACTTCTCCCGCTCTGGGCAGAGCAGGAGGGCGTGTCAGACTCTTACTGACTAACCCACCCGTGTTCCTTCAGTTACCTGTGCCAGGGGCCACGGTATCCCTTTCGGACTTTTCCGCAACCCTAGCAGGCATCGGTCCTAGCAAACCCCGTCATTGGTGCTGACATCTCTTTGAGGCGCGCGTGGAACACAACGCGCCGTCGACCCGGGCCTGGTCCTTATCGAACGGCGAGCTGCCCATTGATCGCCGTTCGCAAGCCCACGCCTACGGTGGCCGGGAATCGGCCTGCGATTCCCGACGCCCAGGGCGTCTCCTGCGGCGGCTAGGGGCGAAAGGGCGCAAATTTTGCCTCTCCCTCACGCGTTCCACCTCCTCCTTCGCGAACATTACTGCTTCGCAGAAGGAGGTGACGGCTTCCCAAGCCCCCTCGCTCCGTACCATGGCCTGGACCAAGGCCGGACGCGAGAGATTGCCACCGCCAATCGCCTCCACGAGGACACGGCGGTGCTCCGCCCAAGCCGGGCAGACCTCCACCGTATGCTCCACCGTGTCCTCCGGGTGATCCACACAATGGTGACACCCGGGCGTTTCCTCCCGCCTTGTCCGGAACAGGAACCTCCCGAAACAACCGTGTCCGGTGAGGACCTGCGTCAGGCGGAAGGTGAGGACGCCGTGGCGCCTCTCTAGCCACTCCTCAAAGAGGGGACTTATCGCCGCAATTGTGGCGTGCCCAGCGCTGGGTTGCGACAATCGCACTCTCCATGCCGCCCTGAAATCCCGCCGGTGCTCTGTCCGCTGTACCGTGATTTCTCGCGGCAGCGGAGCTACGCCCCGGCGTTTCGATTCCTCGCGCCACTCCCAAACGTGCGCGAGGACTTTTGCCTCCAGATCCCATGGCGGTAATCCGGCAAGGAGGCTCGCCGCCTCACCGGAGACCGTACGGTATCCCCGGACCAGCCGGGTGGCCATGACCCTTTGGGGCGCGTTCAACCAGCGGGCTGGCCGCCGCCTCAAGGAACGCGCCCACACCGGTGCCCCGTAAAGGGCCATGGACCGCACGACCCCCGCGTAGAGCCTCCGGCAGGAGGCATTTGGCCCCCCTAGATTGGGCAGGAGCCGCTTTAAGGCAGCCCCGGCCCTTTCCAGTCTGGGAGCCAAACGTCGGAAATGCTCCACGAAGTTCCACCGGCTGTCGAGGACGAGTCCCAGGTACTTCATCGTCGACTCGACGCCGATGTAACCCCCTCCTACCGTTATTTGGGAACCCGACGGTGGCGTGTTCCGAGGACCATGAAAACACATGGCCTCGGCCTTGTGCAGGGACACCTCGAGTCCCAATTGCCGGATCCTCTCGACGATTGTTGCAGCCCCGCGTGTCGCTAGTTCGGCCGCCGCCTGGTGCGACCTCTCCTGCGCCAGGACCAGCGTGTCGTCAGCGTAACAAACCACGCTGACGCCGCTAGGGAGGTCGGCGCGCAGCACCCAGTCGTATCCGATGACTCACAGATGCGGCCCCAGGATCGATCCCTGTGGGACACCACACGACGTCTCTTGCCGGTTCTATACTCCCTGGTGACCGGGGTAGATGACGGCCCTGTCCGTCAAATAGGCCTCGACCACACGACAGAGGTAGGTCGGCATCCGGTGATACCGGAGTGCCTCCCTGATGCAACTCCAGGGCAGGGTATTGCAGGATTTGGCGATGTCTAAAGACACCGCCAAGACGACCCCACCCCGGGCCACAGCATCCCCCGTCGTGCGGGCCCGCACGCGCATGATGGCGTCCACCGTAGAGCGCCCCCTGCGGAAGCCAAACTGGCTCTCCGCCAAATCCGGCCCCACCCGCACCAGCCGCCCGACGAGGCAGTCTGCAATGACTCTCTCAAAGAGCTTGCCCACCTCGTCGAGCAGCACGATGGGCCGGTAAGCGGACGGAGAGTCCGCTGGGCGCCCCGGCTTCTTGATGAGGACCAGTTTCCCCGTCTTGCAACGAAGCGGGAACCCTCTCCATGCATGCGCTTAGGAGCCCCCTTAGTCGAGGCCCAAGAGCCTCCGAGGCAAGGACCCACGCTTTCCCAGGTAAGCCATCGGGTCCTGGGGCGGTATTTTTGGCACTCAGCCTACGTACCGCCACTCGCAGCTCTACCTCGGTCACCTCCGGAGCATCGGCGTCGTCGTCGGCGGTGTGGTCCGCATTCAGCACCGCAGTAAGCGGAGCCATGGGCGGGGAGATATGGTCCCCTCTAGAAGGGAACAGAGCGCTCACCACGTCCTCCCTGAGCTGGGGCCGGAGACTGCGTCAGCGGGGGAGCTCATGGGCGGAGCTTCTCACGCACCAATTTGTAGGGGCGTCCCCACGGGTCCCTGTTCAGAGTCTCCAGCGACTCCTCGCGGGCCAGTCCCTTGGCCCGCAAGATCTCCGCTTGGAGAGCGGTCTTCGCCGCTCTGTACCCCTCGTACAGCTCCGCCTGAATGGCTTCCGTATCCGGAGGGCGAGTACGGAGCCTGCGGTGCCTGGTGTACCGGCGTCGCGCAGCGACGCACGCACTGCGCAAAGTCGTCAACTCCGGCGACCACCAGCACACCTGGCGCTGAGCGCGTCCGGGCTGGGCCCGGGGCATTGCCACGTCACATATTTCAGACATGTTCTCCCGGAACCACTCCGCCTCGACGTTGATGTCAGCAAGCCTGTCCGGTGAGGACACCCAGGCCTGCACGATCGAGGCTTCCAGGATTAGCTCCCGGTCCAGCTGCTTCAGCGCCCACCGCGGACCACTCGGGGCCTGTCGGACCAGCGCGCTCGAGGTCTGGGCGGAGACGTCAAACCGGATGTACCGGTGGTCGGAATAGGTCTCCACCCCCTCTATGACGCGCCAGTCGAGGACACGCGGTGACAGAGCGGGGCTGGCGAACGAGATGTCCACCACCGATTCACCCCGCATCCGCACACACGTGGGGACAGAACCCCGATTTAGGACGACCAGGCCTAGACAGGCCTGAGTCCAGAGCCCAGTCCTCCACCATCCTGCCCCGTGTGTCCGTATACCGGGATCCCCAAGCCACACTCTTGGCATTGAAGTCCCCGAGGACGAGCACGGGGAGGGAACGGTACCCGAAGATGACGACTTTCGAGCCTGCAAGGGAGCTGTGGAACTCGGCAAGTGTTCGGTTCGGGGAGAAGTATACCCCAACCACTACGATCTCCCTGAATCGTGCTGCCACGCAACCCCGTCCCCTCGTGACAACCTCGAGGGACGGAGTAACGGCGGCGGCCGACGAAATTAGGGTCACTGAGCCGCTCAGGTCCTCCACCCAGTCATCCCTGGGCGGGACAAAGTACGGCTCAGCGACCATGGCGATGTTAATCGACCACTGCGCCATGCTCTGGAGCAACAGATCCTGAGCGGAGGCGCAGTGGTAGATGTTCGCCTGGAGGAGGCTTAATGGGGCCGTTATTGGCACTCCATGTCAGCCTCCTCCCGAACCCTCTGTGAGGGCCCCGCCGTGGTGGTGACGGCGGCGACGACGGCGGTCGAGGCGGCAGCGGCGGTGGCAGTGTCGGCGGCTGCGGCAGTGACGGCGGTGGCGGAGGGCTTGCCCCTGCCCCTGGCTGTGGCGGGTGGAACGCAGGCCTTGCTCCCCATCCGGTGATCGGCCGGCTTGCCAGCTGCCGCACATACGGTGCAGTGCGGCGCGGCATTACAAGAGCCGGCCTTGTGACCGGGCTGACCACAGCGGAAGCAATGGTGGCTGCGGTCCACCTCCGAGGTGCATTGAGCTACTACGTGGTTGCCCACCTGTCAGCGGAAGCACCTCAGAGGTCTGGGTTCCAGCAGATTCACCTGCGCGGAAACCCAGCCCACCAGTAGCCTTCGACCCTCGGCTATTTTTTTGGCCGCCGACACGGGGCAGCTTACCATAACGGCTCGCATCCCCTTGAAGTCAGGACGGATGGTGCCTGCCCTCACCTGCTCGGCAGTGCTCTGCCGAGCAGGTGAGGGCAGGCACCATCCGCCCAGTCCTAACGACGGCGGCCATCACCTCTCCCTCCGTCACAGAGTCGTCCAAGCCCAGGATGCGCAAGTCAGCGCATTTGGTGGGCCTGGACACTCGGGCCTCGTCCGCATTTAAGGACGCCCTAAGCCTTTCGGCCAGAGCGTCAGCGGCCGGGCCGCTGGCCGCACCGGGGATCTCCAGCATCCGGGCCCCAGTCGCCGTGAGCCTTACCCGGATGCCTTCGGTGGCGTCGATCTCCTTGAGGCTTACCGCCTTCCCCACCTTGGCTAGCACGTCGCGGTAGGACACGCCCTTCTTCACCGCTTCCGGCTGTAGTGTAATCACTACAGCTGCGGACTTCGGGGCGCCGAACTTTTAGGGGAAATTATCTCAAAAACTTTTTTTTATGATAATCAATCTGTTTCTTATAAGGATAAATATATCTAGCGGACCAACTGAGGTTTTGAGTTCCTACTATTTCTAGTATTTTGAGTTATTTGCGATTTCTGACTTTTCAGTCAGAAATCGCAAATAACTTTTCCCATAGGTACCTACATTTCGTAAGAAATGAGAAAGAGCCACATGTTCTTGCTGTCTGTACGTTTTTATCACAATCTGTGATTGCAAATCAATATATCTCAAAATCAAAAATCAGAAGTCATTTATTCAAACTGGGCTGAGAATCAGCACTTTTTAAAAGACAAAATTACATAAGACAGTCCCCCAAACCGCCCACCCTTCACCACTTCCTAGTGCTTTAGTTGGGAAGAAAAAGTGGCGCAACAAACTCCCCAGCAGCACAGCTGTCTATTCAGTTAGAAGAACCTACAATAGTAAATAATTAACATTACGAAACACTAAACATTAAATTAAATTATTTGCCATAATGTCAGCTAGCACACGCCCATATACCAACAAAAACAATGAAAACTCAAGCAGAAATAAATAATAAAAACGTAAACAGAATTTAGAAACTTGTTTTTAAAGCAACGTAAATTTTTGTTCTAACCGACATTATTAATTACAAACAAAAAATATAGTTGGAGTAATCCAAGGGATAGGTACTAGGTACCCATTGGCCTTATGATCGATAGCGACGCTTTAGGGTCGGCGCACATCTGGCGAGGCGCAACAAACAAGGTTGTCACTGCCAAACAAATATCAACATTGCATGCCTTAAAATCCAGAATAAATAACTTGAAACGCGCACCTCTTTCCGCTAAGATGCGCTCTCGAGCTAATGGAAGTTTAATTATTCTCAACTTTATTTTAACACTGGCAAGGTCGATGTATGTTTGGCAGTTACAGCCGCGCCGCGCTGCGCTTCGCCATATGAGTTCCGTCCCTTAGATGTTTCTCTTATTTCGTCCTCTGTGGTAAATCATTTGTCGTGTGCTACAAAAACCACTTATCGAGAGTTAAAAGGTGTTAGAAATAACATAAGACAGCCCCCCAAACCGGAATAAGAAAACATGTCTTATAAGAAAACACTCGCGTGTTTTCATATAATATGACACTTACTAGAGTTTAAACAAATTATACTTGAAGTCGACCTATTGATCGTGCCCAGTGATAGTATGGATGCACCTATCATAATAGGTACGTCCTTAATCGCGAGGAAGTAATGTACGTACACACAAAGGAATAGGTACCAAAGTTTAACTTTAAGTGATGTCCCTGTAAAAGTCTCGGCTATCGAATCGAATGAGCAATCCTACCCAGACGTCGCTTGTTATCAGCGATAAGGAAAAAAATATCAAAATCTTAAATGAATTTTCTAAATTTATGATAACTGGAACTACTACCTCAACCGTGACCACCGGTAGCATGCACATTCGCTTGAATAGTGATGCGCCCGTGTATAGGTACAATGTGGGGAGGACAATATGATCATAAATGAAACTTCGTATAAGTCATGATATTCCCAACCGTCACACAAAAAATCAAATGAATATATCCAGTAGTTTAGCCACAAGACATTATTTTTCATTTTAAGTATTTTCTACATGATGTATTGTAAACAGGAGAGCACGCGACAGGGTAATGACACACGTTGCCAGCTCGCTACTTTAAAAACCTACGCCTTTTCTTTCAAATTTATTTTCTCAATGCAAATTATACTTTATGCCCGAGCCATAAGAGTCATAAAGCGTGTCATCACAAGTAGATAAGAAAAAATGCATGCGAAAGTTATTACGTTCCTGTTACGCACTCATGTCAAACGCAAAATATGTATGTGCGAAAGAGATAGGTAAGTTTGCTTGTTTCTACTTTGCTTACTTGTCGACGTGTCTAGGTTACGCGGTCAGTGTGTCACCGGACCTCCTTCCTGCCAGTGACGCGTTTTGTTTTTCTCTGGAATTTCGGATGCGCCCGCGCCCGTTTGAAGTCGCCGCGCGATTGTTATCGTATCTTTGTTGTTGTGTTGTGCGAAATTTGACGCTTTGTTTTAACGCTGGACGTGTACAGGCAGATGTGGTACCAGTTAGATGGAGCACCAGCTCATTCAGTGGTGTCTGCAAGAGAGCGTTTGACTCAAATGTTCGGACAGCAGTGGATTGGCCGTTTTGGACCAGTGCGGTGGCCAGCGAGGTCACCAGATCTCACGCCCCTGGATTTCTTTCTGTGGGGTCACATAAAGAATGAGGTATACTCAACAGAAGTTACTATCGTTGAGGAATTAAAAAATAGAATAATAATATCTTTTAATAAATTGAAAGAAATGGCTGCTAATGGTGACCTATTATCAAGAGTGAGAAATAACATTATACGTCGGTGTAGTTTGTGTATTCAAGAACACGGCGGACATATTGAAAATAAAAAAAATTAATGACTGGCGACATAGTTATGTGATCGAAAAGTGATTGTGAATAATAAATTGATTAGTGAATAATTCGCGGGTGAATGATGCCCGACTATTTGGTCAATAGTCTGTGATTTGATTTGTGTAATTGAGCATTAATAATAATAAGAATAATGGCGCCAAACATTACGTCGCTGCGTCGGCCACAGCTTTATTATGAATGAAACCAAGCTGCGTTGCCATTCTTATCGCAGGTCAGTGTACCAATTTTATAAATGGTGTTTTATTTTGTTTGCAGTTTTAAGCTATTTAGTTTGTTAGAAAAAATTGTTTTTTTAATTTTGATGATCGGATTTATTTGATAGTTTACAAATGTTTCTATAAACCAGTATTGCCAGTGTTTTCATTTAAAGTCATATTGTCATCTCCACATTGTATATGCCGTACGAATTATCTTTTAATGAGCAGTTGAGTGTACGTCAAATAATTAACAACCCTCTAGATAAAGGAATAATCCGTGAATCCGAATCAGCGTAAGCGAGTCCTATACTCTTAATTTTAAAGAAAGGCGGAAAGGATCGAATGTGGGTTGATTTTCGTGCCTTATACAGAATCACTGTTAGGTAAAGATAGGTTTAAAATTATATTAAAAAATTACATAAAAATACCCTTTCCCTTTGATCGAGGATCATATGGATCGGTAAGGTAAGGGCAAATATTTTACAACCCTTGATAGGGCATCAGGGTTCCATCAGATTCGCTTTGATGATGCGTCGTCATCTTGTTTTTTCAGAAAGATGATCTTGCTTTTGTAATTGAATACGCACAGTCCAAAGGAAAATTGGATTCCGGAATGCGCGGTCCTTATAAAGAGACAAGAGCATTGGGGAAAGTCCGATACAAATTGAAGCTTAATGCAGGTGCCTACGACAAGGTGACTTATACTGAGTGCTGTTTATGATACCTTTTTTTTTTTTTTTGTGGGTGGGAAATCATCAAATAACTTCTCCCGCTCTGGGCAGAGCAGGAGGGCGTGTCAGACTCTTACTGACTAAAACCCACCCGTGTTCCTTCAGTTGCCTGTGCCAGGGGCCACGGTAACCCTCTTGGACTTTTCCGCAACCCTAGCAGGCATCGGTCCTAGCAAACCCCGTCATTGGTGCTGACATCTCTTTGAGGCGCGCGTGGAACACAACGCGCCGTCGACCCGGGCCTGGTCCTTATCGAACGGCGAGCTGCCCATTGCTCGCCGTTCGCAAGCCCGTGCCTACGGTGGCCGGGAATCGGCCTGCGATTCCCGACGCCCAGGGCGTCTCCTGCGGCGGCTAGGGGCGTGAGGGCGCAAACTTTGCCTCTCCCTCACGCGTTCCGCCTCCTCCTTCGCGAACATTACTGCTTCGCAGAAGGAGGTGACGGCTTCCCAAGCCCTCTCGCTCCGTACCATGGCCTGGACCAAGGCCGGACGCGAGAGATCGCCACCGCCAATCGCCTCCACGAGGACACGGCGGTGCTCCGCCCAAGTCGGGCAGACCTCCACCGTATGCTCCACCGTGTCCTCCGGGCGATCCACACAATGGTGACACCCGGGCGTTTCCTCCCGCCTTATCCGGAACAGGAACCTCCCGAAACAACCGTGTCCGGTTAGGACCTGCGTCAGGCGGAAGGTGAGGACGCCGTGGCGCCTCTCTAGCCACTCCTCAAAGAGGGGACTTATCGCCGCAATTGTGGCGTGCCCAGCGCTGGGTTGCGACAATCGCACTCTCCATGCCGCCCTGAGATCCCGCCGGAGCTCTGTCCGCTGTACCGTGATTTCTCGCGGCAGCGGAGCTACGCCCCGGCGTTTCGCCTCCTCGCGCCACTCCCAAACGTGCGCGAGGACTTTTGCCTCCAGATCCCATGGCGGTAATCCGGCAAGGAGGCTCGCCGCCTCACCGGAGACCGTACGGTATCCCCGGACCAGCCGGATGGCCATGACCCTTTGGGGCGCGTTCAACCAGCGGGCTGGCCGCCGCCTCAAGGAACGCGCCCACACCGGTGCCCCGTAAAGGGCCATGGACCGCACGACCCCCGCGTAGAGCCTCCGGCAGGAGGCGTTTGGCCCCCCTAGATTGGGCAGGAGCCGCTTTAAGGCAGCCCCAGCCCTTTCCAGTCTGGGAGCCAAACGTCGGAAATGCTCCACGAAGTTCCACCGGCTGTCGAGGACGAGTCCCAGGTACTTCATCGTCGACTCGACGCCGATGTGAACCCCTCCTACCGTTATTTGGGAACCCGACGGTGGCGTGTTCCGAGGACCATGAAAACACATGGCCTCGGACTTGTGCAGGGCCACCTCGAGTCCCAATTGCCGGATCCTCTCGACGATTGTCGCAACCCCGCGTGTCGCTAGTTCGGCCGCCGCCTGGTGCGACCTTCCCTGCGCCAGGACTAGCGTGTCGTCAGCGTAACAAACCACGCTGACGCCGCTGGGGAGGTCGGCGCGCAGCACCCAGTCGTAGCCGATATCCCACAGATGCGGCCCCAGGACCGATCCCTGTGGGACACCGCACGACATCTCTTGCCGGTTCCACACTCCCTGGTGACCGGGGTAGATGACGGCCCTGTCCGTCAAATAGGCCTCGACCACACGACAGAGGTAGGTCGGCATCCGGTGATACCGGAGTGCCTCCCTGATGCAACTCCAGGGCATTGCATTGAAGGCATTGGCGATGTCTAGAGACACCGCCAAGACGACCCCACCCCGGGCCACAGCATCCCCCGTCGTGAGGGCCCGCACGCGCATGATGGCGTCCACCGTAGAGCGCCCCCTGCGGAAGCCAAACTGGCTCTCCGCCAAATCCGGCCCCACCCGCACCAGCCGCCCGACGAGGCGGTCTGCAATGACTCTCTCAAAGAGCTTGCCCACCTCGTCGAGCAGCACGATGGGCCGGTAAGCGGACGGAGACTCCGCTGGGCGCCCCGGCTTCTTGATGAGGACCAGTTTCCCCGTCTTCCAACGAAGTGGGAACTGGCCCCTCTCCATGCATGCGCTTAGGAGCCCCCTTAGTCGAGGCCCGAGAGCCTCCGAGGCCAGGACCCAGGCTTTCCCAGGTAAGCCGTCGGGTCCTGGGGCGGTATTTTTAGCACTTAGCCTACGTACCGCCACTCGCAGCTCTTCCTCGGTCACCTCCGGAGCATCGTTGTCGTCGTCGGCGGTGTGGTCCGCATTCAGCACCGCAGTAGGCGGAGCCATGGGCGGGGAGATATGGTCCCCTCTAGAAGGGAACAGAGTGCTCACCACGTCCTCCACGAGCTGGGGCCGGAGACTCTGCGTCAGCGGGGGAGCCCATGGGCGGAGCTTCTCACGCACCAATTTGTAGGGGCGCCCCCACGGGTCCCTGTTCAGAGTCTCCAGCGACTCCTCGCGGGCCAGTCCCTTGGCCCGCAGGATCTCCGCTTGGAGGGCGGTCTTCGCCGCTCTGTACCCCTCGTACAGCTCCGCCTGAATGGCTTCCGTATCCGGCGGGCGAATACGGAGCCTGCGGTGCCTGGTGTACCGGCGTCGCGCAGCGACGCACGCACTGCGTAAAGTCGTCAACTCTGGCGACCACCAGCACACCTGGCGCTGAGCGCGTCCGGGCTGGGCCCGGGGCATTGCCACGTCGCATATTTTGGACATGGCCTCCCGGAACCACTCCGCCTCGACGTTGATGTCAGCAGGCCTGTCCGGTGATGACACCCAGGCCTGCACGATCGAGGCTTCCAGGAGGAGCTCCCGGTCCAGCTGCTTCAGCGCCCACCGCGGACCACTCGGGGCCTGTCGGACCAGCGCGCTCGAGGTCTGGGCGGAGACGTCAAACCGGATGTACCGGTGGTCGGAATAGGTCTCCACCCCCTCTATGACGCGCCAGTCAAGGACACGCGGTGACAGAGCGGGGCTGGCGAACGAGATGTCCACCACCGATTCACCCCGCATCCGCACACACGTGGGGACAGAACCCCGATTTAGGACGACCAGGCCTGTCTCCAGAGCCCAGTCCTCCACCATCCTGCCCCGTGTGTCCGTATACCGGGAACCCCAAGCCACATTCTTGGCATTGAAATCCCCGAGGACGAGCACGGGGAGGGAACGGAACCCGACGACGACGACTTTCAACTCCGCAAGGGAGTTGTGGAACTCGGCAAGAGTTCGGTTCGGGGAGAAGTATACCCCCACCACTACAATCTCCCCGAACCGTGCTGCCACGCAACCCCGTCCCCTCGTGACTGCCTCGAGGGACGGAGTACCGGCGGCGGCCGACGAAATTAGGGTCACTGAGCCGCTCAGGTCCTCCACCCAGTCATCCCTGGGCGGGACAAAGTACGGCTCAGCGACCACGGCGATGTTAATCGACCACTGCGCCATGCTCTGGAGCAACAGATCCTGAGCAGAGGCGCAGTGGTTGATGTTCGCCTGGAGGAGGCGTAATGGGGCCGTTATTGGCACTCCATGTCAGCCTCCTCCCGAGCCCTCTGTGAGGGCCCCGCCGCAGTGGTGACGGCGGCGACGACGACGGTCGAGGCGGCAGCGGCAACGGCAGTGGCGGCGGCTGCGGCAGTGACGGCGGTGGCGGAGGGCTTGCCCCTGCCCCTGGCTGTGGCGGGTGGAGCGCAGGACTTGCTCCCCATCCGGTGATCAGCTGGCTTGCCAGCTGCCGCACATACGGTGCAGTGCGGCGCGGCATTACAAGACCCGGCCTTGTGACCGGGCTGACCACAGCGGAAGCAGTGGTGGCTGCGGTCCACCTCCGAGGTGCATTTAGCTCCCACGTGGTTGCCCACCTGGCAGCGGAAGCACCTCAGAGGTCTGGGTTCCAGCAGTTTCACCTGCGCGGAAACCCAGCCCACCAGTAGCCTACGGCCCTCGGCTATTTTTTTGGCCGCCGACACGGGGCAGCTCACCGTAACGGCTCGCATCCCCTTGAAGTCAGGACCGATGGTGCCTGTCCTCACCTGCTCGGCAGAGCACCCTCCAGTCCTAACGACGGCGGCCACCACCTCTCCCTCCGTCACCGAGTCGTCCAGGCCCAGGATGCGCATGTCAGCGCACTTGGTGGGCCTGGACACTCGGGCCTCGTCCGCATTTAAGGACGCCCTAAGCCTTTCGGCCAGAGCGTCAGCGGCCGGGCCGCTAGCCGCACCGGGGATCTCAAGCATCCGGGCCCCAGTCGCCGTGAGCCTCACCCGGATGCCTTCGGTGGCGCCAATCTCCTCGAGGCTCACCGCCTTTCCCACCTTGGCTAGCACGTCGCGGTAGGACACGCCCTTCTTTTCCGCTTCCGGCTGTAGCGTAATCACTACAGCTGCGGATTTCGGGGCGCGGAGCCTAGCCGCGACGCTTCGCGCTTTTTGCCGCTGCCGCCTCTCCTTCCTTTTGGCCGCCCTTGCCGCCTTACCGGCCTTCCTCTTCTCCCCGGCTACTTGCCATTCGGCGCCGGCCGGAGGAGATATAGGAGGTGGGGGCGGCCGTCTTGCAGCCGGGGCCGTTGCCCTCGCCCTCTGTGTTGCCGTCCCGCCCTCCCTGGGCATGGGTGTCCCCGCGGGTTTCAGCACGGGGGGGGCCTTCCTCTGCCCCGACGAGCCAGGTTTGGCCGCGGCAGCTGCGACGGCGGCAAATGAGACCGCCTTCTGCCGGCTCGCGGCCGGCTGGCTCGCCGCTAGTGGGGGGCGCAGGACAATGGCCTCCAGGGCGGAAAACCGGCTTTGGAAGGCAGCCAGCTCCTGCCGCACCAGGGTCAAAACCCGGTCTTCCGCAGGCATGGGCCGTCCCTGCCCATGCTGCGGCGCCCCCTCCTGCGGCACCTCTCTGAGGCCAGCTGCTCGGAGCCCGGCCAGGTCCGCTCGGAGCTCCCCGTTCTCCTTCCGGAGAAGCTCCATGGCGGCTGTCAAGCGGGCGACCTCCGCCCGCATTTCAGATATTCCATCTGACGGAGGCCCGGGTTGAATGGCCTCCGCTGCCGCCATAATGGAGGCCGTGGCCGCGGCTATGGCCTTGTCTTTTGAGGACTTATTCCTCTTCAAGGCCACATCCCTAATTGCGGCGACTACGACCTCCGCAAACCTGGCCGCTCGCTCCGAATTGGAGCCGCCGGCGGCATCCGGCTCGCCACCCGAGGACTCTGAGAGAGCCGCCTTGCGGCTGGTCTCTCCCGGCTGGTTCCCCTCCGAGGCGTGTCTCTCAGTTCGCTGGCTCGGCTCGGCTGGGCTGGCAGAGCGCAGCGCATTCGTCTCCTGGGTGGCGAGCCCTCTGCCCAAACCTTTCTCTCGGGCCCCACCCCGCCGGCTGGAGTGGATTTTTTTGGGCCCTGAGGTCCACTCTTCGGAGGACGACCCCTGGCCCTCCCCTGATCTGGGGCGCTTCTGGAAGAACCTTCGGTTCCTCGCAGCAGCCCCCTCCACTTCGTGCTCCGAACTCTGGCATGAGCCCCTTGCGCCAGATGCGGCGTCGGACTCCGACCCCGCATCACTCCTCTCCTCTTCGTCGTTTTTATTATTTTTTAATATATTTTTTTTAACCATATTATTCCCACGAGTAAATATAGGGCAAAAATGTCCACCGGGCAGAGCCTAGATACCCGGTAAGCCTAAATACTGCAGAGTGCGGCAGGTGCTCTGCAGGGGAAGCGCTCACGACTGGACTCCCTCCAGCCATTCATCCTCTCACCGCGCTTCAAAGCTTAGGATTGGGTGGTTTTTTATCTTAGAGGTAGCCTTCCTCTGGGCCAGGCAATTAAGCCAAGCCCCCGGCGGCGGCATTAAACATGCCTCCGTTCGCTGTCCGGCCGACCCGACTCAACGAACCCGCCGAAAATTCTCTCCTCGAGGACTACTCTTCAAGGAGAGAAACACGCGCCGCTTTGGTGCGCCTGCACCGCAGCGGCGGCCCTTCCCAGTCTACGCCCACTCAACTACCTCTGTAAGCAGAGGAGGAGTGGACGTATTGACCGTCCGTAGCCCGGTTCCCTTCACCGACCATCAAGCATGATCGGTGATTGGAACCATGACCTTTCCTCGTTTGTTAAAGATTAGCCGCCAGCCTCAATTGTCCACCAAAACCTGGTAGGCAATTGGAGCCGACGTTGCCCAGGGTGCGCCACGAGGAGGCTCTTCAACATGCACCCCTGTTTATGATACCTTGGAAGTACAATGTGCTGCTTTGCTTTCTTTGCGTGTGAGTAGCCAATGAATTTCTGTGAGGTATTGTTGCTTTCAGCCTCTTGACTACTAGACCTTGTCTATTATATCTAGCCTTGTCTGAATACTAGACCTTGTGTATTATGTCTAGGCTTGTGTGAATACTAGACCTTGTGTATTATGTCTAGCCTTGCGTAAACCCTAGACCTTGTGTGTATACTAGACCTTGTGTATTATGTCTAGCCTTGCGTGAACCCTAGACCTTGTGTATTATGTCTAGCCTTGTGTGAACACTAGGCCTTGTGTATTATGTCTAGCCTTGTGTGAATATTAGACCTTGCGTATTATGTCTAGCCTTGTGTGAACACTAGGCCTTGTGTATTATGTCTAGCCTTGTGTGAACACTATGCCTTGTGTATTATGTCTAGCCTTGTGTGAACCCTAGACCTTGTGTGTTATGTCTAGCCTTGTGTGAATACTAGACCTTGTGTATTATGTCTAGCCTTGCGTAAACCCTAGACCTTGTGTGTTATGTCTAGCCTTGTGTGTATACTAGACCTTGTGTATTATGTCTAGCCTTGCGTGAATACTAGACCTTGTGTATTATGTCTAGCCTTGTGTGAATACCAGACCTTGTGTATTATGTCTAGCCTTGTGTGAACACTAGGCCTTGCGTATTATGTCTAGCCTTGTGTGAACACTAGGCCTTGTGTATTATGTCTAGCCTTGTGTGAACACTATGCCTTGTGTATTATGTCTAGCCTTGTGTGAACCCTAGACCTTGTGTGTTATGTCTAGCCTTGTGTGAATACTAGACCTTGTGTATTATGTCTAGCTTTGTGTGAACACTAGGCCTTGTGTATTATGTCTAGGCTTGTGTGAACCCTAGACCATGTGTATTATGTCTAGCCTTGTGTGAATACTAGACCTTGTGTATTATGTCTAGCCTTGTGTGAATACTAGACCTTGTGTATTATGTCTAGCCTTGTGTGAACACTAGGCCTTGTGTATTATGTCTAGCCTTGTGTGAACCCTAGACCATGTGTATTATGTCTAGCCTTGTGTGAATACTAGACCTTGTGTATTATGTCTAGCCTTGTGTGAATACTAGACCTTGTGTATTATGTCTAGCCTTGTGTGAACACTAGACCTTGTATATTATGTCAAGCCTTGTGTGAACACTAGGCCTTGTGTATTATGTCTAGCCTTGTGTGAACACTAGACCTTGTATATTATGTCAAGCCTTGTGTGAACACTAGGCCTTGTGTATTAGGTCTAGCCTTACGTGAACCCTAGACCTTGTGTATTATGTCTAGCCTTGTGTGAAACCTAGACCATGTGTATTATGTCTAGCCTTGTGTGAATACTAGACCTTGTGTATTATGTCTAGCCTTGTGTGAATACTAGACCTTGTGTATTATGTCTAGCCTTGCGCGAACACTAGGCCTTGTGTTTTATGTCTAGCTTTGTGTGAACACTAGACCTTGTACATTATGTCAAGCCTTGTGTGAACACTAGGCCTTGTGTATTATGTCTAGCCTTGCGTGAACCCTAGACCTTGTGTATTATGTCTAGCCTTGTGTGAACCCTAGACCTCCTGTATTATGTCTAGCCTTGTGTGAACACTAGGCCTTGTGTATTAGGTCTAGCCTTGCGTGAACCCTAGACCTTGTGTATTATGTCTAGCCTTGTGTGAATACTAGACCTTGTGTATTATGTCTAGCCATAAGTGAATACTAGACCTTATGTATTATGTCTAGCCTTGTGTGAACACTAGACATTGTGAATGGTATGTCTAGTCTTATGTGAGCCTAAGAGTGACTGATTGCTTGTAATCTCACACGGATTGGATTATAAATAAACTGACGCTTTTCCGAGGGGTTGCTTTGCCTTTCCTTGCCATATTTCCTTCCTAACACGTGCTGTTAGTCCTGGCTGTATATTTATAGTAGATGTACATTTCAGGTGCAGACCAATTAGGTGATACCATGCCGAAGACGTCAGCATGTCAGGAGTGGCCGTATAAGGAAACATCAACAATGTGAAGTTAGCCGAACTGAAAAGGTAATAGGTAATACGGGCTGGTGTCCGCAACTCCACGTCAATGCGCGAATTTTGCGTACGGGTGGGAAAATCGGTTATTCGATCCACCCCAGCTCCTTGAGGAAGGCCAGCAGCGCCTTGGTGTTGCTGACAATCTCACGTAGGGTACCTGGGTTACCGCAGTACTTTGCCCTGTATGTGGCGACCACCGGGCAGCTTAGAAGCACATGGGCTGCAGGCTGTCTCGTCGTCCTCCATGCATGCCCTGCGCAGCGGACTGTATGTGACTCCTAAGACAAAGAGGTGTTTATTAAATGACCCGTGGCCAGTTACGGCTGCTGTGACTGTACGCAGCTGTTGCTTGATTAGTCGGAGAACCTGTTTCGTGAAGCGGTCATCGATTGTAGGGAGTGCTTCCCTAGCCTGCCTGCACTCACCTAGGTCCACCCGTAGTTTGTGATGTTGGTCCCTGGTGTGTTTGCTTACCAGTGTGCTTTAGTACCCGAAGGGGAGTGGCACGATGGGTTCGGGACCCACTTGTGCAACATTCGACCCCCTTCTGGCAAGTTCGTCGGCTGCATCGTTGCCTAGCGAGCCGCTGTGTCGTTTGATCTATTGAACGGTTATGGTATTGAGGTTGCCCACCTCGTTGAGGCACTGGTGGCACTCGAATATTAGCCCAGTATCAACTGTGTGACTGTTCAGCGCTTGCAGAACGGCCATGCTGTCTGAGAGTATGCGGATCGAGTGTTTTTTAACTTCTCTGGCCATGATGGCTGAGGCGGCTAGAGAAATACCCATGCATTCGGCCTGGAACACTGTGTTATGGACCCTCAATGGTGTGGAGATGCGTATGTTGAAGTCCTCTGAGAAGATTCCAGCACCTGTGCCACTACCTGTTTTGGATCCATCCATGAAGATGCGCAGCTCTGCCGGGCACCAGCCCTCGCATCGGCAAACCTCGTGAAGTTAGGTTTTGTATTTTTTATCGAAGATAAATTGTTTGGGTACCCAGTCATTTATGGCTTTCGTAATGGGGAACTCCTTTTTGAGTCCCTCAAGCAGCGCGGTGTGTGGTAAGTATCTCTTATTCCAGAGATTTAGTGCATTTAGACGAACCGCCGCCATCGTCGCTTCCTGCTGTATGAACAGGTGGAGCGGTGGTAGTCCCAGCATGGCTTCGATTGCTGCAGTCGGAATAGTCCTCATGCAGCCTGTAGGGGCCATGCAGGCTAGTCTTTGCAAACGTTGGAGTTTGCTAGAAGCTGTACCAAGCTCGGTACGGGGCCACCAGACCACGGCCCCGTAGGTGATCATGGGGCGTATCACTGTAGTGTACAGCCATAGTATAATTTTAGGGGATAGGCCCCACTTATTACCTATCATTCTCCTGCACTGCCAGAAGGTTATGCTGGTCCTGTTTAGTTTGTTGTCCAAATGACTACTCCAGTTTAGCTTACTGTCTAGAATGACCCCGAGATACTTGACTTCGTTGGCCAACTGAAGTTCTGTATTGAAAAGTTTTGGTAGGCGGAACGGGCCTAGTGCTCGTTTCTGAGTAAACATAACCAGTTCAATTTTAGTGGGGTTCTCTGATAGGTCAAATTCCCTGCACCATCTCTCTACGATTTGTAGCGCTTGCTGAGTGAGGTTGCAGATCGTACCCGTCACCTTCCCCGACACAAGGATTGCGAGATCATCTGCGTAACCTATTGTGTAATAACGATTGGCGTTGAGTTTAGTGATGAGATCATTAATCACCAGATTCCACAGAAGAGGGGACAGCACCGCACCCTGGGGGCAGCCTCTGGCTATCATAGCCAGCTGCTGCTCATCCTCAACGCGAACTACTCGTTTGCTTAGCATGTTAGTAATCCAGTCAGCTAGTACCTGTTCTACGCCATGCCTGTAGAGGGCGCCGCTGATGCTGGAGAAGTTTGTTTTGTCAAGGGCACCTTCGATGTCTATGAAAGTGCCCAGGCAGGTGCCTTTCTGATGAATCGCTTCCTCTATCTAGCTGACTACTAGATGAAGGACAGATTCGGTCGACTTACCCGAGCTGCATGCGTGTTGACTACCGTGTAGCGGTATAGTTTTCAGGGCGCCATCCCTCAGCTCCCTGTCACACAGCCTTTCCAGAGTCTTTAGTAGAAAGGAGGTGAGGCTTATGGGTCTATGGGATTTGGCGTTTGTGTAATCTCCCTTACCTGGCTTGGGGATGGGGATGAATATTACTTTCACTTCCCTCCATCCTTTAGGAACGTATCTAAGGGCCAGGCACGCCCTCATTAGGGGCACCAGTCTTATTGCGCCAGCCGTTCCACCCCACAGTAGTAAGCGGGGAACAGTCCGTCAGGTCCGGCTGCCTTGAAAGGATGGAAGCTACGGATGGCCCATTAGAGTTTCTCCAACGTGATCACCCCACTTGCATAAAGCCAATCATTATCTGATGGTGTTTGGAGTGCATCTTGCCAGTCGATTACCTGCGCAAAGATACAACCAGGGAAGTGAGTTTCCATAAGGACGCGTCTCGTTTCTTCTGGCGAGGAAGTGAGTGTGCTGTCCGGTTTGCGGAGGGTAACGGGCCCAGGTGTATTCTGCTGTGACAGTACTTTCCTTACTCTGTTAGCCTGCTGACAGGACTCAATGCCACCACAGAATTTGCGCCATCCCGTGGTACTCCTGAATCTGATGCAGTTTTTGTAGCTGGATTTGGCCGCGTAATAGTTGCCCCAGTCCTCAGCCGCATATGTGTTCATGGCTCTGTTCAGAGCTCTCCTTACCTTGCTGCGCTTGCGCTCCAGATCAGCGCCCCACCAGGGTTGCTTACCCGGATTGCTACGCGCGGTGGTCTCTAGGCAGGCAGTTTAGTAGTTATCTATTATTGATTTAGTAAGCTGGCTTTCCTGTACCTCAATCTGTGTCGTATCCGCAAATGTCGTCGGA
This sequence comes from Brachylomia viminalis, assembly GCA_937001585.2. Lineage (NCBI taxonomy): Eukaryota > Metazoa > Arthropoda > Insecta > Lepidoptera > Noctuidae > Brachylomia > Brachylomia viminalis. The sequence continues at coordinate 9,164,632 of OW443302.2, read as the reverse complement.
TCGTTTAGTGTCGCAAGCTTGGATACAAGGCTACGTGTATAGTTGTCTCCATCCGTGTTTCGCGGAATGCGCCGTAGTGGTGTTGGTGGAACACAGACCTGGATGTCGAAGCCGATCCACCTGTGATCAGAGCAGGAGGCCTCCTTCGAGACTTGGCACCCAGTGGTAAGTTCCGCCGCGCCCTCTGATACCAGAGTGAGATCTATGATTGTACGGCTTCTCCTGGTTTCGAATGTTGGTTCGAAGCCAGTGTTTAGTAGGGTAGGTTATTCGAGAATAAGTAGTCAACCAATGCCTTACCCCTCTCGTTTGGCGTGTCCATACCCCACAGCTGGTGGATAGCGTTGGCGTCGGCGTCGACGACGACTTCAAACCCACCTCTCTCGCAATAGCTCACGAGTCTGGCGAGGTCGTGTGGAGGCGGCGCCTCCGCTTTGGGCATGTAGGCCGAGGCGAAAACGATCACCCTTTCCGTGGCGTCGTCACGCTGTATACGCATCCTTGCTGCAGAGACATCTCTGCAATTGAAGTCAGTTAAGATCTGTGTTTGAAGGTTACCTGTGACAAAGATGCACGATCTAGGGTGATCATGATCTGTGGTGACCAGGAGCTTACCGCTAAGATTGGAGAGTCCTTGTATGCGGCCCGCCCTAATCCACGGCTACTGGATCAGGGCAATGGCCGTGTGCTGAACCTCCGGCCACTTGCTGAGCTGAGCCGTCGTGGTCTGACTGTGGTGGAAATTAGCCTGGAGGACTCGTCGACGAAGGGAACGACATCGTTGGTCGAACCTCCCTCGCCCCCCTCCAGTCTGAGCCCGGCAAACAGATCGCCCTCGTCCAAACCGTCCCCTTGGCCCGAAGCCGGAGACAGGGTGATGTCGTCCAGCTCCTCACCCGATGAAGGAACGGCTCCCACGGTGGTGGCATCAGGCACGGCCAACTCTGCTGTAGCAGCTGGGGCCGCGAATGCTTCCGGGTTGTATGATGGGGGAATGGATTCCCCTGCTGGTGTCTGCAGTTCGTTTAGCACCTCGCCAATGGTTCCCGTGGTGGGGTCCCATCACTGAGGGACGTCGCTGAACCTGCCGTTCCGACCCTGGAACTTCACCTACACCGCCCCCAGTCCTATTGAGAGACGGCGTCCGACCTCCATCAGGGCCGGGATTTGGTCCTCAACGATATCTAAGATCTGTGATTAAAGGCATGAAGAGGGGTAAATCACCTGGTCATGATGGGATCAGCATCGAGCACCTTCAGAATGCTGGTATACATCTGCCGAGAGTGTTGACTATGTTGTTTAATTTGTGTTTGGGACATTCTCACTTACCTCAGGAGTTATTGGATACAATTGTTGTCCCTATTGTGAAGAATCGGACAGGAGACATAGCAGACAAAGGTAACTACAAGCCTATTTCACTGGCAACTGTGATAGCCAAAGTATTTGACAGTATGCTTGACTCACACCTCGATGGGTACACCCAGTTACACGATACACAGTTTGGTTTTCGTGCAGGGCTATCTACTGAAAGTGCTATACTTGCGTTGAAGCATACTGTTAAATATTATACTGACAGGAAAACACCTGTGTATGCTTGTTTCCTGGACCTTTCTAAGGCCTTCGACCTGGTTTCTTATAGTGTCTTATGGGAGAAGCTTCTGGAGGCAGGCGTTCCTACTGCATTAGTGTCTACATTATCTTTTTGGTATGACAAGCAGAGGAACTTCGTTAAATGGTCTAATGCATTGTCTGACCCATATGAACTCGAGTGTGGCGTTAGGCAGGGAGGCCTAACTTCCCCAAGGCTTTTTAATATTTATATGAATAAGCTGCTGGTTGAGCTCAGCAGCACTCATGTCGGATGCCATATAGATGGAGTATGTGTAAATAAGTTATGCAGACGACATGGTGCTGCTGAGCCCGACTATCAGTGGAATTAGAAAGTTGCTCTCAATTTGTGAACAATATGCCGAGCAGCATGGACTAAAATATAATCCTACAAAGAGTGAGCTATTGGTGTTTCGTGGTAGGAATAAAAATCCAACCTTTGTTCCTCCTGTAAAATTAAATGGTTTGCTTTTACAGAGAGTTACCCACTTTAAATATTTAGGCCACATTGTTAATGAAGAATTAAAAGACGATTTGGATATGGAAAGGGAGCGCAGGGCACTGGCTGTGAGGGGAAATATGGTATGCAGAAGGTTTCATAGTTGTTCAGTTCCTGTGAAAATAACTCTTTTTAAGGCCTACTGCCAAACATTTTACACCAGCAGCCTTTGGGCTAACCATACCCTAAAAGCAGACAATGCCCTGCGCATTCAATACAACAATGCCTTCAGGGCGCTGTTGAGGCTTCCACCTTACTGTAGTGCGTCAGGTATGTTAGCTGATGCGCACACTGACGATTACTTTTCAATAATGCGGAAGAAAGTTGCCTCAGTAATATCTCGGGTGAGGGGAAGCAGCAACAGCATTCTGAAGGTGTTTGCGGAGAGGCTGGATGGGCCTACAATGGGGAGGTTTACCAAGCTACATGTTGGCAACAAGGCTTGTTAAACCTTCCCATGATTGTGATTATGATTGTAACCTTTTAAATGTTCCTGCATGTTACTAACATAGTTTTTAAGTAAAATTTAGTACTATCACTCTATGGGCCTTGATGCCTGATAATAAAATATTTTTATTTTATTTTTATTTATTTTATTTATTTATATCGACCACCGCGAACCACGCCGCGGCCAGTTTGTCGGCATACAAGAACACCCACCTCTTAATGTCGACCCAGGGGTTTTGGTAACTGAGAGCACGCCCAATATTGGTCGGCCAAATACCCATTGCTCGTCTGGGATCACGATCCCACATCGAGCACGTTTCATGATCTCCGCCTGAATCTTGAAGACCAATGAGATGCTAGTCGGTAGAGAAAGGTTGGAGACAGTCTGCCTTAGCTATTCTATGGTGTGGTCGTTACCGCACCACAGCTTCAGCACACCCCCGGCGAACAGCGGCTTGGCGTTGAAGGTCGGCCATGTGTTGTTTAGGGGAGCAGGACTTGAGTATGATCTGCTTCTGGATAGCTGCGAGTACCTGGTCCAATACGTCCTTGCTGAGGATCCCCGTGCGGTCGCAGGTGATCACGACGTCGAGGGTAGCACTTGCAGCTTCGGCGTAGCTTCATTGATCGACCCTCTTGGATTGATCAAGCTGCGGCCGCTTATGCTCCCCACGAGTTGTCAAGGTCTCGTTGAGAACTCGCTTGGCCGCGGACTGATCCTTCCAATCGGGTCGCTGTGTTTTATTGCTACCTTCAGCCGGTCTCTCCGGAACACTGGTTGACGGTTGACTGGGCGCTGGCCGGCTTGCGCCGGTCTCTGCCTGCAACCACTTCCCTCGGAGAAGTTCAGCTGGCCGCTTGCCGGTTTGACCGACCTAGCGGCAGTAGCCTGTTTACGAGAGCCCTTTAACGGTCATCCGTTTCCATCAGGTCAGGTCATGTCAGGTCCATCGTCGACCTGACGGGTCAGTGCAAGGGCAACGGTCTTGTTGAGTACATTTACCCAGGCGCGTGAAAAAGCGTCTTCGGCGCAGCTGGCCGTCTCCGCTTGACCGGTTACGGCCGCCTGTTAAGAGGAGGCTTGAGGAGCCACAGGAGGAGGAAGATGCTTGGCAGGAAGCCCGCTAGTATTACCCAGCGCCGGGGTCTGTGTGGGGAGCGTCGGACCGGCAGTGGTATTAGTCGTCGCGGTCTTCGCCTGAGTATTGGAAGGATCGGTACTGGTCCCAATCAGCGCCAACGTCCTTTGTCTGTTACGGGACTTTTTAGTTTTAGTCTTAGCTGTGGTTCTCGCCACAGCCGGACCTGCACCCGCGCTGGTACCCACGGCGTTAGCCGCATGGCCACCAGGGGCGACGGAAGTGCAAGCACCTCTCTTGGGAGTCTCATTGGCTTTCGCCTCCACTCAATGTCCGCAATTCTCCATGTTAAATTGATTATTAAAATTCATCTCTCTGGCTCCCACCCCCCATTGAGCCCGCAACTGGGAACGTCTCACTAATAAAAAGCTCGAACGTTAGGACTACCAGAGAGATATAGGGGCGCAAGGCTGGCTTACAGTGCGACATCGGGTGCTCGATCGGGTTGGCGTAGGGGCCAAAAGGGCGGGGTGCATGTTGAAGAGCCTCCTCGTGGCGCACCCTGGGCAACGTCGGCTCCAATTTCTCCCAGTGCGGTTTTGGGGGACAATTGGGGCTGGCGGCTAATCTTCAACAAGCGGGGAAAGGTCACGGTTCCAATCGCCGATCATGCTTGATGGTCGGTGAAGGGAACCGGGCTACAGAGGGTACGCCCACTCCTCCTCTGCTTACAGAGGGAGGTGAGTGGGCGTAGACTGGGCACGGCCGCCGCTGCGGAACAGGCGGTCGTGTCCCGGAGGGAGGCAGCGGCGCGCGCGTGGGGGGATGATTCTCTAGCGCGGCGCCGCTCCGGAGAGGGGGGGGGGGGGTCGAGGAAGACGCTGGTCTGGTGGTCACCTCCGGCTCCTCCCGGGTGGAGGCCAGCAGGCGGTGGGTGCGGGGGCGCCCTTTGCCTGTATTGCACGGGCCTCCACCAGTGTCGGACGGGAGTGGCCGGGTGTTCCCGGCCATTCCCGTAGCCCCCCAGTTAAATGGGGGGCATGCGGGGCCCGCCAACTAGGCGGGCATACGCCGGGAGGGCTGTGGAAGCAGAGGCTGAGCCAATTTCCCATAGCCCTCCCATCACGGCGTTGTGGGAACACCGCTGAGTTTTAGTGGGTATACTGTCGAGTGCGGATTTCGACAGGAGTCCCACATACCCCGTCTCGTCCCCCACGAGCGGGGATGCATAAAGCATTTCTCAGCGACAAAAAAAAAAAAAAAAAAAAAAAAAAGGGGCCAAAAGGGCCGCAGAAGGAAACTGCGGAACGGGAGAGGGAGATCTCGACTCCCTTCCCCGGCCGCAGAAGGCGCACCGGGCGCAGGAGAAGGGCGGACAACGCCCTTTTCCGGCCCCCATGAATGGGTCCAGGGGCGTGGGACTTGGGGAAGTCCCCGCCCCCTATTTGATGGACCCGAGGCGGAGGCGCACGCGGGTGTCGACGCGCGCCTCTGAGGCGATGCACGGGGTAGTTACAACACCTCACTACCCCGTGCAGGAGACGAGGCCCGGACAGACCGGGCAAGCACTAGTGTGGGGCTGCGGAAGAATTTGGATTCCCGCGGCCCCGCGCGCACGTGCGAGGAGACACCGGGATGGTTTTAGTCGGTAAGAGTCCGGCACGCCCCTCCGCCTTTTCCCCAGGCGGAGGTAGTCCATGAGTATTTCCCCCCGTAAAAAAAATAAATAAAAAGGGGCCAAAAGGGCCCACTTCCGGCGGCTGGCGCCCAAGTTGCTGGGCGCGGCTGCCGCGCTCGCAACGCTGCTTCCCAATCTGGGGGGCCCGAGCGCCATCTGTAGGCGGCTCTATGTGTGGGTCGTGCGATCCATGGCCCTGTATGGGGCCCCGGTGTGGGCCTCGGACCTGACAGCCGGCAGCATCGCAGTTTTGCGAAAGCCGCAGAGGGCGATGCCCGTCAGAGTCATCAGGGGGTATCGCACGATCTCTTACGACGCGGCTTGCGTACTGGCCGAATCCCCGCCCTGGGACCTCGAGGCGAAAGTACTCGCGTCATTGTGTCGGTGGCGCGACGAAGCGAGGGCGCGGGGCGAGGCACCGATGCAGCGACACATGGAGCTGCGTCGGTCTCAGCTTCGCGAGGTTCTGGTGGCGGAATGGTGTTCGAGCGCTGGCTCGGGAGGAGGCACGGCTCCCTGTCATTTCGAGTGACGCAGGTGCTCTCGGGGCATGGCTGCTTCGGGAAGTACCTGTGTCGCATAAACAGGGAGCCGGACGCCCGGTGTCACCACTGCGTCGACTGCCGGGAGGACACGGCGCGGCATACGCTGGCAGAGTGTGCCACTTGGGAGGAGCCGCGCCGTGCCCTCATCTCAGAAGTAGGCAGTGACTTATCGCTGCCGGCCATAGTCGAGTCGATGGTCGGCAGCGACGAGTCCTGGGACGCGGTGGTTTCCTTCTGCGAGACAGTCGTCTCGCAGAAGGAGGCTGCGGAAAGGGAAAGGGAGATCTCGTCCACTCACCCGGCCCGCAGAAGGCGCACCGGGCGTCGGCGGAGGGCGGACAACGCCCTCTTCCAGCCCCCCTAAATGGGTCCAGGGGCGACGGACTCGGGGATTTCCGTTGCCCCCCACACACCAGGACCCGAGGTGGCGGCGCGTAGTGTTCCACGCGCACCCCTCCTAGACGTCGCGGGGGGAGTCAAGCACCTCACTCCCCCCCAGACCCGAAGAGGCCCGCAGTGGCGGGCTGGCACCAGTCGGGGGTTGTGGAAGGATCGTACGTTCCCGCGACCCCCGGCGTAGGTGTGAGATGGAACACCGGAGTGGTTTTTAGTCAGTAAGAGTCTAACAGACCCCGCCGCCCGCCCCAGGGTGGCGGACATCCATGAGGCTTTTCCACCCCGGAAACAAAAAAAAAGGGGCCAAAAGGGCGGTATGGGCCTCTGACCTGACGGCCGGCAGCATCGCTGCTTTGAGAAAGCCGCAGAGGGCGATGGCCGTCATAGTCATCAGGGGGTATCGCACGATCTCCTACGAGGCGGGCTGTGTACTGGCCGGATCCCCGCCCTGGGACCCCGAGGCGAAAGTACTCGCGTCATTGTATCGGTGGCGCGAAGAAGCGAGGGCGCGGGGCGAAGGACCGATGCAGCGACACATGGAGCTGCGTCGGTCTCAGCTTCGCGAGGTCCTGGTGGCAGAATGGCGGGACAGGCTTTCACGCCCTACCGCCGGCCTCGTCACCATTGAGGCGGTCCGGCCGGTGCTCGCGCGCTGGTTCGGGAGGAGGCACGGCTTCCTGTCGTTTCGGGCAACGCAGGTGCTCTCGGGGCATGGTTGCTTCGGGAAGTACCTGTGTCGCATAAACAGGGAAACGGACGCCCGTTGTCACCACTGCGTCGACTGCCGGAAGGACACGGCGTGGCATACGCTGGCAGAGTGTGCCGCTTGGGAAGAGCCGCGCCGTGCCCTCATCTTAAAAGTATGCAGTGACTTGTCGCTGCCGGCCGTAGTCAAGTCGATGGTCACCAGCGCCGAGTCCTGGGACGCGGTGGTCTCCTTCTGGGAAACAGTCGTCTCGCAGAAGGAGGCTGCGGAAAGGGAGAGGGAGACCTCATCTACTCACCCGGCCCGCAGAAGACGCACCGGGCGTCGGCGGAGGGCGGATAACGCCCTCTTCCAGCCCCCCTAAATGGGTCCAGGGGCGACGGACTCGGGGACGTCCGTCGCCCCCCACACATCAGGACCCGAGGTGGCGGCGCGTAGTGTTCCACGCGCGCCCCTCTTAGACGTCGCGGGGGGAGTCAAATCCTCACTCCCCCTCAGACCCGAAGAGGCCCGCAGTGGCTGGCCGGCGGCACCAGTCAGGGGTTGCGGAAGGATCGTACGTTCCCGCGACCCCCGGCGTAGGTGTGAGATGGAACATCTGGGTGGTTTTTAGTCATTATGAGTCTGACAGACCCCGCCGCCCGCCCTAGGGCGGCGGACATCCATGAGGATTTTTCGGAAACAAAAAAAAAAAAAAAAAAGATGGTCTAAAAGGGCCACCCCCAACGAACTGATCAACCCTCACTTACACCGTCAGCATGACCTTTACCTATCGCTTTGGCCGTCCGAAAACGACTTCAGCGGACCTCACGCACCTCGCCTGTGGCCCTCTGACGGGACACTGTGGCCATTTCCCTACCCCTGGCTAATATGGCATACAACCTGACACTGACCTGTAAATTGCAAAAAACATAAGATAATACGAATTTAGCGGGCTACCCTGGCGCTTTTCCATACTATATTTGTTCGGTTCTCTGTCTACGATTTGTTCGCCATTATTTTACAGATCTGACAACACTGGACAGAATGTCAATTTAATAAAATGTCAATGTCATTAATTGGTCTGTCACTCTGTTAATTATTTACTTTGTGAATTACTGTACTTCAGATTTCTAGTTAGAAAAGAAATTAACAAATAATGCTTTATTTTCAAATGTTATTACAAAAGTATGATTAGAAAAATATAATGATTAACTACGACGTCAAATTCCTGACTTGTGATGAAAGCTTGCACTTAAAAAACAGTGACTTTAAAAGTTTCAAGTAAGTTACAAAGCTGTCGAAAACAAGTATACATCATTCAAAACTTTCATTTGTGAAACTATAAGCTTGATAGTACCAAGATAAATGCATAAGAAAATTCTCTTTATATTGCGTAGAATCTTGTACCACTTTACTATCATAACGTTAAAGTTAATAATAAATTACCTAAGGAGCGATCCATAGGCAATTTATTATTTACTTACACCAATTCAAAATTGAAAATAAAGGTTTAAGTAAATCTGAATTATATTCACAACAAATCTTCGTCCTTATCCGTTCGTAAGAAGTAACCTTTTTCCTCACAGGTATGAAACAAAGAAAAGAGTAGATGAAACCGTTTATGATTCTGGCAAAAGAAGTTACTGTGAACGTCGAGGTGGTCTATGGCGCGCCGCTCACCCTCGCCAGGTGCGCCAGTTGGAGTCCAAGCTCCGAGACAGGAGTATCATCACCTGTGAATGGACCACTGACTCTCTGATCACTATAGTATTCTCCTCAGGAGTGATAGCCTACCTCACCGTTAAGCAAAACTCTTTGGATGTCACTCAGATTCTTTTTGATAGGTATTTTGTGGGAAAGCTGTCTGGTCAGACTATTACAAATGGTAAGTTCTGGATCTAATGATAAAAGGAAATCTGTACCTACTGTTTTATAGTGCAAATTATTTTCATATCAAAATTAACTAGTTGACTGTCCGTGCATTACATGTAATGCATTTTTGGGCTGACTGTAGCAAGGCAACTGAACCGCGTTTCCTGGGTTGGACGTCTAAGCTAGAACTTTGATTTTCTTAAGAACATAAAACAAAGCACTTTATAAAAAACCCATTGGACATACCATGAAACTACCCAAAATTGATGGTACAGTCAATGTGTTAAATGTAAAAAATATTGACTGAAACATCACACAGATCAAACTACTCTTCAACTATTTCAACATTTTAACTATTACTTATCTTTAAAAATTATAATAATTATCTATGTTCTTATTTTCCTTATTACAGTGGCACTCTCCAAATCACACATATTAGTAACACACAATGACCGGACCGCAACATTAGTGACATTTGGCAAAAACAATATCAGTCTTCCGTGTCGCATTACTGACAGAGATCCACATTTACAGGTGACCAATTTTATTTGCTTGCATGCTCAAATAATTAAAGTATAGTAGCATTTTTAAAAGCTATCGTATATATGTCAAAATTTAAGGTAGTAATATGAAATTGGAAGGGAGACCTAAACCTAGCCGTAGCACTGAATAGGTTAATAAAATATTCAATAAAAATTAATTGGTCCTAGCACAATGTAATTTTTTGTTTTCATTGGCAGTTATATTGTTGGCAACTAGAACACGGGCCAGTAGCAACAGCATTCTGAGAACAGTGTCGCAGAGTTTATACTCTCCCATTTTGAGGCATTTCGCGGAGAGGATGGCCAGATGAGAATCTTTTAACTTACATGGTCATCTTCTGTGCAAAATGCTTCAAACTCAAATGATAATAATGCCACTTACTAACACTAGCTATAAGGTATTACTAACATTATGGATCATTGTTGTCCCAAATAAAGAAAATATTTATTTATACAGAGTTATTGGTAAAACACCATCAACCTCTTAAGGGGTCAATGTACTCATCATTATGAACAACTTTTACTATGGGACCAAATATGAAATCGCGAAAAAAAAATCTGCTGGTCCGTACATTTTGGCGAGCTCTGCAAACATAAATGTAGGGAACAGCAGATTTTTTTTTCGCAATTTTATATTTGGTCCCATAGTAAAAGTTGTTCATAATGATGACTACAATGACCCCTTAAGAGGTTGATGGTGTTTTACCAATAATCCTGTATAAGTATAATTATATTTTTGTTATTTTAAACTTCATAAAAGAAGAGACACATGCTTTTAGTAATTTGGTACAACAAAAACACACAACAAATATTTTCTTTCTTAATATTTATTGTTTTTTAGAACATAGAACTAGGTGGTAGTAGTCGCAGGACAGAGAGGCACATATCTACTAATGAGGACAGCAATGGAGCCCGAATCCTTGTCTGGAGCGTCACTGTTGCAGAGCCGGCGCCCTGGAGCCCTGTGCTTGAAGACCATGCAAACCTCCACCTTTACAGCATAAATGGGTAACAATAAAATTTGCTAGTTATTCATTGCTCCAATTTTGTTAGCTTTGCCCACACCTCTCAGAAATGAATGATCCTGTGAGCAAATAGGAAGTTTATTTAAATGAGTCTGTTGCAGACATCACATCTACTTGACAGCATACCACCAACTGGAGAATGAAACTTTGTCAGCAGAGCTATCAAATAAGGGAGACATTGTTGTTCATATTGTTGAACAAGCTACATGCCATAAGGTAACTGTTATTTCTTTATTTATTTACTTTTATTTGCATTAGCCACAGTAATGCCAGTCATATACCTGGCCTTATATTTCCACTGCTTAACATAGAACCAATTTGTAAAGCATCACCAATTCACCAGTCACCATACAGGGTGGATTTTTGAGACAGGGCAGTTAGGGTAGGTACCTTAACCGTTGTTACAGAAAAACGTTTAAGGTAACGGACTGTCCTTATTTTTTGAGAAAATTTGATCCGCATTCACGATTTCGAAAATAAATAGTGGTTGGCTGGAAAATGAGCAATTTTGAAAACAACTTTTTTGGTTGCCAATCGATCTTGCTTTTTATATGAGTACCTACTAGAAAAGTCAGAAACCGCAAAAAACTATTCCCGTGCATTTCATAAGAAATGAGAGAAATTATAATAATAAATGATTTTATTTCTGTAAGTAGGTTTATTCAAAAACTTTTACAAGTCAATCATATGTATTTTTAAAACTAGATGAGGTCGGTGTTTCCTATCGTTCTACTCTGAGAAGAAGGGTCGAAACAAATTCAGAGTCACAGTCTCTTTTAAAGTCAAGAACTCAAGACATTATCTTGGTCAGATCATGTGAAAACCATGTCGATTGGTGTCTGAAATGGTCTTTTGAGAAAAGTACCACACAGATTAAGTGGACCTGTCCAGTCAGTGCACGCATTTGTCACTAACCGTACAGCTCAACTCAGATTTAAGGAGCTTAACAATTCATCACATTCACAATAATTAAAATATTGTACTTTTTACAGTAAATATTCATGGTCATTGTGTACGTAAAAAGGTATAGATACTGATAGCAAAGAATAAAAGTAAAATAGTTAAAATAAAATAAAAAATCAACATTCACTGTGTACATTTATTGGAGCAGCTCAATCCCAAGAATTTCTGTCCTCAATATAGTCTTTGACAGTATAATGGGCTATTTGACATAGTTTCCACTTTATAAAACATTTCAATTTATTAAGCCTTAGTTCTTGAATGTGGCTAGGAAGTTTATTATAAAAACGTATACATTAGCATCCAAACAAGCCACCAATTTTTTTGAGCCTGGTTGTAGGAACAACAAATTTGTGTTTATTCCTAATATTTATATTATGGATATCACTATTTTTAAACAGGTTAATATTTTTATGTGCATACAAAAGATTTTCTTAAACTGAGAAGGCACAGTCATTGTCATTATATTAATGTCTTTAAATTTGACTCTGAGGGAGTGACTGAAGCTTTATTTCTAAATTTAACGAATCGCCCTTTTCGCCAAAAAATTGTCTGAATATCGACGGCATTTCCTCACAACAGAATACCTTACGATATTACCTACACTATAAAGTAGCTAAAGTAACGGGCTGTCTCTAAATCAGTTTAATCACGAATTTTTGTAACGGCGAATGCTGCAGAGCTAAGCTTTTTTGGCGATTTATCAATATGGGGGCCCTATTGAAGTTTGGCATCCAAAGCATGCCTAACAATACTGTGGTATCTTTGGGTTTCAACTCTTCACCCAGTGACAGTAGACAAGTAGAAACTAGTGTTCGCTTTATGAGAACACTAGTTTCTCTTTCTTTCTTTGTCTTTATGAGAACATAAGATATCGTAAACATAATAATACATTTAGTTTTTTTCTCGTCAAGGAGTAGGTTATTGACATTAAACCAGTCTACTACTTTTGCGAGGGCGCCATTTACACTGTCAGTAACCACCTACTGTCGTTTGAGTTTAAATAAAAGTGATCTGTGTGCAAACAACACTACATGTTTATCCTTCATGAGGTAAGGCAAGTCATTTATATAAATAAGAAATAAAAATGGACCTAGAATTGAGCCCTGGGGGGACCCCTATTCTTTCTACAGATCCGAGTGATGTTTTTTTCCGTTAACATAAACTCTCTGAATCACTGAACGCCTCTCTAGATCTTCTTACTTAAGTGAGAAAAGCATTCCGGATTCCGTAGTGGTGCAGTTTCCTGGTTAATGTCTCACGTAGAATACAATCGAATGCCTTGGACAAATCGCAAAAGATGTCCAAATCATCGCATTTGTCCTCCTATGCATTATAAACATGTCCTTAAAGTTCAACTTCAATCAGTAGTCGATCAACCCCTTGTAAAAGCGAACTGTTTGTTATGGAGTAACTTGTGTTTATTAAAAAATATTTGCATTTGATCTAAAAATAAGTTTTCAACATTTTTAATAATAGTAGGTAGCACTGAAATAGGTCTATAATTAGTAGGGTCTGATGTATATTGGTGTACGTACGTACGTACCACGTACCGTGTAGCATGTAAGGTATAGTTAAGTATATTTTAAGTTACTTTGTCGCATTACATTTATTATTATCTGTAATGGCAAAGGAAACATGTCATGTGAAATAAATAAATAAATGTACTACCCGATTTAAACAACGGTATTATTTTTTACCGTTTTTCTTAAGATCCTGAAACTCACCACGGTCAACATAATTATTAAAAATAACAGCTACAGTAGGTGCTACAATGTTTATAATCGACTTAGCAACGTCCAAAGAATTACCCCATAGATCTGCGGTCTGTTTAACGTGTGGAAGACTCCCAACTTACTTTTTTTATGGTGAATAGAATAGCAGTACTATCTGTCCTCCCTATAATCCACCCAAACGTTATTTTTACAGGATCACAGTGTCACCTGATGTGAAACTTCTACATTCATATCTGTAACTTATATTATAATGTACATATTTTTTATTTCAATTTCAGAACGGCATTAACTTAGACTGGCTACGCTACGAGGTGAATCCCGAAGACCGTGCGACAAAACTGTCGAGTGGGCGCGACAGTGCGACTCACGTCTCGTTGTCTACTCCCGTGAGAGTAGTGCGACGGTCACCTTGCGACACACGACTACTGATCGCATGTATAGACGGCTCGCTGCATGTTGTGCACTGTGTGGCCGGCCTTACACATACAACCAGAGCTGGATTTGTAAGTTTATACCCGACTAATGGACCGTATTTTTAGCTCATTAAATCACCAAATCACTGATGCAACTCCATTATTGTCAAAAAGAAAAGTCAAATCTCAATTATTTAAAAATAATATTAAAACATATTAGAGAAAGTAAAGAAGGTACAACAACATCTACCATACATTTCAGAAGCCAAGTTGACTTCCTGTTGTATAGGCCACTGTCGGAATCACCGACTGATTTTTTTTACTAGGAAAGCCGGTCTTGGGCTGAGATCTGTAAAGTGTAGGTACTTTGACTTTACTTTAAGCTAAGTACAGTAAGCGTTACATACGAGTATGAACCTTATGACCATGTCGATATAAGATTCATATTCTTATACGCGAAAGTGATTGCGCCTTTCATACAAATAAGGTTCATATTTGTATAAAACGCTTAGGTACTGCCTTAGAGTCAAATCTTGAAAATGAGCAAGTAAGATGGCTTACCAAACTGAAAAGGTTGTAAATTTAAAAAAACGATGGAGTCTTTACAAAAAAAAAAAACTCAAATGTCAAAAATATAAGATTTTTGACATTTGAGTTTTTTTTGACATTTGTCTACATATTATTGTGTACAGATAGCAACAGAAATCCGCTGGGCAGACGAGTTGATCATAGCTGCAGAGGAAGGCGGGAGATTACAGTGCTTCGACCGCGCACTTTCCTTACTACATCATCATTCCAAATGTCTAGATCTCACATCGTATTTGCGGTAAGTTAACTCTTGAAAAAATTTCACGTTCACTTGCACCTTTGAATATGATATTACAATTTAATTATGATTAACATAAAAAGCAATTATTCTGATGTTATTTAATTATTGTGACAATATTTTAAATTTGACTGCACATGCAAACAGCACATCTCTTGTGGTTATAATACAGTACCTAATGCAATCTTTTGTAACATCTCATAAACGTGTGCTATGCAAATAAATGAATTTAAATTTGATGATCACGATTGACGATTTGATGAATGCTGCTGAGGCCACCTACAGGGCTCAAACAATATAATAATCATTCAAAGTACCGTCGACGAGAAAAGAAAGAAGAACTGTTCAAATTGGCTATTGTTTTAAGTATAGCATGGACTCAATGTGGTGCCAAAAGGCTACAAGAACATTAGAATGTTCGTGATTCTTTCAGTGACTCTCGGCGGATGCAGTTGCTATCTTCCCGTTGCGCGAAGGGTGGGTCGATTATTTTAACGACTTTCTCTGGAGGGCCTCTCACGCTTCTACATATCACACACCCACGATTAATAACGGTAAATATATTTTTTATGTAAATAATAGGCAAAAAGCTAAAGATCATTTATCGCAATAGGTAGAGTATATTTTAATTAAATATAACTTTAGGGCGGCACCCTAAAAAACGTAATATGATTCTTCGAAACAATAGCATAGCTTAATCAGCCTATAATGTTCCCACTGCTGGGACACAGGCGTCCTCTCGGTGAGAGGGAGTGGGCCATAATCCATCACGCGGGCAGGCCTCCGTCACTCCGTGTACTTGCGCGCTATAATTACCTACCGCTCGAGCGAGCGCTCTCGGACCGTTTGCGGTCCAAATTGCGTGCTGTAGGATCGCGCGGTGCGAAGCAATCACAACTGTACGCTTGAGCATTTAGGCACATTTTAGCATGCAGTGGTTGCTGAGGCGACGGAGTAGGCTATTATCTCAGTAGGTATTGGAAATTTTCTACTGAGTGAAGTATCTGTTACGTAGTAACTATTTAGTAATCTGTGACGCGGGCCCAGTGCGGGTTGGTAGATGTCAAATGTCTTTGAATTTTTGATTCTATTACATGCCGGTTACCTCACGATTTTTTCCTTCACCTTCAACAATCATTTGTTACGAATGTATTCATAGTGCGATAAATAATTTGTATTTTAAAAATCGCGGGATGAAATCGTCATAACTATAAATCTGAAATTTTTGAGTGATGTATTATCCACGCTATGTTACAATACTTCCATGAAGTTTAAACAAAAATACTATACCTATTCCGATCTGAATAAAAATTTAAAATTATAAACATACTTCCCAGTGTAACCCGACAAATGGCTACTACAAGAAATATTAGAGCAAGAAGATACAATATTTTTTAAATGTTCAAAGGCTTGCGCTTGGTGCTCTCGGGAGCGATAAAGGACAAATAGCATCATCCTTTATACAGGTTGGACCAAATAGTGACGTCATTATAACAAAAATTTGATTTCTCATGCCCGGTAAGTGCCCAGGGCCGCAGGTATCCGAAAATACCCCAATTTTAATTTGTTTGTATCTTAAATTAATTATAGGAAGTTATTTTATTTTTTGTTGATTTGTTTAGAAAGAATATTCCTTAACAAAGAAAATTGTCTGAAAATAAAGATCGATTTTTTGAAAGCGGTTGCCATAACGTTTTCAAGTAATTTAATAAAATAATAATTGTAACTCAAAAACTATCAAGAATCGCGGAACGTGGGGTATTTGCGGCACCCCTTTTTTTTGTGGGTGGGAAATCATCAAATAACTTCTCCCGCTCTGGGCAGAGCAGGAGGGCGTGTCAGACTCTTACTGACTAAAACCCACCCGTGTTCCTTCAGTTGCCTGTGCCAGGGGCCACGGTAACCCTCTTGGACTTTTCCGCAACCCTAGCAGGCATCGGTCCTAGCAAACCCCGTCATTGGTGCTGACATCTCTTTGAGGCGCGCGTGGAACACAACGCGCCGTCGACCCGGGCCTGGTCCTTATCGAACGGCGAGCTGCCCATTGCTCGCCGTTCGCAAGCCCGCGCCTACGGTGGCCGGGAATCGGCCTGCGATTCCCGACGCCCAGGGCGTCTCCTGCGGCGGCTAGGGGCGTGAGGGCGCAAACTTTGCCTCTCCCTCACGCGTTCCGCCTCCTCCTTCGCGAACATTACTGCTTCGCAGAAGGAGGTGACGGCTTCCCAAGCCCTCTCGCTCCGTACCATGGCCTGGACCAAGGCCGGACGCGAGAGATCGCCACCGCCAATCGCCTCCACGAGGACACGACGGTGCACCGCCCAAGCCGGGCAGACCTCCACCGTATGCTCCACCGTGTCCTCCGGGCGATCCACACAATGGTGACACCCGGGCGTTTCCTCCCGCCTTATCCGGAACAGGAACCTCCCGAAACAACCGTGTCCGGTGAGGACCTGCGTCAGGCGGAAGGTGAGGACGCCGCCGCGCCGTGGCGCCTCTCTAGCCACTCCTCAAAGAGGGGACTTATCGCCGCAATTGTGGCGTGCCCAGCGCTGGGTTGCGACAATCGCACTCTCCATGCCGCCCTGAGATCCCGCCGGAGCTCTGTCCGCTGTACCGTGATTTCTCGCGGCAGCGGAGCTACGCCCCGGCGTTTCGCCTCCTCGCGCCACTCCCAAACGTGCGCGAGGACTTTTGCCTCCAGATCCCATGGCGGTAATCCGGCAAGGAGGCTCGCCGCCTCACCGGAGACCGTACGGTATCCCCGGACCAGCCGGATGGCCATGACCCTTTGGGGCGCGTTCAACCAGCGGGCTGGCCGCCGCCTCAAGGAACGCGCCCACACCGATGCCCCGTAAAGGGCCATGGACCGCACGACACCCGCGTAGAGCCTCCGGCAGGAGGCGTTTGGCCCCCCTAGATTGGGCAGGAGCCACTTTAAGGCAGGCCCGGCCCTTTCCAGTCTGGGAGCCAAACGTCGGAAATGCTCCACGAAGTTCCACCGGCTGTCGAGGACGAGTCCCAGGTACTTCATCGTCGACTCGACGCCGATGTGAACCCCTCCTACCGTTATTTGGGAACCCGACGGTGGCGTGTTCCGAGGACCATGAAAACACATGGCCTCGGACTTGTGCAGGGCCACCTCGAGTCCCAATTGCCGGATCCTCTCGACGATTGTCGCAACCCCGCGTGTCGCTAGTTCGGCCGCCGCCTGGTGCGACCTTCCCTGCGCCAGGACTAGCGTGTCGTCAGCGTAACAAACCACGCTGACGCCGCTGGGGAGATCGGCACGCAGCACCCAGTCGTAGCCGATATCCCACAGATGCGGCCCCAGGACCGATCCCTGTGGGACACCGCACGACATCTCTTGCCGGTTCCATACTCCCTGGTGCCTGGTGACCGGGGTAGATGACGGCCCTGTCCGTCAAATAGGCCTCGACCACACGACAGAGGTAGGTCGGCATCCGGTGATACCGGAGTGCCTCCCTGATGCAACTCCAGGGCAGGGTATTGAAGGCATTGGCGATGTCTAGAGACACCGCCAAGACGACCCCACCCCGGGCCACAGCATCCCCCGTCGTGAGGGCCCGCACGCGCATGATGGCGTCCACCGTAGAGCGCCCCCTGCGGAAGCCAAACTGGCTCTCCGCCAAATCCGGCCCCACCCGCACCAGCCGCCCGACGAGGCGGTCTGCAATGACTCTCTCAAAGAGCTTGCCCACCTCATCGAGCAGCACGATGGGCCGGTAAGCGGACGGAGAGTCCGCTGGGCGCTCCGGCTTCTTGATGAGGACCAGTTTCCCCGTCTTCCAACGAAGTGGGAACTGGCCCCTCACCATGCATGCGCTTAGGAGCCCCCTTAGTCGAGGCCCGAGAGCCTCCGAGGCCAGGACCCAGGCTTTCCCAGGTAAGCCGTCGTCGGGTCCTGGGGCGGTATTTTTAGCACTCAGCCTACGTACCGCCACTCGCAGCTCTACCTCGGTCACCTCCGGAGCATCGTTGTCGTCGTCGGCGGTGTGGTCCGCATTCAGCACCGCAGTAGGCGGAGCCATGGGCGGGGAGATATGGTCCCCTCTAGTAGGGAACAGAGTGCTCACCACGTCCTCCACGAGCTGGGGCCGGAGACTTTGCGTCAGCGGGGGAGCCCATGGGCGGAGCTTCTCACGCACCAATTTGTAGGGGCGTCCCCACGGGTTCCTGTTCAGAGTCTCCAGCGACTCCTCGCGGGCCAGTCCCTTGGCCCGCAGGATCTCCGCTTGGAGGGTGGTCTTCGCCGCTCTGTACCCCTCGTACAGCTCCGCCTGAATGGCTTCCGTATCCGGAGGGCGAATACGGAGCCTGCGGTGCCTGGTGTACCGGCGTCGCGCAGCGACGCACGCACTGCGTAAAGTCGTCAACTCTGGCGACCACCAGCACACCTGGCGCTGAGCGCGTCCGGGCTGGGCCCGGGGCATTGCCACGTCGCATATTTCGGACATGGCCTCCCGGAACCACTCCGCCTCGACATTTGCGGCACCCCTGGGCATGAGGAATCAATTTCTTTTTATGACGTCACCATTTTTTGGACTTCCTGTTTATACGATTTGGATAATTATGGCTTTGAAACTTAACAATACAGCCCAATTCTTGTCTTGTCAGAGCTTTTCTTAACAAAACTAGATATTAAAGTAACTATTTATAGCGCTACAAGGTTATTGCGCGTGGCGAAAATCCAAACTAACGCCGCAATCTGTTTTTTTGAATAAATTTCAAGTAATATTTCACAAATGTTTACCAACGGCGTCCCCCTGTCAACGTCACTTGAGCGCCAAAAGGTCCTGTGTATTAATTGTGTTTACTGTAGCTGTGTATTTATTGTGATTTTTCAGGCTTGGGTCCGTACTAAACGGTCTTCAAATGCTGTAGCGTTACTTCGTGCCATGGATTGGGAGCGAGAGGGCACTGAGTGTCTGTGGGCTGTCAACAAGCTCGTATGTGCCGCGTTGAGAAGCAAGCCGGGTTAGTATCATAAAAATAACATTGGTTTAATATCGATTATAGTGTGGCGAGCGAGAAATAATAATTATGTTTTGTTTTTATGCTGATGAGAAAATTAAAATAAGTGACAAAATGTTTCAAACAAAAGTCGTTTGGTGGCGCCGTTTTGTAGCACATTTACTTACTAATCCGACAATCATAAGATTACTGTGTTGCAGTTTGAAATTAAACGAAACAAAACACAGTTGAAACACAATAGTTTGATGATTTTTTTAAGGTTATCGCTTTATTAAACCACTCATTTCTGTGTGCCTCTTTTGTTGGAGTTCCTCAATAAATAAAGTACTTTTTATCAGTCTACTTGTTTACAAACTCGTAACCTACAAAATGTCCCCCACTAAATCCACCATTCCATTCCTCAGACGCGAACAGCTCAGAGTCAGTAGCGCAGGGCGCGCTGGGCACGTACCTGTCGCCCAGCGCGCCGCACGCTCCGCACGCCGCGAGGTACGCTCCGCCCGTGCACGACCTCGCCAGGAAGTTCTTCCATCACTTGCTCAGGTACTATATAAGATGTATCTATTCATACACGAAATATTATGAGACACACCTATAGCTAGTACAGAACCTATAAACACGTTTTTTTTTTGTTTTTTATTTTACGTAAATTATTACAATTTTAAAACTGCTTGAGACATTTTGCATAGAACATTTACTCTCTATTCTATGAATGACCCGTCCGACGCGGTGAGGGAGGCGGCCGCGACGGGTAGCCCGCCACATAGATCGAGGAGTCTCATCTATTCTGTGTCCGAGCAGCGTGTTGGTGAGGTTGTATTCGCATGCATGTGTCCGCGCGACCGCGTAAGCATGGGTGTTATGTCGCGTCCTAACGGTTACCGCACTCCACAGTATGTGTGCTGCCAGCCGCAAACACCTGCTCTCACCTCCTATTACGTGGGACCTAACAATATCACCGGTGAACTGTAAGTGGACGTATGAAAATACACCTCTGCCTATCTCTACGGAGAATGCAGGCGTGATGGTGTTAAAAATAAACTGACGTAGGTAGACGTCGTAACTCGATCTAGTGTTATTTTAATAAATCGTCGCTTACAATAATAATAAATGTGAATTTAAAATGCAAAACCATCTAACAGGAACTCTCGGATATTGTGTCTGCTATTCAACCTCCTTCTCAATCCTAAAACGCCATCCTACCTGCGGGAGCGTTTTTCCTACGCCCGACCTTCTGATGCGCCTTGCAGGTCGCATCTTAGAAACCTTCTTAAGTCCCCTCCCCACTCCACCGACTTTTACTCCTACTCCTTCACTGTGCACGCGGTGCGGTTGTGGAATTCACTTCCGCCTGACATTAGGGACTGCCAAACTGTTGCAGTTTTTAAAAGAAGAGTGAAAGAACACTATCTTTCCACTTCGTCATAGTTGCGTATATATTAATATTCTAGTGTTATTTATTTTAGAAGTATGTATGTATGTTTGTATGTATGTATGTATATTCTCATACTATTCGTTTTATTTTATTAAGTGAATTGTTTTGATTTTATGTATTTTATTTTCTATTTTAGTCTTACACACGCTGTCTACATCTCTAAATCTAACTATCCTATCGCAGGTATGCTGGAAGAGATTTCATTAGAAATAAGCATCACCTTTGTACCTATTTTTCTGTTTTTTTCTTCTTATCTGTTTATAAAAGTGTGTACATAAATGGTTAAATAAATAAACCTACACTTATACCTACATTATTACATTCCGTCCATAAAGTTTTACGAAAAGGAACCTAGGTGCGATTAAAACAAATCCTAATCTACAGTACCTCTACCTACACATCTGTAAACCAGGTAAATACTAATAAACAGCTGATGGGTGCAACCAGAATTCGCATAAGCGGGCTGTTGTATACCTAACTGTTGTAGGTACACGCTGTTTTTAGAGAATTTCATGACCTACAGAAAACCCAATGTCGTTGCCCGATCGAACCAGAGGAAGCACATCATGATCGGCACTCGCTAGGTAGGTACTAAGTGCCTCCCTATGATCCTTGTTATTGTAGCACACCACCATATTCTCATACTCCTTGTAGGTATAGGTACCTATACTTTGGCATTATTGCGTTTGTTGCCCGAAGCCCGACGCGTGTTAGCAAAGGCACGTGCGGTGCAACACACGTATCGTGCGGGACTGAAGAGGCGCGGGAGAGGGAAGCGCGCTCGCGTTCTACTCTTTTGATCATTCACAAAAGCCGCGCGCCGTACTAACGCGCCGCCCGCGCCAAGCCGCCGCTCGCTTCAATGACAGTAAATACTACGTAAAAACTAGCGTAATGGATGTAAAGAAATAAGAAAGAGCCAGAATGTATTATGTGTGTCAAGTAATTTAAAATAATTTCATTTTTTTAATAACATAATTGGTGTTTTTTTTCTATGGCTTCTTTAACGGCTAAATGTAGATCTCTTAAAATATTTCGTGTATGAATAGATACACCTTATATAAAGTTTTGTGTCAGTGCTGTTGACCGCTCAGGAATTTCCTCTTCTGGAACCAACCCTGATTGCAGCAGCTAGATCATGGTAGACTTTAGAGCGGACTATCATAATTAAATGCGTATAACCAAATTTTGTGTCTCTGTTGTTGGCCGCTGAGGAGTTTCCTCGTCTGGAGCCATTCCTGGGTGCAGCTGCCAGGTCATGGTGGACTTTAGAGCGGACTATCATAATTAAATGCGTATAACCAAATTTTGTGTCTCTGTTGTTGGCCGCTGAGGAGTTTCCTCGTCTGGAGCCATTCCTGGGTGCAGCTGCCAGGTCATGGTGGACTTTAGAGCGGACTATCATAATTAAATGCGTATAACCAAATTTTGTGTCTCTGTTGTTGGCCGCTGAGGAGTTTCCTCGTCTGGAGCCATTCCTGGGTGCAGCTGCCAGGTCATGGTGGACTTTAGAACGGACTATCACAATTAAATGCATATAAGAAAATTTTGTGTCTATGCTGTTGACCGCTGAGGAGTTTCCTCGTCTGGACCCAATCCTGGGTGCAGCAACCAGATCATGGTGAACTATCATGATTAAACGCGTATGTAGCGGTATCTACATCCGATGCGAACTAAGCATCACACTGTGGTCACGCAAAATCCTGCATTGCGCAAGCAGAGTTTACCGCGCAACTAGCATATACAACGCCTCGACAGCAATCGTTGGGCAGTTGCCCACTAGACACGGCACCCGTCTGGAAGGAGGATCCTCCCTTTACTATGGGTATGAGTAAACTTTACACACTGTTACTTATGTATCTATACGTGTATTATATACAATTTTGTGTCAATACCGTGGACCGTTAAGGAGTTCCTTCGCCTGGAGCCAATCCTGGGTGTAGAATCAAGTTATGCATCATAAAGATGCATTGTCTTCGAAACAAAATCAACATGTAAAAATTCAACTCCATACGATAAGAGGAAGTGGTTTTAATTAAGCTTGCAAAATTTGACCAATACATACTAAGGACCGGTTTTTTGATCCGTATTTAACTCAGCCATTAGTATAAAATAGTAACGTATGGTTCAAATTTGGCAAAATGTGTTGATCACCACATTTTGCCAAAATTTATCCATAGTTACTATTTTTAACTAATGGTTGATTTAATGGTAATATTTTGAGAAAATGTGTTGATTTTATGAACACTTTTGCCATTTATTTTTAACTAGTGGTTGAGTTAACTACAGATCAAAAAACCAGCCCTAACTAACGAATAAGGCAAGTTAAATAAAAGCTTGTAAGTAGGGAGCTCATTGGGCTTCTTATTACTTGATTATAATAATTTTGTTCTTGTACATAGTTTAGTTTTCTGTTCGTCCTATCCATATTAGAATATCCCTTTTATTTATATTCTTATTATTGTACACCCGACAGTACAGATATGTTATAAAGATACTTTTTTTTAATTTTGACCAGATTTATTGATTAGCTGACAAATGCGTGCACTAACTGGACAGGTCCACTCAAATCTGTGTGGTTCATTCCTCAAAAGGCCATTTCAGATACGAATCTATGTGGTCCTACAGTACATTCGCGTTAAGAATGCAGTGAGTCATCATTGTCCGTCGGCCTAGCCCCGCCCCCTAACCAATCAAATCTTTTCAAATTACAAAGTTAAGTTCACAATGACAGTTGAAGGCATTGCTTCATTAAACTTAATCTTTTAAAATATAATTTGTTTGAATTTAACACCACTGTGAATACATGCATTCTTAACGCGAACGAACTGTAGCATGATCTGACCAAAATTATGTCTGGACTTTAAAAGAGCCTGTGACCTCTGAGTTCGTTTCAGTGTTTCAGCTCAGAGAAGTAGGAGGAAAAACCGACCTCGTCTAGATTTTTAAATATGATTGACGTGTAAAAATGTTGGTCGGCTTGTACAACCCTACTTACAGTCTACAAAATAATATAATTTATCATTTAACCACCTGCAGCAACATGTTCTATTCTACTCTATTCCTTATCCAGACGCGGTCGCATCGAGAAAGCGCTAAGTTTAGCAGTAGATCTATCAGCGTGGGACCTGTTCTGTGACGCACGCTGGGCCGCGTCACGACGAGCACTCGTCTCGTTGGCCACTGAGGCAGCCGCGTTGGCTCTGCACTATGCTGATAACACGCCCGGTTGGTATATCTTTGATTCTGTACTCCTAATATTCTATGTCTATTTGAGACGAATGCCAATGCTATGTCAATGCGTGGAAAATGTTTAACTTTTTTTTGATATATCGCTGTCTGTGTTTCTACATTTACGTTCTGTTCGTCACAACCATAAGCCAAAGCTTAATTTTTATCTTAATTAATCAAAAATATAATAAAAGATACTCTTCTCCCATTTTCAGAATCTGAATGTTCCGAATCATGTTCAAGCTGCAGCTCTCACTCATACACGGGTTCCGAAGAGGAAGCGAGCGTGACGTCAGAGCTCGTCAAAACGAAACCTCCCCCACTTCCCCGCGTGTCACTACCGAACCACCCTACATTGATGCAGGTCCCCATCACGCACACAGAGACAATGTCCACGAACAGCATACGACCCAACCTCCACCAGTACTTAGAAAGAGACAACACGATATGGACTACTGACGTGCGAGACGATACTTACCGAGACTATCCGAAACCGATACGAAACTCACAAAGCGTACGGTGGCATAGTATGGACGTACTATCGACCTATAGCGCACCTAAACACAAACTATTGACAATCAGCGAAGCCCCCGTCAAACCTACACATACCGTCGTAGACATTCTACCTCGACCACACGACGAAAGAATGGCTTCCACACACTTCAAACACTTATATCAAACCGAGTTGAGGGAAGAAGCTCCTAACACGTTGTACCGTTACCAAAATAATAATAATTATCATTCCAGTACAAGCTTGAAGGATAGAACTTATAGGATGGACAGTGAAGTCCCAGACAAACAAGGGAATCGCTCCGGTGAACGGAACAAAGTTAAATTCTCGGATACTGTCACCATTGCCGTTGTTTCGGTAAGTCAAATCTTAAGTTACCTGCAAAGGAGAATGAGTAATGATGGGCCCACCTCTCAATAGGAATAAGACACTCATAAATGAATAGGTATGTTTATGCAGAATAAAACTTATTATTACGACTAAGGTCAAAAGTCAGTACTTTCGGAGTTATACTACTTATTATACTGCCATAAAAGTGATCGTAGTTTACTTCGTTATAAGATAAACTATGGCCAGACTCAAAACGGACGGCACCTATCTGCTTGCTCCTTACCTGCGCCCCACCCTACCCGCTGCGCCCGCCGCTTGCCCAGGCGCATTTGCAAATGGCGATCAGTCATATTGCAGTGAACATCTTCGAGACGGTTTATACGTTATAGAAATGTACAGACAAAACGATTTACATGATTTAATAGAATATAATATACCAGCAGAGAATGTGTGGTTGCTGCGTGGTAGGATACAGTCACGCCACGTAAGAGCAAGAATATACTATTGCTAGATATTAATTGATCGAAACCAAGTTGGAAGAAACGCGATATCACAATATTATTGCTCTTGCTTGACCGGACGGCGAACTGTAGGAAGTTGCGCTCACACTATTTCTTTCATTTGGTACCTAGGAGGTACATCAACCATTCGTGGCCCCCGTGGGTTTTTTAAATGATGTAATTGTCTTTGATGTCCAAGACGAATAATAAATCTCTTTTGTTTTAAAGTGTACTTATTATTATTATTTTACCTTTTAAGTATCCATAAAGAATATGTTAGACTGACGACTTTAAGACGTCGTATCTCCGAAAGTACTAACATTTGACCATAGTTATATTAGTAACTAATGTTCCACTTAAAAAGCCCTTTCCAACGGTATATCAGATGTTACTATTGAAGGGTGGGCCCAGACTCCATACATTCATTTCCCATTGTCCTTTAATAACTTTAAAACGGCCACCAGAGTCTGTTAACTCTGTCATAGACGGCCAAATTACATACATATTATTATTATTTGGTTCACCAAGGACTCCACAGAATAACGATGTCGATTTTCTATTTTTTTTTGTTCAGCAGGAATCCCGTGTATCTCCAGAGCCGTCTCGCGAGTTAGCAGCGAGTCTTCCTCTGTGTCCGCCTCACAAGTACCTCGCCGCCTTCACCCCGCAGCAAGTGCACCCCCCGCCTCCGCCCGCACACGGGCCGCACGTGTCCCACGTGCCACACGCAGCCCACGTGTCGCACGCGCCGCACGTACAACACGTGTCGCACGCGCCGCACGTACCACACGCGGCCCACGTGTCGCACGCCCCGCACGTGTCGCATGCGCCTCACATCGCGCCCGCCGGTACTACGCTCGACTACGTTGAAGTGTGATGCACGCACGCATGCCACCGTCTGTCATTTGCACCTCATTTGTGACGCACGCGATTCTGCACGTTTTATTTCATCACTGATTACTGTTACACAGATAGTATAGAAATTATCTGTATAGCAATGAATCCAAAAGATCGTGTCGCTTTTAGTTTCACTTCTTTTATTTTATGGACTTTAAACATCGTAATGTGGTCTTTGTTGTGTAGTAACTGTGCCATTTGAAAGCCGAGTAATCTAATCATCTTACTCGGATCTTAATAATTGTTGTAAGAAACAAAGACTGTTTGTTCTGCATGATTCGTGTCATTCTCCATCAAAGCATGTACTTACTTATTCAGTTACTTTATCTCGTTGCACCAAAATAATATCAATTTATCGCCATTAAATTTTATATAAATCCTATTTTCAGAAAACGCAACGCAAAAGCCGCCGAAAATCAAAGTAGTACATTTCGGCATGGTATAGAGAGACTGCAATACATGCATACCATTTTGTTGCAATATTGTGCAATTATAGTTATGATAAGAAATCCGTCCAGATTTAGATATAAGTAGCGTAAGTATAGTGTATTATTGATTTATTCTGTTACTGATTTAGTTTTATTAGAAGTTTGTAGTGACATAGAATCCTATACTCAGCAGAGGGTGGAACAAGGCTACCAATGATGATGACTTAGAATCTATGTATAAAATGTGAATCTGTGTGTGGGTGTGATGAATTATTCTGAATGTCTGACTCGTTGCGTATCATGAAAGCGCATCAGTCAATGCAATTTAAATCTTATGTCGATGTCATAGGTCACATGACTCACGCTCGTAATTTGAGACAACTAATTACTATTTATTACCTACATAAATTGCGTTCTACTTATGCATTCTCATGTAAGCAAGATCCAGAATAATCGCGAGATTATAGTCTTGGGCATCGCCAGTCTTCCTTCATTTATGCTACGACCCAGTCGAAGTTTTAAGTCAATGATTTTAGGAAAGTATGGCCTAAGCTTTTGTGCTCCTTTATTACAAAATTAGAAAAATCCTCAGGGGACTCATAGATTATATTATTAATTGAATATTATTATTTTTTATCTGTGGAAACTTGTAAATGACCTTCAGTTTTATATTGTTTTAGAACACTGTTTTATAGCTGTAAGTTTCCCGAATAAAATAAAATAAATAAATAATATTAAAGTATAACCTAATGGTTGTGACAATAATAGAAAATGTAAGAAGTTGAATTGTTGATGCATTTATTATAAACAAAGTATACAAACATTTTATTATTTACATTTGTTTTATTACCGTTTTAAGCGTAGAATAATACAGTTGATATAGTTATTAAAAAAAATTGCTAATTTCTTCTAAGCGTGTTGATAGCAATCTAAATAGACAAGGCCCAGAATTCAGCTACGTGTTTGGCTCCATCACTAGCGTCCATCAGCTCCTGTAACGTGCAGACGACAGGACACGCAGCACACGAAATTAAGTGTCCCATCGTTTGTGGGACAGCACCGCATTTGCACTCCAAGGCGGAGTCGTCTATGAATCTCCATCTGAACAGGTTTTCCTTGTTTCGGCTAACCTGGGTCCGGAGTCTGTTTAAAGAATTCCAGTTTAGCCAAAGCAACTCTTGTCCAGGTGGGAGATCCTCAGCAGGTGGAACAAATGGAATGGGTAAACAAGTACTGTCTCGCTACAGCTTGTCTTTCTTTTGATCGTGCGCCAGTGAGTAGGACGAAAGCTGTTTTGGCTTTTCAGCCTTTGTGGCACAAGGATGTTGTCGTGTGTCAGAGACCATGTCGGGTCTTTTGCTGGAGTTTGCCACTCTGCTTACTTCTGGTGCCACAGCAATACTTTTTTTGTTATCGACTAAAATTTTCAGAATCATATGCTGAATTCATGGTTTCAGTTTTCGCGTCTGTCCCTGCCATCCTGTATACTTAGATTCTAGCGAAACTAAATGCTATACGGCTACATTGTCGCGACAAAGTGAACTACACTTTGCACGCTCTCTGTTTACAGCGAGACGTGTGCCGTCGAGAGGTGTGCGAGAGAGAGCGCGTTAAGTGTTGTTCGCCCTACCGCGACAATGTGGCCGCAGCATTATTACCTATCTTGGGATAGCTAGACAAATGCTTCACTACAGCATTCAAAATTGTTTAGTTCCGGCACGGCAACATAATAGTGTGTTTGCATGCCAATTGTTGTCTGAGGTCATGATGACAAACATTTGATTGTCAGCTATTTCATATACTTCACCAGCCAAAATATCTATCTACTGATCTGCGCCAACAAAATCTACCATACCTTGAGTATTAGGCCAAGCATTAAGTCGGTACATAAATGAATATCATAATATTCAAATAATATTAACAAATAGGAATAAACTAAATGTATGTACTTAAAGATGTTCTGATGTCTTATGATCTGGTGTCTGTGATACAATGATTTAATTCATTAGTACAGACACCAACGATACACTTTTTTCTGTATAGTTCATTTCAGTTGGGAAATTGTTTATGTGAACCTAAAATGTGTTTTTTTTTCAGAAAATAAAAATTTATTATTTTTTTTTTCTAACATCTACTACCTATGCTTACTAATCTTACTATACAGACACATCCTCAGACATAATTATTTAGACAGATCCAAATCCAGACATGGAGTAGTGGTGGCCCAATGGTAACGGCCGCGACTTACGTGCTGTAGATCGTAGTTTCGAACCCAGACAGGCGCTTTACTATGTGTAAATTATTTCATCACCACTGCTCTCAAAACGATGAAGGAAAACATCGTGAGGAAACCGGCATGTCCAAGAACCAAAAATTCGAAGCCATGTGACATCCACCAACCCTCACTCACTGGGCCTGCGTGGCGGATCACGGCCCACTCCCTCTAACAGAGATGAGGTCGGTGTCCCAGCAGTGGGAACATTATAGGCGATTTATGTTGAATCCAGACATTAGATAACTGGATGTAGGACAGGTCCAAGGATCTTGTACTACTGTTTTATCTTGGGCAAAGATGTTTGTGTAAAAATATCAAGCAACCAAGGGTGTGAATTTCACCAAACCTTTATACAACCTATAATAAGTTAGTCTACTGCATAGACAGAGAAACTCTGTGTCGGTCTACTGAGAACAAATTTTGATGTTTGAGTTTTGCCATACTCTGTCAGACGTCAATTTTATATTCCACGGATAAAAGATATTGGACTTTGGTAAAATCAGCCTTAGAACCATACCTCATTTGGACGCCATGGCGACGTCGCCAGGTCACGCTGCCAACTAAATGTATACAGCAATCTAGTGGGTGGCTCACCTGGCATCCGCTTGGTTACGCAGCCAACCATACATTTTGTTGGCGACGCGATAAGGCTGCGCCGTCATGGCGTCCTAGTGAGGTATGGCTCTTAAGTACCTAAATATAGTAAGTAGACAGAATTCTAATCCGGGTGGTGGTGCTGCAGGGTGTTCCCTCTAGTACCATTACCATTACCATAAGACAAAATTAAGATACTTTCTGGCAACTTAGACCTACTATAATTTAATTAGTTATGCAGTTTATGGTGAACCAAACTTGGCAATTGATTGCACAGATTATTTTTGGTACGTAGGTACTAAGCCTATGTTAAACATGATAATAATAAATAAAACAAAGTAAGCAGCTGTTACACTTTTATTAATTTTGGCTTAATTATATGGATTGCAAATTAAAAGATGGAAATGCTATGCATCTTGCAAGTAATAAAATAGTTTAATCCTTCAGCTTCTTCTTGGGGCGCAGGTTGTTGGTGTGTCCGCACTTGGTTTTGCGGCAGTTGGTAGCACGAGGGTGGAGGCGAGCATAGCACTTGCGGCAAATCATTTTGTCACAGTTGTACTTCATGGCCAAGATACGCAGAGAAGGTTCAATGGTACCTAGAAAATACATTTTTGTAAATATTGCAGACTTAAATATTATAAAATCCCACTATGTTGCAAATGTGACTTTGAATCTTACCTCCTCTCAGCCTGAGCACTAAGTGAAGGGTGGATTCCTTCTGGATGTTGTAGTCAGAGAGAGTGCGGCCATCCTCCAACTGTTTACCAGCGAAGATAAGACGCTGCTGGTCAGGTGGGATGCCCTCCTTGTCCTGGATCTTTGCCTTCACATTTTCAATAGTATCTGAAGCCTCCACCTCGAGGGTGATGGTTTTACCCGTGAGGGTTTTTACGAAGATCTGCATTGTATAGCTGAAAACAGAGTTATTTGGTTACAGCAACATCAACGGTTTTTTTTATGGTAGGTGGCCTAAAGTTTTTGTAAAATAAATGCCAAACGCTGCTCAGACATGACACGCCACGAGGAGTTTTAAATTTCGAATGTGGGATTAACGTGACACAGTAAACATCTAGGGAATAATTACCCTAAACATTAGATTACGTAAAAATGCACTTTTGCGTAAAATTAACACATAAATCACGAATTCTTTAGTTATTTTACGAACTTACCTTCTCCTAAAAACGTGCTCAAAGTAAAAGAACTGTCAAACTCAAAAAGAAATATGGAGGATCTTTCAGTTCAGAAATCGCAATGGTAATATTTTAGAACAGACTAAATAATAAAAGAATGATTTCATAATTTTATTGTATTCATTCTCATTTCTCAGTGCATGCAACATTCCCAATTTTGTTAGACTTTTAAAACTTGTTTCTAAAGTATGTTGTGTGCCGTAAATACTTGAGCGATCTATATTCACTATATATTATTGTTACAGCCATTTATATATTTGATCCATAAAAACCTATATTTCCGAACGATGCTGACTGAACATGCGTTTGAAAAGCAAATCAATTTATTTACCTGCGAGGACATTAAATTATTATGTTTCTTTAAAATAAAATATAGTACTTTAGTTTACTTCCATTCATAATAAAAAGACTATTCAAATAAATTTGTAGCTTATCGCAAATCACAAATATTTGATTTCCCGCAAAATATTCTTGACGTTCCTAATTTCGAACGTCACGTTTTTGCAGACCGGGGTTTCAAAACGAACCTGATAACTACTTGTTTCGTAATCGCTCGATTTTCAGGCACTGTGCAAGTCTAAAATAAAGTAGATTCTCTTTCCGACAAAATGTATCATCAACTTAGCCGAGTAACTGGAAGGCTGGTGGCCTCTACCCACTTGCAGAGTCCACTTTTCCCCGTGGTAAGTTGATACTACGAACTTTGGTTACGTTTTTATCTCTGGGTGCTCCCATACTCATAAAGAAAATTTTCCTTATACATAGGCCCCAATTGCATTGCAACGAGTGGAGCCCCCGACCATCCATTACAACACTTCGCACATGTCGACTGTCGTCGATGCTTGCGCAGCTCCTGGCAAGACGAAGTTGATCCCTGGCACCAACATTGCCTACGCTCCTCTGTCGGAGAAGATCCGTCAACGACAGAAACAGTTCCAGGTAATTATTCGCTTCTACTTCATGTTTAATAGATAACAACTCATTGTGGTAAATAAACATGTAAGTTTGCACACAGTAACCTGTTTTACAATATTACGGCATTACTTTTCAAGATATAAACTAAGTTATGTACTTCAGTCAGTATTTATTCTTAAAAGCAATGTATTTACTATATTCATTTTCGAGTATGTCCTAGCTAGACATTCTGTATAATATTGTGAAATTATTCATAATGTTCAATCTTTCTGAATATTTTGATTCTATTTTTAACAAAACATTTGTCTTTAACATAATTTGGACCCAAATTATTAGTATAGCAAACATATTTTTGTGTAATGATATTTTGAAGAAGTTTATTAAAATTTACCAGTGCCATTAGTAGGAAAAATATTATGAATACTAGCAGTGGTGGCCCAGTGGTAACTACCGCTTAGAAGTTATATGTTGTAAGTTCAAACCCAGACAGGTGCTGAACTTTGTGTAAATTATTTCACCTCCACTGCTCTCAAAACGGTGAAGGAGAACATTTTGATGGAACCAGTATGTCCTAGAACCAAATATTTGAAGACTTCTACCAACCTGAACTGGGGTGGTTGATTACCACCCACTCCCCTCACTGAGAGGAGGTCTGTGTCCCAGCAGTAGGAACATTATAGGCTGATTATGTAATGTAACCATTGTTACTGTCCAACATATTATCTTACAAAAATTAAATGAATTGTTATACATAAACATTAAAACTATAGGTGCCTCTTTCAGGGAAAAGCTAGTTAGTCTTGTTTTAAAAAAAAAACTTATTTAAAAAAACATACTGTATAATATATCATTCTATTTAAAATTGCTGATCTGTCCATTGTTTTGAATTACACATCTGTTGAATTGGTTAGGTAGGAAAAACCCTTTATAATGATACCTATTTTAATTATTTTTTTGAATGCCTACTGCATTTCAGAAAGAGGATGATGTTCCAGTCTTCCTGAAGGGAGGTCCCCTGGACGCTGTTCTGTACCGCTTGACCTTGGCTCTCTGCATTGCTGGACTCCTCGGTGTGGGCCACACCATCTTCATTCACGCTGTACCCAA
The DNA here is from genome assembly GCA_937001585.2 of Brachylomia viminalis. Classification (NCBI taxonomy): domain Eukaryota; kingdom Metazoa; phylum Arthropoda; class Insecta; order Lepidoptera; family Noctuidae; genus Brachylomia; species Brachylomia viminalis. The sequence goes on along the minus strand of OW443302.2, from coordinate 9,131,910 downwards.
GAAGTAAATACATGAATAAATCAATTACTAAATTATGTATTAGTTGCCTGTGTTATAAGTGTCTCAGCACTGTGATTAGAAATTATAATATAACGTAATACAAAAACATTTTCGTATTTTTCTTTCAAAATCAAGTGTCAACTATGACAAAATAATACCTATGAATTAAAATAGTTACCTTCTGGTTTCAGAACCAAAGTCCAATCCACTTTTTCTGTAAACTAACAAAAATAAGATACCTGATGTGATTAAGCAAGATCAAAATACGTGAATTCCGAATCGTATTATAATTTACATTCAGTTACCTACCACTTACTCATCTGTCTACTTTAGTGTAATGTAGTTCTAGCTGATTTTAGAGTGCCCGTTTGTAATAAAAAGGTACTAAATTTTGCAAAAAAAAAAAATATCACACTGCACCGCGCTCCGTCGCATAGCGCGGGGCGGCAGATTGTATCAGTTTGTTTAGAAAACACATTGCTATGGCCGCTCCGCGCTACGCGACGGAGGTCGGAGCGACGTGCAGCAGTGTGATAATCGCCTAAATAATAATATTGGTTGCAATACTTTCAATGGGATTTCAACTTTGTTGTTTATGTATGACATTGATTTTGTTGCTCCAAAACTTTATAGGTACCTACTGAAGTTTAGATACATCCACCAACTTGTATAGATGCAATATCATCACCATCCTTTTCAAGATCGATGTTGAAAAATGATGATAAACAGGCAATTAAAGCTAGACATAGGATATTGTAGTCGAAGATACAGGCAGGAAAATAAAATTCGGAGGTTTAAATAATTCTATATTTGATATAACTTGTTTAACACATCAACACTGGCCTTCACCTATAATGCCATATTGCAAACCATACTTTGTGAATTCATGTAGCATTAACATCCAAAAAGCACTACTTAGTAACACCAATCTAGTATATTTGGACCTTAATTAAGTTAGTAAGATTCCAAGTAAGTAGGTATACATAATTTGATCGATAATAATATGTTACACCAAGTAAACTCAGTACTTCGTGTAGCTGAAAATGAAAACAATCAGGTACTACTTCGTGAACAGTTTCGAGAACAAGACACGTACAATAAAAATTATATATAAAAAAATAGGTCAAAAAGAAATTAGAAAAAAATATAAAAGGAAAATAAAAAAATATTTTTGGAACTTTTTACCATCAAATTGGCTCAGTCATCACTACTGATCAAACATGACGAATTTAAAATATACTGAGATTTCAACATTCAATCACATTTGAATAAAATGCACAACACAGCCTTCTAAGAACAGAGTAAATCTGGACAATGTTTCATATTAAATTCATATCACTTAATTTTCAAAATGTAATACTCGTAGTAAACACAGGTGATATTTAACTAATATTATACTAATTGCTAGGCAATATAAATATAAAAAAGTATTCAGCACTTTATGGGAACCCTACAAAAACAAAATGATTTCTTAAAAAATTAGATAGGTATGTAAGTACTCATAGTAAAAACACGACTACCGTACTTACAGGTAAATAAAGGATTTCCTTAAATAAAAATACATAGGAGTAATTATGATTAGAACATAACAATTCATAACTGAATAATAATGATAATATAAACAGTGTATAATTATAAACTAGTACTGTCCTAGATCTAGGTATTATCAGAGGACACTGAAGGAAACGGCTTCCTTGAATAATATGAACTTGCGAAAAAACTACCTATTTCTATTTTATTAGAAGTCCATTTACGTTGTATCATTTACGAAAAAACTAACGAAAAATCATTATTCCTTTTTTTAAAAACGTTGCCCCACACTAGGTAATTGAATTGATAAATAACATTAAGATTATGACAATTCGATGCATAATTTACTATTAAATCTATAAAATGCTAATCGGCAGATACGCTCTACACGCCTAAGCATGCTCTACGATGCCTCCAGGTGATAAGTTAGCTCTACTCTTGATAATGACATGTCCCCAGACAAGAGTGTATAGAATCAAGAATGGTATCGGGTGAATCGGAAGCAAATAGCAAAGCCGTGAAGAGACCATCGCGTCGTGCCAAGAGCAAAAGAAACACCGTCCCACATACCTACAATTAAGTATACCTACGAAGGCCTACGTAATCATGTTTATTGCGAATCTACAGGTAATCACAAAAGACATACAAATGTTAGCACAAAAATACCTTTTAAAGTAAATCTATAGCAGGTAAACCACCCAGATAGAGTTGGGCAGATCCATTCGACTTAATGGTTACTAAATCTGTAGACTTGGTGCGCACTGCAGGCAGATTGTAGTGTGCCGATAGTTCGATCGGTATCATTAGCGTTCGCTGGCGTAGTAGGTAGGTACAATAGAGCTTCATACTAATTGATTTACTAACCTATGAAACTATCGGCACATAATCAATCAGCCGACCTAAATCTTTCTAGTGCGCGCTAAGTATTGAAAGAAACCTTAAAAACCAGACCTATCGCGGGTCTTCTTGAATCTAAACGAGCAGACGTGAGGTCAAAAACGATCCAGAACTTCTCGATATCGTTGCCGTGCAGTGAAAACCTCGTACTTGCAATAAACTTTATTTTACAAAGGAAGATAAAAACTGTCTGAAAAAAGGCCGTCATTGACGTTCATAAGGAACCCTAAGAAAAATAATGAGAACTCATTATCATCAATAGAAGGCATTAGAAGCGTCTTAGAACTGTTCTCTGTGGCACGTTTGTTCTTAATATGCAATACAAGGTTTTCAACACAACAAATAAATATAAAGAAAAACAATACATTTTTCTTTACGAAGTCTTCAATGCACGGCGACGATATGGAAACCTAGGTGATTCGCGCCTGTATGTCGTGGATGTCCTGTCCTATCAATGCTTAGTTTAATTATTTCATCAATTAATTTATGGATAAAATATTTTTGAAACAAGCACGATAATTCTGCTTGTTTATTGATTTGTGATTATCGCAAGGACGTGGCACTGCAGGTAGTGATAATGGTATTAAGTATCAGATTTATCAGTGTATATTTACCGGTTTGTATCTGTTTGTAATGGTGTCAGTTTCAGCTAATAGGCGTTGTGTTTATGTAACTACTATCATTCACATTTTAATTTTGTTGTAGATACCTACAAGTAAGAAATCAACTCTACCTACAATAACGCGTTACAGATAGATAAGTCCGGTGTCTAGGTGGGTAGGTATAGGAAACAGTTTTAGCCCTGGAAACTTTAAGTTAGGAAAATTACTAAAGGTGTACACACGGCGACCATTCCTACGCAACTGTTCGTTGCAAACATTCGTTCGCGAGCGCAACGATCCCCCGCGGACGAATGTTCCCAACGAACAGTTGCGTTCTCTGAAGACGTTTTAAACAAGCACCGTCTTTAAAATCGCCTATATTATAATCTCAAACGAACGAATTATTGTCTTGCGATGCAATGAATGCTCGCGGTAGGGACGCATTTGTAAGATAATGATGAATATTAAAGATCAAGAGCTAATACAAGGCGATCTGATTACTGACTTACTCAAACAACGTCTTACACACTAAGGTTTTATAGTTGCCGTCACTGAATAAACGTTTAGTTGACCCTTGTGAGCTAGTACTTAACTGGGTCACAGTGTTGTGATATTGGAACCACTCCAACTCTTACAAAAGAACACAGTTATCTGCCTAAAACTAGATAGCTATAGATTTAAGAAACATAACATTACTCTGTAAAAACGTACATAGATATTTAATATAGTTTAATGAATACATAGTTAAGATAATCTCGTAAAACACTTATATATATATATCGATACAGATTGATAATTAACACATATTTAACACCAGACCTCACAAACACGCACACACAATTTACTTAATACATCCTACGATGAATGATAAAGTGTGTTGATTACAGATTAACTGATCAGCAGTATAAATCAATATAAGAAGCAACCCCATTGGTCATAATAATATAGTGGCAAGTTTAGTTGATACTTAATTAATATTCTAATCCTGAAAATATTGTAAAATAAAAATGCAAAACTAAATTCTTAAACAGGCAGACTAAGTTCTAAAACTAGCCAATCAGCTTTACTTGAGGTTTCAATCTAAAAATAATATCGAATACGAAACCAGTGAGATAGAGATTTTAAAATCTTAGGTCTGTAGTGAATAATACCTATTACGTAACTAAACACTAAAACTAATTAGTAAGAAAGTACTATGTTAATTATCAATGTCGGAATTTTATTTCAGCAGCGATTGTATCGCACAGTAAACTTTTATGCAACAATAAAAGTAAATTAAATTCGTACCTAAAGTTAAATACTTACAAGTTATAAGGAAAATTGATCTGCACCCTGATTGCGAACACACTACCAATCACAATCTGAATCATTTTGATATTGCTAATCCATTGCTTTATATGTTCGAAAAAAGGGTGTGTTCAACAACGTATTAACGCAGTGTATGTTGTTGAACTGTCAAAATGAAAGCCATTGCTACTGATAGTGTGGCACGCAATCACCCCGCTGATTGAACAATATTTCGAACTAAAATTAATAGACAATGGTGCCGATTCCCTTGTTCACTAACTAAACTAAATTTAAGTTGAGTGCATCTTTTTCTTTCTATTTCATTATGAAAAGGACAGAAGATAAATTTTAGTTTAGTCCTGTCAAATTAATCAGCGCCTGACACTACTACATACAAGTTTAGACGTGATTAAAAAGTTGACTACTAAAGTTACATCAAATTACGTCAGGTGCTGACTGAATCGGCACCAATGGTGCCGATTCTCTTGTCACAAAATTCACTAAACTAGACTAAAAATCACCAAAATTTAGTTTATCCCTGTCAAACGACAATTTCCCATTCTGAAGTTGACTAAAGTGACACAACTTAACTATATTTTAGTTTGACAGCACTAAGATGGCACTGAGTTATTAATCTATTGAAAGTGGCAATTTTGCTATTCTGAATTTGACGTTTTTAGCCTAAAGTTTTGCTTGTCTAACTAAATCAGACTATTTTTAATCGCGATTATAAAGGTGTGGAATACAATTAGTCGTCATTAACTAAAATTCACACCAACACCAACATCTCGACTTCGGGTGCAATAACAGTATACTGTATCTTTTTTCTTTTCTTTTGCTTGTATCTCGAAAATTGTGTCCTATCGCAATAATAATAAATAAAGTCGACCTTCTTTATAAAACCCCATAAACTCCAAAAAATCACCATGTAGGTAATCATTTTTCATATTTTCCATACAAAAAGTGAAAAATTCCATATGAAACACGTCGTGTCTGCCCACTCTGCCCACAATGCGCGCCTCCGGCTCTAAAAAAAATCGTGGAGTCGCGATTGCCAAATTCAGAATCAGAATCAGATCTTTATTTGCATAGAATGTAGGTACAGGTATAAGATGTACTTAAATTAATTAGATCGGCTACAGTCTACCTTACGGCGTGCAAATTATTACAAAAATTAAAATATTATTAAAATATTTCGATTTTAGTTGTGTTAAAATTATTTTTATACCATTCCCCCTCTAAAAAGCTTATTTTATTCACTGAAAACAGTGAATAAAAAGCACTTTTACTCACTGTTATATCGCTACACAAGTTGACCATCCTAATAATAATAACAAGAAAATTACTCTTAATTTTAGTAATTGTTCCAATTTTAATGTGCATTTTAATTAATTTAAGCTTCCTTTTTCTTTAATAAATGTTTATTTTCGCTTAAATCTTTCTTTTTCTCGAAGTCATGGTATAAAGTATAGTATGCAACTCTTGAATAAAACGGATTTATATCGAGGGCCATGAATCACTCGCGTCTCTCAGGATTCTAATACTTGAATCACTCGCTACGCTCGTGATTCAATCATCATGAATCACTCCCTACGGTCGTGATTCAGTCGTTAGAATCCTTCACTAGCTCGTGATTCATCTATGGCCCTCGCTTTAAATCCGTCCTTTATTCACTAATTGCATAATATACTATTAAATTTGGAGTTTTTTTTTTTTTTAATTGTTTAAGATTATCATAGCCAAAAGTAAGAAATTTTAGTAATAGTTTAGTTCGGTGTACAAGATAATCGGCACCATTTTTTAAATAAATTAAGGTAACATATAAAATATACAAATACTAAGTAAACATACAATACAGACAACTTTCTTTCAACATCTTAGTACGACTACAGTTTAGTTCCTTATGCTGGTCGAGGACGCGCGGGCAAGGGTGGTGGAGCGCCCTGCCGGGCGGGCACTGGGGGCGGCGGGCCGGCCGGCGGCTGCGTGCTGCTCTCCGGCGGCGGCGGCGGCGCGCACGTGGGGGGAGGCACGCTGTCTGCCGGCGGGGAAGCCACCGGGGACGCCGCCGGGGACGCCACCGTAGGCACCACCGGGGACGCCATCGGAGACTGAGCAGAAGTCTTACCCGCGTCCGGCGGGAGTGGCGCCGGCCGCGGGGGCGGAGGACGCGCCGGACTTACTGCCGGCGCTCTGGATGGCACCAGAGGCGTCGGTGAAGGCGCGGGGGGTCGGCTAGGCTGCTGTCTGCGAGGAGTGGGAGGTGCAGATCTGAGAGGTCGCTCTGGTTGAGCATCTCCTGATAATGGAACAGTATTGTTTGAACACAATCCTATTTCAGATCGAACGATATCGATCCAATTAGGGGTCTTTAAAGTAATTTGTAATGGGATCGAACAAGCAGATATTTGCCCTTTCTGTGCAGCTGCTAGAGCATTTTGCCCTTCTCTAAAAGTAATACTAAGAGAAGCATCGTCAATAAAACGCACTAACGTAACTTCTCCAATCGTAGATAATTCCTGTAAAACAGCTGCCACCACGTTATCATCGAATGGGCAATCCTCATTATTGTATTCTTCGTAAGGTTGTACAACTATACTGGCATCGGGAGGCCCAAGGTCTTTCACTACTTCATAAAACACCTCCATGCATTTTGTATAGCTTACTTGTAGTACTTCGATCTCTAGAATTGCGATAACTGGCCGATGATCGCTTTGTTTTAGTTCTGCGCGTCCATAATGTAGCAATTTTCCTGCTGCTAATTCCGATGTGCCCTCTGGGTCAATAGTGTGTTTCCTGCTTCGCCATAATACTCGATCGGTCCAAGCAGGCGCTCTACATTTTTCGCTCGTATCATAATCATCGCTGAATAAGTCATATTTGTATGTAGGAGGGAATGTTATGTCGCCTTCAAAGCAATTTTTGAACACCAAACCTTGTTCTTTTTGTTGTAACAATTGATCATGGTCTAAAATTCGTTGTAAATTATTTTGTGACACTAATAGACGTATTTCATCTTTATCCAGGTCAACGCGGTAGTTAAAATCACCACACCAGAACACATAATCATGAGAGTAAAGAGAGCGGCCCATGGGGAAGGCGGTTTTTCGGGTTATCTCAGTATAATCAGCATTACGTTCTGTAACCTGAGATTGACCTGCAGCAAAATGAGCGCATACAAAACAAAGGGACGTTCCATAGAGGACCATTCGAATGCCAACTGATCCCTTGTTTCCAGTAGTGCCACCAAGACCAGTTTTGACACAATCGAGAGCAACATCCCTAACATGTGGAATCAGATCCTTCCTGACAAAAATGAAAAGGCAGACCCCTACTAGTTGATGACTTGAGAGTAAAGTGTATGGAGCATCTCTGCATAGCACTTTTTCTAATTCTTCACTCCAAGCTTTAGCATTATCTGTGCTAGCTGCCATGATATTGCTAGCATTTAAATCCACAATTTCTTCAAAGCCAATAGCAAATATATCTGATGGATGTTCTTTTAAATTGACGGTATTAACTAAAGCTGAGTTAGGGCAATCCAGTAACCAGTCTGCTAATGAAACATCTTTGTAGGCAAGACTCCTGAAATGTTTGCCTCCATTCACATTGTATGTGCCAATTGTGATTCGAATAGTAGTTGGTTGTGTGAACTCACTTGCTCTACGACACATTTCCCTAAGAACTGGTGTAGATGTGTGCAATAAGTTGGATGGTAGCAATATTCGTGAACGATCAGCAAGTTCTGAGTTCAAAGTAGAGCCCAAAAGTAATATATCAATAGCCTCTTGTTTTGTGTTATCTAGTAAATTATTTTGGATTGTTCGTGCTGCAGATCTTGCCCCATCAATAAGTTTAGAGCCTCCTTGGATGGCACCAGTACCGGCATAGATTTTTGATATTTCATTTCCGTTATTGACCCACATCTGTTTAAATACTTCTTCAAACCTATTGACATTTTGTTTTTTGTCAATACATTGCAAAAGCATTAATTGAATAGCCAACATTTCTAATCCTATAAATGTTTGTATAGAATTGGTTCTGTCCAAGCAATCTAAGCAATTGGTTCTTATAGATCCTTTTTGGATATTGTAGATATCTGAACTCTTAGCACTAAAAATACTTATGTCATCATAGTGTTTTTCAATGATTTTTCTAAATTTTGCTAATGCAGTTTCTATAGAAGAAGCTCTAACTTCTTGATGATAATCAAAAATTATTTGAACTACGTCATTGTGGGCAGAGTCATTCAAATGTTTTTGAAATGCATTACTCAGAGTAGCTTCACCTTCACTGCCTCCAATTAAACTGGACCCCAACAGATTAACAACAATTAAGGAGCCATAGTTACGCTTTAATAGTGAGAAATGTCTATCACATGCACTGGTAGATGCGTCATATCCCCTGGACATCTTTACTTTATGAGATCCCACTTGTATACCGGGTTGTTCCCAAAACAGAGGAACAGAGCCTCTAGTCTGTACATAAGACGCAACTGAATCATCTATATAGATTGCTTGTTCTGTTTCCACAAAATTGGCAACATTGCCATCATCATTACAGCCTCGGACATTAAACCTAGTCCCAGCACGCTCACAGCTAAGTCGCGACACCAGTACTGCTCTTGCTTGACGATGTCCAACATAAATAGTCCTTATTTCCACTGAGCCACACATAGCTCGAGTTAACCACTCTTCACAATCTATTCCAAATCTTATTAAATGTATAAACAGAGTTCTGTTCCAGAAGAATCTGTTATCGGGGCTGGCTCCCTTGCTTTTTCTCTGAGCACACAGGGTGAGGTCAAAGAGATGGGGAGTTTTACCTGAATTCCATGAAAAGTAGAAGGTCCCAGAGTTGACTAATTTTCTTACTTCTGAAACTTTATCTTCCCCTTGTGTATGATAAAATAGCGGCAAAAATTGGGTCTGGGTAATTTTAAAGACTTCAGCGTCTCCAATCTTACCAACTGAGCAGCATCCCGTTACGAGGACCAGGTACAGCATACAGCTCTCGCCAGAATTCAGCTGCAGGACACCCAAAACCCCGTACGCGTCGGCTATTTTGTGATATTGTTTGCGCAATGTTTCTGTTTCTTGAGACGACAACGAGACCACGGCTTGAGACTCAAAGAGAAGTGCTGAGTCTTTATTTCTATGTTGCAATATTATACTGTACGGATTCGGTGGAGCCGACTTCTCCAGGACTTTAAATCCCTTTGACATAGCCATGATTATAAGAGACTATTTGTCACTTACATGTATGTAACAGCCATCCGCCCCCTTAAATCAGCTTCAATTTTGCACAACAATCGACCAAGAAAAATGTAATGAGAATTGAATAGAAGTTCGAAGCAAATCACAAATGTCAATTACGTCAAAATGAAAACTGTCAAAGTCAAACGGTAAAATAACATTGAATCACAGATAACTCTATACTAGTCGGATTGAATCAGTGACTTTATGACTTATAATAGTATGGACAGGAAATATAAAAAAAAAAATTTGCCTACCTACAACTCATAATGTCTCATAAAATGGCTGCCATTGCTAGGGTTGTGGCAATCAAGGAATATTGGTGTTACTATAACGAGTATCGATACGAGCCTTACTTGATATCACGTTTTGTTCATAATTATGTACTTACTTAAAAACTGTTGTAACAGAAAAAGATGAGTAGTTTACTTACCGTCTGTTATCTGAGAATAAAACTCATATCAAGTGTTTTTTTCTGTACAGAATTAAAAACTTTTGTATACAACATGTCTGTGTAACATACCTAACTATTTATTAAAGAGTTGTGGAGTAAAAATAAAAATAATATTTATTTTACTTAAAATATGTTTACTTATTTGTGTGATAATAATTATAAATGATAAATGATTTTATTTCTGTAAATAGCATTGTACAAACACTTTTACACGTCAATCGTATTTTAAAAACTAAATTAGGTCGGCGCTTCCTATCTGACTACTATGAGAAGAAAGGCCGAAACAAACTCCGTGGTCACAGTCTCTTTTAAAGTCCAGACAAAATCTTGGTCAGATCACGTGAAGGCTATGTAGATCGCTGTCTGAAATGGTCTTTTGAGGAAAGAACCACACAAATTGTGGGACCTGTCCAGTCAGTTTCTTCAGAGTATTTTTTTGGTGCGGGTAAAACAAAAAAAAAAAACGAAAAATAGGTAAAATACTGTGGGAACAGAGTTAACATGTAATCTCATTACATCAATTAGTGTTCTATTGAAACAGCTTTCTTCAAAGTGAATGCAGAGGTACCATTCTTTATGTCGCGGATTAATATTTTCTTCACCAATAGCGTCTAACCACTTTTTCTTTAATCCTTCATTTTTAGGAAACCTTTAAAAGAGGTAAGTATTTTGATCAATAAATCATTTTGGTTAGAGCTGCTGCTAATATCTAACTAAAATAAATAACAAAATGTCGATGTCTTATTTTATCATCATATAAAACTGTGTGGAACGGTCTCCCGGTGCTGTGACCAAGCAAAGTCACTCGGACCGATTAGGACACGCAGAACGTTTTATGTTAACATCGCTGATTGTACCGATATCGTTTCAGCGGAGGAACTAGTTTCGGAAACTATTACAGCAACGGTACAACACTATTCCACTATGACATATTATTGTAAACAAACGAATGAATTAATAAATAGGTCTTTTATATGAAAATGACCCCAAATATACCTTACCAAATACACTTTAGCCTTAAAATCACGATTGAGTAACAATTTGTTCATCGAACGTGTATGAATGTATGTAATATTGCATGAAAACCGGCTACTAACCTATGCAAAGACAATTGAGGTAGATTTCCATTCTTTCTTGCACCACACTTCACAATACAACACACAGGCATGTTGGTTTGCTGTTTTCCAACATTTACATTCATTTTTAAAGGTAAACTCCTCGTAATATTCTCGCAAATCTCAATAACACAAAAAATAAACAACCATTTGACAGCACAACTACCACGAAACTCGTCGCCACAGACTAAATAGATAACTAACTAAATAACTAAATTGTTCTGATAAAAATGTAAATAAAATAAATAAATAATAATATGTACATACCTACATGAGGAGATAGCTCGGAAAATAACAATACTAAAAATTGAAGAAGAAATAAAATGAAAACAATCTAGCTTGATTGACATTGACACTGACAGTAAGCAAAATGGCATAGATAAAGAATCTGGATTTGACAAAAATAAAATGAAAATAAAATAAAATGACTAAGTTTAAAATGGATTGACTACGAAAGACTTAATAAATAAAATAAATAATACAATGATTTTAAAAACGAAAGACGTTATCTTCGCAAAACTTACCACGTAAGAAATTCTGTACGGAAGACGAGGCGGTATGGTCAAAAGACTATAGCCTGCCCTTTCGGGCAAATAAAAAAAAAAAAAAATTGTTCTGAGTAGGGCACTTACCTACAACTGTCACTACGTCACGACAAAATGTTACCATAATGAGCAACAACTTAAATATTGTTGTCTCTTTTATCACATACGATTATTTCATTAGAAAGAATGAGACAAAACGATATTTCACCGTCAGTATCGTATTTCACTCATATTTGTATGCAAAGTGCATGTCAAATATAATGCGGCGCCTCCATGTTTTTCCTAGCTCAATGGATTGAATCCAATGACTAAAGAATAAGAGAGGACATGAACTAAAAGATCGTACCGCGTGCGCGCGTGGAAAGTAAAATGGCGTAGGCTCCGCCCATTACCTAGTGTTGTCCTCTGCTCATTCTTTGCAATGATTTTGTTCATCGTGTTGATTACAAATCGATTAATCGAAATCCACATACATTAAAATAAGGTTTTTGATTTTAAGTAGATAGTAGGTAAGTAGGGTGTACTTACCTACTATCTACTTAAAATCAAAAACCTTATTTTAATGTATGTGGATTTCGATTAGTAGGTAAGTAGGGTGTTATTCGATGCTCATTCTAGGACGTCGCATTATGGATTAAGTACAAAAAAGCCTGTTGTTGCGTAATCTGACTGAAAAATTGCAAATATCATCAATTTGGCGGTTCATTTAAAATTAATTGTACTTGATATTATTTACTCTATGATTAATAGTTGCTCGTGATAATCAAGCTAGAAGAAGAGTAAATTAAACTGCAACAAGGAATTCAAAACTACACCGATTATTAAGAAAATAAAACAACAGAAATCGATATTATGCATTTAATGGGAGAACCGTTTAATTTCAAATAGATACAATAATATCAGTTTGTAATTAGTATTAAGTAGGTACACCAATAATGTGAAATACAATAAAGTCTGCCTGTCTACAATAAATGTACAGGGAAATAATAATGTAGGTATTATGACTCAAACTCATAGCATTTATTTCAAATAAACCAATTACAGGCACTTTTGAATTGTCAAGGGGTCGGTCAGTCAGAAAGATGAAGCTAGTTGCCCATTCCAAAGCGTAGTAGGTACCTATGGAGAAGAACGGGCAAGAAACTCCATGGACACTCTTTTAAATCAAAATATTGTTACAAAAAAGTGGTTACATCATTCATGTTGTAATTATACATGTGAGAACGATGTAGAAACACGTGCACGTTAAAAGCGTCCGTAATAAAAAGATAAAAACAATTATGGAATTAAAATAAGCCGTGGCAGCTAAGAAATGACCAGTGCCTACTGACGGCGCCCGTTCACGAACATGACGTATGGATCAGCACCATTCAGCTCAACCATTTTGAAGGGAACTCAATGATCAAATACACACGCCACCACCAGCGACACATTTGAGTGAGCATGACATACTCTCAGCCGCCAGGGCACATTCAAGTCAATGAAAGACGAACCCAGTAACCTTTATAGTGGGTACATAGTGCTCACATATGTGCTATGCAATTATACAATACTAAGAGATTGAATGTATACAATGCAAAGATAGGTTGTACAATCTTCATCAGCTCCCACATTATTTTCGAATATATGGGTAAATGTAGGCTTACAATGAAAATGTGATAATTTACCTTAGGGAGCCTTGTCGGTATTGCATTGTCGTGAAGTCTCACTATATCAAGACTTCTATTAATACAAGACTCTTCAAAATGTAGTGAACAAACAAATACTTTTTCCTGGCTGGAGTCGATATTTTCTTGACCCAATGATTCAAGCCACTTACTTTTAAGTTTATCATTTTTTGGTAACCTAAAAACACAAACAAAACACGCAAACTAACATAAATGTGTATATTCTTTCATGCTAAATATTCAAACGAAATTTGGTTTTTATCGATGCAAAATCGATTCGTTGTGCATTGAAATTACACAATCACAACACTATATTTGTCAATAAAAATACGTAGTAAACAAAACCAAAATAAGGAAATATATCGTTCGAAAGACTATGAATAGGCAATAATCTATGACCGAACAGTAATAAACATGAATTGAGACTAGAAATTGGTATAAATTTATATAGGAAACTTAATAATCTATGAATTCTTTCGACTTACTTGTGCAGGGATATCAGAGGCGCTTTTTTACTGTAATTCGAGCCACAGCCCCTCACACAACACTTAGGCATGGTTTCCTCTATCACAGACAGCCTCAGTCAAATTTACAGCACTCAAAATGTTCTCAAAATGGAAAAAAACTTAATATTTAGTCGTACGATAACGCCAAATGACACTTCATGTACACTCTGAGAAGTACTCAAAACCAGAAACTAAAATGGCGAACCGGCCGATGGGCAGGGCTTCCGTGACGTCATACTTCAATATTGCAATTTTAGAAAACTGACAAAATACGGTTTTCTCTTTTTGACACTTGCAGAATTGCATAAGTTAGAAAGAAACATGTATATTTTTTTATTTCTGTATAGAATCGTATGATATTTCCATAATGTATAATTTATATAGATCTTTTAGTTCATGTCCTCTCTTAGTCTTTAGTCATTGATTGAATCGGATTGAATGCATTGACATGATTGACTGCGAAGCTGCTGCGATTGCCAACTTCACGTCGTAAGGTCCATAGACTACTATAAACTTCGATCATAAATACCCTAGATACACTAACAACGCCTCAAGCGCGGTATGAATCAATTGTGCTAAAAACGCGTTGTAGCACAATTGCGCTCGCAGTCGCGCGCCGGTCACCGTCAGGTCAACATGCCGAAGTGCTCCGTGAACAAGTGCAAAAATAATACTTCAAATAGCTTGAAAAAGGATGGGGTTTCTTATTTTCGGTAAGTATTAATTCAAGATTTCATAATGTAATGGATTTGTGGCTAAATTTACCTTCTAACTAAGTAAAAACATTGTCTTTCTAAAATAGTTGAAGTAAATCGCTTACGCGGTTGTCCCTTTCCCGCGCGTGTTGCTACTCTGTTCCTACAAGACTCAAGGCTACGATCCCCACGCAGCGTAAACTGAATTATACTTAATTCTGATTGACTTAAGGTGTACATTCGTACACCTACGGCCGACGGTCGTTAAAATTTTACGACTTGCGCGATTATCGCATTTTGTAATGTCACAACCGCCTAACGCGTGCATTACAAATAAAACCTTTTGTGTGGGGAATAAAGTTGTATTCAATTTTTATTAATATAGTCTTAGCACATTATACATTGTGAATTTGTCTACTATACGTGCATACTTATAACTAAGCGAGTCGGACACTTTTTCGGCGTGAACTTGTAGGAGATGTTGTATCTAGGGTATTTATGATCGAAGACTATAAATTATAACTATATGGTAAGGTCAAAGGCATAGGCAATTCTTGAAAAGGTTTTAAGCGTTCGTCGCCTCTCAGTATGCAGTGTATTGATGGGGCACTGGTACTGTCGTAAATAAATAAAACAACTCACTACTTCAGTGAGATATGTAAACGGTGAACTTGATGGTACTGTCTAAACTGTGTTTATTTTCTAAAACGCACTACTTATGTGTACATTACAATTGATACAGTTAGACGCTAGCTTGTTAAAATTTACAATAAAATCAACCAATAGCGATGCGCCGGGGGGCGAGCCGCGGGGCGCTGTGTTGCACACGACACTATTCGCCGTGAAGGCATAAATAGGAGTCGCGCGCCGAGCGCGGTCCTCCCCAACCGATCACTATGTCCGGCAAGCCGATCCCTTGGGAGAAGCGAGCCAAATACCTCGGTGTCATCCTCGATGAGCACCTATCCTTCGCAGAGCATATAAAGAGGGCCCGCTCGCGCGCCGCCTTCGCTCTTGGTAGACTCCACTCCGTTCTGAATGCACGCAGCAAACTGTCCCTCAGGTGTAAATTACGCATTTACACAGCGTGCATTCGTCCAATCATGACCTATGCCAGTGCAGTCTTCGCACACGCCAAACCCCATCACATCCATAGGATGCAGGCCCTACAAAATCGTGTCCTTCGTAGGGCAACAGGTTCCCCCTGGTATGTTCGTAATGAAATACTCCACCTAGACCTCAAAATCCCCACTATCCATCAATTCATGAAATGTAATTCCAAGCGTTTCTTCGACACCTCCGACAAGCATCGCAACCCTCTGGTTGTCAAGGCCGCAGGCTATGTCCCCTCTAAAATCAGTCAAATCCGCCGCCCAAGGCATGTCCTCACCGACCCCGGTGACCCCATAACACTCCTCCAGGAGAGCAATAGGGCCACCAGTACAGTGCACAAAATACACAAACCTTCATTCCGTCCTCGCGCGCCGCCGAGGTACCTCGCGAATCCCCCGACGTAATCGTCCCCCCCGACCCTTGCCCGACGAAGCGCCAGCCCGCGCCGTAGCTGAGCCCGTAAATATAAACCCCCGACTGTGACCTCTGAGTTTATTTCGGCGTTTCTTCTCAGAGTAGTCAATTAGGAAACGCCGACCTCATCCAAGCTTAATAATAATAAAAATCAGATCCAGCCTATCCCGCCTTGCTGCCCCCCCCAACGACGCCCTAAGCCGAGTTACGTACCCCACAGGGGGTGCCCTTAGGTGATAGTCGCTTAGTATGTAAAAATATGCCCCTGGCTGGAGGCTTTGAGTTTCACTTAAGGCAACCACAGGATAGTCCGGTTAAGTAGTGACGACCTCTCTAGGTCACCTACGAGATGCCATTGATAGGAAAAAAAAAAAAAAAAGAGCGCGGTCCTTTTTGCCGGGCGCCGTCGTCGAGTGAAGACTGTCTGCAGAACACGTGTGTCGTCAGCGTCGTGTCCACTTGTCCCGAAGCGTGTCGTGAAGATGCGGAGGGTGCTGGTGCTTCGCTTGCTCTGCTTGCGCTTACAAACCGCTTCTTTCGAAGCGAACCGGCGAGCGTGTACGGTGTTGTGATGACGCTCGTGCCACGTCGGAGCTATCTTATTTCTTTGACGGAACTCGTCTTTTTCAAGACGATTGCTTCACTGTTTCTTGCGGGCTGTCAAAAACGTGGTAAGGTAACTGGTTCGGTGGTATCTGGTAACTGGTTCGGTGGTATGTGGTAACTGCTTTTCTGGTGACTGTGTGACAGGTACTATGTCACTGCAATGTGTTATTATTTTCCGGGTTTCGTACGTTTTTGAAAAATCCCCGGGAATTGTTTTTTTACAGCTAGGTAAATTTGCTCAACAACAACAAAGGCACAAAAAAAGTCCTTAGATTTTTGAAGAAATCAAGATTAGAAATTGACCTGGGGGGCTAACTTATCAATACCAATTATTACTCACTCTCGTTTCGTCTCGGTCTCGACTATTTCTGTCACTTTCTTCGTTTTCTGACAGCGCTGCCATTCACTATACCTTACTCGACTCATTCTGTCAAGATGTTTTCTCGACAAACCCTAATATGGCACCTAAATCTCGAAGTTTCACCATTCAACACGAGATAATCCCTGATTGTTTTGTCATTTTGTCGTCCTCGGTTTTGACAACGAAAAGAGTAGACAAAATTACGACACAAAACAAAAGAAAGCTGCATCTTTATTAGACGACTGGCTGCAGATAAATATAAACAATTAATGAAAAAAACCAGACTTCCAAAAAAAAAAATACACCACAAAGTGAAAAATAACTTCTTTCAGTAAAATGTTCCATCTACAATATTCAAGGTACTTTCCCTCCGTGTGGCATATCCGTGTGACGCCCTGTAGGTAGGTATATGTTATGTGAGGTTAAAATAAGACTAATTCTGTATTCTTGATTCTTATTTATTTTGTTAACTTCTCGAGATTGCTATATTAATAAATATTTAAAATTATAATCGGCGATATAATCTCTACAGCTCTACAAACTAAAATTAACATATCTTTTGTATGATGCGACAGAATTATTATTTACTTTCATTCGTCCGGAATACCGTTGCACATATTCCTGGTAGATTTCCCGGGACGCTTTCGATACGGTCGGCGGGATGACTTCTACGGAGCTGTCAATAGTAAATGCGCTGTTGACGGTCATCACCACATGAATGTCCGACTTGTACCGTGGGTTTGAACGTCGTTCAAAGTTCACATACCTCCTATACCTGAAAAATATGAAAATTAAGATGTAACTTAATTATAGACTTATTAGAATTAATGTGCTAAGGTAGCCCGCGAAATTTATGAAATATCGTTCCTACACGAAAAGATGTAGATAGATGGGGCCATTAGCACAAGCAGTAAATTCCGATAATTTTAAGAACGTTCACTGTCTTATTTCCTAATTTCAGTCTGAATCTGTCAAACAAACCTTTAATTTACCTGCATTTTTTATCTTGATTGTCGCTTGGGTATACCGGGTTCACAATGTTCGATTTTAGTTGAACAACTTTAGTTGTTTAACTTTTTCAACGCCACGGACATGTATAGAAGCTCCAGATTTTCGTGCCCTCAGCGCCACAACTTCATTAGAAGCTCTTCCTTTTAACTATCTTATAAAAATAAATATAACTACTTTATCTATAGGCTTTGTTCCTGTTATTATTTCATATATCATTGTTTAACGCCCTGATTTTTTTTCGACACAAAAGAACCCCTTAATTGTCTTACAATCGGCAAAAACAAAAAGTTTTAACATTTTTAATGTTCCCAGAACGCCAAGGATTTTATATAAAGTCGGCCAGTGATGTAACGCCAAAGTTTGATTTCACCCGTGGAAATATTTATAAATACCTAGGTACTACTATCGAATATAATTTGAGGTCAGTAAAATATGAACTTAGATCTACTAACAAAGGGAAAATTGAGTAATTTCGACTTTCAGATGGGTGCCGATCCGGAATTAAATAGTTGTTGTTTTTGTTTATCAATCCTTGTCGATAATTATATTACCATCTCTACAAAACAGTTAGTTGTCACAGCCGAGCGCCACAGACGATAGAAGTCGTTGTCATAAGCGTACGGGTGTCAAGGTCACTTTGGTATAGTGCAGCACTGTATCGGTAAATGTCTTCTGAAGTATATCCTCATCATTATGACTGAGTATTGTTCAAAATCATATTAGCGTTTCCATTCGAGTTTTGTCGTAATTCAGGAATGTTCTGCGTACATTGCGGTTTCGCTTCTATTATGTAATTATAAAAATATACATGAATTTTATACAAATGACTACATTATTTAAAGGACAGGTTCGTTTAACAACCTACACCGTTTTGACAACGAATGTACCTGTAAAGAGTAACGGCCCGCGCGTGACAAACTCAACTTAGAATGCCCTGCCTGACGGTTAAACGCTACCGTTACATGAGTCAAGAAAGGAACACAGACAAAGCTTTATAAAACAGTTTCTGTGATATGTAGATACACTGCTACAAGTGTGTTATAATTTAAATACTACTTTCCATTCGAGAAAACACGTAGAAAAACAAACACAATAAACCATTGAAAGATTCTGCCGCTTAGATACGGTAATAAACGTTGAAGTACCTAAAGTATTTTAGGAAACACGGATACAGAAAAAGATAGAAAGAAAGACCATAGACATCCTTAATCAGAATTTAATTTAACATGCGCCTTCTTAGCGCCAAGGACATGAAATGAAGTCAACGTACGCCGCCATGAAACAAATAGAGATGTACCACATTTCTAACAGCTCTTATTGAATGATGCGTTTGTTTCTTTAATACTTAAAATTTATACTGGTTTCTCATAAAGCGATACTGTGATGTGAAATAAAACAAGTAATAATAATAATCTCTGGTTGTTCTCGTCTGGCTAATGGCGAGTACTTGCACGGGCATAACCAAGTAGCCAGGATTATTCACCAGCTTTGAAATATAAACTTGTGGATTTTGTGGTACCGTACTACAAGTATGTGTCCGACCCAGTTCTCGAAAATGACCATGTCACGTTGTACTGGGATCGGTCTATCATTACTGACAGGACTATTGTCGCCAATAAGCCTGATATAGTGGTGATAGATCGATTAGATTGTCGATGTTACCATTCCACATGACGAGAACCTCGTCAAAGCTGAGAAACAGAAATAAATTAAATATCTCGACTTGACGTGTTGAATGTGAGCTCGGCTGTCATTGTGCCGTTACTCGTATCAGCGAATGGCCTCATGGCCGAAAGCCTTTTTTTTTTTTTTTTTTTTTGTTTCCGGGGTGGAAAATCCTCATGGATGTCCGCCGCCCTGGGGCGGGCGGCGGGGTCTGTCAGACTCTTACTGACTAAAAACCACCCCGGTGTTCCATCTCACACCTACGCCGGGGGTCGCGGGAACGTACGATCCTTCCGCAACCCCCGACTGGTGCCGGCCCGCCACTGCGGGCCTCTTCGGGTCTGGGGGGGGAGTGAGGTGTTTGACTCCCCCCGCGACGTCTAAAAGGGGCGCGCGTGGAACACTACGCGCCGCCACCTCGGGTCCTGATGTATGGGGGGCGACGGACGTCCCCGAGTCCGTCGCCCCTGGACCCATTTAGGGGGGCTGGAAGAGGGCGTTGTCCGCCCTCCGCCGACGCCCGGTGCGCCTTCTGCGGGCCGGGTGAGTGGACGAGATCTCCCTCTCCCTTTCCGCAGCCTCCTTCTGCGAGACGACTGTCTCGCAGAAGGAAACCACCGCGTCCCAGGACTCGTCGCTGCCGACCATCGACTCGACTACGGCCGGCAGCGACAAGTCACTGCCTACTTCTGAGATGAGGGCACGGCGCGGCTCCTCCCAAGCGTATGGCCGAAAGCCTCGATTAACATCTCTCAAAGCTCTCGTTAGGCGGTTGAATCAAGAGCCTGATTCAGAAGGCAGTATTCCTCGATAAGGCTCGCATCGTCTGGAGGTTCCTGTCTCTGGAGCCCTAACCACCGGTATCTTGGACCCTGGTCCCCATATCGGCGGACCAATATTTATTTTATATTTTTAAACATATTTTTGTTTTATAAAGAAAAAAAAAATATAAGTATAAAGATAAATAAACGTAATAATAATAACCCCACCGCCGTATCTCTACGTCGTGGTGGCGATTGCGCGCTCTGAACCCTGTCTGTACCGTTACAGATTTTACTTTGCTGAAACAGGTCTAGGGTGAGGAGCCAGACCAAGAGAGATACAGAAACCCGCAGGGCAGCATGTGGCGAGCTGTTGAGCAGTAGCGACGCCATGGGCCCTACCTCCCGGGAGAAGTCTTGTTCCTCATCTCTGGCTTTCCTTTATTGACCGGCCACAGTGAACACTGACGAGGACCGGAGCTCCCACCTCATTCTTGCCATTATTGGCCGGCTTGAGTGGAGATTTGCAAGAGCAAACGTGCTCGGAGGAAGGAAGTGTTCCAGTAAGACAATCTTTCGTGTTCTGCGATTGTTCTGATAGCCGTGGAATACCTCTCCACTGCTCAAGCACCTCAGGATTAGTTACCCCCTTATCGCTACATCACTATGTGCTAGCGACCGTTTCCGGGGGCCCATTATTGAGAGTGCAGGACGCACCCTGCCATTTTATCCGTGTATTGTATATATAAAACAATGGTCAGGCAGGGGCCATAGCCCTTTCATAGTTCTTGGTAACCAGTCCATCTTAGCCACTCAAACCCATAGTTCAATAATTATTTTTGTTTCCATATCTTGCAACAGTCCTACACCAGCTGGGCGATGTCCTTAGGTGCACTTGCACAGTGCATACAGCGATAATCGTCGGTTGGTGCCTCATTCCATTTAAAATTGTCTAAGGGGCCTGTGTGAGTTGGCTTCGGCCCCTCGTACGCCTTCCAAAGGACCGGGACCCCATGGTCCCGAGCTATGTTAACATTTAAAAGAAATAATAATAAAATCGTTTATTTTTAAGAGAGAGTTTGTTTTTATTTAATTTAATTTATTTTAATTTAATTATAACAGAACACAGATGCTAATTTGCCTGAACTAGATTGAACCTGTGCTGCAAGCTAGAAAGTGCATAAATACTTAATGTAATAAATTAACAATAAGTCTAGAGTAAAAACTAAATGAAAACTTAGGTCAATAAAAGTAAAAGAGCATGTTAGCGGTTCTACTTGCAGACAAGTATGGAAATATTGAATCAGTTTTTATTTATATTCGTAAATTCATAAATAAAACTTAACGTAAGCGTGTTAATCTCATTTATCGATAAGATGATATCCTCACCACTACTTTTTACTGTATATTTCGTTATACATTTATAGCTTGGCGCTGGGCGAGGCAGCGCGTCCTGTATACGTTAGCGTTGAAAAGGTAAACAAAAATACTTTGCATTGGAAATTTAATTTAATTGAAAGTCTGTTCAAATCGCTTTCGACTTAGCAGTTGATGAACTAAAATCGAAAAGTGTGAACCCGGTACTAATGACATAGCGACTTGAATTTTAACGCTTTTTTGGAATGGTTTATTGACAAAGGATCTCGTTTTGTGACGGAATTTGTTATATATCAACCAATACGAAACGAAACAATGAAAATGGAACTAGCTATACTAGCGCCATCTACGTTTAGCGTCCACCGGCAATCGGTAGGTTGTTTTTAAATTCAGAATTGTCGTTTTATTTCGACGATATAAAATGTTGAAATTAATTTTAATAAGTACGGTACTCACATGACCATATCTCGTTTGCTGGGCTCACTCAAGAGAACTCTGTTCCTTCGTTTAATAGCAGGGAACATGGGTGTTTCCTCTACCTCTTCGGCTTTTAATACTTTTGCCACTACAGTGAGCGGCGATGGAACAGATAAACGTGAGCTTGGGGTTGAGTTTGTCAAGTCGTCATCAGACGAAGAATCACCATTCGAGCTGTAAAGTGCAGGTACATATTATTCAGTACGGCGCGCGCGTCAGTCAGACTCGCCCTACTTTTTGAGTCGTAGTTAAGGCGAAAGCGCCAGGTATCCCGCGAAATTCAAATTTCCTTATGTTTTTGCAATTTGCAGGTCAGTGTCAGGTTGTATGTTGAACCCTCTAAGTTCATATAATCCTATTGATTGATATTTTATGAAAGTTTATCTTAGAGGGTTGTAATGATGATTTTAATGATTATAATTATTCTGTAAATACGTACCTGTTACGGTCGCAAATCATATTTTGTTCAACATACAACCTGACACTGACCTGGAAATTTAAAAAAAACGTGAGAAGAATTAAATTTAGCGGGTGAACTGGCGCTTCCTCCTTTAAAAAAAAAAGAAGTTCCATTTGCGTCTTTCTTTAATGAATGACATAGATGTTACAAAATAAATTCACTTTTCATGTCTATCTCTGTGACCGCGTTATCCTTCTTAACTCCGCAACGAATTTTGATGCGGTTTTCACCAACCTATTCATTTATTTTATTTATTTATTTATTATTCACAAAATCCACAGCTCTTTGAAATCTTATCTTAATATAATTATATAAACTAGTCTTACAGCCAATTACGGATTTACAATTTAATAGCTATACAATACATGCAGCAGAAACAAACATACAGAATGCAATGAACCTAGCACCTTCTAAGCATTGCTAAGTGTACAGTGTGGGTGAGTGTGTAGGAGAGTGCGTGAGAAGTTGCGAATGGGTGTGTGTGAGTGGTATGTGGTGATTGTCTGTATACCTTCTATTCAGACAATCACCACATACCACTCACACGCATAAAGATAATTGATTTCTAGAGGCTTAAGAGTATATTACATTAATATTAAACTAATATAATAAAGAAATCTCGATGTTTTGTCAAGTCGTAAAAACTGTGCAAATGAGGGGCGAGTCGCCATTATGACATATAGGGTATTACTTACTCGCTAGAGTTATTAGACGTGGTACTAGAGCGCCCACTGATGACTGGGTTCTTTGAAGTCGGGCCTTTTATCTGTCCCATAGCGCGCCCGCGCACTACAAACGGACTGAAACTCTCTGAAAATGTCGGCGCCAAGTCACGAAACGTGTGGAACATCTGTAAAAAATTAGTTCAACCTTTAGTGATCAAAATAAAAAAGGTTAGTCTTAGCCCTTTGTTCTAGTCCTAAGTGGTAAGACAGACACCAATCATTACAATTCTATGAAATAGAAACTAAACTATGGAATGCATACATATATTTAAAAACCGGCCTAGTGCGTCTCAGACCACGCACAGTTTGCGGGAAAGTCCGAAAGGGTTACCATGGCACAGGCAACTGAAGGAACACTGGTGGGTTTTAGTCAGAAATAGTCTGATACGCCCTCCCGCTCCGCCCAGAGAGGGAGAAGTTATTTCACGATTTCCCACCCTCAAAAAAAAAAGACCACGCACAGTGAAAGGGCCGGTAGTTGGGATACATATTTACGCATGCAAAGTATGGATTTTATCGACCGCAAATACAAGTTTGTATTTGATAGTATTTCTCGAAATATCTTTATAAAACAAAGTTATCCCTGCGGTTATAACCGAAAAGGTCCCATATCTCAAAAACTATTAACTAAAATAAAAAAGTCACTTATAAGCATCATAATCATTTTAATTATGGGATCCAACGATACCTCGTATGCTATGTGTATTGAACTCTTTTATTTCATCCCTCGGTTACATGTATGGGGAGAGCCACCCCTAATAGTTTCTTTCGTAATTTAACTACAGCATTGTTTACCAGTGCACAGAATACCCCTTGTTTCCAATTTTCATTGATACAGTGCAAATCGTCTCCGAGTAACATAGGTGTATAACACACGGATAGAATGGCATGACGAAATTACAAGGCTTCAGTTTTTGCCATTGGCTACGGAACCCTAAAAATGCCATGGATGTGTTCAATGGGGCCTAAAACACTCGCAAGATTGATTGGAGCGTCGTCAACCTTCAGTTCTCACCTTAAATTCGAAGCATTCCATCAACACGGTATATTCAAAGGGCCTGTTATAATCGTGGTAAGGGTCCACCATCTCTATCGTGCTGCTTCTATCGCCTTGCATGCCAATGATCTCACAACACAGCTTCCTCATCTCGTTGCACGGCAGAGGCAGGTGTCGGAGAACGTCGTCGTCCCACCATTTTGTTAGTGATCTAGGAACGAAAGAATATACGAGTAGGTAAGTAAGTACTAAAAATGATAAGAAACAAAACTTATTTTTACTTCTAGTAAATAAATAGATTAGTGCAGCAGTTTCATATAGTCAGTTACTGCTCTAAATAAACATAATCGCAGGAAATATAGAGCAGGGAGCCGCTTCCGTACATACCAAGCGTGTCAACGTTTACTCACACTACAACACTAATAATAATATCAATGCTTAAAATTGTCTAAGGGGCCTCTGCGAGTTCTGCCTTCCAAAGGTCCGGGACCCTAGGGTCCCGAGATAGGTCAAAAAAAAATTGATCGCGACGATAGGTCGTGGGATAGTAAAATGAAAGTGATAGTGGACTGTATAACAAGTATAATAAGAAATGATGAATAACAAAGGTAAAAGGTCGATTTAAAATGTAAACAAGAAATTAACTAAAGACGTTAATATAATGCGCAAGCGCAGCCATGCGTGGAGGCGTGCAACCGCTGACTTGTTGGTGCGGGGCCCGCGTTCGGCCGTCGGCCGGCTGATACCCCGCTGTCCCCGCACTCCTCGTTCACTGCCGCCATCGCGCGGCAATGTTGAGAGGAGCGGTCTCAACAAATATAATAATAATATAACATTTATTTCGGACTACAATGGGCCCATAGACTAACTAGACCTTTCAAACTAACTTATATAAAATACATAGATAAAACAAAACTTGCGTTATTAATAGCTTAAAATTATGTTAGTAGCACTTCACTAGCTTGTCCTTGTGCTGTCCTGTGGTACTTGTGGTACTAATGACGTATAGAATCAGACTGCTTTGAAGGCGGCCTGTGACAGAAATTTTGCGCTTAACGCTATGTCAGTGCCACGAATTATTTACGATTTTGATAGCTAGTTTAGTAAGAACCATAGGTAAACTTACCGGTATTCCTATTATTTATTTACCTGTTATTAGGAATATACACCATTGCTTCAGGATGGTGTAGATAATAATCACTCTGGTATTCCCAAATGGGTGCTCTAGACGGATCGGGAACAAACAGTCCGAGGAATAAGTTCATCGTGTTTTGTTTTTCAGCATCAGAGAACGTGTTGGAGTAGTATCTACTTAGTGTCTGCATGATATCGTTACCGTGCGACGACCATGGCGCTGTTTTACGATACGTCTTGATTCTGTAACATAAATAAGTACCTATTGAGAGGAAGAAATAAATTTGTATTTATATTTTGTGTACTATACATAATAACAGCAGCACAGGTCGATCGTCAAGGTTAAGCAACGCTTGCCAAGGTCATTCTGAAGATGGGTGACATCCATTACATACCGAGACCCCTCCGTGTCTCGGATAGCACTCCAGCTGTCCTCCGTAGATCTTTGACAGTCGTTATGGGTAAGCAAAAGCAAGAGGCCCGAAAGTCTGACAACCAGTCTTGCCAGAGGGGTAGACCTGAAGCCGACCCCAACATTGCTGGGAAAAGGCTAGGCAAATGGTGTACGGTAACAGCTCTACTAACGGTTAAAAGATGTATCTTCCCTTTATTACCTTAAAACGAGGGTAAGAAATTGTATAGTATTAATTATCATGCTTATAGAAAATACTTCACATACCTGTGTACAAGCTGCGACCCTCCATATTGTAAGGCCAGTGTATCACCATGGTCCTCATACAATCCTTCAAGAAGCCTGGCGCAGTCCGAATCAAACTCTATATTTGGTTCTCCTAGGAGTCCCAAGGCATATAACTGGAAAGTCAAAGCATTTATTTCTAATAGGCACATAAAAGGCACTTTTGAACGTCAACAATTTACATTAAAATAGAATTGATTCAGTCGCCCCGCCCCTTACAAAACGTAGTTTCGTATGGAGAAGAATTGGCAAGAAACTCCACCATTAGTATTTTAAAATGTTTTACAATATTCATCATCATCTGGCTACCTTTTTCCTACTATGTTGGGGTCGGCTTCCAGTCTACCAGCTGCAGCTGAATACCAGTATTTAACATGGGGCGACTGCCTATCTGACCTCCACAACTAACTGGCTTTGCTTGGTATGTAAAGAAGACCCCACAGAAGTAGCTAAAATAGACCCAACGCGCGGTTTCTATATCTCGCAGCATAAGCGGCTGAGCTTAGCCACGCCGCAAGACATGGTATAAGATGTATCCATTGTAATTTCTGCAATTTCAATCTTCGGTTCGTTTGGAAGTAATTGAGGTAAATCATTAATGTAAACTAAAAAGAGGAACGGACCCAATATCGAACCTTGAGGAACGCCCATTGCCATTTGGCCTAAAGAGTTTATGTCGTTTACTTGAACTTCAACCTTTCTATCTTGCAGGTATGATCTTAGTCAATCAAGTGCCGTATTTCTAATCCCATAGTGCGCTAGTTTCAGCAGAAGTGTCTCATGGTTTACTCAATCGAACGCCTTAGATAGGTCGCAAAAGATTCCAATGGCATCTTGTGCGTCTTCCCAGACATTAAAAATGTTGACTCAGCCCTATAATTGTTGGGTTCTTTACTATCACCGGATTTGAACAAAGGAACTACTTTACTGTGTTTCAAGGAAAATAAGTTAAATAGACAAAAATTTAAGAATCAAATCTGGGTACTAACAGAAGTTTGGCTCCACACTTGAAATATTTGTTCAAACATGCGAGTTATATTTAGTTAACACAAAATGAACTTTATTCTAATATAAATAGGGGTTGGCCTTTTTGCAGACCGATTTATTACAAGAAAAGACGATAAATCATAATGCATGCTCTTACTTGGTGTGCAAGGACATATTTCCCGATAGCGAACTGTGCAGTGTTGGTCCTGTCGAGGCAGTCCACACAGTTGACGCGCACCAGTCCAGTCTGCAGCCGCCCTCCCTGATGCCCCGCCACCCCCGTCACTTCATCGACTCCGCAAGTACTCAGGAATATACCCGTCTTGCGAACCACTGTACGGGCTATGGCTGACAATCTGGAGATAAACTTGAAAATTATAAAAAACTCAGGGACTTTTTAATTTAGCTGGCGACACTTCACAGTCGTTTCAGGTATCGGCATCTAATAGGAATTAGACAAAAATGTCTTCTAAGTATAAGGTTTTTTTTTCCAAAGCCTTAGTCAGTCTTTAGGCAAGTTTTTGCTTTCACAACGTTTCAAATCACAAGTTTCTAGACCACTCATGCAAACACAAACCACTATAAAAAATATTATCACAAACTGTAGCAAATCTATAGGGTTACTCAATGACATGATTACCCTTTTTGGTAGCTGTAGCCATACACAGTTTTAATATTTTCTGATAGCTTTGGTGTGTGCATGCATAATTAGCCTATAATGCTCCTGTACTGCTGGGACACAGGCCTCCTCCCTGTGAGAGGGACTGGCCCATTATCCACCACGCGGGCCCTGTGCGGGTTGGTGGATGTCACATGTCTCCGAATTTTTTGGTTCTAGGACATGCCAGTTTCCTCACGATGTTTCCCTTCACCATTTTGAGAGTAGTGGTGATGAAATAATGGGATCGAACCCACGACCTACAACTCGTAAGTCGCGGCCGTTACCACTGGGCCAATACTGCGCCTGGAGTGTGAATAAGTACAATATTTATAACTCACTTATCCAGCACTTTAGCATCAGATCTCTTGTTGGTCCTAGCCATATCCAAGTGGTAATATTGCACAGCATGTTCAGGAGGCAAGAACTGATTCAAATACTTTATCCCATTGCTTATCACATCTGTTAATAGAGACTCATGTTTCTTCTTTTCCCTTTTCTTTACTAAATTCAAGAACATTATAGGTGAACCATATCTTCTCATCAGATTGTTTAAATGCCTGCCAGGTATTTCTGCATAAGGATCACTTAAATCTATTGATATTGCTGGTTTCGGCACCATTTTCGAGACGTCTTGAGACCAATAACTGGGTATAGATCCTCGCATTTGAACAAATGAACTGAATCTGGAAATCAGTTTTGTGGAAATGTAAGTAATTACAAATAGGGTATTATTTCTTACAAAAATATTCCTTTATAAGCAAGTAAATAAATTGTTACCTGCCAGCAGCAAATGATGATACCATAGAATCATGAACAATCTGTTCTGTTTCAACCTCATTTGCCACATCTCCATGCATGTTTGCACCTCTTTTCAGGAACCTGGTGCCTGCATATCTATTGCTCCTTCTAGCAATCAATGTCAGGTATATGGGTCTGCCAAATATGTTCAAATTACTCTGTTCTATAAACCCGTGGACTATGTACAGGATCCAGTCAGGGTGTAGGTGTGAATGTACAGCCGATAGTAGATGACTGTTCCATACAAATCGCCATTCAGGTACTGAGCGAACACCAAAGTCTAATCTATTTGGTTGGCAGCTAGAAATTGGAGTAATAAATAGATTATTTATAGCAGTCATTAGCCTCTTTGGAAACTTATTCCAGGGTGAGACAGATAGTGTTCACATTATAATATTAGTATGGGTAATAACAATCTTACCCAGTCTTTTGTCTCTGTTGCAGTTGACTCTTCCAAGTTTCGAATATATCTTCATCATTATCATCATACTTGTGACATTCACATTTTTCTTGTAAGTCCTGGCTTGAGGTAGACCTTAAGTTCAAGTGGTATACTGCTGCTGTTACAGGCTTGGGGAATAAAGCTGGAGCAAGCTGTCTAGGGGGTGCCATATTCATTTGTAAAGTATGTGTGATATCATAACTATAGCTATAATAAAAGTTAGTTGATAAGTCTATGGCTAAAAACATCTTCAAGTATCTCTGTTCATCAGGATGAGGAGGCTTAGTGCTCTCACTAGGAATATATATTGTAGCCGTATCTTCTATTTTGTAGATGGAATGTGATCCAATTACTGCCACTTTCCTTCTTTTAGTAACTAATATTATGTAGTATCCTTCTAAGAATCTTATGAAACCTGAAAAAAATTAAAAATAAATATTGTTTATCAAATGGAATGGAATTTATGGAAGACATATGAGAAAGAAATTGAATATTTCTCGTAATCATTCATCATCATCATCATTTTTAATCTAATCATTTGAATAATACCAAAAGACATTTACCAACAATACCAAACGCTGATACAAGTTTGTTAAGTCCTGTTCTCAACCTATTGCCAAAGCCTATCATGTTGAGTAGCTGATGTATCTCCTGCTTGTTGTACTCAAACTTGTCATCAACCAGTATCAGCTCCCGTGGATCTGTCCTGTCAATCTTGAGGACTCGAAATCTGGTTTCAGTGTTGTTTGAGCCAATCAAATAGAATCTCTGCAATGTATTTAATTCATATTTTCTATGATTTTGATAAATCAGGTTTTCAAAGTTACAATACGATATTTTTATTTCAGTCTGCTGTTACGACAAATGAATACACCCCCTAAATATTATACCATTGCCATCTTCAATTTTCTATTGACTCTTGGGAAAAGGTGTAGTCTTGTTCTTATTTCTTGGCCAAGAAATGTATATGTAATGACAGGAATAAAACTGCACCTATATTGTTTAAATATAATGTTCGACTTACGGCTTTGGTTTCATAGAGAGCTATTCTTTGTATCGAGCTAATTATTGGATGAAACATTATGCTTTGTTTCGACATCTTTGTAAATGAGAAGAGAAGAATTAGAGATCTATCGAATATACAAGGCACACGTATTGACTGACGTTAACTTGAGTTTTGGTAGAAGATAATAATTTGAATAGGAATGATTTTACTGAAAAATAAACAACATCGTATACAGTTTACCAATGACTAAAGCGTAGACAGAGAAACTAATCTGTCTACGGACTAAAGTAACGAATCTTTGACATTCCATGTCAAGTTGACATTTTGACAACAGCTGATTGCAGAAGCCTATGGCTGCATTCCGAATTAGAACATGAGCGCTCACAGCGATCACATCGATATTTTGCGTTCCGTATTAGATACATTGAGCTAGGAAAAACACTATTAAAAGTCAATGATTAGATATCATGATTATGACAGTTTAGAACTGTCATCAATTCGGAACGCCCGTGAACGCTCTCAAAGTGGTCGCTCAACGTCAACCTCAAACCTTGCACAAAAAAGACCGATTATTCTTATGCAAATTAAAGTTTAACGCATTGGCACTTCTATTTTGTTGGATTACTCTATCTACTCGGATAACTCAGATTTTGAGTTTGAGAATGACAATTCGCCCAGGGATGAAATGGACATCGAAGTACTTATATTAGCGTATTACATGCTCCCGGCAAAGATTTACCCCGAAGTAAAATACCATGTTCATATTCATTTATTTATTGTTTGTCACAGGTGAAAAGGCAGTTCTTACAGTTCGCATTATTGTATCACTTTAAAACATACCCATGGGGTTCACATTATTTATATGTGTGTCGATATTATTGGCTATGTTAAAAAGAATTAATAAAACTACAATTACACTCATAATTGTTACCAAGAATTACAAATAACATAGATGCAACAATAATGAAACATAATGCGCATGAGTTTATAAGTCATTTCTGGTATTCTGTTACGTCTTGGATTTTACAGCATAATTTCGAAAATGCCGCTTTAGTTTACCATCATTTTTGACAGCGCTCACGGTGATATTAATTTAGGGCAAGGTCGGCGTTATCGCAAGATGGCGCGTGTCATGACGTCATCTATGACGATTCACGGGACATCGTTATCGCGCTCACGCTAATTCGGTACGCATTTAAGCGCGCTCAAATCGATTACAGCGCAACTCGGAACGCAACCTATATATACCTACCATAGATATAATGTACCTTATATATTATATACATGGACTACGACATGGACCAATGACTAAAGCTTTAGCAATGACTAAAGAATAAGAGAGCTTTAGTCATTGACATGGACTTATTATTATAAATAAGTCCATGATTAAATACCATACCATAGATATACCTAATTACATACTAATTCCTGCACACGCAGCCACATTAGTCGTCGATGGCGAAAATTGCTAGCGACTAATCTGCAATTATTTGTGTGTGAGCGTGAGATATTGAAATCGCCAGCGAGTGGCTGTAGACTAAAGCCGCAGCGTGTGTACCTAGCATTAGTCTATGGAACTGGTGATTGTCTGATTGTCACAGTTTAAAACCGTAAAATAAGTATAATTCTTCTTTCCTTATCATGAACGTAGAAAAATAAATATTAACTTTCGTAGTCAATTGAAATGCACTGTGTGTTGAACTCTCGGTGTTGAACCAAGCGTTGAGAATCTAACATACAGGGTGTTCGGCAGAACGTTGAACATACAAAATGGCAGATAGGTGGGGTCGTCTGCTATCTACCCAGCCCAAATGATTTGACCTAGGCCCAAATTTAAAATTTATAAATAAATTTTAAAATTGAATTTAAGTGTTTCATTTTAACTGGTGTAGGTCTCCTTAGTAGTTAATTCAAGAATTTACCTCATTCACTATCGTTAATTAAATTTTTACCACGATTACATGGTGAATTTAGTAAAACATTTTACATTTCACAAAAATCGAATTGCATCAAAATTCCCGTTTTGAACTAAAATTGGTTGAGGTTGAAATGTGTTTCTATCGAATGATGAATGGCGTTGGGTTAGGTTCGTAGACATATCGTGCGGTCCAAGGCCCTGTATAGGGCCCCTGTGTGGGCGATGGACATGACGGCCAGCACTCTCGCCATTCTGCGCAAACCGCAGAGGGCGATGGCCGTCAGAGTCGTCCGCGGGTACCGCACGATTTCCTACGAGGCGGCTTGCGTCCTGGCCGGATCCCCGCCCTGGGACCTAGACGTGAAAGTACTCGCGTCATTATATCGATGGCGCGAGGAAGAGCGGGCACGGGGCTCGAGGCCGGTGCAGCGGCAGATTGCGCTGCGCCGAGAGGAGCTCCGTCAGGTCTTGGTGGCGGAATGGCGGCAAAGGCTTCTGCGCCCTACCCCCCCCCTCGCTACCGTCGAGGTGATCCGGCCAGTACTCGACGACTGGCTCGGGAGAAGGCACGGCTCCCTGTCGTTTAGAGTGACGCAGGGGCTGTCGGGGCACGGCTGCTTCGGCAAGTACCTGTGCCGCATAGACAGGGAGCTGGACGCTCGGTGCCACCACTGCGTCCATTGCGGGGAGGACACGGCGCAGCACACGCTCGCCGAGTGTGTAGCTTGGGAGGAGCAGCGCCGTGTCCTCACAAATGAAGTAGGAGGCGATCTGTCGCTGCCGGCCGTAGTGCGGAGGATGGTCGGTAGCGCAGAGTCGTGGGACGCGGTGGTGTCCTTCTGCGAGGACGTGATGTCGCAGAAGGAAACTGCGGAACGGGAGAGGGAGATCTCGACTCCCTTCCCCGGCCGTAGAAGGCGCACCAGGCGCAGGAGAAGGGCGGACAACGCCCTTTTCCGGCCCCCATGAATGGGTCCAGGGGCGAGGGACTTGGGGAAGTCCCCGCCCCCTATTCGATGGACCCGAGGCGGAGGCGCGCGCGGGTGTCAGCGCGCGCCTCTGAGGCGATGCACGGGGTAGTTAAACACCTCGCTACCCCGTGCAGGAGACGAGGCCCGGACAGACTGGGCCAGCACTAGTGTGGGGCTGCGAAAGAATTTGGATTACCGCGGCCATGCGCGCACGTGCGAGGAGACACTGGGGTGGTTTTAGCCGGTAAGAGTCCGGCACGCCCCTCCACCTTTTCCCCAGGCGGAGGTAGTCCATGAGGATTACCCCGTAAAAAAAAAAAATGTTCGTAGACATCGGGAGGTTGACTGGATTGAACAGGGTTGAACCAATTGAGAGATAGGTGTTATTGCCATGCTCCTTAGAGCATAAAAATAATAATTTGGCGGGGTACCTTAGTACCCCGCCAAATTATTATTTTTTTCGTTTCGGGCTTTTTTTATTTTCAGCTCAGTTATATGAATTGCAAAAAACTCTGCGGGTATAACATAATGTTACATTTGTACCTACCAATTCCTTGAACATCCACCATTTTTCGCCAGTAATGTTTTTATAGTCGACTATTGCTTTCAACCAGAAAAATTACCAGCCTCGGCTGTAACTAAGAAAAACCCTATACAATAAGATCATTTTATTTATTATGGGACACTAAACAGCTACAAATATAAAATGTTTACAAGTAACAATAATATAGGCTCAAAAATAGTATTAGCAATATTGCAGCCCACTACATTATCTGCGTGTTAACAGTAAGATAAAATAAAAAGTGCCACTAGATTAGCATTACTCAGATAGGTATATAAAATAAAAAAAGATTAGGTAGGTATACTATTTTATTTGAGGACCCGATAATAACTCAATAAAAACTCAAAAAAATAACCGATATTTTTGTAAATATGTAGGGGACCTCGGCGCACTTTAATGCACCACAACCAGGTTAAAATAAAGATATCGAATGCACATCGGACACTTGACCGCAACGATCAATAGTCGCACGACCGGGCGTCCGACCAGTTGCGGGCAAACTTCAAACAAAAGCATCTTGGTCGGAGCTTCTGCGGCCAAGATTGCGGCTGGTTTGGTCATGGCCGTGTAGTGCGTGAGGTCCGTGAGTCACGATATCTAATTAAGTACTTATTTCTATTATTAACGTAGTCTTGCTGACTGGGTAAGTATAAAACCCTTCCTTATCTTTACAACAACATGACATTTCTCCGTCTTAAAACACTTACAACACAAACTCACAAACACTTAAAACTCGAGAACCACCTTATTACGTTTTTTTTTTTAAATATTTATAAGTAAGTACTTATGTTATTTGGCTACGTTTTAGTATGTATTAGTTCACGCGAGCGGATCCCTAGGCACAACTAGTTAATTTATATCTGCTGTGACATGACTGCAGCGGATAAACTACCCACGCTTAGGTACGCTACACGGCTACGAAACTACGATCGGCCAAAATAATGAATTAATCTCGGATTATGTCTTTTTATTTTGATGTATTTTTTCATTGTTTCATTGTTCTTGTTTATTAATGAATGTTTATTTATTACTAAGTCAAACCTTCATGGCACATCATCTTTGCGTGGTTAGTCTTGGTTATTAAATGACTTAGGCCCACTTGCTTAAATAGTAGATTATTAACCAAGGGGATAAAGCAGTGTCTTCTGTCGCGGGTGACGATTTAAATCGCGAGCGTAATGAAGGACTCGAGGTTTACTCCCGAGCGTTGCGAGGGTGGTAAAAACTTAAATCACGAGCGAAGCGAGGGATTTAAGACGAGTCCTGAGTGTAGCGAGGGATTTAAGTTCACCCAAGACTAAGACAGCTTTATCACCGAGGAAAATACTCTACTTTTCGTACCATTTGCGAAAAAATTAACACAATAATAATATGAGATAAGCATTTATTAAAAATAATGACAATTAAACGTATTTTTAGAACATTAACTTATTTATAAAAATAAATTAAAATAAACTTAACGTTTATGCATTTGAAGAAAACAAAAACGCGGCAAATTCCTAGACTAATACTTTTTTGTCGGAAAAGCAAAGGCATCAAGCTCATACGGCCTCGTCGGTTTTCGTAATTTTATTTAATAATCATAACTGCATAATAAATAAATATATAATATAAAAAAATAAAAAAAAATGCGTATTCCTTTTTCAAAAAGATGTATAATGCTTTATATACAAACTCAATGGTGTAAACACAGATGTAGTTCAGTATGAATTTCGGTAAGTATTCCAAATTTAAATCACATTCTCCCCTAGAGGATGAATGAAATTCAGTACAATTTTCTTTCCCTGTTTTAACAGATTAAAAATGACTACTGTTATGTTCGCTTTTTGTGGCATAGAATGTCACTTTTTGAGCAAGTGGTACGAAAACATAATTCTGTTTCTGTCAAATGTTTGAAGATCACAGTGACATTGACAGAATGATTTTTAAAACTCGTTTAGCGCTAAACGTGTTTAGTGATTGGCGGTACAAGTGGGCCTTAGTGCACTACCGAAAATGTTCAATGAATAATAATAAACCATAGGTGTTATAATAGGGAACAAAATATTAACTTTAGTCAACTTTATTGATTGCGTTGATGTCTTTTCTATGCACATTCTAATGAATGACACACAATGTCTACATACATACAATTTGACATTTTTGGACAAAATTCGGTCTCATAGGTTTTGATTAACGTGAGAGTGTTTAGAAATCGACAGTACCTACTTACCAACTGAACTATTATTTTCGTATCTTCAAAACTTAAAAAAAAAGAAATAATTTCTCAGGCCGATATAATTTCCAAGAAAGTTATTATAAGTGGACTCGATGTTCCTTTAAAAGAATTCTTCAGTAGTATCGTAGTCATTCGTAGGACAGACGAGGGTGGCATATTCGATACACAGACCAAACTTCTTAAAAACCTTTAAGACCTCGAAACTTGCTCTCTTTTGAAGGCACTACGGTAATAGCGTTTTGAGATTTTAATAACATGAAGATTTTAAAAGCTTCACTCTCATAAGAGTTTAATAGCTAAAGCTATTGTAGTCTTAGAACCTGTCTCTCATTATAAGAACGAGGAAGGAAGACTTTTGTTATTCAAGATGTCATGTTTTTAGTTCACTCTATACAGATATAGGTGCAAATAGCAAGCATGATGTTTCATTGATGGTTTGTAAAAGCACAGAGATCCGAAAAACTTTCAGTTTATTACTGTTCATTGTTTCAGGAAGGTTCTGTACTCTTTCGTGCGGACCGCTGTTAAGTAAGACAGCAAGTAAAGGGTCTGTATTTATAATCCTCTCGCATTAATTAGCATTACTAATTAAGATAAAAAAGGAAGATTCACGCGAAACGAACACGGAGGCGGAAGATTTTAGATAATTTTAAGCAAGAAGCTTGAATCAAAACAAACCGAGATGCTTTACATTATTTATTAAGTAGGCATCTTATTTGTTTTTTTTTTCGTATTTCTGACTTTATTTTTTATAAATTACCTGTTATTAGTTTCTATGTTCTAATAAACCAACTCTGTCTAGCCTTTGAAAATATAGGCGTGATATTATATTAGGTATGATTATGATAAGCAGAGAGAATAGTTCAGGAAAGAAAAGAGATAAAAGAAGATCAGACAACATCATTACCTGCGCCCTGCTTATGTTATGATAAATCTACCTACATTTTATGAGTACGGAGAGTCGCTCGTTAATGGTGTCGGCAGCATCAAAGAGCGAATCAGTGCAAGCGTTGTCAGAGACTGCAGACGTAGCATAGGTGTACATAAGTACATAATAATATGTAACAAGACATATTGTTACGTCAAAGTGCCACTCCCAAGCCCACTGAAATATTTGTGTGAATTCGGAACTGGGTCAAGCTGTCGTTATTCACGTCGCTATCCCCCGAATTACAGCAAGCCTTGGCTGGCGACTATCCCGTTTTGTATTCCGAGGGTTTTTAGATAACCTGCCGGTCTGCATTGAACATTCATTGTGTGAGTCCATGTGTGTAAATGAGGCTCTGGGCCTCCGGCCGAGGCAGCGGGCGTGGTGAGGCGCGCGTGCGCGCGGGGGCGCTGCCGTCGCCGCGCGCCAGTCCCGTGCGCGTCTCCGCGGCTGCAGTACCTGTGCGCGTGCCACCCTCTCCTCCACACACGATACTGCCACTCTATGAAATAACAATGAATTCCCACACTGTCCCCCTCGCAGCTGTGCTACTATAATAGTTTATGTGATCGCCACCGGCCCAGTGCTCTCCCGGTCGCGCGACCGGTCCAGATCGGGAAGCTGCGCCGGCCTCACGCCCGACTACAGTGGAATGCGGCAATTTTAACTACTGCGGACCCCGGAGACCCATATAAGAATAGGGATCGAACGATTACAATCCCAGCAATAAGGTAAGTCATCTGTCTCTATTTAACTCAGTAGCTTTACTACAAGCAGTGCCGCATCGGCGCTAAGATGATTTCAGAAAGTAGAGTAGACTGCTGAAGTAAATAAAACATCAAGTTCGTGCTATTACATCTGTATAACACAGAACGCCTATATAATATAGTCTATGAGTACAACTTTACAGTTACCTACGAGAGTTTAAATAGCATTACACTTGGAGCTTACTTAACTCTAGCTTCAACTATTTTCGTGACTTAACTTTGACTTCAATCGTTTAAAATTACAGTTGGAGTAGGTATGGAAAACTATTCTTATTACGGCAGAATATTTTATACAAAGTTACTTTATTGTTTCCATTTGTATTTAATTGACCATTCCAACCTTTCATTCGATTTTGATCATTAATCTTAATTCCTGCTTAGACTTTTTGAAAACTTGGTTAAACTGACAAGAGCAGATAAAACCAATAATGAAAACAATAACTTCTGAAAATTAATTACGAACTGTATGAGAAAACGACAACTCTTCTTCATACTTCATACAATTTTCAGTACCTACCTATATAACTAAATCTAATATGAAATCTTTGACAGCGCTTTGCGTTGCGTATTTTGCAGTCGATAAGAAAATGTGTTTTTAGCCAACGCC
Source organism: Brachylomia viminalis (assembly GCA_937001585.2). Classification (NCBI taxonomy): domain Eukaryota; kingdom Metazoa; phylum Arthropoda; class Insecta; order Lepidoptera; family Noctuidae; genus Brachylomia; species Brachylomia viminalis. The sequence goes on along the minus strand of OW443302.2, from coordinate 9,093,694 downwards.
CTACATTTGATTAGGTAGGTTTAGTTTTTATAAGCCTTATTAATGCCGACATTAATCTATACTTATCACTATAATAGTCTAAATGATGCAGCTAAGGTCTACTTGCATATGCTACCTCCTATGATAAATATTTGCCCTTACCGAAAGATCTTTTTTTTTAAATAGGAAGTTAAGGATTAATAATACTGATGGCTTATCTACATTTTATTTTCTTAAACCTAGCATTCCCAGTATAAGAATTAAAATTAAGTTTAAGCACCAATACCTAATGAATAATATTCTTACGAGTTGTGTTCATCCTTGAATGTGTTTTAAAACTCGATCGCGATGTAGTACCTACGTAGACAGAATCGATAGTTTAAAGCCGTTACAAAATTCAAACACAATTAATAAAAACAAAGCGGATAACATTTGCGGAGAGAGTACCTAAAATAGGTAGGTGGTACCTACGCGATTACCTCGTAAACATATGTTCTTGAAATACATGAGACGACAGAATTAGAAACCTTTGGGAACAATAAAATAATAACCTACTGATGAATATCAAAATGAACCAAGTACATTTGAAATAATCGTCGGCAATCATTCTTTCAATATCGTACCAAGACGTTCTAAAATTGCAAAAGAACCGTGATGTCAGAGCAGTAAGCAGGCAGGTATACGACGGATTAAGTAAGATAACCATGGATCGCTTTCTTTTCTGCCGACAACGACTCTAGGAGATCTATTTAGTTTCGCTCTCAATTTCTCACGGTTAACGCCGAACGCGAAGCATGAGAACAAAAATTCTGAATGCATTGTTGTGTTCCATCTCTTTTGCAACGAATATCAATCTTATAATTATGACGTTGCAATTTTTAATATTTTTCAGACGTCCAATTCGTTTAATCTTGCAACGATCGCCATCAGTTTTAATTAGTTTATAAATATTCTCAGGTTCCTGTATGCAGAAGTACCTATCGCTACACAATGTTACGCTAAAGAACTGGTTCGCGTTTTTTATTACCGAAAATATTGACATTAATTGGATGAATTAATCAAACAGCAGTAACGTTTTAGTTGCTATGTGCTGTGAATGTTCTCATCAAACAATTTGTACTATTACAGGTGCGTGTTAAAATATAAATAAAGTATTGATTTACAGTTTATCTGTGCCACGGTTGGAATAAAATGTTCAATGTTCATTTAGTTTATGTGAAGCACGCGGTAAAGGAATTAATACTTGTGAGTTTGTGACCACACGCTTGACTGGCCTCATTTGGTAGTAGAACTACAAAGACGTATAATTTATAAAGAAACTACCTAATATTGCAGAATAGTGGGAAGATAAATTACAGAGACCAGGTCAAAGATATTATACCTGAGATAACTAGGTTCAATAAATTGTTCTCCTTGCTAGATGAAATCATTGTTGGAGGACCTACAACATTAATTGGTAATTCGATAACGCAGTCTATCATAATGTCATCCGTATAGCCGACTGCCAAAAATTTAGATTTTAAGAGAAGGAGTTTGTAACCAGATTAAAACCTAGTTGAGGATATAGACATGAAATACGCCAAAAGGGACTATGCTAGTACCATTGGAACCATTCGATTCTGGCAACAGTTTGACCGCAGCGGAACTATTACTAAACCACAGTGTGGAACTAAGCCATGAGTTCACAGTAATACTAGGTTTACCCTGGCTTATAACACTGCAATTGATACACCACAATTTGGATGCTGCCATTTAATTCTGAGTTCACGTGCAGTTTGGCATTGGTGCGGCAGCGTTGGTGGTGGGTTGTTGAGTAATTTTGAACAAAGAAGCATTTTTTATGGTATAATCAAATAAAGATCTTTTTGATTATACCATATATACTAGCTAATTACTTAGGATATACTTACAAATATTAGAGTTATTAAAGATTCATTAAGACAGCAATGTAGCATTCGGAAACAGGTAATTACTTCGAGCTAGAAGGGCATCCCAACATTGTAGGTAACAGTAGTTTCAGAGGTTGAAATTATAATTTAATCAAATTTCGAAAGACCTTGTAAATGTTAGTTTTATTTTATACACTAAATAAAAAAACTGAAATGTCGACGAGGACACAACAGCATGCCTTGTTCTGTTTGAGCGTTTTCATCTAATCATAATTTGCTGAAGTCTGCACACTTCTTTGACTCCTGTAGCTACCAATGAACAATCTATGAAATACCGCATGTCATACAGCGTGGCGCTGCTATGGTGACCTTAATTTAACACACATATACGTTTTCACATTTTCGTTTCATGACAATTTTTTATTTCCATTAAACGTTATTATTTACAAATTTATTAAAGAATTTAGGAAATAGCATCTTAGAGCAACCTGTACTTAAAGAACTGTCGCGCAGCGGTCATTTCCCTCGGTCACGGATCATAACTTCGCATCAATGAAATTAAAACGAATAAGCAATACTATTAGGATGAAACAAATGCATAGAGTAGGCGAATTTAAGGAAATTTCCTTTGTTGGCGAGCAGCGCAGGCGACGCGCGCTCTCCCTTCCACCCACCCGCCGCACCGAACACGAATTCTTTTTTTGCTTTTCTAGTGCTAGTCGAACCCGTGTCCTTGACGCACTTATTTATACTAGTGCGCATAATTACGTCGCGAAAAAGACTCTTAGCTATTGTTTTATTTATTTCTTTTTGTGTAATTAGGATAGTAATTAGATCATGGTACTGCGATAAAGACACTTTGATTGGTTTTCGTTTTCTTATCTAGTAGGTACGTTTACACCTCTTGCGATACGGACGCATTTATTTGTGCTATTAGTGCTTGTGTAAACTTATGATCGTGATGGCAGTGATTAGTGATGACAGTTATTACTAATAGTAACAAGAGAGGGTGATGTGATAAGTGTTTGTACCACTTGCGCCGCTCGGTTTCTTTGATAATATGCCGTCAAAGAATCGGACCGATCACGAGTAGGTACAAGACGCGATGCGCGGTTGCCAGCCCGCGAACCGACACATTGCCGCTCCGAGTTAACGTAAGCGAGCTAGGTAAGTAATTTCATGAATGAATTTTTGCAAGGGTGATCCCAATTTTAATGACTTTTTTATTATTTAGTTTGTTTGAAAAAATTTTTTTTTCAGTTTACGTATTATTTTAACCTTTCAATATTTATATGGTTAATGGGCACTAGCCCTACCCGTGTATTAAATTAAAGTCACCATTGTAGCGCCACGTTGTATAATAGTTATAGGTACCTATCCTATACAAAGTGTAACAGAATAAACGCAAGTCCTGAAAGTAGTTTGCTCATAATTGACTACTGAATCGATTTCAGTAACTATTAATACAGGTATTTTTTTTCAAATTTTGTTTTATACCAAAATTCAAATTTTGATCCAAAGAAAATTTAATCTTATTTCAAGGCTATAAGACTCAATTTTAAATGCATAAAGTGTACACGATATTTCTTAATAATAATAGATAGCTTTAAAAAAAATGGTTTTGGTCATTGTATTATGCTTTTAACCGTGTTTTAACCCAATACTCTGATTGGGTTGTATGAGGTCTTGCGTTAATTATGTTACATAATACATAGGTATTGTATACAGCTAGGAAGAAACTAAGTTCCAAGAGTCTTTCTTTGTCCAATGAAATGAAACAAAATAAAAAGGAGAGATAGAACGAACGAGACAGACTGGGCTTGTCACAGTTTTCCCAAGATAAAACATAAACTTACAGAGAAACATCCTTTTGTACAGTCCGTGTATCGGTAAATCAAAACCGCGTAGCTTTAAAAACGCAATACTTACTTACATCTTCAGAATACCTCGCAGAGATTTGTCCTGATTTCTAGAATGTAAAGGCATGTATCTGCTTGTAAAACAGCAAAAGCACCAAAAGTTTTCCGGCCAACATCTGCCGTCGTATTGTAAATTATTGTAAAAGGAAACAGAGCATAGCTCAGTTAAACGTACGTACAAAATAAATATTCTTTAAAATTCGATATTGAACTTATTTATGCGTGGTGTGTGCGATTTATGATTCAATCGTATTCGCAGGACGGTATTAAATCTTCGTTTTAAAGAATCATCAACATCATTATCTGGCTAGCCTTTTTCCAACTATTTTGGGGTCCGCTTCAGGTCAGCTGAATACCAATATTTTACATGGAGCCACTGCCTATCTGACCTCCACAACCCGGTTACTAGGTATTACCCCTTGGTAAGACTGGTGGTCAGACATTCGGGCTTCCGACTACCCGTAACGACTGTCAAAGATCTACAAATGACAGCCGGGATATGCTTTCCGTGGCACGGAGGGGACTCGTAATGCATGGTCACCCATCCACGGACCCGTGCGACTGTATTATTTAGCCACGAGCCCCTATTTTAAAGAACACAGCATTCATAAATGCGAACTACACTGATGTTGATGCACTCAACATTTATACCTTACGTGAATAGTACGAAACCAATTATTTCTTAAATTCTTACTAGACGTAACCGCAACGCAGTGATGTTTCGCAAAGTCTGAACAAAAGTCTAAGTGTTGGCCATGGCCCTGTGACCTACACATACATTATCAATGACATACGTATAGTCAAATTGTAGCAATTGAATGACGTTATTTGAATTTAAAGGAACTAACATATTAGCATATATTATGTAAACTTGTACAAAAAAGGGAACATTACCTTCACCATTACACGTGCACACACCATTGTCTAAGGACTCTCCACTTTACTAACCGACTTTCAAAAAACCCGAAGGAGCGGCTTCTTCGATGCTCATTTGCTTCTTTTTTTCACCAATTCAATAATTTTCATTGCTTCAAGAGCTCAAAAACTGGGAGGAAATCGCTGTAGCGCTGAAAAATGTCTTTGAATTTTATAAAACTGTTTTCTTGATTTTTTTAAGGTCTAAATCTGGATTTGAATGAATGCTGCTTATGTAATAGGTACTTACACAGAAACGATTTTTCCAGGACATAATCGTTGCTCAACAATCCCAATTCTCAAGTCAATGAGCGGTTGTAGGGGTTACTTGAGCTTACTGAATGAATTCTCAATGCATCATTTCAACACTACGAGATTCTCCTATGTCCCTCAACTTAAACTTGAATGACGAGATTTGAATAACCGTTTTAGTGCGGTTAGCCTCTCGTCTCAACCAATAAAAAAGAGTCAAGCACGAGTTGTATGCGCGTGATTACGATATTTTAGACAATACCGGTTTTACTATGAGGAATAAATTATTGTTATTTACAAACTAGAGTACCTACGTGATGAGCTTTTTTTGGGGATAGTCGTTGGAATATGAAGTTTACTTTGATGTATTAACAAACTAGTCAGCTTCATGTTTAATTTTCTTTACTATATGGTCTTATAGAACGATCACCCAACAATGATCAAATTACCTACATGAATTTTCATACCTTTATAAAGTTGCCTATTTCCAAATAGATGACAAAAACGTTTTAAATCTCACTATGGAACCCAAAGAGTTACTAAACCTATGTATTAAAAGTCAATAATAATAACCAATTTATTATAACACCATGATCATAAAACATTAGATATCTAACTATTAGGTGTACCTAATAAACAAACACAAACAAACAAACAAACAGAAAACCGAAAATTAATTACGTGCATGTACTTATTAAACAGGCGGTTTAATAATAACCAAAATGTAGTTAAATTGTAATATAATAGCACAGGTAAGGTAAAGCGCAATTTTCAGCAAACTATTTAGGTACTTTAACCGCAGCATCGCTCGGCATCCCTCACCGAGTGATTATGACGATACGCCAAACCGATTACCGTCCAATTAATTGTGAACATGGTGCCGAGTTATAATCGAATTTACACGTCATCAACTATTATTCGAATAAGTAAAACTGCGACACAGTGCCGAGAGCTGTTATCATTATTATCTCGCCGTCGTTTGCTGTTGAATGCGAGGAAATTCCGTTTTTGAAACAATTTAAAGACGTTATTTATGTCTGTTTTTATTTTATGTTAATGTTGTTACTGTCTGTACATTTACATCTAGGTATTTGAATGAAACCAGTCTTCAGAAATCACTTTTTCTAACAGATGCTATTATTATTTAATATAATAAATAGCATCTGTTATATTATATTATCTTATTATTCGATTAGATTATTGTTTTTAATATCAAAGCCTTTCATAGACGATTTATTTAATAAGCCATTAGCATTTATGAGGTAAACATAATACCTACATCTTTAGCAAATGGGTATGAAGCACGCCAGCCAGTTTCGGAATTAATTCAATTAGAGGAACACGGTTTTACCTAATACAAACAAACACAATAACAAGACGTGGTAGTGAAGGTCTTATTTAACTCAAATACTATCAAGTTTGAGAGGAGGACCATACCCAGTTCCGTGTATAGGGACCGTTGTTGAGCGGCCATTGTGGCAGCCTCATTCAAATAGTAACACGAGGGTGGTGTGAAGTGTTTCACGCGAGCCCGTTCAATTGTTACATTCAGGTAGAAAACTATTGACAAAGCGACCGTGTGCGTGGTTGCCTCGCCTCTCCGCGGGCGCTCGGCGCTCGCTCACTAAACTATTGACAAAGCGACCGTGTGCGTGGTTGCCTCGCCTCTCCACGAGCGCTCGTTCACTAAACAATTGAGAAAACGACCGTGTGCGTGGCTGCCAAGCCTCTCCGCGGGCGTTGGCTCACTAAACTATTGACAAAGCGACCGTGTGCGTGGTTGCCTCGCCTCTCCACGAGCGCTCGTTCACTAAACAATTGAGAAAACGACCGTGTGCGTGGCTGCCAAGCCTCTCCGCGGGCGTTCGCTCACTAAACTATTGACAAAGCGATCGTGTGCGTGGTTGCCTCGCCTCTCCACGAGCGCTCGTTCACTAAACAATTGAGAAAACGACCGTGTGCGTGGCTGCCAGGCCTCTCCGCGGGCGTTCGCTCACTAAACTATTGACAAAGCGACCGTGTGCGTGGTTGCCTCGCCTCTCCACGAGCGCTCGTTCACTAAACAATTGAGAAAACGACCGTGTGCGTGGCTGCCAAGCCTCTCCGCGGGCGTTCGCTCACTAAACTATTGACAAAGCGACCGTGTGCGTGGCTGCCAAGCCTCTCCGCGGGCGTTCGCTCACTAAACTATTGACAAAGCGATCGTGTGCGTGGTTGCCTCGCCTCTCCGTGTGAGTGGTTGCCTGGCCTCTCCGCGGGCGCTCGCTCACTAAACACGCTATTACCAGTTCGCTCTATTTGAACAATCAATATGTGGCCTTTGTTATCATCACCTTATATTTACCTCTCTATCTTCTTGAAAGAATGTGCTTTAGTGCTGCAGACAAGTTGTATTGTGCGAGCTTTTGTTTAATTTTTTCAATTCCGCAAAAACGAATTTGGGTTTCTAGATATTTATGTTGACTTGAGTAACACAAAAATTATCACTTGTCAGAATAGCTAAGTTGCAGTTAAGTTATAAGTACCTATTGTGCTTATTTTAAAACGTGAAGTTTTATGACTACTGCAAGAAAGACAATGGTAGGATCCTATCACTTGTCAAAGTCAAAAGCGGCGAAATGATTGTGTTAACTAACCCGTTGAACGCTGTGTGTGAATCAACACATTGTTAACGTGGGAACCGAAAGAACTCAAATAAATGAAACTTATTCTGTTTACTAAAATCTTTCGTTCGGGTATTTTTAAATATTAGCTTAGGAACTAGAATTGAAGGGTTCTGATTTATTTGTCTATTACACAAAATTGTAAAGGGATTCATCTTAAAACGAAAACGAAGATAAAGTAGTGAGGTTTAGAGATCGCATGAAAACTATGCGTTTTGCATCAACCAAAATAACAGCTATACGATCTTTAAATTACAGGCCAGTTGAACAGAAACTCCCTCAACGATTTAAAAAGTATCTATAAATTAACGTCAACTAAGCAGGCTCATTCGTAACCGTCGCCAAAACTCGCACATTGAACTAATAAGTGGTAAATAAATTGGTTCGACTTTAATTAACGTTTTTAAAAAACAGAACAGTGTTTTCGGATTCGGGTCTCATCCGCGCCGTGGACGGAGCTAACGAGGCGAGCCTCGCTAGACTACCCACCTACCCGCATACATACATAGTACGGTTTACAGCAAAAGTCGCTGAAAACATCCAGATTGTCAAGACACTTTAGCAATAAAGCTGTCCCAAGATACGTTTAAGATTTACCGGGTATAGTAACTAGAAAACTTTGTATTTTACACTTAGATAGGGAAAATTTTAGGCAATGTTGCCATGAAAAATATAGTATAGTGACTTTGCAATCTGTACCTACTTACATCACGAACGAAGGAAGGATGCACAAACCGCAGAATATGAAACTTCTTTTATATTCTACAGAGTACCTACCTAAGTACTACAATATGGAAACTCACGGTGCGTGGCGCGTCTACGAACCATGTCTTTATATGGCGACAAGTATATTATGCTATACTCTATGCTATCTGGGCAGGTTGGGGGAAATATTTAAGGGCTGTGAGGAGATTTTGTTTTATTTTGGTTTTCATTTATTTACGGTAGGATGTGGTTGGCGGTGCATGTGGGTTTCCTGTATACGGTGGCGTTATCTTTTGGCCTTTATGGAACTGAAGTATGTGAAACCGACCTAAGATGATTTTTTTTTAAATTCTGAATAACAAAACGACATTAGAATAGTCATGCTCATTCTCTTGCCCTTATCCCAACTTATTAGTGGTCGGCGCAACATGTCTCCCAATCTTCTCTATTAGTCGTCATGTCGATAGTCACCCCCTTTCTAGCTATAAGTACCTACCATCTTTCACACAGTCCATCCATCGTTTCTTTGGTCTTTCCCTACTCTTAAAGCCATCCACAATTTCGGCATTTCCATTTTGCCACCCCATAAAATGCACCCTAGAGTGGATACTCGGAAACGCATGTCCGAAAATCCACCCTAGGCCTAGTTGGAAAAATAGTTGGAACTTATAGGCTTTTTAGGGTGGATTCTCAGACATGCGTTTCGTTATGGTGGATTTTTTGGGGTGGATAAACGGAATAACCGCACAATTCCACATGTTCATATTCAAAACTTTCCTTACGATATATTCCATATATTTTTTTTCGATATTAGAAGAGAGTAGACGACATAATATTAGCCCTGAAAACAAACTCATGAAATACAAGATAGAATTAATGTTTCTCTTTTTAAAATAAAATTTCCAGTCCACAATACTTTTTACAGTTGCAGTTAGTGTTGAAAGCATGTACCGTGACCACGTGCTCCGTTACTTCTAGTTCAAAGCCTCTAGGATACTCGGCGGGATGTTAGCCGCACTAATGTAGATAATATTTAACTAGGTATCTTTTGTTGTCCAGAAATAAAAAGGTTTCTTACAGTTCTACTCGCTGCGGTAACATGGATTAAACAGGGTTAAAAAGACTGGCTTTGATGTTGACTTTCAGTAAGTTTTAGTGCACTTGTCTTCCGCTTGATGACTTATTAACCAGTTTTAGTTGGTAAAGCTCAAAGCAACGTTAACGTTGGCTGGACTTTCTGTAAGACGTGAGCTTGTGAGGATTTCCATGGTACTAGTTGGTTGCGAAAATCTTGGTTCTGGACATCGAAGTAACTTTGAAATGGCGCACAAAATCAGGATAGTTAACTTATGCCCGGCTTCTGAGGTCCTCAGATAGACTTGAAAGTTATCTAATACTTCGACAGAGTCATCTTATTTAAGCAAAGCTCTTCGTTTAGGTACTCATCGAATCAAGCACTATCGATTAATTTCGCTAAGTACCTCATAAACCAGGCATTAGATACATGTGTTTAAGAAAGGATACCCGGTAACCTAACGAGCATTAACTTTCAGTCCTCAAAACCATTTGCTAATAACGCAATAAAACAGTCACAAATTCATAAAGACCTTATGGAAAAAGCTAGTGTTGTCTATGGCAGGCAACATGCAAAGGATTAACATTCCGTCAGCGTAACTAAGGCACGTGTGAGCGGGGTTACGATCAACTCGCCGACATGTCACTCACGTTCACGCTCTAATCATCATGGATTCATGGCGACATGCTGTTTGACATGTTTTTTATTTGATACTTAGTGCCTAATATTATTAGAGGAAGTCTTTTGTTAATAATGGAGGCGCAGGCGGTCCGGTTGTGAATTATGGATCAATTTTATCAAAGTACCATGAAAAATTACTGAATGGTTTGCTAAATAGGTAAACAATACTTAACTAAATTACCTCATCATCTTCCTGCCCTTGTCCCATGTTACTTATGGTCGTCGCAACACGTTTCATCTTCCATTTTCCCCTTCCTCCATTTTCAACCGTCACGCTGTCATTCACTGCCTTCTCTTTCATATCAATTCTCACACAATCCATCCAAATTTTCCTTGGCCTTCCTCTCTCTCTCCATCCATCAAAATGTATTTTCATCACTCTTTTATATTCACATGCGTTTCTTCCCTCCTCATCACATGCCCATACCAAGCCAAACTTCAATAGTTTTTTCACTGGCGCCTCATTCAAACTTCCCCTTACTCATTTCTTACTCTATCCCTTTTCGTCACTCCACAATACTCCACACATCGATCTCAACATTCTCATCTCCACTGCATGCAATTTTATTTCATCCGTCTTCCACAGCCCAGCATTCCGATCCAGTCCTACAGCCCAGCATTCTGATCCATACAGTACGACAGGCCTTGTAAATTTTCCCCCTTTATTTGAGGGGCATCCGTGGGTCGGAAGTTGTTCCTGTGACCTATCACCATTTCATCCATCCTGAGGTAACCGCGTTACGTCTCTGTCTACTTCGCCATCCCCTTGGACAAGCGACCCGAGGTACCGAAAGTCGAAGCAGACCGGTAAGGGCGTTCCGGCGAGAGATTAACTAAAATACCTTCCTAAAAGAACACTTAAATGTAGGAACGAGCATTATAAGATTCGAAACCTTATAAACGGCTTTTACAATATTTATCGACTTTTGCTGTTAACCGTATGCTGGGTATATCCTGTCCCAACCATTACTTACCTCAAAACTTGTCGCCCAGAGTTCCATACATCATCGTTCCACCTACAATCTAACTTTGTCTCGTGTGACATCCCTAAGGGTTCCGAAAATATCGCCGAACGAGAGTTTTATTGCTACAGACATATGCGAGAAGCCACGAGATGTAGCTAGCGCTCAGTAACCGAGTTATACCAACTAGAACTGTACCTACCTTACCCCTTCATATCGATTCGTTTCGATGTAATAACGATTTACGTAACGATTATTTGTCAAGGACAAACTTTACGCACCAGACGCCCCGTGCCTACTTATAGCTTAGAAACAGCTAGCCTGTAAAATTGCTAGCAAAGAAATTCCAATGTTCATTTTATCTACCAAGAAAATAGGGTCCTGGATAGAATACTAAGATAGCTCTTTATTTAAAACTGTAATTTTCTTGTAAGTTTTCTTTATCATATGTAGCTCCTTTACGTCGACTAATGAAAAGTTACAACCTATATGGTTACAACGATCATTTTGCTGATATTGGCATACTTGCATTGTCACTCACACAGTTTAAAAATTGTTTTATAAAAGATCCCCTACAAATACCACATAATGTCAGTTGTTATATTCTCACATGATGAGTTTGTCACGCGGTGTGTCACAGACTCAATAGTTAATCTATGATAGACAATTGTTTGCTAAGTTTGGTTGGACCTCGCTCAAACTATTTTCACTGTTGGATTAATTTGTGGATAACGATGCTGGTTCCGTGATTACTTAAGTGTTTTGTAAAATATCTGTACCTAAATCACCATCAGCCTATAATACTCCCACTGCTGGGACACACTGCCTTCTCTCGGTGAGAGGAAACGAACCTATCCTTAATATTGAGCATTATTGCAAAATTGCATCTTATCCTGAAGAAATAAAATAAAATAAGTACCTCACGAATTCTTGAGAACAAAAAGTATCCACCGGTTTTATAAGTAGAAAGTACTCGATATAATAATCTGTATTATCTTTTGTAAAAGACACAGTACGACGATACGAGTAGGTACTTATAATATTTTGAAATGCAAATGAGAGTCGCTAAAAGTACGTACTGTTTGGGAAAAGCAAAACACTGTTATGTAACACGTTCCGCGCACACGTTGCACATTTCTTCTAGCTTCATATCTCGCAAAGCTTTTGTCCTGTACGTAGGTACTAGCAGACTTCGAAATGTGTCCTAAAAAGAGTAGAGAAAACGCTGCTTTCATAAAACGTACGTTTGTATGGAAACTGTGACTGATGAGTGTCGTGTCGGCCAGTGCTAATGATGCAGTGTCTGGCTAGTAACATGTGCGTCCACTATAATTTAGCATGTTCGCAGTAGGGCTACAACCATACAACTCTGTGAAGGACTCTGGCGCGACATGCACACAATGTATTTCGCGTGTGGAAGCGACGTGCCACGCCCTGTTTCGTATCAAATGCATGGTCTATTGTGCCGTTACATTTGTAAAGATCTACCGCATTATCTGCATGTCTCTTGCATTATAGAGACACATTACATAATGTGTTCGTAAACTAGATTGAATTAGGTGTTATCATCAATCTTTGTCATTAACCCGCTCTACTTCAGTCTTAAATGTCAAATAATGTCACTAGTTTATCTGAATTTGGTTAGTTCAGTTACTATAAATAGCAATTACCTGATAAAGTACCATTATTTCTCGAAGCACAGTCGACTAATGTTTCTGGAATAAGATAATTAGTTGAGTTATATGCGTATTTATTGACTGGTAATAGAACTACTTAGTGAAAGGAGCATTCTGCCACCCACGCGCGGTTGGGAACCTACCTCGGACCGCTATCAATCTGTGTTTCTATAGCGAGGTAAGTGTGATTCTACAAAAAAGTGCGTGTTTAAACAACATCGTTTGAAAGCTCACAAAGCGCTCCGCGTCACTATCGTGGTTTCGATTGCTTGAAAAGATTTGTTCGCAAACTCGTGTAGGTGGGACGTTACGTGGAGGGTAAAACAACACGAGCCATTTGTAGGCGCCAAGTGTTTGCTGAAGAGTCGCTGCGGCATCGCTAATGAGCAGGGAATCGGAGAAAGTGCTCGTGTGGATGTGAACCGCAGAAGCCGCACCCACAATCGCACTTGTACGTACGTGCAGTAACCGCGGTGAGGCGCCGCTACTTCCTCTCCGCTCGCCCTCTTGTTGCCGTACATGTTTAACATACTATCTCCGGCCTCCTAATTCGTATGGACAAACACAGCAACGGCCACATGTGTACTGACAATGTTAATTAGAGTTGTTATAAAATACGACGTTGATTTGGAAAGTTCTGCGGTGTGCACGTTTTAATTATAAATTTATAATAGATGTATTCAGTTTGACAAATAATAATAATAACTTTGGCATCTGCAAACAGTTACAATAGTACCAATAGTATTGTCTACAACAAGAGTAATACCGAAGCAACTTCACCAGTCCCTTAATTCCCTTAACTTACCTCCAAATACCTACCATCTGCTGCAGAAAGCAGCGATACTAAACACATGCAGACTCGTGAGAAAGTTTCTGCAATGTGAATCATAAAACCCACATCAAAACACAAATACGGTACCATCTTCTGTGCAATCTTCGGCACGTGACCGCACTTGATCCAACTGATAACCACTTGGCTTAGGCCCGTGCTATCAGCTATTTCCGGCTAGCCGAGAATATAAAATATATGTCAAATTAGTAATAATATATATTTATTTCAGATTTGTACATCCATAAATTTGTTAGTAACACAAAAATACTTATAAAACCGAAACAAATGAAATAAACCTTTCATTTTGACTATGTCAAAAATACCAAAAATGAACAGAAATCTCTTAACAAATTGTATTAACTGTGGACTGTTGGAGTAAATTAACAAAACTAGCACAGCCGACGACGCGTCAGTTCGCCTTTAGCGAGGAGGTACTTCTAATGGACAAAGTTAGGAGGTAAGTCGAGCGGCGAGTGTCCGTTACATAATTGCAGTTGACGCGAGGAGACGGATGCGTAGTGGCCGGATTGCCGCAGACGACAGGCGAAACCTGCTGGACAAGCCGGTTCGATGCCCGGCCGAGCACTTGTCGCGTTAGTTCGTATCATTTTTTCTCAGCTCTCCCATGACCATACACTATTATGACCTTGAATTATTTATAACGTATCGTATTTCCAACCATATAAAAGCGAACATGGAGTCTTTAATTTTGGATTTTATATTATAAAAGCTTATTTATTACAAGTATCGTATAAACGTTTAATGTATTCATGCATGTCTTGTTTATTATTGAAACAACAATGGCTGTTGAAACCAATGATTTCCAGAATGTGTCTCAAAGCACGCATCTATTTCCCTCAATTGCTACCATCAACCTATATTCTCATCTCCTTCGTCCGCAAACCATATGTCGCTATTCACCTGTCTCCTACTAAACCCTGTTTGCTGAGTAGTTCTATGTGATCCGTAGTTATTTAATAATTTCGCTGAGCAAAGACGCAGTGGCCGGGGAGTGTTTGCGCGAGCCCGGGCCCGGACGTCTGGCGTCGTGTTTGCACTCAATAAGCTGCGGCAAACAGTCTTTGGTCGACCTATTCTTTATCCAAAGCCTTTAACACTCACACTGTAATGTAAGTTAAAGCGATTCAACAAGCCTTGTTTTGTTAGAAAGCAAATAACGCAGGTTTGAGATTTATGACTGGATTCAAATGGAGGATAAAAAACAATGGTTGCGATTATGTCTTGTGAGAGCTCAGAAAACGACTATGTTTGTGTGTCATTAACACAAAGTATTTATATTTAACCTTTTACGCAAATCATTATTCATTAGTCATCGTCAACGAAAATTTGCATTTTTTTACCATCTCTTGGCAATTTGTGATAATTGTTACTTTCAGCTTGTGCACAGACAATTTTTGTGGGCTATGTTATGATGAGTCGATGCTAATTTCTATACCTGAGTTTCCTCGTTATTCTAAAGGAACAGTAAAATGTAGCCAAACAAAGCCGGAGAAATACTCGGAAGCGTGCAGATGTACTCTCTCTGAATCACCTCATGTCAATGTTGATGGATGGTCCCCCGTACGGAGCCAGAGAACATTCTTTTAGCTATTGTAGCCGACTCGAACAAAAATAGAAATGCAGTATCTCTTGATCTCAGTCGGAAATCACTTCGGTTCGTTCGATGTTGTTTGAAGTTTGCACACTGCCTGTGAGATTGGATCCACTCTCATTTTTTTACATTTTGAATTCTGGGTAAAAGCTTTATTTCTCTCTTCGTTTATTCGAATGTAAGTACTGCATGCTTTATGTTTCTTGTCTACAAAACCTACTGAAGGCAAGTTTCCAAAGGTAAAGGCTGTTTATAGAATTTTAGCTCCTTTCTGTTAATTGATCAATGCACAATTAATTGCTCGCAAAGATTTTCCTCGAAACCTAGATAAACTAAAAAAACTATGTAATCATACATGTCTAATTAGCCTCAATGCACCATTAAGTTCCATGAAGCGCTCGGGGCCTTCAAAGAATTCGCGTTTTGCGGCAAATAGTTATACTCGTAGCTGAGCGGCATCGGCACTAGTGTCGTAATACGATTTCTTGTTACTTGAGAGATCGAATGAGCTGATTAGCTATTTAATTAGAATAATTTCCCATGCCCACCGCATTGTTACGTACCTAGATACCGACCACTTGCATTTGTAAAGTGAACCTTTTTCCGTTTCCCGATTGAGTTTACTTTACTTTGAATTTGTTATATCTTGTGGCTGACGGTCAGGTTGAGTTCTCATATTGCCTTTTAAAATGTTGCCGCCAGCTTTTCCGGGGTGTTTCTTAACCGAGATATATGTATTTTAGTATCTATCTGTGTGCCAATAACTAAGTCAGTGATGCGACAGGGTGGGGCGGTCCCCCGACCCATCCCTGTCCCTGTCGCATCGCATCACCTGCCCGCGTTTTTGCTTAGCGTTCTTTCTGACTATTTTTCTTTTTGCTGGGCTCCTAAGGCTCATAGCGTGATGTTAAATAACCAATAGCCTTCCTCAAGAATTGGGCTATCAAAGGCAAAAATATTTTTTTCAAATACGACCGGTAGTTGCAGAGACTACCCTCTACATACAAACAAACAAACACATTTTACCTCTTCATAATATTAGTATAGATGTAGGTGCCACCAGCCCCTAATAATTAACCCCCATGTATTCGGTTATTAGAATCATCTCATTCAAGTCTCTGATTTATAAAGGAAATATACCAAAATTTAATAAATTCAAACATTAAGTTCCTGTGACCGTGACACCGCCTAAACTTGAATAACGTGTGAACGGTGTTATTCAAGTGCGTTAATAACGGTGTCGGTAGCCGGCATGAGTTACATTTCTATCGCATATCGGATCAGCAAAATGCTGCTAGCTTTTTCTTTATAATATTTGTAACGTGATATCATTAAGGACAAATGCAAAACAATAAATTAAAGGATATTTTCAAGCCTGGAAACTTGGTATCCATAACCTTAATCGAGATGCAAACTGCTTTTGTAAGTGCGTTTTAGGGTTTAGTTCTTCCTACCCCTACCTACGCCTATCGATATCCTGAAATGTAGATGTAGGTAAGTATTTACCTGCGTTTTTGTTTCGCGTTAAAAACTTTATTTCATTGCATTGATAAGCCATTTAATTAGACATGACCAAACATTTATAATCATTGTAAAAATTGGGCAAGAATTAATAACATAAAATTGGCCAAAACCATATCCAAAGCCTCTCATCTACTTTGTATAAAAGCTGCATTACAAACTATTTAATAAATAAAATTGCCACGTGGACGGCTAATGTCAACTGATCCTAGTATTAACGAGGATCAGTTTAGAGCTCCTAATTTTCAGTCGATTTGGCGGTAACTGTAACATAACTACCAATTGCCTCTCAATACTAAGCCTGCATCGTACCTAACCAATATCTATGTTACAGTGCACAAATGTTATCCTATTACAGAATCTATATAGACAGATATTGCCGATCTACTTATTCTGTAAAAATCTTGCCGTGAAAACTTAGGTGAAGTAAGCTGTCATTCCGCCTGATGCAAGGTATTGACACTAGTGACAGCTCGCTTCAATCTCACTTCACCTTAATTTTCACGGGTAGAATTTTGTAGAATAGACATAGAGATAGAGGTTACATACATTTATAGGTTGCTTAACCATTTAAACAATGCTTTTGTTTTAATTTCATGACGCGGCTGAACTCATTGACACGTTATTGAATTAGTGAATGGTGACATAATACTTAATATTACAGTTTATTATCTGACAACACAAAGCACCGCAGCACGGTTTACGATTCAAACTTAATTTTCACATGAATAGTTTATGTGTGGTCGGTGGTGGTTTCATTTTATAATAATGGTAGCTTTACCTACTAAATCGATATAATAATAAATAATATTAAAACGTTTATTTCAGATTACAGTCCATAAAGCATATTAGTAATAAAATAGTCAGTGTACAAAATATAAAAATTAACAAAATAAAAATCAATTAATAACATATACAATAGAAATAAAGATGCATAATAATTATATAGATTAAATTAAATATTCATTGTCAATATTAGATATTATTATGTCAATCAATAAATTAAATTAGAAATCATACATACGTATTACATTACAATAAAATAAAATAATATGTCAGTATTGGCCAGTAGATATACATATCCACAATACACACACATATGCAGTAGGTACTTTGAAATATAAACATAGTACATACCTACCTATAAATTGAACATATCAGTCATACATATTCACATGCTAAAAAAACTCTAAAGCCCACTAGCATCACAAATCACTGAATGCATTTAACGCTAAATGACATTCTGCCTCTGTCATCTTCAAACGTACCTACCTATTTAAAATATCATTCTGTCTCTGTCGTTTTCAAACGATTGACAGAAACAGAACGATATTTTAAATTTGTTTGGTGCAGAATGCAATTATTGATTTGTGGTGCAAGAGTGGGCCTTTTTTTTTTTTTTTTTTTTTTTTTTTTGTGGGTGGGAAATCATCAAATAACTTCTCCCGCTCTGGGCAGAGCAGGAGGGCGTGTCAGACTCTTACTGACTAAAACCCACCCGTGTTCCTTCAGTTGCCTGTGCCAGGGGCCACGGTAACCCTCTTGGACTTTTCCGCAACCCTAGCAGGCATCGGTCCTAGCAAACCCCGTCATTGGTGCTGACATCTCTTTGAGGCGCGCGTGGAACACAACGCGCCGTCGACCCGGGCCTGGTCCTTATCGAACGGCGAGCTGTGCAAGAGTGGGCCTAAATGGTAAATTTCAGTAGACCTTATACTAAAACTCTAGAAAGTTACATCAGTGCTTTGTGTTTAATTCAAGCCATGGCCAGTCTCTGGTAACCTTTACTTTAAGGTGTGTTATGTTTGTGGGCGGTTACTTTATAGCAAATCCCTGAGTATACTACTCGTACTAAGTACCTACTTCGTAATATGTACTGACTTATACAAGATATTTGAAGGGGCTAATAAAGGTATTAAGCACCTTTCTCAAATCATACCTATGTCCTGTACCTACCATTTATTTTATTTTTCCAAATTTGTTAATTTTAATCAACAACATTAACTAAATTAACGTACTTAATTACCTACCTATTAAGCACTTTTAGCATGGAACATTATTCTATATTCTATCGGGAGAAGGGCGTTGTAAGCTGCGCTGCAGTTTATACTATTGCAGCTATCATCCTTTTACTTGTTGTATTTAGTCTTGTGTTATTGGTTGGCGCAGTTGGTAGTGACCCTGCCTTCTGAGCCGCTGGTTCCGGGTTCGATCCCCGGACAAGTCAAACATTTGTGTGCATGAACATGTCTGTTTGACCTGTGTCTGGGTGTGTATAAGTATATAAGTATGTATATCAGTCATCAGGTTACCGTAGTACAGGCTCTGCCTAGTTCGGGACCTGAAGACCTTGTGTGGAAGTTGTCCCATATTATTATTATTATTATTTCCTTTATTTCATTTACATACATATAAATTACATTTTTAAATATTTTTTTAAAATAAAAAGATACCAAAAACATTTAAAAATATAAAAAATAGTAGCCCACCGGTATCGGGAACAGGGTCCAAGCTACCGGCGGTCAGGGCTCCAGAGAGAGAAACTTCCTAACAATGCGGGCCGTGTCCAGAAGTACCGCTTTCTGAATCAAGCCCTTGATCCAGCTGCCTAACGAGAGCCTCCTTAGGTGTTGGTCGAGGCTCTTGGGTATTAGCCCATTGGCTGTCACGACTATCGGCACAATGACCGCTGAGCCCACCTCCCATATGTCGACAACCTCGTGAGCCAAGTCAAGATACTTGATTTGTTTATCTTTCTCGGCTTTCACGAGGTTCTCATCATGCGGGATGGTTATGTCAACAATCATTGCGTGTCGCTCCAATCGATCCACCAACACTATATCAGGCTTATTGGCAACAATAGTCCTGTCAGTGATGATGGATCGATCCCAGTACAATGTGATATTACCATTTTCGAGAACTGGGTCGGGCACATACCTGTAGTATGGTACCTCCGATTCCACAAGGTTGTATTTCAGAGCAAGCTGCTGATGGATTATCCTGGCTACAAGGTTGTGTCTATGCAAGTACTCTCCGTTAGCTAGACGAGAACACCCGGAGATGATATGCCTGATTGATTCTCCCGGCCGGTGGCATGCCCGACAGATGTCAACCGTGCCGTCTTTTACAATAAATCTCCGGTAATTGTTCGTCATCATAACTTCGTCCATAATTGCACAGACAAAACCTTCGGTTTCTCCAAAGAGGTCACCGAAACGCAGCCAGGCAACGGACGCTAGTAGATCTACATCCGGTCCATGTAGGGCCCGGAAAAAGCGTCCGTGGAGCTCCTTACTCTGCCATACCTCCATGCGATCATTAGTGTCAAGCACTACAGGTTTGCGCCAGTTCTCTTTAGCCAAGGAGAGCGGGGTGAGGCCCTTGTCCACCGTGACTACATCTCGATGCATACCCATGTCGGTTTCTAGGAAATATTCCCTGAGACTGCATATCTCGCGATTGTGGAGGGTCTTAGCGTTTAAAAAGCCTCGACCTCCACACTTTCGCGGGATATACAGCCTCATTACCGATGATCGTGGGTGATGCATTCGATTTGCAGTCAGCAGCGTACGGACCCTCCTATCCAGGGCGTCGAGTTCGGTCTGAGTCCATTTGAGTATGCCGAAAGAGTACATCAAAACCGGCATGACCCAACCGTTGAAGGCGCGCACCTTGTTTCCGCCTGATAGAAGACTATTAAGTACTTTTTTCAGGCGGCCAAAGAAGCGTTCCTTCAACGATTGCTTCATGTCAGTAACATTGATGCCTAACGTTTCCGACATACCCAAATACTTATAGGTTTCGGATGCGGAGAGGGCTCTAAGGTTTGTGGAATCCGAGAGTTGGGTTCCCACGGATTCAACAATCTCCCCTCGCTTTACATGCATGACCGCACATTTGTCCACACCAAATTCCATCCTGATGGCGCTACTGAAAGTTTGAGTGATTTTCAGTAGCTCCATCAGTTGCAAATTGTTGGGGGCAAAGAGTTTTAGGTCATCCATGTAGAGGAGGTGCGATATAACCTGACCACCTCTCCTCAACTGATAGCCTAGACCTGAATCCTCCAGCAGTGTGCTTAGAGGATTCAAGGCTAAGCAGAACCAAAGCGGACTCAAACTATCGCCCTGAAATATGCCTCGCTCGATCCTTATCGGTTCGCTATTCCCATGAATATTTCGACATCCTGGATAGTGAAGGACCGTCCTCCATTGCCGCATACATGACATTAGGAAGGTGCGAAGAGTTGTATCTACTTTATACAACTCTAACACCCTCACGAGCCATGTATTATTATTGTTCCGCAATAAACTTTTTATTATTTATAAGAAAGTGTTCTCGGAATCCTAGGTCCGAACACTAACCGTTTTTTTTTCTGCTCGATTATGAGGCTAACGGTACTTTAAGTAAATGTTTCGTTTCATCATTATAATTCTTCACAACTGCATGTCATCGTATTTACTAACCGTACTTTACTCACATGCTTGAGTTTTCCGTTTGTCTAATTGGTACTTTTTCTACTTTCAGGTACATACTCCATATACAAATCTGGCACAACTGTTTCGTAAGTCGTTTCTGTTACTTACTGTAAATTAAATACTGTTGCGAAGCCGACATCAAAGTAGTATAAGTAGGTAACTAGATCTTTCATATTGCAGTCTTTTTAATATTTCGTTAATACAGAAAGCACCTAAGCTAAAAAAAAAACTGAAATCCGTGCGCTATAAATAGAGCTGACATTAAAACCGTTCTCTTACCGCAGAGCATCAAAACTTTATTATATTCTACGTCGCATATCTAGTGGACATATCTAACTGGATAACACAGAATGGAGTAAAAGTTTTTATTACAATAACAATATGAGACCGATAAGTTGACGGGCGCGGTATCATTGTTTAGCTGTTCGCAGAGTTTTCTCATATCGCGCCTTCCGCTCGTTTCATCGCAACTTATGCGGCTCCTAGGCTCAACTTCAGGTTAATTAACTCGTCTCAACCGTGTAACTACTGATAAACTACCATTATTACTCGCTGTTTTGTTGTCTACTATATCCCAATCAACTGGCTACGTAAGAATGTGAACTTTCGGAAACTTTTATGTACCTATGTATATTTTTGTTTTACGTTTTAATAACGATTTTAAATATTTGACAGTGTGGCCCACCTGTCTGATATTAATACAAAATTCGTATCTAATACTAGTTATCGGTATACAACGTAGATAAATAGATTTATTTCCTCCTTCCTGAAAGCTGGAAAAACAGATGTCATGAAATCCGGCTCGAGCTCGAAGGCCAGAATTGGTCGGGAAAATCCAACGCTTTAGTAATAAATAAACAAAGAGAGACGAATAATTTTAATTAAAACAAACATATTAATCTTAATAGTAGCTTGTTGGAGGTGAAACAAAACGCTGAGGTAAAATTAGATAGGGGTGTCGCGCAGGTATGGCGAGCTTTGTCGGGACGAGCGATCGCGACCGCCCGCCGCCGAGTGTATGGGCGAAGTTTGACGGGTAGCTTAGTTAGCCCCGTAATGAACGCGGATTTATCCCGGCTTCCCATTCCTGATATGAGCAATCCAATACGAACCGACTTGTTTACCCACAGTATTCTCACGATTAATCACTGAGATACATGTATAGACCACATCAAATTAGATTCTATTAGATAAGATTCCACTACATTAATTAACCCTTACATCCGCTGTGTTGTGGGAATATTCTTGCAATACCTAAAACAATGGGACCAATAACACAAAAGAAAGAAGAGTACACAAAGTAATTAGGTAGGTACAGTGTAAGTACAAAAAATATATTTAAAAAAAAAAATCGCATTTAAATAATCGTTGACTCCTGCGCTAGGTATAATACCTGTAAAACCATAACATAAAATCTTAAAAGTAGGTAATGCCGTTTAAACTTAATTAAGTAGAGTAGCTTCCCCGTAGGTACTACACATAATTACCTACAGTTGTTTAAAGACATTATAAAGTCTACCTACAATAACTGTTCGAGAATGGAACACGAAAAATATGCTCTAAATAAATAAATCAACATGGCAAGATAATAAATAATGGCACACACGCGAGTCCGCTACTTTGCCATGACCACGGACGTAGTTATCAAAAGGGTCGTGGGCGGAATTAACTGTGCAAACAGTCAGCCGCAAAGTGTAGCGCATAGTGTAGCGGTGCCGCGGTGGGTGGTGCAGCTAAGTTACCTACTTACCTATAATAACTCGCTTCAGTACCTAATCCGACGACTGGACAGATACTTATTATATTATTTTTACGCTGACACAGAACACAAATTGTGTCTCGGCCATCATCGGTAATTGTCTCATTACAGACTTCAGTAAATATGTTCATAAGCGTTTAACTCGTTCTCTTACTGATTTGGTTCATGTTTTAATAACGAAGTGGTGATTTGTTATGTTCGACTTCATTATTATAAAAGATTTCAGTCAATTTACCCAGGCAGGTATAAATTTAAAGTTTCCGCAAAAATACAGCGTTATTTTTCGTGTACATCGGTTGCTTAGTAGGCAGGTCGCGGAGCCGCGCGGACTCAGGTCACGCAAATAGGTTAATAGCTACCGCCGAAAAAACGCCGTAAAGGAAGCTTAATCAAAGAAAAATATTGCTACTCCTTTCGAGTCGGACACTTTTATTGAATAGACGAGGTGAACGGAAGTCGCCCTGATCCAGACGCCGAATACGTCTCTACCTTGTTTCACAAATAAAACAAGGCTTAGATAATGCAGCTCTCAGAGAAAGACGTCCTTTATAAAGGCTTTGTTGGAAATAACAAGTTGATAAAAAAGAAGCGGCAATGAAATTACAAACCGGAGTTCGCATAACAAGGCTTTTTACCAGAAGCCAGTGTTTGTAAAAAAAAAAACGAACAAAACTTTGTATGAAACTAAAGAGAAAAGCAGAAGCGATATTAACACAAAGTTATCAAATAAAAGCACTTATGATTTTTGTGTCGAGTGAGAGAATTTCTAAAGATCGAAATACATTTCTGGAACTTCCACTTAATAATTGAGGCCGCTCAATAGCAATGATATTTTAACTAAAGCTTACTTATAAAGAAAGTACGTCGTAAAAACATCAATTTCAGTAAATATTCCGAGCGTGACCCTTAACATTTAACATTCAGTTACGACTAATACAATATTAACATGAGTACTCCAAAAAGGCAGTAAATGACAAATTGTCCGTCATTATAGGAAAGGGAACGAGGTTAGAAAGCTTGTACATTTTTCGTATCGCGCCGATTATGTTAGTTGCATGCCATAGTTACGACACGAGCCTTGGACCCGCTCATTATAGAACATGTACCTACACTAACCCACAGTTATTAATGTCGTAACGTCTTTTCGAACTATTGCTCTATACTACCTCAATTTTCATTACCGGTCTATTTGCGGAGGAAACTATTTTATTCTTCTTTGGTTTTGTTGCTTGCGAAGCTTCAATTCTAAATCAAGTTAAATACCTCAATTGAACTGAAAGTAACTGTAGGTTGGTTAACAGCCATATTAAATTCTGATTATGTTTTATACGCAGCGTCCTTCTTACTGTCGGAACTACCGCCATCGCCCTGACAACTGACTGGCGACTTTAACGTGCTCTCGGAAGAACGGAGAGACCTCAATCTGTAAAGAATGATCATTGATCACCGACCCCAGCTAATAGCAGCAAGCGGAAGCGTCGCCGATCGATCGCTCTGTGATGTAGCCATTTAGCTCCGTGGCTCCGTGCCCCTCCAGAAACAATTTTGGTGTTACAGAGGTTTATATAACAAGAGATAAGAGAATCCTTAACACTTCCGATCCGCGTGGCACCGTGCCAAGGATTGCAACACTGCTTTTCCGCGCTATACCTATTGCTATTTTCAATGATAATTTATTCATGTTCACGCTATATTCTTTTAGGGGGCCGGTGGATGTCGGAAGCTGGAAGCAGCGATAAGTGCAATAGCTGCTAACAATCTTTCTTATGCCGTTAGTTCCATAAGTTCCTAATATCTTAATAGGAGACTTAAAACCATCCAGAAACATAATATGGTTTAGTCTATGATTATAAGTTTCAGCGATTAAGCAAACAATTACCATTAATTAAATAAATAAATAAATAATTCAAATTAACAATTATTTTAAGACAAGTGGCATTTACCTACGTGTAGCTTTGTCAATGATTGTCTGCCAAAATGCTGACCTTTATCATATACACATAATAAGCGAGAAACCCTCTCGTACTAATGATCAGCGTCGTCGTGCCGATGGCATCAATAAATTCGATAGAAGCCTTCATTCACACGTAACAAAGACTCGCGGTCCATTCATTCATTGTCCAAGTCACATTAGCGTGAGGCGAATGTTTCTAGCATTTCAACAGGGCCTATTACATAAGACAGTATGTATTTAACTTCACAATATTAGTCCAAGAAAGTAGGGAAACATTGGTCCTACTAATACCTACGATTGAATAGGTATTGGTAAGCCACGTTAGGCTGCAACAGATTTTTTTTGTTACAAATTACTTAAACGTTAGTCTTTATTAAAGGATTCATCCAGTATTATAATATTCAGAATCCCGGAGAAATGTCTTGCCGTTATATGTAAAGGACATCGTTGGGGCACTCGTTCGTGCCCCAGTCTATTAAGGCCTGACCTGGTGCAAAGTGGATTATACTGCAGTCAATACCTAAGAACTGTCTCTAGTGTGAATTTTTTAAAAAGGTTTACGTATATTTTAATCATTTTCCTACTGCATTTTAAGAATATCTATTATATTTCGTCTCAACAAAAATATTTTAATATTTAGGTAGCCATATAATATTTTAATATTTAGGTAGCCATAATACCTATAATATTTTTTCGTCGACGCCAGGTACCGTAACCGTGTGATATAGTTTTTGTTTTATTATTTGAATAACGAACGCCACGAATGTTATTATGAGGATATTGACAGTTCGGAAACAGGTCTTAAGGTACAGTTACTTTAGCGAATAAATAAAATGATCCTATCCAAATATTGTAGATATTTTATGCAAATATGTATAGCTAAATATATCTAAGGACATCGACACAATATTTCTGAGTTGTAATCTTGTTAATCGTATAATAAACTAATTATTTATTGACATTTGAAAAATTATTGTCGTAAATTCTTAAGTTCGTTTATTCAATCAATTGGTAACGTCTACCTAGCTCTTTGAACTCGGAGATCGATATTTGACTAATATTTCAGACACGCCTAGCCAGGCGAGCCTAACATGGCCATGTCACAAATCGATAAGCGATCATAATATTTTACACTAACTACGTATCGTGTTACAACTACCCGCATTTGTTATGTTATGCTACGCGGATCTCGTTGGACGAAACATGAGCGTAGAGGTGTAGGCGTGTAGCGCAGCCAGATTAATCGTAGCGCGAAGGTAAATTCGTTTGTTTGAAGTTGAAAAAACTAATTTAGTAAAAGTATTATGTTATTGGGTAGCGTCACTCAGAGACTAAGCTCCCGTTAGCACGTTAGCTTTTTTAAAGCGGTGTTAGCATAACGCGCACTGGGTTTTCCACTCTCAGAGCTAAGCCGAACGTTGAGAATCCCACAACGCACAACCCTAGTGCGTTAAAAAGCGCCCCATTAGACTTTCCACTCTAAACGCCAAGCCGAGCGTTCAGAATCCAGTGCCCGGTAAAAAACCGTCTCGTTAAAAAAGCCCGTGCGAACGTGGGCTAAGATACGATAAGGGATTCAAACAATGGAATAAAAAACTGCAGTAGGTATGCGCACTGAGACCGGCTAAAGCACCTAACTTAACACTATAAGTGTTCTTAACTTCTTCGGCAAACTTAGGTAGATATCACTAGACAGCTCGGCTGCTAGGCACTAACCATTTCTATGAACACTATCTAGACATTTTGCACTATCGCAGTGCAACTGTGGCCACTAAATTAGCCGATAGCTCT
This sequence comes from Brachylomia viminalis, assembly GCA_937001585.2. Lineage (NCBI taxonomy): Eukaryota > Metazoa > Arthropoda > Insecta > Lepidoptera > Noctuidae > Brachylomia > Brachylomia viminalis. The sequence goes on along the minus strand of OW443302.2, from coordinate 9,067,031 downwards.
GACTGCCCAGTCCGACACCTGCTTGCTATCTTTAATAGCCAATGGAAAGATAAGACGTTAAATATCAGGCCAGGCAAGAAAAAATACCTACTAAAGGAAACTTACTACTAACACGCATAAGTATTAATAAGATTTAAAAAAAATCATAGACTATACTTATATCTAAGACTCTATCTTGAAACATATGGCGTTTACATATAATAAATTACTGAAAACACGAAACGAACAAATTTCTTATGAAATAGTAGCATCTAGGGTTGCCAACTTTGTATATCAAATAGTATTTTCGAAGCCATTGCCTGTAAAAATCACGAAAAAATAAACAAATTGGTAAAAAAAGGAAATTTTATGCTTCTTTGAGCCTTTCTTAAAAAAAAATTAATGACTCATAACTTTTAGTACACTCTAAAATTAAGGTTGCAAAATACCATTAATTCAGCTTTTATGGGATTAATACTAGCCCTATTGCGCTTATTTTGCCATTTTATATTAAAATGAAAATATAGTAGTTTCACCTATTATATTTTTTATTTTAAATTTAGTATTTAGGCCTCTAATATAGGTAGTAGGATATTATATTTATTTATAACAGCTTAAACTATCATTACAGGGTTTACCCTAATGCGACATATATTATATTAATTATATTATATTATATAGTAGGGCTGGCAACCCTTGTAGCATCTGTCGATCATTCCGATAATTTTCAATCACTGTTTGTCGAACAAACAAATAAATAAAGCAACAACATCAGTAAAAGACTTTTTCTGTTCAATTAATAATGCAATTATGTAATTTAACGGAACATTATTTTCATCCATTACGGCGAATTGAGTTTGAAGAAAAAGTGGTGTGTTTTAGTGGCCCGTACCGAAATTGGAAAAACACTTATAAAATTATTTTGAGGTTAGACTGTTTGTATAGTAACACTTTTAATAGCTGTCGTTATCATCGATAGGAAATTCACAAGATCACAACAGTTCGATTAAAAGGACGAGTAACTTGCGTGGTTTGCGTTCGATTACGGAGCCCAAACCGTAAACGCACAAAATCGAAGTTACCAACTTTTCTAAATTGACATTACAGCGAAATAAGTACCTTGATGACGCACTTAATATAGAACAAAAACCACCTGTGTGACGTACTGAAGCCGCAACGAGTATTGCGTAAAATTGCCATCGTATACTGTGGAACGAGTAATATTAGGTAGGTTCTGATTAAACCGTAAAAGAGATTGGTTCCTCGGCTGAGTGCTTTATCGTTGACGTTATGTCGGCAATTTGGTGTCGTCTCCCCCGGCCCACGGCCCACGGCGCCTTGCCGGGATTTCTGCCGAACGAGTTACCTTCGAATAAAAACCGAAGAACGAAATGAAAAAAGTTCAATCGATACGAACGAATACTAATAGAGTGTTGAAATAAGCCGTACAATTTATTGGCCACCATTTTCTGACTGATTTCATCAGCTGTGAAATATTTCAGCAAAATAAGAGCTTTCGGTTGCAAGAAATAATCGGGAGGTATGTTCAAAGTAAGTGAGTTTTTCGCCATTTGATTAATCTGCCAAGTAAACGATATCTTCGTTAATTAATTTCCACATTGACATTAATCATGAAGTTTCCTCAAAAGTGTCCATAATTACGCGGTATGCGACATGACGATAATTATAACGAGCTTTTGGCAAATTCAACGCATTGAAGCTTACACATTCCCGTGGGAAGCTTTACTAAAAGGATAATAACGAAATGACGTCGGAACAAATAACGCATCATATCATTTATGTAAAAAATATTCCCACCGTATTAAAAAGTGAACCATAAAATGTTTTTAAAATAAGTGCTCACTGGCAGTGCACGGCGCGGCGTCGGTCGGCATGGAGAGGCATTACGGTAGGCACTTGGCACTTGCAGTAAAAACATGCTCAGATAAAACAGGTGGTGGTTGATATATTGGTCCGCATTGGCGAGCGAGCTCACTGCAGCTGTCCCGGCCGCGCTCACCTAGCCGGCTCTTATGTATGCACCCACTTATCAAATCATTATTTGTACCAAACTTTGAAATTTTATTCTGAAAATGTTGGCTTCGTTAGGCGAGTTTTGCATGAATCTGTAATTTGCGTTCGATAACTTTCCGAAAGAAGCATAATGTGAAATGAGTTCTTTGAAAAAAAGTTTCGTATCAGATTTTACACAAATGAATTCATTAGAGTCAATCGACAACACCAATCCTACATACGATGTTACAATTTATGAATATTTGGGTAAAAAATTAAGCGTTCTTTTATAATTTTTGAAGTGAAAACTTCTTTAGGCGCACGTAGCGCTCTTGCTAAACAGTGAACAAATCTGAACCGTCACGCTCGGGTCGGTGACGCTGAATCGAGTACGTATTCTCGGCTCCAGTCGTAAGTTTTCACTTCTATCGTGTGGTCATTAGCAGACACCCTCTTTTTTTGTTATACCCTTTGTACAAAGAGTCTTTACGATGTGAAACAACAACCCTATAAGTAATTTAAATTTTCCCTCAATAAGTAGATAATACTGTAAAGTGTAAATGTACAGACGCCAGCACATCAAGCTACTACAATCTGTCAAATTTCTTTAATAGATTTTCAACTTTATCGCTAAAGCATTAAGGTTCAAGGTTGATTGGGAAAATTTGACAGTTTCGGGTAGCTTGACCTGCTGGCGTCTGTACATTCGACACCGGGGGAAATTAGGTGTTTGTAAAGGATTGTGAGCTATGAGTTCGTTTATGGGACAAAGGCACACAGTGCATGCTTATATTACACCTAACGCTGGAATAAATGTTCGCAAATAACACTAACTTCGACACTTTGTTGCGTTTCTGTTTGGTTACGATAATAAAAGGTTTTCTGGAATTTATACGCATTTCTGTAAGAAATATGTATTTATGAACTAAGTTGTAGAATTAAAGTCACCGATTTCATATTTATCTTTACCACTATTAAAAAAGGTAATTATAACTGGCACTTTAGCCTGAAAAAAGGTTTTAATGTGTTCCTCTTTCCTGTAGAGTAGGTAGGTATGTTAATCCACTATGGAATTGGCTCTCCCCAAGTGGCCTAATAACCCATAACTACGAAGGGCCTCGGGGGTTAAATTCCCATAATCAGCACGGTGCGCGGTGCCGCGGTGGCTGCTGCCCATCCTGCTGATAGCATCCTACAGGCTTCTCTTACGACTTCCGCCGGAAATGGTAGGGTGGTCTTCGCACCTAATGTTATTTACTTACCTGTTCCATTAGAGTTGTTCTGTGTGTATGCAATACCAGTTTTACGGGCATAAGTAAAACCAAAGGTTTTGGTCCATACGCATCCGCAACTAGTACATTTTTATGAACAATAACTTTTAAATACGACTTTATTTATGAAAAAATAAGCATAACAATGCTGTTTCTGATAAAGAAACAGACAGATGAGTATTTAAATAAAGAATATGATTATTTTATAACGCTTGACTCGATAGGTGTTGCTGCTTTATTTTATCGCAAATAAAACGTTATCAGTGCACCGTTACTGGAACAAACCGACTGTTGCAAATTACTATATATATGAAACGTGCTTTAAACAGTTCTAAGTGTGTTTGCAACGTTAGTCACGTTCATATAAATCTAGGTCCAGTTGAAAACCTGTACCATGAGTTTGCGGTGTTATCTTTGTGAACTCCACTCACCTATATACCTATTGGCCATTTGGTACCTAACTACCTACCTATATAAGTAGATTACTTACATATTTGAATATATTTTGGGCACCTATAATAATTGTATTAGATTCAGAGAAAGAGTGCCAAGAAAATTCTACTAATATTAAGTCTAGGTAAACGTGAAAGTCTGTAATATGTTTGTGAGTTTGTATGGTGGTCTATCCATGAGCCAAATTTCATCCAAATACGCAGTACAGCCATTGGTACTGCGTATTTGGATGAAATTTGGCTCATGGATAGACCATGGCCTGGATTAGGACATAGGATACTTTATCCCGGTATGAAGTTCCCGCGGGATGATTTTTTTTTCCGAAATGTTGATGTTTTCCTACCTCCACGCGGGCGCAGATGCGAGCAAAGCTAGTATCTTATAAATATTTGATACCTGAAACACTGAAACTATTAATGGCCGCGCTGTTGGGTAAGAAGGGGTCGGTCAATAATTTCGGTGAAAAGGTTTTAATCACAATGTTGCAACCTCTTTAGTTGCCTAATTAAATACAGTCACATCATACTGGCCATCAGCGGTGAAAAGAATTTTGAGATGCCAGTTTTTTTTTCTACTAAAACGGCTTCTGATTTATTTTTTACATATTTATCAGCTTGTATTTTCTATAATATAAAGCGAACTTTTTTATTATTATTTTGCTTTTAATTTAAGCATTTGTAATAGGATTGGAATAAACAATTTATATTAATCGTATTATGTATTTTTACAAAGGGTTCGTTCGTCCTACTTCCTTCAGATAAATAAAAGAAACGAAGTAAATACCAAAGTAATTATTCATAGAACACAATCAATACCGCGCTTGCGCTGGCAAGATAGCGTTAACAGATTACTTAATAATGTATGAACAATACTTCAAATCAAATGAATTAGCAGAATAATTCGTGCTGACTTACAGACCTGCAGCTGAGGTCAATCAGCATCAATAGCCATAACAACTGTCACAGAGAAAGCCCACGAATGCTGTGTTATTTTCCGCTTATCGATCGCGTGCACCACCATGAACCATCCATGAACTGTCAAAATAAACTAGGTATTCGTTTCGTACTCGTAATATCTTCAATATAACCCTCTAAGTTCTTAATATCATATTGAAAGACAATTTTAAAAAATCACTCTATTCAATCATTCAATAGGATTATTTGAACTTAGAGGGCTGTAGTTATTGATGATTTTTATTATTATAATTCTGTAAATACATACTTGTTACGGTCGCGAATCATATTTTGTTCAACATACAACCTGACACTGACCTGCAAATTGCAAAAAACGTTAGAAAATATGAATTTCGCGGGCAAGCTTCGTCCTTAAATCAGACCTAAAATAGTCAATATATCGAGTTACGTAAAATGTATACGAATCATAATGCAATTCAAGAAATATCTATCGGTCGTCAAAAACTACAAAAGTTTGACCGATTTGATTCGCTGTTGACAGATGCTTGAATTAAAAACAGAATACACGAAGGTTAAGAAAGGAAACATTAAATGCATGCTGTTTGAGACAAATAAAGCAAGAATAAAAATGCAGGTATGTGACTTAGTAGCCTTAGGATAGAACTTTAGTTTAAGAATGTAGAAAAGAAACTGCAGACGGGGCAAACAAGTCTTGCGCTGATTAGAATGGTCCGTCCAGGTTTTTGTGTACCTACATAATTACGTTTCAAAGCGTCGAGGCTAAATAAGGTTATCATCTGAAAAACCTAGTTGCACACATAGCGGGCTAGCGGAGAAGCGCGTAAGCTCTAGCGGGGTCGCTGACCGCGGACCGGTCGGCCGCCTGATCGCCGTCTTCCACCGCGTCCGACACAACTGATAAGCTTGTTCAATACTGTTTGCTATTTTATTATACCTACGACCGTTTACGTTAATGACTGTGCGGTTCAAGTGCCTTCGGAACCGGCTCGGAAACTTCCCACAAACTAACACACGCGACGGTTGTAGTACGCATGTTGTTTGCTTCGCTGATCTGCGGATGTAGTCATTTCATCGTTATAGAGTAGACTCTAGACTACTAGTTTACTAGCACAATTTTAAAGTGTAAATTCCTATACTCATACTGTGATCTTGAGAACCGCCCGCCGTTAGTGCCAAAGTATGGGAAATATTAAATGAATCACTTATTTGTTCAAAATCACAAAATGTTAAAATAATCGTTTCTGAAAATATTTCAGACGCCCTGGAATAGTTTTCGATATGGAAACTGTACACAGTTAAAGATAAGAACCGTCGAAGGAGCTCTTTGGGCGCTTGCCTGAATTTTGAAACAATAAACTATCCTAAAATAACATAACTGAATATCGGCCTTTGTCAACATCTATAACTACTTACCGAGTGTTTACATTCTACATAAAATAATCCAAAAGTGAAAAGTCTATTTACGTTCCGTTAAGATTTTCCTTTTCATATTATAATAAACTCCGCTATAATGAAAGCACATAATTGATAATATTTTAATAATATTCCTCGAACCGTAGCCGTGGGAGGTCGCTGCAAGCCATTTAACGGGTACATTAGAGCTTTTATGAGATAATAGTGTTACCGATTTTACCACGTTACATAACCGAGCTGCGAGCTGCGTGGTACGTACCACACGTAGGCGATGCTTTTACAAGGACATAATGACCGTTTAAACAATGGAAAAGTGCATGTGGGAACGTAAGTAAGTTATCGTGTAGCCGGTCGCGGATGGATGCGTAGGCGCCTGCTCTAACGTCGCGCATTCAGTCTTGACTCTTGACGCAGCAGCTGTTGAGCTGGCTATATACAACGCGCACACAATGAGACTGCATTACGCACTACATAATACTGGCTTGTAACATGACATTGTACTGATCTCGAGATGTATGAGCTGCAACGTTTGTATTGTGTGGCTGATGATTCACAAGCGTCGGGATTTATTTGTAGCTTATTGGTTAACAAAGAGGTTTTTGAGCAATCATATAGAAGATATTCAAAAGATGCATGTGTCTCAGTATCGTTGTCGTTGTCATTTGAATCTCCCTTCATGGCATCTAGTCAATGCCATTTCCTATTAAGTAGTTTAGGGTTTCTGTAGAATTAGCCATCCATTTGAATCTAATTATAAATTTGGGTATTTACAGACAATAGATTCGATTTTGATCAACCGTTACAATTGCTTTGTACCCATAGCTAATTTGGCGCACATAACAATACTGAACTATGTACTTATGTGCAAAACAATAATAATCAAAGGATGTTTGGTTATTTACCTAACCAATATAAGTACTTATTGATCAAAGATAGTTTGGAATGGGAATCAATTCTTTGATGCAGTGTGTAAATAGCGTCCAATTTACTAGTAACTTGTACCATAAGCAGACTCACATGTAGGTAAATAGAACTAAACTAATAGAAGTAAACAAAGCGATTTCCTCCTGAAGAGGTATCTTTGGTACCTCATTATACCTAAGATAAAAAATGTCCGTCTGGCAAAACTAAACCATACAGTTTGTGTGAATAGTTTTAATTTTCAGCCACTTTAGAAGAAAATCGCTTTTCAATTTCCCTTTCAAAATCTAAATGAAAAATTTTACTTCACATAAACCTACATGGGCACTTAAGAAACGTCAGAAGCTAGGTGCACGGTTCCAATAGGCTGTTTCCTATGGAGAAGAAGCGACAAGAACTCTACGGTAACTCTTTTAAAAATAATTGGCTTTTACAATGTTTTCAAATTACAGTGTTTATAGGTATGGAAGGACAGTGTAGGCATGTCAACATGTACCTGGTAGTTAACAAGATAGAAAATGGTCTACAAATCTACAGTTTACAAGTTAGGTCTACAACGTTCTCACGTTCACAAAATACAAAGAACCTATATATATGATAAATAAAACAATAAAAAATCAAAGTCTATTTAAACCAAATGACATGATTGCCAATACAACTATAACAAATCTGGATTATGTCAAAGAAGTATGTAAAAAAATAAACATTGTAATTTGGGAGCAGTTAATAGACATTTACATAGTAATGCCGTTAATGAGGTACCAGGGAAGCCACATGTGCAGAAGGAATTATTGCCAAACTTCCTTGTCTTCAACGTAGTCTTTAAGCTTATAATATGCTTTTTTGATAAGGATACGTTTGATTTTGAACATTCCATCGCTAAGTTCTATAACCGACTTTGGCACCTTTGTTATAGAAGCGGATACTGTTTGTAAGAAATTACTTGCTTGTTTTAGTTAATCTAAATTTGGGTATTACAATTTTGAAAAGTCCTAAGTTTTTGCAAACATATTATAACTTAACTTTGTGTAAGTTCATATTCATATTCATTACCGACCACCCTTACCTTCATTATTAGTTACCTATTTTACACGTCACTGCAGTATAATGTAGTCAGTCACCCCTTTAACGTAGTGTAAGTTTAATTTCTAAGCAGGGTAAAAGTTACCCTGCCACCTGGTGCTGTAATAATGCATGACTTAATGACCTATAAGCCTATTACAGACGCAGGAAAGTTATAATTAGCACTGCCAAGGACGTTACAGGCCTTTTTTTGTTAAATATTTATGTTTTGTATACGGTATGTATTGATGGGTGGGTACTTTTAATAAAGGTAGGACCGTATGTAATAATGAATATGGAATGAAATGAGATCGAGGGGTGAAAGGCTATTTGTTTGAAGCGACATTTTAAGAACTTTACAGGAGAGCCATTTAAAGATTCAAAATTTGGAAAAAAAATCGTTATGAAAAAACTACTGCTCTTACTTTAATGGGGATCGCAAAACTTCATTGCAAAAAAATCCCTTAATGTTTTTGTATAATTTTCAATAAAAAAACAGTTATGAGTTCAAAGATAAATGTCGCTTAATACAAAATGATCTGTATCGCCTTATTTTTAGAGTAAGGAAAAATGATTCAACTTCCAACATTGTCACTAATCAGCAGCAGGCAAAATGGTTTATGTGACTTTACAGTACTTATGCAGGAGAAAGCAAAATGATTGAATCGACGTTACTCAATAATAATAGGAATAGGCTATTTTGTTTAACTACCAATTGGGTTTTATTAACGATACAGGCAAGTTGGCTTAAGCAACGATGAACATAATGAGTTGTTTGATGTCTCAGGTTTTGAAAGGATTTTATATAACTTGGTTGTTGATACAAGATAATAATGACAGATTTATAGTAAGTTTTAAGAGGTTGTAGTATTGAAATGGGTGAATAATTACTATAATTATCAGGAATTAAAAAAAAGTTGTGTTAATTAGATTTTTTTATTACTTATATTTTACTTAATTAACAATCAGTCTTAATGAGATCGTAAGTTTAATCAAAATCACAACACAAATAATGTTTGAAGCTCCAAACAGAGTGCAAAACAGTTGCAGTGAAAAGGGTTGAACCGACATGTCTTAATGAATTTGGCTGACGGCAAATTGGTTGAAGCGACATTGCATAGTGTAAGTAGTCGTAAGCAAAATGTATGAAGAGACTTTTCATCTAAAGTTAGCTATATCGAAAAACGATTGATCTGCCATCGAACTGAAATTTTAGGACGAGAATAACGGCTTATGCTTCGATTCTCTGTTTTTGTGTACAGCTTAAATGAAATACTAAAAAAATATGGCAAATTTGATGTCGGATCATACATCATGTTTGAGAAATTTGCACTAAAATTGCATTGTTTTAAGCGCCATAAAACTGCTCAGAATTGTACGAAACCCGGCTCAGCCGACGCAGAATAATTCGCTGAATCCGAATATGTATATAAGTCAATATCGTCCAAAATGTCGCTTCAAACAAATAGCCTTTCACCCCTCGAGATTATTTTTTTTTCTTTACAATCTATGTGGGTGGCAGAGACAACGGTGTGCAAACAGTGGCCATGAATTTAGCACATGAGTCAACCCGCAGAACTTTTCATCGAAAATCAAAAGAAAGAAATCTGCTGTTTCATAGAAAGTGCAATAGGACCTACGTGGTTAAAATGTATGGAACAGCACTTTTAAAATTTTAGTAATTGACTTTTTTCGACGCTGGGGTTTCAGAATCATGTTAGTACTGAATCCATGTTACAGTATGCGTCGATACCACACTGTATTATCGCAGCACCTCGATATTTCGGAAAATAAACGTGAACAAAAATTACAAAACAATTAACCAAATATGGGTGATTATCTACACAGATATCATTATGTAAATAAGTCCATATTTACAATTAATAAGTAGTCGTTATAAAATACCACATTTTGTACTTATAAGGAGTGGTCGATCAACGCTTTAACAGTCGGTACTTACCTTAAAGACAGATTGATTGTACTACTAACGCGTTGGCGGCATATATTTACATGCCATTAAGTAAAAAATCAATTTAGGTCAAGGTTTCGTAAGATGACGCAAGCCTAAACACTTTTTGTTGATAAATAAAAATGGCATTTTGTCGATAAACGTAATAATATATATGGGTTGGATAAAGACCAACCTTTACGGGAGTCGAGCCTTACATCAAGCCACAAGTGAGCACGGCACGAATGCTGAAAGAAGGTACGATTACTACCAATTTTATCTGATCTGCTGATTCGATGTTTCCTATCAAAATCAAAAGTCATTTATTCAAACTAGGCTGAGAATCAGCACTTTTTGAAGGTCAAAATCACATAAGACAGTCCCCCCAAAACGCCCACCCTTCACCACTTCCTAGTGCTTTAGCTGGGAAGAAGTGGCGGAACAAACTCCCCGGCAGCACTGCTGTCTGTTCAGTTAGAAGAACTGGATTCTTTAAAGTAATATGTAATTAACATTACGAAACACAAAAATATTAAAATTAATTGCCATATGTCACTAGCACACGCCAATATTTAAAACTATACTCAAGCAGAAATAAATAATAAAAACAAAAACGCAAACAGAACTTAATAAAAGGGCGTGCCCGCTTACATATGCATTGCTGCATTATCTTTATATACTTATAGCTGTAACGTGTAGCCACAAATGATAAACTAGGACCTTCAAAGTATAACAAAGAAACATTAATTACTAATAACAATAACAAAACGATAAGTAGTCAGCAAGATGACCTGTCACCTGTCTATCAAAATGCTTCTTGGATATATTCCTCAGGTCAACGCACAATTATAGGCACTGAGAATGCTCGTAATTGAAGTCCAAATAGGTGAATTTTATAGAACCCACATAAGTGCCCCCGACCAGTGCTCAATGCCAAATCTTCCTAAGAAGAGAAAACAAAGTAACATACGATACGTACTTTATCAGCTATTTAATGCTCCAGTTAAAATAATATGTGCTACTATCTACAACACTTGTGGACGATATGTGCCTAGAAGCAGCAAACATGGTAAATAACACTCTTTGACTCAGGTCAGGCAAATAAATAGGATTGAAAGAACACATATTTTAAATAATAATAATATGAGACAACATTCACACAAGGTCTTCCCGAACTAGGCAGAGCCTGTACTACGTAACGGTAACCTGATGACTGATATACATACTTATATACATATACACACCCAGACACAGGTCAAACAGACATGTTCATGCACACAAATGTTTGACTTGTCCGGGGATCGGACCCGGGACCAGCGGCTCAGAAGGCAGGGTCGCTAACAACTGCGCCAACCGGTCAGTCAAAATATTATAAATATATATATAAATATATTATAATATATATATATATATATTGTATATGTATAAATAAATAGAAACGTAAAACATAAGTTAAAAATAGTAAAATAAGAACTAATCCAGTGGTTTTTCTCTGAGTCTCGAAAAGCAGACAATGGCCGGTAATGTGTACTTCATACCGACTTTTTTCTCTTTTAAAGAAATATGAATAAAAACTTAATCCATTTAAAAACTATCCGAGTACGGTTCTCTCTCATTCGTAATCTAGATCGGATCGGCGATCTGCATCCATTGAGGAAACGCGGAAGGCGGCGGCGTCCCAAGATACCTAATTACTTACCGATAATAATTGGATTCCCGGTACCGCTCAGATAGTTTAATTTATTGCTCGAAGATTTAAATCTATGTATATTAGACGAGATGTTTAATTCATGTAGATATCTCAAATACTGTAGGAGAAAGTCTTGTAAGGGCTCGCTTTATAATCTTTACAAGTGACTTTTGTACTGTGTTTTCATTATCTTTCCAGAACAACGTTTCGTACCAAGTAGATAGGAGGTATTGACACTAATCCTCGGACAAATGAGGGCAGTAGGCAGTGTTAGAAGAAGTGATTATTCACAAAATAGTGTCAGTGGTGGCTAGCCAGTACTGGCTCATAAGTAATGGAACAACTCTCACTCGGTTCATAAGTAAAACGGTGTCCTTCATTCATTTTGATCTACGAAACTGCGGAACTAAAGAGGTACCTACATAAATAATGTGGTAGTGTTGCTCTATGTTTTGAATTTTTCATGGTAAGACATGACTGTCAATCCAAAATATGTAACTGTTGACCCTGAGAGTTATGTAAAGATCATGGTAGTGCCCTTAAGGCGCTGACAACAGCTAAAACGCGGTCACTGTCGGACTGCATAGAAAAGAAAGAGAAGCGCGATGACATAAAGCTGGTAATTTATTGCAAAATATGAAGCAATTTTCTATTTACAAAAAATCTATTGATTGGACAATAAAATGAAAACACTATCTCTTTAATATGCTGCTTGAAGAACAATCTGAAAACCAAACCAGAATGATTCCATGTATATCAGTATGGTTTTTAATCGTTAAAAGAAATTTGTAGAGGTATATTCGTGAGTTTTTTTCTATCGTACCAAATTACATAGTTGTATTATGTTTTCAACACACTATATAACTAGCATATATATCCTGAAGAATATCATATATTTTTCTGATTTTGTTTACTGCAGTGGATCATATACTTTTAGAAATTATAAAACTTGCGTATAGGTCATGTAGTCCCCTTAAGTGATTAACAACTAGTTAAACAACCGAATAATGGGACAACTATTAGGTGTGCCTCCAATGTTTACCTTGGACCCTTGACAGATGTCGATTCACACTTCTGTGCCAATAACGATACGTTTTCAGTGCAATCTAATAATGGTTTTCCGAAACTGAACTTGCCGATTTCCGAAACAAACGGTTTTCCCAAAGAACTTGTAGGTACTGAAGCGATTTATTCAAATTATTATACTACAGCATTCTCTCAAATTTAATATTATTAAACATATACTATAGTACATATAGTTATAATAAAGGGAAGTGACGTCAATATAATTTCAAAGAAAAGTAAACGTAAGGCGCAAGAAATACAGATCAAACCGAGATCCGGGCCAACGCCTTATCAGGCAAAATTCTAAGAATTTTTCATCTGTAAGATATTTTAATATAGAAAAATATTACGTACGAATAGTCGGCTGCAGGTGTTCAGAGCTTTATCGGGTAGGTACCATCAGTTCTTAACTTAATATCGGCATTCCTTTTCACACTTTCGAATATAAGATAATAATTAAATATATATTTTATAGCATAAACTGCTCACAGCAGGTTAAATTTCGAAATAGCATTATATGATTATTAACATGAAGGGACACGTCGCTATTAATATTCAAAAGTGTATAAGGTAGGGCGAAGGGCGAGCGGGTTACGCAAGCTCTTGAATAAATTAGTAATAGTTAGGCGAACGTTTGAAAAAACTTGGGTAATATGTGTGGTGATGTGTTGCTAAATATACATGAGCCGGAGAACATTGTAGGCCGCCATTGAAACGTGGTTCGATTTCAATTACGCATATACTTTAGATATCTAAGTAAACACTTATAAAACCATGTGTTTATGCTCAAGTATTTTATTAAGTTTATAGAAAACGCTTTCATGCCTTTTCTTGATTTTATTATAGTTTCTGCGGCTTACTGCTCGATTTAGCTTTAAGCTCAAATGTGGTCGACGCGGCTATAGTACCTACCCTAGTATTCTGCGGTGGCATCATACATAAGCTTACGTTTATCAGGTGTTTGCACTGTGCTTTATATTTTTTTATATAAGTCAAAGTCAAATCATTTACGTAGGCACATAAAAGGCAATTTTGAACGTCAACATTTACATTAAAACAGAATATATTCTAGTCGCCGCTTCCAAATGGTAGTTTCGTATGGAGAAGAATGGGCAAGAAACTCCACCGTTACCTACTCTTTTAAAAATGTGTTACAATATTTTATTTTGTATACATTAATTATATAATTATATGTGAAGACGAAGCACCTATAATAAAACTACCATAACACAATAGGTAAAAAGTATTAAAAATTTAGCAATGACAAATAAGTTAATTATGTGATAGATACATGATGCAAGTTGGTGCTTAGTGATGTTGACTTTAGCTGTTCAATCAATCAATCAATCTTTATTCGTGAACACAGGTATTACATTAAATGTCTTATGTATACATTTAAGTCGAGCTCTATGTCCAACCAATGGAATTGGTGTCCAAATATATTAGTTTTTTTTGTACCTAATAAAATAAGTCTGAATCATACAATACAAAGTCACGTTCGAGTAAATAATGTCAGTTAAATGTATTATTAATAAATAAGTAATCAATTATAATTTACTTCTACATGCATATCAATGGTAAAATAAACTAAAGGGCTGGTAAAGTCATACCTATTTTATTAACCGACTTCAAAAAAGGAGAAGGTTCTCAATTCGACTGTGTTTTTTTCTTTTTGTAGGTATGTTTGTTACGCGCGCCAATCATAAATTGTTTTTTATGATTCTTTCTTTGTTTGGTACGTCATACTTCAGAGGTTGTCCCATATAAATTTTATCGAAATCGGTTGAGCGATTTAAAAAAAATCAACAATAATGATTTTTAAATAAAAAAAAACCGCCTTCAAACGGACGTGGACGTCGTGTAAGACGATTGTTTTCGAATTGGTGTGGGGTAGGTACCATAAATAAAAATTGAAAAATAAAAATCTTTTTTACAAAAAAAAAACAACCGACTTCCAAAAAAAAAACACTACAAAGTGAAAAATATTTTTTTTTGGAAGTCGGTGGAAAAAACTAAAACACAGATGCAAAGACACCGACTTCCGAAATTAAAGTTATTTTTCACTTTGTAGTGTATTTATTTAGGAAGTCGGTTGTTTTTTTTTTGTAAAAGAGTTTTTTTTTTTTAATTCTTCTTTATAGTAATACATCTTATCTATTAGAAATAAATACAATTTACTTTTGAATTTGCTGACACTATCTTCACTCCTTATACATTTTGGTAATTTATTATAGAACTTCGGAACCATTACGAAAATACTGTTTCTGTATACTTAGTGCAGTACTAGATCCGACTGTTTGTAAACGATCACAACGGCGGCGCGGCGGCGGCACTGACTAATTACTCGAGCAAATTGTTGAAAATTATTTTTGTTATACTTTTTTATGATAATAATAACTAACTCTTATGATAACTAAGACAAGAGTTTTGTTCAAAGGCTCAGCTTTAAACTAGGAAGATAATCGGGTATTCAGGACAACAGGACGTTAACTTATCTTCTTTTTAAATTTTAGTTCCTATTTAAAGTAGTTACCTGTGCATAGAAAAGAACAGCAATGTAGTCGTAACGAAGAAGTAGAGAAAATGTAACAATAATAGACATAAAACTCATATAATCACGGAACATTAGGCAGGTAGCGAGAACCCTCCGCGACAAATTAGCTGTATCGCGGTTGACTCACCTTTGCACTGTCGAAGTTAAAATATTAAAAAAGTCACTTAGCAGTCACAGACGCGCCCTCTTCGCGCCGCGCCCTCTGTGTGCCCATTTACCTCACCCTCGGGAAATGGCACACAATAACACATAAGTACAACTAACACGATTTTATCGACAATTAGACCGATTCGGTCTTATTACAAAACAAGGTTTTTCTTTAGACATGGTTTAACTTTAAACTATCGAGCCTGTTTTTGAAATAAGAACACTAACGGAAATCGAAATAGGTACAGTTCCTTTTTCAAAACTGACAACTAGTCCGGCCTTAGGTTGTCAATTTTGTATTAAGAACCTTATCTACTGAAGTCGACATAAAGTTCGAAATACAAAAACTGGCTCGAAGGTTTAGGCTCGGGCTAAAGTTACATCGTGTTTTATATTATGACGGAATATGTTTAAGTGCTCTTCATACGTAAGGCTTACACATTGTGAAACGACAACTATTCAAATGTTTTTGTTAGACGTTCGTGAAAATGATAAAAATTTAATATCAACTGCTACCTGTTGTTTTTTAATTTCAATGCTTTTCGTTAAAATTGTTTTTTTATATTTATATACATAATGTAAGCTCATTATCAATATCTATGTATAAAACTTTTATGAATACATAAAAGTTTTATACATAGATATTACTATAGGTAGGTACTGTGAGATTGATTTATTTCGAATTTCCAGGGACAAACGGTTTTTAACGGCTTAGCGCATTGCTTAGTTAACAGATTACTCTATAACATTAAGGTTATACAATGTCCATTTATACACAAAATTTCGAAATAAGAAAAAAATCAGTAAAAGAAATACTTACTATGGAGTTAGTTTATTTGTCCTGCTGCTGTAAGCCTTCTCAACCGTATCAACTACGCGACCAACTGAAAAGTAATACGCTGTTAGTATGTGAAATAAGCTACTGTTTATCCCAGTCACAAGACTCACAAGTGAGGCCGCAGGCTAACGCTTGTGCTAAATAATATATCAACGCCATGCGCCAGCCCCGCTTCCGTTCGAGGCAGACTAAAAACAAGCGCCAACGACACACTCCACAGTTAATGCAGATGAGATCTACTTACGTACACTCTACAGCGCACTGGTTCTACATTTTCAGAGTATTTCAAACCAAAGCAAATTATTTATTCATGCATTTTCTAATAAAGCAAGAGTAATCCACCGGGGTGTAGAGCGAGCGGCGTTACAAATGAGTAGAACGCGCAGAAGTGCAGCCGCCAAGTCCTCGGCGAATAACACTATCGGCACAAACAATCATGATCCGTCTCCCACGGAACTCGGTGCATGTTTTTTAACCGTGTCTCGGGAAGCGCGTTGACGCCGCTTCACCGTCGGAGCGGAAACTGCGTAATGAAGATGAATGTGACAGTAAATGAATGTTCAAGAAATATGATTTCAAATAATAATAACCTTAGATTTGACGTGTGATGATACATACGCGTATTTTTATAATAAAGTGGACGTGAAAATGTGCACCATCAGATTTATTAAAATAAAGACTACATGCTACATCCAAGAACGGATGGCGTATTCATATACCTAAAGCATTCTTCAAACCAAAAGTTTCAACATTTTAATTCCCGCGGCGCAGATCACATTTGTTATGTAAACTGAGTCAGTAGTTACAATCATGCATAATTCTGTAGCGTATGTACAGGAATAGAGTAGAGAGGACGCTTTTAGGTAAAAAAAAAACGTAAGCTAGAGTAATATTGTCGCAGACGGGAAATAAGGAAGATCTTGTTTTGCTAGAGAGAATCAATTATTTAAGGATACACCCTCTGAGTCCGCTCTCCGTATACAGAGCAAAAGAAACTCCGTAAATACGTTTGTATGTCTACTTTTTGAGACTAGTTAGGTACCCATTACTTAGTATCATAGCATGATTCAATGAAGATATTAAATATATATATTAAATATCGTGAATATGTACGATTTTATACAGAAGCTTTATAGGAGTTGCAATAATAACGTTATAAGGGTCTAACCTTTCGTGGTCCACTTGGAAGCCCCTGAACCGTCTCCGAACACAAGTGGGAAGATGTAACTCAAACCTGGTAAAGTGGGGCTACCTCGACGGCACGGCAGTAGGGTGTGAATGTGGAGCTAAGTCGCAAACTATGCTCCACCTCTTATCCTGCTCTCTGTGTTCCAATATATGCAGTCAAAGTGACCTCTGCGCTGCCACCGACAACGCCGTGGTAGTTTTGGGCCAACGAGATCTGAAATACAGTCGTGCCAGCGACACGAAGAAGAACGTTAGAATTGACGGTCCAATAACGTATGAATGCTTACTGTCGGTAACTTTACAAAAAATTACATTAACCGACGGCGTCGGATCGATGGTATTTATTCCAGCTTCACAAAATAAAATGAAAACTGCCTCAGAAACGCCAGAGGATTAACTTCCAAGCACATTTCAAAGCTTAGCCCCTAATCAGTGAAGTTAATTAATGTCTACGTCGATTTAGTCTTAGGGCTGCGTCTGATAACCTGAAACCCTTGTATCCGTAGCCACAGCGAGATTCAGCCATCAAATATTCACGTGTGGAGGTATGGTTGCCGTTTTACTGCCTCCCGTTCCCTGCCTCGCCCCCTGGCCTCCTGAAACCCCTCGCAGGCCCGCTCGCGCCCTCAAACGACCCTGTCTGAAACAACTGAATGTGCTAAAATCAATAACTGTTGTTTGACGACAAAACTTTTACTCTAGACGTTGAGCTATTAGCAAAAAAACGGGTGCTAGCTGAAATAGTTATATTATATTGAAAAGAAGGTAAAGTCAAGTCACCACTCCACCTGGTACGAAACGAGATTTACAAAACAAGATCCGATCAATATAAAGCACTCGATATTACCTATTAGGTATGTATTTACAATAAATACTTATCAATGATTATATTATACTACGAACATTAAGTACAAAAAGGGAGAAATAAACCTCTTTTCAGCTATTATGGAATATAAATGTTACATAAATACCGTTTCATGCTCCCGTCGTCGTCCCTTTAAAGTTCGCTAAATACTGCAATGACGAGCTAAGGCCCTCCGTCGAAACTCAAT
The DNA here is from genome assembly GCA_937001585.2 of Brachylomia viminalis. Classification (NCBI taxonomy): domain Eukaryota; kingdom Metazoa; phylum Arthropoda; class Insecta; order Lepidoptera; family Noctuidae; genus Brachylomia; species Brachylomia viminalis. The sequence goes on along the minus strand of OW443302.2, from coordinate 9,048,502 downwards.
AAGAACCGCGACTGAGCCCGTCACAAATTATTATACCCACTCCCTAAATATAGTCCAAGAGAATGTTTTCATTTATTATACTGTAAAGGACATCAAGACGATATAAAGAGATGTACGCTTCAGAATTATAATGTCAGTAATGTAAACTATCACATCACTGAAACTATAATTCTGAAGCCTACTCTTCTTTTTATGTCTACGAATTGACAATAATAATCTACATACCTACCTTTAAGGCATTATGTTTTCTGTATAAACTGCACAGAGTACATTTTTATACAGATAAACTGACTGCACCATACGTAATTTTAAATTTGCACAAAATTTTTGAAATGTCGCCAAGTCTATACGTCACCTTGTCTAATAATTTCCCATTTTAAATTAATTTTACGGGGATTATGGTATGTATGGATAACCCGTAATAAAACTTTCGAAATTCGAAAGGAAAGTCTGAAATAGTACAACAAATAGTTCACGACCACGTACCTTATCACGTATCACCTTGTTCACGTATCTTTGTATTATTCAAATGAATTTTTTTACCTATCTCAAAAATCAATTGCATACTCGTAATTGTGTCTACGTTTTTTGGGTGCGGGGTTTCAATTTTTCCTGACTCGAGAGTCGACCCGCCACCCCGCAAAAGAGGTCCAAGAAGTTGGTTAGGTTAGTTGCCTCGGCCCATAGAGTCCGCAAACCGCTACAGACCGAGCCGGCTATTAGCAATGAAATCGGGCCGGCCGGACCCCTATAGGCTGTCGCAGAAAAATCTCTACAGCGAGATTCAGGATTCGACATAAAAAGTACAACGCCATCTAGTTGTCCTGTTTGAAATTAATCCCGTAGTTTGCCAGTCGTAATGTCCAATATATTAAAAGCTTAGAGTTTATAATCCCGTTTTTGTATACTTATGTTTTTTATAATATCTCAAATGCGTTATATTTGTGGAGTTTTAACACCCTTTGCCAGGTAGGCAAACGTTAACCGTGGCCACCGTGGGAAATATTTTTAACTGACTTTGACGGCGTAAAGAGGCGTAATATTTAAGCGCTAAAAATTGTACTTATATGCAGTTTTTTTACTGTTTTATGAACGCTTAAACTCGTTCCGTAAACCGTTGGTGTATTACTTAGAACGTTTGGTTCATTCTCGTTAGCTGATAACCTGGAATGCGTTATAAACTTTTGCAAAGGGCTTAAGATACTTCCTTTTGTGTGTAGGTAGGTAAAATAAATAGTTACAACAACGTTATAGTAATGGTTATTAGCCCCTTATGTACCTAAGCTTCAACAAAGCTATTATGTAAATTAAAACAATTTGGCAAATTGCGTGTGTGAAATTACACCGACATAACGAAAAATGAATTAATAATTGTTTTACAATTACCTTTATCGTAAACTTTATTGCTTTTATTATTTTTATTTTTAACAATGGTATTATAAAACCGTGTTGGTAAATGACGGCTTTCTCTTATATGCGGCATTATGTCCGGTGTATCGGTGTGATATAACCCGCGTGGTTTCCTCGGCCGGCACAGGATGGGCTTGTGGTTACCACCGATAGGCATCCCGCTATAACACTACTTCATTGAAACCTAACCGGTTCACCATTTCCTCTCTGAGGCAACATCCTCTGTACGCAACTTTTTTCCTATGGTTATGCGGCATAGGACTCATATGAATTTATAATTGAATGTATATTAAATATGGTTAGCACATACACAGCGTGTACAAACTTATATTAAACATTAGCAATTTTTCATTCGAGATGTAGGACAGTACCTAGACATAGACATTTAACAAGCCTAGTGCTATACAGGGTGTTTGGCGCATGGACTGACACAATGTTTCCAGGGATTTGGGGGGTCATTAGCTAGGTTCTACCCATACACCCTTTGTCCCAATTTTTTTAACGAATTTAGAAGTTGTAAAATTTCATACAAAAATAAACTTTGGAAGCTTGTAAGGAATTTTCTTGAAACCAGTTGTATCACTGCCACTACACCCACAAACAAAAAACTTACTATTTCGATTAAAAGGAAATATTTTGGGTGTTTTTTTCGTTAAAAAAAAAATCATATGTAACCAACCGTGACGTTTGGGACAAAGGGTGTATGGGTAGAACCTAGCTAATGACCTCCCAAATCCCTGGCAAAATTGTGTCGGTCCATGCGCCAAACACCCTGTATAGCCGAACTACGAATATATTCAAACTGCACTTGTTGTTGTGGCTATTTTCATTAAATAATTTGATAACTATCTACCACCTAGTTAAGCTTTTTAAGTAAAGTAATTTCGGTCTCTCTCATGCGTTTTCACGAGTTTTCCATGTCCATCGCTCTGCCAATACTTACTTACGACTTGTTATCTATCGTGACGGAAATTTGTTCTCTTATCGCGTTCCTGCAAAAAATCGCATTAGCCACCCTCTATCTGCCGTTACATGGAAATTAAAATCCTGATTCGTTGGAATAAAAATTTTGTAATAAAAGAAACGAAATGGACAATCTGGTATCTATACCTACATGTAGGTATGTAGTAAAGCTGAAGAGTTTGTTTGAACGCGCTAACCTCTGGAACTAGGTACTTACCAATTATTTTTAATAATAATAAATTGTTTTATTTGGGACAACATAGGAACCATTTTTGTTAGTACCTACACACCTTAGATACTACAACTTATACACTAGGATTAGTAACAAAATATAAAGGCAATCAAGTTAGTGAGTCACGTAGGTACCTGCGAGGCATTTCATGCGGACAATGATTCCGCATGAGGTGCCTTAGCACAGGAGCTCTCGGGTCCTCACAAGCGATGCCACCTTTTTCCTGATGATAGCATGGAAACCATCTGTACGCGATTGGGCAAACATCCCCGGGGCACTACAGAAACAAGGGAGTTTCATTCAACATCATAATGAAGACATTGTTATATTGGACGCGCAAGGCGCTTAGCGTCCCCCGTGAACAGCTGCACCAGCTGACGTGAATTTTTTAATTTGAGAAATTCTTTTTGAATTTGATAGCCTAATTCTTGAAGCTATTTAACATCACGCTATGACCCTAAGGAGCCGAAAAGAAAAAAATAGTCGAAACGGCGGGTGAAACCACGGGACACAGCTAGTGTTTGATAATGATGGGGCTTGTCTATACGTAGAGATTCGATAATAAATGCCGAGCAATTTCCGCGGGAACATAATCAAACCGAGCTGTAATTGAGTTTAGTTTGCATCGAGTGTCTACTGTTTGAATTTTGGCGCGATGAGCAAATGTGTAGTGAATTGCATTAACTTGATTTGGTATTCAAATCTCGGTACTTAAATGTTTAGATAAACATTCTTTTTATCCTTGTTTTATTGTTCGATAGCTATTTCTTATGAAGAAGAAAATAAGAGTAAACCAAATAAGTTACTGTTTACTGTCATTTAGTCATTTTAAACTTACTTTTTTTTGCCTTTAAATAATAAATACTCACTACACACCTTTATATATAGTGCACAAATACTAGTCGGAGCATATATTTGCATCGACTAATCTAATTTCCCAAAATAGCCATCTCAATTCCAATCTGTTAACCGAACAAATTAATTAGACTACATGTGACCTACAAACAAGAACATCGTTTTAAAAGGGGTGTTTGCGTCTCCACAAGTTCAGTGGAGTCGTGTTCCGAGCCGGGGACTGGGAGCCGGGAGCTGGGATCGCTGGCGTCTGGGCACTGAGCAAATATTCCCGGCGCATTCCCCGCTTCCTTCCCCCACTTTGCACTGATAAAACTGAAATTTAGTTCACATTTCGAAATGAAACTCACCAGATTATTTCACATGTTGAATATTGGATTATGTAGGTACCATTGGTCTGGTTATTTGTGGGAGGATTTTATATGAATGTTTTAGAACTGTATTTTCTATTAAATCTGCGGTGTTAGGAATTGTACTTTAAATAATGATAAAAAAGAAAAGGACGGAAAAGGAGGGGGTATAGGAAGTAACCATGAGATGTAATGGATTTATTAAAAGAAAAATATTCTGCTACGATCATTTATGAATATTGCATCAATTAAACAAAAGGGTTATCAGTACATATTATAAAAACAAAGTACGTGCACGTCTTTCTACATTGTTCTCACATGTATAATTACAAAATGAATGATTTAACCACTTTTTTGTAACAATATTTTGATTTAAAAGAGTGTCCATGGAGTTTCTTGCCCGTTTTTCTCCATAGGTACCTACTACGCTTTGGAATGGGCAACTAGCTTCATCTTTCTAACTGACCGACGACCCCTTGACAATTTATAAGTGCCTGTAATTGGTTTATTTGAAATAAATGCTTTGAGTATGAGTTTGAGTAGGATAAACCCGATCTCCACGCGGGCGCAGCCGCGGGCAAGACCTATTTAGTTATTTTTAAAGATAACAATTCCTATCTTATCATTACCCGACTGGGTATTCCCATTGAAGATGCAGTTTTAAACAGTGACGCCATTTCGCCAGCTACGGCGTAGGGTTAACTCGCTTGCCTTATGAATCCATTATGACCCATTTTAAGTCCCATCTCCTGACTGGCACAGAAACCTTGTCACCTGCAGCAAGAACGGAATACCGAATTAAGTACAACATTGCAATGCAGATAAAATGTTCCTACAAGCTATAGTTATGCGGAATCTCACTTTTAAATGCCCAATTAACCACAATAATCTTTTTTAGAGAAATGAAGACTCAGTACCTTAGCGTAAGTCACGACTGTATGTTGGTAATTTAAATGGATGTGAGACATTCTGTAGGTAATGCATAGTATCCATCCGTCACGCCCCAACGTAACGGGTTCTTACTTTAGCTTGTTAATTAGATAACTCATTGCAAAAATAACGATAATAATGATAGATAATCTCTTCAACAATACTCGAGACAAACCGTTTTATGGATTGAAATAACTCTCAAATGAGAGGCACCCCACGTTTCATAATCGCATTACTAAAATGTCCGGACAAAAGTACAAGAATTTCCTCGAGATCCGTAGATATACCTCGGTAGGTGGTGTAACGTCATTTTACTCTCGGAAAGCGAAAACGTAACCGTAAATTACATTTATTTAGAGCAGTATCTGACTTGATTTATTCCCTTTTTATGGTACTTAGCACATTCACGGCGGAAGAAAATGTATACCTGCTGAAAATGAAAAGAAAAATGTATTAGAAATGTATTTTTCAGTCATTGTGGTAGCTGTATAAATCACAGCTAATAATAATTTAGCTTCAGACATGGGCATTGTTGTTATGTATATTTATTTCAGACTAATGCCTTGATAACCGTCTTTTGACCTACGTTTATTAGGAGCTAAGCGCATAGGCGACTGCGACTGACTATCTACTTGATCAATTTAAAAGAAACGTCTACGACTCTGTTCGGGAATACCTACACTAAGTTTCTGCTATACGAAATATTGTCGTGCAAACTATAAGAAATATTCGACTATTGTTTATGCTAACATAACGTTACAATGTCTAAAATAAAATTCAATACAAAAATGGCAGCTAATAATATAGATCAAAGTACAGCACCTCAAACGTTTGCGAACAGCCACATCTATTCAGCAGCAGTCATTATTGTGTCGTGTCGTTTTAGGATATACTGTTCATGTATTCAAATAATGCTGGCATGTCGCGAGCTGCTGTAGCTAACGAGTAGATATGGCAACATGGCCGCGGTAGCCCGTGTCGAACAGCCCTCGATGATTAAAACCAGCCCAGTTGATTACGTTGCATGTTTCTACCCTTTCACCGCGTATATGAATACCGACCGATAGCTTTATTTAGGTTAAACATGTTTCGCATACTTTTTCGAAATTGCTTCGGTTAAGGGTTTTAGTTATTCCTCTAATCTATTGAAGAAGCGAATAAGTACCTAAATAAGCGATGTCCATTATTGTATACACGATACGTAGACATTTTTCCGCTTTTAATTGCTCTGGTAAATAAAATATACAAGTTAGTTCGCCTAATCCTATTTCTTTTAAAGTGTTCTGCCCTCGATAACATAAATAAACAACAAAATCTACACATGGTTAAAGATACAGTCACATAAAAAGCTTACAAGATTTAGGTCACCAATGAAAGAAAACATGTTTCCTAAAATAAACATACCGATTCGTACCTCAATTGAGTTGTTTATAATAGAGGCTTACAATACAATAACCAGAACTCGGATTACGTCGAACAAACTAGGTAGATCATAGCCATAAGCCGCGATGTTGTGCGGTGATTACCATAAACGAAGGGGTAATCAATTGATTCGCGAATTGTGGTGCGCGTAGTATCAAAAGATTCATAAGCCGATACAGGAAACGGCGCGATTAAGCTGAACGGAGCGGAAATTACGCGCCGCCGGCAGCCGTCTCCGAATCTAACAATGCACGATATTGATCACATCACTGCCTACCTACGTATTGTATGTACATATTAACTCAATGTTGATTGCTGACGGAATGTGCTCCTAACATAGCTATATGTTCACAGAATGCTCCGTGGATTAAATACGAATCAGTTATTAAGCCTTCTGCTTGCTATACTCAAATCTGTGGCCTTTAATGTCCCTCAATCAGGACTTAACTACTTTGTCGCAAGTAAACCCCAATTAAGCTCACGTTGAAAAATGAGAGAATACATCGTGAAAAAGGATTAACCGAAATTCGTGCCCGAAAAGTGTGAAATGAATATAATTTAATTATTTTGGGTCAGATATATTAAGCCGGTAGCTCGGCAGTAAAGAAAATTAATATTTTGCAGCTGAACGCCTTCCTGGCAAAATATTTCATACCGCACTCGTTCTGTCCACCACAGACTGTCCTAGAGCCACTAGAGTATTTTAATTTTGCTGCTAACTCATTTCTTGGTTTCTTGGTTCATTAAGTGGTGCGACAAATTATATGAACAAGTGAACACACAATATTATCTTGTAATTTGAAGGGAGTCGTGCTGACCAATTTGTGCTTGTAGATTAACTTAGTAATGGTTTACAGCTAAAATAATAGGAGCATTACAGTAATAGTGATATGAAAGCGGCATCAATCACATCTGCGGTGGGTGTCGAATGCGACGGCGGAGCGTGCCGAACGATTTGATGTGTGACGCTTCCTTAGATCGCTCAGCACCATTGAGACGTTTTTGATTGCATTCCCGACATTCCTTGGCTCTTAGACCCTTTGGACTGTGAGCGATCACAGTTTAAATCGGAATTTAGATTGCATGTTAAGGAGGCCGGCAGTTTTTTGAGAAAAAGGGGAGTCGTCTATTGAGATTCCGAAGCGGAGCGGTGTGGGTGGTAGCTAGCTGTGCCTTACTTCCTGAACAGCTAGTTTACGTGTAAATGAGCTTTGAGGTCATCACTGAAAACTTTTTAATTGTTATTAGTGTCCTTCATTTCGGCCTGGTAATCGTCACAACAGCGACGGTTAACACCACCAGATATGTCTTTGTGATGTAACTCACTATTTTTTCAGCTGATAGAAGTATGCTGGTATGAAATCACGAGAAGTCAAGGGTCAGATTACTCCACAATGTAATAAATGCAATGAAAGGGTTTCATGGATGTAGGGTATGTGTTGGATCGCTGACATGATTGACTACAAGTTTTATAAATAAATATACACTATTTTGAAGATAGTGCAAAACCTACACCATTTTACAGTAGCTTGCTTTTATGGACTGAACGCCTATTTACCTACTTATTAAAACATTAAAGTAAATTGATTGACCCATTTCATGAGTCAAGCTTAGGAGCTTGACTCATGAAATGCGTCAATCAATTATATACACAATAAGTATATTATATACAATAAGTAAATGATCTTGCAAATTCAGAAAACCAGATCTAGCAGTGACGTAGGTGCTATCGCTCCCGAGGTTCCGACATACCCTAGATGCGGCTGCGTCTGCGGGAGGACGCCAATCAATCATGGCGGCCGCTGACAGCGCCAGCTGTTGGCGACGCAGCGGCACTATACACCCGCTTCATGCCGCCATCATTAACTTGTGGTCACAAACAAGCGCTGATTAAAACAACGACTGCTAACTAACACACAGCTAATATTGACAAAACACTCATGTATATGAATCGTGTCAACGTTAAATATTGGTTCACTATTCAGTCACCAAAAGAAACAAGGTAGATAGATAGTAGATATACCTAACAAATCCTCATTAACATTCGTACAATAATAAATACATACCAAGTTACGTAAGACTATTGCGAAAAGAAGAAAATCGCCATCTAAAGTAATCTTAACAGCGGGCTATTTCCTGTAAAATTGACTTCGTTCATATCTACGAGATAAGTAGCCCACTGAAATCTGAAGAACACAATACGGAGCGCGAACACTTCGAGCACTTTCAGCGCTTTTATTCACGGGCAGGCCAAGCGTGACCACAGATAAAATATCACAGTAAGAGCTGAAAACTGGCACTGGAAAGTGCTCGTACTATAGCTTCATTTGTTTTTTTAAGAATTATCATGTTTATCCATATGCAAATGCATGATTGGATATATACTGGAACTTTCTTTATGATAGGACAGCGACACTCTGTGCACTTTGTAAGGTTTTATCATACGAAAGAAAATTCGTCCAATGTACCTCTAGGGTTGCTATATTGTCACAACTTTTGACTATAATTAAAATGGAAATGATGCCACCGTAATATAATTGCATTGGACGGTTTACCACAGCTCTACAAAAACCGTACAATGAAATCGTTTTTCTTCTTCGTTTAATATCACGTACGCATCAAAGTTACGTGAGGCGCTTATAAGCTTTCTGCGTGATATGTGTGAACCCAAGATATCAATAAAAAACAAGCACGAAAATTATTTCTCTATTTCGTACGCTGAAGAAGACACTCGTACGCAGATTTATGCACATGGCCATGGATTTATGCTGTCTACAAGTGTAGACACACTTTTAAAAGTCATACCTACATACCGTTGTGAAAGCGAAAATTGCAAAGTAACCAACGCTGTTCCATCAATATTTCATTAAAAATGAACCTCGCTTCGTAAATCGCAAAGTAATAAAGTTCACAATACGGCTATGGAGTTGTAAAATATAAAATGAAGAGTGTATTTCCTTATTGCAGAGCCTGGCGCCTGGCGGTGTTCGGATGCAGCGCGCACTAGTAAGATATCCACTTGACTTTGTTTCTCTCTTGAAAACTATTCGCTGATTCGCTCCACTCAACTACTTTGGCTCGGTGCCTCTCCGCTAATTATACTTCCACTTAAACAACAGTATAATATTTTCGCAAAATTATTGTAGTTCAATTTTTTTGTAGTTTTCTTTAAGGATTATATTAAAACTTCTTACGGTAGAAACTTTTTTTATAATTTAACATCAACATTGTGTTTAATAATAGGCTAAATAAACCGGAACCTGATACGTTAGTAAAATGGCTGACTACCATTCCCAGACAATCACAATATCAACTAATACGTCCCGCAGAAGCCCACCTACGTGGTAACTGGAAAAAAAACCTTATAATCAGCCTATAATGTTCCCAGTGTTGGGACACAGGCCTCCTCTCGATGAGAGGGAGAGAATGTAATAATAATAATAATGTAAGAGGCTGTAATCTACCAAGCGGACCCAGTGCGGATTGGTAGATGTCACAATCATGTCTTCGAATTTTTGGTTCTTGGACAGCTGGTTTCCGCACGATGTTTTCCTTCACCGTTTTGAGAGCAGTGGTGATGAAATTATTTACACAAAGTAAAGCGCCTGACTGGGTTTGAACCTACAACCTACAACTCACAAGTCGCGGCCGTTACCACCGAGCCACCGCTGCTCTGGAAAAAACCTAGCGGCGATATATCGAGCAATTTACTTAATACGTCAGAAACTGGCCCGAAAGGCTTCAACCAATTACCTATTGTTAGTGGTAGTGCAGATGTAAGGGCCTACAGGGTAATATATACACGCCACTCATTTCATTACACAGAGATAAGGGTCTTGTGAATATTTGCGCTCAATTTGGCACATTTATGTTTCGGCGTCGAGTGACGTGAGTGAAGAGCACTGGCCGAGCACAAATCTTTGTCTTTATTTATAAAATGGAGATGTGGCCGGTGAGTTTAAAATAACAGATATACAGAACTTTGAGCAAGACTACGCCAGTAGACACCCAACAATGAGGCTGTTAGGGTCATACATACATGCACGTAATTAGATTCGGGCACCATAGAGCCAATAGCAACTCGCCCAAACTCGTAATTGGCCATAACTGCAGCTCCAGTGTATAATTGGTTGGAATCAAGTTGGCCGCGTGCGGTATCCGTTGACGTCACACTCGAATGCGAAACGCTAACTAGTGGCACTCAGCTCGGCCAACACGAACCCGGGCAAGACTCACAATACGGATAGTGTGTCCCCTCAACTCGGACGAGCTCAAATAATCGCGTTATCGTTGCGATATTCCCGGGAGCCACGGAGCGGGGAAGGCTGAACGAGTAATCCGCTTTGGTCGCGACAGCCACAACTTTGTCGATCGCTCTTCTGGATTCTCTACTTTAAACTTGCATGCCGCGACAAAAGAGTAATAAGATTCGTTCACGGGTAACTTTCTTAAACCTTTAAACTCAAACTTAGATTTTATTCGGTATACTAATACTTTGAAAAATGTCGGCGTTTGCGGCGACACACTTCTTGAATACCATGTACTCGTATATTGAACACGTACTCGGCACGTAAACTACGCGCGCATGTACGTCGTGTATCTCTACATTCATATTTGATTTACGTGTTCAGTATACGTGTACATTGTATACTCGGTGAACAATAACCGTTTTGTACTTTTTTCTTTGAAATTGATCACGAATTCTCCAATATTAATACAATAATTTTGTCGGCACGACAGCACGAAATGTTGAAACTAAAGTTGACTGTTAGTAGGTACCTAGATACTGTTCTTCGTACAGATAATAGGCTTTGGTGGGTATTAAAGTAAGGTCTCGTGCTGTATGATAAAGGGAGACAGTCATCGCAGGCATCGCGTTGACGACATTGCACGGAGTCGCTTGCTGCATTATTTAACTGCATTCTGCATTTCAGTACCCAGTGTAAACTTTGTATCTGTAGCGCAGTGTGTTTGTAAATTTATGAAGCGGCGTATCTATTACAGTAAGGCCACGTGATATATCACTGTTTAGCTCATTCTTTTGAACATTTAACTGCTAAACTGTTTTCGTCCATATCCTGATGAATGTTCTTCTACTATTGGTAGCTACGTGTGCACAAATATGTGAGAGCGACACGATACACACGTATACTTCAAATTTATCGCCAACTATTTATTATATTTCGGGCGCCTCGAACAGAAATGGTGATATGAAATGTCTATAAAATATAAAAGGCGGCGTGTAGTATTTTCGGTGAGAAAGTCATTTTACTGGGCGTCCCTTCCTGCGCCGACCCGACCGGTTCCCGTCTTCCATCACTCATTCCGGTCACGAAATAGCTGGATATGTGTGTAGTGTGTACCTACATGATATTTCTGCGGCAACACAGTCGCGGAAGGGTTCGCTTAGAAACAGGAGAAGATCATTTTTTTTCTACACTAACATGCAAAATAATGACGGAACTGTCAACCAAAAGGATAACGTTTTTGTATCTCTGAATACATAATTATAAATCTTGTTTACAGCTGTGTATGTGGTGTGATAATAATAAAAAAAAATCACAAACAGTAATGAAAAAATCCAAATCTCACTGAAAAGTTCCTACAAAAACACCCCTTCATTGTTTTCACAAGCTCAAAAATGCAATTTTCACAAGCGCATTGCTAATTTGCATTTAAATAAAGGTTCTTGTTTTGAAATAAAACGCGATTTTGTATTTTTATTCGGAGTTCAGCGCGGGAGGCGTTTGTGAGAACGTATGATATTCGCGTGCAGTTATAGGCTTTCATAAGACGTTAGCTGGCTGGCTGCTGGCTGGCAACACTCCACGGTTGTGCACTGACACCTCGTAAGTACGTCACATACTTACTTGAACATAACTTGTGTTGTGTTCGTATCGTCGCAACAATAAAGTTATCGGTGAAGACCTAAAAGTAGAATTAGTGTCATTGGTTGCACTTGTACAAAGTTTAATGTTATCTAACAGATTAATTTAAACATAAACATAATAAATAACGATGTACCCGAAGACTTGTTAAAAGATAAATACCTACTTGTATTCATATTCATTTGGATATAACAAAGTTCGACAGGAAGAACCTGTCAATGCGTTAAAGTCATGCCTAACGCGACTTTAATCTCAATGTATTCTTTGCACGCACAATGAAAAGATTTTTTCGAAATACGACCCCCGAGAGGGAGGGCAGGAGAATGTATTTTCACGAGCTCGGCTCCAGAGCGGATACTTATAGTTAAAAAATATAAATACAGAACCAAGATATTCCCTGTTGTATAAAACAAGGGACGTTTTAATTCTTGGCATTTATCTATGCCTTTAGAAGGAAAACGATCGCACTTAATTGCCTCGTTAAACTCTACAAAACACTTTTTTACATATTTTTTTTTTATTTAGTTACCGAAATCTTGTATTTGGAATACTTTTGAAATTAAAATGTATAATTTTCAGTTAAAGCACGTTCTGTAATAAATAATAACACATTTTATTTAATATTCATTCAATAAATTCAGCACCTGTTAATTACAAAACTCTTAGAAGATGTATGACAATGTCGTAGAGGCGGCGTAGGCCGCGTAGCAACGCGTAGCGTGGCGTAGTCGCGGCAACTTCAACGCTATTTCTAGCTGTGGACAATTTTCTTGGTACATTCTGTACATTTTACTTCTGAATATTATGAAATGGCTCCTATTAAACCAATACGAGATTATACTAACTAGTATACGTTAAGTAGGTGACAGCATAATCATTAAATAAATTAGTTAGTAGATTACTAGATATTTGATTATGTTTTGTTTTAGCCACCATAATCTTTTGATAATCTCATTAGACCTTGATCTGAATCTAATTTGGGAAATAAATAAGGATATCTAAATTAAGCGTCGCTGGCGTAGCCAGTGTCTACGCCATAACGCGCGTCACAAACAGTGTTATATCCATGTTTTTTCTTCTGTATATTAGAATACTTAATGGTTATCGATAAACTGTTTTGGGTAACAACAAGCCTGTGTTTTATTATGATATAAATGAACTTTCCATTACTTGTCAAGCTACGGGCACAAAATACGACAATGTGGGAGAAATATTTTTGTGCGTCGTCATCGAATCCGGTAGCATATTACGGGAGGTAATCAGTGCCCGGCATATAAACTGTGGAAGGATTTGCTGTGATCAGTGACAGCGCATTAAGGCGGATATTGGCAATATAGGCGCATTGAGCGTCAGCCGGCTCAATACCGGCTCCACTCGCGCCACACTCATCAACCTATCGCTGATGCTCCATTATGATTGCTGTAGAAGACATCGACGACCATGCAACTGTCAAGTTTTAGACTTTATTATGCGAAATTGTTATAAGATCTAGCCGAGATAATAGTTACCATTTATCATGCAGTCTTACTTCTTATTTTATAGATATCTATTCTTACCTAATCTCATAGATAAACCATGCGATACAAAAATAAATGTATTTGTGTGTGTGTATTTATTTTACGGAGATTATTTTAATGTCTTAGCCACCACAGAGTAAATTATTATGTGCTGTAAAATCAATCGCTTTAAAAATGATCACATAATCGAGAACGATGTGGGCCACCTAATTTTAAGGCTAAATGATCGGCGTGTAATATGAGCTTGGGGAGTATCGACATGCAGTGAGGACGTAGTGGTGGCGCGGAGGTCACACAGCAGGCCAGGCCGGCGAGCACGTGAGCTTCCACCGGGGACCATTCATGTGCGAGGGCGGCGGCTTGCGCGCGCACCGATCAATACGCGCTGGGCGCGGGCGGGCAGTGCCCGGCCCGCCGCGCGACGCCTCGCACGCGTACCGCCGCCGCGAGCCCATGACCGCCCTCCACAGATGACGGAGCCCCGCACCCTACGAGAGCGCCGCACTGTCCCCGTCAGCACGACCACACTCGCCGCGCGCTCCCGCACTCGCTCGTACCGCGCGACGATAAGGTAGGAAAATCGATAGCTCCTAGTGCCGCAGCATCCGCTGACCGCTCCGCCGCCGCCGCCCGGCCGCACGCGCGCGTCTACCCGCCTGCTCGCAGCCCCGGCCCGCTGCTCCCTGCTCGTTGCTGCTCACGGCTCAGAGCACGTCACAAATCTTGCTCCCCGTGCCCGACATCTGCCACGTTATGCCCTTATCACTACATTTTTGATAACCGTTATTTATTACAATTTATACCAATTTCCACTGAATTTCATGCGAAAATATTTCTCTGATATCATTAGTGAATACATTTTTGCAATCACAGAAATTCCTAATTACCAGAAGGGTAAAAACAAAATCCCCTGAAACTAAATGGCGGGCTGATCCCTTACCAAAAGAGATAAAGTACTTTTCCATGATAGCTAGGTACACATCATCTTTCTGACCTTAAGTTATTTGACTGTCTGCCTAATAGGTACTTTTTATTACTTTTATATATTTATGGTAAAAATAAGTAGCTTTTTAGTTAAAACTCCTTTAACTTAGTGATCATATGATTAGTGATTTTCCGAGCTAGTAAGAGCGACGGGTTACGAGTGAATGCGTGATTTCCAAATTCGTTGTAGTCGTGTTAGTTATAGATAGTTGTAACCAGTAATAATTATTATGTGGGTACATCATACTTATAGTTTCAATGGAAACTAATAAAATTACGTACAAATAGACCTCGTGCCTCGATATTTTTTTTTATAAAACTTGCCTTTTTCTATTCAGTGTGTAAACTTTTTTTTAGTTTTGTTGTATTCCTGACTTACATTCAGCTTGAACTCGGGTAGGTCTCGAAGCGTACAGATGTAGTTTTTTCGACCAATAAAATATCTGCGCGCTCCAGCTTTTAGCTTCTTGATGCTTCGGCAACACCTATGTATGTATGTATGATTTGAAAATGGTTATTTAATATCAAACATACGAGGCTGGGGTTATGCAATGTTATGGATTATTTGAAATTAAATGACACGTGGACTGCTACGTTATCTTAAATTAATTATCTTGCCATAGTGTTAGCTGTGAATAAAAAAAATCATCAACGTCAAAATATTTAAAAAAGCGCTTCTTTTAGCTAAATATCAACTTTGAAACTACAAATAGCCTTGAGGTTAAAGCATGGACGGGGGTGGCTCGTGTAAAAAACCTTCCTTGTTAATATTTTGCTTAAAGTCACAAACCCATTTTCGTTATGCAAACAAAATATTTTATACAAGCACTTTTGTAAATCGCCACGGTTATGATGATAGAAGCACCCTATTCACATTTGAGGAAACAGCTGTATCGAAAGTCATTTAATAAAATGGGGTGTCATATAGGGTAGGGGTGCCATCTGACCGGATCTTCCTCAAGTAAAACTCAAAAATCGTCATAATAAAAAAGTACTTTCAAATCCTTTCGAAATTGCCATTTTATAAAATGAAATATTTATTCAAAACGGACGCGACCCGGTTTCCTTGAATATTATGTTGATTTATTTTATTGTTTGTCTTTATTTCAGATTCAGGCCAAGGATCTGCTGCGATTCATTTTGCATAAAGAAAATTACTGTAGATTCAGTCACAGCGTACAGTCACTTTGCACTTTTCTTACAACAAAATGTTTTAACTTTTAAATAGAGATACACATTTTCTAAAGGGGGAGAAACGTGAACGTTAGACCAACGCAAACAGTGTGTGCGCTTTTTCATTATTTTCACTAAACTCCCGTAAAAGATCACACACTAATAATCGTAATTCGTACCCAACTTAATCTCAAGGTGCTCAAGAAATATCTATGTGCAGAAGTATATTTATAATGCAACAAATTAATAACATAAATAAAAGCTTGGCATGTAAGCGTCGTTAGAATATTGACGGCTATGGTAAGCTGTAGGGGCTGGGGTGTAGGTCGATTATATGTCGTGATGCAGTGCAATTACTAGCCACGGGAAATAGTCCAAGGACGAGCTCGGTTCAAAGGCCACCCACCTCTCATACACCGCCTAGCTTATCGGCTATGCTAATATGTATGATATTTATATACGAAGGTAGTTAACTGCGTAATTACTTACTTTGGCTATGAACTGTAATTGTTATAATTGTTAGGAATGATAATTTATTATTGCAGTACGGATAGCATAGCAGTACTGGTGGTTGGTAAGCAATAAAATCTACATAATTGTAGATCCATCATTTTCAAGATTAACATTCAAGATTTTTTTTTAAATCATTCTATTTAGTAGACGTGCATGTTATTCCTTTACCTACTATCAATTAGCGAAGGGTTAACTCTGTGTCTTGGACGGTTTCGGATCCCAATAAGTATTTCGTTGTAATTGGGCTCGTTCAAGTCATCATGAAACGACATACAAAAAAAAGCATTAATGATGAAAGTAAATACCTAACCTTCAATAAGCTGCCAAACGTTGGCTATATTTACCTTGACTTGACTCCGTGTTTGCAAATTGTCGCCGCTTCAAATCCTCAAGTAATTGACACATTTAACAAGGAGTTAAGTCTTCGACAAACATGTTTCAGTGACGATTACACGGGGATTTTTCCAACACAAGCATGTTGCCTTCATTTTCTGTTATGTCGAGTAATTTTAGAATATTGAAAAATAGAAAATATGAACAGATGAATGTTTAAGCTTGACGAACAGATAATGAGGGGTTGATACACAGGGAGCTGACTCAAATTAGTACCTACTGAGTAGAAATATACAGTTGTTTTAAAGTTGCTGTAAAGAGCCTTCATAACAACTTTATATTTAACTTCAAAAGGTCATAACGAGTTTCTTCCTCCATGATGAGGGGCGAGCTTCTTGTTTTGCGTCAAGCTACTATTGCTATTCATAATTTTCTAGACACATATTATGCAAAATATAACCCTTTATGGTGAGATTTACGTAGGTATGTGTGGTGTATGCATGTATGTATGCCTTCTTCAACGTGCACGATATCGCCCTATGTCCAGGTTAAATTCAGATATATTGAGCATTAATAATTAGAATATAATAAATAATAATTATAAATCGTTTATTAACCAGCTTAAGTTCTTACATTTCCTTATAACTAAAGTTAAGGTCTAATAAAGGACTACTGTCAACGGATGGTGGGTGTACCTACTAAGCTGTTCATAATGATACCCAAAGACCCTCTAAAAGTTAAACGATTCCCCTCGAAGAACAAACATGGCATTGACAAAGTAATGACAAGCTCTAATGCGATACTAAATTACTAAAACACAGCATAGGAAATTGTCTGAACAGACATTCGTCGCTCGATTATTTATGGAATTTAAAATGAGTCGCGGCATTTGCGTTTACTCCAAAATATAGAGTAACACATGCATGACAAATAAAGTACCTACAGTGATGCTTTAGGTTTGGGAACAAGACAAAGGAAAACCGTATAAGTGCATACTCCGGTCTTCACAGATCTATGAAGCTTGACAAGAAATAGGAAGGTATTTACAGCCAGTAAGAATGTAATCTAACATGCAAAACGGAGCTGAAAGCATCGTGGATTGATCCACGATATGGACAGACGACTTTAGTCGACTGTCCATATCGCGACTTCAAATTTTCTGTCATTGTCTTCTGAGGCTTTACAGCCGCGGGTGGGCCTTAGCCTAGCCAAGTATATTTCTCAAATTTTTCACTCCAACAGTTATTAAAGCTTGGTCTACGCCAGCCAACCATCTGAGCTTGGGCCGGCCTCGACTTCACCAACCAGCTGGTTTACTACCAAGTACACGTTTGGTTGCCCTGGTCGCGTCTTTTATTGCGACGTGTCTTGCCCATCGAACACGTCCTATTTTAACGGTCTTAATACGAGGGCGGGTCAATAAGTCCGTGACTTTTGGAATAAAACACAGATTTTTTGATAAATAAATCATTTTATTTTTCAACGTAGTCTCCCTTGAGCTCTATACACTTTGTCCAACGCTTCTCCAATTTTTTTATTCCTTCCAAAAAATATGATTTGTCGAGGTCCTCAAAATAGGCCTTTGTTTGCGAGATGACTTCATCATTGGAGTCAAATCTTTTTCCACCAAGCCATTTCTTCAGGTTTGGGAACAAGAAGTAGTCACTCGGAGCCAAATCTGGAGAATAGGGCGGATGAGGGAGCAATTCATAGCCCAATTCATGGATTTTTGCCATGGCAACTGCACATGTGTGCACCCTTGCATTGTCTTGGTGGAAAAGAACTTTTTCTTGGCCAAATGAGGTCGGTTTTTTTTCAAATCGTCATTGAAGCGGTCCAATAAGTTGGCATAATATTCCCCATTGATTGTTCTTCCCCTTTGAAGGTAGTCAATGTGGATTATCCCACGTGCATCCCAAAAAACAGTCGCCATAACTTTATTGGCTGACAAACCCACCTTGGCCTTCTTTGGCGCCGATTCACCCTTAGAAACCCACTGTTTTGACTGTTGTTTGGTCTCTGGTGTGTTGTGATGGATCCATGTTTCGTCCACGGTTACAAAACGGCGCAAAAACTCCTCCATATTACGATTAAACAACGCCAAACCTTCCTGTGAAGTTGTTACACGATTGCGTTTGTGGTCTACTGTGAGCAAACGCGGCACCCATCTTGCGGAAAGCTTTCTCATGCCCAAATGATCATTCAAAATTGAAACCACTGAGCCATGCGAGATCCCTACGGCTTCCACAATCTCTTGCACTTTCAATCTTCGGTCGGCCAACACCATATCGTGATTTTTTTCGATTGTTTCGGGTGTAGAGACCTCAACTGGGCGTCCAGGACGTTCGGCATCTTCAGTGCTTGTACGGCCACAACGAAATTCAGTAAACCACTTTTTTACCATTGAAATCGATGGTGCAGAGTCCCCATAATATTTATCAAGCTTAACCTTGGTCTCGGTAATGGTTTTTTTTCGCAAAAAATAATGCTTATTAAGCACACGAAATTCACTTTTTTGCATTTTTTCCTCAAATTACTGGGTAGTCTGATAAAGATAGCTGTCAAACACAAACTAACTGACGCAGCAAGTTCAAATTTTGATAGGAGTCAACTGACAGATGCCTGTTGACAGGAGTAGTGTTGCTTTTTCAGTGAAGAGGTCAGAAATTCAAAAAGTCACGGACTTATTGACCCGCCCTCGTAACATTAGGCTCGTCGTAGATCTCGTAGAGCTCATCCTTGTACCGCATTCGCCATTGCTCGTTTTCCAGCACTGAACCGGATATACGCCTCAGGGTTTTCCGTTCGAAAGTTATAGAGAGTTCTCGTCTTTTTCTCTTAGTACCCAGCATTTCGAGCAATATGTCAGTATTGGTATTGTACAATCATGTTAGTATTCATCTTAGTAAAGTCTTGTAGAGGAGAAGTTGAATGCTTCTCTCATGAGTATCTTAGAACGAAAATATCTTGTTAGGCTGAAATAGCATTATTGGCCGCCATGATTCTCCTGTTTACTTTAGAACATATGTCGTTTTTGTCCATAGCTAAACCTGTACCTGGGATAAGACGATAGCCTACGTAGCCGTTTCTAATAGAACTTTACATCGATGAGGTTCTGTCTCCGTAGTAGGTTCACTTTCAGAAGAGCTTTCAGTTTTAGTTATAAAGCAGTTGATCCAAATGTGGATTTTTTCTCATGCCAGGTGATGCATCAACGATGAGTCGCCGCGCGCGGCCGTGACATGGGAGCGCAGGCATGGGCTGGCGCGCCGTGCAACCGCCGCACATCGCCGCCGGCTTGCTCCTACTGCTGCTAGTTAACCTACCAGGTAGTATACCATGATGTCTTGCCCACTTAACTATAAGTCCAGTAACATACCTATATCTTTGGACACACATATCTTTTACAAGCTTGGCTATCATTGAGAGTAAGTAATTTCTGGCTCCTGTTAATCAGACAGGAATCAAGTTTCAGCATCACATCAGCTAACATATTTGGTTCTCTTTGCCCGTGCAGTAACCTGCCACCAAGACCACCAAGATGCTGTGCACATCACGGCGATCCTCGGCGAGAGCGTGGTGTTCAACTGCCAGGTGGACTTTCCGGAAGACATCCCGGTGCCGTACGTGTTGCAGTGGGAGAAGAAGGTAGGCGAAACGGTACGACGGTCCACACTCCACTCTTACAATACAACGCTGCTCATCTACCGTGTGTGTGTTTCTGTTCAGTAAAGGTCGGCTCGTCCGCGCGACGCGCCCCGCAGAATGTAAAGTATATCTCGTCTGTGTCGGCTCCGACACCTCGTATTGTCCCGTGCTAGTGGTAACGCGCGGGCGCCGCGGGCCGGGGGCGCCGCCCCAGCGCCCTCGCCCCGCGCGCGCCCTCCGCACGCCTTTTGTGTATCTCTGCCTCTTCTGCGTATTGCCTCGTGTACCTACCGCGCTCGTCACAGACCGGTCCGACACACCCACAGTGATAAAGGCCTTCGAAGCGAGTCCGAGAGAGCAGCAGACCCCCGTTAGATACGAACATACACATACACGCCACTTTACATGTACAATAAGATTTTTTCCTCCTATTATTTTATTTGGGTGCACCGTTGTTATTCTGAGATAGTCTCGGGCGCACTATCGCTTACACGGCTGACACGGGGCACGCGCACTCTCGCGCACTGGCGGCGGTTCTGTCTGTTTCTCTCTTCCTGTGGCTGTGGGCTTCTCCCACGCTCTGTCGGCAATAGTAGATTCATGTACAATTTACTTGATATACTTACTTTGTATCGTAACTCATTCAAGTGACTGCACAGTTGATCTACTTTGTTGCATGCTGTAGAAACGCTTAAGTTTCCCCGTTTTCACTTTCTGCATGCACGATTGTATCTAACCTGTTAAATATTGACTAAGTGTACGTTATATCGCTATGTAAAGATGTTTGAAGATACATAATTTGTTATGTATCGCCTTCAAATGCAAATACAACGACAGCGACTGACGAGTATGTTCGAGCTAAGTCATATCTGGTCATTAATATGCGTAGGTACACGTTATCAGTTTCATGATTTATTTATCATCCTCGCATGTTTCAGTAGTTTTCTTTCTTTATGTAGATAGTTTTGAATCTTGTAACCACAAAACCAAAATGACTTCCGCGTGCAAATGTGACTGAAACGCACGTCACGTTACAAGATTAAGTATCTGATTCTGTCTGTGTTTTGTGAAAACGCATCGTATCGTCTTGAAAGCTTTAGACAGAGTTGGAAATGTGTAGCGCCACGACCAGTTATGCGGCGAAAAGTATTTAGTATATAAGTATTTAGCTGTATGTAAGCTAAGTGGTAGATTTAACGAATTCGCACCAGTACTGCTCGGTTGTTAACATGTGGGCGTGTGTGTGTAGGGACAGGACATCCCGATCTACATCTGGTACGAGAGCTACCCGACGCACAGCGGCGAGGGCTACGAGGGCCGGGTGTCGCGCGTGGCGCCGGACTCCCCCTACGGCGCCGCCAGCCTCAACCTCACCAATATCCGGGAGTCTGACCAGGTAACTACCAAGAGCATCTGCTTTCCTGCCTGACACACTCATGGCCAAGATGTTTGCTGAAAGTGATGCAAAAAGTAAGATGTTTTTTTGATGGGTTTGTGAGTAAAGGTTGTCGCTTTTTTCACCAGGGTTGGTACGAGTGTAAGGTGGTGTTCCTCAACCGGTCACCCAACCAGCATAAAAATGGCACATGGTTCCACTTGGACGTGCACGCGCCACCACGCTTCTCCATCACACCGGAAGACATTATTTACGTTAATTTAGGTGAGTTTTCAAAACATGAAGTAATCGAAACGTACACAGGGACCACATGACCTTCAAACATAGGATGGGAGCACATGACATCAGGCTTTCAAAAAGATTAACCCAACTGGCACGCTGCTCCTTGGCTTTCGACTATAAAGAGCTATAAAAGCGGTTTTAACCATCCAAACTTCCATACACCTCAGACTCGCAGATCGGTTAAGAATAAGAAGCTTATTAGAGACCTAAGTAGCTACCGTTTTCTTGAACACGAGAATTATCTGTCTTTTAAGTATTTGAGTTTGAAAGAAAGATAATTCCTTCTTTTTGATAGACTAAAAAAACTATTTACTTATAGGAATATCTTACACATACAACACGAACTAAGTGTGTAAATTATTATAACAAACTTTAAAAAAGAGGAACGGACTTGGGTAAAGTACCTACAAATTAACACTATTCTAAGTTATAAAATAATTATTACGTTAAAAATTAAGTTCTATTAAAACTGCTTATTAGTCTTTAGGCTACATTCAAATTAATGATTAAGAATCTGGTTATTTTCAATATAGTGTAAAAAAATAGGAATATCTCTAAAGAATAACTAACACGTACCTTCAATTTCAGGAGACGCCATAATCCTCAACTGCCAGGCGGAGGGCACGCCCACGCCGGAGATTCTGTGGTACAAGGACGCGAACCCAGTGGAGCCTTCGGGTACAGTCGGCATCTTCAACGACGGCACGGAGCTGCGCATCAGCAACATTCGCCACGAGGACATCGGCGACTACACGTGCATCGCGAGGAATGGCGAGGGACAGGTGTCGCACACTGCACGCGTCATTATCGCTGGAGGAGCTGTTATTACCGTGAGTTTCATTATAATCTAATTACAAATGAAGAAAAAAAATCCATAGCCTTCATTCACCGTCTTTAGCAATGTACTCGTAGCAATGCAAATATAATTACTATAATTTAAAATATACAAAGGTCTACTTTTCATTGGGAATGTCAGAAAGTCATATTCTAATATACGTATTCAGGGTGGCAGGGACATCGACATCTGGTACCATCGACTCAGTACATGATTCTGAACACTGCTGACCGACGAAAAGTTTCAACTCAGGGGAGTTGAAACTTTTCGTCGGTCAGCAGTTTTATTTTTGTTGATAATCGACGTTACATCTCTACGCTAGGAGTTATACAATTATGTGCGGAATTCATGGTTAAAGGTATCAATGTCCCTGCCATCTGTATATTGCAAAAAACCAGATGCCGACAACTTGAGAAAGTGGGATACCAAACCCTGGCGACGAATCAAATCATGGAATCAACCACAGGCTAGCACAAGAGTCAGGGACTTCACACAATAAAATTTGTAACCGCTTTCTCATGTAATAAAGATTATTATTATTCATTGTATTAGGACCCTTTCTTTAATTTAAAAAATAATTCCCATTTTTATATTTCTTCAGATGCCGCCAACAAACCAAACGAAGCTAGAAGGAGAGAAAGTACAGTTTTCATGCGAAGCGAAGGCCTTACCTGGAAACGTGACAGTGAAGTGGTTCCGTGAGGGTGCTCCGGTGGCAGAGGTGGCGGCCCTGGAGACCAGGGTCACCATCCGAAGAGATGGCGCGCTCGTCATCAACCCTGTGGCGGCCGACGACTCGGGACAGTACCTCTGTGAAGTGTCCAACGGAATTGGAGACCCGCAGAGCGCTTCAGCCTATTTGAATGTTGAATGTGAGATTTTTGGTGCTTTAAGTTAGCTAAGTACAATTCATAATTAGGAGCTGAAAATCTTGGTGATAGCTAAAGTATAGATATTGCACTTGAAGCCCTCTTAAAATTGAATATGACCATTTTGGACAGGTTATTCTGGATTCAAATGAAACTCAGTGCTACAAGAAAATAGTAGGCTCATTTCGATGTCACTGTATTTGCTTTTATAATAAACTTCCGAGCCACGTTCAAGAACTAAGCCTTAATAAATTCAAATCATTCATAAAACGTGAGTCCAGCAGCCCGTGCGAGAAAGCCTTAAAGATTATAGGTATTGAGGACGAAAAGCTGCTCCGATTTTTAAAGACCGAACGTTGATTTTGGTTTTTAATAAATATTTTTTTATATACACCATTTTGAGATTTGACCATTATTCAACACACATTGATATCAATATTTACTTTGTAAAGTATTACATTTTAATTATTGTGAATGTGGGGGCTATGTGGGTAATTTTTTTTTTCTTATTTAGTTTTAATGATAATCTGGCAGTTTGAGCATTTAATGCGGCATAAGCAAATATCCTTTTTCGGTAGTGTCCGTCGAGTCGTTGAGCTCCTTAAGTTCTGAGATGAGCTACACGATTAGTGACAAAAGCATGCACTGACTGGACAGGTCCATCCAAATCTGTATGGTTCTGTCCTCAAAAGACCATCTCAGACATTAATCTGGATGGCCAAGATTAGGTATGTCTGGACTTTAAAAGACTTTTGACTTTTGAGTTTGTTTTGGTCTTGTCCTCAGAGTTATCAGTAACGTAACACCGAACACATCTAGTTTTAAAACATAATTAATTTTATTGTTGACGTAACCAATTTACAGAAATAAATATATCATTTATCATTAACACTACACAGAAAAAACGTATCTATAGGAATATTACAGAATGCATCATACTTAACCATACCTGATTTCCACAGATCCAGCAAAAGTAACGTTTACTCCAACCGTGCAATACCTCCCCTTCCGACTGGCCGGTGTGGTGCAGTGTTACATAAAGGCCAACCCTCCCCTCCAGTACGTAACGTGGACGAAGGACAAGCGGCTGCTGGAGCCCTACCAGACGAAGGACATCGTGATCATGAACAACGGCTCCTTGCTGTTCACGAGGGTCAACCAGAACCATCAGGGTCGATATACTTGTACTCCCTATAACGCGCAAGGAACTCAGGGGTCTTCAGGTAAAACAGAACATATTAAAATAAGAAATAGTGATAAAATTGAGGCGTTATTTCAAAGGAAAGTAATAATGGTTTCATTTTGCAGGTCCGATGGAAGTATTAGTTCGTAAACCACCAGTGTTCACAGTGGAACCGGAACCTCTGTACCAAAGAAAGGTAAATTAAAGTTTCAGTGTGACAATTAACCCGTGAAAGCTTGTTGGTTTCGGCAGGCGGGCACGTAATACGTTTTTTGAACTATGTAGGTACCTACTGCTTAAATGTGTGACAAACTTAAGGGTCTCCAAAAATTTAACTTATACATATCTTGAAGGATTCTACAGTAAAATCACTTACCTTTATGTTTTAATCAATCAATTAACTCAGTCCACCGCTAGATTTAGGCCTATCTCAGACTGCGCCATAGCTCCCGGTTATCCGCATTCCGAATCTCTCTATAGCGGGGGTGCGTTCCACCGTTACCTTATTTGCCTGGTACTTGCTGCTATCAGCTTTGATGTTTGTGGTGTACGTTGTGTTATGACGTGCCTATGTTCCTGTTAGGTGGGCGAATCAGTGGAGATGCACTGCGAGGCGCAGGAGGCGGAGGGCACGCAGCGGCCGAGCGTGGTGTGGCGGCGGCGCGACGGCCTGCCGCTGCAGAAGAGCCGCGTGCGCGCGCTGGGCGGGAACATCACTATCGACACGCTGCGCAGGCAGGACTTCGGCATTTATCAGTGCGTCGCCTCCAACGAGGTAATACACGCATTAAGACAACCGGACTTACAAAGGGGTAAGACTGGGGTCTGACAACCAGTGTTACCCCTTTGTAAGACCCTTTGTTTCGAGGCTCTGACTACCCGTAGTGTCTGTCAAAGCTCTACGAATGACAACCACTGTGTAAATTATATTATACACTCTATCAAAAATTTCAAATTAGGCTGAGAATCAGCACTTTTTGAACGTCAAATTTACCCGAAAATCCCACAAAACGCCCACCCTACACCACTTCCTAGTGCTTTAGCTGGGAAGAAGAAGTAGCGGAACAAACTCCCCAGAAATACATTCGTTTCACAACAACACTAACTACTAAACGTCCTCTTCAGGTGGCAACAATAGTAGCGGACACGCAGCTTGTGATCGAGGGAACTCAGCCGCACGCGCCGTACAACGTGTCGGGCACTGCGACGGAGTTCCAAGTGACGCTGCGCTGGCAGCCGGGGTACGCCGGCGGGCCCGACTACAAGCAAGACTACACCATCTGGTACAGGGAGGCAGGCTTCTCCGAGTGGACCAAGGTCCCAGTTACGCCATCAGGTGCTACTTCTGTGAGTATTAGCAGTTTTTTACCCGATTGCGCTGTCGTGCAAAGACAGGGTTATGATTATTTATGTAACTTTGTATGTAGGATTGTTTATACCCTCAAAACATCTTAACGGCTGAATGGATTTTTATACAAAAAGCGTCTATCGACTTGTCTAGGTCGCACAATGTTTATAGGCTGGGTTTTGTTTTTGTAACATCAAGATAGTGGATTTCGGACGTCAATAAGTACTTAGTCTTGGAAAAAAGTACCATGTGGGGTCAAAATAAAGGTTATTCCAAAAATGTTACACACTAAAAAGATTTAAATGAAATAAAATTGTCGTTGGATGAATCAGTGTTCAACAAAAATGGATACGGTCGAGTTCACATCAGTAAAACAGTTTTTTTTTTTTTTTTTTTTTGAGGATGGGAAATCATCAAATGACTCCTCCCGCTCTGGGTGGAGCGGAAGGGAGTGTCAGACTCTTACTGACTAAAACCCACCCGTGTTCCTTCCTTGGCCCTTTATGTTCCGGGTCAGCGGTACCCCTTTTGGATGATCCCGCTTTCCCGGCAGGCTTGGGCCCTAGTGGACCCCCTCTATGATGCTGACATCTCTTTGAGGCGCGCGTGGAACACGTGCGCGCCGTCCAGCACGGGCCTGGTCCTGATCGGACGGTGAGCTACCCATTACTCACCGCCCGCAGGCCCGCGCCTACGGTGGCCGGGAGTCGTCACGCGGCTCCCGACGCCCGGAGCGTCCACCGCGGCGGCTTGGACGGGAGACTCTCTCCCTCTCCCGTCCCGCCACCTCCTTCGCTAGCATGACTGCTTCGCAGAAGGAGGCGACTGCCTCCCACTCCCCCTCGCCCCGGACCATGGCTTGAACCAAGGCCGGGCGTGAGAGATCGCCGCCGCTGCCGATCGCCTCTACGAGGACACGGCGGTGCTCCGCCCATGCAGGGCAGGCCCCCACCGTATGCTCCACCGTGTCCTCGGGGCGATCATCGCAGTGGTGACACCCGGGCGTTTCCTCCCGCCTGATGATGTGCAGGAACCTCCCGAAACTTCCGTGTCCGGTGAGGACCTGCGTCAGGCGGTAGGTGAGGACGCCGTGACGCCTCTCTAGCCACTCCTCAAAGAGGGGTCTTACCGCCGCTATCGTGGCGTGCCCTGCGCTGGGTTGCGACAGTCGCTCTTTCCATGCCGCCATGAGATCGCGCCGGAGGTCCGTCCGCTCCGCCGCGATTTGCCGCGGAAGCGGGGTTTCCCCCCGGCGTAGTGCCTCCGCGCGCCACTCATACAGGCGCGCGAGGACTATCGCCTCCAGATCCCACGGCGGATCAGTAAAACAGTCAATCGCACATCAGTGATAGCACTGTCAAAATCACCCTTACTGCTACGACATAAAGGTGCTGTCAATGTCTAATTGATACCACTGATGTACGATTGTGTGTATTAGTAACTCTTGAACCATGAAAACCAGGGATGACGACTGCTACAAAACACAGTGGTGCTATTCCGTGAAAACTTAACTGAATTGAGCTTGAAGTGAGCTGTCAATAGTGTCAATCCCTAACATCAGACGGAATGACAGTTCACTTCACCTAAGTTTTCACGGTGCGATTTTTAACAGAATAGACCGGCTGTTTTATTTTTATCATGGACTATTTATCATGGTTGACTACAGCAACTTAGAAATAATAACATTTAAATCACATCCCATGATCTGACTAAGATTACCCCTGGACTTTAGAAGAGACTGTGACCTCTAAGTTTGTTTCAGTGTTTCTTCTCAGAATAGTCGGATTGGAAACAGCGACTTCATCTAGTTTTTTTAAATATGTTTGCGTGTTAAATGTTTATATAAACCTACTTATAGAAATAAAATCATTTGTCAGACGAAGTAAATAATAAAAAAACTAACTTATAAGTTGTATCACAGAGATGTGCTAAACTCAAAATGAGCGTGGTCTTAGAACGTCGTAATCATACCGAAAGTATTTGAAAAACATTTCGTAGCGGCACTCGTAGAGGGGCTACGCCGTAGCGTCGAGTAGCGCGGAAGTTTTAGCTCGAAGGATCAAAATGATTGATGATCGAATATTCCGATAAAATGTTATCGTTAGCTTCGTAAACTTCATTCGAGACCATTTGCGTAAGAGTCTAGGGTTCTTGACAACCAACATTGAAGAAACGATTTGAAAGAAGAAAAACAAGGCTATAATCGTAGCCATGTTTGCGTTTGTCGAATTTTCAAATAGGACTAATTAATATACTCTGAGCTTTTTTTAGCTTCGTTGGTGCCTATCAAAGAAGGACCAATTCAACTTGTTCTTTGTATACAGGTCACAATAAATCGGCTCCAACCTGGTACTACGTATGAGTTTCAAGTGAACAGCAAGAATACGATAGGGGAAGGCATGATGAGTAAAGCTATTACAATAAGAACTCTAGGTAAGTGTTACAATATATTTTAGTTCTATGTGTGGCGGGACTTAACGCGTGTGTGTTATAACAACTTATAACATGTTAATATGAAATAATCTTAGTCTTAAAAATATTATCCGTGTGCATAACAGAATGCCAATTCTCGTACTTAAAAACGTTCAAATTCAAATCGCAATCTCATCTCAGCGACAATCAATGTCAATAACTTGTCAAAAATGTACGTAAATTGTTTGTATTTTTGACAGATTGAGACCAAGATTAGAATGCGAACGTTCTTAAAAATACGGGAATTGTCCCTCAGGTATGGGTTGGGGACTGCTTGTTAACTTTATGTCAACAGGGATAAGATTATGTTCAAACGAAATGACTAATATATAAATTGAGGAAAGTTTCCAGTTATAAGGTCTGGTTGGATTTGAGGTGGGTTGTTTGACTTAAGATTGCTTTTTGTAGATGTAGGCGCCAAACCGAAGGCGGCACCCACCCCAGCGGGGCCTGTAGACGAAAAGATATTCCAAAACGCTCCCGAAGGCTCTGGTATATACCCACAAATGTTGCACAGTAATCACTTACTTTATCAATTCATCTCATCTCATGTAATCATCATCTATTTAGGTAGTTAGATATTTTGCCTAGACTTGACTCTGTGTTGTCGTTTTTAATTAGTGCATGGTTTTTAATTGTGTGTTGTTTGAATTTTGTTACGTATTTATATTATTATC
Source organism: Brachylomia viminalis (assembly GCA_937001585.2). Classification (NCBI taxonomy): domain Eukaryota; kingdom Metazoa; phylum Arthropoda; class Insecta; order Lepidoptera; family Noctuidae; genus Brachylomia; species Brachylomia viminalis. The sequence goes on along the minus strand of OW443302.2, from coordinate 9,019,222 downwards.
AGTTGCATGTTCAAACCTTATCTCCATTCTTCTCTATTCTAATTTCCCACTGAATAATTTGATTATAATTTTAACGAAAATGTTAATTTTGAATTTTCAAGTAAGTAGGTATGGTGGTTAACACTTACTACATTCTTAGCTTTTTTTGCAGAAAAATAATTATTGTTACAGCTTTGTATATAATAATTATTTTACAGCTCTGTATATTTAAAATAATTATTTTACAGCTCTGTATATTTAAAATAATTATTTTTACAGCTCTATATTTTAAAATACTTACATACATTTATTAAATTAGTGTTTAACATGACATTATTTTTTGTCAAATTAGTCACTTTCGCTTTATCATTCACCACATCACGTCTTTCTCTGGTAACTTAGGCTCACAGGACCGCAAAACTATAGATCTTACTAAACATAGGTCCGAAATCTGGTCCGCCCCGCAACCTGACGGTGACGGAGGTGCACAACGGGTTCCTCATCACGTGGCAGGCGCCGCTGGAGCGCGCGCACCTGGTGCAGTACTACACCATCAAGTACCGAACTGATGCGCAGTGGAAGACGCTCAACCGAGGGCAGATACGACCCGAGGAGACCAGCTACTTGGGTAAACTATGATAAAAAAACTGCCCTGCACTAACAATATCTATGATACCTACTCATTAGGCTTTTTCTGTCAAATTTATGAAACTTTCTAGATTTATTATGTAGTAGGTGCGTGGTTTGCCCGTCAATGAAATAAAACTCAGTTAGGCTTAGCAACGAGAATTCCATTTCACATTTTCTAAAATAAGCACAGGTAACACAATGGGCCAATAATTTAAAGTAGGTATTGACTTTTGAGCTACTATTGATCAGAGCCAGTTTGAGATACATGCTATAACCTTACATTTTAGGTACAATACTTTGTATTATCTACAGTATTCTAATTTGAAATCGAATTTAAGTAATAGTAAAAGCAATTTTATTTCCAAAGTGAGTTTTTTTGGACTAAGTATTCCAGCTTGCTGAGTTTATCAAAATATCTTTAAGCATAGAGATCGGGTACCCAGTCTTTCTTTCTTAACTTACGCACTAACTTAACATAGATATATCAGCCGTGTATTAGTAAACAGAATCAGATCACAACAAAGTACAATGTTCATTACAGCAACCTTACGAAACATTTCAGTTAAAAACCTAGTCGGTGGTCGTACGTACTACTTCCGAGTGCTGGCCAACTCGGCCACCAGCTACGAGAGCTCCGAGGAGGTAAAGTTCCCCGTGCCGGCGCGCGTGAAGCACAAAGCGATCACGGCGGGCGTGGTGGGCGGGATCCTGTTCTTCATCGTGGCCATCATCCTGTCGGTGTGTGCCGTCAAGATCTGCAACAAACGTAAACGACGTAAGCAGGAGAAAGGTGAGACTCGTCACATGAGCGGCCGCTAGTCCGCTGCCGGCGCTAGTTATCCCGCGATCTTGCCTCCATATACGTGCTAGCTTTTATGGAACTTACTAATGCCATAATATTTCTTAAACGTTGACGGTTCAAATGAACTGTGTCTTGTATTCTTCAAGCATAAAACGATCAAACATACTTATATGAACTCATAGCGACATGTCAAAACGTCTGTTCCACAGACTGGAAAATAGGTAAGAGTTTTAAGTATTTTCTACTGGTTACTACTTATACTCAAGCACTTCATATTTTAATCAGATCATAAAACAAAATAAACATTTCGATGATGGTTTGAACAGTAAATAAGTCAACCCATAGCCCAGAGACTTAACGGATTACCCTTAGATAAATGCTGGTCGCACTGCAGCGAGACCAATCATCTGTCTATGGGATTATCTTTCAGTTCGCTTCGACTGAAATGTCATAGCGAGTTGGTCGCTGCAATTTTGCAACAAAAATATTGTCAGTAACTAATAAATCATTATTATAAACGACACAAGTTCCGTAGGCTCTTTACATAGATAACGCGTCCGTTGAAAACAGGTAGACTTCCTTACATAACTTACCATATTGTCGGCAAATTACATATTCGTTCGTATATTATCTGCTTAATTCACTCATACATTGACGTTTCCTTTGTAAGCTTTTTGCATGCGTGCATTTTTTGTGCTAAACATAAATAGAAGATAACTGCTCGTTAAACATCAAGTAGTCCCAGACAAAGCAGTAAGGTTAGAGAAATCGCCAAACGATCTACGTAAACTTTAAAGAGACGAATGTTGCCCTAGCTAGAGTAGGTACCTAATCTCGTTGCTTCATAGATAAGGTAGACTGCAATCACATACAGCTGTTGTTCATGAATTTATTTTCTGGTGGGCAGATATCGCCATAGATATCTCCTATGATTATCACGATAAAGGTTGAACGTAAGAGATTTGCATGTAATAAAACCTATAAGCATAAAAATATAAGTACGTAAGCCCATTCAACTATTCGCGCAGCAAATCGTTCTGCATGTTGGGTAACAAGTTCAATGCAATTGTGTGATTAATGGTAGTATAATTATTCGCTTGTAGTCATCATGACGTCACGGCATTATTGCATAGTTTCATCGTCACATGAACGCGCACTGGAAAGAACCACCGATGCTCCGTACCTCCACTCTAAGTCTAGGAAACTCTTTGAATTTTGAAATTTTAGTTACAGTACCTAACACTGATCATTTCCGGTGATGAAACGAATCCCAAAAACTAACATCTAGGAGTCCATTCCAGTGCTCGTTGTGTTTTGGTTGACAATATGGTGGTTGGTGGTGGTGGTGGTACATAGCGAGGGTGGCGGGCGGCGGCCGTGGCTGGGTCGGGGCGGAGCGCCACTCCACTACGTTAATGTTCAGAAATTATCCGATTGCAGCATACAACATGGTAGCCGCGCGACTGACAGACCTCCGCGCCGCAGATAGCACTCAAGTGCCTTTTAAGAAGTGAGTACTTATGTACTTGTGCCTATATACTTAATTAATTCACTTTTTTGGTCCTTTTGAACAACTCTAATTTTTACTCACTACATTCACGCTGCTTTAACAGGAAATCAGGTCAGTTTTACCTACATATTAAGTTGATTTATATTTTGCCATATCGTACATTTTATTGGTAAAAGGACCTACAGGGACACACTGATGCACTTTCAAGACGTTTATCGGTAGTTAAGGGATAACTAGCTAACATGTTTGTTGTGTTCATACAGATTTAGAGAACGCGGAATATCGAGTATAGTGCAGTGTTTGCGGTTTACTGCGAACTGGGTGTGGCCGGCGTCGCGCTGCGGCGGCGAGGCGCGGTACTGGGTGTCGGTGCGGCGCGTGTCGGCCGCGCCGTCCGTGTCGCCCGCGCCCTCGCCCGCGCCCTCGTCGTCCGACGACGGCGGCTTCCTGCCGCGCCTGCGCGCGCCCCTGCGCCCGTCCGCCGCGCCGCCGCTGTTCCGCGCCTCGTCGCCGGCGATGGCGCTGCACTGGCCGCCGTGGCCGCCGTGGCCTCCGTGGGCGGCCGCCTGGACGCCCTGGTCGCCGCTCCACGTGTCCGACCTCAGTTCCGTGCCCTTCCCGAGCTCGGCCGACGGCTCATTCCCGACGCCTCCGTCTCCCTTCCGCCTGAGATCGCTGCGACAGAGCGCTCACGACCCGACGCGCGCCACCTCCGGGCCTCTCGCCAGACCGCGTGCACGGCCTCTGCCGCGGCACGCTCGCCCGCGGGCCGTCGCGGATTTGCCGCCGCCTCCCCACGAAGCCTCGCCCGAGAGTCGGTCATCGTCCAGCGGATTCGGCAGCAAAAACGCTTCGTCCTCGCAACACAATCGCAGCAGCCGCACGGGCAGCCTGGCCGAGTGGCGGCCGCCGCCGTACCGGCCGCCACCGCCGGCGCCGCCGCCCCGGCCCGGCTCCGGCGAGGTGGGCGACGCGGGCTCGGTGGACGTACACTACGAGTGGGACCGCGCCACCCGCACGCCGACGCCCTCGACGCCGGAGCGGACTCGCGCGCGCCCCTCCCGCGACGACGTAGAAGCTCGAGTGCGCGCCATGAAAGAGGAGTTCCTCGAGTTCCGCAAGCGCCAGGCGCTGCGGCGTCGCTCGCCGGAACCACTGGCCCCGCCGCCACCAATGTCGCCGCTGTCTCCGCTGTCGCCGCTGTCTCCACTGTCGCCGCTGTCTCCGCTGTCGCCGCTGGCTGCGCTGGTGCACTCGCCGCCCGCGCCCGCCGAGACTGTCTGCTGATCGGCGTGATACCGATCATTTCGAGCTACTTGCTCTTAATGGTCTCTTTATTCCCCACCGACCCCCTCTGTTTTATAAATCTGCGCTTCATCTTTTACATACCTAGATTTGGTGAAGTAATATTGACATTCCGAATTTTACTTCTGCAAGTAAATCATTATTATTTGTATAACACTTTAGCTAGAGCATAAATTATTCAATATCGGGCACGAACGATGACTGACAATCAGTTTCGAATGTCGGTAAAAATTCATCATTTAATAGAGCCCGAGAATCCACAACACGGGGGCTATTCGGAAGTAGATATTGATTTGGTACGTTCACTGTTTATGTAGTGTTAAAAGATCCCACCAGGTCACTGGCGTTACGACCACGCCGCCAGTAACCGTTATTATAAATACTAGATACTTAGAAAATGATGACTTAAGTCGCACAAGAATATTTGCGACTGTAATAATGTACGTATAAAAGTGGATGCTGTAGCGTTTCATGCTCGCACTGTCTGCTTTCCTATCTAATAAAATATGTCAATTAATTGTTCGGAGTAACCTCACGCACGACGACGCGGACGCTTACTTAATTAAACGTGGCAAAATGATATCTAAGCGATAAAAACACAGGCACTTCCATTTTGATTCTATTTAAATTTACTTACATACGATTACCGTTAGGCTAATGTAGGTACTAAATGCTGAAAGTGATAACTATGAACAGAATGTGCCATATACAGATCAAAGTATTGTTTTATATTTAAAGTGATATGGGCGTGTGCCCGGCGAGCAGCCAGTGCGAGAGACGTTCACCTTAACGCTTTAGGTATGAGCGGGGAAGCATCCACGACACCGCTCATACCAACATTATATTGTAGTTATTATTGTAAGTAATTACGAATAACGATTTACTAAAAGAGCAGCCGCGACTGGTGGTCGAGTGCGTAAGCAGTACGACGCCGACGCTTGGCTGCGCCCGCGCACTGGCGTCAGGGGCGCCACAGTCGGGCGCCACAGCCGGGTGCCACAGTCGGGCGCCAGTTGGGCGCCACAGCCGTGCGCCACAGACGGGCGCCAGTCGGGCGTAACAATCGGGCACCAGTCGGGCGCCACAGCCGGGCAGCAGTCTAGCGCCACAGAAGGGCGCCTACTGCGCATTCGGGCGCCAGTCCCGGCTGCTCGTTTATAATATACAACAAAATAATCATTAAGTAGATTTTAGAAATAATTTAGATTGATACAAAACGTGTAAACTCAGTTTTGTTTGACATTTTTAAATGAATTATTATTTTACAAGTACAAATTTATTTTTATTTATGTAGTTACAATAATTTAAAAGGAACAACTGTACATATGTAAAAACATATTAGATATTATATACATTTATTTATTTAGGTGTGGTGTGGTATGATTGAGGTTCTGAAGAACTGTTCGCCCGTGCTTGTGACTACTTGTGAGGCACTCGACACTGTCGCCATTAGACACTGCCGACTTAGGAACTTCCCACGTTTATACTAAGTATTCTTTATATTTATGACTTAAGTTACTTTTTACTTACTTTTTTATTCTTGTGTGGCGTATGATGACTTGCCTGATATGACGATGCGACTTGATGTGTCAATGCCCAAAGTAATCGCAAAGGTTCCGTCAATTGTTTTGAACTTCACTCAAAATATATTGAGTAAGAATTTTTTTAAGAATTTTGTATGTAATTTGTTTAACCTTTTTCTACAAGTCACTAAGAGATAACAATGATTTTGTTTGTTATTACACAATAATAATAATAATTAACTTATCGGTTCCTTGAGTAATCCCACCTATGTAGTTGACCAGTCAAAACCAAGACTGTTTAGTATTATTTTCGTTATTAGGTTTACTTATTGTGTCAAATGTGCTCTTAGATATTTCCTTGCATGCACGTCGCACTTTTTGTACCTATTGTTTGTAACGCAGAACTTTTTTTATTCGGATATCAATTTAAGGACCTCCTATAAATAAGTATAAAAATGTACGCTTTAAAGAAATTGGAATAAATTACTCATAACAAATAGATAGGTAGGTATGATAAGGTGTAGTTATATATGTGCGTGCATGGAAGCGTCTGATACGGAGGAATACGGCGCGTTGCGTCAGGAGGCACGCGGCGTGTCACGCTGGCCGCGCCTGCGTCGCGCGCGGCGCTCACACCTGTCGTCACACCGCGCCCAGCTCGAACTGGACACGCCCTGTCGTCCGCACTGTGTATTGTTACGTCAAGGACAGCGAACAAGCGCATCATTAGTTCACTGCTGATGACGGTGTAGAGTTAAGCTACGTATAACGACACGATAGACCCTTGTTTTGTTTTTTTTACTCGTTCTCTAAGTAACTTCCGCCATAGCATACACTTAGAATATTAGGATCGACGATTTGTGCAATAAATTATCCACAGTTCAATATAAATAAATTATAATATGTTAAAATAATTATGTATGTATATGCTCAATATTTTCGACTGACCAACTGTAAGAAATATTATCGGTAAATTTCGAAATCACGATTGTTTAATGCGCATTTATTATGCTTTGGTATAGAAATTGATACTTTGCCATTCGTAAATCGAGACAAACGTAGAGTACCTACTGCAAACAGATATAATTGTTGGGCAAGCTTACATTGTGGCCGTGTGGCAGGTGTCTAACTCGCATTCTTGTTGTGTTATTGACCGTGGCGGGCATATCACGAAACTAAAAATAATAGTCCTGTTTTTAAAGTTTGATCTTTTAGTATAATACTTATAGAATTGTAAATATTTGTTTTATTGATTTCATGTCATTCGGCGAGTGATATAAAGCGACCACAGATATATCGCACACAATACGTAGGTGCACGACTACATTCGAGTAGTTTGCGTAGGTTTTATATTATAATGCCTAAATCACTCGTTTAACTGAAATTATATTTAAATGCGATCATTGTAACAACCACCAAGACTTGAAATTCAATTAACGTGAGCTGATCACAACGTATGTACCTACTTAGGTATTATTTTGACAAATTTATTATAATTGTACGTACAAGAGTAAGAAACAAGAGTAATATATACATATAGCTCAAACCATGTGATATCTAGTCTTTTCCATTATAAAATTATCCTTCCTTTACATACTAAAATTTTCATTAAAAATCGCATTTTCACTTATTTTAACCTTTACAGATAATTTGGATATGACTGCCTCCTATTTGTCTGAATTCTGTCGATGTCAGAGTACACTGAAGTTAGCCACTGTCGAAATACTTGCATTTCTTCAACGGTCTACACACTCAACTTGTATCGTCCAATTATTTCATAAACCTAAGTGACGGCTAAGAAGTAAAGCATTGCTGAATAAAATAGCCCAAACATCATTCGACAATTTCTAGACTAAAATGAAAAAGATAGCAATATTTTAGATTAATGTAACTAAATCGTATGTATCAGTTTGTATAAAGAAAAGTAAGTAAACGAAGTTATTGCACATTGGCAGAATGTATTGCGGTGAAACAGGGCACCCAAATCTTAAAAACTTAAGGCATAATGCACAATATCTCAGCACAATAAGTGATATTATAAAATACTCGAATCTTCAAAATATCATACTGAGCACTTTAACTGTTACTCCAATGAATCCACAATAAGTTTGCCTCGATTGAAAACAAAATATGCACAAGCAACATTTTTATAACTCGAGTAAATATCCATTTTCATTTATAGAATATTTTTAGTTATAAGTGTTGAGATCATGTGTTTACTGTGTAAGCACAAAAAGGATTCAATTCAAAAAAATAAAAATACAATAACGTTGCTATGATTATATTGTTGTATTATTTTTACCTGGAGCTGCGTTTGAGCACACATTAGAGGAATCCGAAAAGGGAGGACTTAATCTTGGTAGGAACGTAGGTACCTACAAGCCACACACCATAACCACATAACTACTGCTATGGAAACTAAAAACTATGGAAAACGGTTTTGCTTTTTAATCGTCTTCAAAAGCACGAGGAGGCATCGTCGGTTTTTCTTTTTCGTGTAACCTGCACAGATTTCTCAGTGATTATAAGAGACCGGGTTTGAAAGTGAAATATGTTTTCTTTTGAATTTTGATTGTGTATGTTATTGTTTAGCAACGACATTTATATCAATATAATATGTAGTGTATCTCACCTAGTTTAAAAACAAAATTAAGACTTTTTCTGTAACATTACCTGCTGAGTACATCCTTCATTAAAAAAAAAAAAAAAAGTAGTGTGACTTTCAATCCTGTGTCATGGATGGTTGTAACAGTGTCTGGTAGGTAGTCGCATAATAAATAAAACGGGGGGGGGGGGGGGGGGGGGGGTTAAAGAAACTTATATATTAAATGAGTAATTTTATTTACCATAGAATGTTGTACGTAATCAATTATACCCAAGAAAAGTTTCAATTTTAATAAAGGAGTAGCGGCGCCGTTCTCGTCGCCGCAGCTGGTGCCTACTTCGATTCACAACTTGTTTGCACTTGTTTGTAGGTAATGCTTTGACGACTCTAACATAATAAGGACTCTGTGTCTCTAACAGCCTTATAGTTTTCTAACAATATTGACAGGCATCCAACTTGACTTAAAAACCGTACAAGTGTGAGTAGGACTCGCGCCCTGAGTGTTCCTGGCCGCCCGCGGCTTCATTCAAGTGACACTGTCTACGAATTTCCAATTCCGGATTTAAGGACAAACTTCACTTGGCAATTTCAAAAAAAACTTTTGATGTGTGGGAAGAGTGAACCGATTTAAATAAAATAAAGACTAAGGCCCGCTTGCAATACAAATCACCAAACACATTTTAACGCTAAACTAATTTATATCACTGTTCTGTCTCTTGTCAACTTCAAGCGATTGACCGCAACAGGTGATGTTTTAAATACGTTTAACGTACACGCATTTAGTTATCTGCGGTGCAAGTGGGCTTAAATGTTACTTCAAGATACGGCCTATGAATGACGGAAATGATAGCGGATTGAAGGACGGACCTAGCTGTGCAGTTGAAAAAAATGTTCTCCGCTACATCGTGCTGCTTGACCATCGATGCTCCAACTGCAATTGAAGCCATCGCAAATATTAGGTCCTTACATATGAAATTGGCGTTTTGTATGGAAAAAGCAAAAACGATTTTTTTTAAATGAAATTATTTTTAATAATCAATCAAAGTATGTACCATTGTTATAATATGCACTTTCGCCATTGTATCCATAGTTCATTGATTACTTTGCTGAAAAAATTGTGGGAGCGAGAATCAATCAAATCTTTGAAGGCGGTTTTGACAGCCTAATTTGTCTAAATTCAGGAAACAGTGGTAAGTAATCTGTTGGAGCAAGGTCCGGGGACTCCGGTGGGTGTCGGAGACGTTCCAATCGCAGCTCTTCAAATTAGCGACCGTCTGTTGTGCAGTGTGTGGTGTATCGATGTGGCTATATTTAAATTTGGAATTCCTAATCAAACGCCAGATATTTGAGATCAAAGTGGCCAGTTTGAAAAAACACCAATTTCATAATGTAATGGACCTAATTAATACTAATATTTTATTTGATATAACTACAAATTATCAATAGGTATTCAGATTTTTCATTTGCTTGTACTGTGACTCTGTGAGACGTTGCTTCTTGCCAATTTTCATAATGCTAGGTCAACAGGAAGTAGGTAGGTAGCCTAAATTTTAAGGTTTTGAAAAGTGAAATTCTCATCAAAATATGTTAGGTACATGATTTGATTGATCGTAGGTATATCTCAGCAGTGGGTGAAGTCGGACTGTGGCTGAAGCTGATGATCTCTTGATCGTAGATAGCTCTCAGCAGTGGGTGAAGTCGGACTGTGGCTGAAGATGATGATCTCTTGATCGTAGATAGCTCTCAGCAGTGGGTGAAGTCGGACTGTGGCTGAAGCTGATGATCTCTTGATCGTAGATAGCTCTCAGCAGTGGGTGAAGTCGGACTGTGGCTGAAGCTGATGATCTCTTGATCGTAGATAGCTCTCAGCAAAGGGTGAAGTCGGACTGTGGCTGAAGCTGATGATCTCTTGATCGTAGATAGCTCTCAGCAGTGGGTGAAGTCGGACTGTGGCTGAAGCTGATGATCTCTTGATCGTAGATAGCTCTCAGCAGTGGGTGAAGTCGGACTGTGGCTGAAGCTGATGATCTCTTGATCGTAGATAGCTCTCAGCAGTGGGTGAAGTCGGACTGTGGCTGAAGCTGATGATCTCTTGATCGTAGATAGCTCTCAGCAGTGGGTGAAGTCGGACTGTGGCTGAAGCTGATGATCTCTTGATCGTAGATAGCTCTCAGCAGTGGGTAAAGTCGGACTGTGGCTGAAGATGATGATCTCTTGGTTGCGTTGCGTTGAGTTAGGAATATTGAATTTTTCACCCATCCAAGCTACTGCAGACCATATTGAGTAGGTACCTACCTACTTATTTGATATTAATTTCAACTTGATACCTCTACCGTCTAGCCATTCCGGAGAAACAGGGTCTTGAAATATAGGCAACAAAGTGATAGCACAAGAGTTCCGTTTTATCTTTTTGAGGTACGGAACCCTAAAAACGAGTGTGCTTTAGACCACACAACTGAAGTAAAACTTCTTTAGCTCCATCCATATGCGTTCGCCTCGCCCGATCACACTTTTCGTAACGCTCTCGTCATGCATTCGCCAGCTTACTCCCCAAGCCAAGCGTGCCTAAAGAAGTTTTACTTCAAAAACCACAGACTAGTGTCAAAAATGTGGATTATGTAGCTTACGAGTTGCCTTCTGAGAAACGAATGGTGAAATGGGAGTAGTTGCTTAGGAAACTGCTTACGTTAGGCATCACTTAACTAGACGGTGCTTTGCTGGTCGCCAGTGAAAACGGGCATAATAATTCCCCTAAAACAGCAGAACACAGCAGGAATGCTACTAAGAAGGATAAATACAATGACTGGTTTAATTCTCTTTGGATAAATAGGTAGCTACTTATACAGAGAACTACCCACAGTCCAAAGTAAAAACTTACTCAGCTACCTACCAACACAGAGTAGGTAGGTAGATAAGTAATCTTTCGGCTGTTTGTCTATCACAGAAATTAATAAGTGGGTTCGAAAAAGTTCTACAAACCCGAAGTACCAGAGAAGTAAGAGGCAGAGGTGTAAAATCTCATGTCTGTTTTCCCTAAAAAAAGTTTCCAAAAAAATAATGTATTATTTTGTTCCAGGGACTACAACCTACCTATGCATTTTGACTTGTTTTTTCAAACCCTTTCCCACTGAAATGTAGTCCCTGGAACAAAATAATACATTATTTTTTACCTAACCTATTTACCTAACCTTTTTTACCTACCATTATTTGGTACCTACCTAAGCTAACTAACGTGTTATCGAGTTGGGCTATTTAACTACTCACAAAAATTACATGACATTTTGTACCTACTTCAGAGTCTCGAGAAGCCAGCACGCGTAGCATGACCACCATAGAAACGGGTTGTGTCGACGGAAGAATAGACAAAATGACAGATTGTTGACAGATTTCTTAAGAATTTTTTCTACAATCTACCATTTTGTCTAATCTTCAGTCGACAAAACCCGTTTCTATGGTGGTCATGCTATGCGTGCTGGTAGTTTAGATATCCGTTTCTATATTGACAGTAATTTTATACTACGAGTACCTAAATACCTCAAAAAACTACATGTTCACACTAGAACTCCCTACTTGGTAAACAGTAATGAGCAGGCCTAAGTGATAAAAAAAATTGTAGAACATGCCTTTTGATAAGAGAAAGACACACACATTTCCTGGAAAGTCAAGAATTATCCTAAATTAGTCGAAGACTTGGTGCCGGCGCATACACGTCGAAGAAATGATTTCCATACTGTTCATTCTATACAAGTGCTTAATAGGTAAATATTTATTTCATTCATAACTTCGCCACTTCATGAATTTCAGAAGCAACTTTTTTAGTAGATAGGTAGGTACTTAGTTTTTACTTTTATTAATATTGGACATATTATAGGTACCTACAACTTAATGTGGGATCAACAATAATAATAAAATTATTCCTTTAAAACTTTATTCGGGACTCTAGGACGGATCCAGGAGGGGGTCATGGGTGTCATGTATTTAATCCTAAAACCACAAATTAAACTGTATTTGTAGGTAATAGTGCTAAGGAAAGGAAGAAATCACTGAATGTGTAACTGAGTTGTTAAAGTTAAATTGTAGTAAAATAATATTGTGTGCATTCCCAGATTTTGAAAATTTGACAAAAAGACAAAACAATTATATTCATATGCTTAATAACCATATGCACTTTCTAGTTACTCATTACAGTGACAAGCCTGTGTATTTTGACACCAACAGTTTTGTGGAAACTTTGAAATCGCCTAGAGATACCTAATGTGTACCTATCTGCCTGTTAGTTTTAGACACATAATAGCAAGGCTATTAGCATTTTATATAAACTCAGACATAAGTAGTATGTCGAAGTTTTGTGTTATTAACACCACAATGGTTAGTAATAATACTAATAATAAGGTGGTGAGCTTGAATAAATGTAGCTCAAATGCTATAAGTATTTTTACAAATTGTACGAAGGAGGTTCTATGTCCCTCACTCACTACGAGCTCATTCGGAGTTATCCCCAAAACTTTCTTCAATCTTTTGTGGGATTTACTTGAAATAAAAAAACAAAATTGCATTTTTAACATTTATTTAATCATTGTTACAAATCTTGCTCAAATTGTTGGCCTCTGTTGCGAATGCAGGCCCGACACCTGTTTCGTATTTCAACAGTTGTTGTACGAAGTCGTATTTCCTCCTTAATAGTATTGAATGCCGCTTCTATGCGTTGGACTAATGCCTCCCTAATTGGAACCTCCGTGGCATATACCAACTCTTTGGCACGTCCCCAGACATAAAAGTCTAACGGAGTTAGATCTGGGGAACGTGGCGGCCATGGAATAGGGCCATCGCGTCCAATCCATGCATTGGGGAACACATTGTCGAGATATTCCCTCACAGTCAATCGCCAATGCGCAGGACAGCCGTCATTTTGAAATACAATGGGCACACGCTCATTAAATACGGGCACATCGGTCACTAATTCGGGCAGGTCATTTTGTAGGAATTCCAGGTAGTCTTCGCCATTGAGATTATGGGGCAGGTAATGCGGTCCAATTACCTGATTCCCAATCACTCCTGCCCAAACGTTTACACTAAACCTTCTTTGAGAAGATTTCTGTCTTTTAACACGTGGGTTTTGCGTTTTCGTTGTCCAGTGGTGCAAATTGTGTAAATTGAGGATCCCATCCTTGGTAAATTTGGATTCATCCGTCCACAGTATTCTTTTTAAAAAATCAGGATCATCCACATCCGTGTGTAAAAGAAACCGACAAAAAGCCACTCGTCTCTCAAAGTCGCCACCCTCAAGACCTGCAACAAACAAAAACTCTTTTAAATTTCTCTTGGGCAATAAGTAATTGCACAAGAAAGGACCCGCTGTTCGTGCTAATAGATTCACTACCTGGAAGTGACGCCATACCATACCCATTACCTGCTAAACAAAGGCAAGGTCAAACAAAGCTTGCACGGGTTTAAAGTTAGTTTAAAATTACGTACCTTGCACCGGAGTGTAGTGGAATGGATGCTTTTTGTTTTGACGAAGTAGGTACTTTCCACACTTTCCATATTGAAATATCAAGATGTGATACCACATTTCTAATGTTTCTTGTAGGGTCTTCCTCAAAAAGTGCCAGTATTCTCTCGTCTACTTCAACATTATGTCGCACAATATGGCCCCTTGGTTCATTAAAAGTAACACTGCCAGTCTCGCGTATGCGTCGGTATGTGTCTTGGAAGACTCTGCGGCCAGGTAATCGTCTACCAGGAAAGCGTTTCTGGTAAAGTCGTTGCGCTGCACGAGCGACGCCATTAGCGGCTCCGTAAGCCATCATGATGTCCGCATATTCTTCGTTAGAGAATGTCGCCATTGCAATAACAAAAAACTCAAAGTTTAACAATAACAACAAAAATTAAACAAATGTAACAAGAACCAACAAAACTTAACGATAACAAAGTAATAAAAGAATCGCGGAGTATGGTGAACTAGCACACACGTTAGGTAGCAGAGACAGCGATGTCTCGACTAAAAAAATGGCGGGTCGGGCGGCGCGATTTGTTCAAACCGATTTAAGGTATGCAAGAAAGAGATAGAAGATAGATTTTACTGTGAATGAGTGAGAAAACAAATTTTACCTCTTTCTCAAGTAACAGTTCCGCAATAAATATTTTTTCATTAGAATTTGGAATGTAGTTTTATGTGACTTGATTCACAATTCTAGCGAATTCACAAAGTTGTTAAAATACTTTTATGGCATGTGGCACATCATTAGAAAGAGGATAGACTGGAGAATTAACAGGGAGTTGGAAGATCCCGGTCGCTTTTGGTTTTTTTTTTTTTTGTAGCCTTATAAATAGCTGTAACATGTACAGCTTTAATTTAAGTTTTACCTTTGCGAGTGAATTAAAAAAAAAACTAGGTGACTAATATCACTAATTTTGTATTTAAAAGTATTCTTAAACAATACACATCGAAATAAAATTAAAATTCAGAGTCTACGCCTTATATTTTTTTTTTAATCTGTATTTCAATGTAAAATTTGGGTCTTTTTTTTGGAAAACAATAAAAAGTCGATAAAAAAAATCCACAGAGCATGAGGGGTGTTAAGGGGTCTGAAAGGCTAGCGGATGACCCCTTCAGTCGACCATTTCAATTTGGCACACGATGCACCAAACACCCTGTATATTAATGATCTACTTACCCCATTTATTTAAAAACCAACTGCAAATGTTATTTGCTGACGATAATTCTTTAATCTTTGAGATAAATAGACGTGCTTCAAATCTTGACGACGTAAATAATGCCATACTGCAGGTACACACGGCTACACATCAAGCTATACAAAACCAATTTACGCTGGTCTCGCATCGTACGGAAATCCTATACAATGTGAGATCAGCTTATACTGGAATTGTATAGCTTGATGTGTAGCCGTGTGTACATAATTGGTTCACTGCTAATAATTTAGTATTAAATGAGAAAAAAACGAAATGTATAAGATTTGCTTTGCCGAATGTTAAAAGTAGTGATTGTGACATAGTACCTATTGAATAACGAGAAACTAGAATTTGTCGATGAAACTGTTTTCCTGGGGATAACGCTCGACTCAAGGCTGTCCTCATTTAACATCTCTTGCAGGACGGCTAAGTTCAGAAGCATAGATACCGCGAGGATAGCCTATTTCAGTTATTTTCATAGTATGTCTTACGGTATTTTATTATGGGGACGGGCTGCCGATATGGAGTCTACTTCTCTAAGGGAACTGTTTAAAGACATTAACATCATGACGGTACCTTGTCAATATATTTATGAAAACATCATGTTCGTAAGGAAAAAATTATATGTTTTCAGTAAAAGAGGTGAAAGACACAACAATATGACTAGAAATAGGGACTAATTAGTTTAACCAGGTTTCAGACCGGCTAAAGTAGACTCATCCTTCATGGGGTACTGTTTAAAATGTTACAGTAAAATACACATACTCCAACTGAATGAAACGAAATTTAAATCTTGTATAAAACGCACACTATACAGCCAAGCATATTATAAGTTGGGGGATTATATCGCTGACAAAAATGCTTGGCTCAGGGCTGGTCCTACTCCACAAGGGCGCGTAAACTAATTAATTAGCATTTGAAAATTATGTTGGAGCTGATGAAGATTGTACAATCTATTTTCGCATTGTATAAATTCAATCTCTTAATATTGTATCTATAATTGCATACTTAGCACATGTGTGAGCACTATGTACCCTCTATAAAGCTTAGGTACTGGGTTCGTCTTTCATTGGCTTGAATGTGCCCTGGCGGCTGAGAGTCTGTCATGCTCACTCAAATGTGTCGCTGGTGGTGGCGTGTGTATTGGATCGTTGAGTTCCTTTCAAAATGGTTGAGCTGAATGGTGCTGATTCATACGTCAAGTTCGTGAACGGGCGCCGTCAGTAGGCACTGGTCATTTCTTAGCTGACACGGCTTATTTTTTAATTCCATTATTGTTTTTATCTTTTTATTACGGACGCTTTTAACGTGCACGTCTTTCTACATCGTTCTCACATGTATAATTTCTACATGAATGATGTAACCACTTTCTTGTAACAATATTTTGATTTAAAAGAGTGTCCATGGAGTTTCTTGCCCGTTCTTTTCCATAGGTACCTACTATGCTTTGGAATGGGCAACTAGCTTTATCTTTCTGACTGACCGACCCATTGACAATTCGAAAGTGCCTATGTGCCTAAGTTTTTATTTGAAATAAATGCTTTGAGTTTCGAGTTCGTGACCCGCCCGTTCGTTTTTTCAGTGCTAATTTCTCAATATATTTATTTATATATATTTTTATACAAAAATAAAAATTAAATAATAACCTTAAGGTGTCTGTATATTTTTTGCATGCACAAATTATTCATCACCTATTTATCTAGTAAGTCTACGAATTTTAATTTTGCTAAGGCTTCAATATAAATTACAAAAAATAAAAATTTAACACACGCTTTCACGTAAGCACGAAACACCAGGTTTTTCAAATGCTTTTTTTAGCTTACTGGTAGCAAATAACTATCTGAGAAAAATCTGACATACGGTATATTATAATAGGTACAGGCGTAAGGTATATTAGCAAGTCTACGATTTATTATTTGAATTTTACTTTAAAAAAAGTGTGACCCGCGTTGAAAAAACGCAATAAAATCATGTGCTAAACCGTCGCCTACGCGTATTTTATTGAAAATATCAATAAGTGTTAAAAAAATTAAAATTGGAGGTGTTTATCTATCAAACTCAATTTTTATATTTTATTTTTGACTACTTATTTAATTGTAAAAAAATATCTAAATAATGCCTTATAAACCGATGCGCTTGCTCGAGGCATTCAGTCGCGCCCTAGAATGTATTAGGTATGTGATCGCGCCCGAGGGCTTCTCGACGATTGACCTGTGTCCCCCGTGATGTTCGCCGCTCCCGACTTCTTGCGAATCGCGCGTGATTTTATACTAGGCCTAACCAGTTTTGAGACTGAGTATTTTTTATTTTATTCATGCAAAGTGTTATACACTTTGTGCGTCGTTAATGTTATTCATACATTTTATTTAATGTTTTGTATTGTACTATTAGTAAAATAGTGATAATTTTTTTGAAAATTGGTCGAAAAAGTGAACTTTATTATCACGAAAAAATCAAAGGTAAAAAGAAAAAAGTTGAAAAAACACGAAAGGCATTGTGCAGTTCTTAGGTAATAATTGTTGCCATCATCTTAATTAAGAAAATTGCTATAATTTACTATTATTTCTTTAGTCTTTAAACGTGTTAATTATAATTGTAGAGAATTAAATAGGCAGGACCTCACGTTCAAAAATGTCTTGTTGAATAAGTTCCGCCATTTTGGACGCGTAACGCCGCAAATGGACTGTGAAATAAGAACACTAGGAAAATAACCCCACTACAAGTACCTAGATATAAATCCAGGCTCGAAGAGATCATACAATTATGTGGCGTAAAGAGGGAAGATTCCAATTAAACTTACCGGGAAGATCCCGTCTTGCCGCTTCGCACACCGGTGGGCTAGAAGGCGTGTTCGGTAATTTTGAATCCTGCTTCAACTTCACTACACATATTTTTCCACAGGCGCTGGTTCAGGGTAAATCTGGTTTCTTGCGGGGATTGTAGCACGTTTTCAACCGAAGGACCTTATTTTTTAGAAAAGTATATTTCGCGCGTGGCGTGTATATGCGGACACACGCAAAGGTACGTAGTACAGTGAGAAAAAAACACGTAGGAGCGCGGCGCTAGTGTGCTCATCCGCAACCAATCGGAAGGCTCGACGAATGGGCGATGAGCAAGCCCCGGAAGGTTATTCAAATCAACACCCTCAGCAATTACACACAAAAGCTTGATTACTAGTTGTGGGGTGAAGAAAACACTATCCTAAAATCTCCAAGATTTAATTCAGCAGGTACGTAATACCAACTACAAAGAGAACGGTACGTAACAACATGTAAAGTCATAAAAGTGTACATTTGGGAAAAGTATTATATGTCTATGAAAGTCGATTTTCAGCCTACTGTGCGCCCGCGCGCACTGCTGGTCTGTCTAACGATCCCAATTCAGCAATCCAGCCGCGAGCCGACCGTTCCGCTCGTAGTCATCAGTCGAGCTCAAATTGACTTTAAAAGGGCTACGGACGCTTTAAATGATACAATGAATGGCCTTCAACAAAAAAAGGAGCAGGCGGACACAGTTTTCAGACAGCTTGATGGGGCAAAAGAAGCTGAGCAACTAGACGTGGAAATGAAATGCCCCAGAATAGTGTCAAGACAATCTTCTTGCTTTTTCGTAATTTTATTATAGCCTACTAGCTGACCCCGCGAACTTCGTACCGCCTAACTAATTTAATTTTTTTTTCTCCGTATGAACCATCCTCGTACTTCAAGGAATATTCTAAAAAAAATAATTATCAACATCCGTTCTTTTCTTCAGTTATAAAATTACAACGAAAAGTGGCATTGATTTTTATAGATAATTTAATTTAATAAAAGATTGAGGTAATAAAAATGCACCTCCCTGAAAAACAATCCAGCCGGTTGCGAGGCCCATGGCGCAGAAAGAGTATAATTAAATTACTATTAATATATATAATTTAATTATTAGTACATTATTTTTTTGTTTAATGTTACTAGAAATACCTACACAAACGGAGAAAATCAGGGGGCCCTCATTTTGTTTTACCACCCGGGCCCCAGTCAAACTTAGTCCGCCACTGATTGGAGCTTGCTGACCGGACCCCGACTATGGGGCCCCCACCTGACTCGAAAGCTGGATCCGCCCATGTCCGCACTAGGTATAGATCCGGTTAGACAGGAAAGCCGACCCCAACATAGTAGGGGAAAGGCTTGGCAGATCGAAATGGACCCCCGCGAAGCTGTGACGTATTTCGTTACTGCACCCTATTACCGTCTTAGTCGCTAGATTAGATAAAAGGTTAGATTTGGGCCTTATTGGAATGATACATGGTTTTAGTCGTTGGCTCTGTACCTATCTAAAAAGTATGACCTCAATGTCTACACCAATATATAAAATACCGCCTCAACACCTACACGTTACATTGAAATTACAGTCTCCTACACAATTGCTCTCCCGTATGAGAATGAGCAAGGGCCCGAATACGGAGACGAATGGATATACTTCTACGACGACGAAGGCAACACCCATACCATGAACTTCTCTTCTCTACCACAGGAAAAGCGTGGAATGATTTTTGGAGACGCCTTCTTTTACTTGTACACCAGGTAAGCAACGTTTACTTATAAAGTTCCGTCACCCTGATTATCACGATTTGAACAACGTTGACAGCCGGCAGGTTATCAGTTATAATGTGGATAAATAACTAAATGTTATAGTTATTGTTCTGAGATGTTAAATGATTTTTCACACCACCTGCTCGACAATGGTGCCGATTATGTTGTACACCGAACTAAACTATCACTAAAATTCCTTACTTTTGGCTATGAGAATCTTAACGCTATTCTGCAAAATAAAATCTCTAAATTTAAAAATAATTTTGACACATAAAATCAAATTTGGCAATTGCGACTCCACGTGGTACTTGTTTGCCGTACCACGTGATTTTTTTTTAGAGCCGGAGGCGTGCATTATTTTGCAGCCTCGACATGTTTTGTATGGAATTTTTCACTTTTTGTATGGAAAATATAAAAAAAATTTTTTTTTTACCTACACTTTGGATTTTAGAGGTTTAGGAATTTTATACAGGGGGTCGAATTTTTCATTATTTTTGCGATAGGACACACCGTTTTCGAGATATAAGCAAACGAAAAGAAAAAATGATACAGTACCTACTGTTTTTGAATCTGAAGTCGAGGTGTTGGTGTGAATTTTAGTTCATGACAACTAATTTTATTCCACACCTTTTTAATCGCGATTAAAAACAGGCAGATTTAGTTACGACAATCAAAATTTTTGGTGAAAAACGTAAAATTCAGAATAACAAAATTGCCATTTTCACTAAATTATAATCTCAGTGCCATCTTAGTGCTGTCAAACTAAAATTTGGTTAAGTTGTGTCACTTTAGTCAATTTCAGAATGGGAAATCGTCGTTTGACAGGAATAAACTAAATTTTGGTGATTTTTAGTCTAGTTTAGAGAATTTTGTGACAAGATAATCGGCACCACTGTCAAATTATATGTCAAAAAAAAAGTACCTATCTATCAAAAGTACTCTGTGTTATGTCATGAAAACCTAACCTAAAATAAGTAATTATTTATGGAGGGTAGAGACAAGGAGAACTATCTCATAAGGGAAGAAAGCTGAAAAAGTGTCCAACATAAACAGTAAAAATAGTTAAAAAACCCTTCAAAATGGCGCTACTCGGACTGAAGTATGCCGCCGAAGTCAGAAAATTGAATATTTTTAGTGACTAGAGTAGTTAGTGACAGTCCAGTATACCATACCTCAACAATTTACGTAGTCTAACCTGTCTAACATTATTTTATCCTAAAATTATTGCTTTTAAAATTTACCCGGTGGCTACTGTGGTGCCACCCTTTTGTAGCACATTTTGACGGACACTTTTCATACACAGAGATAGCTCTCCTTGTCTCTACCCTGCATATCATTATTAAAGCCCCCCTGGGCTGGCATTTACTTGTGTGCACTAAAAAAATATTGTTCGGAAATCGAGATTCAGAAAATTGGAAGTTTCCTCTGTCTAGGTCTACCATTGAGCTAGTATAAGTCAATGAGGTCTACGGCCTGGTCCTTTGAGGAAAGCACCACACAGATAAGAGTGACCCATATATAAAATACTAAATGTACAAGAGTGACCTTTCCGGTCAGTGCACGCATTTGTCAGTTATCCCTGAACTCAGAACTTAAGGTGTAGGTATCAATTGTACTGATATTTCTGTTGTAGACGGAACACTGAAGCAGAACAATTGGAAATTCCCGAAGACAATGAACTGTTCACAAGCCACTACTTTAACTCTTCCAATGACATTAAGGTTGTGACGCATGGATGGTTCTCCCACGAGAAGACGGAATGGCTTCAGAAAATAAAGGATGCTTTCTTGAGAAAATACGATTTCAACGTCATTACTGTTGATTGGAGCGAATTAGCGAAAAACCCGGCTTATCCCTGGTCAGCATTTAGTACTAGATACGTGGGGAAGAAAACAGCAACATTGTTAGACTCTATTGCAAGAACCTATCAAGTAGACGGAAAGGCTATGCACTTAATGGGACACAGTTTGGGATCACATGTCATGGGATATACAGCATTATTTTCAAATCAAAGAATACATAGAATCACAGGTGAGTAGGTACCCCACCTAATACTTATCTACCACATTCGTTTAGGGCAGGCCAAAGACATTTACAACTTACAGCCTTAGATCTCTTTGTGGCATACCTACATTTTAGGTAGGTGCTTATAAATTATGTAGGTTCGAAAATGTCCCAACTGTGATCTTCTTCTACCTTTATATAATTAGTTTAGTTATGTATATTTGAAAGCCCAAATTGTCTATGGTTGCCTACTCGCAGGACTAGATCCAGCTCGACCTCTTTTCGAGCTTCCCTTGATGGCCCCAGATTATCGTCTTGAAAGAAGCGATGCTGAGTTTGTAGACATTATCCATTCCTGTGGTGGAGTTTACGGGTACCGGAGAAGCCATGGTCATGCTGACTTTTACCCAAACAACGGGCGAGCGAGGCAGCCCGGCTGCGAAGGGGCGCAACAAGTTATTGGTAAGAATTGATTGACAATATTAGGCACCATATTACGTATTTAAAGACGAAAAAAAGTTATAGGTCCGTAAATGCGTTATCGAAGAACAATAGAAATTAATTACTTATGTAAGTCAGCCACTATTGAAAAGAAATGAATTGTTTATTTCTGTAAGTAGATTTTTTTAAGACACTTTGAAACGTCAATATTTTAAAACTAGATGGCGGCGGCATTTCCTAGCTGACTGGTCCCTGAGAAGAAATGCCGAAACAAACTCAGAGGTCATGGTCTCTTTATTAAATGTGTGGGAGCGAAATCCGTCTCTAAATCATAAATGAAACATAATATTATAAATTTATTCTTATTCATTTTCAGAGGGTTGTAGTCATGGACGTTCAACGCTATTTTTTGCCGAATCTATAGACTCCAAAATTCCTTTTGTGGCATATCCATGTGAAAATTGGGAGACATTTGAAAATGGCGAATGTAAAGAAAACTCTGTTGATATGGGCTACCCTGTCTCAACAAACATTAGAGGAGACTACTATCTTTATACGAATGGCGAACCTGTATTTGCTCGCGGTGAAGACTAGAACCAGACCCTAACCACCATGTGACGAAGACTTTTTTTTCCAAAAAATCTGAAATCTGGAGGTCAACGGTTGCCAAAAGGAGACAGGCACACGGGCTAAATTAAATTAAATCAATAGAGATGTGAATTTATAGACTCGTATATACTCGTATGGCACTCAATCGTAACTGGCGCGAAATGTGGGTGTATTATATAGGTACCTACACTTCTGCCTAATCCTTCGGGGAATACAGGCGTGATGAGTGTTCATACACACGAGTGGCACGCATCAACGGCAGAGGCAACTGCAGCCGTCGATCCCCTTTTATTATGACGCCATCAAAATCAGACCATGACAGTTTCTAGAAAAAGTACCTACCTATCTACCCCCGCGTCCTAACAGAAAGCGATAGTAGCGTTCATAAAGGTCACTTTTTGTTCGGAAAACGGGCCGGTTATTCCAGTTAACCACCATAAAGTGAATGGTTACGCGGAAACGCATGTCCCGAGAGTCCACCCTAAGCTTATAAATTTTGTTTCACCAACCAGGATTAGGGTGGATTCTCGGACATGCGTTTCCGCGTATCCGCCATAGGCGCCATCTCCACGGGCGAGAGTATCGCGGCGATAATCACGCCGTGACATCAAATTCTATTGAAACTGTGAAGTAATCTCGCGGCGAGAATATGACGGCGACGAGACTATAGGTGCCTTAGGTTGGATATACGGAATAACCAAATTCGGATGGCGCCCTCTGTTGGCACGATCACGCGTATGGAACGCGTGATCACGCCGACAGAAGACGCCTTCATCGAACATAATTATAAGGCCTCGTTTACGGAGACGCGAGGCGTCGCGCGTCGCGTGCGGCGTGACGTCTCGCGTCTCTCTCGCTCTCGACCACGCTGTATGAGACCGAGAGAGACGCGAGACGCCACGCCGCACTCGACGCGCGACGCCCCGCGTCTCCGTAAACGAGGCCTTAGTGATGAATTGATGATTTATACGCGCGACGATCGCTTTCCATTAGGACGCGGCCTACGAGTTCCACTTCTTAGGTAGAACTACCTATACAGCGTGTTTCAGAAATGTGTGGTAGTATACCACAAAACCAATTTGTATGATTGGCCAGCCGAAAGTATACGCATGGTAATTATACACACAGTTCCTTGAATTACTGAGAAAAAGTGAACGCGCTCTTCGGACACGAGTAATTGGCGGCAACTGAAGTCACTCAAACAAAGTTAACAACGAACCGAACTGAAAGGGCGGTTCACGTAAGAATACCCTTCGCAATAATGTCGGTACCCATTTCTTTTCATTGAAGAATGTTTGCAAAAACCATTCCGTATGGCAACATAGAATCAAGCAACGACAAGCGCTGGGGATTCCCCCCCGCAATGTTTTACTATTCCGGCCGTTCTGACGGAATAGGTTAGATATATTTTATGTATGAGTGATATAGTTTCGATGACGAATTGACTGAGATAGACAATATAGACATCCGTTTGCCTCAATTTGATTAATTTAAAAATATTTTATGAACTTAAATAATAAAACAATATTTCACAAAGGTACCTATCAATCATGCTATTTTATTTCAATTCAAAACGAAATCTATAAACGGTATTTTTCTTTTATTTTTTAACAATAAAAATACAATTTCTCGTTAAATAAGCCTAGTGGTCTTTACTATAATGCAGTACTAACAATTGACTGAGAGTTTAAAGATTTGCAAATTCTCAATATAATATGGTTTACACACTGTGTGTACGTACGTGGTTTGCAAAACAATAAATTATAAGTAACACTTTTGTGCGAGACTGTTGTAAAAAGCGAAATGTTGTACTACAAATTTAAGAAGGCTGGCACTGTACTGTTGACCGGTTGGCGCAGTTGGTAGCGACCCTACCTTCTGAGTCGCTGGTCCCGGGTTCGATCCCCGGACAAGTCAAACATTTGTGTGCATGAACATGTCTGTTTGACCTGTGTCTGGGTGTGTATATGTATATCAGTCATCAGGTTACCGTAGTACAGGCTCTGCCTAGTTCGGGACCTGAAGACCTTGTGTGGATGTTGTCTCATATTATATATATTATTATTATTATATAGTGCGGCCGCTTTTATGTAGTCATTTGAATTTGTTCGGTTAATCGTGTGATTTCTTTTCCTATTGTTTTTTCTTATACCCGAGTAATTGGGTTTTTATAGCTGAAACTTTAAGGACAAACAACTTAATAAAAGTAAGTATTTATTAGTATAATCATAATTACACTTAATACTAACTCATGTACATGTTACTCATGTTACGTTACATTATATCGTAGCCAGATTTTAATTAAAATGGATTATCTCTTTAAAGAATTGGAAAACATCTTATTTCACACGATGCATAGAGTTCGTATAAGGTACAAACCACCATCATTGGTAAGTTTCTAGGGTTTCTCATTGAAACGCAAAAGGATCAATATTAGGGTTTTTGCACGGAGCAGAAACAAAGAGGTGTTGTAAAGTCATTCTTCATACAAAAGTAGTGTCGCAGCCGCGCGGGGTGCGGGGGGAGCCCAAACAGCAGAAAGCCATCTAGTGGCTAGTAGCAAAATCAACTCATAGGCAAATTAGACAGATGTCGTAAGAGTTCTGCTATGTTTCATTAAGTGTCACTTTTATTGTAAGGAGCCGGATTCAGGTTTAACGAAATACATTTTTTGACTGAAACCGAAACCGAATTTCGGCAGCGGTTTCAGATTCGGCCGAAACCGAAACTTCCAGAAATTAACAAGTGTGAGGGAAAAATAAAGAAAACGTTTTTATAATCATAATTTTACGTTTTTATAATCATAATTTTATTTTTTTTTATCTTTAAATCCTCTCCTCTTCTAAATTTTTCTTCTGAACTTACTTACCGAAACTAAACTGAATTCCGTTTTTTGCCGAAACTCGACATCTATTAAACTTCACTTTCCATATACCTAGCATTTATGTAGGTATGTGCTTATCAAAAAAGTCTGAGTCCGGACCTGCAATTTGTCAGTACGTCCGCTACTTGCCGATAGGGGGCGGCAATTACCGAACATTCGAGAAGAAATAAATTATAATTTAATTTTACTTACGAGCGGAAAGATATCTTTATTCCGCTTGAATTTGATTGATCCGTATAACTTCTGCAAGATAAAACACAGCACTTCATGTTAATGCAATGAGTATGGGTCGGGAATACTTTTTAATCGTTTAAAAGACTAAACAAATACCATGACAACCTATCCGCTTCACAACGACAGTTGTACTGACGAAAGCGCCGCCTGGTCGCAAGTAGTGCAACTACCGTGTGACGTAACGACTACATTGGTGGCTGATGGACTACTTTGATTGCAACACCTCCTCCTCTTTGTTTCTGCTCCGAGGGTTTTTGAAACAAAATGCCTAATTTTCCAACAGCGTCAATTATAGAAAAAATAAAATTGCACAAATTAAGACCCATCGTAGTTGTAGGTATGTCATGCCGTTTAAGAGATACAAAATTTTGCTAAACGTTACACCAACGGCATCTTGAATAACCCTGAAACCTCAAGACACAAATTTTATTTTTGGGCACATTTAAGCACAAATTATATCTATATAAATAGCTAGTTTGTATTGAGCTACGACCACCAGGAAAAAAACATGCCACTGGGGTAACGTTCCTCCAGCGGAATCTGTTTTTCGTGAATATCTTTAGATCGGCTGGACGCACAAATAATAAATTTCGGGCACAATTACACGACATGGAGTACTAATTTTTCAACATAGTCTCCTTTTCGATACACTTAGCCCAGCGATGCTCCAACTTTTTTAACCCGTCCGAAAAATAGTTTTTGTCAAACTCTGCAAAATAGGCCTCCGTGGCGGCGATGACCTCCTCATTTGATCCATATCTATTCCCGGCGAGTGATTTTTTCAGATTAGGAAACAGAAAGAAGTCACAAGGGGCCAAATCTGGAGAATACGGTGGATGGGGCAGCAATTCGTAGCGTAATTCGACCAATTTGGCCATGGCAACGGCAGACGTGTGAACCGGTGCGTTGTCGTGGTGAAACAGCACTTTTTTCTTCGCCAGATGGGGTCGTTTTTTCTTTAATTCGGCGTCGAATCGGCCCAATGAATCGGCATAGTAAAGCCCTGTAATTGTTTTACCCTTCTCGAGGTAATCGATGTAGATCACACCTTGTGAATCCCAGAAAACGGTGGCCATAACTTTTCCGGCCGATTTTACAGTTTTCGCCTTCTTTGGAGCACGTTCCCCGGTCTGGATCCATTGTTTTGATTGCTCCTTGATCTCTGGTGTATACCAGTGGCTCCAGGTTTCATCGACGGTCACAAAACGACGCAAAAACTCCGCTGGATTCCGCTTAAACAGCGCCAAACACGTCTCCGATGTGGTCTCACGGTTGCGCTTGTTTTCCGGTGTGAGTAAACGCGGCACCTTTGATTATATACTTGTATAGATAGAGCAATGCAAACAAATGACGCGCAAAAACAGTCTCCAATTGCGTGATATGTGTGAGTACCGCTCGTGTACTTATTGTAATCAAACTGTCAAAGTGTGCGTGTTTAGGGATGCCTGCTCCAAATTATTAACTTACCTTTCCTCCGTTATTTAGTAAGATGAAGGTTAAACAAAATAGGATAAATAAAGTATTTTTTTTGTAGAT
This sequence comes from Brachylomia viminalis, assembly GCA_937001585.2. Taxonomy (NCBI): domain Eukaryota; kingdom Metazoa; phylum Arthropoda; class Insecta; order Lepidoptera; family Noctuidae; genus Brachylomia; species Brachylomia viminalis. Next base: position 8,991,896 of record OW443302.2, on the reverse strand, counting down.
TGGTGTTTTATTTAACTTATTATCAACAAAAATTACAATGAAAAAAATACAGTAATTTATAGATCAAAACCCATGTCTTTGTGTTTGTTTTCGGAATAGTTTTCGCTTTGATTTCATTGCCTGGGCTACGTTATCTGATTTACAAATATGGTGACATCTTATCTGCAAATATTTTTCTATTATTAGTCTTATAAGAGGCTTGTTTGATGATGTTGACAGCAATCACCGATATTTTTGAAATAAGTACGACCGACAAACTAAGTAATTATTTTAAGACATATCTGTTCATAAATAGAGGACGATGTTACTATATGGCCCTGTTTTATAAAGTCTCTAATTATATACTCAGAAGCCTTACAAATTTTGAATGCATCTTCCGAAGCATATACAAGGCCGCCCTCATCTCGAACAGTAACTAATTTATGAAATTTTAACATTTCGTTTGATTTAATTGCCTGAATACAGCTACTACATTTAATCAGTCCACAAATACGTCGAACAACAAATCCTGCTATGTATCCTACTACTTGCTCGAAATAATCTGTATATTCTGGATTAATTAATAAAGAAATGTCAGTCTGTGTTAAAGTATCATGTGAAACAGCGCTTACAGTATCACACTCATCGTCATCTTCTGCTCGCGTTTGAGATGTAGTTTCATTTATGCATTTTACTGCAGAAGTACAAGTTAGGATGCTGACGCTTTCTAAAGGCACACAATTACCAGAATCAACGGCTTTGAGTTCCATGTGACATAGAAGCTTTCTAAAAATTCCCTTAAATTGTCTCGCATTCGGGTTATCGTTGTAACCTCCATGCATTCGTATAGCACCAAAAAATAATTCAATATGATCTTGACTTAACCGATATGTTGTCGTAATCCCTTTTTTTGTAAAATATAAATCATCTTCAGCGAAATGTTTGGAACACACGACTGAAGTCTTGTGAGGTTTCCACTGGTCTTCATTTCGTGTCCGCTGTATAATGTTTCTCCAGCAATTTGCTAGTACGGGATCCGTAGGAAATCTGAAACCCAAAATATTAGAAAGAACTAACAAAATTACTATTTACTTCATGACGTCATGGATTTTATTTATTTTATGTAGGTAGGTTATCCTTTTCTGATGAAATAAGTACTGTCATTTTTTTAATAATAATATTCTCCTGATCGAATTTCGGTCACGTCAGCCAATAATTACGCAGATCACTGAACTACACAGGACATTTATTATTGTGCCAATGTATGTGCGTAAACATAGTTGTACTCTCTATGTCCTCACTCTCATAGTCCGATGTGAAGGAAATCTGACACGACCGAAGAGACGGGGCGCAGGACCGATAGCTTTACGTACTCTCCAAGGTAGTCGGTACGCTCAGTCTTTTTAAATAAACATAACAATAATTATTATTGGATCATTTTATGATTTACGAAGATGATGATATTGTAATTTGTTCCCATAGTTTCGCCAAATCTCCTTAGTAATAAACTGGCAGCACCGGCTAATCAGACTAACAAATAAAATATCGAACTAAAAAATCGTGTTTTCTTAACAAATAGTGGTTAAATAATAAAACTTACCTATGAAAAGTGATCTTGGTGTTATTACACGGTTTTCCCACATAATTGACACAATTTGACAGCACAAACCGGCATAATTAACTATTTTTCGTGAGCACGTTATCGTTAAGTGATTCAAATGAGACTGACGTAGGTGAGACCGTGAGAAGCGAGTCTACCAAATATAGTAGACTTTATTTGCGCCGTTCGGTACGGTCAATGTGTCATCTAGACAAGTATATAATCAAAGCGCGGCACCCATCGCGCCGACAGCTTTCTCATGCCGAGTTCCTCGTGAAGAATACGATGCACTGTTCCTTCTGAAATGCCTACAGACTCAGCTAGCTCCCGAACCTTCAATCGGCGATCTGCCAATACGAGATCATGGATTTTTTTAATGTTTTCCTCCGTAGCAGCTGTTTTCGGTGCACCTGGACGTGGTTCATCAAAAACCGACGAACGGCCACGTGCAAACTCGTTGAACCAATTCTTGACGGTGGCCATCGATGGAGAAGAGTCACCGTACACAGCATCCAAGCGCTCTTTGATTTCGATGCGCGTTTTCCCTTCCAAAAATAGGAATCGAATCACCGAACGATATTACTCTTTTTCCATTTTTGTAAAACCGTTCGACACGTTCGCTTCCATAAGTTGTCAAATTAAAACAAATGACGGGATTGGAATGAATATTTGAAAAAAAAATTAAAAAAGAATGTGCTACACTGTGGTAAAACTCTTTTGAAACTACAGCGCCCTCTGGCGATGAGGCTAGGTACTTATTGAATGCACCTCGTATTGTGTCAGGATAAATAAAGCTCGAAGGTATAATGTTTGCTGTAAATAAAATCACATTTATTTATTATTTTGAATTAACACATACTTACGCTTTTTACTGCGGGAAAACCTTTTATTCCCACGGGAAAATCAAATACAAAGCAGGCGTGGCTGCTACCGGCCGATTAGTCGATTAAAAAGAAATCCTTTATTTATGTAAAAATTATGGTCACCTCACAATATTAATGGATGTTTGTACGGGAAAATTTAAATGATCAATATCTTTACTACTTTTTCAATATCTTTAATACTTTAACTACGCAAGTTTCTCCGTCACAAATTCAGGTTATCATTATCGTCCCCGTCACAAAAATTTGAATATATGTATTTCGAAGGCCGTAGATCATCGGCAGCGGAGACACATGTGTCCAGCCAGTTTGAACTCACGCAGGCCAAATATGGACTGTACATTAACCACCAACCACCAACATTTACAACTGGTAACACCTATATTTTCTGCAAATAAATTATTCTTATTCTTCTGGCTGGACATTCAAGTTTTTATTGATATCTCGTAAAGCCTGTGACGCCATAAATCAAACGTTATTACTGTCACACATTGCGTCACTAAATGTTAGTAAAGGACTGAATGAGAATGTTAGGTAAAGTAAAGGTTATTCTCAATAACTCTTTCGTTATTGAGAATCGGAAGTGCCAGCCAGAATTTTTATACGTAAATTCAAGCTGGCTGGACACAGATTTTTGCATTTTTCTACTAAACTGCTGTACGTATCACAAAATTTTTAGCTCGATGCCTGTCACAAATTTATGTGACTCCCGTTGATATGCAAAATGTCGTCAAAATCACTTGCGTTACCGAGATTGAGAGACCAGCGAAAAGTGGTTTTTCAAGCTGGCTGGACACGTTTTAGATCGCTTATCTAAGATTTTGTAGCGTCACAAATTCTGAAATAAGGGTGTTTAGCCGTCAACAAAGTGCCCTATTGACCTAGTTAAGTGCGAGCTATTTTGAAGATTTGTCCAGCCATCCTGAGTCACATATTACATTAGCAACCAGAGCCACATTTCTGAGCCGGGAAATATTTAGGTAATTTCAAGTGTTCAATTTAGTGATTAGTCAGTCAGACCTACCAACCAACGTTAACAGATACCTACAAACACTTTTCACAGCTGAATTATAGCTCGATCTGGCAGCTGGAGTAATTTATGCGACCTACCCAAATGGCCTTTCTTTGGTATTGTTCGTCGAATCAAGTTCTCAGTTGAGCGGCAAGATTACTGACTTATGCGTGCACTGACTGGACAGGTCCGCTCAATCTGTATGGTTTTTCCTCAAAAGACCGTTTCAGACACCAATCTACATGGTCTTCACATGATCTGACCAAGATTATGTCTGGACTTTAAAAGAGACTGTGACCTCTGAGTTTGTTTCGGCCTTTCTTCTCAGAGTAGTCAGATAGGAAACGCCGACCTCATCTAGTTTTTAAAATATGATTGACGTGTAAAAGTTTTTGTAACAAACCTACTTACAGAAATAAAATCTTTTATCATTTTTATAAGAGGAGAATAAAACAAAATGTTTACGAGATTCTCATGTATATTATAGTTTAAATAATAGACCTATAAACACTACAGCATAAACAAGTAATACTTTTCTTTCTTCATGTTTCAATACTTATCAAACTATGGGAATTTATTTCACTTTTTTTTTTTAACTTTGCCCCACACTGAATTTCTCATGTGCGTTTACAAACATTTAAACTCACATTCACCAAAAGCCAGACCCGGAACAACTACTTGTAGGTCATACAAATATTTGTTCCGTGCGGGAATCGAACCCGCGACACGCAGGCAGCAGTCAATCGCTTAACCACTGCGCCAACCGTGCCGTCACTTGTTTTGGAACTAAGAACTACCTATAAGTAAATAAAGAATGGGCGTATTACGTAAATACATAGGTACATACAAAATATTATGCTTAGTCGGAAACAAAGTAATCATTGAATACATGGTAATTAATAAAATATTTGTTTTTCTCAAGTCCTTTTCTTCATAGAAATCTGTAACAAAAAAAACTAATTATAGGGATAAACAGACAGAATTATATCCAACGAAAAGTAATTACATCAGAACATAATCACTTTACTTCATTATGCCTCAGTCGGGAAAAGAAGACAAAAAAAATGAATCATCATTGAATTGATTAAAAAATAAATGAAAAATCTTAATTTAATAAAACATCCATAGTATACCTACATTCCATTAAATGATAGAGATAGATATTTTCCTCGGCCGGTACACGGGTGGCCGCCGACAGTTCTTTGCACTGTGAAAAACAAATAACATTATAAGCGGTACATTAGCATCAGAGATAAAAAAAATTAAAAAAGTTGAATATAAATTATTGAAAAACAAGTCATTACAGGTTTCCTTTCAAAATCTATAATTGTACAATGTTAACGTTATTTAAAAACAAAATTACATAATTATGTAATGACTTTTTCTTCAAATGTTATCAGATTTCAATGGTTATGCTTCAGTATGCATCAGTCGGGAAAAGAAGACAAAATGAATGAATCATCATATTTTTTTTAATAAAAACGCAAATATTATTAGTAATATTCTCAATTTCAATACGCACCTTGGACAAATCAGCTAGTCACATATAAATTCTTGTCAAGGATTCGATCCTGGCCATCTGAAAACAAAAAGTAAAACGAATTTATCATACATCTGTCCTAGAAGCCAGAAATTTTGAGAAGAGATCATTTTGAAATAATTTTCGGTTCTTTACTTAATTTTCATATTAAGGTAGTATAAATGGCTAAAAATCCCTACAACTGGAATTTAATCTATTTATAACAATAAGAAATATTATTTGCAAAAACCCTAATAGCAGGGAGTTTTTCTTTTTTTTATCCAACTTTATATTACGTAAAGGAAAATAAATGTAGACTTAATAGTTACCTGAATAAATGGCTGGTCTAGCTAAAAACTGAAACCTGTGAACATAATAACAACAAAATTAGCGTCTAATTAGATTTATATACTATAGACTACAATTTGTACTGGAAGGCATTACAGTCAGCATTTTAAGCAATCATTATTGAGTTTAAAAAAAATTGTTTAGGAATGCAAAAATACTTGCTAATTATTACTCTTTGTTACAAGGTAAAATAGAAAAAGAAACTAGAGATTACTTTAGAACTGACTTGGTTCTTAAAAAGATATCTTCTTTAAATTCAGAGATGTTTTTTTATGCTGACTGTACAACAAGTAGAATATCGTTATTTGGTAAAAAGTAGGTTATTTTCTGGTAAAGTAAATTATTAATACAGTATTTGTTCAATAAAAATAATAGAATAAGTTCAGCAAGTATTTTGCTGTCACAAGGATGTTAAAAAGTAAATATGGCAGGTAGACAAAAATCTGTAAAAACAAAAAAAAACACGTCGACGTTCAACCGCAGATAGCATTGGATATTATTAGATCTGCTCTTTCCTTCCTTGGTGTTATTAGATACCAATAAAGGGAAATCTGGTACTTTTTTATTTGTTTCAATCTAAAGGGAGTGGGTGGATAGTATAAAGGATTCCCATGTTTTTGTACGGTATTGTAGTGCGCATCCAACCCCAATCAGTACTTTCTTAAGAAAGTAAATTAAAGTGCGAAGGGGTAGTGGCGCGTAGTCTCTATCGGTTTAAAGAATGTGAAATATGTTTGGATCTGGTTATTAACTGACAAGTGTTGTCCAGTTAAGCTGCAGGTCATGCTTCAACACCTTGTATTCGACAGTTTATAAAACCATAAAATAATGTAAATTATGGAAACATTTTTAGAGCCGTAATTTAAATTCCTTAGCACTAATAATACGAAATAATATCCGGATAATATTCACGGCAGAAAAAATAAAATGATGTGCACAACTTCAATTGAGCTAATGTTTGATAAATTGCAAAATGTTCTTCATTTCCTGAAATAAAATCTCGCTTTGATAATGGTATTTAATTATATCTTTGCATTTAGGCTTATATTCGTTATTTATGAATGAAAGATTTAAAATTCGATACGAGTTAAGGCCATCCAGGTAGGCTTATCAAGTTGGTATCTTAAGTAGCATTAAGTAAATTTTATTATTCTTGTATACTTGGACTCTCATATTTGGGTAAAAATGTTGTCATTTCTCAAAACGATATAATATCTGTTACCGCTAACGTGTTTAAACCGATAATAGCACATGATAGAGATAATCCTCCCATCTCTTTTGGTTAGCATGGCCTCCTCTTTAAAAATCAAGTCGTCGTTAACCTTTTTGGAGTTACGGTTTTTTTTTCATCCGTGCACTAGCACTTTGGAAATAAAGAAATGACGGGCGGAGAGATGTTCCATTCGAAGGTGTGAATCTTTTAACGTCTTTTTATATACCTTCTGCATGTTATTGAGCGGTCATTCCTTGAACAAGATGTATAAAATGAGTATATTTTTATACCAGATTTCGCCGGTACCTGAGCGTGGATAATTTCCAGAATAAAGCTTCCTCACTTCTGCAGTAACATAATTATTGTTAATTATTCTGCAACTTATTTCTAACAGTGCTCTAAATAAATACAGCACACAAATCGTTTAAATCTACTTCCGGTTATTTATGAAGACGTGTGCATTATTTCATAACTTACCAGTTAGTTACTCAGATATTGCTGCAGAGTTTCAGATAGTTATACTAGGTTTCTTCGATGAAGCAAATGTGGTTTCTTATTCTGCTCTTCGTGCAATCCTCCTCCTTTTCAATGTTAAAATAGAACTGCTAATTTATACTGAGGAAAAAATATTAAGCAGTGCAGGCAAACTACTACAGAACCCTCTGGTACGTAGTTACAAATATTTTCAAAAAATCATAAATCCTTATGACATCGATGAAGCAAGATGTTAATTTATGTTTACCTCGAAAGGGAAGACATCGCTAGGAAATCATTTATACATTTGTGAAATAAAGTATATTTTGGGGTTTTGTGTCGTAACTTTAACATTTAATATAGAAGTGACTGATGTTGCAAACATTTCCGGATTAACTTTCCTCGAAAGGGAGAGGAGGAAAATGAGTTTAGCAAGCATCAAGTAAAGCGGACGAAGTACGGTTGGGTAAGTAAGAGATAATGGGTTAAATGGAAAATTTGAGGAGTCCAAAAACAATCAAATTCAATAGTTCACAAGCCCAATGACAAAAAGGTCTGGGAATAGAACTGCAGCAGTTTGGACTATAATAGGAGCCCGTAGTGCGTTCTTCTGTTTCTTTCCAGTTATAAACAACGTGTTCCAACACTAATCAATGATGGCGTGAAACGTCGAAGTGAATAAGATGGATAAAATTACGAAACCATAGTTAATATTAGCTCGAACCTTTGAATATCATTCCTTACCTCCAATACACAATACATGAAAGAATCTCTCCCAAAAACGTCTTTTTTCAAATCAATTTGGAAAGAAAGTTAAGAATGCGTTTAAAAACGAATTGTAATGTCGAAGATAAAAAGATGCTTGAATTTTGGTAATACTTTATTCCCTGGGCTACAATTGCTGCAATATTTAATCTCATACCAGTAGTATGAGCCTCTGTAGATCACTGCCATTATTGACAGTAAAATTATTTTACCGTCAATTGTGTTTATTTTTGCATAATATATTAGACAGGCTTAAAATAATTAAGTAGAAGTCGTAGTTTATTTGATGAGTATGATGTAATATAGTCGAATCAATGTAACTCGAGGATTTTTTCATCTCGAGTTTATCGTTTAAGACTTTCAGTTGTCATTGGGAACCATGAACCAACCCGTTATTGGGGTTAGGGTTACTAGGATTGCCTTTTTTACAAATATTATTGTAAATGGTTACGGGTTTTTTTATAGCGCATCTTTGTGTTGGCATTATTGGGAAATTTGGGTTCCCTGATTGGTAGGAAATTCAGACAGCAGTACTTCACTTAACCCAACATAGCACGGAGCACGACCAGTACGGGTTGAACACAAGGCAAGGAACATGCTAGCATTTCATATTTTCAACAAAAACAGAAAAGGAACATCATTTATATGTAGATTCTGCAGGATTCTATAGTTCAAAAATCTGCAAAAAAATCACGACCGTCACATTGTGTCGTTTTGTCAATGACATTTCTGTGTTGCTTCGTCGTTGTGTCGGAACTAATTTGGTCCAGTCAACAGCAACGTGATGAAGTCGATACTCATCTATAGGTACGAGTTGTCTTGATAGTCTAGTCTCCGTCATCCATAAGTAATTTTGCTGACCAAGTTTTCTTTCACCCGGTGAAGAATAATTATAAAGGCTGGGAGAAATTGTTATATGTACCAATAATGATGTGGTTAAGATATTTTTAAAGTAGATACACATAATCCTGGAAAAAAGAAGCACATGTAGCAAATCAAAGAAAATGGCTATTTAGTGCGATTTTCTTAATCTACTATCATTTTAATAAATTACAAAAGTATAATTCCTTTTAAAACTGTCGGTCGGGTCAAATTCTGATGACGCCTTAAACGCTGGTCATCAATAAAATCGACCCACCCACTTTTTGTTTAATATTAATCAATTGTTTCACAGATAAGCTGTTTCACGTGTTTGTTTGTTATTTTGACGGTCGTTATGATGATTGACGTCTTGTTTGTCATAAATCTTATTGCACTTGAAGGTAGGTACTTGACAATTTTTTTTATAAGTAAGTACAGAATTTAATTTGAGAGCCGATTTGACGGTTATACATCGGAACAAATCGACCAGGTCTTCAAGTCAGAAACTATTCTAGGGATTTCACGTTAATATCGTTAAATTTAATTGCTGAGGCTGTAGTTTTGATTAATCCTTTCTAAAAATAATGGACAACAAGGCTTAAGTCAACGTGTCGTGTCCAGAAGGTTAAATCTGAGCCGTTATGCAGTTCGGCGAGTTTAGCAAAGGTTTCTGGAGACTGGGCAGTATCGAAGAAGATCATGATCTGGAAGACATAGGGTGACAATTCAAAGGGATGACCACTTTATAGTGGTGTCTTTACTAAATCAACACCTTTCTGGCGTTGATCTCCAGCGACGTTTACGTAAAGATCGGAGTGTGGCTATAAGTGACAGTAATGTAAGGAGGAGACCACGTGAGCAGAATTTAAAACCACACAAGCCAGCAACGGTGCCACGATTGACCACAGCTCATCGACAAGCCAGGCTTCAATTTCTGCAGAATCACGTCAACTGGACTATAGGCCAATGGGAGTCAGTTCTTTTTAGTGATGAGATTCGGATGACTATACGGTTCTGATGGGCACCGTAATGTCGTGCGACGGCCAGGTGAACGTTATGCCCAGTGTTGCATAAGATAAACAGTCAGTTATGGTGAGGGCTCTATGTTTCGGGCTGGGATATCTTTAACTGGAGGCACGAAGCTGGTTTTTGTAAGAACTGGTACTTTAACTGCGGTACGCTACATCACAGAGATCTTGGAAGACCATGTGGTGCCATATGCCGGCTATATTGGAGAAAACTTTGAACAAATGCATGATAATTAATGCACGGCCACACGTAGCGCGCATTACCTTGAAGCGGTCGCCATTCAGGTTATGTCATGGCCAGCAAGAAGCCCTGATCTTAAGCCTATAGAGCACACGTGGGACACCCTAAAACAAAAGGTTAGAGCGCGTAATCCAGCCCCTACATCCTTAGGAGACGTGGAAGCCGCCATCAGGGAAGAATGGAATCGAATCCCTCAACAGGCCATCAAAACCCTGATTATTGAAGCAAGAGGGGGGGAATACACAATATTAAACCGCAATAATTGTGTTCATAACACTTAAGACTGAAAAAATAGAGCGTGTTTGATATTAATCCAAAACAGTGTAAAATCGTTATTTTTCATTTTATAATCGCTTTTTTTACGTTTCTGTTAATATTGTCCTAAAATGGGTGTAAACGAACAAGTCAAATTAAACATATCATCAGTACTAAACCATTTTGTTTTGTTTCGCTAAAGAAAAAACGTGATTTGCGATAAAACCGCAGATGGGCCGATTTTTTTGATCACCAGTGTATTTACTAAACCTCTCCAAGTAAGCTTAATATTTGTAACAGTAGTCGGTGAATGTGGTAATAGAACTCGTGGCACGACCTCTTGCTTGGTAGTTCCCGAATAAGCTTTTGGGCTTTGGCCCTAACTATTTAGTTAAGTTTTGATTAAGTTTGTGACAACTAGCGTGTACGAAAAATCAACCCCGTGTGACGTAACACGCCGCTTATATTCCCCGAAGGAGAAGGCAGGCAGAGGTGTAGTACACCCACATTTTGACAGTTATTTCTGTCTGCAGTTTTATATAATATACAGTTTTATATAACTATAATAAAATGTCAGTGAGTCAGTCAGTGAGTGAGTGGCTCTGCAGTTTTATATAACTAGAAAAATAATACGGGCCGAGCCTATTCGTACCATTAACTGAGCACACATCCAGACTCCGGCCTGTTAATGGGAAATTCGAAACCCCTGTGTAATTATTTAATTACATCCTTTCCTAGCAACTGCCTCTCACAGTGCGGCAAGTGTCTTGGGACGCTAAGACCAATATTCCTCGGTGTATTCTTTCACCAGGTGGTGTCTTAGATCTAGTATGTACTTATAACTACAAAAGTGACAATATTATATCGGAAAATAATACATTTGTACATGCCTGACGCCAGCTTTATATCTGCAACTTCATTGGGGAACCTAAAAAGAAAGTGGCAAAAACCGTCGGACCACCACGACGCGAATATGTTTTACTGACTGAACTCTTCTAATTTATCTAATGACAATTAAACTGACTGTTATATTTTAAGACAATTATTGTATTTAAAATATTATGGCTAGCAAGCGATATTTTTGCCATATTGCTCTCTCTAGAAGGGATAGTGTTTTAACATTATCATGAACTGCATTCACAAAATATGCAAACCGTACATCTCAACAAACATGCACATTAGCTATTACTTACATTCAACGTACTTACCAATAATTTTACACATACTCAAAAATCCACCAGTGCTACTTTTCTTTTGAACGAACATAAACGAAAACTCATAAATTACGGAAATTCCCAACGTAAGATAATATTGCATTGTAATGTAATGTTGTACATAGAAACTAGAAAAATAAAACAATACAAGAGCCAGAAGAAAATTAGCGCTGTTGAAATAAAACTGTAGTTCTACTACAGCAAGCTGTTATAAAACACACTGGAAGTTTTACATGTTAATAGACAACTTGAATCTCCGCCATCCCCTTTTCACTATACCTGTAAAGGAAAAATCTGATAGGCGCCAAAGCATCCTATTGCAAAGCAGTGCATTTAATAGCTTTGTATCATGTCAGCGCACCCCCTAACAACACAGCTGTACATGGTAAAATCGTCCTTACTCCAACGCTGCCTGAGACTGTTCTCCCCACGACTTACCGCATATGTCCTTACAGTAGTACCCAACTGATATGGCTTACCGATGTACCTGCGCAGAAGATGAATTTTTAAAGCGCGGGAAATGCAATGACCAATCGTCACGCTCCACGTACCGCGCTTCTTTTTCCTGTACCGCTATTGGTCGGCAGCTGCCGCCATGTTAGCGCGCGCCGCGTGGCATGTAAAAGTACACGTAGTGGCAAAGTTTCTTTTTAGGATTTAAAATGAGTTCCTTAAAAAGGGTGCCCCCTTTTTACTGGGATAGCAGGAGTGCGGCCTTTAGATTAAGTTTTTTCTATTGTTTACTAAATTGTGTATTAAATAAATCGTACATTTTAACTAACCTGTATTTTTAATTAAATATTTATATTTGATAAAAACTGGTGGCCCGATAAAATTGGCACAACGTGTAATTGTGCGGAGGGGCGTGACTTGCGAGTGAGACGGAACTAACAGCTGCAGTGTATTATGTACCTTATAATAGTGACCTAAGGTTGATTGTAAGTTTTGAGCATTCTTTCGTTAATCTTCGGAGCCATACTTTCTTTTCTGCGCGAACGAAGATTCACGACGCGCCATATCAGTTGGGTACTACTGTACTTTACGCCACGATACTCATCTTACGAAGAATAAAATGAGGCGACCCAGATATAATAATCCCACCAAAATCATAAATGTGAAACAACGGGAGCCCCGTTCTTTCGGTACAAAGTACAGGATTGTCGGCTTCACCGATATAATAATTGAAATAATGAATGCCAAGTTCTATCTAAGGAGGTGCAAGTTTATTCGGTTCCTTGCTACTGAATATGCAACTTTGGAAAGTTTGCAAAGACGTTTGTAACTGTTGAGATTACATTGCATTAATACGTGGTCTAATACCAGGTTAGTAAGTAGTAGTAGTTTGTTAAATACTCGGTTCCTTTTTCTTAATTTTTCTTTTCTGATTTGAAAATTAAAATGCTAGAAAGGGGGTGGCAACCGAGATGACGACTAATTGAGAAAAGAAAAAGACATGTTGCGCCGACCACAAATAAATTGGGACACACCACAAATAAGAGAATTATGATGATTTGAAAAATTGAGGATAGTAAATAATATTATATAATATAAAAATATATTTTATAAATGATGGAAGATTAAAATTATTATTGAAACAAATAACTTTTAACACGTTCACTGCCAACGCGGTCAATGTTGTCCGATGCTTTTATACGCTATCAAGCTAACTAAAAGTCCTCATTTTTATCATTTTTCACAGATTGTTTTTATTCATTATTTAGTCATCTTATATACTTAAATAACGTTTTTTACTTAACACACATTGATTTTGACCCGTTATTATTAGTTATTACGCATCGCACAACAATGACCCCCATGGCCTTGCCGAACGAAATATCAAAAATTCGTTGCATAGAGCCGCGCGGTCAGGTTGCCGCCCACCGCCGCCCGCGACTCCCTCCCCGCGCATTCGCCGCTCGTCTCGTTGCACTCGCAGTCGTGATTTCCGATTAGTGACGTGCACATGACGTTGTAAATTTGACTGATTGTTTACGTGGTACTACTATAAAATTGTTATGGTCAACATGGATAGTTTTGGCGACTTTGACATAACGCAAGAAGATATAACACAGATCGAAAATATCGAGTTCGATTTGCTGAATAGAAGTCTCCATTTAAGTTCGGATGAAGAAGATAATATTCAGCCTACTCATTCGAAGCGACGTCGTGTCATACAATCTGAAAGTGAAGACAGTGATGCTGAAATCAATCGTGCTATCCAAGACCTAGACAGAAGTTCGCCACCTTCAACATGGACTGACCCAAAAGGTAATCAGCGCAGACTTATTGCTTTTACTGAGTGTCCTGGAATGCAGCTCAACTTACGCATGGCTATGATAAACAAATGTCCAGCTGATTTTTTTGCGCTTATGGTGACGGACGAGGTCTTAAATAAAATTGTTTTATGCACTAATGCCTATGCCTTCAATAAAATAACAATGTCTAATGAAGCTTCGAAAGCAGCGCGTATTCGTAGCTGGGTCCCTACTAACGTAACTGAAATTAAAAAACTATTTGGGCTGATTTTATATATGGGTATAGTAAGGCTTCCGAAAATAGCTGATTACTGGACCACAGATAAAATCATTGGACAGCAATTTCCGCGAACTATTATGTCTCGCAATAGATTTGAGCTTCTACTCGCAATGCTTCATTTTTCACAAGAAGATGAAGAGAATACGACCGATCGTTTACACCGCATCAGAGACTTAGTGGAAGTAATGAATGCAAATTTTAAAAAATCTTACACGCCTGGCGAAGATTTATGTATAGATGAGAGTATGGTTCCTTTTCGCGGGCGAATTATATTTCGGCAGTACAATAAGCAAAAACGCCATAAGTATGGGATTAAATTATTCAAACTATGTACTTTGCCTGGATACACATACAAAATAAGCATTTATGGTGGAAAACAGAACGATAACGTCAATACTACGCCTACTAAGGTTGTTATGGCGCTATGCAATGAGTTGCTAAATAAAGGGCATACTCTATATACCGACAATTGGTACACAAGCGTCGGATTAGCTAGAGAACTTTTAAAGAACGAGACGCATTTAGTTGGCACTTTGAGGAAGAATCGCAAGCATTTTCCTAAAGAAATTGTTTCTACAAAATTGAAAAGAGGGCAATATGTAGCAAAAGAGAGTAATGATGGAATCACTGTGTTGAGATGGAGGGATAAGCGAGATGTATTGGTTCTCTCAACAAAACATTCTGTGCGATTTCAAAATATCATAAAACATGGCAAACAAACCTCTAAACCTAAAATAGTTCTTGATTATAATAAAGCTAAGGGTGCAGTTGATTTATCCGACCAAATGACAGCATATCAAACACCTCTGAGAAAGAGCATCAAATGGTACAAAAAACTAGGCATAGATTTACTTTTAAATACAGCTATGGTAAATGCTTTAATTCTTTATCAAAGCGTGGCCAAGAAGAAGATATCAGTACTTGAGTTTAGAAAAGAAATTATGAAGAGTTTTGTAGGTTTCGATATTGATGATACTTCATCAAATCAAAGAACGAGAAGAGTAAAGCACCAATTGAAGAAAAAGGAAGGACCTTCAAGTAAAACTCGCCGTGCGTGCCAACAATGCTATAAAAATATGGTAGCTTCCCAAGGACGTTTAATCGCTAAAAACAAAACTAAAAAAGTTAACACCTTTTGTGTTAACTGTCCTGATGAACCCTATCTTTGTGTTGAATGTTTCACAAAAATCCATTAGCGGAAAATAATTATATACGAGTAGCTACCTCCTTCTTGCCCTACGATGATAATCTTTTGAGGTTTTTTTTGTATAAGTTCAGTTTAAATGCCAATGAGAGGCCCTATTGACACGGTTTTAATGTCTTTTTAATTATTTTAATAAACAGTTACTTATCTAAAAAACGTTTTTTTAATTTCATTATAATCTCTAAAATCCTTAGTGATAAAATTTTTCAAGAGTGATGTGTTTCAAAAATCAACACTATTTTTTTCTAAGTTTGGCCCTTGTAAAAACCAAGCTATATAAGATAAACTAGAGGGCCGCGCGGGTCACATTATAAGCGAATTATCTCGATACTGCTGTCCGTTGGCGCAATAGAGAGTTTTGAACACAGGCCTGACGCGCGGTCAACATTGTCAGACGCGGCTTGAATGGAAAGCTTCAGTGTCGCTCAACATTGTCCCCCATGGCCTGAACGGAAAATATGCACTTTTTTAATGGCAGTTAACGTGTTAAATGAAACACGAGCGAGCACCTGTGACGTACGACACAAAATAAGGTAAAGACGTTAGCTAGGTTTTTTGATTGTGTGTCGGCTCTTTCACTGGGAATGAATGTCTAAACATAAAATTAAAAGGTAACCGTTTAACAAAATAGTGAACAGATCAATGGTACAATTTTCCATTTGGCATTCACTTCTGTTTTGATTTTTTTGTTTTTTTTTTTTATCTAAACACGTTGTGAGCATTCAGTCATTCCGACTCTTCGTGGACACTCCTTTAAAGGACTACGCGATATTTACATGCACAATTGAGTGAAAAATCCAGACAAATGCGAGTAGGACTCGCCCCTTAGGGTTCCGTCTCAAATCTATGCTCGACTGCCCGAATTTCCATTTCCGGATTTATCAAACTTAACTTTGCAGTTGAATAAGAACTTTTATTTATGTGTATTGAAATATAGACTAAGATCCTTAACTCACCGGACGCCATGGCGGCGCAGTCAGGTCGCGTCGCCAACAAAGAGCCAGGTCGCGTTCCGGTGAGGTATGGCTCCAAATGTTATTTCAAGATACGGCCTATGAATATCCGATCCCAGATTGAAGAACAAACTTAACTTTGCAGTTGAAAAAAAATATTCTCCCATGCATCGTTCTAAATCACCGTCGATGCTCTAATAACTGCAAAATAATGTAAGTTTATAATTGCAAAAAAAACTTTTGTGATATGCAATGAAATGTTTATTTCTGTAAATAGATCGTTATGACACATTTACACGTCAATACTTTAAAACTAGATTACTTCAAATGTACTATTTTCGTTTGCTTAAAAACTTAATTCTTGGAGTGAAAACTTCTTGAGCCGCGTTGAGCGATTTTTGGTAGGGGCGAAACTTATGGGATTGCGTCACCGACATGCTAACGTCACGCTTATGTGACGTGTTGAGCCAGACTGGCGACGCGCAGCGGCCTGTGTACATTTTGGAGTTTTCACTTCTATCGGCAGTCCCCATGACTGCTTATTTTTTTTTACAGCTCCTAGGGACCGTAGGATCTGATTATTTGATATCAATTTAAACTTGATATTTACACGGGTTCCTGAGAAAAAGGGTCTTGACAGAATGAAGTCAAAAATAATTCAGCGTTTTTCCTTTCGAGGTACTGAAACCTAAAACCTAAAAAAAGCGAATGTTCATTTCTATGACAATGTGTGAACATTCCGATATAGATATAGCCTTAACCAGCTAACCAAACCATAAATTATTATTTTTATTATCCATTTGTCTAGAGGAAAAATACACTAGTGTTAGTAGCTTTAAATGTCATGCATGCTAGTTGTGAGTTAGGGTGTCTTTCACCCCACGTGGCTTTCTAAGGTGTCTTTGGTAGGTAAATAAAATGCTTATACTCATACGGGTGATAATTTCTGCTCATAGCAATACGGATTCGCAACTTTAACGCCAGGAAGTATCACGTTTGGGACAGAAAATTAACAACAATATCATGCAATGTTATTTATTTCCGTCGTATTATAGATACATAACGGTTCGAGGACACCAAGGCTCCAACGTAAACGACACTTAAAAAAGACATACAAGCCGACACGAATGGATGGTCACCTGTCCATGAACCGACCGCAGCAAGCGTAGCTTAACCTTCGATCGACCCGTGCGGCTGTTATTACTTAGCCACGAGCCCCTCCAATGCTATAATTTGTCAAAGAAAGCTTTATAAAAATCGAAATTTATTTCAAATAAACCAACTACACACAATTTCGAATTGTCAAGGGGCCGGCCGGTCAGTCAGAAAGATGAATCTAGTTAACCATTCCAAATCGTAGTAGTACCTATGGAAAAGAACGTGCTGCTAGGACACAGGCCTCCCTCGGTGAGGAGTGGGCCGTTATCCATATCCATCACGGGGGCCCAGTGCAGGTATTGCTAGATGTCAAATGTCTTCGAATTTTTGGTTCTAGGACATGGCGGTTTCCTCACGATGTTTTCCTTCAACGTTTTGAGAACAGTGGTTACATCATTCAAGTTTGAAATTATACATGTAAGAACGATGCAGAACGTTAAAAGCGTCCGTAATAAATATATTGTAAAAGGAGCAATCCAAAAATTAAATTAAAATAAGCTGTGGCAGCTAAGAGATGACCAGTTCCCTACTGACGGCGCTCGTTCACGAACACGATGCATGTATCAGCACCATTCAGCTCAACCATTTTGAAGGGAATTCAATAATCCAACACACCGAATTGCAAAAGACCGAATTATTGGAAACTAAGAAACATGTTCGTAATAAACTACTATAATAATATCTGAATATTTGCAAAAATAAAGTCTTTTAACGTCATCATAAGGATTCGGGTCGTAGTACCCACGGAGCAGAAACAAAGAGGAGGTGTTGTAAAGTCATTCTCCATACAAAAGTAGTGTCGCAGCCTCGCGGGGTGCGGGGGGAGCCCAAACAGCAGAAAGCCATCTAGTGGCTAGTAGCAAAATCAACTCATAGGCAAATTAGACAGATGTCCTAAGATGTCGTAAGAGTTCTGCTATGTTTCATTAAGTGTCACTTTTATTGTAAGGAGCCGGATTCAGGTTTAATAGTTTTATAATATACCGATATAGTTTTATTTCTATTAACACGTTGGCGGACAGTAAACGCCCCTAGACGTAATAACAATTGTGTCTCGTTCAGTGTCCTTCAAGGGGTTAAGTCCGACCGAAATATTTTTTTTTACTGAAACCGAAACCGAATTTCGGCAGCGGTTTCAGATTCGGCCGAAACCGAAACTTCCAGAAATTAACAAGTGTGAGGGAAAAATAAAGAAAACGTTTTTATAATCATAGTTTTATTTTTTTTATCTTTAAATCTTCTCCTCTTCTAAATTTTTCTTCTGAACTTAGTTACCGAAACTAAACCGAATTCCGTTTTTTTGCCGAAACTCAACATCTATTTGACTTCACTTTTCATATAGCATATATGTAGGTATGTGCTTATCAAAAAAGTCTGAGTTCGGACCTGCAATTTGTCAGTACTTCCGCTACTTGCCGATAGGGGGCGGCAATTACCGAACATTCGAGAAGAAAAAAATTACAAATTTAATTTTAATTTTACTTACGAGTGGAAAGATATCTTTATTCCGTTTGAATTTGATTGATCCGTATAACTTCTGCAAGATAAAACACAGCATTTCATGTTAATGCAATGTATGGGTCGGGAATACTTTTTAATCGTTTAAAAGACTAAACAAATACATGACAACCTATCCGCTTCACAACGACAGTTGTACTGACGAAAGCGCCGCCTGGTCGCAAGTAGTGCAACTACCGTGTGACGTAACGACTACATTGGTGGCTGATGGACTACTTTGATTGCAACACCTCCTCTTTGTTTCTGCTCCGTGGTAGTACCTAATTGTAAGAGTTAAATGATTTAATTTTTATAGCCTTTTCAGAGCTTGAAACAAAATAATTACAAGTGATTTTAATAAAATGTTAGTATATTAGTTTTTTGTCATTAAAGCACAAAATTTAAAAAGGAATTACGGACTTTATACAAATTTCTACGCCTAGAAAAAATATCACTAATTATTCAAATTGATTTCGACTTAGGTGCCTACTGTGTATCAGGGTACAGGTACACACGGCTACACATCAAGCTATACAAACCAGTTTACGCTGGTCTCGCATCGTACGGAAATCCTATACAATGTGAGATCAGCTTATACTGGAAATGTATAGCTTGATGTGTAGCCGTGTGTACAGTACTGTATCTTGAACTCTGGGATTTTATGCAAACTACTCTGAATTACTTATTAAAAAATAGATAAGTACCTTTTTTATTATAATTTATTAATGAGGTACTAGGTGTTCCCAGTGACTTCGTCAAGTGTATTTTGTATTTTATCACAAATATTCACGATGCAAAGTAGCCTATGCGGCATAGGCTATGCCTTTCTCCAAGCCCCGGTCTACTTCTTTGTCAAATTTTATTGCGATCGGTTCAGCTGTTTAGTCGTGATGAGGTTACAACAGACAGACAGTTACTTTTGCGTTCATAACTGAAGTGATGAGTGTGATGAGGATGACATACTGAAATTAGTGTTTAAATTAAAACCTACTTCATACGTCTCGGTGCGGGCTACTAAATCAAAGGAAAGGCAATCTCGTATACTCGTAAAGATACAAACCTGTGAAAGTAACAACAAAATAAAGACATTTATTTCAGCGTACGCTCCCAAACCCCGCCTTGGGCTGTTCGAAAAGTATCTAATGGAAATGTTCACAAATGGATCATTAAATGTACCTGTTCATGCCAATTTATAGGGCCACTTAAAAAATTTAGTGATTTGATTTGAATACTTAAATCCGAAATTCAAATTTTAAATCACAGAATAGATGTTTTTTATTTGAATGTTGAGGTTAATTCTTTATATATATAACCTCAATTTTCGTCTATGATTTTTCAATGAAAATGTATTAAAGTAATTCAAACAATAATTGTCGGAAGAAGTAGTGCGATATAAACTTGAAACCTTTTAAATACAGATAGTGTTACTAATTCCCTTTAGGGAGAGATTTCGTAAGCATTTAACCTGAACAGGGTTTGTTAAAGTTAGTTTACATTTTCATAAGATACTTATGGAACAGACTATAGGTGCTCACGTTCGTAGCACTCAGCTACGACCGCGGCTCGTTGCCTAGTTGTCTTAAATCTGGCCTGGTGTTCAATAATTCAAGATAACACCCAGGTGTTTCTTTTTTTTGCTTGTTATATCCCGGGTATCAGACTAAGGCCACTTCTCATACAGAGAAGAAATATGTAGGTGTATCCTAAGGGTAGGGGTGCATCCGATACCGATACTGATATATCGGCGATATTTAGATTTTTCTGATACATCGGTATCGACGATATTTATTTGCCGATACACCGATACATTTTAATTTCGCGCGTTTTAAAAACCTAAGTAAACGCGCGGTGATGAACTTTTAAGTGAAGTGCAGAGGTTTAAGTGAGTAGAGGTTGGTTTAAAGTGAGAGAGTTTCTGAGGGTCCTAGCGTGATTAAATAGATTGAAATACGACTGATAGTTCCAAAGTTTACGCCCTACATACAAACTTACAAACAAACAAATTTTACCTGTCTATTATTATACAGGGTGTTTGGTAGGGAGCTGTACATACGCCTAGGGTAGAAACTAGGGATAGTCTGCTACCTACCCCCGCCCATTATATTGACCTTGGCCTCAAGGTTTTTTTTTAATTTATTTTTATTTTTTATTTGACTTTTTTGTGATTTTTTGACTAAAACTACCTGTAGCTCAAAATCTATCCATGGGACCGGTCGGCTAATGGTCTTGTTTTAATCGTTAGAGTCTTAGGGTCCTGCAAAAAATTATTTTACACCAGAAAATTGTGGAGAAGAAAAGTTATGGGGCCTGAAGTACCGTAGTAAGGTAAAGAAATAATTTTAAGGTAAGGTAGTAAGGTAAAAAAAACCTTGAGGCCAAGGTCAATATAATGGGCGGGGGTAGGTAGCAGACTATCCCTAGTTTCTACCCTAGGCGTATGTACAGCTCCCTACCAAACACCCTGTATATTATGTATAGATTATTTAATAATTAATTTGTTTTTTTTTTAATAGTTAGTCCTTTTAACCATCCGTATCGGTATCGTGTCGGCCAAGATGCGTATCGATGCATCCCTACCTAGGTGTACCATTAACCGGGGTTACTTTGAATTGCGGGATGACTTTGATCAAAACTTCCATTTCGTATAAAATCGCGAATTGCGTTAAACGAAACGCAATTTGGTAATTTTTTTTTCGATGTTACCAACACTGAAGAACTGTCATATCCTTTTCTGAGGACACGCGGAGACTTCGTCAACGATTTTAATTAAAAAAGGTAAATATATTGTTCTTCTCTATTAATAGCTAAATAATTGAGCTGCAAAACTTCATGTGTACTCAATCGCTTGATGGTGTAATGAAATTTCTATATACATTCCATTATGTGGCCTATTATCGATTATCCAATGCTTTGATCATTGTTTTCCTAACCTCAAAATAAATGCAGTGGCTTGAGTTTGTTTAATGCGGGGTGTCATTGATAGGGTATATGGTGTGAGATTGATCAAGTGATCAAATTAACCCCAGAGAGTAGGTATACTCTTTTTTTCATATGCATTTTTTACAATCTTTTAAATAACTTGCAATGTTCTTTTGCTGCATGAATAAATATTTTGTTTTCCAGGAAGATGCCGCGAATTTACGAAAGGAAATGCTAATTATTTGATGACTTTTACTAGATCAAAGTTACCCCATACGACAAAAACGTCAATATTTATTATTCCCGTTGGCAGATTTTGGTTTTTTAAATTGAATTGGCATTGTTATTGGAGTTACTTTTTAATCACGCAATAAAATCGGGGGTATCAAAGTAACCCCATCCTACGTTTAACTTTGATCAGGCAATTTTTATTTTTTTTCTCAATTTCAAGCCATATTTTTTCACTTATCATTACAGGAATCGAGAGTGATAAAAAAACCGATTATTAGACATTTTTTGTATTTTTTTATACCCACTAATTTAAAAGATATGGACTTTCAAAGTTCAATATTGATCAAAGTAGCCCCGGTTTACGGTATGTACTATAAAATGTTGTAGGATCGCGTCATCCGTACTTATTTACTGAAAACGGCGAGTAAAACGTAGTTAACTGCGATTTCCAGTGAATATCGATAACGCGTTCCTTAGGTGGCATTACTATTATAGATGTTATGGTATTATTGATAACGATGAAACGTGCTTTGATGAAAACTATTACCAGTGTTAGTCAGTATTAGGCGAAATGATCGGCGAATTTTTACATTGAAAATGGGTTTTCTAGAAATAAGAATTCAAAAATATTTTCTTAAATAAAGTTGTTTATTTACGACGTAAAAAATAACTAAGTTACGAATATTAAATAATCTTTTCACACTCAATTCACTATGCACAAAGTTTAAACTAACATAAAATTATTGGCTAATACACCCCGCACAAGGGAAACGTCATCTAATGAAGCATTAAAATGAATGTTACTTACGGGAGGCCACTTCATTATTGCAGTTTATGGTGGCGGAGCTAGCAAACTTAAATAAGTACGTCCAAATGCTGAAAATATTTCAATTCAATACTTTTTCATTAAGCTACAGAAAGTATGTAGTTTGACAAATTTTCGGCATTAGTCCCAGTTAAGCTTAATAAGCTCAATATACCCATCCAGCCCAGATATATTAGCCATACGTAATAACGGCCCATTTTTTTATTTAACTTGCGGGCGTAAGTAGCGTACTATCCACTAATGTGACATTGAAAAATTGATTAGTAAAGTTATAAATAAAGGCTAGTTTTCTTCAGATACTTAGCCTGTAATAAGTCCATAATAAGAAATAGATATTCAAATATCGTTTACCAAGAGTAGCAAAGAAAGACAGTAAATAATTATAATAAATATTTGTTATTAGGATAATGTCCTCTTTAAAGATCCAAGATGAAATACTGCTATTCAAAAATGTTTGTTAAACTGGACTTAACATAAAGCAATTATTCTAATTACCCAATAAACTAAATTAATGACACTAAATTATGTGTGCTTCAGAAGGTTTAATTAAAATACTAGATGTTTTGCAGTGGTGCAGTGCAGACTCAGGAATGTTAACATATGTTAATATGTAATAATAATATTATTGAATTTTGTATAAATATGAAATGTAGGCACTTAAAGCTAGTGGAGTCGGGTTTTCACCTACTTTTTTTTTGTGAAAATGCCAAATTATTTCTAAATGAAGGAATTGTCATAAAATTCTTAATGCTGTATCATGTCAGAACGATAAAAGCTATTATCTTAATAAGTAAATTTCTCTATCTTTCATTATTTCTAAAGTAATTATTTAATAATGTATATTATTTACGTGATACAATGCTAACGGCCGTAGTGACAATTTAAAGTCTTTGGTTAGGACAAATAAGGGGTTCATAATTTGGCGATACCAACAAAATTATTTAAATAGGTACAACAATACTCGAGATCATCTTAATGAACTTCCACAGTTAGACCAATTCATATAATCAAGCCACTTAACAAATGTTTCAAGTACAAATAAAGTTTTTATACTGTTTTATTCGGACTATACGTACCCATACAAATACCCCTTATTCGTACCCGACCAACGACCACGAAACCAAATAAAATGCTTCATAGTCAGAAACAACGTAAAATTACACACTATGGGCTCAATAAGAGCTGCTTTAGAAACGACGACGTTTGTTAGGGTAATCGTCCATTTGGCGCGGTCCTTCCCAACCGCGGTTTGGCGGCATGTCATCGTAATTCCCTCGTGGCATGTCGTACTGGTCTCTGAAGCCTCCATCCTAAGTAAGCAATCACAATACTTTCGAATAGAATTTCACTAAAAGAAATATAAGAAATATGATAAAATAATAACCAAGTATATGTACCGGATTGACGATTGTAAACCAGTGCAAGTTTCACACGTTTGTTGAACCCAAAGGATTCATTATTTAGGTAAGCATTCACGCCATAATTTTTTGCTAATTCTAAGTATTTACTAGGGACCAAACATTCCGAGAACAAATCCATTGGTTAGTAAAAATATTCCGTAGGTAAAGTATGAACTTTTGATGTATGGAGACCACAACGAATCTCCAGTTTCATGGTATTTATTACAGATAGTCTTAAGTATTAAATAAATTATTGTTAGCTTCGCTGAAGATAGATGAGAAAAGTCGGTCACGTTCCAAACATATACTACTTTAAAATCGTGATAAAATTTTCCGTGCGATATGAGGCTATCGGGAAATGAGCCGTTTCCTATCGCAATCTTACTGCAATTATAGTTTTATTAATCGGGCTTCTATAATGTTCCAGGAAAATCATAAACACATACGCACCTCTTGGTAAAATGATAATAAAAATGCTCTGTTACAGAGTGAAGGGAACTGCCACCCTACCGTTAATGACGATAGCGGCACGCCTTGTCTCTACGCACTCTGAAGCGGAGCTATGCACTCTTAGGGCCAGCGCTTACTGTTATAAGTATTATTCTTAGCTTAATGTAAAGCAAGTAACTTTTATTTTAAAGCTCGCAGAAAGACAGGAGTATCAAGGAGTATTGCGGCACACTTTTCTAATCGAGCACTAAAATAATATGTATCTCATTCGGCATAATTGGTATGAATAAATGTACTTAGATAAATTTAAAATGCTTTGCGGTGTCTTCCACAAGTATGCGCTGGGCCCATGGGCTCTATAGTGCAGTCCTACCGTACCTACATTACATTGGCCGCAACGCGATTTCCCCACACGGAAACGTACCTAAAGGTAGTTCTCCAGTGTTATCTTGTCAAATACGAATTGTTCAACGAAATACCAATCATAACAACAATCATGAAAATGTTGTTGCAATGCAGATAATTGTCTTAATGAAGCTTGCAGAAATGAGGGTCAGTTGAATTTCTCGGGTACGCTGACAAAATTATGTTTAGATTTAAAAGTAAAGCCCATCGTTTTAGGGCGTCCTAATAAACTTATTATTCCGGAAGCGAAAAAGTCACTAAGGCACCACAAAATCACAATTTACAGCTAAACGGATAATGAAAGCTTCGCTATTTTTCTCCTAAATATTTGAAGTTGAAAGAGACCGAAATACCAAATGATGTTTTAAAATTTAAGAAAAATTTATTCATAATAGTTTCTTAAAATTAAGTAATGATTAGCGACTGCTTAACCAGTTTTTGACGTTTAAATGTCTCTTATCTTAAATCAACGTTTATAAATAAACCCCCTGCATGTTTAGCGCTAAACGTATTTGGTAATTTGTGGTGCAAGTAGATCTTAGTAGAAGTGGTAGTTGTATAATCTATAAATAATTGTTTAAAACAAAGTCGCTTTTCGTGTCTGTCTGTGTCTGCTTAATTCTGCTAAACTACAGGCCGCCTAAGGCTTAACCGAATCGGTGCCTGAGATAGCTGCGCGGTGCGTGAGTGAGGGATGTGGTTAACTGGTGACGTTGCGAGAGCTGTCATTCGCCCCTGACGGGCGTCCATACCCCTCCCGCACCGCGCAACTACCTTCGGCACCGACACAATTAATAAACGATAGGCCTGTACACAATGGATTATGATGTGGTTTTTACCATAATTTAGACTAGGGAATTTATTCTGGAAGGTTTCTGTACAGTCATATTTAACTTAGAAAATAAATAACACAGAAATGTCGATGTTTTCGAGTTTACGTGTCGTTAATGAACGAACGGTTATATCTCAGTTTCTGAAATATTTTAAAGCCTGGCGAGTATCGGCAAAAACACTTGCCCATTCATTAGATTTTTAAACAAAATCGTCTGACGTATCTACAAGCTTTCATTATTACATAGATGTTTACGAATAGGTGTCAGGATACATGTTCAAATAGATCTGGGAGATCATACTTAAGAGGATACAAACATTGCTCTGCGGTTCCCTACTCCATTCCTCAATTGCAGAGAAGTTTTAGTTTTATAATGTGGAAACACAACATCCAAGTAAAATTGAAAGCATGAGTAATCGCGAAAAATTTGTTCCTTAGTAAATACTGGTAAAAGAAATTGTAAAACTTAGTAAACTGAATTACATAATAATGTTAGTTCCTAGTACAGACGAGTATTACGTGACATTTATTTTGCGCATGTTCTCATGAGACATGGACCGGAATGCAAAAACTTCGATACCGGCTCACCCCCCGTAGTTGAGTTTTTTCCAAATAATGTATGTGTCATAAAGCAAGAATACAAGTTAGCGGTACATAATATTGTACACCAATAATAAAAGTATATTCGGTTAATTCACACTGGAATCAAGTCGATAACATGGCAGAAGCCATAAAAATCAATGGAACCTGAGTTCTTATTCCTTGGTCATAATATTAATCATTATAAGTAGTTATCGAAAAAATAATGTTTTGTTTACAAAACCAAAGCTTACAAAATATAAGATATTTTTTCACAAAAATATATGCTTACAGAAAGTAAGATGTTGTTTACTTGAATAAGTTGAGTTATAAGATAAACAAAGTGGCATTTCAATAATTTAAAAATGTTGTATCCTTTGACAAAGAGATTTCTCTGTCTATCCCAGTAGACTGAGATGCCAGACTTTAAATAAAATGTATTACTCACCATTGGTTGCTGCTGGTCAAACATGCCTTGCTCTTGGCGATCCAACATGGAGTTCAGACGTTGCGCCTGTTGAAAGTTTATATAAATGTTATTTATTAGGTTTATCGTGGGTGTTAATTTGAGATACGATTTGGTATAGGAGAAATTGCTAAATCCTATAAGAAGTCATTGTTAAACACCTGCTCCAAACCCACATGTAAACCTTACTAGTAAACATTGTTATAAATGTTGAAAACCTTGTTTAACTTTTAATATACAGTGTAAACTCTTTATAACATTATTCTTTATAACGATAAACTCTCTATAACATAGAAAAGATCACAATTTCGTTGGTTTACCTTAAAACCCACACATTGATACACTCTTTATACACCAGCCATTCTCTATTAGGAAGAAATGTGTTCATATTTAGACACAGAAAATCGTCACCATGTTATTGTTTATGTTATCTTATCAGGTTACAAAAGATGTGGACTAAACCTTTGAGGCCCTGAAACTTCTGAGGTCGTAAACAGCCGTCTTGCTTTTGTTATTGTTAATTGCCTTGAACATGTGCTTGGTTTGCTTGAAAGGATGATCTCGAACTAAACACCTACCTATCGTATTATCAGCAAAAAACGTCAGGCAAAGTTAACTGACTATATGTATTAATTTTATCAAAAACATACATTAACTGACAAAAAAAACAAACATTAACAAAAACATACATTAACTGACGAAAACCTACATTAACTGACTATATGTATTAATTTTATCAAAAACATACATTAAACATACATTGAAGATTATTGTTAATTTGGTTGTTTTTCTTTCTTCACTCCATATAACGGTAACTCTCTATAACAATAAAAAATGCTTGGTACCTTGAGTTTCGTTATAAAGAGTTTACACTGTATTTCCAAAAAAAATCTGTTCTGTTATACTTATTACTCTGTAGTTAATTCAGTTCAGACATCCTGTTTATAATACACTATCAATTAGCATCCTTTTAATTTAAGTTTGCAATGTCTGCAAAAGTTAAGAACATATTCTGTTTTCCTGTTGCTTTAAATCATGCCGTTATTTTTTATGTGACTAATGTAATATTATGTATAGTAATGTATTCTATTTAATAACAAATAAATATAATGATAAAGACAAGCTGCGGCGACCACAAATAAATGAGGAAGGAGGATGATGCCAACCTGCACAAAAAGAGTGTTCTCCTGCTGGCGGCGGCGCAGCTCGTCGTCCTGCTGGCGCATGCGCTGCGACAGCTCCTCCTCCTGGCGCAGCAGCTGCGCGCGGTCGGTCTCGCGCCGCTCGTCGGCCGCGCGCTCCGCCATCTCCCAGCTGCGCTTCTGTCGCTCGCGGTCCTGCTCGCGCTGGCGCAGCTGTTCGCGGAGTAGCTCAGTCTCATGCTCGTACCTGACAGAACACAGGAGTTTCATTCAATATTACCAATTAATACAGGTGTAGATACCTATTTCATAAGAAACAATGAAAAACCAAAAATATATACCTATTTGTATTAAGTGTACCTATTTGTCAGATTTATTTCTTTTGGTATAAAAAATATTTAAAACTCACTTGGCATACTCCATCTGTGCTTCTAGTTTTTCCTCCTCTGAAGCTAATTCCTTCTTTAGGGCTTCTTCCTTCTGGCGGTGAAGCTCATGCAGCTGCTTCCACCTTGTGCCATACTCATGCTCAAAACTGCTCAGCTCAGAAAAGCGTGGTCCTATGTCACGCGCCCTTAGAAATTCAGGATGTTTTTTGGGCAAATTCTTTTCTGGATAACCATCAAACTCATCAGGTTCCTCGAAACTTTCCACAATAACGGGACGAAGTGATCTAAAAATAAAGTAATATAACACGATTAAATACTAATCCATTTTAAAGCAATGTTTAAAATAATATTTAAATTAAGGAATAACAACTTACGACGTCAAGAAGAAACACTTCTCTGTGCAATTACGGATAGCAGCCAAAGCACTAGGTTTTCGTGCAAATTCTACTACTCCTTCCCCAAGTGTTTTCCCTCGCTCATCTACCTTCACATATGCCCTCTCAATTTTTCCGAAAATCTCAAAAGCGCGATACAAAAGTTCGTTTGACACAAATGGGGGCAGATTTTTCACTCTGACTGCACTATTATGAGGAGCAAATCTTACTCGGAGTGTTCTTCCACTTCTATTTTTACCATCTAA
Organism: Brachylomia viminalis; assembly: GCA_937001585.2. Classification (NCBI taxonomy): domain Eukaryota; kingdom Metazoa; phylum Arthropoda; class Insecta; order Lepidoptera; family Noctuidae; genus Brachylomia; species Brachylomia viminalis. Next base: position 8,962,880 of record OW443302.2, on the reverse strand, counting down.
TTCCCTCTTTGCTCTTTCAGCATTAACTCTGTAATCCTATGAAAAAATGAAGAGAAGTTATATAGTGTGTTGCCACAATGCACAAAATACCAGAAAAGCTAATTTCAATCTGACATTGCAATTTATAACAAAGTTTACCATTTTAATGAATCCAAAGTTCTTCTCTTTGTTAATAAATAATTCTGCTGTTTCACCAAAGGGAGCAAACAGACTAGTAATCTCATCTTCGGTAGCATCACCAGTGAGATTTCCAATGTACAAGCGACTTCTTCCATTGAACTTGACTTCAGATTGATCAATTGTGGGTAAATCTGTCAAAGGTCCCATCAATTCCTTAAGCTTGTTGGCTAGCATCTGTTCCTGCAATAATTATGAATAGGCCTTAGTATACTTTATTTATAAAACTTACATAAAAATAGACATTGTGGCCCATTTTTTGAATTTACTGTCAGTATTAATGATAGTGGCAATTTGCATTGCTTTGTACTCAGTCAAAGTCAGTATAAAGCCATTTCACAATAAGGTCAGTAAAACTTTGTCCATAACTTTACTGTTGTCTGTGTTAACTATTTTATGGGCTCTTTCTTTTGAATTGTTTTGTTTAATTATAGACTAACATTTTATCACTTTGATGAGGTCAATACTATGAATGGGCCACTAGACTATGGACTAAGAGCCAATTTCTCCACCAGTACTAACCTCCCTCTGTACTGGCTTTCCTCCATCCTGCTGAGGTCCACGCATGTTATTAGGACGCTGTTGGTTCCGAGGAGGTCCTCCAGGGCCACCACCTGGTTTGGGCCCAAATGGTTTGTTACCCTGGCCAAAGTTGCCAGGACCACCTTGCTTGTTGCCAGGTCCACCTTGGCCTCCCCATCCACCCTGCTTGTTACCACCAAAATTGCCATTGAGATTCTGAGGAAAAACAACCTGTTCTTAAACTCTACACTGGAAACAGTGAATAATAATTTTGACCAAAAAGTTGGTGTGTAACTTACCCTCTGTTGGTTCTGATTAGAATGTTGGTTTTGGTTGGAAAGTTGGTTTTGGTTGGAAAGTTGGTTTTGGTTAGAATGCTGGTTCTGATTAGGATGCTGGGTTTGGATCTTTTGCTCAACATTTACTGATTTATCAACATGATCCTGAGACTCATTCTTTGCTTGAGTAGGAGGGGCAGGTTTCTGCTGCTGTTGTTGTTGTTGCTGCTGCTGCTGCTGCGGCTGCTGTGGCTTTTGTTGTGCCTGCTGTGGTGGCTGTGGTTTGGGTTGCTGAAGCTGTTGTTGGGGTGCCTGCTTAACTTCAGTCTTAGGCGCTTGTTGTTGTTGAGGTTTATTCTGAGGCTGATTTTGTTGAGGTGTTGGTGGAGCAAGCTTTTCAACAACTGGTGTGGGCTTTGTCTAAAAAACAAGATGCATATAATTTTTCTACTTTCGAATTGCTTCAAATACTTCCAATAACAAAATTGATAGGATGTGCTACATATAGTCTTAAACAGCAAACTTCTCTCGTATCAGCATCTATCTGTTCTGGTATGTAAAGTAGGTCAGACAGAGTGGTGAAAGAAATACTTCCCTCGAAATGTATTTTTAGGAATAATTATAAACTAAATACGTACCTATAAATATTACTTGTAAGGCACTATTACAGTTTAAACGCGTTTTGGAACAATAAGGTCTAAAATTATGAGACTTCGGTTTCGCCTTTGTAGCGTAATCAATAACCCAGCCAGACCACCAAGCAAACACAAAATGGCGTCGTCACCCAAAATGGTGATTTTCTTGTAAGTGACATAAATTCAGAATAACTCAGTCGGGTTAGTGAACCAAGGAGATCTGATAAATACTAACAACATTATCTATCAAAGTAATTTAATAACTTGATAAAATTTGAGCACCTACCTCAATAGGCCGTTGACCTCCTTGACCGTGATTCGGATTCCTCTGCAGCGTATTATGATCAAATCTTGAATTACGAAAGCCTCCTCGGTTATTTCCCCGACGACCTTGTCTCTGCGGCTGCGGTGGGCCGCCAAATCCTCTATTTCCAAATTGATTCATGGCTTGCATATGCATACTGGAAAGAAATTTGTCTTGTGAAGCCATCGATAGTATACCAGGCAATCAAAGGGCATGATAATTATAATAATAAAAAAACGCAATTCTTACCTACTGCTGCTAATGCTGATGGATTAAACTTTTTCCGATTAAACAAAATCCAATAAAAGACAACGCGTACGCGACTTCTACGGGTAGCTGGCGCAGCGATTTGCAAATGTCGGCTAGTCACTAGTCACTATAGAGTATTGATCACTATGGCGTCTTTCTCTATCTCTTTCTTTTCCGTTTCCGCTGTGACTTGAATGTTGCCAACATTGACGTAAACTAGCTGGTTTCAAAAAAATAATTTCTCGTCGGGTGTACGCGATTCATCGTTTGTATTAGATAATTTCAATAAAGCTAGAGGTCGCACCGCGCGTTTGTGTATTGTATTGCCGCGTGCCGTAAGCTAAAAATTACAACACTATGTGTACAAAAATATGTCGCATCAAATGATCGCCAGTGAGTGCGATTGTATCGATGATTTTATGTCACAAAATGTTGTATCCGTATGGATTGAAGATCCATAATATGTCCGGGTTAAATGAGGTTAGTTCTTGAAGCCAGGATAACAAGCAAGTAATATCCTGGCTTAATACTTATACGGATGCTAGAAAATTTGCCAGTCACAACAGGCTAATACAAAAGCCAAGATAGTAAAATCAGTGGTGGGGCACGCTACTAGCTTAAAAAGAGAACCCCATCCTATCTATCTATCTAACTGTCCCACTTTTTAATGTAAATGTTGACGTTCAAAAGTGCCTTTTATGTGCCTATTTGAAATAAATGCTTTGACTTTGACCTGCTTACTCTGTTCGCACTAGCTTAATAACCTAAAAATCAGGATAATTCTGTATACACGACGACATGGCGACTGAGTAACTACATTTTTTTTTTTGTGGCTGGGAATTCATCAAATAACTTCTCCCGCTCTGGGCAGAGCGGGAGGGCGTGTCAGACTCTAACTGACTAAAACCCACCCGTGTTCCTTCAGTTGCCTGTGCCGGGGGCCACGGTATCCCTCTCGGACTTTCCCGCAACCCTGGCAGGCAGCGGCCCTAGCGGACTCCGTCATTGATGCTGACATCTCTTTGAGGCACGCGTGGAACACAACGCGCCGTCGACCCGGGCTTGGTCCTTATCGACACCCGGGCGTTTCCTCCCGCCTTATCCGGATCAGGAAGCTCCCGAAACAACCGTGTCCGGTGAGGACCTGCGTCAGGCGGAAGGTGAGGATGCCGTGGCGCCTCTCTGGCCACTCCTCAAAGAGGGGACGTATCGCCGCAATTGTGGCGTGCCCAGCGCTGGGTTGCGACAATCGCACTTTCCATGCCGCCCTGAGATACCGCCGGAGCTCCGTCCGCTGTACCATGATTTCTCGCGGCAGCGGAGCTACTCCCCAGCGTTTCGCCTCCTCGCGCCACTCCCAAATGTGCGCGAAGACGTTTGCCTCCAGATCCAAAGGCGGTAATCCGGCAAGGAGGCTCGCCGCTTTACCGGAGACCATACGGTATCCCAGGACCAGCCGGGTGGCCATGACCCTTTGGGGCGCGTTCAACTGACGGGCTGGCCGCCACCTCAAGGAACGCGTCCACACCACTGCCCCGTAAAGGGCCATGGACCGCACGACCCCCGCGTAGAGCCTCCGGCAGGAGGCGTTTGGCCCCCCTTGATTGGGCAGGAGCCACTTCGACTCGACGCCGATGTGAACCCCTCCTACCGTTATTTGGGAATCCGACGGTGGCGCGTTCCGAGGACCATGAAAAAACATGGCCTCGGACTAGTGCAGCTGTGCAGGGTCACCTCGAGTCCCAATTGCCGGATCCTCTCGACGATTGTTGCAACCCCGCTTGTCGCTAGTTTGGCCGCCACCTGGTGCGACCTCCCCTGCGCCAGGACCAGCGTGTCGTCAGCGTAACAAACCACGCTGACGCCGCTAGGGAGGTCGGCGCGCAGCGACCAGTCGTAGCCGATGTCCCACAGATGCGGCCCCAGGACCGATCCCTGTGGGACACCGCATGACATCTCTTGCCGGATCCATACTCTCTGGTGACCGGGGTAGATGACGGCCCTGTCCGTCAAATAGGCCTCGACCACACGACAGAGGTAGGTCTGCATCCGGTGATACCGGAGTGCCTCCCTGATGCAACTCCAGGGCAGGGTATTGAAGGCATTGGCGATATCTAGAGACACCGCCAAGACGACCCCACCCCGGGCCACAGCATCCCCCGTCGTGAGCGTCCACCGTAGAGCGCCCCCTGTGGAAGCCAAACTGGCTCTCCGCCAAATCCGGCCCACCCGCACCAGCCACCCGACGAGGCCGTCTGCAATGACTCTTTCAAAGAGCTTGCCCACCTCGTGGAGCACGATGGGCCGCTAAGCGGACGGAGAGTCAGCTGGGCACCCCGGCTTCTTGATGAGGACCAGTTTCCCCGTCTTCCAACGAAGTGGGAACTGGCCCCTCTCCATGCATGGGCTTAGGAGCCCCCTTAGTCGAGGCCCGAGAGCCTCCGAGGCCAGGACCCAGGCTTTCCCAGGTAAGCCGTCGGGTCCTGGGGCGGTATTTTCTTCACTTTACTCGCAGCTCTACCTCGGTCACAAAGTAACTACCTTGCTAGCTTTATAGAACAATCTTGATATCCTAGCTTGAATAACTAGCTTCGTGTATTCCGGGCATAAACGCGGATACTACCAATATTTTGTATAATAGTAAATTTGCAGCCGGATTGTTCATATCCACAGAGTACTTTTTTTTGTTCATATCACAGAACACTATTACTCCTGTCGCATCGAAGTGCCAGCTACAATATAATTTTTTAATGGTACCCTTTCAATATGTAGTTTTTATTTTATTTGGAATTACATAAGAAATTTGGGGTAAAACCATTACAATTCAAATATCTCGGAAACTATTGAATTTCGGCCATACATCAGGGGGGTTCAATTTGTTGGCATTTTGGCCCCCCTATCAGCTCCGCTGACGGATATACGTCGAATTACAAGTAACCCTGTTTAGATACAGAGTTGATTATGACAGAGAGGCATTAAATTACACTACGTATACTTTAAGTGTTTAGTATTAATTCGATACCTACGGTATAACAATAAAAAGCACCAAAAATTTGTATTTTTTCAAACAAACTAAATAGCTTATAAATCAGAGTAAAACGCAACCACTCTTTGGAAAGTGAAAGAAGAAGAAGAAGAAGAAAGCTGAAAGTGCAAGTGTGTGCGTATTTATTGCTTCCTTGTTTGGATTGCCATCTTTTTAGCGATAATATTGGGTTGTACTTGTGACTTGCGTCAGAGCGGCAACAATGCATCGTAGGTTATACCTACTCAGATTTATCGTTACCCATGCGTATAGACATAATCAGCTGTTAGGAAAGACATATCGTGTTGAAACGGGGCAAAAACTTAAAAAATCATTTGCGACTAAACTACTGCTCACATTTAATTGATTTTTGGTACAGAGCTTGTAAATAGTACCTAGTATGGGCAGTTTAAAGGAAAGCCCCTCTGTCGTATCAACTCTGTATAATAAAACCGTAGCAAAGTCAAAACTGTACCTACATTGTTTTTTTTTTAATTTTGTGAGGATTGGGAACGATTTTAAACACAAATTAATATTTTTTAGGTTTGTTTGTCTAAATGTATATTCCAGCATCATGCAAAAAAACTGAATAAATATTGTTCTTTTGCATAGATATTCCCTATAAGTCTGGTCAGTCTATAGGCTATAAATTATCACGCTATTTGCTATGGGGGATGCGCAAATTGTAAAAAGACGAGGCAAAATATTGCAGATACTTACAGATTTAACCCTATGATTATCATCAGCATCACACTATACATTTATAGAGCTAAACAGTCAAGCATGCCATATACAGGGTGTTCGGCAGAACGTTGAACATACGAACATGGCAGATAGGTGGGGTCGCCTGCTATCTACCCCGCTCAAATGATTTGACCTAGGCCCCAAAGATTTTATTATTCAGTTTAGTTATTTATTACCCGAATTTCATGAGTTTGAAATCTTTGAAGTAAGATTACTTTATGTAGGATAGACGAAACTGGCATTTTTTTTTTGTTTTTTCTCGACTGTTGGTAGATTCCTATAAAATTATTGTTTGGTGCAGATAACAGCTAGACAAAAGCTATGAGCCTTCAAACATTACAAAAAGGGGTAAAACATGATTTTAAGCTTTTCTTTGTATTGCATTAAAAAAAAACTAAAAGTGGTTGAAGACTTCGGATTTCATCGGAACATCCTTGGTGTATGGCCTTTCACGATATGGAATTTGTTTAATAAAAAAAAAAACTGAACACATTTAATTTTAACACACCAATTTTAGTTCAAAACGGGAATTTTGATGCAATTCGATTTTTGTGAAATGTAAAAAGTTTTGCAAAATTCATCATGTAGTCTTGGTAAAAATTAAATAGCGATAGTGTATTGATAGTTATTTGTCCTTTTGGTAAACTGGGATAGTTACCCCTAAGCAGGTAAAAAATTTGTTTCACCCTCGTGCAGTCATATCGCATCTTTTCTCTCATTCACGTTCGGAGCACACCCCGCTGGCGGAGCCACCTCAGGCCTAAGTGGCCGTTTCATATAGTTGAGACTCGACTGCCTCTGCGAAATTACGTACCCGTTACGCTTGCGCTTGTTATTGTTCACTTCGTTTTATTTTATTGTTATCACTAGTTTTGTTACTTCTTCGTTAAGTTTTTGTTGTTACGTTTTATTGGTGAAATGGCTACATTTACCAGTGAGGAATATGTGGACATGTTGTTAGCATATAGTAGTGCTAATACCAATGCGCGTGAAGTGCGAAGAATTTATCAGGAGCGTTATCCTAACCGGCGAGTGCCCAGTCACCAGACATTTTCAAGTACATACGGCAAACAGGCAACCTGAACCTTGTAACGTTACATTTTCCCGGGAGGGGGGAAATGTAACGTCAAGGAGGAAACTATCACCAGAACTGGAGGAGTCCCGGCTTAAAAGAAAAAGTAAAAGAGGAAATGGTAAAAGAATTGAATTAATGTTGAATATAAGGCCAGGGAAACCGGGGTAAAAGTTGAAGGTCCAAGCGTTTCTTCTAAAGAGGCTCGCAGGTTGTAAAGGAGGGTCCTCGAGTCAGACCTCCACGTCACCGACCTCGGAGGGGCAGGCTGTGGTAGAGAAGGCAGGCAGAGGGCTGAGAACTACCAGCCGTCGACGTCACAAGTTTACTGCAGACAACGACGTTATTCTACTACATATTGCGTAAGGTTATGTCGGACTTGAATCTTCTTGCGTCAGTGTCCAGAATTGACGCCAAGGGTAGCCATCGCCGGTCTAGCGACTTTCGAACGATGTCCGGTGTAAAAGGACGCGTAGACTTGTTTGTCTTCAAGTACAGCCCACACTATCAGAGGGCACAGCCCTCCCACCGAGCGCTATATCATTCAGGACCTCCTGCCAAGGCGAGCACCAAGAGTAATCTGGTCTGACGGCCCCGGCGTTGGTTTAATGCTCTAAGGCCCCGGCTCCCTTCCTTTTCAGATCGGTTGACATTTAAATTTTTTAACAATGTGATTCTAGAACATAAAAGAACAACAATAGTTTATAACAAGGTCTAATATCTATACAACCTAACCTACTGGCAGCTCTAGCAATAAATTAAAAATAAAACCTAGGCTTGTCATTATCTGACATTACAAAAGGTAAACAAACATTGGGAGAGCACTAGAAAATCTAAATAGCTTAAAATATAGAGGCCTAGGAATGCTTAAACTACAGACAATGGCCATGCAGATAATTGGAGAGAACGTATAATAAAAGATCTAATTAAAATAGCCAAAACGTAAGTAAAAAAATACAAACATTACAACCTTCAGGAACTAAGAGTGAATGTAAGGCAACACGATGTTGCCATTGATGAACAAGTCCTTGCCGAGTTTGAAGCGAATCCTACCAAAAGCATCAGACAGATAGCTGCAACATTGAATCTGGGCATATGGAAAGTGTGGTCTATTCTCCGGGCAGATGGAAGACATCCTTTTCACTACACTCCGGTACAAGGTATGTTTTTAACACACTTAAGCCATTTACGCACTGGAGTCGATACTAATTTAATTTATGTAATAGGCACGGGATGGGATAGCGCAATCGAGCGCCGATCTTGCAGTGTTTATTAAAACCGGTTTACGCAGGTAGTGTGCAGGTATATATCCATATCCGTATGGCCGATCAGAACAGGCTGAACCGATTTAGAATAACATCCAGGTTAAGTTTAATTGCTACTAGAGTAGTGACATCAATTTTATTCTTAGGCATGTTTTGTTTGTTTCAGGTCTTGAGGATAGTGATTTTGGGAGACGGATCGAGTTGTGTCGTCATTTGCTCCACACTGATGTCGATGATGTGAATTTTTTAAAGATCACCCTGTGGACTGATGAGTCAAAATTTGACAAAGAAGGAATAACAAACCTGCATAATTTACACCACTGGGCCCAAGCAATGAGAACCCGCATGTAAAACGATAACGGGGTTTCCAAAGGCGATTCAGCGTCAATGTTTGGGCAGGAGTGATTGGCAATAGGCTAATAGGGCCTCACTAGGTACTTACCGGACCACATAAACGGGCACAATTATTTGGAATTCCTAAGAAATGATTTATCTGATTTAGTGGAAGAAGTGTTCCATGAAGATAGACGCATCGTCTTCCAGCACGATGGTTGCCCTGCTCACTGGAGTTTAATTGTAAGGGAGCATTTTTCCCCAACTCGTGGATTGATAAAGGAGGTCCGATTCCCTGGCCACCGCGATCGCCCGACCTCACCCCGCTAGATTTCTACGTCTGGAGAAAGGCTAAAGGGTTAAGTGTTTCATTTTAACTGGTGTAGGTTTCTGTGAAACTTTTTAGTTGACAACAACATTTCAAATTGATATTCGAACATGTGTGTTTTTATAATGACTTGTGTCATTCACTTGAAATAAAATTTTCTCTGTGCAAACAACGTTTTTACTTCCATACCCAAGTTATCTAGTTTATTTCATCAAAAGTTTCCTTTGTAGTTAATTCAAGAATTTACCTCATTCACTATCGTTCATTTAATTTTTAGCAAGATTACATGCAAAATTTTGCAAAACATGATAAAGGATCATGGCAGAATTTGTACAAAAAAATTAAGATATTTAGAGAAGTTGAAATTCTAGCTCTTGTACTCTTGGGTACCTGAAGAGTATCTTCAGGAATTTACAATATTTTTAAAACCCCGCAATAAAAATATAATGTTAAAAGTAAATAGTTTAACTAGGAGCTCATTATTTTAGAACGAAACAGCCGTTGTCAGTGTAAGACCGCCGGACCGCTTTTATTTTAATCTATGGGACAGACTATCTTTGATCCTTGCTCCATAAAACTAATATTTAAAAATAAAAATTGTTCCTTGCTACTAGTTTAGTAATCTATCAGTATATAGTAGTACTCTGTGATCTGTACTTTGATCGTCGACTGTCATCGACTGTCTTGCGTGTATTCTTGCTTCGTTGTTATCACAGAGTACTTTTTTTTAGGTAGGGTTGTTATTTTCGCTTTCTTTAACGGTTTTTAGCTACTTTCTTGGACGTTTGATTTCTGCTTTACCCTGAAAACTCGGCTTCTACCACGGACTTTTGAATATCACGCTTATCTTTGACTTTGTGCTTATATTGTCGACACTGGATTTTGATTTACACATTGGACAATGAGGTGTATCAACTGTGACCTCGATCTTCACCATTCCCGGCGTATACTCGTTTTAGAAGAGTTAGACACAAGAACAATCTCAATGATAGCAGAATGGATTTCTCCTGTCTTAGTAAGTACCTATTTTCATTTATTCACATAGTTCCCCACGTGTTAGGTAGGTATATGTCGCGATGGCTCGCCCCCTATTACATGGGACTTAAACATAACTGCCGAAATGTGGGTGTACTGTAGGTACACCTCTGCCCAACCCTTCGGGGAAACAAGGCATTTTATGTTATATATTGTTATAATTGTTGTAATGTTGCAGGTAACTGAGATGGACTGCATTTATGTGTTCAGTGCTGGGAAGCAGCTATGAGGGCTATCAATGAATCATTGAATACTATGGAAACTGCTACTGACAGCCATCCATCTGAAGCTAGCTCTAGCAGCGTAAGCCAGCCTCAAAGAGTTATTGGACACTCAAGAGTCTGCATTACATGTGGGTGCTCTGTTTTAAGGATTCCAAGTGAACTTGTAGTGCGTACAAACCCAACTGCAAGGCAACAACAAATACAACTATTGATCTCAAACAATATTGCACCTCGTCAGGTTAGTTCTTTACATAATTATAAATAGTAGTAGTGTTGATTCTGTACTTTATGCTTACCACCATGCAAAAGGCGTGAATTTAAGCATGGTATGAGATTATACTGATCTAAGTACACATTTATAGTTATTAGTAAACTATAGTGGCAAACTATACTTTAAAGGATGTTGGTCTTTAGTTTTGAATTATTTCTAGGTGAATCCACTGGATCGCTTGTGCCACAACTGCTACAGAGCAGCTGGATGTACTGTTGCCCGGATGCCGCATCAGACCCCAATCCTGAGCAGAGCAGAGCCAGAGCAGCAACCGCAAGAAGATACAGTTGTAGTACCTGGGGCCGTACTATGAGCTGTTAACGCCATCATGATTCCGTTGAGAAAAAGAGATAGTGCTATCAGTCATGTATAGCTTCGTCTCTCTTCCACGCTGGAACAATGATGGAATTAACATGTCATAGTACGGCCCCCTGCACTGCACTTAATTTCTGATCAGGAGTGGTCATCACAGCCCAGCTCTCCGCCATCGTCAGGTTCAGAATGGATACCTGCCAATGTACCAAATGTACCTCAAGAAAATATGCCTACCATTCTATTACCTAATTACAAAAGGGCAACCGGAAGCCCATATAACTGTGCACTACCACAATGCAACAACATAGATACTCACACTATATCAGAGTCATTGAGTATTAGGTTGCTACAAGATATTTCCAACCCATAATATGGGTTGGAATTTGGAATTTGAATTAGGATTTGTAGATTTTGTAATACCTACTCATCTTATAACCAATGAGTGGGATGCACTGTATAATTCCAGTACTTCATATTTGAACTCGCAGCAAATTGAGCACATATTTTCTTATATAAATCACAATCAGACTTACAACTTTGAAGAAATTCTTAACATAGATGACAATTTGTTGCAGTATTGGGTCGGGTTGACAAGACAAAACTTTTTAAGTTTGTTGGACCTGGTCCCAAGGCTTTCTGAAGAAAATATGAAGACTGGTTTATCGGCCCTTTTAATTAAATATAGAAGTGGTGAATCTGATGAAAGAATAGCAAGCCTCATGAATGTTCCGAGGCGTACACTTGAGGGCTACATGAATAAGGTCAGGAAAATCATGACAGAGGAGTTTGTTCCTAGACATTTAGGTCTATCCCATATTACCAGACAACAGATGCTATCACACAATGTATTAATTCCTAATGGCCTTTATGGCCATAACGTTAAACCCATTTTTATTTGGGATGGCACCTTTTAATTTTACTTACAAAAGTAGCAATTACAGCTTTCAAAAAGACTCTTATTCTTTGCATAAGTATAGGAACCTATGATGGTAGTTTTATGTGATGGATATATTTTGGATTGCCTGGGTCCATACAAAGCTACAACCTCAGATGCTGAGATTATGTTGTCCCTTTTTAATGATGAAAATGATGCAGTAAGAGCCTATTTCAGAGAAAATGACGTTTTCATTTTGGATAGAGGTTTTAGGGATTCAATAACGTTATTAGAACAGTGTGGTTATGAGCCCCATATGCCACACTCCTTAATGCAAGGAAACAATCAATTAACCACACAACAAGCTAACCAAAGCCGTTGCGTCACTATTTGTCGCTGGGTGGTAGAGGCGGTGAATGGTCACATGAAAAGAGACTATAAATTATTTAGGCATGAATTTAATAATAAAGCTCTGCTACATCTCATGCAGGATTTCAAGATAGCAGTGGCTTTGTACAATAAGTTTGCTGTGCGGTTGAAAGATCGTAGTGATGCTCAAAATATTTTAAATGTTATAAATGAACAATTTCAATTGCATACTAACTTGTCAGATGTGGTGGTCTCATTGAACCTTAATAGGCGCTCATCTGACTTTATAAGTATCACAGCTGATCGGGATAATATATTATTCTTCCCCCGATTGGCCTATGATGATTTAATATGATGATATTTGATATTTGGGATGGGCAAGGTATCAGGATAACATTTTATTACCAGCTCAGCATTTAAATCATGTTTTTGTAGAAGAGGAATAAAGACATTAATTAAGATGTTGTTTTTTATTTTATAAGACGTAACCTGATGTTATTTACATAGATAATTTTTCATATGAACTTATTACACTTTCAACAGATTAATGCCCATCAATATTTACACAAGCTTGATATTAATTTGACGTCTTCTAACGGTAGACATAATATACACAATATCAATAAATGCACCCTCAATGTAGACGGTTGGTGTCGTACTGCTGCTGCGGCTGGCTTCTTTCGTCCTTATCGCAGTTTATAAGTTAGTAGTGTGCCTAATTTGTCTGTCTTGACTCTTGGATGCCCCGTAGCCTTCATCACAGTAGTCACACCCTTTCTACTGATATAATGATACTTTTTCAACTCATAACGCCACTGTAAACGTTATATTCTGTAAACAAAGTTAAACAAACTATTCTCTGCTATTCCGTAAACAAACTATTCACATGACTCATCTGAAGTTGTCTGTCAGTTTGACAGATCCGTCATTGTCACGTCGTTTTTTTTTATAAATACAGCAAAATGGGCAACGAGATTGAAACGAAAATCTGATATTTTCATTTCGAAATATTTTAATTATGCGGGGTTTTAAAATTATGATAAGTAGATCAATCTACTCCTCGTAATGTATTCTCAAAATTGGAAAATATTTTGAACCCTCTAAATGAATTCATTTTTTTGTACAAATTAATGTACGGACCTTGCCATGATTCTTTCAGAGTTTCATTTCACCGAAAGTCCCATTCACTTGAAATCAAATTTTCTCTGTGCAAACAACGTTTTTACTTCCATACCCAAGTTATCTAGTTTATTTCATCAAAAGTTTCCTTTGTAGTTAATTCAAGAATTTACCTCATTCACTATCGTTCATTTAATTTTTAGCAAGATTACATGCTAAATTTTGCAAAACATGATAAATTTCAGAGTTTCATTTCACCGAAAGTCCCATTTTTGGTAAAATTGGCGAATAACTCCTAGTTTTTTTTTAATAAAACAAATTACATGCCCTTAGAAAGGCGATGCACTAGAGATGTTTTGATAGAGTTAGAAGTACTCGGTAATATATATTTTTTTAATGCTATGCAATGATAAGCTTAAGTAATGTTTTACCTGTTTTTGTAATGTTTGAAGGCTCATACCTTTTTGCAATCAAGAGTTATACGTGAGGCTTTTACCAATCAGTTACTTACCCAATACACTATCGATTTTTATCACGATTACATGATGAATTTTGCAAAACATTTTACATTTCACAAAAATCGAATTGCATCAAAATTCCCGTTTTGAACTAAAATTGGTCAATAACTCTCAAGTTTTTTTTAAATTAAACATATTACATACCTTTCGAAAGGCCATACACCAAGGATATTTCGATGAAATCCCTAAGTCTTTGATCATTTTTAGTATTTTTTTTTAATGCAATGTAAAGAAATGCTTAAAAGGGTACATATTACAATACCGACATTTCATAATAACTATGACTGAAATACCGACGTCCGAAACATCGAAGTTCAAAATACCGAAAGTTTGAAATACCGATAGCCGTTATATCGAAACATGAAATACCGATGTCCAAATGCCCGAAAGGATGAAACCCCGAATGGACGAAATCCCGAATGGACGAAATAATATTGTTGGGTTATTTTTTTTACATGTTAGGTTCATCATAAAGATCAACTTTCTCTATAGGACTAATGTACATTGTACTGACTTGATGAAGCTGAGCAATTTCTATGGAAAGTCATTATTTTTTTTACATTTTGACATAGGTTCCATCTCTGTCTACGGGTTCCATAAAGAAAGTTGATCCCTATGTTGAACCCAATGACTAAAGACTTTAGTCATTGGTTGAACCTAACCATTGAGCTAGGAATAAGTCAATGAACCTAACCAATGACTAACACAGTGGCTGGTGTTAGCACCAAAAATTTATCACCAAAAAAGGTTTTTTTTTTTGTAATAACGTGTCTCTATTTTTCCTAATTATATGTATGATTATCATTTAAACTTTTGTTTTAATTATATATGTTATTCGTATCATACATAGAAGCTATTATGTTAATTTCCTTTTTAATACACTTAGGTAAGTTCATTACATATATTTTTTTTTTAATCATACCTGCAATCTACCGCAGAAATGTTTTCACCATTGTCTAATTATCTAGTCGCAGGCAAATTGTAGGATACATCATATTGAACTGGGTGAAATAGGTTAGGTTAGGTTAGAACAGTGACCAACCGCGCGTGAGCCGAGCGAGCGAAGCGAGCGGTGCCGCGGCAGCGGCCGACGAACGCTACTTCCAAGTAGCTCGCAGATTTTTTTCACCATTTTCTAATTATCCGGGAATTATACTACTGGGGATTATACATGGGAAAGGATGCAACATGCAAGCAGGCATGCAGCGTGCAAGCAGGCATGCAGCATGCAAGCAAGCATGCACCATGCAAGCAAGCATGCAGCATGCAAGCAGGCAAACAAGCATGCAACATGCAAGCAGGCATGCAACATGCAGCAAGCATTGTTCCTGTCAAGGCTCCGGTGCTGCGGGGTTTAGGCGGCCCCACGCGAGCTTATCGTCGCAGATGGTTTTAACGCTCACCACCGCAGCTTCGGCTTGCTGGCCGGCTACGCCAGCCAACCTCAGCCGCGGCGGCGGCCCTTCAAACCACCTGCTCCTCAGCTCGCGGACCGCCTTACCCCTCCGCGCCTACGCGGGTTTAAATTACACTCTAGAGGTTGGGCAGACAAGACTGCGTGAAGTCGGTTTTGCAGCATTTCGTTTTTGTCACTAAATTTTGTAGCATAACATATTGATTTTGAACTTCAGGATAGGGATCTTCGGGATTTTAAGCTTCGGGATATGGATCTTCGGGATTTTAAGCTTTCGGGCAAACGAACTTTCGGTATTTCAAACTTTCGACCAAACAATCATTCGGCGTTTAATTTTTCGGGATTTCGTCCATAGGTATTTTAAAATAGGTATTTTGAATTTCGGTATTGTAATACGTACCCGCTTAAAATCATGTTTTACCCCTTTTTGTAATGTTGGCAGGCTCCTAACTTTTTGTCTAGCTGTTATCTGCACCAAACAATAATTTTAGAGGAATCTACAAACAGTCGAGACAAAAACAAAAAAAGTTTTGCCAGTTTCGTCTATCCTACATAAAGTAATCTCACTTCAAAGTTTTCAAACTCATGAAATTCGGTTATTAAAAATAAACAAATTAAAAAATCTATGGGGCCTCGGTCAAATCATTTCGGCTAGGTAGATAGCAGACGACCCCACCTGTCTGCCATTTTCGTATGTTCGACGTTCTGCCGAACACCCTGTATAGGGGGATTTTTGAGATGTTTTAGGTACACACAGCAGCAGGTCAAGTTACCACAAACTGTCAAATTTTCTCATTTGATTTTGAACTTAACGATCGGTATTTTAAGGTTTAAAATCATTTGGAGAAAGACAGTTTAGTATAACCTGTTGTGCTGACGACTGTACTTTAATCATTGTCGCTATAAGGAAACGGTCTTAGCAGAGGTTCTTAACTGCACTAAAAACGAAAAACTTCGCAAACAATGTGATTAATACTGTAGGCTACGGGTTTCGACCGCAGGACGAGCTGCTTCTCAAACGGACAACTATATTTCGCTTGCTCCCGCGTCACAATTCTTGACTCTCTTCATATTTAGGCTGGTGAGACTAAAACTATAAATGTAAAAAGTTTTATATTACAGTTTTGTTAGTATATTGTGGTGTATTACGACTTCCACGCGAAGTCATGGGCAGAAGCTAGTACATACTAATTCCGTGGTGATCTACGCAATGAGTATCTGTGCTCCGTCAGAGTATATATGTTCTGTGTCTGTGCTTGTCGGTGTCACTCATGTGTCACTCATGCAGGGTATATTTATGTTCTGTGCACTCATGTGTCACTGTGCTTTGTTGTCAGGTTGTCAGACACTTTTGATTGAAAAAAATAATATTTTTCAATCGCAGAAAAATATTGTAAATTAAAAAAAAATTGAGCGCATAATTTTTCATCACAATAGGATATTCATGGCCTAAAATCTCCCTGCTGGCCGCTGGGAGTTTTCCAATAAACATGGCTTGGCGAAGTCATGGGGTAAGCAATGCTGATATGATCCGAAACTTACGAGGTAAATATTATTAGTTAAACTTACTTTTGTTATTATATTTATTTATAATATAATATTATGTATATTATATTATAAATAAATATAATAACGCTTACTTATTTCAAATAGAAAATAGAGCTAGAGGTCTAACATTCCTCTTATAATCAGATGTTTGTACTTACCCATTTTAAATCTTTTTTGTGTTTAAATTACTTTGCATTTATTTACATAACATTTTAGTAAGTAACACGTTTACTCATTTGATACTTTTCAGACTCTACTTACATTAATGCTTTAAATTTACTTTTTAAAACATAGTCTTGCAAAATTCAGTGTTTATTGACATTCATACAATATTAAGATTGCGTGTGCTATGTTACTTGCTTATCTTGATTTAACAGGTTGTAACTGCAATTTGTTTATTGCTCAAATAAGTAGGTTATACCTATATAGGTAGTTTGTAATACTAAGTTAAAATCATATTTTTTATTATTGTTTTACAGCCAATGGCATCATAAAATCTGATGCTGTAGCAAATGCCATGTTATCTGTTGACCGAAAAAATTACTGCCCCTATGCACCATACCATGATTCTCCACAATCTATTGGATACTCGGCCACCATCAGTGCCCCACACATGGTAAAGTGTTTATTGTACTGGAATAATTGTATACAAACATGACTTTGAGCGTTTATTACCAATTTTAAACAATTTTAATTCTAGCATGCCCATGCATTAGAAATACTAAAGAAACAACTAATCCCAGGGGAGAGAGCATTGGATGTAGGTTCTGGGTCTGGATATCTCACAGCTTGTATGGCTATGATGGTTGGGGACACTGGACGAGTTGTTGGTATAGACCACATAACAGAGCTTGTTACATTAGCCATCAAAAACATTGAAACTGATAACCCAGCACTACTCACTTCTGAAAGGATAAAATTAATTGGTAAGTTTTGTAGAAGTAACTATAGGTACTGATTGGTAAGTATTCATAAATAACATAATAGTGTAAGCCAGAATAAATAAGAGCTTCAACTTTTTTTTATGATTTTGTGGCCTTACCAAACATCAAACAAATTTGATTTTCAGTTAGTTGCTGTATCAAGCTTCCGAAAGGCAACTAATTGCGCGTCTTTACTAGCACTTGGTAGGCGACACTTAAATGTAATGCCTAAATATTATTACACTGTTGGACATTCAACAGTGTGCTTTTAATTTATTCTTACATTGTGGTGTAGCACAATGTTACTAAAAACAAGCAAAAATTGCTGATCCTCGATGCTAAAAGTAGTATGTCTGTTAAGTAATAAAATATAAGTAAATAAAAATACTTACCCTAAACTATGACCTTAAAATGTTAACATTTTGTGTGCTGTAACGTCTGTAAGTTAAAAATTAAAAGTGATATGGTTGTTATTTTTGATGTGAAACATCTATTGGCGCCTTAGAATAAAGAAAGAAGTTCTTTCTATTTAAGTATTTATTTATTGAGCAAGGCACTCCAACAACATATTTACAAAATTATAACAATAGATCACGGAGCAGAAACAAAGAGGAGGTGTTGTAAAGTCATTCTCCATACAAAAGTAGTGTCGCAGCCTCGCGGGGTGCGGGGGGAGCCCAAACAGCAGAAAGCCATCTAGTGGCTAGTAGCAAAATCAACTCATAGGCAAATTAGACAGATGTCCTAAGATGTCGTAAGAGTTCTGCTATGTTTCATTAAGTGTCACTTTTATTGTAAGGAGCCGGATTCAGGTTTAATAGTTTTATAATATACCGATATAGTTTTATTTCTATTATGTCCGACCGAAATAAATTTTTTGACTGAAACCGAAACCGAATTTCGGCAGCGGTTTCAGATTCGGCCGAAACCGAAACTTCCAGAAATTAACAAGTGTGAGGGAAAAATAAAGAAAACGTTTTTATAATCATAGTTTTATTTTTTTTATCTTTAAATCTTGTCCTCTTCTAAATTTTTCTTCTGAACTTAGTTACCGAAACTAAACCGAATTCCGTTTTTTGCCGAAACTCGACATCTATTTGACTTCACTTTTCATATATTTCATATAGCATATATGTAGGTATGTGCTTATCAAAAAAGTCTGAGTCCGGACCTGCAATTTGTCAGTACTTCCGCTACTTGCCGATAGGGGGCGGCAATTACCGAACATTCGAGAAGAAATAAATTACAAATTTAATTTTAATTTGACTTACGAGTGGAAAGATATCTTTATTCCGTTTGAATTTGATTGATCCGTATAACTTCTGCAAGATAAAACAGCATTTCATGTTAATGCAATGAGTATGGGTCGGGAATACTTTCTAATCGTTTAAAAGACTAAACAAATACATGACAACCTATCCGCTTCACAATGACAGTTGTACTGACGAAAGCGCCGCCTGGTCGCAAGTAGTGCAACTACCGTGTGACGTAACGACTACATTGGTGGCTGATGGACTACTTTGATTGCAACACCTCCTCTTTGTTTCTGCTCCGTGCAATAGATGCAGTTTTATATAACTATAATATAATATATAATAATCATGAGTCTTCAATACTGTGTAAATACATCACTTATAGGCATGCACAACATTCTTACTAATAAGTGAACAACTTTTCTATTATTTTTTTAAAGCATTACAATATGAACAATACAGATAAAAAAAAATACTTATTACAATTACCAAATAAGATGATCATATAAAATTACTGTGTTAGATAAAAGCTAATACATTAAGAGCTGATTTTTCAATAGTCTGATAACTTTTATCTGAGGAATAAATATGGCAGTTTGACAGCTTTTGTATAGAAAATATGTCAAACTGTTATATTTATTCATCAAGTAAAAGTAATCTGACTATTGAAAAATCAGCCCTTGTAGTCACATTGCATTAAAGCAATACATACAACCATAAAAAATCACAATAAAATATTGGCACAAAAGGTAAAAAAAAAAAACTTATTATGGAATAAAATAAAGGGAAGTATTGTATAAGATGTGATGAAATTTAAAAGATACAAAACAAATAATAAAAACAAATGTCATCATAAGTATAACTAAACTAAATTCAAATGAAATTATTATTAGATTTGATTACATTATTAAATTAAAATTCAACACAATCAAATTAAATTAAAATAACATTACTACTTATTAAATTAAAATAAGTATAAGTAAGCAGCTGATTAAAGGTCAATTTTAATAATTTTATTTTTAATTACTGGCGGACTATCACACAAATTATCGATATTGTTGTCAATTGAACAGGCTCTGTTATAGAAAGTCAACATTCTGTTTAGAGGTGCATGCTGGCCCAGGTTTGTGCGACACGGTTTAGTGGCAAACGTCGTAGTGGTACGCTTGGACCGGAGATGAGAATGACGAGGTACGCTTAGTTTAAATTTGTTAAGGAGATCTGGAGTTGATGTTATCCCATTAACTATTTTGTAAAGAGTTGACGGATCATTTAGAACCCTTCGTCGCTTCAATGAGTCTAATTCGAAGTAGCTTAGCCGTTCTGCGTAATCGGCACTATACTATAGGGACATTTATGGTCTTTAAACCGCAAGCACCTCGTAACTTTTTTTTGAACGCGCTCAATGCGTTCTATATGAGTATTATAAGTCGGACTCCAGACGGGAGATGCATAATCTACGAGGCTGTGCACAAAGGTATTACAGAGCACTTTCAATGCCAAGGTTCCCATAAATTCTTTGCCAACCCAGTTTATAAACCCAACAGTTTTCATTGCTTTTTTAATGATATTATTGATGTGTGTGGTAGGTAAATGAGAGATCGCTGCTAAGTACTACACCTAAATCCCGTATGTTTTTGACTTGTTGCAGTGACGTCCCGTTAAGGGAGTAAGTTGATGGTATGGGATGCTTTTCCGCGTAAATGTTATGTGATAACATTTACGTCCCATCCCGTTCACCACACACCATCTCTGTATTGAGTCCAGGTCAGATTGAAGTAGAGCATGTCTTCTTGAGTTTTTATTTGACGATAGATTTTAAGGTCATCATAAAATAAGGAACATTGGCTATGCTTGATGCAATTTACTATGGCATTAATGAACACAACAAAGAGAATTGGCCCGATATGCGATCATTGGGGCACACCGGACGTCGCGATATACTCCGGAGATTGAAAGCTGTTTACCACCACTCTTTGTGTTCGCCCGCATAGGTACGATCTGAACTACTGCAGCAGAGGCCCATGTATGCCAAGACCATCGAATTTCAGCAGCAGGATTTCATGGTCGACCATATGAAAAGCGCTGCTCAAGTCGCTATACAGAGCGTCGATCTGTTGGCCAGAATCAATGATCGTACAGATTTCGTCAAGGTATGATACCAAATTGGTGACAGTGGATTTGTTGCTGCAGAAACTATGCTGTTGAGGGGAGATTTGTGTTTTAACATGGGATGTTAATATAGGGCAAGTCATTGATTCAAAAAGTTATGAGAATATGGACAAGATACGAGATTGGACGATAATTTTTAGCACCGGCGCAATCACTGTTTTTGAAAATCGGCACTACGTTAGCTTTTTTCCATTCTGTGGGAAATGTAGATGTTTGGAGTGATTTATTAAAAATGAAGGTAAGGGGATATGCCAAATTACGAGATTTATTTTTATTATGAAGAGCGGTGACAACCCGTCTGGACCAGCACCTTTGGTAACATCAATCCTGTTTAGCACTTTAAGAACTTCCCTCTCAGTAAAGGCTATTTTATTGAGGAAATGATAGGGCATTTGTTGCGGCTCTAGTATTTCTGCTAGCAACAGAAAACGTAGACGAGAATTGAGTAGCAAAAAGTTGTCATAATTCATCGCCTGTTGTAGCTATGGATTCGTTTAATGTAATTTCGGATGGTATGGAGCTAGATTTTGAATGTTTAGTCTTAACGAAATACCAGAACGCTTTGTGATTTGACTGGATGTTTGTCTCCACAGAGTGGACATATTTTCTGTACCTAACAACTCTTTATAGTCGAACGCGCCGTCTCATCAAGGATTCTGTACTCAATGGTGCCGATTCTCTTGTCACAAAATTCTCTAAACTAGACTAAAAATCACCAAAATTTAGTTTATTCCTGTCAAACGACGATTTCCCATTCTGAAATTGACTAAAGTGACACAACTTAACCAAATTTTAGTTTGACAGCACTAAGATGGCACTGAGATTATAATTTAGTGAAAATGGCAATTTTGCTATTCTGAATTTTACGTTTTTCACCAAAAATTTTGATTGTCGTAACTAAATCTGCCTGTTTTTAATCGCGATTAAAAAGGTGTGGAATAAAATTAGTTGTCATGAACTAAAATTCACACCAACACCTCGACTTCAGATGCAAAAACAGTACCTACTGTATCTTTTTTTCTTTTATTTTGCTTATAAGTATCTCGAAAACGGTGTGTCCTATCGCAAAAATAATGAAAATTTCGACCCCCTCCGAAAACGAAACTCCGAAACATCTAAAATCCAACGTGTTGGTAAAATATTTTTTTTTTTTTTCATATTTTCCATACAAAAAGTGAAAAATTCCATACAAAACATGTCGAGGCTGCAAATTAATGCGCGCCTCCGGCTCTAAAAATAAAAACACGTGGTACGGCAAACAAGTACCACGTGGAGTCGCAATTGCCAAATTTGATTTTAGATTTGTGTCAAAATTATTTTTAAATTTTGAGATTTTATTTTGCAGATAGCCAAAAGTAAGGAATAGTAGTAGTATAGTTTAGTTAGTTTAGTTCGGTGTACAACAGAGTCGGCACCAATATCATCACACGGATTACCGTATTTTTTAACCCTAGAACCGTACCCATAATAGACTTTAAATAACAGTACCCAGGGGTGCTAGTGTACCCCGTTAAGGAAAACAATTTTTTACATAAGAATAGAGATTTATTAATAATCAACATACATAGACTTTTATGGCACTTATTTCAGTCTCACGTTACATAATTAAACAAAAAATTAACAAACTTATATTATCAGTTTTGGCAAATCTTTTTTTTGTGCTCTAAACCTATAAAGCTTTTACATTTTTCACATCGAGTGCGTGTTTTACGGTCTTTTGACCTAGGACAAAATGAACATCTACCAGATTTTGAATCTGAAGAGGATGGAGCACTAGAAGGTCGTATTTTTTCTAAAATACCGCCAATACTTATTTGTAGATGCATAGGCAAAGTTTTGTATAAAAATCGATCCTCCAAATGAGGTTTTATAAGGTCAAAAGATAAGGTCTTCAGATAACTCCGTCTGTTCTTGAAAACTTGTTTACCATTGGCTTTTGATGAATGCAGTAATATCATGGAATTAATTCCTACAATATTCAAAATTCCGTAGAATACACAAAGGCTCCAGCGACGAGTTTTGCGAGAAACACTGTATGTATGACAAAGCTGATCAAAAGTATCCACTCCTCCTTTCGTTTGATTATAAAAACTTATTATTTCTGGTAAATCAAGAGATTTGTCTTCGTCTGGTTGATAGTGCATAGTAGAAAGCATAATCACGTTTTTCTTTTTTCCTTTACTTAGCTTTGGAGGTAGGTACATATGATAACAAAGTAAGTTCGTCATGAAAAGCAAACATTGATGTGTGCTTGAGGCGGTTTTTGGTTTCCAAAAAATGAGTAGGGATTTCATCTTCTAATTCATCCCCAAGAAACACATCATCTTCATCACGAACGTCCAGAAGGAGGTTTTGAATTTCATTGTCTGAAAGGTTTTTACTTGACGCCATCTAAAAAGAAGAATTACAAAAAAATCGTTACTAAACAAAATAACGTAAATAAAAATGTATAAATATGGTGAATAAATATTAAGTACAAACACATTGTATTCAGACAAAGTTACTTCTAAGGTAATATTGCAAATATTAAAATGAAAATCATGAATCAAACAAAACAATAGCACACATTATTTCATAAAAACATCCACTAATTAGTAACTAATATAATTACCTTAACCGTACCCAGGGGTGCTGGAGTACCCCACACACGCTTTGCCACGACCGCACGCTAACAGGACTCGTGCCCGACGGATGCTTCGACACGACCCCCCGTCCCCCGTAAATACGCGCCGGTGCGAAAAGATCCGTTTTAAAACAAAAAAGTTATAGCCGATTTTAAATATATTTTTTCAGTTGTACCCCAGGGTACGGTTCTAGGGTTAAAACGCTGTCTTAGCTTTTGTTTTTCATTGAGAACTCTCACAAAGATTTTAGAATACCATATCGGAAAGTTTTTACTTACATGCTTGTAATTTCATTTTGGGAATATTTTAATTAATGATTGTTTGCACGGATTCACCTTATGATAGCACCTCTATCATAAGATTAACATTGGCGCATGGCTCCAGTCGCTCTTTCCAATTTAATTCTCTTAATTTATTATTAATTAGTACATAATCAGCCGCCTTAAAATGTAATCTAGCTTGTTTTACATGTCAGAGTGGCACGTACGTTTTTAAAATAAAATCAATTTCTAAAGGGTGGTGGTGACAGTCTTGTTTACAGATAGGTGAAGCAGACCTTCTGACCATTGCATTTCGTATGTTAGAAAACACTAAGTCTTAATGTTCTATTATTCGTATTTTTAACAACATTGTATTGAAACAGACTGTTTAAAGACATAACATCTACAAGAGAGTATCCTAGGTCGTTACTATAGTTTGAAGGAATAGTAGAGCCTTTACCTGTAAGTGCGCTGGAAGCCCTATCTCTTCTGTAAATATTATAGCGGGCGTTAAATAGCTCTCCGTCATTGACGTTATCATTGAGCCATGTCTCGGTCACCACAATCATGTCATATTGATTGGCATTCACCACAATATTGATATCACTCAATTTAGTTCGCATTCCACGGAGATTCTGGTAGTAGACAGTGAATTTTAAGGATTTACTCATATGTTTCCTGCTTCTGGGTTTTTGTGTTCTTACATTAGAGAGGCAGCGTGCAGGCTCTTAATCTGTACAGCGCGTGCTCCGTCTTCCCTACGGACTAATACGCGACCATCTTTTTTTTTTTTTCCTAACTATGCCATCTCGTAGGTGACCTAGAGAGGTCGTCACTACTTAACCGGACTATCCTGTGGTTGGCTTAAGTGAAACTTAAAGCCTCTAGCCAGGAGCTACGCGGCCATCGCGGACCCAAACATATAGTACATATATAGCTCTTTTCACGCGCCATTTTCCTAGCTTCTGCATGTATGGCTTTATTCAGGGGTGATAGGTGTTCGGAGACGAAGACGGGCTGTTTGGTACCACCGTAGCCCAAGTGACTTGAATTAAGTTTATCAGAAACATTAGCACGGTTGAATTTCGTAACTGATGCTAAAACTTCATCATGTTTCCTTGTATTTTTCAATTTTACGATGATAGAGCCGGACGGCTACTCTGCAAGTCGAGTTTCTTGACACGACTTATTGAAGAAACGTCATCAGCTTCAATAGTGCATGAGATAGTTATCCCTAGTTGAACTACCGTGCTTAATAGGTTTTCGGCTTGATTTTCAGGGACTCCGTTTATCTTTAAATTATCCTGACGAGAATGTTGTTCTACAATGTTAACCCTTATAGATAAGTCAGAAACACAGGTTCTTAACTCCTCATTTTCTTTCTTTATTTGATTCATGACGTTCTTGTTCTGGTCCAATTCGATCTTCATATCATCATAGCCCTTGCTCATGAACTCGACTGAATCTTTCAGTCCTTGCAGTTTTTTTTAACTCAAGGAATTCATTTTCAAAATAGGATTTGAGCGAGGCCTGTAAATGTACGGTCATCACTGATTCAATTTCTTTGCGAAGTTCAGACATTGTTGCTGCATCTAACTTTTGGGAGAGAGTAACCGAATCTTGGCCGGTTGAACAATCTTCCAAAATTTCCTCGTATGCAACGACGTTGTTAGGCGGGTCGTTCGGTCGTGGTTGCTTAGGCCTTACAGAAACATTACTGGTTGCGTCTGTGACGGGTGTAGTCGGCGATAAGACCGGCTCAGATACTTGCAAAACATTCTGCTTAGCTGTAGCTGCAAGAGGAGAACGCTGTACGCGCGGCATTTCAATGTTAATTTGTCTTACTTCTCTGCACCGACCGCAAAACGACGCTAGCGTGATAGCCGACGATCGCGAGTGCAAGCGAACTAAGTGCGCTGTAGTACTTTGTTTCGTAAAACTTTGGTCATTGGTTCTCCAAGCAGTGCAGGCGCCGGACGGGGGAGGCGCGGAGCGCGCGACGAGTATCGGGCGGTCTGCGGGTTGGGGTAGATCCGGGTTCGGAGGCGTTAAATATTTTATTAGAAGTTATTATTTGCCTATAACTTTGCAGTCCTTGGTTGTATTGATGTCCAGTTTTCACTATTCGAAAGTTCGTTTCACTAGCAATGCAACGATATCACACAGGTTTGTAAAGACACACTTTATAACTATTTTTTCCAATTAAAACATAGGAGCAAAACAAAAACGACATTTACTGGACGACGGTAGACAGAAAAATTATATATTCTAAGATTGGCGCACTTTGGCAGTCAAATCGACCGAACGTCACGACGCTCTCTCATTCTGTCATGTGCCCCCTCTACGCCACCGCTCTCGACTCCCTTTTGTGTGTGCGCGCGCATACTATACTTTTTATTATATAATAATAGAAAGAGAAAGATAGATTACATGGTTTTCGATGTTGCTGAAACTGCTGAACCCAATAAGTGAGGTCAAAATGAAAATCCAAGATGGCGACTGCGAAAATGTTCAAATTTTTCATAATAAATTATTGTCGTTTCATGGTTTTCGAGAGTGCTGAAGCCGAGAGAGAGGTCAAAATGAAAATTCAAAATGGCGGCTGCGTAAATTTTCAAAGCACAGTTGAAGAAAAGCGTAAAGAACTTCGTTCGCGACAAGGCCGCGGGGGTCCCCTGACACCACACGTTTTTTGTCTTGCCATCAATTTCAATGTTTCACATCTGCCGGGCGTCCCGTGACGGCCAACTTTTTGAACTTTTATTTTTATTTAGGTTGCTTTTATAAGGTTTTGATAAATGATTTTATTTCTGTAAGTAGGTTTGTACAAACACTTTTACACGTCAATCATATTTTAAAAACTAGATGAGGTCGGCGTTTCCTATCTGACTACTCTTAGAAGAAAGGCCGAAACAAACTCAGAGGTCACAGTCTCTTTTAAAGTCCAGACATAATCTTGGTCAGATCATGTGAAGACCATGTAGATTGGTGTCTGAAACGGTCTTTTGAGGAAAAACCATACAGATTGAGCGGACCTGTCCAGTCAGTGCACGCAATTGTCAGTAATCTTGCCGCTCAACTCAGAACTTAAGGAGCACATCGATTCGGCGAACAATACCAAAGAAAGGACATTTGGGTAGGCCGCATAAATTACTCAAGCTGCCAGATCGTGAAACTGACTAATAAAAAAAAGTAATAAACCATGAACCACCAAACCACCGATTATGTGAAACATGCTCTCCACTTTATTTATCAAGCCTAACATAACAAGTGCTTTTTGTGTTGGTAATCGCTAATTACACGCGGCACAATGGTCGGGTCCGGGAGTCCACAAATCCACTTACATACTAGTATCGACGTCTCACTTCGAAATCGAAGTCATACCTACCTATTCCTTTTTGTTCAACATGCCATTGAGTCATTCCGATATTTTTTATTTTTTTTAGTTGGCGATGGACGTCTTGGATATCCTTCTGATGGACTATTTAATGCTATTCACGTTGGAGCTGCTGCCCCCACACTGCCACAAGCCGTAAGTAGAAAATGGATATTTTTCGCCATTTTGGTTTATTTACTTACTTACATGTAATTTTTCTCAAAATGGCTTTGGTTAGATTTTGATGATGTTACGTCACCCTTAAATTTGACCTCGTCTTGTTTCTTGTTTTTCGACGTCAAATTGTTCTGCTACTTGTTTATACCTTCCACAGATGATCACATATATTCAGTCTTCTTTAGAACAGAATTATGTAATCATATACCTATTATTATTGCTGATCTGTTCATAGTAATATTTATGCTTTTAGTTGTACAGAACTGTACTGTCTGTACTCAAATGAATATTATGTGTATTGTTGCATGATTTTTTAAATATATTTTTTCCAGTTAGTACATCAACTGAAACCTGGCGGCAGGCTTATTGTACCCGTAGGACCAGAGGGTGGGGAACAACATCTTACGCAGGTATTTAGTACCTACTATGTTAAAATTTTAGCTTTTAGTTTTCCATGGACCATAGACCTTTGCTCGGCAGTGGGACAACACAGACCGAAAAATGATGATAGATTATAACTGGGAGATTCGACAATCACTTATCTGTGATATCTGGCATAAAAAGATTGCCCCAATTCGCCTGGGTTTCCTTCGTATCAAGACTTCTACTCCGAAGCACGACGTCTGTCTGTAGTTTCGGCCGAAGTTACGGGCGTTTCATAAACCGTATCACCTACGGACATAAGATTAGATTGGCGCCCGAACTAAGAATGAATGACAACACGTTTTGACAGTAATTGTCCTTAAGGCGCGGACCGACTACGATTTTAATCGCTATTACCGCACTCACACAACCGCATCTGCGCGTTTTACGGTAATTATGCACACACTCGCAAACGCTAACACGGGCGTTTGTGTGCTCAAGGAAAGTTGCATAGTATACGTAAGGAAATCAGATGTTTTCTGTTGAATATACTTACTTATGACGTGCGTTCTAAAATTCGATGTAATTACAGTGTCGGTTCATAATATGATACAATAAATAATTACACATAACAATTTAAAAAAAAACATCACTACTGTTTATTTTTATTACAGTACATGATAAACAGGTCAAATATAAACATTCCGAATTTTACCCGACTGCTCTAGAAGGGGAATTATGCTTTTCGGGTGTAAGTCAGTATCAGGGATGGAAGGGTTAATTAAATGGGTAGTTATGCCATTTCAAACTAATGTTTGTGTTTTAGATAGGTACTTAGTGGGTGCGGTAAAAAAATAGAAAACAAAACCAACATAAAGGCCCTCGGACCACTTAAAAATCACATAAACTATAAATAAATGCAATAATATCACAGCTCCAAAGTGACAAATGCCATAATGTTTCTAAGAAAATGCGGAGCCGGGACGGAAGCTACAATTCTGAAAAATTTAGACGATAGAGGGATCATCCACGGGAATGGAAGCTGCTGCTGGCTGAATATTAGTTGGTATTTGCTAAAATTGGTAAAACAGTGCGTGAATTGAACTAAAGTTCTGTGGCGGACTACTAAGGCTACTCACTGCCTAATATTGAAGTGAAAATTCAGTCTCAGTGGAAATATGGGCAATAAAAATAAAATGTTGCGAAAGAGTTTTACAAGAAAAAGACGAAAAACTCGAAAAAATGATGGAATGTTTGGGTAAGTAGGATGATTACGGTATTGTATCATAACATTTGAAATTTGTATTTAGTTTAGTTTACTTACGAAACTGTATAAATCTATAGAAACGGCATTGACAATTTCTACAAACATTTTGCTAAATCCAAAAACAAATAGGTGCACTCTATTTTGATGTCTATAGAATGCATATTTGAATGCGCCTAGTGCAAACGTCTCTGGTCGAAGCAACCATCGAGGCGATAGCCATATTGCAATAGTAGGTATAAGTAACAAAAACAAACTTGCAGATAAATCAGAGTGCGTTCGTAATTATTATAATAATATAAATACTGCACACTAGTTATATATAAAGCATTTTGATTCTTTTGTAAGATTATTTTTATAATATTTATTGAGTCATTAGACCAGTGCCGATAATTTTTGAAAACGAAAAAAGTCACAGTAGGCTGAAACCCATTGGAAAAGAAAGAGAATATAACAAAAATGAAAGGAAAAATAATTTACGGGCGATCCGAGGTCGGGAAGTGGGGGTTTAAGGGTAAAAAGCGGTTTATCTCGATTTCCGGCAAAACTACAAGTCTTATGGAAAAAAGTGTAATAGCAAAGTTGTAGGTAATAAAAAGATCTACAACTTTTGTATTCACACTTTTTTCAAGTAACCTCAAAATTTATGTGAAAAATTCAAATAACCAAGTTCTTGGTTTTTTATTTTTATCTTTTACACAGCAATTATTTTTTTTACCGAGTTTTTAAAAAAGCAGATATTTTCACGTGAGAATTTTCGATTGAAAATTAGGGTGCTTTTTCGATATTAGGTCAAATTAGGTGAAAAAAACAAATATTTTAAATCAATAAAAATACAGTGTGCTTGAAACATAAAAAGGTAAGTATTCGGCAAATTTCGCGAAAAAAAAAATGCCGTGTAAAAGATAAAAATATAAAACCAAAAACTTGGTTATTTGAATTTTTCACAAATTTTGAGGTTACTTGAAAAAAGTGTGAATACAAAAGTTGTAGATCTTTTTATTACCTACAACTTTGCTATTACACTTTTTTCCATAAGACGTGTAGTTTTGCCGGAAATCGAGATAACCCCCACTTCCCGACCTCGGATCGCCCGTAAATTATTTTTCCTTTCATTTTTGTTATATTCTCTTTCTTTTCCAATGGGTTTCATCCTACTGTGACTTTTTTCGTTTTCAAAAATTATCGGCACTGGTCTAATGACTCAATAAATATTATAAAAATAATCTTAC
This sequence comes from Brachylomia viminalis, assembly GCA_937001585.2. Lineage (NCBI taxonomy): Eukaryota > Metazoa > Arthropoda > Insecta > Lepidoptera > Noctuidae > Brachylomia > Brachylomia viminalis. Next base: position 8,932,617 of record OW443302.2, on the reverse strand, counting down.
AAAAGAATCAAAATGCTTTTTATATAACTAGTGCAATATTTATATTATTATAATAATTACGAACGCACTCTGATTTATCTGCAAGTTTGTTTTTGTTACTTATACCTACTATTGCAATATGGCTATCGCCTCGATGGTTGCTTCGACCACAGACGTTTGCACTAGGCGCATTCAAATATGCATTCTATAGACATCAAAAAGGGTGCACCTATTTGTTTTTGGATTTAGCAAAATGTTTGTAGAAATTGTCAATACCGTTTCTATAGATTTATACAGTTTCGTAAGTATACTAAACTAAATACAAATTTCAAATGTTATTATGATACAATACCGTAATCATCCTACTTACCCAAACATTCCATCATTTTTTCGAGTTTTTCGTCTTTTTCTTGTAAAACTCTTTCGCAACATTTTATTTTTATTGCCCATATTTCCACTGAGACTGAATTTTCACTTCAATATTAGGCAGTGAGTAGCCTTAGTAGTCCGCCACAGAACTTTAGTTCAATTCACACACTGTTTTCAGTCATAAATTACTTGAAAACTACAATCGAATTATGCACAGAGCGTCCGGTGCCAACCATCCAAGTCGAGCGCTGCCCGACGACTAAAGTATGACCGCGTAAACTATTGTCACCACTATGGAGCGTCAATAAGATTGAAAATTGAAAATGATATTTGTGTTGAAATGTGACGTAAGCTGCGAATGGGCATTTATTTTACTGCTTTTCTTTAGATTATTTAAAATATAGACATAAAATTAAATAATGGTTTGGTTAAAGTTTTAAAAAAATGGAAAACCTACTAAATTCTTAAAAAAAAAACTGTTGTTATCGCTGGAAATACAGAGATCTTCGACGTCAAAGTTTATTTTTGTGCTACAACTTCCCAATTTTTTATTGGGAATATCAAACTATTATTTATTATTCTGTTCGGTTTAAATTCTTCTTTATACCCTTCTCTGTTCACTGTATTTTTCGCGTTACTTATTTTTATTACATTACGTCATACTCGACGTTCTAAGAAACCAATTTTTGGGAATATTGAGATAACACCCCGCCTTAAGTGTTTTTGTCCGTCCGACGAAGTATCGAACTACTTTCGGACGGGCCAGTAAAATCAATCGGATCAATAAAAAAATAATCATCTTTTTACTTTTATTTTAAGGTTGACAAGGCGGCTGACGGTACGACTACCGTCAAGAAACTAATGAGTGTAATCTACGTACCCCTGACTGATAAGGATCATCAATACCGTGAGTGATGTTAAGTATGTCATTCATATTAGTTTTGACAAAATAATGCAATTCTCATCTCTATTGGTTAAAATCTCTTATTGACATCATGCTATTTCTATTGTGTATCAAAAACAAAGCTGGGTAGAAGGCAGCTGGCTACCTACGAAGTTAAGTTCTTGAGCAACTAAACAATTTTTATAATATAATATAATAACTACCTACAAGGGCGGATCCAGGATTTATTTCTGGAAGTGGCACATGGGCCAGACAGTTAAGATGTGACCCCCACGTCTAGTATTGCACTACGCTGTTTTGGAAATTCATTATTTTTTAATGCCATTGAAGAAAAACTACAAAAAAAATGAAAGTGTTCGGTCGGGGACCCCATCAGGATTGCTATAAAGAATATGTATTTTGTAGAACTTATGAAGTACCTAGGCATTAATAAAGTCGAGACTAGTTTAATCTCATCACCAATCTATGCTTTCATGAACAGTTATCATCAGTCTAATAACCAAAGTATCGGATCAAATTGACGCCAAATGGCTAATATCGATTTTATCGAAGCTGCTATAATCAACGTAATGTACATATTATATTATAGTTTATATAAATTACTATGTTCTTTTCAGGTATGATGAGCAAGATTTTGAATTTAATTAAAAAGAAACCTTGACTGGTTACTTAGATTTTTCTGCTTCAAAACCTCAATTACTCATTATTAGTTAACCCATTTTGTAAATATTTAATTAATTTTCTTATGTGATGCAAATGAAGGCAAGCTGTCTTTTGCAGGGTTTTCAAACTGCCAAATGATTTGAAAGTTGTTCAGCTGAAAGTTCAACCAAACCAAGTTTGGCTGGTAGCTATTTTAAATAGCTCTCATATTGAAATCTTCAAGAAACAATAATTTGTAACAACTAATCTGTAATTATTTAATTATTTGAAACGGTTGAAAGCGACATTTGTAACTTTTGTATAGGTACTTGGCGTTGATATTATTTACCAGTGTGACCATTTTATTATTGACCATAAGTGACCTACCTTCATGTTTTATGGTAGTGAAATGTATTTCATTATAAAGCTTAATAATTTATTGTATTATTCACAATATTGTTTAATAAATTAATGTATGTTTAAAAAATAAATGATTAACCTGTCAAACTACTATTTTCTTTTATTTTGGAATGGTTTTCCAAGAAATTTCTTTTTCCCATAAGATTTGTCATCTTTATTGGCATCTACAGGCCGAGGCTTGACATGTAATATGGAGTGCAAAGTTACTGCTTCATTTTTGTTTTCTATTATTGTTTGCAGCTCATCCTGTAAAATAATTCTTGTCAATAACTGAACCAAAAGATCTTTTACTAAGTAGGTACCTACTTGTATTTTATAGGCATACCTGAGTAAGTGTTATTAGATGATCCAGCGATATGCCTCTATCCATAATCCTTGCGATGTTCTTAGAGCTGACTCCGGGAAGCTTTTGCATAAAGTCATGAACTTGAGTGTTGTATCGCTCGTAATACATATCTTCGGCCGTATTATCACTGCTTAGCGCAAGAGCCTCTTCAATGTTAGGATTTTTCCTGCCTTGCTGAAACACAGTAAACGTAAATGGGATTTAGTATTTTTTTTTTTTGGGAATGCATACATACAAGAAAAAATAAAAAAATATGTTTTTGTCAGGCTCGTTTGATATTCAAGAAATGTGATAGGTAACTGCCGTTCTTTATAAAAGGTGATTCGGAGATTAATTTATAAGGATGAGTAGCAGTGTTTGCTTGAGACTGGTTATAAAATGCTTACACCAATCGTTTCGCAAAAGATGCTGGTGTTCATCCCAATCATTTATCAAATCAGGCTTCGACATTAGTCGAAGACTGATTTGATAAATGATAAATGATTTTATTTCTGTATGTAGGTTGGAACAAACACATTTACACGTCAATCGTATTTTAAAAACTAGATGAGCTCGGCATTTCCTATCTGACTACTCTGAGAAGAAAGGCCGAAACAAACTCAGAGGCTGAATTTGAGGTAGAATTTGATGCCTAGTCAGTTAATAAACATAATAATACTAACCTTTAGTTCGTAAAACAACTCGGCAGTAGCGTAAGGACTAGGGGACCACACTAGTTTCAAACGAGGAAAGTGTATGGTCAGAAGCTGAAGCTTTTGTTGTATGTCTGCTCCAGATAAGTCGGTTGACACCACAAAGTGACCCTGAAGAAATGGGAAGTAGGTAAAGAAATATCACCTCGTAGAGTACATACTTGATTGTATTACTTCAGTAAATATTGAGGAAAAAGAATTGTTACCTGCAGATTAAAAGGCTTGTTCTGATCGAATTCAATTAGTAGAATGGGACGAGTATAGTTTCGACACATTTGAGTGCATTGTGTATAGAGTCGGCCCGAGTTCAGAGATCCGATTAAATCCGAAATGGATTTCCTTTCAACACAGATGTCAGGAGTGAGAATGTAGTCACCAATCTGAAAAAAAAAATTAGGTATCCCCGGCTCTTTGGTCTATCCCAAAGCTTGTTAGCTGATCAGACGGACAATTCCCGTATTTTAATACGGTTCGCATTCTAATCTCGGTCTCGAATCTGTCAAAAATACCTCTAATTTTCATACATTTATGACATTGTTTGTTGGCTGTCGCTGAGATGTGATTGCGTCTTGAATTTTAACGTTTTTAATAACGGTAATTGGTCATCAGATCACTGCTATTATTAATTTGGCAAATGTAATGCTGAAATAACTTATTCTCTGGCCAACAACCACCAACGACAGCACCAGAGGCATTTCAGGTTCGTTGCCATACCCGGTATGCCCATTGGTTGACGCTCGAACCATAAAGCGACGTTTAATAATAAATTTTAAATGATGATATTCTCACGGCTATTGTGACTGGTTCGATATTGATTCCTTTCTTGTGAAGTAACGCTGGCAGATCTGATCGAAACTCTCTCATGTCTACGATAATGACGGGCTTCTCTTTTTGCTGATTTTGCCCACCTGTAAAACAAATGAATATTATAAAACTTGGTAAGGTCCAGCAGTAGGTCATAGCACCTTAAACTCGAAGTGTGAAGTCGAACTGTGGGTGATGATAATATTGAACAAGTCTTATTAACCAGCTTTCCGAGAGTCTGCAGCGTTGTCTTCGTGTTCTACATTCAGATTAAAATACTCTTCTGTTTTGCCATCCTGATACGATGGCACTACCATGACCTGGGAATGTCAACAATTATTTATTTATTTATTTTATTACACACAGTAAAACAGATACAGATACGACATATTAAAATTGAGTACAAAGGTACTGCTTATTTCTTAAAAAAATTCTTCCAGCAGACCCGCGAAAGAAAATAGTAATAGTAGTAGTATAATTCAAGAGCTCCATAAAAATACAGTAGGTATAATAAGGGCCGGCGCTCATCTAGCGACGCGTAGCGCAATATGTTGCAACTTAATTTTTAGTACTTTAGTTGAAATAAAGTTTAAAATAATAAAAACCTCTATTAGCAAAAACTGCATCAAAGCGGACTGGCGCGTGTCTCATATTTGAGTCTTTTATTTTCGACTTTATTTTGTAACGAACTCATTATTAATATTTGATTGTCAGCGCAAACCGCGAAGCGCTGCGCCTCGCCAAATGTGCACCGCTCCTAATATTATGAACGTAGGGTAGAACTTACACTCTTTGTTTGAATCAACAGCTCAAATGTTTGTTTCTCTCTCTTCAATGAAGTTAGGTAGGCTTGTTCCTCTATTGTTTTATCATGTATTACAAAATAAACTTTAGTTGTGAGCTCTTCACTTTTTTTGCGACACTCAAACAGTTCAATCTGCCTAACGGCCGCCACGTCACAGTGATATAAAATTACATATTCCGGACGCAACGTTTCTAATGTTCGCTCCAGAGAAAAGTTACAACCGCTTTCTTTGAATGTTCGAATGCAAATAATTGGTTTCTCGATTTCTAGTTGGGTGAAATCTAAATTATCCATCTGAAAACGGTCATATAATATTTTATAGGATTATATTCTTCATAACGTCATTTTTTTTGCATTATTACTTCGGGGTTATCCTTAAGTCATAATAATAATGTTGCATTACGTTACAATTGAAAATATTGAAATAAGTACTACAATGTGAATATTAGAATTTTTGTTAATTATTCATGTGAACATTACAGGGTGGGATGGTAAACGTCAGCCTGAATGTTCATGGAATAAAATTATCAAGATTCAAAAGTGACGCGGTTTACGGACGACCCTTGGATTGACAAAAGACCCATTTATTACCTGAGAAATCGGCTCGAACATGCTTTCTTCGTGCGACACAGACTGTTTAGATTGTATTACCGATTGCGATAAAGTTAGCAGGTAGTTCGATTTCGTTTCATCTTCGTTGACTCCCTCATCCTTATTATCACCGTCTTTAATTTCAGTATTTTTACCTTTTTCATTCTTATTATCCTCTTTTGGTTCAGGTTTCTTTAGTTTAGTGTATTTAGATGACACCGTATTTATAGTGAGGTCCCTTCTAAATGCCATATAAAATAGATATTTATAAGTGCCCATAGTAAGATAGTGATTTAATTGGGAACAACTTCTATTATCTTGACAAAGAACTAATATCTTAGTATTGTTCAGGTTTACGCCTTCCTTTTTCTTTATTTCATCTGGTATTTCTTTTAATAGTAGGTCACTAAGGCATTTCCATTTTGGACATGGCTCTGGATCAAATTCTTAAAAATAAAAAATAAACTATGTTCATATGCAATACGTCCACTATTGAACCAACTAATCTTTTAACGTACTGATGGCAAATATGTGGAACACCTACATTTTGAAAACAAATAAGCAATATTTATTACCTTGTTTAGGATTAAATACTCTCCCTCTGGCTAGTCGGAATAACTGCTCAGCTGACTCCAAGAGAATCCAACCAGAATTAAGTTTAGCATATTCTGGAGTACTGTATTTACTTACTAAGGCATGGAACGAAACAGCATCGTCATGCAGCAAGTTTCTAAAAAAAATTAAGATATTATGAATTATGATACAAATTAAAAGAATGGCAACTTTTAGAAAAGAGACTACGCCGACCAATAAGCAGAGTAGAGCAGAGGATATTTGGATGACATAGATAGAAAAATACACAAACTTATTTTCAGTGTCGTGGAAAGTTGTAAACGAACATTGTTGCAAATTAACGCGCGAGCGCGTACTCATTTAAACGTTAACGTCATGATTTTTAAAGGCCCTTAAATTGTTTCAACTTCTTCCGTAAAAGGTCAAAAGTCTTATATAGGTCCAGAAAACAGAAATACAAAGGTGTTATGTGTTGCACATAGTATGTGACAGAATGCTAGACACACACAATACAACACTTTCTATCTTTTATAGTTAAAACTCTTACACCGTCATACTCCTCAGTACTTTCAGATCCTGAATGTATTCCTTTGTTCTTGTACTCAACTGATGCCAAACACAGTCCAGCTGTGATTGAAGAATTTTGTGAAACTTTTTGGTAATACAATTTTCTGTTGTTATTTCCTGAAATAAATAAATAAGTTATTAATTACCTACATGGCTGTTGGATATAAATTTTTACAGAATATTCGATTGCTTGTGTTATCAACAAGATTGCAGGGAAATTCAGCAAACAATTTTTTTTATTATGAATCTACAATAGTGTCCACATACTACATAGGTGTCGCTTTATGTGTAGGATTTTAATTACCTGCATATCTAGTGTCCTGTTGATGCTCTTGAGTTGTTTCACTGTGTAGTTTATAATGTCAAGCAAGCAGGTCTGAATATAGCTCATGTTGGTAGTCAGAGGAACATGCAACTCCACCACTTGTGCCTGTCTACTCTTGAGACTCTTGATAATGGAACCATGGAACCTATGTAAGTGAATACGAGATTATTACTGTCTTGTTACAAAACGAGATCTAACTTTATTCCAAGCCCAAACCTTCGAGCTAGTTAATGCATTTTCAACTTTATTCCGATTAGCGTAAAGTTCTTATACGAAATTGACAACTTAGACTCGGTTCTAAAATCAGTTTTTGTGTTAATAAATTTACGTTCGCCCCAATAAAGTACAAAATACATTAACTGGCTCGAGGGTTTGGGCATGGATTAAAGTTTTGTAATATGACGGAATTTGTCTGGTAATTTATGAAGGGAAATTAATAAATATATAAGAATAATAATAATACATCACGGCCGTATCTTTAGGTTAACGTTGTGGTGGGGTTTGCGCTCTCCGAACTCTTGGTCTATGCCAGTAGTTTACTTTGCCGGAACAGGTCTAGGATGAGGAGCCAGATCAAGATAGATACGGAAACCCGCAGGGCAACATGTGGCGAGCTGTTGGGCAGTAGCGACGCCACAGACCTTATCTTCCGGGAATAGTCTTGTTCCTCACCTCTGGCTTGCGTTTATAGCCCGGCTTTTTTTTTTTTTTTTGAGGGTGGGAAATCATCAAATGACCCCTCCCGCTCTGGGTGGAGCGGAAGGGAGTGTCAGACTCTTACTGACTAAAACCCACCCGTGTTCTTTCCTTGGCCCTTTATGTTCCGGGTCAGCGGTACCCCTTTCGGATATACCCCGGTTTCCCGGCAGGCTTGGGCCCTAGTGGGCCCCCTCTTCGATGCTGACATCTCTTTGAGGCGCGCGTGGAACACGTACGCGCCGTCCAGCACGGGCCTGGTCCCGATCGGACGGTGAGTTACCCATTACTCACCGCCCGCAGGCCCGCGCCTACGGTGGCCGGGAGTCGTCACGCGGGTCCCGACGCCCTGAGCGTCCACCGCGGCGGCTTGGATGGGAGACTCTCTCCCTCTCCCGTCCCGCCACCTCCTTCGCTAGCATGACTGATTCGCAGAAGGAGGCGACTGCCTCCCACTCCCCCTCGCCCCCGACCATGGCTTGAACCAGGGCCGGGCGTGAGAGGTCGCCGCCGCTGCCGATCGCCTCTACGAGGACACGGCGGTGCTCCGCCCATGCAGGACAGGCCCCCGCCGTATGCTCCACCGTGTCCTCGGGGTTTATTGCCCGGCTTGAGTGGAGATTCGTAAGAGCAAACGTGCTCGGAGGAAGGAAGTATTCCAGTAAGTGCTGGTAGAGATTTTGAACATCTTCCCGGCTCTGGGATTGTTCTGATAGCCGTGGAATACCTCTCCACTCCTCGTGCACCTCAGGACATGTTGCCTTGTCGCTACGTCACTATGTGCTAGCGACAGTTTTCGGGGCTCATTATTGCACTCAATACAAGTCACCCCCTGTCATTTTATGTGTAATGTATTTAGAACATTAGTCAGGTAGGGGTTATAGTCTTTTCATAGTTCTAGGTAACCAGTCCAATATACTGGGTACACTTGAATAGTGCATACAGGGATAATCGTCGGTTGGTGCCTCCTGATCATATAAATTTGTTTAAGGGGCCTCTGCGAGTTGGCTTCGGCTCCTCGTACGCCTTCCAAAGGTCCGGGACCCGAGGGTCCCAAGATATATGTCGAAAGACATTTGTGGTCCCATATAAATTTGGTCAAGTTCTGATGAGTGGTTTTTGAGTTAGCTTCATACTACGTATTTTTTCCACATAGTGTATGTTGATGATGTTATAATAACTTCCTCTCAGTCCTGTCACTGTGAGCAAGTATTAAGGTAGGTATACGAATTTGTGTGAGGTAGGTACCACAGTCCCCAACTCAAAAGTGAAAAATAAAAACTTATTACAAAAAAAAATGTTTCCTAAAAACACTACAAAGTGAAAAATTACATTAATTTCAGAAGCCGGTGGCAAAAAAAGATAATACAAAACCAAAGACACCGATTTCCGAAATTAGTTATTTTTCACTTTATAAGTGTTTTTTAGGAAGTCAGTTGTATTTTTTTATAATATAAATAAAGCTTTTTTAATTTTGTTGTATTATTTCACTTTTTAGTTGTGGTAGTGGTAGGTATCCCACACAACTTCATGTACTACTAATAACTTGCTATGTAAACACATAAACATAGATGACACACACAGTCATATTTTTTAAGCTAATTTATATACTACTCAAGCCAAGTTAATAAAATAAATATAGGTATAAACTTACCTTGGCCATAAAAATAATTCTGTAACAAATAATGCCCTCATAACTTTCTCCACTTGGTGGTAGCCAAATGTAAATGATATTGGAGAATTTGAGAATGCCTTCACAAAACCAGTCTGCAAAAAAATAATTATTTTATGGTTAAATGCAATACCTACCTACCTATAGAAAACAATTAATTGGAAAAATTTAACAAATTATTTACCTTATTACTCTGCCTGTAGAGTCTCAGTGCGAATGCTTCCTGACATGACTCCAAAACCGTATGTGCTCTCAAAACAATAATTCCAGTTATATGTGTTATGGGGACTCGGTTTTTGAGCAAGTCTACTACTAATATGCGAGTTGAAAGAAAGTGTATACCACCCTCTAAATATGCTTTTTCTCTGCAATAGTAATAAATCTCTTGGTTTAAGTTTAAAACAATTTTATTTTATATTTCTTCAAATTCCATTGCCAGTACAACTCTTTATCATTGAGGGGGAAGCGCCAGGGTAGCCCGCGAAATTCAAATTTTCTTACGTTTTTGCAATTTTCCAGTCAGATAAATGATTTATTTCTGGAAGTAGGAATGTACAAATACTTTTACACATCAATCATACTTTTAAAAACTAGATAAGCATTCCAAATCTGACTACTCTGAGAATAATGGAGGAAACAAACTCAGACATCACAGTCTCTTTTAAAGTCCAGACATAATCTTGGTCAGATCATGCGAAGACCATGTAGATTGGTGTCTGAAACGGTATTTTGAGGAAAAACCATACAGATTGATCGGACCTGTCCAGTCAGTGCACACATTTGTCAGTAATTGTGCAGCTCAACTCAGAACTTAAGGAGCAGCCAGTGTCTGGTGATATGTTAAACTAAATATGATTTGCGAACCTAACAAGTATTTATTTACTATTTCATGAAATATCATTCAATATCGTTACTTATATGAATTTGGAGGGCTGTATTAATATAATAAGAATAAATAGATTTTAATTATTATTATTCTGTAAATACATATTTGTTATGGTTGCAAATCATATTTTGTTCAACATACAACCTGACACCAACCTGCAAATTGCAAAAACAAAAGAAAAAGTGAATTTATTATGTGATCCTCTCTGAATCTGCATTTCATCTCTGTTATTTCACCCTGAGGACATAGTCCCCTTGGCTCTCCCTCAGTACTAAACACCAGTTCCTGGTTACAACATCATCTGCACAAGTTGCCAAAATTATTTAAATGCAGGAGTTACATGACCATCTTTAGATGTTGTTCGGACTCTTAGGTAATATTTTAAATAATGCTATTACCTCTCTGTCCCAACATTAGGTAAAGCTGATAGACCAAATTTCTCAGTAAAATATTTTTCTTCATGGTCACCGCTGTTCAGCACAAACACCAAATGCGCAGGGTCTTTATATATCCACAGCATATTTGATATTATATTATTGTAATTGATTCCTCTGGAAATACATAGGGACTATTAAAATAGTATTCAGGTACAGTCAGCGTCACGATGTGGGTACCCCCCTCCATAGTTAATTTTAATTCAACTGGGGTACCCAATTGATGCAGCCCACCGTACATGGTTTTCTTTGTTATTAAATATTTAAAAGAACTCTCACTGAATAAAATGATTATAGTATGTAACTAGGCACCTACACAGAAATGTTTGTTTAGATGGTATTTTAAAATAACACTAAGAGCTTATTGTTATGTGAATATTGGTATATTTGTTCTAATAACTTAAAAATACATAAAAATTGCTAAGATCATCGGTCCAAATTCTTTGTAGTTGATGAGTTATTGGTTTCAGAGTATGACAGTAGTGGTTGTGTGGAGTAAAAATTATGAGAAATAAAAGAGCATAAATCTCATTCTCAGCTTAACAAAGAAACTAATTGAATAAATTAACATATTAGTCAGTCTGGAAATGTAAAAAACTTGCTTCACATTATTTTAGTACCTACCTACCTATTTTTTTAAAGAAAAAGAAATTGCCTATTTTTGCATTACAATATTTTTATTCTACGAAGAGGTTCTTGCAGTTTTTAAACTAGACCATCACCACTGTTATGCATACTGAAGCATGCATTTTCATGAGTTTTTGTAGCTTTTAGCAACTTTACATAGGTAGTTGTTTCGTCAGTGCGAAGCTAAAGTTGCTTTGCCAGTACATACTTTGCCATGATAACAAGAGCATCTTTTTCAAAAGAATCAATAAATATCTGTTTTTCAAAAGATAATAAAGGATATTTCATTTCGATATCATCTTGGCCTTCTTCAGCATCGACAATGTCTTTATTTGATTCCATTCTAGTAAGTACAGTTTGCTGCACAGCACACTGTATCAATTTAACCAAACTAATACTGAATTCCGAATAATAGGAAATATTGTTGTAACTAATTAGCTCAACAAAATTAATGAATTTCACGTTGATTACAATTTCACGAATTAATAAACAAACAAACACCGTTGTTTTTCTATTTTGACAGTAGATGACGTGTAGATTTGGGCAGCGTTCCGAGTTGCGCTGTCATCGATTTGAGCGCGCTAACAGTAACACCCGTACCGAATTAGCGTGAGCGCGATAACGATGTCCCGTGAATCGTCATAGATGACGTCATGACACGAGCCATCTTGCGATAACGCCGACCATGCATGATTAATATCACCGTGAGCGCTGTCAAAAATGATTGTAAACTAAAGCGGCATTTTCGAAATTATGCTGTAAAACAAGACGCAACAGAATACCAGAAATGAGTTAGAAACTCATGCGCATTATGTTTAATTATTGTTGCATCTATGTTATTTGTAATTCTTGGTAACCAATAAGAGTGTAATTGTAGTTTTATTAATTCTTTTTAACATAGCCAATAATATCGACACTCATATTTATAAATAATGTGAACCCCATCCATGGGTATGTTTTAAAGTGATACAATAATGCGAACTGTAAGAACTGTCTTTTCACCTGTGACAAACAATAAATAAATGAATATGAACATGGTATTTTACTTCGGGGTAAATCTTTGCCGGGAGCATGTAAATACGCTAATATAAGTACTTCGATGTCCGTTTCATCCCTGGACGAATTGTTGTTCTCAAACTTAAAATCTGAGTTATCCGAGTAGATAGAGTAATCCAACAAAATAGAAGTGCCAATGCGTTAAACTTTAATTTGCAGAAGAATAATCGGTCTTTTTTGTGCAAGGTTTGAGGTTGACGTTGAGCGACCACTGTGACTGCGTTCTCGAGCGTTCCGAATTGATGACAGTTCAAAATTGTCTTAACCGATCGACACCCGTCATGTTGACAGATTTATCATGATATTTAATACGGAACGCAAAATATCGATGTGATCGCTGTGAGCGCTCACGTTCTAATTCGGAATGCAGCCACAGTCTAAACTGTCAAACATGATCAATCAATCTCACTCACAGGAAAGTAAAGTAATATAACGGAATAATTTATCTTCTTAGCTTAGTTCTTGCTGGTTATTTTTGCTCTAATTCAATTTCACGAAACTTGGTTAAATTATTGTAAATATATTAAGAAGCTCTCCGAATATAAAAACCTGAAACCCATTTCCATTGCCGATTAAATCTCAAAACAAATTACTACACTCGCAAACTAAACTTGGAAAAATCTGTTTCTGATACCTACCCGTTCTAATTCCTCAAACGAGAGCGCCTATGACTGTAATTAAGTGTAAATAATTATAACTTCAGTTAAAAATACAAGAATATGGTGTGTGACGGTCCTGATCCTCCTGAAAACAATCCTCACGAGTTGGTCCCGCCCCCTAGAAACGAATTGATAATGAACGGAAATCAGGCCGACGACAGTGACGAGGAACATGAATACTTCGGATACGAGCCTTTGGCGCAAGGTCCAGAACAGGCACTTTCAGAACACGATAGCGATGACGACGCAGAGGTATGTACATTCAAATGAAACTGATTATTATTATTATAGTAATAATTATTGGCCTGAACCTAGTGAAATTTTAACTACACTGCAAGTACTTACAGTACAGTAGTTGTCTCCAGTCTAGTAGTGTGTGTATTGATGAAGATCATGCCAGATAGATTATTTGGTCAGTAATGTAAGTTGACTAATATGAACATCTAAAGCCTGTTTTCTTTTATGTAGAACCCTGAAACACCCTCAGGCGATGTGCCAAGCATAGAAACAATGGAAAATGTTCTTAGTAGAGAAGTTTGGAGTGCACCAAGGCATGCAGATGATATACAGATGGACAATGAGCGAGCACAACAGGTGAGCCTAAATCATCAAACTAATTGTATGTAATATCCCTACTTCAGTGTGCAAGGAAGACTATTCTATCTATACAAAACTAATATTTTCCACAAAGCATGTTTTTAAGAAGTGATAATTATAATAATTTCCATTTTTTGTTTTTAGGTCATGAGAGCTATGGAAAACTTTGCTTTGCCCCAGGCTTCTATCCCAGAATGGGCTCAGAGCATCTCTGAAGAACAATGGAAACAGACTCTCAATGAACAAATAGAAAGATTGAAGAATAACAGATAAACAATTAAGTTTAATGTATTAAGATAAAAACAATAACAAAATATTTATCCAATATTCATAGTTGTAAATGTATACAGTATAATATAAAGTTTATTTCATAACTTAAACATTTTTTTTATTCTATTACAAAATTGCATTACAATATTGATAATTATTAGATTATTTATTAAATAATAATGCATTAATTGGTGTAAAAAAAACGTATTTTAAAACTATTTTGGTCTACTTATTCAATTTGTTGGATCGAATATAACAGCACTAAAAGTCACAAGTTTAGTCCTTTCATTTCTTATAAAGATATAAAATGGTGAGTCTGCATAGAATTGTTCAGCTGAACGTGCTAATATTGCGCTCGTAGCAGCCACTGCCTCAGTCCCATATTCTAAAACAAAAAAAAATGTTTGAAGTGGCTGTTAATTTTCACTTGGATAGTGTAAATAAGCATAAATCACAACTATTCTCATCTCACGAGTAGAGTCGAACCCGTTTGGTTGTCACAACATCAGTACATAGAGCTTGTGTACTGAGAGAACTTGTAAATGGACTCCTATTATTGTTTTACTCTGTCAACTCCGTATACTAGTGTCAGTTGTAGTATACCATATTATTAATATCGGCGTGTCGCCTCTGACGCGTTTTCACGATTGCTGAATGTCAACTATACGATCTCCCAGTTAGTGAATGTCTCTATGTGCTATGCTATGCATCATCATCACCATCACCTTTGGCAGCCTTGTTCGACCCACTGCCGAATATAGGCCTCCTCCCATTAGTGCTATGCAGTGGTGGCCCAGTGGTGACGGGCCGAGACTTAGGTACGAGTTGCAGGTCGTAGGTTCGAACCCAGACATGCGCTTCACTTTGTGTAAATTATTTAATCACCATTGCTCTCAAAACGGTGACTTAAAACATCGTGAGGAAACCGGAATGTCCTAGAACCAAAAAATTCGAAGACATGTGACATCTAGCAACCCGCACTGGGCCCGTGTGGTGGATTACGGCCTACTCCCTCTCACCGAGAGGAGGCCTGTGTCCCAGCAGTGGGAACATTACAGGCTGATTATCTTATACATACATATAGATAGGTAATGATTGAAAAATATTATTTCATATACCATTTATAGTTATCTTAACATCATGCAATATGGAGTCTACATGAATTCCTGGATTAGGGAGGCTGTCTAACATGTTCCTATCTCCCTTAGATTGAACTTCTCCATCCCTTAGTTTTGTAATTGCTTCCTCTTCAGTCTTATTCACAACCGTATTGCTATTTATCATAAGAGCGAAGTTTGCTTCTCCTGGTATGAACATGGATTTAATCCCCATAGCTTTCAAAGTATTCTCCAAATTGGTGCTACTTTTAATTTCCATCTTAGGAAACCTTACAACACATTTTCTAGTGCTCATCTGGTTTATTAAATCGTCAATATGCGCATAGTCTATCTTTTCCATAAGATCTAACAATGTTATTTTTTTAGGGAACATAGGTTTCAAAGCGTACATAGTTGTTTCACTGTCATTATATGGCAATGCTACTATGTGCAAATCTGTAAACAAAAACGGTTACTTTATTAGTTTAGTAAAGCCGCGACCACGAATGGTAACGTAGGCATTCATTAGATAGGCACATTAATAATTATAATACAATATGAGACGAGAAAGACGTACCGTGTTTCTCAGAAAATAGATACCGAAAATTACCGAAATTCAACATTAGATCAGCCATGACTTCATCTGTTGGTCTTTTGAATGACATCCTGGAATATGTTACAAAATAATGAGTTACACAAAAAACTGTCAATACAATTTACTTGCTAATTGTGGTGTTGGAGAATGTTTGGCCTTCGTAAGTTCAAGGTTACCTAAGTTTTTGCTTTTGACTTGGCGCTATTCTAGCCATACTGAGGATTATTTCATTGAAAATCATCTCTATCAAATAAAACTTTGCAATCAAGTACCTAAGCATAGGTGTCCTCAGAAACAAAGTTGCAGAGGTCAACTGCTGTCGCGTTTCGTATCTAAGAGAGTAGTGATTCAGGCGTATCTGATAAGACTGGAAAGGCCAACTGCGATGCTGTTTTATCACACGCAAGTTTATCACGTAAAAATACAAATAATGAAATTCTCAAAAAAATATTTGTTTGTTCGTAGCATTTACACGATTAGTAAGCGCAATAATACAAGATGCTGTTTTCATAAATCGGGTTCGATTCCTGGCTCAGGCAGAAGTTTTTTCAAAACACAAATAAATGAAATTGTATTCTCCTCTTAAAACTATGTCATGGTTATTTTGAACAATTCGCTCTACACCCATAGTTTCGTATTTAACACTGATGTCTCAAAAATCAGTCTGTGTAAACTGAATTAACTCGGTTCGGACCGATTTTTATGATTTACCATAATACAATATATCGTTATAATTGTTCTAATGTACCAATTTTTTTAAGTTCATTATTTGCTGCCAAGAAAACCACTGCTGCCACCATACATTTTGGTCATTGTCTTTTGATCGATTAGTTTCTAAATAAAATGGCTGTGACATACGGACGGACGGATTTTGCCATTTGCTTATGAAACCTCAATTATGTCACACAAAGGTAGAGTCAGTAACGAAAGTCGGTTCACTTCAATTTAAAAAAATCAAAACTGGGCAACAAAATAATTTAAAAAAAAAATTATAATAATTGGTATGAACTTATACACAAATTCTTGACTACATGAAATACTAAAAAGCACAGTTCCTATCTTCCCTTTATCTTCCTATCGAATAATTTAGTGTAAATTTAAAAGATTGTCCACTAAGGGTAACAACTTGCTGACTGCACCTATTTGTCTTATATTTTAAGGTTCTGGGGCCCGGCCGTACCATGACGTGTTAACACCATCATGATTCCGTTGCGAAAAAGAGATAGTGCTATCGGTCATGTATAGCTCCGTCTCTCTTTCACGCTGGAACAATGATGGAATTAATACGTCATAGTACGGCCCCAGTTGTTTAATTTTATAGGTAGGTAAATAAAGGAGCGGTAGTTCAGAAGTAGACCTTACTTTTCTGTGTATTCCGGTACAAAAGGCTGTTGCCACTGGCCACTAAAGTATAGTGCACTTAACAATACCACCTTAGTAGATATAGGAAGTGGTTGTTTTAATAATTGCTCTATGTTTCCTTCCGTGTGATTATTCACCCATCTGAAAAAAGCGTGTTATTAGTACATTACATTAAATTAGTACATTTACTTTGTAAAGTATTACTTATATTATTTTAATTAAGTGTACTTTGTAATAAGTGTACTACACTTATTGTAAATGTGAAGTTTATGTGGTTTATTACTTTTTTTAATTTTATTTCTTAGTTAGTTTCACGATCTGGCAGCTTGAGTAATTTATGCGGCCTACCCAAATGTCCTTTCTTTGGTATTGTTCGTCGAATCGTTGTGCTCCTTAAGTTCTCAGTTGAGCGGCAAGATTACTGACAAATGCGTGCACTGCCTGGACCTATGGTTTTTCTTCAAAAGACCGTTTCAGACACCAATCTACATGGTCTTCACATGATCTGACCAAGATTATGTCTGGACTTTAAAAGAGACTGTGACCTCTGAGTTTGTTTCGGCCTTACTTCTCAGAGTAGTTAGGTAGGAAACGCCGACCTCATCTGGTTTTTAAAATATGATTGACGTGTAAAAGTGTTTGTACAAACCTACTTACAGAAATAAAATCATTTATCATTGTTACCCTAGGGGTGAAAGTAACTTATTTAGTCCCGAGACGGGGTTTGACGCCCGACCGTAGCGAGGCGAGGGCGTCGACGGCTAAATAAGTTTTTAACCCGAGGTTAAAACTGTGCTTTTAATTACGAATAAGTAGAAGGAAATTAAAAATAAATACATGAATTAGCTAAAGAAAAAATGAGCCTTTGCTCTTATGAAATCAGGCGTTAAATCCATATCTGAATCAGATGAACTCATTGTGTTAATACAAATCTCTGCTTTAAGGAAGTATTAAACAAAACTTTACAACTCGAATCGGATTGCCGCTTTCCCGCCTATTTTTTTTTTTCTGTGATTGACTAATAGCTGTTCAGCCGTTATTTTTCATTTCCATCATTGAAAAAATGGTAAATATTTTGCCCAAATCTATGTTATTTCAAAGAAATAGTTGAAAGTAAATTATAATAAAATCATTTAAAAAAATATACTTTACCTTAGGTTATTTCAATTTCATATCGCGCTGTAATTGAGTGGCTTTATATGAAGTTGGAACATGGTTCAATAGAAATGTGAAAATAGAACTAGTTTTTTTTAATTATTTGACAGCTGTCAGTTGAAAACGATTCGCCCTAGGGCTGAAAAGTATTACAGACTTTCAACCCGCTCCTCAGGCAACTTCAGACCTACTTTCCGAGTATGAGTAATGAAAAAGTCATTACTTACTTCATTAGTTTAAGTAGGTACGCACGGCTACAGATCAAGCTATACATTTCCAGTATAAGCTGATCTCGCATTGTATAGGATTTCCTTACAATGAGAGGTCAGTGTAAACTGGAATAATATAGCTTGATGTGTAGCCGTGTGTACCTTAGTAGTTAAATCATTATCTAATATCAGTCTTCACGTATAGTCAACTGCTGGATATTTTTACACCCAGTGCAGTGCAACGCTGCAGCTGGGTAGTGCGTTAAAAATCTACTGAGTGCTAGTTGGGACTGTAAATCTATTGTTTTTAAACTCACTCATTAATCATGTTCTTAGTTTCTTCAGTTTCGTTAAAGTTGGCACTGAGTACATCCCCCCGGTAGACGTCGTATAGATAGTTGCGATACAATTCACGTAAAGGCGCGTGCGCATCCACAAACATTGCATCAGCGTACAAAGTTTTCGAAGAAACATTAGTATTTAAAGCCTGCAGAAGTTCGCCGAACTGTCCGTGGTTTTTGCGGTTTTGTAAAATATCTGTTGAAGTTTGAAAGCTAACATAAGACAAACAATAAAAACGTTTTGTTTTTAACGAGTCATGGACTCATGGTAGAAATACCTGTAACAGCATTTGTAACAGTTTATAAATTAAATTAGACATGGGATTAAAGCAACATCTGTGTGACTAGATGAAATTCACACCTTCTCATTTGGAAATAAGAAACAAACATGTAAACTAGGCAAACTTTACGCAACTAATGTTTACCTACCTTGGGAAAAACCGAGGGTCTCCGCGATTTCATTATGCGTTGTCCCGACACTTCCGAGTAGAGTCATGGCAAGCAGACCTAAAACAGTTCATATGACATAAATAACATAACATTACGCTTGTAATGCCCGAAGGCTTGGCAGAGGTGTATAGTAGTTACCTACAGTACACCCACATTTCGTCAGTTATGTACTCATGTTTAAGTAGGTACCATGTAATACGGGGCGAGCGTATTGCTATATCAACGGGACACAACTCCTAATGAATAAACCCAATTACACTTTACGCGACCCATACTTACTGGGAATCCAACCGGGACCTTGCACTCGGAAGACGCGCTTGCGACCACTAGACCACGGTAATAATATCATATACCTAGTTAATATTACCGTGACTAGACCTAGGCAGTACAGTTTATTCATATTTTTGACGATTATTTTATAGAAGTAATGATAACTTTCATCATAATTTTTTTAACCGCCTGCGCGATACCGTACTATACGATGTTTTGCTACATGTGCAAATTGACATCCACCTATATAATATTTCCATTTCTGTCCATTGTCTCAGATTACTGACCCAAGTTACCGTACGTTGCGATCTATTGTCTCTAGATTGCCTCCATGAAGCACTATGTTTGGTGAATATCTTTGACCGTGTGTGGCGGTGAAAACAAAGAAGTTGTTTTGGGGTTTGCAGTTAGACAGAACGGTGTACCTACCTATTTAGTTGCGGACTTTCTCACCACGGTCGCCACAGGCATCACGAGTCCTGAGAAAAGTGACGCCACGGTGACGCATTTGAAGAACGTCAAACCAAAGTTCCATTTCTACTTTTCCAGCATGCGTAGCATTAGCATGGCATGGCTCTATAGAAACGGAAGAAACCGAAGACAAATGACAGATTGTAAAAGATGTCTACGGCGCGATGTCAAAATACAAGGAAATAATGACTTTTTGCTAAGAAAGTGATTTGTCTTCTCTTCGTAAAATAGAGATAGAAGTGGTCAAGCTACGCATGCAGGAAGAGAATCAATGTTACTCTTAGATACCTTAATTTTGAGACTTTCAGCCTCAAATATGGTGTAGCTGTGGGCGCTGTGGCTGCACCGTCATTGCACTCCGTAACATGGATGGTAGGTACTTAGGTATATCTACCTATATTTAAACCTACGTCCATGCCAACGGAATCTGGTTTAGGACTAGGATTAAAAAATTGTTACAATAATTATATTGCTTACCAGCAACACCAGTTGGTGAGACTATAATGTTATCATTTTTCTTTTCGTTCATCATTTTGACCAGTAGTTTGTAACCAAAATTATTTATAGCATTTGCTATGTTTTCTTTTTGGATAGTTGGAATTGTCGTGCTGAAAAATGGGTTTACAATTTAGTGAATCTGTTTGTCGCAGTTCTAAGGAGCTCTTTGATAATCCTCGCACTCTTGGAAGCGGGCTACGACCACGTCAGGACGGCCCAAGAAAAGCACCTATAGACTGATACGTTTTCCTAACATATTAGCATTTACAAACCTTAATACTGGATCAACTTCTACTGTCTCTTGTCCAGACCATTGAATACAAAGTGTTGTTAGGACTAAAAATAACCTCGCTCTGCCCACCATTTTCTGAAAAAATAAATAAAAACACTGCACATGTATTTGACAAGCAATATTCATGTTCCGTACGAACAAAAAATAAGTTTTAGTATGCAGCTCTTATAACGGAACATAGGTTGACTCATTTACAGGGTTCCAGTTTATTTTTGTATTTCCCTTTGTTGGCTTTGAAAATCACCATGTAGCTCCTAAAGCGATTTAAAAGAAGCTATTAACTTCGTTCGAACACGTTTATCTACAAAAGTCCTCCGTTAGACCTCGTAAGTTATCCTAACTAATATTATAAATGCGAAGGTAAGTTTGTTTGTTTGTCACGCTTTCACGCCAAAACGGCCGAACGGATTTGGATAAAATTTGGCACACAGATAGACCGTTCCCTGGGTAAGGACATAGGCTGCTTTTCATCCTGGACCGCAGACGAAGTCGCAGGCAACAGCAGGTAGTACTATAACATAAGTCTGATTTACATCAAATGTCTATAAAATAACTCTATGATAGGTACGCTTTTGTATCTACCTCGGCGATTATAGTTACCGTAGTACCTACCTACGGCTATTGTAGCGTATGTATACTTACCTCTGCTCTTTTAAATACGCTATTGTACAGGCCCGGGTTATATGTAATAGTAAAGTTCTTCAACAGCTATTTTACCTACCATATTCAGGCTGTACAGGGCTTATCTAAACATCTTGAGTGCTAGTTGGTGGACCCGCGTGCAAGATTCGGCCTAGCCTCTCACAGAGACGAAGCTGTGGCTGAAAATCCTAGCATTGGAAACCTCATAGGCTGATTACGATATTAGGTAGGGACTTAAGTAGGTAACAGGTATCTGCATCTACTTACAAATATCTTAAAATAGCCTAACTGTGACTTCCGCTTTATGGGGGAGGGGATACCACCAATCAGTTACCAAACCTACTTATAGTCATTAGTTCATTTACAAATCGCTAGAACCTATTTTTAGGTATCATATTTTAATCAACCTACAACCTGCCACTGACCTGCAAATAGCAAAAAAACTTAAGTAAATTTTAATTACGCGGGCTACCTTGGCGCGAAATGGTAACTAACTTGCTGAATGCGATCTCACTTGTCTGAATTAACAAAATAAAAGACAAATCCAAGTGGTAAAATGGGCGTTTTCCACTTGGAGTCGTCTTTGCTCACTGGTAACTTCATGATCATCAGATCGCATTCAGCAAGTTAGTCTTCAAGAACGGTCGCGATTAGTTACCATTTCGAAATGTCAAGTCCTAACAAAAAAGTCGGACACTATTTTGCAAAAAAGGCCGGCTGTTAAATTTTTTTCACTAGTACTTATACATCCTGATTTAAGCATTTCTATTTTTTTTAAGTCGACAAGTCCGGACAACTGACAAGGCCGGACGAAGTCCGGATGGGGGACCAAAAAGCGGGACATGTTCGGATGGGTGGTAAGCCTTATAGTCGCGATACGTTCGCCGTCTCTTTCGAAATTTAATCTTCAGACGGATTCAGTAGGTAGATAACCACCTAATTCAGTGTAGTGCGTGATCAGAAGCTTTCAAAAAACGGCGAAGTACAATAGCCACATTAAAATTATTAAGTGGTCTACTCTGACATTGTGGTGCCACAGTGATAAAGTAGGTAGGTGACTTGGGGGAAGCTTTTGCCCAACAGCGGGACAGTAGGTGTAGGCTAAGCTAAACATAATCAAAAAATCGGCCGAGTGCGTCTCGGACCACGCACAATAAAGGGATAAATTTGGGTGAATATTGCCCATTTTCTTGCTGACTATAGTACCTACCTACCTACCAATTTTTTTTTAAGTCTGTGACTGCTGATCAATATGTTTCAAAAATTTAAGTCTTTTATCGACTACGTTTAAGGTACATAGTTGCGCAGTTCATTACCGCGATGTACGTTACAGCGAAAGTTTACTATCGCGACGTTCGTTGTAGCGAAACTATACCATCTACCTACTCTACTGTTATTGAATCATTCAGGTTAGGTTAGAACAGTGACCATTAAGGGGACTACATGACCTAAACGCAAGTTTTATAATGCCTAAAAGTATATGATCCACTGCAGTTAACAAAATCAGACAAATAAGATATTCCACTTAAATAGTGTGTTGAAAACTTAATACAACTAATTTGGTACAATAGAAATAACCCACGAAGATACCTTTAAAAAATTATTTTAACGATTAAAAACATACAATCATTACATGCAATCATTCTGTTTTTTTTTTTCAGTAATGTTTTGTTTTTTTAGTCCAACCAATATATTTTTTTGTAATATATGTACAATAGAGAATTGCTTCCTAATTTCATTTGCAATAAATTACCAGCTTTGTGTCATCGCGCTTCTCTTTCTTTTCTATGCAGTCCGACAGTGACCGCGCTTTAGCTGTAGTTGTCAGCCCTATAACGCGCGAAGGCGAACAAGCAAAGTGGGCGTGCCGCGGGAGCGGCCGCCGGCCGAGCGCCAGATCCCTCTATTGTTGGTAAATCATTTGGGTGAACTTTCGCAACAACGATCGTCGCGGTAATAAACTTTCGCAGTAACGTACCTACACACGGCTACACATCAAGCTATACATTTCCAGTATAAGCTGATCTCACATTGTATAGAATTTCCGTACGATGCGAGACCAGCGTAAACTGGTTTTGTATAGCTTGATGTGTAGCCGTGTGTAGGTACATAGATTTTACACTTATACAAAAAATTAAATCTGTCACTGGTGCCGATTCCCTTGTTCACAAACTAAACTAAATTTAAGTTGAGTGCATCTTTTTCTTTCTATTTCATTATGAAAAGGACAGAAGATAAATATTAGTTTAGTCCTGTCAAATTAGTCAGCACCTGACGTAATTTGATGTAATTTTAGTTGTCAACTTTTTAATCACGTCTAAACTTGTATGGAGTAGTGTCAGGCGCTGATTAATTTGACAGGACTAAACTAAAATGTATCTTCTGTCCTTTTCTTAATGAAATAGAAAGAAAAAGATGCACTCAACTTAAATTTAGTTTAGTTTGTGAACAAGGGAATCGGCACCACTATCTTCTATATTCTAACCTTTTGGCTCGTATTTTTACAATTTGCGGTAAACTATAGTAGAATACGAACAAATTGCAATATCAGAACAAATCAATCAATATCATCCCCCAGAACAAATAGCGTGATAATTTATAACCTACTGATGACCAGACTATAGGGAATACCTATGCAAAATTTTAACAAAATCTATCCGACAATGTTTGCGTGATGCTGGAACATACCTACAATTCAGACAAACAGACGTAAATTCTAAAAAAAACGGGCCTTAGAATCTTTCCCAGACCACGCCAAAATTACTTTCATTTTTTTTTATTCAATGTAAGTAGGTACTGTTTTGACTTCGTTACGATTTTATTATAATTGTATATGTTTTTTAGAGAGATGTGCTAATAAAACTACAAATTAACGAATTTGGTACTTTTCCCTTTAGTTGTGCTATGAGACCTACCAAGGTTTTGATTTATTTACGAGTATTAAAGTTTATGTCGCTTAGATGGCCGTATGTTTTTAATTGCTTCGACTTAGAAACTTGATTTTTTTAGAGCTCTAAGGGACCGTAGGCCTTCGTATTGATATTAATTTCAACTTCTTACATCCAGGCTTTCCTTAGAAAAAGGGCATTGACAGACAAAGGGTACCCAAGGAGTGCCAACGGAACCCTAAGTATTACTAAACCTCCGCTGTCCGTCCATCTGTCTGTCAGTGGGCTGTCTTATGAACCGTTAATTGGTAGACAGTTGATATTTTTACAGAGTGTGTAGGCATTTCTATTTCACTTCATTCTATTTGTTGTAATAAAAATAAAATAAAGTTAAAAATTAAAGAGCCACTCTTTAATTTTTAACTTTATTTTACAAGAAACGTGTTTTCTTCGGCGTTTTTTGCCTTGTGGTATGGTACGGAACGCTTCGTGTGTGAGTCCTACTCGCACTTAGGCGGTTTTTTTCCTTTTGAGGAACGAAACCCTAAATAAAAAAGTTAGGTAGAGGTACCTATCCAAGTGAGCCTTGACTCAAAATACTTTTTTTTTAACCTAATATGCAAATTTTTATATGTAATGGGGTTAGATATTTTTTAAATGATATTATTACGTATTTTGGTCCTACCTAACCTACCTACATGTTGTGCTGTTATTTATTCCAAGCCACGCTATAATGTAGTTTCGTATTTTTTTATCAATGTCAAGTTATCGATCGAGTCAACAGAGTAAAGAGTGGTAAAACGGTAAAACAGGCAAACTGATTTAATCATATTCCTACCTATCTATTTATTATGAGTAAAAGTCATCCGTTATAAATTTATAATGAACGAGGTTTGTATGTTGAAATAGCGGGAAATTTATGTAGGTAGGTACCTAACAGGTAAATTGATGGCAAATGCAATATCTATGCGCTGTGTTGTAAAAAGCGTGTTTATTATACCTATAAGTAACTATACAGCTTCACTAACCAAATAAATATCCTTAGATACCTATGTATTAAAAAAAAATATACGAAGTAGGTAGTGACGTACTCACTTGGCCGTAAACAGAATTACATAAACTTTTATTATAAGCTAAGCACAAACACAATACACGTCTACTTGTCAGATCAACTCTCAGAGCAACTAAACTAACCTTGTAGTTTGTACGTCGTATGTACGAGTGGGACCAAAATGAATAATTTTATTTCATGGAGGCCAAACAAAAGGCCAGTTAAGTTGATTTTATCGACAGCAAAAATAAGTTTGTATTTCATAGTAGGTATTCTTAAAAACTAAGTTATTTCTGTGGTTGTTACCGAATATATTATCTCAAAAATTATAAGGGTTCCTGCCGGTCGATTCTGTAAAAATCTCTCCGTGAAAACCGAAAACGATTGCTAACTATGTCGAGGGCCCTGCAGTCTCGACATAGTTAGCAATGGTTAGCAATCGTTTTCGGTTACTAAGTCCTAACAATCCAGATGTAAATGTTTGGTAGTCTCGACACTCAAATTTATCAGTTGTTACCTACCGGTACCTACCTAAAATACCAGTAACAACCGATAAATTTGAGTGTGGAGACTACCAAACATTTACATCAACATTTACATCTGGGCCTGCAGTCTCGACATAGTTAGCAATCGTTTTCGGTTGTTAAGTCCTAACAATCCAGATGTAACGATATTTGGTGGTCTCCACACTCAAAATCGGTTGTTACGGGTGTTTTAGGTAGGTACCGGTAACAACCGAACTTAGCAACCGAAAACGATTGATGTCGAGACTGCAGGGCCAGGAGTTACCGATCAACTATCGTAGTTATCGTACGGCCGAAATATCTTGGCGAGTCCGAACTTCGCAAATGGTGACATGAAGCGAGTGTGAGAGAGAGAACTTGCGCGAAAGTTCGTAGTGCTTTTGTTCAGGCTCGCCAAGATATTTCGGCCGTACTGTACTATGTGCTATAAACTAAACAAAACATCATGGCCGTAGCGTGGAGCGAGATGAAATAGCCCACCATCGTTGTGTCGTCATAATATCGTTTGGCAAAGAAAGAGGCGACTGCTAGAACCAAAAATTACCTAATATATTGGCTAGAACTGTACAAATAGTACATTGTTCAACAAGTACATAAAACAAGCGCCGCCTATCCGCAACGTTTATTTTCCTGAGCCGGGGGACTACATGACCTAAACGCAAGTTTTATAATCCCTAAAAGTACCTATATGATCCTCTGCAGTAAACAAAATCTGAAAAATATATGATATTCTTCAGGGTATATGATAGTTCGATAGTGTGTTGAAAACATAATACAACTAATTTGGTACGATAGAAAAAAGTCACGAAGATACCTCTAAATAGTAGATTATTAACCAAGGGGATAAAGCAGTGTCTTCTGTCGCGGGTGACGATTTAAATCGCGAGCGTAATGAAGGACTCGAGGTTTACTCCCGAGCGTAGCGAGGGTGTTAGAAACTTAAATCACGAGCGAAGCGAGAGATTTAAGACGAGTCCTGAGTGTAGCGAGGGATTTAAGTTCACCCAAGACTAAGACAGCTTTATCACCCAGGAAAATACACTACTTTTCGTACCATTTGCGAAAAAATTAACACAATAATAATATGAGATAAGCATTTATATGCATATAATGACAATTAAAAGTAAAAGTTAACATTCGAAACATTGGTCCAATTATTGATAGAGAGAGTTACATTTTTGTTTGGTACATTTATTGTTGATGAGTTGATTTGAGTATTTCTCTGTTCTTGCGTCTGAGGAACTTGCGTTTCATTGTAGATAGTATACGTCGGAGATAGTGGTGGTGGTGCATCGTGAATTACGGACGAAGATAAGATGCCGGAAGTTAATGGTTGTGGCTCTGATGGATTAACTTTTATATTTTTGTTAATTTGACTGCTTAATATGGTTTTATTCGCCATTGAGCTTTCGATATAACCCTCAGCTACTCTATCAGAGCTCAAACCACCGTGTCTTTTTATTGACGTAATATCCGCCCCTGAATCCGCCAAGAAAGTCGCCGAAGTTCTTCTAAAGCAGTGACCGGTGTAGTGTTCAACATCTTTAAGTTTTAAATACTTAGCAATTTCCTTTGGCATATTGCTAATTTTATTTTTGCCGATGGATTGTCGAGTACATTTCCCATTCCGATAGTTTATAAAAAATCTATTGTTTTCCATGTTGGTGGGACGTAGATAATGCTTGGTATTTATGAATGATTTTAGTATATTGTCCTTGTACAATGAATGACCGATTTTTCTTTGTCTTAGTTTCCTTTACATTAATCAGCAGTAACTCATTGGAATGATTTTCAATGTCCTCCACCTTTAAGTTTACAAGTTCACATCCGCGGCAAGTACCATTGAGTCCAAAAATTAAGGCCACCTATAACAAAGATAAAAAACAGGTTAATATATAGAATAATTACCATTACTAAGATAAGAAATATTCATATTTAAATCATGTATACTTACTTTTGTGGCCAGAAACATTTCGTCAGGAGCTTCATTAAGAATTTTTTCCACATTTTGAGTCGTAAAAATTTTAGACTTCTTTGCGCAATGGCCCTTCTGATTTTCTTTTTAAAAAAAACCAGTAATTTCGTGAATCTATTTATTTCAATGCTGTGTTTGATGCTTATTGTAGCTTTCAGTTTTGAGTAGGTATATGCACCAAAGTGTATTCGGATTCTTTGTCTTGGATAAATAATCAAAATAGACAAGAAGTACTGATACTGAAATTGATAGGCCTTTCGCACTTCTCCACGTTGAAAATTCTTCATAAGTTTTAAAATAATTTTCCTTGGATTTTGTTGGAAGCAAATTATTTGTAATTGCGGCAGCATTTGCACTGATGGAATCCGACAATTCACTGTCACTGTCGCTTTGATTTAACATCGTAACGTATTGTTAGAACATTAACTTATTTATAAAAATAAATTAAAATAAACTTAACGTTTATGTATTTGAAGAAAACAAAAACGCGGCAAATTCCTAGACTAATATTTTTTTGTCGGAAAAGCAAAGGCATCAAGCTCATACGGCCTCGTCGTCGGTTTTCGTAATTTTATAATCATAACTGCATAATAAATGCGTATTCCTTTTTCAAAAAGATGTATATCTTTATATACAAACTCAATGGTGTAAACACAGATGTAGTTCAGTATAAATTTCGGTAAGTATTCCAAATTTAAATCACTTTCTCCCCCTAGAGGATGAATGAAATTCAGTACAATTTTCTTTCCCTGTTTTTAACAGATTAAAAATGACTATTGTTATGTTCGCTTTTTGTGGCATAGAATGTCACTTTTTTGAGCAAGTGGTACGAAAAAAATATTTTAATTCTGTTTTTTTTCTCAGATTGTTCTTCAAGCAACTTATTAACGTGGTAGTGTTTTAATTTTTTAGTCCAATCAATAGATTTTTTTGTAAATAGAGGTTTGCTTCATATTTTGCAATAAATTGCCAGCTTTGTGTCATCGCGTTTCTCTTTCTTTTCTATGCCGTCCGACAGTGACCGCGCTTTAGCTGTTTTCAGCCCCTTAAAGTTAAGTATAAAAAGTGTTTTTAATTAGTTAATCTAGTCAGGTGGTCAACAGTGAACCACAAAAAATTCAAAGTTGTGTCATGTACTCAAATTCAAAGTTATCGTTATCTTTTCTCATACATACCATTTAGTGTCTAATGGACTTAAGGTTTCTTTACAAATTTAAGCTCAAAAACGGACAGGTTAGACATTATTAAGTGTTTAAAAAAAATGGGAATTGGTTCACTGTGTACACTCTTTGGTACACACTGATCCATGATGAAGTTCACAGTGAACCACCGTTGGACACAGTGAACCATATCAGAATAAAACGAAGTTAAGAACATATTTTAACTGGACTAATTGGGGTACATCGGCCATCAATCAAAAATTCATCATTAAAACAAAGTTTTCGTACCACTTGCTCAAAAAAGTGACATTCTATGCCACAAAAAGCGAACATAACAATAGTCATTTTTAATCTGTTATAAACAGGGAAAGAAAATTGTACTGAATTTCATTCATCCTCTAGGGGGAGAATGTGATTTAAATTTGGAATACTTACCGAAATTTATACTGAACTACATCTGTGTTTACACCATTGAGTTTATATATAAAGCATTATACATCTTTTTGAAAAAGGAATACGCATTTATTATGCAGTTATGATTATTAAATAAAATTACGAAAACCGACGAGGCCGTATGAGCTTGATACCTTTGCTTTTCCGACAAAAAAATATTAGTCTAGGAATTTGCCGCGTTTTTGTTTTCTTCAAATACATAAACGTTAATTTTATTTTAATTTATTTTTATAAATAAGTTAATGTTCTAAAAATACGTTTAATTGTCATTATTTTTAATAAATGCTTATCTCATATTATTATTGAGTTATTTTTTTCGCAAATGGTACGAAAAGTAGAGTATTTTCCTCGGTGATAAAGCTGTCTTAGTCTTGGGTGAACTTAAATCCCTCGCTACACTCAGGACTCGTCTTAAATCCCTCGCTTCGCTCGTGATTTAAGTTTTTAACACCCTCGCTACGCTCGGGAGTAAACCTCGACTCCTTCATTGCGCTCGCGATTTAAATCGTCACCCGCGACAGAAGACACTGCTTTATCCCCTTGGTTAATAATCAACTATTTTTCATTTATTCAAGAAGGTTTATTGCTTATAATGTCAAGAAAAAACAAAAAATAGAATTATAACTATTATTATTTATTTGTTTATAATTATAACTTAATCACGATAACATACACAGCACATGTATTTAGAAATAATTGTTAAGCTGGTATACAAAACCTTTAAATTTCTGTAGAACAGTAACGTAACATAAAATATAATATTCTAAAAAAAAGCCATGTAGCTTAGCTCGAGCCACAGCATTAAATGCTGTGGCTCGAGCTAAGCTACATGGCTCAGGTTTTTTAAGGCTAAGATCTTGATGGCGTGTTCTAAACGATGGCAACCAGTCTTTTCCAGCTATTCCATTTGCTTCCCAAGATATAGGTGTTTTAATTTTGTTGGTTTGTGCCATTTGGTATGCCACTTGACGAACTTCTTTTGCCCCGAGCCCATAAAACATTAAGGCGCATTGTTTTATGTAATCTTTTAACACTAGTTCCTGGTCCTGGGAAAATACTGCATTGACTTCGTAATTAGGAACTAAGTTAGTGTTTTCATCCGACTGGATTTTTTTAGCGTACCTTCGTAGCGTAGGATATGCCAAGTGGCATTCTTTAGCGGCCCTGCGTATGCTTGCACCATCTTTTATAAGTTGAAGTGCTTGCACCATATCGTCCTTGCTATGCCCCCCAATCTTTCTTTTCACTGCCTTAGTTCAACCCATCCTGAAGCAAAAAAAGTTGTACCTATCTATTTAACTAATCTGACGTTGAACTTTGGTACACACTGAACCACGGTTCACTGTGTACCCTGCAATACTGAGTCACTGATGATGATGATGGGGACTCCCTTTTCCGCACTTAGACTCTCATTTGGTCCGTTGTGCGTGGGGATACTGGCTAACACAGCCAGCCTAGCTCCGCCCAAAAGCACAGAAGCCTCCTGGGGGCTTCACAGGCTTCGCGGAGCGACCTCACTGTTACGAGGATTTCTTCCCGTTGAGAAGCCACAGCCTCGCACTCCAGGATAACGTGGGCGGCTGATTCCTCGGCGTCAAGGCAGCCCCTGCAAAGGGGGCTATCTGTGGCGCCTATGTTAAAAAGATGTTTGTTAAGGGGGTTATGGCCCGTAATTGTTCCTATAATTATTCTGAGGTTATTTCTACTCAGGTTGAGAAGTTTTTTGGTTAACCGCGGGTCTACAATTGGTAAAGTCAATTTGGACTGTCTACAGTCTGTTGCCCGTGACCATCTGTTGTTATGGAGTTCGGTCGATCTTTGGCGAATCCACGCACGAAATTGTGAGAAAGGCAGAGGGAGAAGTGGGTACGGGCCTAGCACTTCCATATCAGAGCCTCTCTTCGCAAGTTCATCAGCGGCATCATTGCCTAAGGATCCACTATGCCCTTTGATCCATTGGAGGGTAATGCGATTAAACGTCGATAACCTCTCCAGAGCTAAATGGCACTCAAAAATTAGTTTATTGTTAGTTTGTTTGTTTTCTAAAGCTTTGAGCACAGATAGGCTATCGGATAGGAATTTAATGCCGTAGTTCCGGATGCCTAAGCGCTTTACTGCTGTTGCGGCTAGTGTTAAGGCAACACATTCACATTGAAATATCGAACTGTGTGTGCCTAGTGGTATGTGAAGGTTAATGTTGAGGTCAAGGGAGTGTACGCCAGCACCTGAACCGTTTTGTGTTTTTGAGCCGTCTGTGTAGATGCGCACTTCATGGGCTCCTGACTGATCCCTTTCCTCCTGAACTGTTTGTATAATATAGTTTTTGTTGAACATGGGTTTGTTTGGTGTTCTATCACACGGGGCAGCGATGAGCGGTTGGTACTCAATCGCCCGGTCCAGGATGTTAGCGTGTGGGCTGGTATGGTTTTTGCCCCATATGCCCAGATGCATTAGCCTGATGGCAGCTAGCGCCGCCTCCTGCTGTATGTACAGGTCAAGGGGAGTTAGTGTAAGGGCTACCTCCATAGCTGCAGTTGGGGTGGTTCTCATGCAGCCAGTGGTAGCCGTACAGGCCAGTCGTTGGAAGCGTTGTAGTCTGGTAATGGTGGTCGAGAGTTCAGTCCTTGTCCACCAAACCAGAGCGCCATAAGCCAACATTGGCCTGATTACCGCTTTGTATAACCACAGAGTTATCTTCGGAGAAAGCCCCCATGTTTTCCCTAACATTCTTTTGCATTGGTAGAGTGCAATTGTGCTTTTATTAAGTTTGTAGTCAAGGTGCTTGTTCCAGAGAAGTTTGCTATCAAGGATCACCCCCAAGTACTTGACTTCGTCTTTAAGTGTTAGTTCAGTGTTGAAGAGTTTTGGAAGCCTATGGGGTCCAAAAGTTCTCTTGTTGGTAAACATTATTAGTTCTGTCTTCGAGGGGTTAACCGATAGTTCGTGCCTCGTGCACCAGCTCTCGATCATTTTGAAAGCCCTTCTCATGAGATCACATGAGATGCCTTCAAATTTCCCCGAGATCAGAATTGCTATATCGTCCGCGTATCCCACCGAGTACAGACTGCTGGCGTTGAGCTCTGCAATGAGCTCATTTACGACTAAATTCCACAGCAGTGGTGACAGCACCCCACCCTGTGGGCAGCCTCTACTCACGATACCTCGCGTGGTGGTGTTCACGGTAAACTGAATGGCACGGTATTTTAACATGTTATTGATCCATTCTATGAGTGTTCGCGCAACACCGTGCCTGGCAAGTGCCTGCTCGATGCTGACGAAGTTTGTTTTGTCGAAAGCACCTTCTATATCAATGAAGGCGCCTAGGGTTGGGTTTTTGGCTTTAAGAGCATTTCCAATGCGTGAGACTACGCTGTGGAGTGCTGATTCAGTTGATTTGCCTGCACAGTAGGCGTGTTGATTCGGATGTAGAGGTCTCTGTACCGAAATTTGGGTTCTGATCCTCCTATCCCCCAGCCTCTCCAGTGTCTTCAAGAAGAACGAGGAGAGGCTTATAGGTCTAAAGGATTTGGGCTGGGTGTAGTCGCCCCTACCTGGTTTCGGTATAAAGATTATTTTTACTTCCCGCCATTTCAAGGGGATATAGCGGTGGGCCAGGCTGGCACGAAAAACCTTAACCAGGTAGTCAGCCAGTACATCTTGGCTCCACCTGAGCAGAGCCGGGAAAATACCGTCCAGTCCTGCTGCCTTGAAAGGTAGGAAGGTGTTGATTGCCCACGTTATTTTGTCTTTGTCGATTACTTCCAACGCCATTTCCCAATCTAGGCTGCTCGTGGCCCTCTCCGTATGTGGTTCCCAGCTTTGCTGGGTGGCAATCTGGCATCCTGGGAAGTGGGTGGTTAGGAGTAATTCGCTTGTCTCAGCGTCGTTTGTTGTGTAGGTGTTATCTGTTTTTTTCAGGCATCCTATTGAGTGGTCTGTCTCTTGAGCTAGACAAGTTTTGACCCTCGTTGCCTGATTGTTACTTTCGATGTTAGTGCAGAAACGCCTCCAGCTATTCTTTCCTCTGAGGCGTATCAGTTTTTTATAGGTTTTACGAGCTGTTGTATAGCGGTCCCAATCTACTGGCGACCGTGTGTTGCTAGCTCTGTTGAACAGTCTTCTCAATCTGTGTCGGTGTCTTTCCAGTTCTGGACTCCACCAGGAATGGCGAGCTCCCTGTCTGGGTACCGTGAGGGGACACGACTGTTCATAGCTAGATAGAAGGATGGATGTGATGTGGTTTACATGTTCGTCTATGTTGGTTATTAGTATCTCAGCCGGAAGGGCGTGTAATCTGCTTAGTTCAGCCCTAACCAGTTTAGTAAACTTGGCTCGGTCTGTGTTGCGCGGAACCCTTCTTGGCTTTGGTTTAGTTAGGTTGAAGTTAATGGTATAGCGGATCCATCTGTGGTCTGAGCATGATATCTCAGTGGACACATGCCAGTCCTGTATGGAGTTGGATATACCTATGGTTGCTACAGTTAAGTCTATTATTGTTTGCGATCTCGCGTTTATGAAGGTAGGCTCGGAGCCCTTATTTAGTAAAACAAGGTTATTACTAAGAATAAAATCAAGCATTACCTCACCTCGGTTGTTGGTTTTGACATTACCCCAGAGCGTGTGATGCGCATTGGAGTCTGTCGCGATGATTAGTTCCAGTTTCTCCTTTTCACAGTACTCAACCAGTGAGGCGAGCTCTGGCAGAGGCACCTCCTCGTCGCCTGGCAGGTATGCCGAGGCTAGTACAATGTCCGGGAGTTCCTGTTCGGTTCTGAAAAGCCTGACTGCTGTCAAGTCCCTCGAACAGAATTCGTTGATTAAAAGGTTAGGTACATGTTTTGGGACAAAAATGCAGGTACGCGGGTTACTTGCGGAGGTGTCTAATAGCAACTTACCCCCGATGTTGCCAAGACCGCATATTCTGCCACCCCTGATCCACGGCTCTTGGATGAGGGCGATGGTTCTTCCTTGTTGGTTCTCCAGCTCTCTGCGCAAGGTAGCCGACGCAGATTGGCTGTGCTGGAGGTTAGTCTGTAGGATCCTAGTCCCGCAGAGGAGAGGAGCAGAGGCTGCTGTCCTCGCCCTCACTTCTCTCCCCCGGCGGAAAGCAATCCTCATCCGAAGTCAGACCGGACGAGGGTGGATCCCTTGTTGAATCTGCTGTTGAGACAACCTCCATTGCTGCCATGGAAGTCGCCAGATCCACCGCCTCCCCAACAGTCCCCACCGCGGGAGGCGACGGGGAGCGTTCAGGAAGCGGCGGAACAGACTCCCCCTGGGGCGCAACCGAGGCTGTACGTGATGTTGGCGCGGCAGCATCCTCCCTGGCACCGCCCTCGTCCAGGAAGCGGATGTATATACTACCCATGAGGTAGTATACTCGCCGTTGCTGATCCTTAATGGTTTTGACCATGGGCTCCGGCACACGAAAGAAGAGACAGGTACCCGGGGGCTCCTGTCTAGCCCTTTCATGTGTCAGAGTCCAGGTGTTAATTTTTAGGTTCTGGTTCTGCCTCGCCAGCATCCTGAGCAGCTCCGTTGTGTTCTCGCTGTTCTCGGGAACAAACAACATACACATTGCCTTCTTCGGTATGTCGGCTTGAGGTCGAACGGTTAGCTCGGTCCCCGGTAACGGGGACGATAAGTTATGTATGACCCTTTTCAGCCAGGCCAGTGTGAAGTCGTCCTCACACCATGTCTTAAGGACTCCTTCAGCGAAGTGGGCCCGACCTCTAAAATGGATCGCGGTGCTGTCGTTGGTATCGGTTGTGTCGGTTGGTTCAGGAGCCTTTAGCAGAGCCCGGAGCTGGTTCTCGATCGTCTGACGGATCCCCTCCGCTTGCTCCTGCGTCATTTCCAAGAAAGGCTCGGTCATGACGGCAACGCATAGCTCATTGCTCCTGAAAGACGCGGCCGCTTCGGCGTAGCTCACCAAAGTTCCGTCCACCATACGGGAGCGAGCAGGCTTGCTCTTCTTGCCTACCCCAGTTGGTGTGACGGTATCTTCGGGACGCGAACGCTTCTGCGCCCTGGCCGGTGGTTCTGTGTTTGGTTTTGTTTGGTTTTTGCGTCCTCTTGGCCTCGCGCTGCGCTTGCGCTTAGCGCCGGCGGCAGCCTCGTCTTTTGGCATCTCTGCCGTTGTCGACACCGCTTTGAGGGACGTGTTTTTCTTGGACACTGTGTGCCCTTTTTTGGCGTTCGATGCTCCTGCCAGTGGGGCTTTAGCCAGACTCGTCAGGTCCCTCTCAGGGTCCGCAGCCGTTGACGCAGCCCGTGTTTTGGGCGCATCCACATTTGCAGTACTCCTCGAGTCGCCATGAGCGAGTGCTGTCCTTGGCCTTTCGGTCAGGTTCGTGTTAGAAGGCGCATCCATGGACGCAGACGAGGTTGGGGTCGCTCGGGACGCAGCCTGTTGTGGCGCATCCCTTACGGGTGCCTTCCTCGTCGCATCCTTGGACGCAGCCGGGCGTTTTTTTGTTTTGTAGGGTGCATCTGTAGATGTACTCTTGGGCAGTTGCTGCTTAGGTGCATCTTGAGACGCAACCCTTGTTTTCGATGTGGAAGGCGCATCTGGAGACGCGGCCCTTGGTGCGTTTGTTTGTGTAAGCGCATCCGACGAGCGGGACGCAGCTTGTGGTTCGTTAGTTTTGTGATAAGTCTCTTTATCCATAGGTTTGGACGTTTATGTTTCACCGTTGGAGCTCTCCACCCGCCACGGAGCCCTCAGTCGGGGACGTCGCCCGTTCAACGAGCGTACGCCAGAGCTACTCCTTCGGTATAGGATCAACCTAGTAGGAAGTTGACGAGCCCGCACGCGACGGAAGATCACGGAACTGTATACGACACGAGACTATGCCGCAACTCATCCCGAGACCCCACGCCACGCCGGCTGCCCCCCCCCCCCCCCACTAAGCCGACCCTCGCTTGACATCCCGCTTATGGGATGCCTCAGCCGATTGGTCGTGGGTAGCTACCCCACGATCTCCCGTGTAAGAGGAAATCCGAGCCAAAGTGATGTGTTGTGTGCAACCTGCTCCACTCAACCACCAGGATTCCTTCATCCCTCCGTACGGGTCCCCGCGCACGGCACAAACACGCGGGAGGTCATTGATGTCCATCATCTGCTCTTGTTCGATGGTGGACACCCAGGGGCATGACCTCGCCACCCCTGAGATAAATCGTCCAGTGATTTCTGTTACATCTAATTCATATGGAATTAGACCAATAACAGGGCGGCAACCTCGAGAAGGAACATCACCAGACTTGCCTTGAGGATCTACACGACTTTTGCGCTCTCCCTCAAGACCACGCCACCCTGTCCCCTCTGAAGGAGTAGGCAAGGTAGGTTTGCGTCTACAAAACCAAGCCAAGCAAACAAGCAAGCGAAGCGTGTTGTTGGAAGCCAAAACATAAATTTGCAAACGACAAACCCTCCCCAATACTGAGTCACTGTATACCACCTACATTATTTGACATTTGATGTTGAAAAAACGCAATTGATCAAGGAATATGTTTAAAACATAATAACCATATTATTGCTAGATAGTCTTAACATGTATATAAAATATGGTACGAAAAGCTCAGAAAACACGACTTTGAAGAAGAAAAGCAAAACTTACCTATTTTTTTACTTTTTGCGCGGGAAAACACAAATCGTCGTACCACTACCACACGACCGCTTACAACGGGCGCTCGCCCTCTCAATTGGGGAGTAGGTATGAGCGTTATTTCACGTCACTAGTTACAGTAACTGATTATGGGGCATGTAACCGAATCACTAGTTTCGAGTCACACATAAACAAGTGATTTTTGTAACTAGTTACATTACCAATGCAGTGATCGAATGAAAAGCGAGACACGAAACAAAAGTACGTTGCGAGCCTAAGTAAGTCGTTTCTTTCGCGCGTAATAGTTACTACTCTGTGCCTACTTCTTTGAACTGACCGGCAAAGCGATCCGAGACTTCCCGAAATCACGAGTGATGACACGATGAAATCCGAACATGCACACACCAAGTCGCCAACTACGAAAATGATGCGTATAATTTTCATACGTATTACTTAGGGCTTGGAGATTAATTTAGATTGGTCATTATTTTTAACCTTCGACGGGCGGCGTACGAACACAAATTTGAAATTGTATCTGACAAGTAAACCTTGTTTAGTTCGTTGGTGAATATTGCACTAGTATGTATGTATCAATGACTATAAAGCCTCTTGCTTGACTGCTCATACCCGACGGGCGACTCAGGCTCACGACACATAAATGAAATTGCACTTATATTAGATGAAACTATGAGTGACCATTTTAGTTTTGACCAGTTATTGGATCTTTCCACACGCGATTATTTTGATAACTTTTTTAAACATTTCTGCTTATATCAAATGTGCCGGACGGGCGTGATCGCTGGGTTGCAGGGTGAGGGAGGTTGTAATACCCAACCAGGGCTATCCCGGTATGAGGTCGGGCGTCTCCCAATCCACAGCGGCGCCTGTCCGGCACCTATAAGTTCCAGGTATCTTCAAGATTCCCGACTGTGGCTTCGTACTGATGTCTTCGTGTTCCGGGGTACTTACTTACATGAAAGGGGTTGAAAAATAATAACACCAAGTTGAAAGTTCTTTAAGTGTTCAGGGAGCGATTCGGGTCCTTTTGAGGGGTTCACTTGATGACGTATTTTGAGCCGTAAAGTTCCTTGCTGATGACTACGAAATTAGCGGTCGTGACGCGCCCGCTTAAGTGGCTCGAAGCTTTACCGTAACGAGGACCGCGAATTTCTCCCTGATTTTTCGTTTATTTTTGTTACGTTTACAAGCATTCTTACAGCTAAACCTCCCTAGTTAGGCACCCTATCCAGACATGTCATACATAACCGGATTCCTTGCGTAATCCCCTATCTATTGACACTACAGGAGCGACTGTGTGTCTTTCAGCTGAAAAGTTATTTCATTACAAAGGGGAAAACGGGTGAAAAATTACTATTATCCAGTTTGTCAG
This sequence comes from Brachylomia viminalis, assembly GCA_937001585.2. Lineage (NCBI taxonomy): Eukaryota > Metazoa > Arthropoda > Insecta > Lepidoptera > Noctuidae > Brachylomia > Brachylomia viminalis. Next base: position 8,894,273 of record OW443302.2, on the reverse strand, counting down.
GTGGATTTCCTGTGAAATCCCTGAACCGATATTCAATTTCTAAACGGGTACCCAAAGTAGGTCTGTCGAACTATAGAAATCTAGTATTTTCATAGTTACATCTAGATTTTTCAGGGCGTGAAGCGCCTCTGAAGACTGTAAGAAAAAACGTACTATTTTGCCCCTGCTCGCAACCTGTGCTCATCAAAAAGGTGGACTTCCCATTTGACCACAGGTCCAAAAATTACATCCAGGGCTAGGTCTCGGTCCAGGCTACCTGGACGTACCAAAAAACTATAAGGAAACTATATACGTCCCACCCTTTTGATGCTCACAAGGTTGCGACCAGTGGGTTAAATGAAAAACGACTCAATTTCATCTTTATTAGCGTTCTAGTACATACAATATGATGTCTAGGCTAGAACTATACCTATTCTATCTTATTATGCTATAAAACACAACGTTTAAAAGGTTTTACTACCAATTATTCACTAAGAACGTTTCAGAACTCAAGACCCTATCTGGGTACATGGGCGCAAGTAGTGGTACGTCCGCTGTCCATTAAGTTCTAAAACATTCTTAGCAGTAAATTACTATTACATGAACAAAATTAAGTATGGCGATGTTCCGACACGTACATACATTCTATGCAAGAAATTAGGGAATAAATAAATTAAGAAATTACTATTTACATTAAAAAATCTGAGTATGGTGACGCTCCGTCGCGAACATCAAATTAATTATGAGTTCTTGTTCAATTAAATGGTGTGGGAAATCGTCTAGAACATCCAGCTATAAAAAAGATGGCATAACTTTTCATCGGTAAGTAAAATATATTTATAATTTAATGAATAATTGCAGGGCTCAAGCTAAACTAGTTGTTTACGTATAGGGCACAAAAAAAGTATACCGCGTTGATGTCTTTTTGAAAAGTCCCTTTCTCTCACTAGGTATTGTCAATAAGTCTGTCCCTTCCCATCTGTAGATATAGATAGAATGGGAAAGACGTATTGCTGTAGTGTTGTGACAACTTCGAAACAAAGTATAAATAATATTGACGATAAAAATTACGATGTTCCCTAACTGTAAAAAAGTTAATGTTTACATTTTAGATTTCCAAATATTCCAGAAGTGAAAGAAAAGTGGATTAATGCTGTTAACAGGAAAAATTGGTTTCCAAAAAAATATAGCATTGTTTGTTCAAGGCATTTCACGGCAGATTGCTTTGAAACCTTAAAGAACCGACGCCGTTTATTTAGTTCAGCCACACCGACCCTGTTTTTGCCTGTTTTGGTATGTTTTATTATTACATACTTAATTATTTCAGTAATTTTTTTTATTTTTAGAAAAAAATAAGAAGTACATTTAAAATAAAAACTTTATAATTTACAGGCTTTACCAAATAAGACAGCTGATCTATATATGCATGGTTCTAATTTACCTGGGCCTTCCCATCTAACTAACTCACAAGTAAGTTAATTTATTCTAACGACGTGATTCGTGATCCTAGGCCGCGTTGTTACAATATTTAATGCCTGGACTGATGTATAATTACAGGATTTAGTATCAATAGGTCAAACTTATGATCAAATACCCTCCCAGAAATGCAAATTTGATGATCATAACGTACCTGGAACTTCCTATGATAATGTCCCAGTTGTAAGTTAATTTTTATTTGTTTAATTTCACTGTTATATCAATAGTGCTCCTATCAGAAGTCAGATTTTTATGCTTTACAGAATTCACCTACCGTAAAAGTCGAGCAACAAGTTGAGGACTTGACTCCACGAAAACGCAAAATGAAGCGCCATATAGACCATTTAATATTTTCACTTAATAAAAACAAGAAAAATATTAAGAGGCTTCAAGACAGAAATAAAGTGCTTACCAAAAAAGTGGCCAATCTACAAGAAATTTTAAATACTTTAACAAAAAAATCTTTTATAACTTCCGAGAACGAAGATATTTTAAGCAGCATGGGTGATCAAAATAGAGAAATAGTTAAACGCCAAATTCTAAAATCTTTAACAGGTCATATACCAAAAATTTAATATTCACCGGAACTGCGAGCGTTCGCTTTAACACTGCACTTTTTTCGCCGAAGGCATGCAATTTCGTCAGAGAAAACTTTCAGTACCTGTTTATCTGCTACATGCACGTTAAGATCTTGGTACCAGTCCGTTGATGGAAAACCAGGATTCACAAAAGAAGCACTAGATACAATCAAAGGCAAAGCAAAAGAATCTGATAAGAAACTTTACGCCACTATTATATTTGATGAAATGGCTATCAGAAGTGGTGTTGAATATCATCCTCAAGGAAGAAGATACTATGGGCAAGTAAGTTTTGGTACCAACTTGAAAACGGATTGTCAAGATGAAGCCAAAGAGGCACTTGTGTTTTTGTTGGTAGCATTAAATGCTAGCTGGAAAATTCCAATTGGATATTTTTTGATAAATGGCATCAATGCGGAACAAAAGGTTGCTCTTTTGACTCAAGCCATCCATTTAGTAGAAGATGCCGGTGTACATATCAAAGCCATTACGTTTGACGGCAGCCCAGCAAATATTAACATGGCCAAAAAGTTAGGCTGTAGTTTCGATATTGATAATAAAAATTCCACTTTCAAAAATCCTTGCAACAACTCAAAAGTGGCTGTTTTTTTAGATCCGGCCCACATGATAAAACTTGTGCGAAATGCCTTCGAGTTTTATACAAATATGCAATACCAATGTGGTGAAAATATTTCATGGCAACATCTTGTTAACTTAAACAATCTACAGATAGCGGAAAATTTTCACTTGGCTAATCGGTTGAGAGCTGCTCACATTTTCTTTAAAAGTAAAATAATGAAAGTTAGCTTAGCTACCCAAATTTTTAGCAAAAGTGTGTCAGATGCACTTACATTCTGCAAAGAAAACCTCAATTTACGCGAATTTGAGGAATTCAAACCTACATCACGTTTTTTAAGCATGATGAATGATTTATTTGATATATTAGACTCGCACACCCATGGGTATGGCTTAAAAAGAGCGGTCAATGAAGAAAATGCTGCACAAGTTTTAACAAAACTTAAAGCGACGAAAGATTATCTGTTAAACATGTCAACAGAAATTAAGTTACGAGATTCTACATTAACACAAACGGTTTTAGTGAAATCGCTTAGATATACCGGATTTTTAGGATTTTGTGTATGCATAGAAAGTGCAATATTCCTCATACAGGACGTAATTTTAAATACAGACTGTGCAATGAAATACCTTCCCCTACATAAGATAAGCCAGGACCATTTAGAACATTTCTTTGGCAGCATAAAGTGTCATGGCGGGTCTAACAATAATCCTAGTGCTAGACTGTTCGAGAGCATTTATAAAAAGCTCCTGACTTACGCTCAAATCAAAAATAGTGGAAGCGGTAATTGCTCCGCGTTTGACCAAATATCTATATTACAGTGTACATCTGCAGTGGAGCGCATTAACGTGACTACAAGACACATGAATCAAAACACAATCGATAATGAGTCCAATAGTAACGAAACCTTTGAATTTCCTGAACTGGAAGACATTTCAGAGTTTAGTGAGAAAGTCGTTGAATACATGTCCGGTTACATCGTCCATGCTTTGATAAAAGTCTTAAAATGTCAAACATGTATTGGAGCTTTGATTGGTGAGGCGAACGTAAATAGCTTGCAATATAAAAAAGATATTTATAAAAACAAGTTACTTCATGCATCCACCACCGTAATAGTTTGCCGCCGTAGTGAAATTTGTATTAAAAAAACGATCAAAGAAAATGGGTCCAAAATACTACCACCAAAATTTAATACCGACTACTTTATTCGACTAGTTCTTAAAACTTTTATAGGCTACAATTTATTCCCCGAAATAGATTTCCATCAATTCGAAATAGAAAGCACAAACCATTTAATTGATTTAGCAAGGTGCGTTATAAAAAAGTACGTTGATGCACGCTTGTCATTTTTTACAAAAAATAATAAAGACCCCAAATCTTTTATCCGGAAAACTTATACTAAATTGATTCATTTTAAAAACCAATAATTGTCTCGTTGTGGAGGATCGTCCAACCTAGGTGCAAAATTAAAATTTACTTTGGAATTTTTTCGTAAAATGTACAGTGTTACGTAAGTGTTTTATTTGCACCCAGTTAACGCCCAATGAGTAGGTATAGTTTAAAAAAAAATGAATTAATAGACATCGTTATGTTCGATTTTATCGATATTAGGTATTGTAGCAAAACTGACTTGTACATCACTATGTTTGGAACATTCGTCCTGACATTGTTGCATCGGCCAATCACAACCGCTGTATTTTCTTCGTCCCCCGACCCGCAGTGGTGAGTCATGTTGTGCGGAAATTAGTGCGATTCAAAATAAAAAGGCAACAGGCACATGTACGTTACATGTATGAGTTTTTTGGTTGTTAATAACAAGTAAAAAGTGACACATGATGATGTGCGTACGAGCACATAACAAAAACATAATAGTTTAAAGTAGGACGGAACACTTAAAGCTAAGATCAATTTCGTAGGCGCTCCAACACATGTGCCTAGACGAAATCGGTCTATCAGCTCTCGTGTGGTTTAATTCTCTTTGGTATGTATGTTGCATTTATTGTGAAAGTGACTTCCATGCATGTTTTTGTAATATTTTTGAATAAATTGTGAATAGTGTTACTTAGTACGTATAAAAAAAAAACTGTCAATAAATAACTTTTTCGTCATGTCTCGATGCAATTCGAGTGCCCTGTGGGAGTTCTTCCAAAAAACTACCAAACGAAAAAAAAGCTAAATGTAACAAGTGTGGTGAATTAAATAGCTTCAAATCCTCAACCGCCAATTTAAAAACGTATTTGAAGAGGAAACATCTCGATGCATATGAAAGCGTTTCTACAGTGCAATCAAGTGCAACAAGGACTCAAGAAGCAAGTCCACAAGGAACCGCAAGCGATGTCCAACTTGGGCCTTTGTCGTCCAGCTCAGATGTTGCGTTAGCCACTACGTCCACCACACATCAAATACCCAGTTCAGTGAATTTAGGTATAGGTACAATACCCATGCACCGCACTAAGCAACAGCGCATCGATAGTTACGGTACTGCCAAAAAAAATTCACAAAATCAAAAAAGGGTAATTGATAGTGACCTTGCTGAGTTATTTATAGACAGTTATCTCCCATTTTCGTTAGGAACGTGCTTTTAAAAAATATTCCCGACACATACCAGGATACGTGTTACCATCTCGAAAAACAGTTTCTGACATCTTAATCCCTACGCTATACGACAAAATAGTCCAGCAAAAAACAGAAGAAATAAAGGATATTGAATATATCGCACAGTGAGAATGAAAGTGACCGAACTCAAAATTTCGGCGAATTGAGTTAAGTACTTGTAACTACTCCTAATAACATGGTCCATCATCTAATGAATCAAAAAGTGACCATTTCGTGCTAGAAATGGACAAACATAAACATTGCGTCTCTTTCTTTTCCGCGCGTCTCACCCCTCCACCCGCAACGACAGTGACCGATTCAATGTTTCGTCCGCAGTGTTTCTGGTTGGATGTTATTTTGTTAATTTGAAAGTGACCTAAACCTGAGTGCGCCGTTACTTTACGCAAAAGTGAGTACCCAAAATTCTAATCGTAAAGTGACCCATGTTTGTATTAGGTCATTTTTATACTATAAACAAAGCTTTTTGTAGTGACTCAAGTCTAGTTTGGTCATTTCATTATTAAAAACTAAGCTAAATGCAGTGACTTATTTATAGATAAGTCTATATTCTATTGAATAATTTACCACTGTAACTGTACTATTTGTAATAAGGTCATTTTATGAATAATTCATTGAAGTAACTCTAAGCCTTATTAAGGATTACGTCACTATCGTACGTAACGTGTGCGCATATTTCTGTTTAGGTCCTTTTATGAAAACGAGAAGATGAAACGAAGAGTGGATTACATTTTTCAAATGCTACCAACGGACCGAGGAAACGAGGTAGGAATATTAGTAATTTTAGGTTTTAATTAGTAGTTAAGTATTTGTCATTTATTTTATTGATTTTTGATACTACGTATGTAATTCGTTGTTATAAAATTTACATGCCATTCATAACTTATTTTTTTTACAGCATGATGAAGAAACAAACGATGAATTTATAACAAATTGTCTGCAAAACAAGCACCAAAAATTACAAGTTACTGAAACTAGTCAACTATTATTTTAAATTCTTTTTTTTTATAAAAGCTCCTCGATTATATTCACGATAAAAAAATAACCATGATTTTATTTTCTGGAATCTTCAATCAGATGAGAGTACATCTTTTATTGAAAACACACGAGCTCGTCTTCATCCACTTCATCGAGGTCCTCATCATCGAGTTCTACTTCATCTAGCTCGTCTTCAAAGATACCGAATTCAGTTTTACGTGTTCGAAGTAATCCAAATTATCAGATATCTCCAGTAAATACTGATGAAAGCGACGTTGACTTGAGTGACTCTGATCCAACTTATTTGAATAATGCCGGGGCAAAATATATTTCTTCATCAAGCAGTTCCTTGTCCTCACGGCGTTAATTAATGCCATCGTCTTCATGTCCTAGATCTGATCTGAATACTGGCAATAATAATTTAACCGAAGATAATCCTGGCAGATCTAGGAAACGTTTGAGAAACCCTTCTAGTTGGAAACAAAACAAAACCAAATATCTCAGAAATAGTGGAAAACCGTATGTTTCCTTGTCAAAAACTAAAAAAGTTATTCCTGCTCGTCAGATTAAGGAGGTGTGTAATTGTAGGTTGAAATGTTTTGATAAGATCCAGGATACAGATAGAATCGATTTGTTCAATCATTATTCATTACTGGCAGATGAATAATATTGAATTACAACGTGCATATATTCGATCTTGTATGCTTGAAGTTAAACCCAAATACAAATATTCTAATGCTCAAAGACCTAGACAACCTAATAACGCCTTTTACTTTACGGTAAATAAAAATAAAATACGTGTGTGCAAGACCTTTTTCATCAATACCTTAGACGTGACAGATAGACTAATAAGAACAGTCAAGAAGAAAACAAATAATCAGGGTTTTGTAGATTCAGACATGCGAGGAAAGCATACAAATAGAAAAATATTTGATCCGACACTTCTACAAGATATAAAAGACCATATCAATTTAATACCCAGAATAGAATCCCATTATTTAAGAGCACAGACTAATAGAGAAGTTATTTCCAACAGCAAAACTATTACAGATCTTTGGAGGGACTTTAATAATCTTCAAAAGGAAAAAAATAGACCGGAATGTGAATACTGGTTGTATCGTAACATATTTAATAAAGATTTTAATATTGGATTTTATGAACCAAAGAAAGATAGGTGTGAAACTTGTTTAGCTTATGAACTTGCCCCCGCAGACATAAAAATTGAACTAAAAACTAACTACGACAACCATATTATTGAAAAAAACAAGTGTCGTGAAGAAAAACAGAGAGACCGCGAGAATATAAACCAAACTCATATTTGTGCTGTGTACGATTTGCAATCTGTAATGCTTTGTCCAAGTCCATCTTATTTTTACTATTGCTCAAAAATTAACTGTCTTAACTTCACGATAACCGAATTAAATAATAAAGGTAATCAAGACACTAATGTTTCTGCTTACGGTGATGTTTACTGCTATTTTTGGGATGAAACCCAGGCTAAAAGAGGAGTAAACGAAATAGGATCTTGTGTTTTGATTACCTAAAACAATTGAGCCTTCGACACCCAAATAAAAAGTTGCACATCACTTTTTATTCCGATAACTGTACTGGGCAAAATAAAAATAAATCTATGGCAGCATTGTACTCTTTTGCAGTAACAAATTTAGAAAATATAGAGACCATAACGCACAAATATTTGATAAAGGGTCATACCCACAACGAAGCCGACAACGTTCATAGTTTAGTCGAAAAAGAGATAAACAAAAATTGAAGAGCAGGTCCCATTTATATACCCTGTCAATACGCAACTCTTATAAAAAGTGCTCGAAAAACGGGTAAACCTTTCATAGTTAAGGAACTCGATTACACTTTTTTTTACAATATTAAAGCCATGCAAGACCAATGGGGATACAATTTTAATGAAGACACAGTTTTAGAACACAAAGTTACAGTATTATGGAATGATATTAAAATGCTAAGTTTTAGGAAAGGAAACGAATTTCAAATGCACTTTAAAACTTCTTATTTAGAGACAGAATATCGAACTATTAAGTAATATGCGCAACAAAAGGAAGAAGATGAAAAATTACGAAGAAATAAGATTAGATAAATTATATGCACAAGCGCTTAACTTAAAAGAAACTAAGAAAAAGATCTGAAAGACTTGGTCAGAAAAAACCTAATTTCGATGTATTATACAAATTATTACAATAATTTGTAATATTGGCTGAACAGAAATATTATGTTGATTCTTCTTTAGTACCTAGCTGATGTTGTGGTTTTAAAATCCTAAGGTTAATTATAGATACTTTCAGTAATCCACCGTGTTTTCTGAGCACTAAATAGGTACTCCGTAAACACAGTGGATCGGTGAAAGGCGTTCTTTTAGGACTGATGATTGTACCTAACAACTAGTAAAAGTCTTACCTACTTATGTTCAAATATTATAATTATTTAGGATAAGTAAACAAAAGAGAGCTATTTATTAAATAATTTTATAATAATATACCTACTATGTTAATTTCAAATAGCTCTACTAAGATTTTGTGTAATATGAAAACATACAGACTGCTATGAATAATCCGTAAGACTGAAGAATAATGTTAATATTCATGTGGGTACTTCTAAATGTTTTTATTTGTTAAAATAAATACAAAATATTAATTATGTTTAATTATTAAAGAAATGCTGAAATAGCTTTTGTAAGTTAACTTTTTAAGACTTTAAGTCAATTTTAGAATAAGTTTTTTTTCTCCTTTAATTTGATTTGATCTCAAGTTTTATTAACATGTTTCAGTAATAAAATAATATAATTTCATACTTACATTTTCTCGTCTTATTGACCAACTTTTCATCAATATCACAGAACCAAAGTGACATAATTTTAATTAAGTTGTAATACATGCTTTTATTTTAAAAATTAAACTGACCTATAACTGAATAAGTCAATGATATTTAAAAAATTATAGTACTAAAATGACACATTTTTGGAAGGTTTTTTTAATGATTATTTTATAAACTCTTAAGCTCTTATTTTTTAATGCATTTTGGGTTCAACCAATTGAAAATAGTCTAAACAATATATTGGCATCATAAATATGTAAATAGCTTTCCATTTGAAAAAGTTATGACATATTTTATTGGAAACTCCCTAAAATACGAAGTCAATTTTGTGATTTCCCACAAAATGCAAATTTCGTGTTAGGTCACTTTTATTCTCATGGTGCGATATATCACTAACCACAGACTTATGGACGTCTCGGGTCAACGATGCGTACATTGCCATATCAGGGCAACAAACAAAACAAAAGACCTAGAATTAAAAACATTTATCCCATGCTGCGCTGCCATCTCGTCCACAACATACTTATCGCAATGTTCTTGTTTGTGCTGCCGTACAAGTACAATAAAGTTACATGCTCTGTGAGTACAATGTCTACATGTCTATAAGAGTACCTAGCTTAATTATAATTAGACGAAGCCAACTGACAGTAGCTAATGTCACTTTGTGAAATAATGTTGCCATATTTAAAGTAATAGTAATGCGTTCAGTTCTTGTTCAATCAGATGAATGAACAATGAGTGTGAATAGTTAATCATTTCAAACTATATAATAATATTATTTCTATTTTTTTTATGTTGGATGACTCTGTACTTGATCGCCTGCGAAGTGAAATGCAGAGTGGCCATATCATCGCCCCCCAGTCGCAGACTGTTGTACATCCGCAGCCCAATACAACGCATGCTGACGAAGGGAGTAATGATAGGGCTACAAATGTAAGTAGCCAGTGCAATGAGCAATTGAGGAGTGCTTTGGAGGATGCGATTCAGGAATATCGCTTCATGCCGCCCGAACTTAGGTCACGCTTACCTCGTTTGCCCATGCATAACAAAAATAGGGCGCTGGTGGCGGTCCTGGATTCGCAGTTATCAAACTATTTTGATACCTGCGAAGACCTCACCGATATTCATTCGATTCTGTACTGCGCGGCAGTAGCAGCATGTCGTGTAGCTCACGTCAAATTTGCAAATGACACTAGAGCTACACGACCGAAACCAAACGTACCAGTTTGGCAGTGCAGAATTGAACGCCGTATTGGTGGGGCCAGGACGCTCATCGGCAAACTAATCTGCTTCAAGGAGGGCAATACTCGCCCTAGAGTGATGCGTTTTGTGAGACGGGCATTCTCAGGGACTGATATCAGTCCCCAAGACTATATGTCTTGTGTCACAGAGCGCATCGACTTCCTGAAGCAGAAAGTGTATGCATGGGCAAACCGTATTCGTCGGTATAGGCGGCGAGTAGAGCGATACACTCAGAATCTCACCTTCCAGAGCGATGAAAGATGGGTTTATAGGGGCTGGGAGCGACCGGACCATGGTGTGACTGAGACGTGCCTACCGGATGATGATGCCATGTGTTCCTTCTGGCGCAGCATCTGGTCGGTACCTGTCAGTCACACCAAAGGTGATTGGACTCGGGAAGTCGAGCGAGCCTGCGATCCGATACCAGAAATGGGGGCTATCACCATCTGCCCCCAAGATGTAGCTCGTGCAGTCCGTCCACTACCCAACTGGAAGTCTCCAGGGCCGGATGGACTGCACAACTTTTGGATTAAATGGTTTACAAGATCGCACGCTCGCTTGGCATCGCAGTTTCAGACTACTTTGGAATCTGGTTCGCTACCCCAATTCCTAACGACAGGAATTACCCACCTGCTCCATAAATCAGGTAGCACCGCGGAACCCAAGAATTATAGGCCGATCACGTGTTTACCGACGGTCTATAAAGTTCTTACATCCATCTTGAGAGCTAAAATTAACAAACATATAGAACACCAACTCCATCATGTCTGCCTCTCAAAACGGATGTAGGAATAGGTCCCGCGGTACTAAGGAGCTACTCCTCATTGATATGACCATTAGCCAACAGGTTCGTCGTTCCCGAAAGGATATGTCGACATGTTGGATAGATTATAAGAAGGCCTATGACTCGGTGCCGCATACATGGCTCGTGAGGGTGTTAGAGTTGTATAAAGTAGATACAACTCTTCGCACCTTCCTAATGTCATGTATGCGGCAATGGAGGACGGTGCTTCACTATCCAGGATGTCGAAATATTCATGGGAATAGCGAACCGATAAGTATCGAGCGAGGCATATTTCAGGGCGATAGTTTTAATCCGCTTTGGTTCTGCTTAGCCTTGAACCCTCTAAGCACACTGCTGGAGGATTCAGGTCTAGGCTATCGGTTGAGCAGAGGTGGTCAGGTTATATCGCACCTCCTCTACATGGATGACCTAAAACTCTTTGCCCCCAACAATTTGCAACTGATGGAGCTACTGAAAGTAACTCAAACTTTCAGTAGCGCCATCAGGATGGAATTTGGTGTGGACAAATGTGCGGTCATGCATGTAAAGCGAGGGGAGATTGTTGAATCCGTGGGAACCCAACTCTCGGATTCCACAAACCTTAGAGCCCTCTCAGCATCCGAAACCTATAAGTATTTGGGTATGTCGGAAACGTTAGGCATCAATGTTACTGACATGAAGCAATCGTTGAAGGAACGCTTCTTTGGCCGCCTGAAAAAAGTACTTAATAGTCTTCTATCAGGCGGAAACAAGGTGCGCGCCTTCAACGGTTGGGTCTCGACGCCCTGGATAGGAGGGTCCGTACGCTGCTGACTACAAATCGAATGCATCACCCACGATCATCGGTAATGAGGCTGTATATCCCGCGAAAGTGTGGAGGTCGAGGCTTTTTAAACGCTAAGACCCTCCACAATCGCGAGATATGCAGTCTCAGGGAATATTTCCTAGAAACCGACGTGGGTATGCATCGAGATGTAGTCACTGTGGACAAGGGCCTCACCTCGCTCTCCTTGGCTAAAGAGAACTGGCGCAAATCTGTAGTGCTTGACACTAATGATCGCATGGAGGTATGGCAGAGTAAGGAGCTCCACGGACGCTTTTTCCGGGCCCTACATGGACCGGATGTAGATCTACTAGCGTCCGTTGCCTGGCTGCGTTTCGGTGACCTCTTTGGAGAAACCGAAGGTTTTGTCTGTGCAATTATGGACGAAGTTATGATGACGAACAATTACCGGAGATTTATCGTGAAAGACGGCACGGTTGACATCTGTCGGGCATGCCACCGGCCGGGAGAATCAATCAGGCATATCATCTCCGGGTGTTCTCGTCTAGCTAACGGAGAGTACTTGCATAGACACAACCTTGTAGCCAGGATAATCCATCAGCAGCTTGCTCTGAAATACAACTTTGTGGAATCGGAGGTACCGTACTACAGGTATGTGCCCGACCCAGTTCTCGAAAATGGTAATATCACATTGTACTGGGATCGATCCATCATCACTGACAGGACTATTGTTGCCAATAAGCCTGATATAGTGGTGGTGGATCGATTGGAGCGACGCGCAATGATTGTTGATATAACCATCCCGCATGATGAGAACCTCGTGAAAGCCGAGAAAGATAAACAAATCAAGTATCTTGACTTGGCTCACGAGGTTGTCGACATTTGGGATGTGGACTCGGCGGTCATTGTGCCGATAGTCGTGACAGCCAATGGGCTAATACCCAAGAGGCTCGACCAACACCTAAGGAGGCTCTCGTTAGGCAGCTGGATCAAGGGCTTGATTCAGAAAGCGGTACTTCTGGACACGGCCCGCATTGTTAGGAAGTTTCTCTCTCTGGAGCCCTGACCGCCGGTAGCTTGGACCCTGTTCCCGATACCGGTGGGCTACTATTTTTTATATTTTTAAATGTTTTTGGTATCTTTTTGTTTATAAAAATATTTAAAAATGTAATTGATATGTATGTAAATGAAATAAAGGAAATAATAATAATCATTTTATTTCGGACAACTAAAAGATCCATAAATTGTTAGTAACAGTTTTCTTAAAATACTATTGTTAGTAACTTGAACTAAAGACGAATGAATTTAAAGCTTATGCTTTAGCTTTATGGCTAAAGGTTATGTTGCAAGAAATAACAAAACCTTCAAAATGACGGAAGTAAAAAACTTTTTGAAGAAGTACTTCATCATATCACACCAGAAAAATGGAGTAGCTGCGTGTCTCATATAATTAAAGAAGAAGCCAAAATGTATGGTCTCGACCACATGATCGACAATGTTTCAGACAGATTTATAATTAATGGAAGATGTTTTGGCAAAACTTGCAACTGGCAATAAATCAGTAATTATCTGTGGTGACTTTAACATTAATATTTTAGAAAATAATTCAAATACCAGTAGATTATTAAATTTGTTTAAATCATTTAATTTGTCAAATGTGTTTGTAGAACCAACCCGAATAACTACAACTACAGCTACATGCATTGATAATGTATTTTGTTGCTGCGACTATTTAGATAAAGCCATCGTTAATTATCTCCCTTCCGATCACAGCGGTCAAACCGTAACTTTTGAGTCCAACATCATAATACAAAAACTGCAGATACAATCCAGACCAATAACATCTGTTAATTTAAATAATTTTAATAACAGTTTAATTTGTAAGTTGAGTAATCAGGACCTTACAATGAACAATGTTAACATTTTGTATAAAGAATTCTTTTCGGTAGTCCAAACAGAGTTCAATTATTCTTTTAAGAAGAGCACTAAAAGTATCTGCCCTAAGTTTTTATTTAGTGACTGGGCAACTAAAGGACTTAGGAAAAGTAGGGAAATACTTTTTGAGCTATACGGCCTTAAGCCTTTTATTAACACGGAAACTTTTAATAAGTATGTTGCTACCACTGACCTCTATTAAAATAGAGCTCAGTGGTTGCTACTTACTCTAAAATTTTTAAGAACACTTGTAAGGCAGCCAAAGCCTCGTACATTAGCAACAAGGTCAAATCAGCAGACAATAAAATAAAGACTGTTTGGAAAATTATCAATAATGAAACGAACAGGAACAAAAAGCATAATTCTGATTATACACTGGAGACGACACGTGGTCTCATTTGCGATAGCAAAGAAGTTGCTCAAGAATTTGTAAATTTCTTTACCAGTATCCCAATTAAAACTACTGACACTTTAAATTCCTCGCCCACGCTCGCTTTTGATTTAGTAAGGGCGAACATTTCGGTCTGCCCGATTGAATTTAACTTTAAGCATATTAACCCCATAACAGTAATAAAAGCTTTTAAGCAAATAGAAAGAAAGAAAGAAAGAAAGAAAAAGTGTTTATTGTGACTCGTACAGGAAGTACACAAACTAAATAAAATTATAAAAGAAAAAACCAAACTATATAAAAACAAAAAGTAACAAAAGAAAAAGGAAACAGAAATTCCTATACGAGGCCAAAAGGCTCCTATCTCAGCATGATGCTGCGACATTTAAAAAATAAATAAATGCCGCAACGCTGGTATTCTGATAGGGCCCGCTGTGAAGTCACGGGCATTTAACAGTAATAGATAAATAATGAAATACATATATGTAAAATAATAACAAATAAAACATTATAATATTCGCATTTCTATCCGCGCCAGACGTAACCTACATGCTTGTCTATGCCATTGAGTGTCACTCTGTGGCATTCATATATATAAGTAGTCTGTGGTGGCATTGCTGTGACAAGCAAAAGGACGCACGCGCCGACCCTACGAAAATAAATAAATACATTGGAACAGTATCACTAGTGAACATACAATATAGATATATGTACATACGTGGTATGTGGTGAATCAAAGACATTAAATTATTCGTAATAGTGAATTAACGGAATGGATGAAATAAATAAACTATTGATGTGATATCGAGTTACAAATATTACAAGAAACAGTGACAGAACCAAACATTGTGTAGGCCAGCAATAACCATTCTTCTCTAAGTGCTGCCAGTAAATGCGTGGAATAAACATTAGATTTAATGAAATATCGAACATGTACATAATGAACTCAAAACAAGAACAAGGTGTGAAACAACTGCTGCGCCCGCCCAGTGAACAATCGCTGCCAAACGCTCGGACCACCATTGTTATCTGCGTGCACATCCAGGGTAGGTTCAAAGTGTGGTATCTTTTTGAAGCTGCAATAAATGCCGTTTAAACTTAATTTTGAAAGTACCAATTGTCTTTATAGCACGAAAAGGAGGTGGCAGGTCATTCCAGCAACGGGAGGCAGCGAATTTGAAACTACCACGGAATGCAGCAGTTCTATGCGATGAGGCTAACATTAGGTAAGAAGAAGCTCTTGTTTTAATTTTGTTAAAATCGCGTGACCATGACAGTTTTTTATATAAATACTCCGGTTTCTGTGTGAGAATTGTGCCAAAGAGTAGGGTAGCCAGGTGAAGCTTTCTGCGTGCTGACATTCTCATCAAATTACCCTTATTTAGAAAAGGAGTGATGTGGGATCGTGGTGGGACATTGTAGCAAAATCTTGCACAAGCATTCTGCACCCGCTGAATCAGCCTTTCGCTTCTACCAAGTATGCACGCCCCGTACACAGTGTCAGCGTAATTCAGCTTGGATAAAACAAGTGACTCACACAGCATGACACGCATATCCACACTTATGTAGGGACGGATACGATACAAGACCTTGAGTCGGTAGAAGCAGTTGCGCACAGCCTCCAATATGTGTGCTTCAAAATGCAGCTGCCCATCAAATACTACACCTAAATTACGAGCCTCCAGAACCCTTTCCACACCACAACCATCAATCCTGAGGTCCAAGCTGCAGTCAAGCATTTTGTTCAGGAAATCCCTAGATCCCATCACAATATACTTGGACTTACTGGGATTCAGGACCAAGGAGTTTCGTGTAGACCAAGCTGAGATCCTTTCCAAATCTTCATTTATTTTACTTAAAGTTTCAGCTATGTCCTGGGACCGGAAGGAGAGGTACAACTGCAGATCGTCAGCATACAGGTGGAACTTGGTATTGATCAGACAGTTAGTGATGTCAGCACTGTACAGGATGAAGAGAAGCGGGCCCAGGATTGATCCCTGAGGTACACCCCTGACCACGCGCTTCGGACCAGAGGACAAGGTGTCTCCGCTGTCACAGGTCACCTGGACAAACTGCGATCGATTGCTAAGGTAACTCTCAAACCACTTAACAGTTCCAGCTTCACACCCATAATAAGACAGCTTGGAGAGCAGAAGTGACGTGTTAATTGAGTCAAAAGCACGTGAAAAGTCCAGTAGGACGAGGAGGGTTCCCATACCTTGGTCTCTGGCTTCTAGGATGTTACCAACCACATCCAGGAGCGCTGTTGCTGTGCTATGGCCCCTGCGAAAACCGGATTGAGCCAGTGGCAAGATACTATAGTGCTCAAGATATGCCTTAAGTTGGTCAGAGACAACCCTTTCTAATATCTTGGACAGACATGGGAGCAAGCTTATCGGACGGAGGTCTTTCAAACTAGTGGGGTTAGGTACTTTTGGGATCGGTCTAACTATTGCCATTTTCCACAGATCAGGGAAAGAAGAGTCGACAATGGACCTGTTGATGATAGCTGTGATCACTGCAAGCGTCCTAGGAAGTGTCAGCATCAGCATCTCCAGATAAATTTGGTCAGAGCCCTGTGCGTTGGACTTAAGATTGCGCAAGATCTTCAACACTGCATCCCGCTGGACTGGCTCAAGCCGGAAACAACTGTTGCCGTGTCTATGATGCTCAAAATAGGTTAAATCTGCAGTAGTGACCTTCCCACTGCCTGGTACATCCAAAAAGTGTTGGTTAATAGATTCTGGGTTGCTACAGAAATGAGGCAGACTATGCTCTGGCTTTCTCGAGGTGACTGCTGCTGTTTTGATATGACTCCATAACTTCTTAGGTTGTTTAATATTATCATTAATATATGTTTTAAAATATGCGCACTTCTCACTATCAAGAGCAGCTCTAACAAGATATTTAAACTCCTTGTAGGATTTAACATGATGTTCGGATTTAGTCGATTTCGACCTCAAATGACACTTATCACGAAGCCTCATCATTTCCCTGACCGTGTCTGTTATCCAGGGATAAGATTTCTCTTTAATTAGGACTTTTTTTAAGGGAGCATGCAAGTCGAAAAGTGTAAGAATGTATTGATTAAACATGGAAACCATTGCGTTCACATCTTCCAAACTTTCAATATATTCCCAGTCCATTTTGTTTAAGTCTTCATTAAAGAGTTCGGGGAGGATGTCTCTGAGTGGCCTGAAGGTAATCCAGTGTGGAGAAGGCTTCTCTAATTTGAAATTTAGTTCGACAGATATAATCGCATGTTGACCAAGCTCCGGTATATGTGATACAGAGACCCCACACACACGGGCATCAGTGCACACCACATCAATTAGAGTTTCACTATGATCAGTGAAATGGGTTGGCTCAGTAATAATTTGTTTAAGCTTGCAGCAATGTATAAAATTATTCAGAAGTTTAGTTTTATTTTCACTTTGGTTTAAGACATTAATATTAAAGTCGCCGAGTAGGATAACTCTGTCCGCGTTAGCAAAGGAGAAGAGAGAATCGGTAACCGCATCCAGGAAGGCATTCACATCAAGCCACGGCGGCCTGTATGCTGTACCAACAATAACTGAATGCGAGTTGACGTTAAGTCGGAGCCACATCTGCTCGACCTGCGGCGCGGGCGGGTGCGGCACGGCTCGCACGCGCACCCCGCGGCGCACGTAGAAGCCCACGCCGCCCCCGCGCCCGCCGCGCACGGAGCGCGGCCGCGGCACGTGCCGCAGCCGGTAGCCCGGTACTGTCGGCGCGCGACCCTCCTCTCCCTGCCTGAGCCAGGTCTCATTTATCGCCATGATGTCTACCGAGAGGTTATCCATAGCAACTAGGAACTCCTCATGACGTGAACCCAGCGACCCCGCATTAAATAACCCAACTTTTAAATTTCTTGTTGTCTTAATCATTTATGAAAATATTAATGTATTTAATAGTAATATTTTGAATGTAGATATCGTCAAAGGTATTACGTAGTGTGAAGTTTTGCTTAATGAGATGTGTAAATATACTGAAATACATGGTGTTCGGTATAATTCGAAAAAATAAAAAGTGAAGTATTGTAAATATTGTAGAAATATAGATAGTCATCCAAAGTGTATAATTATATAAAATTCGTAAAATCAAAAATATAAAAAATATTGAAAACGCGATAATAGTGAGCTGAAGTGTGATACATATAAAATGTACATAAATAGTCATAGGTCGTGCTGGGCCACTAGAGAAAACCAAAGTATACTGAGACAGGGAAACAGCCGGCCTCGCACAAGCCAATCTTAAAAATCTAGGTGAATACAAAACAGAAAAATAAAAAAAATAAAAGTATAGTTCTAGACACACAGTACAGTGATTCACGGGAGCCAAGTAATCAAACATCCTTTGCAGTTGACACCTCACAACCAAAAACCCGCGCAAGATCCGCCTCTGAGCGGATGCAGTGGGTGGGCTTCCCGTCACCCTGCTTAGCCAGAATGCGGCCGAACTTCGTCCACGTATACCTCCATCCCAGACGGCTGCCAGCTTCACGCACCAGGTAAAACAGATGCTTGTTAGCTTTGGTGAGCCTCTCATTCAGAAAGAAGCGACGTGGGGGTGCAGATAACCCTAGGTCCGCGGTGGTGGCTCCGCGCCGCACGCGCGCGCTCTGCAGCAGGTCATCGCGCAGTGCGCGCCGCGTCAGGCGCACCACGAGGCGCCGCCCGCGCGCCGCCGCTGCTCCCACTGGGCTTGCTGCGCCGACCGGACTCGCGCCGCCCACAGAGCTCGTCTGCACCTCGCGTTCGACTCGCAGGCCCACCCGTTGCGCAAACACTATATCACGCTCATCGAGCGTCACCCCAAGCTTTGCCGCCACCAGTCCGACGGTGTGCAACACATTCTCACCAGGCGTCTCCGGGATATTGGTGATCTCAAGGTCGGAGCCAAGTAAATCCTGCTCGCGATCGTTTAGATCGAGCTGCAACTGCAGCACAATCTGCTCAAGCTGACTCACTTTGCTGTCAGGCACTGCAGCACTTTGCCTGCTCTCGAGAGCTTCGATCCTGGCCTCCAGGCCGTCAACTCGCTCAGTGCAAATTCCCATTGAAGAGTGCAGGCCTGACATCTCGCGTCGAAACTCCCTCATTTCATCTCGGACTTCCCGCAGCTCAGATCTGAAGAGCCTTATCTCCTCACGAAGGGTCAGCTGTGTATCAGGCGAAGGCTCCCCATCAGTAGCTCCCTGTTCACTGCCAGTGCGGCTGAGAGGCTGAGTACCCTGCGCCTGCGACCCCGCCACAGGTGACCTAATCATAGCGCCCTGGACCTGTACTGGAACTGGAGACGTTGCCGCTGCCAACGCTGCTGCTGGTTTTGCTGGGGGACCACTACCTAGGTCCTTGACGGGTGTGGCGCTATTGTCTCCCCTGGGCAATTTTTTTTTGCACTCGGGGCACAGCCAATCGCCACTTATCTGGGTTGGGTCGGGCAATAATAAGCACGCTAGGTGATACCGATTGTGGCAGGCAGAGTTGCTACAACTAGCGCCCCCTTTTGCCGACAGAAACCTTCCGCAAGCTGCACACTTCACCATAGTAGTGTGGCTAGAAAGAGATAGATGGCGCCTGCTACGCAAAAAATATTGACCAACATGCGCAGATCTGCGGCTATAGCGGTCAAACTTTTTGAAAAAAGTGACACTTTTTGGAGGTACCGGCGGCACAAAAAAACTTCAACTGACCTATAAGTCTAAATGTACGAAAAAAGTTATATTGTTTTTACGGATTAATCACAAAATTACACTTCCGAACTGTTATATTTTTCTTCCACACGATCACACACGTAAGTACCACTAAAGTGATATCGTACTAAACGAATTGTTTACGGATTCTATTAATGTTTAATTTTACAATTGCGCAGACACGAACAGTAGTTGTGTACCGTAAAGCGTCCGTGACGTCACTCTGACGATCAAATTGAAAATCAAGATCAAATTGACTGAAGATCTTTGGGGAATGTCCATTAAAGTCTGTACATCCATAATTGACACTATAGCGCCTTACTTAGCCTTCATATTTAATTTGTGTGTGGATCAAGGAGTCTTCCCGGATTTAATGAAATACAGTAAGGTAATACCACTTTTCAAATCCGGGGACAGCAAAGACACCAATAATTATAGACCCGTATCCGTGTTGCCAGTTTTCAGCAAGGTATTTGAAAAGGTAATGCTTAATCAAATGCTCATTCATTTTAACACAAATAAAATCTTACACAATCAACAGTATGGTTTCACCAAGGGACGTTGTACGACTGACGCTGGGGTCACCTTATTAAAACACATATTTACGGCGTGGGAAGAGGCCCAAGACGCCATAGGAATCTTTTGTGACCTCTCCAAGGCATTTGATTGCGTCGATCACGAAACCTTGCTCTTGAAACTTGAGCATTATGGACTTGGAATACTTGCGCTCAGTCTAGTAAAATCTTATTTAAAGGATAGGCAGCAGCAAGTTCAAATAAATGGTGTCAATTCACTTAGTTTAAAAGTAGAAATGGGAGTTCCACAAGGCTCGATATTGGGTCCTTTCCTCTTTTTAGTGTATATTAATGATCTACTCCATTTATTAAAAAATCAACCACAAATGGTGTTATTTGCTGACGATACTTCTTTAATTTTTAAGGTAGAAAGAAGTGCTACAAATTTTGACGACGTTAATAACGCCCTAATGCAGGTCCATAATTGGTTCACTGCTAATAATTTAGTATTAAATGGGAAAAAAACTAAGTGTACACGATTTTCTTTACCTAATGTCAAAAGTAGTGATTGTGAGATAGTATTGAATCAAGAGAAACTAGAATTCGTCGATAAAACTGTTTTCCTGGGGATCACGCTCGACTCGAGGCTTCAATGGGGTTCTCATTTAACATCTCTGGCGGGACGGCTAAGTTCAACAGCATATGCTGTCAGAAAAATCCGTAAATTTACCGATGTAGATACCGCGAGGTTAGTCTATTTTAGTTACTTTCATAGTATCATGTCTTACGGTATTTTACTTTGGGGACGGGCTGCAGACGTCGATTCTATTTTTATTCTGCAGAAAAGAGCCATCAGAGCCATATATAATCTCCGCAGGCGCGATTCTCTAAGGGTAACGGTACCTTGTCAATATATCTATGAAAACATCATGTACGTAAGAAAAAATGTACATCTTTTTACTAAAAGAGGTGATAGACATAATTATAGTACCAGAAATAGGGACCTATTAGTTCAACCAGGTTTCAGACTGGCTAAAGTGGACTCATCTTTCATGGGGTACTGTTTAAAATGTTACAATAAAATACCTCCCCACATACTTCAACTGAATGAGACGAAATTCAAAGTTTGTATAAAACGCACACTATGCAGCCAGGCATATTATAAGTTGGGGGATTATATCGCTGATAAAAATGCCTGGCTCAATGCTGGTCCTGCTCCACAACCACAACTAATTGATTAACATTTGAAAATACTGTTGAAGCTGCTGAAGATTGTAAGACTACCTTTGCTTTGTATAAACTCAATCTCCTTTGTATTATATAATTGCATAGGACAAGTGTGAGTACTATGTACTATCGAGCTACCATTTACCGGGTAATGTCTTTCATTGACTTGAATGTGTCCTGGCGGCTGATAGATGTCATGGTCACTCAAATGTCTCGCTGACGGTGGCGCGTGTGTTGGATCATTTAGCTCCCTTCAAAATGGTTGAGCTGAATGGTGCTGATCCATGCGTCATGTTCGTGAACGGGCGCTGTCAGTTGGGACTGGTCATCTCTTAGCCACCACTGCTTATTTTTTATATATGCTGTACACTGGACACTCAATGTGTACGTCATATCGTTCTCACATATAATTATACCTATATATACAAGATTAATGATGTAACTAATATTTATGTAACAATATATGTAATTTAAAAGAGTGTCCATGGAGTTTCTTGCCCGTTCTTCTCCATAGGTACCTACTACGCTTTGGAATGGGCAACTAGCATCATATTTCTGACTGACCGACCACTTGACAATTCAAAAGTGCCTGTAAATGGTTTAATTGAAATAAATGCTTTGAGTTTGAGTTTGAATGTCACCGAAAGCGATAGTGATGATTTTTTATCTGATGATGAATAAAAACAAATTATGTAATATGCGATGTTTTTTTATTTTCATTACCTACCTATAATTGTTATATTTTATACATCTATAGTTTCAACTACATGATGTATTGAAAATAGAACAGTCTTACA
Source organism: Brachylomia viminalis (assembly GCA_937001585.2). Classification (NCBI taxonomy): domain Eukaryota; kingdom Metazoa; phylum Arthropoda; class Insecta; order Lepidoptera; family Noctuidae; genus Brachylomia; species Brachylomia viminalis. The sequence continues at coordinate 8,871,840 of OW443302.2, read as the reverse complement.
AGTTTCCTCGCAATGTTTTCCTTAATGTTTAAAACACTCGGTATACAGTATAGGTAGATACTATAGGAACATAGTCGTCAAAAACTCGTTGGTATGTACAAAGCACGACTAAAATTCGAACCCTGTACCCGATATTGGCAGTTCGGCACACTAACTATTCACTAGACAATCGAGGCAATTTCATTAATTCTGGAGTTTTTTTCAATCATTCACTTTGTCAACAACTACACACTATTTTTATTTCATCAAAAACTGACAACACAGTAAACGTCAGATGACTTCGTCTAATTAAAAATACGACTATAACTACTTACCGTATTTTGTATTTTTCTTTATGTCAGCTCGATTATTTTGCTGGCGTGTGAATATTTTGACGGAAAACATATACAGGTTCACAATAAATTTGAATCGGCACTTTTAAGTGCAATTAACACCATCAGATATCCAAGTCCAAGATTATCTAACACATACTAATAAATATTCGTCGCCATTCAGTACGTTTCTTGTCATTGAAAATAGTTCCTTTAATTTTTTTTTTTTGTAATTCTCTTCAAAAACCTATTTAGAACAATTTTCTTTACAAAGTACTTATAAGATAATATCTGCAGTATAATGGTTTCTTTGAACACCGAATAACAGCTCTAATACAGCTACTATACAGTTCTACTAACGCCAAAAGCTGTGTAATATGGGCCCTTTTATACTTATAAGCGCTTATACAGCCTAAATAATATGAGCTTATAGTATAAAAATGAACTGAAATACAACTTGTATACAGCTTGCAAAGCTACTTGGGACGGAGTGAACCGAAACAATTTTATATTTGACCGTACTTATTACAAACTACAAAAATAGTAATGTTGTGTTTATAAGGTTTGGAGCCATTTAAAAATAACACCAAGTAAAAGGTAGCCTGAATAAATAGGGCTATCAATGGTACTGGTGGTGGGCCTGAACTTAATTTACAGCTGATTGATTCAGAACATCGTGTCCTCAACATAATTATACCCCAGGCAGCTACAGGCGACAGGTGAAAGGGAAGCGGATTTTTCTGAGGTTGGTTTTGGTGCTTTAATATCATTATTTAATAACTACAACAAAATATAGGTATAATATAAGTATGTAATATAATATGTATATTATAAAAATTACGTAACACAATTTACCACAAAATTACACGCATTAATACGAACGTAAGGGAAGCCCGGGCAAGACGCATAAGTTAAGGGAGAGTGTAAATAAAACCACAATCTGATAATCAATAGAACCCTTTGTACTTTTAATTTGTACTATGCAGTCATCTTTGGAAAACTATCATTAAAATTTAAAAAAAAACATAAACAATTTCTATAATAATTATGAGCTTTAACAAATAGCATCAATTATCCGTTTTGCCCGGGGGTCGGACAAAACGGATACGCCCCAAGGGTAAAAAGGATATGTTGAATTAATTTAGTTCAATCTTCGCATTCATCACAGAAGTAGCTGCCAACTCCTACATAAGAAGTGCAGTCTTCATGCGCCCAAATTTTGCACTGACTACACTGAATCCAATCTTCCGCTGGTGTTTCATTGTATTTCTCAGCGCACACAAAACAGTAAAAATCTGGTTTCGGGTTTTTGTTTTTTTGTTTGACTGAGGATCTTTTAGTTTTGCTGGGGCCTGCTAACTCAGAAATCTTGGTCTTCTTTGTACTTGCTTTCTCAAATTTTAATGCTTGCTCAGCTTTGACGGGAGTAGACGTCAGCACCTGTGATTTCTGCCTCTTGTGTTTACGGCCTGTTTTAGGAGCAGCCATAGTCTCGGAATAGGTCTAATTTGAAATGGGGTAAGGCTCGCTGCAGGCGCTGGATGATTTTTTCCTGGTGAATGAGCTGATTCTTCTTCCAGTGTATTGAAATCAGGCAAAGGTGTAGTAGACCTTTCAGTCTCTATTCCTGAAGTGATAACGGACTATGTGGAAGATTCAGCTACTGCTTCCTTTGCGGTAAAAGATGCAATTGCAAGTAAGTAGAACCGGGTCAGTCAACGTTGTTGTTGCTAGAGATTCATTTAAAGTGCAGTCGGTCATAGTAGACGATGTCCCATTGAAAGGATCTTTGGCTATTGTGGACTGTGCATCATTTACAGGATCTTCAGTTATAGTACACGGTGCTTCAGGAAAAGGTCGGTCATAGTTGAAGGAGCGAAATCCAAAAACATTTGGATCATTAAGCCAGATTCCCGGTTTTTTAAACCCATTAACTGCATTCTGAACCGAAAGCACCTTTGGCGTACCTACGCTCCCCCAAATAGTTTTGCCATATCATACTGGTTTACATTTCGGCCTGGGTGCATTTTTTGAAAGGTGTTCAAAATATAAAATATAGGTACCTACCTAAACGGAGAAAAACGACAGTACACGGAATCTGTATAAAATTAACATTACTTGGCAAAAACCAAGATAATTAAAAACCAAGAACAATAATAAGATAATTAAATAACTAAACTGGCAAAATGGATACCTATCCGTTTTGCCCATATCCGTTTAACCCAACCCACTAATATTAGAAACAAGTCAAGACTTGAAATGTTTTTATTAAGTAAACAAAAAGTAACGATCACAAAAAATACTTAACTAAACGTGCAATTGAATAAATAAAACACATTCAAGCAACTGATGATACAAAAAGTTTGTGTACAAGCAAACCTTCACAGAAATCGTAACAAAACAACAATAATTATTTTTTCTCCACAACAAAATGCACTCGCGTATTGTTTTGGTCGAACTGTCAATCTGTCATGGCGTTGCCGGTCGCACGTGCCACGACTTGAGAAAGTGTTATATTATATAGCGCCGTCTATTTTAATATATTTATAGAAAAAACAGTTATTCTTCTTACCCGGGCTATACTTCTTGCCCGGGCTTCCCCTAACTAATATAAACACAGACTATACAGAGAATATAAACATAAACAACGATTCACTTGTCACTGTCACACACCAAGGGAGCGTTCCGAGTTGCGCTGTAATCGATTTGAGCGTGCTAACACCCGTACCGAATTAGCGTGAGCGCGATAATGATGTCCCGTGATATATATGACGTCATGATATACGCCATCTTGCTATAACGCCGACCGTGCCCTAAACTAATATCACCGTGAGCGCTGTCAAAAATCATAGTAAACTAAAGTGGCATTTTCGAAATAAAATTGTGCTGTAAAATCCAAGACGTAACAGAATAGCTGAAATGAGTTTTAAGCTCATGCGCATTATGTTTAATTATTGTTGCATCTATGTTATTTGTAATTCTTGGTAACAATTAGGAGTGTAATTGTATTTTTATTATTTATTTTTAACATAGGCTATAATATTGACATACATTAATACATTTAAATATTGTACACCCCATGGGTATGTTACAGTGATACAATAATGCTAACTGTAAGAACTGTATTTTCACCTGTGACAAACAATAAATAAAGAATATGGACATAGTATTTTTCTTCGGGGTAAATATTTGTCGGGTGCATTATATTAGCGTATTTACGCTAATATAAGCTGTCCTTGGACGAATCGTCGTCCTCAAACTCAAAATCTGAGTTATCAGCATCGATAGAGTCAACCAACAAAATAGAAATGCCAATGGGTTGAACTTCCATTTGCAGAAGAATATCGAATCGGTCTTTTTGTGCAAGGTTTGAGGTTGACGTTGGGCGATCACTGTGAACGCGTTTATGAGCGTTCCGAATTGATGACAGTTCTTAGCTGTCATAATCATGAAATCTAAGGCCCAGCGCACACCGCTGGAGGCGCGGCGGAGCGCATTTCCTTGAAACGCGGGCCTCGAGCGGCGCCAAGAGCCATTGAGAGCCCTCGAGCGGAATAACGCGCGGCGGCGCGCAGCTACTCCGAGCGCGCCCATGTCATTTTGCTGATCGATACTACGACGACCACACTAGTTAAATCTCTCCAGGCATCTGACCGCCAGCCAGCCGGGTGTGGGATAGCGCGGCGGAGCGCAGAGCAGCACGGCGCGGCGGGCGGCGTCTGGAGCAGTCGCGCGCATGCTCTTGTAGTAGCTTGAGGGCGCTCCGAGCACCTTGTGCGAATTTATTCTTATATTGACCGTATGTGAAGGTAGTTAAGGTTCATATTAAGAGCGTTTATACTTTATGAGTGGCAACGTCGCAATTTAGTGTCATATTTCGTGGTTTTCAATTTTTATCATTTAATCGGAGCTATATTTTAAACACTGTTTAATTAACTTTTTAGAATTACGTGAAAGTGTTTAAAAAGTAAGTAACCGTAATGCTTAGTTATTTTACAATGAAAATAACGCCCTGCAAGTTTCCAATGTATTGTTTGCATATGAATAGAACTGTAAACGCAACGATTTCTTACCTTTTACACAGTTTTCACATAATTCTAAAAAGTTAATTAAACAGACTTTTAAAATATAGCTCCGATTAAATGATAAAAATTGAAAACCACGAAATATGACACTAAATTGCGACGTTGCCACTCATAAGGTATAAACGCTCTTAAATGGTTGTCTTCAATTGCTCTCCGCCGCGCTTCCAGCGGTGTGCGCTGGGCATAAAACGGAACGCAAATTATTGATGTGATCCCTGTGAGCGATCACGGTCTAATTCGGAATGCAGGGTAAGTGAGACTGACATACAGGGTGAGAGACTTTACCATGACTTTACTACAACAGAACAATAACCGTAGACAGAGAATAGAGGAATTCCTGAAGAATTCCTCTATTCTCTGTCTACGACAATAACTAAAGCACTATTAGTTTACGTTTACCAACGCTTGAACCACAGACTACAATATAGTATAGGATACGTAGACAGATAGCATTCTCTGTCTACGATAGGATAGCCTGAACACCGCTTGGTAACGTCAAAGGAGAGGACAAAATTGGTACAATATTCCGAAGATTTTTAAACGCTAATGTGATATACCTTTTTAGAAAGCTTATTTATTAGGCTACTCGGTTATAGTTAAATATGACTTTTTCAGGCGCGCGTTTTTGTGAAAAAGTGAAAAATGTTTCAGTACAAACAAAACGCACATAGCCTTTATTTATTCATTTCTATGCAATATAATTATTTTAAATGTGGCTAAAGTTTTGGTTTTTTAAATACTTTGGCATTTTATTATATAATTTTAGCTGCAGCATCCAGAAAATGAGACAAAAAATATTGAATATCATGACAACGCAATATCAAAACGTGTCCATAGGAAGTCAAAAATCTGTAAATGTCAGAATGACGTTGATTACGTTGAAATAAAAAAAAAACACCTCCACTGTACTAGTAAAGTTCGCGAGGCGGAGTGTTTTTATCACAGAGTACTTTTTAGTATACTGAGAGTTTTTATATGTATTTATGTAGAGAAATACATCAAAAAATGTATTAATTATTGTCGGTAAGCCGTCTAACGGTTTTTTTTTTTATGGCAATCTGCCGAAGACTACGGCAATTTCTGCCAGTGTCACGTAGTGACTATACATGGGTATTTTATAATAAATATTTACGAAGAGAATATGAACTTTAAACTTTTGGTGGCGATCCTTTTAGCCCTGAAATAAACACAACACTAGTTATAGTTAGTACCTAACATAATTATAATATATACGTCTATACAATATATAATAATAAGACTACATAAATGTCTGAATATTAAACTTTAATATTGTTATTGGAAATAAATTTAATAAAAGCACGTATAACTTGAGGTTTAGGGAAAAAAGAGAGGAGATGACGGACATTATGGGTTTTTGGATGTTCAATTTTGTAATAACCTTATCAAAAGAGGAAACGTTATTCAAAGGGCAATTTAAAAATATGTGATCCAACCAATGACTAAAGACTCTTATTCTTTAGTCATTGGATCCAACGTACCATCATCCTAAAGTCTAACGGTTTGGACCTCTGTCTACGGTTTGGACCATAGATGTAGAATTCCGTTTAGTTTCTCTGTCTACGGTTTGGACTTTGGACCCATTTTGGACCGAGCTGCTCCTCACCAATGACTAAAGAATAATCTTTAGTCATTGCTCCTCACTGACAAGTGACAATGACATTGTTGACATTTGCCACAGGGCTGCCAGCCCTAAAATATAAATAATGTTTGTAGTTAGTGATGCCAGGATTTTATTTTTCAACACTTGTTTTAAAAAAAACGGGCGACTGTAAAAAAAAATGGAATGCCCCAAGACATCACAATAATTACCCTCTTTCAGCCTATATAGCTCAGAAGGCTGTTTCAATTTTGAATTATTTTAGTACCAAGCCCCATACATTTATTGAACGTCTCCTTTTAAACTCACACTCGTAATAACCCGCGAAATGTTACCGTACTTAGCGGTTATTGCTATTTCGCTACCTGGGTACCGGTACCAAATTCAGGCACCCAGCGCGAACCTCAAATCTCATAAATATGAGATTTGTGGTTCGCGCTGGGTGCCTTTGTACGAGGAACCTTGAAGTTATTTTTCTAATGCTTAATATCTACCCTTTTTACTTACTATATCTGTTTTATATTTATTTATTTATATATTCTTTATTGTACACCACAAAAACACTCACTCTAACTTACGAAAATATTTGTTTGGTACCGGTACAGATTAGAAATACTGATAATAGTACAGGTACTAATCTGGTACCGGCATCGGCATCACACCAAAGCCAATGGTACCGGTTCCCAAAAATACCGGTATCACAAGCCCTGCTCACGACTAATAATATATGAATTTAAGTGTAGGTAGCTTAATTATTGAATTTATGTTGGGAGATTAAATGAAACGCTATGATATCAATCTTTTATAAATATTGGTAAATATAGGTCAAATGTGGTACAATTAAAATCAGAGGAAATATTTCTATCAATTTTATATCAAAATGGAAACATCCATGCATTATTTTCTACACTTTATCATTATATTAACTGTAAGTAATATTATAGGTACCATAACTATCTGTATAGGAACATAAGCTTATTAGTGAGAGGGTGAGATGTTAAAATATTAGCTAATAATGTAATTAAAAAAGATTTAAACTTTAAGATTTTAAGCCTCTTCAAATTTGTTAGATCAATAAACCAGTTATTAATATAAAGAGGCCTTGATCAATGTAATGGATAAATTAAAGTAATGTTTGATTAAAAAAAATAACACCCTAACACTAAATTCTAGACTTGCTAATCTGATAACCAGAAGCTCAATAAAACAAATGTCTAAGGATAAATGCAATTTAAACTGTGCGAATTATGAGTACGAATTTTATTCCAGACTTAAATTATTATAAACAATATTTAAGTAGGTACTATAATTATGTTTTACCAAATGAATTAATTGAAGAACATTAATAAAAGGTTATACTAAAAGATGAATTATTTTAAACATATATTAAGTGAGCGAAAGTAGTCAGTTAGACTTACTTCTAATACAATTGCACAAATCCAATTGTTTTAGTTAGTATATTGTTTAAAATAACGCCCACTTATATCCATTACAATAAAATGCGATAGAGTGTAGAAAATGGAAATATTCACATTGAATGTGCTGAAAACCAATAAAACATGGCACATTCATTAATCCTATCTATGAGAATACGACAAAATAGTAACGTTGCTAATGCAAATGATGAACCACCATTTATCAACATCTTTCACACAAATAAAGTTGGTACATATATTATACAACTTATTGTTCTAATAAAAATAAGATTAAAAACTGAATGACAGTGACAATTCAAATGCGATCCTTGAGATTACTCATAATTAATTATAGCAGACCCTCGTATGTTGTGCATTTCAAGAAAATGACTGTCGTGATGATTATAAAACGTCGTCAGTCTTTAAAGTTTTTACAAAAAATGCATGCATTGTAATAATAACAAAATATGGTAAAATTTTCAATGTTTTATTGGTTTTTAGCGAAATATACAAAGAAAAGTGGTCGATTAAATGTACAGACGATCATCATTTACAAACTAATTAATAAGAAATAACCATTTTAATACTTTAAGACATAAATAATAACACATTTTAAACAATTTAACTTGCTTCTTTGACTTAAAATCTCTTATTACTATTTTTGACTACACTAATAGTATAACCAAGTCCGTTATGTTACATTGTTAATTATCCTATACTGACATAATGTAAAGGCGGTAGGCAGACAACTCCTTATAACTACGGACTCAGAAACAGAGTGTGAAGTAAGCATCGAGAATGAATAGTAGTATGTATAAAACTAGGGCTACTCTAAACACGAAATCAATCCTTTTAAAATCTGTTGTTATCAAGTCAAAATATTGTTTGAATAATAATTTACTAACACTGATTAATTTAGCATAGAATCTATTTTGAAACATCTGTAATTTCATGTTATGAGCCCTATGTTCTGTATGATAAACAAAGTCCTATTAAAATACATACGCAGAAAACACTTGAATCACACCACAACGCTAAGTAACAGTAACCTGACAGAGTTAGAGAGATCCCTTGTGTATAAATATATTTATATTTTCGTAATGGAAAACTTATCTACACATAAATTTTATCTAGTCATAAGTACCATAGTGTATGATTGACATTATTATTGCTAAATGTTAACAGTGTAGGGATCTCTGTAAGGCTGTCAGGTCCACAACACAATTTTGGACTACAATATCACAACATACATACATATAAATAGCTACATAAATGTGACACACACACACACACACACGTTATTCTATCAATATGGTGACTCAAACTAGCGTAACTTAATAATGAATAAATGATCAGTCTTAAAAATTCATATGGTTCCGTGGACAAGACCATAGCATTATGATGCCTGCAAAGCGTTGTACTTGTTGATCCACTCTGTTGCTGAGTCAAACTTAAAATACATTCAAAACTTATATGAAAAATATTAACAAAAGAGCACGGCGTTTTACATTTTTAACAAAAATGACAGCACATTAAAGCAAACATTATTTAATCACTGTATAGAATTATATTACCTAAGTCACAAGATAATGTAAGAATATGTGAACCTTAACTCTTATAAAGTAAAACAGTGGAACATGATTGTTCACTATAATTTTATCCCAAATGTAGATTAAATCGTCACCTATTTGGTAGAATAATCTAGTAATTGTAATTCCAATATCAATAACTTGATTGAATAAATACTTTATTTTCAATCTTGTGTTAAAAAATCTGAGCTATTTAGATTAAGTGCTTTTAGGTAGAATATATTTTATCTCACTTGTGACATGATAAACATTATAGTTCTTTATTAAAACATCATAATAAATCAACTGGTCTATAGAATGGGATGTCATTAACACCTTGTCACTTGTTGACAACTACACTATCTAGTACATAAATCCTAACTGATTAAGACCTAAAAGTAGAGTTTCAATTAAAGAGAAGCAATACATAATTACACTAATCAGTTAAATTGAATACAATACATCATACAAAACATGTTCCAATCAACGATGTCTCATGCAGAATAACTCTTTAATGAGAATTCAACAACATGGAATGCTCTAAAATTTCTGTATCTATAATTTAGGGATGGCAGCATAAAGTGCCTATAATTTACTAATGTCACATACAAAATATGCATTACACTGGGCATTCTAACATGAACAAAAAAGCAGCAACACTGGATAAATATTAGTCAATACATTATAATTACTATAGATTCTATATCAACATTTTAATTAAATATCATAGTGATTTGTCACCATTATTTTGCATTCTGAGTATCTTGCCTCAAGAAATTGTTTGTCAATTTAAATGGCACACCAACAATTAGTTGGTGAGGGTCAAATTTAGTGACTATCCGAAATACCATTATTAAACTATGCACCTACTACATTTATATCATGTGACTTTACATACATCAATTAAAATAGAAAGGATTTTTTAAATTAAATTTATTAACAACTGCATAGTCAATGACTTGTTATAACCGCATGCCTGCATATCCTGCATTCTGCCAAAAGCCATAGTGACAAATTAAATTCTTGCTGTGATAATAAATGTAAAATGCTAGACCAGCAGAATGCAGGGTTCGTTTTCTACACAAGCCAAATGCTTTCCACTAAAGAACTATCCGGTGTCCATGATGCAACTCTATACCTCCATGAATCTCTTTCAATTGAATATGGCAATAACTGGAAAATAGATTTGAATTTAACTTTAAATTTACTCAAACACACACTCATTTTTCCAAAAACTTGTCTAAAGAAATAAAATAACATTGGCACGCGGCATGGTGTACTATTATCCTTCATCATCTAATCTTACATAAGTCAGTCAATCCTCTTTCCATAAACACATGCTGCAAAAAGCCAAATTAACATAAACATTAATATAATTACATTTGAGACTAATCTAAGCACAGCGCCGATCGGCATACGCGACAACGCATCCAGCTAATTCTATACCACTTATCGATTCGACTTCAATGCGTAATAAAAAAATAAACAAAGACGCAGACTTATCGATTCGTCACTTTGGAAAAGATAATTAAAAAACTAAAAATTAAAACTATATTCGAGGAGGGTCAGGAGTGCTCGCTAAGCGGAAGCAAATTTACGAGCTTAAAGTCATAAATAAACACGTTTAACGCGATCACGAATGCTTCACAACAATCACACCCGGTCTCGGCGGCGGCGGAAGTTCCGCTTTCTTAGTGAGTGCCAGGGGCGCATCCCCTGCCTCCTCGCGGAACAAATGATCCCCCTCAAGGTGACGAATGGCTTCCACAATAGTTTCCAGGTTCTGTCGACTAGTGCTTGCGAGATACAAACGCGATGGCGCGTCATGAGCTGCGTCAGGAAGAACCTCTACTTCAACGCGAGGCTCGGCTTTGATGGCAGCTTCTAGTAGTGGAGCAGCAACAACAGCAGGTTCCACAGGTGGGGCTTCTACTTCCTCACTTTCAAGCTTACATTCAGCAGCAACGTCTGTCTGTTCAAAATGAATAACAGGACGGGCTTGTTCATGGGCATTGTTAGGATAAACCTGAGCTTCAACAGAATGAAGGCGCTCTTCCAAGTGCCGCCGCAGTCTCCGTTCACGTTCCAGTTGAACATGTAATTCACTGCTTTCTGATTCTTTTTTCTGTGAAACACTTGTCACAGAAATGACAGCCACAGGCTCAGGTGATCTAGAGTTGGTTATGGTATCCTCAGTAGAGTCAGGAATTATGGCTGGGATATGAGTAAGAATTTCACCTTTTCTTTTCTTCAGGGGTATTTCTCCACCTTCATGTTGGTTGAGTAATCTCTTCAGCTGACAATTCTGAGATAGAAGTCTTGTTTTTTCTTGTTCCAAGTTGTAAATATATTCAGCTGTCTGCTGTAGTATTGCAGCCTGTAAGATATTTATATGATTATGATAACTGCTTTTATAGAATAAAAATATGTATACTAAGTCAAGGATATTGTGTACTTAATAGTAAGAAGCATCCAAACCCAAGTAACTTTTTGTAGAGCAACATATTGCATCATAATAACCTATGGCAACTATCTATGGCTTTTAGTATGTTTACGAAATAACTTTTTGTCACGTGTTGGTGCTTACTAATACTTTTAATGAGTACTGCAAAGTTGCTCAACAAAAAGTATCTCCGGTGTGGATGCACCTGTAATAAGAAACTGGAGTTAGGATTATCTCCATTTATCGAAAGCCTGTGCAAAATTATTTGTAGACAAATCTCATGTCAACTCTTACTGGTTTTGTTATTTTGTACAACAACTAGCACAACATTAGATGTGTTTTACCATAACTGGAAGTAGAAACAGGGTAAATTACCTACTCTTCAGAATTTAATCTACAAAGAACAGCTATTGAATTAAATCCACTAGTTGACACAGCACTTTCATGGTTTGTGATACATACTCAAGAATTATAGTGCTTTAGAAAGAAACCGTACAAAATGCTGGCATTAGATACCAAATTTCCCTGAGATTTGCCACAAATAACACTTTCCTGGGAACATGGCAACCTAGGAATTGAAACAAGGATTCCCATGTCCATAGCCTCCTACCATGTTTTGACTGCAACCCTGTACTCAAAAGGCCTGTCTGTGGTTATCAGCACCATTAGGAAAAATACAAGTATGTACCAAGGATAAAAACTAAAAAATTACATACTTTGCTAAGCTTTTCTCCCTCATGACGAGGTAGCAGGGTCCGCAATGCCTGAAAACCAGCATTGATGCTCTGCATTCGTCTACGTTCATTGCTATTAGCAATTTCTCTTCGAATCCGTTTTTCTGCTTCCATTGTTTTTCTTCCAGAACTTGGATGTTTGTCACTGTGGAAACATGAGAAATTAAGCATGTCAGTTTACTTCATACCAATTGTTTAAGTTCTATAGCTATTTCTAGTATTTATACAGTTATATCTTTCTTTATAATTGGACCCTGTGTTGAAGATCATGACTATGTTGAGGCTAAACAGTAATATAAACACACCAAAAAGTACCAAAATAATTCAACCTGCTTCAGACATGTATCAAGTACTTACATATTTAAAAAAAAGTTTATCTTAAAAAATCATCAACTCCTGTAAAGGTTTCACAAGAGTGTAATAAACTACCTATACATATTAATTGTATGAAATATCTGTTATTCTCATACAACATATTGCTAGGATGTTATAATTTTCCAAAATAATATTTACAATGAGTTTGTTTATACTATAACATGAATGACTGTATTTACGCTAGAGTACATATGTTTGATAGTACATTTGCGATATGTAGAGGCGCTTACTACGCCTATTCGATTTGACCAAACATGGCGGCCCAACAGCTGACTACAGGCCGGCACGGGGCGTGAGCGTCATCATATGGCCCGCGAATTCACAAATTTACAATGAAATCCGAAGATGATAAATATTTTGCTTCAAAATTGATGCATATATCATTTTTAAGCATGAATGAGAGCGAACGAGTAAAAATTCGGCGACCACGCCGGTTATCCATACCTGGTTAAAGCGTGATCAGACGCCTCTTCTTCGTACAAGTTATAATCTTCCACTTCTAGCAAACAAACGTCATTACCGTGTAATGACATTACTTAGGTACACTTAATACTTAATACTCATCTAAATTTCGAGGGATACGCACAGGAAAATCTTAATAATGATAAATTCACAGGCCACAATGGCGGGAAATGACAATGAGATCAGTCAGGTGACGCTACACAAAATATAGAACACACCAGTTTAGTAACCACAGAAATCACTCGCTAAAACGTTTTTATGGAAGAAAGCAAAGTCGAGATACACAATTTGAGTAAATTTTAAGCAAATAACTTTTAAAAACAGTAATTAGATAGAGGGAGTCAAGGGCAACGCGACATCAATGCTTAGTACACCATAGACTAGATTTTAGCTCGGTTCTACTTCTTCTATTCTACAAAAGAATAGCATAGACAAATGTTAAGTTTGAATATGGGGCTTTCGAATCCCTCAAATTCCAAAACATTCAGAATTCCAACATGCCACTTGTTCAATCAATTCAGGATTTCGTTATTCTCTAATCCGTGAAATATACTGCTAGCTGTCACTATCCATTTTTTTTTTACACAAGCCATAGCGCTAAAATCTGAGGGGCAATTCCCGTATTTTTAAGACCGTTCGCATTCTAATCTCAGTCTCAATCTGTCAAAATTACAATCAATTTACATACATTTTTGACAGGTTTTTGACATTGATTGTCGCTGAGATGAGATTGCGACTTGAATTTGAACGTTTTCCTACAAAAAATTGGCCTACAAATCTAACAACATCATCTAGTTTTTTTAATACTTATCACAAAACATTCCGCAAATGTAAAGATTACCAAGGGCGGCGGCGCGGCGGCGCGGCGCCATACTGTCAACCTCACTCGTGCGCCAAAAGTTCCTTGTAGCGGTGTACTTCTTTTACGAACAATATTATTTGGCGAAAGCGTCAAAGTGGCCCACATAAGTCAAATTCTCTTATCAATTTTGCAATTTGCAGGCCAGTTTTAGTAGGCCAATTCTCGTACATAAAAAAAGTTCAAATTCAAGTCGCAATCTCATCTCAGCGACAATCAATGTCAAAAACCTGTCACAAATGTATGTAAATTGATTGTAATTTTGACAGATTGACACTGAGATTAGAATGCGAACGGTCTTAAAAATACAGGAATTGCCCCTCAGGTAGTTAACTCTATGCACTGTGTACACTCACTGGCGATTTCAAAATGTCACTTCCATACACAGATTTTGACGTAGCTAACGACAAATGACCTATCAGTGTGTGTGAACGTACGATTTTTAAATCGCCAGCGACAGCGAGTCGGACTAAAGCCAGCCACATTACAGGCCAGCCGTCCAATGTGTTAAATATCTTTCTGAGGAAGCTCGCCCACGTACTACTTTTTGTAGCTCTAATAATAGCAGCTAGTTTTATAGTCAAATTATAATGGGCAACTTTTTGTAGCATGAGGGCGTTTCAGTATTGAACTCTGAATGTTTTATATTCGGTGACAAAATAATCACTCAGCAATTGGCGCTCGTAGGCGAGTTCCCTGAATTTGGTTTTTGGGTTTCTAGGATCTTAGCGGCAATAGTCCATTATATATTTTTTTTTCGGCTACTTGCGTTCATGGATTTTTTTGGAAGAATGTTTTAGGAGTACAGTAGGCCGCACGTCAGTGGTAACAAAACCATCCGTATTCTATTGAAACTCGGGATCGTCATCATCATCATCCACAGCCCGACTTTACCCACTGCTGCTCTCTTTTCTTGTGCCAATTCCCACGCTCTGCTAGCCGCGTCCATGTTTAGTTGCCCGTGGTGGCAACAATATCGTCCGCCCATCTCGCCGCCAGACGACCGACACCTCGTCTTCCAGTCCTGAAATCTGGAATAGGCCAGTTCAAAGGTAAAGTCAAAGTGTTACTAATACCACCGACCACCCACCGACGACGCGCACGGTACGGTCAACTGAATGTACACATGGCTACACTATAAATTCCAATGTAAGCTGAACTCGCAATGTATAGGATTTCCTTACAATGAGAGGTCAGTGTAAATTGGAATTTTATGGCTTAATGTGTAGCCGTGTGTACACACGACGACTTAATAGCAAGCTGTACATTTCCAGTTTTAGCTGACCTCGCATTGTATAGGCTTTTCGTACAATGAGAAGTTGGACTATATTGGAAATGATATAGCTTGATATGTCGTTGTGCGTACATACTTCCTGGGTGTAGATGTGTAGATCTACTTTGACTTTGCATTTGAGTTTGCTCTGTTCGTAGGCTTGACTATTATAACAGTATGGCAACATTTTGTTTGTATATGACTTGTATAAACGCGTCCGAATAGAATATCACTCCATAAAAATATTGAATCCTTGAGTTGGTACACAGGGTAAACTCCATTTTTATGAAGTTGGTTGCAGTGAAGCGTCCTGAATGCATCAACCAATCGCTGGTAAGTTAAAATTTTGAATTATTATTTTCGAAGTGGGGATTTCGTCCTGCCGCCATATTGTGTTCATGTGTTGAGCTGTGAGTGCTGGAAGTGAATATTTTACGTATTTCAGTGTAAATTCTTTTGTTAATATATTTCGGATTGATAAGCCATAAGGTAATCCTTGATTTGATATTAGTTTTTGTCATAATATTCGTATTTGTATCTAAAAATACGAACTTTAAATACATTGAGACCTTACAAGCCGGTTGCTCTAGAATTGCAGCATCGGTAAGCAGTATTGGTGCAAGTACTGTTCGAGATCGAGGTACCTTCGAAATAAATCTTAAATGCACTTTGCCAAGTTATCGGAAATGCAATTCATAGAGACAATACGGTAGAAGGTTCGGTACCTATTCTTAAATTTCAGAATGGGTTATTGAATGCACACAAGGGTGGTACCTATGGTGTCCGTAAAGTTGAATTGACATACCTACACTATAGCTCAATTCATTGTATTTTACTCCAGATTGATTGTGTATTTTCCAGATATTGATAATGATTCACTTGTTTGAACTGATTTAAGTAGGTACCTACATATAAAATGTTTTCCGGCAAGTAGGCACGTTCTTTGTGATTAACAACGGAACGATGAATCATCGTTGTGAGTAACTGGGGAGACAGTAGAAACTGTAAAAACAGGGGTGTCCTAAGTGGACGTGGTAGAACATCCTGAGCTTACGACTTTCTTTTAATTTGTACTTTTGTTTATTCACTGGTTTACTATCATTTTTAACACGTTGTATCTTTTGTACATAAACATAACGGAGAATAAACGAGATGGCCTTTAAATTAGGTACTTATTATGTAGGTACATAGTACTACGTTCCCTTTGTGTATAGCGACTGTATTGATCAGTGCTGTTGTTAGTTTAGCTGAATTAAAGTAAAAAGAGCAACAATGTCCACCTCATGAATAATCCAAAGTACTTATTAAATCTGGTTGAATTAAAACTGGTACCCAGGTTCACCTGCTAATTAGCTTAGTTCCTTGATTGCTGAACATATTTTAATAGGTAAGTATTATTATTATGTTCAGAAATCAAGTTAAACAGTGTGTCATTGGTTAGAGTGCACAAAAGAAACTGGGTGAAACTAGACAATAAAAAAAACGTGTTTTTTTTTATTTGTTTACTGTTTTTAAGGGTTTATTTTTTATTTGCCATGCAACATCAATTATTATTAACCCTGATTATTGTTTCTAATTTAACGACATTCACTCAATTAATACAAAGTTATAGGGGGTAATGGTAAAAAATAATAATAAATATTTTTTTAAGAATCGATAATAATATTTACGTTTTTTTTTTCAATCTGTTTTGTCGATTAATATTGGTCTGGTTTCACCCATTTTCGTTTGTGCACTTTATCCAGGGACAGACGGATGTAGTTCCGTCACTTTAAAGCTGATGAATCTTATCCCAAATAATAATGTGTAATTCGTCCGTGGATGAAACCTCAAAAACTTTGATGGCAATGTGTACGTTAGTATAAATGGTGTCATAATGTGGGCGGAGTTTATCTAGATCCGTTCCATGACTTCTGTGTGAATTTTCAAAGAAATATCGTAGGTAAGTAGCAATGCGAGACGGGATGCCAAAATTTCGAGCGCTTTTCGCTCGCTCTTTCAGCTTACGGTCTCTAACTAAGACGTCCATTACACGCTTACGCGAGCGTCACTCATTTTCAAAAGTCATGTATGACGAATGACTGATGGTGAGTGGTGGAATTCAATCGATATTAGACGCTCATTCTGATTTCGGAGTTCTGACTGATCGTCAGTCATACCCAAAATTTTACAGAGAATACACGTGTTCACTCAACTCAATATGGATGATACGTATTTATTCATTAAAGAAAAGCCTGTATTAGAATGTTGATTGCGATTATGAGCAAAAAAAACGTGTACAAAGAAAGCGTTGGGTGAAATATTGGCTATTAAACAGGGATGTTTAGAGCCATATAAACTTTGGATGATAAATTATGGGATTCGAAAGAGGACAAGGATTGTGCGAACTATTTTCGCATGAAAGGTGCGGTGCGTGTTTTGATAACCCTTTTGATTTTAGTAACACCATACCTAAAAAAACAAGATTCCTGTTTGCGAAAAGCAATAACTCCCGAAGAAAAACTAGGAGCGACTTTGTGGTATCTCGCAACTGGTAGAAATATTGAAGACATGAAGTTTTCAGTAGTTATGTCACCGTTTATTCAGCGTAATCCGTGTCCGACTCCATCACTGTCCGCGCGCTGACCTGACTGACGGGTGATTGACAAAATCCCATTACATTTTCACTCAAAAGTAAAGATTGATGGTTGCATAATGCAAAAATCGAAATATCTAGATTTTCGTCGTCAATTTCATTAAACCATCAGTCACTGTATTAGATGATAGGTTATCCGTCAGTCAGAGCCTTGGACTGTGGAAAAACTGACAGCAAAACCTACCGTGTAATGCACGCCTTAGTTCTAAGTTTTCTGCTTATGTCGACAAATTAACTCGTATTTCTGTATGAATGGTCAAAAGAGCATTTAACCTATCCGAGGCGGTGTGCTAGAATTTTCGAGCTCGTATTAGACGGTAGGTTATCCGTCAGTCACAGCCGTGACTGGTTAACTGACAACAAAACCTACTATGTAATGGATGCCTTAGTTCTAAAAGTTTTCTGCTTATGTCGACTAAATAACTCCTATTTCTGTATGAATGGTCAAAAGAGCATCTAACCTATCCGAGGCGGGGCGCTAGAATTTTCGAACTCTCTTCACTCGCTCTTACACCTTAGGTTCTTTTGGTTCTAATAAAATCGCCAAATGAAGTAACTCCTATTTCTGTTTGAATGGTCAAAAGTAAACCTAATCAATCCGGTTTTTAGAGAGAAATTCTTATAGGATCACTCGTGTGTCTGTCTGTCTGTCCGTCTGTCCAGCCATTTTCCTCCGAATCGAATGGACCGGTTAAGTTTAAAAAAAAATTGTAACTTATGAATTTCTGTAACCCAACAACGGACGAGTAACTAAAATACATGAATTTTGAATGGGGAGGCTATAAGATTTTTGTTTTAATGTTTGCAAATTTTACCGCGTGATATCAAATGAAAGAACTTATTGTAAGGGTCTCAACTTTTTTTTTGGTCTTGGTTTTAATATGACATTGTAAATCTCTCAATATGATGCGTACAACTTACACAACGTTACTTACATTTGCAGTTGGAAATTTGAATGAGAGAATATTAAGTGTATCAACTACAATGTTAAGTTTGTTCTTGGCATAAATTCATCCCAATTACGGAACCCTTCATTGTGCGTGGTCTGACTCGCACTTGCCAGTTGTTTCAAGACATTTCACAAAACTGTCTACCAACAGCGCCTCCGACCATTTCATTCGAGCACCAAGATTCTTGTAGCAGTGTACGATTATGGCGGTCATCTCACAATACTTTATCAGGAAAAAAGCGAAAAACCGGCCAAGTGCTGTCGGATCACGCACAGAGAAGGGCTCCCTAGTCGGGATGTTATGCATGAAAAACAGAGTTATTTCTACGGTTGTAACCGAAAATAAATCATATCTCAAAAACTATTCACTTATTTATCACTAAGAAACGTCCTTTGTAATTTATGGGGTCCAAAGATTACCCCACATGCGTACATTGTTTTTTATCACTCTGTTACAAAGTCAAGTCCAAAGGTTTTATTTGTGTGTACATAGTGTAAAATAGGTGATAGTAATAAAACAGGTAAAAAGATCTCCGTTTTGCCGTTAACGGCATACAAATATCCAATAGGTATACGAAATTACAATTTAGTAACAATGTTTGTTAAAATTAAATGGCAAGCTATCAAAGCTAAATTGTATCCTAAAATTAAGTTAATGTGCCACCCCTTATTGTGCTCGTTAGTTCACTAAGCTATAGTTAAGCGGTGCACAGAATACGCCTTCTTTCCAATTTTCGTCGATATAGTTCCAAGTCTCCGAGTAAAATGTCTCTCCCTATAAATATAACCGAGGCATGAACAAAAAAACAATGCACGTAAGCGTTGTTGATGTTGATGAAATACTTATGAATGACATACAAACTTATTTTTGCGGTCGATAAACTCAACACTGCATGCGTAAATCCTCATCCCAACAAGACCTTTCACTGCGTGCTCCGACACGCACTTGGCCGGTTTAGATACAGCGTGTATTATTATAAAGGTGTGGTCAAATTTAAGAATGTGTTACAGACCATCAAACTGAACAATTCTCAATGGGACCACCTTTCTGATACACCCTGTATAGGTAGAAGATATATAACATGGGAATTGCCTATTATGTTAAAACCCGTCTAAACAATTTAGTTTGCAACCTCTGCGATTAAGCTATACCTACAAGACAGGATCTGTCTTTGTAGCAACGCTACCTAATTTACAGTTTCGTCTTCCTCCATGCATTAGCACATATTATTGGAATTGAATAACTTATTTTGTCTGTTAGTCATATTATGACGGGTGCTGAGTTACTTGTGGTTTTATCCACAACTGACCGCTGCTATCGATTTTCTATTGGCCGTGCACGTGTTCTGTACCGGGGTATGCGGTACTTGGTTGTTTGCATTACTTGCATGTAATTGTATTATAGGCAATAGTACTTCCTCCTCTTTATTAAGTTGTCATTGTTGTACACGAGGTTTTCATTTTTCAGGTTTAATACCTGTTCAAAAGCAGTAGCAGTAAGGTTGCCAGTATTTGACAACTGACTAATACTGGCAACCTAACTTACATAATTAAGTGTGTATGTAGAGACTTTACACAGTCTTACCGTATGGGGGCATTTATGTAACCTAGAGATTGTTTTGCTGCATAATATGTTCATCTAATAGAATTCAAAATAACTTCGAGAACCTAACTTTTTTTTTAAGTTCGTCCAGTCGAGGCTGACTCGTACACTGAGGGTTCCGTGTCACAACATCGGGCAGGAATACTTGAAATCACCCTTTAATTTTGATGGTTTTAATTATTTGCTATGACTAACTGACTTTGCTATGACTACTAATTGCCAATCCATTCAATAGATTTGCTTAACCTTTTCCGAACTATGTTGGGGTCGGCTTCCAGTCTAACCGGATGCAGCTGATTACCAAAATTTTACATGGAGCGATTGCTTATCTGTAATGTCAGTTTGTTCAAATTAAAAAAATATAACAAGAGAAATCCTTTAATTTAAACGAAATTAAGGTTTCTGGTAGCTTTTGCATTGTCGTGTCATTTCACGAAATACCGAGACACGCTTAAACTTGTGCTTAGTTCTACGATCGTGTGACGACAAGGTCTACCAAGATATTATAATTACTATACAGGTTGTGCGTTGTGCAGCTGTAATTATGGGTACGAAACTAAGTTAACGATTTTTTGTTTAAACATTCGTACCAACTCAGCCGTTAACCTTGAACGCACCAGAGTCAAGGTCGCCAATAACAAGCTTTTACCCACTCAAAATTCAACCATCCCTACTTTAAAGTGCCTCCTATTGTATCACTGATGACAATAATACGCTTTGGTTGACTGGTTAGAGGCTAAAAAATCCAAATGTTGGAGGGGGGAAGCATACGCTGGGGGGTCAATAACCTAAACGCGTGAACCGATTTGAAATAACTCCCCATCATGACATGACGGACGCTCTTCGCGCACCGTTCGCTGTATGATCAAGGACAAAGGATATTACAGTAGGTATATGTAATTGCTAGTTGCTTGTTACTACATAAGCACAATAGCGTCAATAGCATACTGGTGCGGGGCCCCACTTTATTGTAGTATCAATTGATGTACGTCTAATTTAATTCAGTCTGCTTTAAAAGAATAAGCTAGCCACCATGGGTCTACTCTTATGTTCAGACATAAGAATATTCATAACATAATATTATATAGTATCAAGTTTAGTAGGAACCATTCCTTCTATAAATAAATGTTTTTGCGCAGAGATAAGCATAGCAAGTCCTGCCTACGTGACTAATGTCTCTGCTATTTATATTTGTATTGAGTGTAACGAGTAGATAATGAACGATAAAGGCGACGATGCGCTAGGAATTCGGTCCACTGCTAATGATCAATGTGAACAATATCCATTCGCGGGTTGTTTCACTCACAGTTTCATTTTGAACGCCGTGACAGTAGTGTGCTTCCGGACTTTTGTGAGTATAGTGCGTAAAGTAACTTTAAAAAAAAGATGCAGTCGGGTAAAACATAATTAGCATTAAAAGTTGAAATAATTACATTTATTGTTTAAAGTACAAGCCAAAGGTTACAAACAAATGATTTATTGTGTATCTAATTGGTTTCGATGAATCATCTTTATTGTAGCGTTTATTTACATTTCTTTACGGAATCATTCATTTATAATTATTATTCATCATTCGGAAATAGACGCCTAGTTAAACATATTTTAGTGTGCGTCAAGTCAACGCTGCCGCGTTACTACTAAATCTCTAGTGAATTAGTGATGCATGCATCTCGGTGCACTTTCGTTGGGCGCTATTTTGGGCGCCAGTTCGAATTTATTTTAAGCGTGTTCCCAGCACCGTGACCCACTGACGTGCTTTGTATTCCAATTTGGTTCCTGCTCGTACCTGAGTTACTTATTTTTATAGCTCGTTTAATAATTTCATACCTATCTACCGTTATACCGAAATATTGTTTTGATAATTCATTTCGTTTTAGATCAGTACACTTAAAGGTCCCATTTTGGCATGAGCATTGTTAAAAAAGAACTGTACTGTTCTTAACACAATAGAAAACTTAATTCTAACATCAAATCGTTCTATCTTCAACGAACTTCAAATGTTGGCATTAGTACCATAGTGAACCCTGACTATGTATAATTTTAAATTAAAAACATAAAAATCATCAAATATTTCATTGTCTTTGGACTGATTTATTATGTACATATTAACATCAAGCGTCATGGCAAATTTCAAATGCCTAATGTCTGTTCCAAAATGTATCGGGTGAAAGTGTAAACAAACAACCCTGTTTAGGGAATTAGTAAATTATTGACTTATTGTAGTAATCAGTAACACAATACATTAGCAAATTGTTGTAATAAAAAGGGAATTAGTAACACATTCATCTATAATTAGAAAGGTTTCAACTTCTTTAAATCACCACTTTTTCCAACAATTATTGTTTAAATTCAATAACATTATTGTATTATAATTGACTAAATCTTCGACGAAAATTAAGGGTACTAATAAAAAAACTTATTTTTCGGGTTTCCAAAAAATAAGCAAAACGCCAATTTGAGCAGTTATGCGTCTGTAACCCGTCTCATCACATGATAATGGCTGAACGGAATTAATTAAACTTTTAGGTACCCACATCCTTTTCTTAAAATTGATGTACGTTAAATAAATTGGTTGACTATGGCATAAAGGCGGACCATCCTCCTTTAATGCGGTCACAAAGCAGATATCATGATTGATTGATTGGATGTTGGAATTGAGGTGTAGTTTACCGAACCCGGTTGGTAATAGTTGATCAGTGGATACTTAGGCTGCCCGTATTACGGAACCAATCAAATGGCTTGGTTTTTGTTGATGACAATCATCTACACAAACTATAAAAAACGAACATAAAAAAACACTACAAAGTGAAAAATTACTTTATTTTAACGTTATTTTTCACTTTGTAGTGCTTTTTTTGGAAGCCAGAATTAAAAAATAATAAAAATACACTTAGTTGTGATACCTTCCCCAAACAAAGTCGTTTACCACTACTTGCAATGTAAATAACAGCGACAGGAAGTTATTAGAACATCATTAACATTCCACTAAGTGGAAAAGAATACGTATTATTGAAGCTGATTCAAAAACCACTCGTCAGAACTTGTCCAAATTTATATGGGACCAATCTGGAAGTATATCCTTTAAAACAAAATAATAATTTTTAAAATCGGTTTATTTCGGCGTTCTGAGGTTGCAGACATAAAAAAAAGTCGAATTGAGAACCTCCTTTATTTTGAAGTCCCTTAAAAACAAATTGTCTATTATTGGTGCCGATTCCCTTGTTAACAAACTAAACTAAATTTAAGTTAAGTGCATCTTTTTCTTTCTATTTCATTATGAAAAGGACAGAAGATAAATATTAGTTTAGTCCTGTCAAATTAGTCAGCACCTGACGTAATTTGATGTAATTTTAGTAGTCAACTTTTTAATAACGTCTAAACTTGTATGGAGTAGTGTCAGGCGCTGATTAATTTGACAGGACTAAACTAAAATGTATCTTCCGTCCTTTTCTTAATGAAATAGAAAGAAAAACTGCACTGCACTGAACTTAAATTTGGTTTAGTTTTTAAAGAAGGGAATCGGCACCACTGTTTCACGCCTTAACGGCTGAACGAATTTATATGAAATTTGGCACACAGGTAGACCACGGCCTGAGTTAGGTCATAGGATTGACATAGGCGGACTTTTTTACACCGGGCGGTAGTACGTTCCCATAACGATATATTCAGACAGACTGACAGAGTTACTTTCACATTTATAATATTAGTATGGACGAATTATGTATGAGGCACACAATGAAAATTCGCAAACAAAGAGTCAACTGAAAAGCAAAAAGATGGCTGGATTTGTATAGTAATCGATTTAACAAATGAAGGCCTCCGAGACCCGCAAGTCAGCGGCGCGGGCTTGCGCTATTTTCGCTGGTAAGCGAGCCGATAAGCGGTCAGGTTAGGTAGCGTGAGCTATATGTATGGAGACCTAATCTGCCGAAAGCCTGCTTACGTGTGTCGTTGATAGTATTCGGTCGTGTTCCTTACACCTTTATAATACGCATGAATCCGGAAAAGGCACATCTCCCACAACTTGCGTTTGGCGTTGATAAGATTATCATAATTTTATTATAATAATACGTATGTCTAGACCAGCTTTGACATCCAATGGAATCTAAAGTATTGTTTTGTGTTCGAATAGGCTATCAATAAGCATGGGTGCTAAGCAGAGCAAGCGCTCGGTGGACATAAGCGGCAAGGAGGCAGAGGGTGCTGGCGAAGTAGCTGCTGCAGGCGCCGGTGGCGAAGGCAGAGTTGAGCAGCTCGCAGACGCCGACGCGCTCAAACCACAGCTCAATGGAGACGCGCACATACACGAACCAACGGTAATAAATTTTTCATGAACAGGTATTTGGAAGGCATATTTAATTATTCTCAATCACAAAACAATAAATCAGAGCATCATTAAGTATCGAAATACATAATGCACAATTGAAATGAGAGTATGTTTGACCACTCCCTCGAGCACGGCTTGCCATATTATGAACTGGCAAACTTGAGTTGTTTTATGAGAGTAGATACATGCCCTGAAATGATTTAGTCAAAAATGTACCCACCCCTATAGCTAGTCAATGAATTTAGTCATGTCCATTGTCTGTCTGTCTGGATGACACACCCATTTTACACGGAGACCATTACATCAATGAAAATTGGAAACTGTACAACTGTACTGAACTGTTGTGTGTGTTGTGCACTAATAAACAATGTTGTAGTGAAATTACGAAAAAAATAATAAGGGACGGCGCAATGCAACCAGGGATGAAAAAAATTGCTATTTACATAATCGTTGGATCATGATGAATTATGATGTTTCTAAATGACTTTTTGTTTAAGTCAATAGTTTTTAGATACGGAATATTTTCGGTTACAACCGCAGAAATAACTTTGTATTTCATAGTTTTTTCGAGAAATACTATGAAATACAAACTTCGTTTCGGAGTCGATAAAATCAATACTGTGCTACGGGGAAACCTTTGCTGGGCGTGGTCCGACACGCGCACTTGGCGGTTTTGGGGAATGTTTTCTCCTTTTTATTCTTATTGCTCAGTATAAGTAACATTGTATACACATTATACTTATGGCTCTTGTTTATTTGATTCAAGGAAAAACAGAAGGACATAGACAGCGGCACTCCAGAAAACGAAAAAGATGCTACCACAGAGAAAGAAGCAAAACTAAATGAAGAGGAAAAAGAGGCGGCTGCCCTGACGAACGGCGAAAGTGAGCAAAAAGTAGAGAACGGAGAGTCCACACCTACACCTGAAGACGGCAAAAAACCCAAGAAGGAAAAGGTACTTTCATTTAAAGAATTTTGTATTAATTTAGTTGCCAACATCTAACTAGTGTTGAGTTTTGATTGCATGTGTGTGTCTATTTACTATTTATCTTAACCAAGCATGTCATGGGCAGGTCAAGAAGAAATGGTCGCTCAGATCAATCAGTTTCAGCAGAAAAGACAAACCCAAACCAGAGAAGAAGCAAAAAGAAGAGGAACCCAAAACAAATGGTGAAACAGAGAAAGTGCCAGAGGAGGTATGTATTCGTTTCTTTAGACATTTCGTATTGGTTGTGTTCCTCACCACAATAAAGATCGTCCAAGTGCTCTTGAAAACGTGAGTTTTTCATATTCAAGTTATACCACCTAACAACAAAGAAAGCCACCAGTTGAGAAATCATTTATGAAACAATTTAGCAATAAAACAACTATTTGTTTACTTGGACTTTTAATTGTATTCAGAAACTTAACAGTTGGGGGATACCAAATACTGACAAAAAAAGATAGGAAGGTGAAAAGAAAAATGAGCAAAATCGAATTAACTTGGTCCTATTTATAAGCATAGTTCCGAGTTTTTTTTTTAAGTTTTACTTTAATACTTACACATTATATTCATGTATAAAATTATAACATAATTTAGACAATCACTGCACCCCAAAACAGTTTTGGCCTAACATTATTTTTCTTCAAACCGTCAAGTTACTGAATACGATTAAAAATCGCAAGTGGGTATAGGTATCCGAGTACACATAGTCTCGGGATCAAACTTCTTTGTTCCGTAGACCACTTTTTGTTTTTGGTGAACTGTATCTATCTATCTTTAGTTTTTCGGAAAGTTCACTGTTTAGTTGCTGGCAGCCGATTTGGTCACTTCGCTGATTGACAATAATTATAAACATCTAACACGGGTGGCGGCATTAATTTTACTAAGAGAATTTAGAATGCAGGAGCGGGCGAAGCCTTTGACTACTGATACTCCCTGCCGTCCCTTGGAACTGTATAAAAATCAAGTTTCTAAGTCAGCGCAATAAAGAAATACGGTCATATATGACGCATATTTGCGGCACGGTTGGCGCAGTGGGTAAGCGATTGACTGCTGCGTTGCGTGTTGCGGGTTCAATTCCCGCACGGAACAAATATTTGTATGACCTGCAAGTAGTTGTTCCGGGTCTGGCTGTTTATGTATGTGAGTTTAAATGTTTGTAAACGCACCCACGATACAGGAGAAATTCCTAGTGTGGGGCAATTTGCTACTCGTAAATTAATCAAAACCTAGTGTAAAACCTCAATATGTAGGGGGTGGGTAGGTAGGTACTGTAATAGGGTGTTTGCCGTTGTCCTAGAATCATGTAGATTTGGCAAAAAGCAAGGTTTCACAGCACAAGCAAAGGTAAAAGTCCGACAATCGTTAATTAGTAGTCTAACACATAAAATTTTGCGCATTCTGGCACATTTTTTTTTGCGATTGCAAAAACGATTACGATTTTTGCATTTGCAGTAGGAGAATTGACCGTGACGTTTAATGCGTTCCAACTAAGAATAGGATCGTCAATGACCTCGATCTCTCAACTGTAACTTGAAAGGCTTCTCTCCTCTACCTATTGTTATTTTTTCCGATAAAGCCTATTCCGTTTATATGTATGTATCTATGTATTAGTATTTATTTTTTCATATTATCTATCCCATAAGTTGCACCTGCCATGTTTTGTCTCTGCATCACCCTAAGGTTGACTGGTAGAAAATACCTTCGGCATTAAGTCCGCCATAGTACAGTATTTTTTACTTGTGCATAAAGTTTTAATAAGTAAAATAATAGGAGGGGCTTGCAAAGGAAATATATTGTTAACCGTTTTTATTAAATTTGTTGTTACAAGACTTATCTGTTTTTGTTATATCATTGACTGCTCCAAAATGAGTAAACAGGGCACTGTTTTGTCCATATGACGCACGGTCATTTCTATTCTTATTTGAAACGCATTAAATGGAAGTATATTTTCTCAACTACAAAGTTAAGTTTGTCCTTTAATTCGGAGTCCAAAACTTCTGATGTCTTTTCCGTGTAATAATTATGTGCTTATAAATCAAAAAGTAGTCAAAACGCTTTTAAAAGTAGAATGGTTTATAACTTTGTATAAGCTATGAAAAATAAGCTTCAATAGTATCGACAATTTTAACCTGCGGCGCGGCGCACTGTGAGGCGCTCCGCCGACGTCGGTCATTTTGTCCGCGAATGACCGCGAGAGACATCATCTGGCAAGCATCGGCGGCGGTTCTTTTGTACTCCGTGTACGTTATTGCATATATTTCCATACGTTCTATTGTCGCGAACAAATTGCCCTTACGCAAACAAAAAATGTTTTTAATTTAGTTTCTTGTTTGTTTAGCAGTTTCCTTGGAATATAGATCACGGATAGTGATATACAAACCATCAAGTATTACGACCCGACTCACTCATACATGTGCATGACCACTTTTGCTCGCGTACATAGGTACTTCAATTGAGTATTAAGTTTGGGTTTGTATGCAGGTGTTTGTTCAGTCGTGTTTGAGTTCAGAAAAGTCGGGGGTAAAAATATGAGCATTTACTTACAAGCATTTTTTCTCTCTATTTTTTACTTGTTAGCTGTTGTTTTTCATAACCATCTGCTCATTTTTTTTAATTACAGTTGACGGGCGATGATAATATGTGCGATACGGGCTAACACGTTGTGGATTAAAAGGCCTCGTACCAGTTTGAACGCACGTGTGTGCGCGATTTCACATATCCTTAAATTTTCACACAGCATAAGGTCAATGACTTATGAGCCAAAAATAATGTGAATAGACTAGCTGTACTCCTGACTTCGCTCGCTTAAACCTAGCCATAAAGCCAGATGTTTGTCCGAGTTGAGCCAACATGTGGTGGTAAAATCTTACTCGTAATTTTTACTATTTAAAAAAAAAAATGACACATTACGGAGGATTTGAAGGACAATCTGTATGTAGACTGGGAACGGAGAGCGTTGGTGGTGAGATGTAACATGTTAGTCCGAAGGTTCTTCTCCCTCTGCAGTTAAATTAACACTTTGTAAAGCACACTGCTAAAAAAACGAGGCATAGCGGCAATAGAAATACACATTTGATCAAAAAGGTCGTTTGTGGTTCCGTAGCCTGATGGCAAAAACGGAACCCTATTAATTTCGTCATGTCCGTCTGTCTATCCGTCCGTTCGTAAGTGACAGCCATTTTACTCGAAGACTTGGCACTATATCGATGAAAATCGGACCGAAAGTGTATTAAATGAACAGCTAAACTGTGGTGTAGTAAAATTACGAGAAAAAAATATGGTTGGCAATCCCCATACAAGAAACCGAGGGATGTTGAATTCCATAATTAAAAAGATTATGATGTTTTAGGTGACTTATTCTAGTCAATAGTTGGTGGTTGGTATACGCGCATCTAACGTCGCAAAAAATATTCCTCAAACTTTTTAATTAAAGAATGGAAAGTCCTGAAAAATTAACCCTCAATATTTTATTTGCATTCCACAATGTGTAACTTAAAATTATATGTGATCATTGTGGAGGTTTTCGGGCACAGCAAAAAATAGTAGAAGAGAGAAAGCTTTGCAATCATTTAACCATCTTCTGAACATACGTTCATAATTAAACAAAACCAAGTCGAACCATAATTAAGTAAAACAAAACCAAGTCAACTAAAGTAGAATAAAATCAAGTCAAATAAAATCAACTCAAAATAAAATCCAAAATAATTCCAACATGTAATTGAAAAGTTAGAGGGACAATTCAATTAAAAGTTGGTAGAACTTAAAAACACAACTGTATTGCAGAAGATTTGTATGTCCTGTAGTTCAGTTTCTTTGAGGAATACTATGAAATACAAACTTGTTATTGCTGCCGATAAAATCAATATTGTGCATGCGAAATATTCATCCCGAATTCCCGACTATTGAACCATCCACACAGTGCGCGGTCCGCATTGGCCGGTGTTTTAGTTTTGAAATTGGTTAAAAGAAACAATCATAAAGTGAACCACTTTATGATTGTGTCTCTCCTTATATTTTAGCTAACATTAGGTTGCCTAGGTTCCAAAGGAATTACGGATAAATTCACCAAACTCGTTTCACGAAATTTATCTGTAGTTGTGTTATAGTTTTTTTTTTGCTATATTGAATAGTTTAGAACTGAACATAATATTTTTCTGTTTGCGATGTGCGACCTTGCGGTCAGACTATTAGAAACTAACGATTTCTATGACAAGTAACTATTGCGCCGTAGTGCATTGCACCCAAACTGGCGCAGCGCGAGGAACAATGCGCATTATAATTCAAAGTGTAGCTATATCCGTGCTAACCAAACGTGAGCCGCCATTGTCGTCGGTGATATCGCTCTATTAGTAATAGTTTTAATTCATTGACTTCTGTGACGCCAAGTCCCCCTCTATTATGTAGTAGTGAATCCATATTATTATGATAATACGACCTAACTTTCAGACACTTCCACATTATTGGAAGTTTTTGTTACCTACGGACATAGTTAACACGATATCTCGATCGAGCGGCCCTGTACCGTGTGAGGTACATATTGTTGGACCCTATAATTAAAAAGATGAAGGGACTTTGCTATTTAGGTTTATAGTTATTGAGATATTTTAGGTTACAACCGCAGAAATAACTTTAATTATCATAATTTAAAAAAAAAAAAACTATAATATACATTTTATTTTTGCGGTCGATACAATCAATAATGTGCGTGGTCCGACACGTACTTGACCGGATTTCATTTTCGCTGTGCGCTTACGAGACATTGACTAGGGGACAAAACTCTACAAACAATCACACGTGGTCTATTTTTTTGTTTTGGAATGGCATCTCGCAGGTCATAGAGGTTGACCTCTAGGAGGCTGTCGGCTTCTTAACCGGGCTATCCTGTGAATGCCTTAATGAAAGGCCTCCAATGAGACCATAAAACTTAAAACTAAGCGACTACATGCTAAGGACACTGTAGGGTACAGACCTCGGCCTCGGGCGTCGCTGGGAGAAGGCAGCCAGGGAGAGGCTGGATCGGATTAACCACACGTGGTGTTTCTGCTTGCCATTTATGGGTTATAGTGCAGGCGGTGAAATTACGCTGTATGCTGGTCAATCTGTGTGTTGGTTGCAGTCAAAGTCATCGCGGATTACTAAGTACTTATAGTGATAATCCTAATTTAAATGAATATTATTTACAGTAATATAGGAGATTATGAGAGACATTGCATAAACCATAAATAACGGATAAAAATATCCTTAACGAAACTGAGAGTTGCGTGTTCTTCCCTTTATTATCTATGTTTTTTTTTCTGTGGACCTTTCCTGGGGGGAAGTGGGAACCTTAGTTGGTTACTGAGATATTGAAGGTCTAAGTACCTACCAACTTTATTTGACGTTTTTTACGATAACAAGTTTGAAGTGTTATTTATAAATTAACTTTACGTACTCTTACGATCCCTGTTACATTGCGCAATACCAAATTAGCCAAATATCACGCCAAAAATTAAAGTCGTTTCCTAGCAATTATTTCTGCACAAAGTTACTTAGTTTGATGTACAGAATGCGTAGGTGACGGCTTCGTGATGGGTCTTTTTACAACCTGTATATGCATAATTAGACAATGAAAAAATGTGGTTTCAATACATATTATGTATTATTGAAATCACATTTATTCACATAATAGCTTGTTAGTAAAGAAAACTGACCCATCCCTTGTTATGTCAATGCACTATTCAGTCATCGTATTATGAAAATACAACGGATGGATCATGCTGTGGACAAGTGTGCGCCGCCGCCGCCACCGACGTCATTCAATAAACATGCAATCTGAGCTCTAAGTTCATTATGTTTCCTTTACCAGTAGTCAGTTTTGATACCTACAACCATTCAGAATACGGTGCATTGTTCACGCGGTGTAGCATCTTGTTACAGATTTAGCTGACACAACACAAAACTCGTTAAAACACTTCGCCAAGTATTTATTTTATTAGTTAAATTATTTATAAGGGATAGATGAGTACCTAACCTACATGTCGCAAATCTGAAAATTATACTACATGCAGAGACAATAATTCTAATTCACTCAGTGGCACAGAATTTGGCCCAATCATATTATGTTGTATGTTGTCAAAATGAAACACCGAGGACATCTTTTTTGTTTTGTAAAACTTAGAGGATGGTCTGATACCTAAATTTAAATCAATAATTCTGGAAAACAAACTATATTAACACTTAATTAAATTACAAAATGTGCAATAACACAAAAAAATTAACAACGTGTGTTTCCTTCAACCTTCGGCTCTGATCACCGCCTGCATGCGATCAGGCATGCACTGGATGTTGTTCTTAATGTTTACTTGGGGAATTTCGTCCCTAGCAGTTGTTTTCAAATCATGGAGGGTCTGAGGAGGGTTGAGACTTGACCGGGTTCGCTTTATAAGCATGTCCTATACATGCTCTATCGGATCTAAGTCTGATTTCTTGCTTCAAGTTGCCATACGCTTTACTAAAAATTCTGCTGTTATCGGGTTGTTTATGTTTGGGTCACATTCTGTGCCGCTGAGTGTAATATGAATGAAAAATTAAGTAAATAAATGCTAAAGCTTTGGATATAGACATTAATCGAATAAAAAAAAACATCTAAAGGAAGTAGGTAAGTAGAAGGAAAAGCTGTTTGCCGACCTCCTACGTTTCAGTCTCGCAACAGTCGCAACCCGTCCGGACTCCGAACCTACCCGCCCACGTGTAGCGCCACAAAACCTGCCCAGGACTGCTAATTTTATTTTGCACTTGCAAACTCCACAAACTTGTTTCCTTATGCCCCGTCCTTGCGTCATCACTACACCGATCGGTGCTAGTTTATACCAAAACGCAACTTCGTTGAATAAAATAATAGCTCTTAATGCATAATATCTGTGCAGAGATGTGTGTTTTAACATACCAACTGTTATAATGTACACATTATGGAATGCAATAAAGTATTGAGTATTGATTTAGTTTGGTGATGTTGGTTTTCGGTTAGGTATAAAAAATATCCTGGGGCCTGTTTTACAGTGTCCAGATAGACAGCATCGAATAGATAAATGAAAAAATAACTGTAACCGGGTATGTATCACATTCGTTAACCGGAAATTGTAAATCATGCTAAAATTTTTGCCCCAAAATATAATAATCAGTCACTATGCCAAGTTTCATTGAAATTCCATCCACCGATATTTACGTAGCCATTACCAACCAGACAAATAAGTATACTTACTAATTTCAGTTTCAGTATCGAAGTGTCCTCCGTACACGTTTATTTTGAAAATGTTTTCCATTATTTCGTAGAGTTTTTAATATAGGACATAAAGATACATAATACATACTTACAACCAGGACATGTAGGTACTTGTAACCTCCAATCGGTGCCAAGAAAGGGCGTTCAACCTGTGATAGTAACCACGTCTGATGTTTTATATGAACTAGTAGTGCATCTGTACAGTCTCCGTTATTTATTGTCATGCAAATTATTGTCGTCCGCCGCCGTTCCGACCGGTCATACGATAGACTTGAAGAGCTCACAGGATTATATCTCTGTGATTTGAGCAGGGCCGTAGTTAGACTTGAACTCAAGGTAGGGCAGTTGTTGTTATAGGCAGGGCGCATGTGAAAATGGTACATGATCTGTTCTGGTCAATCGACTTTCGGCTTTTTTTTTACTTGTGAACATATTGTGTGAGTCAGTTAATACTTACATAATTGTCGGGGTGATATATAGATTAAATAAAAAAGGATTTTACTCAGATTAAATTATTCTTTCTCCAAAAATATTCAATATAACAATAACAAGTCCTTCCTTAAAACAGGTGAATTCTTCGATTCACCATATTATTAAAAATTCGAAGGCCTTCAGGTCAACTGACTTGATTCTTTTCTTTTCAAAGGCCAGAAATACCATGTGCGCCATTCTTTCGTGACCAATTGATAGCCTTTGAGCCCTATCGATTGCAAGTTGAAAATGTAGATTCGCGCACAGCAGTGTCATCCTATGGTCGCCACAGATGCAAATAGTTCATATTATCTTTGATAGCCTCTCGCTGCCTGTATAAACCCCGCATTGTGTTATCCATTTTACCCTCGCGACCACTCAAATAACCTTTCACCACAGTAGCCTCCTCCCTTGGTGGAATTGTTAGACCTGAAAATCGGTTGATGTTTTAAATGTGTGTGTGTAATTTACTCACACTCACCTAAATTTTCAGAGGTACCATTTCGTCTACATCCAACTCATGGAGATTAACTAATAAATTCAGTTGGTCATCATTGTCCGAAAATCATATTTCTTTGTAATTTAGCAATTAGTATGTCTAACGTTTCGAAAAACCTGTAATTTAAACACAAGAAGAAAAAGTAAACAAAAGAAATTAATTATTTGATAGCAAGCAAAAGTCAAAGGCGATGTAACTAACTGTGTAAGCTTTTTAGATAGACCCATAGATAGAGTTGACACTATTGTAATTTTCTTGGTCATACATAAGTAATACCAACGACTTACGTAAGGCCTACGAGGGAAAAAAAAAAATTTAAAGTAAATAAAAAACGAGATTATGGTAGGGCATTGGAATTTTACGGTAGGGCATTGCTCCATAATGCCGCCCCTTAGCTACGGCCCCGGATTTGCGTATAGGTATATAAAGTTGCGTTATTACAATTAGTATTTTGAGGAATCCTAGCCTTACGATGACTGATGATAAGCAGCGACCAAGACGAAGAAAAAAATAAACAATTAATTTGTTTTTCCTGACTCCTAATAAAACAATAATATTATTAATTCTTAAGCTTTTGCCTAAATGGATTTTGGATACGAACACCAGCGGGGTAATTGCGTAACGCACATAAAATGGCAATCTATTGCAATGCTTTTCATTTTGGCAGTTCAAGCCCCACGGTGTAGCCACAATTTAAGTTGTTGATCAGACGCATTTTTCAAACCTATGAAGCAATGGATGTCAAAATGAAGGGCATTGTGGTCGATTGCTATTTTATGTGTGTTGCGCAATTACTCCGCAGGTCCCTTGCACGCTAGGACAAGGAAGTAACGCGACCGCGAGTACACGTTTCAACTATAATCTTGTATGGACCACCCTTGCTGTCTATTTTAGGTAAAATTCAGTCATAATCTAATTCTAGATATGCCATTTAGCCGCAGTTAAAACATGCAACGCACTTTTCATTTTTGGTAAGCAAAGGGCCAGTTAATTTGCCCCCAGTATTTTTAGGTTATCCTAATGGACTGTTTTTTGCGTTGTTATAAATTAAATAATTGTTTTTAATATACGCAGCATACTTAATCACAGTAATTTTGAATCTATGGCTATGCGTTGACTCCTAGTTCGTCGCGGAACTGTTTTATATGTACCTACTTAAAATGAATTGAATTTAATTCAACATATAAAACGGATGAGTCTAATTAACTGTGAAAATAGAGAGCTGAAATAAACGAGCGGTGTTTCAGAGTGGAAAATCATTACCATAGCCATGTGCCCATGTTGGTGACTGTAAAGCATTTAGTGACTCATTTTTACCGTCGCATACTTAACCGTTACATGACGGATAAAGCGATACTATGTCTGCATAAACAGCCGTGACTGGTGCCCCTAAAGATACATCACTCCACGACCATGAATCACAATCAATCACATCCGCTCAGAAATCTATTGTTGGGACGTCATTATTCAACGAAATGTTATGATATAAAGTTTTGATAAATTCATGGCTTAGGTATATTTTGACTTGTGCGATATGATTAAAGAACAGTTCACACACATTTTATTTTTCTATTTTGTATTGAATTGGGGGGGTTCATCATTGCGTTGCTCATCGCAGAATGTCGAATTCGTAAAACGTCCGACCTTTTGCGAATCGGACTTCATTTTACCCGACTGCGCTACAGCAAAGACAGGGTTATGTTTTTCACGCGTATCTTTCATTTATTGAAAGCATCCTAACGGCTGTTTTCAATAAATGAAGCGTGCATCAACATGTCTAGATCGTGCGATGGTTACGAGATGGATAGGGGTGTAGGCCGTGTAGGGCCGAAGTTAGACTTTAATGAATAAGTAAGACGTCGAAAAAAAAATGTACCATGACCACCACCATCAAAATAAAGTCCTTGATGAGATGATATCAAAAATATAACACACTAAAAGGTAGAAAAAATAAACAAAAAACCCGACTGCACCTAAAAGTTCACAATTAGCTCACTTTCAAGCAGTCTGATGCAGTTGGTGGCTTCAATTCTGAGATTGAACTTAAATAACTACCACCAACTTTTATGTTATTGTTTTTGTACTTCCACAATCAACATATTCTATTGAGTGAGCAAACTATCATAAACTGTAAAGGGCTTATGCTAGCTAACTTGTATCTTTCTACATCAGTAAGCAAAGCCGGCCTTGCAGACTGGTGTCGTTTTATTATTTGCCACAGCCCTGCGGTTGAATATCGCTATAAAATGTAATAAAATATGCTGAACATCGTATTCATCATTATCGTCATCGTATGTTCTCCATGCACACGGTACTGTGCAAAATAAACATTTTTCTTTCTCTCTTTTCTTTCTATTGTTAATAAAATTATTACAAAAATATGTCTTTATGATATCTATATAAATAAATATCTATTTATATAATCTAATAATAAATATCTATTTACTTAACTAAAATTAATTAAAAGGTGGTCCAGTTTATCGATGATGTCAAAAGTGAGTTTATGTGGGATTATAATCTTTAGCTGCCCGCGATTTCGTCCGCGTGAGATTTCTTGTTCCCCCAACCCACTGCGTCGCATCGCATCGGGCACCCGCGCTATTACTTCGTTTTCTTTTTCGTTTATAAATAGCTTATAACCTTCTTCAAGAGTTGGGCTATCAAATGCGATTAGAAACCAATTAGCGCATTCAAACAAACAAACAAACTCATTAGCTTTATTATATTAGTATAGTTATTGCACAATGTTAAAATCCATTTAGATAAATATGTTATTTACCTTGTTATCTTTGTCCAAAAGTAGAACCAGGATATTTCATTTTAGGTTCATTCATCAGAAAAATCAACCAACACCACGTGATACGTCATGAGTGGGAATATATTAATTAAACCTAATTCTTTTAGATCTGGTTTTAACTACACATTATTTTCACTAATGCGCTTCATCTGTCCATTATGATAATGCCACCGACCAGCTAATTTAGAGCATAATTATCTGAATTTAATAACCAATACTAGTTTTTAAACTATATTTGCACAACCCTAGCCGTGTGCAATATAATATGTCTTTGAACATGAGCAATGAAGGGAAACTAGTTATTTAAAAATGTGAGCCAATCTTCCGTTACAGAATACAATACTATATAAATAATATTGCACTCGTAAATCTCCCTTCAGTCTCAGTGCAGATTTGACGGGGTTAACGTCGTTGTAGCCATGTCCGATGATAAGGTACTAATAATCGGATTATTATAATTTGTGTTAGAAATATAAAATAAGTAAGGTACCAATCCACGATTTTAAATAATAGCTGCAAAATATTTTATTTTGTGTTTTTTTTATTATTCTTAATTGCATTTTTGTTTTTTGTAGGCGGCTGAAACCGCTTCCGAACCTGCTGTAGCCGAAACAGCAGAAGAAGCCAAGACTGAAAGCGAAGTTAAAGAGCAGAAAACACCAGAAACCCCCGTGACGGAACCGATCACTAATGGAAGCACCACGCCTGAGTCTCCGAAGGACGAAAGCCCTGTAGCCGAAGAGCCAGCCGCTCCTAGCCCTAACATCGACAGGCCTGAGCCTCAGCCTGAAACACAGCCAGAACAGTTACCTGTCAATGGGCTTTCCTTAGAAGAACCTGCCAAGGAAATTCTCAAGGAAGAAAAACATGATGAGAGTGTAGAAGAACCCACCGCTGTAACGACAGAGATTGTACCTGAAATTTCCGTCATAAAAGAGGTTTGTGTTGAACAAATGCCTTTGATAGATTCCACGCCTCCACCACTCCCCGCGAATCCTCCTCCTTCTTCTGTGGCATCCTTTGCTGCCACCACAATGGCACCAGAATCGACAGACGCTTCGCTATCTAACACCGCTGATAACTCAATTCCACCACCACCAACTTCTGATCCAATTGCAAATGATAAACTAGACGAACTTCCCCCTCAGTCCGAAAACGAATTAACCAACACCCAAACTGTTAGTAATGAACTTCCCTCTCCCGTCAAAGAAGTTACCGAAGAAATTTCAGTTCCTATTGCTCAAATTGAAGCTGGATCTGGCACTGAGAAAACATTAGACAATGCTGTCCAATTAGAGGGTGCTCCTGAAGTCAAAAGTGTAAAAACTGATAATGTAATTATTGAAGAATCGGCAATAATAATCAAACAAGACATCGAAAACACAGAAATATCAGAAAGTACTGATATTGAAATTCCTGCACCTTCGTCTGAGGACTTAGAGGATAAGAACGATTCGAATGCTACTGAGGATTTACCTTCACCTCCGTCTCCGATATGCGAAGATGTTGATGTTATACGCACTGAAAACAATATAGTCGAAGGAAATGTCGATAATACCCAAGTTACGATTCATGAAACAAGAGAGATTGTGGTAGTTTCTAATCACGTATCTGATACCGAGAAAACGGCTACTCTCGAATACGAGGTCGATAGCATAATCTCTGAACAAAATACTAAGGCTAAGTCCAAAGACTCGCTCGGTAACCTAATTGAAATAGTAGAGTGTAATGGTACCATCGCGGAACAAAAGGATGCATCTGAAATAATGCCACCGATCGATTCCATGGAAATGAATAACATAGAACCTGTGAGGACGGCGACGACCCCCGAGGACTCGTTGCCGCCGTCCCTGTCGGAGGCCACCGAGTCGGCTCCGGCAGCGCGCGTGACGAGCAATGACGCGTCCGAGTCGTTCCCGCTGCCGCCCAGCGAGCTGTGCCGCTCGGAGTCCGCCGAGCCCGCCGAGCCCGAGCCGGCGGCGGACACGCCACAGGTGAATACTGACCGGAACCTCTTGTTTTGTAGTGGAATTAGTTCTGTAATATAAGAACCGTTTGAATTTCCCCGTTAACAGATCTCGTATTTAGTTTTATGTGCATTTCTTTACCAGCATGAGTGAACCGTTAATAACCAGGAGAATATAATGAGTGTGATCGATCTGACACAGTAATTAATACAGCCAGTGGCTGCGTTCCTGTCCTTTCCCCTTCCCTTAAGCTTGAAACTGAGATATGGATATGTATTAATATAATAGCATGGTGACGTAAAGTAGGCTTTAGTGCTAACACATTATCATATTTTTGTTGTTTTGATTCAGTTACCATTTCATGTAATTTATTAATGATGTTTTTGGTTCTACTTATTGCAAGTTACGAACTTATTTTTAGTTTTAATTACAATACTACTAACACTTGCTTCTGCACATTAATAGGGATAATATATCTCACTAGAATGTCGCCAGCAGCGTCTATGCTAATGAAGCGGAAACAATCTCATTTTTGTGAACAGACAATTCTTATAGTCAGAATATTTCAGTGTTCTAAAGCCAATGCTTTCAGTTTAGAACGACGATCATGTTATTCACATAAAACAGAATATTAACAAACTAAAGTTGCCAAGTGTAGCCACAGAGACGCTGCTGGCGACGTTACACTTTACCAATGGATTCCTAGTGAGATGACGTGTCCTTTGTTGTAAACACATTGTTCCGGTATTCAAATTTTCAGGCGCATCAAATTAGCCGCTCGGTTAAAGTCGTTACTCGTTAGTGTTATTAACTGTTTGTTTGCGGCGGCTGCAAGTATTATGTCTGAGCATTTATAAAACAACTGTTTTTGCTATGGAATATTGATTTACAAATTTGATGGCGCCATCAATCTTGCTCGTTAGCTTATTCGTTGTCATACTGATAATTAAGTTAAGGTGTACGTTGGGAGGCGTAAGACCGAAAGCAGCGCATGGAACCACGCGACGTCCACCGATATCTACATCGATACATTTTGGAGGAGATTTCGTGAAGATGCTTGATGGTCAGAAAAAGAAAACGGACAGATACTATTGCGCACCGAAACCGGCGTCATTTATAACTCAAATCAATCAAACTTTGTTGAGTATTATGGTTCTATCATAAAATCTCGACATCATTAAATGATGATGTAACTAACTAGCTGTTGCCCTCATTCATATCCTAGGCGCAACAGCAAGACTAAGATTTTTTTATCCTGATTCATGAATAAAAATTCATGAATCAGACTAAAAAAATCTAGTTTCAACTGGATCGCACTATTTCCACTCAAATCATTGTAGATTCTTACCTTTATATTACGCTACTTTTTTCAGTTTAAACACCTACTTTAGCAATCTAATGTAGACCTCTTTTGTGTAACACAAATTTCACTGTCACATGATGAAGGAGAAAATAGAAGTCGTATCTTATCTAGTATAAGCATAAATATTAAGATCATTAACATATATTTATTATCCATGCATATCAAGCAAATATAATTATGTTAGTTGGAGAGTACCTTCATTATTTGATAAAGGCGCGCAGTGTATCAATTCATTAAAATACCTTTGTAATTGTATTGGATCCCAAGGTTTTCTTTTAAGCATTATTACTTACAGTTTTTAATGAGGCATTCCGTTTAAATCACCAATTTGAATATCCCCATGCGAATAGTCAATGCCCTCGTAACTGCCACTGCAACTGTGAATGCGCAATGTGAAATACTGTAAGTGGTATTCAAATTGATGACCCATAACGGAATGCCTCTTTTTAACGGCTTCAAAACAAACTGCGAGTTATTGCCGATGTCATTAGCTTATAAATATCTTTAAAGGAATTCCTCAAAAAAGAATAATATGTTTAATAGATGCTGTCTTAAACATAGACTAATCTATGTATATCTAAGCTTTTTTGTGGCGTCACTATACCAATAGTATCACTTCCACGTTTAATTTCCAATATGTATAATCTGAGGAAGTAAAATTAGCTCTTTTTTTAACATTGTCTAGTCATTTTTGATAATTATGTCGATAGAACAACCATTGTACCGCTCTAAAATTGTAATTGAACGCTCGAACAACACTCTCTTTGCTCAATAACTTAGTTTAATTTATTAACGTTATTGAAAGACCTATGATGGGCCAAATCGAGAATAATATATGGGTTACAACGCTACTATAACGTGTCATACAATGATCTAATTTGTTTCAAGAATACATTGTCTTATTATCTTGTCATATTTCCAGTTATTAAATATGCATTAGTATTGACCCTTATTTATGTGTCTTATAATTATTGGTTATGTGTTTAACGCTCGTTTGTGATAAAAAAAATTGTGCGTAATTTTTATAATTGAACTTATTTCGAAGGTACGAAAACTTACTATAAAATGTACTGACAACAAAAATATTATTACAGGACCCCCTACCCGTAAATGACAAATTGGCAGAATTGATCCCAGAGGTCCCAGATGTGCCAGAACTCAAAACGGAAATGGTACAGTTAAAATATGTATTTTAAGACCAGCACCCTAATTGCATAACACACTCAACCACATTTTGAAGGATATAGCTAATCCATTGCTTTATATGTTTGAAAAATTTGTCTGCTCAACAACTTAAATAACGCAATGAATGTTGTTGAACTGACAAAATAGATATTCCTACTGTAGTGTGTTACGCAATTTCCCCGCAGTATGAAAATTAATGAATGTTGAATTTGACGTATATTAATGTCACGTTTAATGTTTAGTTGCAGGAGACGACGGGCGACGTGGCAGTGACCAACTAAATACCACATAAGATCGCAACCCAACGTCCGCGACACGTAACTGTGTCTAAAATGAGCCTTTAATTTATTTCGATTTAGTACTGTGGTGTATTGTCGAACTAAGTTCGGTCAATAATTTACATCGTCAATAATGTGGTTTTCAGTTCAGATGTGACGTTTCGTATATAATGATTATACTATAAGTTTAGCGTGCTTTGCTTCTATAAAATTAAGATTTTATACATTTTATTCGCTAGAATCGAGTTTAATTATATTACATTAACAAAGTTATATCTAGACAGTATACGGTGCGATAAGTTGGTGCCATTATTACAGGGGTATAAGTTTGACGTTGTCGCGTGTCGCTCGCTCTTAAATATTAGCTTCCCATGTCGTTCTTTCTCTCGCAGTTCTTGCTCAGATAGTTATTACATGTAATTCATTTGATCATCTTTTCTTAATCCTAAAAATCCGTTTTTCTGTACAATGCGACAGCAGTTAATGTAGGTCGTGTTTTTAGAAGGAATTATGCTCAGACCTCAAGTTTTAGAGATTTTAAACATCTTTTCAAACGTCAAAACATGTTGTAAAATAAAACCAGGGACGTCCTCCTTGAAAAAAATAAGGCCATTTTCTATTTAGTTTATTGATTTGAATTAAATTGACTTTAATTAAAAATGTGTTCTAAGTTTTGGCCGACACAAATCATTCCCATTCGACTGGTATAATTGGTAGGCTGTATGCATTGTGTACGACAATGTACTGTATCAGAAACATTGTTCAAGTACACGGAAAGTTCTTCTTATTGAATTCGATACGTAGACCCGTCAATGATGATCAGTGTCGTCAGTTTAGTAAATATAATTTGAAACATTATTTTATTATGTATATATGAACACAGATTTCATTTACTCGTAAAACATACGTTTATTATCAAATTGAAGTTTGAAGTAACTTGTAAATTGTTAAGTATGAGGGAATATGAAATCTCATTAGTTTATGGTATATTCATTGTGTTTTATTTCTAGTTTATATTAAGTTGTATAAAATTAGTCCGTCAGCAGCTCTCTGTAATGCAAGCTCATTTTTTTTTTAAATTCGTTTATTAATTATTGACGGAAAGTTGCTCCTCTAAGTAAGATGATACAGTAAGATTATGAACATGTTTAGGCATTTTTCGTAAAGTAGCGTGTGGTTGTTGAATCTAAATTTAATAGATGAGGATGGATTTATCGTTTAAAATTAATATTCAGTGGCCAAGTTTGTGATTACTATACAATTTATAAACTTTTACAGACATGATTATATTGTACTATTTAGAATTGTAGTATGTGTAACGAGTTAGTAAAGGCGGTGTGGTTATTATCAACCGCCATTAGTATATTGGTTTCAACCTCATTCGTAAAATACAATTAGATGACTTATAAGGTTTGATATTACTATACAATAATAAGGTCATTTTCTAATACTGCGATTACATCAATCATATGATTTCAAGATCATTTTTGTAATTTTATACATTTTTTATGAAATTAAATGTGACACACACTGCACGATTGGGAGAAGTTCCCCAAATATATAAACTGAAAACGTGAGTGAGACATTCCATATCAAGTGCAAACTAGATTGTCTGAAATTC
The DNA here is from genome assembly GCA_937001585.2 of Brachylomia viminalis. Taxonomy (NCBI): domain Eukaryota; kingdom Metazoa; phylum Arthropoda; class Insecta; order Lepidoptera; family Noctuidae; genus Brachylomia; species Brachylomia viminalis. The sequence continues at coordinate 8,828,756 of OW443302.2, read as the reverse complement.
TGTAATATTGTGTGCATGCACTCTAATTTACTTCGTAAACTGTCAAAACGATCTCATCATTTCCCCTAGAACTGATATAGTTCCAATTGGGTTTCCATGTGACCTGTCCCCATTCAGATATTAAATTAACATTCTGAAATGAATATCATGTATCATTCCTGTTAGAACTAAAATCACTTCCAAACATTTTCCAGTAGTAGTTATGTTTGTTTTAAGGATTTTCTTACTATGGTAATCCAAAATTGACTGAGTTTTATGTAATTCAAGGAACTTATTTGCTCATTATGCAATGTGGAATTTGTATGATAATTATAATAGGAAATTATGTTAATCCAATTATTGAAACTTAATGTTGATGTGTGAATGTCTCTAATCAATAAATATTTAAAAAAAAAATCCGTGTTTTAGTTGTTTTTGATGGCACGAGTTATAAGGTGTACTGCACATTCCTAGTTATTAATAACACCGTTTGTGTGATACTTATTAAAAACGTCGCCGTTTTACTCACCCCCTGTTATGCAGTGGTGGCTTACATACTCTTCGAGAGCGATTAATAGCACCGTTTGTGTGATACTTATTATAAATTGTTCATTTCTATTATATACTTTACATAACATATATGTTTTTTTTATTAGTCCAGAACACTTTAAAAGACTGAATAAATAAAATAACTTTTTTCATAAATCTAGCCAAGGTGCATTACGATTATAACGGCTCAAGATTGTTTAGTCCGTCTTGACACTCGCGCTACACTGCTTGTTTTGTGTATGTGTGGATAGCTACGCACACATACACATTGCTGCCGTCTTTTACCTAAACTTGAGCGTTAACATTTTGTGAAATGGCTCTTAAGCCCAGTGGGCCGCGTCGGACACCTTGTCTGCATGCCCTCGATCACTAGGTACAGAAGCTGTAGGCGGCCGACGGACAGGGTTTCGACTGTTCTAAAAGTGTTCTCGCAAGTGACCCGCGCGGCCCCACAGTACGACCAAAATCCAAACGTTACTCCAGCAGCACTAATGCAGTATCTCGAAAACCTGAAGACCACGAATTATTTTTTCGGTGCACTTTTTTACACAAATATAAGCTCTCTGACCATGCACAATATTTCTCTCTCCGATCATTCGTTTAGAATTTTCCTGCTGGAATAACGTTACTTTAGCAGGAATCGTTTTTTCCAAAACGACAAAGCGGATATTTTTTATGCGGTGCACATAGGTACGCAGCAGATTATGCACTAATTATACGTTTCACTCGTATCACTCTAGGAACCACTTTCCTGCTAGGGTAACGTAGGTACACTAAAAAATCGTAGTTGTATGTCATGCCGTTTATGAGACAGCATTTTGCTAAACGTTACCCCAGTAGCTAGTTTGTATTTAGCTACTACCACCAGGATAAAAACATGCCGCTGGGGTGACGTTACTCCAGTGGAATCAATTTTTCGTGAATATCTTTGGATCGGCTGGACGCACAAATTATTTTCGGGCACAATTACACGACATGAAGTAAATTATAAGAATTATCTGTCGAGCCGAAATCCTGAAAAGCGCCAACATTCCGCTGGCGTATCGCACACGTTCTTTCCTCAAAAGAGCATTTCAGACACCAATCATGGTCCTCAAAGATTACCTATGTCTGGATTTTTATGTACACATTGACATTGATGAAGTTTATAATAATAACAATGACATGAGTACCTATTTACTTAGTAAAGTATTATAATACTAGCGATTTCGTACGCGGATCCTGTTGCTTATGCCAGCGACAACGGGGTCGTCAAAATCGAAGATCTGCAACGTCTGATGTAGAATTCTAAGACCCGGGGACGGGAAAACAACGGGATGAGAGAGACGATTGGAGACTTCCCAGGTCTTTCATTTTTGTATGTCAACAGGAAATGCCCATCAGACCATCTAAACAACTTTTGCTAAGACGTCATTCCTTAATATGTTATAGTGTTGCTGGGCTTTGGAGTTCCACATCAGGTGTTCCAGATCTTCAAATTTATTCTCACAGCAGAAAATGCCCTTCACGTGGAATAATTTTTGCTATGGCACCAATTTTATATCTCTTATACTTTAGCTGGTCTGTCGCGGTTCTGCATCAGGTGTTCCATTTTCCAAAATAAATTATAGCCTTTATGTTGCCCAGACTTAATACCTATACAACAAAAAACTTTTCTTCCCGTTATTCCGCAGCGGATCCCAAGGGTACACTGATATAACAATGATATGGCAAATAACTTTAAAAAAAATCTTTATAAACTACATAATATATTTGGGGTTTTTCCTTATGGAGCTAATATATAAAGACCGGAAGCGTTGCTGACCCTTGAAATAGCAACATAAAGTTGGCCATGAGTAAAACAGCCGGTTGTCACGTCAACACCAGCGGCTTGAAGCGTCTGCCCTTGTGACTTGTTTATTGTCATGGCAAAGCACGTAATCACAGGGAACTGTGTGCGCTTAAATTGAAAGGGGAAATTGTTGGGGATGAGTGGTATGCGCGGTATAAACACAGTCTCACCGACACCACACCCAGTGAGTATTGTAGCAACAATTATATTACGTTGTAAAGCGTTGACATTGACAATAAGACGGGTTCTGTTGCAGTTTTGGCGGAGTTAAATTTCGCATCAGCATTATGGGAATACCGACTTTAAGTCTTATTTTATGAGCAGGGAGACCACTCGCTGTAAGTAAATTGAGCAACTCAACTGGGTAATTAGTGGCGTCGTCCTGATCGACAACACTGTCGAAAGAAGTGTAAACCACTTCATCCCCTACTTATGCAATAATTCGTAATGATTGTTTAGACATGAGTAATAAGTTGTGTTATATAGTTCCTAGAACATGCCAGGGACGCGAGGTGCGCTCACGACCTGTAGGTATTCACCACTACTTCCTGTCGTACAAACGCAGGCTTGCGTGCACCTCTTCGTCGCCTTACGAGCAATTTTAATAAGAATTTCTGCAGTTTGGATCTGTTTGCTTTGCCACATAGTAAGTTTAAACTCATGTTACTTAATATATTGAAAAATTAATGTGAAACTTTTGTTCCGCTTATATGCGGCATCTTTAGCGGCTTTGTTTTGTATTAATTTTCCTCTTATTTATTGTTTAGGTACCTACTTACAACGCTAGTCTTTAAATTTACCAAATTGTCTGACTGTGTATCTGTGGAGAAAGTGGTTGATTTCACATTTGTATCATTTCTGTATCCTATCTTTATGTATTTCTTAATGTGTAATTGTTTGTTTTCCCTAATAAATAAAATATCTGCCAAAAATGTTTGATTAATTTTTGCAGCTTGATCATTTTTTGGGGTTAATAAGGCGCGTTCACATAATCACGAATTTTCTTGGTTTAGTATACCTACTCTGAATGTTCCTAAATACCGATCGTATCAGTTCCTCTTCAGAGGCAACAACTTTTCCAAGTATTTCAGGAACATTCACCGGACCATTCTCTTCAGGAAGGAGTCCTTCCCCAACTTTCAATAATACTCCCGAAAACTCTTATGCGTGACGTTCACGATCAGCGGACAGTCGCGCATCACGTTCCGCACTTGGACTCTAGAGAACTAGAAGCAGATGCGTAAATACGCTGAGAACTCAAGCGCAATTCTCTATCGGTGAACGTCTGCGACTCGCGAGACAATGCATGACGTTCACGATCAGCGGTCAGTCGCGCATCATATTCTTCACTGGTCTCTAGAGACCAGATGTAGATGCGTTGGTAAATACGCTGAGAACGCAGGGGTGCTTCGCGATCCGAAGAGGTTTCTACGGAGCGAGTTGCAGCCTGATGTTCTCAAACAGCATCAAGTCTCTCCTGACGCTCTTCTGTAGATTCTTGGGATCTTATGATCTTCAATCTTTTAGCTCCTTTGGAACGTTGGGAAAGATTTGACCTCTTTCTAGCACGGAGCACAAACTGGTTTTTTTTGTGCTCCGTGCTTTCTAGGCATGGTTATAGTTTTATTCTGAAGAAGATACCTGATCAATAAAAATCTAAGTGACTAGGTACTTACTCCCCTGCGTTACCGGGTAGGCTACCGTGTCACGAAGATACTTAAATGGAAAAGGAAATTAAACACTCAAATAACATAAGCCCGAAGGCATATTTATTCGATAAAATAAATTAATAAATGGGAGTTTTGGCCAGTAGAGTAAAATTTTCAATGATTCTTCGAATTTTCTTCGAAAATCAGTCCTAAACTGTTACCGCCTGCACCGCGTAGAGGAACTCCCAGCTTATGTTATTTTATAATTATACCTACAGTGGAATTAGTGATAGCTTTGATTTCCACATCAGGTGTTCCACATCTTCAATTTTTAAACGTCAAAAGAGAGTGCTCATCAGGCTGAACAAGTCTTGCTAAGACGTCATTCCTATATATATTATGTTATAGTGTAGCTGAGCGCTTGGAATTTCACAACGCGTGTGCCAGATCTTCAATTTTTATACGTCAACTGAGAGTGCTCATCAGGCTGAACAACTTTTGCTAAGACGTCATTCATATATTTATTATAGTGTAGCTGGGCTCTTGGAGTTCCACTACCGGTGTTCCAGATCTTCAAATTTTATACGACAACAGAAAGTGCTCCTCAGGCTGAACAACTCTTGCTAAGACGTCATTCCTATATATGTTATAGTGTAGCTGGGCTCTTGGAGTTCCACATCAGGTCTTCCAGATCTTCAAATTTATTCTCTTAGCAGATAATGCTCATCACGTGAAGCAATTTTTGCTATGGTACCATTTTTGTATCTCTTATAGTTTAGCTGGTCTTTTGCGGTTCTGCATCATGTGTTCAAGTTTCCAAGATAAATATTATAGCCTATAATAATATGTTGCCCAGACTTAATATCTATACCTACTACAAAAAAAAAAAACATTCAAATCCGTCGAGTACCTATACTCGACGGATTTGAATGATTTTATTTCTGTAAGTAGGTTTGAACAAACACTTTTACACGTCAATCGTATTTTAAAAACTAGATGAGGTCGGCGTTTCCTGTCTGACTACTCTGAGAAGAAAGGCCGAAACAAACTCAGAGGTCACAGTCTCTTTTAAAGTCCAGACAAACTCTTGGTCAGATCATGTGAAGGCTATGTAGATCGGTGTCTGAAATGGTCTTTTGAGGAAAGAACCACACAGATTGAGTGGACCTGTCCAATCAGTGCACGCAATTGTCAACAATCGTGCAGCTCAACTTAGACTTAAGGAGCTCAACGATTCGACGAACAATACCAAAGAAAGGACATTTGAGTAGGCCGCATAAATTACCTACTCAAACTGCCAGATCATGACTAAACCAACTGAGAAAAATACAAAAAAAAAGCAATGACCGACATAGTTCTCACATTCACAATAATTAGTATAATATTATAATAATCTTTGTTATAATAATAATGTAGATTTGTGTCTCAAATGGTCTTTTGAGGAAAGAACCACACAGATTGAGTGGACCTGTCCAGTCAGTGCACGCATTTGTCAGGTGGTAGGTATAACAGCTGACCAAAGATTGTCCTGGCACACCCATATCGGAAATACCATGGCCAGTGTCAGAAAACTTGATCTTTAAAACGTTGCGGCATGTGATGCCACCGTTGCTACTTAATAAAATCTATAGGTACTGCTCTGGCACAATCGGTCATTACATACTGTATACCGATCTGGGGAGAGGCCACAAAGATCAAATTTCTAAACCTAGAAAGAAATGTATTTTAATCCCTTTCGATATCCTACAGACAACCTTTACAAGATTATTAATCTGCTCACTGTTAGGAAATTATACATTCTGACATAACCATACAATCTGCACAAGACCCTCTCATTTAAATTTTTTTCTGGGTAAGCTCACTCCATTGTCGACTCTGTCTCTGTCACCAATGACCTAGACTAGAGTCAAGAGCACAGAGTACTTTTTTTAGATAGGTCAAGAGCAAACCCATTTTAAATAAAATAAATAAATAATGATCCATCAAATCTCTTTATAAGACGTAAAGGTATTTTTTTTTTTTTTTTTTTTCGGTCGGGAAATCATCAAATGACTCCTCCCGCTCTGGGTGGAGCGGAAGGGAGTGTCAGACTCTTACTGACTAAAACTCACCCGTGTTCCTTCCTTGGCCCTTTATGTTCCGGGTCAGCGGTACCCCTTTTGGATGATCCCGCTTTCCCGGCAGGCTTGGGCCCTAGTGGGCCCCCTCTTCGATGCTGACATCTCTTTGAGGCGCGCGTGGAACACGTACGCGCCGTCCAGTACGGGCCTGGTCCTGATCGGACGGTGAGCTACCCATTACTCACCGCCCGCAGGCCCGCGCCTACGGTGGCCGGGAGTCGTCACGCGGCTTCCGACGCCCGGAGCGTCCACCGCGGCGGCTTGGACGGGAGACTCTCTCCCTCTCCCGTCCCGCCACCTCCTTCGCTAGCATGACTGCTTCGCAGAAGGAGGTGACTGCCTCCCACTCCCCCTCGCCCCGGACCATGGCTTGAACCAGGGCCGGGCGTGAGAGGTCGCCGCCGCTGCCGATCGCCTCTACTAGGACACGGCGGTGCTCCGCCCATGCAGGGCAGGCCCCCACCGTATGCTCCACCGTGTCCTCGGGGCGATCATCGCAGTGGTGACACCCGGGCGTTTCCTCCCGCCTGATGATGTGCAGGAACCTCCCGAAACATCCGTGTCCGGTGAGGACCTGCGTCAGGCGGTAGGTGAGGACGCCGTGACGCCTCTCTAGCCACTCCTCAAGACGTAAAGGTATTGTGGTTCATTCCACTCGGGTCCGTACGGTTTTCGCCAAGCGACAGTATAATACTCAATCAACTTATATTTATAATAAATGAAACCTCAAATTAAATATTTACCCCATGTACGAATGTAAAAATTCTTTAAAATAACAAACGTACGACTAAAATTGAATTTATATTAACTAGAATATGCAAATGAATAAACTGTACTTACCCAATCAGAACTGTATATTGTTAATCAATCATTAACACGCACTAAAACATACTCACACCCACACATACTCAACCCACCCTCACATCCACACATACACAACCCCCCCTCATATCCAAACATACCCCCCCCCCCCCCTTCACAGACATACACACAAACGAACACGACACATGACCTCAACATGCTACAACAATAATTTTCTAACAGCCTAGAAACTAAGCCTTTTCTTTTCTTATTTTTTAATTACCTATGTCTCAAGCTCAACATTGTAGATAGTAACTATGGGAAATTGCGAGGTAACCCCATCACAAGTTACCTGGGCTGCCTCAATTTTGTGTTGTAGATCAATACTATGAGAAACAGTAAAAACTTTTTTTTATTTTTTATTTATTGCTTTTCAAAAACCCTAAAGTCGATCCTTGCGCTTCAATGAGAAACCCTAGAAACGTTACTCCAGCGGCATCCGTTTTTCGTGAATATATTCGGATCGGCTGGACGCACAAATTATAAATTTCGGGCACATTTACACGACATGAGGTACTAATTATCTGTCAAGTCGAAATCCTGAAAAGCGACAACATTCCGCTGGCGTAACGCACACAAAATCTATACTACAAATTATAGAAGCTGATATACCTACCTACTAATTAACTTTTACACGATATTCGACATTTTCTGGCAGGGATAACATACACTTCGCTAACCGACGGCGCACCGCACGCTCAACGGCACCAGACAAAGCAGGGAGCCCCATGTCGCGGTGAGACGCCAAGCGTAGAAGCGGAACAAATTTTACAGACTTACTACACAGTCGGTGATATACAGCATTAAACTAATTCATGTTTTTGTTTTTAATTATAAACCCAATTACTTACTAACATTTCTTTATTTAATACACTCTAAAACATTTATAATTCTCCTTAAAACATTTTTATTGGTTTCATACATAATTTTATTCTGCTTCCCTTTTTTATTTAATGTACACATCCTCAACTGTAGTAGTGGGTATTTCAATGTTTTTATTTCACTGGTACCTAGAACAAATTTTAAAAACCAATCAAAATTTACTACTGTGTCGCAGTAACTACTGTTGTAGTGGTTCAAAGCCGCATGAAGAACTTCGGACTTGTTTGTTTCTAATAATTCATGAAAGCATTTAAGTTTTTCTTGTGACCACCCCTTGCTATTGATAACATCTTTGATTTTTTGTAAATCAAAATTACAATCAGAAATGATTGAGATCAAATCCTGTTTTGCCAATGTAATCACATCAGCTTCTATATATGATGATAATGAATCAGGTGATCCTGAATAATACAACTTGGTCAAGATTTGTTGTGATACCTGAAACAAAAACAAAATCATAACAACTGTAATCAAAATTATGTTAAACTTATGTACTGTCAGCTATGAAATTACCTTTTAAAAGAATTAAAATTGTCAGATAGTCGCTTATCGATTGTTTTGAACAGGCCCCTGGTCGGGCAGTGTTGATTAGGAGCAGTAATAAGAATTCTTAAGCTAGTTTGAGGCCAATAATTACTAAACAAAATTTCCATTATTACTATGTTAAGCAAATACATCTAAATATTTGGTTCTAAATAAATCGGATGACAATATAAAGCCCTGCTGAGTATTACTTACATTTTCAAATGCTTCAAGTGATTCTATTTCAAAAACTTTATCCATCTCTTTCAAATACAGTTCGTTTTATTAATTCACAAGAATGTTATTGAACTGAAGTACAATTCAAGTCCAAATGAACTCAATATCTGGAATCCGAAAATTAGCTGATTATCACTAAACAGTTGGGGATAAATAGATTAACAATTTGAGAGTCAAAATCAAAATTATTAAATATATTCGCTGTTTAGTGTCTCATGTCTCATGTGGTATAGTTATTATACTCTTTGCATGTGACACAGCGACAGACATGAGTCATGTATGTCGCTGATATTCCATTCCTGTCCTGCCTGGTTGGTTGTCCTTGTCTTGTCTTGTCAATCGCCAATTCGGTAAATTGACAACATTGACATTGACATAAATGTCACTTTTGGGTACGTTCCGAATTGCACTGTAATCAATTTGAGCGTGCTTACACCCGTTCCGAATTAGTGTGAGCGCGATAACGATCCCGTGAATCGTCATAAACGTCCTGACATGCGCCATCTTGGGATAACGCTTTTATTTTTTACCTTAGGCTATAGTCTTGTGTAGTTCGTGAACGATGAACGAATAGGAAACGTATCTTCGCACTGTACTAGAAGAAACGTTTCCGAACGCTGACTTGTAATCGGTCTAATCGGACTAACAGCTCTTTGCGAACTAGTACATTTGTGAGCCGTGAGAACGAAAGAGACAGTGACTGATTTGATCACTGACCTCTATTAAATTTTAATAGAGGTCAGTGGATTTGATAGATACGATTTCGTTCAATGTCTGTGAATGAGAACGGAAGAGAATAGCCGACGAATGACGATGCTACCCGACCGACCGAATCCGCTAGAATAGAACGAGATCAAATGAGATGCGCGTACAATACAAACAACCCATGTTTTGGCGCGCATTTTTGATCGTGTAATTAATTAATGTTATTGTGGGGCCTTTTGTATGCTGTTTATTATTATTTACTGTAATAAATGTTTTTTTATTTCATACGTATGCATAAAATAATGGTAAAACATTATTTTCTAAGCGATTGGTTAGGATGATAGTCCAGCCTGTTCGCTACAAAGGAAAACAAATTAAATAAAATTAATTAATACAATAATAACTATAATTTGGTCACAGATTTACATTTGAATGGTAAAAAATATCTCGGTTAAATTATACCTACATTCCTGACAGAGAATATCTTATTTCATAAATCTCAATCTGGTTATTTAGTATGAATATTTCTGCTGTAAGTATTAATAATAAACAGAGATAAATAACTATAGATTTTTAGTGCATTTAGTACCTAAACGTAGTCTTACATTACAATCTTATGTATTTGCTCTGTGCTCTTTGGAAATGCTGACCAAGACCGAAGACCGAATAGAGCTAATAGAACTAATATAATGAACTAGTTCACTGTCCGAAATGAACTAGTACGGAGCGATCTTTAAAATGACCGAGCAGGCACAAGACTATTAGGCTATCACTGTATTTGAGAATGTTGGTTCACCTATTATTGGCAACTGTATAAGGCCTCAACTATTATCTACTGTTATTTGATATTTTGTATACAGAAGCTGTTGGTGTACCTTTATGAATAAATAAATAACGCCGATCATGCCCTAAATGAGGAGCAAAGCTATCTGCAGAGGTCGCCACCAGCAACTGTACTTACTTGTATCTTACTGTAGTTAGACCAGACCAGGAATTTGTGATTTTCCTTTTAAGAAAGTAGGTATGTTAACAGTAATATCTTTTCCAGCAAATAAATCTTGAATATTAAACCCTCTATCTGCTAGTATACTGTCACCAGGTTCACATTTCTGCAATAAGTTGCTTCGCTCTACTGTTTGCCTATCACTCACTGATCCACCATAAGCTTCTGAACAATAGGAAAGTAAACCACCTGGAGTGGCTCCAACTAATACTTTCAATGTATTAGCGTGATTATAGCTACTCCACGAAGCTTGCTGAGAGACAGGATTTTGTGGCTTTTGCACTTTTATTTCAGTCCCATCTAATATTACACGTGTACTACAACTGTACTTTCTAAATCTTTCAGGGGTATAGTATTCAACTAAATCTTTATCAGGCCAAATATTTAATATTTAATTTAATTTATATTTAATTTATTCAATTTGCGACGCTTAGAATTCTTAGGAAATATATGAATACCTTTGTTTTTGCAACCAAATGCAGAACATTGAGTCATTTCAAGCAATAACTATCTTTGTTTACGTTTTTTGTATTGGGTTTGACAGCTCACTAGGCACAGTTGACGAAACGCCACCCCTTTTTAGTTACTATACTCTATGACGCCACCTGACAGGATAAAAAAGCAGTTTTCTTCCTCATTAATATCACCGCGAGCGCTGTCAAAACTGACAGTTGTGCTGTTTTTTTTGAGTCGCATCATCTTTAAAACTAGTGACATTTTCGAAATTGTGCTGTAAATGCCAAGATGTAACAGAATACCTGAAATGAGACTTAGACTCATGCGCATTATATTTAATTATTGTTGCATCTATGTTCTTTGTACGTACCTACTTCTTGGTATTTTTCCTTTAATCTTTGCCGGGAGCATGTAAATACGCTATTATAAGTTTCATCCCTGGACGAATTGTCGTTCTCAAACTCAAAATCGGAATTATCAGAGTCGATAGAGTCAACCAACAAAATAGAAGTGCCAATGCGTTGAACTTCCATTTGCAGAAGAATATCCAATTGGTCTTTTTTGGGCAACACAGACTACAATTATAGTATAGTGGGCAACTAAGCAAGTCAGCGCAAGCGGAGCGATCAATTGACTGTCCGTATAGGTATATATTGTAGTCTTTGCAGTTGACTTGGTTTTGTCGGGCTGACTACACGCACGCGCAATAGTAACCTGAATGTTTATTGGAAAACTACCTCAAGTTTGCAAAAATGCCAATAAATCAAGTTAAAATGTGGGATTATTTTCAAGTGTTACATGAACATGATAAAAATATACGTGTGGGCAGGATCGACCGTTGACTGTCAGTCCCACAACCTGAGTTGGGCTATCCGCAACCTGCCCGGCCCGCTCGGTTGCAAGCTGGCAGTCTAGGTCGCCCCACCGAATGTAGGTACTCATACATTCGTGTTGGAGCAATGTGTTGGAGCGATCCAGTCAGCTCCGAGTCCAATACTGCTTATATCTCTGTCAAATTTAATTCAAATCCATTTATCCGTTAGGTAATAGTGAAGTAGTGACATACTCACTTCCGTATTTATAGTGTTAGTGGGTATGAGTACGTTTAATACGTTTTTTACCGTATTGTACCAGGGTAATTTTACCGCTTTACATCCCAACACCTAACTGACCTAATACGATAAACAAGGCAGAAACCTAACCAATTTCAAAACGTGGCGACCTTTTTCGCAGTAGGTATATGAAAGACGGTGTGGACCAACGCCTTAAAATTTTTTTTTAAATGAAATTCGATAAAAAAAAAACATTCTAACTTGATTTATTAATATTTGTAGCCAGTACGCTCATCACAGAGTACGTCATACTCGTACTATATTGAAACTCATAAAAAAACTGAAACTTAACTTTTACGTAGGTACCTAAAAACTAATAAGTAGGTACGTAAACTACCTTTTCTTATTAATTGTGACTTCTTACATACATTTTAATACCGTAAATGTATCAGTTTTTACAAAAAAAAAAAGCAGAAGTGCATGCGTTAAACATGCATTAAACTTATTTACATTCAATCGCACTAGGTGATGGGATCGCTTCAAATCGAAAATAATCATGATCTTATTGGTGAATCGGTATAGAAAAACCTTGCATCTTTTGAAGAAAGAAGCCAATGGATTTATATTGCGGGTTTTGTATACATCGAAAATTAAACAACCAAATAAATATTTACAAGTTTTTATTACACAATCATGGAACTTTCACCTGATGACGAGCCTTCGCCTAAATTTATTATGATCGGTTCTTGCTCTCTTATATTGTCGACAGTCACATCTCTTTCGCACCCCCGCCCGATCAAGATGTTTGGCAAGCCGATCCCTTGGGAGAAGCATGCCAAATATCTGGGTGTGACTTTGGACAGACGTCTCTCCTTCGCAGAGCACATAAAGGTGGTTCGTTCGCGAGCCGCCATTGCTCTGGGTAGACTACATTCTGTCTTAAATGCACGCAGCAAATTGTCACTCAGGTGCAAACTGCGCATTTATACGGCATGCATCCGACCTATCATGACATACGCCTGTGCTGTTTTCGCACAGGCCCACCCCCGGCACATCCACAGGATGCAGACCCTACAGAACCGTTTTCTACGTAAAATCACGGGTTCCCCCTGGTTCGTTCGTAACATCAACTTACATTTAGATTTGAAAATCCCCACCATTCAACAATTCATAAAACGCGCTTGCAAGCGTTTCTTCGATACCGCTGGCAGCCATCGCAACCCTCTGGTTGTGAAGGCCGCCAGTTATGTCCCCTCTAGAATCAGTAGAATCCGCCGTCCAAGGCACGCACTGAGCGACCCCGACGACCCCACCACCCTCCTCCAGGAAAGCAGTAGGGCCACCAGTACAGTATAGACACAAATCGAAGTTCCGACCTCGCCGCCGCCGAGGTCCTTCGCGTCCGCGTTCCTCCCCGATAAATTCCTCTTCCCCTCCCTTGATCGGATCCACAGAGCCAGCTGGTGGCGTAGCTGAGCCAGTAGTTTTAAACCCCCTTATTAATAATGAATCCATTCAGATCCAGCATTTCCCCAACTTGCTGTCCCCCCCCAGCGACGCCCTAAGCCGAGGTTCTTACCCCACAGGGGGTGCCCTTAGGTGATGGTCGCTTAGTTTATAATTAATATTATGCCCCTGGCTGGAGGCTTTGAGTTAGCTCGAAGGCACCACAGGATTGACCGGTTAAGCAGTCACGGCCTCTCAAGGCCAACTGCGAGATGCCAAGCTAGTGCTAGTGCTAGTGGAAAGGACGCCTAAACATTGGTCCAGTTTTTGGGCGTCACTTAATTACAAGAACCCTTGTCTTCCTGCGAAGGCTAAAGTTCTACGCTCGCACAAAGTTAACACGGAGGAATACAGTGTACTCAACTCGACGTAGGTATTTAAAATGGGGAAACTCTCGGCAATCGGCATACAGAAACGATGTGACTAGATACCACTGGTCCACTGGCCTCGTCGATAACGCCGCCATCTTGTTTTGTCAATACAATGGGTGAATGGGGGCATTGGGGAAGGTCGGTCAAAGCCAGACGGACGACGGTAGATGGCGTGACCATTTCTCTAAAACCACCTCACGCCTTGTATTATTAGCTTGTAATAGGAACTGGCTACCACAGCTACATTTTAGCAGTTTCCTTCCCTATTTCTGACACAATTTCACAAATGATTACCAACATCGCTGGGGGCGCTGTTGGTAGTGATCACAGAACACTATTACTCCTAGCGGAGGTAGTGATAAACATTTGTGATTTTGCCTGTCATTGGTGCCGATTCTCTTGTACAACGAACTATACTAAACTATTACTACAATTTCTTATTTTTAGAGAATCTTAAAAGCTATTCTGCAAACAAGATTCTCTAAACTTAATTAAAAACATTTTTGACGCAACTATTATTTTAGTTGCGTCAAGAATGTTTGACAATCGCTAAGTTGAGTAGACCATAGACGAAAATTTGTCGGAAAGTGAAAAAAAAAGTAAAGTGCGAATGAAAGTGAACGAAATGATCCGAACTGCAAAAAAATACCAGAGTAAAATCAAATATTTGTCTTTAATTGTTTATCAATAATTATTTAAATTAAATACAGAGAGCCTAAAAACATTATTATAGTTTTGCCGTCATCATGACGCCGTAAAACTATATATAATAATGGTGCCGATTCTGTTGTACACCGAACTAAACTAATTAAACTATCACTAAAATTCCTTACTTTTGGCTATGAGAATCTTAACGCTATTCTGCAAAATAAAATCTCTAAATTTAAAAATAATTTTGACACATCTAAAATCAAATTTGGCAATTGCGACTCCACGTGATACTTGTTTGCCGTACCACGTGATTTCGTTTTAGAGCCGCAGGCGTGCATTATTTTGCAGCCTCGACATGTTTTGTACGGAATTTTTCACTTTTTGTATGGAAAATATGAATTTTTTTTTTTTTTTTTTACCAACACGTTGGATTTTAGATGTTTCGGGGTTTTATAGAGGGGGTCGAAATTTTCATTATTTTTGCGATAGGACACACCGTTTTGCGAGATATAAGCAAAAGAAAAGAAAAAAAGATACAGTACTGTTTTTGCATCTGAAGTCGAGGTGTTGGTGTGAATTTTAGTTCATGACAACTAATTTTATTCCACACCTTTTTAATCGCGATTAAAAACAGGCAGATTTAGTTACGACAATCAAAATTTTTGGTGAAAAACGTAAAATTCAGAATAGCAAAATTGCCATTTTCACTAAATTATAATCTCAGTGCCATCTTAGTGCTGTCACTTTAGTCAATTTTAGAATGTAACTAACATAATAAGCGATACTTTTTCGGTTTTCATTTCAATAAGATACTAGCATTTAAAAATTGATTCAGATAGCATGATTAACTTGCTATTTATTTAAGCGTAAAAAAGGTAATCCTAATTGTAACTTCCTAAATATCCTAACTAATATTATAAATTCGAAAGTAAGTTCGTTTGTTGGTTACCTTTTTCACGACTAACTAACTAATTAAATTACCTAATACTTTGTAGTTCCGGATTGTCGCGATATTTATAACGTAACACATTATTTTTAGGTGGTGGAAGACTACCTCCACCTCCTCCGAATGCCAAACTTCACGTCAGGTAGCATAAACCAATGGTTAAACTGAGTTGGCTAGTTCGTTTAAGTTAATGATCCGATTACAGCACTTAATCAATGTTTAGTGCTTGGTGAACAGCAAAATATTGTTAAACACCCGTTTATGGTTTAAACACGTGTTTAAAATTTAACCATCTGTTGGTGAACTCGGGTCTAAACCACTTAACCGATCATCATGAAATTTTGTATAAACGCTGTCAGGGGTACAGAAAAGGACATAGGGTACCTTTCATCCAGAAAAAAAGTACCTACTGTTCCCGAGGGCAATAATAACTGTAGACGGTCACAATTGATTTAGGACGCTAGATGGCGCTACGTCTTTCGAATCATGATTGAAGTATTTAATTAGAAACTAGAAGTGTTTAGGAGTTTTTTTTCTAAATATGTGTAATTTATTTTGTGAGTCTACAGTGAACTCCAACACTGTATGACCGAACACCATGAAAATTGGCACATATATGCATTTTTAATGGAGAAGGATGAACAGGATTTTTTCTACCTCCACGCAGGCGAAGCCGCGCAAAAGCTAGTTTACTAATAAAATTGTGATCTCGAAAAATGATAATCCGGTTTTTCGTTCTGTAAGTTGAAAATCTACGGTATTCTCGTCGCAGAGCCCTATCAAGGACATCTTGGATTTGTCAGAGTCTGTCTGTTTGTTTTGTCGTGAATCGACCACAGCTGCAATCACATGCTTACATACTGATTTCCAAACTCACATCCATCCAAACACATCCAAACTTTCAAGAACTAGTAGAGAAATGTGCATTGTAAATTTTAGTTCATGACGACTAATTTTATTGTGACTAGAGTAGTTAGAGATAACACAATATACCATACCTCAACAATTAACGTAGTCCAACATTATTTTGTAAACATAACCTAAAATTATTGCTTTTAAAATTTACCCGGTGGCTACTGTAGCGCCACCCTTATGTACATTTTGATGAACACTTTTCATACACAGAGATAGTTCTCCTTGTCTCGAAATCCTTGTTTTGAAGGATATTTTGATATCCTTGTACACTTCCAGTGAGGCTTTACGCGTTGTGGATTTCATGTAATAGCACAACATTATGTCGAACAAAAAAACAAAAGTAAATTTATAGTCTATCTTGGTAAAACATTTTTATTATTAATACACATTGAAACAAATATTCTCTTAAATTATTCAATAGGCACAAAAGTGAGGACTAATCTACTTATATTCTAGAACCTGCCTTGCTTGATACTGGGCAACTTTTTACAAATTGTACGCACGACGACATATCAAGCTATACATTTCCAGTCTAGGCTGACTTCTCATTGTACAAAAAACTATACACAGCGAAGTCAGCTAAAACGGAAAATGTAAAGCTTGTTAAGTCGTTGTCTGTAGTCTGTACACGTTAACATTATGTACATGATTTATTCACAGATGTACAGTTATGAATGTATTATTTATTCTCATAGATTTTTTTGTAAGTTGGTGATCAATAAGCAATTGAATGTTGAATATTGCATAATACATTTGAAAAAAAAAGTCGTCTATTTATTATGAATGATGCATACAAACAATTTCTAGCATTGTAATTAAAACAATTTTACTAGATATACAGACTAAGGTAATGTTTAACGACCTTATTACCCCGAAACCATTTGTTATTGACGGTGCCCCTTGAAGTTCTTCAGGAATATGTTTACCTCGAGCAGAATATGTAGTTGGGTAGGAACAATTTTGAGAGGGAAGCCGATAGGAGGATTCACCTGAGATGGGCAGCATTTGGTAAACTTCATCAGGTCTTCCCGTCATCCATACCACAGTGCCTAGTGACGAAAGCCTTCCAACGCGTGCGTCCTACCAGTCATGTCCTACGGAGCCGAAACGTGGACAATCACGGTGAGACTGGTCCATAGTTTAAAGTCGCTCAGCGAGCTATGGAGAGAGCTATGCGTGGAGTCTCTCTAAAGGATAAAATCCGAAATGTGGTGATCCACCAGAGAACCAGGGTAACCGACATAGCCCAAAGACTAAGCAAGCTGAAGTGGCAATGGGCTGGTCACATCTCACGCAGAACCGAAAGTCGTTGAGGAAAACGAGTTCTAGCGTGGGACGCCCGCCGGCCAGGTGGAGTGACGACTTCCGAAAGGAAGCAGGCAGACTGGATGGAGAGCCGAAGATTGGGCTTAGTGGCGTTCACTAGGAGAGGCTTACGTCCAGTAGTAGACGAACATAGGCTGATGATGATACTTAAAGATTTAGTCTTTTACTTGCAAAAGGATGAGTACCAAAATATCTTACAGTATTTTTATTCAACGATAATCATGTGTCCTAAAACCTCTGAGTTTGTATCGGCATTTCTTCTCAGAGTAGTCGGTTAGCAAAAGCCGACCGACCTCGTCTAGTTTTTAAAATATGATTGACGTGTAAAAGTGTTTGTACAATCCTACTTAAATAAATAAAATCATTTATCATTGTCAAAAATGTTGGAAATTATGAAAAGGCATCGAATTAGAAAAGGCTTTGAAATTGTTAGAGGTACATCCAACAACTTTGGAATTGTTATAGGTTCATTAACGACTTTGGAATTGTTATAGGTTCATCCAACGACCTTGGAATTGTTATAAGTTCATCCAACGACTTTGGCATTGTTATAGGTTCATCCAACGACTTTGATACTGTCTTAAAGCCATCAAAATGTATGATGTAGTGGTGCCTTTTTTTGGCAGCCATTAGTGAAACTTAAATTAGGTACAATAAAACATTGCTAACGAAATATTGTATTACAGTAGAGATTTAGTTTCCTTAAGAAAGCGGACAACGGTCACACAGTAAAGGTACGGTTTCCTAGAAGAGCGGTGACCGCCCACATAGTTTCTGCAATTTACTGGTGAATGACTGAGTCACTGAAACGTTATCTATGAAAGTAAGTTGTGTTTTCCTAGAGATCGTTTTTGACACCGTAAAGTCAAACGCCACTGCCCAAACATTTACATCGCTAGATTTGCGCTCACGGTACTCAGATACGCGAAAAACTGTCTATCGTGAGAAGAGTGAGCTCACACATTATTATAAATAGCGCTTCCATGACAATCAAGTCAAGTCAGTGCACCATTGTGCGTCAGAGGTGTCAAAATGAAACAAACGCGAATATTTATATTTTCATGACAGGCATCACTGCGCTTATGTGCGGTCACCGCTTTTTTAGGAAACGGTAGTTTAAATACGTTTTTTGATACCATAATGTCAAATATTGGTGAAATTGGTTTTCACGTTAGTACGGAAGTCGGTACGGTTTGACGGTAAGCGCCGTAAAGCTATGGTTTTCTAAGACTACGGAGGCCGCCACATAGCGAATGACTTCACTGAAACGTTATTTTTGAAAGTGTGTTGGTGTTTCTCTAAAGAGCGCTTTTTGACACCGTAAAACCCCGTCAAATCCCGCTGCCACCATTTTCACCAGGGGGGGGGGACACACTGCCGTACTTGATGTAGGCGTCCAATTTTTCACAAAGATACTAGCACCATCTTCTACGAAATCCGCGTAAACTTGAGAGATTTAGTACGAAAAAATGACATAGATGGTGCTTACGCCAATTATCGCCAGTGTGCATAGTTACGCCTTGTTGATAATGAAAATTTAGTCAAAAATAATAAATGTACAGACGCCAGCAGGTCAAGCTACCCGAAACTGTCAAATTTTCCCAATCAACCTTGAACCTTAATGCTTTAGCGATAAAGTTGAAAATCTATTAAAGAGATTTGACAGATTGTAGTAGCTTGATGTGCTGGCGTCTGTACATTCTAAACCAGAATAAATATTTATTTATTTATTATAAAAGCATTTTGCAATTGCAAATATTTTTTTTGGGTTCGGCAAAATATTACTATACTCTGTGCTTTACAAAATGGTCACTACTTTCGGCGTGTGCGCTTGTTTGTACTCTCTTCCATTTTGTGTAATTTTTATGGTGTTTCGGTTCTATTAAAGCTCCATAAAGTGCGGTTGAGTTGAGTGGTAGTCCTAGTAGTAGATTATTTTAATAAACATCGCCATAATAAGACAAATAAATGACTTAAATATTAACACATTCATCATTTTTATTTTGTGCTGGCTTTGTAAAACATTCAATTTTGTAAACATTAACTAAATTTGTTTTTTTTTATTTTGTAAATTTTTATTTCATAAGTTAATCAAGAACTATGCACGAATTGCTATGGAACAAATACAAAATGTTTATAAAACTGATTTTTATATGGCCTACATTGCAAATTACCCGCCTACCTACCTTAGTACGCACCTATAGTTTTTGGGATTAGTTCAGCGGATATAGTACCAGATGGCGACACTGTCTAATGTAGGTGTCAAAAATTCTAGAGAGAGGGTTCTCTATCCCATCTATATTACTATACTCTTTGATTTTCACAGTGGCGGCCACCGCGGTCTTAGGAATCCATAGCTAATATTAAAAACGCCTATCAACATAATTTTAACGAGACATTATTCACTAATTGTTAACTTTTTCACAGTTACGCCTTACGCAATAAATAATTATTTATATCACTTGTCATTGGCAGTAAGATCGTAATCTTATTTTAGACGCACAACTACGTGAATTGGTAAACTTGTCCATTTCAGCTTATAGTGTGTACGACATAATATCATCATTGTATTTATCCTTAATATAAGTATCTTCCGCGCTAATTTGGATAACACTTTAATAAATTAGAATCAATTCTAATTTTGATTGTTCACCTTTTATTTTGATTGCAACCAAATTATTTCTGCACCACCAATAAAATTAATAATCTTCACTTAACATGAAGGAATTTAAAAGCTAGAAATAATTGTAGGAAATATAATACTAAATGTCTACCAAGAACAAAATTATCATTAAATGTGATTACATGATGTATTACAAAAACACAGCAATATGTGTCATCATTTATAAATTATATTTATACAGAAAATGAATTTATATAATTATGGTACGCATTTCTATATACAGAGTTCTTTACATAGATAATACAATATTAAGTAAGCATTAAGTAACTTTGAATAAGTAGTTTACTATTTAGTTAGTACTCTAAATGAGACTTAAGTAATTTGAGTATGGTTAGATATTATTGTCTTCAAAACAATTAACAATGATCGAGCAGCTAGGGCGTGGTAACATGGAAATAAATATAATTGAACGCCTTCCTTATTAGTAACCTATAAGCAACACTTTAAAAAAATTAGTAATTAATTAAATAATTAAGTCTCAGAATTAAGTAGAGAAAATAATCCACAAGGCATTGTACAATAACAGTATTTAAATAATGCTGGTCAAATTAATAAAACCAGAGTAAGTTGGGATACTAATTAAATTATATAATAATGTAAGTATATATTTCTTATACAAAACCACAAAACCCTAAGACAGTGTTCGTGATCAAGCTGTGTTTAATTTGTATCAAGTTATAATAATTAACCTACAGACGTGCCTACCAACAGGCCATTAATGCGATTAGTAATCTCGGTAATAAATTCTTGATACAATCCATCTGGCAACAACGCATTGTAAAATAATGTCAGTAACTGTTATGATTGAACACATTGTGAAATGTTATGCAACAATTGGCCTTTGGAAGAAATCGTATTTGAGCCAAACTGACATTCTGTTGGAAATAATATAAAAATAATGTTCTATTTGTACACATATCATACAGGCAAAACTAATAATTATATTCATAATTTCATAATGATAACAGTTTATAAGTATAATAAACGTAATGCCAGTCTAGGGCTCAAGTTTATAGAATTTCTTCTCAAATTGGAATCGTCCCTTACGTCTTTTAATGTGGCATGATTTGAGCTTACCTTAACAATATACCACTACCTATAGCTGAAACTCATAAAAATCTCACCCTGTCATATACTTAAGTACTATTTCGATATTTTAATCACCATGATCCATTTATTTGTTACTGTGATGAGTTGTAAATGCTTTAACTTTTACTATTTTACTAACATGTTAAAACTTAATATGGGGACGTTTAAAATGCATGAACTTTTCTACTCATTACAATGACTATTGTCAAAAATAACTTAGTGGCAGCAAGAGTTTCTATTTCAAGTTGAGCGCAAATTACACCCAAGTAATAGACAATACTGACTCAATAGTGTAGCAAAAGACAATGGGCAAATGTGGTCCAAATACCCACCACTAACGAGACCCAATGTAGGAGTAATATTTATTAGGAGACACATGAAAATTAAGGAGTAATATTCAGTAGGAGACACATGAAAATTAAGGAGTAATATTCAGTAGGAGACACATGAAAATTAAGGAGTAATATTCAGTAGGAGACACATGAAAATTAAGGAGTAATATTCAGTAGGAGACACATGAAAATTAAGGAGTAATATTCAGTAGGAGACACATGAAAATTAAGGAGTAATATTCAGTAGGAGACACATGAAAATTAAGGAGTAATATTCAGTAGGAGACACATGAAAATTAAGGAGTAATATTCAGTAGGAGACACATGAAAATTAAGGAGTAATATTCAGTAGGAGACACATGAAAATTAAGGAGTAATATTCAGTAGGAGACACATGAAAAAGTATCTGCAAGTGGTGTTTGCCTGTAATTGGTTGTGCAGTTAGTTTTAAGACACAATTACTTGTATGTTCCTATGTATCTGTGTAAAATTATTATCATATTCAACTACACTGGGCCGCAAAGAAAGCGGGTTTGTAACAAAATCCTCAATAACTTCCAAAATATTGGAGCTAGCTTTATGAAATAAAGACATAGTACAAGTACTAAAGGTCCACTCCGCAAAATTGAATTAAATAAATGAATACAATTAAAATCATTTAAATAAACAACGACTCTTGTAACGACACAATAAAGTGAAATTCAGGTTGCACCTACGTTATATTCACCTAGAAGTTGCCTCTATTTCTATCGCGTAACTCTTACCTCTTCTGTCTACGTTAGGGTTGTCTTCGTTTAAAGAATAATTAATCTGAATTTTTAATTATCTGTTACGTGATAAGGGCAGGAGAATGATGAGTTACTCCATGGTATGTACCACCAAAAAAAAAAAAAAAAAAAATTACAAGGTACTTCCCTTCCTATGCTTATCAAAGCTAAACCTGATCTTGTAAACAGAACTTGTAAGTACTTAACCATACTATAACAATAATAATTGATATTCTAACCACGTAAATACGGTGACATAAATAAAAATAACAAAAGTAAACATTTGGTAGTTAGATACCTGCCTAATTACTTTTAGTAGACGTGCATTTTTGTACCTTTCGATCCTTTGGAAGTGTAAAAACATGAGGTTCGGATCCTTGTTATTATTTAAGTACCTAGCCGAATGCGATGCTTTTGCCTTCATTTTAGTTATTATCTAAGCGACGAACGGACGACGCGACGCTGCGCGTGAATGAGTATCGAACTAACGTGTGACCCGGCCGGTGTGCGGCAGCCCACTGACTGATTTGGCCCAACAAGTCGAGCCCGCCGCGTACTTGTAGCTTCATACCTAAAATGCGGAGTGCGCTTGGCCTGGTTTAGGTAAAACAATTGAAAAAGTAAACATTTTCATTTAGCTTATAAATTTTCACCGACAATTTTATTTACAATAGGTGTCTTAGTAAAAGTTACTCCTTAGTTAATAGACTATTCAGTTGCATCGGTCTCATTGCTGGTGGAAATTTGGACCCATAAATGTTTGCTCAATGTCAGTTGCAGACACATGTTTCATAAAACATTTACTTTACCAAAACAATGGCTTGCAACTATGAATTGATTTTCTAAAGTAAAAGTTGCAAGTAATACTACAGTGTTTGTTTAACTAAAAACATATTAAAACGTGTCTGTGCCAATATCGTCTATCACACGGAGATGAGTCCGCTTATCCGTTTCACTTAGTGAAATGGAACGGATAAATTAGTGAATTTTGAGTATAATAATTAATTAACTAGGCCTGCCTCCTTGGCCATGCTATAGAATATAGAGTTCTTATCTTGTAATAGTTGTTCAGGAGGCGCGTACTCGACGAGTTGTCCCTTGTCCAGCACCATGACCTTGGTGGAGTCCATGATGGTGTTGAGTCTGTGCGCGATGGTGAGCACCGTGCACGACGCGAACTCGGAGCGGATCGTCTTCTGCAACACGAGGGGAGAGCGAGAGTGAGGCCGAGCGCGCGGGCGGGAGTGCGGGACGCGCGAGAGAGAGCGAGCACGCACCTGGATGAGCTCGTCGGTCTCCAGGTCCACGGCCGCCGTGGCCTCGTCCAGCACCAGCAGCGGCGTCTTGCGCAGCAGCGCGCGCGCCAGGCACACGAGCTGCCGCTGGCCCACCGACAGGTTCTCGCCGCCCTCCGCCACCTCGTGGCGCAGCCCGGCCGCCAGCCCTGCGGAGGGATGCGAGTGAGTACTCGGCGCGAGGGGCGCGAGCGAGCGCGTTCTAGCGGCACTCACCCTGCACGAAGGGCTTCAGGTGCGCGTACTCCAGCGCGCGCCAGACGTCCTCGTCCGAGAACGTCTCGAAGGGGTCCAGGTTCATGCGCAGCGTGCCCGAGAACAGCACCGGGTCCTGCGGGATGATGGTGATGCGCGAGCGCAGCTGGTGCAGGCCCATGGCGGCCACGTCCAGCCCGTCCACGAGGATGCGGCCGCCCACGGCCTCGACGATGCGGAACAGGCCGAGCGTGAGCGTGGACTTGCCGGCGCCGGTGCGGCCCACGATGCCGAGCTTGTCGCGCGGCGCCACCGCGCACGTGACGTCACGCAGCGCGGGCTCGGCGCCGGCGCGGTACGCCAGCGTCAGCCCCTCCAGCTGCAGCGCGCCCGTCTCCGGCCACGCCGCGCCCGGCCCGGGGGATATGTTCCACGCCGCCTCCTATATCGCAAAACATAACAACAACGTTCAGATTGTCACTTCAACCTGGTAGATAACACTCCCATGGGGCCAGTTTCATATTTACTCACCTGTTCTGTCTCCGCGTATTCTTTTATTCTTTCCACTGCTACAATGTTTGTTTCAACTTCTGATGTCATGCGCACCAGCCAATTCAAAGTTTGTGTGATCTGAAAACCAATTTGCCAATGGGTTAAACACACAAGATGTGCGCGATGTACAATGCTTTAAATAACGTTTGTTTATATACCTGTAAAGCGTAACTGACGGAGAGTCCGACCAGACCGGGGCTGATAGTATCTCTGTGGAGCACTGCAAACATTGCGGAGAAGAATATGATGAGATTGCCGATCATCTCGAGCCTGATCGCCAGCCACCTGTTCGCGATGCAGCTCGGGTAGTAGCACGACTGGTTGTGATCCACACCACGCTCTGATTCTTCAATAAACCTAGTGGGCCGAACGAAATTAATATAATACAATCAGCAACATCAGCATCATCTACCTACATTGAGTTGACACACAAATTTATTGTACCTACAACAAGGGTCAAGAAAATAGGTGGCTCATTCAGATGTCAATGTATACGTTTTTACAATAAACTTCCAAGCCACGTTCAAGGTCTAAGCCTTAATTAATTCAAATCATTCATTAAACGTAAGTTACGCCAGAAAGCCTTTTATACTGTGAAAGATTATATTGAGGACAAAAGACTATATTTTGCTTGGTATTCGTACTAGCAGTCAAAACTAGCTTTCATTGCGTAAATATTTAAAAAAAATAGTGGTTGTTTGCGGAAATAAAGAAAGTTTAACTTTACCTTTCCGAGACGCCGTAAGCTCGAATAGTGCTAGCGCCTGTGATGCTCTCCCCGAAATGCGAGTAGATAGGCGATCGCGACACAGACTCTAGTCTCTTCAGCTGCCGCGACGAAGCGACGTAGAACCGTTGGATCACGTAGTAAATGAAGCCGATGGGAAGAATCACGGCCATGAATATCGGCGTCGAGAAACTTATCACGAAAAGCGTTCCCAATACCTACAGACATTTCATGCTCTGTTGAGTGTACGAAAATTTACAATATTACACTAAACAAAATAATCTTTGCACCTCTTTTAAATAAAATGTTATGGTTTCTCATACAATTGTTCTACAGCACAAAATTTAGACAGCCCCGGTCTTTTATGAACTACTAGTTTTAAAATAATAGCGCAGCGAGCTTATTTTTCCATTATAGAGACCGCATATATGAAATTTTCGTTTTAGCTGATATTATGTTTTATTTCCGCTAACATTTATTTATAATAAATAAATAAATAATACCAGCCTGTAACTGATCCACTGCAGGGCTAAAGGCTCTCCTCAAACAGAGAAGGCACGAGCATTCATTATTAATTGTGGGTCAATACTTGCCCGGATTTGAACTCACAACGTGGTGCATAAGAGGCGAGGCCTTAACCACTTAACGACATAATCCGTTTGTACTATTTTTTATTATATAAAAAGTAATTACCTACAATGTTTCTAAAAGAGGTGCAAGATTATTTGATGATACGTTTTTGATTCAAATAGATCCTATCTTAACAACAACAACATGGTTAAGTAGCCCTTTCACGATGTGACAGTACCCAGAATTAAATAATATAATTTCGGTAAAGTTCGGATAACTTTAATGCTACGGCTGCATTGTCGCAATAAAGAGAACTACACTTCGCGCGCTCTCTTTTGTACAGAGACGTCGTCAAGCTGTATGCGAGAGAGAGCACGCGAAGAGTAGTTCGCTTTATCGCGATAATGTAGCCGTAGCACAATAAATAGTTGAAAAGTAAAGACAGCAGTTACCTGTATCTATTCCAGGTTATTTATAATTGGTGAACGTACACAGTAATTAAACAAGCGCATATTTTTGGGATCAGTTTACAAACATAATTTAAAAATAAAAGTTTAACTTCGAGGTGAATACGTATTGTTGAAGAGGATTTTCCAGATACCATAGTGAATTGTAAAATTATAAAAAAGAAAATCTGTGCAATGTACATTTATAGATAAAAAACGTGTGGGGTCGGGGCTCCCCCGTCAGGAACGAAATTCCTTTCGCTTTTTCTTGAACTCTGAATGTAATTCGATATTGAGACTCAGATTGCATGACAAAATTAAAAAACATAATCAAAGCCGCCAATTTGGATTTTCATTTTGACCTCACTATCGTCTTTAGCACCCTCCAAAATTATCAAAACGACACCCATGATGAATTTGAAAGTTTTTGCAGCAGCCGTCTTGGATTTTCATTTTGACCTCACTATTGGTTTAGCCAATGTCCAGCCGTGGACTGCGATAGCCGAGTTGATTGATTGATTGGTTCAGCGCCATCGAAAACCACGAAATCGACCCATAGCAAAAAAAAAAAATATTCGCAGCCGCCATCTTGGATTTTAATTTTGACCTCACTGTCGGCTTTAGTACCCTCGATAACTAAGTATGAAAACGACACCCATGATGAATTTGAAAGTTTCGCAGCCGCCATCTTAGATTTTCATTTTGACCTCACTATCGGCTTGAGCACACTCGAAAACCGTCCAAACTATCTCTCTCTATCTTTCTATTATATACAGGGTTATTGGTAATATGTCGGCAATCCATTAAGGGGATGTGATGTAGGCTTATTCGTTACGAACAATTTCTAAAATTTTACTCCTACCGCACGCTGTGTTAAAGAAATCACACAACAAGCTCTCTTATCCTTGTAATTTCATTAAAGCGAGGCAGCAAATAATAAGCGATAATAAGTATCGGTATTCCCTTGGTTCGCATAACATCTGAAGTCGTTACCTAATGTATTTGTTTGTTTGAGCATATTGTTTTTATCGTCTTATTCATGATTTGCTTTAACTTCTTTTCTAACTTTCTTTACCGCTATAGTCTAAGCTCCGATTAGAAACGACCTTCAGCCGCTGTTTAATGGGTGAAAAGTATTTTACCTACTCTCACATATCGTGAAATTCGAATTAATAAACTTCAAAACGCAATATGCAACAGTTTCATAAACTACAATTATCAAATTTAGTATGTTAAAAAATATATGGCGACTGGGTTGACTAAAAAAATCCTGGACAGACTACGATTAATAAAAATAAAAAAATGACGATTATTTATTATTTAAATTTTATCGAATAAATTTAATACCAAACGAAAGTATGAAGCCTATAGAATAAACAAACGTTGGGTTATCTATTTGTCCTTTTTTTTGTGGTTGGGAAATCGATCAATCATCTTCGTGTTCCGTCAGTTGCCTGTGCCAGGGACCACGGTATCCCTCTCGGACTTTTCCGCAACCCTGGCAGGCATCGGCCCTAGCGGACCCCGTCACTGATGCTGACATCTCTTTCAGGCGCGCGTGGAACACAACGCGCCATCGACCCGGGCCTGGTCCTTATCGAACGGCGAGCTGCCCATTGCTCGCATGCCCGCGCCTACGGTGGCCGGGAATCGGCGTGCGATTCCCGACACCCAGAGCGTCTCCTGCGGCGGCTAGGGGCGTGAGGGCGCGAATTTTACCCCTCCCTCACGCGTTCCGCCTCCTAAGAAGGAGGTGACGGCTTCGCAAGCCCTCTCGCTCCGTACCATGGCCTGGACCAGGGCCGGACGCGAGAAATCGCCACCGCCAATCTCCTGCACGAGGACACGGCGGTGCTCCGCCCAAGCCGGGCAGACCTCCACCGTATGCTCCACAGTGTCCTCCGGGCGATCCACACAATGGTGACACCCGGGCGTTTCCTCCCGCCTTATCCGGAACAGGAACCTTCCGAAACAACCGTGTCCGGCGAGGACCTGCGTCAGGCGGAAAGTGAGGACGCCGTGGCGCCTCTCTAGCCAGTCCTCAAAGAGGGGACTTATCGCCGCAATTGTGGCTATTTCTGCCCTGGCGTAACTATTGAGTTGGCAGGTATGCTTTATTATTTTTATTTACTCTCCTGATAGAGCACAATTTTTTTTTCAAGATAAGTTCCATATACAGGGTTATTGGTAAAACACTATCCACCTCTTAAGGGGTCATTGTACTCATAATTATGAACAACTTTTACTATGGGACCAAATATGAAATCGCGAAAAAATGTAGGGACCAGCAGATTTCTTTTTTCCCCTGTAACCCTGTATATAAATTATAATATTTTTCTCAAGTCTAGTGCCAGCTGTGCCAGTTGCTCCAAAATAATACTCATTATTTACTAGTCTATCGTTATCCTTCTCAATTGCATGAACAAATAGGATGTGCTCTCTCTTTCATCTGACGGACGCGGCACGCGCAGCTGCACTGCTACGTCCTCTTCTAGCGCACGGGATAGTTCGATCAGACCTCTTTGTCGAACATTTTCATTCGCACCAAAATCTCGCTATTCAAAGCTCGCCAACCGTCATTCTAACCTGATTTTTCGCAGACAACCCCATAATATTTATTTATGAAACAGATGGGCGAAGGTCTTTTCTACGCTGATTCTCATCTATTACCTTAGTTGCCATAACTGTAGAAGTATATTGTTGATACGTGTAATAGTAATTTAGTCTAAAATACAAAACATGTAATTGAACGTTTCGTTGTCATAATGTTATTTAGGACATGGGTTTTTGAACTTATAATCTGGCATGGATTCTTCTCATGACGGGACTTTGTTTCGTCTTTAGTTTATTTATAAGTTTATAACATTCAGAATCTGCAAAAGATGACAGATGGACAATTTAAGTATTCATTCTAAAATATTTGTTCCAAATACCGACTTGTTTTACTAATTTAAGGGCTGTAGAATATAATGCCATCATTACTGATCCCATTACGATCAGTAATGATGGTTAAAAAACAATGCTTATTCATTTATTTGTTATAAGCGCTATGATGATATAACAAGTAAAGACAGACGAATAAAAATTATGACTTTAAATTTTATGCGACCGTGGAAATTACAACTAAATGTTCCAAAGACATCAAATGTTGAACGGATAATTGTAGTACCTACATAAATACGATTTAATGTAACCTTTTATGGAACATTACGAGTTTACGAGTTTACCAATGAATTGAAAAACAATATTATGCATGCATTTTTTTATGTACTTCTCACTACATCGCACTAACACTTCGCAAATAAGACAAACATAATGTTGCACAAACACAGACAAATCATAATACAATAAAATAATACCCACCAACATAACCGAATGGCCATAAAAATGGAATGAATAGTTAACAGTGGTGAGATTACCTCAAAAATGCACCACATCAAGTCGGAGATCTGCGAAGGAAGAGACGTGTCCAAAATGTCCATGTCTTTAGAAAATCTAGAGAGTATCCTGCCAACGGGTGTCACTTCGAAGAATTGCAACGGTGCCTTTAACACATGGCCCAACAATAGCTCGTGGAGATATCTCGCAGCCCGCCAGCACGCCAGAAATGGCATTAGATCAGCAAAAATTGATCCTAATGCTGCAACAACATCCATGGACACTCGTTTAGTACCTAGCCGAACACCACGTATGGGCGCTCGACACTGGACGACACTCCTAATAATAATGAATACATTTTTTACGATACGAGGTTCCAAACATTACTTACTCGGTAAGAGGGGCTACACGTTGCTAAGTTGGTGGATATTGATAGTGTACTGTGCGTAAGAAAAATGTTAAGCTATTTAGAGTCCATGTTAAGCTTAATAACCGAAAACACTTTTTAACGAAAAAAATCCTCCACATCGCGTTACGGCTTGTCAAGTTTATCCACTAGAGCGCTAGCGCCGTAATCGATCTATCAACATAAATATTGACATTTTCTTCTAATGCAAAGAAGCACGTCTATTTTCAGAGTCTGAATCAGGCAATCACAAACAGAGAATTAGAGCTATTTGTTAAATTATAACCACGAACTTTAGTCTGGGCTATTTGCCCAGGCTGGCCAATGGTAAAATGCGAACAAACCGAAGTTATGTATTGGAAATTATTTATAGATAACACCGAGACGGACGGACAACATTCCAAATGTATTCTGAGTAGGGCAACTAGGGAATTGACAGCTTTTAACTATGTATCGCAACGCGTTCTCATATTACGAGATTAAAAAGTTTTGTGGTCGAAGTGTCAAACAAAATAATGATAAAAGGATCACGACACCGCTTGACTGGCGTTTTGTGCCAAGAAGCTTTGTGTCCAGTTTTGCTAATACAAAACAAGAACTTCAATTCACCGATTGAAGTTCTTGTTTTGTCTTTTTGCAACTTGACGACCCATGACGCGATGTGATCGATTTTTTCACCAAATTAAGCGGTTTATGTTATTCCTTGGAGTTTAGCTTCTACACTAGGTTAATCACATGCAAGCTTATCTTAGCATACATCTAATTCCTGGGTTAAAACAAAATAAAGGAATGAATGTAAGTAAAAACAACTATCTAAGCATCTACAAAACAAGGAGCGCAAACTACGTTTTATAATTATTCATAAACTGATCCCATGTTGATATGTCCAAGTCTTAAATAGAGAAACAGGTGAGGCATACCGCTACACACTGTTCGGGGCTCAAAAACTTAGAAGCCGTTATGTTCTATAAAAAGGTACATATGAAAATTCTATAAGCGATTTGCGTAACACATTGCAGTATGAAGTGCAACACTAGGTCAACTCTAGAAATGTAACAACCGACAGTACTTACGTCATTTAAACTGTGTAGAACCAGTTTATGAAAAAAATGACTAAAGGCTGTTTTCTGCCGCTTAAACTCGCGTTTCAATTGAAACGCTGAAATAACTTTGAATTTGTATAAATATTTTTTTCTTTATTATGCCTTATTGCTTTTAGTTACTAATTGATAGATATATGTTTTATTTTGTAATTACAAATTGAATGTTGGATACATTACATACAAAACAAATCCTATTCAGAGTTCTAAATTCTAAATGTGTGTGTTTTTTTAAGAATTATTTAGCGTCCGAGTTGTACCAGTGTCGCACTCCACACGTGCGGATGCCGCATCGCGTGCGAGAGACGTCGCATACCGAAAAGAAGCAGGAGGTCCATCCTCTGAGCGTCATGGGCAACACACTGTCGAGCACGTCCACGTCCTTGCTGAACCGGTTGAGCACGCGGCCCACGGGCGTGCAGTCGAAGAAGCCGATGGAGGGCGCGTGCAGCACGCCGGCCAGCAGCGCCGCGTGCAGCGCGCGCGCGGCCGCCAGCGTGCCCAGGTACAGCGCCAGCGACGACACCGACACCGACACCACTGGGCAGCACGACTGTACGCCACGGCTCCGCAGGGAGCACCGCCGAGGTACGTCCCATACGAACCATTGGGAAGTACGCTCGGGGAGTTATACATTCGAGCGACACGAGGACTATTCTTGTTTGCAAGGTGCATGTTTATTTATGGCCAGAAAAAATATTTGGAGTAAAAATGAAAGTTTTAGAAAATTGCTTTACATTGTCGCCCCGCAAGTTTACATGACGTGGCCGATTCGTAACGAGTTTTTAGAACCCACGTTACCAATTTTTTTTTTTTGTTGTTATTGGAGCCTACTTTAATAAATAAGTAAATGATTCAAGTTGCAGGCCTGTGGGGCTTGCCCCACTGATATTAAATTTTCGTAAACAAATGGTTTTACTAAATTTATGTTATCCAGACCATTTTTAAGAAAAACTATAGTTTTTGTTTTTCAGTAAGGACAGCGTGTATTTTGGGAATTTAAAAGACATTACTAAATGTTTGAGAAAATAAATGTCTAAATAGAAGATGTACCATGCAATATCATAAAAAAGAGATGAAAATACGAGTTTAACATACAAAAGTCACAAGTCGCATTTCAGCAATGACAATAACACGAAAATCGATTATATATTATAACAAAACTCACCACATCCTTAATCAATGCACAGAATATTGTGCAGCTCATAACGGGTGTGAGTTTGATGGTAAGATCACATTCGTATACAGAATGTTTTTGAACAAGGAACACTGTGTGGTAGGTACTAGCTATGCCATTCGTTAGACGGTAAAACTTCATGATAGACGAAAATGAATGAAATGTCGAGTTTTTCTAGTGCATTAAAACTAAATTTAATTTTAGAGTATTTTTTTTTAGATTATTTTTCTGTTCAAAATGTATAAACACTCAATAAACTAAAAGTATTTGTAAAAATGGATTCTGCTTGTAAAAGTAAAAAAAAAATATATGGACAAAATTTTGTCCAGTCATTTTGATTTTTTAAACTCCAGCAATTCTTAACATTTTGTAAACGATTTGTGATACTTACAGTATTTTCATGACTCTTGTATGTTAGTTCCTACTAAATAGAATCTATTGTTGTAATGATTTCCATGCACATAAGAATTTCTTTGGTTGTTAAGAAAATTCAAGACCATGCAATAGATATACATAATAAAGGGTGGCAGGGACGCGCAACTTGTAACCATGCATTTAGTACATGATTCTGAAACCCGCGTTGAAATTTCTCGTCGGTTATTTAAAAAAAATTGAAAAGAAAGAAAAAGAAAAATATTTTATTTGGGACAAATTGCTGTTCCATACATCGCTCATTTGCGAAAAGATTGACATACTTAGGTAATTAATTAAAAAGAGGAGTATGATGATTTAATAGATATTTAGAAGAGTTAAAATTAGCAGTAAGAGTGCAACGAAGCTTTATAGTCACATTTTTATGCTTTAGTGTAATGTAGTTTATAGAGCAAATAGACAAAAATATATAAAATTTGGTGCGTTCACCTGTATACTTGACTCAAAATTGCTGTTTTTTTTTAGTTATGTCACCCTTTTTGCAAGTGAGCGACATTTTGACCGCGTAAGTATTGCAGTTTTCTATGAAACAACTGATTATTTTATAACCTGCGATAAACTTCTACGCTAGGGGTCTAGAGTCATGTGCTGAATTCATGGTTTCAGTTTGCATGTCGATGATCCTACCACCCTGTATAATAAAGGGCAATAATTGCAAACGTTTTAAAGAATAATATGCATAGATATAATCATTAGTATGTAAAATATTTACATAAAATAAAATATTGTGTAAATAATGTATTCATTATTAATAGTTTCCATTACCAAATTATATTATTAGTATTAGTATATTTGTAAGTGTCGTGAAGTTTTTAATTCATTGATTTTATGAGGAGGCGTCTAAAAGATTATTATGGCAAGGGGATAAACAGCAGCATCATTTTATGGTCTAATAACAAACTGCGATCACCAGTCGTTGTGATTTAAGACTTTTCCAACATCGTAAATATTTCGATTAGGGACCTTTTAAGACTTGATGATAAATGTTAAAGAAATTTGAAAATTGTTGAATGGGGTATTTAATTAAGGTTTGGTGTAATCGTCAGTAAGTATATGTAGTTTATGTTACCTTGTCCGATTCCGAGGCCGCCGTACACGCCGAGGT
Organism: Brachylomia viminalis; assembly: GCA_937001585.2. Taxonomy (NCBI): domain Eukaryota; kingdom Metazoa; phylum Arthropoda; class Insecta; order Lepidoptera; family Noctuidae; genus Brachylomia; species Brachylomia viminalis. Next base: position 8,794,941 of record OW443302.2, on the reverse strand, counting down.
ACATGTCGCGTAGCTTAGTATTAACCGTGCCGTTCACGAGCTACGTACAAACAATACATTTAGCTAATGGTTCTCCACAAACAAGGTTCTGATCGGCTTGTGCGATCGTTAAAAAATATTTCTCTATATCATAAAATATTATCTCTAAAAATAGGGCTAATCAAAACCGATTGGATTTGTCGAAAAGCTCTTTAAAATGAGTGCACCAATTTGAATCGACGCCTAAGGTTGTTTAGGTCAGAAACACCACGATCGCATCAAGAACCTATTTTCTTTTTCAAACATAAGAGAAATAACAATTCAAGCGAGATTATAGTTCGCTTCTGTACTGTCATGTGATAACTTTATACTACGGTAACTCCTTCTCTAATCAAGCGTACTAAATAATCATAATAATCTTATCATCAAGCGTCATGGTCTATTATGACTAGAGATCGGATATTCGGATGCATATTCACCTAAAGTTGAGAGGTTGGCTAATATGGAATACGATTTTGTATCGAAAAAATCCTGCGGTTCCGGTATCGACAAATTTAGGTTTCAGCTGGGCTAGCACAGCCTACTGTGATAGGCTTGAGTCGCACATTTTTATCAGTTTGGGAGCGTAAACTGATAAAATGCGTGACTCAAGCCTATCACAGAGGCCATGCTAGCCCCGCAGATTATAGAGTCGGGATGTATATTTGCTTACTTTCAAATGTTGGCTTATATGGAATGCACATTTGTATCGATCGTATAAATCCTGCGATTCCGGAATACAAAATTTGTGTTTTTTTCTGACTATAGGATCGGATGCATACCTATGTAAGTACCTAATATTGTAAATTAGGTAGGTAGATACCAAACTGCCATAGCAAACAACGTCGAGGTTATATAACGGATTACACACATATTTAGAATAATTTAATGTAGGTACTTAATGAAACAAGCTGTTAAAAATTATTGTGCTTACTGAAATTTTAAATAAATATGCATATGATTAGTTATGCAATACAAGAATCCCGAGGTTATTTTTAAAGAAATATTGTAAGTTGCTTCCATACTATACACCCATTCCCGGTGTTTCTGGCATAACATGTTTTTTTTCCAAAAAAAAAAAAAACTAAGAAGCCACTTCCATAGCTCAAAATTAACTTTAGGTAAATATGCATCCGAATATCCGATTTCTGATTATAACACTGGTAATATTTTTATAATAAAAAATATGTGACAAAGATATAAAAAAAATATATATATATCACATGGACTTACCATATTATTATCATTCGCCCATTCAGTAAGCCAATAGTTGGAGCCGACTTGGAAAACTTGCAGAATGAGATTCATGAGTACTGTGACCACAGACGATAAAATTCCTACACTCATCAGGTAGTGCTTGTAAACGCTCCATTTCACCTGCGCACGATACAACAAGAAAATTAGAATAACGGACGATAGACAATATTATGATTTTTATGCGCGGCTGACTTGACCGCAGTTTGTGCTGTTTTTTATTTTTTTTATTTAAGATAGGTTTGCTCTTGACTCTAGTCTAGGTCAGTGGTGACAGAGACTGAGTCGACGGAGGAGTGAGCATACCCAGAAGAAGTCAGTGCACTCTCACTTTGAAGAGATTAGGGTTGTATGCGTTCGGAAACACAGACGCAGGTAGAAGAGAGTTCCATTATTTTGCTGTGCTAAAAAGAATGGAATTTTTACGTACATAGTCTTATTTTTTATGTTCTGTAAACCAATGGCATAAAACTCTTTCAACTACACCGTAAGTTTTAGTATAAAAATGTAAATACACTTACACTTCCAGTCTCTGTTTTCTCAGCTTCTATGAGTTTATTTTTTTCTTTCAATTCATTCGGAGTTGCGGTTTCTGGCGTTTTTCTCTTCACACTGCCAGCGCGGTCACCTAGAAGCAGAAAGAAGAAGATTACGTATTAAGAGCGTTTATACCTTATGAGTGGCAACGTCGCAATTTAGTGTCATATTTCGTGGTTTTCAATTTTTATCATTTAATCGGATCTATATTTAATAAAATCTGTTTAATTAACTTTTTAGAATTATGTGAAAACTGTGTAAAAGGTAAGAAATCGTTGCGTTTACAGTTCTATTTATATGCAAATAATACATTGGAAACTTGCAGGGCGTTATTTTCATTGTAAAATAACTGTAAGCATTACGGTTACTTACTTTTTAAACACTTTCACGTAATTCTAAAAAGTTAATTAAACAGATTTTTAAAATATAGCTCCGATTAAATGATAAAAATTGAAAACCACGAAATATGACACTGAATTGCGACGTTGCCACTCATAAGGTATAAACGCTCATAAAACTATTTATAACATGCAGTTATTCCAATCACAATATACAGTGTGGCAGGTACATCGACGCGCAAAGTGAAACCATGAATTCAGCACATGACTCTAGACCCCCTAGTGTAGAAAACTTACGTAGCTTACAAAAAAATCTGATGTCTCAATCTCAAATCTGTGCAATACCTACGCGGTTAAAATGTATGGCAGAGCAATAAAAAAAAAATTACGAAAAATTTCAACTCAGGGGTTACTGAATACATGGTAACAGATTGTGCGTAAGCCTGTGTATTTAAAAATATTTGATAGTATGGCAGGTCCTAGCAAGATTAGATCATTATTATTATAATGTGAAATTTTAATTTAAACTTCATGTATTGTGAATCACCCTAGCAACTTGATAACATTTGCACAGATCAAAGAATACAAGTAGAGATACCCAATCTCATAGAGCAAAAGCGTGTCGTCCTAATATAGGCAATTTTAGTCCCGTAGTTACACCAATAGACGCAGTATCTGAGCTACCACGGCTATGACACTGTCACCCTACCTTGTGTTAGTAATATATTGAGATATCACCAGATGCATTGATTTCCCAGGCAACAAATAGACGCGCAACGCTCACGACCTTTTTTGTTTTTAATATAAAAGTAGTATTTTTGAGACAATATTACGCATCACACATGAATACACAAAAACGAAACGCTTGGAACCTGTGGTCCCATAGAACTTTCGCGATTAGTGATGGCGCCATCTAGTGATAGTACCGTAGCAAGCTTGAAAGTTAGATGGAGATAATATTAATTTTATTGCATTTATTAAACTTATAAAATATACCCTTATTTTATGTAGAGAAAGATGTTTTTGATAACATTAAGATACGTTGAATTTATTATGGTGTAAAAATCATTCAATCTTCGCGATTACTAGTGCAAATGTTTCGCTCGATACCTGTGACGCCATCTATAAGTTTCTTTTTTGTAATATTTATACGTTGTTCGAGTTGGGAGGCCATGACATTAGACTCTATAGGCCTTATTACAAAACAAGGTTTTTCTTTTGACATGGTTTAAACCATCGAGCCTGTTTTTGAAATAAGAACATAACTGAAATCGAAATACAGTTCCTTTTACAAAACTGTCAACTTAGTCCGGTCTTAGATTGTCAATTTTGTATTAAGGCGGGGTGTTATCTCAATATTCCCAAAAATTGGTTTCTTAGAACGTCGAGTATGACGTAATGTAATAAAAATAAGTAACGCGAAAAATACAGTGAACAGAGAAGGGTATAAAGAAGAATTTAAACCGAACAGAATAATAAATAATAGTTTGATATTCCCAATAAAAAATTGGGAAGTTGTAGCACAAAAATAAACTTTGACGTCGAAGATCTCTGTATTTCCAGCGATAACAACAGTTTTTTTTTTAAGAATTTAGTAGGTTTTCCATTTTTTTAAAACTTTAACCGAACCATTATTTAATTTTATGTCTATATTTTAAATAATCTAAAGAAAAGCAGTAAAATAAATGCCCATTCGCAGCTTACGTCACATTTCAACACAAATATCATTTTCAATTTTCAATCTTATTGACGCTCCATAGTGGTGACAATAGTTTACGCGGTCATACTTTAGTCGTCGGGCAGCGCTCGACTTGGATGGTTGGCACCGGACGCTCTGTGCATAATTCGATTGTAGTTTTCAAGTAATTTATGACTGAAAACAGTGTGTGAATTGAACTAAAGTTCTGTGGCGGACTACTAAGGCTACTCACTGCCTAATATTGAAGTGAAAATTCAGTCTCAGTGGAAATATGGGCAATAAAAATAAAATGTTGCGAAAGAGTTTTACAAGAATAAGACGAAAAACTCGAAAAAATGATGGAATGTTTGGGTAAGTAGGATGATTACGGTATTGTATCATAATAACATTTGAAATTTGTATTTAGTTTAGTATACTTACGAAACTGTATAAATCTATAGAAACGGTATTGACAATTTCTACAAACATTTTGCTAAATCCAAAAACAAATAGGTGCACTCTATTTTGATGTCTATAGAATGCATATTTGAATGCGCCTAGTGCAAACGTCTCTGGTCGAAGCAACCATCGAGGCGATAGCCATATTGCAATAGTAGGTATAAGTAACAAAAACAAACTTGCAGATAAATCAGAGTGCGTTCGTAATTATTATAATAATATAAATATTGCACTAGTTATATAAAAAGCATTTTGATTCTTTTGTAAGATTATTTTTATAATATTTATTGAGTCATTAGACCAGTGCCGATAATTTTTGAAAACGAAAAAAGTCACAGTAGGATGAAACCCATTGGAAAAGAAAGAGAATATAACAAAAATGAAAGGAAAAATAATTTACGGGCGATCCGAGGTCGGGAAGTGGGGGTTATCTCGATTTCCGGCAAAACTACAAGTCTTATGGAAAAAGTGTAATAGCAAAGTTGTAGGTAATAAAAAGATCTACAACTTTTGTATTCACACTTTTTTCAAGTAACCTCAAAATTTATGTGAAAAATTCAAATAACCAAGTTTTTGGTTTTATATTTTTATCTTTTACACAGCATTTTTTTTTTTCGCGAAATTTGCCGAATACTTACCTTTTTATGTTTCAAGCACACTGTATTTTTATTGATTTAAAATATTTGTTTTTTTCACCTTATTTTGACCTAATATCGAAAAAGCACCCTAATTTTCAATCGAAAATTCTCACGTGCAAATATCTGCTTTTTTAAAAACTCGGTAAAAAAAATAATTGCTGTGTAAAAGATAAAAATAAAAAACCAAGAACTTGGTTATTTGCATTTTTCACATAAATTTTGAGGTTACTTGAAAAAAGTGTGAATACAAAAGTTGTAGATCTTTTTATTACCTACAACTTTGCTATTACACTTTTTTCCATAAGACTTGTAGTTTTGCCGGAAATCGAGATAACCCCCACTTCCCGACCTCGGATCGCCCGTAAATTATTTTTCCTTTCATTTTTGTTATATTCTCTTTCTTTTCCAATGGGTTTCATCCTACTGTGACTTTTTTCGTTTTCAAAAATTATCGGCACTGGTCTAATGACTCAATAAATATTATAAAAATAATCTTACAAAAGAATCAAAATGCTTTATATATAACTAGTGTGCAGTATTTATATTATTATAATAATTACGAACGCACTCTGATTTATATGCAAGTTTGTTTTTGTTACTTATACCTACTATTGCAATATGGCTATCGCCTCGATGGTTGCTTCGACCAGAGACGTTTGCACTAGGCGCATTCAAATATGCATTCTATAGACATCAAAATAGAGTGCACCTATTTGTTTTTGGATTTAGCAAAATGTTTGTAGAAATTGTCAATGCCGTTTCTATAGATTTATACAGTTTCGTAAGTAAACTAAACTAAATACAAATTTCAAATGTTATGATACAATACCGTAATCATCCTACTTACCCAAACATTCCATCATTTTTTCGAGTTTTTCGTCTTTTTCTTGTAAAACTCTTTCGCAACATTTTATTTTTATTGCCCATATTTCCACTGAGACTGAATTTTCACTTCAATATTTAGGCAGTGAGTAGCCTTAGTAGTCCGCCACAGAACTTTAGTTCAATTCACGCACTGTTTTACCAATTTTAGCAAATACCAACTAATATTCAGCCAGCAGCAGCTTCCATTCCCGTGGATGATCCCTCTATCGTCTAAATTTTTCAGAATTCTAGCTTCCGTCCCGGCTCCGCATTTTCTTAGAAACATTATGGCATTTGTCACTTTGGAGCTGTGATATTATTGCATTTATTTAGAGTTTATGTGATTTTTAAGTGGTCCGAGGGCCTTTATGTTGGTTTTGTTTTCTATTTTTTTACCGCACCCACTAAGTACCTATCTAAAACACAAACATTAGTTTGAAATGGCATAACTACCCATTTAATTAACCCTTCCATCCCTGATACTGACTTACACCCGAAAAGCATAATTCCCCTTCTAGAGCAGTCGGGTAAAATTCGGAATGTTTATATTTGACCTGTTTATCATGTACTGTAATAAAAATAAACAGTAGTGATGTTTTTTTTTAAATTGTTATGTGTAATTATTTATTGTATCATATTATGAACCGACACTGTAATTACATCGAATTTTAGAACGCACGTCATAAGTAAGTATATTCAACAGAAAACATCTGATTTCCTTACGTATACTATGCAACTTTCCTTGAGCACACAAACGCCCGTGTTAGCGTTTGCGAGTGTGTGCATAATTACCGTAAAACGCGCAGATGCGGTTGTGTGAGTGCGGTAATAGCGATTAAAATCGTAGTCGGTCCGCGCCTTAAGAACTTTACTAAAGTCGGCATAAAGTTCCAAATACAAAAACTAAATCGAATGTGTAGGTTGGGGCTAAAGTTAGATCGTGTTTTGTAATAAGACGGCATCTGTCTTATTACAAAACGAAATCTAACTTTAGTTCTAGGCTAAGCCTTTGAGGCAGTATTTGTATTTCGATTTAGGCAAAGTTTTTGATAATATAATGACAACTTAGAACTAAAAAACTGCATTTCTATAACAGTTATGTTCTTAATTCAATAACTGGCTCGGTGGATTAAACCTGATCTAAAGAAAAAACCTTGTTTTGTAATAAGAGGGCATGAGACAAAGTGCTGTTTCACAGCTTAGCAGTGACTAGAAAATCAAAGTAGTAATTATGAAAATCATTATTTTGATTATCTCAGTCAGGTTATCTCTTCCTCGTTTGTATATAAGAATGTTGTTATTTCTAATAAATAAAAGATATATTACCTGTGGCCGGTTCTGACTCTGATGCACTTTCGGAAAGCGAACGAGCTCGCTGTAACTTGCTCTGGAATTCTGTGCCAAGTTTACTTTCAAGGTCCTGTTTTATTTCATCCAATTCTGAAATATTGTTTTAAGAAATTTAGTATTGGTCTGCGATTGATTGGGAATCTCTTTACTGCTGATAATTAAAATTTGGATTATGTCGTAATAGAAGCGAGTTGCAAACGTTCAAACGCGTCAAGTGTGTGGAAAAGCAACGCGCATCCACGCCGACCGAGGCGAGGCTGTTGTGGGGCCAGCTAGTTACCTTCGGGTGAGGACCGCTCGGCGTCGCTCAGGTGGTGTATTAGGAAATCAGCGAAGGCACCCTTCTTCTCGAGCAGCTGCTGGTAGGAGCCGGCCTCCGACACCTCTCCGTCGCGCAGCACCACCACCAGGTCCGTGTGCGCCAGGTACGATACGTTGTGCGTCACCCACACGCGCGTCTTGCTCTTCAGCAGCCCGCTGGGCCCCAGCACCTGCGCGAGAGAGAGAGTCACTGCCGTCCCGCTCGCACACACCGCCCCACTGCACTACACACGCACCTTGTCGAAGATGTGCTTGCCCACGTGCGAGTCCACGGCGCTGAGCGGGTCGTCCAGGAAGTAGTTGTCCGCGTCGCAGTACACCGCGCGCGCCAGCGACACGCGCTGCTTCTGACCGCCAGACAGGTTTATACCTGCGCACAGACAAACAACATTTGTTTAGTGTTAAAATAGTCACTGTAATTTGAAAAACGCCTAGACAATAGAGTATTTGACTAGTTTTTAAAATAAGATTTCTTGAAACCCAGAACAAAGCTATGCAACAGAAAAAAAACTGTTTCGATATCTAAGAACATGGCGAAATTGCAATAGTTTTAAAGTCTATGCTAGATGGAGCCCGCGGTTCTCTATTGTGTTCCCTAACTTTTTTATCCATAATCTAGTGCCATATTTTTTTTGGTTAATCATCATTTGTCCGAACTTAATGTCACATAATATCACATGCCATAAAATTTAAATCCCTAAATACAATATGCCCTAAATATTACATTCAATAATATACATAAATAGTAAAGATACAAAAGCAACATGGCTTTTGTCACGGTTCCGGCGTTGCATGTATTACTCAATAAAACCGTTGATTGTGAACATGTGGTTTTTATTTCTCTGTAAGAAGCATGCAAACAAGCATTCACAATGCATGCAGCAAGCAAGAAACATGCAGCTGGCATGGTTTCTGTCACGGCTCCGGCGCTGCGGGGCTCCGGCGGTCCCACGCGAGCTTATCGTCGCAGATGGTTTAACGCTCACCACCGCAGCTTCGTCTCGCTGCAGCCTCAGCCGCGGCGGCGAGTGTTACAACCACCAGCTCGTCAACTCACGGGCCGACTCGCCGCTCCGCGATTCTAAATTACACTCTAGGGGTAGGGCAGACAAGACTGCGTGGAGTCGGATTTACAGAGATTCGTTTCTGTCACTAAAACCTAATTATTAGCAAATGTTTTAGGACTAACAATTTTATTATAAATGAACATTCACAATAATACACATTATATAATACAATACATAGGACATATGACTTTATTTCATGCAAAATTAGGATATTCAATTATTATAGTACTCGATATTAAGACAGAATAGTTTTAGAAGTAAATATAATTATGTAAAACAAAATTTCGAATTTTTGGACATTATGGTTACTGAAGTTTATAGCAAAACGTGTTATGGATAATGATTTTCGGACAAACAATTTTAGAAGAAAGGGAGAACCAGAGACAGCACTGCTAGCATCTGACTTACGTCAGACGAAGACAGAAACGCTATTGTAACTTCGCCCCATTATTTGGAAGAATAACTTCGGAAGTGTGTTACTTCTCCTATTTTTCATCGATTTGTCTTTTCCACAAATTGCCTTTTTACTAACATTTTTAAAATAAGATTTTGTTCGTTTTTTTTATGGTAGTCAAATACCCTAATTCAGCACAGAGGCCAGTCACCGCGCAGTGATTGCCGCTGCGTGTCCCGGCCACATGTGTCGATAGTTAAATAATACTTTACCTTTCTCGCCAATTTCAGTTTGATCTCCTCCAGGCAGTACCTCGAAGTCAGGTTTGAGAGCGCACATATCGATGACATTGATGTACTTTTGCTTGTCGAGAGGTTTACCGAACAGAATGTTGTCCTGAAGCGTGGCGTTCTGTATCCACGCTTGTTGCGGCACATAAGCTATGCTACCTAGAATTTAAAGAACGAATTAGTTACCTGAACACAATATTCATATGCCTAATAAGGTTTTTTGAAAGTGACACGTACCAAATGTGTTGACTCGTCCGGAAACCTTGTTCATTTCCCCAAGCAAGGCAGACAGCAGGGAACTCTTGCCGGAGCCAACCGCACCAACGACGGCGACGAGAGAGCCGCGCGGCACGTGCAGGTTGAGGTTTTTCAGAACCGGCTCAGCGTCCTGGTCGCCCCAAGTGAAGTGACCATTCTCTATTACGATCGGGTTCGCTGAAATAACAGGGATATTATGAAACCTTATTTTTTCAACAATCCTTATTCATAAGAAAATAGGTTTTAAAATGTAACACTTACGGTCTTTAGGATCGTGTTCAACAGATGTAATGTCTAGTTCATCACAGTTCATGAATTTGTTCAATCTCTTTATACCGACGGATGTCTATAAATGAAGAAATGTGTTAGTCCTACAAAATAATGTGTAAATAAAATAATGTTAGCAATACAACATGTATTTAATTACATATTTAACCACACCAAGCTTTACTATTGACATTCCACACCAATAAATGAAGTACTTGTCATTAATTAAAACGATATAGGAAGCAAGAAGCAAGTTGTTAAAATTATAATTAGTTGCTCAACCAGAGAAACGTTAAAAGAAAGTAATGAGTCGACTTATGATTGTGTAACCACTGCCTAAATCAGAAAAATTATATCCAATGCAGGGTCTGGGTATAATATTAATTAAGTAAGTACATACTAGCTTAATTAATTACTAATGTGAGTCTTGTTTTTTACCTCACATTTTGCATTAAATTGATTTCACGAGTTGACACTGATATTAATTCTTTAAATAAAGCTTCACACTGCACACAGACAAAATAATCTAATATTATAAACTTACTTGTACAACATTCGATATAACGTTAGGCAGCATTGACAGTGGGAAACGCAGAATGTTGAAAAGAGACAACGCTACGAAAGCTCTCTCCGAGTCCAGCACTTCGGTATCGTTTACCAGTACAAAGCACCCGAACGACATCAGCGACACCTACGACACCATTCCACGAGGTACATTAAGAGAAGTGCCCATGCAAGCGGCTGGACCGAAGCTTACAAGTCTAAGTTGTGTTCCACGACCACCACATTGCTCGTCCACTCGCTCGTGGCCTCTACCCAACCTATTATCATGACTCGGCGAGTGGACGCACAAATATTACGTGCGTGTTTCAGTAGCCACAGAACACAACGTAAACTGAATTCTGCACTGTCGCTCTTCGGTTATAATACTTATAATAATATTATGTACAAAATATATGCGTGTTAGTGTGTCTGTATGTAAAAGAACCATAGCCACATGTGTAATGTATAGAGGCGTGAGTACGTCGTGGCACTACCTCGATCGCTGACACCACGATGAGTGGCAGTAAACCTAGGGGCAAGTGAATTGTGTAAAACAGAGACATCGACACGAATATATTTTCAGCTGTCAGGATATTTTTCTCGGGATCCGTTATCAGAAACGTGAAGAAGGTTAGGAAGGTCACCTTGAAAACAAACAAAATTATTTAAACCCTTGCTGATCTTAAATTCAACGATAATTATTACATGACATAAAAACCCTTTGAAATAAATTGTTGTAGTGCTCTAGAAGAAATGAATTTAAAAGATAAAATTTGCAGGGTTTTGTGTAACCTGTAAAACAAAACAGTAGTTATAAGGTTCGTACGTAGTAACTATTATCATTACTTTACCTTCTTTGGGGGTTCTTGTTGTAGCTTAAAAACATAATGTCAGTGTGTTATCAGTAAGTAAGTCATATCAAACCATAAACACTCATCAATAACAATACAGAACCGTATCAAACCGATTAGACTGTAATCTGTGACAGTAATAAACGAGTAATCTTTGTAGCCAAATCAATAACCTAATTTATAACAATTGATTATCGACTGTGATTGAAGATCAAGTATTATCAAAGTAATTACGATAAAAGTTATGAGAATTTCTTAATTATTCAACGATGATATTATAGAATCAGGCGTTATTGCGGAAAACCATGACAGTAAAATTTTATGTAATTACTAATTAATTAAACTTAATTAATTCAATTTAATTTGACTCCATACTGAAACCGCATATTATTGAATTATGTAACTAGTAGATACCGTAAATACAGTGATGAGATATTTCCAAAAAGTACATTTTCCAGGAGGCGGCAATTTTGGATCCAGTTTTACCAAAATGTGGAAACCCAACATATTTATTTAGCTAGATAAAGGCAGCTGTTTGTTTATAATGATAAGAATTTTGTTTATAATTTACTTTGTTACAATTACATTTATATTTTCGCAGTGACGCAACCGAAATCAGCATGATTTCAGCAATTACGGAGTGTCACTTTATAAATGAGTAAGTTCTTCATGAAAAACCAACAATAGGTGTGATTTTGTGTGAAAACCAAATATCGACATTATTGTAGTTCAAATTGATTGGGCAACATTGTGTATAAAGGTTTGAGTTAAATAAATGCAAAGTCGCTTACCAGGAAAGGTGCGCAAGACCATATAAAAGAGGTAGCAGAGTTAAGATAAGCAGTCTGTTTTAAAACATTCATTTCTTTGTTTCTTATTTTAAGTATTTGATCTTCGAAACTGGGTTCCCAAGCATACATTTTAAGAACCTGAAAAGACAATACAATATACAATTAGTATTTGACTATGAATGACGCAACAGGGTGAAATAAAATATATTTAAATCGATATATTAGTAGGCAAACAATTTGGTTAAATATAATTCTTTCGCATATTATGGGAACATGTACTATATGTGGAGGCTTGTTATTAGCCATTTTTTAATATTACTTTGTTTATATCATTGGTTTGTTAGTTAGTAAGCCTTCTTTAAAATAAAATAAATAAATTTCATCTATACTGGTTGCTGTTGATTTTAGTTCTAGCCTAACTCTACCTAAAGCTATTCAGTTATGTTAATCTATACTAATACTAATAGTAAAGCTGAAGCGTAATTATGTTTGTTTGAACGCGCTAATCTCAGGAACTCCAAGTTGGATTTTAAAAATTTCCAATTTTGATAACCCAATTCTCGAGGAAGGTTATAGGCTATTAAACATCAGGCTATGACCCTTAGGAGACGAGCAAATAAATAAAAAAAACAAAGAACGCTAAGCGAAACGTAGTGATAGCGTGGGCGGGCAATGCGATGCGATGCCGAGGGTCGGGGAAAAGCAAAAATTTCACACGGACGAAATATCGGTCAGAAGCTATATTTAATATACAGAGTGTGGCGTAAGTAGTGGTCCACCGTTCAGGATTCGATTAACCAGATAATTAACTATAACAATTAAAAATTTTAACCATTTAAGTAGTAAGTTTTTTTTTTTTAAATCGCTCTTGATTTTGATGGTGTGTTAAAAATTAGGGTTAAAATTAGAGAAGAAGCAACTTTTTCTTCAAAAGAGCTGAATTTATATAAAAAATCAATTTATAATGATAGCTCTAGTATTCAGCAGTAATTAACAGAAATCAAAATGTAAAACATATGGTTTTTGTTGAAACTACAAACAAATTTGTAATAAAAGGTAGAAATTTCGTAAATAAAAGACAAAAAGGAAATATTTTCGGAACCCTTGGGTAACAATGGTTAATAAATTTAATTGTTATAGTTAATTATCTGGTTTATCGAATCCTGAACGGTGGACCACTACTTACTCCACACCCTGTATAAAGTGTTGATCGAAGGTTCGAACAGTAAGTCTGCAGTGTGTGTCTGTGTATCTGTGTAATCTGTGTGTAGGTCAGTACACTCACGTAACTAGATACAATTGTGTACTTATGCTACATACGGCATTGCACATTGCACTCTAATGTGACGTAAGAATTCATACTAGAAAAGTGATTTGTAGAGTAATCTAAAGCTTGTTGAATTTTACAATATCTGAAAGGGAAGATAGGTTGCCATTTTTACTCATTGTATTAAAGAATAGTAAGTATGTCAGCCACGTTGAACATGAACATTTGCCATGAAAGCCATTATTTGAACCGGCAAACAAAACCTTCTGCTAAATAAAGTCTATTTGTATGACCAATTAATACTTAAGCAAGATCGTTAACTCGAAATGTAAATTAAAGAGACTATTATAAATGACACTGAATTTTTTTTAATCAGATGCGATGGTGACTCGAACAATTTTTTATCATAAATAGATAATAATGACACAAGGATTTAAAGTAGGAAGACAGTATTCTTCTAAGATATTGATATAAAGATACTTGTTTAGAGATATTATCTACAGTAGTAGTGTTTGCATAGTGATATCAGGGGAATCAAATAAGATACGTTTGGTGTGGTCATAACACAAAGGCCGCGAAAGCTTATCTCAAATAATGTTTCCCAATGAAGTGAAATCACCCAATATTGATTTGATCAAAATCGAAACCCACATCAAACATCCTTATCAAAAAAAGCATAATATAAGATTGAAGACTCCGTTGAAGGCAAAGAAGTCTGTCGATATTTCGTTCTGCACAATTGGCGTCCCTGGTACCTCATTAACGGCATCACTATGTAAATGTCTGCTAACTGCTCCCAAATTACGATATTTACTTTTTACATACCATTTACAGACCATTTCAGACACAAATCTACATGGTCCTCAAAGATTATTATAAAATTATTCTAATTATTGTGAATGTGAGAACTATGTCGGTCATTGATTTATTTATATTTATTTTTGTATTTTTCTCAACGTAATCATGATCTGGCAGTTTGAGTAATTTATGCGGCCTACTCAAATGTCCTTTCTTTGGTATTGTTCGTCGAATCGTTGAGCTCCTTGAGTCTAAGTTGAGCTGCACGATTACTGACAATTGCGTGCACTGACTGGACAGGTCCACTCAATCTGTGTGGTTCTTTCCTCAAAAGACCATTGCAGACACCGATCTACATAGCTTTCACATGACCTGACCAAGATTTTGTCTGGACTTTAAAAGAGACTGTGACCTCTGAGTTTGTTTCGGCCTTTCTTCTCAGAGTAGTCAGATAGGAAACGCCGACCCCATCTAGTTTAAAAAAAATATGATTGACGTGTAAAAGTGTTTGTTCAAACCTACTTACAGAAATAAAATCATTTATCATTTATTTATCATTTATCATTTATCATACTTTTCACATATTTTTGACATAATCTCATTATTTAACATTATATACCTACATTTCTAATTTCAACTCTTTACTAATGGCTTTTGTAGATATTAATTCAGATTTGTTACAGTTGTAATGGCAATCATGTCATTTGGTTTAAATAGGCTTTTATTTTTTTATTTATCTTACTTATAGATTCTTTTGTATTTTGTTAATGTGAGCATGTTGTAGGCCTAACTTGTAAACTGTAGATTTGTAGACCATTTTCTATCTTGTTAAGTACCAGGTACCTGTTGACATGCCTATACTGTCCTCCCATACCTATAAACACTGTAACTTGAAAACATTGTAAAAGCCAATTATTTATAAAAGAGTAACCATGCGAGTTTCTTGCCGGCTGTTCTCCGTAGGAAACCACCAATTGGAACTGTGCACTTAGCTTCTGACGATTCATAAGTGCCCATGTAGGTTTATGTGAGATAAAATACTTTGATTTTGATCAACAGCAAAGCAAAATTTTCATGAGTTTGTATTTCATAGTATTTCTCAAAGAAACCGTAAAAAAACAAGTTATTTCTGCGGTTGTAACCGAAACCATTCCATATCTCAACAAGTACACAGCATACCTATCGTCTTTAAAACCACTTTTTTCGTAATTTTACTTAACAGTTATCTAGACAACTGGTTGGTTCAAACAAAATAATATTCTCTTTCCTCAATGTAGTGCCAATAGTGTCCAAGTAAAATGGCTGTGTGATATTTGGACGGTCAGGCCGGACGAAATTATAAGGGTTCCGTATCTGTCATTTGGCTACGAAACCCTAAAAAGATATTGATGACATCTAGTCTGCCCTAAAGTAGATAAAAGTCCCTTGGATAATCAATGGAACTTATAATACATAATCATGTAGGTTGCAGTATTTTTTCTATATTGGTGTCATTGTTATAATTTATTAACATAATTTGGCTAGTTTCCCGCCAGTGGGACGACGGCAGTGAGACTAACGGGAATACACGAACAATGTTGTACTTAGTTGGTTACTACCGATAAAAATAAATGTTTTGAATAGGTTTGAAATTATAGATTGTTTCATTGGACAGAATTGTTATTATTAAATAATACATTTTTTCAACAAAAATATCCATACTATTATAATTCCTTACTATAGATACGACAGTAACTCTATCCGTCTGTGTTACCTTTTCACGCCTTAACGACTGAACGGGTTTCGATGAATATTAGGCACACAGTAATATAGACCATGACCTGGGTTAGGACATAAAATACTTTTTATACCGGTAGTACGTTCCTGGGGGATAATATCCGACCTCCACGCAGGCGAAGCGGCAGTCAAAAGCTAGTATACCATCGCATCGCAAAGCTAGTATACTTATAGTAATAAATTGTTATCGAATAAGTTCGTTCGTTCTCACAAGATCGAGTTTGGGAGATCAATATCGAGACCTATACTTATGTAACAAAACATAATTATTTTACCTTAATTCCATTAAGTACTTCATTCATAAGCTTGACTCTTTCGTCTTTGTATTTCATAAGTCTTATTTGAAGGGTTTTCACCCTGTTGGCGATGAGTCCATTGACCGGGATCAGTATGATCATGACTGCCAATCCGGCCAGAACGGAGGGACCCAAGATCCCCCAGAGGAAATATAGGGCAAGAGCGATTTGCAGCGGCGCCGACCATATCATATTCAAGTATGCAGTCAATTCGACGAATCTGTGAAGTGTAAGTTATGATAAGATTTATTCATCATGTTTTATTGAACTTTTTAGAAATAAAATTATGTTTGTGTGAGAGGCGCACCCTAATTGCGTAACACAGTTTCAGTCACAATCCGAGGGTTTTGAAGGATCCTGCTAATCCATTGCTTCATAGGTTTGAAACAATTGCCTGCTCAACAACGTAAATAACGCAATGCACGTGGGCGAGCTGTCAAAAGGAAACGACTGAATGAAACTGTCGTTTCCATGATTTTTGTGTATTTTTCTAAAGTTCGATGTAATGTAAGTACCTACGTACATGTCATTCATCCATTATGCAGTGTAACTCTGATGGAGCACAGTTACAATTTCAACAAGTGAATCATTTGATAAAATTATTTATTTAAGTTTCATATGAACACAAAAAAAATAATGTTCAAGAATCTATTTGTTCAGTATTTTGTATCAACACATGCTTTTCTGTTGGTTTGATTAGTAGGTGTGTAATAAGACTGAATATCATAAATGTACTATTTACACATGCTCCCTGCATAGCTCAATGTCAGATGTTTAGTTGTGATTTCTCTGACGTAGCCTTGACTGAATAACAAAATTTATTTGACTGGCATCAGCAAATTTCTTCGTGCAGATTAGACTTGAGACTTATACTAACAGATTTAAATTTTTCTTAAATTTTGAAGGTGTAGACAGAAGATAAAATAAATAGTTAAATGGTATTTTTTATTACCTTTGAGCATCGACAGACATCAGGTTTACAATTTCTCCAACGGTGGATTCTTTCCTGGCGGCATTGGACATTCGCAGTGACTTCCTATAGATGGCGCTCGTCAGGGCGGTTCTTATCCTCATGCCCACGAGGTACATCCTCGTGAAGTAATGTGCTAGCAGCATAGTTTGCACTGTGGCACAGGCAAGAAGTGCAACTGCATAAATGTAACCCTTCCATAGTGACTCTCTACCTTCCACGAAACCTATTAGGAGTCTAAAAATGAATGCGATAATGAGTCATTGAGCGTGAATGAGTTGCGATATTGAGGGATTTATTTGTATCGTTTTGATAATGATTATCGCTAAGTCAATATGTACAAATATCGAGCGTGACTAGCAAACATATCGTTACTTACCTGAGTAATTGTGGCGATAAGAACATCAGCACATCGTTGAACAGTTTGAGCATTGCTCCAAACAAAAACTGTCCCCCAAACGCTAAGCATAGTGCTGGTAAGATGGAGGCTGGCTTCTTCTCAGATTCAGGCTTGAAGTTCACGCTGGCTGACGTCTTACGATATGTGGCTTTTGTGGCATTCGAGCTATCAATAAAATGATGGGTCAGTGAGAGATGCTCTTCAACTTTAAACAAGGAATTATGGTTGTTATTCGAACTGCCTAGCCTTTTCCCAACTATATTGGGGTCTTTCGGGATGCAGCTGATTACCAGTATTGTACATGAAGCGACTGCCTACCTGACCTCTATACTCCAGTTACTGAATAAGACTGGTTGTTAGACATTCGGGCTTCTGACTACCCGTAACGACTGTCAAAGATCCACTAATGACAGCCGGGACCAACGGCTTAACGTACTTTCCGAAGCACGGAGGAGCCTCGATATGTAATGGATGGTCGCCCTGCCACGGCCCGCCTTTGGCAAGCGTCAACCTTCAATCGACCCGTGCAACTGTTATTTATATTTAGCCACGAGCCCCTTAGTATACACGGTGACATTTGAATTACAGTTTTGCTAGAACAAACGTTGTTTAGACCATGGTCTACCACCATTCTACAGCATCAAATGTGTTATTAAAACAATCTAATCTAGGAGTTCTCAAATTAATCTTATGTTGCTCAAACGTGTAATAATGTTTGAAACATTTAACCGTAACATCAAAGTACTCATCACGGTAGCGATATTGCATTCAAGACGTGAGCGCCGCGCGTCGCAGCCGCATTGTCTGTGTTGTAGGGCGTAACGATAATCCCGACATTTTTAACATTACCTTTTTGTATTTTTTTAGAAAATCAATGACGTTTTTTTCCTATTGGATGCTATACATATAATGGTTGTAGACCATGGTCTGAACAACTTTTGTTCTAGCAAAACTGTGATTCAAATGTCACCGTGTATAATAATATATATTTAGATAATAATAAGATGATATATTCATATATATAAAAAAAAAAATATTCTACAGGGAGTGGCGTAAGTAATGGATAAACCTGAAACTGTCGATCGGCCAGATTATTATCTATCATTTACCCCACTTATATCGCCATATGCCCATGGATGACCAAATTATTGATATTTTAAATAAAAATCGTACTTATTCTTAAAAATCAGCTTCCATTTCTACAATTGGTGACTTATTCTCGTTGTTTTTTTTGTCACTCCTGAATATTTGTATTATACGTCCAGTATCATTTTTTTTATTACAATCTAAGATAACATTGCAAAAAATACTTATTCTTAAATTTTTTTTTTTTTTCTACGGATTCATGCAATTTTGGGTACCGTGGGCGGCGATAGGCGTGTGTATAAGGGGGGTAAATGATGCCGCGGTGGACGCTCCGGGCGTCGGGAGCCGGGTGACGACTCCCGGCCACCGTAGGCGCGGGCCTGCGGGCGGTGAGTAATGGGTAGCTCACCGTCCGATCACGATCAGGCCCGTGTCGGACGGCGCGTACGTGTTCCACGCGCGCCTCAAAGAGATGTCAGCATCGAAGCGGGGGCCCACTAGGGCCCAAGCCTGCCGGGAAAGCGGGATCATCCATAAGGGGTACCGCTGACCCGGAACATAAAGGGCCAAGGAAGGAACACGGGTGGGTTTTAGTCAGTAAGAGTCTGACACTCCCTTCCGCTCCACCCAGAGCGGGAGGGGTCATTTGATGATTTCCCATCCTCAAAAAAAAAAAAAAAAAAGAGGGGTAAATGATAGATTCAAGCCAATCGACAGTTTCAGGGTTATCCATTATTTACGCTACAGCCTGTACATAATGGTAATAAATACCACTATGTTTATAACAATGTATTTTGCTCATCTGTGGATTTGTTTGACCCGCAAGTTGTAGGAAAATGAAATAATCCAATTATGCTGTAAATTAGTACATGGGAAGCATAACATTGTTATAAAACTTGTGTTTATTTATGTGCAAACATTAAATTTAAACGGAACACATCAACACGGTATCTTTTGCCTTGAAACGTCAAAATTGATTAAAGAGGTAAAACATTTGTTTAAAGGTGCGTCCACATCGCGAACATTCGAAAGCGATCACGTGGTTGTGAAATCCGACGAATTTCAATGATTCCTAAAAGCATAATTATTCCATGGAACAGTTTTACTAGAGATACTTTGTTTTCAGATGGCGAGCTGTTTAATGTCCGGTACAACGTGTCCACCGGTCTTATGCTCGCATTGTGGACGCATCTCAAATATCTCAAATAAAATAAAATAATATCTAGAAATAATCATCTCAAATAAAATAAAATCTCATGGTCATGGTGACCGTTGATAAAATATGGGTTCGTTAGGCTTACATTTCTCGTTTTCTCAAAGACTTCTCCCAAAATTTTTCAAACTTTGGTACGACTTCTGTGGAAGAGTCCTGAGGGTTGAGAGCCCATAAGTCGTCTTCGATCAAACTTCTACGGAACCCTGTCAAGGCAAGTGGGTCGAACCAGCTGTATGTGAGACGACTGGGAAATCCCGACGAGTTCTCCGGACATTGGTTCTAAATTATAAACAAACATAACAACATCAAGCCAGTATATCCCCGAAGGGTTGAGCAGAGGTGCACCTATAGTACACACACAGGTCGCCAGTTGTGTGTAAGCCCCATGTAATAGGGGGCGAGCCTGTTGCCATCAACCGGGCACAAATCTATACTCCGGACGGCTACTGAGAAATTGCAGGAGAAAAAAAAAATACTTTGCCTGACCCGGGAATCAAACCCAGGACCTCATGCTCAGCAGTAGCTCTTGCGACCACTAGTCCAATGAGACGGTCAGAAATTATAAAATTAAGAAACCACAAGGCCAAAATTAAAAAAAAAAAATACTACGGACTAGTCGAGTATTTACGCTGACGTAATTTTATACTCTTGTGGGAAACTGAGTTTTTTTTTTTATTGACTTATAAGAAACACAAAAAATCGTTTCTAATAACGCAGTATACCTACTAAGATACTTCTTGATTCCACATAAAATGTCACAAGGCATTGTCATCGCTCAAAGGTCGTAATTATAATGAAGGATGTCTAAGATCCTTGTTCCCTTAACTTTTGTGGCATGTCTGCAAGGTTCAGAAGGAAAGTAATGCAAGTAAAATAAATATTATAACATTTCAATTACCTTCTCATATTTATAAGGCGAATCTTTCGGAGGTAAATCGGCAAAACAATTCAATAAAAACATAAGTATTATCAGAGGATAATACACCATGTAACTAACGAACTTATATTGAACATTTTCATCATCGGTTAGATTGTAGTGTGCTTTAATCTCGGACTGCAGCTGAGGCAAACCTGCCAGTACCAAAAGCATCCAAAAGAAGAACAGGACTCCTGATGCTCGCAAACCAAACTTTCGATTGTAGTACAACAATGTCGCTGATAAACCCTGTGAAAGAAAGCAATATTAACATATGGACAATGCACACCATTGAGAGTTAAATAAACATCGGAGTTGTTGATGCTCTCAACATTTTATATTCCGTGAAAAACAGACGGTTTACAGAACTTAAATAACTTTAGACGTCCGACAGACAAACGTAGCTTCGCGTTAAACGATTACACAAATAAACACAGGAACGAAGAGATGACTAATAACATGATAGTAACTGCTGAGAACTCAACACTTAACTGTGAAATTAATTACTGTTAAATTATGCAAAATTAACGTTGTTTGTAACGATATCGCTTGTTGTATGGACGAAGAGAAAATAGATAAAACCCTCATTCAACTTGTAGAAATGAATAAAGAAAACCTTAAAAATCAAATAATATTCAACAGACACGGCCATGGAATCGATTATTTTAATGAATGATTCTTCTGCATTGTGTTGTATTGCACAATGGAAGCATATAATACAACCGCCGTATTAAACCGACCAAAGTCCGTTTTTATCTCGTATTCAAGTTTTTATAAAGATTTGCCACTGATTGTGATTATATCACAGTGAAGGTCAATAGTTTGAAGATCCGTTTCTTAGTGAGTACAGAGTTCCGCACAGAGCGGTCAGACGAGCCTCGACATTCGAGGTGGCATAAATAATAGAGCAATAGGTTACGGGTGATGTAACTTTTTTTTGCCGACGTGTGTGTGTGTGTGGTTACCAAATTGACCAAGGTTAATTAATGTAATACTGGTCGAAAGGGCTTTAATAATTATTACGAAGCCGTAACTATGAAGTAATTTACAGTAGGTAGCTACCTAATATAAAGTTTTAGAAGTTCGATTAGTTTCACATGAGATTGATGTGAATTTAACAGCTTAGTAAAGCTTTCGTTTGTCATAACTAATGACTCGTAACAAGTATAAAAAGAAATAGCGTGTGTCACTATGTAGTTCATAAACAATTTGTTTTTAATTACATTTATACTTAATGGAAATTTTATCTTTAAACCGTGAAACACTGACAAACAATAAATAATAAACAAATTATTAAATATATAAAGACGGGTGATAGTCATGGTATGCCTTATGGACGGGTCATAATTCATTAGAATCTAGAATGGGGCCGGGAGTAAACGTCCGTCAAGCCTTTCTGAATACAGCAAGTGATTGATTCGGAAATTCAGAACTACCTTGGCTCACATCAACCAACTTGCTTTCTCTCATACCAGAAAAATCATCAAGTTCTGGTTTCAGTTTCTGAATTTTCCGGATCATTCACGTGCCGAATTCAGAAAGGTATTCCGGCCGTTTACGCCCAGCCTTCGGACAATTATTGGCTGTCAATTACAAACCTCAATCAATTGAGCATGCAAGCCTATTTGTATTGCTAGTTGGTTTAATAAATGATGGCCTATTTTAATGATAATAACCGTTCATATTATGAACTCACTGAAGTACCAGAACCTGAAATCCAGACCAAAACCATCTGTGAATTTTAATAGAACTTTTATTTGTGAGTTGAGTAATCAGGACCTTACAATGAACAATGTTAAAATTTTGTATAAAGAATTCTTTTCGGTAGACCAAAATAAGAGTTCAATTATTCTTTTAAGTAGAACACTAAAAGTATCAGCCTTAAGTTTTTATTCAGTGACAGCAACTTAGGACTAGGACTTAGGAAAAGTAGGGAAATACTTTTTGAGCTATAGGGCATTAAGAATTTTTTTTTGGTAAAATTAAATTAGAATCGATGTATAACATATTGATTTTATTTAATTTTACCAAAACTGTATCTTTTATAATCTAGTAACATGTGGAAACGTAGTCGATTGTACATTTACTTATATATAGCCGGTGTATTTTGATATAATATACAATGTACGATTGTTTGTTTCCCCAAATAAATAAAATAAAATAAGCCAGTACTATTTATTATGTGCTTAATTGCCTTATATTAACACGGAAACTTTTAATAAGTATGTTGCTACTTACTCTAGAGCTTTTAAGAACACTTGGAAGGCAGCTAAATCCATACACATTAGCAACAAGGTCAAATTAGCAGACAATAAAATAAGGACTCTTTGGAAAATTATCAATAATGAAACGAACAGGAACAAAAAGCATAATTCTGATTACACACTGGAAACGTCATGTGGTTTCATTTGCGATAACAAAGAAGTTGCTCAAGAATTTGTAAAATAATTGATTTGGTTTTTCTTTACCAGTATCCAAATTAAAACTACTGAAACCTTAAATTCCTCGCCCTCGTTCGCTTTTGATTTAGTAAGGGCGAACGTTTCAGCCTGCCCGATTGAATTTAACTTTAAGCATATCAACCCCGTAATACTAATAAAAGCTTTTAAGCAAATCAAGATCAAATTGACCGAAGATCTTTGGGGAATGTCCATTAAAGTCTGTACATCCATAATTGAGACTATTGCGCCTTACTTAGCCTTAATATTTAATTTGTGTGTGGATCAAGGAGTCTTCCCGGAGAGAGAGAATACAGTAAGGTGATACTACTTTTCGAATCCGGGGACAGTAAAGACACCGATAATTATAGACCCATAATATATCCGTGTTGCCAGTTTTCAGCAAGGTATTTGAAAAGGTAATGCTTAATCAAATGCTCAATCATTTTAACACCAATGAAATCTTTCACGATCAACAGTATAGTTTCACCAAGAGACGTTGTACGACTGACGCCGGTGTCACCTAATTAAAACACATATTTACGGTGTGGGAAGAGGCCCAAGACGCCATAGGAATCTTTTGTGACCTCTCCAAGGCATTTGATTGCGTCGATCAGGAAACCTTCGTCTTGCGCTCAGTCTAGTAAAATCTTATTTAAATGATAGGCAGCAGCCAGTTCAAAATAAATGCTGTCTATTCACTCGGTTTAAAAGTAGAAATGGGAGTTCCACAAGGCTCGATATTGAGTCCTTTTCTCTTTTTAGTGTATATTAATGATCTACTCCATTTATTAAAAAAAATCAACCACAAATGGTGTTATTTGCTGACGATGCTTCTTTAATATTTATAAATTTTGGCGACGTTAATAACGCCCTACTGCAGGTCCAAAATTGGTTCACTGCTAATAATATTGTATTAAATGAAAAAAAAAAAAACAAAGCGTATAAGATTTTCTTTACCATGCGTCATGTTCGTGAACGTGCGCCGTCAGTTGGGAGGACTGGTCCTTTCTTAGCTGCCACAGCTTATTTTAATTATTTTATTTATGGATTGTTCTGTTTAAATTTCAATTTGCTGTACTCTGGACACTCAACGTGTACGTCTTATTAACATCGTTCGCACATATAATTATATATTCAACATTAATGAATAATGATGTAACTAATATTTATGTAATAATATAATTTAAAAGAGTGTCCATGGAGTTTCTTGCCCGTTCTTCTCCATAGGTACCCTACTACGCTTTGGAATGGGCAACTAGCTTCATATTTCTGACTGACCGACCACTTGACAATGCAAAGTGCCTGTAAATGGTTTAATTGAAATAAATGCTTTGAGTTAAGAGTTTACCACCTAGGTATGTTTTGGTAATTAGGGGAATAGATATAGGAAGCATTATTACATTACTATGACTGTTACTGGTTTTTGTGATAATATTATTTTGTGAGGTTTATTTCATCCAAAAATATCACGCAACTGTTTTAATGAGTAAATATTGTCTTTGTTTTTAGATCACCTACCATGTTGGTTGAAGATTTTGGGTCGTTTACATAAAATGCCGTCCTTTTTTCCACTAAATAGTATTCTAGTGAAATAATTTTGCTTTACTGGTGAGGGTGACTCGATCAACTTTATCAGCCTAGTCTTTCCCAATAAGCCCCTCTGATTCTGAACTTTGCGATAGCGTACCTGATTTAACACAAATTATTGATTGACAATGAATTGCTGTTTGTAAGCACGGTACGTATGACAAAAAAATTGTTTCCATATTAACAAAATAACAAGAGACGGACAAAATTATAAGAGTAGGCTACAAATGTTTAAAGTGTAGAAAAAAATGCAATAAGAATACATGCTGCACCGCCTTATCCAAAGGTTCTGAATCGGGGGCTGGTCTGGCATCGGCATGATGAAGCTGGTCTCTTCTAACCAAATGCAGTAGGCTAGCCCACGGTTTCTGTTAGGCTATCATATCGCTGATCATCAGATAAGTTAATCTGCTGTCAATAAGCATATGTGGCGGCATCAACATCACCACATACGAACTACGCACCATCACACGAACGTCACGCAAAATGCTGCATCGCGGTAGCAGAATTTACCGCGTAACTAGAATATATATAACGTCCCGACATCAATCGTCGGGCAGTTGCCGTCAACTGTCGGAGGATCCCACCTTTTCTATAGAGAACGAGTGAACTTTACACCCTGTTCCTCATATCTCTATACTGGTGACCCCGAACATGAACGTCAGCGCAGCCTTCGTGCAACTACTTCAGCGTGACGTCATCTTCATCACTTCCTCAAGTATTCGGGCAGCGGGTCACACAGCCAGCCAACACCCACAGCTTCAACGAGTATCCTGACCACCAGCTGTATGCAGCGGACGTGCATACCAGGTTATCACCCTCAGCCTCATCAGCAACCTTGGCACAACACACTGCACTTTCGGCCGGTCCACAAGCAGAGCGCTTAAACCCTGTCCTGGTCGAGTTTTCGAAGACAGTTCCGACTTACCGATAGCTATGCGGACACTCGGATCCGACGCACTGGAACCTCAACTGGTCCTGGCAAGCATCGCCAGATACATGCCTCAGCCCACTATCGACCTCCGGTCTCACATGCGAACTACGCATCACACCGACGCCGACGTCACGCAAAAACATAGGGTCAGTCCCTTGTGTTATTATTTACGTTAATTATTAGAAAAATAATAGAATTCATACTCACAAATGTTAAAATCTTTACAATTGGACTATAATAATCGGCACTAAACACTTCCTTCTCTCCTTGCGATGAGGTGTGAACAGTGACGCCCAGATCCACAAACTTTAACACTATCAGAAGGCAAGTTAGGAACAGTTTGCTGATGTTTAATGCATTCCATGGTATATTTCTTTCTTTACTGTTTAGTATATAGTAGGTGTCAAGGAAAGCCGCGACCCATAAGTACAAGCATGGTGTCCACACAAGCACTGTTTGTTGGAAGCATGGCGTTAGCTCCGGGCTGTCGGTGTACCAAGAGAGGTTGCTATTCTGAAAAAAAAAGAAAACAAATGGTTACATATGACTAAGATTTGAAAATTTGATGGTTTGAGAATGTCTCTCTTATGAAAAATGTTCTTGAATAATTCATTTAAAGACGGTTAGGGCAAGACCTTAAGGTGAATCTTCAGTTTTATCCCGCCAAATTCAAATTTTCTTTGGTTTATTTGCACATGCAATCCGATTTAGATGTCTTCCGATAACCAAATCGAAAGTGAGTGATATAATTACCAAATTGTATTTTTACACCTATAAATTATTTGATCAATCTGCATCCATGCAAAAATCGCTTCAGTGGCGTAGCGTAGATAGGTGTATATTATGTAGATGCAGCGTGTGTTTGTACATTTTTATCCCTTTCACGACAAACACAACTTCAAACTGTCCTACGAAGAAATATTTGGCTTGGACATGGTGGTTTTATGCAGTAGGTACTTCGATTTTTAGTGCTTCAGTTCGCACCATCTACAGCCACGTTAGATGCTGATATTATACCGAGGGGGTTCAGTCTACAATATATTGACAATCGTCATGCACGGTTAGAGGGTTAAGTAACTATTGATTTAGCTCGCTTTACTCTTGTTCTTCGTATTTAGAGAGAAACCTTGCCATCTTTGGCGGACTGTTTGTTCTGTTGTATCCAATACATATATACCTACTTATCTATAGTGTTTGATTACGAGCATCTAAATTGCCTACACAAACTCATACCCAAAACTTGCGAAATATTGGATGCGCATTCATTCCGGGATGTATTTATTTACATGTATTCGTAATATTCGTATACACGTGTTCATTTCGCAGCAAAAAAAATCCACCCGCATGCGCTGAAGTAAATTTTTGTTTCTATCATGGAATTTATTACTCCAAAAGCATAATGGTACTAATCTCATTATGAGATATCTACCGTAGCTTTATTTTTAGAGTTTGATCATGTTACACAGTACCTTGCCACTAATATGAGTAGACAAGGTTATGCCGAGTCATCGTGATACAAACAACTGGCATGGGTCTTGTGATTCCTCACATTCAACATTTCACAGTCATTGTGTTATATTCTGATCATCATCCGCATAGCCTTTTCCCAACTATTTTGGGGTCCGCTTCCAGCCTTTCCGGATGCAGCTGAGTACCAGTATTTAGATGAAGCGACTGCCTACCTGACCTCCATACTCCAGTTACCGGGTAAGACTGGTTGTTAGACATTCGGGCTTCTGACTACCCATAACGACTGTCAAAGATCTACGAATGACAGCCGGGACCAACGGCTTAACGTGTTTTCCGAGGCACGGAGGGTATGATATGTAAGGATGGTTACTCATCCACGGACCAACCGCGACAAGCATAGCCTAACCAGATCGATCGACCGGTGCGGCTGTTATTAATATGCCACTCCCCCCAAATATGTACATATTTTTTTTTTAATGGAAATATCAAATCGTTTATTTTTCTTCTCATACCTATCTCGAGTTCTTACTAACCTACCTTCGTTCGGGTTTAAGTTTATTAAGTAACTTCATGTGGTTTAGTGTTGAATTACAACATGAGCATAACAACAGAGTCTGTTGATACTCTGGCAAAGGTTTAAGGCTCCTGCAAACAGGCACGACACAAAGGCACCGTTCGTCGCGCGACAGACGGTGCCTGTGTGTCGCGTCTGTTTGAAGGAGCCTTTAAGGAAATAGGTTGAAATGAGATGGAGGGTGTTCTTTCAAGTCAAGATCTTATCAAATGTTACATGATTCGAGCCGTACCACCTTTGTATCTATTTAGCGTGGCGGTATTGTTAGTACGTTATCCGGTGATGGCTCAAATTGTTGTGGTTAACGATGTTTTCATTTAACGTCGATTATTCCTGGAAGAAAATCTGTCCGTAACGTGTAGGTACTTAATACGTGACTTTTATACCTACTATGATTCGGATGAAAAATTATAATCGCGTCAAATAATATAATCGTGGGGGTAAAGTAATTTAGTAAATATAGAGCACGCTCAGAAGTGGTCATAGTAGGTTTTGGCTATAATATTAGTGACGTGTTGCTTACAATCGAGTGGGATTCGTGGTCTGACCACAAAAACATTCATAGCTGTTTAGGTACCATATTTTTATTTGCTATGATGCTAAAGGCCTTAGTAAAAGTCTCCTGTGTAAACTTAAACTGTATACCAAATTACGGTAAAAAGAAAAGATACAGCTCTGTGACAGACAGACAGAGCGTAGGGCTTAGTACCTAATAGACTCGTTGGCACACTTTTGGTTATGGAAAGGAACCCTATTCCGAGCCCATCCATTTTTACGGACAACCCACACTTGACCAAAAATATAATAATATGCCAAAAATTTTTTCATGAAAAAAGATCTTAGGTAAGTACTCATATATCCTAAGGTTTCAGATTTCACCGTTCTGTCCCAAGTAAAAAAAAACACTGCATACAATCAATCAAAATACTGTTAAACAGATTATGAGATTATAACCCAGTTCTGTATTTACATACTATTTATAATATATACATTATACATATATAACTTTCGTGAGAGATATTCGTAATTATTTTTAATGTTTTCATCTACTAATGTTTTTATTTAGGGTTGTTCCATAAAGTTGCGAACTCGAACCGAGCCCATTGTCATTAGCTTATCACGCTGATTCGAGCGGCAAGGTCACGTCACAAGTCAAAGACCCGAAATAAATACATGAGTCATCATTTCATCAACTGTAAAACATTAAACGTTAACTGGTCCCGGGTTCGATCCCCGGACAAGTGAAACATTTGTGTGCATGAACATGTCTGTTTGACCTGTGTCTGGGTGTGTATATGTATGTAAGTATGTATATCAGTCATCATCAGGTTACTGTAGTACAGGCTCTACCTAGTTCGGGAGCTGAAGACCTTGTGTGGATGTTGTCTCATATTATTATATTAATTATAAAACAATATTTTTTTTATAAAATTGAAGGATAAGTGTTTGTACTATTTAGGCACAAATTGTAGCTAAAAAGAAAGTTTGTGGGTTTGAAACGATATCAGTTTAAAACGAAGATTTATGATCAAGCATACAGGGTGGCCGGGGAGTTGACGTTCAAACATAAAATTTAGATACTTTATGACGAGGAGTATCCGAATTACCCCCCATGTATGTTCTAAAATTTTTCGTAGTTTTCGAGATGTAATTTTTTTAATGATTTTTTTCGATATTTTCACCTAACATCAGTTTTCCATTTTATTCTCATTCTGTTGAACATTTCTGGTTCAGTTTTTTTGTGAGAACTAATTAGCATAGTCTAACCTAACGCCCTAAAAAATTATGGTTTATCTAGGAATTGCAGAACTTACTTAGAATGTATTCGAAAGTTCAAAATTAAGATTTGAGCTCAGTACTGACAAATTTTCAATGTATCAAAAAAAAAAAATTAATGGGGAGATTTTGGGTTCAATCAAATCTTAATTTTGAACTTTCGAAAAAATTCTAAGTAAGTTCTGCAATTCCTAGATAAACCATAATTTTTTAGGGCGTTAGGTTAGACTATGCTAATTAGTTTAGTGATTATTTCTCTCGGGAGTGCTCTAAATAGATATCAAAAATTTTCTTGTATTTGAGTGTGTGACTCTTCAAACACTCAAATACAAGAAAAATTGTGATAGCCATCTTAAGCTAACCTAAGTCCCACATACATATTATTTTAATTTATAGAAGTGACATGGTTAGCGCCTTGTTTGTAGGAAACTATAATTCATTTAAAGGGCAATTTTAAAATAATAACAGTATATTGAAGGGTAATTTTTCTAACCAACTTCTTATCTCTGTTCAATTGAGTGACTTTGCAGTATTCATTGTAAGGTTCTTAGTTCATTTTAGTGATGTAATAACATTTAGAAAAACCTTTTTTCTGTCATACTTACTTAATTATTTAATCATCAGTAAAGCGAGCAATGCTCTTTGAGATTTTTAGCATCAACTTATTAAAGTTCAACATCTGTATGATCATTTGTATAGTTTACTATTCAAATACACAAGCAATGCAAACAATGCAAGAAAGCTTAATAACTATTTGACACCAACAAAATGATAAGGCACAGTGTAGAAACAGCTATGTAAGTAAAGCATCAGAAAAACAGGTTTTTATTCATAGACATGATGTTATTAAAGAAAATGGCTTGGGTCATGGTCATGTGGTTCCACTCAGAATGTATTTAATGAGTTTTGTTGGACTTAAATAAAAGAAGCTATGACTATTAAGGTTTATATGCACACATTCAAATACTTACCTAACTTACTTAAATATAATGTGTGTAAAATAGGTAGGTGACGATTTTAGAATACACACAATAATGATGCTCAATAGTTTATACAAGGTTATAATTTCCCTAAAACACATAGATGATATTTGTGATATTTTAGTCATTAATGGTCAGTAGTCAATATTGAAACCACCATTAACACAATTATTTTAAAGTCACAGACACATTAAAAGAAGGTACATAATCAGTTGTTTGAGCTTTTTGAATGTCTAATAAAATACTATGACAACCATTGAACTGAATTTGGGTCAAGAGCTCAGATGAGATTCCAATCACAAACGAATTATTATGATCTACTGAATTAGGTATAATAATGTTTATTATTTTTGTATAATAATTCCTAGCAACATGAACAAGCTTTAAAGAACTGATTTATATCAATACACATTTTGTGAACAAATTTTATTATCAGTTAATAATTAAACTTCTCAGTGCAAGACAGTTGAATTCTTTTCGTTCCTCTTTGAAAATTGGACTTCTTTGTGAACCAAAAATACAGGTCTAAGTATTCGGACTTTTACAGTGTTTTCTGCTTGTAAAAATTTTAATTATGTGTGATATTGAAAACTTGAACTTATTGTTTTCTTTATGTAACCAAATTCATGTTGTACTTGTTTTTAAATGCTTATTGACCTTCTAACATCATCTCTTAGATACGCTGCAAAACTGGTTAATAAAGTAGAAACATAACATTTCACATTTTGAAGTAGTTTTAAATGTAAGCATGTAGTTGGTTTTGCTTATCCCAATGCGTTCGCATATCCAAAGCAAAAGTTTTTTCTACAAAAGTATGGCCAAAGACCTACTTACCCAAAATTCAGATCCACAGAAGCTATCAAGCGTGGAATAATACATTGTCACAATTTGTGATTATTAGTTACTTGTAACTGCCATAAATTTGCGATTAAACTGACACTCGATCAATATACTTAAAAGTTAATATAACGATTAGTTAAAAACAGCTACATACAATTAAAAATTATTCATTCACTGAGACTATTTTTACAGAGTTTATAAAAAAATTGATAAAAATTTTGACATCACACACCACATCGCACCCCGCCGCCGTTAGGATATTAATGTTCTGTCGCACCGCGCACCATAGATAGGTAGTGGAATAATGTCAGTCAGCACCACAGAACATATATACCCTGACGGTCAGCACAGCAGAAACACCTCAGACTAAGTTTCCTTAGTCTGAGAGAAACACAGACAGCGATGATTTGATTGGACCTCAGAACAATAACTAAAGCACAAATACACACATACGTACACTTCAAATGTCCTAAAGCGCCTTCTATGCTTTAGTTATTGTTCTGAGGATTGGACATATAAATACTTTATAAAAGGTTTCGTATTTTAGAATCAGGTCTTTTAATCAGTAAAACTAAAAAGAGCATTAAACCAACAAATGGACACAGGCCTTCTCTCTGTGAGAAGGAGTGGGCCGTAATTAAATCCACCACGGGGACCCAGTGAGGTTTGGTGGATTGACACACACAAGTTTTTTTAGAATGTATATTTTATTTTACAATATGGTATCGTAACCATTTATTTTCATAAATGCGTAAGTAACTCTGCCACTCGACCGCTCTATTGCCTTTTGACGTCATAACGGCTGAACGATTTTCAATATAAATTGGCAGACAGATAAACCATGACGTGGGTGGGTTAGGACTTAAGATACTTTCTATCGCGGTAGTACGTGCCCATGGGATAATTTCCGATCTCCACGCGGGTGAAGACGCGGGCTAAAGGTAATTAAGGTCACACAATGGTCGATGTCCCTGCCACCCTGTATATGCTAGTTACACGGTAAACTCTGCTTGCGCGATGCAGGATTTTGCGTGACGTCAGTAAGACGCGTAGTTCGCATGTGCCATATATAGATGCCGCCACAATATCATCAGCAAAACAAAGGTTGGTGAGTTTTTGCTAGCCTTTACTGAAACATATTATCTCAGCTAGTTTCTTAATACCTCTTCCAGAGTGCTAATGAACAACTTGGGAGAGACCAAGTCACACAGTTTCACGCCTTTGTGTAATAAGAAAAAACCGGGAGTTTAACGTTTGCTGTGCTATTGTTATAAATTATTTTGAGGACAACGATGTAACTTTGTTAGAGCGTTTATACCATAGGAGTGGCAACGTCGCAATTTAGTGTCATATTTCGTGGTTTTCAATTTTTATCATTTAATTGGAGCTATATTTTAAAAATCTGTTTAATCAACCTTTTAGAATTATGTGAAAACTGTGTAAAAGGTAAGAAATCGTTGCGTTTACAGTTCTATTTATATGCAAATAATACATTGGAAACTTGCAGGGCGTTATTTTCATTGTAAAATAACTGTAAGCATTACGGTTACTTATTTTTTAAACACTTTCACGTAATTCTAAAAAGTTAATTAAACAGATTTTTTAAATATAGCTCCGATTAAATGATAAAAATTTAAAACCACGAAATATGACACTAAATTGCGACGTTGCCACACATAAGGTATAAACGCTCTTAACTGTTGATTTTTTAAAGAAGAAAATATTATATCAGTGTTTCACGCTGTCAAAATAATGCCTTTTTATAGTCAAAGGGTTTCTAAATTCTGTGCTTTTCCATACTTTAGTTTATAGTGTGAAGACGGTACGTAGTGGAGAAACCTGGGCGGAATCCAGCTTGTTCAGGTGGCATCACGGTGGTTTAAGGGATTCCGCTGTTATACCGTTTTCGCCTGGTCTTTTGTCGTAATGCTCATTAATTAAACCATTTTAGCTTCTTAACCTGTTATACAGATATGAGGAACAGGGTGAAAAGTTCACTCATCCTCCATAGAAAACGGAGGATCCTCCGACAAGACGGGTTTAATTTCTGGTGAGCTACTGCCCAACGATTGACGACAAAAGTTTTGGAACATGACATTATATTAATTATTACCTATTATGAACATATTGACATATATCATGACTCATTAGCACACTTAAGACCCAAATTTTGACGTCCCTAAGCACGCAACTCACAAAATCTAAAGATTATTATGTAGGTATTTCTTGCAACCTCTATGTATTTTTATATTTCTGTTTATATAGTTGTTACCACTTAATTTTTATGCATTTCGTTTACTTATGCTATCACTGTATTTGAGAATGTTGGTTCACGACCTATTATTGGCAACTGTATAAGCCCCATAAAAATGTACTCTGTGATAAGCCCTCAACTAATATCTACTGTTATTTGATATTTTGTATACAGAAGCTGTCAGTGTACAATAATAATAAATAAATAAAAAATAAATAAACATGGATCAGACCATTAACAATTTTGAAAAGTA
Source organism: Brachylomia viminalis (assembly GCA_937001585.2). Classification (NCBI taxonomy): domain Eukaryota; kingdom Metazoa; phylum Arthropoda; class Insecta; order Lepidoptera; family Noctuidae; genus Brachylomia; species Brachylomia viminalis. The sequence continues at coordinate 8,761,189 of OW443302.2, read as the reverse complement.
TAGGTACTTATTTAATCAATAATTTTTCTGCGGTTTTCGAGAGATGTAAGGTTGAAATGACCCAATCTTTCACGGTAATTAGTTGTGTTGGGGCGGCTCTTATATAGCACAGGTACCTAGAGAAGAATTTCTGGACGCGTTCGACTCGATCGATATGGACCTGGTAGGTAGGATTCCACACCTGCAATGTATAATCGAGGACATTTCTGTCAAGGGTGAAGTACAAAAGATTGAGGGTTCAAATAGACTTAAAGTCGTGACAAACATACTTTAGAAATCTTAAATTTTTTGTTGCCTTTTTGGAAATATTCTCTACTAGCTTCTACCCGTAGCTTCATCAACTTCGCAACATAAAATAACTTATGACAATACTTAGTGTAGCTTCCTATATGTAAAAGAGTTTTTTGAAATCGGATCAGTAGTTTCGGAGATTACCCCCTACGTACAAACTCACCAATCTTACCTCTTTATAAAATTGGTGGATTTAAAGTTGTGGCGGACTCCCAGATCGCGAATTCTGTGAACCTTCTGCAGTGTTAGACCATTCAACGAATACAAGGATGGAAGGGTAGGTGAATTTATTTGCTTATAGACCTGAACTTGACATCGTTTGCAAAGAGTGAACATGTATTGTGCTTGATACAGTTCACGATGTCGTTGACACATACTAAGAACGATATCGGACCCATAGGGAGCCTTGTGAAACTCCAGAAGTGGAATAAAAAAAAGAAAAACTGAAGCCCCTTTACTACGGCCCTTTGTTTTCTGCCAGTAAGATAAGATTCGCACCATTTGGAGAAGCTGGGCGAATATTGAAAGGTTTGAAAGGTTCTGCAGTAGGATGTGGACGACCTTGTCGAAGGCACTGCTAAAGTCTGTTTAATATGTATTTATATTTTTGACTTTTTTACCATGGCAGTTATTATTCGTAAAAATGGTAAAATCTGACGCAGATAGAATTGTATAATTGACTTCGTACCTATGTAATTAATTGCTTAACCACTTTTGACAAAACTCCCAGGGAATTTGAACTTTACAGGTTGATGAAACTATTTAACAGTCATAGCAAAAATATACCTTACCTAACGTTTCATGACCTGCACGTGACATTCAACCTTAGGGTGGTAAAGCTTAGGGTGGGGTGCATGTTGAATATCCTCCTCGTGGCGCACCCTGGGCAACGTCGGCTCCAACTGCCTACCAGGTTTTGGTGGACAATTGAGGCTGGCGGCTAATCTTCAACAAACGAGGAAAGGTCATGGTTCCATTCACCGATCATGCTTGATGGTCGGTGAAGGGAACCGGGCTACGGACGGTCAATACGTCCACTCCTACTCAGCTTACAGAGGTAGTTGAGTGGCCGTAGACTGGGAAGGGCCGCCGCTGCAGTGCAGGCGCACCAAAGCGGCGCGTGTTTCTCTCCTTGAAGAGTAGTCCTCGAAGAGAGAACTTTCGGCGGGTTCGTTGAGTCGGGTCGGCCGGACAGCGAACGGAGGCATGTTTAATGCCGCCGCCGGGGGCTTGGCTTAATTGCCTGGCCCAGAGGAAGGCTACCTCTAAGATAAAAGACCACCCAATCCTAAGCTTTGAAGCGCGGTGAGAGGATGAATGGCTGGAGGGAGTCCAGTCGTGAGCGCTTCCCCTGCAGAGCACCTGCCGCACTCTGCAGTATTTAGGCTTACCGGGTATCTAGGCTCTGCCCGGTGGACTTTTTTGCCCTATATTTACTCGTGGGAATACTATGGTAAAAAAATAATAAAAACGACGAAGAGGAGAGGAGTGATGCGGGGTCGGAGTCCGACGCCGCATCTGGCGCAAAGGGCTCATGCCAGAGCTCGGAGCGTGAAGTGGAGGGGGCTGCTGGGAGGAACCAAAGGTTCTTCCAGAAGCTTCCCAGTTCAGGGGAGGGCCAGGGGTCGTCCTCCGAAGAGTGGACCTCAGGGCCCAAAAAAATCCACTCCAGCCGGCGGGGTGGGGCCCGAGAGAAAGGTTTGGGCAGAGGGCTCGCCACCCAGGAGATAAATGCGCTGCGCTCTGCCAGCCCAGCCGAGCCGACCCAGCGAACTGAGAGACTCGCCTCGGAGGGGAACCAGCCGGGAGGGACCAGCCGCGTAGCCGCCAGGCGGCTCTCTCAGAGTCCTCGGGTGGTGAGCCGGATGCCGCTGGCGGCTCCAATTTGGAGCGAGCGGCCAGGTTTGCGGAGGTCGTGGTCGCCACAATTAAGGATATGGCCTTGAAGAGGATTAAGTTCTCAAAAGACAAGGCCATAGCCGCGGCCACGGCCTCCATTATGGCGGCAGCGGAGGCCATTCAACCCGGGCCTCCGTCAGATGGAATGTCCGAAATGCGGGTGGAGGTCGCCCGCTTGACAGCCGCCATGGAGCTTCTCCGGAAGGAGAACGGGGAGCTCTGAGCGGACCTGGCCGGGCTCCGAGCAGCTGGCCTCAGGGAGGTGCCGCAGGAGGGGGCGCCGCAGCATGGACAGGGACGGCCCATGCCTGCGGAAGACCGGGTTTTGACCCTGGTGCGGCAGGAGCTGGCTGCCTTCCAGAGCCGGTTTTCCGCCCTGGAGGCCATTGGCCTGCGCCCCCCACTAGCGGCGAGCCAGCCGGCCGCGATCCGGCAGAAGGCGGTCTCATTTGCCGCCGTCGCAGCTGCCGCGGCGAAACCTGGCTCGTCGGGGCAGAGGAAGGCCCCCCGTGCTGAAACCCGCGGGGAAACCCATGCCCAGGGAGGGCAGGACGGCAACACAGACGGCGAGGGCAACGGCCCCGGCTGCAAGACGGCCGCCCCCACCTCCTATATCTCCTCCGGCCGGCGCCGAATGGCAAGTAGCCGGGGAGAAGAGGAAGGCCGGTAAGGCGGCAAGGGTGGCCAAAAGGAAGGAGAGGCGGCAGCGGCACAAAGCGCGAAGCGTCGCGGCTAGGCTTCGCGCCCCGAAGTCCGCAGCTGTAGTGATAACGCTACAGCTGGAAGCGGAAAAGAAGGGCGTGTCCTACCGCGACGTGTTAGCCAAGGTGGGAAAGGCGGTGAGCCTAGAGGAGATCGGCGCCACCGAAGGCATCCGGGTGAGGCTCACGGCGACTGGGGCCCGGATGCTCGAGATCCCTGGTGCGGCCAGCGGCCCGGCTGCTGACGCTCTGGCCGAAAGGCTTGGGGCGTCCTTAAATGCGGACGAGGCCCGGGTGTCCAGGCCCACCAAGTGCGCAGACATGCGCATCCTGGGCATGGACGACTCGGTGACGGAGGGAGAGGTGGTGGCCGCCGTCGTTAGGACTGGGGGGTGCTCTGCCGAGCAGGTGAGGGCAGGCACCATCCGTCCTGACTTCACGGGGATGCGAGCCGTTACGGTGAGCTGCCCCGTGTCGGCGGCCAAGAATATAGCCGAGGGCCGTAGGCTACTGGTGGGCTGGGTTTCCGCGCTGGTGAAACTGCTGGAACCCAGACCTCTGAGGTGCTTCCGCTGCCAGGTGGGCAACCACGTGGGAGCTAAATGCACCTCGGAGGTGGACCGCAGCCACCACTGCTTCCGCTGTGGTCAACCCGGTCACAAGGCCGGCTCTTGTAATGCCGCGCCGCACTGCACCATCTGTGCGGCAGCTGGCAAGCCGGCCGATCACCGGATGGGGAGCAAGGCATGTGCTCCACCCGCCAGAGCCAGGGACAGGGGCAAGCCCTCCGCCACCGCCGTCACTGCTACAGCCGCCGCCACTGCCGCCGCCGCTGCCGCCTCGACCGCCGTCGTCGCCGCCGTGACCACTGCGGCGGGGCCCTCACAGAGGGCTCGGGAGGAGGCTGACATGGAGTGCCAATAACGGCCCCATTACGCCTCCTCCAGGCGAACATCAACCACTGCGCCTCCGCTCAGGATCTGTTGCTCCAGAGCATGGCGCAGTGGTCGATTAACATCGCCGTGGTTGCTGAGCCGTACTTTGTCCCGCCCAGGGATAACTGGGTGGAGGACCTGAGCGGCTCAGTGACCCTAATTTCGTCGGCCGCCGCCGGTACTCCGTCCCTCGAGGCTGTCACGAAAGGACGGGGTTGCGTGGCAGCACGGTTCGGGGAGATTGTAGTGGTAGGGGTATACTTTTCCCCGAACCGAACTCTTGCCGAGTTCCACAACTCCCTTGCGGAGTTGAAAGTCGTCGTCGTCGGGTTCCGTTCCCTCCCCGTGCTCGTCCTCGGGGACTTCAATGCTAAGAATGTGGCTTGGGGTTCCCGGTATACGGACACACGGGGCAGGATGGTGGAGGACTGGGGTCTGGAGACAGGCCTGGTCGTCCTAAACCGGGGTTCTGTCCCCACGTGTGTGCGGATGCGGGGTGAATCGGTGGTGGACATCTCGTTCGCTAGCCCCGCCCTGTCGCCGCGTGTCCTTGTTGGCGCGTCATAGAGGGGGTGGAGACCTATTCTGACCACCGGTACATCCGGTTTGACGTCTCCGCCCAGACCTCGAACGCGCTGGTCCGATAGGCCCCGAGTGGTCCGCGGTGGGCGCTGAAGCAGCTGGACCGGGAGCTCCTCCTGGAAGCCTCGATCGTGCAGGCCTGGGTGTCATCACCGGACAGGCCTGCTGACATCAACGTCGAGGCGGAGTGGTTCCGGGAGGCCATGTCCGAAATATGTGACGTGGCAATGCCCCGGGCCCAGCCCGGACCCACCCAGAGCCAGGTGTGCTGGTGGTCGCCGGAGTTGACGACTCTGCGCAGTGCGTGCGTCGCTGCGCGACGCCGGTACACCAGGCACCGCAGGCTCCGTATTCGCCCTCCAGATACGGAAGCCATTCAGGCGGAGCTGTACGAAGGGTACAGAGCGGCGAAGACCGCCCTCCAAGCGGAGATCCTGCGGGCCAAGGGACTGGCCCGCGAGGAGTCGCTGGAGACTCTGAACAGGGACCCGTGGGGACGCCCCTATAAATTGGTGCGGGAGAAGCTCCGCCCATGGGCTCCCCCGCTGACGCAGTCTCCGGCCCCAGCTCGTGGAGGACGTGGTGAGCGCTCTGTTCCCTTCTGGAGGGGAACATATCTCCCCGCCCATGGCTCCGCTTACTGCGGTGTTCAATGCGGACCACACCGCCGACGACGACGACGATGCTCCGGAGGTGACTGAGATAGAGCTGCGAGTGGCGGTACGTAGGCTGAGTGCCAAAAATACCGCCCCAGGACCCGACGGCTTACCTGGGAACGCCTGGGTTCTGGCCTCGGAGGCTCTCGGGCCTCGACTAAGGGGGCTCCTAAGCGCATGCATGGAGAGGGGCCAGTTCCCACTTCGTTGGAAGACGGGGAAACTGGTCCTCATCAAGAAGCCGGGGCGCCCAGCGGACTCTCCGTCCGCTTACCGGCCCATCGTGCTGCTCGACGAGGTGGGCAAGCTCTTTGAAAGAGTCATTGCAGACCGCCTCGTCGGGCGGCTGTTGCGGGTGGGGCCGGATTTGTCGGAGAGCCAGTTTGGCTTCCGCAGGGGGCGCTCTACGGTGGACGCCATCATGCGCGTGCGGGCCCTCACGACGGGGGATGCTGTGGCCCGGGGTGGGGTCGTCTTGGCGGTGTCTCTAGACATCGCCAATGCCTTCAATACCCTGCCCTGGAGTTGCATCAGGGAGGCACTCCGGTATCACCGGATGCCGACCTACCTCTGTCGTGTGGTCGAGGCCTATTTGACGGACAGGGCCGTCATCTACCCCGGTCACCAGGAAGTATGGAACCGGCAAGAGATGTCGTGCGGTGTCCCACAGGGATACCGATCCCTGGGGCCGCATCTGTGGGATATCGGCTACGACTGGGTGCTGCGCGCCGACCTCCCCAGCGGCGTCAGCGTGGTTTGTTACGCTGACGACACGCTGGTCCTGGCGCAGGGGAGGTCGCACCAGGCGGCGGCCGAACTAGCGACACGCGGGGTTGCGACAATCGTCGAGAGGATCCGGCAATTGGGACTCGAGGTGGCCCTGCACAAGCCCGAGGCCATGTGTTTTCATGGTCCTCGGAACGCGCCACTGTCGGGTTCCCAAATAACGGTAGGAGGGGTTCACATCGGCGTCGAGTCGACGATGAAGTACCTGGGACTCGTCCTCGACAGCCGGTGGAACTTCGTGGACCATTTCCGACGTTTGGCTCCCAGACTGGAAAGGGCCGGGGCTGCCTTGAAGCGGCTCCTGCCCAATCTAGGGGGGCCAAACGCCTCCTGCCGGAGGCTCTACGCGGGGGTCGTGCGGTCCATGGCCCTTTACGGGGCACCGGTGTGGGCGCGTTCCTTGAGGCGGCGGCCAGCCCGCCGGTTCAACGCGCCCCAAAGGGTCATGGCCACCCGGCTGGTCCGGGGATACCGTACGGTCTCCGTTGAGGCGGCGAGCCTCCTTGCCGGATTACCGCCATGGGATCTGGAGGCACATTTGGGAGTGGCGCGAGGAGGCGAAACGCCGGGGCGTAGCTCCGCTGCCGCGAGAAATCACGGTACAGCGGACAGAGCTCCGGCGGGATCTCAGGGCGGCATGGAGAGTGCGATTGTCGCAAGCCAGCGCTGGGCACGCCACAATTGCGGCGATAAGTCCCCTCTTTGAGGAGTGGCTAGAGAGGCGCCATGGCGTCCTCACCTTCCGCCTGACGCAGGTCCTCACCGGACACGGTTGTTTCGGGAGGTTCCTGTTCCGGATAAGGCGGGAGGAAACGCCCGGGTGTCACCATTGTGTGGATCGCCCGGAGGACACGGTGGAGCATACGGTGGAGGTCTGCCCAGCTTGGGCGGAGCACCGCCGTGTCCTCGTGGAGGCGATTGGCGGTGGCGATCTCTCGCGTCCGGCCCTGGTCCAGCCCATGGTACGGAGCGAGAGGGCTTGGGAAGCCGTCACCTCCTTCTGCGAAGCAGTAATGTTCGCCAAGGAGGAGGCGGAACGCGTGAGGGAGATGCAAAATGCGCGCCTTCACGCCCCTAGCCGCCGCAGGAGATGCCCTGGGCGTCGGGAATCGCAGGCCGATTCCCGGCTACCGTAGGCGCGGGCTTGCGAACGGCGAGCAATGAGCAGCTCGCCGTTCGAAAAGGACCAGGCCCGGGTCGACGGCGCGTTGTGTTCCACGCGCGCCTCAAAGAGATGTCAGCACCAATGATGGGGTCTGCTAGGACCGATGCCTGCTAGGGTTGCGGAAAATCCGAGAGGGATACCGTGGCCCCTGGCAACTGAACAGGCAACTGAAGGAACACGGGTGGGTACTTAGTCAGTAAGAGTCTGACACGCCCTCCCACTCTGCCCAGAGCGGGAGAAGTTATTTGATGACTTCCCACACACAAAAAAAAAAAAAAAGGGTGGTAAAGCAATTACGAGATCGAATATTCCTATACCAATTGTGTAATGCTGCCTATAGTACGACACATCTTATATGTAGCATCGTAAAACCGATCACTTCCGATTTACACAACCAATAGAACGAAAACTTCATTAACTCATTAAACAGCCATCTTGAAGCTTGTAGCACGCACAAGAATATTATTGTCATGGGTGACATAAATATTAACATAATAGAAAAGTCAACAGAAATATCACAACAAAGATCAAATAGGCTAAATTACCTTAATATGCTATCTATTCACGGTCTCCTTCCAGGACATTGCCTACCCACTAGAAATCAGAACTGCCTTGACCATACCTTTCTGAAGCTTCATAGAGCTAAAACCTCTGCCTTTGTGGCAGTCCTTAATACAACAATCACAGATCATGCTATGGTTCTCTTACATATAACTAGCCCAGAGAAGACACAAAGAAGTTGTGTAAAAACCAAAACTGTTATAGATTTTGAAAAAGCTTATAAATGCCTCATTAGTATAGATTTATCAATTTTTGATACCTACACGCTCCCTGACAGCTTTGCTACTAAACTAGTTGAAGTTGTCAGGTCATCCCTTCTACAAAACTCAAAAATCAAATCAGTTTCTTGTGGTAAAAGAACTTTGAAGCCCTGGATCACTACTGGAGTCCTGCGGTGCATAAGGCTTAGAAACAAAATGCAGCGCCAAACGAGACTAGAACCCTTCAATATAATTTTAATTATAACTTACAAACGCTTCCGTAACTTTTGTTCCAACTTGATAAAAAAGATAAAGAGACAATATTATAGAAAACAAATAGAAGATTCAACAAAAAGTCCGAGACATCTTTGGTCAACCATAAATGAAATTACACAGTTTAAAGCCCCTAAAACTTCAAATGCCCACCTTCTCAATATTACCGCACACCCCTTAAACTCATTAAATAGGGTCAACTCGTTCTTTATCACCGTAGGCAAATCTCTAGCGGAAAGCGTCTCTACTCAGACTGGGATTCCGGTTGTGACCAGCTCGTGTAGTAACTATTGGGCTTCCTCGTTCGTGTTGTTGGAGACGGATCCACTGGAAGTGGACGGTATTTTAATGAGTCTTGACTCTGAAAGTGCACCGGGCTGGGACGGTATACCGACTAAATATCTAAAAATGTCTAGGGATTTTGTGGTTCCCCTGATAAGCCAGCTAGCTAATCTATGTTTCAAAACGGGAATATTCCCGAAAGATTTAAAACGTTCCGTGGTCACTCCTGTGCACAAGGGCGGGGACGTTAACGATGTCAACAACTATCGGCCCATATCTGTACTGCCATCAATTTCAAAAATTTTAGAAAAAATAATTAATAAGAGACTAATTAACTACTTACAGAAATACAATATTTTATCAAATGCTCAATACGGGTTTCGAAGTGGACGATCAACTCAAGACGCTATCACAGCTTTGACATCGGAAATTGTTGATAAAGTGGATAAGGGTCATAAATGCTTAACAGTGTTCTTAGATCTCCAAAAAGCTTTTGACACCGTTTCCGTTCCCATCCTTCTGCACGGGCTAGAAAGCATAGGTATAAGAGGTACGGCTCTCTCCCTTTTTGAGAGTTATCTTAAAGATAGACGGCAAGTGGTTAAACTTAATAACTTGTGCAGTTTTGAAGAGGACGTCTACTACGGAGTCCCACAAGGGAGCGTGTTGGGTCCACCACTCTTTTTAATTTATATCAACGGCTTATGTAATATGCAGATCAATAGTGGACAAATCTTCTCATACGCAGACGATACTGCAGTTGTTTTCTCGGGAACGTCATGGAAACAAGTAAAAGCTGTCGCTGAGGAGGGTCTAAATGAGATAGCTGGTTGGCTTAAAGCAAATCTTTTAACACTTAATACCACTAAAACGAATTTTATCTGCTTTTCCCCCAGCCAGAGGTCACAGCCTGGGTCTGATTTTGGCATTGTTATCCATGTTTGCCAAAATAATGCAGTCCAAAACCGTAGTTGTGGCTGTCAATCAATCCAAAAAGTCAGCTCCACAAAATATTTGGGCATAATGGTTGATCAAAGACTGTCTTGGCACCCTCACATTGAGATCCTTATGAAAAGGATCAGGAAGCTCATCTGGGTGTTTAAAAATTTACGATACGTTATGTCCGCGCAATTAATAAACAAGATTTATATAGCTCTGGCGCAATCTGTTATAATTTACTGCATTCCGATTTGGGGTGGAGCTTCCAAAACTAAATTCCTTGATCTGGAAAGAGCTCAGAGATCCCTTATAAAAGTGATGTATTTTAAACCATTTAGGTTCCCTACAACTGACCTATATAAAGTTAGCAACTTGCTCTCAGTAAGGAAACTTTATCTCCTATACGTGTCCTTAACCTTAATAAGTGTCTTCCTTATGATTCAGCATCTCAGAGCAGAAGGCGCAGAGATATAGTGGCAAGCTCCCAAGGGATCCGAACTATCTTTGCTAGACGTCAATATCCTACACAATCCACCTACATTTATAATACGCTAAACTGGAAATTAGATATATATCCCCTTTTGTTATACGACTGTAAAAAAATAATAATTGAGTGGTTGAGATCCCTAACGTACGACGAAACAGAAAATATTCTGACCAGGACAAGCTAAACACACACACACACACACACACACACGCACACACACACACGCACACACACACACTCACCGACAGCTGCTAAATTAATGTTTCATTATTATTTTATTTTTATATTCTTTTTAATTTTCTTTAATTTTCTTTCAACTGTCTAAAACATTGTTAAGCTACCACTTACAGGAAGAGCGAGACAGCTCCGACACAAGTACTTCTGTAACTTACTGGAGCTGCCTCAATTTATGTCTGACACAATGTTTACGATGAAATAAATATTTTTGTATTTGTATTTGTAATAGAAATCGCTCACTATCGCGCCATTCAATGCTATTCGCGCTATATATTCCCGCCTCAGTTCAACTCGAGACAGCGTTGAGAATGCACGTGAGTGAATCATTCCGTACACTTCGTGACAATTTAATAGGAAAGTGAATAATATATTTTTTGTTGCTGTTTTTTTTTCATGATGACTGCGTTGAAACGTTGTAAGCCGTATAATAGCCAAAGTCGTGAATTTTTTTTAATGTTTATCAATTTATGAGTTGAGAGGCTACGGAGTCTAAAAATAGGGTTTTTGGGAATGATCACTTTCAAAACCTTCAAGAGCTAACTGCGAAGGCAACTGGTGTGTCACGTAGAACAATAAGTGCTGTTTTGAAAGAGCATGACAATGCCTTGGCTTCGACTAGTTCGACTCGTGCAACTTTAGTTCGCCTAAAAAGTCCAGAAAAAAGAAAGAACATCGAGCAAATTTAGACGGTTTTGATTATGATGTCATTAGAAGGACGATGTATGACTTTCATGTCACTGAAAAAAGGTTGCCTACAATAAACTTGTTGTTAACCAAATTACAGGAAGATATAAATTTCACAGGCAGTCGAGAAACTTTGCGCAGAATATTGCTTGAACTGGGTTTCAAATTCAAGAAAATGGAAAATAATAGATCTTTACTGACCGAGAAAGATGAAGTAAGACTTCAGCGGATTAAGTATCTTCGACAGATACAAAACTTTAGAAGTGAAGGTCGGGATATAGTTTATACTGACGAGACTTACATACACGCCACACATACAAAGGAAAGTAGTTGGACGGATAGTTCTAAGAAAGGCTTAAAAAAACCGATATCATAAGGTGAAAGATTAATTATTGTCCACGCTGGTGGCTCAAGAGGTTTTGTACCTGGCGCTCTCTTAGTTTATAAATCTTCTCAAAGTACTGGCGATTATCACCACGAGATGAATAAAGAAAATTTCCGAATCTACGACCTAATACTGTTGTGGTCGTAGATAACGCTTCTTACCATAACACACAGATAGACAATGCACCGAATTCCAATTCTCTAAAAGCATCCATGCAATCTTGGCTTACATCTAAAAATATACCCTTTGCGTCAAATCTGCTGAAACCAGAATTGTATGAAATAATTAAACGCCACAAATCTGAACACATTAAATACTCAATTGACCAAATAATGGCGGAACATGGTCATTCTGTTTTACGGTTACCTCCTTATCATCCAGATTTTAACCCAATCGAGAATATTGGGGCCCAAGTGAAAGGCCACGTTAGTTCTAAAATGTCTCGATGAATCTAACGAAAGTCAAAGAACTATTAATGGAGAAATTCGAATCTATTAGCGTATCCGAATGGGAAAAAGTAGTCGATCACGCGATAAAATGCGAAAAAGAGCATAAGCGACACGAGGATAGAACAGACCGATATTTGGATCAGTTCATCATAAATTTAAATGACTCATCATCAGACAGCGACGAATCGTTTAACGACTACAATGGAGCTGTTGAGACTGAGGATATAAGTATGGATGTCGAAGGTGTATTCGAATAAGAATAAACAATTTTAATAATATCTGTAGGCCAATTCTCGTACATAAAAAAAGTTCAAATTCAAGTCGCAATCTCATCTCAGCGACAATCAATGTCAAAAACCTGTAAAAAATGTATGTAAATTGATTGTAATTTTGACAGCTTGAGACTGAGATTAGAATGCGAACGGTCTTAAAAATACGGGAATTGCCCCTCTTGTGTCGTTCAAAGCCATTTTTTTTTAACGTAACATTCCATTTATTGCATGCCCTTAATAAATTTTAATTGAAGTTTTTAACAATAAACATCTCTAAAAGTTTGATTTGTGATATTCATCATTCTAGCCTTGTATCCTTCAAATCGAATCTAAAAAACAAAGACTTTATTTAATTGATTATTTATTTTGCAAGCTAGTAATGTATATCTATGCATCAATTTCATGAATGTGTTTTGTTATACGACTTTACAAGTTATGGAGTTTGCATAAAGATCATTTTCTCCTAAAGCAATAACAAAGATTAGTGATTTTGAAGGCGCACTCAGTTCGGATGTGATCGGTTTTACGAATTTTGCCGATGCTACATCTAAGTTGTGTCGTACTGTACACACCGGTCCAACGAATGCCAACGAATGGGCTTCGCTGGCCTTCGTTCGTCCTGTCTGGACAGATTAGCAAACGCCAACAATCTTTGGCAGTAACATCAAAGGGATAGAAGCAATTGACCGATCGTTTGCTCGACCATTAAATTTATTTGGACGTACCATCGAAGGCTAACGATCGTGAGGCAGCCAACCCCAAATATCCTTCGATGGCGTTCGTTGGGTCGGTGAGGACGGCCAAACCAGCAGCGTAATCAACTTACATCCGCAATAGCGTGCGAATTTGCGATCACTTGAATTTCGAATTTGTGATCGTGGTGATCACAGGACGCGCCGGTGTAACCCGTACAAACCTATAAGTTCATAATAAACAACTACAACCCCCGAGCGGCGCGGCGCGGGCGTCGCGTCGTCGTCGTGAAAGTCAACACGTGCGGCGGTTTGGCCCTACCTTTAGACCCATTGGCAGAGACCTTAGATTGTGCAAGTACCTACTTACATGAATCAAAAACGATCGTCGCGTTCTTCTAAATGAATATGACATAGTCGCGCGATCAATCAAGTTGCGAGATCGCGTACTCGCGCGACCATCACTTTTGGTTAGGACGCGGGGTACCTAAGACTTTTTAGGGTGGCTCGATAGTAGGTTTTGAATTAAGGTAATCTTGGGGTCTTGATAAAGAAAACATAAAGGTGTTTGAATATTTTTAATACTTACTGGTACTAAGATTCTCATAGATAAGGCACGAAAGTAAACACTTATCACAAGTGATATCACGAATGACAGCCATTTGCGTCATTAAAGTAGTTACCTCAAGTTAAAATAAGTACGTTTTTTTAACTTAAGAGCGTTTATACCTTATGAGTGGCAACGTCGCAATTTAGTATCATATTTCGTGGTTTTCAATTTTTATCATTTAATCGGAGCTGTATTTTAAAAATCTGTTTAATTAACTTTTTAGAATTATGTGAAAACTGTGTAAAAGGTAAGAAATCGTTGCGTTTACAGTTCTATTTATTAGCAAATAATAGGTAGGTATATTGGAAACTTGCAGGGCGTTATTTTCATTGTAAAATAACTGTAAGCATTACGGTTACTTACTTTTGAAACACTTTCACGTAATTCTAAAAAGTTATTTAAAAATAAAAACATAAAAAAAATTGCTATTATTATTATTTAAAATATAGCTCCGATTAAATGATAAAAATTGAATACCACGAAATATGACACTAAATTGCGACGTTGCCACTCATAAGGTATAAACGCTCTTAAAGGGCCTTTATCAAAAAGCCTCTCTTCCGATTTCACGGTGCCACCGCCGCGCCGCCGCCTGCCTGGCATACATAGAGCGCCCTCAGTCGGCGGAACGTGTTCGGTTCACCGAATAAAAATAACTGTGTTCGAGGCTAAGAAAAAGTAAGAAATATTTCACACCCACATAAGTACCTACACATAGTCACAATAATACAGTGCTTAGAACATCACTTAGTCGTTTGTGCTTAGAGCATCACACATTATATCTACAACCACTGGTTCGTTCATTCGATAGTTATTATTAACTAGCTGTTGCCCGCGACTTCGTCTGCGATCCAGGAAGAAAATCGAAGAGAAATAGAAAAAAAGTCTATCTGTGTGCCAAATTTCTTCCAAATCCGTTCACCCGTTTCGGCGTGCAAGCGTAACAAACAAACAAACTGACTTTCGCATATCTGTTATTAGTTTTATTTAAATTATGCTTCTAGCAGGAATGTTGGCTACGTTGATTCTCATCTTCGCCAACTAAGCAGAAATGAAAGAAGTGCCATCTTTCACTAACAAAGAGCGTCGTAAAAGGACGGCGACGGTTTACCCCGTGTCCGCAACGAAGATACCTACACGGCGACACGGGATTGTCAAACTTGTTCATTGAGTTTTTAGGCGCCATGTGTATGTATCGTGGTCAAACGTGAAACTATTATAGATTGATAAAAAAATCTAGTAGGTAGACTTGCATGAATATTTTAGTTCAACTTAATTTGACACCTCTTATTTACTAAAGTAGATCTCTTTCTTGTTACATCGGAGCGAAAAAGAAAGCAATAGACTAAATTAATTTTAGTTGGTGAAGAAGAGAATAAACAGAAACACCGATGATTCCGTTCAGTTACTTTACTTCTCACTTTGTATCACTGTCAAAATCACAGTGATCTTTATTACCGTTGCAATAAGGTTGCTGTTGGGTTGCTGCCATTGACAAGTATGTCAAATTAACAATGCTCTTTATATTCGTTACAATAAGGTTGCTATTGTGTTGCTGCTGTCAGAGGTAAAATAACTGTGAATGGACTGTAGTTGTGACTCCGTTCTTAATCTATGTTCGGATGGTGTAGAATTATCTAAAGGCATCACCATCCTTTTACCTTAATTTAGGACCTGCCTTGCTAAATTGGGTTCCAGTAAAAAAATTGTAAATAATTAATTATTATTAAATAAATAATTGCATTTTGATCACACTTGGTAACAAATAGCACCAGGAACATCAACACCCAGCTTCTGAAAACCCGACCAAGTCTTTTAATACGTATAATATCATGTTAGCTTGGCGGAAATAACAATACTTATTCGATAATATCTTTTGACATGAGATTTGATTGCGACTAAATTAGTTAGGCTTTCAGAAACTCAGAATAACTAAACAACACACCTTGTTTCCTCAAACGGTGAGCCGTGAGGCAGAGGTGTACTTATAGTACACCCACATTTCGCCAAAATCTACTACAAATAAAAACATATTTATTAGAACTAATTGTGAGAAGAAGTAGACAGTATTTCCCTGTCTTGATTTTGTGCAAAGAACAATCTCAAAACAGATTGGCTGATTTATGATTCGCTTATTACAAAGGGAAGGGTGTACAGCCCTTGCTCCTCTTATAATTTAAAATTATTTATGAACTCAGTTGACTAAGCCCGCATCCTTCGCCATTCCATAAAATATAGAGTTTTTGTCTTGTAATAGTTGTTCAGGAGGCGCGTACTCGACGAGTTGTCCCTTGTCCAGCACCATGACCTTGGTGGAGTCCATGATGGTGTTGAGTCTGTGCGCGATGGTGAGCACCGTGCACGACGCGAACTCGGAGCGGATCGTCTTCTGCAACACGAGGGGAGAGCGAGAGTGAGGCCGAGCGCGCGGGCGGGAGTGCGGGACGCGCGAGAGAGAGCGAGCACGCACCTGGATGAGCTCGTCGGTCTCCAGGTCCACGGCCGCCGTGGCCTCGTCCAGCACCAGCAGCGGCGTCTTGCGCAGCAGCGCGCGCGCCAGGCACACGAGCTGCCGCTGGCCCACCGACAGGTTCTCGCCGCCCTCCGCCACCTCGTGGCGCAGCCCGGCCGCCAGCCCTGCGGAGGGATGCGAGTGAGTACTCGGCGCGAGGGGCGCGAGCGAGCGCGTTCTAGCGGCACTCACCCTGCACGAAGGGCTTCAGGTGCGCGTACTCCAGCGCGCGCCAGACGTCCTCGTCCGAGAACGTCTCGAAGGGGTCCAGGTTCATGCGCAGCGTGCCCGAGAACAGCACCGGGTCCTGCGGGATGATGGTGATGCGCGAGCGCAGCTGGTGCAGGCCCATGGCGGCCACGTCCAGCCCGTCCACGAGGATGCGGCCGCCCACGGCCTCGACGATGCGGAACAGGCCGAGCGTGAGCGTGGACTTGCCGGCGCCGGTGCGGCCCACGATGCCGAGCTTGTCGCGCGGCGCCACCGCGCACGTGACGTCACGCAGCGCGGGCTCGGCGCCGGCGCGGTACGCCAGCGTCAGCCCCTCCAGCTGCAGCGCGCCCGTCTCCGGCCACGCCGCGCCCGGCCCGGGGGATATGTTCCACGCCGCCTCCTGCGACACATAACAATGTTGACTACCACCGACATATACCTATCACTCGGCGCTCACATGCTGCCCCGGTCATATTCCCTCACCTGTTCAGTCTCCGCATACTCCTTCATTCGCTCCACAGCTACGATGTCTGTCTCCACACCTGACACCATTTGGACTAACCAACTTAAAGTCTGTGTTATCTAAAAGCAAAATGATCATAATCATAATGATGAGTACCTATTTATATTCAGCAGCAGTGTCGGCTTAATTAAAAATATAGAATAATGTCAACTACTAACATGACCCTTTTAAAATGAAGTTTATGGGTACCAACCTCTAAAGTATAACTAACGGAGAGACCAGCAAAGCCTGGACTAATAGTATCCCTTCCAATTACCGCAAATAATGCAGCAAAGAATATGATGAGACTGCCGACCGTCTCAAGTCGCACTCCGAGCCATCTGTCTGCGACACACGACAGATAATGTATCGATTGATAGTGATCAACCTTTTGCTGGGATTCCTTCACGAACCTGGGAATTAAAATCTCACGTTACAGAAGGTCGTTTTTTTTCTAAATCTTTTTAAATATCAAATTTTTTTCAATAGCTTAATCTTAAGGTTGAAAAAAATCTGAGCAGAGTAGGTATTCAAATGGTACGTTCGTGCGCGCTCGCGTCGAAAGCCCCCGGTAAATCTAAACGAGGCCCCCGCGATCTTTTCAGTTTAAGTAAGTAGGTATTTGTAGTAACATTTAGTAAAAATTATAAATAATAAAAAAAACAATTATTAGGTTTCTAATTTATTTTGTCCATTCATACAGAAACAGGAGACATTTTGTTATAGTCTGTTCGCTGTGTTATTTATTACAGTGTCCTTAAAAATATGAAATTGAAGGCCATTTACAAGTTTCCACTGATAAATCCCTAAAATAAAAACGAAAAAAAGGTAAACTTAGTGCTCGTAAACACGAGCGACACGCGTCAACGGCAGAGATAACCGTCAACGAGCACCGTACTCAAATACACGAGAGACACAGCGAGGCGAGCTCGAAATGTTTGCACCCCGTCTCGGAATTCTCGGTTGGGTTTCTTTTGAACATTCATACGGAAATAAGAGTAACTTTGCTACTTATGCTAAAAAAAATTGAAAATAAAGAGAATGTAGGATGCATGAGCGAGCAGAGCTCAAATTCTAACATTTAGATTTAGAATAGTATGCATGTGAATATTTAATATTTTTAATTTATTGTTTACACCGTTATTACATAGTAAAAAATATAAATACTGTTTATAATGCTGTACCTAATTAAGTTTAAAAAATATATTTAAAATAGTCATTTTGAATCGCCGCCATTTTCGCGCGCTCTGTTGAGGACGTCAAATACTATCTCCAGTGACAGTCCAGTCCACAGACTACAATATAGTATAGTATAGTCCAGTCCATTCTTTAATGTTTACTACAGGTGTTCTCGTTCTTCACTTATTTCACCATGAAAGAAGCTCAAAAGCCAGTTTATAAGTATTGCATTGTGCCTGAATGCAGAAACACTATCGGAAGTGCACCTGATAAAGTATTATTTCCAGTCCCGATAGGCTAAAATACGTAAGGAATTGTGTAAGCTTATCAAAAGAGATGAAGTATCGCAATAACTTGTTTACATTGTAGTGAGTCAAATACACCACTGTGGCACTTTTATATATTAATGACTAAAATAACGATTTAGTTCAAACGTCCGGCCAATAAAGATTCGAAATAAAAATATTTGAACCAAATTTAAATTAAACGCATTATCTATTCAAATTTTATATTCTGCATACGTACTTACGCGCGTGGCCTAAAACTCCAAACTGCCTTATACCACGGTAATATTATTTATACTTACCTACTGAACATAATTTGGCCTTGTTTGGGATTTGATTAAAAACTTCTTGAGATTTGGGGGCTCCCCAGGCCCGGGGCGGACCGCCCAGTTATTAGCCGCCTGTATACTGATAAAAGAATTTAAGAATCTACAATTCTACATGCGTATCAGATTTTTGTCAAGGGTCGAAACTCGATAAACGCATATTTATATTTACCTGTCCATGACGCCAAAAGCTCGAATACTTGTAGCACCCAAAATGCTCTCATTGAAGTGCGAGTAGACTGGCGAACGCGCCACCGATTCGATTCTCATGAGTTGGCGCGATGTGGGCACATAAAACCGTTGTATAAGGTAGTACATTGCTCCGATCGGCAAGATCACGGCCATGAACATAGGTGTGGAGTAACTTATCACGAATATTGTTCCTATTACCTAAAAATGTGTAAAGAAAATTATTAATAAATATACAGGTTGGTACAAATAGTGATGTCATAAAAACAAATGACTCCTCATGCCCTGTGATATCCGTAAATACCTCACGTAGCCGCATTCAGCTGAGATTAGCCGGAACAAACAAACAGACAGCCAATTTTTTTGTTTTTTTATTTGTTTACCGTATTCAGGGTTATTTGTAAAACACCATGAACCTCTTAAAGGGTCATTGTACTCATCATTAAGAATAACTTCTACTATGGGACCAAATATTAAATTGCGAACAAAAAATCTGCTGTTCCCTACATTTACCTATGTTTGCAGAACTCGTCAAAATGATGACAAGCTGATTTTTTTTTCGCAATTTCATATTTGATCCCATAGTAAAAGTTGTTTAGGGTTGGATTTTAAAACGAGTCGCCTGAATTTGAGGATATTGGTGGTGTAGGGGGCTTATGGGAGTTAGTCTTAATCCCCCCAAAGTAATTTTGGCTGCCGGAGTTGCGTCTAAATATTTTTAAACAATTTCCAAAAATTCTTAAATACAAATAAGTATAATAAGATCGATGAATCTAAATTTGGAAAAAGAAAATACAATCGACGTAATTATATTTGATATTATTATGTTTTATAGGAAATGTATAAGAAGAGAACATAATTCTTAGGTAATAATAATTAATAGCAATGTATTACTCCGAGTTGGCACAATCCGACTTCATTGGGTTAGGTTAGATGGCTAAAGGCGGGAGCGCAGCGCAGCGAAGTTCCCGCCTTAGCCATCGTGGTTATTTTTTTTTAAACCACCCAGAAATAGGAGCCTCGCGTAGTCGGGGCTCCGTCGATTCATAATTGAAGCCAGTTTTTATATATGTTTTTTTTTGTTACAATTTTTATACAATTTTTGTACAAATTTCTGTTTTTTATTTTTTCTAAGGAAACTAAGTATTTACGGCGGGTGAAAATGGTGAGGGGGGATCCGACCCCTCCCCCCCTCTCCCCCCAACCATTCACAAACCCTTAAAATGGCGACGTATTTCGAAATTTTTACCGTTGTTTTTATTAGTCAATGACCCCATAGGAGGTTGATGGTGTTTTACCAATAACCCTGTATACTTCCATTATTATGAATCTCACCACCAAGAGTCAGTCCTGTTACCATTTTGGATGGCGATTTATTGACATACAACTGTGAAACACAATAGTAATGTCATCTTTGAGTCAGAGTATTAAATTAAGCGATACATGATAATATTGAGGTATCTTATGTTTACCTAGTATTTAACAGTTATTAGGCTGATAGAATTTATCAGCAACGTAGATCTCGCCTTATAAGGACCAAAGAAGACCCTCGAAAATCGTGGGATTTTCTATTTGCAAATCAATAAAAACAGTAATTTTACGAAGGAAATAGAGCTGTATCGGGCACCATTGTTTGCTGGGTCTTTCTCACACCCTAATTGTAGCCTTGACCTTAGCGAGGCCTTTGCGGTAAGTCATCATGCTGACACGCACGGTCGCGATTATGTCGATCGAATTTATACTATTTAAACATATTCCGTCTTATTACAAAACACGATCTAACTTTAGCCCGAGCCTAAATCTTCGATTTAGTTTTTGTATTTGGAACTTTGTGCCGACTTTAGTAAAGTTCTTAATACAAAATAGACAATCTAAGACCAGACCAAGTTGTCAGTTTTGTAATTAGAAGTGTATTTCGATTTCTGTTAGGTTCTTATTTCAAAAACAGGCTCGATGGTTTAAACCATGTCAAAAGAAAAACCTTGTTTTGTAATAAGACCAATTGTGATGACAAAGTTTGACATCTTATTAGACCTTTGAATTATGGCTTTCTTAGATCGATTAGGTAAACAGTACCTACCCAGTCTCAAACGATCAAATATGTTTATGCGTGTTTGCACTTTAGAAAATTAACGCTTATGAAGATTATTTTGATCCCGGTTGCTAGGTTTGGGATCGTAAGCATTGCTTTAGTGATAATGACCGTTTTGCAAAAAGGAAACCTTTATGCGAACTTGATCACGGCAAAACACAAATCTTGTGGTGTATGGTCAGTAACAGAAGTAGATCAGCACTGTAACATTCATATGTACCTACCTATGAAGAAAACAGTCCCAAAAATTACACTACTTTACAGCATTTCATGTAATAGCTAAATCAACCTGTATGAATTTAACAACTGTTCCAATGTGTTTTTTATATGTTTTTGTCAAAATAGATGATTAAAAGAATACTGAAGTGTTAGTCTATTATTGATCGAAGGTGTTAGTCGACTTTTGTTGCCAACCGTACAAAGTAAGTCGCAACGTCAACACTGATCCGCACACCTTTATTTTTGATTATTAGTAACGTCATCTAATTATTACTAACCGGAAACGTCAAGTAGTGCACTTGGGTGATGTCGAATTCTAGGAAATGGGAACACTAAAGTGATGGCGGTCGCTTGTCGGTTGACATTTGCTATTTTTGAAGTTTGTGAACGTTCTTAGACGTGGGTTCATGTGCATAGATAAAAGGACGCGTTTACGAATCTGACAAAAATAAGCAGTTTTTCGGTACATTTTCCGGCAAAATAATACAAAATCAAATGTAACTAATAATTGCCACAGATAGATTACTCCTTAGTCTTCAAATGGAAGCAATTTTTTATTCAAAAATTTTGGTTTATAATATTGTAAAAAATAATTTCCGTTGCCTCTTCACACAATAATTGACGATATCGTGCTGACTTGAGGAACATTTTTCTTATAATTAATAACATAAATTTATTTATTTAAAAATATTTTATGTTAGCAGACATGTTCAACTCAAAAAGGTACCAAAAAAAACTATCAAAATGTTACAAATAGGCTGAGAAAAAAATTAAAATCGAGTCTTATTTTTTCACATATTTAGTTGTAACGCGTGATACTTATCGGATTGAAATAAGGGTTATTTTACTGGTCACTATCTTGATTTATTGCACAAAAAGTAAAGAAATATTTTAGTCTGCGCTCGGCCGCCGTCGTGAGTGGACACTGTGACGCTTGTAAGCAGCTCCTCGTGTACGAAAAGATCGCTGTACGAATACAAAATATTTTACGTAACAAACTTGATCCTTTACGCATTCTGCTGCACCGACTACGGACAACCAAGGTAAGATTTTATTTACAGTTTCTTATACTTATGGGAATATAAATTTCATATTTAGTTTCGGACTTCATGGAGTGACCTGAAATGTACTTCGAAGACTGCTACTGGAACTAATAGACGAGTAGAGGCTAGGTGTGCCGAGTTTGGGCTCGTTTTGTTAGTTATGTTGAGACCTTACCTCCGGACTTGATGGAGAGACCGGAAATGTACTTCGAAGACTGCTACTGGAACTAATAGACGAGTAGGGCTAGGTGTGCCGAGTTTGGGCTCGTTTTGTTAGTTATGTTGAGACCTTACCTCCGGACTTGATGGAGAGACCTGAAATGTACTTCGAAGACTGCTACTGGAACTAATAGACGAGTAGAGCTAGGTGTGCCGAGTTTGGGCTCGTTTTGTTAGTTATGTTGAGACCATACCTCCGGACTTGATGGAGAAACCTGCAGGTGTACTTCGAAGACTGCTACTGGAACTAATAGACGAGTAGAGCTAGGTGTGCCGAGTTTGGGCTCGTTTTGTTAGTTATGTTGAGACCTTACCTCCGGACTTGATGGAGAGACCTGAAATGTACTTCGAAGACTGCTACTGGAACTAATAGACGAGTAGAGCTAGGTGTGCCGAGTTTGGGCTCGTTTTGTTAGTTACGTTGAGATCTTACTTCCGGACTTGATGGAGAGACCTGCAGGTGTACTTCGAAGACTGCTACTGGAACTAATAGACGAGTAGAGCTAGGTGTGCCGAGTTTGGGCTCGTTTTGTTAGTTATGATGAGACCTTACCTCTGGACTTGATGGAGTGACCTGAAGGTTTACGTTGAAGACTACTACTGGAACTAATAAACGAGTAAAGCTAGCTGATAAGAGTGTGTATAGTTTATACTTCTTATAACACAATTTTTGTTTTAGATGCCAAGCCCTAAGACGTTCGGGAAATGCTCGCGTAAGAAAGTTTACGCCTGTAGACGTAACTTAGAAAAGAGAATTCGTGTGTCTTTGCTATTTGGACGGGCCCTGGAAAAATAAAATTTGAATTTATAGCCAAAGACGATCAATTCTGGAAGGAGAATATGGAAACACATTTGATTCGATTCTATAAGAACTGCCTCCTTCCAGAATTGATTGATCCAAGATTCAAAAGAAATATGGAACTACGGGAACATTCATCTCATTGTCATAATAATATAATGAAAACTAAAAATTAATAAAAAAAATTGTATGTTTTCGTTAGTTTTATTCATTTTTCTTATCATTTACCCAACTCTACCCTACTCTATCCTACTCTACCCTACTCCACACTACTCTACACTACTTTGCCCTACTCTACCCTACTATACCCTACTCTACCCTACCAAACTTCACATAAACCATCTACTACATAGTCCGCACAAAGCCAAATAAACGTATTTTCTTTCTAGTTTTCGAGAACCCACTTGCATTTGATTCCACAACAAAATTATATAGATACCTAAAACTTTTACAAAAAAAAAAACAACCAAAAAAGTTATTTTTCACTTTGTAGTGGTTTTTTTTTTTGGAAGTCGGTTTTTTTTTGTAAAAAGTTT
Organism: Brachylomia viminalis; assembly: GCA_937001585.2. NCBI lineage: Eukaryota > Metazoa > Arthropoda > Insecta > Lepidoptera > Noctuidae > Brachylomia > Brachylomia viminalis. Next base: position 8,737,990 of record OW443302.2, on the reverse strand, counting down.
TTATATTTCACTTTTTAATTGTTGTTTGGGGTTGTCATTAGATGATTTTTCCCACCATAAAAAAGGTCATTCCATCAAGTCCGGAGGTAAGGTCTCAACATAACTAACAAAACGAGCCCAAACTCGGCACACCTAGCTCTACTCGTCTATTAGTTCCAGTAACAGTCTTCGAAGTACATTTCAGGTCTCTCCATCAAGTCCGGAGGTAAGGTCTCAACATAACTAACAAAACGAGCCCAAACTCGGCACACCTAGCTCTACTCGTCTATTAGTTCCAGTAGCAGTCTTCGAAGTACACCTGCAGGTCTCTCCATCAAGTCCGGAAGTAAGATCTCAACGTAACTAACAAAACGAGCCCAAACTCGGCACACCTAGCTCTACTCGTCTATTAGTTCCAGTAGCAGTCTTCGAAGTACACCTGCAGGTCTCTCCATCAAGTCCGGAAGTAAGATCTCAACGTAACTAACAAAACGAGCCCAAACTCGGCACACCTAGCTCTACTCGTCTATTAGTTCCAGTAGCAGTCTTCGAAGTACATTTCAGGTCTCTCCATCAAGTCCGGAGGTAAGGTCTCAACATAACTAACAAAACGAGCCCAAACTCGGCACACCTAGCTCTACTCGTCTATTAGTTCCAGTAGCAGTCTTCGAAGTACATTTCAGGTCACTCCATCAAGTCCGGAGGTAAGGTCTCAACATAACTAACAAAAAGAGCCCAAACTCGGCACACCTAGCTCTCCTCGTATAATAGTTCAAGTAGCAGTCTTCGTAGTACACTTTGGCAAGTACTTGCTTACCAATCAATCACTGTCCAATGAAATTAGGTAAAAGGTATCTACTTTTGTGACCATTTCACGTTACAACCTTTTTAAAAACAAATCAAAGTAAACTTAAAAAAAAACATGGCAAATATTAAATAAAAATAAGCTCAATTATCAAGTCGTGCGAGTTTACTCATAATTTCGCCGCTTCGCGCATTTCGCTGTGTGTGTGAGCCGTGCACATGTAGTAGTAAGACTCAATACCTAAAATTGATGCGCGTCAATTCGTAAACGCGTCCTTAAATGTACAATTAATGTGAGAGCTCACTGAGCCGAGTTTGTGTGGAGACGCACTTACGAAAGGTTGTCCCGCCATCCTATATCGATTTCACCGCGTTTCCATATCGTCATCTGATTGCATCTGCCTAATCAAGTGATATTTTTGTATTTAGTGAACTTTAGTGCATTAATAGACGTCTGCACGTAGTGGTTTGGCTATTATTTCGGTTACCCACCATGTACGACCATCCAGATAACGAAGAAATCTAAATGCCTTCGTTAAGTATAATAATTCTATCTGTATCTGGTGACCTAGTGTTTCTGCACATGATGTGGCGCGAGTGCGGCGCGCACACACGATCGAGTTTGCATATTCTGGTATGCGGCAAAACATTCGATGTGTTTTTTGGCTGCTACGCCAGTGCGAGCTATGCTATATTGTAAAATTATAATTAAAACAACCATGAGTTTAAACTAAGGAACTATCGAAAAATTACTTCGATACGGCTACAAGTACACGTAGATTATGCACAACATAATAAAAAACAACCAAACCACAATCAAACAGCAGTAAGTTTACCTCAAAAATACCATTGAGCACACTGGAGATCTCCCAAGACAGGGAAGTGTCCACAGTATCAACATCTTTGGAGAATCTCGACAACAGTCGACCAACGGGTGTAACTTCAAAGAATTGTAAGGGCGCCTTTAGCACATTGTCCAACATGACTGCGTGGAGCACCTTCGCTGCTCTCCAGCAAGCCAGGAACGGCATCAGATCGGTGAAGAATGATGCCAGTGCTGAAACATCGTACATAGAGTTCGTCAGCTTAAAACGAAAGCACCAAGTTAGTCCGGGAAATTTAAAGAAATGTAAATTTGCAGGTCATTAAAGTACAACTAAAAAAATATTAATATTAAAATTACGCTATTGAATGAATATTTCATGGCATGTCTGTAAATACAAGGATATTTTAATGTCGCGGGCATAAGCGTCTGGTTTTCCAAGAGGAAGCCGAGTGGTATTTAGGCAAGTACAAGGCAGCGGATCCGTGAGCGAGCAAAAAATCCACCAATAGAATTGCTCCATTTAGAATTAAGAGGAAACAAACCACGAATAAAACTTTATTCGTGGTTTATTTCCTCTTTCTGGACTGCTTCTTCACACAGCTCTGGTGGAAAGCTAGCTTTGTGAATACAGAGAGGAAATTTAGTCATCTGCAATAGTAAAGGGGGTGATTGTACACTAGTACCTACAATCAATTTCATAGGAAATTGGTCAGTATGACTGCATACTGACCAATTTTCCCTATGAAATACATATCAGATTTGGAATAATTGCATGGAAAGATAGTTTTTTATTTTGTTAATTTTTTTAAAATGATGTTTTGCGTTGCAAATAAAACGTATCAATATCATACAGAACGTCATCAACTATCATGAACATCATATCATTAAAAATCATGAACCTGAAAAAAATTATCTTACCTTGACCGAATCCAAGACCGCCATACACACCGAGGTACATGTCTCGCCGCTGTGTATCAACCGTGCCGTTTACGAGCTAAACATATAAAAACTATGTTAATTTTATAATGTTTGACAGTGACAGGGCAACGAGAAATAATACAGGACGGGATTTAACATCAGACTAGAAAAAAATTACCGAGAAAAACACTATTGTTTTTTAGTTAAAACAAAACAGTTTATATTTATTATTTATTTTATCTTACACGCTATAATATTCAAAGCGACTTTTTCAAAAATACCACAATTGTTAAAGTAGGTATGTATGATCGCAAAATATGCTCATAAAGATCCAGTGCCGTTAAAACAAGCTTATAAGCAAATTAAAGTATATTTCAGATATTTCCTTAGCTGCACTCAGTGACCTTTCCTTTACTTCCTTTAAGAATTTACATAAAGGTATTACCCGTGGATTTCACTTCATATAAGAGTCCCCTTGATCTTTCCTTTACGGATTAACATAATTAGACATGCTAAACACCCTGTATATGGATTACGTAAACTTACGCCATGTATTTTTCGATCTTAAATGAATAGAATAATGGAGTGGGAAAAAACGGAAAAACTGACCATTTTGTCGTCGCTGGACCATATCGCGAGCCAGAAGTTGACGCTGATTTGTAGCGTGTGTAGAATGATATACATTACGATCGTCACCACGGCCGCCTTTACGCCGATTTTTGATAGGTAGTGCACGTAAACTTCTCCTTTTACCTGCGTAAAATGCGTCGAATAATGTACAATCAAACTTCGACGTCATAAAGTAATTTATAAAAATGGGAGTGCTTTCGATAAAAACTCACACGGTAGACTACTTAAGCAGGTACTCACTTTTCCAGTTTCAGTTTTCTCGGTCTCAATAAGCTGATCAAATTGTGGATCCTCGTCTATTGGCTTTTTTTCTTTGTCTACCTTCTCCTTAGCTCCAGCCTCACCGTGGTCACCTAGAAAATGTATGATGTTTATGTCCTTTGTTCCCTACATGACCGACACTAAACTGCACGGACCTCACATGATCTGACCATGATTATAAGATTACTGACCTCTGAGTTTATTTCGATGTAAGTTCTCTGAGTAGCCGGTTAGAAAACACCGATCTCTTCTAGTTTTAAAATATTACTATTATTTCTTTTTACGTGTAAAAGTGTTTTCTACATAAAATTTTCAGAAATAAAATATAATTTATCATTCCTTTTAAATACACACATCAAAAGTGTCTAGGGATCAACATATATTTTTGCAATAACTTTTCTCCTGATTGATATTAATTAAAATTTTCTTTAAGGATTCATAAAATAAAGTGTTTTCGTTTGTCACAGTAACGATAAACCAAGTCACCTTTGCATTAATAAAGAAATTTGCCATTTTCCTAATAAAGGGATTTTTGACATTTGAACCACTAACACAAAAGTTCGAAAAAAAGACTGAAATAACAGTTTTCTTTAAAATTTTATTGGGTAACTTAAACAATTAATAATCCGTGTTTCTACCGCGAACACTAACAACACAAGAACATCGGTTTGGCATACTCAAAATGAGTTCATCCAAATCACGCTGTGGAATGGCCGCCCATGTTCGTTGCAACAACAAAAAAAGGTCTTCTTGCGACTGGATACCCTCCATATTCGGCAGAGCTCTTCTCTGTAGCATATCCCATGCATGCTCAATCGGGTTCAAGTCTGGCGACTGAGCAGGCCAGGGCAGGACATTGATGTTAGCTGCGGCGAGAGTCTGTCTTACAACTCTTGCGGTGTGCGGTCGTGCATTATCATGCATTAACTGAAATAAGGGACCGATTTGCACTTGTAGAGGAACGATGACGTCTGATACAATCGTCTCAGCATAAATTTGAGCGTTGAGGTTGCCTCTGATCCAAATCAACTCAGTTCTTCCGCCGATCCAAATACCCGCCCATACCATGATGGTTCCACCACTATAAGGATGGACTTCCTGGCAGGATTTTAATCGCTGTTGGCGTCCAGGGGTTCTCCAGTGTCGTATACGTCTTGTATCCGGTCTCATACCAAAACGAGACTCATCAGAAAAGCACACGAAACGCCATTGTTCTTCTGCCCAATTTCTGTGTTCAAGAGCCCATTGATATCGAATCCTACGATTGTGCATTGCTATAGGTGGTACCCGTAGCGGTCTTCGGGAATGAAGGTTCACTTCATGCAAGCGGTTTCTGACTGTTTGGTCGCTAATTAAGTTCCCTGAAGAGTGATGAAGCCTCACGGCTAACATCATGGCGGTTATTGTTGGAGCTCTTCGAGTTAAGATTTGAATGTATCGGTCTTGTCTCCGTGTGGTGCAGCGATACCGTCCTCCATGGCGCTCAGCCACGGGACCAGTGCTTCGGTAACGTGTCCAAAGTCGACTGATAACACTCTGACTTGTATTCAGAGCTAAAGCCACAGTACGTTGCCGGGAACCAGCTTCTATCATTCCCACGGCTCTGAGCATTTCTTCCCTGCTTAAATGACGTCGCCGCTCCATAATAACGTTGGTTTTAATCAGTAGTAGGGAAACAGTAGCACTAATAATGTCTTCAATGCGTTGTATGTTTTTATAGGGAAAATATTGACAGCTGATTTTCATCTTTTACTCGAATTTGATTCACAGTTCCTGATTCAAATTATGAAATGCACCAAAAAGGATCCATATAAATTTATAAAATCATAAATTTATTACAAAGCCACATCTTAATCTCAAGAAATCCGCATAAAAATGCTTGATCCCTAGACACTTTTGATGTGTGTAGTTTTATCTACATCCATGCTATAAATCCTCTATAAACGTTTCTGAAACAGTTAGCTTATTGCCAACATTAAAACAACCATATCCATATACCAGTGTCATAGTAACCATATTATCATCCAAACGGTTATAATGTTGTATTAAATTTCATTATGCACTCGATCCCTTCCTCTTTCAATTTGTGGTATCTTTATGAATTTCAAAAAAAGAACATGGTCATGCACGCCCGTTTCACTACTACAGCTACTAATAAAAATAAAATAAACTTATAGGATAATCGAATTCACGTCGTATCCAATGATATTATAAACTAAATACGTCATTGGTCGTATCCCGCCATTTTTGTTCGATATTAGTAGGTATTGCGAATCAGGATTCTTATCCTGGGTGTAGATATTTTTATGCAACTGTACATAATTAGGTATTAAAACACTCATGTGATACTATTATCACACGAGGCGTGTTTTAATACCCCTTAATATACAACAGTTGCATAAATAACTATTAATACACTACAAACATGCATAAATTTAGGTCCTCTTTTATAACTTGATTTACCTGCATCCATGGTTTCTGTGTCTGAAGCCCCCGTTGATATGGAACGAGCCCATTGTAATTTACGATGGAATTCCGAACCAAGTTTGTTCTCTAAATCGTTTTTGATGTCTGCCAAATCTGAGGGAATATTTTCAGTAAACGGTCAATTATGTAGTTATGTGACTATTCCTTAGTGGCCTTCACGCATGACATGCGCTTCACAATTACGTTCTTGGGCTGACTCCGAACAACAACAGATGTCACGTTAAACTATTCATTCAAACTATCAAATAGGAAAATAAAATAAACCAGGACTGGGTGATTCTATGAGCGGAGCTCTGGTATCCATGTGGGTTAACATCATGAATAATGAATAAACACGGAACTTTATACTGCATAAAGTAGCAGAATATTGAAGGTTTTAAGATAAAGTTTTTTTTTGGGAAGCGTGATTAATGTTATTGGGCTTATTATTGTTTTAAGGATTACCGTAGAAACATGTGCCAAACTCACCTTCAGCAGACGCCGAGCGCTCTGCAATCGTAAGATGGTGTAGGAGGAACTCAGCGAAGGCACCCTTCTTCTCGAGCAGCTGCTGGTAGGAGCCGGCCTCCGACACCTCTCCGTCGCGCAGCACCACCACCAGGTCCGTGTGCGCCAGGTACGACACGTTGTGCGTCACCCACACGCGCGTCTTGCTCTTCAGCAGCCCGCTGGGCCCCAGCACCTGCGCGAGAGAGAGAGTCACTGCCGTCCCGCTCGCACACACCGCCCCACTGCACTACACACGCACCTTGTCGAAGATGTGCTTGCCCACGTGCGAGTCCACGGCGCTGAGCGGGTCGTCCAGGAAGTAGTTGTCCGCGTCGCAGTACACCGCGCGCGCCAGCGACACGCGCTGCTTCTGACCGCCAGACAGGTTTATACCTATTTCGTTATAAATCATATTGTCATACACGTTCTCATTTTATTGAAGTCGGTTACCAATAAAACGAATAGCGGTTAAATATCAGTTTTTGCACGCAACGATGCCATTAATCTCTACGACTTGGAGAGACAAACTGGATACAGAGTGTCGAGCTTTGCTGAAGTTGCAAACGATCGAAGGTTTTTCATATTTACTTGAATTTTTATCTTACAACAGACAAGAGTTTCCTTAGCATTAGAATCCAACTTTGAATACCAAATTAAATGACTAATAATTCATACCTTTTTCACCGATTTCAGTCTGGTCTCCCCCGGGAAGTACTTCTAGATCAGTCGCAAGCGCACACGCTTCTAATATTTTATTATATTTGTTTCGATCCATATCCTGATCAAACAAGATGTTATTTTGTAGAGTCGCGTTTTGAATCCAAGCCTGTTGGGAGACGTACGCAATATTGCCTGAAATATTTAATTTTATTTAGGAACCGCAAATGGCTGAGGAAAGAGGCCATATTATATATCTAAAGGAGTCCTTACCTTTGATATTAACACGTCCAGAAATCTTGTCCATGTCTCCGAGTAAGGCAGAGAGTAGAGAGGTCTTGCCTGACCCAACTCCACCCACAACCGCGACCAATGAACCGCGAGGTACACGTAGGTTCAGGTTCTTTAGAACTGGCTCGTCACCCCACGTGAAGTGGCCCTTCTCTATCACGATTTGATCTTCTAAAATTGAATTCTCATTTATTGTTTGTCACTTTTGAAACGTCACAGGCCAACAAAAGAAAAAGGTACGAGGGGCTGTCCAAAAGTTCGTGGAATGGATGGAGTGGGGATAGGGGCGCTCGCTTAGTGTCATACTAATTGGGTACTCGTCATTAGTATATAATTTGAGTTTCAGCCCTATTGCGTCATTCGTTTACGAACACTCGCCTGCTAAATCCGGAAGAAAACTGAAACTATGGAGAAAATTTTACACCGTGCTGTGATAAAATTCCTTACCAAGCAAGGAAAGAACGGTCACATCATTTTTAATTAAAAAAGAAATGGAAACCGTTTATGGGGAACAGTGCCCTGGAGTCGATTGAAGACGACCCCCGGCTGGAAAGTTGATGGCTACTGTTTTTTGGGATTGTGAGGGGATAATACTGATTCATTACAAAGAAAAGGGAAGGACCATAACCGGAGAATACTACGCAACGATATTAGAAAAATTAAAGGAGGCCATAAAGGAAAAACGTCGAGGGAAATTGACCAAGGGTGTGTTGCTCTTGCAAGACAACGCGCCAGTTAACAAGAGCAGAGTTGCAATGGCTGCTCTGCACACGCATGGCTTCGAATCACTAGTCCACCCACCCTACAGTCCAGATCTGGCCCCAAGTGATTTTTATTTGTTCCCCAATTTAAAAAAAAAAGACAAGAGGAAGGAAACTTTCCGACGACAATGAGGTAAATGAGGCAATTTTGTCTCATTTTGAGGCAAAAGGTAAAAATATTTTTACGGTGCACCCTTAAGCTGAATAAATGTAGGTATTCAGCTTAAGGGTGATTATATTGAAAAGGAAAAATAGATTTATTGTTTCATTTTATTTAAAACCTTTTCATTCCACGAACTTTTGGACCTCCCCTCGTATGTAGGCAAAAAATTGCTTGCTAACTACGAAAGGAAGACTTATATCTGTATCTACTGCATTATTTTATTTATGCGAACGTAAATAGGTGTTAGACTTTAGATACACACTCAGACTACTCAGCACACATGTACCACATGCCTTCATACTTATCTCTTTTGTTGACTACATGCAGACAATTGGGTAGTAAATAAAACTGCATGAAACAGCATTCTGATATTTTGAAACATGCTACTTACTATCATCTGGGTTGTGTTCTATTGCACTGCTATCCAATTCTTCCGAGTTTAAGAATTTATTAAGCCTCTTAATACTGACTGCAGTCTGCAAGATAAATATAATAATAAATTGTACACAGTGTATAATCAAAATTGGTGAACCTTCACAAACATGACGGGTATTGATATCAAATCATAATGAGACAAAAATTAACCAACCTGTATAACATCCGATATTACATTCGGCAGCATGGACATTGGGAATCGAAGTATATTGAACAGGGACAATGCTACGAATGCCCGCTTAGAATCCAGTACTTCCTTGTCATTTACCAGCACGAAACATGTGAATGACATCAAGGATACCTAATCGACAATATTCAATAGGTTAACCGTTTTATTGACATCATTTCAGCGACAGATTAACCTAAAGTTCATCTAATACTTACTAAGAATGGTGTACAAATCCATATGAATATCATTCCTGAATTCATAAATGCCTGCTTTTTAAGAACACCCAATTCCTTGTTCCTTATTCTTAAAATATGATCTTGGAAGCTTCCTTCCCATGCGTACATTTTGAGAACCTGGTTGAAATAAAATACATACAATAAATGTAGCCAAGAAGTTATTCAATGTACCTAGCTAGCTTATCTTCGCATTGAGATTATATCCAGCGTAGGCGTTCACGCCGCGTAGACGCTAAGTTAACGCACAGTGGCGTCTGCGGTGTCGCTCGTGTAGACGTGTTGAAAAACGATGCATTGACGTGGCGTTAACATTGCGTTTAAACAGCGACTGCACTCCGTTTACGTCAGGGGAACGCTTACGCTGGACTAATCCCGGATGTGAAGGCTTTCTTCAGGTTCGTATCTTACCTTAATTCCATTAAGTACTTCGCTCATAAGCTTGATTCTTTGATCTTTCTGGTGCATCAAGCTAGATTGCAGCTTCTCTTGATATCCCGCTAACAGACCGTTGATGGGCATAAGTACGACGATGATGGCTAAGCCAGCCATGACAGAGGGGCCCAGTACACCCCATAGGAAATACAGGGCCAGGGCTATTTGTAGGGGAGCAGACCATAACAAGTTTACGAAGGTCAAATTACTGAACCTAAAAAATTACAGAATGGTTTATGCCAGCTTCGAATTTGGGGACGTACCTAGGCAGTCGGCCCGGCACGGCAGAAGATTAGAAATATTCCTATTTCATTAATCCACTCGATACCACTCGATTTATCCTCGATACTGCGAGGTCATTCATTCATGCTCGGAACATTAAAATGTATACTTTATTCCGATCAGATAATTAACAAAATAGTCTGTCGTGCCGTGCGCTATTCGCGGAATTAGTTACTCTCTCATATGTACCTACAGAATGAGTTTTATTGGCACTATGGCAATCGTTTTAGACAACAATATTTGAAGTCTTCGGCACTTTCGCGATTGGTTTTTAGTAGGAGTCTCAACAAATACTCATCCTATTGAAGTTTTTAATGCACTTTTAAGTGCTGGAACATAGTCTCAGTAGGTATACATTTTTCTTAGTTATATCTACCTAACACGCAAAAAATTGTATTTAAACGAAATATTTACCTGTCTACATCAGTGGACATTAAGTTAATAATTTCTCCAACAGTGGACTCTTTTCGTGCAGCATTAGACAATGTAAGAGCTTTCCTATATACGACACTACAAAGTGAATTTTTGATTTGTATGCTGACAACGGCTACTTTGATAAAATACTGCCCCAGGAGCATGCTTTGTACGATAACACAACCAAACAAACCGACGGCATACATATAGCCTTTCCACACAGGCTGATCACCGCTTTCAATAAATCCAATGAGATGGCTGCAATAAAAAGTATCTGGATGTTGAAACAAATAAGTGCTGTAGATTATAATTAATTATCTTTGCTTTTTTGCGGCCGATTATCATACCGTTGGACTTGGATCACTTCAGTACCAACACTCTTAGTAAACGTTATTTAGTAACGTTTCAACAATTGGCTTTTAATAAGGTATTCGATATTATAACCAAATCTCAAAAAAGCAAGGTTAAGTACAACAAAAATTGTGATCTTGACCTTACATTGTTCAGTAAGTACCATGATTGCAAAAAGTTTCAAAATTATTTTGTGTCTTCACTCTGACCATATATCTAACCAGCGTGTTCGTTGAACGTAGATACATAGATACGCAGCTGCGCAAACGCAACGCGCCAAATGGGAAGACATTTTTAAACTTAATTTATTTTTGACGTGTGAAGTGTTTTTTTTTACCCAACTTACAGAAATAAATGTCATCATCAACACCCATTATGGATGAAAGTGACGGAACTTAGAAATAAACTTATACGTAAGTTAGGTAATTAAGTTGCACATAATATGTCAAGGCTAGACTACTTACCTAAGTAATTGAGGTGACGCGAAAATAAGTACATCGTGGATCACCTTGAGGAACACCGCGAACAAGAACTGTCCTCCGAAAGCTAGGCATACCACTGGCAGTATGGACATAGGTTTCTTAGCCAGCTTTTCACCCTCAGTGGCAGAGCCATTCGCATTGTTGGATCTAAGGGAAATATATTAACATCAATCGATCGATGTCTTTATTTGTTTGAATGTGGTTATTATTGGTCTTAATAGGTAATAAGTACCTATGGTAGCACCCTCTGTAAGTCGTGTATTAGAGGATGCGAGCCTATTGCCATTTAGACTTTGTAACACAATCGTGATCCTGATCAGGCTTTCAATTATAGATAATTATCTACATGGACATCGAGCACTGCTTCTTATTTCTGCGATAACCTTCGTTTGTTCAACTAGGTACGAGTACGAGTTGTCAAAAAGAAATTCATTGTGATTGAGAGTGTTACACGTAATAAGTAGCATGTTGTTTTTATAGGGGTAGGATGGGGTAGGTAATTTGATACTATAGGTGCCACAAATGTACCCTGCTCAGATACAAACACTATACAAAGCGATCATTCCGTGACCACGGACATAAACAAGAGACTATCAGACTTCAGTAAGTGTAATTAAAACAAATTACTCGAGTGTTTCATTTAGTGTCAATGTCTCATTCTCGTTGTTTTATAATTATAACAAGTAAGTATTTGTTTTGTGTAGTGAGTTGAGTGAGTGAGATTACGGTTTAGTTCCGTTTACCTTTCTCTTACAAGGAGAAATTGGTTTCTTGAGTAGGTAGGTAACCTTGGGACGTAGGCTAGGGAGGTATTCCTACCTACTAACTTTAATTAAGTAATGTTAAACTTGGTATTTTTTTATATGACATTGAAAAACAGATAGATGTGATGTAATGACGTAGCTACAATAACTGAATAACCTACTCTCAGAGCTCGGTGCGGTGTCTACCAGTGCAAAAAACCAAGAATTGAAAACGAAAGCGAGGTCACAAAGTCACAAGTCGTGTTACTTTCATTATTAAGTATTGTAAAATCAACTGCGTTGCCACAAATTATATTGAATCAAAGTTGTGGATAGATTGTACAGAGCTACTGCCTATTCGGAAAGGCAATAGGCATAGACGTTCCCCATAGATCACTATAAAAATAAAGTCACCCCGCCCGCCGCGCCGCGTCTGTCTGACTGAACGCGATAAACTCAAAAACTACCAAACTGGTTTGAATACGGTTTTAACCAAAGGACGGAGTGGTTCATGAGGAAGGTTAATTGGCTGAACTATGACGAGGATTGTTTAAGATGTCGGAAAAAAATCATGCCGACTGGGAGCTTTACTGGCGTGCGCCGAGTATACCAATCTCTGCATATAAAGGAAACCGAGACTGACTGACGGACTGAACTATCAACACAGCTCAAACCACTGTACAGATTGGGCTGAAATTTGGTACCTACACAGATAGTTATTTTGACGTAGGCATCCGCTAAGATAGGGATTTTGTAAGTTCGACCTTTAAGGGGGTGAAAAGGGGGATTTTATTTTATGAAAAATCGAATTCCTTGTGTTAATAAACTTGAAACATGGCACGATGTTGGCATCTATAAGTAAATTATAAAGATTGTATTTTTTTATTTTTCTAAACTACCCTTAATCCCCCCTGGATTATAGGGTGTCAAAGTTTGTATGGAAGAATTTTAAACGCGCAGTCCGATTCTCTAAGCTCAGTTTTTATACGAATGACGTGTACCAGGGTTTTTCAAAAATCGTCCCCTGAAGGGGGTTATTAAATTATTAAGGGGAGGATTTACCGGTAAACATCCCAAACGATTTTTCGAAATTCGACTCCTGTGGGCAGAAAAGAGGGGACACGGTTTATACGAAAAATCTTAATTCTTTGATTAATAAACTTGAAACTTGTCAATATTTGCCTCAGTAAGTAATAAAGATTGACACTTTTAGTTTTTTTAACCAGCACCTCACATAGGATATAGGGTTGTCAAAGTTAGTAAGTAAAGGTGCCGTCAAATTAACTCGAAACTCGGTACTTATACCTATATAAAACAAAAAGTAAGTTTTTCAGAGTTTTTCAAAACCCAACTCTTAACAAGGTAGAAAAGGGTATTAAAGTTGGATTTTACTGCTTGCTTCAATTATTCCACTGATCTATTAACTTAAATATTGGTCCGAATATCTCATAGTAAAACTGAAGAGTTTGTTTTTTTGTTTAATCGCATTATCTCTGGAACTACCGGTCGGATTAGAAAAAAATGCATTTGATAGCCCAATTCTTGAGGAAGGTTATATGTACTTATAGGCTATTTAACATCACGCTACGACCCTTAGTTTTGACCGTTTAACAACATTCATTGCGTTATTTACTTCGTTGAGCGGACATTTTTTTCGAACATATGAAGCAATGGATTAGCAACCTCCTTCAAAATGATTCAGATTGTGTTTGAAAGTGTGTTACGCAATTAGTATCAGATAAATGATTCGCGGTATCTTTCGAGTTTATCATTAATACATGGGCAGATGCGCACCGTTTTCTTATCTTAATAAACTAGGTGGCAGAGGGAGATCGGCGCGCAACATGTTAGCATGGATTCAGTACATGATTCTGAACCATAGACTACAACGTGTAACATAATTAACGCAAGACCTCATGCACCCCAATTAGAGTATTGAGTTAAAAGCATAATACAATGACCAAAACATTTTGTTTTAAAGCTAACTATGTATTACTATTAAGAAAATCGTGTTGACCCTAGCATTAGTTTATGCATTTAAAATTGAGTCTTATTGCCTTGAAATAAGATTTCATTTTCTTTGGCTCGATCAGCAGTCAGTATTGCAAAATAAATATTTTTTTTAAAAAATACCTAAGTACCTATATTAATAGTTACTGAAATCGATTCAGTAGTCAATTATGAGCAAACTACTTTCAGGAACTGCGTTTATTCTGTTACACCTTGTATAAAATAATAAAGTTCTGAACCCATCTGCGTGGAAAAGTTTCGTAGGTTACGTATGAAAAAAAAATGCCATCCCATACATTCTGACCACGTAGGTATTGCACTTTTCTATGAAACAGAAGTTCTTTTTTTTAAACAGATGATAAATTTCTGTGTTTCGGTCTAGAATCATGGCTGAATGATTAGTTTGCGCGCTGCCACCCTGTATTTCTTTCGTAAATGACGACTTGCACAGTAAGCAAAATGTTTTCATGTTTACTGTGTAAGTCATAAATAACATGATGATTAAAAAAAATAACTACAAATTTTCATTTCATCATAATTTTGATTCCACCCTGTAAATAATGATTACTACCTACCTGAATAATGATTATACCTACACAAAATTATCTTTTTTGTGATTACCTACTTAGATATTACGTAATGGTACATAGGTAATTCCCAACCACAAACCCAGCCGAAGAGAGCATCAGATCTTCAAATAAATAACAAGTTAAATGAACCCATAGTACCTAAATTGAAGGAACTCTGGTATTTCATAATATTATTAAGTATAATTATATGACACATAAACACTATTTGTGTTTTAATATGATGAAATAAGTAGGTAAGTACGACGTTTTATACTTTATGTACACTGTACATGTACCTACACTCTTACGTGGTTTCTATTTATAAATAGAACCACCCCATTATTAATAATTGTAAATGGCGGCCGAACTAGTATGTTTTGAGGGTGGGGGTGTTGGGGTGACGCCATGGACTTATTATTAATAAGTCCATGGGTGACGCTGTGTTTGATTGATAGCTTCTTGGATACTCGCCCACGCGTCACTGCAACTAGTTCGATTCCAGCATTACAAGCGGAACAAATGATTATGTATGGTATGTCGTTTGATACATAGCCGCTGCATGTGGTTGTCCGAGTACTTGTGCACTTTAAAAGTGTTTACAAAGGCACGAGACGTGGTTGGAAATTTGTATACAGGGTGGGAACGTCGCAACGACAGTAAATTCAACATCGTTTATGTTAAGTACTTATAAGTTAATGACGACATATTATGCAATTAGTCATTATAGCTAGTCGGCTGCTTGACAAAACCCTTGGTGATAGGTATATTAGAATGTTTGAGAAATTCAATTTTTTTATTTACGCCTTTGATGGTTACAATATACTCCTTTGCACAAGTATTGCCAGTGTTTTCATTCATTGTCGTCTTCACATTGCAGAAGAGAACCGATAAAAAAAAATTAAATGAAAAAAAAAATGAAATGTAATTTTTATTTTATATAGGTAATATTAACGCTGTACGCAGTTATGAACTAATTAATTACTGTTACTGGTCTATAACCGTTGTAATTAATAATAATAATAAATAAGTACTTACTCTTCTCTTTTTCTATAAGCTCTCTGCCAGAATTTTTCGAATTTAGGAACAACCTCCTTGCTGCTCAATTGTGGGTTTAAGGGCCATAAGTCTTCTTCAGTGAGACTTCTTCGAAAGCCTGTCAGAGCGAGCGGGTCGAACCAGCTGAAAGTCAGCCGACTTGGAAAGCCTGCTTGGTTCTCCGGGGACTGAATCTGTTGGTTTAAGTAGATGGTGGTATGGTAACTATAAGAGAGTGAAAGATGAAGGACTCAAGTATTTTGAATAATATCAATAGTAACATTTACCTCTTTATACGTATAAGGTGTGTCTTTGGGCGGCATATCAGCGAAACAATTCAATATAAACATAATTACTGTCAGCGTATAGTACAAGATATAACTGCCAAAACTATATCGGGCATACGCGTCGGTGTTTGAACTGTAGTGCACGATCTCAGACCGGAGCTGCGGTAGACCAGCCAGTAGGAGGAGGAACCAGAATAAGAACAGCACTCCTGAGGTCTTGATGCCATATTTTCGGTTGTAACATAATAATGTTACTGACAACATCTGTAAATGATACCAATGTTATGGAAAAACATACTTAGATGAAATTAATAGAAAAGGAATTTCATGACGTATTTTGTTGAGGCAATACCGATCAATAATGCAATGCAGTTTACTAGACAATCATTGCCAATTGAAAGTCTCTTCCTATCAGTCGTCTGGACGATTGAACTGCATAGGTACCTACCTACCTACCTAAATTGTGTGTTAACTTTTATGTTTTTATTTCCGGCTTCTTATCGCCGAGGTTTAGTAATGATATATCTTTCAAATACAAACCTAATCGAATTAGTAGATTAGTATTTAATACCTATTGATAATACCGCAACATGAAAGTCATTTCGCTTATAAACGTGTAGTGTTTTGTGGAAAGTAGGTCAATCTTATACCTAGTAAGAACAGTTATTAGCAGGAATCAGGAGAAAAAAATGACTATAAAGCCAATGATGTAAAATTATACAAAAGCTGGGAGACTGCCAGTAAAAGTGTAAAGTCGTTTTGGGAGATATCTTTTTAAAACGGCTATGCCTTTCATAAGTAGATACCTATAATTATGTGAGCCAAACTCTATAGGTACCAAACTAAATAAAGCATGTTTCAGATAGGAGATAAGTCTGCCTAGCCAGCCTGTTTTATTTTTCATAAAGTTTAATTAAAAAGATGAGAATGTTCTCAAGTAATAATAGAACATTAAATTAATACCTAACTACCTTGTATTCAATATACTGCTTTTTGATAAGATAACGAAGGAAAATTTTATTATACCTACAAAGTACTTAATTTGTAAGATTAAATAAATAAAGATTGAATATAAAATATAAAGATACAGTTTTCCTCCTAAATGTAGAAGTTGATAAGGATTAGTCATCAATAGGTACGTAGCTACGATGAGGATCGCAAAAAGCTTTGCAGTGCCGTAGGCTATGTATAAATACCGGAGCTTAATAAACAGGATGCAATTTTAACTGACATGGCTGAGGCTATGGAGGGCCTCAGTGCAATGCTCGAAGACCTTAGTAGAGCTTCCGAAAGAGTGGGTCTTAAAATGAACATGGGCAAAACAAAGGTCATGTCAAATGCCCATGTAACAACCACTCTCATGAAGATCGGAGACGCTACGAGTATACTCGGAAGTTGTGGACGAGTGTGTTTACCTAGGACAAACTGTCCAGTTACTTCGAGAAAGAGGTCAATCGTCGAATCCGACTCAGCTGGGCCGCGTTCGTGACAAATGATTTTATTTCTGTAAGTAGGTTTGTACAAACACTTTTACACGTCAATCATATTTTAAAAACTAGATGAGGTCGGCGTTTTCTATCTGACTACTCTGAGAAGAAAGGCCGAAACAAACTCAGAGGTCACAGTCTCTTTTAAAGTCCAGACATAATCTTGGTTAGATCATGTGAAGACCATGTAGATTGACCGTGAAGCTAAGCAATATGTTCTCGTCCCACATACCGCAGTGTCTCAAGCCGGATTTATATTATGCTTGTTGCCACTGACGACCTATGGCAATGAAACGTTAAAAGTTACCCAAAGGGCAATGGCGTGGTAGAATCCGAAATGAAGAGATCCGCAGGAGAACCAAGGTAACCGTCATACCCTGGAGAATTGTCAAACCTAAGTGGCAGTGGGCAGAACACAGGAGGGGGGGAGGGGGGGGGGGTATGTCAAGCAGTGGACGCCTTTCGGCTGAAATGATGATGATGATGAATTTTATCTCACATAGGTACAAGATGTATCGGACATCGACGCGCAAACTGCTACAGAGCTTGGCCGATTTTTTGTAGGAGCTAATCGAAACAGTAGGTAGAGACTGAGAATAGAATAGAATAGAATACACATTTATTCATTCGCTCATTCATTTTTTTTATAATTTTTTTTTTTGGAAATACATATCGGTAATACATAATAGGTGATAAGATACATTAAAGTTTAGCCATATTTCACCATTTGGTAAGCAAATATTTGTTTATAATTTACCTACTTAAAATAAACCAAAAGCTGGATCCATCAAATCCAGAGCAATTGCGCTGATTAGAGTTTAAACATGTCAACACATACTTACAAAACGTAGGGCGAAATAATCTGACCGATTTTAGGACCTTCAAAGAGTATGCCGTGTACCTGTACGAGGGCGCTTGCCATTGAAATCAGTAACTACATCAGTACCTACCTACCGTCGATGTCCCTTACAACGTGTATTTTAATTTTTTTTCCAAGTTATGTATCCCTTACAATGTGTATTTTTAATTTTGTTTCCAAGATGTCTTTTACAACGTTTATTTTTAATCAAGTATGTTTCTAAATGTGTACAATGTTTTTTCAAATCTGGAACAAAACTCTTAAGGGCCGAATATTATTATATTAAAATATATTTTTTTTATTTATTTATATTAAGTATTATTTTTATCCATTATTAGGTACCTACGGTACCTACCTGGCAAAAGTTTGGATCGCGCATCGTTCGGCTATTTCGTAAGATGCGCGGCCTGGCACTGTTCTTAGGACTTGTATCGTACAAATAGTGCATTCCTGGCACTATTTGTACCCAGGTTTTTGCTGTTTTATAGGTTTATCCCTTTTTCTAAGGAAAGGAATTTCGATGCGTGAGGAGTACCCCTACCTAATTAATGCAAGATACTCACTAAACTAAGATTTTAATCTATATACTGAAGTACTTAAATTAATGGCTTTGTAGCGGTATCTACATCGCTTTATGTGAACTACGCATCACACTGACGTCGCGCAATATCCTGCATCGCGCAAGCAGAGTTTACCGCGCAACTAGCATATTATATACAACTTCCCGACATCAATAGTTGGGCAGTTGCCCACCAGACACAATGCCCGTCTGGTCGGAGGATCCTCCCTTTTCTAAGGAGGTATGAGGGAATTTTACACCCTGTTCCTCGTACCTATATAGATTTTTCAAACATCCTGTAGGTTGCTTGCCATAAAGATACAGGAACCAATAAAGTATGGCACGTACCTACATAGTTAGGTACTGTAACCTGGGGATCTACCGTCTAAGCACAATATCCGTAGTATCGGCCGAAGTTACGGGCGTTTGCTACTCCGTATCACCTATGGACACAAGATTACTTCGAAATCCGAACTAAAAATTGATGACAACACCACTTGACAGTACCCTTTTTTTTTTAGCCTGGGAAATCGTCAAAATCGTCTCCCGCTCTGGGCGGAACGGGAGGGCGCGTCAGACTCTTACTGACTAAAACCCACATGTGTTCCTTCAGTTGCCTGTGCCAGGGACCACGGTAACCCTTTCGGATTTTACCGGCACCCCAGCAGGCATCGGCCCTAGCGGACCCCGTCATTGGTGCTGAGGCTGACATCTCTTTGAGCCGCGCGTGGAACACAACGCGCCGTCGACCCGGGCCTGGTCCTTATCGGACGGCGAGTTGCCCATTGCTCGCCGTCCGCAAGCCCGCGCCTACGGTGGCCGGGAATCGGCTTGGGATTCCCGACGCCCAGGGTGTCTCCTGTGGCGGCTAGGGGCGTGAGGGCGCGAATTTTGCCTCTTCCTCACGCGTTCCGCCTCCTTCTTCGCAAGCATTACTGCTTCGCAGAAGGAGGTGATAGTTACGCTTAGAAAAAAAATATTTACCGGGTGTATGGTTAATTCCGAAGTATCGAACTACTTTCGGACGGGCCCGTTCTTTCGCTGACGGACTTAGAGAGTAGGCCTTTTTTTTTTTTTTTTGTTTCCGGGGTGGAAAATCCTCATGGATGTCCGCCAACTAAAAACCACCCCGGTGTTCCATCTCACACCTACGCCGGGGGTCGCGGGAACGTACGATCCTTCCGCAACCCAGACTGGTCGGCACCAGTCTGGGTTGCGGGCTTGGCCGGCGCCCGCCACTGCGGTCCTCTTCGGGTCTGGGGGGGGAGTGAGGGTTTGACTCCCCCCGCGACGTCTAAGAGGGTGCGCGTGGAACACCTACGTGCCGCCACCTCGGGTGCTGATGTGTGGGGGGCGACGGACGTCCCCGAGTCCGTCGCCCCTGGACCCATTTAGGGGGGCTGGAAGAGGGCGTTGTCCGCCCTCCGCCGACTCCCGGTGCGCTTTCTGCGGGCCGGGTGAGTGGACGAGATCTCCCTCTCCCTTTCCGCAGCCTCCTTCTGCGAGACGACTGTCTCGCAGAAGACTCCTCCACTACGGCCGGCAGCGACAAGTCACTGCCTACTTCTGAGATGAGGGCACGGCTCCTCCCAAGCGGCCAGTAGGCCTCCTGTAACTAGACTAAGTAGGTACCTATGCAAGATATGCTAGTAGGTATTATGATTTTACTGTCATTTATTAAAGTCATAATACCTACTAGCATATCTTTACATTTACTTATAATTTTCCTGTTTATTATTCAGTGTTTCAATTAATTGCACAGTTTTCTTAATACCTACAAGTTATAAATATCTATCATAGAATGTAGGGCTTTATTTACCTTTGTAGGTAATTTACAGACAGTGCTTTTAGGGTTCCGAAGCCGAACTAGAAACCTTGGACACCCTATTAAAATCTCGTTTTTTACCCAAATTGTACCTATAATTTATGAAATTCCCCAGGTTTTCCGTGAACTACCATGCAAACGTAAGGTAGGTATCGAAGTTACGAAGAAACTTCGTTTAATAAAGCACGCGCCCGCGCCGTCTCTCTATTTGTCAAAGCGCTACCGGTAGAATCTTTTTGGGTTCCGTCATTTTAGAATTTCGTCGTTTGAGGGTTCCAATTTTTAGGTAGGTACCCAAAAATTTAAAACGGGACTGTTTGTCGGTCCGTCCGGCCATTCATCTGTGTCACAGCCAGGACTGTATCTTTTTAACCGTAATAGGTAGCCAATTGAAATTGTCACAGAAAACGTGTTCTTCTATCACGGTAAAATACGTACGGAACACTTCGTGCGCACTTCCGTCTCTCACTTGGCAGGTTTTTTGAATATTTATTCCTGAATGAAAAACTACCCACTTTATCATATTCATAATGTCCATGAAATGGGTAGCATTTTAAGGTGTCTGTTAATAGAATAATTGTGTTAAAATTAATGACAAAGGCCTTCAGTTACTGGCTTAAAACAACATCAGTTTAAGATGTGGATAGTGGTGAGGAAGTTATTTATTATGTCTCTTAATTTGTAGTTAAAATAAACACAGGTACCTAATCTTAGGAATTTGGTTACTAGCAGTTGCTTTTTACTTTTTTTGTCTGTAATCTGTTAACTGGAAAAATAATCTTTCAAACTAAATGTTAAGTACATGAATTTTTAGATTAGCCAGCCAGTGTGCAAGGATTATGGAATGTTTTAAAAATGTCCAGTGGGCACAGGGAACAATATAATATTGAAGATGGCATATTTTACTGAGTTACTTACAGGAGCCTTATAGTTTCTTACATACTAAAATAAAAATATAATTTAAAAAAAATACTCACCAAAGTTAACAATTTCACAACAGGATCATAAAAATCTGCATCATAAATGTTATTGACTTCTCTAGATGATTCATATGTAATTCGGATCAGGTTAACTATTTGCAATATTATTAAGAAACATGTTATGATGAGTTTGCTTATATTTAATTTGTTCCAGGGTATGTTGCCCTCTTTGCTGCAAACTAAATGGTAGATGTCGATCAGTGCTGCAACCCATAGGTATACACATGGTGCCCATACAAGAACTGTCTTTTGAAAACATGGTGTGAAGTCAGGATTGTCTGTAAACCATGTTATGTTGCTATCCTAGAATTATATTATGAATATTAGGTAACATTATGAAAACATCTAAGTATTTATTTTGCTATGCAATTTAGCTAGCACAATAATTTTATATTTTCTGTCTAAATAAAATATGCTTGTCAAGTCTAAATATTTGGGAAAAAGTCAGAGAAGAGTTTTGCAAATAAATGAACTAAGGACTGCATTTAAACTTTACCGCCTTATGTTTTTCTTTAAAGTTAATGATTTAATATTTTTATGTTAGATACATCATTATTTATTTATTTAAAACTCTTAAACTATCATTACAGGTTTTGGAACCTAATGCGATAGATAGAACCATGTACTTATAATATTAACTATTTTAAATAACATCTATTAGTAACAATTACCTTACATTAATACAAAATTACTTATAACTAAAACGATACAACCTTATAATTACAATTACATCAATGTACTCTTCACACAAAATTTACATAAGTATGTTTTACAGTAAAAACATTTTTTTTTATGTATTTAATACTGCTTTGGATTTTGTCCAGGAATTAAGAACAGGATAAGTTGATTGTAAACATTAATTTATGAATCCGATTTTGTTTTTTTTTTGTTCGAAACTATATTCCGAATGTTTTGATAACTTTTTTGTAAAACATTGAAAATGAATTGCAGAACATTTCTTTAGCCTTCATCATATTGTTTTAGCAAAGGTGGTTTGGTAGGATTACAGCTGAAGAATACAATGTTGTAACTTATAAGTACATAAAATCAACAGTACGAAGGTTAAAAAAAAACTTGCAAAAGAAAGTAAGCTACTGACTGAAAACTTCGAACATTCGTAACATATTTAACATTTGTTAAATATATAAATAAGTTTACGAACCCATAACGTAGAACCGCAGAAATTATCCAGCGAGGAATTAGAAGTCATTATAAGCACATTTATTTCACAACTTTAAAAACTATTTTAAATTTACCGCACTGACAAGCACCCGGCTTAAAACTTAATTTTGAAGTGACATGACAGGACCATGCAAACAAACCAATGACTAAAGAATAAGAGAGTAGGAGTGGGCGATACAAATCGTATATAGATACAATATCTATGTATCGGCACAATATCCAATACCTATATATCGGACGGCACTGAATCTATATATCAGGTATCCGCGTACCTGTAGCGAATATAGCGCGATGAGGCACAGAACAACACACTATACCGAATAATACCGATATCGTATTGCATCATCTATGATATTCGGTTCAAACTGATTCGGATATTTCGTTCGGGTAGAGTGGTACATGGTATCGAGTATTCCTTGCCTTGCGATGCGCGCGGGCGGGAGTGATGTAGCTGTAGATGAACGAGTGAGAGAGTGCGATACGCTAATGTCTAAATAACTTTTAAATACGCCTGCATTACCTTTATTTATTAACAGTAAATTTCTTCATTCGCTTATTAATGCAGTCAGTCCTAAGCCTGAGAAAAGTACCTATGAAGGAAAGTTCAATTCACTGATAAATAAATATACTTGACCTATGTATATACTTAATTGATAAAAATATACCTAAATCTAAAAAACCGAAACGACTGTACTAGTTTCATTTCAGTGGCATATCATCAACACTACCAAAAAATACATTTACTGATTTCGAGTACATAAACAGTTACAAATAAAATACAATGATGTACATGAATCGAACAAAACCGACCGAACCTAAAAATCAGAGTACCGTTTTCGTTACCGAATTCCACACTGATTCAGCCAATATATAGGTATTGAAATATATAGATACGATATCCGATATTCTAAACCGATACATAGATACGATTTGATATAGTGTATAAGCGATATTACCCATGCCTATAAGAGAGGACATGAACTAAAAGATCGTATCGCGCGCCCGCGTGGAAAGTAAAATGGCGTAGGCTCCGCCCATTACCTAGTGTTGTCCTCTGCTCATTCTTTGCAATGATTTTGTTCATCGTGTTGATTACAAATCGATTAATCGAAATCACATACATTAAAATAAGGTTTTTGATTTTAAGTAGATAGTAGGTAAGTAGGTTGTTATTCGATTCTCATTCTAGGACGTCGCATTATGGATTAAGTACAAAAAAGCCTGTTGTTGCGTAATCTGACTGAAAAATTGCAAAAATCATCAATTTGACGGTTCATTTAAAATTAATTGTACTTGATATTATTTACTCTATGATTAATAGTTGCTCGTGATAATCAAGCTAGAAGAAGAGTAAATTAAACTGCAACAAGGAATTCAAAACTACACCGATTATTAACAAAATAAAACAACAGAAATCGATATTATGCATTTAATGGGAGAACCGTTTTATTTCAAATAGATACAATAATATCAGTTTGTAATTAGTATTAAGTACACCAATAATGTGAAATACAATAAAGTCTGCCTGTCTACAATAAATGTACAGGGAAATAATAATGTATTATGACTCAAACTCAAAGCATTTATTTCAAATAAACCAATTACAGGCACTTTTGAATTGTCAAGGGGTCGGTCAGTCAGAAAGATGAAGCTAGTTGCCCATTCCAAAGCGTAGTAGGTACCTATGGAGAAGAACGGGCAAGAAACTCCATGGACACTCTTTTAAATCAAAATATTGTTACAAAAAAGTGGTTACATCATTCATGTTGTAATTATACATGTGAGAACGATGTAGAAACACGTGCACGTTAAAAGCGTCCGTAATAAAAAGATAAAAACAATTATGGAATTAAAATAAGCCGTGGCAGCTAAGAAATGACCAGTGCCTACTGACGGCGCCCGTTCACGAACATGACGTATGGATCAGCACCATTCAGCTCAACCATTTTGAAGGGAACTCAATGATCCAATACACACGCCACCACCAGCGACACATTTGAGTGAGCATGACATACTCTCAGCCGCCAGGGCACATTCAAGTCAATGAAAGACGAACCCAGTAACCTTTATAGTGGGTACATAGTGCTCACACATGTGCTATGCAATTATACAAGACTAAGAGATTGAATTTATACAATGCAAAGATAGGTTGTACAATCTTCATCAGCTCCAACATTATTTTCGAATATATGGGTAAATGTAGGCTTACAATGAAAATGTGATAATTATTATTTACCTTAGGGAGCCTTGTCGGTATTGCATTGTCGTGAAGTCTCACTATATCAAGACTTCTATTAATACAAGACTCTTCAAAATGTAGTGAACAAACAAATACTTTTTCCTGGCTGGAGTCGATATTTTCTTGACCCAATGATTCAAGCCACTTACTTTTAAGTTTATCATTTTTTGGTAACCTAAAAACACAAACAAAACACGCAAACTAACATAAATGTGTATATTCTTTCATGCTAAATATTCAAACGAAATTTGGTTTTTATCGATGCAAAATCGATTCGTTGTGCAAATTACACAATCACAACACTATATTTGTCAATAAAAATACGTAGTAAACAAAACCAAAATAAGGAAATATATCGTTCGAAAGACTATGAATAGGCAATAATCTATGACCGAACAGTAATAAACATGAATTGAGACTAGAAATTGGTATAAATTTATATAGGAAACTTAATAATCTATGAATTCTTTCGACTTACTTGTGCAGGGATATCAGAGGCGCTTTTTTACTGTAATTCAAGCCACAGCCCCTCACACAACACTTAGGCATGGTTTCCTCTATCACAGACAGCCTCAGTCAAATTTACAGCACTCAAAATGGAAAAAAACTTAATATTTAGTCGCACGATAACGCCAAATGACACTTCATGTACACTCTGAGAAGTACTCAAAACCAGAAACTAAAATGGCGAACCGGCCGATGGGCAGGGCTTCCGTGAGGTCATACTTCAATATTGCAATTTTAGAAAACTGACAAAATACGGTTTTCTCTTTTTGACACTTGCAGAATTGCATAAGTTAGAAAGAAACATGTATATTTTTTTATTTCTGTATAGAATCGTATGATATTTCCATAATGTATAATTTATATAGATCTTTTAGTTCATGTCCTCTCTTAGTCTTTAGTCATTGAAACAAACTGACCGAACGAGATGTCGAAATGTTGACAGATCAAATTTGACATAATCTCTAATCTAATCCTCCACCCGCGTAGACAGAGAGTTTTCTCTGTCTACGGTCTACGCCAGCGCCATTGGCTTCTAGCTCAATGGTCTACGCCTCCACGTCCACCACTAATAACTACCTACGTAGACAGTTAGGGAGCGTTCCGAGTTGCGCTGTAATCGATTTGAGAGTGCTAGAACGGGCGCGGGCGTACCGAATTAGCGTGAGCGCGATAATGATGTCCCGTGAATCGTCATTTATGACGTCATGACATGCGTTATCTTGCGATAACGCCAACCATGGCCTAAAATTATATCACCGTGAGCGCTGTCAAAAATGATGGTAAACTAAAGCGCCATTTTCGAAATTATACTGTAAAATCCAAGACGTAACAGAATACCTGAAATGAGTTTTAAACTCATGCGCATTATGTTTAATTATTGTTGCATCTACGTTATTTAACGTAACATAACGTTTAAAAAAAAATTTAATTCTTGGTAACAATTAAGAGTGTAATTGTAGTTTTAAGTTAAGTAATTATTTTTAACATAGCCAATAATATTGACACACAATTACTGTAAACCCCATGTATGTTATAAAGTGATACAATAATGCAAACTGTAAGAACTGTCTTTTCACCTGTGACAAACAATAAATAAATGAATATGAACATGGTATTTTTCTTCTGGGTAAATCTATGCCGGGAGCATGTAAATACGCTAATATAAGCACTTCGTCATCCGTTTCATCCCTGGACGAATCGTCGTTCTCAAACTCATATTCTGAGTTATCAGAGTCGACAGAGAAAACCAACAAAATAGAAGTGCCAATGCGTTGAACTTCCATTTGCAGAAGAATATCCCATCGGTCTTTTTTGTGCAAGGTTTGAGGTTGACGTTGAGCGACCACTATGAGCGCGTTCACGAGCGTTCCGAATTGATGACAGTTCTAAACTGTCATAATCATGATATCTAAAACGGTACGCAAAATATTGATGTGATCGCTGTAGAGGTATTGTACTGTGTAACACCGCTCAGTGTCTACCAAAGAGTATAGTAATATAGATGGAATAGAGAACCCTTTCTCTAGAATTTTTGACACCTTTATTAGACAGTGTCGCCATCTGGTACTATATCCGCTGAACTAATCCCAAAAACTATAGGTGCGTACATAGGTACGTATTTATCTATATATTTACTATACTCTGAATAGGTTTTCTATGAGTAGGCGGGTAATTTGCAATGTAGCCAGTAAATCAGTTTTATAAACATTTTTCTTGATTAACTTATGAAATAAAAATTTACAAAATAAAAAAAACAAATACAGTTAATGTTTACAAAATTGAATATTTTACAAAGCCAGGATAAAATAAAAATGATGAATGTGCTAATATTTAAGTCATTTATTTGTCTTATTATGGCGTAGTTTATTAAAATAATCTACTACTAGGACTACCACTCAACTCAACCGCACTTTCTGGAGCTTCAATAGAACCGAAACACCATAAAAATTACACAAAATGGAAGAGAGTTACAAACAAGCACACACGCCGAAAGTAATGACCATTTTGTAAACCACAAACTTCGATCATAAATACCCTAGATACAACATCTCCTACAAATTCACGCCGAAAAAGTGTCCGACTCGCTTAGTTATAAGTATGCACGTATAGTAGACAAATTCACAATGTATAATGTACTAAGACTATATTAATAAAAATTGAATACAACTTTATTCCCTACACAAAAGGTTTTATTTGTAATGCACGCGTTAGGCGGTTGTGACATTACAAAATGCACTAATCGCGCAAGTCGTAAAATTTTAACGACCGTCGGCCGTAGGTGTACGAATGTACACCTTAAGTCAATCAGAATTAAGTATAATTCAGTTTACGCTGCGTGGGGATCGTAGCCTTGAGTCTTGTAGCAACACGCGCGGGAAAGGGACAACCGCGTAAGCGATTTACTTGAGTTCAGTTGTTTCGAGTAAGCTGCGTGTAACCTGGGTGCGGCTTACTCGGGAGTCAGTCCGGTGCGATGGGGTCGTCGTCCGCTACCAGGTCGCGGGGGAATGACGCAATAAGGCTGTAACTTAAATTATAATTATACTAATGAGGAGTACCCAGTTAGTATGACACTAAGCGAGCGCCCCTATCCTCACTCCATCCCCTCCATTCCACAAACTTTTGGACCTCCCCTCGTATGTCAATATATTGGCTATGTTAATTGTTACCAAGAATTACACATAACATAGATGCAACAACAATTAAACATAATGCACATGAGTTTCAAACTCATTTTAGGTATTCTGTTACGTCTTGGTGTTTACATCACAATTTCAAAAATGCCGCTTTAGTTTAAAGATATGATACAACTCGAAATAAAACAGCTCAACTGTGATTTTTGACAGCGCTCACGGTGATATTAATTTAGGGCATAGTCGGCGTTATCGCAAGATGGCACATGTCATGACGTCATCTATGACGATTTACGACGGGTAGTCGTTATGGCGCTCACACTAATTCGGTACGGGTGTAAGCGCGCTCAAATCGATTACAGTGCAACTCGGAAGGCTCCCTCACCATCACCACAACTCCTCCAACTCTATGCTCCAATTTCAGTTCAGTCTGTTCACTCCGTAGACAGAGAAGTCTACGGTTCAATCCAAAAAGTACTCTGTGGTTCAATCGTTAGCAGAATAAAGCCGGATATACACATTTATGA
This sequence comes from Brachylomia viminalis, assembly GCA_937001585.2. Taxonomy (NCBI): domain Eukaryota; kingdom Metazoa; phylum Arthropoda; class Insecta; order Lepidoptera; family Noctuidae; genus Brachylomia; species Brachylomia viminalis. Next base: position 8,709,481 of record OW443302.2, on the reverse strand, counting down.
AGTGTAGTAAGTGTGTATTTGTATCTTGATTCTGGAGTGGTCGCGAGTCGTGATGCACACACGTATTAAAAGATCGAGTGACATTCATCTGACATTTTTGGAAAGTCCTGTGTGGCTATATAAAACGTTTGTATCAGCATATTCATATCATTAAATCTCAGGCTAAAAGTCTACAGATGCGGCCCCAGGACCGACCCCTGTGGGACACCGCACGACATCTCTTGCCGGTTCCATACTCCCTGGTGACCGGGGTAAATGACGGCCCTGTCCGTCAAATAGGCCTCGACCTCACGACAGAGGTAGGTCGGCATCCGGTGATACCGGAGTGCCTCCCTGATGCAACTCCAGGGCAGGGTATTGAAAGCATTGGCGATGTCTAAAGACACCGCCAAGACGACCCCACCCCGGGCCACAGCATCCCCCGTCGTGAGGGCCCGCACGCGCATGATGGCGTCCACCGTAGAGCGCCCCCTGCGGAAGCCAAACTGGCTCTCCGCCAAATCCGGCCCCACCCGCACCAGCCGCCCGACGAGGCGTCCTGCAATGACTCTCTCAAAGAGCTTGCCCACCTCGTCGAGCAGCACGATGGGCCGGTAAGCGGACGGAGAGTCCGCTGGGCGCCCCGGCTTCTTGATGAGGACCAGTTTCCCCGTCTTCCAACGAAGTGGGAACTGGCCCCTCTCCATGGATGCGCTTAGGAGCCCCCTTAGTCGAGTCCCGAGAGCCTCCGAGGCCAGGACCCAGGCTTTCCCAGGTAAGCCGTCGGGTCCTGGGGCGGTATTTTTAGCACTCAGCCTACGTACCGCCACTCGCAGCTCTGCCTCGGTCACCTCCGGAGCATCGTCGTCGTCGTCGGCGGTGTGGTCCGCATTCAGCACCGCAGTAGGCGGAGCCATGGGCGGGGAGATATGGTCCCCTCTAGAAGGGAACAGAGTGCTCACCACGTCCTCCACGAGCTGGGGCCGGAGACTCTGCGTCAGCGGGGGAGCCCATGGGCGGAGCTTCTCACGCACCAATTTGTAGGGGCGTCCCCACGGGTCCCTGTTCAGAGTCTCCAGCGACTCCTCGCGGGCCAGTCCAGTCAATGGGCAGCTCGCCGTTCGATAAGGACCAGGCCCGGGTCAACGGTGCGCTGTGTTCCACGCGCGCCTCAAAGAGATGTCAGCACCAATGACGGGGTTTGCTAGGATCGATGCCTGCTAGGGTTGCGGAAAAGTCCAAGAGGGTAACCGTGGCCCCTGGCACAGGCAACTGAAGGACCACGGGTGGGTTTTAGTCAGTAAGAGTCTGACACGCCCTCCTGCTCTGCCCAGAGCGGGAGAAGTTATTTGATGATTTCCCACCCACAAAAAAAAAAAAAAAAGGCTAAAAGTCTAAAAGACATGTGCCAGACTCTGGTAAAGTGTTTGAACGTCAAGACTATATTCCTGCCAGTACTTTTAATCACTTTCGGCTTATTGGTGGCGATTATTTACTTTGAAAGACACGGAACAGCACACTCTCTTGACACTTACTTGGCTTTCATTTTGACAGTTCATAAACATTAATTGCATTTTTTACGTTGTTGAGCAGACAAATTTTTCGAACATATGAAGCAATGGATTAGCAATCGCCTTCAAAATAATTTAGATTGTGATTGATAGTGTGTTACGCAATTAGGGTGCTGATATAACGTCGAGATGGCGGCAAACTATTATTTCCGATTTCGTCTGCGCGCAGACTTATTTTGCGCGCACACTAGTAAAACTATGGTTGCTAACGTAGCTAATGTGTGTAGTAGTGACATAAGCAATCAACAGTTAAATCTACAATCCATAGAGTAAATAAGAGAATAAATCTTCATTCATTCATTCATTCTTGGCTTGGTGATTTTGGTCGTCGTGACTGTGATGATGGTTTTATGAATTCTAATATTTTTAAGCGTAGCGTTACTCCTCTAAGTGTTACCCGTAAGAGTTTATATGCCTGTTACGAGATATTTAAACCAAGAAGATTATAATTACTTCGGCTGATAAGGAGAGAGCGACCGTGTTGGTCGGTGTTTCAGAATGGCAGAGTATTTAGCTGCTATATTTGGAACAGAAAAGGATAAGTAAATACATATTTTGTCTTAGAAAGCTCGTACTTATCGTTTCAATTACTCCTTTAGATCTTACGAATACACAATGTGTTAGCAAGAAATAGAGGTTATCTTTTTGTTACACCATGGAAGCTATGTTGCATATAGATTCCTGTGTGATGTATATATTATGTTATTATACAGCTATTCAGTAGTATACATATTCGGCCTGTCAAATCTGTGATACTGGCACCTAAAATATAGCCTGGCATTCATACATCATCACCCTTGATTTGGACATAATACTTTCATTGGACTGATGATTTATGTCATTTATTTTTCAGAGTCAATTGTTCCTTCTATTTTAAAATCGGAGCATGTCGACATGGAGACCGCTGTTCCCGTATTCACAACAAACCAACTTTTTCACAAACTGTGCTTTTACAAAATCTGTATGTAAATCCTCAGAATTCAGCCAAGTCTGCCGATGGCAGTCATTGTAAGTACATTTTTCAAATTATTAATAATCATTGTCAGTCTGCACTAATATTTAGAAATTGGTTAGCATTTTTCTAAATTCCATCCACCTAGCGTTATAGTAAGTTGTTAATAAAATCCTGACTTTGTTTATTCATCATTTATTTTCTACTTTCAGTGGTTGTGGCCAATGTGTCTGATGAAGAGATGCAGGAGCATTATGACAACTTCTTTGAAGATGTGTTTGTTGAGTGTGAAGACAAGTATGGAGAAATTGAGGAGATGAATGTGTGCGACAACCTTGGTGACCACCTAGTAGGCAATGTTTATATTAAGGTGAGTTCTTAAAGGTTTCAATATTTGCCAATTGAAAATATGGAATGCACCAATTAACCTATTGAACGCTTGGTTTTATATCTATTGCCCCCATCACCCAGCTCATAAATTGGCAAACCATTGATTTGTTGATTTATGATATTTTATGGTAGTGCAATGAAACAAAAAACAATATACAAACTTTTGTTCTCACTCATATTAATCTGACTGGGGCAGTCAACGGGTTAAAGTACAACAACAGATAATTTCCTACTTCTAAGATCTTAATGTAAAAGATTCATTAGCAGGGAGCTGTTTAGTTCCCGAAAAAAATATTATTAACCAGTTTTTACAATATTATATATTGTAGTATGGTTTTATTTTAAAAGGTTCTTCTTTTCAACCATATGGCACACTCTCTATGGTGTGTATTAGTCAGAGAATTGACTAAAGATGGTGATAATCCACATTAAACTCGCTCACAAAAATATTTCACAACAACAAAATAAACAAAAATATTTACATATACACAAAAAGAAGTTGTGAATGTAAGAAAGCAATAACCAATTCAATTAAGACACATGATGACACGTAGGCACTTTTGGAGCACATATGTGGGTCACACTGAAAGTAATTACAAAATAAAAAATGGAACAATGTAGAAGCCTGTTCATATTTTTATTGCGTTGCATGTGACGGAACCTTTGACTGAAGCAATGGGCCCACTCTTCTTTAGGAGTTTCTTCCACACCTATTTCAAACGCAGCCATGGCATCTTCAGGGTTCATAAAACAAATTCCTCTAAGTTCATCTTTTATTTTTCAAAAAAATAAAAGTTACAAGGTGCCAGGTCGGTCAGGACTGTAAGGAGGATGACTTACTAACTCCACACTTTCGATAGACAAATATTTGATAGTCCGTCTGGCGGAGTGAGCTGGAGCGTTGTCGTGCTGGAGGAGGATCATCCTTCTTGGGTGCTGCTGTCTTACATTTTGCAAGACAACTGGTAAACAATGACTGACATACCAATCTGCAGTAACAGTCTTTTTATCTTCTACAACAATTGTTACGATTTCACCCGTCCGTCCAAAGAATGAGGCAATCATCTTTCTGCCCTTCTTTACTTTTGTCGGCAAATCTTGGAATGGAAACATCCATTGGCGCAGATTGTCTTTTGGTTTCGGTTTCGTAACAATATAATTATCCAGCTTTCATCACCAGTGACGATGTCATATACAGCGTTTGAGTCACCTCCGTCGTACTTTTCAAGCATTGAGCGGCACCAATCCAAACTTTTGATCTTCCGTTCCATCGAGGTACCCATCTAGTACAAAGCTTTCTCACGCCTAAATGTTCATGTAAGACTTTTTGTACTTGACTCATACTAATGCCTAAAGCTGCCCGAATCTGTTGATATGTCACCCTTCTATCAGATTCTATCATTAGCCGCACGACACTCACATTATCTTCAGTAGTCTCCGTAGAAGGACGTCCTTCTCGCGAATCATCAGTGAGTTTGCTTCCACCACGTTTAAACTCATTAAACCAGTTGTAAACCGTGGCACGGGATGGGGCTTCGTCATGAAATGCTAATCGAAGTCTATCGTAACATTGTTGTTGAGTAAGACCGCCACGAAAGTTGTAATAAATCATTGAACAAACATTTTCTCTAGTCAAATCCATTTCGACTCAAGACAGTCACTTTTTAAATTGCCGCCAATTTGTAAAAACAAATGACATTGAATTCATTGCAAATCTACAGATTCGGAAAGAGTTCCTAATTCGAAATATAAAAAAATCTGCAGCTTACTGGCCTGTTCTAAAAACTTTCAGTGTGACCCCCGTAAAGTAGCAGATACACTCACACCCTCGAATACACTCACATACACTCGCTTACACTCACATACGCTCACATAAACTCGCATATACTCGCATACACTCACATTCACTCGCTTACACTCTCATACACTCGGATACACTCGCATACACTCACATACAATCGCATACACTCAAATACACTCGCATACACTCTCACATACAGTCACACTACGCACAGGTATACACTCGAAACAAACTCCCATTAAGGCGCGGTGTTATCTCAATATTCCCAAAAATTGGTTTCTTAGAACGTCGAGTATGACGTAATGTAATAAAAATAAGTAACGCGAAAAATACAGTGAACAGAGAAGGGTATAAAGAAGAATTTAAACCGAACAGAATAATAAATAATAGTTTGATATTCCCAATAAAAAATTGGGAAGTTGTAGCACAAAAATAAACTTTGACGTCGAAGATCTCTGTATTTCCAGCGATAACAACAGTTTTTTTTTTAAGAATTTAGTAGGTTTTCCATTTTTTTAAAACTTTAACCAAACCATTATTTAATTTTATGTCTATATTTTAAATAATCTAAAGAAAAGCAGTAAAATAAATGCCCATTCGCAGCTTACGTCACATTTCAACACAAATATCATTTTCAATTTTCAATCTTATTGACGCTCCATAGTGGTGACAATAGTTTACGCGGTCATACTTTAGTCGTCGGGCAGCGCTCGACTTGGATGGTTGGCACCGGACGCTCTGTGCATAATTCGATTGTAGTTTTCAAGTAATTTATGACTGAAAACAGTGTGTGAATTGAACTAAAGTTCTGTGGCGGACTACTAAGGCTACTCACTGCCTAATATTGAAGTGAAAATTCAGTCTCAGTGGAAATATGGGCAATAAAAATAAAATGTTGCGAAAGAGTTTTACAAGAAAAAGACGAAAAACTCGAAAAAATGATGGAATGTTTGGGTAAGTAGGATGATTACGGGATTGTATCATAACATTTGAAATTTGTATTTAGTTTAGTTTACTTACGAAACTGTATAAATCTATAGAAACGGTATTGACAATTTCTACAAACATTTTGCTAAATCCAAAAACAAATAGGTGCACTCTATTTTGATGTCTATAGAATGCATATTTGAATGCGCCTAGTGCAAACGTCTCTGGTCGAAGCAACCATCGAGGCGATAGCCATATTGCAATAGTAGGTATAAGTAACAGAAACAAACTTGCAGAGAAATCAGAGTGTGTTCGTAATTATTATAATAATATAAATATTGCACTAGTTATATATAAAGCATTTTGATTCTTTTGTAAGATTATTTTTATAATATTTATTGAGTCATTCTCATTAGACCAGTGCCGATAATTTTTGAAAACGAAAAAAGTCACAGTAGGATGAAACCCATTGGAAAAGAAAGAGAATATAACAAAAATGAATAAAAAAAATGCTGTGTAAAAGATAAAAATAAAAAACCAAGAACTTGGTTATTTGAATTTTTCACATAAATTTTGAGGTTACTTGAAAAAAGTGTGAATACAAAAGTTGTAGATCTTTTTATTACCTACAACTTTGCCATTACACTTTTTTCCATAAGTCTTGCAGTTTTGCCGGAAATCGAGATAAACCGCTTTTTACCCTTAAACCCCCACTTCCCGACCTCGGATCGCCCGTAAATTATTTTTCCTTTCATTTTTGTTATATTCTCTTTCTTTTCCAATGGGTTTCATCCTACTGTGACTTTTTTCGTTTTCAAAAATTATCGGCACTGGTCTAATGACTCAATAAATATAATAAAAATAATCTTACAAAAGAATCAAAATGCTTTATATATAACTAGTGCAATATTTATATTATTATAATAATTACGAACACACTCTGATTTCTCTGCAAGTTTGTTTCTGTTACTTATACCTACTATTGCAATATGGCTATCGCCTCGATGGTTGCTTCGACCAGAGACGTTTGCACTAGGCGCATTCAAATATGCATTCTATAGACATCAAAATAGAGTGCACCTATTTGTTTTTGGATTTAGCAAAATGTTTGTAGAAATTGTCAATACCGTTTCTATAGATTTATACAGTTTCGTAAGTAAACTAAACTAAATACAAATTTCAAATGTTATGATACAATCCCGTAATCATCCTACTTACCCAAACATTCCATCATTTTTTCGAGTTTTTCGTCTTTTTCTTGTAAAACTCTTTCGCAACATTTTATTTTTATTGCCCATATTTCCACTGAGACTGAATTTTCACTTCAATATTAGGCAGTGAGTAGCCTTAGTAGTCCGCCACAGAACTTTAGTTCAATTCACGCACTGTTTTACCAATTTTAGCAAATACCAACTAATATTCAGCCAGCAGCAGCTTCCATTCCCGTGGATGATCCCTCTATCGTCTAAATTTTTCAGAATTCTAGCTTCCGTCCCGGCTCCGCATTTTCTTAGAAACATTATGGCATTTGTCACTTTGGAGCTGTGATATTATTGCATTTATTTAGAGTTTATGTGATTTTTAAGTGGTCCGAGGGCCTTTATGTTGGTTTTATTTTCTATTTTTTTACCGCACCCACTAAGTACATATCTAAAACACAAACATTAGTTTGAAATGGCATAACTACCCATTTAATTAACCCTTCCATCCCTGATACTGACTTACACCCGAAAAGCATAATTCCCCTTCTAGAGCAGTCGGGTAAAATTCGGAATGTTTATATTTGACCTGTTTATCATGTACTGTAATAAAAATAAACAGTAGTGATTTAATTGTTTTTTTTTTAATTGTTATGTGTAATTATTTATTGTATCATAATATGAACCGACACTGTAATTACATCGAATTTTAGAACGCACGTCATAAGTAAGTATATTCAACAGAAAACATCTGATTTCCTTACGTATACTATGCAACTTTCCTTGAGCACACAAACGCCCGTGTTAGCGTTTGCGAGTGTGTGCATTACCGTAAAACGCGCAGATGCGGTTGTGTGATTGCGGTAATAGCGATTAAAATCGTAGTCAGTCCGCGCCTTAACATCCTTATTTTTATTTGATATTTTAAGTACCTACCTACAGTTTTATTACTAGAAATAAGTAATTTTACTGTACTATGGAAGAGTGGAGTCTTCTAACACAGGCACTGTTTGCTTAAAAGGAGGCTCCAAACACTTAACCCTTTTAGTAAACTGAAGCATAAATAAAAACTTTTTATTTTTAAGTACTTATTATTTAATTAAATTCCTTCACTTCTCCTTCACCAATTTCAGTTCCGTCGCGAGGAGGACGCGGAGAAAGCGGTTAATGACCTCAACAACCGTTGGTTTGGTGGTCGCCCGGTGTACGCTGAACTGTCACCTGTGACGGACTTCCGCGAAGCCTGCTGCCGACAGTACGAGATGGGAGAGTGCACTCGCAGTGGCTTCTGCAACTTCATGCACTTGAAACCCATTTCTAGAGAATTGAGGAGGTGAGAAAATAAGATTAATAAATTGAACTAATATTGTGTGTTGACCCTAATTTTCTCTTGTTCATGAATCAGACCTACAAATAGTTGCATGCACATCTTCAGATCTTTATTGAATTTCATGTGATTTTAACATCAAACTTTACCCCTACTTATTAAGATGTTGATTAATCTAAGTCTAATTCTGAATGCAAGTTACAAATCATATTGACAATACAACATAATAGTGGTGAAAGCTTTTGCTATCTATGTATAACCTTAAGTTCATGTGGAAGTCTGACATACTTAATAGTTTGTAAACTTACATAAGTAAGTTTGTTACTTTACTAGTAGTTAGTTTAGTAACTGAAATAAGTTCCCTAAAAATATGTACTTCCAATATGTGCTGTGTCATAGCTTTTAGTAATATGAGCATTAGATAACAAATTGCACTAGGTCTTGATAAACGGTGCAGTTCTTGCAGATTGTATTTAATAGTTTAATCTGTTTAAAATATATTTAATAGCTAGTTTTTATAGTCCTAAAATCCTACTTAAGTTTGTTGTGCTCCATTATAGGGACAAAGGCCTCCCTTCTGTCTATTTTCCCTGATCTATTGCAAATTGCAACGAATCCTTCAGGTCGAGTCTCACTATCTCTTCTAGGCTAATGTCTCATCATTATGTTCCAGATACTTGTATTCACGTCGCAAGGGTTCGCGTCGTTCTCGCAGCAAATCCCGTGACCGTCGCCGCCGCTCCCGCTCCCGTGGTGGCGGCGGCGGTGGCGGCGGCGGTGGCGGAGGCGGTGGCGGCGGTGGCGGTGGCGGCGGCGGCGGTGGCGGCGGTGGTGGTGGTGGCGGTGGCGGTGGCGGAGAGAACCGACGCCGCGATCCACCGCGCAACTCGCGCTCCGGACGCTACTGACCGTGACGCGAACGATTACGGATGGTACGCGGCCGTCGTACTGTCCACGAGGTGCATCGACACTGACATCGCATACTATATATTTTATCCTTGCGCTGTTATGACACCGACGCTTACCGCTGTAATATCAAAGTAATACTTTTTCATACATTTTGGTTTGCTTGCAACTTTTTCGCAGGTCACTGCGTCGGTGTGCTAACGGCGTTACCACGCTCTTAAGGTCTTCAGCATATACTTACTACATGGGTGTCTTAGTTTCTCTCTGGCCTGACTATTTGGAGTTATTAAATGTGTAATGTTCCAATCAATCTTATTTCCATGTTTATTGTTAGTTATAGCTAAGATCATACAATTTATCCCGTATTACAGAACCTCACTCAAGACCCGAGCATTACTTAGAACTAGTTTCAACCAATGAAATGGCTCTAAAGTAGTTTTAAGTAATGCTTGAGTTGTGTGTGAGGTTCTGTAATCTGGACCTAGGTCTCCAGTGCATTCTAGGTCTACATAGAAGTATTGCAAACAGATGTTCACCTCTTTGATAAATTGTCTGGTTCCATATTAGTATATTTAATGTAGTTTTTTGTTATCTGGATACTAAAATACGATGTTAATGTAAGGATGTGAATGTGTTTGATATTGTAATAAATACTGCAGTAGCAAACAGTGGTCTGACTTCCACTAAGAATGTATTTTTAGTTTAATAGCATATTTTTAACTTTAATACAAGACTCTGTGGATATTGCAGTACCCAAATTTCGGACAGTGTATTCGTAAGTAAACGTGGACTTTGAAAAATCATTATAAGTTTAATTTCTTTAATACTGCTCTTTATTTATCTATAACCTTTGAATTAATAAAATAAGTGCACTTTGTACACAAGACAGATCTTGAGATATACCATTTTAAACCATTGAGCCGCCAGATATACATATTATTTCTAATTTATGTTTAAGTTTGACTCTTCATAAATATCTTCCCAGAAAGTCATAGTATCTTTGTTAGGGTCCCGCTTGCATTCAAGTTCTTTTCCTATGATAAAATAATTTCGTTCAGTTTCTTTGAATGGTTTCCATTCAGCATTTCCATTCGACATAGGATTCCTGGAAAAGACAAATGGTGAAATTAGAAATACGGCTTGTTGCTACAGATTAGAGTTATGTGAGAGTTACGTGCACGTCTTTCTACATAGTTCTCACATGTATAATTTAAACATGTATGATGTAACCACTTTTTGTAACAATATTTTGATTTAAAAGAGTGGCCATGGAGTTTCTTGCCCGTTCATCTCCATGGGTACCTACTACGCTTTGGAATGGGCAACTAGCTTCATCTTTCTGACTGACCGACCCCTTGACAATTCAAAAGTGCCTGTAATTGGTTTATTTGAAATAAATGCTTTCGAGTTTGAGATGACATTAGGCAAAATGTGTATTTTAATCTATGTTTTCTTTTGGATATAACATAATAGAAATAACAATTATGTTAAGCTTACCCGGTTGTAGCAAAATCAGTCCAAAGTCGCACAAATTGTTTTATAATATCTCTAGATTCATCCGTCAATGGTACATCTAAGCATGTGACATTGAAAAGATATGGCAAATCATCTGAGTGGCATACACCTTTCAAGGATTCCATATTATAAGACTTTTTTGTGAAATTTCTCTCAGTTTCTGCAGTAAACTCGTAAAAGTAAACTGGTTCTGAAACATAATGAGAGTGGTAACGTGCATATCTAAGTATGTTGTACAAAAATACTCTGTCCGTTTCTAAATTCGAATATTCTTGTATCAGTTCCATTGATATCTGTTGATCGTTCAAATATTGCTTTCGTATCCTTGCGTCGGCTTGCTGTATTCTTTCTGGTTCCCATTTTAGTTTCAATTCTCGCGGAACAACAGCGCCCGGGGTGGACAGAAAGGGAGCTATAAGTGGCAGTTTTCTTGCTATCTCTATACCGTCGCCTGACGTGTATCCTAATATTAGAGGCACTTTAGCCATATGCCCATTTTTCACTAATTCTAACGCTGATTCTGTTAGAAATTTGTTTGCTTCAGGACCGACTTTTTCGACTACTGGACCAAATAGAATACTGTCCATTAAGTCATTGTATTTTAATTCTAATATCGGTAACTGTATGCCAACGAGGGATGACGCTGGCACGCTTTTCAAGAACTCTAAAAGTTCTGCTGGATTGTCCGTTTCTTTTCCAAGCAATTTTCCTAGTTGAAACGACCTTTGACGTGCATAGATATTACAGCTCCACTCATTCAGGCAGACTCCACTTTGGCATATAGCTTTATGAAATAATCCCGCACTCATCTTGGATACTAAGTGACAGGACACTGAAGCTGATCCCGCGCTGCAGCCGAAGATAGTCACATTGTTGGGTTCGCCTCCGAAAGCTGCGATATTTTGCTTCACCCATTTTAAAGCGAGAACCTGATCTTTCATGCCAGCATTACCGGGACATTCTTCTGTGTCTAAACACAGAAAGCCTAAGACTTCTAGTCTGTAGTTGATTGTCACTAATACGACGTCGTGTTCCATAAAGAACTCTGGTCCATAGAAGTCAGAGTCGCCTGATCCTGTGTAGAAGCCACCGCCGTGAATCCAGACCAAGACCGGGCGAGGTTTAGGTGGTGTGAGTGTTTTGGTGTATACGTTAAGGTAGAGGCAGTCTTCACTGCCGGGTTCCATGCGGTTCATACGTTCGTTGTACTGCGGGCAGACGGGGCCGTGCTGCGACGCGTCGCGAACACCCTGCCATGGTTCTGGGGGTTCCGGCGCCTAGAACGAAAAAGTATACGTACATCAGTAAGTAGACAGAGGATGTGATCTCACTATGACCAAGTAGGCAGGTCGACGGTACTCTTAACGGCAACTAGATGTGGATTTCGCCCTCAAACAAGCCCCATTCTGTGCTTCAAGACCTGCACTTTGAGCAACTCGACAACGCCGCGTGTCTACTTGCAACAAAATGTTTGGACATACCATAAATAAACGACTAATTAAGTAGTACACCTAAATTCTAGGGTTGATTGGCCAGGTGTGCTAATAAGTTTCATTGACAGGAACTGTTACAAACGGGAAATATTTAAGTGATCCTCTTAAAACATCGCGCTTCTAATGACGGACACATTTTTAAATTAATGAACCTCGAAAAACTTTTTGCGCTTCTAATGATGGACATATTTTTAAATTAATGGACCTCTAAAAACTTTTTACGCTTCTAAACGATGCAATTTAAAAAAAAAATAATTGTGCGTCTTTTTAACTTGCTGGCCTTTTCTCACAGTCGGTCGCAGTAACGAAGCTAGGGCACCCTGCATTGGGTTAGGTTAGAACTGATTAACCGGGTGCGAGCCGAACGAGCGCTACAACCAAGTTGGTCACAGTTACTTGGCCTATTATGTAAATTATAGGACCCCAAAATAAGAACTATTTGTGGTTCACAAAAATAGGCGCAATCATTATATTAGAGCGTTGAATAATATTTTTAGGAGCGCAAAATGGAAATTATTAGAGGTTCAATTAAGTTTACCTAGTTTGTAATGGCTTGTCATTACAAACTAGGTAAAGTAAGGCCAACAAGACGATATAAATAATGTAAACAAACTTTCAGGGGTTCACAACATTTTTTCTAAAGAAAGTTTTTTTCGTGGTGAATTGATATCTTTCAAAGGTTGTCTAGACCTGCCAGGCTGTGCTTCCATTATTAAAACCAACAACCACTCACAATAACAGTCAAAATCAACAACAAAAACTAACTATAAAAGATTAATAACAACAAAAATTTAAACAAATACGGTAACGAAAAAATCTTATCACTTCGAAGACTTCGAACGCAATCTAAACAGGAATGAACTGGACGGACCAAATGTTGATAGCTGCTGTACCGCCGACCCCTTTCCCGTACCATGAATCACACAACGACAGCCGTCGTCGACCAACTGACGTCATTATTGCGTGCGAGAGATAAGGACAGAGATAAAAATCGCTCGTTATCGTAATGTAACTCAGTAAAGGTCAGGTTCTTTATCTTGTCTTGTTGGCCTTACTTTAGGTAGGTACTTAGGTACTGGTTGCTAGAGATAGCAGTTTGAACTAAACTAAGCATAGCTATTTTAAACCGTCACAAATATTGCAATGTAAATCATGCAGGACTAAGTTATGAAATAACTTTTTATTTTTATAAAATGTGGTTTACGTTGTTTATATAAAACTTTAAAATAGGTACCTATAATAAACTCAAGAAGCAACTACTTCATATGGTAGGTAATATAATTTGCTGTATAATGTACCTACCTAAGTAAAATTTTCATTCGATGCGTCTACTACGCGAATACCATCTTTATATTATGCTTATTAGTCTCCAAATGAATACCAATGAGCATGCTTAGCTGAGTATGCTTTCGTTTGAAGTGAAAAAAAAAACGTTATAAAGCGTGTAGGTATGTCTTCATTTGTTACTCACCTTGAATCTTAATTCTCCAAGTGGCGGCTTTGCATATGGTATGCCTTTGAACGCGACGTAATTCTTAACACCACTGCAAACCACTCCCTTTAACTCGCCTTGCACAGTCTTGACTATTGGTAGCTGCATATCGCGACTAACTCTGCAAATTGCAATAACTTGAATATTTTTATAGTCTTTAAATTACTATTTGGGAAAACTAAAGAGTCATAATTATTCGCTAAGCTACAGCTAAATGAAACTTGTAGGTATATAATTATGTGAATTTAATTTACTGTGTGAAACTGTCTATTGGTTGGATGCCAGAATAGGCATGTATGTAGGTACCTACCTACTAGTAACCTTGGCTACGATTGCCCTATGTGATGCATAGACAAGATAAATAAAATTAGTGCCGTACATAAATGCATCTATAAAAGGCGTGTAGGTATCCGAGTCGTATATAATTAGGTATTTCTACATTCTACAATGAACAATTAATAACAAGGACAGTGTATTACGAAATCCGACATTGTTGCATATTATTTGAATGCTCTTGAGATAGGGAGGCAGTTTGTTACAATAGATGTTTTATACCTTATTAGTATAAATAGTGACCAAGGCTGCTTATACCTGAAAATGGTGGCACCTATGGACAGTGCTGTTGACCGACAGAACATCGTCTGTCTGTGACGTATATACAAATGTTTGGCGTCATAAGCAGTCACCCACGGTCACGATAGGTACCTACATGCTCAATGTCTCCTTTGTTATCTACACATTGTCTTTGTAGCACCTACCTACCTAAACTTGTCTCGAATCAGACTGCATTTGGCCGTTTTCAGTTACAATTTTATTACAGTTAAATTCAATGTTACTTTCAATGTAAAATAAACGTGTAGGTAGGTACCTATGGAGGTGAAGCAAAAACACCAAGTGAACATATGTACAAATTCGGTACCTATCACTGCAAGCGGATGCAATTTATTTATGTACCTACCTATATTATTCATAAGATAATACCTACCGAGATAAGGTTATTTTTAAACAACGAAATGTCAAAAAAAATGTGGCAGATACCGATCGTAATAATTATGACAGAACTAGTGAGCATCAATCGTTATGATAATATATATTCTGTATACCTATGTACAGTCACGGACTTTAATTGATGAGCCACTTGCCACTGATCGTATTTTAGCCGTGTAATGCAAATCGGGTTTAGTCGGTTATACTTGTATATAGTACAGAGGTATTTTTCTCTGTCTACAACAGAGTGACTACCCAAAATCAACCAATATTGTAGGTCTAGCAACTGTAACCTAGTAACCATTTTTTTAGTGGAGCGATAGTAACGTTAGCGTACGAACGAACAACACGGACCCACGATTTTATCCGAACGCGTAGCGTCCATTATGACGTTCATGTTGCACATAAACATATAACACATATCTGGCGCCATCTTGGAAGAATTTATTATGAATTTTAATTACAATTTCAGTTTAAGTTTTTGCTATTGTAAATGTCATAAAATGTGCTAAGCTAAAAAAATTGTCAACCGTTGAAAAATAGTTACTTATATTTCGTTTACTTATCAATCAATATTGTTGGACTGGTTTAATATCGAGTTTATGCTCCTTGGCTGTCTATAACAGCTTGCAGTCGTAATTGCATGGAGTTAAACAAGCTAGTGCCAATATCAGACCCTAGCACGTTTTCCCATAGTTCTTGGCAATGTTGAGCCAGATCTTCTTTTCTTCGTTCATTACGGTGATCCCATCGCTGCACCATTAAACCTCACAGATGTTCTGTGGGATTTAAGTCGGGGGATTTAGCTGGCCATGGAATCACCGCCTGAATGTGCATCAAATCACGCGCTGACAATCCTTGCTTGTATGGCACAATTATCGCAAAGAAAATTAATATTTGCCATTTCGGGCTGTGGATACACAATCCTTACCGAGGGAAGCATATTATCTTCCGAAATGCTGATATAGTTCAAGGCATTTGCACGAGGCGGTAGTTGAACAAGCTCGCCTGCATCTTCGGAGCTCATCCAACCCTACAAAATCAAAATAAAAGCCATTTATTCAAACTAGACTGAAAACCTGCACCTTTTTAACGTCAAAATTACATAAGACAGTCCCCTAAAACGCCCGCCGTTCACCACTTCCTAGTGCTTTAGCTGGGAAGAAGAAGTGGCGCAACCAACTCCCCAGCACCACAGCTGTCTGTTCAGTTAGAAGAACTGGATTTTCTATACAGTAGGTAGTAAGTAATTAACATTACGAAACACAAAACATTAAATTAAAAGAAAGTAAGAATGAAAATTG
This sequence comes from Brachylomia viminalis, assembly GCA_937001585.2. NCBI lineage: Eukaryota > Metazoa > Arthropoda > Insecta > Lepidoptera > Noctuidae > Brachylomia > Brachylomia viminalis. The sequence goes on along the minus strand of OW443302.2, from coordinate 8,693,638 downwards.
CGTGTATTGGCATTATAGCAAAATACATAATTAAATACACCTTAAAACTATAAAAACAGAAAACAACAATTATAATGCCAAAAGGGCCTCAGCTCAGCATAGTGTCAGATGACAATACAAGGTGTAAGTACCACCTGACGCTGATTTTCAGCTGCAACCCACGAGTGCCATACGCTGGAATAATAAACACATAGGGAAGTGCTTGTCCGTTACAATAAATTAAGAGGATTCATTAAAAATGTGATGGTACCTACTAAAGAAAAACTCATACAAAATCAAATAAAAAGTTGTTAAAAGTAATTTAAATTATTTTCCGTACCTATGTCAGCTAGCACACGCCAATATACCTACCAACAAAAACATTGAAAACTGTACTCAAGCAGAAATAAATAATAAAAAACATAAAGGGCGTGCCCGCTTACATTTGCCATGCTGCATTATGTTTATATAGCTGTAACTTGAAGTCACTAATGATAAACCAGGACTTTCGAAGTAAAATAAAGAAACAGTTAATTACTAATAACAAAACCAAAACAGAGATGACCTGTCACCACAAGCAGCACTCGTTTACGAGCATAACGCAAAGATCAGCCATTACCCCCTTGCCATATTTGAGGGAAGTAGGCAACCCGACCCCCGACGCTACCGCAAGCAGTGACATCTAAGGGAGCATGACGAACTTGCTGCCGGTTGCTCAAAAGAATAATATGATCAATGGTCCAGGTCGTTAGCTAACCACATATTGCAATACAACTCATTAAAGAAACATTGAAATGAGTAGATTACGTTAATAATAATTTAAAAATTAAATTAAACTAAATTGACTAATAGGTAGTCAAATAAAATAAACAATTATATGAACTTATATAACTTTTCAGTAGGTAACCTAATTCTGGAGAAAGAACATAAACATTTTCTTGAGTTAATCACAGCGACCAACTATTTTTATCGTTTAAGTAATCGTTGATAGAATAGTACCTATGCCTTTGAACAAAGGTTGGATTTTACTTTAGGTTTAAACGCAATAAAAGGCAAATCTAACAAAGAAAATGGAAGTTTGTTATAAAAGTTTATACCAAGCCCAACACAGGAGTTATACTTATAACCCTTATGAAGCAGGTGAAAGGGAGCACGTAGTTTGTCCTTGTTTCGAGTGTTAATATTATGAAAATCACTGTTTTATGTGTATAAGTGTGTATTTTACCTAATATATGAGATGTTGGCGAAGATGAATTGTGATGCCACCGTGAGAATACCAATATCTTTAAAAAATTCTATCAGAGTGACTAAGTTGCTCGAACAGCTCGTTTTTGAAGAACCAATATGTTTTGAATATCAGCGACTTTGCCCCACTGCAGAATGCCGTAGGACATAACGCTATGTAAATAACTAAAATAGACTAGCCGAGCTGTATCAACGTCAGTGTATTGTTTTACTTTCCTGACGGCGTAGGCGGCCGAACTGAGCCTTGCCGCTAGGCTTGATATATGTGATCCCCACTGAAGCTTGGCAGTTGGCATCAACTGTTATGCCCAGAAATACTGCCGAGTCTACAGTTTCAAGCACCTCTTTATCTAAGACAATGTTGGGTCCTAAATTTCTAACATTCGGTAAGGCGAACTTTACACATTTCGTTTTCTTGGCATTGAGAACTAGGTTATTTGTGGTAAACCAATCCGTAACCATTGACAGTGCACTGTTTACGACGTCAAAATCTTGTTTAAAGATAAGAGAGAGATCATCAGCAATCCGTACAACGTCACAGATACCATTTAAATAGAATGGTAAGTCATTGATATACACCAAGAACAAGAATGGACCCAGTATTGAGCCTTGAGGTACACCTAACTGAACTGGTAGCCCGGAAAATTTCACATCATTAACATCTATACATCGGTGCCTATTAGGTAAAGATGAATTTATTACGTTGAGAGCTTCGTTTTGAACACCGTAATTAATTATTTAACGCAAAAGCGTGTCATAGTGCGCGTAATCAAGGGCTTTGGAGAGATCACAGAAAACTCCAATAGCATTTTGTGAGTTCTCCCATGCGTTAAATGTGTTTCAGCAGAGCAACACCCGCATCTGTAGTCGAACGACGTTTTGGAAAGCCATATTGTTCATCATGCAGGAGGCTATTTAAATTAAAATGTCTTGGCTACTACTTGAGTACCTATTAACTTTTCAAATATTTTAGTAAATGCAGGTAAGATAGAACGCGTTCGTTACGAATGACGGAACGTTATTTTTATTACCTGATTTAAATAATGGTATGACTTTACTACTCTTCATGTGGTCAGGAAAAGTTCCTAAATCAACACATTTATTAAAACAGCTAGATAGGCGGCTACGATGTCGATTATATTACTTAAAAGTTTAATGGAGATGTCCCAGTAATCACCAGTGTTTTTAGACTTTAGTGTGTTAAAAAAACTAACTGCATCACGAGGTGTTACATGTTCGAAGCTAAATAAGCGACTACATTTAGGTACACTATTATGCAAAAGGTTTTCAGCTTAAGATGGGGACGAATTTAAAAAGCGAGTCGTAGTCGACATCATACCATAGACTGTTATATCGCCATAAATATAAGCGACTATTGCCGCTTGACTGGAATGTCCAATCGAAATTTAAAAATTGGTATGCTAAATTTACGCCTGCGGTTATGAGCGTCTGTCATATCTACTTCGTAGGCAGGAATGCTTTTTTTTTTTGAGGTTGGGAATCATCAAATGGCTTCTCCCGCTCTGGGCAGAGTGGGAGGGCGTGTCAGACTCTTGCTGACTCATACCCACCCGTATTCCTTCAGTTGCCTGGGCCAGGGGCCACGGTAACCCTCTTGGACTTTTCCGCAACCCTAGCAGGCATCGGTCCTAGCAAACCCCGTCATTGGTGCTGACATCTCTTTGAGGTGCGCGTGGAACACAACGCGCCATCGAGTCGGGCCTGGTCCTTATCGAACTCAAACTCAAAGCATTTATTTCAAATAAACCAATTACAGGCACTTTTGAATTGTCAAGGGGTCGGTCAGTCAGAAAGATGAAGCTAGTTGCCCATTCCAAAGCGTAGTAGGTACCTATGGAGAAGAACGGGCAAGAAACTCCATGGACACTGTTTTAAATCAAAATATTGTTACAATAGAGTGGTTACATCATTCATGTTTAAATTATACATGTGAGAACGATGTAGAAAGAGGTGCACGTTAAAAGCGTCCGTAATAAAAAGATAAAAACAATTATGGAATTAAAATAAGCCGTGGCAGCTAAGAAATGACCAGTGCCTACTGACGGCGCCCGTTCACGAACATGACGTATGGATCAGCACCATTCAGCTCAACCATTTTGAAGGGAACTCAATGATCCAATACGGCGAGCTGCCCATTGCTCGCCGTTCGCAAGCCCGCGCCTACGGTGGCCGGGAATCAGCTTGCGATTCCCGACGCCCAGGGCGTCTCCTGCGGCGGCTAGGGGCGTGAGGGCGCGAATTTTGCCTTTCCCTCACGCGTTCCGCCTCCTCCTTCGCGAACATTACTGCTTCGCAAAAGGAGGTGACGGTTTCCCAAGCCCTCTCGCTCCGTACCATGGCCTGGACCAGAGCCGGACGCGAGAGATCGCCACCGCCAATCGCCTCCACGAGGACACAGCGGTGCTCCGCCCAAGTCGGGCAGACCTCCACCGTATGCTCCATCGTGTCCTCCGGGCGATCCACATAATAGTGACACCCGGGAGTTTCCTCCCGCCTTATTCGGAACAGGAACCTTCCGAAACAACAGTGTCCGGTGAGGACCTGCGTCAGGCGGAAGGTGAGGACGCCGTGGCGCCTCTCTAGCCACTCCTCAAAGAGGGGACTTATCGCCGCAATTGTGGCGTGCCCAGCGCTGGGTTGCGACAGTCGCACTTTCCATGCCGCCCTGATATCCCGCCGGAGCTCTGTTCGCTGTGCCGTGATTTCTCGCGGCAGCGGAGTTATGCCCCGGCGTTTCGGCTCCTCGCGCCACTCCCGTATGTGCGCGAGGACTTTTGCCTCCAGATCCCATAGCGGTAATCCGGCAAGGAGGCTCGCCGCCTTACCGGAGACCGTACGGTATCCCCGGATCAGCCGGGTGGCCATGACCCTTTGGGGCGCGTTCTATCGGCGGGCTGGCCGCCGCCTCAAGGAACGCGCCCACACCGGTGCCCCTTAAAGCGCCATGGACGGCGACCACGACCCATGCGTAGAGCCTCCGGTAGGAGGCGTTTGGCTCCCCTAGATTGGGCAGGAGCCGCTTCAAGGCAGCCCCGGCCCTTTCCAGTCTGAGAGCCAAACGTCGGAAATGCTCCACGAAGTTCCACCGGCTGTCGAGAACGAGTCCCAGGTACTTCATCGTCGACTCGACGCCGATGTGAACCCCTCCTACCGTTATTTGGGAACCCGACGGTGCAGCGGTGGCGCGTTCCGAGGACCATGAAAACACTTGGCCTCGGACTTGTGCAGGGCCACCTCGAGTCCCAATTGCCGGATCGTCTCGACGATTGTCGCAACCCCGCGTGTGGCTAGTTCGGCCGCCGCGTGTTGCGACCTCCCCTGCGCCAGGACCAGCTTCTCGTCAGCGTAGCAAACCACGCGCCCCATCCGGTGATCGGCCAGCATGCCAGCTGCCGCACATACGACGATCGACCGACGATCTAAGGCGCTTCTGGAAGAACCTTCGATTCCTCCCAGCAGCCCCCTCTACTTCGCGCTCCGAGCTCTGGCATGAGCCTTTTGCGCCAGATGCGACGTCGGACTCCGACCCCGCATCACTCCTCTACTCTTCGTCGTTTTTATTTAATTGTTTATTTTTGTTTTCCATAGTTAATCCCACGAGTTAATATAGGTCACAAATGTCCACCGGGCAGAGCCTAGATGCCCGGTAAGCCTACATACTGCAGAGTGCGGCAGGTGCTCTGCAGGGGAAGCGCTAATGACTGGACACCCTCCAGCCATTCATCCTCTCACCGTGCTTCGAAGCTTAGGATTGGGTGGTTTTTTATCTTAGGGGTAGCCTTCCTCTGGGTCAGGCAATTAAGCCAAGCCCCCGGCGGCGGCATTAGACATGCCTCCGTTCGCTGTCCGGCCGGACTACTCCTCAAGGAGAGAAACACGCGCCGCTTTGGTGCGCCTGCACCGCAGCGGCGGCCCTTCTCAGTCTACGCCCACTCAACTTCCTCTGTAAGCAGAGGAGGAGTATTGACCCTCTGTAGCCCGGTTCCCTTCACCGACCATCAAGCATGATCGGTGATTGGAACCGTGACCTTTCCCCGTTTTTTGAAGATTAGCCGCCAGCCCCAATTGTCCACCAAAGCCTGGTGGGCAATTGGAACTGACGTTGCCCAGGGTGCGCGACGATGAGGCTCTTCAACATGCACCTCTAGGCAGGAATCCTATGATGTAAATCCATTGAATGAAGATGCCTTCGGATCGTTCTCGGATCCACATCAAAACGTTCAACGTAACGCTGCGTTGGTATAAATCCATGAACTTCGTATTTGCGGAGCATTTCTCTTCTCTGGGTTTCACTTATTGCAGTGGGGCAACGGTTGTACTGGCGACGATCGCTTATATTTCCTTCTTCGGCGTATCCTCTTACCCACAAAGCACCAGGGTTTCGTTAAAAAAAAATATAACTTTCAACTTTATGGGTTTATCATATTTACCTTTTTTTATAATTTCAAAAAACAGATCTCTCGAAATTGCTCGAATGCCAGGTTCTGCTGATGCATTGTTACAATTCTATTCCGATTATTAGTCATATTTTGTCATCTTCTTTACGAGCATGCGGTTACAGTTCGTCTTTAATCGTGTAATCTCGTGAATGTATAAAACTGCAAAATTGTAAAGTTTGAAAGTGGCTCATCCACTAAAGTCCGTGACTGTACATACTTAGGTTTTTATCAAAACTGGATGATTAGTCACTCTTCGAATTCTCATTGCTCTAGCAAATCGATAGCTTTGTTTTATGAACTTTGAATGTTCTACCGGCTCTATCTTGTTTATAACCGTCGCGGACGTGTCTAACTCCCTCTGAGTTCTGACTTATGAGCAAATGCGTCGAGTTGTGTGGCTGGGTATGATTCCCGCGTCGGGATTGGGGCAAATTTTGTTTCAAAGTTAGGTATATATGATCAATCCATTGATCGAGAGTATGCTATTCGTCACCTGGGTTTGTTAATATGGTTTGATATAAATCTCACAGCCACATTATATGAATCAAAACATATAACTTCACGACTGTTTTTCCCAATGGGTAAACAGAGATGTTTATTTTGCCCACTAAACTGAAGATAAATCCTAAAGGTTCAGGTTAAATCCTGTGCAACACGATGCATTTATGGATCAGCTCTAAAATAGCTTACGCACAACAAGGAACGGGCGAACACGGATTTAGGAATGAGCTATTAAAGTGGATGGAAAACTCGTAGGTTCTGAAAGTTCTTAAAAAAGTTGGTTTCTCATGTTTATATGATCTGAGGTTTCTCAATAGGAAAGTGCTCGTGTTTCTATTTGACCATTGCTTTTGGCTGTTTTGAATCGTAAACTTTTGATTATGTACATAGATTTCCCAGGGTGGTCTTTCTATATAGGTACCTAGTGCGGCATTTTACCTTCCGATTTGATGCTTTTTCCTACTGTATCTTGGCAAGTTTCAAAGAAGTAAGGCTCTTTTTAAAAGTGGCGTCATAAGTAAAGCTTCCGGAACTAAAGGCACTATGGAGGAAAACAAAAGATTAGGTATACCTAAGTACCTACTTACCTAGTTTATCATCATCAGTGAGTGGGCGGTTCATTATGGGAGTAATAATCATAATATCGAGTCGCCTTAACTCAAACACCCTGTTTCTGAATTGAGATACTTTAGTGCAACTAAGGATAAAAGCCCGCGAAATTGACTTCGCGAAAGGTACTTCATGATAAAGTAGAATATGACAAGTTTTCAACTTCAAATTCTCAATTCAGAAATCGGGTGTAAAGTTATAAGTAGGAACATAAGAAGTTTTGATTCTGAAGTAGGTACCCTACCTACCTAATATTATGAAAACCTCAAGTGAAGTTAGTCTAAGAAGTCAATAAAAATAAAACTTATTATTAAACTTATTTTTAAAAATTACTCGCTATCTTTGTATAGAAAAGTACTTACAGGCTAATTGTTGTAGTCTCTCCGCGCGGCGAACAGAAATAACAACATATCGACCGCCAATGCATTATTGAATCTGTTTGGTTCTGGTTGTTGAGCTCCGTAGTTTGGTTATATAAAGATATGTGTTCCTACATTAAAACACCTTACGAGTAGAATACGCGAAGCATAATAATATGTAATCAACGACTGCTCCAATCAAAACCCGGAATGCAATGTTCTTTGTTATCCATTTTATCTTTATAGGTACTACAATAGTATTTTATCTACGTTATCTAGTACTGAATATAACAGTTTTCTGAATCATTATGATTGTCTAATCTTTTAATTAATATAACCTACGGTTTATCTCAAACGAGAACTTTGGAACTATTATGAGGAGTACGGGAGTACCTACCTACGTAAGTAGGTATACCCGTACAGGTTGTTGAAAGTTCGTATCGCGTCTGTGCGTCGTGGGTAAAAGAAAATAGTGAAGGCCTTCAAACAGGCGCGACACGCGACGTGACTCCAAGGTAGGTACTGCCTGTCGCGCTACGAGCGGTGCCATTGTGTCGCGTGCGATTAGCGTCGCTTGTCGCGCCTATTTGAAGGAGCCTGTATTCGAAAGTTTTTTCTATGAACTGTGACTTTTCACTCAACCTAATCAATTTTTAGTTTGTCATGAAAATACATTGATTCTGTCTAAATTCGCTTGGGCGCAATAATAATTCGAATAACAATTTTAGGTAACGAGATCCTTAATTTATTTTTCCGCCTCGCCACCTGTAAGTACTAATTTATAACTTAATCTATAGTGAAACGTTCATTAAGCTATAAAATAACCATCACATTTCTACGTTTTCTTCGATGAACTGTCATTGTGTATTGCATGGGAATTCCACCAGCCGATGTCACTGTTACCGAAGGTATACAGGTACCTACATCAAACATACATTCTTACTGTGACGTAAGAATTAATTTACGTGTGATGTTTAAAGTGTTTTATGGACGTAAATTGGCTAATTGTTTCTTTTTTATTAACATGGATCAAGTAAACTACCTACATACCTACGTTTCACTTCAATTATTATTGTAAGTGTCTTGATATTAAACTTCCGACAAATCCAACTTTATAGTAGATTATGCACCAAGGGGATAAAGCAGTGTCTTATAATACGTCCAGAGCGTTGCTCGGGAGTTAACGCTAGAATCTTGAGTGCAGCGAGGGATTCAAGCTCGTCCAAAACGAAAGAACATTTATCCCCGAGGAAGATATTCTACTTTTCACACCATGTACGAAACAATAAAAAGTAATAGTAGGTACTAGAATCGAAGTATTTATTAATTTACAATTATTACAGTTAGTAGACCTATTTAAAAGTTCATGGTAATGTTTGATACATTAGACCAGCTGCGTAATTACAAAGTTATGTTTTTATTCGCTACCAAAATTTTTTTTTCAATGTTACACACACTAGGAATTTCTCCTGTATTGTGGGTGCCTTAACAAACATTTAAACTCATATACACAAACAGCCAGACCCGGAACAACTACATGTAGGTCATACAAATATTTGTTCCGTGCGAGAATCAAACCGGCGACACGCAGCGCAGCAGTCAATCGCTTAACCACTGCGCCAACCGTGCCATCAATTATTGAAGTGGAGGTAGAGTATATTTGCGTATTGCTGTTTATATAGTTTCTGAAACTTGGGTCTACTGAGGATTATTTTGGATCGTGAAAGTTGGTGAAGGTGGTGCTGGGTGACAAAGATGTCCAATGATCAGTTATCGACGGTGTTTTTAGTTTGATGTTATCGCCAATGCGGCAGCTTATTTTATCCTCGTTCCGTATAGAATTTTCAATATAGCCCTCCGCTACTACATCAGATTTCCATCCACCGTGTCTTTTAACCTGGGTCATGTCTGGTCCTGAATCCGCCAATAGAGTAGCCGATGTTCTCCTGAAAAGATGTCCCGTGTAGAGCTCGACATTTGTCAATTTAAGGTATTTCGCGATTTCTTTCGGCATGGTGCTGATCTTATTTTTGCCAAATGACTTGCCTGGTGCACTTGCCATTATTGTAAGCTACGAAAAATCTGTTAAAGATTATATTAGAGGGGCGTACAGCTTGGTACTTTTCGACAATTCTTACGTATTCTCCACGGACTACGAATGATCGTTCTTTCTTTGAAAAATCAAAGAAAGAAAAGAACAAAAGTATCTGACAAACTTACCAGCAATAAAATAAATAATAATTATGATATAATAAATAGAATGTTTATCGATATCTTCGATTTTAATGTTTAAGAGTTCATTTTCACGAAAAGCGCCATTCACTCCAAAAATTAACGCCACCTGTAACAAAAATAGACAGGTAGGTTAGTAAGTAGGAAGGTACGTTACGTACTTTAATATGTATTAATTCTTATGTATTACAAGTTATACACTTTCTAAGATTTGATTGACACATATAATTGTAATATGAGACACATAAACCTAACGAAGGTTTACAACAATATTTAATTAGGATAGAGCGCAGAAATCTCGACATTTTTGGGTTTGTCGAAACATAACGCAAAGCTTCAGTAGATCGCACACAAGCGATCGATGTACGAGCGGGTCGCTAGTAGGTATAAGTAATTATGTAGCTATTTTAGTTAGTAACAATTCAATCATTAGATAGGTACCTACTTACTTTTGTGGCAAGAAAGCTGTGGTCAGGCGCAGCATTTAGAAACGTTTGCTCATTTTGAGCTGTGAAAACTTTTGATTTCTTAGCACGATGTCGTTCCGATTTTCTTTTTAAATTGCCAGTAATTTGGTGTATGTATTCATTTGAAAATTATGTTTAATGCGTATTGTTGCCCCGTGCATCGAATAGATGCACCATAGGCTACTTGACTTCTTTGTACATGATAAATGCTTGAAGAAAGCACTGATTCAGATACGAACATGACGCCTTTTATAGATTTCCATTTGTAAAAATCGCCGTGGGCTTTCATGTACACACGGCTACAGATCAAGCTATACACATCCAGTATAAGCTGATCTCGCATTGTATAGGATTCCCTTACAATGAGAGGTCAGTGTAAACTGGGAATGTATAGCTTGATGTGTAGCCGTGTGTACGATTCCTTGGACTTTTCTGGGAGTAGATTGTTGGCAATGCCAATGGCTTCGGATTTAATGTACTTCGGAGTCAAATCACTATCGTCACTCGACATTTTTGTGAGAATTTATAGTTTAATTTCTTGTTTTAACAGCTAGAAAGTCACGAATACTGCGACTTGCAGTATTCGCGCTTATTTTTTAATTTGTGTTCTTTTTTTTTTAATTTGTATTCTTCTATCGGTGAACAGTTCGATTTCCGTACAATTTATTTTTTTTGTGCAGTTTTCAATGGTAAATGCATGGGATTAGTATATACTATGGAAAATGTTTGTATGTGGTTTTTACTTGAGGTTCCAAATTAAAATCACATTAATGGCCAGCGGGTCATAATGAAATTCAGAACAATATTAATGCCCGGCTAGACCCCAGGGCTTACTTTAGTATTTTAAGTTTATTTCCTTAAAACTTCCACATCCGTCAGCTTTTCCCAGTTGAAGCAATGTTTTATTTTTAATTACAGTTGGGCGCCGGGAAAATCGTCGGACAAGCGAACACACAGGGCTTTCTATCTATAGATATAGGTCTTTTTGTATCTTAAAAGCATTTTGAATATTTAAAATGTCAACTAAGCAATGTTTTGTAGGTACATAAAGATAAAGAAGAAATTAGATAATCACGAATTAGCTCATACCTATTATAAGTATTACTTCGTAAATGCTAAATGCATGAATCATGTCAGTTAGTCGATTCTGAGGTCCGGTTCGAAAAGCCGTTCCCACTCAATAGTTTATATATCATTGTTCCCACTGGTCACTTGGTGGTAGGTTCAATGGGCCTTAGAAAAGGCTGCTGAGTTTTGAAACTAATCGCTAAGTGGGTATTATGGATGGTAGAGACAAGGAGAACTATCTCTGTATATGAAAAGTGTCCGTCAAAATATGCTACATAAGGGTGGCGCTACAGTAGCCACCGGGTAAATTTTAAAAGCAATAATTTTAGGTTATGTTTACAAAATAATGTTGGACTACGTTAATTGTTGAGGTATGGTATATTGTGTTATCTCTAACTACTCTAGTCACTGAAAATATTAAATTTTCTGACTCGGCATACTTCAATCCGTTAATTTTCATACTTCAGTCCGATAACAACTGCTACATTCATACCACACAATTTGCCTACGCTAGCGCCATTTTGGGGGGTTTTTGACTATTATTTACTGTTTAAGTTGGACAATTTTGCAACTTTCTCCCCATAGGAGATAGTTCTCCTTGTCTCTACCCTCCATACTGGGAAGGTACATGAGAAATTGTATAAATTAAAGTGACCATCAAATGTATTATTATGCTAGGTACGGTCGTCTTTAACCATGTTTGGCCACGGCTTCTTTGTTCTGAAAATAATTTAAAGCTTCTTAGCTTCTTCTACAACAAGAAGGCAAGGTAGGTACTGTGGGTAATTTATCTTTTAGTAAGAACTTTGGACGACGTCGTAACCATTATTTTCGCCATTTCCAACTCCAAGTGATATTTGGATTCAGATTGCTTTTTATTTAAAACAATCTAACGTAATTTATGATTCGCTGTTTTTAATAAACAGGTGTAAAGTATATGCAAATAAAGGGAGGGAAATTTTATGAAATGCCTTTTCATAAATTTTTATAAATCAAATGGAATGGAAATATAATTTAATTTAAGTAAGGGTCATTTTCTTAAGTGACATTTTTAGCTGTCCACGTTTAAATCATGGTGGATTCGTTGAAATATTTGTCGTATTTTTTAAACCTTGATGTTTGATTTTTCTCCACTATATGTTGGGGTCGGCTTCCAGTCTAACCGAATGTAGATTAATGCCATTAAGTAATTAAGTACTTAATTTTTTTTTTTAAACGTTGCCCCACACTAGGAATTTCTCCTGTATCGTGGGTGCGTTTACAAACATTTAAACTCACATACACAAACAGCCAGACCCGGAACAACTACTTGCAGGCCATACAAATATTAGTTCCGTGCGGGGATCGAACTCGCGACACCTAACGCAGCAGTCAATCGCTTAACCACTGCGCCAACCGTGCCGTTACATTGTTTTACATGGAGCCTATCTGACCTACACAACCCAGTTACCTACTGAGTAATACTTTACCCCTTGGCTTGGTAGGACTGGTTGTCAGACTTTCGGGCATCTGAGTACCCGTAACGACGACGGTCAAAGATCTATGAATGGCAACCGGGGCCATCGGTTTTACGTACTTTTCGAGGCATATCGGAGGGGTCTCGATATGTAATGGATGGTCACCCCTCCACGGGCCGACCTCGGCAGCGTAGCTTAACCTTTGATCGACCCGTGCAGCTGTTATGATTTAGCCACGAGCCCCGTAAAATCTAGATTTTAGGTTTATTTCACACGCAGGTAAGTAATGATTTTATCATAAGTAGGTGCCTACTTAGATAGTCACTATTGGCGTCGTATGTCACCGACTCAAACAGTAACGAGCGTTCGATCTCAATTGAAAACTCGACTAGGAATCGATCAATAGCAAGATTAGCTGGCATCACCGTTTCTATTCGTCGGCGTGAGCTCTGGAGCGACACGACTGCCATAAAAACCTTTTTATTCTTTAATTTCTAGACCGTTAATAAAATATACTATATAAACTTTATTCCATTCCCTGGACGGAATTCAGCATATTTCTATTCAGTTATGTACAGCCAGAGTTATAAATATGTGATGATAAGGATACTGGCCATAAGGTGTGTGCGATGTCGGCATTTCCCCCGTTCGTGTCAGCTTTATAGATAAGGTTAGATTATGATTGTGTTATGTTGACATGACCCTCGAGGTGCCGACTCTGCACACCAGCCTACTGGAATTTACCCGGAACATGAAATATACTTTGAAAAACAATGTCGCAAACAAATACGTATACTTACGACAAAAAGGCCCGATGTTCATGCTGGGAACATGTCACGTATTTTTCTCACATTTGTTTTTATCCCACGTAATCTATTTAATCGAATAATCGAAACGGTGTTTATAATCAAAGTTGCGGGTTCCGTACATGATACAATATTACGGAATTGTATAAATGAAGCATGAAATATTTATAATTTTCGAAAAGCTACGATCCAATCGTGCGTCATTACCGGAATATGGCGTGGATCGGATGGTTGGCGTAACAATTAACGGCGATATTATCATCGATACAGCCTCGAATATTTATTACGCTGATTAATAACTCATTTTATTCCCTTTTTGTTGTCATTGGCAGCTTTATCAAGGATTAGGTACATTGTAGCCAATGTGGTTTATGTTTACGTACCTAATTGTTTAATGTTAGTTAAAAGTTAAAACAGTAACACCAGTTACATTAAAAAACATAAAGATTTAAACAGGTACCTATGGTAGGTGGCAGATATACAATAATATTTCAACTACAAACATATAAAGGAGGACACCCTAGCATACTTCTTCTCACAAAACATCAGACATCACGCATAATTCTACTGCATTCATCGGCAAACAGATCACATTCAGGATTGGTGGTCAGGAGGGCATTACATAGGACATACTCAATACTTTATTGCATGCCATAATGTGTACATAAAACAGTTGGTACGTTAAACATAGAATTAGAATCAATTATGGACCCTGTCGAGCACAGCAAAGTGGTACACATAAGGGTTATGAAAAAGCATTTATGGTATCTACCTACCATGTTCACAACAGTTAAGTTTGGTATTGGTATTAAGATACCTTCGTACTTACCATACTTAGTAATAATTTACCTGAGTAGGTACCTAGGTACCAAAATAATAATAACGGAAGGCATCCAAAGTGATAACTGATAACAGGGGTACCTAAGCCCCACATCACCCACATGTATTAGGGGCACGTGCTCATAATTAATTATTCATGGGTCTACATAATATATATACCGGCAAATACATAATGGCAGATAGTAGGTAGATTAAGTACAGTAGATGATTGCATAAAAACCAATACAACCTTTGTACATTTTTTAGCTTTCCCCAGAGCAAGTTAAATGGCGGCATTATTTCAATTTCTAGTACCTACTTATGAATAAATGATATTCTACCACTGCCAAAGACAAAAAGCCGCGTAAAATATTCAACAGCTATCTATCAAAGGTTGCGTTTAAATTATTGGCGAAGCCTTTCACGCGCTTTAACTGAATCATTCTACTTATTTACTGATAAAAGTTCGGTTATATTATTGAAAATTTAATTTTACACGTTTAAATGGAGGCTCTAGCAATGTACACGTACAGGGAATTGACTCACAAAAAATTAAATCATTCATATTATCCTTTCCTTGGTCCGAATCCGAACCATAAAATAGATTAAAAAAAAACATTAATCACCCAGTTAAGAAATCTATGGTCATGAATTCATGATTGACTTAGGTCTAGGAATTCAGTTTTATGTTCTACCAATAACATGTCTGCTATTGGTCGGATGAAGATTAATTACTACTAGGGTATTCTTTACAAAAAAAAACGTCTCGCAGACCTCTAAAATTCGACAGTGAAGTGTGTAAGCGTCGACTATGTTCGGCGAACGGTCTTTTAATTTTTGACCCATTTGTTATTATAAGTACTTAGTGATTTCACTTCCATAATTTTTTTTTTGTGGTGAATTTGTTTATATATTAACACCTAATATTTTATTAAATTATATAATATTTATAATAAACTATCAAACTATTAAAATAAAAATATAATAAATAATAAATAGGTATAGATAATATAATAATTATTTTTATAGTATTAATTAAAGTCGCTTTTCGTGTCCGTCTGTGTGACCGCGTTGTTTTTTTAACTACGTAACGGATTCTGATGCGGTTTTCACCATCATTTAGAGAATTGATTCAGGAAGGTTTATGTGTATAATACATTAATATTTAACATTATATAAAAAAAGAGAAAATGTTTGATTTTTTGTATGTTTTTTTGGATGCGGGTGAAACCTCGGGCCGCAGCTAGTATATTTAATTAATTAATACAATCGGTGCCTACTTTGACTGCGGCGTTGGTTTTTCCTAGTATCGAATAAATATGGATTTAGAAAATAGATTTAGGTTTAAATGTTCCTGTTTAAAAATATCGCAATTGCATGTCACATGCCACTTTTACTTCTATTTCTAAAGTAGAGGCCAACACTAATTACTTCTTAGTTTTATCAAAAGTTTAAAATTAAACGAAACTGGCGAAATGTGCGTGTACCTACCTACTCTAGGTTCACCTCTGCCTTTCTTTTTTGAGGGTGGGAAATCATCAAATAACTTCTCCCGCTCTGGGCAGAGCAGTAAGTGTCAGACTCTTACTGACTAAAACCCACCCGTGTGCCTTCAGTTGCCTGTGCCAGGGGCCACGGTATCCCTCTCGGACTTTCCCGCAACCCTAGCAGGCATCGGCCCTAGCGCACCCCGTCATTGGTGCTGACATTTCTTTGAGGCGCGCGTGGAACACAACGCGCCGTCGACCCGGGCCTTATCGAACGGTGAGCTGGCCATTGCTCGCCGTCCGCAAGCCCGCGCCTACGGTGGCCGGGAATCGGCTTGATATTTCCGACGCCCAGGGCGTCTCCTGCGGCGGCTAGGGGCGTGAGGGCGCGAATTTTTCTTCTCCCTCACGCGTTCCGCCTCCTCCTTTGCGAACATTACTGTTTCGCAGAAGGAGGTGACGGCTACCCTAGCCCTCTCACTCCGTGCCATGGCCTGGACCAAGGCTGGCACGAGGACACGGCGGTGCCCAGCCCAAGCCGCACCTCTGCCTAACGGTTAGGCTGAAGGGTTAGAGGCCCTAACCATTCAGGGAAAACAGGCCTGATGTTATGTTGTTTACTTTCTTTGGTATTGTTCGTCGAATTGTTGAGCTCCTTAATTAAGTTCTGAGTTGAGCTGCATGGTTACTGACAAATGCGTGCACTGACTGGACAAGTCGCTTAATCTGTGTGGTTATTTCCTCAGAAGACCATTTCAGACATCAATCTACATGGTCCTCAAAGATTATGTCCAAACTTTTATATACACATTGATATTGATGAATTTTATATATACATTGACATGGGTATTTACTTTGTAAAGCATTATATTATTTTAATTATTGTGAATGTGAGGACTATGTGGGTCATTGCTTTTTTGTTTATTTTTTTGCTCAGTTAGTTTTGATCATGATCTGGCAGCTTGAGTAATTTATGCGGCCGACCCAAATGTCCTTTCTTTGGTATTGTTCGTCGAATCGTTAAGCTCTGAGTTGAGCCGCACGATTACTGACACATGCGTGCACTGACTGGACAGGTCCACTCAATCTGTGTGGTTTTTCTTCAAAAGACCATTTCAGACACTAATCTACACAGTCTTCACATGATCTGACCAAGATAATGTCTGGACTTTAAAAGAGACTGTGACCTCTGAGTTTGTTTCGGCCTTTCTTCTCAGAGTAGTCCGATAGGAAACGCCGACCTCGTCTAGCTTTTAAAATATGATTGACGTGTAAAAGTGTTTGTACAAACCTACTTACAGAAATAAAAATCATTTATCATTTATGTGTAAGTTTAAAACTGTTTATGTTGATTTGTCTATGTGAAGAGTTTTCATTTACTTTTGACACTTGTATGGGACAAACGCCAAGAACGATTTAGGTTTGGATTTAGGAACTGTAAGCCGTGGCCATGCGGTATATCCGTGTAACAATCAAACCCAAAACTCGCATCGCAGCACACCGCCACTGAGCCTCTCGAGCCCTCAATACTGTAAGTGGCATCGGTCGTTACGCCACCTCAACGCTCACTGAAAATCTTAAAAATGGGAAAATACCTACAACGCGGCGAGCACCGACCGACATAACCGCAATGGAGAATTCTTTGTTAGCGAGGAAGCTGGTAAATAGCTCAAACGGTACTAAGCGAAGGAACTAAAATGTTCCTACCTATATTTTCCTTTATAGAAGGGAAATACGCCGTTTCATTATTTAGAGGTCTTCATAAAGAAATATAAAGCTGTTATAACCTTAAATAAGGTCACTTAATGAGGCATAGATTGATAAAATACGTAATTCGTTTTTTTATTAGCTCGTTAGTCGTATGGATTTGTTAATTATGCCTACTCTGAGGTACATACTTACCTATCGTTAATATATAGGAGTAGTTTAAACACGTTCACCATTATCATTATTTTGGAAATAATATGTAGGTTCACAATCTCGGCAGTAGTATTTATTAGTTTCTAAGAGTGGAACTCTCTACCTGCGTCTGTGTTTCTGAACGCATACAACCCTAATTTCTTCAAAGTGAGAGTGAATTGTCTTTTCTGGGTAAGCTCACTCCACCGTCGACTCTGTCTCTGTCACCACTGACCTAGACTAGAGTCAAGAGCAAACCCATCTTAAAAAAAACAATTAGGAAAGCTTTGTCCAAAGGTGAAAAAATATACCCGGTTTTATGTAATTCTACTGTTACAAGAATATCTAAGTTTGTGTGATGTAAAATATTACAAAAAAAAAGCTCTTCTTTGAATAAATTAGATTAATCTTTCACCAAAGTTGTATTATTTTTATGTCTCACATAGCTTTTAATATTTAATTTAAATGCCTCGCTTGAGAAACGTTTGTTGTTGGCATTTTTGTTTCTTCCATTTCTTAGCGCACCCCTATTCAGGAGGATTTGACACCTCATTTCTTAACAATTGGACCAACCGTTATGGCGTTAATATTCGGCTGATTTTCATGTTTTGGAACAGTCGAGAAAAGAAAAATGAGCTTCAGTTTTTCATCTGAATGATTCTAGAATACAAATTACTTTTGGTGCTGTGTAAATCAGATCAGCATTTAGATAACTAGCGTATTTTTTTAGGGTTCCGTACCCAAAGGGTGTCAACGGAACCCTATTACTAAGGCTCCGCTGTGCGTCCGTCTGTCTGTCAGCGGGCTGTACCTATCTCATGAACCGTAATATGTAGGCAGTTGAAAGTTTCAACTTGAAACTTTCACACAGTGTGTATTTCTGTTGCCGCTATAATATAACAACGAATACATAATAAAAGAAACGTGTTTTTTTAAAAATCATGTAGTGTTAAATATTATACGGTGGTACGGAACCCTTCGCACTTGGCCGGTTTTACTATTTACCCTGAAAATTTAACATTTTGTGAAAATCCCGTTTTCGCTTGAAAACTCTAGTATACACAGTAAGAGAGATTTATTATAGTTTAACAGTAAATAATATTTCTATATATGTAACGATCGGCCTTGTCAAATTTAATAGAAAATATTTTCATAAAAGCCGTCCACCTATAATTGAAGCTAGATTGACAAACAGCTATCATATTTTTCTAGTTTATTTCTTTAACCGCTCAAAGTCAAAGTCAAATCATTTATTTCAAATAGGCACATATAAGGTACCTTTAAACGCCAACATTTACAAAACTATAGAATTGATTTTAGTTGTGGTTCTAATTCTAGATGTAGGTCATTGCTTTTTTTGTATTTTTCTCAGTTAGTTTAGTCATGATCTGGCAGTTTGAGTAATTTATGCGGCCTACTGAAATGTCCTTTCTTTGTTATTGTTCGTAGAATTGTTGAGCTCCTTAAGTTTTGAGTTGAGCTGCACGATAACTGACAAATGCGTGCACTGACTTGACAGGTCCGCTCAATCTGTGTGGTTCTTTCCTCAAAAGACCATTTCAGACACTGATCTCCATAGTCTTCATATAATCTTACCAAGATTTGGTCTGGATTTTAAAAGAGACTGTGACCTCTGAGTTTGTTTCGGCCTTTCTTCTCAAAGTAGTGTAGTGTTTGTACAAACCTACTTACAGAAATAAAATCATTTATCGTTGCCCCTTCTAAAAGGTAGTTTCGTATGGAGAAGAATGGGCAAGAAACTCCACCGTTAGTCTTTTAAAATGGCTAACAATATGTTGTTTAAATACATTAATTATATAATTAAGTATATGTGAAGACCTAGAATAAAATTAAACACCACAATAGTTAAAAATAATTAATTAGAAAGCAGGTAAATCAATTATGTGATAGATACATGGTGCTCACGTATTTACAAGTAGGTATTGTAAAATAGATGATATTTCTAAAATTTTAACATTCTTTTTTCAAAAAATCAATCAAAAAATCAATGTCGTAATCGTAACGTTTAAAACTACACAACTTTATAATAGAAACCAGTTTGAGTAAAAATGTAGCAATTGCAAATAAGTTAATTATGTGATAGATACATTGGTGCTCACATATTTACAAACATTGTAAAAGTATACGATTTTCCAATTCTTTTAAACAAGTAATAAGTCAGTATGTGAGTTAAAGTAATCAGAGAATGTAAATCAATGTCTTAAAAATAATAAATTATACAATTAAAGTAGCAACAAACAAGTATGATTTTGTCTAGACTAGATTGTCCTATGGAGCAGGATCATGTCATTCTTGTCTAGGATATAATCCTGTAATTTGTAATATACTTGTTTTACAAAGTGTACTTTTCAGTACCTTTATTACGAGTTTTACATTTTCTTTCATTTAATTGTACAATCAATCACAAGGCATTTTGTTGCAATATTTAACACAGTACTTTTTAAATACTTCCCTAAGAGATTCGCAGCGACGTAGATTGTAAATAGCTCTGACAGTTCTCTATTGCAAAATATAAATGGACACAATGTCAGCAGCCCGACCCCACAGTAAAATGCCATATTATGACATAATGCTGTGGAAGTAGCTAAAATAGACCAAACGCGCGGCTTCTACATCTGTTTATAGTCTAACATAATACAATAGTTCTAACAGCATAAGCCGACCTTAGCCGCCCCGCAAGAGATGTTATATGAGGCCTCCACTACAATTTATCGTCTAGCTCGATTCTTAGGAAACCGTTTTGTTTTTCATTTATTACCAAATTATTTACCGTAAACCAATCTTGGATCTGAAGAATAGAGTTATTCACGTCGTCAAGACTTTGTGACCGTCGGTATATTTTAAAGATCAACGATGTGATATCTGCAAATAACAAATATAATATATCATATCATATTATATCACATATCTTCGGTTGATTTTGAAGTAATTTGGGTAAATCATTAATGTAAATTATAAAGAGAAATGGACCCTATATCGAACCTTGAGGAACGACCATTGTCATTTCACAACTGAAATCGAACCTTAGATAGAAACTAGGTATATCTTGTACATGTGCTTCGTTTTATTTCTTTGAAGACAAACCACCAATTCGCATTAACGATTTTAAACAATTCAATTATATTGTTCCGATTCAAAATTTATTAAAACAAAATTCAAGGAAAATATATAGAACATAATGGAAGATCACTGAGAAGGGTAAGTAATATATGATATAATTACAAAATCTCTAATATTTAGAAGATATAACAACTGAATCTATAATTTTATTTAATATAATGGTCAGTTGCCGACAATCTGTTATGCAGTTTGGCAGACTTTATGTTTGTTATTGTTTACATATTTTGAATAGATAAATAAAAAAAATAAAAAAGTTAATATAATAAACGATTGATATCATTTTAAAATAACTATTTTTTTTATGTGTAACATACATTGAATATAAAATCGTTAGATATACCACTCAAAAGACATAAAACCTATTTAGTCTAATATGATAAAAAACGCCTTGAACCGTTTTGTAATTTCATAGTTACCTGAGTGCGTAGATATACCTAGTAACTGATTACCACCTGCCAAGATAGCACCAACAATACAGGGCGCTCTGCGGCCGCTACCGCGGCACCATAGAGCTCCTTATAATACTGGCGCGGCACGTTCGCTTCCCTCGCTCGCCTTCGCGCGTTATTGGTCACAGTTCTAACCTTTTTTTTTTTCCGGGGTGGAAAATCCTCATGGATGTTCGCCGCCCTGGGGCGGGCGGCGGGGTCTGTCAGACTCTTACTGACTAAAAACCACCCCGGTGTTCCATCTCACACCTACGCCGGGGGTCGCGGGAACGTAAGATCCTTCCGCAACCCCCGACTGGTGCCGGCCCGCCGCGCGGGGCCTCTTCGGGTCTGGGGGGGGGGGGGGGGTGTGTATGACTCCCCCCGTGACGTCTAAGAGGGGCGCGCGTGGAACACTACGCGCCGCCACCTCGGGTCCTGGTGTGTGGGTAGCGGCGGACGTCCCCGAGTCCGTCGTGGACCCATTTAGGGGGTCTGGAAGAGGCAGAAGGAGACCACCGCGTCCCAGGACTCGGCGCTGCCGACCATCGATTCGACTACGGCCGGCATTCGACTACGGCCACAGTTCTAACCTAACCTAACCCAAATGATTCACCAACAATAAAGGGGATCTGGCTTCTAACCAAACCTATCCGAGTCGGATTGCTCTGAATCGGGGTGTTAACCATAATGATGGTATCAATATATATTTTAAACGATAGACCTAATGCTTTTCGATTAAATAAACGTTATATCCAAATAACGTTATACGAAACAAGTTTTAGAGTATATAAATGTTGGTAAAGAAATTATATCAACAGTTGCTCTAGCTCACGTTTATTACATCTTGTGAACGTTATTTAAATGAAAATATGCCAAATTACTTTATATGATTTGAGACGCATCCCATTGAGAACAATAATTCTTCTACCGAATCCTGTGACCGAATCGGTACTAAATACATGGAAAGAATCATAATAATAATAACCCCACCGCCGTATCTCTACGTTGACGTCGTGGTGGGGCTTGCGCGCTCCGAACTCTAGGTCTGTGCCGGTAGAGTTTACTTTGCTAGAACAGGTCTACGGCGAGGAGCCAGACCAAGAGGGATACAGAAACCCGCAGGGCAGCATGTGGCGAGCTGTTGGGCAGTAGCGACCCCACGGACCCTACCTCCCGGGAGAAGTCTTGTTTCTCATCTCTGGCTTGCCTTTATTGGCCGGCTGGAGTGAACAATGACGAGGAACAGAGCTCCCACCTCTTTCATGCCTTTATTGGCTGGCTTGAGTGGAGGTTTGCAAGAGCAAACGTGGTCGGAGGAAGGAAGCATTCCAGTAAGTGCTGGTAGGGATCTTGACCATCTTCCGGGCTCTGGGATTGTCCTGATAGTCGTGGAATACCTCTCCACTCCTCAAGCACCTCAGGATATGTTGCTCCCTTGTTGATATGTCACTAAGTGCTAGCGACAGTTTCCGGGGGCCCATTATTGAGTGTGCAAGTCACCTCCTGCCATTTTTTCCGTGTATAATAAAACATTGATCAGGCAGGGGCCATAGTCCTTCCATAGTTCTAGGTAACCAATACACTATAGTCACCCAAACCCATAGTTCAATATGTTTTGTTCCCATGTTCTGCAATAGTCCTGCACCAACCGGGGTTGTCCTTGGGTGCACTTGCATAGAGCATACAGGGATAATCGTCGGTTGGTGCCTCATTCCATTTAAAATTGTCTAAGAGGCCTCTGCAAGTTGGCTTCGGCCCCTCGTACGCCTTCCAAAGGACCGGGACTCCATGGTCCCGAGATACGTAAACATAAAGAATAATAATAATAAAAAAATGGGAGACCCTCCACAACCGCCAAGTCTGCAGTCTCAGGGAATATTTTTTAACAGCTGAAATGGGTATGCACCGTGATGTGGTCGCAGTAGACAAGAGGCTCACCCCGCTCTCCATGGCTAAAGAGAACCGGCGCAAGCCTGTAGTACTTTACTACCGAATGGCCGCAAGGAGGTATGGCAAAGCAAGGAGGTTCACGGGCGCTTCTACCGGGCTCTTCATCAGCCCGGTGTAGACTTCTTAGCATCCGTATCCTGGCTACGTTTTGGTGACCTTTTCGGGAAACTGAAGGTTTCGTCTGTGCAATTATGGACGAAGTTATCTTGACGAATAACTACCGGAGACATATTATGAAAGACGGGACGGTTGACGTGTGTCGGGCATGCCACCGTCCAGGTGAATCCATCAGACATATATTATTATCTCTGGTTGTTCTCGTCTGGCTAACGGCGAGTACTTGCACAGGCATAACCAAGTAGCCAGGATTATTCACCAGCAACTTGCTTTAAAATATAAACTTGTGGATACCGAGGTACCGTATTACAAGTATGCGCCCGACTGTGTTCTCGAAAATGACCAAGTCACGTTGTACTGGGATCGGTCTGTCATTACTGACAGGACTATTGTCGCCAATAAGCCTGATATAGTGGTGATAGATCGATTAGCGCGCCGCACGATGATTATCGATGTTACCATTCCACATGACGAGAACCTCGTGACAGCTGAGAAAGAAAAACAAATTAAATATCTCGACTTAACACACGAGGTTGTTGACATGTGGAATGTGAGCTCGGCTGTCATTGTGCTGATTGTCGTATCGACCTAGGACCTGATGGCCGAAAGCCTCGATCAACATCTCTCGAAGCTCTCGTTAGGCGGTTGGATCAAGGGCCTAATTCAGAAGGCAGTACCTACTCCTCGATACGGCTCGTATCGTGAGGAGGTTCCTGTCTCTGGAGCCCTAACCACCGGTAGCTTGGACCCTGCTCCCGATACCGGTGGACTACTGTTTTTATATTTTTAAATGTTTTTTATAAAAATATTTAAAAATGTATTTATATGTATGAAAATAAATAAATGGAATAATAATCAATAGCCGTGGAATTCTTTTCCGCTCCTGAAGCACCTCATGACGTGTTGCCCCCTTGCCCTTGTCACTACGACACTATATCCTAGCGACCGTTTTCGGGGGCCATTATTTAGTATGCAAGTCACCCCCTGCCATTCTATCTGTGTATTTTATATAAAACATTGGGCAGGCAGGGGCTATAGTCTTTCCATAGTCCTAGATAACCAGTTCACTTTATCCACTCAAACCCAAACTCCAATATCTTTGTTTCCATATCCTGTAATAGTCCTACATGAACCGGGGGTGGTCCTTGGGTGCACATGCATAGTGCGAACAGGGATTGTCGTCGGTTGGTGCCTCATTTAATTAAAAACGTGTAATGAGCCTCTGCGAGTTGGATTCGGCCCCTCGTATGCCTTCCAAAGGTTCGGGACCCCGAGAAATGTCTGAAATGTGAAAGTAAAAATAATAATAATCATTATCATAAACCTTTATTTATCTCAACTTAATAACAGGCACTGGTTAATAGAATGCACAATATTAAGTAGAGAAAGGTACCTGAGATAGGAGGGAAAAAAATGAAAATACGTTGATAGTACCTACCTGCCGTGGTAAATATATTAGCCACAGAGTATCAAGAGCATGGTGGTAGCGCGAGTTTGACTTCCCATGGTGGTGCTTATAATCAGCTCTTTTCTTCATTGTCGCAAATGCAACACCTTACTTTCACCTGAGGGAGATGGAGGGTTCAATGTCAAACATTCTACTAACAAAAACCCTTCTTTCGCCTTTTTTTGGGGCTGTATATCGCTCGGTCACTTCGGCAATATTCTGCGACTTCGGACGGTGTTGATCGGAAGTCTGGCAGTATTTTTTAGATATTCCTTAATTATTGTCTTGTGCTCTTGTCGCTGCACAGCTCCGAGTCACTAGTCATCAGACTGGATGTCGAATGTCCATAAATTTTAATAATAATGCTCAATGAAACGATGACTATTTTTCATAACACTAGGTATTTTCTTTTACATAAGGCTAGCTAAGATTCTGCGCACTATGGTCTGACTTTAACCAAACCTCATCGTATCGAATGACAATCTTTAACATATAAACGACTGAATATTATGGGGGCTGTCTTCCGGCCCGATTCAACGCTACTTTCATCAGAAAGCCGCACCACCTATTTATTGGGGTCTTCGGGTCTTCCTGCATTTCATCGCCAAGTATCCAATCTCCCAGTTATCCAAGATTTATGTGGTTCATTATTATCTCATTTACATGACAATGGTGCACGTGGCTACAAACAGTTCCAAAAAACTTTAAGTCAGTCCCGCTTGAACTTTTGGTAAGGGGATTCGTAAATTCCTTGGTATATTATAAATGCAGGATTCATTTTGGTATATTGTATTTTAAAGGTTTGGAAGCTGAACAGAAGTTGTTCAGCTTCAGAGGCATAATAACCCCGTTAACGTGAGTTAATTTACTTTGGCGAAGTTTTAGTAAAAACTTTGGGAACGGTGTTTTCTTGAGTATTAGTAAGAAAAGGTTACATAATTTATCTTGAGATAGGTTTATCAATTTTTCATTTGTTGATGCTGTAAACCACAATTATTATGTTACCTGTTTTAAGAACCTATCTAGGTACATATTTAGTTAGGTAGGTACCTCATAAATGTTAATTAAAGAAGTAAGATCAGTAGTTAATTGTGCATTAAGGTATACAGTTAGAGTTATGCCTAACCTGCGTGTTGTGGTTTGGTAAATTGTTGACGGCAGATTCAGCTCTTTGTTCCTACCTTTAGTGACATCTCCCCCGGCTGGAGCAGTATCTATTTGAGCTGGCCACTTGGACGGTGTACAATGTGATAATGTTTACCAATGGAACGGATATGGTAGCGAAATGCCTTTTATTATTTTAATATTTTTAGAACTCGTAAGATTTTACAATTTTCATTTTATTTTCTATGCTATCTGTCGGTGGGAGTTCCATCAAAGAGCCTAAACAGAAATGTTCTACTTGTCCTTCAGCATATATTTAGAACTGTAGGTACACGTGTGCCTAATTTATTCTGCAAGTTATTTACTTCTAAGAATACCGCATAAGTATATATATTTCCCACGGCTAAGAAACTTCTTCACGCATTAATGAGTTTCAGTAGTCCCTGTCCCTGGGACTTCGCATGAGGGTAGCAAGTGAGGGACCTCTGGCTGTTATCCTTGCTTATGATATGCTCAAGTTAAACGCTGCTCCTGGCTCTGACCCCCTAGAAACTAATACGTGATTAACATACGAACTTACGTAACGTTTGCATAAACTTTATGTCAACAAAGCATATTCCGAAGTATTAACATAATCCGTCTTCATTTAGACGAGGTACGGTAATCTGTAAAACTACTTAAAGTACAATAAAACGTGTAAATATGCGTGTTAGCATAATGTTTTACTATAATACGTAGATTGGAAGGCATGTAGATTTTTCATGGAACAGCCGTTTGTATGAAAACGGTTTTGACCTATATTAAACGAGCAAAAAGGAAAAAAAATAAAAAGTACCTAAGTACCTACGTAATATTTATGGCCCTTACTTTTCCCAAGTCTATCAGTTTGCTTGCAATAGTAAAAAAAAACAAATAGCAGTGTTTTATAAACTGCCAAGCTTAAACTCTTGGCAAAATAAGGGTTTCGATTGTCGCGTGCTTCACTAATCTGCTTATGGACTTAATGTTTTACTAAACTGGGCCATATACTTCTAATTTGTTTTACAAGAATTAAGTTAATAGGTAAAAGTTAAACAAAAATAATTTATAAGTGTTTTTTTTTTTATATTTCTAGGTAAGTACTGAAAAAGCGGCACGAAATCTGACAACTTAATTTGAATATGGTAGGTTCGTTTTGATGTATAGTCGGAATTAAAAATATAATATTTGAATATAATAAAACCCGAGTCTATACAGAGAAAAAAATATGTTAGCGAAGTAATTTAATGTGGTATTTGTAATAAAAGAATAAAAGGAAATGTTTTATAAGGAAAGCGAAAGTTTTAATGGCCACGGTCCGAAGTGCTACAAAGTCAAACCATTGAACATCAGAGTGTACGAAGTGACCCAGTCGCAGCTCCTCTGCGTTTGAAAACTTGTAACTGCAAGCAAAGTCTAGGCATAAGCTAAGGGGCCGTTTAATGCTTTAATTAAAATCAATGATAAACTAACAGTGCACGTTTCACCTCACTAACCTCACACTATTAAACGATTCCCGTGAAACTCTGTCGAGATAAAGAAAACCTACTTACCTGTTCTGAATTTTGTTCTCGAATATGAGCTAACACTATGCCAAGCTTCATGTACCTAAATCAGTTCAATATTTGGTACCTACGTGATGCGGTAACCGACAGGTTGACTGAAAAGCGAAAACCTTTCTGTTTATTTCACCTTCTGTAGAGGTGGTATAATAGCAATCAATACATATGCATAATCAATCATCCTCAACTAGATATGCAGACATAATTAGTTTCCTAAGTGTTTTTTATAGTAGGTAAATTCGTAGCAATCTTATCAAGTCCTGAAATCGTAATCAAAATCGCACTCGGGTTTTTGGCAGATGGTATAAAACATGTCGGTCTCGTAGTTAGTAAATGAGTAATAAAACACGTTTCGTCACGTCAGAGCAATTTGTGTAGCTAAGATAATGCATATATTATGTATGGGGCGGCGACCACGTAATGCCGAGAGCCACCCTTCAATGTAGCTGATTCCACCCTCGGGATTGCCGAGAGGGTCTTTTGTGCTCAGAGGTAAAATGTCGGGAAGAGTCATTATAGTTTGACTTCCCATACTCATACTAAATTGCAAATAAGTAGTAGGCACCTAAGTCCCTACTTACTTCTCTTGATCGTCAATAAATGACACATACGACGCGAATTCCTGGTTTTTAATAGTATTGGAAGAGACTGGTCTCATAAAGATCTGTTTTCATTCGCTACCAGAGCTTGGACACCAGAATTTTTGTCTAATTTACCAATAAGTGTAAGTGCAGCAGAGACATCGGGGCCGAGATGCCCAAGTAAGGAAATACAGGCGTTAGTGTCCGAATATGTAGAAATAAGTCATTCATCATTCTCCTCAAGTGATGCTAGCGAACACTTTCTTAATGCTGTTATTATAACAACAACAGTTCGATTAAAGGGGCTAAACTTTTCCTTTCTACGTGTTATAAATAAAAGATATTGTAATCCATGACCAAAATAATCCAATTAAAATAATTTTGCAACATTGAACATTTTTTTCGCGTAGTTATCTTATTCGACAACGGGGTCGTAATTTGGAACAGATTTCCACATTGCATATAAAATGTTTTGTCATGGTCGTGTTAACTCTTATCACCTTGCGTATTGACTTGGCGGTGCTTCTATTTAATATCTTATATTGTATGTTGTCTCTAATAACGGGACACAGGATGATACACATAGAGTGAGTATAAATGCTGCAGTTATACATAATGTATGCCTCTAGTCGCACCCGTCGGTCGTGTCGGTCGTCTGTCGCTGACTCGAGCCTGTCCGCCGTCCGCTCCGTGCTTCCAGTTCGGTATTTATATCCACGTTGTTTGGCTCGCAAGACGTCCTACTTTAACCTCATTAATTTTTCATCTTTTTCACGCGACTCGATACGAGGAAAGATGGAAAAATATCCTTTGAACTTACTAGCTTGTGAGTGAACTAGAAAATATGTGGATGAAAATAACCTTATGATTTTCCGTAGAAATGCGTTGCCAGGATACAATGATAAATAGATCCAATAGATTTTTAGCATTGAGTATCTTACCATTAAAAAGACCTCAACGACTAAAATCTACATATTTATTTTATCTTGTATTTGAAACATACCTACTTTTCATAATTTTGCATTTCATTGCCTTCCATAAAATTCAAATGGGTATAAAATATAATATTAGACTCTTTGATGCTTCTAATAACAATACGTTATACGAGGATGCATAGCAGGGTTCGGTTCGTCCCTCTCACCCCTGGCATTATTAGTTACAGCAGATACTATTTGAAATTCCTTAGGGATCAGAGGGGAGTCGGTGAAATGAAAACTGGTCATGTGAAAATGCTTTCATTGCTTTTTACGCGTCGCCAGAGGCAATTTAGACGTTGCGGTGTTTTGTAGAGAACAGGGCCCAAGCTCTAGGGACTGCTGCGAGGTGATTCTATTGCTCACGCTCTGCGGGAAGCAAGGGCGATGTATTTGCTTTATTGATTCGACAACAAATAGCCGCTTGATATCGATCATTATTAGAAATAAAGTGCAATCGATAGATAGTCAGGAGTTTATTGATTTCCCTCTTGGGTCACTTTGTGTACACAATAGGCGAAAGAAAGAGAGTGGGTAAATTGATAGCAGTTAACTAGTCTATTGATAATGTGATGTGGACAGTATATTAAGTATGTAAAGCTTAGGGAGCGGTCACTTATAAACACCGGTGTAGGGGATGGTGTTATCATTCCCAATTCACTTAAATGAAGACGAAAAGTTAACCTTGCATCGTTATTTAGAACTATGAATCATTGTCCATCACATTTGCTCTCCACATATTTACACAAAGCTAAAACCTTTTTGACGGATCTAATAATACATCCTCTAATGAGCAAATGACCGAGAGGAATACGGAAAATGGCCAGTTTCTTTCAACAAAGCGAACAATGGCGGCAGGAAAAATGTAAGGGTAAAAATACGGGTAAAAAAGATAATTCGTGAGGTAGGTAGGTAAGTTAAGTCAGTCAAACGTCGGACAATATTGTCGGAAGGCGGTCGTGTATTTACGTGGTGTCGATAGATGTAGCTCGACAGGGACAGGTGCGATCTATCGCCGCTCCCGGGGCATTACACACCTTCAGAATTTACGATTATCGTGTGCATTCCTTACCTAAAGATAAATTTATAAGTAAACGAATCTACATAATAAACGCATTTGTAACTAAATAACATTAACAATAATCTGCTAGAAAGGAGTTCTTAATGATAAGGAAAATAAATTCGTCGGACCGGCCGGCGGCCGCGTTATTAGGAAGAGTTTGAGGGTGTATGAATAAGATGAGTGAAAGATATGAAAGGATATTATGGAAATGCGTTGACAGCTTGCGTGGTTGTAATTGTTGAAAATGTTTTACGGTTTTATCCCAATTCCAAGAAGGGTGTTAAAGTTTTGGAACTAAAATGATACTTATGACTTTGCGAAGCTTAGTCGGAGAACCTAGTGTCTTCTTGAAACTCTCTTTTTTATTAATTTCTTTTGATCTTTGACGTAGCTAGTGGGCGTTATTACCTACACGTCTGCCGGATATTAGTTAAGTAAAAAGCAAAAGTCATGGCGTTTAGTCTCGGCTCCCAGCTCTCCAAACTCCGAAGGTTACGTGATTGTAGCTCCCTTCATGTGGGTTCAGTAAGAAGCGATTATAGGATAATTATTTTAGGACTGCCAGGGGAGAATGTGGTCCCTGCTGGATCTCATTGAGTGTTGATAAGCTAAAGGATTAAACCACATGGAGGTGAGCTACAGCAGTAATGAGATGGCAAAGGGCTGGGATGTAGGCAGGCAGGTATGTCATAACATACATTGTCCAATCTATTGTCGTCATGTAAAAGGCTGTTGTTAAATAATATTGTGTCTTAGAGGAACACTTGACTATTTATTACCAAGACTAGCGGTTGCCCGGGACTTCGTCTGCGATCCAAGATGAAAAGTAGCTATGTCCTAACCCAGGTCATGGTCTATGTGTGTGGCAAATTTTATCCAAATCCGTTCAGCTATTTTAGGGTGAAAGCGTAACAAACTCAATTTCGCATTTATAATATTAAGTTAGGAAGTTAGGATCATCAATCAGACAAGCGGAAACCTATTCTAGCAACATCCCATCACTTTGTGGCTTAGGCACATCTAGTAATGGCGGAGCAGACCATTTAAGAGGGTAATAATAGTTAAAGTAATAGTTATTTGAGAGGGACAGATTAGGTGTATATATCTACCCTCCTATCACACAATAAATTGAAACTGTAATATAAACTCATCAACGCGGTCTCAAATACGGAGCTAACGGCAACCTCATGCGTCTGAGAAAATATCAGACATTTAGACATGTGTATAAATAAATATACGCAACGACATCAAGTGTAAAAAAAACAATTTCAGAGATCGTTCCAAAATAAACAATGGGTTCAAAAGAACCCCACAGCAAATCATTAGGGTGAAAAAATTTGGGGGACCCCAAACCGACGCGTGCACGAACAAGATGAGCAGCCAAAATTTTATTTCATCCCCTTTCTGATAAACAATACACTTACGCAAACATTATGTATGTCGATATTGTTTTAGGGTCTATCTGGTGGTTACGAAAAAAGGAACCGTGGAATGCTGTCTATTATTTTAAATGCTGTTCTGTAGTAAAATTGGCAAAACATAACAATTATGGAATAATAAGTGTCTTTTGATCTATTCGACCCAAACTTGATAAAAAAATAGACGGATTCGAAGAATAAGCGTGGTTCTGATGACTTTGAAAAAAAAAAATATACAGGGTCAGACATCGACGTGCAAACTGAAACTATTGATTCAGTACATGATTTTGAATCCCTGTGCGTTAAAATTTTTCGGCGGTTATTAAAAAAACGAGCGAGCCTTACAGTAGTCGCATATGATGTGAAACATCTGACATCTCACCTTGGTTATAGCAAACATTAATTATTCAAAAAAAAATATTCAGGTATTATTTGAAGTTATTATTTGAGGTTAAGCGCACAGCTGATGCGTT
Organism: Brachylomia viminalis; assembly: GCA_937001585.2. Taxonomy (NCBI): domain Eukaryota; kingdom Metazoa; phylum Arthropoda; class Insecta; order Lepidoptera; family Noctuidae; genus Brachylomia; species Brachylomia viminalis. The sequence continues at coordinate 8,661,971 of OW443302.2, read as the reverse complement.
CACCTTTTCTATTTCCATTTCTCGTCACACACACACAACAGCTGTTGGCTGGCAGTACCAACCTCTCGGAAAATGGGTTGGTAGCATCTGACGGCCAACTCTACCACCGCGCGTGCTCATTGGTCAAATCAAATAGCGCGCGCTTTCCCAGCTTCCCGTTACACACTTCCGTCGCATTTCACGAAATAACTTCCACAGATTGCAAGAAAGCGAGAAGAAAGATATTACACATAAAAAAAATGGTGTTCCATACATTGTGACCGCGTAGTGTTTATTTTTTATGTTTTTTCCATATATTTTGCAGTTTTCTATGAAACAGCAGATTTTTTTTTGATAACCAACGAACTATTTATACGCCGGGGTCTCTAGCATCATGTGTTGAATTCATGCTTCCAGTTTGCACGACGATGTCCCTGCAACCCTGTATAGGTAGTTATTAAAAAACCTATTTCACATAATTGTAATGAAATTGACAGTTAAAAGTACGGAACACTAACTGCACAAGTATGAGTACCACTTGACTGGTGTTTTATTCCCAAGAATAAGTATTGAGAGGGACTTTGCTTCGCGCTTATCTGAGTATGAAAGAATAACAGAAATAATATGTCAGTTGGTTATTTTCCCGCGTATATTTCATAAACTCGACTGAGCGAATCGCTGGCAAGCTGGGGACTAGAATAGTCCCGAATTTCAGAAAAAACGAGTCGGAGCAAGATTGCCATAAAATAAGAAAGTAGTCGAAAGTAATTCGATTTAAACTACAATTCTTGACTTATAAGAAAATGGCTTTTGACATAGGTACTATACTTATCTACCCATTGTTAAAGAAAATCTACACTATTGTTTTCATCAAACAAAATAATGGACTATTTGAAGACAGTAGGTAATTGAATGTCTTTGTCTCCAACTTCCAAGCGTATTGGAACTAGTTACCTCTTTTGAGATTTAGTCATCTGATCTCGCTGAAAGATTCCATTTAACTGTTGCCAAGATTCATTCTGTTTGACGTTCTTCAAAGAATTAAAAATATCGAACAAAATAGCTACACATTTTTTTTTCTTTTATGGTCATACTTAACGGTTTCATAAAAGGGGTGTCAAGATGTGCACGCACTTATGAAAATATGTAATAAAAATCCATTACTATTATTACGAATCCCGCCCTACCGTGCTTCCCTTTCCGCCGGGTGTGAAAAATAATTATATTATTGTTACTAATAATAATATAACGAATCTGAAAACCAGCTATCCGATGTTCATAACAAGCCACAAAGCTTTTTTACGTGAATTACTGGCTTACAAACAACCAAAACTTTTCTTTTTACTAAAACTTCGTTTTATTATTATACTCGTGAATATTTTTGAATGTTTTACCCTGTTTTTGTGGGAACTCAGAATAATATTTGTGCACATCCATGGTGGCAAGTTTTTGAAATCAATGATATCGTTATACAAGGGTAAATAATTTACGAAGAGCGTCTAATTAAATCGCCTTCGTCCTTATTCTCAAATTTTAAATCCTACAAAATCCCTTTACATCGTCCTATTATTTTCATTTTTAATCACACCCTTAATTAAAGTGAATATTGTATTCGCACTGTTAAAGGGTCCACAATCCGAAAGTGGTATCTAACTGCCCAAAATGATGACAGTTACTCCGACTTTCAAGTTTGCTTTATCTGCACTTTAAATACAATACATTATTCAGATGCAATCCCCTCTCAATTATGACATTTGATGCGTAGGGTCGGGTGGAGGAACAGCAGTTGCATAAATTTAGTCAATTTGACACGGATTGGTAGGAGACGAGAGTGGAGGGCTGGGAAATATATCGCGTGGTTCATTTGGAAAAGTATGAGAATATATGCAACACAGGGCAATTTATTAAAAACGCTAATTGGACCCCGAGCACGGGTCGGCGCGGCGCGTTCTATTGACACTGACAGACATTTTGGAATGAAACGAGAACTTGTTCAATAAATGTGTTGAGTGTGTTGACGAGTGACAATATTTCTGAAGCTCAGGTGCTATCGTATTGCTCGCTATAATATAATCGGCGTTCTATTCTCACGTTATTCCCGGAATTAAAAATAAAACGTTGGTATTTATTATTTTCTCGAACTTTAGTTCGACTTATCCTAGACTTTAAACGAAATCTGTACTTATTAATTTGGCACCTGTTGAGCCAATAGTCGTTTTTTTTTTACTTATTTACATTAGCTAATCCCCAAAACATAGACAAATCTCTAGCGAAACCATTTCAAATTCGATCCACGGGAACAAAGTCTCGGTCATAACACTAGTGAACAAACACGAGCTTATTGTCTGGACATGATCATTGTGTCTTCCGGGTGACATCCGAGTGGGGCACTCGATTAGGAAGAGGGCACATGAGCGGATTCATAGTGGTTCCCCACTACAGACCCGCACGGTTAAGTCACCAGTCACGCCTCGCCTTATTGACCAATCATTGTATAGGTAACCGTCACGCAAACCTAATATATTTTGTACCTACATCCTCAATACCGGGTTTAGTTTCCTTGTGCCTTTGGGAGCGAGACCTGTTCCCCATAACATAATTCCGGAGCTTAGTATTATTAGAACCATTTCTGAAGACCCAATGACCAGGAAATCAAATATGGACAGCATTTTTGACCACAAGATACAAACCAAAACAAACCATCAATCAATCAAATCATTTATCATAGGAAAATCGTCAAACTATTTCAGCAAGAAGTTTGCTGAAACAACCGCGCACCAGACAATCTCTACTCTATTTACCAGGAACAATTTCAAATTCAACTGAAATTGCGAAGCAAAAAGGCCAAATAACGTTTTAGCCTCAAGCGGAAGTGCCCTCCAGCAGACGCAGTTATGAGGCGGAAAAAGCCGTATAAGAGGAACTGTAGTGTTTCCGCACTACAGGCTCGTTTCGAGCTGATCCAAGACCACTTGACCTATCATTGTGAGCCATCCGTATCAATCGACGAGCTATTGAAATCTGTAACGGTCCTCATTAGCCTCATTATATTACGTAGTCGGCCCGCGAAATAGCACAGCTTTGCATAAAGTATTCCAAGTTGGGCGTAATCCTTGTTTGTGTGTAAGAGCGCCGGATATGGAACACTCGGAAAAGTATTATGAGTGAACTAGTTAGCTTTTATGATAATCAGCTACATTTGTAGTACGTTACGGTAATGGTGTTAAGAGCGTTTATACCTTATGAGTGGCAACGTCGCAATTTAGTGTCATATTTCGTGGTTTTCAATTTTTATCATTTAATCCGAGCCATATTTTAAAAATCTGTTTAATTAACTTTTTAGAATTAGGGTGAAAACTGTGTAAAAGGTAAGAAATCGTTGCGTTTACAGTTCTATTAATATGCAAATAATACATTGGAAACTTGCAGGGCGTTATTTTCATTGTAAAATAACTGTAAGCATTACGGTTACTTACTTTTAAAACACTTTCACGTACTTAATTCTAAAAAGTTAATTAAACAGATTTTTAATATATAGCTCCGATTAAATGCTAAAAATTGAAAACCACGAAATATGACACTAAATGGCGACGTTGCCACTCATAAGGTATAAACGCTCTTAAGAAGATCGTTTATTTATTTTTATGTGTTTTGACTCTCTTTATGCGTTCTCGTACCTACTACTATAGCTTTTATGTGTACAAAGTATGAGTCACAATATTTAAACATGCTAAGTGCGTATAAAACCTCTCGTGAAGTAGGGTTCCACAGTAAGTTATATGGAAACAAAAAAGGAAGCATGCATACCTGTAAGTTCATTATAATGACAGACAGACATGACGAAAGACACTACAAGAGTCACTACAGAACCCCAAAAGAGTACAATACGGAACCACCACCCGTATCGATTGTCGCCGAACATTGTATACGTACATGAATGGTGTATCGGGCACAAAGGCCGCAATTGTGACAGATTGCTACTCGTTCCAATTACCAGCCCTGTCCAAGGTTTTATTTAATTCCCAGCTCATGTCGCGGCAACACGATACTCGTATCAAAGGACGTATAAGTAACATAAGAGTCAAGAGTATAATTATATTACAATATTGGCATACAATATTACTCACACGATACAGCGATCAAATCACGAATGAATATGGAAATACGTAGTTATCGCATTAACATGTGGCTGAAATTATAATGATGGATCTACAGGATGCTTCTGGTCGCGATCATATCCGCAATTCATTTGCAATGCATTTCCATTCATTGAACTCTCGAGTGACGATTCGACTCTTCAGTTAGGTATTATTGTCGATCTAACACAATTTGTTATTAAACAAATCAGCTGCTTTTTCGTAAAACGGGTTTCTATTTTTTTTTGCATCAACTTTTTCATTCATTTATCACTTCAAATCAAATCATTTATTGCTTTGCAAACATGGGTAAATAATTGGTACATATTTATGTTGTCACAGAAGTTAGTTCTCCATGTTCTACCGGCACATGGGCATGCAAATCATAATCATAATCAATATCATTTTAAAATTATTATTCCATTTTACAAATTAATGTCATATCATTTAGAAAAATGTCACAATATTACATCAAATGTCACTGGCTACAATATTAAGTATGTCAATGGATACGATACAAACATGTTTTAATTAAGTAAAAATAAATATTTTATTTTATCAAAAAGTCCAATTACATTTTAGTTTTAATTATTATTGCAAAGTGCATGTCATGAATAATAAACTGAAAACAAGAAGAGTACCAAGAGATCAATCATAGTCATTTAAAATTGCAACAACTTGGGTCCTACAGATTTTTTCCGATAAGAACTCCGAGATATTATAATATGATTAACTTATGAGAAAGTTTTTTAAATGTCTTTTTTTAAACAAATTAACATTTAAGCTTTTGATTGATTCTGGTATGTGATCATTCACCTCTGCACTCTCAGACAATTTCTAATTTCCGAAAGGCCAAACTCACCACAATCCTTTTCGTTTAGGTATGGCGCACTTGGGCAAATAACGTCCCCCGTAATCGTCGTAATTGCGCAACCAAGCAGCCACCCTCCCGAAATATAACTATTACGCTTTTATTAAGCTCACGGACCCACCAAAGGGATACTCATAATTTAATTACGACCCTCAGAATAAGTTATTTCAAGTCTGCAGGAATTGCCTCGCTGCGCTGGTTATTTGGTTGTTTGGTTGAGAAGTCAAAAGCCGTTGGCTTCATTAAAAAAACTATTTTTTTGTAATTACCACGGAACCCAATTAGTTTTACTATTCAAGTTTATAACCTCTTGGAATTCGTATCGAAACTGTTACTTAGAAAGTAGATTTTAATGTTTGTCATTCATGTCAGTTTGTCTTCAACAGGATGGGTCACTAAGGAGCTGAAAGTTTTCACTATAATCGTAATGTAGAATAATTTCGAAAACGTGTTGTTTTAATAATGTTTATTGGATCTCTGGAAGCCGCATCGCAAACTAAAATGAAAACTTACAAACTCTGCTTCAACTTTCCCGAAACAAAAAACAGCGTTTCCAAGCGACTTCGTCTGCCTTAAGTAGTTTATTCTACTGCTTAATTGTAAAAGTAAGTCCAAACTTTTTAAAAGGCAATTTGCGTGAAGTACGATGAATTTTACATACATACAGTGAGTTTATGTAGGTATGCATGCCATGTAGGTATGTAGGATGAAATGTTGTATAAACTTAGTGAAATAAATAAACAACAAAATGGACGCTTTTAAGAAGTGACACATTATTAACCAGTAATACTTACGCTTAATTTATCATGCATGAGGAACACCAATGTTTAATGAAAGCAAATGGGTTACCGACCACAGCAGTCAACTGGCCACCCCGGCGGCGAACGGCGCGGCGTGTATAACACTCACCCGAGGGAATATCGTCGCGTTGCTGACCTTGTTAAATTGATCAGGTTGCCCCCAAAATGCCGGAACCCGTCAACGCCTTCACACCTAAGTATTTAGTGACAAATTTCCATGTAAATTACTGAGTCGGTCGGGATTTTGCATATTGTGCGTACGATTCCGTTCTGTGTACATACCTATAACGTGACACAAAACAGGAAGGGGGCCCTGTTAGACTTGTAAAGTGTGACCGTTACTTACACGCTGTTTGTAACACAGTTCAAGCACCATTTGCACGATTTTTGGGAACAGTAAAACGTTTGTAATGCTGTTTTCCTTTTGGATTAGGTAAAATTAAGTAGGTATTTTAAAAAAGTCGCTTTGCCGCGGGTGTTCTTCATTTTCTAAAGAAATTCAAAAGACAAGACGCCAAAGGCTGCGCAGCTATTCTTATATTTTAGCTACGGTAAAGATTCTTTGGGAACTCTAAACTCACACTTAACCGGTTTTTATTTTTCGCTGAGATCTCCGCCTCTTCTGTTTGGCGTGGTAAGAGCTCAACTCATTAAAACTGAGTGCCCAATTTATTTTATTTTTAGTATGAATTTTCATACATTTCGCCTACATTTTATTTACAGCTCAAACGTATTACTAGTAACTTTTCCATGCAAATAAAATCCTACATTTCCACTTAGCGTGCCTCTAAAGTAACTTCCTCCGAAATCCCAATGGAAGAATTTTGAAAAAAAAATACTGAGGTCTTTCCAAAAATATTCCTGAATACCTCTAGACACAGAAAGAAAGGGCTTTTGAAATTGTTATTGCTTGTTCAAATAGATTTCATTTTATATTCAACAGAAGCCAAGTTGACGCACAAACAAACCAGCTTATATTCATATACGCCAGACTAGTAGGTAAAGGGAAATGTTATTAGGGATAATAGGAGTCCGGCGAGACCCTTTAGTCGGGGTAGACAATAACCGTTTCCTCTTCAATATTGCTCTATCTATAGCAACCTGGCGGCTCGCGACGCTGACAGGGATTTATACAGGGTGGCCGGAACATTGACGTCCAAAAATAAAATTTCGGTCCCTCGTATCGTGGGGTATTCGAATCACCCCCATGTATGTTCCGCGACTTTTCATAGTTTTCGAGTTATGAATTTTTTTCTGAATGTTTGAAAATTTTCGACCTGACCAACCTAAAAAAATTCAAAAAAAAAAGTAGAGGGTTTTATCGAGTTTCTTTTTTTGCAACTGAATTTTCATAAGTAGTACTTTTATGCATAAAATAATCAGCTTCGTAACTGTGGTGAAAGTTATGAAAATGTTGATCTAAAGTGAAAAATTTACGTTCGGTAAATTATGACTTAAATTTTCAACTTCAAATTAAAAATCTAAACAGGTGACTTCATGGTTCTCAAGTAGGCTTCAAGAATGCGCCAGACTCTCAGCTTTCATAATCATTAAAAAACGTAGGACTTAATGGGGCTAACTTTGGCCTTAATCGGCCTTCAAAGACTGCGAAGTGGAAAATTCTTAAAATTAGCTATCTGATTAATAATTTTTTTTTTCCATTTTCTCGCTCCTAAGGTTATTTAGTTTGCTAACCAAAAATTACTGCAGGAAAGCTAAGATTTAAACACGGAGATTTTTTTAAATGTTAGTTTAATGAATTTTGCGCGATCCGTTCTCGTGGACTATGGGTTGTAAACGAGGGTGCAACTCTTTTACCTGCAATAACAATGGACCGAGAGGAAAAGAGACCGAATTATTGCTATCTCTCTCACGCAAGGCGCGCAACCGAAGCCAACGCAAAACAAGTACCTCAGTCGTACTCACATTGTGTTTACTGCTATACGCGTGTCGCCATTTTGTCTTTACCACACTCGCTTTGCCCACGGACTCCGCTGCCTACTTGTTTGACTACTTTGCTCGTTTATTGGACTGTGTTTTGCATTCTGATTTGGACTTTTTTTACGTGGAAGTGTAAAAAATGAGTTACACGTTAAGTGAATATGCAGAAATGCATTATTTTTATGGAGTTGCACAAGGAAACGGCCATGAAGCAGCGCGACTGTATCGCGAACAACTTCAACGTCGTGGTGGGCCGCAACCTGAGCGATATCCCGACCATCGTGTTTTTATTAACACGCACAACACTTTGATGGCAGGCCGCATCCCTGGTCGACGCGGCAGTCATGAAGGAATCCCTAGAGCTAACCCGGATCGCAGAGAAATGGTGCTGGAAGAAGTTCAGCGAAATCCGTCTACGAGTACGAGAAGTATGGCTCGTGCTCTGAACATCCCAAGGACTTCTATCCAAGACATTCGTCACGATGAAGAATACCACGCGTTCCACATCCGACGAGTCCAAGCTTTACTGCCTACAGATCACCAATTGCGCGTTGATTTTTGCCAAACCATGTTACGAAAAGAGCAAGAGGATCCTGGATTTTTCAATAAAGTTTTATGGTCAGATGAGTCACGATTTGAGCGATCCGGAATATTCAATATTCATAATTACCACACGTGGGCGAATGAAAATCCACTCGAAGTGAGAGCTTCGACATTTCAACATCGCTTCAGCGTTAACTTGTGGTCTGGTATTCTCAATGGCGAACTAATTGGTCCGTTTGAACTGCCGTCCAGACTTGATGGAGAAACATACAAAAACTTTTTGGAAAATGAACTTCCATTGTTGCTGGCAGATGTGAATCTCGAACTCAGACGAACCATGGTGTTGCAAAATGACGGCGCCCCGTGTCACTATGCAACCCAGGTCCGAAATTACTTAGATGAAACATACCCCAACAGATGGATCGGACGCAGCGGACCAATTAGGTGGCCTCCACGCTCACCTGATCTCAACCCCATCGATTTCTTTATTTGGGGCTATTACAAGGAAATAGCATACGCCCGAGACTGTTCAAGTGAACAAGAGCTGAGGCAGTTGATTGCAGAAGCTGAACGTGTTGTGAGAGAGAACAGAGACGCTTTTAGACGATTGCCAGACAATTTCTTACGTAGGTGTAGAATGTGTATTGCTGCTGGTGGTGGCCACTTTGAAAACCTTTTCTAAATGTTAAAAATAAATTAAGTACTTTTTTCACATTATCATCTGTGTTTTATTCAAAACCACTTTTTACGTAAAACTTTTCTTACCCAACTCTGAAACTATTTGTTGGTTAGTTTTCAGTATTCTTATCATTAATTAACCTTAGGAACGAGAAAATAGCCAAAAAAAAATAATTACTCAGATGGGTAATTTTAAGAATTTTTCCACCTCGCTGTCTTTGAAGGCCGATTTTAAACAAAGTAGCCCTATTAAGTACTTCATTTTTTTTATGATTATGAAAACTGAGAGTCTGGCGCATTCTTGAAGCCTACTTAGGAATTATGAAGTCACCTGTTAAGATTTTTAATTTAAAGTTGAAAATTTGAGTCATAATTTACCGAACGTAAATTTTTCACTTTAGATCAACATTTTCATAACTTTCATCACAGTTACGAAGCTGATTATTTTATGCATAAAAGTACTACTTATGAAAATTCAGTTGCAAAAAAAGAAACTCGATAAAACCCTCTACTTTTTTTTTTAGAATTTTTTTAGGTTGGTCAGGTCGAAAATTTTCAAACATTCAGAAAAAAATTCATAACTCGAAAACTATGAAAAGTCGCGGAACATACATGGGGGTGATTCGAATACCCCACGATACGAGGGACCGAAATTTTATTTTTGGACGTCAATGTTCCGGCCACCCTGTATAACAACCAGAAATACTCCCACATTCCCGTCTGTAAATATAATTACAACTTCTAAACGAATGTATTCGTTGTAGTGAATACTAATCCGAAATACTATTTCGTAATTATTTGAGAAAATGTTAGGAAATCATGGAACTCCCTTGAATGTTTATCTCTCCATGTGAGTTGTTAGATTCGGCCAAAGGAATTCGGCTATTGCGACGTTCTTTGCCAACCTATTTGTCACGATGGTACTTACTCATTTTTACTACACATGGCTTCAAGATGTACGCCTGAGGTTTCCTTGACCTCTTCAGGCGACAAATAGGAACTTTACATGCTTCAAACATAAATCAAACTATAGTGCAACACAGACAGTTAAAATACGCTCAAAACACATTTGTTAAAGTTAACGATTCTTCAGCAAGGCAACTTTTTTCTACTTAGTGACTCTCTATTAATCTCTAATTATTTTTGGTTTACATAAACGACTTCCCAAAACATGTCAGTTTTCCTATGGTTCTTTTTGCTGATGACAGTACGATCATTGTTAGACAAAATAAAAATAGTGACTATGAATGTGACATCAAAGACTCATTGCAACAATCAATTAATTGGCTTGACCATAATAATTTGAAATTAAATTTAAGTAAGACAAAAATTATGCAGTTTAGACAGAGAGTAACTACTCCTGACATAAATATATTAATTGACGATAACAAAATTGAGGAAGTAGAACATATAAAATTTCTAGGTTTGACTATTGACTCTAAACTGACTTGGAAAGAACATGCATCAATCCTCATAAAAAAATTAAGTCGCTTCGCCTTTGCTCTATTCAAGCTTAAGAAAGTCGTAAGTCAGGCAGCTGTTATAGCTGCATATTATGGCTATGTAGATTCCACATTACGATACGGAGTAATTTTTTGGGCAAATTCATGTGAGAAAAATAACGTTTTTAAAGCTCAGAAGAGGTGCATTAGATCGATGTGTAATTTAAAACAAACAGATAGTTGTAAACCACATTTTAAATCCCTTAGGATATTGACATTACCTTGCCTTTATATATACGAGACTGCATTGTTCGTCAAGAAAAACAGTAAATTATTTAAAAAAGCTTCTGAGGAACGTTATAGATCAACAAGACCGGAATATCGACACGAACTATGTCTAAGAGCCTCAAAGACGGCCCTTATGCATAAAAGCATTATCTGCATGGCACCAAAAATATATAATAAAATACCAAATGCTATCAAAGATTTGAATTTGATACAATTTAAACGAAAACTGAATGATTTTTTAATTGAAAAATGCTACTATACCATTGGCGAATTCCTTCTTGACAAAGTGTAAAAACTGACAATTATATATTTATGCTTGACTAACTGATTGTATTTTAATTTTTGTAATAATAATTAATTGTAGGTATTCTAATATGATGTTATCTCAATTTTGACATTTTTATTTAATATATCAATTCTCTTTTGTTTGCATTTCAATGTAAATCAATTTTGACATTTTTGTTTGTATTTCAATGTAAATCAATTTTAATTTCTGATATTGTTAAAACGTGTATGCCTAATGGGTAGCTTTTTGAGTTTCCATAAAATTACTGTAAGACCTGTTGTATCACCAAAAAGCACACGAATAAATACTTTGACTTTGACTTTGACTTGACTCTAGGCTCAGATAACTAATATTTTTAGCTGTTCAAGATTGCTTTTGCAGACTATTCCAATTTAATATTAAATAATATCTACTTAGTTTTGTGAAAAAGTTGTTTCAAGGTAAATATTTAATAGGTTTAACAATATAACTAAGCTCAGTAGCGAATACCTTTAGGTACATTATTTTTTATAATTTATGTAGTATGGCCTGTGTCCCAGCAGTGGGAACATTATAGGCTGATTATGCATTATGCAAGTAGTAATCAAAGGGCGACTCATGTAAAAATAGCTAATAGAATAAGAATAAAATGAAATCTTACTTATTTCTACATGGGAATCTTTGTACATCTGCGACGGAACGGGGAAAAATCGAACGAGATATCCGAATTATAGATAAGTTGCATTTTATGTCGACCATTGCTAGCCCGCGGCATGCGGCATCGGGCCTGTCGCCAAAACGCATTTCACTTTTCCACCCCATTGAAGTCGAATTTCAAAAATTGTTTCTTAATTGTTGCTTACACTACAAGAAGGGTGCACGAGAATGTTGTTTCAAACGAAGGGTTGTTTGTTTTGAGCTCAAAGATATACATTATACATACGATGAAACGCACGAGTTAGAAGTTACTTCTTCTCGAAAGAATTTCTAACTCACAGAACTTAATATCGGTTCTTCCTTGTATCTTTAAGACTGATGGTAATGTTGATCGAATTGATATAAAGCGAATTTCCATTATTTGATCAAGATTGATCATAATATGGAAATTCGATTAGATGGAATCCGCTGGATCCGGTAGTGGACCTCTTTTAGCTGAATCGATGATGATCAACGTTGTAGCATACGTTGAAATATCTCGGTTAATACTTCCTATTATTTCATTGTAAGCTGATTAACCCCATTTTTATGTCCACGCAATCACTGTTCATTCCGAGGTTGCCTGGAAGAGATCGCAGAAAGCGATAAGGCCGCCCATTGTATGTTTTGTAGTGTTAAATGTATTTTTTTTTGTATGTATTTTATGGTGTACAAAAATATTGTGAAGGCCGCAGGAATCCGCTGGATGCGGGAAGCACAGAACCGGTCAAAGTGGTGATGCTAGGGGGTGGCCTATATCCAGCAGAGAACGACTTTCGGCTGAAACGATGATGATGATGAACCTGATTAATATGATAAATTTTACTCCTTCCTTTGTTACGTTAGGTTCAACTTCTAGTCCGACAAGCAGTAGGTGGCTAATTAGTATTTTACACGGGACTGCTGTCACCTACCTGCCACAATCCAATTACTGGAACATACGAGCATAGATGTGCTTACATAAGACACGACAGATTATTAGATATTCGGGTTTCCCGTAGAGACTATTCTTGTAGTCGCTGGACTTAAACTGGACCAAAGGATTAATGTTATCTTCGACTCAAAAAGCTCATGGTTAATTTCATAGTTAAAAGTACAAAATACATTACTTAATGTAGTGCATATATTTTATTTTATAGATATGTAAATAGGTAAATACCGACTCACACACTCAAGACGTCAGGTCACAGTCACCGCGAATGGCGGGAAAATGGAATGTGAAGGGTCACCCTGGACTTGGATGGATGGTGAGCCTGTGACTCCTGTAAGTAAATCGTGATTACAGCAAATTTTTTGGTACAGATATTTACAGATACCTACTACACCTATCTACATAAATATACTCACGTCTGTTCTTATAGGGCAACAGAATCTACAGAATGCCACATGCTACGATCCTGATGTATGAACGTGGATGAAGCAAAAGGTGCATGTATAAGGATCGTAGTACAAACTATCGCACAAAACCCCAAAGCAACGTTGAAAAGTTTATGTAATTGACATTCAAGTGTACAAAGAAGTTCGGTAAATCAAATGAAAGCAGTTTTCAGCAACAAAGAATTCCCGGTTAGGTGTGCTGTGAATTGCTACGTTATTTTACAAAGTGAAATAAACAAAGATGCCTGTCGCACGTACTTCACCTCCAACAGTTTTCTCATATAAATCGAATATTGAGTTGAACTCAATGATAAATTGTTCCAATATTTCAAATAATTTATTGTTTGCATTGAACTAGTTTTAGTAGTCGATATTGTTTATTCAGTGTGCTCTATTGTACCTACCTAATGGATGTGCATTTGTGTTTCGTGGTTAATTTACCTACTTGCATTTACATATATTGTACCTATTTATCAGTTGTTATTATTCCAAAATCTTCAGCCAACCTAGTCGACCTTCGTTCACAAAAACAAACACTTTTTTTTTGTTATGAAACATATTGTGTTCTTAGTTTGCTTAAAAAAGCCAATAGTGAGCTCAAAGCTATTTTGGCAACCAGTCTTTAATAATTCAGCTAGTTGGAGAGTCTACTTTTTAACAAGATACTTTTATCGGCAAATATAACGACAGTTTTCGAATGTCGCGATATTGGAATCGTACCTATTTATTTCTTTCACGCTACGTTACAAATGGAACTTCAGGAAATAATACGATTTTCATGACAAAATGTTACAGACACGCGCATGACGAGATGAACCTTTTGTCAGAGCTAACGATAGGAAACGGAAGTCGTCTACAGAAAGATAAATAAATTACGTAATATATTATTCATCGTGGTGGATTTGAGGGCAATATATTCACATGTGGGGACGCAGTTTTTATGTTAGCTCGTCCCCACTTTTATGAAGCACAATATTTCGGTGATTGTCCGTGGGTTATGGCCGTGCCTATGACCTCACAGAAAATCAGGGATTAGAGGATGCGAGTTGTCTGTCTCATTTTAGATCAGTGGCTCCCAACCTTTGACCGGGCCACAAGGTTGAATAAAATGTTATTTAAACTTTAGACATAATCGTACTCATCTTATTTAATACTGTGTTGTACACCTATCTACGCCTAGCTACGCCTAGCTTACGCTTGAATGCCCAATAAAATGAATAAAAACATTTCGCGCGCCATATTTTAGCTCACGTACAGTGCCGTTTAGGATCCATTGTTTTAGATAAAAACTAAAAATATTTTCAGTGTTTTTTTTTTCGTATTTTTTGTTTGACGTGCAACAAACTCGTCACAGCGGGTTTAGCTAGCAGATAACATGTTAATCGTCTATTCCAATACGTTCTGAACTTCTGACCAATAGTTTTCACAAAACATAAAATAGGTACAACGTGGGGCAAAAGTAATTTCAAATGTGAAATGGCTTCAATTAGATTGGAAATAAAAAAAAGGCTCTGTTTTCACGGTAGGTTCATTTAAAGGAGTAAATTGATGACCTTAAGTCGAAAAAAAAAATATCGGTCAAACGACCACCTCCTGAGTTGTTGCTCATTTGTGCTAGTTTTACGGCATGTTTAATGGTTGCTCGCAAAACATCCTCCAAATTCGTGATATCTTCTTCAATGCTGGCTTTCAAGACTTGCAAGGTTTATGGTTTGTTGTGGTAAACGCGAGATTTCAAAAAGCCCCAAAGTAAGAAATGTGGTTCCGTCAGATCTGGCGATCTGGCTGCTGTTCAAATCGCCAAAATGGGAGATCACACGGCCCCGATAGGTATTGGTGTTTCAAAATATCCATCGTTGCATGAGCTCTGTGACTGTGTGTATCGCTTCGTTACATTGTCAACTAATTCTCATTCTGTCTACAACATAGTATCAAATTGACTGACCGGTTGGTGCAGTTGGTAGCGAACCCGGGACCAGCGGCTCAGAAGGCAGGGTCTTCTGAGCCGCTGGTCCCGGCTTCGATCCCCGGACAAGTCAAACATTTGTGTGCATGAACATGTCTGTTTGACCTGTGTCTGGGTGTGATATGTATATAAGTAAGTAGGTATGTATATCAGTTATCAGGTTACCGTAGTACAGGTTCTACCTAGTTCGGGACCTGAAGACCTTGTGTGGATGTTGTCTCATATTATATTATTATTATTATATTAAATCACTATGACATTATAACGTCATTTAGCAAAAATTATGGCACATGCATATTATGACCTTTTTTAAACTACGCTGAACATAAATACTAAAGTCACTTTTCAGCTACGTTCGTAAGTAGGTAGTGGACTTGTACGAGCCAAATGAAATAAGAAATAAGAATCCGTAATGTTCGTATATTTATTGGCCATGAAAGTACCAAGCAGGAAGTTTGGAGGATCACATTCCCGTTGTAGACGCAATATCACAAACATCGGTTGTCCGTCGTGTTTCATCGTATTGTAACGCAACACTCACGAAAACAAATGTTAACTGGATCTGAATGACAGGCCGTTAGCCAGAAGAATGATTGAAGTAAGTACTTTTTTATTTTTTTAGGGTGGGAAATCATCAAATAACTTTTCCGCTCTAGGCAGAGTAAGTACCTACACACATCAAAAGTGTCTAGGGATCAACATATATTTTTGCAATAACTTTTCTCCTGATTGATATTAATTAAAATTTTCTTTATGGATTCATAAAATAAAGTGTTTTCGTTTGTCACAGTAACGATAAACCAAGTCACCTTTGCATTAATAAAGAAATTTGCCATTTTCCTAATAAAGGGATTTTTGACATTTGAACCACTAACACAAAAGTTCGAAAAAAAGACTGAAATAACAGTTTTCTTTAAAATTTTATTGGGTAACTTAAACAATTAATAATCCGTGTTTCTACCGCGAACACTAACAACACAAGAACATCGGTTTGGCATACTCAAAATGAGTTCATCCAAATCACGCTGTGGAATGGCCGCCCATGTTCGTTGCAACAACAAAAAAAGGTCTTCTTGCGACTGGATACCCTCCATATTCGGCAGAGCTCTTCTCTGTAGCATATCCCATGCATGCTCAATCGGGTTCAAGTCTGGCGACTGAGCAGGCCAGGGCAGGACATTGATGTTAGCTGCGGCGAGAGTCTGTCTTACAACTCTTGCGGTGTGCGGTCGTGCATTATCATGCATTAACTGAAATAAGGGACCGATTTGCACTTGTAGAGGAACGATGACGTCTGATACAATCGTCTCAGCATAAATTTGAGCGTTGAGGTTGCCTCTGATCCAAATCAACTCAGTTCTTCCGCCGATCCAAATACCCGCCCATACCATGATGGTTCCACCACTATAAGGATGGACTTCCTGGCAGGATTTTAATCGCTGTTGGCGTCCAGGGGTTCTCCAGTGTCGTATACGTCTTGTATCCGGTCTCATACCAAAACGAGACTCATCAGAAAAGCACACGAAACGCCATTGTTCTTCTGCCCAATTTCTGTGTTCAAGAGCCCATTGATATCGAATCCTACGATTGTGCATTGCTATAGGTGGTACCCGTAGCGGTCTTCGGGAATGAAGGTTCACTTCATGCAAGCGGTTTCTGACTGTTTGGTCGCTAATTAAGTTCCCTGAAGAGTGATGAAGCCTCACGGCTAACATCATGGCGGTTATTGTTGGAGCTCTTCGAGTTAAGATTTGAATGTATCGGTCTTGTCTCCGTGTGGTGCAGCGATACCGTCCTCCATGGCGCTCAGCCACGGTACCAGTGCTTCGGTAACGTGTCCAAAGTCGACTGATAACACTCTGACTTGTATTCAGAGCTAAAGCCACAGTACGTTGCCGGGAACCAGCTTCTATCATTCCCACGGCTCTGAGCATTTCTTCCCTGCTTAAATGACGTCGCCGCTCCATAATAACGTTGGTTTTAATCAGTAGTAGGGAAACAGTAGCACTAATAATGTCTTCAATGCGTTGTATGTTTTTATAGGGAAAATATTGACAGCTGATTTTCATCTTTTACTCGAATTTGATTCACAGTTCCTGATTCAAATTATGAAATGCACCAAAAAGGATCCATATAAATTTATAAAATCATAAATTTATTACAAAGCCACATCTTAATCTCAAGAAATCCGCATAAAAATGCTTGATCCCTAGACACTTTTGATGTGTGTAGTTAAAGATTTCTGCGAGGTCCTAGCACCTACGTTTAAATTGTGGAATGTAAATAAATATTGAGTATTGAATTAAAAGGTCATTGGGCATTTTTGAACCGGTACCTACCTCGAAGTACGCGTCCATTATTGAAATGTGTTTTTTTTAAGGTTTATGGTTAAAATTTCACGGAATGTATTTATTTTAATCCAAATGTATGGGGAAAAAATGTTATGTGGTTCAACACAAAACGAATATTTTTCCCACTTATTGATTTTCAAAAAGTGTGTTTCTTCTCATTATTATATTTAATTCTCTAAAAATAATGTAGGTACTTAGGTAACTATTTTCAGGTTTGTTCGGGGATTACTCATAAACTAGTATTTTTATAAATGGGTGCTTAGAATGACGTGGGAGAAACTGCGGAGAACAAGATAGAAAAGATCTTAAACTTTCTTGTATCTTTTTAGGAAGACCTTTGTGCATTTTTGTAAGCATTTTATTTATTTAGAAGGATATGTATGTACGAAAATTCGCTTTTTTTAATATTAATTCTTGTTTTAGTAAAAAAAACTTTCCCATACTTTTGAGGAATGTGTCTCATTACATTGGGTAGTATTCATGGTTTTTAACATACTCCAACTAGTTTCGTTAGTGGTCGCTGGTGGATCACAGGTCCGATGAAAATGCCCAATTAAAATAGGGTTGCTTTTATACGGCGATTTCCCGAATGAAACAAAAGAAACGACAATGAAAATTGAAAAAAAAATGGTAAAAGGATAAAACCAATCAACTGGCGCTGTTACTTTATTTGGATTGACAAAAAAAGTTCTCTTTTACAACCAACAGTTTAGTTTGATAGAACCAACTATAAAAAGAAAAAGTAAGTTCAAAATCTAAAACCCGACTACTGAAAAATGACTCTCTAAAAAGTATGAAACAAGAAAATATTCACACCTGAAATTTTTATTTATCGTCTAATAAATAAACAACTTACACATAATATATTTTAATGTATTTAATACATTGATGTTGGATAGCTGTGGATGCCACCTACCTTAACAAAACAATACTGTGCAGGACAGCCGATCCCATAGTTTAAGTTACATACTTTTTTATTGGGACTTAGTATTTACTATTTTTGGAACTACTTATGTAAAGTACAATCAGCACTATTCTAAGTTTAAAATAATGATCACGTAAAAAGCTAAGTTAGATTAAAATTGCTTATTAGTCTTAGAGGCTAGAGATTGTAATGAATTACTAAGAAGAACCTGGTTCTTTTTAATAAAAGAAAAAATAAATAAAAATAAACTTTTTTATTGGTCTGAGGTTACATAGTATAATAGTTTTAGGCACGTGTTATTTTTATCTTTGGGAAATAAACAGTGTACCATTTTAGAAAGTTAGCCAGATGTTAGAATTCCTGCGGCGCTCGGGAATTTTGGGTCACGTATTATATGTATTTGCTTATTGTCGAGCGTCGTAGTAAAATTAATGTTTTATTATATTGTTTAAATGTTTTGTTGACGGTAGTGTATAAGAAGGTTATTGTCTGCGTCCATTGTTACATATTTTTTTAGTTTATTACTCTAGGGCCTCTAGAGGGCGCCATATTCAATTTAATATGACGTCACATGGTCTACAACAGCGGACGCTCCAGACGCTTCCAGCGATACCTCATTTATACAATTGAGATAAGTATTTTAGGGGTTATGAGGGAACAGATGAATAAACATACATAGCGGTCAAAATCTTAACCCTCCTTTTTCCTTCGCCGTAGTCGGGTAATTAAAAAGGACAAACGTGAACCTTTTCCAACTGTTCCAATTCCTTTGTCAATTGTATTTACTTATTTAGTTCCTAAAATTGTAAAAAAAACTACATAGATAAGTATATTTGGTATAATTCGCATTTAAACAATAAATATTTTATAAGAATTCAATTTGTCAACTTTGTGTCAACTTTGATGATACTTATAAAGTTATACTTATGTGAGCTTTATGGATAGGTAAAGTATTGTCAGTTCAACAGTCGCATAGGTGTCTAGTCTCCCAAGTAGGTACTTACCTTCGTAGGTAGGTAATTGTTTGCTCGACTTAACAGTGATGACTTTCATTTAATTATCTGTGTAGGGTTGCGGTGTCGAAGCGTTATTAGTATATTTTTCCATTTACGGGACTTTACTCGTAATGACTTTAACTGCTTCAGGTAATTTATGGTTCAAGAGGTTGCTTACTTTTTTTTTAATTCGATCAGTTTTTCGTTTTTTTACAGTTTAAAATCTATTCTTTCTCCGTCTTCTTCTGCCCACCCTGGTCCCATGTTACATGGAGTCATAGCAATAAGTATTTACCTTCCGTGCTCTTAACTGTCATTGTAAAGCGTTCGAGGGCATTGATTATATGCTGAACGTTGCGTTTGCAGCTAATAGGCTAAGAGCACCATATAAGGCTCTAAATGACCAAGTGCATTGACCCAAACAGCTTGCGAATATAATTGTTGGCAAGCGTATAACGTGCGTGACACGTTAGCCTAACATAACATTATCGTATGGAACCCGAAACGCACGGAGCCGTTCTAGAGCTAATTAACTAATTACGTAACTAACGTATTACGGTTGTGCGGTAATTGCCACAGTAAACTTTGTCAAGCAGGTGGGCAATTTTAATAGTCAAGACGTAGGACTTGTTAAACAGTTGAAGACGTTGTTACGGGTTACCACCCAAAACCGTCTATAGAATAAAGCACAGAAAATTGGATAAGCAATGGCGCCAGCTAGTAAAAAGCCGAGAATCTGAATCAAAAAAATACCCTATGCCTTGGTACCTAATTCGACCAACAAACAGGGTCCTAAGAGAAATAGCAAATAAAGATAACTTCAAACTAACGAAGTCGATTAAAAACAAAAGAAACTCATGAAAAATGTATATGTATATAAGTATGTATATCACTCATTTTTTTTTTTTTGAGGATGGGAAATCATCAAATGACCCCTCCCGCTCTGGGTGGAGCGGAAGGGAGTGTCAGACTCTTACTGATTAAAACCCACCCGTGTTCCTTCCTTGGCCCTTTATGTTCCGGGTCAGCGGTACCCCTTTCGGATGATCCCGCTTTCCCGGCAGGCTTGGGACCTAGTGGGCCCCCTCTTCGATGCTGACATCTCTTTGAGGCGCACGTGGAAAACGTACGCGCCGTCCAGCACGGGCCTGGTCCTGATCGGACGGTGAGCTACCCATTACTCACCGCCCGCAGGCCCGCGCCTACGGTGGCCGGGAGTCGTCACGCGGCTCCCGACGCCCGGAGCGTCCACCGCGGCGGCTTGGACGGGAGACTCTCTCCCTTTCCCGTCCCGCCACCTCCTTCGCTAGCATGACTGCTTCGCAGAAGGAGGCGACTGCCTCCCATTCCCCCTCGCCCCGGACCATGGCTTGAACCAGGGCCGGGCGTGAGAGGTCGCCGCCGCTGCCGATCGCCTCTACGAGGACACGGCGGTGCTCCGCCCATGCAGGGCGGGCCCCCACCGTATGCTCCACCGTGTCCTCGGGGCGATCATCGCAGTGGTGACACCCGGGCGTTTCCTCCCGCCTGATGATGTGCAGGAACCTCCCGAAACATCCGTGTCCGGTGAGGACCTGCGTGAGGCGGTAGGTGAGGACGCCGTGACGCCTCTCTAGCCACTCCTATCGTGGCGTGCCCTGCGCTGGGTTGCGACAGTCGCTCTTTCCATGCCGCCATGAGATCGCGCCGGAGGTCCGTCCGCTTCGCCGTGATACGCCGCGGAAGTAGGGTTTCCCCCCAGCGTAGTGTCTCCGCGCGCCACTCATACAGGCGCGCGAGGACTATCGCCTCCAGATCCCACGGCGGCAGTCCGGCAAGGAGGCTTGCCGCCTCGCCCGAGATCGTGCGGTAGCCCCGGATCAGCCTTACGGCTACCACCTTTTGGGGCGCGTTCAGATAGTGGGCGGCTCTCCGCCGCAGTGAACGCGCCCACACCGGGGCCCCATACGTAGCCATGGACCGCACGACCCCCGCGTAAAGCCTCCGGCAGGAGGCGTTTGGACCCCTCAGGTTGGGCAGGAGCCGCTTGAGGGCGGCCCCAGTCCGTTCCAGTTTGGGGGCCAAACGTCGGAAGTGCTGTATATCAGTCATCAGGTTACCGTAGTACAGGTTCTACCTAGTTTGGAACCTGAAGACCTTGTGTGGATGTTGTCCCATATTATTAATATATTATTATTAAAATTGCCATGCTGCAAATCAGCCAATTAATCGCAATCGGCCAATCCCAGTCTTCAACCCAGTCTTCATCGGTCTTCAACCAGTGCATCCTGCCCGTTATGACGTAAGGTGCCGAAACGTGGACACTGACTTTTGGGCTGGTCCACAAATTCAAGGTCGCTCAGCGCGCTATGGAGCGGGCCATGCTCGGAGTTTCTTTGAAGGATAAAATCAGAAATGAAATTGTCCGGAAAAGAACCGGACTTACCGACATAGCTTGGAGAGTAAGCAAGCTGAAGTGGCACTGGGCTGGCCATGTTTGTGGAAATACCGATGGCCGGTGGAGCAGACGAGTCCTGGAGTGGAGACCGCGTATGGGCAAGCGTAGCGTGAGACGACCCCCAGCTAGATGGACCGACGACCTCAAGAAAGTGGTTGGGACAGACTGGATGCGGAAGGCGGAGGACAGGGTGTGGTGGCGCAGCCTGGGAGAGGCTTATGTCCAGCTGTGGACTGCGATAGGCTTAGTTGATTGATTTGAAATCGGCAGTAGGTAACAGAAATAGCGATCAACACTAGTTTTCAGCACATTAAATGATAACGTAACTTGTAAATGCGGCTCATACATAAATACCTCACTTCGTATACATACATAGTTTCCGCAAAGCCGACAACAATGCTAGAAAGAAATACCTACGTGTGTTTTCCCCAATGCCTCATTTTAAGACCTTTTCTGTTCAGATATGTATCTCAAAGAATTAATCAGCGTAACCCGTGAAGGGAGCCGCTCGGGACTCCATTTTTTTCCTCTATTCCTAGCGCAAATATCGTTATTGTATGTAAAGAGGCCGATTCTTACTCGCAATATATATCAATGTCTTGTACGCTTACACCTACCTCGAAAATCTTATAACAAAAAAATGAAAATATTAGAATGTTGAAGAGAAAGTGTTTTTCTTTTCTTTTGCATGAGTAGCAGCAGATGTGTGCCAGTATATTGTATTTTTTTTTTAACTTTATAAAGATGAACAGTAACGTTTCTTGACCTGCAACCTTTCGACTCCGTAAAAGGATTCCGCTTAGGTCCTTGATTGAATTACCAGACGTACCTACCTATAGAAAATATAAAAACAGCAACGCGTACAACGAGATTCTCGCAATTTCCGAAATTACAGTGCACTGCATTATTTAGAATAAGAAAAGCAGCCTATACTAAAGTTTCAAATTATTTAGATAGCATCGTCTTAACACACTTGATGTTCGTGAGGCGAAATTAAAACATCAAGCTAAACGGTTGGAACAACGTGACGGTAATTTATACAGGTCTGTACTCTACAGCTGAGAAGAATGCACAATTTGTATGCAAAGTGGCCGATAGGCTGTTTATACGGAATACAATATCAAAAAATGGCGACCGTAACTATTTACATGTATTAGCAGTATATTCGGCGTGTTCACGGTTTGGGCTAGGGTATAGACTATATATTATATTGGTGGGAACAATGGAAGGTGCGTAGGTACTGACCACAATTATCTCTATGTAATATTGTTTTAAAAGTCTTTCATCTTAATCAGTGAATGGAGGCGTAAACACCGTGATGCGGGTTTACATAATTCACTAGAACAGAGAAAACAGCTTTTGCAGCATACGGATAAGGTAAATAAAATCCATGAGTGTAATTAAAAGTAAAAAAACTGCGTTCGCGGCGTCGTCGTTCCTCGTTTACAAGCAATTCAAGGAAAGGAGTTTCCAAGAACCTACATTTTTAAAATAATACTGCAGACAAAAGACATCAGCGAAAGTGGCTTTTGAATCAAAAGCTAACAAACTATTAGGGAACGTTGATAAGTGAAGATAAAAACCGTAAAAGACATTTACAAGGCTTCCGGACAGAAAGATTTTAACTAGAATCTGGATCGACGAAGGTACTTGGAAAAAGTTAGAGTGATGAATGATGATGGATAACAGACAAAAAATTAGTTTTCATTCAGATATTCGAATTATTTTTTTCGTTGGTACTTATGTGGATTGTAGATTCTAGGGACCATTACAAAACAAAACCTTTTGGCCATATTTATGAAAAGCCTTATTCTTTTGTCCAATAATTAGACTTTGGCCATAAACTCGATGACGCGTTGCATATCGAGTATCATTCGGAGTATACAAACACAGAATATTTGTGTTTTTTTTTATCGATTGGTTTTTCAGATAAATTTTACTACTTATAGAACGCGGCTTCATAGGCTAGGAGGAGCGATCGTATTCGCGGGGTGGCTAGATACTTATGGAATGTTGATAGTGTACGTCAAAGAGGAGGCTTTATAGTCATTGGTGTACGTGAATCGAGTTTAGAAGCATGCTATTGGAGAGGCGTAGTAGCCTCCCAGCTATGGACTTTAATATTTACCTTTTGTAAATGATAAATGATTTTATTTCTGTAAGTAGGTTTGAACAAACACTTTTACACGTCAATCATATTTTTTTTTAAACTAGATGGGGTCGGCGTTTCCTATCTGACTACTCTGAGAAGAAAGGCCGAAACAAACTCAGAGGTCACAGTCTCTTTTAAAGTCCAGACAAAATCTTGGTCAGGTCATGTGAAAGCTATGTAGATCGCGATCGGTGTCTGCAATGGTCTTTTGAGTAACTTGCATTCGTAAACAAATTACCGTGTGACTTTAGACAGCAAATTAAACATCCTAACGTTTGCCGGGTGCGGCACATGACAATGCTATAACATCGTTGTAGCACCAACTTGGAGGCAATTAAAAATATGATCCCCAGTTATCACACGTCCACTCTCTGTGATATTGCTCCTAATATTTGTAGGTTTATTACCTATAAACGGCAGGCTGGCTAGTCGTTGTGCTCTATCTACCCGTGACAGTGTCGGATGAAATATGTTCCCAACTCTGAATTTCTGATACATCGTCAGAACTTTCTAGTCATATAACAAAACTTGTTTATCCAACTCAGCAAACTTAACGCGAAAATATTCAAATAATAAATTTGTCTCTTTCGGAGACTTTTGTATTTTCCTTACATAGACTTTTCTGCCGAACTGAAAAAATATAAGTAGGGAGGGACAAGGTAACAGAAAACTGCCTACGCCTCTCAGTGCCTAAACTTTCGCGTGTAATGGAGTATGGAAGAATTATTATTATAATTTCTATAGAAAAACGATAGGAATTGTGGGAACGACAATACACAACGTGATTTATTTGCTTCACGGACTGCAACAAAAGCACGATTCTTAGGAAAAAAATTAAGTGATACAATTTATTCAGAATTATTCGCGACATTGCGTTGATCACAATGAAATATTTTGTCCTTTAGGTACTTTGAACAGATACGGAAAATTCTTTAGGTTGTATTTGTTTGGATAGTCTTTACACAACTACAATTTTGTAGTGGTTTTAAATTGTCAGGCAGAGTGGTTATCAACCATCAAAATGACAATGTCAAATTCAACGTTTCTGACAATAATTGCTTCTGTAGTAAAGTTCTGTTTACGAAAACTATCTTTCTATTGTTGTTCTGAAATGCCTGACGCCGCACAATACAATTGTAGGTACTAAATTCGACTCGGTCGGTAGGTTTCAGTTTTTTGCATGGAACCTGGAAACCTTTTTCGCTTTTTATTAGTCATTGTTTGATACGTATCTGCTTTATGTTTGCACAGTTTCGAAACTAGTTATGTCAAAAATATGTGCACCGACATCCTATCCACCTATCTACCGTCGATATCGATGACACCATAGTGTAGTGACGGCATTTCCACATAAGAACCGGTCGAGGGCGTGTCGGAACACTAGTTAGGATTAATTTATCCCAAGAATAAACAAACATTTTAGTTGAAAAACATGTTCTCCCATACCCCACTGCAAATGTAACTCGGTCGAAAGCCTACTTAGCTGTGATGGTTTTCCTTTTCACTTCGTTATATATAAGTACTACTGCCGTAAACAATCACATAACCAAAAACAACAATTTAGCTGGCAGGGACACTTTCCTCTTAACAATAATTAGCACTTCTAAAGCTTAATATTTCACAAACGAAAGGCCTATCCAATGACACCCCAACCCCACACCACGGGATAAAAGTTTTTTTTTAATACCTATTTTATGCTACCAATTTGTCGGCGTGATTGATATGTATGTATACCCATACTAAATTACAGCTTTCTAGTACTAAGAGTCTCTGAGCTAAACCGCGTACATACAGACGGATATGGCGAAAAAGGGTTCCTTGTAGCATAATCAGCCTATAATGTTCCCACTGCTGGGACACAGGCCTCCTCTCAGTGAGAGGCAGTGAACCGTAATCCACCACGTGGGTCCAATGCGGGTTGGTCAATGTCTTCGAATTTTTGGTTCTATGACATGCCAGATTCCTCACGATGTTTTCTTTCACCGTTTTGAGAGCAACGGTGATGAAATAATTTACACAAAGTAAAGTGCCTGTCTGGGTTCGAACCTACGACCTGCAACTCGTAAGTCACGGCCGTTACAACTGGGCCACCACTGCTCTCCTTGTTCCTTGTAGACTACGAAAAAAACATTGTTTTTGCTGAGAGCTAAGCTTAGTAGATAGAGCGTAAACTTTATTATTAAAAGTAATAGTTCATCTATACCGGAAATACTTTCGTTCATTATATAAGTCAAAAGCCATAAATGTACCAATTGTCCAATGACATTAGTCACAAGTACGATTCATTTTGTCAACATCACTTAACGAAGCTTTCAGACTTCAGCCTACTTTAGCTTTAAGTGTGGGAACGCTCTAAGTAACCCATATTTTATAAATAATATTAGAAGTACCTACCACTTAACATACCATCTTAAACTAAATTCCCTGAATCATTTAGTACACTTGGTGCCCGGAACTTATCCTCCGCGCTAAACTGACGTAATTAAAACGATTTCCTATGCCATTAACTAATAATACTTAAGTAGGTTTTTTTTAAAAATAATAGTTGTTTTTCTCAAACCCAGGAAGAATTCCGGATTAGTGCCAGGATTCATTATACGGCTTAACCTGCATCTAGGGTCTTTCGAAATAAAATTGCTGTGAACTTATTGTGAACGTGAAAAACTGTTTTTATTTGCGGTCGGTCATCATCATCATCTTCCTGCCCTTATCCCATTTTACTTGGGGTCGGCGCAACACGTTTTCTTCTTCCATTCTCCCCTGTTAGACGTCAAGGCATCATCTACTCCCTTTTCACTCATATCATTGCTCACACAATCCATCCATCTTTTCTTTGGCCGTCCTCTTCCTCTCCATCCATCAACATTCATACCCATCACTCTCTTAGTCACATGAGTGTCATCCCTCCTCATCACATGTCCATACCAAGACAGTCGATTCCCTTTCACTTTTTCTGTCACAGGCGCTACTTTCAAACTTCCTCTTATATACTCATTCCTTACTTTATCCATTCTTGTCACTCCACACATCCATCTCAACATCCTCATCTCCGCTACATGTAATCGTTTTTCATCCATCTTCTTCACAGCCCAGCATTCCGATCCATACAATACGACAGGTCTAATCACAGATTTGTATATTTTCCCCTTTAACTTGAGGGGCATCTGTGGGTCACAAGTTGTTCCAGTGACCTGTCGCCATTTCAGCCATCCTGAGTTGATCCGGTGTGTTATGTCCCGGTCTACATCGCCATCTCCTTGGACAAGCGACCCGAGGTACCGGAAGTCGGAACAGATTGGTATGGGCGTTCCAGCAAGAGTAACAGGCACAGGACTGGAGAGACCGCCAAAATCGCAAAAAAAAAACTTAGCAGAACCAAAACAGAGTACTTGACTCTGTTTTGGTTCTGCTAAGTTTCAGGCCAACATTCTCCAGTCTTTGCCACCACACCTCCAATCTGTTCTGGATCTCTAGACCGCTCTCGGCAATCAGCACAATGTCATCAGCAAACAGCATGCACCAGGGAGCCACTTCCTGTATGTCCGACGTCAGAGCGTCCATTATCATCAGGAAGAGGTAAGGGCTGAGAGCCGACCCTTGGTGCAAGCCGACAGCCACATTGAAGCTGCCGGTAGTGCCCGCTGTAGACCGAACTTGGGTAGTGCATCGATTGTACATTGCACGGATCAACTTGACATACTTCCCTGGCACACTTTTCTCCTTTAGGGCCCACCACAGAACCTCACGGGGCACTCGGTCGTATGCCTTTTAGAGGTCAATGAACACCATGTGCAGGTTTTTGTGCGCACCTCTGTATTTCTCGCATAGCTGGCGGATAGCAAAGATGGCATCCGTCGTACCCCGGCCAGGCATAAAACCGAACTGGTTCTGTGAAATTTCGGTCTCTTCTCTCAGTCGCCTTTCAACAACTTTCTCCCAAACTTTCATGCTGTGTGACATTAGCTTTATTCCTCTATAATTATTGCACTCCAGCACATCACCTTTGTTTTTAAAAATGGGCACCAGCGAACTATTACACCATTCGTCAGGTATGGCTTCTTCCAGCAACAGCTTATTGAAGAATAAAGCTAACCACGTCCAACCGGCCATCCACAATATTTTCCATACTTCAACAGGTATTCCGTCCGGTCCTAATGCTTTACCATTCTTCATTCCGCTTACAGCAATCCTCACTTCATCCACACTGACTTCTCTTACTAATCCCTCATTTTCTGGTTTATTATCAAGCATACCACTCCAGTCATTCTCCTCATTCATCAGTCTTTCAAAGTAAACCTTCCACCTATTCTTAATTTTCTCATCTTCCGACAGTATCATTCCAGCTTCGTCTTTTACGCATTTTACCTGGACCACATCCTTCGCCTTTCTCTCCCTAGCTCTAGCAAGCCGGTATAGATGTTTTTGGCCTGCCGAAGTTTCCAACATGTCATAAAGCTTTTCGTGAGCACTAGCTTTCGCTATAGCCACAGCTCTTTTGGCTTTTTTCTTGAGAGCATCATACTCACTCTTTCTTTCAGCTCTCAGACTAGAACGCTCATTTCCAATGCTCTGCCATTCCTTAAATTTCTTCTTTTTTTCTCGCAGCACATTCTGAATCTCTGTCGACCACCACCACGTATCCCTATCTATCGTGCCCCTTCCTTTCGTCTCTCCCAAAATACCTTTTGCTGCACTCCTAATATACTGAGCCATTTCATTCCAACATTCATTTACGCTTCGGTCATTCATTTCACCCATCTCTATCATTTTATCTACCACTTGGTCTTTTAATTTCGTCACACAGTCAGTCTTCTCTAACATATGCCATTTTATTTTAGGAGGGGGGCGTTCTTTATGTTTTACAAGCCTTATTTGTAAGATTTGCGGTCGGTCATCGAATATTTATAAAAAGTTAAATCTGACTTTTATTTTTCTACAAAAGACGTTTTTAATTTTAGATTTTGCATTTTCAATTGTTTTACTAAGTGAGTGACTGAGTGAGACTTTCATAACTTTGTCAGAAGTGCTTCATCAGATCATGGCTATTCCTACCTCAATAATAAGAATGACATAATATATACATATTGGTTTAGAATACCGAAGATAGGCCGACATTCCTAAGTCGATTTGGATATAAATTATAATCCCAAAAAACACACTCGTATTCAGAACCTCCATAATCTAGTTTAAAGAAAAAAGTAATTTTGTATGAAATCTCCTATTTTCCTATGATCACAGATTTATTGGGATCATGCTTCAAGGCATCAGGGTATTATTATTTCTACCCAAGTAAAATAATTGTAACAAAAATAGATAAATGAAGATCATGGAGATGGAAAATGTTTCCTAAAGAAACATTCCCAAAACCTTATTATCAGGAAAGAGCTTAGTTGTTATAATGATACCAGTGGCAGAATTACCGAAAATTCTATAGATAAGGATCGTAGTTAAGAATTAATACGCTGCTAATTAATTTGCCCTAAAATCTTATTACTCGGCGATTGCTAGATAGGTATATTAGTCGACAGGTTAATTCAATAGAGTTGCAATATTGAGCCTGTAATCTTTATGTTTGGAGTAGGGTAATTTGTTTGACACCTAAAATTTGTCCCCTTTATAATCAAATTATTATGCAATTTTCGTAATTTAATTACCTAATTGACAATTAAAGCGCCACACTCCGTGACATAATTTTTCCCGGGACGCGGTCGGCGGAACACGATTGCACCGCTAAATTCAATTATTATAAATTAAGATGCTTCAAGGCAGATTCCTTTTGATTGATAAAAGTTATCTATTGTTATGATATAGTTCACTTATGCTCCTATAATACAAGGTATTTGTGTTAAAAATGACACACACATGATCTTAGATGAGTTGTTTGTTATACCAGTAATAGGTAACAACTTTTGAAAATAGATAATATGCAAATAATCAAATCTTTTTCCAATAACCACGAGCTTGGCTTCGCCTACAGCGCGCAGCGTACCTATTTTTTTCGAATACGAAAACTATACCCTGTGACTTTTTGATATCGTCAATAAGCTTATCAATAAGTCAATAGAAGAGTCCAATTTACAGAATTTGGGTTTTTGACGTCACTTTTATCAACCGGTAACGAAAAAGCGGAGATGTTTCAATGTGGAAACAGTAAGCCGTGAGGAACAGTTACGATAATTCCGGATTAACTTCGCAGACTAATCGAGCTTACCTACTCCAAATTGGTATTTTTGAATAATAACCGAAATTGAAAAGCTTTTGAATGGCCGGTTGCCAACTGAAACGGATAGAGCGTAGGCTCTTTATTAGAAGCAATCTAATCATAAATTGTGCACGCACTCATAGGAATATCTCTATTGTTTCATGTACCCCTTGTGTCCCAAATGGTAATAAAACCAATGCCGAGTTCCAGTTTATTATTATAGAGCTTTTCCTGCTGAACTAAAAAACTTTTCTCCTTGTTACAATCAGATCTGAGTCACTGCTTACAGTTACAGCCTAGCTATTATTTTCTTTTGAAAATGTAAGGGCCTCAAAGTTTTTTACGGAGTATAATATTTGTATAAAGAAGGCAAATTTCTAAGGCTTATGAATGTTACGGTATCAAATGGACGTATTCCGGATATCAGCGAGGATAGAGGTTGACTTATAATAAATATCGCAGAACTCTTGGCTACGACTGCAGTGCTCGGTATCTCGTCGAGTGTCGGCAGCGGAGATGACACCCGCGAACGAGCCTCGCAAATACACACATCAAAAGTGTCTAGGGATCAACATATATTTTTGCAATAACTTTTCTCCTGATTGATATTAATTAAAATTTTCTTTAAGGATTCATAAAATAAAGTGTTTTCGTTTGTCACAGTAACGATAAACCAAGTCACCTTTGCATTAATAAAGAAATTTGCCATTTTCCTAATAAAGGGATTTTTGACATTTGAACCACTAACACAAAAGTTCGAAAAAAAGACTGAAATAACAGTTTTCTTTAAAATTTTATTGGGTAACTTAAACAATTAATAATCCGTGTTCTACCGCGAACACTAACAACACAAGAACATCGGTTTGGCATACTCAAAATGAGTTCATCCAAATCACGCTGTGGAATGGCCGCCCATGTTCGTTGCAACAACAAAAAAAGGTCTTCTTGCGACTGGATACCCTCCATATTCGGCAGAGCTCTTCTCTGTAGCATATCCCATGCATGCTCAATCGGGTTCAAGTCTGGCGACTGAGCAGGCCAGGGCAGGACATTGATGTTAGCTGCGGCGAGAGTCTGTCTTACAACTCTTGCGGTGTGCGGTCGTGCATTATCATGCATTAACTGAAATAAGGGACCGATTTGCACTTGTAGAGGAACGATGACGTCTGATACAATCGTCTCAGCATAAATTTGAGCGTTGAGGTTGCCTCTGATCCAAATCAACTCAGTTGTTCCGCCGATCCAAATACCCGCCCATACCATGATGGTTCCACCACTATAAGGATGGACTTCCTGGCAGGATTTTAATCGCTGTTGGCGTCCAGGGGTTCTCCAGTGTCGTATACGTCTTGTATCCGGTCTCATACCAAAACGAGACTCATCAGAAAAGCACACGAAACGCCATTGTTCTTCTGCCCAATTTCTGTGTTCAAGAGCCCATTGATATCGAATCCTACGATTGTGCATTGCTATAGGTGGTACCCGTAGCGGTCTTCGGGAATGAAGGTTAACTTCATGCAAGCGGTTTCTGACTGTTTGGTCGCTAATTAAGTTCCCTGAAGAGTGATGAAGCCTCACGGCTAACATCATGGCGGTTATTGTTGGAGCTCTTCGAGTTAAGATTTGAATGTATCGGTCTTGTCTCCGTGTGGTGCAGCGATACCGTCCTCCATGGCGCTCAGCCACGGTACCAGTGCTTCGGTAACGTGTCCAAAGTCGACTGATAACACTCTGACTTGTATTCAGAGCTAAAGCCACAGTACGTTGCCGGGAACCAGCTTCTATCATTCCCACGGCTCTGAGCATTTCTTCCCTGCTTAAATGACGTCGCCGCTCCATAATAACGTTGGTTTTAATCAGTAGTAGGGAAACAGTAGCACTAATAATGTCTTCAATGCGTTGTATGTTTTTATAGGGAAAATATTGACAGCTGATTTTCATCTTTTACTCGAATTTGATTCACAGTTCCTGATTCAAATTATGAAATGCACCAAAAAGGATCCATATAAATTTATAAAATCGTAAATTTATTACAAAGCCACATCTTAATCTCAAGAAATCCGCATAAAAATGCTTGATCCCTAGACACTTTTGATGTGTGTATTTTATAGATTTATGACCGTACAAGTCAGGTGGAATGTTTCTGATGAAGTGGAATAAATAAATTTTATTATTGACAGCAATGTACAAAGAGATTTAACAAACATGTCCGTAACTATAAACAGAACTTTAGATTTAGGTAACAATAGGCTCGTAAACATGTTCATGAAAACTGCGGATTTAAATCGGCTTTAAATCAAAGATTCAAAGTAAATACCTGACAACCTCAAAACTTTTAACTAGCTTACGCAACTCAACCCACAAAAAAGTGAAACTGAACAAAATAAACAGTTACAAACGGTACTGAAACTCGGCGTGGTTTTTATTATGGACTTCTTGTTAGTTACGTTATGTCATAACTGACGTACTTACGTTGTGATTGACGGGCTTTAAAAACCACTTTAACGGATTTTAAAATTAGTATTTCCTCTAAAGCACGGCACGGTTGGCGCAGTGGTTAAGCGATTGACTGCTGCGTTACGTGTCGCTGGTTCGATCCCCGCACGGAACAAATAATTGTATGACCTGCAAGTAGTTGTTCCGGGTCTGGCTGTTTGTGTATGTGAGTTCAAATGTTTGTAAACGCACCCACGATACAGGAGAAATTCCTAGCGTGGGGCAACGTTTTAAAAAAAAAAAAAAAAAAGTTCATCAAATAAATCAGGCAAGCAAGGCGACGGGTAAAAGCAATAAGTGAGTGCTCATACGGGCTACGAGGTTTAATAATAACTGTATTCATATACACACACGTTAATAATTGCCCTGGATTTTCATAGACCCAGAACAAACTTAGTTTACGATAATCCCATGGGATGACGTGTGGTTGTAAAAACTTTGGATGCTTCTTGAATATCTAAATTTAATGTTAAGACCATGCCGGGCATAAATTTAATTAAGTCACAACCGTTTGGCCGGAGTGGTCGAGATTTAGTATTCCTGTGCGGAGGTGCGGTGCGGTACACTACTAGAGCGTCTGACAGCGGCCTACGTCAAAATTCTAATTAATTTACTCAGTTCAGGAGGCCATTGACGGTCTATAAATTAAATCTGCGTCTATTTGGAACTTCAATAAGGCTTATGGCATAATCCGCAAAGACAGCCGTGCCAGGTTTGACGTAAAATGAACGTTTTATGAGTTGTAGAACTCCAAGAACAATCGAATTTGTTTTCACATTGTCTGTCAACTTTTTCCCTGACAGCATGAAGAAACTTGTAATCTGTTTGAGCGTAAGGTTGGTCAGCATTGTATGAATCCAAACAACAGTAACATGTTGGCTTTATGTTTTGGGGCATTTGTAAGTAAAGGCAGTTTGTTAGGTCATCGCGTATTCGTGTCGGATGACAAATAGCCCACATCTCGCACACGGGAACAGCTGGTATGACTACCGGAGCTATTTCTTTGGATTCTCGTCAGGGCGTGGAAAGTTTCATGTGGTATATGGTAGTTCCTGTGTACTGTGTTTATTTTATTGGTAAAGTTTCGGAAACTTTTACATCAGTCTACACTTCAGCGGTAAAATAGACTGTATTTTCAAATATAATATTGTTTGCCAGCACCCAAATGAGGAAAAATCTATAAAAAACACTTCCACAAAGAATCCATAAAGTTTTCTCCACGTGTAACAGGTTACTAAAATACGGAAGGAACGATATTTTTATCGAGGTACTTATATTATCAGTATTCAGATTCAGATTCAATGTTCTGATGGGGAGTCATATTTTTACGGGATGCTGTAGAATTTATACCAATTTGTTTATTTGTTATTCACCAAGACTAGATAATAAAGGGATACAAAAAATCTGTTATAGGTTTGAAGCACAAACATAAACAACAGAGATTATTATCAGAACAGTGGTTTCACTTGTAGACAGTTACTAAGTCAAAATTATTAGGTACTTGCCCGCCCCAAGTGGCTCCTCTAACAGGCCACTCTCCAGGGAGAAATGGCGCCATAATCTTATCCACAATGACAAAACGGGACTGGGATAAGTGTTTCTATATATTTGAGTGTAAGTTTCTCACCACGAGGGAATAACAAACAAACTTACCTTGGATTTCGTCAACAGCCCACGGCGTTGCTGAAGAAGTTAAAGGGTAAAAACTTCAAACACGATAAATTGCCCTAACTTGTTTAATCAGTTTGTTTAAAACGAACTAGTTACAGTGAAATGTTACCTTATCTAGTGTTACAATGAACACCTTGTGTTATAAAAATAGAAAGTTTATTTAAAGAAGTCTGAACGAAACTGATGCGCGAATAAGACGTTAATTTAAATGAAACGCATTTCACTTTTTGCCAAGATTTTATACGAATTGTACGAGAGTTAGATAAGTAGGTTGGTTTAGATTTTTACGGCTTTAGATATAAGAATTTGATTAGTGATGAGAATGAGGATCATTATATTTGCCATGTGTACATAGACTAGATAACCTCTACATAAATAAAATAAAACGTTTACTATTAATATACAGGGTGTTCGGCAGAAAGTTGAACATACGAAAATGGCAGATAGGTGGGGTCGTCTGCTATCTACCCAGCTCAAATGATTTGACCTAGGCCCCATAGATTTTTTTATTTTGTTTTTTTTTAAATAACCGCATTTCATGAGTTTGAAAACTTTGAAGTAAAATTACTTTATGTAGGGTAGACGAAACTGGCAAAACTGTTTTTTGTTTTTATCTCGACTGTTTGCAGATTCCTCTAAAATTATTGTTTGGTGCAGATAACAGCTAGACAAAAAGTTATGAGCCTTCAAACATTACAAAAAGGGGTAAAACATGATTTTACGCTATTCTTTACATTGCATTAAAAAAATAACAAAGTGATTAAAGACTTAGGATTTCATTGGAACATCCTTGGTGTATGGCTTTTCGGACGGTATGTAATTTGTTTACTTAAAAACAAAAACTGAAGAGTTATTGACCAATTTTAGTTCAAAACGGGAATTTTGATACAATTCGATTTTTGTGAATGTAAAATGTTTTGCAAAATTCGTCATGTAATCGTGGTAAAAATTAAACAGCGATAGTGTGATTGATAGTTAATTTTATCTTCCTTTTGGTAAACTGGGATAGTTACACCTCAGCAGGTAAACATTTTGTTTCACCCTCGCGCAGTCATCTCGCATCTTTTCTCTCTTTCACGTTCGGAGCACCTCTGCGGGCGGAGCCACCTCAGGCCTAAGTGGCTGTTTCATTTAGTTGAGACTCGACTGCCTCTGCGATACTACGTACCCGTTACGCTTGCGCTTGCGTTTGTTTTATTGTTATAACTAGTTTTGTTACCTCTTCGTTAAGTTTTTGTTGTTACGTTTTATTGGTGAAATGGCTACATTTACCAGTGAGGAATATGCGGACATGTTGTTAGCATATGGTAGTACTAATACCAATTCCAGTTTTTTTTATTTTTATTAAACAAATTACATACCGTTCGAAAAGCTATACACCAAGGATGTTTCGATGAAATCCTAAGTCTTCAACCACTTTTAGTTTTTTTTTAATGCAATGCAAAGAAAAGCTAAAAATCATGTTTTGCCCCTTTTTGTAATGTTTGAAGGCTCATAGCTTTTTGTCTAGCTGTTATCTGCATCAAACAATTATTTTAGAGGAATCTACCAACAGTCAAGACAAAAACAAAAAAAGTTTTGCAGGTTTCGTCTATCCTACATAAAGTAATCTTAGTTCAAAGTTTTCAAACTCATGAAATTCGGTTATTTAAAAAAAACTAAATAAAAAATCTTTGGGGCCTAGATCAAATCATTTGAGCTGGGTAGATAGCAGACGACCCCACCTATCTGCCATTTTCGTATGTTCAACGTTCTGCCGAACACCCTGTATTATCAAAACCGGCTTTTAAATGAAAAGCCAACGCGGCTTTTCAAACCTTGTTTAAGTGTAGGCAGTATTTAATTAATTTACTGCCTAAAGAACAACCACAAGGCATGTACCTACGCTGGGTAATATTTTTAACACGCTTTTATTTTAACTTCACTTGACCTTGTTATTAACTAACAATGTAATAAAATCAATTTTAATCTACTTCTAATTGTCGTATCGAAATGAAACTTTGTATGTAAATGTAGTTCGGATGACAAAACTATAATTTGGTATCATGGAGCTGATCTGATGATGGAGCCACGAGGTGGATAGAGGAACTCTTCAGTCGCTACTAGTAAACCCCTCGAGTTTGGGTTCATATGATTCGTTTTGACGAGTCCAAT
The DNA here is from genome assembly GCA_937001585.2 of Brachylomia viminalis. NCBI lineage: Eukaryota > Metazoa > Arthropoda > Insecta > Lepidoptera > Noctuidae > Brachylomia > Brachylomia viminalis. Next base: position 8,625,606 of record OW443302.2, on the reverse strand, counting down.
AAATTGGGCCTGGGCAACGAAGTTCTGATGATGGAGCCAGGAGATGGATAGAAGAACTCGTCAGGGTCTACTAATAATTACTTCGACTTTTGGGTCATACGATTTGTTTTAATGGTTTACTCATTAAAACAAATCGTATGACTCAAAATTAGCCAATAGATTGCACTTGATATTGACGGTCTGATGGTAGAGCCAGGAGGTGGATAGTGGAAATCTTCAGAGGCTCAAGTTCAAGTAAACCGCTCAAGTCATAACTTCGTTGACTTTAGGCTTATGAACTTAATGAAGAATATACTTGACCAAAATGTAAAAAAGAAAAGTACGTAGTTTAAAAAGTGGAAAGGCGTGTTTCTTTTTAAACTACATGTTTTTATATTAGGTATTATTTTGATGATAAAAACATCGCAGAAATGGAAAAAGTCGCAAATCTTCCTGTGGAAAAGGTTATGTATTTTCAGACCTTATCTAATATTTAATAGGGAGGAATGTGGGAAATGTCGTGAGGAAAGTTGTGAGTATGAATGTCGATGGCTGTAAGAGTAGGGGAAGACCAAGGAAACGATGGGTGGACTGTGTGTATGATGATATGGTTAGAAAGGGGGTGACTACCGACATGACATAAGTTCTGAGTTGAGCTGCACGATTGCTGACAATTGCGTGCGCTGACTGGACAGGTCCACTCAATCTGTGTGGTTCTTTCTTCAAAAGACCATTTCAGACACCGATCTACATAGCCTTCACGTGATCTGACCAAGATTCTGTCTGGACTTTAAAAGAGACTGTGACCTCTGAGTTTGTTTCGGCCTTTCTTCTCAGAGTAGTCAGATAGGAAACGCCGACCTCATCTAGTTTAAAAAAAAAATATATGATTGACGTGTAAAAGTGTTTGTAAAAACCTACTTACAGAAATAAAGTCATTTATCATTTATGACGACTAGAGAAGTACGAAAGAAAACGTTTGGGATAAGGACAGGAGAATGTTGATGGTCTAATATTAGATCTCGGTATTTTTGTCCCAGTTCATCTTACTTTATTGGTTCCTAAAATACTCGCTCTGAGCGAATAATTAATAAAGAACAGTATATTTTCCTAGTAGGACACGTTTCTTAACACTATTTGTGTCCTTATTAAAGTTTCTGCAGTACAAATAATATGAAGTTCTAATAATCTGAACTTCGAATACTACAGTGAATCTGAAAGTAACAGTAAGTTGCAGCTTTCCTATTTTAGTAATATATTTTTTACCTTATTCGTCGTAGGTACGTTTTACTTCAAACAATACTAAACTATTACTTTACTTCGTACATAGCACACGCGCAGCCGTGCTGTTTGTACATTGATGAATTTACACGATTTTTCGACTCTTAATTAAAAATGTTCGCCCGGTTTACATAAGTTCGTTTACATAGGTGATGCCATGGAGTCTGAGCCATTTCATTTGAAAGGGAAAGCAATTAGCTCGCGCTATATGTTACTGTGCATTTATTAATAAGTTTTTCACATTCTTAAATGAGAAAAAAAAATGCTAGAATTCTTACTTTAGCTTTAACAAGTCGCTAATTGACATGACTTAACAGGTTACTAATTAACAATTAAGTAATATTAGTTAATCACTGTTAATTATTATGAAGTGCCTACCTATTATCTAACAAATTGAGCATAATTTGACGTACCTACCTAAGTAAGTTTCCTCACAACTCACATGACTTGGACTTCCCATAGGTAATTCGGTAGGTAATAGGTAATACGGGCTGGTGTCCGCCACTCCACGTCAATGCGCGTATTTTGCGTACAAGTATTATTATATTATATATTATTTTATTATATGCGTATTATTTTATATTTTTCATTGGACTTCCCATAGGTTTAGGAAAAGATGAGTAACAATAAATCTCAAATCGTTTATTGCAATCCTTAATGTACAATTACAGGTGGTAGATAAAAGAAAAATAATAGAAACAATTATGGACCCTGTCGGGCACAGCAAATTTTTAATAAGTAGAGAGAGGAAGAGCGCTTTGTTAATTTTCTTTGTTCTTAAGTTAGAATTATTTTATATCCTATAAGTATTACCTAAATGTATTTATATTTCCATTCAATTAACTTATTCTATTAATATTTTATATGCAGGTACTTATATCTATTCATTTATCATTTATTTAAGTATATTTAATATTGCTTATTAATTCTTTACTCGCTTATTTTTTTTTATTGTTATTAATGTAGTATATTTATTAGGTAAGTATTGTTTTATATTTTATTTGTTATTTTACTTACCTATTAAAATAAATATATATTATTCATAGTTATGTATTATTATTATTGAATTTATCTGTTAGATATTCTTGTACCGTGTAATAGCTTTTTTTAATTAAGTACCTACTGCTTTAGTTTATTTAAAAATATACTGGTTTTATTTTGTTGTTTTATGTCTTCTGGTAATTTATTTTATATTTTTTTTGACATTGAATATGGACTAGATGAATGTAGATTAAAGCGGGACGGGGGCAAATTTAGTCTATTTTTATGGCGAAAAGAATAATTTGTTTGTATGTCTCCCCGTGTGCTGTAAGAATCTGGATATTTACGGACGAATTTACACAATTCTAAGATATAAATACCAACTAAGGTGAGACACTTGTGTTTTTGAAAGTAAGGTTTGCAACTATCTGTTGGTTCTATATTGGTAACTATTCGTATTAGTTTTTTTTGGAGAGTAAATAAGGAGGGAGCGTCTGTGCTATTTCCCCATAAGATGATGCCATAGTTAACCAAGCGTGGGTATATGCGTAGTATGTGACTAGTGCGGTTTGTAGGTTTGTAGTTTTTTTTATGTCGCGGAGAGCATATGAAAACTTTGAAATTTTTGATTTTACTGTCGGTATATGTGTTTTCCAGTTTATATGAGTGTCTATTGTTAAACCTAGGAGGGTGAAATTGTTAACTGTTTCTAATTTATGTTGTTTAACGCGGTAATTGCGTAACGCACATTAAATGGCAATCGATCGCAATGCCTTTCATTTTGACAGTTCAGCCACATGCATTGCGTTATTTACGTTGTTTATCAGACGAATTTTTCAAACCTATGCAGCAATGGATGTCAAAATGAAAGGCATTGCGATCGATTGCTTTTTTACGTGTGTTACGCAAGTAGCTCGCAGGACAACTAGGAAGCAGTTCACTTGAGTAACAAGAGACGTGTCGGGTTTTTGTCACTCCTCATAAACAAAATACGTATAAGTAGATACGTGTTTCGTGACACGTGTCACTTTCGTGCGTGCTGAGTGCTAAGCATGCTAGTTGATGCGGAACATTAAAGCATGCAAAAATAACATTAATCTGCGATTACCGACCTGCCTGGCAATTAACGTAAATATTTTAATATTACGTTAAATGGAGAAAGATTTATAATAAAAACAAAAAGTGAATATTACCATGTAGTGACGCAAGTATTCAAGCAAACGAATTAAACAATATAGGTACGATCAAGAAACCGAATAATGTCGAATAAAATAAAGCTGAAGGGTTTGTTTGTTTGTTTCAGCGCGCTAATATCTGGAAGAACCGGTCGAATTTGAAAAAAAAAAACATTTGATAGCCCAATGAGCAATTAAACATCACGCTATGTCCCTTAGGAGCTAAGTGATGCGATGCGACGGGGTGGGTAGGGGGAACAAGAAAATTCACGCGGACGAAGTCAAGAAGTCGAATAAAACAGCTTTCGATATTTCTGCGTGTAATTTCACCTATTCGGACATTCTGACCGGGAATACCCTGTCCAATAGTCATTGCTTTCAGGACTAATATTGGCTCAGTTTGGTACATAAAGCTGACATTTGAAGCCAGTACCTAATGTTTGATATCAAATAGACATTATCAACCAACGTGTTTACATAATGGGCTTTACTTTTTAAGTCCATACATAGAACATGAATCATTGTACGTAACGCGCATAAAATCCAATGAAAAATTATTTTATTTCTGTAAGTAGGTTTGTACAAACACTTTTACACGTCAATCATATTTTTTTTAAACTAGATGAGGTCGGCGTTTCCTATCTGACTACTCTGAGAAGAAAGGCCGAAACAAACTCAGAGGTCACAGTCTCTTTTAAAGTCCAGACAGAATCTTGGTCAGATCATGTGAAGGCTATGTAGATCGGTATCTGAAATGGACTTTTGAGGAAAGAACCACACAGATTGAGTGACCTGTCCAGTCAGTGCACGCATTTGTCAGTAACCGTGCAGCTCGACTGGAGCTCAACGATTCGACGAACAATACCAAAGAAAGGACATTTGGGTAGGCCGCATAAACGACTCAAACTGCAAGAACATGATTAAAACTGGAACAATGACCCACATAGTCCTCACATTCACAATAATTAAAATAATATAATACTTTATACAGTAAATATTCACGTCATGGTATATGTAAAAAGGTAGGTATAGATACATACTTATAGCAAAGATTAAAAGTACAAGTACAGTTAGCATAACCAATAAAATAAATCAACATTCCCTGTGTAAATTTATTGGAACAGCTCAATCCCAAGCTTTTTTGTCCTCAATAAAGTAATAGGGGTTAAAGTATGAAATTGCCGTTTTATTGAATTAGGTACTTCGAATTGACATAGAACCTTCATGGTTTGAGATTTTTGAGTGAAACTTTTTTCACATGGTACCTACTTATAAAGTTCTTCTTTTAAAAAATGTGCAACATTCGATTATCGACTTTCAGTTGTTTTTTTTTATTCAGCTTAGACAAGAAAGATACTTCGAAAATTCGAGTTATTTTTTTGTTATTTATTGAGGGGACTGCTGATGAACGCACCGTGCGATTTTGGATTAAACGCTTTCGTGATGGAAACTTTGATTTGAAGAACGAACCACGTGGAAGACCGCCCACACAGGTGAATAACAATGAATTGAAAGAGATGGTGGAAGCCGATCCGAGCTAAACTACCCAGGAATTAGCGGCATGGTTTAACGGTACCTTACCAACAATATTGACTCATTTGCGTCAAATCAATAAAATATGAAAATATGAGAAATGGATGCCTCATGATTTGACTGATCTGCAGAAAGAAACGCGTGTTGAAACTTGTGTTGTCTTGTTGAATCGATACAAAAATGAAGGAATATTGGATCGAATGGTGACATGTGATGAAAAGTGGATTTTATACGATAACCGTAAGTGAGAAATGCAATGGCTGACCCCAGGTCAAACGCCGCAACAGTGTCCTAAAGCAAAGCTTACCAATAAGAAGGTAATGGTAACTGTTTGGTGGTCTCAGCATGGTGTTATTCACTATAGCTTTCTCCGATCTGGTCAAGCAATAACGGTAGATGTCTACTGTGCCGAAATCCGAACAATGATAGCAAAACTAGCCGTGAAACAGCCCCAACTCATGAATCGATCTTCACCATTATTGCTCCATGATAACGCGAGACCTCATACAGCACGAGAAACCGTTTTAACTCTACAGGAACTGCAATTAGAAACCATTCGTCACCCTCCGTATTTGCCAGACCTTGCTCCAACGGACTACCATTTTTTTCATGATTAGGACAATTTTGTACGTGATAAAAAGTTATCTTCTCAGGAGGCAGTACAAAATGCTTTCACACAGTTTGTCGAACCTAGATCACGAGAGTTCTATCGCAAAGGCATAAATGACCTTCCTATTAGCAGCAATGTATAAGTAATAATGGTAAATATTTTGATTAAATAAATATGTTAAATAAAATAATAAATACGAATAGTTGAATTTTTCAATACAAATCGGCAATTTCATACTTTAACCAAAAATAGTTGACAGTATAATAGGCTTTCTGACATAGTTTCCTTTTTATAAAAGATTTGAATTTATTAAGGCTTAGTTCTTGAATGTGGCTAGGAAGTTTATTATAAAAATGTAGGCATCTAAACGAGCCACCTATTTTCTTGAGCCTGGTTGTAGGAACAACAAATTTGTGTTTGTCCCTAATATTTATACTATGGATAGCACTGTATTTTTAAACAGATTAATATTTTTATGTGCATACAAAATATTTTCATAAATATACTGAGAAGGCACAGTCATTATATTAATCTCTTTAAATTTGTCTCTGAGGGAGTGTCTGGGACTTAATTTATAATTGAACGAATTGCCCTTGTTTGTAAAACAAAAATCGTCTGAATAACGGCGGCATTTCCCCACAGCAGAATAACGTCGACATTACACTATGAAAATAACTAAAGTATACTAAACGGGCTGTCTCTAAATCAGTTAAACCACGAATTTTTCTAACAGCGTATACTGCAGAGCTAAGTTTTTTTGACATTTTATCTATATCCCCCATATAGATAAAATGTCAAAAAAACCCCATTGCAGCTTGGCATCTAAAGTTATGCCTAAGAATACTGTGGTATTTTCGGGTTTCAACTCTTCCCCCTTTATGAAAACACTTACTTGTTTCTACTTGTCTACCATGTGGTATCGTAAACTTAATACATTTCGTTTTTTTCTCGTTAAGAAGAAGGTTATTAACATTAAACCAGTTAACTAATTTTGCGAGGGCGCTATTTACATTGTCAGTAACCAGCTGCTGACGTTTGAGTTTAAATAAAAGTGAAGTATCGTCTGCAAACAACACTATATCATGTTTATCCTTTATGAGGTAAGGCAAGTAATTTATATAAATAGGAAATAAAAATGGACCAAGAATTGAGCCTTGAGGGACCCCCATTCTCACTACCGATCCGGGTGATTTTTTTCCGTTAACATCAACTCTCTGAATCCTATCACTTAAGTAAGAAGTAAGAAGATCCAGAGAGGTGCTACGGATTCCGTAGTGGTGCAGTTTCCTGATGAATGTTTCATGACGAACATAATCGCATACCTTGGACAAATCGCAAAAGATGCCCAACGCATAGCATTTGTCCTCCCATGCATTATACACATGCCCTAAAAGTTCATCTCAATCAGTAGGTCAACGACCCCTTGTAAAACCGAACTGTTTGTTATGTAATAATTTATGTACATTAAAAAATCTTTGCATATGATTTAGAATAAGCTTTTCAAAAATTTTACTAAAGGTAGGTAGCACTGAAATAGGTCTATAATTAGTAGGGTCTGATGTACTACCCGATTTAAACAACGGTATTATTTTACTGTTTTTCATAAGATCAGGAAACTCACCACGGTCGATACAATTATTAAAAATAACAGTTAAAGTAGGCGCTAAAATGTTTATAATCGACTTAACAACGTCCACAGAATTACCCCATATATCTGCGGTCTTTTTAACATTTAACGTGTGAAAGGTTTTAATTATATCTTTACATGATATGACATATTGGAAATAAAATTCAGTCAAACTGGAACGTTTTCTTTAAGCAAAGACTCTGCAGCAGTGGGTGAAGAGTTTAGAGATTTAGTAGTCGATACGGGAATCTCTGCAAAGAAGTTTCAAAGGCCGCGGCGACTTGAGAATCTGATTTAATTATATTGTCATCAATATCTAGGCTATAGTCACTACATCGGTTGCATGACCTTCCCGTTTCGCTATTAATGATACTCCATGTCATTTTAATTACATTACCACTATAGAACTCAAATAACGTGACTTGGCTATACTACAAACTTTTTAAATAATTTACAATAATTCTTAACATATAAATTAAATTCAGCAGTGTTTATACAAGTCCGTTCATCATACAATTCATAAAGTCTTTTTCAACTTGTATGTATACCAATGGTGGCCCAGTCAGTGAAGGAAGCGTTACTATTAACTGAGAACGTCTTTGGAATGAATGCGGTATCGAATTGAGTGCAATAAAAAAAAAAACATTATATTGTTGATTAGGGTCATCATTAGTCGACAAAAGTGGTTATTTATTTAAAAGTTTAGATTTAAATGTTTCCAAGCGATTAGTAGTTTTTGGGTTAGCAGTGATATCTTTTTTAGTAAATTTTGTTAAAATTTGGAACCGCAATGATCTGAGTCTACCAAGTTAATAATATCTTTGTGGGTTGGTATAACATCTGTATAAATGTTATCTAGGCATGTGGCACTAGTGGGAGTTATTCTAGTGAGCTCCAAAAATTGGTTACCAAGATTTTATGACCGAATTTCCCAGAATTGTCTAACAAATTAACATTAAAATTACAGATTTTGTGCAACACTTCATCCGTAACCTTTTCAAAACAATCATACAATCCTGAAGGAGGTCTGTACACACTTAATATAATGAGATATGCTGCATATTATGTATGCTGTTTCTTGATATAATTGTTTTTGATTTTATGTATTTTATTTTCTCTTTTACTCTTACACACGCTGTCTACATCTCTAAATCTACTATCCTATCGCAGGTATGCTGGAAGAGATTTCATTAGAAATAAGCATCACCTTTGTACCTATTTTTCTGTTATTTTCTTCTTGTCTGTTTATATAAGTGTGTACATAAATGGTTAAATAAATAAATAAAATAAATGAGCTGCTCCAATTCTACACAGGTTATTTCAATTGTCCGCTCAACAGAGAGGCTCACAATATCCTTGCGGTCTTTAAATTTAAGCTGTTTATTTACTAGAATTAAAGAGCCACCATGTACAGCATTTACTCTGCTGAACGAACTACCAACCTGGTGATTACTAAAATTGAACATGAACTGGTGGCTTTTAAGCCAATGTTCTGTCATACAAAGAATTTCTATATTGCTACAATTCAGGAATAACTCTACTTCTAAATCTTGGTTCAAAAACCCTTAAATGTTTTGATGCACCAGATTGATACTATTTAATTTTTGTACACTTTCATACTAGGGTTTATTATTTTATTTGCCTTAGTTACATTTTTGCAAGAGGCTGACTCTAAAATAACACAGAAAGTTGGTCCTTTCTGTCCAAAGTTAGAACAATATGGACAGATTAGTTTAATAGTCAATAACTTATACGTTATCCTTACTTATTTCCTTTTATTAATGCCGTTTTACTTATCAAATATTACGTCACGAGCATAAATATTTGGTCCTTACATTTTTATGAAATTAACGTTTTGTCAAACTGGCCACTTTGATCTCAAATATCTTGCGTTTGGTTAAGAATTCCAAATTCAAATTTGTTTCAAGGCTTGTGTATTTGTGTTTCCAAACTAGCAATTAACTAATTTGTTTTCGCGCCATCAGATTTTTTTTGACGTCGTTCTGTTCACACTTTGGAAAACTTAAAATAACGGGTTATGTATGAATACGAATTCCACCGTGGCACCAGCGCTGCAGAAACAGCTCGTAGGACTAATTATGTGTAGGTATGGGGAAGCTACCGGAAAAGAAAACACGGTACACGGTACGTCTTTGGTTCCAACGTTTTCTTTCTGGAAATGTTGACCTACAGAACAAACCCCGTAGACGGCCGGAGACCCTAGTTGATAATGAAGAATTAAAAGCGATCGTGGAATTAGATCCATCGCAAACCACGCCAGAGTTAGCGGCAGGCTTCGGTGTGAGTGATAAACCAATTTTAATTCACTTGAAACCAATTTTAAAAGTGAAAAAGCTCGAAAAATGGGTACCGCATGAATTGAGTGAAGCAAACCAACAAACACGAGTCGAGTGCTGCGATACCTTGCTCAACCGTCACAATGACGAGGGTATTTTGAATCGTATCGTTACTTGTGATGAAAAATGGATCCTGTACGATAATCGGAGCCGGTTATCACAACGGTTAAACCTAGGAGAACCGGCTAAATCCTGCCCCAATCGAAAATTGAGTCAGAAAAAGGTACTGGTAAGTGTCTGGTGGACCAGTGCTGGTGTCATCCACTACAGCTTCCTAAGATGTGGCCTGACGATTACGGCTGATCTGTATTGTCAACTAATTCTGTATTGCAAACCATTCAAATCTGTATTGCAAACCATGATGTAAAAGCTAATCGTTAAACAACCGAGACTGGTCAAATGCTGTAGCCCACTGCTGCCTCAGGACAACGCTAGACCACACACTGCACAACAGACGGTCGCTAAATTAGAGGAGTTGTGATTGGAACGTATCCGACACCCACCATACTCCCCGGACCTTGTTCCAACAGGTTACCACTTATTCTGGAATGTGGACAAATTCTTGAAAAAACTATTTCGATGAGGCTGTCAAAACGGCCTTCGAAGATTTGATTGATTCTTGATCCCACATTTTTTTTGCATAGGAATCAATGAACTACCGATAAAATGGCGAAAGTGCATAGTTATCAATCATACTGTGATTGACTAATAAAAATAAATTCATAAAAAAAAAAACGTTTTGCTTTTTCCATACAAAACGCCAATTTCATATTATGTAAGGACCTAATAATACCTTAAACTTACGCAAAAATCAGGAAATAAAATATGTGAGCGTGTTAATTAATTATGTGAAGACCTATTTTATAATTAAGTCATCATCATCTGCCAAGCCTTTTCCCAGCTAATGGGTCAGCTTCCAGTCTAACCGCATGCAGCTGAGTACCAGTATTTTACATGGAGCGACTGCCTATTTGACCTCCACAACCCAGTAACTGGGTAATACCCTTAGTAAGACTGGTTATCAGACTTTCGGTCTTCTGACGACCCATAACGACTGTCAAGGCTCCACGAATGACAGCTGCGACCAACGGCTTAATGTGCTTACCGAGTCACGGGGAGGTCTTCGTAAATAAAGATGGTCACCCATCCACGGACCAACCGCGGCAAGCGTATACCCGTGCAGATGTTATTACTTAGCCACAAGCCCCTCCTCTGGCTGACAGCACTAGATGTACAGGTTGTTTACTAAACTTGTGTTTCGCCGCTCGTAGTGGCTATTTACAAGCACCCTGATGTTGTATAATTATTCCAGTAGTGTATACAACATTATGTGTATGTAAACCAATCAATTCATTTATTTGTATAACACTCGTTATTATGTATACGTACATAGGTTTCATAAAGAATTGAATGTGCACATTGTGTGTCGTGTTTCACAATTTTAAAACCGTAGAAGAAAAATAAATTCACGTGCATACAGTGTGTGTAAATCAGTCCTCTGGTTTCGGGAATTGAGTATGTATTTTAATAACAAATTTTATTATTTAACTCTTTCATTACAATAGTTAAGCCGTCCATCACACTTATAAGGCAGACTGATGCGTTTGTCGAGTATTTTTGGCTCGTAGCGCTAAAATTTAAACATAGCTTGGTTTTGCTTGCAGACCAGATGTTTGTTTTGTGTGGTTGTTTATTAATTTAATATCAGTCATTTAGAGCTGTCTGCTGCTAAACAAAGATACTTCACCCCAACACACGCAAAATAAATTCCTGAATTTCAATATTATCCATCGATACACCGTAGCGTAGCGGCCAGCCACCAGACTGAACTCTCTTTAAATATGTTCTAAAGCTTATTACAATTTAGCTTAGTGGCTCGGGTCAGCCAGAAAGTAGTAAGAACTAAGCAAATATTATTTTTAATTAATCGAAGAGCGTAATTTTATTAGGTATGAAAATTAACGTATGGTACATGAATAAGTAAGTACCCGTATGTTACCCTCGCCAGGTATTTTCGTAAGCCACATAAAGTTTGTTAACCAAATATGTGTGAGTAGGTTCGTCGGCAAAGCCTTTGATGCCGGCAGATTTCCGCAAATATTACTTATTTAGTTTCCATCCCTGTTTGTAAAAATATCTAGGCCATATCGTTACGAGTTTATGGGTTCATAATGGGAAGATATTATTTTGAATGGTTATGATTTAGCTGAGGATAAGAAGATTATTTTACATCAGAATTATTATCAGGTAATCAGGTGTAAACTTAACGTAGTCTCAATTAGGTTTTGGCGACTAATTTCAGAGTTTAGTACTAAATGCCGAATGACGATTGCGACCGTGGTGAATAAAGCATGCACCAGACGATAACGATTTAGCAGCGGTACGGGGCGTCTATGCAGCAGCGTTTGAAATGTCCGCGTCGAGGGTTCCCTTAATTACCCGTTGGCAGCAATAATCTCGATGATTTGACAATTGTTTTTGTGCAAAGCGTGTGTTCATGATTGTAACTAGCGCTGCTATGGAATTCAGCGGTCTAAAGTCCGTTCTCGCAAAATTTTCATCAAAATATGAAGCTGGTGCCGAGACCAAAGCTTTTTGGGAATGACGAGAAGAAAGGATATTGCAAGTGTTTATTATGAATGAAGGAAAGTTGAGAGGCTCTTAATGATCACAAGAGAATCTTGACCCGGCTCGGTGTGAAGAATTCAACAAAATATCGAGTGTGTAAAAAGCAACCCTCTTGTCCTTCTTGCTTTTTGCAAAAAACTTTTGATTTATGAATTTCATTTATGATTTCTCTGGAATCACGATTTTGTATGGAACGCAAAAACGGCAGTGTTTTTCGGTTCTCTATACATGGTGCATCATTTGCAAAAACATATCGCACGTACAGTCACGAGCACTAATATGTATACACTTAGCAACTTCTAAATGTGATTTACTCCTACTGTATTGATTGTAACTTTATGTTGTTACGAACATAATATTTTAGAACCTATACTGTTATGAAATAGGTCTTATTTCAAAGTTGCAATCAATATTCCACGAGAAAATCGCTTTTAAATTTTGCTAAGTGTATACTTATTAGTGCTCGTGACTGTACAAGTTGTGTAGGTACGCGGCATTGGAGGTAAAATATCGTTAGGTTTATAACATCCAGGTACTTTATTTTAGTTTTTTTTTTTATAATTATTTTGTATTGTAGTTATTCGTCTGAATAAATGAGCAGCGTAGACAAAGCACTTGCACGGCGACATGTAGGAACAATTGCAATGAAAACGTTTGGGTTATCCACGCTCACAAAATAACACTTTCTGTCACTCTTCATAGTTCAGCTGAGCAAAAACTCCACAATACCCCATAGCTTTTTATTTCTCTCTTTACGGTTTCTCAAAAATGTGTGTATAAAAACCTGTATAACAAAGAGTACCTACGGTAGTATGTACTACCTTAATGATGATTTCTAAACGAAACACGTTGCAAGCGGCTAGCGCCGCTGCTACGCGAATACTACGCCACTGCTACGCAGTCTACTCAAAGTCGAAGCAATCTCTGCCAGCATGCTTTCGAAGCAGCGTCTACAAAGCGATGATACATCGTTTTTGCAACGTCGCGTCTTCGTTGTGCATTGTGCAATATACTATGTCCGAGTAATGCCTACGGCGCGGGCGGACAAACGCCCAGCGCGAAGACAAAATAATTATGATGAACATTTTTAGATTACGTTGTTACATACACATTAATTTTATAATAACTTCAAATGATTTTATGTACTTTCCTATGGTGAAAATATAACAACGCACTACAAGTAAGTAAGTAATACCTACTTCGACAAGAAAGTACTAACATACTTTTTCTAAGAAGGCAGCACTGCCATCTAGTGAAAAACTCGCAAGACGACATTGAAAACGGCGCGCTGTTGCCACTTATTCCCGGACAAGACAGACAAGGCAACTTTATTATCTGTCTGTTTCACTCAGTCCATGGTATGTCTCTTTCTCGCGCGCCGGCTTGTGATTTCAAATTTATTCAGCCTTGGGCTAACCGTCGCCCGTGTATAACGTGTCCATGTTCGCTTGTAACGGATATTTCGCGCCAAAGTTTACACTGAGGATTGGAAAATGAGATTATTTTTTGAAGTGTATCAAGTTAGAAAGTGTGGAAACTGCCTGTTCTAGTCAATTGGACTGACAAAAGTGTAACATCGGCTACCTGAAGTGTAAACGTTTACTTTGTGTGTGCGATGCATAACAGTTAAGTTGGAGTTAAGCACTTATTAAAATTGTGCAAGATGGGCGCATAAGAATTGTTTCCCGGTGCAAAATTGATAGAAAGTATCCGGACTGGCAACATGGGGACCAATCGGCTGCTTTCACCATTTACTTTGCTGCTGATTTGTACAGGTAAGCGGAGCTACCTACTTGCTTTCTGAGTCACCTTAGCACGCCGAGCGACGCTGCGTCGCTGTATCAACAAGCGAGCCACAGCCTGCCTGTGTGCTGTGTGCTGAGGACTGAGGTGTAACTATAAGCAGTACAACCACCTATGTGTGCGTGTGTTGACTCTTTAACCGTATGCAAGGGAGGCTGGTTTATCTATGTGAATAGGGTATGATAAACCATTGTACGCGCTACAGGCTCTGCCAGACCGCAACAACTGCTTAGATTTACGTTCTAAGAGCTGAGTTGATTTTTCTTTGCGAGTACCATTTTGTTAAATAATATTATCTAATACATGATAATACAATTAATGTTTTGGATTAGGACGGACGACGACTACAAAATTTCCAAAGCATTATTAAAAGTTGTTATAAAATGGTACGCGCAATCGTGCAATGCGGTATCCTTCCGTAAACGTGCAAACCTTTGTACGATGCACTTTTGACTTTGACGCTGGTTTGGAAGGATTTTAGTTATTTTTTCTTATGTTAATTTTATTAAATACGGAAATCTGGTTTTGGAGGTAAACATAAAAAACGGCCTTTTTTATTAGGCCCATGATTTGATAAAACAACAAAAATATGTCCTCTACCATCACTGCAGAAAGTCGTAAAAGGCCAGTTTCAAAACAGAATTATGATAAGAAATATTATAATCTGGCCAAGTGTTATTAGATAAAGCCGTAGAACTAGGTACAATTTCCGAAGAAAGAAGTAATCCCTAATGGATCCCAGGTATAGTAAGTACTTACAATAAAGGAACATTAAGTTCCCTTCTTGTGTAATTTGTTAATGGCAAAATTTGCCAACGACTTGCTGAGATAATTGATATTGTATTGCTCAATTAATACCTGCGATCGACACAAATTAGTGGTGTCATAGGAATGGTTGAAAAGGAGGAGAAGAAATGTTGTTATTAATTAGATGTTGACAATAAATAACTTAACGAGTAAGACATGATGTCATTAGTTCAAAATGTGTGTTGAAAATTTTTGGTAACGAAATCTTTAGGTTCAGCTGGTCTTGTCGTTCAAATGAAGATTGAAGTTATTAGCATTTTGAATAACCACAATTTTCTGCTCGAAATAGAGACAGAAAATATTCTTGTCGACTCAAGCTTGAATGCGTAAATTAGGCAACGCCAGTGGTGCCGAGAGAGTGAAATCATGTTTATAGAAACCGGTTTTGATGCAGGTGTGCGCGGTACGAGGTAGAGTAGGTCCACTAGTGGTCTAACCAAGTTATTTTAGTAGATCTTTTATATTATTCTTGTGCCCAGCTATGCGTAGCAATTAATCCACTTTTAACTTAAGCATGCAGTTCTTCAAGTAACCAGTGGCAGTTACTTATTTTGGTGAGCTGTTTGAGTAGGTACAAATGTATGTTTATGTAAGTAGGTATACTTAATTGCATGTATAGAAAAACCAACAATACGTCAGCAATTAGCAAATACGAGCATTTTAATAATATTGTGTTGATTTTAACATGCTGTGTGTACAGACTTTATCAATTTTGTGTACATGTTGGCGTGTGAATAACAATTGTAGTAAAGGAACACCACCCACCTAACAGTGGTGTTAAGGTAAAAGGGGATAAGTCATAAATATTGAAAAACGAGTTATTTGCATAATTCGATACAAAACATTAAAATCTTAATAATCTTAATTCAAATACTGACTTACTTATAATATACTTATACCTATTAAGGTAGAAAGGAGATCAAGTCAATATTTGTGTTTCAATTTCGTACAACTTGCAAATCGAGTAGGTATAGTTAGGAAACAGCAAAATACAAAAAAGGGTTCAAAGAGTTAAGTTTACTCATCTCATTATTACGTTAATGAATTATCTCCTTTTACCTTAACACCACAGATATAATTATGTACATTTGTTTTGGAATTCTGGAGCCTTTTACTTTTTAAATAATAATTTAAATAATTCTGATAGATCTGAAAATAGTTTCAAGTTTATAAAATACTAGCTTCCGCCCGCTGCTTCGCCCGCGTGGATGTCGGAAATTATCCCACGGGAACGTGCTACCGGGACAAAAGTAGCCAATGTCCTTCCCCAGAACGCCACCTCCTTGAAAAATTACTGTTGTACCTTGTAATGTGAACGTTAGCTTATTCATACAACGGAATATAACAGTCAAGTTTGAAGATTTTCAAAATACAGCGCCATAATTTTGTATAATCATGAACTTAACATGGAGACTGTCTGTCAGTCAATAAACAATTTAACGGAATGGGTGAGAATTGAGTTGCAATATTTTCGTACAAATACAGTTTCAACTGAAGCCAACGAAAGCGGTTTTATAGACAAAGTATTTCGACGTTCGGAATTTATACAATCGAGAAGCGGACTGGATTCATTTGCAAATGCCTGGGAAGTTCTTTTGGCACCTCTGTGTCTTGATCACATTTCGCAGAAAATGTTTCTGACCTATACAACTAAATATCTAATCCAAAACATCGGGAATTCTGCTTATGTATTTGAGAAGAGAGATAGGTATCACGATATTGATACAGATCATATACGTAAATAAATGTACCTGATTGATTACTGACTTATTTAATTAAATATTAAATCTTTTTGAATCGGTATATGAGCAGACAAAAATACCGATATCTTGAAACCTTGTGGTAGCTCTGAAATGTTCCACCGTAGCATAAAAATTAGACATTCAGGCTTACACGCACACGTTTAGGAAGGCGAGCAGCGCGAGACGTGTCAACAAACTTTTCAAATGGTCCCAAAAACGTTGCCAAACAATTTACCGGGTTCGCAAAAATACTGCCACTTGACTTCTTGGATTATGAAAGTAGCTACTTGCGTGCTGTGCAAAAACAAATAACTTTTATTGCTTAACTTCCCCGCTCAGCAATCACAGTAACAGTTCATTTCAAAGACTCCCTAACTACTAAACCAAAATAGCGAAGACATTTTCCTCTTTTTCATCTGTGATTCAATGCTAAACTTAGATTGGCGGCCAATTTCATTCTGCATAACTAACAGACTGCATAAGTAGGTATACATAAAGAGACTACTTCAGACGCGCGGTGCATATTGCATTCTATTTTTGTACATCTTAATATCCTTTCTGTCTCCATTCTTACTCTTAGCAGCTCAGATACGTACAAAATTATTCCGCCTTCTCGAGAACTAAGTCTCACACTTCCAGTAATTGAGTAAACTGTTCACTGTCAAATCAATATTTTTCCACTAGTTGGAGGAAAATTGTAAAAGAAACAATAGGAGTAATAAAGTGGAACGCCAATGAAACAATATTTGTAGAAGCTGGAAATCCTAGAAAGTATGCTATCGCTTTGTACAGTCCTGTATTCTCCAATACCGATAAGTGGAAAAAAACATTGAGCATACTAATTACTTGAGAGGACTGACCTCATCGGCGGCGATAAGTTTGTAGACAGAGGATCACTTTACAAGCTTATTATTGTACTACGAAATTTTAATGCCGCAACAATAAGTATTTCGTTTCCAACGGTTCGTTTGGTCGTCTTGGTTCAGTTCACAAGAGCTCGTTTTCCTTTATTAGAGGCGAGCAGGCGAGCAGGGGCTTCCGTTTGCATGGGACTGATTGTCTACCGGTCCTTATTAGCAATTGAGTGACCCCGTCATGTCACTCTTCATGCGTGAAATAACCGCTCCGCATAAAATAACCCATACTTACCTGCTGCCGTCATTATATGTATATACCCGATAAGCTTCCACGATAAAGCTAAACAACAATAGGAGAGATGATCGAAAATAATAATTATAATAGCAGTTATTTGACACGTTCATTTAAACTTCATTTGGCACTCCGTCTAACTTTCGTATTTCAAACACGTGTGTGTACAGACGCCAGCAGGTCAAGCTACCCGAAACTGTCAAATTTTCCTAATCAACCTTGAACCTTAATGCTTTAGCGATAAAGTTGAAAATCTATTAAAGAAATTTGACAGATTGTAGTAGCTTGATGTGCTGGCGTCTGTACATTGTGTTAAATAATTATTTCCTTTTGGAAAGTAATTTCCCCCGAAGTTCCCTAAATTGGGTGTATTACATGTAGTTAGTTAAACACGTTATTATCATAGTTAAATACTTGAAAAACTGCTCTCTTTGGTATAAAAGCTGTTCTAAAGCCTTAATAAGTAGTGGAAATATTTAACCTTATTCGAATCCTAAACATTTTTAAGTCGAGCCACGCCATGAAAGGTGTTTCTTTAGAGTTCAAGCGCAAGTTCTGACGATTTGCACCGGTATTTACGATTAATTTAATGGTTTTCTTTATTGCCGTAGTTATTTAACAGCTACGAGAACTTGATACGAATTCATTTTGGTATCGCACTATATTTTTTGTTGAATAGTCATCTTGTAGGTATGTAGACTGTAGTACTATCAGGGAAGCAAAAGATTAAATAAAGGTTTTTTTGTTGAATGCTTCCCACATGACGGTTTCTATTTCTATTTTTTTTCGGTATAGGTACTTAATTAAGTAAAACAAAGGAATTATTTACATTGGGTAGTTCTTCTATTCTTTGTCTACTTCAATATATATAGGAACTTTTTTTAATAACAACTTATGGTGAATTAAGTTGTACCTATTGTTAAATGTCTTGTAACATCAGCATGAGCTAGTACTATAGTACCTACACTACCTACTATTGGAGTAGGGCCACCTTGTATTTGCTAATACGCTTCGTAAGGAATTCATGAAGTTCGGTATGTTACGAAGAGTTCGATCGTTTAGCAGTGAGAATCGTTTTTGGATTCATTTGTATCTGTCTTTCTTACATTGCTCTTTATATTTGTATCTGTCAATGTCTGTCTTTTAATTTATCATCGCTTAATGGAACAGAATCGACTCTTACGTTTATTTTTTCTTCATATTAATATACAAAGTGGCGCGTACCTTAGAACATTAAATTATACCATGTTTACTAGATGGTATACTTAGACGATACCTATTACAAAATTTGAATGAAATCCATTAACAAAAAAAATCTGCTCTTCCATACATTTTGTCGAGCTTCGTGTAATAAAATGTATGGAACCGCAGACTTTTTTAGAGAATTGATTTCATTAAAATTTTGTATATCGTCTAAGTATACCATGTAGTATGATTTAATATAATATAATAATGGTACGTGGTATAATTTAATGTGATAAGGTACGCGCCACTACGTATAATCTTGCATTATCCAATAAATAGGGGAACTTATAATAAAATGCTACATGTTACCAATTAACTCCTTTTATTTCACGAGATAACAGTTAGTAGCTCACATAACAAGCGCACTGCAGCCCCCAGCAGTACAAGACCTGCTGTCTAATGGCTTACTTTGTGTTCTTATAATTCTTGCTCCCTCCGCATATTTCTTACATTTTCCTTTTATTTATAACACATGATACGACACGTAATACTCCGATCCAATTGGGTTTCCTTATAAATGTTATTTGGTTAACCAATTGATCAAATATCGCGAAGGTATAATTTGATCCCTTCGGTCTGCTGCTGTCAGCGCCGATGGCGACACAATTTGTACATCTTATAGCAAGTAAGTTATTTCGAATTTATTATCGTTCAACGTTTTCATATTTTCAAGCAGAGCAATGACATAGAACAGAGCCGAGAAAGCAGTTGAACCCCGCCAAAAGATTCACCCGCGAAGCTCGACCTGAACCGAACTTTTTTTTTTTTTGAGGTTGGAAAGTCATCAAATAACTTCTCCCGCTCTAGGCGGAGCGGGAGGGCGAGTCAGACTCTTAGTTACTAAAACCCACCTGTGTACCTTCAGTTGCCTGTGCCAGAGGCCACTCAAAAGACCATATCCTGATGAATATCATATACTTATTTTTCTGATTTTGTTTACTGCAGTGGATCATATACTTTTAGGCATTATAACACTTGCGTTTAGGTCATGTAGCCTTAACTAACCATTATAGTGCCCCCCGGTCTACCCCTTGATGTTAAATGGTCTATGTAGCACCATGAAACATGAGGCTTGAGGGGCTAGTGCAAATCTTGGTCTGGTTCAAACATTCTGATCAGGTCAAAAGTTTTGACCCCAGCGTGTTTTGACTCAAAACACGCTGGGTTTGGTGCATTTATTCACTCGTTCAACGTTTTCATGTTGTTTCGGAAACTAAACGAAAACACAGCGACTGGCTTATCTTATTGTCCTGAAAGTTGTTTTTAAGCTTATAGAGGAAAAGGTTTGCCATTGTTGTTTGCGTTGCGTAACTGTAAGATAGGAAACCGGACTAGCTAAAGGTTATATCTGACATAAATTTTTGGAGAATCCGTATCAGTAAAGTAGGTACCTACTAGGTAGGTACTTCAAGTACTTAAATCACAAAAGACTTAAAGCTGAAAATAAACGACAATGGGCACTTATCGACTTTTATAATTTCAGGAATAATTAATTAAGCGTGCAAAATCCATCCAAGTTTTTCGGGAGAAAACCGCGTTTACAATGAAGTTAAAGATTCTTGGTTATAATTATAAGGGAGATGCGTCCTAAAATTTAATTTCCTGTGTAAAAGATTTTCGATAATTAACATAGAATTATGAACTTTGTTAATGACAGGTTGCACCATTGGAAACGTATTATACAATCAAAACGATCAAACAATTGGTGTTTGTCTTTTTCCACGGATATTAAATGACCTTTTAAATTTTAAGTTTTCATGTAGATATACTCAAATACCTACATGTTCGAAAACAAAAGTATTATACAAAAAGTATGTTCGAAACATAAAAGTATTACAGCCACAGAACAGTTTTCCTTCGTCGAACTTGCTATAAGTAAACTTATCGATAATAATAATTTCAAACAAGTTTTAGACGTTCTATAACAGGAATAAAACACGTCGTTCATTGATACTTTAGAGAGGATCGACACTATTGCAACAGTGTGCAATAATTCAACTAAGCAAACAGGCGCGACAGCGCAACGCGATCTTAGTAGAACAATTTCTATGAAAACTTCATGCCTAAGGATACCGCGGCATCGTTGCCGTTGAAATTTCAATTTTATTGTCATTTCTATTCGTCGCATATAAATCTCTTGCCGTGCCGTGCCGCCAGTGGGCGCAGGCCCTTAATCGTTTTGGTGATATAAATAATAACTTCTCGAAAAAAATATTACACTCAGTCAGATCAGTGTGAAATGGTGCAAAAAAGCAGCGCGCGGCGTGTTTCAGAATCGTGACAGCCAAGTTTTGAAATTATGAATCTAAACAAAAGAACGTCGATATTGCAATTTCAGTTTTGAACGTACCATTTGCCTTTTATACTACCGAGTTCACCGGACTATCTTGATGGTTACGAAATAACCTGGTAACCCCGACCACGGCTGTGACTATAAACTGTTCCAACTCAGTTCAAGAATAATTAATACTAAGTCGTTTAGGATAAGCGAGAGTGATCATAACTAACTCATTTATTGACACTTTGACGCGCACGTATCACAGGTTAAAGGCTGCGCACGATGCCTAATTCAATAAGGTAATTAATAGGTGGTGGTTCTCATTGTACGAAGAGAATTTCGAATGAGATAATTGATTCAAAACTTGGGAAACCTTGATCTAAGTGCTACGCGTTGAATAGAAAACGTAAGGCGTATTGAACTAAACTCAAGAGTTTTGGAAGATGCGAAACTGCTTATCTGGCTGAAGAGTGAATATTGACTGAATTTATAGCATATAGCTTCTGTCCGCGAATTCATTTGGGTGAAATTTATTGTACCCCCGTCCCACTCAGTCGCATCGCATCGCCAGCCCGCGCTTTTATTTCGTTTTCGCTTAGCGTTCTTTCTGCTCGTCTCCTAAGGGTTGTAGCGTGATGTTTAATAGCCTATAACCTTCCTCAAGAATTGGGCTATCAAAAGAAAAAGATTTTTCAAATCCGACCGGTAGTTCCAGAGATTACCACCTACATACAAACAAACAAATTTTACCTCGTTATAATATTAGTATAGATTAAAGGCTCCCAGTCAGACAGGCGCGACGCGACTCTGGTAAAACAATGTCCATGAAGTTTTCATAGAAATTGTTCAACTAGAGTCGCGTCGCGCATGTTTATGGGAGCCTTACATGTATGTGTTTACACGGTGGGGTAGTATAAGTACTGTAGTCGTAAAAAAAAAAAAATATAAGTAATAATTATATTCACGTGATTGGACCTAATTTTTATAATAGTTTCTTTTTTATGTCCGACAAATGATGAAAAGATAATTACTACGTGCGTTTGCAATTATCATAATAACGATAATGGAACGGTTACAGCAGATAGACGAAAATAAATACAACTGTATATTACTAAAGCGCACTGCACAGCAAGTAGGTATGTGTTTGTTCCAAATAACCATTTACTTAGTAAATTAGTAGGCCTGTTTAAAATCCCGCTACTTAAATCTAGATCTACGAAGCCGGTTTTAACGATTATTTTCCTAAACTAACTAGCCCATATCATGTAATTATATTGTATCACGCCAACGCTGCCAGGGCAAGTCGGTACGGGGCTAAACATATTTTGTTCGCAAGATAGGATCCTGAAACCATAATACCGGTACCTTCATTTGTGTGGGTAGTTTGAGAAGAGCTTGATAAGTCGTTGGGTTGTGGAGCAGCAGGCAGCTTGTCAACTTTACTAATGTTCAGGAAGGATTTTGTAACGGAACAAAGACGGTCTTCGCGAGAGCCTTCATAAATTGCTCAATTTCCGATGTTCTTACCGTGAGGGATTACTGCCGCATCACTTTGTTCTAATTATTATTGTGCCTCCTTTTACTAATCTACAGCAACAATTACTTGGTATTCTAATAGTAATGTAACGCTGAATGGTCGTAATGACGGAGGAATTGTGAGTAATTGGTTGTAATTACAAGTATGTTAATGGTCGTCTTCAAGAAATAGGTTAGAATAGGTAGAAATAGGTTGTATAATCTGTTAATTTATTGACATAGCAATCAATCACCAATATAACCATTAATTTGTTGTTAGGCGTTTATTTTTTAAGGTTATTTAGCTTATTTTCTTTTATGTCTTATTATTACGTTTATGGATTTTCTAGGTACATAATATATTGTTAATTCTATGATTTCGATATTTTAAATACAAAAAAAAAAGTTTGTCTATAAATTCAAGCTTACTTTAGGTATATATTATAAGTACATAAGTACCTGTTTTTAAACTAAAGAAAATTTTTGATTTTTTGTATGTCTGTTTGTTACGCTTTCGCGCTAAAACGGCTGAACAGATTTAGATGAAATTTGGCACATGGTAACCTGGATTAGGACATGAAATACTTTATATCCCGATATTCCTACGGGATCGAGACTTATGCGGGTGAAATCGTGGGGCGCGGCTAGTATTTTATAAAAACCTGTTCCCTTTTCTGTTCGTAATAACAGGCGATCCCTTAACACCAATCTGGAACATGTTCGTACAAAACTCAAGGAAAATGAGAAGACGGAAGCGAAGTTGTACGTGTGTGTATATATACATACGAATGTGGCCCCAGTTGCTTCCCCTTTAATCCTCCCGCAATCGCTTTTCATATGAGCTTCTTGCCACTATTCCGCATTTGAATTAAAACATCATCATTAATGGATGCACTTATCTACACGAGGAAGCTAACAAATCAATAACATAAAGCACCTGTGTGTCTGCTTGTCTATTTCACAAACCTACACCAGCGTTCTGTCAATAAACTGAATTATTCAGTCGTAATATTATGAACGTTTCATGTGCGTGTCATAATACAGGCTATCTGATAGAAAATTAATTTCCTGCGGTGTTCGCTCCAGTGTGCGATGTTTGATCTTCTGTAAACAATTCAAAGTTATAACTCGATGTTATAAGAGTCATTACTTTATCAGCGGAGTTGGTTGTTGTTGCACGTGGTAGGTGTGTAGGATCGAAGAAAAATAGAAGAATAGAGTTTACCTATAGAAGGGTTTACTCAAAAGAGCGTCAATCATCGTAGTGAAAGGTTGACACTTAACTTGTCTATGTATGTACTCGTATATTGCGCCAGTAATTCATGCGATGTGACAGGTAACGCTTTCTTCAACCCTGTTCTTAAGGCTGGAGTGAGTTTCCTCGCGGTGTTTTCCTTCACTATTCGAAGTGATAAATTGTGTTTATTTCTATGAAAAACATATATGATAGATAAACAACATAATAATATCGAATGTTTTTCTCGAAATAATTCCAGTCACAATGGGTGTAGTAATTGTGACTATTAATTCAATGCGCTTCGGATAATTTTGTTTCACATTAAAATAACTGACAGACAACCTAATCGTGAGATAACATTAATTAAACACGGTGGACGAATTGCGGTTAGCTAACCTAATTATAGAAATATTATTATTATATATTATTTTCCACAATAAATGGCTTTCCACGAGTGAAAATAGTTTTTCATTTATTAGTAAAGTTTCGATTGCTGAACTAGGTGTTGATTACTAGTTGTCTATTATAAAATTAAAGAGAGTTTGGAATAGTTCCCAGAAACTGGAAAACGGCGCGCTCTTTATTTATTGTATTGTACGGCATGCGGCAGTCAGTACTTATCTGATCTGGATCTCTGCCTACTCATTCGAAGAATTTAATGGTTTTTATTAAAATAACGTAAAATTGTTCACTTATTTTATATTAGCGTTTCAATAAATCTATTTGACACAGCTATATGTACATTTTATTATATTATTTAGTGAATTACTGAGCCTCTGAGGCTTGGTTCGCATATTTTTCATGATTTACCACGGTTCGCCAGTATAATGGTGGCCTATTATGGTAATCCGGGATACTGGAGTACACTCAGCTCCGTGCTAATCTGTCTTCCAAATGCGCTATGCTGATGTCGTGAGGTAGTTGATACCGTAATGAACATCCAAAAATTCAAACTTCCCTATCCCCACACCAAAGATAAAGTCAGCACCAATGACGGGGTCGGCTAGGGCAGATGCCTGCCAGGGTTGCGGGAAAGTCCGAAAGGGTTACCGTGGCCCCTGGCACAAGCAACTGAAGGAACACGGGTGGGTTTTAGTCAGTAAGAGTCTGACACGCCCTCCCGCTCCGCCCAGAGCGGGAGAAGTTATTTGATGATTTCCCACCCTTATTTTTAGTTTACTTAGACTGTCAGTATGTAGGTACGTAACACGATACTTACCTGTAACTATTGACATGTATTTGGATTTCTATCTTGTTTTATCTCCATTCAGCTTTACCTAAGTACCTCCAACCAATCTTGTATTCAAATCTACTTGTTTCCAGCACGTTATGCGAGGCAAACAAATTACCTATACGAACGTTTGTCAATCGTTATCTATAGGATAAGAAGCTGCATAAATCACAGCCCTCATTATTTTGGTTCTTATAAAGGTAAGCATACACTGCCACAAGGGACGGAATAATCAACAAGGGTAATAAAAACGAAGTTATCCAGAATAACAAACGGGTTGGATTGTAGCCGCGCAATTAATAGTAACGGTTGAGAGTGTTGAGACTATTTATACAACACTTTAAATAGTAAAGAGCTTTCTAAACAAGGTATCTCCTGTGTCATGTTTACTTAGTTATCGACGTACCGAGCATTATTGCTATATTTTTAATAGTTTGGAATGCATATCACTTTATAGCAGTGGTTCCCAACGTTGTACCGCGTTGTATGCGCGCCTCCCATCAACCTTATAAAATCCCTACGCCCCCCTTTTCTAGGGTAAAACTACAAGGAGCCGATGAAGTGTGCCATGATAACTTCAAGTAACTTGAAAAATTAATACATACATACAGCCTCGTTTGTCTAGTGGTCGCAAACGCACCTGCTGCTGGCCGAAGTCTGAATTTGTGCTCGGTTGATAGCAATAGGTTCGCTCTCTGTGTTATCTAGAACGTAAACATACTCGTAACTAGCGAAATACGGGTGCACCTCTTTAAAACCCTTCGAGGTATCCAAGCGTTATGTCATGCATACAAGTCACTGCTAGCGGCCGTACTATGACATGACAGGGAGGGCATAACTTTTTTGTCTAAAACCAAGGTCTGACATTTTAATAAATACAGGGTTATTTGTAATACGTCGGCAATCCATTAAGGGGATGTAGGGTAGTTCATTTACACTCCTTATGCAAATGTCAACCATTTTCCAGTCACTTGACATATTTTTTTTTTTTTGATGATATCTGGTACCATAATGTATCTCGTTGGATAGCTGAGAAGTTGTACATTATTTTTGGAATGTTCTGTCGATAAAGTATATCCATGTTTTTTTGCAGAAATCAACAATTTTAGTCAAATAACCTGCTCAAAGAGATGATTTTGTGCTCTGATTTAAAAAATATGTAAGATAATTGATATTTTATGGTTGATTAATATGTATTGAAGTCGAAGCAGATAATATTAATTTAAATAAAATCATGTATTGTTTTTTTTGTATTATACCTTCATTTTCAAACTTGTATACAGCCAAAAAAATACTTGTTTACAAAAAAAAAACAACCGACTTCCAAAAAAAACAAACAAAGTGAAAAATAACTTTAATTTTGAAAGTAGGTTGTTTTTATTTTTTTCTTGTAAAAATGTTTTTTATTTTTCACTTTTTAGTTAAGGTTTAACCCCACTTTATTTTTATTTATATATAATTATTGTTGATTTATTTTGTATCGCTCGACCAATTTCCATAAACTTTTTAAGGGACCACCTCTGAAGTATGACCTATCAAACAAAAAAAGAATCATCAAAATCAATTCATAATTGGCGGAATGATCGCGTAACAAACATACAAAAAAAAACATAGTCGAATTGACAACCTCCTCCTTTTTTGAACTCGGTTAAAAATAATTACAATTTACTCGAAAATAGTTGACATTTGCATTCGACCCCTTATGACCCCGTAAGGAGTCATTTGGTTGCAAATAACCTCCTCTACATCCAGTATTACCAATAATCCTGTATACAGTTTATATTTAGCTCCTCTAGACACAGTGCTAGGAACCTAGGAACATAGCGTTCTTACACTCCACTGCACAATCACACATTGTTCAGTTGTCAGTACTGCATAGCTTTTTCAAGTTACTTTGGCCAACAGCTTACCGTTGCCATCCAACGTAGCAATGCTGCCAGTCTTTTGGGTATTTGACTCGACAGCTGGGGAATCTTGAATGACCGCTTTTAGGTTTTACTTTTATATTAATATTAGATATAATATTTTTTCTTGTATTGAAAGTTTACAAAAACCGTTTAATATCAATACGTATGTGTATCAGACGGTTTTCAGAATTGATTAAGTATATTTTTCAACCTTTTTTTCTCGCCTGCCTTTACTATCTCATTCTAAGGCTGAGGCCTCGACCCATTTTTTCCTAGCCTGATTTCCTTATAAAAATAAAATATGCGCTCCACCGTATGTGTTTAATCAATCAATACAGGCCTTCGCAGTGTACCGCTTTATACTCCCTTAAGCCTCTTGAAATTTTTAAGCTGCGCTACTTTACCAGCTTTTCATTCTTCAGTATTTAACAGGAATATTTTTTCAAATATTTCTATTGTGCGTGTTCGCGGCAGCACCAACAGTTTATTTTTTATTTTTTTAAAAAACGTTGCCCCACACTAGGAATTTCTCCTGTATCGTGGGTGCGTTTACAAACATTTAAACTCACATACACAAACAGCCAGACCCGGAACAACACAACACAGTATTCTCAGTGTGTTCGCAGATCGGTGGGATTGCCCGATGATGAGGAGTTGGATGCAGCTCCATGCTGAATTTTGAAGTGTATATATCTGTAACGTACTAACACTAGAAGTTAAGTAAAATTGTTACTAACCCTATGGACTCCGGTCTGAAATAAAAGTTTTCTATTCTATTCTATTGTAGGTACCTACCTACTAAAACATATTCGCCATGTTAGTCTTAGTAAGTAGTTTGACTTACGCCCCGGGGCAGTTCTCTTCAAGATTGGATTGTAGCAAACTATGTATGAACAGCTCTCTCTTATCATTGAAAACAAATATGTCGATGTTTGTTTGTAGTTAGGTCTCACTTCTAGGAACACGCTACCAGAGAGAGGCAAGAGATAAATGGTGACAGCGTATTTTTTCTCTAAATTCTTATTTGGTAAACAAACACGATAGGAACATTTTGAGTTTTCGCATCAATCGGCGTAAACTAGTTGATTTTTATCACAAACATATAAGTGCGGTACAAATTACAACAAAAACTGTTTCTAATAAGCTATTTAAAATCATTAATTTTATATCACAGAATACGCTCACAAAAATGTGAATTAAAGTATGGATTTTCACTAAAAATAAAATAATCTGAAACGAATTTTAATATATTCGTTTTTTTTTTCAGAATAAGTCATACATTCCTAACTCAATGGAGGGGGTCAAGTGACCGGAACGTATTTCAATCTTCTAGGCGCTGAATAAATAAATTCAATACAAGCTAAATAAATCCGCAACACGCCCGAATATAGTGTTGGCCTACCTTTATAAAGATTCCATTGGTTCTTGTTTTCGCATAAGATAGGAAAATGTGAAGTCGGCTTAGTAAATAACTTTTCCCTGCGCATATAGCTTAGAATTGGTATATAAAAGCGGGATAATAAAACAATATGGCCGCCGAATAGAGGTATCTAATTAAAATGTTCAACACGAGGGAATTTGTACAGTTCCAGATACCGAGGGGTCGCGTCTATGAAGTCTGAAATCTTTATTAACTGAAATAGCTTTTGGCTTTGCACTTTGATAATTTTGTCGCTGTACAAGGATTGTAGAGTAAAGTCAAAAATTATATCTTTTATACTATTTTCTTCTTAGCAAAATCCTTTTCGTTGGTTCCACAATATAACAATAATGTTTGGTATATCGGAACTCTTCCTTTGCTTTTTCATCAACCTTTCCTTTCGGGGAAAGGGTTTCTAGCGAAAAAATGTTTGTTCGTTTACACAAGGTCATACTTTTTTAAATACGGTGTACAATGGGTTCTCGGTGAAGATTTATTGCAGACGATATTTGACGACTTGGCTTATGCGGTGAATTCATTTAAACTGAGTTATGTTTCTATTGCATGACGCACGATAACTTATTTTGTAACCGTTCCAAGTCATGGAATAACAACTATTATAAAATCGATTACTTAGGCATTTTGTTACCTGTTGATTACGCGAAACGTCCGCAAACGTTTAGTCTATTCAAATAAGCAAGTTAATTTTGGACCCTCCTTACCAACTATTGGAAGACATGGAACGTTGACTCTATTATTCGCGATAGATGTTCATTGTGCACAAACTATACGTGTGATCTACATTATTCCATACCATTTTCTAGTAATTGCATCGTCGTTACATATGTAAGTGTGTACCTCTGTGTGTGTACTGTTCGTCGTTTGCAAAACAATAGTCGCGCGGTTATTTGCACGCCAGTGTTCGACCTGATACAATGGGTGTTTGTGTCTTATCTCTACGTTCCCACTATCCCATTCGCACAAAATTTTCTCATTACACTTTATTTCTTTTTGTAAAGGAATAAGGTCAATGTGCGTAAGAAAAATTACTATTCATTGTTCATCAGAACCAACTTCGAGTTGTTTACTGCTATCGTCCCCAAAGTTTTTCCCTCCAGTTCTTTAATATCCTTATTTATTCTATAGTAAAACTGCAATAGTTATAGAATTTTATTTGTTGGAAGGAAAGAACATTTTAGTCAATACAAAACAGACGTAGTATCTAATCAACATGGGCTTCATCGGCTGTATAAAGTATTTTCCGAATATTTTTTGAGAACAATGGCACAAGCTGTACGGTTTCCAACATTTATTTAAAAAGGCACTGGTTAAGTTATCTACAAAACTTGTTAAGTGGAATAACTTCCAGTTTATTTCAGCGAGAAAGTTGCGGAATGTCGCTTTCGGGAATTGTATAAGAGCCGAACTTGAACACAATTAAGAAACACTTAGAAGAACTACGGCTGTTGGAAGTTCGGAGAAAAGTATGAGTGGTAAGAAATACTGTCGAAAAAACAAGGTCGAATTCTGCAGCGGTTTTGAGGTCAAAATATTCCTGGAAATTCTAGTCTCGTCCAGCCTATGTTCCTTGAAATATGACATTCAAGTGACACTTCGTCTGTAGACTTGGAGAGAAAACCTCAGAAAACCAAAGTTATATAAGTCCTTACATAAAAGCTAATGACGCCCGTAAGATGACGGATGGGACTGGGAATGCGGGCGGTCTGTTGAAAATGTGAAAAAGTATGAAAAATTATTGTGATTATCTTAAGAGTTTCGGTCCTGACCCTTAATCAGAGTTTGAAACATGGGACCTTGTGTACATTGCGTTCTGCGTCACGTGTGAAGCGTCCGTTAACGAAACTGCCTCGCACTCAAGATACGAGGAGCTCATTACGTATTCCTTGCGGTGCGCGGGTACCGGCGGCAGAGGCTTCTAAGGTCGTGGTATTTGTCCTACGAACAGGCACGTGTGAGCTTGGCCAACGTGTGCTGGAAAAAAATATTTTTTTTTGTGGTCCTGGCTTCGGTATCTAATGACGTGACGTAACACAATGAAGACGTCGATGTGTTATCAGATCTATTGATCGTCGTAGGCCCACACTTTTTCTATTTTCATTAAGTAATAACGTGAACTGCCATTAGTAGATGAAATTTAATGAAAACATTCAGTAATTTTTATTTTATTTGTATCCCTGAATTCCTGTAGGTATCTCCCTAACTGAATTGTCGATGCGGCTTTTATGTATAACCAAACAAGCGGAAAAATTATTAATTTTTGCCCAGGTGGGTCAATTACCATTAGGAGTATGCAGGTAGCGTGTACATGTAGGTAGGTAGGTGTTTTGATAACGAGAATAAAGGCGAATGTCACAACAAGAACAAAATGAGACAATGCTCTGAGGAGGTGTTTGAACATCTTAACAAAAGTGATACCGAGAAAGAGAAAAAGGAAAGCAAAAGGAATGTACGTACCTACGGAATACAGTTTTAGCTACATAGGCTGAGTTTGAAGAAAAGTAGCCCATTTATTCTATTGCCAATAGCCTGAATTAATAGACTGATGGAATTTGTTCCCGATTGTGTTATCCAGTTACTATTGTACCTATAGGTAGATATTCGGAGAATTATAGAATTGTGTATTGCTATGGCAATGACAGAATCTGATTGCACGTGCGTCGGATGCAACGATAATAATCGGTTAGTCTCCAGGCTCTCGGACCATAAAGTCTTTAACACCTTGTTGGATGGTAACTGAAAAGAGGGATCTAAAAGTAGCCTACTCAATTAATTGCAAAGAGGAATCTAAAAGTAGTCTATTCATTTAATTTTGATACATTACATTTACTTTACCTACGTTCACGTTTGTCGTCGCTTACAAAGCTTCTTGACAGTATTATAAAATATATCGCTTTGCTTTGCCATAATTATTTGAAAATAATGTTTGGCCTGTACACAGTGAAAGGCCGGGTGGTTAAACATAAGCTGATAATTAGGGTTCTAAGGCGAGGAGCCTGCTCACGGGTCCTTAATCCGAAATTTCGGTCGAAGCTCTTCGTATTTAGTCGTAGGTACTGGCGGCCATCGAGATTCGGGACGAAGAAGGCGCGTTTCAAATTTCGGCATGGAGTGCCTAGCACACAAGGCGCAAGACTTC
Source organism: Brachylomia viminalis (assembly GCA_937001585.2). Lineage (NCBI taxonomy): Eukaryota > Metazoa > Arthropoda > Insecta > Lepidoptera > Noctuidae > Brachylomia > Brachylomia viminalis. Next base: position 8,593,944 of record OW443302.2, on the reverse strand, counting down.
CATCGCAATTCTCAGTTTCCACTAAACGTCCGTATTGTTTTATTACTTTTCCTCCTAAAAGCAGAGCAAAATCTTTTAATCCAGAGAAATCTGTATTTGATTGGTTATTTCGTTTGAGTTTACCAATCATGTTTATTAAAACGTGGACGTTCGTTTCCTTTTGTAGACGTCCAGGCGACTCATCTCATCTTGACATAATTTCATCTTAAACGAAAATATTATAAACGATAGTCTCAAGATTTATATTTTATAAAATATGACTATAAACTGTAATTAATTTATTATATCAAGTGGAATGAAACCGCCAACGAGAAAATTTGTCAACGAGGGAACTGAATATTACACAAGGTTATGCCGCGCGTTAAAATGTACAGCTCCAGTCATTAAAACGGCCCAAACTTTTGATTCTCGAAGCCACAACATTTTATGTGATATGCGAGTGATAATTATGAGAGTTAATTAAATTAGGACGGATTCGAGAGCGAAATGTTACATGTCATTGGCACCTTCTTGTGTAATCGAGTTTAATTTCGAGTTGTAATTGAGGCCGTATAAAACCTATGGTAAGTAACAAACAAGGGAGGTTATTCTCCCCCGCCGTGTGCCTAAGCGTTGCGGCACCGCCGACCAATTGAATTGCTCCGCTTTTCTTGCTTTACCCGCGGCCCGAGCTTTTTGATTAAAACTTTAATAAAACTGAGCTAAGTGGAATATTAACTGCTATGCAACGTTTAATTACCAAAATAGAACTGATTTTCTGTTGAAATGTTAAAAGTAGATTTCAACTTAATAGATTTAGTTTGTTTAAAGCGCCAGCTTTATTTGCTGACAAACATTGGACAAGTAACACGTCGTCAATAAAACCATTTGGAACAAACTAATAATATTATTTTTCTATAACCGATTCTGTTTATGTGTAAGTAACGCTGTTAATATTTTAGTTTTATATTTGAATAAAATTTATTGATTAAAAATCGTTTAAGTGCGACACAAGACTAGTTTTGTAGAAGAATTTTGCGAGCATCGATGGAACAGTTTTAAGGCCACGCGGCCCACGCAACGTGTCTTAAAGTTGAGTAGGTTCGATGTAGATAACTACGAATGTATTATAAAGCATATCTACCTGAGTGGTGAACAGACGGTCGTTGCATCTGGCTTCGTGATTTCGGTGTACGCAGGGCGGCGCCCGCGCCGTTTACCTGCTCAGCCAGTTCAGCTGTCCCTTTCTCTCCCTCTATCAAGCATAACTTGCTCTCTTTCGCACGTGAATGTAGCCATGCAACATCGCTTCTACGTATAAACAGTGCTGCCAACGGTATAAGTCGAATTGAGATACAATGTAGGTTGTAACTTTCTTTCCTTTGGTTTACAGCGAAAACATGACTGTTTTCATTACCAAAATATTTCGCAACGTCAATTTTGTAACCGTATTCTTAAAAAGCTAATTTTGTGTTACCGCTTACCACATTGGTCCCATTACTACCCAACTTTATTCTCAACTTATTTTTATTACTACATACGTTTTATAAAAATTGGCGAAACTAATGTTAGTTTAAAATTGCGAACATTTCGCTCATTTGCAAAAAGGGTGACATAATTCAAAAAGAGCCATTTTTGGGTATGATGATTTAAAAGAGTAAAATTAGCAGTAAGAGTGTGACGAAGCTTTATAGTCACATCTTTCTAGCTCCCTCATTTTTAGGCTGTAGTGTAATGTCGTTTTTATAGCAAATGGCAAAAAGAATAAAATTTGCCGCGTTCACCTGAATACTTAACTCAAAATTGCAGATTTTTTTAGTTGTCACCATTTTTGCAAACGAGCGACTTTATCTGGGCATACCTAAATTAGATTAAAAACATAGACAGTATATAATTAAACGTATTCTGCCGTTTTCCACGAATCTCATGCTGTATTTTTTTTTATAATTCTGTGATTAAATAAAATATTGATGTAAAGTTTAAGTATTGGCAGCACTGCGTGTCACTCAAGCTGTAGGGACTGCGCTCATGGCGGCGCGGGCGCAGCCGCTCTGAAACGTGATCGTTTTACTTACCTGGCGATGGCGGCGCAGTCTATGCATAATGCCTGCTCTATGTTGTAGATGAACAGGACACAGACAGCGTTATTTCAACCGTGGCATGCCATATGCTACACTCGGTAGTCAAGGTTTTTACAATCTTGCTTTGTTGATATTTTACATTGCATTCGTGTTACAGCCTTATCAGTAGATACTCATATATTAATTCGCCTGAGTGGAATCCAAACCAATCGTACTTACACCGAGTTCATGTTGTATAAGATTAGTAGTAGCACGTTAGTAAACGTGATTAGTAAGTTACCACTAACCACTCGGCATTCTGTGTTGAACGCGAACGGAGGTATTTGGCATTGAACGAACGAAGTCTTAACGGTATCGGTGGTATGGTGCCTGAATGTAAAAACACTTGGCCTTCTTACACATTCAACACAGTCTTATATAATTATGTTTCTTCTTCTAAAATGGCACACCATCCATAAAACAGAAAATTACACTTGAGTAACGTCGGTGATAACTTGAATTGATGTTACAAAGTTATTATGGAAGTAACGTTATGTTCGTCGAATCTGTACCAAAAAGACCAACATAATCTGTAGCACTGTGAAAGTCGGAAAGTCGTGAAAGAAACCTTGGATAAATTGGCTCGAAAACGTCGCAGCGATTCTACGAATAAGCATAAAGCAACACAACCTCAACACAAAAATACCAGTTTCAGAATATCTGTTTGTCTCTTTGTTACACTCACATCGAATAATAAATTAATATTTCGTGATTGAGGATTGCTGGGCATTACCATGAAACTATTACCAACCGAGCTTAAGGGAGAAGCGTCAAGCCAGCCCGCGAAATTCAAATCTTCTTACGTTTATATATTAGTAAATAAACAATACAATCCTCTAAGTTCATATTGCCCTTTAATATGACTATTTCATGAAATCATAACATTTGAGGTTAATTCTAACTTAGAGGGTTGTATTGGTGATTCTTATGGTTATAATTCTGTTAATACATACTTTTTACGGCCACGAATCATATTTTGATCAACATACAACCTAATACTGACCTGCAAATTGAAAAAAAACGTAAGAAAATTGAAATTTCGCAGGCTGGCTTGACGCTTCCCGCAACTGAGGAGGTTGGGTTGGTACTTTTTGGTGTTGAGAGAAGATTATTGCAAAAAAAAAACTTTTGTATAATGTAAATAGGCACGAGTAGGTAAATCATAAAAGCCTGACACCTCTCTTTGAGGCAATAAATAAATGAATAATATTATTCAACGTTTTTCAACAGAAACTCATAAATCTGAAACTAACATCTCTCTTGAATAAGATGAAACGAGTAATAAACCAAGAAAGAGACAGTGTTAGCTAAGCTGAAATATTATAAATATTCATCAGTCATCTTGTCTTCAGTGCGTTTCATTATTCGCCTTTTTGTTTGTGTATTGTTGATGAGTCTACAGTGCTTTCTGACCTAGACAACGTTTTTATTAATCAATCGTCCGGCTCGACTAGTTTACACGAATAATAACTTGTATATTTCTTGCTTGGCGTAGATATAATAAATATAATACTTTCTTCGTTAATTGTTTATTAGATGTTTATTTGAAAGCTATAATGGTAACTTAGTTTGTGAGGACGGGTAGAGTTGGGTCGGGTGTAGCGGATTCTGTCCCGGATGTTGTCGCCGCGTGAGGAGAACGGGCCACATGTTAGCTTTTTACCAAGCGACGCCCTTCGTTCCACGCAGATGTCGAAGGGCTTAGCAAAAAAACGACGCTCACAAATAGTATCGCACCCACAGCCCCATACCAACGTAGATAGAACAGTTCCTGTCTAATGACACTTTGAACTTGTTATCTAAACTATCACTTCTGAAGTGGGTCAATGGCCCAACACGTGGAGGGCACAAGTATTATTACAGAATCATCTTGTGTGTTTTGGACGACGACGTCGCAGTCCTTTCTGATAACCCTTCTTCACACTTTAACATCCAAACGAAATTGGTTGATGTTCAACAACTATGTTGATTTTAAAACATTCCCAATTTTCTTAAAACAATTTAGCCTTAGGTGAGTTCAATTAACGAATTCGTATATTTTTATATTTCATCAAAGTTATCGAATGGACCAAACTCAAAAGGCTCAACTTTTTGACGGTCCCACTGCGGGAATAATATTAATTCGAGTGTATGTCGATAGCTACGATCGCTTTTAAAATAAGGGTAGTTCAATAGTCATTGTTCGATTTTTCTATCCAAAACTTAACGTGAAGCATAAACTAGACATTGCTATAGCAAGATATTAAATAATGAGTGCTAACACAATGGTGGTTATTAACAGCTTCCAATTTATTCATATACTGGTAGTTAGCCGATAATGACAGGAGCCAGCAAGTCAAGTGGCAATCCAATCTAGCTAATGACAAAACTTCCTCCTACGAAATTCGCTCTACGCTATGCCAATATTAGCAACACAAATTAAAATTGGATAACAACTTTCGGCAGTTTTAAAGTTTCTTTCTGTTGAGGTGTAGGCTGAGCTGGCAACTGTCTGTAACAACTAATATGTACGACTTTGGTAATTGAGATTGGTTGTTCGCACGCGATACATTTTATTGATGGGCTTTCCATATGCTGAGGGTGGACAAGGGTTGGACTCTTATAAATAAAGATGGTACTTCTGGCGAAAATCAAATCTCAAATCGTTTATTGCATCAGTGAAAGTCACGCGCACGAAACAAATAGAAATGCTATTTTGGGTTAGACACACTTCATATATTTAAATCTAATTAAGTACGTTTTGGGGTATATTTGGAGTGTTGCAGAATGTTAAAGCAAACATCGTTTCCGTGATTAACAGTGTCGGTGTACCAACTCGGTTCCATCACAGTAAACGCATGGAAGCCTGTTAAATGTACTACACTGGATGCGTTTTCAGCGTTCGCGTTGTAGTGATCATAGTGATTTAATGTCGCATCATGAGTCTCGAGCATTAGTTGCTTCGCGCTTGTTTACCCAGCTACTCGTGAATACTTGAAACTGTATTGTAGAATAGTTTCAGTGTATTTTCATTGCATTCTCCAAAGACTTGGTGTTGTCTTGTCTCTTAGTATGTTAACGTTGTTTAAAAGCTATTGGACTTTAAAATTGTATCTTGTTCCCTCAAAGTCCATCTTGTAGATTCACATTCAATCTGCCGACAAGGTTCTGAAGAACCACTTCAGTATCGAGTCTTGAATAACTCTACATTTTGTTGGATATTTGATATTTTAAACTGTCGTGACATTCTACAATACAGTGTCAATACTCAATTTCGCCAAGTGTATCCTTCTTTACAATGTCATCTCGAGTTTCTATGAGGTCCTATTTGTGAGCAGGTAGGCAGGTTACGACAAAAGAACTTGGGTTATTCTTGAATACAACAAAGGAAGTAAGGTGTACCTTCTTACCCGAGGCAAACTCAAACACGTTATAAATAATATTTTAGATGGTTCTACTCAAACATACATTCGTACGAGTTTTACGTATACAGCATGGATATTATTATCGTTTTAAATGTGTCAAATGAGGGTTTAAAACGGCGCGAAACGGCGGTCTAGTTAATACAACCCTGTGCTAGAGAATTAGAGATTTATACATCGTTATGGCCGACACAAATGTCCGCGCCAATTTATTATGTAAATAACACAAAGATACATCCTCGCTGAAAATTTTTTGTAAAACATAATCTGTATTGGCCAAGTTACACCGCGCAGCTTCCGGCCCTGGTGGGAAATCAAAAATGTATTTGTTTCTAATGTCGTTTGCGGGTTTTGGCGTAATAATAAAGTAAGCAATCTTAAGGAAGGGACACAGAAGCGTTAAATATTAAAAGCTTCTGTATAATAACAAGTCTATTTCAATCTTTATAAATAAATAAGTTCCCATGAATAATTGATGTGCATTAAAACAGGTGGAGATTATTCCGTAGGCGTTTCAACAATTTGGGATGGAGCAATTAAAAGCTGCTTTGTACTTTTATTCTGAATTTTTATTTGTATTCTACACTGCGACTGTGGATAAACAAGAAATATTTTTAACAACGGGTCCACTTCTGCAATATTCACAGTTGCAATACGTATTAAAATATACAATCCCTTTAAGAGGGTTTATCAAATTTAATTCTGTGGGTTGTCTGTTTGTGTCATTAATCATTCCAAGGCTAAATCGGAATTTGTAACGAATAAACCGGTCAAGCGTGTGCAGCACGCTTCGGCTGCGAATTCCATAACATTTATTGTTAAAGTTTATAAAAATCAGTCACTTTGTGTTATTTATGTATGTAAGCGCTGAAATCTTTTGCATTATCTATGTCTTGACTGATTTTCTGGATTCATTACCCATTTAGTTACTTATGTTAAAACCAAAGAAAATGCTGACGCCCTGACATTTAAATAGACAGTCATAAAGATAATGTTAAAATCGTATTCTGCGGAATCCTAAAACGCGGAAGATACATCATCTGCATAGAGGCTTTCGTTTTATCCCTTGTAATTTATGAAACGCACCAGTTTTACAAACTTCCTCATAAAGTACATCAAGTTTAATGAATATTTTATACCGCTGTAAACTCTAATGTACCTAACCTGGAGTATATCTTGAACAATACAGACACCGTGAGGAAACCAAGTCTGAAATCGCCAATCCGTCCTGAGCAAGCGTGGTGATCCATGCTCGTGCGTTCTCTGTATGGGAAGAGGCCTTTGCCTAACAGTGGGTCAAGAATAACGTCAAAGCATTTATTTCAAATAGGCACATAAAAGGCACTTTTGAACGTCAACAATAAGCTGCTATTAGTACTAACCCGGTTGATAGCAATAGGCTCGCCCCATGTTAACTGGCGAAATGTGGGTGTACTAAGGAACACCTCTGCCTCACCATTAGCGGAATGCAGGCGTTTATTATTAGGTAGGTACTTATATAGAGGTACGAGGGACAGGGTGTAAAGTTCACTCATACCTCCATAGAAAAGGGAGGATCCTCCGACCAGACGGGTGTCGTGTCTGGTGGGCAACTGCCCATTGATTGATGTCGGGAAGTTGTATATATGCTAGTCGCGCGGTAAACTCTGCTTGCGCGATGCAGGATTTGCGTGACGTCAGTATGTCGCGCAGCTCGCATGTGGCGATGTAGACAGTATGTGATACCGCTACAGTTACATTATATATACCTACTTATACCTAAATTATCAAGTGTAGGTATACTGCCCGCACTTTGAACGATTTTATATTTTAGTTTCACAACTGTCTGTCTAGCTGACAATCATAACTTGTAATCGAATTCTGCCCACTTCCCGTTGTGGTGAAAGCAAAAAGGAACTTTTTAATTTAGTACGCAAAATATTTTCCTAAAGGAATTTTTGTTATTTGCGCCAATAAAATAGTTCAACGGTTATTTTTGTTACTTTTGGAATTGTTATCCATCAATGGGCAAAAAGTTAAGTGTGCTTCATTCGTAATTAATGATGCAGATTTCAGGTGAGCTTATCACAAATACCCACTTCGTACCTACATAATATGTATGGCCCCAACGGAAAGTGATTTCACATAACTACACATTTCTACATTTATTCCTGGGTTCTATAAATAATCATTTCCGGCAAACGTAGCTTAACTTACCGTGAAACATGGTTTTATGAAATTACAACAACAAACGAATAACGAAAAGGACTGAATGCAAATCATATGTACGTGCATAAAGAATGATGAATGGCCTCAATCTAATCTACAATACTTTTCCCGTTTAGGGTAAATTTACTCCAAAAAATCAATCCTTACAATACAATGATCTTTTTGCAGAAGTACCTAGACTAGACTCTCACAGAGAGGAGGCCTGTGAGTGATTAATCGTTTCTCTATAAAACACCTTTGACGGGAAGTTTTAATTATGTATTAACTATTTCGGTTCATTTAAATAAAAATGTTCTAAAATTACACCCCTTTATAGATAGACATCACAACACGTCACTATGTAGTATTACTTGGTATGGCTATGGACCAAGTGTTTAATTATCAAGCAATATTCGTCGGTGTAGTCGTGGCCGTGTAGCAATTACCATCTCGTTGACAACCCACTTAAATTAAATAATAACACAAACTTAAATATTTTCGTTCTCATTAAAATTCTTTGCAGTTTTATTAAATAAATACTTGCGTTTTTCTCTTGAAAGTAGAACTATCGTTGGCTGGCCAACTATAGACCACGTGTGTTTGCGCTATCGATTACATTTAAAATTCGAACGTTAAGTATTGTGTATGTTTTTATAGGTAGGCCTACCCTACCCTACCTAAACGGCTTCTTGCTTTTCTGCCTATAGCAATATTTTCAAAACCTATTTTCATAGTGTGTCAGACCAGTTTATAAATAGTTTGAGTTTAAAAAGAATCTGTCCTAAATCGAAGATCGAAAATCTGTAACTGTTACATTATGTTACAGCATTGAAAAATAAATACAAAAAAGTTAAAGTACCCAAGCTCAGAAAAAATTAAAAGAATTGAGAAAAGATCTAGAACAAACTTAAGTTATAAGGATTGCAATCATCGGTATGTTATCTTATCATAGATAGATTCTTCACATTATGGGGCTGACAACAGCTTAAAGCGCGGTCACTGTCGGACTGCATAGAAACGAAAGAGAAGCGCGATGACACAAAGCTGGTAATTTATTGCAAATATGAAGCAATTCTCTATTTACAAAAAATCTATTGATTGGACTAAAAAATTAAAACACTATCACGTTAATATTTTGCTAGTATGCTTTTTATTTATTTATGTACCTACACACAGTAAAACTGATAAAGATAGGACATATTAGAATTGAGTACAAAGGTCGTCGATAAAAAAGAAGGTCAATCGTTAAAAGAAATTGTTATAGGTATCTTCGGGACTTTTTTCTATCGTACCAAATTAGTTGTACTTATTATGTTTTCAACACACTATCTAACTAGCATATATCCTGAAAAATATCATACATATATTTTTCTGATTTTGTTTACTGCAGTGGATCGTATACTTTTAGGCATTTTAAAACTTGGGTTTAGCTAAAGTAGTCCCCTTAAAGAAATCATAAAATTGTTGGTTTTGCCTTTAAAAGACCCCACCCTACATTGGATACAGTGCAAAACAGAACAAAGACTGCGTAAGCTCTTAGCCGTTATTTCACAATATTTTTATCCCATGCATAATCCAACATCTAAAGCTAAAATCCACCTGTTGATATTTCGAAAGGGAGAAAACATAAAAAATAAATTTTTGAAACCATACACGGACGTCGCTATTCTCTTGGTACTCCTAGTACTCCTAGTACTTGGAAAGTTATTCTTCAAAAATAAACAAGCATTTTTCTGTGGAAGTGCAAATACAAAAGAATTACACGGCGCGCGGCGTACCCTACGTAAGTACTTCTGTTTAATCAATTTATTTTGTTCAAAAAATTGGGTGAGAGAAATGTCTCATTTCATAGACATGTAGGTACTTCGGGCAGAGGTAGTTGGCGACGCCGCCACCCGAATACCAAACAGCAAGCATACGAAGGTTTAATTAAAATCGCTCTGTAGTTTGAAACAAGTTAAACTACACATTGCGAGTTAGTATTGTATAGCATGGCAACACTGGTACGGAATAAAATCGCGTTTTACGATACTTTGTTTATTCGCTACGTGTTTACGTACTCAAGTCTAAAAATTGTAATACGAACACTATGTACAATTTGTATTCTAGTCGGTATTTAATAATATTTCTGGTAAGTATTGTTAACCAATTTGATTTGATTAAAAGAGCACTATGTAATACTAATTAAATTTCAGTGGCCGTTTCTGCCAAAATAATGTATATACAACGTGTAACATAAAATATGTAATTAACGCAAGACCTCATACACCCCAATTGGAGTATTGAGTTAAAAGCATAATACCAAAACAATTTTTTTAAAGCTAACTATTACTAAGAAAATCGTGTTGACCCTAGCATTACTTTATGCATTTAAAATTGATTTATTGCCTTCAATAAGATTTAATTTTCTTTAGCCCAATCGGCGGTCAGTATTGCAAAATACATATTTTTTTAAAACAATACATATAATAATAGTTACTGAAATGGATTCAGTAGTCAATTATAATATGAGCAAACGACTTTCAGGACTTGCGTTTATTCTGTTACACCTTGTACAACACATAGCAAACAAAGCATTTTATGTGGAAATTGGAAATAAAGGACGTAAAGCGGTCGGATTTTTATTAGATTTTTTGAACACATCAAAGTCCCTTAATAATTTTTTAAAACTATTTCACGTAAACCTGTGTAATAAATTGAAAAGTGTAATTTAATTGTACAATGTATGGTGTATGGTGGTTCCATTTATCAAAATGGACCAACGGTCAAAAGGTAACAACTTCTGTGACAATTTGTCTTGAATTCGAAACTTGGACAAATTACATATTAGGATGTAGCGCAACAGTTAAAAAGTTCAAGGCGTTTATGAAAAAAGTACCAACACAATATATTGATTAAATCGTGTAGGTACTCAATTAGCGTCGGCCATCTTTATTGCAGGTGCACGTTACTACTTGAAGCGTACGGTACTGGCCGTAGTCGTCACCTACATCACCTACATGGCACATGGCACAACACGGCTTCGTAAGCTCAGTGGAACTGTCACGACCGTTACCTACTCGGAACCGTTTGTGCTCAAGACCTAACCACTTTGCACACCTTACTGTAGCCGGTTTACTGTATCTATAACTCTATAATTATTAGTTTATAACATAACATCACGCCTGTATACCCTGAAGGATTAGGCAGAGGTGCACCTATAGTACACCCACATTTCGCCAGATATGTTTAAAAGTTCCATGTAATAGTGTGCGAGCCAACTGTCATCAACCGGGCCCAAATCCAGACTCAGGGCTGGTACTGAGAAATTCGTGATGGAAAAACCTAATAATACTTTGCCCGACTCGGGAATCGAACCCAGGATCTCGTGCTCAGCCGCAGCGCTTGCGATCTCTAGACCAACGAGGCGAATTCGTTTAAAGTAATTCCAATTCACAAACACACCGACTCTTTAAACGTCGCGTCATTCCAATTCACAAACACACCGACTTTTTATAAGATTGGTACATACTACATATAATTCCACCAAAAAGTATAGTATAAGTATATACGTGGCCGTGAATATGGCACGTATGGCACATCAAGTATGTATTAGAAAATGTTTGGTTTTGTAAAGCGTTCGTCGTCCTTGTCACTCATATAAAGGTGTCGCAGTCCGTCTCCCTCTAAAACAAGATACTTCATACTAACGACCACATGTTAGAAAAGTTTCTGATACAAATTAAATTATTCACATATTTATTTAAGTACCTGTTCAAATAAGTTGAAATACTTGTAATTCTCACGCCTTCGAGTTAGAGTAAAGTAGATAGTTGAAACTATTGCGCGAGAGCAAAGTTTTAACAAGAAATGTGTATGAATTCACGTGTAACAGTACTAACGACTAACAGGATATAATTTATTGAAACTCGGCCACCATTTTCCCTTCGATGGTCTTTACAAGAATTTAGAACTAGAATTAAAAATCTTACCAACTGTTTTTGTTCCTTTACCGGACTAGAGCTATGAAGATACGTTTATTTTATTATTCGAATTAATTTTATTAGCCGTATAAATGTCTTACTTTAATTTAAATTTAGTGACGGTTATGTTATAGTCTATCGTATCGTAAACTATTAATTTTATTAAGGCTTCGGGCTTTATTGTAAAGCTCTGGAGCTTATGCTTCACAGAAAACACCGTTGGGGCTTGCCACTAATATCAGATGAACCATTTTATCTTTTTAAAGTCTACTAAAAGCTCCATAATGAGGTCAAATGAGTTGTTATTCAAAAAAGCAATCACTGCGGATAGCATTGATTAGCACTTAACACACGTATATGCCAAACACCTCTAATATGTATGACGCAAAAGGTGAATGTCTGAGTGTTCGTTGATTCATGATATAAAAATGTAATCTCATAGTTTATGTCTTTTCAATAACAACTACTCCAGATGTGTTTATTTATACACAAGCCGGGTGCCTGGCGCTGCGGTCTTCAGCGGAACAGGAGCAATGTTGTGTATTTTGTTTGTTTGCAAAGGGTTCTGGGATGTGATGAAATTATGAGATTGCCGCAGTAAGAGATTTATCTAGGACTGGAATTTCATTTCAAAAGCTCATTTGGATGATCAAATAAGGGATGAAGTATGATACTGTTTGTTATCTGAATCCGAGAAACAAGTATTCATTTCTGAAAGTTTTTTGAGGGTCGAACGGAAACCGCTGAAGCCTGCTCGTTTTTTTTTGAGCAGATGTACTATAAAATGTTTTGTGACGGTTGAGCTTTTCCTTTTTCATTTATTTTGTATTACAAAGGGTATTGGGCTTTCTAGAAAATCACTTATTTTTCAATTGAAACCAGCAACCGGATTGCGAATGGTGTCTGAAGTAGCAACCCGAGCCGAGGCGTGAGGCGGCGGCCCGCATGCTCCCACGGTCTCGTCTTACGATGCGTGCGCCTTCCCACCAGTCCCACCACCACGTCGCCACTTGATCACACAACTTGGTCGCGCCATTTACAATGCGGAACACGTGTGTCCAAGTGCCATGTATATTAAAGTAGAACAAAGACACTGTTCGTACGTCGACTCAGTGCTACACCCGCTCAAAATAAATACGGAGCAGCTAGCACTGTGGACTAAAATTGTCATGTACACGTAGGTCCTAGTAATTACATTCCGTAATCCGCTTGAAATTTGATACTAGGAAATTCTAATGATACCTAGTATGTAATATTTAAACTCACATAATACAATTTAATCACAGTTTCAGAAAGTTTTGATATACCTACCAAATATCAAAACTTTCTGAACCTCGAAATATTGTACTTCTATTTAGATCTATGTTACAGAGAAGTATATTAGGGCAATCTATATTATAAATACATTCCCATACAGTTCAACATAGTTTGGCATATAATGTTGTTATATTATGCCATATAGCCGGAGAATGTATAAGTTTCAGGTGTGTGTAGTTAATCAGCGATACAGTACTTAATATTATTTCATATGGGAGCTGGTACAAAATACACAGCTAAAGATAATAAATAAGACAACACAGTCGGTGGTCTGAAAACCAACCCCAGGGCAAGTAAACAGTCTCTCATTATTATGTGTAGTGAAGTAGAATTACTGTACCTACAACCCTAACGAATCTTAATTAGTAAGTGTGTTGAGAAATATGAATACCTACGTCAATACACCAACAACGTGAAACATCTGTGGCAACAATGAATGACAATGTAGTCTGTCACACGCGACACAGACGAAATGAAGTGATTACACGAAACAATGTGAGCGAAAATAGATCACGTTTTACCGTCGAATAAAAAAAATCTATGGTCGACTATGTCCTTTTTTCAATTTATATTATCAATAAAATTCTTTCACAAATGGGTGCCATTTGTTAGTGGCCGGGAACGAGCGCGCCGCGCCGCCAACCGCTGTCGCCGTTGACATTCAATGTTGATTCAAATGCGTCCACGTCCCGACAATCCGCGTACCGTACTTATCTTCACGCAATTTATTCTAATATCTCTAAAGTTTTACTAAAAATGTCCAACTAGTGCATATTTTATTGAAAAACTCGATCGACGCTGATGTGTAAATGTTCTTTATCTTGCTGGCTATAGCTTTCACAAACTTAGGTATTCTTATTCTTACATTATTTGAGCTGGAAGTTTTCAATTTATAAATAGAAATAATATGAAAATGATGGATTGATCCACCGCCTTGCGGGTACTGTGGAACGAAGGATAGATTGGAAACACATTTAGTTTACATTCAGTGAAAAATTATGATTGAAATGTTGAGTTTAAAGCTTCTTTAAGTTTGTTTCTTTGAGTCAACTCAACTGTCTAAGGATATTTATGAATTGCTTTGAAATTCTGTTTTAATGATTTTCAATCACTGTCAAAGGCGAAATTGATCAAACGGGATCAATTTTCGTCTTTGGTAGATTAGACAACATTTTACTTAATTTTCTGATACTTAAAATCTATTTATGGTCATGACTCATGATAGTCGTGGGAAGGTCTTCCTTTATTGTTTTCAACTTGTTAGTAAGTCTATGAAATATAAAGTGACGCTATTTCAAATGTCGATTTCAGTAATTACTAGTCTTATCGCTCGTTTTCATGGAACTCGTGGTCTAAGCTATGATAAATGAGTATCCACGACAAGGACAAAGATATTACTTTGTATCCAAAGACTCGAGTTTGAGACTCGATATTAAATGAGAGTTGAATCATTTCATTTTATCCAGAAGTATAAAATATGTTTGATGATAGTTTCAAAATATAGCTCTACATTTTCTGAAAATTATACAGAAATCATTTTTAGTTCCATTTACATACAGGTATGTAAAACTATTTTTATCAGCAAGGGTCACTATGATAATAACATGGGACACGCACGTTAAGATTCCATCAATTGTAAGTTATGTTGGTAGAAGTAATAATAAAAGGTGGCCTACTTAGTTCTTATCATAAAAAACCTTTCAGTTTCGTTTGACAATCGAAGACGTCGAGGGGAGCTTTGTACTCCCAAAGTTATTGAAGTTAACTGCGCTATTAAGTCCTCGAAAAAAAATCGATACGCATTAATATAATAAATTTGGAAGGAACCAGACTTCAGTCAAGTATTCTTGTACTTGATGAAGAATGCGTAGAACGCTGAGTTCACGAACGCTGCTAGCTACGTAAATCATAAGTAAAAACATAGGTACCTACTTACTCGTGCACACGATATGAAGGCAGTACCTACTCACGTACGGATTTGTTGACCCAGTTCTACTTATGATTGCATTACTTTGTATATTTAAAAACTAATATTAAAAGGTGTGTTTGTTTGTACGCCAATGCAGATGTTAAGAAATGTAGACTGATTTAAATAAACTCTTACTGCAGCGCGTTTGTTTATAAGGAAATGATGAAACTCCGGATGGCCAGTGGTGAGTTACGGAGTAATAAACAAGCGTACCGACTACCGTTGTAACTTTGCAATATTTTCACTTTTCACCGCTGCCGCCGGCGCCGCCCGACGAGGTGCCGACTGAAAGAGTTGGTGTGCGTGAGTGTGACGTAAATGTAGGTAGGTACTATGTTATGATTTCTCCGTAAAGCTGATGTGTGAAAGATTTATTCAAACGGCAGAACTTGGTGGAGTAAATTGGTACCTAGTTTTGTATCGAGAGAAATTAGATAACTTCTCGTGAAAAATATTTTAGTTGGTAGGTAACTACTCATTCAAATATTAATGTAATGTAAGATGTTCGTGTTCTAGATCCCTAAGCAGACTGGATCTGCCCTCATAGCGCAAGTGTGACTTTTTCCATCGTGTAACTCATGAATATGTAGATCGACAGAGATCAGCGATAATGTGACAAAACAGACTCCTACATCACGCGCTAATGACAAACGTGACCTCGCAGATATTGTTACCATTACCACACTACGTTCGCCTTTCCTGTCTTTTACTAAATCAACTTTTCGCAATTCATATTGATTTGTATTTACTCTCCGTGATCGAATCACTGACTCAAAAGATAAAGTTGCTGAAACAGTTATAAATAAGTAGGTAATAGGTAGGTACACGTAACTAAATTTTTATAAGAGGCTAATAAATGAGGTTCAACACCAACCTTAATCTCTATAAAAGTAATGGAAAGTGGCAAGACGTTCTCAAAATTTTCATGCATTTATAAAGCGTAGAAAGAGCTTCACAAGTGTAGCGAGATTACCCAACGTATTTTTAAAATGTCAGATTTTACGGCTGACGTTACTGATCAAAAATATGTATATAAGTAGCTATATAACGATAATACATTTCCAAGTTGATGAAAATGAAATAATCCCCAGAATAATGTAACCTTTACGCCAAATGTGGTCTGAAGGTAGAATTTTAGTACATATTTGTTTTGGGCGACGTAATCGGTACCCTTTATAAAGTATCAAAGATCTCATTATGGTTCCCCACATATCAGACATACCTGTAATACCTAGAACGTTGAAAATATTTTCAATAAAATTATTAATAACAGGCGCACAACGCTTGAGTCGTAGAGGTAACAAAGGCTAGGCAAATTACAACAAGAGCTCATAAATAACAAGACCTTTATTGGCCAGGTAAACGTAAAACGCCATTATAAAACTTAATACGATATGAATCGGTAGCCATAACAAAGCACCCGTAGCAATTATAATAGGACTGAGGCAGGAATTATGTTGCGCACAAACTTGAGTTGAAGTGTCTTTTACTGGTAGATAAAGTAAGAAAAGCAGTGAAATTAGGTTGAGCTAAAGTTCGGATGACGTGTTACACGGCTCGATTACGACCTTCTACTAGGGATTAATTTCTCGTGGAGCCGCTCTCTATGTTCTCAAGGAGCAGTCTACCTCTGTGTAAGGCTTTGATATCTTTCTAGAATGGACATCACACGTTACAACTTTAAGTCTATCCCACATTAATGTCCAAGTTCCCTAGATTCATGGAGGCTTTTGTAATATCACTACTTTTATAAAACTTACTTTTTTTTCGAGACATCGCCAAGCAGTTAGTCGACTCTTCGCGTGACCAGAGGGCTGGCCTATTTTTTGGCCAAAGAATCAGCATCGCAATACAACGTGGCAATGCTGCCATTTGGCACTTTTCCTGTTGACAGCGATGCGGTTGAATTTTTTGATGGCCTGTGATTCTCTTCCTTCTTTTTTATATACATAATGTACATATTATTAATATTATTTTAGGTCTGTTAGCTTATATGTTTCAATAAAACGCTTGAATTTTAATGTTAATTTAATCCTTAACAGTAGTTTTTGTTCGTAGTTTATGCAATACCTACTCATCAGGATTTGCGTCATTCTATGTATAGCGTAGCACTACTTATTAAGAAATAATATCATGTACATTTGTATCTAACTAAGGTTAAGTTTGTAATAGTGAAACTGCTATTAATATTAATGTCTGTTGCAATTTTGCATTATGCCTCTCCAAAGCAAAGTCTGCGTCATGGTCTTGGCACAAAAGGTTAATACGTCGGCGACAGGACATTTGGCCCCAAGGCTAAGGCTATGGACAGACTGTCTATTATACAGACTTTCGCTCTACGAAAACAATGATGGCGCACACACTCGCAACAAAACTGTCTTATATTATAAATGATCGAAGTGGCCAAAATTTACTACAATACCAGAAAACTGTTTTAATTCTGCGTACACTGTCTTACAAAACTTTTGACGTATTTTCGGGTCCAGTTTGCGGAAAGGCGAACGCAAACATTATTTGAAGTTTGATGGAACGTGAGACTATCGGTGTGTGCTGGGTGTGAGAAAAATTGAATTCTCAAAAGAAAGTCACACTTTCGATTCACTATGGGTTAAGTCGTGAAAAGTTTTAGTATGGAGTATACAAGTCCTCTAGGACAGTACAATAACTAGGATACAAATATTATGTAGATATTTGATTACAGTTTAAATAGTATTATCTAGAATTCTAGATCTATGGACACAACATCAGTAACGAATTTTGTAGATACAGTCGAAATATCCTCCATTTTCAAATTTTCATTATAATATTGAATTAAAAATTCAGGTTGTTTCGATAATAATATACTTAGGTACGTGCAAATTTCATCAAACCGAATCATGGATATTGTATCTATAATTTCTAGGAAATGCAAACATCATTTGTAATATTCATTAGGTATTTAATTTCCAATTTATCAGGTTTGATCATTTAGATGATAGGTACTTTTAGCTCACATAGGACATGAAAAGCTCATTAATAAATAGAGATTTCCTATATTACGGGAAAATATATAGTCTGACGCTGCATTTTACTACACGTAACAAGAGGATAAAGGAAAATTGTTATATTTCGGAACCATACATCACAGACGAAGGTGCGTACAAATTAAACAGCGGGTCGTCAGAGCGGGGGCGGAAAGGGCCCGTCAGACCCCGAGCACGGGGCTCCATCTTCAACCACCACTCAAACGAGCACTTTTAATTGGGGTGAAAATAATTACTCGAATCATAACATTAATCATGTTGAAATTACCCACTACCTAATTTTATACGTCAACGAAACTTGATCATTATTGCGTTGCCTATAAAGATGATATCAGCCTGCAAAAAATATGTTATTTTTACTCATTTACATTTTGTTTCATTAGAAAATTGTCAAGAGGTCCCAATTTCACGTTTACAACGGATTTTTAATATATTTTCCTACAAAAAAAAAAAAAAACTTACCTGCTTCGTGTGGGAAAATATTATTAGGGACAGTAGGTCATTTTCACATGTAAGCGCTATTAATTATATAAATAGCGGTTGCAATAAAAATAGAGTTATGTAATGTGTGTAATTATTTCACGATTTGTTTCCATACATCGTAGATTGTTCAATAGTGGAAAGAATTGCTGTGAATAATTTCTTTGACGAAATGGAGGTTATTCACTAACACGGTAGTTTTTGTAATTTAGTATATTATATTCGGTGTAAATATTATGTAAGATACATGTGTGCGTTAATAACTGTTACTGGGTTCAACGTAACTATCTAGGACACACAGGTAAATAATGAAATTAACAATTCTTTATAAATAGTGTCAAACGTTATATTGCTATATCTACCTGATTTCTCTGTCTCTCCAAGCGTTATTGGTTGAACTCTCGTAAAATACCAGTTATTCATTAAGTGCTTACGATGCCTACGATTGGTAAGCAAAACGCACCGTTATCGAACAAAGGAATGGAGTAATGAAATCGAAATAAACAAAGCTCGTTATTACTTATTTAATTTGCTCTTGGGAAATTAAGGGTTCTGATAAAATAAGTCATGTATTAATACCAGCTTCTTCGCTGCGGCGAGTGAATTAAAACTAGGCTCGGACTTAATGAAAACTCAATTATGGAAATGGTCAAGTAGGAAGCCAAGGTTTTTCAGGGAACATTAATAAGTGAACATTCTCTTTGTATGAAACCAGCTAAACCACTTAGGTATGAAATACTAATTAAGGTGGCAGGGACATTCATGCGCAGACGGTTACCATTAATTCAACTCATTGTTCTAGACCCCCTCTAGTAGACATTAATCGTCGGTTATTTAAAAAAAAACTACTATGCGTGACTGACCGACAAACCTATAAACTATTTAAATATTTGTTGTGCTATAATGCTGTAGGTATCTTTTACAACAGCTCAAATCTAGACGCTAGATTCGAGATTTAAAACCGATTTTGAAAACTTCAACTACAACAAACTGCTTGATTAAAAATGGTCAGCATTAATCGAAAAGTTGTCCACAGTCGGTTTTCTAGGAAGACCTTAATTTAGTTAAAAGTTTAAAGTAAGCAAAGTGGACACCGATTGGCCAGAGAATAAGAGAAACTCGAAAACATGATTGTTATTGCGAATTCGTGTCATTTGCGATGTAAAAGTTATGAAGTCAGCGCCAGTCAGCGTTAATTTCTTCCTCGTCCAAGAACGCCTTCTATTATACATAGTTACTTAGTAAACCTTCACATCATATTATATTATTCTATAAACCTTATTACGAACTTGTTGCTTTGAGTAAGGATAAACAACATTGAATCTTTTATTTCGTAAATGCTATTGGCTGGTAACACGACCAATGTACAGACGCCAGCACATCAAGCTACTACAATCTGTCAAATTTCTTTAATAGATTTTCAACTTTATCGCTAAAGCATTAAGGTTCAAGGTTGATTGGGAAAATTTGACAGTTTCGGGTAGCTTGACCTGCTGGCGTCTGTACATGTGTTGGTCGTTAAGCTGACACAGACTATGTATTTTGTTATTGCCATTAGGCTTTTAGATTTTGGATTTTATATACACGTTCATTTATACTCGAATCTAATAATGATGCTACGTAACGCACAGATGATTATATTGTATTGTTTTTGAGAGCACGGCGATTAGGGTTTTAATCGTACTACTATAATAAACTTGCGGCCTTATTTACCATGTACATACGTGAGTGTATGTACAGCGTCAAGAAGCAATTTTAATAGTATGTTTACTGTTGTCAAACTAAATTATGTTAATTATAAGTTAACGTTTACGTTATAGTAACATGAAGGTGATAATGTGGGTGGTGTCGAGCGCGTGTTAGGGTCTAGTGGCTCCGGTTCGAAGCTCCGGTAGCAGGCAGCGGCGCGGGCGCACGCGACCTCGTGTCATTGACCGCCGCTGAGCTGAGCTGCGCCCGCGCCGATGCCGTTGCTGCTTCTACGAATGGGTGTCAGCCTAAGGATGCCAAAATACCCAGCTTTGTTAATATATTCCATAAATACATGTGGAAAATATGATTCAGAACCAATACGCCACAACAGTTTCTGTTTTGATTACATTCAAGAACTTTCTCTGACGTCAGTTTGTTCATTATAGAAAGTAGGTATATCTACTACTCTATGTAAAAGTGCCTACGAAAGCAATCTGTTTACATAGAAGTTAGTGTCCACCTATCAACTTAAAACCATCAGTCATCGACTTTATTTTGGACGTGAAAATGTGAAATTTAATTTAGACAACCCTAACTAAAACCGTTTAGATGTACGAGTGAAAGAGACGACAACTCGATGTCTTCAAACAAGAACGAGGGAGATAGCACCAATCCTGTTGTGGCGATAGAAAAAGAGAAACGAGTGTGAGAAAAAATACGTTAAGTCATTGTAATTTTCCAAATATGTGCGTGTATTTTATGGCGAAACGTGCAAAAAAGGGGACAGGAATGATGTGATGCAGAAATTTTACATTTTAGGGTTGAATAGGAAAGGCGTAAATAATAAAATAATGCTCAAAACCTACCATGCGGAAACGACGCCAACGTAGATACCTCTGACATTTAGTCCATTCATACTGAGAATCATCGATTAGAATGTAATTCCGAGAACACGTTTTCAATGGAATCAACATGAGATGAGTAACACAATGCGTAGTATTAGAAATAAACGTGGCGAAATAATTCGTGATAGTAAATCAATTTTATAAAATGGTAACCTCTGGCGTTTTTTATAGATACGAGTAATCAATCAATAAGTTGTTCTATTTTTACTTTTAGTTTACATCACAAGTACCTACCTACCTTAAGCTACGTTTTTTAAGTTATTCGTTGATTTCTATTTATACTATTGGACCTATTTTTTGTTATTTTAAGTTCATAACTGAGTCTAAATGATAGAATTAGTAAAAAAAATACAAAGCTGTATTTTCCCATTTTGGGCCTCAAAAGTTTTAGGTTTGTTCTCTGACAAACAATAATTTTTCGAGCATATTTTTTTGAAGTTAGGTATCTCATTGAAAAACCGTAACAAACAGTTCTGATAAGTAAAGATTTTATCCATATTTATAATAACTTTGTCTTGCTAAATGTGACTGAAAAACTTGAGGTACTTAAAATAACTCTAATTTATTGTTTCTTCTCTCTATTAAAGCTGAACGTGGTATTCACGAGACGTTTTCTGAATCTGCTATGTTCACCGCTAGAGACAACATAATTAGTTTACTGAATTTATTAATACACGGGAGATCTGTTTAGGAAGGATAATAATAAAGGAGGATGGCGAATTTGGACCCACATTATTTATAAATTAACGAAGTGTCATTCACTTGCAAGTTCATATTTACTGTAAGTAATTAAGAGTTTCTAAGAGGATTATAGAAAACATATTGAGTCACTAGGTGATGGGAATTAAAAATTACAAGGGATTTTTATTTACTTAAAAATAAGTCATCAATTCATCATACAGTTATTAAACGCACCGTGTTTCGTATTACATTCCAACCTACTCAATGGATTACGTTCTTACACTTACTTGTACACGTTTACGCTTATAATTTTTTTTTAATAAACAATATTTGTAATATATTTAAAAAAAACATATAAAAGTCAATATAATTTTTTATACAAAAATGTGTGAAACAAACAAAACAAATTTGTAATAACGTAGAATGGTTAGTTATGCTGTCAATAGGAGTTGGCTGCATAGATAATAGATTCGTTTTAGGTTATAATCTTTTACCTTGCATATCTTTTTTTCCCAGCCTCTACGACTTGCTGCCCATTTGCTTTTGTGCTAGTTTTATAAAGTTCTACAACTAGTTATAAGTTTCCATACTGTACGAAACTCCTAACAGTGGGTCCCATTGTACATGCAACCTCGCCATCCTCCTTTGACAATATAACATACCTACAAGTAAGTACATAAACACCCTATTATGGGAAAAAAACGTCTTACCAGCACCCTAATTGCGTAACACGCTATTAATCAATTACCTTTTGATTCATTTTGAAGGATATTGCTAATCCATTGCTTCATATGTTCGAAAATTTTGTCTGCTGAACAACGTAAATAACGCAATGAATGTTGTTGAACTGTCAAAATGAAAGCCATTTCTACAGTTGGTGTGTTACGCAATTGCCCCGCTGGTTTATCGAACGTGTAACTTCGAATAAAAAGTGCAAACGAGTGAATGTACTCGTATCCACTACAATAAAAGAAAGTGATCCAAATTCAATTTTCTACAATGTTATTGAACGCTTTTTTTGCCATCGGCAACACTAACAAGCCCTCTAAGTTGCTTTCTCTTAGAACTACTTTGCTTCCCGTTGGTATTCCCTTTGGCAAAAAGGCTTTTGATTATAGAATGAAAATACCGATTAGGTACTCTGTTTTTAGTAGGTATGTCAATAAGAGCAAAAATAAGATAAATCGTCTGCTCTGATGAGAAATACCTATGATATGAGATATGTCAAGGATTTTTCCGGATGGGTAGGTCTCGCAAAAGTTTCCGCTGTTTTCCTAGCAATATTATGCACCGAGAAGATTACATTGTCTTGACCTGGACAGTATAATTTACGTGGAAATTTCGTGACCTCAATTTGTTCTTGATACAACATATGTACTTAATATATTCGTAGTACATTTCATACACTAGGTATCGCAGCAAAACCCGTCGAATCGATTGTTGAAGTGATATTTTCATGATTAGTTTGTTCTTTGTTTAGATACGAAAAGCCGGCAGCCAGCGAATTTCAATGCATTGTACCTAATATGAAATCAAGCTGGGCTTTTGTCTAGAATTAGATAATAGATGACGTAGTACCTAGATATAGGTAGTCTAACATTCTGTTTCAGTAAAGTAGTAAAAAAGTATCTGATGAAAGTGTAAACAATTTCTGTTCATGTTAAATTAAAGCTTACTACTTTAATAATTAAAAAAAAAAAAAATTAATAATAATAATAACAGCATATTATAGTCCCACTGCAGAGCAAAGGATCTTTTATAAAATATTATTTAAATTTAAATTAAACAATAATCGACGAAAATTGAGGCATTAAAATTAACCTCAATTGTCAAATGAAAAACCTCTTTAGGAGGGGACTACAACATGACCTAAACGCAAGTTTTATAATGCCTAAAAGTATATGATCGACTGCAGTAAACAAAATCAGAAAAATATATAGTATTCTTCAGGACATTATGCTAGTTAGATAGTGTATTGAAAATATAATACAACTAATTTGGTACGATAGAAAAAAGTCACGAAGATATCTCTAAAAAAATATTTTAAAGATTAAAAACCATACTAATATACATGCAATCATTGTTTTTTTTTTTTTCCAATTAATAGATTTTTTGTAAATAGAGAATTGCTCTCATATTTTGCAATAAATTACCAGCTTTGTGTCATCGCGCTTCTCTTTCCTTTCTATGCAGTCCGACAGTGACCGCGATTTAGCTGTTGTCAGCCCCTTACTTAGGTGATTTAAAATTAGAATGTCTGTCTTAAAAGTATTGAAATAATCAAATCAAAGCACTCAATTTGTAAGTGGCACTACAAATTGGCATCCATAGATACGTTTTCTGATCCATTTGTTTACATTTTCATTAGTTACTTTTGGAACAAGGTATAGGAATAGGAATCTTTGTAGTATAATAGCCACCATGTGTATTTTAAAACATTAAAAATTTTCTCATATTATTATGAAAGATACCCGAGACTACATGCTATCTTTCCAGACTGACGAACATTAATTTAAAAGTGGAGACAAGATTGCCAACTTTTTAAAACTTTAGTCGAAGCCAGACGCTGCTAGACGCTCCCACTTATTTACAATCAATTACTTACGATTGATTTTGTATGTATACCTATGTTTCTGTGTATATCATATATTAGAATAAGGTTGATGATGATAATGTTGATGATAATATTCATATTTATGTGTGTTTTGTTGTAGTGTGGTGCACGGTTCGCGGTGACGACGAGCAGCATGACGCGCGAGAAGGCGATGATGTCACCATGCAGTGTCGCTTCGCCCTCGAGCCCCTCGCGGGAGAGTCACTCACCTACTACTGGGTGAGGAGCACCGCCAGCGGACACGAGAACGTCGCCATCGGCAACATCCCCCTCGAGACTAATTATCAGTAAGTTCCACTAACCTATTTCTTGACAATTTCTGTTAGCTGTAGGTACCTACACCAGTACACGAGCAAAAGAAAATTCATATTACTTAAGCTAAGGTTCGCAAAAAGAAGCCATGTAGTATTTCAAACACACACATTGTTTGCGTTCGTGCCCACAACATCTTTTTACCTAAAAAAGCGGCTAACAAATTTTTGTATATCCAGCGCTCGAGCTTAAATGAATGTGTCAAGATGCAAATCTTTGTTACGCGCTAGTAGATACTTATGATCTTGCGACCTCCGTTAGACGTTTCGTACTCCTACGAAACCCTTTTTATTTTTTTACCCCAACCAGATATTCAAATAAGTACCGATCTCTAGGGTAAATATCGGACATCAGCCAACCCTTATAAAATAATTAATATTCATGAAAAAGTACAAAGAGTTTGCGTGCGAAACACGGAGGCGGGTCGAAATAATACCGCTATAACTTTTCAAAGTAAGTAAATTATTGGGGATTAAAACTTATCTAACAAGTATTATAACTTTTATTATATGAACGTGCCGAAGTAACGCAGGTAGAGGAATATTTTAAAGCTTCTCCCAACTCACAGCATTCAATTAATTCATGGAACATAGAATTTAGCATTATAGTCAAATATATAGCTAAAGCAGCAAGTAGGTAAGATATCTATTTTCAAAATAAGAAGAATACATTTACGTAATTTCATGCATGAGTAGCTACATTGAATACGATACGACGTCGTCTAATGCGAGGAAGATAAATTCAACGTCCAAATATCTTTCTTTCCGAGTGTACATTATAGCAGAAGACAGCCTTTAAACTGTATTTTTTTAAGATGCCACCAGCATGGAATTATACCTATCTATGTAGGTACATTTGTATAAAATGGTCGACCCGGGGGAGTCTGTGGCCACTAGAGGGAATAATAAAAAAAATTATCAGGCAGTGATGGCATGTCTGACAGGGTAATTTCCTTTCGCAATGTTTTTCAGTAAGAATAGTTATGTCAAGCCAGGGTACTAAGCTGCCAACAGTAAAAAAGTACATCCTTTCTACTGGCTCGATATAAATGATATTTTGTTCCATGGTTAACGAAACAAGACCGAAGACAATCAACTCTATGTCAATTACAGACACGATTATGATGAAACAAAAAGGTTTTGTTAGTCGATTAAATAAGCGAAAGCTTACACCGTTGCCTAAGTTTTCCCATCAGAAAACAAATCTGACCATGCTTATCGTCAATGCCACTTATTTGAAGTTTTCGTGTTTCCGTTCCAGAAAATATAGAAACAAACATGTATGTAAAACTAAAAAGAAAACCATGAGTCTTTAACCGAGGATGATAAAGCATGTAATTACTATTATATATAAACAGCCCATTAATATTTTAATAAAAGTAGATACACCAAAGCCGCATATTGCATTACTTCATTAATTTTATATTCTTTGCATTCAATTTTGCTCAATCAGATTGTAAGTACCTATCGTGTGATTTAACATACACACATCAAAAGCGTTTAGGGATCAAGGTATTTAAAAACATATTTTATTGCCCCTATTGAAATTAAATAAAAGTTTCTATTTTGATTGATTAAATAAAATATTTTCGTAAATGTTGAAGTACTCTCTGCTTTTGCATTAATAAAGACTTTTCGCGATTTCTGCTTATGCTGGATTTTTTACAAAGAAGAGAGGAAAGATAAAAATTAAACTTTTCAAAGGTATTTATTGCGTAAAATAAACAATGAGTAGTCTGTATTTCCGTCGTTAACGCGTATAACATATAAATTCGTAATATAATATAATAACGTATAAATTCATCCATAACTCGTTGCGGAATGGTCGCCCACGTCCGTTGTATCAGGCGAAAAAGATTTTCTGGTGTCTGTACGGCATCCATATTTGGCAGAGCTCTTTTTTTAAACATATCCCATGCGTGCTCAATGGGATTATAGTCTGGCGATTGAGCAGGCCACCGAAGGATGTTGATATTAGCAGCGGCAAGTGTGTTTGTATGACTCTGGCAGTGTGTGGACGTGCATTATCATGCTTAAGTTTTTACTTGCTTTATTTCTATAAAGCACCAAATTGGGTCCTCAAAGGAATGACAACATCTGATACAATCGTTTTAGCCTAAATCTGTGCATTGAGATTGCCTCTGATCCAAATCAGTTCGGTTCTTCCGCCGATTCAAATACCCGCCCATATCATGATTATTCCACCACTGTATGCCTTCTTTTTTTTTTTGTGGGTGGGAAATCATCAAATAACTTCTCCCGCTCTGGGCAGAGCAGGAGGGCGTGTCAGACTCTTACTGACTAAAACCCACCCGTGTTCCTTCAGTTGCCTGTGCCAGGGGCCACGGTAACCCTCTTGGACTTTGCCGCAACCCTAGCAGGCATCGGTCCTAGCAAACCCCGTCATTGGTGCTGACATCTCTTTGAGGCGCGCGTGGAACACAACGCGCCGTCGACCCGGGCCTGGTCCTTATCGAACGGCGAGCTGCCCATTGCTCGCCGTTCGCAAGCCCGCGCCTACGGTGGCCGGGAATCGGCCTGCCATTCCCGACGCCCAGGGCGTCTCCTGCGGCGGCTAGGGGCGTGAGGGCGCAAATTTTGCCTCTCCCTCACGCGTTCCGCCTCCTCCTTCGCGAACATTACTGCTTCGCAGAAGGAGGTGACGGCTTCCCAAGCCCTCTCGCTCCGTACCATGGCCTGGACCTCCATCGCCTCCACGAGGACCCGGCGGTGCTCCGCCCAAGCCGGGCAGACCTCCACCTTATGCTCCACCGTGTCCTCCGGGCGATCCACACAATGGTGACACCCGGGCGTTTCCTCCCGCCTTATCCGGAACAGGAACCTCCCGAAACAACCGTGTCCGGTGAGGACCTGCGTCAGGCGGAAGGTGAGGACGCCGTGGCGCCTCTCTAGCCACTGTATGCCTGGACTTCCTGGCATGATGATTTTAAACGTTCTTGGCTTCCAGAGGTCCGTGTTCCGTGTACGTCTAGTATCTGGCCTCATACCAAAGCGATATTCGACAGAAAAACACACAAAACGCCACTCATCTTCCTGCCCAAGTTCTCTCTTCACGAGCCCATTGTCAACGGGCTCTGCGATTGCGGGGCTCAATAGGTGGTACACGTAGCGGCCTTCGGGAACGGAGACTAAACTCGTGCAAGCGATTTCTTATGGTTTCATCCTTTATTAACATCCCTGAAGAGCTATAAAGCCTCGTAACCAACACCATCGCGGTCATTGTGCGGATAAAATTTGATTTATGGCACAGTACTCACTGTGTGGTTTGTCTTTGCTAATTACAAGAAAATGTCCAAGTTTATTCTGTGGCTTATATTTATACATTATCCTTGTATTTACATCATAGTCTCAAGCTCGACGTTATAATATTTATTAGACGAGGTAATTTGGGCTCTTTTGCCTTGTTAATGTAACGGTAATGGATACATTAGCGGACCTAGGGGTTTATTTATAAACGTTGCTTAATATTAAGTAATGATTAGCGACTGTTTAACCTTATTCCACCGGCCCCCTTCTTCCATCGGTCATCTAAACGCACTGCAAGTTACCATCCTTACCTAGTTGCTATTCCTCCAATTCGCACTAAGCCTTTCCAAATGTCTTTTGTTGTGCGCACAGCAAAAGAATGGAACCATCTACCTGCGTTTGTGTTTCCGAACGCATACAACCCTAATCTCTTCAAACTGAGAGTGAACAGGCTTGTTCTGGGTAAGCTCACTCCTCCGTCGACTCAGCCTCTGTCAGTGTCACCACTGACCTAGACTAGAGTCAAGAGCAAACCCATCTTAAATAAAATAAATTCATTCTGACGTTTAAACGTCTCTTAACTTTAAGCAAAGATTATTCAGAATAAAAGCACGAAACGTTAATATTTTACTCGCCAATTTGAATCAATATAGAATTTCCTTTCTTACGAGTTACTACCCTAAAAATACAATTCTTGCTATTTCAGTCACCTGAATAAACTGAGTGTTCTAAAAAATATAAAATGTCGAGATATTACTTTTGGTATAAAATTGCTGCTTTAGTCAGAATATCTTGTATATTTTTAATTTAAGCACAGCAAATGTTCTAGCGGGATTATTACATACTAATAATGCAAATGTGATATAGTTGTCAGTACCATCTCGTAATAAGACAAAACAGGAAATCTTTCTGAACATCCCGCAACCGACCACAATAATATTAAGGTTGTGCAGACGACGGCCGTCATGTCACCACTAAGAGGGAATTACGTAAAATTCCTTTGTGTCATTTCTCTACCCAGATACATACACACGATTAGCATCCTTTCAAACGTTGAACATAACGGGCTCGGGACTTAAAACAGCTTTTCTCGACGAAAATAGTTTTAATTTTGTATTTTCACCGCATGCACTGTCACACTACTGCAAAACGAACATTAAATATCTAGCACTTACGTATGCACTTGTGTGTCGATGTGTATGTCTATTTACAAACGGCTTACAAATATTCTGCCTACAGTCTGAAGAGTCGACGGCCTCGTTGCTTAAACGTAAAGATCTCAAGGGAACATCCATGTTTGCACACTGAAGCTTTTGTTCTTTGTAAGATCGCGAGGAATCTGTCGAACCTGGAAAATAATGAGCGAACCCATTAGGGATTGTAGAGCTTCGCTTCTTCGGAATTAAAAAACGAACATGTTTTGTTGCAGGATCTCGTATGCGCCGACGGAGGGTCGTTTTGACCTGCTGGTGTCGAACGTGTCGTATGAGCGTGACAACGGGAGGTTCGAGTGCCGCGTGAAGGCTGGCGGGTCGGGGCGCACGCTACACGCGCAGGGGCACGCGCTTACCGTGCTGACAAGCCCGCGCGCGCCCGTGCTCACGCCCGGCTCACACGCGCAATCACAGGAGGGCAGGGAGCTCAACCTGTCGTGCTCAAGCTCGGGAGGCTCACCCGAACCTACCATCAAGTAAGACACGGATTATGTTTCGTAACTCCGCACACGTTTAAAGCAAAACTTATGTGATTATTCTCGTAACACCTAAGTACGTTCTGCCTTCCGCAATACACACAATTTACGTGTAAGGTGTGGTGTATGAGGAGATTTTCAAAGCAAAGTAGGACTGAAAGTCTCATTTAAAACCGGAAGTCAGATATAACTAGGTCAAAAAATTTGGTGCTTTAAATAATTTTATATTATTTTTTTTATTTTTCAGAAGGCTTACAGAATAACAATAATATAATAACTAAATTCCTAATTACAAGCCCCCACAGATAAATACAAAATTATTGCTCCCAAACTCCTATAGGATGCCTAAATTGACAGTCGGAAATGAACGCTATTTCTAACAATCATGTTTTGGCTGTTTTGAACTATTTATACATAGTTAGATATCAAAAGGGTAATCAATGAAGGCTTTCCACAAAACACAATGTAAACCATTTCAATTCAAAAGCTTTCGAAATACCTCTGTACTAAATTATCCATTGTAGGTAATTATGTCAAAAACAACATGTAATATCAGTTAAATTAACGACGAAAGTCTCGCAGTATTTGCTGTTGATATGTAGGCGTGTCACTTTTAAACTTTGTCGTGATATAAGCATAAAGTTACAAATTAAACATCTAATTGTAACTGCCAGTTAACATGTGTTACTTTGTAAAATTAATTGAACTTTCGAGTCTAGCTCAAACATTTGATGTATCCTAAATCTTACTTTGTGCGATACGATTAGCTTGAGCCACAGAATTTCACACTAGCGAATGACTAAAGTATTACTAATCGCTATCCCGACTGAGCTGGGTTCATTACAGCCGGCTTCAGAAAAATGCACCCCGTGTCTAGTTTTCATTATGAATTCGTTCGGGAAACATCGAAAGTCATAATCGTTACGGAAGCATTTATTTGACACATTGCTTAAAGCCTCAGAGAAATAAAAAGTAATTACCGGTAGTGCTGTAAGTCCGTATTGCAGGCTGATTATATTTTTCATACTTAATACAATATTACATATTAGCCATTTCCCCGACAACAGTAGAATTGTGTGGAACCGGTCCTGGCAAAAACACGTGATTTCTTGAGACAAACGTGAGTATCATGTTTTGAGACGGCAATCCTACTAGTGATTTGTACAAACTGCCGAAAACTTGAGCCAGCTCTAAACAAGTGGTGGTCGGTACTAATCCCTATCCACTTTGTACGTTTTCGTACCACACTGTAATTGGCTTTTACCTAACGCATTAAGAACGGTACGGGGAAGATAAAAAGCTGATAAATGTGGTGATAAATTCCATGTAGACAGTGACTCGGATTCAATTAGAGTCGGGGAGGAAAGGCCCGCACTGAGGGTAGTACCCGGCGGGCAGCTGGCTGTCAGAATGACCGCTGCTGGCGCACATATTACACCCCGGTACAAATAATGAAATTGAAGCGTTGCACTAAGCCGGGGTTTACCGGGATGTTTGAAATTGATGTCATATGAGCCCGCTACGGTGTCGTTGTCGCGGAGCTGGCACTAGTTTGCATAAAAAGGTCGGCATCTCGGCCGGATGAAAACTAGGTGTTCTGGATACACGTCACAAAAACCCGGTATACGAGGCACTAAGTAAAACTGGATGTGTGTCCCGGATACATGAACTATGAGACGCTGTGTGAGCGCGGAATAACTTTCAGTTACAGCTTGAGTTTGTTGCGGTTATTTTTAGTTTTTTTATTTGGTAGTGCAGTTACAACCAGATTCAATTGTGAATTGAAAACTATTGAAATGTAAAACAGACGGATATCTAGTACAGCTTGAGTTCTTGGAAATAAACTGGCTGTGGTATCACGATTGTCTAATTAAGTATGTGTTCTTTGTCGACGGAGAGCAGCCACTTAACACACGATACAGGTACACATTATATTGTGATTGTAATCTGTAAAGCCCAACGTGGGCCTCTGAATACTGCAGGTCTATTTAGTAACCACTTACTGTACCGCCAATATGAAAGTAAGTAATGTTGGCTTAAAGTTGTGTCTGTAGTAATTTTGTAAAATATATGGTAGGTATGGTATGGTAATAATGACTGCTTTAAGACGTAAGTCTTCCAAATACCAAAACATTCTTGAACTCCAGCTCTTTTGTTTAATAAACCTCAGAGTCGCACAGGTTTTATTTTTAATAAGTAAATAGTGTTTGTTTACTCAAAAACAAAGCATAGTAGTACACGTTAAAAAATACAGTTTTACAAAAATAAGTACTATAATTATCTACAAACATGTGGGTGAGCACTGCTCTCCTAGCTAGGTTATGAAAACCTGTGTTAAGGAGAAGCAGTCCGGTCCCCTAAGGTATAATGACGAAAAGGTTACATAGTGCTTCTGATAGTTTAGATGTTACTGTTACAATTTTGTAGTATTGAGATAGACAATTAAAGTTTAGAAACGTTTTATTAAACGTGAAAATAAAATAATTTTAATTTTAAGGTGAATAAATGCGTGTGTGTGTGTGTCTGTATTTGCTTGTCCACGTTGTTTATGTCAATTAAAATCTAATCATGAATTTATGTGTACCGGACTAAGTGTATACCCTACATCTGCGCGTCACCCATTCTTGTCCCAACTTACCAAAAAGCTGTGGCTTTGTCACGGACTGAGGTACCAAGGACCGAAATTACAACTCGAGGGCCACTAGTAGTTACATGACGTGTAATAATACCTAAGGCATGAAATAGTAACTTAAATATCCTCTAAATAAGGTAATCAAAAGAGCTGGGCACACACTAAATTGTATTACGCAAAGTAAGGTCAGTGAAACACGAAACTTAGGTACCTTCCTGTTTAAACGTTAAATTCTATTCTGAGCGGGATCTAAATTGTAAAATAAACATGCGTGGTTTTATACGTACTTAGGTACCCTCACCGATGTGAATGTATAATTGTAGAAACGGCAACATTACTTATAATATTTTAGGAACAATAATGTATTTTTGTGAACAGTCGTAACTCGTATGTAATTAAACATCGTGTCTTAATACTGGGGCGTGTAATAGATAAACCACGGATTTGCTCCGTGAGATAAACAAATAAATAAAATTGAAGTGTCTGTTTGTGATGTCAAAATAACAGCTTTTTACTAAATGTATATGACAGTAAGTACATATGACATACGATACATGTAACAAAAAATGTCAAGTTAAAAAATGTTTTGTTTGTCTGTCGGTTTGTTCCGGCTAATCTCCGAAACGGCTGGACTGATTTTGATGAAATTTGGTATGGGGATACTTTGAATCCTGGGGAAGGACAAAGGCTATTTTTTATCGACATACCAGGCGGGCGGAGCCGCGCGCGGGAGTTGGTTATCCATAAAAAAAATATATATAAGCTAATACAAAAAAAAAATACAATAAAAATGGCATACATACACACAAACATAAACTCACGCCTTTCTCTGTGCCTCATTAAAAACGCGGCTATTTCCAACCACCGCTTGTAGGTCTTGGTAGCATACATCCTTTCAGCAAGCTCGTTAACTAAACTGTTTCTACACGTACAGTCACGAGCACGTATATGTATACAATGAGCAACTTCTAAATGTAATTTTCTCCAACTGTATTGATTGCAATTTTATGTTGTTACGAATATAATATTTAGGAACCTATAATGTTATGAAATAAGTCCCGATTTCAAAGTTGCAATCTATATTCCACGAGAAAATCGCTTTTAAATTTTGCTAAGTGTATACTTATTAGTGCTCGTGACTGTACCAACCCTGGACATGAATGATGCAATTCTGTTTCTCTGAATGGCATTGATCGCGTTCAGTTTCACCTCCGCGAACATTCCAGAGACACTACAACAGTAGCGCTTCAACAGAATTAGGTGTCTGTAGATGTTATTGTACTGAACACGTATCCCCAAGTCCCAAGACTTATTTGTATACTCAGTCTAGAGCTGGCACGTAAGTATAAACTTTGACAGTACGTTCTGAACAGGTGCACCGTTGTCAGTACATTAGCCTTAAAAAATCTTCTGGTAAGCATGTATCCCACAACCGATAGGGCACGACGCTGGCGATCGATATCCGAATCGTCTTTATGTCTGATATCAGTATGTGGCCAATGTACTTGAACCTCTCCACAACCTTCACCGTCTGCCCCCCAATACACACTGGCGGAACATTTCGAGGCCCCTTTCCCGACCTGATTATCACCAGTTCTGTTTCTCTAGCATTGTAAACTATGTCATGGTTTTCAGCATACTGACCACAAATAGCGAACTACTTTCCTAAGCCCCTGGTTATTTGTGATCAGTATTCTAAAAACCATAATATTACCTATCATAATAATATTACATAGGCAGAATTTATTTAAACATTGTTCTCAGTTTATCTTTCGCCCTTAGTTGAAACTTATAAAAGGTCATTGAAAATTTATTTATATCGTCGTGGTAACAGCTGGTTTGGAAATGAGAAATATTGTAACTATTATCTGCCAAGCCCTTTCCCAACTATTTTGGGGTCAGCTTCCAGCCTAACCAGATACAGCTGAATACCAGTAGCGTACATCAAGCGACTGCCTATCTGACCTCCACAACCCAGTTACTGGGTAATACGATACCCCTTGGTAAGACTGGTTGCCAGACTTTCGGGCTTTTGACAACCCGTAACGACTGTCAAAGATCCATCAGTGACAGCCGGGACCAACGGCTTAACGTACTTTCCCGAGGCATGGAGGGTTATCGATATGCAGAGATAGTCACCCATCCACGGACCAACAGCGGCAAGCGTAGCTTAACCTCATCGACCGATCCGTTCAGCTGTTATTATTTAGCCACGAATCCCCGACAGAATAATTGTAATCGTAGAATTAAAATAGACTCTTTTATCACATTCACGCAACAAAGAGAAGAATTTTGTTAATCGCTCTTTGAGAATCCGCAGAAAATAGATTACTGCTTTGTTTCAATGGGAAAGAGCAATAAACATTATTTTGCCGAATACCGAAGGGTTCGCGACTAATGTAAATTCACTCACAAGCTCTAGATTTATTAATAAAGTATCGAAGAAAAAGTGTGATTTCAAGCTCAGTCCATTATTACATAGAGATTTTACAAAAGCGTTAAAATAACCCGCTTTATGTACCTACACACGGGAAAATCAGTAAGCCACTTTATAGCGTGTAGTAAAAGACGTGAGTGACGAAATGTGCTCATGCAAAATGTTAACAAGTGTAATTTTCCAGATGGTACCGGGAGGGTTCAACGTACCCCTTGGATGCGACGATAGTGCACGCCAAGACTCGCTCGGACCCGACTGTGGCGACCCTGACCCTCATGCCGACGAGGGAAGACGATGGAGCAGTGTTCCGGTGCGTGGTGTGGAACAGAGCCATGTCCGAGGGGCAGCAGCTCGATGCCTCCGTCGATCTTAGTGTCAATTGTAAGTACTTTTGTCAATGCGTTTTTTATTCTTCTTTGTTGATTGACCTTTTTGACCATCTCACCGGACGGAGAAGGCCCGTACCATTTCATCCCCCCATTCCTTTACCAGGCTCTTTGAATTCAATAACAATATATTTCATTGTGCTTCATCTTAGTAGGTCACAAAACGACTTTATAAAAAACATTGAGTTTTAAAACGTTGTCAAAAATGGGAAGTCGACTATCGTTAAAACTGTTAAAAGGTGCCACCGATCTAAGGACATTATAATTTACTTCCGAGAAGGGTTCACACAACATGTCAACAATTACCAGGATGTTTGTGGAAATGAAGGAAAACATTGTTTATCTATCAGCTGCATTAATTCTCACGCGATTTGTAAAAGTCAACCGCGCCGGTAAGGAACACGGCTGGTCGGCGACACGGCGCCGTTGAATTATATCAGTGCATTATGACCAGTGATTGGAGTAGGTAGAGCTATTTTGGTTTAATGACCGCAAACGTTGATGTTAATATGGACATTTTCCGGGATGCTAACTGAAAATCCGGGATTCGAAAAAAATATTTTTTTTTATGAACAAGGTTAAAATAAAGCTTGTCTTATGTATTAAATACATATATTATTAAATACATGTATTATTTAAAAAATAAAGTTTTTAATTTCATTTACCTGAAACGGGTCCGTCTTATACTTACCCATCGGAGGGGTGGAGGGTTCGTTAATAATTCATTAAGACGTGAATAGCTTTTTAATAATATACAGAGTTGATACGACAGAGGGGTTTTCCTTTAAACTGCCTATACTAGATACCATTTTCAAGCTCTGTACCAAAAATCAATTAAGGCCAGGTAGACCAAGCAAAGTAGGCATTTAACGCTACCACGTTTGCGCGACGCGAGCCGTGCGCTTACGTCGCTTGCGTGAACTTACATGAACCCAACGCCCAGTGGCGAAGTGTCACAGTACAGGTAAGCGCGTTGTATAGGCAGTAGGTCAACTTATTTTATTAATATGTTTTAAAAAATAATAAAATACGTGACTTGATCCATGATTCTTGTTTACCGATATAAGTAGTAATCGCAAAGGCCGAAAATTAATTTGATGTGTTGTAAATACATTTTAGTAAATTATTCGACATTTTAGTTTCTTAAAGTGTATCTCACTAAGCGACACGCGCTTCAGTTGTGGTGGTGGTTGGTTGGGTGTGGTGTATTGTGGTAACCACAACACAAGAAATTTTATGTGCTGACACCACTTGCCTTCACGCACACGCGTGACACATAACATTTCTTAGTATGGTGTTTATGGTTGAGTGAAAAACACTTTTTACAAAAAAAAAACAACCGACATAAAAATATAAACACTGTAAAGTGCAAAATAATATTTATTATTATATTTATAATAATATATAAAATAATAATATTTTTATATCTGTTGTTTTTTTTTGGTAAAAAAAAACCTCCTCCTTTTTATAAAGTGGGTAAAGAAAAACAACATGGAATTACTTTAAATTATTTTTAATACAAAATTAAATTAAATTATAAACACAAAACGACTGTTTTTCATAAATCAGTATTATAGTTTTTGAGTATTGAGTAAATATGGAAGTAAATCAATTCAAAATCAAAAATTAAAATCAAAATATTTTATTTCACATAAACCTACATGGGTACTTATTAAACGTCATAAACTAGGTGTACGGATCCAATTGGTCGTTTCCTATGGAGAAGAACGTTACTCTTTTTAAAAATAATTGGCTTTTACAATATTTTCAAATGACAGTAGGTATGGGAGTACAGCGTAGGC
Organism: Brachylomia viminalis; assembly: GCA_937001585.2. Lineage (NCBI taxonomy): Eukaryota > Metazoa > Arthropoda > Insecta > Lepidoptera > Noctuidae > Brachylomia > Brachylomia viminalis. The sequence goes on along the minus strand of OW443302.2, from coordinate 8,557,089 downwards.
CTGTTAACAAGTACCAGGTACTTGATAAAATGAAAAATGGTCTACAGATCTAAAGTCTACAAGGCCTACAAAGTCCTCACATTTACTAAACAAGAATGTATCAAAAAGATAAACAAAAAAAAACCTACTAAAACCAAGTGATATGATTGCCATTACAACCACTAATAAAGAGGTGAAAAATTTGAATTGTCTGTATATAATGTCAAATAAAAAAAAGATTATGTCAAAGAAGTATATAAAAAATTAATACAAAATAAACATCGTAATTTGGGAGCAGTTAATAGACATAGTTATGCCGTTAATGAGGTGCCAGGGAAGCCCCATCGTGTGCAGAAGGAATTATTGCCAAACCTTGTCTTCAACGTAGTCTATAATCTTATAATATGCTTTTTTGATAAGGACACGTTTGATGAGGGGTTTGAACTTTCCATCGCTAAGTTCTGTAACCGCGGCTTTGGCAACTTGTTATAAAAACGGATGCTGTTTACAAGAAATCACTTGCTAGTTTAATCTTAATTTAGGTAAGTATCACAATTTCATTTTTACTAGGTACGTGTATTTATATTATGGAAATCGCTTCTTATTTATCTTATTTATTTTTTACTCCAAGATATAGAACTTGGCCAGTCTTTCTGCCAATTATTGCTGCCGTACCTGATGTAGATTTATAATTTGTTCCGTAAGACCTAGTACACCATGAGCCGTCAACATATACGTCAATGACGGGGTAACCGTTCTTTGTTCTTCCTTCTGCGAACGCTATTTCTTTTTCTTTTGCTGCAGCAGCCGCCAAAGACTCACTAGCAGTTTTCTCCCATTTTGAATAAACATCATTTTGCAATTTCAAATAATATTTTGAAGAAAATGATGGTATATTCATGGAAGAACATAATTCCTCAAATGTAGAGTATCCAATGCCAGAAGCAATGATTCCCGTGGTTGCAGCTATATTTAAATTTACTTGCTGTGGATCCTTGTAATCTTCAGAATGGACCAGACAAGTTTCTTGGCACATGCTACATTGGAATTTAAAAACAGATATAAGCCCTAGACTTCTTTCGCTGATTAATCGAAAATTACTCATCTTGCAATCAAATAAATTATTATGTCGCCCTTTTTCTTGCAGTTCTCTAAGAAGGAAATTTATATCAACTATTCGACGTCCCTTAACAGGATGAAAATCATCTTGATTTCTAGCCTCTTCTTCCACAATAAATGAATTACGAATATCTTCCATTCCACTGTAACAATGAATGAAAAACAATTACGCTTTTATATGATACAACTCACGGGTGGATTACTCTTCTTACATGAATACAATGGTATCAATTTTAGCTAGATTAATTTTCTAACGAAACTTATATTCTACCACATTGTTCAAAATCATTTAAATATATTTGGAGTATATATATACTAATGACTATTACCTAGGGAAAATTATGGGGAAAATAATTTTATTAGTAAAAAAAAACTTACACAGCAGTCTCATTGGGTTGCGTATCAACAGGATCAAGTGTCACAAGAGAGTTGTCGGTGTTATCAACTCCACTTGCACAGGCGCTTGCCATTGTTTCGTAGTGTCTGAAAAAAGACCATAACAATAAGATTTCTGAAGCAAATAATAAAATCGGTTCCAATTTGGCACTCAAACTCATTTATAAAATAATGTATCCATAGAATTAATACTTAGAATATGTATAAGTGTGGGTGCCTTTTCCCTTGGAGCTGGTAGCATTTTGCATTGCGAGGTATACTAGATAATTACTTCATATTTGTGTTTTTTTTGGATGCATACATTCCTTTGCACCGTGGTTTTGATGCACTGCAACAATAAAATAATGTTCATGAAAAATATTGTCAAGTTATTCTACTGTTATGATTCTACTATGTAATATGTAGGTATTGGTAAAATAAAATGTGTAAATTATTGAACTTTATAGATATTGTTGGTAAACATTGAATACATAAATCGATTAGAATTAGATATTACTTTGAATATACGTTGTATACTTACCGGCACCGACAAAATTTGACATTTGTCAATTTTCACTATCGATAATCCCTAATAACTTCTAAACGGATTACCCTATTTGTACAATTTATTTTATCCTATCCGTTTTGGACCTAAACCTATCAAATGACACTAAAAACAACACAATATCTACACAAACAAAAAATCATGTTTTCAACTTACGTAATATTTGTTGGCGTGAATTTACCTTACAAAAAAGTTATTTCGTTTATACTGATTCAAAATAGCAACCTATTATATAAATCGAGCTTAGATAGCCATCTTTTGTTGCTCCATTTTTGCACTTCACAGACGCGTGTCTCAAGCGGATGGCACTCGCGCTCGCACTAGTACCCAAACTGTCCGAGATATCGTGTCCGTGAGCGGTGCGTTGCTCGAGCGCACTTTGTTTGTACACACGGCTACACATCAAGCTATACAAAACCAGTTTACGCTGGTCTCGCATCGTACGGAAATCCTATACAATGTGAGATCAGCTTATACTGGAAATGTATAGCTTGATGTGTAGCCGTGTGTATGTAGATTGACTTCTGCACTCTCTATATTTTGAGGCGCGGCTCACTTCTATTATTACAATAGTATGTAGGTACCTAAATAGACGTAAGAAGCGCCACTCTTATTGCCATTTCTTAGACATGATGGACAAGTTTCGAAAGTAAAGGTAGAGATTAGGTGACCGTAGGGCAGATTGAAAAATCAAAAGACTTATTATGTTGATAATATGTAAATAAATAAAATTGTAAACAAACTTACCTGGTTTCTTGTCTAACCTTCCGCACTTTACACCTGGCCACTTTCTTGTTTTTATTTTCATTCCCCATACCTACTTCTGTTTACTAACAAAAACGAATAACTGATTTCTTTTATTTACAATACGTGATAGCCGCTCGCTGGAAAAAGGGACATAGGTCATACCTCGACAAGGCCTGGCGGGCGACTGAATCACTGAAGTGACGAACGCGAGCGGCTGTGTTATAATAATAATTTATTATTAAAAGAATTAAGCTATTTTTCAAAATGTAACCACAAATTATTTTTCTATATGTTATTATCTTTTTTTACATATGGTTTTTAGTAGTAAAACTTTTATAAGCTTCGAGTAAAACAAGAATTACATTTTAAAAATATCGAATTTGGCTGTTCTTCGGATTTTTTTTTGATCGAGTGAAGTTTTCGATATCGTGTTTCGAACCACAAATTGTAAAAGTACATAAAGTAAACTTCAATACGTTTTTTTTTTGGCTTTAAAAAATCACGATTTCTTTGTTTATTATTAAATCAAAGTGATATAAAATTGGGAATACCTGGCCTTAAATAGGAGCAGTAGTTCAGTCACAAATGTTTTTTTAAGTTTTTGCCCCGTTTGAACAGGATGCATCTTTCCTAACAGCTGATTATGTAATACGCATAGGTCATGCACCTTAAACGAATAAATCTGAGTATAACCTACGACGCGTTGTTGCCGCTCTGACGCAAGTCACAAATACAACCAAATATTTTCGCAAAAAAGATGGCAATGCATACACACACACTTGCACTTTCATTACAAAGGGTGGTTGCGTTTTACTCTGATTAGTAAGCTATTTAATTTGTTTGAAAGAAAAAAAATCTCTTTTTTGGTGCTTTTTATTTTTATACCGTATCGAATTAATACTAAACATGTATAGTATACGTAGTGTAATTTAATGAGCCTCTGTCATATCAACTCTGTATATTTCAAATCCCGGGATTCCGGGAGTGTCCATATTAAGACAACGTATCGCAAGTACAAATAATAGCTCTACCTACTCCGATCACTGACTATGACATTCTTATAGCCAGCACTCGTTAAATAATTTTAACGCACTTCTCCCTCAAGTCGTTTAAAGTAATTTAGAGTTCTTTTCCATCGCAATATTCGGGAAACGAAACTTTTTATACCAACTATAATAGGTACCGTCAAACGGGGTGAATAGGGATTCAGGGGTGAATAAAGACGAAACTTTAAAAGGGATTTTAACCTTGAAATAATATAGTTTGAATGCCAACAAGGGCACTTAATCGTTAATTATATTACAGTAAACACATTAAGAGTCTTTTTTTGGCAATAAACTATATTATTTCAATGTTAAAATCCCTTTTAAAGTTTCGTCTCTATACACCCATGTATCCCTATACACCCCGTTTGACGGTACTACGTATACAACCCCTAGTAACAGCAATGCTAAACCAAAACTAGTAGCTGTGTCATGAAGACATCACGTTCACGGTACAGTACAGACTGAAATCAATATCGATGCAATTTATCACGTTTGGAATCCGCACTGCGAGCGTCTGTCCCCGGTGTGTGATTGGGCACATCGATAGTGGTCACCCGTTACTTGAATAACCGGTTACATTAACATTACTTTACGTTGACATATAGCCCATAAGAGGGCTATCACCAATTTTCTTGTATTTGAGTGTTTGAAGAGTCACACACTCAAATACAAGAAAAAATTTGCAATTTATTTACTTAGAACAAAAAAAAATGTTATGCAGTTTGGCAGACTTTGTTTGTTATTGTTTACAGATTTTGAATAAATAAAACACTCCCGAGAGAAATAATCAAACTTTCTCGAGCATATTTTTTTTTTAATTTTGTGTCCTTAACTAAACCATAATCACACATCAAAAATCCCAGTTTATACAGGGTGTGGCGTAAGTAGTGGTCCACCGTTCAGGATTCGAACCCGATAACCGATGAACCAGATAATTAACTAAAACAATTAAAAAAAAAACCATTTTAAGTATTAATAAGTATTTTAGTAAGTTTTTTTTACAAAAATCGCTCTTGAACTTGATGGTGTGTTAAAAATTAGGGTTAACATTAGAGAAGAATCAACTTTTTCTTCAAAAGAGCTGAATTTACATAAAAAATCATAATTTATCATGATAGCTCTAGTATTCAGCAGTAATTAACAGAAATCAAAATGAAAAAATAATGGTTTTTGTTGAAACTACAAACAAATTTGTAATATATGGTAGAAATTTCGTAAATAAAAGTAAATATTTTCGGAACCCTTGGGTAAAAATGGTTAAAATTTTTAATTGTTATAGTTAATTATCTGGTTTATCGAATCCTGTACGGTGGACCACTACTTACGCCACACCCTGTATGTGTGATTATGGTTTAGTTACGGCCACAAAATTAAATTAAAATTAAAAAGTTTGATTATTTATCTCGGGAGTGTTCTAAATAAATATCAATTTTTTTCTTGTATTTGAGTGTGTGACTCTTCAAACGCTCAAATACAAGAAAAATTGTGATAGCCCTCTTAAGGATTATATTCAATTATTCTCAAACCAAGCTTTGAATTATAAGCACGTAGTAAGACAATATAGACCAACATTTACTTGACATACCCTAAATGCTAGGTTACTGAGCCAAATACATAATTGAGAGTTGTATTCTTGTATTCCACCACCGTATGTAAACAACAGGTTCATTCATCACGTAGGTATAAAAGCAACTACATTTTGTTTCTTCGTTCACATAGTGTTATACTTAAGCCAGTTACGTCATCCAATTCTTTTCACGCTCCGAATAAACCTATTCAGGAATTTGCTTAAGGGTGTCGCGAATCTGAAAAACAGTGTAACAATAACTTGTTTGTACACCCACTGAATATTTCCGAATGCTTCTATTTGCTTGTTATTTCATTTATAAAGAAGTTTTTATTTGGATTAAAGAAAAAAGCAGTCGCAAATAAATAAGGTTGTATTTTTTTATGTACGAAATAAAAAAGTTTATATTTCTTCTCTTTTTTTGGAATTCCTAGGTAGCCGTCGAGTCGTAGCATATAAACATATTCGACTTATTATCATTTGTAGGATTTCCTATTTCAATTAAATTAATTCATTTCATCTGTTTTATTTCTTCGAAGTGGGTAGAGAGCTGCGTAGTAAAATCTTATTTTCGTACAATAAATCTTTGATGATTTGCTGCTCGTAAAACTTTGATGTTTTCTTCAAGTCTACCATTTACGTCTCTGTAGTCCTTTTGTATTTGAGTAGAGATAATATTAATGACCTGATTTTTGTTAATTCGTTTTATTAATTTTGCTGTAAATAATTATTTAATATCACTGACTATTACCTGGTAATTAATAACCTTACTTGGAATTTATACTTACTTCGGTATTAGTCTTTCGAAAAATATTTGTTGTTCAGAGAGAAAAGGTTAACTTTAGCCAAGATTTAATAGCTAGTCGGCAGTAGTTTTAAAACTGCTACACAAAAGTCGTATGTCGAGTGTAAAGAAGCCCTGGCAGATAGTGTTTGTACGAACTCCTTTCGCGCGTTTAAATGTAGACGGCGTCTCGGCCATAGGAATCCCTGAGCGAAGCCAGCGGCCATCAAGGAAACGCAAAAGCTCTCGGCAAATAACCTCAATGACCTAAACTTGCTCCCGCTGTACCTCGGGAATGGAATCCTGCTGGCTATTATTTCTGTGACTCTACTGTGGGAATACAAGACTATGAATGTTCTTAGTTTATTTCGAAACTGATATATTGCTATCTATTTCATAGTCATTTACGTCGTCCTTATTTAAATACATATATGCCCAAAATCCTATTAGGTTCGCTTAATCTAGTAATTTACCTTGGGTTAGGTTTAAAATTAAATTAAGTAAAACTTGAGAACCTACTTACTTATGTTCGGTTGAGTTAAAGGGCAGGCGCCAAAATAGCCCGCGAAATTTAAATTGTCTATGTTTTTTGCAATTTGCAGGTCAGTGTCAGGTGAATTTCGCGGGCTACCCCGCCGCTTGCTCTTAGTCTTTAGTCATTGCGCTTGCCTTTTAAATACACTCTGTGGAACCAAATTAAGAATCGATCAATGTTATATCGGTGTTCAAAACGTCTTTGAAAACGACACTATTCTTGAATACTGCTACCAGAGTTACTCTGAGTCTTCTTCTGTCTTAGAAATATTAGGTACATATTTATTCTGAAAACCCTGAACTCGATTTAAAATCCAGTGTTGTCATAAAGTATAACAATTCCAGGTTTCTAACCGCTATTCAAACCTTTTTTATTTATTGCAGCTTTGACCGTAGTCAGGCTTTTATTTTGGTTTAACTTATTGTCGTTGGCCCAAATTGCTTATAAAAACGTTCATGAAAAACATTGGGCTTTTTCACCATGCTTGTATTTCCCGGAAAGAAGAGGTGTACCTATGAATGGATGTGCAGACACGACACATTTCAGCAGTTAGATGTTTAGGATGTCCTTTACAATAGGGCTAGTAGCTATTAGACCGAGCACAAATCTAGACGGGGACTACTGAGAATTTCCTAATGGAAAACCAAATACTTAATACTTTAAACTGAGCTTTTAAATTTTAACCTAAGCTTTTGTAGGATTAATTCCGAGTCTGTTCTATCTGCTTTTGTAACAGCTTCGTTCAAAACAAGTAGCATTTGTAGTAGTTCCTGTTGGTTTAGGCGAGCCCACACGTTAAGACAAATCCCGCAATCGAAAGTTTGCCAGGTGAACCGACCAGCGAGCAAAAACTTTGTTTTTGTTGCGGTTAGTCAACAATTACTCAAAGGAGAGGTGCGGTAGGTTCCTATAGAGATACGACGTAGGATCATAAACACAGAATTATAATACATTGGACATTGTGCAAAGGTCATTATTTATTAATTATTTAGTCTCTTCAATACAGTGCAAAACAATACTAAATATGATAATTTATGTTTAATCTAATAACTTTTACAAGACATAAGTGTCTAAACTAGATAATTTAAATATCTGTATCTCAGACAACAGCGCTCTTCCTTATAAATATGACATTTAAAAGCTAACAAGTACCTACAAATTTTATAAATAATAAAAATAAAATTTAAAATATATATTAATGACCTTTGCACAATGTCCATGCCTGACGCAAAAATATATACCTACGCTGATGACACAGCTATAGTGATAAACGCTCCTACCTGGGACGAGGTCAAGATAAAAGCGGAAGACTATTTTGGGGAAGTTATAAAATGGCTCAACTCCAACCTGCTCACTCTTACCCTGGACAAAACTAACTAAGTCACATTTGCCATCACTAAGATCACTCAACCACCTGAAACCTTTAGTATTGTTGCCCATACTTGTTCAGACAGAACACAAAATTGTAATTGTCGAATAATTACTCGGTTTCCTACAGTCAGGTACCTTGGAGTAGAAATCGTCGACCAATTGCGATGGGACAAACATTTAAATAAACTAGAAACAAGGTTAAGGAGTATGATTTATATGTTTAAGACTCTTTAGAGAATCAGCATCAAATTAGCTTCTTACAAAAAATTACATTGCACTATGTCAATCTGTTATTCAGTATTGCATCACAGTGTGGGGGGTGCTGCAAAAACACGGTTCCTCGCGTTGGAACGAGCAGAGAGCTGTCCTTAAAGTGATGACCCGAAAGCCATTTGGATACTCGACTGCACAACTATATTCTGACTGCAAGGTGCTTACGGTCCGACAGATCTTTGTGCTTGAATCCATCTTGAGGAAGCATCTATCAGTCCCCCCTCCTGTTACTGCCAGACGTAAACAGAAATTAGTTTGTCGTAATCCCTCACTTCACACAGCATTTACGAGAAGACAGTAGTATGTAACAAGCAGTATACTTTATAAAAGAGAATTAATAATAAACTTAATATTATACATTTAAGCAGACATGATGCCTAAGATCTCAGTGGAAAGATGGTTATTACAATTAGACTACCTAATTACCGAATATCTTTTGTTTTGACAAACATAAACATATAATTAAACACACACGCACACACACACACACATTTTTATTCACTACTTACATTCTTTATTAATACATATTAAACAGTAGCACACAATGTTTTTAGGTTATAAAATACCTAACGAAATGGTCAGCTGAGTGCTATCTGCTGAGATACAGGCCTCGCCGAGTTCAGAAGATAGAGTCAATACCCTAAGTAAACCTCTCTTTACCTCCACCTCTTTACCTAGTATTAAGTACTTTTACTGTGTAATCCGCACCAACCCGCACTGGGCCCGCGTGGTGGAATACGGCCCACTCCCACTCACAGAGTGCAGGCCTTTGTCCCAGCAGTGGGAACATTGTAGGCTGATGATGATGAGACTGTGTAATCCTTGTTGCTATGCTGGCCGAAATAAACTATTTTATTTTATTTAATAAGTAGACAATAGTAGGTACTTACATAGTATAGCCAGGTTGGAATGCATTTTTTAAGCATCGGACATTTTTATCTTGAACTTTAAAGTCACACTATTTACACCATTTTTATATTTGTGAAAAACAACGCTTTGTCTTGGAAGGATTTTCAAAAGAAGCTCATAAAGTCTTATCTCATTAAAATTCTTATATTTCCTGCGCTTAATATTGAACGCTACATAAACCTGCTCCACAATAAACGGTATTTATTTTTAGGGTTTAGAAACATCTTTTCGGAATTGCTAGTGCAAATAAAGACCAATTGAAAATTTAACAAAGCTAGAAAAAGCTGAACTATGTAGATTAAGCTGACTTTATTTGGTCCTATATTTATCATTTTAGGGGGCCTAGTAACGAGATGGGCACTGAGCCTATAGTTATTTCCCGGGCACAACTCCAATACCGGACTATAAGATGTGCTTTATGTGCATGACATACTTAATTGTTGCGATCTTTAACGCCAAAATGTTACTGTTGTAAAAGGCCATTGACCTCACGTTGTATTTTTATTCGGGTCGATGTTTAAAGATGCAACTTCAACCACATGTCTGTGTTCAATGCTCGGAAATTGGGTTAGGTAATTGAAATAAAAAGTTAAGAAGAAACGATAAATGATAAGATCGTTTTGATGCTCTCATCTCGCAGCAGCATCTGGATACTGTTTATCATGAACTGACCTGAATAAGCAACATCTTTCACCAGCTGAAGAACATGCACCGTGCATGCGCGCCAGTGCATGTTTTAATTCTGACAGATTCTGTAAACAAATTTATTATTGGTATGCTTCGAACAGCTAACCGGACCAGCACATCCGCTTCCTTTGTACAATGTTAATACTGCGAACCGTCGACAGCAATACACACAATACGTGCGCTGAAAATAATCCTTGCGGTTTTATTCGTTTATCGATTGAAAAATGTATGCGAAAACATTTCATAAAATTTCACATTTAACGTAATTTTCTTATTGTTTTAGATTTTCCTCGCGTTGAAGTTGCTCCTGAAAATCCTTTGCGAGTAGAAATAGATGGTGTCGCTACCATGGAATGTAAAGTCGATGCCAAGCCTAAAGTGAGCACCGTGAGATGGACGAGAAACGGCCAATATATCTCAAACTCTTTCACACATACCATCCAGGGAGTTACTGTGCAGGATGCGGGCAAATATACATGCAGCGCTGAAAACGGCTTGGGGCGCCCCGGGGAGAAAGAAATGTACCTTGATGTACTTTTCCCTCCGAGTGTTACAGTAGAGTCCAAAACTTATGAAGCCGAGGAAGGCGGAAATGTCGAAATCCAATGTGAAGTCTCTGCAAATCCTAAACCTACATCTATTGATTGGACGATGGAAGGAAAACCTGACTTCCATCAGAGCGGAAACACTCTTATTTTATCAAGAGTGAACGCCGAGATGGCCGGAACTTACGTTTGTAGGGCTATGAATGTTATATCATCTAGCAACGGAAAGCGTACAGAGCGATTTAACAGTGCATCAGTGGCTGTGCTAGTGCGACACAAACCTGGTCGGGCGTACATCAGCCCTGACCGGCCAGTGGCCCAGGAAGGGGCAGGGGTCACCCTTACTTGCAGCGCCAAGCCGCCGGGCTGGCCCGCGCCGCAGTACCGCTGGTTCCGAGATATGGATACTACTTCAGACGTAAAGCCTGCAGTGCTCGCTCCAGGCAATCAATACACTATACCTAATGCACATCTTGGAAGTGAAGGTGTTTACCATTGTCAAGCTACCAACGAATTAGGTCACGGCGAGCTAGCCTCCGTCACACTAGAAGTCCACCAGCCGCCTCGTTTCCAAACCAAGTTACAAGCTCATATGATGAAACGCTCGGGAGAACAAGACTTCACGGCCACTTGCATTGCCAACGGCAAACCGCGCCCGAATGTTAAATGGTTCAAGGACAACGCGGAGATTAAAGCCGATACGAATCTATACGAAGTTAAAACTGATATAACCGAGAGCAGTAACGCCGTTTACACTGTTCAAAGTACTCTTAAATTCAACGGAAAGGCGAGACCGAATACTAATGACCTACTGCCGGACGATCGGGGTATTTATTCCTGCGCATTCGAGAACGAGGTTAAGAAAGTCGAGTCTACGATGCATCTTCGAATAGAACGTGAGTATACAAGAAAATATGGTATACCATGTTGAAATCTCATAACTTTAATTAGCAAATAAATAGAAAAGAAGTTCACCTTTTAAAAGAACTAATTATAATTTTCTTTACTTTTTCTCTTCCTTTATCAGTATAAAGGAAATTGTATGGAATAGAAGTGAGTAGGCAAAGAAAACTAGAAGGTATATAATACATTATTTTTAACTGTGTTATCCTCATTTCAGACGAACCCATATCAATTCGGCAACATAATAAAGTCGCTTACGATGTCATGGAAATGGCTGAAATAGTATGCAGGGTCCAAGCGTACCCTAAACCAGAGTTCCAATGGTTTTACGGATCTAACACTGCGCCGCTGCAGATGTCTTCTGACGGACACTACGAAATAAATACTACGACCGACGACAACGACTCATACCGCAGTGCTCTTAAAATAAGGAATGTAAAGCCGCAAGACTACGGGGACTACTACTGCAAAGTGAAGAACTCGCTAGGGAGCATACGACCTCAGATCAAGTTACAGCCAAAAGGCGCTCCGGAGTCGCCTCGATTGTTGGAGAGCCAAAAAGTGGGGCCGACGTACGTGACTTTGAAGTGGGAGGCTGGTTTTGATGGAGGGTTGTCGAACACGAAATACTTCGTGCGGTACCGGCGCGAAACCCTTCGCGGCGCGGGCGCACCCGCCAGCTCCGAGCACTGCGCGGCCGAGCGGCCCTCCGAGCTCGACTGGATGGAGTACGACTGCGGCCGCATCAACCCCTGCAACGTCACCAGGCTCGATCAGCACAACACGTACTCTTTCAAGGTAACACACTTTTCAATTAAAAGTAATGTGAACTGAATATTATTTTTGAAACATAGTCTTTGTCATCAATAGAAAGTAGGAACTCTAGTTTTATTTCTATTACAATCACATCGATATAATGATACCTAATACGTGTGCTTGTGACTGGTAGATTGTTGGTTGGCTTTTTTGTTTTGAGGTAAACAAGAAAGGACTTCTTTAAAAGCGGCAGATAGACATTATTATCTATTATGCCCATTTTCAAAGGAACCAATTGTCTTACTAAAAACAGTGATGGACTGAAATAAGTTTATTACTCAACCTCAACAGCTCTAAGGACCTCTTTATTTTTTGAGATTCCACTGAATTCCGATTTATAGGCTGAACATTCGGTTGCATGAAATTATACCACAGATTGTCAAAGTATCGCGTAAAATCGCGTTATAAGGTGAACTAATACAATTAAATATAGATACAAATAGTCGCAACGGTGGCGAGGTAGTGAGGTGCACACTAGTGAACTTATAAACCTGCCAGTGTCACTCTAATCGAAGCGCGTTCAATTCAACCGAAGTTCGGCAAAACTATCGCTTCGCCACAGAATGTTCGGACGAAGTCGACGTTCGGCAGAATCTACATTTAGTCTCGGTCCATCACTAGTAAATTATAAGCCAACTTTGGTTTCAGATATAACATCGCCCCAAGTCATTGTAGGAATTGTAATTTCAGTTGAGTTATCCTAAATACGGTATTAACTTACATTTTTGTTTTTCATTGTTATCGCTACCGACAGCAACTCACATTTGTTTTCAAGGTAAATCATTCGGCGCGTGCCGTTAGTTATTTAAGTTATTCTCTTTACGTTTTGTGCCGTCGCTATGGTTTCCGACACGCTTTAGAATGCTCACAATTATGTCGTTCGCCTCTTCGAATTTCTAAATTGAATTTTCAACTGTAGGTGAAGGCGGTCAATACTAAAGGGCAGAGTAATTACTCGAATGAGATTACGGTGACAACGAAGGTGGACAAAATCAATCCTCCGGAGCAAGTGACGTACGACCCGAGCACGCAGGCGATAGCCTTCACCGTCACCCCGACCTGCCTGTCGCTGGTGGGCGTCGTCGAGGGACTGGCTTCCATGGGAGGTACCGCGGGATGGCAGGTAATTGCACCTATTAATAACCAATTTTCTTTCATATTATGTTAATATTTAATGCACCACACCACACCCTCACAATTCTTTGATGTTAGCTCACGGGTTACGCTTTACGTGTAAGCTTCAGGTGTAATGTACCTTGTTTAATTTGCATTTTAATATCATATGCTTTAGGTATGTTGGTTCTGCCAGAGTTGCGGGAAATTCCGAGAGGGTTACCGTGGCCCCTGGCACAGGCAACTGAAGGAACACGGGTGGGTTTTAGTCAGTAAGAGTCTGACACGCCCTCCCGCTCTTTCCAGAGCGGGGGAAGTTATTTGATGATTAACCACACTCAAAAAAAAAAAGTATGTTGGTTGAAAAATAGACAAATAAGTAGATGTTTTTCAATTGATGAAGAGAATATTACGCGCGAAGTACCAATTTACAGAGTAAGTTCGATTAAATAATTGGTACTTACACTATGTCGATCCTGTCGGGTCACTGACTGATCCTATAAGAACATTAATAAATTTATAAGTCATCATCAAAACTGCAAAGAGCAAAAATTATTCACGAGCATAAATATCGTACACATACGCGAGTTTCAAAGGCGATTTTCTCTTAAAGTATTGGTAGATATTTCATGGTGGCTACAAACTGTTTTATCGAAACCATACTATTATGAAATAAGTCTGCTGTTTTGCTTTTGAATGTTGCTTGAATTAAGGGTATTTATGCTCGTGACTATAAATGTAGGTAGATACCTACATTTAATGATTAATTATTGTAAACCTAGACAATAAATACGTAACGGAGGCAGTAAGCAGTGTAATTGAAATACCACGAAGCCTTTAGTAATGACTTCTTGGAGGTAGGTGCTTAAACACCTACAGGAAAGATAAAATAGGAACATGGATTAACTTATTTAATTTAAAAAATCTGCTATGAAAGTAACCACACAGATAGATCTGCTATTAGAGAATTGTATTTCCTTATTCTAATTAATAATCGCCTTGCTCTATAGAATTTTGAGAACCTAACATCAAAAATTATTCGTCTTAATTAGTAAGTGACATTGTATCTCTTCCAAAGAAATATACTTTCTAGGAATGCGCTTGCCATTAGATTCGACCGGGTCGGATACAACATGCCAGACATTCTGTCCAAGAAATAATTACTCCTACAGCAGAAAGGGAATGAAAATACAAACTACATTGAAGTTTAAACTGTGTGTTGAGTTTGGGGACAACTAAGTTTAAAACCATTATATATGTGCGACTGCCAAACGTAACGATTTTGGCGATATTTACCAAACTGTGGGTTTTGGCCGAATGCGGATGAAACCCATGTTTAATAGTGAACATTTGCCGATGCTATACAAATTCTGTTAAGTTATGTTTGCGGTTGTTCAAAGCACTGGTATAAATTGTACTTAAAATAAAATCTGGAATAAAAATATATTGTTAGGAAATAATGACAAACAGCGTACCTACGCGTTAAACAAAAGTGTGTCTACAACAGTTGTCGTCCGTATTTTTCCAAGTAACTAATAAGAACACCACAGAAAAAGAAGCATTACTTTTTTACCTCACTCCGAACAAAGGTTAATATAATTTCTTGCGTAACAGGTAGTGGATACGGTGACGCTCCGTCTCTCCGGCGCGGTGGCCACAGTGCAGGAGGCCACAGTCGAGCTGCCCAGTAAGACAACCCGTACGACCGCCCGACACGTCACGGACCCGCCCCTGGACGACCTAAACCCTCGCATACGACTCAAGCTTTGCTTGCAAGTCAATCAAGATGTTTGCAGCGAATACACGGAAGCAGAGAGTGAGTAATTACTCGTAAACTACGTTATTTCGTGGTTATTTCAATATTTATTGAGTTCTTATGGGACTAAGCAGTTTAAAATAAAAAATAAAATAAAAAGTAATTAACCAAATACCTATTTAAAGAAAATAGTTTTTATAATACAAAAACCACATTTTAGGGGTTTCATTTGTGAGATTTCACTGAAGCTTCCTGATTTATTTTTAGCTGCTCACTTTAAATCTGACGTCCGGCCGACGGCCAATTTTATTAACTTGTATCTGGGTGAATGAATGAACATTATGATTTAATAAACAGTTTCCACGGCAGCATTAATAACAAGGAAAGACTGGCTAAAGTGCCTTTAATCTTTTCGCTAAAGTAAATTATATTGGATAGTGGCAACCTTAAAAGCGCTAAATCTAACAAATTGGGATACAGAAATCCTCGTAGATTCACTTTGAAAAACGTCGTTATTATGTGTTTTTCTTAACAGTTGGAACGTCGTACATCAAGGAAACGTCTGCTAGAACAACGGCCGCCATTGTAGGAATATTTGTCACTACTGTTGTGGTACTTCTGTTCGTGGGGCTGTTGTTACTAATCTACCAGTGCAGACGCAGACCCAACAAGAAGGATAGATCTAAAGACTACGAAATGGACTCGATGAGGCCAGCTAAAGTGACACCACAGAACCAGGCGCCACCGCCTTATTACCCGAGCTCGGGTATGGAGAACAAAGCTCTTGAGCATTCGATGGACATGGCGTTGTCCATGGATGACTCAAAGACTGCGGTATACGCGACACAAGGAGGCTACTCCTATCATGTACCACCACACACTCAACCTCATCCCGGACAAACTATGCCTAATTCTGATTGTAAGTATATTTTCGTCTACGATCTTTGTGTCCACGCTTCCACATTTTCTCATCAAGATATCTTATTAATTTGTTACGTTTCTTCGTAGTTGTGTTGAACACGAATTATATAATTTCATTTGGATTTTTACTCTATTATGTTGATTTATTTTTCCCATATGCATTCACTAAGGACTAACTACAGTCGACATAGAAGGTAAAAACAACCTATATCTGGACAGCACGCTTAGCATGTCGCGTTTGATCCTCCCAAAACCCCACTATCCGATATTAAACGAAGCAATTGTCCGCAGGGGTAAACATGGGCTTCATAGAGAACAGCTACACGAACAGTAACAACGGGGGCAGCGTGAACTCTCAGGACTCCTTGTGGCAGATGAAGATGGCAGCGGCTAATAATGCTGCGACGTTGCCAGCTCACCAGGTGCTCGATCGTCAGAGCAACTACGACTACGATCCTATCTCGCATGCGGGCTACCGAAACATCGACGACTACGCGCATTACTCTCACCTGCCGCACGCCAGCCAGCCGCCCGCACCCAACGACTACGACATGCGCGCCGCACAGAACCCCTCGCGACAGGAGTACTGCTCCGACCCTTACGCCTCCGTGCACAAGCCCAAGAAACGGATGGATCAACACATCGGTAAGTGTTTCATCCCTTCACCACCGATTAATAATAGCAACACTTTGTTCTCGCAACGAGTTTTTCTTGCGCTACGAAAAGTTGTTCATAAATTACTACGATAAATTTTCGTGGAGCGTAGCCGCTCGGTAATGACCTTACGCCCACACTTTTGCAAAACACCGTGGCTTCTGACAAAAAAACTGTCAAAAACATATTCACCGTATAGAAGCTACTCGTAGACTTAGTCTAGGTACCCACTTCTATCGTCTTTAGTCTTGATCGCTTCATTGGTATCGAAGATTCGGTTTATTCTGCTATGGCCATCGTCAGACACTTCAGTCGAAACCAGTTGCACCGACCGACGTTGTTGTAGATATTTAAGGAGAAGGATGACAATCAGTAGGTACAGCATGTTGTCTTTCATCAGAATCGCCGTACCACGAGGTGAGCGGCCTGCCGGAGTACGGCATGCGCGCGGAGGAGGGCGGTGCCGAGGAGAAGCCGCTGCACATGTCGCTCGGCTACGACGAGTCGCTGGAGTCGGGCTACTCCACGCCCAACTCGCGCGCGCGCCGCGTCATCCGCGAGATCATCGTATGAACTCGGCTGTAAGACGCCGACGCGTGTGACGCTCGGCCGCGCTCGGGCCCGCTCGGCCGCGCTCGGGCCCGCTCGGCCGCGCTCGTGCCAGCTCGGCCGCGCTCGTGACGCGTCGCGTCCCCGAGTACGCCCCTGACATACACTTGTTACGCCTATCTGGAGGCCTAACATGAACACTCATTGCCAGTCAGTTCAACGACAGTTACTGCGTGAAACTCGTATTGTTAGTGAAGTTGGTGGTATACACCTGAATTTTGCGCAGCTGTTGCTTTTCATAACAAGTGTAGCTAGTGCGTGAGAACAGTACATTTTTGTGATAAGTCGAGTAAAATATTTTTATACAGGGAAGGAAAATTGAACTAGAAATAAGTCGGTGGTGACGGACTTACAAACTTCGCGAGTGCCGTGGAACTTGAAGTGTTATAATTAAGTCGTAAAACGGAAACCAAATTGCGTATTTAACAGATGATTTAATTTGCAAATTTTGTTTTCATTTTGAGAACAGATTTTCATCTGAATCAATAGAAGATGAATCTTTAGATTTAATCCAAGTCATGCCTACTTTAGGGGCAACGTATACCTATATTGGAATCAGGTATAAATTACAACCCCATTACGGTTGTATCCAATTATTCTCTCAAACAATAAATAATGAGATAAAATCTGGATTGACTATTCTTGTATCAATATTTTTTATTATGATTAGTTATATCAAGAGGTACTGTTTAAAATACAAAGGTATTTACGATAAGGAAGTTGCCATAAAATCGCTTAGTTCTTAAATTAAAATACCTATCTGTCGCGAAGAACTGGTACAAAAGCGATAGAATGTATTGAGTAAGCTCTTGTTTTTCTTATAAGTCTCTTTTACTTTCGTCCTTCATATAAATTTCGAAACGAAGGTTTCGTACGATAACGAATGACATGTGATCTCCATAGCTCATATTTTGTAAATGTGGTTTGTTATTGACTTAACGCAAGTATGGTGCGCGTGGTGTAAATATATCATCGAGGTGTAGAATAGTGATCATTGTCGACATTGTCGATCGTGATGCTAGGATGTATGTGTATGAGCGTTCGTAGAGTTTACGAGCACTGAAGTAATGGAGCCTCCATTTGGCGTGACAGAGATCCGACGCACGACTAATTCGGTCCAGAATATTCTCATTCAGATGTAATCCGGTCGTTTGTTTCAATTTCGACAAAGAGTTAATAAATACCACTTTATTTTATAGTTACATATAAGTAACTTTATCCTATTCAAATAATAACAGAATACGGTTCACAAGTCCGCAATATTAATATTTTCTAAACCACATTTTACGAGAACTCATTATTGGACAAGAAAATATGTACAGATTTAAATCTTCAAGCAATATTCTGAGCCCTAATAATCTTGTCGAAGTCTCAAATTCTTGTAACGCGGCTTATCTGGTAATGGCCGAGATTTTCGTATGAATTGCACTGATGGAGGAAGATTACGACTCTCCGGGAAAATTGTTTAGTAACGACCGTAATTATATTGTATTCCATATTAAAATGGTGTTTGTAGAAACATAATTAACTTTTCCATCTCCGCCCTAATATAGAACGAGGGTGCCGGAATGTCGAAGCTCGCTAAACTAATCAGTGTATTTTAACTTTTCAAGCCATTTACACGAGTTAAATGACTTGAACTGTTTAAACATCATTATTTTACGAGGCTTCTTGCAGCGCCGTGATCTCACGTCATGGCCTTTGCTAAATTCTAGTCTCATAAACTCTAATCTTATGTTGGAGGGGAAGAAGCAGCATTCATCACAATGCATTGTTTATTGGAATATTGAGGAGTTCAGATCTTTAATAGAATAAGATTTATTATGAGAATGATGTTATTGGTTTCACAAATAATACTATAAGGTAAATATTGGATAATTGTAAATATAAACTCGTGTTATGTCAATGTTTATATTTGACTAGATGGATTTTCGAATGATACTCTTGATATTATTATTTTCTAATAGTGGTGAGTTCTTAGATTTTGTATGAGGGCTCAAACAAAGAAGCTCAGGTGGAAGTATAACGATCTACATGTACGAGACAACAACGTGGCTGTAGCCAGGGGCGTAATCAGGGTAGTTCAGATAGTACACCACAGTGTATGTTTTCATAAGTGTCTTCGGGTTGTCTGGGGTGGAGGACCCTGAAGCCAAATCTCCTCTTTGCTAGACAACCCCTGTTTACTCAACTCCCGTGGCTATAGCCGTCGACAAAAGACTGTCATACTAGTATCGGAGACACGTCTGTGTAATATTTCATGTAGTAGGTACGCAGCGTGTGTAGGTAATACATTAAAGTAACCGACCTTTAAGGCTCCCACAAAAAGGCGCGACGCGACAGCGCGTCAAGGAAATTGTTCCATAAGAGTTGCGTCGCGTCTGTCTGCGGGGGACTTTAATTTATTACCTATTTGCACGTTTACATTATAGGACATGAAATTTTAATGCTGTTTATACACTTCAAATATGAATACCCACATTAACAACGTATATTTTCTATTGAGTTAGTTAATGGTTATAAATATATATTTTTTAATAAGGTTTGTGAAATATGAGTGCAAAGGACTGACTTCAGCCTTGAGAAGTCCCTTATAAATATTTTGAAACATTTTTACTTTCGTTTACAGGAAATATGACATCCATATAAATACAATATGAAGAGATTATGTGCTAATTCCACGAATTTATCAAGTGAAATTCACGTTAAAAGCTAACATGCACTGTTATGTAACATAGGCATCTTATATAAATATTTTACCTACAAGATATCTAGCCGAAAGCATTAAGATTATTATTTTAGTTCATAGTGTACTTCTTATGTAGTTAAGCATCTCTAGACTTTAGACGAAGACGGTCTATGGAAGGTGCCCGCGACATACGAGACTAATATTTTTAACTACTCAGCAGAATATCTATATATATAGGTTTAGATATATTAGATTTCAGATTACGTCGTATGTAGTACAACTGACATTTTTATTTTATACTTAAATCTACAGAACACATCGCTTTTTAAAGCCAGCTTATTTTAGATTTAAAACTACGGAAGTTAATGAATTTGAACGGTTGTAGAAGTATTCGCTAGCTGTTTTAGTGCCAATCTACTACTTATACCATTATTATGAACGACTACTTAATTAAGAAACACGAGATTTTGAGTTTCGTTTATTTCAATGATTTATGAATTATTATGTATATTATTATTACAAAACAACCTGCTGTTCAATTAAATCATTCGTAATTAGATAATTGCATCACTGCGAGCTTGGTCTGTAGGGTCGACTATTATATTACAAGTAATGTTAGGTACTCAACACTATTAATTTCGATCCTTATTTTAAAGTGCAGAATCACCCATACCATCCATTGTGTTGTGATGATAAACTCATTTAGACTAAAATTACGAAATTCCCACCTTAAAAAATCTTGAATTTTGTTTTTCATTATATTAATTTATGAGTTGTAGAATTTAGAGTATTATTTCATTTTTGTATTGAATTTATGATTATTTTCGAATTGACACAGTGGCAGGTATTTTAATTATAATTTATTCATTGTTTTGTGTACGTGTTCAATGGTCGATGTAAGACGGCTACTAATTAAGTGATTGTCACATTTATCACTCGTCAATTACTTCTATTAGCATAGGGACATGGAAGGTTCAAATCTCATTTTAATAAATATAAATTTTTCATAAATGTATTGATACTTTTTACTTTTAAATGTTTTGTATTGGCGATGAAAAAAGGTGAAATAACGCGTGTGTGAAATTGATTGCGCTGGCCAGACAAATAAAAGGAGAGTATATTGATGCCCGTTAAGCGTGCTGTCATCGCCGCTTATACAGATTTATAGAAAGCGTCCCGATCTCAATAAATACCTACATGCCGCGAGTAAATGGTAGTCTTTTGACACAGTTACTCGCGAGAAATGACTGCAATTCATGGAAATGAATAATTGATATTCCGACTCACTTTGTCCTGTTTATTGTCTAAAAGATGTAACAAAGGCTGCTCGTTTATATTTTATTGCAGTTTGAGAGAGTATAATGTCGTCGCGTCTCGGTCGTGTTCTCACTTCGTCTGATCGTACTACCACTGCCGTTATAAACAAATTGGTACTTTGTTGTATTATTGTAGTACACGTAAGGTTTACGGCTGAATGCTCAATAACTATACTCACACAAATTATGAACACTGCCTGTTAATAAAAAAAAAACGCAACACATAAAATTATTATTTTTAGTTAAGATGAAAATTAAAGTGACCATCGATATTTGTAAATAGGTACTTTTTTACAATGACATTGTAATTTACAATAAATAAATGATATTCGAAGTACTTAAGTGAACATATAATTATATGCCATATGGATATTTGATCAGTTTGAATTAATTTCCAAGCACGTTTCCATTTTCTCGAGCATTGAGCGTTAGTTAACACACATCGGCAAGTTTGTTTAATTACTGTTTAACGAATACACATTTAACAGTGTATATGTAGTTTAAATTAAACGCAATACCTCACTAAGTGGAAACGTGACTTTAGATTTACATTACGGCAATGAATAATTCATTGTTTATAATAGATAAGTATTACAATAAATTTATGTTACGACTTGTAAATAGTACTTTAAACCACAAGTAAGACTTATTAAATAAATTTTGTCCATAATAGTTGGTTGTTTCTTTTTACTATTCACTTACAAAGTTTACTCTGCAGATCTGCGGAATTACACCACAAAATACTACAGACCTATGTCGTTCATAAAAGCACAACAAAGTTTCAGAATTGATGGGTCGGTTCGTAGCGGATCGGTTATCAGCTACGATGCTACGAAATGTAGCTAACGTAGTCGTAGCACGTTACCGCATAACCTACAGAGCCTAACGTTTTTACCTTTATATCGCAGGACGATTGTATGAAGCTTGGTCTTTGTTGAGTAACTCATGACTAGTGTTGGATTAGATTGATTTGATTTTATCCGGATAAATACTCAAAATGGATAAATACTCATAAATGTCCGTTTTTGATGTGTAACATCTTTCCTCTCGCTTTCCTGCAATCTGTGGGAGTGATTTCGTGAAATGCGACGGAAGTGTGTAACAGGAAACCGGGAAAGCGCGCGCTATATGATTTGACCAATGAGCGCGGGCGGTGGTATAGTTGGCCGTCAGATGGTACCAACCCATTTTCCAAGAGGTTGGTACTGTCAGCCTACAGTTGCGTGTGTGTGACAAGAAAATTGGATTACTCCTAGTTTTAATGAAATAAAATACAATTTTCATTAAAAATATTATGATAAATTCTTCGTTACGATAAATCATTTCAAATAATACCTGAATCGTTTTTTTTAGCTTAAAATGCATTTAGCATTTAATAACCATTATAAGCTAAAAAAACGATTAAGTAGTAAATATTATTATTTATATTATTTAATATTTAAGAACAACTATTTTCGCATGTTTCTTGCCATCTTTATGTTTTATGGACTTGCAATTTTTTTGTTTATCAATGTAACATGGAATTTTACGTCTTTCAAGTAATTAAAGTGTAAATTTTACTAAATATCTCGAAATAGTACAAAATGATTTAAAAAAAAACAGATTCAAGTTTTTTTCTTTGCATTTTCTGAGAACATTTACAATAGTAATGTTTTTTTTTTACATTATCAGTTAGAAGAGATTTCAACGAACAAAAAGCCCACCGACTTTTCTAAAAAAGCTGATATTTTGACGCGAGAATTTTCGATTGAAAATTAGGGTGCTTTTTCGATATTAAGTCAAAATAAGGTGAACAAATAAATATTTTAAATAAAACAAAATTGTGTGTTTGGGACATACAAAAGGTAAGTTCTCACCAAAAAAAAAAAAATTATAACATATACTTATATAAAACGAAAAGCTTGGTTGGTTTTTTGAATTTTTCACACAAATTTTGAGGTTATGTGAAAAAAGTGTAAATATCAAAGTTGTAAATATTTTTATTACCTACAACTTTGTTATTTAATTTTTTGCCGTAGGACTTGTAGTTTTTGCCGGAAATCGAGGAAAACCGTTTTATACCCTTGAAAACTCACCCCCATCCACTTCCCGACCTCAGATCGCCTGTAAATTATTTTTCCTTTAATTTTTTTTATATTCTCTTACTTTTCCAACGGGTTTCATCCTACTATTTTCATTTTTGTTTTCAGAAATTATCGACCCAGTCTATAGGTGAGATGTCAGATGTTACAATCATATCACTGATTGGACAGGTCCACTCAAACTGTATGGTTCTTTCCTCAAAAGACAATTTTAGATACCGATCTACATAACCTGCACACGATCTGACCAAGATTTTGTCTGGACTTTAAAAGAGACTGTGACCTCTGAGTTTGTTTCGGCCTTCTCAGAGTAGTCAGATATGAAATCCCTCATCTAGTTAAAAAAAATATATGTTTGACGTTTAATAGTATATTATGCAATTAGTGAATAAAGGACGGATTTAAAGCGAGGGCCATAGATGAATCACGAGCTAGTGAAGGATTCTAACGACTGAATCACGAATTCATGATGATTGAATCACGAGCGTAGCGAGTGATTCAAGTATTAGAATCCTGAGCGACGCGAGTGATTCATGGCCCTCGATATAAATCCATTTTATTCAAGAGTTGCATACTATACTTTATACCATGACTATGAGAAAAAGAAAGATTTAAGCGAAAATAAACATTTAATAAAGAAAAAGGAAGCTTAAATTAATTAAAATGCACATTAAAATTGGAACAATTACTAAAATTAAGAGTAATTTTCTTGTTATTATTATTAGGATGGTCAACGTGTAGCGATATCATCATTTCAGCCGAAAGACGTCCACTGCTGGACATAGGCCTCCCCCAAGCACCTCCACTTCGACCGCTTTTGTGCTTCCCGCATCCAACGGGTTCCTGCGGCCTTGACAAGATATAACAGTGAGTAAAAGTGCTTTTTATTCACTGTTTTCAGTGAATAAAATAAGCTTTTTAGAGGGGGAATGGTATAAAAGTGTTTGTACAAACCTACTTACAGAAATAAAATAATTTATCATTTATGCGACTACGGTGAGGCTCGCTCGTTTTTACTTGAGTATTAGGGGTTAAAGTATGAAATTGCCGATTTGTACTGAAAAACTCACCTTCGTTTTTTTTTTAAATTTAACATATTTATTTAATCAAAATAATTACCATTATTATCTATACATTACTGCCATCTAATAGGAAGGTCATTTATGCCTTTGCGATAGGATTCTCGTGATCTAGATTCGACAAACTGTGTGAAAGCATTTTGTACCGCCTCCTGAGAAGAAAACTTTTTATCACGTAGAAAATTGTCCAAATCACGAAAAAAATGCTAGTCCGTTGGAGCAAGGTCTGGCGAATACGGAGGGCGACGAATGGTTTCTAATTGCAGTTCCTGTAGAGTTAAAACGGTTTCTCGTGCTGTATGAGGTCTCGCGTTATCATGGGGCAATAATGGTGAAGATCGATTCATGAGTCGGGGCTGTTTCACTGCTAGTTTTGCTATTATTGTTCGGAGTTCGGCACAGTAGACATCTGCCGTTATTGCTTGACCAGATCGGAGAAAGCTATAGTGAATAACACCATGCTGAGACCACCAAACAGTTACCATTACCTTTTTATTGGTAAGCTTTGCTTTAGGACACTATTGCGGCGTTTGACCTGGGGTCAGCCATTGCATTTTTCGCTTACGGTTATCGTAAAGAATCCACTTTTCATCACATGTCACAATTCGATGTAATATTTCTTCATTTCTGTGTCGATTCAACAAGGCAACACAAGTTTCAAAACGCGTTTCTTTCTGCAGATCAGTCAAATCATGAGGCACCCATTTCTCATATTTTTTTATTTTATTGTTTTGACGTAGGTAAATGAGTCAATATTGTTGGTAAGGTAACGTTATACCATGCCGCTAATTCCTGGGTAGTTTGGCTCGGATCGGCTTCCACCATCTCTTACAATTCATTGTTATTCACCTGTGTGGGCGGTCTTCCACGTGTTTCGTTCTTCAAATCAAAGTTTCCATCACGAAAGCGTTTAAACCAAAATCGCACGGTGCGTTCATTAGCAGTCCCCTCTCCAAACGCAACATTGAAATTGCGAGCTGTTTCTGCCGCGTTAGTTCCGCGTCGGAACTCGTATTCAAAAATAACTCGTATTTTCGAAGTATGCATCTTTCTTGTCTAAGCTGAATAAAAAAGAACAACTGAATGTCGATAATCGAATGTTGCACATTTTTTAAAAGAAGAACTTCATAGGTACCATGTGAAAAAAGTTTCACTCAAAAATCTCAAACCATGAAGGTTCTAAGTCAATTCGAAGTACCTACCTAATACAATAAAACGGCAATTTCATACTTTAACCTCTATTATTTATCCAAAACAGCGGATAAATACTATCTAAAGTTTTCGTTACGTTATGTAACATAAATTTTGTCATAACAAACAAAAGGATTTAAATAAATGAACATTTGAAAATACAGATTTGTACGCTACTGTTAGTATCACTTTAACTATAACAAAATGCCAATAATAACAGTGATTTCACTCGAATCTTATATAGAAAATTATATTGTTATAGTCAATGAAATCTGGGGAACTTCGGCTTCTGAGATACAGGCTTCTAGCCTAGTTCAGAAGTCAGATGTTTCGACCTTAAACTGTGTCACTGTTGTACAACTTAATCCTAAGACTTCTCCTTGTTTGGTTTTGTTGTGTACAAAATAAAGAATTAGGTATTATTATTTATATAATCATGAATATTTTCGTCAATCACTGTCTAAGTTAAACGGTAAGAACATCTTCATCAGCACCGTCGCTGCCTGCACTCTCTTGAATTTTGTTAAAAATATTCCAATTATATTTCACAAATGTTTTTTTTCGCTTTTTCTGTATGTAGGTACTAAAATAGCGTTCTGTTGCGGCAGAAGTACACGGTGCTGAAAGAATACGCACTGCGACTTTATTTAACTTTGTCGTAGAACAAATTCATTCCTCCGGGGCTTACTTCGTTAATGTTCTTCCAAATAGAATAGAAATACTCTTTTCGTACCACTTGCTCAAAAAAGTGACATTCTATGCCACAAAAAGCGAACATAACATTAGTCATTTTTGATCTGTTAAAAACAAGGAAAGAAAATTGTACTGAATTTCATTCATCCTCTAGGGGGAGAATGTGATTTAAATTTGGAATACTTACCGACTACATCTGTGTTTACACCATTGAGTTTGTATATAAAGCATTAAACATCTTTTTGAGAAAGGAATACGCATTTATTATGCAGTTATGATTATTAAATAAAATTACGAAAACCGACGAGGCCGTATGAGCTTGATGCCTTTGTTTTCCGACAAAAAAATATTAGTCTAGGAATTTGCCGCGTTTTTGTTTTCTTCAAATACATAAACGTTAAGTTTATTTTACTTTTAATTGTCATTATTTTTAATAAATGCTTATCTCATATTATTATTGTGTTATTTTTTTCGCAAATGGTACGAAAAGTAGAGTATTTTCCTCGGTGATAAAGCTGTCTTAGTCTTGGGTGAACTTAAATCCCTCGCTACACTCAGGACTCGTCTTAAATCCCTCGCTTCGCTCGTGATTTAAGTTTTTAACACCCTCGCTACGCTCGGGAGTAAACCTCGAGTCCTTCATTACGCTCGCGATTTAAATCGTCACCCGCGACAGAAGACACTGCTTTATCCCCTTGGTTAATAATCTACTATTTCGTACCACTTGCTCAAAAAAGTGACATTCTATGCCACAACAAGCGAACATAACAATAGTCATTTTTAATCTGTTAAAAACAGGGAAAGAAAATTGTACTGAATTTCATTCATCCTCTAGGGGGAGAATGTGATTTAAATTTGGAATACTTACCGAAATTTATACTGAACTATATCTGTGTTTACACCATTGAGTTTGTATATAAAGCATTATACATCTTTTTGAAAAAGGAATACGCATTTATTATGCAGTTATGATTAATAAAATTACGAAAACCGACGAGGCCGTATGAGCTTGATGCCTTTGCTTTTCCGACAAAAAAATATTAGTCTAGGAATTTGCCGCGTTTTTGTTTTCTTCAAATACATAAACGTTAAGTTTATTTTAATTTATTTTTATAAATAAGTTAATGTTCTAAAAATACGTTTAATTGTCATTATTTTTAATAAATGCTTATCTCATATTATTATTGTGTTAATTTTTTCGCAAATGGTATGTACGAAAAGTAGAGTATTTTCCTCGGTGATAAAGCTGTCTTAGTCTTGGGTGAACCTAAATCCCTCGCTACACTCAGGACTCGTCTTAAATCCCTCGCTTCGCTCGTGATTGTAAGTTTTTAACACCCTCGCTACGCTCGGGAGTAAACCTCGAGTCCTTCATTACGCTCGCGATTTAAATCGTCACCCGCGACAGAAGACACTGCTTTATCCCCTTGGTTAATAATCTACTATTTCGTACCACTTGCTCAAAAAAGTGACATTCTATGCCACAAAAAGCGAACATAACAATAGTCATTTTTAATCTGTTAAAAACCGGGAAAGAAAATTGTACTGAATTTCGTTCATCCTCTAGGGGGAGAATGTGATTTAAATTTGGAATACTTACCGAAATTTATACTGAACTACATCTGTGTTTACACTATTGAGTTTGTATATAAAGCATTATACATCTTTTTGAAACAGGAATATGCATTTAAGTCGAAAACCGACGAGGCCGTATGAGCTTGATGCCTTTGCTTTTCCGACAAAAAAATATTAGTCTAGGAATTTGCCGCGTTGTTGTTTTCTTCAAATACATAAACGTTAAGTTTATTTTAATTGTCATTATTTTTAATAAATGCTTATCTCATATTATTATTGTGTAATTTTTTTCGCAAATGGTACGAAAAGTAGAGTATTTTCCTCGGTGATAAAGCTGTCTTAGTCTTGGGTGAACTTAAATCCCTCGCTACACTCAGATATATACACTGATTTTAGTTTTTAACTCCCTCGCTACGCTCTTGATTAAACCTCGAGTCCTTCATTACGCTCGCGATTTAAATCGTCACTCGCGACAGAAGACACTGCTTTATCCCCTTGGTTAATAATCTTCTATTATTATGTACACCATAAAACTTACAAATATAATTGTAATTTTTTTACATAGGGTGACACAATGGGCGTTCTTATCGCTAAAAGCGATATTTTACAGACAGCCTTTGGACGGATTAAAGGAGTGGCAGAGACAATACTGCAGGCAGTCAGTGGTGTATCATTTACATATATCAACAACTAGCTTCATCTTTCTGACTGACCGACCCCTTGTCAATTCAAAAGTGCCTGTAATTGGTTTAATTTGAAATAAATGCTTTGAGTTTGAGTTGAGTTTGATATACAATGAATACACACATACATAAAACATACACATACATAAAACATAATTACCTATACTCGACAAACTTGACCGTCTTCTCAATAACTGCATTCGATTCGTTTTCACGTCTCTGCGCATCGGTCGCTTCTAAAGTGGTTGCCCATACGCCAGCTCCAGCGCCATAGCAAAGGGCGCTGACTACCTTGTTTTCATTACTTGATTCTCCCCTCTTCCCTTGGTTATCTAGCACTATGTACTGAAAGTGGGGTCAGAACGTTTGCGCCAACCACAATAGAAATCTACGTTCATCACACAATTATGTCTTTAAAATGTTAACATCATTTGGTAACTCATTATATAAAAAACGTACACACATTGCAAGGCAGCTTTTTTTACATTGTTCAGTGTTTAGGAAGACTTGGAATAAGATCAGTCATTGTATAGTGTGTCCACAGAGAAGTCTGGTGGTCTAAAAGTGGTAGGTATTGGATCGTGTTTTAAAATTTTCAGTAAAAGAGCGATACATCAACTGTAGTAGATCACTCATTCGTTCAAGGCATACCTTTGGTTAACATTACGATCATTGCTAAAATGTGATGAACCAAAAGTGCAAACAAGACTGAATTACAACATACAAATCGCTAGGTTTACCAACAGCAGCAATAACTTGAATCAGTAGTTTGAAAAAGATAGAAACGTTTACAGACATTATAAAAATTAACTGTTCAAGTGATTCTTTAAGATGGTAATCATAATCAAGCAAACTTTGAGAGAAACGGACTGAATTACGAAGAAATTACCTACCTATATGGAAGCAATGATTTTTACCATGAAAGCTGGTATGAAAACATACAAACGACTATGTAGGTCACTAGATTCAACCCCCAAAGCGATTTTTAATGTAGATGGATATCTTGAATCTAGGTACACAATAATTACAAGTAATACCCTACTAAGAAACGGTTCATCGTAATCCCACTACCATTGACCCATTGCTGTATAGTTACGTAGGTAAATACATTTGTTAATATGCGGTTGGTTGTTGACCCGTCTGCATTGTGAACCGAATGCTTACATAAAATATGTTCACCGAGAATTTGTTGACTACGTGGGGCACACTGAAAGTTTTTAGAAAATAAAAACGGAATGGTCTAGAAGCCTGTTAATATTTTTATTGCTTTTCGAAGTAGTCTCCGTACCTTTCTAAGCACCGTCGCATGTGATGGAACCATTAAGTGAAGCAGTGGGCCCACTCTTCTTTAGGGATTTCTTCCACGCCTTTTTCAAGCGCAGCCACGGCATCTTCAGGGTTCATAAAACGAATTTCTCTAAGTTTTTCTTTTATTTTTGGAAATAAATAAAAGTTACAAGGTGCCAGGTCAGGACTGTAAGGAGGATGACTTACGAGTAGGTACTAACCTCACACTTTCGATACACAAATATTCGAAAGTCCGTCTGGCGGAGCGAGCTGGACCGTTGTCGTGGTGGAGGAGGATCCTGCTTCTGGGGCGGTGCTTTCTAACATTTTCCAAGACTTTTTGTACTCGACTCATACCAATGCCTAAAGCTGCCCGAATCTGTTGATATGATATGTCACACTCCCTTCTATCAGCTTCTATCATTAGCCGCACAGCACTCATGTTATCTTTAGTAGTCGCCGTAGAAGGACATCCTCGCGAATCATCAGTGAGTTTGCTTCGACCACGTTTAAACTCATTAAACTTGTCATTAAAAGTTGTAAACAGTGGCACGGGGTGGGGCTTCTTCATGAAATGTTTATCGAAGTCTATCTTAACATTGTTGTTGAGTAAGACCGCAACGAAAGTCGTAATAAATCTTTGAACGAAAATTTTCTCTAGTCAAATCCATTTCGACGCACGACAGACACTTTATAAATTGCTGCCAATTTGTAAAAACAAAAATAACAATAAGAATTCATTACACATCTACAGATTCCGAAAGAGTTCCTGATTCGAAATTTAAATAAATTTTTCATCGGCTGCTTTTCTTACTGGCCTATTCTAAAAACTTTCAGTTTGACCTGAATCAGGATTCAGTATATGATACTGAACACCCTTGCGTAGATATTTTTCGTCGAGTATAAAAAACACAGTTTCTATGAAACATGTTTTTTTTAGGGTCATCAGGTTTAGAACCATGTGCCGAATTCATTGTTTCAGTTCACGCGTCGATGTCCCTGTTGCCACCCTGTCTTTACCGAGATCAGCAAGTCAGATTTCAGACTAGAAAGTCGCCAAGGGATTTTGGAATAAGATGAATTCTTACAACGTGGTAACAAATTTAAAAGCGCTACTAATTAAAGTACTTAGGTTTTGAAAATCGGGTCAAACTTTTAAACCACAAAATTCAAAGTCGCCTAACGAGCTCTGCTATTAATTTATATAAGAGAAACATTAGCAATGTTCTGAAATAGACCCGGAATGACTAGCATTGCTTTCGGAAACGCTGGAGTGGGAGTTTGCTGGCTAAGTCTGCCGAAGAACCAAAAAAAAAAGCTTTGGGCACTCTGAGGCGATTACCGCGCGGAACTCGGAACCCGAATGAGCGCGTCCATTGTTTTAATAATTAGGAAGTCACGCGACTATTCGCAACAGTTTGAAAACCCCCATACAACTTAATTGACATTATGCGGCGCGGGATTCGCTTCAGAGTATATCTACGACTTAGCGCACAGAAAAAGAATGAAACTCTCTACCTGCGTCTGTGTTTCCGAACGCATAGGTACAACCCTAATCTCTTCAAAGTGAGAGTGGACAGGCTTCTTCTAGGTAAGCTCACTCCACAGTCGACTGTGTCTCTGTCACCAATGACCTAGACTAGAGTCATTAGCAAACCCATCTTAAATAAAAAAATTAAGAAAACAACAGGTGAATCTGCATACCTACGTGATTCCCGAGTTAAAAACGCACTAACAGTCGGATGATCAGAGATACGTGGTGTTTAATAAGTATGTACCTATGTGAGGAAGATATCACTGTTTGACAAACTCTTCCATCTAGCTAGACAAGCCAACTATCCGAAGTATATTGCGGACACAGACTGAAAACTGGGTGATGCGGCGCAACTTGAGAGCTATGTCCAATTAAAGTTCAAGTTGCTTGTTATACAAGGCGCAGTAAACAGGGTTCATACCTATTAAGATCTAGAATTTGAAACTTGGATACTAATAATTGTTGAGCCACTTCGATAACTTCTTCAGTAATTTTATAGACACGCTCTAAGAGCTCATTGTTTATTTTAAAAAAACAAGAATGAATCGTTCAAGACATGAGATACGGTACCTAACCTACCTAAATATACTAAAATTAAAAACATCGTTTTGTCGTCCAAATAAACTCAATAAAACCCGCAACGGAAACCCACTTTGATTTGAGCAACTACTAAAAAGAATAAAAGAGCAAGGTCGTATTGGTACCTCTTTAAAACGCAACGCAACTAACCCCGGGGTGACACGCTCCATAGGTTTTGTATAGAAACCATAAGTAGTAAGATTTTTCAGCATTAGTGCTCTGAAAAGGTTCATCGACTTCTTTTATCAAAATTTAATATATTATAGTGATAAGCGCTATACGTAGCATTTTACTTTTAGGATTGATCAAACTATAAAACGTTGATTAGTTGTAGCATGGCTGTAACTGTAACCCGATTTGTCAACAGTAACTTAGAATACTTATCTGTTCTTATACTACATTAATCCTTCTGATATGTTTACCTTACATACTATTGCGTTTTCAATTCTTCAAAAACATAGGCAATGGTGCCGATTCTGTTGTACACCAAACTAAACTAACTAAACTATCAATAAAATTCCTTACTTTTGGCTATGAGAATCTTAAAGCTATTCTGCAAAATAAAATCTCTAAATTTAAAAATTATTTTGACACATCTAAAATCAAATTTGGCAATTATTGCGACTCCACGTGATACTTGTTTGCCGTACCACGTGATTTTTTTTAGAGCCGTAGGCACGCATTATGTGCGGCCTCGACTTGTTTTGTATGGAAAATATAAAAAAATATTACCAACACGTTGAGTTTTATAAGTTTAAGGGTTACATAAAGGGGGTCGAAATTTTCATTATTTTTGCGATAAGACACACCGTTTTCGAGATATAACCAAAAGAAAAGAAAAAAAGATACAGTACTGTTTTTGCATCTGAAGTCGAGGTGTTATATAGTGTGAATTTTAGTTCATGACAACTAATTTTATTCCACACCTTTTTAGCAAAATTTTAGGTGAAAAACGTAAAATTCTGAATAACAAAATTGCCATTTTCACTAAATTATAATCTCAGTGCCATCTTAGTGCTGTCAAACTAAAATATAGTTAAGTTGTGTCACTTTAGTCAATTTCAGAATGGGAAGGATTAAACTAAATTTTGGTGATTTTTAGTCTAGTTTAGAGAATTTTGTGACAAGAGAATCGGCACCAATATGAAGAACCAAATAGGCACACGCATATGCAGTGCAGACTAATATTCAAACATGAACAGCATAATTAAAACGAGTTTCTAAAATCCGATCGTAATTGGTTTATCACAGCAATCGAATCCCGACTCCCGAGTGATTCTAACTATCTTAACGATGTCAATCAGTCTGCATTAGTCTGTTAAAGAGATAAACATCCTCCTGCAGAGTTAAATAACAGGTTTTCTGAGCAAATGTTTGTGTTATCATCTGGCAATAAATCAATTTTGACGTGGCCTGTCCACAAATTCGTAGTAGAAATTGGGGGTGTCCACGTTAGGTATTCTAAATCCCAGTGCTAGCTCGAATTTGTGAATTTACTAAGAATATCACTATTTCATAAGGTCCCACGTCGAAACCCGTATTACAAATGAATACTATTATAATCCATTACCCTTATTTGACAGCGACAACTTGGGGTAATGCGGAAAATGAAATATAGCCGAAGAAAGTTGTGAAATACTCCAGTGTGTTTACTATTAAACAGTGACATGGAACTACTCTCACGGGTTATTGCCACTTTTATTTAAGGAATGTCTTACGTTTCTCAAAATACATTTATCTAGTAGGTACTACCTACCCTACAGTTCGTAGAAAAAGTTTCAAGGCAGGTTTTTGGCAATCAGTTATATGAATCGTGAAGAAATCAGGAAGTAAAAGTGTACCGGTAAAATAGAGAGGTTAAGATTTTTTTTTTACACGTGCTAAAGCCTGCAATTGGAAAAAAATATTCTCAGGACTCACTCAGAAAGAAAATAATATGGGCTCCTATATGTTTAATTTGGAGAAACTTACAGGTCGTGACTTCGCGACATGGAAGTTTAGTGTAAGAACATATCTGGAGCACGAATACCTTTGGGAGTGCGTGGAGCCTAGTTCAGATGACGCGGTTGATCATAAAAAGGATATTAAAGCAAAATCAAAATTGATTCTACTGATTGATCCCCAAAACTACGGCCACGTGCAAGATTGCAAGACCGCACGAGAGATACGCACACACATATTAGAATATTTGGTTCTGATGCCATAGTCCACATCCCGAAAGTGAAGAGGCAAAAATGGGACAAAAAGTCAATAAAAACTATACTGGTGGGATACTGTGATTATAGTAAAGGGTACCGCTTACTATACACTAAAAGTAACAAAATAATTAAAAGTAGAGATGTGATTTTTCGTGAAAAATTTAATAATAGCTTGTCGTGTGATAACAATGTTCCAGAAGATATTAGTGGTGAGAGCCTTTAGAAAGCACCAGTTCATCAGTTACAGATAAGACCAGTCATGACAGCCTGATAGAAGACAGCCCAAGCAATAATATTCGACAAAATTAGGAAGTTCAACAGCCTTAGGTAATCAATGAAGATTCAAGTGAATATCAATCAGGCACAGATGATTTAGACGAGACTTACCAACCTCCTAGACAAGCATGTATATCACACGATTATGTCAGTAATATTACTCTAGAGGCCACGTAATAAAATAGACAAACAAAAGAATGAGAATAATTTGTATTGCCTTTACACTATTCTGTCTGACCCACAGTCAATAGAAGAAGTCCTGTCATCCCTACATGCTGTGCAATGGAAGAGAGCTATGGATGAAGAGTACAGTTCCTTAATGAAAAACAGCACATGGAACCTGACAGGTCTTTCTTCCAATAAAAGGGCTCTACCGTCAAAGTGGGTGTTTAAAACAAAAACTGACCAGGCTGGAAAAATTATTCGCTATAAGGCAAGGCTAGTTATAAAAGGATTTGCCCAGAGGAAAGGCATCGACTACGATAAGATCTACTCTCCTGTAGTGAGGTATCAGACCGTACGTTTTTTTGTGATAGTCAAAGTGAAAAATGAATGAATGAATTGAATTTTTCTACAAGTGATTGTTACTTACCCAGAAAAAAGCATATTGATATAAGACATCATTTTCTCAAGCAACATGTTTATAATTGTGATATTCAATTTTTTTACTGTAAGGGTTGCGAAATGATAGCAGATATTCTAACCAAAGGTACTACCTCTGAGAAACGTGTGTATTGTTTAGTTAAAATGGGTCCTGCGTTCAGGGGTGGGTGTTAAATATTTGTGAACGCATTGAACGCAACCTCTGTTAGTTCACGTTTTTGTCACTGTGGGCTCTGCTCTCTCTCTGTCACTTTCGCTTTTCACATATAACCGTAATTTCTTTTTATTACATTATACTTTATATTTAACAAGTCTTCTCTTCTTTCTCTATAAAATTGCTCCATCAATAATTCTGTACTTTTGCGGAAATCAGAAACCACAATACTACGGCGCTCTATAGATACTGTAGTAGATATGCAGGTAGATGTAACGTAGGTATGTATCAGAATACCTGATTGCTGATGCCGTGTGTACGCCGATTTTTCAAAGACCTTGCATGTTGACGGCCGTAATTTAACTTTCACGCTCTTTTTGACATCCCGGTAGCGTGAGGATCGGCACTAGTCTTTTTTTTTTTTTTTTTTTTTTTGTAAGTATACATAAATATTGTGGGAGACTGGTGCCTAAGCTAGGCTCGTGGCCTGTGTTGCAGGACAGACACCAGGATCCCACCCCTTTACATTTTCATTTTTATAACTTATGTACTAAGCGCGCTGACAGAATGTAATAAGGTACCTATTATACAACATTTGATAGTTTTATTTATTTTGACTAATATCTAGGTTAAGTATGCGAGACGAATGTTAGTAGATGTGTAGTGTGGGTGATTGTGTGGGTGTGTGAGTGTGTGGGTGTGTGAGAGTGTATGATTGTGCGTTTAGGACTTTATAAGGATGTTTTCAGTATCATTATAGTTTAATTTTAGTAGCCATTCAGTTAGCCTCTTTTTGCATTTATTCTTTGTGAGACTAAATATATGTAACACCTTATTATGAGTTTTATTGTATAAGTAGCCACCTAAATAGCAAAAGAAACGCCTTGCAAAAATAGTTTTATAACGTAGATGATGGCGTTCCACTGGGTCATATCGTCTTTTACCAATGGACAGCGTTGGATTATAAACCAAGAGAGTATGCTGTTTCAACAGAATGTGCAATATAAATAGTTGACGCACTGTCAGAACTTTATTTTCTTTGTATAACTGTTCAGTGGGGTAACGATACGGTCGAAAAGACGACACTTTCAGTATAGCTCTTTGGGCTCTTTCAATTTCTATTAGGGTAGTTTTTGGAGCACCACCCCAAGAGGTGATGCAGTAGCATATTATAGATTGTGCAAGGGTATAGTACACTGTTTTCATAATATTTTTATCGACTACATGTCTCAGCGTTTTGAACACATATATTAGTTTCCGTAATCTGTTACTAAGGGTGGTTATATGGTCTTGAAATTTTAGGTTGTTGTCGATTGTTATTCCCAGGTATTTTACATTCACAGCCTTGGTGAGTGGTTCGCAGTTACAACTGCGGTTGAGTGGGTTTGCGCAAGAATGAGCTACAATAGTATTAGGTAATGTTTG
This sequence comes from Brachylomia viminalis, assembly GCA_937001585.2. Classification (NCBI taxonomy): domain Eukaryota; kingdom Metazoa; phylum Arthropoda; class Insecta; order Lepidoptera; family Noctuidae; genus Brachylomia; species Brachylomia viminalis. Next base: position 8,520,452 of record OW443302.2, on the reverse strand, counting down.
GGAGGATCCATTGTTTTTCATGGAGAAAGCTATGTAATTGGTTTTTGTTGTATTCAGGGTTAACAGATTGTCGCGTAACCAGCTGGATACCGTATTAAAGCCCAATTGTGCACACTCAAAGACATCCTCCCACGAGCTCGCGCTGAACAAGAGGGCAGTGTCATCAGCAAAGCTAATGATTTTGCCATTAGGAATAGTGAGCGTACCCAGGTCGTTGATATAAATGAGGAAAAGTGAAGGTCCGAGGACACTACCTTGGGGCGTGCCGTAGTTAATTATTTGTTCCTCACTGATGAATTCATCTATCTTTACTTTCTGGGTACGCTCACTCAGATAGTCTTTTAAGAGGTCCAGTGGAAGTCCTCTGATTCCCAAGCTTTCCATCTTACGTACAAGAAGTTAAGTACTTATTGACAACCACGGCTTTCGGTTCACTTACAATTCGCCGGTGCGGAACCCACCGAATGCACTATATTTACTAACTTTATTTCTCGGAACTCTAGACGACGACGCGCGACGTAGTGTTGCCTTTGTGTCTACTAAATTCACATCACCACGTGACACATAATATTCTCTGCTCCGTTACTTTGTTGTTTTATAGAATCCACACAGAGCCATGGTAAACGTGTTATTTAAAACTCCATTAACAATGGCGAGCGCAGCTGAAGCGATTAAAGCCCAACTGTAGGTACACTCCACCTCCTCCCAGTCTAAATTATGGACCTTTTGAATACACCATAGCTGAACAAAATGAGCTCACTTACCTGGATATATTTGCTCTGTCGCTAAGCAAAATGTTAGTAGGAAATGGTGTGACTTTTCTAAGATATTGGAAGGCTGTTTAAATAAAATGTACCTAGTTAAGTTACCCAGGTTACTCGCTCATTATTTTTACTTTACATTGTTATTTGTTGTATACAAGGTGTTGTTTTGCATCCTCGTCAAATTCGAGGAGGTAACTATGCTAATGATTCTCGACACGAATCAATAATAAAATAAGTAGGTATTTATTTTAAAATTTTGTCATTTTCGGAAATCGGCATGTGTAGGGTCCGTGTGATACCGCCCTGTAACTGCTGCGCTGTAACTGTAACGCATGCACACAGTGACATAGTCGTACGACACTGCCTACCACATACCTACGCAACGGGGCGATTCTGTTCTTTGAAAGTAGAGTATTCTGAAATACTGTCAAACTTAAATATAAAAAAAAACAAGTATGTATTAATTATTATTGAGCAGGATCGTAATTTTATTTGATTATTTATGTATTTCATAACAGCCTCCTGAAATTTGACGAAGATGCAAAACGACACGTTGTATATAAAGTTGAGACTGGCTTTCTGTAACAGTACGCCTTACGTCTGACAACTCTTATCCTTCGAAGATTCAAAGTTTATCCGAACGGTAGCTTGTTATCAATCATGATTGTTGTTCCATAAAAATAAATATCATAATTTTTGTGGAAAGAGCTTTAAGGCTCCTACATACAGGTGCGACACGCGACACGAATCCCACGCGACACAAAGGCACCGCACATCGCGCGACAGGCGGTGCTTTTGTATCGCGTCGCGAGTCGCTCCTGTTCGAAGGAGCCTTTATGCATTTATTCAATGAACTACAATCATTTATCATGACTACATACATACTTTACTTTATACAGAGGCTCCACATGCTCGTTACTGCTAAATCTCGTTCCGTCTGGCAATGTCATTGTGATTGGGAGATTTCATTGGATGCAATTTATTTTTAGTATCGTCAGACAAAACTGGCTGAAAATAAAACAGGAAATAACTTGGCGACGTATGTCCTAGTAATTACCTCGCAGGTCTCGTTCGAGCTTTTTGTTTTGCGCTCATGAGAGTTTCGGCGTGAAACTGTTCACTGTTCAGCTGGCTTTTCCCCAACTGTTCCGGAATTTTTTCCAATTGAATTTAATTCGAACAAAAAATACTGACTATTCACACTTATATAACTTAGAACTGTTTCACGTTCGGGTAAGTTCCGATTAAACTTGGCAGATGATTTAATAAAAAATCTGTTCCATTTTTGAATATCTTATAAATTGTGCCCACTCGTACGTGGTGAAAAAGGCCCCTTAAATTAACCAAGACCCAAGTAAAATGTCGTTTACCAAAAAAAAAACGGAATCCTGAGTTACTGAAATTAAGGTTCGTCTATTTTAGATGAAAAAGGATTTACCTTTACCGATCACAGGATGTGTGAAGATGTGTCAACTCTCGATAATTGAGGAAGCTGCGCAATGTTACACATCCTGTCATTTCGTGTATGCCTGGTAGACATACCCGCAAGTTGTTCTGTATTAATAGTTAAGCAACGGTCTTATGTTGTGTATGCCGAAACATAAAAAGATTATAATGAGGTTGTACTACCTACAATAATATTACGTATTCTTTTATTGTTAGTGAAAAAATATTCTACATACAGACAACGAAAAAAAAAGGTTAAAAAAAATCGTGATTTTAATCACATATGCTAATGGGGTTATATATATTATTTTGTGAAATGAATTTTCCAGTTCCTCCATGACTGCGGACCCCTTGATGGTTGGCATGACAAAATAACAGGTAATAATTTTTTTTTTAATAAATTATTTAAGAAGGTACCTACCTACCTAAGTAGGCCAGCATGGATTAACTAATGTCATATACCTACTTAGTTAAGCTTATTTTTGTTATTTTATGTCTTTATTAAATAGGTACGCGTGTAAGACAGTTTTTTGTTATTCTTTAGACTTACCGATCCAATTCATTCATTTATTCAGATAACTGAGATCCATTAGGTTAGTAACAATAGTCCTAACCTATTTAAATACTGTTGTACATTTATTAATTAGTCACATAAACCAATTACATGTAACTATTTACACTGGATACTAAAGTACTAAACTTAACTTTTTAGTACTTAACTAATATGACAGACAATGAACAGGTGACTAGTGACCTCACCAACGGGCTGTCATGTCTCCCGGTCATAGCGTGTAGAATGCTGCTGGTGTTGCCAAGGAGTCTGTTTAGCAGCGAGGTCGCGTTCTTACGCCGTACAGCATTGAAGCAGTCGGTACGTGCCTCAGAGAACATAGATGACGCGCTACAGAACCGAAGCAGATACAACCCCACTCTAAATGCGTTGTTATACTGGATCTGCAGAGCATTGTAGGCCTTTTGGGTGTAGCTGAACCGCAGGATCCCCGAGTACAGTGACATACAATACGCTTTAAACAGCGTAATTTAGACCACCGCTGTACATCGGAAGAACCAACGGGCAGCATATTAGCCCAAACCGACAATGCTCTGCGCTCCCTCTCCATATCCGCGTCGTCTTTCAGACCGTCCGTCACCACGTGGCCCAGGTATTTAAAAGAGTACACCCTGTGCAGCTCCACACCGTTGAGCAAAACAGAGGAGGGGCGGCTTAAGTCAAAGCTGTTTTGTTTATAATTTTGTTGCTTTGTTTTATGTGAATGTCGTGTGTAGTACCTTTAAGTACCCGTAATTGGTATATCCGCAAGAACTGTTAACTTTTATTAAATGCACAATGAACATAGATGCTGTTAGCAGACCTATTTTAAATAAATAAATAATGTAAGGTTAGTAACTGTAGAGAAAACAAATTGAATCTCTGATCTTTAGATTTCGTCCTTTTAATAACGGCCCTGTAAAAGCTCCAACATGGCATGTTTTTGGCATGCCAATTAACGTAAAATTCGTTGAAACTACGTCACAATGTAATCATACAAATATCGCTAATTATATAATTTAACCTTGATATCCGTTCTTGTTTATTACCAAAACGTTATACATAGCCATATTATTGATGCTGAGGCAGCCCCGGATCTTGCGGGGGGGGGGCAGCAAATTCAGTTGAATTTTGCAAAAAATTCTCTGTTTTTATAGCACATGCTCCACTTTTATTTGGCGGTACAAACAAGGCTAGCTTTCTATCTCTTGCAACAGATCTATGCCGCGGCGAACCAGAGGCGGACGAGCGCCTCTGTGGTCAAAAATTTAAGGAAAAAGTCCTTTATTTTAGAAATCTAAGTACTCCGCGTAGCGTGGGCACCGGGCGTCCCGCCCTTTCCGACGCCTGTAAGTGCAAAGGCGACAAGAGTTCCTTAATTTTTATACCACAGCGCTGGCGAATATTATCATGTTTTTTTTTTTACAATTGTGTTACTGGCAAAATATTCAAGCTCATTTCGCTCGCTCTTGCTGCCTAGCGAATCTTAATTCTTAAAATTTTCTGTATCTACAAGCCACATGCGAACTACGCATCATACTGACGTCACGCAAAATCCTGCGCACAAGCAGAGTTTACCGCGCAACTAGCATATATACAACGTCCTGACTTCGACTGTCGGGCAATTGGCCACCAGACATGACCGGACGAGTTTCCTTCCTTTTCTATGGAGGATGAGTGAACTTTAAGCCCTATTCCTCATACCTCTAGGTACATGAAAACTGTAGGTAACTTATCTGAGGCGGAGTGCTAAAACTTTGCGATTGCTTCGCTCGCTCGTGTATTCGATAGTCTTAGTTGGTGTTAAACTTTTCTGCATAAGTCGAATTTTGAGATCTGAGCAATCGAAAATTATGACAAGACAATCAGATTAATAACAGTCAGATAACAAGACCATCGATTATTTTTGCAGAACAAAAGGCTCGAAGAGTAAAATTGTAATTCTAATCTGTACTAATTTAATAAATCGGATAAGTTTGTTCGTGTGTGTTGAACGCGCTTATCTCCGGAACTAGCAGTAGACTTGAAAAAATATTTTTGCATTTGATAGCCCTATTCTTGAGGAAGGTCATACGCTATATAAACATCATGCTACGACCGTCAGAAGCCGAGCAAAAGTAAAAAGGTCAGAAAGAGCGCTAAGCGAAAACGAGGGTGAGCGATGTGCAGCGACGCGGTGGGTCTGGGGCCGAAAAATCACGTAGCAGAAGCTAGCTATAATCTCACGTTTTTTTTCAAACTCTATCCTGTCCTATCTTAATTAAAATAAGTGTTCGACATGTCCATGTATATTTAACAAATATAAGGCTTCATGGAAAAGGTTAAAGGATTGGCGGGGCTGGGGGCGCAGACGGCAGATCTTCCCCACCTCAAAAAAAAAATTGAGACAGGGCTGTGCTGAGGTTACAGGTATCACGTCCGTCTTTCACTCGTCCGCCGCCCCACAGAGGCTCTATTTATAGCAGTTTAATGACGACAGTTGTGTGCATCTTCTAAACGCAACAAACAACAATTGTAGCCTAGAAATGTAGGCCGCAAGATAGTAAACAACTGCCAGGGTTGCGGGAAAGTCCGAGAGGGATACCGTGGCCCCTGGCACAGGCAACTGAAGGAACACGGGTGGGTTTTAGTCAGTAAGAGTCTGAGACGCCCTCCCGCTCTGCCCAGAGCGGGAGAAGTTATTTGATGATTTCCCACCTTCAAAAAAAAAAAAAGACAGTAAACAAAACATTACCGCTACTAAGATTTAGTGTGTTAAAATCAACTACAGAAACTCGCTGTGCCCTTTCTGCATACTACGCATATACGCGTGGCTACGCTAAGGTATCCACAGAACAGATAAAAGTATCTGTTATCGATACAGATCTGTTACAGATAAAAGTTATCGGTATCATCATGTGGGGACACTGTCTAGATGCGAATGATGTATTTATTGCACAAAAGAAATGTGTGCGAATATTATTTCAAATAAAACCTAGAGATAGCTGCAAACCCCACTTTATAAAAGAAAAAAATGTTAACTCTGCCCTCCATTTATATATTAGAAATAGCCACTTTTGTTAAGAAAAACCTAAAACTGTTTAATTTTGACAAAAATGACCGCCGCAAAACAAAGTTAATTCTACCAGCAGCACCTAGACTACGAATGTACAAAAATAGCCCAGAATACTGAAGTATACAAGTATACAATAAATCACCCGAAAATATACGGTCCACGAGAATACTATGAGTATTTAAAGCTAGGTTAAAGGCAATGCTCTTAGAAAAATCTTACTTTAATATCCAAGAATTTATGGAAGATAAATGTTAAAATAGAGTAAAAATAAGTGTGTAATTATAATTTTTTATTTATTAGAAAAAAAAATTACATAATCGCTACACTCCCAAACTATTAAAATTAAAATATACCTAATAACCTAAACTAACTAAAACTATTAACAAATTAAAATATGGCGTCGAAAAATTCCTCTGCATCGCTGTCGACTGGTAAAGTACCCAAGAGACTGGAAAAAGAAAGAGAAAGTGGGATGAGCCGCTTTGCAGAGTAGTACAGAACAATTTACTTAACACGTCTGCTTCTACTGCGGAGCGTGCGCGCCTGCTTGCTGTGGGTAAGTGGGAGTCGGGTCTTTGGCTTCATGCACTACCGTCGTCGAACATAGGCACTTTGTTAGACGACACTACTTTCCGCCTCGCTGCTTGCCTACGACTAGGAGCTCCTTCTTGTTCTCCCCATCGCTGTCACTGTGGCGAAGTTGTCAACAGCCTTGGACACCATGGCCTGTCTTGCAGCCGAAGTGCGGGCCGCTTAGCTCGGCACGCGAACATAAATGACATCATCCGACGAGCTCTTGTCACCGTCGGCGTTCCAGCTGTATTAGAACGTAATGGCTTGGCACGCGACGATGGCAAGAGACCGGACGGCATGTCTTTATTTCCTTGGAAGGTGGGTAGGCCTTTAGTGTGGGACGCAACGTGTGTCGATACTCTTGCGCCATCCCATCTTCCTGACTCGGCGTGCTGTGCTGGCGCTGCTGCTGCGACTGCGGAAAACTTCAAGCGGCGAAAGTATAATAACCTTATCGGTAATTATATTTTCGAGCCGTTTGGGGTTGAAACCCTCGGGCCGTGGGGTCCGAGTGCTCACGGATTGTTCAACGAAATCTCCAAACGGCTCGTTGACACTTCCCGTGATCCAAGGGCTGGCCTTTACCTTGGCCAGAGGCTTAGCATTGCCATACAACGTGGCAATGCCGCCAGTCTCTTGGGTACTTTACCAGTCGACAGTGATGCAGATGAATTTTTCGACGCCATATTTTAATTTGTAATTATAATAGTTTAATTAATATAATATTTTTAATTGTAAAAGTTCCTAATCTACTTGTTATTAGTTAATAGATACTTACTGCAATATTATTAGTTTTAGGTTATCTTGCTGCGCCCTAACAAGGTCATGTCCTCTCTATTTATGCGTTTATCTATGGTTGTGTACATTATTATTATTTTATTTATTTATTTCGAACACAACCGATTCATACTTTTGTTAGTAACACTTATAAAACTATGTTAGCAACATTTCTCAAAAAACTGAAATAAAACAATATAAAATAAAATGAAAACTAAAATAAAACTAATACTAATTAAAAAATCTATAACAATCTCCGCTTCCCGTCCCTTCCCCCCAGACCTGCAGCTGTGCATACGGGTCTAATGCCCCAGGAACGGGCAAACAGGCTTGTCCACTATTGGTGCTCCCCGAATCCTTCGCAACAGGGATGCCGTTCTTTTCCGCATAATAGCTTGAAAGCTATCTGTATCTGCTTCAGCAAACATGCCCGACGCGCTTCAGAACCGCGGAAGCCCCAACAGCATCCTAAAAGCGTTATTACGTTTTTGTACACGAAGAGCGTTGTAGGCCCTCTGCGTATATCTAACCCACAGGCTGCACGTGTAGAAGGACTGGCAAAACGCCTTGAATAGCGTGAGCTTTACTTCTCTCGTACATCGTGCAAACCTACGAGCCAGCATATTACATCGGATCGACAACGTTCTTCGCTCCCTTTCTATGTCACTGTCATCATTCAAGTCCTCATTTACAATGTGGCCAAGGTACCTAAAATACGACACCCTTTTTAGTGGTGCACCATACAGACATACCGGAGGAACTGTCTTAGGCTTTTTAGTACCTACCCTAAATACCACAAGCTCACTCTTCCGGACATTGTACAATAAACCATGAGAAGTGGCGTATCTCTCACAAATCTCAAGCATCCGTCTGAGTCCATCAATCGAGGGACTCAGCAGCACCACATTATGTATTAAACAAATAAATAAGAAATTTATAAAGACTAATCTGAGATTATTATGATGACGGAAATATTAATATTTTCCAAGTACTTACGCTTAATATTCTCGTTCATAAAGAGAGCTTTCTTTACATGGTTTGTCTTGACTTCATTAGGTAATGTTGCTACGCGGCCTACGGCGTAGGCGTAAACATAGTGCGTAGCCACCAGAATAGAAACAAATGAATTTCGCCTGGTTTTTCCTTAATCTTGGTAGAAGGTACCGCGGACAAATGCAAAATAAATTATATTAATTCAAATAAATTACTTCCGTTACGCAACACCACTCAAGGTATTTGTAGCGGCACCTACACGGTAATTAAGTACAACCCTAGCTTGCGGGTTTGCAACCAACAATACCTATATGCCAATGTGACTTATTCCAGTGGTACATTAAACCATACCTCCATTTTCCAGTGGTTCTGTCCGCGGTGAAGGACTATGGTGAAGGGTAAACAGGCCGTAACCAAGAGTGGTAATCAATCTTCGTTCATTTTTTTATGTGGAAGAGGGCTTAATTGTCCTGCACTGGGTGAAAACCAGCCTTTATTATATTATCATTATGCACGGTAAAATGCGATATTAAATTCGTATCATCAGAATGTATATTAAAACGAATTTAATTCGTAGGAAGATTTAAATTAGCGATGCACACTGCATGGTACCTAATTAATTATATCAGCGCAGGTGTTAACGACACGTGTTGATTAATATTGGAACAAGTGAAATTTAAATATTTCAGTGATTACATTGGAACGTTTTTGTTCCGTTTTAGTTTGTTTATAGGACAATATTGACCCAGCACAGATATTGATGGGATCCTCGGCGGCAGCTCGGCTGAATAGCTTGTATTTTTCCCGGTCTAAAGGCCCCTTGGGAAGCAAGCATTGTTAGACGAAACGTGAAGTTGGTACCTACGTAACTACCAGCCTTCAGTAACCTCTGTCACAAAAAGGAAAGTATAAAAGAACTTTTGGTAACAAACATCCATATTTTAACAAGATATTACAGTCGAAACTTTCTATAAACATATCCCTGTTGTGATTTAAACAATGATAGCTTGGACTCTTGACAATAATGTAGCTAAAATTAGACACTTTATTTCCAGAATTGAATGCTAAAATTTTCTAGTAATTTCCACTGTTATTTGGTGTAGTTATTCATTCTCAACGTGTGACTATAAGACATGCACTTTTTGCTTTCGTTAGTAAAACCATGCAATAATCTAGTTCACTTAGGGACGTGATTAGCCAATTGTGTGCACTGTTATATTACCCGTCTTTGGATTAGAAGGAAGCGTCGCCCGTGATTAATGACAGTATTACGTGAAAGAGGAGTTTGATCCGTGGATAATCAAACCAAAATGTGTTATTTCGATAATGGTGTAGTTTATTGATTGACTTGGAAGATATATAAATCTTTACGCGTTACAATCGTGAGCGAGTCTTGCGCTCCGTCTATGTATACCCAAGCAATTACCTATTTTTCACGATTGATAGTTAACTGGCCACTAGGTACTACTGTCTTTTTTTTTTTGATGGTTGGATATCATCAAATAACTTCTACCGCTCTGGGCGGAGCGGGAGGGCGTGTTAGACTCTAGGTCCGTATTAATAAACATTCCTCGGCCCAAGAGCTTGAGGTCATGGTCGTATTAATAAAAATCAAAATTGATGTACTCAAGTTACGGATTGGGTTTACGTTATCAGCCGATGAGCCGAGTGATGGACTGATTCATAGACACAACTCTACACATATGTACACAATAAGTGAGTGTACTCGAGATGCTTAAATCGAGGCCCGTATTAATAAACGTTCCTCAACGACGCGGCGACGTACTCAAGTACTTACGAAATCATTTGATACACCATTATTACGATATCAGCATCTCAAGATCATTGCTAATTAATAAACACATGAAAACAGTTTCTCAGTTACCAAGATCAGCTCCACAATGAGCTGTACTTGATGACTTGATCTCGTGAACGATGACGTCACATTGACCGAAGTTTAGAATAACATTCATCACATTTCGTTATTGCTTTGTCGTAAGATCTATTGAAATACTTGTATTTTGTTATAAATGATACATAAATAAATGCATATAGGTAGGCACCTACCTGAAATGGTGCTGTAGCATAAAACCTTAAAGTTAATAGGACGGCTATTTCTGGGGAAATTGAAGGCCTCTGTTACTGTATTTCACCAATGAGCCTTTTATTAATGTTACTATACACAACACTGAGTCTTGAACAAATCTGAATCGTTTTTTTTTTTATTTTCACTTGAAAATAAATAAAATGATTAAATTTTTACTTAATTTATTTTTATTTTTAACTTGGTAACTCAAAAGGATTCGAGGCATCCCTTATATATATTTTTGGTAAACGATATCGCAAAGGCCATAAACTATCGTCATAGTACTCCATTTCGTCGTAATAATTAATTTCACTTAAAATATTTTCAAACTCGCATGTTGCACGCTACTAATCATGACCTCAAGTAACGGACTGCCTGCACTCATGCCTCACTGAGCTTTCATCATAATGGTTGCTCAAGGTGGGTTGACGATTTCAGACTTCCAAGTCCAAGTTTCCTTAAGATATTTTCCTTCAATGATATGTCACAATGATGGAGTAGTGAAGCAGTGCAATTCCAATCGCAATGCTTAGAAAATGACGCCTATATGTACCGATAATAGGCAAGTTAATTATTGATGAAATTAAAGTTCTATTTTAATCCCAGATAGTCATCTGACGTTTCAAGTCGTTTTGTGTTTGCTTTTTAATAAAAGCGTTTGACATTACTCCTGTCAAATTACAATCTAATTTTAAACAACGAACTTTACTTAAGCTCATTTCTCTCCAATCAGAGGTTTCACAGTGATTGGCGCTACTTCCAAAACTCAAAGCATTTATTTCAACTAAACCATTTACAGGCAATGAGGCAAGGCACTTTTGAATTGTCAAAGTCGGTCAGTCAATCAGAAAGTTGAAGCTAAGTTGCCCATTCCAAAACGTAGATATCTATGGAGAAGAACAGACAAGAAACTCCATGGACACTTTTTAAGTCAAGATATTACGTACCTAACCCAGGGTAGGTAAAGTAAAGTAAAGTAAAAAAGTGTATGATAATATAGAAGAACAAACCTTACATACAAATTCCAACAATCCTGATATTTGTCTACTAACTATTACAAATAAATTTACATAATTATGTGGTTATAAATACGTGTGTACGTTATGCGGTTGTTTGAGCTTAATTCACACTGACCTCCGTACTAGTGAAAACTGTTTTACGGCAGGTCAGTCTTCCTCGTTCACAAACTCTCACACACTCCCATACAATTACCGATAATTTGCAATTGACTGTATTTAGCAGACAATTGCACACTGATTTATGAGTATGGTTATGCTTATAACCACAGACACTTAGTGGGTATTATTTGATCCTTTGATGACAATAATAACGAGGGTAATTATAAAATATTAAAAGTATATGCAAACATTTCAGATGTTAAAGTTTGGATCTTATGAGTTACGGTTATGAACTTATAACAACAAAATATCAAGATAAAAATAAAAGTTGTGTCAATAATGACGAATACTACAAAAGCAACAAAAAAAGTAAATTATAAACATGTAGAAAAAATGGTCTATGTGTGTGAATTGTAGGTTAGTGGTGTTTGCATGGAATAAGAATGTGTATGTACCTATTTCTGTAAATGTATTTCTGGTACATTATTCTCGTTGCTTCTATAAGCGAGAACAATGTAAAAAGATACAATAAAGAAGCAATTCAAAATTTGATTAAAAATAAGCCCTGCCAGTTAAAACATGATCATGTGTCAACCGACGGTGCCCGTTCACGAACATGACGCGTGGATCAGCACCATCCAGCTCAATCATTTTCTTCCATCAATGATAATCAATTTTGAAATCCAATGGTAATTAAAAATAAATTCAAAGTTTACGGCATACACGAATGTGTAAACTCACACTCTAACCTAAATGTTAACTTAGTTTGTTCTGGTTCAATTACAATAGCCGATAACTCGGCAAATACAGGATGCGGGCGAATTCCCCATGAGGGGAATTCATAATGTACTCCTAATTGGTCATTGCGAAAGCACTTAAATGGCTCTCGGATTGAGGTGAGGCGTGTTATTTCGAATTAATACGCTTTGAATGCATACCCTAACACCTGTGTGCCTAGTAGGGGAAAGGTGTACAAGATGATCCGTTGAGGTGAGATGAACCTTTTCTATTGCAACGAAAGTATTAGCGACATCTAATTGTTTTCATTGGTAAAACGTAGTCCCCGATATTCCCATGCCACAGTCAATCGTAATGGCGTCGTGAGTGACAACTAACTTTTTTATGAAAAAAAAAACAAAATTACTTCACATTGATGTAAAGTAAGGTTGATTTTAGGGTTTGTCAAATGTGTTCTAGGTGGTCTATTGTTAAGGCTGTTGCATTAGTAGCTTTGTTTATTGCTCTAAGTATTTTGTTTTTTGAATGGCATTGTAACAGTTGAAAATATCTACTTAATAGTACTAACTTTATTATAAAATCAAAATCAAAAGTCATTTATTCAAACTGGGCTGAGAATCAGCACTTTTTGAACGTCAAAATCACATAAGACAGTCTCCCCAAAACGCCCGCCCTTCACCACTTCCTAGTGCTTTAGCTGGGAAGAAGAAGTGGCGGAACAAACAACCCCAGCAGCACTGCTGTCTGTTCAGATTATAGATAATCATAATTTACGGAGGAAAAATACATAATATCACGCCAGTTTTCTCTGATAGGGATAGGCAGGCGTGTATAGCTCGCCCATATTTCGCCAGTTATGTTGAAGAAGAGCCTACTCGTACATCAGAGGCTGGTCTCCGAGTTGCTACAGGCTACTGAGAAATTACTAAATTGAAATACCCAATGCCACTGTGATCAACCCGGAGCTCAAAAATAATAATAGACTTCTTTTCTACCTACAAATCCTACCTATATTCAAAATCTAAATATTTTACTTCACATATACCTACACGGGCACTTATGAAACGTCAGAAGCTAGGTGCACGGTTCCAATTGGTCGTTTCCTACGGAGAAGAGCCGGCAATAAACTCCACGGTTACTCTTTTAAAAACAATTGGCTTTTACAATGTTTTCAAATGACAGTGTTTCTAGGTATGGGCAGTGAAGGCCTGTCAACAGGTACGGTACTTAACAAAAAAGAAAATGGTCTACAAATCTACAGTTTACAAGTTAGGCCTACAACGTTCTCACATTCACAAAATACAAAAGAATCTACACTCGAGAGCAATGAATCCGGGTCACTTAAAGAATCCTAAAAATCTCGGAAACTGAAAATGCTAGGTTAATGCAATAAATTGTATTTAATAGACAATGTAATACTCCTTAAATGAAGGTATTAAAACTTCTTAGTTATTGTAAAGTTATATCATAAAAAAATCAAATTTGAAAAAGGGCCACTTTCGAAGATGGAACTACGAAATTACAGCATTTGGTTTTGCTTTTGTTTGTAATCTGTCATTTATGTGGGTACATAAACCATGTTGATAGTGCTCTATATTCATTATTCAAGCTGAAATTATGTCGCTTACGCCTGAAGAATGCACCAGAATACTTACAATGCTGGAAACCGGCCGGAGTCAGCGCGATACAGCCAGGACTGTCGGTGTGTCGCTGTCAACAGTACAAAGAGTTCTCCGACGTTACGAAGAAACTGGTTCTAACCTACGCAGACCAGGAACGGGCAGAACCAGGTGTACCACAGCACGAGAAGACCGATACTTGGTGAACACCATGCTTCGAAATCGCTTTCTCACAGGAACTGAACTCACCATTCAGTTTCGACGCCTCGGAGGAAGTAACCCAAGTGCATGGACAGTAAGACGTCGGCTTGCTGAATCTAACTTAAAACCCCTTAGCCCTGCAAACGGCCCTAAACTGGAGCGTGGGCATCGTATTTCAAGACTAAGATATGCCCAGAGCCACGTAAATTGGAGTATTGAAGATTGGTCAAAAGTTATGTTCTCCGACGAATCAAAATTTATGCTCTACAAGCACGATGGAAGACACAGAGTGTATCGAAGACCAGGGGAAAGATTCAAGCAAGCATGCATCGAAGAAAAAGTAGCCTACGGTGGTGGGTCTGTACTTGTGTGGGCCGGAATTTCTTCTGAAAGTCGCACAGAGCTGGTGATCATAGAAAACGGCTCTTTAACTAGCGTAAGATATGTGGAAGAAATCCTCAATGATCACGTTGGTCCATTTATGGTCAATTTAGTTGAGGATGCTATATTTATGCATGACAATGCCCGACCTCATACAGGTAGGATTGTGAATGACTACCTTCAAGAGATGAACATTACTCGTATGGAGTGGCCAGCGCGCAGCCCGGATATCAACCCGATCGAGCATGCTTGGGACGAGCTAGGCAGATGCGTAAAACAACGAAACCCTCCCCCAATCACGCTTCGTGAGCTCAAAATTGCTCTCACAGAGGAATGGGAGAATATTCCCCAAAATCGTATAAGGAACTTGGTGTACAGCATGCCAAACCGCGTAAACGCAGTAATGGAAGCACGAGGAGGCAATACGAAGTATTAAAATTCAAGAAAATCGTAATAAAGTTCAAAAATTTCATGTTTCCTATTTTTGTTTTAAGGAGAGATCAGCAGTTTTTTTCTTTATGTAATTTTGTGTTAATAAAATGTATTTTTTTTTTACTTTCATTTAAGGAGTATTACATTGTCTATTAAATACAATTTATTGCATTAACCTATCATTTTTAGTTTCCGAGATTTTTAACATTCTTTAAGTGACCCGGATTCATTGCTCTCGAGTGTATTTATACAAGATGTAACAGAATAAACGCAAGGCCTGAAAGTAGTTTGCTCATAATTTACTACAGAATTCATTTCATGCAGGTATATTAAAAAAAAAAAATGTATTTTGCAATACTGACCGCCGATTCAGACAAAGAAAATGAAATCTTATATCAAGTCAATAAGACTCAATTTTGAATGCATAAAGTAATGATGGGGTCAACACGATTTTCTTAATAATAATAGCTAGCTTTAAAAAAGTGGTTTTGGTCATTGTATAATGCTTTTAACTCGATACTCTAATTGGGGTGTATGAGGTCTTGCGTTAATTTATGTTACACGTTGGTTGTAAATAATCTATCATAAAATAAAGTGACTGTGTTGCGCTTTGTTCTTCTGAACTACGTAACGATTTCGGTGAAGCTTTTACCATCCAAACTTAGATACAAAACTCGACATTTTCAAGTTGTAAAAACGGACGAAGCAAGGACGTGTACGCTTGTTTAAAATGAATCATAATTAATTAATGCGCAACAACGATTGCTTCGTTTAACATTTCCCATCGAATTTCTCGAAGGATGCATTAACCACTAATAGTGCTACGACGCTACGTCAAGCTACGTGCTACAGAAGCGTAACCTATTTCGTAGTACACACGGCTACACATCAAGCTATACATTTCCAGTATAAGCTGATCTCACACTGTATAGGATTTCCGTACGATGCGAGACCAGCGTAAACTGGTTTTGTATAGCTTGATGTGTAGCCGTGTGTACCATATATCTCGTAGCGAAACGAAACCGCGCTCTTAAGAGTCAAGCATCCTCGAATTCTAAGTACAGTTTAAATAAACGTCTAAGGCCGACTTGCACCGCCAATCAAAAACATGTTTAGCGCTAAACGAGTTTTAAACATCATTATGGCTCTGTCATCTTCAAACATTTGACAGAACCAGAATTATTTTTTAAACTCGTTTAGCGCTAAAATTACTTACTACTAACTAACTAACTTACTACTAAAATTACTACGATTTAACATGTTAAGCTTTGTAACATGTTTTTGTAAAAGAGAGACTTACGAGTATACGCCTTCATGACGCCATCCAATTATTGTTATGAAAATTACGAAGGCGACTTCTATAAATAGAGCGTTTTTAATATCGAGCTAGAAATGTACTCTCATAAAAAAGAAAAATTACACGCTTTTCGCCGTTTTGTCATTATTAAATACGAAAAACGTGAAAACGATGTGTGTGTCCGCGTCCTTACCAAAGCGATCGGTCGTGCGGATACGCGATTAATGATGTCACAAATTTTTTCGGAGAACCGGAAGGCGCCGTCTTTCAGCGTGACCACGCGTTCGGATTCACCGAACAAAATGAACGCGACGGTCGCGTGTTCCCGCGACGTTCGCTTTTGTTAGGACGTGGCCTGTAGCTTGTATAAGAAAAACAAATTAAGTGGGCCTATAGTATATTTATATTTAGTGAGACTGATAGTGTGGCCAGCTCACATCCACATAAACTTGCTAACTCTGCAAGTCTCTAAGTGTGTCGGTTACCTACTTTATTCTCGTCCGTATAATTTCGAGGCAAATCGTTCAAAGAATCTTCACACAACTCCATGGCTTACCAGGATCCGTTTGACTCAACAAGTTTTCCTTCCTAGAGATAGAAATACCTACATGTCTTCTCTGATATTATTTGTAGTATTTAATTAAATTGAGGCAATTTTATGTTGATTTTTTAGAGTCTTATCGACGTTTTTTTTTTCTGCAACAAATTGTTCTCTGATGAGTCCTGCTCACCTTCAATTATTGTGATTTTCTTTATTTTCCAATTTACCTTCTGTTACTCCGTTGTGCTCATGTTTGTACATGATAATTAATTTCATGCCTTTTTAATTCATGTCTGTATTCATTTCTTTTTCATGAGCATACAAATATATATTTGTAATGAGTAGGTACATTAAATAACGCGACGAGAAATAAATAAAGAAATCTGTTGTAAACAAAAGTGGTTTCACCATACTGTTAAAATGTTATTGAAATTCTCTTGTAAACCATATAAACGTGGCCGAGGGCTATATTTTATTAAAAAAATATGCATTTCCATTAGCAAACTTATAAAAGCGCGAACATTTTTAATATATCCGCCAAAACTGGGTTAATATAACTTATTGGAATGTCCAATTTGAAGTAATTTAAACGAAGTAGCATCGAGCTTAACATCCAAACTATAATATAATAAACTGGCCTTCAAAACTTAATACCACACTTTAAAAATTGCAATAACTTTAAAAGTACCTACACAAGATATATTTTCGAATTAAATTAAATTTTTATATAAAAACTTTATAGTCGATAACCTTCTTTTAAGGAATGGCTGAAAAAAACTTTTTAAACAAAAACACTCCTTTTCAAATTGCTGTCTTACTTTTCACATTTTTGTTTCTGTTTTTGTTTTCACATCTATTTCTTGATCGATGAGTTTTGATTCAAAAGCCAAAGTGTCTACATCACGTAAACTTTACTTATCTTGCCTCTTTCACCTGAATAATTTGAAATAATCATGGCTTTTCTGGAACTAGGCGTCAGTATGCCTCGTACTGCAAGAATGATGGGTGTCACATTACAGGTGGTGTAATTTCAGGTGTAATTTCATTCAGTAGCGAATGTAAGTACACAGAAACTGAAAACCACCTAAAGAGACCTTGTATTCTACAACGTGTTGTTTTGCATCCTCGTCAAATTTCAGGAGGCTGTTATGAAAGACATAAATAATCAAATAAAATTACGATCCTGCTCAATAATTAATACATACTTGTTTTTTTAGGTACTTAAGTTTGACAGTATTTCAGAATACTCCACTTTCAAAGACCAAAATCACCCCGTTGCGTATGCGGTCAATGACGTATTATGCGTTAGGCAGTGTCGTACGACTATGTCGCTGTGTGCATGCGTTACAGTTACAGCGCAGTTACAGGGCGGTATCACACGGGCCCAACACATGCCGATTTCCGAAAAATACAAAAAATAAAAATAAATACCTACTTATTTTATTATTGTTTCGTGTCGAGAATCATTAGCATAGTTACCTCCTCGAATTTGACGAGGATGCAAAACAACTCCTTATATAGAGAAAAGATTTTATTTTTTGTATGTTTCTTTGTTACGCTTTCTCACTAAACCGGCTGAACGGATTTTGATGAAATTTGACACATGGGTAGACAGACCATGACCTGGATTAGGACATAGGATGCTTTTTATCCCGATATTCTTACGGGATCGAGACCTATGCGGGTAAAACCGCGGGGCGTACCTAGTATAATAAAAAAGAGTTTAGTCTTCGTTTGCAACTGTAACTAAAAAAATAATTCCTTTGTCAAACAAGATTTCAGAAAAATAAAGGACGACCTAGAAAAGTATCTAGTCTACATGCACATTGCTGTTATTGCCTAGTTAGCGCTATGGGCCCGCAGAGCTAATACCTTACAATATATTATTTCCTTAAGTAAACAGAACTTCGTAACAGAGCATCTGTCAGTGCTCAGCACTCGATGCATCTCGACGTTACGCTCCGTCATGGTAAATTAACAAGATCTATGATGTACTGTTCAATATACATTTTCGGCTGTTTTCGAAGAGTTCCGATAAAATCCAGTGAACTACACGTACATAGATATTTATATATTCTATATCTGTACATATTACTTAAATGATCTATTATAAATTAAAGTAGCTTTACGTGTGTGTGTGTGTGTGTGTGGCAGCATTGTTCTTCTAAACTCTGTGATGGATTTTAATTCCTTCATTTAGACTTTTAGAGCATCATCATCAGCCTATAATGGTCCCACTGCTGGAACACAGGCCTCCTCTCTGTGAGAGGTAGTGGACCGTAATCCACCACGCGGGCCCAGTGCGGGTTGGTAGATTTCACATTTCTTTCGAATTTTTGGTTCTAGGACATGCCGGTTTCCTCTCGAAGTTTTCGTTCACCGTTTTGAGAGCTGTGGTGATGATATAGTTTACACAAAGTAAAACGCCTGCCCGGGTTCGAACCTACGACCTACAACTTGTAAGTCACGACCGTTACCACTGGGTCACCACTGCTCTCACTTTTAGAGCATATCAACCGGAATGTTTATGTGTATAGTACATTAAAATTTAATTCGTATGTAATAAAGAAATCTCGCTGTTTTGTCAAGTCGTGAAAACCGTGCGAAGCAGGAGCGAGTCGCTGGTTAAGTAAAGGGTCTATCAAACAGGGCGGGTCGATGTTGACAGTTTGTGGCAGCCATGTTGTTTTGGTGGCATCTGTCAAATGCGTTGTTATTTCTTCAGTTACTGATGCCAAATCACCATGGCAAGTTACACGATTGAGCAGCACGTCCAAATGATAAAACTTTATTATCAAAATGAGTGTTCGTTAGTGCAAACGTTGCGCGCATTACGTCCATTTTACGGCAGACGCGGTGGCCCTTCAAAGTCGACTCTCCAACGTTTGGTGACCAAATTCGAGACGACTGGTTCGGTAAACAACCAACCAACACCCTTACGTCAAAGGAACGCCAGATCGGCCGAGAACATCGCTGCTGTCCGTGAGAGTGTGCAGGAGACTCCGAGGCAGTCGATTTCTCGCCGTGCATAAGAACTCGGCCTTTCGCAGACTTCAACATGGCGAATTTTGCGTCGGGACTTGGGCCTACACCCGTACAAGATTCAACTGACCCAGGTGCTCAAAGTGAATGACCATAGACAACGCCGTTTCTTCGCTGACTGGGCTACAGAACGTTTGGAAGAGGACCCCGATTTTGGCCGAAAAATCATCTATAGCGACGAGGCGCATTTTTGAATGAATGACAAATCACTTCTCCCTCAGTCATGATGCGTTCAGTGTCCCACTGATGTGTACCTACCTAAATTCGTCCCGTTTTATTATTATCTTTTTGTAAATTTTATGTGAGATCTTAATAAATGTGTAACAATAATGTTTTAATTTCTATGTAACTATTGTATGCCCTAAGGGCGGGACATAGCTGATCACCATTTAATTTTTTAAGACCTGTATTATGTATCTACCTATAATCCACAATAAAGTTATTAATTGACTGATTGATTAAAACAAAACTCTCTTGAAATAAGATTGTATTGTAAAAGATGGTGGTCCGGATGGACGAACGCCCGGAGGACACGGTGGAGCATACGTTGGAGGTCTGCCCGGCTTGGGCGGAGCATCGCCGTGTCCTCGTGGAGGCGATCGGCGGTGGCGATCTCTCGCGTCCGACCCTGGCCCAGGCCATGGTACGGAGCGAGAGGGAATGGGAAGCCCTCACCTCCTTCTGGGAAGCAGTAATGCTCGCGAAGGAGGAGGTGGAACGCGTGAGGGAGAGGCAGAATTCACGCCCTTACGCCCCTAGTTGCCACAGGAGACGCCTTGGGCGTCGGGAATCCCAGGCCGATTCCCGGCCACAGTAGGCGCGGGCTTGCGGACGGCCAGGAATGGGTAGCTCGCCGTCCGATAAGGACCAGGCCCGGGTCGACGGCGCGTTGTGTCAATGTCAATGACGGGGTCCGCTAGGGTCGATGCCTGCCAGGGTTGCGGGAAAGTCCGAAAGGGAAGGAACGCAGTAAGAGTCTGATACGACCTTCCGTTCCGCCCAGAGCGGTAGAAACGTAGTCGTAAAAAGTAACGTCGTAAACTTCTATAAGTGTAAGAACTTAATTCATGTAATGAGTAGGTCGGAATGTAATACAAAACACGCCGGTGCGTTTAATAACTGCATGATGAGTAAATACAAATCTTTTCTAACTTTTAATTCCCATCACCTAGTGACTCAATATTTTTTTATATAATCGTCTTACAAACTTTTAATTATAGTAAAAGTAAATATGAACTTGCGAGTGAATGACACTTCGTTAATAATAAAATAATGTGGGTCCAAACTCGCCATCCTCCTTTATTAAAATATCAGTGATAATTGCTGCTGACTGCTCATTAATATTTCTATATTTAAATTTTGATATTTTGTTGGCTAATAATAGAGCCATTTCCTCACACAATTCAGTGATCTCAATGTTGTTTGTGTACCTAGTTTAGCTGACCCACCTTTTACGAAGTTATATGGTTAATTTTAAAGTGAATTACCAAATTAATTGCTAGATAACAGTTTAAAAATGTGATACTATTATGGAATGTATGGGCAGTCTAAAAAGAAAGAATGTAGGTAGGTATTTATTTGTTCGATCTACAGCTTTTATTCCTGAGCCCATATGTTCTCAATAAAAATAATAAGATAGAGATAAGAATAATAAAGAACTAGATGTTGTAAAATGTTCATTATAATTTGTTGAATAAAGTTAAAATAGAAATAGAATAGAATACAATACTATTCACTAAGTACAACAAAAAAACACGACATAAATGTAGAAATTTTACATAGGGTGACCCGATGGGCGGTCTTATCGCTAGAAGCGATCTTTTACAGACAACTTAAAAAACAAAAAAAAAACGATAAACATAAAAGCAGGTGACAATTTAATTGTTTGTAATTTATGTGACATTAATAGTAGATTGTTATACAAGGAGCTAAAATTACCCATTATATACGAGGTAGTTTTACTCCCGAGCTTTAGCGAGGGAGTAAATAGAAACAGAGTTTTAATGGGTTTTTAGCGCCGTGTGTTACATTCTACTTTTCACTACGATTGCGAGAAAATAAAACAATCCAATATAATTAATTACGGTCACTACCAATTCAATTTGCAATTAGAGAAAAATTATAAAGATTTCGCGCCAATGTCTTTTTTTTTGTTTTTTCTTCTGCAGCCGCAACGCGTTGCATGCATTCTACCAAAGAGATCGCCGATTTTAGTTCCATTTTCAAAAATAAAATGAAGTTCTTTTTTTATGAAACAGTAATAAGTCGAGTCTATATTCATGATTATTCTACTTATGACTAAAGACTTTTTCGTTTTTGTAGGCTCATTGTCATTTGACACACAACAATTAAAAAAAAAAAAACTTTTTCCCCTAGAGGAAGAATTGCTATTTTTTCTTCGCTCTGGTACGCCACAATGACGGTCTTTTTGAGCAAGAGGAGTGAAAATATAATTATGATTTTAACACGTTTATTTTTTCCATGCAAAAAAAAATTTTGCTGAGTAATATTTAAAACTATTCTAAATTTCACGTTACAAGTGATACCGTAGTTCCCAGGACATGCGGCTAACGGACAATAAACAAATTCACAAACGAATACGTTTGTGAAATAGCACAGAATACAAATAATAGTAGGTACAGGTAGCAATAGTTACCTATATCTGTCCCCGCCACTAGATGGCTTATCCTATTGTTCTATTATTCAAAAGTAAAGCCAGTTCGCCGAAACCAATTAGTGGAGATAAAAGCAATGTTATTTCAGAAAATAAGACCTAGTTTTAAATGTATGTAGATGGCAAATACTTAAGCCATTTATTTATTTTGGATAAGTATTGCTTATAAATATGTGCAGTTAGTAATCTAGCAATTTTACATTAGTTTACGAGTATCTTCCATACTACAAAATATAACTCGAAATAAAAACCACAATACTTACAGATACTTACGATGTTAATGTAATTTTAAAGTTAACGTGTAGTTATTAAAAACTTACTTACATAAGTAGGTAGGTACCTACTAAATGTTCTGTATAATTTACAAATTTATTTTTATTTTTCGTTCCGCTTATTTTATCAGAGAACCTTACCCCTACAATCAGTAATGCACTAAATAAATAAATACATGTTTCAAATATAAAGGATGGCTTCAAACCGTATACTAAAGTAATTATTTAATCATAATACATCTAACTTATAACGAAATGTTGCGCACTTAATAGCTTACAATAATATGTCTTCACAAATAAACTGTCATTATTATCTGCAAAAACCACTTAAAAAGGACTCGTAGTGGGGGTCTCAAACATATTTCTTGTATAACTTTAAAATAAACAGTTTTGAAGTTACGAGTATAATATAAGAGAGTTGACCGTTCCCGGCCCTTATCTCCGAAACACATGAGTTTAAAATAAAAAATAAAAATACAGAAATTACCTACTTCTTTGCTTACTGATTACTGGAAAACCTATAAGAAGTCTCTTAAAATAACATGGTAAATCTTTCAATATTGTGCGTACAAACTTACACTTGTAGTTGCAGTACCCCCGCCAAGACGAGCCAAAAACAGAAAACAGGGGGTATGTATGGCTTGGGCGTTCTATTGAAATATTGCATGATACAACATTAAAGACCAGTGACTTAATTTCGTACCATAAGCCCATAGGAGTGTCTGTGTGACGGCCGCGAAACGGCCAAGCCGTACATTTTGACCAAGATGTAAGGTTTGTAGAGTTAAGCCTTGTAGAGTTAGGGGTTGTGCAGTGAAGGCGTTATGTAAGTGTTGGCAACCTACTTTACATGAAATTTGTTTGGAAAAATCGGGTACCGAACATAATTATTCTTATTACGGAACTCTGTCCACGCGAGTTCAACTCGCACTTGTACGGTTTTTAAAAGCAAATCAGACATTTTTAGATCTTTTACGGTTTTTGATAAGATATTGAAAAAGTGATTTAGTGGGTAGGGCTGATTTCTACAACGTCAGATATATTTTATCCGTTAAATAAAATTTACATCTAACGTCAAAAACTCGTCAAAAACTCATAATTATTCCCTGGACAAAATCTGGCGTTGGAATAATTTCCCTAAATTGAAAAGGTTTCCTTAAGTTATTCGGTAGCATACAAGCTAGCCGCCCTAGCGGTCACGGTTATATCCTGCAATACCAGAGATATCGTGGTTATTACAGAGAGATAGCTGAAATGTCTCATTCGGCTGTAATTACTATGAAATTAAATGAAATTAAATATAATGTTAATTTCTGTAGAAGTAGATCTTTTAAGACACTTTTACAAATCAACATTTTAAAACTAGATGGCGCCGGCATTTCCTAGCTGAATGATCCCTGAGAAGAAATATGCCGAAACAAACTCAGAGGTCATGGTCTCTTTTAAAGTCCAAATATTGTATTATTATATTAGGATTTTATGTGAGTCTAACAATGCAGGGCCATGTCTGGAAGGGCCTTTTGAAGAAAGAGCCATTGCAGCTTTGAGTTGACCTGTCCCAACAGACGGCACGCATGTATCAGCCATCGTGTAGTTCAACCCTATCTTCTAACTAACTCACCAATACCCTTCAAATACGGAACTCTGCTTAGCGGCAGAAATTGTTTCGGAGGTACTACTTCCCCCCTCCTTCACAATCAAATCTACTTCAACTAGGCTAGGCGGGAGCTAATTTCTAATATTTCGAAAAATACAAAGGTGTAATTACGAGATTTGTAGAAGGCTACGTGATTAGCTTTATCCTATTTCTTTCATACAGCCTGACACGTCTGGTCTGGGTAATCGTACAATGATTGATGAAGCTTTCAGTCTCTCGCAGATTGGATCACTATCCCCAATACATTTTTGCTACTTAGTTAATTTGCGCAATTGACTGGCTCTGATTACGTCGAATGTAATGTAGGTAAGTATTAAATAAGAAATTGTTCATCGTGTTAAACAACGCACTGCAATGTTG
This sequence comes from Brachylomia viminalis, assembly GCA_937001585.2. Lineage (NCBI taxonomy): Eukaryota > Metazoa > Arthropoda > Insecta > Lepidoptera > Noctuidae > Brachylomia > Brachylomia viminalis. Next base: position 8,495,876 of record OW443302.2, on the reverse strand, counting down.
TGTTTGTGCAAAATAAAATATCTTAAAAATATTTATATCTTCAAACCGATTGTGAAAATTTCGTTCATTTATTGTGTAAATTAAATATTATTTTATTAAATGTATTGTGGAAATAAGAAAACGAGCTGTAAGACCTGTTAACTTTTTTTGTGAGATTGTTAATTTGATGTAGGTACTTAAGTGAATAACTGATATTCAAGGGCTCAATAAGACTGAGTAGGTAAGCGTTATCCCTGCTCGGTCCTCCTCTGTAAGTGAAGAGGTATGTTCCTTGCATTATGCCGTAAAGTAAAAAAGCTCATAGTATTTAAACTGAAAAGCTGAACAGAAAAGACTTGACGGGTAAGTCGAGAGATCAAATCCCGCTGACTGCTCCATGCACTATACTCATATTGAACTATTTTGTAAGAGTTACAGGAATAGCTGGAAATAACTGTAACCATTTATAAAAACAAAACAATTACACAAATAACCACCAGACTGTATATTATGTTTCTCAATTTAATAAAAATGTTAACCACATTTGGACCGATCCATTTTTGCGTCAACCGAGATAAAATGAGATAAAATTATTTATATTATTCTCATTGTACGCTTGACAAATAAAATCCTCGGTCCCAAGGGCAAATCCGACTATTTGGTGCTAAGTTATTGGCCAATATCTTTCCATATATTCACGGCCTCTATAACGTTCGTTACAGCTTCGTTCCTTGTAGCTTTAATGTCAATAAACTGTCTCGCTTGCGAACATTTTCGTGTCACATCTGCTATTGTATGGACGTCAGTGATACCTACTCTTGACACGCTGTATCTCCGTGTTTTAGTCATTTTCATTCAGCAGCTCACTAGATTTCCCGTCCCGCTCCGAACTCGTCTTTCCATTACTATAATAAGTATTGGTAAGTGTTCCAGCAGACACATAGTATAATGGAATCCTGATTTATCTACACGCTCGTTTTCTGCAAGGCTTTAGTAAAAATCCTATCTCAATCCGCATTTAGGTGCATCAGCAACGTTCGGAATCACGGTGAAAAATTTCAGCCAATGTTCGAGTAAAGGTAGGACACGAAGATTTTGAAAACATTTTCTTATTCTGCGAGTTTATTGTAAGTTCGTAGAGCAGTGAGCTCTTAGGTACTAACCAAAGATTTGAATTCAGAACTTGAACAGACGCACACGTTCTTAGGAAAGTTAGCAAGTTGGTTCATACAAAGTAGTACCGGCCGACTTCGAAACTTTACACCATGCTAACTGGTTTGTATGTCTCAATGGAATAATTCATCCGCAGCCATTTATTTATACGGGTGAATTATTTTTACTGTAATTACCACCACGTGTAACAGAAGTTAAGAAGCAATTTCCTTATACAGAAGATAAGCGTTCGCATGTCATTTCTTATTCATTATAAGATACTTATTGCTGAAATTAAGGCTCCGAAAATTTCTTAATTTCAATCGAAATTGATTATTCAATTGGTTGATTTGATAAACGTTTTCAGAACGATAAAAGAATTCTCAAATAAACATTACTGAAACTCAGGCCGTGATTTAATTACATTTTTGCATCCGAGTTATTTGAATAGGAACTTTGCTAATTACAATGGGTAGGATACACGTCAACACTGTTAAATATGTAGTTTCATGATACGTTCCATTTCGTTTATGTATTCTTACTTTACCGCATTTATAATAACCAGGGAACTGCATGCAGGTGTATTTAAAAAGCCAAACAAAAGAAAACTGTTGCAACACATGCAACTTTTAAACAAGGATGTCGAAAATTACTTTAAAGGCAGTGAAAAAGGCAGGTTTTTCTATTAAGCCACATAACAACCCCCCATTAAAGAAAAACACTTCTTTCTTTTTCAATCCGGGTAAAATACTTACTACAGTACCAATATACACTCGTGATTAAATTGATTTGATTTGACATCGAAGATTTAAAAACTTCAATCGATCATAATAAATGTTGGAAGCGTGTGAAAGGAAAAGCTTATTGGAAAGTCACTAAACCGTTTTTATCGTTATCGCAAGCTGAAGAGTCCTTAGCATTTCGATCAAGTGGGTGTGTATCGACAGGCATCCAATATCAACGGTTTATACCTATTATTATTCGCAATTCATAGTCCTCAGAGCATTGTCAAGTTACAATCCACACTTCCTACTTATATTATTAGTGTGAAAGTAACTCTCTCTGTTTGTAAAGATTTCACGGATAGCTGAACGTCTGTTTGAAAGGGCTTGCTTGGTTTTCCCTGAAGAAGAAAATAGGCATGTGTAAAATAAAAAGTGAGCCTAAAGGGGTGAAATGAGGTGTTGAAGTTTGCATGGGAAAATCCACGCGGACATCGCGGGCAACAGTAGTATCACATAACTTCACGCCTTGTTTCGCAGAAAGGTTGGGCAGTATGTATAGTATACAGTATATACAGGGCGTCCCACGGATATGCCACATGGAGGGAAAGTACCTTGAATATTGTAGATGGAACATTTTACTGAAAGAATACATTATTTGAATTTAAAAACAATTTAAACTGCATTCATAGATATTTAAATAATTACGTGGTGGAACCGGAAATCGAAAATCGAAATCGTGTAACGGACACGAGAAAAATAATCACCTGTAGCTTTATCAAACCGATCGAAATGCTTCATCATAAGGATTATTTTTTGTTAAATAACATAGTGTCAAAAATAAAAGGAAGACCATGAATTTTAACATTTGATGTGAAATTTTGTAGACATACAACTGACATTTTCATAAATTCCTAGGTACCTTATTTTTCTCGTGTAACGGGTTCGATTTCCGGTTCAACCACGTAATTATTTAAATATCTATGAATGCAGTTTAAATTGTTTTTTTAATTCAAATAATGTGTTCTTTCAAAAAAAACCCAAATACACTTTACCCGACTCGTGAATCGAACCCAGGACCTCGTGATCAGCAGCAGCGCTTGCAACCACTAGACCAACGATGCAGCTTGAAATCAAGAAAGAAAGACAAATATTTTATTTGTGACACTCACAGGCAATACAAACAGAAAAAATAGTACAAACAAAAATAAAAGAACATTTAAAACTAACAAAATTAACATTAAAAATAACAAGAAAATATATAATAAAAGGCCTGTGCGAGACCAAAAAGATTCTTATCTCAGCATAATGCTGCAATATTTAAAAATAAATACCGCAGCGCTGGTGTTCTGATAGGGCCCGCTGTGATCAAAAATATAATTATTGTTTTCAAGGTGTACGAGTCTTCTATCTTGCCTGTAATCTGAGGACAACAACGGCACTAAATGTCTTTGTGTAGAGTAACGTAGGTACTAACTTAGTTAGCTAGGTCCTGACTGACATCGAAATGTTCCTTTGACGACCATTCAATGCACGGCAATATTGTCATGCAATATAGCGTCTGTGGTGATAGATTCCTGGACCCTTTTGTTACAATGGCAATATACGCTTGAGTTAACTTCACCACTAGCTGAACTAAACCTGGTTTAGAACAGGTAGCCTTATTCAGCACTTAACTTTAATGAAAAATTAGGTGAAAATAATTAATTTAATTTTCAAATATATCAACTCTGTAACCTATAATTAACATAAGCCTTCAATTTTCAATAAATTACACTGCCGAACTACCCCAGCTCAGGTAGTTTCATTAAAATTCTTATCGCTGCCCAAATTCTCTCAATAACTACTAAATTGGAGCGTAAACTCCGTGAGAACCAAATATTCGTAGGTAGCAAATACATACTAATACGAGTAGGTATTTTCTACCTACGAATATTTGGTTGCAGCTTCGCCAGAATTAGGTACATGAGATTAACGCCTCGTCGCTTTTACTTCAGGATTTTACTCGTAGCTATAGGTAAACCCATTACTATAACGGGACTGGATTTTCTGAGAACGGCTTTCAGTCACCGATCGCCCACTCATACCGTAGACATGTCAATAGAACCCCACTCACCGTCTGATCCACAACCATAGATTAACAGCGAATTGGATATTGATGGACTCCACCCCTGGGGAGCGGTTAATTTCATCATTAACATATTTCTGGCTACTTTGGACAGTGAGTTTTAAAGTGCTTCATGATTAACTTATAAACGTAAATTAACCCTTAAATACTTAACAATCAATTTAGAATATAAAATATAATAACCTAAACTAACTAAAACTATTAACAAATTAAAATATGGCGTCGAAAAATTCCTCTGCATCGCTGTCGACTGGTAAAGTACCCAAGAGAAGTTAGTTTAGGTTATTATATTTTATATTTTTGTTTGGTTAGTTTATATAGTTATTTGAAAACAAATAAATATAACGTAAATGCTCCTATTACCGCCAGTTTTAGCTGTCTGAGGATTCACTTTAAAAAAATAGATATAAGTTGTTATGTTAGGAAATATGTTATAATTTATAATTAATCTCAACGAAGTATTCTTTGCAATTCAGTACTTAAATTCAATATTCAATAACACAATAATTACTAAATAATTATTTAATCCAAAAGAGTAGTTGATTCTATTACCGACCCATAGAATGCGGCAAGATTCTATTACCGATTTTTCTACTTCTTTTACCGACCGCTACGAAGTTGTCACTTCTTCTCTATTATTAAATAAAATAAAAAATCGTTTTTATGGTATTTATTATATAATAACAATAGTTATGAGATCAACATTATTACAATATGAACATAATTATTTATTACAACTCTTAGAACACTTAGTTTTTGTTATTTTAATTAATAAAAAATATAGTTAATCAGTCTCAGAAAACAGCATTTAAATAATTAAATGCTTACTTTTTAATTACCTACATACTAATTAGATATTATAAATCAGTAACAAAAATATTTATATCTGTAATACAATCACAAAATACCCTTATATTAGGTACAAAATAACCTTTAATAGGTACACACATTTATAATTCGCTCAATACAGAAGCCGACCCCAAGATGCTTGGGATTAATAAGGCTAGGAGAAGAGAGAAGAGAGAGACAGTAATCAACGTTTGTAAGTTCAAATAAAGTAGTTTTAAAAAATATTATCAGAATCAGAGTCAGATGGAAAAATAATATGTCGTTTATACGAAACAGTTTTTGGTACATGATGTATTGGGAAGAACTCTAGCTGATGTTGAAGCATGACCTGAATGTATTGGATTTTTAGTTTTCACCTTGTAATTATTTTGTCGTGGGATTAATACTGAGTCAGATTCAGATTCTGAACTTGACGTCGTATTACGACGTATTTCCAACGCTTTTGATGTATTATGTTTTCTCACACTTTTTGGTTTAGACACAGCTCCCACATTTTTCCTTTCTTTTGCCTTCCTAAGATCTGCTTGTTTCTTTTCTCTTTCTATTTTATTTCTTTGTAATTTTTCTTTCCGTATTTTTTTCTTTTCTTCTTCCTGTGCTTTTTTCTCTTCAACTTTTCTCTGGTATACCATGAACTCATCTGATATTGCAACAGTTGGTGTAATTTTTTTGGAAATTCTTTTATTTTATTTAGTGTCAACTTTAGGAAAGAATAGAGCATTTTTAAAAGGAGTTGTAAGATTGAGCTCATTTGGTATAAACTTTGAATGACTAGAATTTTGGATTGACTTACATGGGGTTTCATTATTAACTGTAGTGTACAATGTGTCGTCACTATGACTTTTATTCAGTTGATTTTTGCCGGACACTGAAGGCGTAGGTTCATCACTAAAGTTTTTATTGGATTGTTTAGGAGTTGATGTTCTTGCATTATGATCTTCACTATTTAACTCTCTGACGCAAACAGTTGAAGTAATAATTGTTTTGGGGGGCATCTCATTAACACATTCCAAAAGATTCGATTCAGGCTGAGTGCTCAATAAAGATACCCTATCTGATTCTTCAGATATAATTGGAGATACCAATTCGTCCATGGGAAACATTAAAACATTATTAGAAACGGTATTAAAACGGTTTGGAACAAGACATCCACTAGCACTGACTTCATAAGTCAACGTCTCTTCTTCACCAATATTGTTGACAAGCGTGGTATCACCCAATTCTAAATTGGTATCGAAAGTTTGCTGTAAAAGTGTATTGTCTATAGGATAATATCCCTCCAAAACTCAAATAATTTTTTGTAAGTCACATCGCCATTCCATACCGATCCCGATTTTTGGAACATTAGGAGAACTTCAGGTGATAAGCGACGTTCAACTCACGACGTTCGACTCAGTGTGACCGATACCCCATCCAGATGGTACAGTTGGAACAATGTTTTTTGGTAAACGCTTGTATGGATATAAGACCATGGGAGGTGCTATTGCAGCATCTGCAGACACATTTACTAGCACTGTTAAACACTCCTTTTCGTCATTGGCCACTCTACTATATACTTTCTTGCTGCCTCATCACAATTAAAAATCCGACTAGGATCTTCCAAAACATCAAGAAGGTTATTTTGTTCAAAATAACTATGTACTCGATTGAACCATGCTCTTACAGCTTCCTCTGTAATGTGTGTACGGCTTGTAGGCAAATTCTGAGTAATTCGCCTTGAAATGGTAGGATGCCTCGCCATAAACTTAAGAAACCATCCTTTTCCGGGAACACCATCTTTAAAAGGATTAGAGCGATTTAAGTTTTCCACCAATTTTGCTACTGTTTCCAACAATTGGTCCTTAGTTACAGGAAAACCTGACTTCCCGAGATAGAAAATCCAGTCTACCAGTCTTTTTTCTTCCTCCTTCGTTAAAACAGTTTGTTTTCCACAATGTTCATTTATATATTTATTATTTCTCTTGTCACGCAGAGTGGTCCTCGGTATGCTATAGGTTTTTGAAGCTTCGTATATGCTGGTCCCTTCATTTATAGCTAGAAGCGCAGCTTCTAGTTGAGCAGAGGCGTACTGCTTGCGCTTCTGCGGCTCCATGATTCTATAAAAGAACACAATCTTTAAAGATATATAGAATTTAATTCTTCGAAAGAAGCTTTAAAAAGTTACATGGCCCCCATTCCGTCCCGCCATTTTTATATGATTTGAAAACATATGAAATAAAGCCAATGCCATGAAGCCATGAATGAAACTGGATAGCAAATATTACTTTACATTATTATTATGTCCTGTGACAAAATCTATCAAAACGTATGCAAGAAATAAGCCAATTTGTTCAAAAATACAAAAACAAAATACATTTTGTTTTTGTGTACTGTAATATTACCAAAAATATCGTCACAGCTGTGAGTCGGTAATAGAATCAAGTATGAAGGTTACAATATTCTATTAGCGACCAATAAAATTAATAATAAACAGATAAAATATCCGCTTTATGGAATACTGTTAAATTCGATCTCATTGCTATATTATTTCTTTTAATGTCAGTTAGTCTTTAGTTCAGATAATAAAGGTTATTTACCATATAATATCATTATAATATTAGGGATATTGTCTAACGTTGAATCGAGTTTTACACAAAAACTTTAGGAAATAGCTTTGTCGTTAATAGATCTAACGAAGTAAAATAATTTTAAGAATTGAACATAAAAAAAAAAATCAAATGAGGTAGTTTATAATAGATATTATTTTAAAATACTAAAATGTTCTCAAAATTTAACAACGCCATGGGTCGTTATTAGAATCAAGTTTTGAAATTTGGATTCTATTACCGCCTTAAATTAAAACATGATTTTATGACACAAAAACCAATAAAAAGTATTTTATTAATAGTTAGTTTAGAAAACGAATATATACGTTACAGTTGTAATGTAATAGCAAGAAGATAAATCAATTTTTAGTGTGTCATTTTCCTTAAGTAATATTTAGGTGTACTTACGTGGCTGGAGACGCGACACTATGAAACGTGCGTCCGCTTCGGGCGCATCCCACTCACTATCAAATTATTTCTTTCACTGGCTATTTAAACACACAAACTTTACTCTTTTTGTTGTCCAACAAAAATACGTAACTAATTTTTAAGGTATGACTTTTCTGGAACCCTATATTATGTCTAATATGAGTGATTTAAAAATTAGATCGTTAATAGAGTACACATTTTAGGGGGTCGTTAATAGGAGCTTTTACGTTAGTCAGAATTTTTTCGCTCTTAAAAAAAATCAATTTAGTAACTACGTAGAAACTACTACGTAGAAAAAGAAGTAACTACCGAAGTATGAAGTTTTCATAGATTTTAAAGTCAAGAACAAAATTATCAAAAACAAAACAATACTGAGCATTTCTGCGTAGTTTATTTCGGAGGCCATCGCGCCAAATTCACCGCTGTACCCACGGCCATTACATAAAATAGTGAACAAGAATCTGCCTCGCACCGGATGCTACATCAAACACGACATGATACGTGGACAGTGTTATTAGGAACACGTGCATCTTAGGGTCAGCTCACACCGAGACGCGACGCGACGCGACGCGACGCGACGTGACCAGTGATTTCGCGCTGCGCCGCGCGGCGCAGCGCAACGTCGCGAGGCGCATCTTGAAATCGTTGGCAACACGACGCCTCGCTGCGCCGCGCGGCGTCTCGCTGCGCAGCGAGACGCCGCGCGGCGCAGCGGAACGTGTAGCTGCATTCGCCACGATCACCCGCCCCGCCCGTCCACCCGCACTCTACCATTTGCAAGCGCATGAGAACGACGTATATTTGGCGGGTGCATTATGGAGTATCATTAGAGACATTAGAGACATATATTAGTCTATCATTATAATTTCACTCGAGCACTCGACCGAACTGCATCAATTCTACACGAAGTCTGGACGAAAATAGTTCGCCACGGTGACCTCGGCTGCGCCTCGCGGCGTCGCGCTGCGCAGCGCGGCGCAGCGCTGCGCCGCGAGGCGCAGCGCCGCTCCTGCACGCCGCGCGCACCGGCTGCCTCGCTCTACGCCGCGAGGCGCAGCGCGGCGCAGCGCGGCGTAGCGCTGCGCCGCGTTGCGCCGCGCAATTCTCACAATGAAATGTGTATCTTTTCGTGTAGAAAATAAAGTTGTATTTTGAGTCGCTCTTTTAAAATGTGCGCGCAGCGTCGCGTCGCGTCGCGTCTCGGTGTGAGCTGACCCTTACATACGACTTGACCCTTACTTAGTAGCAGTATTTACGAGCACTTCACAACAGGGGGCCACTGGAAATTTGACCGACGATGTGGTAAATTAGTCGTATGTACACATGTCATGTGGTATATGGAAAGAAGTACGGAAGTGTTTTACTTGACGAACTAAAGATTAATTGTATTGAAAGAGATCGAGTATCTTTAGTTTTCGAACCTACTTCGAATCTGAAACCAATCTGAAAATTACAATCAATCAATCAAATTAGCAATCAATCTCAATTCAAGTATCGATTAAAAGAACATTACCTTGAAAATTTATACATAATTATTTATTTATGTTTATTTATTTTAACAATATGTATTTATTTAATTATCTATGTTATTTTTTTGCATTATATGTAGTTTAAGACGTCACAAAACAAAATTATTCTCTTCTTGTTCTCACACATTATTGTCTACAATTCTTTTTCCTATCTCCTGTCGCAGGTCTGCTGGAAGAAATTTCTTAAGAAATAAGTTGTACCTTTGTACTCAATCCTAATAATAATGTCGTATCTGTACCTACCTGTTTTACTGTGTGTACATAAATAGTTAAATAAATAAACACAGTATTGCTCATAGATACTGCAGTTTTATCTCAGTAACAAAAACATCGAATATTTTCTTGTTAGGGAAACGTGTGCATACATGTCGTGTTGTTTTATCGGTAAGGTCGAAGGTAGGTAGAGAACTTGTACGAGTTAGGAGCGTTCATCCCGCGCGGGCTGGCAACTTCGCATTTCTAGTGGTTTTTCGTGATTATTTTATTTTTATGGTGATACATTGAAAATATGTGCTTTTTTTCTCTTTATTTATTAGGGACTTGCAACCATTAACAGGTCATGTCAGCCCCATCATTTCCTTAAGCAAGTTACTTACAAAATTTTATTAAGAGTATTAAATATAAATTTATAAATAAGCTTAGCTTTATGGCTTGCAAATAGTGTACCTTTGTAAGTATATGGAATAGGGATTTAACATTTTGGTGTCTGTTTTTTGACTATAAAATTATGTCCTAGCATCCTATAAAAGGAATACACGATACAGTGAACTTTTCTCGATACAAAAAAATGCAAAGTTCTATCAATGTTTATGTTTTTTTGAGCGGCAATGGCGTAACGCTTACGAGTTACTCAATGGAATTTACTTTAAAACATAGAGAGTAATCGTATTAAAGTTTACATACAGCAGTTTTGGTTTTAATAATACTTTTTATTTAGAAAAGATGGCAATTCGTTTTGGCACATACGTTGTTTTATTCCGAGCGCACACACATTATTGCCATCCCTTCTTTTGCCTATCAAAAGTAATGTCATCACTCTCGTTCGTTCATATATCAGTCAGTCGCCCGGTGGGGCTCATTGAAGGTGAATCTATGTAATGTTTTTGCAAATCCGTGCGACCAAATGTACGTGATATAATTAATTGTGTTTACAAAAAAAGTTAGTAGCTTGGCAAGTCAAAGTAATTATTTAATATAGTTAGTGTTGAATAGGTATTTAGACTCAGTATGTGTGTATTCTTGTGACTGTGAACAATATACCATTATTTTTCTATTATTATTTCGTGACGACATTTAAATTTTATAAGAAAATAGAAAGAAATAAAAAACTAAAACTGAACAGAACCCGCGACGTTAGGATTATCTGCACAGGGGAAACAATGAACTAATTTTACAGGAATTCTTTAGTAATAAGATAATGATAATAGCAACGGCAGCAGCAATCCATTCTCGCCATGCAAAGTTAATGTTGGTTAAGCATTCTATTTTCTAGAGAAGAACGTCTGTTTTTATATCTACAGCTTATGATAATCAGAAATAGGCTATAATATATGATTAGTTTTGAAATACGTCAACAATACTTCAATATGTCAAGTACTGTCACTACGAATGATAGAGCACAAAAAAGAAATGGAGTCGCATTTGAATTGTGAAAAACGGTGAGTTCTTACCCGACTACGGTAAAGCCGAAGAAGGGTATTGATTTTAACAGGCTATGTTTGTATGTATATATGTTCGTCTGTTTCGTTGTTGTAGGTTTCGTTGGAACTTGGAAGTGTCATGTGGTTCTGCGGGTTATATGCTATATGACGTCAGATAAAATTCAACATAGCGGCTTATAGCGGATGTGAAGTGTAACCGGTTTTAAAATAAACGAAAATATCGTGTTTGATAGCTAATAAAAGGCCTTAAACGGTAGTTTTGGAAAATATATTGGTTATCTATAACTCTTCATACATAAACCCCAAATAAGATCAAAACAATTATATTTCCCACAGGCTGTTTTCAATAATACTAAACATACTTCTAAAATGTTTTGAAGGCTGCTTAACAAATTATTGTTATGAAATTCTATTTGCTAACTATCCTCAATGTTCCCTAACCCCAAAATAATTGAAATAAAAGAAAGTTAAAACTAAAACCCAACTACGACAAAAATCCCAACTCAAAAGGTATAAAAAAGACAGAGTAACAAAATTATATCAGTTTCGGTTTTCGAATAACCAGAGTACCGTAACGTCATTACTAAAATATATGTCATGTAATTAGGGCATAAATCATATAAATTAACACTGCTGCCCTATGAAATTGATCTTGAAGAAAATGTGAATAACTTCCATTTTGATTTTATTTCATGTAGGTACATTGAAGCTACTAAATAAACATAATGAACCCTAACCTGCCATAATGCCTTAGATGCTTAATGGTAGCCTGGCATAATTACCAATTATTTTTTCAGGTCTATTAAACTTTCTGGAGTACCTGCCGGAAAATATTTTATTTATTTAATAAACTGCATGGAATTACCATGTAGTACTATACAATAGTTCAACTGGATTGCTTACAAACACCGAAATGTCGGTCTTGAAATAGAAAACTGAATAGTAGTGAGTCCTTTTTTAGTAAGGTGAACATACATTAAATTAAAAAGTAGCACACAATATTGACTTTGTCTACTCCATGGTTGCAAAGTGCAAGAATTTGATAGACCATGATTTATCACCACGCCACGAATGAAAAATAAAAATATGCATATTGTTCTTAAAGATGTTTCCGTCTTTTCTTGCACTTTTAGATTGACAGTTGTGTGACAGTGACAAGAATAATTCTTAGCCAAAACCCATGCTAAGTAAGGAACCTTTTTAAATCCCGATCAGTAATTTCGTTAGTTCCACCTTTGGCCACTGGTTCAGATAAGTTTGTAGCGGTGACGATAAATAAAAATATTTATTAATAATATGTACCTACTGCAAATAGAAAAAAAATAATTACAAAATGTACATTTTTATAAGAAAATACAAAAATAATTGTAAAAAAGTATCATACGAACTTATAAATAACAACGATCTAGTGCTTGGCTGAAAAAAAAAGGAGTTTGATTTAAATTTAATTAAATAATCAGGAAAAACCACTAGAAACGCGACGTTACCAACCCGCGCGGGATGAACGCTCTTAATAGCTTTTAATTTTGTATGAAGTATTATTATTAAAGAATATTAGTATATTAGAAGACTGCCTCTTTGGTCTGGTGGTCACAAGCGCGCTGAGCATGAGGTCCTGAGTTCGATTCCCAGGTCGGGCAAAGTGTTATTAGGTTTTTCCATCTGCCATTTCTCAGTAAAAGCCCGGACTCTGGATGTGTATCCGATTGATGACAATAGGCTTGCCGCATATTACATGGGTGTAGGTACCTACTATAGGTATACCTCTGCCTAATCTTTTGAAGAAACAAGGCGTGATTTATTAAAATCAAATCAAAATCAAAAGTCATTTATTCAAATTAGGCTGAGATTCAGCACTTTTTGAACGTCAAAATCACATAAGACAGTCCCCCCAAAACGCCCACCCTTCACCACTTCCTAGTGCTTTAGCTGGGAAGAAGAAGTGGCGGAACAAACTCCCCAGCAGCACTGCTGTCTGTTCAGTTAGAAGAACTGGATTCTATACCTAAAGTAATAAGTAATTAACATTACGAAACACAAAAATATTAAATTTATTTGCCATATTTATTTATATATTCTTCATTGTACACCACAAAATACTTAACAAAAATAAATAAATTGAACACTACTTATTATACGTGATGTTATATTAATTGTGCGGGACAAATGAACAATCGTGTATATAGTATAGTGAATAGTTTATAAGTGAATATTGTAAACGAACTGATAAGGACAGTGATATCTAATAGTCTAGTAAGATAGTTTATAGTTTTTATTTTTCGTTATCAATGTTCAGTTTTTATGTTGAATTTAATTTTCCTAGATAGAAATAAGATAATAGAATGTAAAAATATATAATTTGTCATATGTTTTTATAGAAAAACTTAAAGAAAAACGCAAAAATTGTAACGTGGCTCTCTTTAAGGTAAAGTTCTGTTGTACTTAAGCAAACTGTGTCGAAACCGCCCTATTTCTGATTGGTCAAAATTCGCGAGTTCTGATTGGTCGACCAATCAGAGACTTTAGATTTTCTTATGAAATTTCGTATAAATATCGGGTGGGTTTTTGGTATCGACACAGTCGGCGAGCAGCAGCACTAGAAGAAAGAACAACAAGGAACACTAGAAGAATAAACTTCAAGAATTTTCAAGCCAGTGGTTTTATTCCTCACCAATCCAGCAATAGCAAATGTGTATCCTGCACATTTAATGGTCCTGTCGAGCCGGATTTTGTGGGGAATACTGCATGAAGATTGAAGATAGTGCTACAGTGAAGAACACTTGAAGAACGTACTTCGTGTTAGTATTCATCGACCTTGAAGATCAGCTGACATCATGCCCGTTACGCGCTCCGAGGGAAGGGGCCGCAAGCCGTCGAGTGAACAGAAGCCGTCATCGTCCGAGGCCACTCCAGGGACCTCTGCGACCGGTACCAGCACGGAAGCCACATCCGAATCGACACAGACGGGGACAACTGCCACGGAGAGTTCCGAACAGACCTACACCTCCGTGACGACCGACCCAACCACCGTGACCTCCGCCGCCACCGCCTCGACCGCCGCCGCCGCCTCAGCCGCCAGCGCGCCCCCCGCGCCGGCAGCCACCGCGCCCCCCCCCTCGGCCGCCAACGCGCCCTCCGCCTCGCACCCCGCCGGCGTCGTCGCACCTTCCGTTACCCCCTCCGCCGCGACGACGCTCACCGCGGGTGCGAAATCGAAACAGCTGATGAAGCCGCCCACCGCTGTCACATCGTAAGAAAATCGCCGTGATACTGACGCCTCGACTGTGAAACGAGTTGTCAAGAACGCCGCCGGTACGTCGAAACCAACCGGCCTACAACTCCCCCGCCCCCCTAGCAAGAAGGGGGGAGGGGGGGGATCGACGCATAGCAAGACGAAGATACAGAAAATCGCCAAAGCAAAGGAAGATTTGCTCCGCCTCCAAGTTGAACTAGCTGCTGCACGTCTGGCCGCGCTAGAAACGGAGGACACCGACAGAGAAGATGAAGAAGAAGGAGAAGAAGATGAAGTCTCCCTCTACTCAGAAGTCAACGCTCGTGTGGACAACTGGTTGGATAACCAGGTGACTCGCCCCGTCCTAGCTATCGCCAACGAGCCTCACCGCCCCCCACCAGAGCCGACGATCGTCCACGAAGAACCACCGAAGCAAGAAGAGGTTCATCGAACACCGGCGGGAGGTCAAAGGGACCTCGCCCTCCTAGCTGAAGCCATCACTCGGGCTGTCAGCGCCGCCCAGCGACCCAAATTCATCGAATTGCCTTTCTTCAGCGGGTCGCATCAGGAGTGGCTACCTTTCCGCGCCGCCTACTACGAGTCTGAACCAACGTTCAGCGCCGTCGAGAACATCAACAGATTACGAAGAAACTTAAAGGGGAAAGCCAGAGAAGCAGTTGAAGGGTTACTCATCACCAACGCACACTCTTCAGAAGTGATGAAGACTTTGGAATTAAGATTCGGAAGACCAGAGTCAATCGCCGTGATAGAAATGGAAACGCTTCGTGGTCTACCACGTCTCTCCGAGTCGCCGAGGGACATCTGCATATTTGCCACGAAGGTCTCCAACGTCGTAGCGACATTGAAGACATTGGGTTGTTTCAACTACATGTACAACCCCGAACTTGCGAAGACATTGGTGGACAAGCCGACGCCGACGCTCCGGTACCGCTACTACGATTTCTCATCGACGCAACCCAAAGAAGATCCCTGCCTCATCAAGCTAGAGAGATTCTTCAAGAGAGAAGCAGAACTGTGCGGACCCTACGCGCTACCTGAACAGGTGGCAGCACCGTCGACAGCCGCACCTCAAAAGAAGACTCAGCGGGTCACTAACGTCACAGAGAAGGGCAACACCCCAAAGTGCTTCGTGTGCGACGAGACAAGCCATACCAACGCAACGGAGTGCGACACATTTAAGAAGATGGAAGCCAATTCAAGATGGGATGCTGCGAAGTCTAAACGCCTCTGCTTCAGATGCCTACGTTATAGGAGCAAGACTCACAACTGTCGAACGAAGCCGTGTGGTGTCAACGGGTGCAAGTACACGCACCACAAGCTGCTTCATTATGATAAGATAGAACAGGCTGAGAAGACAGAAAACGACGAGAAAACAGAAGTCATCAATTCGACGTGGACAGTAAAGAAGCAATCCTATCTGAAGATCCTGCCGGTCCAGGTGAAGGGGCCAAAGGGAGCAATCAACACATTCGCATTGATGGACGACGGATCAACGGTCACGCTCGTCGACGACGACGTCGCTGCGAGCATCGGAGCTACAGGACCCGTAGATCCACTGAAGATAGAAACCATCAACGAGTTGAAGACGGCAGAATCGGCATCAAGAAGAGTGACCATTGGGCTGAAAGGGGTCAACGAACGTGAAGAGAAAATTCAAGCAAGAACAGTGAAGAACTTGCAAGTCTCCTCTCAACGGGTTCCACGCGAATTAGTGGAAGGATGTCCACACCTATCAGACATCAAGGGACATCTCACATACTCCAATGCGAAGCCACGCATCCTCATCGGGCAAGATAACTGGCATCTCCTGCTGACTGAAGAGACCAGGAAAGGGGACAAGGACCATCCAGTGGCATCTCTCACGCCGCTCGGATGGGTACTCCACGGAAGCCAAACGAATTCATTCGGTCAGAAGATCGACTTCGTGTCACACATGAAGGAAGCCGAAGATGACCTCGAGGACCTCGTGAACAGATACTTCGAGATGGACGCCCTCTGCATAAACCCGAAGAGACCGAAAACCGACCCAGAAGAGAAGGCACTTCGAATTCTCGAACAAAAAACCGAGAAGATCAACAAAACGAGATACCAGACCGGCCTCCTCTGGAAGAAGGAAGACATCAAGTTCCCGGACAACTATGAAAACTCACTGAAGAGGCTCTTCAACATTGAAAAGAAGATCGATCGCGACCCAGCCCTAAAGAAGAAATACGTCGAACAAATGGAAGCTCTTATAGAAAAAGGCTACGCCGAGCCCGCGCCGCCGCAGAAGACTCCTGAGAAAACTTGGTACCTGCCTCACTTCGCGGTCGTCAACCCCATGAAGCCGGACAAGCTACGAGTCGTGCATGACGCCGCCGCCAAGACCAGAGGGGTGGCTCTCAACGACATGCTCCTCAAAGGTCCGGATTTGCTTCAGTCGCTGCCGGGTGTCGTCATGCGCTTCCGACAGCATCTCATCGGGGTCACAGCGGACATCAAAGAAATGTTCATGCAGGTCAAACTGCGCATCGAAGACCGAGACGCACTGCGGTACTTGTGGCGCGGAGATCGCCGCGACAACCGACCTCCGGAAGAATACAGAATGACTTCGCTAATCTTCGGGGCATCGAGTTCGCCGTCTACAGCAATCTACGTCAAGAACTTGAATGCCAAGCAACACGAAGACACTCATCCGGAAGCCGCAGCTGCCATCATAAACAAGCACTACGTCGACGACTACCTAGACAGCTTCAGAAGCCTAAAAGACGCAGTAAACGTGACAACGAGCGTGCGCGAAGTACACAAGAAGGCCAGCTTCGAACTGAAGCAGTGGAAATCGAACTCAGCGTCACTCCTAGAAGCACTGGGAGAGGAAAACCGAACAGAAGACCTAGAGCTATACAAAACAGAAGAACAAACTGAACGAGTACTGGGTGTCATCTGGAAGATAAACTCGGACGAGCTGACGTTCAACCTCAACTTGGCAAGAATACCTTCAACACTTATCGAAGGAAAGCAGCCAACGAAGAGAGAAGCCTTGCGTATCGTCATGTCACTCTTCGACCCGTTGGGATTCGCATCGCCTGTCACCATCAGGGCGAAACAGCTACTTCAAGAAGTTTGGCGCCGAGGAACAGCGTGGGACGACCGCATCGACGAAGACTTGGCGGAGCAGTGGGAGTCGTGGATGGGACATCTGAAAAGTCTCCACGACATAGCGATCCCGCGGCAGTATTTGAACTACAGCGACGCCGCCTCCCTCGAACTCCATGTCTTCAGCGATGCCAGCGAGTCGGCCTACTCGGCGGTCCTATTCTGGAGGGCAGTAACACCAGACGGCGAAGTGGGAGTGTCTCTCATCATGGCCAAGGCGAAGGTGGCTCCGCTCAAGTTGACAAGCATACCTACCGAGGTTAGAGCTACAAGCAGCAGTCATGGGCACCAGGCTCGCTGAAACCGTCATCGAAGAACACGAAAGAAAACCCGACAGAAAGGTGTTCTGGACCGACAGTAAAACAGTGCTCACATGGATAAGGACCGGGTCACGTTCCTACAAACCGTACGTGGCTCACCGTCTCGCAGCAATAGAAGAAAGCTCCAAGGTCAACGACTGGCGCTGGGTTCCGACGAAACAGAATGTCGCCGACGATGCAACACGAGATGTACCAACTGCCTTCGACAAGAATCATCGATGGTACAAAGGGCCGGATTTCCTCTACCTCACAGAAAGCTCCTGGCCAATGGAACCCGTGAAGACCACAGAAGAAGAACCCTCTGAAGAGGAGAAGACGCATCATATAACCAACGAAAGAAGACTGAAGCTAGCAGAGGGTCTGCCTGATCCAGTGAAATTCTCCAGTTGGGACCGCCTCCGGTACGCGACAGCACGTGTTCTGCAGTTCATCGACCTCTGCAGAACCACCAGCCAGAAGGTCAACTACCGACGAACAAAGAAGAATAAAGAAGCGGATCCCACATGGAAGAAAAATAAGCCTGCGACAGCGAAGAAACAGGCGCCCACACCGAAGAAGAGATCGACACTCAACCTGCTTCCAGTCACAGCCGAGCTCCTCAAGAAAGCCGAAGAGCTATTGATGCGATCTTCACAACAAGAGGCCTTCACAGAAGAGATTGAATGTTTGAACAGCGGGAAGCCGGTCGCTAAGGAGAGCCGCCTTCACCAGCTTAGCGTCGAATCAGTCAACGGCTCACTCCGACTTCGGAGCCGTATCCGAGCGGCCAAAGACGTTGAAGAGAACGTCAAAAGCCCGCTAGTCGTCGACGGGGAACATCCAACAGTGAAGTTATGGATACGGGCAGTGCATCGGCAGCTCCATCACACCGGCGTCGAGGCAACAATAAACGAGTGTCGCCAACAGTACTGGGTACTAAGATTGCGCCCCATCACACGCGCAATCCTTCGACAATGCCTCTTCTGCCGCATGAAGACTCAAGCGCCGCCGCACCCAAGAACCGGGGACCTGCCAGCGTGTCACCTAGCACATCACAAGCGAACCTTCACCTTCACAGGGGTCGATTACTTCGGGCCTCTCTCCGTGACCGTCGGACGCACCAGACAGAAGAGATACGTGGCCATCTTCACGTGTCTCACGATGCGAGCCATCCATCTCGAAGTCGCCGGCTCACTCAGCGCCGATTCAGCGGCAATGGCGGTCAGACGAATGATCGCACGACGCGGCTGCCCGGCTGAAATTTGGTCGGACAATGGAACCAACCTGAAAGCTGCCGACAAGGAACTACGACAAGCAATCGACGCGACGACAGCGGAAGAAGCAGCGAAGAGGACCATCTCCTGGCGTTACATCCCGCCTGGAGCTCCGTTCATGGGCGGCGCCTGGGAGCGTATGGTACGCTCCGTAAAGACCGCGCTCGCAGCAACACTGCACGAGCGCCATTCCACCGAAGAAGTCCTCGCCACTCTACTAGCTGAAGTAGAGTATACCGTGAACAGTCGCCCGCTGACCCACGTCTCCGTCAGCGCAGAAGATCCTGAGGCCCTGACTCCCAATCACTTCCTGCTGGGGGGTCCTGGGCGCGTGCCACAGCCAGACACATTCTCCGAGCAAGACACCATCTCCCGGTCCAGCTGGCGAGCTGCACAGAGGCTCGCTGACGTCTTCTGGCTCCGCTGGGTGAAGGAGTACCTTCCCGAGCTCCAACACCGGCGGGAGCCCCACGGACGAGGTCAAGAGGTCAAGGTGAATGACCTCGTGCAGATCGTCGACCCGAACCTGCCCCGCAACGTGTGGATACGAGGACGAGTCATCGCGGTGTATCCTGGCCCCGACAGTATCGTGCGGACAGTGGACGTGCAGACCAAGGGAGGTGTCCTGCGCCGGCCGGTGTGGAAGCTGGTGATCCTGCCCCTGCCTACGGACGACGTGCCCGCACCGGAACGAGATGCGACGCAGTCGCACGGCGGGAGTGATGTGCGGGACAAATGAACAATCGTGTATATAGTATAGTGAATAGTTTATAAGTGAATATTGTAAACGAACTGATAAGGACAGTGATATCTAATAGTCTAGTAAGATAGTTTATAGTTTTTATTTTTCGTTATCAATGTTCAGTTTTGATGTTGAATTTAATTTTCCTAGATAGAAATAAGATAATAGAATATAAAAATATATAATTTGTCATATGTTTTTATAGAAAAACTTAAAGAAAAACGCAAAAATTGTAACGTGGCTCTCTTTAAGGTAAAGTTCTGTTGTACTTAAGCAAACTGTGTCGAAACCGCCCTATTTCTGATTGGTCAAAATTCGCGAGTTCTGATTGGTCGACCAATCAGAGACTTTAGATTTTCTTATGAAATTTCGTATAAATATCGGGTGGGTTTTCGGTATCGACACAGTCGGCGAGCAGCAGCACTAGAAGAAAGAACAACAAGGAACACTAGAAGAATAAACTTCAAGAATTTTCAAGCCAGTGGTTTTATTCCTCACCAATCCAGCAATAGCAAATGTGTATCCTGCACATTAATATAATAGGTATTCATTAATATTGTTAAAGTATTTTGTTTTATTTTACTGTTAGCATAGTTTAAAATAAAACACAATACGTTTTTTCACACAACAAGTTTAAATTGCAGCTCCGTTGTTCATGAAATCCTATATTTGATATTACAAATGTATTATTGAATATCAAAATGTGCCAAAACCACGTAAGTATATTGAAACTGAACTGATAACTTTTTTCAAGTGTAATGTTCGGTACAACATAGGTGCACACAACAAAGATGAATATGGAACTCATTAGAGTTTCCTTAAAATTATGCTGACTAAGGAAACACTCGGTCTCTCGCATTCAAAATTTACATACAAACATCCATGTTGAACAGCTGAACTGAGAATGGAAGAAAAATAAAGTTTACAAAGCTCTTTCCTCTTCACTCGTAAGTTTCAGCCCTTTGTTAGAGTCCGCGCGAAGATAAAGATTTCGTTCATGCTAGTTATGAAGTGAAGTGCATCATAAAAGCGAAGGAATATTAATATTGCTTTTTAGGGTTCCGTACCAAAACGGTGCCAATAGAACCCGAATAATAAGCCTCCGAAACTGTCCGTTCTTGCATCTGTCCGTCCGTCAGCGGGCTGTACCTCATGAACCGTAATAGGTAGACAGTTGAAATTTTCACAGAGTGTGTATTTCTATTGCCGCTATAGGTAACAAGCAATAATAAAAATAAAATAAAGTTAAAAATATTAAAGGCTTATTTAAGGGGCCCCTAAGGGGACTCCTTTAATAAGCAAGAGATAACCTCTTTTCTTGTAAGCATGAGATGTGTTTAAAAAAATATGTAGTGTTAAATATTGTATGGTAGGAACCCTTCGTGTTGCGAGTCCGACTCGCACTTGGCCGGTTCATTTTATTTCATGGTGTGGTAAGTAACAATAATAAATAATAAATAAATGATTTTATATTCCAGTTTTCCAATTTTTTATAGGTGATAGTATATTACAAGGCCAACATTGGTTTTAAAAATAATTGCATAAATCACTGAATATCTCCACTGGCACCCAAGCTAAGATTAAACTTGTGTTATGAGTGTCTGGGCTCTCTCTGTTAAACATTTACTAATTTATACGTAAACTAGTACGGAGTTACATTGGGTAAGTAAATCGTATCGTTGAGTACAAAAAAACAAAATAACGCTATCAAAACAAATGAACAAAAAATATTTTTTTATCTTAAAAACAAAATTCAAATAAGAATGAAACTGTATAGCCTCTCCCTAATGTGAATTTGATAAGTGTATGTGTCGTGTATATGTGTCGTGTGTGTGTGTGTGTGTGATGTATGTTATAGTTGTCTGAATAGGCAAGAACAGTTAAAAAAGCTTTCCAAGTAACTTTTCAATCTCCTCGTAGGTAAGAGTTGTGAGCCATTGACTCACTTTCTTTTTACACTCGGACATTCAAGCTATAATTAAATGCATTATAAATTCGACTACCTAATACTTGAAAGTGTCTTTCAGCCAATTTAGTCTTGTACCGTTCTACAGGACAGACATATTTTCTTGATTTTCTATTTGCCAGATGACCAATATTGTATTTTAGAGAACCATGCCTGCGCAAGATGGCATTGAGCACAAAACTTCAAAACGTCAAAACTTTGCAGTCCTGATACAATTGTATGGTGCTATATCGAAAAAGTTTAAAAGTCATGACCTTCAGAAAAGCTCGTTGTGCTCTCTCCAGTTTAAGAAAACAAGTTTTTGGAGCACCTCCCCAAGTCATTATCCCAAATGAGAGCACTGACTGGCAGAGCGAGAAGTAGACCATCCGAAGTGTGCCTAAGTCTGCACTATGGCGCAGACTCTTGAAAATGGCTATGAGTTTCCTCACTCTGCCAGTCGTTCCATCCACTTGCACCTTCCAGGACATCAGGTTGTCTATCATGATTCCGAGGTACCTGACTTGTGTTGTTCTGACTAGGGGAGGACAGATGCATTGGTCTAACTGTTCATTACAAGTGTGGGCCCTAATTCACAAACGAGTCATCCGGCCGCGTACAAGACTTAATTAAAAACAGGATATATTTGGTTTTATCGATATTTGACGTAAGAATATTAGCTCCTAACCAAGACATCACGTTGCCCAGCGTCAGCGTCAGCGAGGTCCAGTCCAAACCTTGCGCGAGCAACGCCGTATCGTCCGCATAAGTACATATGCTACAGTATGGGATGGATAAGTTACATAGGCTATTGACATATATCAAGAAGAGGGTAGGTCCCAAAATTGATTCTTGAGGCACTCCAAATGACAATATTTGGTCGTCACTGATGAATGAGCCAATTTTGATACATTGTGTCCTTTCAGAGAGGTAGCTCTTAAAGATTGCTAGCGTTGGACCCTTCACTCCTATCGTCTCTAATTTACAAAAAAGGATAGGGACAGAGACAGTGTCAAATGCCTTAGATAAGTCTAAGAAAACACCAAGGCATTTAGACTTTACATCAAGAACCCTTACAGCACGATCAACAAAGGCAGCGACAGCGTCCTCGCAGGATTTGCTTTTACGAAAACCGTATTGACTATTTGATAAAGTGCCATGTGCTTCCATAAAGTTGACGAGACGACTGTTTCAAAATCTTTGACAGCGCTGGAAGGACAGATATAGGTCTTTAATTATTGACACTGCCGCTGTCTCCACCCTTGTGAATAGGATGCACTATCGCTTTCTTTAAGGACCTCGGAAATACTCCCTTGCAGATACTTAGATCACATATGTGTGTGATAGGTGGTACAAGGAACTGGCGGCTCACCTTTATCATTTTGGTTGAAATTCCATCCCATCTTGCAGCAGAATCAGTACGAAGACTCATTGTGATTCTCTCAACTTCATCAAAATGCGTGGTAAGTAGCACGAGAGAGTTCGGCCGTGCATCATCCCGGAGAAATGAAACATGTAAGTAAGTGTTATGTCCATAGTCTGTCTACTTAATATGTACTAATGACACCGTTTTCATTAGCAATATGATCTGCTTCACAAATTTCATGTTGTTTGTGTCAATACTGAACTAAGACTCTTCGAAGAGATTGCGACCGAGTTGGAATGATATCTTTGCATTTTGTACCGGGTTCACATGGTTCGATTTTAATTAAACAACTTTTGTTAGTTAGTTAGTTACTTTGAATTTGAAATAATATTTTGTTGAAAGTCAGACAGTTCAAATCGCTTTCGATTTAGCAGTTGATCAACTAAAATCGAACTGTGTGAATCTGGTATTATGGTGCGGCTTCTTTTAATGTACATTCAGGCTAGCAAGGTTTTCTGTGAGGCTGTCTGCTATGTATTGATCAGACTGAGACCTATCGGTATTTGTGGATTTTTTTGGTAAAAAGGTTTTATTTTTCACTTTTTAGTTATGGTACCTACCCCACACCAATTCCACTAGTTGCTATGTAAACAACAGCGACAGGAAGTATTTTTACATCATCAAGATACACAAAGTGCATTAAATACGTATTATCGAAGCTAATCAAAACCACCGCGCAAGCTTCTTCTACCAAATGCAAAAAGAATTTCCAATAGCCGTCCACAATGACGAAAATATCGATGAACATAAATTTTTATTTTTAAACACACACACGAACATAGAACCCTGCTCCTTTTTTTGAAGTCCGTTAAAAATGACTGACATAGGTAACAACACTAGGTAACCGCTCGGGAATTAAATTGAAAATAGAGACATACTTGTAAATTAATTTACCTATAACTGAATTATATAATGACTATTATACGTACGTGAATCGGGTGAATTGGTTCATTTATCACTCCTGTAAGATAAGATAGGGAGACAGTATTTACCTTCCTGAAAATGTATTAGGGGCAGGTACTTCACAAGTGGGGGTCGAAATGACAAACGAAACGTCCAAGTACGAAGTATTTTAATGTGCTTTTGTTGGCGAGGTGAACCAGTTTAATTAAAAATAAATGATGAAGGTGGGTACCTACTTCCATGACAGAATTTGTTTTTGGTGGAACGTTTTAACTGAATAAGTAATTCTAATGGAGCAAGTTTAAATGTAATATTCAGCCGACCTCATCTAGTTTTTAAAATACTATTGACGTGTAACAGTGTTTGTACAAACCTACTTACAGAAATAAAATCATTTTATCATTTCACATTCATTCGGACATCTGCCAGATACAAACACCAAATGTAATGAATGGTAAATAAACTATATACCCAGATACCCATCTTCTCCATAGGTACCTACTACGCTTTGGAATGGGCAACTAGCTTCATATTTCTGACTGACCGACCACTTGACAATTCAAAAGTGCCTGTAAATGGTTCAATTGAAATAAATGAATGGTTGGCGCAGTTGGTAGCGACCCTGCCTTCTGAGCCGCTGGTTCCGGGTTCGATCCCCGGACAAGTCAAACATTTGTGTGCATGAACATGTCTGTTTGACCTGTGTCTGGGTGTGTATATGTATATAAGTATGTATATCGGTCATCAGGTTACCGTAGTACAGATTCTACCTAGTTCGGGACCTGAAGACATTGAGTGGATGTAGTCCCATATTATTATTAAATGCTTTGAGTTTGAGTTTGACCCACAAACCTACAATAGCCTGCGTCTGTAAGGATTTTAACACCAATTATGGATATAAATGATTTCAGCACAAATAAAGTCAAACCTAGAAGAAAACTTTCGTGAACACGCGACATACAAATTCAAATACAAATCTTTGTTCTTCCCTGCTGTCATGACCCTTTTTTGCCAGTTAGCCACGGCTACAGCTTTACCGCATAAAAGCTACCAAATCTGACACAAGCGTATTTCAGCAAAAGCAAAACAGAGACGAATCTGTCATTTGATTTCTGTTCATTTTCAAGGATTCATTTGTACAAACTGGACAGGATTTCATAAATGTTTATCGAAGTTGAACGTAAAGTGTTAGCTCCACATTACACAAGCCAATCCTGCCTAGCGTAGCGATTATAATACCATAATAATACATTATATACATACATATACAATAATACATACACATAATTAGCTATACCTACTGTTCCCACTGCTGGGACACAGGCCTCCTCTCGGTGAGAGAAAGTGGACCGTAATCGACCACGCTGGCCCAGTGTGGGTTGTAGGATGTCACATGCCTTCGAATGTTTGGTTCTAGGACGTAATAATGCCAGCCTATTATTGTCCCACTGCAAGGCAAAGACATCTTCTCACACAGAGAAGGCACGAGCATTGATCACCACGCTTGCCCAAGACGGATGATAAACTAAAAGACTAGGTTTCCTCGTAATGTTTTCCTTCACCGATGCGAGCCATGTTCAAGATAAACATAGAAAGTATATAACAATACTATTCCCAGTGAAAGTTTATGGATAGCAAACTAGTTGGAGGGCTGAGCATGGGAAGTTATGAATTAATGATACTGAATACCACATAGGTCAGTAAACGAACAGGATCAATAACTAAGGTTTTTATTTCAGTTACACAAATAATAAAGCACCTTACTAATCACTACTCTTACCTATCAGCACCTACGATCACTAATTTCTCCTAAACTAACAGTATGTACCTACCTACCTTTGTGCTTCCTACACGTTTTGAGTGTACTAGTGATCTAGGGATACAACTCAACTGTGTCTATTCCTGTCCTAACATTTACGAGACTGTCGCCATTTCCCAACGAAGGTTCTAACTTAGGGAACATGTTAAACCACAAACGACACGAAAAACCCGCATCGGAACCGAAACGGGCTGCGTACGACGTGTTTGGGAAACTTGTCTATTGTGAGCGTGAATACGAACCACCGACAATAGACTTACGTCTCGAGAGTTACGAGTACTGAAAAGGTCTACAGGATTCAAATCCAATAATGGATATGGAAAAATAACAAACTGACGGGCGTCAGGCTTGTTGGTCGACTCTTTGGACCGGATCACCCGAGTGGTCTTACTTTTTTCTTAGACAAGTATTTTTTGTAAAAAAAAGACCTTGCCTCACTCGGAATATTTCACGAATCCACGATACATATATCGTGTTTACATTTAAACACATAAATAAATCTCACAACAAAGAGTTCAACCCGGAACCGATACCCACCTATTATTATAATGTATAGGCCTACCAAATATGTATTCATTCGTCCGTGCGAAAATATTACCCGCGACTTACCAGACGCGGGTAAAATACACACTTCACTTCACTTATTGGTTTCTGCGCTGCTGTGCAGAAACTAATATTTTCAGCCAGTGCGCCATTCGTTCGTGCAATCTTGTTAGCCACTAATGATAACTGGGAACGATCATATGTGTTGTTTGTTGGGACACTTGGTAGTCGCATTGGTGATCAGATCACAGTTTGATGTTTAGGGCCCCCTTGTAGTGCGTCTCGCTGGGCACTGGCCGTTCGGTGCGAGCTCTTGGTCTGCTAGATTTTGTATGTCTTAAAACTAAAATAATTTAGCGAAATTATAAAATATGCTCTCAACATGCCCTAAAAATTTCGTGTCATTGTTATGATTTTTTTTATCGAGCCACTTTTTATAATTCACGTTTTTGTCTTTATAAAGCGCTTGACCGAATAAACAATTTTCCAAAAAAAAAACATTTACTTTTGGCTAGATTTACAGAGGTTTCAGAAAGTTAAAAAGTACTCCAGCAACCTCGCCTTAAGAAGAAAGAAGCACGCTGTTGCTCATCCTCTGGCCCATTATTTGTCACCCCTACTTATGTCTTTATCTCACCAAATAACAGAATATTGCCAAGTTTCGATCGCCACGTTGAGGTCTTATTGTATAACCGAAGTTACTCAACACCATTAATAACATTCGCGTTAAACCAACAAAGCAATACAAATACAATAGACCGTTCGCCGGTACATTATATTAATTATGTGCAAGTGGCCGCAAATGAAGCAGTATTAAACTTGTACCTATCAATAAACGATGACTTACAACAAAAGCTGTTCCTCGGCAACGACGGTTACTTCAGGCAAACATTATAGATTTATCTGAGACTCATTAATTTACGAAAATCGAACGACTGCTCGTGTCACCCAGTTGACTCTTCGTTTAATAAATGTGCCTCTCAATCATATTTACCAAACCAATTAATGAAGCTAATATTTTTTTACTTATTAAAGTTTCACAGAGCTTTTTGTTAACATTCATATTTGAATATTAATTAATCGTTGTTATGAAACGCTCCCCATTTACAATCGCGTAGTGTTATTATCGCATTTGCTCTGTACCCTATTAGCATAGTAAATGGCAAAAATATCGTTGTATTCCGAATTACACCAGCCCCGACAATTAGCCGCCTTAGTTTACAAACACTAACTGTTCCACACGCAGATTAGACTTAATTATCCCGTCGCAAAGAATAGTAGTTGACACGATAGGTAAACTACTTGTACATACCCGGCACGTTTGCAAAGGTCCAAATGAGATTTTCGAAGGTCCTCGGTTCATTTATTGAAAATGTAAACGAGGGAAGGACATTTATTACACATGACAGGTATTTGACAAGCACCCTTCCAAATAAAATAGATATTTCAAATTGTGTTACTGAAATTGTTTCAGTTTCTGTCACAGTGACTTTTCATAACATTGACATATCATTTAGGTGCTCGCTATTTTTCTTGGCAAACATTTCCTTTAAAACTTATGTAAAATTCTCACAAATGAGGCGAGGATTCTGTTTCTTTTCTGAAGCGTCGTGGAAAGTTTTAAAAGTATAATTATGTAGCCATATAACTTTCTGCTGAACTGAGCATTGAGCGAGACCTATCGATCCGTTGACAATTTGACAGGCTCTACGCAATCATTGTCTCATAATTATTATACCCACTGTAGTCCGTACGTAGCATTTATCAGTCTGTCGATCGCATAGCGCCAGTTACTAAAATGAAAGCGCTTTGTGCGTTCACGTAATTGGAAAACTCTTTATTGTTCCTCGATTTAGATTGTATACTTACCACCCCCCCGAGGCCTCGAATAATTTTACAATTAATTCATCTGTTAATAATTGTTGCTCGTGTTATCAAAATGTAGGTACTTGGCGCCAAGCAAGTAATGACTTTCCTTGAAAAAGGATAAGCGACGTTACTTATACTTGGAAGGATTTAATCAAGTAGATACCTACTTCGCGGATAATCCGGATTGAAATGCTTTTAATCTAAATTGAAAAAAGTTGACCTATAAATTAATTTAAGAATATTCGTGAAGAGTATCTGTAGCTACGAACCTCGATCGAAACGGATTTCAAATTGTTAATCCTCAAGACGACGTCTCTCGTTGAACTGATGCAGTGCAGGCTCAACAATATTTGTTTATGAAAGAGGTAGGTTCCTAGGTAGGTACCAAATTAAACGCTATCCAAATCAATTTCGAATCAAGTAGGTTTTGGCAAACGAATAATTCATTAATGCTTCCGAAAGCATTGATGTCCTCGTAACGAATGTTTCGTTCATTTTATGTTTTGCCAATTGCCAGTCAAATAAAAATGAAACAAACAGTCTTGACTACCTACTTTGCATATCGAGTAAAACAAAAACAGAGTGTTTGAAATAGATATTTTTTCGGCTCGAAAAACTAAAACCATAATTATGTATATTCTGTAAGCAGTCTGAAGTCGTCTGTTGAGTCTGTGTGTCGTGAGTCTGTGAGTTGTGTGTGTGAATTGACTTAACATTCGTTGCGTGGGCATAAATTCTTTAGAAGCATTATTTAGTTATTTATATAAACTTTATTGTACACCAGAACATACATAAAAAAAAACAAAACAATAAAAAATTTCATGAATTATTTGTTTGCCAAAACCAACTTAATTCGAAATTGACTTCAGTATCAATGGATAGGATATAAGTAGTATGGTATTTGCCGAACGGTAGTTACGCTATATTTGGACACTCGCTCGCCGCTCGCCAGCTTGCGTGACAGCGTGACACATGACTGCACCAAGCTTACAGATTCACCGACTTATACCTACATAGCCGCTTCCAAGTTTGACAGGTTTTATTTTAACTTTTACTCGTAAATTTTGTAGATTGCATGCCTGGATATTATGCGATTTTTTGTGTAATATGAGTATCGTATCTTATGCCTCCTCGGTATGAAAAAGCTTTTCGAGGAGAAAATTGTTTTCAATTGTTTTCTTTTATAGCTCCCAGAGGTGAAGCTGTGTGAAGCGCAAAAGAGTAAAATACGTCGGCAGAATTTCATCTCAAGCTTTTTTTTTATGTCTCGCCTGTTATTATAAGGTAAACGTTATAAATTTTCGGCAGAATTAGCGAGCAAGTAGTCATGAATTTAGATCACATGTGCAAGCTTTTCAATGGTTTTTACGACCACGTCTATTGTTAACAGAGTAATTTGTTCCTCCGAATTACTTTTTATAGTGTAAGTGTATAAAATTCAACATTCAACTGGATTCTTCATGAAATATTTTCTACTTTTGGCGAAGTATAGGTAAATAAATTACAACTTATGAATGATACCTACTTTCAAAGATTCCCATTAAATAAGTAAATATACAGGAACAGAAACTAAGAAAAACACAGAATTTCAAAATATTTGAATCGAGCTGTTTTTCAAGTCAATTCACAAAAATCGTGGTGCTCCAATTACAGAGGCAAACTTGATTTCGAAGCACATATTGTGATTACTCACGTAAATTCTCGCTCACGATGTTATTTGGTACTTTATTTACCTATAGGTACCTACATCTGCACACCTGCAAGCATGAGTGAACATTTACAAAAGGAGAGCCGGTTTAAAACAGGAGTGTGATGGCGAACTGTGAATACTGCGCACGTTCATTACTAGCTTACTTAATTGGGCTTCGTCCCGACTGATCCCTAGTCCCAACTCCCAACTCGCCTGGTCCATATAACTATATCTACATGTATAGCTAAAAGGCGCAAAAGTACTGATGGTAGGAAAAGTGCTTGTATGGTTTGCATTTATTTTTATTAAGTCTTCACAAATCACGTTTTTACAATAATTAAAGCTCTCTGTTAAAAAATCACAGTCTGTATATAATAGTAGATTGATATACAAGGAGCTAAAATGTCCCTTTATATACGAGGTAGTTTTACTCCCGAGCTTTAGCGAGGGAGTAAATAGAAACCGAGTTTTAATGGGTTTTTAGCGCCGTGTGTTACACTCTACTTTTCACTTCGATTGCGAGAAAATAAAGCAATCGATTAAAACATGAAATATGTAGTTTATTTTATTAAAAATTAAATGTACAATTTGTACAAATCTGGATATTTAACGAGATGTTTTTTCCCGGTAACTTAATTTCAGTCCTCTGTGAAGATGAATGTTGAGTGGTTCTTTTCCTTTCTCTTCTATTTGCAAATTAGGGTTCCATTCTCACTAGATGATGACATTTTCACTATTGTAAAATTATAAAGATTTCGCGCCAATATCTTTTATTTGTTTTTATCTGCAGCCGCAACGCATTGCATGCATTCAACCAAAGAGATCGCCGATTTTAGTTCCATTTTCAAAAATAACATGAAGTTCTTTTTTTATGAAACAGTAATAAGTCGAGTCTATATTCGTGATTATTCTACTTATGACTAAAGACTTTTTCGTTTTTGTAGGCTCATTGTCATTTGACACACAAAAATTAAAAAAAAAACTTTTTCCCCTAGAGGAAGAATTGCTATTTTTTCTTTGCTCTGGTACGCCACAATGACGGTCTTTTTGAGCAAGAGGAGTGAAAAATAATTTAAAGTATCGTAAAATTACTTGGTATCAGTTGCAATGGGGCAGCATTTGTAATGTCAAAAAGAAGGGATGCTTCTTATCTTTGAGATCTTAAAACCAATTTTTTTCATATTAAATGGATGACGGAGAGAGAGACAGAGAGAGGTCTATGTAATTACCAAAACCCGCTATATAACAAAAGCGTCAACGGATGCCACCGACTGCCCACTACGGTTATCGAATTTTATTACTCTTTTTTTCGGACACGTACAGGCTTAGGCTCATTATAAAATTTCTAGGAATTAATTATTTAATCATTAATTAATTAATTTAATAAATTACCTATTTATTTGCACGGAATCTAAGTAGGTTATTTTGTTAAAAATATATAGAAAAAGATCAAGAGCAAAATTTATACGTGATAAGTATTTATTTTCTACATCTGCACGCAAGGGGACAAACTGTCCCCTTGCAGCTAATAGGCATATTAAAAACCGGGCGAGTTGGGACTAGGGATGAGTATGGACGAAGCCCTTAATTAGCATGACAAGAAAAGGGAAGCTGATTAAAAAGGTATTTTCTCGCTATTGGTCACATAAATCTCGTCATCTTGCATTTTCTCGTCAATTAAAATGAATGATTTACTTCGTTTTTTATTTAATTGCGGCTACCTCGTTGGTCTAGTGGTAACAAGCGCTATTGATATGAACATGAGGTCCTGGGTGGGATTCCCAAGTTGGGCAAAGTGTTATTGGGTTTTTCAATCGGGATTTTCTCAGTTTCTGCCCGGAGTCTGGGTTAGTTGTGCCCGGTTGATGGCCATAGGCCCACACACTATAACATGATACTTAAAAAAATAACTGGCGAAATGTGGGTGTACTCCACCCACAGTGTGTGTGTGTGTGTGTGTGTGTGTGTTTGTGTCTGGTATACCTCTGCCGCACCCTTCGGGAATTACGGGCGTGATGTTATGATATGTTCATTTAATGAAAGCCAAATTCAATATTGATGCATAATCTTCGCATATACTCGTATGGATAGACGAAATTCCAAACGGCTGGTTGACGCTTCCCGTGACCCAAGGGCTGGCTTGGCCTTGCTCAGAGGCTAACTATTGCTATACAACGTGGCAATGCTGCCAGTCTCTTGGATACATTACCAGTCGACAGCGATACGGAGGAATTTTTCGACGCCATATTCCAATTTGTTAATAGTCTTAGTTAGTTTAGGTTATTATATATATATATATATTTTTTTTTAGTTTAGTTACTATAATAAGTTTTTATGAATACATTAAAGGATTATTGTATGTAAATTCTGTGATAAATGCACAGACCCTTTCAAGGTGAATTTGTAGTCACTGTCTTCTGAAAGAAATAGTTACATATCAGCAAATGTTACGATTGGCAAGCGGTACGCTTCGGAACATAGGATATGTTACGATTGGCAAGCGATACGCTTCGGAACATAGGATATGTTACGATTGGCAAGCGATACGCTTCGGAACATAGGAAATGTTACGATTGGCAAGCGATACGCTTCGGAACATAGGAAATTTTACGATTGGCAAGCGATACGCTTCGGAACATAGGAAATGTTACGATTGGCAATCGACACGCTTCGGAACATAGGAAATGTTGCGATTGGCAAGTGACACGCTTCGGAACATAGGAAATGTTACGATTGGCAAGCGACACGCTTCGGAACATAGGAAATGTTACGATAGGCAAGCGACACGCTTCGGAACATAGGAAATGTTACGATTGGCAAGTGATAAGCTTCGGAATATAGGAAATGTTACGATAGGCAAGCGACACGCTTCGGAACATAGGAAATGTTACGATTGGCAAGTGATAAGCTTCGGAATATAGGAAATGTTACGATAGGCAAGCGACACGCTTCGGAACATAGGAAATGTTACGATTGGCAAGTGATACGCTTCGGAACATAGGAAATGTTACGATAGGCAAGCGACATGCTTCGGAACATAGGAAATGTTACGATTGGCAAGTGACACGCTTCGGAACATAGGAAATGTTACGATTGGCTAGCGACACGATTCGGAACATAGGAAATGTTATGACTGGCAAGCGACACGCTTCGGAACATAGGAAATGTTACGATAGGCAAGCGACACGCTTCGGAACATAGGAAATGTTACGATTGGCAAGCGACACGCTTCGGAACATAGGAAATGTTACGATTGGCAAGCGACACGCTTCGGAACATAGGAAATGTTACGATTGGCAAGCGATACGCTTCCGAACATAGGAAATGTTACGATAGGCAAGCGACATGCTTCGGAACATAGGAAATGTTACGATTGGCAAGTGACACGCTTCGGAACATAGGAAATGTTACGATTGGCTAGCGACACGATTCGGAACATAGGAAATGTTATGACTGGCAAGCGACACGCTTCGGAACATAGGAAATGTTACGATAGGCAAGCGACACGCTTCGGAACATAGGAAATGTTACGATTGGCAAGCGACACGCTTCGGAACATAGGAAATATTGTAGAAATCGCGCAGCATGTAGATGCTGACACGTAGACACGTAGGTGTGTAAGTGCTGGGTACGTACAGGGTGGCAGGGACATCGACGCACAACGTGTTACCATGGATTCAGTACATGATTCTGAAATTGCATTGAAATTTTTCGTCAATAATTTAAAAAAAAAATTGCTCGTCCATACATTTTGACCGCGTAGATATTGCACTTTTCTATTAAAGAGCAGATTTTTTTTTGATAACCGACCTAAAATTTCTACGCTAGGGGTGTCTGGATTGTGCTGAATCCATGGTTACAGTTTGCGCGTTGTTATTGAATTTGTATTTAAATTAATAAACTCCAGATTCACTATCAGCCAGTTTCATAATGTTTGAGATATTATCTAACGTTGCTGTAGCGATATTATAGCTCCTTAGCCAAAGCACAACATAGATAATAATACTACGCGTAAGTTTTTCTTAGATTAATTTTAACGCAAAGCGACTACGGTCTTGTTGACACAACTTGGAACTGCCTTTGTCCAGCAGTGGCCTGCAAAGGCCGTGATTATTACTGTCCTCCACGTCAACGTTTAGAGTAATGAGGGTTCCCGGACATGATCTTATAGACGTAGTCCAAAGAGATTGTTCTAAAAATTAAACTAATGATGTCACTGATTCTTCAGCGCACCGGGTAAACTATTATAAGACCACAGTTTTCTTTTTCTAACAGGTCGCGAGAGTAAAAGATAGCGATATTTTCCAGCATATTCTGAGGTGTCGTCTAAACTTGTATAGAAGTTTGAGTTCTACCTTATTTGACAGCTCATATTTTCTTACGTCGCTAAGGTATCCTACTTGTTTTAGCGGTGAAGAACAGAATAAAGGCCATTCGTTAATCATTATTGTACCCCTAATGGCAGACATCATACTGCCACGATACTTAGGAGTAGATGTCGTGCTGAAAGATTGTACACAGTAGTTACAAAACTCAGCTACAAGCTACAAATAATATGGGATATAAAAATATCTACAAGACAAATAACGTAAAATATTTAAAGGTACAACTTATAGGTACGGTTCGGAAAACATCCTCATATTGTTATACAAAAAAATCTAATAAAAATATCGAGGAATACGAGACCTCAGTTTTATGAAAAAATTTATTATTATCTACGATATATTTTTCATACTTCCATAAACCTTAGACGATATTTACATAATACTTAATAAGCAAATGGTATATCTTTTGTATACATTTTTATGAAGGTTACTAAGGGTACAGGTACATCTTTGCTCATTATATAAATTAATGATGTATCATTTCAGCTCTATAGTTGTTACGTTTTAGCATTGCAATAGCGGTCATTGCCCTTACCCAAATAGCTCTTCGTAGGAATCCAAACATTAAACTATGTATGGTTTTTCGTTATTGGAACTGATTTAAGATAACGATTCAGGATGTTAACGGACTTTATTAAAAATTTTGAAATAACAAATGCTAGAAAACGTAGGTGGGTCAATGACCGCCATTGTCATGCTAAAACGCGACAACTAGCAGAATCTCTGTTATCCTATTGCTAGGAAGTATTCACCTATTTGCGTCTAATCTTTCTATTAAGGCATTCTTTGCATTTCTTCATTATTGCGTTCTCTTCCTGAGAAAATAACCCTAGAAAAAGTATCTTGGTACAGTAAGTGCAAAGTCGATTTGTTCATAGCTTAGAAGATAAATGAACAAGGAAACTAAATATTCCAACTTCAACAAGCTGTATATAACGGACGACGCGACGCGGTGCAGTTTGTGTATCTTTACATCCAGTAAGTGATCGCTCGGATTGTTGTTGTTTATATTCCGCAGTTGTAGTGTTAACGTTTCTAAAATACGGCACCCGAATCTGCAGCTGCACCTGATATTCAAATAAGTTACCGAGACTCTCCACTGAAAGGCTTTTCATGACGAATTATATCTAATTGTCTTTACTTTTTTTAAGGTTAGAACAAAGTTTTACAGAGATATTTACAGAACATAGAACACTGGGCAGGATCACTATAAGTACCTCCCTTGCCTCTTCCATTGTTTATTACTCCATCCTTTCCAACTTACTTTTGTTTTTAAAGTCATGCAGAATAAATATATGGTGATGTAGAATCTCACTAGCTAAGTACTTAGTGCTTATGTACGCTGTGAGTGCTGCAGAAACTTGTTGCACGACTGTTTTACATAGTACATATCTCAGTTATAGAGCGGGCCGAAACTGTAGCCAGAGTCCCAACTGTTTCCATGTACCTATAACTGGGTGCCAATAACTGTCACAAAGAGTCGGTTATCAGAAACTGCGTTTTGCATTGTTAGACAAGAAACTGTTGGAAACTGCTATTCGTTCGTTGTAATTCGTTAAAATAGGAAGTCGTTATATTGGAGCGCTACTGTAACGTCTACCTACTAGGTTATGTAAAGTCAGGGAAATAAATTGATAAGCCAATTGACTACTAACTTATATTGTTCGTATATTCAAACCACAACTGTCATTCCTTGACAGTTGTATGAAATGGCTATTAGTATCACGGTGAATTGACGTAACGTGTCAATTGGCTTATCAATTTATTTCCCTGACGTACATCATGTATCTACCCTTTTCCTAACTATGTAAAGGTCGGCTTCCAGTCTCTCCGGATGCAGCTGAATACCAGAATTTTACATGAAGCGACTGCCTCTTACCTCTACAACAGTACTTCCTTTATGCCTCTAGTGAGTAAATGAGTTTTTGAGTAACTTATCATCCAAAATCGTAACCATTTTCAGTAGGCCATTCAACATATCGTAATGCCTATTTTAAGCCACTGCGCCATCAATCTGGGCAACCGTGCTATTAAAATTACTAAAAGTTTTTATAATGTTCGAGATTATTTTCTTCAGTAGCTGAGATTCTTGCTAAACAGTAAACACATCATAGAACAGTGCTATAAAACTAAATTTACACGATCTTGATATTACATGCCAATCATCGAAGTTAGCGATCGCTTAAACAACGTTCAATGTGCTATCCTCTATGACATACTTGCTTACAACTCTATAGAGAGACACAAGACGCTAACAACTATTTCTTGAAGTTCCAACTCCGAAAGCATCAGTTCTCCCGCGCATTAATTACTCTGGAGTGTGACAGCGGTACAATTATGCCACAGATTATACTACAAATTATGCTCATGCAAATTATAAAAGTTGGACCACTGCACCGAAGCAAAGGAAACTTTGGGACACTATTGATAATGGAATTAGGTGTTCCTCCTAACAAGAAAAGACATAAAAATACATTTTCATCCCACCATCTCGGAAAGAGTATTTTTAATCTTCAATATCTGAGTGGAAAAGCCGTTTTTATTCTCTAGAGGATAAAGTAAATTGAATTTAGAACATCGTGTGCACTAAGTTTGTGAATAAAAAAAAACATTAAACCTATTTACTGCTACCTCTATGGTGCCGAATATATCATACAACTTTTTTTTAATTTGTTAAAAACTCAGACTCGGAACCTTCTTGGTGTTCTTTTTTCAATTTGCTTTGTACGCGGTTCTTTACGCGGCATTTTTTCACGTCATTGTTAAACCTTATATTAAAAACAAGAAACTTGAAAACAAGTGAAAAAACTAAAATGAGTGATTCTAGCGACGAGGAAGTTTGCTTGACGCCAACAGAATTGACTGAAACTGTTAATAATGCGCAAATGAGCTTTCTCCCTCAACAATCACGCGAGAAGTATTTAAAACAGTACGATATGTTCAACACGTGGCGACTAGCAAAAGGAGCCAAAACTTTCTCAGAAAACGTTTTGCTGGCATATTTTATAGAATTATCCGAGAACAAGAAAGCAAGCACTCTATGGAGTACGTATTCGATGCTAAAAGCAACAATAAAGATGAAAAAAGACAAACATATCGATACCTATCCTAAATTAGTGGCATTTTTAAAAAGAGCCTCATCTGGTCATCAACCAAAAAAATCGAAGGTTTTCACAGTATCTGATATTGAAAAGTTTCGAAGCACCCGATTCCGTATATTTGGCGGCAAAAGTAAGTCAGTTGCACATTCAGTATCTACTTAAGTATATTAATCTCAATTAAATAGTATACTTAGTAGATGTTGATAGGCATAATTATGCGTTCATATCAATTTTATTCATTTATCTACTACAATACTCTTTACGTTACAGGTTGTTCTTATTATTGGAATAAACGGAGCATGTCGAACTAATGAACTAACACAACTTAATGTCAAAAACATTGAGAAACATTCAGATGAGTTACTATTAATTAATTTACCTAATACAAAGACAAAAAGAGACCGCAACTTCGTCATTCGCAAGGAATACGTAACGATTGTTGAGAAATATCAAGCCTTACGCCCGCCTAACACTCCAATCAATCGATTTTTTCTACAGTATCGCAATGGAAAGTGTGTTAGACAGCCTATGGGTACTAATAAAATTGGCAGTATCCCACGAGAAATAGCAACATTTCTTGAACTTCCAGAACCCCTGTTGTACACGGGTCATTGTTTCCGGCGAACTTCAGCCACACTTTTGGCTGATTCCGGAGCTGATCTCCTGTCCCTTAAGCGCCACGGAGGCTGGAAGTCCAATGCAGTTGTAGAGGGATACATAGAGGATTCCATCCAAAATAAGTCTAAAATATGTGAAGGCATCGTAGGAGCCATTACACTGAAAGAGCCTCAATCGGATCCTTGGACTGGCCCTTCTACATCAAAAATAAGCCGTTATGAAACACCTAACCATCTCCCTCTCTCTCCAACATTCACGCCAAGGGAATCCGATGAATCGGTACAACTATTAAGTATGACAGATAGTTTACCGAAAAACAGTACACAAGTGACTAACACCAATATTACAGTACCAAACAAAAATATTACACTCAATTTAAATAACTGTAGCAACGTTACTTTAAAATTTTCTTAATTATACCTTAGTATTATTTTGTTATAATTTAAAGATTATTCTGTAATACTTACCTGTCATAATGTAGTAATTAATACCTAAACTGAAATAAAAGTGTACCTATCTTGTGATTGTAAACGTTTTTTTTTTGCATTTAGTCATTTCCTCGCTGAGGTGGAATGAAAAGTTACGTGTTGCACTCGAGTGCAAAGATTTTTCACCTCGTGCTCTTTTGATTCCCTCGCTAACGCTCAGGATTCTAATTTTGAATCACTCGCTGCGCTCGTGATTCAATTTTAGAATCCTTCGCTTGCTCGGTCATCAAAATTGAACACGCGGTTAAAAAGCAACTTTGCACTCTTGTATAACAAATAACTATTTCGTACCACTTGCTCAAAAAAGTGACATTCTATGCCACAAAAAGCGAACATAACAATAGTCGGCGTTTCCTATCTGACTACTCTGAGAAGAAAGGCCGAAACAAACTCAGAGGTAAAAAAGCATTATACATATTTTTGAAAAAGGAATACGCATTTATTATGCAGTTATAAAATTACGAAAACCGACGAGGCCGTATGAGCTTGATGCCTTTGCTTTTCCGACAAAAAAATATTAGTCTAGGAATTTGCCGCGTTTTTATTTTCTTCAAATACATAAACGTTAAGTTTATTTTAATTTATTTTTTTAAATAAGTTAATGTTCTAAAAATACGTTTAACTGTCATTATTTTTAATAAATGCTTATCTCATATTATTATTGTGTTAATTTTTTCGCAAATGGTACGAAAAGTAAAGTATTTTCCTCGGTGATAAAGCTGTCTTAGTCTTGGGTGAACTTAAATCCCTCGCTACACTCAGGACTCGTCTGAAATCCCTCGCTTCGCTCGTGATTTAAGTCTTTAACACCCTCGCTACGCTCGGGAGTAAACCTCGAGTCCTTCGTTACGCTCGCGATTTAAATAGTCACCGGCGACAGAAGACACTGCTTTATCCCCTTGGTTAATAATCTACTATTAGTTTGGTCCTATGAGGAAGAAAGAAACCTACCTACAAATTATATTCTCACTCAAGCACCTTCCTACCTACTTCCGTGGTGTGATTATGTACCTAAGTCACTATGACAACTAACACAACGTTCATACAACCGACGACGTTGATCCGTGTACACCACAGCTTTCAAAGCTAGCTAAGCGGATAGTTGGGTACGATTTTCACAGTTTTATTCCGCTTACTACTTACTTAGTCATATTATTTATTTATTTAATACTATATGCACACAAATGTACAGAGGCGGACTTAATGGCATATGTATTATGTATTCTGTGCTAAAGTGAAAATAAGTGTTTAGCACTAGCAGCAGGCAACCCTATCTGACAGTCAATAACAAAATCCTCTATTCATAATGCCTCCATTTTGCCTCAGATTTCAGAGGAAATTGTGAAATAGGGCTGCAACAAAATTGACATTTTTATTCCTCATAGTTTTCACGCTAATGTCAGTCGACGGCAAAATATCGTGCGTCTAGCGATTTCAGGACAATTTAGCATAAAAATGCTTTTGCTTTGTACCTATTACTGCTATTATTTTAAGCAGCTATATTATAACATTTTCTGCATTTTAATAACCCTCGTAGATACAAGTTTGTTCGTCTTGTCTATCGAAATATTATGTTTTGATTACGCGCGGCTAAGCTTGCATCTGTTCACCGATACATTGTGTAAGCGATAACACCAGTAGACTACAAAGGTGGTTCCCTTTTGCTGATAATTCCATGGGGTGAGCCCTGTGGGCCATTGAACAGGGTGGTATAACTTTGTTCCGCATGATACGCGAATTAAATCCGCAAGGCTTTGTTCGTGATAAGAACGTATATCTCCTAGGTATAACAACTGCTATGAAATAATTTGTTCAATCTCTTTTTCATTGCAAAAGAGGGAGGCGCGAGTTCCTCGTCGCCTGAACAGGGTGCGTCGTTTGTTGAATATAATATTACGAAACAGCCAGACGAAGTTTTCTAGGATATTCGACGTCTTACATGAATTTTCGTTATCTGACCACCTCTACCAACTTTCTTACGTTAAAAATAATTTTATGCACATGAAATGCGGAGGAAAACAAACTAGTTTTTTTAAAGAAAATGACAGTAGGTACCTTTTCTTCTTTCTTCTTAGGTAGGTATGTAGAGGTAGTTATATTAACTTTTTCCCATGGATGCGGCAGAAAGCCAAGTGGATCCTTACCTATAACTACATCTAAAGATTAATTTTATTGTATTAGTATGTAGGTATTTCATGCAACCTCTGCAATCTTATAACTTATGTCTTTTTATATAGTTGTTACCATTTTTACCTTAGGATATCACTGTATTTGAGAATGTTGGTTCACCTATTATTGGCAACTGTGTAAGCCCTCAACTGTTATCATTCTACTGTTATTTGATATTTTGTATAAAGAAGCTGTTGGTGTACCTTTATTAATAAATAAAATCTACTCTACGTAGGTACGTTCGTACGTCTCTACGTTCTCCTGCTTCATCACTTTTAGAGTTTCTACATAGTTAGTAGGTATACCTACCTCCACAAACTTACCTATTACCCCTTAAATTGTGAAAGTTATCTATAAAATTATGGAAAAATATTATCATATCCCACTTCTCCTTAACAAAAAGTTTAAAACAATTTAGGAAATCCGAGGGCCATTAAAGGTAAAAGGGCAAAATTTAAATATTCCAAGAAATCATATAACAACCAACAAGTTAGCAAGTATCTCTGTTTGCATAATTTTTCTCTTAAAGGGCGTAAAGTGTGAGTTACTACTAGGCAGCTTGA
This sequence comes from Brachylomia viminalis, assembly GCA_937001585.2. Lineage (NCBI taxonomy): Eukaryota > Metazoa > Arthropoda > Insecta > Lepidoptera > Noctuidae > Brachylomia > Brachylomia viminalis. The sequence goes on along the minus strand of OW443302.2, from coordinate 8,454,620 downwards.
GTCTTAGATTTTAAAGTAAAAAGGAATCGAGAACAAGTAGGTACTTCACCAATCGTTTACCTATTTTCTAAGGAGGAATCGCCCCATTCCTAAGCTTATTATTTTCAATAGGCAATCCTTTTTTCAGGACTTTCATATTGGAGTTTCCCGGGCGTAATAAACGAAGGCAATTGATTAGAAAATTAAAGGACGTACTGAAGTGTTCTTGACCTGAATCGGTAGATTCGTGTTTGATTTAGCTTCTAATTTTTTCAGGTAATTTTTTATTGTTTGATTTTATTTATTTTATATAGCCAGGTTTTTTAATCATCAAAGTCAAAGCATACATTTCAAATATCATTTATTTCAAAGGTTGACGTTCAAAAGTGCCTTTTAAGTGAAAAGGCACTTTTCAACGTCGAAACTTTACATTAAAATAGAATTGATTCTAGTCGCCTCTTCCAAAAGTTTCCCATGGAGAAGAAAGGGCAAGAAACTCCACCGTTACTCTTTTAACACTGTCCCTGCCGACAATATATAAAACTTTTTAAGTTCAGGAGGCCTTGGAGGTCGCCGGCGGGTCCCAAATTTTCTGCCGCGCCGTGATTCAAATGGCAAAATTATTACAAGAGGCCGTGGGATCAGCCGGCGGGTCCAAATAAAAATCTGACAGGACGCCCGCGCCGTGGGATCCGCCCTGACCTCCCAAATTCAAATTGTTGTGTGTCATAGGCAAGGTAAGTATTTATGACAGAGGTAACAACAACAAACAACTACAACAGCTGAGAGAGAGAGAGTAACAATTGTATTGCAAGTTTTTGAAACCAACGAATGTTACGGCGTGACGGGTTAGTTAGAGTAACTACCCAGTTGATCAGAAAGATCTATTGAACACTTGTGCCTATTATAGTCCGCAATTGCTGTTGGTTTCAAAGCTAATTTATTTTTGTTTTTTTTTGCTTGTTACAGTGATGAATCCCACTTTATGTTTGGTAGACAAGCCAAGGACGTCTCGTTTATCTTTCCATTTGAGGACCAAAACCCGTTGTCACTTTCCATAGCAACCATTTCCCCCTTCTTCAACTTTTCTCCTTTATCATTCATGGGCAAACCTTTCCGGTTTTTTCAGACTGTGCCAATCAAGTTCGTAGAACGTTGTAATAGAGTCTCGGTTAACGCCAGTATAATAGTTGTCGGTGACTATGGTTCTTCCTACATCTAGATATCTATGTTCACTTGTTTAATTTTTGTTACCCTCGTAAACTAGCAAATCATACGTATAGCTATTATCACCACATATTTTGAAGAGCTTGATCCCATATTTGTCCCTTTTGTCTGGGATATATTGCATGAAAGCTATACGACCGTGGAAGGCAACCATGGTCTCATCGACTGTCAGGTTTTCGCCAGGAGAGAGTTTTGAAATTTGTTTGTGACGCAATTGAATCAAACGTCTTATCTTGACCAGTTTATCTGTTCGTGATGCACCTTGAAAAAGTGTATCCTCAAAGTGCCAACAACGAAGTAATAACTCGAAGCGGTTTCGGCTCATAGTCGATCCAAACAATTTACTTTTATAAAGTGGATTTTGAGAATTATTATAATTTAATCTGAAATGTTAGGCAGATTTTTATGCCCATCCACATAAATAAACCAATACATTTCTTCTTATCCTGTTCATCACAATCTTTCCACTCTTTCAATCTACAGGAACGTCGCATAGTTGTTATTAGTGTAGTTTTATTTGCCTAACAGTTGGTCATATTTACCTTTTTTTTTCATTTTTCAGTTAGGTTCATAATTTCTTCGTCAATAAACATTAAATAATAATCCAATTCACTGTGGCACGATTCGGGAATATTTTTAATCCAGGAGTGTCAGTAAATAGGAATGGCTTCTGAAGGGTTCCGGTTGGTAGGTACCAATTCTTGGCGCCTCTCGACTGCGCAGGACGGTTTAGTCGTTGGCGGGAGCGCGGGCGGTGGTGTCAGAACTTGTATCACTACTACTCGACGATTCATTGTCATCAGAGTCTGTGGTCATCAGTACTCAGGTGACTACCGTCTGACTCGGGTATGAAGTGGGGGCCTAAATCAGAGTGGTCCGCCATGATGATGATTTTGATGATTGATGGGTACAAAGAATAAAAAATGTAGCAATAACAAATAAGTTAATTATGTGATAGATACATGGTGCTCACATATTCACAAACATTGTAAATGGATACGATTTAAAAAAAAAAAATGAAGAAGTAATAATTCAGCATGTGAGTTATAGTTATCACAGAATGTAAATCAATGTCATAAAAATAATAAATTATACAATTAAATTAGCAACAAGTTTCATTTTTTTTAGACTCTAGATGGTCCTATGAAGCTGGACCAGCATGTTTCCTAGCATTCTGATCTTGGATATAATCCTCTAATTTGTAATATTATGCTTGTTTACAATGTGAACTTTTTATGAGTTATAAAATGTCATTCATTTAATTGCAATATATCACAAGGTATTTTGTTGTAACATTTAACACAGTAGGTACCTACCCCATAAAAGATCTAAATATATCATACTTTAGCTAAACTGAAAAATGTTCGATCTATTTTATCTTTATTTCTAGTATCAAAATTCTTACTTACGTAATATTTTCATAAATGAATTGGTCAGATATCGTCTTAATATTATTCTTTTTAAATTTGTCCCCGAGAGATTCGCGGCGACGTAGATTATAAATGGCTCTAACAGCCCTATTTTGCAAAATAAAGATGGATTCAATGTTAACAGCCCGACCCCACAGTAAAATGCCATACGTCATAATGCTGTGGAAGTAGCTAAAATATACCAAACGCGCGGTTTCTACATCTGTTAACTGTCTTATATTTCTAAAAGCATAAGCGGCCGAGCTTAGCCGCCCCGCAAGAGTTTTTTTATGATGTCCTCATTGTAATTTCTCGTCTTGCGTGATTCCTAAGAAAACCGTGTGATGTCACATTCGCAACTTCTAACATTAGGTCATTTAAATCTAATGTATTTGTTTTTTTTTTCATTTAGTGCCAAATTATTTACCGTAAGCCAACCAATTTTGGACCTGAAAAATAGAGCTCCAGACATATTCTGTTGATTTAATTTTAAGATCTTTAAAAGCTTTTTCATTACTCATACTCGGATAGTAGGTCTGCAGGCTTAGCATGACGCTTTCTATTTTATACTCTACTGTAGAATAGAAATCGCTTGACTAATACCCTTCTGGAAAGGTCTTCTTCCCGAGCACGAGGTTTTCTTCATATACAGTGACTTTTCTATAGCAACGGGGTTAGTTGCAAGTGATGTGTAAATCTACCCAATTTAGTCGTATTTTTGCGTTTCGTTCTCAAACAAATTTATGAAGGAAAGTGTTTTTTTCTTCAATAACTAAACCTGAATGGTATATTTGTTGTCAGTGATTTATGGCTGGTGCGCGCAAAATATTAAAACATAAAACACATTATTTTGTGTATAGTGCGTATTTAGTGCCATAATTTTATTATACTATTTTGATGGCGTCACGCAATAAGTATTCTAAACCGACTTTAAAAAAAGGAGGAGGTTTTTCAATTCGACCGTAGGTACTATATTTTTTTTATGTGTGTTCGCGGATAACCTCGTCTTTTATGAAGAACCGGTTTTGATGATTCTTTTTTTTTTTGGAAAGGAGATATCCCAAGGGTGGTACCATGATAAGGAAACCAGGATCTGATGATGGCATCCCAGAGAAATCGAGGGGAACCTTAGAAAATCGTAGTGGCGACTAGTGCGTTTGTTATTTTTTTTCATTATGTATTTTAAAGCACTGCTATTTCATGAAGGTCTGGAGTCGATCTGATGATGGCGCCGAAAGACAGTCGAGGGAACTGCTTGTTACCGCCTGCGCCATCTACCAGCATGGAAGAAGACACAATCAAGATGGCGACTTGAAGTTGTCGCCGACACGGCGTACTTGCGAATGACAGTGACCAACCAGTGCCAAGCATGGCGGCCAATCACCGTGCAGCGTCGCCCACCAACTTCACTTTGATAGAATTTTTCGTCCTATATCACGCTCCACCATTTTTTTTCCTAAACAAAATCTACATTTTTATTGTTTTAAGTATTTTTTTGTTGTAACGAGTATTTCTAGTATAATAAACGTCTTCTACTAGACAATAAAAGAAGTTCATTGAAGTACCTGCTGAACCCAACACGAACACGAGAGGACACAACAGCCCTCATCTTCCTGACCCAAGCATCGAAATTAAACACTGCTCAACGATTTACTGCAATTACCTAGTGTTTGGGCTTGATTAATATGTATTGATGAGAAGTTTACACCTAGATGGGTTGTGACTGTCATTAGAGGTCTGATGATGAAGACCAAGGACTGTCAAGGGAACTCCTCAACGTTTTACAGTAGCTACCTTGTGTTTGGACTTAATTCATTTCAATTGATGAGAACTTTGCACCCATATGGGTTATAAGTGCCATTACAGGTCTGATGATGGAGACCATAGACAGTCGAGGGAATTCCTCAACGATTTACAGCAGTTACCTTTTGTTGGGCTTACCTACTTCATACGGTTCAATATGCCAAAATGTTCAGTTCGTACAAAAATAATACCTAATTAAGATTGGAGTTTTACATAGGAATAGGTACCACTACATACTAGGCATGCTGATGCGTCAATTTGACACTGAATTTAAGTTGCGTAATCGCATTAATTCTATCGTCGTGTGGCCTACTCAATAATTTGTTTGAATCTAAGTCAGACAACGATATTCCTTCCAAGGTTTTAACACGACCCAGAGCAACATCCGCCTATCCTTTAGCGAAATTTTTCTTGCCTAGACCTATAACAGGTTTTTCTAATATAGTTCCCTGAAACTTGTGAACCGTAACTGCCCAACTAAAAATCAAAGGTAACATTCGGCGCTCGACATCTCCGTAACCTTTTGTTGCCTGAAATGTTGCAACAGTAGGAGTATTCGGTACCCAGCCATTTTCATCTTTAATTCTACTTTTATTTATTAACTACTTTATCTATTACTTGAAGACGCCTGAACCGATTAGGAAAATTCGTTTTTGTTTCAAAGGGTATATTTCCCAGGTGGTCCCATTTAAATTTTATCGAAATCGGTCGAGCGGTTTTAAAAAAATCAGCAATAAATTATTTTTAAATAAAAAAACCGCCTTCAAACGGACGTGAACGTATAAGACGATCGTTTTTGAATTGGTGTGGAGTAGGGTATTATAGCTAAAAAGTGACTACAAAGTGTAAAATAACTTAAATAACTTTAATTTCGGAAGTCGGTGTCTTTGGATCAGTATTTTAGTTTTTGCCACCGACTTCCGAAAAAGTAATTTTCACTTTGTAGTGTATTTTTTTTGGAAGATGGTTGTTTTTTTTTTGTAAAAAAGTTTTTTTACTAGGTTATTTTATTATTATTTATTGTTGTAAGTATCCATTTATGTAAAATGATATCATTTGATTTTAGTAATTTTATATAATAGTATAATCTCCATTTAAAACTGAATGTACATATTCAGTGGTCAAAGAAAAGATTTTGGCTCTTATTAAGTTGTTTTATATTCCCTGTGGATGTACCTATTAGTAGACCAAAGTTAAAGTCGAGTGTAAAAACTGTAGGATCTTTTGTTATTCCTAATTTAATTTTGTTAGTTTATTGTTAATACCAAAAATCTATTATTTACAGCTTTAGAAGCTCAGCAAAACTAATAGACGTGTTGATGGACTATACAGGGTGGGTACTGGCAGGGACATACAGCGCAAAGTATGATATATACAGGGTGTTTTTGACAGTCCTCCACAAAACACAGGATTGATTCGGCTCCTTATTCTGAATCATATCCCACTGGAAATTTTCTCAGGAAAAAAAAATTATGCCGTAACGTAACGTAATAAACTAATAAAAGACGCGGCCCAGGTGCGCCGGGGAGCGCGCGGGGGGCGGGGGCAGCCTCGCTCAAGCTCGCTGCGCTGCCGTCCGCTACGTGCGTTTTGCCACGGTAACGATACATTGCGTGTGAGGTAAGTGATCACGATGTCCCCCCATAAAACAAATCTGGTTTTTTGGATTCCCTTAATGTTCCTGAAAGAATTTCATGTACCATCTTAATATGATGTACTGAAGCCACCCTATCAGTTTGCGGAGGGCTGTCAAAAACACCCTGTATATATATATATATATCCATGAATTCAGCACATGATTCTAGACCCCCTAGTGTAGAATTATTTGCCGGTTATAAAATTGAATCTGCTGATTCATAGAAAAGTGCAATACCTACGCGGTCAAAATGTATGAAATAGCATTTTTTTTTTAAATTACAGACGGAAAATTTCAACGCAGGGGGTTTCAGAATCATGTACTTACTGAATCCATGGCAACATGGGGTTGCGCGTCGTTGACTCGATGTCCCTGCCACCCTGTATGTCTACCCATCAACACTTCGCTAACGGGGAGTTTTCGGGCCCTATTCCCATCTTCGCTCAAGTTTTTCTATATAAAAACTTAAATAATATCGATGATTTGAACCCAACATGTTTATTTCTGCCTATTATGTGATAAAAGCAACAATTCACCGCCTAAAATTACTCGCCTTATCGAAAAATTTAAACGTCGTCGCGGGACGCCTGGCAGATGTGAAATATCGAAAACCATTCTTTCATACTTATTTACTGTACAAAATAGTATAGTAAATAATTATGAAAGAATGGCTATACGGCATAATAAAAAACCAAATATCACTTTTTTTAAAGAAATAAATCGTTCTTTATTTAAAATATAGCGTGGCGACGTGTCGCCACGGCATGCGTCGCTACACCAGCAATCGGTTTCACGTGCGGCTATAGACGTTTCACATCAAAAAACAACTAATGAATCTTTGTCTAGGTCCTTTTATAAGTAGACTATTTCGGAAGAAAGATAAAAAAAAATAGAAATAAGCATCACCTTTGTACCTATTTTTCTCTTATTTTCTTCTTGTCTGTTTATATAAGTGTGTACATAAATGGTTAAATAAATAAATAAAGATTTCTATCCCAAACTGTCAAAATCGGAGAAAAATTTTACGTCATGCTTGACGTTGTATACAAGTGTCTTCACTGCCGTAGACAATTTTTGTAATCGCCATGCTAAAGACAGTAGAAAACTTTCCACAGTACACGGAAACGTCATTTTTGTCTACTCTTACGTCGACAAAACGCTTTTCGACGGTTCTCGTGCTACGCCTGCTGAAGTTGCCTGAGGAGCGGGTTGAAAGTAATACTTTTCAGCCCTAGAGAGAATCGGTTTCAACTGACAGCTGTCAAATTATTCAAAAAAACTAGTTCTATTTTCACATTTCTATTGAACCATGTTCCAACTTCCTATACAGGCACTCAATTACAGCGTGATGTAAAATTTAAATAACATAAATTAAGTATTAGTTAAAGAACATATTTTTTTAAATGACTTTATATATCTACTATAATTAACATTCAACTACGGTAAGTACATAATTTAAACGAAATTAAACACGCGCCGTCATTGCTTGTGTTTAAAAGACTCGTGAAGGAACATTACTTGTCGTTGTGATCGTGTTCTCATAATTGTAATTATCTATAGTCTTCATTTATTTCGTTGCTTATAAATTTTGTATGTACGTATTTATGTATCTATTATTTAGGATATGTATATAAGTGTATCTATTACTTAGGATATGTATAAATGTGTATCTATTTTAGTGTATTGTATACATACTTATTATTTGCACCAACAACAGCCCCATTTTATGTCCAGGAAAAGCTCTGTCCATTCCAAGGTTGCCTGGAAGAGATAAGGCCGCCCATTGTATATTAAGTAGTGTTCAATTTAATTTTTGTTGTTATGTTTTTTGTGGTGTACAATAAAGAATAATATATAAATAAATAAATAAAATAATCTGGTACTAAATGGTAAAAAACCAAATGCATTAAATTTAAATTACCGAATGTAAGAAGTAGCGAGTGTGACATCGTGTTGAATGGAGAAAAACTGGAATTTATTAATCACACGGTTTTCCTGGGAATCACGCTAGACGAGAAATTACAATGGGGACCTCATATAACATCTCTTGCGGGGCGGCTAAGCTCGGCCGCTTATGCTGTTTGAAAGATAAGACAGTTAACAGATGTAGAAACCGCGTGTTTGGTCTACTTTAACTACTTCCACAGCATTATGTCATATTGCATTTTACTGTGGGGTCGGGCTGCTGACATTGAATCCATCTTTATTTTGCAAAAGAGAGCTGTCAGAGCCATTTATAATCTACGAGTACGTCACCGCGAATCTCTCAGGGAACTATTTAAAAGGATTAATATTATGACAGTACCTTGCCAATTCATTTATGAAAATAATATGTACGTAAGAAAAAATCTACATCTTTTTAATAAAATAATATAGACTATAGATTAATAGACATAATTTTAGTACAAGAAATAAAGATAAAATAGATCAACCATTTTTCAGATTAGCTAAAGTACATACATCTTTTATAGGGTACTGTGTTAAATGCTACAACAAAATACCTTGTCATATATTGCAATTAAATGAAAGAAAATTTAAAACTCATAAAAAAAAGTTCACTGTGTAAACAAGCATAAATTACAAATTAGAGGATTATATCCAAGATAAGAATGCTTGGAAACATGCTGGTCCAGCTCCATAGAACAATCTAGGGTCTAGACAAAATTAAACTTGTTGCTACTTTAATTGTATAGTTTATTATTTTTATGACGTTGATTTACATTCTGTGATTACTTTAACTCACACACTGACATATTACTTGTTTACATAATTTGGGAAATCGTATACTTTTACAATGTTTGTAAATATGTGAACACCATGTATTTATCACTTAATTAACTTATATCACTGCTACGTTTATTAAATTATTTTTACCTATTGTGGTAGGGTAATTTTTATTATAGGTGCATCATATTCACATATAATTATATAATTAATGTATACAAAATATTGTAACACATTTTAAAAGAGTAACGGTGGAGTTTCTTGCCCATTCTTCTCCATACGAAACTACCTTTTGGAAGGGCCGACTAGAATCAATTCTATTTAAATGTAAATGTTGACGTTCAGAAGTGCCTTTTATGTGCCTATTTGAAATAAATGCTTTGGCTTTGAACAATTTTTTTTAAATAACATAGATTTGGGCAAAATATTAAGCATTTTTTCAATGATGGAAATGAAAAATAATGGCTGAATAGCTAGTAACCGGCCACAGAAAAAAAAAATGGCGGGGAAGCGGCAATCCGATCTTTATTAGTTTTTTCGAGTTGTAGAGTTTTGTTTATAAATACTTCCTTAAAACAGAGATTTGTATTAACACAATGAGTTCATCTGATTCAGATATGGATTTAACGCCTGATTTCATAGGAGAAGAGGCTCATTTTTTCTATATCTAATTCATGTTTTTATTTTTGTTTCCTTATATTCGTAATGAAAAGCACAGTGTTTACCTCGGGTTAAAGACTTATTTAGTCCCTCGAACTAATGGCGAAACCCCGTCTCGGGACTAAATAAGTTACTTTCACCCCTAGGGTAACAATGTACTATTATAACAGTCTGTAGGTTTGTATACTGAAACCTAAACTCCAAAGGGCATGCCTTTACATTCGTTCTAAGCAAGGCAGCAGAAAGAGCAGGTGAGCAATTAAAAGCCTCAGTAGTTATAAGGGGAATATTAGCAAAAATGTTTTCAAATTCCTGAGCTATTTCTACATCTGAGCTGATGGGGCCAGGTGCTGTCTCTAAATTAAATTCAGTATTACGCTGTTTTTCCTACCTGTTTCATTATTTATTATTTGCCAGGTAGTTTTGATTTTGTCATCAGCTGATTTTATTTTATTGCTAATATAAAGAGCTTTAACTATTATGTAAGTACACACTTTTAAAAGTTTTAGAATATCTTGCAACATACTGTTCTAAAATCCGTACAGTTTTCAAAGTTTTTCCCTGCCTTTACGAATACCTGGAGTCGCCATCACTAAATAAGAACTTCGTATAAATACTTTTAGTCTTTAGTAGAAAACTGAAAATAACTCGGCATAGAACTCATTTGGGTGACATGTATTATTCATACTCTGAACACATCATTTATTGGCAAAAGAATGATTAAATTTCTCAAAATATTTACATGTAGGTATGTAATTGGCATAAAACCTTATTTGAATATTTTGTAAAGGCATGTAGAAGCAAAATGTTAGGTATTGTTTGTCCACTGTGATCAGATGGCCACTTATTTACAATTTGTTTGTGTATGTAATCACAATTACAAAAAAATATTATCTATACAAGTGGCAGAAGAAGCTGTTACATGGGTTGGTTCGATAAAAACATTTGACAAATCAAATGACTTAAAAATAAAAAGACTTAGTAACCTGACAGTAGGTATACGATTTATTTTCTTATAGATAAATATTAAAAACACCACATACGATTATTGACTTACTACTTACTAGCACTAAGTTTCTTTAGCACATCATCCATTACAGAATCAAACACAGATAGATTCTGGTAACTTGGAGGTCTGTATACGCAAACTATAACATGCATATCAATCTCAACAGAGTAGGTACCTATAATTCAATTATGTTCAACAGACTTGCTACATATTTCTGACTAACCGACCACTTGACAATTCAAAAGTGCCTGTAAATGGTTTAATTGAAATAAATGCTTTGAGTTTGAGACAGTCCGATGATGTCTTTTCGTTCTTAATATAATTTTTAATTAATATTAATGACCTGCCATTTATCATACCTTTTTAAGCTAAATGGCTAATTACACAATACTTTTCAGCAGCAATATTTGCTGATGCACACACAGATGACTTTGCAGCTTTATGGCGCAAAAAGACCGCGTCATTCATTAGCCGGTTACGTGGAAGTCGCCACAGCATCTTGAGTGCCATTGCTGCTAGGCACGATTGTCCCCTGACATGGATCTTAGTGCAGCGGACCAAGTCCCTGCTTACTATTTTGTACTAGCTTAAGTCTCATTTAAGGATCAAAGTTATCACAATAAATAAATAAATTTAATTTAATTTATAGTTCATTGACCTTGCTTGATGATCTTTTAACCAATGTTCTGTTAAACAAATGACACGAAACTTGGTATTTTCTAAAAACAATTCTATTTCCAGTAATTTGGAAGAGCCGCCTTGGATATTTTGATTGAATAGTTTCAAAGTATGTTGAACTCCCTTTGGTTTTTTATTAAATAAGTAATAATAATAATAATGCGTAATATTGGCAGAAGACACCTTTATATTATTCTCTAATAATAATTAGTTATATGAAGCGGTAACTTCTGTTGTCTTGCTAACTAGTTTAAAGAGTTATCCGGAGTGACCTCCACGAATACAACTGAAGTTTCTAGAATGCCCGTATGAGATTGATCAGGAAGAGAATACCCTATCTGACTAGTAGTGGCCTCCTAGGATGTTGGTAATAAAGGTGGATCCTCCTTCGTACAACATGATGATTCATAATGAATCACTATGTACAATTAGTTATATTAGCTTTAACCTCATTTAAATGATATGCTATCTACATAACAATCATTTGTCTACATTCCCAAGACAGAGATAAAGTTCTCTGAGTTAACTTAAAACCACTAACAAACTTGCTAGGGTCAAAAAACAGTAATTTATCACTATGAAAACATATCAGCATGTGATTATTATTATTCAATTTATAAATATAATTATTTTCATCATCTGATAAAGTAGGTCAGTTCATCAGTTCATCAGAGTAGGTAAGTTAGAGCACACTACATTAGATTTCCTATATTTAACTTCAATAAGGCGACCACACCATCCAATATGTCCTTTCTGGAGCAAAATCATTGTAGAATAATTATCTTGGTTTATGTTTGCAAATCTTTTAATCATTTGTTTAAAACTTATGTTAAAATAACTATGATTGGTAAAAGCTATGTACCTATGGCTAAAGTAATTGAGAAACATTTTTCCAAAGCCAAAAACATTTTTCTAATTCATCACAAAAAATATATAGACTTGTACATAGGAGCTTAGTATCAATATCATACTTTTCCCTACATTCATAAAACTCAATAGTACATCTACTTATTTAAACTTTTTGAAAGGATAACACGTTCCCTTTTATGGGAAAGATTAAATTTTGAAAGATTTGGTTTTTTAATTGCTCTCTGTGACCGTTTAATTATTTTCTTAATTTATAATACTTAAGTTTTTTACGTCTCATCAACATTTCTCGGGACCCTGGAGACCCGGAACTTTGGAAGGCGTATGAGGGCCGAAGCCAACTCACAGAGGACCGTTAGACGCTTTTAATGGAATGAGGCACTAACTGACGATTATCCCTGTACGCACTATGTTCAAGTGCACCCAAGGACGACCCTCGATTGGTGTAGGACTATTGCAGGATATGGAAACAAATATATTGGATTATGGGCTTGGGTGGATAAAGTGAACTGGTTATCTAGGACTATGGGGAGACTATTGCCCCTGCCTGATCAACATTTTATATAAAACTCAATCATGGTTCCCCAGAAACTGTCGTTAGCACATAGTGACTTTGCGACAAGATGGCAACATGTCCTGGGGTGCTTGAGGAGTGGAAAGGTATTCCACGGCTATCAGAACAATCCCAGAGCTTACTGGAATACTTCCTTCCTCCGAGCACGTTTTGCTCTGGCGAATCTCCAGTCAAGCCGGCCAATAAAGGCAAGCCAGAGATGAGGAACAAGACTACTCCCGAGAGATAAGGTCCGTGAGGGTGCTGCCCCACAGCTCGCCACATGCTGCCCTGCGGGTTTCTGTATCTTTCTTGGTCTGGCCCCTCGCTCTAGACCTGTTCCGGCAAAGTACTCTCTACCAGCTCAGACCTAGAGTTCGGAGCGCGCAGGCCATACCGCGACGTCAACGTAAAGATACGGCAACGGTGGTAAATTTATAATAATTATTATTAATTGTATGGTATCGTCACCAGTCAAATCTATTGTTACAGCTGGCTCACACGCTGATTTTGACTTACTGCCTACCAGTTCATAAAATAGGTTACTGGTGTTACCAACCTGTTTACTGACCTTGACAGACTGAGAGAGTTATGGCCTTATGGGCTTCACATAATTTCTGTTTAAGTTCTGAAATATGGTTCAAAGCCAGTTCGTGGGTGTCACTGCACTCTTGAAATGTTGACACTTGGTGTTGTAGTTGACTGAGCTGGTCAGTTAAGTCCATGTGTTGTATGTGTAGCTCAGCCCGTTCATTTTTGAGGAAGGTGGTATTTGAGTTAATATTTTCCACTTCATCTTCGCCGTCTTCCCTTTCCTGGAGCAGTTGTTTGCATTCAGCTTGAGAAGCTTCGAGCTCCTTCAAGGTAGCTCTCAGCTTTGCTTCCATTTCCTTGATTGTAGCTCTGCGACATGGAATGTGTGAAATTATGTAGCTAAATATATATAGCAGTGCAAGAAAAGATGTCTGATTGGTGGATAAGTAGGAGGTAGTTGGGGGGAAAAAGTAAATAAAGTAATTTGTTGAGAAAAGCTATTACAAGATTAAGTTAATTAGAATTAGATGGAGAAAGTTAAACAGAAGAGAAATAATATAGTAAACACTGCTCTCCTTGTTATTATCTTATAACTAGATAAGTACAATGAAACTTGATTTTATGTGAAGAGTTTGTGACACATTACAAACTAAAATTTTATAGTAAGAGCTAGTAATGAGCTTATTTTGTATAGTATATTTATATGTGTTTATTATCTGGGCGAATGTTTTCGCAATCTATTTTGCTTCCACTATTTGTCAAGCAAAAGGAGACATAAACCATGCATCATCTCGTTGCTGTTTTTACTGGTATTCAAGTGGACTGTAGGATATCGATGCTTCTGAATCATCATCACATATAGCTAGGTACCTATACCAGATATAGCATTCCACTGTAGAGCCTCTTCAACTAACCAGATTTTATTCCTTATTTTTAAATACTGCGGTAGTAATGAACCTATATTCAAATAATAGCACATATAAAACACGCAATACTACTTCTGGAAACGCGACGTGAAGTGCTAAACAAACCTGTCTGGACCAATTTACGTAAGACCTACAGTTCGCTTGGCGATATTTTCGCTCCATATCCTGTGATCCCGACCCGCGAAGGAGACTCGGTATTTTTTTCACTAACGCGGTCGTAATGAAAATACGAACATACGATTTGAAACTGTAATAAAATGTTGTTTCTATTATAATTTGTGGTCAGACTAACTGATACCAGCTACAATTTTACACAAACGTCAATACTTCTTTTGACTCGCTCAAAAATGTATTTTAAAAAAAACATTGTTATGGCTCTTTCTTTCATATTTGGGAGGTGCTGGTGGAGGTGTAACTATCACTTTACAAAGCTGACTGCATGAGGAGGAGAAAGAGTAAAAATAAAGGTAGCTAGGTACCTACTTGGGAAAGGCCTACATCAAACAGTATTACAGTAGGCTGTAGTGAGTTGAGATACCTACATAATTGCACCTCTACCTTTACTTACTAGTGTTTTTTTTTGTCCTATAATATTTTAATCCCGCCGTCAAACTGTAACGTAGTTTGGTGGGTTTATAAAATGTACCTATTCAAATATTTGCTGCCAAATAAATGTTTTTTTTGTTTTTACTAAACATCATTTTATATCTTTAGTGCCTTCATGTCTGTTAGTCAGTTAGTCACGGAACTGATGAAATAAGAGTTATACTTACTCGTACCTATAGAATTACAGTAACTAAATTTTATGTAAGAATCAAACCCCGACCCGATGCTCGATACCCGCCCTTGTGAAGTTGTGACAACATGAGATCCATTGCGGTTTACTTCCTTTTTTTACTAGTTTTAACTGAAATTTTCACAGTAGTTAGGTGGCCTATGACAGGAACTCACTCAGACTCAAGCATCACTTAAAAACTAGTTTAACGCCATTAAGTCGTCGCCGTCTTGAGTGCGGGCCTAAGTTTGAACTAAAGTTTCTCTAGTGATAATAACCTAAAGCAATTAGCTTATGCTATCTGATCTACAGTTGAAAGCTATTTTAGCCATCAGCAAACCATTAGCTACGGCTTTTAGTCGTTTTAAGTTTAAATTTTTCAATGCTTTCTACAATGTAAGATACCGTTTCCGCCATCTAGCGACATAATACAGAACTAGGAAAAGTTGCTTGACTCTAGCCTTTCAAGCTTGCAGAGTTTTGTCTCATAATTATTGAAAAAACAAACAATTAAATGCAATGCAATTAAAACATTATAGTAAAAGAAAGCATAATTGGAAATGCAGTAGGGAAAAATACAATATAATGCCGGTAGTACAAAATGTTTAATTTTGGACGCACCGAAAATATTGATCATCCTCGTTTGAACTGCGCATGCTCGGGGATGAAGATGGTTGAGGGTTGAAATCAGACAACCAAGGGCTGTGAAACTGCTTCAAGTTAGATTTTTATATTTTGCTCTCTATACATTTAATTTGAGCACATTCAAGTTTATAAAGTTTATTAAATGAGTGTTAAAGAATCTGTTAAACCATGGGGAACATTCAAACCAACGAAAAACAATCCAAAACTGGAAAATCCCCTGCTAAGGGTAAACATTTTATGCGAAACTTGAACCGAAAGTCACCGGGAAGAGACAGCAAAAAACATGGACGCAAGAAGAGCGATGCCAAACGTGACGCCATCGACAGGGAGTTTGATAAAACGCCAGATTCAGATATCAACGAACCGATCGAAATATCAGATAACGATACGGTCGAGTGCGTGTTCAAAACATTGCGGCAGGGGGAGGGCGCCGAGTCGGCGAGCGTGCAGTCGGAGGTAACGGTGACCAGGTGCGAGCCGCGCTCCCAGCCGCGGTCACCGACCCGCGACCAGTTGCCCGCCGCCGCGCCGCAGCCGGCAATCTCGCCCGCCAACGACTCCACCTCCGAGTCAGTGTTTACAGACCCGCTCACGCCGCTCGCCGTCGAGCTCAACCAGTGCTACTATTCCGCCGAGAGCGACAGCGCGCCCGAGGAGTTGCCGCGCACCCTCACGCCTCCACTGCTGGCCGTGCAGCCCGCGAGTGTAGCTATGACCGTAGACATGCCGCATGACGATGCCGCCTCCTCGCTCTCCACCGATGACTTGGAAAAAGAAGAAAAAAATGACGTATTCGCTGACAGTGGTGACAAAAGCGAGAATGAAAAGGTTATGGGCACTGCATTTTCGGGCTGGTGCGGCGTCCACCAAGCGGAACGGAATATAGAACGAGTAACCCACGAGTGCAACCACGATTTCCTCGAGAACCGGGTGAAAGCTTGCCCGGGACAGACTTCGTTCACGCTGTCGAAGCATCGGAAGGTGGAGCTCCCTCCGGTGGCTTGCGAGCCATCGCTCACGTTACTAGACAACGGTCAGTTTACTAATAAACCATTACATTCATCCGTACTTCTTGAAAGGGTCTCTGAGAGGCAATGATCACCAACTATTGTTGATCGAAACTGAGAGATCTCCTCCAAATACACATAAAATTTACATAGTAGGTAGGTACGTATCTACCTAGGTAGCCAACATGCATAACGAATATTAGCACACAAGTTAATTCATAACAAATGAAATGAGTTCCGAAACGCAACATTAAGTAAAACGCATCATCCTCGTAGGTACACTGAGGGCATACAGATAAAAGTTTATCCACGTTATCTATTTACGTAGTTGCTTATCACAAAGCCTCATACAAATCAATCAATGCTCCACGGTGTATTACTACCTACATATCTAGATGCTATTCGTATGGCAGCCTCTATTTCTATTGGGTACTTACTTGTTGCTGACATACAGTGCTCTGCTTACTTTTCACAATGGGCGAGCAAACCAGTTTGTTGATGTTTTTACGCACCGGCACCGAGCCAAGTTCGAAACAATCAATTTTCAGCTCTATTTACAGCGATTTAATGTCGGTAAGGTGAATCGATGTGTAACCAGCATCTACATAACAACAAGTACTTAGTATTTACTTACATAAGACAGTTTCCCGCTCTAATGAAACATGATTACCTTTGGCTGCGTAACCTTAAGTGGTATAAAGGTAGGTACCGTCTAAGATCTCATCATGCGGGCAATTTACTAATTTTTTTGGCGTTTTTCTCGGTACTTATTTGCCAGAGAGTTTAATTATGTTATGATGGGAATAAAAAACTTAAGTACTTATGTTGATGTTTGGTATAATACTTACCTAACTTAATATACCTACACACACCTAATGAAAACATTATTCCGAAAACTATCTAATACTAAGAAGAAGAACTACTTAATATGTAGCTATAGTTTTTGCTGATTAGTTAGTAGCAGACCAAGAGACTTTTGAATCAGCGCAACAATTCTACTTTTGCCTGCACCTACCCAAGTTAATTTGAATTAATGAAACTTATTAAATAATATCGACCCTATCTTGCTATCCACAACAATTGTAGATACAGACACAATATCATTGACGTTTTTTCTTTGACAAAATCAAAAGAATATGGGATTCTTTTGATGTTCACCAACAAAAGGTGCGCTCTGATACCGCTACATTTTTAAGCGGAATTAACAAAGCATTGATTGAATAGATCTTCGTACTTTAGACCACTCAACTTACTCATAGAACAGCTGTAATACTAAGGCAGAAACTCGAACTGTAAGAGAGTGTACGCTAGTTACTCTAGTTCTAAGAGACTTCACCACAGCTGAGCTCTGAGATGTCTCGTAAACAACCAATAAGTGGCTGGCGCTGGTGCACAGAACCGGTCGAAGTGGCGTTGGTGGTGCTTGGGGGAGGGTTTCGGCTGATATGATGATTATGATGAATTGGCTGGTGCGTTCAAAATAAGGAGTTATTCCGTTTATCCATCCCAAAAATCCACCCTAAAGTGGATTCGCGGAATCTCGCGTCATCAGAATCGAAATAAGGTGCATTCGCATGTCCGAGAATTCACTCTAAGCCTATAAATTCCGTTTATCCAACTAGGCTTAGGGTGGATTCTTGGATATATAAGTACGTTTCAGCGTATCCACCTTAGGCTGGATTTTTTGGGGTACTTAAACGGAATAACCGAAAATAAGTGGACAGATGAAAATAACACAAACCTACCTATCGGTTGTTTGGGTATCTTTTCGGCTCCTCTCCTCACTGTTGCCCTGGTGCCTGATGAAACAAAACCGCATACACTTTATGATCACAACCAAAACTTTACTGTTCCTAAAAAAAAAACTTAAAAAAGGCCGTAACTAAATATTTATATAAATTTTTGTTCGTTTTCGTTTCAGTTGTAACAGAGAAAGATCGCAGGAGTTCGAGTGTTAGTGACAGCCCCATGTCCGATTCGAATGTGCTGAGAAAGGTGGCATCCATCACACTCGACAAACTGACTGAGTCCCGGGTGGTGCGCCCCAAGTTCGTGCCTGATAAACTCAACTTCAAGCTCTTGGAAAAGTTTGAAGGTAATCATTAACCAGTTGCTTCATACATACTACTTTTGCTACTAGCTTTTGCCCGCTGGCCCGCTTGGAGGTCTGATATTATATCACATGAAAACGTACCACCGGAATTAAAAGTAGCCTATGTCCTAACCCAGGTCATGGTTTACCTTCGTGCCAAATTTCATCGAAATCCGTTCAGCCGTTAAAGGCGTGAAAAGGTAACCGACAGACATTCACTTTCATAACAAAACTAGCAAACCCGGCGAACTCCGTTTCGCCACCAGATGGCTTTTTTTTTCTTCACTATAAGCCTCACGGATCCCGAGACCTTTGCAACGAATGCAAAACCGTGGAAATCGGTTCCTGCGTTCTGGAGTTATATCGTCAGGAAGGAAAACCCTACTTATTTTTATATAGTAGATAATATCTATAAAAATAAAAATGAAATGCTGCTCTTTGGAAAAAGCATCACTTGAGAACGGCTGCACCGATTTGGGTATTTTTGGTTTTAATATATTCTTAATAGTCCGAATTATGTTTTTATGAGCCGCACGATTACTGACACATGCGTGCACTGACTGGACAGGTCCACTCAATCTGCGTGGTTTTTCCATAAAAGACCGTTTCAGGCACCAATCTACAGAGATGACATATTGTGCTGTTGTATATTATTTACTTGATTTATTTGAATTTTTAATTATTGTTTGCTTATATAATTATGCATTCCTAATCGACTTGAGCCACGATAACGAATCCTGACATTTTATTATTTATGTTGTATTTAATTAATTAACTTTATATATAATTACTTAGCGTTAGAAACAAATACATATACAATTACATGCCTTCAGGCAGATTATGGAGAGACCAATGTGCACGTTATATGTTATCTGAATTATGTACCCATTTTCGCAATAAATGAACTTGGAACTTGAAGTAGTCTTCACATGATCTGACCTAGATTAGGTATGTCTGGACTTTAAAAGAGACTGACCTCTGAGTTTCTTTCGGCCTTACTTCTCAGATAGGAAACGCCGACCTCATCTCGTTTTTAAAATATGATTGACGTGTAAAAGTGTTAGTACGCACGGCTACAGATCAAGCTATAATTTTCCAGTATAAGCTGCATTGCGATTCTGTAACCATCTCACCGTGAAAACTTAGGTGAAGTGAGCGTGGAGTGAGCTGCCAGTGTCATCCCACTGATGCTAGTGATTGATCAAGCATTATATTTACAATCATAATCGAGATTTTAATAATATTTTTTATGCAAATTCTATTGATAATTTTATACTATTTCAAAGTTAGTAGGTACCTATCTAAATCTCAAAAAAAAAACAACAATGAGTTTTTAACTGAATTTCTGTTTTGCTATTTTATTTTAAAACCCCGGAAATAGTCATGTTTAGCCACATACATAACTACATAGGTACTAGCTTTGAAATAATATAAAATGATCAATATAATTTGGATAACAATATTATTAAAATCTCGATTACGATTGTAAATGGAACGTTGGTAAATCCCTAGCATCAGTGGGATGACACTGACAGCTCACTCCACGCAAGTCTTCACGGTGAGATTTTTACAGAATCGACCGGCTGATCTCGCATTATATAGGATTTCCTTACAATGAGAGTTCAGTGTAAACTGGAAATGTATCTAGCTTGATGTGTGTCCAAACCTACATACAGAAATAAAATCATATATTATTTACCATTTAAATTTTAAAAAAAATTGAAGTTTAACGATTAAAAATTCGGAAAAAGCTGAACGCTTTTTTTCTAAAGGATTTCTGTATGAACTAAGTAATGAAATTTGGGCAGGACTACGTCTCTCTGGTCAGCTAGTTTATAATATTACTATGTATAGGACGGATTCGATAAGGTACTTGAGCCGCTGCTAAGCTTGTGTGCGGTCCTGGATTCGACCCCATAGGTCGTGTAGTGAAATTGGATGTCTCCATAGGTTGACGGCACGGTTGGCGCAGTGGTTAAGCGATTGACTGCTACGCTGCATGTCGCCGGTTCGATTCCCGCACGGAACAAATATTTGTATGACCTACAAGTAGTTGTTCCGCGTCTGGCTGTTCGTGTATGTGAGTTTAAATGTTTGTAAACGCACCCACAATACAGGAGAAATCTGTAGTGCGCGGTAACGTTTAAAAAAAAAAAGCTCTGCCTTCCCCTTCGCGGAAAACAGACTTCATGGTATATTATGTTAATTGAATCCTATCTACTTCGCTCATGAAGCACGATCGCATTTTCTTTCTTTCTTTTCTTTTCTTTCATGAATCTCTCGGCTCTTCTTATATCTTGATAAGTTACACGTAGTCTGCACTTGTTGTCCTACTTACGTAGTCACTGTAGAGTAGGTACTTCGTCATGAGATAAAGAATAATCAATAATAAACATCAATGTTATATTTCCAGTCAATCAAAGGTCGTTTTCTGGACTTTGACCACCGCAGACTCCGTTGACTATATTAGGCGAGACTGATTTAAAAATACAATCAAAAATCTTCTGTGTATATTAATCAAGGCGCTAACAGTTGAATGAACATCGCGATAAGAGTGTTATCTCTTATTAACAAATAGTCCATAATTTCTTATCGCCGTTAATCATTAGCCTTAGCAGATAGGTACTAGCCATTAGTAACTAGCGTGCATACGTGACATAAAGTGCGCGAGCTCTTAATAACTAAAATTCTAAAGCTATGCAACTGTCAACAAATCGTGTGAATTTCACCAACTCATCTGTGGCACAGTTCAATTATGTTACATTTCTCAGTCAGTTTCGTTCGAGGAGAAAAGGGGTGCAAGACATCGGGAACATTGTACGCTTGCATAACGATGACTTTGCGCTGTTAAGAGCGGAAATTACACCTAAAATTAAATTTCTCCGTGCCGTTTCAAAGTGTTTGATAAATAATCGTGCTCTAGTATTATATGTGCCATCGAAAAAGTTAAGGATGAATGTGCCAAAGACGTTGCAGTGGTATCGTTTTCAGATGTTTGTTTTAAATAGTGAAAATTATAAAGTTCATTTAGAGTGCGACATGAAGATGTCGGTAATTGTGTTACAAGTTAATATTCATGCTGAAACAACTGTGTTGTGTACAATCCATGTGTCGATAAATTGTCTTATGGCCAAGGAAGTGCTACAAAAAAGTACGTTTTAGGCCCAAAAGCCGCCTTTCATACTAATTTAGGATAATTAAGCATCTACAGTGACTACAGTACAAACCTATCCGTTACGTAAAGAATCCGGTCATTGACGCGAGGTTATTATGTAGACCAATTATCTATTCAAACACTTGTATTATGCTACTTGCTTGCTTATTAGACTTTAGAACGTAGGACCACACACCCTATGCTGTGACGTCATTTCTAATATTAACGAAGTAAATAAGTACTTTTAATGAAGTTCATAGCCTGCCTGTTAATTGAAGTGCCAGCTTCAATATTTTTTTTTAATGGTACCTACCCATTCAATACGTAGTTTTTTTTTAAATATTTGTAATTACATGTCAAATTTTGGGTAAATAACTCGAAAACAATTGAATTTCGGCCATTACATAATGGCATAATGGGGGATTCAAAGTGTTTTATTTTGGCCCCCCTATCAGCTCCTGACGGATATACGTCATATTACAAGTAACCCTATAAACAGGGTGAAGTTTCAAAAAATGTTTGATTAATAATTTTTAGCAAAGATAGTCTACACAAAATGAAAGCCCATGCTGCTTGCTTTCTGTGTACACACGGGTACACGTCAAGCTATGCATTTGTAGTTTACACTGACCTCTCATTGTAAGGAAATCCTATACAATGCGAGATCAGCTTATATTGGAAATGTATAGCTTGATCTGTAGCCGTGCGTACCTACATACATTTAATTATATGGACCGTTCTCTATCTATTCCCCTGCAAATGGTAGGTGAGTTTTGAAGTGGTTTACCCCACAACGTCACGCCCGCCCGTACCTATTCCCCGAAGTACCTACTTACCAGAGGTGTATGGTACACGCACATTTTGACAGTGTTTAAGTTACATGACGCCATCAGATTCTGTAGATACGCACGACTGTATATCAAGCTAAACATTTCCAGTATAAACTGACTTCTCATTGTACGAAAAGCCTATACAATGCGAGGTCAGCTAAAACTGCAAAATGTACCTATACCTTGATATTATTATGTCGTCGTGCCTACTACTGCTAGGTCCCATAGATAAATTGGTTGGTTCGAACCCTGGTGGTTCTGAAAAACTGAGTTAAGTCTAGGTAGGCAGTAGGCACCTACGCTATAAACACCTACGTCCACGTAGGTTTGTTTGTTTGTTTGTTACCTGATAGAAATACAATAACGCGTAACATCAATATTAGTAAATAGCGGCGCTGTTTTACAGCGGCTCTATCTTCACGACACCTCGGCGGTCTGTCCCCGTCAGGTGAGACCCCCAGTTACCTGGGGGAAGCCCGGCGGGGGACGACCAGCGACGGAGGTGCCGACTCGACGCTCCTACAGAATAGGGTGTGTGGCTCCCGCCCGTCCCGCTTCCAAAGCTATCCGGTCACGGTCCGGGATAAAAAAACCCTCGTGTGCGTGTGAGCGGTATTGTACTGTGCTCAGTGCGCTCAGTGTCTACACTGTGTACGTGAATTGCCGCCCGCGCCGCGCATTCACGTGTGTGTTTAGGCGCCTGTATAGAGGTGGGTGTCTGTATTTCGTTTACGTAACGTGCCTAAATTAACCTAGCACACGCTACGCAACGGATGTATATGGTCCTCGCCGGCTACATGGAGCTGCACACCCAGCGCGTAAAACGTTCTACGTGACGGCAAGGGGAGCTCTTGATGGACGACTCCGCATCACAAGTACCACCAGACCACGATACTGTTGCGTGTGAGCCGACCTTTCATCTTTCCTGTAAGCGAGGTAACCCGGGACCCTAATCCTGTCCCCAGGTCCCAGGACCGTCTCGCTTATGAGCGCCACGTCGATGTCTTGTTCCCGAAGGAGATGGCGGAGGGGGGCGACCTTGTCCCGTAGGCCGCGGGCGTTCCAGTGGATCACCCTTAATGGCCTAGCCATGGTAAAGGGTTAGAAGGGTGGCCAGGCCATCAAGGATGACCGTCTCTATGTGCTGGCCCTGTCTGATGGCCTTGAAAAGGTCCATCAACAGCTTGATGGCATGTTGTAAATTCTTGCTTTTACGAATGAGCGGCTGTTTTAGCGCCGGTAGCGCCGCCACTCCGGCATGTCTTTTCCTTTTCGGGTGTCACTTTTTGCCGCGGCGCTATGCCGGCACTAGCTGTAGCATTAGCTAAGTTGGATTCCATTTGAACCTGCGTCCTGTTTACGGCAGGGTCGGCCTTTGGGATCTCTTCCTGGGTGGCCGGGGGTTTGGGCATCCTTCCCTTACCTTGACCCCCACGACCTTTCTTCCTCCGCCCCGAGGAGGCGGCTTGGTTTCGCTGTATGGGCCTATTTGCCGCCACCATCAGCGTCGCGCTTTGGGCCTCTTCCGGCACCGCTTGTGGCTTCTCGGTGGCCAATTGGGGCTGGCGTGAAGCGACAGTAATGGCGGCAGTCCCCGCCCGCTTGTTTCGGGTTTCCGCCTGAAACACGGGGCACTAGATCTTGCTCGCGGGGTGCGGGCCACCGCATTGGCGCAGGTGGCCGGCAGCTCCCGCGGGCGTGGGCAGTCACGTGCCGCGTGCTCGCCCCCGCATCGCACACAAGCGAGCGGGCGGTGGCACTGGTGCGAGCTGTGCCTGAATCGCTGGCACCGGTGGCACTGAGCAGGCCCACCTTTTCCACGCGAAGCCTCTATTTTGACACCACGCATGTACATGAACACGGTGGTGTCGTAGATGGCCCAGACGTCTGGGGCCTTCTTTAATATCGGGTGGACCACGCAGCCGGGTCTTCCTTGTGCACCCTTAATGTGGCGCACATACTCCGGCTGGTACCCCAACGCCCAGAGTTCCTCCTCGATCTTCTTGGGGTCCGTGTGAGCTGGCAGCCCCCTGATGGCGATCTACATAACTTTGTCCGCCGGCAGCGAATAGGCGAACCACGATACTCCACTTTCTTTCTCCAGGCCGGTCAGGTAACGCTGGACCAGTCGGTATTCCTCCTCGCTGCCTGGGGTGAAGCGGACTCCACCCCAGTATGGACGAGCGTTGGGAGGCCGGCCCAGCTTTGCGCTGATGGCCTGGAAGTGGGCGGCCCAGTTCGGCAGCTTCTCCACCACCAGCGGCGGGAATCGAAGCTTCCGATCCTTCTTCTTCCCCGGCTGTTGCTTCGCTGACGTCGCGGCGCCGGGGAAGGCATCAGGGGTTGCACATGTAGAGGGGGCAGGGGGTAAATAATTACTACTCACCCCTGCCCCCCTGGTTGGTGTCGGCGATGACGGTGCCGATGCCGGAGGCAAGCGGCGTGCCGCGTCGGCGAAAGTGGCCGACGCCGGCGAGTCCAGACCCCGCGGCGCGCTTTCACGTTATGGCCTCACCGGAGCTCCTCCTACGGCGCTGTCGCTGGGGTCTGGGGTCGAGCTGGAACTCGCAGCGACGGAGTCGGTGACGCCGGTGACGCCATAATGTCCATGGCATGTGGAGAAATTTGACAGTTTCGTATAACCTGATGTGCTGGCGAATGTACTCCGGTCTTTCACATGTGAACATAGATTTGCACACTTATTTGCGGCAATGCTTTGCCAAATCGCCAATCAAAAACAATAAAGGGTGCAAATGCAACTCGGATGCAATGCAACTACACAGCGGTCGATATTATGTCACGATGTGTCGTCGATCGACCGCAGTCTGGTTGTATGGTTATGGTAGGTACCTACGCACGCAGCGGCACATGGGCTGTCATAATCTGTGTTAGGATGTGGGATTTTGAAATCACCGTCGATCAAAGTCACTGCACCTAGCATATTCAGTCTTTGTGTGACTAATATTTTCACGCATTTTTCAAAATACCTTCTTATATACCTATATTCAAAATACTTTTTTTGTTTTGTTACATTGGTGCCGATTCTCTTGTACACCGAACTAACCTAACTAAACTATCACTAAAATTCCTTACTTTTGGCTATGAGAATCTTAAAGCTATTCTGCAAAATACAATCTCTAAATTTAAAAATAATTTTGACACAACTAAAATGGAATTTGACAATCGCGACTTCACGTGGTAGGTACTTGTTTGCTCACTGACGTATAAATAATTTGTAGTCAGTGTGTTTGCCATACCAGGCGATTGTTTTTAGAGCCGGAGGCGCGCTTAACACTCTCACCGCCATGTGGTCTGCTGGCCGCCCACAAAAATGTCAGTGCAGCAAGCCACTATAGATTTGTACATCTTTACCAGCAGGCCATGTGGTCCGCGGTGATCCCACAAATTCAATTATTTCTATAGAGCTTGGCTTGCTAGATAATAATTTAATAACGTATCTTGCCGGCCGTCCACATGGCGTGCTGCAATAGCCTAGCGTGGCGTGGTGTAAAAGACATTGCATGGCCCGCGCGCCGCCCACATGGCCTGAAGTTCTAGAAAAACCTTAAATGTGTATGGCGGTGAGAGTGTTAATGCTTAATTGCGCGACATGTTTTGTATGGAATTTTTCACTTTTTGTATGGAAAATATGAAAAATTAATACTTACATATTGAGTTTTAGAGGTTTTTTGGTTTCATAAAGGGGGTCGAAATTTACATTATTTTTGCGATACGACACACCGTTTTCGAGAGATGAAAAAAAGATACAGTAGGTACTGTTTTTGCATCTGAAGTTGAGGTGTATGTTGGTGTGAATTTCAGTTCATAACAACTAATTTTATTCCACACCGATTAAAAATAGTCAGATTTAAGTTAGACAATCAAAATTTTCAATGAAAAACGTCAAATTCAGATGGCAAAATTGCTATTTTCACTAAATTAATAACTCAATGGTGCCGATTCTGTTGTACACCGAACTAAACTAACTAAACTATCACTAAAATTCCTTACTTTTGGCTATAAGAATCTTAACGCTATTCTGCAAAATAAAATCTCTAAATTTAAAAATAATTTTGACACATCTAAAATCAAATTTGGCAATTGCGACTCCACGTGGTATTTTTTTTTTAGAGCCGGAGGCTCGCATTATTTTGCAGCATCGACATGTTTTGTATGGAATTTTTCACTTTTTGTATGGAAAATATGTAATAAAAATGTTTTTTTTTTACCAACATGTTGGATTTTAAATGTTTTGGAGTTTTACAAAGGGGGTCGAAATTTTCATTATTTTTGCGATAGGACACCGTTTTCGAGATATAAGCAAAAGAAAAGAAAAAAAGATACAGTACTGTTTTTGCATCTGAAGTCGAGGTGTTGGTATGAATTTTAGTTCATGACAACTAATTTTATTCCACACCTTTTTAATCGCGATTAAAAACAGGCAGATTTAGTTACGACAATCAAAATTTTTGGTGAAAAACGTAAAATTCAGAATAGCAAAATTGCCATTTTCACTAAATTATAATCTCAGTGCCATCTTAGTGCTGTCAAGCTAAAATTTGGTTAAGTTGTGTCACTTTAGTCAATTTCTAGTTTAGAGAATTTTGTGACAAGAGAATCGGCACCAGTGTCATCTTAGTGCTGTCAAACTAAAATATAGATAAGTTTTGTCACTTTAGTCAATTTCAGAATGGGAAATCGTCGTTTGACAGGAATAGACTAATTTTGGTGATTTTTAGTCTAGTTTAGAAAATTTTGTGACAAGAGAATCGGCACCATTGTAATTCATTTTAATTCCTACTAAACTAAAGTATAGTTTATACTACTCCATGCAAAACAATGCATATTTATCGATAAGATCACGTTATGCGTGGGCGCCGGTTGCGCGTCACTAATTTGCATTAGCTGTCAAACTAATATGGTAATGGCTGGTAGCCAACCAACCTTGTTTATGTTCAAAAACTACTTCTACATAGTGTTTTGTGTGAACATGAAAGCAAAACGTTTGTGTTACTTCCAGGTCAGATGCTCCTGAACTGGTACATATCATCAATAACGGAGAACAGTCACTTGAAAGCCTTGTTAAGTGTTCAAGATCAGAGGAACCTTGGGATACAGTATTGTACCAATCTTCTGGCCGCTGGCGTCCTTAGGCAAATATCTGACAAGGATGCGGCCACGGAAAATATATTTAAGGTACCTACCTACGTTCATATTTAGAATATGAGAATGCTATCTTAGTATGTCACAAAAAGTTAAGTCCTAACCAAACATGCTCTGCTCTGTTCTAGATTTGATGAACGTTTCTGTGTTTTAATAGTACTTACAATTAATTGAACAGGCAATAAAAAGTAGATAAATAATGTTTTTGAAAGCGTTACATGGCTGCTTCACCAATAACAAGAAAAAGTAAACTATAATAATCAGTCTATAGAATATTGTTCCACAGAAAATGTATGATGTCCTTTATAAAATTGGAGATTTTAGTCAAATAAATACATATGGTTTTTCATATTGATAAGGTCAAACGAGAGAAAGGCTACATCTATTCAAGATTGTAAACTGACTCATGCTGCATTTAATATGTATATCAATGTCAGTTTTATGGCATAACTAATGAATGGCCATGAACAAAATAGTTTTCAATACATTTTGAAGGTTGCCTACTTTTTGTTTTATCCATACCCTAATCCTTACTATTTGAAACGATTTAAATACTCTTACTCTTACTCATTCCAGCCAAATTTGATGTACTACTGGGCTCATATGGAGGCGCCGGCACTACAACCAGTCACTCCAGGCAGACTACACACATCTGTGTGGCCACCTGACAAGGACTCACCCTACTTCACACAAGACAACCAACGGGACTTAGAAAACAATAAGTTCTTTAGCCAAAACAATAATGAAGAAATAAGTGACATTGACGAAGCTAAAGTAGTAATATCTCAACTAAAGAAAAAACTTCAAGAGCTAGAATATCAAATAGAGAAATATAGAATAAACACACAAATTGAATCACTCAATAAGAACATAGAGAAACGTTTTGATTCCATCAATCAATATAATCTTTTACAAACTAGAACAGAATTAACAAGCAAAGAAGTACAGACTTCAAGTTTTGCCAGTGAACTAAATAAGCTATCAAATAAACCTGTGATAAACATACCTGAATATGACCCTCTAAGAACAAATGTAAATATTGATAAAACATTAGATTTAAGTAGTTTAGAACATAAAAGTGAGATGGCTATTACAAGTAAACCTGATGTCAGATCTGAAAAAATAGTAAATTATTGTAAGTTGAATAAAAGTAGAGATTGTAATAAAAGTTACCGTATAGATGATCTATCAGAGCTCAACACTACTGAAGATATGAAGAAGGATATTGACCAATACCTTCACAATGTTGACCAAAGCAGTGCTTGTTCATCAGATTCATCATTTCGCAGCACCTTTGAATCCACTGATATAATTACGTATAATGCAAAAAGTTTCATAGACTTCGATAAACATGGAGAGCCCCCAATGTTAGGGAATGCAAACACCATTCATGTTCCGCATACTCAAGTTTTGTACAAAACAGTTGACAAGCAACCAATATCAACTAGTCAGTCATCACTGGGACATTCAAGTACTATCTCTTTGGACCATGACAATGTGAGCAGTGTAACTGATTCAGATGATAAAACATGTTTATCAATATCTGACAGGTCCCCAGAACTGACCCTATCTGCGAAATCTGTACAGACCACAGAGACATCTTTGTTAGCGCAAGTCTCGCCCGTGAGAGCGAGCCTACCTAGTCAAATTGTACCTTTCCAACCTCCTCCTTTACCAGGAATGCCTCCTCCTCCACCTCCGATGCCAGGAACACCTCCCGCTTCACTTGAGCTGGACTCGTTTTCCTCTCAATTTCCAGAGCCAACCGAACCGCAGCTTACGCCTGAAATAAGCCCGTCGCCACCCGCGACAGTGCCTTGTTTGGGCCCACCTCCTCCACCAATGCCCGAGAGCAGCCCCTCACCGCCTCCAATGCCTACAATGGGTTCTTCGCTTCCTTCTATGCCCGAACTAGGTCCTCCGCCCCCTCCAATTTCCGGAATGGGTCCCCCACCCTCTCCAATGCCCGGAATGGGTCCTCCACCCCCTCCAATGCCCGGAATTGGTCCTCCACCACCTCCAATGCCCGGAATGGGTCCTCTGCCCCCTCCAATGGCCGGAATCGGTCCTCCACCCCCTCCAATGCCCGGAATGGGACCCCCGCCTCCACCGATGCCTGGCATGGGCCCCCCGCCTCCACCAATGCCAGGGATGGGTCCGCCCCCACCTCCTCTGCCGGGTACTGGTGCCCCACCACCTCCCAGTATGCCCGGGCTAGGCCCCCCTCCCCCTCCGCCGCCCCTGTCTAGCGGGCCTGTACCTTTCCCAGCGCCGCCTGTCGGAGGATGGAATGTTCAAAGAGCAAGTAAGTAGCGGCCACTTTTATATAACAATTTCATATTATAAATGCAACCCTTTATTCATAAACATCTTTTCGCTAAATTGGTGTTGGTCTGCTTTTCATTAACTCGATTTACGTGCAAAAGACTAGAAAAATAAATGTATTTAGAAGATAAGTGGTTATGAATAGAGGGTAAGGGTTTACCAAGATTGTAAATAACATTCTGCTTGTTTTAGCTTTAAGAAAAACTCCAGTGAAACCTGCTGCACCTATGAAACCGTTGTATTGGACGCGAATACTAGCAGTTCCACCAGCGCCTGCCGCCCAGGCAGAGTCAATTTCAAGCAATTTTAAACCCTTGTGGTTGGAAATAGAAGAAACCAACCTAGATAATATTGAGGAATTTACTGATCTGTTCTCAAGGCAAGTTGTCAAGGCGCCAGTCAAGAAAAAAGTCGAAGTAAAGACGAAGATTCAACCGATCAAAATATTGGACAGCAAGAGATCGCAAAACGTCGGAATTCTTGCAAAAAGCTTACATGTTGAGTTCTCAGAGATTGAGAATGCTATTTACAATTTTGATACGTCGGTAGTTAGTTTAGAAGCGTTGAATCAGATTTACGAATTGGTTAGTATGTTTATTATTCATTATGGACATTTGAAAAGATTGAACATCGATATACAAACGTGTTTTTTATTTTATTTAATATTTTCTTTTTAAATCCAGCGAGCCACTGACGAGGAGGTATCAATGATTAAAGAACATCTAAGGAGCAAACCTGAAATACCGCTGGACAGACCTGAAGCATTTCTACAGGATTTATCTGGTATACCAAATTTCGCGGAACGAATATCCTGTTTTATGTTCCAAGCGGAGTTTGAAGATGCGGCTAGCACAACAATGCACAAACTAGATAATTTGAAACATACCTGTGAGGTGAGAAAACCTGGTTTTAATAACTGTTTTTTTTTTTTTGTTAATTATTAACACAATTGGCTCGTAGAGCGCCGTCTCCGTACCAGTAAGACACTCTCTGAAACTCGGTGTTCCATATTAACGGCCAGATACCAACTGTATTATGAATAAAATCTTGACATTTCTCGGGACACTTCCATGACCCTTGTAAGGCGTACGAGGGGCCGAAGCCAACTCGCAGAAGCCCGTGAGACGTTTTTAATTCAATGAGGCACCATCCGATGATTATCCCTGTTCAGACTATGCAAGTGCACCCAAGGACATCCCCCGTGTAGGACTATTGCAGGATATGGAAACAAAGATATTGGACTATGGATTTGGGTAGCTTATTGTTTGAATAAATTATTCATTTGTTTTCCAGTTTCTGACGACCAGTGAATCTCTGAAGAGGTTGTTTGCTATAATCCTGACTCTCGGCAACTATATGAATGGTGGGAATGGTCAGAGGGGACAAGCTGATGGATTCGGTCTTGAGATTCTTTCAAAACTTAAGGATGTCAAGGTAAACCTTCCTGATTTTTTTATTTTTTCTTAAAAAACGTTGCCCTTCACTAGGAATTTCTCCTTATTGTGGGTGCGTTTACAGACATTTAAAGTCACATACACAAACACCCAGACCCGGAACAACTACTTGTAGGTCATACAAATATTTGCTCCATGCGGGAAACGAGCCTGCAACACGCAGCGCAGCAGTCAATCGCTTAACCACTTTGGAAAATCTTCATGGATGTCCGCCGCCCTGGGGCGGGTGGCGGGGTCTGTCAGACTCTTACTGACTAAAAACCACCCCGGTGTTCCATCTCACACCTTCACCGGGGGTCGCGGGAACGTACGATCCTTCCGCAACCCCCGACTGGTGCTGGCCCGCCACTGCGGGCCTCTTCGGGTCTGGGGGGGGGGGGGGGGGGAGGTGTTTAACTCCCCCCGCGACGTCTAAGAGGGGCGCGCGTGGAACACTACGCGCCGCCACCTCGGGTCCTGGTGTGTGGGGGGCGACGGACGTCCCCGAGTCCGTCGCCCCTGGACCCATTTAGGGGGGCTGGAAGAGGGCGTTGTCCGCCTTCCGCCGACGCCCGGTGCTCCTTCTGCGGACCGGGTGAGTGGACGAGATCTCCCTCTCCCTTTCCGCAGCCTCCTGCGAGACGACTGTTTCGTAGAAGGAAACCACCGCGTCCCAGAACTCGTCGCTGCCGACCATCGCCTCGACTACGGTCGGCAGCGACAAGTCACTGCCTACTTCTGAATCGCTTAACCACTGCGCCAACCGTGCCGTCATTTATTGATACCTTTATTATAAATTATGTCTAGTAACAAGTCAACTTGCAAAACAAAACTATTCAGTAGATATCATGGTTTAGGTTGGAAAGGGTAGTGGAGTTCTTATTTATAGTCCCTTACAGCTAGATTGACGATACCACAGACGACACTTTAAATCAGCAACGTCAGCTGTTTATTAAATTTCATACTTTTATGTAACATAAACCATATTCCTACTAATGCTACAACCTAATTGGACCTTTATCATGCACTCAATATTGATAACAGTCATTATAATGTTATAAATAACTTTCACATGTATTATCGCCATGATATTTTACTATACCTTCTGTCGTAATTATGACTTACCCCAGATAATTTGTAGGTATCTAGCTTAAGGCCCTACCTTGAAAATGAATAGTGTTTGATAGGCGTTGCTTATTTCCCCCGCACGGCCTGTGGCCGTTCTATCTTCCGTGGTCGGCCGCCACGTTGCGTCGCCGCTACAAACTTATCTGAACCAGGGCCAAAAGTGGAACTAACGAAATCACTGCACGGAAATTAAAAAGGTTTTTTAATTTCCGTTAGCATGGATTTTGGGTAAGCATTATTCTTATCACTGTCGTACTGTGAATCTAAAAGAGCAAGATAAAGACGGAAACATCTCTAAGAAAAATGTGCGTGCTAAGTAACGTTAATTTATCTCGGTCTATGAAATTTTTTCACTATTCTATGTAGACAAATAATACTTACAAAATAATTAATTAACCACCAAAATGTTTGTTAATTACTTATACCTAATAGACAACATGAAATTAAAAATGGATTATGAATATTAATGAAATTGATAAACTCCAACGCCGTTTCTCCGACTACCATACACTGTTAATTTTAACTCAAAGCAGTTATTTCAATTAAACTATTTACAGGCACTTTTGAAATGTCAAGTGTTCGGTCAGTCAGAAATATGAAGCTGCCCATTCCAAAACGTAGTAGGTACCTATAGAGAAGAATGGGCAAGAAACTCCATGGACGCTCTTTTAAATTGTATTGCTACATAAATATTAGTTACATCATTAATTCTTCATCATCATTCTTTGGCCCTGCGCGCCAAAGCCTGGCTTAAGGCCAGCTGGCATTCCGACAGCGTGACGTCATTCTGACCTTGTTTACAAAAAACGTTCCTATGTTGTTTGTATGCACTTTTATCAGACCATAGATTGAAAATGCCACAGAGGAAATTAGACTTTAATTAAGAGAGCAAATAGAGATGGAAGCCGCATAAAGTGACTGTCCAACATGTTGGACAGCCGGGGCTTGACGGCCTGGGCGAAGTGACGTGCTTGAACGTCACCACGGGCCAGATCGGTAGGTATAACTATATCTGAGAACGATGTAAATAAGACGTACACGGTGAGTGTCCAGAGTACAGCAAATAGTAATTTAAACAAAACAATCCACAAATAAAATAATTAAAATAAGCCGTGGCGGCTAAGAGATGACCAGTCGCAACTGACAGCGCCCGTTCACGAACACGACGCATGGATCAGCACCATTCAGTTTAACCATTTTGAAGGTAGCTAAATGATCCAACACACGCGCCACCGTCAGCGAGACATTTGAGTGAGCATGACATCTACCAGCCGCCAGGGCACATTCAAATCAATGAAAGACATTACCCGGTAAATGTTAGCTCGATAGTACTCACACTTCTCCTATGTAATTATATAATACAATGGCGATTAAGTTTATACAATGCAAAAGTAGTCTTACAATCTTCAGCAGCTCCAACAGTATTTTCAAATTTAATCAATTAGTTGTGGTAAGGTTAGTTTAATTTCAGCAGGGCCAGCATGGAGCCAAGCATTTTTTCAGCGATAAAATACCCTAACTTATAAAATGACTGTCTACATAGTGTGCATTTTATACAATATTTTAATTTCGTCTCATTCAGTTGAAGTATGTGGGGAGGTATTTTATTGTAACATTGTAAACAGTACCCATGAAAGATGAGTCTACTTTAGCCAGTCTGAAACCTGGTTGAACTAATAGGTCCCTATTTCTAGTACTATAATTATGTCTATCACCTCTTTTACTAAAAAGATGTAAAAAAAATCTTACATACATGATGTTTTCATAGATAACTATATTGACAAGGTACCTTCATGATCTCAATAACCTTAAACAGTTCCCTTAGAGAATCGTGCCTGCGGAGATTATATATGGCTCTGATGGCTCTTTTCTGCAGAATAAAAATGGACGCGACGTCCGCAGCCCGTCCCCAAAGTAAAATACCGTAAGACAT
Organism: Brachylomia viminalis; assembly: GCA_937001585.2. NCBI lineage: Eukaryota > Metazoa > Arthropoda > Insecta > Lepidoptera > Noctuidae > Brachylomia > Brachylomia viminalis. Next base: position 8,420,130 of record OW443302.2, on the reverse strand, counting down.
GATACTATGAAAGTAACTAAAATAGACTAGCCTCTCGGTATCTACATCAGTAAATTGACGGATTTTTCTGACAGCATATGCTGCTGAACTTAACCGCCCCGCCAGAGATGTTAAATGAGGACCCCATTGTAGCCTTGAGTCGAGCGTGATCGCCAGGAAAACAGTTTAACGACGAATTCTAGTTTCTCTTGATTCAATACTATCTCACAATCACTACTTTTGACATTTGGTAAAGAAAATCAAATGCACTTAGTTTTTTCTTCCATTTAATACTAAATTATTAGCAGTGAACCAATTATGGACCCGCAGTAGGGCGTTATTAACGTCGTCAAAATTTGTAGCACTTCTTTCTACCTTAAAAATTAAAGAAGTATCGTCAGCAAATAACACCATCTGTGGTTAATTTTTTAATAAATGGAGTAGATCATTAAAAGAGGAGAGGACCCAATATCGAGCCTTGTGGAACTCTATTTCTACTTTTAAACCGAGTGAATTGACACCATTTATTGGAACTTGCTGCTGCCTATCATTTAAATAAGATTTGTCTAGACTGAGCGCAAGTATTCCAATTCCATAATGCTCAAGTTTCAAGAGCAGGGTTTCGTGATTGACGCAATCAAATGCCATGGAGAGCTCACAAAAGATTCCTATGGCGTCTTGGGCCTCTTCTCACGCAAATATGTGATTTAATAAGGTGACACCGGCGTCAGTCGTACAACGAAACCATACTGTTGATCGTGTAAAATTTTTTTGGTGTTAAAATGATTTAGCAATTGATTAAGCATTACCTTTTCAAATACTTTGCTGAAAACTGGCAACACGGATACGGGTCTATATTATTGGTGTCTTTACTGTCCCCGGATTTGAAAAGTGGTATTACCTTACTGTATTTCATTAACTCCGGGAAGACTGCTTGATCCAGACACAAATTAAATAAATAAGGCTAAGTAAGGCGCTATAGTCTCAATTATGGATGTACAGACTTGAATGGACATTCCCCAAAGATCTTCAGTCAATTTGATCTTGATTTGCTTAAAAACTTTTATTACTGTTATGGGGTTAATATGCTTAAAGTTAAATTCAATCGGGCAGGCTGAAACGTTCGCCCTTACTAAATCAAAAGCGAACGAGGGCGAGGGATTTAAGGTTTCAGTAGTTTTAATCGGATACTGGTAAAGAAATTTACAAATTCTTGAACAACTTCTTTGCTGTCGCAAATGAGACCACATGACGTCTCCAGTGTGTAATCAGAATTATGCTTTTTCACACGAACAATTTACTACCTAGACCTACTATTACATACATTCCGTCAATAACGTAATACTCTTAACTTTTCCATCGTGTCCTACTTTTCTAGTATATACATATAATTATGTTCACCTTACTGTACAACAGTACGGTTTCACCAAAGGGCGTTGGACCACTGACGCTGGTGTCACCCTAATAAAGAACATTTTTAACGCCTGGGAAGAAGCACAAGATGCCATTGGAATCTTTTGCGACCTCTCTAAGGCGTTCGATTGCGTAAACCATGAGACACTTCTGCTGAAACTATAGCACTATGGGATTAGAAATACAGCTCTTGATTTACTAAGATCATACGTGAAAGATAGAAAAGTTACAGTTCAAGTAAACGGCATAAACTCATTAGGGTCTGAAATGGCAATGGGCGTTCCTCAAAGTTCGATATTGGGTCCATTCCTCTTTTTAGTTTATATTAATGATTTACCCCAATTACTTCAAAATCAACCGACGATGCATTATTTGCAGATGACACATCATTGATATTTAAGATAGACCGACGGTCACAAAATCTTGACGACGTGAATAGTTCTATTCTTCAGATCCATGACTGGTTTACGGTAAATAATTTGCTACTAAATGGTAAAAAAACCAAATACATTAAATTTTAATTACCGAATGTTAAAAGTAGCGAATGTGACATCATATTGAATGGAGAAAAACTGGAATTTATTAATCACACGGTTTTCCTGTGAATCTAATCTAATGTTGGAGCTGATGAAGATTGTACAACCTATCTTTGCATTGTATAAATTCAATCTCTTAGTATTGTATAATTGCATAGCACATGTGTGAGCACTATGTACCCACTATAAAGCTTACTGGGTTCGTCTTTCATTGACTTGAATGTGCCCTGGCGGCTGAGAGTATGTCATGCTCACTCAAATGTGTCGCTGGTGGTGGCGTGTGTATTGGATCATTGAGTTCCCTTCAAAATGGTTGAGCTGAATGGTGCTGATCCATACGTCATGTTCGTGAACGGGCGCCGTCAGTAGGCACTGGTCATTTCTTAGCTGCCACGGCTTATTTTAATTCCATAATTGTTTTTATCTTTTTATTACGGACGCTTTTAACGTGCACGTGTTTCTACATCGTTCTCACATGTATAATTACAACATGAATGATGTAACCACTTTTTTGTAACAATATTTTGATTTAAAAGAGTGTCCATGGAGTTTCTTGCCCGTTCTTCTCCATAGGTACCTACTACGCTTTGGAATGGGCAACTAGCTTCATCTTTCTGACTGACCGACCCCTTGACAATTCAAAAGTGCCTGTAATTGGTTTATTTGAAATAAATGCTTTGAGTTTGAGTTTGAATCACGCTAGACTAGAAATTACAATGGGGACCTCATATAACATCCCTTGCGGGGGCGGCTAAGCTCGGCCGCTTGTGCTATCAGAAAGATAAGACAGTTAACAGATGTAGAAACCGCGCGTTTGGTCTATTTTAGCTACTTCCACAGCATTAAGTCGTATGGCATTTTACTGTGGGGTCGGGTTGCTGACATTGATTCCATCTTTATTTTGCAAAAGAGAGCTGTCAGGGCCATTTATAATCTACGTCACCGCGACAAGCGTATTACAAATTAGAGGTTTATATCCAAGATAAGAATGCTTGGAAACATGCTGGTCCAGCTCCATAGGACAGGACAATCTAGGGTCTAGACAAAAATAACTTGTTGTTACTTTAATTGTAGTTTATTATTTTTATGACATTGATTTACATTCTGTGATTACTTTACTTCTCTACTTACACACTGCTTACTCACACACTGACATACTGACATACATGTACTTTACTTGTTTACATAATTTGGGAAATCGTATACTTTTACAATGTTTGTAAATAGGTGAACACCATGTATCTATCACTTAATTAACTTATTTATCATTGCTACATTTATTAAATTCTTTTTACCTATTGTGATAGGGTAATTTTTATTATAGGTGCATCGATTATATAATTAATGTATACAAAATATTGTAACACATTTTAAAAGAGTAACGCTGGAGTTTCTTGCCCATTCTTCTCCATACGAAACTACCATTTGGAAGGGGCGACTAAAATTAATTCTATTTAAATGTAAATGTTGACGTTCAAAAGTGCCTTTTATGTGCCTATTTGAAATAAATGCTTTGACTTTACTAAAAAAGGATATACTACTGTTCAGTTTTCTCTTTCAAGATAGACTTTTCGTTGCTTGTAAGCATTCCGGTTGAACTATACAGAACATAGTAATTCCATGCAGTGTAATAAATAGATAAAATATTTTCCGTTTAAGGTACTCCAGAAAGTTTTATACAACTGAAAAAACAAGTAAAAAAAGATATTGTTGTTTATGCGTCTCGATATTGAAATGTTAGCTAGCTCCTTGTACATAAAATACAATTTAAATGGAAGTTATTCACATTTTCTTCAGGATCGATTTCCTATGGCAGTGGTAATCTGTATGATTTATAACATGACATTATATTTTAGTAATTACGTTACGTTACTCCGGTTATACGAAAACCGAAACCGATGTTATTTGGTTACTATAAATAAATAAATAAAACTTTATTTCAGACTAAGTCCATATTTTTGTTAGTATTTTGTTGTTAGTAACAATGGTGCTTAGTGTAGGTTAGTATTGTTAGTTTACACGATTAACAATTATTAAGTATTCATTCCTATGACTGTCCCCACCCAGTGGCCCTGAAAGGGACAGTCCGGTCTGGCAGCGATCATCTTCAGAATGCTGTTGTCACTACCATGCAGGCGCTGTAGTAAGGAGGCCGCTTTCTTTCGCATTATGGCATGGAAACCATCTGTGCGAGCCTCCGCGAACATTCCCGAAGCGCTACAGCGCCATGGCAGTCCCAACAGCATCCTAAAGGCATTATTAAATTGAACACGCAGGACGTTGTAGGCTCGACGCGTGTATGACACCCACAGGCCACTCGTGTAAAAGGATTGACAGAACGCCTTAAACAGGGTTACCTTGACGCCTGTAGTACAACGAGCGAACCTGCGGGCAAGCATATTGCTCCTCACAGACAACGCCCTGCGCTCCCTCTCTATGTCTGCGTCATCTCTTAAGTCGCTCGTCACAATGTGGCCAAGGTACTTAAAACTATCGACTACTTTTAATGCTACGCCGTTGAGACTTAAGCGCGGAACACTACGCGACTGCTGCTTAGGTGCCTTAAACACAAGAAGCTCACTCTTCTTCGAGTTGTACACTAAGCCATGTTCCTCCGCATAGGCCTCGCAGGTCAATAACAACTTCCTCAACCCACTCATCGAGGGACTGAGAAGCACCATATCGTCTGCATAGCTTATATTGTTGACACAGGTTCCGTCAATATGGCAGCCGACATGTGTACTGCTCAGTCGCTCGATGAGCCGGTTGATGTAGAGGTTAAACAACAGAGGCGAGCTTAACCCCCCTTGTCTGACTCCGCATTCCAGCCTGTACTCGTCCGACAGAGTACCCACCCACCTCACCCGGTTTTTTTGGTTAGAGTACCAATACTTGAGAAGGGGGGTGTATTCCGCCGACACCCCCGCGTCCCTCAACTTGTCCCACAGTACGTCATATGCAACCAGATCAAATGCTTTCGACAAGTCGAGGAAACACGAAAGTACCGGCGTCTTCCTCGCTGTGTAGTACATGACAGTTCGCTTCAGACTCAGAATAGCGCTCTCTGTTGACACTCCTGCTTTGAACCCAAACTGGGCATCGTGCAACTTAACTTGTGTTGTGAGGCGACTATTCAGCAAACTGTCGAGTACCTTGGCAACTGTGGTGGCCAGTGAGATGGGTCGGTAGTTATTAATGTCAGACGTATCACCCGTCTTATTTTTCACTATAGGAACGACTATGGTCCGCATTAGCGGCTCCGGCAAATACGAGTGACCTATGCACAGGCTGAAAAACATAGACAGTACTCGCGGCAAATGAACCCCCGCATATTTATAATGCTCGATGCTGAGCCCATCGTGACCAGGCGATTTCCCACGCTGCATTTGTGTAATAATTTTAGCCACACTCTTCGCAGGTATCTTAACATTCTGCCCCGTCACAGCGGGCCCACCACCGCTCACCTCATCGGACGAGGGACCTAAGGGCGACCGCACAATAAAGTGCTCTCTAAAGGCCTCGGCAATGTCACTGTGGTCAGCCGAACCATCAACACTCATCGGGAAGCATGGCCTGACGTTCATTTTGTTTGTATGCTTCCAAAAACTTTTAAAATCCTTAGATGAGTGGTCGGATGCAAGGATGTCCATTTTAAATTTCTCTTGTCTATCCTGACACCATTTCAATTTAGACTTAAAATGTTTCCTCGCCTCCGACATCTCATCAAAGATTCGACCATTAACTGGTCGCCCAGCTAAATCCCACAATTGAAATCTAAGCCGCGCCTCCCGATGAAGGCCCGCTACGTGCTTATTCCACCCAATGACATAACCTCCTTTCCTGCGACATTTTTTAATATATGTTTGAATGGCTGCTCGTGATAACGTATCAGTAATCTGCGCATACAATTTATCAAGAACTGAGTGATGTTCCTTGTTAGTACAAAAACTATCACAACATTCACTCAACTCCAACGGAAAATCTATCAACCGTAGTTTAGAATGACAAATCTCTTGGTATTTATTAATCTGCTGTACCTGTCTCTCACCCCATACGACACGGTTCATAGGTTTTGCCGCTACCAAATCATTAACTTTAGGCTTAAGTTTATTTAGATTACATTCCACTATCAGCGGAAAGTGGTCCGACCAATACACGTCGTATCGCACAGTCACACTAACGACGGAATCCCGTGCTGACTCTGTGACGATGCAGTGATCTAACCATCTAGTACAGCCGTGAGCATCACTATAAAATGTATAGGTATTTCTTGGACACATTTTTACATCTACGCAAAGCCAATCAAGATCCATACAAAAGTCCAACATTTCATTGTAAAACAACTCATTCGGATGGGCATTAAAGTCACCCAATACATAAAAGGCCTCAACTCCGTTGTTCTCCTCCACTTCAATTACCGATCGAATCACACCAAAACACGCGGCAAACTCAGGTAGGTTGTCATTCGAGTTTGTAGGCATATATACACTAAAGAGTACTGCTGACCTATCACACACAGATACCTTTATTGCACAAACCCGCACACTATTACATTCGATCACGGACACAGACTCAAACGCACTTTTACGCCACAATAGCGCCACGCCGCCATAAGGCCGCCCGCTGAGTAAACCCGATGCAGTGTCGACCGCAGACGTGCCGGTGCACCCGAACTTGTCATCGATCGTGTTGAGCAACGGTAGGTCATGCGGCAGCAGCCAGGTCTCCTGGAGGGCTACCACATCGGCAGTTTGGCATAACGTTCTGATTCCTTCTAAAGATCTCTTCATAGACTTACAATTGAAACTTATTACTTGGCTGTAATTATCCATCAAATATTATTATTAAGTCTTTCCGTACTACCTACTGTCTTCAAAGAAGGGCCCTGGCTCTTATCTTTGCTCTCATAAAAGTTCACAAAACGCCTGAACGATATGCCTGACGGCCACAACTTATCATCCAGGAACGTGGCGATTTTATATTTTGTAACATAAAGTTTGTAGGCGTTGTAGTTTCTTTCATGTTTCATTTTGATTTTTACCAAAGAAACTGTTTCTCGTGTTTTCTCATGTATGTAATTAATAATATCTTGTTCAGCGACATCCCTATGTACGTTCGATATAAATAATGGCACTTTCGTGTCTGCTGCTTTGAACCTGGAGCTATTCTCACCAGAATCCGTAACGGCACTTCCTTTCTGACTAATCAGACGATTTTTAAACCTCTGTTTCTGTACCAAATGCCAACCCTCATCCCTCTCTGACATCTTCCATTCACCCTCTTTCTGAAGTACCTTGGCAAAAGAGACGCGTTTCGGCGATGATAGTGCATTATTATTATTAGTTACATTATTAGTCTCCTTATCGTTAATTATAACAGTATTCATCAACCTGCCGGCGCTAGCGCGCTATGTCTTGTTTATACAATTTTATTTGGGATTTTTGTCGCTCGGAATAAAACAACGTTTGTGCTGTATTTTCTAAATAAAAAGTATTATTAAATCTTATAAGTAGATAATGCTTTAATTAAACTATAATACGATTACTTTCTATGTTTTAAAGTAAACTCCATAGAATAACTCATACGCGATACGCCATTGATACTCAAAAAAACATAAACATAGATAGAACTTTGCACTTTTTTTTATCGAGATAATTTAATTGTATTGTGTATTCCGTCTTAAGAATGCTTGCACATAGGAAAGGACCACTCCTATTGAGCGGACCTGTCCAGTCAGAGCACGCGTTTGTCAGTAATCGTGCAGCTCAACTCAAAACTTTAGGAGCTCAACGATTCGACGAACAATACCAAAGAAAAGTCATTTGGGTAGGCCGCATAAACTACTCAAACTGCCAGACTGCTGCTTTCGTGATTAAAACTGAAACAATGACCCACATAGTCCTCACATTCACAATAAGTACTTTAGACAGTAAATATTCATGTCATTGTATGTGTGAAAAGGTATAGATACTTATAGAAAAGAATAAAATTAAAATAGTTAGCAAAATAAAATAAAAAATCAACATTCGCTGTGTAAATTCTTTGGAGCAGCTCAATCTCAAGACTTTTCTGTCCTCAATATAGTCTTTGACAGTACGTGGGTCACACTGAAAGTTTTTAGGAAATAGAAAACGGAATGATGTAGAAGCCTGTTAATATTTTGTTGGTTTCCGAAGTAGTCTCCGTTCCTTTCTAAGCACCGTCGCATGCGATGGAACCATTGACTGAAGCAGTGGAAGAAATCCCTAAAGAAGAGTGGGCACTCTTGTTTAGGGATTTCTTCCATGCCTTTTTCAATCGCAGCCACGGCATCCTCAGGGTTCATAAAACGAATTCCTCTAATGTTCATCATTTTAGGTCAGGACTGTAAGGAGGATGACTTACTAACTCCACACTTTCGATAGTCCGTCTGCTGGAGTGAGCTGTCGTGGTGTATGAGGATCCTGCTTATTGGGCGCTGCGGTCTAACATTTTCCAAAACAACTGGTTAACATTGACTGGCATATCAATCTGCAGTAACAGTATTTTTCTCTTCTAGGATAATTGTTGCGAAATGACCCGTCCGTCCAAAGAATAAGGCAATCATCTTTTTCCCTTGACTTCTGCCCTTCTTTACTTTTGTAGGCAAATCTTCGAATGGAAACATCCGTTGTGCAGATTCTCTTTTGGTTTCGGGTTTGTAACAATATATCCAGCTTTCATCACCTTTGACGGTGTCATATACCTACAGCATTCGAGTCACCTCCGTCATACTTTTCAAGCATTGAGCGGCACCAATCCAAACGACGGCGTTTTTGATCTTCCGTCAAATTATGAGGTATCCGTCTAGTACAAAGCTTTCCGATGCCTAAATGTTCATGTAAGACTTTTTGTACTTGACTCATACCAATGCCTAAAGCTGCCCGAATCTGTTGATATGTCACCCTTCTATCAGCTTCTATGATTAGCCGCAACAGCACTCACGTTATCTTCAGTAGTTGCCGTAGAAGGAAGTCCTTCTCGCGAATCATCAGTGAGTTGGCTTCAACCACGTTTAAACTTATTAAAAACCAGTTGTAAACAGTGGCACGGGATGGGGCTTCGTCATGAAATGCTTATCGAAGTCTATCGTAACATTGTTGTGTAAGACCGAAATGAAAGTCGTAAAAACCAGTTGTAAACAGTGGCACGGGATGGGGCTTCGTCATGAAATGCTTATCGAAGTCTATCGTAACATTGTAAGACCGAAACGAAAGTCTTAGGTAGGTACCTAATAAATCATTGAACGAAAATGTTCTCTAGTCAAATCCATTTCGAAGCACGATAGTAGACACTTTTTAAATTGCCGCCAATTTGTAAAAACAAAATGACATAGGTAATTATGAATTCGTTACACATTACAGGTTCCGAAAGAGTTCCCAATTCGAAATTTAAATAAATTTTTCATCGGCTGCTTTTCTTACTGGCCTATTCTAAAAACTTTCTGTGTGAGGGGGTCTATTAGGCTTTCTGGCATAGTTACCGCTTTATAAAAGATTTGAATTTATTAAGGCTTAGATCCTGAATGCGGCTAGGAAGTTTATTAAAAGAACGTATACATGGTCATCTAAACGAGCCACCTATTTTCTTGAGCCTGGTTGTAGGAACAACAAAATTGGTGTTTATGTCAAGTCTTAAAAGTAGTGCGAAGTAAGGGCTCGTCGCTCGCTCGTATGATAATAAGTTTTATGTAAACTTATTGGTATTGTCCACAGTCAAAACAGTCGAACGTGACGCTGCTCCACTTCATAGTGCGCACGTACATGCGGTCGAGCGGCGGCGCGCTGTCAGACGGCTGCGCACTGCCCGTGCCCGAGCCCGGCGACGTCGCCCGCGCGGCTACCCTAGACTTCGCCGATGTGGCCACGCATCTTACCACGCTTAGGAACCAACTTGATGGTAAGCGGTGTTTCCAATGGAGACCCCTGAGCTATAGGTTCGTTTTCATAGCGCCGAATGCATGACATTTGCATCAATATTTTATGACATTTCTTTCTAATTGCGACAATATATCTTTTTATATATATATTTTATTTTATTTATGAATTACAGCTTGCAAAGATAAAATGGAGAAAGTTATAAAGACCGACGCTCAAACACATAATCTCAACGAAGACTCCCAGACTGAGGAGGGGAAGAGAAGGCTAGAGGTGTTCAAAGACAAGATGACCGCATTCCTAAACGCAGCTGAAGAGAAACTAAAGACTGAAAACGAAAACTTAGACGAATGCCGTACGAAATTCATCGCAACTGTGAAGTTTTACCAGTACACTCCTAAATGCGGCAAATTGGAAGACTGTGAACCGAAAGAATTTTTTTCACTGTGGACCTCATTTTGTAGCGATTTCAAAGATATTTATAAGAAAGAAGAACAGATTTCGATTAAAGAAAAGTGAGTATTGCTGATTTTCATTCAGTGATTTTTATTTATCGTGTGTCGTGCCTTTTCGACACCCAATGGGCCAGGCCACAACACTACGTTGCGACGATGCGTCGCAAAAACGACGTCACAGTACAATACACGAACCATTATGCGACGTCGTAGATTATACGGTGCGTCGTCGCACCGCAGTGCTGTGGCCTGGCCTAATGTGTACTAGGAGCTAGGAGCGATACGCTATATACATTAACACTTAACTGACGTTGTTTCAGGTTAAAAGAAGCCAAAAAACTGCAAGAAGAACGAAAACCTCTCACTCAGCCTAAAAAGGAAGGCGGATTGAAGGCTCGCTTACAGAAGCTGTCTAGTACAAGAAAATAATACTTCGACCTAATTTTTTTCTACTGCACAAAGGATGTATTAATATTTATTTGCATTCCAAAGATAACATTCCACTCAAATCTAATAACAAGAAACAAAACACCATGTAGGTACATTCCTTTAATAAAATTTAATTAGTGTTATGTAGGTGATGTATTGAAGACAGGCCTAACTTTCAACTCAAGGTGGTTATTACCTATTTCTTAATGTTTAGATACTTTCCTTTTTTAATGGTTTTGTAACAATATCACTAAAGCCTATACTAATAATTTACAATTTTAATGGAGGTAGTACTATATCCGCTTCAAGCTTGCCAAGCCATACAAATTTGTTGGATTTAAAAGGCTGCAGGGATGAATTAAGACAATGCAAAATGTCTGTCGTTGTGACCGCTTAGCTGTTCTAAACAATGGATTTTAATACAGATTTCACCATTATATAGAACATTTATTCTGGGAGGCCCTTATGCTTTAAATACATTAATATTTAATATAGCACAGAAATCTCGATATTTTTACGTCGCCGTTACACCCGTGCAAGGCAGCGGCGGGTCGCTAGTGTTGTACATAATATTATATACAGTATAGTTATTGTACAAGAGTTACTGTGAGGGAACTCCTAAAAATGAGCTATTGGTGAAAGGTTCCCTAAAAATGAGCTATTTATTGGTGACAGGTTCCCTAAAAATCGTAATAAATTAGTAGGTACTTAAAATATGTATTATTCAGAATATCATGAAGTATTCCTGCACATAATGTAATTGTACCTGATATACTGTTTTTTTTAGTGCATTATGTTAATTTAAATGCCTGATTATGTGCATAGTTATTCATCTAAAAATGGTGCTGTAACAATTGTTGTATCTGTAAATATTATTATTTAAACAATATAAAACTCAAATATTATTAATAAAAGCTTTTATTACATGTAATCTAAACATTTTTGTTTCCATATTTTATGGAATTTCTTATCAATTTTCCTGTTGGTGAGAGTGTCACTAAGTTTGAGTAAAGCATTTTTGAGAGCATGCCATTGCATGAGACTCAAATGGCTTGTAAGGGATTTACTATCAGATTCATTTCGGAACATTTCCTCTCTTTCAATAAACTTCTTTAAATAGTTAGAATTTGTTACTTTCTCATAAGAATGTTCAATCACTGTGACAGCAGGTAGTGGTGGTGTTTTGTTGTCCTTTGTAGTATTTTTATTAGAGTTGAGAAGAACTTTAAAACTTTCTCTAGATAACACTACACCACAATCTACTTTTGTTACAGTTGGCACTGGTAATGGGATCTCACGCCTTTTATCTACCAATGGCAATGGTTTAATTATCTCTTCCTGATCTGATTCACCTTGATCTTCATTAATTTGGTTTACATAGCCAAGTATATTATCAAACAGATCATTGTCATCACCATCTATCAAGGTACTATCAATGTCAATATATTTCTTTTGAGCCCAATCAAATCTACCAAACTCGTCAACATGCTTCAGGTCCAACCACTGTTCAAAGTCTTCAGGTAGTTTATAATTGTCAGGTAGAAAATTGAGGCCTTTCAGTTGTAATTTAATTAAATAGGGATACAGGTTTAAATACCAGGTTGTAGTGTGCTGTAGAAGCACCATACTCATAGACCACAGTCTACTCAAAAGGGCATATGGTAACAAGCTCATCCAGTGACTCTCACCTCTCTTTATCCTGTCCAAATAAAACACTGCTGCTTGTTTTGAGCAAACACAAACCCTCAACATTATCTTGGCAAATGCCATAATTCTTAACAAAACATATTCCAGCATCTGCCTTGTCGGTAAATAAAGATCATCATCACTCTCTGTTGGCAGAGCTGATGAAAAGTTTTCAATATCTTTCAAGAGGTTTAAAGCCAGGTACTTCTTCAGAGCTGTGTTAACTTTTCTTAAATTTCTGTAACCTATATCATTGCGGAATTTCTTATCATATTTGTATAAAAATCTTGAGCAAACAGCACTTTCTTTGTGTAAAGGTGACTGCTTTGACAACACTTTGATAATGTTATTAAATATATGTTTTAATGCTGATACATCTGGAAAAGCAAAAAGAGTTATTTAGTGGAATTATTGTGTGCACATGTTCTCATTCACAATGCAATTGAGGTGTGATGTTATTTAAACAGTTAATAAATAAAAATGGTGATGAACCATGGAGCCAAGGATAGTAATATTATGAATACTGTCAAGGACCTTGAATAATTCTTGTGTATTTACAAAGAGCAAAGTTTTGTGGAGTTGTAAACAACGAATGCCTCTCACCAAATTTGGTTACACATAAAAACATGTTCACTGGTGGTGGTAAGAGAGTAGCACAGTTCCATGGCTCTAACATTATAGTAGCAAATTGTTATCTTAACACTTAATTCTCGATAATAGTAAAAGTTTGTTGAAAACTGAAGTTCATAATATAACCTCGAAAGTAGACATTTTATTTTGGGTTTTTGACGTTTGACGTCTCACGTCGGTTAAGGAATAACTTCATATAATCATGGAATTAGTAAGTACCATACATACTGCTCTCTATCAAAACGGTGATGGAAAACATCGTGAGGAAACCGGCATGTCCTTGAACCAAAAATTAGATGACGTCTTCCAAACATTATCTTGGCAAATGCCATATTATTTCCTAACAAAATATAATCCAGCATCTGCCTAGTTTTCTCTGTCTACGGCCTTGTCGGTAAACAAAGATCATCATCACTCTCTGACGGCAGAGAAGTTTTCAATATCGTTCTAGAGGTTTAAAGCCAGGTACTTCTTCAGAGCGGTGTTTACATTTCTATTCCCAGCAGTGGGAACATTAGAGGCTGATTATGCTATGCATACTGATATCGATAGTCTAAAGATGCATCTAGGCGCTCTCGGGCCTAGACTAAGGGGGCTCCTGAGCGTATGCTTGCTAGTACCCACTTCGTTGGAAGACGGAGAAACTGGTCCTCGACGAGGTGGGCAAGCTCTTTAAAAGTGTCATTGCAGACTGCCTCGTCGGGCGGCTGGTGCGGATGGGGCTGGATTTGGCAGAGAGCCAGTTTGGCTTCCGCAGGGGGCGCTCTACGGTAGACGCCATCATGCGCGTGTGGACCCTCACGACGGGGGATGCTGTGGCCCGGGGTGGAGTCGTCTTGGCGGTGTCTATAGACATCGCCAATGCCTTCAATACCCTGCCCTGGAGTTGCATCAGGGAGGCACTCCGCTGGTATCACCGGATGCCGACCTACCTCCGTCGTATGGTCGAGGCCTATTTGACGGACAGGGCCGTCATCTACCTTGGTCACCAGGGAGTGTGGAACCGGCAAGAGATGTCGTGCGGTGTCCCACAGGTATCGGTCCTAGGGCCGCATCTGTGGGACATCGGCTACGACAGGGTGCTGCGCGCCGACCTCCCTAGCGGCGTCAGCGTGGTTTGCTACCGCTGACGACACGCTAGTCCTGGCGCAGGGGAGGTCACACCCCAAGTTGCTGGGCGCGGCTGGCGCGCTTGCGACGCTGCTTCCCAATCTGGGGGGCCCGAGCGCCGTCTGTAGGCGGCTCTACGTGGGGGTCGTGCGATCCATGGCCCTGTATGGAGCCCCGGTGTGGGCCTCTGACCTGACGGCCGGCAGCATCGCTGTTTTGCGAAAGCCGCAGAGGGCGATGGCCGTCAGAGTCATCAGGGGGTATCGCACGATCTCCTACGAGGCGGCTTGCGTACTGGCCGGATCCCCGCCCTGGGACATCGAGGCGAAAGTACTCGCGTCGTTGTATCGGTGGCGCGAGGAAGCGAGGGCGCGGGGCGAGGGAGTGTTCCCGCGACCCCCGGCGTAGGTGTGAGATGGAACACCGGGGTGGTTTTTAGTCAGTAAGAGTCTGACAGACCCCGTCGCCCGCCCCAGGGCGGCGGACATCCATGAGGATTTTCCACCCCGGAAACAAAAAAAAAAAAAAAAAAGGGGAGGTCACACCAGGCGGCGGCCGAACTAGCGACACGCGGGGTTGCGACAATCGTCGAGAGGATCCGGCAATTGGGACTCGAGGTGGCCCTGCACAAGTCCGAGGCCATGTGTCTTCATGGTCCTCAGAACGCGCCACCGTCGGGTTCCCAAATAACGGTAGGAGGGGTCACATCGGCGTCGTCGTCGTACTCGACGATGTAGTACTTGGGACTCGTCCTCGATAGCTGGTGGAACTTCGTGGAGCATTTCCGACGTTTGGCTCCCAGACTGGAAAGGGACGGGGCTGCCTTGAAGTGGCTCCTGACCAATCTAGGGGGTCCAAACGCCTCCTGCTAGAGGGTCAACGCGGGGGTCGTGTGGTCCATGGCGCTTTACGGGGCACCAATGTGGGCGCGTTCCTTGAGGCGGCAGTCAACTCACCCGTTGAACGCGTCCCAAAGGATCATGGCCACCCGCCGGATCCGGGAATAGCGTACGGTCTCCGGTGAGGCGGCGAGCCTTCTTGTCAGATTAACGCCATGGGATCTGGAGGCAAAAGTCCTCGCGCACATATGGGAATAGTGCGAGGAGGCGAAATGCCGGGGCGTAACTCCGCTGCCGCGAGAAATCACGGAGCAGCGGACAGAGCTCCGGCGGGATCTCAGGGCAGCTTGGAGACTGCAATTATCGCAACCCAGCGCAGGGTACGCCACAATTTCGGCAATCCTAAATCCCACGGAGGCGTCCTCACCTCTCGCCTGATGCAGGTCCTCACCGGACACGGTTGAATCGGGGGATTCCTGTTCCGGACAAGGCGGGAGGAAACGCCCGGGTGTCACCATTGTGAGGATCGCCCGGAGGACACGGTGGAGGTCTGCCCGGCTTATGCGGATCACCACCGTGTCCTCGTGCAGGCGATTGGCGTTGGCAATCTCTCACGTTCGGTCCTGGTCCAAGCCATGGTACGGAGTGAGAGGGCATGGGAAGCCGTCACCTCCTTCTGCGAATCAGTAATGCTCGAGGAGGAGGAGGCGTAATGCGTAACAGAAAGGCAAAATTCGCGCCCTCACGCCCCTAGCCGCCGCCGGAGACGCCCTGGGCATCGGAAATCCCAAGCTGATACCCGGCCACCGTAGGCGCGGGCTTGCGGACAGCGAGCAATGCGTAGCTCGCCGTCCGATAAGGACCAGGCCCGAGTCGACGGTGCGTTGTGTTCCACGCGCGCCTCTAAGAGATGTCAGCACCAATGACGGGGTCCGCTAGGGCCGATGCCTGCCAAGGTTGTGGGAAAGTCCGAAAGAGTCACCGTGGCCCCTGGCACAGGCAACTGAAGAAACACGGGTGGGTTTTAGGCAATAAGAGTCTGACACGCCCTCCCGCTCCACCCAGAGCGAGAGAAGTAATTTGATGACTTCCTAACAACAGAAAACAAAAACGCTCTGGGTAAAACTTCTCTGGTATGATGTGAACTAGCCATTAATCACCAATCTGTAATGAGGATGACCGTATTTTGACCCTGTACCCTTCGACCTCATGATTTTCTTATCGAATAGATATTATTAATATTAATAAGCACACTTACTACACTAGGCTTGGATTTTCCCTTAGAATAAAAATAGGGGTAAAAATAAACTATTATGTCTTGTCTACTTTCTATGATCAAAATATTTTTTTTTTCTATAGTATAGTAACACTGATTTGTAAAAGTTTTCTGAGATTGTGACCGGCATTCGTTCGGCAAGCGAATCAGAATCACTACTTTACCGATAAGACATATTATTTTTGGAGTAAAAATAAGTTGGTATCAAATCTTTAACATTATTTCGTTGATTGCAGAAGATACTGTGTAGGACGCAAAGTATTCATTTAATAAAATACTTTTTTAGATAGGCTGTGTTGACTACAATATGCCTAAACACAAGAAGCAAGCTAGCTCCAGCAGTTCTGATAGTGATGATGGACCTGTCGACGTAAGTTTTGTAATCCCATAAGTTTTGTAAATCTTATTAGGTAAGTGCAGAATACGTTCTAAAGTTTCAAGACATTAGTTACGTCCACGTTTGTGCAATACACGTGTAAATGCAAATGGCCAACAAGCATCAGGTTAAAACTAAGCGACCTACTTTCAATGCTCTATAATTTTCTAAGTCGTTTATTTTTTCCTTGTTATCAAAACGAGTGCCCATAACCACTAGGTACTCAAATACTTACTTGAGTAGTTTTCATGGGCACCGGCTTAAAATGATGTCCATTAGCTCCACACCATGGACGAACTTTTTTTGTTCGTCGAAAAGTAAGTTTTGCACTGTCTGCCTGTATCCTAAGTAGACACCTAATAGTTTTGAATAAACATGATTATCAAATAATTATGTTTTCGATGTTTTGCCGTTTTAGTAGGTATAACTTTAAATATAATTGGTAGGTACTTATCTATTTTTATCTCTGAAGTCTACACTTCTGTTGCCAACTTTGTTTATTGAGTTATTTACGAAACAAGTGTTTACTCTAGTGGTCTAGTTATTCCCGTCCCTTATTCAACTTCCAACATGAGTTAAAATAACAAGCCTTACATGCAAGTTTTATTATTTGCAGAGAAACCCTCCTGCAGAAAAGAAAGCCAAAATGGGCAGCAGAACAGCAGATAAAGAGCCAACTTGGGTTATACAAGGAAAGAAATTACTTAAAATCAGGGAGTTCAAAGGAAAGGTATATGTAGATATAAGAGAGTTCTATGAAAAGAATGGTGATCTGTTACCAGGCAAGAAGGGCATTAGCATGACTCCTGAACAGTGGAAAAAACTGATGTCATTGAGTGATGAAATAAATGAAACGCTTGGTACCTTATGCTGAGTGAGAGCAAAATATTTATTGTTGTTCCTTATAATAAATGTGTTATTGTAAAACAATTGCTTGTTTTAATTTATGCGTAGTTGCCTGCTCTATTTGAATCAATAAAGGGGTATCTTCTCCATACAGATTCTTTATTTTATGCATGTTATTGAGAATGAGTGTTTTATTATATAAGGTAGATAATGTTTAGTAGCATAGGGGCTTTCAATGTGATTGAGTTACAAATAACTGGAGTGGATACAGATTAACAATTAATTTAAATTTTTACTATGTAAAGCAATATTATTTTGTCTTACATTACCTATGTTTACCTTGAAATAATGATATGCTAAGTGGTTAGGTCTTCCAAATGGCTAGAACTACTAATTACTTAATAAGTCATTGTTCTAGGTGGACAGGAGTGTTCTTTCCGATGCATATGATCGTTGATGTTGATAAACGCTTCTCTTATTTACTGACAACCATCTGACAGCCATCAACCTCAATGGGAGGAAATAAATAAACACAAATTAAATAAAGTCCTTTATTGACAATACAAGACTTGAAATGTAGACGAGGCAGAGTCGCTTTACAGTTCCTACCCTTTGGTTTAAAACCTCTAGGTGTACGTAATAACTATAAAAATAAAACAGGTACAATATTGAGCAACCCTCACTTTAAATACCAAAGACGTTTTAGGGCGAAAACATATCATCCATATCATACTGTTTTGTGCTTTTATCGTAAGATAATGCGATAATTTTTCAGTGCATTGTTCATTTTGTTATCTATCCCTCTGAGCTTTAAATTCAGTGATGTGTATAGTCTGCTCATTAAAATGTTTTTGCCCTAAAACTTGATAAGATTTACCATACATAATCGTACTGCTTGAAAAGTATAAACTAGTAAAAAGGAAACTAAACATGCTAAATCCATCACAAAACATTGGAATATACTCACACCTTACCCCACAAATAAAACTAACAATACCTATTGTATATATAAAGGAGGAACGCATATATCAACCTGAGATTTGGATTTCAGATCATTACCTAGTGTATGTAACAATATAACATTTACATGCTATCTATAACATCGAGTTAATAAGACAAGATCAGAATATTAAAAATAAACATGTACACTAGACACCTACTTAGTAGAAAGTATTTAATTTGATAAAATTGACTACTTTAACCTAAATGGAAACATTTGGCATGAAATTACACAACTATTGTATGACATATTATATGGCATGAGTAACAATTTATCACCTAATAGACATGACTAGCGTTACTAGTAACATTTCAATTTAGACTTATTCTAAGAGGACTAAAACTTCCTAAATTTAAATTTCAATAAATGCCCGCCCAATGTTATTACAAACATAGTAACATAATTATGAAACTTTACCCTGGACTAAAGTTATATTTACAATACTTAAAAAATTAGAGCAAGAAAATCCATCGCGATTAATGCATTAAAATCAGTTGATTTCGTTTGTTGGTCCTCAGTTGATAGTTGTTTGAAATATCACTCGGAAAATAGTTTTGGATAAATTAGTATTAATAGTATGTATGATAAATGCTTGCTTCAAACGGCATATTTGATTTAAAAAATCAAAAGTATACACTTATTTAGGGCCTAAACATTTGCTACTATTAACTTACTAAAGAGCTGCTAGTACCTACTACGAAACAGTAGCTTTATTAAAGGTACGCGTTCACTTCACAATAACAAAGAATAACAATACATGTCATTTAGTTTGTTTAAAATATGTATCGAATATACATTTTATTAGTAATCGGGCAAGATTTAACAAGCCCAAAAAGTACTGGCAGTACAAAAAAAAAAAAATTACAATAAATAACTAAAAATAATCCACTCAATTTCAACTGGAAATAATAGCCATTAATAATATTGATACAACTTCCGTGGACATTCGCAGGGTATTTATGATCGCATACCTTTATTTCTAAATACAACCACAATACAAGAGTATTAGATACCTACTTAATTTAAATTTCTGCTATTTCACAACTTGCAGTTGGAATTTTATTGTATAAATAACTTATTTTATCTTTGGTTTGATATGGAAACATTCAATCTTGAAATGATCACACATTTCTTGCACCTGAAAATAACCATAAATATATTTTAATAGGTAATGATAAATATTTCTGTAAGTAGGTTTGTACAAATACTTTTACACGTCAATCATATTTTAAAAACTACATGAGGTCGGCGTTTCCTATCTGACTATTCTGAGAAGAAAGGCCGAAACAAACTCAAGAGGTCAGTCTCTTATAAAGTCCAGTCATAATCTTGGTCAAATCATGTGAAGACCACATGGTCTTCCAGACATCTTGTTATCTTGGTCAGACACCAATCTACATAGTCTTCTGAGGAAAGAACCACACAGATTAAGTGAACCGGTCCAGTCAGTGCACGCATTTGTCGGTAACCGTGCAGCTCAACTAAGAACTTAAGGAGCTCAACGATTCAACAAACTATACCAAAGAAAGGAAATTTGGGTGGGCCGCCTAATTGCAAAATGAGTAACCTTTTTTCGCATTTATTCGACACATATTTCCGTGCCCCTACCGCTCGTGTCTATTTCTGCGACAAAAAACATGCATGACGTTTTCGTTCTATTTTCAACAATGTTTTGTGGTACACTCGACTACACATCAAGCTATAGGTACATTTCCAGTATAACATGATCTCGCATTGTAAAGGATTTAATTACAGTGAGAGGTCAGTTTAAACTGGAAATGTATAGCTTGATGTGTAGCCGTGTGTACAACTAAAACTAAAAAAAAAAAAAAACAATTTTTTGCCGCGCGCTAGGGGCCCGGCAATTGATATTTAGCCAAGCGCTTAAAAGGTTAAATATTTGTGGAAAAGGTAGCAAAAGCAATAGGTATCTTATCTCTGCTACACCAGCTTTAGAACGACAACTTGGATGTCGCAGAGTATCCCGTTTAAAATGTAAGACAGTTGACTAGACTAGAAGCATTATAAAAGCAATTATGCACCAACCAACACTAGGCGTATCATTTGATCAGAATATGCAGGGTATTATAGCGCTATTGGACGCACTTTGAGCAGGAGTTTTGGTTCTATAAAAATATTATTCCTTTTTTTTTTCTTTTCCACGCGAGATAATAGTTTTTTGGCATTCAACGGGTTAGATTTCACTTACCACTTTAGTACCATAGTAGATATGTGCAATGGTGCTGATGACGCAGAGCGCGGCAAGCAGCAAGAGCTCCGTCCCGGGCGAGACCACGGTCCAGAACACCGCGCACAACACTAGCGCGTACGGGATCAGCAGAGCGTTGAACGCCTCGCAACGAGTGTCGCTCATTTGTGACACTATTAGACGACACTGGAAATGTAAGCAGAAAATATTAGAATACAAATGATTTGATCATAGTTAGTTCTTTACTTCATAAATCGCTTGGTAAAGATTGGCGATTTTGATAGTCAATTTACAAATAACAATGTACAGACGCCAGCAGGTCAAGCTACCCGAAACTGTCAAATTTTCCCAATCAACCTTGAACATTAATGCTTTAGCGATAAAGTTGAAAATCTATTAAAGAAATTTGACAGATTGTAGTAGCTTGATGTGCTGGCGTCTGTACAAGATTTCTGTTCGTGATTTTTTGTAACAAATGAAATAAGAAAGTCTATGAAATCTAAGAAACTTACTATGACGTTGTTATAGTAAACACCTAATAGCCAAACGCAAGATTCAATTTCCTTTATCAAATAGTTTTTATTCATGAATAAAATACAATATAAAATAATCTATAGCTAATAAAAAAAGCTCATTTATTCAATGCTATTTATTGCAATTGAGGTCTTCTCAGTTTGTCGACAGGCTCGTTCGGAGATGATGGGTTCTTTGACTATGTTTCCCCATGCATGTTGACATAGTAACAGAATAAATCTTTAATTTAGACCACCTATTTTACAACATAGAGCATGATCAACATTGAATTCCATCACATGATTTTGGCATAGAGACTGGTAGTCTGTGGTAACATAATGCAAGTGCGTCTCTGAACTCCAATGGGGATAGATCTAAATGGTATTTCTTAGTCGGTATAATAGATAGCCAGTGGGAGGATTTTGTTTTCATTTTTGGCGAAATTGATAGTTCAATAAATAATAGAATTCATTCAATTTCTTTTATCAATGACTTCGCATGATCTAGAATTAAAAAAAATATTTTCTGTATTGAATTGTAACTAGAATTACACGTGATTATCTAGAATGATTTACGTATTAAATCATTATTTTATTGTATTCTGTCACGTGTGCTTAGTTTAAATATTTATGACTAAATAAAAAAGGTGATTTATTTAAATAAATTGTTTGATTTTCCCTCTACTTTTTTTAGACGAGGAGTGCAAATGCTACTACAAAAACATGTTTCTATTTGAATCTACTTGCAAACAATAAGTTATTATCAATCAAACTTCTAATTCACAAACATTTTCTTTTGTCAGACCACCTCCGCCTATTACCTATGTTAAGCTCTGGTCAGAATTACGCGCATCCCGCGCGGGATGCGTAGGTATACGAACGGTAGGTGAGTTGAGCTCGACGCGTCATAGCAGCACTGCATCCGCCATCATGAGACAAAGTTGAAAGGTATAGTGTCCCTTAGACCCGTCACATTGCCAGCCTGTAATTTCACTGGTACTTATCCCAGACCGGACCATGTAAGTAATTTCCCTACATTCATTGTTTTACAAGAATCTGCTAAACCTGATTTTTTAATATAAAAGGAGTGAAAGATAGAGTGACGGCTGACGAGGTGAATTATTAAGGAAGGAAAAAAACGTGTCGCGCCGACCCCACGTAACATGAGACAAGGATAGAAAGATGATGATGAAATTCCTGATTTTTTTGTTACATACTCATAATCTCATTCCACTCGGTATAATTCACGAATACTTACATTAATATTAGAAAATATAGTTCCGGTGAGTATATAGAAGATCCTGGGCGCTCGGTTGATGATATCGTTGGGCGAGAAGATGGCCCACAGCGAACTCAGCGCGAAGAATATGAACAATGGCACCAGTGGCCGTACTGCCTCGCTGAATGAACGCAGCTTGCCGGTGCCGTCGCGATAAGACCTGGGAATAACATCACGTTATTTACTTATTTATTTATTCTTCAGAAAGCTTATACACATTCTATTAAATATATATGTAGGCAAATGTGAACAATTTGCGTTACCAGTATCTATGTAGGCAATATGAACCATTTGCGTTATTAATATCTATGGAAGCAAATTTGAACAATATGCGTTGTCAATATCTATGTAGGCAAATATGAACAAATTGCGTTATCAATATACAGGGACTCAAACTGTAACCGTAATAAGTGTTTTTAAAACAGTTTTGAAAAGAAAACATTTTTAAATGTAACATACAATAATGTTACCGAATCAAACTGTAACCTTTTATAAGTGTTAATATGTGTAACTGAAATAAACAGTTTTAGCATAGTTTTAGATATAATTGCACAGTACGGCAGTAAGTTTAAGTAGTACTTTTTATTTTTATACCGTATTGAATTAATACTAAACACGTATAGTGTAGTGTAATTTAATGCCCCTCTGTCATATCAACACTGTATAAGTAGGCAATTATGAACAATTTGCGTTATCAATATCTATGTAGGCAAATATCACAATATGCGTTGTCAATATCTATGTAAGCAAATATGAAGAATTTGCGTTATCAATATGTATGTAGGCTAATATGAACAATATGCGTTGTCAATATCTATGTAGGCAAACATGAAGAATTTGCGTTATCAATATCTATGTAGGCAAATATGAAGAATTTGCGTTATCAATATTTATGTAGGCAAATATGAAGAATTTGCGTTATCAATATCTATGTAGGCAAGTAAGAACAATATGCGTTGTCAATATCAATGAAGGGAAATATGAGCAATTTACGTTATCAATCGCCTTTTATAACATAACATCACGCCTGTAATCCCCAACATGCTCTGCCGACTTAGTATAAAGTTCGTGACAGGTTTAACACTCTCACCGCCATGTGGTCTGCTGGCCGCCCACATAAATGTCAGTGCAGCAAGCCACCATAGATTTGTACATCTTTACCAGCAGGCCATGTGGTCCGCGGTGATCCCACAAATTCATTTATTTCTATAGAGCTTGGCTTGCTAGATAATAACTTAACGACGTATCTTGCCGGCCGTCCACATGGCGTGCTGCAATAGCCTAGCGTGGCGTGGTGTAAAAGACATTGCATGGCCCGCGCGCCGCCCACATGGCCTGCAGTTCTAGAAAAACCTTAAATGTGTATGGCGGTGAGAGTGTTAAGTATGGAAAGTAATGCCATCTAGCTGTGATTGTGTTATAACAAAATAAAGAGGTTGTCATCCATAAAAAATATTATTTATGAATACTGGTCAGCACATAAAAATATTTTATTTCAAAAGTAGAACACATATGTTGTTTTTACAGACAATAAATATGTAAAAACAATTTTTAAGACCATAATAATCGTGTAATTTCTCATTAAAATGAAAAATTGTAACTTCTGTCGCTTTTGTAAATTGTGTGTGCTGACCACCCTAAGAACGATGTCGGCACGTTACTGATGCGCATACACATAATGTTCTCGTTCATATCGTCGTATCGTTTCGTTATTAAGTGTATTGTAAAACAACAGCTAAATTGAAGTTCACGATTATTTAATTTAGCGGAATTTACAATACACATTAATTTCAACCATTCAAATACGAAAATATTAAAATAAGCTAAATACATCTATAGCTATCTATAGACAGTTCGATGAACAACTACCAGGGCGGCGTTGCTGTCGCGCTATATAAACTAAAACGTGAAGTTAGCTCTCTATCTCATAAACTGTATACTGTACTCTTTGATCCCCAAAGGGTAAGGCAGAGGTGTACTTACAGTACACCCACATTCAGCCAGTTATATTTAGGTCCCATGTAATAGGGGGCGAGCCTATTGCCATCAGCCAGGCACAAATCTAGACTCCGGCTGCTACTGAGGAATTACATCAGTTTACAAGAAGTTATTGTTATTAATAAATATTCTTAAAATCGGTGCAATAATTTGACGGAATAAGATCAAACAACGCTACCCTGTTGAGTTATTACCTGATGAATATCAGGCCCTGATCTCGCATGTTTATTCGGTCGGACCTTCGTTCTCATATAAGCTTACACCAGGCAGTGGGCGAAGGCAGTGGCAATCCCTGGAGAATTTATTGCGTCGCTTCTTTCCTATCATCTCCTCTCCGTGTCGACTGTATTTTAATTTAACAGGTGACCAAATCATTGGCCGTCGATAAAGGGCATATGATTTTGTGTATGTATTGGCTTAACAAATGTGTCACTCACTTGTAAATATTCCACAAGATGACAGTCTGGCTGGTGAGCATCGCAGAGAAGTACAGCACGAACTCGAACACGACGCCCGGCGCGATACCACCCAGCAGAGGGATGTGCCACGCTTCCGGCCCGAACACAGATGTTACCAGCAGTAGGATACAGGAACCCTGTGAGAAACTCTCGAATTACTAAAGAAATAGGTAGACAAATCAAGCGATAGACGTATGCAACAAGCACAGTGTCACAAAACTCTTGTCACGGTAAAGCCTGATTGATTTACACCAATGATACCCAAAGTGGTCTGTATCGACCCCCAGGGGTCGACGACGACCTGTAGCTCGTAGGTTGTTTTTTTCTTCTGCATCTCACTACAGTTAGACATCAGTCAAAACACATTTGAAGTTGGTGAATTTTCAAAAATGCCATATTAGCTAAGCACTACCAGAACCTACCCGGAAAACATGGAAGAAAGAAGAAAGAATGAAAGAAAAAATGTTTATTCTGCACAAACAAAACGCACATTACAAATAAAAATGGCATGGCAAGTGGTTTATGACACAAAACAGTTTGGGGACCTGTGAATTAAACGATGCGATTAAATTGATTGCATACCACAAAGTTTAAGCAACAATAAAAAGTTGCACCGACTTAACGGTGCTTAGACGATGCAAGTCATTAGTTGCTTTAATTGTATTGAAAATAAAATAATATTTGGATATTTTTATAAATATAAAAAAATATAAATATTATTAATATTAATTCCTTTTTAATTGTAATTGTTTATTCTTGTATTTGTTTTGTTTTTAAGAACCAAATCAAATTAAGGCGCGGACTGACTACGATTTTAATCGCTATTACCGCACTCACACAACCGCATAGCTGCGCGTTTTACGGTAATGCACACACTCGCAAACGCTAACACGGGCGTTTGTGTGCTCAAGGAAAGTTGCATAGTATACGTAAGGAAATCAGATGTTTGCTGTTGAATATACTTACTTATGACGTGCGTTCTAAAATTCGATGTAATTACAGTGTCGGTTCATAATATGATACAATAAATAATTACACATAACAATAAAAAAAAAACAAATACTGTTTATTTTTATTACAGTACATGATAAACAGGTCAAATATAAACATTCCGAATTTTACCCGACTGCTCTAGAAGGGGAATTATGCTTTTCGGGTGTAAGTCAGTATCAGGGATGGAAGGGTTAATTAAATGGGTAGTTATGCCATTTCAAACTAATGTTTGTGTTTTAGATAGGTACTTAGTGGGTGCGGTAAAAAAATAGAAAATAAAACCAACATAAAGGCCCTCGGACCACTTAAAAATCACATAAACTCTAAATAAATGCAATAATATCACAGCTCCAAAGTGACAAATGCCATAATGTTTCTAAGAAAATGCGGAGCCGGGACGGAAGCTAGAATTCTGAAAAATTTTGACGATAGAGGGATCATCCACGGGGGAAGCTGCTGCTGGCTGAATATTAGTTGGTATTTGCTAAAATTGGTAAAACAGTGCGTGAATTGAACTAAAGTTCTGTGGCGGACTACTAAGGCTACTATAAAACCAACATAAAGGCCCTCGGACCACTTAAAAATCACATAAACTCTAAATAAATGCAATAATATCACAGCTCCAAAGTGACAAATGCCATAATGTTTCTAAGAAAATGCGGAGCCGGGACGGAAGCTAGAATTCTGAAAAATTTAGACGATAGAGGGATCATCCACGGGGGAAGCTGCTGCTGGCTGAATATTAGTTGGTATTTGCTAAAATTGGTAAAACAGTGCGTGAATTGAACTAAAGTTCTGTGGCGGACTACTAAGGCTACTCACTGCCTAATATTGAAGTGAAAATTCAGTCTCAGTGGAAATATGGGCAATAAAAATAAAATGTTGCGAAAGAGTTTTACAAGAAAAAGACGAAAAACTCGAAAAAATGATGGAATGTTTGGGTAAGTAGGATGATTACGGTATTGTATCATAACATTTGAAATTTGTATTTAGTTTAGTTTACTTACGAAACTGTATAAATCTATAGAAACGGTATTGACAATTTCTACAAACATTTTGCTAAATCCAAAAACAAATAGGTGCACTCTATTTTGATGTCTATAGAATGCATATTTGAATGCGCCTAGTGCAAACGTCTCTGGTCGAAGCAACCATCGAGGCGATAGCCATATTGCAATAGTAGGTATAAGTAACAAAAACAAACTTGCAGATAAATCAGAGTGCGTTCGTAATTATTATAATAATATAAATATTGCACTAGTTATATATAAATCGTTTTGATTCTTTTGTAAGATTATTTTTATAATATTTATTGAGTCATTAGACCATTGCCGATAATTTTTGAAAACGAAAAAAGTCATAGTAGGATGAAACCCATTGGAAAAGAAAGAGAATATAACAAAAATGAAAGGAAAAATAATTTACGGGCGATCCAAGGTCGGGAAGTGGGGGTTTAAGGGTAAAAAGCGGTTTATCTCGATTTCCGGCAAAATTACAAGTCTTATGGAAAAAAGTGTAATGGCAAAGTTGTAGGTAATAAAAAGATCTACAACTTTTGTATTCACACTTTTTTCAAGTAACCTCAAAATTTATGTGAAAAATTCAAATAACCAAGTTCTTGGTTTTTTATTTTTATATTTTACACAGCAATTATTTTTTTTACCGAGTTTTTAAAAAAGCAGATATTTTCGATTGAAAATTAGGGTGCTTTTTCGATATTAGGTCAAAATAAGGTGAAAAAAATAAATATTTTAAATCAATAAAAATACAGTGTGCTTGGAACATAAAAAGGTAAGTATTCAGCAAATTTCGCGAAAAAAAAAATGCTGTGTAAAAGATAAAAATATAAAACCAAAAACTTGGTTATTTGAATTTTTTCACATAAATTTTGAGGTTACTTGAAAAAAGTGTGAATACAAAAGTTGTAGATCTTTTTATTACCTACAACTTTGCCATTACACTTATTTCCATAAGACTTGTAGTTTTGCCGGAAATCGAGATAAACCGCTTTTTACCCTTAAACCCCCACTTCCCGACCTCGGATCGCCCGTAAATTATTTTTCCTTTCATTTTTGTTATATTCTCTTTCTTTTCCAATGGGTTTCATCCTACTATGACTTTTTTCGTTTTCAAAAATTATCGGCAATGGTCTAATGACTCAATAAATATTATAAAAATAATCTTACAAAAGAATCAAAATGCTTTATATATAACTAGTGCAATATTTATATTATTATAATAATTACGAACGCACTCTGATTTATCTGCAAGTTTGTTTTTGTTACTTATACCTACTATTGCAATATGGCTATCGCCTCGATGGTTGCTTCAACCAGAGACGTTTGCACTAGGCGCATTCAAATATGCATTCTATAGACATCAAAATAGAGTGCACCTATTTGTTTTTGGATTTAGCAAAATGTTTGTAGAAATTGTCAATACCGTTTCTATAGATTTATACAGTTTCGTAAGTAAACTAAACTAAATACAAATTTCAAATGTTATGATACAATACCGTAATCATCCTACTTACCCAAACATTCCATAATTTTTTCGAGTTTTTCGTCTTTTTCTTGTAAAACTCTTTCGCAACATTTTATTTTTATTGCCCATATTTCCACTGAGACTGAATTTTCACTTCAATATTAGGCAGTAGCCTTAGTAGTCCGCCACAGAACTTTAGTTCAATTCACGCACTGTTTTCAGTCATAAATTACTTGAAAACTACAATCGAATTATGCACAGAGCGTCCGGTGCCAACTATCCAAGTCGAGCGCTGCCCGACGACTAAAGTATGACCGCGTAAACTATTGTCACCACTATGGAGCGTCAATAAGATTGAAATTTGAAAATGATATTTGTGTTGAAATGTGACGTAAGCTGCGAATGGGCATTTATTTTACTGCTTTTCTTTAGATTATTTAAAATATAGACATAAAATTAAATAATGGTTTGGTTAGTTTTAAAAAAATTGAAAACCTACTAAATTCTTTAAAAAAAACTGTTGTTATCGCTGGAAATACAGAGATCTTCGACGTCAAAGTTTATTTTTGTGCTACAACTTCCCAATTTTTTATTGGGAATATCAAACTATTATTTATTATTCTGTTCGGTTTAAATTCTTCTTTATACCCTTCTCTGTTCACTGTATTTTTCGCGTTACTTATTTTTATTACATTACGTCATACTCGACGTTCTAAGAAACCAATTTTTGGGAATATTGAGATAACACCGCGCCTTAAGGGCTTAATATAGGAGCTGGCGGCAGCTACCTTTGTTACCAAGCACGCTAGCTAGGTAATAAGTAAATTGGGAGTTCAAAAAACAGAGGAATTGTTAAAATTTATAAAAATCCTGTAGAGTAGTCGCCGTAGTGTTTTAAATAATATTTAAATAAACACACTTGTAATGTGTCTACGCTCGGATTGTTTACTTTCAATATCGGCGAGAAATAAGTAGTGCATGACATTTCACTCGAGCACAGCTATTTACATAACGGATGGGGTAAACGTTCTAATATAATGAAATTCAAATTCATTTTGTGGACATAGGGTACAATTAAACAGATGTTATACAAAAAATATTGGTCCATGCTATGTCCCGCCAAAAGGCATACAAAATATCTGAGGTAATCTTAAGTCAATTATCAAAATAAAAAATAGATTCAATAGGTAAGTAGATGTCACACTTTCATGCAATAGTTAAAATGTTGTATATAGTTAATAGAATCCCGTATTCCCGTCCCGTTACATTAATCAAGAAATCAAAACAATAAGAAAAACGAATGCGTCCAGTATCAAGCGTGCTGCAAAATTAGTAATTTCTTCTGTCATTAGATGGCAAACAATTACTTAGACCAGATGGTTAATGGTCTCCACCGCCCTATGGAACATCTGTAAGGCAAGAAGCATCGTAGGTTCATTACCACCCCATAGAAATTACTGAAATGTTTAATTTGCCTCGTAAGTGCTCATACACACGAGCGACACGCGTCAACGGCAGAGGAGTTGCCTCAGCCGTCGACAACATGCCACTCGTGCATCTATGCGCGACCCACGCGGCCACAGGAGCAAGGCGCTCGCCCGCGCCTCCCTCGCACCGCCCGCCCCCTGCCGTCGTCATTGTCGCCTCAGCCGCACGCGCCTCGCGCATGGCCACGGCTCACGTCCCACGACCCCCGATGACTTGCCGCACGCGCACCCGGTACGATAAATGTCGGGATTAATTGTGTGATTTTATTGTATAAAACCAGTTTTTTATTGATAATACAGTCTACTTATTCCGGTAGGATCAAAGACCTAACAAGCACCGTACTCAAATACACGAGCGGCACGTTTTCAATGGCGGGCGTCGACACTAGTCGACGGCTGCCGTTGCCTCCGACGTTGACGCGTGTCTCTCGTGTGTGAATCAATTTGCCAAACCTTTTCCCTACTATATTGGGGTCGGCTTTCAGTCTAACCTGATGCAGCCGAGTATTTACATGCCATATTTTACATGGGGCGACTGCCTGTCTGACCTCCACAACCCAGTTGCAGGGAAACACGATACCCCTCGGTAAGACTGGTTGTCACATTTTCGGACTTCTGACGACCCGTAACGACTGTCAAAGATCCAAGAATGACACCCGGGACCAACGGCTTAACGTGCTTTCCGAGGCACGGAGGGGTCTCGGTATGTAAACCCACCCAAGGACCGACCGCGACAAGCATAGTTTAACCTGATCAATCGACCCATGAGGCTGTTATAAGTCAGCCACGAGCCCCTCTACTCCCTTTCTCGCATGTCGCTCGTGTAGGTATGCACACTAATTAAACAGGCAGTCACCCTCACCCCTCAAACTAGATCACAGTGCGGCAGAAATGGCATGTAGGTAGGTACATATACCTATTAGGTAGGTATTTATGTATGATTGACTTACGATCATGGTGAAGTCATATCCCCACGGTAGGAACATGACGCCAGTATTGTACTTCTCCCAGTGCGTCAGGTAGAAGTTGAAGAAGATGTTCCAGATCAAAAATAGGAACCGAAGCGTGCTCACTTCATCCCTGAAATTAAATAACATTTTGATGATATTAATTACCTACATTACAACTGACGTTAATGAGTAAGTTCGATTTTTTCATTCAATCGATTGGATCAGACTCTAAAATTGATAATACCTACTTTATAATAGTACCAAGTTAATTAGACTGACAGGGTCGCCCCCCCATTATATTGATGGGACTGTAAAGACACAACTGGGGAAAATCTCAACCTCAACTTTAGGTAATATTCGGAGGGAATATCCGATCTCTGATTATAAAACATAAACTTTCCGGAATAAATTAGCTAAATGATGTTATAAATGCATCAAACCCCTTTGCGTAGTTTAAAAAAATTACGTGGTCACACAGTCACACGATAAGCGACTTTGAATTATAATATGTGTAGATATAGACATGTATGACACACATGTAGCTCTGCAAAAAAGAAGTCGTGTTGTATCTCATTATTTTAATGTTTCATTAATAAAGCTATTAAAACTCAATACAATCATCATTTACATACGTTAACGTGGACCACACAATCATGTGTTATGTTCGTAAATAAACTGATAAGGGCCATGGGGAAATATTATCATAACACCGCCATCGTCACCGAGACGATTTTTGTACAGCCACTACAAGCACTCCTAGTACGCGCCGACGATGGACACCTGCCGAGCTATTATGTAACAATCTCACCGTGAAAACGTAGGTGAAGTAAGCTATCGTTCCAACTGATTGTAAGGATTGACACTTCAAGCTCACTTCACACCTAAGTTTTCACGATGAGATTGTTACAGAATAGCTCGGCTGAAATGAATAAGTTCATACTGCGCACTTATCTTCAATTAACTTCAGAAAGATTCCCGAACATGCAGGTTAGTCGACTGAGAATAGGAGACCAAAGTAGAGCTATAATAAATAAAAAATTACTACCACACACAACAATAGATGAGATAAGAAACGAAGTAAAAGACGAGTTGTATCAACTACATTTCTTTTAAGAAAAAGAAGAGGTATCGGAAGAACTAGATAGTGAAACCATAGCACACAAAATTAAAATACAGAGAGGAATCTTCCAGGGAGATGTACTTAGCCTGACGCAGGACCTCACCGGACACGGTTGTTTCGGGAGGTTCCTGTTCCGGATAAGGCGGGAGGAAACGCCCGTGTGTCACCATTGTGTGGATCACCCGGAGGACACGGTGGAGCATACGGTGGAAGTCTGCCCGGCTTGGGCGGAGCACCGCCGTGTCCTCGTACTGGCGATTGGCGGTGGCGATCTCTCGCGTCCGGCCCTGGTCCAGGCCATGGTACGGAGCGAGAGGGCATGGGAAACCGTCACCTCCTTCTGCGAAGCAGTAATGCTTGCGAAGGAGGAGGCGGAACGCGTGAGGGAGAGGAAAAATTCGCGCCCTCACGACCCTAGCCGCCGCAGGAGACGCCATGGGCGTCGGGAATCCCAAGCCAATTCCCGGCCACCGTAGGCGCGGGCTTGCGGACGGCGAGCAATGGGTAGCTCGCCGTCCAATAAGGGTCAGGCACGGGTCGACGTGGCGTTGTGTGTTCCACGGGCGCCTCAGAGATATCAGCACCAACAACGGGGTCCGCTGCCTGCCAGGGTTGCGGGAAAGCCCGAAAGGGTTACCGTGGCCCCTGGCGCAGGCAACTGAAGGAACACGGGTGGGTTTTAGTCAGTCAGAGTCTGACACGCCTGAGTTATTTGATGATAACCCATACACAAAAAACAAAAGGGAGATGTACTCAGCCCACTGTAGTTCTGCCTTGCTGTAAATCCTCTATCTAAAATGTTAAACGCTACTTCATTAGGAATCCCTTTAAATTCTAAAGCTACCAACCGACAGTCTGACCCACGGAAAGACAGAAATACCAACACCAATACACCTTAGGTACAGGAGAACGAATAGAGCCATTGGATGAACTAGACACTAAATACTTAGGTTACAATCAATCCCGTCAAAACACTACAAAGATATTAAACAAAACCTTAAACAACAATTTCAATACCGACTTATTACAATAATAAAAAATACAGCTCCATTCAGGAAACACCATAAAAGCATAAACACCTTTGCTATACCTGCGCTTACCTATTAATTCGGCATAATAAACTGGACCAAAACTGACCTAAAAACCTTTTAACGTAAAGTCAACACTACAATGACTAAATTCCGCAAACATCACCCAAGATCTTGTATACAAAGGTTAACGTTACCGAGAAAAGGAGATAGAGGACTTATAGATATCCTAAACTTACACAATAGACTTCACCCAAGATCTTGTATACAAAGGTTAACGTTACCGAGAAAAGGAGGTAGAGGACTTATAGGTAGATATCCTAAACTTACACAATAGACAGATCACAGCTCTTAGGCAATACGTATTTGCCAAAACTGAATTTTCCCCAGTCCACAAACTAATAGCACACAACGACCAACACTTTACACCTCTTAATTTAAAAGAACAAAAAAAAACGAGAAAGTGATTGATGACAGAACCAAATGTCAAGAGTCGACCCAGAAGTCTCTAAACGGTACACGTCGCCAAGATTTATGCCAATTAAATGTCGACGAAGATGCGTCGAACGCGTGATTGCGTTTTGAACACGAGGCGAACTATTCCCGGAGACCTAAGGGTTCATGCTTGCAATTCAGGACCAAGTTATTCAGACCAAGAACTACAGAAAATACATTATTAAGAATTTAACAACCGATACTTGTAGAAAGTGCAATAGTTCTCCAGATATTACAGGCGCCTGCAAATCAATAGCCCAGACAGACTACAAACATCGACACGATCAAGTAGCCAACGTCTTTCACCAAAAACTAGCTCATAGATACAAACTTAGACACTGTATTACCATATTATAAATACAACCCTGAAAGGGTATTAGAGAACCACACAACAAAACTGTTCACTTTAATAGACTCGACAGTCGACATCACATTAATTCATAAAATAAACAAGACTGGGTTCCTCATAGACATTGCGGTGCCAAATACGTATAACTTACAGACTGCAATAGAGGAATTCGTTTTAAGAACCCTAAAGATGCTGCGTTTGACAAAGGTGTGGTTGAAATCCCTAAAAAAGAGTGGGCCCACTGTTTCAGTCAATGGTTCCATCGCATGCGACGGTGCTTAGAAAGAAACAGAGACTACTTCGACAAGCAATACAAATATTAACAGGCTTCTACATCTTTCTGTTTTTTATTTTCTAAAAACTTTCAGTGTGACCCACGTACATGATTGTATGTGAGTGTGAAGTGTAAAGAGTGTGTGTTTAATGTGTTGATGTGTGGAGTGTGGTGGTGTGTGAGTGGAGGTTAATGAGAGGGAAAATATGTAATACTTTTACATATTACAATGTGAATCTTTTTAGGTACTATGCGTTTTTTTAAAGAGACCATTATCCCGGTATGTGATGGAAAAAATAAGATTTAGGTACCTATCTACATTTCTCTGTGATTAAAATTATCCTGTAAATCACGACGTGCGTAACACGACCGGTTTTTCAAGCACCACGCAGTAACCGTAACCACTTTCGAAGCGTATCTATCCTAACAACATCCCAAAAAATCAGAGCCGTGTAATTTTTGCGACCTACGATGTTTTAAATGACTGGCCTATACCACAGATCAAAGAATACAAGCCTATA
The DNA here is from genome assembly GCA_937001585.2 of Brachylomia viminalis. Taxonomy (NCBI): domain Eukaryota; kingdom Metazoa; phylum Arthropoda; class Insecta; order Lepidoptera; family Noctuidae; genus Brachylomia; species Brachylomia viminalis. Next base: position 8,385,503 of record OW443302.2, on the reverse strand, counting down.
CGTAGGTACTATAGGTACTTATTTGAGAATATTCAACGTAGGTGGGCATCCCAAGAATCGCAAATAAAATACATTAGGTATGTTCTTTTAGTGAGCTATCAAACAGACCTTGAAATAGTTTTTATTATTATTATTATTTTTATATCAAAATAGTTCCCAGTCATGTTGACTTGATTTTATACATGCACGTCATACGGAAATCTCTTACCATGCTATTAATCACTCTAAGCATTATTTCAAATTATCATTAATTAGTTATAGATAGATAGATACCACCTTCCCCGTGGAATTAACAAAATAGTTCCACCTTTACATATAAACAAAAGAGTACAAATATTAATACGTCTTCTATCGGCAATATCATTTACCTATCTACTTACAAAATGTGTCTAGTGATAGTATGCTAACTAAACACATTTCTGGCCTTATTTGTGATATGATAACAGTACCTAATATTAGGTAACGTAAAATCGTATTTCATTAGATAATCTTGCTAAGATAATGTAGTCACTGGAGTTACCGGATCTACGAGACTTCATTACTTATATAATTTTTTTGACGAAAAATAATGTCAAAGTCAAAGCATTTATTTCAAATAGGCACTTATAAGGCACTTTTGAACGTCAACATTTACATTTAAATAGAATTGATTCTAGTCGCCCCTTCCAAAAGGTAGTTTCGTATGGAGAAGAATGGGCAAGAAACTCCATCGTTACTCTTTTAAAATGTGTTACAATACTTTGTATACATTAATTATATAATTATATGTGAAGACGATGCACCTATAATAAAAATTACCCTACCAAAATAGGTACAAAATTTAATAAACGTAGCAATGATAAATAAGTTAATTAAGTGATAGGTAGTAGATACATGGTGTTCACATATTTACAAACATTGTAAAAGTACTTATACGATTTCCTAAATTATGTAACCAATTAACCATACAATTAAAGTAGCAACAAGTTTTAATTTTGTCTAGACCCTAGATTGTCCTGTGGAGCTGGACCAGCACGTTTCCAAGCATTCTTATCTTGGATATAATCCTCTAATTTGTAATATGCTTGTTTACACAGTGAACTTTTTATATGAGTTTTAAATTTTCTTTCATTTAATTGCAATATATTACAAGGTATTTTGTTGTAGCATTTAACACAGTACCCCATAAAAGATGTATGTACTTTAGCTAATCTGAAAAATGGTTGATCTATTTTATCTTTACTTCTTGTATTAAAATTATGTCTATCACTTATTTTATTAAAAAGATTAGATTTTTTCTTACGTACATAATATTTTCATAAATGAATTGGCAAGGTACCGTCATAATATTAATCCTTTAAAAAAAAAATCCCTTAGAGATTCGCGTTGACGTAGATTATAAATGGCTCTGACAGCTCTCTTTTGCAAAATAAAGATGGATTCAATGTCAGCAGCCCGACCCCATAGTAAAATGCCATACGACATAATGCTGTGGAAGTAGCTAAAATAGACCAAACGCGCGGTTTCTACATCTGTTAACTGTCTTATCTTTCTAACAGCATAAGCGGCCGAGCTTAGCCGCCCCGCAAGAGATGTTATATGAGGTCCCCATTGTAATTTCTCGTCTAGCGTGATTCCCAGGAAAACTGTGTGATTAATTAATTCCAGTTTTTCTCCATTCAACATGATGTCACACTCGCTACTTCTTACATTCGGTAATTTAAATTTAATGCATTTGGTTTTTTTACCATTTAGTACCAAATTATTTACCGTAAACCAATCATGGACCTGAAGAATAGAGCTATTCACGTCGTCAAGATTTTGTGACCGTCGGTCTATCTTAAATATCAATGATGTGTCATCTGCAAATAACACCATCTTCGGTTGATTTGGAAGTAATTGGGGTAAATCATTAATATAAACTAAAAAGAGGAATGGTCCCAATATCGAACCTTGAGGAACGCCCATTGCCATTTCAGACCCTAATGAGTTTATATCTTTCAGGTATGATCTGAGTTTTGATTTAATTTTCTCAAAATGATTTAATTTCATTGTCTTCCTGTTTGGCACTCGTCCAAATAGTATCCAAATACTGTGAACAGTAGCAGTGATAACGATGTCTAACTGTTTCAAAAACTATTTAGTACCCATCAATCAAAGTCAGAAAGGAATCAGCATTGATAGAAAAATCTCGGTCCCGCCACGATAACGCATTATGTATCTAGCTGAGTGCAGGATATTCTATCGGACAGCTCTGCTCTTTAGCGATATCCTATCTAATTTGTTACGAAGAGTCTATCATAACTTATCTATGTTCATTTGAAAAAAAAAACATTAAAGATCCGCCCACGCTTTGTGTTCTGATTGACATGTTTGATCAGAACATGATTCACTCTGGGAATGAAGAGTTTTGGCTATTCATTCCCAGAGCTTAGAAATCTTATTTCAGTGTTTCTGGCAAATAAATTACATTAGACTTTGAATTACAGCACAGCAACGCACTATCAGAGACAGATACGACGGATGAACAAAACCGTGGAACCTGGCCGAAAACAAATGAGGTCCATTCCCATCCGTGGATGATCCCTGGACTTTTAATTATAGTTGATTTTATTTCTGTAAGTACCTACAAATAAAATAAAAAAATATATGTTTGTATGTTTGTTACGCGATCATTCCGTTGGCGGAATGATCGCGTAACAAACATACGTATTTAGCGTTGAGCTCCTCAAGTTCTGAGTTGAGCTGCACGATTGCTGACAATTGCGTGCACTGACTGGACAGGTCCACTCAAACTGTGGTTCTTTCCTCAAATACCATTTTAGACACCAATCTACATAGCCTTCACATGATCTGACCAAGATTTTCTCTGGACTTTAAAAGAGACTGTGACCTCTAAGTTTGTTTAGGCCTTTTTGATGATTCTTTTTTGTTTGGTAAGTATATAAATTTGATAATTCCCATATAAATTTGATCAAAATATGAACGGTTAAAAAAAAAACAATTATAAATTATTTTTAAATAAAAAAAACCGCCACTCAAACGGACGCACAGTGGAACGAATGTATGGGAGAGGTTGGACGTAGACATCTCCGAAAAAAAAGAGTTAAATTATGCCAAACGAATGATGCCATCTTATTCGATTACCTAATGCCTTCATAACTTGTGCTGATAAATTTCTTCATAACTCCCATATTTCGGAAGTAATTTGAGAAAATGTGATATTTTACTATGAAAATGAGTGTATCGAGCTCTCTCCCTCCTGATTCCGGCGTTGTTTCAAGTAGCGGTCTCTAATATCATAATGCTAATACTAAGAGCTATATTTAATACTAAGACACATGGTGCGCCAAATGTGCACTTTCTGGGATAAAGAGTGATGTTTATTTTATAATACAAAAATATATTTTTTTGTTTTGTGGTTGTTTCACCTTATTACAATAACATTTCTGAGCAGCCAATTAGAGAAGATATTAGAGAATTTGGATATGTGATTAGGGACTTAAGGTTTACATGTAAAACTGATGCACTAATGATTACTGATAAGAAGATTGCTATTATTTAATTACTAAATGGCTCTTAATACACTAATTAAGCATGCATCATTTTCAAACTAATTACCTTGCAATATTTAACAAATAAGGGTACCTGGATCAAATATAAATAGGTCACTATTAGTAATTTTAAAATCAGTGTTGATTTACACCTCGTTGTAGCCACACTAATGTCGCAATGTATTTTCCAAATTTTAATACAAATCTTGATCTTCACGTTGCTTTATGCGCACGCGCACATAAAGGTTTACGCGACTATAACTATTTGTTCAGTGTTTTAAAAGATAACTGTTGTGTTCAGTTATGTGAAAGTTCTGAAACAAGTTTAAAAGACTGGTGTCGTCGATTTTACTACCGCATTTATGCAAAATGGACACAGTCTGGAAGAAGCACAGAAAAGTTTCGGAAGAAACATGAGATTTGGCTACAGGCTGCAATACAGTGGCCGGAATTTCTGAATGAAAATATTGAATCTCCTACAGAAAATGTAAGTGACGTCATCGAGCCCATAATTTCTCCTGCTAAATCTGATGCTTCAACTTGTACACATCCTAGTCCTCGTAAATCTTTTGAGGACCTTAGTAACCGGCAAAAAAGAAGACGCACTGAAGATACTCTTCCATGCAGCAGAAGCAGCGCTGAAATTGTGTTTTCGGCCGAAAGGGCGCTTCGAAAGGCAGGAGAAAGCGATACAGCTGATGTAATGAAATACTTGATGGAGAATCCAGAAGAGGCCTCACTAATCAAAGCCTTCATTGAAGGTAAATCGATTCAGGTACGGGAAATATCAACTTTGAAGGCATTGGCTCTTTATGTATCGATGAATTTATCGAAATGGCGCTACAACACTCTTCGAAATTTCAACACCCAAGAAGGAGCTTTTAAATACCCGAGTTACTACATGTTGGTTAAAGAAAAAATTAAGTGCTATCCGGCCTAAGACGATCTCACAGTTACAGAGAGCTCTGCAAAAATCAAATTACAAGCCTTGATGGATTTAACCTCAAGAAGACTTATTAGGTCGTTAGAAACCCCTGTTGATCCCAATCAACAGCTCATTTTGACCAGCAAATGGGGTTTTGACGGATCATCTAGCCAAAGCATTTATCATCAAAGGACGAGTGAAGATGAGCAAATCGATCTTGCTAGTAATTTTATGATTAGTCTTGTACCACTGCGGCTCGTCTCAAAAGGTGTAACAATTTGGGAAAACGAGCGACCATCTTCCACCTCATTTTGCCGGCCAATATTGTTTAAGTTTATAAAGGAAACCAAAGAAAATGTGCAGAGAGAGATGGCTGAAATCGAAGCCGAGATTGAAGCCTTAACTCCATCCACCATCACTGATGGAATTAGTGTCAAACACTAACTGCTGTTGACAATGATTGATGGTAAAATTCATTCCATTATATCCGATACAGCAGCTTCAGTGTGTGACATATGCAAGGCTAGTCCTAAAGAGATGAATAATTTAGAGTTAATCAAAGATAAACACGCAAACGAGGACATGTATAAATACAGCTTAAGCTCCCTTCACGCTTGGATTCGCTCAATGGAATGCTTATTACACATTTCCTACAAATTAGACATAAAGTCATGGCAAGCAAAGGGTGATATAGCAAAAAGGCAAGTTGATAACAGGAAGAAAAGAGTTCAAGAGGCTGTAAGAAGAGAAACGGGCTTACTTCTCGATGTTGTGAAACAAGGCAGTGGACCCACCAACAATGGCAACTCGGCAAGGAGATTTTTTGAAAACTACACTAAATCTACTGAACTGACCGGAATAGACGCTATGCTTTTAAGAAAAATCTGTGTGATCTTGCAGTGTATTTCATCAGGAGAGAAGATCAACGTAACTAAATTCCGAGAGTTCTGCTTTGATACTGCTAAGCTTTACGTGGAGTTATACCCATGGTATTATATGCCTTCTTCACTTCATAGAATTTTAATGCATGGGCCAGACATAGTTCAGAACTTGTCAATTGTGCCCATTGGTTTTCTATCCGAAGAGGCATCTGAGGCTAGAAATAAAGATTTTCGAAAATATAGAGAGGGGCATTCTCGAAAGCATAGCAGTATCTCATGCAATGAAGATATTATGCACAATCTTTTACTGTCTTCTGATCCACTTGTTACAAGCATTCGTCCAAAAGTAAATAAGTTTGTAAAAAAATCTTCTTTTAAGGAATTTTATGAGCTTACGGATTCTGAGAAAAGTGATATCGAATTTGTTAGCATAAATGATTTAGCGGATATCGATTCTGAATTTGAATTAATTAATGATGATGATGATGACGATGATAATTAAATGTTGATATTGTTTTAAAATGTGTAACTTAGTAAATTAGAGCTTACATCTTAATTCGAAACCAGGTCGAAACCTATAACGTGAATCTACTGACATTGACATACTGTGATTGTTACCTGTTGTTTTGTTTGTATGTATTGTATAATATATTAATTAAACTAGGTAATTTATTATTTTATTATCTAAAATACCGTGTTTTTATCGTTATTGTAAAACATATATAAGTAAATAAAATATTATGTGAAAAAAGTCATACTCTCATCTGTTCTTATGAATATTTTCGTAAATAATACACAAGATTTAAAAAAACAATATTTCATATATTTATACAGCGTGGCGCTGCTATGGTGACCTTAATTTAACACACATATACGTTTTCACATTTTCGTTTCATGACAATTTTTTATTTCCATTAAACGTTATTATTTACAGATTTATTAAAGAATTTAGGAAATAGCATCTTAGAGCAACCTGTACTTAAAGAACTGTCGCGCAGCGGTCATTTCCCTCGGTCACGGATCATAACTTCGCATCAATGAAATTAAAACGAATAAGCAATACTATTAGGATGAAACAAATGCATAGAGTAGGCGAATTTAAGGAAATTTCCTTTGTTGGCGAGCAGCGCAGGCGACGCGCGCTCTCCCTTCCACCCACCCGCCGCACCGAACACGAATTCTTTTTTTGCTTTTCTAGTGCTAGTCGAACCCGTGTCCTTGACGCACTTATTTACTCTAGTGCGCATAATTACGTCGCGAAAAAGACTCTTAGCTATTGTTTTATTTATTTCTTTTTGTGTAATTAGGATAGTAATTAGATCATGGTACTGCGATAAAGACACTTTGATTGGTTTTCGTTTTCTTATCTAGTAGGTACGTTTACACCTCTTGCGATACGGACGCATTTATTTGTGCTATTAGTGCTTGTGTAAACTTATGATCGTGATGGCAGTGATTAGTGATGACAGTTATTACTAATAGTAACAAGAGAGGGTGATGTGATAAGTGTTTGTACCACTTGCGCCGCTCGGTTTCTTTGATAATATGCCGTCAAAGAATCGGACCGATCACGAGTAGGTACAAGACGCGACGCGCGATTGCCAGCCCGCGAACCGACACATTGCCGCTCCGAGTTAACGTAAGCGAGCTAGGTAAGTAATTTCATGAATGAATTTTTGCAAGGGTGATCCCAATTTTAATGACTTTTTTATTATTTAGTTTGTTTGAAAAAATTTTTTTTTCAGTTTACGTATTATTTTAACCTATCAATATTTATATGGTTAATGGGCACTAGCCCTACCCGTGTATTAAATTAAAGTCACCATTGTAGCGCCACATTGTATATGACCTCTACATACGTCTGTCTGTTTAAAATAAATACAAATGAGGAAAAACCATTTTAATTTTTTTTAAATTTTCATTTCCTTTTATCCCAGAAAGTGCACATTTGGCGCACCATGTGTCTTAGTATTAAATATAGCTCTTAGTATTAGCATTATGATATTAGAGACCGCTACTTGAAACAACGCCGGAATCAGGAGGGAGAGAGCTCGATACACTCATTTTCATAGTAAAATATCACATTTTCTCAAATTACTTCCGAAATATGGGAGTTATGAAGAAATTTATCAGCACAAGTTATGAAGGCATGGTAATCGAATAAGATGGCATCATTCGTTTGGCATAATTTAACTCTTTTTTTTCGGAGATGTCTACGTCCAACCTCTCCCATACATTCGTTCCACTGTGGGACGTGAACGTGTAAGATTATAGTTTTTGAATTGATGTGGGGTAGAGTTCTTTAACTAAAAAGTGAAAAATAAAAACATTTTTACAAAAAAAAACAACCGATAAAAAAAAATAGAAACACTACAAAGTGAAAAATAGCTTTAATTTCGGAAGTCGGTGGAAAAAACTAAAATACAGATGCAGACACCGACTTCCGAAATTAAAGTTATTAAGTATTCACTTTGTAGTTTTTTTTTTTTGTAAAAAATAGTGTGTAAAAAATGTGTACAAAAAATGTAGTGTTTATTTGACTAACTATTATAAAAGTGTCACGTTTTGATCCAACATTTATTAAGATACCTACCCGTCCCCGGATCCTCAAATAAACAGCTATTACAATGGATGTCGCGTCTTATAGGTACCTTGTTTCTTCCGTAAACTTTGTATCTATACCTACTAACATTATGATTGCGCACAAAAAGTCAAAGGTCAGGGACGAGCATTACAGTAATCACAGACAGCACTTTTTACTCAATTTGGTATTATGATATTGTGGTAATTTTTTCTCTTGTTTCGACTCAGATTTATAGATCCCTGTTCCTTTGGCTAACTACCGGCATCGCGTGACAATTGCCTTCGCGTGACCATGACGTGTCACCCCAAAATACTATTGCTTATTAGGCTCACCGTTTCTTGGAAGTATGTTCTTAATAATTTTTAGGAAATGTTTAAAGTTTAGGAACTTCATTAATCGCGTGCAACCTTCGGCATGCGTCGTGAGTTAGTCGGAAAATTTCGAACCTACGCTCTATCGCCATTCTGATTAGGCAGCTACATACTTAAACACTGGTCTAGACTTTTACTGTGTGTACCTAATACTAGTATTGGTCTATCCAAAGTAAGAATGAGCTAGCTGATAAAAATACAAACAAACAAAAAAATTCAACCAATTATTTCATTGTTAGCTACAAGGGAAGGTCCAAAAGTTCGAGGAATGTAAGGGTTTTAAATAAAATGAAACAATAAATCTATTTTTCCTTTTCAAAATAATCACCCTTAAGCTAAATAGGTACATTTATTAGATTTATGAATACATTTTTCTAAACCACCGTAATTTTTTTTTTATCTTTTGCCTCAAAATGAGCCAAAGTTGCCTCGTTTACCTCATTGTCGTCGGAAAATTTCCTTCCCCTTAAATCTGTTTTTAAATTGGGGAACAAATAAAAATCAACTGGGGTCAGATCTGGACTGTAGGGTGGGTGGACTAGTGATTCGAAGTCATGCGTGTGCAGAGCAGCCATTGCAAGTCTGCTCTTGTGTTGCAAGAGCAACACACCCTTGGTCAATTTTCCTCGACGTTTTTCCTTGACGGCCTCGTTTAATTTTTCTAATATCGTTGCTTAGTTTTCTCCGGTTATGGTCCTTCCCTTTTCTTTGTAATCAATGAGTATTATCCCCTCACAATGCAAAAAAACAGTAGCCATAAACTTTCCAGCCGGGGCGGGGGTCGTCTTCAATCGACTCCCGACCATGTTTAAAAAGACTATGCCACTTGTAAATCACTGATTTACTAGGGCACTGTTCCCCATAAACGGTTTCGATTTAATTAAAATGGTCTGACTCTGAGCGTTCTTTTCTTGCTTGCTAAGGAATTTTATCACAGCGCGGTGTTCAATTTTCTCCATAGTTTCAGTTTTCTTCCGGATTGACTTGTTTAGCAGGCGAGTGTTCGTAAACGAATGACGCAATAGGTTTTTTTTTTTTTTTTTTGTATGGCATCTTGCAGTTGGCCTTGAGAGGCCGTGACTGCTTAACCGGTCAATCCTGTGGTGCCTTCGAGCTAACTCAAAGCCTCCAGCCAGGGGCATAATATTAATTATAAACTAAGCGACCATCACCTAAGGGCACCCCCTGTGGGGTACGGACCTCGGCTTAGGGCGTCGCTGGGGAAGGACAGCAAGTTGGGGACAGGCTGGATCAAAATGGGTTCATTATTATTAAGGGGTAAAACTACTGGCTCAGCTACGCCACCAGCTGGCTCTGTGGATCCGATCAAGGGAGGGGAAGAGGAGTCTATCGGGGAGGAACGCGGACGCGGACGCGAAGGAACTCGGCGGCGAGGTCGGAACTTCGTTTTGTGTCTGTGTTTGTATACTGTACTGGTGGCCCTACTGCTTTCCTGGAGGAGGGTGGTGGGGTCGTCGGGGTCGGTCAGTGCGTGCCTTGGACGACGGATTCTACTGATTCTAGAGGGGACATAACTGGCGGCCTTCGCAACCAGAGGGTTGCGATGGCTGCCAGCGGTATCGAAGAAACGCTTGCAAGCGCGTTTCATGAATTGTTGAATGGTGGGGATTTTCAAATCTAAATGTAAGTTAATGTTACGAACGAACCAGGGGGAACCCGTGATTTTACGTAGAAAACGGTTCTGTAGGGTCTGCATCCTGTGGATGTGCCGGGGGTGGGCCTGTGCGAAAACAGCACAGGCGTATGTCATAATAGGTCGGATGCATGCCGTATAAATGCGCAGTTTGCACCTGAGTGACAATTTACTGCGTGCATTTAGGACGGAATGTAGTCTACTCAGAGCAAAGGCGGCTCGCGAACGAACCACCTTTATGTGCTCTGCGAAGGAGAGACGTCTGTCCAAAGTCACACCCAGATATTTGGCATGCTTCTCCCAAGGGATCGGCTTGCCAAACATCTTGATCGGGCGGGCGTCGTCATGTCTGCGTTTGACACGCGGTTTGACGCAATAGGGCTAAAACTCAAATTATATACTAATGATGAGTACCCAATTAGTATGACACTAAGCGAGCGCCCCTATCCCCACTCTATCCCCTCCATTCCACGAACTTTTGGACCTCTTCTCGTAGAAAGGGGGTGACTATAGTCATACTATAGAGACTAATAGAGATGTTATGTAAGAAATAGCCATGTTGTGCCGACCCCCAAATAAATGGGGATAAGGGTAAGATAATGATGACTAAGATAGTTAGTTACTGCCACTGATCATACCAACCTACCGGTCATATGCACTTTATAATATGGGTAGTTAGCACGGTACCTACTTACTCAATACTCAGATTATATTGTGCCCTATTATAAACAGCTTCATTCAGGTTACTGGTACCTACTTACTATGGTCTGTTCTAAAAGTATCTGATGAAAGTGTAAATGGATCAGAAACGCGTGTGGATACCAATTTGTAGTAGGTAGGTACTTACAGACTTTATATTTTTTCTGCCCTTTCATCTGTCGGTCGAACTTAACTTAAGTCTGGTAACAATAATAGAAAGGTGTTGTGTGTCATTAGCAACAGTTGAGCTCATGTCACATTTAAATGTCTAACCACCCACATCCGTGCCGGGTCACGATCTCAAAAATATATAATGGTTAGATTATGTACCTGCCAAATATGCTGTAGAGAAAGGTAGGTATGAGGACCGCGGAGTAGGAGTCGAGGCCGTGGTCGAAGAGCTCGCCTAGGGGACCGCTGGTGCCGGTGCGCCTGGCTTGCTTGCCATCAATACCATCTGGAACAGTTAGTGGCTTGTAAGTTTGGATCTATGATATTAGAGAAGCCCTGTGAGCTTTTACTCTGGCAAGGGTGTAGCTAGAGGTTTATATGCTTCGAAGCTGTCGTAGCTACTAAAACCTGCCGGTGAATTTTGTAAAAAAATTATCGTGAAAGAGTAACTGAGCTTGAAGTAAGCCGTCATTCCACAGTGCTAGGGATTGACACTATAGACAGCTCACTTCAATGTCACTTCACCCACAGACTACAATAGGTATAGTATAGACTTCATCTAAGCTTTCGCAGTGGTTTAACGGTGAGAATTTTACAAAGTTGACCGGCTGGCCTTATTCTTATTGAATGATCTGAAATTGCAACACGTATTAAGTACGCTTTTGCATGATAACTTGTTAAGACCTTAAAGCCTGACGATATCAAAGAAGCCTTTTAATTTGAGTTTTTTTTTTGTTTTGAGAACCCAGGAAGATATTTTCGATAAGTTTGAGATTCCATTCAAATGAAGTCTTCAATAGATTTTACTAGCGACAAGAGTTGCAATGCATTAGACATCCGCTTTATATCATACATCGAGGTATCTAAGCAGCGTGTGAGAATCTATTTTTACAAGCTTTATTTTAATCTTAATCGAGTTGTTTGTTTATAAAATTAATTATAATAATTAACTACATATTACTTAACTAGTTATATCATCACATATTGATGTAGGTATTAGAGATAGAGATGAATGAAACACAAAGTTGTTGCGATGTTCTTATTGTTTTATATGGAATAGGATTTGGTGCAGGATGACGAAATATCGCGTGTAACTTACGTGTGATATCCGAAACAGAAAGTGACAAACCGATTCTGAATAATAAACATGGTCATTTGTAATTAGGTAGGTTCCTAATATGTATAGGTACGATTCCAAAAAGCAAGGTCAACTTTAATAATAAAATTGTAGGGTCGACGCAGCCAATGTGAGTATGTGACACTCGTGTTTGATGTCGGGCATTGTCTGCGATGCGCCCGCGCCGGCCGGCGATCCAACCACGTGTTGTGCACGCCCACTGGCCACTACAGATAAGTCTATTGTACTTTTGAACTCATCGCACCACTTTCCATTGAGGATTAACTACATTGAATGAATAGCTAGATATGCTCTGAATAGAATCGAACACAGAAAAGTCACATATCTACTCACAAACGCCAATACAACGCTTGTTGTGTAAGTTTGGTAATTTAATAGTTAACAAAGATTTCAACTTTTGTTCTCGATTGCACATACTAATAGGTTTTTGCACGTATTGATTTAGCGTTTTTACAAAAACGTGTTTGCAACGGTCAATTAACAGAATTATACCTATAAACGGACTGAGATTTTCCTTTTTGTTATTGGACTTTTTAAGCATAAAATTATGCCTACTACACAGGTTTTAATTAAATAGAATATCTAAGTACTAGTATGAGGTCAGTTAACGACCAAATTTTACATCTTTCGTAGTTAGTTTACGTGTACTTATTTCTTAAAGCTCGAGCGGGACAGCGGGACAGCTCTTGTAGAACAATTTCAATGAAGTTTTCATAGAAATTGTTCTACTAATTGTATGACAGCAGTCACGGTGGTCCAGTGGTATCGGTCCCGACTTACGAGTTGGTCGTGAGTTCGCACCCAGGCAAGCACCATACTCTGTGTTTTTAATTTCTTCACCAGTGCTCTCAAAACGACGAAGGAAAACATCGTGAGGAAACCAGCATGTCCTATAGAACCAATAAATTCGAAGACATGTGACACCTACCAACCCGCACTGGGCCCGCGTGATAGATCATGGCACATCACTCCCTCTCATAGAGAGGAGGCCTATGTCCCAGCAGTGGGAACTTCATAGGCTGATTATGTTCTACTAGTGCGCGACCCTTTAGTGCCAATGCTGGGATTCACCTTTCCAACTGCTGGCTACTAAACTACGACAGATCAGGTAGGAGTTATATTACACTGGAATACCATATTAGGTATCATACCAGTCATTGTGTCCCAGTATCATATAGGCACCTACTAGGTACCTATATGGCTAAGTAAATACCTACTTCATTTCGGCTGGGACGCGCCTGACAGAGTCAACAGGCTTATAAGTAGAAATGGCAGAAGTAGGGCATTACACTGGGGATCCCGGATCCCCCTTCGACATGTGCTGAGGGCAGCTCCTGCGTGATTCAATCGGTAGGAAACTAGTCACACAAGGTCAGTTAGAAGAGAAGTCCAACAGTGGGTATTTATATACCCATAAGTGTTAGATAACTCCAAAGTTTCGGCTACCGAGGCCAGAGGCGTGAAGATAAGACAATATTGTATCATTTAAATGACACTAAACTTATTAATATAATTTGAGTGAGTGATACGTGATATGCTAATTACTCAGAATAAGACGAATTACTTACTAAACTTAATTGATGTTAAAAAAATTATCTTTGTGGACTAGCCTAACAGCTGAAGCTGGTTACGAATTATTAATAGGTATCTAAGTAGTTGATTTCGTTGAATCCAAACATGAATAAATTATTTCTTTATTTATATTTTAGGTGGGTATGTATTTACTACTTATGAAGGACTTTTGATGACTTTCGGACTCGATCGAAAATCGTCTGTTCTACCTCTTTCATTTCAACGGCCACGAAAACAAAAAAGATATTAATAATCATCTATCTAATAATATATACAAATAATGCATTGTTAAGTTTGAACTTAAGTTAGGAACGAGGATGTGATGAAACATCTATTATCGCACGACACATTAAATTTAACATTAGATAAGAAAGGGCAGCAATAAGAATGAGAGATCAAGCAGACATCACAATCGCACTTAGCAACTCTGTGTTTAGTCTTGATTTATTCATAGAACATTTTTACGCCTTCCTTCCGTGAAGGCGTAGGTAATCCACAAAGTAATATCATACTTTCACACAGAAGGTGTCATTTAGCCCCATTTAAATCTCAACTTCAAATTGCTAGGAATAAAATCTGACACGTACTGCCTTGGCTACAAGCAGACACTAAAGACTCTCCGCCAGGGCAAAGCTAAGCTGGACATAATTGCTAAGAATGCTCCTCCTCTAAGGAAATCAGAAATCGAGAATTACGCACTGCTGGCCAAGACTGGCGTCCACCACTATAGTGGAAACAACATTGAATTAGGCACAGCTTGCGGAAAGTACTACAGGGCGCACTTGCCATCACCGACCCTGGTGATTCTGACGTCATCACCACACTGCCTAAGTGGCAGGTGTAGATGTATCTTTAATACAATTTAAGATGATAAAACTACAATGCCATCCCTCAACAATACTACTTTTGTTAAGTTTTTTAAACAATTTTAATAAATAATTTTGTTCGGATTTTGATTTGCAAAAATCATCCTTAGATCCATAGAGAGATGATGCATAAATTAAAAATAATAAACATAAATTACCAGGAAAACAAAACGCATGGGGCATTTTCATGTTGGTATACAAGTGTCTTCTTATCGCTTGTTATAAAATTTATATATATAAGTATGTAGGTATTATGTAACTATGGTATTATCTTTGTCGCCCCGACTTCCACGAGCTATGCCTTTACAAAGTTGCATGTTGGTTGATAATGATGCCGATTCTAGACTAGAAACACAGATTACTAAATAGTTACTTCGTAACTAGAAATCACCAAAATTTGGTTCATTCCTGTCAAACGACGATTTCCCATTCCGAAATTGACTAAACTGACACAACTAACTATATTTTAGTTTGCAAGCACCGAGTTATTAATCTATTGAAAATGGCAATTTTGCTATTCTGAATTGGACGTTTTTCACCTAAAATTTTGGTTGTCTAACTAAATCTGACTATGTTTAATCGCGATTAAAAAGGTGTGGAATAAAATTAGTTGTCATTAACTAAAATTCACACCAACACCTCGACTTCAGGTGCAAAAACAGTACTGTATCTTTTCTTTTGCTTAGGTATGTATAACTCGACAATGGTGTGTCCTATCACAAAAATAATGAAAATTTCGACACCCCTTAAAAGACGCGTAAACCCCTCGAAAACACACCATGTAGTTATTAATTTTTCATATGTTCCATACAAAAAGCGATATATACAATATAAACCACGTCGAGGCTGCCCCCAATAAGCGCGCCTCCGGCTCTAAAAAAATTCACGGGGTAGGGCAAACAAGTACCTACCACGTGGAGTCGCGATTGTCAAATTCGATTTTAATTGTGTCAACATTATTTTTAAACTTTTGATATTTCTTTGAGCAGAATAGCTTTACGATTGTCATAGCCAAAAGTAACGAATTTTAGTGATAGTTTAGTGACATTTGTTCGGTGGTACAAGAGAATCGGCACCATTGTCTGTTTTGTTTAAAGATGGACACTGAAATAGAAAATGTTTGTACCTACCTGGTACAAACATTTTCTATTTCAGTGTCCATTTTCCTAATGCATGCTTATTATCGCGCGAACAACATTCTAGGTAATACTTACGCGGTTTTACTATACTGATATTAGCCATAAATAGTCCCACCTAATGTAGATAAAATAATAGAAACCAAAACCATTTATGTTTGTCACGTTGGGCCAGTTCCAATGGTCTCTCAATAGCACGACAACTCATTCATTTGTATACAATCGAATACTGTTAAGTTCAGCACTATATTATCTTTTCAGATGACAATCTCAAAGGAATGAGGGTAGTACGCTCCATGGGGGTCTTCAGTGAATCCCCCCCCCCCCTCCCTCTCACACCTATATACTGTGATAAATCTGCGCCAGGGTGGGTACTGTTGTTCTGCCAGGGTTGCGGGAAAGTCCGAAAGGGTTACCGCGGCCCCTGGTACAGGCAACTGAAGGAATACGGGTGGGTTTTAGTCAGTTAGAGTCTGACACGCCCTCCCGCTGCGCCCAGAGCGGGCGAAGTTATTTGATGATTGACCACCCTCAAAAATTTACAAACAAAAGGGATGTATTGTTCAGTGGGATCAAGGCATCTTTAGCATGGCACTCATGGCAGATGCCCTGGTGATAATTCAACAGTAAGTAGGTAAACGACAAGCTGTTGCAATAATAATCTTGGTTTGATATTTGCATCATCGCACATCATTTTCTTCTTCAGAAAATCATAAGACAAGATGCTTTTGCCCACATTTTTTACTTGTAGGTACATTTAACAAGTGACTAAACATAATCTTCTCTGGCCAAATGTTAACAATAAAACCGCTGATTTTAAACTGATTTCGGTATATTTAACACTCACAACGTCATACAATCTGGCGCTGATTGTTAAAGGTGTTTTACTGTGTTAAAGTGACGTCAACATTTCACATTCAGATTGGCGAGTATAATTTTTATTTTTATGAGTCAATAAAATTGTATATTCGTTATAAAGACGGGACAATCGCAGCTGTACATTGTTACAATATTTTGTAAATTTTTACTTACTAAATTTCTTTGAAATATGAATTAACTTTGCCCGCGTTCTGTAAAGATAATCTACTACACAATTACACATGTATCTACTCCCTACCGAAAACTATTTTAGGGAGACTACTAGGTAGATGTCTACTCTGTGTCCCTGCGATTTCATAATTCCATACCATAAGTTATTTTTATTAGCCTAAGACTTTATTTACTTTGACTTTATTACTTATGTTATTTTTATTAGCCTAAGAGCCATACATTTTTAATGACGTTAAAGGTCCAGTTAACTAAGCAGGTGACATGGTAACTACTCAGAGGGATGACGATAACTAATACTGTTATTATAAATGCATTAAACTTATTATTCATCGTTTTTTTAAATCAAATCGTGTATTGAATCGTGTGTTGATTGCGTTTGTGAATTCATTGCGTGTGAGTAAAAAATCCCAGCACAACTAAGTACGTAGGTAGTTAACGTGTACGTGAGTTAGTTTTCAGGAAATTATCATAATTTGATTATTCTATTTACCCCTACAGCTACACGTCATAGTCCGGGAGACAAATAATTCGTTTTAACATGTAGTGACTCCGTAATATTATCGTGTCACTATCGCAGGTAGGTACCTAATGAGTTGTTTCTAAGTCATTTAGGTATGTGATTAATTAATCTAAAATTTATCTTTACAAATATTGGTAGATTTAGTTTTTTATGATGTGCCATGATAGGAAATGCCATAGTACGTAATTATACAATGATACATTGAATATCTCTGTAAATTGAAATTGACGGATCGATTGGCGCGCAAAGCAAAAGCTCTGGCGCAGGCTCGGTTTTCGTACAGAAAGAATATTTTCCTCATAACCAATGTTTCAGGAAAAATGTTCAGTGCTTGGTTAACGCTGTTTTAAGCCCCTGCTCCCTGCCTGTCTAAACAACGCGCGCGGAATGGCTTTGTCGTCGCTTTTTCTCGCGAAACGAGACACGACATACTATCATGTTTCGATTCGACACGAGATCATGGGATGATAAGATTTTGTCGCGCTGGAGATGTTAGGCAGGCTGGTGTCATCCAATGATAATGATAAAGCGTCGCAGATTCACAGACTTTATATAAAAATGTTTCCCTGGGTAAGTAATAGGTACCTATACTTATATTTATTCTACCTTGACCTTTGTTATTTAGTTAGATAGTGTTAACTCAACTTTTTTACACTACTATTTAATTATTCCTGAACTATTTTTATAGTTTATTATAATTTATTTTTAAATTTGAAAATCTCAGGACCATGGAGCCCAATCCTTTGGAAGGCGTACGAGGGGCCGAAGCCAACTCACAGAGGCCCGTTAGACGTTTTGCATGAAAAGAGGCACCAACCGACGATTATACCTGTATGCTCTATGCAAGTGCACCCAAGGACAACCCTCGGTTGGTGCAGGACTATTGCAGCTCCTTGAAACAAAACATATTGGGTTATGGGTTTGAGTGGCTATAGTGGATCGGTTACCTTAGAATAGAATACTCTATTATGTACACCAAAAAATTACAGATATACATTTTAAAATTTTACATAGGGTGACATAATGGGCGGTCTTATCGCTAAATGTATGTGTCATCGACTGGACGCACGTCTTGGAGAGCTCATGTATCAACGACATGGTTCACATTTTTTGCAGCTCTGTTCTCAGCCTATATGACCGGCATGCCCCTATCCGTCGAGTAAAAGTCAAATATGTTCCGGCTCCTTGGCTTACTCCTGCCATTAAGGATGCGATGGCAAGTAGGGACAGAGCCAAAAGGAGGTTAAAACGCTGTCCTTTCGAGCGCAACTTGAATGCGTATAAGGTGCTGCGTAATCGCTGCAGGCGTATGTGTAGAGATGCAAAGAGACGCTACTTCCATAATTCTCTCGACAACCGCAACTCCTCTGAAGTCTGGAAGTTTCTTAAAACTGTCGGCATTGAAAACTCTCAAGTCGTTTCCAGTAATGACACTGACGTGTGTGCTCTTAACAAACATTTCTCACACCCCCCTGTTACTTTGGATCCGCACGTCAAATCAACTACGTTAAATTAACTTTCTTGTTTGCCAGTGCCGCAGTGTTCTTCTTTTGAGTTAAGTCCAGTGAGTTAAATTGAGATCAAAAAGTCCATTTGTGCTATCTCCTCTACTGCAGTTGGTAACGATAATCTTTGCTCAAGAATGATTTCTCCTATCCTCCCCAAACTACTTCCCGTCTTGACCCACATTTTTAATTTCTCCTTGTTTTCTTGTACTGTCCCTGAGGCCTAAAAACAAGCTCATATCATCCCCTTACCCAAAACTCCTAACCCGGTCTCATCCACCGATTTCCGCCCCATTTCTATCCTCCCATATCTCTCTAAAGTTCTTGAGCATATCGTTCATCAACAACTTTCTGCCTTTCTATCTACGAATGGCCTACTGAGTCCTCTTCAATCTGGTTTTCGACCTGGTCATAGGACAATAACGGCTCTTTTGAAAGTTACTGATGACATTCGCTGGGCTATGGAACACAAATCTCTTACTTTACTTGTACTTCTCGACTTTAGTAGTGCCTTTAGCTCTGTTGATTTTGACATCCTTCTAGGAATCCTTAAATCTTTAAATTTCTCCTCTTCCACAATTAAATGGTTTGATTCCTATCTTAAGGGCCGCTCGCAGCGGGTTCGTCTCGACGAGTCATCTTCTGATTGGTGCTCTCTTTCCGCAGGTGTGCCTCAGGGCGGCGTTCTCTCTCCTCTTCTCTCTTCTATTTTCATTAGCTCTATCACCAGTGTCATCTCTTCCTCCTTCCATCTCTATGCTGACGATCTGCAGCTCTACAATATTTTTTTAAGGGATGATGCAGAAGCCGCCGTGTCTTCCATGAACAGCGGACCTAGATTTGATTAGCGAGTGGTTGCGGTCTTTTGGACTGCAAATCAACCCTAAGAAATCCCAGGCCTTGATTATCGACGGCATGTATATGCGGAATACGCTCGATGTTGCGTCGCTGTCTCCACTCTGTCTGAATGGTGTTCGGATTGAATACGCACATACGGTCAAAAATCTGGGGGTGACCATGGATTCCTATTTATCGTGGACTGCCCATGTTGCTCAAGTCAGTCGCTAGGTGCACTACACGTTCCATTCGTTGAAATGTCTCCAGAGCGTCTTGACCTTGAACACCAAAATCTCTCGTGCTCAAACTCTCATTCAGCCCATTATAGATTACGCCGATGCCTGTTATTTGGATGCCACGGAGGAGCTTTTAAATAAACTTGAGCGTTTGCAGAATATATGTATACGTTTTGTTTTTAACCTTAAAAAGTATGATCACGTTTCCAACTATCGCAAGATACTCAAGTGGCTCCCCATTCGACTTCGCAAGAACTCTCGGATATTGTGTCTGCTATTCAACGTCCTACACAATCCTAAAACGCCATCCTATCTGCGGGAGCGTTTTTCCTACGCCCGACCGTCAGATGCGCCTTGCAGGTCGCATCTTAGAAACCTCCTGAAGTCCCCTCCCCACTTCACCGACTTTTATTCCTACGCCTTCACTGTGCACGCGGTGCGGTTGTGGAATTCACTTCCGCCTGACATTAGGGACTGCCAAACTGTTGCAGTTTTTAAAAGAAGAGGGAAAGAACACTATCTATCCACTTCGTCATAGTTGCGCATATGTATATTAATAAGTATTCTAGTGTTATTTATTTTAGAAGTAAGTATGTATGTATGTATGTTCTCATATTATTTGTTTTATTTTATTAAGGGAATTGTTTTTGATTTTATGTATCTTATTTTCTCTTTTACTCTTACACACACTGTCTGCATCTCTAAATCTACTATCCTATTGCAGGTATGCTGGAAGAGATTTCATTAGAAATAAGCATCACATTTGTACCTGTTTTTCAGTTATTTTCTTCTAGTCTGTTTAAGTGTGTACATAAATGGTTAAATAATATAAATAAATAAATAAAAGCAACCTTTAGAGACAACCTTTGGATGGATTAAAGGGAGAAGGAGAGACAATACTGCATGCAGTCAGTGGTGTACCAATTACATACACAACAATAAACATGAAACTAGAGCAAGGAAACTATATGTATTGATGATGTTTAAGGAGAGAGGAAGTATTTTTAACCAGAATTTTTAAAGTGGACAAAGATAGAGCACGCCTTATTGACACGGGCAAGGCATGAACTATGGAAGAACTATGTACCCTGCCTAACCAAAGTTTCATTATTATCAACCTTTTATGAGCCACTAAGTATAGGGCACAGACATCCCTATAATAGTTCAGTTAAAAATTAAATTACTTAAATGCTTTGTAATTTTTATAGGGCATACATATCAGTGTTTAACTGCATACTATGTAGCATTTACTTAAACATCAATAAAGTCAACTTTTTACTACACTTTCCTGGCATAATATGCTACGGCCACAATATTTTCTTCTCTTGGACAATTCAATGTTTTATATTGTTACAAAACCATAATTTAATCTTAAAGTACTTAAATAATATAAAGAAAAATGCTTACCTAGTGTGTATGCGACAAACAAATTCACACCCGAAACAGCCCACACCCATGTAGGTATGGAATCCTTAGCGGCATCGTCTTTCGTCAAGGCATAGAAACCATAGTCATAATAGGAGAAGACAAAAAAGTTGAGCACCGTCAGCAGGAACCCCGCAAACGTCAGCAGGTTCGGTGCCACCCATACTGGACAAAACTGAAAAGACAATGTGTTTTAATACATTGTTCTTTATTTCATATAACATCACCTGATGTTCTATGTTAGGGGGTTTTGGTTTCCACCCTTAGTCCTTCAGGTTTATATTTACCTAATATTTAACATAGAACATCAGGTCTGATGTTCTATGTTAGGGGGTTTTGGTTTCCACCCTTACCTGATGTTCTATGTTAGGGGGTTTTGGATTCCACCCTTAGTCCTTCAGGTTTATATTTACCTAATATTTAACATAGAACATCAGGTCTGATGTTCTATGTTAGGGGGTTTTGGTTTCCACCCTTACCTGATGTTCTATGTTAGGGGGTTTTGGTTTCCACCCTTAGTCCTTCAGGTTTATATTTACCTAATATTTTAATAGTTATACCAAATAAATAACTAAATGCGGGGGATAATGGCATGAGCTTATCTTGTGTTAAAAAAACCCAGTTCAATTAATATTATAATAATAAATCTTAGTTTTATTATGAATAATAACATACCTAATACTTCTTACAAGTTCCTATTCCATTATGAATTAAGACAAAAATAATCAAAGAAGCAGGAAACAGTACAGAATATTCAAACTGCTTTTTTAATATAAAGATAATAGGACTGGACTAGAGACTAAATATGGGAGGTAAGTTGGGCTCATACTTACTTACATGATCACTATTTTACTATTACTAACTGAAACCTTACCTGAACACACCAGTTCCAAAATGGGTGCATAACATAGTTACTGAGGACACTAGTATCCACCGAGTTATACTGTAACAAAAAGGTTTACAATTTAAATATTTTTATTCACTTAGAATAATTTGACACTTCAAAATAGGTATTTAAGAAAACAATTAAAATGATTGCTTTTATTTTCGTCTTATTGGCACATTTATCAAAGATATTTATTTCGAGGAACACACTTACTTTGTATTTTTCGAAACCTTTTAATTTATCCTCCGACAGGAAGCGAGCCATGACGAACGTTGATGAACTAAGTTTTGTTATTTGATAGTAATATAAATTAAATTCATTCTTCTACGATCTCATATTTTTTTAATATTAATTGATGATCAGAATTTGTGTTATTACTTCTTTATTACGCAGTATTCCTTTATTTCAAACAGCGTAATCTCTTTAAAAATCACAAGAAAACCTCACTCACACAGTTCAAAATGACAACTAAAATTTACTTTGATTGACGTTGACGTTGTTGACATTTCCATTCAGCTGAAAAGTTGCGACCATAGACAATAAATATGGTTTATGGAAAAAGATTAGTGGAACCATATAATAATGATTGCTCATGAATATTCATAAAATGATATAACATTTTATAAAACATGGTGCGGGGATTTTACGAGTTACGACTTTCGTAGCGCAAGTGCTACCACCTATCACTGATATGTGCGGACGGATGACTGCTTTAATAAATTCAGTAATATTACTTGGTATGTAAGTAGGAACTAAATATCTACCCTCATTACTAAACAGTATTATTTTATAATTGCTATGCTATTACGGTCACCAGAATAGCTGGTGTTAATGATGGATGAAAGCTTAAAGAAAACTTTAATAATATTTCTAATAAGTTGGTACAGCAGGTAGTGCATAACATAAGTCCTAGACCTTACCTGACCTGCAGTTCATCGTCGGGGCATATCAACGCAACCGCCACGTTCGCTATGTCGTTGTGGCGTTCACCAGAGGTAGATTAATGAGGTTCCTTTGGGGTGAATTTTCGGACCTCTCTTGTGAAACCTCGTATTGACCTTCTCTGTAAATTTTTGCACCGGCCGGTGGGTGGCTACCCCTCCAAACCATCTTGCCATCGTCGGGTATGGATAGCGCTTAGATCATAAATCCAAGCTATACATAAACAACCGAAAAGCAGAGAGCCACGCAGCTCTTTGGTTCTCGCCGGAGATGTGTCGTTAAAGTCTACATTGGATGTGCCCTAGCAGGCTTCAGGGGTTGATGGTGATTGGTGACCACCGGAGTGGTCTAAGTGAGGTACGGATCTCACACTCACTGCGTCTTTTTGCCGAATGCCGGGTCAAACTCAAACTCAAAGCATTTATTTCAAATAAACCAATTACAGGCACTTTTGAATTGTCAAGGGGTTGGTCAGTCAGAAAGATGAAGCTAGTTGCCCATTCCAAAGCGTAGTAGGTACCTATGGAGAAGAACGGGCAAGAAACTCCATGGACACTCTTTTAAATCAAAATATTGTTACAAAAAAGTGGTTACATCATTCATGTTGTAATTATACATGTGAGAACGACGTAGAAAGACGTGCACGTTAAAAGCGTCCGTAATAAAAGGATAAAAACAAATATGGAATTAAAATAAGCCGTGGCAGCTAAGAAATGACCAGTGCCTACTGACGGCGCCCGTTCACGAACATGACGTATGGATCAGCATCATTCAGCTCAACCATTTTGAAGGGAACTCAATGATCCAATACACGGTTGAGTTATGAAGGATTACCCCGAAAAAAAGGAAGGTAGTGGTCTGGCAGGTCCCTGATCAGCAGTGAATGCTACAGGCCGTGATATATAATAAATATAGATTTGTTTAGAACCGTAATTCCAATGCAGCGCCTGTGACTTCAGATGCTATGATTGCTATTACAATTTGAGTAGGCTTTAAAAATGTTTATATTTTATTTTATTAAACATACATAAAGTAGTTGATTTTGCAGAGAAGAGCCCTATTTAACGTACCAGTTATTGCCTACTACATACTACAGAACTAGTAGGTACTTTATCATCTGTGCCTACTTTCAAATATGTACTTAAAATTCGTTTTAGATAGGTATTTTGTTTTCATAGCTGAAATATAGGTACCTAATACTTACGAATCTCTGAGCGCCTGAGAACTAGTATCAATCACTGGTTAAGATTTAAGTCCAATGATATCTAAGCCTAGCGACATTAGGTATCTCATAAATAGGTACCTATAATGTGCATAATAATAATATCAAAAGATTCAACGTATGTAACGTTAGGGATACAAAATCTTTACCTACTAGCTCTGGTTCAATAAAGCTAATAAGCAGTTGTACGTAAACTAATTACATACCTACGCGTTAGTAGTAATTAACAAGTAAGCAAATAAGACAAAACAAGAAATAAACCACTAACTACTTACTTAATTCACAATAAAACGTAAGTATAAATAAGTGCTGAAATAAAGTAGCTTTAATATTTATTATTTATTTAAATTACAATTATAACACCTTCACAGACTTCATCCAAGACGATGTTATCGACTATGTAATAGTTACCTACTTAGCTATCAAAATCAAAGAAATAAGAAGTTTATTACATTAATTTGTGTACGAAAACAATGTGGGATCTTGGTACACAAGTAACAATCAAATAACAAATGTGGTATCACTATCACTGGTGATAAAACGTCACGCCGATTGTAATGTTTTCTCAAAGGAGCTTCGTAATTTAGTTCGGAGCATCAAATAGATATCCGACACGCCTCGTAAGAAACAGAACGCTTTCATTGTGTACACTTATTAATTTATAATTAATTTAATTACACTTTCGTTGTTTGTGATATTTTTATTAATATGTTGCACAAATCTGCGGCTCTTCGCACAAGGAGCCAGTATTTGAAACATGTGGTTTACTTTTCTTCCGCTAAGGTGAGTCTTTTCTAAGTTTTCCGGTCAGTTTTACGAGGTTTCCTGTTCCGTTTTAGTACAGTTTTCTAACGTTAAAAGTGAGGACAGAATGATATATAAAATATTTAGATTACAGAATGTTTTTATTTTTATTAAGTAATTTAATAGTTTTTTTTTTTTGTAAATAATTAAATATTCAAATAGTTAAATAATGGAAAAGTGACAGACAGTTCTCATGTAGGTATTTTCAGGAGATTTTTATGTGTAAGTAACCGTAGAACAATTTTAAATTATTCATACATTATAACCCGATCAATTTTATTAGGACCTACCTACTCGTACTTTCTGGAAACCTAACATAACAAAAAAAAAACAGCTTCGTAGATACCTATTAAAGCGTTATCTAAACATCAACGTTTTAATTCGATTACAGAATAATATTTTATTTGCAGTCACAAAAATTATTCTAACTAAGTAGAACCTAGGGGAGCAATTTGTTACGGCCAGCGAAGGCATAGCAACGTAAATTTCACGCCACCTATTTCACCAAGCATGCAAGATGTTGCAGTTACTACTAGTTACTATTTATGTGAAGTGACGTATAGATTAAAGACGAAGGTGTTTATTCACTATAATATTCCAGTAAAGAAGTGTTCTTCATATTTTGTTACGGATTATCCCAGTTCTCTATGAGTAGGATTTTAAGGGGATAAAGAACGCGTTAGCCTCGTTGCTAAGGATACCACCTGAAAAATATTCAAATAATAAAACCACAAGTACTTAGATATAAATCCTTCCACACGGTAAAGCCGAGAAAACACGTGCAGAGAAAATCCATCCGAACAGGATTTATTGACAAGCAAAGACAAAAGATTCGTAGCAAGTATGTTAAATCTAGATACATATAAAATTATGATTTTTATCTAATTAAAATTAATTCATACTGTCAAATGATACCGACAATAAATATTTATTTAAATTCACTATTTGTTCGCATATGCCTGACATATTGAGTTATTTTAATTCCTAGGTAGCAACTGATAACGGTAGTTATTGTTATATGCTTATTTACCTACGTTTAATTGAACATAGGTACATTAACATAAGATAACTTATCTTAATGTTACCTACATAAAAAAACTACGCTTGATACTTATAGGTAGGTACTCGTATCTAAACGTAGACAGAGAAACTAACTAACTTGTGTAAGCGACAAAGGAATCGACACTGCGTCTATTAGTTTCTCTGTCTATGTATCTAAACCTGATAACAGATCATGCAAAATATTAATTTATCATGATAAAAATGTAAATGAGTTTTTGTTTATTTCGTCGATAATGCTCTGGTGAAAATCTATGACTAAAATAAGAAAGTAAATAAAGATTAAGTAACTACAGTTCACATTCCTTCCCAATTTGGGTGACCTCAAGGTGAATTATTGCTACATTGCAGCATTGCATTGTTTGTGCTACGAACGTTCGTAGCCCTCGCTACGAACTACTACCTACAGTACTTATATTACTGCAGCGGCCAGCAAAAGAGGCATTGGTGGACGAACGTCTAAACGTAAGTCCATCAATGACTAGTTGTGGCCAAGGCTTGTATAGTACTTTTCTCAAATAATGCGCGGAAATTAAAATACAATTACTTTTCGAAATCAATGACGAACAACGAACAACAATAATTTTTCCCGCGTTTGTTTTTTTTTCAATAAACAGCTTTCTATTTGCAAGCTAGTTCAAAATTTATATAAAGCCTTTGATAGGTTACCTCCTTGGTTGCCATGTATCGGAGTAAAAGATCGTTCCATTTTTAAATTACACGATAGCTGTTAAGAGTTCACTACTTATGTAATTTATTTGGCCGCTAAACTACGACATAATTATATGGATTTTCATACAACTTTTACCGGCCGTAGCTCGCATGTATTTGGCCAGTATCGCAATTTCAATTTATCTCGAAGCAGGTTGTCAAAATAATGGTCAAATTTCCAAGCATGTTTGAGAAAATTTAGTTTTTTCTGTGGTTGCACACTTTGGTTTTTTTGTGTGCATTTTTTGCGCACTTTTCCTTTCATCTCAGTAGTCCACAGTTTAGTTTCGGGTAAGAAGCAAGTGTACTGAGTGTTTGCGATGTTTTGTTTACCACGCATATTTTTGAAATACATACGTTACCCATGAGCCAAAAAACCATTAGGTACTCCAAACTCCATTACAATTCCAGGGGGATAGTTCCATTACTTACAAAATATCTATGTAATGAGATAAAAATACATTAATATGGAATATGTTTCCTATTGTATGATGGCTATCAGTCATTTATTTTTATTATCGTTGTTTGTTACCTTAAACTTGTTGACATCCACTATCTTTAGGGTGTGTCAAGAACTCTCGGTTTATTTAGAATCATATGCTGTAATAACAAACGGTATATAAATGTTTATGCGAGGGTTGGCAAATCTAATGATAATGATAGTTGTGTACCTACCTATGTACATACGTATCTACATGAGCTCAGTGATGATAGACTGGCACGTATTTTCCCTTGTGTGAAAAATTACGTCAAACTACCTAATATCTTTAGTTTTTGTTTGAGTAGTGTCTTAATTAACGTAAAAAGATTAGTATGTACATAATTGGGGTTTTAATAATCAGGCAGTAGGTATTTTGGTATCGTGTCATTTGGTTATAGGCTTTTATTTTTTTATTTACCTTAATCAGGGTAAGTGGTAAAACACCATCAACCTCTTAAGGGGTCATTGTACTCATAATTATGAACAACTTTTACTATGGGACCAAATAAGAAATCGCAAAAAAAAACAGCTGGTCCCTACATTTTGACGAGTTCTGCCTGCGATCAATAATACCTACTATTGATCGAAGAGTTCTGCAAACATAGATGTCGGGAACAGCATATTTTTTTTTGTACAATTACGTCAATTAAGTCATGTGAAAAACAGAGAAAATAAAAATATTATAACAAATTGCGATAGCTATGGTTTATTTTACAGCTTGACGACTTCGAGAGATATGATAAGTGTTATATTGTGTAAGATGTAGAAGTGTTGTGAGGTATAGTGTAGTGTATATTGAGTAACGTAACAAATTAGTTATTTCTGGACAAGTAGGTAGTAACTCTTCGGTATTAGCATAGTCCAGATCAATGAGCCAATTAGTAACAGTTGTTTTACATTTGTGTTTGATAAGGGGATACGTTTTGAGGATCAGATTAATCTTGTTGTAAAGATGGGCACCAAGAAAAGGGAAGAATCTCTGAGCAAATTTAGTGCGGCACGCTCTAGGCACACCAACTGTATGTTTCCTGCGCTTCTGAAATTCTAAGGGGTTATACTTTAAGGAACTATGCATTCTGAGGACTGTTTGTAGTATGAAAAGCTGCCTCACCGTCAATACCTCACAGGTTTGATAAAAGCTGGTTGTGGGATGGAAGAATGGTAAAAACAGACTTACTTTAAGGAGTGCTCTTTGAGCACGCTCGAATTTGATTAATACTGTCTTACACACACCACCCCAACCAGCTATACAATACATCAACAGTGACTGGCATAGAGCAGAATAAATCATCTTTAAGACCTTCGGGGTAGCAGTGTCTGAGATTTTTAAATATATATATATTAATTTACGAACTCTAGAAGATACAAGGTCTACGTGACGAGCAAAACTAAGTCTTTCGTCGATCACTACTCCAAGGTACTTTATTAATGTAGTTTGTTCAAGCTAATGACAATTGTGTTATAGTTTTATGGGATATCCGAGACTGTGCAATTATTTTATGCGAATTTAGAGACAGATGGGCTTCATTACGGAGCGAGAACTTTACAAACTTGGTTTTTTCGACATTTAACGTTAAAAGATTACACCTAAGCCAGTCATTAACAACATCAAAGCCGCTTTGAGCATATTGAAAAGTTTTAATCCACGACGTGTCCCTAAAAATAAGGGCAGTGTCATCCGCGAAGGTTATAATTTTCCCATTTTGGAGTTCAAGTTCACAGAGGTCATTGATATATATCAGAAATAAGGTTGGTCCAAGGACACTACCTTGCGGCACTCCGTAAGTTACAGGAAGCTTGTCTCTTACCTAGTCAGCCACCTTAACACACTTAAAACGATTACTGAGGTAATCCGTGAATAATTTATGTGGTAGCCCTCTGCTCCCCGTGCTCTCGATTTTATCCAACAGTCTAGGGACAGAGACTGTGTCAAATGCCTTAGCTAAATCGAGAAATATAGCCAGAACTTTATTTTTGTTATCAATATTATCTACTACATAATCAATAACTTCATGAACTGCATCACTAGTAGCTTTGTTGGATCTGAAACCGAATTATTGAGCATTAGATAGAAGCTTGTAATTTTCAAAAAATTAATTAGTCTCTTATTAATTTTCTCGAGAATTTTAGACACATTAGGCAATATTGAGATGGGTCTATAATTATTGACACTTTTGCAAAATACCATCCCTGGTATAATTTGCACTTTGTCAGTCTATACAAGTGTCTGTGTTCAATAAGTAATCTGAATTTATATTGTATCCTGGGTAGGTTCAGCTCATCTGAATTATGTGTATAACTTATGTTGACGCTGAACCCTCAAAATCAAAATCAAAAGTCATTTATTCAAATTAGGCTGAGAATCAGCACTTTTTGAACGTCAAAATCACACAAGACAGTCCCCCCAAAACGCCCACCCTTCACCACTTCCTAAGAAAGAAAGAAAGAAAATGCGTTTATTGGCATTACAGCAAAATAAATACACCTTAATACTATAAAAACAGAATACAAAAATTATAATGCCAAACGGGCCTCAGCTCAGCATAATGTCAGATGACAACACAAGGTGTACCACCTGACTCTGATTTTCAGCTGCAACCCACGAGTGCCATACGCTAGAATAACAAAACATAGGGAAGCTTGTGTCCGTTTTAATACATTAATAGAATTAATTAAATGTGATAGTACATAAAGAAAAGCTCATACAAAAACAAATAAAATGATGTGACATACATGTGTGTGTGTTGTATTGTGATTAGTGAAAAAAAAGTAAAATAAATAACCAATATGTGCGTATTACCTATATAAAAAATAAATAGAAAATAATAGGACAAAATTGTGTGACTGCATTGTTCCCCTTAATTACGAGATCGATAAAATTGGTAAAGTTGATAAAATGAATAAAAATTATAAAATTGATACAAAATATGGTTTTATATAGCAGATATGTCGGCTCGAACATTTTCAAAATCCTTTTGATGGCTTAAAAGGAATTCTTTTAATTTCAATTTAAAAGTCGAGCAAGTTTTACTGTACTTTATGGGAGGAGGGATATTGTTCCAGCATTTAGTAGCTGCGTAGCGAAAACTGCCTCTAAAAGCCGCCGACTTATGCTGTGGGATGGAAAGCTGTTGAGAACATTTTCTTCCCTCACCGATTCTGTGTCTTCTTGTCCACGATAATTTTTCATATAAGTAAGAAGGAGATTGAGACTTAATAACACCAAAGAGTAAGTTTGCCATATGGAGTTTACGTCTAGCTTTCATTTTTAAAATGTTGTGCTCGTTGAGGAAAGGCGTAACATGTCCCCTAAAGGGAACTTTAAAACAGAAGCGTGCACAGGCGTTTTGAAGTCTTTGGATCATTCTTTCAGTTTTTGACAGTAGTCGTTGGCCATAGACCGTATCCGCATAATTTAACTTAGATAGAACCAAAGACTCCACAAGCAAGACCCGCAACTCTTCACTAAGATAGGGACGGGCTTTGTATAATATCTTAAGTCTATAAAAGCAATTACGGATTGACTCAGACACGTGTTTATGAAAACGAAGTTCCGTGTCCATGATAACACCTAGATTACGTGCTTCGTAGACTCGTTCGATAGGCTGTCCCATAACGGTCACACAGTTAGCAGAAGGTTTAATTTTACTTAACTGGTTTTCTGTTCCAAAAAGCATGTACTTGGTTTTTGTAGGGTTCAGAGCAAGCGTGTTTACATTGGCCCATTGCACTATGTGCAATGCACTATCCTAGTGCTTTAGCTGGGAAGAAGAAGTGGCGGAACAAACTCCCCAGCAGCACTGCTGTCTGTTCAGTTAGAAGAACTGGATTCTATACATATAGTAATAAGTAATTAACATTACGAAACACAAAAATATTAAAATTATTTGCCATATGTCAGCTAGCACACGCCAATATTTAAAACTATACTCAAGCAGAAATAAATAATAAAAACAAAAACGCAAACAGAACTTAATACATAATAAAAAGCCTCCTGGCATAAAGGGCGTGCCCGCTTACATATGCAATGCTACATTATGTTTATATGTAACTTGTAGTAGCTGTAACTTGTAGCCACAAATGATAAACTAGGACCTTCGAAGTAAAATAAATAAACATTAATTTCTAATAACAATAACAAAACCATAGTCAGCAAGCTGACCTGTCACCACAAGCAGCACCCGTTCACGAGCATAACGCAAAGATCAGCCATTACCCCCCTCGCCATATTTGAGGGAAGGAGGCAACCCGACCCCCGACGCTACCGCAAGCATTGACATCTAAGGGAGCATGACGAACTTGCTGCCGGTTGCTCAAAAGAATAATATGATGAACTGTCGAGGTCGCTAGCTAACCATATATTGCAATACAACTCATTAAAAAACATTGAAATGAGTAGATTATGTCAATAATAAATAAAAATTAAAATCAACTAAAATGACTAATATAGTCAAATAAAATAAACAATTATATGAACTCGTATAACTTGTCAGTAGGTAAGCTAAGCTAATTTTGGAGAAAGAACATAAACATTGTCTTGAGTTAATCACAGCGACCAACTATTTTTATCGTTCGTTGATTGAATAACAAAGGTTGGATTTTACTTTAGCTTTAAACGCATTAAAAGGCAATTCTAACAAAGAAGAGGGAAGCTTGTTATAAAAGTTTATACCAAGCCCAACAAATGAGTTATGGACCTTATTAAGGCGGTGAAAGGGAGCACGTAGTTTCTCCTTGTTTCTAGTGTTAATATTGTGAATATCACTGTTTTTTGTGTATAAGTGTATATTTTACCTAATATATAAGATGTTGGCGAAGATGAATTGTGAGGCCACCGTGAGAATACCAATCTCTTTAAAAAAATCTCTCAGAGTAACTCTAGCACCTAGCTGGTAAATTGCTCAATCACCATCACCCCTATCTTATAACAATAAATACTCTGGGCGTTGTGAGAATCAACCAATACTTCTCAAGCGATAGGATACATTGTTTTTTGACTTCGTATTCTAAAGCTTAGATTTCTTTTAAATAAACACAACTAACACTTTGACCTCTTTCTATATTTAGCTAAAATGGTACTGACACGTTTTCGCATTTAAACAATGACAAAGATCTGCGTATGATCCGGTGCGTTGTACAAAATGCAAACGTTTTTACATTCAAGATAACGGTGATAAAAGCAAGTACACACAGCAGCAGGTCAAGTTTCTACAAACTGTCAAATTTTCTCATTTGATTTTGAACTTAACGATTAACAGTTTAAAGTTTAAAATCATTTGGAGATTCAGAATTGGGCACGCCACAATTGCGGCGATAAGTCCCCTCTTTGAGGAGTGGCTAGAGAGGCGCCATGACGTCCTAACCTTCCGCCTGAGGCAGGTCCTCACCGGACACGGTTGTTTCGAGAGGTTCCTGTTCCGGATAAGGCGGGAGGAAACGCGCGGGTGTCACCATTGTGTGGATCGCTCGGAGGACACGGTGGAGGTCTGCCCGGCTTGGGCGGAGCACCGCCGTGTCCTCGTGGAGGCGATTAGCGGTGGCGATCTCTCGCGTCCGGCCCTCGTCCAGGCCATGGTACGGAGCGAGAGGGCTTGGGAAGCCGTCACCTCCTGCTGCGAAGCAGTAATGTTCGTGAAGGAGGAGGCAAACGCGTGAGGGAGAGGCAAAATTCGCGCCCTCACGCCCCTAGCCGCCGCAGGAGACGCCCTGGGCGTCGGGAATCGCAAGCCGATTCCCGGCCACCGTAGGCGTGGGCTTGCGAACGGCGAGCGATAGGCAGCTCGTCGTTCGATAAGGACCAGGCCCGGGTCGACGGCGCGTTGTGTTCCACGCGCGCCTCAAAGAGATGTCAGCACCATTGACGGGGTCCGCTATGGCCGATGCCTGCTAGGGTTGCGGGAAAGTCCGAGAGGGGATACCGTGGCCCCTGGCAACTGAAGGAACACGGGTGGGTTTTAGTCAGTAATAGTCTGACACGCCCTCCCGCTCTGTCCAGAGCGGGAGAAGTAATTTGATGATTTCCCACCCACAAAAAAAAAAAAAACAAAAGCGGTGTTCAGAATCATGTAAGTACTGAATTCATGGTTTCAATTTGCGCGTCGATGTCTCTGCCATTCTGTATATTCGGTACATGTACTGGGGAATCCCCGAAACATGCACATAGTGGAAATGAGCCATAAACAGATATTATAACAAAAATAAAGCACGTTTATGTTACTTATAAATTATTTTTAAGCTCTTCGGGAATTCTCTCTATTGTAATTAGTTTACACCATTTCGATTACAAATTGAAATTTTTAAAGTTACATAAGGTGGCACAATGGGCGGTCTTATCGCTAAAAGCGATCTTTTACGGACAACCTTTGCATTTGGAGGGACTTAAGAAAGAAGGCGATACGATACTGCAGGTAGTCCGCGGTGTACTATTCTCATAAAGAATACATTAACTATTTAAATAATATTAATCATAAATATTATTTCTTTTCAGAGCGGACGTATAATAGCAATACGCAGAGAAGACCAGTCAGTATGGGAGAGGAGAGCACCATTCGCTCCGACGAATGTCAACCGCCTTGTGCGGCAGGGCGTCAAGGTCATCGTGCAGCCTTCCAATCGACGAGCCTACCCGATGCAGGTAAGAAACAAGGACTTATTGACCTATTACCTGATATACCTTCCCAAAGAACAAACTTGTGTGACCTTACGTATGACGCGTAGGTACACATGAACTATTATTTTTTTGCATACCTGTACTAAATAAAATCAGGCTGGCCCTTTATAAACCTGTTCTTCTCATTGTCATGACAATGGCAGGCCATTTAATCTATATTTAGGGTATCCTTTGACAGACCGCTCTAATTCCATTGCAGTCATACATAAATGCAGGAGCAATAGTCCGGGAAGACATCAGCGAGGCGAGCGTGATATTTGGCGTGAAGCAGACTCCCATCGACCTGCTCATACCGAACAAGACCTACTGCTTCTTCTCACATACTATCAAAGCACAGGAGGCGAATATGCCAATGTTGGATACCATTTTGAAAAAGGTAAGAATCGTACGAAATGTAAAGTGTTCCTACAATACTTTCTGCGCTTGCTCTTTACTTCGGTTTGATATAGCTGTCTTAGTAATTGTAATTGTAAGTAAACCACATGTTCACATGATGGTTCATGGTTATGAGTTTTTTTTTTCATAGGATTTGTGATGCCGACGTATTTTCAATACTACGATTGGCAAGAAGTTGCAAGCAAAATAGTCAATTTCATTTAATTGAGAGCAGCGCAGCAGTGGTGGCCCAGTGGTATCAGCCGCGACTTATGAGTTCTAGATCGGAGGTTCGAGCCCTGACAGGCACTTTACTTTGTGTCAATTGTTTCCATCACCACTGCTCTCAAAATGGTGAAGGAAAACATCGCGAGGAAACCGGCATGTACTAGAACGAAAAAATCTAAAAACATGTGACATCACCGACTACCAACCCGCACTGGGCCCGCATGGTACCTAGATTACGGCTCACTCCCTCTCACAGAGAGGAGGCCTGTGTCCCAGCAGTGGGAACATTATAGGCTGATTATGATTGAAGTCATTATCTGTTTTTCCAGAATATCCGACTGATTGATTATGAGAAGCTAATGGATGACTCCGGTAACCGCGTGGTGGCGTTTGGTAAATACGCGGGAGTGGCCGGCATGATCAACATACTGCACGGCATCGGGCTAAGGTTACTCGCTCTTGGCCATCACACACCTTTCATGGTAAGTGATTAGACTATAAAAACAATCTTAAGATTTTAAGAAGTTTAGTAGGTACTAGTTAATGAATGGACTTGTCTGAGGGAATACTAAAATTTCTGTAATTCTTCTGTATGTCTTTCCCTCTAAGGGCGAATTTCAACAAACTTTTATACTTAGAATAAGTCTTATCCTTTTTTTTTTTTTGAGGGTCGGAAATCTTCAAATTACTTCTCCCGCTCTGGGCAGAGCGGGAGGGCGTGTCAGACTCTTACTGACTAATACGCACCCGTGTTCCTTCAGTTGCCTGTGCCAGGGGCCACGGTAACCCTCTCGGACTTTCCCGCAACCCTGGCAGCTCTAAGAATAGCTGAGACTAAGAACAAATTTTGAATTCTTGGTAATTTTTCCATACTAGAACTGTCAGACGTCAATTTTATTCCACGGATAAAAGATATCTGACTTTGGTAAAATCAGCCTTATGCAGTCTTTATATGGGATGTGGTGTTCCAATGGGTTCCAGTGAAATTATGAGCATGTGCACATGCGATAGGTATTTCAACTTTCTCCCTAATAGTTTGGCTATGTATATCGGCGAACACTTTAGTGTCTGGCGGGCCGGTAACTCATTCCTTTAAGAGTCCGCTGTCCTGTACGCCTGCGAGAATTCCTGGTTTTCCTGGTTAGAGATGTTCAAATGAGTTCCTTTTACTTGTGACTCTCTAATATGACCTATTTGTTTCAAACATTAGTAGGCAATGAAATAGAGGAGCGAAGTGGGTGTGAAACTTTGAGCTAGTACGGAAAGATTGGATATCTTATAATTCGTTGTAATTGTGATTATAAAAATAATTACGTCAGAGCATTTATCTGATATCAGTGGGCAGAAACAAGATAAATGAAATCCAAGTACTTATTACATTTGAATAATACTTCAGGTGGGGTCGACGGAGATTTATGATTGTTTTTGTAGAGCGCGATTGCAAAATGTATCCTTCAATAACAGAGGGGCAATTCCCGTATTTTTAAGACCGTTCGCATTCTAATCTCAGTCTCAATCTGTCAAAATTACAATCAATTTACATTTTTGACGGGTTTTTGACATTGATTGTCGCTGAGATGAGATTGCGACTTGAATTTGAACGTTTTTTAGTACGAGAATTGGCCTACAGATAACAAACAGTAGGGAACTCCCTTTTGTAAGTCTTTAAATACAAATAATTTTTTAAAGAGAGATGTTTAGAAAATGCTGCAAATTGGACACTGGACAGGCTAGAAAAAATCTGAATTATTTTAATAAAATAAGTGATAGTCATAATTTTAATACTAGAAATAAAAATAAATAGATCAACCATTTTTCAGATTAGCTAAAGTACCTACCTACATACATCTTATATGGGGTACTGTGTTAAATGCTACAGCCAAATATCGTGTCATATATTGCAATTAAATAAAAGAAAATTTAAAACTCATATTAAAAGTTCACTGTGTAAACAAGCATATTACAAATTAGAGGATTATATCCAAGATAAGAATGCTTGGAAACATGCTGGTCCAGCTCCATAGAACAATCTAGGGTCTATACAAAATCAAACGTGTTGTTAAGTATGTACTTTAATTGTATAGTTTATTATTTTTATGACATTGATTTACATTCTGTGATAACTTTTACTCACACACTGACATATTACTTGTTTACATAATTTGGGAAATCGTATACTTTTACAATGTTTGTAAATATGTGAACACCGTGTAGGTACTTATCTATCACATAATTAACTGATTTGTCATTGCTACATTTTTAAAATTCTTTTTACCTTTGTGGTAGGGTAATTTCTATTATAGAAACTACCTTTTGGAAGGGGGCGACTAGAATCAATTCTATTTAAATGTAAATGTTGACGTTCAAAAGTGCCTTTTAAGTGCCTATTTGAAATTTGAAATAAATGCTTTGACTGTGACTTTGCTTTGTATATCTTGTGATATACCTAAACAAAAGAACGAAAATCCATTTCCTGCTGACCTTAGAGGCTAAGATTGAGGACGAGTGGGCCATGAATCCAAGATAATTTAACTACAAAGACTATAGTGCCTATAAGTAAAGTAGTTAAGTATACTATTTTGACGAATAAATAAACGCCTAATTGATGATGCTTTCCTGTCCAGCACATAGGTCCTTCACACAACTACCGCAACTCGAGCATGGCACGGCAAGCAATCAGGGATGCTGGCTACGAGGTCGCGTTGGGTATGATGCCCAAGTCTCTAGGACCCCTCACCTTCGTGTTCACGGGATCTGGAAACGTGTCTCAGGTAAGATTATATTTCCAAACTGTAACAAGACCTAACTAGTCAATCATAATGCACAGATCACGTTGATAGCACAGCAGTTATTTGTTCCCTGTGTAAAATGATAAAATAATCAAGAATGCTTTCGCCCTAATACGACTAAGTACAGTTCTTTTTAGCTTGCATGTCTTGTTGCGGTGTCAGTGGCCTTCTTCTAAAAGAAGAGGCGGGTAAAATCTTACTTTTTTATTCATGCTGTAACATCATCAGACATCGGTCAGATCATGTGAAGGCTATGTAGAGCGGTGTCTGAAATGGTCTTTTGAGGAAAGAACCACACAGATTGAGTAGACCTGTCCTGACAATTGCGTGCATTGACTGGAGGTGGACAGGTCCACTCAATCTGTGTGGTTCTTTCCTCAAAAGACCATTTCAGACACCGATCTACATAGCCTTCACATGATCTGACCCAGATTTTGTCTGGACTTTAAAAGAGACTTTATACTTTGTACCTCTGAGTTTGTTTCGGCCTTTCTTCTCAGAGTAGTCAGAGAGGAAACGCCGACCACATCTAGTTTTTAAAATACGATTGACGTGTAAAAGTGTTTGTACAAACATACTTACAGAAATAAAATAATTTATCATCTATGTTATTTATTCCCAGGGAAGTCAAGAGATATTCGGAGATTTGCCTCACGAATATGTTCCACCAGAGATGTTGAAGAAAGTGGCTGAACATGGAAGTGAGTGTGTTTTGTCACCACTAAGGAAGGATCTAGCTAATATGCCTAACTTCACATTAATGACACGGTGTCTGTATTTCATAGGTCCAAACAAAATCTACGGCTGTGAAGTGCGCAGAAGACATCATTTGGAAAGGAAAAATGGCGGAGGATACGATGCCCAGGAATATGATGAGCATCCTGAACGATACATCTCTACCTTCGCACAGAAGGTACCTAATCTTTTCTATAAACTTTTCGGATTAAGATGATTGTTTTAGGTATACTGCTATTAAAATTTTTATTGCGAGGTAATTACTAATCTAAATGGATTAGGTAACTACTTATTATAATCTCTACGATCTTGAGATACACGTATAGGTCAGGTACTATTATTACCTACTTATATGTAGGTACTATACATACAATTATATCATGCATGACACATTAACACGTATATTTTGATAACCTAAGAACAAAAAATATAGGCCGCTACGCAAATGATAGTGTTGTTAGCCAGAAATGTGAAGGTTACTTGTAAATGATAATATTATCATTTTATCTCATATCGAGTGTTATCTTCTTGGGTATTAATATTGTAATTAATAAGCTGAGTCAAAGAAGTTTTGCAAAAATGTTTTTGTAAGTTTATCTGATAAACGAATGGGAATAACAAAGCAACTGATTGCTAATAACCTGATCGGTCAAAACGAGCGTCCGGTCATTCTCCTAGATACATTTTTCCTGTTGTTTTTATTATTTAGATTCATTAGAGGGGTGATTTTACCAAAGTCTGGTATCTTTTATCCGTGTAATAAAATGGACGTCTGACAGTTCTAGCATGAAAAAACTGTCAAAAATACAATTTTTTTTGTCAGGAGAAGACTTTATCCTAGGTATAAAAGTTTGGTGAAACTCGCCCTAAGTGTACTATAATGATTACTATGAAAACAGTTTTTACGACTCCATGACCCAGATGTATGAAGTAATGAACGTGGTTTAAACAAAAAGAAAATTTTCTGTTCCAGTTAGGTAATAGTATCTAGGTCCTGTAGTTTTTACCGACCATGAAAAACCGCGTGATTTATGAGTACCTACATATGCGTAGAGAAGTAAGTTTACACGTCACCGTTTAGGTGAAGATTATATTTGATTCGTTTATGGATGACCTTAACATCCACCACCACATGGGATTACTTTATTGATTTAGAAGATTGATTTTCCTAGCATTTTCATATGTACGTAGATTTCAATTAATCGATATGCTAATCTAAAAATATTTGTTCCTGACAGATAGCGCCATACACATCGGTTTTGGTAAACTGCATCTACTGGGCTGTGGGCAGTCCCAAGCTGCTGACCATACCAGACGCGAAGCATTTGTTAATCCCCTCACATACTCCGTGGCTACCCAAAAGTGTTGGAGCACCGGCGTTACCACACAGGTATAGAAAATAATTAAAATTAAAAACCATTAAAATAGCAGTGACAGATACGGCTAGAACATGCTCCGAGCTACAAGAATGCAACGCTGCACGAGCATAATACTTACGTAGTAACTATTATATAATCTGTGATAATACGCTCGACTTACGTAGTAACTATTATATAATCTGTGATAATACGCTCGACTTACGTAGTAACTATTTAGTAATCTGTGGCTCGACGAACATGCTACGCTCTACGACCATGCTACGAGCTACGAGTATGCTACGAGCTAACGCTGATTATCAAATTTGGATTAGGTTAAAGTCACGTGTGAACTGATTGCTTCTATTTTGTTTTCCTCCTTGTCATGAACGTTATGAACGCTGAAACGTGATAGGCTAACGAACTGCGATAAAGTGATTCGTGACTGTTCGTGTTTGTAGTGTAGGTGCTTATGTACTTTTTAGGGTTCCGTACCCAGAGGGTGCCAACAGGACGCTATTACTAAGGCTCCGCTGTCCGTCCGTCCGTCTGTCACAGGGCTGTATCTTTGGAACCGTTATAGGTAGACACTAGAGACTTGAAATTCTCAGTGTGTGGCCGCTATAACACCAATTAATAAAAATAAAATAAAGTTGAAAATTAAAGAGGGATACGCGAAACGTTTTTAAAAAAATGTGTAGTGTTAAATATTGTACGGAACCCTTCGTGTGCGAGTCCGTCTCGAGATTCGCTGCTTTTTTGATTTAATATCTGAAGATGACTTAAGTCATAAGTTTAATCATCCTCAGAAAAAAAAGTGCAGTCTTGATTATTTTTATTAATTTATATTATATTAATTACTATTTACAAGGCTTAGGAATCCCCAAAGTTAGTACCAGATCAAGTAAAAGATTCTTCAGTCAGAAGGACGTAAATAAAGAGAAAGAAGAAAGCTTAGCTATATCCAATATCATTCACGGTTAATTTATTTCCAGAATGTTGGCTATCTGCGACATATCGGCGGACCCAGGTGGCTCTATTGAATTCATGAACGAGTGCACCACTATCGACACGCCCTTCTGCCTCTACGATGCTGATAGAAACAAGGATACCAAAAGGTTTGAGTAATATTTTAAATTATAATTTACATTAAACTGGCACAAAAATGTAGGTAATGGAATAAGAACTGGCAATCACAAACAACAGACGATCAAGATTATCTCTCTAATCGGTGGCAGGGACATGGATGGAGGCATAACACTACATGATTCTGAAAACACAGGCGTTGAAATATTTCGCCGGTTATTAAAAAAAAATTGCTCTGCCATACATTTTGACCATACACTTTTCTATAAAGCATTTTTTTTTTTGATAACCGGCGATTTTTTTCTACCCTAGAGGTTTATGGTTTCAATTTGCGCGTCGATGCCCCTGCCACCCTGTATATTTAAACAGGAAAGAAGATTAAACAGTGCGCAAACTGTAACCGTGAATTCAGCATATTATTCTAGACCCCGTAGAGTAGAAACTTTTAACCTACGTGGTCAAAATGTATTTAACAATTAATATTTTTTTATAAACGCCGAAAAATTTCTCCGCTAGGTAGGGTCTAGAATATTTTATTGTGCTGAATTCAGACCATATTGAAATTATTTATGACAGTGATCAGCTTATACGGAAAGATTGTAGCCTGAAGTAAAATACGTAATCATAAAGTTACGAATGTAACGATTAACTTTTCTTGATCATTCAGTGTAGTAATGACTTACTGAGGAACTAACTCTGCAGTGGATAGATATTATTATAGTCACAAATATGTCATAAAATTAAAAAGAACACCTTATATTTACAAGAGACCATTTAATTTAAATATTAAATAGTCCAGCTTAAAAAAATGCTATTCCTAAAAGGTATTTCCCGTACCGGGAATCGAACCCGAGCCTCCTGGGTGAAAGCCAGGTATCCTAGCCACTAGACCATACGGGATGACAAAGTTAAATACGAATTTTGTCTGCAGTTTCAAGGGGCCAGGAGTTCTGGTGTGTTCCATAGACAACATGCCAACGCAGCTACCGAGAGAGTCCACTGACTTCTTCGGCGACTTGCTGTACCCGTATTCAGACGATATTATGAAGTCTGATGCTACCAAACCGCTGGAAGAACACAATTTTTCGCCTGTAGTTCAAGGAGTAAGTTAATAATATTATTATGATCTACACATGCAAAGGCAAAAGAAAAGTATAATATTATATCTCTTTATTATGATACGCAAAACTAACGTGGTTGTTTGTCCCCTTATCAATGGACTAACAATGATAAGTCAAAGACACGGGCGCTGTGAGCGAAAGTGATCGTAATTAAGTTTAAATTAAAGAGACAAGCAATAATAAATAATTAAACAGTACCTACTTATTTATAGTGTAAATATATTCTTGTACAGACCTATCTATTCATGATGTCAGCACCGACTCGACTCGACCTACTTACAAACTTCATTGTTTATTAATCTTTCAGGCTATCATAACAAGCAACGGCAGATTGACGCCCCCCTTCGAATACATCAACGAACTCAGAATGGCTAACACGTGAGTGAACATTATACCGCTGAAAAATCTAATCACTTTTCAAACTGCTCTCTTTGCCTACCCTAGCTAGCAATATCGACGAGGAACAGTTTGCAACGAAAGTCGGTAAACACTTTTACTTTTCCATTATATTTATGTAAAGACAATAATCTACAGCAATTCATATTTATGCATAGTATAAAAGTTTGTGTTATTTTAATTGTACACCTGCGTAGCTATTCACAACCAATCGACAGGTTGTCGAATCGGAAATTACCTACTAGCTGTCGGAAGAATATAGGAACAGTTTTAGCTTACGCCTCGTAGATTAAACTACCATTCGTAACCAAAACGGATCGTTTTTCAAATATAGGAACCGGGCATGAGGGCTGATTTTACCACAGTTAGATATCTTTTATCCGTGGAATAAAATTTACATCTGTCAGTTCTAGTATGGAAAAACTGTCAGAAGTTCAAAAAAAAAATCTTAGCATAGGTATGACTTATTAAAAGTTTGGTGACATTCACCCTTAGACTGACAACATTTTCTGGTTTTGGATTTGTGAAATTTTATTTATGAGGACTCTTTTGATAACATTGATTGATGTTCGATTCGGCACGAAAGCGAATCGAACGGTGGTGATTGTGAATAGGTATACTGTACCGACGGGTTTTTTTCAAACATGGCATGTTAATCGACTTTTGTATACTTAATTAAAAGAAGTATCAATAAACGGTTTGTTCCTTCCAGTCGTTCCCGTCATAAGGTAGAAGGCAGTGACCAACAGGCTCCTATCCTGATCCTGGGCAGTGGACTGGTGTCAGCCCCGGTTGTGGAATACTTGGCTAGAGACAAGAATATTGCTGTCACAATAGGTTTGTATGAAGATTATACAAGACTCATGTTCTTACCTATAAGAAGTTATATCTTCTACGAGCAGATACCGCTTGGAACTGTCCCATATTAAGTATGATATGAAAATAATTTATTTGCATCACCAATGGCAATGATTAATCCTATCGTCAATTGATAACGTTCTCTACTATTATATTCTTAGTGAGACTGCGGAACAACATAATTTTATCTCACTTTATTGACGCACGATTGGAGAGGCAGCACTAGACTTATATGCAGATAATGATGTTCATTATCAACTGATTAAGGACATTAACATCATGACGGTACCTTGTCAATATATCTATGAAAACATCATGTACGTAAGAAATAATTTACACATTTTTAGTAAAAAAGATGAAAGACATAATAATTACCTATCCTAGTACTAAAATAGGGACACATTAGTTCAACCAGGTTTCAGACTGGCTGAAGTAGACTCGTTTTTCAAGGGGTGTTGTTTAAAATGTTACAATGAAATACCTCCGCACATAGGTACTTAAACTGAATGAGACGAACTTCAAATTTTGTATAAAACGCACACTATGCGTGAAGGCATATTATACGCTAGGGGATTACATCGCTGATAAAAATGTCTGGCTCAATGCTGGTCCTGCTCCACAACCACAACGAATTGATGAACACTTGAAAATACTGTTGGAGCCGCTGAAGTTTGTAAGACTATCTTGGTATTGT
The DNA here is from genome assembly GCA_937001585.2 of Brachylomia viminalis. Lineage (NCBI taxonomy): Eukaryota > Metazoa > Arthropoda > Insecta > Lepidoptera > Noctuidae > Brachylomia > Brachylomia viminalis. The sequence goes on along the minus strand of OW443302.2, from coordinate 8,341,988 downwards.
ATAAAGTCAATCTCCTTTGTATTATATAACTGCATAGCACGGGTGTGAGTACTATGTATTAGATAGCTACTATTTACCGGGTAATATGTCTTCCATTGATTTGAATGAGCCCTGTATGCCATGATCACTCAAATGTCTCGTTGACGGTGGCACGTGTGTTGGATCATTTAGCTCCCTTCAAAAGGGTTGAGCTGTATGATGCAGATCCATGCGTCGTGTTCGTGAACGGACGCCGTCAGTTGGGTCTGGTCATCTCTTAGCTGCCACGCCTTATTTTTTTATATATTTTTTTTGTTTTATTTTCTGTACTCTGGATGCTTTTAGCGTGCACGTCTTTTTTACATCGTTCTCACATATAAAACCATTATAAGTTCAACATTTAGATAGGATAAGATAAGATAAGATTTTATGTAAGTGTACATACATAGAAAGTGCAGTGCATACAAGATGATAAAGTTAATTAAGTGCAAACATGTTTGTCACTACGTGACGTGCAAAATAATAGAATTATACAATTAAAAAAATATTGAAAGTTGTCATATGAGCTCAACCGTCCCTAATGAGACACAATTACTTTTCTATTGTTACCGAACATAATCTGTTCGATTGACAGAGAAGGGGATATTTAATTATTAATGGGTTGTTAAAGTTATAAAGTAACAAGTAGCAACAAGTTGTAGAGTAGTTGTAGAGCTTGTAACATTATAATTTAAAAGCGTGCATGTCCATGGAGTTTCTTGTCCGTTCTTCTCCATAGTTCCGTACTAACGCTTTGGAATGGGTAACTAGCTTCATATTTCTGACTGACCAACTTCTTGACAGTTCGAAATTGCCTGTAAACGGTTTAATTGGAATAAGTACTTTGAGTATAAGTTTTATTTACGTTTGCAGCGTCAGCAGTAAAAGAAGAAGCGGACGCTCTAGCCGAGCGTTACGGAGTCTCTTCCGAGTACTTGGACGCGAAAGACGAGTCAGCTCTTCAGTCATTAACTTCTCGTGCTCGTGTGGTAGTGTCACTACTGCCTTACGACCTGCACGGTGATGTGGCGAAGGCCTGTCTTCGCACCGGAGCCCATATGGTTACCGCGTCTTATGTGAGACCTGAAGTACAGGAGCTGCATCAAGCGTAAGTTTTACTACGATTTGAAATAGAAATCCTTTTTTTTTCACAAGTGGTAATGTACAACAATTCAAGCATAAAATAATATTGTAAAAATGCAAAAAGACTTTTTAATCATGCTACAATAGGTACATCGTTATTCTATATAACTGCCCTCTTCTATTTCTATATAATTTTAATTTTTCAGTGCAAAGGATGCTGGCGTAACTTTCCTGAACGAGGTTGGATTGGACCCCGGCATCGACCACTTGCTTGCACTCGAATGTATTCACGATATACAGAACCATGGAGGAAGAATCGACTCATTCGTTTCATACTGTGGAGGTAATGACCATTTCTGACCATTTAACGATATAGAGTACAATTAACTGCCTCGTTGGCCTAGTGTTCGGAAGGGCGCAGGAGCAAGAGGTCCTGGGTTTTTCTGGTTTTTCTATCAGGAAATACTCAGTAGCAGTAGCCCGGATTCTGAATTTGTGCCCGGCTGATGGCAATAGGCTCGCATCCTTTTACATGGGACTTAATAACTGGCGAAACGTGAGCTAACCCTTCGGATATGTAGTACAATTTACATTTACTGAAACAAATGACAGAACATAGCGTAGGATTCGTTTGCCTCAATATACTGAAAACCATTGTGCCCATTAAAGATGTTTATGAGCGTTCTCCTATAGAAAACCTCTTAACTGTATTATTATTTTTAGGTTTACCAGCACCGGAGTTCAGTGACAACGCCCTTAGATATAAGTTCTCATGGAACCCTCGAGGAGTGCTACTCAACACCATTTCTGCTGCCAAGTATCTTAGTAAAGGACAGGTAAACGTTTCACTTTTTTTAAAGAACCGCGCCATCAAAACCTGTTGAGCCACCTTCTTCATAATCGATATTACTTAGTTGAAGAAATTATTCAGAGTTTTACATTTATGGAAACTTGGGATTAGTGAGAATAACTAAAAACTGAATAATGCAATTGGCATCATCGATCGTCACTGGCGAATCCTATGACAGTAACGGCGGTAGGTGATGTGTACGTGCAATAATGTGCATGTTCGTGTTATTTCCCAGATCGTAGAAGTTTTAAGCGGAGGAGAGCTGATGTCAGTCGCTCGTGATCTGAACTTCCTGCCTGGCTTCGCTTTTGAGGGCTTCCCCAACAGGGACAGTACCATGTACTCCAAACTGTACGGAATTGAAGACGCGCACACCATGTTCAGAGGAACTATTAGATACAAAGGTGTGTTTAGGGCTCCCGTGTAAAAAGGTTGGCTGAGATGGGCTTGTCATTTATGTTTAAACAATCAAATTTTTTAAATTAAATTATACTTTATTAAAGCCGTTAATTTAACCCCCAACGTGGGACATTTTTTTTTTGCATTTAATTTAGGTACTTAAATGTTATTTGCCTACTTATATTTTGTTTCCGACTAGGTTTCGCTGAAAATATGATCGCTATGCAGTTGTTTGGCCTGGTGGACCCCAGTCCCCATACGTCTTTGCACCCTGATGGACCTAAGATCACATGGGTATGACATTACTTTCCAATACTATGTAATAACTTAGATTTACTTTTATTTTGGAACGTATTTATTAGTTAAAGGCCGTATGCTAATTTTCGCTATTTTTTGCCCAGCGTCAATTCGCCTGTGAACTCCTTGGACTGATGGATTCATCGATCTTCTTCGAGAACCTAAGGACCAGGTTATCTGAGCGCATTGGTCCTTCGGGGGCGCAGTCCTTAGAATCTCTGGGGCTGCTGGACGATGTGGAGATCGTCAAGTGCGGGACACCTCTTGACACTGTCAGCCATTATCTTACCAAGCGGTTACAATTACGTAAGTTGTTGTTTTGATATTATAATCAGTGTAGGAATGTACTATTTTTCTTTCCTATTTCATTTTAGATGCCCAGATTATCTGAATCTTCACAATATTTTTTTTTATTAAAATCTACAACCCCACATGCGAACTACGCATGACATGACGTCACGCAAAATTCTGTATCGCGCAAGCGAAGTTATCCGCGCGATTAGAACATTTACAATTTCCCGACAACAACCGTTGGGTAGTAGCCCCCCAGACACAACACCCGTCTGGTCGGAGAATCCTCCCTCTTCTATGGAGGATCGGGAACTTTCCAACCTGTTCCCCATTCTTTTATAATCGATAAAAATTTCACTGCTCGTAACCAAGAAAGGCGGCTTTAGATATATTTTTTGTCACTCTCATGCAAGTCGTTTGTAGAATGTTTCTCTATTTTGACTACACACTAACCATCCATTACCTACAGAAAAAGACGAGACTGACCTCGTGGTACTCCGCCATGAGCTCGGCGTGACGTGGAGTGACGGCAAACGGGAGCGACGTGAAGTGACCATGACCGTGCGAGGAGACTCCACCAAACATACTGCCATGGCCTGGACCGTCGGCCTGCCCACCGGCATAGCCGCTAAGATGGTGCTTGATGGTAAGGACCTTGATCTCTATAGCCACAACAATGTTTTTGAAAACTTGTGTTTTGAAAATTGCTATCAAAGACCAACCCAAAGTCAACCAAAGACCAAATATATATTTTTTTAAACCGCACCGGAGCTCCTGAACTTTTTTTTTATTTTATGAAACATTTTCCGTAACTTTGAGGAATCGATCGACATCTGAGAAGAAGATATAGGTAGTTTCTGCTTATTGCCACTCTAGTTCACTTAACACTGAAATAGTGTCCTCTTGTTCCTTGTGAGGTCACACTTGATCAGTTCTGTGTAACCTTTTCAAACGTACACGGATTTCAATAAAGCCAGCTAAAAACATTTTAATTGCTTTTCAGGTGAAATCCAAGAGCGCGGTGTGGTACTACCATTCGCTCCTGTAGTATACAAGTCACTGTTATCACGACTCAGAGCTGACGGCATCCACGCGAAGGAAACCACCACACCTCTCAACTGAACCTCATTACGATAATGAAAGAAGTATTGATAATATACTGTTGTATAGTGCGTGATTGAGTTCAACGTAGTTCTGTATTGCGCAAACGAATGCTTTGTAAATATTTTTTTATTTTAAGATTAGGAATATAATGTAGGAGGTATGTTAATTGATTTATTGTTAAATATTCTGCTATTGTTATGTCCTGTGAAGGTCGTGTGTGACGAACGTGGCAGCATTGTAAGAGAATTATTTTCTTAATAAAAACAACATTTTACGTTTGTATTTATTTTTATTAAATCTGGCTAAAAGGTAATAAACTTTAGGTTTAACCTCACACTCTACACCTCCATGCATTAAAACCACGGACGCCGTTACCTATTGACAAAGTATCATTATAAACGTTTTTGATTTCAGCAAGACAACCGCTGAAAATGAAAATACTATTGTCCAGTAATGTCATCTGGAAAAAAAAGGTGTGACATACTTGTCATTCTTATATCATTTTTTTGCTAACCTAAAATGTTTTATCAAATGACTTGATTCTGCTATTTTGAGTTATTTTTTACGGTTATTTTTATAAATTTATTGAGCCAAATCTCGATTGTGTCGATACGTCCATTTTACACTTAAGATTTTTTTAATGAGTGACAATTTAATAATGATGGCTTTACGTTAAAGTCACTCTGAAATGGAAAACGACCCGAATAACACAGTAAGTACCGATGTGAATAGTAGAGGCGAAGATGCATCGCCCCTCGTATGCAGCCGTGAGCGCGACAATCGCAAGAATCTGCGGGAATGACGAAGAGATGATCTGTTCCGCATCCGGTAAACATAGCGTCCCTTGCAACGCGCATCCAATGAATATTCTTGAATTCTCGAAACCCTTAACGTCTGAAATGCATGCTTTAAAAGATCGTTAGCCATGCGCAAAATAACATTAGTAAACACACGGCATTGTCGTACTTAATCAAAACAATAGAATCATTTTGAGATTTTTATTGTTTACCTGCGCTCCACGATTTCACCCGCATTGAGACACCATGATTTTTCTGGCATAAAAGGTATATCCTGTGTCTCTCGAGAATGATCACGCTTTCTATCAGTAAAAGAATATCTGCCATCGTTTCAGTATTTTCAGAATTTACTTTACACAAACGTTCAAACTCGCCACAACTTTTAGCCTAAATAGGCAAAAAAATTAGACCTCTGGAAACTTTCTTTAAGCTAACACGCATTGACATCGATTCTTCTTTTCAATTTAAGCTTGTGTTAGTAATGTGGTTTTGGTTGTGGTACCAGACGGCGGGTCGCGAGACGGGACGGTGCATGTCGGTGGCGGCGATGCAGGCGCTGCACCGACTCCGCGAGTGCCGACTGCTCTGCGACGCGATAGTGCGCGCGGATGACGGCGCCGCCTTTCCCGTGCACCGTGCCATACTCTCTGCCTGCAGCCCATACTTCCTGTACGATCTTTGCTCTTTACTAGTAGCTAGTCAAACAATTGATGATTAAAAGTCGAAAGTCCCGCAACAATAGATAATTAATTGGGGGAAGGTAGCCCTACAACAGGCCAAAGATCGTCAAAAAGTTTAGTCGGACACATCACGATGCTCTGAATTGAGCAAACGACTGAAGGTCGAGAAGGTGTCTTGTTAGGTTAGTTGGAGTGTAGCATCCTCGTCTACTTCCTCAATTATAATGTAAAACACTTAACAGGGCACTATTTACAACAACACTGCACTCTCGCGAACAAAGCGACGTGCTGATATCGGGCGTGCGCTCGGAGATCCTGTTGCTGCTGATCGAGTACGCGTACCTGCGCCGCATCGATGTCACCAACACGAATGTTCACGAGCTGCTGATGACTGCCGACTACCTTGCCTTCCTCGGCGTGCTGCAGCTTTGCTGCGACCATCTCAGAGCCTCACTTAATCCGAAGAACTGTCTCGGTATTATGATGTTTGCGAGGTTAGTGCAATGGGATTTTGTTACAGTATTTTTAAGCGTGTTATAAACATGACATTTTATGGAAGCCGGAGTGTCCTGGACCAAACAATTCAAGACATGTGACATTCATCAATACGCACTAGGCCCGTGATTACGGTTAGCTCCCTCTAACTTTCCCAGCAGTAAAAAATTATAGACTAATTATATTATACACTACCATCTCCTGCTGCCAGATCTTAATCACCATCTTTTTTGGTATTATTCAACTGTGGACATACTGAAGTGCTTGGCTACTGTACCTAGTTATTAATGACATCAAAAGTAGATGACTCAATAAATAACACTCCATTGCGAACTCGTAAATTCTGACTATGGTTTTGGTTGGCTGATTTATCGTCTATGCTGCAACTAATTACTTTTTCTAAGATTGGTTGAACTTTTTTGCTGAAATTACTTTTCTAAAGTAAGCTAACTAACTAACACTAGGTGGCGTTGTTTCAGACGTGTGTTTTGTTACAAGCTCGAGGCAGACGGTAGACGTTACCTGCTGCGCTATTTCGTGACTGTAGCTACCCAAAGCGACGAATTCCTCCACCTGCCTCTCGAGGAACTCAACTCTATTATACTGGAAGACGAGCTGAACGTGAAGAGTGAGGAAGTGGTCTGGGAAGCAGTGCTGCGCTGGGTCAATTATGACCCGGACAGCCGCTGGCAGCACACCGTCAAACTGATGGGCAGTATACGACTCGGACTACTGGACACACAAGTATATATTAGTTCCATAAATATATAATCGGTCATTATAGCTGGTATGGTGAAACTAGGAGCGAAGTTTGGAACAAGAAGTCAATATTATGCCTGAATATCTTGTCATAACCCTTTGTGATTCTAGATGCTTTTGGAAGCGTTACCTTATTTTCAGTCATCCTCGTTGCAGGAAAATGATGAACGTGAATTTTGTTTCAGTTTTTCTTAGAAAACGTAAAAGACCACCCATACGTAACCGGCAACGAAGGTTCACGACCCATTATCATTGAAACCTTGAAGTTTCTGTACGACTTGGAGATGATTGCTCAGAGAGACGGTGAAGTCGCCACGCCGGAGATTGCCCGGCCTAGAGTCCCACACGAAGTAATGTTATTCATCCTTTTTTATAAATTTTCACTATCATTCAACGACAGGTTCTGATCCTCCCGCACCCAGCGGATTCCTTCGACCTTGACCGGGCCAACGGTTCCCATTATTGGGGGTCTAACCGCGATACTATTTTATAAATCTTAGTCAAATTTAATTATTCATGATAATTTTATTTACACTTCGCATTCTTACTATCATTTTCGTGTTTCAAGAACCCTCCTGTGTACTTTAGTGCTTTGTTTGAACGTACTAATTTAAAAGAACTAATTGTCGTTTGTTAATTCAGGTTCTATTCGCAATTGGAGGATGGAGCGGTGGTTCACCAACAGCTTTTATCGAAACCTATGACACAAGAGCGGATCGCTGGATTAAGGTACCATAGCCTATGTGATTTTGATGTTCATTAAGTCAATCCGAAAGGTTAACGGATAAATATTATGCAAAACAAATGCACCAAATCTAAAAGGTAGTGAACTTCTATTATGACAAAATAACCGGTGGTCCATCTGATGGTAAACTTTGGTCATCACTACGCTGGCTTAGGACATCATCAATTCAAATGCTTTACCATCCCAGATAAAAAGCAGAAACAGCTCTACTACAACTATTCAAAAGATATGATACATCACAGTAACAAGTTTTCATTTTCTAAAGCTGAGTACTTGTATTCCTCAGGTTGAGGAAGTAGACCCTGCAGGTCCTCGAGCGTATCACGGCACAGCTGTCTTGGGCTACTGCATTTACGTCATCGGTGGCTTCGACGGCATGGACTATTTCAACTCATGTCGCTGTTTCGACGCAGTTACCAAGTCTTGGCGAGAGGTGACACTTAATTGACTGTTGTTTTTTATGAACTTGCGTGTTAGCATGCAGTTAGCCCACCTGGTGGTTAATGTTCACCATCTGCAATATCAGACATTTCTAAGGCAAAGCTGAAGTGTATCATTTGCCTGTACGGGGTCACCATAACCTTCAAACCTGAACGAAAGCTTACACAAAGAGGTCTGCGACTACTTCGTTGTCCGTCATGACCGACTGTTGTGGAGGTCTTTGACCTAATCAATTTTCATTTAGTTATCAAGTTGACTACAAAATACCTAAATACCGTAAAAAACATCATCTGTTTTAAAGCACGAGCCGATTATAAGCCAAAATCAATAGGCAAGTGTGCCTTGGAAAACATGTATTAAATTCCACAAAAAATGAACAAGGAGGATCGTGCCATTAAAGTCATGAAATCCTGCTGCTATGCTAGTCTGGCCCTACTTTCCTCTCTTAAAATCTTAACCGGTGTCTTTAAATCACTGTATAACGTAAATTACGCGAGATACAAAGGAAACTTTGTGTCTGGGGGTCTACGCTGAAAGCACGGTGGCCGTAGTTTCGGCCGAAGTTACGGGCGTTTGCTACTCCGTGTCACCTACGGACATAGGATTACTTCGAGGCCCGAACTAAGAATGAATGACAAGACGATTTGGCAGTTGTCCTTACTCCCGATGTGTTATTGCCCGCTCAAAAAGGTTAATTCATCGGGGGTAGGGTTCTTTCCGAAGTATACTCCGTGACTTTTTAGTCGTCTTACAAAGGTGGTCCACTCAATGTATCCGACATTAAATACCTCTAGGCGCGATTATTATTTTTTACCATTAATTAAAATAATAGGTACAAAGAAAAATAAATAATACATTAGAAATATGAAACATCCTGTTAATAATGTTTACGTATCAAACGGTAGAAAATACCTACCCAGCGCACGAGTCGAGTACTTAGATCATTCCACCGCGCTCGCAACAGGGTGTTTCTAACGACGTCATGCGTCATAATGAATAATATTTTTCTTTTTAAATTATTCAAATTTCATAAATACCTATTTTTACTTTTATGAACGTTTAATAATCATTGTATACATGAAGTGGGCTGCCGTTGTAAGACGACTAAAAAGTCACGGTGTAGAACTACTTTGAGACGGGCCCGTATCTTCGTTGACGGGCTTACAGAATAGGCCCCCTGTCATTGCGGCATTTGTATATAATTTTCTCTATACAGGTAGCACCAATGAACGCACGCCGGTGCTACGTGTCAGTGGCAGTGCTAGGGGAGACGATATACGCGATGGGCGGATACGACGGTCATCACCGACAGAACACGGCAGAGAGGTTCAACCACCGCACCAACCAGTGGTCGCTGGTCGCGCCCATGAACGCGCAGCGATCCGACGCAAGCGCAGCTGCGCTTGACAGTGAGTGTAGTCTTCCTTCTTAATGTTTTTTTTTTTTTTTAAACGTTGCCCCACACTAGGAATATCTCCTGTATCGTGGGTGCGTTTACAAACATTTAAACTCACATACACAAACGGCCAGACCCGGAACAACTACTTGCAGGTCATACAAATATTTGTTCCGTGCGGGGATCGAACCCGCGACACGTAACGCAGCAGTCAATCGCTTAACCACTGCGCCAACCGTGTCGCCAGCCGTCGTCGTTTTGAATCTACCTGGGTGAGAACGAGGTCAATGCCAAGGCACAACCCCTCACTAGATCATGTGATCAAAAAGAGTCCATAAACTTGACAATATCTAGCCGAACTATAAGTCAAAATCGTTTAGAATTCCTTACTCGGTCAATAAGTAACATCGTTACAACAATTGTTTTATTTAATAATTGGTCTTAATTAATGTGAACTTGGTTGTTTAAGATAAGATTTACATAACGGGTGGCTTCAACGGGCAGGAGTGCATGAACAGCGTGGAGGTGTATGATCCTGACACGAACCAATGGACGAATCTGGCGCCCATGCGCTCGCGCCGGTCCGGCGTCTCTTGTATCGCTTACCACAACAAGGTATTTAGGTATTATTGCTTGTAATCTTATTGTTCATGCCTCGTATTGTTCTTTAGTACACAGACAGCATTTTGGACCGTATTGGTAGATTTTGGGCATTTTTGCTGTGTATTCATAGCCTGTAATATTAATAGTATTTTCGAAAATAGCATAAACATCTTTAATCTTCCAATATCTGGCGAAGTTAGTACCTATGCTGAAATCATTTTGGCGTACGTCTCCGTGATGATCGTTGGTTATGATAGTGCTGAAAAAAGAGTAGCTGTATACTATCTAGTTATTAACAATTACGGGTGATACGGGTCAAATACTGATAGCTATTTACATAGCAAAAAGCCCCTACGCCAATAGTCACATAGATAATATTAATAAGCAAAGAACAATATTATTAATCACATGTATCAAGCTATTAACTCAAAATGGTAAACTTACGTTATCATTTCAGGATCAGCGTAGGTCATAATATTGCGCCGTAGCATTACTTATTAATAAAAAACCGATATCAATATCAATATCCTCATATTCCTGGTGAATACCAGTTTTGTGTATGAAGAAAGCACTAGTTTTATCAAGATTTGTTCGAAACGTTCCATTTAGACCAAGTTTCTACTCCGCAAGAAACTCGATTCATTATTAAGGAATGTAATTAGGTAGTACATAATCATCATAAAATATCTTCCCGTAAACACTAAATAAAGTTAGCATATTGCGTTATTGCTTCAAATTAGGAACAGAATGGCAGCAATGGCTATAAAACACACAATCTGCCGTCGATCTTCGCAGCCCTGAAATTGATACGGGAAGCCTTTGTAAAGCCTGCCAGTACTATTGCGAGAAGCCAAAAATTTTCTTTCCTACCAATCCTGCAATTACAATTTTAGTTTAACTACTCATATTTTTTCTTTATTCCTAGATCTACGTGATCGGCGGTTTCAACGGAATTTCCCGAATGTGTAGTGGCGAGGTGTACGACCCCGCCGCCAACACCTGGGCCCCTGTCCCTGACATGTACAACCCTCGGAGCAACTTCGCCATTGAGGTCATTGACGACATGATCTTCGCGATCGGAGGCTTCAACGGAGTCACCACCATATACCACGTGGAGTGTTACGATGAGAGGACCAATGAGTGGTGAGTTTTAGTACCATTACATAAGGAGGAAAAAAGCCCTTATTTCTTTTATCGTGAATGGGCCTGCTCTTCGCCTCGATCTCGCCCTGATGAAAAGCAAAGGAAGACTGAGAATATAATAATGGTTTTCCGGAGGTTCGGGACCCGCGGGTAATTTCGTATAGAATAAAGCGTTGCTTCTTTGGCGGTGGGTTTGTTTATATATTATGAGAAAACGAGGATGCTACGAGACACCCTACGACATGCAACATAAGTGCTATATTATAAACAGACATTTCAGACTTTATGGGTAACGGAAAAGTAGTCCCGCTATACCTACTTATTTACTACTTACGTAAAGCTTATTTTCTGCGAATTCAGGCCCCGCGTCTTTAGCGTAAAATCATTTTCTCGAGACTGCTTGAGCAGCTCTGAGGTCAGCATTATCATAAGCATGTAATTAAGGAACTAAGTGCTTTTTAATCATGTTATTCACAACAGTTTATATAACTCCGATTAAGTATAATAATATCGTGACTAAACGCACGTGGCGTGAGCATTTGATAGGAATAATCAGCCGGTCCGCAGGCTAAGGGGCTGGTCTAGATTATTCACTAAAGGATCAAATGTGAGGTACTTATTGAGTTGTCAGCAGGGGGGCTGATTACAATGTTGCATCTATTGAGAACTGTAATGATCTACCTAATTGGTACCTATAGGCCATATGTTTATTATGTGCTCTGTTGCTATCTATTATTTAGAAGCTATTTATAACTTGGCGTTGCGTATGCGCTGAGATAATAAACTTAGTTGTACAGCCAGTTTGCAGTAAACCTGATTGTTCCAGACATTTCTCTTACTTTCATAACCTTATTATATTATTATGTCCCTTGTACACACGGCTACACATCAAGCAATATATTTCCAGTTTACACTGACCTCTCATTGTGAGGAAAGCCTATACAATGCGAGATCAGCTTATATTGGAAATTAATAGCTTGATCTTTAGCCGTGCGTACAGCAAATGTTTACGTATATGTGCACAAATAAGCGCTTCATGAGAAATAGTCGCATGCGCATAGATGCATTCCAACTTGTTTGTCAGTTTAATCTTAATTATATCTGTAACGTCTCGTATGTTATCATAACAAGAGCAAGTTCGATTTTCCTATTGATTTTCAAATGCCAAGTGTTGCCATACCCGAAACTGCCCAATTATGTAAGTAGGTAGGTACCTACTTACTTATATACCTACCTACATTAATTTTCTATTTTGTGTCTAGCTTTTAAGAAATACTAAGATCATTCACGTTTAGAAGAGGACTCAAATATTCTCGAGTACTGATATGAAACACGCTGAGAAGTCACAGCCTGGTGAAATCTCCGTTCTTCACATTCATCATCACATTAATGAGATATCATGATGTGTGTTATCTGTCTTTATTACATCGTGATGGCTGCGTGTACATGTTTTTCTGTTCGTGTAGGTACTGTATTATTAGAAAATGTTATGAATATCCAGCAACATTCGTATTGGGAGCACGTAGATATACAGAGCCGGACTACCCAGCAGGCTTAGCAAATGCTACAGGCCCCGCACTTAGACGTACAAAAAAAAGGCATGGTACTTACCTATACCACCGACAGCGCCAAAGGAATATATATCAATGGTGAAAAAAAATTAAGTGGGATGCTGAAGCTTTCGAGCTCGCTCTTGTATTCTAGTGTAGATATATTAATTCCACAAAGCGACTCCTACTTCTGTAGGGACTGTAGGTATAAATTGCTTAGGAAACCTAACCTCACTGAGGCGGGGTGCTAATTTTCGAGCTTGCAGCGCTCGCTCTTAATTAATAAATCGCGTCTTAATTTCTCTTGATTCTTGAACTTTTTTTGCATAAGTCATCAAAGTAACTCATATTTCTGTATGAATAGTCGAAACAAAGCCTAACCTAACAAACTACTAACATTTTTGAAAAGTAACCATTAAACACGGCCAGCACCATTCGGTACAATTACGAGTAATTGAAGAACGTATGTAATATGGTCCAAGTACTTGAGTGTAACGGAACAAGCGGCAAAGAACATTAGTGAAAACGAAGTATTTTGTAAAAGTACTGTATTATTATGTTTTATTCTGTAACGGAAAACAAACATTATCTACTATAATAAAAATAAATGGAAATAACTTAACAAAACTTAACAACTATACTACCCACTACATTTTTCACAGATTATAACTTAGCTAAGTATTTACTAACTGAAGGCAACAGATATAAGTGTAAGTTGGCAACATACAGTAGGTATATAAGTATCTCCATAACTTTAGAACCTAAAACAAACTAAGTTCTACAAAGGGGCCCTTGACAGAGTCGTATGAGATTCTGTAGTACCGTTCCATTTCTATGCCTTGCTTTACCTAATATACTTAAAGTCATTTGATATATGCAATCTTTTTGCTTACAGAACCTGAGTGTAGTTAGGCTACGAATACGATTAAAATAACAATTCATTAATGATTGATAGATAATGTGCAATGATAGATAATTATCTATCATAAGTGTAGGTACGACTAAACGCCGACAGACACTACGCCGACAGACTGAACACCGACAAGACTTTACTTCGAAGGGACTTTTCGCCGACTGAACACTTTGCCGACAGGGCATAATATAATATACATAGATACATAATCAGATACTTACTTTGGAAATCGATTATGCGAAATAGGTTAGGTTAGAACTGTGACCAACCGCGCGAGAGCCGAGCGAGCGCTACTTCCAAGTTGCTCACAGAGATGTTTTCACATATACAAAATTACAAAATCACCAGTAAATCAAACACAAGACCACAGACCAATCGGTGAAGTGTCCTGTCAGCGAAGAGTTCCGTCGAAGTAAAGTATTGTCGGTGATCAGTCTGTCGGCGTAGACAAGACTTTACTTTTTGTTTATATGAATTCATCTAAATGGTGTTATTAACCTACTGTATCAAAGTCACAGACATTCTTGATCTTAAATAATAAATAAAGAATTGGCACAATCAAGTATTTTAATCGCCAGTTCTAAAGGTTATAAAATTCTGCGGTAAACTGACCGGTTGGTGCATTTGATAGTGACCCTGCCTTCTGAGCCGCTGGTCCCGGGTTCGATCCCCGAACAAGTCAAACATTTGTGTGCATGAACATGTCTGTTTGACCTGTGTCTGGGTGTGTATATGTATATAAGTATGTATATCAGTCATCAGGTTACCGTAGTAAGTACAGGCTCTACCTAGTTCGGGACCTGAAGTCATGATGCGAAAGTAGTCTCATAAAAAAAAAAATACTTACCTATACTTGGAGAAAAACGTACCTTCTCCAGGTACCAAATCGCCTAAGGGGCTATATTTGTGAGTAGTATGCGATACCTTATAACCAGATAGAGAAACTAAAACAACAAGTGCCGACCCTCCTGCCTCACCCGACAATAGCAAGTAAGGTAGTAGGTATCTAAAAATTGACAATATTGGATGCAAAATGACCGATTTGTAACAAACAAAAACGTTTGATAACAAAATCGTGCGATGTGGCACGACACCGTACACGTGCTAATATCTACTATCACGTGTAAGTTACCGTCATCTTTTTCGAACCGTAAGTACTTTTTGCTGGAACTTAAGTTCAAGCTGGCGTGAACCCAGGTATCTGTAAACTAGAGAAAGAAGTGAATGATACGTCTTTTCTACAAAAGCATTTACCACAAAAGCTTCATCTGCTTAGTATTAAACATTACAAGAAAACAACCCCGTCCCTAAATGTCAGTTTAGTCTCTTGATGAAAACACAGAAATTAGATATTAGATGGTATTTCGTTAGGTAGTGGCCGTTGCTGGTTGCCATTTTAAACCAATTTTAGATGACCGACGCGGCGACGGGTCGTTATGTAGACAAAATAATTGCACTAATCACTTGATTCTCTAGGTACGAGGCAACAGACATGAACATCTACCGGTCGGCGCTGTCGGCGTGCGTGATCATGGGCCTGCCTAATGTGTACGACTACATCCACAAGCACCGCGAGCGGCTCATGGAGGAGAAGCGGCAGAAGATCCTACTGTCAGAAACGGCGAGACACGGACAACACCGCACGGCCTTGCCTGATGTTAGTACATACTTCTTTTATTCATCTAAGCGTCCATATTATATGCACTTGACTATACGAACCATCACAATTCGCAACCTGTAGAAAAACCACCATACAGATTTTATTTTCTTAAAAATGTAGAACTAACTTGGTCTATGACCAAACAATAATCGGTCTAAATACTGTGATTAACAACCTCTTGCAGACCGCTACGCCGAAATTTTTTCAAGTTTTCGTAGCAAACGGGAAAAGCGTACGATACATTGTTATGTTTACTTACCACAATGGACTTCTATGGGGCAGGTCCGACGTATTGTTGACTAGCTGCGCCCCGCGGTTCACCCGCATAAGTCCCGATCCCGTGGGAATATCGGGATAAAAATTCCTATATTCTATGTCCTAATCCAGGTTATGGTTTACCCATGTGCCAAATTTCATCCAAATCCAGCCGTTGTAGCGTGAAAGCGCAACAAACAAACATACAAAAAATCTAATCTTTTCTCTTTATAATATTAGTTCAGATAGATGAGCTATTAAAACAAATTTGGTGCAAAGTTATTGGTACCCAGTACCCACTCATTATTCTCGTAGACCCTTGCTAGGACCGCTGTCGAAGAGCACTACGACATTTCCTCATTTTATTTTATTTCTTACCAGCTACCCGTCAGTAGGATGTCTCGTAGCACTAGCTTACGTTAGTGTTACATCATACTGACGTTACTTGACCCACGAAGTTATTGCAGAGGTCAATACGCCCATTTTACGCAGTGGTATTTGAAGTAGATAGGCTACGGTGACGGTATTAAAAGCTATTGTTTAAATATGTTATCAGCATAACATCAGCCAGATGACGTTCAACGTTGGAAAAAACGCCCGATCACCTAACTTGTTACAACATGCGCAGTATTTGCGACCAACTAAAGCGCAATTTGTCTACGATCGAGAATTAATCTGCCAGAAACCAATTTTTTTTAATTTTTTTTATTGTAATTGTGATACCGAGGGGCTCGTGGCTAAGTAATAACAGCCGCACGGGCGATCGATCGGGTTAAACTATGCTTGCTGTGGTCGGTCCGTGGATGGGTGAGACCATCTTTACATACCGAGACCCCTCCGTGCCTCAGAAAGCACGTTAAGCTGTTGGTCCCGGTTGTCATTCTTGGATCTTTGACAGTAGTTACGGGTCGTCTGAAGCCCGAAAATCTGACAACCAGTCTTATCAAGGGGTATCGTGTTACCCAGCAACTGGGTTGTGGAGGTCATATAGACACAGTCACCCCATGTAAAATACTTGTACTCAGCTGCATCCGGTTAGACTGGAAGCTGACCACAAATTGCTAGGCAGATTGCAATTGTGATACCGTACCTACACTGATTTGACCTTTTTACGCAAAACAAACAACCATGAGTTGCTGCTTCTTCGAGAAATTACATACCTACTCGGTTGTTAATATGAGCATCGAGCTTTAGAAAGAGATTGTCCTGCATGTATACCTATATGAGTGACAGAGAGGACGCTCTACAAAGCCGAACTTTTTTCTAAAACTTCATCGAGTTTATAGCCATAATAACTGCGCACTGATTTGACCTTTTTACGCAAAAGAAACAACTAAGAGTTGCTGCTTCTTCGAGAAATTACATACCTACTCGGGTGTTAATATGAGCATCGAGCTTTAGAAAGAGATTGTCCTGCATGTAAGTATGTATATATGAGTGACAGAGAGGACGCTCTACAAAGCCGAACTTTTTTCTAAAACTTCATCGAGTTTATAGCCATAATAACTGCGCACTGATTTGACCTTTTTACGCAAAAGAAACAACTAAGAGTTGCTGCTTCTTCGAGAAATTTCATACCTACTCGGGTGTTAATATGAGCATCGAGCTTTAGAAAGAGATTGTCCTGCGTGTATATATGAGTGACAGAGAGGACGCTCTACAAAGCCGAACTTTTTTTTAAAACTTCATCGAGTTTATAGCCATAATAACTGCGCCACGCGTTTTCACCCGCATAATTCTCTATCCCGTGGGTATATCAGCATATAAAGTATTCTATGTCCTAATCCAGGTCATAGTCTACTCATGTACCAAATTTCATCCACATCTATTCAGTTGTTTTAGCTTGAAAGCGTTTCAAACAAGCATACAAACACAAAAAATCAAATCTTTTTTCTTTATAATATTACGAGTAGTTTATAACTTTAGAAAACAGACGTGGAACTAGACGAGATTATGAAGGATAGGTTTTGAGTTTGATATTGGAATTAAATGAAAGGAAATTAAAAACTCATTTAAAAAATTCTCTTAGTAAACATATTACAATTTAGAGGATTATATCCAAGATAAGAATGCTTGGAAACATTCTGGTCCAGCTCCATAGGACAATCTAGAGTCCATACAAAATCAAACTTGTTGCTACTTTAATTGTATAATTTATTATTTTTATGACATTGATTTAAATTCTGTGATTACTTTAACACACATAGTGACTTATTAATTCTTTAAAAAATTTGGAAAATAGTATAATTTTACAATGTTTGTAAATATGTGAGCACCATGTATCTATGACATAATTAACTTATTTCTCATTGCTACATTTTTATGTAGTGTAGTGGTATGGTAATTTCATTATAGGTGCATCGTCTTCACATATAATTATATAATTAATGTATACAAAATATTGTAACACATTTTAAAAGAGCAACGGTGGGGTTTCTTTCCCATTCTTCTCCATACGGAACTAACTTTTGAAAGGGGCGACTAGAATCAATTCTATTTTAATGTAAATGTTAACGTTTTCTATTTTAATGTAAATGTTAACGTTTATGCATGCTCTGTGCGTTTAAGTGCCTTGTATGTGCCTATTTGAAATAAAGGCATTGACTTTGACGTTGACCTTGAGTTAGTGCGTTTTTTGAAGACACAGACAAATCTTTAGGTAAGCTACGTTTTTAACTTTGACACTTGTCATTATAATCAGTGTCACAGTAAAATTGTTTATTTTTAGATAAATGTAATGGATAAAGTAGACCGTTTTATCGTGCGAAACAAGTTTAAAAACAGTAATGTTCAATTTGCCGCAGGGTTCCTTATGCCTAGGTATTTTTTTTTTGTCTTTGAAAGACATAAAGAAAAAGAACTTTCAGGCTTCCATCTAAACCAACCTCAACAATTTCCGCGTGCAAATTTACAGACGAACGTCTGTAACATTAATTTGAAGTATTGAATTTATTTCCTCTCCTTCTTGAATTGACTAGTGGTAGGTACCTAAATGTATTCAACGAATTGCTAAATGCTTCGATATTTACGAAGGGTACACAGCCTCATTTGCACGGTGCAAGTTTCTGGAACGTTCAAGAGTAATAATCGCATGCCATAAAGAACGTTAAATTTTTGCCATCCAAGAATTGCTGGCATGCAGTCCTTGAATAGCAATAATTTAACGTGTTTACACACGTGCGATTTTGATAGAACGGCACACAATAATTGAATGCAAGTTTTGTCATTCAATAATTTTTGCAGGCTACTTCCGTTTACACCAAAGCAATTATTACTTGTAAGTTTTAAAGACAGAGTTGCACATCCTTGTTCAATTTCAAGTTGTGCCAGTATAAAATTTGCGCTGTCAAAGACTTCATTCAATTTTGTTGAACATTTTTCATGTTTTTTTTTTTTTTTAATTGAATGCTCTTTTATTGATCGCGCTGTTTTTTTGTTGCTTTAATTTTATGGCATGCCACGGGCTTGCTTTAACTTTATACAATAGTTATGCTCACCTCACAGCACGGAACCTTAAAAAGTGAGATAAGGGAGAGGTCAGTAAAGAAAACGCGAACTCATTTTAGGACTGATACTAAAAGTTAGCCGTTAGCCCCGACCGTAACTCCTCAGCTTAACACTTGGGACACTCCGTACATTGCTACTGTGAATATTTTCCAACAGAACTCTTTATTAATATTATGATTCAT
Organism: Brachylomia viminalis; assembly: GCA_937001585.2. Taxonomy (NCBI): domain Eukaryota; kingdom Metazoa; phylum Arthropoda; class Insecta; order Lepidoptera; family Noctuidae; genus Brachylomia; species Brachylomia viminalis. The sequence goes on along the minus strand of OW443302.2, from coordinate 8,322,820 downwards.
TATTGCGTGGCTTGCAATAAAAAAACAAGACGCACCTCTGCCTTATTTTTCAGCTTTTTTATCTAATGAATTACGTAGGTTCATTTAACACTACTGAGATAAAAAATTATCTAACAACACTTTTGTATTTTAATAACACAGCAGCAGCTACTTTTGTATCTGTATGTAACAAACAGTAAGGGTCACAAAGACTTTAGTTGCTTTTCGCTTTGCGAAGCGTGTGAAGTACCTACATATCTAATGCTCAGTAACATCTACCTACTTTGTTTTTTTGATAAATCACTACCTGTAGAAGCATTAGACGCCAAAAGTCGTCAATTTTTCCGTCTTGGATATTCAAATTGTTCTTTGCAGAGTAACCGGCCGTGGTTGGTGCAGGTTCACCTGATGGAAGACAATGACGACATGCTCGAGCAACTTGGGTTGATGGAGAACCAGGCCCCCAACAACGATGCGCCTGCGCCTCCCGCGCCTCCGCCGCCGCCGCCGCCTCTTCCCCCGCATCCTATGGAGCAGGACTAGTGCACTCCAAGGTATCATACTAGAACATGATTAGGTGTCGAATGTGGAAATTTGTCTCCTAAGACGTAAATGGGGACCTTCGCATCGGTACCCAGGTCTCTAAACAAAGACATGCGACGAGAGAGACAATGGAACAAACATTTTCGTTTCAGACACATGCAGGACGGATTTGCCTCAGTTCTTATCAATCAGGTATCATTGTTTGGGAACACTAAATACTTACTTAGGTTGTCATCGTAATCTTTGTGGTAATGAGGTTTGACCCCGCGCCGCGTGCCAATCAATTATCGGTACTGAACGGGTGATTGCACGTGACAAAACGGGAGTGGGTACGCAGAGTTGTATACTGAGTAGGTAGGTATTCTATTCTAATTACCCCGGAAGCAGATTTAAAGCTGAAAATGATAACTATAGTGGGTGTGCGTAACTACCTATTTATTTATTTAAACTTCTCGCGCCCAAAACACGTACAGAGGCGTACTTAAAGCCTACCTTTTGCTATGACATGATAGCTACAGTAATGTTTTACCAACATGTGTTTAATATCTTTGCCTCGTGCCGTAACATAACCTACAAGTTCATTCAAGTGCATGACGCCTGCAATGTTTCAAAGAAACAAAACACGTACCATTCAACCACGCATGTCAATAAATAATTAATTATGCAATCTCTATAATTGTAAATGGTTATTCATTATTAACTTATTCAATAATCTCTACTCTGAACGTACAATGTATTGGTTGATATAATAATATAGTACCTTCTTATTTTTCCAGGTCTCACTGTAACTTTTCTGTTAATCGAAAAGCCTACCCTTCTTTATTAAACTACCTAATCAATAAGATGAAGAAATAAAAGTCTTAGGAAAAAGTATAGTGAAGTTAATATTATGTAAAATTATTATGTTACCGTCCTTTATTTTTAAAAATATTTACCTTTATTATAGCAATTTTGGCATATTTATAATGTTGTGATATTTTCATAATGTGAATCATTCCTGTATTTTTGGAATATTTTTGAAAATTCTATGAAAGTTTTCAGACAAGTATATGATACTTAATAAGAAAGAATTCTCGTTGTTTCAATTACTTTATCATCACATTAAAAAACTTCCTGGTACATTTACGTAATGTAAAAGATTACGTGACAGATAAAATAAAAATTCCGCACATTTTCGTAGCAAACGTAGCCGCGTAGCAATCTCGTAGCCGTTGTCTACGAAACGCATTTAGATAAATATTGCCTTTCAGAACCCTTTATTTTATTGCATTCTGGATTCAAATAAACTATTAACTACAAAATAAGTATGTTTGGTTATAATATCTACTATATCTAAAGGCTAGGTTCAAATGTATGTACGCTTTCGAAAGACGCTTGGAGCGCATTGCACGAGAACATAGATTAAATATAAACATCGATTAAAATATTCGTATTTGTGGGAATTTGTATATCCAAGCTTACTTATTAGCCCAAGTTCCAGAGCCTCTGTAGGTTAGTAGATTACAGGTATATATAAAGAAAAACACAACAAATATAAATAACAACATTTTATCTTTGTCTCCTATTATGTCATGTACAAAAACTTTCTTTTATCAATAAAAAAGTATGTAATAAAGCTTAATAATTCGAACCTTGATTAAACATCAAACTGTCTGTCGTTGTTCTCACAAACTGCTTCACTGATGGCGGTGGCCTGCGCCAAAGTTTTAACACTAGAGTCCGCGGCCATGCGCTGCCACACACGCTCCGTCCACACCACCGCCGAGAAACACGCACCGTTGCTGATGAATGCGCGCAGCATGACCGCGCCCACTCCGCGACCCATGCTCCGCCAGCCATCCGCGCGCACAGACTGCACAAAACAGTCCCATGCACCCGCGTACTTCCCTAACACGTCTCCTTGATACCTTGATTTCACGACATCAATAGGATATAATACCACCCACGACAAAGCTCCTGCCGTACCTCCTGCCATAAACACTTTCATCACAGATTGATCTCCTCGAGTCATTGCCTCGTATGAGGTGAAGTAGACCGCCAACCCAGGGCTATCACGAGCCATCGTCACACAGAGTCCTCGGAAAAGTGCTTTGAAGCCCCCAGTTCGTACGATGTGGCGGGCTCCGGCCCACGCCCCCGACGGCATGCCATCTCCGGGCTTGGACAACTGCTGCCGGGTCTTAACTAATTCGACGGGAGCACACGCGAAGCTTTGGAGCAGTCCCGCGGCTGCCCCGGCCGTCGCATGTGTCCTCAAAGAATCTGGATTCGGCAATGCTCGTCTCGTATTCCCATATGCTCCAAAAACTATAGCATTAACAGCCGCTATTCCACCCAAAGGAGCACCTACTCCACGGTAAGCAGTGGACAACGTTCCTCCTTTCAAAAGAGCCTTTGTGCATTGCATCGCACTACCTCTACCAGACTGTATGTGCACTTTCAATGTATCCAAAGGATGACCAGCAATGATTCCCGCACAACCTGAAATCCAACACAATTAATTAATTTATCGATATCATCAGATTATTATAGAAATGCGAAGTTATAGATATGAATTATATTTATCTTACCCCCTATACATCCAGCTACGAAATCTAGCGCCATATTTGCAAGCGTACAAAATTTCTTTCACTAGATGTGCCTGCAAAAAAAGTATATGTTAATCGTCCATTCGTAACATATTTATTTGACACCAAAAGTATTAAACAGTGCTTTATCCAAGAAGATAAAGCTATGTTAAAAGTAATTAGTTTACATTAATTTAAAAATCATGCATTACATGGATGATAGTCTTCGCCGGGGACTGTACAATGAATAGCCAATAGCAATAGAATAAGAGATTACACGTCAGCCTATCGGTAATCATTTATTTACATAAACTTTTGGGTTGACCTTCAGTAAGTTCATTATCTGAGAAGAGAGATAGTTCTGCTTACCTTCGGCGTTCAAATAAGGTAGTCGTAATGAGAATTCACGTTGTCTCCACTTGAGGTGACGCCAATGAACATATTGGTAGAGACTAGAACAGCAGGGAGTGTTCGCACGGTGGTCCAGCCTCTCGGGTGAGTAGCTTGAGTGTGCGCGGCGCGGGCGCCTATGTCGCGGTCCGGCCGCCTGCCTGCTCGCTCGCGGTACTTCTACACTCATTATCTTCTCCTTTGGGTCACTCCTATCACAAGGGTCAAAATACGTCTTTGAAACAAAACAATTACACCTACGCTATTAATTCATGCTGCAATTTTTTTCACATGTGACAATAATTGTAAGTTTATTATTTTGTAATTAATTTATGCTATTTAGATATTAACTGATTTAACCCCAGAATTTAACAAAACAACCGTTACAGCAACTTCTAAGATAAGCTATTTCAAACAAATTCTTTGAGATTATGGAATGATCTCAACAACTATGTGGGTACCTATTACCTAGAGAAAACCCTTAAACCTATTTATAATTTTAATGCCTAGCTAGACTATGTAGACCACAAGTTGTAGGTATGTAGATTAAATTGACCTGTTATCTACGAGGGAATGGAATTTTCTGACTTAGTTATTGAGGGTTCAATGTCTGAAACGAATCATTGCAGATCTCTCTCCCTATTAAATGGGGATCCGGGACAGAGATCTGCAATTAAGCATAGATCTCTTTCTCTATTCTTAAACACGTATCCACCCCATGCTGAGTGTAGATCTCCACCATTATGCCATTCTTCGTGTCATGGGGCATGCCACATCTGACATCCAACTGTTTCCTGGTGCTTTGTGGGCAAGTCATCAGTCCACCTGATGAGTGGCCTGCCTACGCTCTTAGGCCCTTTGAACACAGCACGGTTTCTTTTCGGTACGCCGAATAAACCGCGCCGTAAAAATACGTGTCCGTCAACAAACTTCCATAGTGATCCACACAACACTGACGACCGTGCCTACTACGCACGGCGAATAAACCGTAGTTTTTCACAGCAAGGAAAACGTGTGTAATCAAAGGGCATTACGTCCAGAAAACTAGCTGGTCGCGTTTTAAGCTTTATAGAATATGCACAAACGTGGCGAACAAGCACATATACCTACGTTAAGAAATATATATTATTATCATTATCTCTAGAATAGGAGAGACCTTTCACCCCCAAATAGATGCTGTTGACCGCGACGAATAACAACGTAGGTACAATATCCGAATGGAGAAATTTAATAACAACAAAATAACCTACTTTAATTTTACTCGTATCCTAGCGGAACTACTTTAGGTATGTTGCCTAATAACTGCTTACCAATATGGCTTTATCATGCGATCTACCCTTGACTGACTTGAGAGAACCGCGTCATATCTATGCTCGTATAAATCCCTAGTTCACTCATAATTACAATATGCAGTGTCAGTCCCTTTCAGGAAAAAATATGCTGTTGAATGAACGAACAAAAAAAGGCGGACAGATTTCTCGCTAACAAAAAACAGTGTCACTCAAGTCGGCCAGCTCGCTGTACACGTACAGGCCGCTATATCTTAGTCGGCCGACGCGACCCGACGACGCGACGGCGGGCGGCGCGGGTGCAAACGGCAACACTCACTCATAGACGGGACTCAGTTTTGTCTTAGCGAAGTTCCGTCCGACTTTTTTGTTCGTCCATGGCTGAAATGGTTGAAAATATTCAGTACAATCTTTTATGTGACATGCTCTATAAATGCCATAAATCCTACCTACTTTACCCTCATTTTCTCAGCAAGTACAGGCTCCTGCATATTAGCTCTCGAAGAAAATACCTCGAAGCCATTAGTATTTTAAAAAAATGGTTGAAATAAATTCAATTGTAAGTACGAGTATAAATCTAATTATCATGATTTGTTACTCTGTACCTAGAAACCTTTCACAGGTACGGGCAGGTATCTACTCTTTTTGTAGTGAACTCTTGCCGAACTAATTCTGGCCAGATCACCTGTCCGCCGTATGGTTCATTCATATAATATTTAGTACTTTAGAAAATATTGACATCTTCAATTGTTCAATGAGTAGATGCAAAAGCCTGACCCGCTCCTCTTTCAAAATCAAAAGTCATTTATTCAAACTAGGCTGAGAATCAGCACTTTTTGAATGTCAAAATCACATAAGACAGTCCCCCCAAAACGCCCGCCCTTCACCACTTCCTAGTGCTTTAGCTGGGAAGATGAAGTGGCGGGACAAACTCCCCAGCAGCACTGCTGTCTGTTCAGTTAGAAGAACTGGATTCTATACAGTAATAAGTAGGTAATTAACATTACGAAACACAAAAACATTAGAATTATTTGCCATATGTCAGCTACCTCACGCCAATATTGAAAACTATACCTACTCAAGCAGAAATAAATAATAAAAACGTAAACAGAACTAATAATAGGTAAGCCTCAAGGCATAAAGGGCGTGCCCGCTTACATAATGCAATGCTGCATTATGTTTATATATATTATGTAGCTGTAACTTGTAGTCACAAATGATAAACTAGGACCTTGGAAGTAAACTAAAGAAACAGATTTATATTATTAAATAAAACCCATGTCGTGTACCTCCCTGAAAATCATCAAACTTACTAAGGTAATGTTTTACATGTAATCTTTCTAAGTTTTTAACTTTATTAATGCTCACTATTGCTACTAAAACTCCTAGCTTTTTTTTTTCTAAAGTTATGGCTACCTGTGGACACCGTTGTGTTTATATTATTTAAGAAAATTGTTTTTGTTAAATTTGTTGTAGCTGTTGTAAGTTCTTATAATGTAACTGTTTGCTGTTCCTTTCAATTTAAAACAAAATAAACAAGTAGGTAGTACTACCTACTAGTAGTAGTAGGTACCTACTCTGTTTGAGTCCAGGACATTGTTTTTTTTTTTTGCTTAATTTCATTCAGTTCCGCTCAGCCGTTACCAAACTCACATTAGGCACTGAGTAGAGTAGGTAGGATTCTAGGTGTAGGTAGGTACCTACTTACTGAATATGTTTTTCATTTGTAGAAAATTGTTATCATCTTTATCGCATTATTCATCAACGCAACAGATACTCAGCTAAGTATCAGATTTAATTTACCTTAAGTATCTCTTAATGTTTTCGTTTCTTTTCTTTTATTTAATGTCCTTTTAAAATTTATTAACTTTTTCCATATTTAACTATTTTAGATACTTGAACTCTGTTAGCTTAGTTGTTAACATTATTGTAGGTACATGCTGTGGTCTCCTTTAAGTGAAGGAGTCCACCTACTTAGCACCGGATACTACCCTCTGTTTAGGTGTCATGTATTGTGTACAACTTTTGTTGGAGATCCTAAATAAATAAACGCAGCAAATTTTCGTTTCGTGCTTGTTTTCTCGCATCCTGTTTCTCATCATCAGCCTGCAGGATTTTCACTAACGACCAAACGTTTATTTTTATCAGATCTTCATGGTATAAAAATACCTACATAAATTACTTTTTTTTCAGTTTGTTTTTTTTTTATAAAAGTAGATAGCTAACTTTCTATTTCTATCTGGCTATCAACGCGGGAACTAACTCAGGGGTCAAAGCGTCTTGTAAAGTCCACCTTATTGCTACAGAATTACATAACTTATGTACTTAACAATACCTATTTGATAACGTCTGGAATCGTCTCGTGGAAAAATAAAGAAGCTTTGAGTAATTGACCTGTCCCAAGAGACATGGCCGCACCCGCACGGTAGCTTACTCTTTTATTGGAGCCAGCGAATATCGTATATAGCCATTTCCCACTCATATGGAAACATACAAAAATGTTATACCTAGATATCTACGTACATCCAATAGCCGCGTGGAATCAGATAAATAAACAAATTTGTAGGCAGTTTTGGCAGTCAGTATTTATAAACCACACCCATAATCCATAAAGCGACTGAATATAAGTAGGCACATTCAATCGGTAGTGTGTAGATAAATTATTGTAGGTAGGTCGGCACCTATAATATTTTATTATCAACTAGTTCAACTACTTACTAAATGAAACTGACCCAAAAAGATAGGACTTCAGCCAAGATGCTGAGAAGTCTTAACGTTGGTCGATGGACCAAGAGCTAACTCACACTGCTGCGCATCCTGTATACTGCACTGTCTGCTGACATGTACAACCATAAACCTCGTGCGATCACGTCAACCAAAGTACCATGCATCGTGATCGTGGACCATTAATTCATTGTAAGTACCTACCCATGTTAAGCAGTGGAGTTTTACGGGCAATGGACAACAGCCAGTAGTCAATCTTATTGTTAGATTGGCTAATCAGTATGAAAATAAAACAAACGTGTTCTGTTGTGTGACAGACAAGTGCACAGACAAATGGCTTGTGTTGGTCGCGGATAGAACTAAGAAAATAGAGCAAGCTCGATAACAGGATAGAAATCGTATTGTAAACATGATGCGGTTGATGCTTAATCTGCTTTTCATTGTCCTTAAATTATAGTAGCATAGTAACATTCATAATAGTATAGCAAAGCATAGTAGCATTCATAATAGGTACAGAGTTAAGCGAGCATGGGGGGTGCATGTATAGGTAGGTAAGTCTTTCCCACCCCCATGCGTTCACGCAAACTCGAAGTTTACCGGCACCAGTATTTGGAGAGTACCTACGCGAAATGGGTCTACGCTCTTTAAAGCGAACATGCACAGTAGATATGCAGAAGCCTTCTTTTTTTTTTTTTTGGTGTGAAATGAAATAACTTCTCCCTCTCTGAGCAGAGCGGGAGGGTGTGTCAGACTCTTACTGACTAAAACCCACCCGTGTTCCTTCAGTTGCCCGTGCCAGGGGTTACGGTATCCCTCTCGGACTTTCCCGCAACCCTAGCAGGCATCGGCCCTAGCGGACCCCATCATTGATGCTGACATCTCTTTGAGGCGCGCTTGGAACACAACGCGCCGTCGACCCGGGCCTGGTCCTTATCGAACGGCAAGCTGCCCATTGCTCGCCGTTCGCAAGCCCGCGCCTACAGTGGCCGGGAATCGGCCTGCGATTCCCGACTCCCAGGGCGGCTCGCGAATTTTGCCTCTCCCTCACGCGTTCCGCCTCCTCCTACGCGAACATTACTGCTTCGCAGAAGGAGGTGACGGCTTCCCAAGCCCTCTCGCTCCGTACCATGGCCTGGACCAGGGCCGGACGCGAGAGATCGCCACCGCCAATCGCCTGCACGACGACACGGCGGTGCTCCGCCCAAGCCGGGCAGACCTCCAACGTATGCTCCACCGTGTCCTCCGGGCGATCCACACAATGGTGACACCCAGGCGTTTCCTCCCGCCTTATCCGGAACAGAAACCTCCCGAAACAACCGTGTCCGGTGAGGACCTGCGTCAGGCGGAAGGTGAGGACACCGTGGCGCCTCTATAGCCACTCCTAAAAGAGGATTGTGGCGTGCCCAAGATGCAGAAGCCTGGCAAAACAATATTATGCTTGTTCGCATTTCATGGTATTTCAGATTTTAAACAGCAAGTGCCACTTCAAATTTAAACAACCCTACGAACATTTATAATCATTCTTTTTTTTTTTCATTCTAATGGTCTAAGGTCTACCAAAACCATTCACGCATTTCTTGCTTACCTAACTAGGTGAAGGTGAATACTTAGGACTGCCACTAGAGAATAAGATGAAAGGATACGTCGTTAGTCTGTGGCTGTGTGGCAGTGTCACTGTGACTTGATGAAAGGATACGTCGTTAGTCTGTGGCTGTGTGGCAGTGTCACTGTCAGTCAGACGTCAACGTCAGTCTGATTGCTTGCCTGCCCAGTTGCCCTGCTGTTTTATGTTTGGGGTTTTGGGCTTGGGTACTTTGGGTTGTTTGTTGGTGGCCTGACCATGGTCATTGCACAAAGAACTAGCAAAAGATATATTTATTGTGGAAAGGCGTCTATGCAATACAGTTTAATTCGCGAGTACAACACATAGTTCAAATTATATTCTACGAGATTTTTATTGAAAAAAACTAGTAGTGAGGCTATCCAATTTGAAATGAATTCGGAAACTATCCTAGAAGACAGCACAACGATAGATGAAGAAGAGAAAGGAACCAGAGATGAGTACATTGAAATAGAAATACCGTACAACTTGTACCAATACCTTAGCTCAGACCATTGCAATGTTCAAAATATGTGCCGAATATGCCTCGCTACAGATAACGCGATTTTATACCCGTTAGTTGCTTCCAAAGAAAACAATGTTTTAGCTCATATGTTTACGGCGTTTACTACTGTTCAAGTAAGTTAGCTAAGCTTTTTACTCCGCTGGTAACTGACTTAACATCTAATCCAAATAATTGTCTTAGTTTTTATTTGTTGAGATATTCAAATCTATCCAATGACAATAATACTGTAGCATAGAAGCCATTGTAGACTCGCATTATCCTGATTCATAAATAGAAAAGAATTTATCTAGTTGAGACAATTTTGATAATATCAACTCCTTATGTCATGATTTTATTGAGATACACTCTAGACTAATAAACAATCACTGTGTCCATTCAGCTGTTTCCAGGAGATGGATTGCCATCATGTATATGTGAGCCGTGTCAGGCTCAGCTAGTGCAGAGCTATGAGTTCAAGACCAAGTGCGAGAAGTCAGACTGCATGCTCAAGTCAATATTGAAAGGAGAATTCATTACCAAAGAGGAACTGCCTGATCATAGCATGTTAGTATTTAACCTTTTCTCATAAAAATGTGAAGGAAAACATTGTGAGGAAACCGGCATGTCCTAGAACCAAAAATTCCAAGATGTGACGTCTACCAACCCGTACTGGGCCCATGTGGTGGATTTCAGCCCACTCCCTCTCACAGAAAGGAGGCCTGCGTCCCAGCAGTGGGAACATTAAATATTTTTATTAATTTATGAATTCATTATTTTTATGCATGCATGCATGCATAAAAATGTTATAATTATTATAAATCCTCTGTTTCTCATCAAAACTTACACGAGTGTGTTGAAAGTCTTTTGTAACTAAATAATAATTGTAACTTGTTTTCAGGGAAATAAAGCAAGAAGAAAAGTCAGAAGATAATAATAATGGTGTAGTTAACAGTAATATTTATTTAAATGATATTATTGATGTTAAACAAGAAACAGAACTACTGGAAGGTATTTTATTTAATGTTGTTTTTGAGATGTTTTCTATTTTTCATTGCTTGTACTATGATGTTAGTCTAAATTTGATATTACTATAGCAAAGCCACCTACTGGGCCTGTCTAATCTCGAAAATACCATTGACTTAAAAGAATAAGATGTTATAAGATCAACCCTAAAAACTTACTACAGTCAAACGGGGTGAATAGGCATGCAGGGGTGAATAGAAACGAAACTTTAAAGGGGATTTTAACCTTGAAATAATTTAGTTTGACCCCAACAAGAGCACTTAATCGTTAATTATATTACAATAAACACATTAAGAGTCCTTTTTGGCAATAAACTATATTATTTCAAGGTTAAAATCCCTTCTAAAGTTTCGTCTCTATTCACCCCTGCGTCCCTATTCACCCCGTTTGACGGTACTGCAACAAATTGAGACATTTGTGCATAGATTGGATTAAGTAATGTTACCATTCCACATGACGAGGTCCTCTTGACAGCTGAGAAAGAGAAACACATAAAATAGCTCGACTTAGCATGCGAGGTTGTTGACATGTGGAATGTGAGCTCACCTGCCATTCTGCCGATTGTCATAATGGCCTGGTGGCCGAAAGGCTCGATCAACATCTCTCGAGTCTCTCAATAGGCGGTTGGATCAAGGGCCTAATTCAGAAAGCAGTACTCCTCAATATGGCTCGCATCGGGAGGAGGTTCCCGTTAATTATATATTTTTTATTATTAAACATTTATTTTTTTATGGAAGAAAATTAATAAACAAAATAATAAGTAATGTGATAAAATATTAAGCATCTCAAAATCATCAAATCATAACCAACACAAAGTTATTAGTCTCAAGAACAAAGCATTATGCAGTCTTTAATAATGTAACATTTTTAAATTCTTAATGATAATTAAGTCCTTATTCATAAGTAGCAGTAGGTGACTGTTCACACTTCTCTCTATTTACAGATGTGCAATATTTAGAAGATCTCAGTGATAACCTTTGTATAGTACAAAAAACAAGGAGTAAGAAAAAGTAAATTTAATCATACATTTATTCTTAATTTGCATTAATTATTAATTGATTTAATTTGGTCATCTTTATTACAGAAAAAAGTTCATGGATGATTATGATGGTAAGTTAAATTAACTAATCGACAAATACTATGATGTATTCTTTAATTAATATATCTACGTATTTGTATGCAATTCATTTAAAATCTCTTGGTTTTGAATGAATAAGAAATCACTTTTAAATAGTTTCGTTAATATTTTAGATTCTAGGCATTTAAAGGTTTCCAATAAGAAACCAAGAAGAAAACATGGAAATAAAGAAGAAAATACAACTTACACCTGCAAGATTTGTTCTAAGGTACATTTTAAATTTATTAATATGAATTAATGATAATAATATTGCTAGTACCTGGCGAATTATAGTTATGAAATAAATAAAAACATAATTATAGAGGCAATAGGAAATCATTTTTATTATTAAAGTTGTTCATTTTTAGAAATTCCAAAATGTGAAATCATTCCATGCCCATGTGAAGAGCAAGCATCCAAGCACCAAATATCTACATTTTTGTAACCAGTGCACAGAGTCATTTAACTCTGAACATGATCTCAAAGTGCATGCATCAATACACACTAAAGGAAACAGTTGGAAGTGCAACCAATGTCCTAAGGAGTTTAGTGGTAAGTTATAGTCTAATTATAATAAAATACTTGAGGCTTGCACAAAACAATACAATGAAAAGATAGGCCGCAGGGAGGAGATTTTATAAATTTGATTTCCAACTGGCGTAAGCGGCCTTGAGAAATGAATAGATTATAGTGAGGCCCTTTAGTCAGCTATCTGGCAGCAATGACTCCTAGGAGCAATATACTTACCTAAAACAATTTTGTAACAGGCCGCTAGGTATTTTTTCTATATCCTTAAACGAGAAGTTTGAGCTACTATAATAGTCCATGACCATTATTAGAAAGTTCTATACTAAAATGTTGTCTCGATACAGCCCGCGCAATGCTCCGGCGCCACATATCCCGGCACATGGAGTCGAAGCGCTTCTCTTGCGAGGTGTGCGACAAGACGTTCACAGAACAGTACGCGCTACGACGACACGCGCGCGTCCACACCGGCGAGATCCTTGAGAAGAAACACGCATGCACAATGTGTGATAAGAGGTGAGACGCTACGTACTGAGTAGAGAGTACTGAGAGCTAGTAGTGGCTACTCCTTGCTGCTACTCGTAACCTTCACAACTTGGTCCAGCAGCCGCCACAAGTAGGGCGCGAAACTTTAGATTTTAATTAATAAGAAACTACATCCACACAATTAGAGCCTGTACTACGGTAACCTTGATGACTGATATACATGTACACACCCAGACACAGGTCAAACAGACATGTTCATGCACACAAATGTTTGACTTGTCCGGGGATCGAACCCGGGACCAGCGGCTCAGAAGGCAGGGTCGCTACCAACTGAACCAACCGGTCAGTCAATTGTCTAAATATAGTGGATCATTAGTGACCGTATTTGAGCGACCAGTGGCCACGACCAATGGTTGCGCTTATTTATAAAAGGACCTAAAGTAAAGCGCAAAATAAATAATTCCCAGTCACAAATCTAAGCTGCGCCCTACCATTCACCTACGAGTATCTATTTCATTACATATCGATACCGGAATTTTCAATTGTCGTAAAGGACTAAACACGACTTTTCAGTAGAGCCAATTTTTTTTACGATACATTCCAAATAGTAAAAAAATCGTGCTAGAGCTGAGGAAAATCCCGGTCGTAAGGGACATTTTTTAAAGGTAAGATTTTTTTTTAAATATAGCAATCGATATAGCTCGCGACGCTGTTTCCAAACAAAATTTATAACTAACTAATTTTCGGTAAAATGTCCATTACGACAATTGAAATTTCCGGTATCGATATAATAGGATATCTTGGAAGATAATAATTCATAAACTCTCGCATAGGTACAGTGAGAGCGGTCTCTTAGCAGCGCACATGTCTCGCCACATCGGGTTGCGTCCTTGCGAGTGCAGTATATGCGGCAAACGGTTTCCATCGAACCGCCTGCTGTCGTCACACCGGCTCGTCCACTCTGATCGCAAGCCGTACGCCTGCCGGTACTGCGATAAACGGTAACTTCCTTTTGTTTCCTCTTTCTTACCTTTGTATTTATGAGCAGTTAAAGATTTGACAGAAGACTAGTGCTTAGCAAGTCTTCTGACAAATCTTTAACCATTCATGGGAACATGCGTTTTTGTGGCGGGTAACATTTCATTACAGATTGCGTGTTAAACACGTTTCCAGTGACACAAAATGATGTTGATGCGTCAATGTTGATTAATTTGAATTCAGGGCTATAAATCGACCAATCACACAAGCTCAAGATTAACCATAGTTATTTATAAGTTTAGTAATTAGTGCTGTATTGTTTGGTAACAGTTTCCGTCACGAGTCGACGCGCAACACCCACCACCGGACGCACACTGGAGAGAAACCTTACGTGTGCTCCGTGTGCGGGAAGAGCTTCATACAGAACTCCAACCTCACTTTGCATATGAGGACACATACTGGTAATATTACTGTTTTTTTTTAGTCTTCCGACTCTGTCCAATTGCTGTTCATTTTTACCAAATGTTGGCTTTTCGGACCACTCGATGGGAAGTATTTGTAAATGGGTTTAACTCTTAAAGCAGGTCAATATTGAACCAAAAGTGAAATTCCATTGATATTTTGTACAATGTGCATGCTAATTAACTGTCGCCTTGACCTACACTGACTGGTCCGTCACATCAGCTGATTATGATTACTCGTCATCTCTTGAAGTAGCGTAGGTACATGAAATTACAGACGCATCCTTGCTTGCTTCTAAGGTCGGTAATACATCAGCAACCTCCTAGGTGTCTTAAGTTACTATATTAAGATTTTGAATTTTATTCTGTTTGGTTTTCAGGCGAGCGCCCCTACTCATGTTCTATCTGTGATCGCAAGTTCACTTCAGGGTCTACACTCAAAAGCCACGAAAGGATACATTCTGGGGAACGACCTTTCAGTTGTGAAATTTGTGGGAAAAGGTATAAATAAAGTGGCTCACGACCGAATGCTCATAAGGCTTATTCTACTGTTGCTGTAAGAGCCTTAGCAGACACGCTACTTTTATATAGCATCGGCGATTCAGCGACTTCATCAACATAACGTGGCGGATTTACACATTGCTGGTGGACCTCGACACCAGGCTGCAGGCTGTCCAGGGAAGCCATGCCATCCTTGGATGGCAGGCTAACCAGACGTTTGTTACGCCTGGATAGGAACGGCCTGCGCCTGGTGACGGGGACCATCACGGGACATTGTTCACTAAACAGACACTTCCACACAATAGGCATAACGGACAGTCCTCTATGCAGGGCTTGCATGGAGGCTGACGAAACCGTTGCGCATGTACTCTTTGAGTGCACAGTCATTACCCAAATTAGGACAGAAAGCATCGGGGCACCCAGAAATTACACAGATGTTCTCAACAGACTAAAGCGCCTGTCTGGGTTCGAACCTACGACCTACAACTCGTAAGTCACGGCCGTTACCACTGGTTCACCACTGCTCTCCTACCTATTCTTGAAAAAAACATTTTTTTTTATTTTAATGCATTTCTTGTGTTAGTTAATATTCTTTAATCCGACATGATCATGGTCTTTGTCGTTGGCTGGAGGTAGGAACTAACAAAATTGGATTATCATACTACAGCTAGTCAATGCTATAAAATGATACAAGAATAAAAGACGCTTAATTGAATAAGTAAAAAAATATTTTGTTGTGTCTAGGTTTCAATAAGTTAGAGCATAATTATTATTATCTATAAAAAAGCTTTTTGTTCGCAAGGCATTAGGAAAAAGATTTAATACACATAAATGTAGTTGTGTTATGTTTTATATACCTATAATGACATCCATATTTTGTTTAAAAAATATGGAGGCATCTGTTGACGGAGAGGTTCGTTTGGTCGCTATACGGAGTTTCCGAAAAGCTACAAAATCTTCAATGAGAACTAGTAGTCTAGTCCCTGAGAGATGTTATTTGTATTTAAATCTTTGGAACCAATCAAAACAATAGACCGTGTGTTACAGCTTTACGCGCAAGAACTTGAGCGCGCACATGCGCAAGCACACGGGCGAGCGTCCGTACGAGTGCGGCGTGTGCTCCAAGAAGTTCGCCAACGCCACGCGCCTGCGGGATCATCACCGCGTACATACGGGTGAATTTACTGAACTTGCTTACTTTATTGGTTTGAAATAAGTTTTTCTTTTTAATTCAGAAACAGATCATTTACATTCCATTGCCGCTCACTCAATTATCTACTTTGCATTCCCATTTGTAATAAAAAGGTCCAGAATAAGTAATGTTGCAATGTAATTTGAACTGTGTCTACAACATCATGCCCTTTCAATATTCATTTCGTCTAAAATGCATCTTCTGCTTCTAGGTGAAAAACCATTCGACTGCTCAATGTGCACATTAAAATTTGCTACGAAATCTCAACAGCTAAAACACTCCAAAACCCACCTAGGGAAAAAAAAGAGAGCACTGTTGCATGCTTCAGATAAAGACAGAGACCAAGAGGATCGTGGACTAGTCGTATTACAACATGTTGAGCCTGTTCCGATCATTACTGATAGATTTATGTTCAATAAGGAGCACGGAGAACTGATAACAGTCAATGAAAATTTAACCATTGACGAGTCGCCCGAAGATCGATCCCAAGAACTGACACTGAACATCGTACAAAAAGTCCCATTAGAAGTGACGAGAGAGTTAGTACTACGGGACGATAGTAACATGAAAGGAGACCTTTTAGTAGTCGATAATGGGCAAAGTAACTACCAAGGTGATAGTATATGCTTGGATACTAGCAACGTAAATATCATCGATGACGTCAACTACGACGGTGATAATATGAACTTGGTGACGGTGAACGAGGGTGGCGTCAGCATTTCGACTGCGAACCTCGAAGGAACCACAGTAAAACTATACCAGTTAGACCAAAGTTTAGTGCAAATACACAGCTCAGGTGGACAAGTCACTATTAGTAAGATAACTAGCAAAATGACTGCTAACTTTTAACTGCGAAAGTATTAAAAATATATTGTTTTATTTTTAAATATTTATAAAAATATATGTTTTTTTTTTTTTTATGCACAGTTTATTTTTTGTGTTACAGTAAATCAACAACATACATACACAACCCCCTTTGTTAAAATAAAGTAAGGATTTTAATATGAGTGGAAGAGGAATTGGAAAAAAAACAAGTTTTAAGTAACAATAGCTTTCATTTTACTTAAATAAAAAATACTTTGGAACTATATTCTATTTGTCTACGTAAATGCGTGTCGTGGTTAGAACCACGTACTTTTCTTGGAATCTTCATATTTCTTGATATTTACAAGCATTGAGTTGTGAATATCTTTAGCGTTTCTGTTCTGGCCATAGTAATCAACAAATTCTCCATCAGGGTTGACAAGGTAAATAATAATTGTGTGGTCCACCTGTAAAAGTGGTTATAACTGGGTATAAATTGTTGTTTTAGTCATAAGCTGGTGTGACAAGTTGAATGATTAAAAGGTAATGAAGTTAAGCTTTCACGATTTAATAGGACTTGAGTACCTATATTCATTTTTTGTTTTTATGTCATTGTGCAACACTATTCTGTAGGTATTTATTTGTCGATTTATGAGCTGGGCGCACGTCAATTGATATAAAACCAAGGGGTCAATGGGTTAACAAAGTACTGCTACAGACAAGTATTCATAAATTTATGAACAATGTAAAGTAGAATTGATATATTGAAACCTTTCATCAGCATATTACTTACAATGTAATCATTGTCAACATCCTGAGGACCTGCACTGAAGTACACTCGGTAAGACTTGCAAGCTTGCTGGACCTGGTCCTTGGTGCCTGTCAGGCCTAGGAATCGTGGAGAAAACTCCTTGCAATACCTTTATCAAGAAAAAGTGACATTAATATGAGGCAAAGCTTAATACATAAGTTGGCAACATCTTTCAGGATCTCCTTGATCAACCACCAGCTATAAAAAGGAATTAAAAACAAAGCTGTATTCATACAGCCATAAGTATCATCATCACAACATAGGGTAAAGTTATAAGCAGTTAAGTATAATAATAAACTTACTTTCCAACCACATCGGGTGTGTCTCTCTGAGGATCCACAGATATAAACAGTGGCTGTACAGGTGGCAGCTTAGTGTTACTATCTGAAAGGTTAAAGAGTAAATTCAATATTGATGCAATTTGTCCACATAATATTTAGATCACTAAAGCAGCCATGAATCTGTTAGAAATATAAATAATTTATTTGCTTATCATTGTCTGCCTAGACTTTTCCCATTTATGTTGGGGTCGGCTTCCAGTCTAACCAGACGCAGCTGAATACCAGTATTTTACATGGAGCGACTGCCTATTTGACCTCCACAACCCAGTTACTGTGTAATACAATACCCCTGGGTTTGACTGATTGTCAGACTTTCAGGCTTCTGATGACCCATAACAACTGTCAAAGATCCACGGATGACAGCCGGGACCAACAGCTTAACGTGGTTTCTGAGGCATGGAGGGATCTTGGTATGTAAAGATGGTCACCCATCCTCGGACCAACCGCATCAATTGATCCGTGAGGCTGTAATTACTTAGTTGCAAGCCCCATTTTTGCTATTTACTTCTAACAAGGAAAATTAAACAGAATACAAGATAATTAGTCATTGATACTTACCATGCATATTTACAACTTCAGCTAACTTTTCCAACTCATCAGGGCATACGTCAGGACAGTGGGTGAATCCAAAATAAATTAGTAGCCATTTTCCTAAGAAATCTGTGCTTTTTACTAGTTTTCCCTGAAACAATGCAAGTAATGATTTATACTTGAGGCAAACCTGCTGGTAATGTTAACATTATAATATATATAACTGTTATTCTTCTTTTGTACTGTACTCCAATTTTGGTCAAGTTTTCATTGAAAGAACTGAAATTCGATGATGGGTAGTTTAAACTACCCAATAATTTCTACTGCTCTACTGGTAAACTTATAGTTATCAGTTAAATCTGATACCAATACAAGATTGGGTTCACAAAGTAATTATGTTACATAAACAAACAATTTAAAATACATAGAAGGGCAAGAAAATTATCCGATCTTTTAACGTACCTCTGTGTTCACCAACTCGAATTCACCTCCTATTTTAGCCTTCCCAAGTTGTCGCTTCCTCTCACGATCCAAGGCTTCTTGTTTTTCTTGTCTTACATACATCATGAAGGCGGTCAAACCTCCACCGATCAGCGCGGTCGCTGTCATGGACTTCCATGTTATAGCCGATGCAATCTTCCTCGGTTTCTTTGGTGGGACCGGGGGCACGGCACATTTTTTCACAACCGAAGTACTGAATGCTCGACTTAACGCGACACACCTATTTCTTAAGACAGAGTTCATTTTTAGGGACAATACGTAACTATTTTATTTAGGGTCTGTGTCTTATCAATTTCATAATAATTATCTCGGACAACTTTCTCAGTTTCAGCGTGTTCGATTCGATTTTGATCTTTCTGTTGAAGAACTGTCACTGTCTGTTGTCACCTAAGATTATGAGAGTGTACCTATATGTCAGTGTCAGTCTGACAGGCGAATGCAGATTCCATTTTTTTTTGACAATCGGTATACGATTGGAAAAAAATAATAGGTCGGGGAAGTTTTAAGTTAATTTTAATTTTTAGTGGTATAAAGTTGTAGTAAAATCTCTTTAGCTATACTGTTTGTATCTGGCTGGTTTTGATACCAGTAAATAGATGACATAAAAAAAAAAGATTTCCCGCCATTTTACAGGGTATATTGCATGTATTTATTTTATATTTTTAATTAAATTTTTACACCGTTCTAGCATAGTAAAAAAATATAACTACTGTCAAAAAATGCTGTAATTAAGTTATAAAAAAGATTTAAAATAGAGTATAATTTCGAGCTGTTTAAACGCCGCCATTTTCGCGCGCTCTGTTGATGACGTCAAATACTATATCCAGTGACAGTCCAATCCATTGTATAGTATAGGTGTTCTCATTATTACTTAAAAAAAACAAAAAAAGCTAATTTATAAGTATTGCATTGTGCCTGAATGCAGAAACACTATCAGAAGTGCACTTGATAAAGTGTTTTCCCAGCCCCGATAGGTTCAAAAATACGTAAGGAATGGTTTACGATTATCGAAAGAGATGAAGTATCTGCAATAACCATCGATCAATAATAAAGTTCTTTATTAGTGATCGATGCAATAACTTATTTACATTGTTGTGAATCAGAAATTAAAATATTTATACTCCTCAATATATTTAGGATTGTTTAAGGCTAAAATAACGTACGTAATGTGTTATTATAGAATCATTACCTTGCAGCTTTCACTCCTTTTACGTCAGCGCACGTAAAATTTACAGTTAAAATATAAACACTTTTTCAAAATCAAAGCATTTATTTCAAATAGGCACAATTAAGGCACTATTGAACGTCAACATTGTCATTTAAATAGAATTGATTCTGGTCGCCCGGTCCAAAAGGTAGTTTCGTATGGAGAAGAATGGGCATGAAACTCCACCGTTACTCTTATAAAATGTGTTACAATATTTTGTATAAGTACATTCATTATTATTATTATAAGTGAAGACGATGCACCTATAAAAAAAATACCCTACCACAATAGGTAAAAAGAATTTAATAAGCGTAGCAATGATAAATAAGTTAATTAAGTGTAAGATACATGGTGTTCACATATTACCTATTTACAAACATTGTAAAAGTATAGGTACGATTTCCCAAATTATGTATACAAGTAATATGTCAGTGTGTGAGTTAAAGTAATCATACTTAGAATGTAAATCAATGTCATAAAAATAATTAACTATACAATTAAAGTAGCAACAAGTTTAATTTTGTCTAGACCCTAGATTGTCCTATGGAGCTGGACCAGCATGTTTCCAAGCATTCTTATCTTGGATATAATCATCTAATTTGTAATATGCTTGTTTACACAGTGAACTTTTAATATGAGTATTAAAACTTTCAACTCAAACTTTTCAACGTTTCACGCACGAGGTTCTACGAGGATTAGACAACAACGTATTCTGTTTCATCGACGATCTGCTCGTACACTCGAGAAATAAGGAAGAACACCGCTGCCGCCGCCACTTAGAACTAGTACTCGAACGCCTAAATACTTGACAAGAAACGTTACACTTTTTCTGCATGCAGCCGGTGTTCATCGATTTATAAGACGTTATCATCTCAACGACACTTGTACTCGAATGCCTAAATACCTACGGCGTCAGTCTTAACATCGATAAGTGCGAGTTTGACAAGAAACGTTACGGAATGTTACGGAACGGTACACTTTTTCGTGATCACGTCAAAAATTAAAATCTAGATACTATAGGTAATCCAGTTTTGATATATTTTTTTAGGTTTAGTTTTACTACAACAGAATTTTCAACCATTCTACATTATTCTACTTGGTACATTAAAGCTATATCGTACTACGTAGGTATAATAGCGGAAGAATAGTTTATGTCCTGGTAACTAGATGGCGCTGCCTAAGGAATGCATAAGTTGCCAGTCTATCTTTAGTATTATTTATAATAGTAGTCTATGGTTTATGCGGCCTACCTAAATACCTTTCTTTGGTATTGTTCGACAAATCGTTGAGCTCCTTAGGTTCTGAGTTGAGCTGCACGGTTACTGACAAATGCGTGCACTTACTGGACAGGTCCACTCAATCTGTGTGGTTTTTCCTCAAAAGACCATTTCAGACACTAATCTACATAGTCTTCACATGATCTGACCAAGATTATGTCTAGACTTTGTGACCTCTGAGTTTGTTTCGGCCTTTCTTCTCAGAGTAGTCAGATAGGAAACGCCGACCTCATCTAGTTTTTAAAATATGATTGATGTGTAAAAGTGTTTGTACAAACCTACTTACAGAAATAATAGTTATTTGTTATACAAGAGTGCAAAGTTGCTTTTTAACCGCGTGTTCAATTTTGATGACCGAGCAAGCGAAGGATTCTAAAATTGAATCACGAGCGCAGCGAGTGATTCAAAATTAGAATCCTGAGCGTTAGCGAGGGAATCAAAAGAGCACGAGGTGAAAAATCTTTGCACTCGAGTGCAACACGTAACTTTTCATTCCACCTCAGCGAGGAAATGACTAAATGCAAAAAAAAAACGTTTACAATCACAAGATAGGTACACTTTTATTTCAGTTTAGGTATTAATTACTACATTATGACAGGTAAGTATTACAGAATAATCTTTAAATTATAACAAAATAATACTAAGGTATAATTAAGAAAATTTTAAAGTAACGTTGCTACAGTTATTTAAATTGAGTGTAATATTTTTGTTTGGTACTGTAATATTGGTGTTAGTCACTTGTGTACTGTTTTTCGGTAAACTATCTGTCATATACTTAATAGTTGTACCGATTCATCGGATTCCCTTGGCGTGAATGTTGGAGAGAGAGGGAGATGGTTAGGTGTTTCATAACGGCTTATTTTTGATGTAGAAGGGCCAGTCCAAGGATCCGATTGAGGCTCTTTCAGTGTAATGGCTCCTACGATGCCTTCACATATTTTAGACTTATTTTGGATGGAATCCTCTATGTATCCCTCTACAACTGCATTGGACTTCCAGCCTCCGTGGCGCTTAAGGGACAGGAGATCAGCTCCGGAATCAGCCAAAAGTGTGGCTGAAGTTCGTCGGAAACAATGACCCGTGTACAACAGGGGTTCTGGAAGTTCAAGAAATGTTGCTATTTCTCGTGGGATACTGCCAATTTTATTAGTACCCATAGGCTGTCTAACACACTTTCCATTGCGATACTGTAGAAAAAATCGATTGATTGGAGTGTTAGGCGGGCGTAAGGCTTGATATTTCTCAACAATCGTTACGTATTCCTTGCGAATGACGAAGTTGCGGTCTCTTTTTGTCTTTGTATTAGGTAGGTAAATTAATTAATAGTAAGTCATCTGAATGTTTCTCAATGTTTTTGACATTAAGTTGTGTTAGTTCATTAGTTCGACATGCTCCGTTTATTCCAATAATAAGAACAACCTGTAACGTAAAGAGTATTGTAGTAGATAAATGAATAAAATTGATATGAACGCATAATTATGCCTATCAACATCTACTAAGTATACTATTTAATTGAGATTAATATACTTAAGTAGATACTGAATGTGCAACTGACTTACTTTTGCCGCCAAATATACGGAATCGGGTGCTTCGTTAAGAAACTTTTCAATATCAGATACTGTGAAAACCTTCGATTTTTTTGGTTGATGACCAGATGAGGCTCTTTTTAAAAATGCCACTAATTTAGGATAGGTATCGATATGTTTGTCTTTTTTCATCTTTATTGTTGCTTTTAGCATCGAATACGTACTCCATAGAGTGCTTGCTTTCTTGTTCTCGGATAATTCTATAAAATATGCCAGCAAAACGTTTTCTGAGAAAGTTTTGGCTCCTTTTGCTAGTCGCCACGTGTTGAACATATCGTACTGTTTTAAATACTTCTCGCGTGATTGTTGAGGGATAAAGCTCATTTGCGCATTATTAACAGTTTCAGTCAATTCTGTTGGCGTCAAGCAAACTTCCTCGTCGCTAGAATCACTCATTTTAGTTTTTTCACTTGTTTTCAAGTTTCTTGTTTTTAATATAAGGTTTAACAATGACGTGAAAAAATGCCGCGTAAAGAACCGCGTACAAAGCAAATTGAAAAAAGAACACCAAGAAGGTTCCGAGTCTGAGTTTTTAACAAATTAAAAAAAAGTTGTATGATATATTCGGCACCATAGAGGTAGCAGTAAATAGGTTTAATGTTTTTTTTAATTCACAAACTTAGTGCACACGATGTTCTAAATTCAATTTACTTTATCCTCTAGAGAATAAAAACGGCTTTTCCACTCAGATATTGAAGATTAAAAATACTCTTTCCGAGATGGTGGGATGAAAAATAATTTATCAATAGTTGTTCTTGATAATATGATCTCATAAATGATAATGACCCGAGGGAACTTCTTAGTTTGGAACAAAGATAGCCGGCAGAAGAAAATGGTCGTTCTGCTGCAACATTAGTAGGCAATAATGAAAGCAAATCATTTTAAGCTGCTGTTAGGAAAACTTCACGACCGCCGCCAGCGCTATCGTAGATACACATTTCAACTCCTAAGATAGATTCAAGGAAAACGATAGATGAAATAAAATCATACAGACTCAATTGGAAGTTATAAAATAAGCCATGGGAATTCGGGGGATACCCACTGAAAGACTTTTGGTGTTGTCATACCGTTTAGAGTTGCTGTAATGTATCTAAGTCGGAATTTCAACTAATTAAATGATTTTGTATTAGGATAAATTGTAAATAAACACATAAACTCATGCCTTTTTCCCATGGATTAGGCAGGAATTAAAGAACCAAATAAATGGGGAATTCATTAATATTATCCTAAATTTACGGACTTGAACTCTTCAGTTACGTATTTGTGGAACTTCTAAAATCTGTCCGTAATTACGGAATGGAAGCCCTAAGTGGTAGTGTTGTTGGTTCGGGGAGCACGCCATGTATTATTATTATTAGTAGGTAAATCATTGATCACTATTATAAATTGTGTAGGACCAGTGGTACTACCTTGACTTAACCCTGATCTAGTAAAATACTCTCCCGACTTATATCCTTCTACCTTAACAAACTGTTTACGATCTTTTAAGTAGTGGGCCATGAATTAAGAGAGAAGTTGAGTTGAGAATCCTAGTAATGCAAATTTATTTAAAAGCACATTATTATACTACAAGATCGAAGGCTTTCTTGAAATTAAAGTATGTGGCATCCACCTGATAACCAGACTTAACTCTACTATTTATATAATCAACAAATTCTATATGATTAGTCACCGTGACCTCTGAGTTTGTTTCGGCCTTTATTCTCAGAGTGGTCATAATATATAAGAAACGGTGATCTCAACTAGTTTACAAAAAAATATGATTGACGTGTAAAAGTGATTGTACAAACCTACTTATTTGTTATCAAATAAAATATTGTCAGTGGCAATAAGCACGAATAGTGTAACGCCGAAGAGAAAAAAAACCTACTTACAGAAATAAAACCATTTATCATTAACGGTCATGGACACGGACAGTACCTAAGAGTAGCAGAAACTTGGTTCAAGCGTTTTCAGTTCGGGAATTTTGATGTCAAAGATGCAGCTCGCTCTGGTCACTCTGTTTGCGGATGAAACTGACGCCATTTTTGAAAAAGTGGAGCAAAATATTGGTAATTATACGATAGAGCTGAAGAGTTAGGGGTTAACCACAATACAGTTTTGACCCTTTTGGAAAAGTCAGGCTATACAAAAAAAGCTCGATATTTGGGTGCCTCTTAGTCCTGAACTAGTTTACTTGTAATAAAATACGAAAGAAGTTTTTCGCCGACCTAAGTTTGCTGACGTACATTTAGGCGGACTGCGCCGAATGAATTGCAATATTCCTTCTCACTGTTCTCCTTGTTTCCGAAATTTATGGTTTTATGTGGCAATGTTACAGGTACCCTTCTAAATTATTATCAAGGACAATGTTTTGGAATCTGCAGTAGGTTGCCAACAAGGTGTTTCTCTTGGGCCAGTCATTTTCAGCTTGGCTATTCATCCAATTATTCAGAAACTAAATTCGAAATTTAACGTGTGGTTTGAGTAATAATGATTAATTATTAATAATTATTAATTGCCATACAATGTGCCATACAAATGCTGCCAGCCTTTTGGGCACGTTTCCCAAAAGGTGGTCCACGCGTTGGCACGCGGTGGTGCACGGTTGACAGCGATGCGGACGAATTTTTTGATGACCTTTGTTTTTTTTTATATTCTTTTACGTGGTATTATTATTTTAAGACTTAGCTTTCTAAATTATGTAAATATTAGTTCAGATGAATAGACAAATAAAAATGATTCTCCTTGTCAGTTTCGTACACTTCATATTCATTTATTTATTGTTTGTCACAGAGGAAAAGATAGTTCTTAAAGTTATCATTTTTGTATCACTGTAACATACCCATGGCGTGTACAATATTTATGTTATATAAGTCAATATTATTTGCTGTTATAAATAATTCATAAAAATACAGTTGCACTCTTAATTGTTGGTGGTTGTTATCCATTGCATTGGTTGTTTTAGTCAACCTCATTTTACATTCATTAATATAGGTACATTATTATTAGGATTACAATTTACATTTAATAAGTCAAAAAAATAAAAATTACTTTAACATGACCTCATCTTGAATAATAGACATAATTATTAAGGTCATGCACTTTACAAGTTTTAGTCAATCTCGTATGAAATTGGTGCCGATTCTCTTGTCACAAAATTCTCTAAACTAGACTAAAAATCACCAAAATTTAGTTTATTCCTGTCAAACGACGATTTCCCATTCTGAAATTGACTAAAGTGACACAACTTAACTATATTTTAGTTTGACAGCACTAAGATGGCACTGAGATTATAATTTAGTGAAAATGGCAATTTTGCTATTCTGAATTTTACGTTTTTCACCTAAAATTTTGATTGTCTTAACTAAATCTGACTATTTTTAATCGCGATTAAAAAGGTGTGGAATAAAATTAGTTGTCATGAACTAAAATTCACACCAACACCTCGACTTCAGATGCAAAAACAGTACTGTATCTTTTTTTCTTTTCTTTTGCTTATATCTCGAAAACGGTGTGTCGTATCGCAAAAATAATGAAAATTTCGACCCCCTTTGTAACCCGCAAACCTATAAAACTCAACGTGTTGGTAATATTTTTTTATATTTTCCATACAAAAAGTAAAAAATTCCATACAAAACAAGTCGAGGCCGCACATAATGCGCGCCTACGGCTCTAAAAAAAGATCACGTGGTACGGCAAACAAGTACCACGTGGAGTCGCAATAATTGTCAAATTTGATTTTAGAAGTGTCAAAATTATTTTTAAATTTAGAGATTTTATTTTGCAGAATAGCGTAAAAATTCTCATAGCCAAAAGTAAGGAATTTTAGTGATAGTTTAGTTAGTTTAGTTCGGTGTACAACAGAATCGGCACCATTATGAATCATCGTCTTTCGTATGAATCATCACACACTACCGACCACTTTTTTGTATTGAAATGCGATGCGGTGCGGCCCGATGCTGCTGTAATGTGCGCTTAGCTCTAGACTATAACTTACCAGCTTCTAATAGAACCGGGTTCCGGACAAACAAAACGAATACGCACTACGACATATCAAGCTATACATTTCCAGTATAAGCTGACATCTTATTGTACGAAAAGCCTATACAATGCGAGGTCAGCTAAAACTGGAAAATTATAGCTTGATATGTCATCGTGTGTACCTACTACGGTTCGAACTCATCGCTCGCTGGATTGGCACCTAGCCATTGGACTATTGTCACTTAGAATAGAGGAATTCTATAGAACTTTCTAGGTTCGCACTCGACGTCTATTTGCTACTAGCCTCTGGAAATCCAGCGCTGGCTCGCGTTCACCACTTCATCGTTTGGTGGAGACATACAATAATGAGTTCAATTCAATCGACATTATTTTTCTCAGAAAAATGCATTTAAGAATCAAATCCTTGCAACCCTACACGATCAGCAAAGTGATATATAATAGCGTAATGTTTATAGTGTACGCACACAAATTTACTTTTTCTTTTACCTACCTAATTTTAAAAATAGTTTTTGGACAATACACTTGTAGGTACAGGTATTGTGTATACTTGTAGGTACAGGTATTGTGTCCGTGTAAAACTAGCTAGTACTTAGCTACTATCTCTTATTGTGTATCTACTGTTTGTTTTTCCTAAAATAAATAAACTGCCCCGATGGTCACGTGGCCGTGGTCGCAAGCGCGACTGCTGAGCGTGGGCTCCTGGCTTCGATTCCCGGGTCGGGCAAAGTAGATTTTTTTTTATGGAAACTCGGTAGCAGCTCGGAGTTTGGAAGTTGGTGGTGTGAAACCCCTGTACCCCAGATATCAAGTAAATCCGTTGCTCCTGCACCTGGGGCCGTACTATGACCTGTTAACGCCATCATGATTCCGTTGAGAAAAAGAGATAGTGCTATCGGTCATGTATAGCTCCGTCTCTCTTCCACGCTGGAACAATGATGGAATTAACACGTCATAGTACGGCCCCTGATCTCTTTCCGGTCGTGTCGGATTGCTATCCCATCAGACTATGAGAATAAAGTAACAGAGAGTGCACCTGTGTTTGCGCACATGCTTGTGCATTATAATATCTACTGCTTTCTTAGCTAATCTCCGCCGCGCCGCAACGTGGCCGAAATTCGGTCGAGAGGTTTATTTAGTCTATAGAAAAAAGAAAATGTTTCTATGGAACCAGTTAAGCAGGTAGTAATGGAAGAAGTAGAATAACTACGTATAAACAATAGAAGCGTTTAAGATATCTTGAACTTGAGTGTGCAACAGAGTTGCATAACGTAACCGCGGGACAGATTACTTAGTAAAGGTAGGTAATTAGGTACAGGCAATCACACATTCGTGGTAACAATTCGACATGACAGCGCCTTTATGTCGTAGCAGTAAGGGCTATTTTCGTAGTGCACGTGTAGGGTAGGTAGGTACATACATCAGTGGATGTATGTACCTACCTACCCTACATGTCATGGATAAATAGTTTTTTTAATGTGTGAAACATGATACATATAGCTAGAAATGAGGTGACTACTGAGATTTTATTTATTTTATTTGTTTATTTGAATAGGTACCTACCTACGCCAACAGCATAATTATTTCTATGGTGTTAGGGTAAAAGGGGATAAGTCATAAATATTGAAAAAATAGTTATTTGCATAATTCGATACTAAACATTAAAATCTATTAAGGTAGAAAGGAGATAAGTCAGTATTTGTGTTACAATTTCGTACAACTCAAATTGCAAATCGAGTCTAGTCAGGAAACAACAAAATACTAAAAGGGTTTAAAGAGTTAAGTTTACTCATCTCATTATTGCGTTTATGACTTATCCACTTTTACCTTAACACCACAGATTTAATGTAGGTCCTACATTAAATAGTAAAAGTTAACAGGTATAGATAGGTTCTTGTGTATGAATACCAATTACAGGTTTAAACGACATTTACATTGACGGCACAGTTGGCGCAGTGGTTATGGTTAAGCGATTGACTGCTGCGCTGCGTGTCGCGGGTTCGATTCCCGCACGGAACAACCGACCCTTGACCCCGCCCGCCCGTGCGGAGCCTGTAGTTTTAAACAACGTCCCAACTAATAATAATAATACAGATCCGAGTCTCTCCACTAGCTCAGTGATCAATAGCGCGTTAAGCCCCGGTTCGAGCCCCGCTATGGGGCGCCCTTAACTGTTTGTATATTTAACATTTCTTGCAAGGCGAGAGGTCGTTTTGGCCCCGCCGACGCCATGTTACACAGTGTTGGATTCTCGGAGCCAACTGTAATAGGTCACATTAAAAATAAAAACACATATATTTGTATGACCTAAAAAAAAATCATACCTCCAACAAAGCAACATCTTCGTAAATTATATAACAGATGACGATTAATAAACATATATGGGAGAAAAATACATGCTGCGCCAACTCAAACAAATAAGCTTAAGAGCAGAGGTTGATGATATCATGAGCAGTATTTTTTTCCTAATTAATTTAATTAATTCCTTGGGTCCCACACGCAGTCGACGTGAATAAACAAATCCAAACGAAATGTGCACATAGGTAACTAGTGGTTACTCAGGTACCTACTTAAATGCTTACAATTTTGTATAAGTCTCAACCACGACTGAACCCATTACTGGCGTGAACTAAGTCATTTAAATTCATTTCGTAATTTTCGTGGATCGTGCACCTTGCTAATGAAAAAATGCCAGGGGGCGGAGCTGTCTCAACCGCAGCCCTTGGCTTTATAAACATCGTACCTCTGCTTGAACCTCCCAAAACCACCCAGTGCTCCCCAGTAGAAGGAACACGTGAATTATTTTATAATGTGGCGAATTACTTGTGTGAGTGTTTTGAATTGTTACTAAAGAAGCAAAATCTCAAATGCGCATTTGCTATTGGCGATTTCGGACAATATTTTATAAGTCAAGTTTATTTATGATGGTTTCCTATAGATTTATAGGTTCACATCTAACGGAAGATGCGTTGCATATTATCGGTCGCGTAACGCCAGAACAGACAATTATATGAGAAAACATTCAACCTTTCACACTTAACCGATGTTGCGTTGGTGCGTCGAGCGTACTAATTGGATGTTATCGAAGTTAGGTACGCCCGACGCATCTTTCGTCAGATGTGTACCGACCCTTACTGTTTTATAATCATGATATCATTTTCAGGTAACTTTATTGGTGTCGTTATGGACAAATGCGTATGCTCAAGAGTATTTACCACCCAAAATCGGTGGTGGTCAAAAGAAACCTATACCGGAACCGTCGGTAAGATCTAACAAAAAACTGATTTCTAACTTGCCAAACGCAACAAAAATAGTTTTTATACCATTCCCCCTCTAAAAAGCTTATTTTATTCACTGAAAACAGTGAATAAATAGTAGATTATTAACCAAGGGGATAAAGCAGTGTCTTCTGTTGCGGGTGACGATTTAAATCGCGAGCGTAATGAAGGACTCGAGGTTTACTCCCGAGCGAAGCGAGGGTGAAGCGAGGGATTTAAGACGAGTCCTGAGTGTAGCGAGGGATTTAAGTTCACCCAAGACTAAGACAGCTTTATCACCGAGGAAAATACTCTACTTTTCGTACCATTTGCGAAAAAATTAACACAATAATAATATGAGATAAGCATTTATTAAAAATAATGACAATTAAACGTATTTTTAGAACATTAACTTATTTATAAAAATAAATTAAAATAAACTTAACGTTTATGTATTTGAAGAAAACAAAAACGCGGCAAATTCCTAGACTAATATTTTTTTGTCGGAAAAGCAAAGGCATCAAACTCATACGGCCTCGTCAGTTTTCGTATTTTTATATAATCCTAACTGCATAATAAATGCGTATTCCTTTTTCAAAAAGATGTATAATGCTTTATATACAAAGTCAATGGTGTAAACACAGACTGATGTAGTTCAGTATAAATTTCGGTAAGAATTCTAAATTTAAATCACATTCTCCCCCTAGAGGTGAATGAAATTCAGTACAATTTTCTTTCCCTGTCTTTAACAGATTAAAAATGACTATTGTTATGTTCGCTTTTTGTGGCATAGAATGTCACTTTTTTGAGCAAGTGGTACGAAAAAGCACTTTTACTCACTGTTTTGATGTTTGAAAATGGAACACACCAATGTATTCGACCACAGATTTAGAGTACCTAGGCTAGATACGGCATGTTATTAGATAGTAAGAAAACCGAACGTGTCATCTTTTTTATACCTAAGATAGCTTCACCCCAGCCATTTAGTGATGTGCTCAAAGTAAACAGAATTGTTTCAATCGCTAAGCGTCACTGAGCTAACAGACTTTTTTTGGTACGAACAGTCGAACATGCAGGGCACGTTTGGTCGTGGCTTGCCGTATCTAGTGTAAGTGTAATCTTTGTATTCGACCTATATTGATGTGTTCTAAATTCAATTTGATTGGTCGACATTTTCGACAAGGAGTTTAGCATTAAAATATCGCTACACTCCTCTAAACGTGACATTGGCTAAATGCACAAACCGTGCGAAGCCAAAACAAAACAAAAAAAAAAAAGTTGACCATCCTAATAATAATAACAAGAAAATTACTCTTAATTTTAGTAATTGTTCCAATTTTAATGTGCATTTTAATTAATTTAAGCTTCCTTTTTCTTTATTAAATGTTTATTTTCGCTTAAATCTTTCTTTTTCTCGTAGTCATGGTATAAAGTATAGTATGCAACTCTTGAATAAAACGGATTTATATCGAGGGTCATGAATCACTCGCGTCGCTCAGGATTCTAATACTTGAATCACTCGCTACGCTCGTGATTCAATCATCATGAATCACTCCCTACGGTCGTGATTCAGTCGTTAGAATCCTTCACTAGCTCGTGATTCATCTATGGCCCTCGCTTTAAATCCGTCCTTTATTCACTAATTGCATAGGTAATATACTATTTTTTTATAAGCCCTGATTATGAGGCTGATTTCATATTTTTGATTTTATATTTTCAGTTGCCAGCTAACTACGACTTCTCGTACGACGTCCAAGACAACGGCGTGAGCCTGGACTTCGGGCACAACGAGAAGAGAAAAGAGGACCACGCGACTGGCTCCTACCACGTACTGCTGCCCGACGGTAGGATGCAGCTGGTCGAGTACGAAGCTGGACCCGACGGGTACAAGCCACAGGTATGAACCTTCACCTTTCCTTGTTTGCAGCGTTAAATCACCAGGCTTGTTGCCATGGTTCAAGTATAACAAATGCCGATGTTTGACAATCAACCGATTATTGTGGGATACAGGGGTTACATATTTGAGGTGACTTACGCAGTTGTAAGTCATAAACGAATACTTACGGAACGTTCGCTTCAGTGTAAGCTGCGAAAACGACGCAGTAGAGGCAAAGTAGTGGGACAAAAAATAATCAAATGAAGGGGTGGCTTTACACTGCTACAGGATCTGTTCACGCTTAGATGACATTTCAAAACAACACAACAACAAACAACTATAAAAAAATTTAGGGGGCGTTATTGGTAAACATTTGTGAACTTTTTAGCGACATTGTATGGAAAAAACAAGACGGCGCGGCGCGGCGTTAATTTCCATTTTGGTTATGCGCCAAAATAACCTTATAGCGCTATTGTTGTTGTTTTGCATGCCCTTCATTTGGAGTATTTCCATGTTTGCAGGTGATGTACATGGGCACGGCCACATACCCGCCGGCGGGCGGCGCGGGCGGCGCGGGCGACAAGTTCGACGGCTACCACTACAACGCGGCGTCCACGCGCCAGAGCGTGCGCCAGGCGGCGCCGCGCGGGGCTCGCGCGCCGCCCGCGCCGCAGGCCGCGCCGCCGCCGCACGCCGCGCCGCCCAACGCCACGCAGTGAACTGCCATCGTCTAACTTACCGAACCAACCGAATAGCGAAATTAGCGAATTGAAATCCAATGGAGCCGTATGAATGAGTGAAAATGTTTTGGTATTCGTGACCTTCCCTTTTTCCGCTCCTACAAATACCTACATAGTAAGTATTTTCTCACTGTATGCCATGCTAGGCGAAAGATTAGGAAAAAATAATTTAACAAAAATACTTGAAACAATTTAATACTTCTTGAACGAAAGTGTATTCGCCGACTTTCAAGAAATGTTGAGTTCAACGAGACTGCCGAGTAACAGTTTCAATAAAAATGTAAAAAAAAAACATATTCAAATGTAAATAAATAGTTACCGTTTACGATATTTTGATGTGTATTTTTTCCATGATATGAATGCATCTATACGTTTCAATAGGTCATTGATGTTTTTGTGAGGGGATGATTAAAACATGTTTAAAAAAATATCTTATAATAATGTAGGTACCTATTTACATTTCTACTTTACATTGGCATACTATTTCGTATTTACAACAGTTTATGCTATTTACACTCTAACTGAAGAAATCGCGCACATCTTCCTATAAATTATAGTTGATTTATATATTTCGTTTTTTAACGTCAGATCTATAGTAATTTTGACAGGTGACAGGACAATTTGACAAAGCAAACACAAAAAGGTTAGAACTGTCAGATTCACATTACCTTGGTCTTCTAAAGAAATACGGATACTACATTAAGTTCATCAATTATATCTCATATAGCTAGATTCTTATTCGGTTGTTTCTAGATTCTTTAAACATTTACCCAACATCTATTGTACAACAGTACTTAACTACACAATGAATAGGTACATCTTTCTTAAACAATGTAGCAACACGCAGGGGCCAGCCGCCAGGGTAGCCCGCGAAATTCAAATTTTCTTACGTTTTTTTTTGCAATTTGCAGCTCATTGTCAGATAATCAGATTGTACCTATGTTAATTAAAATATGATCCGCGACCGTAACAAATATTATGACTTTAAAGAATTACAACAATTAAATTCATCAATAGGTACAACCCTAAAAGTTCAAATTTTCCTATTGAATGACTATTTCGTGAAGTCATGAAATTTGAGGACAAATTTAACTTGGGGAGTTGTTTTGACGGTTGTAATGATTATACTAAACTGTAAACACATCTTTGTCACGGTCGCGGATCATATTTTGACCAACATAATACCAAACACTGACCTGCAAATTGCAAAAAAACGTAGTTAGATATGAATTTCGCGGCTACCTTAGCGCATCCCCATAACCTGCACGATCTAATCAAAACTTAGCGACAGAAGTCCTAAATTCTAATACATCAAATCCAGCAACTTCTAAGTTGCGTGCAGTATATCTATGTTCTGGTCAGGCCAATGCACGCGTCTGTGTGTCGACACCGTGTCGAAGCCGACGTTGTCGAAGGACTGATAGTCCTTCTGCATGCTCAGTTCTGCCAAGTTGCGGTACCTGCAAAACAAAATTTAGGTTGAGTTCAAAGTAAGACTAAAATCGGAGTGTAAATCATAGTTGCGAAGTTCGTTGGTTGCGAAAGTTCACCCAAATAATTCACCAACAATAGAGGGATCTAGCGCTCGGCGGTAGCTGCCGCGGCATGTTCGGTTCGCTCGCTCGCCTTCGCGCGTTATTGGTCACTGTTCTAACCTACCCTAACCCAAATTATGACAGTAGATATACTTTCGCAGTAACGTAAACTTGATTAAGGCTTCTTCCAAAATGAAATGTAAAGTCGACTGTATCAGAATATTGTTTTTGGCAGACTATCAATCAAAAATAGTGTATATTTAGTAGCAGGCTGGTTCATGTTAAACCAACCAGCAACATTGTACCATACCAGACGCGGCCTTCGTATGGTATAGTACTTTGTCATAGTCAAAGTACGGCAAAGCACGCATTTTGCGTGCATAGGAATATTTCTACCCGATCCGTCCCTACTCCTCCCTTTTAAGTGGGACTGAAACAGATAACTGATAGAGGCTTGAAATGAAAAAAATCCCAAAGTGCACGCCTCATAACGCTCATTTATTTTAATAAAATAATAAATCGTATAATAAAATTGTAATATAAAATTAAAAAAACAAGTATGCAAGAATAGTTCTTATATTTTTGTACGTGTGTATCATAGTGAAATTTAATAAAAAATCATTTAAAAAAAAATATACTACGTACCTATACTAGGCTACTGATATGAACTACGGCACCAGTTCAGGGTGTTTCGCCTAGTTCGTGCAAATTCCAAGAAATTTCTACAATTCAAATTAATTGTCGAATAACTTCGTTTTTGTTTCTGATATCATTAATATACATAAAATCATTAAATATTTTATGGTTTATACCTTCCTTCTATTGATAACAATAAAGTTATTACAATATAAAAAAATGGAATGAGACTGTAATGAGAACGTTAACGAAGGGAATGATTTTGAATCGTTATGTGAAGGCATAGAGCTGCGAAGGTAATGAAGATAAACAGAAGGCAAATTACCATCGCTCAAAAAAACGACGGTAAACGAAGGCAGTGAGGACGAAGGTAATGAGGTTTGAATCCTTTATCCGTTTTTTTACAAAAAATATCAGCACTACGAATCTCATGCATATTCTAAATAAACAAAGGTAATTATTAGAAATATTAAGTAGCTACAAATTAAACAAAATTATAAATACTCATGTAGTAATACGGACGATAGGAAAGAGAATGGTTCCAGAATAATAACCTCCCGCGTAACTTCACTCGACAGTATTTTTTTACCACGACCAAGCGTCCACCTGCTACGACGTTTGCTGGGTGACTGAGACGTGCGCGGAGCTTAGTATGCCCTTTTAGGAGCGTTCAAGGGCATACGCAGACTGCTGTTTAGATTTTCATACAAAGCGACGATAATTAGAAAAAAAACATGTTAAACTTTTGATGAAATAAAATAGTATTATATTTGCGGAAATTGTTATATACTTTAGGTGTAAAAGTTGTGTTTTTTAATACAGTTTCTTGTTACGGTTACTTTATTTATAATTAATATTGATATTATTGGATAAAATACAAATGTGTTTATGATAATAGTAAATGGACACCGAAGGAAATGAGAATCTGTAAAGTTTTTTATGGATAATTTATTAATTACGTTATTTGGATCTGTAAATGGTACATGCATTGTAAGCATAACTTTATTACGTTGGTTTTCTTTAAAAGAAATGATAATAAATTGTGAATACATATTTTTTTTATTACTGGACGTGTTATATGCACGAAAAATGAGAAACACCCTTCACCGAATTCTGAAACTAATAAAAAGCGCCCGGACTGGATATATCAACGACGAGTCGGGAGTAAAGCACTACCTCAACCGCTTCGCGTTATGAGGCATGCAATTATCCGGAGGCTTTACGCGGGGGTCGTGCGGTCCATGGCTACATATGGGGCCCCGGTGTGGGCGCGATCACTGCGGCGGAGAGCCGCCCACTATCTGAACGCGCCCCAAAAGGTGGTAGCCGTAAGGCTGATCCGGGGCTACCGCACGATCTCGGGCGAGGCGGCAAGCCTCCTTGCCGGACTGCCGCCGTGGGATCTGGAGGCGATAGTAATCGCGCGCCTGTATGAGTGGCGCGTGGAGGCACTACGCCGGGGGGAAACCCCGCTTCCGCGGCAAATCGCGGCGGAGCGGACGGACCTCCGGCGCGATCTCATGGCGGCATGGAAAGAGCGACTGTCGCAACCCAGCGCAGGACACGCCACGATAGCGGCGGTAAGACCCCTCTTTGAGGAGTGGCTAGAGAGGCGTCACGGCGTCCTCACCTACCGCCTGACGCAGGTCCTCACCGGACACGGATGTTTCGGGAGGTTCCTGCACATCATCAGGCGGGAGGAAACGCCCGGGTGTCACCACTGCGATGATCGCCCCAAGGACACGGTGGAGCATACGGTGGGGGCCTGCCCTGCATGGGCGGAGCACCGCCGTGTCCTCGTAGAGGCGATCGGCAGCGGCGGCGACCTCTCACGCCCGGCCCTGGTTCAAGCCATGGTCCGGGGCGAGGGGGAGTGGGAGGCAGTCACCTCCTTCTGCGAAGCAGTCATGCTAGCGAAGGAGGTGGCGGGACGGGAGAGGGAGAGAGTCTCCCGTCCAAGCCGCCGCGGTGGACGCTCCGGGCGTCGGGAGCCGCGTGACGACTCCCGGCCACCGTAGGCGCGGGCCTGCGGGCGGTGAGTAATGGGTAGCTCACCGTCCGATCAGGACCAGGCCCGTGCTGGACGGCGCATACGTGTTCCACGCGCGCCTCAAAGAGATGTCAGCATCAAAGAGGGGGCCCACTAGGGCCCAAGCCTGCCGGGAAGGCGGGATCATCCATAAGGGGTACCGCTGACCCGGAACATAAAGGGCCAAGGAAGGAACACGGGTGGGTTTTAGTCAGTAAGAGTCTGACACTCCCTTCCGCTCCACCCAGAGCGGGAGGGGTCATTTGATGATTTCCCATCCTCAAAAAAAAAAAAAAAAAGGCATGCAATTATCACTTCATTTAATTTCATACAAGTAAGGTTGGCCATATGGAAGCTAGATGATCGAATTCTCTGTATAATAAGTGGTAAGCATACCTCTTAACAAGCACGCAGCAACCCAGTAGCAACAGCACCTGCACTGCGAGCCAGGCGAGTGCTAGCGACACCAGCAGTAACTCGTGGACGCACACCATTGAGTCGTCGCTCAGCTTGCTGTCTTCCGCTGTCAACATACAAGCATAATTATGTTAGACGAATATTCTGCTTCTCCACATCTCATTTACCACCTTAACATGCATGCAAGAAAGACTTATTTGGACTATAACAAATGCTTTTATAATTTGGTATGAGTGAAAACACAAGTAAATGAATAAACTTTTTTGATATCGGTTGAAGCAGGGTGATACTAGTTGGCAACAACAGTAGCCAGACAGTTATAGGGTTTGGTAGTCAGGGGCCGTATAAAGAAATGTGAAAGTCTTCATTATTTAGTTGCGAAATGGGATGTTATGTAGGTACTATTGCCCAGTATAGCAACATATTTCTTTCGAATTGGAATTATGATAGCTCTAAGCCTGCGGGCGTCATGTGTTCGCGGACTAATCATGACGTGCTTATGGAAGTAAGGCTTGGCCTAACAACTGGGGAACATTTTGCGTGTTACACTAAAAGCTTTTTTTGAGTTAACACAAGTTACTTATGTTGCAAAGGAAATAGAGCGAACATATTGATTATGAAGACAGTGTTATAATCACAGACACTTTACAAGTCAGCAGGGGGTCTTATTACGTGTGCACACGAGCGGATCATTGGTAGTCATCAATAGGGATTTATTCAATTGAATAAATCCTGCTGTAAGTTAACGTAATGCGCAGTGTATTACGCAGTTATCAGTACTTAAGGCATCTGGTTCTATGAATAATATTGATGTAGGAAAGAAAGTAAAAAAGAAAGCATTTTTGGACCGATGCAATTTAATGTGTACCTAATGGGTAATACTGTCTCAAGTATCATCTTCAGTTATGAGTAACGGGCCTTTACCACTTTTAAAACATCGATAAAAAGTATGGCGAACACATTAAATACACACAGACATTTGAAACGAAACTTGTATCACAGGATATGTTCCATAATCAAATCCTTGTTTCCAATTGAAGGTATTTTAACTTCATTAAATAAGTAGGTATATCAACGTTATTTTAATTAAATTAATTTGATTTTGGAATGACTAGTAAGTAGGTACGAGTAGGTAGTAGAATTTTATGCGTGGGTGTTATTTATATTAAAAAAAAAAACATTTGTTTACATTTTATGAAACTAAAATGCGAACACAAGATTGCTAATACTCACGTAACGTAGATCTATGATCAGCTCGCACCAACGTATCTACAGATAGGATAACCTTGGAATCGACAAGCAAGTCCAACTCGAGCGCCACCGCGCCGTCATTCGCGGGCACACAGGGCGCGGCGCCGCCCTGGGCCACGACGCCCGGTGTACGTGCGCTGTCGGCTCGTACGGCAGCCGGGACTTCGTCGCCCCATCGATACACTGTGGCGTTGGTCTGACGGGCTCTACGGCTATGTTTAGTGTTGCATTCCACCTGGATGGGAGACGGGATGATCAAATAGTGATATTTTATGACAGGTATGCCACAGACAGTACGGCGACATAATATCTGGTACAGTCAGCTATGAAATTCGATAAAACTAACAGTTTTTTAAACTGTCTATATCTCTGACTATACATTTAATAAACCTGTAGACGAGGCGTTTTTTTTTTAATTGTTGGGGTGTTAAAGGTTAACAACAGATGCCATTTTTGTCATTTTTGGAGTTTTTGTCTGTTAGTCGGTTTGTCTGTTTGGACGTGAGATTCATTTGAACAGGTAGGTTAACTTTTATACTTACTCAAATATTGTGTATAAATAAAAAAATAAATAGGAGTAATTATTTGTTTTTGTTTCATCGCAATCGCTTCGGTCTATCAAAACTTATGAATCAATTTAACGCGTTCATGAAGAACCATAGACTACTATAAATTATATTTAAATGAAGAACTTACATGTAGAAACAAGTAACGACGTCTATTGACGCGAAACAGTTGTTAAAATATTCTTTATACCATTCCCCCTCTAAAAAGCTTATTTTATTCACTGAAAACAGTGAATAAAAAGCACTTTTACTCACTGTTATATCGCTACACAAGTTGACGATCCTAATAATAATAACAAGAAAATTACTCTTAATTTTAGTAATTGTTCCAATTTTAATGTGCATTTTAATTAATTTAAGCTTCCTTTTTCTTTATTAAATGTTTATTTTCGCTTAAATCTTTCTTTTTCTCGTAGTCATGGTATAAAGTATAGTATGCAACTCTTGAATAAAACGGATTTATATCGAGGGCCATGATCACTCGCGTCGCTCAGGATTCTAATACTTGAATCACTGAATCACTCCCTTTTTTTTTTTTTTTTTTTTTTTTGTGGGTGGGAAATCATCAAATAACTTCTCCCGCTCTGGGCAGAGCAGGAGGGCGTGTCAGACTCTTACTGACTAAAACCCACCCGTGTTCCTTCAGTTGCCTGTGCCAGGGGCCACGGTAACCCTCTTGGACTTTTCCGCAACCCTAGCAGGCATCGGTCCTAGCAAACCCCGTCATTGGTGCTGACATCTCTTTGAGGCGCTCGTGGAACACAACGCGCCGTCGACCCGGGCCTGGTCCTTATCGAACGGCGAGCTGCCCATTGCTCGCCGTTCGCAAGCCCGCGCCTACGGTGGCCGGGAATCGGCCTGCGATTCCCGACGCCCAGGGCGTCTCCTGCGGCGGCTAGGGGCGTGAGGGCGCAAACTTTGCCTCTCCCTCACGCGTTCCGCCTCCTCCTTCGCGAACATTACTGCTTCGCAGAAGGAGGTGACGGCTTCCCAAGCCCTCTCGCTC
The DNA here is from genome assembly GCA_937001585.2 of Brachylomia viminalis. Lineage (NCBI taxonomy): Eukaryota > Metazoa > Arthropoda > Insecta > Lepidoptera > Noctuidae > Brachylomia > Brachylomia viminalis. Next base: position 8,282,588 of record OW443302.2, on the reverse strand, counting down.
CGTACCATGGCCTGGACCAAGGCCGGACGCGAGAGATCGCCACCGCCAATCGCCTCCACGAGGACACGACGGTGCTCCGCCCAAGCCGGGCAGACCTCCACCGTATGCTCCACCGTGTCCTCCGGGCGATCCACACAATGGTGACACCCGGGCGTTTCCTCCCGCCTTATTCGGAACAGGAACCTCCCGAAACAACCGTGTCCGGTGAGGACCTGCGTCAGGCGGAAGGTGAGGACGCCGTGGCGCCTCTCTAGCCACTCCTCAAAGAGGGGACTTATCGCCGCAATTGTGGCGTGCCCAACTGAATCACTCCCTACGGTCGTGATTCAGTCGTTAGAATCCTTCACTAGCTCGTGATTCATCTATGGCCCTCGCTTTAAATCCGTCCTTTATTCACTAATTGCATAATATACTTATTGTAATAAAACTGATATTATAGTAAAAAAAGTCGGAAATTGTATTTTCGTAAATGCCGTTCTGCAGTTCTGGACTTTGGACCTGGTTCTTGGAATATTTAATTCTGGATTTCTCTCTCTCTAGATGTCTCATTTCACTCAATTTTTTCCTCAGTTCTCTTCAACCGAATCTATATTAAAGGAAAAACTGAAGATTCTTTGAGGAATCTTTATAACCGACTTCAAAAAGGAAGAAGTTCCCAATTCGTCTGGTTCCGTATGCAAATGGCACATAGAAACGGAACTCTAATTAATTATTCGTCCTATCCGTCCGTACATCCGCGTATGTCACAAAGTCAATTTACTCGGAGGACGACTTATTTTTTGTTTGAAAGAGTTTTCTACCGAGATGGTCCCATTTAATCCTGGGTGGCAGGGACATCGAAGCGCAACCAGTTACCATGGATTCAGTACATGGTTTTAGATTCCCCTGCATTTAAATTTTTCATCGGTTATGAAAATAAAAAAACAGCTGTTTCATACAAAAGTGTTCATACCTACACGGTCAAAATGTATGAAACGGCAATTTTTTACTAGGGTCCATGTGCTGGATTCATTTCACTGTATACGGTGAACATGTGACAATGGAACTCCTCAATAACGGTACAGTACCTACACGTAATTGTGATTTGGTTTATGTAGGTACCTACAGATATCAAAGAAAATTATTGGTTAGTTACTATCCGTGGTCAACTGATCATGGACTGCGAAGAAACCCTACTGTCACGAACTCCTCAATGACGAACGGTATACATACCTATTGTGACTGGGTTTTCGTACGACATGTGAAACAAAAGTTGCTGAGTATCAATATAAAGTAGTACACGAATTTGTGGGAGCTAGGCACTGACCTCTATTAAAATGAGCTAGGTACCACAATAAAAAAATAAAAACGTTTTTTACAAAAAAAACAACCGACTTCAAAAATATAACACTTCAAAGTGCAAAAGACCTTTGGTTTCAAAAGTCGGTAATTTCTTGCCAACGACTTCCCAAACTTAAGTTATTTTGCACTTTATAGTGTTTTGGAAGTAGTTTATACTTTTTTTGTAATCAGTTTTTTTTAACGATGAACACATAAATACTGTATCTTTTCTACAGCAGGGGTGTAATATTTATGGTTTTCGGTAGTAAAAAGAGGTCTTATTCAAAATTATGTCCAAGTTTTCATCATGGGTGCCAAATTCGTAGTTTTCGAGAGCGGTTGGTGCCGAAATCAGGAAATCTAAATCCAAAATGGCGGCCAAAACCAGAGTAAATGGGTTGGGTGGGTCCCACTGCTGGGCAAAATCGTCCCTTAATCTCCTTCCATATTTCTCTGTCCAGAGCTGCCAAGGGCCAATCTTTGATAAAGGAGTCCAGCTCATACCGCCATCCGCGGAAAAGAAAGTTATAAATCAAATATCATCAGTTCACATTTATCAAGTCAAAAGACACTTACCGGTGGGCACTTGTTATCACAGAAGCGTACCATGAGTGCGAACCGCACAACATGCGAGGTGGGGAAGCGGAACGCTTTGAACCGCGCCGACAGACGCTGAGTGCCGTCCAGCCACAAACGGGAGAACGCCGGGAAGTCCACCTACAACATTGAAAAGAATATTTGCACCGTTTGGCTCCTGTAACACAGATGTTGTACCTAGCGCAGGAATCAGGGCTACACTTTGTTTTTACACATTTTTTACGCCGATAAATAAATAATTTATTATTAATACAAAACATACCTACGCTATTTCTATTATAATAAAGTTAATTTTGTATTAGTGAAATAACATAAATATGATTGCAAATAGGCGAATAGTGGTGCCAGCATTATAACCAATTATTCAGACATAATAATCACAAATCCTAAATGATTTGTGTGTCTTACTATAAACAGTAAGTACCTCAGGTGTATTTATTGAAACATTATTTTGTTCAAGACTTCATTTAAAACTAGCAGCATTGCTCAGCTCTGCCCTTCATGTTGTTTGGTCAGCTTCTTTAAAAAAATCTCGTCTCGTACTGAACATACGTATCATCAGCGTCCGGTTTATATCATAAATGTCTTATGAGCTCATAAAAAAACTGAATCCTCTTTAATAATAGCCTCTATTGACATTTTCCACTTACCTGTCCCGTAGGACAGCCCCTACTATCCAGTAACAGCACAGAACTGTCTCCAAGTCTTGAAGAAGCCACCAGATGATACGCTTTGATCTCCGTGGCGTCTGCAATCAACCGTGACATGTTACACAATAGCATAATGAGACATGAAATTAAGAGTTACTACCAATAAATAACTCACAATTGTTGGTTTTTGTGAGGCAGCTCGAGCATGACGGAGCGATCAATTATTTCAACGTAATTATTTAGAACGTGGGTAATCGTAGTTACATTGGTTATTTGTCACAGCATTTGGTTGGTAGATTTATCATTCAACGTCGTTTTCGGAATACTTACACCGAAAATATACGGCAAAAAAACAGCTGGTCCGTACGAATGTGTGCTCACATTTAAAAATCAATCAATAATACCTAAAAGTTATTCATAATGAACTTTTGTCAGATTTTGGATTATAATAGTAGGCTTTGGGTTTTGGTTTAAGCAAAAGCTAATGTTGTACGTAGTCCTCATTCTGACGCAGTCGATAAAAACGAGCATTTTCCCAAAACGTCAACCTCCACAATACAGGGTGACAGGGACATCGACTCACAGCCTGTTACAATTGATTAAGTACATGATTCTGAGCCCAACTGCAATATATGTAATGGGACTTTTGCCTCCAGATTCAATGGCGGCAATCCTCAAGGAACGCGCCCACACCGGTGCCCCGTAAAGGACCATGGACCGCACGAACCCCGTGTAGAGTCTCCGGCAGGAGGCGTTTGGACACCCTAGATTATGCAGGAGCCGCTTCTAGGCAGCCCCGGCCCTTTCCAGTCTGGGAGCCAAATGTCGGCAATGCTCCACGAAGTTCCACCAGCGAGGACTGTCGAGGACGAGTCCCAGGTACTTCATATTCGACTCGACGCCGATGTTGTTTCCGGGATGGATGTCCGTCGCCCTGGGGCGGGCGGCGGGGTCTGTCAGACTCTTACTGACTAAAAACCACCCCGGTGTTCCATCTCACACCTACGCCGGGGGTCGCGGGTACGTACGATCCTTCCGCAACCCCCGACTGGAGCCGGCCTCTTCGGGTCTGGGGGGGGGGGGGGGGGGTGAGTTGTTTGACTCCCCCCGCGACGTCTAAGAGGGGCGCGCGTGGAACACTACGCGCCGCCACCTCGGGTCCTGGTGTGTGGGGGGCGACGGACGTCCCCGAGTCAGTCGCCCCTGGACCCATTTAGGGGGGCTGGAAGAGGGCGTTGGCCGCCCTCCGCCGACGCCCGGTGCGCCTTATTTATTTATATATTCTTTATTGTACACCACAAAATACATAACAAAAAATAACACCTTAATTGATTCCCTTCCTTCTGCGGGCCGGGTGAGTGGACGAGATCTCCCTCTCCCTTTCCGCAGCCTCCTTCTGCGGGACGACTGTTTCGCAGAGGGAAACCACCGCGTCCCAGGACTCGTCGCTGACAACCATCGACTCGACTACGGCCGGCAGCGACAAGTCACTGCCTACTTCTGAGATAAGGTCACGGCGCGGCTCCTCCCAAGCGGCACACTCTGCCAGCGTATGCCGCGCCGTGTCCTCCCGGCAGTCAACGCAGTGGTGACACCGGGCGTCCGGCTCCCTGTTTATGCGACACAGGTACTTCCCGAAGCAACCATGCCCCGAGAGCACCTGCATCACCCGAAACGACAGGGAGCCGTGCCTCCTCCCGTGCCAGTCCTCGACCGGAGTGCTTCCCTGATGCAACTCCAGGGCAGGATATTGAAGGCATTGGCCATGTGTAGAGACTAAGCCAAGACGACCCCACCCCGGGCCACAGCATTCCCCGTCGTGAGGGCCCGCACGCGCATGATGGCGTCCACCGTAGAGCGCCCCCTGCGGAAGCCAAACTGGCTCTCCGCCAAATCCGGCCCCAATCGCACCAGCCGCCCGACGAGGCGGTCTGCGATGACTCTTTCAAAGAGCTTGCCCACTTCGTAGAGCAGCACGACGGGCCGGTAAGTGGACGGAGAGTCCGCAGGGCGCCCCGGCTTCTTAATGAGGACCAGTTTCCTAGTCTTCCAACGAAGTGGAACTGGCCCCTCTCCAAGCATGCGCTTAGGAGCCCCTTTAGTCGAGGTCCGAGAGCCTCCGAGGCCAGGACCCAGGCTTTCCCAGGCAAGCCGTCGGGTACTGGGACGGTATTTTTGGCATTCAGGCCACGTACCGCCACTCTCAGCTCTACCTCGGTCACCTCCGGAGCATCGTCGTCCTCGTCGGCGGTGTGTTCCGCATCAAGCACCACAGTAGGCGGAGCCATGGGCGGGGAGTTATGTTCTCCTCTCGAAGGGAACAGAGCGCTCATCACGTCCTCCACGAGCTGAGACCGGAGAATCTGCGTCAGCGGGGGAGCCCATTGGCGGAGCTTCTCTCGCACCATTTTGTAGAGATGTCCCCACGGGTCCCTGTTCAGAATCTCTAGCGATTATTCGCGGGCCAGTATCCTGGCTCGCAGGATCTCCGCTAGGTGGCGGTCTTTGCCGCTCTGTACCCCTCGTACAGCTCCGCCTGAATGGCTTCTGTATCCGGAGGGCGAATACGGAGTTAACCGCAAAACCTCATTTCTGTTGTTATCTGGGATAATAGCCACTTACTTATGAATCAGAATTTATTTTAATAATGTAGTTTTAAATAGTATGGTGTTAATAATTCAAGTAAAGTTATTGAATTGGTTTTTTTGCATTCCGAATAAAAATGCACTTTTTGCACTTTTCGTAAGATTCTTCAATTTTATTGTACGCCACGGGCAAATGTAAAGTAAATGTGGGTATTACTGCCTCGTTAGTCTAGTGGCAGTGAGGACGAGGTGAGGTTTGATGTACGCACTGATAGATAAGTGGATGTAAATAAACTCACCGGTAGTCTCAATCCGCAGTTCAAGCGGTTCTCCCAGCGACACGGCGCCAGCGCCGGTGTCTTCCAGCGCGCGCACCACGTACATAGTGACCGGAGTGGTACTGCCGCTGTATACTGCACTAGCCGCGGCTGGGGCGACAGGACTGCGTAATTCTGTCTCACCGAATGTTGGCTTTTTGTAGCCACTGCTGTTAAATAAAGAAGGCATAAGTAAGCTTTAACGATTCGATGATGATGAGGAAAATAGACTATCCACTTTTATGTCAGAAATAAAGGACTTGTTTCGCGAGCTCAAAGAACAACAAGAGGACCAAATCCAGGATACTGTTGATCATATGGCTGTCAAATTCAACGAGCTAACTTCGAGTGTTGAGCTTTTAGAAACTGAACGAAAGGAAAACTTGTCCTACATGCATAAGTTGAAGGCAAAACTCGAAAACTTTGAGCAGAGTTCCAGGTCAACCTGCATTGAGATACGAAACGAGTCGTCAAATCTGAATCAAAGACTTCCCTGTTGAAAACTGTAATAGATACGGGCAATCTCTAACACCGGCTCTCTCGGCTCAGAGAGCGGTGTTAAAGGTACCTACTCGCGAAAAAACCTATTAGATTCCTGACATCTGAACTACACTTGAGAGCAATAAAATCGCACACCCCTTGTAATTTGGTGTATTACTGATTTTTTCTTAAATCTAAAGATAGTGAGTTCAAATCATTAGGCAAAATTAAAGAATACAAGCTTAGCTTTAAAAAAACACAAAATTAAAATCATTGACCTTCACGTAACTTACAGAAACCAGCCGTACACCAAATTCGCCAAATTCACCCGTTAGCATTGTCACTACTTGCACCCCTTACCCGCAGATATAAAAGGGTCGGTTTTTTTGGATTTTTAAATCCCAACCCCGGCACATCCACAGGATGCAGACCCTACAGAACCGTTTTCTACGTAAAATCACGGGTTCCCCCTGGTTCGTTCGTAACATTAACTTACATTTAGACTTGAAAATCCCCACCATTCAACAATTCATAAAACGCGCTTGCAAGCGTTTCTTCGATACCGCTGGCAGCCATCGCAACCCTCTGGTTGTGAAGGCCGCCAGTTATGTCCCCTCTAGAATCAGTAAAATCCGCCGTCTGACCGACCCCGACGACCCCACCATAACAACACATTTAAATTGGACGCATGACCAATGGCGGTCTGTTATGTTCTCTGATGAGTGCAGAATGACATTACATGGTCATGATGGACGCTCTAGGGTCTACTGAAGGTCATCAGAGCGATTTTTACAATGCTGCATAAGCGAACGTATGGCTTTTGGCGGTGGATCGTGTATGTTTTGGGGTGGCATGATGTTGGACACTAAAACTGACATTGTATTCATCACTTGGGCGAATACCGGCCCGAGATCGAGAGGTTTGACGGCTGCACGATACAACAAAGAAGTGCTCGAAGGACATGTGAGGCCGCTTGCGTGGCTTATGGGAGAAGATTTTCTCCTAATGCACGACAACGCCAGACCGCATGTCGCTAGAACATTTTGCGACTACATGGAAGACGTTGGATATATGCACGTTCAAACCTGCCGAGTGAGCGAGACAGTGCGGGGAAGCAGGAGGGTGGTAACTCGGTCTAGTAGGTAGAACGGCAGCCGAGCTATTGTCTCCACTTCGTTCGGCCGAGCGCTCGGCCGTGCACTCGGCGCTATGTTTATACGTACCGAGTACTCGACCGAGAGCACTGTCTCGCCGGTTTGCTCGGTACGTGTGATCAATCAGCAAGTTGGCGGGCTGCCAAGGATATACCGAATGTAATCATGTCAATTTGCTCGTGAAGGAGAAACAAAAGCTAATTAAAGCCCTCTTCCTCTCTCTTACTTTGCTATGCGCGACAGGGCATCCACAGTTATCGTGTCTTTGTAAGCCTCCCACCTAAGTTTCCACTGTGGAATGTAATAAATATATTGAGTAGCAAACATCACAGGATGGTGCTAATTGTCAACTAACCCAAACCCAATCAGGATAGAACAACATTGAAACCAATATCTCAGCACCTAATCGAAAGCTATTTTTAATATTGCTCATCATCTTGGCGACATTCTTTACGAAACCGTTACTGATGAATGATAGTCAATTGATGTACGCACGGCTACAGATCAAGTTATACATTTCCAGTATAAGCTGATCTCGCAATGTATAGGATTTCCTTACAATAAGAGGTCAGTGTAAACTGGAAATTTGTATTTGTGTATCTGAATGTGTACCTACATAAGATGTTCCGGCGAAATCTTCTTTTTGATACCGTTTTTTATTGTTTATTCTTTTTTTGTTTTAAAATTACTGTTCTTCAGTTCTGTCAGTGTCATTTTGTTCAAAACTCTATCTTGTAAAAATTATACAAAAATACATAGAAAATATTATTGGAGTCAGATGGTATAACAACAATTAACATTTAGTGACCCCGACGTCATAGTCACCCCAATACAAGAAACGAAATTCCATCAGAGGATTACTAAATACTAAAATAACTCAAACAGTATATTCACCTGATATCCCTGACGGCGACGGTGGTGTTGACCTGCTTGGCGGCGCGCGCGCCGGGCGAGCACCCCACGCGCACCCAGCGGTCGCCTGCCGTCTGGATGATCGGGTTGTTCTGGATCATCACCATCACGTACGCCATTGTTCTGGGTGAAGTAAAAATATGATGACCTTTCATAAAGAATAAGTATTCGTGCTGTAACCCGGTTTTTTGAAGTTTGTATGTTGTATCATTGAAACAAAGATGTTGCTGGTTTCAATATAGTATTATACTACTTACCACCGTGCTAAATTAAATTTATAGGGTATAAGCTGTACGGGAAAGATTCAATTAAACAAGTACCTTCTTAGACAATACAACATTTATTGTAATTTATAATACACCGAAAATGAAGGTATAACAATATCAATTGTGGCGAGCCACTAACCAAACCCTTCCCACACACTTAGGTGTTCACTCCGACAAAACTAGGTCTCCGTTACTAGTTGTGTCGGGGTACCTACACACCTGCAATTAGACTAAGACAAGAACTCAGAGTCGTTTTAATGAGTACGTGAGATGAACTGCTTTGTAACTTATAGCTATATCGAATAAGTATCGACCTATTATGATTGCGCTCTTAAAGAGTTTTTTTTTATGAGACATAATCCACACAATGTATCAGGTCCCGAACTAGGTAGAACCTGTACTATACTGTACTGTACTTATATACATATACACACCCAGACACAGGTCAAACAGACATGTTCATGCACACAAATGTTTGACTTGTCCGGGGATCGAACCCGCGACCAGCGGCTCAGAAGGCAGGGTCGCTACCAACTGCACCAACCGTTCAGTCATATCACTTATGTAAAGCTACCCGAGACACAATAATTTATAACTGGTCTTACTCCTAGTTCTTACAAACGGCCTAACTCTCTCTTAGGTTAAATTATAACAATTAGTTTAAACTCAGTATTCTCTCAGTATATAATATTTTTTTCAATTTCAATTGCCGGAATCAAGACCCTTGGCATCGAACACAGGAAAATAGCTGTGTTCCACGACTAACGTGACCTACGGGTAGACGGTGACGCTATTGTTACCTGGAGTGGCGAAGTTCCCTCATTTACCGTTATCCGGTTCAGTAAGGCCTTCTTCAATAACAGATGGCCACACCATAAAGGGTTAACCTCTAAATTGCCGGCACCCGGATCAATTTCAAATCATCTGAGCATGGGGCTACACCAAGGCATCACGTCTATCCTCGCATTAGAGATATTAATTAAGAAGCTAGAAGGCTAGCATAATCAGCCAGACAAAGATCAGGTTTGATTGGACTTATATAAAACCCATCGAGTTATTTGGACTCAGTCTGATTATCCCAGAACTGGTCCCTCTGCCAAAGCGTGTTCCTCCTAGTCACGCCATGAGGGGAAAAAAAACCTCTCGCCCATTTTGACAGCTAGTGAGCTAGCAATCCTTTTTTTTTTTTTTTTAATGGCCTGGTTGCTGGGACCTTTTAGCCAAACTAGCAATCCTTTTTGGCCAATCCCACAGACTAAATAGAATCTTCATCTAATAGTAATTTTGAATTTAATAGAATCTTCTTCTTTCTTTGATCAGTAGAATGTGGGAAATTATGTCCTTATGTTTATTTAATTCAAATAATTAATAAACATGTATTTAGTTCGCATGAAACAATTTCATATAAACCATCATCCTATGAGCTTGAGCAGACCCACGAAAGGTGTCGCTACTAGTTGCTTCAATTATTGATTTTTGCAACGTCATAGTGCTAAATATACTATAATTTGACCACTGTGTCTAATTATTTATTACTTTAATACCAGCTTAAAGCAAAGTCGATGTAACATTGACACTTCCTGTTGTGTGCAGAGAAAGAAGGAACGAGCGTTAAACACAATGCTTGCTCACTGCATGTTGGAGATTTCAACAAGTCTACAAAATTTAAAAAAATATTAGCAAATAGTGTTGGCTAGTCAACAGTACTTCCAAGGTAATAATTCGACAATGACAGTGTCATTATTTCGTACCAGTAATAGCGGTTTTCGGCGTCAGTTTCTGAAACAGCTCAAGCGCTGTTTTTTACTAGACATAGATCTTAATCATACCTTGAATTTTTTACCTGTTAATAACTCCATTAGGTCCATTAGAGATGCCATACGCGAAGTTAACATCACAGTCTCCTTTCATGGGCAGCGCCAGTCGCACTGTCCGTCCGCTAGCGCGCGCGCTGCACCGCTCCCCTCTCCCCGGCACGTACACTCGCCCGCGGAACACGCCGCGCGGGACATACGTCACTATCATGTCTGAGCCTTCGCATTCTACTGTGACTGGAAGTATAGACCAGCATTAGAAGCATAGTGTCGCCGTGCAGTAACAATAATTGCAATAAACGTTATTTTACAGGGGATGATAAAAACTGTCTGGAAAATGGCCGGCATTGACGTTCTTCGAGGCTCTCGTTATCATCAATAGAAGCCATTAGAAGCATCTTAGAACAGTTAGAACTGATCCCGTTTGTTTTAAATATACAATAAGTACGCACGGCTACAGATCAAGTTATATTTTCCAGTATAAGCTGATCTCGCATTGTATAGGATTTCCTTACAATGAGAGGTCAGTGTAAACTGGTACGGTATAGCTTGATGTGTAGCCGTGTGTACAAGGTTTTCTACACAACAAATAAATAAAAAGGAAAACAATTAATGTTTATTTACGAGGTTTTCACTACAAGGCGACGATATGTAGGTTTATGTATGCTTATGCATTTTTAACTATAGTGTATTCACGGAGACGAGTTAGTAGAGCGCTATCTCACTCACACAATTTTTTTACTGCGATTGGTCAGTGATAAACGCTAAGGCTATGTACACAGTACGAGTACTTTTTAGTCTACTCATACTTCCCGTACTGTGCAGACGTGCTCTTACTTGTGACTGTATGCTCAACTTGTGAAACGGCTGGTGTATTGGATTTTATGATTGATTGCTTTCTTGACTACTTGGTAGCTTGTGAAAAGGACTTTTCATTGTGAACTGAGATAGTGCGATAATGGCGGATATCGAACAACCTGCTGAGAAAAGAAAACGTCGGGCTTTTTTGTCTACCGAGATGATTATGATTTTAAATATGAATCCCAACGGCCAAATGTAAAAAACAGGATATTATTTAATTGGTTACGCGAAAAAATATTAGCTGTAACGCTGAAATGTTGAAACGTGAATTATTAAACATCGTTAAAAATCATAGACAGCGATACGACGCTTGCATTATAGACGAAATGGCAAAATCACAAAACAAAACTGTATTGAGACTGCCGCCGTATCATTATCATCATATCATCATTTATATGTATATGATCATCATATATGTATGTAATCTAAGCTTACTGTTTAGACAGACGACTCTGCGGTAGTATGTAGCCGAAGAAATTCGTCTGAGCAGCCACGAGCCCGTAGTGATGAGGTCTTCACTGTGCAGGTCACATAGCCCGCGGCCCCCGCCCCCCTTCACTTGCCCCTCCGATATCCACGTGAACCCTCGGCAGTTAAAGCGCTCTGCTTGTTCACATGACGTTTTACACTGGAATTGTAAACAAGATTGAAAAGAGAATCATAAATACTTACATAACATACATAATCAGCCTATAATGTTCCCACTGCTGGGACGCAGGCCTCCTCTCTGTGAGAGGGAGTGGGCTGTAATCCACCACTCGGGCTCAGTGCGGCTTGGTAGATGTTACATGTCTTCGAATTTTTTGGTTCTAGGACTTGACGGTTTCTTCCATTCCTTCATCAACACTTACGTACCGAATATCTGGGTGTAAATATTAACCTTTAGCAAGCGACTTATTACGCAGGCCCCCATGAGTTAAAAAGAAAATGAAAGAAAAAATGTTTATTTTCTCACGGAAACACGTGCTTAAAAAAAAGACAGCTTGTAGGTATATGACGCTCATCAAAGCTGATATAGGTACGGTCTTGTCGCCGTACATTTTTTCTGCTAACAAATTGCATATTGGTGCACAATATTCAATTTATCGTATTCGTATCTGAACCGAGGATTCTTCGTAAGACCCGGAATATGAAAACAGTGATAGTTAGAATAATGTATGAAACGCATTAATCATCGCTTGCTCTACAAATATTTGCATCATGACAAGACTGCATTTAAACAAGTGATACCGGAGTGAAGAACCAATACGTATTTGGCGATTAGGCAGTTTTGCGCGCTGCCACACCTACTTATCTTATTATTAAAAAAATCGATACTACCAAACTTCTCGTAATACTTAAATCAAATGATTTGTATTATTTAATAGTTCTCATTATCATATTATCGAAGTAATTATTAGCACGACAAACACCAATATAAACAACTGTTGACCTCAATATTTCTACAAGCGCTTATCTCTAATTTTTATACTATTGTTATAATTAATTTTAAATAACGAGATTGACTGTCCTGATCTCCTGCATAAACTGTATTTCAAAGTCCCTCAGAAGTCAGTTAGATTTAACTCCCCTATCTCCATTCCTTTAACCTCATCTAATTACAGTCAAAACTCATAGGTACATAGTGCGAGCGAGTAAAGACTTTAATATTCTTTGTAAAGAGTTCTCATTTGACACATTTAACACCAAATCCTACTCTGCACGCAGTCCGCTGAACGCTGACATTTTTAAAAGCGCGTAGTATTTACATCTTTTTATTTTTCTCTTTCTTGTGTGATTAGTTAGTGCGTAACCTGGTGTCAGAGTGTTTACAGTGCTATTGTACCTTATTTTAATTTTTTTTTTGTTACCGTGCTTTTTAGTGATCTTAAGATTTCTATAACTTTTTCTGTTTTTACTCGTGAGAACCTGTAATTGGCTTTGTGTCACATATGCAATTGTTATACATCTGTTACAGCTGTTGGTTCTTCTATTTATAAATAAATAAATATTTTTTTTCTTGAAGCGTTTATCGTCGAAGGTAGCTAAGCGATAATTTTGCATCCATTATGAGCTATTTCACGAACGTGAATATAACGTAAGTTATGACTAGAGATAACAACATGCATAGTACCTACTATTTTAATGAAGATAAGTAGTAAGTAGTAAGTCGTAGTAAGGACGGTTTTCGTAGTTACTGTTACTACTAACCTGCAGTTGATCGTACCTATAACTACAAAAGTACGATAACAGGAAAACAGCACATTCTTTCAACTTACTTCGTCCTTCGTGTAATTCTTGATGGTAAATTCGACATGTCTCAGAGTCTGGTTGTAGTATTCTTCGTAAGAACATCGGTCTATCTTCTCTGGATCTGGAAATAATAGACTTTTATTGTAATTTTATTAAAAGGTTAGAAGCCTCATTGTTCTATCTGCAATCTGTCTAAAGAATAAAGCGCCACTTATGTGAATGGTCCTCCTTCTTGGAGCTAGTACCTTGATAGGAAATAGCTGAATGATAGGTACCTACTTTAGACAGAACAAAAAACTGCTGCAGTTGTAACTTTTACAAATTACTTAATAAATCTAACGCCTACGTTCTGCATAGTAGGTAACTTTTCCTTGGAACGTGGTTAATCTACGACGTCCTAAGTTCGACTTTGCGGGTGGTTTTATTACTGCGGGGCAATCTATTGACCTCTATCACACATATATAGGTGATAAACCCGCACCACGCGCAGCACATTGTCGCCAACAAAATGCGTCATAGGATGCAATATTACTAGACTTCCGTTCCGTAGACTTATAAGTTAAATCTCCCATTAGTAGGTATGTAATTAACTAGCAAGCATTTCTGGGAAGCACAAAAAAGTTATGACAGGACCCGATGCTTGACATATAATTTGACATTTTCGAGCAGGTGGTGTGAAAAGAAAATTATTTTGAATGATGGAAATGTAGGTGGGGTTAATATATTTTATACCATTCCCCCTCTAAAAAGCTTATTTTATTCACTGAAAACAGTGAGGTATGGCAGAGTAAGGAGCTCCACGGACGCTTTTTCCGGGCCCTACATGGACCGGATGTAGATCTACTAGCGTCCGTTGCCTGGCTGCGTTTCGGTGACCTCTTTGGAGAAACCGAAGGTTTTGTCTGTGCAATTATGGACGAAGTTATGATGACGAACAATTACCGGAGATTTATTGTAAAAGACGGCACGGTTGACATCTGTCGGGCATGCCACCGGCCGGGAGAATCAATCAGGCATATCATCTCCGGGTGTTCTCGTCTAGCTAACGGAGAGTACTTGCATAGACACAACCTTGTAGCCAGGATAATCCATCAGCAGCTTGCTCTGAAATACAACCTTGTGGAATCGGAGGTACCATACTACAGGTATGTGCCCGACCCAGTTCTCGAAAATGGTAATATCACATTGTACTGGGATCGATCCATCATCACTGACAGGACTATTGTTGCCAATAAGCCTGATATAGTGTTGGTGGATCGATTGGAGCGACGCGCAATGATTGTTGACATAACCATCCCGCATGATGAGAACCTCGTGAAAGCCGAGAAAGATAAACAAATCAAGTATCTTGACTTGGCTCACGAGGTTGTCGACATATGGGATGTGGGCTCAGCGGTCATTGTGCCGATAGTCGTGACAGCCAATGGGCTAATACCCAAGAGCCTCGACCAACACCTAAGGAGGCTCTCGTTAGGCAGCTGGATCAAGGGCTTGATTCAGAAAGCGGTACTTCTGGACACGGCCCGCATTGTTAGGAAGTTTCTCTCTCTGGAGCCCTGACCGCCGGTAGCTTGGACCCTGTTCCCGATACCGGTGGGCTACTATTTTTTATATTTTTAAATGTTTTTGGTATCTTTTTATTTATAAAAATATTTAAAAATGTAATTTATATGTATGTAAATGAAATAAAGGAAATAACAAGAAAATTACTCTTAATTTTAGCAATTGTTCCAATTTTAATGTGCATTTTAATTAATTTAAGCTTCCTTTTTCTTTATTAAATGTTTATTTTCGCTTAAATATTTCTTTTTCTCGTAGTCATGGTATAAAGTATAGTATGCAACTCTTGAATAAAACGGATTTATATCGAGGGCCATGAATCACTCCCTACGGTCGTCATTCAGTCGTTAGAATCCTTCACTAGCTCGTGATTCATCTATGGCCCTCGCTTTAAATCCGTCCTTTAATCACTAATTGCATAATATACTAATACCTACCTATTCTCACCATAATAATATAATAATTGTAATACATAACTTGAGATACATAACTCATGTAAACTGCTTAAAAATGAAACAGAACACAGGCAGGTTTCACAGAAATAATGCAGATATCTACTGGTACGTAAAAATACAAATTGCCCCATACATATTAATGCAAAACAAGTCCCACATAGTAACAGAATCCATCGCTTAAACATGCGGGATAATGTAATAGCCTATTAGGAACTAGTCGTTGAGTTAGCGTGAGCAAGTATAGTACCTAAATGTTTGTTAGTCTATAGGTATTTTTCTATCGAATTTGGTGAAATTACCATAACCAAAACCTTACTCACTAACTGGGTCACGACCCAAAACTTACATTGAGCGATAATGTTCAAGTTATCTATGTACTTATACATAATATTACGAAGATGTGATATATCTTACGATATGTATAGTGTAGTCATAATAATGTCTGGTCACAGTTCAGAGAAAATGTCTTATCCGAGCTGGTGACCGCCAATAATGATATCAGTTTTTGGATGCTCATTAGCAACGATACAGTTCACAGAATAAGCTTTAGGTATCTAAAAAAGTATTTTTAAGTTGCGTGATTATGTCAGGATTTTATGAAAATGGGCTCGAGGTTTTCCTGTTTGATGATAACGACATGTTCATCACATATATCCGATTGACAAGTGATATGAGGACCACTTGGTTTTGAAAACACTCTCTTAAAATAGATACAATATGATAAGGTACTTACAGTCATGGCTGCACTGGTTTTCTATGTAGACCGTGTAGTAGTTGGACACCCGGTAAGACTCCGGCTCAGTGAATCTGTTCTCCGCATTGAGTATGCAGTTTCCAATCATGGCGTCTGATGTGTACATTACTTCGGGGTCGAACTCGCCTTGAGGCACGACCCACTGCGCAGATCTATGAGAGATAAAAGTTGTAATAAATCTTGGTTAAACGATCTGCGAAGGAAGGAACGCTGCGATCAAGTGGCATCTAGGCAAAGTTCTAACTGAACAGTCAGCTGTGCTGCTGGGGAGTTTGTTGCGCAAATTCTTCTTCCTAGCTAAAGCAC
The DNA here is from genome assembly GCA_937001585.2 of Brachylomia viminalis. Lineage (NCBI taxonomy): Eukaryota > Metazoa > Arthropoda > Insecta > Lepidoptera > Noctuidae > Brachylomia > Brachylomia viminalis. The sequence continues at coordinate 8,266,325 of OW443302.2, read as the reverse complement.
TAGGAAGTGGAGAAAGGCGGGCGTTATTGGGGTCTGTCTCATGGAATATTGTCGTTCAAAAAGTGCTGATTATCTGCCCAGTTATAATAAATGACTTTTTTTTTCAGTTTATCTTGTCCACTCTATCCACCCCACTCTTCCAGCGAAGAATCTGCCTCTCAAAATTGTTTATGTTTCATTCAGTAACGTCCCATGTAAATACGCACGGTGGGCTGAAAATCAGCTTTCATAGACTTAGGGATTTCAATCTGCAAGTACCTGATTTTTGGTCGGATATCGCTTCTATTAGTTGTTACTAAGTATATTCAAAAATGACACCCGAGGTAATTCTGCACGAAAACGAAGGAATTATAATTTTTTTACTGAAAATTTGTATGAATCTAATATGAAAAAGTTAATTATCTCGCAAACACCAAGGAAAACCGTAATATCCTTACAGGTGGTTATAGTACTAATTATTTATGATTTTTTGACATATGTCATATAACGGTTATCGCTGCTAATTTTTTTTTTTAAATCGTCAAAATATTTATATTTATTTTTACACATGAAACGGTTCCTTTTAGTGACTAAATTAAGAACAATGTTCATTATGAAGAATTTTATTGACCCAAATATTAAGACTATATAAAACAAGAAAAATAATTAAAAAAATAGAAAAAATGAAATCAAATATTAAACATTTTCCTTATCACTGTCGTTGTTGGTCTCCAATTCTGAGTCAGATCCATCAGAATTCAAGCGATTCCTTGATCACTTCAGAAGACTGTACGGAAATTGGCTGCAAGCAAATATTGATTGGCCAAGTTGTGTGCAAACTTTAATTATTCAAGAACCAACTGTTGATGAGATACTAAGAGCACAATCAGACTCTCAAGAACCGTCGTTGTCGGCATCATTGTCCGTTCGCGTTGGAACAATGACAAAAAGGTCCCGAAAACCATTCGAAGATTTGGGAAGTAAACAGAAAAAGAGAAGATCTGATGATCATACAGGCGAAGACTCCAGTGAATTGGCATATGCAGCTGCAGCGCGTTTAAAAGAAGAAGGGCATGAGGATATCGCATCTGTGATCGAATACATGATGAAAAATTCTGAAGCAGCCGTTAAAATTAAAGAAACGCTTAAGAAACCAGTGAAAAAAGTCATATTTACACCAGAGAAAGCGCTTGGATTGCTTCTTTCACTAAAACTGTCAAAGTGGCAATATATTACTTTGCGAGAGGCTGCCATTCGGGAAGGTGCGAAGGATATTTATCCATCCTACTATAAAGTGCAACAAACTAAGCTTGATTGCTACCCTCCGAAGCAATCAGTGTCAGTTACGGATTCCTCGGCTAGGATTACACTTCAAGCTTTACTTGACATCACGGTGACGAGGATCCTTCAAAGTCTTTCTGACTATGCGGATGTGCAAAATAAGCAGCTAAAGCTGATATCCAAGTGGGGATTTGATGGTGCTTCCAACCAAAGCCGATACAAGCAGAACATGGAGGGTGAGCAAGATGATGCAAGCATTTTCATGACTTCCTTGGTGCCACTAAAACTGACAGATGGAGATAATACTGTATGGATGAACCCAAAACCATGCTCAACTTTGTATTGTCGTCCAGTTCAGTTTACTTTTGTAAAGGAGAGCGAAGCAGTTGTCATTGGTTTCAAAAGACAAATGGATGATGAAATTGAGGGCCTTAACCCCACAGAGTGCATTCATATTAACATGGTGACTCATCAACTAATGATGACAATGATCGACGCCAAAGTCTGCACGTACCTTTCTGAGGCCAGATCAAATGCATCGTGCTACCTGTGCTTAGCAAAACCTACGGAAATGAACCACTTAGATGTTGTAACATCAAAGACTGTGTGCTGACATATACGAATTTGGCTTGTCATCTCTACACGCACGTATTAATTTTATCGAATGTCTGTTACATATTGCGTACAGGCTCGACTTCAAACGGTGGGCAGCGAGAAGTAATGAGGACAAAGAAATGTTGCAGAACAGAAAACAATCTATTCAAAATAAATTCAAAGATCAGCTCAATCTGTTGATTGATATTGTGAAACAAGGCTCGGGAACTACCAATGACGGGAATACCGCAAGAAAGTTATTCGAGTTTCCCAGTAAAACTGCAGCTATTACCGGGTTGGACGAAGATCTTATTAAAAGATTTGCTGTGATTTTGCAAGCGATAACATCTGGCGAGAAGATCAACGTAATCAAATTTAAAGATTTTGCCCGCAAAACAGCAGAAAAGTACGTGGAATTGTACGACTGCTACTACATGTCGTCAACTGTACATAAATTATTAATACACGGGGCTGACATAATCGAGAAAAATTATATTGTGCCGATTGGGACTCTCTCAGAAGAAGCCTCAGAGTCTCGAAACAAAGATTTTAGGAGGTTCCGGGAACATCATTCGCAGAAAAGAAGCAGGCAAGATTCTAATCAAGATATCTTAAATATGCTTATTGTTTCTTCGGATCCTTTCCTAAGTGCACAAAGGCCTAAGTTAGATGCCAAAAGAAAGCAGAGCTTTTTTGCTGAAACTCTCGACTTAATTCAGTTTCAGGAAAGTGAGTTCGAGTTTTTAGATATATCCAATCTGGATTCTGACTCAGAATTGGAGTCCGACAACGACAGTGATAAGGAAAATGTTTAATATTTGATTTCATTTTTTTAAATATTTTTCTTGTTTTATATAGTCTTAATATTTGGGTCAATAAAATTCTTCATAATTAACAATGTTCTTAATTTAGTCACTAAAAGGAACCGTTTCTTGTGTAAAAATAAATAAAAATATATTGACGATTTTTAAAACAAAATTAGCAGCGATAACCGTTATATGACATATGTCAAAAAATCATAAATAATTAGTACTATAGCCACCTGTAAGGATATTACGGTTTTCCTTGCTGTTTGCGAGATAATTAACTTTTTCATACTAGCTTCATACAAATTTTTCGTAAAAAAATTATAATTCCTTCGTTTTTGTGCAGAATTACCTCGGGTGTCATTTTTGAATATAGTAACAACTAATAGAAGCGATAACCGGCAAAAAATCAGGCACTTGCAGATTGAAATCCCTAAGTCTATGAAAGCTGATTTTCAGCCCACCGTGATACGTGGTGGCGTTTGAGCCTTTCATGGTTATAGCCCACTTAGAGCTAATGTTGGTATGTGACGTTATTCGATGTTTGTATGACTGCATCCTGGGTTCTATTTCCTCTTTTACAGTTCTGATTTGTAGAAGCTCATGTAATTCTGAGGGCTTCATAAACCAAAGAGCATTTGATATTATTCTGTGAGCCTTGTTTTTAAATCGCTGGAGTATTTCCACATTAGAGTTTCTCGCAGCGCCCTACAGCTCGACTGCGTATGTCCAGAGAGGCTTTAATACTGCTTCGTAGATGAGTACTTTGTTTTCTACACGCACCCTTCCCATGCACACACAAACGCACGCACCTCCACACCCTCGCTCACACACACACTCACACGCACCCACGTATACTTCTACAACTATTATTAATAAATGTCTAGTTCTTGTTTTATTATTATTATATGTTTATATCTAGTTTCTACCTTTAAGTATAACAAAAATTGTTTTTATGGAACTCAGTTGTCTTTCGCCCCTGGGTTTAACTGCGACACAGTTACTAAACTCACGCAGTATTAACGTACATAAAAATTGTAATATGTTTTTGTTCCAATAAAATATTTGTATTTGTATTCTAGTGATACGTGTGATGTTCTTCCTAAGAGCCAGTCCAGTTGTCGGAGTAGGGCGTAATTATGCTCGACACGTTTTTCTCTATGTGGTATCTCCACGTTTGTTTCTGATAAGATATACGCCGAGGTATTTAGCTGTTGTCCCGTGTGGAAGTGTGTCATCTACGAGTTTAATAGGATCTTTTCTGAGAGTAAATGTTACATACGCTGACTTGTTGGCGCTAGCTTTTATTTTCCATTCTCTCATCCACATAAAGACCTTATCGAGGTGATTTTGTAGCATTAGTGAGGCCAGATGCAAGTTTTTGTGATTGCACAAAGCAGTCATATCATCAGCGAAGGTGGCAGAGAGAACTTGTTCTGACTTTGGTAAGTCTGCTGTGTGTATAAGATAGGGGGTTGGACCCAATACGGAGCCCTGAAGTACGCCTGTATGTTGTAGAATTTCGAGTAAGAATCATTAATTTTTACCCGGAAAAATCTTTCTTCTAAGTAAGACGTCAATAGTACATATAATGGGTTATGTGGCAGTTGTTTTTTTTATCTTAAACTAGCTTTTGCCGGCGACTTCGTCCGCGTGTAATTTCTTGTTCCCCGACCCACGCCCCGCCGTCGCATCGCGTCCCCGCGACCCGCGCTATTACTTCGTCCGCGTGTAATTTCTTGTTCCCCGACCCACGCCCCGCCGTCGCATCGCGTCCCCGCGACCCGCGCTATTACTTCGTCCGCGTGTAATTTCTTGTTCCCCGACCCACGCCCCGCCGTCGCATCGCGTCCCCGCGACCCGCGCTATTACTTCGTCCGCGTGTAATTTCTTGTTCCCCGACCCACGCCCCGCCGTCGCATCGCGTCCCCGCGACCCGCGCTATTACTTCGTCCGCGTGTAATTTCTTGTTCCCCGACCCACGCCCCGCCGTCGCATCGCGTCCCCGCGACCCGCGCTATTACTTCGTCCGCGTGTAATTTCTTGTTCCCCGACCCACGCCCCGCCGTCGCATCGCGTCCCCGCGACCCGCGCTATTACTTCGTCCGCGTGTAATTTCTTGTTCCCCGACCCACGCCCCGCCGTCGCATCGCGTCCCCGCGACCCGCGCTATTACTTCGTCCGCGTGTAATTTCTTGTTCCCCGACCCACGCCCCGCCGTCGCATCGCGTCCCCGCGACCCGCGCTATTACTTCGTCCGCGTGTAATTTCTTGTTCCCCGACCCACGCCCCGCCGTCGCATCGCGTCCCCGCGACCCGCGCTATTACTTCGTCCGCGTGTAATTTCTTGTTCCCCGACCCACGCCCCGCCGTCGCATCGCGTCCCCGCGACCCGCGCTATTACTTCGTTTTCGCTTCGCGTTCTTTCTGCCTTTTTTCACTTTGCTCAACACCTACGGGTTGTGGCGTGATGTTAATAGCCTATAACCTTCCTCAAGAACCGGGTTAACAAATGCAAATACATTTTTTTAAATCCGACTGGTTGTTCCAGAGATTAGCGCGAACTGCCACAACCGAATTACTTTGTTTACTTGATTAGGGAAGCGTGTATTTTATTTTAGGTTAGGTTAAGTTATATGGCCCAGGCCCACCGCCGGCCTCGCTACCGTCGAGGCGATCCGGCCAGTACTCGACGACTGGCTTGGGAGAAGGCACGGCTCCCTGTCGTTTAGGGTGACGCAGGTGCTGTCGGGGCACGGCTGCTTCGACAAGTACCTGTGCCGCATAGACAGGGAGCCGGATGCTCGGTGCCACCATTGCGTCCATTGCGGGGAGGACACGGCGTAACACACGCTCGCCGAGTGTGTAGCTTGGGAGGAGCAGCGCAGTGTCCTCACAAATGAAGTAGGAGGCGATCTGTCGCTGCCGGCCGTAGTGCGGAGGATGGTCGGTAGCGCAGAGTCGTTGGACGCGGTGGTGTCCTTCTGCGAGGACGTGATGTCGCAGAAGGAAACTGCGGAACGGGAGAGGGAGATCTCGACTCCCTTCCCCGGCCGCAGAAGGCGCACCGGGCGCAGGAGAAGGGCGGACATCGCCCTTTTCCGGCCCCCATGAATGGGTCCAGGGGCGAGGGACTTGGGGAAGTCCCCGCCCCCTATTCGATGGACCCGAGGCGAAGGCGCGCGCGGGTGTCGGTGCGCGACTCTGAGGCGATGCACGGGGTAGTTGAACACCTCACTACCCCGTGCAGGAGACGAGGCCCGGACAGACCGGGCCAGCACTAGTGTGGGGCTGCGGAAGAATTTGAATTCCCGCGGCCCCGCGCGCACGTGAGGAGACACCGGGGTGGTTTTAGCCGGTAAGAGTCCGGCACGCCCCTCCGCCTTTTCCCCAGGCGGAGGTAGACCATGAGGATTTCCCCCGTAAAAAAAAATATAAAGGTTAAATTATGGATGGGGTGCATGTTGAAGAGCGTTCTCGGCGCACCCTTTTTTTTTACTTTTTTTTTTTTTGTCGCTGAGAAACGCTTTATGCATCCCCTGGGACTCCTGTCGAAATCCGCAACCGACAGTATACCCACTAAAACTCAGCGGTGTTCCCACAACGCCGTGATGGGAGGGCTATGGGAAATTGGATCAGCCTCTGCTTCCACAGCCCTCCCAGCGTATGCCCGCCTACTTGGCGGGCCCCGCATGCCCCCCATTTAACTGGGGGGCTACGGGAATGGCCGGGGACACACGGCCACTCCCGTCCGACACTGGTGGAGGCCCGTGCAATACAGGCAAAGGGCGCCCCCGCACCCACCGCCTGCTGGCCTCCACCCGGGAGGAGCCGGAGGTGACTACCAGACCGGCGTCTTCCTCGACCCCTCCCCTCTCCGGAGCGGCACCGCGCGAGAGAATCATCCCCCCGCGCGCGCGCCGCTGCCTCCCTCCGGGACACGACCGCCTATTCCGCAGCGGCGGCCCTGCCCAGTCTACGCCCACTCACCTCCCTCTGTAAGCAGAGGAGGAGTGGGCGTATCTGCCCTCTGTAGCCCGGTTCCCTTCACCGACCATCAAGCATGATCGGCGATTGGAACCATGACCTTTCCCCGCTTGTTGAAGATTAGCCGCCAGCCCCAATTGTCCCCCAAAACCGCACTGGGAGAAATAGGAGCCGACGTTGCCCAGGGTGCGCCACGAGGAGGCTCTTCAACATGCACCCCCTCGTGGCGCACCCTGGGCAACGTCGGCTCCAATTCCAATCTTCAACAAGCGGGGAAAGGTCATGGTTCCAATCACCGATCATGCTTGATGGTCATTGAAGGGAACCGGGCTACAGAGGGTAGATACGTCCACTCCTCCCCTGCTTACAGAGGGAGGTGAGTGGGCGTAGACTGAGAAGGGTCGCCGCTCCGGTTTAGGCGGTCGTGTCCCGGAGGGAGGCGGCGGAGCGCGTGCGGGAGGACGATCCTCACGCGGCGCCGCTCCGAAGACGGAGGAGGGGTCGAAGAAGACGTCAGTTTGACAGTCATCTTCGACTCCTCCCAGGTGGAGGCCAGCAGGCGGTGGGTGCGGGGGCGCCCTTGCCTGTATTGCACGGGCCTCCACCAGTGTCGGACGGGTGTGTCCGGGTGTTCCCGGCCATTCTCGTAGCCCCCCAGTTAAATGGGGGGCATGCGGGGCCTGCCAGCTAGGTGGGCATGCGCCTGAAGGGTTGTGGTAGTAAAGGCTGAGCCGGTTTCCCATGGCCCTCCCATCACGGCGATGTGGGAACACCGCTGAGTTATAGTGGGTATACTGTCGGTGGCGGATTCCGACAGGAGTCCCACATACCCCGTCTCGTCCTCCACGAGCGGGGATGCGTAATGCATTTCTCAGCGACAAAAAAAAAAGGTTATATTATGGATCCCGAGGTGGCGGCGCGTAGTGTTCCACGCGCGCCTCTCTTAGACGACACCACTCCCCGCCCAAACCCGAAGAGGCCCACAGTTGCGGGCCGGCACCAGTCGGGGGTTGCGGAAGGATCGTACGTTCCCGCGACCCCCGGCGTAGGTGTCAGATGGAACACCGGGGTGGTTTTTAGTCAGTAAAAGTCTGACAGACATGAGTGAAACATTTTTTTGACCTACCCTCATAAGAAACAGTCATTGGAAACACTTAAAGTTTTAGTTAATGCGAGTGTTTGCGAGATAAGGGCTTTGCCAAGATTCCGTGCCGCTGAGTGTATAAACCAGCTGCAATTGACCTATTACTAGGTGCTGACATTTTTCTGGCAGATAATTGGCAACAGTCGAATTCTGTTAGGTAAACAACAGCCTACATTACAAGAAACTGAATTCGACTGGTTAGTTTCAGAGTGTACAATGCAGGGTGTGCAATGGGTAGCTCGCCGTCCGAAAAGGACCAGGCCCGGGTTGACGGCGCGTTGTGTTCCACGCGCGCCTCAAAGTGATGTCAGCACCAATGAAGGTGTCCGCTAGGGCCGATGCCTGCCAGGGTTGCGGGAAAGTCCGAAAGGGTTACTCCGTGGCCCCCGGCACAGGCAACTGAAGGAATACGGGTGGGTTTTAGTCAGTAAGAGTCTGACATGCCCTCCCGCTCCGCCCAGAGCGGGAGAAGTTATTTGATGATTTCCCACCCGCAATAAATAAAAGGGTGTAGGTACAACCGACACCAACAAGCACACAAACATTTTTTTTTTTCAATAACAATAACTCAGATCAGTTATCACGATGGGAGTTAGATAGTTCTAATTTTCAGATTAATGATCCGTGCGACACCGACGCGAATGAGATCATTTTCAAACAAACAACCACAAGACAAAGTGATGGCAGATTTGTTGTCACTATTCCATTAAAAAAATCTCCTGAATGTTTAGGTGATTCCTACTATCAAGCCAAAAAACGGTTTTTTTCCATAGAAAACCGCATGAATTCAGATCACACATACAGAGAACAATATTCAACATTCATATCACAATAGATACAACTCGGTCACATGACTTTAAACCAACATTCACATTATTCACACAAAAATCAACAATCATCATCTATAAACATTAATTCAGAAAATAATAACGAAAAATCAATCATACAACCACTCAATCGCCCACCTGTGTACTACCTACCACATCACGGTATTATAATTATGTGAGTCAAGCACCACCACTAAATTCAGATCGGTATTCGATGGCTCCGCTAAATCGTCTGGTAAGTTTCGCTTAACGATATACAGTTAGTGGGTCATGTTGTCCAGGACGACCTCATTTCCATACTCATACGCTTTCGTCAGCATAAATACATACTTAATATCAGCTGACATAGAAAAAATGTTTCGCCAAATTACAGTAGCCGAAAAACCGCGACCCCTTCAACAAATCGTATGGCAATACAATCCAACGGAACCCCTACAAACATACACACTCAACACGGTCACATACGGCACGACATCAGCGCCGTTCCACATAAATTGCAAACATTCGTCAAACACAAAGTCATAGACATTCTGAAACATACTGATCCACACTCATGGTACTATGTACCGACCAAACAGCATCCAGCAGACATTATAACAAAGTGTACTTATGCAAAACAAATTACTACAGACACATTCATGATTTTCAGGGCCTGACTTTCTAAGGAATGATGATAACCATAGCTGGCCTGAACAACCTGGGCATCTCAGTGTATCTGACCTTCCAGAAATCCGGTACCAAACACATTTTACACACATAGACACATACATAAGTATAATAATAATTCCTTTCTTTACAAATGCTCCAATTTCAACAAACTTACACGCATCGTAGCTTACATACCTACTTAGATTCATTCATCACTGCAGAAATAAACATTCAAATACTTTCAACACACGTAACGCAGACAAACAGGTGTGCATAGGTGACATCAAGCCTTTATCAACCATATAACTTAATTAAGCTAGGTATCAGTTAGCAAAGATAGTACAAATGGAATCATTTCCTGAGGAATACGAATTGTTGACAACTAGCTGACCCCGCGAACTTCGTACCGCCTAACATATTTTTTTTTAATAATTTTTCTCTCCGTATGAACCATCCTCGTACTTCAAGGAATATTCTAAAAAAAGAATTAGCAAAACAGGTCTATCCGTTCTTGAGTTATAAAATTACAACGAAAAATGGCATTGATTTTTATAGATAAAAGGATAAAAAGTTACCAGCAAAACATAAGTTAAATTCACTTAACCCTTTTCTAGGGATCATCAATTACGATAGGAAATTTCCTATCCTTTTGAATCCAGCTCATCATATTACTAAAATCATATTTTCAAGATATCACATAACACTTTTACACGCTGGCCCACAACTGTTGCTATCACACATACGTCAACTATTTTGGCCAATTTCAGGTCGTAATCTAGCTAGAAAAACGACACCATCATGTATAACATGCAAAAGGTTTCAAGGGAAAACTGTAACTCCTGTAATGGAGCCGTTACCTGAGCAGAAACTGCATGTAAATTTTGTATTCAACGACATAGGTGTAGACTATGCATAGCCAATCATGATTAATAACCGTAAAGGGCGTGGAAGTGTAGGTACTAATTCAATGATACTTTTGTATTTTCGTTTGTTTTGTAGTCAAAGCTGTTCATTTGGAGTTGGTCACAGATCTGATGACAGAGTCTTACATAGCAGCAATTAAGAGGTTCATTTCTCGTAGGGGCAAACCCAGTGATATCTATTCAGACAATGGGAAAAATCTGGTAGGTACTGCTCGTGTGATCACCAATTTTATCAAAAATCACAGTGAGTCAATTTACAGCTGCGCTGCAGAGCAAGGTATAAACTTTCACTTCATTACCCCATACTCACCCCACTTCAGAGGCCTGTGGGAAAGTACTGTTATATCAGTTAAATACCACCTCAAAAGAGTTCTAGGCTTGGCACACCTCACTTATGAGGAAATGTACACATTACTTGTCCAGATAGCAGGCATCCTTAATTCGAGGCGTCTGACACCTCTTTCATCCGATCCATCTGTCTATGATACTATCTGATCAATCAGCTCTCACCCCCTTCAATTTTCTAATAGGTCGTACTCTAACTGTGGTACCTTACCCACAGCTGCAGAGGCATCAACGAGGCGAACTACTGCGCCAGCATTTTTGGAGACGCCTTAATAAGGAATATATTTCCCAGTTGCACCAAAGGACGCGGTGGCAGCACTCACACGGCGCGCTCACAGAGGGCTCGCTGGTCATCGTGAAGGACGAGGCGCTACCTGGAGCACACTGGCCACTGGGACGAATTCTGAAGCTTTATCCGGGACTTGACGGAGAGGCTCGCGTAGCGGACATTAAAGTACAGTCAGGCACAATCAGAAGGGCATTCCACGGAATTTGCCCGTTATTAGATGGACCACCAAATGGATCAGACATTCTTCAATGAACCTATCTGGACCGATCATCATTCATACCTTAATCAATCCACATGGATCAATCATCATAAACCTCATGCGTTCATCAACCAATCAATCAACCTGGCTGGACTGTTCAACTCATCATCCACTGCTGGCCGGGGAATATGTTCACACACATACATCTAAATCCAACGATCACACTACGACGTCGTCAACGAGCGACGCGGTACGGCGCGGCTGGGACCTCGAGGCAACAGCATCGCAACAGTGCATCTTCCGATACGACCGCGTTTGGACACCTTTTGATTTAGTACTTAGGTTGCTATAATTGTGAACCACCTAATAAACCTTTTTATAATACAGTCCGCTTGCTTTACATCGACCTGGGCCTAGATACACGTGTCGCGAGAAAGGAGCCTGTTTAAATTTGTATGGAAAGCGGTCTATGAACCAAGAGCAATACTTACGTTGCCCCATGCTAGGAATTTCTCCTTGTGGGTGCGTTTACAAACATTTAAATTCACATACACAAACAGCCAGACCTGGAACAACTACTTGCAGGTCATACAAATATTTGTTCCGTGCGGGAATCGAACCCGCGAGACGCAGCGCAGCAGTCAATCGCTTAACCACTGCGCCAACCGTGTCGTCAATATACTGTAGTGGTATTTCCGTGGGGAAACCTCAACTACATCCTTGTGCAAAGGGGCATCAAAATCTAACGCGAAGCAGAATACATTTGAAATGTGCGAGGGCCACGGCCATATATTTGTGCGCGAGTGATGGAGATAAGTAATGAGTGTCCATGGAGTTTCTTGCCCGTTCTTCTCCATAGGTACCTACTACGCTTTGGAATGGGCAACTAGCTTCATATTTCTGACTGACCGACCACTTGACAATTCAAAAGTGCCTGTAAATGGTTTAATTGAAATAAATGCTTTGAGTTTGAGTTTGGGGTCATTGTACGAAATTCCTTCTGCTTCGCGACCGGTCTTTTTTTGTATTGCGCAGTGTTTTTTCTGTTTTAAGTCGTAATCAACCTATTATATAAAATTAAAAAAAAATACCAAGAAATCTGTACCGTTGGGCTGGCAAGTGACTCTGTCTAGCAGAGGAACACTTTAATTAAGTATTATACCGTCAGAAAGAACCCCGATAAACGTTTTGAAAATACAAAATGTACTATAAAAATATTTATTTATTTTTTTATTTTTAAAATATTATATTGCTCAAAACGTTTGATTTTGATGTCACCTTGCTAAAGGGTATAAGTAGTTAAGGTATCCCCACAGAAATACCACAACAGTATCGCTATAGGTTCATAGACCACTTTTGTTGAGTCTACTTTGACCCCTAGTGAATACATTAGCCTAGTGTCTCATACCGAAACTTCTGCTCCCCGCTGTAGGTGAACACGGCATCGTAGCACTGGTAGACGGTGGTGTTGAGGATGACTTTTAGGTGAGAGCCCTCCGAGTGCAGCTGGTACCCGGGAGTATTCTCCAGCGCCCACCACCGCACGGCGCAATCCTCGGACACTGTTAGCAGAACAAGGTCTTTACAGCTACCAGCATAAGAGTTGATGATGTCTTTTCAACCTTAGCTTCCAATGATTTTATACGGAAACAGGTGACATACAAAAAGATAAAGAACATAGGGGGTTGAAAATGGTTATCTAATAATGAGGCTGTAACGACCACTGACTATAGATCAGCTTAAGCCAGTACAAATGACTCAGATCGGTGTCAAGTAGTAATGATCTCACCGCACCATGAAAACTAACTGAGTCACAAGTCACGCACTCGCTCGGTAGAGTGTTTTTTATTTAAGCCTCGAATCTAATATGTGCCTGCAACAGGTAGGTATCGAAGCGACGTCAGCAACCACGTGTAAAAACATTACAAAGTTACTCTATCCACTTACATGCCATACAAACTTTCTTGAAGAAGGCGACATCGTTGTCCACCTTCAGCTTTGCCGTGGTATAGTCGGCTATGCCCTGGCAGTTTCCTCTGCCATAAGCTACAACAACAGCAGCGCAATCCGGCAGCTCACGGCATCTGGACAGGCAGGCTCCAGCGAGGGAATCTTCATCGCCGCTCGCCGAGTATACGAATACAGGTGTAGCGATCTCCGGAGCCACCCCTGACCATCGTGTAAACGTCACCGAACGACCAACCCCGCATTGTGCGTTGGATGCTATAATAGGCAAATAAAAAGTTTTAAAGTAGGTACATTCAATTACGATTCTTAAAGTCACGATAGGTAGGTAGTTAATAAATAGATACGATATATTTCACTTGAACCTGTCATTGGTACTTCAGGTTTTACATCTTGCACTAAAGGATTGGGTTCTAACACTAATACGTTAGAGGCACCTAAACTTGCTTGCTTCCGCCAGTATTCATAAAAGTGTATAAAAATAAATTCAAACAAGATAAAATAAAATACAATCCTTAATGGTAATTTATTAGGGGTCGAAAGGTAGAACAGTTATAATTTATTCAATGTATTTATTATATACTCTATAGCCCCTTAGCCTATGTATATAGGTACGTAGGTAGGCCTTTATAGACGTCATCGTGTGTGAATCATGTTTTCGAAACAACGAAAGTAAAGTACAGACCAGACAGCAGGGTTGCCAGGCGTTGGATGTTTTTCCTCGTACCAGGGTTGCCAAATATCTCGTAATTTCAGAACATAATCTCGTAAAAGTAAAAAAAAAAAAAAGTCGTAAATTCCATAGTTTACACAATGTATTTACTTCCATCTGGTTTGCATTAGGAATACTGGCTGTTAAATGAAACAAATTACAACTGTGATTCACATTTTAATAAGTTCACTTAAATGAGTAGGTACAAATGATTAATTAATAGAATAAATTCTATTAAAGTACTAAGTACGTGGCTAATTACATTAAAATGTCAGGGAGATTACTTAAATCATCTTTGTTATTGTTGTACAGTGTTTCAGTTGTCATTCTAGAATATATTTCCTTAGAGGGTTCAAATGTTATACAATTTCCTTGACGATTTGGGCCCTTAGCACAATCGGCAGCTAAAAGTGTACCATTTACTGTGTCTGTAATAAGACGATTTCTAAGGTCTGTTTTAATTAAATTTGTCTTACTGAAAACACGCTCACAGTCTGCATTTGCATGAGGTAAAGACAGAACTGCGAGAGTGAAACTGGCCAATTGGGAGAAATCTTCTGTTTTAAGTAACATTGCCCAGAACTCATCAGGATCTTTAATATCTTGAAGCCATTCTGGGTACCGAGCTTTTGCAATAGGCAGTCTTGTCCATTGATCGTCTATCTGTTGCTTTTGGTTATCACTGAAAGATGCAGTTATGCGTGGTAAGACTTCCATGAGGGGCATCAATGTTGGGACGTGATCCCTGAAATCATTAGAGAGAGCTGATTCTGGTCCTAAGGCTTGAAGTTTTGACAGCACAGGGTCTTCCATATCGTACCGTTTTCTTATCTCTAAAGCACCAGTCTAAGGAAATTTCTGCAGCTTGTGAAGAACTGTGCCTTTTTTGCGGGCTGCCTGACCACATCAGGATGTTTTAGTAGTTCGTATACTTTAATTCCAAGATACATTGCGGCGTCATGTAATTGGAATTGCTCATTTTTAGGGTCCACTTCACTTACATTTGGACGCATAACATATTCTCGCTTTAAATAACGTAGGAGAAGTTCTTGATATAAATCTCGAATTTTATCATGCAGCTTGTGAATAACCACTTTTTCATTTTGGAATTCTTGATTGAATTTGGTGAACAAAGGCAGGGACCAGTCGAGAAAACAAAAATATAACTTGTGAAAAGGATCACACAGCTTTTCCAAGATGGATATTGCTCGATTTTTTACCTCAGCGTTTCCTTTGTGTATTGGGTTTGTAGTGAAATCAATAAAAAATAAACGCAGTGCTTCCCATTGCTCTAATATTCTTGCGACTACTGCTGTTAGGGACAGCCATCTGGTTTGAGAAGGTTTCAAGATTTTATGTGGTTCAACTTCAAGAAAAGATTGAAACTTGCGGAAATCAAACTGCCTTTTGTCACTGTTTTAAAAAAAGTTATATATGTCACGAGCTAGTTGTTCTGCTGATTCCGGAAGTTCCTTACAAGCCTGACTTGCACATAGGTGTGCTGAATGGCAAACACATTTCGAAATAAAAATCCCTGGTAAGTCTCGCAGTAAACGTGTTTTGACTGAATCATTTTCGCCCATCATGACGTTACATCCATCCGATCCAAAGCCAATCATGTTTGTAAGTGGCACATTACGACTGGTAAAAGAATTTACTAACGCTCTGTATATATTTTCAGCGCTCGCCGTAGGAACTTCATCGGTGCCCGTTTCTTCTCTTTAAAAATCTTATACAATTCCCAGAATACGCTGCAGATTTTCTGAGCATCTTTGTCAAAATAACGTACCACAACACAAGCCGTTTTAATCGTAGATACAACGCGTACAGAGACCGCTAAATCTCGTAACGTTACGAGATTTCTCGTACATCTGGCAACACTGCCAGACAGTGAGACAGCTAGGAGTAGGAGGCGGGCGAGTAGTCTGCTACGAGACGAGTATATAACCGCTCACCCAGCAGGAGATTCTCTCTTTACACCGGTAATGGCAAAGTTCCAATAGCTCGTATCCTTCAAACCGCAGTCAACAAACTCGGCGAGTGGTTTAAAAAGTGGAGAATAGAAGTCAATCCCGACAAAAGCCAAGCGGTCCTATTCACAAGACCGAGACACGGCCTCAGCCCCCCCCAACCGATCACTATGTCAGGCAAGCCGATCCCTTGGGAGAAGCGAGCCAAATACCTCGGTGTCATCCTCGATGAGCACCTATCCTTCGCAGAGCATATAAGGAAGGCCCGCTCGCGCGCCGCCTTCGCTCTTGGTAGACTCCACTTCGTTCTGAATGCACGCAGCAAACTATCCCTCAGGTGTAAATTACGCATTTACACAGCGTGCATTCGTCCAATCATGACCTATGCTAGTGCAGTCTTCGCACACGCCAAACCCCATCACATCCATAGGATGCAGGCCCTACAAAATCGTGTCCTTCGTAGGGCAACAGGTTCCCCCTGGTATGTCCGTAACGAAATACTCCACCTAGATCTCAAAATCCCCACTATCCATCAATTCATGAAACGCAACTCCAAGCGTTTCTTCGACACCTCCGACAAACATCGCAACCCTCTGGTTGTCAAGGCCGCAGGCTATGTCCCCTCTAAAATCAGCCACCTCCGCCGCCCAAGGCATCTCCTCACGGACCCCGATGACCCCATAACACTCCGCCAGGAGAGCAATAGGGCCACCAGTACAGTGTACAAATTACACAAACCGTCATTCCGTCCTCGCCGCCGAGGTACCTCGCGAACCCCCCGACTTAATCGTCCCCCCCGACCCTTGCCCGACGAAGCGCCAGCCCGCGCCGTAGCTGAGCCCGTAAATATAAACCCCCCCGACTGTGACCTCTGAGTTTATTTTGGCGTTTCTTCTCAGAGAGTAGTCAATTAGGAAACGCCGACCTCATCAAGCTTAATAATAAGAAAAATCTGATACAGCCTGTCCCACCTTGCTGTCCCCCCCCCCCCCCCCCAGCGACGCCCTAAGCCGAGGTTCGTACCCCACAGGGGGTGCCCTTAGGTGATAGTCGCTTAGTATGTAATAATACGCCCCTGGCTGGAGGCTTTGAGTTTCACTTAAGGCAACCACAGGATAGTCCGGTTAAGTAGTAACGACCTCTCTAGGTCTACTACGAGATGCCATAGTTAGGAAAAAAAAAAAAAAAAAAAAAGGAGATTCTCTCACAATATCGCACCGTCCATTGCCTAGTCAACTACGGCACACTCCAGGTTTCGTGTCCGCTCGTCTAGTGCGTGTGTTTGAAGAGTACTTTATTTGAAAATTGTCATCTTCATCATATCTGCCCTGCATTTGAATATTATATTCTACTAATAATATTTATTAAAACTGGAAGCATTAAAGGTCAGTCAAGTTATTTATTTTTATTGTTTATTTGTAGGATGTCACCATCCGGTTTTAAATATGCTAATATTCAAAATAAATATTTGGTAGTGTAACTAAGACGTTTCGAAGAAAGTTATGAAAAAAAAATGTAGAGCAAAAATTAAAAGCTTTTAGTTTTTTTTTTTTCATAAGGTGAAGTTTTAATACCCATAAAATACAAGTACAAGCAGCAATGCTATTCACGCTCACTTCACCTACGTTTTCACGGTGAGATAGTTACAGAATAGCACCGCTGTTCATAATATCATGATTGTTTTCTCCGAAAAGTTTGTACCTTCAGTACATCCACATTTCATCGGTTGTATTCTTAATACATGTACAGAGTTGTATAGAGAGTGCATAGTTCAGTATTATACAATTTTCTTGATTTCTCACATAAAAGTTCAGTATTAAATTTACTAGTGCAGAATTCAGAGTAAATTAAATATAACGTAGGTTGCCGTCGAAGTCGATATTCTTGTTATATTGACTACTAGGTACCTGCATCACTGCGTGTCCTGGTAAGGCGACTGTGGCGTCGAGGGCACTATGTTTTTCGAACTTTATGACTGGTTTTCGTTTTTGCCATCTTACGTTACTAAAAATGAAATCTAACTAAAGCTGTTCACTTCAAATAAATTACGAAGAGTCAGGGCCATCGCACACTAGAGACACGACAGTTTTTAGACAATCTTGTTTCACATAGACAAGTCAGCTTTAAGATTAAAGAGAAACAGTTGTGTCTACCACACGGCGCATACCAAGACGAAACTGTTTGTGTACGACGACGCATTATAACTTCATCAGTAGCAGAATGGACTTCACCGAAGCTGCTGTGATAAGCATCCTTGTTACACGAGCAATTGCAAAACGGCGCAGAAGACGTAAATATTGGGTACACCCCATATACAGTGAAAGACTGATAAAAGGGAAGTTTTATTTACTGTGTAATAAATTAAGGCTTCACCCTCGAAAGTTTTTCAAGGACTTTCGAATGAATGTGTCTACCTTTGATAATTTATTGAAATTGTTGGAACCTTACATTACTTATCAAGACACTAATTTTCGCAAAGCTATACCGGCTTCTGAACGACTAGCAGTGACGTTGAGGTAAGTAAAACTAAATATATATTTTAAGTAAATAATAAGTTTAATCAGTCTTTTTCAGTCATCATCATTTTCATTCTTAATACTAATATATTTATTTTTAAGTAAATAATAAGTTTAATCAGTCTTTTATGTCTCATAATCATTTTCATTCTTAATAATAATATACAGGAAGATTTTTTAGTCACCGTCCAAATTTTTTCCAGGCATTAGGTACGAGTATCATTCACTAACTCCATTTTTGCAAAAAAAATCGATACGTAAAATTTTCATATTAAATAATTTTCTCGAAAGAATTATCCGCTCTGCGTGGTCACAAGTTAAACGTTAATAAAACTACACTTGCCGCGCAAACATTCAATGAAAAGGGCAGCGCGCACCCCGCTAACCCCCGCCCCGCTACACCTGCGCGAAACATCTATCGTTACCGTTAGTCGGCCCCGCGCACCCTTCCGCGACGCAAGCGCTTACTTCCGTGTTCCCGCGCATCCCGCCGGCGCGGCGCGGGCGGCGGCGCCCCACGCTATCGTGAATTTGTTTACAATGTACTCCTACCACGAGTGTTACGAAATGGTGCCATCTTACATACTTAGTGGAGAAAGCTTGAACGGTGCCCAGAGACTGTACGAAGCAGAAAGTATTCCTCGCCTTCGCAATCAAGGGATAATAAATCCTTCAGTACCTAATCGCCAAACGATTTTGGCCGCAAATCAGAGGCTATTAGACCATGGCCAATTTATAGCTCCTACACACGCTCAAGGATGTGGCAGGCCGAGACTCACAGTAGAGATCGAAGGAGATATCTTCGATTTCTTTGAACGGAGCCCTAGATCGAGTACGCGAGATGCAGCGCGGCGCTTCGGCGTAAGCCAATATGCCGTGTGGAAACTTCTCCATACTGCTGGGTTGCACCCGTACCATTTTCAAAAGGCACAGGCCTTGAACGACGCAGACGCCGCGCGTCGTTCCTCGTCGAGCCTTCTGCGAGTGGCTGATCGTACTCCCCGATGCTAACATTTTGTGGACTAACGAGGCCTGGTTTACTCGAGTGGGGCTGTATAATTTGCATAATGAACATTGGTGGTCATTTCGAAACCTTTTGAATTTGATTTGAAAAGTGACACTGTAGTGCTCAACAAAATTAAAAATAATGTGCAAAAACGTGCAAGACTCTGTTTAGAGAGAAACGGTACGCATTTTGAACATTTATTAAAGTACTGTTAATGTTCTAAGATGATTTTGATTAAATTTTTAATTATTTGTACATAAGTTGATTAAATTTTTTTAAATACGCCTAATAGCAAAATGTTTTGGCATGGTTTTAATAAGGTATAAAGTTCTTATTTACCTATCTAATTTATTTTTACTTTATTTGTAATTGCTTAATGGATTATATTCTAATCATAGTGAACA
This sequence comes from Brachylomia viminalis, assembly GCA_937001585.2. Lineage (NCBI taxonomy): Eukaryota > Metazoa > Arthropoda > Insecta > Lepidoptera > Noctuidae > Brachylomia > Brachylomia viminalis. The sequence continues at coordinate 8,246,730 of OW443302.2, read as the reverse complement.
TACTCGTAGCACAAACCTTTTGCTTATTGACGGTCCTAAGCCCGTGAAAGTATGAAGGGAAAATTTGCAACTTTGTTTATTATTGTGTTATCAATGAATTGCGACGGCGCGCGGGGCGGGCCGGCCCACGTAACTTCAACTAGCGCGCACGCACGGCGCGGCAGTGTCCAGAAACATAAACTTTTTATAGATAACTTTGTGATGTGATATCTTAATATTTTTGTATTGAGTGATACTAAAAGAAAAAACACGTATTCAATGATTTTCGCCAAAGATTAATATATAAAAATTTGGACGGTGACTAAAAAATCTTCCTGTATATTTATAAGTAAATAATAAGTTTAATCAGTCTTTTATGTCTCATAATCATTTTCATTCTTAATACTAAAGTAATCACAGACTACGTCTCAGCAATGCGATTCTGTAACCATCTCACCGTGAAAACTTAGGTGAAGTGAGCGTGGAGTGAGCTGTCAGTGTCGCCCCAGTGATGCTAGATTGTAAATGTAACGTTGGTCAATCCCTAGCATCAGTGGGGTGACACTGACACCTCACTCCGCGCAAGTCTTCACGGTGAGATTTTTACAGAATCGACCGGCAGATTTGTCATAATATCAAAAAGTAAAGAAAAATCAACTCAATGTTACATGGTCATAACTTGAGTATTCGCAATATTCTAACACATGATTTTGTGAATATGAACTGAATTAACTTTTATAAAATATGAGTTTTAGGTGACTATATTCACGTAAGTATTATAATATTGCGCCTACAAATGATAGAGCCAAATATTTAAAAAATCAATCGTATTCCAAATCGTTAGAGTCTAGAAGTCATATCATAGAAGTTAGAGTAATAGCTTTCGAGAGACTAGTTAGTATAATTATTACTCGGTGATGTAATTGGTTGCATCTGGCCTAGATCTAGCGATTCATGTTGTAACTGAGAAGGTCCGGGTTGTAACTGAGAAGGTCCAGGTTGTATCTGAGAAGGTCCGGGTTGTATCTGAGAAGGTCCAGGTTGTATCTGAGAAGGTCCGGGTTGTATCTGAGAAGGTCCGGGTTGCATCTGAGAAGGTCCGGGTTGTTTCTGAGAAGGTCCAGGTGAGCTCGCTGGCTGGGGTGAATGTACAAATCTTTGAGATAGGTCCTGAAGTTCTCGAGGTAATGCTTGTTGTATTTGAGAAGGTCCAGGTGAGAATACTGGCGGAGGTATATGTCTGGTAATTCTTTGCTCGTTTATTATGCGTATTATACGCAATATATATTCAATATTTGCATTTTTACATCCAGTTTATCTGGGAGCGACAGTCGTTGTAGCATGGGTACCAGCGACAACGCAAAGTTGTGATCTTCATCGTTGACAGTTGTTTCATTTTGCTTTCTCTCTAAAATATTTAGTAGTGATTGTTCAAATGCTTTATCTGTCTTAGGTGAAGGACGTCGAGGACATACTCGCTCGATATCTGTGGAACTAGTCCCGTCAGCATCATCACTTTCATTACTTATGTTACTTGCCGTTTCTCTTGGATCAATGGTAGGTGACAGAAACATCATTCGTTCAAAGTACGTGTAGGTTCGTCTTTTCTTGGCGCCCTGCCCCGACTTGGTGTCTCGTTGAATTCTTAATTCTCGTGAAAAACAATGCCGTAGGTTTAGCCAGCGCTTTTGAGCATCTTTACCTGTAAAAAATAATAAATAAATTAACGTTAATATTGTTTGTTTCAGATATTCAGCAGCACAACAATGTTTTTTTGACCTCTCACTGGACTATCTCATTGCACCGTCTACATTGAGAGGCATAGTGAAGAAGACATGTGACAAGCTTTGGTTGGTTTTACAGCCTCTGTATATGGCTGAGAAAACCAATGAAGACTGGATAAACATAGCAAAACAGTTTAAGTTTAGAGCTGGTTTTCCTAACGTTATTGGAGCCATAGACGGAAAGCATATTAAAACAGAAAAACCCAATAATGCAGGCTCAGAAGATTTTAATTACAAAAAATACTTTTCTGTAGTATTGATGGCATGGGTGGATGCTGACTATAAATTTATATTTGTAGACATCGGCTCATATGGATCATCATCAGATTCAACTATTTTTAAGAACTCAATTATGGGAAGACGGTTGGAACAGGGGACTTTGAATATCCCAGCAGGAAATACGCTACCAGGCGATGAAGGTGGTCGTATTTTGCCATATTATGTAATTGGTGATGAAGCATTTGGACTATCCAAAAACATTTTGCGACCTTACGCTAAGAGAGATTTGAACATAGTAAAAAAAGTATTTAATTATCGCCTTACTAGAGCTCGCCGATTCGTTGAATGTACGTTCGGAATCATAACCAATAAATGGCGTATTTTACACAGACCTTTAGATGTTAACAGGGACTATTGTGACAGTATTATTAAAGCCTTTTGTATCCTTCATAACCCTCCTTCCTTCTTTTGTTTCCGATCACGTTTCGATCGATTTGATACCGTTTACAACTGTCCACTAAAAGTACTTAAGTTTTTTTACACAGTTGCATCACTTTCGCCGCTTTTCTTCGAGTATTTTTATAATCTTCCGCGCTTAGATCATAAAGCAATGGGTGCTGAGACACCAATGTAATTAAAAGTTCATCTTCTTCTTCGGTAAAAACCTCAGAAGCCATTTTTATAAAAAGTAACCTCAAAATACAGCGACACTGCAAGCGCGGCTGAGCGACTGACGATAACACGGGCGTCTGATAACGCGGTCACAGCGGCACTGACGCCGCGTTAGTGTAGCTGCGCTCGAATAGTGTTCCCGTTCCCTTGAATTTCATACATTTGCATAGAACATCTATCTGTCGCTCTGTCGCGGCGTCAAAGACGCGGTGCCACTATAGATACAGATACTATGCTATAGATAGACGCTCGCTTCCAAATTCTACCTTTACCTTTAAGGATCGGTCACTAATAAAAAAACACCCTATATTATACAATCCTATATAGTAAAAGCAAAATATTAGGTATAATATGATAACATAATAATAATAAAGGCAAGTGCGGGTACTTACATGCATTTTTCTTTTCTTCAGCCGACATTTCCCCCCACCTCACAATACCCACTAGTTCCATTGTAACTTCGTCACATTTTTTTTTTTAAATTGACGTCAAAATATTCTTTGCATAATTTATTATAAAGGATAGGTCTTTTTTCCACCTCGTCAATTAGTTTTTCAACGAGTTCTTCGTCTGTAAACACGTGACGCGTGTCACGTGTTTACGCTCTGAACGCTCGGATCAGACTAAGGTACATCGCTAACATTGCTAGACAGTTTTGTCGTTGATGTGCGCGCTCGCATACACTTCAAAGGGAAGCCGACAGTCGTTAGTCAGACTTGTCGCCGTGCAGTTGTTGTATGCATTAGACAGCTTTGACTATGAGACGTTTTGTTTCAAATGTGCGCGTTTAGTACTTTTTATTATACCATAGTCTGTCTTGAGACTGTCGTGACTATAGTCTGCTCTTAGCCTTAGATAGAAAAGTGTGCGCGTGTCGTCTCCGGTTGGTTTAATGCTCTAAGGGTTAAGGCAAATTAAACAAAACATTAATTGTTAAATAGTTTTATTATTCAGTATGATAGGATACTTTACAAATTACTCTAAGCTTGTAGATGTATTTTGAGTAATACGAGTGGTTTTTTTATGCGTTGTGTAACTTTGAACTCTAGCATTAGATCTAAGAATTGAATTTCCTGTTGTTCTCTAAAATATCTATGTTAAAATCTCCGCCTATAATAATATCGTAATATTTGTAAGATTAAAGAAGGTTTTGGTTTGGGAAACTTACCTTACTGACTAAGCTTTATATAAACTTGGTTGTCTTTAATTGATAGTGAGACTTAAATAACAAAATAGAATGGCGTAACGGTATAGAAAAGTTTTAAGTCCGTTTTAAATTATGGTAAGTAGGTACCTACATCTACATTAAATTTATGAAATTGAATACTCTATGTTGGACTAAATTGATGATTCGAATGGCTAATATAAACTTAATGTTAGATATTTCGTATATTCAGAATTCAAACAACCCCAAACATTTAAAGTTAATTAGAAAAAGTACAACATCGTCATGTCGTGAATAAGATGACAGTAACAACCCCCACCCTACATTCAAGTTTAGGGTCACTTATAACGTTACATACACTGTAGTGGATTATGTATGAAAGCGTCACAACAACAAAACTTTGTAGGTATTACCAATACCGTAACCGAACGTACCGGTACAGTACAGGTACTGTTCTTAGTTATAGTTATTATTCTTACTGTCATAGTTCTTAGAAATAAGTAGGTCTACTTATTTCTAAGAACTATGACATAGAGGTGGGCGCCGCGCCGGCGCAGCGCCGCCGCGCCGCTAACACCACGCCGCCGCCGCCGCCGAGTATTTAAAAATTCGCTCAAAACTTATAAATTTTGCGCGGGCACGACGCTGATAATGAGATTGAGAAGGTGCCCTCTTTGAAAGAGTTGGTGAAGAAAATAAAGATGGCAGTGAAAGCCATTAGATACCGTCTGCCAGATTTGGAAAAAGAAGCTGAAAAAGAACAGTTAGAGTTCTTACAGGAAATCGAAAGCGTTTCGGAGGTCCTGGAGACTGATGAAAATGATCAGATTAGCGACGACGAGGACGTTCCACAGACCTCGCAAATGTTCAACGACGAGTTTGGCGATTTAAATCACTTGCCGAGCATCAAAACTGCTACGTCCACACACCCGCTCGCATAGTGTTCTAAGCATGTTAGAGAGTCTGGCGCATTGTTGCAATAGGAACCCTGTTAATTCTATACTCACCAGGATTGGCCAGGAAAACTTGAAATTGGTACAATCAGAATGGAACCTGCTAGAAGACCTTATTAGATTTCTTCGGAAATTTCGCGAAGCAGTCGAAGTTTTGTGTGCACAAAAGTCTATTTCTCTTAATTTGGTTCTTGTGTTTCGCTCTGAATTAAAAGAGATTTTAAACTCAATCTCAGACGAAGAAAGAGTGACAATGATAACACTCAAAAACAGAATGCTGGAGAAATTTGACCACAGGTTTCCTTTGACAAAACATGTAGTAGTGGCATCTCTTTTGGATCCCAGATTTTCAGGATTGAAAGAAACCGATTCGTATTTAGAGAGCGAATGAAACACAAACTGTGCTGCTTTTCTGGTAGACTGCATCGATGAGTATGTTAGGACTTGTGATTTGCCACGTACCGGAAGCGTTGAGACTTCCCATGATCCATCAGAGTCACGACCGAGCTCCTCTTCTTCTTCAACTCAATCTTTGCTGACAAAATGGTCTAAAAAGCACAGTGCTTGCAGCAATATTCATGAGTCACCAGAATCAGATTTCTCCCAAGAATGCTGGAAATACCTAGCTACAGTCGATTCTAAAGAGTTGGACACTTTAGATGGGGATCTGCTTGAATATTGGCGAGAGAAGAAAAATGTGTTCCCAGGACTTGCTGCCCTTGCCAGGATTATTCTTGCAATTCCTGCTACGAGCACCCCTAGCAAACGTGTCTTTTCCGTGGCTGGATTGGTTTTGAATGCAAAGAGATCACGTTTAAGCCCTGCTCGTGTAAACAAAATAATATTTATACACGATAATTATAAAAATTGTAGAAACATATAGGACAAATGTGTTATTCATTAAAAATAAAACGATTAAAACATAAAAAGGTTTTATGTTTGATTAAAAAAATGCCGCGCCGTGGCGTGGCGCCGCCGCGCCGATCATTTGGCCCGGCGGCGCGCCGCCGCCGGCAAGTTTTAAGTCGGCGCCCATCTCACAGAAAAAAGGCCTTTTTTCTGTATATAGCCCATGATTGGACGAATTTGACATTGAATGTCTGTATGCGCTCGCTTAGTCATGTAGCCATGAGTAGCCATGAGCGACCACACTATTTGCTACAACGCGACGAACGCACCATCTTCAAAAAAGGAACGTGCCCGCGCGCGGAGACAGGCAGTCTGTCGTCGCCATTGGCCCATGAACTATCAAATTTTTGACTCCGTGAGTGAAAATTGATAAAACAAGGACAAATTGTGCATTACCGTGTGGTGCTACTCGTGCCGGTTTCCGTGGTCAACGGTCTACTCGAAATACCGCTCAGATCAATTGGGAGCCAGCTGCAGCAGGAGATAAGGTGAGTTGCATTACAGCCATCTCTCTGTTGAATTGTTTCCTGGATTGGGTGAACGGCGAACTCAGTTATATAGGAAGTTCTGTACGAGAACTACCTATATAATATTCTTCAACCAATCGAAATTCTTACAGTCCACTCCTCTATTCCACATTCTGGTCATTCGAGCCCGGATTTTCTTAATTTCATTTTGCTAAAACCACGCTTCCAAAATGGCGGAAGTTTTAGAAATGAAACGTAAAACGTTACTAGTTAGAAAGGAATATTTATTTACGAAGATACAAAAACTTTATGACTATTCCAAAAAGTTGGGAACTGGTTCGGATAAGTTTCAATTGTTTACGGTATTAATGTCGGAAATGGAAAGTGTTCGTGCGAAGTTTGAATCCGCCATATTTGATTTGTACGAAATAGAAGTGCAAATAAAACCTACTTAATGCAAAAATGTCGATTAGTAAACTTGAAACATTTGACGAAATGTATAATCAATGTCAGTTAATCGTTAGTAAACGTTCAAAATCAGAACCTGACTGCGGTGCTGCATTAGAAAAAAATGATTTCCTGATGAATGATTGAAAAGTCACCGTATTGTAGCAATACGGTGACTTTGCAGCGTGATGTGAAAAAGAGTATTGGAGATATTCTCAACATTGAAGTGCCACAAGAAAGCTGTGTACAAGAGCTACATAAAACAAGAAAAATATGTGGATTATGCCCAGCTAAAAAAAGGCGTATGACAAAATATTGTTGTACATACTGCAAAAAGGCCATTTGCGGAGAGCATACAGTTCCTATTTGTAATAATTGTAAGAATTAATATTGTTTATTTTTCATTGTTTTGTTTGATTCCTTAAAGAAATGACTTTATGTTTTTGTTTCTTTTATAAAATAAATAACAACGATTTTGAAAATATTTGCGTTTCATTGCGTAGTCTGTGAATCGAATGGTTAGTGATAGTGTTACTCCGATTTAAGGTTAGTGATCAGGTCCTGCTTTAAATATCGTTAAAAATCTACCTATCACTGCCGCTAATTATACATTAGTTTGGCAAAGTTAAGTTGATAGATATCACGACCACAGAACATTAGCATGTAGGTATTTCGAAAAAAGGAGATTGGGCATATTTGTATGACGGTTTGCCCAACCATTGTAGCAATAAAGGCTATATGGTTATATCTTGTACTACTTGCCCTCATCACATAAATGTATTTTTTTTTACTTTCAGCGACGTCAAAGTATTTTTTTTGAATATTTAAAAAATTGCATCCTTAGCAAATAACCTACTTGTTTGTTTAGTGTGTTATTGTCTGATATTTTAATTTTTACGGATATTTTATATTCACTATCATAATATTATATATATGTATGGTGTATGTATGTAGCCTACTGCTGCATGCTATTTTATTTGAAAGTGGCGAGTGAAGTTCAAAAGGGGATAAAAAATAAAAATAAAAGTGCATTGATCGCTATTTTTATTTGAAACAACAATATATCAGAAAAAAACAACTAAGTATAAGATTAAGACTTACACTTTTATCATGTACAATAGAAATATATTATATATATATATATAATATATATATAAAATATATATATTTATATTTTCCGTTATTATTAATCATTCTCATCATTTAAAATAATATGATCTAGAAAACTTGCCGGGATTTGAAAATCATTTTGATGTCTTGCAAATCCCAAGTACCAAACTATACTCATAATGTGGGCACAAGTTCCGATAGTACGACTTCCGGTTAAGCACGAACAATAAAGGTGTGGTAAAGCCTCTCTACCTGTCATATTGGTCTTAACTAAAATATACGAGTAATAGGTTTTTCTCAACGTATGTCGTGAATGAATCTGTCCTCGTAATAACGCACAGTTACTTGCATCTATTTCATAATCCGTTAGGTTTGGACTTATTTCGTGGCACACTTCTATAGTATATATACCACCCCTTAAATGTTCACCGACATACGATTTGGCCAGTTTTATTTGATAAGTTCCAAGAGCAATCAATATCAAATCTTCTTCGCTTAAAATAGGAAAAGGAATATTCAGTGTGTCACTATTTATTTGGATAAATTGCGCCCTTCACCTGTTTATATTATTTTCTGTTACGAAATTACCAAGACGATTTGGTACATCTATTCTCTCATTAATAATATTAATAATCTCGCTAGCGTGGGTATTATTTTCTAAAGGCGCTCTAAATGCGTTAAGAAGAGCAGCGGCTATTCGTATGTCAGTAAACATATGGGTCATGGCTCTATTAAAATAGTCCTGACGGAATAACTTAAAGTCTCGTTTGATGCGCCCATTAATAACTTCTACTACCCAACGGACTATTGTTACAAGCCGGGATTCATTTGCTTGGTGAGTGGTAAGTTGCGTAGCGTTACGGTCTTTTGACGGTGGCATATGCCATTCATAGCCGAAGCTTTCAAGAACAGGTATTGCATCCCTAAATCCACGGTCAAGCACGAACGTATCTCCTTCATGAAGAAGGTAATGTAAAGGTGCATCTTCCTCATTGCAAATACGGGACATTATAGTTGCATCAGAAGTCCTGGCTGAGTATGGGCCAAACACTTCTAAAATATAGCCGTCTGGACAAACTACAACAAATGGCTTTAATAGATTTCGGAACTTGTGCAAGCTATATGAAACCTTTTGAAATAAAAAGTTACTACTCTTCTGAATATATATATAATATAAGTGCCATCCAAGATTAATATTGCCTTTGGCGGATTATTTTCACTACTTCCGTATATGGCATTTGGGATTTGCAGGCTGTGTGATATGATTTCATCTCGGGTCATATGATCTAAGCCAAGGTGTCGCGGTACAAACTGAGATGAAAGGCAGTCGCGGGCAACATTCATGTATCGCTCAAGTGCTCGTCTGCTCATTGACAAGCGACTCGCGAGTCTTTCGTTAGATTCTCCCGTGCGAAGCTTCATCAAATAAATGCCCAGTGCGGTTTTTGGACGATTACAACAGTCTGTCAAAGAAGGTATTTCCAACAGTAAATTGTTGAACTGCACAAGCGTTAAGCCAGTGCAAAAATATAATTCATCTGCGTCTATATTTTCAACAGTGTCAAAATCGAATATTTTTTTTTCCAAATATGCTTTGCGTTGAGTTTCCAGCACATCTGTTAATTGGCTCACAGAAAAAGACTCAACAGTTCTTAATAAGTCATCATTGTCTAAATCGGCCCATATATTGGATCGCAAATGACGTTGACATACGCGTGCACTGCCTGGAGTGTATATTTTTAAATGCATTAATAAATATATAATTATGTTCTTAGGAATCGTCATTCGTTCTACCTCAAAACAATTCCTAAACATACAGCGATTTGACGTATTCGACAATCTTTTATAGCCGGATAAAACCACGGACTGATCTTGTACGTTCACATTTATAGCATTTGCTTGGTCATCTGGTTGATCTGCTACAGCCTGCTCACTCTGCCGATTCATTCGGTCTTCATGACGCCTTGCAGCCACCAAACAGCGATAGCATATCATCATTCGGTCATTTGCAATCGCCTACAACAACGAAAAAACTCAACTTTTATATTGTTATTAGTCGTATCCGCCACTTTCGTGGAATATTAATAATATAATAATATACATATAAGTAAATATAACGGATACTAGGTAGTCCAATACTCCGAGACATCAGTATATTAGCGAATATTACTGTACATATTACATTCGTTTTCGTATGGGGCCTCGTACACAGGGACGCGTTGCCGCTATTTTGTTATGCGTCGGCGACGTGTGCTTGTGTACGAAACCCCATACAAATATACTGCGATAGTCGTCGGGATACTAAGGTCGTGGAATACCGGTAAGTACTTGCTTCTTGTGTAAAAATACGGACAAAAATATTGTTTCTTTATTTCCAATGATAATAGTATTAATCTTTAGTTAGTTTGTATTGTTTGTTTGTTGCATTATATCAACATTGCACCTGTGAAGTGAATTACCTGATGTATGTTGATATTATTTTGTAGAACATATTCAGCAAATCCAGGTCTTTCTTCAAGCTCGCCTCGAGTTAAAATATGTCGCGACCTGTCTAGTCGCACACTCCGACCACAAGTCACACATTGTTCTCTATGTGGTTCCATTTTCACCAAAATCCGGTAACTTGGAGTAATCAAAGTCCGTTTAGAATAACCGAATCGTAGGTAATAACAGAAACAATGTCCAAACACAGCCGAGTCGTCAGTAAAGAAATCAAACCATAAAAATGTCCAAACACAGCCGAGTCGTTAGTAAGTACAGGAATCAAATCACTCTGAACGCACGTTAGCACCAGAACAGTATTCACGAATGAATGGCGACATGGGGATGAATAGTTTGTTGTTCCTTTTGTTTTAGGTTTGCATACTATCTCGCTCACTCGCACTTAGTATTAGCGAGAGCGAAAGCAAGCCTTAACAACAGTAGCTACCTTTCTCGCTCCCTCACTCGTTGTGTGACTCACTCACGCGCACTTGGTGAGAGCGCTTGTAGTGACGCCATTTTGATTTGTATTATTACACGTGGTAGTTTAAGGGTGTTACTACACAAATCGGACATCGATCGATTCGACATTGATCGATTGGTGTGGCTTTGTCTGATCGATGGATACCGTTAGAATAACCTAGATCGATTGCCGGTCGATGGCATCGGTCGACGTTGATCGATTAACCCCGGCTATAATCCATCAGTTGCTATTCGTTCACCTCGTTAGCGTAGCTTAGCTCTGTAGTTCGCGGTGTGAACCAAAGTATGAAAAAGAGGTGAAATGATGCTCGCTCGGCTCGCCCGTTTTCGTTTTGACAATACTCTCATCGGCTCCTCTCCCCGCTCCCCTCCCTCCCCTCGCTCTCCCGCCCGCTCGCTAACCCTCCCCTGCACTCCTCCACCCTCCCCCTCGCTCTCCCACCCCGTCGCTCCCCCACCCCTAGCTCCCCTCGCTCTTCCGACCGCCCGCTCGCCGTCCATCCGTAGTTTTTGACGTGAACCCACATCAACAAACAAAGCTTCGCTTAGTTTATATAGTTTCCCTCGCCTCACTTCGCCCGCCAGCTTGCTCGCTCGCTCGCTAGCTGGCAGTGTGGCCGGCCCTTCAGCGCGTGGGCTGCAGGCGGGTGATAACGGGGAGCGGACGGCGCGCGGCGCGGCTCTTGCAGATCGCTCGACATCGACTAATCTGTTCTACCATCGATCGACGTCGACTAATTCATTCTACCATTGATCGATCGGTCTGGAAGAAACTATCGATGGACGTCGACTAATCGATGTTACCATCGATCGATGCCGTCAATCGACGATCGATCGATTGGTGTAGTAACACCCTTACGTATCTCGGTATGATATGTCAACTTCTTGTAGAATTGCTGACAAATACGTTAAACAGATGTAAACAATTTAATGTGATGTAAAGGAACTTTAAGCTCCTGTAACTTTTTACTGATGTAGATTTCAGCATCGCTGTCATACAACAAATTGTTTGTCTAAGTTATATCTTTGTAATGATATATTACTCAAAGTGCTACAATACTTGGGCAAATCTGCCCAATCTCCTTTTCAACTTTTCACCGTTAACCAAAGATACTAAAGTACGATTATTAATTCCAGTCAGTAAAATGACAAGGGCAACTGTCACTGATACAAAAAAGGGTGACCCGCTACAATAGATATATATTACAATAGATATATATATACAATAGCACAAGATGCCATTGCAAAAGAGAGCTGTCAGAGCCATTTATAGGTAATCTACGTCAACGCGAATCTCTCAGGGAACTATTTAAAATGATTAATATATTAATATTATGACGGTACCTTGCCAATTCATCTATGAAAATATTATGTACGTAAGAAAAAATCTACATCTTTTTAATAAATTATGTGATAGACATAATTTTAATACAAGAAATAAAGATAAAATAGATCAACCATTTTTCAGATTAGCTAAAGTACATACATCTTTTATGGGGTACTGTGTAAATGCTACAACAAAATACCTTGTAATATATTGCAATTAAATGAAAGAAAATTTAAAACTCATATAAAAAGTTCACTGTGTAAACAAGCATATTACAAATTAGAGGATTATATCCAAGATAAGAATGCTTGGAAACATGCTGGTCCAGCTCCACAGGACAATCTAGGGTCTTGACAAAATTAAAACTTGTTGCTACTTAATTGTATGGTTTGTTAATTTTATGACATTGGTTTACATTCTGTGACTACTTTAACTCACACACTGACATATTAATTGGTTACATAATTTGGGAAATCGTATACTTTTACAATGTTTGTAAATATGTGAACACCATGTATCTATCATTTAATTAACTTATTTATCATTGCTACGTTTATTAAATTCTTTTTACCTATTTTGGTAGGGTAATTTTTATTATAGGTGCATCGTCTTCACATATAATTATATAATTAATGTATACAAAGTATTGTAACACATTTTAAAAGAGTAACGATGGAGTTTCTTGCCCATTCTTCTCCATACGAAACTACCTTTTGGAAGGGGCGACTAGAATCAATTCTATTTAAATGTAAATGTTGACGTTCAAAGGTGCCTTTTATGTGCCTATTTGAAATAAATGCTTTGACTTTGACAATAGTGATGTTCGGCAATCAATAGACATAGACATTTAGTCATGCTTTATTTTATTAGGTATCAAAGCGTTTTTTTTACCGTATTAAATAATACGATTTTAGAAATATGACCTTACCAGCATATTAAAATTTCTCACTACAACATTATTACAAAAGCTGGGAAAAAAATGTATAAAGAGATTCAGAGGAATTAACACTAGAAAGTCGGGAAAATACAAGTAATTTTATACGTTTTTATTCATTACGGTTGAATCGGTATATTCAGAATCGGAATCAGTTACCTACATTTATAATGAATGAATCCACATATTCATCTATGATGTGGTCGAGTTGACACTTTTTGTCTTCGACTTTTATGGCATGGTTGATGTACTGTCTCCAATTTTCAGGCGTCACTTCCTTCAGGCCTTCTTCAATAATTTTTTTACGTCTTTTATTTTAAAAGTTTTAGTGTTCCTGGCGACGTACCCCTTTGCTTGAGCCCAAACTAACTCTGTTGGGTTGAGCTCACAGTGATAAGGGGGCAGACGCAGGATTGTGACACCGTATTCAGCGGCCAACTCTTCCACAGCATAGCGTTCGTAATTAGAGTTTTGTAATTTTACTATTTCTATTAATTGAGCCTTTATCATTGTAGGTTGATATTGAATTTGTTTTTCATCCAACCACTGAATAATATCAGCCTTCCGCCAGTTTGAAGTGGGGATACGCTCGACTTTTCTTGAATGGTACGGTGCGTTTTCTAATACCAGCACCGCATTTGGCTTTAAATTTGGCAAAATGTTTTTAAGCCATTCTTCAAAACACTCCGAGTTCATTTCTTCATGATAGTCCATACTATTTTTCTTCGATTCAAAAATAAGTAAACCGGCTTCTACGAAACCTTCATCACTGCCTATATGTGAAATTATTAGGCGTCGACCTTTGCCGGTTGAGCCCTTTAGGCCTGTAGTCAAACCTTTAGAAATGAGGGATACATCTCAAACACCAACGTAACAAAACTCAACAAAAAAATAACAAGTAAGAAATAAACAAGAAATTGCAGAGGACACTAAACACTTCTGGCACCGTCGGAATTCCGATTCAGAATGAAAAACAAAATGGCGTCCATAGCGTGACAAGTGATGACCATAGTGCTTCCAATAACCAAAAACAAATAATATAACAGTATTTTATGTAATATTTAATTACCTACCGTGTATGTCTTCTGTTTAATTACCGTAAATTACATATTTTTATTTATCTAGAGGCAATTTGATATTGAATAAAAAAAATTTAATCTCGACTAAGTTTTAATTGTAAAAGTCGATTCTAGCACATCACTATTTATTTGGGACTAAAAACCTGCAACACTGGAAATGTCATTTTACTGACTGGAATTAATAATCTTACTATACGTCGAACTTAATTTCATTTGAAGAAACCTTTGATCATTCACTTAAAGCGATTCAAGCATTGAAATTTGAAAATAAATAACTTAGACGATTTCTTATTGTGTCATTTGGCATTACAACGACTCGACCCTCATACGAGAAAATTATTCGAAGAAAGCCGTGAGCAGAAGTTGATACCTACGTTTGCGGAACTAATAGCTTTTGTCAACAAACAAATTAAAGTTCTGGAAAACACTTTTACAGACAGCTCGTCGAATAACATGTCGAAATCTAGTAATAATAATACACAAAATAAAAAGCAAATTAAATCTTAGTCTAAGTCGTTTCTTAATGCGGCACGAGCTTCGAATAATAATAACAACCGTAACAATAATAAATTAGAGTTGACTTGTGTGATTTGTAAACAAAATCATATGATTTATCGATGTGATCAATTTCGTGTCGATGAAAGAATGAGCCGTGTTCATTCGCTAAAACTTTGTCAAAATTGTCTTAAATCGGATCATCAGTGAAATGCTTGTAAAAGTACAATTAATTGCGGTGTATGCGCATCGTCGCATCATTATCTATGCCATAAAGATAACGCGAAGGATGAAAGCGCGGGAATATCATCCGTGGCAAACTCCCTGACAGCGCAGCCGTCTCATTCGCACACGCAGTAAGCGTTAGTGTCGTTTCACTTCGTAAGTGACTCAACACACGCACCCCAGCAAGCATTAATTAGTAATAACTGCGATTATGGAGTAGTGTTAGGCACTAGACTTACGCATGTTATTGACTGTGTTGGTCAATATCAAGATTGCCGTGCAGTCATTGATTCTGGCGCTCAGAGTTCATTTATAACTACTGAATGTGCTCAGAAACTAGGATTAAAACGTAAAAAATGTCCGTTTACCATTCACGGTATATAGACCAGGATCGATAATTTTTGAGACCAAAAAAAGTTATAGTAGGATGAAACCCATTGGAAGAGGTAGAGAATATAACAAAAACGAAAGGAAAAATAAATTACGGGCGATCTGAGGTCGGGAAGGGGGAGGGGGTGAGTTTTTAAGGGTAAAAAACGGTTAATCTCGATTTCCGGTAAAACTGCAAGTCTTATGAAAAAAAGTTAAATGGCAAAGTTGTAGGTAATAAAAAGATCTACAACTTTTGTATCGACACTTTTTCACATAACCTCAAAATTTATGTGAAAAATTCGAATAACCGAGTTTTTGGTTTTTTATTTTTATCTTTTGCAAAAAAAAATATTTTTTCACGAAATTTGGTGAAAATTTACCTTTGTATGTCCCAAACATACAGTAATTTTTTTGATTTATAATATTAATTTTTTCACCTTATTTTGACTTAATATCGAAAAAGCACCCTAATTTTCAATCGAAAATTCTCACGTCAAAATATCTGCTTTTTTAAAAAAGTTGGAATGTTTTTTTTTTCGTTGAAATCTCTACTTTCTGATGGTATAAAAAAATATACATTACTATGGTAAATGTTCTCAAAAAATGCAAATGAGATCGCCCGTAATTTATTTTTCCTTTCGTTTTTGTTATATTCTCTACCTTTTCCACTGGGTATCATCCTACTATAATTTTTTTTCACTTTTTACCATTTTAAAAATTATCGACCCTGGTCTAATAGGTGGGGGCATAGTTAAAAATCAAGGCATGGTTACTTGTACATTAAAACCAAGACATGCGAAGGGTCCAACATTTAGTGTTAATTTCAAAGGTGTCCGCGGATATGCCTAATGTCTCTTTCACAGATAATGTCATTAAAGATTATGACACTTATAAGTTAGCGGATCCACTGTTTTATAAGCGTTCGCGTATAGATATTTTGTTAGGTAACGACATAGTGCCAGATATCATTAGAGACAAACCATTAGTAATTAAAAGGGGTATTCCTAGTGTGATTAAAACAGTCTTTGGTTATGTTATTAGCGGAAAATTATATCCACTTATTAATAGTAGTTCGCAAAATCTTAATTTATCGGTTTCATATGACGAAGAACAGTCGATTGAAAAAACTTTACGCAGTTTTGGGAAATTGAGGAAGTGCCGTGCACACCGTCAATAAATCCGATGGATCAGTTAGCCGAGGAGATATTCTCTAATGAACATACTCGAGAGTCGAACGGGCAATACGTAGTTCCGCTGCCTTTTGCGCCCGAACGCTCGCCGCTAGGTGCAACGCGTGCCGTGGCTGAGGGTCTTTATTGTACACGGAACGAAAGCTCGCGCGTACTGCTGATTTAAGTAATAAGTATAAGGAATTTATGCGGGAATATGAAGACCTCGGTCATATGGAACTTTATCAGGGTGGCAAATGCCTTTTACACATATCCTACAGATTGGACATTAAAAAGTGGGCTGTTAAAGGAAAAGCTGACCAAGATGTAAAGGACGCAAGGAAGAAATTGATTCAAGATCGCTTCAAAACAGAACTTGGTCTGCTAATTGACATGGCGAAGCAGGGTCATGGAACTACCAATGATGGCAACACGGCCAGAAGATTCTTTGAATTTCCAGAAAAAACCGCTGCTATCACAGGATTAGATGAAGAACTAATCCGAATATTTGCTGTAATTTTACAAACAATAACGTCAGGAGAACATGTAAACATTGAAAAATTCAAAGACTATGCGTACAAGACTGCTGAGAGATACGTGGTGGTGTTCATGGAGCTGAAATCATTGTTTCCAACGCAATGAAGACCTGAAGACCTTTTGTGTGGATGTTGTCTCATATTATTATTAGTCCGTTTATTTGTTTCCTTATATGTCTGGATCTCACCAACGCGCCGCGCCGGTAAGAATACCTAATATTGTCTTTTTATCGTAATATAATATTTTGTACTCAGAAACTGCGTTTCCCTATAAAAAAAAATACGAGGATAATAAGTATTTACAATAAATTCATGTCTGTATGCTAGTTCCTCACCTCATCACTTGGGTTACCGGATTTTAATATAACTTAGGTACCTACTATTGTGTCTGTAATAACCTAACTTAATTAATGATGGTTTATTTCGATCAGCTAAGTGTATTCTGGGATATAGCTACCTCTCAATTAACTGTATGTAGTTTCATATAAGATTAGAGTTGCACAGAATTATAATTATTTAAATATGTTTTTTTCAGCTGTCAACTGAAGGCATATAGGGTGTCATGAGTGTTTTACAGTGTTGCAAGGTGCACTTACATCCCCAGGACCGTTGGACACCTGCAGCAGGACACCAGGCTGTCTGCTACTACTGTGGGGTTTATATTGAGATCAAGAACTCATTGAGTGCCATTAGACTGCCTACAAAGAATGATTTTACTGCGAGGGATACCATCTCATCAGGTAATATTATTTTATACCCATATGACAGAGGATGTTGGGCTCTCTTTATAGCATCTAAGCCAGTGTTGCCAATGCTACGGCAATTACCGTGTTCTACGGCTTTCAGGTAAAAAAATCACAAAATACATGGTCTACAGCTGCAACCCCGTGGCCGTAGTAAATTCTACGGCTTTTCGCAGATTCTATGGTGATTAATTAATTTATACCCAATTCACACTAGCAGCTGTACTCATAGCTCTACCAATTGACGTTTTGACCTATGAACGAGTGTGAACTTACATAGCGATGTCAACCTTAACGCTTTGCGATAAGGTTGACTTCAGTTTAAAAGGGGGAGTAACTACCTTAAACTGGAACTAGGGCTTAGACAGGTATTTGAGCCAACCTTTAGTAAATTATTTTCAAACCCTACCTAAAATGAACACCGAAGAGGTTTTTATTGAAAATATTAGAGATTTGTAATATTAAGTTTAAATTAAATCTATTTAAAATAGTTAAGTGATTGTTGTTATTATAATTCCAAACAAAATATAGAGAAAATTTACAAACATTTATTAAATTAATGTTATAAACCTTAAAACAGCGCCATTTGGCTAATGTTGAAAAGTTTTTCCTTTTGTGTTTTAAATCAGTGACACGGTCCGCCGTTCATCTTTTTCCATAGAAACACGGCTTTTGTACCTAATGTACACGGCCGCCTAAACATTTTCATTGGCAACACTGATCTAAGCTAAGAATTCCCTGGGGTCTCCTGTACTATTATCTTACTAGTTATTGTATATGTTTAACCTGGTCAAATTATAAACGAGTTATTGTATTGAACTACAGGTGACACAGTTTGCCGAGCATGCTGGATGACTGCAATCAGAACAATGCAAAGGCAACAATCTCACAATGCTGAAGATTGTGTTACCCAGGACCTAATCAGGAGCATATTGAACGAGATGTTAACATTCTTATGCCACCTCCTCTGCTAGCCACTATGCCACCCACTATGCCACCAGCCACCCCCTCCCTCTGCTAGAACAGAACTTTTACCCCAGTCGACCAGTATTATCGATTGTTAATAAGGTTAATTCAAGAACATACAAACATATTGCTGCCACACCAACACATTAGATATTCAGTGACTGCAACAATAATGAGCGTCTATTGGTACCGTACTTATCAGTAGCAAACACATACATGCATCACAGCCTACATTTATAAGTTAATCAAAGAATCACCACACTAACACAATACTCACCACACCTACTAACTGAACCTTTTATTTTTCATTTTTATTCGTTTTTTTTTTTTTGTTTTTGTTGTTTAATAACCAATTTTTTTCTATAATTATGTAGCTTGATTATTATTTGTGCATTGACTAACAAGTTTCACCCATCGATTGAAAATCGGCCTGAACATAGAGAGTATCTAGAAATAGCTAAAACTAGGATTCAGATGCAAAATCACCTAGGCGATTTCATTACAGCTCATTTCATTCATTTGAGCTGTATTTACAGCTATATATGGAAATAAACCACATTTAAGAGACTTTCTAAAACTTGGGCTAGTGTAGCTTAAAAGGTTTGCTTTAGGATATTTAAAGAGAAAATGACTGTGCCTGCATGGTGCTCATGACTATAGCTGTCTGGCGGTTTTGAGTATTTTATATACGGCCTACGCAAATGTCCTGCAGATCTGGTAGCGACGTGAGACGGGTCGTTGTGCTCCCTAAAATAGGGTTGAGCTACACGATGACTGATGCATGCATGCCGTCTGTTAGGACATGTCAACTCAAAGCTGCAATGGCTCTTTCTTCAAAAGGCTCTGCATTGTTCGACTCACATAAAATCCTAATAATACAATGTTTGGGACTTTGAGACCATGACCTCTGAGTTTGTTTCGGCATTTCTTCTCAGGGATCAGTCGGCTAGGAAATGCCGGCGCCATCTTTTTAAAATATTGACGTATAAAAGGGTCTTAAAAGATCAACTTAGGGCTGATTTTTCAATAGTCAGATAATGATAAATGATTTTATTTCTATAAGTAGGTTTGTACAAACACTTTTAGACGTCAATCGTATTTTAAAAACTAGACCAGGTCGGCGTTTCCTATCTGACTACTCTGAGATGAAAGGCCGAAACAACAATGAAGCCGCAAGAGTAAGGAAGATACTGGCAACTGACCAGGATCGAACCCTCGGCGCGCTGAAAAGACCCGACAACTCGTACACACTGATGGACCAGGAAACCAGCAAGGTCCTTCTTGAGACCCACTTCCCAGACTGTAAACTCTTAGACGACAGGACCTGGTAAGCTGAGCCAGACTGGATCCCAACGGAACGCGACTGGTCCAGAGCCCACAGTCTAGTAACAGAAGACCGCATAAAGTGGGCTATCAACACCTTCCAACCATACAAGTCCGCAGGACTTGATGGCATTTTCCCGGCCCTGCTGCAATGGGGGGCTGACTATATTACACTATGCCTGATGGCTATCTATCGGGCATGCATAGCTCTCAGATATATACCCCTAGCCTGGCGCGAAGTGAAAGTCATCTTTATACCTAAACCTGGCAAAGCTGACTACACACAACCCAAGGCGTACAGACCCATAAGCCTCACATCCTTTCTACTAAAGACCCTAGAGAGACTCTGCGATCGGCATATCCAAGACGGACCTCTTCGGGCAAGACCACTCCACAAACAACAACATGCGTACTCCACAGGCAAATCAACGGAATCCGCGCTGCACAGTTTGGTATCCAAAATTGAATGCGCGGTAGACTACAAATGCTCAGCACTGGCCGCCTTCATTGACATCGAAGGCGCCTTTGACAAAACCACTTTCAAAAGCATCAGCACGGCCCTGGACAGGCACAATATAGACCCGTCCTTGAGTGGCTGGATCATTAATATGCTCAGACAGAGAGCCGTACAAGTAACCGTAAATGACACCACAAGGGCCATTGTAGCGAAGGGCTGCCCGCAAGGGGGCGTCCTATCACCGCTCCTATGGAACCTGGTCGTAGACAACTTAATAAAAGAACTCAACGACAAAGGTTACTTCACCGTAGGCTACGCCGACGACTTAACCATAATAATAAATGGCGCCCATGAAAACACCTTGTGCAATCTAATGCGCCAGGCCCTGAAGATAGTGGAGAATTGGTGCGGCAAACACCAACTCTCAGTGAACCCCACAAAAACCGAGTTGATTCTCTTCACAAAAAAGAGGAAATTAACGACACTACAACTACCACGTTTCTTTGGTACCACCCTAAGCCTATCAACTGAAACCAAATACCTGGGCATCTTTTTGGATAAACAGCTGAATTGGGCAAAACACACCAACTACATCACCACGAAGGCCAGTACATCCTTGTGGCAGTGCAAGCGATTGCTTGGCAAGAATTGGGGGATTAGCCCACGGGTTACCCACTGGCTATACACCACAGTCATACGACCAATCATTACATATGGCTCAGTAGTCTGGTGGCCCAGAACAGAACTGAGCACAGCCCAAAGAGACCTCGAAAAGCTGCAGCGGCTCGCGTGTGCGGCGATCACCAGCTGCATGAGAACTGCACCCACCGCAGCCCTACAGGCTATGCTTGGGCTACCGCCCCTACACCTCACTGTGAGGGAGGAGTTGACCTCTACCTTTAGGCTACATATAGCAGGAACCCTGAGCAACGACTCCAGGGTCAAGCACAAACGTTTGAGGGAAGAGGCGATCAGGCATCAGCCGATGATGGCATCACCCTGCGACAAGGCCCTGAAACAATACTGCTTTCAAAAGCACTACAGCATAGTGCTTGAAGAGGAGCAGTACGACCATTCAGCCTAAAGGAACTGAGAATTTACACCGATGGATCAAAAACCGACTGCGGAACTGGAGTCGGAGTTTTCTCACACGACCTCAACATAAAAATTTCCGGACCCCTGGGAATGCTCAACACGGTCTATCAGGCGGAGTGTGTGGGCATAATACAGGCGGCTTATGCCATAGCAGCCAGAAGAGTTGCGGACACCCGAATCCGCATACTCTCTGACAGCGCCTCAGTCCTCCAATCCCTAGGCAAAAAATATAAGAAACAAAATAAACAATTTGCAATTCTATTTGAATTAGTCTAAAATAACGTTTTTTTTTAAATAAAAGTATATTCATGGTTGTTTATTGTACTGTGTGTATGAATAAACTAGAAATTTTTTTAATATATCATACTTTAACTATCCCAAGGAGTACAATAGAAATATTTGATTATTACTTTATTTTATTTATTTATTATTTATGTACACACAGTAAAACAGATACAGATACGACATCATTAGTATTGAGTACAAAGGTACTGCTTATTTCTTAAGAAATTTCTTCCAGCTTATTTCTTCTCTACCTTATCCTTTATTGTTGTTCCTTTTTTTAATAAGAAGAGGGCATTACACGGTGTGTTTTGACCTTTTTATTATTATTACAAGCTTTTTTTAGATTCAGAATTTACCACACCATTAAAAAACAATTAAATAATATAAATTATTAAAAACAAAAATTGTAAAAAGAAAATTATTAGAGGAAGTAATTTGTAAAGTATCCTATCATAATGAATAATAAAACTATTTAACAATTAATCTTTTGTTTAATTTGCCTTAACTTAGTGTGTCAACCGTACCAAAATAGGTAACAATTTTGCACTTTCGTATGAAGCTTTGTATGAACGTTCGTATGAACCTAATCAGTTTAGAAAAACGTAAAAAATAAACCGTTTCTTAGAAAGCCAAGACAAATAATCAACGATTAAAATCATTCCACCGGCACTGGACCCGGGTGATGGATTACGGCTCACTCCCTCTCACAGAGAGGCCTGTGTCCCAGCAGTGGGAACATTAAAGGCTGATTATGCTTATACTAATTTGGAGATAGAGTGAGTCTGAGCGATTGGCTGCACTACAGGTCGCGGGTTCGACTCCCGCATCGTGTACAAATCAATTATTTGTATGGCCTACAGATAAATGAGACCTGTGGTTTTTTGTGCGGAAAAAGAGCAATGTTATAAAAAACACTAATTTGAACTTATTTCTTTTGCAGGTGAATATGCTACGCTTGCCCTGGCTGCTGGTGACGTTGCTAACAATTATCTTCATAATGGCTGCGCACTCCAGTACATCATGGTCCTACACAATTGTATGTCGCGTAGGAACCACACCAGTCCGGTTAGGAAATACCGACTGGTGTGTTCCAACAGACCAGTTTGTTTGTAAATTGTTGTAATGATCAACCAATTATAGGACAACAATGAATGCAGTTTGAACTTTTGTTTTATTTGTAAAAAAAAAAACAAAAGCAGATCGTTTAAAGGCTTTCAATATTTATTATAATACAACGTTTAACATAATTAACGCAAGACCTCACACACCCCAATTAGAGTATTGAGTTAAAAGCAATAGACAATGACCAAAACAATTTTTTAAAAAGCTAACTAGTATTATTAAAAAAATCGTGTTGACCATAGCATTAGTTTACGCATTTAAAATTGAATCTTATTGCCTTGAAATATGGTTTAATTTTCTTTGGCTCAATCGGCGGTCAGTATTGCAAAATACATAATTTAGAAAAAAATACTTATATTAATAGTTACTGAAATCGATGCCTAGACAATTAAGATCAAACTACTTTCAGGACTTGCGTTTATTCTGTTACACCTTGTATACATTTTAATATCTTACTCAAAAATATATTTTCATGTGAAACAGCAACCTAAATATTTTTATTCATTTCTTGCCTGCCTTAAGGTCTAAGGCAGGCAAGAAATGAAGAACGGTTACTAATAAATAGTCCACATAGTGACTGTTGATCGTTTCAGGTTCTAGATTCGATTCTAAGACGAGTAAAGTTTTTGAAGTGTCCATCCAACTCCTAATAAGTCACCAAAATCTTATCACTACATAAATCTTATAGCTATAAATAATGAATCACTTACTATTAAAGAACATGAGCGAAGACAGAACAATAACGACTCCATTGGGCTTCATAATTATAGATTTTTATCACGTTCCACCGCACATATACACATTAACGTAGGTATAATAAAGATAGGTACACAACTGTTCAATAATTTACGATCGTTAACGTCACTTCACATCCTATAAAATACTATTTCACCGAAGACGTACATGTGAGTTTGCTGATAAGCATTGTCAGACGTTACGTTCAAAATGGCAATATTATGTATAGGGCCGTCGACGACCAAGGTGTGCCCGCCACAGCACTGCTCAGTATGAAGGAACTCCGACTACCAGGGTGATGACTGATGAACCAATTGCGCAATTAGAAACAGATCGCTTTACATAAACTTTGGTCGCACCTGAACAAACATACCTACGACTCGAACTCCTTTTGATTGGAAACCAAATTTTTTGAACAAAATTAAAAAAAAAAAATTGAAGTCTATTTAGACACAAGAAAGCGCATGAGAAGATATAATTCCTAACACAGTTTGGCGCGGTATAGTTTGTACGGTTCAAGTGGCGGGTATGAGACGCTTCAGAATAATTATGTAGCAATTAGACGAACTCGTGCGCAAGAGATATGCGAGCGCAGGTAGCGATGGTCGTTAGCCGCGTCACACCGCGGCTACTGAAACTATGAACTGCAGTAGTCATGTGTCGACCGGCCCCCACTATGCCAGGTAACCGTCGTCGGCGCGACCTTGCAGTTTATTATTATGGGTTTACAGACTACAATTTACAATAGAGTGACGAGTCAACGTCAAACGATAGTGAAAACGATAATAATGACGTTAGGCGCCCAGAACGGTGTGTTTTGTAACGGCGCGGCAGTCTATGCGGGCTAGTTATACAAAACATCGACATGCTGAGGTTAGCATAGGTATGTGTTATTTCCCGATGCAATATCTAATTTTCGTAAATTGACGGATATTTCGCAAACGTCTGTCAAAAGGATGACTTCTTAATTCATAGACACAATATGCATGGCTCCACCCATACATCCTCCGACAAAGGTGCTGGTGCCCTTGTCATTATTAGAACGGTGATTTGACTATTGAGCGACACACTGTTCATACATACCTATATTAACTACAAACATGTAGAGACGCTATAATCAATAGGAAAGGAACTAAGTACCTATTTAGGGCCTAAAAGCCATACGATCACCGTGATTTTCTTAGGATTCTAAAGCTTTTGATTTCCAAGTAGGTAACATAAAAAGGTCCCGTCAAAATCACAAGGAGGCTACGATTAATTTGGGGACACGAAAAAATATATTAGATTAGCAATAAGAGTCAGTGGAGTGGACAGTCCCATCACGACCTACTTCATTCAATCTATTGTTATGTAAATGCTGTTTGTTTGGACGAGTCGCGGTATCGAGGCAACTTGATAATACGCCAAATACATTACGTTTACATAATGCAGCAAGTACATTATCTACTTAGGTTAACTGTAGTCGGTAGCCCTTGCTAGAAAATTTATTTTTCAATGACAGCGATTATATGAACAATGCATTGTATTCTTTGAAAAAACTTGTAACAATTTTCCTTTACGTTGATGCACTATGCAATTTTCCTTAAGGTGGATGAAAACATGATCGCTTCAATCTATGCTTTGTTATCAACATGACGTGTCTACCTAATTTACAGCAGGCAGCCCGAGTATAAACTGAAGCTAATTAGGCATTGTTATCGGTTGTATTTATTCTGTTCAACATATTAATTATTTTAAGCACATAATATTTGCTTAATGATCACATGCTAGACAGATAGGTATCACTGTAACTTAGTTTAGGTGTACCTAACAAGACATCGGTGGTTGCGGAAGGATCGTACGTTCCCGCGACCCCTGGCGTAGGTGTGAGATGGAACACCGGGGTGGTTTTAGTCAGTAAGAGTCTGACAGACCCCGCCGCCCGCCCCAGGGCGGCGGACATCCAGGAGGATTTTCCAACCCGGAAAAAAAAAGTGTAACAAGACAAGACATAAGCAGTCAATCAAAACAGCAGGAGCTAAGTTTACCAATACGAACAAATTTGGATGATTTTTCTAAACAAGAAACCCGCGTGAAATTAAGATTTTTATGTGAGATTGGAGTCAGAAAATAGAGTGAAACATGATTGTAGTTAGACCCTTAGCGTAGACATTTGTACCTACTTATTATAAAATTTTGCTGGTCCATACATTTTGACCACGTAAGTATTGCACTGTTCTATGAAACAACAGTAAAAAAACAATTACAGACTTAAAATTTCAACGCAAGGGGATTCAGAGTCATGTATTGAATCCATCCATTCCTGCGTCAATGTCCCTGCCACCCTGTAGGTAGCTGTCGCCTCAAACTTTGTTCAACCAGCTTTCCGGGTTATTGTCGTCGGCTCGAACTCGTTGGTGGATGTGGCTAATATGCATGCTATTCAGTTTATATATTTATTAATTTAGTTTTAGGCTCCACTGTCAGTACTATAAGGACAGCGTGAGCGAGCTTCTTTTTTTTGCGTCTTGATTGATGTCTACATTTAGAACGCTTTTGCAAAATGTCACAGCTCGCAAACGCATAGTTTTCGAGAAAAATATCTTTAAGTATCCAAAAATACTCCTTATTTACGTAATATTTTTTTTATCAAAGAACATGTACGAATTCAGCTCCTAGGTTGTTCCGTCTTACTTTCGCGGATTTTAATGGTTTTTAGTATAAATATAGTAATTTTTTAACTTTAAATTAATTTTTATATAGCTGCTACCGTAATGAACTCAACTGAAGCAAAAAATAAAATTAATGAAATTAAAAATAATTTGTACTCATAAAAGATCGTTGGTAACGAAACATAATCGAATGTAGGTGACGTTTGACAGTTGTTCTTATTTATGTCAACCTATTACACTACAGACCAAAGTAGCATAATATTATACAATAAGAACACATCTCGACTAAAAGTAAATTAAAAACACAAAGAGTACTTAGGATGCAAGAGGAACCCAGAAAGCACTTGGAGCACCCCGGCTCGGAGAGGTTGGGTTCAAAGGGGATGGCGGGGCCCAAGTGAGCGAACCAGCCCCCGACATACATCTCCTTCGTGTTAGGTTCCTTTATACCCTGCAGACAGAAATAGGAGCCCCGCAAAGCGGGCCCCCGTCGACTATGCCTTACTTAAAAAATTGATTGACTATGACCTTGACTCAGAGCTTGTTACAATGTACCTAATATTCCCAGATTTGAGCATATTTTAGTTTGACCTTGACTTTTGGGGTGTTCCACCTTGTCTTTTAGGGTGTTGACCGTGACCTTAAAGATGTCATTGACCTCAATGTTGCTTGGAAACCAATTTAGACCCACCTCGTGAACTTCCCCACCCTTAATCCTCCCACTATCCCACCAATCCCGAAAGAAACTTGGCGATTTTTTTCTCAGCACCTATGGTTTTGATAGGTTTGGGGTTTTCAAAAATACACTAAAAATGGTATATTATACCATAAAAAATAATTGCTACTATGAAAAATCCATAAAGTACAGTGCTTCCCGAAAACGAGCGTAATATTTCAAGACCTTTGGACGTATAGATATTATGAAAAAACTACTGACTGGATGTATGTATTCAAAGTTATTTGAAACCTTGAAAAAAAAATCTATCCCTGTACTGTAACCATTTTGCCATTTTCATACTCTGGGAGTAATTTATTTACGCCCACACGTAAGCATACGTTGAAATATGGAAGTTTCGACGCTCATAAACTCATAACTTTCAAATCATTTTTTATTTAATTTAATTCTGTGTCCATACAGGGTAGGTACAGGGCTAGATAATGATGGGATAAGTAGATATAATTTTTCAATTTTAATGTACACTGTCAAACAGTGGACTAAACTCCAGACTTTTTCTTCCTTAGCTTTTCTTTCTGACTTAGAGTCGCAAAGATTGTCGCAACCTATGTTTACGTTTTTATGCCATGTTAATTAGAAGCATGACATCAGTACTACATCAGTATGATAAATTATAATGTTCTTCAAAGTCACTCGAGCCATTATTTATACATTTTATTCTTCTCGTACCTATGCACAACCAAGACTTAATACCGTGATCTAGTATTTCAGTAGTTATTGTAAACGATTTGAACTTTATCTCATTATAATAAGGTTCCATGTTGCTTGGTTCTTAGTTGAGGACAGTTGACACTTGCAATTTACACTCATATGTTTTCTTCCTAGTTACAGTCTGGCCCTGTAGTTTTTCTTCTCTGTACCATAATATGTAGATCACAACTACCAATGACGTATTTTTTTTGTTTTGGGTATAGTTTTTTTCGTAATAAGCTGATTTAAATAAATTTCAATGAGTTATAGTTATTTAAGCAAACAAGCAATAAACAGTAAATGGCAACTATATTAGAAGAAGAACTGAAAAGGAAGAGACATTAATATTATTTAAAATAACAAATACATATTCTCTTTCCAAGCATATATTCATAATCACACGATATGCTTAACGATTTCCAATTTTTATAATATTGTGCTCACGAATTTTCAAACAATCTTGTGCTTTACTTTGTTTATGATAAATACTGCATGCACTCAAGTGGCCAACATAAAAGTCTGTGTATATTATATAAAATAAACTTCAGGTACTTACTTCGAACAATACTTTGGTAGAATTTCAAACAACTAGTGAGTTAATTAGATTCCTTAATTTAATTAGCTGACTGATTTTTATTTTTAACTATCTATACTTCATTTCAACATCCATATTGTCAGTTATGAACATAATTTGTTGTACCAAAAAATGCCTGATACCATTATAATACAGCCTCGGGTTAGTATTCAAACCACTGCAATTACATTTGCATTGCATTAAAACAATGTGTCAAAAAATATCAAATATATCCTTACTTTGGCAAATAACATATTGAGTACACTACAGTCAACCCTTTGTAAATACTTGTCGTTACTTATCATTAACATAGAATTTCATGATATAATATGTATGACATACTGAATATCTCACAACCCATATTCTCTAATGGTTTTAAATAGATATTAACTATGTTAGCAATATAATTTAATAACAAATGTATTTAAATCAACAACGAAAATATAATAAAATAATAACGAATAGCTTTCACAATTATAATGAAAAAAGCGATATAAGATTTACCGTAATCAGGTACGCGAAAAAAGAAAATATTTGGTTTCAGTAAGCTGACTGCGTTTTGTATGGCAACACTGTTGACTTGGCGTCCTACAGACTGCGTGTGAAAATTCGCTTATTTTCGTTTTCATACTATGTTTTGGATCATTTGGTGCAAAAATAAAATGCATTTTGAAATATTTGGATTTCAAATATCCTAAAGGACCCCAGTGAAACCGTAAGACGCGTTATTGAAATAACTAAAATTTAAAAAAATATACTAATTAGTTGACCGTTGTGTAAATTGCTGGATCGTTTAGAACCCTTGTTTGTGCGTTTTATCAGACTCCATACAAAAGCTATCTGACAGCCATGTTTGATGGTTCAGAGCGCTATATTTTATGAATTATTTGTGCGATTATTTTGATACCGTGAACTTAACGAACTTCCACGACAATCTCTAGAACGCTACATCATGTATGGCCATAAAATCGACTAAAACTAATTGGTGGGTATGCGGTCTCTCAGGTAAGAGAGTATGGAGGCGGTGCCCTTAGCCAGGATTGCGTGCCGCGGCTGACGGAAACAGTTGCCCATCAGCTCCAAGCTCCTGGAACAATGGAACTGTTCTACAACTATTGTTTATAAATCAATTAATATGCTACACTTTTTAATGAATAATGGAAAAGGATCCCTGTCATTTTGGTACTTACTAAAATATTTTTAGTTTTACTAACATTCAAGTTGTTTTTTTAACCTTAGGTTTCGAAAACACTACTGGCTACCTACTGGTAAACAAAACAGCACCCAAATTGCGCAAAACCCTATCAATCACAATCTGAATCATTTTGAAGGATATTGCTAATCCATTGCTTAATATTTTCGGAAAAATTGTTTACTCAACAACGTAAATAACGCAATGAATGTTGTTGGACTGTCAAAATAAAAGCCATTCCTACAGTTAGTGTGTCACGCATTTACCTCGCAGGAATAGAAAGGCACATCGTTTTTAACGCATCCCTTTCAGTTGCGATCCCAGGCGTGAGTTTCTCCGCGGCGAGGCCCTCACGGTGGGCTCGGGAGGGGGCTGATATGGAGTGCCAATAACGGCCCCATTGCACCTCCTCTAGGCGGCGAACATCAACCACTGCGCCTAACTGTCACTCACATCAAACACTAACCTACTGTCGATTAACATCGCCGTGGTCACTGAACCGCACTTCGTCCCGCCCTAATTTCGTCGGCCGCCGCCGGTACTCCCGGTACTCCTCGGTCCCTCGAGGCTTTCAAGAGGGGACGGCGTTGCGTGGCAACACGGTTCGGGGAGATTGTCATGGTCGGGATATACTTCTCCCCGAACCAAATTCTTGCCGAGTTCCACAACTCCCTTGCGGAGTTGAAAGTCGTCGTCGTCGAGTTCCGTTCCCTCCCCGTGCTCGTCCTCGGGGACTTCAATGCTAAGAATGTGGCTAGGGGTTCCCGGTATACGGACAAACGGGGCATGATGTTGGAGGACTGGGCTCTGGAGACAGGCCTGGTCGTCCTAAACCGCGGTTCTGTCCCCACGTGTGTGCGGATGCGGGGTGAATCGGTGGTGGACATTTCGTTCTCCAGCCCCGCTCTGTCGCTGCATGTCCTTAACTGGCGCGTCATAGAGGGGGTGGAGACCTATTCCGACCACAGGTGCATCCGGTTTGACGTCTCCGCCCAGACCTCGAGCGCGCCGATCTGACAGGCCCCGAGTAGTCCGCGGTGGGCGCTGAAGCAGCTGGACCGGGAGCTCCTCCTGGAAGCCTCGATCGTGCAGTGACATTCCAGGCCGATTCCCGCCCACCGTAGGCGCGAGCTTGCGGACGGCGAGCAATGGGTAGCTCGCCGTCCGATAAGGACCAGGCCCGAGTCGACGGCGCGTTGTGTTCCTCGCCCGCCTCAATCCAGAACTAGGTAGAGTACCTGTATTTTAGGAGCCAGTGACTTCTCCCATATATGTTACAATTAAGTTGTATGCAGCGAAATGTTATAAAATTATATTACTTAAAATTAAATTTAACAGTAAACATTTAATGTAAGTGCTAAAAATAGAATTAGAACATAAAATTAGAATTAAAGCAATTTAAATAATATCATTAAATCAAAAACATTTTACAACTAAGTCAGGAAAACAAAACAAAATTAAAAATAGGGGGTGCTGGACTGTATATGTGCGCGTTTGTGAGTTTGAAAGTTACTTTCATTTTAATCTATTGTCTATTCACATGGAAACTTACGCGATTGATTGTTTGTCTTTTATAAACTTCTACATTTTATTTTTGAGTTATTTTTAGGCCGGCCGTAAGGTGAGGGCGTTCCGTCCCTTCCAGCCAAATCTCTATCAGGGACTGCAGTAGCCACGATTGATACGGTTTGGCAACACTATCGCCAACTGGACTATTGCACTAAGTTATTAGTGCAATAATAGTCCACGATGGATTTTAGAAAATATCTGCATCGTTCAATGAGGAGCCTAATAAAAAAAAACTACCAATTCCGTTTTTTTTTTGTCCAAAACCAAATTCATGTTGGCTTTGATTACTTCACTCTATTTTGTAAAGGTTTTCGCCCAGTCATCAATCACAAAAATTCAGCCTGTGCTAGGAAATAAATCTTGATTTGCCTTACTACAATACGTCCCATCTTTGTCACTACTACTACTAAACTCACCTAAGATGTGTGAAGTTCCCCAGCTCCGGCGGTACAGTGTAGATGCTGTTATTACTGAGATCCAATACGGCCAGTTTCTTCATCTTGGCTAGAGCGTCAGAAGACACATTGATCTCGTCTATCTTGTTCTCGGCTGCTAGCAATATTTCTAGGTCCTCCAGATCGTACACACACCGCGGTATCTTCGTGAATCTAGATGGAAAATATGCAAAGAGTTATATTGTTCGTTTGTGAGGCAAGAAAATCACTTTTATCGCTCAATCGAGTTTAACAATAATTGTGGTTATAACGATCTCGTGCGTTTTTTTTTACTGTACGAGGTTAGTTTTGAGAGTTCTGCAAAATTTTCAGAGATGATTCAGAATCGGTAATATTTTCAATATATGTTTTTATTTTTACTATGATTACTACAATGTTTTGTTGTGATATAAGCATAACCAGCCTATAATGTTTCCACTGTTGGAAAACAGGCCTCCTCTCTTCGAGAGGGAGTGAGCTGTATAATCTACCACGCGCCAGTGCGGGTTGGTAGCTGTCACATGTCTTCGAATTTCTAGCTCTAGGACATGCTAGTTTCCTCACGAGGTTTTCCGTCACCGTTTTGAGAGCAGTGGTGCTGTAATTATTTACCCAAACAAAGCGCCTGTCTGGGTTCGGACCCACGACCTACAACTCGTAAGTCGGGGCCGTTACGACTGGGCCACTACTGCTCTTGTTGTTGTAATATATTAGGTAGGAATTCATGACGGACGATTAAAATATCAAACTTCACATTTGAAACTTAAAGCAACAATTCAAATCAAAAACCAGATATTGGAATGCTCATTAAGGGCCGATTTTTTGATCCGTAGTTAACTAAACCATTAGCTAGTTAAACATAGTAACTAATTGTTCAATTTTGGCAAAAGGTTTTGATTTGATCAACACATTTTGCCAAAATTTAACCATAGTTATTATTTTTAACTAATGTTTGAGTTAACTACGGATCAAAAAACCGGCCCTCAGAAAGGTATTCGGCGTGAGAGGTGGGAAGCGTAGACGACCCCTGGGCGGCCGACAGACGGCAACCAATACGATAATTGGCATTCGTGTTTGAGTGTGTTGCCGTATTATGTTACAAGTACTTATAAGCGCGCGCGGTCTATGTTGTTGAACTGAATTGATTTGCACACGTTGTTTTTAGAAGAGGACAGGAATAAAAATGTTGTAAAATAAAATATATTTTTTGATATCAAAAATTGAAAATATTTTTGATTCTTAAACATCTCTGAAAATTTGGCAGGACTTTGAAATAGTTTTGACAGGGATAGTTCCCTGTATTCAAACATCCTACATTACATCCTGGATAAACTTGTAGTTGCCGTCTCACAATTAATCACAAAAACCATAGCTGTAAATGTCCGCCATTAAAAAAAAAAGTGAGGTTTGCAAAACAAAAGTTGTTTAGCTTTGTGTATCATTAACCCAGAGATAACAATTATTAACCCTTTAAGCGCGTGGCTAAATATCAATGGCCGTGCCCCTAGCGCGCGGCTACAAATCGAAAAAATTTTTTTTTTTCATTTTAGTTGTACCACACAGTTATTAGGACGAAAATAGAACGAAAAAATCATGCATGTTTTCTGTCGCAGAAATACGACACCCGCGATAGGGACACGAAAATATTTGTCGCATATATGCGACACGCGCGGTCAAAGGGTTAAGAGCGTTTATACCTTATGAGTGGCAACGTCGCAATTTAGTGTCATATTTCGTGGTTTTCAATTTTTATCATTTAATCAGAGTTATATTTTAAAAATCTGTTTAATTAACTTTTTAGAATTATGTGAAAACTGTGTAAAAGGTAAGAAATCGTTGCGTTTACAGTTCTATTTATATGCAAATAATACATTGGAAACTTGCAGGGGTTATTTTCATTGTAAAATAACTGTAAGCATTACGGTTACTTACTTTTTAAACACTTTCACGTAATTCTAAAAAGTTAATTAAACAGATTTTTATTTAATTAACTTTTTAGAATTAAACGATTAAATGATAAAAATTTAAAACCACGAAATATGACACTAAATTGCGACGTTGCCACTCATAAGGTATAAACGCTCTTAAGGTAGAGACAGGGGGCTTTTTCTACCCACATTTGCAAATAAATTATTTGAATTTGAAAATTGTCTCTATGTGGAACCATACTTACTTATTGTTAGAAATGACTAGTTCTCTCAAGTGTTTTATGTCGCCTAGTTCGAGCGGCAGGTCCATGAGGAGGTTCTTGCTCAGGTCGATGTACTGCAGATGCTTACAGGTGTTTATTTCCGGAGGAACGCACGTCACGTTGTTTGATGACAGCACTAGTGAAGTTAACGTATCGCTCAAGTGCACGATGCTGTAAGGAAATAAACATTTTATTGATGATTTAATATTTTATATCAACATAGGCCTCCCCGAGCGTTGCCACATCGACCGGTCCTGTGCTTCTCGCTTCTAGCGGTTCCCGCAACCTTCACCAGGTCATCAGTACATCTTGTGGGAAGCCTACCAACATAAGCTGCCACTTATGTGTTGTTTAACCCTTTGACCGCGCGTGTCGCATATATGCGACAAATATTTTCGTGTCCCTATCGCGCGTGTCGTATTTCTGCGACAGAAAACATGCATGATTTTTTCGTTCTATTTTCGTCCTAATAACTGTGTGGTACAACTAAAACGAAAATATTTATTTTTTTTGATTTGTAGCCGCGCGCTAGGGGCACGGCCATTGATATTTAGCCACGCGCTTAAAGGGTTAAAATACCGTGTTGTTAAATGTGTATAGCCAAACCTATCGAGAATGTCAGCAGTAATTATTATCTGTGGAAACTAAAATCGAATTCTGTCACTAGAGTGCGCGCAAGATAAGTCGGCGCGCGTGTTTGAACTTCATGACTATATCCGTGCCAGCACTTTTAATCACTTTCGGCATAATGAAGACGATTATTTACTTTGGAAAAAACGGAACACAGCACACTCTCTTGGGCTACAAGGAGCATAAATTATTGGTGGGAAACTACTCTTCTTTTAGTGAGAAAAAACGCTGTTTAAAGCATTACGCAATGTAAAGCACGCAAAACATGGTGCTTATGGGTGCATGCAACGGTACAGGAATTGTGGGGTATTAGAAAAGTTCAGTTATAACATTTAAAACTAATTTCGTGAAAAAAAGTTTTGAAAAAAATGACAATTCTTCTAAAGCATGTAAAAGTAATACTAACCCGGCTGGAATTGCGTTCAGCTTGTTCTTGGAGATGTCAACGGAATGCACCTCGACCTCAGCAGCCGTAGTGAACACGTGCTCGGGCACGTGCGTCAGTTCGCGGCACGGCATAATCAGCGCTTGACATTTCTTTAGTGTGTACCTAGTTTAAAATTAATAAATTATTGTGAATGTGAGAACTATGTAGGTCATTGGTTTTTTTTTATATTTATTTTTGTATTTTTCTCAGTTAAATCATGATCTGGCAGTTTGAGTAATTTATGCGGCCTACTCAAATGTCCTTTCTTTGGTATTGTTCGTCGAATCGTTGAGCTCCTTAAGTCTAAGTTGAGCTGCGCGATTACTGACAATTGCGTGCACTGACTGGACAGGTCCACTCAATCTGTGTGGTTCTTTACTCAAAAGACCATTTCAGACACCGATCTACATAGCCTTCACATGATCTGACCAAGATTTTGTCTGGACTTTAAAAGAGACTGTGACCTCTGAGTTTGTTTCGGCCTTTCTTCTCAGAGTAGTCAGATAGGAAATGCCGACCTCATCTAGTTTTTAAAATACGATTGACGTGTAAAAGTGTTTGTTCACAGCTACTTACAGAAATAAAATCATTTATCATTTAAAGGGAAGGATGAAATACTGGATAGTATTCGTTTCTCCTAATTCTTGCTTAAAATTATAAATAAAAGACACTGTGACAGGTTTACTTGCATAATGCATAATCAGCCTATAATGTTCCCACTGTTGGGTCACAGGCCTCCTCGAAGACAAAAATGGTTTTTATAAGCATCGTAATACAGTCTAAGATATACTGTAGAAACTGTAATAGTATGTGTTGCTGGGGAGGTTGTTGCACCTATCCCTAGCATTCAGGGAGTTGTGATGAATGGGCAAATGTGTTCTGTCTTTACATATTTTTGTAAATGGTTAGGATTAGGATGTCCAGAAAATATTAGGTAGGGGTCGGGGTTTTTCTGTCCGCTAAAGAAATTCGATAAATTTTAAGTTTTATTACAAAAACGGGAAAAACGAGACAAGCCGCGGAAAAATATGTGACGTTTACACAAAATACAAAAATATTTATTGCATCATAAACATTGGTTTCATACATAAATTGAGGCGGCCCCAGTAAGTGACGTTTATGGACTTATAGCAGTGTCAGTAAGTGTAGGATAAAGTTGGTTCAAACGTTTTCAGTCGCAGCTCGCTCTAGTCGCCCTGTTACGTACAAAGTCGATACCATTTTTAAAAAAGTGGAGCAGGATCGGCTATTACTAGTTACGACATTGCTGACGAGTTAGGGGTTGACCACAAAACAGTTTAGACTCATATGAAAAAATCTGGGTATACAAAAATGCTCGATATTTGGGTGCCACACGAGCTCTTAGTCTTGAATTTGTATATAAAATACGAAATAACTTTTTGCGTGATCTAATAATAATGATTATATAAATTTAACTTGAATAAATCATTATATTATTTATGTTAAGAAAAATATTGAAAATAACAACCTAAATTAGTAATATGCTCACTTATCAGGCCACTCGTCAGGCGTGAACCTGGTTTCGCTGACGGCCTCCTCGGTGATGCGATCTCGTAGGAACTTCATCATGCGCTCTGTGCCGCCTCGGATGACGTCCTGTCGCACGAACGACAGCTTGTTGCCTTCCATGTTGATGCTCTGCAACTGGGATAACAAGCCTAGGTTTCTAGGTAACCTACAAAAAGATTATATTTTTGTAAAATAATAAGTTTGTGATACAGAAGACCGCAACGTTTCTTGAGACGTCAACCCCACCCACGTTTCTTTTCACCTTATTCTGTTTTTAATTGCAAAACTAACTTATTAATTCACTAGCGACCCGCCCCGGCTTCGTACGGTTTTAAGACTTGACAAAAGATCGAGATTTCTATTGTATATCCTTACATATGAAATTGGCGTTTTGTCAAACTGGCCACTTTGATCGCAAATATCTGGCGTTTGGTTAGGAATTCCAATTTCAAATTTATTTCAAATTTACGCTTTTGTGTTTCCAATTTAGCCATTCATTTGTGTCTATCTCTGGGGTTTTTATTATTATTTATTTGTAATATTGTTGGCCACACGGGATTGTCCATTAGAAATCCCGGGAAGATCCATTATAATCCATTAATATCAACATTTCGATGAAAGTACATAAACAACTCTACCTAATTCCGACATCTGTATAAAAGGCATACTCACTTATTCAAATTGTTGTTAGTCAGCTCAAGCCTTTTCAGCTTCTGCAAAAGTGATATGTTTTCGGGCAGCACTTCCACTTTGTTGTCTCTAATGTTCAACACACTCAAGTGCTGCATCTGGTCACAAAACTCGTCAGTAATTTCCTGAAACCATAAAAGAGATGGAAAATTTTGTTGAAATTATTTTTATTCAATACTAGCTTTTGCCCGCGCAAATATCCCACCAGAACGTACTAACGGTATTAAAAGGGGTCCATATTGGCTCAACTAAAGTTCTTTACCCGAAATTGTTCTTCCTAACGATTTGTAATCCGAATGATCACTCTTCCTAAAATTTTTCATCCTAAAGTTTTCATTCATACTATTTGTAGTGCTACCGGCGATGTTCATAACACTCATGTTTCCGAAAATTGTAATTAATAATATCATTAATGTAAATATATTTAAACTCCTACTGTTTTTTATCATAACGCTTTTATCCCTAAACATAATTACCATAATATTTTCACTCATACTCAGAAAGAAACATTTAGGTACCAAGTGTTATAAAAAATATATGTGGGTAGAAGATGATATTTATAGTTGTAGGTTTTTTTTTCTGTGCATGGTTGATGGTGGGCTAGGTCGACGGAGCCCCGCTTCGCGGGGCTCCTACTTCTGTGTGGTTTATAAAAAAATAACCACGAAGGGGATGGCGGGGTCTATTCGCTCGCTTCGCTCGCTCACACGACCCCGCCATCCCCTTCTAACCTAACCTGTCCGAGTCGGGGTGCCCTAAAGTCCCAATTGCATCCAATTTCTCTTGATATAAACAACCGTTACACACCCGATGTCGATGGCAAATTATGTTATGGCATATCATAATTATGGCATGTGATAATTAGGGCTTACAATGATTAATGTATATAATACTGATTATTATGAATAAAAATAAATCTAAACAAAAAAGATATGACTTTGAATAATAGTATAAAAGATGGTTATGTTGAGAAAATATAGGGAAACAAATAAAAGTATAATAGATGTTTATTGCTACTGACATTATGAAGTTGAATGCTTCGGAATTATGAACATTAGAGACAGAGTAGTTAGGAATTGTGATTGTTAGGATGAAAAATGTTAGGAAGAACATTTTCGGATTTCCAATTATCGGAGTTGAAAATTTAGGTGAACTTTGGCGCACCCATTAAAAGTACCCTAGTGTTAATCCAGGTAAACAATGGATTAATTCCGTATCACATTGTTTTCATATAACTCTATTGGTTTACGCGGCGCACGCCAATAAAGCTCCCAGTCGCCATGATTTTTTCCGACATCTTCAACAATCGTCTTCATATTTCAGCCAATTTACACACAACCTTAATTAATTACCTATACACCTAAACCTCATTCCAAATCACTTCGTCCATTGGCGAAAACCGTGAGATTATCGCGTTCAAACAGACAAGACGCGTATGGGGGGCAGTACCTACACAAATCACGGTAAAAACATGTGTGCAGTTCACACGCGATAAAAGTGGAACCTTCAAAAATGTGAACTTCAAGACTGTATAATGTATTCTATCTCATTCTCTCGCACGTTAAATCCTATAGATGCTCTTTTTAATGACACTTTTTATTTTCATCAAGTTTCAAATCACAACGGGACTAACAGTTTCAATTCAAAAATAATTTAGGAAATCTTGAGGATTGCATTATAGTCGTTAACTGAAGACCTCCTTGTTTTCATGGTAAACAACAAAAAGTCCTTATTGTTGCAGTAAGATTTTTTTGTGCTGGCAGCATTGCATGCAGTATGTTAGGGAATAATTTTTCCAGTGCCACAAAATCGTACCTAACAGCACAGTTAAGAATCAAAAGTCTCAGTTACCCTTATAAAATTGTTAGCAATATATAATTCTTTGAGAGCGGAACACCCATAAAAGTCGGGTAGTTCTTCAATTTCGTTATGATTCGCGTCCAATATTTCCATTTTTCTCAGCTCTCCTAGTGGTGGTAACTTCTTTAGGCTATTGTTGCTGATATTCATTTTCTTCAAATCTGAAAGAATTTTAGCCATAAGTACTTATGTTGTTTTTGGGTCAAGCTAGAAGTGATTGTTCTAATTTCATTTGAAACCTATGCCTAGACAAAATCTGAACTACGAAAATCTGTTTCTTGACTTTAATGAATCACATAATTAACTCGCAACACCTTTGGTCGTTATAACAAAGATAAAAGCAAGTACTTTTTCAGGTTTAAACCAACAAATACTCACGTAATGCTAAGCAAATACATTAATAATGCATTTTCCGAAGCCCGATTTAAGCTTTATGGCGGACCTGAAGTGCGCTACTCGCTGCGCAGTACCTCACCCCTCACCCCCCACTGACAGGTGAATTTGTTACTGCGGAACGACTCGCCTCATGTTCCGAGTCGTCATAAAGTTTGAATCGGGCTGTACTAGCCAGCCAAAATAATTAGCCACGTAGCTTCGTAGAATTTCCACTGTCGCACGAGTTTAATTATTTTGGTGAAGTAGACCAATTAGTGACTGTAGTGTTATGAGTTGACTACTCAAATAAATTTCGTTTGTTTTTGGAGACAGAATAATTTAAAATGACTATATTATGAATAATTAATAATATGAATGATTTATGATATTGATGATTTGAAATCAGTATGTCAGTTGCATTCCATCATCGCCATTATCTCTGCCACTGCTGGGCATAAACCTCTGCCAATGATATAATTATTTGTAATGACTTTATTCCCCAGATACATAATTCAAATGACACATATTGGTAAGATGTCTCTCTATCATGTGGTCAGATGTCAATAGACTAGCACCCACCTTTACTTAATCCGATACAATAATGGAGAACTTAATATTACAAGTCACACTAATGTCAACCTTAACAACATGAGTAATAAGTTGATTTCAGAATGACAAAAAATATTAAAAGTTTGGTTGCAATGGAATTTGAACTGTGTGGCTTAGGATTAAGGTTTAAATTCCTGTATACCAATTAATACAGCTGACTCACATGATTTAAGTCATTATTATGTATAATTATATTGTTCTGCATAATATCATCATAATATTCTGTTATCTAATCTACTTATCAATATTTACAGTTATAAAGATATGAACGGGTATTATTTAAAACTAGATCACTGAAAGATTTGTTTTAATGATGTCAATAAATAATTTTTACCTCGAAGGTTAACAATATCTGGTGGTAGCTCTTGAAGCTCATTGTGCGATAGATTAATTTCCACTAACCGTACCAAATACCCCATCCCTGGAGGTAACTTGGTCAATTTGTTGTGCGATAAGTCCTGGGAATTAATATAGATGAGTTTATTAATGCATGCTACAAATTTAACTGTGCTTTGCTGTGTGCAACCAATACTTTAAAAAAAAATATTTTGGGCAATATTGTTGCTTAGCAACAAAGCTCTTTAAAAATACGGAACCCTAAAAAAATAACATGTATCGTTTTTTGTTTCCCAGACCATGTACTACAAGGGACTCCAACTCTGTACTATCTACCATAATCGGATTAAAACATTAAAAAGTTTAAATCTATTCTTCAGATGACTCCATTTCTGTTTCTTACCAAAAAGTTCAACATAACTAGATCTCCAAAGTCTGGTTCTATTTTCGAAAGTTCATTGTGAGATATATTCAGCCAGCGCAACTCTGACAACATGTAGAATTCTTTGGGAAGTGTTACCAGTCTATTATGAGATAAACTCAGGTTCATAAGACTCTTTAGTTCACCAAATTCAGGTGGTAGACTTGATATGGCATTATCGTGAAGCTGGAAAAATATAAAGACAATACTGTTTTAATGAGTATGAACTTTTTAATCAATATGGAAACAAGTGCAAGAATCATGTAAATAAAATGGATTCTGACTCCATAAAATATTGAATTGCTTTAGAAATGTCAAATTTTATCATTTCAATCACATTTAAATGAAAGATTTATACAACATGCATGGATCTAAATTGTATGATCAAAGCATTAGGATTTTTAAATGGTTCTATGAAGTAGCAAGTATGATTAAGGTTTACTCTGAATACATGCCTGATAAGCAAAAATTAACATATTGATATAAAATGCAATAAAGTGTCAGCAGTCCTGCTCACCTTGAGGTTGACGAGGTGTTGCAGAAACTTAACATTGCCTGATATGACTTTTATAACATTGGAACTGAGGTCAAGGGTCTTCAGCGGCTCTGCTGTCCACCACCTGTTAGAATCACTTCTTGCAAAGTCCACCTCCTTAGTTTCTTCCAACACCAACTCGTCAATTTTCCATACATTTTCTGGCACTATAACAGTAATCTTATAAATGGTGTGATTATATGAAAGAATCGTTTACTTTGCAATGTTTTTAATTCTATGTGTTTCTGATTGGTTTACTTGTGCACATCTAGCTTTCTAATTAGTTTCATACTGCTATGTTAAAACTGCAAATCTGTTTATTTCCTATAATATGAGCAGTTTTACTAGTACACTTGAATTATGTACTTATAGGTAAGCAGTTCTCATAACTACTCTGTGATTTAAAGCGAAACATTTTTTTCATAACACTGAGCTCAGGGATTATAATTTATTCAACTTGGATGAATATGTTGCATACTTTTATAAACCGTACACTGTCAATTAATTACAATACATGTAATAAATCATTCTGTCTCACCTGACCCCAGTCCCCTGTTGCATAAACTTAGTTGTCCGGTACTCTTCGCAGATTTAATCAAACCAATAGATAATTCATTTTCGTCTGCTTTTTTGTCTTGAAGGTGAAAAACAGATTTGTTACAAAGTTTAATTCGGGATTTAGAATGTGGTCTAATAGACATTTTTACTTTTATTGAAGGAGTGCGCTGCGCTGTATTTTATTGCTGACTACTGAAGCGATCTCATCGTTGTTTTTGTTGAAGTCGGAAATCAGAATAAACTTGTGTACACATTAGTAGGTACTGTCACATGCTACTCATGTGGTACTGTTTTAGTTTTTATTTTTTAACAGGCCTAGATGGATAGCTATTTCTACATTCTCATTAATTAAAGTAAAGGAAGTTGGCCAACACAGTGAAGCTTAAACGTAGTGTTTGGGTATTTTGAAAATATCTTCAATAGGTAATCATTTTCATTCACTTTTGAATTTTGAACAGCACTGCACTGCACCACTGGCCGTCCACTGCACAGTCAGGTACACAGAGTAGAATAATATACCTATACAGGAGGTCAGGTACTTCATACGTTTTTTTTGTTTGTATATCATGTACACACTGCTTTAGTATTAAATGTGACATTTCTGAGGACAGATTATAAATATGAACACAGATAAAAATACAAAATCAAAGTATCGTTTGATTTTATTGCAAAAAGAAACTAGGTACGTGGAAACTTTCCATTGCCGCCGTGAGATACCGAGATTTTATTTTATTCGATATTACCATCCTTTTCAGCTTCGCTTCGCCCGTGGGGTAAAAAATAAACTGCATCCAAAAGATACACTACTTAGCGCCTGTTTATGTCGGGAATGTTGCATTACAATTAAAATAGCCTCCGAATGTACCTTCGGCTCACCTTGGGAATTCAGTCAACCTCACTACCATTGTACTGACTGGCTAATATTATTTTACTACGTTGCATGAGCTACCTATTCATATCCAGTTCTTCTAACTGAACAGACAGCAGTGCTGCTGGGGAGTTTGTTCCGCCACTTCTTCTTCTCAGCTAAAGCACTAGGAAGTGGTGAAGGGTTGGCGTTTTGGGGGGACTGTCTTATGTGATTTTTACGTTCAAAAAGTGCTGATTCTCAGCCTAATTTGAATAAATGACTTTTGATTTTGATACAAAGTTCGTGGCTGCGTGTTAATACCTACGAAGAAAAAGAAGACCGGACATCGAACCGGCCAAATGATGAAATAGTAAACCTCAAAAACCTACTGATTGTCTGATTGAAAGAGTCCTAGATGAATATTCTTTAAAAAAAATAGTAAGTACTTATAGTGAATAGTAGTACTTGTGAAGGGCGGTTATTAAAGGCAGCAGGCAGCTCGCAGCTAGAGCAAAATTTTAATTAACAAGAATATCTGCAAGTACCTAGCTACCTAATGTACAAATAACAATTACTTACATTTACAAAACCATTCAAAAATTTACTTTACTTACTATGAAAAGGCTCTAGAGGAAGTGACGGCTGCTCTTTTATGTCGAAACGGTTTTGCTTACAGATATTTTCAACTTTGCACACTTCATTTTCTGACCTACATATAGGTGCCATCTTTCTGATCCTGCACTTTTTCATGAGTAGGTTGTACCTATAAACTATTATTACATAATATTTTTATACACTGGAATTCTGGAAATGCAAATTCATTTGAGTCTTATTTAGTGATACTGTCATAAATAAAAAACTAATGATAATACACTTTTTACTTTTTAATTTTTCTTAAAATACAACCAGTGCTTTGCTATTCATACCACCGGCATGGAATGGAAAAGGTTGAGTGGCAAGAAGTTACTGCTGCCCGCTGCGAACACAGAGCACGGACACCGAGATAATGTCTCGGCGCAAACAGTATACCTACTATACTGTCTCGGCCGCGGCGGCAACACTGCCGTCCGCTGCGATTCCGTGTTCTGTGGCTACGACCTACGGCGACAACAATCAACAACTCTAGCTAACCATGTTTTTTATCATATTAGTATCTTGGCTTAAATCTAACAGATCCTTAAACAGAAAGCCACTAAAAGCAAGATAACAATACTGGTGGAGGAACCAGTGAGAAATCCCGCTAAATTAGAGTGGATATGGTCAGCTCTTGTATTTATTTCAGGTGCAAAAGGAGCTGACTTATTGTAGACCTTCCCACTTTCTAGCACAGCGCTCTCTTCGTTGCTACGCCAGTAGAGGGTTGCGAGGGTTGCTAGACACTGGAACAAGACATGAAAAACTAGTACCGTCAACTGCCCTGATTTTGCCTAGCGTCCTGTGTTTGCCTAAAATGAAAAAATGGTAATATCTTTTTCAATTTACTAGCTTGGCAATCAAA
Organism: Brachylomia viminalis; assembly: GCA_937001585.2. Lineage (NCBI taxonomy): Eukaryota > Metazoa > Arthropoda > Insecta > Lepidoptera > Noctuidae > Brachylomia > Brachylomia viminalis. Next base: position 8,202,842 of record OW443302.2, on the reverse strand, counting down.
ACATTTGTCAGTTTTTAGAATTATTAAGTGGCAACACTAAATTGGCCACGTTATGTTGGTAACATGCATAATTTTTGACAGATGTGTGTCAAACTAGAGAGCGCCAAGTCTGATATTTTTAGTTTCGGAAAAACTTTTCAAGTAAGTCATTAAAATATGTATATTTCTATCTTGTTCTGTACTTATTCTATAAAACGTTGATAGCTTTATCGTTTGTCATTGTAATTGATGAAAAAAACACGGTATTTAGCGAGAAATGTCGAAATAGGCAAAGTCAGGCAATTTTTTTGAACGAGTGATCGTGACTTTGCCTAGGCTAGGGTTGACACCTTTGTTATTTACCGACATCAAAAAAGGAAGATGTTACGTGATAACTCAAACAGGTTTTCATATTAATTATATGTTTTTTGAAGGTGTACTGTTTTTAATTAATAAATGAATATCAACTCAATTAACTTCTTGTTTTATGTTAACACGATGAAAAAGAAATATATTTTTAGTAGACTTGAATTTTTTTTTTACTAAATATCTAGATTCTGGTTCTTTTTGTTTGAAGGACGATCAAAATGGACAAAACTCAACGAAGAAGATTAAAGATTATGATGAGAGCATTCTGAACATCGCCGTTGGTCTCGTTCAAAACAAAAACATCTCATCATATGATGCTGAAAAGCAATTTGGTATACCTCGCCGCACGATTTTAAATAAAGTAAAAAGTATTTTCAATTTTAAAATCGAAGTATTTACTTTAAGTTCACGTCACGCACTCGTCCTAGTGCCTCTGATTGTTCCTAATAATTCTCGAAATACCTACTTAAAAAATAAAAACAAAAACATATTTCGTTTCATTTTCTTATGACACAACCCTACCCATTCTTTGTCAATGTATGAAGATTGTATAAAATGGTGTCCAGACATTGCCTAAGTAATTTTACCTACTAAAATACTCCCAAAATCTGTCATTTAAAATTGTATTGCATTCTCTATGCATTAAACTACATTTTACACTGTGCCAGCATAAAAATCGAATTGTTTATTTTGGAGTAAATGTATTAGGCAATGTCAGAGACATGAGCCATTACTTTGCCTAATTTTAAAAATACCTCAAAAACTTTCATTAACTACGAAAATTTACTGAAACAAATTAAAATTACAGAATTCTTGAGTTTTTTATAAGATTATATGTGTACACAACATGGAAATCGGGCTTATTTTAATTTTTATTTCACGTTAAAGGCTAAAAATATCAAAATCCGGGCAAAGTCAGGGCAGTTGACGGTATCAGACCAATGGTTTCGAAAGGGTTCGATTCTACACTATAAGTAAGTATAGGTACCTACACAAGTTTGCTGGAGTGATTCAAGATTCTTTTTTGGGAGAAATATAATATATTTTTAGGGTCATTGTACCTTTAACAGTTTACCATAACAGAGTAACGAAACTTGGCATTTGGTTAAGATTCGAGATTAATGACATTTCCAAAATGGCACTTTAACTTACTTTGACTTTAAGTTCGTTACTCCTAAAATGTTGCTCCGTAAGTACAAAATCTAGCAGCATTGTGGTGGTTTCCAAGTCTTCATATGTCTGGTGGACGGAAGGCAGCACTGCTGTAGTTGGTGCTGGCTCACCATTGATGTACCATGAGAGGTGGTTTGACGGACGAGACCGACCAGAAATGCAGTTCACCTGCACGCGGTCCCCGAGACGATATCGTGATCGCAGTCCTGACAGGATTGGTCCATGATCAGGGAGGACTAGAAAGAAATAGAAGAAATATTAGTTCTTATGGAACGCTATAGGCCCTCATTTCATGTGAAGTCAAACAAGTATTACCTACTTATGTTGGGTTTAAAAAAACAAGCTATGGAACTCTCACGAATTCACATTAAATGTTGTTTTGTGATGATTCCTTAGCTTTTTTTCGTGAGAGTTTCATAGAAAATTTTGCATTGTGAAAGCACAAAAACTCCGCTGGTAAGATAGCTTGTATACTCACCGACGACATTTAAATCTGCATGTCCCGACACTGTGGGGAACAGCGGCCCTTCGCCGGACACCTCGCAGCGATACCGGCCGCCCGTCTCGGACACGGCTGTTGACAGCACCAGACTCGTCCCGGATGCGTCCGATTGCTGTGTCAATCACAATTTGAATTTGAAATAATTATGTGTCTGTATTACAGCGGAGATAAGACGTCATAACAGGAAGATGAGCGGAGACATCCTACATTGCAATATTACATTACCTACCGCATACAGCTTCGGTAAATAGGTACCTACAGACTTGACGTTATGTTAATAAAACATTGAATTAGAAAAGTCTATCAGACCTCAACGTTAACCCCAGGCAGCAGGAACTTCCTGCGCGGCTCGTGATCGCGCGGCACGTGTCTGAAGAACTCCTTGCCGTCCTTGTACCACTTAACGGAGTACAGCACGTCGGCGGGGCCCAGCGCCCAGCGGCACGAAACCGCCGCGCGCGTGCCCATGACCACGTGGGCCGGCACGCGCAGTTCTAGCAGCTCCAGGGATAATATGCAATCTGGGTGTTAAAATATGTAAAGTAAAGTTACGGCAGCTATTTGGGATACCTAGATAAAAAGATAGAATATAACACCTTCTCTTTATTATGTATACCATTATTTATATTAAGTAGGTTCAGCGATAAATGTAGAAAAAATGACATTGGGTGACACAATGGGCGGTCTTACTAACCGATCTGAAGTCAGCAGTCATATCCGGTCCTGGCCTATAGCTAAGTCCTAAAGCCGATTCAGAGATTGTGCACTCGTAGATAAATACCGTTTTGCAAATTAGGCGTTCTAAGCTACAAAACTTCGTCCTACTATGCCTTCCGTAGTTCCGTGCGAAAAAGCGGGAGTAGGACTCGGCTCATTCGCAGACTAATATACCTAATTATCACATAACTCCAATGCTACGTCAGGAAGCATACTCAAAACTGCAAATCTCTAACCGTTGATTAATTAAGCAGAAAACTCTTGCATAATTTCTGATTTCATGCGTATTTTACCACGAAAATTGAAGTTTTAGCGGCGGTTGTGAACACTAATACAATGGGTTAATCTGCATAGAAAAAGTGATGCATTTTAACTAGAAATTATAGGCGGGTCGATGTTTCGTGTCGCGTTTAACGTGCTCCACCTAGGCAAGGAAAAGGTACACGTTGTGTGACCATCATTCTTACTTTGAACGGACATAATGCACGATAGTCGCTAATTAGGGTAGGTTATATGTATAGGTACCGTAGATAACGCGGTCTGGTGCGCCGGCGCCGCTGCCGCTGGCATGGTAATAATATTACCGTGCCGCTGGGTAGGGTATCTACTCACTGGCATGGCGGGGCCACATAGATTTTGCACTCCGCAATGATATCTATTATTTTATTTCCTATTGAAAAGTACGGACGAACGAACCGTGTTTATTGTGTATCTACTTAAGGCCGTACCCAGAGCAAATAACCTTGAGCATTCGTTCCCTCTTTGCCGCACCCCACCTCTACAATACTTCGTAAAAATTACTAGCGCCATCTGGCGAACAACTTACGAACTATGAAACTGCGACTAGTAAAAATCACAGACCTTAGAATACACAGAGACGGCATTGAATATTTTTTTTTATTATTTCTATGAATGAAACAAACTGCGCCTAAATAATTTTGGTCATGAATTCAGTGACAATACTTATCTCCATGAATACTTACTTTCTAATTTTTGAACGAAAAAGCGTTACGCGATTCCACGAGACTTTCTCTCTAACAAAAATCTCCGATAACTAAAATGGAGACAAAATCAAAATTCAAGATGGCGCCACCATACATTACCAAATTTTACCCCTGTTGGTGTTGTTTTTATAGTTTTCGAGGGTGTTGACAACAATTAGGGGGTCAAAATCAAAATTCAAGACGGCGCCTTCAAATATTTGCAAATATTCCGTCATGGATGTCGTTTTCATAGTTTTCAAGGGTGTTGACAACGATAATGAAGTCAAAATCAAAATTCAAGATGGCACCTCCAACAATTTGCAAATTTTTCGTCATGGGTGTCGTTTTCATAGTTTTCGAGGGTGTTGACTACGATTATGGGGTCAAAATCAAAACTCAAGATGGCGCCTCCAAAAATTTGCAAATTTTTCTTCATGGGTGTCGTTTTCATAGTTTTCAAGGGTGTTGACAAAGATTATGGGGTCAAAATTAAAATTCAAGATGGCGCTAACTAAAAGGAGATAGTTTTTGAACAAAGTTCCTTAACACAGCTTGCGGTAGGAATTGGTAGAAATTGTCACGTGAGGAAAAAGCGTTGTGTAACTTTCTTTCTCTCTCTCTCTCACTCGCTGCTTCTTTTTTATAATATACGAGTGTGTGAAGGTGTGTGTGTATCGAGATTCGAGCAGACGAGCATTGTGCGCGGCTGGTTTTATATTCTAAATACTGAATTAAACTTCGTTCCTGCCAGGGGCACATGTTTTTATAAGTACATATTATATCCCAGATACTCAATTCGTGATACTCAATAAACATTATGCGGTGTTTATTTTTTAGATTGATGGTTGATAGGAGGTTAAAGGTTTGGTTGACAAATAATAAATAAACAACAAAGTCAATTTTATTATCATTTATTATTTTAAAGTCGGTACCTTACAAATTATTATTAATTTAACTAATTTATATTTTACATATCCCTAAAATCTAAATAACGAGTACATGTAGGCATATTGACGTCAGAAGGTTCGTCCTTTCCTTCTATCTTATCTGCTGTCTCAATATATTCATGTAATTGAGGTTCAATATTTTCTTAATATTGTTTTCTTATCATTGCCTCTTCAATGTATGGAGGATTTCTTATATTCATACCTCGAGTGTAGCGGGGGTCGACTAATTCTGGCAACAAACCATCTACATAAAATGATGTAAGCTTTTCTTTCACCTTCTCCTTCCAGAATGTATCATCTCTCTCGATGTATTCCGTTTTTAGCGAAGAGTTTTCGTTTGACCAAACTGCAAATAAACACACATTTTCAAATATAAATGGACTACCCTTTCTAACTTTCATTGAAGTTCAGAACACAAGTGATAGATATCAGAAACTTACCTCTTTAATGTTTTATTGGTTTCTTCAGTGTTTTCAGCTTCCATCAAGTCTCCTGTAAAGTCCTCTCGTAAACTGCAAAAGAAAAATATTTTGCATAATGATGACAATGATTCGGGTGGCTAGTGATAGGGATGAGATAAACTTATAAAATTCAATATGATTCCAAGTACGAGTAGGTATGTAAAAATACCAAAATGGTGAAAGAAAACATCGGCATGTCCCTAAATCAAAAATTCGAAGACATGAGACTCACAAATTTTCGCAGCCGCCATCTCGGATTTTCATTTTGACCTCGCTATCGGATTTAGCACCCTCGCAATCTATGAAAACGAGACCCATGGCGAAAAATTTGAAAATTTTCTCAGCCGCCATCTTGGATTTACATTTTGACTTCAGTATCAGCTTTAGCACCGTCGAAAACTACAAAAACGACACCCATTACGAAAAATTTGAAAATTTTCGCAGTCGTCATCTTGGATTTACATTTTGACCTCAGTACCAGCTTTAGTACCCTCGAAAACTATGAAAACGACACCCATGACAAAAAACTTAAAAAAAATTGCAGCCGCCATCTTGGATTTTCAATTTGACCTCACTATCGGCTTTAGCAAACCTTTCTCAAGAATTGGGTCATTAAATGCATAAATATTTTTCAAATCCGACTGGTAATTCCGGAGATTACCCTCTAATACAAACAAAAAAAAAATACCTCTACTCTATTAGTATATACATATAATGAGGATAAATGGCGCGAACTGTTCTAAAAGAAGTTGAGGCGATTCGGTAAAGTTATGAAGAAGCAATTGTGTTTATACAATTATATTCCTTATTATGATTGGTATACGCCAGCTTTTTCCCGACTCGACCGACTCGCACGTGCCCGAAGTACTTACACAGATTTCGGTTCGTGTTCTCGCCACACTCGGGCAGCTTCGGAATACTTCGGGCACGGCCAGCGAGCCCCGAACTCGCAACCAGCGGCGCCGAACGCCGCGCCGTGTGGCCCGCGCCTTCGGCTTCCAGAGATGAAAATACTTGCATAGGAAATCGATCCGTGTTACTATACCAATAAGGAGCACAACCGTTTTTGCGAAAAAATAAAACTTTCAAGTTCAAGAAGTTCAAAGTATTTTTTTTGGCAAATACGATTGTGCTCCTTATTTATATGACGACATGGATCGATTTCCTATACAAGTAGGTATTTCTTTATTCCAGCTCTGCCCGCAAATACTTTCACAATTTTTATGCAAGTATTTCCCGCCCGCACTACTCCAAATAGAATTAATAATAATAATAATTTATTCAAAAATATAAGGACTAACGTTAAATACAGTTTTTCTTAAATCTATGTCAAGTTCACCTATGATTTGTGCCTGAACTAGGTAATCCTGTGTTTCAGGCGATTGGAGGTAACATTAATTGATTAAATAATCACATAATTATCATATATATCTTATTGTTACCTACTTATCATGTAAAAAGGTGTATAAAATTATATAATATGAACAATATTTATTTTAACACAAGTAATAACTTCTCTGTATCTTCATAGGACATAGTTTGAAGAGCAAACATGACATGACATGGCATGACATGTAAAAAAATTACCCTGTAGGCGTTACGTAACCGAGAAAAGGATTATATCTAATACATACTCATTATTGCTTATTTCCATCGGTTGTATAGTAGACATTTCCATTAGAGGTGCATCACTTTGGTTCTCTTATAGCCTAAAAAAGATTATTTATTTTAAAATACATAAAATCTCAAATATTTACATACAAAAATCATTACATGACAAGCACTGAACCCCGTAAGTACTGAATCAATGTGAATGTTCATGTCTGTAGGTTCATAACTCTATGGCACACGCATGGTAACGAAGATTTGTGCGAAGATTCATGAGATGTTATCACTTTACTAAATACAACATCTTAGAGCAGTACGTAGGTATATAGTAGTTAGGTACATACCCACTATATACGTAACTTTGTTGAGAATGTGTAGATATTGTTGGTGTTTCATCATAACTATTTCGGGCTTTTCTTTTAGCCCAGCTACAAAAAAAAAGATAAATAATTTCCACTGTTTATCATTATATATATATAACTACGAGAAAACTTACCGAGCTTCGTTCATTTTTGCTATTCTTGCACGTCCTACTCGCACAGCTTTCTTGTACTTTGGCATTTTGAGTGTTTGTACACAACACTAGCGTCCTTTCACAATAAATAACACAATCAATATCTCGCACAAAAAAAAACTATGATCAAAACAAATGTCAATAAAATAATTATTATTAATGTGACGTAAGCGAGCAAGTGCGCTAGCCGACGGCGCGGCGACGCGGTAACAAACGACACGGGTTTCACCCTCGAGAGCCTGCGGCACACTGAATCCCGATACGGGGTGCAGGAGTTACAGTAGTGAATACGCCCATATTTTAGAATAAAATCTATATAAAATAAAATTTTGGTCTTTTGGAAAAAAAAAATTGTGCCAAAATGTTCATTATTAAATTGTCTATCCATTAGTCTCAGTAGCAAAATTAAATAATGTTTACTTTACGAGGAGATGCGTGTTATTAATCACTATTTCTCATTTCGGGGGTTGTGTTGAAAGGAGATTTATTAAAGATATACTCAATAAAAAATAAAAATAAATCTGCAATTATGGAATCAAGATTATGTAGAAATTTAATATATTTTTTATTTGTTGATATTTCTTTTAAATAACAAGTAGATAGCTCCAAAAAACTGCACAAAAACGGCTTGCGTGGCGCTTTTTTCGGGGACGCGCCTTAAGTTGATAAATATCATAGTAGTTTCATTTATTTCAGTTACAATTACACACATCAAAAGTGTCTAGGGATCAACATATATTTTTGCAATAAGTTTTCTCCTGATTGATATTAATTAAAATTTTCTTTAAGGATTCATAAAATAAAGTGTTTTCGTTTGTCACAGTAACGATAAACCAAGTCACCTTTGCATTAATAAAGAAATTTGCCATTTTCCTAATAAAGGGATTTTTGACATTTGAACCACTAACACAAAAGTTCGAAAAAAAGACTGAAATAACAGTTTTCTTTAAAATTTTATTGGGTAACTTAAACAATTAATAATCCGTGTTTCTACCGCGAACACTAACAACACAAGAACATCGATTTGGCATACTCAAAATGAGTTCATCCAAATCACGCTGTGGAATGGCCGCCCATGTTCGTTGCAACAACAAAAAAAGGTCTTCTTGCGACTGGATACCCTCCATATTCGGCAGAGCTCTTCTCTGTAGCATATCCCATGCATGCTCAATCGGGTTCAAGTCTGGCGACTGAGCAGGCCAGGGCAGGACATTGATGTTAGCTGCGGCGAGAGTCTGTCTTACAACTCTTGCGGTGTGCGGTCGTGCATTATCATGCATTAACTGAAATAAGGGACCGATTTGCACTTGTAGAGGAACGATGACGTCTGATACAATCGTCTCAGCATAAATTTGAGCGTTGAGGTTGCCTCTGATCCAAATCAACTCAGTTCTTCCGCCGATCCAAATACCCGCCCATACCATGATGGTTCCACCACTATAAGGATGGACTTCCTGGCAGGATTTTAATCGCTGTTGGCGTCCAGGGGTTCTCCAGTGTCGTATACGTCTTGTATCCGGTCTCATACCAAAACGAGACTCATCAGAAAAGCACACGAAACGCCATTGTTCTTCTGCCCAATTTCTGTGTTCAAGAGCCCATTGATATCGAATCCTACGATTGTGCATTGCTATAGGTGGTACCCGTAGCGGTCTTCGGGAATGAAGGTTCACTTCATGCAAGCGGTTTCTGACTGTTTGGTCGCTAATTAAGTTCCCTGAAGAGTGATGAAGCCTCACGGCTAACATCATGGCGGTTATTGTTGGAGCTCTTCGAGTTAAGATTTGAATGTATCGGTCTTGTCTCCGTGTGGTGCAGCGATACCGTCCTCCATGGCGCTCAGCCACGGTACCAGTGCTTCGGTAACGTGTCCAAAGTCGACTGATAACACTCTGACTTGTATTCAGAGCTAAAGCCACAGTACGTTGCCGGGAACCAGCTTCTATCATTCCCACGGCTCTGAGCATTTCTTCCCTGCTTAAATGACGTCGCCGCTCCATAATAACGTTGGTTTTAATCAGTAGTAGGGAAACAGTAGCACTAATAATGTCTTCAATGCGTTGTATGTTTTTATAGGGAAAATATTGACAGCTGATTTTCATCTTTTACTCGAATTTGATTCACAGTTCCTGATTCAAATTATGAAATGCACCAAAAAGGATCCATATAAATTTATAAAATCATAAATTTATTACAAAGCCACATCTTAATCTCAAGAAATCCGCATAAAGATGCTTGATCCCTAGACACTTTTGATGTGTGTATTTACGTTAGGAACGCCTAGATATACACACATCAAAAGTGTCTAGGGATCAAGCATTTTTATGCGGATTTCTTGAGATTAAGATGTGGCTTTGTAATAAATTTATGATTTTATAAATTTATATGGATCCTTTTTGGTGCATTTCATAATTTGAATCAGGAACTGTGAATCAAATTCGAGTAAAAGATGAAAATCAGCTGTCAATATTTTCCCTATAAAAACATACAACTAAAAAAAGTACTCTGTGCATACAACGCATTGAAGACATTATTAGTGCTACTGTTTCCCTACTACTGATTAAAACCAACGTTATTATGGAGCGGCGACGTCATTTAAGCAGGGAAGAAATGCTCAGAGCCGTGGGAATGATAGAAGCTGGTTCCCGGCAACGTACTGTGGCTTTAGCTCTGAATACAAGTCAGAGTGTTATCAGTCGACTTTGGACACGTTACCGAAGCACTGGTACCGTGGCTGAGCGCCATGGAGGACGGTATCGCTGCACCACACGGAGACAAGACCGATACATTCAAATCTTAACTCGAAGAGCTCCAACAATAACCGCCATGATGTTAGCCGTGAGGCTTCATCACTCTTCAGGGAACTTAATTAGCGACCAAACAGTCAGAAACCGCTTGCATGAAGTGAACCTTCATTCCCGAAGACCGCTACGGGTACCACCTATAGCAATGCACAATCGTAGGATTCGATATCAATGGGCTCTTGAACACAGAAATTGGGCAGAAGAACAATGGCGTTTCGTGTGCTTTTCTGATGAGTCTCGTTTTGGTATGAGACCGGATACAAGACGTATACGACACTGGAGAACCCCTGGACGCCAACAGCGATTAAAATCCTGCCAGGAAGTCCATCCTTATAGTGGTGGAACCATCATGGTATGGGCGGGTATTTGGATCGGCGGAAGAACTGAGTTGATTTGGATCAGAGGCAACCTCAACGCTCAAATTTATGCTGAGACGATTGTATCAGACGTCATCGTTCCTCTACAAGTGCAAATCGGTCCCTTATTTCAGTTAATGCATGATAATGCACGACCGCACACCGCAAGAGTTGTAAGACAGACTCTCGCCGCTGCTAACATCAATGTCCTGCCCTGGCCTGCTCAGTCGCCAGACTTGAACCCGATTGAGCATGCATGGGATATGCTACAGAGAAGAGCTCTGCCGAATATGGAGGGTATCCAGTCGCAAGAAGACCTTTTTTTGTTGTTGCAACGAACATGGGCGGCCATTCCACAGCGTGATTTGGATGAACTCATTTTGAGTATGCCAAACCGATGTTCTTGTGTTGTTAGTGTTCGCGGTAGAAACACGGATTATTAATTGTTTAAGTTACCCAATAAAATTTTAAAGAAAACTGTTATTTCAGTCTTTTTTTCGAACTTTTGTGTTAGTGGTTCAAATGTCAAAAATCCCTTTATTAGGAAAATGGCAAATTTCTTTATTAATGCAAAGGTGACTTGGTTTATCGTTACTGTGACAAACGAAAACACTTTATTTTATGAATCCTTAAAGAAAATTTTAATTAATATCAATCAGGAGAAAAGTTATTGCAAAAATATATGTTGATCCCTAGACACTTTTGATGTGTGTATTTTGAAACCAAAACACTTTACTGAATTCTAGCAATGATGATTTATAACTCTATCCTCTGATCTGTAGGTAAAGAGTGGAGGCGGAGGATGTGGCCGTTATTAGGTAACTATTTATTCCCACATAGGTAATCTGCTTTTGCGCAACATACATATTTGTTTTTTTACATTAGGTACAAGAATTATATACAAATTGTTTTACTTAAAAGTACAGAACGAGTAATCATGTCATAGTAAGTTTTCATCGTTCAATAGCTTTTTAATTTATGACAGAATAATAAATAAAGTACAACCTACCAATAAAGATCACAAGAGTGAAGACTGTCCATAAAAACTGACCGCAACAGCCGGTCACCATTTCTGACCACTCCGTCATTAGTTCATCACCGATCGATGAAATCACTCAACAGCATATCACCGCTTCTCGATTTTGTTACCGAGGCTGAAAAAAAGGAAAAATAAAAAAAAATAACTTTACCCTTTGTTCTGTATCGTGGGTGCTTTTATAAACACATTAGAAATAGGTACCTACTCCTACTACTACCTATGTACCTATGTCCCGCAACTACATACATACCTAATATAATAACCCTAGAGAATTTAATTCCATGCGGGAATTGAACTCGTGACGACCGCGACCCGTAGCGCAAGAACCGAACGCTTAGCCACTGCGCCAACTCGTGCCTTTGACTTGTTCCGACGATTTGACGGCCTGTTACTGAAATATCATGTTACAGGTCCGCTTTCCAGGAATCATCAAACTACAACAGCATCACATCTTACGTGGGCCGTGGCCGTAAGCCGTAACATTAGGTGCCTACTTCATTCTTTTAAGTTTGCAAAATAGTCATTACTTTCATTTGTAAAGCTAGATAATTGTTTATTGAAATTAACACCTTACTTAAAGATGTAGGTAGTATCTAATAGAATGCATTCCAAAATATGGCGAAATGTGTCATCGCACAAGAATATTTACTTACCAACTTATAAGGTTTAGGTCGTAGACAGAGAAACTAGTTACTCTTACTTGGTTTTTCTGTCCTTTTACTTACCTAATTAAAATATTATTATATTTTTTTTTCTGAATTCTGAATTAATTTAGATATTAATGTTGATTTTAATCACACTTTAGTCGATTTTCTGGTGTAACTAAGGATTTAATATTAATTAATGATATTCCTGGCGATCTAGGGTAAATAGGCTGTTAAAAACCATATAAAATAAAAACAATTATAAAACACTCTTTTTTTTCTAATGGCTTGAGGTATCTTTATTATTGTTTTCATGAAAAGCTAGCCAGCCTTTTTATATTCGTTCGCCGGGTTCGCCCTTTATTCGTTCTCTAAAATCCTTACAAATATTGTAGGTAGGTACCTACATTATGTTGTTAATAATAATGACAAAGTTACCTGTCCTAGTAAACACATTAACGCACTGGTATTTAACTAACTAAACAAAGTGAACTTAATCACCACGCACACAGTTTCAGATACGTTTGAACTTTCACAACTTAACTCCACTACTAAGCTTGCGTGTATCTTTAGTGAACGATAGCATTCAAGTAACGCAGGAACGCTAACACGTTGGTAACAACCACTTACAATAAAATTTATTGCTGAACTTTTGGAAAAAAAATTGGTACAAAGATGCCGTTGCTTTTCGTTTTTCGACATCAGGATGTACCTAATGGCCACATGTAATTAGATATTACAAAATGTTTTATGGAAACAAATAATTAATAGAGTGCACTTTAAATTAGTTTTAGTGTGATTGATAACTTTTCACGTAAGTACTTATGTATTAAATACCTAATAGTACTACTACCTAAGTAATATAAACATACATGCTCTTCTTTTCTATTCCTTGCAAGAAGCTGGTAAGAAGCATAATAGGTACAGGTACTTTACTTACGTTCTTGCTAAGATATGCTTAACTTTTCTCTACTCCTCTATGTTCGGAATTTTGCACTATTCCAAAAAAATAAAAAACTCAACTTGTTCAAAACTATAATTAGTTAGTAGGGAGTAGGGAGCTAAGGACCTAGTTTACAAAGTATTCGGTAGGGGGTAGCCGTGGTAACCGGGACTTCCGAACGGTTCAGTCCTATGAATCAGTAATGACCGATCACGTGACAGAGGCAGCTCATTAGGGGAAGTTTGTTAGTTTACTTTGAAACTGGCGTAATAAATCTTTAATTGCTGAACCTCTAATAGGTAAAATACTAATACTTATCCTGTAGATATCGGTTATATAATATGTCGTAGGATAATTTGATACTTCGAATCTTCGCGAAAATCCTAGGGGTTTTGCGAAAACGCGGATAATTAGACATAGGCGAAAAATTATCAAATCTTACTGGACAAAGTCAGGACCTAACCTAACCTAACCAACAATAGAAGGGTATCTGGCGCTTGGCGGCCGCTGCCGCGGCACGCTCGCTTCGCTCGCTCGCCTTCGCGCGCTAATGGTCACTGTTCTAACCTAACCTAAATTTTTCGCCTATGTCTAATTATCCGCGTTTTCGCAAAACCCCTAGGATTTTCGCGAAGATTCGAAGTATCAAATTATCCTACGACATATACAACGTGGCGCTACAATGGTGACTTTAATTTAATACACGGGTAGGGCTAGTGCCCATTAACCATATAAATATTGATAGGTTAAAATAATACGTAAACTGAAAAAAAAAATTTTTCAAACAAACTAAATAATAAAAAAGTCATTAAAATTGGGATCACCCTTGCAAAAATTCATTCATGAAATTACTTACCTAGCTCGCTTACGTTAACTCGGAGCGGCAATGTGTCGGTTCGCGGGCTGGCAACCGCGCATCGCGTCTTGTACCTACTCGTGATCGGTCCGATTCTTTGACGGCATATTATCAAAGAAACCGAGCGGCGCAAGTGGTACTAACACTTATCACATCACCCTCTCTTGTTACTATTAGTAATAACTGTCATCACTAATCACTGCCATCACGATCATAAGTTTACACAAGCACTAATAGCACAAATAAATGCGTCCGTATCGCAAGAGGTGTAAACGTACCTACTAGATAAGAAAACGAAAACCAATCAAAGTGTCTTTATCGCAGTACCATGATCTAATTACTATCCTAATTACACAAAAAGAAATAAATAAAACAATAGCTAAGAGTCTTTTTCGCGACGTAATTATGCGCACTAGTGTAAATAAGTGCGTCAAGGACACGGGTTCGACTAGCACTAGAAAAGCAAAAAAAGAATTCGTGTTCGGTGCGGCGGGTGGGTGGAAGGGAGAGCGCGCGTCGCCTGCGCTGCTCGCCAACAAAGGAAATTTCCTTAAATTCGCCTACTCTATGCATTTGTTTCATCCTAATAGTATTGCTTATTCGTTTTAATTTCATTGATGCGAAGTTATGATCCGTGACCGAGGGAAATGACCGCTGCGCGACAGTTCTTTAAGTACAGGTTGCTCTAAGATGCTATTTCCTAAATTCTTTAATAAATCTGTAAATAATAACGTTTAATGGAAATAAAAAATTGTCATGAAACGAAAATGTGAAAACGTATATGTGTGTTAAATTAAGGTCACCATTGCAGCGCCACGCTGTATAACAAATAAATCCTTTTGGATACATTTTAGTGATGGTTTAGTAGAGGAATGATCCGAACAAGTTGCCAGGGACTTACACTGAAGTTCTACTTTCGCCACGCTTACAACTAAACTACTACAATGAGCCCTGCCTATAAAGGAGCTGCATAGAAATGCGTTGAGATGGATGGTACCTACTAACAGATGGCTAATTCTGAAACTAAAGGTAGATTAATTTAAAACCTTCTGGTCTGGTCGTCCATAACCATCTCAACAGATCGCCCTGTATATGAAAATATACGACGTAAATAGAGTTACCTACTTACCTACACGTAACAATAGGTATAATACATAGCTACAAATTGCCCGACAGAGCCATTTAGCTGCACTGACAAATAGTTCGTCGATTATGGTGCCGCATGCCGTGCAAGTATCTCGATCAGAGAACTTTATGAATCACTGCAGTAATGTCATCGGGAGCTTTGCGATCGCCATAGATATTATTTGACGATTGTTACCTTTACTTGGTAGCAATGGGAGCGGCGCTCGCGCAGCGCTGGTTGTATTAAATTTCATAATACCTTACCATAACGATATTCAAACTGCAAATTGAACGGGTGGCACACGATTGCTGGACCGGACTTGTACCTATAACCTATTCAAGAAATTTAAGGTAGGTACCTACTATTACTATAATAGGTTTATAAAGCTCTACAGACTCTAAATTCAGACAATTTCAGCAATTGAGTTAATGCTGTGCGGGGCGAGCACGGCCTGTGATAGGCATAGGCTTGAGTCACACATTTTATTACAGTTTGGGAGCAAAAACCGTGATAAAATGCGTGACTCAAGCCTATCACAGCGGCCGTGCTCGCCTCGGTGATCTGTGATCAAATGCGATATCTACTTAAGAGCTATATTCTAGCCAGTCTCAATGCATTGAGAAAAAATTAAGGGAATACACATTAGAAAACCAGGTAGGTACCAATAATTAAAGAAGGTAGGTACCTACCTACCTTCATTAGTTATAGGTACCTACCTGGTTTTCTAGGTAGGTACCTACTAAAAATATAAATTAACAAAGCTCGACCTAGATACACCGAGCTAGATCAAGTTAGGTCGAGTTTTAAAGTAGGTACCTACTCAGATACGTAAAACCTTTACGATTACAATAAAGTTAATTTAAAACACAATACAATAAAATTGGTCTCTGTGGTGCACTTTGCATAAGAGCCTGTAAGGGCACCGGCGAATATGGATCCAAACACAATGCGAGCAAATTGCACCAAAATGACAAGTGTGCCACGGGTTGCTTAGCTCCAAGCCAAAGTATCCAAACGAGTGTGATTCACTTTTCGCTACATAAAATTAAAAGCTATTGAAAACGGAAAGGGTTGTTAAACTTTAAAGAGGCGTCTCAAAGTTTAAGTTCTGTTTTAGAGCTTCATTTCAGTCAATGGATGTAGGTATAATTGAACCCCGTAGAGCAGATTAAAATAATATTAGACAAGGGTCCTATAGTAGATTGTTATACAAGGAGCTAAAATGACCCATTATATACGAGGTAGTTTTACTCCCGAGCTTCAGCGAGGGAGTAAATAGAAACCGAGTTTTAATGGGTTTTTAGCGCCGTGTGTTACACTCTACTTTTCACTACGATTGCGAGAAAATAAAACAATCCAATACAATATGAAATATGTAAGTAGTTTATTTTATTAAAATTATTTCTTTTCCTTTCTCTTCTATTTGCAAATTAGGGTCTCCATTCTCACTAGATGATGACAGTTTCACTATTGTAAAATTAATTACGGTCACTACCAATTCAATTTGCAATTAGAGAAAAATTATAAAGATTTCGCGCCAATGTCTTTTTTTTTGTTTTTTCTTCTGCAGCCGCAACGCATTGCATGCATTCTACCAAAGAGATCGCCGATTTTAGTTCCATTTTCAAAAATAAAATGAAGTTCTTTTTTTATGAAACAGTAATAAGTCGAGTCTATTATTCATGATTATTCTACTTATGACTAAAGACTTTTTCGTTTTTGTAGGCTCATTGTCATTTGACACACAAAAATTTAAAAAAAAAATAGTTTTTCCCCTAGAGGAAGAATTGCTATTTTTTCTTCGCTCTGTGGTACGCCACAATGACGGTATTTTTGAGCAAGAGGAGTGAAAATAAAATTACAGATTACGCCTTATGTAGCTTTATATCTAGTTATATCATAGTTATATGTACCGATAGGTTAGATACCTACGGTCAGCAACAAAATTCGGTAAACACAGTTAGTTTTACAAAAACAACTTTCGTTAGTCTGTTGCTGTGATAGGTGATAGGTAGGTACCTACGAGATTTAATATAGGTAGCTACACATTAGTAGACATAGGTTTATTGAAACCACATGGTAGCATAGCATTGCTATCTCGTAGATGTTTCAGTTTTGGAATAAGTATCTAGCAACTAATTACCTACATATTTCCTTGCATTCTAAAGATTGATCTGAATTCAAAAACCGCTTGCAACGCTTATAGGTTTATGTACGCGGGGTGGTAACTTACTAAGATTTATATAATTATACGGACATAAGGTATGAGGAACGCAATGCAATTAGTTCGAACTTTGAATTTGGTCAGACCGCGGCATCAGGCGGGTGCGACACAAGGAACATCGCACAAATGAGCCAATTTGTTCTGCGCCACCGCTTTTAATGACTTTTTTGGGTCGACTTGAAATCTCGTTATTTAGTAAGCTCTCCTTGTTTATTTATTAGCTTTATTTTTATCTTGTTAGCGTCTTTTTATCTGCGTGAAATGTACATTTACACTTCGTTATAGGAAAAGGAAGTTTGTGGGATTACATATGACATGCACCTATGGAGATAAGCTTTTGTTGTTGAGATCCTGTAGATATCTACATTATAGGCATTATGAGACAGTCTTTCGCTAACAGCGCTGAAGGTACTAAATTAAGTATGCAAATGTGATGTATTCTAAAAGGCGATTCTTCTCTATTTTTATCCAACTTAACGGCGCAATCGCGGGGCTAATGGTTCGTGCTCCATAGTCATGTGAAGCGAAGTGAGAGAAATGCCGTGACGTCCACCTCGATCCTTTATAAAATCATTTTGCGATGGAGATTCGACACACAGTTCGGGAACTGCTTCAGATAAGGTTTGGGAATAAGTGTCTCAAGTAACTTGTTAATTCTAAATTAATACATTTTTCTAACTACCTAATTTGCATCGTTCATAACTTGATGTTAATTACTAAACAGTTTCTTTGTTATCTTTTTCATAACTATTAAACTACCTTACTAAATATAGGTACTATACCTCTTACCAGGGAGTTTCATTGTGTCAAAAGTGTCCAATAAATACAAAATTATTGCAGTGTCCAAAATGTCGGGACTCATCAGAAGCATGAGTGCCACCACCCTGACGTTGATGCTTTGTTGCTCCGCGCTGATCTGCGCAGGGGCCTCCTTGACTGGCCGCTGCAAGATCAAGCGCCACACGCACAAGGCTATGCAGACCGACCTCAACGGACGACGCTGCTGGGACGACGTCAAGATCATGGGCTGCGGAGGATATTGTCTTTCTTATGAGGTACGGTGACAACGACTTTTTCATTGAGAGACTAAACCCCATTTACACGATGCATGTTTCTTGCCGTTGGCATACTATAAAATGGAAGCAGCAAATGAATATTGTGCCAGGCTTGGAGAGTTCCGTTTGCCAAAGTAATGGCTAGATGTGAACAAAAAATCTGTAGGTAGCTCAGATATTGCGTGTAGGTATTGGTTTGGTAATGATCTGCAGTGTTTCAGATCATTATTCTGGTAAAGTTTTGTGTTTAACCTATTCTGCTTTAGTTAGCTAGCTATGGCCAGGGCAGCTAGGTACTAATAATTACCTGCCTAACTAATTATTTGATCGTGCGATAGATAGTGCCGCGAAAGAAGACTAGGCCAAACGAAGTTAAACCATCGAATCCCGCACAGCCACTTTTGGGTAACCGTCATCCGTAAAGCACCTTCCTAATAAGTTATAATTTTTTATTAAACTTTCAGATATCCGACTGGCAGTTCCCATACAAACAGTCCCACCACCCGGTGTGTGTCCATGGGGACCGTAAGCACGCCTCCGTGAAGCTGCAGAACTGCGACCCTGGAGTGCAGCCTGGCACTGACACTTACCACTACGTCGAGGCCACGTCCTGCAGGTGTCAGGTCAGTATTATCTTTCAGAGAAGATAACACAGCAACAGATGTAAAAGGTGCTTTCGGTGCGTGGCTAAAATCGGAACTAACGCCACCATCTTGTTATTTCAATAGGTACATTTCACAAATTAATGTTTACCAATAGCATCGCAATGACCAATAGCGCTTCCCTCTCAACTCAACGTCATTCGAGCATGCAAAATAGCCAAAGCCATGATGTATTATTGTAGGCCAATCAAACACCAAGCCAGCCTTATTTTGATAATTATGAATAGATTATAGCCAATAGCTAAATTAAGACCCTGGGTAGTAATAGTAGGTATCAGCTAAAATTGATTATTAGACGCAAAGAGTAGGTATAGTAATATATGATTAGACGATATGTTACCTAAGTCCTACTATTTGAACAGTCATTATCGGAAGTCGACTAACAGTTCAGTTTTTTAAATGGTACTCAATTATAAACTCTCTTGACTTTATTACCTATTTGATATGCTGAAACGCAGTAAAGTGCGCGCAAAATAAGTCTGCGCACGGCCGAAATCGGAAATAATCGTTTGCCGCCATCTCGAATTCTCGACGTTTATCAAGCGTCAAGAGAGTGTGCTGTGTTCCGTGTTTTCCCAAGTAAATAATCACCATCATTATGCCGAAAGAGATTAAAACTGCTGGCAGGCATGTAGTCTGAAGGTCAAAAACGCACGCAGGCTTGTCTTGCGCGCACTGTACCTAGTGTATCAATGTAGAGATGATTTGAATGTCAAAGTGTGTAAACAGAATTTCGTTGCTGATCGTACCACAGTAAATACTTTACAGACGTGTGTTTGCTTAAGCTCGCAAACACAAACACGATCGACGATTTTACTGACGACGAGGCCAGTAAAATCCATACTTGGAGACTAGAAAGTTTGTTAATAACGACTACCTTACCTACACCTATGCGGCCCTTAGTGAAAGTCATGTACCTACAGTGGATGTACTATAGCCAATTTACTGATTCTATAATCGTACATTTTCAGGCATGTTCATCAGAAGACACTAGCTGTGAGTGGCTTCCTCCGGACTCTTCTCTTCTTGGTGGATTGGTGCTAAGGGAGGAGATTGAAGAAGAACTCGAACAAAATACTCTATAAATTGCCAGATATACCTAATGAATGTACAAAACTGAAACCTGTGCTATTTGTTACCTAATGTTGCAAGTTACATTTTTGAAATAAATTATATTAAAAAAGATACCGGGTGTGTGTTTGTAAGTACGAGTGACAGACCTTTGAGAATCCTGTGATGTCGGTTGGCTGTGGACAACATGCAGCTTAATAGCCTGTAGTTGCCTTCCAGCGTCCATAAATACTAATAGTGCCTGCCTAGTAAGTGGTCACTGGTATAACCTGGATGACAAGAGGCCTAGGCCCAGCAGTGGGCGAAGTTGGGCTGTGGATGATCATGATGATGTCACACGTCTTTCTTCAGTGACATGGTAGCGATTGAAAAATAGGGTAGGTACTTTTAAGTAGCAGCCCGGAGTTTGCCAATCTGCTGAGTAAATGGCGTTAGGCTACCTACTATTAGTAGCGAACCGTGACTGTAAAATCTACCCTCGGACCAAACTATCGGGAGAAAAGGTGAAATCATGGCTGATCTGATGGCAACTATTTATCCACATGCATGACAGATATAAAAAATCGCGCCTGGCAATGGCAACACACAGTTTGTCATTGATATTGGTTGGTGTTATTTCGCTGTCATTCGTATTTTAATAATTTTTGATAAAAAGAAGTATTCTGCTGTAAATACGTAACTTAAACATGCCATAAAGCTAACTATACACATATTTTATTGTGCCACGCAAACGAATAACTTCGTGATATAAGAAACAAGCGCTCGATTTAAAATTGTGTTAGGCATCGGTGTTATGGGAAGTGTTAGTCATGAAACACTGCAGTGTATTTATTGTTTTGTGCTTCTATATTTGTGTAATTAAATGTTCAAGATCCGACAGACCAGATTCTATCTCATTACTAAAGTCAAACTCAACATCGGAGCAGAAAGTATGGAATATAAAACTTGACATTTTCTTTTCCAAAACCTTGCCACCCGTGATCACCAGAGCACCCAAAAGTGATGTACGATTCAAATGTGAGGCGATAATGAACTATACGAAAGTTGAAAAATATACGAAAAATAGGGAAGGCATTGCTACATTATTGAAGGAATCTCCTCCTGATCATATTCAACAGAAACTATTAGAAAATGTTAAGGTATATTGGTTGAAAGATAACAAGATTATTGATGATAACTCAACCCAGAGAATGAAAATAACAACTAAGATTGATAAGTCCAATGGCACCATAGGTACAAATCTGAGGATCAAAGACATAGCTTTAACTGACAAAGGCAACTACACATGTGTGATCAAACAAAATCATGAGAAGAAGCAGACATCCCAGTTAAAAGTTGAACAAGGCATAGAAAACTATGAGATTCCTACATATGCATCACTATTTCCTAATACTGATATTTACAGCCAACTGGATATTAATGTCCAGTCCACTCCAGGTTTAATGTCAGAAAACATACAAACACTGAATGCAAACTTTACCAATTCTACTGAGCCCCAAAAGTTAGAGCCAATATGCCAAGAATACTTAGGAAGAGTATGTGCCGAACATCTCAAAGGTCAATTTGTTTATATTCCTTATAATACAAGTCAAGCAGCTCTTGAAGATAAGCTGATGAAAGCTTTCCAAGTCACAAGGTATTCTAATGACATCAGTCCCCTCTGTGAAGGCTATGCAGTGCCCAGCCTGTGTTATTCAACGTTTCCTATCTGTAGAGATCCTTTTATCACTAACAGCAAATTCTACAGGGAGGCTAAAAAACTCTTCTCAATTGAAACTGACACTACCAGTAAAACAAATGAAGATAACTTCCCAGAAATTGTTTTTGAAAACTTGCCTCTTGGGAAATTACCTAGTATGTACACAGACTCAAATAGCTCATTTGCAGCCATGTTTAATTTCCGACATAATTCAACTGTCCTCAGACGTGTGTGTAAACAAGACTGTGAGATATTGGAGAATGAATTGTGTCAGAAAGAGTATGCCATAGCTAAGAGACACCCTCATATAGGACAGCAGCTTACACTGGAGGAATGTCAAGACCTGCCTGAAGATGATCCTGACTGTCTGAGGATCAGCATTGGTGGAGTTGTGGCATCTGATGATGAATGCTACTGGGAAAATGGCAGTGGGTATCTAGGAAGAGTCAACATTGCAAATAATGGCATGACTTGTGTTGAATGGTCCAAACAATTACATGTTAGATTATCAGATTTCCCTGAACTTGCTGGGACACACGGCTATTGCAGAAATCCTGGAGGACTTCTGGAGCAGCCGTGGTGTATTATAGAAAAAGATGGCAAAACAGATAAACAATATTGTGATATTCCAAAGTGTGCTCATAAAATCTGGATTTACATTGTTATAGTTTTTCTTGTTTTGACCCTATCGATTATTGGTTTTATTATCTGCTTATGTTATAGACATAGAAACAAGAACAATGCTGCTGCAATAAGGGATATAAATCTACCTAATGCTGATAAAAATATCTATGGGAATTCTAGATTGAATTCACCAATAGAAATGAGTGAATTATTGACTAACAATATTGCCAACCAGCCTCATCTGACAAGAAATACCCGTGGCAACGGGGTGCTACGTGTACCACAGTATTCTCTTGCACAAATTAAATTCTTGGAAGAATTAGGGGAAGGAGCATTCGGCAAAGTGTACAAAGGAGCGCTGAAGAGGAATGGCGAAACACAGTTTGTGGCAGTAAAGGCACTGAAAGAGAATGCCTCAGCTAAAACACAGGCAGATTTCAGAAGAGAAATAGACTTGATATCTGAGTTAACCCATGACAACATAGTGTGTATTGTTGGTGTGGCTTTAAGAGAAGAACCTTTATGTATGTTGTTTGAGTTTATGGCCCGTGGGGATCTGCACGAGTTTCTGATGGGACGCGCGCTACCCTCCGGGAAAGGTCTACCGCCCATGAGATTGCTAAACATCGCCAATAATATTGCGGCAGGCATGCTATATCTTGCATCCCATCATTATGTTCACAGAGATCTAGCAGCCAGAAACTGTCTGGTTTCCGATGATTTTACTGTCAAAATATCAGATTTTGGACTTTCAAGAGACATCTACAGTTCAGATTATTATAGAGTGAGTATATTTTCTGTATATGTTTTCTAGTTAAAAAGAAACTGTGATATTGCTATACTTAATTATGTTTCAGAGAATTTTATGCATGAGTAAAGAATTTAATGATTAGTTACTGATTGCTGTGCATGCTTGGCATGCAATATTTGTATGTTGCGCGAGAAATTCAAACGATCTATCTACGATCTCAGGGCATCACGCGTTTGGAATTTATTATGCTGAAGCTTGTGTAGATTTTCCACTGTTTCCTTTCACTTATTGAAAGTATTCATCAATTTGGATCACAATTATATTAAAATGCGTTTTTCTGTTAGTTAGAAAGGACATCTATGAGCATTTAATAAGAACTATACTATATGAGCGTACCTATTTAAATTCATAAAAATTTAATAATTATAATGTTACAGGTACAGTCGAAAAGTTTGCTGCCTGTGAGGTGGATGCCGCCAGAATCGATACTTTATGGGAAGTTCACAACTGAGAGCGATATTTGGTCGTATGGAGTTGTGTTGTGGGAAATATACAGCTATGGACTACAGCCGTATTATGGGTAAGAACATAATGTTATTACCGCAGCAGACATGTCATTTGGAGGCTATTGTAGAGAGATTATGATTACGTCCAAGGTTTGTTTCTCGTATTTTTTATCAACATTAGTTACATAATTATTCTAACAAGACCTATTCAAACTCAAACTCAAAGCATTTATTTCAATTAAACCATTTCCAGGCACTTTTAAATTGTCAAGTGGTCGGTCAGGCAGCAATATGAAGCTAGTTGCCCATTCCAAAGAGTAGTAGGTACCTATGAAGAAGAACACGCATGAAACTCCATGGACACTCTTTTAAATTATATTTTTACATAAATATTAGTTACATCATTGATGCTGAATATAGGTATCATTGTATGTGAGAACGATGTTAATAAGACGTACACGTTGAGTGTCCAGAGTACCTACCTACGCCATGGGATCTGGAGGCAAAAGTCCTCGCGCACATTTGGGAGTGGCGCGAGGAGGCGAAACGCCGGGGCGTAGCTCCGCTGCCGCGAGAAATCACGGTACAGCGGACAGAGCTCCGGCGGGATCTCAGGGCGGCATGGAGAGTGCGATTGTCGCAACCCAGCGCTGGGCACGCCACAATTGCGGCGATAAGTCCCCTCTTTGAGGAGTGGCTAGAGAGGCGCCATGGCGTCCTCACCTTCCGCCTGACGCAGGTCCTCACCGGACACGGTTGTTTCGGGAGGTTCCTGTTCCGGATAAGGCGGGAGGAAACGACCGGGTGTCACCATTGTCTGGATCGCCCGGAGGACACGGTGGAGCATACGGTGGAGGTCTGCCCGGCTTGGGCGGAGCACCGCCGTGTCCTCGTGGAGGCGATTGGCGGTGGCAATCTCTCGCGTCCGGCCTTGGTCCAGGCCATGGTACGGAGCGAGAGGGCTTGGGAAGCCGTCACCTCCTTCTGCGAAGCAGTAATTTTCGCGAAGGAGGAGGCGGAACGCGTGAGGGAGAGGCAAAATTTGCGCCCTCACGCCCCCAGCCGCCGCAAGAGACGCCTTGGGCGTCGGGAATCGCAGGCCGATTCCCGGCCACCGTAGGCGTGGGCTTGCGAACGACGAGCAATGGGCAGCTCGCCGTTCGATAAGGACCAGGCCCGGGTCAACGGCGCGTTGTGATCCACGCGCGCCTCAAAAAGATGTCAGCACCAATGACGGGGTTTGCTAGGACCGATGCCTGCTAGGGTTGCGGAAAAGTCCGAGAGGGATACCGTGGCCCCTGACACAGGTAACTGAAGGAACACGGGTGGGTTTTAGTCTGTAAGAGTCTGACACGCCCTCCTGCTCTGCCCAGAGCGGGAGAAGTTATATGATGAATTAATGATTTCCCACCCTCAAAAAAAAAAAAAAGGAGTACCTACCTACAGCAAACAGAAATTTTAACATAACAATCCGTAAATCAAATAATTAAAATAAGCCGTGGCGGCTAAGAGAGAACCAGTCCCAACTGACGGCGCCCGTACGAACGAACATGACGCATGAATCAGCACCATTCAGCTCAACCATTTTGAAGGGAGCTAAATGATCCAACACACGCGCCACTGTCAGCGAGACATTTGAGTGAGCATGACATCTATCAGCCGCCAGGGCAAATTCAAGTCATTGAAAGACATTACCTGGTAAATGGTAGCTCGATAGTACTTACATAGTACTCACACTTGTCCTATGCAATTATATAATACAAAGGAGATTGAGTTTATACTATGCAAAGGTAGTCTTACAATCTTCAGCAGCTCCAACAGTATTTTCAAATGTTATTCAATTAGTTGTGGTTGTGGAGAAGGACCAGCATTGAGCCAGGCATTTTTATCCGCAATATAATCCTCCAACTTAATATAATATGCCTGTCTACATAGTGTGCGTTTTATACAAAATTTTAATTTCGTCTCATTCAGTTGAAGTATGTGGGGAGGTATTTTATTGTAACATTTTAAACAGTACCCCTGTTTAAAATGTTACAATAAAACACCTCCCCACATGAAAGATGAGTCTACTTTAGCCAGTCTGAAACCTGGTTGAACTAATAGGTCCCTATTTCTAGTACTATAATTATGTCTATCACCTCTTTTACTAAATTGCTTATGGGGTTATTCTAGAGCCTAGCTTAGCCATCCAATCACCCGAACCATGTCATGTTCTAACATCTTCATTTTTGTGTTTTCATTTTGACAGATATAGTAATCAAGAAGTGATATCGATGGTGCGAGGTGGAGAGCTTTTAGGGGCTCCGACGAGTTGTCCACCACCCATGTATTCACTCATGAGGGACTGTTGGAAGCACCAGCCGCAGAGGAGACCCAACTTCGAGGATATTGTCAATAGGTAGGTGTTATCTCAGCTAAATATCGACCTGGATGCGTCTCAATAGGTTATGAGGTAGACGGAAGTTACTGGAAGATGCACGGTTTTTTGCGCTAACACCCTTTCCAAAACCCTGTTTAATTCAAGGCAAGGGGTTGTTGAACCAAATGTAATGCAACAATTGTTTCAGAATGCAAGAATGGATAAACATGGGCGGTTGTCCAGAAATCGCAGCTTCCGAGGCAGGAAGCAGTGGTTTCGGGCACCGGCCGTCCGGCTCCAGCCGAGACTTGCAGGAGAGAGTACCTCTGCTGCCTCCGCACTGCTCCTCTTCCAACGGATCCCTTGCTACCGGTAGCCTGAAAAAGTTCAGCGTCGCAGGGTCTAGCTCGAAAGTCACCGATGATAACTGTTCCACATGCAGCGAGGTACCGCCCCTTGGGCCCAAAACAAAAAAACACAGCTCGGGATCTCTCATCGATACGGATAAAATAGGTACGAAAGACACAGTTGTTAGGATACTACCCAACACACAGTTTGGAAACGAAATTTAAATGGTACAAATCACAGAGTACTCGATAAATGGAGCGATAAGTTGCGCACCTCATCACACAATATCTGCACGATTGCTTATCAAATCTACATGTTGCACACTTCACGAATTTGGAGGCTGATTCTGGAGATAAAATGTGCGTATTTACACTCCATTTGTATATTACTCCTTGGTAAATAGATAGCCAATATTCGACATGTTTTTCTTTGATGCTTTATGTATTTTTACACTAAAGAAAATGCGTTCTAGTTTAAGATAGGTTTGTAAAAAGAAGTAAGTAGTTTTTGTAACACTTTAGTCTTCATAATGTTATTTGTGAATATGTCACTTCCAACCTTAAAGCATTTACAGCAAGAAATGCACGAATGGTGCATGGTACTTCGATTTTACTTCCGATTGTTCAATACTCTGTTACGTAATCGGACTTTGAGTCACAATTATGCCTGTCCTCATTTACCTGACAAAATACTGCCGAGTTAATTTAGTTTATAAGAATAAGTATTGTACCTACTTGAAGTCTTGAATAGGTTCCCATGTTTAGTAATTTCCATTAGTTCCTTAATATTTACATCTAAGTGTAGTTTAAATAAAGGTTGTGTACTATAGTGTAAATGAGTAAAAACATCCCCAGAAAGTATGTGCTTCGGAAATCATCGTTTATCTTCGAAAATACGAACGCGCGATCATGAGATCTAATGTGTTGTTGTTACAACCATGGAAGTACTTGCCTTTTTTGCAATACCATGATTATAAAATTGTAGATTAACAACTCTATGCAATTCCAAACACTTTTCAGAACTTTTGAGAGACGGATGACGATCTGCGGCCGATGTAGGTATCCCGACAGAGATAAAACTTCATACAAACGTGCAATGATAGGTGCACTAGAGTGCGCGCAAAATAAGTCTGCGCGCGGCCGAAATTGGAAATAATCGTTTGCCGCCATCTCGACGTTTATACCAGAGGGGCAATTCCCGTATTTTTAAGAACGTTCGCATTCTAAACTCGGGCTCAATCTTTCAAAAATTGTATAGTGTTTACCTACATTTTTGACATTTGATTGTCGCTGAGATGAGATTGAAACTTTATTTTCAACGTTTTTAATTACGGGAATTGGCCTTCAGATGTCAAGAGAGTGTGCTGTGTTCCGTGTTTTCCAAAGTAAATAATCGCCATCATTATTCCGAAAGTGATTAAACGTGCTGCCAGGGATATAGTATTGAAGGTCAAACACGGCAGACTTACCTTGCGCGCACTTTAAAAATAAGCGTGGCAGTACAGTTCGCGCAAAACTCTATGAGCCCTCTGTACGTAGGCCCGAGTACGAAACCGCGCATGGTACAATTGAGTGCACAATCATTATTGTAAGATGTGAAACATTCTAAATAGTACCTATATCCTTACCTACGGCATTGATTTGTCCGTCACAAAAATAATTCGCTTTTAGGTATTTTTTACGTACCTACAGTACAAGATATTTGACCAAACAGGTATTTCCATAAGTAAATTAATAACGTTAATATAAAACTTGTGCATTTATTTATTTATAATAGAGTTCGCTTTTGCACCATTTTTAACCGACTTCTAAAAAGGAGGAGGTTCTCAATTCGACTGTATGTTTTTTTTTGTATGTTTGTTACGCGATCATTCCGCCAATTATGAATTGATTTTAATGTTTAATTTTTTGTTTCGTAGGTCATACTTCAGAGGTGGTCCCATATAAATTTTATCGAAATCGATCGAGCGATTAATAAAAAAACAACAATAGTTATTTTGAAAAACTATAGTGAAAAATAACTTTAATTTCGGAAGTCGGTGTCTTTGCATCTGTTTGAATTTTTTCCACCGACTTCCGAAATTAAAGTTATTTTTCACTGTAGTTTTTTTTTTTAAAGTCGTTAGTTTTTTTTTTGTAAAAAAGTTTTTTCTGTTCATAAAATTTTAAACATCAAATACCATTTTACGTGTTTGGCGACGTAGCACATTAAAGCGCCCGCGCGGCATATTTAACGAAACTAATAACTTCGGTATCAATACGAAACCACAGTAATAAAACAAACAAAAATAACGAAAACAAATAACAGTAAGTAACAAAAATTTACGACAACAACAATGAAAATTAATTGTTGCACTCAACTGTACTTTGGCAGACAACAGCACAGACAACGTAGGTTTTGTGTACAAACGTAGCGCTCACACTAATTCACAGCGCTACGAGACGCGAGCGGTGGTACGGCGCGGCGCGCGGGGCCGGTGCCCTCCAGCCACTCGCGTACAACTTCCGAGAGCTTATAAATTTTGCGCGAACTGTACACAACTTAGAAGCTTTGCATCTGTTGGAGGCTACTCTGTGGCGCGACATTTGTGCTAATTCAGAAACGCGACGGTTGCCGAAGCGCATACCTTTTTTGGTTTACCTGTACCTAATTGTTTTCGGCTAAACAATGAAAATGAAGTACATAATTATTCAATTGGCTTTACTTATCTATTTAGTTAGTTATTATTATTAGTCCAAATAAGACCGTAAGGTTGTTATGAGTTTATTATTTCGTTGTCAATTATTTATTTAAGATAATTTATAAATTTTAGGCTTAAGTACTGAATTATGATAACAAGAAATTCTACTTTGGATGTATTTATTAGTTACTTATTAATGGCGTACCGTACAACTAGCTAACGTCCTTAGAATAAGTACGTACATTAACTTTTTCATTAATTTGATGCAACAAATTTGACAAGATATGGTCTAAAGTCGGCGTTTCTCCATTCTTTTTTTTCACTCTAGATAACACTAGAACAATATTTTATTTTAACATAAAAAAGGATCCACCACTTGTGAGTCTCGATGAGCAGCATTTTTAAAGGAGTTATATCTCATTCACTGCAGTTATCAGTACAATTTTTTTTAAGCAATCGTTAATACAGAATTTCAATGTATATTGTTCTATTTTTTTTTACAAAATTGGACAGTTAGACAGTTTTGTAGGAGGAAACGGGTGTTGTCAGAAATTACTTGTGTCAATCCAGTTATTTAAGCAATATTACTTAAATAAGTAACTGAAATGACACAAGTAAGTTCTGACAACTCCCGTAAAGACAATTATACTTTCGGGGCTTATAATATTATAACCCCCCAAAATTAAATTGTCCAGTATCCAGTATTAAATGGTTATGGGGCAATAGCAACGTATTTTATCAAATTGTTTGTTGCTTGCCTTTCCTCCTAAGCTTAGTAATTCTAGTTTTATTTTACCATGTTTGTTGTTTTTATAGCATAATTACTATTGTAGAATGAATGCGCTGTCTGAAGCAGTGTGGGTTTCAACTAAATAAGTATTTCCAAATTCAAATTTTGTATTAGCTTATAAGACTGACTGAAAATATCAAACTACACAATTGTCAATATTGTACTTATTTTAGAGAATTTATTCTCCACATCGAGTGGACGGGACATTTGACTGGCTTTAAGATATATCATAATATTTGATAAAATTGGCAGCACTACCATACAATCTAGTTGTATAAACAGTATGTTTTTATAGCATAGTGTTACCAACTCATCAAAAGTTGATCTTTCAAACAATAACATATTTATGTGAGCAAGTTGGCAGCTTATTACTTAGTTTATTCAATTGTGTGATGTAAGTTGGTGGCACATGCACGCTTGCCTGTTAGTACCTAATCGTAATCTAAACTAAGTATAAAATAAGACTTATTACTTTCCTGAACCTATCCAATTGCTTTTTGTGAAATTTTACGGTTATCCATTTTTATACTTTTTTTTTATGAATGTTTATATTTTATATTAGTACTTTTTGTACTTGCCAAAGACTTTTTTTTGTATGTGATACACTTAGTTTCTTACTTAGATGTAAATTGTATTTCTATAATAAATAATTTTTAAAAGTTTTCTAAAAATAATTTATTTTTAATCAAGTAAATACTATTAATACAATTTGAAAGAATTATTATTAAATAACAAATATAAAATTTTAGCAAAAACCGAACTACCTTCACTTGGTAACATTAAATTTAGTTAAATCCTCCTGTTCAGTATTTCTTTTAACAATTAAATATTCGCCGTGTACTTTCATATGTACTTTGAGGTTGTTGTTGCCTGTAAATGCTTTGTTACACACCCTGCATACATATGGTTTTTCACCTGAAATAAAATGGTTGAGGGTTACTAAGCAGAGTGACGGGTAATCATCAAAACCTAGACAGATAAACAGCTGAAATTCGATGAAGTTTTAACATACAGGCCCATGCCACACAAAAATAGTTTCTAAGGGCAACTTGGGAGAGGCCTACGTTTGCTAGTGGCCAGGCGATGTTATAAAATCTGCAAGAGTATATACCTGTATGTATACGTCGATGTTTGATCAGCACAGTGGCGGTGTAAAACTTAGCGGGGCAGTATTCACACTGTTTTGTGCGATTGCCGTCGTGTCGGTCCAGGTGAGCTATCAGCGCGCCCCTCGTCTTGTACTTAGCGGGACATCTAGTACACTCGTACCTTTGAATGTCGCTGTGTTTCATCATGTGTCTGGATAACTGAAACGATACATAGTAGA
The DNA here is from genome assembly GCA_937001585.2 of Brachylomia viminalis. Taxonomy (NCBI): domain Eukaryota; kingdom Metazoa; phylum Arthropoda; class Insecta; order Lepidoptera; family Noctuidae; genus Brachylomia; species Brachylomia viminalis. The sequence goes on along the minus strand of OW443302.2, from coordinate 8,171,722 downwards.
TTATAATTGGGTATTTTAAAGTTAGATGACGTGGAATGTTGAGTTGTGTCCGTTTCGACCGCGCGGCCATGACGTTTTTTTTTTAAAAACAATATGCCAAGATTTTGTAAAAATTTGTAAAAGTAGACTCCCAAAACCATACATTTGTCAAAGCTAAGGTTAAAAATTTATAAGGGTTTGAACGTGGCCGCGCCATTGAAACGCTCCGAACCGCGCGGCCACGGAGATCTTTAAAACTAAGCATTGCAGAGACCTGAAATTTTGGTAAGTAACAGATTGAATTTGTAAAAAATTTGTAAAAATATAGAAAAAAATCCTGGGCTTATATTTTAGGAGCTGTAAGACTAATACGCCATGGCCGTGCCATTGAAACGGTGAAAAACACATTTTCGCCGATATTTCGCTGAAAAAGCAACGCAGACGTCTGAAGTTTTTTGTAAAACCCAGATTTGAATTTGTCAAAACTAGTAAAAATAAAACAAAAAATCCTAGGTTTATATTTTAGAAGCTGTAAGACTAATACGCCATGGCCGCGCCATTGAAACGGTGAAAAACACATTTTCGCCGATATTTTGCTGAAAAAGCAACGCAGACGTCTGAAGTCTTTTGTAAAACCCAGATTTGAATTTGTCAAAACTAGTAAAAATAAAACAAAAAATCCTAGGTTTATATTTCAGGAGCTATAAGACTAAAACGCCATGGCCGCGCCATTGAAACGGTGAAAAAATACGTAATCGCCGATATCTCGTTGAAAAAGCATCGCAGAGGTCTGAAGTTTTTTGTAAAACCTAGATCTGAATTTGTCAAAACAGGTAAAAATGCAAAAAAAAAACTCTAGGTTTACATTTCAGGAGCTGTAGACCGGAATCTTAAATACGTCTTGAATATGTCGATAGGGTGACCATGGCTTATTGTTAACAGAAAAATTTTCACCTATTTTGTTAGATATTATATCTTAAGGATTCTTAATTAAATAAAAATGAAACGATAGTATACAAAACCATGTTTATTTGTTTCACAAATCACATAAATCACATTTTTTTGGCTTACACGGATGTGTGCTTTCAAATCACAGATTCGTTTCTTTTAAGTACTAATATATATTTGTTATTTAAAAATCACATTAATCACAGATTGTCTGCTTACACTTACACATATATTTCTTCCAAAATCACAGATTATGTTCTTTCAAGTACTGAGATATATTTCTTATTTAAAAAAACACATTCATTACAGATTTTTTGCTTACACTACAAAAAATATATATTTCTTTCAAAATTACAGATTATTTTCTTTTAAGTACGAATATATATTTCTTATTTAAAAATCACATTAATCACAGATTGTTTGCTTACACTAAGATAGGTATATATATTTCTTTTAAAATCACAGATTATTTTCTTATGCTAAGATATAATTCTTATAAAATAGGACCTCATGGCGAAAGACTTTCTCTAAATTCTTACAAAAAATAATTGGCAATTCACACAAAAAATCTTAATCATCATCTATAAGACCATATGTTAAATTATGTATTGTTATAGGTTGTTCAGAACTTGCGTGCGTTGCGGTTTTATTATCGTCATAACAAATCATTGTAGAATTATTTAACAAGCAATGACACTTGTAGTGACCGATCAGACCTACAACCGGAGGGACATATTCCACAGCACCTATCAGTCCATATTTTCTTTGTTTTATTTTGATATAATGGGGTATTTCTTCGAGCTTGATTTTGTCTGTGCCATTAAGATCAAATAAAATAATGCTCCCTAATTCGTATGTAAATCTCTTGGTTTCGTTGTTACATTTTAAACAAATTTTTAAATCCGAGTCATCGATAATGACGATCTTCCAGTCCTCCGATTCCGAATAAATTGATGATTTCTATATTAATCGATAAAAAATACTATGTTTCTTTTAGAGTGGTTGGCACCACGTTTCGGTTAAACATTCTTTAATTACATTGGCACTGTATAAGTACTCTAAAAGTATGTGTTCAAATATAAAAGCCATATTACTGTCACATCCATAAGTATTTTTTTCACTTTTATAATACTTAGCAATGATTTCCTCTCGTAGTTTATAAGCACTATTTAAATTTAAAGATTCTGTTAATATTTTTATAAATTCGCGGATTAATTTGCTTGTGCATGTATTAAATATTTGTTGAATGTGAACGTTTTGTTTGTATCCAAATGCTAACAAAAAGAAAACTGAGTCAAACGCACATGTATTAGTAATGGTCATACTTTTATTGATAGAATTTACTAAATTCCCATTTCGCATAAACAATATTGTGATATTCTTCGCAGAATATCCCTCTCCCCCCCAGTTTTCAGTATATGATGGCTTTTCTGTAAATATGGAATCAGAAGAAAATGACTGTTTTGTGTTAATTTTCATTTTTTTACACTGTGTGTATTTTTCCTTTCGTAGCGTCCGTTTTCGGCCCTTGTTAGTTTGTTTTTTTTATATTTCCTACAGTTATGTCAAGATTTTTTGCGGCTATTTTTGTCTCCCCTAATATAAAATTGTAGTGAAAACTTATAAATTCATCCACGTTGTATTTATGCAGGCGTGTTTCAAATAATAGGTGTTTTAAAGCTTAAAATGTAACAACGAAACCAAGAGATTTACATACGAATTAGGGAGCATTATTTTATTTGATCTTAATGGCACAGACAAAATCAAGCTCGAAGAAATACCCCATTATATCAAAATAAAACAAAGAAAATATGGACTGATAGGTGCTGTGGAATATGTCCCTCCGGTTGTAGGTCTGATCGGTCACTACAAGTGTCATTGCTTGTTAAATAATTCTACAATGATTTGTTATGACGATAATAAAACCGCAACGCACGCAAGTTCTGAACAACCTATAACAATACATAATTTAACATATGGTCTTATAGATGATGATTAAGATTTTTTGTGTGAATTGCCAATTATTTTTTGTAAGAATTTAGAGAAAGTCTTTCGCCACGAGGTCCTATTTTATAAGAATTATATCTTAGCATAAGAAAATAATCTGTGATTTTAAAAGAAATATATATACCTATCTTAGTGTAAGCAAACAATCTGTGATTAATGTGATTTTTAAATAAGAAATATATATTCGTACTTAGAAGAAAATAATCTGTAATTTTGAAAGAAATATATATTTTTTGTAGTGTGAGCAAAAAATCTGTAATTAATGTGTTTTTTTAAATAAGAAATATATCTCAGTACTTGAAAGAACATAATCTGTGATTTTGGAAGAAATATATATATATATATATGTGTAAGTGTAAGCAGACAATCTGTGATTAATGTGATTTTTAAATAACAAATATAATATTAGTACTTAAAAGAAACGAATCTGTGATTTGAAAGCACACATCCGTGTAAGCCAAAAAAATGTGATTTATGTGATTTGTGAAACAAATAAACATGGTTTTGTATACTATCGTTTCATTTTTATATAATTAAGAATCCTTAAGATATAATATCTAACAAAATAGGTGAAAATTTTTCTGTTAACAATAAGCCATGGTCACCCTATCGACATATTCAAGACGTATTTAAGATTCCGGTCTACAGCTCCTGAAATGTAAACCTAGAGTTTTTTTTTGCATTTTTACCTGTTTTGACAAATTCAGATCTAGGTTTTACAAAAAACTTCAGACCTCTGCGATGCTTTTTCAACGAGATATCGGCGATTACGTATTTTTTCACCGTTTCAATGGCGCGGCCATGGCGTTTTAGTCTTATAGCTCCTGAAATATAAACCTAGGATTTTTTGTTTTATTTTTACTAGTTTTGACAAATTCTAATCTGGGTTTTACAAAAGACTTCGGACGTCTGCGTTGCTTTTTCAGCGAAATATCGGCGAAAATGTGTTTTTCACCGTTTCAATGGCGCGGCCATGGCGTATTAGTCTTACAGCTCCTAAAATATAAACCTAGGATTTTTTGTTTTATTTTTACTAGTTTTGACAAATTCAAATCTGGGTTTTACAAAAAATTTCAGACGTCTGCGTTGCTTTTTCAGCGAAATATCGGCGAAAATGTGTTTTTCACCGTTTCAATGGCACGGCCATGGCGTATTAGTCTTACAGCTCCTAAAATATAAGCCCAGGATTTTTTTCTATATTTTTACAAATTTTTTACAAATTCAATCTGTTACTTACCAAAATTTCAGGTCTCTGCAATGCTTAGTTTTAAAGATCTCCGTGGCCGCGCGGTTCGGAGCGTTTCAATGGCGCGGCCACGTTCAAACCCTTATAAATTTTTAACCTTAGCTTTGACAAATTTATGGTTTTGGGAGTCTACTTTTACAAATTTTTACAAAATCTTGGCATATTGTTTTTAAAAAAAAAACGTCATGGCCGCGCGGTCGAAACGGACACTGTTGAGTTTCGGGCAGACGAAAATTGAGCATGACTAATTGTATAGTCGACATCGTAATTGCTTTAGACTTGACGACTCCCAGTAAATTGAAACTTCACTACGGTTGAATCTACCTATCACATTGGTCTTGAAAGCAAAATAGACTTTGTAGTTTTATGACGTTAGGTTACCTCAGTAAAGCTCGGAAAGAAGCCGACAGAAGGATTCAGTTGAGTTGGGCAGCGTTTGGGAAACTTCGTCAAGTCTCTAGTTGCCTTTCCTGCAATGTTTGAAGACTAAGGTCTTCAACCAGTGCGTCCTTCCCCTTATGACATACGGTGCCAACCAATTCAAGATCGCTCAGCGCGCTATGGAGCGGGCTATGCTCGGAGTTGCATTGAAGGATAAAATCAGAAATTACATGATCCGGAGTTACTGATATAGCTTGCAGAGTAAGCCTCCAAGCTAGATAGATTGACGACCTTAAGAGGTGGCTGGGAGAGACTGGATGCGAAAGGCGGAGGACAGGGTGTTGTGGCGCCTGTTGCCTGAACGAGGCCTGCGATAGGCTGAGTTGATTGAGGGTGGTAAAGCAATTACGAGGTCGACTATACAACTAGATTTTTTGTCTGCACGGAACTTAGCGACAAGTTAGTTTGGGATTTTAAGTCATCGCGAAATCACTAAGATTGCCGTAGCGCATAACTTAAATCGTAGTATTGTATTTATCTTACTCTAGAATTTCCTTCGAGTTGAAGACCACATATAGGGCATACTTGTAACTTGTATGTACATTTATGTTTATCATGGGCCACTTGACTCTGGAATGGTCGTTTGCACTGTTTACAGTAAACCTTCTTTGGATTATGTCTTCTTATTTTATGGTCCTGCAATTAATTGGTTACCTTTGTAAGATCTATTTTATTTCATCTGTTGAAAGAAAATCAATTGCATATTTTGGGGTAAGTATAAAATTGAAAGAAAGATGCGCTTACTTTCAGTCCACCACTATATCTGCAGGAGAATTCACACATATCACAAACATAAGCTTTATTGTCACCATGCGACCTTATGTGCGATTTTAAATTCGTTTTGCTTTGGAAACTGAAAATAAGTAATCAAATATTGAGCATGTCATGGGATTTACGGCCAAAAACTGCTAGATAAAGCGTTCTATGCGCATGCAAAGCTAATGGGCGCTTTTATAATGTCTAACGCGACGATATTATCGTGAACGTTCATGTCCACGTCCATAAAATGTATGGAAATAGGTGCACGTTATAACGTTATCGTGGTCGGAAATTTAAAAGAGTATATTATATATCCATTTTACTTCCCTGTCATCGTAATGCCGTGACGGTGAAAATATCGTCATGTTGTAAATTATAAAACGCACATTGCATGCCTAAAACCGTCGTAAATAACGTTGGCCACAAAAAATGTTGCCTCACACTAGGAATTTCTCCTGTATTGTGGGTGCGTTTATAAACACCTTTTGTTGTTGTTTTTTGTTTGTTAGTCTTCTGACTTAAGATCATCTTATGAGGTTTTTTCTCATTTTTTTAAGTAGCAAATTAGCAAGGTGATCTAGTCTACTCACCCTTTAGTACACAAGTCGCAAAAATACTTAATACTGGAATGTACTTGCAGTATGTGACTGCTGAGTTTTCTCGGTGTGTTGCATGTCATTGGACACTTATTACAAAAAAGCTTTTTGTCCTGAAAAAAATCTCATAATTTTAAAAGAAGTTTTTTTTCATCATATAATATGTTTTTGAATAATTATAATGAGTGGAGTCTGGCCAGTGAGTCGTGGCACAATGAAATGGCGGAAATATCGTATCAAATGTTATCATAATCCTACATTTCTACTCATATCAAGAACTAACAACAACATAAAATACAAAAGTATCAAATCAGTTTTGTTTTCAGACTATATTTCATGTTGCAAGCTAAAGATTTCTTTAAATTTGCCGCCATTTCTTTGTGCCACGACTTGCTGACCAAACTCTAGTATAGCATATACTTACATCTTCTTCAATGTGGAAATTTCTGTAGTGATGTTCCAAATAAAGACAAGATTTGAATTTCTTCTCACAAATATGACATTTACTTTGTTTCAATGGGACATGTATCATTCTATGAGCAAGGAGCTGAGATAGGCTGTTCAGTTGCTCTCTACAAAGATCACACTTTCGGTCCCTTTTATGGCTATGTAGATGATTATTCAGGTAATGTTTTTCCTCAAACGACTTAGGGCAAATACCTGGAAATTAATTTAAATCTTTTACTAAATTATACAAAATATACCAAAAACAGAAGTAATAAAATAATAGAACAAGCTATAAAAGAAAATAGCACAGTGGGCAAAAGAGCTAATGTACTTATGAACAATTAACTAAAGAAATAAAGTTTACAACAACAATAATGAACAATTAATCATTACCACAAAACCACTTGTCTTCAAGTCCATTAGCAATGCTTTCTAATAATTTCGATGTTTTTACTTTGAGCTTCGTACGTTTATTTCTTTTAACCTTCTTTGGTTTCACATCTGGAATAAATATTTTTAATAGTAGGGGCAAGTGCTGTTCCTATGGACGCGTGTACCTGTGGACACAATCGATTCCGACGAAACTAGCAACCCTAAAATTCTAATTTGAACGCGACCGTAAAGCTTTGTCTATTTTTGACAGTTTTGACGTGTCACCATCTTTGTTATCTGTGTGGTGGTGTTTATGCCGGCTATGATTTTTTTTTGCGCCAAAAAGTATGTTATTTTGCTTAATTTAAATGAGTTTTACCGTGAAAGTACTTACGATATCTGTTTGATCGTGATTGCAATATGATCTATGTTGCTTATTGTTTAATTAGTGCTTTTTCTCTGTCTGTAAGTCTGTTTTATCCTCCATGTTAAATCCGTTTTATTTTTTATGTCTGAATTTGTACCTATGGACAAAAATATGAGTGTACCTGTGGACTGTCCACAGGTACAAAAGTGTCATAATGTTTACTTACAAAATCTGATCAGCTGTTATGTTTAATCTTCTCTAAACCAACAAGAGAAAATCCAGTTATCTTAATAATGGACAATCACGAGACCCTTAACTCCATTGAGATAATTGACAAAGCAAGAGAGAACGGAATTATCTTATTGACTTTTCCTCCAGCCCTCCACATACATCCAATCATTTGCAACCTCTAGATAGAACAGTTTTTGGACCCTTTTAAAAGCCAATACAGCCAAGCAGCCGACAGATGGATGCTTAATCATTCTGGTAAACCTATTACCAATTACGACGTACCAGAAATAGCTGGCGAATCATATGGAGTGTCGTTTACACCAAAAAACATCGTAAAAGGCTTCGAGGTTTCAGATATTTATCCATACAATAGAGACATATTTTCAGACGAAGATTTTTTATGCTCATATGTAACTGATCGTCCAGACCCAAGCCAAAACTTAACTGGAAACCTGAATAAACATCAAGAACAGCCTCATATTGAAGTCACCAGAAATGATCAAGAAACACCGATGGTTAATTTGGATTTACAACAACCGGTTGACCAGGATTCCAGCCAAACCTACCCAGATAAAGTTATCTGGGTAGGTTTGGCTGGAATCCTGTGGATCCAAGGTGTGGGTGGATCGAAACGAACTATTTGGAGATTCTGTTATTCAGGCCATCCCAGAAGCAGTTTCGCCAATCCAGAAGGATGATCGGCCGATACCAGAACAACCTGTATTCCGAACTCCATTGAAGACAAATAACTTCCGAAACCGTCCGCCCATTTGAAAAAGCTGGTCCTCGAAAGGGTGCTCAATGTGCTCATCGTGGAAAAAACCCGGTAGGACAAGAATTTTTACAGACACGCCAGAAAAAGATCAAATTCTAGGTGAAGCATTAAAAAAACCTGAAAAGAAGAAATTAGCAGGCCAGAAAACGGACAAGAAAAAAAACTCAAAAGCTGCTCAAAAAACATGTGCTACCAAAGCTCTTTCACAATCTGGTATCTCCAAAGTTGACGCTAGTTGTTCCAAAAGATTAAAATAATTCAACAAGAGAAGTTATCGTTTGTTAGATGTATAAAATGTAAAACATATTCCAAAGACAAAAACGAAATGCTCAAATGTAGTTTTTGCAATCATAGCTATCATACATATTTGTGATGTTCCAAAGTAACACAGAAAACTTTGAGTCTCATCATGAGCGTGAAAGTTTCGTTTGCGTGGCATGCTTCGTATTAGACAATGATGACGATAGCGATGAATCTACTCAAAACTTGTATGAAGAATGTCGTAATGCATACAAATAAGCAGAGAGAAATACTAAGAGTATGTTTACGTATGTTTGCAGTTGTTTTTAGAAGTCTATAATTGTTTTTTTTCTTTTTTATTATGTAACTAATGTGAACCGTCCCTAGGTACAACACCGTCCCCAGGTACAATCTTACTGTACATAGGTACAATCGTCTGTTGAACCTGTGGACAAATATGGTGTTTTTAAAAAAAACTCATTATTTTCGTAAGTTTATGTCATATTGAGACTAGAATTTTAGTTTAAGAAATGCTGATTATCACTTAAGACATGTGATATGTTAAAAATAAAAGAAACTTAACTAATTCAGATATAAAAAATGTTCTATTCTAAATTCTGGAAAGTGTCCACATGTTCCGCACTTGCCCCTAATAGTAATATGTAGTTTATTTCATAATGGGATGGCAAAGTTTACAAATGTTGCATTTATATTTTTAGGTTCAGATAAACAATAAACGTGGGTGAAGTACTGCTCTCCTAGATAGGAAAATATAGCCTGTGTTAATATGTTCTACATACATACAGGGTGTGGCGTAAGTAGTGGTCCACCGTTCAGGATTCGATGGACCAGATAATTAACTATAACAATTAAAAATTTTAACCTACTTGGTTAAAAAAAAATTGTAAGTTTTTTTTTACAAAAATCCCTCTTGAATTAGATGGTGTGTTAAAATTAGGGTTATAATTAGAGAAGAACCTACTTTTTCTTCAAAAGAGCTGAGTTTACATAAAAAACATAATTTATCATGATAGCTCTAGTATTCAGCAGTAATTAACAGAAATCAAAATGAAAAAATAATGGTTTTTGTTGAAACTACAAACAAATTTGTAATAAAAGGTAGAAATTTCGTAAATAAAAGATAAAAAGGAAATATTTTCGGAACCCTTGGGTAAAAGTGGTTAAATTTTTAATTGTTATAGTTAATTATCTGGTTTATCGAATCCTGAGCGGTGGACCACTACTTACGCCACACCCTGTATATAAATTCACGCCTTCTTCCTATGGGGGTAGGCAGAAACTACTGAACGCCACCTGCTATTGATCCTTACATACTATTATGTTCTATACAGGGTTATTGGTAAAACGCCATCAACCTCTTAAGGGGTCATTGTACTCATCATTATGAACAACTTTTACTATGGGACCAAATATGAAATCGCGAAAAAAAATCAGCTGTTCTCTACATTTATGTTTGCAGTACTCGTCAAAATGTAGGAACCAGCTGATTTTTTTTTTCGCCATAAAGGGCCTAGTCTTCTCGTGCACAAAATATGAATCGCGTGCGGCGAGTCCATGCCCCGTGCGTCTGCACCCGGGCTCCCCGCAGTCCCCGCTTTCATCCTACCTAAACAAAAATTGACACGGTCGGAAAGTTGCTCTACTAAGTATTATTCAATAATTTATTGATATTTGAATGGTACCTTGGGTCTGGCTGTTAGTTGTCCGTGTTTTTGTGTATTCCGTAGTATCCCCAACATAGAAAATTATAGTGGGGGCAGCCAAAGAGTGGGAGTGTGAAGCGTTATTTTGAAGGTTAAAAGAATACGCAATATTTTTATGTAAAGCAAGTTTATAATATTTTTTTATGAAGTAGGTAGTTATTAAACACAAAATTGTTGTTTCTTATTTTTCAAATTATACGTAACTCTATGCACTGTGTAACGATTACTCTCTACAGGACTCTCGTGTAGGACTTTCTGTATCATTTTTCTTTGTTACTTTTTTTATATAATTTGGTTTTTTATTTTTGACTGTGTTTAGTTTAGATCTTCCTGTACGAGTCGCAATAAATACTTTTTCTTTCCTTCTTTTCTTTCAGGAATTATTTTTCCTGAACGACGAGCGTCTGCGGTAGAAGTCGTGGACGAGTTCTTATTTTTTTTTACTTTTTTCTCAATAGCTTCAATGATATATGGCGGGTCTTTTATTGGCATCGAGCGTTCAAGGCGGGAATCAATTAGCTCAGGAAGCAGACAATGCAAATAAAATTTAGACAACGGGCCTACCATTTTGTCGTGCCAAAACGTAGGGTCTCTTTTTATATAATCGACTTTCATAGAGTACTCCTCTTGATGATGCATATGTGCTTATTTGCCGTATGGACTATACGGCAAATAAGCACATATGCATCTCCGTAATTTTTAATTGGCTCTGAATTTGAAAATAATAATCGTGGTTTTTGTCAATCACAAACGTATTTTTCCTAGTGATCCATGATCCATTTCCAAAAATTGATTTTTTGTTGCTTTTATAGCTTCATCAGCTTTTTCGTAGTCTTTGTCTTTTGCGGCGTTGACAACGATGTCCCTTTTCTGTTTTCCAGGATTTGAAACACAACTATGAATGCTTTCACGGATTATTTCGATTTGCACATCGCCAAAATGAATTTTTCAACATTATTATCTTTCACCCAATTATACCGGTAACCGTTGCATAAAATAGCCTGTCTATTTTTGTTATTTGAAATAAATATAATTTCATTGCTAGACGTTGTGTTTACAGATTATGTAAAAACTACGTTATTATTGTGATCATGACATTCATGACACATACTTCAATTGTTTTATTTCCTATCATGGATATTACCAAGTGGCCAGGCGTGAAATCATCCAACGAACCAAAGGGATTAATGTATAGGTACCTACACAACTGTTCTGACTTTTTTCGATGTAGTCATTTTGCGACTTAGGTATTTTGAGATTTAGTCATTTTGAGATTTGGACTATGAGCGACGTGGTCTATTTGCGATCCAGTCATTCTGATACCAACCCATAAACACTAAATACACACCCACAAACACACAATACCCACACACAAACATCCATCCACACGCACCCGCCCACACATACACACACACACACAATCATCCACACACTCACGCCCTCACATACACACACACACACACAACCATCCACACACTCACGCCCTCACATACACACACACACACACAACCATCCACACACTCACGCCCTCACATACACTCACGCCCTCCCCAACCACACTCTTTTACACTTTCTGACAGCATGAATGAACATCATATCATTAATTAATATTTGTTTTATCATATTTAGATATCGATACCCATCAAGTCTGTGGAGTCTCGCTAGCTAATTTAATTTGACCTTGTAGTTAGGCCCTAAACATGAATTATACTGTAAACAGTTATACATACCTTTGGATTTTATTTCTCTTCATCCCTTCTATGTTTGAGCCCAATTTTTTTTTTCGTACAAGCATATTTTTTTTACGTTTACGGTCCATATTGAAATCAAATATTCACAAAACTATTACTAAAACACAAATATTCACAAAACACTCGAATAATTATATACAAAAAATAATAAAGTAGAGCAACTTTAGATACACAACAGTGCGCAACCTACGTTAGAGCAGGAGCAAAGTTAGAGCGAGAGGGAACAGTTAAAATTCGTCGTGGACCACACGTCCGAACGCTCCGGCCGTGCAGTGAGTGGGAATTTCTCTCAACTCTTGTTTATAAACTCGTTTTTTGGAGGTTTTTTGAGATTATTATTATTGTTAGGGTAATGTGATTTAGGTGCTATTTTTTTTTGTATTTGTTTAATGAACTCTTGGCATTAATATAAACTAATTATTACATACATACAATGCATAGTTATTATGGAACAAACCGTTTATTGAGAGATAAAAACAGAGAATTTTGATAAGACCTCTGTATTAAGGAAATGAAACATAATTAGAAAAAACTAATCTTCCATACATGATTCTGAATCCCCATGCGTTGAAATATGTTGTTGGTTATTTAAAAAGAATTTCCTTATATAGAATAGAATACTCATTATTGACCATCTAGGTATGGATGGCACTTTTCTATGAAACAGCAGATGCTTTGTTGATAACCAACAAACCATTTCTACGTTACAGGGTTTAGAATCACATGCTGATTTCATGGTTATAGTTTGCGCATTAATGTCTCTGACACCCTGTATACGAATAAAGCTGAAATTCGTATAATCTTTTTCATTTACCAAACAAGTTAACCTTTTTGTTTGACTTTTGTTTGAATGCTGTGTACTGAAATAATTCTTAAAGTATGTATGAAAAAAAAAGGTTGCATACTACCTTCTTCTTTTTTAACAATAATGTTGTCATCCAATTCATATTCAGAAAAGGCATCATCAAAACGGTCTAAAATTATATCATCATGATAGTTTTCTGCCTTAATTTCTGACTTTATATCCAGTAGCTTCTCATTTTCAGAAATCAAAGTGCTATTATGAATCTCTCTAACAAGTGTTTTATTTTCTGCTTTAATATCCTGAAAGAAGTAATTTAATCACTACTCAAGAGTTTGAATTTTTGATAAGTGCTACAAGATAATTTTATTAATGTTTGTTCTGCAGGATTAAATTAAAATATGTCAAGGTCAAACTATTTGGAGGTAATGATGTCATCTTTGTTTGTTTTAACAATCTTAAGTGAACCTACTACTGAATAGTACTCACAGAATAAAATATTTCTTTCAATGTAGTTTCTGCTGTTATAGACTTTTCTCTGAATTCTATAAAACATTTGATTGTGTCCAAACATATGTGACATGAATACTGTGGCATACCATCTAATAAGGTAATCTGAAATAACAAAATTGATTAAAGTAAATAAAGAAACCAGTGTACACATTATAAATGAAGAGTACACCATTTAGACTGATTTATTTACTTGAAAACTGTCTAAATATTTTAATAACTGAATTAACTAATAAAGATAAAGAACATTATACTTACATTAAGATTTGTTAACAAGTTATAGTTGAATATGAAAGTTTCATCCAATGGAAGCATTTGTTTTTCTGTTGATAAACATACTCTACACATCTCCATGCTCATTAAAATTATGTAAAAACTTACTTTGAACAATATAAATGAACGGTTTATGTCAAATTTATGAATTTTAATTTACTTTTTTAGTTTACATCGCAAAAACAACAACAGAACCAGACATTTTCACATCATGACTGATGTTGACATTGCATATTTTTTTTGCATAACGTCAAGACGTCAACGTTAAAGTGTCAATGCGGGCATTTTTTGAACACAGGTAATCTAAATTTAAATCGACTAAAATATTTGAGAGGATTTGAGGATATAAAGGTAAAATATTTCAGGTTGTGTGTAAAAGCTTTACATATTTTTATCTGTGGCATACGCCACTGCCGCGACTGGGGCGTGCGGACTGTCAAAATTGTATAGGATATGTACCTATCGATTGTGCAATAAATTCGTATTTTATGATAATTTAATAAATTGTGTTGGTTTTTATGTAGCAGTAAGTAGTAAATGTCTAGCCCCAAAATGAATTAAGATATGTCTTGAGTAACAAGAATATTGTTAATGTCTTAATTAAAGTCGCGGTTAACTCATATTTTCTTGTTGTTTGTTGTGAAAACAAGAGAAATTATGGTGGAGAACGGAGCCTCCAGCGGGGGCAGCGACAGCCCCAGTGCAACCTGCACACGTTCAGGCTTACTGGAGACCCTGGTGCGCGGCGTGTGGTATCGTGTTCATTGTACGCTCGAAGAGGATTATCTAAGTGTGTGTCTAGATGATGGCTACGACGCGACCACCACGCTGAACGGCACCTTGAACAACAACAACGTAGAGACTCCGAACAGTGACTTCACAGAGGTTCCTGAAGCGATTGCGAATCAAAAACGTTTAGTACAAGTGGTGAAGTCAGACAATAATGGGTTGGGAATCTCAATAAAAGGTGGTATAGAAAATAATATGCCTATATTGATATCGAAAATATTCAAAGGCATGGCAGCTGACCTTACAGAACAGTTATATGTTGGTGATGCCATATTATCTGTAAATGGGGAGGATTTGAAGGATGCTACACATGAGGAAGCAGTCAAGGCATTGAAAAGAGCTGGAAAGATGGTCCAGTTGGAAGGCAAGTGATCATATAGTTTTTATGAGTGTTGTAATGCTTGAAACATGGCTAGTTATGGAGTACAGGATAACTAAATTGACCTTAATTACACCAATTCAGTGGTGCGGAGTTGTTAATTGAGCTATTCAGGGCTGTACTGTATATCATAGATAGTGGATACTTATACATAGTTAGTCATTTATTTCATTGCTAGGAAATAATACCTAAATGGATTATTATCATCTCATAGACTTATTTTAAGTTCTGAATTGTTTTTTTTTGTTTTTATCTTTTTTATTACAGGCACTTGTAATGTGCATGTCTTCTTCATTGTTTTCTCTTGCGCAATTTCCACATGATTGATGTAACCAATTTTTTTTATTTAAAAGTGTCTGTGGAGTTTCTTGCCCGTTCTTCTCCATAGGTACCTAACATGCTTTGGAATGGGCAATTAGCTTCATCTTTCTGACTGACCGACCACTTGAGAATTATTTGAAAGTGCCTGTAATTGGTTTATTATAAATAAATGCTTTGTTTTTTTTTTTAATTGCCTGTATATTAATTTGATTATTTCCAAAAGTTTACCTAGGCTTTACATTGTCTGCTTGAATTTGCTTATCTTGATGTTAACATGGTTTTTTTTGTTTTATATTTTTGATGTCTAAACTAAACAAAGTATCTATATGTTTATGATTTTTAGGCCTCAATAAAGGAAACAAAATTAGACGGAAATAAAATTCTCAATTGCCTGGTACCATCTGTAGACATAGATTTATGCCAGCATTCTCACAATTGAACTGGAATCGATAAAACAAGTAAATCTGATAATGTCAAGAATGGCCAATTTAATAAATGTGGTCCTTAATTTTGTTGATGTTGAAGTTTACTCTAGGAATATCTACACTAAATTTGCTGCAACATTGTTCATGTTTTGTTCAAAATCAACTAAATAATCCACAGTCAAGTATCTGCGGGAGGTGACTCCATACTTCCGTAAGGCGTCAATCATCAGTGAGGTGGGATGGGAGCTGCAGCGTGGTTTCATGGCAGATGTGCCTCCCTCACCCCCGTCACCTCGACGTCGCAGAGCTGACACGCGCTACGTGCCTCTGCTAATGGCATGCATCGCCAAGAATTTGCGTCACCGTGACCCAGGTAAAAAAAATGAATGATTATCATAGAACTTGTGCCAGTATGACTGAAGTAGTTTTAGAGTGTTGTATTTTTGGAATCATTCTCTCAATCCCTTTATTTTGATACCCCACATGGTCATGACACTAAAAGATTTCATAACCTAGCCTATAACCATAGCGCTACTAGGCGAGTCGATAGACCTCAGTATTTAAATAAAACCCATCTAGCCGTTAGGATTACGGTTTTCAGTCTCGCTGCATTTCTGAGACCCGGGAAAAAAATCGAGTCTAGACGCGGTCTCGAAATATCCGGGAAAATCGATACTCGAGACTATTTCAAAAGTAGGATTCATACTTATAGGCTAGGCATTTAGGCAGTCAAAACAAGATATTTCAATCAAGTACTTTATTAAGAGCGTTTATACCTTATGAGTGGCAACGTCGCAATTTAGTGTCATATTTCGTGGTTTTCAATTTTTATCATTTAATCGGAGCTATATTTTAAAAACTGTGTAAAAGGTAAGAAATCGTTGCGTTTACAGTTCTATTTATATGCAAATAATACATTGGAAACTTGCAGGGCGTTATTTTCATTGTAAAATAACTGTAAGCATTACGGTTACTTAATTTTTAAACACTTTCACGTAATTCTAAAAAGTTTATCAAACAGATTTTTAAAATATAGCTCCGATTAAATGATAAAAATTGAAAACCACGAAATATGATACTAAATTGCGACATTGCCACTCATAAGGTATAAACGCTCTTAAATATAATTAAAGCATATTCAGCACTGTCATGCCATAGAGTTAGACTTGCCCAACGGTCACTGTGCATGCGGCTGACGTGACCCGCCCAATCCCATTTCAGCTTTTTTTTTATTATTTTTTTTTGAGGGTGGGAAATCATCAAATAACTTCTCCCGCTCTGGGCAGAGCAGGAGGGCGTGTCAGACTCTTACTGACTAAAACCCACCCGTGTTCCTTCAGTTGCCTGTGCCAGGGGCACGGTATCCCTCTCGGACTTTCCCGCAACCCTAGCAGGCATCGGCCCTAGCGGACCCCGTCATTGGTGCTGACATCTCTTTGTGGCGTGCGTGGAACACAACGCGCCGTCGACCTAGGCCTGGTCCTTATCGAACGGCGAGCTAGCATCTCATTTCAGCCTGGCAGCCTTTTTGCCTACGTCTAGGATCCTCGTTTAAGAGCGCAGCGTGGAGTTTCGTATTCTGTCAGTTCGTTTAACGCCTAAAATGTTGCGTTCCAATGCTCTTTGGCAAACCCAAGGCGGAACTTTTGCGACTCGGTGAGCGACACGGTCTGAGCACCGCAGGTTAAGACGTGCAGGACAGGATACACATATCGATGAGTATTCGCTTCAGGGAAATCGGTAGATCGCCCTTCATTAGCGTCTTCATGGACTCGTAGCTTTTCCAGCTTGTTTCGATGCGGCGATCGATTTCCTTTTCTTGTCTGTTTTTGAAATAAACTAACTGGGCCAAGTAGAAATACCCATCGACAAAATGTATTTCCTGCCCATCTACCTCGACCTTACGCTTAGTGCTATTGGTCATGGCTTTTGTTTCAGACCGATTCATCGTGAGTTGAGCCGCTTGCCGTGCTTAGGTCTTAAAGCATAGTATATAGTTCCAGAGATGTGTGGGCAAAAGGACTATGTCGTCGGCAAATCGGAGGTTTGTCAACCTCCTGCTGCCAACTTCAATGCTCTTGGTCGTCCATGAGGCAGGCTACCAGTATTCTAAATATCTCCTCTAGAGTTTTGTGAATAATTTCAGAGAGAGCGGGTCACCCTGATTCAGTTTGAGGTCTGCGGTGCTGTTGTGGTATATATTTCTATAAGGTCTATATTGCTGTTCGAGTTCTTGGTTTTCAAAAGACTCAATATTTCGGAGTGTATGATACTGTCGAAGCCCTTCGTATAATCTACGAAGGCTGAGTAGAGTGGTTTATTAAATTCAGAATATTATTCTAATAGCTGGTACAAGGTGTGTAGGTGGTCGGTTGTTGAGAAGCTAGGGCGAAATCCGGCTTGTTCTGGTGGCTGATTTTTATCCAGTTTCCCGTCTATGTGATTACCTTAATAATAGTTTTGTAATTAGTGAGATTTTAAACTGATTGGACGGTAATTGCCGATGTCACTTTTGTCGCTTTTTTATGCAGAAGGACTATATTTGAAAGGCACATTGTTTTTGGAACATTTCCTGTTTGTAAAATATGTAGATAATTATCAAAATTAGTGTCGTTCTTTAACAAAGTTATTCAATATCCACAGATTATACTGAGCTATGCTCTACAGTGTTGCCATGTCTATGTAACCAGAATAAAAATTTACTGTTGGTTTAGTAGATTATTTAATACTGTTTGTGTGTTAGTGTCAAAAGTCTCGTTATACCCGAGACTGAAAATATCAGTAGCTAGTCTCGAAAATACCGAAGAAACGTCGAAAGTCTCGCAATTTTCGAGACCGAGATTCCCGGGATAAAAGCCCTAGTTAGCATGCTTCGAGGGTATTAAGAATCCCACATACAAAGATATGCATGAAAAACATAACCCTTTTTCTGCTGTCGGGTAAAAAATAGTTTCTTATTTGCCATCGTAGAGGAGCGAACCATTGAGATCTACTCTCCGGACGGCGTGCATGCCCTAGCGTTGCGCGCGGGCAGTGCTCAGGGCGCGACGGGCTGGCATCGCGCGTTGCACGCGGCCGTACGACGCGCCGCACGTGCTGCCCTGGCACGCGCTCGTCCAAGGCTGCGGCCACTTCTTGGAGATGTACGATATGCTGGCTGGCTAGCGAGGCGACCTCCACAGGATCACGTGAGACTCAATTTCGTACACCAAACTCAAATTCAAAGCTTTTATTCACTAAAAGTACAAAACAATACTTAATTAATTTAAACATCGAATTAATGCACAACAGTTCTCTTTATGGCGTGTCCTTGAGACACAAAAGCACTTTCCACTTATTTTCGAACTGGGTGTAAAAAGTGTTTCATTGATGTAATTTTAAACAATTTCTGGTTTCCACAGATGAGTGCTTCCGGCGGGTCCGACAGTTCTGATGAGGCTGATGGTTGGCAACCCACGTTTGTTGCGATTACTGACAGAGAAATCAGGTGAGCATCGCCTAGACACTTATGGAAAAGGTCTGGTCAAAGAAAAATAAACCTGAGCGAGGCGTCCGAAAACGCATTGCGTTGTATAAACACCTGGAAGCGGGGATTCACGAAGCCGTGGTGAATGGCAGGAAAGAAAGGGGTTTATACCCAGGCATGATACATAAGACCCCCAAGACGTCCGCTCTTCTCCACTTCTTAGTTCTTTAGCTGGGAAGAAGTGGCGCATCACACTCTAGAACTCACACTCTCTTTGTTAAGTTATAAGAACTTGATTCTATACAATATTATGGTAAGCACGTTAAACCGTTGGCCCCGGCTGTCATTCATAGATCTCTGACAGTTGTTACGGGTGGCAGCCTGGAGCCCAAAAGTCTGCTAACCAGTCTTATTAAGGGTTGTGTGACCCAGTAATTGGGTTATGGAGGCAGACCTTTCTGACCTCCATAACCCAAGTTGCTCCATGTAAAATACTGGTTTTAGCTGCATTCGGTTAGACTGTAAGACGACCCCAATATAGTTGAGAAAACGCTAGGCAGATCGATTGATTGAATAAGCAAAGTAATTAACATTACAAAATCAAGAAAGAAACATTACATTTTAAATGAAATTATTTGGCATGTGTCGGTTAGCACACTGCGATATACCGACAACGGTTAACGGTAACGGTGGTCGCTCACCAGATTGTACGAAGCGGCCCCCTGGTCGGGCGAGGCGTGGTGCGCGCCCAGCGAGTGCTTCGGGCTGGCGGCCACGCGCCTGGCGTGGTGGCGACGCGCGCGCGGCGGGGCGGCGGCGCTGGGCGTGCGCGCGGGCACGCCGGGCGGGCTGGCCGTGCGCGCGCTGCGGGCCGACACGCCGCACGACCTGGCGGCCGTGGCCGGCGCGCTGGTGGACGGCGCGCACCATGCCGTGCGCGCCATGCCCGAGTTTACCTTCCGTGAGTAACTTATATTACAGCTGTGTACGTTGTTTGCGAATTTGTATATTGTGTTTGAGGCATCGGTCTTGGACTGCTGTTTACCGCCGCCGTATAGATAGCCGCATCAAATACACTGAATATTGAACTCCACCTTGAATCTCGGATAAGTACCTACTCAATTTTATTGTCGTTGTTGATTGTGATCTAATATGGCAGGTGTTCAACGCACCCCACCTAATACGCCAAAAACACAAATAAACAATATGAGTCAGAGTCAAACCCAATCGGAACCCGATATCAACACGGCAATAATTATGAGCGACTACGTAAATGTAAATCGTAGTAAGCGGCCTCGACAAGATATTAATTCGCCTGAAGGCGGGTCAGTTTTGATTTCTGGTGATCAATTAGACAACAGCATAGCTAAAACGCTAACGGAACAGACTGCCCTAATGTCTAAACTGCTATCTGAGGTAGCCCAAATAAAAACACAAAATACCCAGATTCAAGCTACCAACACGGAAATTCGTAAGTCAAATGAAGAGATCGAAAAATCGATGTCTTTCATGAATCTAAAATTCGAAGATCTGAGAAAAGAAGTTGAGGACTTAAGAAAAGAAAGACTAGAACAGCAACAATATATAGAAAGCCTGGAACAAAAAATAACAGATCTCCAACACAAATCCCGTTCTTCTGGTGTTGAACTGAGAAATGTACCACAAGAAAACTCGGAAACCCATACTAGTCTCATAAAAACAGTATGCAGTTTAGGCAAAGCTGTTGGAGTGCAATTTCCCGAATCAGAGCTGCGCGACATTTATCGTCTGCCAGGGAAGTCTGCCACTTCTGACACCCCACGCCCAATAATTGCAGAATTTTCCAGAGTGCAGACAAAACAGACACTCCTGTCTGCAGTGCGGTCGTATAACAAGGATAAGGGAAGAGATGAAAAACTTAACACCAGCCTGATTGGATTACCAGGGAAACACCAACCGGTGTATGTTGCTGAACAACTTCCAGCCAGTACCAAGAAGTTATTTTATCAATCCCGTGAGTTCGCCAAAAAATACAAATACACATACTGCTGGATATCAAATGGTAACATTTTCCTGCGGAAGCAAGAGGGTGATAAACAGATTCTAATCAGCACCGAAAAACACCTACAAGATCTTGGAAACAAAAATGTGTGACTATGCCTTGAACTCACTGTAAATCGTTTTTATTTTAATTTATTTTACTTTCATTTATTTAGAATAGCTAGATCACTTTTTATTAATATTGTCATCTTCTTATATTATTATCAAAACAACCAGTCACTAACTAACACATCCATACACTCACAAACACTACACAGTTCAGTAAACCCTAATTACAAACATATTCACATGACTTACACATACATAACAATACTCAACAATATCATAAAATACACATATGTGCGATGCACTTGCCATTCTAACTTTTTGTACAAAATAATACTTGCTTATACAACTGGCTCACACTCTGACATTTATTTCCTAATTAAAAATGACTAATTTAATTAATATTAATAACGACCTTGATAAATTTACCGTAGGCAACTCCTTTATATGTAACCCAGAAGACTGTTTAAAATATGTCAATGTTTCTGGTAGCGATATTAAATTACTGCATTTAAATATTCGTAGTATAAATAAAAACTTCGATCAACTTCTAGTACTATTGCGACTTACTAAAATTAACTTTGACATCATAGTTCTGACCGAATGTTGGCTGAGTAAAGCTAACAATTTACCTATATTGGAAGGTTTTCAGTCTCACTCAACTGAAATAAATCTCAACCAAAATGATGGAGTTATAATCTATACTAAACTGGGACTGCAAACTAATGTATGGGAACCCACCTTTAAGGGCGGAACTTGCCTCATGTGTCAAATGGACAACAAGCTAGCGGTTGTGGCAATCTACCGCTCTCCATCATATAAATCCAACGATGACTTTGATAACTTCAAGACTAGCTTATCTAATGTCCTCGACACCATATCCGCCTGTCCTAATATAGTATTAGTGGGCGATTTAAACATGGATATAATCAAACGTAATGAGGACAACAAATGTCTTGACTATCTCATCTTAAATGCTTCTCAAGGGTTATTGCCCACTCACGAATTTCCTACTCGCCTTGATAAAAGTCTAGACCACATACTTCTAAAGACCAAACTATTGTCGACCACACTGGTTTTAGAGTCCCATATT
Organism: Brachylomia viminalis; assembly: GCA_937001585.2. Taxonomy (NCBI): domain Eukaryota; kingdom Metazoa; phylum Arthropoda; class Insecta; order Lepidoptera; family Noctuidae; genus Brachylomia; species Brachylomia viminalis. The sequence goes on along the minus strand of OW443302.2, from coordinate 8,149,696 downwards.
ACTGACCACAAGCCGATTCTCCTTGACATCACAGACGCAAACCCTGCGCGGAGAACATGTTATCTTTCCACCCGCCTCAACCATGAAGCAATTAAGCTAGAACTGGAAAATACCGACTTTTCAAGTATATACACTGCGGAGCATGCTAATATTTCTATGAACAAATTTATAGGCATCGTAACAATGGTCATATCCAAACACACAATTCAAGCTAAAATCCCTAGACACAAAAAAACTCTAAAACCCTGGATAACTACTGGTCTCCTAAAATGCATTAGACACCGGGATAAGTTACACATGCAGTCCAAGAAAGCACCAGACAACCTTATACTTAAAATTACTTATAATCGTTACCGAAACTTTTGTAATGACCTACTCCGGAAATTAAAAAGATCATATGAAAAGAGTGAGCTTGAGAAAGCAAGTAATAAACCAAAGTTTTTATGGAAAGCAATAAAGGAAATAACAAATACCACGAAAATGTGTTCAAGCCCCGTTGAGCTACTAAAAATACGCAATGATCCTAAGTCTTCAGTAAATGAGGTCTGCAATTTTTTCAGTAATGTAGGAAAAAAGTTGGCTGACAACATTATATCACAACACAACACCCCACCACCTCCGACTAACGATCAGTCTCATCTTGATAGTACAAACCCCTCCCTTGTAAACTCGCTTGGGCTCTTGGAAGTAGATGAGGCTGAAACCGAGTCGCTTATACTACAGTTACGTAATGATTGTGCTATTGGATGGGACGGTATATCGCCTCTTTTATTGAAGAACTGTCGCCACGTAGTGACACCGCCACTTACCTTCATATACAACCGCTGTCTAAAATCGGGCGTGTTCCCGGATGCTCTTAAAAAGGCGATAGTCCATCCTGTACACAAAGGGGGGAACAGAAGCTGTGTCAATAACTATAGGCCTATATCTGTTTTGCCGACACTCTCAAAGATCCTTGAGAGGATCTTAAACAATCGACTCAGGACCTTTTTGGAAAGATATAAAATTATAGCAGACAACCAGTATGGCTTCCGAGCTGGTGTTTCAACGGAGGATGCTGTACTGGGATTGACACAAGAGGTGGCTAAAAATCTGGACATGAAGACAAAATGTCTAGGTATATTTCTGGACCTTTCTAAGGCATTTGACACGGTTTCTGTTCCCATCCTTATCTCAAAATTAGAACACTTAGGTGTACGTGGTATGCCACTTGAAATATTTAAAAATTATCTCATGAATCGCACCCAGAGAGTTAAAATTGACACCCACCTCAGTGAGGAGGAGGTTGTAACTTTCGGCGTCCCTCAAGGCAGCATACTGGGACCCACATTATTTCTTATTTATATTAACGACCTTTGCAAAATAAACCTCCCAAATACTAAGATATATACTTACGCTGATGACACCGCGATCTTAGTTCATGGACCTACTTGGGACGTTATCAAATCTTCAGCAGAGTCGGCAGTGGCGGAAATAATGAAATGGCTCAATATTAACCTTCTTACCTTAAACATAAGCAAATCCTGCTTCATTCCATTTGCAATTAGGCAAAAGACCGCACCGTCACGCAGTTTTTCAATTACTGCCCATTCTTGCTACAACCGATCAGCACCTTGCCGTTGTCCAGCACTAACTAGAAGTGACAGTGTAAAGTACCTAGGAGTCTACATAGATGTTGAACTTTCATGGAAAATCCAACTTGGCGCTGTCACAACTAGAACCTTGCGTCTTATACACATGTTTAAATCCCTCCGCAACTCTGCAAATGCCGATATATTGAAAATGGTGTACTATGCACTTTGCCAATCGGTTATAGGATACTGCATCTCTGTATGGGGTGCTGCATCGAAAGGTGGCCTCCTGAGGGCAGAGAGAGCACAAAGAGCCGTACTAAAAGTAATGACTAGTAAGCCCCAAAGATTCCCAACAACTCAACTGTACGCAGACTGTAAGGTTCTTACAGTCCGTCAGCTCTTTGTGCTTCAATCCGTTCTTAGGAAACATAGCAGCATTCCCCCATCAAACCCTAAAAAGCGCACAAACCTCCCTTCAGGCACCCAACATAGGACCACGTTCGCGAAGCATCAGTTTTATGTAATTAGCGCTTACATTTACAAAAAGATTACTAAAAAACTGAATATCTTAGACCTCAACAAACACAACCTAAAATTAAAAGTGACAGAATGGCTACTTACACTGGACTATGCCGAAACGGAGACTTTACTTACCTACATCACCTAATAAGCACACACTCATCTGCTTGCTTGCAAAAACACTCTTATCCTCGGATCCATACACACTCGCACATACCACTCTCTTACACACAATCACCACATCACCTACGTATACACACTCACACACAAACATAAACACACCTATTATCACATTCACTCACCCTCACCCTCGCACTCACCTATGCATGCATAATTTAAAAACTAAAGTATTTTTCTTTTTCATAACTTATAACTTTTTTCCCTACTTAAGTTAAACCGACACAGTCCACTCATACATTTCAATTGGAAACCCATTGCGAAGCACTGTCTCTTAAGATACAGGATACCCCTAGTTTAAGAGACAGAGTTTAATCTATTGTGTACAGATTTCTGTAGCGTCCAAATGTTTTATGTAATGTACTCTACAGTATTTTCAAAATTGTAAACTTAATGTACCATTATCTGTATTTTCGGGAAATAAAGATTTATTTATTATTATTATTATTTATATTTGTTAAAGGTAATCTCTAGAACTACTTATCCGATCACAAAATTCTTTTCCTAATAGAAAGCTACACTATTACCGAATGATGTAGGATACTTTTTGCCAGAAAAATGCGCACTTCCTGTGAGTTTCTCCATACGGATGGAGCCACGGTGTGCAGCTAATACTTTTTCAAAAATATAATTGTAACATTCAGAGAGCTCGATTTTTCACAGCCAGAACACAGCTTATTTATTTGGGATTTTCAACCATTTAGAAGTTATGAGCATCATAAGGTAAGCAATCTTGCTAACAAAGAAAACGTTTATTATCAGGATGTCGTTTCCGTGGAGCATGCGCTCGCCTGTCCCTGGGCGCGAGCGGCGTGTGCGTGTGGGAGGCAGCCGGCTCGCTGGGCCGCGGCGGCGCCAGGGCGCTGTACCGCCGCCCGCTGCACGCCCTGCGAGCCTCCGCTGACGATGACCGCTCCGCTTTGTGGCTGCACTTCGCTGATGATGATACGGTCGTAAGTACATTTTGATTGCTTAACCGATTGCGATTTTCCTTTAATTATTTTGACAATTGAACAGGTGATAAATGAAATAATATCCAAGCGAAATTCACGACAACCTGAATGCTGAAGTCAATACCCCTATTGTAAAATTTTTGGGGTGCCGTTATTAGATCAGATTAAATTAAATGCACGGTAGTTTCTGCGTTATTTTCTTGTCTTAAATGGGATGTCGATAATGACGGCTGATAGGAACAAAATCCATCACCTGCAATCTAGCTGTGCCTTTCAAGTGTAGTTGATTCGATAGTACGTCGTCTTCACATACTTTATTACTTATAATTAATGAAAGTATAGTAAAACATTGCCCATTCTTCTCCACATGAAACTACCTTTCGGAAGGGGCATCATTAAAAAGTAGACTGATTATATTCTTTGATTCTTCATCTCATACTCCCCATTACTCCAGGAGTTAGACATGGAAGGCAGCCCAAAGCCGGCAGTGTTTATCCTGCACAACTTGCTGTCGGCGCGCGTGCACTCGCTGGCGCCGGGCGAGGGCGCGTCGCCGCCGCTATAACCCGCGGACGACGCGCGGCCCGCCGGCGACAGTGGCGCCGCCGCGGCCCACGGTGACTACCCGGCCTAACTAACGACATATTCCTTTATGACTGTTGTCGCGCTCTTTTTATAGATCTCGATCCGTTATTGTACTAGATCTGTGCTCGTGTTGGAAAGATTTGAAACCGGTTGTTACCGGTATGTGGCTGCAATTTTACATAATGTACATTTTCACACTAACAAATATTGCAGAGTGTGAAAATGCAAGTAAACTTCAATTTGTAATGTGAGTCAGCTGTAGGATTCTTTGGAATATCTATTGTAATTCTAACTATTACTACACCCATTCCTAGAACATTGTGTTTACACATGAAAGTGGTACCATAATATAATTTGTAACTGTTCTCATCGAATCTCTTGTAACTGACGTATCTGTGATGTTTAACAATTTATCATGATCCCTTCATATCTGACCCGTATCAATAGTAATATTTTGTAAACTTATGACTGATGTAGTTCATAGAACTATTTTCCAGTAGAAGTTGGTGATGATTACATATTCAAAGCACCTTTTATCTTTAAAACGTTTGATCAGTAAGACTTAAGTGTTGGTAGAACTGGGGCAGCCAGTAAACTAAGTGATTTTCTTACCGTTCTTAATAACACCAAAATATAAATTCAGTAATAATTTGTTGTAAACTAATATTGCCAAAGAGTTCAAAGCATAATGGACAATACATTTCTGGACATAGTGGCCATAGTTCCCTATATGTATATTGCTGAGTCACCCACGTTCCCCACTCGTGTACGCCGCGTGGTCGCCGCGTGGTCGCTTGGTGTCGGCAGGCGTCTTGCTTCGCTTGTATGTGGCTGTCATTGTTCTTCCAAAGATATCAATTATTGAATTTTTGTTTTGTTTGACCTTGTAGCTTAATGTAGCGTAGAAAAATGTAATTATCGTTTGAATTGATCATAATGTATTTTTATAATTTCCGTTGTAAATAAATAGGTTTACTGTTTTATAAACTGTACATTCCCAGAATGTAGATGATTACATTTGCTTTAATATTTGTAGCGTTTATCTCTAGTAAGGTAACGGTAAGGTTTCAATAATATATTATGATGTATATTGTGTAGTCTGTAATTATTAAGAAGGCAATATGCGAGGTGATATCTAACATATTAATATTATTTATTTTGATATCGAATCGTATAGCCTGTGTTGTTATTGGAGCTGCCTCCAATTTTTATTTAAGTACTCATTTATGTACTGCATTATTGGGTACACAAATATTTATAATCTCGGAAAACGTACCTCAAGCTTGTTTGGGGTGTATAATCTCATTAACATTTCCTAATCGTGTTTACTTTTACATTCTTAAAAAAATACTTAAAATATGCTAACTCGATTTTTTATAAATAAGTACTATAACACTAATTTGTATTTCACTAAATTACTAAAACGAACACTTACTGTAACTTGAAAAACGAAGGTATTTACTAATAAATTGTATTTGTGGTTTATATTATCAAATGTTAGGTTTTAAGCTGGGGGGAGGGGAAAGTTATCGACTTTACGGATACGTGTATTTAAATTATTTTGCGAACAAACGCCACGTGACAGCGAATATCACAAAAAAAAAAAAACGAATTGTCCGTAAAGTTGCTTATTTCAAAAGACGCAGTGTTCTGATATCAAGATAAGTTCTATAAAAGACAACTCATATAATATAGTTACCATGATTTTAACTTATTTAGGAACTCTCAGGAATCTCTGTGCTATACAGTTTCCGGATTCGTATTATAAATTATAACGCTAAGATACTAATCTTGTAATCTCTTAGAATTTCTACTGGTGACATTCCTTCATACTAATATTACACTTCCACTAAAGGGCAAATGAAGCCGACGCATCGAATAGACTGTATAGAAGTAATATTGTCTACTGTATTGTTATTTGTTTGATGACTTTAATCCCGTATTTATTTATGGTAAACAAGAGTTGCACATCATTGTTGCAGCATCGTTATTTTGTGTTACTAGCAATTTGTTTCGCAACACAAACTGGCTTTGGCAACAACGTTGCGCAAATTTTGTTTACAATGAATACGAGGATTTATGCTGACTTCAGACGATCCAACTTGACGCCCGATCCATAAAGCTCATCCGTGTGGGTTGAAACAGATTGGCACCTTAATATTAGCTCAACTGGTCCATTCATCGGCTTCAGATAGTCTGGTTGGGTTGTCTTTTCTTATGACGTATTTAATTGTACCTCAAGTGAGTCATTTTTACCATTTTGTTATTTAATGAATGTTTTTAATATATTTTACAATAATCCCAATTATTATTATTATTGGTTATGCAAGACATTACTATGAGTTGGTAGTGTTTTATCCTAGTCTTGCATTATGAGACTGAGTTTTATTTTCAAATTATATTTATATGTTATGATGATCAGGAACATAGTATTTCTACACCGTCTATGCAAAACGCTAGATTACGAATCATAATACATTCATAAATAATTAGGTACTTAACTGTATTCTGTTATAATATGTAAGGCAACTGCGGATGCAAGTACGAACTACTGTTGTGAAGGTCAAGTACGAACTACTCTTGTGAAGGTCAATTACGAACTACTGTTTTGAAGGTTCATGGTTCACCTTGGAACTGTTTGTATGTTTGTGTCACAAATGTTTCTGTATTTTGTATGAAGGCAAAAACACGTCACAAAAAAGCGTGCTGTGAGGTGCGTAGAAATCTTGTATAAATCGGATTCCCATCTATCTATCGAATAGACAACGACACAAATGCTGCCGAAGTTTACCGAAATATATTTATGCTAATACTTAGTACATAGTCGATGATATAATAATGCGTTCGACTAGGGCGGCGCCCTAATGCAAAGCTCGCCTTGGACTAAACTTATATCTCACAAGAATTTACCTTTTTCTATCAAGCAGCAACAGTGATTAGTAAATGTATCCTCGTCGCGCAACGCTCTAGTTGACTTGTATGATTTCCAAATTTACTATTAAGGTTTTCTAAAATGTGTTTACAATGCTAGTTGACTTGTTTCATAATACGACCCATTGGTAGCTGGCATAGCATTCATGATCATCTGTAGTAAGATCTGTCATTCTATCATGCATTAAAAACAACGAAGAAACATGCTTTGTTTATTTTTTTATATAGCCTTTTTATAGTATTGGTCGACCGTCGACCAGTACCATGAGACAACTGAGTGGTGTACGGCCTAGTACCTGTTTAGCGCTTCAGATTTTACGTGCGTTTTGGTATCGCTCAAATCCGTCAATTATTTGCAGATAATGTTGTGACAACAAGATAGTTGTCTAATTATTTTGGTCGTACCTACAAATAGGTACTTTCCCGACAGTCTTCAAGGAAAGGTAGATCATGCCCATAGCCACTACACTGCTACCATCGGGCCATTTATTAGTTATTTAAGCAACTGTTTTATAATAAGGGGTATTAAAACACGAACGTGGGTTTATCACACGAGGCGAAGCAGATTGTGATAATAGTAACACATGAGTGTTTTAATACCTAATTATGTACAGTTGCATACAAGACTATCTACACCCATGATATGAATCCTCTATAAAAGATTCTGAAACCATAGGGGGTTGTACACTGTTGTAAGAACCCTATGTAAATTCATGGTAAGTTTAATTGCTGAGTATCTGTTACAAACAAACTAAGAAATATCTGGTGGTGTGTTATCAAAGCTTGTATCACTCATTTTTGTAAACAACAAAGTAATAAATTTTCGCAATACCTACTAATATCGAACACAAATGGCGGGATACACCGTGAATTCGAACAATATAGTAAGTTTAAAAAAATAGTAGATTATTAACCAAGGGGATAAAGCAGTGTCTTCTGTCGCGGGTGACGATTTAAATCGCGAGCGTAATGAAGGACTCGAGGTTTAATCCCGAGCGTAGCGAGGGTGTTAAAAACTTAAAACACGAGCGAAGCGAGGGATTTAAGACGAGTCCTGAGTGTAGCGAGGGATTTAAGTTCACCCAAGACTAAGACAGCTTTATCACCGAGGAAAATACTCTACTTTACGTACCATTTGCGAAAAAATTAACACAATAATAATATGAGATAAGCATTTATTAAAAATAATGACAATTAAACGTATTTTTAGAACATTAACTTATTTATAAAAATAAATTAAAATAAACTTAACGTTTATGTATTTGAAGAAAACAAAAACGCGGAAAATTCCTAGACTAATAAATTTTTGTCGGAAAAGCAAAGGCATCAAGCTCATACGGCCTCGTCGGTTTTCGTAATTTTATCATAACTGCATAATAAATGCGTATTCCTTTTTCAAAAAGATGTATAATGCTTTATATACAAACTCAATGGTGTAAACACAGATGTAGTTCAGTATAAATTTCGGTAAGTATTCCAAATTTAAATCACGTTCTCCCCCTAGAGGAATTCAGTACAATTTTCTTTCCCTGTTTTTAACAGATAAATGACTATTGTTATGTTCGCTTTTTGTGGCATAGAATGTCAATTTTTTGAGCAAGTGGTACGAAAAAAATATTAGCTGTGTAGTAGTGAAACGCGCGTGCATGACAATGTTCTTTTTTTGAAATTCGAGTTGCATAATGAAATTTAGTACAACATTATAACACTCGTTCGGATGATATAATGGTTGTATAATTGCATAGCACATGTGTGAGCACTCTGCACTATGTAGGTAGGTATATATATGTAGGTATATATATGTATGTATATCTAGGTATATATATCGATACCGGAAATTTCAATTGTCGTAAAGGACAAAACACTAGTTTTCAGTAGAGCCAAAAACAATTACGATACCTACCAAATAGTAAAAAAGTCGAATCAAGCTGTTAAAAATCCAGGTCGTAAGGGGTTTTTTTTTTAAAGATAGGATTATTTTAAATATACCAATCGATAGAGCTCGTGACGCTGTTTCCAAATATATTATAAGTAATGTTCGGCTAAATGTCCTTTACGACAATTGAAATTTCCGGTATCGATATGTATGTAGGTATATATTTATATGGACTATGTAGGTGTACCTACCCACTATAAAGCTTACCTACTGGGTTCGTCTTTGAATATGCCCTGGCGGCTGAGAGTATGTCATGCTCACTCAAATGTGTCGCTGGTGGCTGAAATGTGTTCCCTTCAAAATGGTTGAGCTGAATGGTGCTGATCCATACGTCATGTTCGTGACCGGGCGCCGTCAGTAGGCACTGGTCATTTCTTAGCTGCCGCGACTTATTTTAATTCCATAATTGTTTATCTTTTTATTACGGACGCTTTTAACGTGCACGTCTTTCTACATCGTTCTCACATGTACAATTACAACATGAATGATGTAACCTCTTTTTTGTAACAATATTTTGATTTAAAAGAGTGTCCATGGATATTCTTGCCCGTTCTTCTCCATAGGTACCTACTACGCTTTGGAATGGGCAACTAGCATCATCTTTCTGACTGACCGGCCCCTTAACAATTTAAAAGTGCCTGTAATTGGTTTATTTGAAATAAATGCTTTTGAGTTTTTTTGAGATATGTATTATGACACTGGTTGTTTTAATGTTGGCAATAAGCTAACTGTTGTAAAAACTTTTATAGAGGACTAGCTGACCCCGCGAACTTCGTACCGCCTAACATTTTTTTTTTCTCCGTATGATCCATCCTCGTACTTCAAGGAATATTCTAAAAAAAAGAATTAGCAAAATCGGTCCATCCGTTCTCGAGTTATAAAATTACAACGAAAAGTGGCATTGATTTTTATAGACTGATAAGGATTTATAGCATGGGTGTAGATAAAGGTCTTTAGAGCCCTGTGAAGGCTGTAGTTACAAAGATATTTTAATTACTACTTATTATGAAATTACTTTTAGTCAAAAATATAAATTTTCCCTATTTAAGCACCCAGTTAAAAGTATAAAAGCTAAATCTATATCGGCACATGTAGGTATGCATCCCAATAATAATCAGTTTTGCGTTAACTATTCTTAAAATAGAAACACTTGAAAATGGACTGTCGTTTTTCTCGTCTAGGCGACAAAGTGTAGGAAAATCGTGTTGTTCCGATGAAGTCTACGTTTCATTAGGTCGAGGGGCTGAGCAGGGGCAGTGCTCGGCGGAGAGCCCTCGCAGCCTACTTCAATACTCGGCTTATTACTATATATATACAATAGCTTTCTTTGCCCCAGACATCACCACATTTTCAACCCTATTTTATAAACAATAAGGTGCGATATATGCTGGCATATGAGCGTCGGTATGAATAGTCGTGTCTGCGCTATTGTCTCGCCTTTCTATTGGAAAGCTGACAAAGAAATTAGCTATGTCTGTGTTTAGTACGTAAACGAATGATTGCTTTACATTTTACAGATAAAAGTCTCGAATCTGGTTTTTATAGTAAATTGAATTAACTTAGGACTTACCTGATGAATTATTACCTACTTATCTGGAAAAGCTAGTTAGGGCGCTGCGCGCTGGTCAGGGCATATTCGCACCTCGTTAATTAAACACCGAAGCATATGAAGCCGTTCATGTTGTTGAAAATAGTTGCAGGTGGGGGACATCAAGTAAGTCTTGAAACCATGACATGGTCACGGCCCCCAGCATTGAGGACACGACGTATGGAGGGAGGAGTTGTAAAATCGGCGTAAACGCACTAATATCCAGTTGGAAAACATTTAATTTAAGCAGCAACAGCTCAGGGTTCGACTGGCGATGGCAAACACGTGAACTTGAACCCCATTCGTTGTACAGTTACGCTAGTATTAGAATATAATATTATTATTGTGTCCTTGACATTCTCGGACATTTTTTTTGTTTTTTGCTGTTGGGAAAATCTTTATGGAGGCCCTGGGGGGGTGGAGGGGGTCTGTCAGACTCTTACTGACCAAAAACCACCCCAGTGTTCCATCTCACACCTACGCCAGGGGTCGCGGGAACGTACGAATCTTCCGCAACCCCCGGCTAGTGCCGTGCCGGCCCGCCTCGGCAGGCCTCATCAGGTCGGGGGGAGGAGTGAGGTATGTGACTCCCCCCGCGACGTCTAAGAGCCACCTTGGGTCCTGATGTATGGGGGGCGACGGACGTCCCCGAGTCTGGCGGCCCTGGACCCATTTAGGGGAGCTGGAAGAGAGCGTTGTCCGCCCTCCGTCGACGCCCAGTGCGCCTGCTGCGGGCCGGATGAGTGGACGAGATCTCTCTCTCAGTCCCAGGACTCTTCGCTGCTTACCATCGACTCGACTACGGCCGGCAGCAACAAGTCACTGCCTACTTCTGAGATGGGGGCACGGCGCTGCTCCTCTCAAGCGGCACACTCTGCTAGCGAATGCCGCGCCGTGTCCTATGCAAGTGCACCCCTTTGTTTTTGTCGCAGAGAAATGCTTTACGCATCCCCGCTCGTGGGGGACGAGACGGGGTATGTAGGACTCCTGTCGGAATTCGCCACCGACAGTATACCCACTAAAACTCAGCGGTGTTCCCACATCGCCGTGATGGGAGGGCCATGGGAAACCGGCTCAGCCTTTACTACCACAACCCACCCGGCGCATGCCCGCCTAGGTGGCCGGCCCTGCATGCCCCCATTTAACTGGGGGGCTGCGGGAATGGTCGAGGCCCGTGCAATACAGGCAAGGGCGCCCACGCACCCGTTGCCTGCTGGCCTCCACCTGGGAGGAGTCGGAGATGTTCGTCATACTGACGTCTTCTCCGACCCCTCCTCCGTCTTCGGAGCGCCGCCGCGTGAGGGTCATCCTCCCGCGCGCGCTCCGCCGCCTCCTTCTGGGACATGACGTGTTCGCAGAAGGAGGCCACTGCCGCCCAGGACCTCTCATCGCCCAGCATGGCGTTAACCAAACCGGGGAGTCAGAGGTCCGGTTCGACCACCGCAGTGAGACTGCGGCGCGGCTCGGACCACGACGGGATGCAAGTGCACCCTTTTTTTTTTTTTTTTTTGTCGCTGACAAATGCTTTATGCATCCCCGCTCGTGGGGGGCGAGACGGGGTAAGTGGGACTCCTGTCGAAATCCGCAACCGACAGTATACCCACTAAAACCCAGCGGTGTTCCGACAACGCCGTGATGGGAGGGTTATGGGAAATCGGCTCAGCCTGCACTTCCACAGCCCTCCCCGCATGCCCCCCATTTAACTGGGGGGCTACGGGAATGGCCGGGAACACCCGGCCACTCCCGTCCGACACTGGTGGAGGCCCGTGCAATACAGGCAAAGGGCGCCCCCGCACCCACCGCCTGCTGGCCTCCACCCGGGAGGAGCTGGAGGTGACTACCAGACCGGCGTCTTCCTCGACCCCTCCCCTCTCCGGAGCGGCGCCACGCGAGAGAATCATCCCCCCGCGCGGGCGCCACTGCCTCCCTCCGGGACACGACCGCCTATTCCGCAGCGGCGGCCGTGCCCAGTCTACGCCCACTCACCTCCCTCTGTAAGCAGAGGAGGAGTGGGCGTATCTGCCCTCTGTAGCCCGGTTCCCTTCACCGACCATCAAGCACGATCGGCGATTGGAACCGTGACCTTTCCCCGCTTGTTGAAGATTAGCCGCCAGCCCCAATTGTCCCCCAAAACCGCACTGGGAGAAATTGGAGCCGACGTTGCCCAGGGTGCGCCACGAGGAGGCTCTTCAACATGCACCCCATGCAAGTGCACCCTAGGACAACCCCTGTTTAGTGTGTAGAACTATTCCAGGATATGGAAACAAAGACTTGGATTTAGGTGGTTAAAGTGTACTGGTTATCTGAAACTATGTAAGGACTGCCTGACCGATGTTTTATAATATATACTAGGTTCTGCCCGCGATTTCGTTCCTGTGGAATTCGTAAGACACCACATATACTAAGATAACAGCCATATTTTTTTTAAACTTCCCGTTCGTAGTTTTTTTGAGAAGCCAACATATAAAGAGGTCAGGAGCAGGACTGGTGACGCGGGAGCAAGCGACGTACAGTTGTCCGTGGAGAAGCAGCTCGTCCCGTCCTCGTCGTCGACACCCGCTGCCTTCAGTGGCAATTTCCAATCGCTTGCGAAGTTTTTTTATTTTTGGTGGACTAATGAACGCCTGCGTTTCTGCGTAGACTACCTAATGGCTCGTACACTGACTTGCATTCTTACAGATTATCACTAAAATAATATAGCAGTAAGTATATTATAAACACACTGGATTATTTATTAAGTCAGTAGAAAATTCTATTTAGATTGATTATATAAAATCTTTTCGTATGTATAGACCGATGAAGTACTCTCCGCTTTTATTTTAAAGAAGACATCGTGATTTTTGCTTAAGCTGGATTTTAATGACATTAAAATGTGATGAAAAGATAAAAAATAATTTTTTGAAGGTATTTTCGTCGTTAACGCGCATAACAATCGCAGCGATTCGGTATACTCAATATGAGTTCATCCAAATCACGTTGCGGAATGGCCGCCCACGTTCGTTGTAACAGGCATAAAAGATGTTCTGGTGTGTGCACGGCATCCATAGTTGGCAGAGCTCTTCTTTGAAGCATATTCCATGCATGCTCAATGGGATTCAAGTCTGGCGATCGAGCAGGCTATGGTAGGACGTTGATATTAGCTGCGGCATGTGTGTTTGCAATGACTCTGGCATTGGGTGGATAAGCAGAATCGAAACACCAAATTAGGACCGCAAAGGAATGACAACATCTAATACAATTGTCTTAGCGTAAATCTGTGCATTGAGATTGCCTCTGATCCAAATCAGTTCGGATCTTCCGCCTATCCAAATACCCGCCCATATCATGATTGTTCCACCACTGCATGGACTTCCTGGCAGGATTTTAAACGTTCTTGGCATCCATGGGTCCTCCAATACCGTGTACGTCTATTATCTGAACCAGCTTCCAACATTACCACGGATCTGATCACTTCTTCTAGGCTCAAATTACTTCTTTTCTCTACAAAACCTTTATTTTGTATTGATTCCACTCAGAATAATGGCAGACATTTTACTGATTTGGCCTCAAACCCATAGCAGTATTACATAGGAATACGACTCGACAGAAGATTATCATTGCCCGAAATTCAAAACTATTCCCTTTTCAATTAAAAAGCATCCATAGGAGTTACAAAAAATATAATTATAAAACCGGATTTTTAGTAACTAGCAAAATCGTGCTTGATCACTTTTGATGTGTGTATTTGCTTTGTTGAAAGCTGACTGAAATAGCCGCTCTTATATTATATATTTCATGAATGACTGCTTAACTCCGTAAAGTTATTATTAGAATCATAAAAAAGGTTAAATCTGTAACTATCTGCTATATTCTTACCCTACTTACAGTCCTGTCCAGCGATTTTTTTTGCGAATCTTGACTTTTCTAGTATTGAGGTACTGAGGTGTCAGTTGGTCCGATAGAGTTTTTTGATCCATAGAAGAAACAGGATCGATTGGCTTTAAAAAAAGTTTATCAGAAAATTGATCATTTTCTTGCTGACTGTAATTAATTTCCAATCTGTGAATGTTGATGGAAATTTTTCAAAAAGTTAAGGATAGTCTCCTAAGACCGTTTTCAAAAACCCACTCTGTATTATAATGTCTAGATTAACTGCTTAGCTCCATAAAGGTATATCGTAATGATATTCGTTGAAAAGGTTAAATCTGTAACTAAATGCAATATTCTAACCTTTTGGCAATTTGCGGTAAACTTTAGAAGAATACAAATAAATTGCAATATTGCTCATCCCCCATAGCAAATAGCGTGATAATATATAGCCTACAGACTGACCAGACTTAGGAATATCTATGCAACATTTGAATATAATCCGATCGGTAGTTTTTCCGTGATGCTGAAACACACATTCAGACAAACAGGGAACAATTCTAAAAATTATAATCTCGGCATTAGAATCGTTCCCAGACCTCGCAAAAATTACCTAAAAAAACATGTACAGTTGCCAGCAAAGCCAAAGCTTTACTACGATTTTATTATATGTAAGTATAATAAGTATAGACAATACACGGATAAAATGACAGGGAGTGTGACTTGCACACTCAAAAATGGGCCCCCGGAAACGGTAGCTAGCATATAGTGACGTAGTGACAAGGGACCAACATATCCTGAGGTGTTTGACGAGTGGAGAGCTGTTCCATGGCTATCAGGACAATACGGTCGGAAGTACGGTCAAGATCCCTACCAACACCGGAATACTTCCTTCCTCCCAGCGTGTTTGCTTTTACGAATCTCCACTCAAGCCGGACAAAAAAGGCAAGAATGAGGTGAGAGCTTTGTTTCTCGACACTGTTTACTCCATCCGGTGAATAAAGGCAAGCCAGAGATGAGGAATGCTACTACTCCCGCGAGATAGGGTCCGTGGGGTCGCTACTGCCCAACAGCTCGCCACATGCTGCCCTGCGGGTTTTATTAATATCTGCGATTGCACTGTCATTCTGTTTTTTTTCATCGTATCGATAATTCCATAAATGATTTAAAAACACTTCGACCAGAACATGAAAGTATCGAGAGAGAAACTCTTGACTCTGCCTAACCCTTGGCGGGTTTTGTTTTGCAGGCACTTAGGTAATTCAGCATACCTACCTTACCTACCCGTATTTTAGACAAGGAAAACTTTAAGAGTCGTCCACATTTTCCCAACTACCACATTTCGGCTTCCAGTGAAGCCCGATGCGGCGCACAGGTATATCTAAATATTTCCTATGGATACTGCTGGTTCACTCACAAACCAACTGCTATACAAGGTGTTGTTTTGCATCCTCGTCAAATTCGAGGAGGTAACTATGCTAATGATTCTCGACACGAATCAATAATAAAATAAGTAGGTATTTATTTTTAAATTTTGTAATTTTCGGATTTCGGCATGTGTAGGGTCCGTGTGATACCGCCCTGTAATTGCGCTGTAACTGTAACGCATGCACACAGCGACATAGTCGTACGACGTATACGCAACGGAGCGATTCTGTTCTTTGAAAGTAGAGTAGGTATTCTGAAATACTGTCAAACTTAAATATCTATAAAAACAAGTATGTATTAATTATTGAGCAGGATCGTAATTTTATTTGATTTTTATGTCTTTCATAACAGCCTCCTGAAATTTGACGAGGATGCAAAACGACACTTTGTATAATAATACAATACTGACTGGACAGGTCCACTCAAACTCTTTCCTCAAAAGACCATTTTAGATACCGATCTACATAGCCTTCACATGATCTGACCATGATTTTGTCTGGACTTTAAAAGAGACTGTGACCTCTGAGTTTGTTTCGGCCTTTCTTCTCAGAGTCTTAGTCAGATAGGAAACGCCGGCCTCATTTAGTTTAAAAAAAATATATGTTTGACGTGTAAAAGTGTTTGTACAAACCTACTTAAAGAAATAAAATCATTTTTTATCTTTATAATTTACCTACAGATATTTAATTATGGTTATTGTTAGAATTTTGCGATCTTATAAAACTATTCAATTCAATGCACGGAGGGGACTCCATCGTTAAATGTGACAATTAGCAATAGCCACCTACTCTATTGACCGACCGAAGCAC
The DNA here is from genome assembly GCA_937001585.2 of Brachylomia viminalis. Taxonomy (NCBI): domain Eukaryota; kingdom Metazoa; phylum Arthropoda; class Insecta; order Lepidoptera; family Noctuidae; genus Brachylomia; species Brachylomia viminalis. The sequence goes on along the minus strand of OW443302.2, from coordinate 8,133,350 downwards.
AGAAATTGATCAATACGCACAGCTGTTATTTAGTTACGAGTCCCATAGAGATTGTATTGAAAAGTTAAAAATCATTAATTATTTTCAGATCTCAAGTAGATAGGTATCATACATTTTTACTTTCATCGAAATCTTTTATATCAGACCACCAAAAACGCTTTCACTTTTAAAGAAAAGTTCAAAGAAACAAAATGCGCAAAGGCGTTCTTGAGAGTGGTGTGAAAGTAGAAGTGTCTTTACAACCGTCTATCTCATAGGGACTAAAATAAACCAGGAAATTTGTGTAACTGCGAAATCTAAGTTAAATAACATCAGTACAACGTTGTGCCATGAATAATTTTCAGAAGATTTGAAGCTACGATGCCGACGTATCTCGAGTAGCTTTTGCCAAAATGTTGCTCTATATTTTGTTGTAGCTATTCTCTAGAGGACGACAACGTTGCTGGACAGCCCCCGTATCTTATAAAGTGGATATATCTGGCTTAAATCATTGTAAAGAAATACGGATACGTAGGTATCGAGTAAGCAGTAATAAAAAATGTGACTTATATACCTAGCCGCTACTCGTAGGTGAATACTATTTACCTAACTTCTATTTTCCAACAATTTCGTAGTCAACGATTAAGTCGTGTTCGCCTTTCATAGTAGGTACCTAGTTATTTTTGTCTCACATGACAGCAGCATGCGTGGCATTTGTGCCTATGTACGATTCTTTAGACTAAGCAATAGTTGTTTATTGTTTCCTAAAAATTACACAATACAACAGTAATCAGTGTTGTTTTGTATATATGTGTTGTATGTATGCCTGTGTGTTGTTGTGTTGTTTAGTAGTGTGATATAATCTGCATGGAGATTGGTAGACGCCTCATCTCAAGGTGAAGGCGACAGGTGCTCCTTACCTAGGCTTAAAACTAGTGCTACGGCAGCTACAGAGGACATATTAGTAGATTGTTATACAAGGAGCTAAAATGACCCATTATATACGAGGTAGTTTTACTCCCGAGCTTTAGCTCGGGAGTAAATAGAAACCGAATTTTAATGGGTTTTTAACGCCGTGTGTTACACTCTACTTTTCACTACGGTTGCGAGAAAATAAAACAATCCAATACAATATGAAATATGTAGTTTATTTTATTAAAAATTAAATGTACAATTTGTACAATTCTGGATATTTAACGAGATGTTTTTTCCCGGTAACTTAATTTCAGTCCTCTGTGAAGATGAATGTTGAGTAGTTCTTTTCCTTTCTCTTCTATTTGCAAATTAGGGTCTCCATTCTCACTAGATGATCACATTTTCACTATTGTAAAATTAATTACGGTCACTACCAATTCAATTTGCAATTAGAGAAAACTGCAATTAGAGAAGACTTGTATCGGCTTGAAGAGTATTGTCGGGCTAATAAACTTGATCTCAACCCATCCAAGTGTTCGGTGATCACTTACACTAGAAAACGTGCCATCCTAGCCACTACTTATACTTTGGCGGGCCAGATCTTGCCAAGGTGCAATACTATTCGTGACTTGGGCGTCCATCAAGACAGTAAGTTAGTTTTTGACACACATATTGATGCTATTGTCAAAAAAGCCTCTAAACTGCTTGGTTTTATAATACGTCTCTCTAAGTGTTTTACTGATGCTAAAACACTAAAAATTTTGTATTGCACTTTTGTGAGAAGTCAGCTAGAGTATGCGTCTCAGATATGGAATCCACGTTATCACAAATATATTGACCGCATGGAAAACATCCAAAGACGGTTCATAAAATATCTATGCTTTCATCAAAAGATTCCATATCAGTCAACCGGTTATCTCGGACTCTGTAAAAAGTATCATCTGCTACCACTGGTGGAGCGACGTAAAATTGCAGACTGTTTATTCTTATTGAAAATCCTCAATAACAATATTGATAATTCTGAGTTATTGTCAAAATTTTATTTTAATGTAGGTACCAATTAAGACACTTCGTTTTAATCCACCCATACGTGTACCTCATACATCTTCGAATTATAGGCAGAACAGTTACATTGTGCGCGCAAGCAGAAATTTCAATGATTTATGCAAGGAATATAATTTTGATCCATTCACTATTAGTGTGAATTCGGCCAGAAGGTGCTTAAGCCTCAATTTTTTCAAGTAGCGGTAGGTTTTATTATTTGTTTTAGTTTTTATTATTTTCTCTATTGTTTCAGTCTTATTATTGTAAACCAAGAATTTATATTGTTTATTAACGCGATGTGTTTTTTGTTTTTGTGCTCACACCATAAATTATTATTATAACTCTATACGTGAGGATTTGTAATTGGCTAGCTGGTGACTATGGTGCCCCTTTTTTTGTCTGCTTTTATTAGCTGTAAGTCCTCTCCATGTACTAAAATAAATAAATAAAATTATAAAGATTTCGCGCCAATGTCTTTTTTTTTGTTTTTCTTCTGCAGCCGCACCAAAGAGATCGCCGATTTTAGTTCCATTTTCAAAAATAAAATGAAGTTCTTTTTTTATGAAACAGTAATAAGTCGAGTCTATATTCATGATTATTCTACTTATGACTAAAGACTTTTTCGTTTTTGTAGGCTCATTGTCATTTGACACACAAAAATTATTTATAAGTGGAGACCTGTAATTGGCTTTCAGACTAATGTACTGTCCTTAATCTGTTTGTTTTAGCTGTAAGTCTCCCATGTTATTTAAATAAATAAAAAATAAAAATAAAACTTTTTCCCCTAGAGGAAGAATTGCTATTTTTTCTTCGCTCTGGTACGCCACAATGACGGTCTTTTTGAGCAAGAGGAGTGAAAAAGGTATTATTTTATTTTTCTTTTTACTATATTAATAGGTTTGTACTTGTAGTTCCACAACTCAGTAAAATATTCAATATGAAACTCATCAAAAATACTTCCTGTTCCTACCACCCCAATGATGAATAGAACAGCTGTCACTTGGCTCGCCAATTTATTAATGAAGTATATTTCGTAGAAACCGCTAGCTGCTCCAGTGCGATTCATTTCATTGCTATAAATTTAGTTTAAACGTCGTGTACCCTCCTTCCGCATGATTAGCGGATGTCTGTCGGCGACGTTTTGAATTGTGCACGAATTATCACACTTTGATGTCTATTAAAGTAGAACTGATTATTCCAGTTATTGGGTTATCTTGATGGGTGAAGGTTGAATCTTTGACTGGAGATCATTTCATGATCAATGTACATACATGATGACAAGAAGCCTCTTTGCAGGCAGTGAAGAATCGATGATTGGTTTAGGGTCCAAAGTCAAGTCCTATATTTCAATTAGATAATTCTAAGGCTCTTTTGAATGTCATAATTACAAGAAAAAATTATGCGTGTTAGTTCCAACGCGTGACTGGAGTTTACTCCTGATAAACGATTGTCTTAAAATATTAGGTCTTTACAATTAGGTTTTTTAATAAATATTTTTTGTTTCTATCAATAAAATATGCACTCATGATGCTATCGATGCATCTTGGCCAGTGCAGTGGTAATTTTTCAATGTCCTTCTTGAAGAAGTCAGGTGTACGGGAGCCAACAAACTCTTTAAAGGCATTTTGTACTGCCTCTCGGGTATTATTTTTTTCCCTGCCAAGAAGTTGTCCAAATTTTGGAAAAAGTAGAAGTCTGTCAGCGCAAGGTCTGGTGAGTACGGTGGATGACGCAAAATTTCCAACCCTAGCTCTTGTAGCTTAGATACCGTCTGTTGTGCCGTATCCGTAACCAAGGCTGGCCGGAGATTTGCGAGCTTCTCCATCATTGTGTCCAGTTCCTCACAGTACACATCCGCAGTAATGCTGGTGCCATTTGGTCAGAAGCTGTGATGAATTATACCGGCACTAGACCACCAAACAGCGACGCTGCTCAGCGCCGCTGAGGAGCGGAGAGCGCTATGAGATGCTCGAATATGTTGCGCAGGGGAAACCATAACGGCTTCACTTTTTGTTAACACTTGATTTTACTACACATCTATTTTTCATACCGTGCGCTAGATATGAATCGATTTTTAAGAAGTAAACTCCAATAAACTCCAAAATACTTTTTTTATCGTGTAGTGTGTCTTTAAAAGCCTATAATGCTGCAGCCACATTGTTGCGATAAGGTGAACTACACTTCAAACGTTCTCACTCGCACACCACTCGACGTCTCGCGACAACGTAGCCGTAGCATTAATGATATCAGGGGCGATATCAGGCACCCCTTGGGCAGACAGCCCTACAACCTTTGTGACTGATAGCTGATATTTTTACCACGGCCAGCAGCGGGCGAGCATGGCCGTACCCAAGACGTTTGTGACATAACAATGTCATGTCTTACAATTTGTTGGCTCAACCATGTGACAAAATCTAGAGGCGAGGTATGCCTTTCTTGTTGCTGACTTCAGTGTGAGTATGACACAGTGAATGAAAAAAATAAAAATGTCTATGACCATCTGAATATGCCACCAAAACAAAGAATACGTCTAAAAGAGTGCAGTTCATACAGATAACAACTTTTTAATTTTGTTGGGAACTAATTAATTTTTGACACACGCACTGCTTTCGTTTTGTTTGTTTGGTTTGATAATATTGCGCAATTTTTTTATTACAAGCTTTTATTTAACTTGAAATGTTTGTATGAATGTAGGTAGGTATATAATTATTATGTTAGTTTGTTTAGGTCAAATCTTGCAACTGAATTTTTAAACAGTTATCTGAAATTTGGCATACACATTTACACGCAACGTCTAAACGTGTATGCATCATTTTCGGTTAACTGTTTAAAAATCAGTAATTCTAAATCCAATATTGCGGACTCAAAAGATGGCGGACTGGTTGTTTTTTATTTACCGCCTAAGTCTTTGCTTTCATTATATTTTAAGTCCCATCAAATTAATAATTAATATAATAATTTATCATTTATTCACTCTTCACAAAGCTGACAAAAGTTAATGTGTGGGTACAAAAAAAATGTCTCAGCCGTATTCCACCTTTGTGAGAGACTAACGCCTGATATAGGTTTTTGGGAAAAACCTGTGTTACAGGTCACCAGGCCCCTACCACGGCTAGAATTAGCTTTAACAGAGATACCGTGCACGAGTCGAAGTTAAAAACAATATGCATAACAAAAATAAAAACTAAGTACGAGTAATAAATATGCTTAACACAAATGAAAGAAGTAATAACAAAAAAAAAAACTACTTGTAATTCTGCAGAAGTTATGGAGTCATGCTGTGAGACGATGTGCGAGTGAGTGTTTATCTCGTGTGAAGTGTAAGACTAGTAGGAGATATATGTGAGTTATTCAGATGAGCAGTGTGTGAGTGAAGGCGACTTTTGTGGAGTGAGTGCAGCGTGAGTTGTTTTTCAAGGAGGCGAGGAACAGCTATGCATGTTGGTTGGTAGGTCAAAATTAGTTTTATTTCAGAACGGTCAAAAGATTCTCAGTTTTATGATAGTCTAAGGTTTTTAAGTATTTTTTTATTTATTTAAAACAGCTTGATCGAGTTCTTGGATTAGGTTTAGGAATTTATTCAATTTATTGTAGAGATAATGCCCAAGGAAGCAAAATAATCTTTTAGGGAGTGTGGATTTGAATTGAGCCGTGGGATATACCCTATCCTTTCGTCTGTTCTCTTTGTGTAGCTTAGCGTCAAACTGCATTTGATAATGAAGATAAAAAAAAAACTATTGTAAGTAATTGTATTGTAATTTTGAAAATATTAGCAATAACGGAGATTTGAATACTGAATACTGGTAAAACTAGAAAGTGTATGTGCCACAAACTGATATGACCACCAAAAAAAAAAAATGTTACTTCGATCTTTGCAAAACCTTGTTAGTGTTCGGAACGTACCTACTAGATTTTTGCGCTCTCATAAAAAAAGGTAATCGCTTATTGGGTTTTGATATGGGGCAGCTTGGGCATGTCTCTGAAGCGACACGGATGTGAATGCGGTTAGATCTTCAGGACTCAGCCAAATCAAATGACTGATCGGTTGGCGTAGTTGGTAGCGACCCAGCCTTCTGAACCGCTGGTCCCGGGTTTGATCCCCGGACAAGTCAAATATTTGTGTGCATGAACATGTCTGTTTGACCTGTTGCCTGTGTATCTGAGTGTGTATATGTATATAAGTATGTATATCAGTCATCAGGTTACCGTAGTACAGGCTCTGCCTAGTTCGGGACTTGAAGACCTTGTGTGGATGTTGTCTCATATTATTATTATTATAATCTATTGCTGAACCTGTAGGAACCAGACCTAAGTCGCCTCTTACGACCCTCGCTCGAAGACAGAGGGTGGTCTAATCGTTTCCGGGACCCCAGACACGGCCAGTGGCGTCTTTCAACGCTTTTGTTCAGCACCAAGTTTGTATATCTGTTATATGTAGATACATACAGTTGTAACCATACAATTACTTACAGCTCGAACTTTGGCAAACAATGGTGCAAGTTTAACGAGAGCGTTTGGGGAATCATTAGATAACATGCACACAGACTTGGTTCTGGCTTAATAACATATTGTGGCTGGTTATGAAATTACTGGAAACTTTGCGGTCTTCCTAAGGAAAGTCGTATGACCGTATTTATTGGAAACGTTAATAAATAAAACAGTCATATTTAAAGTAGTTATTTAATTTAATAGTAGGATACTAATAAGTAATCGTAAGTGTACGTAATAACGTACATCTTTGGTTTTGACTTTATTATGATTTTTGTGCTAAGTCAGCCAAGTATTCTTTTCTAATAAAATTTATCTTGACAATTCAAGATTTGCAAGACTGCCACTCTTTCAACGAGACAAATAAGAAAATAACAGTAACTATCGACATCGAGTTCTCGTGAAAAATAATTTCGTATTTCTAACATCCCTATCTATACATTATTGCTTCATTTATTTATTTATATCACAACACAACACATAACACAGTACCGCAGTTCAATGAACTGTAGCGTAATATTTGTAGAATTTACGGCGCCGTAGACGCTACGGGCCGCTACGCCGTAGCACATACCGTAGCTAGCAATTAATACCGCATAGTGTTGGCATTTCGTTTCAAATACGCAGAAATACGTTGATGTTAACGAAAATATAAATATGAAAATTAATTTATTTCTTATGGAATAGAAGCGTTATTATTTAATTAAGCGGATACAGTTTTGTCATTTTCGTTGTGGTTTATAGAAGTATGTAGGGATTTGTCCCTTATTCTCAGTTTTAGCATTTTTTTAAATGTTTTTTTTTGTTCTTTTTTTGTTTTGTTTTTTTTTTTGTGTTTTTTTGTTTTGTTTTCTTTTTTGTTTAGTTTTATCACACACGCGTATGAAAGATTGTGTCCGTTGACAATCTATTGCTACAAATTACTTTTTCTCTCACCTTTTTTTTCCCTACCAGTAATTTCACTCAACTCAACACACACATTGACCAGCCATGATAACTAACTAATAAACAGCGAACCGAATGCAAGGCACTTGTGCATTGCCTCTTAAATAAAAGTTTCACGAGCGCACACTGTAAATCATAATTCCGTGATGCACTGCAGCCAGACGCAGCGTTGCGAAGTTACTTCGCTGTAAAAGTAATTTAATATGTAGGCAGAATAAATACGTGGCTCGGAGGAGCTCGCATGACGGTGAAACTGACGGTACACGTAAGCAACTTTAAATTAATGCTTGTCTAGAACCACATCATCTAACGCATCGCTTGTATTTTGTTTTTATTTTCGTGAGCGGTGATTTGGTAATAATCAATTGGCTCAGTTTTTATTTAGGTTTTTCTGTGTGTCATCATATCCAGGAGTTATTTGAAATTAAAAAGCGAGCAGCCACCTTAAGTTGTCGTTTGGAAAAAGGAACTAAGTGTTGGGAAATATAAGGAATGCTATAAGAGAAGTTGCAGACGAATCAAAGATGTGTGAAAGTCTGTGGCCACTAGGCTCCTAGAGATGTGAGAGAGAAAGGCTACATTTATACCTTTACATTTATACAGAATCTATGTCCATCAGTTTACTGCTTCCGACTAAAACGATGATGAAGTGTGCCAAGATGAAGATAAACGGTTAGTGAACTGATGTTCAAGAGCTGTGGAAGTGTGGATGAGCAATAGGTCACCTCTAGACAGAACTAACGTGCCTAGCAATATTAGTCTAACTTTCTATGACGTGATCGGATTAAATAAAATAAATGCCTTATTTGTCAATCCTGTAACCGTTGAGGCAGGATTCGCAAGGGACTTAGTGCAAATTTAATTTCGTACTTACGATTGATTTGGACCAACTTAAATGTCGAGTGCTCGTCATGTCGAATTGGAGTGACACTCGAACGAGCTTCGATACTTACCCGAGGGTTCATGGGATTACACACAAATAAAAAAGCTTGCAAAAAGTAGTAGCGATTTTTATCTAACGATGATTTATCGGAAGAAATTATGTTCTTAATTTTCATTGTTTGTATTGTGAATATGGAGGAATGCAACAAGTTTTACTTGCAGAACAAATGGAATCAGGAATAATATGACCAATTAAAAGTTGATAAGATGCGCTCTTATGGAATTATTGGATTATTTTATTGTTGTTTTCTAACTGATTATTGTTGTGTTGAGCCTGCTTGAACTCTAAGATATTTTGTTTTTGTTGTAGAACGAAGATCATCAACACAACGATGTCTTTAATAAAATAATTATAACAATAGGTTATAACATAACCATAATATAACATAGGACGACACGGTTGGCGCAATGGTTAAGCGATTGAATGCTGCGTTACGTGCCGCGGGTTCGATCCCCGCACGGAACAAATATTTGTATGACCTGCAAGTAGTTGTTCCGGGTCTGGCTGTTTGTGTATGTGAGTATAAATGTTTGTTAATGCACCCACGATACAGGAGAAATTCCTAGTGTGGGGCAACGTTTTAAAAAAAGAAAGAAAGAGGTACCTTGTGTTTGTAAGTAAAGGTTTTCTCGCAATGTTTCCTTTTACAGTCAGTGGTGTTCAAAATACTCGTAGTTCATAAAGGAAATTTAAAAAGTCACACTAGGAGGCCCCTGTCAGGTTCCCGCATCCCTACCAATAATTAAAAGTTAATGTAACGAGTACCTAGATACCTACACTCGCTAAGAAATTCGATTACATTTCTTTTCACGCTTAATGAACATGAGACCTTCGCGTAATAAAGAAGGAGTATAATAAATATATTTTGGAAACAATGTGAGGAGCATCGAGTGCTGGGTAATTTCATCCGTATTTTAATCAACGGTGCGGCTATAAACAATATGATAACACATTTTAAGGTATATTGTGAAAGGAACGTGTCGGTACCTACCTAAATTGAAATTTGGATAATGTATTGCTACTGCTGAAAGATTTCTAAACGTTTGAAATTTGATTGACGGAGATGTTTTCTTAGGATATTTGCGTCTTTAAAATTGTAGGTACAATTCATTATTTTATGGCTGCTTAGCAGAGACCGTTTTTTTTCTATGTCTAATAAATCATTTGTTATTTAAGTTAAGATTTAAAGATGAAAAAAAAATGTTAAGGCATCTTCCTTAACAATTTCTAGACTTCATTCAGTAGAAACAATTTTCACTAAATAACACGTAAATCTATTACCCTCAATTCAGGTAATTACATGTTAAAATTAATATTCCTGGCTGGTTATATCAAAGAGGCGTAAGCCCAGATAGACATCGCGGTGTACAGGGTACGCTAGTTTGCAATTTTCCGCCTGGCTGGCCACGACTTGAGGCAACGGCACAGCACAACCCTGCATCTATATGACGCATACAAAGATTTATTAGTATTACGTTTTGCATGTAAAAATGCTACGGAAGCTAGGCTTGTTGTACTCTAGATTTTGCCCCACTTTGCCCCCACATTTGCCCGCATTTTGCCCCGGACAAGTAGGTTGTTGCTTTTTATAATGTAATACCGACACTCGACGGAATTTGTTCGTAATATTTACGTGACGCGAGTACGAACAGTGATGGATAAAGTAAAACGGTAGATAATTTTTACAAGCTTTTATTTTTTGTCTTTGATGTTCCCTTTCGATGTTACGAATAAATAATTCTGTTCAAGACATTTACTTCGTTTGTTTTGTTTTATTTTTGTTCCAGATTTTGTAGATTGAGATTATTTTTCGAGATAAAGCAGAAGTTAGGTTTGTCGTTGGGGCAATTTGATTGAATAAAGGAACAGAGAGGACTATTACATAACATACGACTATTGACTACGAGGACTATTGTTATCACCAAAAACAACATCAAAGGCCTATAGTAATATAATAGTTCTATTTTTGGAGCTTTTATTGTATTGGTTACGTATTGGGAAGTCTTTGTGAACGTTCGCAAAGTGATCATCTCCTCTATTTGCTCTACGTCAATGAAGCCGTGTACCATTTCCAGCTATCCTGTCGTTTTATAACTAAAGTCTTGGCAAAAAGCATTTCTGAGAACGCAATCTCCGTGCAGCGATGAATAACTACTTACATACGAGTATTATCTATTGAATAACAGTAACATGAACACCGACATAAAACGTGCGGGGAGCATTGTATACGGCTGTACTCGACAAAGTGACGTTTATTGACGCCGACTAAACGTTAATGTCGCTCATTGCTCATTAGCACATCAAACTGGCTGACTGTACACTGCTGTCCAGAGCACACACTGACGGCACAGGTCGCAGCACAAAGCTGACTTTTGTTAGTTAACGAACCTCGGAAAAACTGTGAGTGTAGTAGTCTGTTGGTTTCTACTCGTATTTATATTTATCGTATTAGACGAGTTCGTAGTTTAATAAACAATGATTGTAATATTTAAAAAAAACCGTTTTTAAAAGGATTTTAAAATCAGGTTACGCAAGAATGCGCTGTGTACTCTAAGGACTCCGCGTCCTTATACTACCGGGTCGTTCAAATAAAATACTTATTTAGTATTTAAAGAATAATTATTCTTAGAGTCGGTTTTACGTTTTTAACATTATGACGCGCCCTCTTCAGCTCTTCATGCTGACTCTATTATTTTCTAATCTTCTAAATTCGAAGTAGTGTATGTCTCAGAATCGTATTATGCCATCAACATATAAAATATTCATAAATGTTGCATGGTAAACCCAAGCAGGCTAAGGACTCTACAGTACCTACCGACAATCTTCCAAGAAACAATATTATGTCCCATGTCACGGCTCGGCCAACAGATATAGCCTAGCCTAGCCTAATCATGCCCAGAACCTCAGATCCTGTAGGTGCTTACCTATGTTTCAATAGGTTCTTCATGGTACAGTGATAGTACCTACCACTGTGTTGACGTAAGCCGTTCAAACGTACTGCTTCCGATTGACTTTATAGATCAAACATGTATGTAGCTAGGAATTACAACGGGACCTCAAACCCCAAGACGTAATACGCGTTTTACAACTAAACTAATCATTGAAACTGTACAAAGATTTAACGTTTTGTTTAAGTATAAGATATTACATAACCACTTGAAACGCTGTGGAAATCTGTCGTCAGGTCGAAAGAACATTGTTTGTGAACCACAATCAAAATAAATGGCTTGCATACGATTATTAGATCGGGCTAAAATATATATCTACTTGCATTTACTTTGGGATGACAGGACTTTATTCTATCTAAACAGTTAGTTGTCGTACCCACCTAGTTATACCTAAAACGCGAAAAAAAAAAAAAAAAAAATAGAAAAAAAAAAAAAAAAAAAAAAAAAAGAAAAAAAAAATAGATTTATCTTTAATAACGACGAACTATTTTAGTCTGTAGATCAGCATCTCGGGAACTCAAATGGGCACTTAAGACCCTCAAACGCTAGCTCTCAATTGAGTGCAGTTTGTCAAAACAGGCCTAGGTTTATAAATCCGGACGTAACACCTGCGAATATAGCAAAATCACTGTGGACGGTAGTTAAAGTGGTTACATAGTACATAAGTCGGTGCTCTGTTGTGTATTTGGTGACGGAGTGCTGTCGCAGTGCCGCGCCGCGCCGCGTCTAGCCGCAGAGGCGCACTGTTTGCTTGTCCTCCCACCCAGGTACCTTCGTTAGACGCACAATTGATTATAGCTGTCTTTGAAATCGCAATTGTGTAGACACTACACTATCCAATTAACTAATGGCTCTACTAACTGTCTTACTTTGAATAGCGACACCTGATTGTTTTTGTTACTAGTTAATAGATTTATATTAGCAAAATTGGCTAAATATTTTCTTTGTTAGTCTCGCCTTTTGTTTCGCGGTGATGGAGTTTCGTCATTGATATGACTTATATGAATACTCAACGAGGCAACGACCTTTTGAGGAGCATCTGAAGGTCACTTTAAAAAATATACCTACTAATTATCTATCTCCTCCATTGGATAGTAATTACATCATAGTTAAATACAGGTTTTAAATAAATACGACTCAAACGGCTACTTCGTGGAACAATTTCGTTCCGTAACATTGAATTAATCTGTTTCGTAAATACATTCGTCATCACACTTTGCGAAATTGAAAGCTTGTCTTTTCAAATTATTCATGACGACTCAATTAAAATTAAAATCTATATCTACAAATGCCCTGTTTTTCTCTAATTAGAATTGAAGCTTAAATGGATTCGGCCTATTTGCAAAATAAATATTGGAACAGGGATAGCGGGAGATGGTAGCTGCTATATTTATTTCACGGAGGCTATTTCAAGCGGTCATTGATTGCCTTTGTTCAGTTTTCTTTTCGATACAGTTAAATAAATAATTTCTAATCTTTTAATTTAATAATAAACAAAATCTATACAAATAAATAAAATTGAAGTGTCTGTTTGTAATGTCAAAATAACATCTTTTTACTAAATGCATATGAAAGTATAACTTACTTATAACAAAAAAAAAAAACATTTTATTTTATTTTTGTCTCCCTGACTGTCTGTTCCGGCTAATCTCCGAAACGACTGTTCTGTAAACATTGTTAAATCTAAGATAACTGCACTAAAAGTAGTGCAGTTATCTTAGATTTAAAAATGTTATTACTCAGTGAAAGATTTTCTAAATGATAGGAGTTTGTCCGGATTGTGACTGTTATTATTAATTGCAAATTTGACCATAAAGACATGTAACTGACTATACTATTATTAATTGACATCACTTTAATTTCTGTTTTCTTTTCTTGACATTGTTTTGTTGGTATTAATATTTTAATTTATGTAATAATTTGCACACCCTAATGTAGACTATAGCCGATCTCATTCATTTATGTACATCATCTTATATCTGTACCTACATTCATAGCAAATAAAGTTCTGATTCTGATTCTGACTGTACCGATTTTGACGAGAGTTTCCCTGGCTGATATTATAAGTAACATTGGCTACTTTTTGTCCCGGTAGCACGTTCCCGTGGGATAATTTACGACATCCACGCGGGCGAAGCAGCGGGCGGAAGCTAGTCATTAAATAAATAAATAAAAATTAAATTAAATAAATTAATAATTCGTTTGCACCACTCTACGAAGGCTCAGGACATCGTAGAGTACATACAGGTGAAGACCAACTGGACCTTGAGGGTGGAGAAGTTGGAGGGGCGCCATGACACTAATTTCAAGTCGTTCGTGGTGCGCGTTCCTACTAACAATTTGATGACCTTCCTCAAGGAAGAGTTTTGACCGAAAGGTGTGCTGTATCGGCGTTTCCGCGGCCGGCTACGCGACATCTCGCAGTGTAACTCGACGCCGTCACTTCGTGTACAGTAGTCTTTACTTTTAGATATGTATTAGTTTATAGTTATTGTTATATGCTTATATATATATATATTGTGTTTTATGGGCCTTACTTGCCTGAAATAAAGGATTATTATTATTAAATATTGTCGTTGACTCCTACTATTTCCATATACAAAATTGTTACCAAAACACAATTTTGTTTAGGTCTATAAGTTTATAACAAATGTGCCTGCTCTGTCGTACAATGAATAGTAAATTCGTGCATTTCTTGGATTCTACATATTATATATTATTATGAAAAATGTTCTTTTGTAGATTATAGCTTTCTGGAATATTTATAATACTTAGTAAAACTAGCGAAACAATGTTTCTGTCGCAATTTGTCAGACTGTTTTGCCGGTAGCGTTTTAGATGTTGTGTAGGTACCTACTATGTGCTGGTTGGTATGTTATGTTGGTAGTTATCCGATAGCTTCTACTCGTAGAGCAGCGATTCCGGTTGCCGATCCGGTATCCGGTTGGACGGTAACCAATTGGAAATACAATGTATTTACCGGCAAGATTTTGGATGAAAGTCTCGTCTGTGACTTCGGCTTTTAGAAAAAATAAGCCAGTACCTGTGTGTGTTCAGCAGTAAATAAAATAAAAAATAAATTGTTTGTTTATTACCACGAAGGTCAAGTACATCGCACTGTATACCTACAGATAAGAGTTCTTAATTTAGTATTATATAGATAATTACAATACTTTCAACCCTGTCCCCTAAACTAGGCTAGGCCTGTATCTTAGGGGGCAGTGCCGAGTGGGGGGGGGGGGGGGGGGGGGGCTATAGGGTTTGCTTGTATAATTCTAATGTGGCAGACGTGCCAGTGGACTGTATCAAGTGGATGCATTTTTGTACTTGTGGTAAACTTTAAAAATGTGAGAATGAGGAAGTCAAGAGTGATTGGATAAGAGCAATTGTTTGATGATTGTGTGTGGTAAGTGTTTGGGGTGTTTAGTGATAGTGTTGAGTGTAGTGAATGAAGTGAGAGTTTGTGTGTAGTGTGTTATGGATGAGGGAATGTTTAGCGCGATTACACATAAAGAGTGGATGTTTATTAGGTGATGTATGTTAATAGTGATTCCGTTCCATGATAAACCTGTTTTAGCAGCCATTCAATTGCTGTACGTTTTAATTTATACCTGGGGAGACCGAGAATAGGGTAAAGCCACCAAAGAGTACGCGCTACCAAAGAGTACGCAGACTCTTTTTGTAGGTTTATTTTTTCTCGAAATGGCAACACCACTGCCACATGTCAGTGGCATCCATAGATAAGTATAAGTCTGTTATGTCAAGGTGAAGGACGACAAATTGCATCGCTAAGGTATTTATTATGAATTTTATAGCTAAAAATAGATTTTTGAGGTGTTTGATCTTAATTTTCAACATTTTAAACCATGATTTGTATGGCTTGTGATTAATTTGCATCCATCGACTGTTATTTTACTAGACATTTGTGTTTCTAACTTTGATGCTTTTGCGAGGTTATGTCGCCATTATACGTGCTTTTTAAAATAATACGGTCCATGCCCAATAATGCGTATTAGCTAAGAGTACGCACCTAAAGAGTACGCATGCGTACTCTTAGCTTGTATGAAGCTAAAATAAACAGCATGCTTGGGTTATTAGATTTTTAATTTTTATTTTACAGAACGAACAAGATGGGGAAATATAAAAGAAAATCTGACAGAAAATTAGTTTTTACTGAGGAAATCTTAAAATAAATAAAAGAAAAAATAGCAAGAGGTCAAAGCAAGAGGTCTGTTGCGGAATCATTGAATATTCCGGAAGCAACATTAAGAAAAAGACTAAAAGCCGACACCGTTCCCGAGTCCCTCGGTAGATTCAAGAGCGTGTTTGGCCCCGACTTAGAAAACAGCTTGGCAGACCATTGCCGAAAATTAGACGCATGTTTCTATGGACTCACGAAAAAAGAATTAGGAAGAATTGCATACGATCTGGCGGAAAAAAATGGTCTTGATCATAGATTTAATAGAGAAAAGAAACAGGCCAGCAAGCAGTGGGTGGAAGGATTTGCAACAAAACACCAACTTAGTCTTCGTCAACCAGAAAAGACCAGTTTGGCACGTGCTGCTGGCTTTAACCGTGTTCAAGTACAGCGGTTTTATGACAATTTAAAGGAGGTTATGAATAAATATAAATTCGTTGGCAGACAAATTTTCAATATGGATGAAACTGGTTTACAAACGGTTCCTAACAAACTACCCAAAGTTTATGCCACCAAGGGGAAGAAAATAGTTGGGAAAATAGTGTCTGCTGAAAGAGGACAGACAGTGACTGCTGTATGCTGTATGGGCGCCACTGGATCATTTGTGCCGCCAGCATTAATATTTCCTATAAAGCGACAAAAGCAAGAACTGCTTGATGGAGCACCAGAAGACTCTTTGCTGCTTGTTTCAGATTCAGGATATATGAATTCTGATTTATTTGTTTTGTGGCTGAAGCACTTTATTGAGATGGTGAAAGCATCTAACGACACGCCAGTTCTTTTAATTTTGGACAATCATTCGTCCCATTTGAGTTTAGCTGCAATTGAATTAGCACGTGCAAATGGAGTAGTTCTCCTAAGTTTGGCACCACATACGAGCCATCACATGCAATCTCTGGATACAGGATTTTTTGGTCCACTAAAAAAAGCCTATGCTGTTGCTTGCGACAACTGGCAAGTTTCTAATCCTGGGCGCGCTATTACGCAATTTCAAGTAGCCAGGTTATTCGGCACAGCATATTTAAAGGTTGCTACAATTCAAAGAGCCCAAAAGTCATTTGAATCCTGTGGTATTTGGCCATTTAATGATCAAGTGTTCACTGATGAAGATTTTGCTCCAGCAGATGTAACTGATCGCCCATATTTAAATGCAGAAACAGTTGAAAGCCATGCCCTGCATTTGGAAATTCCAAGACCATCGGAAACATCAGGTGTTCAAGATATTGAAGAACCGACTGAAACTATTGATATCCAAGCTCCTGAAGCACAATTATCTCCATCGTTGCTACGTACACTCTCTGTTGAAGGCTTGGAAGAATTCGTACATCGCACTCAAAAAACTCCAGAACTTCCTGATGATGTTAATGATACTAATGATGTTTTTCAAAATATGTCTGCAGATGAGCCGGCATCGTCTACATCAGGTGTTTGTCAAAATATATTAACTGATGAGCCAACACCATCCACATCAGGTTTTCGTCGAAATGTACCAGTTAATGAGCCAACACCATCCACATCAGGATTAACAAAACCTTCTGACATTCGGCCTCTGCCAAAGGCAACCCATCAGTCAAAGAGAAATGTGAAACGGAAGAAATCTGAAATTTTAACGAGCACACCGTATAAAAAACAATTAGAAGAAGAAAAACAGAAAGCAGAAAGAAATAAAAATAAGACAGCAGCAGATAAGAGAAACAAAATAAACAGGACTACTAGAAATAATCCACAACTGTTGAATACAAATACAGGTCAAGAAATTATAAGATGTCCCCTTTGTCTTGAAGTCTACGTGGAGCCGCCGCCAGAAGATTGGATTCAGTGTGGCCGATGTACTGCTTGGTGGCATGATGAATGCACAGACTACATGGGATTTGGGGCCTTCACTTGTGATAATTGTCAGGGTTGATGTCTTAACTTCGCTCTCTTGCGCACTCTTAGCTTGTATGAAGGGTTGTCAGTGCGTACTCTTTGCAACAGAGCACCCTAAGAGTGCGCACGGGACGAGTATTATGTTTGAGACTATTTAAAATTATTTGAGACTGGTTACCTTAGATTAAAGTTTAAAATTGTATTCCTGAATGACCAAAGCTTAAAATTAATAAGAAGTACAAAGTGTAATTTTTAAGTTGATTTTTTAATAAATAAAAGTTTATAAAATGCGCACTCTTTGGTGGCTCTACCCTATTTAGATTTTTATGGACTTTATTATAAATATGCCTATTTATTACTTAAAATTGGTGCTCATATTAAAAGTAAAAGTTCTGAGGTTTATCCTCTATTCTTATACATTTATTTGGATCATATACATGGTGGTCCAAATAGTGACGTAAATAAAAAATATTTAGATTCCTCATACCTAGGGGTACCCGAAAATACCCCATGTAGGTATGTTCCGCGATTATTGATAGCTTAGGTTATATAGGGTTATATAAATATGTTTTTTAATTTTTGGGGAAATTCTTCGGGGAGATCTTTTAAAAAGTTATAGCATTTTATCGACAAGCTCTATATATTTTTTTTTTGCGATGGGTCTATTATGAAATACCCTTTCATGTGTAAAAAAATTGTCTTCCTAACATTCGTGCAAGACACAATCTTTTTTAACGAAAATTAGATTTTTACATTCTTACGATATTAATCGTAAGAATGTATAAATCTCATTAAAAAAAAATTGAACATTAAAAAAGAAAAATATAAAATTAAAAAAGAAAATAAACTAAATACATAGAATATTTTCTTTTTCAATTTAAAAAATGTTAACTAACGTTTCAGGTTCTACTTACTAGTATTTTTTTAAATTGAATAAGAAAACCAGCTTTTATTCGTAAGAATGTAAATTTCACATTTTCGTTAAAAAATATCTTGCACTAATAAAATAATAATAATAATACATTGTTTTATTTGAAAGAAAGAAAGTAAAATATTTTATTTGGGACACGCACAGGCAATACAAACAGTAAAAATAAAAAATACAAAATTAACATTTAAAACTAACAAAATTAACATTAAAAATAACAATAACAAGAAAATATAAAATAAAAGGCCTGTGCGAGACCAAAAAGGCTCCTATCTCATAACTGACCGGTTGGCGCAGTTGGTAGCGACCCTGCCTTCTGAGCCGCTTGTCCCGGGTTCGATCCCCGGACAAGTCAAACATTTGTGCGCATGAACATGTCTGTTTGACCTGTGTCTGGGTGTGTTTATGTATATAAGTATGTATATCAGTCATCAGGTTACCGTAGTACAGGCTCTGCCTAGTTCGGGACCTGAAGACCTTGTGTGGATGTTGTCTCATATTATTATTATTATTATAAATTATTATAATGCTGCAATATTTAAAAATGAATACCGCAGCGCTGGTATTCTGATAAGGCCCGCTGTGATGCCACGGACACACCTACGGACATCTATAAATCCCACTAGGGGAATACGAAAAAATATATAATAATAGTAAATAAAACCATAAATAAATATGTACGCACGGCTACAGATCAAGCTATACATTTCCAGTATAAGCTGATCTCGCATTGTATAGGATTTCCTTACAATGAGAGGTCAGTGTAAACTGGAAATTCATAGCTTGATGTGTAGCCATGTGTACATGAGTTATCGACCCACGCCCGATGCTCCAACATCACTTGTCAAAGGTACAGACTATTGTCTATAGTCTATGACAAGCGATGAGACGCGGGCGCAGCCCCGTTAGGAGTAATAGTGTTCTGTGTACCTATATGTTATGTGAGTGATAGTGATCTGTAGATTCGGTGGCGTAGCCGCGCAGGCGACTGGCCACAGAGTACTTTTTTTATTGCGACTGGCTGTTAATAAGTTTAGTAAAAGAAAATTTGGGACAACATAGGAACCATTTTTTTTTAAACAAAATATAAAGGCAAACAAGTTAGTGAGTCATGTACCTGCGAGGCATTTCATGCGGACAATGATTCCGCATGAGGTGCCTCAGCACAGGAGCTCTCGGGTCCTCAGCCACGACTTTTAGGATGCTGTTGTTACGCCCCCGAATCCTCCTCACAAGCGATGCCACCTTTTTCCTGATGATAATCATGCATGCATAACCAAGCTTGGAAACCATCTGTACGCGATTGGGCAAATATCCCCGAGGCACTACAGAAACGAGGAAGTTTCAACATCATCCTGAAAACATTGTTATATTGGACGCGCAAGGCGCTTAGCGTCCCCCGTGAACCGCTGAACCACACTGCTGACTTCCCGTGTACAGGCCTTGACAGGACGCTTTAAACAAGGTTATTTTGACCTGCTCTGAACAATGAAAAAATCTGCGAGCCAACATGTTCCCACGGACCGCCAACGCCCTGCGCTCCCTCTCCACGTCGTCATCGTCTTTAAGGTTGTCGACAAGTATATAGCCCAGATATTTCAACTGGGCTACCTGCTTTATATTAGCGCCGTTCAAAGTAATTGAAGGAATGGTGTCTGGGCACTTGCCGGCGGCCCTGAAGACCATGAACTCGGTTTTCCTTACATTATAGATGAAACCATGTGATGCGGCGTATTTTTCACAAATGTTCAGCACCTCACTAATTGACCTCGCAGTCGGGCTCAACAACACCATATCGTCCACGTAGCTGATGTCGTTCACACCAACACCCCCCACCCGGCAACCGACACGCATGCCGCTGAGCTCGACTATAAGGTCATTTAGTTAAACAGCTTTGACGAGGACAACCCCCCCTGTCTCACTCCGCACTCCAAATTGTATGACTCTGAGAGGCCGTTTGACCACCTAACACAATTAGTCTGATTCGAGTACCAGTATTGAAATATTTTCAATAGTTCCGCCGGTATACCCGTGTCCTCGAACTTTCTCCAAAGCAATTCATACGAAACGAGATCGAAGGCCTTGGAGAGATCCGAAAAACAGGCGTATGCCGGAGTCTTCCGTTCAGTGTAGTATTGGACAGTGTGCTTAAGAACTTATTATCTATACTTAAAAATTATTAATTTTTAAAGATGTCCGCCAAGAATTTTCCCAAAAATAAAAATCTCCTAAACTATCAAAAATCGCGGAAATGCATGGGGTTTTTTCGGATACCTCTAGGTATGAGGAATCAATTTATTTTTTATTGACGTCACTATTTGGACCTCCTGTATAAGCTAACATATTTAAAATAATAATAACCCACCGCCTACGCCTACCCTACCCTATTTCTACGTTGACGTCGTGGTCCATACTTCCGGGATTGTCCTGATAGCCGTGGAATACGTCACCACTCCTCAAGCACCTCAGGATATGTTGCCTCTTTGTCACTACGTCACTATCAGGCAGGACAGGCAGGGGCCATGTCCTTCCATAGTTTTAGGTAAGCAGTCCACTTTAGCCATCCAAACCCATAGTCCAATACGTTTGTTTCCATAACTTTCAATAGTCCTACACCAACCGGGGGTTGTCCTTGGTGAGTATTTAAAAAATGAAGGATAAGAATTATAGGGCATCAAAAAATTCTACCGCATCGCTGTCAACAGAAAAAGTGCCCAAAAGGTTGGTAGCATTGCCACGTTGTATGGCGATGCTGATTCTTTGGCCAAAAATAGGCCAGCCCTCTGGTCACGTGAAGACTCGACCAACCGCTTGGCGATGTCTCCAAAAATTAAGTGGGCACTCGGACCCATCTGATGAAAACTTATGTATGTGTTATGGATTGACTAGATTAAGTAAGAGAAATATTAAATTAATACAGCGGAGCTATCGTTGCAAAGCGTGTATTCCAAAGTAGACAGGAGACAGATAGAACGTCGCGTTCTTCAACATAACAGAAGGTTGCGCTCATATTTATTGACCATGGCCCTAGTGTTTCAACCCCAAACGGCTCGAACATATAACTCCCAATAAGGTTGGAATATCACCGAGTTTTTTGAGGTTTTCCGCACCTGCAACACCGGCCCCAACACAGCCCACCGTACTAGGAAGATAGGATTGTGCAAGGGTGTCGACACATGTTACATCCCACACCAAAGGCCTGCTTAACTTCCAGGGCATTATGGTCATTCCGTCTGGTTTCTTCCCATCGTCACGTGCCAAGCCGTTGGGTTCTAAAAGAGCTGGCACCCCGGCGGTGACAAGAGCACGGCGGATGATGTCATTAATGCTGGCGTGCCGTGCTATGCGGTCTGCGCTCTTACTGCAAGAAAGGCCATGGTGTCCGAGACAATCGACAGCTTCACCGCACTGGTGAATGCTGTGAAGCCCCGCAAGGTGCGCCCAGACACAGACAAGTAGCGAGCCGGAAAGTGGTGTTACCAAGCATAGTATCTTAATGCCTATCTTGGGTGATGGTAGCGCCTGAAGTCAGAGACCCGCGTTCAGCAGTAATGGAGGACGTACTGATAACATTATTCCGTGTCAACCTGCAGAGCTGCTCATCCCACTGTCTCTGGAAAGATGAGTTCACAGTGTGTATCCGGGCAAGCAACTGTCCAGGTGTTCACTGCATCAGTCAACCACGGCACTTCAGAGTCAACCAGGAAGGAGGCTAAAATCTGGTTTATCTTCTTGTCTTGCTTATTTGTAGTCAAAATAATAATTTCTCATTGATTGGCCAACTGACATAGGGATTATAAAATCAAAGGAATATAATCAAAGTTCCATTTCAACCAGCGATAGGTACCTATATGTGTGTCGAAGACAACATAGTTGACCGATGTGAACTATTTACCTGAAAAACTGATTCTTCGTTTGACGATACTGTATGGTGACATAAGCACGGTGACGGCTACACCCGTATTTAGGGAGTTCGTTTGCGACGTGCTCAAGTGGGGTCGTTAGCAATCGGGCTCGAGAGCAACACTGGAGTTTTGAATTAATGCCTTTCCGATCGTGATTACCTGGGCCAAGGAAACGGGCCAACAGCCACTGTGACGTTCGTGACTTAATTAAAGCGAACAAAAATCGTTCACCATTTTGATCGTCGAGTGTATCTCGGGTTTGAGTGGACGGAATTAGAACAATACCGGATTGACGACGTCGCGTCGTGGCCGTAGTTCGGATTGGTTTTTAATGGGCGGAAAACTTTGATGTTTGATTATACTTCTTTGAATAAGTTTTCTGCTTCGATTTTTTTAATGAAGAAAAGATTTTCCTATGGAAGGAAAACTGTCTCTGACAATGCGGCCGCTAGCTTATTCTTTCAGAAATTATGTACCTATAAACAATTTAGGTACAATACACAAAATGTTTTATTTCTTACGACCAGATTCGATAATTTGGTCCGAGAAGTTTCTTTGATGTGTTTACAAAACAGAACTTTTGACTATCATAAAGAAATTAATTACGAATGTTACCCTTAAAAGTTTTCTTGGGCACTAAAAGTTACCCTCTGTCACCTGAATAAGTCATATTAGAGGTTGTTCATTAGATTTATTAAAAAAAAATATTATTTCATATAGGTGCTCCGGTTATCAGCAACAATAAAATAAATTTCAGCTTAATCTTGATGTACATTAGGTCACCGATAACGGCCTTTTGGAATTCTTTATGTTTGGTTTTATGGTTTCGTTTTAATACATTTGAATTTTAAAGTTAAATTGTTTACCTAAGCATTATACATGCATATTTACAAAACTATATTATGCTTTAAGCGTAGAATGTATTGTCGTATTTATATTTAACCTCCAAATAAAACTGTGGCTCATATTTGCATATACATAATATATAATTTAACTGTAGTACTAAATGAAAAAAATTATTTAATAGCAGCTTCTTTATTACCTACTCATTTCAAAAACATTCATAATAACTTATGTACAAATTGTACGTTTCAAAACTCTATGTAGGTTAAAGTTAATGCACGAAAGTTGTTAACGAGTCAACTTACATACTCGTACATATTATTTAGGTATATTTGTGGTGAGGTTAAGTGCGAAGTTTTCTTAAAATTTGTGCACTTCACCTAAGTGCTAAAAGTTGGTGATAGTGCTGCGAATCGTCGGAGCCTAGCGACAAGAGTTCTTTTCTACAGTATGTCTATGGTACTTTCTTATGTACTTTCCTGTGACCGGGTAGACTATTATGGCGGCATTGTCTGTGGTTTACCTTCTTAACGAAACTTACGCTTCTGTGCTTTCAATACGTTCACTAAAATAACTTTTTATAATACCTTTTTTGTGGTTATGGCACCAGGCTCGTTCCCTATTCGCTACATAGGACAAGAGATGGTGCCCAGGAACCAAAAACCAACTAGCTTCTTATTTCTGCCTGACCGACCGCTTGACAATTCAAAAGTGCATGTAAATGGTTTAATTGATATAAATGCTTTTAGTTGTGAGTTTGAAAAGCTATTGCCTAGGAATACGAATAATAACATACCTAATGCGATACCTGCGCGACGCTGATTAATAATGTGCCTAATAGCACACAGATTTTATCTCAATCACTTTTTCGTCCTGTAGATCACCAGAAAAGATTTTAATGACAAATTACACGTTATCAACTGACAGCACTCACTCCCAGAACATGACGTATTTTCACTCTTATTAAAACTCTGTGACTGTACATCGCAGTATTTTGACGCTTTATTACACGTAATATATCTATTCCCTGGTTTATTATTACCTACGAGATTATTATTATTTTAGTATTACAGAATTTAGAATGACAGTTATCTAGTGTTGGTGATATTTATTTAATTGCGACAACATCGAATGGCAACTCGAGAGAAAATGGACTCAAACGTTTATTTTATTTACTCGAGCAACGAGTTAAATAAAATCACTAAAAACGCACACCGTGCCCGTTGACTCTTCGGAAAAGAACATTATTTTGCAGTGGATTCCAGCACACCAAAGATAACAATAGTAATATTAGTTAGATTAGGCTTATTTTCTAACACAAATCTTCTATTTTTTCAGGTGTTTTATTTAGGTACCTAGAACATCAAGTTCTAAAACTAAAGCTGCTCTTTACTGGATACTGTTGCAACTGTTTGGTGGGCAGACGTTGGTACTGTTGGCTGTTGTGCTTACGTAACTTTTTATTATTCTATTTTTATAAATGGCACCTCGCAGGTCAACCTAGGAGGCTGTCCGCTTCTTAACAGGGTTTGCCTATGGGTGCCTCAATAAATTAAGGGCTCCAGCCAGGAGTTAGTGCACATGTAATGTTGAGCGTGCGATATTTAAGTATTTTTACACGACTACGGCAGAGCTAAAAGGAACGGTGCACATGCCTTCATAATTGTGTAGGTGTTCCTGGCACCCAAATGGTATACAGGCATGCGACCACGGCATTACCTTGACAATTTTTGTACCTATGTCTTGGTTTCTGTCTGAAATATTTTCTTGTTTCGTACTTTTTAGATCACTTTTATTTTTCCGTAGTCCATTGCGGGTTACATTTTTTTATTTTATTATTTTGGACACGGTATCAAGATGAGAGGTGGAGTGACTTACATCTTTTTGAGATGAAATACTATCTAGTTTTAAGTCGTCTGACGTTGAAATTGATATAGGTACTTACAGTGATAAAAATGCTGTGTTACGTATGTAATTTTTGATTTTATGAACCGTTCAAAACACCCTATATTCGTACTATTTATTACTGAACAGTGCACTATTTTACTTAATTATAATACTGACAAGGCCAACCTACTTACTAAACAATGGTGCCGATTCCCTTGTTCACAAACTAAACTAAATTTAAGTTGAGTGCATCTTTTTCTTTCTATTTCATTATGAAAAGGACAGAAGATAAATATTAGTTTAGTCCTGTCAACTTTTTAATCACGTCTAAACTTGTATGGAGTAGTGTCAGGCGCTGATTAATTTGACAGGACTAAACTAAAATTTATCTTCTGTCCTTTTCTTAATGAAATAGAAAGAAAAAGATGCACTGAACTTAAATTTGGTTTAGTTTGTAAACAAGGGAATCGGCACCAATAGCTCTTTTAATGAATTTTTTTAGGTTATGGTCGTATTTCTCAATATTCCCGTTAGACGAAGTATAATTATTACTACCACTGTAATCTAGATATCACGAGGAACCAATCATCATGCGTTTCATTAATAGACGCCACAATTTGTGGTGGGCCAAATCGCCGAACATAAAAACTTCTTTCGAGCCGCCATTGTTGCTTACATGTTTGGCAAATTTAGAATGGTTTGGGAAATGGCTGGCGAAAACACGCCTCTGTCTTTTCCTTCGAGAAATAGATACAGGTGTGATGTTATTTTTTTATGTGCTGTAACTGGAAAAACCGAAAAAAAATATTTTTCAAAGATGGCCCTACCAATAAATTGAATAAATATAGCTACATTGAAAACATTTTGAAAGTCGGTAGGTACAGTAAGTTTAATTTCCTAGTTAATTTTTTTTTTTTTTGAGTAAATTGTATGAGTCCTCTCCTATTTGTCTTCCTACGAGGAAAATTCCTCTGTATAGTTCTTTTGTTTATACAGAAAGTCTTGCAAGGTATTCTCTCGGGGATTCACTTCGATTTTTTATTATGTCTAATAGATTTCCTTTGCTCCCGAAGGGATAAGTTTTATTTAACAAAATTGCTAACGCTTAAGTAACTTCGTTCAATCAGTTTATGTAAACGTCGAACACTGGACACTCAATGTGTACGTCTTATTTACATCGTTCTCACATATAATTATACCTATATTCAAGATTAATGATGTAACTAATATTTATGTAACAATATAATTTAAAAGAGTGTCCATGGAGTTTCTTGCCCCTTCTTCTCCATAGGTACCTACTACGCTTTGGAATGGGCAACTAGCGTCATATTTCTGACTGACCGACCACTTGACAATTCAAAAGTGCCTGTAAATGCTTTAATTGAAATAAATGCTTTGAGTTTGAGTTTGAATGGAATTATTGTGTGAAGAAAATTTAACAGTAAGTACTTATGTTTAAATGTACTACTTAGGTAAGAGGTAATTTGGTATATTATAATTAAGAAGACTGATTACTAGGTACCTACACGATAAGTACTACACAACATTTTGTCTTTGAAACTGTATATTAACAATACCTAATAATAATGTACTTGTGTAGGTACCTACGTTGTTTTAATAGTTTATTTTTTTATCATTGTTCCTTTCAATTATAGCACCTGCCATCTAATCTCTTCACCGCCCTTGGTTGACTGGTAGAGAATGCCTAAGGCATTAAGTCCGCCTTTGTACCTTTTGTGCGAAAAGTTTAAATAACAAAATAAATAAGTAGTGTCGAAGAGGAATTGTTAATATGTACGCTTAGGTTCATGTTCTCTTCAGCTGAAAAAAAATAGGGTTGTTTCACCGTAGAAAGCTAACTTTATTAGCTAGCTTTTTTATTTTGATAGTGGTAGTGTTAAATTATCCTTTGCAGGTCCTTTTAGCTAGGATCCTATATCGACAAACCAGAAAAGCCGTCGTAGAGAGTTGGAAAGTGTTAACAAATCAAAACGTAAAATTGTATAAACATTAAAAGTTTTGAAAATAAAGCTACCCAGCCTTTCTAAAAAAATGAAATAACTCAAATTTAATAGAAAGGATCGTAACGAAAATAAAACGGCGCAGAAATTATTATTTGAAACGTAGAAAATTACAGGTTGCGTATATTTGCTGGCAACTTAGTGTAAACATAATTTGCTTAGTTTCGGTTAGTTATTAGCATAACATTGTAACTTCGTGATCGCGATCCCTTTACTTTGTTATAGGTACATACCTAATATTAAAACAACTTTTGAATATCATCGTGGCTTATGAATAAATTGTAGACGTTAGAAAAATACTGAGTGGTTAATTTATTTATTTTAGTTTATTACAGAATTATTTTTTGTCAGCCGAGTGTAATTTATTATATATTAAAAAAGGCTCATAATTATATTTAAAACGTTTTCGTATTCGTACATAACTAGTTTTCTGAAAGCCCGATCAAGTTTCTAAAGTAGATGATATCAGATCTCAAAGTACGCTATTGTTGGTACCGGTTGGTGTACTAAAATAACTATTCCATCAATCACAGAAGTAATCTTATTTTTTTAAATAAATCAAATTTATAAATACCTAGAACTTGACGGTACTTACTTTTTTAACATATTTTAAATCAAACCTCTTTAAAACACATCCTCCTTAATGTATACCCACTCGCTCGTAACTAGAAATGCATAGTGATGAGACAAGTTCCTAGTTTCACCGTCCTTTACCTTTAACTAAGTATCATAAACATCGATTTTCCCGGTATCCATGCTACTATATATATATATATATATATATCCTTACCACAAACTATCTCATTTTAAAACTTCTATTCGATAACTATAACACGTGTTACATAAACGTAACATTAATTTTTGCGGTGAACACAATAAATGTCGGTACGAACAGAAGTGTAATGAAAACAAGTGCCTTATTTAAATGTCTGCCCCCTTATTTGAGTTAGGGCGATCTCGCACCTGAGCACAGGGGCTTAAGGAAAGGATGCTAAATAAATATTTTCTAAATGGAAAGGATAAAGGGCCACGCTTCAGCGATAAGTTTCTCGGGGTAACGTGAACAAGCAAGCCAGTTTGCGTAGGTTCCGACAACATTTCTAATTAAGCGATTCCTTGTTATACCGTATCGTATATTACGTTGTACAGGTACGCAACTAATTGTGTGTGCCCTGATTTTGTACACAATTTTAAGACAGCCATGAAGAAAGTGTTTGTTCGGTGGAAGTTTTAAGATTTTTGTGAAATCGATCTGAGTTTTCAACTTGACAATGTTATGTGCTAACTTTTAGGGTATTCTTATTAATAATGATAAAAAACTTGTTTTTATCATTTATGATCATTTTATTAGTGGTATACTTTGTGAATGAAAAAATATAGGCAAACTTCTTAGTTAATGTGTAGGTACTCTTCGCCCCGCTTCGTGTAATAGATAGAAAGAAATTGTTCCTCTCTTTATCCGTTTCAACTAATTACAAGTTTCTGAGGCGAGCCGAGGAATGTGCTACAGCGAAACTAAATAAATTCACTTTATCGTTATTTCTTGGCATACTATTTTATTTTAATATTATTCCATAAATGTTAAGTTTTCCTTCTGGACTGACTAGCTCTTGTAACAGAACGCGTTGATGAGATTGTCTATAGGTATTTGAACTTTTGTTAAAATAATCATTGCTCCAATTTTCTATGTTTTTGTATACAGAGGTAAGAAGTAAGTATTGTATAAATAGAAGTTCATTAGTAACTTTTTTTACAGCTTAACTCAGTCTGTGGATTTTATCCGATTTATCTGAAGGCGCGGAAAAACATTCTACCCTACCTGGCCTGTTTTAATAAGAAGTTAAATAAGGAGTCCTAAGCTAACAATTTATTTTGATCCAAACCATCCTTTCGTGCTGGGCCGACGTGGAAGTTATGAAGTGGGATCGAGGGGCAGATGAGATTTTCCTGCTGGCGGTGAAAAATTGTGACGAATAAAATAAAATTGTGAGTGAGAAATTAATCTGTTCTAACTTTTCGTTTAAATCTCGACTTGGTGGAAGAAAAAAACGTTTAGTAAAATGTAAGATATAAATATTTAATTTTCGGTTTCTGTTGGTATCCACGGCACAACCCTAGCGCCGCGTAATCCGCGGCCGGCCTTATCTGTCTCCGTTCATCTTGTAAGCAATAATTTAATGCTGAGATTATTTTTCACTCCTGACAGCAAGTTTTAATGTCTTTTGAAATGGAATTCAGCCACACTTAGGTACCGCTTTCATTTAATTCATTAGGGTGATTGCTGCAAAAAAGACTGACAGCACTCTACAATGCAATTGTAGTTTTTAGACTTGTACCGGTTTTAAACTTTTTTTTAAAGATTATTTGTACGATGTTTTCATCATTAAGGAAGTTGTTTACATGAACAAAAAAAAATGGTTTCCGAAGGGTTTACGCATACACTAAATATAAATGAATAAATTGAATAGATACTAGTATCGAAACAATGTTAGGCGGTGTGAAGTTCGCGGGGTCAGCTAGTTATCTATATATAAGACCTTAAAAGACTTGAAAGGCCTTGAAAAGCAGTGGTGGCCCAGTGGTAACGGCCGCGACTTACGAGTTGTAGGTCGTAGATTCGCATCCAGTCAGGCGGCTTACTTAGTGTAAATTATTTCGTCATCACTGCTCTTAAAACGGTGAAGACACCGTCCCATCGTGAGAAAACCGGCATGTCCTAGAACCAAAAATTCGAAGACCTAAGTGACATCCACCAACCCGCACTGGGCCCGCGTGGTGGATTACGGACCACTCACTCTCACCGACAGGAGACCTGTGTCCCAACAGTGGGAACATTATAGGCTGATTATGTCAAGACCTTAAAAGGAAAGAAGGGTAATTAAACACGTACCTATATAAATACAATTTTTTTGCAAGTTAGATCTTGAAGGGACTTTCAAGATAAAATTTTAACGCGACGAAATTAAATAAACTTGTTGAAAACAATCTACCTGTGACGCACGTATTCTCGATTGGATGAACTTGTCTGAAGAAAAAAGGGCTGATTCTACAACTACCCGCAGAGATAGCTACGTGGCAAAAAAGTTTGCGAGTCTCGAAGGAGGAAACCATATCAAAGTTGAAGCACTAGAAGTAGATGAATGATGACGTGTTCCTGATTTTATATCGATTCTGTATTTTATCAGTAGATATTGGTTTTTGAAACATATAAACGTAAGCTAGGATACAGGCCTCCTTTCTGTGAGAGGGAGTGGGCCGTAATCCACCACGCGGGCCCAGTGCGGGTTGGTAGATATCACTTGTCTTTCGAATTTTTGGTTCTAGGCCATGCCGGTTTCCTCAGCATGTTTTCCTTCACCGTTATGAGAACAGTGAGTGATTTTGAAAGACAGCTTAATTTAATAAAGCTGTTGTCAAATTTTGTGACCAGTTACTTGATTAGCAACCGGCGTGCGTGTAGGACCAAATGTAGGAACGAAAACGAAGCAAAAGGAGGGTAAGGATCGTAGCAGGTGGCATTTTGTAGTGTCTGCTTACCCCCATGGGAAGGAGGCGTGAGTTTATGTATGTATGTAATTTGATTAGGTGTTTCTCTGACCCCAGGGATGTGCCTGACAGGCGTTGCATAGGGGGATTTCTGGAGTTGGTATTTTAAGAGGGACCGAGACACCCCTCCATGTGCTGATGGTGGCCACAGGGGTGGTTTTGGGGGGAGGGGGGTGCGGCGAGCAATGGGTGGTTCGCCGTCCGATAAGGACCAGGCTCGGGTCGATGGCGCGTTGTGTTCCACGCGCGCCTCAAAGAGATGTCAGCACCAATGACGGGGTTCGCTAGGGCCAATGCCTGCCAGCGTTGCGGGAAAGTCCGAAAGGGTTACCGTGGCCTCTGGCACAGGCAACTGAAGGAACACGGGTGGGTTTTAGTTAGTAAGAGTCTGACACGCCCTCCCGCTCCGCGCAGAGCGGGAAAATTTATTTGATTATTTCCCACCATAAAAAAAAAAAAAAGAAAAGTGCTTGTTTTAGTGAGGTAAGAATCCCACACACTCCGACTCGTTTCCCCGGAGGTCGGGAGCCTTTTGGAGGTTTCCCCCCTAATTAAAAAAAAAAGCTGTTTCTCTGACAGTATGTACAGACGCCAGCACATCAAGCTACTACAATCTGTCAAATTTCTTTAATAGATTTTCAACTTTATCGCTAAAGCATTAAGGTTCAAGGTTGATTGGGAAAATTTGACAGTTTCGGGTAGCTTGACCTGCTGGCGTCTGTACATCAGGCAAACAGCTAATGTGAGATTAGACATTAAATTAATTTTATCAGAGACTTAATCGGTCTTTCGGATACCTAGTGTAGTTGGTGTGTTAAAATAAAAACTTGTCGTTTACCTAGCCGTTTGTTGGTCACTACTTTTAGAATAACCCAGGCTATTTTAAGTACTTAGGTACGAATTTTCAAGTAATCTTCTGTTTTCTCTTGAGGATAACGTCTATTAAAGGGAGAGGAATATTTGATGTCCGCACTTTTTTGATAACATTTTTATTCTGGTCTTTCAGATTTAGATGATTGTTGGAGGTTATTTAAAGCATAGGATAGCCTAGGATACAAGGCATGGGGTGCCTGGCAGAAAACCTCCCCGAGTGCTCAGTGGCTGCTGGTCCTTTTGTTTTCTTGAGGACGAGCAGGCGCTGGGCCGGTGCACCCTGGGTGCGGGCAACAATCTCCTCGTGAGGGGTGGGAAAGAGGAGATTGTTGTCCGTGGCGAATTTCTGCCGGAGCGGAGGAGTCGCTCCCGAGGGCTCTCTATCTGCGCTCTGCAGCTGCAGAGTGCACGATTAGGGAGCAAGATGGGGTAGACCGCGGGCCGTTTTACAGTTCGTGGTCTAGGGGTCTCCGCGGCGTGTACGTCGCAGTGACCGAGGTGGTGAAGACCGTGGGTTGCTCCTCAACCTGCGGTCTTGGAGCATCCGTGGCGAGGTGTTTGAGCCACGGTGCCGGGTGGTGGGTAGGTTAAGTTAGTTATAGGTTACTTAAGGGGGGAAAAAAAAAAAAAAATTAAAAAAAAATTAAATAATAAAAAAAAAAAAAAAAAAATTAGGTTAGTAGCAATAGTTTGTAGATACCGAGCAGCGGGCGGTATATCCTGCACCGGAGGCATCCGCGGGCCATGGGAGGATCAAATACTCTCCCAAAAAGAGCGGCCGCATTGCCTTGGGGAAGTGATGTGCGTACCACCCATTTCGTAAAATGGAAATGTCAGAAACAGAAAGAGATTTGTCATGCGCCCCGGCTGACGCCCGGCGCTCGCAGGTACCCGGGCCTGCGAGTGATAAATTGGTTACCGACGGACGCGCAGGGGTAGGCGACCAGGCCCCTGTTGCTGATAATATTACTGGAAGCAGTATTGTTAAAAATATTGACGGAGGGCCGCGTGGACCGTCTTCCGTTAGGAAACGTCCACGCGACCCTGCTCAGGTGGGAGGTCTGTCCTCAGAAGAGGAAGGCCCGCTGGCCCCGAAGTTGCCGACCACGAGGAGAGGTCGGCAGGCTTCGAGAGGGGTGAGTGCTTCACGGCCGCGGAGGAACGCACAGGGTAGGTTCGTGCGCCCCAATACTCCGGCGGCCAGCGAAGCAGAGAGTGACATGGGGGTCACTACCGAGGACCCTGGTGGCGAGAGTTGTGCCTCGCTAGGGAGCTCAAAGGCGGAGCTCAACGCCACCAGAAGAGAGCAGCGCAAAGCCGTCGCGGCCGACGAAGTGTCGGAAATGGCCCGACGCGCACGCGAGCGACGCGCTGCTCTAGCGGCGGAAGGGGGGGAACCATCTGCGGTGGCCCTAAGTCAGCTTGCCTTGGACGGGGTGGACTTAGTCCTGAAGGTTGCCACCAAATCCGGCAGCCTGAAGGGCACGTTCACCCGCGGTCTGAAGGAAGCTGCCGCGGACATTAAGGAGGCGGTTGGCATCCTCCTCAACAGGACGGCCTCAGACGAGGTCGCGAAGTTGCAGGAGGAAAACAACCGTCTCCGAAATGATTTGGAGGACCTCCGGCGACAAGTCGCTGCACTGAGCGAGCAGCAGCAGCGACGTACGTCCACTGATGCCGCATCGGTAGTGGCCCCGGCTCCCGCATTGAGACCGGCAAGCGCTCACACCGACGACGAGGTCGAGCGCATTGTCCGGCTCTGCATGCTTCAGTGCGGGAGCATGGTCAATGCTCGTATGGAGGCGATTTCTCGGCGCCTCCCTGCGGAAATCCTCCGTCCGCCCCTAGCGGCCGATACACGGCGGAGGACTGAGGAGCTGCCGAGACCTGCGCCTCGGAAGGGGAAGCCCGCGGAGGGTGTGAAAAAGCCCGTGGAGGGAGCCCCATCGAGCGATCAGCCCACGACTGTCGGGTCTAAGGGTGAGACCTGGGCGACAGTCGTGGGCCGCAAGAAGGCCCGCAAAGCCGCCAAGGCGGCCTCAGCAACAGCGCGCGCCCCCGGCCGAACCGCAAAGGCGGTTGCGCAGCCTGAGCGGCGGACTGCCAAAGGCGGTCGCAAAGGACCGGCGATACGTGCTCCGCGTTCCGAAGCTGTGACGCTCACGCTACAGCCCGGAGCTGCGGAGCGCGGAGTAACGTACCAGTCGGTCATTGCCGAGGCCAAGGCCAAGATCAAATTATCAGATCTTGGTCTTCAGTCCGTCACCCTCAGGCAGGCTGCCACGGGTGCGCGGCTCTTCGAGGTGGCTGGTGCTGCGAGTGGAAGTGCCGGAAAGGCGGACGCTCTGGCCGCCAAGATGAGGGAGGTCCTCAGCCCTGAGGACGTCCGGGTCTCCAGGCCAATGAAAACCGCAGAGGTGCGGATTGCTGGTCTGGACGACTCCGTGACCTCTGAAGAGGTGGTGGCAGCCGTTGCCCAAAGCGGAGAGTGTCAGCCGGACAAGGTGCGGGCCGGCGATATACGCACCGACGCCACCGGACTCGGCGTGGTCTGGGTTCGGTGCCCTGTGGCGTCGGCGAACAAGATCGCCTTAAGCGGCAGATTGCTGGTTCGCTGGGTTGCAGCGAGGGTGAAACTCCTGCAGCCCCGGGCTTTGCGGTGCTTCCGGTGCCTGGAGAAGGGCCACGTCCGGGCAAAGTGCACCGCTGAGGTTGACCGTAGTGAACTCTGTTATCGCTGCGGTCAGCCCGGCCACAAGGCGGCCCAGTGTTCCGCGGCGCTCAACTGCAGCTTATGTTCGGCTGCAGGGAAGCCAGCGGGACACAAAGTGGGCGGAAGGGCCTGTGGCGCGCCTGCCAGCAAGGCCAAGAAGAAGAAGAGGAGCTCTAAACCTGCCGGGGAAACCTCGCCGCCCCCGCAGGCTAGTAGCTCCATGGTCGACTCCCGGCCCAGGACCGTTGCCGAGGGAATGGAATGTCAATAATGGCACAATTCCATTTCCTACAGGGCAACATCAACCACTGTGCCAGAGCTCAGGATCTTTTACTCCAGAGCATGGCAGAGTGGTCGATCCACGTGGCTGTGGTCGCCGAACCGTACTTCATCCCCGCCCGTGGCAACTGGCTGGGGTGCGCTGACGGTTTGGTGGCCATTATTGGCGAGACTCTGATCGACCCGTCTCGAGGCCGCGGCTGGGTTGCTGCGGTCTCGGGCGGCATCGTCATTGTGGGGGCGTATTTCTCCCCCAACAAGAGTCTCGCCGACTTTGAGGGTTTCCTTGTCGAGTTGGGCGCCGTCGTAGGCCGCTATCACCCTCGTCCCGTTCTGGTGCTCGGGGATCTCAACGCCAAGTCATCGGCGTGGGGATCTCCGGTCACTGACCCTCGGGGCGAGGTGCTAGAAGAGTGGGCGGTGTCGACTGGTCTGGTCGTCCTGAATCGGGGTTCGGAATACACGTGCGTGCGGCAGCGGGGCGGGTCGATAGTGGACGTCTCGCTCGCTAGCCCCTCTGTCGCCAGCCGAGTCCGCGACTGGCGAGTCGCCGTGGGGGTGGAGACGCTGTCGGACCATCGATATATCCGGTTCGACGTCTCTGCCCAGACCGCGAGCGGCCGCCACCCAACAACCCCGATTAACGACGGCCCGCGTTGGGCGCTTAAGCGCATCGACAAGGAACTACTCGAGGAAGCTGCCTTAGTCCAGTCCTGGATTTGGGAGTCGACGACGGACGGCCCCGTCGACGTCGAATCGGTGGCGCTGTGGTTTCGCGGGGCGATGACGCAGATTTGCGACGCGTCCATGCCCCGTGTCCGCCAACAGTCCGCAAGGCGCCAGGTGTACTGGTGGACGGACGAGATCGCGCGGCTGCGCGTTGAGTGCGTTGCGGCTCGCCGCCAGTACACGCGATACCGGAGACGACGTCGACGGGATTCCGTCGAGGAAGACGCGCTGTATGAGGTGTACCGCGCGTCTAAGGAGACTCTGTGGCTGGCCATCGGCGACTCTAAGTCGCGTGCCAGGGAGGAGCTGCTGGGGTCCTTAGATCGGGATCCGTGGGGGCGCCCCTACCGTTGGGTACGGGGCAAGTTGCGTCCCTGGGCGCCTCCACTGACGCAAAGTATGGAACCCCAGTTGCTAGAGGCGGTGGTATCGGCCCTCTTCCCTGAGCGAGCGGGACACGTTCCACCGGCGATGGCTTCGCCCTCAGCCACAGACTCTCCAGAAGAGGAGGGCACCGATGTCCCCGAGGTGACGCAAGCAGAGATGAGAGCGGCCGTGTCGCGACTCCGGGCTAAGAACACAGCGCCCGGACCCGACGGAGTTCCTGGTCGAGCTCTCGTCCTGGCTCTGAAGGAGCTAGAGCCCCAGCTGAGGGGGCTTTTCACGGCATGTATCGAGCAGGGTCAGTTTCCCAGTGTGTGGAAGGAGGGGAGGCTAGTCCTGCTCAGGAAGGAGGGGCGCCCCGCGGACTCCCCGTCCGCGTATCGGCCCATAGTGCTGCTCGACGAGGCGGGCAAACTTTTTGAGCGCATTGTCGCAGATCGCCTCGTCAGCCACTTGTGCAGGGAGGGGCCGGACCTGGACGACCACCAATTCGGTTTTCGTCGGGGGCGCTCCACCATAGACGCCATCATGCGCGTGAGGGCCCTGGCGGAGGAGACGGTGTCCCAGGGTGGGGTGGTGCTGGCGGTGTCTTTAGACATCTCCAACGCATTCAACACCCTACCCTGGAGTTGTATTCGGGAGGCTCTGAAATACCATCGCGTGCCTCCCTACCTCCGCCGTACGGTAGGGGCTTATCTGGAGGATAGATGCGTCACCTATCGGGGACGTGACGGTGCCGGTCGGCACCTCATGTCGTGCGGTGTTCCACAGGGATCGGTCTTGGGACCGCTCCTGTGGAACATCGGCTACGACTGGGTGCTGAGAGGCGAGCTCCCGTCGGGCGCCGACTTGACGTGTTATGCGGACGACACGCTTGTCGCTGCCCGGGGGAGTTCGTACAGGGAAGCGACGTTGATAGCCACGGCTGCGGTGTCACAGGTGGTGAACCGCATCCGGCGCCTGGGCTTGGAGGTGGCCCTAAACAAGTCGGAGGCCATGGTGTTTCATGGCCCCCGACGTGCGCCGGCGCCGGGATCACACATCGTGGTCAGCGGGGCCCGGATAGCTGTCGAGTCCACCATGAAGTATCTGGGATTGGTGCTCGACAGCCGATGGGAATTCGGGCCCCACTTCCGGCGGCTGGCACCGAAGCTGATGGGTGCAGCGGGCGCGCTTTCAACGTTGCTTCCTAACTTGGGGGGCCCGAGCGCCGCCTGTAGGCGGTTGTACGTGGGAATCGTGCGGTCCATGGCCCTGTATGGGGCCCCTGTGTGGGCGATGGACATGACGGCCGGCACTCTCGCCATTCTGCGCAAACCACAGAGGGCGATGGCCGTCAGAGTCGCCCGCGGGTACCGCACGATTTCCTACGAGGCGGCTTGTGTCCTGGCCGGATCTCCGCCCTGGGACCTAGAGGCGAAAGTACTCGCGTCATTACATCGATGGCGCGAGGAAGAGCGGGCACGGGGCTCGAGGCCGGTGCAGCGGCAGATCGCGCTGCGCCGAGAAGAGCTCCGTCAGGTCTTGGTGGCGGAATGGCGGCAAAGGCTTCTGCGCCCTACCGCCGGCCTCGCTACCGTCGAGGCAATCCGGCCAGTACTCGACGACTGGCTCGGGAGAAGGCACGGCTCCCTGTCGTTTAGGGTGACGCAGGTGCTGTCGGGGCACGGCTGCTTCGGCAAGTACCTGTGCCGCATAAACAGGGAGCCGGACGCTCGGTGCCACCATTGCGTCCATTGCGGGGAGGACACGGCGCAACACACGCTCGCCGAGTGTGTAGCTTGGGAGGAGCAGCGCTGTGTCCTCACAAATGAAGTAGGAGGCGATCTGTCGCTGCCGACCGTAGTGCGGAGGATGGTCGGTAGCGCAGAGTCGTGGGACGCGGTGGTTTCCTTCTGCGAGGACGTAATGTCGCAGAAGGAAACTGCGGAACGGGAGAGGGAGATCTCGACTCCCTTCCCCGGCCGCAGAAGGCGCACCGGGCGCAGGAGAAGGGCGGACAACGCCCTTTTCCGGCCCCCATGAATGGGTCCAGGGGCGTGGGACTTGGGGAAGTCCTCGCCCCCTATTTGATGGACCCGAGGCGAAGGCGCGCGCGGGTGTCGGCGCGCGCCTCTGAGGCGATGCACGGGGTAGTTAAACACCTCACTACCCCGTGCAGGAGACGAGGCCCGGACAGACCGGGCCAGCACTAGTGTGGGGCTGCGGAAGAATTTAGATTCCCGCGGCCCCGCGCGCACGTGCGAGGAGACACCGGGGTGGTTTTAGCCGGTAAGAGTCCGGCACGCCCCTCCGCCTTTTCCCCAGGCGGAGGTAGTCCATGAGGATTTCCCCCCGTAAAAAAAAAAAAAAAAAAGGATACAAGGCATAGGTACACGCTTAGTACCTAGGGTTAAGTTAGATGTTGTGTGACCTAGTAAAATAGATTTATTT
Organism: Brachylomia viminalis; assembly: GCA_937001585.2. Classification (NCBI taxonomy): domain Eukaryota; kingdom Metazoa; phylum Arthropoda; class Insecta; order Lepidoptera; family Noctuidae; genus Brachylomia; species Brachylomia viminalis. Next base: position 8,095,480 of record OW443302.2, on the reverse strand, counting down.
ATTTAGGACCTAACTCTAAGTCATGTCACAGCGCGAAATAGAAAGCCTTGTCTAGGTAATTCTATGTGATCTGAGTCCTGCTCGTAGTTTTGATGCGGTGTTTTAATCAAAGCTTCCTCTTGTTTATTCTCTATAGGTGGAAATGGAATAACAAAACGCAATTCATGTCCTTTTTATTAAAAATAGGTACTTACCTCTGTGTAGCTCGTATCCGTCAGCGCAAAGCGAGGTAAAGCTCAGACTCCGACGACAAACAAACAAAGCTTGGACAATACACACGAACTCAAACATTTTGGCATACAGGCAACCACTTGTTTACTGCTCCACAGGGGTTTGTCAAGTTATCGAAATATACTTTTTATTTCCTACCGTGATTTATAAAGCGAAGGGCTGCCTTAATTTATATTGCAAACCTTTTAACTGGTGATTCATACACTTTCGGGAACATTAATAATTTGGGTTTTATGACGAATAAAACGACTCGTTCACGACGAATAAAATGACCGCTTCACTTTATCATAAAGTTAAGCCTGCCTCAGTTCTCAGAGGTCCTATTTTTTCTAGGCGTTGTAAGATACAATAAGAAAATATGGTAAAAGGTTGGGTTATATGGCTCACAGGTGATTCGTGAACATTTTGTCGTATCATAAGATATATTTCATAGTTTAAATATTGTTATCTACAATGGTTGTTCCTTGCGTTTCCGTCTTTTCTGTTGTCTCCTTGTTTTAAAAGGAAATCCATGAAACTTTAGGAAAATGGTGCTGGCCATTTTCCTGCAATCATTATCAAACAGTAGGTACTATCTGCGCATGATCACCAATTTATCCAATATGTTTGCGAAGCTTCTTTATTACGGATAGGTGCATACATAATACATTTAAAAACGCCGACAATGATAACCACATTGAAATACGAAGCTATACAATTTATTGATTTAATCGAGTAGGTACCTAATTTACATTTCTCCACTTGAGTACATATTGGAAAAACTTGAATTCCGTCACAGAAATCATCTATATCAACAAAACGGCTATAAAACAAAATTAAAGTCAAAACAAATATGTTTTGACTTTAATTTTGTTTTATAGCAAAGAAGAAGAAAAAGTATCTAGAAGTTATAAAATATCAGTAAGTATCCATTTATAAAAATAGTATCAAAGTCTTTCAAATGTTAAATAAACAGAAGTGTATATTTACAAACAAGTGACTTGTTCTCTTGTATTGTGTTATGTTCCAAAGTAGGTTTCCTGTAAGTGCAGGAGGCGATTGAGAGAAAAATAAATATCATAGTCCTTTTAAACAATAAATAATAACTGGGAAAGTAGTTAATATTTAGGCGATGTTTTAAGTAAAAACATCATCTCCATCATCATCCACAGCTCGACTGCATTCACTACTGAGCATAGGCCTCTCTTTTCATGTGCCAATCCTCACGATGCCAACCTCATCCAGTTTCTACCCGCGATGGCAACAATGTTGTCCGCCCGTCTCAACGCCACGCCGGACGACCGACGTCTTCCAGTCCTCGGGCGCCACTCGGTTACTGCCTTACTCCACCTGTCATCGCTGCGCCTTGCCAGGTGTCCTGCCCAACTCCATTTGAGTTCCATAATTCATTTTCTGTAACAACATAGTAGCCTAAACATTTTCTCTTTTGGAGTGGGATCACAATTTCAGTCAGAACAACAATTAATTAAAATCATTCCAAGCAATTGATGTAAACAAAGAAACACGAGTTTAAAATTGTTACACTACTTGAACTGTTTCGTCGAAATCTTTTTTTAGCTAAAAGTGTCATCGGGCGTTTATCCGGCGCAGGCGCGATGTATGCTCGGCGTCGGTGACATGCAGGCATTTATAGACAGACAATCGTACACGCCTCGTAGAAGCCGCGTTGTCCTTGTCCACCGCTATTTACCTAAATCCTTACGACTTTTTTTTTACTATCTGTTGTTACCCGCGACTTTGTCTGCCCTCCAGGATGAAAAGTAGCCTATGCCTTGCCCAGGTCATGGTCTATCTGTGTGCCAAATTTCGTCCAAAATCCGTTCAGCCGTTTTGGCGTGAAATCGTAATAAACAAACAAACTTACTTTCGCATTTATTTAATATTATTTAGGGTTAGGATTTAGCTTAAGTACCTATTTGAAAATTGATCCCGATGAAAGAAAACTAATGGTTTGTTGCTAAAATATAATTATTACCTACGAGCGAAAGTTTTCATATGATGGTAAGTCCTACGCGAGATAGGTACGAGTACAATGGAAATGTTGTGTCTGTAATTGCAGCATTATTTATTTATTACTTTAAAGTTAATGTACAGTGGTGGTAGTGGTGGTCGTGCATCCAAGAAGAAAGCAAGCTATGGAAGTGGTCGCCGACTGTACGTGGCTTCTACGCTGCCCGTATGTTTGACGAGCGCCTACGCTGGACCTACTGAGTTTCTTTCAGTCTATGATTGTTCAGTGTCCCCACAGTAAAGCTGATTGACAGAATAGAGTTAGATATAAATAGCCGGCGCCACAAACAGTCCCATCAAAAATTACAAACTCAAATCAACGTTTTCTGGGAATAAAATGACAAGTAATTATTTTGAGGACCCGCCGCGCCGTGTCGGCTGTGATAATGTAAAGGAAGAAGTGCTTCAATTAATGGGTACCATGTTCGACAGAGTCTGGTCCGTGACCCAATTAGGTCGGCTCGTTTCTTATATTGTTCTGATTCGGCCGACTTCGAGTCCGATGGAAGTTCGTCAACGATTAATTACACAATATTCAGATGACTTTTTTAATTGTTTTGTTATGTTATGTTGGTGATGTTACCGTTGGTAATGTTGTAAGTAACATCATGCTAAATATTACAAGAGAGGTTAGGCTCCGGAGTACCAAAATATAGAGTAGATTGAAATTTTTTTACGCACTAGCATCCTTCTATATCCAGCTATACATTATACACGGTGACATTTGAATCACAGTTTTGCTAGAACAAACGTTGTTCAGACCATGGTCTACAACCATTCTATAGCATCCAATAGAAGAAAAATTGGTTTAAAAAAAAAACACAAAAGAGGCAATGTTAAAAATGTCGGGATTATCGTTACGCCCTACAACACAGACACTGCGGCTGCGACGCGTGGCGCTCGCGTGTTGAATGCAATATCGCTGCCGTGATGAGTACTTTGATGTTACGGTTAATGTTTCAAACATTATTACACGTTTGAGCAACATAAGACTAATTTGAGAACTCCTAGGTTAGATTGTTTTAATAACATTTTTTGATGCTGTAGAATGGTAGTAGACCATGGTCTAAACAACGTTTGCTCTAGCAAAACTGTGATTCAAATGTCACCGTGTATATATGTTCGGTGCAAAGTATCGATTGGCTTTTAGTAAACTGTTACAAAACAGAATAATAATTTAAATGCTACAGCCTGTTTTAACACATAAACTTTTTCCAAATTTACAAACAAAATTCCAATGAAACTTCCACAAAGCAAGCTAAATAAATGATTTAAAACGTGAACGATTCGACAAGATTTGAACAGGAAAGTAAAGGAAAACAAATCACATAAACACAGCTTGTTATAAATCATCCCTCGACAGCTGTGCACCAATGTATCTCCAAACGATACCTCTCACAAGACATTTCTGCTGATACCCTCGCGAATGATCGTGTTTGATGGTTTCCCTAAGGGTTGAGGTCAGGCGGTAGTCGGGCCGCGTTACACTCGGGTGTCATGGATGAATGAACTTCCTGTGAGGAGCAAGCGCACGACTGACTTCGGACGATAGATCAAGAAACTGACTCTAGATAATCCATCATAAATAAGAGTATGTAAATTGCATGTGGGTATGATTTGTGAAGCAATTACTTTTTAATCATTTTCCTGTTCCTTACAATACCCCTGCGTGAGTGTCCACGTCAGAATCTGGGCCCGTCAATAAATATTAAATCGTGTCTAAATGCCATCACACACAAGTTATGTTGTCATAAAGTGACATGTTCATTATTATTAATTTATTTATACCTAAACTAAAACATCGAATATTTATTTGAAGAATGAAGTCAAAGTCAAAGTCAAAGCATTTATTTCAAATAGGCACATAAAAGTCACTTTTGAACGTCAACATTTACATTTAAATAGAATTGATTCTAGTCGCCCCTTCCAAAAGGTAGTTTCGTATGGAGAAGAATGGGCAAGAAACTCCATCGTTACTCTTTTAAAATGTGTTACAATACTTTGTATACATTAATTATATAATTATATGTGAAGACGATGCACCTATAATAAAAATTACCCTACCAAAATAGGTAAAAAGAATTTAATAAACGTAGCAATGATAAATAAGTTAATTTAATGATAGATACATGGTGTTCACATATTTACAAACATTGTAAAAGTATACGATTTCCCAAATTATGTAACCAATTAACAATGAATAAATTAAATAAAAAAAAGTATTTTATTATTAACCAAAAACCGGTTCGGAAGCAATTTTTCCCGTGTTATGTTCCATAATCCCCTGTTTTGACCACCGCACCGCTGGAACAGATTCATTACCGTACGCGAAAACAATGGATAATCACGATGATTTATTGTATGATGAGGTGACATTGGCTAAAAATGAAATAACTCACTTTGACGTTTACATAAATTTAAATAATGTACATTTAAATTATTAAAATTTACATAGAACTATCGCAGCTGGGTGAATACACAATGAGGACGAGGAATGGCCGCCGCAAACTGTCATCGATAAGATGAAAAGGGCAACCTCACTGAGACGAACGTGTGAGCGATGAGAGATTCACGACAAAGATACAATTCAAACATAGAACTGTATTGAACAAGAAAATGAATACAGAACTCTAGAATTCTAGATTAGCTGCATGCCATCCAATTTTAATTAGGAGCAACGACGTGAAGTGGTGACGTGTTCATTAATGGACTAATAAATCAGTTCTGATTAACCAACCGTTATGTTCCTTAAATGGGACACGGTATAAGAGTGTAAGCTTCAGATAGTATCAATTAGCCAAAGCAAACAGTCATACGAACAACAGTATAGTATAAATTATTCATACAACAAAATTGCCTTATTTAATCTATCCGTCTATTCAAAATATATATTAACATCGTAATCACCGTCACTAAACGCAGGCTGATTCTCTTGTTTGTACAGAATATTTCCACGCTTGGCAACAGTGGTATTGCACGTACGTTGTTTTCCGGTGACAGGAGGGTTTATGGTACAAATCTCGGCGGTTTTCCTCATCTTAGGCGGGGCCCGTCTCACTGCAAAGGGAGATCCGACAGGGGGAATATTTATTAGGCCCTATGTTTCAGAGCGGTCGGGAAATCTGAAACGGAACATTTGCTATAAAGGTTTTTTAGTTCTATTTTAGTAGTGGGATCGGTAATAAATACCTATGTATCCCATTTTTCTTGCCATTGAGTAGCTGAGCTCTGAATAAATGGTGCTGATTTTGTATCTGTTGTGCAAACATTTGTGTTATGTATTACGTGGGTTAGGCATAGGGTGGGTCTGTGTGTAAATTAAAAAGTTTAAAAATGTTTCGTCTTTTTAAATACTCAATTTATTTAAAAGCACCATTTATATCACTACTAAAAACTGCATTTTTATTCTTAAATTAATAGCCGAATTAATAAACAATCACGATCGGGCGTCGAGATCAAAAATAACGTTTATAAAAGTACCTGTACTTTATATTGTGCGTTACGTAAGAGTATTGGAATTCATCAAGTAGTTTGGGTGTTTGGATCCCCAAATGGAGTAGATATTTCACTTAAAGTACGCTAGCCAGAATAGTACATTGAAATTTATGAGTTACCCCGGCGGACAACGTATGGAAGTGGGTTTTATACTCTTGACTACGAGTAGTGCTTTCAGATATATAAAACGCACTGGGAGTATTTACTTGAGAAGTTACGGCTGGGCGATAACGTGCCGCCTACCAATATAATTACTTCATATTCAAGAGCGCCATATAATTACCTGCGGTGTACCGCGGAGTTCCACTGAAAGTCCAATTTCACAGTTCTTACGTTAAGGCGATGAGATTTAGAGAGCTTGTTACATTCTATTATTTTAAAGCTCTTTCCCCTGCAAGCGCTCATAGAGAGCTCGACGACATCGTAATAATACTAAGAACTAGGTACCACAGGCCACAACACAATGGAGGCATCCATCTATATGTTTCTTCAAGAACAAATGGTATATAATTAAGTATATAATTTTGCGTATTCTGAAGAGAATGACTGCATTGGAAGCAATTGTTCTTCGTCAAAGAGATTGTTCATTAGTATTCAGATAACATGGCGTCTAAGTAAGTTATAAAGTCATCTTCGTTAAATAGAATCAGGCTACGTGGCCAACGTTTAAAATATCTGTGACATTAAAATGAACGTTTGAAATGTTTTTAGCAAGCAAATAATTTTTAAATAAATGAAGTACCTAGTTTAAATATTCAATATTTTATTGATTAAATTGATGAATCAATCATTAAGCAAGTGTTATTGATAGCGCTGCAAAGTAGGTATAAAATAAATGATAAATAGAGTTAGATGTAGGTACCTATATAAAAGTGTGAGGAGATAAATAAATAAATAAATATCGTCTGACATTGCACACAGCACCATCTAGTTCCAAGTTAAGCACTTAATTAAGGCTTGTGTTATGGATACCAGATGGTTGATACACTACTTAAATACATTTTTTTTTTCGTAAATACATACATATTATAAATATACATCCATGACTCGGGTACAAATGTCCATATTCATCATACAAACATTTGCCCCTACCGGGATTCGAACCCAGGACCATTTGGTTTCGCTGACTACACTTAGCCACTGTAGCCACTACACCAAACGTGTCGTCAAATGAGATAATGAGTTGGAGAATTAATAAAGCTCAATAAAATGCCAAATGTGTTACAAATTACTTCTACTTCAAAGGTTCATAGTCAACCTACCCTCCCCGAAGTGATTTAATAAAAGGAGATTAAAAATAAAAGTTTTTGTCAGTGCCATCGGCCGGGCGCCCGCGCCGCCTCGTAGCATTATGATTGTAACCGAATTCTCCGAGATTGAGAAGGGTAAGCGTCCCCGACCGCGGCGTCGCCGACACCGAGTTTGTTAGCACACACTTGCGAATGAAGAAAAATGTCTTGGCTTAAGCCTTTCCACTCGCCGAGCGCGGAATTGTAAATAGAGATTTATTAAAACGGGACATAGCGAAATTCGCGCAGTTATGTACACCCTTTTGCGACAATGTTCAGAATGGGACAAAAGTTTCGCATTTAGGTGTCAGTTATAATACGACATATTTTTGTACTATAGGAGGATCTAGATAAGTAGTTATTTTTTGTGATATCAGTGTTTTAGAGGTGCATTAAAGAAGCTATGAGAGGTGAGAACTAATACGTTCGATATACACACTGGACAGTCGTCCCTGTTACCACATTTTTACAAAACTCAAACTCAAAGCATTTATTTCAGGCACTTTTGAATTATCAAGGGGTCGGTCAGTCAGAAAGATGAAGCTAGTTGCCCATCCCAAAGCGTAGTAGGTACCTATGGAGAAGAACGGGCAAGAAACTCCATGGACACTCTTTTAAATCAAAATATTGTTACAAAAAAGTGGTTACATCATTCATGTTGAAATTATACATGTGAGAACGATGTAAAAAGACGTGCGCGTTAAAAGCGTCCGTAATAAAAATATAAAAACTATTCAGAAATTAAAATAAGCCGTGGCAGCTAAGAAATGACCAGTGCCTACTGACGGCGCCCGTTCACGAACATGACGTATGCATCAGCACCATTCAGCTCAACCATTTTGAAGGGAACTCAATGATCTAATACACACACCACCACCAGCGACACATTTGAGTGAGCATGACATACTCTCAGCCGCCAGGGCACATTCAAGTCAATGGAAGACGGTACCCAGTAAGCTTTACAGTAGGTACATAGTGTTCACGCATGTGCTATGTAATTATACAATACTAAGAGATTGAATTTATACAATGCAAAGATAGATTTTACAACCTTGACATGAACCAAAGACAATGAACTTATGACATTTGTAGTTCTTACCGATATTAGAGAGTATTATGTAGGTATGGTAGAAGTGACAGCACTTGAGCGCCGAAATTAAATATCGTTTGGCTCCATAATGTCGAATTAGGTAAGCAGTTATGGCCGATGCAATGTGATACCTGTTTTATGTAAATGACGTACTCTAACGAGGGCGGAGACTGCCGTGCTCACAGGTAAATACGCTGTTATGGCATAGAAGCTGGGGAACCAGAGTACATAGGTACTTCAACATTATTATTATAACCTTTTTCAACGATTCACCTGGATGAGTACACTCTTCTTCTGTTCATTTCGACGGTACATATGATTCTTATACTGTATGTAAGACTAGCTGCGCCCCGCGGTTCCCACATAAGCATTGATCCCGTAGGAATATCGGGATAAATAGTTTACTTTCGTCTAATCCAGGTCATGGTCGTCTACCCATGTGCCAAATTTCATCTAAATCCATTCTTAGCGTGAAACCGTAACAAACAAACATGCAACAAATCAAGTCGTTTCTCTATAAAATATTATTTTTATTACTTTAGATGTGTAAATTCAATTCAAATTAAAATGTTTTCTGCTTCATTGTCGTGTAAACTTTATGATAAATAATAATAATAATAATTTTTATTGACACCAAAAATATTAACATTTTAAAATCATGTTGCGTAAAAATAAATGTGTAGGCTATAATGATAATAATGCAACATAATAGCATCTGTAGCCGAACTAGGTAAAAAACCTGTATCTCGGCATACAGCGCCAAACCTCTCTGACAATAGACTGAACAATTTTAGCCAAACATTTACAATTTAGTTAGATATTACAGAAAATAGATTAATATTACAGTTTATTTGATGATTAAATTACGAGCTTAACTTTATTAATGGTTTGCCTAAAACACATTTACCTTGTTTAAATAGCTTATAAGCGAAACTAAGACGTGCCAGAAGTTTGTATCTCACCTCTAACGTACGTTGCGAAAGAAAAGTTCTGAATTATGTAGAACTATTCATTAGTTCCAGGTTTATCGTACAACCTAGGTATTTATATGGTGGTCACGACAGAATTAAAAGTATATTTATACTTTTTTTTTTAAAGTTGCCCCACACTAGGAATTTCTCCTGTATCATGGGTGCGATTACAAATATTTAAAAACTCACATACATAAATAGCCAGACCCGGAACAACTACTTGCAGGTCATACAAATATTTGTTCCGTGCGGGGATCGAACCCGCGACAAGTAACGCAGCAGTCAATCGCTTAACCACTGCGCCCACCGTGTCGTATGTTGGCAAATTGTGAAATCTTTTTCAGGGACTCACTACTTACTCTATTAGGCATGATTTACTCGTAGCACTTTCCAGAAGATCGAATCGTAAACAGTGTCCCGGGCGGTGCATAGTTCATTTGTTTCCTAAATACACACTTCAACACAAATTAATTATTGTTAGGTAAATTGACACCCTACGTCAATTTGCCAAATAATTACAGTTGTGATTTTTATATACGGACAATTTGAGTTGGTAGTCAATTTGCTTAACATAAATTTCCCTGACTGACCTACATGATACGACCTACAGTTCGTATCATGTAGGTAAAGGCGTACATGCATAAAATAAAATATTAAAGTTCTAAGTGGAATGGTTCCATTTATTGATATGATATGAAATATCAGTGACTCTATTGATATCAAAGCACCTTTTTATGTTTTTACTGACAAAGGGGCGCAATGACCTCAAAGGCCTGTTGTTATGTCAAACATTTAAGATATGTCGCCAGTACGACATCGCGACATACGCTTTTAATGTAGTTCGAAATGTTCCGGGCATTAGATAGACATCTTTAATGTTACAAAACATACCCCTTAAAACAGGCAAGATTGATTGAATATTTTGAGCTAAGTAAATTGAACTTAGAAGGTACGTCATAGTTGTACCTCATACGTATTTTAATAAAGTTCTTCACAACTTTTTTGTTCAATAAAGAAGTTTAGAAATTTTTCGTTTCCAACGTAGTCCGTCATACCTATTCATAGAGTTGGTTGTTTAAACTTCAGTAAAGTTTTATGAAGGTTCAATTACTCTGTACAAGTTCTTTTATGATGGAAGATGATTAAAAAACATTGTCATTCACATGATTCACAGATCACATTCTTTCTACTTTTTCATATTAACTACTTATAATTAAACATTTGAAACAGTTCTATTTTTATTTGATAAATATTTTAGTCCGTTTAAGTAGGTAGTCAATGCTGAATAAAATTAAACAGGAACATGAATGGTCGCCCTGTCATCGCTGAGCGGATGGCACTCACTAGATCCGCGATAAGCCAGTGTTTCACGCCAGTTGACAGAGCACTATCATGGCTTTCATGCGCCATTTTTGGCTCTCCTGAATGAAGCTAAAGTGACCTATATTAATTATATTATTCTGTTTTTAAACGCAATGTCAACGTTAATTTTCTTCTAATTAGAATGCGGTGCATTAAAATTATCAAAAGTATGTACCTAGTGCATTTTCTTCTGTTTCAAGTGATTAATTATTTATTTTGAATATATACTTATAGTATAGTTAAAATCTCGCTGCAGACTTGGTCATAAATCATAATCGGAGTAGGGATGTGCGCTAGTTGCGCGCGCTCAAGGCCATTATCGATGATGACTCAGACGAAGAATTTTAATTTTCTATTTTTAGTTTTATATATACGTTCTTTTGTTTATATATTTAATATGCTTTGTAGTAAATTTGGTAATAAAATAAAAATGTGTATTTATTTCTATCACCCATTTATAAATATATAAAACTATCGATATCACTCATCGACTGCAGTAATACACAGGACTACGTGTGGGCGTGGCCTGCCCATAAGACCCGTGAGTGGGAAAGAGAGCGAAACACTCGAATGATTTATGACCGAGTCTGCAGCGAGATTTTAACTATACTATAGTCTTTTTGACAGAACCATCTAGCGCCCCAAGAGTAGGTACCTACAGATGCAAGTGTCAGTAAATTCAGCAGCCAGCAAGCAGGTGTTCCGTTACGATTTATTGAGTTGCGATCTCTAATACACTACGCTATAGGAGTTTGAGTTGAAAATATAACTATAGGCACTTTTGTTTATTCCCTTGCTTCTAAACATTGTTGGATTATATAAAAAATTTTTTTTTTTTCTTTTTATGTGTTCAAAATCAACCCTTGAATTATTTTGGTTTACCAATCATACTTTCATGACATCACTAAAAACCAGATTTACCTTTTTTTTACTAAACCAAAATGATGCATCTAATAAGTAGACTTTTTAAGTACGGACTGTGTAAACCAACCCGGCTATGACTATGGCGTTTATTTCAGCTCAACAGACAACGCTTATTACATATAGCAATTCCTTGGGCAGCAAGTTTGCAATGTTTTACAACAAATCTTGTATGCGGTCCCGTAAGTGCACGTCACGTACAGCCAAGAGCGCATACATGTATGCAAAAATGGCATGGATTTATGACTAGTTTTAAAGCAGCGTTATTGCAGTTAAACCAATAATGGGTACCTATTTGGTTTCCGGAATGAAAAACGTCCTCTGTTATTTATTTTTCAATTAATAACAGAGGACGTTTTTAATCAATTGGTTCATCTGTTTCGGCTTTATTGATTTACTAGATTCTACCTGCGATTTCGTCCTCGTGAAAATACTAGTTTTAACATACAATATATCCTATGACACTTGGCAAATACTGTAGCTTCCCATTCGTGAAGAACACTCTACAATAGACCAGGTATCGACACAGAATAACAAAAATTTTTGAAAACACGCTCGGAAACAAGCAAGTCTGCGCCACCGTGTTCCTAGATGTCGCACAAGCCTTTCTCAAAGTTCGGCAAGGGGGTCTGATATTAAAACTCAGACAGTTCTAGTCATATATAAGTAACAAAATGTTTAAAATAAGGCAGAGGAAACATATTTGGAGCCAATAACAGTAATAATAAGTATAAAAGCTGGCATACCAGAAAGAAGTGTGTTAGACCTTATCCTGTACTTGCTCTGAGATTAGTCTCAATGCATAAAAGTTAAATTTTGAATGCGCCATGTTTTTAGCTTATTCTTGCCTTTGTCTCTCTAAAGTGCGTTTGGGGCAAAACCGTACGAGATAGTTTCAGGTACTACCTACTTAGTACACTTTTTACTATTTTATTTGAAATATACGCAAAGGAGTCTTGCATGGGAGCAATGTCTTAAAAGTAAGAAATGCGCCCATGAAGGCTGTACAGCAGTGCGATTCTGTAACCATCTCACCGTGAAAACTAAGTGAAGTGAGCGTGAAGTGAGCTGTAAGTGTCGTCCCAGTGATGCTAGGGATTGACCAAGCATTACGTTTTCACATTAATCGAGATTTGAATAATATTTTTTATAACAATTCTATTGATAATTTTATATTATTTCAAAGCTAGTATTTAAGTGTCAAAAAAAAAATACAGCATTGTGTTTCTAACAGAATTTCTGTTTTGCTATTTTATTTTAAAACTCCGAGAAAATTGTAATGTTTAGCCACTGAACTACATACTAGCTTTGAAATAATATAAAATGATCAATATAATTTGGATAAAAAATATTATTAAGCTTTCTATTATGATTGTAAATGTAACGTTGGGCAATCCCTAGCATCAGCAGGATGACACTGACAGCTCACTCCACGCAAGTGTTTACGGTGAGTTTTTTACAGAATCGACCGGCAGGTTGGGAACCCGAAGAACTTAATGAGTTTCATTGGGGGAAAATTTGGGTAGGTATAGGTACCCAAGTATTTTTTTAAACTCGTGCATAAACTTTTAATAAATAATAAAACAGTAAAAACATAACTTTTATGCAATGATTATTTTTTATTATTTAGAATTGAGATAAAAAAGTGATGTCGTGTTCAAAATATGTGATTTATAAAATAAACCAAATACAGCCTATTAAAGTTTTCTTTTTTTTCTATGGCTTAGCGACCCGGTTCTACCCCACTTACCCATACACATTTTTGTTCCAGAGCTGGAAATCAACACCATGACGACCTACAAATGACACTGCTATTATGGCTACTAGATCAAGCTACAATGAACCAGGAGAAAAAGTTCAACTAGCTGTGAACAAAGTTTATGACCGAACACAAAAGTGCAAGATCAAACTGAATGAGTCAAAATCAATTCACATTGACTTCACTAACAAACACTACGATTACGACCTAATCTACTCGTATATAAACGGCATGCAAGTGCATTTTGCTTATACAGCCAAATTCCTTGGCATCTCGTGACGCCAAACTGTGCTGGAAATCTCACGTCAAAAAGAAAAGACAGGAACTCGACATACCTACATTATAAAAGTATAAAATGTATTGGGTTATACGGAAGAAATTAATCATGTCTATCAATATATAATACAATTATATTTTAGACATAAATGGTATCCAACTTTGGGGCTGTACCTACTACTTGAAGCAACGTTAAAATAATCCAACATTTCCAAAATAAAGTACTCAGGGATGCTGTTAATGCATCATGGTACATTAGAAATTACAACGTCCAACGTGACCTTAAAATATAATTCATCACCACCATCATCCAGAAATTTGCTGAAGCCCACGAACACAGACTTCATCGACCTGTGAATGTCGACGCAAATCAGCTGCTAGACAACAGGGACATAGTGCGTAGGCTAAAGAGAACTAAACCACTAGAGTTAGTGTAGTGTATAAATAGTGAGTCAATACTTGTAGATAACACTGCTGTGCGATTCACGTAACACACGACAAAGTGTTTTTATTAATTATCAGATCCTGTAAAAGTGCACTATTCTTAGCTATAACACAATCTACATGGCGACATTTGTATCACAGTTTTGCTAGAACAAACGTTGTTCAGACCATGGTCTACAACCATTCTCTAGCATCCAATAGATAAAAACTTCATTGATTTTCTAAATAAACACAAAAAAGGCAATGTTAAAAATATCGGGATTATCGTTACGCCCTACAACACAGACAATGCGGCTGCGACGCGTGGCGCTCGCGTCTTGAATGCAATATCGCTACTGTGTTGAGTACTGGTCCTCGTTAAGAAGCCGGGGCGCCCTGCGGACGGAAAGTCCACAGGGCGCAACGAGGTGGGTAAGCTCTTTGAAAGAGTCATTGCAGACCGCCTCGTAGGCCGCTGGTGCGGCTGGTGCGGCTGGGGCCGGATTTGGCGGAGAACCAGTTTAGTTTCCGCAGGGTGCGCTCTACGGTGGATGACATCATGCGCGTGTGGGCCTTCACGACGGGGAATGCTGTGGCCCAGGGTGGGGTCGTCTTGGCGGTGTATCTAGACATCGCCAATGCCTCCAATGCCTTGCCCTAGAGTTGCATCAGGGAGACACTCCGGTTCGAGCTGCGGCACCCCCCCTTACGGAGAGTCTCCAACCCGAGCTGCTGGAGGAAGCGGTCGCAGCCCTCTTCCCAGCAAGAGCGGAGCATAGTCCACCGCCTGATGGATTTGCCCACAGCCGCAGAGTCTACAGGAAAGAACGCCATCAGCGTCCCAGAGGTGACACAAGCAGAGATGGGGACAGCCGTGATGCGGCTCCGGGCCAAGAACGTGGCTCCGGGGCCCGAGGGGTTCCACGGCTGCGTGTTAGCCCTCGCTCTGAAGGAGCTTGAGCCCCAACTGAGAGGAGTCTACACAGCGTGTCTTGAGCGGGGCCAGTTTCCCACTTTGTGGAAATCTGGTCGTCTGGTCCTGCGAGGGTGGGGCGCCCTGCGAACTCGCCGTCCGCGTACCGGCCCATAGTGCTGCCAGACGAGGTGGGCAAGCTGTTTGAGCGTATAAACGCAGCCCGCCTCGTTGGCCACTTGTGCAGAGAGGGGCCAGACCTGGACGACAGCCAGTTTGGTTTTCGGCATGGGCGCTCCACCATCCACGCTGTGTCGTGGGTGAGAGTCCTAGCGGAGGAAGCAGTGTCCCGGGGTGGGGTAATGTTGGCGGTGTCCTTGGACATCTCCAACGCTTTCAACACCCTGCCTTGGTATTCGGGAGGCACTGCGCTATCAACTGGCCCCTGACACAGGCAACTGAAGGAACACGGGTGGGTTTTAGTCAGTAAGAGTCTGACACGCCCTCCCGCTCCGCCCAGAACGGTAGAAGTTATTGATGATTTCCCACCCTCAAAAAAAAAAGGAGTCGGTTGTCAGTGTGTCTTAAGTAAGGAAGTGCTCAAGCACTTAATACTGCAAGTACATTGCAAGGATATTATAGGATTACGCCAATATATCAGCAATCAAAATCTAGGTAGGTATGCAGACTAACTTAAGTATCTTATCCTTTTTTTACTGGTCATTCGATTTATGTCTGACGTTCTCACGCGTATTGCTTCAGTGGTGAAATACAGGTTTATTGAAATATCTAGATGGTTGTAGACAGTAATAAGCTTGCGTACATCAAGACCTTTTTGTTATTGTATGAGAGAGTCTCGATTTACCAAGACTGATCACGGGCGGCAGGCACATTTCTCTCATTTTATGACTGAAAAAGTCTGACGAAATTAATTTAAATAATATAATAGACATAGGTACAGACGCCTACATTAATTGGTTACCCCTTTTAATTCACGAGGATTACCCAACAACGGCTGGTCTGTTTAATATCAGCTAAGTACATTTTCTCGAGAATTTGGTACAACATGCAAGCTTTACGGTCATAAAACGTGAAGCATTTGTTTTTGGGGCTCGATTTTCTATTTTAAACTTTAACAAGTGACTCGCATTATAGATTTTTTGTAAATAATTCGTCCTACTGATGCTTAAGTTGGTCTCAGTTTTTATAGATACTCGGGAAAAAACAACGCTTTATTATTGCTAGAATCAGTTCGTTCGTTTTTATATTGTCGCGTAGTCGCGAGTCGTAGGTAATGATGATGTTATAATTATGTAACAAAACACGTCTTCAGATACATGTGTGTCAACAAATATACAATCAGCAAAAAATATTGTCCATTCTTTGAAAGTAGTTATTAATTAGCAAACTAATTAATAAAAGCTTATAGCTTCTTCTAGAAGCTATGTAGTAGCTTTTATGCATTAGTTGATAGTAGAAAGTAAATAAATAAAAAATAAGAAAATGCATACCGATGAAAGTACTTAATTCAATCTGCAGTTGAAAAAAGATGATCAACAAATTATGAAAGAACATCTAAGTAAATCAATAAAACCTGCAACTCCCGTAAAAATATTCTACTTTAGCCTGACGCTTCCTTCAATCTATCATGTAACTAGATACTATGTAAAAATCCAGAATTTCTCTAAAAAGTTATCTTCGTGTGTTGTGTTGCGGCACGTGTGGCCAACACATGTGGACAGGACATGTTGTACGCTGTGTTGTGTTGTGATCGTCGAGATACTGTCGCGGCCGACAGCTACGAGCTTGTTCCTGACATAACCTTTTAAATTTTGCAGACATTTCAGTATCTACTCATAAAATATTATGTAGGTGCTGATGCTCTTTATGTAAATAAGGTATTTGTAGGTACATTGTAAGAAAAAGAAAGCGACCCAAAAACTGATCTACCTTGACAATCAGACTTCAAAGACATCCATCCAACTTAAACCCTTTCGGAGCAAAGAGCAAACCATCCGTACGGGCCTCAAGTCCTCAACCCTTTTTACTTAAAGGCCATTGTACATTCTATTACAAAATGAAAAAAAAATAACAATTAAATTACGCCTGTCGTCGTAGCGGAAACAAGCAGAAAATATGTACAAAAAACGAATGAAATAATTAAAAATCCCTTCCCTTATTAAAAAAGGTAATGGTAAAAAGGTAGGTACTCGTACACCAATTTAGCTTGTTGCGAGTAAGTACGTACCAGTATTTTTACTGTAAATTGTGTGAATTTTGTGGGATATTCAGGTTGGCTAGGGAATACCCGTGGATATGTTAATTCACGACAACGTAATGCAAATAGGCGGCGGCAATTTATGTCGCTAAAACACTCTGTGGGATAAGTCGGGACGGTCCGCAGTGGGCCCGGCATCAGGCGAGTATCAGCCACACTACCACACTTCACTCAGATAGTTGCTGATGCCCGTGAATCGAAATCTGATTATTCAGTCACCCGTACTATATGTAAAGTGTCCTATAATATAGAGTGTTTAGGATCATAACACTTTCTACGATTGGGTAACATTTGAAACTCTCTATCGCTTTTAGCGCTTGGAAGCGATTGATAATTTTATGGAAGTAGATATGGGTTAAGTGTTATTACGTTAGCAATTCACGATAATACGACTGAGAGGATTCCGTTCTTTAAAAACCCGAGCAATATAAAGTGGATAATTCGACGATAATCAGATGCCCGTTCCCTGACTGTTAGTATAGTTCTGCACGACGAAATCTCATCAAAATTTCACAATTAGGTACTACTGAGCAGTACTGAATAGTTCGGCATCGTCAGTTATTATTGTATAAGTGACACTTTCATATTTTCTGGTAAATTGAAGTATTATTTACTTGTTGTTTCTGATGTGCTATTTTTTTGAAGATAACTTGTGAGAGTAGTATGGAAATATTTTATTTTTATATGGAAAAGACAGGCATAGAACGTACCTAGTAGATGGAAGCGTTCTGCAAACCGATACACAAAGATTTTAAAGGAATTAGGTACCTACTACTGGGTTAGACAATAGACATGCTATTTTATAACAAAATAAATTATTATGATATATTGTTGCAATTGATATATTTGGATATTTTGTTAATAAGTAGTCTGATTCACGGAGCAGAACTGCTCCGTGAGTCTGATTATATATCTCGTTATCTCAATTAATTGACAAAAATCATTTCGGTGTTGATCGAATCCCGATACCAGCACAGTATACTTTCTCAATGCCATTGGTGCCAGGTATTTCGATTTTTGGGCCAGACAACATACTATTTAATTCAAATTCTAGACAAAACAAACTTCCAATAGATACAAATATAACTAGATGAAGTAAAAACACCTGCACTCGGTGCACCTTGCTGCCGACGGCGACGATGTTCCGATGACCGGCAGATGGCGAAATAACCATTCAACCTTCTATAATATTATGTGGTGTACGTATTGTATTCTTGAATAACTGTAAAATCTCAGGTATAAAAGAGACACTTACTTATATAAGCTTAAAGAAATACAAGACATTTTGTTTGTATGATGTAGGTAGACCAAACTCATTAATAAATAGGGACTTGGAATATTGGACACAGCACGCATTGTGAGGAGGTTCCTCACTCCGGATCCCTCCCAGGTAGCTTGGATTTTAAAATATCTAACATTTTTTTTTGTTTTTTTGTCAAAGTAAAGAATAGGTAGGTACTGAGTAAAATATTATAAAAATCTATGGACCTAGAAGAGATCCTTGTGGTAATCCTTTTTTATTTTGAGCGTGGGTAATCATCAAATAACTTCTCCCGATCTGGGTGGAACGGGAGGGCGTGTCAGACTCTTACTGGCTAAAACCCACCCGTGTTCCTTCAGTTGCCTGTGCCACGGTAACCCTTTCGGACTTTCCCGCAACCCTGGCAGGCATCAGCCCTACCGGACCCCGTAATTGTTGCTGACATCTCTTCGAGGCGCGCGTGGAACACAACGCCGCGTATTCCTGAACTTGACTCATAGTTAGATAGTGCTGCACATTCAATAAGCCACCGTTATTCTTACCGTGATTATGTAGGTTTCGTAAAAAGGGAGAGTGACAAGGTACCCTAAGTTCAATAACTAAATCGCTCACGCATATTTCAAATATTATTATGTTCCACATTTTGTTCACATACTTTGCTTAGGTACTTGTACGAAGGGTACTAGAAAATTGTGAGACCCTTAGTCTACAGTTAGGCTTTGAAAGCTTCAATTCACTTTCCAATATTCCTTAAGCATATCCAAATTTATAAAAAGCTGTTCGAGTATCCTGAACATTCGATTCGTGCAAAGAATTATTTTTGGAAGTATTCTGTTCATTTATCATTTCCATATCAAATTAATGTATTTGTGTATGTTTGTGCTTATTTCGACAAGCTTTAAAGGAGGTATACAATAGGATTGATAAGGCTTATACAATTTCAAATTAGTCCGATAATGTTATCCTTTACACGTGTATATTTTATGAGCTGCTTTGAATTTAACCGGTTCTCTCGATATCATCAATTTAAACCAATACTGATATTTTCAGGTTCTATGATGTTTCCAGTTTTATTATCTGCGAATGCATATACTTGAGTAATGAGATGCCCTGGACAGCATAAAGGTGCATCGACGGACAAGCAATATTGGAAACAACAAAAAAAGATTATATGCGCTGTAGGAACATATACAGCACAGATGCAATGCAGGTACTTATTGATTTTCAGTTATCGAACAAGAAACACAAATAATGTTAAGTATAGCATGCAGTGAATGTCACTACTCGTTAGCCGTCTGGTTTAAGCTTACCAGAGACATGTATTGGTTAGCTTCGAGTAGTAGCAATGTAAGACCAATCGGTTTCTCAATCACGCGGCGCTCACTTCGAGCTATCTGTGCCACTTTGTGTCTCTTACTCACTATATCCTAACTCTTTTTATTTATTCGAGGGTTGAATAAAGTTAAAATATCGCTTTCACAACCATTTACTTAAATTGTTTGGTTAGATAAATAGTAAAACGTGTAATTAAATTATCTGTTTACCATGCTTCGTTTTTCAATGTGGTTATATGCAATTTAGGTTTAGGGGTAATCGATGTTATAATTATATTATTTCCGCACATCTAAGAGTAGATTAAATGATTTAAATTTTGTTAATTTTTGTTTGCTATGAAAAAATGACGCTAAATTAATAGCCCTATTGATAGATCACTTTTTATGTAAAACAATATTTTATGAAAAGAAATTTCTACGCCAAAGGCTTCTTCTCCGCCCTTCTATTATACCCTTTCTTTTCAGACGCTAATATCCATTATACACCTATGACATTATAATTTTTTCTTTATGTGTGTAATAAATACTCTTTTTACATACTTAGTGTCGATAATAATTACTATGTCACATTACCTACCTACCTCAATACCTACCACCTAGTTCAATGACGATAATAAATTTCGACGACACAAAAATGATGTCCCCAATTTTCGCTATTATTGATGAATATGTATAGTATATAAAGCTTTCTGGTGATCCACAGGATGAAAAAGTGATTGTGATAATATGTATGTGCTATTAAGCGCGCAGATACCGCGTTCTATTTCTTGGCAAGTTCAATGTTATCGCTTTTGGTTCCTGGCTGTCGGAAGCAGATATATGTGTTAACAAAATCGCCATGGGTGAAGACAGTATTTTTGTGAATGCTGAAACGACATAGAGATGTCGTAGGATAATTTGATACTTCGAATCTTCGCGGAAATCCTAGGGGTTTTGCGAAAACGCGGATAATTAGAATTTAGGTTAGGTTATGTTAGAACAGTGACCATTAGCGCGCGAAGGCGAGCGAGCGAAGCGAGCGTGCCGCGGCAGCGGCCGCCAAGTGCCAGATACCCTTCTATTGTTGTTGTATCATTTAGGTTAGGTTATGTTAGATCCTGACTTTGTCCAGTAAGATTTGATAATTTTTCGCCTATGTCTAATTATCCGCGTTTTCGCAAAACCCCTAGGATTTTCGCGAAGATTCGAAGTATCAAATTATCCTACGACAGAGACACTACAACCATATACTAATGTGGAAATTCATCGATTTCCTCCCTATGTCGGAAACTTTTATTATTTGGCAGTTTCGTGTTTTTGTCATTCTTTTATATTGTTAAAATTTGTTATTTTACTGGTCCTATTGTTCCCCCTGATACTGGCATCAAAGGCTAACAGAGAGGACAATACAACATATTGTCCCGCCTGATGAAGCGGTAGGCTAAAGGTATTTGAAAGGGAAGGGAGGCCGCCACACATGCAATATTCCGTACTCCACGTAATGCTTTTAATATTTATATGGTATCTTATCACCTGCAGGTTGAATTATAGAATTTCTTTTTAATATAATTTTATTTATCGTCCCGAAGATTTAACCGCAACATTTTTAACCCGTTAAAATAGTAATTAGTAGACAAACAGGTAGAAAATTTTGGACATTGACTCATGAAATACCGGGTGAAGTTGTTACATTATATGAATAGTGGCCATTTCAAATGAAACATTTCGTACCTGCCGTGAGTGTGGGTAAATTTAAATATGTACCGACGGAGTCCGCCTGTAATGTTTATTTAATGTAGCTAGTGCGAGATTTATAACAAAAGAAGTTTAAATAGCTTATTAGTTAGGGAGTGCGGACCGTAATAGATATTAGCAGCGTTGCCCCTCTTATGTGATTTAAACATCAAAGTTGAGTAAATCTTTTAAGTAAATGGATTTGACCTCTTAAGCTATTTGAAGGTTTTCTGTTTTTCTGGGTAGGTACATCTGAAAGTTAATAAGCGGCTTGTAGGGTGGCGTGGCGGGGTGCGTGTGTAGGATTATCAGCTACAGGTGTGGGCTGCTGGCGGCACACAGTGTTACGTCACCGTCGCGTTACGGTGCAGCTTTTCTTGTCATCAACTCTTTAAAACGGTGTTTATTAGGATGTTTCTTCCGTGGATTATTCGTGGACGTGTCTTTTCAGGATTTAATCGTTGCTCTGTTAGCATCTATTATTATTCATGACGTAAATTTTCTTGGCAAGGAAGGCATTAGACGAAAACTCATTAAAACCGAGACGCGGTCTGACTTTTCAAACTAGACACGTTAAGTCCACGCGTGACGCAAGACGGAACTAATTGCTATTCGCAACAAGTAAACTCGTTGCTTATTAAAACTCGCTGTCGTTAACACTAATTTACAAACTTTCACTGCTTACCCACTTCTGTATCTACTGCTTTATTAAGAACACACTGAAACACGAATAAAGGGATGAAAGGTAAAGCGCGCGAAATTCTGTCATCACGAACTGACTGGACTCGAAATGAAACCATTCCGCAGTTTAATGAATACATACTTCGAAGTTCATGCAAATGAAATTAAATGATAAAACAACGTGTTCCTCTGATGAATAAATACCAGGTATTGTAAAGATTATAGGGACCGCGTTGTATCGTAATGGTATCCTTTTAAATAGGTATGTATTGCATGCCAAAGTTTTTTGGCTAGGTTCAGCAATTGAGTCGGTTATAGAAACATGTAACCAATTTAATTTAGTATTCGATAACCTTAGAGGCAATTTGGACAGCTTGTTTGTGCGGTAGATTAGATGTTTACCCTCGAGCCGCGATGTCCCGCCTGATAACGCGCAAGGGTCGGCCGAGACGTGCCGACCGGGACCCAATATGTGAAATCGTTACATTGACGACTCCATTGCTGCATACCTTATCTTTTTTACAGTCCAATTCCAGATAACTGGCAGTGTGTAATATCTGCGGTATACATCTGTAATATTAAAGTGTTTATTATTAGCAGTTACGAGAAGGAGTGTAACGGTTAAGTAAACTTGCCACTGTATAACTATTGCACAAACACGTTTGTTTTTTACGGCAGCCTCTTACATTATTTAAACATGGAATCAGGTCGGATCGGGCTCCGAGCGGTGTACTCTTGGATATAAACAAGTTCGCTATTCCGTAGTTGTCCGCTAATCATTGCGTGAAGTCGTGCGCGGTCGCCACGGATCCCGGATCAACCCGCGCCGATACATTAATAAAGAGATCACTGCCGACTCGATGGAACCTGCCGCGAATGAAGTGAAGAGTGCTCTGTGAATGTGTCGTCGTGTTCCGGTAATTTAGATTGACTTGTTTCGTGCCGGCGAAATTGTTTTCAGGTCGAAGTATACACAAAACAACCACCGTGGCACATTGTTGAAGCACGCAATTTATTATTCACAAATAGACTACGGAAATTGAGTTTTAACGAAGACAAATTGAACTAAAGCGGAATCAATTACGGGAGATTTATTTTCACTGAGAGAAAGAATTAAGTAACTGCGAGGCAAAGAGATGTAAATTGAATTTTTGTCGTAGCCCCGAAAAGAAAGGAGTTCGGGGAACAAATAGAATGTCGCAATACATTAAAAAGTTTGTTGGTTCCGTATTTAGTAATTTTTTGAAAGCAAATAAAGCGGGAACAATAGGACACCATGCTCCCCAACCAATTAAGTGAGTTCCGTCCTGTCAATATTGAACATAGACCTATGCCTTCATTAGGAAAGTTTCCTTCATAATTTATTCACAACTCGATTGAAATCCTTTCGCCGTAAGTATCGATGTGTTTAGAATTTTACGCTTGTTGTGACAAAACATGTGACGTCTGGACTGAGGACGGAGGGTGATACTTGATACCTGAATTATCACACGGTTATTTTGAGTGAGTGGGTTCTTACAATTTATGAATGATTAACTGGAAGTGACATTGATCAGTACGGACACAAGGAAATCATTTAAGGTAAATGTAAGCTCACCCAGTCCAATCATATAAATTAGTGTGGATTACGCTTACGTGGCTCAGATAATCAAGCGATATCCCGTCTGTTGAAATGACTCTACACCGCTCCACAACTTGCGTGTTTATTGTTAACACCTACTTACTCTATGTGCGGCCTCACGCTGACGCTACAAAACGTGATGACGCGTTGACGCGCGATGTTGTGCGATCGTGTGAACCGACCATTACTTATTGGACACATGACAATCACACTACTATAATAATTTAAAGACTTTGATCAAGAATATTACTAGATGTCCGATGAGCGCATCAAAAACGACCGGAGAAATTTAATAAGACTACAAATAATGTTGTGGTCTTATTTTGCAACTTATTTTTCCATACTCCATACGTAATTATTGTTCTTATTTTATAAATAAGTTTACTTTTAATCGAAGTAGTAAATATATTGCAAACGATATTAAACTTTATGTTTGAGTAATAAGGTTTGTAATCAAGCTATATGCAAACGCGTCCACTTGAGCGCTGTGTTTTTGTTCCTAATCCTTAATCTATAGCTATTGTTGATCGAAGCTTAAAGGTAAATTAAGTTAGTGTGATTATCATGCTTCATCATTATCCTCCTGCCCTTAGGTAGGTACCCTATATTCATAGGGCCAGTGCAGCCTTCTTGTTCCATACGTCTCTATAGGCCGTCAAGTTAACTTGTCTTTGTATGGTTTCGTACCCAAAGGGTGCCAACTAAGCCTCTACTGTCCGTCCGACCGTTCGTCCGTCCATCCGACCGTCGGTCCGACCGTCCGTCCGACCGTCCGTCCGACCGTCCGTCCGACCGTCCGTCCGACCGTCCGTCCGACCGTCCGTCCGACCGTCCGTCCGACCGTCCGTCCGACCGTCCGTCCGACCGTCCATCCGACCGTCCGTCCTACCGTCCGTCCGACCGTCCGTCCGACCGTCCGTCCGACCGTCCGTCCGACCGTCCGTCCGACCGTCCGTCGGACCATCCATCCGTCTGCCTGTCAGCGGGCTGTATATCACGAACCATAATAGGTAGACAGTTGAATTGTTCACAGAGTGCGTATTTCTATTGCCGCTGTAACAACAAATAATAAAAATAATATATAGTTAAAAATTAAAGGAACTCTTTTTTTCCCATACAAAAAAAATTTTTTTTTTAAATATGTATCTACTGTTAAATATTGTACGGTGATACGGTACCCTCCGCGTGCGAGTCCGAGTCGCGCTTGGCCGGTTTTTTTATATTGCACGCGTTTCTGTGACAAAATAAACATTGTTTCTTTATTTCTTTCCGTTCTCTCAGTATTCCCTCACTTTCGAGCCGTGTCATCTTTGACTTTAACACCACCTATCATCGTTTCTTTGATCTTTGGTCTTGCTTATCAAGAATAATAAAAAAAAAACAAATTATCCACCTACCTACCACCTACCTAACCTATCCACCTACCTACCTATCTACCTAGTTCGGGACCTGAAGACCTTGTGTGGATGTTGTCAAATATTATTGTTATTATATTATATTGCGTTTGAAATTGAAGTTCCGAAATGGCATGTATTTTATCGAACGCCAAATAATCCCCATTTTGCTGTCCTAAAAATATTAGAGGGTTAATTAAATATTTTCCTTCCAAAATGTTCAAAACAAAACCTTGATCAACAATTTTATTGAAATATTTTTTCTTAGAACCCATAAAGGTAGTTCCAGTGATACAGTGCTCGTCTGTCGCTGTTCTGTGGCGGCAGATGTTCCGGTTCTCACCTGGCGCGCGCGCACATGACCACCCGCACGCGACTCCTGCGCACGCCATGAGTATTATTAATATCACAGTATCGATCACTCACCCTCGCTAAGCCGAATTTAATTTATGTTTTATCATTACACGCTACATTGACACGCAACTTTATTCTTATTTATGTGATTTTTTTTTTGTAAATTTGTAGAGCACTTTGTTTTTTTTTTTTGCCGATTGTGCTTTGTTCCTTTTATGGTTTTGCGATTCATTTTGGATTGTAGGTTAATTCTACTTTAATATTAAAATATAAATATAAAACGTATCACAATATTTATTTATGGCGTCGTTGAGGTCTGATTCAGCCTATCTAATAAGGTTATTTGTGGGCGTTCTTGTATTATTAGTTTTATTCGCGAATCGCGCTGTACAAGCACAGCTGCCTCTTAAGACCTAGATTTGCAAAACAGAATGTGATTCATTACTTTCAGAATCGTTGTTACATGAACGATAAGACGTGGGTGTTGTCGTTTGAAATGTAGGTCCTAAAATAATTATAACTAGGAGTAACGTTTCGTTCACAAATCTAATGTATTATAGTCTCCTCGCTTCTTACACCACTTAAATAACATTTATTTTACTCTTAAAACTTCATATCTGCTGTTAATAAATCCAGTAGACCCTAATATTAGAATTGAAAAGTCTTGTGGAACTTTTGAAGATAAATATCGCCTGAAAATAACATCACAATATCTTTAAGTAGCTATTTGAGGATAAAAATAAGGAAGACATACCTAATGGGCTAACGCAATACGGCTTGAAAAACTTCGCGTACCTATGTAAATAATACCTTTATGAATGTCTTCTCAAGACAAAAGATTAAATAAAAGAATAAAAGCCTCTTCAAATAACAGAACGTGATTGCTGAAAAAGTTTTGTCCGTATAAGCTGTGACTGTAAGGGAAACGATTTTCAAATATCTAATTTTCTATAGTTGTTTTTTTTTTGTTTAATTATGTAATGTTTTGTACAGTCAAGGAATTTGATTATTGACATAAGTACATAATACGTCAATTTTTCATGTAGGTAATAGCCGTTATCGAAGTCGGCAAAATTACAATGACTTTTCCTGATGAGGTCCAAACTACTAACTAGAGTTAGTTTTCGTAAATTAAATGAATAAAACAGTCGAAATCCTTTACTTGACCTTAAAATAATCGTCAAATTTTTCGAATAGCAATTTGTCTTTTAATTACCTATTTGAAGTACAGGCGTGTATACATGATACGGAGTCTATGTTTCATGGCGTATATTGAGCCGACATCACGCAGTTTTAAACCGACGGCAGCCATATAGCGCTTGTTTGTGGAGTGGGAACTGCATACAGCTTCACGCTTCAAGCCCCAAATTCGTGCATTTTGATGGAAATTGCCTTTGTGATGATAAAAATTGTGCTCGGCCGGACGAGAGGGGCCGCCGCTCGGAAATGAGAGTTCATACATTTTATTTCACAATCGATTTTGTTTGATTTAATTTTATTGCTCAATACAGTGAGCCAACGAGTAAATGAGAAAATGTAAATGCATTGGTACTTTTGAATACGTATTTATTTTGTAGGCATGAGTAATTATGAAATCGTTATCAACATGGAATGGAAAGCTGGGATAAACTCGAATTGGAAGTTCGGACATACGAGTAGCGTACACTAGCTTCTGCCGGCGAGTTCGTTCGCGTGGAATTTTTGGTTCCACCGACACACCCCGTCGCGTCGCACCGCGATGCATCGCCTGCCCGCGCTATGATTTAGTTTTCGCTTAGCGTTCTTTCTGACCTTTTTTCATTAAGCTCGGCTCCTACGGGTCCTAGCATGATTTTAAATAATCTCAAGAAACTCTCTCTCTCTCCCCTCTCTCTCTCTCTCTCTCTGATCTCTCTTTCCTTCCTCAAGAATTGGGCTATCAAATGCAAAAATAATTTTTGATATCCGACGGGTAGTTCCAGATACCTATTACCCCCTACATACAAACTTACAAACAAACAAATTTTACCTCTTTATCCTTTTTACGTGGCAATCTAAAAACGAGCGTAAAATTGAAGCATTAAATAATAAATTTCGTACATTCGATATTTGGTTTAATCGTTTGCATTGTGTAAAACAACCCCAGTGGATTGCAGAGTCATGGCCGTAGCAATTAAAATTATGTATTATCCCAAGCATACATAGTTTTCAATAAACAAAACTATGCAAATACCATTAATTAGGTACTATACACATTAAATGGAAGAAGTAAATAACTAATTGCTATTGTGATTTTCGAAACCCACGCGGCTTTCAGTAAACAAATTGGATGAATAATTATCTACTCGTTAAGTTGTTTATATATAGTCTATAACAGAATGTATAAATAATGTGAATTTAAGGGCGATTTGGTTATGTAAATGCCATAACAAATATCAATTTTTCGCTTGGCTAGGTTCAGATAATGGCGAGGGCGGTGTCGGTCGCACGTGACAAACTGACGACTCGCCGATAAGTGGCGAACAGTACCCCAATTCTCGTAATTTTAAGAACGTTCGCAGTTTAATCTCAGTGTCAATATGTCAAAAATCCCTCTAATTTCCCTACGTATTTGACAAGTTTTTGACATTGATTGTCGCTGAGATGAGATTGCGACTAGATTTTGAACGTTTTTAATTACGGGAATTGGCCTTCTGATATTACTGCATATTATAAAACAAAGTCTGTCTGTCTGTCTGAACGCTACTCAAAAAAAAACTCAAAAACTACCGAACCGATTTTCATACGGTTTTCAACAATGGACGAAGTGATTCGTGGGGAAGGTTTAGGTTAGGTTAAAGTTTTGTGTAAATTGGCTAAAATATGACGATGACTGCGAAGATGTCAAAAAACCATGCCGACCAAATAGAGTTACCCATATGAAAACAATGTATTACGGAATTAATACATTGTAGAGCAGGAGGGCGTGTCAGACTCTTACTGACTAAAACCCACCCGTGTTCCTTCAGTTGCCTGTGCCAGGGGCCACGGTAACCCTCTTGGACTTTTCCGCAACCCTAGCAGGCATCAGTCCTAGCAAACCCCGTCATTGGTGCTGACATCTCTCTGAGGCGCGCGTGGAACACAGCGCGCCGTCGACCCGGGCCTGGTCCTTGTCGAACGGCGAGCTGCCCATTGCTCGCCGTTCGCAAGCCTGCGCCTACGGTGGCCGGGAATCGGCCTGCGATTCCCGACGCCCAGGGCGTCTCCTGCAGCGGCTAGGGGCGTGAGGGCGCAAATTTTGCCTCTCCGTCACGCGTTCCGCCTCCTCCTTCGCGAACATTACTGCTTCGCAGAAGGAGGTGACGGCTTCCCAAGCCCTCTCGCTCCGTACCATGACCTGGACCAAGGCCGGACGCGAGAGATCGCCACCGCCAATCGCCTCCACGAGGACATTGTTTACATTGTTATTATTTATTCTTTACATTTACATTTTACATTGTTTACCTGGATTAACACATAGGTTACCTACATAATTTAATCCCGGTAGTAAGTTCCGTGGGATATGTTTTTATTTTTTTATTTTTATTTAAAATGGGTTTGCTCTTGACTCTAGGCTAGGTAAGTGATGACAGAGACAGAGTCGACGTTGGAGTGAGTTTACCGAGAAGAAGCCTGTTCACTCATTTTTTTTCATAATTTTTCCGCATCTACGCGGACGAAGCTGCAAAAGCTAGTTAGAAAGAAAGAAAGAAATCATTTATTTGCTGATAATGTAGGTATACATATACGTTGGAATATTTGTTAAGTGTCCCGATACATTTTACCTTACGGCATGCAACATATTTGGTTTGAATTAAATAGTACTATATATACAGCTATCGATGCGATTATTATTAGCCATAGTCAAATTTAATATGTAGTTACAGATATGACTAAAAATTAAAAAAAAAAATAATAATCAAAATAATCAATGAATTAAATATAAATCTCTCGCAAATCATATAATGAAGAATAATGTCGTAATGTGTAATGTTAAAATGCTTAATGTCAAAATAATCTAAAACATTAACGACAATCACAATTATTACTAGTTACTCGTATAATCTTTACATAATCTGGTAATGTCAAAATCTGTTTGCCAAATTACAATATAGCAACAACCATAAAAAATAATAAATAAATAACGTTGCTAATAAAGTTTAAGGGCGCAATCACACATGCTCCGCTTGGCAGCTGGGACGTATCTGCGTCAATCGCAGCATCACGATTTTTCGTACAAACATAAGGTTTGCCTCATATCCATTTTCGTCAATGTGATTTGCAACTTCTGTCGGAATACCCTTTGCACGATCGTGTCTCACGTCAGTGTCGATCAACAGCTGCTGTCAATTTATAATTGGCCATTGCAATCGATTTTTGTTATGGTTGCACAGTGGTTGAAATTACCGGACATGGCGAATTATAAAAGTTTCACTATGGCTTTGTTAATTGGTTTTTGTATTTTAACAGATTTTTGTTTTGCTAGCTGTTCACAACCATTCTCTTACTCGAAAACTAGCAGCCTATACCTGCATAATATAGTTAAAATATACTTTGTCAGAAAAGGTCTTTCCTTTATTTGAAAAGTACTACACTAAATACCTACAATGATGCTTTTTATTAATACGAAACAAACATGAGGGGCAATATTCTAAAGTAATAAATTGCAAAATATTATTCAGGCCTTTTCCCCTAAGTGGTAAGAAAGACTGAAAAACGTAAAATGCTAATATTTTTAAGGCATAATAAATATTTAGAATTCTTCACATTTGTAGGCGATGGTTATTTATGTGTGCCTCTCCCACGAGGCGTATGTTAAACAAAATACATAAAATTCAAATTAAGAATGAATCTAAAATTGAATTTAAAAACTAAAACGTTCTTCATATAAGCACTCACAACGAATTAAAAATGTATATCAGAAAATGTGATACAGTTACGTAATAAACTAGCTCCTTTTATTTAAAAAAGGTTCCTAGACTTCCTCTGAAGAAAGGACTAAAAGAGATAAACGCTCCACATTTTTTTTTGAGAAAATAATGTAGTTCACTTTGCAAGACAGAGGAGAAAGGTTTTATAGAGTCCACTTAACGGAATGAAAACCTACCTACGACTCCTACACATTGACATTTAAAGGAACGTTATTATGTTTCCCTCCCACCTACTTTCGGGAACATAGTTAATCGAAAACGGTTCAAAACATGCTTAAACATTAAACACAAAATCAATCAGCGAACTCGTCACTATTAGAGTGTAGCTGTAGGTACTTGAAAAGCTACATGTACTGGAGTCCCGTTGTTCCCGTGGTCGCAAGCGCGGCTGCTGATCGTGGGGTCCTGGGTTCGATTCCCAGGTCTGGCAGTGTTATTGGGTTTTTAACCGACTTCAAAAAAGGAGGAGGTTCTCAACTCGACTGTATGTTTTTTTTTTTTGTATTTTTGTTACGCGATCATTCCGCCAATTATGAATTGATATTTATGATTATTTTTTGGCTTGGTAGGTCATACTCCAAAGGTGGTCCCATATAAATTTTATCGAAATCGGTCGAGCGGTTTTTAATCAACTAAATCAACGATAAGATAGCATTAAATAAAATAAAAACCGGCTTCAAACGGACGTGGGCGTGTAAGACGATCGTTTTCGAATTGGTGTGGGGTAGGTACCATAACTAAAAAGTGAAAAATAAAAAACGTTATATTACAAAAAAAAACAACCGACTTCCAAAAAAAAAACACTACGAAGTGAAAAATCACTTTAATTTCGGAAGTCAGTGGAAACAAACTAAAATACAGATGCAAAGACACCGACTTCCGAAATTAAAGTAATTTTTCACTTTGTAGTGTTTTTTTGGAAGTCGGTTGTTTTAGTTTTTGTAAAAACGTTTTTTTTTCTACTAGAAATTTCTCAGTAACAGCCTGGAGTTTGGAAGTTGGCGGTGTGATGCCCCGTGCCTCGGAAAGCACGTTAAGCTGTTGGTCCTGCGCCTGATGTCTCTCCGGATTGCTGTCGCATCGAACTATAAAAGTGAGGGAAGAGAGAGTGCACCTGTGCACACTGGTGCCATATAATGTCTCCCGCGTCGATCGCTCATCTCCGCTGAGATTGGCCACCATGAAACGAAATTCGGCCTGGATGGGGGGGGGGGGGGGGGAGATTATACAGGAGATTTCGATAAAGTTTGGTCCCCGTTGTGAGGCTGTCAGTGAGGTCGAATGAGCTGAGCCTTCACTCAAACAATGTTAATAGTTATGTTAACATGGCGACGTAGTAACCTACTTGTCTTCTGAGATGAGCTCATAATGAACGAATATGTAAATTAGATTTAATTTAATCCGAGTTTGAGCCTGATTTTAACTCCTATCAAGTCAAAAGACATGAAATATGGACGCGTGCACTCGGTACGAAGCTACAAAATGCAGATGAAACAAATTTTACATTGAGATAACTCGACTAATACTCGGTGTAAGGGACTGGGGACATCGACGCGCAAACTGTCACCACGAATTTAGCACATGATTCCAGACATAAATTCTTCGTCGGTTAATAAAAAAAAACTGCTGTTTCATACCTACACGGCTCAAATTTATAGAACTGTGGCTTTTTTTGGTACAGTCAGCGTCACGATGTGGGTACCCCCCTTCAAAGTTAATTTTAATACAACTGGGGTAACCAATTGATGCAGTCCACCGTACGCACACACAGAAATGTCACCCTGTATCAGTTGTAAGAAATTGCAACTTTTAGTAGGTACCTGAGGGGCAATTCCCGTATTTTTAAGAACGTTCGCATTCTAATCTCAGTGTCAATCTGGCAAAAATTGTATAGCGTTTACCTAAATTTTTGACATTAGACTGTCGCTGAGATGAGATTGCGACTTGATTTTGAACGTTTTTAATTACGAGAATTGGCCTTCAGATAGTGTGTAATCAGCCAAATAATAGTTTTCCCTGATTGTACATTTGTATGTAGATACTCACTCAGTACGTGCGGATTTCGGCGATGAAACTGTACGCAGTGTCGATATTCCATACAATTTTTGACACTGGCACCCCTTGAACGCGGTTTAGATGTGCTGAACGCGTTCAGCCCTAAATCTTCGTTGAGTTACGGTTAAGGAATACGTGTAAGGTAATGTTGCTTATCTTTTACACAAACGATAAAACAGCTCGAAGGGGTAATTAGTAATTAGAGAGGGGTAATTAGAGTCTAGAGTGAAGTCGAAAGCCCGATGCGAATACCGACAGTACGAGGCTGCGGGCATTTTACAGGAAAACCGAGTAATGAATTTATAACAATGTGTTATTTGATGACGCATTTTTTTCAGGTTTTGGTGAGACACCATTGAGGTAGGGATTGTGGCTTAGTAATAATTGCTGCACGGGTCGATCGATCAGGTTAAGCTATGCTTGCCGCGGTTGGTCCGTGGATGGGTGACCATCTTTACATACCAAGACCCCTCCGTGCCTCGGAAAGCACGTTAAGCCGTTGGTCCCAGCTGTCATTCGTGGATCTTTGACAGTCGTTTCGGGTCGTCAGAAGCCCGAAAGTCTGACAACCAGTCTCACCAAGGTGTGGTATTACCCAGTAACTGGGTTGTGGAGGTCAGATAGGCAGTCGCTCCATGTAAAATACTGGTATTCAGCTGCATCCGGTTAGACTGGAAGCCGACCCGATACTTGGGAAAAAAAAAATCAATTACAATGGGCATTTAGATACATATTTTTGGAGATCTCCTTTTAAGCAAGGAATTGCTTGTATTAGAAAAAGACTGGGCAGATGATGGTAAGACACCATTGAGGGTTTGCAGATTAATATCTTAATTGTTACCCCAGCAGCCCGTCGGTGTTGTTAAGGTTACGTAACAT
This sequence comes from Brachylomia viminalis, assembly GCA_937001585.2. NCBI lineage: Eukaryota > Metazoa > Arthropoda > Insecta > Lepidoptera > Noctuidae > Brachylomia > Brachylomia viminalis. The sequence goes on along the minus strand of OW443302.2, from coordinate 8,062,239 downwards.
CATTATCACACCTGCGGTACCCGATGGGTTAGACAGAGGTGTACCTATAGTACACCCAAATTTCGCCAGCTATGTTTATTAAGTCCCATGTAATAGGGCGCGAAGCTCTTGCCATCGACCGGGCACAAAATCAAGACCCTAGCCTGCTACTGAGATTTTCCAGTTGGAAAATCCAATAACACTGCCCGACCCGGGAATCGAGTCCAGGAGTCCAGGAACTCATGTTTAGCCATAGCGCTTTCTTTTAAATGATGGGTTTGCTCTTGACTCTAGTCTAGGTCAGTGGTGACAGAGACAGAGTCGACGGTGGAGTGAGCTTACTCAGAAGAAGCCTGTTCACTTTGAAGAGATTAGGGTTGTATGCGTTCGTAAACACAGACGCAGGTAGAGAGTTCCATTCTTTTGCTGTGCTCATAACAAAATACATTTATTTGGAAACGCTTTGTGCGAATTGGTGGAATAGCAACTAGATAAGGATGGTAACTTGCAGTGCGTCTACATGACCGGTGGAAGAAGGGGGCCGGTGGAATAAGTACGTGGAGTTCTTGGGCACACTCACCGATGTACAATCTGTAGAAGACCGACAAGCTTGCGACCACTAGGACAATCAGACAATAGTTGAGTCTTATGCTCCTAAAATTGCATTCAAACACAACAAATCAAATCTTAACCTCGTTTCCTTTACTCGTGTAACCTTTAATATATTTTATGGTGATTCCTTGCAATTCTACTTAACTCCGAATAGGAAAGTAAGTGAGTCTGATCGATGGTTGATGGCGTTAAAATGCTTGAAATGTTCCGCCGGTGACGGGTGGCGTGTTCGCTTAGTGAACGGCGCCATACGTTTGCACAGCGCGCGACAGTTGGCCCCTGTTGATTCGGCACGAAGCCAATTATGTCTACCTTATATTTCAGACTCCGCGGTGCATAAGATACATTATTTAGGGAAAAAAACTGCAATATTCCTTCCCTCCACAGTGCACTTGAATTCTCAAATTACTCCCAACATTCTTAGAGCACTCAAGAAGCTCCACAAGCTTCGTGTCTAGATGCGGTCTCATCTGCATAACCATGCATAAAATCTTATTTTGTGAACAATAATAATTTGTTACAGCTTCACTGTTAGCCGCACTTTATGTAGATGATACGAGTGCAACAATATGAAAATTAACCTGTCTGCGGGTCGGAGATATGCAGCTTCACTTTTATATGCTGTGAATGCACAAAAGTGTGTTGGGATTCGTTAATTACTGAAATTTTCATGAAAGTCGGCCCAGACAGACTGATGCACATTTTTAATAACGGATCATTGAATTTACTAGTAGGTACGCGAGTGAAATATGAACAAGCTGGTCGAGGCAACAGGAGGGTGGAACTGAGGCGTATGGGCGGTAACGGATGACCGAGTGATAGCTAAAGCTGGCGCTGTGCCGCTCGGCGCCCTGCGCTCGGCCGGCTCACTCGCGCGCTGTCGGCGGTCGGCCCCGCACGGACGCACCCGCACGTCGCTACTACGTACGAACTCGCAAACTTTGCCGAACTTTCGAACTGAGGAAAAGTGCGCAGTGCCCTCGGATCAAATTGGATGCAATTTCTTTAATGTGTGCTGTGACGTAGAATACTTCTGTGCATTTACTAAGTTGGAGAAAACTGTTTAACGCTGAATATTTTGGATTTAAGCTTTGTTTGTTCGTTAATGGATGACTTTTGATTGTTTTATGGGTAAGTTAAAATACATTAATTAACCTACAATATTTAATTTTAACATTATCAAATATAACTAAAAGAAATATTTTGATAGTATTTAACAAAAAAAATGAAGCTCTTCAAAAATATGTTATAAGAAAGCATTTTAAGACATAAACCAACTAACTGAGGAATACATAGCTTAATAATAATTTATAAATGAAGGGGTATGAGGGGATTTATCAGTAATTATTTGAGTTTAATCTACTTAAACCGTAGGTCTGTGAGGCCTAATGTATGTAAAAATGTATGTTATGCATGTAGGTTTGTCGTGCCATGCATCATATTTATGAATAATGGAGTGCATTACTTAGGTACCTACATAGAATATGTATAGAATTAGAGTTACCTAGTTAATATTCCTTTACAAAGTCATTTGTCAAGGAATATTTTTAATATAGAAGCAATTATGTTTTTTAAATCTACCTACATTTTATTTATTGTCGCGTTGCTTGGCTTTGAGATTGCTAAAACCAATGGCTGAATCCTGAATCCCTGAAGGATTTTCCATTACGAGCGTAAAGTTTAAAAGCACATTGCAATACTTTGTTCCGATCTGGAAAAAGAAAATGAAATCTCAGAGCTACCGCATTTTGAAAGAAATCTGTTGTTTAGTTTTTATCGGTTTTGAAAGGCCCCGCTGAACAATGACCCGATAAAGTCTGTACATTTATTCTGCAAAAAATCACACTACTGATAAATTATTTTATTTCTGTAAGTAGGTTTGTACAAACACTTTTACACGTCAAACATATATTTTTTTTAAACTAGTTGAGGGTTTCCTATCTGACTACTCTGAGAAGAAAAACCGAAACAAACTCAGAGGTCACAGTCTCGTTTAAAGTCCAGACAAAATATTCGTCAGATCATGTGACGACTATGTAGATCGGTATCTAAAATGGTCTTTTGAGGAAAGACCACACAGTTTGAGTGGACCTGTCAAGTCAGTGCACGCAATTGTCAGCAACCGTGCAGCTCAACTCAGAACTTAAGGAGCTCAATGATTCGACGAACAATACCAAAGAAAGGACATTTGAGTAGGCGGCATAAATTTGATATAAAAATCTTGTGTATATAAAAATCCGGACTTAATCTTTGAGGACCATGTAGATTAGTGTCTGAAATGGTCTTTTGAGGAAAGAACCACACAGATTGAGTGGACCTGTCCAGTCAGTGCACGCATTTGTCAGTAAAGCTAAGCTAAAAGTAAGTAAGTTAAGCTAAACGAATGTAAGAGGTACATCATGTCTGTATCAAGTTTATAACGGTGACGATAAGAAGACAGGAAGGCTATTTTAGGTCTGCACTCAGCTCTCGTAAGTTATTTTCAGGAATTGTTATTCAATCAATTTCCACCCACAGCAGGCTGGGGAAAGATTTTCTGGTGGGAGTTCAGGCCTTTAGGGTCTCGATCTCATTGATTTAGTACCTATTTCATCGAGTTAACAGTTCGAATCTATCGCTATCATAAGAATTTGAACCACAAAGCATAAAATGAACAGTTAAGATAACTAAATTTTGCACAACACTGTCCATTAAGACTAACGAGCATTCTTGTATATTAGGTATAACATGGTTCTTTGTCTTCTTTTAAGTTATTTTCGGTTGTGTTTGATTAAGGCTGGTTTTTCAATTGTCAGATAACTTTTATCTGAAGAATAAATCTGACAGTTTGACATATTTTCTATACAAAAGCTGTCAAACCGCAATATTTATTCCTCAGATAAAAGTTATCTGACTATTGAAAAATCAGCCCTACGGTAACCTGAATCAGTTTAGGAGTAAGTTGCTATTTGTAAAAGTTCGATGGGACTGACATCGTCACATATCAATCTGCCTACTCTTGTCCCAACTATGTTGAGGTTAGCTTCCAGTCCAACCGGATGCAGCTAAATACCAGTATTTTATATAGAGCGACTGCATATCCAGCAGTTGGTAGCAGCTGGATGAGAGTTGCCGAGAATCGAGTTAAATGGCGTGCAATTGGAGAGGCCTATGTCCAGTAGTGGGCTGCTGTAGGCTGATGAGGATGATGATGACTGCATATCTGAGTTCCACAACCCAGTAACTGGGTAACTATAGTCTGATAACCAGTTTTACCAAAGAGTATCGCCTTTACTAAAACTGGTTCTCAGACTTTTGGGCTTCAGACTACCCGTAACGACTCAAAGATCTACGAATGACAGTCCAGACCAACGGCTTAACGTGCTTGCCGAGGCACGGACGGGTCTCGATATGTAATCGATGATCACCCATCCATGAACCGACCGTGGCAAGAGTAGCTTAACAGTAGGTCGACAGATGCGGCTGTTATCGTGCATCGTCACATATGTGTACAAAAAACCCTTAAATAAATAAATAATATATCTTATCAAAATGTGTTTTTATAAAACACAGAGAGGGTTTCTATGCACGATTAATACTATCAACAACTCAACGGCACGTGCCTTTTAGGATCTGCTATCGTACTCGGAGCATTAATACTAATACTAAATCTACAAGATTTAAAACCTTCGTATAATCCATACTGTTAGTGCTTTAAGATTTCCTTTTACAGTAGAACGTGAAGATCTCGGTAAGTCTAGACCTTAAGCTAGCACTAAACGTTTCGCACTACAACTCGTATGGATGCACTTAAAGAAGCAAGGCACGTGCGCAAACACCTAGATTTCGAACAAATATTAGATAGTTGAAATATTTTAGCATAGTGCGGAGTCGAACATGCGGCCAAAGGCGCTTTGTCTTAAACTTTTAGGGTCAGTTGGGCTTGGCTCGTAAGGTCTAAGGTCTAAGGACAGTAGAGCCTTTTTGAATAATATAACAACAGAAGGCCAATTCCCGTAATTAAAAACGTTCAAATTCAAGTTGCAATTTCATCGCAGCGACAATCAAATGTCAAAAATGTAGGTAAACGCTGTACAATTTTTGACAGATTGAGACTGAGATTAGAATGCGAACTTTCTTAAAAATACCGGAATTGGCCCTGAAGGTCATTCTTCGTCATTAATATATCTAAAGTTTCAAAGCCATATATGGTTAAAATGAACGAATTAGTACTTCTAATTCGATATTGGTGAAGATACAGACAGGTTTATTTTTAACCAATAGCTGTCAATAAGACATTAGGAATCTGGTAGAAGTTATCAGCCCATGTTTTCGCTACATTAAAGTCCTTCCAGATGTGGTTTATACAGGGTGGCCCAGAGAGAAATCAACTTTTGAAAATTCAAGAAAAAAAAGTGTATAATTTTGTAAACTTGTATTTAATTCTAAAGATAATTAAATGAAATTTATTTAAAAAAAATACGTAGTCTAAATGGTGTGACGGTTACAGCATTCTTCCAATCTGGCATCAACATTTTGGAAAACTTTCGTTAGAATGTCCCTTGAAATGGATTCCATTTCTTGCTTAAATTCAGCTTTAGTTGCTGCAGAGTAGTTGGATTATTAGAGTACACTTTGCTCTTTAGGTAACCCCACAAAAAGAAGTCTGCTGGAGTGAGATCGGGGCTTCTTGGTGGCCAGGAGATGTCACCCCTGCGTGAAATTAACTTTCGTGGGAACATGTCTCTTACCACGGCGTTGCTCTCGTTTGAAGTGTGATATGTAGCCCCACCGTGCTGGAACCAAGTGTTCCTGTTATAACTTCGAGATTTTTGCAGCTTTGGAATCAAAAAACTTCTCAGCATGGCCGTATAGCGCTCTGAATTTCACTCGTGGATTCGCGTGTGTGTATGTGTGTTTTCAACGGTCCGTGATACTCTTTGACGACCCCGAAACCACATTTTTTGCGTCGATCCTGTCCTGTCGAATTTTTCAATCCATTGCTTTATTAAATTAGAGCTTGGACACTCACTGATACGCCCCAACTCGTATTCAACACGGTAAAGGCCTCGAACAGTCACATAAGATCGAACTTTCTCGTAAAATGCGAGGACACAAAACGCGCGCTGCTCCGCCGTGTAATGACTAATGACTCATGGTGACTTAAATTACAAAAACTGCGCTACGCAGTACTACGCACTGCTGCTATCCCCGCGCCCCTCCATTTTGTCGTTTAGAAATGCGCGCGAAATCAAAAGTGCATTTCTCTCTGGGCCACCCTGTATTAGTGGCGAACTAGAGTGACTAATACAAAAGCTATTTGCTTCATCACATTGCTTTCAGTTAAACTTAACACTGCAATAGTAGGTAGATTCGATGAGTTTAAATGGTGGTATAATAAAATAAATAAAATAAATAAATAAATATCGTCTGACAGTGCACACAGCACCATCTAGTTAAGCACTTAACACTTAAGGCTTGTGTTATGGATACCAGATGGTTGATACACTACTTAAATACATTTTTTTTTCGTAAATACATACATATTATAAATATACATCCATGACTCGGGTACAAATGTCCATATTCATCATACAGACATTTGCCCCTACCGGGATTCGAACCCAGGACCATTTGGTTTCGCTGACTACACTTAGCCACTGTAGCCACTACACCAAACGTGTCGTAATAACTTCAGATAAAAGGATTGGCATGAAATCTAAGCACCAGAGTATTTGTAAAACGGACCCCATCCAAGACCCCATCGAGATTTGAAGCATTCAGCCCAAAAGTGCTCGTTAGGCAGTTGTTAAGCCATTTCAAAAAGTTTAAATGACCCAGAAAACCTAGAAATGTAACAAATATTTCCCATCCTTTTGCGGGATCCCTAAACCGGACGTTCCGCGTTCCGCCGCTGCGCAGTTTGGGTCGTCCAAAGTGTAGCTATTAAAAATGGCTCCTCTACACAAGAGGCCATTTTAGAGGCACTTAAACATCCATTGACAAATTACTGGGTACAAACCTTGACAGGCCTCTTTTGCAATTGGAGCAATAATATACGTTTGCAGAAGTCACGCAAATACAGCTGATGCTCAGCATCCTCAGGGTTAGGTACAAAATATGGGGATGTTGCCAATTATTAAGTACCTTTGGCTTAAGGAACAATTGAAAATGCAGTAATTCATTAACATCTACAATGATGGAAAACTATATTTTTAATAATTATGCAAAAAAAAAATGGTATAAGGACAAGAGGACTGTCACCAGAATGATTCGTAGCAGAAACAAAACCGGGCATAAATGATTTAATCAAAACACAATTTGTTAACCTACCCGTTTATAAGTTTAAGTAGTGGCCCTTATTAAAAGAGTTAAAGGTTAATTGAACACCGAAGGTGAACATGTACATTCAAAGTTCCCCAATTACAGTACCTACGTCCTATTTGACCTGTTTGAAGTTAAAATTAACAAGGACTTTGAAATAAGTTCGTCCTTCAAAAATTCAAATGATAATATTTTACATGGAGTTTTACTCAGTATGTTGCAGCAATGCATGGTAGGTATACAAGGAAGGGTAGGTCAGAAAAAATATTTGTTAACAAAACTGACATCCTACGTCAATTTGTCGTGTTTTATCCGCCGTTTCACACAACTGTCAAACAATGACAGTTGTGATTTGAATATACGGACAATTTAAGTTGGTAGTCAATTAATTAATTTCCTAGACTTTACTTGGTTACCAATAAGACAATATCTACCACTTTCTAGTTGAGTATAAAGTATGTGACATCTGTGTAACGCCCCACTTCCCTAAATAGTAATGCAAGTAAGAGCGTGGGTCAGTAAACAAAGCTTAAGTTAAGGACGCAATGAAACTGTTGTTGTCCCGGTAAGATATGCCCTTTTCTTTGTCCTACCACTTCGTACGTAACTACCTAAGGGCTCTCCTTAATTTATAGGTACTCGTCTAATGTCTTTGATTGTAAATGTGAAAGAGAATTTGTTTTTTATTAGAAAAAAGGTAAAAGTTTGTGTTGAAAGGTCAGCAAGTCACTCGAGTGTGTTTTTAAATATGTGAATGTTTGGCCTCATCGGGTTTCAAATACATTAAATCGCGCGCGTAATAGATCTTCCAACAAAATACAACCTTAATATTTTTTGTTAAGAACGGCGTGTTATAGGTAAATGAAATGAATCTAGAATCTAAATAAATTTTCATACCACTTGCTCAAAAAAGTGACATTCTATGCCACAAAAAGCGAACATAACAATAGTCATTATTAATCTGTTAAAAACAGGGAAAGAAAATTGTACTGAATTTCATTCATCCTCTAGGGGGAGAATGTGATTTAAATTTGGAATACTTACCGTTTATACTGAACTACATCTGTGTTTACACCATTGAGTTTGTATATAAAGCATTATACTTACATCTTTTTGAAAAAGGAATACGCATTTATTATGCAGTTATGATTATTAAATAAAATTACGAAAACCGACGAGGCCGTATGAGCTTGATGCCTTTGCTTTTCCGACAAAAAAATATTAGTCTAGGAATTTGCCGCGTTTTTGTTTTCTTCAAATACATAAACGTTAAGTTTATTTTAATTTATTTTTATAAATGAGTTAATGTTCTAAAAATACGTTTAATTGTCATTATTTTTAATAAATGCTTATCTCATATTATTATTGTGTTAATTTTTTCGCAAATGGTACGAAAATTAGAGTATTTTCCTCGGTGATAAAGCTGTCTTAGTCTTGGGTGAACTTAAATCCCTCGCTACACTCAGGACTCGTCTTAAATCCCTCGCTTCGCTCGTGATTTAAGTTTGTAACACCCTCGCTACGCTCGGGAGTAAACCTCGACTCCTTCTTTACGCTCGCGATTTAAATCGTCACCCGCGACAGAAGACACTGCTTTATCCCCTTGGTTAATAATCTACTATTTTCACCCTAGGTACTTTTTATCTAGATTTCAGCTACGTGATCGCACTTGATATGATTAGATCTATGAAATCAACTTGATATTTAGAATTTTTTGATGGTCACTGGTATTCAAAGAGAGTCTATTTATTGATGTCTCTTTTTATATTGTATAATTTGAATAGCACATGAACCTGTCGAAGCAAATGGTTGAAGTTAAAAAGTTACATTAATTTCTACTGTTAAAAAATTCTTATGAGTTAAATTAAAATCGAAGTATCTTCCTTCCCTGCTACTAAATAGTCACAATAGTGTTTTTTGTCACTAAATAGATACATAGAATACATACATGCATAAGGAAGATACTTCGATTTTAATTTATCTCATAATAATTTATTTTCTTTTGTCCTACATGTTTATTTTGCAGAATCTGTCACGAATCCAAGGATTTCCACCCCTTCCATATCTTTTCTTAATCTATGAGTAACATAAACAGGCGGGCACAGCACAAATGTTATTTATTTGAATGTGTGAGAGAAAATACATAAGGCCCACTTGAACCCCATATATAACATAAATGAGCGCCGAGTACGACTTTATGTACATATTTTTCGTACTCGTTGAAGAACTAAGAAAGTATTTTTTCGTTTCAGCGGCTGCGAAATGTTGAAGCTTTCAGAGTTTATTTCAGTAAAGAGCATTTTTATAAAACTGTTAATTTGCTGTTTTCGTATGCATAGATGAAGCATTTATTTTGCTAATTTTTATCATCACGTCTTCTGAAGAGATCTAAACTTCAACCAGTAATTTTTTTGATTGGCATACTGCTTGGGGAAGTGCTGTGATACTGCTATAGAAATCATAATAGATATTAAAAGGTCGCAGTGGCCCAGGGGTTCCCTAAGATCCTGCGTCTTCCTTAAAATAAAATAAAAAGTGGCACTAGGTACTTGCTTCTTGAGATCTCCTCTCTTATTGAGCGTAATAAAGGACTAGGCTATAAACGTTGAATGGTTTCCAACTTGTTAGTTCCAATTCACAGTGGTGTATGCAGTTATTATTCCTAAAGCAGCGTACTTTTAGTTTGCCAAAAATAGCAGCCAGTTTACGCTTTACTGAAACATAAATTATGAATACAATGTGTTATTAATGATCCCTTAATCGATATAAAGTGATTTATCTTCTATTGGTCTACGTACTGAATTGATTTAGACTAAATTGATTATTAGTACAGGTTCGACATATATGTACAAAATCGACATATTGGAATGTCTAGTGAAAATGTAGCATGCCATTTTTTTGGGTGAGTAATCATTAAATAACTTCTCCCGCTCTGGGCGGAGCGGGAGAAGTTATTTAATGATTACTCACGATTGATTACTCATTTAATGATTACTCATTTAATGATTACTTCGGACTTGCCCACAACCCTGGCAGGCATCGGCCCTAGCGGACCCCGTCATTGGTGCTGACATCTCTTTGAGGCGCGCGTGGAACACAACGCGCCGTCGACCCGGGCCTACTCCCTAAACACGAAGTCCGTCGTTTCGGCCGAAGTTACGAACATTTCCTACTCCGTATCACTTACGGATATAAGAATAGTCCGGTGCCCGAACTAAGAATGAATGACAAAACGTTTAGACAGTTGTCCTTACTCCCGATGTGTTTTTGCCCGTCCGGCAGTTAATTAAATGGGAGTAGACTTCACTTTTAGCTATCGAACTACTTTCGGACGGGCCCGTGTCCTCGTTGACGGACTTAGAGAGTAGGGCCCCTGGTCCTTAACGGACGGCGAGCTAAAAATGTAGCATGTCTGGGGTTAATATGTTTTTGTTTGCTGCCCAACACACAATAGTCGTCCCCTTTTCTTAAAACCTATACTGGACTAGCTGCCGTGTATTTTGGGTTACTTTGTCTAATGACAGAGTTGGTTTGCACCTTTAGACTTTTATTAAGATGGCATACAACGTGGCAATGACGTCACGTTGCACGTCACAGCGCGGGCGCTACGGTAAACCATGGGGTTTCCTAAACCCCTTCTCGACTTAGAAATTATATATTATTTATTATTATAGTTAAAAATCGTTTATATTAAATCCCTTCATAGGACACACCCTCCACATTTCTTAACCAGCGTACGAAGAGTTACTTTCACCTAATTTAAAAGTGTTATTTTTAAACAATTTAACCATAAAACAGAAATAAATATAATTTATCTTCAGACTAAATTAATTACATTAAATTAATTAAATGATATGATGTGGATGTCGAATGTGCGGTTTTATAATTTATAATAACATGACGATATTGTCGTGGACGTCCACAGCACCATGATAACTCAGGAAAGTAAAATGTATGGAAATTATATGAAGACGCTTTTAAAGAAGAATTGCAGTTCTGTTACCGCTTACTTTCAGAGGGGTTCATGAATGAAACTATGTAGGTACATTATATGAATCAATTACAGCGCTTTACTTTGTATGCATTAGTTTATTTTATTGAGCCGCACAAAGATAAAAAAGAAGAAACAAATATGTTATGAAACCTGGATATCATTTATTTAAATTTTTTATAGGTCATTTAATTCATCACCACTGCTCTTAAAACGGTGAAGAAAAACATCGTTAGGAAACCGACTAGAACCAAAAATTCGAAGACATGTGACATATACCATACCTCACTGGGTTTGCGTGGTGGATTATGGCCCACTCCCTCTCACAGAGAGGAGGCCTAGGTCCCAGCAGTGGGAACATTATAGGCTGATTAGGCTATGCTACGAATATCAAAACGCAATTATTAGCAATATCTAAACGGAGAACCTGGGTCGGTTACAATGGCGTTACCATATTTACCAGAAAAAGGCATTTCTATTTCTGTAATATAAATAAATATGAGACAACATCCACACAAGGTCTTCGGGTCCCCAACTAGGTAGAACCTGTACTAAGGTAACCTGATGACTGATATACATACTTATATACATATATTATGCTAATTAGCAGAAATTTTGTTTTAAACTATTACGAGGCTTTCGGTACCTCGTTTTTTTAGAGGAGAATTACAGGACAAGACGTTAATTATTGCTGTGATAGCTCAGTTCTGTTACATGAACTATAAGAGATTTTGGAGAAGAATACTCGTATCCCTTGAAATACAACAATATATTATTCGTAGCCGTAGAGCCACTAAATACTGATATACGGAGTTTTTGATACTGACAGTAATAAGAACGTAGACAGTTTCTCTGTCTACGAATAAGAATTTAGCTTTAATGACAACATTAAAGTCTGTCAGTCGGTCAGTATTCTCTCCTTCTCCCTTTAATCTATACAAAGGCTGTCTGTAAAAGATCGCTTTTAGCTATAAGACCGCCTATTGTGTCACCCTATGTAAAATTTCTACATTTATATCTGTAAATTGTCACTTCTTTGTCATAATGTGAGGTCGTAAACAGCTGTGAATTGATTTGTTTAATACATTTATTTGTTTTGTGGTGAAGCATTAGAACACGAGGATCGTATGTAATCCAGGTGAGCAGTTATGCAGCTATGCCATTGGTTACAGTTGCTGGTAGCTTGTGTGTTGAGCACCTTATGTAGCATGGCGCCCGCGCCGGCTGCTTAGTTATTCGAAGTTCTTGTAAGGTTAGAATGTAATAGTCGGGTACATACTGTGTTTATATGTCTGTATTTGTATAGTTTGTTGTTTTTTTTATGTTGTTGGTTTGAACGCGCTAATCTCTGGTTCTATCAGTCGGATTTGAAAAATTATTTTTGCATTTGGTGGCTCAATCCTACAGAAAGGTTATAGGCTACTTATCATCACGCTACGACTCTTAAAAGCGGAGCAAAGAAAAAACAAGAAAAACGAAAGCTAAGCGACAGCGAAATGTCGGCCCACAGCTATAGGATATATTTTATGTTAAAACAAGAAATTTCACTCAGACAATGTTGCGCGCAGAAGCTTGTACAATATAATTGCATTATATTGGCGTGCAATATATTTGCGTTTGAGCATCTACGTGCTATGAAAATGGCCGGTACTTTGGGACTCTGCATCGCGGACACTATTCTGTTCAAACAAACCGTTTTCCAGTGTGGACATACTGACCAGTATTCTGAAAAACAGTTCTATCATAATTAACAGAAACAACAGTCACCCCACTATTTTGTTTAATTAACATAGTAGCATAATCTACAAAGTTAAACATCATAGCGTAAGCTTTTGAATTAACCCTATCTGAATTTAAATTCAAAAACCGTAGTAAGTTATGTAGACTTTTCAGAGTTCTGTGGTATTATTTTACGTGGTTAGAAGCGAGTAAACTTTTCGTTCTGTGAATGCGGTTTATTTGATTTAAGCGGTGGGTACACGGGAGAGTAGGTATGCAGGTACAGAACCCGACTAATTGAAATCACGCTAACTACAATGTTCAGTGAGATTGTGGGGAAAATAGGTACTTGCATATGTGGTTTTGTGAACTCTATTTGCAGAACATGTTCTTATTTATTCTACCTGTAGAGTATAGAGGACGATATAAAGGGTGTTATTTTTAAAAGAAGGAATACTTTTTAGTAAAGGAATGAATGAATGTTTATGTAGTTTTAAATACAAAATACCAATGGTTATAAATGCTTTTTCGTAGCATTTAGCAGTAGGTATCTACCTACTTCAAAAAAGTGGTCGAAAAGTAAAAGTATATGGACATTACGGATACCTACGTAATGATGCGGAAACCAGATCGCATCGGCAAATCGTGACATTCTGACCATCTTCACACAGTTGGTTTGGACGATCTGTAATTGTAATATTTTTAATAATATTATATTTGTAACAACTTAATTCACATTATGGTATGCAAATAAATGAGATGAAATGATCTAATTCGCCATTTCTCCACTGTTCCAACTCTAGATAGTCTAACTAAATGTTAAGCCCTCGACTACCTAGCTGGTCTGACGCATCCCCAATGATAACCTCTTTGTGTTCACCAAAGTCGACTCGGGAGAGATCAAAAAGATTATACTTTCCATTAAATCCAAAGCCATGGGCTGCGATAATATCAGCCGCCATAATATATCATATATCAGCCGGCTCTTGATCAACTCCTTCCTGCAATCCCTCACATCATAATTTTTTTCCTTTACATCGGTGTTTTTCCTTCCCTATGGTGTAAACCCCTTGTTCGTCCCCTACCTAAATTGACCAACCGCACTTTTCCTAGTCACTTTCGCCCAATTTTCATCCTTCTCTTTCTATCTAAAGTGCTCGAGGCCATTGTCATCATAAACAATTCTCCCACTTATTCACTGCAACTCCCTCAGTCCATCTCAATCCTGTTTTACGCCCGGACACAGTACCGTTTCAGCGCTCCTTATAGTAACTGACGTTATAAGGCGGGGAATGGAAGACACTAAAGTTCAGTCTTTGTGTTAATTGACTTCTCCACTGCTTATAATACCGTCAGTAACGAAGTTCTATTACCCATCCTTTCCTATCTTATGGTCTCTCGGGAGGTATTGGAATGGTTTGCCTCATAATTCAGGGGCGTCAGCACTGTATTCGTGCTGGAGACTCTTTGTCGAGTTTGTGTGATCTTGCAGCTGGCGTCCCTCAAGGCGGTATATTGTCTCCTCACTTGTTCTCCATTTTTATTAATCTCATTACCATCGAGCTTTGGACTGCGTGTCACCTTTATGCTGACGATTTGCAGCTTTACTGTCAGGCATGTGTTGATAACATATCCAATGCGATTGAGCAGTTAAACCGGGATTTAGGAGTGGTTAAAAACTGGCCTGATTATTTCGGGTTGGTAAACCTACTTAGTGTCAGGCTATCATTGTAGGGACCCCGCATAGTATGAGGAAGCTGAATGGCTGAACTGTGCCACCTGTAATGTTCGACAGCTCAGCCATCTCGCTTAGCTCTGATGTTAAGGATCTTGGTCTACATGTCGATGAGTCTTGACTGGCAAAAGCAGGTCACGACTGTTAGTAAAAAAGTCATCGGATCGTTGCGATCGCTCTATCGATTGAAAAACAATCTCCCTTCACACATGAAGGCTATGCTTGTACACGTACAGTCCCTAATCTTTCCCATAATTGACTATGGGGATGTGTGTTACTATGATCTGAATGATCTCTTCAATAAACTTGACCGCCTTCTAAATAACTGCATTCGATTCGTTGTCAATCTTCGTAAGTACGATCATGAGTCCACGCACCGGTTTGGTTTTAAAATGGTTACCCGTTCGTCAGCGCAGAGAGTTGACGGCTTTGTCTATGTTGTTTTCTATACTCGACAAACCCACTTCTCATTCTTACATGACGTCCTATGTTCAATACTTATGCTCTGCGCATAGTAAAAATCTTCGTTCCACCAACAATCGTCATCTACGATGTCGTTCTCACCGTTCTGGTTTCATTCACTCTTCTTGCTTTGTCCAGGTGGTCTTTCTTGGAATGCGCTCTCTCTGAACATCAGGATGGCAACCAGTCGATATCATTAAAAGTGTAGGCACGTCAACATATTAATAAGAGGTTGGCAGAATCATCCCAACCCACCGCTGATTTGCTGTATTTGTTTTCTCCTCTACTTATCGTTATTTCTCTTGACAAAGATTATTTTCGTTATATGTATTTATTCCTTTTCGAGTTACCTATTTCTTATGTTGCACCTGCTATGTTTTATCTCTGCATCACCCTAAGGTTGACTAGTAGAAAATGCCTCGGCAGTATTTTTTTACTTGTGCATAATGTTTTAATAAATACATAAATGGCAGTCGCTTTGCTTAAAATACAGATATTTAGCCATACCTATCTGGGAATAAAAAAGGTCAAAGTTAACATAGCAGATAACAACTGCTATATTATAATTATCTACTTGAGAAAAACAATATTTCAGCGTGACAATTTTCGGAACTAAATACGTTGCAAAAAATGACATTCTGACTTTATTTAATTTAGTATATTCAAGTGATTCTCCACAAGTTACACCGGCAGAGCGCTCCACTATTATAATAAGTCCGCCGCCGTCTGTCCTGACAAACTTTCGTTGTTTGCGGCACCTGCACTTCTTCGTTTCAGAGACATTAATAACCCACTTTAGAATTATTACTTCATAAGAGCACATCAAGCCAAAACTAAGCGAGTCACTCCTTTAATTGTAAACATCGCACAATTATAACTAAGCATGACTAATTAGATTAATACAAACATCAATTTACACGCCGTAATTGGAGCCATATTGTATTACAAAACTAGAAGCTTACAGAAGATTAAGCGCCTCCACCGTCTGAGATTCAGTTTCATGTAACTATGAAGAGTACATAATGTCTTAGTAAATGTTAATTAATAGCATCCTTACGTGCGCCGAGGTACTGAACCCGATCTCGTGCGATACTAGTTAGCGCGACGGAACCGGCCTGGATTAACAATGACTCCAGAAATAGTTGAATCAATTGACGAGAGAATGTGTCTGGGTGTGATATCGATCAGCCAGCAAACGGAGAATGAGAATTATTGTAACGCACACGACACTCAAGTTCTACAATTTAAGTGGAAAATAAATAGGAATGTGTGCAAACGTTCAGTGGTCGAGTCTTCCGAGTCACATTAGTCCGGTTGTTCTGTCCGATGTTCTGATGTTACAACCTAGTTTTATCCCTTCCGCTGAGATCTGTCGATCGTTTAGTCAATGCTTCAGTAAACGCATGTTTTGTTTACATAGATTTACAGCAACAATGTTATAGAAAGCGTGTTCTATAGCGAGGTCAAGTTATTAAAGTTTATCGACTTCATGCGTCCGCTACACTATATCCATCGCGTTTAATGTGATGACGATGGTGGCATAAACGTTTCAATATAATTTGGTAACACACTGTTTATATAGGCTTGTTGGTAGTGCTTTAGGCTCTATTCTTAGACTAAGAAGGATAAAGGGATCAGTCTTGTACGTTCTGGAACTCGGGGGCAAAGAAAAATGGAATCAATAGGCTTTGACAATCGGCTTTGCCATTGATGTATTATACTGAACAGTTAACGAGGACACAGCTGTAAGCTATTTATAAGATTTACAAAAGGTACTCATTGAAAGTTAGACCAATTCAAATGTTACTCCAGTTGCATTGAATTTGCAAAATCAATTGGACAGAACTAAGTTGAATTGGGTAAAATATTGACTGCCGCACAAACTAGTGTATGGATTACTAGTCCTGACTTGGATAATTAATGAAAGTTTCGCCAAGTTCAGCCAAGCGTTTGGCCAGTGAAAGCTCGGAACAACAGCAATGCAATCAGAAGCAGTGCAAATATTTTGAATAGCACGTTTTAAATACGGGCGTCTTTTATTTTAGTCCACCGTTGTTCGGATATATAAATTAACCTTATTCATCTATAGCCTCGGTATTGGGTTAATGTCTCTCCGCTAATCACAGCGTAATGTTCCGGCGTACTTTGTTAAGCCAACATGAACTGAACTGAACTCAAAGCTTGGCGCAGTCCTCGACAATTCGGAACCAGAAGTACTTATTAGAATTTAATAGCAGCAGCGGAGACATGCCAACGGATTCGTTAATAAAGTGTCCTTTAACCGGAGGATTTATTGACCCGGAGCAGTTTACTAATAAATAAGCGAGTAGCGTCCGCAGGGGCATGGGCGGCAGGCGGGAGTGCGTTTCTCAAGCGGTCAATTGATTAAACGAAGCAATTAAACAATCAGTCCTCAATGGCAGCGGCGATTGTCGCAAATGAGTGCGGGTTCGACATCTGCGTGCTCCACGATGTTCGTTAGCTCCGTGTATCACACCATAAACATTCTATTTATGTGTTCATGTGGACGTCGTACATTTTGTACAAGCTCCTAAAAAAACTCGTGTAAACAAAGTTTCAGTCGCTAATTAATGTCACAGTCAAAGTTAATTTGAGGATTCAAACTAACGCTACGCTGTAGCAATCTATTGAATGAATTCCTGAAAATATATCGTCTAGACATGATGTAATGTCTTGCGAAGTTTATTTTTTGTTTGGATTAAATTTGTGCTCGTTTTTGATGTATAGAACATTTTGAACGTTATTTTATCAAATGAAACAATAATCTAGTTTTGTTTTCTTGTTTTGCTATTATATTATAAAAAGAACAAGAACAAATACCTAAACCATGTCTGTGTTGGTGTTTATAAATAGGCAATATTTGTTAACCCCTCCACAAAAAAACTATCAAACTAAAGTAGTTATTGCTCACGATCACGATATGACATAGTTCCTTTATGTAAAACGTCTCATTTTATTCCGGAGCCCCTTCCCGGGCGTGTGACACGTTACATTTGTATTGCAATAAACAAGTCGCAGGATAACTTTATAGAGCTATGAATCGTGGCTCTCTGGGTAGCTGTAGCGAATTATTCTAAAATTAAACTGTATTTATTGGAGGACAGTTTGGCGAAACAGTTCGAAACGACTGTGACATCCGGGCCGATCAAAGTGATCGAGAACGAGCGTCGAGTCGGGCGTTTTATAGCGCGCCCGACGCGGACGCGGCCTGTGACTGTGTGTACAGAGCACGCCACCGCTACCGCCGCCATGCCGGATAATTGACTCCGCTCAGCCATCCATATGAATGGTAATGCCAAATTTAGGTGCAATCCCCGGGATCACGTGCTGCTCTTCGTAAATTGATCCTACAAAGTTGACGATCATAATATAAATTCAAAAATGTTAAGTCGTTGTAAATATTGTAGCAGCTAATGCAAACAAGCTGTGTTGGGTTTAAAGATGGCTATTATGCATAAATTGTGTGGCGTGCCTTGTTAGCATCCTTTCGCTACTTATTCACAAAGCCGAGCTAAGAGCATGTAGTTGTAGCTTGCATAATAATTTCACATTCTGGTTTTTATAACGCTATTGATTTAAAAATTATGTCACAAATGACAAAACAAAGTGGGTACTTTAACTAAAAGAGATGTTGACGCATTTATATTGACTAGCAAATTATGCTGACAAAAATAGTAATTTAGTAAACAAAATAAGCGTTCCAGTTTTTTTATTTACGACTGAATTCATTAAATTCATTCCTTATAAATATTAAAAAATTCAAATTAGGTGAAACTCCTTACGGGATTTTATTCGGAAAAGTTTTTCGTTAGTTAATTACAATAACCATAAATTAACAGGGTTGATGTCAGTGGTGACGAGCGTGGCTGTGACTAGTGGCTAGTATGTCACGTCCACACACACGGCGTGTGTGCTATAGAGGTCACATGGTCGTCGCGACAAGTTTTCCATATGTTCGGGGCCGATGTTATAACAGTTAATCCCCTGCCTCCCGAGCCCGCGCGGGGCCACATGTCACCGGCCCATTAAACTCGACACCCTAACAAAAAATAATTACTTTACCATACAGCTCCACAGTCTACAACTCGTTCAATTTGTGTTTAATCTCCTTAAAGTGCGACGGACGTAATGAAATTAAAAAGTCACGATTAAACGAACTAAACAACCCCTATGGGACGTATGGGTTTGTTAGTACTTGTTGTGAGATGTGATCGGAGATAACAAGGAATGTTTGTCTGTGGTCATGCGTGAGAGGGGTGCAATTCGGTACAGTACAATAATTATATTTGAATAGTGTAGTTGTAACGTTAAAAACTGTGTAAATACTAAGATATGACAAATAATGTTAAAAGGGGGCTATAAATGCTATATATGATAGAATATTAATAGGCTGCATTATGTGACCGATGAGGAACTCGATCATGCGCAGTCAGAATGATATTATTTATAGAGCCGAGATCCTTTGTTGGCAGAATGCAATTAATAGATAATATGAGACGATTAATTAACCAAGGGGATTAATAGTAGATTATTAACCAAGGGGATAAAGCAGTGTCTTCTGTCGCGGGTGACGATTTAAATCTCGAGCGTAATGAAGGACTCGAGGTTTACTCCCGAGCGTAGCGAGGGTGTTAAAAACTTAAATCACGAGCGAAGCGAGGGATTTAAGACGAGTCCTGAGTGTAGCGAGGGATTTAAGTTCACCCAAGACTAAGGCAGCTTTATCACCGAGGAAAATACTCTACTTTTCGTAACATTTGCGAAAAAATTAACACAATAATAATATGAGATAAACATTTATTAAAAATAATGACAATTAAACGTATTTTTAGAACATTAACTTATTTATAAAAATAAATTAAAATAAACTTAACGTTTATCTATTTGAAGACAACAAAAACGCGGCAAATTCCTAGACTAATATTTTTTTGTCGGAAAAGCAAAGGCATCAAGCTAATAATCATAACTGCATAATAAATGCGTATTCCTTTTTCAAAAAGATGTATAATGCTTTATATACAAACTCAATGGTGTAAACACAGATGTAGTTCAGTATAAATTTCGGTAAGTATTCCAAATTTAAATCACATTCTCCCCCTAGAGGATGAATGAAATTCAGTACAATTTTCTTTCCCTGTTTTTAACAGATTAAAAATGACTATTGTTATGTTCGCTTTTTGTGGCATAGAATGTCACTTTTTTGAGCAAGTGGTACGAAAATAAAATATATAACAGTATAAGGGATCTTCTAACATAGTCAGTCTCCACACTGAAAATTATAATTATTAAAAGCGTTTTGCTCCCGAATTTGCCGTGGATTTCGAACTTGAAAACTTCATCAGCCCATTTTCAAACAATTCCTCATAAATATTCAGGATGAAAGTAACCTATGTCCTTGTCCCAGATCCGAAGCTAACTCTTTGTCAAACATTACTTGATTATTTTAATGTTACATAGAACGAACGTCTATGTTTTATTTCCTCTGTATATTTCCATAGCTTCTGTTCAATTTTAGAGTCGCGCAGAATTTTAGGCTACTTAGCATGCAAGAGAGTGCTCTTAAACTTATGCTCTATACAAACTTACTGGGCACCTCAACTTAAATATCAAACTATCACATTTCTGTGTGCATTTCCATCGTCGTTCTTGGCTGAGGTCTTAACTCTTAAGAAACTATCTTATGAAGTATAGTGATTATCGTCAGGTTTCTTGGTTATGTTAAAGATTAGGCTCGGATTAGGTCGAGAGGCGGTCATGTTAGCCAGAAAACGTTCTAACGATCTCCAGCCATGTATGAAGGCTGAGTATCATATGATAACTCTTCTGGTAATTAGTCGTTGCAAGTAATGCACGTGTCGAGGTGTATACCTGAATTATACTAGGACTGTATAGTGTTAGAGCATGTATCGCATCTAGTGGAATGAATACAAAATGGCCTATCCTTTCTCTTACAGAGGGAATCTAGACACAAGGCAGTATGTCAAACCAAGTTCGCAAAGGAAAAGGGACAACATTAATTATTATAAAGACCCTGATGAAGGTGTCAACTCCATAAGAGATTTAATGAACTTCTATTGAAATTAACACTCAGTTTATTCTCAATTTTTTTTTCCGACGCAGTCCGCACATCTTTTGTACCACACTTGATACTATTTCACATTTGTTTTTGGTGCGTGGTTAATATAATCGTTGTTATGCAGTTTTGTTTAAAATAATGTAATTGCCAGTCTGTTGTGGTGATTACAATAAAATCCTTTTACGGTGTTAGATTGTAGGTGTTGTTAACAGAGGCAGTTGAGTTTACAGCTTATGCGGTAAACGAATTAGCACGAAAGTAGGCCATAAGTCTAAGCAAACTGCAAATGGAATTATAATGGTTGTTATAAGTATATATGGGCTGGATCGTTTGAAGTAATGTAGCTGCAGATACTTACAACGTACCTTCTTAAAGGCTCCTTCAAACAGGCGTGACACACGACGCGAATCGCACGTGACACAAAAGCACAGGTCGTCGCGCGACACAAAGGCACCGCTCGTCGCGCGACAGGCGGTGCTTTTGTGTCGCGCCTGTTTTGTAGGAGCCTTAACTCAGGTACCATGCCGGTGGCAAGTCTAGCCTACTAAAGACATCCGCTTCCCTCATTTGACTTTTATAACTTTCACGACAATGTAAACAGCTGCCTTTTAAAGCTTGTCCTATACTCATTAAACAGCGATCTAAATGCTATTAACATAATTAAAGTAAGTCTAGTACACGATTAAATTACAAGTTCAAGTTATTTAATTATTCCTCAACATTAGCGTATTGAGTAAAAACTGCAGGCGTAGCGTGAGCACCGTATTGTCGACGGGAGAGTAGACAAAAATGTCGTTCCGTGTAGACAGTACGA
This sequence comes from Brachylomia viminalis, assembly GCA_937001585.2. Taxonomy (NCBI): domain Eukaryota; kingdom Metazoa; phylum Arthropoda; class Insecta; order Lepidoptera; family Noctuidae; genus Brachylomia; species Brachylomia viminalis. Next base: position 8,040,527 of record OW443302.2, on the reverse strand, counting down.
CGGCAGCAAAGTAAAAAGAGTCAACTGCACTTTTTATGAAATTCATTCTTTTACATAATTTGACTCAGAATTTATTTATTTATTTTTTTTAGAATTCTTTGTTTTGTCATGGGATTTTTTTTCTGTTTGATTCTCAATTTTTACTGATTCAGTCACGTCAAATACAACAATTTTTCTCAATGTGTCGAAGTACCGTATTTTGGATCAAACAATTTTACAGTAATATTGGCCTTAACTATTTCCTTGGTACTTAACTAAATGTTGTAAAATAGGAGAAGATTGCTTTGTTCTTCTATTAATTATCACAGTTTTGCGTTCGCGTTTTGAACCGTCCCTTGTAAAATCATGATTTTGTAGATAACCGTTTATACTTTGTGGCCGTCGAGTAGAAAGTTTTCTACTGGCGATTCCAAAATCAAATTGTCTTCACTACCTTAGACAAATGTCAGTGTTCAGTGTGATTTTGACAGTAAGGATAGAAAACTTTCTTTAGAAATAGTCTACATATAAAAAGACCTAGACAAGGATCGTTGGAAACTCAGAACAATAACTAAAGCAGTTGGAAATGTAAGATAAAATGACAGATTGTAGAAGGATTTCTACGGTGCGATGTCAAAAATGAAGAAACGAAATGTCACTTTGTATAGAAAAAGCTATGTCTATTCTTCGTAGAAATAGAAAGCGTCACGCTACGCCTGCAGAAGTATAGATAAGATGGCACATTATTGTCGATTATACCCACATCCCTCTTAGAGAAACTTTATGAAAGTTTAATAAAGTCAGCATTGAGTTCATGTCCTCTGCACAGGTCTCCTTTATGTAGTACCATTTATGTTAGTTTACAGAGAGAAATTTCCATTAACCTATAGACATTTTGTGAAAAGAGGAAGCCCCGTGTGGCCGGATATTTTCGCCGACCGACCGTGAAATGGTTACGGGCGCAGTTTTTATCATGTTTACTCTAATTTAGAGTGATAATATTGACCGTATTTTTGGTGTTTAATGTCGGACAGGCGCTTGCAGAAATATTTTTCAAAATAAAATTACTAGTTTATTTGTTGGTACGTGTAATTATGAGGGGCGCGATGGCCTTGATTGTTGATAGCGGTTGGTCGGCTCGAGCTTTATAATGGCGAAAAGAACAAAAATAAACACGTTGACAAAGCTTCACTTCTGGCTTGGTATGTTATCTCTGTTGTCACCCGAAATTCCTTCTGTGTTTGAGAAGAGGTCTGCCCTGACTGGGATTGTAACTGTCTGGTATGATTCCCAAATTACAAATCACTAAATTTACAATAAATTAAAATATTTTCAATAAAATTTCATACTGCATTCAGAGGAGTACTGGAAAATAGTAACTTCAAAGGAGATTATTAATTATAACATCTGGTCGTTGGTTCACGGAAGTCTTGAGGCGGTTGCGGTGAGGGTAGTCGTGGAATATTGAGCGTGCTCGACGCTCGCCCTGTTGCCTGCACGTCGTCTTATTTTAATGATGACACTATTCAATAAATAAAGTCGATGTCGATGAATTTTCTATGAAAGGAAATAGCGAAGCAACGTTTTGTACTTTCATGAAAAAGGCACCAATTAGTGTTTGATCGTCTGTTTAATAGATATAATGCATCGATAAACTGTGGGTTTATGTTAGTAGAACTGAAAACGATTTTAGGATCGAGGTTAATCGTTGGTATGCAGTTGCTATTTATTTTTAAATCGTTGCTCAGTCATTCCCAATATATTTAATGAAATATTTATACTTCTGTAACTCTACGTAAAAAGAGTTTGCACAGAACATTTAGTTAATTGCGGTACGATGTTTGGGTAGTTGGGTACAGTGTGCAGTTTGAAGCAGTGCACAGTGGGCTATTCCGGTTGGTGGCAGAGGCAGGAGCGCCGAGCGGCTGCGGTCGCCCCGGCGCGGCCGGGGCCGTCTGTACGCCTTGAATTCCTAACTCGGGGGAGAGAACAAAAATAACATAACGAGTCGAGCTTGTAATAACATTTGTCCTAATATATTACTATTGTGACGGCTCACAGCGTGCCGGATTTATATACTACCGTGCGAACCGTCACCTTATTATTTATTAATATTAATGCCGGCTGTCTGCACCCAAATTATTTTTCATTAGATATGCGAGCTAGAAGACTTTCGCCGTGTTTAACACGTTAATATTGTGTGTAAGCAAATCTTTTGATGCGCGGATTTTTCTTCGTTAATTTGCTTGATGTTTTGTGTCTTGATTTGTGTGGAATACGACGCACGGGCATACGTTTTAATATAAAAGAAAATGAAGTCACGTAAGACATTATTGCTTGCGATCATAATAATAGCAGAATGAGTGCCTAATAAAGAGAACAATTTTATTATATGGTTTGTCCACCTGCAAGGTACATAGAAGTATTGTTATATTCGTACGTATGTATTCGTTTCAGTAGTACATCTTAAGTTGGATGTGTTGGTACCTATATATCTATGTAAATGAGCTGAAACATGTACAAATTGCTTGCGAAATATTATGTAGATATCTGCTTCATTCATTATAGGAGTACGCTCTATGAACAAACTTCAATTTCATGTTAGAGTAAATTGTACCTAACTTTATACCACCTAATCCTTCCGTTTGATGTGTTTATGGTGTTTTTTAGAACACATTTTGTTGAGGTACTTAAGTCATTGAGTACCGTTGATACTCAATTACTTAGTTGATGGCAATAGACTCGCTCCCTTTTACCTACCTTTTTCATGCACGTTCAAACCGTGGCTGTACTAAGTATAGGTACATCTCTGCCCAACTCATCCGTGTATTCAGGCGTGATGTTATGGTCAATCACTTTAGTCTCTCCACAACTTGTTAAGCGTTGTATGAAGAGAGACGCATACCCATACTAGGCAGTAGGCCATATTCAGTTTCTTCGAATATCAACCTCAAGACTTAGCAATTAGCACTATTTTAGTTATAACTTTTTTCGGAGACAACTATATTTTTGTAGTACCGCGTTTTTGGTTCAGTAGGCACAAAATGCGACTGCCGAAAGTAGGTCCTAAGTAGAGTTCAGATCGGCTCTGGTAACGTTTATGAGAATTTTCATTTCATTTTTTCACCACAGATCAAAGAGCTAATACTCAACAGCTCGTCAGAGATAGCCTATGAACTCTGAAAACCGCCCCTGTTGCTACGATATAAAGGACTTGTCAACATCAAATGGTTCCCAAGAACGTGCGTTTGCCTGTTGTATGAATTTTGCTCCACAAGTCAGTCGTGCCGTTTACATAGGACTAAATATCGGCCCAGGTTAAATGAAATTGTATATAGGTATGTAGGAAATGAAATGAAATATAGGTGCAATCACTATCTACCTAGATCTTTCTTTTTACCTCTAGCAGGATATATGTTTGTAATTTTTACTACAAAACCATTACAGTACCTACCGAAAACTTCAAATGCATTAAAGCTTACAAGTGAATACAATCGAAGCTTGGTTTTAGCGCCGCAAGCGCGAATGAATTTAAAAAAAGAACCCAAAAAAAGAACTGTCACCATGACGGGACACATGGTGTCATAAAATAGTGCCCCAGTCCAAAGCCTGACATGTTCTTTACGCATTATAAATATAAAACGCGAGGTTAATCTAGGTTTAACATTTTGCGGTTACCGCATGCAGGTTTATTTTTGCCCACTTTTAGTTTATTGGTGGTGGTAAGCCTTGTTAAACACAATGCACATAATAATATATTTTATTATTACTTAATTATGTGAAAATATAGACTTTGAAAGTCGTTACGGGTCGTCAGAAGCCCGAAAGTCTGACAACCAGTCTTACCAAGGGGTAACCTATTACCCAGTAACTTGTTTATGGAGGTCAGATAGGCAGTCGCTGCATGTTAAATACTGGTTTTTAGCTGCGTCCGGTTAGACTGGAAACCGACCCCAACATAGTCGGGAAAATGATTGGCACATGATGGTCCTATGTGAAAATACTTAAGTATACCTACTATGCATAATATAGGTTAATATCGCTTACCTAAAGATAATTTTCTTGGAAACTTGTAGATAAGTAGGCAGTAGCTTTTACTTCCTGACACTTCTAAGAATCTAGTCTAATGATAAATGATTTTATTTCTGTAAGTAGGTGTGAACAAACAAACACGTCAATCGTATTTTAAAAACTAGATAAGGTCGGCATTTCCTATCTGACTATACTCTGAGAAGAAAGGCCGAAACAAACTCAGAGGTCACAGTCTCTTTTAAAGTCCAGACAAAATCTTGGTCAGATCATGCGAAGGCTATGTAGATGTGTGTCTGAAATGGTCTTTTGAGGAAAGAACCACACAGATTGAGTGGACCTGTCCAGTCAGTGCACGCAATTGTCAGTAACCGTGCAGCTCAACTCAGAACTTAAGGAGCTCAACGATTGGACGAACAATACCAAAGAAAGGACATTTGGGTAGGCCGTATCAACTACTCACTACTAATTAATTGCAAACAACACAGGTTGTCGGAAGACTTTGTAGTCAACTACACCCTAACAAGACACAACAAACTACAAATACCGAATTATGTTGTAAGCCATTGTATTATAAAGCTGACGCCTACGTGCTTGTTAAAGGTTTCGGAGCTTTCCACCAAACTACAAAAATGTTTGCGACAGTAACACACTTTGGCTCAAATATTTGACCCAGCCATTATTCTTGTAATTCAGCAGTGATATGCTAACTGTATTGAGGTCAGCTTTCAGTCTTATCAGTTTCTACTGGAATATATATTCTCAACATTTAACTAAGAATGACTGCCATCTAATTATTACTGCTAACAAAATAGGTACTGGGCGATAGTAAACCAAAAGTTCGATCATATCAAATTCATTTTATATTGAACCCAAATGAGCGCGGTTTGGGTACAAAACCAAATGATATTGAATTATAATTTTGAATCTATTAATAACGTGTGCCGAAAATAGGTAATTAATTATCCTGTTGCATAGGTAACAGCTGTTTTGTTGTTAACAGCCGTTCTGATCGCGTGTAATTAATATATTCAGTTTTGTGCTATACATTCAAGCACCAAATTCAATTAATCAGTTTAGAATATTTTACGTAATTCATATTATATGCATGATTCAGAACACAGGTACACAGAGTTACAGTTAGACAGAAATCACTAAGACAAGCGTTGTGAACTATGCTCGCACTTTTGAGAAGTGACCTTGCGTTATGATAATATATTAGATATTCAATTTAATATTTTCGACTGGTATTTTGAATTATATGACTCTTTTCGTGGATATCGTAAAGACGACTAAAGCCTTAGATTTCTGCATCTGGCATTATTTTTTCACCTAACAAAATATCAAGTATATTATACGGTGTTTGAAGGCCGTTTCTGGGCGCAGCAAGAGGGCCTGTCAGACTCTTACTGACTAAAACCCACTCGTGTTCCTTCAGTTGCCTGTGCCAGGGGCCACGGTAAACCTTTTGGAGTTTCTCGCAACGCTGGATCGGCCCTAGCGGACCCCGTCGTTAGTGCTGACATCACTTTGAGGCGCGCGTGGAACACAACGCGCCGTCGACCCGGGCCTGGTCCTTATCGGACGGTGAGCTACCTACTCCTCATCCGCAAGCCGGCGTCTACGGTGGCCGGGAATCGGCCTGGGATTCCTGACGCACACGACGTCTCTTGCGGCAACTAGAGCAAACTAGAGCTGTTGTTCGCGTGGGGGCGCGAATTTTGCCTCTCTCTCACGCGTTCCGCCTTCTCCTTCGCGAACAACACTGCTTCGCAGAAGGAGGTGACGGCTTTCCATGCCCTCTCGCTCCGTACCAGCCTGGACCAGGGTCGGACGCGAGAAATCGCCACCGCCAATCCCTCCACGCGGACACGATGGTGCTTCGGCCAAGCCGGGCAGACCTCCACCGTATGCACCACCGAGTCTTCCGGGCGATCCACACAATGGTGACCGCCTGGTGCCATCCGGAACAGGATCTGCCGAAGCAACCGTGTCAGGCGGAAGGTGAGGACGCCGTGGCGCCTCTCTAGCCACTTCTCAAAGAGGGGACTTATCGCCGCAACAGTCGCACTCCCCATGTCGCCATGAGATCTCGCCGGATCTCTGTCCTCGTGCCGTGATTTCTCGCGGCAGCGGAGTAACGCCCCGGCGTTTCGCCCCCTCGCCACTCCCATAATGTGCGCGAGTACTTTTGCCTCCAGATGTGTTTGAAGGTCCAGCGTTTTGACCGATAGCTTATCGGAATATGAGACGGATAACACCACGCCTTGTCTACCCGAAGGGTTGGGCAGAGGTGCACCTATAGTACACAACATGTCGCCAGTTGTGTTTGAGTCCCATGCCTATTGCCATCAACCAGGCATTAATCCAGACTCCATGCTGTTACTGAGACACTCTAGATGGAAAAACCCAATAGCACTGTCCAACCTGGGAATTGAACCCAGGACCTCAAGCTCAGCGGTAGCGCTTGCGACCAGTTCATCAACGAGCCAGTCGGAGAGAGAGAGCTCACTAAACCATTTATTTTTGGTTAATTTATTAAAGATACTTACTAAATAGCTAAGTCAATATTCTTTCGTCATTAGGCTTTTCCGGCCAGCGCGTGCTTTTGAATAAATAATATAGTTTATCAGGAATCGAAGTGTCTTATAAGTATAACAGCTCTATTTTATTTAGATACAATTAATAAATAATTAACATGACAAGATACTACCACCTCATAGCCCTAATGGACTTGTAGATACTTATCTACTACATATTTGATTTGCTTATTTTTTTCTTATTGTTCCTCTAATAATTTATTGCCCTTCTAATGGACAATTTTCTAAATTAATTTAACTACCTCTTTTAAATTTTCTGGTCTTTTTTCACAGTTGGTCGCATTAACTAAGCTTACCCTTACCTTTTTTTTTTTGTTTCCGGGGTGGAAAATCCTCATTGATGTCCGCCGCCCTGGGGCGGGCGACGGGGTCTGTCAGACTCTTACTGACTAAAAACCACCCCGGTGTTCCATCTCACACCTACGCCGGGGGTCGCTGGAACGTAGGATCCTTCCGCAACCCACGACTGGTGCCGGCCCGCCGCTGCGGGCCTCTTCGGGTCTGGGGGTGGAGTGAGGTGTTTGACTCCCCCCGCGACGTCTAAGAGGGGCGCGCGTGGAACACTACGCGCCGCCACCTCGGGTCCTGGTGTGTGGGTAGCGACGGACGTCCCCGAGTCCGTCGCCCCTGGACCCATTTAGGGGGGCTGGAAGAGGGCGTTGTCCGCCCTCCGCCGACGCCCGGTGCGCCATCTGCGGGCCGGGTGAGTGGATGAGATGCTTACCCTAACCTACCCCGACCAAACCGGTTAGGTTAGGTTGGAACTGTCACCAATTGCGTGCGAGCCGAGCGAGCGAAGCGAACGGTGCCGCGGTAGCGGCCGGCGAGCGCTACATCCAAGTTGTTTGCAGTTACTTAGCTATTTAGTGTTTTTAGGACCATAAAATAGGAATGATTTGAGGTTAACAAAAGAGGCGCAATCATTATATTAGAGATTAGATTAAATACTTGCCAGGTTATATTATAGGCTTGTATCTAGGTTACAAAAATAACATGTACAATAACATAGATTCAATGTAGGTAATAGGTACGAAGATGCGAAACCTCTATCAATAACGAACAAAGTAAACCTTCGATCAACATTGAAACAAACGAATTTATAAGAAACACAATCACAATAGAAGATGGTTTATGAATTTTATAGAGCCCTCATAACATTTTTGTGGGTATTTTTCAGAATATTGCGATTTAATAAGTAGGTTCTTCGCGAAATATTATTGTTTATTTGAAATTAATTTCGTAGGGAAGCACTAAAATTTTTTTTTTAATAAGTAATTTAAAATTATATTAATATTTTAATATAAATAATTTTAAGTACAATAAACTAACATAGTTCTTAAGTTTACTAACACAATGAGTCCTTGTTACTTAAATAAATAAAAATGTATTATTATTATTACTACTATGTTAAGGAAACTGAGACTAACGTAGGTATTCAATAAGGTAAAGTCTTAAAAGTAATACCTATGTAGGATTATGTACAGAAATTCGATTCCGCATCGAATAAAAATAATAGGTAAGTATACGTAGTACTTAACTTCTTGAACGATTTATAAGAGTCAAACAGAGAGAAAATGGATTACCGCGGTGCTATGGTTCCATAAGCGGCGCTTTCTCAGGCAAACGGATATGGAAAAATGTGCCACTTGCTTCAGAACATACTGCGTTGTTGCGTTTGCTGCAATCCGGTTTGTTTATCAGATTTATGTTTTACCCTACCCTACCGAAGTTCCCTAAGTTGTATGAAATAACTTTAACACGATACACTTTATACGAAGGGTTTCAATTATCTTAATAATTCATTTATCTGTCTATTACCCTCAATTAATGAATTTTCCTATACATATACATACATACATACATTTATGGACATACTAACCTCACACCATTCAAAACCCGATTTTCGTGGTTTTTGGAAAAGCACGAATAAGTTGCACTGCAAGCCGAGTCTCCCTGTGAGCGTCGGTGGCGTAAGTGAGCTTAAAGGGGATTAACACTTTCTTGTGAAGTCTCCACTAGGGTCGTCTCAGTCTATACTCTATACAGTATTCTCACGGTGGCAACACAATTCATCATTGCCAACATCTTCTATATTAGGCAAAATATACACTTATACACAAAAACAGTGATAATCATAATATTAACACTAGAATTAATAAGGACAAAAAACTACATGCCCTACACCCCTTTCACTGGCTTCATAACTCATTTGTTGGGCTTGGTATAAACTTTTATAACAAGCTTCCCTCTTCTTTGTTAGATTTGCCTTTTAATGCGTTTAAAGTAAAATCCAACCCTCGTTCAAAGGCATCTTCTATCAACGATTACTTAAATGATAAGAATAGTTGGATAGTTGAACGATAAGAGTAGTCGCTGTGATTAACTCAAGACAATGTTTATGTTCTTTCTCCAGAGTTAGCTTGCCTACTGATAATTTATATGAGTTCATATAATTGTTTATTTTATTTGACTACCGTTTATTAGTAAATTTAGTTTGATTGGCATAATCTACTTACAGAAATAAAATCATTTATCATCATTTATCATTTACTCATTTCGTGATTTTTTTTAATGAGTTGTATTGTAATATGTCGTTAGCTAGCGACCTCGACAATTAATCATATAATTTTTTTGAGCAACCGGCAGCAAGTTCGTCATGCTCCCTTAGATGTTACTGCTTGCGGTAGCGTCGGGGGTCGGGTTGCCTCCTTCCCTCAAATATCGCGAGGGGGGTAATGGCTGATCTTTGCGTTATGATCGTGAACGGGTGCTGTGTTATCTTTTAAGCATGCTGTCACATACTACGCCGACCGCAGCACTCCTATTTAGTATTTACGTCTGCTTCCTTGGCCTGTCCAAAGCATTTGACCTGGTTTCTTATAATATCCTATGGGATAAACTTGAAAAAGCTCCAACTGTAATTAAAAAAATAAAAAAAATTCTTTAAATTTTGGTATAGAAACCAGGTCAACAATGTGCGATGGGCATAGGCTGATACTTATGGGTTGGATTGCGGGGTGAGACAGGGGGGTTTCAGCTTACCAACGCTCTTTAACCTATATGTCGACGGGTTGATTGGCAGGCTCAGCAGCGTCAAGATCGTTTGTCATATAGATGGAGTCTGCGTTAATAATATCAGCTACGCAGACGACATGGTGCGGCTGAGTGCGTCAGTCTGTGGCCTCGGAAAACTTGTGGCCATTTGTGAGGACTATGCCGTATACTCACATGTACTCACACGTATACTCACATGGCTCAATTTACAATTATAAAAAAAAGTGAATTCATTGTCTTCGGGGGTAGGTATCCTGTTTATGTACGACCAGTTTACCTTAATGGTATGCCGTTAGCGAGGGCATACAAGTTTAAATATCTTAGCCACATACTTACCCCTGATCTCAGTGACGATGACGATATTGAACGGGCGCGGACGCGGAGAGCCTTGTCGGTTAGGGCGAACATGCTGGCTCGTAGGTTTGCTCGTTGTTCAGTAAGCGTTAAAATTACTCTTTTAAGAGCGTACTGCACTAAGTTGCAGTACTATGAGCTAGATATACGTACTCAAACATTGTACAGTGCCCTCTGCGTGCAATACAACAGCGCGTTCAGGATGCTGTTGAGGCTTCCCTGCTACTGCAGCGCATCAGGGATGTTCGCGGACGCACATGTGGATTGTTTCTTTGCCACAATGCGTAAGCGCTGAGCGTCCCTGCTGCGTAGGGTGTCGGGCGGCAACGACAGTATCACAGTATCCTATCCCTAATTTTGAGCAGGCTGGACTGTCCGTACGTGAATCGCTGCTGAGCCATTTCCCATGGAACGGTGCCGGGTGCAGCCGCGGTGAAGCATCGGACAGTACTGCCGCTGTGTATATTATACAGGAATTTGATTAGGATGAAGATAAAAATGATCTTAATTACTAACATAGGATAGGTTTACTAACAAATGAGTCATGGTTACTTGAATAAATAAATAAATTGATTGATTGATTCAATATAACTACATGCATAGGTACGGACTGACAACGTAACGCCATGTTAATACCAACACAGCTATTTAAAACTAAACTATTATCCCTTTAGATTAGTCAAATAGTTACTTGTTTTGAATTTCAGTTTACATAAACTGAACTGAAATTCAAAAGAAGTAACTAACTTAAATAAAAAATAGGTTCGAAACAAAAATTTATTATCATTCCATTTAATTATTACATTAACTTTCTAATTAAACTAGTTTTCACTATATATAAGTCTCTCTCAGTAATCTCTGCTCAAAATCTAATGTCTAAATCCAACTTTTATCTTATAAAATCTCTGATTATACATGGTGGTCCAAATAGTAACGTCAAAAAAATATATATTCCTCATACCTTTATACCTATATATATTACCTCATATACCTATGTTCCGCGATTTCTGATAGTTTAGCAGATATGAATATGCATAAGAGATATGAATATAATTATAGTGCAAGATACATTTTTTTTTATCGAAAGTGAGAAATTTACTTTCTTATGAATAAAAGTTGATTTTCTTTCTCTATTAAAAAAAAATACTAGTAGAACCTGAAACATTTTTTAAATTGATAAAGAAATTCAACTTTTTATCGTAAGAATGTAAATTTCTCACTTTCGATAAGACAAAAAGTATCTTGCACTAATGTTAGGAAGATATTTATTTTCGCAAAAAAAAAACATAAAAAGCTTGCCGAAAAAATGCCTAGAATAATTTCCCCAAAAATTAAAAAAAAATATTGATATCTCCAAACTAGGTATCAAAAATCTCGGAACATGCTATTTTCGCATGGTATGTTCGGATACCCTTAGGTATGAGGAATCTAATATGTTTTTATTGATCTCACTATTTGGACCCGCCTGTGTAATTCCCAGAACATCAAAACAATCACGGTGTATTCCGCTGCGATAGAAGATAGATAATAAATTAAAGGGGACGACTGGACGATGAGTAATGAGTCCTGTTGGACATTTTGTATTGTCCTTACTTATTTGATCCTATACCAGTTTTGACAGCGAAATCACCCATTTAGTAAATTGGCATCTGCAATAAGTTATAAACTCGGAAGATGCACACGTAGGTATCTAATATAGTATACATGTATGTATAGGAATTGGTGTAGTATTGAATTACAGCAGCTTTAATTTTATCTACTGCGTTCCCCGGTTGAGCTCAGTGTAATTAAGATTGCAGGGCAATTGTAACAAATTATGCAATGGACATGTATGTGGAGTTAGTCACATTCATACTAGAATATGTACTTGCAAATCAATTCCATTGCCAGCACACTCTCTGAGATCCTGGAATCCATTTTTATTTTCGTCGTGGATTAAAGATTTTCATTGTTTTTCAAAGACTGATAAAGCCTCTGATCGGTAAATCTCACATAAGCTGCTATGATTGGTTCATAAAAACAGCAAAAGCACATTAAAAGCACTTGCTACAAAATATTGAAACATTTTACAAAATATTGTAAAGGTTTTCAGAACCAGGGAAAATTACGGTTTTTTAATCAATTTAGAATATGGCAGTCCACCACTGGACATGGGCTCCTCTTAAGTAGTGCCACAACATCCAATTCTCCCCCTTCCGAATCCTAGCTGTCTCAGCCGCCTTTTAAGCAATCGGTCCATATATAATTTGGGGGCTGGGTATCCCACGCTGCGTTGCTAGGTACATCATACTCGTACATCTGTGATAATACAACTATGATGAAAGCTCTGTCATAACTTCTTACAAACTTTTCAGGGCACTTGCGTCTGTAATTCGGGTTATTTACCCGTTGTATGTGATATCGTCGGAAGTCGTACGGATGCCATGTTTACTCCAGTGACCGCAACGACACGTTAACTGCGCACGCGCCGGCCTATGTTATTATTATTTATTTTTACACGCCTGCTCAACGTATGCGCAGTTTTCTTTTGAAGACCACCTGAAAGTGTTTTTAGTTTTCGCTTACTGAAATATTGAATTTTTGTGAAAGCTCAGTTGGCAGCTTGCTAAAAACTGCCCTTTACAGCCAAATGGAAGATGTTCTGACTAACATTGACGTGAACATTTGATATAACCTAACCTGGTAAAACCAGGTTATTATGCCATTGTAATCGGATCACCTAGCTTTAGTACCTACGTACTTTTGTTATATTCTCTCTCCCAATCCTGGCTCCTTTTCTGCACCGTAGAACCCTGAACTTGTTCCGAATAGAGCTAGCTATTATATTTGAACCTGGTTTAATATACTGTTTCCGGCATTCAAGTTTGAGTCGGTAGCACCAGTTTGCTTGCCAAATAAACTTGCTGAAACCGATGTACTGCGGAAACAAACTTGAAAGTTTACTGGATATTTTACGAGTGATTAATTTTGTGTCATGCACCTACAAATCTGCAGTAAAGTAGGTGTTTCGATTTAGAAAGCATAATTTGTGCAAAATATATAAAATACATTTCTTTGAACTATCATCATCATCTTCCTTACTTTTCTATGTATTAGTGGTCATGTCGGTAGTCACCCCGTTCAAGCCATATCATCTATCAGCTATCACACAGGCTATCGTTCGTCGTTCGATTGTTCGTTCGTCGTCGTTTCTTTTGACTGCCATGGTTATATTTTGACTGTTTGCTGGCATTAAATGAAAGGTAAAACTGTTCACAGGAGGTACCTACTATTTGCACTAGTTCTACTTTCGCGCTTACATTAATATATCCGAGTTTTTTTTTACCTCACTATCAGCTTAAGCACCCTCGAAAACTATAAAAACGGCACCCATGATGAAAAATGTTAAAATGTTAGTAAGTAAACAATGCAATGGGTTCATAATAACAAACAATTTCCACGTGCATTTTCTTTAGTAGCTAACTTAGAAAATATAAATTAAAAAATAAAATTGAATTTCTGACTGAATTTCTGTTTTGCTATTTTATAAAAAAAAAACTCCGAAATAGTAATGTTAAGACACTTAAATACTAGCTTCGAAATAATATAAAATTATCAATAGAATTAGCATAAATATTATTAATATCTCGATTATGATTGTAAGTGTAATGCTTGGTCAATCCCTAGCATCAGTGGGATGACACTGACAGCTCGCTCCACGTTCACTTCACCAAAATTTTCACGGTGAGATTTTTACAGAATAACAATGCTGAAGTAACAAATTATTGAGATTTTCACGGTGAGATACTCGTATTTACAGAATAACAATGCTGAAGTAACAAATTATTGACATTTTCACGGTGAGATTTTTACAGAATAACAATGCTGAAGTAAATAGATTAAATTCAAGATATCAATACACACATCTTCCTGGGTTTATTGAGTGGCACATACATCTGAGTGGTAGTCACAACTGTCACTCAACGAGTGACACGCACATCTGAGTGGCAGTCTCAGATCATATAAACACAGTCACCCCGGAAGATGTCTGTGTTGATATCTTATCACAGTGCAATCGATATGAAATATCAGTTATTCTGTGTTCTTTCCTCAAATTAACTTTGCTGAATTGCTCTTCAATACGCAACAAAAGGTTTTTGTGAGTGAAAAGGAAAATAAAGCAATTTTCAAAAATAATTGGTTCGGTAGTCGACTCTGGTGAGAACTACTTGCTCATGTCACGTACTCATGTTACTATATATACTATTACGTACATAATGTTCATCAAGTATGTACCATCCCCGCTCATTCAATGTTTTGTTTGTAAACCGAACACAGTCGGTTTTAAATTACTTCAAAACATGACCCACTTTTAGCTTTCGGCGTTACGTTTAATCTCGTTAAAACACAGGTCTTGTTAGGATGTCATCTAAATATTTACAATCTAAGCATTCGTTCAGGCAAAAAATTGTCTCTGTATGTTCATAAATACTGAGTTAATTGAAACGCCTCGTTAATCGTTGCAAGTCGCTCGTAGATTACCAGCAGGAGAGCGAGCATTAACATTTTTACATTTGCTATGCATCTCTCTCGACGTTCACATAAACCAAAAACGAAACAGTTCTAAAGTGTACCTAATACTTTCCGGCACATTGACTCCAGAGTAATTAAATACTGGAGAACGAACTCGGAACTGTACATTGAAAAATTGAGGAAAAATCTGTCACCCTCAAAGATTGTTCGTTCGCATTGAGTTGCTAAAGTTCACGATGGAGCACTGCTAACTTTTTGTCGACTCAGAGTGGACTTTCTTGAACGATCTTCAATAACTCCAAAGATGGCGATAGTATCGAGGATTTATTAGTGCCAATTTTATTTATTGCGCCTTAAAACGTTATCAAAGTATAATCTGTTAATTAATAATATAAGTGTATTATGATAATCTTGAACTCCGTAGTGAAATACCACTGACTGAGTTCTCGTAAAATCTGAAAAGTTTACAAAATTAGACTTAAAATTTAGTCCCTGGCAACAGCTAGTATGGTACAGTCACGAGCACCATTATGTATACACTTAACAACTTCTAAATGTGATTTTCTCCTACTGTATTGATTGTAATTTTATGTTGTTACGAACATAGTATTTTAGGACCTATACTGTTATGAAATATGTCTTATTTCAAAGTTGCAATCAATATTCCGCGAGAAATTCGCTTTTAAATTTTGCTAAGTGTATACTTATTAGTGTTCGTGACTGTACATTACCTATTGTGTGTTATAGAAAAGCGGTAGCTGACCTATTTAGTCTAGAACGGAACTTAAGTAGCCAAGTTTGAAAGTGGGTAAATCCTTGGGTGATGAATGCATCTTACCCCGCGACCCTACGGCCGCCCGTCATCCGTCACGGGGCTATCGCCCGTCTGAGCCGACGTAAAAATGCTCCCCCCACTAACACTTGATTAATGTTTGAAAAAAGCCCTTAATTGGGCGACACCCGAACATTTCATTTAACTTCACCCGTATAACAACTGGTTAGAAGGGATCCTTCCGATTTTTACCCCATTATTACAGGTTACGTCTTTATTTTTAGGGTTAGGCATTCTTCGCTTTTGCGTTTTTTATTTCAAAATTATGTTGAATAAATAGTTGGTGAGATTTTAGCCATCTGCTGTTTGATCACGAATATCGACTGACGTTCCTTTAATTGAAACTGAATATCCTATTGTTTGTAGTTTCGTTACCCCTAGTATTGGACAGTCTCTATAATTAATTAGTTTTAACGCAAAGGTCAACAAACAGACGCCTTTGTTCTGTTGTTGCGGAATCCTTATTTCTAGGCGTATATAGTTGAAAGTATTTCTATTTTCAATCATTTTGTTTCAACAGTACTCAAACGAAAATAACTAATTAACAAGTGTGTGCCTTCATTTGATCATGCATTTAGGTGAACTTTTTTCACTGAATTAAGCCTGATCTAGTCTCCACTTTGTGGAATCTAATTTTAGCTTTTGTTGTCAACCAACAAATAAAAACCACAAAACAACACGTGAAAATGAAAAAGCTTTTAGTTAAAAGTGTTTATAACTATTCATATTTATTTGAATTGCGAGTAATGGCAATGGATAAGTTGTGGTGAATTAATCATTAGGATTTTCTAGCAAAACTGCCAAGTAAGTCTTCTTCAAACTTATAGGGCGAATTTCAACCATTAAACTGATCGTGATCAGAACATTCACAGCAAGTTCAAGAACTTTCAGTGTCATTATTGTTGTAAATGTTCTTAGAATCAGTAGGTATATCGTGAAGTAGGTTTCAGTTCGCTTATATTAAATTTTCCGTTAAACATTTACGACAAATTCGTAAAATTCTGAGGACGTTGACGTTCAAATGAGGTTATTTGTAGGCTTTAGCTGCGGGTAAAATGGATGCTCGGCTAATCGGGGTAAATGGTAAATAAACAGGTTCGGGTTTTTGCGAGCTTTGTCGTAATCATTGTGCGGCTGGCGTAAAGCTGTAATAATTAGTTTGTTCTTAACTTATTGTGTTAAGTTAGGCTTAGGTCCCAAGTCAATAGAAGAACTACAAAGAAAAACAAGAGTTGTGCTGAATGTATTATGTAATGTGGCCAGGACGATTCAGGTTCGCTTCGATTCACACAGACACTTAAATCACGTAGGTATGTATGCCCAGTCTAGATTAATTTTATTTTTTCTTTATATTTAACGGTACCTAGAATTTAAGTAAATTTCATCACTTACTTTTCTGTTAATTAATTTAAATTAATATGTAGGTACATACAGGGTGTGGCGTAAGTAGTGGTCCACCGTTCAGGATTCGATGAACCAGATAATTAACTATAACAATAATTTTTTTTAGTACTTAGTAAGTTTTTTTTTTACAAAAATCGCTGTTTAACTTGATGGTGTGTTAAAAATTAGGGTTAAAATTAGAGAAGAACCAACTTTTTCTTCAAAAAGCTGAATTTTCATTAAAAAAAACATAATTTATCATGATAACTCTAGTATTCAGCAGTAATTAACAGAAATCAAAATAAAAAAATAATGGTTTTTGTTGAAACTACAAACAAATTTGTAATAAAAGGTAGAAATTTCGTAAATAAAAAACAAAATGGAACTATTTTCGAAACCCTTGCGTAAAAATGGTTGAATATTTTAATTGTTATAGTTAATTATCTGGTTCATCGACTCCTGAATAACTCCTGGTGACCCGTAACACAGATATTTTAAGCCTTTTTCGGGCACGTGTCTCTCAAAAATGTTTAGCCTATTTTTTAGATTAAGCAGTTCCTGTCCACATCAAAATTTATGATAGTAAATAAATAATAATAATTACATTATTTTTACAAACCACCAAGAGTTGAATTGTCGTTATTTTCTTCCCATGAAAGTTCATAAACCGATCGATGAATCTTAAGGCACTAAAAGATATTTTGCCTTCGTATATTTTATTCAGTACCATTCTGTATTTTCTTATTAGTAAAGCGAAAATGTTCATAGCACTTAGATATTCCTATATGTTTTTGATAAATTAACTTACCAAAAAAGAAATAAACTAGTCATGCCCGGCGTCCTTAAGTTTTCCGATGTTTGATAGGCAACCTTGCAACCCTAGGTCTGTCGAAGGTTACAGACTCCCTTCTGACCGTGACCCCCATTTACTGGCATTTAGTGGGGGAGGGAAGGCACTGGCATAGAAAGACGAGTGAATGCAGGAAATAAAGTGAATGAAGTGGTACGCATGTTGTCTACTTGCTGGGAAATCTACACATTAAGAGAGCACGTCCCGGTCCGTCTATCGTCAACGCGAGCATGATTGAAAAGCTTGTTGTTTCATCCAACGCAATGTTTGAAAAAGAAACAAGAGTGAGAACCCAATAACATCGAACCAAAATAGGTGCGCGGAGATTTCACAAAACTTGTTCCAGGAAATACGTGTTTTAGAAAAATCCCTACAAGTTATTGGAAAAAATGTTTGTCATTTGGAATCTCCATTACATGTGCGATGTTTCTATTGATGTTTGTTTTACGTTTTCGATGTATGAGTACATCATGGATGGCCAAAGTTCAGATAACATTTGTGCTAAAAAGCTGGTTTTCAGAAGTCTTTTTTCATCGATACCTTTATATAAACCACAAGATATATGTGTGTTCAAAATATCTGAAGGAAAATTTGGACATCATCGTCATTATCACCCACAGCCCCACTTCACCCACTGCTGGACATAGGCCTCTCTTTTCTTGTGCCAATCCCCACGCTCCTGTGCCAACCTCATCCAGGTTTTGCCCGCGATGGCATCAATATCGTCCGCCCATCTCACTTCCGGACGACCGATATCTCGTCTCTCATCTTTGAACGCCACTTTGTCTCAGCCTTACTCCACCTGTCATCACTGCACCTCGCCCGTTGTCCTGCCCAACTTCATTACAGTTCCATAATACGCTTTCCGATATCAAAGATCTTACGTGCGTCTACCTACCTCGACGCTTGGAACTCACTATTAGCCTGATGCCAAGCATGGAACGCTCCATGGCTCTCTGTGCAACT
The DNA here is from genome assembly GCA_937001585.2 of Brachylomia viminalis. NCBI lineage: Eukaryota > Metazoa > Arthropoda > Insecta > Lepidoptera > Noctuidae > Brachylomia > Brachylomia viminalis. The sequence continues at coordinate 8,021,968 of OW443302.2, read as the reverse complement.
GACAGCCTATAAAGTACCAGATATCTGTGTGTTCAAAATATCTGGAGGAAAATTTGTTATAACGCCATAATCACCTACGAGCGTTTGTATGGGAATTGTGGCGCGTCTTGCAAGCATAAATAAGCGCTTATTTTACGGCTGCGTTGTTTAAGTAACAGGTTAATTTGAACATGACATGTGATGAATGTTGTAAAAACAAAGTAGTTTCTATGGCATTGAATGAATCGCCATCAAGAATAGTATCCACCGTTACAGAACAGTAAATAATGCTAACATAAACTATTTGACTTAGATGTGTTTACGGGAAATTGGCCGGAGAAGGTAACACAAAAGGAACAGTGGAAAATTATGCGGAGACCTCTGCCAAGCAGTGGGACAAAATAGACTGACAATTATAAAAAAAAACGACTACTCATAAAACGACAGTCTTTTGTGTTGTGAGAATTATTTCCAAAATCATTTGCCCCAAAGCAATACACGTTGGTGGCAGCAAACGTCCTCGCAAAGTCATGAAAGCAATATTAATGCGCTCAGGAATCAAACCGCATAGCGAATGAAGGTGGGAACTAGGTTACTCTTAAATAGAGAACTGGCCCAAAAAATACAAAGTTACCAGCCACGTATGAGTAGAAATAGTGCCGGAGGGGATTGCGAAGAGGGATGAAAATAGAAATAGAACATTGAGATCTAGTCATTATGAAAGAATTATAAACATTAGTTATTTTTGAGCCATCAGTACCAACATTTATATTTAGGTAGTTAGTTAAATTAAGCTTAATTCTGTAAATAACAGACCTGTGAATAGGACATACAACATTCAAGATCATTAGTGTGGATAGTATGAATTTGAAAGGATGTACAGTCATTTCGGAATTACACCGTGACAGCTTTTAAATAAAGGCAATTTTGGCTATTGCTGACCTCAATATACATTGACTAGCATTGTGTGCACGAATACGCAGTGAGGAGTCAATATGATCAATGAGTATCGTTACTTCTTCTTTCTTGGTTTTTACTGAAGGCTGGTGCTTAGTTAATTTATTTTATTGGGTTACTTGAGACCCACCCCTGCTTCCACGGGTACAATGACGACATGTCAAAACATCGAGATTTCTGTACTATATCTCAGTTAAATATTTATGTATTATTCACAGGAATAAAAGCTCTAGGTGATGGTGAAAACCGTATCAAAATCCGTTGTGTAGTTTAAAAGATGTATGTCTCGAAAAGCGACACGAAAGCGAGTTTTTATAATATAATAGTTATATAATATATTTATAGTATATTAGTATAAATTATAATATGTATAGATTAAACATATTTCTGGTTATTTCAGGGAGTGTACGATGATGGTGGCGCGCAATGGGGCGGCCTGCGCTCGCGTCTGTTTGCTGCAGTGACGTGGACGGCCGCACCATGACACCGGCGCTCGCGCACCCCTGCCTGCTCCTGTTCGTGGCGATGCTGCTCACTAGAGGTCAGTACAACTGTCAATTAGTGATGTATTATTAAGAAAAAAAAATTGGGAAGCATGATTCCTCGGCATTTTGCTTAAAGATCAGCCCAAATCTTCTTCGAAGCTTTTTCAATGTTTTTAAATTTAATTTAACTAAGTATTTCAGCAACGTAATGTTGAGTTTTTATATTTGTATTATTGAACCTGAGTAGGTATATAGATAAAAGACACTTCAAACTCGTATTCTGATAACTAACTAAAAGAATATATCATAAATACTTACATAATCGACCATATTTCGATCCATATTACTCACGCAAGAGTTGAGTATAAGACATTATTACTATGTATTTACGTTAATAACATCACGTAATCTTTAACGTTTCCTCTAAAACATTACGGTTTTTTACAGCAATCATCATCAAGAGCTGTTCAATATTTATTAAGATAGTAAGATTAGAGAGGTACACTTGTCATCATCCCATCGCCTATCTACTCAATAGGTACTCATACATACAGCAGTAAGTACCCATTCTGCCTCCCATTTTATGACTCGGGTGTGTACAAATGGCTGATACAGTTTTATGCTTTGTTTTTACTCCCAGTTTACTTAGAATACTTGAAATAAACATGGCTTCCGCAAAAATAGCAGCGAGCACATTAAAATTCATCCTATACCTAGCCAACAAGTTTTTGAATGGCGAAAACTAATCGTGGATGACAGGCAGACTGACATTCGTACCTCATTGAATATTCATACAGCTAGTTCAATTTTAGTGGAGTACCAACAATACGTAATTAAATAGCTACTCAGCAGTAAAGTACACGTAGCTAGGAGTCAGATAATCACGCTACCAAGTAACAGTACCTATGTAAATATAAACAAATTAGTTTACCTAATAGCGCGCACTGATCGCTTTCCACGTTGGATTCGCTACAGCTAATTTTCTAAGCAAGTTCCTTAACAGTACACTCGATACAGAGAAACGTACGTATGTAGGTATGTAGGTAAAGTGGTTGTACACAATGTGTTCACTGCTGAGATTACAAGATTACGTACGATGGGGAATGGAAAAGCATTAGTACCTACATATAATTATTCAAGCACGCGTGTACAACTTAATGCCGAATTAAAGTTGTTTACTCTGTTTTATTTACATCACGTGTCTATAGAAACATAATTAAAGTGATATAATTAGTCTGCTCTGTGTCTGCTCCCATAACAACGTTTGTTGCGACTATTGATCGCTCATAATGTAATTAACGCGACAGGAAGGACGACACAGAAGTGCACTTTACGCCGCCATTTCCACAATAAGAAATCACGACGCTATACAGTTTTTTCTCATTTTTTCCCTTCCCCACAGACAAAATATCTACTGACTTTGCTTTTATTGAAATTACCCTCTTCGTCGCGGGAAGAACGAATTAAAATCGCATTAGGAAATCCCGTTTCCGCCTAACTTTTCCAGTCTGTGCACAGAGTCCCGGTGTATCGGAATAAATGGCCCAAACTTCGTTTATTTATATAGTCTTGCTGAATATTTATGTTTTCGTTCTTAATTTTGCATTCCCGTCACTTCAAATTCAAGTTTACCGAGTTGAGAAAAACTCGGCTTTGTATTTCAAGAAAAATATGGTTGCTTTGGAAGTTTATTTGAATCTTGAAAACAGTACATGCAGACACAACCATGATTGTATACTGTTTTATAACAATACAATTAAATCAGTTCTAAACATTATCGACTCGGGTAAAACCCTGGAAGTTTAGAAGTCATAATCAAAGGATAAAGTTTATAGAATAGAGTAAGTAACACTGTTATCGTCACCGTGAAAAATCTTTTCCTCGTAAGCAGAAAAGGAAGTTCCTTTTATTCAAACGTTCAGAGAGATTGAGTGCGAATTATTCACGGAACTGGTACATAACGTGATCAGGAACTACCAAAACCGACAAATACTAACATCAACTGACGTGTAACGACGTCGACGTCGTTCGTCGCAAGTTCAGTCGCAGTAAAGATTGTTTATGCTCCAACACTCGTTAAATTAATAGTAAACCTACTTGTAAGAACAAGAATTTAGTGCGAGCCTAATGTGTCCCAAGTTGGTTAATATGAAAAATGCGACTAGAGTCACGCCTGTTCGTTGTTGCGCACCCAAATAGGATAATCGCATAGTTATAGCCTACGTCGGAATAGACACTAGCCACGCCAACCGCTCGTTTATTTACATGCTATAATCCATGCCATAATTCTGTTATGTGGAAATGTCTTATTGAGGCAGCGCGACGCTACGGGTGAGCCGTGATCGATGCCCGCAGCTTTACCCAACGATTGTCTTTCATAACGAATGCCAAACACATTATTTACCTCCGGCCGGTATCTGTACTCTTCTGTACACAGAATCGGGCAATCAACATTTATAAGATGTTATTGTGCAAAGAGTTTACTGCTTATTATCTCAAAGTTATTCAAAGCAAAAACAAAGACTTCGGAAACACAATCTTCGTAAGTTGGACCAACAGTTCTGAAGATCTGAAATATTTGTGCGTTGTTGTTACATTAATTTTTCGGCGTCTTATTTCTTTATATGCCACTTTCTCGTTTCCTTATTCTTGGCCATTCGTACAGACTACAGATAAATGATAATTGCTGCAATCATCCCGAGCGTGTAATTAATTAGGGACGGTGCGATAAACAGGCTATCAAAATATTTTTTGTTCGTTCACGTGCCGGTTTTCTGCCCTTTTCTGACAAGATGTTATTTACATTTTATATTTTATAGAATCTAATAGCGTTGTCTCGTAAAAAGCGACATTTCATCCAAGATGCGGCAGATGGCGTCAAGGTCTAATATCTTACGGGCACTGCCTTGTTGTTGACTCGACCTTGATGTTGAAGTGCCCATAACATGCACAAGCAAAGTATAGCGAGCGATACTCATAAGAGAGCAGGCATTTGACGCGAACCTTCACATAAGCCTTAGTGATTATTAACGCGAAGAGTAAGAAGGCGGCGCGGCAAAGTAGGTATTCTATGAGAGTACTTTTCTTAATCTCTAGATTGGTGTGTTAATTTCGTCATAAGTGTGTTAATTTCGTCAAAAGTGTGTTAATAACCACCTATAGGAATCGAATTTACAAAAACTGTTAAATTAAAAGCTCTTGGGTCTAAAGGCCTGCCCTGAAGCCAGATAGCGTTAAAATACATACCAATGTAAAGATCTCATTAAGGAGAATAATTCCTATTACAACGACTTCTCTTAATAATGTGAGTAAGTAATTAAGTGTTATTGAAATTCTGTTTTTGAATTAATTAACTTTCGTCAATTCATTAGTTCTGTGCATTGCAAACATCATCTTTTAACACAATATACCTACGGACATTTTAAAACATTGGCCTCCTAGATGCCGTTTTAGAAACAATCCGTCTTATTACAAAACACGATCTAGCTTTAGCCCGAGCCTAAACCTTCGAAGCAGTTTTTGTATTTCGAACTTTATGCCGACTTTAGTAAAGTTCATTGACAACCGAAGACCGGACTAACCTGTCAGTTTTGTAAAAGGAACTGTATTTCGATATCTGTTAGATTCTTATTTCAAAAACAGGCTCGATGTTTTAAACCATCTCTAAAGAAAAACCTTGTTTTGTAATAAGACCAACTCGGTGTTTAAGAGTGATTCACGGATATCTATGGAGTGATTACAGTTTTTCTTCAAAAAATATGTGTAGGTACAAAAGTTCTCTATCCACATAACAAAATACTAAAGTGATTTTTCACGTTTATAGTGGCTGCCGTAATATATTACAAGTTAATCAAATAGCTGGAACGAGCAGGATATAGTGAGTAAAGTAAGTCAGTTATGCGGCATGCAACTTCCCACTACTAGGCAAATTTCAGACATGTCTAGATCTAACTAGGAGCTGGAGATTGCTCAGCAAATGAATCAATATAAATGCATGACCCACACCTGAATGGAATACCGCATTTAGAAACTTTTTTCAGAACGCTATAACGTTTGAGATTGAAAATATCTTTTAAGAAATTCTTATTGTAGAGTTGAATAAAATTGTAAATACGTATGTTTTTGACTAGTATCTGTAGTCATTATCAGCATCATCGTTAATCGTCACTAGCTGCTTTATTCTACGTATCGCTATGGGCTTCTTCTGTTATAGTGCCCTGCTACCCTGGTCTTGTCCAGTCTTATCCAGGTCTTGCCCTCGGTCTCTTAGTTCATCCACCCACCTAACTGTTGGCCAACACACCTCTACCGTAATAGCTCCTATAGTATTTGTTATTATCGTTTATTTCCCGTTCATTAAACTGTTAATCAGTCCCGTGAACTCAAAATCAAATAATTTATTGCTTTCATTGTTCAATGAGGTGCAGTGTAACGGAAATAACTAGTCGACATCTCGCTGCGATCGTTTCTTTGTTTAATTTGCCTCTTCGACGTAATCACTGACTTTAGCACGATACCATTTAATTGATGGTTTTCGTCGAAATGAACAAATTATAACCAATATTAGAAACGCTTTTTGAAGTTTCTGAAGTTGATAATTTGTTCTTCGTTCAAGGTTTATTTTTTGAAAACTTCATTATAAATGTTACACCCAGCGTTATGTTAGTCGACTTCCAACAAAGACTCGAAAAACAATAATTTCAAAGTTCGTGCTTATGTAGAAGAGTTTATTATAATGATCCGGACCTAAAACAGTATCCCTTTTTTTTTTTTTTTTTTTGAGGATGGGAAATCATCAAATGACCCCTCCCGCTCTGGATGGAGCGGAAGGGAGTGTCAGACTCTTACTGACTAAAACCCACCCGTGTTCCTTCCTTGGCCCTTTATGTTCCGGGTCAGCGGTACCCCTTTTGGATGATCCCGCTTTCCCGGCAGGCTTGGGCCCTAGTGGGCCCCCTCTTCGATGCTGACATCTCTTTGAGGCGCGCGTGGAACACGTACGCGCCGTCCAGCACGGGCCTGATCCTGATCGAACGGTGAGCTACCCATTACTCACCGCCCGCAGGCCCGCGCCTACGGTGGCCGGGAGTCGTCACGCGGCTCCCGACGCCCGGAAAAATGTTGTTAGTCGTTAATTATGTTAGTCGACTTCCAACAAAGACTCGAAAAACAATAATTTCAAAGTTCGTGCTCATGTAGAAGAGTTTATTATAATGATCCGGACCTAAAACAGTATCCCTCGCTCACAACAATTACACGGCGTAATGACCCTTTTAATAAATACTAGCGAAGGGCTACAACGGTGCTTATGATAAGTACAACAAATATTTTAGCGGCGCTCATACACTACGCAGATTACACAGTGGCATGCTCGGTACTAAGAACAAATAACTGAAGTCGTTACCATAAAAATATACAACGATATTTTAGAAGAGCGTGTATTCCGTATCGGAGCGGTATCTCCATACTTTTCACATTACTTATGCATAGAGTACAGATTGAAACGAGTCGCGTAGTTGCGCCGTCATCGGTATTCAAAGCCAACTCCGGACGGCTTAACCGCAACCTGTCTTCAGCCCTGATTGTCTACAAACAAAGAATAACAAAAATATACGCTTCATATCCTGTGCTAACCTAGTTCTAATAAATGCAATCGCTGATTGATTCGATTGTTTGCTGCACACAAAAACTTTTTGAATAAGCCTTTTCAATTCACGATAGAAAGCTTTTGGAAGTGAAATTATTTGTTGGCTTGTCGACTTGGTAATTTTAATATTGAGCGTGAATTTAATTAGAATTGGACGTTTCTAGGTAAAACATAATTCAAAGTATTGTTTGTTAATATGAGAATACTTGGTTTCATGCTATTTTTTGGTATTTTAATTATATTTTCTTATATATAAACTGTTCATCATCATCATCATCATTTAAACCGATAGACGTCCACAGCTGGACAGAGGCCTCCCCCAAGCACCACCAATTATTATTCATATTCATTTATTTGCGTTCCACAAGGTAAAACATGGTGTTAACAAAAGGCTTAGAGCTAAGAGCCGTTGTAAACCCTGTCAGGGCACAGCAAAATCTAATTATTTACTAGCTAAAAATAAAAATAAAATATACATGAAACTAAATAATTAGATACATTCTAAAAAAACAAAAATATAATAAAAAAATGTCAATATAGTTATTATGACGACAGTTAAAAATTAAAAATGTCAGTCGTACACAGCCAAAATGTTAAAATTAAATATATTCAACTAATGGTGAAAACTAAAATAATTATATATTCACAAAACATAACATACAACTAACAAGTATATAATTCTATTAAGGTAGCTATTTCTTGTGTTTAATTAAATAATCTTCTTGATAAACAATATGTCTAAGTTTATTAATTATAATCTTTCATTCAAGTATTCGTTCACGTTATACGAGTAATAGCTTTGTTTATAAGAAATAATTTTAATTTCTTAGTAAAGATGTTGTATTTATTTATATTTCTTACTTCTTCTGTTAACTTATTATATATTTTTATCGACATGACATAGTGAGGAATGCATTTTTAATCGGGATATGTTTAATCTATTTTTATGTCTTAGAGTGATTTTAGTTTGGATGGCTTCTCTTTTTGTGTAGAAATTCGATCGATTCGAGAAATTTACAGATCTTAAAGATGTAGAGCCACGGTAGGGTTAAAATTTTTTGTTCCTGAAAGTGAGGCTTACAGCTATCCGTTTGTTCAATATTTACTAGAATCCTAATTAGTTTTTTTTTTGTAGGGTGATAGTGAGGGCGAGTCTGTACAATTACCCCATAATATGACACCGTATTTAAGCCATGCATAGGCATATGCGTAATATGCTACCAGCGCAGTAAATATGTCTGTAGTTTTTTTGATTTCCCGAAGGGCGTATGGGAATTTTGATAATTTTGCTTGTATTTTCTGGATATGCGACTTCCAATTTATGTGTCTGTCTAATATTAATTTATTAATATACCTATATTTATTTATTTATGGCTGGCATGGTCGCGTTGTGACCAAAAGCCCCTAAAGAACATGGAACAAAACGTACCCACCCATGTAGCAAATTGAAATTGGTACCATTAGAAAGGTCTTTGAAAATATATATATTTGTTGTATGGGGGCAACTTTGCAGCTTGCGGGGGAAAAAAGATATTCGACGTTGAAAATGCCGAAAATCCTTAATAAAAGCGACCCATGCACATTCGACGTTTTTGCGATTTTATCCGTTAGGTACTTCGAACTATTATGCGCTAGCGTCGGTGTGTCGTAAAAATTGGAGAGAAGCCAGAAAGAACAGAGAAGCCATCGAAGCCTATTATTGCTCCTGCATGACGGGTATGAGAACTCTAGGTGCCTGTGCTCACACTGTTAGCATAATATGGTACTTAGGTGTTGGCAGGCACCTAGATAACTTCATAGGACCGGCAAGTGCCGTAATCATCAAATAACTTCTCCCGCTCTGGGCAGAGCAGGAGGGCGTGTCAGACTCTTACTGACTAAAACCCACCCGTGTTCCTTCAGTTGCCTGTGCCAGGGGCCACGGTAACCCTCTTGGACTTTTCCGCAACCCTAGCAGGCATCGGTCCTAGCAAACCCCGTCATTGGTGCTGACATCTCTTTGAGGCGCGCGTGGAACACAACGCGCCGTCGACCCGGGCCTGGTCCTTATCGAACGGCGAGCTGCCCATTGCTCGCCGTTCGCAAGCCCGCGCCTACGGTGGCCGGGAATCGGCCTGCGATTCCCGACGCCCAGGGCGTCTCCTGCGGCGGCTAGGGGCGTGAGGGCGCAAACTTTGCCTCTCCCTCACGCGTTCCGCCTCCTCCTTCGCGAACATTACTGTTTCGCAGAAGGAGGTGACGGCTTCCCAAGCCCTCTCGCTCCGTACCATGGCCTGGACCAAGGCCAGACGCGAGAGATCGCCACCGCCAATCGCCTCCACGAGGACACGGCGGTGCTCCGCCCAAGCCGGGCAGACCTCCACCGTATGCTCCACCGTGTCCTCCGGGTGATCTACACAATGGTGACACCCGGGCGTTTCCTCCCGCCTTATCCGGAACAGGAACCTCCCGAAACAACCGTGTCCGGTGAGGACCTGCGTCAAGTGGAAGGTGAGGACGCCGTGGCGCCTCTCTAGACACTCCTCAAAGAGGGAACTTATCGCCGCAATTGTGGCGTGCCCAGCGCTGGGTTGCGACAATCGCACTCTCCATGCCGCCCTGAGATCCCGCCGGAGCTCTGTCCGCTGTACCGTGATTTCTCGCGGCAGCGGAGCTACGCCCCGGCGTTTCGCCTCCTCGCGCCACTCCTAAACGTGCGCGAGGACTTTTGCCTCCAGATCCCATGGCGGTAATCCGGCAAGGAGGCTCGCCGCCTCACCGGAGACCGTATGGTATCCCCGGACCAGCCGGGTGGCCATGACCCTTTGGGGCGCGTTCAACCAGCGGGCTGGCCGCCGCCTCAAGGAACGCGCCCACACCGGTGCCCCGTAAAGGGCCATGGACCGCACGACCCCCGCTAAGAGCCTCCGGCAGGAGGCGTTTGGCCCCCCTAGATTGGGCAGGAGCCGCATTAAGGCAGCCCCGGCCCTTTCCAGTCTGGGAGCCAAACGTCGGAAATGCTCCACGAAGTTCCACCGGCTCTCGAGGACGAGTCCCAGGTACTTCATCGTCGACTCGACGCCGATGTGAACCCCTCCTACCGTTATTTGGGAACCCGACGGTGGCGTGTTCCGAGGACCATGAAAACACATGGCCTCGGACTTGTGCAGGGCCACCTCGAGTCCCAATTGCCGGATCCTCTCGACGATTGTCGCAACCCCGCGTGTCGCTAGTTCGGCCGCCGCCTGGTGCGACCTCCCCTGCGCCAGGACTAGCGTGTCGTCAGCGTAACAAACCACGCTGACGCCGCTGGGGAGGTCGGCGCGCAGCACCCAGTTGTAGCCGATATCCCACAGATGCGGCCCCAGGACCGATCCCTGTGGGACACCGCATGACATCTCTTGCCGGTTCCATACTCCCTGGTGACCGGGGTAGATGACGGCCCTGTCCGTCAAATAGGCCTCGACCACACGACAGAGGTAGGTCGGCATCCGGTGATACCGGAGTGCCTCCCTGATGCAACTCCAGGGCAGGGTATTGAAGGCATTGGCGATGTCTAGAGACACCGCCAAGACGACCCCACCCCGGGCCACAGCATCCCCCGTCGTGAGGGCCCGCACGCGCATGATGGCGTCCACCGTAGAGCGCCCCCTGCGGAAGCCAAACTGGCTCTCCGCCAAATCCGGCCCCACCCGCACCAGCCGCCCGACGAGGCGGTCTGCAATGACTCTCTCAAAGAGCTTGCCCACCTCGTCGAGCAGCACGATGGGCCGGTAAGTGGACGGAGAGTCCGCTGGGCGCCCCGGCTTCTTGATGAGGACCAGTTTCCCCGTCTTCCAACGAAGTGGGAACTGGCCCCTCTCCATGCATGCGCTTAGGAGCCCCCTTAGTCGAGGCCCGAGAGCCTCCGAGGCCAGGACCCAGGCTTTCCCAGGTAAGCCGTCGGGTCCTGGGGCGGTATTTTTAGCACTCAGCCTACGTACCGCCACTCGCAGCTCTACCTCGGTCACCTCCGGAGCGTCCGGCAAGTGCCTGGGATGATATAATCATTGAGAGTAACAACACAATTTAAAAATGATGTTTGTGCTGGTCTTGTAATAAAACTGTGCTTTTTAAGATTTATGGTTTTTATTTAATATTTTTTCCATACCAAAAACGAATGGTAGGAAGCTAAGTCGGTCTCTCTTTAGGCAGAAAAAACAACTGGTTAATTATTTGGTCTACAGAACAGAAAAAGGTGCGATTGCTATAACACTTTGCAATTAAAAATGTAATAAAGAAGTTATCATAACATCGGTCTCCCATTCATTCATTCATTCGTTCATTTATTTTTGAGTTAGTCAATTAAGCCTCTTCTAAATGACACCTAGTCTAAAATGATACAAAGGTGGGTACGGGTTCCATACAAAATTACCCATTGTTCTTTATAATAGACAATAAAAAATAAAAATAAATGTGTTTGTCTATGTCTAGTCCTAATAGGGTGAATTTATTAACTGTTTCTGGCTTGTAATTTTTAAAAGTGAAGTTTATATATATAGGTTTTTTGTCTTGGGTGGAAGGTCATTATTTTTGTCTTCTCATAGTTTATTTCTAGGTTATGTTCCATCATCCAATGAGTTATAGCGTCAAGTATTGAATTGGATCCCTATGCCAAATAGTTTGTTTAGTAAGATGTCGAATTGTACTCCATCGTAAGCTTAGGCTTCAACTTCGACCGGTTCTGTGCTTCTCGCGGCATTCACAAAGTCATCGGTCCACCTGGTGGAAGGCCTTCCAACGCTACGTACTTGAACATGAACTGTTAGTACTAATTACTTTTGAAAATAAAAACACAGGCTGTTTCTAAAACTGATTTCCTCCAGCAGACCTGTGATATTTATAGTGTAGACATTTTATTCACCGTATTTGGTGTATCAGTGAAGGTTTATCTCACGACACGACGTTTGCCCGAGACGGCGGCGCGCGGTGGCGTCTCGTGCCGTCGACGTGAATCCGCTTTTCTTTATCGTAATTCGTAGGTACGGTGAAAAACGATTTATTATTTCGTGATCCCCAAACCAAATTACTGTTAGGTTATCTACATAATATTTTGACTCTCTATTGCCAACAAGTGAACAGAATTTGTTGTATGGTTTTTAGATTAAATTTTGTGGTTGATGCCATCGAAAATGGTGGATAAATGAGTTTGCGGACTTTGAACTCACGTGCAGCTTTTAATTAATAATTTAATATATCGAACACTGTGGTTTACTCAAAAATGCACGATATTAATACCTATAATTTGTAATTTCACAATTTCGTTTTAGGTTAAACACTCATGAAAACCAGAGATCTTCACATTTTGAAACAGTGACGCAGAAATGAAAAATGACTTTCATCATTATCCCGTACAAAATAATTTGTAAGGCTTACCTAAATATGAACGTGCTCGATTGCACAATGATGTTAATATAAAAGTAACATTTATTTCACAGATTTAACGTTGTCGGTATGAGCACTAAATTGTGTGTACAAGTACATCCTACGAAATCCTTTGGCAATTTCTGTAGGTACTAATCCCAATTAGGTAAAGGTTTTGCACACGAGAATCCCCTTGGCTTCTAACAAAAAGATAACATAATTTGATGTTAATTGGCTTTTTGAACATAAAAAAACTCGGTAAAACAAAAAGCAAGGTAGAGAAAAAGAAATAACTGTTAGCCGTTATTAAGAACTTATACAATAATATGTTTCTATCTTTCCTGTGATGGTACTTCGCCAATAAAAAACATTGATAACCGAAGACATGAAATTGTTAAACTCGGACGAACCGAACTTCCTAAACAAATGGTTCGCAGGGGTTTCCAATCAGTTTTAAAGGAGAATAGTGATCAAGTATGAAAAAAAACCCAGAGCGAACAGATACAGGATGTAGCTCAGAATTTTAGTGATATTTAGTGATATCATTTTGTAAATATTACACTCTTAGATTCGATGAACATCGATGTATAGTCGACTAGCTTCTGGCCGCGGATATTAAAATTATCCCGCGGGAATGTGCTACCAGGACAAAAAGTATAGTAAGCCTGTGTCCTTCCCCAGGATGCCATCTATGTCCTTACAAAATTTTATCGAAATCCGTTCAGTGGTTTAGGAGTGAAAAGGTAACATACAGACAGAGTTACTTTAGAATGTATATTATTAGTATGGATGGATACAATACAGTCACAGACAGTAATACTAATAACGCAAGTTATAAATAGAGTATAGTGGAGAATATTGGACCATGGGCTGTACAGTCACAGTCACAAGTGCGAGCCCCTTGTTATCTCGCCCTTATTGGCGGGTAGTCGTAGCCTCAAATAATTTATGAAATATGACATAATAGCCTTTGTAATAAAGGCTAGAGCGGGGCCTCCATGCGGATAAAACACTTGACGTTTATATTGTTCTCGATGGAAATCTTAAATACAAGAGTAGGGGGAAAATTGAATCTATCCCTATGACGTTTTCGGTTGGAAGATAACAGGAATTTTGTTGTTACTGTTTTGTAACTTACATATGTAATTGCAGGGGCCTAGCTATGAAAGAATTAGATCCAAGTCGATAAAAGGTTTTTGTATACGCTATTTTCGTTCAGGGTTCTAATATTTATAATAATATATTATATAATATTTATAGTAAACTTAAAAACTAGTTTCCATTCCGTAATAATAAAAGTTCGTTCGGTATAATGTATTACGTAATCACTTTGAAATTAGTACAATTTGTCAATAGCATTAATAGGACTACGAGGGATAGATTAATGATTCAATAGGCTCGGTAGCCCGCCAATCTTTCTGTCTATTTCGGTGCCACAATTTATCTAGGTATTATGAACTACTAATAAATAATAGGTATCAAAGGTACAATCACTTATCTAAGTACACACACTAAATTGAGTCGAAGACGATCAGAGGTTTGATTTTTAAATTGAAGAAGCAAATCAATCTCCCGGCTTGCTTTCTCGGCTCACGTACTTACCTAGGTACTCACGTAGTGGTGTGCGTCGAAGGCGTGCTGCTTCATGATAATCATCCGCTCGTTACGAGCAGGTAACGCGCCCCAAATTCCTAATGCTCGACAATAATTCGATATTTTTGCTCGAGTGCTCGGCGCTCCGCGGCCGCTACGTTCCCGAGCACCCGCCGAATATGTGAAACAATTTTCTCCTTATGAATAAAATTTTAAGGTGCGTATGCAAATTTCCATTACGAAAGGCTGTCTCCTGTAATGGTGTCATATGGGATGTTATTTTCTTTTCATATAGACTACGTAAATGCGACGTTTAATACAGTCTCTAACTCTTGTTGTCTTCTTCGTGTTCTTAAGTGTGTCGTTTTCTAATGTTTTATGTACAGTGATAAGTGTAATTATTTAAGGAGTCACGCAGTCTAAATAATACTGCTCTAACTTACTACCAGCTACTAGTTTTATCTTGTTGCTAAACCTCATAATTTAGAAGTCACTTAAAAAACAGGGTCCCCTTGCGTTTTGCACCAACACACAGCATGGTGTGTGGCCACACTTAACGAACAAGCTGCAAATTAGGCTTACCTTTTATGAATATCATAGCAACACTCTTCCCTGCAGTTGACTTTGCCAACTCGGACAATATAGCTGAATCATTTAGTCCTTCCTTTAGACTTGAAGGGAAATTATACAAAGGCTTAAATTAAATAACTATAGGTACAATGTCAAGCTATAGTGGTTTTTGAACAAAACCGAACAAAACAAACCAGTAAGCTAAAAAAGCATTTGCAAAACCTGGTGTTTCGTGCTTACGTGAAAACGTGTGTTAGATTTTTATTTTTTGTAACTTATATTGAGTACTTATCAAAATTTTAATTCATAGACTTACTAGATAAATAGGTGATGAATAATTGTGCATAAAAAAATACACAGATATCTTAAAGTTATTGAGAAATTTGCGCTGATAAAAATTGTTTCTTTTTGTTTTTAGACCGCGAAATTGGTAGGGACTCTTAACACAGCTTGCGGTAGGAGTTGACTGGTAGAGATTGTCACGTAAAGAAAATGAATTATGCTCCCTCCATGTGCTTTCTCTCTCTCTCTCGCCCTCTGTCTCTTTCTATTAAATACGAGTGTGTAAGTGTATGCGTGCGAGTATCGCGTAAACAACTTCATTTCTCCCGCAGTCCCCCAGCCACACACGTTTTTATTGGATGCAATTCTAAGCATCCACCTTCTAAGACCAAGGTTCAACGCAGAACCTCTCATCTCATCCACTGCCTTTAAGTAAAGTCCTAAAACCCAGGCAATCGCCGCGCGCCGGTGTATCGACATTACTTTTCTTATTTAAAATTTTTAAGAAAAGTCAAAGTTTTCAAATCATGGTCAATTTAATTATCCAGTACACTCGTCAGTTTTTGTCAGTGGTACGAGGGGCAGGTTTCCAGCGTCTCGTTTTTAAAAGCTCACAGGTTGGTCTATTGTCAAAATGCAGCCACATAATTAGTGGTGTTAGATATAATAATATATGTAAAACGGATTTACTACTCAAATGTCTGTGGAATGAATTATGAGTAGAAGGGAATGTATGAAGAGGTGCGAGTGAAAGGTAAACGAGAACGGAACGGTAAGAGTGAACGGGAGAGGGAAAAAAAGGAATATGGCGGAACACGAAGAAAAGACGTACGACGAGACGATGTGTTAATGTTAAGAGTTTAAAAGTTTTCTTGTGTTTTAAAAAAATATAGAAGTTTTCATCGACACGGCTCTTTTATTTCACCACACGATCCCACAAACTTGGGGGCTCGTCCGGGATTGCGGTGAAATAAGTGGAGTTAGAAACGCCGAACGACTCAGACGCAAGTACGACCACGACGACGCACACGCCAATTGATTTTCGAAGATCCTGATCCTACGGACGACGAGAAGACGTTTACGACGACAATTCCTAGTTACGACGACTACGAGGAATTACGATGTCGACGGAGAAAACCGACCAGGATTTTCACGATGCGGCAATGATGGCTTCGGCACAGACGGCACAGATGGCATACGGCGACATGCTGCACCTTACGGAACAGCTCATACGAAAATTCAGTGCACAAGATGAAACGCATACAGTATCTATGTGGATACGGGATATCGAAGAAAATGGCGAAATATTTAAATGGAGTCCGACCCAACTATTGTTAGTGGCGCGACGTTCGCTAACCGGCACCGCAGCGCTATGGCTACGCAGCGAGAAAGTATATAAATCATGGGATGAATTGAAACTGGCTATCGGTAAAGAATTTGTGGATACCATCGATGCGAAGAAGATACATGAATTAATGAGTTCAAGACGTAAGAAGAAAGACGAATCATGTATTGACTACATGTTAATAATGAAAGAATTAGGAAAACGTGGACGAATGCCGGACTACGTAGCTATCAAATATATTGTGGACGGCATCATAGATGACGACGTGAATAAGATTATGTTGTATGGTGTTACAACTTACACGGAAATGAAAGAGAAACTAAAGTTGTACGCGATGTTCAAGAAAAATTCCGCTAAGGAAATTCGGCGTAATAGGCCGCCTAATGACGCACAGAACAACAGTAATAGGAGAAACGCGGCTGCAATGATGCGATGTTTCAACTGTGGAGAGAAGAGTCATGCGTCAGAAAATTGTCCTCATCGGTCGCAAGGAAAAAAGTGCTTCCATTGTAATGATTTTGGTCATATTTCTCCAAATTGCCCAAAAAAGATGGCGAGTGCGAGTTCCGATTTGAAGCAAACAGCGCATACGTCAACATCAGACATTCGGCAGACTTCGGGTACGATCGGAAGACACGCACAGTTTCCAAAGGTTGGCACTTCTACTGAACGAGAACGAAGACCAACCAATCAGATGTCGAAAAATGCATTCTTCAACTTGATGCAAGAGGGCGCCACCAGCAGCGCGAACGACGATGTTCAGGGTGATGTTTACATAGCGACGACCGGTGTGAACTCAGGAGTGAATGATTCGTGTTACGATGTTGGTAATAAACCACGGAGCAGGGCAGCGATTGGCTTAGACAGCAGCCATGTTGTTGAGTTTGACAATTACAATGAATGTAAACAAATAAAGGAACCTGATGATAAAATACCGGTTGTACGACTTATAAGTCTTAAAAGACCAATCAAAACAGTGTTTGTGTGCGGTAAAGCGGGCAGTGCATTAATTGATTCGGGCTGTGACGTGAATTTGATATCAAAGGATTTTTGCAACGAACTTAACAGGTATGAGGTAGACTATGTAGTACAGTGTAACGAAAAGAACATTACGTTAACCGGTTTAGGTCATTCACCAGTAAAGTCATGTGGTGTTGTTAAGTTAGACATAACGATTGATAATTGTTTATACCGTGACACTACTTTCTATGTAATGCCTAACGACTCTGTGCCATTCCAAATGATAATTGGTAATGATTTCTTACGAAATGTTATGATGTTTATGAAAGATTGTATGGTTTGGTTACTGCCGAAAGATGATTGGATGAACCCAAACTATGAATGGTTAAAAGATGTTGCATGCTTCTCTAGTTCTGTTGATTGTTTAGCTCATGTCAGTGATCCTGCTGTAAAAGAAGAAGTAATAAGGTTAGTAACGAGTTATGTGCCACAGAAAAATAAAGAAGCGCCAATAGAATTGAAAATTGTTCTCAAAGATGACTTACCTGTATCTCAGCGGCCACGACGAATCTCATTCAAGGAACAGGAGGATGTGGATCGCCAAATCCAAGAATGGCTTGATGATGGAATTATCAGGGTGAGCTACTCAGAATATTCTAGTCCATTAGTATTAGTGCGAAAAAAGGATGGTGGTTTAAGAATGTGCGTTGATTATAGAAAGATTAACAGTAAAATGGTTAAAGACGAGTACCCACTTCCTATAATAGATGATCATATTGACAAGCTGTCCTCAGCTAGAATATTTAGTGCGTTAGACTTAAAAAATGGTTACTTTCATTTACGCATCCACGAAGATTCGATTAAGTATACTTCCTTTGTAACGACAACCGGACAATATGAATTTTTACGTGCACCTTTTGGTTTAGCGACTTGCCCCAAGGTTTTTACAAGATTTATCACAATTATATTCAGAGAATTGATTGCCAGAGGTGTTGTTATTGTTTTTATTGATGATATTTTAATTCCAGCAGACAACGAGTATCAGGCTTTCGAGTGCCTAAAGGAAGTTCTGAATACTGCATCGGAATATGGGTTACATATCAACTGGAAGAAGTCTCAGCTGTTAACCAGAAAGGTGGAATACCTTGGCCACGTTATCGAAGGTGGAGCAGTAATGCCATCGCCGGGGAAGACAGATGCTGTTACAAAATTCCCTGAGCCTCAGAACTTGAAGCAACTGCACAGTTTTTTGGGACTTTGTTCCTACTTCAGGAAATTTATACCTAAATATGCTCAGATAGCACAACCGCTCACAGATATGTTAAGGAAAGAACGCAAGTTTGAATTCAATGATGAACATAGAACTGTTTTTAACGAATTGAAGATGAAGTTGGCCACTAAACCAGTGTTGAAGATCTATGACCAAAGAGCAGAGACGCAGCTCCACACTGACGCATCAAGTATTGCTTATTCGGCTATTTTATTGCAAAAAGGTGATGATGGGAATTTACACCCAGTTCATTATATGAGCCGAAGGACTACAGACGCGCAGGCGAAGTACACAAGCTATGAGCTTGAAGCACTAGCTATAATTGAAGGTGTGAAGAAGTACAGACACTACTTATATGGAAAGTTCTTCAAGATTGTCACCGATTGTAAAGCTTTTCAAATGACACTCAACAAGAAAGATTTAGCATCATCAACAAGAGTTGCTCGATGGATTTTATTCTTACAGGATTACGATTTTACAGTAGAACACCGTGACGGTACTGGAATGAGGCATGTTGACGCATTGAGTCGAAACCCGTATGTAGCAGCTATAACTTCTAGCTTACACCAGGATATAAGACGTGCACAGGAGTGTGATGAGGGCCTTAGTGCAATAATAAAAATTTTGGAAGAAGGAAAATCATTTAAAGATTACAATCTGAATCAAGGATTACTTTATAAAGGATTAGAGCAACAACTTGTTATACCTAGTACGATGGAAAATGAAATTATCCAGAGGGCACATGGTAACGGTCATTTTGCGAAGAAGAAAACTTTGGATTTGATTAGCAAGGATTACTACATTGACAAAATAGGAAAAAAAGTTGAAGATTATATAGCATCATGTATACCATGTCTACTGACAAATAGAAAAGAAGGAAAGCAGGAAGGTTACCTTAATCCAATTGAGAAGGGAGACACTCCACTGCATACGCTGCATCTAGATCATGTTGGACCTCTGACAGAAACTCATAAGCAGTATAATCATATACTTACCGTTGTTGACGCTTTTACGAAGTTCGTATGGTTGTTTCCATGTAAAAGTACCACAACGAGGGAAGTGTTGAATAAATTGGAGACATTGCAGGAAACTTTTGGAAGTCCAGAAAGGTTCATCACAGATAGAGGTACTGCTTTTACTAGCAACGAGTTTCAACAGTATTGCATGAAAGAGGGAATAGAGTTATGTCATATTACTACAGGAGTACCTAGAGGTAATGGTCAGGTGGAAAGGGTTCACAGAACTATTATACCAGTACTTACCAAGCTATGTATTGAGAAACCAGGACTGTGGTACCGGCATGTAGGAAGAGTGCAGATGGCACTAAACAGTACTTACCGGAGAAGTGTGAACACTACTCCGTTTGAGATGTTAATAGGGAAGAAAATGAAGAGACAAGACGATATAGAGATATATGAACTACTACAACAAGAAGGACGGGACAACTACATAGGAAATAGAGAAGATTTGAGGAAGAGAGCAAAACTACAAATACTGGAAGTTCAACAGGAGAACAGGAAGAACTATGATAAGCATAGAAAGGATAGTAGGAAATATCAAGAGGGGGAGTTAGTTGCTATAAAGCGAACACAGTTAGGACCAGGACTTAAACTCAAACCAAAGTATTTGGGACCTTATCAGGTTACAAAAACCAAACGACACGACAGATATGACGTAGAAAAAGTAGATATGATGGCAGAAGGTCCAGTCAAGACCACAACATCTGCAGATCATATGAAGAAATGGCCAGATGACAAGGAGTAAAGTCAAGTAAGTATGTGAGGTTTATGAAGTATGTATGTTGTGTGTTAACTGTATGAAAGTGATAAGAATTAAGAAATATTTTTTTTGTGTTTTCTCTATTTTGTTATGTTCTAGATTCATAATTACACAGAGTTGTTAAGGATAGGTAAGCATTATAAGTAAATTGTAACTGATGATCATATTGTGTAACTAACGTGTTTTATATTTCTTTGTTATGCAAAGATGTAACAAGATGAAGCCTAAACTATAAATTAATGTTTGTAAGTAACTATAACTAGAGTCATGATGTTTTCTTTTCCTTTTATCTCTTCTTCTATGAAAAGAAATAATAAGTTGTTAAATAGGTTGCTATTTAATAAAAATTCAGTAAATGTGTTTCTACCCAAGGAAAAAAAAATGTTGTTTGTGAATTTGTTTGCTTGAAAAATAATATTGTTTAAGATTACAATTTCATTAAGTAAGTTTCTGTAACTCATGTAAAACTTAACCTAAAGTGTTAATCAAGATTGTTTATGTAAGGTGTGATGATTGTATGAGGATTACAGTGTTTGAAATGTTGTGTCTGAGGGCAGACAGTGTGTAGGATGACCGAGTGTGGAATGAATTATGAGTAGAAGGGAATGTATGAAGAGGTGCGAGTGAAAGGTAAACGAGAACGGAACGGTAAGAGTGAACGGGAGAGGGAAAAAAAGGAATATGGCGGAACACGAAGAAAAGACGTACGACGAGACGATGTGTTAATGTTAAGAGTTTAAAAGTTTTCTTGTGTTTTAAAAAAATATAGAAGTTTTCATCGACACGGCTCTTTTATTTCACCACACGATCCCACATGTCCTTTTTTTGGTATTGTTCGTCTAAGTTGAGCTGCACGATTGCTGACAACTGCGTGCACTGACTGGACAGGTCCACTCTATCTGTGTGGTTCTTTCCTCAAAAGACCATTTCAGACACCGATCTACATACCCTTCACATGATCTGACCAAGATTTTGTCTGTACTTTAAAAGAGACTGTGACCTCCGAGTTTGTTTTGGCCTTTCTTCTCAGCGTAGTCAGATAGGAAATGCCGACCTCATCTAGTTTTTAAAATATGATTGACGTGTAAAAGTCTTTGTTCAAACCAACTTACAGAAATAAAACATTTTATCATTTCTTTATCATTAAGCATGTCTGTATTAGTTAGGTATATAATTTTGGGATCATCATCTTCCTGCCCTTATCGCATGTTCCTTGGGAGTTGGGAGACAAATACAAACACATAATTTGTATTTTTTTTCTCTCAATACCTTTGTACCTACGTAATAACAAAATATCAGGTTTTGAAACCTCATTATAAACAGATACTCACCGTTATAAAGTTGAGAAAACTTGGAAACGTCAAGTAACATGTAATGTACGAGAAATTCGTGGAATCTTACTTATAAATAGATCTCATTCTTGGAGAAAGTGGTAAGCTCATATTGGTTTATGACTCGCTCCACATAACGTAGTTATTAAATATATTTAAGTGGAATATATAAAAGGATTACTTGAGACTCTCATTTCTATAGAGTATCTAGAAGATTACCTAAATGTAAAAGGATTATTTTGCGAATTTAAAAGTTGTTAAATTAAATTTAAAAAAAATCATATTAAGTTTCCTGGCCAAAATAATTCCATTCGTTAACCGCCACACCAAGCCGTCCTGAAACCGAAACTGACTAATTACCTCATCAAAAATAAACTAGTTCAACTTGCTATCAAATATTCGATTTCGGGTCCGGGTTTGCACCGCGCCGCCGAATCGCAAACTTGCAAAGTAAACTATGCAGCGAATAAAACAAACAGAATGTTTTCTCCATTTTAACTCCGGTCAAAAACCTTCGCTCATTTCGCAATTACGTCCTCAAATGTTCATACAATATTATCTTAGGACTATATTAATTAAACTTTTAAATGGGTTAACCCCATAATAGAGCTAAGTGCGTAAATGCCCTGAACATTTAATACACTCTGCCGTTCAATTAACATTTGTGTGAATAAACTATTCATTGTTTTTTTTTGTAATTAGTGGTATTACAAACAGAAAGCTATAAGAGTTCGTGTTAATTGTGATCAATGACTTTCTCTGTTGAAAATACATTATTCATCGCAATCATCACTCCTTTCTATGGATGTCGAAGAAGCGGATAAGGAATATTATCGGGTAGATTGATTTATGAAAACTATTCGCCAGGTTTCTTGAATCTTGCAGGTTAAAATAGCGGCGTTTCTTTAAAAAAATAGACGGTCAACGACTGAACCGCGGGGTAATTGCGAAACACGCTTACAGTTACAATTCAACAACATTAGTTTCAGCATTTACATTGTGGAGAAGTCAATTTTTTTAAAGATAAAGTACAAAAAGTATAACGATGAGAGCTGCAAAAGTATAAGCTGCAGCGCAGCTAACAACGCCCTTCTCCAGATACAAAATGGAATGATGTTCCATGCTAAAAGTCCTTAGTAGGTAAATGAGTTTGTAAAATTTTGTTAATTTTGATTTAGCTAATTGATAATAAAAACAAAAAATAAATTAGGAAAAAAAAAACAGTACAGGACAATGATTTGGGATGTTATTATTCACGTTGAGTTAATGTGGTCTGCGAGGGGTGTGTGTGGTGTGTGGTTGTTGGGGTGTGCGAGGGAGTGATGAGTATTTTACACTTCCACGAGTTTCTCTGTTTCATCATAATCTTGTGATTTTAACCAGGAGTCAAGTTTCATTTTGCATTTGCTCCTGGTTAATGAGTAGATGTGTAAGCTTTTGTTTAATTTGTTATAGATTGTTTAACTTACTCGTATGTGTTTGTAATGACGACTTGCAGCAATGGATTAGCATTAAAATTTCCTTCAAAATTCTTCGAATTGTGACTGAAAGTGTCATGCAATTGAGCATCCGGTCTAATGCTTAACCTGTCCATTGCTACTTTAACATCGAGATTAGCACAAACATAGACATCAGATGCGATCCCCAAATACAACAGCTGGAAAAGTAGATTCCAAGCAAAAAAACTTGTATAGTTTATTCGTTACGGGAGCTATAAATGTCTGTCTGTTCTGAGCTATCATAAACTTTGTAGAAACCACATCAAAGTTAGTTTAATTGTAGTGAAGAAAAACGCCGGGAGTACACGAATTCTTTTATTTGTTTGTAGAAGGTAGGTACTATTTATATGAGTCACTCTTCTTTGTACTGGGCGGCGCGCATCGTGAAATTGTAACGTGTGTGAAGCTCGAACAATAAAAGGGAAATTGCTACTGAAGTGGTGTTTGACAGACAGCCAGACTCCTGTAGATTATTAGGTATAAATAACATAACATCAAGTCTGTTTTCTCCAAAGGATTTGGCAGTGGTCTCCCTAACTATAGTACCTACACCCACATTTCGATAGTCGCCCTATGTAATAGGGGCCGATTGCCATCAACCTGGCTCAAATATAGACCCCGGTTTGCTACTGATAAATTCCTGATGCCAAAACCCAATAACACTGCCCTACCGTCTATGTCCAGCAGTGGACGTCTTTCGGCTGAAATGATGATGATGATGATGACCGTCTATCGAACCCAGGGTCTCATGCTAAACAATAATGGCTCAAACTTTACCACCTGTAAGTGGATTCCATCCTCGACCAGAACAAAAACTGATGAGTCTAATGCGCCAGCAATTTGTCTGTTATTAATGTCTGTGTTTTGACTTCATCAAACAACGGTAAACATAGTCCACGATGGTGTCTGACCTACACTCGAAATGGGACTTTAATGTCTGTATTGACCATACAGGAGAAGTAAATAACACGTATTTATTTATATCAATAAAACTAGGTGTATGCGTATACGGTCTCCTTATCGTAAAAACTGTGAGCGGCCGCCGCGCGTGGTGGGGCATAGCTATGAGTGCCTGCACGATGAAGACGCGACGTATTGTTCGTGTGCAGTTATTGAGGTGGTGGTTTACAAGTACTTGGGTATAGTTAGAGATAGTAGCTTCTCGTGGAAAACACACATAACACACCTTTGCGACAAACTCAGGTTAGTGCTTGTAAAGTTCCACCATCTTAGTTCTGTACTGGAGCCACTTTGTACACGGTCTACTACGCGCTGGTGGACTCGCTACTTTCGTATGGACTGGCACGCTATGGTAATACATTTAAAACATTTTTTTTTTTTTGAGGATGGGAAATCATCAAATGACCCCTCCTGCTCTGTCCTGAAGGGAGTGTCAGACTCTTACTGACTAAAACCCACCCGTGTTCCTTCCTTGGCCCTTTATGTTCCGGGTCAGCGGTACCCCTTTCGGATGATCCCGCTTTCCCAGCAGGCTTGGGCCCTAGTGGGCCCCCTCTTCGATGCTGACATCTCTTTGAGGCGCGCGTGGAACACGTACGCGCCGTCCAGCTCGGGCCTGGTGTATATTAAAACATATTTAGATAAAATAAATTTTTTGCCAATCAGATTTATGAAACTATTAGTTGATAAAAACACAATAAAACGATGTAAAAGCAGTGGTTACGAAGAATATTATTCTTAGAATGTAAGCTGTTGCCGGTCCATCAAAAGGTGGTGTTGCTAGTGGCTTTAGAACATTATTGCAAGGATCACTTTAAAATCAAGACTGTACACATAAGACCTCAAAGGAATAGATCCATTAGAAGATTTGTAGTACCCACTTATATTAACTATTATGGACAAAGATGTAGAAAATGCTTAGTTCCAACAATTTTTAATGATACTTATACCCCTCGATTTAGAAAGTAGCTGCACCACAAAAGGGTCTTTTAGGAATAAAATGGGGAAGTTAATTTTTAATACCTTTTGTCAAAGCCTCATAAGTGGAGATGTATAGATTGAAGTTGTGTCATACTAGCTTATGTCTGCGGCTTCGCCGATGTGATTAGGATTGGTATTACGCAGTTTAAAATATTATGAGCGTTATGTTATTAGTTAGCCTCTGTGCTGCTGTAAAATGTGTGTTTAGCTCTAGGTATTGTTTAGTGGTAAATTTATGTATTTTTATTTTTATCAAATCAAATCAAATTATTTATTTCGGGTTGCATAGACCCATACATAAATACCTTAACCTAAGTATAAGTTAGTATAGTTAGTTAGTTAGTATAGTTATAAGTGATGAAAAAGTATTATACACGGTGACATTTGAATCACAGTTTTGCTAGAACAAACGTTGTTCAAACCATGGTCTACAACCATTCTATAGCATCCAATAGAAAAAATAACGTCATTGGTTTTCGAAAAAAACACAAAAAAGGCCATGTTAAAAAAGTCGGGATTATCGTTACGCCCTACAACACAGACACTGCAGCCGCGACGCGCGGCGCTCGCGTCTCACTAAGTATTTGAATGCCATATCGCTACCGTGATGAGTACTTTGATGTTACGGTTAATGTTTCAAACATTTGAGCAACATAAGACTAATTGGAGAGCGCCTAGATTAGTTTGTTTTAATAACATATTTGATGCTGTAGAATGGTAGTAGACCATGGTCTAAACAACGTTTGTTCAAGCAAAACTGTGGTTCAAATGTCACCGTGTATATAAGACTGTCTAAGGGAGCTGCATCTACCAACAAACTGCTTTGCAGTTTGGCAGTAGTAAAAAAAAAAGGAAAAATTTGTACCTAATTCCCATCAAATAAACGCTTTTTAATTTTTTAATTTTCAATAAAAAGGCTATTTTACATACTAAAATAGCCTTTTTCTTGAAAATTAAAAAATGAACGAAGCGAGCTATTATTGTTCTCATACAGAACAATAATAGCTCGCTTCGTTCATCATAACGTTAACATGAATGAACGTTTTGTCGCTTTCGTTTATTTTGTGTGATTGCCAACAGAAGTAACGTATTATCGTTATTTTTATTATAGTTATTTTGACTGACCGGTTGGCGCAGTTGGTAGCGACCCTGCCTTCTGAGCCGCTGGTCCCGGGTTCGATTCCCGGACAAGTCAAACATTTGTGTGCATGAACATGTCTGTTTGACCTGTGTCTGGGTGTGTATATGTATATAAGTATGTATATCAGTCATCAGGTTACCGTAGTACAGGCTCTGCCTAGTTCGGGACCTGAAGACCTTGTGTGGATGTTGTCTCATATCATATCATATCATATCATATCATATTTGCCTGTACCTACTCCTCATTCATTCGTAACAACGCGAGAAATTCGGCACTAATTGATACTGTCACGGCATTAACTCATTGACGACAAATATAAACGCTGCCGATTAAAACCGGTCGGAATATTTTCGTTGAACGATAATAATTTCAGCAGCTTTAATTGCGATTTTTTGTCGTCATCTATTTTGCCGAATGAGACAGCTATCATAGCAAATATTAGTGGACGATTAAGAATAGATGACCCCTATTATTTTCCAGTTTATCTACAAATTTAGATACCCATCCTGTCCATGTGATTGCAGTAAATATGTATGTGAGCATCACCATGTAGGTATCACATAATTAATTTAATTTATCTGTCATTGCTTCGTTTTAATTCTTGGTTGCTATTGTAGTGTAGTAATTTTATGCTAGGTGCATCGTTTTTACATACAGGGTCAAATTAAATTAGCTAGCGAAACTCCGCAGACGTCATGGGTATCAATATAATAATAAACACGACAAAATAAAAATAAAAAGGTTTGATGTTTTTTTTTTGTTGAGGTTCGGTAATAAGCATTTTTTTTTGGTAATTGACAATAGTTCATCGCGGCAACCAATAAGGTTTAAAACATCCACGCGTTTGATGTTACTTAAATCGAATGACCACCAAATAAATGTAATTTTGCAGTTTTGATTAACTGCAAACTGCTGTCCAGCAGTGACATTATCTATCGCATTTATTTAAACTGCTATGATAATTATTATGATATAATGATCTATATTCTATACCTACACATAACAACTGTCTACAAACTACAGCCATTCTTCTTCTATTCCTTACTTCAAGCGATATTACCGCTACTGAAAAGTTCGTTTTTAAATGAGGTACCTACGCGAAGTTTCCTTACGAGAATAATGCATCTAAAGATATTGTATCCCCAATACATAGGTAACGAACGCTGGAATATCGAGTAATACTAACATAAATATTTTGTTAGTACGAGTTGCCACTCAATATTCTGTATTCTATCTAGAAATGTTAAATTGCCTTGTCAGTACCAGTATGTTTCTGGAAAAGGAATACTCCGTTAGTAAAGTTGAAATGTTTTGAATAATCAACCATACGAAAGCGTTGGGCACCTCTACTTTTTGTTGTAATCACAATGCGTTTCATTTACTTCTATTAAGATTAGACAAGATTTTATCTTATTTGAAGACAAAAATACCGGCCAAGTGCGTGTCCGACCACGCACAATGAAGGGTTCTGTAGTTGGGATAAATTTATCCCATGAACAAACTTAACATTGTAGTTGAATAACATGTTCTCCCATACATCGATATACGTTTCGTTCAATTTTCTAACTGCAAATGTAAGTTTGTAATCGCAAAAACATATTTTTATGCGATAGAACTACAAATGAACAATTTTTGTACTTTTTCCTTTATTTGTGCTGTAAGACCTTGCTTCTTGCTATATTGCATGATTCAAGGTCAACGGGAAGTACCCGTTTACCCAAAGTTAAGGTATTGAATTATTCACGACTTTCAAAATGTGTCGCATAAATGGCCGTATTTTTTTATTGCGTTTACTTAAAAGCTTGGTTTTTTCTTAGAGCTCCAAGGGACCGTAGACCCACGTATTTGATATTCATTTCAACTCGATACCTCTACGCGTTCCTGACAAAAAGGGTCTTGCTTGACAGACTGACAGAGAATGGACCGTGGCGTATATCGATGTATGGGAGAACATGTTTTTTGACTACAGAGTTAAGTTTGTTCTTGGGATAAATTCATCCCAACTACGAAACCCTTCATTGTGCGTGGTCCGATATTATAAATAATAAATAACTAATAATTAATTATTTAATTCCCACTGATAACTCCATTTTGTCCATGTTAATCATAGCTCCAAAACTAGGTACCTACATGATAACTGAATTTTCAATTTTAGCTAAGCCTAATAAATAAAAGTGTTGACTGGATTATTTGTAAAGCTATTTGCGTTTCAGTACAGTGTCCGCCTGAAGCCGACAAACGACAGATTAATAAAACGTTCAATTTCACGATACATTTTTTATTGAAAGCCATATTTTTGCAACAGAATTGTTTACAATCCATTGGTAGTTTTAGGTCTAATAATAGGTGTATTATAAAGTTTCATGACAAATCCATAGTTTTCAGAGTATATTATTCATGCGTTTTAAAACTTTCCGGAATACTTACGTATACTTCTTTTTCATGTAAATATAAAGTTTGAAGATCTCTATGCGTTATCAACGTTGTTTTGTTTCTGCTAAGCGTTTTGCACAATGGCCATTTTCAGCGGTAGACTTTCACGGGCCAAAGTATAGTGAGAAGACTGATGAGATGGAATATAAAGTTGAGTATGAGACCTATACTCAAGTACTAGTGTACTCAAGTAGTATTTTATCTCATCACAGCGAAATATACCTACATGAACTTAGTAATATGTCAAACTTCAATTTACGTTTTGAGAATATTTATTCAAGTCGTCGTTCCCAAAATATTATATTGACATTCGTTATTTTATTTTGTGTGCTCACAAATACATGATTTGTTGCGCAATAGGTCCTCCGCCCTGCAAACGACATCTGGTGTCAATATTTATAGTTCACTCGACTCTAGGTTCCATATTTTCTTCATTACTTATGCATAGAACACAGATTGGCCACAGTGAAGCAGTGTCATCAATATTCAGCCAGCTAGTGCAAGTAGGCCGCTGTTTCATCAACCTTTTGATATCTTTATAATTGCTTCGCCAACTTTGTGGGGTTATTGTGTGAATTGCAAATTGCGATTGCCCTTTGTAACCATACAAAAGTCTACGGAAAAGTTTATTGTAGACTTCTCGTGCGGAAATCGGTCGGCTCGGCCCACGCGCGTTGTTGTAAAACTAAGCCCGGTTACCGTATCCAAACCGTTTGATGTGAATGCTTTCATAAAGCAGATATCGTTTTACATTATTTATTATTAATTCCGATAGAATATTTTCAGCAAAAATAAAATAACATATTTTTTTATCTATGAGAAATCAGGGTTCTTACATCGACCCCACTTTATTAAATGTAGGTACTCGTTCAATATTCATAAACTATATATAACAAACCTTTTAGTGGAACTTTCCACATGTTCAACAATCACGTATTATGAGGAAAAACATGCTGTAGAGGTACTTATGTTCTCGGAGGACGTACCGAGTTATATCTGTAATACAATCGCATCTTATAAGAACCTTTGATGTGGGTTCGATGTCTATCGAGTGTCTGCTCTTATTAGCATAGTAATCTGCATATGATTATACGGGTTGATTACGAAAATACACATCTTAGGAATGAAGCTGTTCTTAATAAAAACGATTTCTTTTGCTATCTGATAATTTAATCGAGCCTTTGGAAACCTACATGTATTTCTTTATAACATAACAAGCTACCCGTCCCTGCTTCGCACGCTTTTGACGTCTTGGCAAAAAATTAGAGATTTCTTTGTAATGTGTTATGGGGCTGACAGCTAAAGCTAAAGCGCGTTCACTGTCGGACTGCATAGAAAAGAAAGAGAAGCGCGATGACACAAAGCTGGTAATTTATTGCAAAATATGAAGCAATTCTCTATTTACAAAAAATCGAATGAATGAACTCAAAAATGAAAACACTATATCACGTTATATATTATGTTGCTTGAAGAACAATCTGAAAAAAATTACGAAATGGTTGCGTGTATATTAGTAGGTATGGCTTTTAATCGTTAAAAGAAATGTTTCGAGGTAGTTTCGTGACTTTTTTGAATCGTACCAAATTGGTTGTATTGTATTTTCAACACACTTTTTAACTAGCATATATCCTGAAAAATATTTTTTTTTCTGATTTTGTTCACTGCAGTGGACCATGTACTTTTAGGCATTATAAAACTTGCGTTTAGGCCATGTAGTCCCCTTAATAACAATATAAACTGTACTTACACTTATGTGTAAGTAACTGATTTTGATGCGGTTTTCACCATAATTTATTCCGCAGGGTTTATACCCTGCGGAATAAATTATGGTGAAAACCGCATCAAAATCAGTTGCGTTGTTTAGAAGACCAACGCGGTCACACAGGCAGGCACGATAAGAGAATTTAATTTATAAAAAAATATATTATTATATTTAATAAATAAGAATATAATTAATATGAAATGATGAGCAAAATAAAAAAGTCAAAGTCGAAGCATTAATTTCAAATAGGCACACGAACGTGACATCTACCAACCCGCACTGGGCGGATTACGGCCCACTCCCTCTCACAGGGAGGAGGCCTGTGTCCCAGCAGTGGGGACATTATAGGCTGATGATGATGACATGTACGTCAACATTTACATTAAAATAGAATTGATTCTAGCAATTGTCCCTTCCAAAAGGTAATTTCGGAAAACATACCGAGGTAATTTATTTCACTAAATGCATGGTAATAATACGACTATAAAGTTACAAATACGTCCGTTAATATTGAATTGGTATGAGAGCGCAGTAAAAGGGTCAGGTTTCACTGCTTACATTTTTAATATGGTTGATAATGAACAGCAGCAGTACCGCCGCACCACATACTAACATTACCACATACAAACGCAAATAGTATGCTTATATGGACGTGCACATAGCTATTTGCGTTTCATAATTTCACTGATGAGCGATGACTAGGAACATGATAATCCAGCGCAACTGTTTCATTTGTAATATTGCTGTTATTCCATCACAAACACCCATTGATTGATAGCGGGCCCCCAAGTGAAGGGGATAGTATTTATGGGGATATTTCACGTATCCTTCCCCCATTTCACAGATTAGTGGAAAGATACGAACCTACCTTAAAGTAGACAAGGATCCACAAGGTAAAGTGCTATACATACATAATAGATATAGCAATATAGTAGCTTAAATTGTATTTTTCAATAACTTGCCGCGCTTGACTTGTTGGAACGCAGAGCTAAGAGGCTCATTGGCGACGTAAAACTGGTGGATTCCAAGCTTCACAGCTTGGCTCATCGCCGCAAAGTTGCCTGCTTGTGGGTCTTCTACAGATTGTACTTCGGTGAGTGTGCCCAAGAACTCCACGACCTCATTCCACCGGCCCCTTCTTCCATCGGTCATCTAGACGCACTGCAAGTTACCATCCTTACCTAGTTGCTATTCCACCAATTCGCACTAAGCGTTTCCAAATGTCTTTTGTTGTGCGTACAGTAAAAGAATGGAACTCTCTACCTGCATCTGTGTTTCCGAACGCATACCACCCTAATCTCTTCAAAGTGAGAGTGGACAGGCTTCTTCTGGGTAAGCTCACTCCACTGTCGACTCTGTCTCTATCACCACTGACCTGGACTAGAGTCAAGAGCAAACCCATCTTAAATAAAATAAAATAAAAAGACATATAGTAGAAGTATACATATTTGCCTGTTTATATGTATTTAGAATCGTACCTATAGCTTGATACTCCAAAGAAAAAACATTGACAAAGTCTGGAGGTTATTTAGCGATGTACCCTCTGACGTTTTTGTCTGTGTCTGCGGACTAATTAGAAGCTTCCATATGCCACTTAAAGATTTATTATTAGTACGTACACACAAAATGAATGGTTTGTTTTTACACAAAATGGAAATTGCTGTATCTACGTCTACCAAACATATTTATGTAACAATCTACCTACCAAGATAACTTTTAATTAATTTAATTAAAACTTCCCATCGCTGTTGTTAAAAGTACAAAAATGATAACAAGAAAAATAATCTCCATTTGTTCTATTATGTTTCGTCTATTCAATGATTCGTTTTCTTTGTGTAGATAATTGAGTAACATTTACCTAAATCAATATTTAGAAGACTTCGCCGCTTTGATTAACAGAGAAAATACTTTAAGCGATGTAACCACTACCACCAAAGTCTTGCTGGTTAGGTTGATTAAAGATATATACCATACCATACCATACCATACCACCACCAACCATACCACCCACCACCATACCACCACCACCATACTCGGGTGAGTATGGTAACTCCATAGCTACCATTCAAGGTTCTGCGTTTAGATTTTGCAAATAATTGCGTTCTGATAGTGATATTTAATAGATATTGTTTTATTAATTTTTTGCTTTGTGCAGCTTATTAAAAAAAGCTAACGCATACAAAGTAAATCCCTGTAACTGTTTCATATAACATACTTTCAATCATGAACGCTTTTAAAACTAAGAGACACCAAATCTGCCATAATATTCGGTTAGTAATAAAATTAATTGTAGTCCAAATAAAATTTACTGTCGCCAACAATAGATGAAAATTAACTTGCGGTTCACTAAAAGCGCATTTGTGACGAAAACACCAAACGAAACGATTGCTATCAATATTAATTGATTTATTTGTTTCACACTCATGGTCGCAATTAGTAGTAATTATGTTCAGAATTAATAAGCAGAAATCGACATTGTTTTGTCTGTCAGTCCTGCTTCAGTGACGAGACGAAGTAATTATCATTCCAAAAATTCTGAAGGCTTATCCAGAGATATTATAATATTAGGATTGAGGCTACGTCTTAGGAATTGGAGAATTTCGTAGCTAAGCGAATTTTCTTGAAAATGTACATATATATTTTTTAATTTATGAATATATGCAATGAAACTAATACGATTAAAATCGTATTATGTACCCGTTATACCTACCCCAACTAACATTCACATGATTTAGTCTGTATCTGACCTACTTTAATCGATTAATTACTCTTATCTTTCAGTTCATCTTGAGAACTTGGGACTGAATTATGTATTTGCATTTACTCGACTCCTGAATGGCCTTTTATTGTGACAGACAGATAAATAATGAATCAAATTCGAGGAACGACAACGAGCAGCAGTATTATTATCGATGGCTAGTACGATTTGTGTTCTGTAGTGTCGTAGGATTTATGTAGCTTGAACACGTCAAGGACCAAATTAGTGTTGCTTCAGGTGGTGCTTTTTAGGGTTCCGAACCAAAAGGGTGCCAACGGAACCCTATTACTAAGCCTCCGCTGTCCGTCTGTCTGTTTGTCAGCAGGCTGTATCTCATGAACCGTAATAGGTAGACAATTGTCATTTTTACAGAGTGTGTATTTCTATCGCCGCTATAGCAACAGATAATAAAAATTAAAGGGGTTCTCTATACAAAAAACGTATTTTTGGCGTATTTTGCTTTCTGGGAAGGAAACCGTCGTGTGCGAGTCTGGGGGCCTACTCTCTAAACGTCAACGAGGATACGGGCCCGTCCGAAAGTAGTTCGTTACTTAGAAGTAAACCCTACTCCCGATTAATTAACTTTTCCGGACGGGCAAATACACATCGGGAGTAAGGACAACTGTCAAAACGTTTTCTCATTAATTTTTACTTCGGGCCCCGGACTAATCTTATGCCCGTAAGTAATGCGGAGTAGGAAACGTCCGTAATTTCGGCCAGAACGACGGACTTCGTGCTTAGGAAGTAGGCCCCCAGACCCTTAGTCCTCTTTTGGATGAATCACATCTTGAACACATTTTCTAAGACGACATACCTATGTACGCTTATACCGCGCTTATGACGGAACAAGGCTCATTGGCTTGCCTATCGCTATGTTCTGAGCACTTGCAGAACCAGGCTGCAAATTTCTAATGGATTAATCCAACGACACTTTTGCCGAATTGGAATTCGATCATGTTCCAATCGATCGAGATGGATTCGGCACCGGTATCTTTTGAATCTGTCTATGTCTTCTAAAAACTCCTGTAGCACTGTATAAGTTGTGTGATGTTCTGTAAGACAAAGATCAAAATCAAACGTATTTAAACTAGGCTGATAATCAGCACTTTTTGAGCGTTAAAACCACATAAGACAGAACGCCCGCCCTTCACCACTTTCCTAGCGCTTTAGCTGGGAAGAAGATGTGGCACAACAAACTTCCCAGCAGCACATCTGTCTGTTAAGTAAGAAGAACTTGATTCTATACAATAGCACAGAGACGAAAGTAGCAATAAGCAAGCAGTAATGTTCATTGTTGGCCTCCTTTCATAACTTCTGGACCCTTAAGGTATAATCTTGTTTACAAATGGCGGCAAAGATACGCACCGTACAGACATGGGCCATAATATGTTAATTTAGCCCACAACTGCTGCGCCAAGTCGACCCAATATTGAATATTTTGCTTTCACTGTATAATTTAACAAAATTAAACTTCTAACCTAATTTAAATTATAACAGTAAATATTATTAATGTTAACATTTTTTTGGTTTGTTATTTTTCTTTAAAATGTTCCTAGATTTTTCTGAATTGGGGGGTCTTTATTCCTGTGATTATAGAGTTAAATAGTACCTTAGGCTTAGGCACATAGTATTATTATTGATCGCAATGTTTGAATTAGCTATAAGTATTTTTCTATGAGTACCTATGTTATCTTCACGGTGTGATTCCTGTAACTGGGGGTGAGACACGTTTCAAGAGCCTCTACCACAACGAAAGAACTTAAAACCCCTGATTTTTTTAAAATTATGATTCATTTACGAAACTCCATTTAATTTGAAGGCAGGTCTTCAAGCGTCTTTAGTTTGACTTGATGATGATGATGATGGGGACTCCCTTTTCCACACTTAGACTCTCATTTGGTCCATTGTGCGTGGGGATACTGGCTAACATAGCCAGCCTAGCTCCGCCCAAAAGCACAGAAGCCTCCTGGGGGCTTCACAGGCTTTGCGGAGCGACCTCACTGTTCCGAGGATTTCTTCCCGTTGAGAAGCCACAGCCTCGCAATCCAGGTTAACGTTGCGGCGGCTGATTCCTCGGCGTCAAGGCAGCCCCAGCAAAGGGGGCTATCTGTGGCGCCTATGTTAAAAAGATGTTTGTTAAGGGGGTTATGGCCCGTAATTGTTCCTATAATTATTCTGAGGTATTTCTACTCAGGTTGAGAAGTTTTTTGGTTAGCCGCAGGCCAGGTCTACAATTGGTAAAGCCAATTTTGACTGTCTACAGTCTGTTGCCCGTGACCATCTGTTGTTATGGAGTTCGGTCGATCTTTGGCGAATCCACGCACGAAATTGTGAGAAAGACAGAGGGAGAAGTGGGTACGGGCCTAACACTTCCATATCAGAGCCTCTCTTCGCAAGTTCATCAGCGGCATCATTGCCTAAGGATCCACTATGCCCTTTGATCCACTGGAGGGTAATGCGATTAAACGTCGATAAACTCTCCAGCGCTAAATGGCACTCAAAAATTAGTTTGACTTTGAATATAGCGATTGAGAACCTCAAATTTAAGTTTTTTATTTATTTTTAAAGGTAATCTAATGACTTATTCACAAGTAACATACATTATAATAAAAATAACCTTTGTATATGATTAAAGTGGATTTGTCACTTACGAGTACACAGCACTTACATAACAAATCTTAGTTCTTCAAAATTAGATTACAAAATTTAACCATGAGTCTGTGAAAAAGTCACAGCTTCTGTTCATCTTCCAGGCGGGTCTTGCACCACCCGGCTGGATTGGGCATACCATACGGTCTCCGGTGAGGCAACGAGCCTCCTTGCCGGATTGCCGCCGTGGGATCTGGAGGCAAAAGACCTCGGCCTCGCGCACATATAGGAGTGGCGCGTGGAGGCGAAACGCCGGGGCGTAACTCCGCGGCCGCGATAAATCACGGCACAGTGGACAGAGCTCTTTCGGGATCTCATGGCGACATGGAGAGTGCGACTGTCAAGCCCAGTGCTGGGCACGCCACAATTGCGGCGATAAGTCCCCTCTTTGAGGAGTGGCTAGAGCCGTGGCGCCTCCACGGCGTCCTCACCTTCCGCCTGATGCAGGTCCTCAGCGAATACTGATGCTTCGGGAGGTTCCTTTTCTGGATAAGGCCAGAGGAAACGCCCGGAGGACACGGTGGAGCATACGGTGGAAGTCTGCCCGGCTTGGGCGAAGCACCGCCGTGTCCTCGTGGAGCCGATCGGCAGTGGCGATATCTCGCGTCCGGCCCTGGTACAGGCCATGGTTCGGAGCGAGAGGGCATGGGAATCCGTCACCTCCTTCTGCAAAGCAGTGATGCTCGCGAAGGAGGAGGCGGAACGCGTGAGGGAAAGGCAAAATTCGCGCCCTCACGCCCCTTGTCTGCCGCAGGAGACGCCCTGAGCGTCTGGCATCCCAGGCCGATTCTCGGCCACCGTAGGTATGGGCTTGCGGACGGCGAGCAATGGGCAGCTCGCTGTCCGATAAAAACCAGGCACGGGTCGACGGCGCGTTGTGTTCCACGCGCGCCTCATAGAGATGTCAGCACCAACGACGGGGTCCGCTAGGGCCGATGCCTGTCAGGGTTGCGGGAAAGTCCGAAAGGGATACCGTGGCCCCTGGCACAGGCAACTGAAGGAACACGGGTGGGTTTTAGTCAGTAAGAGTCTGACACGCCCCCCCGCTCCACACAGAGCGGGAGAAGTTATTTGATGATTTCCCAAAATAAAAACGGCGGGTCTTGCAACATCAACGGCTACAGTCCTCAGTTCGAACGAAACATTCGTCTTTTTATTTGCCCGATTTCTTCATTAGTATGTTTGTACAGGTAATTTATGTCAGTTATACATGAATACATGGATAGTAAGCTCCCGTCGTCAGTCGCCATCCGCGCTAGCGGGCATTATATTGAAATGCTACATTATATTTTTGAAATACGTAGATCCTGTCGGTAATGCGGACACTGCTACAAGGATCTTTTGGGGCTCGCGCTCGAGTGAGGTGGACAGGGTGGCGCTGTTGGGAAAGATTTGTGCAATTGTTTTGTGAAATGTATTGAAAAAACAAAATGGCGGCATTGGTTCGGATTTTGGTCACGCGCCAAACACTGGTAACCACTCATCTTCACAAAATATCACTAGCGGATCGTAGCCATCATTTTCCTGTCACGTTTACGAAACAAAATGTTTGCAAATGGCGGGTACTTTATTAATATTTTTAAATTAAGTTTTTTCGAAGTTAAAGCTGGAATAATAATTAGGCAATTAAGTTGGTCTCTTTTAATGGTTTTATATTTTGTTTGTTCTTCTGCTTCTGTCGTGAGCTACGCAAGAATAACTTAGACCGCAAACTGTGGTGAGAAGCTTAGTTCATCAGCAAGATTCGTAGCGGAGTTAACTGCTCTGCTAATGTTAACTACATAGATACTTAAGCATAATATCACTCATAGAGGGTATTTGAAAAATCTCTTTAAAATTGTTTTAAATGATCTATTATGTACTTAATTCGTACCCGAATTTCATAACACACTTTCTTCAATCACAACCCAACAGATTTTGAAGAAATATACTAATATTACTTTTGCTGCATATGTTTGAAACTTTCTCAATAACGTTGTTGAACTCAAAAGGAATGGCATTGCCATTGTAAGTGTGTACGCAATTACTCCACTGATTGAAATCATCGTAGAAAATTAAATGCTCGAACACAAATGGATTGCTCGTATTGCACAGCATAAACTTTGATGCATTTAATCCCGAAGCTTACATTAGGATTACTAGGGCTTACCAAAGCCCACCAAACACAGGATCGCATCAATTCATATAATCATAATGACTCGACTCGACTCAAAAGCCTATATTTATGTAAAGTTACATAGATACCGAATATTAAACTAGAGCAATTCTGCCCACATTAATTAATTCGAAATAACTTTACCGTGAATGTTATAGGCAATGAAACATTGATATTAGCCGTAACCATAACGTTACGACCGACATAACCGTATGATCGTTAACACTTGGTTTGGTATTCGTGAAATAGTGACGTCATACCGTCCGTCCGTCTTTCGCCTGGCTAGAACAAAAGCCACTGATTGATCAAAACATTATCAAAACGCTTCACTTGCTTCACTGATAACCGATTGTGAGTTGGCAGATATGTATTCCGAATCAGGGGTTTGGTTTTCTTCTTGTTTAGTCTACCTGGCTTGTTTCGTTTTTCTTTTCTATATGGAGATTGTATTACCCTCGTTGGTATAGAAGGCGTAAGCGTACCTAAATGGTGAGCTAAAGGTCGTAAGATTTGATTCCTAATTAGCACTGTCAGGATCCATCGCGATGTCCATTAGGACATTCTCATTCCCAGTTTATATATATATAAAATAAAATAAAAAATTATTCTCACCATTAACAGTTACAATTATAAAAATAGACAGACAAAAGACATAGCATATGACAAGTATTTTGAACATTTTGGTGGTGATCATATTAACATGGGTTTTACCTTTAATGTAACAATGCGGGTGTTTCTAACACCTCTGTCTGAACCTTCCGAGAATACGGGTGTGTTCATGTTATGATTTCTACTTGCCAAATTGCTAACAAAAGCGGAAGCAAGTCAGTCGGTGTAATCAGGTTGATATAATTAAATTCACTACTAACCAGTAGTGAATTTAATTATATCAACCTGATTGTAACGTTCTGTAATTGACGAAGGGTTAAAGCTTCACACGCGACAGACCCAACTTCTACTACCAAAAAACATTTAAGTACATCCATCTTCGAAAGCGGAAGTGTGAAATAAAATATAAAATAAAGTTGTCATCGTCAGCGGCGCGGAACATATTACACTAGTATTCACGGGCGGTGGACCAGTAAACTGTTAGTAGGTACAGTTACTACACGCTCTCCGGGGATCATTACACATTATATCGTTGCGGTCGCTAAGCTGCACACTAAACGGCACTAATGCATCACGGGAACTAGTACACCAACGACACTGTAGTTATCTCTCTCGTATTACGCGGAAAAGTTAAATAATTAAGGGCACTATAGAACATTACTATCTTCATTATCGTTGCAGCCTTGTTCTACCCACGGGTTAGCTTAGGCCTCCTTCCTTTTGTGTTTCTGTCTCACCAGGCCTTCTCCGTGATCTTTTGTAAATAAAGAAAAGAAAATAAATTTATTTGCGGTAACCATGACGCAGAGAACGAACACATACACGAAAAAGAACAAGTTTGGGGAAAATATGCGTCACATATACGCAAAACGGCCATCGCTCAGCATAATGCTACGACCTTATGCAAGACAGAGCCCCAGCGCTGGTTTTTTGTCACAGCCGGCGCTGGCGTGATGTCGTCAACCGGTGTAGCTAACGCTACGATAAAATATACAACAAGAAATAAAATAAATACACAATACCTAGCTCTAAGTCTTTATATAAACAATACTTATAAGATCGTAACATTTCGAGCAACGACTCACGCGCCTTTCGCCTTTTAAATCGTCCCCCATCTGGCTGTCGCGGTCAGTCTGCCAACGCTCCATCTACCGGCTCTCGGCAATCATATCCGCCTGTAATTGGTGTACCTAACTATATCAGCCTGTTATTTGGCCGATGCAGACCAATTGCCTCTTGTCGTAGGAACACCCGGGTGCTTGTCGGGTGGGTAGCCCATTGTAAGTCCAACTTTCGATGTTTCCCTAAATAATGGTCTTCCTTCTTCTGTTTTCTTCTTCTTTTTGTCAATGACGTCTTGGATTAGAGTATATGGAAAAGAAAAGTTACATTGATGCTAGCGAGGATCGAACCAAATCGTATGGTCCAAAAAGAGAGCACTACAACCGCATATTCACAGCTGAAATAAACGGACCAGACTTCGAGTTCTATTCAGTTCTTCAGCAAGATATTGACATGAGGAAACATGTAAAATTAGTGCTTATACAGGGTGGCAGGGAAGTCGACGCACAACCTCATACCATTTTTTTTTGAGGTTGGGATTTTATCAAATAACTTCTCCCGCTCTGGGCGGAGCGGGAGGGCGTGTCAGACTCTTACTGACTACAACCGACCCGTGTTCCTTCAGTTGCCTGTGCCAGGGGCCACGGTATCCCTTTCGGTCTT
This sequence comes from Brachylomia viminalis, assembly GCA_937001585.2. NCBI lineage: Eukaryota > Metazoa > Arthropoda > Insecta > Lepidoptera > Noctuidae > Brachylomia > Brachylomia viminalis. Next base: position 7,981,716 of record OW443302.2, on the reverse strand, counting down.
TCCCGCAACCCTGCATACCATGGATTCAGTACATGATTCTGAAACCCCCCTGCGTTTAAATCTTTCATCGGTTATTAAAAAAAATATTTGCTCTGCCATACATTTTGACGGCGTTAGGTGTTGCACTTTTCTATGAAACAGCTGTTTTTTGCCGAGGAAAAATTTCAACGCAGGGGGTTCAGGACCATGTAGGTACTGAATTCAGGCTTTCAATTTGCTCGTCGATGTCCCTGCCACCCTGTATATATATACACTTAGCTAAATTAATCTCTTATGTCTTAGGTCAAAGTTACAATTTCAATTCTGAAGCGTATCTTGTACGAGTACATACGGCCGTCTGACATTAAACGTCTCTATTATCTACATACTAGTAGTTTCCGTTGTTTAGTTATACGGAGCAATTATTATTTACAACATGTAGGTTAGAGGGAAAACCAAGCAAATGTTGTTTTAGTTTAGTATACAGAATTAATTGACACAACTTGTTGATTAGAATGTTTGTACATTGCACAGACATAATATAGACATTTTAACAAAATAGGTCATCATATCAATTTATATTTTGGTTACTAGGTTTTATTTATTTTATTACTTTTAAGAAGGCTTACAGACTAATTACAAATAAATAGGTAAAAACAACATATCAAGTTGCTAATAAGAAGCCTCCACAGATATATAGCAGATCGATTACTTAGAGCCGAACAATTAAAAAAATAAAAATATATATGTTTTGAAAAACATAAAGTTTGTGTGTAATTCTGGATCTGAAATAGTAACTTTTCATCAAACAAACATAAACATTAAACTTACTTAATACCTATATTATCTTCAATCAAATAGTGTGCTTACTGACAGTGTATTAAGATTATTGACCTACTGAATTCGACCCCCCAGGTTAGGTTAGCCCTACTTATTATTGGGTTCTTCCGTTAGAAAATTCTCAGAAACAGTCCATTTTTGCCCTATGGGAATATTAGGCTCCATATGAAACCAAATGACCAAATGGCACCTATATCTAATGTAACAGGGGATATGTGAGTGTGTTTCGCTACCTTCACGAAGTAGGAACAGAACAAAATTTTAATCTTAAAGCAATTAAGTATCATCGGTTTTTGGTACATGTTATGTCTACCACGAATTATCTTTTGTTAGTAGCAAATATATCATAACTTTATTTCACCATTAAACCAATTAATGGTGAAGTAAAGTTAACATAATGAATTATGAAAATGTTAATATTGTTTAAGTACCTCAATAGAAACTGATATTTATTTAATTGAATCGGAATGAGTGATTTTATTGGCGTTCGATCTACTGGATAAACTATTATTTGAAACACATATTTATTAAATTGTACAATAAGTCGGGGTAATTTAAATGTATGTTTAGTAACTAACATTATATGTGTGTTTAGTACGTATTTATTTACGTTATCACACGATAGTTCACAAATAATTTATTTAATTGTGATCCTTTGATTATGGAAACGTGTAAAATTTTAATTCGAATGTAAAGTTGAATAATTGTTATTAGTGATGTGATTTAATTTCATACCTTTTCTGTTTGAAACTACACGTTTTCCCAAGGAATGATGTCTATTTCATGTTTATTTATTTATTATTCACAACATCCACAGCTCTTAGAATTTTTATCCCCCTTATACGTTTTTTTTGCCCCCTATTTCTCTCAGAGTGATTAAAACAAGAAATAGGGTTTGCCACACAATATCGCCTGCTTCGTCAGCTCCGATCTAAACAGATGCGGCCAAATATCGATATTTTATAAGCAGTTGCTATCTGTCGATTACTAACCCTTTGGCTCTGGTTCCGGGACCGACGGTTTAACACCCCCTTGTGGGCACGGAAGGGTCTCGTTAAGTAAAAAATTGCCATACCTAAATCCATTCACTGACTGAGGCAAGATTTGACTAGCAGATCAATGGAGTTGCTCGTTGTTATTTTGCCACAGGTAGGTAACCAGAGGTTTTCATGGGCCGTCAGAATGCTCAGAATGAAAAACCTTTGTCAATCTAGTCTGGGGGAACTGCGGGTTTACTAGAAACTCCATCTGAACCGTGGTTCAGATGGAGTTGTGGTGGTGGACAGTGGTTCAAATATTTGGTTACATTCTTGCATCTATAGTATTTCGGTATTAGTTAATGCCCATTTTCACTAACACACACAAGGTGACATCTAAATGCGTAAACAAAGCACGCTGTTGGATTGTGAGCTGAGCGCCGAAAGTTGCAAATCCAAGAGCAGCGTGCTTTTATTTAGGCATTCATTTAGGTGTCACTTAGTGTTGCTGAAAACGGGCATAAGACTGACACTGGCCTTGTAACTATAGTCTGGCTTTTAAGTAGCTGCAGTAAAATGACACTTCTTGAAAATTGTACAGCTCCTAATTCCGTCGGCGGCACGTACCTACCTACGGTATATTATATTGTCATATTGCGTACGTTTTAATACGTACGCGATATGACATTTTTAAGAAGTGTCATTTTACTGCTGCTAATTAAAACTCCGACCTTAGCTTCAACTTTCTGACACTGACCGACTCCTTGACTTTTCAAAAGTGCCTGTAAATGGTTTAATTGAAATAAATGCTTCGAGTTTGAGTTTGACAGACGGCCATTATGTTTTACTGCCATATATTTCTGTAAGACGTGACATAATATATTCATGTCTTGTCACAAGCGTCTTGTGTTCGGCCATGCTCACCTCGCAAGTATCCAGCATTTCTTTAATTATGTTTAAATGTTTTATTGTTTGTATGTTGGCACCTTGTTTTTATATTCATGTAATTTGCAATAATTTAATTGTGCTTTTGTGTGCACTGAATAATGGTTTATCTATCTATCATATTCAGCCTTTCGGCAAGAATAGAACTTGGAAACAAAACAACATATCAGCATGAAAATTAACAGTGCTTAAGATATGTATGAAAATATCCTTTATCTAGCAGTCTGCGCATTAATAGGCTATTACACAACGACATTATTTATGTAGTGAGGCGCAGCCATATCGCACGGAACGGCTCCATCTGACGCCTGAAATATGACAACCATACATTTGCTGAATACCTCCCCCTGCGTATATGGCCTATTCCTTTTATTCTTGACGAAAAACTGGGCCAATAAGCTAGAGTAACCGATCTATAACAAATGATACCAAAAAACTATCTATCAAATTAACTTACTTTTAATTTAACTTTTTATTTGATGAAATGGAAACCCACAAGACATGAATAGTTTTGATAATGATAGTCGATTCATCAATATGTTTTATTTAACTAAAGTGGAAAAATAAGTACCTATACCTATTTGATGATGTCTAATATTATATGATGATTCTGTTAAGTGTATACGACGAATAGCTGAAATAGAGTATTATTTAATGGTAGTACCACCTTCAGGTGATTTACGTAGTCTAATGTCTGTGTTCTGATATAAAAGTACCTTCCTCCTACCACCTACCCACCAGTTCCTCATATCCATAATAAATTGGTCCTGCAATTCCGAGAAAATATAGCATCGTCGAAAATGCAGCATCAACTAGGAAAATCCATCTATCTACAGAACCAGCAACAAGGTTCGACTTTCAAATCGAAATATTGCATCGATATTTGCACCAACACAACGCTTGTTAAATCGGTGCCTAGGAACTGACCCGATACTAGTTCCTAACTACGAGAACCTCGTTTTGTGCTTGCCTAAACAAGAGGATTCGTTAAAAGGAATCCTCTGCACGTCCCGATACGCGTGTAATTCTGAAAGGGCTATGTTTGTATAGTACTCACAGTAGGTAATGGTCATGTATGTTCATACACGTCATAGAGGTGCCTATAGCGGGCACATAGAGCGTAGTTTTGTACCGGAAGAATTGCAGCATTCATTTGTGGTACCTACATGGATAAAGTATATTCTCAATTATTTATTAAGTGAATTATTTTTGAGTTTATGTATTTTATTTTCTCTTTTACTCTTGCACACGCTGTTTACATCTTTTTATCTACTTTCCTATAGCTGGTATGGTGGAAGAGAATTCTTTAGAAGTAAGCATCACCTTTGTACCTATTTTTCTGTTCTTTACGTCTTGCCTGTTAATGTGTGTACCTACATAAATGGTTAATAAATAAATTAACTTTTCCCTTATCATAATTATTTCCCACAAAATTAAATGGTTATTCCAATTAAAGAAAGAAAGAAAGAAAATTCGTTGATTTGCGGTCAACATGACGCATAAAAGAACAAAAAATAAAAAAAAAAGATTTCTAAAGAAAATTCTTCTAAATTTTAGATGGACCATATTATAATTCTATAGGTTTTCTGAAATAGATTGCCGTGTGGGATAAGACCAGCCATTATTGTGCTGGCCTAGTAATTGTGCAACAACGAATAAACAAATGATCACAGGCATTTGTCGATTTGATTTTAGTGGGAGGCTCTAAATAACTAAAACATGTCGCATTTGTGTTTCAGTAAACCCAGCCTGATTGGTCAGTAACAAGAATTGCCTTTGCACCAGAAGTATTTAGCGTGCGCAGAACTCAAAGCTAATTTGGGTCGCAACATTGAGTGGACAATATTGTCTCGATGATTGGAATCTCTCTGCTGTGCATATTTGCACAGTTATGTACCTACCCTTATAATGTTTCATTGGATAAATAGGTCCCCCATATTCTCTATGGGTCAAATGATTTTTATTTTGGGCTATGGGGCTATGTCTAAATTTGATTTTCAGAATACAGCCTGCAGTTCCAGGGTACACAATGTTGTGTAGTTGTGGTAAGCTGAACAGCTTTATAATACCCTCAAATTGGACAGGTATATAAAGTCGAAGTGTATGTGCACGCCCTTTACCTATGTTTCTTTTTACCCGACTAAGGGAATGCCAAAAGGAAGGGTTATGATTTTAGCAGTCTATGTATGGTGGGTCACATTTTTATAAAATAAAAAACGGAATGATGAAGCCTGTTAATATTTTTATTGCTTTTCGAAGTAGTCTCCGTTTCTTTCTAAGCACCGTCACATGCGATGGAACCATTGACTAAAGCAGTTGGCCCACTCTTTTTTAGAGATTTCTTCCACGCCCTTTTCAAACGCAGCCATCTTCAGGGTTCATAAATCGAAACTTTTGTTTTTGGAAATAAATAAAAGTCACAAGGTGGCAGGTCAGGACTGTAAAAAGGATGACTTACTAACTCCACACTTTCGATAGACAAATATTCGATAGTCCGTCTGGCGGAGTGAGCTGGAGCGTTGTCGTGGTGGAGAAGGATGGTGCTTCTTGGGCGCTGCTGCCTAACATTTTCAGAATCAAAATCAGAATATTTATTTCCAAGATAACTGGTAAACAATGACCAATCTGCAGTAACTGTTTTTTTTATCTTCTAAGACAATTGTTGCGAAATGACCCGTCCGTCCAAAGAATGTGGCAATCATCTTTATCCCTTGACTTCTGCCCTTCTTTACTTTTGTCAGCAAATCTTCGAATGGAAACATCCATTGCGCACATTGTGTTTTGGTTTCGGGTTCGTAACAATATATCCAGCTTTCATCACCTGGGACGATGTCATATACAGCATTCGAGTCACCTCCGTCATACTTTTCTAGCATTGAGCGGCACTAATCCAAACGACGGCGTTTTTGATCTTCCGTCAAATTATGAGGTATCCACCTAGAACAAAGCTTTCTGACGCCTAAATGCTCATGTAAGACATTTAGTACTTGTCTCATACCAAATACCAATGCCTCAAGCTGCGCAAATCTGTTGATATGTCACCGCACAGCACTCACGTTATCTTCAGTAGTCGCCGTAAGAGGACGTCCTTCTCGCGAATCATCAGTGAGTTTGGTTCGACCACGTTTAAACTCATTAAACCAGTTGTAAACAGTGGCACGGGATGGGGCGTCGTCATGAAATGCTTATCGAAGTCTATCGTAACATTGTTGTTGAGTAAGAACTCAACAACAATGTTACGATAGACTTCGATACTGCAACGAAAGTCGTAATAAATCACTGAACGAAAAATTTCTCTAGTCAAATCCATTTCGACGCACGACAGACACTTTTTAAATTACCGCAGATTTTTTAAAACGAATGACCTTATTTAAATGATTGGTCTCGCTACGCTAAGCGAATGACATAATTATGAATTCATTACACATCTACAGATTTCCAAAGAATTCCTAATTCGAAATTTAAATAAATTTTTCATCGGCTGCTTTTCTTACTGGCCTATTCTAAAAACTTTCAGTGTGACCCCCGTATGTATGAATGTAAGTATGTTTGTATTTAGTTATGTTGCACCGTAGCGCCTAAACTACTGAACCGATTTTGACGAATGAGGTATCAATAGATTCATAATAATGGTCCGGGTGCCATAGGCTATATAAATTCTCCTAAAATGGAAAAATAAAAGTGATCAAAAACGTACGAAACAAGATAATATTTCAGACAGAAATCAAGACATAGGTACAAAAATGGTCAAGGAGACGCCGTGGTCGCATAGCATTATAATTTTGTAGGTGTTCCGGGCACCCACATGGTATACAGGCATGCGACCACGGCTTTAATAGTAGTCGGCGTAGTCAGGTTACAGTTTTTTATAAGTACTTAATTTTTTTTACCAAATCATTTAGGTAAACATACAATAACGTCCCTTTCCTTTAAATTAAATTCTGCGAATGCTCTCATTCTTCATCGTTCGGTTTTAATGTCTTCTTCCTATATTTATAAAACAGTATGTTTCATTTAAACTGAAAATGACATGTTATTGCACATGCGCCTGTTTATTTCTCGACAAGACGTTGACGTTTATGAAGAAGCCACTGACGACATCAGAAAACAAAACGGTACCGCGGAAATTACTTGGTAAAATAATAATGTTCCCATTAAATATTTATTTGAGATTGTTAAAATACAGGGTGTGGCGTAAGTAGTGGTCTACCGTTCAGGATTCGATAAACCAGATAATTAACTATAACAATTAAAAATTTTAACCATTTTTACCCAAGGGTTCCGAAAATATTTCCTTTTTGTCTTTTATTTACGAAATTTCTACCTTTTATTACAAATGTGTTTGTAGTTTCAACAAAAAACATTGTTTTTTCATTTTTATTTCTGTTAATTACTACTGAATACTAGAGCTATCATGAAAAATTATGTTTTTTTTATGTAAATTCAGCTCTTTTGAAGATAAAGTTGGTTCTTCTCTAATTTCAACCCTTATTTTTAACACACCATCAAGTTCAAGAGCGATTATCGTAAAAAAAACTTACTAGATTTTCAGTGCCCATGCATTTGTTAATTATCTGGTTTATCGAATCCTGAACGGTGGACCACTACTTACGCCACACCCTGTATATCTAAGAAGAGCTTTTTTTTTTGAGGTTGGGAAATCGTCAAATAACTTCTCCCGCTCTGGGCGGAGCGGGAGGGCGTGTCAGACTCTTACTGACTAAAACCCACCCGTGTTCCTTCAGTTGCCTGTGCCAGGGGCCACGGTATCCCTCTCGGACTTTCCCGCAACCCTGGCAGATCTAAGAATAGCTGATACTAAGAACATATCAATCCAATTCATTGTTAGTTCAGTTTTTTTTTTTTGTGTTTGTTTGTTCAGTGAACTCTGAAAAGTCACGCTATCAACCTGCTGACTGGCCAGTCTATATATTCTCTTAGCTAAGCCGACTCGAAATACAAAAATATCAATTGCCAGCACCGTTTATTCAAAACGTGCTACATATTAATCAGAAAAACCATACAATATATTCCTATCGAAATGTAAAAGCTCTAAATCCCATCAAAACACCCTCGGCAGCAAGTTAGGAAAAATATATTGCGACTATCCAAAGGGTTTTAACACAATTCAGAGCTCGTGGAGCGTTACATTACCCCAGTTGAGCAACCCAAACCACGGATACCAACGGATAGATTACTATTTACTACACAACACTACGAAATTCTTTTCCATTGGAGAAGGTACATTAGAGTCCGTATACATTTGTTTTCATTTCGCCCATATCCGTGGACATTATACTGCTTTCTACATCGTCAATGTATAGTCAATGTACAGTCTACATCACAGCATAATTTTTATAAGTTGCAAACAAATACATTTGGGAAATATATAAGTGTTCTTCATCTTTTTACACGACTCTTTCTGAAATCTTAACCCTTTTCCTGCCCTAAGACATATTGTGGGTCACGATTATTGGGCCTGTTGACTATTGTGCCTATTGACTATGAACGTGTTGAATTAGTTTTAAAATCACACCATAACATTACATCGTACATTTTTATTACTGCTACGGCTCTCCCAGTGAAGTTCTCACATAGTGAAGTCTAGCGACACACTCGACATTGTTTCGGAGAAACACGCTGTATATCACGCACGATGGCGCTGTCTAAACAACACGGTAATAAAATTGTTCTCTGACACAACAAGCACCCGCAAATGTCCTCACAAAAACAACTTATTAAATAACCGTCTTCCATCCTAAAATATACATCCCTGAAATTTAGCTACTCAAATCTCTACAGTGCAGTGTTGTTTTTTCAACGCTGAAATGTCTCCAATTTTGTATAAAATTCCGAGTCAAAACAAACAATGATTTAACAAAAACAAATATTCCTACTATTTATCGTTTCGGGGAACGAAGAAGGGCTAATATTAAAAAAAAACGTCCGTTATCTAAGACAAGAGAAATACAAGCAATTTTTATAATTTACTTCGTTACTCCGTTGAGTTGACATTTTGTATTTACGCCGTCTTCTGTTTATTGTACAGTGAATGTTAAATTGCCGTAAAATCCATTTAACCCATTTTGCTTGCTCACAGTCATCTAATTTAGCGTCTTTTGGCTTCCAGGCAGTTACAGTAGTTTTTGAGATACCAGTAATTTGTGTTTAAGATATTAAATTTTTCAGCCGATTTAGATAAACTCGAGACGTCTCTCGCATTAATCTCCATGAAAAAGTTCTTAAGACTATGATTATTTATTTGCGACTTTCTTAATCCTGAATCCTGAAGCATAAATCCTTTCTGTAATTCCTTCTTGACGTATACCTAATACGTTCATCCTGACAGCCAGTGTATCATAAATAATAAAGGATGCTTTCTCCACAGATGCACATAAACGGGAGCTTAATACGATGTACTGTGTGCACAAAACTCAGCAGAGTATCACAACCGCGTCTGTTACACTGGAGTGCAGGATTAATCATTTTGTGGGGGCTCTCATCAGAGTCAGCGGACTTCGATAAACAGCCGCGCGCCAGTGCCGGCCGCATCAAACAATGCGTGCAGTAATTGAAATGTTCAGACCGTGTCCGCCGCGTCGTCGTCGCGTTGTCGCCCACTAAACAATAATCCCATTACGATTTTTATAATCCTACAGCAATTCGAAGACAATGGCCTTCATGACTCAGTTGTCTCCGAGTGTTACTTCTTTGTTCGTTTAAGTACATGGTCGTGTTTCATTTCGCTTACTATGGTAAGAGACCGTGGTTTAGGAGCTGATAAAATGACGTCAGCATTATAATAATTTATCCTTATGAAACTTCACAATGGTGTAGATATTGCAAAATTTACTGCAAACTGTATTCGAAGGAAAGATTTGGACAACGGAGATAATTATTCAATTGAAAATGTTACTTCATTTTGCGTACAAGTTCTGACATAATTGCAAACATTCAACCAGACGGAGACAGAATAAGGTCTCACTAACCAAAAGGGTACCATTGTACATTTTGTTACGGAATCAAAAAAGCCCACACGCACAACTGTAAAGTATCCATTTATTCATAAGTACAGGAGCAGAGCCCCTATCCGTCCTGAGAATGCAAAACGTAGGCGTTTTTCAAACATATGTACATACAAATACTTTGTGAAAGGTCTAATCGTTGCGGCATCATTCTGTTTGCTCTAGAGAACTCCGAACTTGCTAACGCTTTCGAAATCAAATACGTTTAAGTTTTTAGTAGATAGATACTAACAAAGTTTTGCAGATTGATCGAAAACACAATTTTCAACTCAAGCAGGTTGAGGTGGGAATATTCATAAAAACTGTGAACGCTTTTGAACTTGGAAAAGATTTCTCGAATAGGTATCAAATAAAATTCGTTATATTCAGACTCTTCATAATATCGAGTGATTGAACTGACAACATTTAATAATTAAGATAAAATGAACTGTGACGACGAAACTTTATTATTAGTTTCGTTAATCAAGATATTTTAGACGGCAGTTTCTTTTGGGAGACAATTTTAAACTGTTTTTACGCACCTCGTAACCTTGTAAATGTCGTCTGGTAAAAAAATCTAGGCTACATGTAGAACTTAAGATAGATATCTAAAGCAGTCAGTGTCACCTGACGAAACGCCTTTCGATAAAGGCCGGGTTTGCGTACTATGCGAAACTCGATAGGAAAACATCCGCGTTATCTCCTTTACAAATTGTTACCATCTACCGAACCATTTTGTTCAGTGAATTCAAATTTCAAATTCAAATATTTTTATTCGTAGAACATAGGTCAACAAAAGGTACAGATGTCAGTGATCGGCTATATTTGAGGGAAATTATAGCCAGTAGTTGCGCTAATTTGCAATTTCAAGCTGGTCATTGGTTCGTGGGAGTAAGAATATACTCTCATCACGTGGGTTTAGTTTAACAAAGGATAAAAGCAGCGCTTACATAAGCGTCAACGCGTAATAATCACGGTAATATTATAAATATTATTACCGTGACAGAATGCAACGATGGTGATTTTGGCAAAACTATTATTGAAAGGTTTGCGCAATGGACGTCAACATGCTCATATGACATGAAATTAATATGTATCATTTCTAGTAATATGTCACTGCCAACACGTAAGGGAGACGTCAACGTTCAACTAAGAATGATCAGGGAGAAGGAAACAAGGTTTTTTCTTCGAAAATTGTTTTCCTATTTTCTCGACTGTTCATTTTCTTAAGCATTTCATGTTAAGGTTAACATGGTCATGCAGTATTGTTAGTTAAATTAAGTGCTCACTGCAGGAACTTATTTCGCTTTAATTTATGAGTAATCTATCTATAGTACTTACTCGATATCGAGTATTAAAAGTTTTTTCTTAGTTTCCTAACTCACTCATTAGATTTTCAAACTTACGTTTCACTATTTAGCTAGTAGGTTAGCTAGCTGTAGGCACAGAATACATAATAGCTGTAGGTACCAAAGCTAAATTAAAAACATAACTAAGCATTTCGTTATAGGTACCTACTCGCGTGAAAAATCAACACACTTTTCTTTTTTTCAAGAAATATTTATGACAGTTTCAATAATGACAAAACTTTTGCCTTTAAAAATCAGAAGTTAATTACTTGAAAATAATAAGCCATACCATGACATAATCAAATAAAGTTAGAAAAAAAACTCAGAGAATAAGTTTTTAAAACAGACTTTGCGTATTGTCTATACCTATATGCCTACATTATAATCAGCCTATAATTTGTTCCCGCTGCTGGGACACAGGCCTCCTCTCTTCGAGAGGGAATTGGGGGCTGTAATCTACCACGCGGGCCCAGTGCGGGTTGATATACGTCACATGTCTTCGAATTTTTGGTTCTAGGACATGCCGGTTTCCTCACGATGTTTTCCTTCACCGTTTTGAGAGCAGTGGTGATGAAATTACTTAACACAAAGTAAAGCACCTGCTTAGGTCCGAACCCACGACCTACAACTCGCGACCACTGCTCATCTTTATCTATATCTAATGAATTGTATATTGTTTATGGCAAAATATGAAATCGTGGAATTAAAAATGTGTGTTTAAGAAACATTTTCTTACCTACATTCAGTGTAATAAAATAATAAATTGAACTCGTCTGCCTTATAAAAATTGATACATAGTCTCAAAAAATGGCCGAATTTCCCTGGGTCTATACATAATTTATTAGGTGAGTAGAACAAAATATATTGTTCCATTTCAAGCTCGCTTAGTTGATACATAAAAAAATGTGGTTTACATTGAATCAATACCTTCATTGAATCTTGTTTTGCAGTGAATTTTGTGATTTTTGTCAACTTAGTTAGTAATAAGGAAGATCAAAGCTTGAATCAGTTTCGGTGAGATGTTGCTAAATTCTTGAATGTATCCTTATTGACATGCCAGTTTGTTATGATTGTTTGGCATATGCTTATGCGCCAATCTATATAAACGATGAATTTCAAATGTAATTTGTCATCGAATTGGATTTAAAACCCCTGAAAATCTATATTTACCTTCAAGAAAGGAGTAAAAAGTGGTATAGAGACAAATCAAATCTCGTCCCCCAACTTTACACTGTCAAAGCGTTCGCCCGATGTCCGTGGACCATAAACTTGGCAGCAGTCCATAAAACTTGCAAAAAAACTAGCGAACAAATAAATGTCCGTCGTCTGTTTTGTCAAATCTGTGCAGTACGTGTGCTCTTTGGAGGCGAGAGCAGAGCGCGAACTGATTTTATAGCGCCATAAAATCTCGTGAAACGCGCCCTTAAATCACAACGCTGCGTCGTATTTCATCGTTTTGGTTGTCAATGTTTATTTTATATCATATTTTACAGATCCCTCCTGTATAAATCACGCTCGGATTGATATACATTAAGGTCACGTACTTTTGGCAGAAACGCTTAGTTTGCAGCCCCCTCGCCGTGCCGCGATGCGTTGACAAGTGGACGCCGCGCGCCGCGCGCCGCTGATCTATCGCGGATTGTTTCGCCGTGACGCCTTAAGTGGGAAATATTGCGCCGATGCACTTTCAGAATAACCGATGGATGCGGGAAATATCACAACCAATACATTTATCATCCGGATTTTTGATGATAAAACATTATTATGGACTATATTATTGACATCGAGTGGACTCTATACACGTTAAGAATCGGGAATCTGTGAATTTCACGATAATAGATTTAAGTAGTGGTCAACAGTGAGTACGTCATTTGAAGGGGAGGATTGTGAGAAAGGCCCCTAATGTGACGTAATCTTGGCAGAGATTGGCCACTTTAGTAAGAGTCGGGAAGCTATTCATTGAATGCCGGCCTCATTCAGGGGCCCGTCACCCGAGTCAGAACTAATCTCGCCAACATTTTTAATTTGTCACTAAGAAAGTTTTGTCTTCCGAGTCTTATTAAATCAGTTAACAATTTTATAGGAATGCTGTTCTAGGGAGCTTTTGAGTAAAATACCTTCCAAAAATATTATATTTTATTTTGATAACTATTTTACTTATAATCTTTGCTATAAGTATCTATACCTTTACTGTATAAAGTATTATATTATTTTAATTATTGTGAATGTGGGTCATTGTTCCAGTTTTAATCATGTTCTGGCAGTTTGAGTAGTTTATGCGGCCCACCCAAATGTCCTTTCTTTGGTATTGTTCGTCGAATCGTTGAGCTCCTTAAGTTCTGAGTTGAGCTGCATGGTTACTGACAAATGCGTGCACTGACTGGACAGGTCCACTCAATCTGTGTGGTTCTTTCCTAAAAAGAACGTTTCAGACACCGATCTACATAGCCTTCACATGATCTAACCAAGATTCTGTCTGGACTTTAAACGAGACTGTGACTTCTGAGTTAGTTTCGGCCTTTCTTCTCAGAGTAGTCAGATAGGAAACGCCGGCCTCATCTAGTTTAAAAAAAATATGATTGACGTGTAAAAGTGTTTGTTCAAACCTACTTACAGAAATAAAATCATTTATCATTTACCACAAATTGTAGTAGCCGAGTACTTCACCTTTAAATAATCACTTTAAAAATCTTAAGTCAGGCGTTGTACTATGACTTTGAAAACAAAGACGATAAAACCAGGGTATTATACCGCGTACATTATCTGCCTGGGTGCTCGGCTACCACAGTACAGCTAAGAGCAACACTTCCAGATTTATCAGCAATAACTATCTCCTTAATTTAAAACTTTGCTGATGCTGGAGTGGAACAACAATGGGAATAAATAAAGTTAGCTTGGTGGCTCTAGTCCGCGGGATTCTTTAACGTGAGGCGTGGTTACTGCCAGCTGTGGCAGCCTGTCTTGAAAACAGACACAATTTTGAAATTTAATTTTGTACAAAGACTACATGCTTGCCTATATTATAAAAAATATGTTGTATAAATAAATAAATATTGCCCTTTAAAATAAAAAGCAAGTTTGATTTAAAAAAAAAAACTTAATAAAGGCAACTCTTTATTAAATTCTAATTAATTTGCCTTTTTGGAGCCAACTACAGAATAAAGGCTTAAGTAGCTATATTCCATGTATGTTTTCGCCTATTTACTATTTATCTATCAACGCTTTGTTCTCTTCGATGTTTACTGATCTGCAGTGTCATCAAGAAACGTAACATAAACAAGCGCCTTCAGTTCGATTCAGTAAACACTCGATAAAGAGCCAGTCGTAATCATCGAAGACAAAACAATACGATGAAAAGGATCAGCGATTATCACTGAGCCTGGCTTGAGACGGAAACTATTGAATAAACAAGCGACTGGCGATCCGTCACTGTGCGCGGGCGCGCTTCTTGACGCGTCACATCGCTGCCACACTGCATAGATACACGGCAGAAGGTAAAAAACCACGAGATACGGTACGTATACCTGAAAATACCGTAATAAAATATTAATGTTCTTTCTAGCCTACACCACCTTCATATTTTACTTATAAACATCGTGTCGAACACTAATAAAATGACTGTATAGAGGTTTCACAATTGGACGGGATCCAACAAAGTATGCCAAGGATAGAAAATTGGATCAACATCAACCAAAAATTGAAGGCGAAAACGTTATGGCTTGCTACTGTTTAATAAGTGCGTACACATTGTGTCGTTATGAACAACGAGCCACGAGCCACGAGTGAGCAAACGATATTGCGATCGACAAACTCGTTTTCATACCAAAGCGACATTCATTTCATGCGGTTTCATATCGTTGGCGGCGTAGCGCTGTGCCGCCTGTAAGCAATGGAGACAATTTATACGCGTGACACAACACACGCTTAAATGATAGCATTGTCATGACTCTGTTACATTTTAACATTAACACAACACTGTGGCATAATCACATTAAATCCTGAAAGTTAAATCTTATACGCTCCGAGTGTATCAAAGTCGCGAGCTTCGCGAAGCTCGTTTCTTTTTATGGAGCTGAACTACTGCGTGATTATTGTTTTGCGTCGCGTTACTGCGGGCCACGAGTAATCCACTTAGGATTAGCCATAAACAAGAAGGGCCATTGTCGCGACACGAGCGATCTGTTAGCGTCTAAGTGTAACTGATAAAGGGCGTCGACGGTATTGTTCGCAACGGCATTAGGCTTTAATCCGGTGTCGCGAGCGCGCCTCGTTAGCTTGATTGTTCGGTGTCGCCGGCAGATGGCCGCCGTAATCCGAGCCGGCACACGCCGCTGCCCTCCAGACCCCCCTCCCCCCCTACCTCCTCCGCGGAAATATAGCCTCTTTGTGTTTGTTGCATCTGCAGGTAAATTGTGCGCCAAAATTGGACCGTACGTTACTGTAGGTACGTGCCCCGTTTTGAATGCAACCGGTATGAATTTTATTATTCTTGTAAACTTATTGTTATCAGAGCAGCTGAATGCATTGTTTATGCGAGCATATTGCATCTGGTCATTTGGTAAACATGAATGCTAAAATGTTCATGTAAATGCAAAATGGGCATAGACCGGGTTTATTTTTAAAATGGGCTAATAAAGATGAATGCGGTATTAAGGCTGCCTTTTTTCCCATATAAAGTTCTAATACAGAGATTTGTGTAAGATTTGTCAATCTACAAACGTAACGTAACGTAACGTTAACGTAGGTAGGTAAGTAATGGAGCACCATAACTTCCTTTATCCTTATTTACCGCATAAAATCACGCTAAAGTCGTAACTTCAAAGTTAACTTAAAACAAACATGATACAATTTTTCCCATAAAAGTGAACACGAACTGCTTTAACAAGTAATAAAGTCGCCATACATTTTATAATTGATATTAATCGCCCGCCATTTTATGATGTGAAGAAATAATAATAAAAGGGAAACAATAGTAATGTGTTACTTCCTGCTTGTATTAGAAAGTTTATAAGCAATCAGACTGAACCGTGAGTAAACATGCAGTATGTAGACAGTACTCTGTAGCCTGTTCATAGTCATCCGTGACTAGTGCAAACATAACTGCACCGTTTAATTTACTCTGTCAGAATAACACATGTACGAGAAGTTTATATGTAATTTGAATACCAATTGATTGTAGTACTTGTGTTTGTTATTCGTTGTTGTATCTGGAATTCTGGAGTAGCGGGCTTGGAATTGCGTTATCTGTAAACATTTGTACATAACTAAATATTTACGCTCATTTCCCAAAGGCTTTGTTGAGCAATCATTTTCAGTGGAATTTGAAAGAACTGTTTGTGTTGTAAATAAACCCTCAAATGGCTAGTAGGTTCCCGGTAACTTATTAGTTTTTATATTATAATTATGTATACCCCAATTTACAAGTCATATTACCAGATTACCCTTCATTGTTCGTTCAGAACTTTTGTCACTTTTATCACTTTTTTATTATTTCACTTATTTTTCTATAAAGCCAATGATGACCAAACTACTTATGTTTTTAGTGTATAAGTAGGTGCACTGTTACAGTCCAATCACAGTTATTTTACTTCTGACAGCAGCTACCCAATAGCAACCATAATGCAACGATTATAAAGATCATTGTGAATTTGACAGGCTTGTCACTGGCAGCAACCCAACATTAACCTTATTGCAAGGGCAATAAAGATCACGGTGATTTTGACAGCGATGCAAGAACAAGAACATTTTGGCGGTTGAATGTCATTGACAGGGTAGCGTTGTTGGTATTTGTGAAGTGGTTAACTAAAATTGAATTTAAAAAATTAGATGCCAGAGTTAGTTCCAATTTTCGCCGCGCACCATATGATTCTTGTTCAACTAGGTAGTTTTTGCCGCGCGCCATATTATGATTCTTGTTCAACTAGGTAGTTTTCGCCGCGCGCCATATTATGATTCTTGTTCAACTAGGTAGTTTTCGCCGCGCGCCATATTATGATTCTTGTTCAACTAGGTAGTTTTCGCCGCGCGCCATAATATGATCCTTGTTCAACTACTTATGTAGTTTTTGCCGCGCGCCATATTATGATTCTTGTTCAACTAGGTAGTTTTCGCCGCGCGCCATATTATGATTCTTGTTCAACTAGGTAGTTTTCGCCGCGCGCCATAATATGATCCTTGTTCAACTACTTATGTAGTTTTTGCCGCGCGCCATATTATGATTCTTGTTCAACTAGGTAGTTTTCGCCGCGCGCCATATTATGATTCTTGTTCAAGTAGGTAGTTTTAGCCGCGCGCCATAATATGATCCTTGTTCAACTACTTATGTAGTTTTTGCCGCGCGCCATATTATGATTCTTGTTCAACTAGGTAGATGTCGCCGCGCGCCATAATTTGATCCTTGTTCAACTAGGTAGTTTTCGCCGCGCGCCATAATGTGATCCTTGTTCAACTAGGTAGTTTTCTATTTTCCCACCAGCATAAATA
Source organism: Brachylomia viminalis (assembly GCA_937001585.2). NCBI lineage: Eukaryota > Metazoa > Arthropoda > Insecta > Lepidoptera > Noctuidae > Brachylomia > Brachylomia viminalis. Next base: position 7,964,139 of record OW443302.2, on the reverse strand, counting down.
GTGTGTCGCTTTATACAGAGTGTAGGTATCAGATATGTGTGGTCATATTTAAAGGTGTGATACACCAAACTGAATAACTTTCTCCATGGGACCAAAATCGTAATCGCGAAAAAATATCAGCCGTCGTCGCCCGTCCCATACATTTGAGTCGAATAGGTATTGAAGTTTTGTATGGGACAGCTGATTATTTTGTTCAGTTTGATGGTCCTTAAATTGGACCACTCCTTTCTGGTACACGCAGTGTGTGTGATAATATTTTCTACGAATGAATTACTTCTTTGTCCGTTTACAATCCGAAACCTGCACCAGGGGTGTGTATTTCGCGGAAAGCCACGTCCCGACCAACACGTTACCGGTAACAATATACTGTTTAATCAATATTGTTTGCTGTTATTACGACTGGTGTTTGTTAGCCTAGTTGTGAATTGAACCTAGATTGTACATAAACTGAACATTAGTATTGACACACTAATTACGTTAGCTCCGAACGGAGGATTAAAAAAAAAAACAAAAATGATTTTACTTAATTTATTTAAAATAAAAGAATTACATTAATTACCTATATATTAAATTAGCCTAAGTGCCTATTCGAAGTATGAATATGGAATGGAAAATAACATGGTTACAATAATTGGGTAAACTAGGTCCGTGCGTCACAAAGTGCTATCTCAGCTCGCCATTTCCGTCGTTCGTTAAATTTGCAGTGTATGTTTCTATAATAAAAGTTTTGAGCGCTGCATTGGCGATTCCCCTTATGGAGCTGCGTGTATCACACTACTATTACTGTCATTTTCTATATTGTTGTTATATTGCGGTAGCACATTGTCTACTAAACATGTTATGAAAGTTTCTTAATTCCTTTGAAAAAGTTATAAAATAAAAACCATACATAATACAAAATATAATAATATTTAGGAGTGAACGCCTTACCAGAACGGTGCCTGCGGCAGTAGGTAGGGGTAACGTTGCGTTAGGCGTACGCTGTCGTACTACAGCATCTGCTCTCCTAAATATAAAAACTGACATTAATGATGTAGAAATGTGCTATTTAGTCCCGTGATCTAACTAAACCAAGTGGTTAGCCCGGTAGATTTCGGAATAGAAAAAAAATCAAAAATTAAGATTTTTCTACTATCTTCATAAACATTTCATGCACGTCTGTAAGCTATTTCTAAAAAGTATATGACGAGAAAGCTATTATTTTTGTTCATGACTATTTTCGTGGTATTCCAACATTCATTTACTTATGCATAACCGAACCGTATTTTTCTTAAAGTTGTGTCTGCAGAGAATTCCTATATCTTACCATGACAACAGAACAACAATGTAAAGACCTAAAATATGACAAAGGAATAAAGCAGAAATGGACGATAACTTATATTAAAAATAACATTTAATTAATTTAGTCCAGTTGCTTCCTAACTACCTTATTTACCTGATGTGCTAGTATGATGACTCCAAAAAGAGAAGAACTCCACTTGACCCCCTAAGAAATTATGTTTGTAGTGTTTAATTGGTGATAATGACGTCGTGTTTTATTTTTCTTTAGGTTTATGTATCGTATCTGACACATTATTCAAAGTACCTACGACTTGTGTGTATACCCCTTAATCGGACCGAAGACACTTTTTTTGTAAAACGATAAAAACCCATTATGATAACATATCTTAGTATTTTTATGAATGCTGGCTATGAAAGCTAGCAAAGCTTAATAAATTATAAATTATTTTATCTCTGTAGGTTTGTACAAACAATTTTACACGTCAACCATATTTTAAAAACTAGATGAGGTCGGCGTTTTCTATCTGAAATAAAGATTCAGTGGACGCTAACTGAAACTCAAAGCATTTATTTCAATTATATGTGAGAACGATATAAATAAGACGTACACGTTGAGTGTGCAGTGTGTCGCACAAGATTTTATTTAACCCTTATAATTACAGTAGTTCTCCTTTAGATTGCGTAAGTCGTACTTAATTAACCCGTACGACTTACGCAACCTTACTAAGAACTTGACAAGATTTATTCATAAATAATTTATGAATCGTCCAAACAAAATTTGTTTAATAATTTATTTTCAGTTTTCGTAAGCGGAACGAGAAGGTTATCATAGCTGTTTTAAACGAAAACTGAATACTAATCTTTTAGTTTTTATTTGATTTGAAGTTTACGTCAACTATGACAGAATTATAAAATAATATAGACATGTTTGGATATTGGAAAAAATATGGCGGCTCCGACGTTATCGTTATAAATGTTTCCTATCGAATAACCGCGACTATAAATAATAGTTACCACGAACCATTTATATATTCATAAACCATCCAATCACTTGCAGTCTACCTACATATTTCAATTCATATTAATTATATTCAATGACGATAAATAAATCACTGTTCGCTCTGCCGATCCCCTCGTTCTATTAGATCATATTTTGGCTGGAATGGCAACCGAATTTTGCCATTGCGACAGCTCGGGCAAATTTGGTTTAAAGAAAAATATGGAATACCAATATAACATAAGTTGTATATTTATGGTTTATCCCTTTTTGCCCAGCGTTATCTCGGCTTAGTGCCAAGTCCGCTTTTTGACTGTATCTGTGTCTTGAAATTCCTTGAAAATTCTTCGTTTTGCCAGGTGACACTTTAGATAAAACTACTTACGTGGATCCTTTGCGGGAACTTCCCAGAATCACCTACAGACCTCAACGCTTTTTCTTAAGACGAAGAAAACGTAGCTTTTAATCTGCTTTTCTTAAATATTACGAATTCGGGTTGTAAATACTTAGTAAAAAAAACATTTCAGGCTCACTTTTGGTAGGTAATGACAAGACTTTCGACCAAACCTTACATCACGTCGATCAGATCAACATTTATGAAAGGACTCAATTACTTACACTCAGGAATAAGTATAAATGTTTATACATTAACTTACTGGGAAGCCAACAACGAAATATATATACATATATTATTAAATGGGTGCTCTGTGTGAACTTTGAGGCCTTGCTGACTTGTCGGCCGGTCGCCACGCAAGTGAGGCTGGGGTCACGCCCGGTTTGATCCGAGCAACGTCACAGCGGGCGAGGGGTTAACACCAGATGCAGCTCCGGAATACGCAACACAGAAACTTGTGTCCTTTAGTCCTTTTAACAGGAAATTATAGCCTTTTTGCAGAGAAATGTGTACTAACGATGTGTCAGATAAGTGTAAGTTTAAAACATATTCAAAAGATTTTGTTTGTTTACTTTTTGACTTCAAAGTCAATAGTATTTCATTTAGTTAAGAGTGCCTGCCTAGCGTTTTCTCAAATATGTTGGGGTCGGCATTCTTGGCTTACCTATATTTACCTTCGACATTACCCCCCTCTGCTTTTCATAAACTAAAATTCAAATCTTACACATTTCCTGTAAATGTGAACATTAATTCATCACTTTTTATTCCCAGAATTAAACATAAAGGCAAGAACACGGCAATAAGCGCGTAAAATAAACACAAGGCTAAACGTCAGCAGATGGATTACCTCTCACCCCTTCCAAGCCTCAGCTATTGAAGTGTGAGGAATAAACAATCAGTTCTCTGAATTATGTGTCGAACAACCTCCTAAACAATTCTATTCACGTGTTCTCAGAAACAAGCAACCGTTAACAGATCTTAAATAAATTAACCAGCAAACTTTAGCTACAGAAGACACAATTTTATTGTTACCTATAATTTTAGTTTACAAACTACGGGTAGATTTCAAATTTTCCGGTATATAAATTTTGTTAATTAATTAATGATTTAAGGCTTCTCGCCCTTTTAGTTATTAAACCAATACTTAAGTAAAGTGGATCCACGCGAGACACAATGACTTTTTAATTGTTTAGGTAATTACGGCATTCAACCGGCTAATAAGCTGCCAGTATTATCAGTTCCTGTGTAATTACAAAAAATAATACCATGAGTAATAAAAACCCTGTCCGTTAGCTACGTGAATTTCAAATCGATGAGTTGATTTGAGTATAAAAAGAAAGTACGGTCAAATGGGGTTACTTTGATACTACGGGGTTACTTTGATAACAACTTTAGGCTTATGAAAAACTTAATTTTATAATATCTACAACACCAGTTAAAAAATAAACTATCAGTACTTGGCACTACTGATAGTTTCTTTGTATTATAGCGTTGTAGTTATTATAAAATTAAGTTTTTCATAAGCCTAAAGTTGTTATCAAAGTAACCCCGTAGTATCAAAGTAACCCCATTTGACGGTATTAAAATGTGCCGGTTCAGATTTCAGTTGCCCTAATGTGACTTATTGTATGTGTGAAAAATAATATCATGTACTTTTAAGTTAATCATAGACACTGGCTACGTCTGAGGGGAAAAACAAATGTTTTTGCAGAAACATAAATGTGTCTGAAATCGCCAACAGGCGTTTTGATCAAAGCTCGTTACTTCTCTGAATAAGAAGAGAATGGTTCTGCAATGGGACAATTACAGGCTGATATTATATCATTATGAAAACTTACAACTGGCCATTTATATCTTACTGCGACCACACAAACATTGAGTCGGCACGTGCGTCCGATGTAAACCGCGTGCCTCTGGGAACTGGAATCGATTCCAGCAAAAACAGCTCGTTTGGAATTGCTGTTTAAAATTGTTCAGTTAGGTAATAGTGGATAGTTACAACGGCACCTTATGGTGTAGCTAAAACTTGTCAACGTCACCAGATCATGTGAAGCTGACGAGCTTACCGTAGGTACTTATCCTTGAAACTTTTTTAAACTTACTGCACCAAAAATGCTTTCTCGTTTCGTCCTCTGTGACACGACAGGTGGAAGAAGAATGAGCAGTGACAGGGGGCGCTGTTAGTACACATTTGTGCAATTGCTCTGTGAAACGTATTTAAACATCAAGATGGCGGCGTTAATATTAAAAGTTTTCGAAAATATTGTTGGAGCTGATGAAGATTGTACAATAGATCTTTGCATTGTATAAATTCAATCTCTTAGTATTGTATAGCACATGTGTGAGCACTATGTACCTACTATAAAGCTTACTGGGTTCGTCTTTCATTGACTTGAATGTGCCCTGGCGGCTGAGAGTATGTCATGCTCACTCAAATGTGTCGCTGGTGGTGGCGTGTGTATTGAGTTCCCTTCAAAATGGTTGAGTTGAATGGTGCTGATGCATACGTCATGTTCGTGAACGGGCGCCGTCAGTAGGCACTGGTCGAACAATACCAAAGAATGGACATTTGGGTAGGCCGCATAAATTACTCAAACTGCTAGACCATGCCTGAAACGAACTGAGAAAACAAAAAAAAAACAAAAATTCTCACATTCACAATAATTAAAATAACATAATACTTAATAAAATAAATATTCATGTTATTGTATAATTATATAAAATTCATCCATTCCTAATGTGTCTATAAAAATCTTGGTCAGATCATTTGAGGACCGTGTAGATTGGTGTCTGAAATGATCTTTTATGGAAAGAACCACACAGATTTAAAGACCAAATGCCTTAATGACATCATCCTCGGTAATATTCTGCCGAGTAAAAATTTTACTAAATGAAAATGTGCGTATTAAAATTATTCCAAATATTGCATTTTTTATAATAAAAAAAGTTTGCTAAAATTTGTTTGGATAATGAAATTTGGCCAAAATAATTTTGGCAAAACGGCAGGAACACTGAAGACAACCACCAATAAATGAATGTGGAATGTTTTGAAGAATGGTCAAAGATATTTTACCTAAATTGAAACAAAGCTCTGTTCTGGTAGTGGATAAAGCTCCATACCATAGCCGGAAAGTTGAGCAAAACCCTACTACCAAAATAATATTTCCTTCAAGCAAGCAAAGATAAAAGCCCTGTTATTGGAAATTGTTAAGAAAAATTAATCGGAATTTAATACTTAATTATGTGGTGGATGAGATGGCTGCCCAGTGCGGTGTCACTGTCCTGCGACTGCCCCCTTACCATAGTGAGCTAAACCCTATTGAGTTGGTGTGGGCTCAGGTAAAGGGTTATGTCGCACGAAACCAAACTTTCAAAATGAATGAGATAAAACAATTGTTAGAAGGTTTAAGAGAGGTGACACCGCAGAAATGCGAAGACTGTATTTGATATACTGTAAAAGTAGAAGATGAATATGTGCCAACTCGATCACAATGGATCACGCTACTGATAGGGATGTCATAAATGTGAATGAATCTGTTTCCGAAACCGTTAGTTATTCAGTTTCAGACACATGATGAAATAGTTATATAACCAACATGTGAGAAAAGTTCGTTTTTCCTATGAGTTTTGATTTTGAGTCTTGAGCGAACGAAGGATTGAAAAATAGAATCACGAGCGCAGCGAGTGATTATAAATTTTAATCCTGAGTAAGGCGATTACCACACGGCACCGCGCACCGCCGCGGTTGGCGGTGAATCGAAAGGAAAATCCATTTTCAAAAACGTACGGTCGGGCGGTGTAAGTGTGTTAGGCATCAACGAATTACATAGGTACATGCCAATGCGACGTAAGATCCGCTTCACCGCCAACCGCGGCGGTGCGCGGTGCCGTGTGTTAATCGCCTATGCGAAAGACTCAACAAAACGAATAGCAAAAGTTTTGTATGCAACTTGCTCACACATGTTGCATACAAAACTTTTCACCACTCCCAGCAAGAAAGTATTCAGTCGTCATAGGTAAATAAATTAAATAGTCACAAAGCAAATAATTAAAAATTAATCAACAAAATTATTGATTCTTTAAAATATCTTTAAAACAACATAAAAACATCAGGCAAAATAATTAAAAATTAATCAATAAAATTATTTATTTTTTAAAATATCTTTAAAACTTAACATAAAAACATCAGGCAAGGTTAGTTTCTGAACGGGATCATTACTTTCCTCACTGTTCAACCAGTGAGGAAAAACCAACTTTCCTCACTGTTTTCGTAGAGGAAAGACACTTCTTTCGTGCGGGAGTGGTGAAAAAGATATTTCTTAATAGCTAATCCTAATCGGAGCTACCGATTTGAAATCAGATTCATGTAATATTAAATAACTGATGTATGTGTGGTTTAATAAATACAATAATGTCGTTTTGCATGTTTTATTTAGCTACTTTTAACTTCAACAACACACATATTACAACTCTCATTCATAGCGATAGAGATAATTGACTAATTCATGCACTGACTGGACATGTCCACTTAATCAAATGATTTAGTACAGCAAACGATATATAAACAATAAACATTTTGCCAAATGATTTTTTATGACAAAAAATAAGATTTTTTTGTAACACGCTCATATCTTTTTTAAATCGAAACAGCTAGGTTAGAACTGTGACCACACAACGCACGAGCCGAGCGAGCGAAGCGAGCGTGCCGCGGCAGCGGCCGGCGAGTGCCAGAAACATATTTTTGAATGTAAAACCAGAAACTACTACCAAAATGGTTAATATTAATATTACCTGTTTAGGATTGGTCCCAAGTGGAAAAAACACCCTTGTATTAAAACGTATTCAAAGTTAGATCTTATGCTCGAAAAATGCTTGAAATGGTAAATTGACAACTGAGAATACTAAATATTTGGCATATTTTATTTTACGTAAAATATGCTATACCAACTAAAATATTTGACTACAGTAAAATTGGTAGAAGTGCTAGTTGGTATGTTGTTTAGCAAGTTATTGTTTAAACGTTCATTTGCCAGACATTAGGTTTGCGTTACAATTATTTGTGAAGAGTTTATTTGATAGGTAATAATTTGGCAAATGAAATTATGCGGAAAATTGTTTGGGAGGTGATAATTTGTATTTTTTTTTAATGAAACAAGTGTAACCACTTTTTACTGTATGAACCAAAATAAAGAATAGGTAATAAGTAAGTGCTTATTAAACAAAATATTTTATTTTATGTGATTAAAATAAAATATTTTGTTTATTATGCACTATGTAATGTAGAATGTAAATAAGTTTTGTATTTCTGCGACATTGCTTTATTAAAGTCAAATACTTCTGTCGCCACAGCATTATGTCTTGCCCGCCAATAAAGCAACTTTGACGTTTACGGTTCAATAATCTAAATTTCAAATGTTTCAGAACTCATCACAGAATGTTTTGTGACATAGTTGGTAGATCAGATTTATCAGTTAATCATTTACAACTTGTAGAACCTGAAAACAAAAATAAAATGTTTTTTTTTATGATCACTGAAGATTTTCTTTGTTTTTTTTTTTTTTTGTAGGGGATGATAGTGACATAGTGTAATGTCATAGGTAACCTACTTTTAATGGATGGATGATTGAACTCTGCGGTCGATAATAATGGAATTGGTATTGCCTTATTAATATTACTTGACGGGTTACAAGTAGACTCTACTAGAGAACTTGGTTGTAAATAATAGGTAATCTTAGATAGGTATAATTTAACAGTAGAAAACTAGTAGGTAAAGAGATACCCACAGAATGTTATAAAAATCTACTTTACGTAATAATCAAATAAATTCTCACCTTTGTTAAAGTAGGTGCCTAATTTCTGCGAAAAAACTGGTGTACGATTCGTCTTATTGCAGACAAGGTAAAATCGTCCATTCTTTGGACGAAGCTGGTCTCTGGATCTTCTTTTTTGGGAGAAATGAGGGTTTGGGTTGTTTTGTATTCTTTTACAATCCTTCTCACTGTCACTGCTGATATTCCTAATAAATCAGCTGTTTGGCTGCATAGTCTCCTAAAGACCAATATTCGCTTTCAGGCTTCTTAGTCTTGTACAGTCAGGAGCACTAATATGTATACACTTAGCAACTTCTAAATGTGATTTTCTCCTACTGTATTGATTGCAATTTTATGTTGTTATGAACATAGTATTTTGCGACCTATACTGTTATGAAATTGGTCTTATTTCAAAGTTGCAATTAATGTTCCGCGAGAAATTCGCTTTAAAATTTTGCTAAGTGTATACTTATTAGTGCTCGTGACTGTATGTCTGCTTGTAGGCAGTCATCACCATGAGTTTTTCTGTGGTACCTACTCATAGATGTTCGAGGCCGCTTTTTGACAGGCGACAAACTTTCGGGGGCGGCGGTTTTCGAGGTACCTACTCGGCTCCATTTTTCAATTATAACAAAAACAAGGAAATAAAACAACCAACTACAAGATAAAACACTCAATACGATTAATAAAAAGCACAATAACAACATTTTCAAACACGCAGCAAAAAACATCATAAGGGAAAAAAGAATGAATAATTGAAAAGACGCGACTTTGATATTCTGCCAAACGAAATTTTAAATTTTTTGGAACTCCTACTGTTTTACCAGTATCATAAAATGTTTTTCAACACATTTGCTCAAAAAATGTATTTACGAAGCCTGTATACATTGTTCGAAAGTTAAAAATTACGCACCATACAATGGAACGGGCGGTAAAATAGTTACTCTCACCTAAGTACATGTTTTACCGCCCCCTTCGTTGTATAGCGAGCGCCGTGCGTATTCTGTACGGTTTTTTTTTTAATTACCATAGAAAATTATATAAGAATTCCACCAAGGAGTTTCAAATTACGAGAATAAATAAGCTGAATGATCGAACCTCCTTGGAAGCGCTTTTGCTCAATACGTTTATCTCACTTTAGTATTAAAGAGAAAATGAGACGAAAGATGCTTTTCGACTCGACTATTGCGATTCGACTTTTTGCGATTCTAATTTTCACCACGCGCACGTAGCGCCATTTGGAAATGGCGCCATTTTCATATTAGAAACGTCAAAGATTGTTATTGTTGCGACTTTCTGACGTGATATTTTTATAAACAAAAGTTTGTTTCATTACGTCCTGTTGTACTGTTTTCTCGCAAATGTGTTGAAAAACGTTGTATGACACACGCGCGGAAATTGGTATTTACAAACTCGTGACTCTACTCGTTTGTAAAAACCAACTTACCGCACTAGTATCATAAATAACTATTATACCAGAAAATCTCCTTTTTTAATAACTTTGTTTAAAACCGAAAATGTATGAGGTATGTACCTACTCGTATGTATTTTTTAAATTATTATTTCCAAAATCAGTAAATTCAAATCTAACCATTTTTTTGTGAATTACTATTAAGTAGATATTTTTTTGATCTATTATCCCCTTTGTTTACATTAATTATTTGAATAAAAGACTTGAGGTTATAGGTATATTGACATCACACGTTACAACATTCTAATAATGACAGGCTAGGATAGGATTGCTAGAATCAACAATACGTTTTCCAATAATGGTAAAAATTATGAAAGCTTTTACTCAAGAGTCCACTGACCTTTGTACTAATAGACGTTAGACTGTAGGATAGCGTAATGATGATGATAACCAATTAGTTACCTAGAAGCCCAAGTAGGTACATTACCTACGTGACTATGATTCAACTTAAAGTCATGCTTTATGTAAATGTAAACCCCTCATTAAGCACCCCAGAATAAACGGCCTAACATTACAGTCATATTTCAGTGATTAGTCAAGAAATGAATAATAAATAGACGCTGTTTCTAATATAATATCGATTGTAGAGCTTCGATTATATCGATGTTGCCTAATTAGAGCTGAGAACGTTAATGATGTGAAACTTATACGAGCGAGTAATCCTATTAAATTGTATCTCTGTTGTTCTCAATTATATTATGGCCTATTTATACTGTGATATTATATTGACGTGCGCCATAATTAATTGTAAACAATTGGCAGATTACTGTAAAATAAGAGCTTTGATATTTGTGCTGATTATTTTGCTATTATAATGGCATGATAATTTGTATTTAAAGCCACCAGTGGCGATATTTTTGAAGTGCGTCTGGCGCACCCTGGCAGTTAACTTGATGAAAAGTTATTATCCTGAAAATAGTTTTACTTAGGTTTGTGATGAAACTTTTACTTTACACAGTTAGCTAACTCAAATTCAAGTAAAAGAACATCTGTTACTTAGATGCGGTTTCAGACGCTGTATTCAAAGACTCACAAGCTCAGTAGGCAGTCTAAAGTTGCACTGTAGTTTAGAATTATACATCTCACGGCAGCGTTGTTTGCGGCATTCGGCCACCAGCGCACATTCAGTGAGCACCATTGTTTATTCAGAAAGCTTGTGCAAGCCGTGTCTTAGCAAACCACTCGACGCTGCGCCGCGCCGCTCCGCTGACCGGACGAGAGTGATGAAAACGGGCGCTCAATGATCCAGTTTAGGCGAACTAGCGCGCCAGTCATTACCATCTCATTACCATATACAAACATTAGTCACACATCGGAAAGGCTTAGAGAGTCCGCTGTGCCAACAAGGCACGGCTCTCCCGGCCACTTCATGCACAATTATTGTACTTAGCTATTGTCTGCACAAACACGCGGGATGTTTGGAGAACAAACGTAACGGAGTACAGAACGAGATTAGCCCTTGTTTATAGTCTTACTTAGTCTCCTTGTGAGTCACAGGCTCGGCCGCATGGCTCTGCTCTGCAAACAACAGAACGTAACAATAATAAAATTCTGCAACATAAACAGGGTGTATTTATAGGTAATCACAGTAAATGATTTGTATTATATTATCAGAATGTTTAAATAATTTTTTTACTGATGCTTCCGAACGGTTCCGTGATTTTTTTGAGGAACAATAACATTACATAAATGAAAAATAATATTGTAGTTGATCAGTAGGAGTTCAGTGTAGGTTGTGAGGAAATGAACGAAATAATATTTCATTTTGCTCAGAAAACGATCGTGATTCCTTTATATTTTTTCTAAAGCACCATGTTTCAGATGTTATCACCGTCTGTGAAAAATTAACAACACTGCGTTATTCCACAGTCCTCACATGTTTCAAGCTTTTTTTTTTTTGAGGGTGGGAAAGCATCAAGCAGGAGGGCGTGTCAGACTCTTACTGACTAAAACCCACCCGTGTTCCTTCAGTTGCTTGTGCCAGGGGCCACGGTATCCCTCTCGGACTTTCCCGCAACCCTGGCAGGCATCGGCCCTAGCGGACCCCGTCATTGGTGCTGACATCTCTTTGAGGCGCGCGTGGAACACAACGTGCCGTCGACTTGGGCCTGGTCCTTATCGAACGGCGAGCTGCCCATTGCTCGCCGTTCGCAAGCCCACGCCTACGGTGGGCGGGAATCGGCCTGCAAATTCCCGACGCCCAGGGCGTCTCCTGCGCTGGCTATGGGCGTGAGGGCGCGAATTTTGCCTGTCCCTCACGCGTTCCGCCTCCTCCTTCGTGAACATTACTGCTTCGCAGAAGGAGGTGACGGCTTCCCAAGCCCTCTCGCTCCGTACCATGGCCTGGACCAGTGGCGGACGCGAGAGATCGCCACCGCCAATCGCCTCCACGAGGACACGGTGGTGCCCCGCCCAATCCGGGCAGTCCTCAACCGTATGATCCACCGTGTCCTTCGGGCGATCCATACAATGGTGACACCCGGGCGTTTCCTCCCGCCTTATCCGGAACAGGTACCTCCCGAAACAACCGTGTCCGGTGAGGACCTGCGTCAGGCGGAAGGTGAGGACGCCGTGGCGCCTCTCTAGCCACTCCTCAAAGAGGGGACTTAACGCCGCAATTGTGGCGTGCCCAGCGCTGGGTTGCGACAATCGTACTTTCCATGCCGCCCTGAGATCCCGCCGGAGCTCTGTCCGCTGTACCGTGATTTCTCGCGGCACTCCCAAATGTACGCGAGGACATGTTTCAAGCCTGCCTGATATTGTATAAAGTATAAAATTCAATATAAGTACCAATTTGAGGGGTCGTAGGCTGCCAAATCCCTCGCAAATTTGCTTTAGCCTGAGGGCCAGACGTCCTAATTTGGATGTCATTCGATTTTCACACGAAAAAATCTATTACTCTCTAAAATCCATGACGCGCAATATTCGTACCAGGTTTAGAAGAAGTCAATTGTATATGGATATAGGTGATGTTTAAATATTTATCGAACACATAAAGTACAGTAACACGCTAAAACTATCAGAGCTATTGGCACAATGTATAGGAGCTGTAAATTGCTCCAGAGCTTGTGTAGTAGAATGTAACCTCAATCAAAATCAACACAAAGTTTCCGTTTGCGTTTTGATATTCAAACTGTAGTAGCACGCAAACTATCAACGAGTGAAATTATTTCACAGATCAAACAATTTTACAAATCACGGAATTTCAGGGCCATAACACACCAATAGATTCAGCAGAACGTAGAGATGGTGCGGCAACATGGTTCAACACAACAAATTCGTGTTGTTATTAACGGCGCGCCCTAAATAATTCATGATATTATTGAAGTTACAAAGTACACAATACGAATTTTGGTTATAATTGAAAACGGACCGAGTTCGGCTTATTCTTTGTGAATTTATCACTAGGGCCGAGGTGGCAAAGCTACGACGACGCGTTGTTCAGATAAAGTTTATTTTATGACTTAAGCGAGAACATTAATATTCATTACTGGCGCGAAATGAACTAACTTTATTATTATAATAAAGATCAAAGAATGAGCGCTGCACGGGTAGCAAGCCAGCAGGGCCCCCGGAGGTTATATTATTATTTTTAACCCCCATATTGCACCTCAATTTGGTGAGCACTCGTAATCTGCGAGCGCTACTTGCTATGTACATATCATATACTTTTTATTCAATCCTTTCATTCCCTGGCGGCTGCACACGGGGTATTTTGTTGTGACCACAGTGTAACAAAATGGAATAAGTGTGTCAAAGTGTCACAAAACTGATATTTTTTTAAACTATGTTTTGTCGTAAACAAATCAAATCAAAATATTTTATTTCACATAAACCTACGTGGGCACTTATGAAACGTCAGAAGCTAGGTGCACGGTTCCAATTGGTCGTTTCCTATGGCGAAGAGCCGACAAGAAACTCCACAAATAAGAATAATTTCAGTAAGTTTGCAGCAATACAAGTTGTAGCACGAAATAAAAGATGGTTGTACTCGCACAAAAAGGTGGCGGAATTAACAAATATTTCAGCGACGACATTGCTCTGTTTTAATATAATTTAACTTGTAAATGATTAAATAGATCGGTTCTCTACCCACAGCTATAAACTTGAGAAGTTATTTTCACGTATACTTGAACATCTTAAATGATAAAATGATTTTATTTCTGTAAGTAGGTTTGTACAAACACTTTTACACGTCAATCATATTCTAAAAACTAGATGAGGTCGGCGTTTCCTATCTGACTACTGTGAGGAGAAAGGCCGAAACAAACTCAAAGGTCACAGTCTTTTTTAAGGTCCAGACATAATCTTGGTCAGATCATATGAAGATCATGTAGATTGGTGTCTGAAATGGTCTTTTGAGGAAAATCCTCACAGATTGAGTGGACCTGTCCAGTCAGTGCACGCATTTGTCAGCAACTCAACTCAGAACTTAAGGAGCTCAAGGATTCGACGGACAATACCAAAGAAAGGACATTTGGGTAGGCCGCATAAATTACTCAAACTGCCTAATCATGGTTAAAATTAACAAAGAAAAAAAAAGAAAAAACCAATGACCCATATAGTCCTCACATTCAGAGTAGTTAAAATAATATAATAACATACAAAGTAAATGCTCTTGTCATTATATATATAACATTCATCAATCTCAATGTGTATATAAAAGTTCGGACATAATCTTTGAGGACCATGTAGTTTTGTTTCTGAAATGGTCTTCTGAGGAAAGAACCACACAGATTAAGCGAACAGCCATGTCCAGTCACTGCACGCATTTTTCAGTAACCGCGCAGCTCAACTCAGAACTCAAGGAGCTCAACGATTCGACGAACAATACCAAAGAAAGGCCATTTGGGTAGACCGCATAAACTACTTTAACTGCCAGACCATGATTAAAACTGAAACAATGACCCACATAGTCCTCACATTCACAATAATTAAAATAATAATTTACTAAGTATGTATTATATAAAAATAAAAATTATCAAAAGTCAAAGAGTATGTAAAAAAAATCTTGTTTGTAATCACAGATTTAAAAGCTTTTATTTTTAATACTTATAATACCGACTTTCCGATGTTTACTGGCGAACGAGTCTTGAAAGCTTTTTATTTTCTTAAATAAATTAATCTCAAAGAAATGTTTTCGCTGTATTTGTTTGTTGAAAGTAATCTTGGCAAACACTAACAAACCGGGACATTTGTGGGATTGTCTATCTTATCTCCACCGTTTTGTCTTACACAGCGCACACAACTTTAAACTTTATGAAAACTATGGGTAGGTAGGTAGCGTTACCAACTGTTACAAAAAAGTAACCTGAAAAGAACACCTTTTTAAATAGTGACAAATGAAAACATAATTTTAATAATTTAAAGATTCAAATGAAAGATTCTCTTACATTATTATTGTATACATAATTTATAACCTAAGTTATATTAGTTAGTAGTTTCGTAGTCACAGCCCACGTTCAGAAGGCTTCAAAATGGCGCTTCAGTAGATAATATAAAGCAAATATAATTTAGCAAAATATCTAATTTAAAACATTTCTTTGAATGGCCAGATTTCTTCAAGAAATTCGTAGCGACCTGCTTGTCTGCGTGACTTCCCGTTAAAGTCTTCGTGTCATTTCTAGATCTGCAATTCTTCATGCGCCATATCTAAACGAGCATCGTAACGACACGCTTGGTAATCTCCCAGTGTTACGGCAACGCCAAATTCTATCAAACGAAAATAAACTCTAACTTCAGGAGGTCAGGTCTCAATTTTGTGGAAAGGTTCACCATAGAAGCATGAAATGAGTAATACCCTTTGAATAATAACTGCATTTAAAAGTTTAAAATCATTTTTTCACAGCTACACCTTTTGGGAATGGAATGAGAGATTGTAAATATATTTAGGTGGTCCGTTAATTTAAATTATACACAGGGTTTTTAAACTAGACGACTGGCAAGCATCCCTATGTGTACCCTGATTCCAAAGCTTTTTCTACGTGCAGGGTGGTCATCAATCATCAATGTTTAGGAAAGAGCGGGCAGACCAATAGCTTTTTCATATACCTACGCATGTAAAGCATTGATAAACATTTACTGAAAACTTCAGTAAAACACCTTTATAGAAGTAAAATTCAACATTGTGTAATCTAAGTTGTTCCTTAAGTTACAAAAGCAGAGGAATATCATCGTCGAAATATTTACGAGTGCCAAACAATATCGTATGTCGTTTAAATTTCAGAGTTTCTATCTATTCACTAAAATTGGAGCAACCCTAATACAATATCAATTTAATTGATATTGAATATCTCGGGCATTGGTATTGTTTCTTCATTTCAAATTAAAACCTGATAAACATCAAAGCGTGCCTTCAATTAGCTTTAAGTAATTTTCACCCGACACTTCCAGCTAATCAAGTTCGGCGAAGTACAAGTGAGGAGTATTTGATAAAATCAATGTTCAACAAACGAAAGTCCATTAAGTTAGAGGCGCTACTACTGGTAGCTATCACCATAATGTTACGCAACCTTTATACAGCGTCGGTGAGACGGTGTGAATTATGCTCACTTAGTTTCTGTTCTGCGCTTAATTTCACGTAATCCATCTGAGTGTCGCGTAACCCACATAATTGCGGTGTGGAATTTTGCTATACATCGGTCGGATTTGTGGGAGAGCAGGCGAAGCGACACGATTGTGCGGGCGAGCGCGGTGCGGAGCGGGCCTAGGCGCCTGATCCCGCATCAAGTTGCGAATAATTGAGTGGCACCCTCACCCGGCACCACTCTAAGTGTTACACTTAATTAGACCACGTGAGAAGTGCTTAAACCACTCACTCCAGTTTTGTACACATCTTTGCATTAAGTAAGCGTAAACAATCAGCAGTAATTATATTATGTTTGTTCAACATATGTCGCGGTCGCTACATGATACGCGTTATTATTCAGCGTTTGTTTTCTTCATAAAACGCTGAGAGGTGCTTTTATCGCATTTCATTGTACGCCAGGAGAGAGTTGTATGAGTTTATTTCCACTTGAACCGTTTTAACGACGCTGTTAGATCAACATTGATGTGGCTATTAGCTGGAAGGGTGACCAATTACGTTCCGCCTCATCTTTTGTGTGCATGTGACAACAAGTTCAGTCAGCGTTCTCAGCTGACACGCACTTTGACATTAATAGCCATGGTGGAGGCTTTTAACTCGGTGAAATGTTTGACTCGGTGCTCGGAAGTCGGAAAAACTCGGGCGGTAAATAGTCCCGACCCCTAATCTTTTTCCTTGTTTACTTACATGAGAATGAATCGGCCATTACTTAAGCCGCGTAAGTTTTTGTAAGCTTTTAATTTGATAACTAGTCAGAGGGGCAGTTATTTTGTTAGTTCATATTACATTATTTTCGCTGACGCATGTCGGATATCGGTTCCCCATCATGTGAAACTTGAGTAACGGTTCATCCATAGTTTTTGTGAGGTGTAATGCTGACTAAGCGTACTCCAGTCAATCGTACTTAAATCGTAATCGAGTTGGATATTTTAACAGTTAACAATCAGAGTTCTGTCTGAAAGCTCTACCAATACAATGCCTAACATAAGCATTGGTGGTCCCCCTTTCTGTCAACGCCCCTGAACTGCTCCTGTTATTTTGTCTAAGTAGAACCTGAAATTATGAAAAAAAAAACAGAAAACATATCCTTAAAAAAGTAAATTTTTGTTCGTCGTACGGCTGAGTACTTGTTCAAGTGTATTCCGATCCCTATGTAATTCTATCGGCGGGAAGACCCTCGGTGCCGGCCGGCGCGATGGCTTCACCTGCAGGATTAGGGAATTTGTTCCTTAACTTATGTACCTACCAACTCACCCGCCTCACGAACTTCGACGAGACAGTCTACATCCTACGACATTTTTATGACATATTATGGGAACAATAGGAACGTATATCCTAGTATATAAGAAACTTTAGCAATCGTACGTGAACCCCTTATGTTTCGCTGGAGCTATTTCAACACAAAGTTTCGACTTTTACGATAATGTCAGCCATTGCCATTCAAACGCGCTAAAACTTTATCAATGTGTGTGAAAGGATAAGCGTTTGGCTCGTATCTTATACATACGTAGAGCATAATGCCATCAGATACAGTTTGAGCAACTTAATAAGGACCGACGTTTTGTACATATAGCTAGGCAGATACGTGGTTGGTCCCTGCATAGCGCTCCGTTGTCCTAGTCTTAGTATTCAGTGGTTGCAATGCAAGTCGATAATGCAACCATTCTGATTTCCCAAGAGAACAATAAGTTTTCTCGAAATGTTGCACAATAGTACATGTCCATTTGTACTGGAATTGTACGGACTGAGAGAACTAGGATTACTAGGAACTAATATAGATACAGAATTATCAATCAGTAACTGGTGTAATATTTTACACTAATTTCTGGAAAATGTCTGATCGAATTACTCTCAATTAACAATTTTTACCAGAATTTAAAAATATAAGGTCTTATTTACAGTCAGTACTTTTTAGATGATTAATAACGTTATTTATTATCAATTAAAAATATTAGTGTTTGCTTACATAACAAACATAAATGTTTATATTATGCCAGTTGAAAAAAACATTGTACTAAGTATACTTTTACTCCAAATTTCCCGCGTTGGTGGTGACAATACTCCTCCCCCGGTTGTGCTATTTCTTTTATTTTTATTTCATTTATTTATAAATACTTTATTGTACACCAGAAAAAAAAATAACAAAAATAAAAACATTTGACACTACAAAACATACAATGGGCGGCATTATCGCTTTCTGCGATCTCTTCCAGGAAACCTCGGAATGGACAGCGATTGCGTGGACATAAAAATGGGCTTTTGTGTGCACTGAATAAATGGGTTATCTATATACATATACACAGAAAAATTTGTCAAAATTATTAGAACATTTTAATAAGCAAAATCTGCACCGAAGTCAACCCTTACATTAATATGATTAATTCCCTGAAGCATAGACCTTTGTTAAGGTATTATTATCACTCGTTTCATTATCAAAGCGTCGCAGGTCCCCTGGTGCAGACCCCACAAGTTTAGAACTCAAACGGGTCACTAAACCGTCGTGTTCACAGTTAACAGAGAGGTAGCCACTCCTGTAGTTTGTTTTAACTTTCTATTGCTCATTTTCAACTCTTTTTAAGTGCTTGTTTTGCGGTTTCTCACGACATCGACATTAACAGGTTGATATACATAGCTACCTACTAATTGTCACGTTCACATACCGTAGCTATAGATTTTATGAGAAACGATCCTCTGTGTAGATAGGTTATAAAATAATGTTCAGCGGACAGAAGTCACTGACAAAGCTTTCTATATTTAATTGTGTATTTAAACATAGTGTGGGAGGTTATAAAAAGTATAATACAAACAAAAAAACACACTATTACAATTTCTGTAAGTTAGATTATGAAATAACATTTATAAGGTTTAACATAGTTCAATATAAAATATAACAAGGAACCTAATCAGTTAAAGCCGTAAACCTGTTATCTATTGAATCATTAAAAGCCAAAGACCTATAGATTCGAACACAAAGCGCTAACCCTTCCAGATGTCTCATTGAATATACAGACAATGGCGTAGGCGGTATCGGTATTCTAGGAATTTCTGAACTTCTTCAAGATTATCCTCTAGGGATATAATATTGTACATACTTTTTATTGGCCGTTGATAACCACCACAACGATGATAGGATAACAATTCTGATGAATTAAATGAAATACAAGTTGTTATTTAATTAGCTCATTAGAATTAAATCGGATCTGAATTAGATTTTTTTGAGACTTGTGTCTGTAACATACCCCAAATAAATTGGGATAATTGTAGGAGAATGATGATAATAATTAATTAAGTTTGTTAATTATTCAAAGTGAAGTGAACAAATTAGCACTCAGCTTAGCTGCTTAAAGTAGATTGAATACAAACTTACCGATTGTTTTGGTACCTGCCTACCTTCTTATGGTCTTCAATAGGGCTTCGACAGGGTTTTAATAGGGCGTAGCTAGGATAAATTACAAATTCGTTTATCATCATGAGTCATTATTTATGTAACCGATTAGTTACTAGAATAGAACATCATTATTAATTTCATCTGTTATTATTGTAGCGTCATTTATTAATTGATTTAGGCAATTACTCGGAAATCGACGAAACGGCAGGATTAAAGGCCGACCCAGATAGAACAGACAAAATAAACGTCTAGAAAAGGTTACCCAAATTCTAGATCATTATTTAAACACAATTTAAGGTTTTCTGTATTACTTGTTCGGGTATTCAGTCGTCTTAATGAATCGAGCTATGTGACTGTTAGTAGTCAAATGACGAATAATTGTCACATATTTTTCTTCTTCAACTTAACAACAGCCATTAAAAGTTACGATCAAAAGTATTGAAGATACCACCGTAGGTACAGTCAGGGAAATGAATTGTAAAGCAAATTGACACCCTATACCTACGTCAATTTGCCGTGCCGTAGCCATTTCATGCAATTGTCAAAAGTCAAATTCAAATCTGGAGGCACGGCAGTGCCCCCGACAAGACGAGCCAAGCGGAGCGCAAGTACACTACCTACCTTTTCTCGAAGCGCTTCGTCGTTTTTTTTAACCCTCTTAACTTGGGTTTGTATTATACCAGATAAACCATATTACAAAAAGTCCGTCAGTCAAAAGACTATTTTAGATACCGATCTACATGGCCTTCACATGATCTGACCAAGATTTTGTCTGGACTTTAAAAGAGACTGTGACCTCTGAGTTTGTTTCGGCCTTGCTTCTCAGAGTAGTCAAATAGGAAACGCCGGCCTCAGCTAGTTTAAAAAAAAATATGTTTGACGTGTAAAAGTGTTTGTACAACAAACCTACTTACAGAAATAAAATCATTTATCATTTATTTAAACAAAATTCTCTAGATATGTTTTCAATAGCGGACTTATTAACCTTATAAAGTTTTAATTGCATAGCTCTTATATTTTAGATTTTATTGATATCTAAAAAACCCTGATTTCGTTACTGACTCACTGATGATCATCAAAATTCTTAAAGTACTTCCTAATGACCTAGAAAGCTGAAATTTGGTATGTATTCTAGTAATAGTACACAAACAACAAAAAAAATTCTAAAACTTAGTACTTTTATCCCCGAACCCCTTAAACTAGGGGATGGAAGATATGGATTGTATGAGAATTCCGAAAATCAAATCTGATAATTGATAATAAGGACGCTTTGTTTTAAATAAGAAAAATAAATAAAACAATAATGTAACACTTTATTCTCAAAAAAAATAAGGTCTAAAAAAAAGTGAAATCCCACCAAAAACATTTTTATGTAAAATGTTGCCAAGACGAGACCATATGACTCGCACTGTCAATAAGTTATCAGATCTCAAGCAGAGCCAAGCTTTTAACTCTACACGCCATAGCTCTACAAGGCCTAACTTCACAAACTCTACATCTTAGTCAAAATATGTGGCTTGGCCATTTCGCTACATTCGCATGGGCGTAAGGTGAATTTTTTTTTGTAGTAACGAAACGGCCAAGCCACTTATTTTGACTAGGGTATAGAGTTTGTGATGTTTGTAGAGTTAGGGCGTGTAGAGATAGAACTTGCCACATTTTACATGAACATGTTTTTGGTGGGTCATTTATTTCAAATAGGCACTTAAAAGGCACTTTTGAACGTCAAAATTTACAAAAAAATCGAATTGATCCTACTTGCCTCTTCCAAAAGGTGGGCAGGAAACTTACTCTTCTAAAATGTTAACCCCATTTTGTATACATTAATTAAATAATAATTGAAGAATGACAGTTGTGGTTTGAATATACGGACAATTTATGGTGGTAGTCAATTTGCTTGATAATATATTTCTCTGACTTTACTAACCTAATAATAATATCACCATATAATCAATAAATATAGGTTATAGAATAAAATAAATAAATATTTTTCAGAGGTTACCTTGCTCTTACAAGCTCTTGGCTACTGAGGACCAGCTAAGCAACTTTTGTGTAAGCACTCAAAACGTGACGTCACCAAAATCTATCACAAGACTTGATTGACTAACAAAGAGAATTTTTGATCTGTATTCAGTACTTATTTTGATGAAAATATATTATTAATATTATTTATCGTTTTGTTAAAATTAACTTTTTTGGAAAAAAAGTAGGCACAAACTAAACGCAGACCATTAATAAAACCTTAGACTATTATTATTCCTTGGTTTTGTAAAATGCTAACATAACTCTAATCTAATGTAACTCGAGGGGATTGGCGCTACCCAGGAGGAGGCCAAGAAGTTAAGCCGAGCCAGCCCTGCCGAGCCGGCCCAGCGAGCCGCCATGGAGGAGAACCACCCAGGCGTGACCGGCCGCAGGGCGGCCATGTCAGAGTCCTCAGGTGGTGAGCCGGTCGCCGCTGGCGGCTCCAACTCGGAGCGAGCGGCCAGGTTTGCGGAGGTCGTGGCAGCCGCGATAAAGGATGTGGCCGTGAAGAGGATTAAGTCCTCTAAAGACAAGGCCATATCCGCAGCCACGGCCTCCATTATATCGGCAGCGGAGGCCATTCAACCTGGGCCTCCGTCGGACGTAATGTCCGAAATGCGGGCGGAGGTCGCCCGCTTGACAGCCGCCTTGGAGCTTCTCCGGAAGGAGAATGAGAAGCTGAGCTGAGGATGCCTGCTAGGGTTGCGGAAAAGTCCAAGAGGGTTACCGTGGCCCCTGGCACAGGCAACTGAAGGAACACGGGTGGGTTTTAGTCAGTAAGAGTCTGACACGCCCTCCTGCTCTGCCCAGAGCGGGAGAAGTTATTTGATGATTTCCCACCCACAAAAAAAAAAAAAAAAAGGGGATTGGCGCTGTTAGCCGAAATCCAGGTTCCTCTTAGTTCGGCTCCAGATGCTAAAACTTTTGTGTACTTTTGTTTTACCATACCAATTAACTGTAATGTAATCTAAGTACTGTTCTTTATGAAATAAAGCTTATTATTATTATTATAGTTTAAAATAGCTTTGACCATCAATGTGCTCAGCTAATCGTGCGTCATCACTATCAAAACTGAAATATGTACTTATAGCCAAAAGCTTGGAGTTATAGGTATCACACACATAACATATCATGACGACTTCATTCCCGGAAGGGTAAGCAGTGGTGAACCTATAATAACACCCACATTTCGCCAGTTACAGTTTTTGAATTAATTCAAGTATTTGGTTTAAAATTCGCCACCTTTTCTAACACATTTTTCTTAATGCTAATCATACGAGTATGCTATGTTAATGCTATCTTTCCACTTCGTCATAGTTGTGTATATATTAATATTCTAGTGTTATTTATTTTAGAAGTATGTATGTATGTATGTATATTCGCATATTATTTGTTTTATTTTATTAAGTGAATTGTTTTTGATTTTATGTATTTTATTTTCTTTTTTACTCTTACACACGCTGTCTACATCTCTAAATCTACTATCCTATCGCAGGTATACTGGAAGAGATTTCATTAGAAATAAGCATCACCTTTGTACCTATTTTTCTGTTATTTTCTTCTTGTCTGTTTATATAAGTGTGTACATAAATGGTTAATTAAATAAATAAAGACATAAATAAATAAAAAATTTAAATACCAACACTTTTCAGCACTCGTTACAACATGGAGAACACTGAAATTAAATGTTATACCGCATGCATACAGTGGGCGCACGGCACATTATCAAGTTGAATTTTTCGCCAAGCACTTACTAACAAAATGGCCAAGAGTGTTTGCGGTACAAAGTCCAAGTTATTCTGGCGATCAGTCTATTAATTATTTGACTTTATTTAGACAAAAATCCGTCTTGGATTCTTATAGTAAACTAAACGCTCTTCACACTACTTATCATATTAAGGGCCTGACAACAGCTAAAGCGCGGTCACTGTCGGACTGCATAGAAAAGAAAGAGAAGCGCGATGACAACACAAAAAGCTGGTAATTTATTGCAAAATATGAAGCAATACTCTATTTACAAAAATCTTTTCATTGGACTAAAAAATTAAAACACTATCACGTTAATATGTTGCTTGAAGAACAATCTGAAATAAAAACACAGAATAATTGCATGTATATTAGTATGGCTTTTAATCATTAAACGAAATTTTTTGAGGTATATTCGTGACTTTTTTCTATCATACCAAGTTAGTTATATGTTTCCAACACACTATCTAACTAGCATAAATCCTGAAGAATATCATATAATTTTCTGATTTTGTTTAGTGCAGTGAATCATCTACTTTTAGGCATTATAAAACTTGCGTTTAAGTCATGTAGTCCCCCTAATTTAGTTCATAAAATGAGACCTCAACACGAACAACTTGAATTTCATCATCATCTTCCTGCCCTTATCCCATTTTACTTGGGGTCGGCGCAACACGTTTTCTTCTTCCATTCTCCCCTGTTAGACGTCAAGGCATCATCTACTCCCTTTTCACTCATATCATTTCTCACACAATCCATCCATCTTTTCTTTGGCCGTCCTCTTCCTCTCCCTCCATCAACATTCATACCCATCACTCTCTTAGTCACATGAGTGTCATCCCTCCTCATCACATGTCCATACCAAGACAGTCGATTCCCTTTCACTTTTTCTGTCACAGGCGCTACTTTCAAACTTCCTCTTATATACTCATTCCTTACTTTATCCATTCTTGTCACTCCACACATCCATCTCAACATCCTCATCTCCGCTACATGTAATCGTTTTTCATCCATCTTCTTCACAGCCCAGCATTCCGATCCATACAATACGACAGGTCTAATCACAGATTTGTATATTTTCCCCTTTAACTTGAGGGGCATCTGTGGGTCACAAGTTGTTCCAGTGACCTGTCGCCATTTCATCCATCCTGAGTTGATCCGGTGTGTTATGTCCCGGTCTACATCGCCATCTCCTTGGACAAGCGACCCGAGGTACCGGAAGTCGGAACAGATTGGTATGGGCGTTCCAGCAAGAGTAACAGGCACAGGACTGGAGAGACCGCCGAAATCGCAGAACAAGTACTCTGTTTTGGTTCTGCTAAGTTTCAGGCCAACATTCTCCAGTCTTTGCCACCACATCTCCAATCTGTTCTGGACCTCTAGACTGCTCTCGGCAATCAGCACAATGTCATCAGCAAACAGCATGCACCAGGGAGCCTCTTCCTGTATGTCCGACGTCAGAGCGTCCATTACCATCAGGAAGAGGTAAGGGCTGAGAGCCGACCCTTGGTGCAAGCCGACAGCCACATTGAAGCTGCCGGTAGTGCCCGCTGTAGACCGGACTTGGGTAGTGCATCGATTGTACATTGCACGGATCAACTTGACATACTTCCCTGGCACACTTTTCTCCTTTAGGGCCCACCACAGAACCTCACGGGGCACTCGGTCGTATGCCTTTTCGAGGTCAATGAACACCATGTGCAAGTTTTTGTGCGCACCTCTGTATTTCTCGCATAGCTGGCGGATAGCAAAGATGGCATCCGTCGTACCCCGGCCAGGCATAAAACCGAACTGGTTCTGTGAAATTTCGGTCTCTTCTCTCAGTCGCCTTTCAACAACTTTCTCCCAAACTTTCATGCTGTGTGACATTAGCTTTATTCCTCTATAATTATTGCACTCCAGCACATCACCTTTGTTTTTAAAAATGGGCACCAGCGAACTATTACACCATTCGTCAGGTATGGCTTCTTCCAGCAACAGCTTATTGAAGAATAACGCTAACCACGTCCAACCGGCCATCCGCAATATTTTCCATACTTCAACAGGTATTCCGTCCGGTCCTAATGCTTTACCATTCTTCATTCCGCTTACAGCAATCCTCACTTCATCCACACTGACTTCTCTTACTAATCCCTCATTTTCTGGTTTATTATCAAGCATACCACTCCAGTCATTCTCCTCATTCATCAGTCTTTCAAAGTAAACTTTCCACCTATTCTTAATTTTCTCATCTTCCGACAATATCATTCCAGCTTCGTCTTTTACGCATTTTACCTGGACCACATCCTTCGCCTTTCCCTCCCTAGCTCTAGCAAGCCGGTATAGATGTTTTTGGCCTGCCGAAGTTTCCAACATGTCATAAAGCTTTTCGTGAGCACTAGCTTTCGCTATAGCCACAGCTCTTTTGGCTTTTTTCTTGAGAGCATCATACTCACTCTTTCTTTCGGCTCTCAGACTAGAACGCTCATTTCCAATGCTCTGCCATTCCTTAAATTTCTTCTTTTTCTCTCGCAGCACATTCTGAATCTCTGTCGACCACCACCACGTATCCCTATCTATCGTGCCCCTTCCTTTCGTCTCTCCCAAAATACCTTTTGCTGCACTCCTAATATACTGAGCCATTTCATTCCAACATTCATTTACGCTTCGGTCATTCATTTCACCCATCTCTATCATTTTATCTACCACTCGGTCTCTTAATTTCGTCGCACAGTCAGTCTTCTCTAACATATGCCATTTTATTTTAGGAGGGGGGCGTTCTCTATGTTTTACAAGCCTTATTTGTAAGACTACTTCCATAACCAGGAGTCTGTGTTGTGAGACCAGATCTTCTCCCGGTAGCACTTTGCAGTCCTTGACGTGCTTTAAGTTGTTGCGTCTGACAAGAAAGTAGTCTATTTGTGTATTATGTGCTCCACTCTTGTATGTTACTAGGTGTCCATCGGCTTTTTGGAACCAAGTGTTGGCTACTGCTAGATCGAATGCAGTAGCAGATTGCAACATAGTTTCCCCCTCATTGTTTAAACGACCATATCCCCATCCCCCGTGCACTCTTTCGTAACTTCCTCTCATTCTTCCCACATGCCCATTAAAATCACCTCCTATTATCAGTTCCTCATGCACCGGGATGGTCATTAAAACTGCATCAAAATCCTCCCAAAACTTCTCTTTCACCCTTTCTTCACTTCCTACCTGAGGAGCATACACACTAATCACGTTCAGTATAACATTCTCTAACATGACTTTCACAACTATAACTCTGTCATTAATTCTTTTTACATCCATCACACTTTCTTTCAAATTACTATCTAATACTATTCCCACGCCATTCCTTTTTCCGTCACTTCCACAGTAAAAAAACTTGTATCCCTCACCAATTTCTCTCGCTTTTGTACCTTTCCATTTAGTTTCTTGCAAACACGCTACATTTATTCTTCTTCTTTTCAACACATCTGCTAACTCTCTTGCTCTTCCAGTCATTGTCCCAACATTCCAACTAGCATACCTCAATCTCACTTCCCGAGCTCGCTTCTTACGTCGCACCCGCCCGGGGTGGTGCAACAACCCTTGTCCATTTCCCGCAGGGGCCGGGTGCTGCTCCTGCGCGTCGCCTGCGGGGTACGCCCTAACCCTATCGCGCAAACCATTTTCACTGTCCATGTTACATAGGGATTTGGCTTAGATTTTATAGCCGGCCGCCTGCCTGACACTAACCCTCTTTGGGAATGCATTTGTTGGTGGTTTATTTACCCGCCACCATTCGGGTGACCCAAGGTGCTTGATATCATGCACTGGGTCGTAAGCTCCATTAGTCGCCTTTTACGACACCCATTGGAAGATATGGGGTGGTGCTATTCTTTGTGTCCGGACACCACACGGTAAGTAAGTAAGTACGAACAACTTGAATTTAAAGGTCAAATATATACAGGGTGAAACTGAATTCATGGGCATTATTTTAAGGGGTCATTGTACTCATCATTATGCACAACTTTTACTATGGGACCAAACCTGAAATAACAAAAAAAATATCAGCTGTTCTCTACATGTATGTTTGCATAACCCTTAACCCAATATGATATTTTTTTGTGATTTCAGGTTTGGTCCCATAGTAAAAGTTGTTCATAATGATGAGTACAATGACCTCTTAAAAGGATGCCCACGAATTCAATTTCACCCGGTATACAAGCATTACGAATTTCCTAACAACAGTATATTCAGATAATGACAAAAACCTCTCTAAGCCCCGTCTAAACTATTCGAAGTTAGGACACGAGTTACGAATAGTCTTTTACTTGACTTGAGATAAATCGTCCTTAGGTCTTAGGAAATTAATGAGTACCAGGCTAAATGCTGTTCACACTACCTATATCACTGTCATCATTATCATTTCAGCCGAAATACGTCCACTGCTGGACATAGGCCTCCCCCATGCAGCGCCACTTCGACCGGTTCACTACCTATACAGGGCTACTTGTAATTCGACATATATCCGTCGGGAGCTGATTTATTGCATTTTGGCCCCTATCAGCTCCTGACGGATATATGTCCTAAAATCTTAAAATTCAAATATCTCGAAAACTATTGAATTTCGGCCAATAGTGTTCGAGATACTTGAATTTTAAGGTTTTTTTGATATTTATCTAAAATTTCCCATTTAATTCCAAATAAAAAAAAAACTACAAATTGAATGGGTACCATAAAAAAATTATATTATAGCTGGCACTTCAATTCAGCTATGTCAACAAAATGATTAAAATGATGAGCGATTTTAGCATATTATCTTACCAATATAATCATTTTACCCTTTAAAAACGTTGTCTCCTTAAAACAATTACTATGTCTTGAATCGTACAAATAACTAGAACCACTTTTTTTTTTCATAATTTTAATTATTTTCTTGAATTTCATTATTTTTTATTACTTGGAATTACATGTCATGTAAAATTTCGGGTAAATGTCGAAAAACCCTTAAAATTTAAATATCTAGAAAACTATTGAATTTCGGCCATACATATGAGGGATTCAATTTATTGCATATTGACCCCCCTATCAGCTCCTGACGGATATACGTCAAATTACAAGTAACCCTGTATACAAATTGTACTGTATACATTTTTGACGACACGTTTGGTGTAGTGGCTACAGTGGCTAAGTGTAGTCAGCGAAACCAAATGGTCCTGGGTTCGAATCCCGATAGGGGCAAATGTTTGTATGAATGAATGGACATTTGTACCCGAGTCATGGATGTATATTTATAATATGTATGTATTTACAAAAAAAAAAAAAAGTATTTAAGTAGTGTATCAACCATCTGGTATCCATAACACAAGCCTTAAGTGTTAAGTGCTTAACTTGGAACTAGATGGTGCTGTGTGCAATGTCAGACGATATTTATTTATTAAAGAATAACGAACTTCGTAATGACGGTACTATCAGATAATCATAAAAACTTCCTAGGCCCCGTCTTAACTATTCTAAATTAGGACTTTCGTCATTACTTCAAAGGTTACGGGTCATCGAAGTCTCTTTATCCCAAAACATAATGTCCCATACTACTTAATTAGATATTAAGGTTTTAACGTTTATAAAGTTTGTGGTCCATCGAATACCAGTCGTAACTAAATGAATTCCTACAATGGTCCCCCTGGGCCTCGCTCGTTAATTACACATAAAATGCACAACTGCTTGTTTACACCGCGACATTTATCGAGCACTGAACGGGACTTTTATTGACACATTCACTTGGCTATGAGTCTATGAGGGTTGCCAGTTGCCTGAACATTAAATAAAAGGAATAGAAAGCTTTTTGTTTTTAAAATATTTTGTTATCAGGCAACTGAAACCGAGTCTTTTCTCAATAAACTTTATTCTTTGGCGGAGAAAGCCTAGACCACTAAAATTAAATGTAAACGTTTTAACTTTAAAGCTTTTATAAAAAGCTTAAATAGGCAGGTTTAAGTAGGTAGGTAAACAGTGTCGTATTGTGGGTAGTCGTTATCTTAAAGGTCAGTCCGCTTAGACGTAGAGAGAGTTTGATCTAGATAATTGGTAAGATACGGTCACGAGCATAAATACCTTACATTTATCCAACATTTAAAAACCATTTTCTGACGAAATAACGATTGAAATTTTGAAAACCAACCTTTTTCATATACGTACGCTTTCGAGAATACTATGTTCGTAACATCATAAAATTTATATCAATACTTTAGGAGAAAATCGCTTTTGAATCTTGCGTTAATGTACAGTTTATAAGTGTAGGTGCACGTGACTGTACCTACACTTATAAATCGTATTATTTTAAAGGCTCATCGGCACAATTTGCCAATTTGCCAACAGACTATCAGACTCCTGTTAGCTGACTGAAATAACAATAGATATTAGCCAACCAAATCACTTGACATGAGTTTGACAATCTACAAGCCTATTTTTTTGTTAATTTAAAAAGAAATCCCTAAGAAAACCGTATGTTTAGCTTAAAGCTATTAAACCATTAGATACTCTAAAGCATTTATTGCTAACAACTAAAGTCAACTAACAGATCGCCAGCCCTATTAATAGGTACCTGATTGCCCAACACCCAGAGCTGGTAGTGTTTGTGTTGAGCGTTAGTACTAAGTACGTGTGTCCGTACGTATTACCAGCGAGTAATTAGTTCCACAGAGATCGTTGCTACTGACGTATGTACGATTTACATTATGTGTGAACTCTGTATCGGGTTGCCTAGCAACCGGATTCAATCAAGTTCCTAGCATAACTTCAGCTGTATTTAGCATGCCTTAAATGTTGCTAATGTAATGCAATTAAATTACCTTAGATGGAATGTAGTTATTATTATTGACATTAAGAACTTTGTCTTTGACCTTTCTGTGGCTAGGTAGGCTCTGATATCCAACTAAAAGATCGTTGAACCGTTCCTAAATATTTTCAATAAAAGAACACGGCTGCGCACAGAAAATGATTCCTGAAAAGTGCAGTTTGTGTTGAAATGCATTGCAGTGCATAAAAGTGAAAATTTACATATACAACGGAAAATTTAATATGTTGAACATGACAGTGGCAGTTTTAATCCACTCTTTTCTCAATATTGTATATTGAAGATACTCCCTTTCTTCTCCTAAAATTGTTTGTCCGAAAATCATTATCCATAACACGTTTGCTATAAACTTCAGTAACCATAATGTTCAAAAATTCGAAATTTTGTTTTATATAATTATCTTTACTTCTAAAACTATTCTGTCTTAATGTGTTCATGTGTGTTCTGTACCTATTCAGTCTCCTAATTTTGCATGGAGGAAAGTCATATGGCGTAAGTATTGTATTATATTTTATAATGTGTATTATTCCCAATTTTATGGCATGTGATTTTATGTGTCATAAGTTCGGGCACGTTATCATTCGGACATAATGATGATTAGGAAAAAAAAATATGGCACTTTAGATTATGGATAAAAACTTTAGGGAACACAATAGAGAACCATATTGAATCATTGAATCTTAAAATACTCGTGTTAACTCGTGTATAAACTTCGGGCTGAGAACTGACTAAACAATATCTTATGTAAATAAGGTATTATTTATTATTTCAAACGCAAGTTGTTGAGATAGTTAATTAATTTCAGATAAATCCTTAAACATTTTGAAAATCAAGGACAGCACAGAGGGGTGGTTTAAGCAAACAAAAACATTCAAAAACCCACTCTACAAAACAGATCACAACAAATCAACAGCTCCGCTCTATTTTAATTTGCGAGTAAACAAAAACAAACAGGCGCTTGATACAAGGACAGTTTACACAGCTTCATTCCGGAACAAAATTGTCCAGTATTCGTATTCTATGTCCTTTATTTTGGTAACTGGGCTTTTTGACTACTGTCAGCCAAAATATCTATAAATGTCATCTGCAAAAACATTTGACAAATGACAATCAGAGCGTTTCGGAAAATTCTGATTTTAAGTCTGCAAAGAAAAAACAATAGAAAGTAGGTTCATTACCTAAAATGGTACCTGGTTAAATACCTAAGATTATACCACATTCCTACCCACAGGGCACTATACCAGGCATGGGAAGCCGTCACCTCCTTCTGCGAAGCAGTGATGCTCGCGAAAGAGGAGGCGGAACGCGTGAGAGCGAGGCAAAATTTGCGCCCTCACGCCCCTAGTCGCCGCAGGAGACGCCCTGGTCGTCGGGAATTCCAAACCGATTCCCGGCCACCGTAGGCGCGGGCTTGCGGACGGCGAGCAATGGGTAGCTCGCCGTCCGATAAGGACCAGGCCCGGGTCGACGGCGCGTTGTGTTCCACGCGCGCCTCAAAGAGATGTCAGCACCAATGACGGGGTATGCTAGGGCCGATGCCTGCTAGGGTTGCGGGAAAGTCCGAGAGGGATACCGTGGCCCCTGACACAGGTAACTGAAGGAACACGGGTGGGTTTTGTCAGTAAGTCTGACACGCCCTCCTAAAAAAGGGCATTATACCAAAAACTATGGAGTATTTCTTACGACTTTCATAGTACAAAATATTAACCCCCTAATCCCCTATAGTTAATAGAGTGCTGTTCTTTTGTTTCATTTGGCTTGTTTTGTTTGGCTCTGTTTGGCTGCTCTGCCATAGAGTACTCAACTAAATGCGCAAATGAAATAACAGAGATATGCTAATGCTTCCATTTGAACGTAGGTAAACCTCCCGACCGACTAAAACTCCATAGAGGAAGGTTTATGGATTCATCGGTTACTTTGAAACATCACTTTTGACGACGAGGATATTCGAAGGTTAATAAAGAACATGCTCGTCGCCAAAAAAGTTATAGTCAGTCGGGAGTTTTACCTACGTTTAAATGGAAGCATTAGCATAATCTCCCCCCCCCCCCCCCCCCTTTGAAACAACAAAAGAATTGTCCAAGTCGGTACAGGCGTCTTCGAGTAAGCAATGTACAAAAAAAAAACAATGGAATTGAGAACCTCCTCCTTTTTGAAGTCGGATAAAAGCTGACACGCCTCTTTAATGGGCTGACAACAGCTAAAGCGCGGTCACTGTCGGACTTCATAGAAAAGAAAGAGTAGCGCGATGACACAAAGCTGGGAATAGATTGCGAAATATGTTGCAATTCTCGATTTACAGAAAATCTATTGATTGGACTAAAAAATTAAAACACTATCACGTTAAAATGTTGCTTGAAGAACAATCTGAAAAAAAAACCAGAATGATTGTATGTATATTAGTATGGTTCTTAATCGTTCAAAGATTTTTTAGAGGTATCTTCGTAACTTGTTTCTGTCGTACCAAATTAGTTATATTATGTTTTCAACACACTATCTAACTAGCATATATCCTGAAGAATATCATATATTTTTCTGATTTTGTTTACTGCAGTGGATCATATACTTTTAGGCATTATAAAAGTTGGGTTTTTTTCAACACACTATCAAACAAGCATATATCCTGAAGAATATCATATATTTTTCTGATTTTGTTTACTGCAGTGGATCATATACTTTTAGGCATTATAAAAGTTGGGTTTAGGTCATGTAGTCCCCTTAAATAATTATATAGCGATGGGGAAGCCTTACTACACTATTAATTAGAACAACCAAATGGCTCCATAAAATGATTGGTGTTATGACTATTCGCTTTCGTCCGTAAAACCAAATGATATGCTGTTTTTGAGTTGCTCTCAACACCACTCAAATCAGTGTGCTTCAATAAAAGCTGGATTAACACAGTATTCCGAACAACAGGCTGAACAAGCGCGGTGATTAACGCAATTTCGTGAAGGCCTACATTCGGCTGCAACACTGAACGTCCGGCTAATTCCACGATACAGCACACTAACGTAGGCCTACACACTCTAAACGCTTTATGCTTAGTTCTATTTATCGAAGCAAACAAACGAACTAATGAAACGTCTGATAGCAACATAAATCCTCTAAACATAATTGACCCGACATAATGTAACGCCAACTTGAGAAAAATATGGTCGAAGAAACACCCTCTTTTATATTATTTACAAGACCTCTTAATTATTTTATCGTTACGAACAAGAGCTTTTGTTTAACAGAATCAATTTCGGTCTCAGGTAATTTGAACAAGCTACAATAAAATTAGCAAGGGAAATAACAAACGCTCTCAAGTACTAGCTATATCGTTATGAGCCAGGTTATAGAAAGTTAGAATTTTAAAACGCCGTTTAAGAACCCTCCCCGATCGTATAGTACCCACTTAATGTTTTTCGTACTTGGTAAGTGGTTTAATTAAAATGTTTAAACGTTCACCAAACAGTACAAAACATTATGAAGGAACCCGTATTAAAACGATAAAAAAACAGAAAGTTTTGCTAATTATTTAGTTTTTATTTTGTTTTAAGGAGGTACATGAAGCAAAACAGCGTTCCAACTTAGCAATTAACTACTGAACTTTGAAAACAAGCTTAATTTATTGTTACATGAACCTTATCATGCAATGGCGGGCCATAGCAAAGCGAAAATTGAAATGTTTATTTTTACTTCTGTGGCATTTTCTAAGAGCTTTGTTTTATACTTAAGCCTAAACATACACAACAGAATATGTTGGAAAAAAAGTTATTGTAGTTATTAACTTGTGGATAAGACGTGAAAAAGTGTTCGAAAAATTACCTTTCCGCTAGTCAATTTGTGTGGAATGATAAGCATCATTTCGCACATTCGTCTTACCACGGCACCACCTACACAAACGAATTTAATTTACAATTGACCTAAAAGCCAAGATGAGAATGTTATGTAATTAGTAAATTAACCTCATTTTATCTGCCATCCATTTTCGTTTCGTTTTCGTTACAATAATAGTAAACATATCCTAGTCCACAATTTAGTGTTACGTCCTGAAAGCGTGTTTATTTGGTGTGTACCTACCTTGCCTACTCGTAATCAATGGAAGTGGGTCGCGATTAAAAGGCACTCAATCCGATGCCCATGTGCGAAGTGTATCGACACCAATGCCACCACCACTTGTGCTAGACATAAACCAGATGCCCCACACATTGATGCAACTTTTTGTTCAATTTGTTTAAGAACAAGCCGATATTTTACAAGTCTCTATGCTAAACGGAGAGTATTTTCGTTTCACTTTGCTTCGGTTTTGATACGACTATTTTACTGGGAGTAATTACAAAAATGGCTACAACGCTTGAAACTAACATGAAATAAAAATATGTTGACTTTGAAGAACATAATTTATTATAGTTACCTCCATTAAATAGTAGAGAACCCTCTGTGTAATTACATGTTCGAGCTTTAGAAAACTCTCTGGTACTTTTTAAATGAATGTTAATGATTGTCCTTTTGATTTACTATACATTTAATTTTAGTCGAGTTGTGTAAGCGCTCTTTAATCGGAAACTTAAATCCGTTTTCCCTTACGTTTTCGTTTCGTTTAGTAGTTCAAGGGACAGGATCAAAGTTCCCTCAAATTTAAACTACTTACTGATACAAATGTCAAGTTTTGTCAGCATGATTGGCACATTCTTAAATTAATTCCAGATTCAATAGGATTTATTGTAAAACGGTAACAAAAGGACTGACTCATTTAAAATTTAGGGCTTCTATTCTAGACACTGTAACGAAGCTTTTAGAATAATGATTCGCTGATCAAGCACTACCCTACTAATCAATTTAGGCTTACATTGTAATGCAGATTTAATTTATTAGATTGAGGGGAAACGATCTTATTTAAATTATATTTTAACACAAAATACATAGGATCATACAGATAGAAGAAGTAATTCATCCACATCAAAAATCAAGATTCCCATAATTATCTGTTGTTCTAATACTTGGTTAATTCACCAAGAAAATATTCCCTTACAATAAAGTCGTGAAACACGTCTGCGTAAGCCAGGTGAAGGTATCTTACATATTACTAGCATGGATTGTGTTCGTAATTTTAGTGACAGCTGCCAATTCATTACGGCAGGATTATCGCGTGACTCTGAAATACGTCATGTTGGACAAGTGAAGGTTTCTTACTACGGCTCCATTGGGCGTTCACTTTCATAAATGTCAGACGAACCTAGTTAGAGTTAAATGTACAGTAATACTTTTATATTATAGAGAGTAAATTGCCTTTTTCTTAGAACTCACTACAAGCAGAAAAAGCGGTAGAAGTTTTTTATTGGATTTTTCTGGAAAGCTTAACATTAAATACGAATTTTTTTACTACACATAAAAGTCACCAATTACAATGTCATGACATGAGTAAAGTTTATTATAAGTAGGTAAATGTGTATTTAGCTATATAAATGCAAATGAAACTTTATTAGGTTTATTGCAGGGTTGTTGTATTAAAATGATTTCAATTGAAACGCTCTTAATTTGTAACCAACAAATAGAAAACAGTTTTCCAGGCCTAATTAATAAAAGTACTCGATTAATATATTTCGTGAAATCAGGTTATAAAACATAGAAGAAAGGGAACTACTACAGATGCCTGAGGTGTTTTCACAAAAATAAAAAAAAAGTATAACCTCGATACGGAGCGTCGTATAATAAAAGATGCAAACCGACGACGTTTGCGAGCTGTTTTTTTGATAACACATATTGAAACCATACATTACTTCGAGTCTTCGGTATTACCGCTACACCTGATACCAAGATTGCTTGTTAGTATTCAGGGTATCGCATTCTTTCTTTTTACTATCGCACGTTTTAGAGACGATTAAAAACAAGCGGTGGTTTCCGCCAGCGTTATATCCTATTTTCTCGCTCGTGTTCACCATAAATATACATAAGCATATTTTGTAAAAACGCTGCATCGGTGCTGATTATAATTACTTAACGAGTGTTTGGTGTCATCGTTAAATTTGTATTCGCTTTCTAATTAATTAAAGTAAAGTAATCATTTTCATGAATAAATTATAAACTCTAGTGTCTACTCAAAGCACTACAGTAACTCAACAACAGTAACTCAGCAACTCGCGAATTTCTTGCAAACACCACACTATGTATACCTACCAAAGGTATACGTAGTTTAATTTAATATGTTACATAATAAATCATAGCATATTCTTCACAATGAGCTATATTTTACACACTTTTATGGGAGCGTTTTTACGACATTATAACTTTCATGGCATAAAGTAGTCTGAAAAAAAGACGACATACCTACCTACTGCATGGCTCGACTTGCGTTCGCGACGGCAACTTCGAAAATGAAACTACATATTTGAACAATATATTATTAATTAACTTTGATTCTGTAATGGCTTTCTTCTTTCTGGTCTTGATTCTGTAATGGAAGTTCATTCAATTTATTTTTCAGTTGAGAACTTGAGAACTATGGCGTTTATAAGCAGTAATAAATGGCAAGTCTGATGTAGCGCCGAACTGAAGAGCGAGTGCCCTTAATAATTGGCCGAGGAAGCAAAGAGCGGTGACGCAATTGTTAATTATTTAATTATACACTTGGCATATGTTATTACAAAAGTTATTGCTGTGAGCGGCTTAGGCTCCTTGTATTATTATCGCATAGTCTTACTCAACATTGTCGAATGCTATCTACCCACTTACTTCCATAAAGGATCGTAGAGTCTATAAACAAATCGTTAAAAATTTAAACGACTGCAATATACTCGCAGATAAGAGCAGTGGTGGCCCAGTGGTAACGGCCGCGACTTACGAGTTGTAGGCCGTAGGTTCGAACCCCGACAGGCGCTTTACTTTGTGTAAATTATTTCATCACCACTGCTCCGTGCCTCGGAAAGCACGTTAAGCCGTTGGTCCCGGCTGTCATTCGTGGATCTTTGACAGTCGTTACGGGTCGTCAGAAGCCCGAAAAGTCTGACAACCAGTCTTACCAAGGGGTATAGTATTACCCAGTAACTGGGTTGTGGAGGTCAGATAGGCAGTCGCTCCATGTAAAATACTGGTATTCAGCTGCATCCGGTTAGACTGGAAGCCGACCCCAACATAACTAGTTGGGAAAAGGCTAGGCAGATGATGAATATACTCGCAGATAAAACAAGCAGCAGACAGACAGAAATAGTAAGTGTCAAATTAGTATCAACTAAGAAAACCAGTGTAGACAACACATCACAATATGCCTATTATATGCCACCTAAAAATATGCAAAAGCTTTGACTTGTTTACTACAATTGCGTGCAAAAAAAACGGCCCACCCCGTTGCTCTCTATTTGGGAGACGATATCTCAAAAATGTTAATGTATTTTAATTATTTGATATTGTGTATAGGTAGGTAAGATAAAGTTTATTTACACCCTATAGTTTGATAAACACAACATTCTTGACCAAATCGACTCGATTCTTCAGATGTCCTCATCACTCACTAATGCTTGGAAAACCTGCATGACTTTTTGTCAGTGAAGTTGACAAAACCTTAATTTTGTTTATTACTGATCGATTATTGGTCATTTAACTTGAATTTGTAACCGACTTCAAAAAAAAGGAGATTCTTTATTCAACCCGCTCGAGATTTTCTCAAAAAATTATGAATCTGTTTTGAAATTTTTTTCACAGACGTAATATACATACATTCAGGAAGATATACAAAATATTATTGGGTTATTGCTAATTAAACTTGTTGAATTATCTTGTTTAAAATCGAAGAGAACGGAGTGGACCGTTTTTTTTGCACGCAAGTGTATTTTGACAGCTCTA
The DNA here is from genome assembly GCA_937001585.2 of Brachylomia viminalis. NCBI lineage: Eukaryota > Metazoa > Arthropoda > Insecta > Lepidoptera > Noctuidae > Brachylomia > Brachylomia viminalis. The sequence goes on along the minus strand of OW443302.2, from coordinate 7,925,797 downwards.
AACTGTCAAAATATTTTTCACGCTTCTCTATCAGTATCTCTTGTCACTAGAAATACTCCATATTTTACTTTAGTTCAGCAAGAGAACCAGAGCGCCAATACAAACTAAAGTAAAAAGGCAAACTGCGCATTATTCACTAAATTGGCTTCGTTTTTATTTGTCTTCCGTCCAGAGTCCACAATAACGAACGCAATTATTCAAAAACCAGTTGAAGTATTCTATCGATACTTATTCAATTCGATATTTGTTCACCAGCTACCCGAGGAACATCGTTACATTTATTGAAGCGTACTATTGCCTCCAATTGTTCTGGATAGCGGCTAGACCGGCCAGAGAGGGGCTGTCCTGTGCCTACTTCAAATAATGTACACTCAGCCCCACTGTAGCGGGAGCTTATCTGAAATGAAAATCTGGAGTCATGAATACGACGAATTTAAGCTTTTCAATGCATCGTTCGACTGTTTTAAATAATAAAATTTGTTTATAGTGAAATTTCCATGTATCTATGCTTTATAATGAGTCCATGAGAACAAAGAAAATAATTGATTATTCTAACAACATCATTAAATTGTTTTATCACTCTTCATTATCTGACTGAATTTTCTACAGGCATCGAACAAATACTTGGAAGGCCAGTCCTCATTAAAAATATGTCTACGTTTGCTTTGTGTGTTTATAAGAGTCCCTTTTGATCTTTTTGGATCAAAAACCGAACCGCAGCTTACCTGTACTTAGCTACACAGAGTACTTGAAGTACGGCGACTGGTTCGTGCACTATCTCCGCCCGCCGGCCCCGCCCGTCTGCTGACACTACACTTAGCACCATTTCCGTCTTCACAAGAGAGCACTAGCCCTCTGAATGCGTGTCTAAGATAACTAAATATCACGCGCGGATAACATGCTCTTTTGTGTACGCAAATATGACGTCACCCTAATAAAATGGCGGCACGTAAAAGTCGCCGTTATTCAAAGTCACTTGCCATTCGAATATTCTTTAGAGTATTCTTGAAGTTTACGTCCACGAAACTTGTGAATATTTTTGAAATTTGAAGACCCTGTGAATAGCAAAATGTATTATACAGATTGCAAATACCGAAGCTCTGATCTTAGAATGTGAAGCACGGCCATTATTGCCTTTGTTCTCTGTCAATTAAATAGCCGCCAATTTTAATCAATGCAGAACTATCACCACAGTATATTTGAACTATAAATACCAAGGCTGTAGTCAGTTGTATAGAATATAAAATAATATTTCATCTCGACATTACCATGTTAGGCAGTTGACTGTGACGAACCGAGGAAAGTAAATCATTTCAAATGAGCGTGAGACATTGGGAAAACGATCTTTCAGAATTTTTATTAGCCGTCAGTTCTCCGCGGTCGTCTTCGAGAAAAATTGTTGTGCTAATATCGGCATGTGCCGTTACTGTTTGCTCGTTGTCTTTATTCACCAATTTACTTACATTTGAGCTCGCCCCGCGGGTCGTAAAGTAATATTATCCACCGTTGGGCGAGGGCAATAGTGCCTCTTTTACGGGCCGCGAGCGAGCGTCACATGGGAAATTATTTGACGTGGCGTTTAATGGATTTTTGCCTTCATAACACGCTACCTACAGCCAAATAAAAAGACTTGTACCTACCTACATATAGTTACACTTGCATATGTCGAGCAGCTTTTTTTGAAACGGTTTTGTAAGCACTTTGGTTGCAAACCGTGTGGCCTGAAAAATGTGTTGTTGTTCATTTGTATTTTGCAGCCTTTCAATGTTCAATTTCCTTTTCAAATTGAATGTCTTTTTAAATGATCGATTGATTTCAATATTGGCAACTATTATTCACAAAAATACAGTTTCATCAAAAGTTAACTGCACTGGCTGGGTGTGGACTTTGCAACATACCGACTATAGTATTTGGCGACCTATATATTGCGTGTGTGAAAGTGAAAGTGACTAATAAAAAATAAAAATAAATGCTTTATTATTCAGACGAAGTCCATTGGTTAGTACAACACACAACTTAGAAACTAGTGTTAGTACTTATAACTACCCGAAGAACTAAAACTAGACCATTATAAATTATGCGCCACAGTGGCATGTAGGCGCATCCAATGCCCCAGTATGGGACTGTCCCACCGGTCAGTTATAGTTTTCAGGATGCTGTTGGGGCTGACGCATACCCTGCGCATGATGGAGGCGCATCGCTTGCGCATGATGGCGTGAAAGCCATCAATGCCCGCTTCTGCGAACATGCCGGAAGCACTGCAGTAGCGTGGCAACCCCATCAACACCCTGAATGCATTGTTGTATTGTACGCGCAGAGTGCTGTATGCCCTCTGCGGGTAGCTGAGCCACAGACTGCATGTATAGAACGACTGACAGTACGCTGTGAACAGCGTAGTCTTTACGTCAGTCGAGCATTTCGCAAATCTGCGAGCCAACATATTGCAGCGGACAGCCAATGCTCTGCGCTCACGCTCAATGTCTAAGCTGTCCTTTAGGTCCTCGGAAACCCAGTGGCCCAGATACTTGAAAGATGTGACTTGGTTTAAGGGACTTCCGCAAAGTTTCAGCTGAGGCGCAATCGGGTAGGTTTTAGTGCCTGCCTTGAATACCAGTACTTCACTTTTCTTAACATTGTATCTGAGCCCATGGGCATCCGCATACCTTTCACATATCATGAGCAGACTCATCATTGAGTTAATCGTATCTAATAACGTATAAACTGGGGTAGGAGTAGCAGCGTAATCAGTATCGGAAGAATGGCTCTGCGTCCTCCACCTTACTTCTAGACTAGGATCTACGGGCAGTCCTGTTGGGAGAGGTCTTTGTCCAACTAAGGACCTTGATTGTTTGAGTAAACCAATAGGACCCAACTAATGTTCTTTCTCTTTGTACAGAGTACGGAGTCACAAGCCTGGAGTTGCTAGAACTGCGCGTGCCGGCGCACGTGGCGCTGGGCACGCGCGCGGCGCTGTCGTGTCGCTGGGCGCTGGGCCCCGCCGACGTGCTGTACTCCGTCAAGTGGTACAAGGATGGCAAGGAGTTCTTCCGACACGTGCCGCGTGACCACGAGCCGCGCAGGAAGTTCCCGCTGCCTGGGGTTGATGTTGAGGTCAGTGAAGGAACACTTTTAGTCTCTAAGGCGCTTCTACCAATGGCTATACTTAAATGGGAAGTCAGCTCGTCTTCGTTGTGCCGTGTTCATCTTACTGACCGGCTTATATTTTTACGACGGCAGGAACTTTTCCGGCGAAGATATACCTTGTTCCTGTATTTAGGAAAGAAGAACAATTCGTGCGATTGTTGCAACTTATCAAGTTGTGTGTGTATATTTTGCAGTAGGTAGACATGAGAGTGGTACCCATGCAATACAACATTCATGAAAATCCGTAGCACACGTCTTGTAGCGTTAGTTCTGTAATTCGGCGAATACTTAGAATAGAATCCGGGACTAATAACTGTTGTCGTGCAATGCCGTGTAGTCTCGCTTGAAATTGAATGGAATGAAAAGCGTGGCGGCGATCGCGCATACACCACAGGTTATCGCCTTAAATTATAAGCGCCTTTAGGTTCAAATAGGTATTCTGAAATTGTAGGTTTATTTCAGGATCACCGAAATTAACACTACTGTTGCTGTAGGTAACTAAAGATGAGAAAATGATTACCTTTAGCAAAAATTAATATAGACGTTCTCGATACTGCGGTAAGTGAGACGCCCGCCCGCATAAGAAGTTCCGCTTTCAATCGATATTCATGTCACACTTTTAATATTTCCCGTGTTACGTTGGAAACCACATAGTTTCAAGAGTTCTCAGTAATCAGCCCTCTATGTATATCGATGGTTTGCTTATTCCTGAACCATTGTGTAAATGCCGGCCGACCAGTTAATGCGGATGAACTTTTAGAGTAGATACGTATAATTGGATTAATCCGGTCGTGAGTCGAGTTTGCTTAGGTCTTCCAGAGAGGAAACAATATAAAACTGGACCGGATATTACGCGGTGAAGAGGCGCAGGTGTAAACACACGCGCTCTCGTGTGGGACTCATTTATACTTTCTTTCATTGCGCTGCCGCCGCTTATCATCTACAACCCATTTACAAATTTTTATTGCTTTTTTTATATTTATCGAGCAAACAAAACGTAATGAAAACAATATCTCCAAATAAATGTAACATTCACGAGAGTTTTTATGTGCGGAGGTATCCGCTCTTACATTATACACTTGTTTTATGTGTTTCGGAACTCTATAACTCATTGAGAGAAGTACAAAAAGAAGTTAGAAGGAGTTATTGCAAGGGTTAATAACTGCTCACCCACACACACCACTGTTGCTGCTGTTCTGTGCACTTAATTCTATTTACCTCTATCATCTTTATAATTTAATTTAGGTACCTGTGTTTATAATATAATCTGAGGTAATTACCTGTTTGACAAATAAATGATTCTGATTCTGCTGGCAGAATATTCTTGTAAATCCTTTTAGTAAAAGTATCACTAATAGATATTTTTCCTAAGACCACGCTGTATACCCTTGATGGTTTAATAACAACAGAAGGAAAATAAATTCTCGGCTTGTTGAAAACATGGAAGAGAATCTGGGAAAATTTTATAACGGGCTTTACGTGTGCAGGTAAATAATTTAGACGGGAAAATAGCCTTAGGTTACTTTGAACTTTGTAAGCAATTTAAATCTATACATTAATACAGCCGACAAACCTCGTGACGGAGCGCCCGCGGCGGCGCGGCGTGGCGGCGGGGCGAGCTAATGACAACATTATAATTAGCGGTGCCTACCTACCCACTTACTTACTGACGTTGCCGCGTTGTTTAGTTAATTTACTGCGCGTACGCTTTGTTCCTACACTGTTTATCCACAAACTCCACAGATTAGATTAAGTGTTTACCAACGTTTTTTGGTAATAAGATTTTTCTCTCCGGATTTTTCGTAACTTTAATTAAGTTAAATTGAGTTATTCAATTAAGGGGGAAGTCAAACAAGTAATTTTAGGGAGGATTTTCTTATATTAATTTATTACACATTTCTGTTTAGTCTGACAAGATAAACAGGGAAATCTTCTTCGGTTTTTGTTAATTTGATAACCGTATACTACGTTCTTCCGGCACTTTAGGGCTACAACGAGACCTCTAACTCCTGAAATCAAATTACTGTTATAGGTTCTGTGTTTTAGAATAATGCTAAACATGACTAAAGATCCAAAACTAGATTCAAGTGTAGATTAGTTTCAAATTCGTCAATTTTAAATTTAAATTTATGCTTGTGGAATGAGCAACTCTCTAGGATACAGTTCTTAGAATAAAAATAGCTAATAAAAGGCTTTATATTAAGGCTCACTTGTTGTTAAGGTTGTTGCCACAGGAACAGGTGTTCGAGGAAAAATGGTACTCACACCTTGAGAGTCTGAACTCTGAAGACAAAGCCAGCGGATAACAGAATAACACTTTCTTGTTTTACAATTGAATGGGAAACACAACCACAATCCTACTTAGCAATTAATAGGTATTCTAGTAACAGAAGGTAGACATTTTGTTGTGCTGTAAAGTAATATTAATTCTAAAAATAGACTCGTTGGGTGGCTAGATTCCTAGAAGGTTCCTTTTGAGAGAAACTTAGCAAGTATCTAAGAAAAAATGGTTTTTCATCTTTTTCTTGGGACGGTGTTTAGTATATTATGTTGATTTAGAATATAATTCCTTTAAAGTATCTATGTTTTCTAAGTTGGCTTTGCTTTACCGTCCATTTAAAATATTGTTTTCTTGCAAAAGCTCTTTAGAAGTAATGTAATGACTTCAATACCATTTATTTTGTCTGTACCATAGATATCATAGATTTTTTGAACATTTGTTTGAGAAAGGATTAAGCTACAGACAAACAACACACTAAACAATTACTTAAACAAACAGTATTAATGTCAAAACCTGTCTGTAATCGGCGGCACCTCAAGAAAAAGCACTTTATCACACGTATGTATGTACAATGAATATTAAACATCTTTTTTTCTTTGTACCAGAAATCAAGTCCAAACGGTGCGAATGTGACGCTGTACCCGGCTGTGCTCGAGACGGGAGGCCGCTACCGTTGCGAGGTGTCGGGAGAGAGGCCTCTCTTCCCTACTGTGTCCGACCATGGAGACATGGTCATCGTTGGTAAGAATTAAAACCAACGTCTTAATGCTTTCGGCACATCGTCGTTCAGATTCACTTTTTATAATTCATTAACTTATTTTTAAATATTAATAATGTTAACTTTACACGCACACCTTATGTTTTAACCAATTTTTATTTAAGTCACCCTGAATGGCAAAATATGTAGCTACTTTCTCATTTATCGTGTTGTTCACTCATGTTTTACAAAATAAATATATGTTTATCTTATATGAGACCAACTTATTGGAAAACGGCTTTCATAAAGGAGACAATCCCGATTATGAGGCGGTTAGATCACACTAGTCACGGCCTCTGCAGAATAGAAGTCTTGAGTAGAAATAGTGGGCTTATTTCGTAAGAAAAATCGTTTCTTGTTTGAAAACAACTGAAAGACCCGGCAACGCACTTTCATACCGACACTTGTAGATTTAAAAAGGTTTTGAACATCAAACATCGAAACAATAGAAAAAAAAAACATTCGTTCCAGATTCGATTTTCGAAATGTTAAGGAAGACAAAATGGCAGTCTAGTTTGTAGTTCATGTGGCACAGTGGCACATCATGACGTTTACTCCAAATGTGAATTTCAATTTGGAGATGGAGGTAGAGGGCGGCAGCATTAGTTTATTGCCTAGTACTTGGTGGAATTGCAACTCAATTAAGTAATCGCATCCACTACTACATTTTTGTACGTTCGCTTAAGTAAGTTAGTTGTTCGAGCCGTAATGTATTGCTAATAAATTGGTTTCGATAACATTGACCTACAAAATTGGTTCTGTTTTTAGATTTTTACTAAGTAATAGGAATATTTGTTTTGTTATTGAGAATAGGGTCAGTTTAATAGTGTATTTCCCAGCTAATATTGCTAAAGATATTATTATTACCTATAACTATGTAGGAATCTTCAGCTATACGACCCACACGAAAACAACATCATGTCATGATCCGAGTATGTGAGACATTTTTGAACGGGCCAGCGTGACGGGTGGTTTCTACGTGTAGTAGGTACTTGTTTATTATTCCTACGGCGTAGAACTCTATATTTCGCTCAAACTTCACCATCAGGTTCTACAAACTAAAATCAATCATCGGTTGAGGGTTTTGGCACGTTATATTTTTGCAAACACTTTATGTTTTCTAAGTTTCCTCGAAATAAAATTCTCGTCGTAAACTTCTATCAGATGTTTGGTTCCTATGTGTGGCTATAAACGTCCGCTACAAATGATTATTTACAAGTACCTTTTTTGCATTATTCATGTTATAACTTTTTTCCTGCTGATGGTTTAAGCAAAACAAGGGACATATTTTTTTAATTACGTCCCATTTTTCAATGCAGTTTTCTGCAATCAATATTTAGATACCAAACTTCATTTTTCAGACAGCACATAAGTAGTATCTTGCTTTAAATTCGACTTTATCTAACGTTGCTTTCTTCACATCCAGCGCTTCCTGACCACGGTCCCACAATCACGGGCTCCCGTCTCCGGTACCAGATCGGAGACCGGGTGCAGGTCAACTGCACTTCAGGGCGGTCCAGACCCGCAACCCGCCTGGCATGGTACATCAATGGCGAGCCAGCCCCCTCCAACGCCCTGGTGCCACCCTCCCATGAGAAGCACGAGGATGGGCTCGAGACCACGAGCCTGGCGCTCGACTTCAAAGTCAAGCCTAAACATTTTAGAAAAGGAGACCTCAAACTTAAGGTGAGAAGGTTTTAACCTAATTGGGGTCTAAGTAGAAATAAAAATTTAAAAAAAACACAGTTGGATAAAACACTTTTTATTTGAACTAGTTCAACAAGGCTTCTGAGGTTTGTTATTAATACTGTTGACCGATTAAACCACTAGGTATAAGTAATTAAAAACTCTAAATTCTAAACCATACGTTTAGTCTCGGATATTTTTAAACCGTGCTAAGCTAGTAAGAGCTTTAAAGCACGATACCTTTAGAAAACGTTTAAATATCGTCATTTTAGGTTAGGTGCCCGTGATCACCGCCTATAATTCGGTCAAAACGTCGCAAAATAAAAGGCATCGTGCCTTAAAACTATAAGCCCGATTGAACTAAACCTAGGCTTTGCCGAATTGTTGCAAGTTTTAGGAACTGCTTTTTTTCCGTCCATGAAAACGGAGCTGATTGGAGAACTTCAATAGAGGGTTTCTTAATTAATAGTTGCTTAAGTACAAGAAAGTAATGAGCGTATTGACAGAAAGCAACTTCTCTTTATATATGACGTGTACTCGTGAAATTATTGCGAAGGTCTAAAGTATTAAGAGTTAAAGATCAGGTTTAAAGTACCTAACAGATTATGATTTATTTGGAAAACGAAATGAAAATGCCTTTTGATCTTGAATAATATCGGATAACCTTCTTCGAAATCAGATACAGATCGTTATCTACATAAATATGTTGTTATGATCCTTTTATGTAACATAAACGAATACTCAGAATCATGTTATCAATAGACAGGCGGGTCACATTGTGTTGTCGAACAGTTCTTGGAAGCTCATAAACTGACTCCAATCAAGTAGAAGTAAAGCGATGTCTGACAAGATTTGTGGAGCAGCCGATAGGAAAATACTGTAACAACACCGAGATAAACGATTATTTTTGTGTTGGCGTAACAACGAATTATGGTGAATCAAATAACAAAACATCAAAATCAATCTTGGTTACGAAACGACTTAGTTTATTGAGTGAAATATAGGTAGGTAGAGGTACATCGAGACCCGTGATAGTACATCAAACAATATAAGTACTTGGCTAGATTTTGTTTTCCTACAGATACCTAAAACTAACACAAATTAACACAATGGTCTTTATCATATTACCAAAAGAATCTATAGAATCAGTTGGTCGGTTAAATATATAATAATTATGATATATTACTAAAATAAGATCAAAATTTATATCTTATAACTCCTTGCATTATTTATTAATATTCACAAAAACTTCTTATATCAAATAAACTATCAAACTATTCACATTAAAATATAATAACCTAAAACTAACAAAAACTATTAACAAATCCAAATATGGCGTCGAAAAATTCCTCCGCATCGCTGTCGACTGGTAATGTACTAGATAAATACTGTAATACATCAAAATTCGACTAGGATTTAATACTTATCCACTGTGTATTAACCTGGAGCGGTGAATTCAGTTAGTTGCCATGACAACCCCTGCATGGCTCACCTCATGAACCTTATGCACCCTCCACCTGGCGGACAACCTTAACGATAAATTATTGACATGTTTCTCCCAATTACGGAGATAGCTTTCAGAAAGCTCGAATGAAAATCTCTTTCACTTGTTAATATGATAATATTTGTGTTCGTATCTACAGCTACACATATCAATAAAGTTCTTTTTAACATATTATTGAAAGGATAAATGTCATTTGAGTTTCTGACAAAGAATGGAGCAATCTTTTCCGCGGTGTCGTAAAAACCGACTAAAGTATTGTATCAAAAGTTTTGCCGCCAGCATCACAGAGCAACCGGTAACTTTTGTAGTTTCCCCGCTCGATTGCAGCCATCCGTTGCACTGTCTACTTTCAGAGAATCTGAAAAATCTTCTGAAATACTATGTTAAATAGTCTTACTGACGTGTATGATGTTGTTCCAGTGTCTAGCAACAATAGCGACGGTGTACTGGCGAAGCAATGAGGAGAGCGTTCAAGGAGAGAGGCTGAAAGGCTATTCCAGGTCCCGGGAGCTGACCGAGGGCGGTTCCAGGGCAGACCGAGTGCAGGCTGCGGGCAAACCAGGCAGTGCCACGCCCGCTCTCGACATCACACCCTACCTACTCCTCCTATGTGTCATGATACAACTATCACAGAATAAATTTCACTCGTAAAAGAACGATTGTTAAAAAATATCGAAGTGAACTATTAGTGAAAAGTTTGGTTGCTAAATAAAGTGATGAAATGTGCTAAAACTTTCGAAATAAAATGCTTGATTCAATACGATTTCGAGACTTAGGCTTATACGAATGTATCCAATATTGCATGTCTGACTAATGTAAGTTATGAACTGATTGATTAACCATTGTAAATTCTGTTTTGTGATGAAATGTGTGCCATCATTGTCTACATAACAATCAGTATTTTAGTGGACACCTCATGCTTTTTTCCAAAGAGAATTTCTGTAACCAAAGTTAGAGCATTTAACTGATTTACAATTCTACCATTTTATATAAAAAATATATTTTATAATTACAAAGAAGCGCAAGGTTTTACATGTCGTCATTCCAATATAAGGTGATAAACCGTTTTATTTGATTGTACATAATTATAATTAGGTATGTCATTTTATAATGTTAACATATCACAATTAAATAACTGTATTATTAAGAGGTGATTAATGTTGTATAGCCAGACATTTATTATGTGTTCGTTGATTATGGATACCATTTAATGATACTCATAGTAGAACAGGTTCGGTTTCCTTAAATTACATTGCGTTAAAAAGAGACAACACGATTCGAAAGAACACAACCCTTTAAGCAGCGATTGCATCTTAACGAAAACGTCCGTATCTTTTTCCAAAAAATAAGCTGTTCTCAATGCAAACCCTTTCACTAGCCAAACAGAAACATTTAATTTTAAAAGCTCAATCTATTGTAACTTTCTGAAATAAAATATTTTCAATATTTCCCAAATACGAAATAATACCTACGTCAGTCAGAGTTGCCCGTGCGTTTTTTCGTGTAAATTGCAGCAATCATCGACAGTGCCTGACGCACGTGTAGTTTATAGCGCCGAAGGTGACATCCATCGCGAATTGGAACGCACTGCGTTAAACGAGACTTACCATTTTATTTCAACATTTTCATCGCTGCGCTCTGCGTTTTGGTTGTAGCAAGTTATTTATAACATCAAACGAAAGAGATCGTTTGATGTGGCCCTTATGCTAATACATCTCACACAACACTCATATTGACAAGTATTTGATACATTTACAAATCGAAAATTCGCGGTAATTTCTACAGAATAAACGCATGTAGGTATCCCAGGTGATTGGTGCAAAGTAAGCGGAAAGCTAGTGGCGCTTAAGTTTCGAACTTGCGATATAAGGCAATACAAAATAGTAGCTACAAGGAAAAGTTGGTTCTACAGGAACACTACGATAGACAAACTCGCCCACAACACTTTTGTGGCGAAAAGAAGCGATTCTTGTGTAGTTTTATAGTTTCTAGTGGGACTCAACCACTTGGAGTATGTACGAGTATTTCTTAAAGTCGGCATCAAAACTTTGAGTTTTTGTTCGACCGTCATTCAAGAGTTCTCTTCACCGCGAATAAAGATGTTCTAAAGTTTATACAACTATAGTCAGCGCATCATCAACTGAGCCGTGAGGCCATAAATGTCAATAGAGATAGGAATGTGCAGCGCGCCGGGACCGTTATCGGTAAACGGCTACCTACTCACGTGGTGTCGAAGAGTCACTAATGATCTGTACGCTTGTATGAACAAGAACGTTACTTATCGATATATATATCTTTTATTGCGTGCACTGACTGGACAGGTCCACTCAATCTGTGTGGTTCTTTCCTCAAAAGACCATTTCAGACACCGATCTACATAGCCTTCACATGATCTGACCAAGATTCTGTCTGGACTTTAAAAGAGACTGTGACCTCTGAGTTTGTTTCGGCCTTTCTTCTCAGAGTAGTCAGATAGGAAACGCCGACCTCATCTAGTTTAAAAAAAAAATATGATTGACGTGTAAAAGTGTTTGTAAAAACCTACTTACAGAAATAAAGTCATTTATCATTTATTGTTACGCCCTTCACTAAGCGGCTCCATAAGGCCCGTAAGTGCAAGCGAGATAGACATAGAGAAATGATTTATGGCCCGACGACTCAGTTGATAACGCGCTTACTATAATATAAAAGCTAGTGAACCAATATAAGGCTGCTTCGTGGGTCTAGTGGTCGCAAGCGCACTGCTGAACATGAGGTTGTGGGTTCGATCCCTGGGTTGGGCAAAGTGTTATTGGGTTTTTCCATGGAATTTCTCTGTAGCTGCCCGGAACTCTTCGTGGAACACAGGCGTGATGAAGTTATGAACCAATATACTCGTGTATAAAGTACTAATTGACTGCTTATCTAGTTAGATAAGCAGCCGTTTGCACATTTGACACACACACACACACACATTTGAGCAGTCATTTGACATGTTAACATGCGGCAAGGCTAGTAAATTGGTCACTTTCAAAACAATTACACCGCGATTGATATAATTTTTACTGTAACAGCAAGCTAATGTTTTGTCATCCCGTTGAATTGAAGCTTATCAGAAAATAATGTAAAATTAATCTGAAACTGGCAAATTAAATTATATTTGAATGTATTCTTATCAGTTTGTTTATTACAGTAAGTATCCTTTTTGTGCGAAGGTAAATAAATTGTTATACTAAATTTAGAAATATATTTATCAAATACTACTATATTTTAAATTGTTTAGTATTTATAGAGCATATAAGAGAAATATAATTACAGTGTATATATTTTGTAAATTACTAATATTAATATTTAGGTAAAGGCTTATTTTACAAGTTGATGCGTCCCTTCTCCAATTATTATAATTAATAACTATAAGTAATATAATTTTATCAAACGTAGTAAACGTATTCTGCAATAAATGGTTGGACGCATCAATTTATAGAATTCAGTCAATCTTTATTTTACCTAGTCACCCTATACATTTTAGATATTGCTAAAGTGTCCGTTGTTTTTATTGCCGTAGTTTCGATCTAAAATTATCAAAAATAACTATGTCTTTGCCATTGAATAGGCATGACTGCTGAACATATTGTATTCTGATAAAAAAATGCACTGAATGTACAGGGATAAGTATAAAGGAAATACTTAGTTGAGAAAGAATAATATACAAAACTATAGTGAAATATCAAAAAAAAAAATATTACAAACTAGCTGACGTGAAGGGCGTTGTCTTATCCAATTTAAAAAATCCTATAGAAGAAAAAAAACGTTCAGGTTTTCGCGAAATTGAAAAAAATCTGGGAACTGTTCCAATTATTATTTTCATAAAAACCTTATACGGACTACGATGAACATTTTTGTTCGTTGCAAGTGATGGGCTTATCAACGAACAGCATTTAGTTTTCTGGAGTTCCGTACCCAAAGGGTGCCAACGGAAACCTATTACTAAGCCTCCGCTGTCTGGCTCAACGGGCTGTATTTCATGAACCGTAACAGGTACACAGTTGAAATTTTCAGAGTGTGTTAGTATTTCTATGGCCGCTATAACAACATATACTAAAAATTAAATAAACTTAAAAATTAAAGGACCCTCTTTAATTTTTTAGTTTATTTTATTTTTATTCCATTCAAGAAACGTGTTTTTTTTATATGTATTGTTCAATATTAATTGAACGGTGGTACGGGACCCTTCGTGTGCGAGTCCGATTCGCACTCTGCCGGTTTTTTTTAATTTAAGTAGTTAAATACATTAGGTAGCGAAGACAGAAATCTGTAAAGTCAACAAAAAGGTAACATGCTAGAGAATATTTCCTTATTTTTCAAAAGAGGCTTTCCACAATATGTCATATCATCACTGTGATAGGCTTAAGCACTTTTACATAAAAATATAAACGCATTTTCCTCAAGTAGAACCAAATATTTATCTACCTGCTCCCCGTGAATTAAGCGCATATCAATTAATGTAAATAATGGAGATGCAAACAAAATGGCGGACTTCAACGCAGCCAGCGAAACCCTATTTTGCCGCATTTTTCCCGTTCTTACCTGCTTCAAACCAAAATTTTGAAAGCTTTCATTCATCTAACTCATTCCCATTCATTTAACGTGGATTTGCAAAAGCACCTCAGCCTACAGTGTTCAGGAGTGAATGAAGGATGGTTTGCTTATGTTATGTAGTTATTAAACAAGTCTGTATAAAAAATAATGTGGAATATTAAATTAAATATCGCCATAGAGTTTCAGATGCATAAAACTGTCGGTGAGAACACGGTATCGTAAAGTTTAAAATTAACATCGAAAACGGCCATTATGCATAAATTACAAAATTAAATGTGGCATACAATGTATATCGTCAATTTATTGGCTTGTGTCGGCTTGGGGTTCCGTACCAATATCAAGTAATGTGCCGAATTTCCGATATTCATGTTACTCATGGTCCGGGCGGTCGGAGCACGGAGGTTTTAGCCCTACACAGCCTTTGACTGTGAATATCTATATCTATAAATCGACATGCCTTATTAACAAAGTCAGGCCCTGCAGTCTCGACATAGTTAGCAATCGTTTTCGGTTGCTAAGTCCTAACAATCCAGGGCCTGCAGTCTCGACATAGTTAGCAATCGTTTTCGGTTGCTAAGTCCTAACAATCCAGATGAAATGATATTTGGTGGTCTCCACACTCAAATTTATCGTTTGTTACTGGTACTTTAGGTAGGTACCGGTAGGTAACAACCGATAAATTTGAGTGTCGAGACTACCAAACATTTACATCAACATTTACATCTGGATTGTTAGGACTTAGCAACCGAAAACTATTGCTAACTATGTCGAGACTGCAGGGCAGGCCAGGGTAATTTAATATCTTATGTATATTCCATCTTACTTATGTAAAAGGATAATTTAGGTTCATACAATATCATAAACGACCTCGTTTTCGTAAGTATTTTATTCATGTTCGCTATTTTACAGATCCGACAAAGTTAATAAGGCATGAACGAAATAATATTTACATATGTAATATAATTACTATTAGGTACGTGTATAATTTTGTGGACTACGCAGTACGCAGTTATTGTTGCTTATTGTTATTAAATATTTATAGCGTATAAATACGAGTTTGTACATAATGAATATACCGTGTAGCTCAAAAGAATTGAATATAAATAAATTATGTGACCTAATGATTGTGATGTTATTTTTGTTTCCTAACTGGGAGTTCAAGTGGGGTCACTGTACACATAAGAACCTTTATTTACCTAGTTAGGCCTACCTACTATTTATTTATCAAATATTTAAATTTAGTTCGCCTGTTTATTTGAACGTCTTGATCCTTCAATCCGCCTAGACTGTTGCAACTATGTTCGGGTCGGCTTCCAGTCTAGCCGGATACAACTAAATACCAGTATCTTACATAGATAGACTGCCTATCTAACCTCCACGACCCAGCAGGACCGAACGCTTAACATGCTTTCCGAGGCACGTAGAGGTCTTGGTATGTAATGGATGGTCAGTTGGTCACCCATCCACGAACCGGCCGCTACAAGTGTAGCCCAACCTTCGATCGACCCGTGCCGCTATTATCATTTAACCACGAGCGTCTTGATAATTTCATTAAATTCCATTCGATTAATTTCAGTAAACGTTTCTGTAGTATAAAGCGGCATTTCTAAAGTACAAGCCGTTGATATTATTTTTAATGTAAGTAGGTTACGTAAACTATAAAGCCTTACAACTGAGCTTCTAAGTAAAAATAACATACTCGACATGTATTGCTCGTTACAAACTATTTATTTCCTTAACCCTTTGAACGTTACTATGTTCACTGGAATAAATGCTTACCTATACATTTTATTCTAATAGTTTATATCCGCGGCCAGGCTGCCGTGAAACTGTAAGGATTTATTATCCCGCAGGAACCATGTATAATTCAAGTGATTTTTAAAATATCGAGCAGATTTATTTAAAGTCGAGTAGAAGGTATTTTTGCACGTCTCCTCTTTCCTATAACTTTGTTAACATTCCAGACTTTAAATTCACTAAACTGATGCTGTTTTTCAAGTCGTAGCTCTCTGGATACGCTCTCAATTTACACCTTGTACCTATTAATTATGAATACTTTATGTATATAAAATTGTGGAACAAACCTAGGTGTAACTACGAGCAATACGTGCCGGGACCCCAACAGCGGGGATTAATCTGTACTCGGTACTTTGACCCTCTCGCTAAAGTTGATAATAACGGAAATTTATAAAATTTGGTGCTCATATAAATGATCCTTATGATTTTGTCAACCTGTTTAATTTTTTAACAATTATGAAAAGCCTCAAGAATATTCATCCCTATAATTATCTAATATATCGGTATGAAAATGGTTGCCTTGATTGATTGATTTTCTAAGCTAACGGAAGATTCCTAATTAATGAATAATTAGCGACATCAGGCGGTCGATCAGTAAACTAGAGCAAATCAATCAGCTAGAACTAAACCGCTATTAGCAGCTGACACTCTCGACTAGCAACATCTTAATTATAAGTTCAATAGTTCGTTAAAACTTGTACTTACTCTTTCTAGACAGCTATTATAGGCACCATTTTTATCAAACTGAATAATAATTTTAAAATAATTAAGTGGCCATATTTGATTTTTGGTCGAAGCTACTCAAACTACATGGACAATATAGATATTTAACTCAATGTTTTAATTGCATCAAATCTATTCACAGTTCACTGTGTGGCGTCAGTGAAATAAACTTTATCCTATTTGAATAAATTGGGTATCCCGTGTGTCAATTTTATGTCGAAAACGGGCTTAAGGATACTGATAGAACGACCCAAATCTAGGGTCTTCGCGGACGAGAAAACAATCCTTCGATTTTTTATCTTTTCCTCTACGGATAGGAGAAGAGTTTTAGTTACACCAAAATAGGTACACACATAATTTGAAAGATTCCATCTGAACACGCAGTAATTCAATACGTGAAGCTATAGATAAATATAGATCAGTCTTTTCCATTCCGAATCCTAAATTTATGATCGTAGGTAGGTATGTTCTGTTTTTCTTGTAATTCACCGAATTTATTTCAAAGAAAGGACGGGGGTAATTTGCGTTCTACAATTGTGACTTCCGGACAAATACATCAGCATGGATCTTTGTATCACGACCCTCCGCTTTTCCCCTCGAGTAGGTACGCTAGCCTTTGTCATCATAATGGCGTACCTACACATGAGTTACTACTTCCTAAAGCTGTTTATACATAGGTACCTACTTGAACACAACATAGGATATCCATTAATTTTCCCTGCCAAGCCAAGTTTTGAGATAAATATCGAGTTATTTATTTCGCGCACACACAACAGAAGATTATCAAATTACTTCTGAATTCGTTATGAAAAAACATTTTCTCCTTTTATCCAAACCACGGATTCGTTGCACGAATAAAACTGATAATAAATGAATTATTCATGAAAATCTGCGTAAACCAGTTTATGGTTCAAATTAACTAGTTTAGTTGCTGACCTGAACGAAATAATTTATGAGTTGATGAAATATATTGAAGTAGTTTGTACATCCAGGCCACTTATCATCCAAGACAAACTTTGTGAAGTCTAAAATCCGACTCATTCATAATTTATAACTATAAATATAAAATATATCAGAATTTTACTCGAATTGTTCATAAATTAAATTATTTATCTAGAACATGCCTTAATAAATAAACCCGACCTTTATCAAGAAACAATTAAAATCGTGAAATATAGTCAAATTAAAATATAAATATTCATTTGGTTAATGAATGCTGCGGGAAGTTTAATTTCTTTTGATTGATACGCTTGCTTTGTCGTCCCGAAATGAACAAGAACGGCTGCCCTATTATGTTCAGTAACAAGGTTTGCAGCGCAAAAAAATATGTGAATCAGCGTGCATCGCACGTCATGCAGCCGTTAAGAGTCCCTGCATTATGTGCCGCTCGGATGCAGAGTCATGCCGCACCGCACCGCGCCGTGCCGCACTCTGCCGCACGGCACCGCGCGCCGCCGCCGCCGGACCGGCACACTCGCCCCCGCACGCACGCCACCCAATCACATTATCACAAATAGGGCAAACATATTCATTATTCTTAATTGTTTGTCATGTAGTTTACAAAACAGTATTAAACACTGGGTAATATTATTTTATGATGAATCACGACAATGACGGTGTTCCATCGGACATTTAATTATCTATCGTTTGTTGCTGCGTGCCTTATTATTCGTGGAACAATAAATAATCAATGTTCGCAGTTGCAAATTAAAATTAATAGGTCAGGTTGTACGAAGCGGGCCCCGGTTACCTTTTGCAGCCGACCTTGGGTGAAAAGTTCACGCCCAAGTAACCCCGTTGTAAGTAGTAGGTACAGTGTTGTCCGACAGATATACCTACTTTATTATACGCTTGAATAATGAACGTGCGCATAATCAATTGAGATTTATTTCCTAAGTTGGCTGTTCTTCTTTCTGAAATACTTTTTCGTCGTAATATTGGAATTTAGGTATCGACATGACTGAGATAAATTAACCAAGTATAGGACTTTGTTTCCGAAGCTAATATATCTCGATTATACATTTATCAAAGCATTTGCTTATACATACCTATGCAAACATCCAGCTTTCGAGTATGTACGAGACAAAGTAACCGATATTCTCGTAGCAGTTTCGTAGCACGCCGTAGCACTCCTTCAAGACCGCGTGACGGCCGCTTACGACATCAAAGGCGTCACCAATCTCTTATAATTCAACAAACATTTCATGCGTAATCCGTTTCATCTTTTGTAATTCATGGGTATCTCAACAACAGGAGGTACAGCAAAATAAGTGGCTCGACTTCAATTCCAGTACAAAACATCTAGCCAATCTAAATATCTGTGACAGAGAACTCTCGCGAGACGTCGTCGTCACCGCAACCGGGAATAAGCTGGCATTTATAGGCTGGATGGAACCGTACCGCGCAGACTTGATGAGTATTCTTGAACTGCATCATTTATTTATTTAAAATGATAGGCTGGTTATGAAAGAAAAGTTTAGGTTTGATATCAAACTTATGACTGTGGTTCAACAGTCCGAGCCGATAAGTTAGTTGGACAGATAGTAATTGGATTTATATTGAGGGAAATTGGTAGGACGAAATCGGTTTCATACCTAAAATGGATGGTTTAACTAAGCTCCTAAAAATTAACAATGTGATCTCTCATGTCATGACTTAATTAATTTCTTCACTACGATCGTATTCCCTTAACATTACAACGGAAACTCAATTATTTTTTTAATGTAAATAAAGCTTATACTTAGCTAGATATCGAAAGCGAATTTTTATACAACAAAATTGAAGTTCCGTACAAAAAGTTATTTTACTCATTTGGTTCAGACAAACAAACTAATGACGTTATAAATCCTTCATTACTTGGACTTCCGTTAATTTAATGATTAGATACGTTGTGGCGGCTGTAGCACACAATGTCCGAAATTCAATTCGATATTATTGAAAGCAAGTCATGATTTTTCAACAATTATTATGAAAGATAAGCGTTTCTGAAATTAATTTTTCACTCCTCTTGCTCAAAAAGACCGTCATTGTGGTGTACCAGAGCGAAGAAAAAATAGCAATTCTTCCTCTAGGGGAAAAAGTTTTTTTTTTTAATTTTTGTGTGTCATTTGACAATGAGCCTACAAAAACGAAAAAGTTTCATGTAGAATAATCATGAATATAGACTCGACTTATTACTGTTTCATATAAAAATAACTTCATTTTATTTTTGGCAATGGAACTAAAATCGGCGATCTCTTTGGTAGAATGTATGCAATGCAATGCGTTGCGGCTGCAGAAGAAAAAACAAAAAAAAAAAGACATTGGCGCGAAATCTTTATAATTTTTCTCTAATTGCAAATTGAATTGGTAGTGACCGTAATTAATTTTACAATAGTGAAAATGTCATCATCTAGTGAGAATGGAGACCCTAATTTGCAAATAGAAGAGAAAGGAAAAGAAATAATTTTCAATCTGTTGCCGTCAAGGTCACAATTATTTTCTCGCAATCGTAGTGAAAAGTAGAGTGTAATACACGGCGAAAACCCATTAAAACTCGGTTTTTAATTACTAACTACCTCGTATATAATGGGTCATTTTAGCTCCTTGTATAACAATCTACTATTTGAAACATGAATTTTTAGAGGATTTTTTTTTTGTCTTTAAACCTATCATTTAAATTGGCTTGCAATAGTGACCCTTACTTATCTGTCTAAAATGGAAAAAAATTGTCGTCCACCATTTGTAATATGACAAAAAAAAATTGGGTAAAAGCCTGAATTTGAAGTAACACGAAAACTAGAGTCAACTAGAAGATACATTATATCCCGAAAAATTAACTAGGAACTCACATGAACGGTGCTATAAGCTAAAGCTCATAAATCAAGAAACATTGGTTCACACAAACACAGTCATTTCCGTGAGCGTCGCGTCAACACCAAAAAAGTTGTTTACCTCTGCAATGTCATCTTGTCATTACTAATAATGCTATCCAAAATTACAATATTCGTCAACGTCGCCAACGCAGTTAATCTAATAACGACGATTTGTACACAAAATGCGGAAACAGAGAGCTTACCTTGGATTTTCGAAGAAAAATTACGACATAACTTATATCTCTTGACAACGGGATGCGTTTCCATAAAAAAGAAAAGCGGAATTAAGCGGATTTGTGCCTACTTTGGTACTTTAACTTACTTGTTTAGTTTTTTGAAACGAAAAGGCCCACAACGATTCATTATTTCAACGCTGAAACTGATCACGATACCGATGATGACTAATCTAATATACATGTCTATAACAACTTAGTGGTAACTAAGAGCGAGTTTTAAAATTCACATAGATACCTTTCCACACACTTAAAGATAACAGACATGACAGTTATTATAACAATAACGAACCAGGAATGCAATTTATTATACTCCTGCGCATTTCATGATAAACTTGTATAATTCCAGTTTATAAGTTGTATCAATACAATGTTAATGCCCTATAACTTCGATTTAGCATGTAAAGGCCATATTTAGCGGCCTTAATAGTGGCAGACGTCGTCGGTGGCGTGTGAGTCATCAAACGATCCCCTCATGTAATGCACCGCCGCGTGTCTCTTCACATCGACGCCACCCTCCCGTCGATAAGGAAACCGAGGGAACAAATTTAAATGGGAAATGCCTGGAAATGGCTCACGCTATTGTTGTACGATACCCAAAGGGGAGATATCGGGCCCAATATCTATCCGACTATTAGCATTGATATTTATTTTATGTGAGAATTCAAAACAAACTCGCATCGCCCTCGCGCGTACAATGCGGAGATCAGGCCAGCTGATTGATTAGATTGTTCATATCGGCCTGCTCCCGATAGATTTTATCGGACATGCATTGGGGATTTAACAACAACGTCGCCCCTTTCTGAGTTAAAATTACAAGATATCAAAACAAGGTTATTTTTATTGAGGTGACATACAAGAAGCGTTACAACGTATGAGGCATCCCTCGCATACCTATTTATATACCTATCTTTTTCTTTTCCGGAGAGTGCCATATTAAGTTAAAAGAAGCTGCATTTATAATAATTATAATTGAAATATAGTTCTCTTAGTTTGGTGTGAGAAGTTGGCGTGGTTCCGCTGCGCACTGGCGTGGCGCTCCTCCCTGCTTGCTGCTACTCGTAACTCCCCGGGCGCGGAGTGTGGATGCGCGCGAAACTTTTATTAAAACGCAACGAGAAGTGGCAAGTTTAGAAATTTACTAATTACCGTGACGCCATTATGTTTTACGAGGGACTTACATCCACCTATTAAATTTAAACGAGTATTCAATACTCAAAGCTAATAAATGTCGACGATTGGCGAGCTGCCGAAACTGCAACTTTTGCAATAGGATTGTTTCTAGTCTGCGCTAAGTTAGGACACAAGTTTACAAGCAAAGTTGACCAGGTTCTGTAACGAGATTAATGAATATCTATGACTCTTGTTCGTGCTACTTGGCAAACTTCAATATTGCTCGAACAACTTTAGAATTTGAAGTTTCGCTAAATACAGTGAGTGCGCTTTGTAACTTCAAGCACAGTTTTGAATGCAGTTGGTTCACAATAGTAGAGTTTATTTTTAAACAAAGTAAGTTAATATAAGTATTTTCTCTTTTTTTTCATATTGTGTTGGATAGTTCGTGCAGGTAGATATTTTGCTCCTTTATTGGTAAGGCAGCAAGTATTGTGAAATGGATATTCTAAGGCTCGCCGAACAACGCGTGGTCGTATCGACAGAGCCTTCCGGTTTTCCGAACAAATGAGTGACATATGAACGCGACGATCGCATACTCGCGAGACGATCGCGTTGGTTAGGACGCGGCCTTAGAATATCAAATACACAATACACGCTTCCTTATCGATAAAGGAACAAAATATCTACCAGCACGAACTATCCAACACAATATGGAAAAAAAATCAGGCTTCCAGGACCTAATCGATCCAATATCTGAGTTAAATGAATAAGTGAGACGAACCACAATCGATAACTGAAAATGAACAGCTGAATACTGAAACACGGCTGAAAACGCAAAACAAATTGGGTACGACTTTTCTGTTTCCTAACTTCCCCCAAAGGGGAAAGTTGAACTTTAAGACCGTACTGCATTGTTGTCATCACAGTTCCCATTAGTTCGGTCCGATTTTACTAATTTCCTGGGCACAGTTACAAATCAGCCATAACTTATCAGTTTTCCTATGTCAGATGGTCCGATTGTTGTTTGTCTGATTGTCTTGTCATGTCGATGGCTTGTATTTGTTATTTCAGTCAGTCAACCACAGCCGTTAATATGAATCTGTCAGATTGTTTCTAATGTGG
Organism: Brachylomia viminalis; assembly: GCA_937001585.2. NCBI lineage: Eukaryota > Metazoa > Arthropoda > Insecta > Lepidoptera > Noctuidae > Brachylomia > Brachylomia viminalis. Next base: position 7,903,002 of record OW443302.2, on the reverse strand, counting down.
CGGATCAGACCGGCTGTTGGCGTGGCGAGTCGCCGCGCGCCCCGCTGGTCTGACCCGCTGGATAAATCAATTTCGTAACTGTCCGAGAGAGTCGCAGTAACTCCGCAGAGTTACGATTGTTTTTTTTTTAATCTGGGTATTTTGTTTTTGATAATGCCATATTTATTTCCTATAATAAACCATCCTTTCATACATATTTTCTATACAAAATAGTTTCTATGTTTCATATCTGCCAAGCGTCCCGCAATGGCTCATTTTTACTTTCAGTAACCCGGGCTGAATTTCGGACCTGGCGCTCAGCAACCGTACTTTCAACCGCAGGACCTCAGAGGTCTCTAATTAATCAACAGAGTTAGCTTTGTCTAGCTAATTGGTGTAAGCAATTAACTACTGTCAATTGAGCGTTACATTAATTTGATGAGATATAACTGATGGTGATAATGTTATTCGATGTATGGAATATTCCCTACAGAGCGATCATTATCAGAAGTTATTAGGATGACTGAGATTATATTTGGCACTGAAATATGCACGTGTTAAATAAAGGGACTAATCAACGTGGGCTACTCAGTATTTTCACCACAAATTGCCAGTGAACTGGTGATCACAATACGTTTTCGTACATACTTTTACTAACCCTTGCCCTCATCGGAACCACAATTAGTCCACACACATTTCATTTATATGTTCCATACAGGGAACAAACCAGCAATTTGTAGCGCAGCAGCAACTCAATCAGCCACTGCACCAATCTATCCGTCTAGCCTATTTTAAACAGTATTAAGGTCGGCTTCCAGTCTGACTGGATGCAGCTGAATACCGGTATTTCACATGGAGCGACTGTCTGTCTGACCTCCACAACCCAGTACTGGGTAACACAGATACTCATTGATAAGACTGGCTGTCAGACTTACGAGCTTCTGACTATCCGTAACTACCGTCAAAGATATATGAATTGCAGCTGGAACTAATAGGTTAACGTGCTTTCCGAGGCACGAATCAATCTACCGACCTATCTGTGAACGATACTTTTAACAACACCTTGATTTAAAGTCAAACAAATATCGTCTAAGACTCTACCTTTGTCTTACAAGGAGCCTACCACAGAGCTATCTAGGTCAACAGTAATCACCAAGTAAGATTTAGATCTAGCTCTCTATTAAAGTAGGCTAGAATTAAACCTAAAGCCTGTAGCAGAACAGTTGTTATTATTCACAACGGCTGCCCTAGCCGTCCTTTGTGCTCCCCGCTTTGAACTCAGCTAAGTTGAAACCATGTCGAATCTACTCAATTACCTTTCAACTGGTTAAAAAGTATGTTTCTGCGTATTTCTGTGCCAAATAAACTTATATAAGTTAAGTATCAACAAAATGTGAAAAAACGGCTCGTGGAGGTATCATTGTGAAAACTTCGTTTTGTAGGTTCTTGCGATCTTATTACAAAACAAGGTTTTTCTTTAGAAATGGTTAAAACATTGAAATAAGAACCTCACAGAAATCGAAATACAGTTCCTTTTACAAAACTGAGAACTTAGTCCGGTCTTTTTTTTTTTTTTGAGGATGGGAAATCATCAAATGTCTCCTCCCGCTCTGGGTGGAGCGGAAGGGAGTGTCAGACTCTTACTGACTAAAACCCACCCGTGTTCCTTCCTTGGCCCTTTATGTTCCGGGTCAGCGGTACCCCTTTTGGATGATCCCGCTTTCCCGGCAGGCTTGGGCCCTAGTGGGTGGTGGGGGCAGGAAGAGACTTCTTCGTGCCAGCCCGGCGGCAGGGTTAGTGCACACCGAGCCCGCTCCCTCCACGGCGGTCAAACCGCTCCTTCCCCTGTCCACGACCACTCACCTTCCTCTGTAAGCAGAGGGGGAGTGGCCGTATCCGTATATAGCCCGGTTCCCTTCACCAACCATCAAGGATGATCGGTGATTGGAACCGTGACCCTTCCCCGTGTGTTGAAGATTCGCCGCCGGCACCAAGTACCCCCCAAAAGCCTGGTGGGCACTTGAGCCCGGCGTTGCCCAGGGTGCGCCACGTGGAGGCTCTTCAACATGCACCCCACTTAGTCCGGTCTTAGGTTGTCAATTTTGTATTAAGAACTAAACTAAAGTTCGAAATACAAAAACTGTCTCGAAGGTTTAGGCTCCAGCTAAAGTTAGATCTGGTTTTGTAATAAGACGGTTAGAGTTAGGTCTAGACTTGTAGAGGTTTAATTACTCGTATCTTTTAGCTAATGAATAACTTTATAGTTACCTAACATAGTGTTAGCACAGTTTCACAAAAGCCAAAACACATAAACAAGATTTTCATTAGCACTGGTTTAATATTTCAATTGTAATAAGCATCTAACGTGCATACTGGCTAGTTAGTTGCCCTTAAAAACTTATTGTGCTTCGATAGTAAGTGTAAAAAAATAGTTTGTATCAATCTATTGATTCTCCTGATGACTATGAAAACCATAGAACAGACAAAAGAGGTAAAACGACAGTTCCAGTTTTCAGGCACACACGGCTACACATCAAGCTATTCATTTGCAGTTTACACTAAGAATAAGAATAAGAATAATTTATTTGCAGAAAATATAGGTGTTACCAGTTGAAAAAGTTGGTGGTTTAATGTATACAGTCCATATTTTGCCTGTTTAGGGCATGCAAATTAGTTTTACATGAATAGGTACATAAGTAGGGTACTTATTTTTATAAGATATACAAAATATACACCTGTTCTAATATAATTTTTAAATCAAGATAAATGTAAGTTACAATAATATATAAAAACACAACAAAACTTAAAACCTATTAAAAATAACATGTTTTCTTTAGATAACATAAATTCTTTATTAGTTGAACTGAATAAACACATGCCACAAAACTATAGGAAACTTAGAATATTTTTTTTTCTTTATGTTGCAGAAATTCTTGTAAACTATAAAAACAATTTTCTATCAACCATCTACGCAGTTTAATTTTAAAATATTTAAATGACATAAATAAAAAACTGACCTCTCATTGTAAAGAAATCCTATAAGTACACAATGCGAGATAAGCTTATGTATTGGTGGTATTGCTGGAAATGTATAGCTTGATCTGTAGCCGTGCGTACCTAAAAATCCTGTTGAGAAAACGTTGTTAAAGAAGAATATATTAAAACTGGCTATCGTCTTGCACCCAAGAAGGACCTCCCTATAGGTTCTACCTGCTTATTATTTATACCGTAACGACGTGGTGATAGCCTGCGTTATATACTAAGATATTTTCCTTGTTTGACTTTTATTCAAGTAACCATAACTTTCATTATCTAAGACTTTAACACAAAATGCTACAGGTTCCCTTAATAAATGATGAATATGCAATTTTTCATCTCGCTGCTGAAAATCTGCGCCCCTGAAAGTCTTTCCCGGCCGGTCGGTATTTAATATCGCGTAGGCATGTAGTAATAAACAACATTACCTTCATATAGGAAGATAATGGCGTGCAATGCTGGTATATTATTATGATATTACGTTGGCAAACCTGGGAGTGGTCGCGCACATTACATGCTGTTAATTTGTGTAATAGTTGTTAGGTTGGTACTAAGGCCCTACGGACGAATTAAATACTCGTATAATTTCTTTAAATTTGCATAAAATGTTATCTTTGCAACATTGTTTGCTAAGTGACTCATGTTAACGAAAGTAGTGAAAAATAAACATCATTATTACTGTAGGTGTACAATGTATGCAAGTTTTTGTAGTTCAGAGACTTTAAATTGAATTAGTTGGTTGTTAAGCAGACGATACCTATATCATAAACTGCAGTTGCAAGAGAGAATAATAAATATAACAAAGAGGTGGCGTCACGTAGGTGACAATCATAACACAACAGCTTCACTAATTTTAATGCATGAATGGAATTTAGTTGTTCTCTAACATTAGAAACTAAAATTGAAGATACAACTGCAATGACAATTAGCCAACATTTTAATATAGTGGATAGCCACACACTTTACAGATGTCTCATTATTTGCCTGATCGGCAAAGAATTAGAAATAGGTACTGCATACACACCATCCATCTTAAACAGCGACTTGGAAATAGCATCTCGAAGATAGATAATCTAAGTTCTCCAGTGTGATAATAACTTAGTATACAACAATCTGCAATCACTAATCCGTCTATTAACCGTATTCATTTAGTCAATTTCCCTTTTGACTGTGCATTGCAGCAGTCATCACGATTTGCAGAATGTAGGCAGTGGACGTTTATTCGATGATAAATTATGTTATTAAATGGAGCTTACATGGGATGGTTGAGGCAAACGGAGCTACATTATTTTAAATATTTATAGGATATCGTTATCACCATGGTATCGTTGGTATATAGAGAGAAGCCTTAGGCAGACCAACAGCCAGATGGTTGGATGACCTACAAAAAATTGGGGGTACGACCATGGATGAGACTCAAGACCAGGGAAGCATGCTACAAAAGGGAGGCGGCCATTGTAATAGGTAATTGTTTTGGCAATACCTAACGTAATAGCTGTAGTAACACCGAATATATTCTGCATGTATGAATATATGAGATAAACAGGTTGATGGTTGGCCCTGTTTCGCTTATAATCCCTTGCCACAGCAGACGACACCCTCGGGAAGTGATGAAGCACTCTAGCGGTGCCGGAGAGGACGGAGAGCTCACCAAAACAGACGCACAGTAATAAAAGAAATATGAATTAATGTTCACTCGTTTGGTTCACAGGGACACAAAGCCAGCACAACAATGCTATTGAATACACTTTGTAAGGCTGCATAGCTCACACATGGAGGCACGCTTCTATTGATTCCCGAAATAAAATATGTTTGAAAAATATGAAATCCATACAACTGACGCGGTTTTGCGGATGATTTTATGATAGCAGTGTGTAGGTAAACAATGGCGTAGAAGATATATTCTGTTTACGTAGCATTGATAATTGACTTCGAAAGTAATCTCGGCAAAACTAACAGAAATATTACAGTAGCCAAGAACCTGACAGTTACGTAATGATAAGCCAATTAATTCACAAAATTTAGGCTTCACGTAGTTCCCTAGAATAAGTGGGCAATTAACCTATGTAAATTGAATAATTTTAAAATATTCTCGGTCAGGCCTATGTCAAGGGATAGTGGAGGTGAAAATTCTAACTAGTTTGACCCCGGCAGCTACCTCCCGCTATTCTGATTAACAAAACTTTGCGGCCACCGTCCACTAGACAGTTTCATAAATGTCCTGCATTTAAAGTTTTCAACTTAATAATATACTAGTCAAGTTGCAAAATTTACCTCGCTGACGTTTGTGCGGAGGGCGCTAAGTTGGCGTCAAGTCCAACTTGATTAGTTACCAGCCTCAGGCTGACTGAGACAACGGAGCGGTTCTTAAAGGCAATATTTTACCTGAGAACAAATTAAAATCACAAAAACTATTTCTTGAGCAAAGTTTTTTAAGAAAAATACTTTTTACAAACCATAATTTTTTTAAATGGATTTTGGTCGTTTGTAGCTCCGTAGCCTACCTATCAGTAACATTATGTTCAAAGAATATTGTTCTTACTTGGGAGAGCATTTAGGAGTTAGGTATTGATCTGCACAAAGCTATTACTTTACGCAGTATCTCCATAATTGCTGAAATATGCAAAATTCGACTAGATACTACTTATGAATGAAGGTTGCCTTGAAGAAAAAGAGCAATTACAGGCCAGGAACAAATTTCCCGCAAGTTCGTTTAAACCCGGTGACGGTTTGTATCTCCGGCTCCTATTCATTCTAATTATGAGCTATCCATTCTAAGAGTATGCGATACAAGACGGTTAATTGCCGAGATTACTTGTGCGTACACGCCCATAGGTCTTAGTTAATTTTAATGGCGCCTAAATGAAACACAGCGCGCGTAAAGTTGTGCGAGCAACGCACAAGTAACTCGGCCATTACTCGTCCGTCTCGTTTGTATCAAGCTGAATCTTTTATAAAGACGAGGCGTGTCCCACGGCCGCGGCGGCTCCTCTAATGATGATTTACTCGCGCGAGTTCCCACGGGCGGTGTAATTTTCCCTTAGTAAAGCTAGACTACACACACACCATCGTGTTGTCCGAACTAAAGTGAAAACAAATGAAGAAACGCCTCCGCTTAATCATTCATTCGTGTGCGCCACGTGAGGCAGCTTTATTGAGATTTATTTTGCCTTTTATCGGTCAAGCGATGGTGGCTCTTACTTATTACATCTACCGCTGCCGTACTAACCCACGCCTACTATAAAAATGTTGGAGACACAGATTTCATGAATAAATATGAAAAAAAAAACATAAATAACATAAGGATAAACTTTCAATGGAATATAATATTTTCTTTTACTTTTCTTCATGCAAAACATTTTATTGTCCATTAATGAAGAAAGAAATTATGTATACTAAGTAACCTACTTACTTATTTAATTTTATAAAAGAAGCTTCTTTTTTTAAGGTTGGAATCGTATTTACCTACACGTTATTTTATTTGCTTCATAAGTACATAGGAAGGTATGCCATTACATGATCACAGTTAGCAAACAGGAAAAAGTTCACGACTTATTTCAAAATTTTGACAAAAACATTTTTAACGTATTGTGGGTTTACGTCTGTATGTTGGTAGCGAGTGTTTTGTTTCTTTTATCGAGTCGAGGGTGATTCGAGGGTGCGGGCATTGGGCATCGGGCATACGGACCCAACCAACCCGGCTTAATTAACACGGGCCCGAAGCGAATATTAAATGTTCGCAAATAGACTTATTTGTCCATATGTCGGCCGTGGACCGTGCCTTACGTGTACCGCAACTCGACATTAATTGAGATTTTCAGAGCTTTGTTGTACAGCGAATTGTACAAATTCAAGTTGCTGGGCAACCGCTTTAAACTAAATGTTAACTGTTAGTGATGTGGTTACGATTCGTTTGTACCTACGCCATCGCCACTAGGAACAATTACGTTCACCGCGGCCGCTTTAAACAGTAAATTGTTATTAAATAAAATAATTAGGTACCTACGTACGGAATTAAATAAATTGAAACACGTATTTGTATGAGAGTACCTATTCAGCTGAACTTTTTAATACATTGGAGTGTTATTTGGTTTGTGCCAATTCGAATTTAGATCAGTATGAATCATTTAGTTGAACTAAATGAAATATCCCTCACACAACACCTATTTATATAAAAAAAAAAACTACTTTTGATGGATGATAGAAGCATTGCAGTTTGTATCTAATAGTTTGTGTGTTTTAATGCGGATTGTAGAGGCAGATTGTTCATTTATTTATTTCATTTTAATTCTCTATTTTTTTCATAGTTATTACAACAACCGACAAGCTACATCTAACGTACGCCTATACCTACCTATACTAACATCGCCTTCCGGTTTCACCCGCCTAGCCCAGAACAGGCACACTTTTGTATTTAGTGCTAGTCAGGATTTTCATTTACGATAGATGAACTAAGCATTGCTTATTATAACTCACGCACCATACAATCTCACTACTCATACTTACACCCACACCCATACTCACTCACTTACTCACTCACTTACACACTGACATACTCACTCGTTACACACGCATCACACGTACTCGCGCGATTTGGCCTTTTTCTGTACAACGTTCATTCTTTTGCAGTGCCGTTTGTATAATGTTAATTTACCGCTTTTATTTATATTTTGGTCTTGCGTGTTTACTTTGTCTACATTTCAATTGCATAGTAAATTAATGATAAGTGGAAGTGCGGAGTCTCCTAATACAAGCAATTCCTTGCTTAAAAGGAGATCTCCAAAAATATGTATCTAAATGCCCATTGTAATATAAACATTTTTATTTTTATTTATTTAACTCTGAAAACAATTGAGTTATACAACTATCTAATTACTAACAAATTATTTTTTTGTTACAAATAAATTCTTAAGAAACTCGGCAACAAAATCAACCCAAAAAAGGTTACCGATTAAATATCTGAAAAAATTAAGGAAGGATGAATCCATGTGCTGTTTTACAGAAATTAACGGAAACCTTTCATGGGTTGATTTTGTTGAAGGCAAAATTAAATAACAAAATTGTACCTAAAAACGTCCAGATCCTATAAAAGAGAGTATAGTATCCGCAGGATAATATTCCCTCTAGAGTACTAGAACGTCCAAGCAACTGAATGTGCCTCCCCGAGGGAATAGGATTGGGCACACTACAATAGTTTAAGAGGCGGGATGCCGAGCGTACAGCACAATCTCAAGCCGTTGGAGCGCTATTTTCACCTTTTGAGAGCAAATAAGAATGAGGTGATGTTTATAAGGAGCTAATCTTCGAGCAAGGTGGGAATTACAATTGAAAAATTGGATGCGCAGTCTTCTATGTTCACTTTTTATTGCACGTTGTTCAAGATGGTCTTTACAGAATCATCATATTCCGTTAACGTCTACTGCTCTTTATGCTCGAAGACACAGCCGACGTTGCAGTAGACGTTTACTGAAATGTACATTTGAAGTTTCGGCTGGCTGTAGGAAGTCTATGGGTCCTAATTTTCTTGATGCTTTTGATGGCATCCGCGAACAGAGACATACCTAGTGGCCACCGACAACATACGCCATTTTTTCTTGTCTTAAAAACTACGACACAACATTGAAGCCTTTTCAACAATAGATTCTATGATTTTTGTGCCTCCAGCATATTAGGGCTTAAAGTATGAAATTGCCGATATGTACTGAAAAATTGAAATTCGTATATTTTTTTTTAATTTAACATTTTATTTAATCAAAATAATTACCATTATTATCATTTCTGCCATCTAATAGGAAGGTCATTTATGCCTTTGCGATAGAACTGTCGTGATCTAGATTCGACAAACTGTGTGAAAGCATTTTGTACTGCCTCCTGAGATGAAAACTTTTTATCACGTAGAAAATTGACCAAATCACGAAAAAAATGGTAGTCCGTTGGAGCAAGGTCTGGTGAATACGGAGGTTGACGAATGGTTTCTAATTGCAGTTCCTGTAGAGGTAAAACGGTTTCTCGTGCTGTATGAGGTCTCTCGTTATCATGGAGCAATAATGGTGAAGATCGATTCATGAGTCGGGGCTGTTTCACTGCTAGTTTTGCTATCATTGTTCGGAGTTCGGCACAGTAGACATCTGCCGTTATTGCTTGACCAGATCGGAGAAAGCTATAGTGAATCACACCATGCTGAGACCACCAAACAGGTAATAAAACCAAACCCATAAAAAGGTAATGGTAACATTACCTTTTTATTGGTAAGCTTTGCTTTAGGACACTGTTGCGGCGTTTGACCTGGGGTCAGCCATTGCATTTTTCGCTTACGATTATCGTAAAGAATCCACTTTTCATCACATGTCACAATTCGATCCAATATTCCTTCATTTCTGTATCGATTAAACAAGGCAACACAAGTTCCAACACGCGTTTCTTTCTGCAGATCAGTCAAATCATGAGGCACCCATTTCTCATATTTTTTTTTATTTTATTCATTTGACGCAAATGAGTCAATATTGTTGGTAAGGTTAAACCATGCCGCTAATTTCTGGGTAGTTTGGCTCGGATCGGCTTCCACCGTCTCTTTCAATTCATTGTTATTCACCTGTGTGGGCGGTCATCCACGTGGTTCGTTCATCAAATCAAAGTTTCCATCACGAAAGCGTTTAAACCAAAATCGCACAGTGCTTTCATTAGAAGTCCCCTCTCCAAACGCAACATTGATATTGCGAGCTGTTTCTGCCGCGTTAGTTCCGCGTCGGAACTGGTATTCAAAAATAACTCGAATTTTCGAAGTATCCATCTTTCTTGTCTAAGCTGAATAAAAAAAACAACTGAAAGTTGATAATCGAATGTTACATATTTTTTATAAGAAGAACTTCATAGGTACCATGTGAAAAAAGTTTCACTCAAAAATCTCAAACCATGAAGGTTCTATGGCAATTCGAAGTACCTAATACAATAAAACGGCAATTTCATACTTTAACCCCTATTACTAACTTCTTTAGGCGTATTTTATTCAATGTTTGCAGTTTTTTGTAAATAATGAAATTCGTTGATTTCCCGATGAGTAAAATGCATAACCATTTGGAGAAACACCGAAATTCAAAAATATCTACTGCATTATATTCTTGCAGTTTTACCTTCCCATTTTCCTATACCATTAGAAAATAACCTGAATCAAACTATTGAAACTCCCCACAATGCGCCACCGTTTGAAACTCCGCGAACAGGCAACGTGCGACATCTAGCGAATAGTCTTAGAACTAGCGCCAGTCGGCCGACTCGACAACGGAAATAACTAGAGCTTCTCTCGCCAGGATGTGTACGGAACCACGTTTTATTAACTTTGTGCCGAGTGGAAATACAGCTGCTGTGACGTCATTTTACCTATTAAAGCGGGACTTCTGAAATTATTGCTGGATACGATGTTTTTGTTACGACTTTTTTTTCACTACCTAATTTATTTATGCTGAACGTGATTTTTTTGGTGATAATAACACTATAGTGTCAGTGTTTACCATTGGGTGAAATATTACGAATTTGATCAGCCTGCAGAATTTTACATACATTGCAAGGGTCATCAGCGAAGCCTTAGAAAGTGATGCAATTGCACTTTTACTTTGCTAGGAATTCTGCCTTTGCTACTAGGTGTTTATACAGCGTGAACATAAGAATAATTATTTTTAAAAATACAGAAGGAAATTCCAGCGACAGTATTTTGTCTTTTGTTTTATCTTAGTAAATGTTTTCACTAGATAATTCGTTACAAAAATATTTAAATTACCGCAAGCGATAACTTGACTACACTCTGACCTTTGGCTGAGGTACACTTAAAAGATACAAGTCTCTACAGTAAAATAATTTCTATGTAATTTAAATGCCTATTACGATTAATGAGTAAAATCACGCACTATAGGTCGGCACCAACGTTGTTGAACACACTATTTGCAATCGATCTCCAATTTATATATACCTATTTATATTTTTTAAACAATAGTTCGGGAATGTCGTTTTTTTTTTGTTTTCGGTACAAAGGATAGCATTTGATCCCCGCTCACCATAAAAGTTAAAACAATACACGCGAACTTCATCCAAATACAAGGTGACTTCAATATTATCCCACTGGCCCGTGTGTTAGGAACCTCTACAATAATTAACGGTTATACAAACAAATTATTAGCTATGTAAAGTATTTTATCATAATAATTAATGCCACTGTTAATATACACTATAATTAACATAACTGCATAATTATATTTGGTATGAGTCACACGATGTGCACCCGAATAATTATTATTCGTTGAACTCACGCCACCAACCCTACACCCTGCGTGTACGCTTACGGAAAAAAGTGCACGCTTTATTTAATAAAAATTGCAAATATTAATCATCGACACGCAATCTTCTTGATATTGGCAGTACGTTGTTAGCGCGGCGCATGCGCTAGACAGTTCAGTGGCGACCAGTTTTAAATTTAGATCGGTGTCGCCGGAATTTCGCTGGCCTATTTAGACACCGCAAACGGCAGATTTTAACTGAATTCAAAGGTACAATTGTTATTGATGTTCAGTTAAATTATTCGAGTCAGTGATTTATCAGCGATGTGTCCGTGTGATGTGAAGTGAAGTGTGAGCTGTTCAACTGTCTCGGTGCCGTGAAGTGCGCGCGTGGTTATGCGGACAGACTGTTGAGAATACTGTACCAAGATGTTTGGCAGGACGATTCTCATGTTATTGTTGTTGTGGACGCAAGGTATTGTAGTACACATATTACACAAGGTAGTTCAGTACACATATTATACTATACTTTAAGCTGGCGTCCCCGGTGTGTGCTCCTAGCCACTATGAGCGTACGCATCCATGACATTTTTGTGGTTACATTTGTATAGTTCCTTAGTAGAGTTCTGTTCTACTTCTGTAACTGTGAATGAGTCATAGTTTAAACTCACTAACAAAAATCACCACACGCATTGTACGAGAAGCATAATTATTGAAACTTAATGACTTTAATATCAACCATAATCATTAATCAGTACAGCTTTAGAAAACTTGCATCACATAATGAAATCTTATAATCCTGCTTACGTGTTTAGACTTCAGACAATGAAAAAGCTAAGATGGGTATTCATTAGTATTTCGTAGAATAGAACAGATAATTGATTCCTTGAAAGCCTTATTAATGAACACAGGCTGTAACAGTAACAATACCGAGTGCCTTTTCACATTATGTACGAGTATATTAAGGAAAGTAACTTTTTATTACGAAATGTACCTCTTTATTTTTTTTACTATGTGGTGACTCTGTTGGCAGATATTTCGTAGATGTGAAATATTATTGAATTTCGCTGTGTGCATACCTACCTACAGTTTTGTTCACTACTTAGCTCATTATTTGTAATGCCAATTATAATATCAATTATGTTGCTAACTAATACCTATGTCTGATAAAACTAAATTAAAGCGTGTGCTATGTTTGGGCTCACTTCAACAATTCAAACGGGTATCGAACTAATGATTACTCGCACGTCATTCAACGAGTCAACGCGAAAAAAAATCAGCTGTTCCCTACATTTATGTTTGCATAACTCGTCAAAATGTAGGGACCAGCAGATTTTTTTTTCGCGATTTCATATTTGATCCCATAGTAAAATTTGTTCACAATGATGAGTACAATGACCCCTTAAGAGGTTGATGATGTTTTACCAATAACCCTGTATACCAGCCTAGTACTGTCCTACTGCAGGATTAAGGCCTCTTCTCAGACAGAGTAGGCACGAGCATTGATCACCACGCTTGCTCAAGACGGGTTGGTAATTTTAGACTTATATTAATTATTCATCATAATCAGCCTATAATGTTCCCACTGCTGGGACACAAGCCGCGCTCTCAGTGAGAGGGAGTGATCCAACCACGCGGGCCCAGTAGATTGGATTGGATTGGTAGATGTCACATGTCTTCGAATTTTTGGTTCTAGGACATGCCGGTTTCCTCACGATGTTTTCCTTCACCGTTTTGAGAGCAATGGTGATGAAATAATTTAAACACCTGTTTTGGGTTCGAGCCTACGACCTACAACTCGTAAGTCGCGGCCGTTACCACTGGGCTACTACTGGACCACTGATATTAATTATTATAAGTTCAGTTTCCTCACGATATTTTCCTTCACCGATCTCAGTTGTTTCCAAGATAAACTTAGAAAGTGCATATGAATTGAAAAAGTCACATTGGTGCTTTCCAGGATTTGAACCCCGATCTCTTGTATGAGAGGCGAGGCCTTAACCACTGGGCCATCAAGGTATTCATTCCTTCGACATTTATATATCTACTTTACTTTAATGTTTTTCAGATTCAGTAAAGAGCCTTCGTCTGGTAGAGCTCCGGGTACCTACACATGAGCCCGAAGGTGGCATGGCCCTCCTCGGCTGCCAGTACGACATGGAAGGAGACACCTTGTACTCCGTCAAGTGGTACAAAGACGGACACGAGTTCTACCGCTTCGTGCCTAAGAATGAACCCCCTGTATATTACTTCGCAATGGCTGGAGTTCATGTTGAAGTGAGTGAAAGAAAAACATTAAATTGTTTGATCAATCACAGAGACGATTGCGACTGGGTTCGATTCCCAGGTCGGGCAAAGTGTTAAAGTGTTAATCCTTAAGGGGACTACATGACCTAAACGCAAGTGTTATAATGCCTAAAAGTATATGATCCACTGCAGTAAACAAAATCAGAAAATATGCTAGATATATGCTAGTTAGATGGTGTGTTGAAAACTTATTACAACTAATTTGGTACGATAGAAAAAGTCGTGAAGATACCTCTAAAAATTTCTTTTAACGATTAAAAACCATACTAATAAACAGGCAATCATTCTGGTTTGTTTTTCAGATTGCTCTTAAAGCAACATATTAACGTGATAGTGTTTTAATTTTTTAGTCTAATCAATATACTTTTTGTAAATAGAGAGTTGCTTCATAATTTGCAACAAATTACCAGCTTTATGTCATCGCACTTCTCTTTCTTTTCTATGCAGTCCGACAGTGAACGCGCTTTAGTTGTTGTCAGCCTCTTAAAGAATTTCGCAGTAGCATCTCCAAATCTGGAGATGTACCCGATTGATGTCCATATAAATAAATAAAATAAAAATAGTTTATTGGTAAAACAAGTATAGGTGACGTGACCAGAGGGCTGGTTTGTTCTTTATTCAAAGAATCAGCATTGCCATTTAACATGGCAATGCTGCCAGTCTTCTGGGCACGTTTCCGGGTGACAGCGATGCGGAGGAGAACTTCGACGCCTAAGTTCCCCTTTGCTTTTGTATTTATTTGTATAGTTAGTTAATCATTTAATTTAGTACCAGTTAACTGTAATTATAAAATAAATAAAGAAATTACATGTTTCATGTTAAGTATAAGGTTAAACAAAGGTTTTAGATTGGATCCTCCTTTTAGGCAGACAGTGCCTGTATTAGGTGAGTCCACTCTTCCATAGCAAGACATGTCATATAAAAAGCAAACCGTATACTTTTTATGGTAAAACTACATAAATTAACATTAACGTAAATTAAATCAAATGTGTGTATGAGTGGGTGTAAGTATGTGTGAGTGAAAGTGTAACCTGTAGGTGTGACTGAGAGTACATGAGTGTGAGGGTGTGTATGTGTCAAGGTTTCAGAAGTGTTTCCGTATCACTGTAGGTAAGCGTTTGTATCCATTCCATGTTTTTTTTTACTGTCATAGTAGTTTTTGGGATAAATGTAGATGTATTCATTGATTTTAATATATAGCGCAGCAGATCGTTTACAAAATTGCATACTGGCAAGCAATGTCCTTGTCCTAGGGATTTATGGATATATATATCATATCTTTCTTTCTTTTTGTCAGTATGCCAACATAGACGGAAAGAGACTTTAGTTTTTTTAATATGATTTGTGTAATGTAAAGTTTCCTGACTGAGAGAAAATTACTCCGTCGAAATAGGTATTCAGTAAGAGATCTCTTTTTAAGTACATGCACTTGTTATGAGCGCGTTGTGCCCTTTCCACCGCTAGAAATGTTGTTTTGGCTGCACCACCCCAGACAGGTCTACAATAGGAGAGTACTGACTGGACTAGCGCGACATAAATCATCTTAAGGAAATATTTTAGATGGCCTGGCCTGATTATTATGACATGGGACATAAACATAGCCGTCGAAATATTGGTGTAGATACTATAAGCCTCTGCCCGACCCTTAGGGAACACAACCGTGAAGTTCTGTACTTATGTTATGTTTGTACAGGTGGCAGAGACGCGCCAACTGTAACCACAAATTCAACACACCCCCTAGCGTAGAAATCCCTCGTTGTTTCATAGTTGTTGAGTTGTTTCACACACGATACAGGAGAAATTCCTAGTGTGGGCAATGTTTAAAAAAAAAATTCAATACTTACGCGGCCAAAATATATGGAGCAGCAATTTTTTTTTAAGTGGCGGTCACTTTGGGACTGCATAGAAAAGAAAGAGAAGCGCCATGACATAAAGCTGGTAATTTATTGCAAAATATGAAGCAATTCTCTATTTACAAAAAATCTATTGATTGGACAAAACAATTAAAACACTATCACGTTAATATGTTGCTTGGAGAACAATCTGGAAAAAAAACCCAGAATTACTGCAATTATATTAGTATGGTTTTTAAATGTTTAAAGAAATTTTTAGAGGTATCTTCGTGACTATTTTCTATCGTATCAAATTAGTTGTATTATGTTTTCAAGACACTATCTAACTAGCATATATCCTGAAGAATATCATACATTTTTCTGATTTTGTTTACTTCAATGGAGCATATACTTTTAGGCAATATAATTTCTTATATTAATTATAATCCTTCGCACAGCGATTCGACTGCCAGTACATGTATCACTGTGACATGGTACATGTACGGGCTAATGTGGAAATATTGTTTTAACTAATTATTATTTGTATTGAAATTGTATTTAATTGTATTTGTATTATAATTGGTCCGTGTTGGCTTTAATTCAATAAATAATAATAATAATTATAAAACTTGCGTTTAGGTCATGTAGTCTTAATAACCGACGATAAATTTGAACGCACGGGGGTTCGGAATTATGTAATGAATCCATGAGTCCGCGCGTCGATGTGTCTGCCATCCTGTACAATTAACAAAGAGTTCTATAATTCATTCGACTAAATAAATTATAGAAATCTTTGTTAATAACATATATATATATAACATTCCGAATGTAGCTAATGCTGGACATTGTATCGTATTTGAAAACGGATGCAATGTTTTTAATATCCAGTTTATTCTTATCGGTAGACTATTTTTGGTTATCTCTTTACTTGTGTTTTACACAATCAAGCAGTTTTTTGTATGATTACAATAATACTTTGAAATGCTAAAAAAAAAATACCCACCTACATAGCACCATGACCTACCTACATACACCATGAGCAATAGATACCTATATGTAGGTATATAGATAATATTATCTACTAGGTGCAGCAGTCCAGTTTTTCAAACCCCATATCGACGATGAACATTTGCTAGTGTACGTGAAATACTTACCTAGCATTTTACATTGATTGGCATTGAAAACTAAAAATCCAAAAAAAGTTAGGAGGTAGTTCATCGTCGATATTCTGTTTTTTATGATATTTAATTCAAATTGCATCAAATGTCGTATCTAAATTACATTTAGTTATATGTTCAAGTAATTTTGCTATAGATAACGTCAGTGTTAACATTTAACAATGTAAGTGTCAGAATGTCGTCAGTGTAGAAACAAGTAGCATTGTTAGATTGCATCAAAATGTCAGCTAGGTACCAATAAATCATTAAATAAATTATTCATGAATGTGTCTATCGTGCGATGATTTGCTGTAGCCGTAAAAGTAACTCTCAGGTAAGCTTTGACCCTCTTTCAGTAGTGCCATATGCTGAAATGAAAAACTAAAAAAAGCGGCCAAGTGCGAGTCGGACTCGCATATGAAGGGTTCCGTACCACCGTACAATATTGAACACTAAATATTTATCATTTGTTGTTATATACATATTTACTGTTTGTGTGCCTAATAATTAGTATGAGTCTTGTGTTACTTGATTACGAATAAATAATAATAATAGCAGCCATAGTAGTACACACTCTGTGTGAACATTTTGTGACTGCCTATTACGGTTCAAAAGATACAGCCTGCTGTGACAGACGGACGGACGAACGGACAGCGGAGGATAAGTAATACCCGTTGGCACCCTTTTGGTACGGAACCTTAAACACTGTCAACTGTTTTAACTTTAAGCGATTGCCAATTCATTTTTAAAGCTGTAAATTGTATTTATGTATTGTATTGTATTGTATTGTATGTAATTCCTGATTCATACAGGTAAGTCAATAACCCGCTGAATGCGTAATTGCGTATACATTACCGATGTATTGCTGTATGTTTGTGCACAAATTGTGTTTTCAGCAAACACACCTGTCGAGCGAAGTCATAATGCAGATGATTCAGTGCGGGTTTAAAAACAATTTCCTTTACTATTTTATTTACTTAAGTTGAAAATCAAAGTGAATCATTTGCATCCATAGATACTTTTGAAAGTCAAAAATTACAAATAAACGATAATTGAATTGCCCATTTCTAAAGGTCCTATGAAGATGAAAAAGCCAAAGAAAGTCATTCAAATAAAACGTTTCACCTACAATATTATTAATTAGATAATAATATGTGAAAACACCCTCCGACCTACGCAGCTTCAAACCGCTCTAGGATCCGAAAAATTCCAACTGGATCTTCAAAATCTATTCGCCTTCCTGGATACCACAGGTACTGTTGACGAGAAGGCCGACGAGGTGGTCAAATCACTACGCGACGTGTCCCGCAGACTTTTCCCGTCGCAGCGAAAAAGTCAGGTATCCAAACTTTCCTCCGAGAACTTTCGGACTTATGAAGGAATGACGAGAGCTACCATCCACACAGCCGTCTTCGTCAGATAAGAGGGCCTTAAACCTAAAGATCAGACAGCTGACGTGATGCGACCTTCAGTGCTCCATCACCCGCGACATTAAAATCGCGATTGACCAGAACCGAGGTTTGAAAGTGGTGTGGTCGCTCAGCAATGAGGGAGGTCCCATCTGACAAAACCAAGAACTTCGAAGTCCAAGATACTCGAGGAAGTCGAGGATTTTTCCTGGCACATTCACTCAACGCAGACTGCGAAACCAGCGGGACATAGTGCAGATGACCATCGTGTCGAAATAACGCGCCACTACATGGATGACATCCCGGATGTCGACCAGTGCGAGATTAGGGTGGCTCTTGAGCAGCTAAAGAACAACAAGGCACCTGGGGATGACCGAATAACGACAGAACTCCTTAAAGCGGGGGGGGGCTCCAGTCTTGACAGAGCTAGCGAGTCTCTTTAACTCCTGTTTCCAAGAAGGTACAACGCCCGAGGCGTGAAGCAGAGGTGAGGTGGTTCTGTTCTTCAAAAACGGTGACTAAACCTTGCTGAAGAACTATAGAACCATCTCACTTCTGAGTCACGTATACAAGCAGTTCTCAAGAGTCGCCACAAACAGTCTCGCCAGGAGACTCGACAACTTCCAGCCACCAGATCAAGCCAGTTTTCGAAAAGGCTTCAGTACCATAGACCACATCCATACTGTTCGGCAAATTGTATAAAAGACCGAGGATTACAACCAACCGCTGTGTGTGGATGGCATTTGTGGACTACGAGAAAGCCTTCGACTCCATCGAAATATGGGCAGTTCTGGCCTCTCTGCAACGATGTCGAATTGACTGGCGCTACATCGAAGCATCTGCTTGTTAGACACTGTCAAAATGACTGTACAGATCCAGGATCAGAAAACCTGCCCCATCCAACTGCTCAGAGGAGTGAGACAGGGGGATGTGATTTCCAGGATTTACCAATGCGTTGAAGGACGTTTTCAAGACGCTGGACTGGACAGGGTATCATTTGAACGGCGAGTACATCTCACACCTTCGCTTTACCGATGATATCGTCATAATGGCAGAGACGCTGGAATAGTTAGACCAGTTGCTGCACAGCCTGAATGGAGCCTCTCGGAGGGTTGGCCTCGGCACGCATTTGGACAAGGCGAAAGTCATGTACAATTCACACATCTTGCCGAGTGCAATTCACATCGAATGGTCGCTTCTCGAAGTTGTGAAGGAGTATGTCTACCTTTTTTTTTATTTTTTATTGTCGCTGAGAAATGCATTACGCATCCCCGCTCGTGGGGGACGAGAATTGGTACGTGGGACTCCTGTCGGAATCCGCCACCGACAGTATACCCACTAAAACTCAGCGGTGTTCCCACATCGCCGTGATGGGAGGGCCATGGGAAACCAGCTCAGCCTTTACTACCACAGCCCTCCCGGCGCATGCCCGCCTAGCTGGCGGGCCCCGCATGCCCCCCATTTAACTGGGGGCTACGGGAATGGCCGGGAACACCCGGCCACTCCCGTCCGACACTGGTGGAGGGCCGTGCAATACAGGCAAGGGCGCCCCCGCACCTGTTGCCTGCTGGCCTCCACCTGGGAGGAGTCGGAGATGACTGTCAAACTGACGTCTTCTTCGACCCCTTCTCCGTCTTCGGAGCGGCCCGCGTGAGGATCGTCCTCCCGCGCGCGCTCCGCCGCCTCCTTCTGGGACACGACCGCCTAAACCGCAGCGGCGGCCCTTCCCAGTCTACGCCTACTCACCTCCCTCTGTAAGCAGAGGAGGAGTGGACGTATCTACCCTCTGTAGCCCGGTTCCCTTCACCGACCATCAAGCATGATCGGTGATTGGAACCATGACCTTTCCCCGCTTGTTGAAGATTAGCCACCAGCCCCAATTGTCCACCAAGAGCGCAATTGGAGCAATAGGAGCCGACGTTGCCCAGGGTGTGCCACGAGGAGGCTCTTCAACATGCACCCCAAGGAGTATGTCTACCTAGGGCAAGTCATCCAGCTCGGTAGAAACAACTTTGAGAGAGATGCCGACAGAAAGGTCCGATTGGGTTGGGCAGCGTTTGGGAAACTTTGTCAAGTCTTCTCGTTGCCTATCCCGCAATGTTTGAAGACTAAGGTCTTCAACCAGTGCGTCCTGCCCGTTATGACGTACGGTGCCGAAAAGTGGACACTGACAATTGGGCTGGTCCACACATTCAAGGTGTCTCACCGCGCTATGGTGCGGGCTATGCTCGGAGTTAATGCAACGATAGCGTGGGACGCCCCCAACCCCCGCTAGATGGACCGACAACCTCAAGAAAGTGGATGAGACAGACTGGATGCGGAAGGCGGCGGACAGGGTGTTGTGGCGCAGCCTGGGAGAATCCTATGTCCAGTAGACTGCGATGGGCTGAGTTGCTTGATTGAAGTAAAAACGATGCGCTTAGAAATAAAACTATGTAATACAGTAGGTGCAAATTAAGCAACGGCACATATATTAATTATGTTGATAGCTACATGGTGCTCACATTTACAAATATTGCAACCGGAGCCGATAATTACTGACATTATATCATGTATGTAGTACTAATACGTAGTTCATTACCTTCATTAATCCCAATTAAAGGTGTTGATAAAATTATTTAGTTTTGTCATTATTACATATTAATGTTTTAGGTAGTAAAAAATTCGAATCATTAGCAAATAGGTATGAAATTGTCAGCTTCCTAGCCTTTTGCCAACCATCTTGGGAACGGCTTCCAGTCTTACTGGAAGCAGCTGAATACAAAACAAATATTATGAGAAATAAGAAGAGTGTAAAATATCTCATTTAATTTTATTTGTCTTTCTTGTCTCTCATACGTACAGTTTCCCTTTGTTAAGAAATCATTGTTATTTACATATAATATATTCCCAGTGACACAGGTTACGCAGAAAAGGTGTTTTTTATAGAAACTGTAACATATGGAACCGTTCTGTGCAGTGACGCCATTGACGAGATTTGATGTATTTATAACCTCGATCGAACGTAACGTTTATGATGGAATAATTCAACTGTCGCTAAATGTTGAAAATTATTTGCTATATAATGTAGCAACCCTCTTTTTCATTTTTTGTATTTCATCGAACTTGTTACAATCAAACTTCTAAGTCTTCGTCATGGAAAAAGCTATTTGTAACTTCTGAACAACTATTCAGAATATCAGCAATACTTAGAAGAACTCCGAACTCACTAAGTAGTTTCTCTTTACGTCGAAAGTACAAATACTTAAACCTTCTTCAGCATATTTATCACTCAAAAAAACATAACGTTATTTTTTATGATATAATTAAATGAATATAATAATATAGTCAGATTTTATTATAATTCCATATTCTTGCTTCAAAGAAATTATTTATTACAACTTTTTAGTTGTCATTAATGCTCGGAGATTCCCGCCAACTTTCGCCATCTGTCAAATAGAACCTCTCAAATCCCTCATGTTCTTTCTTTTTTGTTTTATTGCATCGTAAGGATGTCTCAACGGCCATGTGTATCATTAGTCAAGACGATTATTCCGATGTCGAGCGGTAATGTGACGTTATTAGTGTACGCGTACACGGTAATACGGACACGGGAAGTTGTGGATGGCCACGGTAATTCACACTGTGCCGCAATACGTATGTTCTGTATTAAGTATATTTACGATTGAAGTGTTAGTCATACATTTTTATACAGTACACGACTAACATAGTTACTTCGTTTACGATACTTTCGTTCGCTTTCAACGTATTCTGACGTATCTACACCCATGGATGTAGTATCTTTTAGTTGCTGAGGACCCTGTATTTGCCTTAAAATTCTCAACTTTCGTAATTTTTAATAGATTTAATAATCTCTCTATTGCAGATAGCGCGCTCTTCAAACACAGTGGTGGCGCTGGTAAACCTGACGCAGGAGTCGTCAGGACACTATCGCTGTGAAGTGAACGGCGAAGCGCCGAACTTTGCTACTGTATATAGACAGAAATACATTAATATACACTGTAAGTTTGTCTTTCAGACTTTTTCGTTTTCCAACACGTGGCGAATACAGACTTGCCGCTTATAAGCAAAACTCGAATCATATTATTAGCAAGAGGTTTGAAACTACGGTGTTTGCACAGAGTGTTTGGAATAAATTATACAAGATTATTAATAAATATAAAAGATAGAGGCATAAAACCTGTATTTTTTTTTGTCTTAACATTAATTTCAAGGGGCTAAATTTTAAGCCATTTAAACCAATCGAGCGGTAAAAAAAAGTTTATTATTATAAAATATTGTGTTTGCAAAACTTCCTCAACGAGAGTGATCCTCGGAAAACATTTGAATAGTTTCAACAGGTACTATATTAATGAATATAAATGAACTTTCTATTTGCTCAATGATGATTGTACGATTATCTTTCAGTACTTCCAAAAAGCGGGCCCCGCGTGGTGGGTCTCAAGGAGCAGTACAATTTCGATGACTACGTGGTCGCAAACTGTTCACTGCCTCCATCCCGTCCGAAGGCCAATCTGAAGTGGCTTGTGAACGATAGACCTGCGCCCTCGTCCTACGTCCTCGGACCCTGGTACCGGGTTTCAGCTGAACGGCCTGATGCTGCGGAAACTATCCTGCAGCTTAGCTTCTTCGCGACCACCTCTGATTTTGTTAATGGAGCCATCAAATTAAAAGTGAGTGTGTCAGTAATAGATAACAGTTTAAAACGTAATTTATTGCTAATCGTAGATCTCTAGATAATAAGTCTTTACCTATGAAGTTGGCGTTTTACAATACTGGCCATTTGAAACGTAATTTATGTGGCTGGCAATAAATTCTAAATTGAAATGAGTTTTATAAAAAAAATATGGAATTGAATGGAAAAATAAATTTTACGTTTTCTCCAAACTCAAGCTCATGCCTCCTTTGACCACTTTTCTCTAGTTTTTTTTGTTAGTTCTATCCCAAAATCTCCTGTATGTTCATTTATTTATGTTTTTTATAGTGCCAGGCTACGATAGCGCCGCTGTACCAAAGAGAAACAGAGTCCACCCATTACATAGCGCTACCGTTTACTATCGCTACGGATGCACCTGAGGCCAACGAAATCAAAGGTGGGTAAAGGTAAATATAACTGCATATCTGACGGACAGAGCCGTTATCTACCCCGGTCGCGATGGGGAGTGGAACCGGCGAGAGATGTCGTGCGGTGTCCCACAGGGATCGGTTCTAGGGCCGCTCCTGTGGGACATCGGTTACGACTGGGTGCTGCGGGCCGACCTCCCTGATGGCGTCAGCGTGGTGTGCTACGCTGACGACACGCTGGTCCTGGCGCAGGGGAGGTCGCATCAGGCGGCGGCCGACGCGATGACACGCGGGGTTGCGATAGTCGTGGAGAGGATCCGGCAGTTGGGTCTCGAGGTGGCTTTGCACAAGTCCGAGGCCATGTCTTTCCATGGGCCCCGGAACAGGCCACCATCGGGATCCCAACTAACGGCAGGAGGGGTTCACATCGGCGTCGAGTCCACGATGAAATACTTAGGACTCGTGCTCGATAGCCGGTGGAACTTCGTGGAGCACTTCCGACGTTTGGCCCCCAAACTGGAACGGACTGGGGCCGCCCTCAAGCGGCTCCTGCCCAACCTGAGGGGTCCAAACGCCTCCTGCCGGAGGCTTTACGCGGGGGTCGTGCGGTCCATGGCTACATACGGGGCCCCGGTGTGGGCGCGTTCACTGCGGCGGAGAGCCGCCCACTATCTGAACGCGCCCCAAAAGGTGGTAGCTGTAAGGCTGATCCGGGGCTACCGCACGATCTCGGGCGAGGCGGCAAGCCTCCTTGCCGGACTGCCGCCGTGGGATCTGGAGGCGATAGTCCTCGCGCGCCTGTATGAGTGGCGCGCGGAGGCACTACGCCGGGGGGAAACCCCGCTTCCGCGGCAAATCGCGGCGGAGCGGACGGACCTCCGGCGCGATCTCATGGCGGCATGGAAAGAGCGACTGTCGCAACCCAGCGCAGGGCACGCCACGATAGCGGCGGTAAGACCCCTCTTTGAGGAGTGGCTAGAGAGGCGTCACGGCGTCCTCACCTACCGCCTGACGCAGCTCCTCACCGGACACGGAAGTTTCGGGAGGTTCCTGCACATCATCAGGCGGGAGGAAACGCCCGGGTGTCACCACTGCGATGATCGCCCCGAGGACACGGTGGAGCATACGGTGGGGGCCTGCCCTGCATGGGTGGAGCACCGCCGTGTCCTCGTAGAGGCGATCGGCAGCGGCGGCGATCTCTCACGCCCGGCCTTGGTTCAAGCCATGGTCCGGGGCGAGGGGGAGTGGGAGGCAGTCGCCTCCTTCTGCGAAGCAGTCATGCTAGCGAAGGAGGTGGCGGGACGGGAGAGGGAGAGAGCCTCCCGTCCAAGCCGCCGCGGTGGACGCTCCGGGCGTCGGGAGCCGCGTGACGACTCCCGGCCACCGTAGGCGCGGGCCTGCGGGCGGTAAGTAATGGGTAGCTCACCGTCCGATCAGGACCAGGCCCGTGCTGGACGGCGCGTACGTGTTCCACGCGCGCCTCAAAGAGATGTCAGCATCATAGAGGGGGTCCACTAGGGCCCAAGCCTGCCGGGAAAGCGGGATCATCCAAAAGGGGTACCGCTGACCCGGAACATAAAGGGCCAAGGAAGGAACACGGGTGGGTTTTAGTCAGTAAGAGTCTGACACTCCATTCCGCTCCACCCAGAGCGGGAGGAGTCATTTGATGATTTCCCATCCTCAAAAAAAAAAAAAAAAAAAAAGGTAAATATAACTATAAAGTCCCACAATATAAAATATATCAAAGTTAATATAAATTAATAAAAACAGTGTTAACTTATGATTACTAATTTCAAACTAAATAAAAAAATATATACCGCTTTTGTTCCTAGTGGGCCTCATAAGTAATTAATCCTTATGACTCTGCTTACCAACGGATCGGTGTTCGCAATCGTTCAGAAAATTGGAGTATGCTACAACTAGTCTTTTATATTCTCTTAACGGAAGAGCCAAGAGTACATCCTATTTCAATCTCATGCAAGCTAAAGTTATAAAATCATATGATTTATTAATTTATCTCTTACCTTATTTTCAGATATCGCTACTTCAGTGGACAATTCGTTGGCATCTTTACTTATACCAATTTTTTTCTTAATTTTAATGTAATAGTATCGTGATATTGCTTTACGGCAGTTAAGCATAGGTGGCCAGAAATCTGCACAAAATGCCTCAAATTATTTGTTCAACAAATCTTTCACGGTTCAAATTTCAAGTGTTTTGTGGCGAAACGTGGCGAATACAGTGTCGAGCGTTTTAGATACGGTTAAACAATTCTTTGGAAGTTCACAAAACTTGAACATCAGGAAATGTACGTGTAGGTTAGACATACATATGGAGTAAGTAACTAGGGAAGTTGGTCTGCCACGAAGCAAAGCGCTCGCAATCTTGAATACTGTCGTTTCGGAACGTAACAATTATACTGCCTTAGTATACTGTGCACTATGCTGGAGAGAATTACCCTGCATCGCTCGTTGAACAGCGTCCATGTGCCAGAGAGGTCGAATCAAGGAATTACAGTGTAATTAAATAAGACTATACCAGAAATTGAGAAGCCATCCTCGTAGGTGAAGTGATTTCGTTGAAAAAAATAAAGACCGAATTGGTTTCCATTTAACTTTTTAACGAAATCACCAAAACATTTAAAAAGTATCAAGTCCTAACAGTATTTTTGTGCAAGGTTAACCTTTCAAAATATACAAATAACGAATTACACAGACTTATAAATAGCCACATAAGCTTTTTCTCAGCTGACGTATGAAGTGCGGTTGTGTGTCCTAGAAGACAAATTGCAGGCCGACCTTTTTTATTTCCTTTTCCATAAAAAGTAGTCGCCAAGCGATTTCGTCTTCTTGATCGAGATACACTTCTCAACAGCGAATACTGAAAAACCCCTATTACACTACACGATATTTAGGGCCTGATATTTAGGTGATGTTTTTTTTTTTTAAATAGGGGTTTGTCCTCCATTTCTCTTATTACAACATCCAGATTTAGGGAAAGGGTCCCTGAATACCCCGTTGTGTAATAAAGCCTTTAACCTCTGCTTATATTTTATGCATTTTAACTATTTATAACTTTAATTTAACTGTCATCTTTGACTGTGTACATTTTTGGCTACCTTTCAAACGTAAAAAATAAAGACGGAAGTTATTTTTCGATGTAGATTTAAATAATGTACTTACAAAATGAGTACTGCAGAATTATATAAATAATAGTAGTAATACCTATCCATAAGCATAATAATTATTATATGGCTTTAACATGTAATCGTAAAAAACAAGCTGTGCTTGAAGTTGTGTAGATTAATAACGAGTAAGAAATAATTACGACCAAAATTTGTAGGTATAATAATTATACGAATCCTGCGGGATTGAGGTGAGATTTGTAAAATTTCTCTATGGCACTAATCTGCGCGCATCACTAATGCGCACTTGAAGAATTAAAATGTTTACTGCAGTACGAGATACGTATGGATCTCGTCCTTTTCTTTTGCAGTTTAGTAATCTACCCAAGTTATTTTTTATTTATGTTTTTTTCGTGATACTTTGATGCATTCGAATGTAATAATTATATTGTTTTCTATGCATTTACACTATTATTTTCTTGAATTGTTTTTGTTCATATTAATGTGTGAAGGCGATACCTACTAATTAGAAGCGTTGTGATAGCGATATGACTGCTTTGCATGAATACCGATTGTACTTTATAAATAAAGGAACTAGTAAGTTACAGAAACAAGTTGTTTTTTTTTACATAATTTATTTACAAAGCCATACAGTTCAGTTAGTTTTGTAAGTTTTGAACTTACTGAAGCGTTATGTGTCTATCGTTAGAGAGTCGATGTTGCTGTTTTGTTATCAATATCCTGAGCCCCGAGGGCCGCTGGGGCCACCGCTGGGGTAACCATCTTCTCCATTGCCTCCACCGTTCTGTGATCCAGGGCGTCCCCTGCCTCCGTTCTGTCCAGCTCTACCTCCTTGTAGCCCACTCGATCCTCCACTTGGGTAACCGCCGCCATTACCTCCATTACCACTAGGGAAACCTCCATTGTTTCCTCCAGGACCACCACCGAGATAGCCCCCGTTACCACCCTGTGGGCCTCCACTTGGATAACCATTTCCTTGGCCACCGCCGTTCAAATCTTCTGCACCACCTTGGGGCCCGCGGGGCCCTTTACCATTCCTTCCATTACCACCGCCATTACTATTACCACCAGGTCTTCCACTGGGGTAGCCCATGAAGCCTTGACTTCCGGATTCTTCCTGTCCAAAGCCACCTTCTTGGTATTGTCCAGGGCTACCTGATGGATCCTGTCCAGATCCTGGGTAACCGCCATCACCACCAGGACCACCTTGAGGGTAGCCTTGACTTCCACCTTGTGATCTTCCACCTCCTGCAAAATAGCATAGGTATTTAAATAAATATACCATTAACAAAATTATTTAGATTCTATTTTAACTAGGAACCTTATAGTTTAGAAACTAATATTAGGGAAACTTTCACCGATTATTAACTTTAATTGCCTTTATTTGCCGAAGCACACATACGTAAGTCCATCAATGCCTAATTGTGGCCAAGGCTTGTAATAATGCGCGGAAATTAAAATACAATTACTTTTCAAAATCAATGACGAACAACGAACAACAATAATTTTTTCACCACTCCCGCACGAAAGAAGTGTCTTTCCTCTACGAAAACAGTGAGGAAAGTTGGTTTTTCCTCACTGTTTGAACAGTGAGGAAAGTAATGATCCCGTTCAGAAACTAACCTTGCCTGATGTTTTTATGTTAAGTTTTAAAGATATTTAAAAAAAAAATTTTTTCATGAATAACAGCTCTTTTTATTTTATAATAAAGAAATATTTTCATTTGCTTTGTGACTATTTAATTTATTTACCTATGATGACTGAATACTTTTTTGCTGGGAGTGGTGAAAAGTTTTGTATGCAACATGTGAGCAAGTTCATTTGCTATTCGTTTTGTTGTCTTTCGCTTACTCAGGATTGAAAGCTCGCTGCGCTCGTGATTCTATTTTTCAATCCTTCGTTCGCTCAAGACTCAAAATCAAAACTCATAGGAAAAACGAACTTTCCTCACATGTTGGATAAATAACTATTCCCGCGTCAAAGAATTCATTTGTTTATTTTTTTCAATAAACTGCTTTTTATTTGCAAGCCAGTTGGAAATTTAAATAAAACCTTTGATAAGTTACCTCCTTGGTTGCCATGTTTCGGAGTATTTTTTTTTTTTTTTTTTTTGATGCGGACCTATTGCAGTTGGCTCCGAGGAACCTATTCTGCGTAACCTAGCGTCGGCGGGGCCAGAGGGGCCTCTCGCCTTGAAAATAGGGGTTAACTAACTAAATTTAATTTAAGTAGCGTCACTAAGGGCGCCCCATAGTGGGGCTCGAACCTGGGCTTAGCGCGCTACTGGTCACTGAACTAGCGGTCGTGAGACTCGGATCTGTGTGATTATTATTATTAGGGACATTGTTTAATATTACAGGCTCCGCACGGGCGGGCGGGGTCAAGGGTCGGGGGGGTTGTCTAGCTACTCTAGTTCGCGGGGGTACTCGCCGGCGGGTACGGAATGTAGTTAGTCTGTTTTGTGTTATAGTGTTGGCTGTTTTGCGAGCGGACATTTGACTCTGTTGAAACAGAGTTATGTCGTCGTCTTTGTCTAGCAGTGCGTGTTTTGGGCGGCGCACAGACTGGTATTGGAGTCGAAAAGCTGGCCAATAATATTTATTGCTTTTTATGTGCTTTTGATGTGTCTATTTGAGGAGTTCGTTGGCCTAGTGGCGTTTTCTGACCTTTTTACGAACGTACGGGTTAAGCAACATCTGGCACTGTCATTATTTAGATGGGTGACTGATTATAATGTGTTCAAATTTGAATTCTCAAACTTCTACGTGCTTTGGAAGGGACGTTATGCCGTCAGTCTCGGCTGCTATCCCTGGAAGCAGCCATTTTCGCTTATAAACAGTCTTGAAATTACGAATGACCTGCTTGAGTTCGGCCAACTTTTCAGCGGGACACTTTGTGTTTTCCAATAATTTGACTTCAAAATCTTTGAGTTTTTCACTAAAAAGCCTTTTTGGGCTTCTTCTTATTAGCTCGTGCAGTTCTTTTCTAGTCATTGTTATGACTGAAGGCTGAGATACTGGGGAAAAAAGAAATAAGCAAAATTTTTTATGGCTTCTCTACATTTACCTTTATTTTTTTTTGGGGAAAACTCGGGAAAACTTTGGAAGTCGTATGTGAAAATAGACATTCTAATTTATCATATGACATAACTTTGATGCAGTAATAATGAGTGTAATGTATTTAAAATATCAATTTAAGTTAAAACTTAGGAAAAAGTGCACTAATTTTTAGATGTATTTTTAGGAAGGCAAAAATACAGTAAAGTAACAATATTTAACAAGTAAAAAAGGTGCTATATAAAGTACATACCTTGCTCAGACACTTCCATAATAAAAATTTCAACTAAAATCACTTAAAGTATAAGAAAGTGCAACGCGACTGTGTTGATGTACGGTAACGCAGTGAACAAAGTCCGATCGTATCGAGCGAGTGCTACGTACTGAATGTTGTTACACCCGACTGGTATAGCCGATTGCAGTGGGGATGATGCCAAATGACGTCACATTTATCTACCTGTTTTGGGACCAAGTGCCACCGTTATGCTTAAATGTTTGGATTTTCGATTAATGGCCAGCTTTTCGACTCCAATACCAGTCTGTGCGGCGTATGCGGGATATGCGTGACGGTGTGTACTGGGTAGCTGCTCTCACTAGAGGGTTTGTGTGTGTGGTAGCAGAATCGAAGAATTTGGTACTCGTTTTTTTAATAAACTGCTTGATGGTCGGCAGATTTAGATCGGAATGTAATTGTTCATTGCGTAGGTACCAGGGGCTACCTGTGGCACGGCGCATGAATCGATTTTGTAGGACTTGTAGTCTATTTAGAAGTGACGGCTTAGCGTGTGCGAACACGGCGCTAGCATACGTCATAATGGGGCGTATACACGTAGTGTAGATGCGGACTTTTGCCTTAAGGGCTAGTTTACTACGTGTATTGAGTAGGGGGTGGAGGCGACCGAGCGCAAAGCAGGCACGGTTGCGAACGTCCCTTATGTGGTCGGTGAATTTTAATCTACTGTCGAGAGTGACCCCTAGGTATTTGGCCTTTTTATCCCAAGGGATTTTTTGGCCAGACATGGTGATCGGACGGGTACGGGTGTGTGCTTTGCTGTTTTTGCCTCGTTTGACGAATAGCACAGCAGCACTTTTAGTGGGATTTAGTTCTATCCTCCACTTTTTGAACCATTGCTCGAGAGCGTCGGCTGCTGATTGAAGGTGTCGGGTGATGTACTCGGTGTTTCTACCTGAGTAGTAAATAGCTGTGTCGTCGGCGAATAGGGCCAACTGACACTTGTCGTGTTTGGGGATGTCGCTCGTAAAGAGCGTGAAGAGGAGGGGGGAGAGCACGGAACCTTGGGGAACGCCAGCTCGTATCGGGTGCGGTTTCGGAGTAAAAAAAAAAAAAAAATCGTTCTATTTTTAAATTAAACGATTGATATGAGTTTACCTACTGTGTAATTATTTGGCCGCTAAACCACGACAGATATGGATTTTGATACAACTTTTGCCGGCCGCTGTTCGCATGTATTTGGCCAGTACAGCAATTTCGATTTATCTCGAAGAAGGTTGTCAAAATAATGCTCAAATTTCCAAGCATGTTTGAGAAAAAGTTGTAATGAATGCTTACGTCAAGCCTATAAGTAACAATAAATACTAGAACTTAAATTTATTACCTCGACCAAAACCGTTCCCGGAGCCTCCATTAACGCCACCTGAACAAAAAGAAATATTATAAATAACATAAACTGAACACTAATTAAATACGAATTTCAACCAGCAAGTAAATTCAATTACCAACAGCTTTGTTAGGGGATTGCGCAGATTAGTTCACACTAATTTTACAAAGAAAATAGCTAATTTGAAACAACAACCATTTCCTGATAAAGTGGATGATTTTACGAAAATTAAAAGGAGTATTTTAGTATAAAAAGTTTCAATTTTGGATCAGATTTTGGAGTCGTTGATTTCATTACGATTTCTGGTAAACTTTTAAAGGCTTTCTTCCATAGTAGAGCTCTAATGCCTTGTATATTTTCATTAATGAGAAATCCTGGAATCTATTTAAATACAGCTTAGCATAAAAGCTATACACAGGTGTCGTATCGCCAACCAAGATAATGAACCAACCCTCGTATCGGATCTGAGGCATGTATCCCTGCAGGCCGGCCTCGTACTCGACAACCTGTCTTCTGCCATCGGGCAGCACTACGTTATACTCCCCAGTGGCCAGGTCGCCATCACGCTGCTCAGAATGACCAAATTTAGTACCTGTCTGAGCGTCGTCCACCTCATAGCTAAACTCGTATTTAGCCGGCTCCTGAAAAGTAACAAAAGTATATGTTATACACAATAAGATTTACACGTTCTTACCCAGTCTAAACAAAAGTTTGCATGGACTGTTTTTATGAAAGACGCAGCTTTTTTTATTTGATGAGGTAATCTTATTTTTTTGCCTGTAGTTTAATAGTTAGGTATGCTCAAGAAGTTTAGTACTTACATTAGATTGTCCATCATCATAACTGGATCCACCACGACCATTGCCTCTTCCGCCCGGACTGCCGGCAGCCTGCTGACTGCCTCCAGAACCGCCACCAAAACCAGGCGCACCATACGACGATGATGGCTGACCACCAGGCCCACCGGTGAATCCAGCTTGTGACTGAGCAGAGGCTTGAGAACCAGCACTAGGCGACAAATAACTCGAGACTGGCGTTTGAGATCCTTGACGTTGGTTACCTGACTGTTCATTGCCAGGAGATGAGAACCCACCAGTAGGTGGCGGGCCATATGAACTGTCAGGTCTTTGACCGAATCCTAGGCCTGCCCCGTTTGATCCTCCTTGCTGGTTTGGTGGACCGTAAGAGGATTGCGGCCGCCCTCCTCTACGACCTGGACCACCAGGACCACCTCGGCCGCCGGGTCCCCTTCCATTACCACCATTACCACGGCTTGGCGTACCGTATTGTGAATCGGGTGTGCTTCCTTGATTGAAATTGCCTTGCCCTTGTTGAGAGCCAAAACCTTGCGAGCCAAAACCAGGATCTTGTCCATTGCCTCTTGATGATGGTGGACCATACTGCGTGTCAACAGATGGGCCTGTTTGACCGTTAGAGTAAGAATCTTGAGGTCCAGAACGGCTTAAGCCACCACCAGGTTGAGGTCCTCCCCCTGATCCACCATTACTTCCAGGTGGGCCATACTGCGAAGATGGTCGACCACCAGAGCCGGATGGAGGGAGGTAGCTGTTTACTGGAGGCTCGCATTTGCTTGCCGGCCACGCAAGTGCGCTTAGCAAAAATATGTACTGAAAAATGTAAACTTTTTTTTATAGCGAATATAAACCCACTGTTGGAGTTTAATGCTACACACACCCAAAACTGGGTGTTTTTATGTACGGAGGGCTAGGAGAAAGAATAAGAGCTTCGTCGTCCTTAGATATTTATCGGGAAACCCTATCGGTCTTATTACAAAACAAGGTTTTTCTTTTGACATGGTTTAAACCATCGAGCCTGTTTTTGAAATAAGAACCTAACTGAAATCGAAATACAGTTCCTTTTACAAAACTGTCAACTTAGTCCGGTCTTAGGTTGTCAAGTTTGTATTAAGAACTTTACTAAAGTCGGCATAAAGTTCCAAATACAAAAACTAAATCGAATGTGTAGGTTGGGACTAAAGTTAGATCGTGTTTTGTAATAAGACGGTTTAGGTTTGAAATTTGAGTAATTAAAAAGGCGCAAAATAATACTTGAATTGCCCACATGACATACGCACAGTTATAAGACATGACACAACTAGAAAGTTTGACTCATACATCGATATAAACAAATACTTACTAAAATCATCACTGGGGAGCTTTCATGAAACCTTAAAGTAAACTTAGCTCTGAAGATGTGTTACTTTACGAAGTTTTAGCTTTTGAATACATAAAATTTGAATAGTCGCTGTTTATATAGGAAAGTTGGTACTGGTGAGCGTGATACCGATACGATGCAAGAGCTCACGCGTGAGTTTGCGTCTAGTTTCGTGCATCTGTCGTGCGACCATCACCGAGGCGCCCGCGACGCGTCACCGTGGGACTCCCGGCTGGCGCGGGCGCATGCAACGAGAAATAATGACTCTGTTACGCGACGAATACATACAATTAATATCGACAAAACGCTCTTATTTATTTTAAAGTAAATGTTTGTCTGTCAGTAGTTCTGTCAGTGCAGTATTTATTACCTGATAAATACACCAAATATACTTATACCAAATAATTTTCAACATTATTGTAAATATCAACTACTATTTACGGGATTGATTTGGCAGTTCCTTGTCATTTCGAATGTAGTCCTCTTTGGTTATTTTATTCCACTGAAAAATGCCATGGAATTTCTATCCAGGTATTTCCAATTCTATTTGTATGCACACAAATTGGGCTGTACTGTTCAATGGACATTGATGTGTGCTATGCCTCGAGTTGACTGAGGAAAAATTTCGTGTTGGATGGTAATTAAGGAGCTTATCACGACATGTAGGTACCTACGTACATTATAAACTGCACGCAATGTATTCTTTCATTTGATTAAATATCATAATTTTGTAATGTAACTGTCAACGAGTTTCACTACTGAATTTATTCGATTGTATGTAAGCTATCTAACTATGTAGTTTGACTTATGTTTAAAACATAAGACCTTAAAGCCAATAATCGCAGTAATTTCTAAATCTGATCGTATACATTACCATCACGCATCGTCTAGAGAGGTGCTAGCAGTAGGTACACCACATTTTTACCTTACGAAGGCCACCTAGGTGACATCGAGGTGGAGAATCGGTGACTATCACTAAACTTTAGGCTACGTCTGTACATGCATCTCTAGATAATAACATAATCGCTATAAGCTGCGTACAACAACATAACAAGCCATGAGACACAAGCGATAATGAGTGAAGATAAACCGTCTGGTCGTCTTTAGTGTTATGTGTCAATATCTAAGAATCTTTCCGTCACCTTCCAAATAGCTCTGTGACGAGTATAGCCTTTTGATGACTCCTTGTGATGTATGTGATGTGTTTGATGAGTGATGACAATAACTGTTATACTACTTGTAGTGCAGTTACCACAAAATATAATTCGTGAATAGGCTTTCGGATTAAGAATCAACAAGTGGACCCTCCTAAGCGCTCTGAGCACATCTGAATTAATTTGGAAAAGAAGAATAAGTAGGCCCTAATGATTGGTCTATAAACGTAATAAAAAAGAGGTAGGAGTGGAAGATGAAAAATGACGATGGTTTTTAGAAAAAGCCTTTTCATACAAGTCAAAGGGTATGGAGATGTTAGAGGATGGCTCCATACTGTCTAGATACACTAAACTTTATTGATCCAGGCAAAGCCAGGCATTCTCATATTTATTACTAATATATGCAGTTGTTTATAAATGGAACATTGTATCCGTGATGTCGGGCCGTGCAGTGATCTGTGTCATCCTCGCTAGTTAGCTAGTCGTGAGTGTGCGCGTTGCGACATCGACAAAGGCAAGCCGCCCCTTACCTGCGCCCGCGCAGCGACTCCGACGCGTTGATAACGTACTGCGAAACTTTACACTTATAATGAGGCTTATGAGTTCACGATTTTTGGAGTCGTTATTTTGTCGCGAATCTCATAACAGTGTATTTATGGTTATTACTGTTGTACTCGCACCTATAAATGTCGTCTGCATTTGATCTCGTTCTACACTTATATTTCAGGAAGCGGCACCTAAAGTGTACGTTTTGGGGTTTCCTTTTATTATTGGACTTTAGAGATAAGAGGACACCGTGGAAAGTTCGTCATCTTTGTTTGTTTCTTACTTTCATCCTCCATAGAAAATAGAATGATCCTCCAACCAGATGCAATAATGGTCGCCACAGGACTTATTCGTTTTATTCGGATAGTTATCTACCTACTGTATTTTTCGTATGCGGTAACATGTGCGTCCAGTGTCTATGATTGATTATTTTGACCGTGCGAACACCATTGCATCTCATGCATTCGATACTATTTAATTTATCGCTCGATCCCAGAAGTTTTCATGAATTGTTCGTAAGATCGATTGCCAATTTGGACCTAACTACTGAAGGCATAGTGGCATCCATTGTACAAGTGTAATGAATATCGGACCTCGAACTGATATGGGCATTACCGGTTCATTCTCACACACCAATCATGACATTAGATCCGACTTCGATAAGAACTTGGTATCGAATGCTAAATATTGCAACATGCTGCATGAATAACTGTCATATTCTGCTATAATATATTAGGAGGAATATTCCGAGTCTATGTGAATGTTGAATGTCTAATGAAGCCATTACAATAGATTATAATCCAAGACGTTAACAACAGATATTCGCGTGGAAACATGCTCTATATATTTAATTAATTCTCCGAAACCAGAACGACTGCTTTGGTTCATGTAAGCGTTGCCTAATAAACAGCCTAATACAATTCGTGAGTTACTCGCGGACTTACCGAGAATCGATGATCCTCATTGTTCATCATTATCAGCTATTCCTAATGCATAAATCCTACGTCGTTATGGCCGAGGCTGGTACAATGGTGTTGCACTCTGTGTCAATACTGGAAAGTGGGTCAGCGAGACAGATTGATGACGTATGCTGGCACATCGCTCCAACCGGCGACCCTTTGTCAATTATATGTACGTCCCTGCTGTATGTTCACTTAAATATATTGAATCGTCCTGCCTGGCTCTTTAGAATATCTGCAGGCAGCGTATTTGCAACTTTGATTTTCAAATAAGCTGATTGTTTTGATGACTGTCGTAAAGTTGTCATTTGTCTAGCTACATACCCTTGTTTGTTGATGTGCTTAATGCGCTCTTATTAAAAACTACAAGTCCTACAGTGCTAGTAACTGTCCTGCCTGCAATGCATCATCTGTTTTGACTTTTCCCAAATTAAAAAATTGTTAGAGTAAGCTTTCTGAACACAACAATATTTTACACACAATGGTCATAGATCAGAAGGCCAATCCCGTAACCAAAGGGATTTAAATATATTAAAAGGTCTTTAAAAAAAACTAGTTGTGTCGTAATCTTATCTCAGTGAAAATCAGTGTCAAAAACTTGAAAAAATTTAAAGGCATTTTAAACAGATTGAGACGGAAAAAGATTAGAATGCGAACGTTCTTAACCTTCCTATACTCGCGCCAATTTTTGTAACACATATACTTGCGCACGGTCTCACCGACCGATAGTTCGCACCCTTACAACATATTTTTTTACTATGATGCCCAAAAAAAAAATATTAATATTTTAAAGTTTAGGATATAATGAAACAAAATAGTATGAATAATACTTAATTTAATAATTATTTTACTGACTTTCAGTCTATCACAAACCAGTCTTCGAATTTGAGATTTATTTCTAAGTACTAGGAAAACAAAAATAAAATCTGTACTTCTTTTTAAAAAC
Organism: Brachylomia viminalis; assembly: GCA_937001585.2. Lineage (NCBI taxonomy): Eukaryota > Metazoa > Arthropoda > Insecta > Lepidoptera > Noctuidae > Brachylomia > Brachylomia viminalis. The sequence continues at coordinate 7,866,351 of OW443302.2, read as the reverse complement.
AAAATAAACTTCTGAATAGTAATAAACAACATATCAAAGGACATATTTATCTATGATTGGCTTAGTTTTGACCCTCACCATAACAATCAGGGCATACGGTTACAGCATGTTCCAAACAAAAGTATTTTTTGCATGTGGCGTAGTTGTAACCTCATATATCTCATCATTTTCGTCTTCTTGCTCAGTGTCGTATGTCTCTTCTTGTACCTCCACATAATCTTCCACCTCACTGTTACTTTCGTCTTCATAGCTACAACCAGAACTTAATTCATCCAGCAACAATCTGATGCGATCATCGTCCATTTTGATATGAAGTATAATCTAAAAAGAATAATAAAATTAGTCAAAATATAATATAGAGCAACAAACATACATACATTTTACTATACATACGTCATAAAGTATTCAAAGTTTGTAAAAAAATATATAAATGCACTAAATATATTACATTATTACTTACACAAAAAGTTGCACCTATACTCGCGTCGGTCTCACGGACCAATTGGCGCCAAATGCTACAACTAGTGCGCTTCGCACGAACATGCGGCGAGCCCTAAAATGAAGTTTGCAACAAATCAGGCAGCTAGCTAGGAACTCGACTTCTTAGGATTTTCGTGCTTAAAAATAATTACGAAAATAGGTTTCGTCGGTCTCACAGACCAACGCGCGAGTATAGGAAGGTTAAGAATACCGGGAATTCACCGTTTGATATCGAGACCAAAGCCGACGGTTGGACGTCTGTTTTTTGTTGAGTGGTCACCTATCTTCAGATTGACCGCGGTATTGACTTGCAGGTCAACCGATCCGTGCATTACCCTGCGTCCTAAACAAAACTACCTAACAACCTAAACAAGTGAATTTAGCACATAACCTTGACTTGTATGTTGTTTTAAATCAGTCTGGCAAGCTGGGTAGCTACCTTGCATAGCTGCAAATTGTTGTGTCTCAGTTCAATTTAAATCTTTCGGAAGAAGACAGCGATACTTTAAAGGAATTTTGTCGAAGATTCAGCCAAGCTGTCATAAAAAGATGGAAAAATGCCATAGGAAAGTCGGAAATATTTAAAAAACTATACGGAGACTGGTTGGCTCTTACAGTGGATTGGCAACCTTGTGTAGTTCCGCAACAAGCTGCAGAGGATAATACAAAGTATCAAGCACCTTCAACCAGCCAATATTTATCTGTTGGAACACTTACTAAGCGTTTAAGTCCTCGTAAACCATTTGTAAATTTTAGTACTAAACAGAAAAAACTGAGTATTGAAAAACATAATCAACGAGGCAGTGACGCAATAGCTTACGCTATAGTAAGCAAGTTAAAGCAAGATGGCTAAGAAAATTTGGCTGAAGTCATTGATTATTTAATGAAAATTCTTGACAACATTTTCGCAACTAATTAAAACTCAGAAGCACAAGAAATGTACTTTTACTCCGGATAAAGCGCTTGGGTTGCTGCTATCCACGAAGGAGCATCTGATATTTACGCATCGTATTATAAAGTGCAGCGGGCTAAATCAGTATGTTGCCCTCCAAAGAAGGCGTTTAGTTTAACAGATACAATGGCCAATGTATCTCTTCAAGCTCTTCTTGACATAATTGTGCAGCGTATACTCAAAAGTCTACCAGACCAGCCGCCTTATCACACCTTAAATTTATTGTCAAAATGGGCTTTCGATGGGACATCAAGCCAAAGTAGAAATTAAAAAGTAAACAAAAATGGAAGAAGGAAAAACTGATTATGCCATTTTTATGACGACTTTACTTCCCTTAAAGGGAACTGCTGTAGTTGGAAATTAAGGAATTATATGGGAAAATCCTAAGCCGCGCTCTACACTATACTGTCGACCTGTCCAATTTATATTGGTCAAAGAAAGTGAAAGTGTTGGTAGTCAAAGATGAAATGTCTAAAATTGAAACAGAAATAACAAAAAAAATAAGCCCATCCAAATGTGTTGTTGGCATTGAAATTGAACACTATATCGTCATGACGATGATTCATGGAAAAGTGTGTACGTATCTATCAGAAGCTCGCTCCAGTGTTGTGTGTTACTTGTGTTTGGGGAAACCTTAGATGGACGATCTCGATGTAGTATTGCGTAAAAAAGTGTCATCTGATATGATCATGTTTGGTTTGTCACCTTTGCATGCTCAAATTAATAGCCTGAAGTGTCTGCTGCACATAGCATACAGGCAAGATTTAAAAACATGGTCTGTCAAAGGAGAAGACAACAAATCCGTGATGCAACAGAGGACGAAACAGATACAAGAGAGATTTCAGGAGGAGTTAGGGCTTCTGATAGATATCGTGAAGCAAGGATCAGGTCAACAAAAGACGGAAATGCGGCAAAAAATTCTTCAAATTTGCTGAAAAAACGGCAGCTATTACTGGCTTAGATGAAGAAATAGTGCGCAGATTCGCGCTTTTTTTCCAAGGAATTACATCAAGTGAAAACATCGATGTTGAAAATATAATGATACCTACAGTTCTATCATTGGTACTATATGTCAGCAACAGTACATAAATTGTTGATTCACGGAGCTGATATCATAAAAACTCCATTGTACCGATTGGAACTCTGTCTGAAGAAGCATCTGAAGCGCGTAACAAAGACTTTCGTAGATACAGAGATCATCATTGGTGTAAAATAAATAGGACGAGCACGAATGGGGATATAATGAAGATGATGCTGCTGACTTCAGATCCTTACGTTTCTGCAACACGGCCAATAAAGCATCGTACTCGACATAAAAGAAAGATGAGGCAAGAAACCTTGGATCTTTTAATTGTTGAGCCGAAACAACAGTATGATATTGAGTTCTGTGACATAGATCAATATTTATTATGACACAGAGTGTGATGAATCTGATATAGATGTTTAGGATGCTTCTAGTTTTTTTTTTTTTTTTAATTTGTATATATATTTTTCGTTTATTTATGTTTGTTTAATTGTTCGAGTTTCTTTTTATTTGTGAGTCAGTCATTCACATTTTTTTTTTTTGTATTTTAATGCATGTTTTAGTAAACAATGCAGGGAAGGGTATCAATTTAGGAAGTAATATTAGATACTGAAGGCATTAGATATCGTTATCTAACTACTCTCACTAAATTACAAAAGTCTTTAGACAATTACCATGTACCTTGATATTGGTTGTTATGTTGAATCGATTGCTATTCCATCTATGTTCATATCATTTTTTATAATCTTTTTTAATCATTTAGTACCTAAGTAATTATTTATTTGTATGTATTTATGTACAATTAAAATATAATAACCTAAACTAACTAAAACTATTAACAAATCAAAATATAGCGTCGAAAAATTCCTCCGCATTGCTGTCGACTGGTAATGTACCCAAGGGACTGGCGGCATTGCCACGTTGTATGCCAATGCTAAGCCTCTGGCCAAGGTAAAGGCCAGCCCTTGGGTCACGGGAAGTGTCAACAAGCCGTTTGGAGATTTCGTTAATCAAACCGTGAGAACTCGGACCCCACGGCTCGAGGGTTTCAACCCCAAACGGCTCGATTAAATAATTACCGATAAAGTTATTATACTTTCGCCGCTTGAGGTTTTCCGCAGCCACAGCAACAGCGCCAGCACAGCACGCAAAGTGCCTATGTTCGACGACGGTAGTGCATGAAGCCAAAGACCCGACTCCCACTTACCCACAGCAAGCAGGCGCGCACGCTCCGCAGTAGTAGCAGACGTGTTAAGTAAATTAATTGAATTAATGTTAATATTAATTAATTTTTAATACCTATTGTCAATTATAAACAGATTAAAACCTTTTTTATATTCGAAAAACACTTTTTTTTCTCCCAAAATCTGACGATGCGCGTATTCTGCGATATGTCGAAAAATTCAGAAAAATAAGGGATATAATCGTGCCAAAGGAAATTAGGGGCACATGTACGAAAGTCGAACCATCAATTTTTACATATTTCTCCATAATTTTTTTTCAACCAAAGTGCTATAAAGTAAAGAATAATGTTTTTTGAAAAACTGAAATAGCATTAAGTTGATCAATATACGATACCTAAACCCATTTCTGCCGAAAAAATAAAAAAAACTACTAAGATGATCCCTAAGTCTATGAAGATGGATTTTTAGCCCACTGTGCGCCGCCCGCGCCTGCCAGCCCCAGCGAGACGCTTCACTCGTTCATTTGTCGTTCCGCTCATATGTCGTTGAGAATATCGTGTTTTTATAAAAAAAATGGGTTCCGTTGAGTTATAACGGTAGCGCACCATGGAAGAATTCGAAAAATTTTAAGTGACCCAAGAAGATTTAGAACAAATCGAGAACATTGAAATAAACTTGTAAAGAGAAGATACGTTAAAACTTGAATTTAAGTTTTAACGTAGTATCTTCTGAAGATGAGTAACGATATTTTTTTAGTATTGCAGCCGAATAAACGTAATCGTCGCCATATCATCCACTTCGGAAGTGAAGCCAGTGGATCAGAAAATAGTTTGCTAGAACACACTCAAACTGATGGCGGTGGATGGGGACCGCCAAGACCGCAAGACGTCGTATGATTCCATTCACTGATATTTCGAGGCCATCGCATGCTGCCGAGCTATTCTGTAACAATCTCACCGTGAAAACTTAGGTGAAGTGAGCTTGAAGTGAGTTGTTGATAGTGTCAATCCCTAGCATCAGGTGGGATGATCGCTCACTTCACCTTAGTTATCACGGTGAGATTGTTACAGAATCAACCGGCTGTTCGTTCTACAATGGTGAATAAATCTCCAGCTGATTTCTATTCCCTTTATGTCTGTGATGATATGTTGAACTTTATAGTTTCTGCAATTAACAAATACGCTATTGAACAAATAGCCAAGAAACCTGATACTTCTGTTGGTGTGCGGATCAACCAGTGGGTTCCAACGAACGTTGCGGAGTTATAGAAATTATTTGACAAGGACGAAGTTATCGAGCATTGTGGAATGCAAATAAAATATTGAGTATTGAGTATCCTTTTCCTAGAACTGTTACGTCACGTAACCGTTTCGAAATGTTGCTTAGCATGTTGCATTATTCTGAAGATGAGGAAGAAAACAAGTCCGACCGTCTTCATCGTGTAAGGAAACTGATGAACGATTTGAATGTGTATTTTCGGCAACATTTTACTGCAAATGAAGATATTTGCACCGATGAGAGTATGTTGCCATATCGTGGTAGAATTATATTCAGGCAGTACAATAAAAACAAGCGGCATAAGTATGGTGTCAAACTATTCAAAATTCTGCTCTGTTCCTAGATTTACACACAAAATAAATGTCTACGCTGGATAAAACGATATTACAAACACAACACCCACAAATGTTGTGATGGATTTCTGTGAAGACTATGTCAACAGGGGGCATACTTTGCACGCCGACAGCTGGTATACGAGTATTGATTTGGCGCGAAGACTTGGACAAACAAACTCGTCTTATCGGGACGGTCAGGAAAAACAGGCGGTTGCTTCCTAAAAAATTCGTCAGCACAAAACTGAAGAGGGGCCATTATTATGCTGAAGAGAGTCTAGACCGAAAATAACGTTGTTACAAGGGAAAGACAAGCGCGATGTTCTTGTGTTATCCACAAAACACTCTGTGCGCTTCGTCGAGATCACAAAACGCGGAAAAGTTGTGAGGAAGCCGAAAATCGTCTTAGAATACAACAAGGCTAAAGGAGGATTTAGCAGACCAGATGGCTTTTTATTCAACCCCGTTGCGCAAATCAATGCGATGATATAATAAGGTTGCATTAGATATGCTTCTGAATATGGCTTTGATCAATGCTCATGTTTTGTACCAGTCTGTAAACAAAAAAAACTGATTTTAGGATTGCTATTTTGCTTTCTGTGCTAACCAACAAGCTTATGAACCAGAGCCAACAAAACCGGAAAGAAAGAAAACGTTTTGGTAAATTTTGACGGTCCATCCTGAAAAACTAGACGAAACTGTGGGGGAATGCTACAAAACGAATGTCAAAAACAAGGGTCGCCTACAAGCACGCCAATACCAAAGAACTGAACACTTTTTGTAGCGTTTGTCCTGAAAAGCCAATTTAGTGCCAGAGTTGGTTTTTTAAAGTACATTCTTAGATTGTTGGTATATTTTTATCTTTCTAATGATAGGCTGTGTAATTTCTAAAGATATACAGATTTTTGAGTTAGTTAATTTTGATCAAAGTTCATACTTTGTGATTAGATGTAGGTTTTATTGACTGATTTCTGAAGACTTTTATATAAAAAATATTAAGAGACTCTATTGTTGTAATGCCAAGCATTTTATGACGAATAAGACATTTTGTTGATATCTTTTTATTTTTGTTTTGATATCTGTTGTGAACTAGGCACCAATGGGCAGCCTGTACCTGTTCTCATGGCTTTTAGAAATTCATTAGTATTATCATGTATTGTATTTACCTATTTTCCATAAAAAATATGATTAAAAGATTGATCTCTTTCTTTAATAAACCTAATGTCGAAATATTATGACTTTAATTCATTATCTTATGTAAATTACCTACTGAACCCATTACTTATTGGATACGTACTTGACTGGAAACGATTATAATTCTAATGAGTTTACAGAGCCTTATAAAGGCTAAAAATGTATGTCAATTGAACGATTCAAAATACTTACTTTATGTACCTTCAACGTTTTTGGAAACAACTTGTTGAAAAGCCAGAAATTGTAAGTCCTTTTGATTTTTTTGTGCCAAGTGGCCAGGTTGTACAGTGGGGCCGCGCGGGTCACTTGCTTTAGTAAAAACAGTCAAAACCCTGTCCGTCGACTGCCTACAGGCTTCTGAAGTGATCGAGGGCATGCGGACACATGGTGTCCGACGCGGCCTTCTAGACCCGATACACAGGCGGTCACAAGATGTCCGCCGCGGCCCACTGGGGTAAACATGGTGTTTAGTCTGGCGTTCAGCGTGTTAAAACTTAAGTTATTTTTTTTATTCTATTAGATACCCACGAAATTAGGTTCCGCATAGGCATTTTTGTAGGTTCTATGTTCTTGAATACTTTTCTTAAATAGTTAACTGCCAAATCGGACTAATGTTAATACCTGCAAACTGTACAGTCACGAGCAGTAATAAGTATACACTTAGCAAAAATTTAAAAGCGAAATTCTCGTGGAATATTGATTGCAACTTCGAAATAAGACCTATTTCATAACAGTATAGGTCCCAAAATACTATGTTCTTAGCAACATAAAAATGCAATCGATACAGTAGCAGAAAATCACATTTAGAAGTTGCCAAGTGTATACATATTAGTGCTCGTGACTGTACCTATACTTGTTCATTTTATAGAGACTTTTCTACGTGTAGAAGTACCTCAAGTATTTAATTTAGTAAAGTGAAGTGTCATGAAAACCCAGTCTCAGACTGTGACCGACCCTTTTTTTCTACAGAATAGATTACGGTAGAGTTACATTCCTCAGAAATACAAGAAACTGCGGGACATTGACAATCAATCTCAGTCAAAAAGTTTACTTACAGTTCACATTGAGATAGCCGGTAGGTACTACCTAAAAAGGCAAAGGGCGTACAGTGAAAAATATATTCGTTTTATTATTCATTTTAATTCTCGTCTACTTACATAATAATCATACCTACATGTTGTTTACAGAAGCAACATACTTAATACATAACATTGAGTGTTTTATTTTTCACTATGGCAGATGGATTATGTAAAATAACATTAAATATTCTTATTTAATGTACAGTACATACAACGCATTTTACACGACTGAATTATATCCTGGTACTAATATTATTACGGTTACAGATTATATATGAAAACAACGTGTTTTTATTCCAAAACGATTTCCATCTAAACTTATTGAAACAAAACTTATTGACAACAAAATGGGACAGTTAACAATGCTTTTAAAGTTGTCATAAGGATTTTTTTTCAGAAAAGTATAAATATTGAAGATGATTGTTTAAAAGTTAACAATGTTTTCGCTCAAAGTTTTTTAAAGAACAGACATAGACAGCTTCAAATAAACAAATATGATTTTCGGAGAAAAATCATTACAATATCGTTTGAGAAAGCTTTAGTATTCTACATAAATTGTAGGAGTATTTTTGAATAATCGACGTTATAAGTAGAACAATAAGTAGAAATTGGACTAAAAATCTTTAGTCCAATTTCTATTAGGTAATACTATGTTATTGTCTTACTATTAATATCACTATGGTGCTTACTTCTTACGGTTACCTCATCTATCACAGTTCAAAGGTATTATCTACCTACATCTATAGTACTACTAGATTACTTTATTCTATTTACATTGTATCCGAATATATGTATAGAAAATAATAACGTTTCTTATAAGCTTTTACTTGAACTTTGAAACTTGAAATTTTCGAACTGAAAAGTTACCTTTAGAAAAATATCAAGGGTCGTTTCTTGTAATAGCTAAGCAATTAAAATAATTATAAACAAACACAAACTTTGCTGTGTTAAATAAAAACTACAAAATAATAAGAAATAAAAACTACAGCAGTTGCCCATTTTCGGGGAAAAAGTATAATCGTGTTATTTTTTTACACTGCCGATCTTCGTCCTTCCTCGCTACAATAATGTGCACTTTTATAATTTCTAACGTGACGATATTATCGTGGACGTCCACGTCTACGTCACGGCATCACGATAGGTATCACAGAGAACTAAAATGTATGGAAATCTATGAAGACGTTTTATAATTTTCGTCCACGATAACGTTATAACGTGCACGTATTTCCATACATCGGACGTGGAGGTGGACATCCACGATAATATCGACACGATAGAAATTATACTAGCGCACAATGAATCGGCTTTGGCAATAGCAATACGCATCAAAATCAATTGCGAAACATTTTTCCACAGGCATAACGACGTGTGTTCAATGTTTTGTAAAACATTATGCTCTCTCTTTACTGTAAATACATTATGGTAACTGTGGGGAATAGGGATTTAACTACTTATAATAATAAATATTCGATGGAACCTTAATGCTTATCTAGTATTAGAGCTAAGTTTTGGAACGAAGTTTCTTATCGCAAGACTCTGCACACTTGGAGAATGAGAGCCAGACTGAAAAAAATATACAAAATGTCCGTCTACCTCCCGGTCACCAAGTGTGCAAAAGCGAAAGGAACTTCGTTCCAGCTGGGTGTCACACGACACCCCTAGACTATTTCTATAGCACTACCTAAACTTATTCCGTCTTATTACAAAACACGATCTAACTTTAGTCCCAACCTACACATTCGATTTAGTTTTTGTATTTGGAACTTTATGCCGACTTTAGTAAAGTTCTTAATACAAAATTGACAACCTAAGACCGGACTAAGTTGACAGTTTTGTAAAAGGAACTGTATTTCGATTTCAGTTAGGTTCTTATTTCAAAAACAGGCTCGATGGTTTAAACCATGTCAAAAGAAAAACCTTGTTTTGTAATAAGAACGATTTAGGTAGTTTGATTAGGTAAATCACAAGTGGCACTAAAATGTCTTAAATCGTAACCCAATTTAATCTATTTAGTCAAGAACGTCGGGCTATGATTATTTTAATCCTCAGAATTAGCGAAATTTAAGATATAATTTAAATTATATTATTAACCAATTCCTAGGGTTTTATGGCCCTTTAAGTCAAACACCCTATTGGTACACTGTATTTTGATTTAAAAAAAATTAGACCGTTCGAAAAAGTTTTTCGACAAGTTTATTATTTTTGGAGAATATCTTAGAAAAGAGTTAACCTAGAATACTCTTTATCATTTGATTAGAACTTTACTTTAGGAACTCGACATTGTAGAAGATCGTTTTTTATATAATTTTTAAATTATCGTCTACACACTCTTGACCAAACAAAAAAAAACCTGGGCATACCTACGTAATATTTAAACATAGAACCTTATAACTACAATACTGTTTTCATGTTTATGTTTTCAACTTTTTTCTTTTTGATTCCTCCGCGGAAGTGCTGCTCGATCTCTGCGAGGGACTTACCTTTGGTCTCGGGCACCATAAACAACACGAAGAAGAAGGCGATGGCACAGAAGCATGAGTACAACCAGAATGTCCCCGCTGATGATAGCACGGCCTGCAAAGAGGAATATGCAAGAGGAATATATAACATGAAGGGAAAGGCAGAGGTGTAGATACCTGTTACAGACACCCACCATTGCGCCAGTGTAACAGGGTGCGAGCCTATTGCCATCACCCGGACACAAATCCAAGATCCGCTGCTGCTGAGAAATTGTGATGGAAAAGTCCAATAACACTGCACAACTTTTTTTTTTTTTGAGGGTTGGAAATCATCCAATAACTTCTCCTGCTCTGGGCGGACCGGGAGGGTGTGTCAGACTCTTACTGACTAAAACCCACCAGTGTCTTCCTTCAGTTGCCTGTGCCAGGGGCCACGGTAACCCTTCCGGACTTTCCCGCAACCCTGGCAGGCATCGGCCCTAGCGGACCCCGTCATTGGTGCTGACATCTCTTTGATGCGCGCGTGGAACTCAACGCGCTGTCGACCCGTGCCTGGTCCTTATTGCACGGCGAGCTACCCATTGCTCGCCGTCCGCAAGCCCGCGTCTACAGTGCACAACCCTGCACAACCTGGGAATCGAAACCAGGACCTCCTACTCAGCAGTAGCATTTGCGACCATTAGACAAACGAGGCAAGGATTTTTTAGCATTAATTAATTAAGAACTAATGAAGATACAATCATGTTTTGAAAATAGGCTGTAAATGACACATTATAAATGCAGTAGATGACCCACAATGACAGCATTAGTTCTATCTGTTGTAGAGAGGACAGTTGTGTCTTGCCAATACAAAACAGTTAACGTTACGTTAAGGTAACTCTAGGTATCTGTGTGTCAGTTTAGTTGTAAGTATGCACGCCATCATTATTTTCAAAGAGCGATAGTCTATCTAAAGACAGTCTTGATTCAGGATTGCAGCCTTGCCTCACAGAATCAAATCAAAATATTTTATTTCACATAAACCTACATGGGCACTTATGAAACATCAGAAGCTAGGTGCACAATTCCAATTGGTCGTTTCCTAAGGCAGGCCGGCAAGAAACTACACGGTTATTTATACTTTTAAAAATAATTGGCTGTTACAATGTATGGAAATTACAGTGTTAATAGGTATGGGATGACAGTGTAGGCCTGTCAACTAGTACCAGGACACTTAATAAAATAGAAAATGGTCTAGAAATCTACAGTCTACAAGTCTTCAAATGTTCTCAAATTCATAAAATGTCAAATAATCTATTCATAAGATAAATAAAATAATTAAATATAGAAACCTATTTGAACAAAATGACATGATTGCCATTTAATAACCACTAAAAGAGTTGAAATTAGTATTGTAGGTAAATAATGTCAATTAATGGGAAGATTATGTCAAAGAAGTATGTCAAAACTAAATTAAAAATCGTAACTTGGGAGTAGTTAATAGACATCAATGAGGTACTGCTAGGGAAGCCACATGTGCAGAAGGAATTATCGGCAAACTTCAACGTAGTCTTTAATATATGCTTTTTTGATAAGGATACGTTTGATGTGGGTTTTGAAGTTTGCATCGCTAAGTCGGTTACAGATAACCGACTTTGGCAACTTGTTATGAAAGCGGATACTGTTCATAAGAATCGACATGCTAATTTTAGTTAGGGTATCACAATAATTTTTACTACCTGTATTTATATTATGGTAATCGCTTCTTATTTTCAAAAGTCTAATGAGAACTAAAGACAATTAGTTTTGTTTGTTTTTGGTAAAAGATGATTAGCTGCAAACCATTTCCAAAGAATAACCAGACTATCGTTAACATGTAAGACATCCGTATCTTTTATACCTATTAAAAAATAAGAGAAGTGTCATCAGCGAATAAAATTATATCCGATAAGTAGCCATCAATGTAAGGAAGGTCATTAATATAAACTAAAAATAGAAAAGGGCCAAGAATTGAACCTTCAGGCACGCCCATCTTAACTAGAGTTTACTTTTTCCTGCCTGTTTGATAGATAGGAAAGACCAAGATCACCAGCTTGTCCACGACTTCCGTAGTAGTGTAATTTACAGATCAGTGTATTGTGGTCAACGCAGTCAAATGCTTTTGAGAGGTAACAGAAAATGCCAATTCCATCCTGGGCATTCTCCCAGGACTCCAAAATGTGACTGATGAGTTTTACTCCCGTGTCAGTCGTACGTACCTTTGGTGAAACCAAGCTGGCGACTATTTAAAATGCCATTTGAGTTAAAACGTGACAACATCTGGTCTAGCATGATTTTTTAATAGAATTTGCTCAATTCTGGTAGCCTGGTAGCTGGTGGTGGATAGGTCTATATTTCATATAATCAGGAAACGTACCGCTTTTTAAACATTGATTAAATACGTTAGGACAGGGGCAATCAAATTGTAGCAGTGATACTTCCCAGAACCTTAATGGAAATCCTTTCTTTCCATATATAACTTGCTTAAACAACTATTACATAATATCAAGGTCCCTATTGCGGACCTGTTGCGTACAACAGGTCCTAGATATAAGGAAAGAAAGGATATCACTGTTTTCTCTGTTGATCGCTTATGTGAGGTAGCATGTGCAGAGATTGAAGGCGATAGTTTCTTATGTATTTATAGACAACCATCCTCAAACTTGTCATCACTGGAAACTTAAAAATTATTTACATTAAACAACATCCTATACGATTTTAACCAAGTTTCACAAAATAGATGGATAGCCATATGATATTCATCTATTAACATTTCCACGGCTAGGATTTTTCCAGAGAAGCGATATAGTAAAATATTCTTCTTATGCTTCTCTTTTGTCAAGTTTAAAGAACCAATTACAGTATTATTAGGAGTACTAGATAATACAGTTTCGTCACTTAACCTAGTCTCAGTTAAATTATCAATAACTGCGTCTACATTGTAAGCTAACAAAGTAGCTAATACATGTTGACTTTTCTTGGGAAGAAACATTGTTATCCCGAACTAATACAAAATCTCTAACAATATTATTACTATCAAAATACAATAAACCGTCAGTATGACGACATGTCAATACAATAAAGGATTCTCAATACTTCATACCCCTTCTACACTGTTCATAACTCTGTTACCCTTTTGTTACCCCGTGTACCGCTACCAAGAAGTTTTAGCTGCATCCCAACTGTATCAGTAGGTATGGTGTGCAATTACTTAGTTATAAAGTAATTTGTTACTCAAATTAATGTTAAGTACAGACAAACAAAGAATTAATTCTGGTTCAAAACTGTTAGAAGGATTTAGGGGAATTTCTTAATAACTTATACAGTTTATTCAGAGAGGTAAGTCTAATTGCAAACTAACAACTACTTATTTCAGGGGGTCTACTCTCTAAGTCCATCAACGAACATACGGGCCCGTCCGAAAGTAATAATCTTTCAAAACAAGTGACTAATGAAATTTTTCGGACGGGTAAAAACACATCGGGATTAGGGATAGCTATCAAATCGTGGAGTCATTCATTCTTAATTCGGGACCCAAATTAATCTTATATCCTTAAGTAGTACGGAGTCGGAAACTCCCGTAATTTCGGCCATAGTGGCCGACTTAGGGAGTATACTCGTAGTTAGTAGTTTTATGTAATTGACTAATAATAACAAGAGATTTATTTCAAATGTGGGCTGATAACGTTTCGCTTCAGTTTGATTCCATGAATAGACCTTTATGCGACACTTCTGTCAAAATCAAGATTTACAGAAATGTCACTCGATATACCATACGCATAGGTGTGTAGGTAGGTACCTACAGTCAATAACAAAATTCAAAAGGTAGAATTGTATTGTAGAATTTCGGTCCAATTGTTGAAATGTGATAGAATTCATAAAAGCAGCATCTTCATATTTACATTTATATGTAATGTGCGAAGATGCTACACCTTACACATTTTTAAGAATTCTTTAGGAATTTCACAAAGTGTAATAATATTCTTGCCCGTGCCTGTACCTATGTACCTACGTATGTATGTATGGTTTTGTTGTATGTACATTGCGATCTTACAAATTACCGTCGTTAAATGTAGCTACAAAATTACATTTTCAATTCATTGCTTGTTGAAATTACGTGTTATTAATTTATTAGGCAACAAAACATATGCATGTACTTAATAGGTGAAATATATCCAGACTGTTTCGAAATTATAGATACACTATATTGCCAGCAATTACAATGCAATTATTATTGCAAACAGGTCCTGCTTTCAGTAAGTAATTATATCCGCGCTTATAACGAATGCATAGAGGGAATACAAATTATAGTTTCAATATTTTATTTATTTTCGGAAGATTAATATGTAAAAATATTGTATACGACCATCCTTTTGATTATTTAGAGAGAAAAAATCACAAGACCCTTGTTCTAAAAAAATATTTCTTTTCTTTTTGCTGAATCTTACACTGAGTTTTAATTATTTTTACCGTCCAATTACAACGACAACACCTCACAATCACAGCGGCGTCGATCTGTATAAGACTGAATTGTATTTATCTTACATATTGAACCCGTTACCCCCGTCTCAAGTATAATAAATAAATAAATATCGTCTGACATTGCACACAGCACCATCTAGTTCCAAGTTAAGCACTTAATTAAGGCTTGTGTTATGGATACCAGAATGGTTGATACACTACTTAAATACATTTTTTTTCGTAGTATTATATTTATAGTAGGTACCTGTAATTTCAGTGGCCCCTGAGTTTTCAACCGGACAGGTAGCAAGAAAATTAACTACATATATTCCTTTTCTTGCTAGTTTTCTTTGCAACATTATCAACTAATAAGCCGTGTACCCGATGGTATTGATAAATGATGATGATGATAAATTAATATATATATACCTTAATAATATAATAAATTAATATTATACCTATCTACATATTTATTACTGTAACAATTTACAGAAAAAAAGAAATAGACGAAAAAAAGAAAAGAAAAAAGAAAATTCATAGTCAAAATTGATGTATAAAAGTAATTTTTTTGAACATTTTTATACGTATATTTTTTTTATAATCTGCATGTGTTTGGTGTTTCCTAACTGACTATTCTGACTAATCTGAGAAGAAATACCGAAACAAACTCAGAGGTCACAGTCTCTTTTAAAGTTCAGACATAATCTTGGTCAGGCCATATGAGGACCATGCATGTCTGAGATGGTCTTTTGAGAAAATAACCATACAGATTTGAGTGGACCGGTCCAGTCAGTGCACGCATTTCTCAGTAATCGTGTAGCTCAATTAAGGGAGTCTACTATCAAAGCACGAATTCCGTAGTATCAGCCGAAGTTACGGGCGTACCCTACTCCGTATCATCTACAGACATAAGAATATTTCGGGGCCCGAACTAAGAATGGATGACAGCACGATTTGATAGTTTTCCTTACACTCGATGTATTTTTGCCCGTCTGAAAAAGTTAATTAATCGGGAGTAGGGTTCATGCCGATGTATCGAACAACTTTTGACGGGCCCGTATCTTCGTTGACGAACTTTGAGAGTAGGCTCCCTGAACTTAAGGAGCTTAACGTCTCGACGGACAATACCAAAGAAATGACAGTTAGGTAGGCCGCATAAAGTACTCAAACTACAAGATTATCATTAAAAATAACTGAGAAAAAAAATTACCTCACAATGACATAGTCCTCACACTCCTCACATTCAGAATAATAATAGAATACTTTACAAAGTAAATATTCATCTTCCCATGAACAAAATGACGAACTACCATAAAACTTTTATCTCCTATTTAACCCCTTTAGGCGATTATCAAAAACCCTTCCATAGTGTTCCCTTCGTTATTTATGGAACCCCGGTACAAAACTTCATGTGCATTGTCTGTCAGTGAACGAATTTAAGATTTTTTAAGTAAAAGATGTTGATCTTATAAGCTAAAAATAAGGTTAAATACACAGTTATACGTACATCAAGAATATGATAGGACTTGATGACCGAGAACATGGACATCAGGTTGACGGCGCTGGCCATCGCGGACAGCTGCGAGCGGTACTGCGCCGGGAACAGCTCGCCCAGCAGCAGGAACGGCAGCCCGCCGAACCCAAGCGAGAAGCCCAGCATGAACACTACCAGGCTCGCGATGGGGAGGTACCTGTATTAATAGGATTAAGTAATGATGTCTGTTTTTTGCCCTTTTTATAGCGACACCACTAAACTGGTCGTTATTCTATTAGAGGAAGGTAGCCTGAGACCTGGAGAAGGATATAGGCTACTTTCATCCTGTATATTTGTATGCAATGAGTTAAACTAAATAAACCAAGTACAACCACTACACATAAGAAAACAGCAAAAGGTGTGATAATTACAGGATGTCTTGTTATAAACACTATAACTACTGAAAGGAAGGTCGCATTAGAGAAATCAACAAGGTTCATGAGATAGCAAAGAGAGCCAATGAAACGGACTAGAAACTGAACAAAATGGAATGGTCGCGTAGCTTCAAGAAGCGGCAAAGTGCGGAATTTCGTCAGGCGCTCTTGTAATAAAACTACTGACGGTAAGTCCTGCGAGTAATAAATAAGGTTGATGATATAAAAATTACATCAGGGACTAGAAACTGATAAAACCGAGAAGTGACGTCGCTTAATTTTACGCATTTTTAATTCAAAAGCGGTAAAGAGAGATTATTGCAGACTGTCTCGATATAGACACTAAAAGACTAGCGATAGAAAGGTAGCATTACAAAAATCAACAAGGTTCATGACATAACAAAGAGAGGCAATGAAACATGGACTAGAAACTGATCAAAATGGAAAACGTCGCGTAGTTTTTGGAAGTTGTGATGGTGAAGTGCTAAATTTAGTTAGGCGCTCTTGTAATAAATCTAGTGATTGTAAGTTAAGGAATAAATAAGGTTTCGCTCGATCGCTTAAATTAAGCGATGTCTTAATATTATGCATTTTTAATTCGAAAGCGGTGAATAGATATTATTGCAGGCTGTCTAGTTATAAACACTACAAGACTAACAATTTAGGAAGGTAGCATTAGAGAAATCTTTAAGGTCGATGAGCTAGGAAAGGGAGGTAATGGAATATGGACTATAAAGTGATCAAAATGGAAACTAATACAAAGAATACAAAACGTCGCGTAGTTCAATCATTGGAAAAAAACATATAAGAAAGCTGTTAAGTATTGTGCTTTTCACAGGCTAATGTGATTTTTGGCGTTTGAAATGTGCTGATTCTGAGCCAAAAATCAACTACTAGATTTAATATTTAAAATTCTGCTTGATTCTTGATTGGGCTCAAATTACAACTCGTTAACGCTGACAAGGCTTTTGTTCCAATAAGAAAAACCTTACTTCATTATGGCCTCCTTAAATCAATATTTTTGTATAATTTACGTAAATACTTGCTTGTATTTGCTAGGAACGTAAATACCATATTTCTAATTAATATTTTTTGCTTCAAATTGAGTACCTAGTTAGTTTTATGGTTTCTTACAAAGTTGTCCTTGTGCGAGTATAGTTAATTGATGTACACAACAGAAAAATAATTTTCCATTTTTTTTCAATCTCTCTGTAGGTACCTAAACAAAACACCTATAATGATTTGAAATCTCCAGACTAATTAGTCATCAGAATAATGCTATAAGTAGATGTAGGTACCTGAATGTACGTAGGTATGTATTCTATCTATGTATTCTGGAGATTGAACTTTATAAAATGCTCAATCACTGATGACAAGTACCTAGTGATTGACAATTGTTAGAGTTTTAAAGTTGTACTGACCTGTGGGCAGCATTGTGAGCATTTGGTTCAACTCTTCTTTATTATCATGATCTAACGTTATTGACCAGCTAGCCACTTGACAGTCCGTGCACGAAAGAATAACTACTCTCAAAAGTCCGCCCCTGCGAGGCCGTCATCCCAACTTTTCTGTGGTCTACCCCCTGGGTAGACCACAGAAAAGGTGCGATGGGTGGGTGGGGTGGTGAGGGGATGGGTGGGTGATCATCTCTTTGTTACCACTAGGTAAGTCTTTTGCAATCATTCATAATATGGATTAATGTTATAGCCCAAAAATGCTGAAAATATTTCCATTTTACGAATTTCGTCAAAATAATACTCGCAATCTCACGTGCCTCTCGCAATGCTGGATGACAAGTGAATTGTCTGTATAGTTATTATACTCTTTGATTGTAAGCCTCTTGTGTGGCGCAATGGCGGGGATACACGCTAATCAATTGACAAGCGTGTCCAGTGGTGTGACCTGCCACTCTCACAAGCGCGTCAAATTCAACCTTTCAAGTTCGGCCGAATTCGCAACTGCTGACGCGGTTTAAAATACCTTCTAGTTTGAAATTATTAATCTTAGTTTAGTTGACAACATGCATAAATAAGAAAAAAAAACATTTCCTTAAAAAAAATTAAGCTTCGTTTTGGGTTGCACTACTTAACCAAGGAAAACGTAATCATATAATTATTAGTCAGCATAGTTTGCAATATTTTATGTTAATAACACAATATACCAAACCGTAAAACCATAACCATATATATACACACATCAAAAGTGTCTAGGGATCAACATATATTTTTGCAATAACTTTTCTCCTGATTGATATTAATTAAAATTTTCTTTAAGGATTCATAAAATAAAGTGTTTTCGTTTGTCACAGTAACGATAAACCAAGTCACCTTTGCATTAATAAAGAAATTTGCCATTTTCCTAATAAAGGGATTTTTGACATTTGAACCACTAACACAAAAGTTCGAAAAAAAGACTGAAATAACAGTTTTCTTTAAAATTTTATTGGGTAACTTAAACAATTAATAATCCGTGTTTCTACCGCGAACACTAACAACACAAGAACATCGGTTTGGCATACTCAAAATGAGTTCATCCAAATCACGCTGTGGAATGGCCGCCCATGTTCGTTGCAACAACAAAAAAAGGTCTTCTTGCGACTGGATACCCTCCATATTCGGCAGAGCTCTTCTCTGTAGCATATCCCATGCATGCTCAATCGGGTTCAAGTCTGGCGACTGAGCAGGCCAGGGCAGGACATTGATGTTAGCTGCGGCGAGAGTCTGTCTTACAACTCTTGCGGTGTGCGGTCGTGCATTATCATGCATTAACTGAAATAAGGGACCGATTTGCACTTGTAGAGGAACGATGACGTCTGATACAATCGTCTCAGCATAAATTTGAGCGTTGAGGTTGCCTCTGATCCAAATCAACTCAGTTCTTCCGCCGATCCAAATACCCGCCCATACCATGATGGTTCCACCACTATAAGGATGGACTTCCTGGCAGGATTTTAATCGCTGTTGGCGTCCAGGGGTTCTCCAGTGTCGTATACGTCTTGTATCCGGTCTCATACCAAAACGAGACTCATCAGAAAAGCACACGAAACGCCATTGTTCTTCTGCCCAATTTCTGTGTTCAAGAGCCCATTGATATCGAATCCTACGATTGTGCATTGCTATAGGTGGTACCCGTAGCGGTCTTCGGGAATGAAGGTTCACTTCATGCAAGCGGTTTCTGACTGTTTGGTCGCTAATTAAGTTCCCTGAAGAGTGATGAAGCCTCACGGCTAACATCATGGCGGTTATTGTTGGAGCTCTTCGAGTTAAGATTTGAATGTATCGGTCTTGTCTCCGTGTGGTGCAGCGATACCGTCCTCCATGGCGCTCAGCCACGGTACCAGTGCTTCGGTAACGTGTCCAAAGTCGACTGATAACACTCTGACTTGTATTCAGAGCTAAAGCCACAGTACGTTGCCGGGAACCAGCTTCTATCATTCCCACGGCTCTGAGCATTTCTTCCCTGCTTAAATGACGTCGCCGCTCCATAATAACGTTGGTTTTAATCAGTAGTAGGGAAACAGTAGCACTAATAATGTCTTCAATGCGTTGTATGTTTTTATAGGGAAAATATTGACAGCTGATTTTCATCTTTTACTCGAATTTGATTCACAGTTCCTGATTCAAATTATGAAATGCACCAAAAAGGATCCATATAAATTTATAAAATCATAAATTTATTACAAAGCCACATCTTAATCTCAAGAAATCCGCATAAAAATGCTTGATCCCTAGACACTTTTGATGTGTGTATATATACCTATATACCATAAACATGCAATTTAGTGATACTGTTTCAGTAGCGAAACACAATTATTTTATAGGATATTATTCTAAACCCAAATAAATTTAAGGATTTGAAAGCCCAACGATGCGGTGGTTAGATAACGTCACTCGTGAAAACAGTGCTACTTCACTACTACAGATTGTTTTTTTTTTCACAAATGGAAACTACCTAGGAAACTGTTTTAGGAGCTTCTCTGTTCAATCTGTAAGATTGTGGAACTCACTTCCGCCTAGCATTCGAGATTTCTCAATTCGAATATCGAGTAAAAGAGCATAACCTCTCCTCCGTTACTTTTTCCTCTTAACAGTGGAATGTATATATTTTTATTTATTTTAGCATTATGTATTTATATATATTTACCGATGTATATGTTTTTTTTTTTTTTGCATTGTGTTTTGATATTTAATATTCTAGTTTAGGACGTCACAAAATCAAATTCCTTTCTTCTTGTTCTCACACACTATCGTCTACATTTCTCCTTTCACAAGTCTGCTGGAAGAAATTTCCTAAGAAGTACCTACTCAATATTAATATGTCGTATCTGTATCTATTTTACTGTGTGTACATACATAATAAAATAAATAAACCATGTCATCAAAACAACACGCCTGTATTCCCCAAAAGGTCGGGCAAAGGTATAGTGTACCTATACCCTAATTTCGCCAGTTATAATAATTATAATAAATTATAATTCGTTTATTTCAGGCTTACTTTTTTTTATTATAACAACGTAAACTATTATACACCCAGTGATGACTGCGCCATGTAATAGGGGCCAATTTGAGCAGTAGAGCTTTTACCACTTAAAGATCGAACAAGTTACATTGAAAATTTTGCTCACCCCAGCCACGGTGACTCCTTCAAATGGAAGTAGAAGGCGGCCCCCATGGCGGCCATGGAGGCGCACATGACGGCGGCCGACACCAGCAGCAGCGGGCGGCGCCCGGCGCGGTCCACCAGCAGGGTGCTGACTGCGTTGCTCAGCAGTTGTACCACCCCTATTATTATGGTAGCTGTCATGGCGTCTAATGTGCTACCTGGAATGGATAGATATTTTAGACTAGAGGGGTCAATATACTGGGATTTAAGTAACAGCCATATCGGCCGTCGCGCGTCGGGTATTAATTGATACATACAATAAGAGCAGGCAACTGCTTGATCGGTTTATTTATTTTTGCCATCATTGAGTTCACTTTGAAACTTTCGGTTTTGAATGCTGCTCTTTTCACTAGCAGCGCATTTTTAACTTTTAATATTTCTTTCTAAACACTTCAAAGTTGGTTTTAATAATAATCTTGAGCTCAAAAATTAAAAGCACAAAACTTTTACTGCAAACAAATGATACAAAAACCTTTTTAGCAAAAAATTCTACTGAATAAGAAAACCTTAACAAGTTTTAAGTCGACGCCAAAAAACGTGTCTGTGATAACAAAAACCGGTCGACTTGATAACCTCCTCTTTTTTTTTCCTTGGTTAAAAACTCACCAGCATTCCTGAAGATCTCCACAGTAAAAAATATTACAGCGTCAATGCCGCTGAACTGCTGGAACAACAGCAGGGCGAACCCGATGATCATAGGCTTCAGAACCACGGGAGAGAACATCACCTTGCGAGTGAACAGGTTCGGAGGACCAGCCGGGTCTTCGGCTTTCCTGTGAAGATTAGTAAAAAAGTGATAAAGAGGACAGAAGGAATAAGTAATAAGGGGCAAGAGCCAGGTTCCCCGCGAAATTCAAATTTTTTTACTCCTTATTTCCGTACTTACTTACGTTTTTTTGTAAGGTCAGTGTCGGGTTGTATGTTGAATAAATGTGATTCATGACCGTAACAGGTATGTATTTACAGAATTATAATCATCAATACAACCCTCAAGTGGATATAATCCTATTGATTGATATTTTATGAAACTGTAATTTCCAAACCCGTCTTCCAAACCAAGTTGTTTTTGACATTGAGTTACGAATCTTGCATGGTAAACAAGTGTGACTTATTATAACAATATCGTAAGCTTATTGTTATTGTAAAACATCTTTCAACATACTTGCTTGTAAAGTGACTCTTATTGTAACGCATTTAGGTTCATAATCCAGCCTATTATACACTCGTGTTTTTTACTTCACATTACCACATTAGTATTTTTACGTTACCTACTTTTTTTTTCAATCTCCGCAAAGAGTTTTTATGTCTAAAAACAATGAATATATTTGTGAATAAATAAACCACACTGGCCTTTTTAAACTTAGTAGCACACTTTTAAAATTGCAATTTTTCTTAAACCATAGAAGTCAGAGTTTTTAAAGGCGGTTTGGTCATCAAAGTGGCCAGTTGGACAAAACGCCAATTTCATATGTAAGGACCTAATATTTTGATAGGAGTTGGATGAATGTTGTAATTTATTATACATATAAGGGCTCATTAGTGGTAGCAGGAGGCACTAAATAACCAGTGTCACGAGAAGTAGATTGTCGCGGATCAGGGCAAGACTTCTTCGTCTGTGAAGAAGCCTTGATCTCATCCCAATCGAGCACGCCTGGGATGAGCTCGGGAGGCTGAAACCACAGACCACCTCCTATCACCCGCGGCTATAATTATATACCCAAGGCCCTAAAACCGGTTCGAGGCTGTAATCAGAGCACAATGAGGAAATAACTGTTATAAAAATGTAAATAAGGCGTAAAACATACTTATAATATATGTTGTTTGAGTTTTTTGCCACTAAGTTAAAAATGTTTTTTAAGTTAAAAACTTTACTAATGTATAATAACAAACTATAATTTCAAAGGTAGTTGACGAAATTTGCTGTAAAACGTTTTGTTTATTTAAAGACTTCATTGATTCTCGCTCCCACAAGAATTTCAGCAAAGAAATCAATGAACTACCGATAAAATAGCGAAAGTGCATCGATAACAATTATTATTATTATTTATTGAATTAAAGCCAACACGGACCAATTATAAAACATTTGTTTTATAATTGGTCCGTGTTGGCTTTAATTAAAAAAATACAATTAAATACAATTTCAATACAAATACAATTAAATACAATTTCAATACAAATAATAATTAGTTAAAACAATATTTCCACATTAGCCCGTACATGTACCATGTCACAGTGATATATGTACTGGCAGTCGAATCGCTGTGCGAAGGCGCTCAGGATACTGTTCGGGCTGCCCGGCACCCTGCGCACCAGAGATGTGCACCGCTTGCGCATGGTTGTATAAAAACAAACCACGCGTGCTTCGGCGAACATCCCCGACGCGCTACAGAAGCGAGGCAGCCCCAACAGCACCCTGAATGCATTATTGTATTGGACGCGTAGAGCGCCGCACTGCTTTTCCGTATAATTCACCCACACAATGCTCGTGTAGAAGGACGTGCAAAATGCCCTGAACAGGGTGATCAATGGTACAGACTTTGATTGATTAATTAAAATAATTTCATTTTAAAAAAATCGTTTTGCTTTTACCATACCAAACCGCAATTTCATAAGTATATATGGACCTAATATTTCATCCATCACCGACATTTACCCAGAGCAGTGGTACCCAGTGCAGGCTGTAGGTCGTGGGTTCGATCCCAGCATCTTTACTTTATGTAAATTATTTCATCGCTACTGCTCTCAAAACGGTGAAGGAAAACATCGTGAGGAAATCGGCATGTCCTAGAACCCAAAAATTCGAACACGTGACATCACCAACCCGCACTGGGCCCACGTGGTAGATTACGGCCCACTCTTTCTCACATAGAAGAGGCCTGCGTTCCAGCATTGGGGACATTATAGGCTGCGTGACATTTACCCAAGAAAATGAAGACGACGAAAATATGAATAATACCATAACACAAACCGTGAAAATGCCAACAAAAATTGTTCGGTGTCATTTTCAGAATTGTACTTTCACTAATTGTTTCAATAATTACAAATTTAATAACAATACAAGTCAGTTTTTTCCGTCTCAAGTGAGTTGAAAAACGTCGTATGAAACGCGTGTGCATTGACCTTTAGACATTCGTCTCCCTTATCGCGCTCGACTGTAATGACCAACAGCACACTAATTGTATCTCAATGTACTATGTCTATTATACACGGATGAGTCACCCTCGCTACGTAGTATATGAATAATTATTTTTATAATTATTACCACATTTAAAAATTCTTTAAAAATCATGTTTATTAATTACTTTATATAATGTTCACTAATCATGATATCCGTGATGCATCAGTTTGGTACTTACATTTATGTACCTATGTGAAAAAAAGATGAATGGTTCATCATCCTAAATATCACTATAGCCACGAATATACTGGGTCACTTATAATTCGACGTCTATCGGTCGGGACCCGTCAGGACAGAAATTGAACCCCCATATATATGGCCGAAATTCAATAGCACTGGCATTTTTATTAGGCTACGAACATAATTAAAAGTTCTTAAGTCAACAAAATAATTAAAATGATGAGCGATTTAAGAATATATAGATAATATATAGATATCTTACCAAGATTTTCATTTTACGATTCAATAAATGTTATCTCGTTTAAAAATTACTATGATGTTAATCGTACAAATAACTAAAACCACTTTTATTTTCATCATTTTAATTATTTTGTTGAATTATGTACATAGCGTCGAGTTACAAGTAACCCTATATAACGTTATAACTGTAATCAAGAATTGAAAACGAACAGAATCAATGACTTGGATCTGAGTAGGTTTTTTTTTATTTTTTTCTATTTATGATGTGTTTGCTCTTGACTCTAGTCTACGTCAGTCGTTTTTTTATAGTGGTACTATAAAATACGAATTTGCAAACTAGAAGTTATCTTAAGCAAGATTTTCTTCATCCCTATTATTTTTGAGTAGGTAGGCTGACAATTTGCGAGTTAAACAGAGAGAACACACCAATATAATTATTTGGGAAGTTGTCACATCATCCTTATCGATAACTATAATCTTATTGCAATCGGCCTCAGGATATGTAACGCCACGTGACCGGTAGTAATTACCTGATGCCGCCGGTTGCTGCACAGTTGATCTCAAGCAAGGTGAAACTATTAGAAGTTGAGGCGTCTTTTTATGGAGTGAAGTGGTTGTACATTTGAATCTAATTGCTCTTTTATGTGCCTTTTACTTATAGCAATGTGGTTAGAACTGATTGCAGTGTCGTTATTCATGTTTATTTATTTTATTTATTATAGGTACACCAACAGCTTCTGTATACAAAATATCAAATAACAGTAGATAATAGTTGAGGGCTTAAACAGTTGCCAATAATACGTGAACCAACATTCTCAAATACAGTGATAGCCTAAGGTAAAAACGAAATGCATAAAAATTAAGTGGAAACAACTATACAAACAGAAATATAAAAAATACATAAGTTATAAGATTGCAGAGGTTGCAAGAAATACCTACATAATAATACAATAAAATGAATCTTTAGATTGTGTGAATTGCGTGCTTAGGGACGTCAAAGTTTGGGTCTTAAAGTGTGTATTCAGTCATGATATACATATATGTCAACATCTGGAGAGAATGTTATATCTATAAGAATTCATCTTACGACTGAGCCTATTGAGAGGTGAGTTTACTCCTATATGTGTGTTGGATGCGTTAGTGTGGAATAAATGGGTAATGGGAAATCGGGTTAATGTTAATAATGGTTAAAAATGTTACTGTTATCTATCGGTTAATTCTTCAATAAAATTGTCTATAAATCTCGAAATCAAGAGAAAAATTATACTTGTCCGGTACAACATCCGAACTAGCGACAGGAGTTCAAAAGTCATCAAAAGAAAAAAAACCTGTAATCAGTATGTTAGGGTAAATCAATAAACTTAATTGTAGCATAATCAGCCTATAATGTTTCCACTGCTGGGACACAGGCCTTCTCTCTGTGAGAGGGAGTGGGCCGTAATCCACCACGCGGGCCCAGTTGGTAGATGTCACATGTCTTAGAATTTTTGCATCTAGAGCATGCCGGTTTCCTCACAATGTTTTCCTTCGCCATTTTAAGAGTAATAACTTAATTGTAGAAAACGCCATAATTACATAATTATTCACTTATTTGCACCATGCAACATGATAATGTAAAAAGGAAATCGATATGCTAAGTACTTATACATTAGTAAACGTTCAAGGAATGACTAAGTACTATTTTTACCGACAACGGGATAACAAAAACACGCAGCACACGGTGATACGGATCCTATTATTCTCACATTTCCATGTCGTTATTTCGTAGACTGCAAGTAATTAGCTTAGTTACTCCAACTAAAAGGTTAAGAACGTTTGCTGAATACAGCACCGACGTTACTATTCAGTAAAACTCACATTTGTATAATATGCGAAAGTTTGGATGTACCAATTTGTATCCTGGAGAAGCACATTATGGGAAGCGTTTTGTGCAGAAGTTGGTTGAAGTTGACTTATAGCAAAGGAGTATCATCCTTCTGGGTAGCCTCCACTACGACACCGTACCCAGGGAAGTCGTCCTGTGGCCACCCTGGCTAACTATAGCAAATCGAATGCGAAAGTAGCTGTGCCTGTCTGTTACCTTTTCACGCATTAACGCATGAACGGATTTCGATGATATTTGGCACACAAACCATGAACTGGGCTAAGACAATCAAGGATACTTTTTATCCCACTATTGGAATAATTTTCGACCTCCACGCAGGCGAAGCCGCTGCCAAAAGCTCGTAATCTTGGGGTCTACTCTCTATGTACGAAACCCGTAGTTTCAGCCCAAATTACGGGCCTTTCCTACTCCATAAGTATTACTAAGAGACATAAGATTAGTTCGGGGCCCGAATTAAGAATGAATGATAACACGATATGACAGTTGTCCATTATCCCGATATGTTTTTGTCAGCCCGATTTTTTTATTTGTCACTTGTTTTGACGGATCAACAGTTTTTGGACGGGCCCGTATCTTCGTTGACGGACTTAGAGATAGATACGTTATAAGAAAACATACGACTTACTCTTGGTTGTCTTCCTTAACGGAGGCAGTAGCTCGGGCAGACAAATGTAACCACTTGATCGACTCCGAAGCGTCCAGACCCTTGGACTGCAGCCATACCGGGGATTCTGGCAGAGGCAGGAGTACGACGAATAAAGCCACTGGAAATAAATAAATTGGATATAGCCACATTTGCAAATACCGGAATACTTTCGTAAGCTGTGAGTAGTTCTCGTTAGTAACCGTAATCTTATTGTTGGATATCATATTCAAAACTGGCTTTTTAAACAGGCTTTTTAATTGTGGGTTAATGGACTAACAATATTTTTATGCAATTGAGTTATAACATTTTTGGAATGAGTTTGCAGCATTTTTTTGTTTGTCAGATTTTTAAGAAACTATTCCAAAGTACTAATCGTATATGTATTAATAAATGTAATATTTACCGCAAAACACAGCGGACAGGAAGGCGAGGTATCTCCAGTACAGCCAGTTGCCTGCGACGTAAGATATGACGATCCCAAGAGACATGGACAGGGTCGGCAGCGAGCCCAGCCGGCCGCGGATTTCAGGGTCACAGCATTCACTCACCTAAAAATATGTAACATAACATAACATCACGAATTTAATCCCCGAAGACTCTGCCTCAGCAGAACCTGACATTGCCTTGCCTATAGTACACCCACAATTCAAGCCTACTGCCACCAGCCGAGCACAAATCGAGACTCCGGCCTGCTACCGAGAAATTTCTGATGGGAAAACCCAATAACTTTGTGCGACCTGGGAATTTAACCCAGGACCTCATGCTCAGCAGTAGCACTTGCGACCACTAGACCAACGAGGCAATTATATAAATTTTACACGGGGATAATGTTATTTTACATGGGGATAATGTTATTTTACATGGGGATAATGTTATTTTACATGGGGATAATGTTATTTTACATGGGGATAGTGTTATTTTACATGGGGATAATGTTATTTTACACGAGGATAATGTTATTTTACACGAGGATAATGTTATTTTACATGGGGATAATGTTATTTTACATGAGGATAATGTTATTTTACATCGGGATAGTGTTATTTTACATGAGGATAATGTTATTTTACATGGGTATAGTGTTATTTTACATGGGGATAATGTTATTTTACATGGGGATAATGTTATTTTACATGAGGATAATGTTATTTTACATGGGGATAATGTTATTTTGTTTTTGATGTTCAAACTTTTGTAGGGCTCTAGCACGAATGACACTACTCAAACGTAAAGTTAACGTGATTAATAGTGACTGACCTCCATTAATTAAAACGATAAAAGGCAAGCGAGAAAGAAATTGTTATTTTTTCTTTCTCCGACTTCTCCGAATTCTTTCTTCGATTCAAGCCAGTAAATTACTTAACATGTTATTGATAAAACACATAGGTATGTGAGAATAAACTGTGTGAAAATGTATATTATGTCACTGTAAAACTAATTTTGGCCGCTTAAAGGCTCCTTCACGCGACGCGACACAAATGCTCCACGTCTCGCGCGACGAGCGAGCGGTACCTTTGTGTCGCGTGCGATTCGCGTCGCGTGTTGCGCTGTTTGAAGGAGCCTTAAAGATATTTTAACATTTAGGTAGGTACTAGTTAACATTTACTTCGAAACCTTTTAGGTTCGTTAGTTTTTTTTTTTGTGACACTTTTATGAAAAATAAATTGTAGTTATTCTATAATTATATTAACTATTGCGTTCCGTAAAACCGATTTTTTAAAGAGAAAATGCGGTAACTTAATAACGGTTTTGACTGAAACCAGTCAAACTGGTTGAAACAAAAACTAAAAGTGTATTAACTTATTATACTGCACAGGTAACAAAACCCGAAGGACCCAATAAAACCTGTTTACCTTTAAGTCAATGACTGAGACGAGAGTAACGACCGCCAAAATTCATATTATTATCAAATGCATGTAACTACCGCGAAAATGCAAAATGTTAATGGGTATTATATTTGGTATATATTTTACCAAAACAATGTAGGTTGTTATTAGCCTGTAAGATGCTCATTCTGTGGTCAACTAATAAGCTTATGAAACAATGATCCAAACACTACTAAAGGTCAGGGTGCACACTACGAACAGTCATATGCTTGTAGTTAAAGACGTATTATATTTGTGCATATTAGGTAGGTATAATTATCATGTGTGGGTAATTCTTTGGTCCGATGAGTTTGATGAGCAGTTTCTTTATAACGTTTCCGCTTTTGTTGTTGATGAGTGACGTAACGTCATTCTTGATTGGAAAAATATTAGACAGAATATCCTTGCAATAATTATTTTAAATAAGCTCATTATTATGCTTCCTTGCAGCATTATCTGTGTCATAGCAACTGGCTATATTTGTATTACTGTTTAGCAGAAGTTGCATTGCCAATCGCAATAACTGTCAAAGGTAATACTGATACCATAACTTATTGGTAATCTTCTAGCTTTCTTGCTTACATTTTTTTTTTGTTATGACATCACTATGATAGACAATTTTTTTTTCCTCTTTATTTGTTTTGGGGTTTTTTATCTAAACAGATATGTCAACCCCATCATGCCTCTTACCATTATAACGTTGATTAACGTATAAACCATACTAAACAGTCAAGCTATATAAAACATGTGATAAAGATATAGGTCACCGATGAAGGACTGTTATTAAATGACATAAATTCTTGGCACCTTCTGAAGTTGGTTGGGATAAAATTGATTGTATCAATCCCACGTTAAGCCTATTTAAGTCTAATTCTCTCAAAAGTAACTCCCTCTCGCTCCTGTTGCGGACACAATCCATCAGCAAATGCTGAACGTCCTCAATCTGATTACATTCTCGGCAATTCGGTGAATCGCTTTTTTTCATAAGGAATGCAAACTTCGCTGATGGATAGTGTCCAGAGCTAATAATAGACATTCCAATGCAAACTTACGTAAACTTGCGCCGTAGCCAACACAAAGCCGACTCCGACTCCTGTGATCATCCTGCCTACTAGCAACAGCGGGTAATACTTGGCGAAACCCAGGATTAGCCAGGCAGCCACCCAGATGGGTGACGTCAGCTGTAGCGTGCGCTTGCGACCCAAACGTTGCATCAGAGCACCGGATAACATACTGCCCAGGAACGCGCCCAGTGGAGGGATGGCACCTGAGTAATAAGAGAATGTTTTAAATATATAACAATATCACAAAGCAACGTTTGGCTGAATATGATAATCCACACTTGTTAAATAAATTAACGGCTTTCCACGAATACTTTAATTGATTTCTGTTTCAGTAGCTGTTTGTAAAGAACATTTCGATAAAATAAAATACCGTGTTTAAATTCACGTCGAAAATAAAACATATAAGTATGCTACTTACTTGTTTACTTATTGCATCAAGGTAAATAGTTATTTTTCGTCAATAAATGTTCGCCAAACTGTCAAACACGGGTAAATATATTGAGGATAATATTAAGGTCTCCTCAATTACTTGGTGGATCAACTGATAGGCACATGTTTTTTGTAAAAGCCTTGTTTGCCTAAGGGACATCTGTAATTGCGGCCATGGCACTCTAACATCAAAGTGTAAATTCGTAATAAGCGCCTTTCGTTCGCTGAAATTGATCAATACCTATGTAAACAGTCATTGCCACTGAAGTGCTAATAAGCATTTAATGCGTTCTGACGATCAAACGTGAAGTTTTCACGAACACGCATTTTGTTACGCTGATTTTCCGTTACATATGGCTAAAAAACTCTTCATCAAAGTTACTATTAACAGATATTTCTAACAACATTAACCTAGGTAGCGCCAGGTTGACCGCGAAATTCAAATTTTCTTACGTTTTTAGCAATTTGCAGGTCAGTGTCAAGTTGTACATTATGTTGAACAAAATATGATTCGCCACCGTAACAAGTATTTACAGAATTATAATCATTAGAATCATTAAATCTCTCTAAGTTCATATAATACCAATGAATGGCTATTTCATGAAATAGTTATTCAGTTGGATTATACGAACTTAAGTATGTTGTGTTGAATCTATTTTATTTTTATATTTCATAGCATAGGTATGTACTCGTATGTCTATGTTTTGGAAGTTCATATGACCAATAATATCGTATTGGTTTGTAGGACTTTGCACCCGAGCAGTTCCAGGTTTATATGGATAAAACCTCATGACAAAGTTACATAGGTATCTCAATACTCAATTCTTTATTGCATTCCATATGTATTACATAGATGGTATAACACAGTTAAAGATCAATATGGACCCTGTCGGCCACCGCAAAATTAGGAGAGAGGAAGAGGGCTAAGTAGCAATGCAAGCAATTCAATATTTTTATAAATTATTACATTTGTTTAATTGGGTGTATAATTATGTATATATAATCTGGTTTTTAGTAGAAAATGTATCGCCGTAAGGGACCCTAAACCGACAGGTATCCACTAAAGCAAAGTAAGTACTGAGGCATAAACCGTTAGGATAAAAAGGGGAAGTATTAAACCCATAACAACAATGCAAAAATAGCCGCTTGATTGTGATTGTGTCTAAAATGGCGATGTCCACCCACGACATCGTCGTGCTCTGCTTATAACTCAACGCCCCCTCAGTGTTTTACTTCCGTCACTAACCAAATCGTCCCAGCCTTACTGGTCCCGATATTAAACTACGAATTTCTTCTTTCTAACCTAACATACGTAAGTAAGTCTGAAATTACCAACCCGTCTTGAGCAAGCGTGGTGATCAATGCTCGTGCCTTCTCTATAGGAGAAGAGGTCTTTGCCCTGCAGTGGAATAAAATAGGCTGTTTTCCTATTGTTTAACCTAATATAACCTAACGCATGTATACTTGGAAGGGATAGGTCGAAGTTTTTAGTAATACACGATACTTAGCCAGTAACGTTTAAGTCCCAAGTAATAGGGGTGAGCCTACGGCCTTCCAGTGGGCGCAAATCAAGACTACTGAGAAATTCCTAATAACACTTTGTCCGACCTGGGAATCAAAGGAGTGAGTTAGCAGTCGACCCTGCGACTACTAGACCAATGAGGCTTAACACAGACAAGTGGTTTCATTATTTAGATTTGAGTTATTATTCGGTCTCCCCTTACCATAGTACTTACAAACTTGCAGAAGTGCAGTGTCTAATACGGTTCTCTACCTATAAATCCTAAGGTACACATCCTTACAGAAGGTCACATGTCAGTGGAAACAAACCAGCACCCTAATTGCGTTGCACACTTTCAATCACAATCTGAATCATTTTGAGGGATATTGCTAACATACTATTTGCCATTGCTTCATATGTTCGAAAAATTTGTCTGCTCAGCAACGTAAATAACGCAATGAATGTTGTTGAACTGTCAAAATGAAAGGCATTGCTGCTGTTAGTGTATTACTTATCTACCCCGCAGTGTAAGCTGGCCTCTTTTTCTACTGAAACTTCGTAGTACGTTACGCCAGCTCGGGGCCACTGACTGATCATAACGTTTGATTAAATTTGTACAAAACATTCTTATTCCTTACCTATCCATGATTTCTGTTCACTGCTTTGTATGATCTCCGGATCTATGGTCTCGATGGACGGGATCGCGGAGGCAGAGTAGCCCCTCACCAGGCCGATGATTAGGAATGACAGCGATGCGCCAAACGTCAGCCATAACTGTAACAAGGATGAATATGAATGTCTCGACTGATTTAAAGCTAGGTCGTTCGGTGTTCCTGAATGTTATTTCTGGATATTTCTGAATTAAACTGACTGTTTCTACGGTCTGCAGAATCATTTTGACCATTTTTGTTCCCGTTTCTTATTTTGTTTCTGTTTATTTATCTGATACTTTCCGCACTCAAATGTAGAGAAGCGGACTTAATGTTATAGGCATTTTCTACCAGTCAGCCTTTGGGTGATGCAGAGACAAAACAGGAGTAGATGCAATTACGAAAATAAAGGAATACATTTTTTTGTAATTGCGCCTACCACTGTTACATCGTTACTGTGATAACACGACTATAAATTTCCTATATCTGAGAGCAATGAAAAATAAATAATTGACCTTCTATCGTAAGTAAACAACGCAACGTTGTAAATATTATTGTTTTATTATTATTACATGTTTATAAAAATATATTTCTTTTGTAAATTATATTTCAAAATATACAACGTGTCGTTTTGCATCCTCGTCAAATTTCAGGAGGCTGTTATATAAGTCATAAATAATCAAATAAAATTACGATCCTGTTTAAAGATTAATACATACTAGTTTTTTTAGATGTTTAAGTTTGACAGTATTCCAGAATACTCCACTTTCAAAGAACAGAATCGTCCCGTTGCGTATGTGGTAGGCAGTGTCGCGCGACTATGTCGCTGTGTGCGTGCGTTACAGTTAGAGCGCAGTTACAGGGCGGTATCACACGGGACCTACACATGGCGATTTCCAGAAATTATAAAAAAGTTTAAAAAAGAACCTACTTATTTTATTATTGATTCGTGTCGAAAATCATTAGCAAAGTTACGTCCTCGAATTTGACGAGGATGCAAAACGACACCTTGTATAATGTACAAGTTCGCTAATTAATAGTCCCGTCATGCTGTCCTATAATTTAGATAGGTAGGCACGTGTACATCCGAGATCTATAATTATGACAAAGAGTGTGGGTTAATGCGCTGTAAGTATGTGTTTAGTTGGAAAGTCAAAACATTAATATATAAACAAAAAGACATACATAATAAGTAAAAATCATACATCTGAACTTTGTCTGTGCATCCCGCGCAAAACGGTTAATTACAACTTTATACATAATATACGTACGTGACATTCGTGGTCAACACAACAGGTGAACAGGTTATTGGCACATAATAAGTAAACACACAGAAGACGCACTGGACTGAACTAAGTGGCCGGTTGCAGACCAGGAGCTGAGCTACGAGTAAGTTCGTTTAGTTGAGGTAATTTTTTATATTTGTGTTCATAGATTGTGGTCTGAACACAAGTACGAAAAATTATCTCAGCTATGCGAGCTAATGTAAACTAACTTAGGTTGGCTCTTGGTCTGCCACCGGCTAGGGTGGTCGCACCTCTGACGGAAGTTGCGTCGCGTATCCTCTAACGCGTAAACTGTCCGTGTTTGCGGGGGCCTTAACGCCAGAACGGACAAGTAGATAATAAAACATTCTACCTTACACACTCTACCGATGATGCGTTAGTGTGTCGAGCATACTAATGAAGTTACGCGACGCATCTTCCGTCAGATGTGCGACCACCCTAAACATAACCAATATTATGTTGACGCAAAAATGTGGTCGCATATGTTTATTTGCGTTTTTACCTATATTCGAAAGTGCGAAATATTTTCTAAACAAACAAAATATCCGCCATATTCTTGTGAATTTGGCGCGTTCCCTACAGCGCTACCGGATGTGCAGTTCGGACTGCATACAGCCAGGTGCACGACGTACCTAAATTCAAATTATGTGTTTTAATGTAAATGATTTTATTTCTGTAAGTAGGTTTGTAATACACTTTTACACGTCAATTATATATTTTTTTTAACTAGATGAATCCGGCGTTTCCTATCTGACTACTCTGAGAAGAAAGGCCGAAACAAACAAATAACACAACAAATGTTTTTTTTGTTTATTATTTTTTATTTTGCTTTTTGTTTCCTTAAAATGATGTGGATAATATGGCTCCAAAATAATATAAATATTACCAGAATATCTGTTTAAATGTCTTGGCTTAACACAAAATTTTGTAGATCATTAGCCGAAACGACCATAGGCACAATAAGTATAAGACAATATGACAATGACTGCTGAAGTGCTGAGATAACATCTCACATAGCAACGTGGTATAGAGCCATGTCCTTTACTATAAAGAGGTTCTCATCATGGGGATGCCCCTAGTGATACAATAAATACTTAAGCACTTTCAATGATTAATGATTATGATAATACATTATCATAATCATTAATCAAAAGGCATTTCAATCGCTATAAAGGTAATAAACCGCTCCCTAGGTCACTAGCAAGCCAATAGGATATGTGACGTCCCGAGTATTTATCCTAGTCTAACCAACCGTGATTGAGAGACTTGTTAGGTACTGTCATGGAAATTCTCTTTAACAATCCTGGGAATGAAACAGTGCCTTTATGACGGTGGTGACTGCGGTGAGGCTAGGGTTGTCAACTTGTTTTATATCAAATATAGTATTTTCAAAGCCATTGCCTGTTAAAATATAGTAGGTAGCGAAAATATGAAAAAATATAGTAGGTATATTTATTTTTAAAAATGCATGTTTTTTGTTACGTTGTGCTTTTATTGACAAGTTTTTTTTTAATGTCTCATAATATAATGAACTCTAACATTTTTTTTTTAGTAAAAAATAAAATATATTAATACAAAATACTTTTATTTCACCTTTTACGAGATTACTAAAGGCCCTATTGTGCTCATCTCGCCATTTTGTAATCATCACTGAAAATATACGCTCCGTACCTAAAAGCTGAGGTTGCTGGTATAGAAAGAAGAAAAATAGTATTTTCACCTACTATTTTTTTTAAATATATTATTTAGGCCTCTAATAAAGTCGGAGACTATTTAATATGGGTTGGCAACGCTAGGTGAGGCTGACGACGTCATTGAAGTAATTGGCAGTTTCCTATGGGTATCGCAGGGGTTGCATCCTACTCCTATGTTGCATCGGTTATAAGTACTTATTATAATGTGAGTGCTTAATAAAGTGTGAGTATTCAAAGTGAGAGTGAACAGGCTTCTTCTGGGTAAGCTCACTCCACCGTCGGCTTAGTCTCTGTCACCACTGACCTAGACTCACCTCAAGAGCAAACCCATCTTAAATAAATAAATTAAAAAAAAATTACTTCTAAAACAAGGTGCTAAGTCTTGGCCCTAGGGCACGCCACGATAGCGGCGGTAAGACCCCTCTTTGAGGAGTGGCTAGAGAGGCGTTACGGCGTCCTCACCTACCGCCTGACGCAG
Source organism: Brachylomia viminalis (assembly GCA_937001585.2). Lineage (NCBI taxonomy): Eukaryota > Metazoa > Arthropoda > Insecta > Lepidoptera > Noctuidae > Brachylomia > Brachylomia viminalis. Next base: position 7,830,224 of record OW443302.2, on the reverse strand, counting down.
GTCCTCACCGGATACGGATGTTTCGGGAGGTTCCTGCACATCATCAGGCGGGAGGAAACGCCCGGGTGTCACCACTGCGATGATCGCCCCGAGGACACGGTGGAGCATACGGTGGTGGCCTGCCCTGCATGGGTGGAGCACCGCCGTGTCCTCGTAGAGGCGATCGGCAGCGGCGGCGACCTCTCACGCCCGGCCCTGGTTCAAGCCATGGTCCGGGGCGAGGGGGAGTGGGAGGCAGTCGCCTCCTTCTGCGAAGCAGTCATGCTAGCGAAGGAGGTGGTGGGACGGGAGAGGGAGAGAGTCTCCCGTCCAAGCCGCCGCGGTGGACGCTCCGGGCGTCGGGAGCCGCGTGACGACTCCCGGCCACCGTAGGCGCGGGCCTGCGGGCGGTGAGTAATGGGTAGCTCAACGTCCGATCAGGACCAGGCCCGTGCTGGACGGCGCGTACGTGTTCCACGCGCGCCTCAAAGAGATGTCAGTATCGAAGAGGGGGCCCACTAGGGCCCAAGCCTGCCGGGAAAGCGGGATCATCCAAAAGGGGTACCGCTGACCCGGAACATAAAGGGCCAAGGAAGGAACACGGGTGGGTTTTAGTCAGTAAGAGTCTGACACTCCCTTCCGCTCCACCCAGAGCGGGAGGGGTCATTTGATGATATCCCATCCTCAAAAAAAAAAAAAAAAGTTAGCCCTGCTGCCACCGGACATCTGCCATAGAGTTATATGCTTCGATCTCACGTTACGGGCATAACTAGGTAACCTGTTTCAAAATAAATATGTACTTTATTTTGTGAATCCAATGTGTAAAACAAAGAATCATAATAAAATTATATTCTACTGCTTAGTGTTATGTTCACATCCGCAGTCTGCGAGACGCGCGACGGCCACCAGTCAAAATAATGATCGGCAAATTACATAACTTGTTTAATAAATTGATCCATTTGCCATTCATGTCGCTATTTTAGTATTATATACAATTGGGTGCATCTGCCCGTGGCGTGACCGGCGGAAGAGGGCTATCACGCCACGTGATTGCGTTTAAAACGATTCACGTGTACCAACAGCTGTATCATTCGCGTGACAAACCTTTCACGCTGAGATTTACAGTTTATTTTTAAATATACAGAATCCCTTAGTATTCTGTATACTTACATAGTTTCTTTACGATGTGAGCAGGCAAAATAACATTAAATAAATAAGTACCTACAGTATTAAAACAATGGAGATTAACATTTAAGAAATGCATGATCATTACCATTTTTTTTTTAAATCGGCGATTAACTTGCTGTTCATTTGCATTCCAATTTGACTCCAATTATTTAGTTCTATCAGACAGACGACATTTAGGTTCCACCTCAACGTGGCTCAATTATTTATCAGGAAACTTGATTTTGATAGGTTTGTTGGCGTTTATTAATAAATTGACTTTTCCTTGTTCATAAAAATGGAGCAAGCTCCATTTTGTTTACTCTTGTAGGTACCTATTGCGCACTGTCAAGCATTATCTACCTACTCGGTAGGTATAAATGGCCTTTCCATTCAAAATCTCAATCAACTTACCTACATATTCGAGTAGGTAGGTACCTAACTGTTGATAATAAACGAATCGCTGTTTGTCTTTTGCCCTTAGATAAAGAGGAGAAAATCATTTTCTAATAATGATTAAAAATATTGAGCTAGAATTTGATATGGGTCATTTTAATAATGCTGGTGGCGTAGATAATCTTCATTATCTTGAATTTTGCAGCGCTGCAATAACATAATGCATTTCGTGGTACACGTAGTGTCGCCCGCCGCCGTGACCAAACGTAGGTAGGTAGGTATTCTGAGCAATCACACACTCAGTTTTTAATGCCGTCGTGTTGGTTATCTCATAATATCGTCCTTCACCTCTCGAGAATACGGAGTTCTATTGAAAAAACACTTGTAAGTACATACATAAAAAACTTCAATAGCCATGGTAGGTACTATGGCTATTACTACTCATGCGGTACAAAGGTATGCATGAGCAGTAATTCAAGCACGTAGCAACATCATGTCAATGGGTGCCACTCCAAATTACACATTTACAATCATCAAGGAAATCATGCAGAGTAGTTATCAATACCTAATCCATAACCCCGAACAATTTAGATTCTTACACAAGATTCCAACCTATCACAAGTTCGGTCAGTGATCTGTTGATTTACCTACATCATTGATTACATAATTCTAATCTTCTTCATAGCGATGGCAAAAAGTTCAAACATCTTTGGCCCAAAATTCAGCTACGAAAACTTCTCTCGCTGACGCAGTTAAGATCCTCAAGTGCACTGGTGACAGGGCGGATGGTGGGCGATTGTCTGTGGGGAGGTGTCGCATACGCACTTGATCTCAAGTGCGTATGCGACTGCAGATCTCTGAGCCGTCCGTGAACCCCCATCTATGGAGATTGTCTATGCTCCGGCCGGCTTGGGTTCATGTTCTCTTCCCCATGGTAATGAGACTAATGAATATGGTCATCTAGACGCACTGCAAGTTACCATCCTTACCTAGTTGCTATTCCACCAATTCGCACTAAGCGTTTCCAAATGTCTTTTGTTATGCGCACAACAAAAGAGTGGAACTCTCTACCTGCGTCTGTGTTTCCGAACGCATACAACCCTAATCTCTTCAAAGTGAGAGTGAACAGGCTTCTTCTGGATAAGCTCACTCCTTCGTCGACTCTGTCTCTGTCACCACTGACCTAGACTAGAGTCAAGAGTAAAAATTAATTTAAACAAAAACAATATGATTTGAAGTCGATTATTTGAACTTTTCCGGAAATACAATAACGCCAATTACTTATTATAGGTACCTACTTCAAATTATTCTGACAGCAGCTTACAAGATTATTTCCATGTTTGGGTTGAAAAATGTTGTAAACGACTTTTCACCATCAGATTTCGCACTCGATTTTTATGGTGAAAGTTAAAACCAGTAACATTACGTTATATGACACAACGCATTATGCTGATGGATATTATAGCTATTATCATAAATTAGTTATCTGTGCTTATTACCCAAGTCATTATTGTGGGAATTGTGGGTTTATTCTGATTGTGCTCCTAGCTCAATTGGTCCGATCACGAAGTTTAAGAAGTTTAAGTAATGCTTCCATCGTCAATGCCTGCCCAAATACTTCCTAGATCATTTGCTATACATTGATCACAATGAGAAGTGACCTCAGTTGATTGCGGATATTATTAGGTAAGTACCTTCTATCTATCTATGTTTTATTAGACGAGAAAGAAGGTCATTTTTATTATTAGTGATAAGTACATTATAATGATCACGATTTTAATTATAATCATATTTAAATCAATGCATAACTTTACTCGTCATAATAATACTAGCCTTTTTCAATAAGTACCTATATTAAATTAAATATTCTGACGACTAAGATTGAATTAGTACCTACAAAAGTTGACTATTGTTTAGATACTATAGAATATAGTATGAGGAACAGCGTGTAAAGTTCACTCATAATCCATAGAAAAGGGAGGATCCTCCGAACCTCCAGTAACCCTGTATGCTAGTTGCGCGGCAAACTCTGCTTGCGCGATACAGGATTTGACGTGACGTCAGGATGATGCGTAGTTCGCATGTCAGGCGTTGTAGATATACAGAATTCTACTGATAAAAAATACGGATCTGTTGTAATTAAATAAAAAGTATGAATCCAATGTCAATGATGAAATGAATAGTAATATTATTAGAATAATTAAACCATTTAACAATAAAATGTCTAATAGGTAAACCAGTTGCCCTAAAATAAGTTATAAATAAATTATAGTGCCACATAATGCGCACGTCATCGTTCGTACGCACAAACAGGCTCTAATGGAAAACACTTAAAAAGGCGTTTTTAAATATTTTCATTTGTGCCTACGTACACGTTAGTATCCCACAATATGCGAGGAGATGTTGTGCTAGGCCATGTTGCTAGGACCCGAGGTGGCGGCGCGTAGTGTTCCACGCGCGCCCCTCATAGACGTCGCGGGGGGAGTCAAACACCTCACTCCCCCCCAGACCCGGAGTGGCCCGCAGTGGCGGGCCGGCACCAGTCGGGGGTTGCGGAAGGATCGTACGTTCCCGCGACCCCCGGCGTAGGTGTGAGATGGAACACCGGGGTGGTTTTTAGTCAGTAAGAGTCTGACAGACCCCTCCGTCCGCCCCAGGGCGGCGGACATCCATGAGGATTTTCCACCCCGGACACAAAAAAAAAAAAAGGCCATGTTGCTAATGAAATCGATACTACCGAATTAGATTCATACAACACTTGAAAACGAACGAAACGAAAAGAAACATGTTTTCTCTACAAAATTAAGTAAACAATTACCTATCTGCTGAACAAAGATTTCTTTCCTAGGAAGTAATCAGCCTAAGCTAGGAAATAAATGACAGTTCCTGCATTGAACCAATTTTAAGAAAATGGTAGTAACCGATGAAAATACTGATAGTTTTACCGAATACCTACCGTATCTGTATGCTAGAATAATCAGGGTTATTTTTGATAGGCCTACACTACTTAACAAGAAAGTCCTCAGAACACTTTGTAGCGAGTGCCAGCTGTAGCAGATTCATGCTCACTAGCGAAAAAATATGATCTAATCATGATCATGCATAAACTATGCCTCCCGACCGAACCACTTCCAAATCAAACAAAGTTATAACCACAATATCTTTACAAAACACAAAAAAGAGTCAATTGTTCGTCAATCACAACAGGTTGGTCGACGCAAAATCACAACAAATCATTAGATAAAGAGGAGAAAATCATTTAAAATCATCAATTATGCGTAAATGATTACTCTGTCACTATATAGTTTTTTACGATATTTCAGCTAAGAAATACCTATGCGCCTTTAACCTCTCTGACGGCACGGTTGGCGCAGTGGTTAAGCGATTGACTGCTGCGCTGCGAGTCGCGGGTTCGATTCCCGCACGGAACAAATATTTGTATGAACAACAAATATTTGTATAATAAAATAATAATAATATGAGACAACATCCACACAAGTCAAAGTCAAAGTCAAAGCATTTATTTCAAATAGGCACATAAAAGGCACTTTTGAACGTCAACATTTACATTTAAATAGAATTGATTCTAGTCGCCCCTTCCAAAAGGTAGTTTCGTATGGAGAAGAATGGGCAAGAAACTCCATCGTTACTCTTTTAAAATGTGTTACAATACTTTGTATACATTAATTATATAATTATATGTGAAGACGATGCACCTATAATAAAAATTACCCTACCAAAATAGGTAAAAAGAATTTTATAAACGTAGCAATGATAAATAAGTTAATTAAATGATAGATACATGGTGTTCACATATTTACAAACATTGTAAAAGTATACGATTTCCCAAATTATGTAACCAATTAATATGTCAGTGTGTGAGTTAAAGTAGTCACAGAATGTAAACCAATGTCATAAAAATAACAAACCATACAATTAAAGTAGCAACCAGTTTTAATTTTGTCAAGATCCTAGATTGTCCTGTGGAGCTGGACCAGCATGTTTCCAAGCATTCTTATCTTGGATATAATCCTCTAATTTGTAATATGCTTGTTTACACAGTGAACTTTTTATATGAGTTTTAAATTTTCTTTCATTTAATTGCAATATATTACAAGGTATTTTGTTGTAGCATTTAACACAGTACCCCATAAAAGATGTATGTACTTTAGCTAATCTGAAAAATGGTTGATCAATTTTATCTTTATTTCTTGTATTAAAATTATGTCTATCACTTATTTTATTAAAAAGATGTAGATTTTTTCTTACGTACATAATATTTTCATAGATGAATTGGCAAGGTACCGTCATAATATTAGATAATCCTTTTAAATAGTTCCCTGAGAGATTCGCGTTGACGTAGATTATAAATGGCTCTGACAGCTCTCTTTTGCAAAATAAAGATGGATTCAATGTCAGCAGCCCGACCCCACAGTAAAATGCCATACGACATAATGCTGTGGAAGTAGCTAAAATAGACCAAACGCGCGGTTTCTACATCTGTTAACTGTCTTATCTTTCTAACAGCATAAGCGGCCGAGCTTAGCCGCCCCGCAAGAGATGTTATATGAGGTCCCCATTGTAATTTCTCGTCTAGCGTGATTCCCAGAAAAACTGTGTGATTAATTAATTCCAGTTTTTCTCCATTCAACATGATGTCACACTCGCTACTTCTTACATTCGGTAATTTAAATTTAATGCATTTGGTTTTTTTACCATTTAGTACCAAATTATTTACCGTAAACCAATCATGGACCTGAAGAATAGAGCTATTCACGTCGTCAAGATTTTGTGGCCGTCGGTCTATCTTAAATATCAATGATGTGTCATCTGCAAATAACACCATCTTCGGTTGATTTTGAAGTAATTGGGGTAAATCATTTATATAAACTAAAAAGAGGAATGGACCCAATATCGAACCTTGAGGAACGCCCATTGCCATTTCAGACCCTAATGAGTTTACGCCGTTTACTTGAACTGTAACTTTTCTATCTTTCAGGTATGATCTGAGTAAATCAAGAGCTGTATTTCTAATCCCATAGTGCTCTAGTTTCAGCAGAAGTGTCTGATGGTTTACGCAATCGAACGCCTTAGAGAGGTCGTAAAAGATTCCAATGGCATCTTGTGCTTCTTCCCAGGCGTTAAAAATGTTCTTTATTAGGGTGACACCAGCGTCAGTGGTACAACGCCCTTTGGTGAAACCGTACTGTTGTTCATGAAAGATGGAATTTTTATTAAAGTGACGTAACATTTGATTGAGCATCAACTTTTCAAACACCTTACTGAGAACGGGCAGAATTGACACAGGCCTATAATTGTTGGGTTCTTTACTATCACCGGATTTGAACAAAGGAACTATTTTACTATGTTTCATGAGATCCGGATCAAGGTCTTCAGGTCTCGAACTAGACAGAGCCTGTACTACGGTAACCTGATGACTGATATACATACTTATATACATATACACACCCAGACATAGGTCCAACAGACATGTTCATGCACACAAATGTTTGACTTGTCCGGGGATCGAACCCGGGACCAGCGGCTCAGAAGGCAGGGTCGCTACCAAAGACTATATAACCACGTGGTTATATTATCTTTGGTCGCTACCAACTGCACCAACTGGTCGGTATGACCAACAAGTAGTTGTTCCGCGTCTGGCTGTTTATGTATGTGAGTTAAATGTTTGTAAACGCACCCACAATATAGGAGATATTTCTAGTTTACCTTAGAAACCGAGGCAACGTTTAAAAAAAACCATTGAACCGAAATCTGTAAAGTTAGAGCAGCCGTAGGTACTACTTAGAACAGACATATATCTACACGTGCCTATCGAAATCATTTGATACGCAATCCATAATTTTGTTTAGTTTTTGTTGCTGCTTTACAAAATTAGGATTCTCCATTGTAACAACATACTATAATATTTTCTAAAGAGGATAAATGCACTGAAGACCGAAAAGATATATAATTTGTTAAAAAGAGTAATAATTTCTGAAATATAAATTACAGGCTGTCGTGATTATAAAAAGTATAGACTCACCATGCTTAAGCTAATGACTGCTAATAAAGTCTCGTGTTAATATTGATAGCTTCACTTCCATCTAAATACTTCAGTATCATAAACGATTAACCCTGCATCAAAATATAGAAGGACAGATACGCTTCTATTACATTACATAAAATACACATACAAAAAAAAACCCTACAAAGTGAAAAACGAAGTCAAAGTGAAGGCACGTGAACATATCCGTCAGAAGTTGGCTGAAACATCCCAGCGCTGAGTTGCTGGATTCGTTTTCTCCTCTACCCATCGTTATTTCCCCTGACCAAGGCTTATGTTGTTTATATGTATGTATCTATGTATCTATATATTAGTATTTATTCTTGTATTATATAGTAATTTCCGAGCTATCTATCCCGTATGTTGCACCTGCCATGGTATATCTCTGCATCACCCTAAGGTTGACTGGTAGAAAATGCCTCAGGCATTAAGTCCGCCTTTGTACAGTATTTTTATTACTTGTGCATAAAGTTTAATAAATAAAAACAACTTTAATTTCGGAAGTCGGTGTATTTGGTTTTTGTGTTTTCGTGTTGTTTTTGTTTTTTTTGCCACCGACTTCCGAAATTAAAGTTATTTTTCGTACCACTTGCTCAAAAAAGTGACATTCTATGCCACAAAAAGCGAACATAACAATAGTCATTTTTAATCTGTTAAAAACAGGGAAAGAAAATTGTACTGAATTTCGTTCATCCTCTAGGGGGAGAATGTGATTTAAATTTGGAATACTTACCGAAATTTACACTGAACTACATCTGTGTTTACACCATTGAGTTTGTATATAAAGCATTATACATCTTTTTGAAAAAGGAATACGCATTTATTATGCAGTTATGATTATTAAATAAAATTACGAAAACCGACGAGGCCGTATGAGCTTGATGCCTTTGCTTTTCCGACAAAAAAATAGTAGTCTAGGAATTTGCCGCGTTTTTGTTTTCTTCAAATACATAAACGTTAAGTTTGTTTTAATTTATTTTTATAAATAAGTTAATGTTCTAAAAATACGTTTAATTGTCATTATTTTTAATAAATGCTTATATCATATTATTATTGTGTTAATTTTTTCGCAAATGGTACGAAAAGTAGAGTATTTACCTCGGTGATAAAGCTGTCTTAGTCTTGGGTGAACTTAAATCCCTCGCTACACTCAGGACTCGTCTTAAATTCCTCGCTTCGCTCGTGATTTAAGTTTTTAACACCCTCGCTACGCTCGGGAGTAAACCTCGAGTCCTTCATTACGCTCGCGATTTAAATCGTCACCCGCGACAGAAGACATTGCTTTATCCCCTTGGTTAATAATCTACTATTTCACGACGCAGTGTTTTTTTTGGAAGTCAGTGGTTTTTTTATAACGGTCAAACGGGCAAAAATCGGTTTATAACGGAGTTCTAAAGTCACAAACATTTTTTTTTAAATACACACAAATTGAAATCCTCCTCCTTTTCTGAAGTGGGTTAAAAATGTCCTGTGAACCTGTAATGGGCGTTTTCACATTATCAGGTAACGACACCAACCCGACACCAATATGTCGGCAGGTATAACCGATTCGATACCGATATTATTATTATCGGCCCTATAATATTGGTGAATATCGATGACCATCGCGACGTACCAAACGACCACAGTCGTAAACATCGACGTCTCGCGATTAGCTGACCGCCTATATCTAGCTTTCATAACAAATGGAAGTAAGTAAACCTATTCGTAAGAAATACAGATATGCACCTCCCTTTACGGGGGTTGGAGCAAGAAAGTTATTGTTTTTTTTTTTATGGTTGTCTGCAAATCCTAGCCTGCGTACAAAATTTCAGCTGACTAGGACTTCGGGAAGTGCCCTGGAGGTTATGATGAGTGAGTGAATCAGTCAGTGACGAAATCGACGTATTTTAGGTTGGTATTAACAAAATCCAGAGTATAAAAGCTAGATAAATGAAACTTGAGTGGGTGTAATAAGTAAATTCTTATGTGCGATTGCAGACTGCATACGACAGTCCGAAATTAAATCATTCGAAAGGTACTTACCGTGCGTTGACGCGAAAAGACGAAGATCCGATGCGAATCATCCGATTTCGACTTATTAAAAATATAGAAGAAACTATAGTTTTGTAATTTTACATAAATAGTTAAATATTCTTGCGACTTAAGCAAACTATAAATAAGTATCGACGTAACAAGTAAAACATGAGACGAAATGTAAGCAAACTAATTCATCTTCATAATCATGCCAGACATGAATAACTTACACAAAATATAAAAGTAACAATAAATTGTGAAATGGTTAAAGTATCAGATATAAATAATATTTAACCAAAAATTGGTTTTTGACTTAGCATAGTTTATGGTACTTACAAGTAAATCCTGTCCATTAGTCTTACGTGTAATAAAAATTTCTGCAGTCCAGCAGCTAATTACGATTTGATAAATGCAGATACCATTTATTAATATTGGACATTGAAGGCAAGAGTGACGATTTGAGAACGTGCCTTTGTTATCGCTCATACGCTGCACAATTTACGTAATAATTATGTTTGACTTATTTCCAAGTGTTACCTAAACAAATTTAACCGGCTCAATACCCATTACATAACGGAGCTTCACAGATTTTTACAATGCATTGTTCCTTTTTCAATGCCATTGACTTTCAGCGGAAACGAAGTGTAATTTTTATTTATTTATTTTTTGGGTGGGTAATCGTCAAATAACATCTCCCGCTCTGGGCGGAGCGAGAAGGCGTGTCAGACTCCTACTGACGAAAATCCACCCGTGTTCCTTCAGTTGCCTGTGCCAGGGGCCACGGTAACCCTTTCGGACTTTCCCGCAACCGTGGCAGGCAACTAGCGGCCCTAGCGGACCCCGTCGTTGATGCTGACATCTCTTTGAGGTGCGCGTGGAACACAACGCGCCGTCGACCCGGGCCTGGTCCTTATCGAACGGCGAGCTGTCGACCCGGGACTGGTCCTTAAATTATCGGACTGCAAGTTACCCATTGCTTACCGTCTGCAAGCCCGCGCCTACGGTGGTCGGGAATCGGCCTGGGATTGCCGACGCCAAGGGCGTCTTCTGCGGAGCCTGTGGGCGCGAATTTTGCCTCTACGAAGTGTAACCCTACACTGACGATAACGACCGACGCGACGTTGCCTTCAATTAGTTTCCAAAATAACATCCCAGTTAACAATTTAATTGAATAATTGATGAAAAGATTTAAGAAAGGTTGTTATTGAATTATGTTGAATGCAAATAAGTTTTCATTTTCGTCGAAAGGGGAAGCGGTAGGTATCTACCGGATTCAAAGAGGGTCTTTTGGGGTCCATGAAGCAATCATGTGTGTCTGCATGTGTCTGTATTTTCTTCTTATCTCATTGAATAGTGGTATATATAGCATAGTTCAATGAGAAAATATACAAGAAAACAGCCAGAAGAAAATATTTAAATAATAAGTAATTTCCTCTCATAAAATTCGTGAAAGATGATTTTTTTAAACCAATTAAAGGTACACTTTAAAGGAGACATTTTATTTTTGTATGCGACTCCGGCCATAACATGTACGCTTTACAAAACATGGGATACAAACCCCTGAATACAATAAAGACTGTTTTGTTTCACAATAACTAATATTTTTTTGACACTAAATACTACAAAATGAAAATGTTTGTCGATTGTCACGAGAGTTACGAACTTACGACCATCGACATCCAGCCATGACATTTACATAACCTAGACCTGTCAAAACTGTATTGTTATTTTCGTTATTTTGTTTATTTTTTATGTTATGTTTATGTTTATTGGGCCCACCAACACGATCTAATCTTTTGATCCATTTCTGGGTTTGAGCGCATCTTGATTAAAGGTTATAACAGTGTTAACCGCTAGACAAAGCCAAAGTGCGGTGCAAACACGGTTGGCGCAGTGGTTAAGCGATTGACTGCTACGTTACGTGTCGCGGGATCGATCCCCGCACGGAACAAATATTTGTATGACCTGCAAGTAGTTGTTCGGGGTCTGGCTGTTTGTGTATGTGATTTTAAATGTTTGTAATCGCACCCACGATACAGGAGAAATTCCTAGTGACGGGCAACGTTTAAAAAAAAAAAAAGTCGTAAGAAATTAAAAAGAAAGAAATGAAACACAAAATACCACAGAAAGCCACGAAGTCGAGACTGACAGATCAGATGTGATTTAAAATAGCATTACCAAAAATATGTTTGAATTTTTCATCAAGAAGTATTTTTTTTTTACGATTAATCACAATTTCTTTTAAATCAATTGTACGAGTTAACTATCTTAATATCTTATCTTAATAGCATATAAATACATGCCTTTCATATTTATATATATAACGTCTACGTGATATGTAGGTAGGTAACATGATTTCTGGTCGAAAGCACGCAAGTATGACGACGCCATGATATCCATGAATAGAATATGGACATAATTTGAAAAACTATTTTTTTTGTGCCTAAGTAATCAGGGGAATATTCAGTAAAGAATATTTTTCCTCAATTCGTGGATTTTTTTCGTCTTTTTTCATTACCGTACACTTTATGGGCGAAAATGAAACATCTTCTTTTGTTACGTCAAATATACAAACTTTCTACCTACCTACTTGAATCTGCATCTGCATATTCACATCCATGATTTATCAATCTGATCCAGAATATACCTGTCCCACTTTCTAAAGAAAGTTACAGCAGAAATCGAAACGAACCAACCCACCTTTCAAGCAACCGGCTTTATAGAAAGTACTTATAAACAAAAAGGAGTTTTTAATACAGTTGCTCAAAAAGTGGTGTATTGCAGGGACGTATAGCGTTTGGGATGTGGGCTATTACATAATAGTGCTTTTTTTTTACCTTTCCCGAACTCGTGCGTCTCTTTCCCAACTGTCAAAATAATGTCTATTAAAAAGAAAAACCAACCATGAAGTTTTTACTAAAGAGTTTTTGTGATTCATACAAATACGTATATTTCTAAAAAGAAGCTACTAATTTATTTCAATATCAGATTTAATGATTTAATTGAATGTGTTAGGTTAGGTTTCATTTAATTTCATCTCATTAAATTTCTCAGTATATTTATGAAAATCTTTTGTATGCACATAAAAATATTAATCTGTTTAAAAAGTACAGTGATATTCATAATTTAAATATTAGAAACAAGCACAAATTTGTTGTTCCTACTACCAGGCTCAAGAAAATAGGTGGCTCGTTTAGATGCCAATGTATACCTACGTTTTTATAATAAACTTCCTAGCCACATTCAAGCACTAAGCCTTAATAAATTCAAATCTTTTATAAAAAGGAAACTATGCCAGAATGCCTATTATACTGTCAAAGACTATATTGAGGACAAAAAGGCTTGGGATTGAGTTGCTCCAATAAAGCACAGGCAATGTTAATTTATTTTATTTCGCTAACTATTTTTACTTTTAATCTTTGCTATAAGTATCTATACTTATTTACATATACAATGACACTAATATTTACTGTATAAAGTATTATATTATTTTAAATTATTGTGAATGTGAGGACTATGTGTGTTTTTGTTGCAGTTTTAATCATGTTCTGGCAGTTTGAGTAGCTGATGCGGCCTACCCAAATGTCCTTTCTTTGGTATTGTTCGTCGAATCGTTGAGCTCCTTAAGTTCTGAGTTGAGCTACACGGGTACTGACAAGACTGATGGACAGGTCCACTCAATCTGTGTGGTTCTTTCCTCAAAAGACCATTTCAGACACAAATCTACATGGTCCTCAAAGATTATTATAATATTATTCTAATTATTGTGAATGTGAGAACTATGTCGGTCATTGATTTATTTATATTTATTTTTGTATTTTTCTCAACGTAATCATGATCTGGCAGTTTGAGTAATTTATGCGGCCTACTCAAATGTCCTTTCTTTGGTATTGTTCGTCGAATCGTTGAGCTCCTTGAGTCTAAGTTGAGCTGCACGATTACTGACAATTGCGTGCACTGACTGGACAGGTCCACTCAATCTGTGTGGTTCTTTCCTCAAAAGACCATTGCAGACACCGATCTACATAGCTTTCACATGACCTGACCAAGATTTTGTCTGGACTTTAAAAGAGACTGTGACCTCTGAGTTTGATTCGGCCTTTCTTCTCAGAGTAGTCAGATAGGAAACGCCGACCCCATCTAGTTTAAGAAAAAATATGATTGACGTGTAAAAGTGTTTGTTCAAACCTACTTACAGAAATAAAATCATTTATCATTTATCATTCATTTTCATTTCATATCAATAAAAAAAATATACTGAAGACTAAGCTGTATGGATAGTTCCCTTTGCCTACCAAAATGGGTGAAGAAAAAAAAACTCTGCTTATATAATACGGTTGGCTCCATTTTTATTGTGTTTTTATTATTTTATTAAATTGCTTAATTTTTACGCAACTGTATTAAAAATAGTCGTTCAGTACACCTGCGGAACCGTCATTGCAACTTGTTCCGACTGTCAACCCTCGCCTTCGGCTGCGCCTCGGCTCGGGTAGACATTTGTCGGAACTCTTTGCAATGACAGCCTTTCTGCACTTGTTATGAAATATACTATTAACCTTACTTATAGGATATTAGGTACATATTATTATCTGTGGAAACCTGTAAATGGCCTTCAGTTGCATTTTGTTTAAGTACACTGTATAATATAGCTGTAAGTTTCCCGAATATAATAAAATAAAATATTGTATTTAGTAGCTCCTACAATGAGTAAAATAGAAAGAATATCACAAAATACCTGAACAGGAAGTCAGTACAAGCATAATACAATTATTCAAATGGCTCACATTTCTCATTTCGTATGGAAAAATATTTAAATATTTATTATTTAAACACAAATTTACCGAGTTAACAGAGCGAAAAAAATATATAATTTACTTACTCGTCATTTCAAATAAATATTATTTTGTAGGTATTGGAACTTATACAACTTACTAAATCAGCTTCTGAACAACACTATCAAAAATCCGCATGCTCCTTTTAATGCACGCAAATCAATTAAGTTAAATATTAAGTTATTACCGTTTATTTTTAATATACTACTGTTTGTTTTCCCATAAGAACAAAAAACTATATAAAGGTTGCGTTTAAATAACAAATCGTTCAAAATGGTTCAGAATTAAACGCGCATATAAACTAAATTGTGAGCAAGCACTAATCGCTTTCCTTATCTCAACGCTCATTTGAAAAACCGATGACTTAGACATAACACTGCACTTAAACCGCTCACGAAATTAAGGACTTACCTGTTTCAACAATGCCGGCGATACTTTAGTCATCATCACGCACCGTTACAACTGTGCTGTTTAGTAAATACGGCCGATTTTAGCAACAATTACTACTATCAAATTGCTAGCACTGTACATACGCTGCCACAGAAGAGCGCGATGTAGTTAAGTACCTATATATCGCACATATAGTTTCGAATAATGACCGACGACCGACTCCTCTTGGCAGTCAAGAATGACTGTACAGATACCAACCTCCTACCACCTGTTTTGATTACAATCTGCGCAAACGCCTGATCATGTGAGATGATCCTCCACCGCGGGCTTGATACCCTCGATTTAACAACCTTGACAATTGACACGTCTTGTTCAAAAAGAACCGGTTCAATATAATGTGACATTATGCATACATCAACAGAACAAATAAATGGTTACCTAAATTATACGCGACAATAAGATGAACTTATCCTGATAGGATGTTCACTAATTCAACGCTTTAGTATCCATTGATTGTCTCATTGGATACTTCTACTATTTTACGCAAATAGCAAAAATGTTGTATCACTCCAAAATATGACGCAATTATTGCATTACACAAACAACATAACATCCAGTAACTCTAATAAATTGGAGCAAAAATAAACTTTTTAATCGCATCCTTTAATTCACAGTGCAGCTAAAACCTAAAATCGTATAAAAGACTCATGCTAAAGCACACAAGTCTCATCAGGGTGGGTTGGTTACGGACACGGTACGGAGCAATGTTTGTTGTCAGGCGGCAGTTTTTAGTGGAAATCAATTCAGGTCCTCCTACAAAACCAATTAACTTAATTTTTTATTTAATAAGTATTATTGATTGTCGTTTAACCTATACCTACGGCTATACATATTTAACAGTAGCATACTGATAGTGAAACTACAAGGAATGCTTTTAATTATAAACACATGCATAAAACAAATGCACACGATTAGCTTTGCAATTAATTAACGAGTCATAATGTTCGAGGCAATAAAATACATAGCTATGAATGTTTTTTTTTATGTTGCGTTTTCTCTATGTCCATAACCAATAATTACGAAAATCGTGTTTAAAAAAAACTTATTCCGCGCATTGGTTTATCCAATATAGGTACGTAAGTATATCGTACCGGTATAATTAGGTAGGTATACACAGTGATCGAAGGTAGCGCACAATCTGTTATGAATAGTATAAATAAATAATAACTGTCACTCTGTCACACTGTCCCTATGTCCGTCTCACAAAGAGGAGGCCTGTGTCCCAGCAGTGGGGACATTATAGGCTGATTAGGCTAAGGAGACTCTACGCGAATTCCTATAGATTACCCAAATGATAACTTGTGACGTAACTTGGAAGAGGCCTGTCTCCAGAAGTGCAACGCCATAATCTGATGAACGACGACATTCTAATACCTTTTATTTTTCACGATAGCACAAAACAAAACCTCTCCTTTTCTTTACCTGCTCTAAATACGTTTTTCTATGTAACTGAAGGCAACAGTTAAAATATCAAATCAATCTTCAGTACTTAACTTAGTACTCCTTATCTGAAGTCTAGACGTGATATGAGTATTATCTTGAATGTCCACAACGACCTGATGATTTGGTCTTGTTTTCAGGCTCACTAACTGGTCAGATAGAATATAACGAAGTTTATAGGTGTACTTTGGTAGCAGAAAAACATTGTATTCAAATAAGTAATAAATATAGCGGCATGTGTAAGCGGCATTATGAAAAGCAAGAAAACTAACAAGGAATCCTAGACTTTTCATGACTTCTTGAATTTTGTCAGTTAGCCAGAGACAAAATGATTCGATACTATATAGTAGCATTTAGTGTTAGATAGCGTGTCTATTGTATAGGTGTGGAGATAATTTGTTGTGGTTACGTTGGGCATTCATCGTATTCAATTCTTTCTAAATATAATAATGAAATAACAGCGAAGCAGACAAAGGCGCACAAACACTGAGCATTATTCCTGAGATTTATAAAATAAAAGGCAAGCTTTCGAGTGTTGAGTGGCAATAATACTTATTAGGTAAAAAACCAAATGTTACAAAATAGACCACATTTAGCCGTAAGTATTGTGATTTTTGTCTACACAATTATATTTCTGACGGCCGACATTGTTTACTCTAATGAGTCATTTCGGGCGCTTTGGTTAACGTTTAAGAATATTATAGTTTACGGACTCTAGCACCACTAATTAAGTAAATAATGAACAAACAGTCAAAACACTAAAATTGTTTTATTGATATTACCTATATCCATATTTAAATGACGTGCCGTCGCCGCGTCGATAAAAACCATAAGATTGGTTTTGATCCTTTTATCCAGTAAGCGCATCTCGATTCAATGCTCATATGACGGTCTGTGCACGTGATTTTGTATACCACAAGTAGGTACGTGCAGTACTTTTACACCTTTTCAGAGTTTGCTGATATTGGCCATGAAATGCCCTATGTATCTGACTGAAATGTTGATCTTTCATAGGATAAGATTTAATCAGGCTATGCAGATAAATATCGATAGATCCATCTTGCCTATTTGTCAAAAGGAGTAGTGAAAATGAAACGAAACAGTCAGTTCGATTCTCTTAATTAGGATTCCGTACTAGAATTTTATCAAAAATTTAATTAATCTAAATGTTCGATCACTGAGGTAATTTTATCATTAAAAATAAAATACATCTGAGAAATATGTTGCAAGAGCGATCTTAAAACGGTTCCGACTTATCTTTGGACACGGAAGTCTAAAAACAGTGCATGGTTTATTATAAGCCATACTTGACGGCATTATGATATTGATTTAAAATAAACACTTCAAAAAGTACATCAGTTACGATATCTAGCGATATTTAACGCTAATAGCGTTGCTAATTAGTAAGAAGCTTGAACTTAGTAAATCTACTAAATAAAAATTCATTCATTCACCGACAGTCAACGCACAGCCGTGGGGTAAAAAGTCATGAAATTTTGAACACACAGTTCCATTATAACGAAGGTGAGAATTTTTGGAAATTCACCCTTAAATGTGTCAATTACGGGGTGAAACTTTGTTTGGAAGTTCGCTAGCACACGGCTTGTAAATAAATAAAAGACATCTACGTACCTATCAAAAAAGCAAATCACAACAGGAAGGGAGATCACTTATAGATAGGTAGGTACTCTGCAGGAAGTAGATGAAACAAGGAAGTCAAAGATGAACGAGCACTATTAGCGATTCTTTGACACCTCTTTTCAATAGCACCACATAGCCTGTGAACTGCTAACTCCGGTTCCTCGATGCTATAAATACAAATTGACATTGCTGACGTGCAGCATTGTGGCGGGCACTTTGGCAATTGAATTGACAAAGAACGTCCAGGTCATCAACGTTTGCTCTGTAAGATACACCTGCATTACGCATGACACACTGGAATTCTAAAACTGGTCTTAACAAAAGATATTACTGACAATTAGCTACTTTGTTCTGTATAAACAGCAATTTAAAAATAGTGGCACGTGATTTTTAAAATCACATACTTGGTGGTATTTTGTGGTATTTAACTCATATTCCGAGATGACGTGATCAGCAAACTTCTGGACGATTCAAAATAAAATGCTCTTAAATCAGCCTAGCCTTTTCCAATTACGTTGGTGTCAGCTTCCAATCCAACCGAATGTAGCTGAATACCAGTACCTAAGTATTATTCATGGAGTGACTACCTTTCTGACTTCCACAACCCAGTAACACGATACCCCTAGGTTGTGGTACTGATTGTCAGATTTTTTGGCTTCTGCATGAATGGCTTCTGATCGACTGCCAAAGATCTACGAATGACAGCCGGGACCAACGCCTAACGTGCTTTCCGAGCCACGGAGGGGGGTCTCGGTATGTAGTAGGTACCTAGATTGTTACCCAATGAGGTCCTGGGTGCGTTTCCCGGTTCGGGCAAAGTTTTATTGGGTTTTTCCTTAGGAATTTCTCAGTAGCTGCTCGGTGCCCGGATTTGTGCCCGGTTGATGACATAGACTGGTCCCTTATTACATGGGAATTAAATGCATCTAGCGAAATTTAGGTGTACTATAAGTACACCTCTGCCTTCGGGGAAAACAGGCATGACGTTATGGTATGTATGTAATTCTAAGCCTTTAATGGTCTTTCCACTAGCAGCAGGACCAGGGTTACCCGGGACTCTTGAAAATATTCGTAAATCTCCCTGACCGCAACCGTAGCTATAAACGTGCCATCATAAGTAAATTGTTACCATGGACGTGCGTTTGTCTGCCCTTATCAACGCAAACAATCTCAGCCACATCAACTACAGATAATTCTCAAGAATTATTGAAATTGATATCAATCATCACGATCTGACGATGAAAATGGGAAAGTACAATCGTCGGTTATTGCTGTGTTTCAGTTTGAAGGATTTGCCGATGTTATACAGGTAGGTACATGAGACATTTCAAATTTGTCTCTGGGATGGTTATGCACCGCGATGTATGGTACCGATAGTATCCCGTATTGCAGATAACCATTGGCGGCTGTAAATCAAAATAAAAGGTGTGGTCGTTTTGTTTACTTTCCTATTCCTATAGTATATAAAACCATAGTTTAGTAGTCACGAAACGACAAATTATATCTTGGTTTCGTAATGACCTATAAACGGTATACACTCGGCATACATTAATTTATGCATTATTTGATCTTCTCCAAGATCTTAGACACATCACTAAGTATTGGTACACCACCAAGAGTTAATGAAAAACCAAGGATATACTGATTGCGCAAACTATTTGATCAGCCAGAAAGCACCAGAAGACCTGCATCTCAATTACGTAACACACTCTTTCATAATCCAAAGGATTTTGAAAGAAATTGCTTCATAACTTTGAAAAATTCGTCTGGTCAACAACTTAAATAGGGCAATGAATGTTGTCGAATTGTCAAATGAAGGAAATTACAATTGCTAGTGCGTTATACAATGACTGCGCTGATGTCCTACCTGACTAGAAGCGGGCCTTTATGTAAACGCTGCAGCTTCTGCCAACTGGTCCACTTCTAATCAGTAGATTCGTAACCGCATAGATATTATAGTTAGATACCTACATGTTATCTGTCCTCTACTATTGGTTGACAGATAGACAATTTAATAAAACGTTGATTTATTGATTATAGATTTTGATACAGCACTGAATTAACACTAATCGGACATCACACTTGCGCTTACCAGAACAACTTGCTCTTGTCGAGTTTTTTGTTTACAATTGCAACCAATTGTACATCTGATTTATCTATCACCTAATAAAAACGCCAAAGATTGCCTTGCATTACCTACTATTAAAAACGATATCCCGGGATCGCTTTGCCAACCATGAAGAGCTGGCTATTTCTATGACGACGTCACACAATGTTACGGGCATCAAGGGTATCGGGGTAATGTTCATGTGTTTCTTTATTCTATTGGCATGTAAGTACAAGCGGTGAAGAAATTATAGAGACTACCGAAAATGCCCACGTAAAGATAAGCTAATCACTAATTGATAATAGGTATATTGATCCAGTTTCAGTATATTGTATACTTCAGTATCAGGATGTGGTTTTATTTAATTTTAATTTTAACCTTATCAAGTGGATATGTAGTTGGTAAGTTTAAGTTTGTTATTCCAATTTGACAAATAAACACTCTAAATAGCAAATACCTATAGAGGCAATTCAAACATCATCAGGGAAAGCGTAGCCCGATAAAAAACATTAGTTCCTTGCGCAAAACTTGCTAGTTCTAATAGATTTTCAAAATGTAACCACGAAGTAAAATATCTAGGTATTTACTTAATCCAAAACCTTGTTATGCTGTATGGCATTGACACAATTTTGGCATGCGATATTCTATTAGCGATGTAATCTCCATATACAATCTAATAAGAAACATAAATAATTCAATAATCTGGTAATGATTGTTGTAGGTCAATTTGGGACGTTCAAACAAGACTTCGGATACGTGACTGTGAGAGGCGGCGCTCATATGTTCTACTGGTTGTTCTATACCACTGCTGAAGTAGAAAATTACACTGACAGACCCCTAGTAGTATGGCTACAGGGTGGTCCTGGTGGATCTTCTACGGGCATCGGAAATTTTGAGATACTTGGACCTTTAGACTTGTCCTTGCAAGAAAGAAACACCACTTGGGTAAGAAGTCCATATAAATGTAAAATTTTACTTAATAAAAAATGCAATAAAAAGATGAGAAAAAAATAATGATTCAATTACGAATTATTTTTACAGGTAAAGAACTTCAATGTGCTCTTTGTAGACAACCCAGTAGGCACTGGTTTTAGTTTTGTCGATGAATTAAGATTCTTGACAACTACTAACGATGAAATAGGTAAGTTGTATATACTTAGGTATGCTAATTCATGATTAAACCAGCGTTTAATAACGTTATCATATTTTTACAGCCCTAGACTTTGTTCAGCTCATGCGTGGATTCTACAACGATCATCCGGAATTCAATGGAGTACCGCTATATATTTACGGTCAATCGTACGGCGGAAAAATGGCGATTGACATGGGCATACGTATGCATGAGGTAAGCCAAGCCATGTTTGTAAAGCATATTCCGTTATTATGCACCTCATGTGACATGGGTTATCAGTGTTAATTTAGTAGTCACTTACCCAAAAGCACGTGACACAAAATGTAAAATAAAACTTATACCAATATGGTAAAAAGTACGTGTTGGCACTTTATCAGGTACTAATTATCGTTATGTTTAGGCGGAACAAGCTGGAACAATTGGTTCTAATTTGAAGGGAATTGCGATGGGCAATGCATGGATATCTCCGGTAGATGCTACCCTCACATGGGGCCCCCTGCTACTGGCGGCTGGACTTGTGGAGAAAGCAGGGCATGATGAAATTCAGGTTGCTGCCAGGGAGGCTGAACGCCTTTTTAATGAAGGCCTTTACACTGAATCGACGACACAATGGAGTAACACTCAGAGGGTTGTGCTACGCCGTACAGACAACGTCGATTTTTATAATATACTCACAAAAACAGTGAGCTCTACACCTATTGACATACTAAGCGCTTTTGGTAGGTAAACTAGAACTAGAAAATTAAATGATGAAACAGAACTGTACGATTTTCTTAAGAATATTATATTTGTTTATTACAGAATATTCAAGGGAAATGATGATCCGAAATGCTGCACCAGAATCACCTTCAGAATCAAGACAAGCCGAATATAATCTTAACACCTTGATGAACACTGTAGTTAAGCAAGCTCTAAAAATACCTGCGCATGTGACGTGGGGCTCGCAAGCCAACCCAGTATTTAACTATTTGAGGGGAGACTTCATGAAACCCGTCACCGACGGCAGTTAGTATAAAGTACACCTACTCTCGACAACGTTCTCAATAATACAATTATTCCTTAGAGCAGTGTCCTAAATTAAAGTATGTAGTTCCTAAATTTCCGTGTTCGGCCATATTGTTTGAAATGAAAACTCATCGAGTTATTTGTTTTTAATTAAAAAGTTTTTGGTAAAATTTCAGTTGAGAAGTTGCTGAACGAAACGGATATTATTTTGACGAAATATAATGGAAATCTTGATTTGATTTGTGATACTCCAGGTAAAATATTTCTATACTTCAGATTTAAACTTACGTTTTTTTTAGAGCATATCATTAAATTCCTCATTTCACTAGAGGTCTACCATGAAGGCTCTATAATTCTACCTTGATACATCTATAGTATAAAATTATTTATAGCTACAATTCGCAATAAAATGGTGTTTGTAGCAATAAAATTCAATATTTCTAATTCATTAGCACTTATAAGGTTAAAACGAATACTATCATTTCAGGACAAATACTGTGGGTGGATCGCCTGAAATGGCCCGGTGCTGAAGGGTATAAGAGTGCTGAACGTCATCCTATCTGGGAAAACAATAAGTTAGAAGGTTACTACAAGTCTTACGGTAACTTCCGGTTCTTCTGGATAAATGATGCTGGGCATAGTGTGAGTACAAGTATATGAAGTACCTAAATGATAATATATAGATAGAGACTTGAGACTTCCAACGATCCGTCAAAAATGCACATAGCTCTCTATCCATGTACGCAAAATATATTTTTCGAGGGTATTTCTTAAAAGAACACGCGTTATTTTTAGAGCCTTTTTTGATTTAGAAATGTGTTATTATTTTTCACAGGTACCAAGAGACAATCCAGCTGGAACCAATGCATTCCTTCGCGACATGACATCTTTTGGCTAACATTGTATTAATTTCTACTACTTAGAAATAATAAATTGCTAATTGGGCGTAGGCATGTACCTACATTTCTACAGCCTAAAACCTTCGGAATTGTTTAATTGAATCAAATAACAATCTTTTTCTTTTTTTAAACGTTTCTCCACACTAGGAATTTCTCCTGTATCGTGGGTGCGTTTACAAATATTGAAAGTCACATACACAAACAGCCAGACCCGGAACAACTAGTTGCAGGTCATACAAATATTTGTTCCGTGCGGGAATCGAACCCGCGACACGTAACGCAGCAGTCGATCGCTTAACCACTGCGCCAACCGTGCCGTCAAAATCCTTAGAAATAAAAACCTGCAGGAGGTATTCTGGAGTTTTTGGTCCACTGACTGAAATATGCGACAAAGGGTGCAAAACCTGGGTATTTAAAATTTACCGTAAATTAGGTATAAAGTCCTGAAATATTTTTTGAAACCTAACCTAACATTAATTTTATTCACAAAAACATCTTATACTAACAAAACTATTAAAATAAAAATATAATAACCTAAACTAACTAAAACTATTAACAAATCAAAATAATTATGACGTCGAAAAATTCCTCCGCATCGCTGTCGACTGGTAATGTACCCAAGAGACTGGCGGCATTGCCTTGTTGTATGGCAATGCTAAGCCTCAGGCCAAGGTAAAGGCCAGCCCTTGGGTCATTGGGTCACAAAAAGTGTCAACAAGCGAAGCGGTTTGGAGATTTCGTTGAACAAACCGTGAGCAATCGGACCCCACGGCCCGAGGGTTTCAACCCCAAACGGCTCGAAAATATAATAACCGATAAGTTTATTATACTTTCGCCGCTTGAGGTTTTCCGCAGCCGCAGCAGCAGCGCCAGCACAGCACGCCGAGCCAGGAAGATGGGATGGCGCAAGAGTATCGACACACGTTGCGTCCCACACTAAAGGCCCACCCAACTTTCAAGGAAATAAAGACATGGAGGTTGTAATACAGCTGGAACGCCGACGGTGACAAGAGCTCGTCGGATGATGTCATTTATGTTCGCGTGCCGAGCTAAGCGTCCCGCACTTCGGCTGCAAGACCGTGCAAGGCCGTGGTGTCCGAGGCTGTTGACAACTTCGCCACAGTGACAGCGATGAGGAGAACAACAAGGAGCTCCTAGTCGTAGGGAAGCAGCGAGTTGGAAGTTAGTGTCGTCGAACAAAGTGCCTATGTTCGATGACGGTAGTGCATGAAGCCAAAGACCCGACTCCCACTCACTTACCCACAGCAAGCAGGCGCGCACGCTCCGCTGTAGTAGCAGACGTGTTAAATAAATTGTTCTGAACTACTCTGCAAAGCGGCTCATCCCACTGTCTCTGGGAAGATGGATTATCGGGTTGATCTGAATTCGGGCAAGCGAGTCTCCAGGCATCCATAGCCTCAGTGAAGCACGGCACATCAAAATTAATCAGTGTGGGGGCTAGAATTTTCCTGATTAATTTTTCAGTGCCGTAGACCGAGGATATGAAAGCCGGTAAACTAACACTAGAAACTTCGCGGAATGTATATAACGTTATATACCTAACATGTATATTATGTAACGACGAGGTATTTGGTTGACAAACAAAACCGATGCGCGACGGTTTAATAAATGTTGCTTTACGTGGTAAAATGGTCACCCATCCAGGAACTGACCGTCAAAAATAAAGCTTAAAGTGCTTAAGCTTTGTAGATACTACCTTAGCTTATAATTTTATCTTATCATAGTCTGCTATTTTCCAAAATGTTATCATTTCGAAATCTTTCTTATGGCATTGCTTAACACTATCACAGCAAGATAACTAATCAATGTATGGTGCAAATCATTATGTATTATCTTAATACAAGAGGGCTGTCATTATCATTAGATAAAAACTATGATATTGATTAAGGAGAATGTTTTAGTTAATATATATACTTAAGCTAGACTAGTTTAATCCGGACGTATTTGAAAGTGTAAAATGGTGAAGAGGAGTTTTATAGTCGGAAGTGGTATCGCGGCAGTAGTGGTTCTTGCAGGAGCGGGAGTACTTACATGGTGGTTAGTAACTAGAGAGACGGATGCAGACACGCCAGATGTAGGAACAGTAACAGATCCTTTCACTGTTAATAGTAAGTAGCATCATAATTAGCTAGGTATGTCATTATAATAATGGACAAACATAATTACAATCAGGTACAATTCGAAACATGAAAGAAAATACTATGTCACCAAATAATACCATAACAAGCAGTAGGCGTAAAAAAGTGCTTGTTCATGTCCCCTGTGTGAACGTTGACAATTATTGTTACAATGTTGATGACCGCCTTCCGCATTATGATCATTTTATAAAGATGTCTAATTATGTAGCTATTTATTTTCTACATGCATCTTCATGTATCCACGTAGGTACTCACTCTTTTTTTACTTTAATCACCGCTGTGTAGGTATTATAAAATCAAAATATATGTACAGTTTTATTTGAGTGATTTGAAGTGAAATTAGATACTCGTGTTATCGTTTTCAGTATTGGAAGGCGAAGGCATTGGTGATTTGGATTTTACCGCAGCTTTCACCCAGATACCCACTGTTGGAGATATATTCTGGTGGTTTTATCCTACGATCGCAGTTGGTAACCCTTATAACCGGCCCTTAATACTGTGGTTAGATGGTGTGACAGGCGTCCCACCTAGCTTATTGGCTAACTTAGGAATGTTTGGCCCTTATGACATCAATTTCAACAGAAGACAAAACTCTTGGGTAAAAATTATTCTTTCGTTAGTCAATGATGGCTCCGTTATTATAGGTAGGTACACTTATACTGCGTTTTGGTACTTCCAGATCAACAGATACAATTTGCTGTTCATCGATGCACCTCTGGGTACAGGTTTCAGTACTCCCCTAAATAATAATCAAATCCCGACTACAGTTGATGAAAATGGTAAGATTTACCTACATTATCGTATCGAGTCTAGTTGTTATTTGATTGAAAATTAACAAGAATTGAACAACATTTTCAGTATAACATGAATTTCCTAAGAACCTACAAAGAAATAATGGGCTCAAAATTTAATATAAGAACGATGTTATGATTATAGTATTCTGTGATTTTACAGCTGAACACTTAGCCCTTACTTTGGAATCATTCTACACCGTTTATGAAGCATATAGAGATACGTCACTGTACATTTTCGGGCAGGGGTATGGGGCACAATTGGCCGTAGCACTTGCAGCCAAGCTGCATCAGGTGAGTTATTTTGATACTTCTTCTAAATCAATCAGTCAAATCGCAACTTTTTGTTATAATATGGATAAGTCCAATATTTCATAAATAACTGTATTGCAGAACCAAAACGAAACAAGTTTCAACCTTCGTGGTGTAGTATTAGGCAACGGTATAATTTCGCCAGCCCTAGCTATGACGAAACTTGGCTTTTACCTCGAAGAGCTCGGTTACATTGATGGCAATGGCCGCGATGCCATAGAAACGTTATCCGGAGAGACTACGCAGTTTGTACAAGAAGAAGATTTAGAAAATGCATTCGACAAGTTTATTTCTTTGGGACAGTTCGTTAACGATAATGCTGGTGCCGTGGCTGTTAATCTTGGAAACATCGTTGAAAAGCTAACTAGGGAGCCCTCAACACAAGGTAAGTACCTAACTAATTATTCGATAGATCTTCGGAAAAGGGTAGGTACCTACTTGATCTACTTCCCCGTCGAAATTCTTCATAGTACCTACCTATATTCACTATCAAATGATTTCAGTAATAAGTGTGTTTTCATTTAGAGATATTGTGCGCTTTTATAATTTCTAGCGTGCGGACATTGTCGTGGACGCCCACGTCTATAAAATGTATGGAAATACGTGCATGGTATAACGTTATCGTGGACGGAAATTTAAAAGCGTCTTCATATATTTCCATACATTTTACTTCCCTGTGTTATCGTGAAGCCGTGACGTGAACGTCCACGATAATATCGTCATGTTAGAAATTACATATAAAAGCGCACATTTTATATATTTCCTTTATGACAATTTACAGATATTTTCGGTCAGAGAGAATACTTAAGAAGTGTATTCAAAAACACAGATTTTGATATCATGAACAGCGTTATAGCACCAGCTTTGGGAATACCTTCCACCGTAACTTACGATTCCGGTCGAGAGGCCGTCATTGAGGCTTTTAGGAGCTCTTTTATGACCCCAGCTACGGACAGAGGTATTATGTATGCAGTTTTATATATTAATGAAAATGGTAGAGAATGTGGATTCCAAAAAGGTCTCCGGCGCGGCGGTAGGCTACTCCGTGATTCCGACATAGTCGGTAGTAGTAAGTAGTGATTAAAAAAATCCAGTCCGAGCGAAAAGGTTTTGGGATTTCTCGATAGGTTCCCTTTAAAAACTAACGACATAATAATTATCAGATAGTATTCTGATAGAAGTAGGTTTTCTCATGAATAGAATATTCAGAATGTTACTGACACTTACTTATTAATACAAGTGAATCGGTGATTAGAGCTACTTTTTTGTGTGCTAAAGGTTTTTTCTCCGGAACTCGTCTTAGTGCTAGAATTTTCCAGATCTAAAAAAACAGTCGAAAGTTAATAGGATGCAAAGATAACACAGCCAAAGTAAAATATCAGAAGTGACACTAGATAGGTACCTACTGCTTGACCTTAGGGGTTCGATTCCCAGTAGGTGTACCTACTTACAAATGAATAAACTTTAATTAGGGTTAAATTACATTGGTGCCGATTCTGTTCTACACCGAACTAAACTAACTAAACTATCAATAAAATTCCTTCCTTTACTTGCAAAATAAAATCTCTAAATTTAAAAATAATTTCGACACACCTACAATCAAATTTGGCAATTACGACTCCACGTGGTACTTGTTTGCCATACCACGTGATTTTTTTTTTTAGAGCCGGAGACGCGCATTTTTGTATGGAAAATATAAAAAATGATTAAGAGGTTTATGTGTTTTTATAAAGGGGGTCGAAATTTTCATTATTTTTTCGATAAGACACACCGTTTTCGAGATATAAGCAAAAGACAAAAAGATACAGTACTGTTTTGCATCTAAAGTCAAGCTGTTGGTGTGAATTTTAGTTCATGACAACTAATTTTATTCCACACCATAATCGCGTTTAAAAATAGTCTGATTTAGTTAAGACAATCAAAATTTTAGGAGAAAAACTTAATTTTCAGAATAGCAAAATTGCCATTTAAACTAAATTAAAATCTCAGTGGCATCTTATAGTGCTGTCAAACTAAAATATAGTTAAATTGTGTCACTTTAGTCAATTTCAGAATGGGAAATCGTCGTTTGACATGAATAAACTAAATTTTGGTGATTTTTAGGCTAGCTTAGAGAATTTTGTGTCAAGAGAATCGGCACCATTGCTCTTTTTTATTATACTTAATATAATTTACGACCGAGTTTACGACATTAAATAATCGGCTACCTTTTTTCCGTAGTGATTAGAGGCTTACTAAGGGACATATAGGACATGGATAGGCAGTCAGAGATGTTTAGTGGGCGAGCACATTGCCTTCTACCGAGCAGACATCCAGACTCCAGGCAGCTTCTAGGTAGAAAAACATATCTCAATAACAAACCCATTGAAAATATACAGTAATCCATAGGGATGTCCAGATCTTCGTTATGATGAAAAGTTAATTAACAAACCTACCATATATGCGGTGCGCTAAGCTTTCTAAAATATAAAAGTAACTTACTTACTTACCTACCTAATTACATTTTATTCTTGCAGTTGAATATATTCTCCAAAACACGGAACTTACCGTTGCTATCTATAATGGTAATTTGGATGCAGTATCAAACACGCCAGGTAACTAACTAACTACGTATTACAAAACTTAATTAGGTACCTACATAAGTATCAACAAACTCGGAAGGCAAACAAACACAATCAAATTAATAAATAAAAATACTTTTGTTTTGTTTCGCTATTTTCAAAAATAGAATATTAAATGACATTGGGCATAGTGTATGAATCAAAATCATTTTAAAATTAATAATGGTGATTTTTTTCGTCCGTTCTGTACGGTTAAAGCATTAGCTGTGTTTTAGCAGGAAGTATTTTTAAATTATAATTATACCGAACGCAGGTTACATACTGCTACCCAAGAAGCATTATTTCCGTATTTTGACCAGTTAGCAAAATATTTTCAACTGGTACAGTCTGGTTAGAGGACTTAGAGGAGATAGGGAAGATCCTTACGATCTCTTGGGCAAAGTCCTACGAGAAAGCAGCCAGATGCAACGCTACGGACGAGTCATGTTACGGTAGGCAGCAATAACGGTCACGCAAATACATAAATACTTTCTCAAAACCTACTGTCATACTTTCAGGGCAACTAGAATGGGTGGAAAATCTTGAATGGTCTGGACAAACTGCCTTCCTAGCCGCACCCAGACAATCTCTAGTTGTTAACAGATTAGTTGAAGGCTATTTCCGGAATGGGACGAGACTTCAATTCTTTTGGGTAAACGCCGCAGGACAATCGGTAATTATTGCTTATTTTTTTACCTTAACAAATACTATCAAGTATCTTCTTTTCAAAATTCGCCTGTTGACTATCCTAAGCTCAGGCCTCTCTCTCTCTCTCTCGTGCGATTCCCGTTAGCCAACAGTTCTTTAGAAAATTTACGATCCATCTATGTTATCAATGGATTAGAAAGACATAACTAAGTAGGAACGTACATACCATAAGTTTGTTGCAGGCTCCTCTGGAAAACCCGGCGGCACTGACTTCTATTTTGAATAGAGTTGTTTTATAATAACGAGAAGGACCAAGACCAATAAAAGTTCAAAACATTTGTAATATACCTAATTCTTTAATTTTCCCTATTACCTACTTGTAACTACATAACGTCTTAATATCTATCTGCCTTCCTATACGGAACCAGATTCAAATAGAATGCTCATTACCTGTGCGTTCATATGACAACTTGAACTTTAGGAAGAGACAGTTATATAGACAGGTAGGTCAAGCTAACTGGTCTGTGGGTAGGTCTGTACCTACCTTCATACAAACCCAGAAAGCCCGACATGGTTGAGAATAACGCTGGGTACACGCGCAGCGACTTTGATCGAGCGGTGGCCGCATTTAATGGCCGTAGAGACAGCTACCATGCAAATGATGAAACCGACAAAGATTTAAATGGTTAGATTCGCCCTACCGCGTCAAAAGATAGTCGCGTTTCTGTTTCGTTTTGACTTGACTTGAATTAATCATCTGCGAGTTCATTCTTCTCAGTACTTTACTCACACACTCACTTCACAGTACTCACTTCTTCGCATGACTAAGTACGGTGAGCGCAAATCTAGCGATTTAAGTCTTTGGGCAGCGGTGTCAAATACTTATGAGCGTTTATACCTTATGAGTGGCAACTTCGCAATTTAGTGTCATATTTCGTGGTTTTCAATTTTTATCATTTAATCGGAGCTATATTTAAAAAATCTGTTTAATTAACTTTTTAGAATTATGTGAAAACTTTGTAAAAGGTAAGAAATCGTTGCGTTTACAGTTCTATTTATATGCAAATAATACATTGGAAACTTGCAGGGCGTTATTTTCATTGTAAAATAACTGTAAGCATTACGGTTACTTACTTTTTAAACACTGGCATGTAATTCTAAAAAGTTAATAAAACAGATTTTTAAAATATAGCTCCGATTAAATGATAAAATTTGAAAACCACGAAATATGACACTAAATTGCGACGTTGCCACTCATCATAAGGTATAAACGCACTGGTGTAAATGACAGATTTTCATGACGGCCGTTATATTATGACGTAGGTACCCGCTTTTCTAGGAAACCAAAGCTTTACCGTCCGCAGGCAAACGGTAATTTTTTCGATTCAATTCGGAAATTGTTTGCGCGTGTTGATTGGTAAAATATATACTGCCTGCCCCATCGTACTTAGCTTGGCCAAATCGACACTAGTAGGTATCATTTGGGCAAACGCACGTCAATAGTTAGAACTATGAAAACCGAGTTTTCCCTTAAGCCCTGTTTACACGTTGCTATTTAATGTCTGTGATACGCCATAAGTTGAATCAACAATAAAAGTTGCACCATCTAAAGAATCTAAACAGTGTTTAGACGATGCAAGTCATTTATTGCTTCATAATTATTATAGGCCACTGCCACAGGCAAGAAACTTGCATCCTGTAAATGGGGCATTAGAGGGATTTATTCTACATCTGGGATATAATATGAAGCATGGTGTTGCAAGTGTGAAGTTACCTTAAAATCATAAAAAATTGGTCATTCAAAAATCTACAGTATTTTATCTAGGCAGCGTTCCGAGCAAAGAGTATAGTAATATAGATGGAATAGAGAACCCTCTCTCTAGAATTTTTGACACCTATATTAGACAGTGTCGCCATCTGGTACTATATCCGCTGAACTAATCCCAAAAACTATAGGTTACATAGGTACCTACGTATTTATCTATATATTTAATAGAGTCTGAATAGGTTTTCTATGGGTAGGCGGGTAATTTGCAATGTAGGCCATATAAAAATCAGTTTTATAAACATTTTGTATTTGTTCCATAGCAATTCGTGCATAGTTCTTGATTAACTTATGAAATAAAAATTTACAAAATAAAAAAAAAAACAAATACAGTTAATGTTTACAAAATTTAATGTTTTACAAAGCCAGCACAAAATAAAAATGATGAATGTGTTAATATTTAAGTCATTTATTTGTCTGAATACGGCGATGTTTATTATAATAATCTACTACTAGGACTACCACTCAACTCAACCGCATTTTATGGAGCTTTAATAGAAACGAAACACCATAAAAATTAAGCAAAATGGAAGAGAGTACAAACAAGCGCACACGCCGAAAGTAGTGACCATTTTGTAAACCACAGAGTATAGTAATATTTTGCCACACCCTAAAAAAATATTTGCAATTGCAAAATGCTTTTATAATAAATAAATAAATATTTATTCTAGTTTAGAATGTACATTTATTATTTTTGACTAAATTTGAATTATCAACAAGGCGTAACTATGAACACTGGCGATAATTGGCGTAAGCACCATCTATGTCATTTTTTCGTACTAAATCTCTCAAGTTTACGCGGATTTCGTAAAAGATGGTGCTAGTATCTTTGTGAAAAATTGGACGCCTACATCAAGTACGGCAGTGTCCCCCCCCCCCCCCCCCCCCCTGGTTCCGAGTTGGGCTGTCATCGACTTGAGCGCGCTAACACCCGTATCTACCGAATTAGCGTGAGCGCGATAAGGATGTCCCGTGAATCGTCATAGATGACACGCGCCATCTTGCGATAACGCCGACCATGCCCTAAATTAATATCACCGTGAGCGCTGTCAAAAATGATGGTAAACTAAAGCGGCATTTTCGAAATTATGCTGTAAAATCCAAGACGTAACAGAATACCAGAAATGAGTTAGAAACTCATGCGCATTATGTTTAATTATTGTTGCATCTATGTTATTTATAATTCTTGGTAACAAATAAGAGTGTAATTGTAGTTTTATTAATTCTTTTTAACATAGCCAATAATATCGACACACATTATAAATATTGTGAACCCCGTGGGTATGTTTTAAAGTGATACAATAATACGAACTGTAAGAACTGTCTTTTCACCTGTGACAAACAATAAATAAATGAAATATGAACATGGTATTTTACTTCGGGGTAAATCTTTGCCGGGAGCATGTAAATACGCTAATATAAGTACTTCGATGTCCGTTTCATCCCTGGACGATTTGTCGTTCTCAAACTCAAAATCTGAGTTATCCGAGTCGATAGAGTAATCCAACAAAATTGAAGTGCCAATGCGTTAAACTTCCATTTGCAACAGAAAATCTAATCGGTCTTTTTTGTGCAAGTTTTGAGGTTGACGTTGAGCGACCACTGTGTGTGTATTCATTTATTTATTGTTTGTCACAGGTGAAAAGACAGTTCTTACAGTTCGCATTATTGTATCACTTTAAATCATACCCATGGGGTTCACATTATTTATATGTGTGTCGATATTATTGGCTATGTTAAAAAGAATTAATAAAACTACAATTACACTCTTATTTGTTACCAAGAATTACAAATAACATAGATGCAACAACATAATGCGCATGATTTTATAACCCATTTCTGGTATTCTGTTACGTCTTGGATTTTACAGCATAATTTCGAAAATGCCGCTTTAGTTTACCATCATTTTTGACAGCGCTCACGGTGATATTAATTTAGGGCATGGTCGGCGTTATCGCAATATGGCGCATGTCATGACGTCATCTATGAAGATTCACGGGACATCGTTATTGCGCTCACGCTAATTCGGTACGCGTGTAAGCGCGCTCAAATCGATTATAGCGCAACTCAGAACGCAACCTAAGGCTGCATTCCGAATTAGAACATGAGCGCTCACAGCGATCACATCGATATTTTGCGTTCCGTATTAGATATCATGATTATGACAGTTTAGAACTGTCATCAATTCGGAACGCTCGTGAACGCGCTCACAGTGGTCGTTCAACGTCAACCTCAAACCTTGCACAAAAAAGACCGATTATTCTTCTACAATTTAAAGTTTAACGCATTGGCACTTCTATTTTGTTGGATTACTCTATCTACTCGGATAACTCAGATTTTGAGTTTGAGAACGACAATTCGCCCAGGGATGAAACGGACATCGAAGTATTATATTAGCGTATTTACATGCTCCCGGCAAAGATTTACCCCGAAGTAAAATACCATATTCATATTCATTTATTTATTGTTTGTCACAGGTGAAAAGGCAGTTCTTACAGTTCGCATTATTGTATCACTATACCCATGGGGTTCACATTATTTATATGTGTGTCGATATTATTGGCTATGTTTAAAAGAATTAATAAAACTACAATTACACTCATAATTGTTACCAAGAATTACAAATAACATAGATGTAACAATAATGAAACATAATGCGCATGAGTTTATAACTCATTTCTGGTATTCTGTTACGTCTTGGATTTTACAGCATAATTTCGTAAATGCCGCTTTAGTTTACCCTCATTTTTGACAGCGCTCACGGTGATATTAATTTACGGCCGAAATTAATAACCAATCTAATCCAATATCTCTAGATTAAAGATTGAAAATTCAATCCAGATTTGTAGTAAAGTGTAGCTAAAAACGATCCACGGATTGCAATAGCAATCTTTTCAACCAATCGATCTTTGAGAGGACGGATCGTAGACTACAGGTTGCGCTCTGTTCGAAAATGACAGTTTGAGTGTGTCAATAACCTATCCGTTGAATTTGACGTCTGTTTTGATCGGTGTAAACAATCCAAATCTTAATCTTAGAATTTCGTAGGATATCAGATTAACTTCACAGATTTTATTTGAAAAATGGCACTGTCGATATTCTCCAGTGATAGTGACAGTGATATGGAAGTTCTGGCTCAATTATCGGATTGGGATAGTACTGATAGTGACGCTGGTTAAGAAATAAGACGTCAACGCGCTTCTTCGCGGAGACTTAAAAGGGTGAACTACATGCAAAGTCTGGATGATGCGGAGTTTACCTTTAGGTTTAGGCTGTCAAAATTAGCAGTAAATTTACTGTTGACTGAAATTATGCCTCTCGTCCGTGTAACTTCATCAAGGTAAGTTGCAAATAGTACTTTAGAAAAACAGCTAGGTTAGTACGTACTACCTACCTACCAAAGAACTTTGTTTTTAAAGTATGTAAAATATTTTTTTCAGAATTCATGGAGTACCACCGCTTCATCAACTAAAAAAAATGCTTTACAAAAAAAACAAGTTTCGTTGGCGGCGGCGACTTTTCGCTTTCGCTTGTTTGACAACAAAAAATACCACGCCACAGATAATAAAACGCATCCTAGCTTTAGCCGTTTCGTGACATTCCTTTTAACCAACACGTTTTGAATTTTAGCACGTCTTTTTCGTATTAATAGAATTATTACGTCTTCGGTAAATATATGTATTAAAAGTCCTTAAAACAAAATTGTAAAGCCTATTTATGCTTAGTTTTTTGATTGTTACAAAAAAAAAAAGAACCATTTCTATTTTTATACATTTTGCTTACAACGGATTGACGAAGAGGGAAAGGATTTCAAAATATCTGCGGATTGAGCGACCGCAGGATCGTCTTTTTTCGTTATTGGGACGCGGTTTGGAGATCGATCCATATATTGGTATATATCGACGATCGATTTATATCTTGGATCATGGATTCAATATTAATTTCGGCCATTAGGGCATGGTCGGCGTTATCGCAAGATGGCACGTGTCATGACGTCATCTATGACGATTCACGGGACATCGTTATCGCGCTCACGCTAATTCGGTACGCGTGTAAGCGCGCTCAAATCGATTACATCGCAACTCGGATCGCAACCTAAAAGTGTCAATACTGTCAATGTCATTTGGGTTTTGGCTTGCTGTCAAACAGAAAATAAATTGAAAAACATTTTTATGTTTATTTCTCTATTCTATGGTTTATTTCCATGTAATTGTAGAAAAATTAAGTGCCAAGGGTATTTTTCAATAATAAATTTCGTATAAGAACTAGTATAACCATATTTGTGATTACGAAATAAGTGTGATTACTGGGCTAGCAAGCCCTCATTTTTGCTATTTGTAAAAAAGTGCCAAAAGCCTATTAAGCTCAGTGTAACTTAATTAACATCAAGTAAAATGGCTGATATACTTGATATATTAGAACTAGAGCAACCAGCGTCTGAGATCAGTAGAGATAGTATCATACATGGAGACAAAGTGAAGAAGAAGTATGTGACTGCTAAGGCGGTGAAGCGACCCGAGGGAATGCACAGGGAGGTGTTTGCATTGCTCTACAATGACAACAAAGATCTGCCACCGTTGTTACCCACTGACACAGGTGAGTTATTAAAAAACTTGCCTATTCCTTCACCTTCATTGCATCTTAGATAACTCTAAAATTTAAGCTTATGGACAGATATATCTCCAAACAAACCTATATTCTGTAAATACTAGACCATTTTACTATTCTTAACTTTATATTATCAGGAAAAGCATACAAACAAACTAAAGCTAAGCTTGGCATGAGAAAAGTGAGAAAATGGGTATGGGCACCATTCACAAACCCTGCCCGCACTGACAATGCTGTCTTCCATCACTGGAAGCGATCTGCTGATGATGCCAAGGAGTATCCATTTGCACAGTTTAATAAGGTAAGATACTGCAAGTAAGCATTATTTTTTTTGAAAACAGGTGTCTCTAATCTTAATATAATCAAAAATTGTCAAAGAAGACCTCCTAAAAAACTTTATATACTTAATTATCTTTTCAGCAAGTGTCAATTCCATCATACTCGGAATCCGAGTACAATCAGTATTTGAAATCAGAAGACTGGAGTCAAGCTGAAACTGATCACCTCATAGACTTGTGCCAAAGATTTGACCTGCGTTTCATAGTCATACATGATCGATGGGACAGAGCAGCTTTCAGGGACCGAAGTGTGGAGGACTTGAAAGAACGCTACTATGGAATCTGTGCTACATTGAGCAAAGTATGTTTGTTGTTACTATGTTAATGATAATGTAGTGCAATGTGAGACACCAAATATAATACTTATTTCTTGTTTATCATATGGTACAAAAGCAACTGCATCCTATAATTGATTGTAATTGGTTGTCTTGTTATTACTTTCAAGCTCTTATAAAGTATCCTGTTTATTTTTCAGGTTAAAACGAATCCTTGGTCAAATACTGTAACAATGGTGAATGGTGAGAAACGCATTTATCATTACGATGCTGAGCATGAGAGAAAGAGGAAAGAGCAATTAAGGAGACTATTTGATAGGACACAAGATCAGGTAAATATTCAACAAAACAAATAAGCAATCCACCACCTACACCTAACCCCTAACCTACACCTATATCACTACAGGCAACATTAATCCTAACCTAGCCTAACTAATATTATAAGCGAAAGTAAGTTTTTTGTTTGTTACGCTTTCACACTAAAACAATTGAACGGATTTGGATGAAATTTGGCACATGCATAGACCTTGACCTGGAGAAGGACATAGGCTACTTTTAACGGAACTTTTAGCACAGGCAACAGCTAATATTAAAATAATGGGGTCATATCCATCTCCCATCCATTTAGTCAAAATAATCTCTTAAAGAAAGATAGGTACTCCACCGAAACCAATAGTATAAAAATCTTGAGTGGCCTTTATAACACCCTTCAGAAATATCAGCATTATAAAAAATAAATACTTTTTACAGATTGATGAGGAACAAATGCTGCTAACTGAATTGAAGAAGATCGAAGCCAGAAAGCGAGAAAGAGAAAGAAAAACTCAGGATTTACAGAAACTGATATCTAGAGCAGACAGCGGCAACTTGCCCCCAATAACCCAAGTTAATAATAATAACGAGGGTACCAGTACTCCGTCGAACACGGCTTCTAGTATAGCCAGGCGCCATGACAGGAAACTACATAAGAAGAAACTTACAGCTCAACAAAGACCTGTGCGGGCTGTGGAAAGTGTTGTAAGTACTATGACACAGCGTCCTAACCGAGACGCGATCGTTTGTATGAATTAAATAGACGAAATGAAGAAAGAAAATACGTATATTTACGGTAAACATAACGCAAAGAAAAAACAACAGAAAAGAACACGTTTGGGGAAAATATGCGCACATCCAGGTATAACGGCCATCGCTCAGCATAATACTGCTCCGACCCTATGCGAGATAGAGCCCCAGCTATGATTTTCAGCAACAGTCGATGTTGACGACAACCGGTGCAGCATACAATGAGATAAAAATAACAAAATAAAATAAATACACACTAAGACGTACAACGCGACTTGATCGCGCGGGTACGTCATATTCTTATAAAAGAACGCGACGATCACATAGGTACTCGCTCGACAACCGCTTTCGTTTAGACCGCGGCCTGACTACGTTTTTTGTTTTCATTAGAAACAAAATTATTTTAAAGACGTATTTCTCAGTATCAGGTAGAAGATTGAGAGTAGATGATTGTTTGCAAAGTTTTAAGAAGCTTATGGATCTTTTTTTCACTAATTAACGTACCACCAGAATATGATTTTTTTAATTCGCTATATCAATAAAATCGGGTCCATATTGGCTCAACTAAAGTTCTTTACCCGAAATTGTTCTTCGTAACGATTTGTAATCCGAATGATCACTCTTCCTAAAATTTTTCAAAGTTTTCATTCATACTATTTGTAGTGCTACCGGCGATGTTCATAACACTCATGTTTCCGAAAATTGTAATTAATAATATCATTAATGTAAATATATTTAAACTCCTACTGTTTTTTATCATAACGCTTTTATCCCTAAACATAATTACCATAATATTTTCACTCATACTCAGAAAGAAACATTTACCAAAAATATATGTGGGTAGAAGATGATATTTATAGTTTTAGGTTTTTTTTTTCTGTGCATGGTTGATGGTGGGCTAGGTCGACGGAGCCCCGCTTCGCGGGGCTCCTACCTCTGTGTGGTTTATAAAAAAATAACCACGAAGGGGATGGCGGGGTCTATTCGCTCGCTTCGCTCGCTCACACGACCCCGCCATCCCCTTCTAACCTAACCTGTCCGAGTCGGGGTGCCCTAAAGTCCCAATTGCATCCAATTTCTCTTGATATAAACAACCGTTACACACCCGATGTCGATGGCAAATTATGTTATGGCATGTGATAATTAGGGCTTACAATGATTAATGTCTAAAATACTGATTATTATGAATAAAAAGAAATCTAAACAAAAAAGATATGACTTTGAATAATAGTATAAAAGATGGTTATGTTGAGAAAATATAGGGAAATAAATAAAAGTATAATAGATGTTTATTGCTACTGACATTATGAAGTTGAATGCTTCGGAATTATGAACATTAGAGACAGAGTAGTTAGGAATTGTGATTGTTAGGATGAAAAATGTTAGGAAGAACATTTTCGGATTTCCAATTATCGGAGTTGAAAATTTAGGTGAACTTTGGCGCACCCAATAAAATCATTCATTCATTCATGACAGACGGTGGAATGGTCCGGTATCAAGTTCCCCGAAGCACGCGGCACTGGCGTCTGGTTGCGTTCACAACGCATGAAGCTACCTCCCGGAGTAGGACAGAGGAAGACCAAGGCCATAGAGCAGGAGTTGAGACTTATGAATATTGGTATGTTCATTGATACATTTATTATCTAAAGAGGCGAAAGCGACGATCTTTCGGCTGAATGATGATCGAATGTAAAAAGGGTTTTCTATTTCGTCGTAAAGTTGATGTATCAATCTGGTTTTTCTTACATAGTCCCACTGCTGGGCAAAAGTCTCCCCCATACTTTTCTAATCATCTTTGCCTGCTCGTATTTGACTGATTGGCCGGAAAAGCCAGCAGATGTATCACCTAAGCTGACAAATAATATTTTTATGACAGTCATACAATTACAAAACAAGCTCGTCAGTCTCAATTTAAAATTTTCTTTCTGAGCTGTGTATTTATTTACTTACAGATCTTGCTCCTACACCGACTGAGGCAATCTGCAAACATTTCAACGAGTTGCGGTCTGATCTTGCCCTAGTTCTGGACTTGAAGAATGCCCTGGCCTCGTGTGAATTTGAACTACAAGCTTTGAGACACCAATATGAAGCTCTCAATCCTGGGAAGGTGTGTATTATATAAATACTTATTTAGACAGGCCCTAGAAACATTGTTTTTTTTTATTTTTTTTTATTGATAATAAACACAGGGGTGTTACTTAATTCTAAACTCGCCAAAGTTTTATGTTTGATGATGAGATGGTGTGGAGATTTGGACTTGTTCCTGACCGATTGGCCAAGGAAGGCTCAACATGAAGAAAGGTGGAAAAGTATGGGGGATTGGAAAGTGGAGGCCAAGCAGTGGGGAAACATATGTTAATGCTATTAAAAAAATATAAAAATTACAATAAATGGCCAGATAATGTTTTAGCAACAATATTGGTTGAGATGGCAGAGATGCGATTTATTTGAAATCCTTTTATTTAAAATGCAAATACAAAATGCAAAATACCTATTTTTCATTTTGCATTTAAATGCCTTTTAGTAAAAAAACATTTTGTATTTTATTTGAAATACCTTTCGAGATGTATTTTGTATTTTTAATATTCATTTCAAAATGCAAAATACTTGTGATTAAGTTTAGCCAACATCACCAGTCAAACAAAATGAAATGAACGAATGACGCTTGTATTGCCTGATCCTGAGATGCTAAACGCTTATCCTACAATAAAAAAAGTATTTTTAAAATACAAAACATCCTTGCCAAGTTCAGCACCAGTAGAAAGACTTTTTTCGTACGGAGGGATGAGTATGAGACCTCACAGAAGAAAAATGAGTGATGATGTATTCGAACAACTGGTATTGATAAAAAGCGTAAGTAATAAATAAAAATGTATGTTTATTTTTTTCACTTTTTAACAATACTAGTCTAGTTGTTATTAATAAAAGAAAATTGTAATAATAATAAAATAAGAACTAGATACACAATCAACTGAAATAAATGGCCACACAATTCACAAAATGGAGCCATGGCCCTCTTTTCGTTAGTCTAGTTTTCTTACATTATTTTAAGTGAGTATTATTAATAACATAACAGAATGTATTGATACGCGTACTGATAAATATGACCAAAATGTCATGCATAAGGTGCCATGTTATTAGACGTTTTGTTCGGCTCGGCATTGTCTCTATTTCTCATGTTAAATACCTAAAATAAATAAAAATATCTGAAATTTGGTAAAAAGGTATTTTATTTTGAAAATACCTATTTTGCATTTAGCATTTGAATTACAAAACGCAAAACTATTTGGTATTTTGCATTTGAAATAGTAAATCTGAAAAGTATTTTGCATTTTGTATTTAAATGCTTTTTTTAAACCATTTTCTACATCTCTGTTGAGTAGTAAATTATATGGTAGACTGACCAATTTTGATGAAATATCCTATACTGTTGGGACTTTAGAGCAAATCCATTATAAATACAAGTACTTAAACAAAGCGAGAAATTACCTGGACTGGGCGAAAAGCCCAGAATTGAGTGAGGTGATGTATCTTGAGAGAACATAAGTCTAGCAGCAAAGAAGCAAAAGGATATGTCTCTTTATATATACTTACCTATCGCAGGTATACCAGATATCTTTAAAAATATGCATCACCTTTTTACATATTTTTTTTCTGTTCTTTTCCTTATGTCTATTTAGATGTGTGTCCATATATGGTTAGATAAATACAAATGTCTAATACTGGGATCTTTGTTACAGACACTTACTATACCACCATCAATATGCAATATGGTGGCTGACAATGAAACCAAGCCAGTTGGTGAAATAATTGATGTTGTTGGATCTCCTAGTGCACACAACACAACTATCTAGTATTACAGCCTCTGTGAACTAAAATGCCTTTGCGAGTGTAAAAATAAGACTAACCAAAAGCGTCAGGGTAGCCTGCGAAATTGAAATTTTCGTACGTTTTTAGCAATTTGCAGGTAGCAATATAAGGTTGTATGTTGATATAATATCATGATTCGCGGCCGTATCAAATATTTATTTTTAAAGACATTTAGTAAGACTAAACAAACCAGTTCAAGGTGGAGTGCTAACTTCGCTCGCTCTTGCAACCCTGATTATCTTAATTCTTAAACCTTACTACCTAAACCTATCGACAACGTAACTCTTATTTCTGTTTCTATGGTCAAAAGAAAATCTATTCTATCCGAGGCGGGGTGCTATAACTGTATTTTAGAACGACGTTCTACGGGGCTTGTGGTAGGAGTAAACTGGTATAAATCGTTATTTCACGAAAACGCGTTATGCCTCCCCCATGTGACTCTCCTCTCTCGAGAGATAGCTTTCATGGTTTTCGAGGGTGCTAAACCGATAGAAAGGTCACAATGAAAATACAACATAGCGGCTGCGAAAATTTCTAAATTTTTCATCATGAGTGCCCTTTTCATAGGTGAAAATCCAAGATGGCAACAACTTCGTGAGAGCTTCTAAAAACTTATACTAGATGGCTCTTTATTAAAAACGCGTATTTAATTCACTCTCTCTCTCTTTCTATTTTAAGCGAGTGTGTGTGCGTGCGAGTAATGCGTAAGGAACTTCGTTCTGGAGGGGGGTCCCCCGACCGTACAGGTTTTTTTTGTTGTACTTATTCTTAATGTCATTAAAAAGGATGAATCCTAATAACACTACTAGATGTGGGAGACTCGTCTCAACTGTCTGGCCCCCATGTGCCCTTCCTGGAAATTAATCCAGGATCCGTCCATGGCTGATGCTGTTAATGATTATTATTATTTAAAGCCATATTTGTTACGGTCGGTTTGATTCGCTGTCGCTGACATTGACCTGCAAATTGCAAATAAACGTAAGAAAATACGAATTTCGAGGGCTACATTAGCGCATCCCCCTTAAATGTTAACTGTATACATTTGGTGAAAAGTAAGACTGTGGTAACTATTGTCTTTGATTTGGTTGAAAGCCATAGGCTAACCAGGGGTCTTAGTAGAGTATTTAATGCAACCATCGCAAGTTCATACAAATCGCTTTCTATTAGAATAGCACATAACCCTCTATGCCTACCCCTATGGGGTATGTATACAAGCGTGATGTTGTTACTTTTCAATACATACCATATCCCTAGCTTAAAGAGTAATAATAGCTGCTTTAGGAATTATTCCTCATAGACACTAGAAAAAATCTCACTTCTATTCCTTATAGAATCACTTTCGTTTAGTACAGCAAAACAGGAAAGAGCTGGTGTAAATTTTGTCACATAAAATAAATATTAAAAGTTAAATTATTTATCTATTTATTTATATAAAAGGAGAAACCAAGTGACTGACTGACAAACATCAACGCACAGCCGAGAGTCCTATAAAAAACTGTTCTTTTTGCAACCGAAAACTTGAGCCTGGTGTTAATAATGGTCTTAATTTTACAGAAATCTGGAACAACATCCAAAAACTCTTCATTTTCTTTAATCTGTAACATGCAATCTTCACACAAAAAAGGAATGAGAGTCAAGTTCTAGCAAACTTGTTGCTTAAATTTATCGAGAGAGATTTATCTATTTCCACCTTTTGAAAATCTGGTTCACAGCAATGCGGCTTCTCTCTCAACATCTAAAGTAGGTGTTGCGTTTGCACTGTTTATTTTCGAAATGCCATAAACTAACACCAGTTTTA
This sequence comes from Brachylomia viminalis, assembly GCA_937001585.2. NCBI lineage: Eukaryota > Metazoa > Arthropoda > Insecta > Lepidoptera > Noctuidae > Brachylomia > Brachylomia viminalis. The sequence goes on along the minus strand of OW443302.2, from coordinate 7,786,813 downwards.
TTATATTTCTTTAGTACGTAGTGATGTCCTGCTCGTATGATGGCTTGTTCGCCTCTTTTCGTAAGCACGAAAACACACTGGTGCATCAGCACATCCAGAACACCCAACATTATTATTTTAAATTGTTTTAGATTAAATATGTATGTCAAACCCAAAAACAATGTGACAATTACAATAATTAATTTTAAAATTAATCATGACTTAATAAAAAATACTTAATAAGATAAAAAAATATCCTCTTCATCATCCGTCATCGACATAACTATTTAGTTCACAACTGTACCTAAAAGTGTAACTAAGAATATTATCTGTTCAGGATTTTAAAATGTGTATCTTACAGGAACACAAGTGAATAGTTTCAAAGTGTCTACAAGGAAAGTATCTACAAGGAATAATAAAATTTTGGTTTAGTACCTAAATAGGATGTATATGTATGTGTGGTATCATAGTATGTACTAAAATTAAACAAGGAATTTTGAACTTGTGTTTTATTTAATTCTTATTATCTTAATACTAAATAGCACCTTTGGGTGCTCCATAAGCATCTGGCATTCTCTCAATTGTGTATTTGTGTTCGGCAACATACATGATGGGAACTCCTGGTATCTTCCTTATTCTCCTTTTCAAATCCTTGTCATTAGTAGCCACTATGTAACACTTGTGCTGTGTTATCCTTTGCACAATACAGTCATCAGCATATGTTCCTTTGTGCAAACATGTAATCCTTTCAAAGCGTGGGTCTTTAATTATTCTTAAAGCTACTCTGTATTTTCGGCCAAGCTTCTCTAACTCTGCCAATACACAGTCAGTTATGTATGGAATACATTTGGCATATAAACAATCCATCATACTCTGTACTATGTCTAATTTATTTTTGATTGAGAAATTGATAAAATTGGTGTCAACGAGAATATGGTATGGTGGGCCTAGTTGCGTGTTATATTGAAAGAACAACGCTGAGCTCGATTGCGGGGCTTCACGTACTTTTAACTCATGCGGATCAATTTTTTTCTTCTTAGGTTCAACTCTTTCTTTGGGTTTGATCCTGCTATCACTGAGACTAATGAGCTTTTTCATTTTAGCAAATTTCCGTTCTACAATTTTTCTAGTTTTCTTTTGTTTTCCCTAAAATAGAATTTGATTATTGCATTATTATGTAGGTACTCGATGTTGTTTTTTTTATTTAAAATTGTATGTAGGTATAGTAAACAAGACTTACCATATTCTCAAATTGTGGTATTAAGCTTATTCTTATCTTGGCTTTGCTATTCCAGAACAGTCTTTCAATATTGTAAATACATTAATAAAAACAATATAACCTCCAATCCAACAATTTTCAACGAGGTTTTGACATAAGATGACAATTGACAACTGCTGAAAAAACAACGCACGGCTGGCAGTGAGGCAGCACAGCACAGATTTTTATTATTTTAGTCGAGTAAATAATTTATATTTTTTGGCTTTGCACGATGTCATGCTGAAGGGACAGATCTTGGCTTGAGGACGGGTCTCCGTCGAAACGTTCTGGTCGTAGATATTTATCCAATTTGTTAGATAAATAATTGTAGTAAAGAATACTGAATATTCCCGTATTTGATAGTATTTACGTTATAATTGACAAAATTGAACTTAGTGATACAATGACAATCAATCCTGACGACTCAGTTTCTTCTTTACCTACTAATAACGTTCGGAGAGTTTGATCAAAGAGTTTATAAAACAAAGGAGACGTTTGATTTTGGGCCACCACTATGTACAGACGCCAGCAGGTCAAGCTACCCGAAACTGTCAAATTTTCCCAATCAACCTTGAACCTTAATGCTTTAGCGATAAAGTTGAAAATCTATTAAAGAAATTCGACAGATTGTAGTAGCTTGATGTGCTGGCGTCTGTACACTACATAGATAAATAGGAAAAAAATAGGGCAATTTCATAAAAATACAAAAAAAAAATTTGAAGTAGGGTACAGTGGTTCAATAATTATAATTTAAAAAGTTTTTTAATAAGATAACCCTAATTTTAGGGCCGCCATGACAGTTGTGTTTGACTTGACGTTTGACAGTTTAAAGCACAGCTCATTCCTCTCCTATGAATTATCGAAGTCCAGGGTATATTGATAGGCACTAAAGAATGAAGCAGTAGGACTGTTAATAAACAAAACGTTCAAGCCTTCGTTACGTTTCTTGCTCCTCTTGACACCGATATAACCCATCTCTAACTGCTCGAATAGGTGATTGAAGATATGCTGCCGCAGTCGAGTAGAATACCCTGTAGTCTTATTTTATCGAAACCGAAACCCAACCTAAGATTTTCGAAATTCGTATTGTTTTGTTTTATGGCAGCTAATACAAGTGAAATTAAAGAAAATTAACAATAAAAAATGGTTACTGTAATACATAGCGATATTTACATATATTATAGTGTACATAGTGCTGGCCCAGGCTCTATACATTTCTGGAACATCTCCTTTAGGGTAACGAAATTATTATTATAATGTCTAATTTTACCGAGGATAGGATGGATTCATTACAAAGAAAGGATAGGCATGACGAAAAATTACTCGGAAACTTTTGACACTTGCATAGGAATCATAAGGGGTCATTTGGTTGCAAATACCTCACCTACATACCCTGAATGGATGGTCGACATATTACCAACTAGCTTTTGCCCGCTGCTTCGCTCGCGTTAATTTAAGGTATCAAGCAAACAAACATACTTTCGCATGTATAATATTATAGTTAGGAGGATGAAAAACCGGTCTATCGACACTAGACTCACAAAAAGTATTACTTAGGTACTTAAATTTAAAAAAAAACTGTTAACACTACACGTGGCGCCATCTATTATCAAAATAACGTTATTGTTGTTTTCCTCGGAAACAGAGGCGCGCGTGGAACATAACGCGCCGTTGACCCGGGCCTGGGCCTTATCTGACTGCGAGCTACCCATTGCTCGCCGTCCGCATGCCCGCGCCTACGGTAGCTGGGAATTGGTTTGTGATTCTCGACGCCCAGGGCGTCTCCTGCGGCGACTAGGGGCGTGAGGGCGCGAATTTCCCTCGCCGCTCCCTCCCGAGTTCCAACTCCTCCTTCGCGAGCATCACTGCTTCGCAGAAGGAGGTGTCGGCTTCCCATGCCCTTTCGCTCCGTACCATGGCCTGGACTAGGGCCGGATGCGAGAGATCGTCACTGCCCATCGGCTCCACACGGGCACGGCGATGCTCTGCCTAAGCTGGGCAGACCTCCACCGTATGGTCCACTGAGTCCTCCGAGCGATCCACACAATGGTGATACCCGGGCGTTTCTTCCTGCCTTATCCGGAACAGTAACCTCCCGAAACATCCGAGTCCGGTGAGGACCTGCGTCGGGTGGAAGGTGAGGACGCCGTGGCGCCTCTCTAGCCACTCCTCAAAGAGGGGACTTATCGCCGCAATTCTGGCGTGCCCAGTTTATGGCTTACACACTGTGTACGTACGTGTTTTACAAAATAATATAATAAAAGTAACACTTTTGTGCGAGACTGTTGTAAAAAGCGAAATGTTGTACTACAAATTTAAGAAGGTTGGCACAATGTACTGTGCAACCGTTGCCCGTACCGTTTTATGTAGTCATTTGTTAGAATTTGTTCGGTTTATCGTGTGATTTCAATGCCTAATTTTCCAACGGCGTCAATTATAGAAAAAAATAAATGGGGTAGAGACAAGGAGAACTATCTCTTATGGGGAGAAAGTTGAAAAAGTGTCCAACTTAAACAGTAAATAATAGTTCAAAAACCCTGCAAAATGGCGCTAGCGTAGGCAAATTGTGTGGTATGAATGTAGCAGTTATTATCGGACTGAAGTTTGCCGAGTTAGAAAATTAACGGATTGAAGTATACCGAGTCAGAAAATTTAATATTTTTAGTGACTAGAGTAGTTAGTGATAATTCAATATACCATACCTCAACAATTAACGTAGTCCAACATTGTTTTGTAAACATAACCTAAAATTATTGCCTTTAAAATTTACCCGATGGCTGGCTACTGTAGCGCCACCCTTATGTAGCACACTAATTTTCATTCACAGAGATTTTATATTTTTATTTGTATTTTTTTCGCAGTAAAAAAAAATTTAATTTATTTATTTATTTATTTTATTTATGTCATCTCTATGAAGTCTGTGTATATCATTTTCTCTGTCTACGGGTTTAAGAGATGCATTTTGCTAAACGTTACCCCAGCGGCATCTTGAAAAAAGGCTCCCACAAACAGGCGCGACGCGAAAGCGCAACGCGACTCTAGTAGAACAATTTTTGTGAAAACTTCATGGAAATTGTTCTACTAAAATCGCGGCGCACCGTCGCGGTCGCGTCGCGCCTGTCTGCGGGAGCTTTAACTCTGACCTCAGACGCACAAATTTTATTTTTTGGGCACATTTAAGCACATATTATCTATCTAAGAAGCAAGTTTGTATTTAGCTACGACGACCAGGAAAAAAACATGCCGCTGGGGTAACATTACTCCAGCGGCATCTGTTTTTCGTGAATATCTTCGTATCGGCTGGACGCACGAATTATAAATTTCGGGCACATTTACACGACGTGAGGTACGTACTAATTATCTGTCAAATCGAAATCCTGAAAAGCGACAACATTCCGCTGGTGTAACGCACACGTTCATACTAACTCGACTAATTGATCCAACATAGGCAGACTTTGCCTTGCTATTAGATTTACATTGTAAAAAAAAAACAATGTTTTTGGTTGACTTGCTAGAATTGACATTGACAATTAAAAACTGCTGTCACAGTGACCACGACCACTTCGACCATCGACCAGTATCAAGTTTTGTCATGGAAATAGTACGCTAGTACGTACTATAAAACATTTTATTCTACCATAACCAGAGTGGATCTAAGACATTTTGTAATACAAGGCAAAATAAAGCAGTAAATCTCTATCTGATTTACACACACGACCTTACACGAGTGCTGTCTGGTGTCTGACCGAGTCTGTATAACTCTGTTATTCTCCTGTCAAAATGGCTACACCTGCCTCACATTTATCGGCCCAGGAACTGCTTCACTTAGGAGAAACAGGAAGAGATACGCCTTTATTGAATAAGGTCTGGCCGACACTTATCGGAACTATTTTTGGAGTAGGCTCGGGGATATTCATCAACTTCCAAACTAGACGTCCCATTTTCAGTGGTAAGTCTAAATTACATAACAGTAACAGCGAAAAGAACATGCACATATATTAGGTCCAGAACAATAGTGAAGTCTATGTTCATAACGAAAATCATGAGACTTATTTAATATTGTGGGATGACAGGAAGAAAAAGCTCTAGATATTATGAGGTTATAATTTGTTGTAAACTGTTGATAAACACCAACAATTTTTTTTCAGGAATCCAAAAACATGTGCTCTTAACTGCTGGATTTATTGGTGTCCTAACTTATGTACAAAATCAACGAGATAGTTATTTAGCAGAGAAGGATGCTGTGTATAGACATTATATTGAATTACATCCTGAGGACTTCATAGTCCCAGGTAAGTTGATTTATAATTTAAAAAGATGGCCTGTAAAAGCCCTGTTATCACATATTTTAAAGAATATAAAAAAATTACTTGCAAGAATCCACCTTCACATACATACAAGTCAAGTTAAATAAAATCTTTTAAAAAGGGTTGCAGGTATTTTGATTGATCCTACAGTCTTATGTTTTTAAACAATTTCCTTGCTGCCACAAATTGGATTATTCCACTGTTCCAAGTTATTCCTATGGTACAAAATATGTTTCGAATTGTAATCCCCTAAGACGACCCACTGACCGAAAATTATACTAATTATACCATTTTTTTTCGGGAAAAGTCACTTTCAGTCTAGAATTTACCAAATTTTCATAAACTTGATAATATTTTTTAAATTCATTATATTATTATGAATTCCCTGAACTCCAACACTAGCAGCCCTAGTGTAATGAACAAAGTGGACATTAACATCTCACTAAACTATGGTTATCAATTGTTTAGGCTTATCATCAGATAAACACAGTTTTGTGGTTGTAATCATAAGGTTTGTTTGGCTGTACACATCAAATATAAAATGCTTTATGAAAATTTATCTTGAGGCAATAACAAACTGTTACAAGCTATTTTTTGTCTTTCCAGAACGTAGGAAGATTGCTGACATCCTTGAACCCTGGATCCCAGTGCGTTAAATGTTATAGATATTGCCTATTTAGTTCTGTTATTAGATTGTATTGCGAGTAAAACAAATTATTTTATTAAATAAATAATTTATTCCTGAATAACATTGTTATTACAGCTGTTGTTATGTACTTTGAAAACATTTCAAGTTTTGTTTTCAAATCAAATCAATGTTCTTTTTGGCCATGTAATAAATAGCATACTATTAATTACTCTACAATAATTATGTTTAATACAACCTTATCCTTTCCTTCTTCATGTAAATATGTACACATGCATAAACTCAAACCTTGTTCCCATGGGGGAAGGCAGAAACTACAGAATGCCACCTGTTATGATCCTTACATACTCCTTGTACTTTGTTTATGTTGATACATCTAATACTGAATACTGAATATTACATACTGAATACTACTATCACAATCTGAATCATTTTGAAGGCTATTGCTAATCCATTGTTTCATATGTTCGAAAAATATGTCTGCTCAACAACATAATTATACAGCGTTATTGGTATAACACCATCAACCTCTTAAGGGGTCATTGTACTCATCATTATGAACAACTTTTACTATGGGACCAAATAAGAAATCGTGAAAAAAAAAATGAAGAACTCGTCAAAATGTAGGGAACAGCTGATTTTTTTTTCGCGATTTCATATTCGGTCCCCTAATAATAGATAATGATGAGTACAATGACCCCTTAAGAGGTTGATGGTGTTTTACCAATAACCCTGTACAATAACTATAGATTCATGCCGGAGTAGTCTTTTAGCCCAGTGCTTTTTGGCTAAACAGTATCATGGTCCTTATCAACGATTACTGTGTTAGCCCATAGCTTTTTGACTGAACAGTATCATGGTCCTTATGACGATGTAGGTAATGTTGGGCTAAAGCTGTCACATATTCGAAGCCTTCGCCACAAATAGCGCAGTCGTGATCTTCAAATACTTTATTGGGATACTGGTGAAACATCTCCTTATCACTTTTCTGTTCAAAGGGCAACAGAGGCTGGTTGTTTTCTGGAATAACTGGCAGGTTTTGCTGTGGTTTCTCGTTAATAAGGTGCGGTATGAGATGATTGATATTATCTTTCATTGGCATTGGTGGGTCTTTCCCAACATCAATTCCTATTATATCTATGTTACCACTGTTATTGAAGCCGTCATTTTGAACTTTAGAATTCTGAGGGACTATTTGATGCTTTTTCAGTTTGTGCAGTTTCTGCAACAGGTACACAAATATTTAATGAAAAAGTAAATACACAACATTCTTGAGACATAATGCAAATAATAAAAGATTGACAATTTTTATTTAAATGTAGAAGACTTTTATATTTGGGCTGGAAGTGATATCAAAACTTACCAGGTCTCTAGAGTGTACATAGGCAGCTCCACATAAATCACATTTAAAATTCTTAACACCTCTATGTTTACTCATATGTCGAGTAAGTTCGCTTGAAGTTATGAATGTCTTGTTGCATAGAGTACATACCTGAAATAGCATGACATAAATACACAATAAGAAAATGTCTTAAAGAAAATATAACCCACTACCATTTTTTTTTTTGGGGTACTTTGTGAATATACAACGTGGCGCTGCAATGGTGACTTTAATTTAACACACATATGCGTTTTCACATTTTCGTTTCATGAAGAAATTATATTTCCATTAAATGTTATTATTTACGGACTTATTTAAAATTTTAGAAAATAGCATTTTAGAGCAACCTGTACATAAAGAACTGTCGCGCAGCGGTCATTTGCCGGGGTCACGGATCATAACATCGCATCAATGAAATTAAAACGAATAAGCAATACTATTAGGATGAAACAAATGCATAGAGTAGGCGAATTTAAGGAAATTTCCTTTGTTGGCGAGCAGCGCAGGCGACGCGCGCTCTCCCTTCCACCCACCCGCCGCACCGAACACGAATTCTTTTTTTGCTTTTCTAGTGCTAGTCGAACCCGTGTCCTTGACGCACTTATTTATACTAGTGCGCATAATTACGTCGCGAAAAAGACTCTTAGCTATTGTTTTATTTATTTCTTTTTGTGTAATTAGGATAGTAATTAGATCATGGTACTGCGATAAAGACACTTTGATTGGTTTTCGTTTTCTTATCTAGTAGGTACGTTTACACCTCTTGCGATACGGACGCATTTATTTGTGCTATTAGTGCTTGTGTAAACTTATGATCGTGATGGCAGTGATTAGTGATGACAGTTATTACTAATAGTAACAAGAGAGGGTGATGTGATAAGTGTTTGTACCACTTGCGCCGCTCGGTTTCTTTGATAATATGCCGTCAAAGAATCGGACCGATCACGAGTAGGTACAAGACGCGATGCGCCGCGTCGCTGCCGCTCCGAGTTAACGTAAGCGAGCTAGGTAAGTAATTTCATGAATGAATTTTTGCAAGGGTGATCCCAATTTTAATGACTTTTTTATTATTTAGTTTGTTTGAAAAATTTTTTTTTTCAGTTTACGTATTATTTTAACCTATCAATATTTATATGGTTAATGGGCACTAGCCCTACCCGTGTATTAAATTAAAGTCACCGTTGTAGCGCCACGTTGTATATTATAAGTATTGATGTGTAAAAGTGTTTGTACAAAGATTAACCTACTTACAGAAATAAAATCATTTATCATTGATATACAAAGGAAACTATTTCAAAGGCTCAACCTAATATTGTTGTGTGCTGAATTATAAAAAAAAGTAAACTTACATGATCCCTTTGCCCAGTGTGGATCTTGAGATGAGCATGAAGATTCCCTTGTGCTGAGAATCTTTTGCTGTAAAGTATACAAACAAAAAGTTAGCCATTGTCTTAACTAGAAAAGATCCTGCATGGGCTTGACAAATATTGATTGTAACGAAGTAGACAGGCTGACCTTCGACTAAGGGCGTGTGTCCACCATAGCCGACACCGAGAAACGAACTGAACGTGTCGACCCGGTGACGGCAATTGTGTGTCCACCGCGACCACCGCACTCGGCCGCGTGGCATCTTGCGTGGCCAGTATACAATAGTTTTATTGGACAAAACAAAAACCGGGCGGGCAAGATCAAACGCATTTCAAATTGCCAGCACATCGGCCCGTCTCAAACCCGGGCCGAGTTCTAGCGGTCGTGCCGAACTACTCGTAATTTCGGCGGCCGCGATGACGGCGCTCGAGTGACGGACGTGCGGTGGACGCGCAGCCATAGTAAATAAAATATCATAATATCGGTGACGGTGGAGGTGGACAAACGCTCTAAGCCATTTTCAATAATCAGACAAAAACATTATATCCAGCACTATCAGGAAAGACAGTTGTGCCATGTCAGTGGAAACACAGTATAACTGCCTATTATAGGTACCTACTATCTTATGAATTCACATACTCACCGTGAATTTTAAATTACCTGCACACTTCACACTGGAAAGGTTTTTCGCCAGTATGAATTCGGAGATGTATAGTAAGGTTGTGTTTCTGTGTGAAACGTCTTGGGCAGTACATGCACACAAATGGTTTGTCTCCAGTGTGGGTTCTGGAAAATATTTAGATAAGAATATGAAAAAAGAATCTTGTAGCACAACATCCTCAAAAGGCCTATAATTAGCAGCAGACTGCAATAGGCTGGATTGACGATGAAAATAATAACCGGTTATTCCGTTTATCCACCCTAAGGTTGATACGCGGAAACGCAAGTTCGAGATTCCACCCTAAGCATATAAATTCCGTTTTTCCAACTAGGCCTAGGGTGGATTCTCGGACATGCGTTTCCGAGTATCTACCCTCGGGTGGATTTTATGCTGTGGCAAAATGGAAAAGCCGATAATAACTGAATGTTGATAATGATAACCACTCTTTGTCTATGAAGTCTTACTATAGGTTATCATATTGCTATCTGAGCCAGCACCTCACATAGTGGACCAATCACACATAAAGGTAGATTGATGAAATATAAAGAAAAAAAAGTTAAATTATATGTTCTATTAGATCAGGGTTGCATCCTTTTTTGTTCAATCCACTGCAGAAGTTAACAAGTTCACAAGTGAAATAAGGGCTAGATGAGGGCCTACCTAACATGCATTTCTAATTGTGCCTGGCATCTGAACTGCTTATCACACTGGTAACATGCGTGATCTTGTTTAGGCTTCGGCTTAGGACCTCGCTTCTGCTTCTCTGATTCCGATTTCTTTTTGTAGTTAGTATGTCTTTTAGGTTCTGGTTGTTTACATTTACTGTAATGAAATGTTAAACTATTAGTTTAAGGTAGCCCGGCTCAAATTTTACTTAATAACAATGGCTTAATTAACTTACCATTTCTTAATTATTGTTGCATGTGTTGGCACCTGAAATAAAACATCATATAAATTTTTTTCTATTTACTTAGAGCACATAGTTAATCTGATAAGGAAATAAACACAATTATTTCTGATGTTTTTTAAACTTTACCACCTACACTTAATATAACTTTAGCATAAGTAACATCGACACTGCTCCACTTGTTACAGAAGGTCAATTTTGTACTGTACCCATATGGCTGAACCCTATCTCTTTAAGATACAGGCTAGGCCTAGTTTAAGGGATAGTCTATTATAATATTGTGCTTGTGAAAAAATTTATAATCTACAATGTATAAAGTGCAATATAATATGTGTTCTTGTTTTTATAAAATAAATATTTTTGTTATTATTATTATTTTATTGCAAAAAACATGGTTTGGGAATAGGTACTTACAAATGGATCAGTTGCTACACAGGCATCATTGTATCTGTAAAAAAAATATTATTGTATTGCCTTCAAAGATAAGAGGTCAAATATAATAATAGGTAATAATTATAATATCAATACCATTTTCTTTAAATTAATAACTACCAATCTGCCCCTGTTTCGCACGGATTTTACGACTCCACAAAACATTGAGATTTCTTTAATCTATGTAAGTTTATTACAAATTTATTTTACACATAAAACCTTCCTAAATACATTCTCTAAATGATGATGAGAGCTGCATCAAAATCCCTTGCGGGGTTTAGAAGAACTAAGTAGTCGCACTGACAGACCCGAAAAGAGACTTCAATTTATATTATACTAGCTAATGCCAATGCCTAGTGTGCATTGCAAAGCCTTTCAATTTTTTAAACAAAAAAAAACAAATTGGTTAAGCTGTTTTGTAGTTTTAGGGACACTGATGAACAGCAATTGATTTTAATATAATATATGAAGAAGATATGTAGATGGCGGGACAAGCTTCATACATAAAGATAGGATTGGTCCACACTAGCTCAAGACAGAGAAGTGTGGAAATGAGGAAGGGAGGCCTTTGTCTTGCAGTGGGAAAACATACGCTAAAAATAATAAATAAACAGATACAAATATTCCTGATCTTTTCTAACTTTTGTGGTAATTATAGTTCAGTCAAAGGGCTCATACAATGTAAAGTGGATGTTAATTACTTACTTGCTAGGGATTCTTAGTCCTAAATATTGTCTCAGTCTTATATCTGCACTTTCACAGGTTTGTTTGAAGTGATATGCTATACCCAGCTTATAAATGCAGTTACTGCACATTTGCTCAGGCAAACCATCGCCTTTACTAATCTGGAAATGTATTTTAACAAAGGCGTTCATTAGTGTTTCTATATTTCCAAATTATTAGGTAATATTTATGTTTTTATTGCTATAATGTAATGTCTTACCTTTATATTGCAGCAATATTCTACCATATCACATAACGATATATTATAGTTTTTAGTAAAAACAGACGAAAGTACGCCTTCTTCTAGACATATTCTACATATTTTATTCATATTGTTTAAGGTGTTTTGTTTGCTTTTTCGCGGTCTGAGCAAATCAGCAACACACGAACAAAACGAATGTAAATGCAAAATTGTAAACAAATCCGACCATCATTTCCGACTGCACCTGTCACATACGGTTTATTAATCTATGCCTGTCACTTCCCTGCACAGACTATAAAGAGAACTACGCTTCCCTACGTAGACAGAGAAAATAGACTGCTGGTCGTGAAAATACTACACTACTTTTATATGTCTATGGTCGGGCGACACTCAAGGTTTGCTGGAAATTAAAATTACAGTACATAAACAGCACTGTATACATTTATTGACAGCACTGGTTGGGCAATTTGACCGTTCGGGCGGATAGAAGGATATGATGAGATGATGTCCTTACTTCACAACATGATTATGACGAATACACGGTTAAGACACCTTAGTATTATGATTTTGACTAATGAATACTGAAGACTTGGCTCTGGCTTTAAATACATTTAAAACAAGATAATTATAAACTACTAAGGACGAGGCTTTGGCCTTACTTACTTTTGGACAAGAAGGATGAAACTGAAGACGAGGCCTCGGCCTTACTTACTTTTGAACAAGAAGGATAAAACTGAAGACGAGGCTTTGGCCTTACTTTTAATCAAGAAGGACAATAAGCACTGAAGACGAGGCGGTATGGTCCGAGACCTTAGCCTGCCCAAGTAGGGTGAAGACAAAAAAAATGTCTATGGTCGGATCCTTCTCTGTCTACGCTTTGGTCCTTCTTAGCTCAGAACAATAACTAAAAGTTAGGTATTGTATTGTTCTGAGGTCCTTAGTCCGACCCATACTCCCGAGGTCGGATCACAGACATTCATCTTTTGAATCATTCGGTCAATGATGAAATAAGCACTTTTGTAACAAGCCACACAAACTATTATTTTGTATGAAACGGTATATTTTCTCTTCTTGCCTGAAACACAGGATTACCTAGTTCAGGCACGTAAGTCTTAGGAATATAATTTACATTTAAGCAAATCTGTACATATTTTTAAGCCATGTGATTTCTGAATAAATATATTATTATTATTATTATTATTTTTCATTCTAATATCACAAATAATAAATAAGCTAGCTCGAAAATTTTTGCACCCCGCCTAACCTTTTAAAACCTATGGTAGTTATTTCTCGAATACAGCAATAGAAGAATTTACTTGGCGACTTATGCAAAAAAGCTTAAGCTCGTTTCGCAAAACCTAAGAATTATGAAACGTTTGAGTATTGGAACCTTGTCTTAATTAAGGCGCTGGCCAAACGTAGGAAGGACCATAGACTAATATATATAAACGGAAGGACATCGTAAAACGCTTAGTTTTTATCGCACAGTTAGGCCATAGGTCTTAAAGTTACATGCTCTGTGGCCATAGGCGTATTAGTAGGTACCTACCTACTTACATACCTATTTCAAACCAAAAAAAATTATTGTATTGTCCAATGTTTAAAGACAAGAGTTATACAAAAATATTTTCTGAAAATAAAATAAATCATGATAAAAGTCGTAAAACTGAGCTCAATAAAAATTTTTTCGTCGCTTAATTCACAAAATATTAAAGCTCGGTTTTCACTACGAGATATAATACAAATATTAGATCTCAATGAAAACGGTTCCATTTAAAAGTACGGTGAGCGATATTAATTTATATCTCGACACTTAATTTATATTACATTACATCCCATAGTCAAAAACGAGTTTACGCGTAAACTATAATAATTTATGTAATGATAATAAAGTGAATTCAACCAACTAAAGAAATACCAAAAAACTATTCCGTTGAGCCATGAACTTATTTTTTAAATTAATTTTTAATGGTGGTCATTCGATTCAACTAACATCAAACGCAACGCTGTTTTGAACCTTAGGTATTTGTTGCCGCGATGCGCTCAAACTATTTATTTCAAATAAACCAATTACCTACTTACAGGCACTTTTGAATTGTCAAGGGGTCGGTCAGTCAGAAAGATGAAGCTAGTTGCCCATTCCAAAGCGTAGTAGGTACCTATGGAGAAGAACGGCCAAGAAACTCCATGGACACTCTTTTAAATCAAAATATTGTTACAAAAAAGTGGTTACATCATTCATGTTGAAATTATACAATGACATGTGAGAACGATGTAGAAAGACGTGCACGTTAAAAGCGTCCGTAATAAAAAGATAAAAATAATTATGGAATTAAAATAAGCCGTGGCAGCTAAGAGACGACCAGTGCCTACTGACGGCGCGCGGCGCCCGCGCCCGTTCACGAACATAACGTATGGATCAGCACCATTCAGCTCATCCATTTTGAAGGGAACTCAATTGTCAATTACCTACAAATTTGCTTCTAGATTACTGCGCTTTAGCCTTTAGCCCTTCGAACCTAACGTACAAGCGGAGTGCCTATTATTAGTTTAGGTTTGAATTGATTCGTAAAACAAGTACCTAAATCCTTTAATGATTTCGGGGAGTCACGGTGGCAATAATTAAGGTAAATAAAACCCAGTCTCTAATATAATATTTTTAATATTATAACCTTAAAGATTGCAGTGAAATAAATCAGCAATAAATTAATTGTAAAAATAAAATAAAATGCGTAAATAATTATTTTTATGTACTTAATAATAATAAAAACTTTAACACTGAAAAATGCAATAAAAACATAATTTGAACTACGTAGTTATAAGATTAACGCAAAAGTAATGATTATTAAAAATACCTACATACAATCAGTACCTCCAGTTACAATTTAATGGTTAATGTTTTTTATACGTTTATATCACGTGTCGTTTCTAATATGGATTATTTACATATTATTTGAATGATTGTGTTTCTTTTTACCTCAGCATGATATAAATTACAATAATTATGGTTTCAATACGTTACGTAAATTAAAGTATTTTTTCATAAAGGCACAGATGGTAGGTCGCTACATACAATACAATAATCAGAAGACTTTATGGAAGGAAGATTACTACATTAAGTTATTTGAAAAATAAATGCAATGTTTATATAACACAACCGTTTTAAACGTTAGCAACAGCCGTAATCAGAGAAACGTAAATATCAATGCCTTTCAAGAATATGTCAACTTTAAGGAACTCGTCATGATCGTGAAGAAGAACGGGAGTGTTATTCATCGGAGAAAAGCCCAGCGCTGGTATTCCGACATCACGCACGTATCTGCTATCGGTACCACCTGGGAAAATTCTGCAGTCCAGCTTGAGTTTCCTGATAAAAAATAGTACATTACTGCAGCGGCCAGCAAAAGAGGCATTGATGGACGAACGCCCAGGCACACATACATAAGTCCATCAATGCCTAGTTGTGGCCAAGGTTACGTAGTAACTATTTAGTAATCTGTGGCCAAGGCTTGTATAGTACTTTTCTCAAATAATGCGCGGAAATTAAAAAAAAATATAATTACTTTTCAAAATCAATGACGAACAATGAACGACAATAATTTTACCCACGTTAAAGTGTTCATTTGTTTTTTTTTTCAATAATAAGTTTTCTATTTGCAAGTTAGTTCGAAATTTAAATAAACCCTTTGATAAGTTACCTCCTTGTTTGCCAATATGTTTCGGAGTAAAAGATCGTTCCATTTTTAAATTACACGATAGATATGAGTTTACTATGTAATTTATTTGGCCGCTAAACCACGACAGATATAGATTTTCATACAACTTTTGCAGGCCGCTGCTCGCATGTATTTGACCAGTACAGTAGTTTCGATTTATATCTCGAAGAAGGCTGCTAAAATAATGCTCAAATTTCCAAGCATGTTTAAGATAATGTGATTAACGTACAAACATGCATTAATAGGTATTATTACCTTTAAAAGTCTCTGCCTAATCATGCATTAGACAAATTAATTCGTTAAAGCACCGTTACTCGCTTAGTAACAGTTACTCAAAAAAATTCACTACCTAAACAATTTACTTACAACTCATCGGCAGCGGCTTTGAATGCCACCCAGAATGGATTGCTTGCGTCCAGTTTTGTGATTTCTACGCAAGGATTTTTCTGCTCGAAATCGAAAGAAACTCCGTCTCCTGCTTCTTTGCACCAGTTATTGAGCTAAAAGAAAACATAGACTCAGTTGGTGTATTACCTCAGATTATTTAATATTAACTAATTATTAAATAATAATTATTAATTAAAAATTAATAATTATTACTAATTATTTGATTATTTAATTTATACTACATATGTATTACTTATTATTGAGGTACTAAAGTATATTTTGTATCATCAAAACCATTTGGTGTATCATAATTACAATAATGTTGATGAGAATGTGGATTCTAAAACCATTATCCATCATGAAATATTTCCACAGTAGGTAGGTAGGTACTTCTGTGACTTTGTTTTAAACTATAGTATAGTTAAAATCTCGCTGCAGACTTGGTCATAAATCATAATCGGAGTAGGGATGTGCGCTAGTTGCGCGCGCTCAAGGCCATTATCGATAACAGAATCTTGAAAATTGGCAAACATGTGTGGAACATGCAGAATTGCTGCAAGATGAAGACTTAAGATAAGCACATTTATGCGAAGAGTTCATCATTCATGTGGATGATGATGACGATAACTCAGACGAAGAATTTTAATTTTCTATTTTTAGTTTTATATATTACGTTCTTTTGTTTATATATTTAATATGCTTTGTAGTAAATTTGGTAATAAAATAAAAAAAAATGTGTATTTATTTCTATCACCCATTTATAAATATATAAAACTATCGATATCACTCATCGACTGCAGTAATACACAGGACTACGTGTGGGCGTGGCCTGCCCATAAGGCCCGTGAGTGGGATAGAGAGCGAAACACTAGAATGATTTATGACCGAGTCTGCAGCGAGATTTTAACTATAATAAAGCACCGTTAAGCACGTAAAACTAATTGGGACAAAAATTTAGATTGAATAGAATAAAATAGCAAATAGGTTTTTCGAACACATTACTCAGTGTTTGAAGAACCTATTTGCTATTTTATTTAAGGAATTCTACTGATAATCAAATGGAGATAATGACTAAGCTTTTACCATTTTCTCAAACTCCACGTGGTTGACTGTAACAGCCAATCTTATATCAAAAACTGCAGTTAGCTTTTCCGGGACCACATTAGATTGCACTCCACCCTGTAAAAAGTAAAAGATTCTTGTTATGATTAATGGAGAACTTTGTATCAAGCATGGTGTAGAGTCTGATAATATTTATAAAAAAAAACTAATATTGTTTACTTAAATGAAATTTTAGTCATAATCCCATTTTGCATTAACATTCTAGTCCACTTACCACTTGTATCGTATTTAGTGGACAGCTTGAAAATAAAATAAGGGGAAATAAATAAAAAAATATAGAAATGTAAATAGGTAGGATTTTATAAAAAGAGGTTTTAACACATAATTTAAAAAAATGATATCTAAACTACCTAATATTAAGTTAACGTTTGGCTTTTTGTGTTTGTATGTTTGTTTAACGTTTTACGCTTACACGTTATAACAGCTAAACGGATTTTGATGAAATTTGAGACTATGGGTAGACCATAACCTGACTTAGGACATAGGATACTTTTTATCCTGATATTTACAAGGTATCGAAACTTATGCGGGTGAAACCGCGGGGCACAGCTAGTACTTAAGAGGGTTATCATAATTTTTCTTGTATTTGAGTGTTTGAAGAGTCACACACTCAAATACAAGAAAAAAAAATATATTTATTTAGAGCACTCCCGAGAGAAATAATCAACCTTTCCCGGGCATATTTTTTTTTTAATTTTGTGGCTATAATCTAAACCATAATCTTAATCACACATCAAAACCAATTTTTGCTGTAACATTATAAAAATGTTGCTAGATAAAAGTATTGAGCTTGGGCACAAAAAAATTATTCATCAGCCATGTTTTGATGTGTGATTATGGTTTAGATAAGGCCACAAAATTAAAAAAAAAAATATGCCTGAGAAAGTTTTATTATTTCTCTCGGGAGTGCTCTAAATAAATATCATTTTTTTTTCTTGTATGTGAGTGTGTGACTCTTCAAACACTCAAATACAAGAAGAATATTGTGAGAGCCCTCTTAATGCACATAGGACTGGTGACTTCACTGTGAATAAATTCTTTTACTGGAAACTTACGTATATTTGAGTCAAATTGATAGTTGTAACGTCACCAATAGTTAGCTTCGGATTGCTATCCAATATTTTTTTTTGTTCAGCTCTCATATCCATGAACTTGTCAATTATTGTCCTTAGCTGAAAAATAAAAGGTAAATCTGTCAGCCACGCAAGTATTTTTTTTTAAATTGAATTAAGTATGTCGAGAAAGATAATCAGTTATCAAACTGGATGCATGTGTGCAACCATTCTTTTAGCAACTGTAACGGGTTTTCGAAATATGCCTGCCAGCTAGTACCTAGTCAAAGTTAACACACTCAGAGGGTAAGTAGTATTCTACAACGATTTAGAAAACTAACCTTTTCACCAGCAGTGTTTGCAAACAATAATGATCCATGGCCAGGCCGTCCAGTACAATGGACGTGTATTTCTGGAAGCAAAATTGTGGCCATCAAAAAAATATTTTTTTTTTAAATAATTGGTATTCATTTGTTTTCAGTTTGGGTTACAATCACTTACGCCAAATGCTTCTTTCGCCATTAAACAAGACGAAGTCTTCATTAGGACTGGCCATTCCCTCATCTAACGCAAACGCTACATTCAGGTCCTTGAAATCTTTGGTGTGGACGAATTTTTCCATACCATCATGACCACCTATTTCTTCATCTAAAAATAAAAATGTTCTAAGTCATTTGTTTTTATAACATTTTACAGCCTCGGAATAATACGTTCATATTATATTACCAGGTACGAAACAAACGTGTAGAGTTCTTTTTAATTGCACCCCGGCCGCCTTCAGCTTCCTTATAGCCTCAAGGTATTGGATACCGACACATTTCATGTCCTGTGAGCCACGAGCGAAGATCTTTCCATCGTTATCAATGTGTCCGCTAAATGGAGGATGTGTCCAACTGTTCTGTAATTTTATTAAATGAGGTTACAGATAGATCTTCATACTAGATAATATGTGAAGGAGTTTTACCTCTACCGGCTACCCGCATGCGATAGAATCAAACCATTTTTCCCCACCGGAATCGAACGCAAAGTGTAGAGGCTCGGAGTTGTGCATGCTGTGTTTATCTCCCCTAGTCGCATAATTGACGTTTAACATTACATAATCAATGCCTGTTTAACATTAGGTATTTGTTCAATTACCGTAGGTACTTACCTATACAATTTACGGAGATCTTCACCTCAGTCGGTCTATTTGTATTTAATTATCTTGGCATGATATGTAATCTAGACTAGGTATTTATTTAAGCTGTTTTATCTTCCGACGAAGCACTACTTACTTCAAAAACAGGCACGACGTCCATGTGAGAATTTAGCAAGATTGAACCGAGCGATTGGTCCTTTCCAGGCCATGTTATAATCACTATTGGCTTGCGTGGAACCAGTTCATAAACTTTCATGGCAAGGCTAAGTCCATTAGCTTGTTTTTTCAGGAATGCTACACAATCGTCTGTAATAATAGAGCTTTAGTGTACAGCACGTTTAAATTAAATTTTTATGAATAAGTAGGTAATAATCTAATAATAATCAAAACAATTTTCGTAGTCTTCTTTTGTTATCTTGCCACATGCTAGGCAAATATGAAGACGTGTAAGGTATAAAGCATCTAAATAACTACGTCAAGCTGCATGATGGAAGACTAATGCAGTGCGGCAGTCCCCCGCCGGCTATCATCCATTTCGCACTTGAGTACATAAGTCGAGGTTTCATATTATCCAATTGCACCGGCTAGGGGTAGACTCAATTGCGAGTTCCAGATACGTCAATGATACAATCCGTTGTATCCTGATTACGTTACGTTTGCACAGTAGATGAATTGATCGAGTTAGCTGTTTAGGCATACAAGTTTTTATTTATTAAAAATGTATAGCAAAATTGTCAGCTGTTTTAGAGATTTGCTTAGTCACCATATTATACAGATATTATATCTGATATGCTTACTATGAAAGATACGCTGAATCAAATTTGCCAAGATTATATGTACTTTTACGCCATACTTTTTTTACCAGGCCCTGCAGTCTCGACATAGTTAGCAATCGTTTTCGGTTGCTAAGTCCTAACAATCCAGATGTAAATGTTGATGTAAATGTTTGGTAGTCTCGACACTCAAATTTATCTGTTGTTACCTACCGGTACCTACCTAAAATACCAGTAACAACCGATAAATTTGAGTGTGGAGACCACCAAATATCTTTACATCTGGATTGTTAGGACTTAGCAACCGAAAACGATTGCTAACTATGTCGAGACTGCAGGCCCAGAATTTTTCAGCGAGCGAACGTTAAATTTAGATGGAGGTCGTCGGTGCATATAGGTACCTACCAGAAGTGTATACAATGCGCGACGTACGTAAATAAATACAGATTATAATTATATACAATACCTTCTAAGTACCAAAGAAAGAAATACTTGGAAATAAAAAACAATGCATTGGCAGGCAGATAAAACATGAAAACTAATTATTACAGGAAGAAGCAATTTTCTTTTTAAGCATTCAACATAAAAATTATTTATTTGGATGTAAAGTTACCTACTTTATAAACACAACAGGTGCTAAGACCTAATAAAGACGTTTTTATTTTAAGTAATTTAACTACACAAAATAATTTATTGAGGACTTACCATAGTTGATGTCAGGCTGTACACTTGGAATTTTTAAATACTCGACGAAATTCGCCACAGCGGGATTGTTCTTATTAGCTGCCATGGTACGTTTCGCAGCAAACACTGCAGTGGTAATGATCGTTCACATCGGGCGGTGAGCGTAGCCGTGCCCGTATGATAACAGCCTTCAAGTAAATAATACTTATGCGACCCTACAACGTGCAATTAATGGATTAATGGATTACTCTTGTAACTATTGTTTTCTAATTAATTGGTTTTGTTTGATTACTAATGGTATTAAAATGGTTTATCTTTTGTATTTATTTATGAGTATCATGTAAACTAAGAATAAAATTAAATACAATGCAACAAGTGTTGTGTGAATAAGAGATGAATAATAAGATGTGCATTAATTAATTGTATAAAACTAGCGTAAATAAACCTCTTGGATCTAATGAGTATGACAGAAAATATTTTCGGCTTTTGATTTCCCGCCAAAATAAAAACATGACCTTGAACTTGTTCGTTCATTCAACGATCTCGTTGCAGCGATTGGGACATTGGGTTAATAATATTAATTTCAGTGATTCAGTGTCAGTCATTCATTTGCAGTTCATAGAATGGTCAATGTCATTTATCTAGGCTAGGTTGTAAAATTATTTTAACAATACAAGATCGTATAGATATGTTTATACCATTTTCAAATGCTAGGAATTGTACCTTCCTTGTACCAATATACATAAAAGAAATGTTTAAAATATGTTATTTTATCTCCTTGTTTATCTATGTCTTGGGTTCATGGCACATTTATATCATATCCCGCTCACTTAAAAAAACAGAACAAGCGATATGTTATAGGTTTGGCTAAGGCACTGCTAATTTTATGTACCTGACGTACTGAATCAAAACTGATGTATTTACCACTGGTTGTACCACAGATTTTGGAAATTGACGTTAGAAGTTTACTGATACGAAATATCAACTAAAAACCTTGTTTTTTGTGATACATTCAGTTTTATTTTTACGCTGCTGTTTTTCTAACCACAGTTTATTGTAGCGCGCACACAGAGTAAATTCTTTTAGATGAGATGGCGCGGCACAATCAGCTGATGCTGATATGTCAAATGAGAACGAGATAATAAAGGTCAATAATAATCGATAACACAGTAAACAAACAAACAACAAAGTAACACATTAAAGTTAGACTGCTAAAATTGTCTAAGCTTCGTTAAATAATGTTGAAACATTATTTTAATGTGTTGCTATTCAATTATTATGGTTTAGTCGATTTTGATAAGAATGCTCCAATCACTAGTATAGTCTATGGACGAAAAGGAAATAATAAAATATCCATACCTTTGTCAAAATTTAAATGTCAACAATGAATGTCAAAGTCAAAAAAATTGGAAAGAAACGTCGTTATTCGTTGAAGAAATTTAAAACTTTTATAGCAAATTAAGTCTAGTTGGTATCAGTTACTCACTTTCTATTTTCTAAAGGATGGATGATAATTATTACGGTGTCATTGCCGAGTTGGATGCCAGAGAGATATTGAGGTATCTCAACAATTTAGGCATTCATAATATAAGTGGAGAAGTCCTTAAGTATTTCATTACAGGTTTGTGACGATAATTGTTATAATGTGTATTTCAATCGTAATTAAATTATGCTACTAAATACCTACCCTAATTTAGGTTGGATTTAAATATATTTTTTCCATTTAGTGTGGCTTTACACAACACTGCTTATGTGGAAAGTTATCATGGTATTTTTCGTCTCAGTCATACTTTTATCGAAAACGGTAAAACTAATAAAAAGTTATTGAACCTTTTTACTTAGCTTTACGGCTTCACAAAACTTGAAGAAGTATCAGGTTTGAGCTTTCAATCACGGCCTATACAATACTTTTTTTCAGATTTGAAGAAGCTGATAAAGTACGACCTTCAACAAAAGAGTCAATCTAGGTCTAGCAGCCAAGAAAAGTATGAGGTGCCAGGTCTTGAGAGGCTACACAGTGCCAGCACATTCTGTTCCCGCAGCAGGTCCAAGAACCAAGATCCTAACAACTTAAAATGCACTAGAGAATGTCAGAAGCCCAGGAAAGGGATGAATGTGAGGAGTGTTCACTCTGCACCTAACCTGGGGCTGCCAAAACCAGAAGATAACTCTCTCAGAAGAGCCTGCTCCTGTGTTAGAGTTGAGAAGAAACCTGACACGGTGAAAGAAAAGAGTACCTCTTGTACCCCAAGTTATAATTGTAAGTGTTGAGTTTAACCTTTTGACCGCTTGTGTCGCATTTATGCGACACATATTTCCGTGCCCCTACCGCTCGTGTGATCACCTTTGAGGCAGTTGGTAAAAATAATTTACTTTGTTAAAATTTTGACCAATATTATTTTATACATACACAAATTTTCGGAACAAAGTTCTTTAACACAACCGCACACATATATTTTGTATAGGAGAGGAGATAGGCATGTAAAGCATGTTGTATTCTCGCTAAAAGTTATCTTTTACTTGTAAACTCTTTTGTCTCAATAACTTTTTAGCAAAATATTTTTATACATCAGTTATTAACAATGTGTTATGCCTTTTTCAGTAATAAAAGTACCTATACAGCCAGCAAAGAAGAAATGTGACCCCGTAACTCTGTATCATTATTATACTGCTTTATGGAACAAGTATAAGTCGAATGTACCAGGTGAAAACAACTGGTCAGATCTAAGATGGAGCATCAGACAGAAAATGGCTGGCAATATTGTGAATCAGACATCCTCAAATAAGGTGAAATACAGTACCATTGCTTACATAATAAGTTGGTTTTAGGTTATAATAATGTTTTATCTATAGTAAGCAGTACATAAGGGGTACTTGGTCGCACAAATATTCTTTGCCAGTCAGCATTGCAATACAATCCTGGGTTTAAATGTGTAGCCAGAATGCACCTACCACTTTTTGTGACTGCATCCCCCAAAGGTCTACTGGTAGAAAACTCCTATGGCAATTTGTCTACCTCTTTACAATAATTGTGTTTGAAGAATTAAAAAAAGGAATAATATTATTTTGCCTTCAAAGATTTACTTAGTTAGTTGCAATTATGTGAATTTGAGAATATTCCTTATGCCAAAACAGTTTCATAGTTTTGTTTTACTCATTTTTAAATACCATAAGTTTCTATTTACAGATTCCTGAATCACACAGAGACAAAGAACGGGGATCAACCAGATCCTGACCATGACATTGTATAATTATCATATTTTCTTCTCCTCAATCAACTTATTTCATGTTTCTTATTTTATAAGGCATGTTTTTAAATAAAATAACAAGTATTTTAACATTGTTTTCTATATTTTTTACACTACTATTAAGTATACATTAACATAATCAATATCCTCACTAAAATCAGCAACACTCAAGTATTTTTTATAATCTTTTGGATGCTAAAATTAATATTGAAAAGCAGTTTAATCATGCAAACTCAATGGAAATTAATTAAAATAGATAACCAATTTTCAATAATAATAAGATT
Source organism: Brachylomia viminalis (assembly GCA_937001585.2). Taxonomy (NCBI): domain Eukaryota; kingdom Metazoa; phylum Arthropoda; class Insecta; order Lepidoptera; family Noctuidae; genus Brachylomia; species Brachylomia viminalis. Next base: position 7,762,545 of record OW443302.2, on the reverse strand, counting down.
CTTTGAAGTTTATTGAAGTTAGAACCTAGTTTATGAAGAAAATACTTCTATTTGCCAGTATGAAACTAAGGCATTCCCACTTCTTATTTGGTGACCTTTGTAGATTACAATAACTCAATGTTTTAATTAGTATTTACCTACTTTTGCAGACTATGTAGGTATTGATTATTTTAGTATATTATTCAAAACTGCCAGTCATTTATTAACCGAAATATGGCTCCACATACCAAAGGATAACATTATACTTGATTAAGTTTGAATTCTTGTGACTGTATTCTAGTATTAGCATGAAGCCAGTGTAGTATTCTTTCTTCAATTCGCTCGGCAGCTGATAGGGTTAGAACGAGGGTATCATGTTTCAACATAGAGTAGACATTGAGGCCGTATACTGGCATTATGTTGATGTGACCTAGGCTGTCAGTTGCTGCAGTTATGTTCCTTGGTGCATAGTCAGTGCTGGAAATAAAAAGTGGACTTTTTAGCTAGGGTAGTGTTAAAATTAAGGTACAATTTTATTGAAGAACACTATTCTTTACAAATAGGTTATTATGGCTTGCTTTAGATGGGAATGAGTAGACATGACTCACAATATCACATAATATAATATTTATACCAAATAGATTCAACTACTGTGCTTGAAATAGAACAACCTTTGTGTATTTTCTTATTAAAGACATATTACATTTTGTCAATGTCTGTCTACTGGTCAAAATTGCTATAGGTACTTACTCATCAACAATCAGCACTGAAGGTCCCCAGTTCCTCTTCTCTATAAGTTCAGATAAATATTCAGGCTCATCTGTGGGCAGCTCCAAGTCCTTAACAATATGTAAGTCATCTTGAGCTAGTTTTGACGATAAGGTTGTTGTTAAGCCGTGTATCCTGACGTGGAAGGGCAGCATAAAGAAGTGCGATTTGCCGGAGCGAGGGCCGTGCGCTATACCACCGCCGCGCCATAGCGGAGAACGAATCGACCCATGACGAGAGCGACCCGAACCCTTCTGAGGCCAGGGCTTCCTGCCACCACCTCGCACTTCGGCTCTAGTTTTCGTATTTGCCCACGACACAAACCTAATCTTTCGCTGCCATACAACGTTTTGATTTATAATATCTAATCGAGGAGGTGCGGCGTACACTGAAGGATGCAGCTCAAATAACCCCAATTTTTGCTCTTCTATCGTATCTAAGTTCTCAATCCATACTTCACGGGGCTTAGTGTACTGAGGCTGGAAGGCCCACTCCTTTTTTGTGATAGATAAATTACTGTTTGAAACTGCAGAAGTAACAGCAGCGACGTTTGAAGAATATACTCTTATTTGAGGTGTCACAGAAATGTGCAATCTTCTGATAGCACTTATTAATGCAGAAGTCATGATAGTAATATTTTGCGATAAAGTTTTTAACTAGAATTACACTTATAAAATGAAATTCTAAATTAACCTTTCAGTGAAAATCAAAACATCTGTATTCTGTAATCTGTCACTTTTGTTAGGTTATGTTGTTTTCTTTTGACGTTTAGCATTCGTGGACGACGGAATATCTACCATTCTGCCTTAAAGTTACTAGAACATAGAATTCTCGCCACAGTGTGCTTTCGGGAAACACGTGTGTTCGAATCTTGGCTGTTTTTTGGTGTTATTGTATTTTTTCAGTAGGCACTGGTCATTTCTTAGCTGCCACGGCTTAATTTCCATAATTGTTTTTATCTTTTTATTAAGGACGCTTTTAACGTGCACGTCTTTCTACATCGTTCTCACATGTTTAATTACAACATGAATGATGTAACCACTTTTTTGTAACAATATTTTGATTTAAAAGAGTGTCCATGGAGTTTCTTGCCCGTTCTTCTCCATAGGTACCTACTACGCTTTGGGATGGGCAACTAGCTTCATATTTCTGACTGACCGACCCCTTGACAGTTCAAAAGTGCCTGTAATTGGTTTATTTGAAATAAATGCTTTGAGTTTGAGTTTATTGTGACTTGTTATTGTGTTTGTGTGTGCGTTGACTCGTTACTACGTGCTATCAGGTTTTAATGTTTGTTTTTAACGATATTGGTCACCATTATCCATATTCAATATGAATATGGATAAAAATAAACCCCCAGACCCTCCTGATGATATTCCTACGACCCCCCTATCTGGATTATCTTTGTATAGCCAAAGTCCCATACCCAATCCATTAAGCCAGTTTGCAGATGTGGTCTGCAATCTGGACTCCCAAATCCTTCCACCCCAGAGTAATATACGTAAACGTCCCGGTAATTAAGTGGATGTATCCAATCGCCCTACCAAATAACCAAGAACTCATATAGGCCGTGTTAGATACTCTGTAATAGATAAAGGACCTTTTACTGTCCATGTTTCCCGACAAGAAGCTCAACCTAATTCTGGAACTACCCTACTCCCAATTTCATTTGGGCGATTTCTGGCCAATCAGAATATTTCAAATATTGTCACAGTCAAGCGTGTTGGTAGAAACCGTATATCGGTTGAGTTTTCATCCCCTCGCAGGATGCAAATGCTTTTATTAGTAAGTAATAGTGTTTTAGGGAAAAATTTGTATGACGCTGTAATTCCGTCTTGGTAATAACCCGTATGGGTGTTGTAAGTGGTACTCCTACTGAGTTCTCAGAAGAGAAAGTACTGACGTATTTAAAATTTCCAGTAGGCTGTGGCCCAATTATAAAAATGAGGCGATTGAATGGGAAGATTAATAAAAACGGTTTAACTGAATACGGCCTGTATTCAGTTAAACCGTTTTTATTAATCTTCACAGAAACTTGTGTCATCACATTTGATGGGCAAGTTTTACCAAAACGTCTTTTCTGTTTTTATAAAAGGTCATACACCAAGGATGCTTCGATGAAATCCTAAGTCTTCAACCACTTTTAGTTTTTTTTTAATGCAATGCAAAGAAAAGCTTAAAATCATGTTTTACCCCTTTTTGTAATGTTTGAAGGCTCATAACTTTTTGTCTAGCTGTTATCTGCACCAAACAATAATTTTACAGGAATCTACGAGTACCAACAGTCGAGACAAAAACAAAAAAAAAAGTTTTGCAGGTTTCGTCTATCCTACATAAAGTAATGTTAGTTCAAAGTTTTCAAAATCATGAAATTCGCTTATTAAAGAAAAAACTAAATAAAAAAATCTTTAGGGCCTAGGTCAAATCTGAGCTGGGTAGCTATCAGACGACCCCACCTATCTGCCATTTTTGTATGTTCAACGTTCTGCCCAACACCCTGTATACAATGACAGACATGGGTATTTATTATTATGGTTCTCTGTCTACGATTATTATATTATTTTAATTATTGTGAATGTGAGGACTATGTGGGTCATTGCTTTTTGGTTTTTTTTTGCGCTCCACAGAACTACTGACACATGCGTGCACTGACTAGACAGGTCCACTCAATCTGCATTTCCGACGTTTGGCTCCCGGGCTAGAAAGGGCTGGGGCTGCCTTGATGCGGCTCCTGCCCAATCTAGGGGGGCCAAACGCCTCCTACCGGAGGCTCTACGCGGGGCTCGTGCGGTCCATGGCCCTTTACGGGGCACCGGTGTGGGCGCGTTCCTTGAGGCGGCGGCCAGCCCGCCGGTTGAACGCGCCCCAAAGGGTCATGGCCACCCGGCTGGTCCGGGGATACCGTACAGTCTTCGGTGAGGCGGCGAACCTCCTTGCCGGAATACCACCATGGGATCTGGAGGCAAAAGTCCTCGCGCACATATGGGAGTGGCGCGAGGAGGCGAAACGCTGGGGCGTAGCTCCGCTGCCGCGAGAAATCACGGTACAGCGGACAGAGCTCCGGCGGGATCTCAGGGCGGCATGGAGAAACCCACTTATTTAAATTGTTTGCTTCGATAAAGAAAATGAATAAAAAAGTAAAGCTGTCTCATAATCTCATCATTCCAAAAAACAGCTGTAGGTACACAGGAAGTAAATTACTTGTAGGTACCTACTGTACCTGCACTACCTACCACTAAAATATGTAGAACAATTAATACTGAAATATAGAGCTACCGCAATATTACCCGCTCAACATTAGGTATTAGGTACCTACTTAAGCAATGGCACAAATTGAAAGTGCAGATTTGTGGCAATTTTCTCTTGGCGGGGCATTAATTACGCTACAGAGCTGCCGAGAGCAAGGAGCTCGTTCGGATCACTATATAGCACCATTACACAAGCCCAATCTCAATTTCAATTTCATCTCGCCGATTTGGCTCTGAATTAGGGGCGATTTATTTTCATTCGTAACATTCTCTCTCGCCGTCGTGGAAGGTAAATGTTAAGGCTTGCACAGATTTATTGCCTTTCATGTGAAGCTTGACATCTTCATTGTTACAATAGACAGGGGGTAAGTCTTACAGTCTTTCAAACTAGACTTCTATTCTCGCTGCTCCGTCTTTGAATTTTTAACGGTCCCCGATGTCGGCGCGGGAAAAATATTCACGCGGGTTGTGTACGGTCATCCTGTATGAACAAAGCTTCCCATTAACTTGTTTTGACGTTGTCGGGGCTCTGGGAGTTCCTCGCATGAAGCTGTAGTTAATAGGATATTACTACGTTAGCAGTCAGCCCGCCCGCCTAGAGAGGGAGAAGTTATTTGATGATTTCCAACCCTCACAAAAAGTAAAAAATAGTAGTCAGCAAATTTTGGTACCAATTAACGTACGGAATGAACGTACACTGTTGAATGCATAATGTATTTAGTATATAGTCTGTTCTAAAAGTATCTGATAAAAGTGTAAACAAAACCTGTAAAAAATTGAATAAGTAACACATTCATCTATATTATGGTTTAAACTTTATATTTCACCACTTTTTCCAAGAAATATACAACAATAAATAACAATATACAACAATTAGGTAAGTACCTACTTATACCTAGATTTATACATTCAGGTTAGAAATTAACCTTAATTATCAAATGAAAACTATCTTTAAGGTTTTGAAGTTAGAATTTCGGATATAATTATTGAAATAATCAATCAAAGCACTCAATTTATAAGTGGCACTACAAATTGGCTTCCACAGACACAGTTTTACGTTTTCTGATCCATTTGTTTACATTTTCATAATATACATTTGGAACAGACTAATAGTTCTCGCAATATATCAAGATAACAGATTAGTCACAAATACCCTATGCGTCTATGAGGAAGTGATGACGTACAAGTCCGGAATTCGTCGAATCACTCACTGTCAAGCGTCTCCCTGCGAACGATGACAGTTTACCCGCTTGCTGTGCTAGCTCGGGCCCGAATTTCCGGCGCAACGAGAATAACTCGATACATTGATGATCGGTATACTGACACGCTGACAAATTCAATAATGTAGCAAGGAAATTACTACTCTACGATATTATAATTTTATGACATAACTTCACGTCTGTATTCACAGAAGCGACATGCAGAGTTGTAATAGAAGGAACTCCCTCATTTCGGCAGTTATGTTCAAGCCCAATAATATTATAAGCCACAAAGGCATCTGGGCTGCTATTGAGAAATTCCAACGAACCTAAGACCTCAACGGTCTTGCTTGCGACCATAGACCAACGAGGCATGTTGGTAAAGTTACCTCATTTAGAAATAGGTACTTAATCTTGAAAAGGTAAATAATAAAATCTTAACGTATTCAGAAGCTAGATAAGAGACCCGTTATTTGCGCCAATTTCCAAATTATCAACAAATAGAAAGTCTTTATTTCAGCGGTTATGATAATTGGTAATACCTACAATCTACCTAGGTATATTCAAATATTCATTTATTTATTTATTTAACCATTTATGTACACACTTATATAAACAGACAAGAAGAAAATAACAGACAAATAGGTACAATGGTGATGCTTATTTGTAATGAAATCTCTTCCAGCATACCTGCGATAGGATAGTAGATTTAGAGATGTAGACAGCGTGTGTAAGAGTAAAAGAGAAAATAAAATACATAAAATCAAAAACAATTCTCTTGATAAAACATACTTACATACATACTTCTAAAATAAATAACATCCTTATATTTTAAATAATTTCACGTAAGTATTGTACGTAGGTACTTACTCTGAAGTTTAATTAAAAGCCTGGCGGCGGCGTTACTGTTAATTTCGGATTTCTCCGGTGTTTTCGCTGTAGCTTCCATTTTGTTTCTATCGAACGTGATTAGTTATGCCGATGGGCGATGCGAATTCCAGGACAGAGTCTGGCTAGTCGTGTTTTTGTGAAATAAGTACTTATTTAATCTGTGCTGTCAGCTTACTGACCACGACCAGAGACTAACTAGCAGGTCAAACGTTGACATGATGCCGGTCCGCGGGAAATACAATTACTTTTCAAAATTTATGACGAACAGCGAACAACAATAAAATTTCCCGCGTTTAAAGTGTTCATTTGTTTTTTTTTTTCAATAAACAGCTTTCTATTTGCAAGCCAGTTCGGAATTTTAATAAAACCTTTGATAATTTACCTCCTTGTTTGCCATGTTTCGGAGTAAAAGATCGTTCCACTTTTAAATTACACGTTAGGTATGAGTTTACTATGTAATTTATTTGGCCGCTAAACCACGACAGATACCTATGGATTTTCATACAACTTTTGCCGGCCGCTGCTAGCATGTATTTGGCCAGTACAGCAATTTCGATTGATCTCGAAGAAGGTCGTCAAAATAATGCTCAAATTTCCAAGCATGTTTGAGAAAAGTGATCTGAGTACGCGTCCCTGTTTCGCACGGTTTTACAACTTGACAAAACATCGAGTTTCCTCTATTAGTATGTTCGTTTAAAGTAAATGTATTATACACATAAACCTTTCGGAATAAATTCTCTAAATTATGGTGAAAACCGCATCAAAATACTTCGCGTAGTTTAGAGAATAACGTGGTCACACAGGCAGACACGAAAATCGACATTAATTTATTATTACGAATAGATATTGACACCTACCTTAATCTATTTTCCATTGTTTTCTCGTTGCAGGGGTAAAGAACCACAGGATCAAATACTATTATTTGATCCTGTGGTTCTTTACCCCTGCGCAGTGCGGACCTAACCTAGGAATACTAAGTATGTAGATACTATTATCTAAATACTTAGTATTCCTAGGTTAGGTCCGCACTCAGTTTTTCCAATGATAAATGATTTTATTTCTGTAAGTAGGTTTGAACAAACACTTTTACACGTCAATCATATAATGGTGCCGATTCTGTTGTACACCGAACTAAACTAACTAAACTATCACTAAAATTCCTTACTTTTGGCTATGAGAATCTTAACGCTATTCTGCAAAATAAAATCTCTAAATTTAAAAATACTTTTGACACATCTAAAATCAAATTTGACAATTATTGCGACTCCACGTGGTACTGGTTTGCCGTACCACGTGATCTTTTTTTAGAGCCGTAGGTAGGCGCGCATTATGTGCGGCCTCGACTTGTTTTGTATGGAATTTTTTACTTTTTGTATGGAAAATATAAAAAAATATTACCAACACGTTGAGTTTTATAGGTTTACGGGTTGCAAAGGGGGTCGAAATTTTCATTATTTTTGCGATACGACACACCGTTTTCGAGATATAAGCAAAAGAAAAGAAAAAAAGATACAGTACTGTTTTTGCATCTGCAGTCGAGGTGTTGGTGTTTATTTTAGTTCATGACAACTAATTTTATTCCACACCTTTTTAATCGCGATTAAAAATAGTCAGATTTAGTTAAGACAATCAAAATTTTTGGTGAAAAACGTAAAATTCAGAATAGCAAAATTGCCATTTTCACTAAATTATAATCTCAGTGCCATCTTAGTGCTGTCAAACTAAAATTTAGTTAAGTTGTGTCACTTTAGTCAATTTCAGAATGGGAAATCGTCGTTTGACAGGAATAAACTAAATTTTGGTGATTTTTAGTCTAGTTTAGAGAATTTTGTGACAAGAGAATCGGCACCATTATACCTACATCTTTTTTTAAACTAGATGAGGTCGGCGTTTCCTATCTGACTACTCTGAGATGAAAGGCCGAAACAAACTCAGAGGTCTTTTAAAGTCCAGACAAAATCTTGGTCAGATTATGTGAAGGCTATGTAGATCGGGGTCTGAAATGGTCTTTTGAGGAAAGAACCACACAGATTGAGTGGACCTGTCCAGTCAGTGCACGCATTTGTCAGTAACCGTGCAGCTCAACTCAGAACTTAAGGAGCTCAACGATTCGACGAACAATACCAAAGAAAAGACATTTGGGTAGGCCGCATCAGCTACTCAAACTGCCAGAACATGATTAATACTGGAACAAAAACACACATAGTCCTCACATTCACAATAATTTAAAATAATATAATACTTTATACAGTAAATATTAGTGTCATTGTATATGTAAATAAGTATAGATACTTATAAGTAGCAAAGATTAAAAGTAAAAATAGTTAGCAAAATAAAATAAATTAACATTGCCTGTGCTTTATTGGAGCAACTCAATCCCAAGCCTTTTTGTCCTCAATATAGTCTTTGACAGTATAATAGGCATTCCGGCATAGTTTCCTTTTTATAAGAGATTTGAATTTATTAAGGCTTAGTGCTTGAATGTGGCTAGGAAGTTTATTATAAAAACGTATACATTGGCATGTAATGTGGTAATAGATTGGTACCTAAGTCGCGTAGTCTAGAAGCCTGTTTCCAGACCCTTTGCATGGCTGTATTTCACAAGCTGTATTTTACGTGATTTGGTAGGTACATGAAAACAAAAGCTTTTCAATTTAATTGATAAATATTTCATCGTCTAAAATAAAACGTAAAAACCGAGCTTGTTGCATGCTAACATTTTGGGTTTGACGCAAATTAGAAATAGTTTTTATAGAAAGTAATTACATAGAAACCTACTACCTACAGGTTAAAAAAATCAAAATCAACCCTGCAAAAATGGAGTGAAGGTCAAAAATTATTAAGGTACCTAAATAGTAACTTTTCATCGAAGTCATCAATATCACAAAGTCCACATTCTCTAGAGAGCATAATATTTGTGACTGAACAGAAAAAGCGCTGTGTGCAAATACTCTGAACCAATACTGAAAAAAAAACATAAAAGCTAGGTATGTTTGGTTAGTCAATATGTTATAGGTACTTCCCACACCCATACACGTCGTGGTATATCCAATGTGTCAGGATTTCAGGATAGAGCTAAGCCGGAAAACCTACCTAACAATTATCAATCTTTCGCCGAAGAAGAGAAATAAAAATCTGTTTCATTCGAGTTCTCTTTTCGTTTTCAATCTGATTTTATCAGACATTCAAAATGGATTTTATTTGCATTTTAATACATAGCGTTGATCACTAGATTGGCTTTTATCGTTGTATTATGAAACGACAAAAAACCGACTATTGATTGTATTACCCTGTACTTCTACTTTCCTAGTCACTTAGTCACACTTGCTTAAAGTGATTTGGATATTCTTCTTGTTTCGGAAATTTCCAATCGCATGTCTTGCCTTTGAATGTGGTCATCAATGTCGTAGATCAGTTCGTCAAAGTTCATCACTGAACGTGGGCCTTCAATCACCACTTCATGACCATTCAAAGACTGACAGAGTGGCGGTTGCAGTTGTCAGTTCATTAGCAGATAGGAAGACCATGCTGCCTTACGTCTTCGCTAGTTGCCTTTTCGGTACCCACCGCTGCGATATCCAAGTAGCAATAAGGTACCTTTCCAGTTTTGACTAAAATAAGTCAATGTTTTCAATAGATATATGTAGGGCAATATTTCTGCTTCTGAATATATCAGGCCGTAGTAATATTTGGCTGGAATAAAGACTAATCTATCTTACTTTGAAATGGGCTCAAGAATCTTTGACGAGGAAGACGGAATGGACAGCTTAGATTTATTTGTAGCACGGAAGTATCTAAGGAAATTGTTATAGGTATCTAACTATAAGTACCTGCAAATGGTTATTGCATGTGTGTGTTTTCCTATAATAACAAGATAATAAAATTATAGAATAGCTTAGCAAACAAATGAATGCCATCAAATTGTAGAATTGATGAAGAAGTATGAAAACACTGAACACTTTCTAATGGTGAAATCTTACAGTTCAAGAACGGACTGTTTTGCTTAAGTACCATTTGTAACTTTTTGGAATGCATTACTTGTGTGTAAAAAAAGGAGGCGTTTTCACCAGACAATATCAACACGCTCTGCATTTCTTATATTTTTCTCAAGACTTCGCAGAGATAAGTTGCTAACATTTTGTTACGTTTTTCTCTCGTCGCCGATCAGCACAAAAGAAATCGTTAAGCCGCTTTATTTTTTGTTTTATTTAAGTCGGCATCCACATTTCACGCTGCTAAGATTCATAACATCATATTTGTTGAAAATACTACCTATAAGTATCTATACAATTCATTTTCGGAACGGATATGTTTTCTTTGGCAAGTGATTGCTGTTTGATACATAAGATATACCTAGAGTAGATTGAATGGTTCCATTGTTTAAATAAGGGAAAAGGGTTCGGATAAAGTTTCGTAGTTTAGACAAGTATCCTTGTCTAAACACACAAGTGAACTTTGATACGACATATTTTTCGGTAAACTGACGGAAAAAGATAGTGTAATATAGACATTACACTAGTAGGTAGGTACCACAAGAAGTAAGGTATCTATTGTACCTAGTGTATCTGTGTAGCTAGTTGACGACAACACAATTCAAACTACGCATCTCAGAGATTAGGTACATTCGGAACTTTCAATCGAATGTTTCTAGTATTTTAAACTTGAGTAATAAGTACGTTTAAACTCGCCTAAAGTATACGAGCACCACACAACTTTCAACATACACGAGCCGTATCAACATGCATCAACAAAAACACACTTTAAACAGCGTAAAGAAAGAAAGGGCTTCGCAGTGGAGAGTTTATTGAAAGGCCCTGCGAGTCCCCGGGCTCGCCCCAAGACCCGCAATGTTGCTTCTTTACGAGTCACGGGGACACGACTATGTTTTGTTTATGTGAAAACTTTTCAAATGCATTGTATTCTCTCGATAGGGATAAAGCTACGATTTCGGGGGAATGTGGAAGTTAGAAGTATTTGACGCGGAGAAACGTCGAAATATACGAGTATTTTATTTATTGGCAAAAGTTTTGAAACTGTTGATACTTGTTGCTTGTCTTTTGTTGTGGTTGTCTATTGTGAGTTTTCATGTTTCAATTGTTTTTGATGTGAAACATCTATTGGCGCCCTTTGGCAGTAAAATCGACCAGTTTGCCAGTTTGTCACGGCAAACGGCACACAGTGGGCTGAAAATCGGCTCTCATAGACATGTAAGACGTTTTTCCCAAATGTCCACATTTATGACTTGAAAATGTTTTGGGAGACTAAATACGTGGCCTAAAAATATCAACATTATGGAATAGCATTGCAAACAACGCAAACAGAATTTTTTCATTAAAAATTACTATGGAGCTGGCATGAAACCGTCTTATATCTCCGCCATCGTTCAATTGGCCCTAATTCTCTTGCAGGTGATTAAACCTTGAATTATTTGGATTTTTTTGACATACTCTCCGAACCGGCCAATGCCGCGACCTTTTTTTTTTAAACCTTCTTCGATTTAATATATAAAAAAAAATATCATTGTTTAACTTAATTTAAACATAAAATCTACACGGAACACTTACCGACACCACACGTTTTTTTTTGTGTTTGGCAGTATTATTGAGATGAGAAAATTAACTAATTAACTATTTATTTGTAGGTATTTAGAATTGTTACAAAACGATTCATTTCTTGAATTAATTGTTAGTTAAATGAATAAAATCTCTCCCTCTATCTTTATCACTTCTTTAGTGTAGGTAACTTCAATAAAACGCGTAAAAAATGTGTTAACCAGTGTAGCCACCTAACTATAAAATAATTTCTTGAAACTATAGTCTATTTTCAGTAAAATCACGTCCATCTATTTTGAGCCCGACACGCGTCAAATACTGCACTAGCGTGTAATCAATAAACTGTAAAGATCAATTTGTCAGTGCTTGGACGAATGTAACATCATTTTTAACAGTCCGCTGACTAAACATTTAATTCGTTTTCAGTGGAATAAACTAAACCATTTGATGTATAGAGATTGATAGACAGACAGTAATTGCACTGTTTGCTTTTGGTTTATATTTAACTTAAATTGGCAATTAAACACCCACTTACACACGTCTTAGGTCTTCGTTTCGGTTTAGCATTATGAAAATTTAATCAATTTTCCCAGCCTTTCCGCAACAATGATTAAGTCGGCTTGCAGTCTAACCAAATGCGGCTGAATACCAGTATTTTTCATTGAGCATTGGGCAGCTCGCCGTCCGATAAGGACCAGGCCCGGGTCGACGGCGCGTTGTGTTCCACGCGCGCCTTAAAGAGATGTCACCACCAAATGATGGGGTCCGCTAGGGCCGTTGCCTGCCAGGGTTGCAGGAAAGCCCGAAAGGGTTACCGTGGCCCCTGGCACAGGCAACTGAAGGAAAACGGGTGGGTTTTAGTCATTAAGAGACTGACACGCCCATACACAAAAAAAAGTCTTCGTTTCGGTTTAGTATTATAAAAATTAAATCAATCTGCCTAGCCTTGCCCCAATAATGATTATGCCGGCTTCCAATCTAACCAGATGCAGCTGAATATCAGTCTTTTTCATTGAGCGACTGCCTATCTGACCTCCACAACCTCGTAACTGGGTATAACGATACCCCTTGGTAAGACTGGTTGTCATACTTCAGACTTTTAGGATTCTAACTACCAGAGGTAACGATTGTAAAAGATCTACGAATGTCAGCCGGGACCAAGGATTTAACTTGCTTTCCGTGGCACAGAGGGGTCTCGACCTCGGCATGTAATGGATGGTCACTCATCCACGAACCGTCCGCGACACGCGTAGCTTAACCTTTGATCGACCCGCGCGGATGGCTTTTATCATTTAGCCACGAGCCCCTTCGGTTTAACATTATAAGGTACCCAGATTTTTGCCCAGCCCTATTAGTAACTTGCACTATTTGTTTGTGTGTGTAGCTACGCTCATAAGTCTTTCATGACTTCGTGAATGGTTGAGACACACTGGTGCCGATTCTGTTGTACACCGAACTAAACTATCACTAAAATTCCTTACTTTTGGCTATGAGAATCATAACGCTATTCTGCAAAATAAAAACTCTAAATTTAAAAATAATTTTGACACATGTCATCTAAAATCAAATTTGGCAATTTTGCGACTTCATGTGGTACTTGTTTGCCGTACCACGTGATTTTTTTTTAGAGCCGGAGGCGCGCATTATTTTGCAGCCTCGACATGTTTTGTATGGAATTTTTCACTTTTTGTATGGAAAATATGAAATAAAAAATTATATAAAGGTGGTCGAAATTTTCATTATTTTTGCGATAGGATACACCGTTTTCGAGATATAAGCAAAAGAAAAGAAAAAAAGATACAGTACTGTTTTTGCATCTGAAGTCGAGGTGTTAGTGTGAATTTTAGTTCATGACAACTAATTTTATTCCACACCTTTTTAATCGCGATTACAAACAGGCAGATTTAGTTAAGACAATCAAAATTTTAGGTAAAAAACGTAAAATTCAGAATAACAAACTTGCCATTTTCACTAAATTATAATCTCAGTGCCATCTTAGTGCTGTCAAACTAAAATTTGGTTAAGTTGTGTCACTTTAGCCATTTTCAGAATGGGAAATCGTCGTTTGACAGGGATAAACGAAATTTTGGTGATTTTTAGTCTAGTTTAGAGAATTTTGTGACAAGAGAATCGGCACCACTGTCAGTTAACTCGTCGTCTCGTGTCGTCTTAGTTTTTGTGCATGTAAAATTTGTGTTTGTAAACGTACTCGCAAGAAATTCTTTATTGTGTTTTTGTCTATTGCATAAGTCCACAACTTTTATGTACCTACACATCATGCGTGTAACCCCGAAGAGTAAAGCAGAGGTGCTCATAGTACCGCCACATTTCGCCAGTTATGAACCTCACGCTATTCATAGTGCAAGTTTGATCACAACTACCTAGGTATGAATTTATTTTAGCAAATGTGTAGTTACATTTCATATTTTGTTCTTTTGTCTGATTATCATTATTGTACGCTGTTTTCTTTCAAGGCGTAAGATTCCCCAAGCGACATAAACAATGGACGCGACAGCGCAAAGCAACTGTAGTAGAACAATTTCTATGAAAATTTCATAGTTCTTCCTACAAGAGTCGCGTCGCGCTGTCGCATCGCACCTGTCTGACCTGAAAGTTATTATCATCACTACCGAATAATATAACGATATTATGTAAATAGTGGAATTAATCATGTATATAACAGCGTTCTGCTTTCTGTCTAATTTGGAAAAAGAAGACTTTTAGGCACGGCTCGAAAGACTGGTTGAATTTTGAGCTAAGAATCACTTTATTTTTTCATTGAAGTCGGTTTATTAGGGGTGCTCCATACTTGTTCGGGTCGGCATGATTCGGCACAGTTGGGAAAATTGATAAAGATAACTTTATTTTGCAAATATGGGTAACCTCAAACGATGACAAAAAACATATAAAAGTACAGCCATATTTTACCACGTAGGCATGCAAAAGATTTAAAAAATAACAACTTAAAACTAAATACAATTATAAAATTATTACACATTAAATTCAATTTTAAAATACTGAATTATTAATAATACAGAATTATGCACTAGCTTAAAAAAATCTTTTCAATTAGGAACTCCTTAATATTATAATAAGCTTTCGCCGCTAAAAAGCTTCGGAGTCTCTTTTTAAATAATGAAAGCGGAAGCTCTTTCCATGTCTTCGGCAATTTGTTAAAAATGACTGGTGCCATGCAATAGACACTTTTGCGCATAAGTGCAGTCTTGGCTCTCTCCAGACATACCACACTATTATCGCGTCTATTGCGGGGTGCTACATCTGATAGTCGTCTAAATCGACTCGGATTTGTCTTTACAAACACAGCGACTTCAAATAAGTACAGACATGGCAATGTTAATATTTTATAGTTTCTAAAGTATGGTACACAACTGTCAGTGTGTTTAAGTTTAAACATCGCTCTAACACATCTTTTTTGTGACTTGAAAGCGGTCTCTCTTTCAGTGGAATTTCCCCAAAATATGATCCCATACCGTAAATGTGATTCTGCTATCCCATAATAGGCAGTCAGAAGAGCATCCGTGTTCAATATAGGGGATAGTGAGAGTAGAGCGAATGCAGCCTTACTCATTTTCTTGCATAAAATATCAACGTGTGATTTCCAATTTAGTTTTTTATTTAGAGACCCAGGAATTTTGTATTTTCAACTTTTTCTATGGTATCATTATTATAGTGTATATTTAAGTTAATACTAGAGGTCTGCTGTCTAAAATGGATAACTTTGGTTTTACTCAAATTTATTTTTAAATTGTTTGCGTCTAGCCAGTTTACCATCTGTTTTAAACTATTATTTATTTCATTCTCATAGGTTTCTATATTTTTACAAGCTATTGTGATCGTGCTATCGTCTGCAAATAGTGTTATAGGTCGTTCAATATATTTTGGTAGGTCATTTATGTATAAAATAAATGCAAAGGGACCTAGAAAACTCCCTTGCGGTACCCCAAATAATACTTTACGCTCCGACGACCGGAATATCTCTTCACATTTACTTACCATGTTAATTTTATTGACTTCAGTTATTTGTTTTCTATTTTGTAGGTACGAATTAAATAAATTAAGGACATTGCCCCTTATCCCGTAGGCTTCGAGTTTATCTAAAAGAGTAGCATGATGTACATAGTCGAACGCCTGGGTCATGTCGCAAAATATGCCACAAACAGGATTCCGTTGATCTACGTTTTTAATGACATTGTATATAAAATCATATAAAGCCATATTAATAGTCCTGTGTATCCGAAATCCTTTCTGTTCCTCACACAGAATATCATGTTTATCTATGAATTTATAAAGTTCCCTATAAATATACTTTTCAAAAATTTTGGAAATAACTGGAATTAATGATATTGGTTGGTAATACGTTAAGCCGTTGGTCCCGGCTGTCATTCGTGGATCTTTGACAGTCGTTACGGGTCGTCAGAAGCCCGAAAGTCTGACAACCAGTCTTACCAAGGGGTATTGTATTACCCAGTAACTGGGTTGTGGAGGTCAGATAGGCAGTCGCTCCATGTAAAATACTGGTATTCAGCTGCATCCGGTTAGACTGGAAGCCGACCCCAACATACCTAGTTGGGAAAAGGCTAGGCAGATGATGGTCGGTAATACTCCATTAGTTCTCTATTTTCTTTTTTGAAAAGTGGCTTAATTATTGATATTTTTAACGCATCAGGGTATATACCTGCGCTAATGCTTAGGTTAATAATGTGACTTAAATGACCGCTTATTTCCATTGACACATGTTTTAGAATTTTTGTAGCAATCCCGTCATATCCTACACTATTTGAATTGTTTAATGAGTGGGTGATTCTCTCTATATCTCGTGGTATACTAGGGGCCATGAACATTGTTTTATTATTTGTGTCAATTTTGTTACGTTTAGGTTTGCTTGTCACATCAAGTTTCCCTTGAACTTTATTGATAAAATAATTGTTAAATGCTTCAGCAATGTCATTGGGATTTGATAAAGTACTATTATTATTTATAATTTTAGTGATACTAGATTTTGGTATGTTATATTTTGCACGATTAATAATTTGCCACGTGGTTTTAGACTTATTTTTCGAAGATTTTATTTTATGATTATTTTGCGCCTTTTGTGTTATGTGTATAATTTTTTTGTGTAAACGAGAGTAAGTTGTGAAGGAGTACTTATTATTTTTGTTTGGGTTTAATCTATATTGCCACAAAAGTTTTCTTTTTTTTTTACTACCTAGCTTGATTCCTCTTGACAACCATTTAGGTCTTTTTAAAACATCTATTTTGATCCATTTAATTGGAAAACACAAGTCGTATACTAATTTAAATAAATCGAGAAAATTGTTATAGGCTTCATTCGGATCAGTTGTGTCATAGATCTCTGCAAAAGATAGATTTTTTAAATGATTTTTAAACTTAGAAATATTGTCAAGACTGTAGTCACGTTTAGCTGTGTACCAATAATTTATGAGACATTTGGTTTGAACTGGACAATGAAGCAGCTGTGCCGTATGATCTGACAGTGCCCATTCCAATACATCAGTTTTACA
Source organism: Brachylomia viminalis (assembly GCA_937001585.2). NCBI lineage: Eukaryota > Metazoa > Arthropoda > Insecta > Lepidoptera > Noctuidae > Brachylomia > Brachylomia viminalis. Next base: position 7,745,365 of record OW443302.2, on the reverse strand, counting down.
CACTTTACTAAAATTGTGAGCAAAGTTGTCTATGCATGTCATACTGGCTATGCGAGTCGGCTGCTTTAATGCTAGTTTTAAGTTAAAACTCATTAGAAGACATTCGAAAGCATTCGAGTGGCTATTAGATTTAAGCATGTCTATGTTAAAGTCCCCAGCTATTACAATGTTTTTGTACCGTGTGCGTGATATTTCACGCAGAAGCGTTTCCATTTTATCAAAGCAGTGCTTGAGATTATTTATATTTGGCACTCTGTAAATACAAACAACAATTATCTTAAAATAAGTAAGTTCAATTGCACAACATTCGAATATGCCTGATGAAGATAATTTCGAAATTTTTGGTAGTTCCTTATATTGAAGACCGTTTTTGACGAGAATACAAGCCCCTCCTCTTTTTCTCCCTTCTCTACAGAAATAGGCAGCTAGACTGTAATTTGGTACATACAATTGATGTTGGAACCACTCCATTATGAAATGTTCCGTTATGCACAGAACATCAACATCTATCTTTTTTTCGGACAACTCATCTAAACATACAGTAAGGATATTTGATTTATTTACTAAACCAGCAATATTTTGATGTAACATTTTAATATACTTATTAGAGAAAAAAATCAATCGTGTTATCTTTTGTGCATGTTGGAGAAATAGGGGGAGACTTCCCATCATACCGATCAGTTAAGTGAAAATCGTCGCGACTACTGATTTCGTCAAGCATTAAATTAATATTTTTAAATATGTTTACTAAGCCATAATTATTCACAGATCCACTTCTTGGAGAAAACATTTTAAAATCATAAGACAAATAAAAGTTAGTATCAAACAAATATGCATATTGATGGGTACAAGCGTCTAAGTATAAGAGACTGTTAAATGTTTCTATTCTTCCATTAAACATCATAGAGTAGTCATCAAATTTAAATGTCGGTGCACATATTATAATATTAGTATGATCAACTTTTAAAAGTGTTTCACGCAACCTAATGACGAGATCGACATAGTTGTTAGTTCGGCGAAAGTCTGCCTCGCCGATGAAGATCAGGCAGTAATCATCCATAGTGTAGTTCTTTAATTTCAGATCCATGTTCTTAAGGCGCGGACTGACTACGATTTTAATCGCTATTACCGCACTCACACAACCGCATCTGCGCGTTTTACGGTAATGCACACACTCGCAAACGCTAACACGGGCGTTTATGTGCTCAAGGAAAGTTGCATAGTATACGTAAGGAAATCAGATGTTTTCTGTTGAATATACTTACTTATGACGTGCGTTCTAAAATTCAATGTAATTACAGTGTCAGTTCATAATATGATACAATAAATAATTACACATAACAATAAAAAAAAAACAATTAAATCACTACTGTTTATTTTTATTACAGTACATGATAAACAGGTCAAATATAAACATTCCGAATTTTACCCGACTGCTCTAGAAGGGGAATTATGCTTTTCGGGTGTAAGTCAGTATCAGGGATGGAAGGGTTAATTAAATGGGTAGTTATGCCATTTCAAACTAATGTTGGTGTTTTAGATAGGTACTTAGTGGGTGCGGTAAAAAAATAGAAAATAAAACCAACATAAAGGCCCTCGGACCACTTAAAAATCACATAAACTCTAAATAAATGCAATAATATCACAGCTCCAAAGTGACAAATGCCATAATGTTTCTAAGAAAATGCGGAGCCGGGACGGAAGCTAGAATTCTGAAAAATTTAGACGATAGAGGGATCATCCACGGGAATGAAAGCTGCTGCTGGCTGAATATTAGTTGGTATTTGCTAAAATTGGTAAAACAGTGCGTGAATTGAACTAAAGTTCTGTGGCGGACTACTAAGGCTACTCACTGCCTAATATTGAAGTGAAAATTCAGTCTCAGTGGAAATATGGGCAATAAAAATAAAATGTTGCGAAAGAGTTTTACAAGAAAAAGACGAAAAACTCGAAAAAATGATGGAATGTTTGGGTAAGTAGGATGATTACGGTATTGTATCATAACATTTGAAATTTGTATTTTGTTTAGTTTACTTACGAAACTGTATAAATCTATAGAAACGGTATTGACAATTTCTACAAACATTTTGCTAAATCCAAAAACAAATAGGTGCACTCTATTTTGATGTCTATAGAATGCATATTTGAATGCGCCTAGTGCAAACGTCTCTGGTCGAAGCAACCATCGAGGCGATAGCCATATTGCAATAGTAGGTATAAGTAACAAAAACTAACTTGCAGATAAATCAGAGTGCGTTCGTAATTATTATAATAATATAAATATTGCACTAGTTATATATAAAGCATTTTGATTCTTTTGTAAGATTATTTTTATAATATTTATTGAGTCATTAGACCAGTGCCGATAATTTTTGAAAACGAAAAAAATGACAGTAGGATGAAACCCATTGGAAAAGAAAGAGAATATAACAAAAATGAAAGGAAAAATAATTTACGGGCGATCCGAGGTCGGGAAGTGGGGGTTTAAGGGTAAAAAGCGGTTTATCTCGATTTCCGGCAAAACTACAAGTCTTATGGAAAAAAGTGTAATGGCAAAGTTGTAGGTAATAAAAAGATCTACAACTTTTGTATTCACACTTTTTTCAAGTAACCTCAAAATTTATGTGAAAAATTCAAATAACCAAGTTCTTGGTTTTTTATTTTTATCTTTTACACAGCAATTATTTTTTTTACAGAGTTTTTAAAAAAGCCGATATTTTGACGTGAGAATTTTCGATTGAAACTTAGGGTGCTTTTTCGATATTAGGTCAAAATAAGGTGAAAAAAATAAATATTTTAAATCAATAAAAATACAGTGTGCTTGGAACATAAAAAGGTAAAAATTCAGCAAATTTCGCGAAAAAAAAAATGCTGTGTAAAAGATAAAAATATAAAACCAAAAACTTGGTTATTTGAATTTTTCACATACATTTTGAGGTTACTTGAAAAAAGTGTGAATACAAAAGTTGTAGATCTTTTTATTACGTACAACTTTGCTATTACACTTTTTTCCATAAGACTTGTAGTTTTGCCGGAAATCGAGATAAACCGCTTTTTACCCTTAAACCCCCACTTCCCGACCTCGGATCGCCCGTAAATTATTTTTCCTTTCATTTTTGTTATATTCTCTTTCTTTTCCAATGGGACCTACTGTGACTTTTTTCGTTTTCAAAAATTATCGGCACTGGTCTAATGACTCAATAAATATTATAAAAATAATCTTACAAAAGAATCAAAATGCTTTATATATAACTAGTGCAATATTTATATTATTATAATAATTACGAACGCACTCTGATTTATCTGCAAGTTTGTTTTTGTTACTTATACCTACTATTGCAATATGGCTATCGCCTCGATGGTTGCTTCGACCAGAGACGTTTGCACTAGGCGCATTCAAATATGCATTCTATAGAGATAAAAATAGAGTGCACCTAATTGTTTTTGGATTTAGCAAAATGTTTGTAGAAATTGTCAATACCGTTTCTATAGATTTATACAGTTTCGTAAGTAAACTAAACTAAATACAAATTTCAAATGTTATGATACAATACCGTAATCATCCTACTTACCCAAACATTCCATCATTTTTTCGAGTTTTTCGTCTTTTTCTTGTAAAACTCTTTCGCAACATTTTATTTTTATTGCCCATATTTCCACTGAGACTGAATTTTCACTTTAATATTAGGCAGTGAGTAGCCTTAGTAGTCCGCCACAGAACTTTAGTTCAATTCACGCACTGTTTTCAGTCATAAATTACTCGAAAACTACAATCGAATTATGCACAGAGCTTCCGGTGCCAACTATCCAAGTCGAGCGCTGCCCGACGACTAAAGTATGACCGCGTAAACTATTGTCACCACTATGGAGCGTCAATAAGATTGAAAATTGAAAATGATATTTGTGTTGAAATGTGACGTAAGCTGCGAATGGGCATTTATTTTACTGCTTTTCTTTAGATTATTTAAAATATAGACATAAAATTAAATAATGGTTTGGTTAAAGTTTTAAAAAAATGGAAAACCTACTAAATTCTTAAAAAAAAAACTGTTGTTATCGCTGGAAATACAGAGATCTTCGACGTCAAAGTTTATTTTTGTGCTACAACTTCCCAATTTTTTATTGGGAATATCAAACTATTATTTATAACTGTTCGGTTTAAATTCTTCTTTATACCCTTCTCTGTTCACTGTATTTTTCGCGTTACTTATTTTTATTACATTACGTCATACTCGACGTTCTAAGAAACCAATTTTTGGGAATATTGAGATAACACCGCACCTTAATAAGCTTCTCTATACCACAGCCCAGTGTTAAATAGTGACAGATTTTGTAATCTAGGAATGTATTTTCTGCAATCGTTAAGATTTTATTTCTGTTGTTTGTACTCAAAATAATAATAATATTTTACTGACGTAAAAATACAGGTATTACATACTCTTTTGAAGCCCTGGCTCCTGAGCTAGGTAGAGACCTGTGATACAGGAGCCAGTGTCTTCACACCTTTCTTTGCCTTACTAAATCTTTTGGTAGTATATTAAGTACTTGATGTGTTTTATCTTGCTTATTATGTTCCGTAACTGAGGTGTTTTTGTTCTTATTGTTCAAGTTACATGTCTGCGAACTACGAGTAGCGACATCTATCGGCTGAGAGGTAATATCCTCCTGGTCACTATTGACGGATATAGATGTGAGTACCTCTTTTAAATTGTTTGCTGACTGGGTATGGGCGTGGCTAGAAGTTTGAGTCTCTTTGTCAATCATAATCTTCGGAGCTTGAGGAATGTAATCACCAGGTGGTATAAGTAGATCATCGTTTTGTGCACTCGACTCGGCTTTGTTATGAACCGGTATTTTGGTTTTCCGGACAGATTTCGGTGTCCTGGTTTTTCTCTCAGGTGATAAGCACAATTGTTTATAAGTATTTATGGTTTTTACCGATTTTTGAAGATCGGATTTGAGACGAAAGTTTTCGCTGTTTAGGTTTTCTATTTCTAGATGAGCTGTTTGTAGTTGTGCCATATGTAATTTAACTTGTTCACTCAAATCATTTATTTCCCCACTATTATCATGCAAGCTATCGGGTATACTCATCATTGTCGTGTCGAATATGTTTTTGTTACTGCTACTTGTCATGTTGATAAGATCATTTAACGAACTTGTTCGACAAATTTTACGAAAGGTAATATTGTTGCTTTCTTGATCCATTTGAAATGTACCGTCACCGTAGCGCCCTCTGATGAGTTTTACTAGTAACTCTTCAAGGATATTAGTTCCTGCGAGTGCGTTGGTCTAAGAAAATCTTACAAAAAGACCATTCTTAGTTGAGGATCGAACCTGCGGACTGCTTGTTCCGAGACGATGAATTGACACTTAGCCACGGCGCCGTTAGCTTTAATGCCGAAATTCTGGTATCGTTTCTAGGAGATTATGGTTTTAAATATAGTTAGTCCGTTACTGTGACTCATGTCTTAGGAATTTTTTTCCATGTTCGGTACACCGAACATGGAAAAAAATTCCTAAGACATGAGTTGACATGAGTTGACACTGTTTGACGAACAATAGTAACTTTTTATGTAAATATTCACTTTTGCCGACACGGAACGTGCACTTAGAACGATTTTAGACGGCACAAATTAGATTGTTTTGATGTTTAGATCACTTAATTAGGGTTTATAGTTTTTTATTATTATTTTATTTCGTGATGGTTTTTTAAACACTGTATTGACTATTTATGTTTGATAACACTTCCACACGTGTATTGTTACTTTGGTCACAGAATAACTTAAGATTTAGACTAAAGAATTACGTTTTACTATTTTTAAAATAAAATAAATACAGAGCTTCTCAAGTATGAATGCTAGCCAGGCAGCGCCCTCTAGCGACTTTTCGTGAATATAAATAATTTGATAATACAAGGTGGTAGGGACATCAACGCGCAATGGATTCAGTCCAGGATCCTGACGATCGTCGGTTATCAAAAAAAATCTGCTGTTTTATATTAAACTGCAATACCAACACGGTGAAAATGTAAGGAAAAGCTATTTTTTTTTATAACCGGCGAAAAATTTCACCTCAGGGTGGCCCCTGGCACAGGCAACTGAAAGAACACGGGTGGGTTTTTGCTAATGAGTCTGACATGCCTTCCCGCTCCGCCCAGAGAGGAAGAAGTAATTTGATGAATCACACCCTAAAAAAAGGTGTACAAAATCAAAAGTCATTTATTCAAACTAGGCTGAGAATCAGTACTTTTTGAAGGTCAAAATTACATAAGACAGTCCCCCAAAACGCCCGCCCTTCACCACTTTCTAGTGCTGTGCTTTTAAGCTATTTAGTTTGTTTGAAAAAAAAATTATTTCTAATTTTTGGTGCTTTTTATTTTTATACCGTATTGAATTAATACTAAACACGTATAGTATACGTAGTGTAATTTAATGCCCCTCTGTCATATGAACTCTGTATATGTAGCTGTAACTTGTAGTCACAAGTGATAAACTAATAGGACCTTCGAAGTAAAATATAGAAACAGTTAATTACTAATAACAATATCAAGGTCCAGAATCACGTACCTACTGAAGCCACGCTGGTAACAGGTTGCGCCTCGATGTCCCTGCCACCTTGTATGTTCGGGAAAGGCCGCTGTTCAAAATGTGCCGACCAGAACATGATTCAGCGAGAGTAGATGCCGAACGGACTTTGTCGATCGGCACGAGCCGAATGGAAGCCGAATAATCATCATCTGCCTAACCTTTTCCAACTATGTTTGGGTCAGCTTCCAGTCTCACTGAATGTAGGTGAATACCAGTATTTAACATGGAGCGACTGCCTATCTGACCTCCACAACCCAATAACTGGGTAATACGATACCCCTTGGTAAGACTGATTGACAGACTTTCGGGCTTTTTGCGACCCGTAACGACTTTCAAAGGTCCACGAATGACAGCCGGGACCAACGGCTTAACGTGCTTTTCGATGCACGGCGGGCCTCGGTTCGGTATGTAATCATGGTCACCCATCCACGGACCAACTGTGGCAAGCGTAGCTTAACCTGATCGATCGACCTATAACCTATAACCTATGTTATAACTTAGCCACGAGCCCCTCTGAATGGAAGAAGAATATGTGTAGTAATTGGTTCGGGTGGCTTTGTTGTTCAACAAATACTTACATCCGAATTGAATGTGCCGACCCAAACAAATATGTAACACCGCCTAATACTACGAATTGAACCCAACATAGTCTGTTTGATTAATTGATAAAAACTTTTTTACAAAAAAAATCAATTGACTTCCAAAAATAAAAACACTACAAAGTGAAAAATAACTTTCATTATTTTCGGAAGTTCTTTTTTGTAAAAAAAGTTTTTTATTTTTCACATTTTGTTATGGTACCTACCCCACACCAATTCGAAAACGATCGTCTTACACGTCCACGTCCGATTGAAGGTGATTTTTTTTATTTAAAAATAATTAATTTTTGGTTTTTTAAAACCAGTCGACAGATTTCAATAAAATTTAAACGGAACCACCTGGGAACTGTACCCTTTGAAACAAAAAAATAATTTTCCAAACCGGTTCAGGCGTCTTCGAGTAATCACAGTGTACACACATAAACAAATAAAACCAAACGAATTAGGAATTCCTCCTTTTTGAAGTCGGTTAAAAAATACCAACCGAATTGAGAACTTCCTCCTTTTTGAAGTCGGTTAAAAGTCTAGTCTTTCATGACAAGCACTGTGCATACAAATGCAATTGCAATTGTTTGTTCGTCTCGTCCGGTAGCACTGTTGGAGATAGAATAGCATTCTATTGCCTCACTAAAAAATAATTGCCTAAAATCATCCCACGCAAGCTCCAAGGATCAGTTTGAAGAGCTGAGTAGTATTTCAGTTTTTATTAAAAAAAAAATGTTCGCTGAGTTCTATATTCATACTTGGGTAGGTACTTAGGTACTTTGAATTCTGTATGAGATATTTGTTTTTGATTTTATTGAGGAGCTTTGAAGCGAGTTTTTTCGAGTGAACATGGTATATTAAGAGGTTACAAGGCAAGGTACAAATCGAAGGTTTCATATCTTTATTAAAGTCATACATTACTTACAAGAAGTATTTTGTTTGTGCGAATATCACTGCGAATAGAGTTTGTTCCAAGTCAAATCATACCTTTGAACGTCAAAATTTACAAGAAAATATAATTGATTCTAGTTGCCCCTTCCAAAAGGTAGTTTCAAAATGGAGAAGAATGGGCAAGAAACTCTACAGTAACTTTTAAAACGTTGAAGAAGATTTTTGCATATATTAATTGTAAAATTATATGTGACAATAAACCTAGAATAAAATTCCTATATCAAAATACGTAAGTTGACTGTACCTACGTATTAACTTGGTGGGCTCCTAATCTAGAAGATTCTAGATAGACGGAAAGACATGAAGCACATTCTAAGGTTTTCATTGTTTGAATAAACAGGATGAAGTTAAATTCATGGGCATCCTTTTATGGGGTCATTGTACTCATAATTGTGAACAACTTTTACTATGGCATCAAACCTGAAATTGCGAAAGAAGAATCAGCTGTGCCCTATATTTTGACGAATTATGCAAACATGAATGTTGGGAACAGCAGTTTTTTTTTCGTGATTTCTGGTTTGGTCCAATAGTAAAAGTTGTTCATAATGATGAGTGTAATGACCCCTTAAAAGGATTCCCATAAATTCAATTTCAATTTGTATAGCTACATAGATACAACACCGTAGCTTTGTAAAAGGCATAAATTGAATCAATTTCGGGTCATTTCACATTGAAATATTTCATTCTTAAATTACCTTTAGGTGAAGTAAGAAGTAATTTTAATTCAATCTTCGGGAACCATTTAAGGATACGAAACGAGAGGAAATTAGAGAATACTTATAACGTTATTGATACGAATGTCTGTGCGTGTGAAATCAATTACGTCTTTATTACTCTCCGTGATCATATTTCATGAAAATCTTAATTACGTTCATGTTACGTAAATTACGTTGCTTTACTTCTTCCGTGTGTTGTCGTGTATATGTCGCGTGGGTGTCATTTAACTACTCATATGTTTAGTCACAGATAATTCGAATATTGGAATAATTTTGGCAAAAAAAAAACTGGGAGTTTAAATGTGTGATTATGGTTTAGATATGGCAGCAAAATTAAAAAAAAAATATGCTCGAGAAAGATTGATTATTTCTCTCGAGAGTGTTCTAAATAAATAGCAAATTTTTTTCTTGTATTCGAGTGTGAGACTTCAAACACTCAAATACAAGAAAAAGTGTGATAGTCCTCTTAAAACGCCGTTAGGTAAAATACTATGCAGACCATCTCTCCAATAAAAATGTGATCTATAAAATCTATTTTCGTTTGCGAATATGAATGACGTAATGCTCTTAGACAGCATTATTTTCATATTTTACGAGATAAGAACGAAAAATATGTTTAAGGTTTTCCAGAGGGTAGGCTGTAAATAGAGTACCGTGTCAATCCTCGTGGGTGTCATATAACGCGATGTTGCCATTCTGTACACTAAGAGAGAAAATAAAAATAAACTTGCTTAATGATACAAGTTTATTTTCTCTCTTTCTCTTGTTGAGTTCTAAAACTAACTGTCAAAAAAAAAATGAACTATTTACGGAAATTATTAGTAGGTACCGTATTTACGAGTATGGTCGAAATATGATTATATATTTTTGTCCCTGTGAACCATCGATACCGCTACATGACATATAAGTATTGTAAACTTCCGTATACGCCAATACCTATAGATAAGAGAAGAAAAGACTTAGTTTGCATAATGCCGCAAACTAGACATACTTTTATAAATAAATTTTGTGTATTTTTAGGTCCGTTCTTATATAATAAAATTAATAAGTCTCTACATATTTATAGTGTAAATTATAAAAAATGTAGTGAAATGTTGAGTGAATACTTAGCGACATTTAATTACTCAGACACAGAAAAATTGCTAGAAGTAATGCAATAAGTTAACCTAAGTTAAATACATTATTATTTAAAAATATAGTTATTAGGTATCAACACTAGCTCTATGTACAGTGACATAATAGTCCACTAAAGCACTCAGCGTTGCTAAGCGATGGCCTGAAACACAGGTTTGAATAAACCTACATCAGGCAGGTCGCTATCGTATTCATTAGGCCTTTAACCAATTTATAGGTATAAGTTATACACCAGATTAATTTTAGGCATAGTTTAATTTTTTCTTCTTAATATTAATTTGTAAACTTGTAATCATGTAACTTTTATGTAATTTATTATGTGAACTTATGAATAAAAAAATATAAAATACAATAAAAAAAAAAAATTAGGAACAATAAACATTGACCATTGTTCAGTTATGTTACTGAACATTAGTCTACTCCGCAAAAGAGGGCTACGTCCAGTAATGAACAGCTTTCAACGTCATGGTAAAAATAGGTTAGGGTACCTTTGTGCGGAGGTTTAGTACTTTAAAAAGAAATTGGTCCTTCTTCATTACATGCAAGGTTTTAACCCAATGAAGTTCGTAGTTTATTATAGTTAGTAGTAGAAAGAATAAGGCTAGATTAGCAAAATAAACTGAGCACAGGATACGTATCCATGTACTGAACGGCACAACTTACTTTATTACTTACGTTTTCTAACGTCGTCTCTGTGTTTGTCAAATTTAAATATGTTAAAACGTTTGGTTGTGCGAGGAAGTTGTATAAATTCTGGAACAATATAAAAATTAAAGAAATTAAAGAATAATGAAATTTTACGACTTTAACACTTAATTTATTATTTAAAGCCGCATCGTGCTAGTAGTTATAGAACATGGCACTTTAACTGCAGAAAGATACGTGAACGAATTCTTAAATGAGTATGTTGGCCCATTTTTAGTAAACATGGGCGAGCACGCCATCTTTATGCAAGATAACGCTCGTCCCCATACAGCTCGGGTAGCGTTTGACTACCTTGAAGATGTCGCTATCGCACGCATGGAGTGGCCAACACGCTGCCCAGACTTGAACCCCATCGAGCATGCCTGGGACGAACTGGGACGACATGTACGCCAGCGAAATTCCCCTCCAATCCCGCTTTGTGAACCGATAGAGGAATGGGAGAATATTCCTACAGCATCGACTCAGAAATCTGGTGGAAAGCACGCCAAACCGTATAACAGCTGTATCGACAGCTCTTGATGACAATACATAATACTAAATGTGTAAAATTGCATATTTGATACCGTAGCACATTTTTCGAAATTTTGTGAAAATTGTCTTTTTTACTTAACCGTACTTTTATTCAAAATAAACTTCATAATCTTGAACTTTTGTGGCACTGATTTAAGCACAGTAAAATTGTCTACAATACAGTTTTTGTTTAATAAAGCTAGCTCCAATATTTTGGAAGTTATTGAGGTTTTTGTTACCGACCCGCTTTCTTTGCGGCTCAGTGTACTATAAAATATTTACCCTGAAAGTGCTAATAATTATAATAGTTAAGTGTGATGGTTCAAATAACGAGTCGTTCCTGACGAACCGTAACCTCAAAATGTAGCATGCCTCAACAGAATCGCAGGTGATACGGACTTGCTGGTCCCGAACTACAAGGATTCTATGCGGCTGGTAAAACCAACCCAAAAGTACGCATGCGTGGTGAATAGTCCGGTACCCGAAAAAAAGGGCGGGAAGCAGGCTCTTCTTAACTGTGGTGCAAGTACGTAGGACTCGATTCGATAAATTTGACAGATAAACTCGATAAAATGAGTTTTTATCGAATCGATGTCGCAAGTACGTAACTCTACTTTACCGATCGGTAGATAAACTCTAAAATTTTAACGAATTTATCGAAAATGCAAGTACGAAACGACATTTTGACAGTTGAGATCTGGCGATCTCAAAATTGACAAATTGCTAAATTGGCATTTTTAAGCTATCAAGCTCGGTAATTTATCGACACCTTGTAGAAGCCCGATAAGCTTATCGATCATTACATAATAATGGATTTAGGAGTTATGGCTTTATTGCTGGGTGATGAGGAAGAACGGTAGCAGCATCATAATGTGATGCGTATTCGGAGGCGGCGTCTCAGAGACACGAACAATCCTCTGGAACTTCCAGAAGAAGATTTTGTTCGTCTCTTTCGGGTGACTCGGGAAGTGGCAGTAATTTTAACAGAAGGGATAAAGGTAGATGTGCGGAGGATACGATCCACTGGACTCCCTGTCCATATCCATAACTCAAGTTATACGAAAAAGTACTTACTGTAAGTACTTTTTCTCTACTCTCTACTTTTTCTCGCTCAGACGGTGACAGACAGATAAGTTTTTTTCTCAAACTTCAAGAAATGTCAACAACAAACTTTTTTTTTTGGCAAAGGTAAACAACTAAACACGACTTTAATTTAAGAAGATAGCATATTTTCTATATTTTTACGAAAACAAACGGAAATTTTGGTAAATACTGGTAGCTTCTCTGAATTATACCCATAAATATTGTTTACAATGCCAAAAATGTATGAACAAAAAGGATTTTCTAAATATTTCGGACATTAGTCGTGCCACAGAAACCCCACCTTAAATGGTTTGTCTGTGGACGTCCTTAGTATTGCCATTTGACAAACGATCCTTATCAAATCGAATCGGCCCTTGATAAATCTTATCGTCGCGTGTTACGTACTTCCAAATTCGATAACAAGATCGATAAAAATGCGAACCTTAGCGATCTCGATGTCTTATCGATGCAAAGTCCGTACTTGCAGTGCTGGTTCTACACCTAAGACAAATGAAATAGGGTATTTTCCAGAGAAAAGCCTATAGCTTCCGATGAGAGAGTAAATAAGGCAAAGTACATACCAAATTCGAAGAATATATTACACCATTTGTGCAGAACTCGACAATATAACTTGGTTGACTGCAGATAACAGAACATAATAACTTGAAACTTGATTAGGAATTAAGGTGAATTTACTTGGTTCAATTTAAAATTAGAAGTAGAACATAATTTATAAAAAATCGACTGGATTCAATTCATATTTTTCAGCAGCAGAAGTTTTTTGTAACGCCTTAAACAAATTCTAAAAAAAAATTAAGAATAAAAATTCATGACCAGTTACTTACACGAACTAGAAAAAATAGGTTGAAACCGCAGAGGTCACGCTGCAGTATGTATAAAAAATTGTAAAAAATATAATATAAGTACATAAAACTACTACATACGTACCTATGTAGAAGTAACTATGGCAACTAAATCTCTTACTAAAGTAAAATGTAGGATTTAGGATCAAAGACATGTATTTTATTTGAAACAGCTTATCTCCTTGTTAGAATATTTTTGACAAATCAAGATATCGTAAGAAACAAAAGAAAATCGCATTCTTCAAAGGAATATACGATGCTCTAAAGAAAAGATACGATACCTACTTTAAAGAAAGTGTCACGTTTTATTTCGTAAGTTCTGCAAGCTGTGTTTTTGTTTACAACCAAGCAACGTCTGGCTGATAACGTCTAGTTTATACATGTTTCTATTCTATCTAGTGAATCTGGACTAACACCAGTTGTTCACGAAATATACTCAACTTTAGTTCTATGCTGACTGCTCAAGAAAGTTTTATAAGCTTTCAGTGATCCGACTTAACGTGTCTAAGAAACAACTTACTCGGAGTTTTGATAAATTGTTCGTATACTCTTTTCGACCTCTGCGGTGTGTGCAAAGATTTAATTTAATATACTTACGTATCTAGTATGAAGCAGAGGTTCTCAACTTTTTGATTGACGTAATGGTGAACGCTAACTTCGACTCTGTTTCGGTCACCACTGACCTAGACTAGAGTCAAGAGCATTGAATTATAATAGTCCAGAGCAAATACAATAAAAAAAAAAAAAAAACACTTGTAAAAAGTGAAGTTGCTCGCAGTATGCCGTTATAACAATACAAAGAGGTTGACGTTCATGAAAAAGTATGAATCCAAAGCTAATTATTACAACGAAAGTAATTTTTATAGAAGTGACAGTATTGTCTTCATACTCCTGGATCCTGCTGTCCTGTGATTGTTAATTGTTACAGACTTGAAGCAGCAAATTGCAATCACGCATCGTTTACGTAGCTTGCTGGTTATGGTAGTAGCCCCTTTGTTCGTTCAGTGGAACCTACATTTTCAGTAAGTTTACGGATTGATGGATGGATGCGAAAAAATATGGCTGAATTAATAAATGTTATTACTATATTGGCGAATTTTTTACCGATAGGAATTTGAATTGATATTACGACATCTCTGTAAATCATTTATATTTTAATTTAACTGTTATGACCTCGAGCTTGACGAATTTATAATCCCATTTTATTAAACTTTGTAGGGGTTCTTCAATGAAACCACTCGTAAACCAATGTAACAACTATGAGTATTTATTGTTCTGAACACTTTTAACAGTATTTTAATAAAATTATACACTAATACTTAGAACTACTACGAAGAGTTTTAAGTAAGACCGCCCGATGTCGGTTCCGTGATGGAAGCCGACCGTGCAAGCCGGAGATCGTTAGACTGCCCGTAACCCGTTCCGTAGGAAGCGTGTCCGTGCTAGCCGAACTGAGGAAATGATCGTCGTGCGGCGTCTTATATACTCTCCAGTCGCGGACGGCGGTGGTGGCGGCCGCGCAGGTGGGGCACGGTGCGAGGGAGTAGGCATGCTGGTGCGCGCGCGATGCGGCATCACGGGCTGGTAGTGCCACAGTCTCCCCCTCTGTCTCCGATGACGACCCGGTGAGGTAGACAGGACTCAAGTGGGCTGTTGCTTCTTTGGTGGTCTTCCGCGGGGTCGAGGCTTGGCTGTAGTTGCCAGGGCCTCAGGTGGAGTTGGCTTGTTCTTCCGCGGGCGACCTCGCCGGCGCAAGGGCAAGACCGGCTCAGGTAGGGTAGCTGATGTCGACCCTCGATACGGACGCAGGGCTGAGGCGTGGTACAGCCCTGCAGTCTGGTTTGGGGTGGCAGGATCAGCAATCTGAAAAGAGGATGGTCCATGAATGCTTTTGATGATATATGGGCCATCTCGGCGAGGTGCTAGTTTAGCACTGAAACCTTGTGACGATTTGCTTAAGGCGTGAACATCAACCATAACTTGATCGCCAGGCTGATAATTAGGACATGATTGGCGTCTCTTATCAGCGTATTCTTTTCGCTTTTCCTCTTTCATCTCCTGTATTTCATGGGCTCTTTTCAATGTAGAGGCCATCATCAATAACTTCGGTGTTATCTCGGGAACAAAATTTTCATTTTGTACTATTTGTAGCAGATCATGGTTTACGTCATCGATCGTGCGAAGGTCTCGGCCAAAAGTTAAGTAGGCTGGCGTGTACCCAGTAGACGAACAAACAGCTGTGTTCATAGCGAAACGTATGCTTGGTAAATGTTCCGCCCATCTATTATGATTATCCCCCACCAGTATGGCCAACAGTGTTTTTAAATCTCTGTTGCGCCTTTCAACTGGGTTTGTTTCAGGATGATAGACAGGGGTAAAACCGTGTTCAATGTCCAGACAGAACGTCAGTTGTTGCATCACATTACTGACAAATTGAGATCCGTTATCGCTAATGAATCGTCTTGGTGTACCATACCGTAGAATGATCTCATCTAATAATACTCTAGCGCATTCTTCTGGGGTTGCTTGTTTTAATGCGAATAGCTCAACCCATCGGCTAGCCATGTCTTCTACAATGAAGATACATGTTTCTTCTTTAGCTGTCTTGGGTAAAGGTCCGAACAAATCGAAGGATACGACTTCAAATCTTTGGTTGAGAGCCGTTGTTTGGAGCAGGCCCGCTGGTTTGAGATTGCTTGGTTTGTACCGCTGACATTGGATACAGTTCCGGATATAATTTTCTATTTGAGTCCTCATTCCCTTCCAAAAATATCGCTTAGAAATGCGTTCAATGGTTTTCTCCACTCCATAATGACCAGCGGAAGCTTCATCATGATACGTACTGATAACTTTTCCATGCTCATGGTTGGGAACAACTAGTTGAGCGTTTTCATTATCATTTTCGGATTTGTATCTGTAGAGTAGTCCCTGATTCATGAGATATCCTTTTTTACTCCAGTATCTTCCATTTTCGTATTGATTTCCCTCTAGTTCGTTAACTATTTTCTCTATATCTTTGTCTTTTAACTGTTCCTCTCTGATTTCTTTTGATTTCTTCCTTGGCATGTCGATTATTAAACTACATACTCCACAGTCCTGTTCCGTTGTAGGATTGCAGTTAGGACGTGACAAGGTGTCGGCGACAACATTTGTTCTTCCTTTAATGTATTTTATCGTCAGGTTATAGGGTTGCAGTTGCAGGGCCCATCGTGCTAATCGACCCGTTGGGGACTTTAATGACATAAGCCACTTCAGGGCTTGATGATCGGTTAGTACAGTGACATCCGTACCCTCGATATAACCACGAAATTTGTTCATCGCCCAGATTACAGCTAGTGCTTCTCGTTCTGTGGTTGAATAGTTTCTTTCAGCTGGAGTGAGGAGGCGACTAGCGTACTCAACTGGATGCTCATCTTCCCCCTCCCCCTGCACCAAAACAGCTCCGATCGCGTAGTTACTCGCGTCTGATTTTATTATAAAAGGTTTGGTGTGATCTGCTTGAATCAACACAGGCGCCGTGACTAATAGTTTCCGCAGCTCGTCAAACGCCGTTTTCTGTTCATCTCCCCAGGTCCAAACTGAATTCTTCTTCATCAAACGAGAAAGTGGTTCGGTGACCTTTGCAAAATTAGGGATGAAGCGCCTATACCATGAACACATCTGCAGGAATGAGGTCATATGCTTTAAGTTTGCTGGTGCAGCCATAGCCACTATCGAGGCGATCTTGTCCGGATCCGCCTGAAGACCATCAGGCGTTATATAATGACCTAGATATTTGACCTTAGAACAGAAGAAAACACATTTTTCCTTGTTTGCTGTGAGATTGTACTCATTTAGGCGATTGAAGACGTCTTGCAGGTCTCTGAAATGATCGTTCAGGCTGGCCGACATGACTATTAGGTCATCTAAATAGATGAGGAGCTTAATGTGACTGAGGGTTATGCGAAATCTATCCATAAGACGCTGAAAAGTCGCAGGTGCATTTCGTAGACCAAATGGCATTCTCAAAAATTTGTACATACCGAAGGGTGTGATGAAGGCTGTCTTTACTTGATCCTCATCCTTTACTTGAATCTGCCAGTAACCGGCGCGCAGGTCTATGGTGCTCATGTAACGCGCAGGCTTAGCACTGTGCAGGAGATCGTCGATGCGTGGCAGTGGATACACATCTGCAGTCGTGATCGCATTCAACTGGCGGTAATCAACACAGACTCGAGTACTGCCGTCCTTCTTCGGAACAAGTACGACGGGCGCCGACCAAGGTGAGGAACATGGTACAATCACTCCTTGCTCACACATCTTCTGTATTTCCACCTTCAGGTTCTGCGTCTTGATGGGTGATAACCTATATGGTGGAACGGAAACAGGCTTGTGTGATCCTGTATCAATGATGTGCTCAGTTTCCGTTGTTGGCTTGCCATTGGATATAAACACCGCTTTATTTTTCTCAAGAAAAAGCTGTAAGTGCTTGGTCTCTTCTTCCGTCAGCAGGCACTCGGGGCTGCACACAGAAATAGAAGAGATCTCGGTTCCAGGGAATAAATTCGCAGAGTCTGGTGACAACTCGACGTCCGCGTTCTCGATGCTTCTACGTGCGTCTTCGTACAGGGCATCAATAACTGGTGAGTACCCATCGAATAGGACTGTTCGGGGTCTCTTTGGTGGAGTTGAGAAACCTATGGGTATCAGTGGACCATATGGTCGCTCCAAGGCTTGCTCCGTTGCCCCAAGCATAACAATGCCACTTCTCTGTGGGGAGTGTGGGGGCGTCATCATAACGTGGGCAGTCGGCTCCTGATGCTGTTCTGGAATGATTTTTGTTATATCCACAGGCGATAGTACCGGACTGGGTGTTTCCATCATTGGTGATTCTACTTCAGGTAAGCACACGCTGGATAAAATACCCGCAATATCCCTTGGCTCTTCCGGACTCTCTGGATTCAGATCGTAGATCTTATGTGGCTCATCAGTGAAATTACAGGTTCGCTGGGGTAGGTCTAGAGCTAACATAGCATCTTCTATAAATCCTACCCCAAGTAGTGTCCTGTTTTCTCTGGCTTCAGGAAAGATCACAAATGAAGTGACGACATCTCGGCCATAAAGGGTGACAGTCGTCTTAACTGTAAGTACGTTCTGCCTCCTTGGTACTCCGTCGGCTAGTGTTACGTACATAACTTCCTTCTCTAAATTAACGCCTTTTCCTTCCAGACGTTGATATAGTTGATAGGAGGCGATACTTGATTTTGCGCACGTATCAATATATGCCGTCCCACTCATTCCTTCGATGGTAACAGGTACCGTGGGACGTGGTCGTACATCTGCTGTCATGTTTGCTGAGCAGAAACAAAAGTCGACAGCCGTTAGAGACTGCTTGTTTTTACATTTTGGGCAGCGACTGCGTATTACACCTGGCTCCCCACAACCATAACAGGCAAACTTTGGTTTGTCCTCATTTTGAGTACTTGTGGTGGTTTCCGCCTTAACAGCAACGTTTTGCTTTTCTGTGTCCTCTCTTGCTTTCTTTCTACATACCTCGGCTGTATGACCGGGAAGACGACAGTAACCACAACGTACCTTATTTTGTTTTTTATTAGTTTTAGGTTGTGTTGTTGTATATTTATCTTGTGCGTGCTCTGATCCCTCCTTTTGATTATTTTTCTCTACTAGTGTTCTCTCAATGTCCCTTGCCTTTTGTAGTAGTTCGTCAAAGGTTTTTATTGACTCCCTACAAATCTTTTCCCTTACGGCGAATTTGATCTGGCCAAAAATGAGGCTGATTTCTTGCTGCTCCGTATGTGGTTCTGACATCTCGGCAAGAAGCGCCCGTTTCTTAGCAACGAAAATTTCTGTCGGGGTCTGGTCATCTTGTTTAACACCTACTATTTCTTGGTAGATGACATAGTCTAGCTTCTTTGGGGCAAAGGTGTGGCGCAGACGTTCCTTAAAGAGTACCCATGATTTCACACTGCTTTTAACACCTTGCCACCAAATTGCTGCATCACCGACCAGAACCAATGGTAGGCCTTCAAGAGCGTTCGGGTCGGATATTTTTTCCACTTCCTTGAAGACAGTTACTGCAGATAGAAACGCTTCAAATTCCGCCTTTGAACCTCCAAACTTTGCTGGGCATTGAGCAAAGGTACTCCTACCTCGTGTTCCGGTGGTTATGGCGAGGATGAGCTCCTTAAACTGACTGTCTGACATGTTGATAGCCATTTCTTCAGGAGGACTCGGGCTTCCAAATCGGACTGGTCTACGAGTGGGCCGTGGCCTTAAAAATTTTCTATCTTCGGCCTCCACGTTGTGCGTCACTTGTAGGGGTTCTTCAATGAAACCACTCGTAAACCAATGTAACAACTATGAGTATTTATTGTTCTGAACACTTTTAACAGTATTTTAATAAAATTATACACTAATACTTAGAACTACTACGAAGAGTTTTAAGTAAGACCGCCCGATGTCGGTTCCGCGATGGAAGCCGACCGTGCAAGCCGGAGATCGTTAGACTGCCCGTAACCCGTTCCGTAGGAAGCGTGTCCGTGCTAGCCGAACTGAGGAAATGATCTTTTTTTTTTTTTTTTTTTTTTTGTATGGCATCTCGCAGTTGGCCTTGAGAGGCCGTGACTGCTTAACCGGTCAATCCTGTGGTGCCTTCGAGCTAACTCAAAGCCTCCAGCCAGGGGCATAATATTAATTATAAACTAAGCGACCATCACCTAAGGGCACCCCCTGTGGGGTACGGACCTCGGCTTAGGGCGTCGCTGGGGAAGGACAGCAAGTTGGGGACAGGCTGGATCAAAGTGGGTTCATTATTATTAAGGGATAAAACTACTGGCTCAGCTACGCCACCAGCTGGCTCTGTGGATCCGATCAAGGGAGGGGAAGACGAATCTATCGGGGAGGAACGCGGACGCGGACGCGGATGCGAAGCACCTCGGCGGCGAGGTCGGAACTTCGTTTTGTGTCTGTGTTTGTATACTGTACTGGTGGCCCTACTGCTTTCCTGGAGGAGGGTGGTGGGGTCGTCGGGGTCGGTCAGTGCGTGCCTTGGACGGCGGATTCTACTGATTCTAGAGGGGACATAACTGGCGGCCTTCGCAACCAGAGGGTTGCGATGGCTGCCAGCGGTATTGAAGAAACGCTTGCAAGCGCGTTTCATGAATTGTTGAATGGTGGGGATTTTCAAATCTAAATGTAAGTTTATGTTACGAACGAACCAGGGGGAACCCGTGATTTTACGTAGAAAACGGTTCTGTAGGGTCTGCATCCTGTGGATGTGCCGGGGGTGGGCCTGTGCGAAAACAGCACAGGCGTATGTCATAATAGGTCGGATGCATGCCGTATAAATGCGCAGTTTGCACCTGAGTGACAATTTACTGCTTGCATTTAGGACGGAATGTAGTCTACTCAGAGCAAAGGCGGCTCGCGAACGAACCACCTTTATGTGCTCTGCGAAGGAGAGACGTCTGTCCAAAGTCACACCAAGATATTTGGCATGCTTCTCCCAAGGGATCGGCTTGCCAAACATCTTGATCGGGCGGGCGTCGTCATGTCTGCGTTTGACACGCGGTTTCAAGAAGAGAACCGCTTGACTCTTGTCGGGGTTAACTTCGATTCTCCACTTTCTGAACCATTCGCCAAGCTTGTTGACTGCGGTTTGGAGAGTGCGAGATATCGAGTCGGGGACGAGCCCAGTGTAATAAATGGCCGTATCGTCTGCGAACAGAGCCAACTGCGCATTTTTACATTTCGGGATGTCACTGGTGAATAGGGTGAACATGAGGGGAGCTAGCACAGAGCCCTGAGGGACTCCTGCGCGGATAGGGTGGGGGGAGGAAAGCGCCCCTTCGATACGATAGCGAAAGGTTCGGTTAGCCAAAAAGTCTCGCAGGATGAGTACGAGACGGTCTGGCACACCGAGTTGGTAAAGCTTATATAATAAGCCATTGTGCCAGACTTTGTCGAACGCTTTCGCTATGTCGAAGAACACAGCACCCGTCATGAACCCACGCTGGAAACCAGCGCTTACGTGTTCGATGATGCGGTGTACCTGTTGGACGCTCGAGTGTTGGGATCTAAATCCGAACTGTTCGTCGGGGATGAGGCCCTTGGTCTCGGCAAAATCTCTGAGTCGCTTGTATATAAGCCTCTCATAGATTTTGCCCAGTACATTGAGCAGACTGATGGGGCGGTAACTAGAGGGGTCGGTTTTGGGCTTGCCCGGCTTTGGAATACCGATGACAGTGGCCCTTTTCCAAGCTTGGGGAAAGATGTTGTTGCTCAGAGCACCATTGAAGATGATGGTCATGAGCATTATGAGGTTTGCGGGGAACAATTGGATCACCCTATTCGTGATTCCGTCTGGGCCGGGGGCTTTACGGCGTTTCAGACCCTTGATGATATCGTGCACCTCGTCTGGGGTGATGGGGTGCAGAGGATTATCTGGGTCTTCGACGGGGGGAAGGGAGGCTCTACGTTCGACTTCCGCGTCAACCTCAGAGAGGTGAGCTTGGTCTACTGGTTGAGAGCTGGGTGTGCATTGGGCCTCAAGACTGTCGGCAAGGCACTCGGCCTTGTCGATGTCATCGAACGCGATGGTCTTGTCGGGACGCACCAGTGGGGGCATGGAGGCTACATTTTGGGACTGGAGTTTCCTCTGCAGTTCCCAAAAGGCCAGGTGGGTGGGCTCTAACTCGCTCAGCATCTTGTTCCAGCCAGCGTCACGCAGCTCCGTTATGCGTTTCTTTACAGATCTCTGTAAATAGCGCATATGGGCCTTGTTAGCTTGGCAAGGAAAGTTGCTGTAGTCACGTACAGCCGCGTTCTTCTCAGTCAGCAGTTCGCGCACATCGTCCGGCAACTTCCAGCGATGGTCGTCCATCGCTGGAACTTCCCTAGAACTTTCGTTCAGGACGGATTGTACGTGATCCGTGAGTGAGTCGATCGCGGCTGTCGTGTCATTGATCGAGTCGAACTGATCGGGAATGGAGTCTAGTCGGGGGCAGGAGGATGTGGAGGATTTCAGTCTTTCGCTTACTTTCCTCCAGTCCGTGACTACTTTGGTGAGGGGCGGTCTGTCGGGGTCGGGGAGTCCTAGTCGGGGGCCTAATGTCACAACTACAGGTCGGTGGTCGGATGTCAGTTGATGCACCACCTCTATAGAATCCAACCGAAGGTTGACATTCTTTAGAAGTGCCACGTCAAGGACGTCAGGGGCATGAAGGGGCGCGTGGGGAAAGTGAGTGGGAGTCATCGGGGCGATGACATCGAAGCTAAGGATGGGACAGAGGTCAAACAGATGTTTGCCCCTGGTCGAGATCCTGTTACTATTCCAGGCTGTGTGTTTGGCGTTGAGATCGCCCGCTATGATAACGGAGTCACTCAAGCCAAATAGGATAGCGAGGTCGTCAGATAACTCTGAATAGTTTTCTGATAGTTGCGGGGGGATGTAGACCGATATTAGAGTGATCGGCTGGTGACCTGTCATGCCGAGCCGGCAGACAGACACTTCTAAACGCGAGAGAGGGGGCGCGTCCACAGGAATGCAGTACAGATCCTTTCTATAGTATATGATGGTACCGCCTCGGTGGCACCGAGTCCTGTCATTGCGAACTATACGGTAGTTCGCAATTGACGGGTCTCGGTGGCGGGGCTTGAGGAAGGTTTCCTGTACAAGTAGGATATCTAATTTATGGACATGCAGGAACTCGGCGATCTCGTCGCGTTGTCCCTGGATGCCATTGGCATTAAAATAGCCTAACTTGAGGGATCGGGGTTTGGTTCTCGTAATGGGTGTATTATTCATTGTGAGGTTACATTGGTGTAGGACACGAGGGCTTGCGTAATCTCGGGATACGCATTATAAATCTGTTGGATTTGGAAGAGGTTGCCAGCCTGACGGGCGGCAACGATTTCGCTGGCCATCCTCCTAGCGCGGGGGGTGAGGAAGGCCGTGAAGGTGGACGCAATCACGTTGAATGCGTCCATGGGGTTTTCCCCGACCACAGGAGTGGTTGGGGGAAGGGGGGCGGGTGTTCTCGCGACGGGGGCTGCTTTAGGAGCAGGCGCGGGTTTGGGGGGATGCGCGGGAAGGGGCGCGGGGGCACGGATACGCGGATCCATCAGGGGGGGGATTTGCGGGGAGGGGCCCTGAGTCCTCAGCGCAGGAAAAGCCTGCTGGTGGTTGAGCAGGTTCCAAGGGCTAGCCCTTTGGGGACTTAGCCTGCTTGGAAGCTGGGCTGAGGGAACCGGGTATCCCTGGGGGGGGGAGGACAGTCTGGTCTGTCTGTCTGTGAACCTCTTTGTCGTCTTTGAGGAAGACGACTTCTGGGGGGCTTTCGGGCAGCCGCGGTAGTTTGCCGGGTGGCCGGTCTGACCGCAAAGCACACAGCTTGGAGGCTCTGTGCATTGCGTTCGGTCCTTAGGCCGGGAGCACTCTGCAGTGCCATGCTCGCCCAGGCACTTGACGCACCTGGGCGTCGCATGGCAGTGCTGTTGAGAGTGGCCATATAATTGGCAACGGTGGCATTGGCCAATGACACCGTTCTTCCAGGGTTTCTGGAGGTCGATCCCCATCAGGCCGCAAATAGTGCGCACCTGAAAAATGGGGTGATGTCCTTCGACCGGGGGACAGAGCACGAGGACCATGTCGAATGCCTCTCCGCCTCTGGCGCGAGAGCGGTGCATTCTATGGACCTCATCGACGGGGATTTTTTGGGCCTCAAGGTCGGCCTTGATGTCCGAGGTAGGGATTTCGCGTGGGATTCTTTTAATGACCACGCGGGTCTGACGCTCTTCCGGGAGCGAGTAAGTGTGGAAACTTACTTTCCTCACACTGAGCATTCGGGTCAAGTCCCTGTAGTCCGATGACGTAGGGACTTGCACTTTGATACCCTGTTGGGTAGATTTGGCGTTGCTGTAGTTGATTTTTTGGTCAACACACCATTTGGACACCTCGGTCCACTTCCCCTTGTCCTGAATGAACACCGGGGGCGGGGAGGGGAGCTTCCTTGGGACGGAAGTAGTCGGGGTGGGGGGGCGCGGGCCCTGCGACGGGCTAACAGAGGGGGGGGTTGCCAGAGGGGCCGATGCATGGGGCGCGGGGGACGCGGTGGGAGAGGGGGACTTGGTGGCCACCGTGTTGGCCTTTTTCTCCACGTGGAGAGCCGGGGCCTTTTTTTGCCTCCTTTTCTTCCCCTTCCCCTGGACTGCCGTGAAGCCGTCGTCTTCGGAAGGGGTAGAAGAGGGGCATTCTGATGACGAGTTCACGGACTCGTTGTCTGATGCGTACGTAGGGGGGCGTTTGGACGCGAAATCCTCCGTGTCCATAGCCACGGGGCCTAAGGTCATCACATCGCTGAAGTCAGCGATGGATGCGGAAGGAGATGGGGTGGGGGTGATGAGAGACTGCTCTAGAGCAGCGAACTTCGCTCCGTATTTGGCGGCGAAGTCCGGGTCCTTGAGGAGGACCTCCTTTACAAATGCCCATAGGAGGGCGTCAGCCATAGCTGAGGGGTCTAAACAAACCTAAATATCAATTATAGCCTATCGGCCCTAAACCTAACTCCCCGGGTGGATTGGCCCGGGGATGAGTACCCTCCCTGTCGGGTGCAGACAGGGAGGTGAGTGCCTGAATGTGAGCCCTGAGCTTGTAATCCTGTTGCCAGTCTTAATGTGCAACAGGGTCCTGACCAGTCTAGCGCGAAGGGTGTAGACACACCCTAGAGACACTAGGTGAGTTGCTGTGGAGGGAAAACTGTGCACCAGAGCCGACTAGGAGATCCCCCAAGGCCGGTTAACTCTGGGACCCGTCCAATTGTCTGCCTCGCCCTGAAGGGGTTTGGCGGGTGTATTGGGTCAACACCCCACTCGGCTTCGTTGGCACCGTATGGTATCCACCGAGGACCACTAAACTGTGGTTTTGCCCGGAAGGGGCCTGGAGAATTTACACAGCAAAACGCGACTTGTTAAAGAAATAATAGGTTGCCTTGAAAAAGGCACTTTTTATGATCAAAAATCGATCGATTAAATAAATTTAATCGATCGAAGGATCGGAGTAGTCAGGTGACTACTAGGCGCGCTACGTAATCGTAGCGGTATGCGGGTGCGGGTGACTCACCAAGCTGTAGCGGGGGCAGCGGGACGTGCGACCGTCCGTGACCGGTGCCGAGCGTGGAATCAGGAAATGATCGTCGTGCGGCGTCTTATATACTCTCCAGTCGCGGACGGCGGTGGTGGCGGCCGCGCAGGTGGGGCACGGTGCGAGGGAGTAGGCATGCTGGTGCGCGCGCGATGCGGCATCACGGGCTGGTAGTGCCACAACTTGACATTATATATTGTATTGCCTATTTTGAATTATTTACTGAATTTCATCTTGACATGGTAAACTTGTATTGATTTGGTTGAATGTGTTAATAATATATATTGAATGAGTCTTTATTATTATAGCTTAAATTGTTTGTATGCCTTAGTTAAGGTTCAAGGTTCGTTTGAGAATTATTTTAAACTTAACATCTGTAACATGTACCTACTTTCTGGGCAAATAAAAAAATATTCTGTTCTATTCGATTCTGATATCTACATAATCATAAACACTTGTGAATACCAATCAAGGTGACAGAAAATAAACAATGATCTTTTTTTAACACGGCAGAATGGTAATTCGAGATATTTTTTTAGATATATATTTCGGTATCTAATTTATAACTTTTGCGGTAGCATTTTATTTATTAAATGATATTGTGTAATTATAATTTATTGCCATAAAGTCAAGGCTAGGCAAAACTCATTCTCGAAAAACCTGACACAGTCGAATTTAGCTCTCAAACCGTTCACATCATCCTAACTAATATTATTTAAAACGCGAAAGTAATTTCATTTGTTTGTTCCCTTTTTCATCTAAACCACTGAACCGATCATCATGAAATTTTGCATATACTGGTACGTTGTCTGGGGTACAGAAAAGGGCATAAGATACCTTTTATCCAGAAAAACGTACTGTTCCCGAGGGAAAGAACAATAACTTTTGACGATCACAATTTGCTTTAGGACGCTAGATGGCGCTACGTGTTTTTCGAATCATGATTGAATTATATTAATAGAAACTTTAGTTGTGTGTAAAAAGTAATTTAAAAAAAAACTTATATATTTTGTAAGTCTCGAGTGAACCCCAACACCATGAAAGTTGGCACATAGGTAGGTAAGTATTTAAATATGTATTTTTAATGGAGCAGGATTTACAGGATTTTTTTCGAACTCCACGCGGGCGAAGCTGGGGGCAAAAGCTAATTCCCTATAAATAAACTGAATAATGTAGTTAATAAATTATTATATGAAATTTTGATGGAGGATAGGCGTAAGTACATTCCGCTATCTTTTGTGATCGTTAGCTCACCGCAACTAACATGGTTGAACATATTGTGGTTCGTACTAGATGGTCGTATCTACCTACTAGATACTCTGAATTTTCGTCACAATTATTACAAAATTAATTTTGTCAAGTTAGGCAGAGAATCAGCACTTTTTGAATGTAACATGCTCGTAACATAAACTCATGCTTTCTTCCCATGGGGCTAGGCAGAAACCACAGAACGCCACCTGCTACAATCCTTACATGCACACCAACACGCACACCGGTTGCGAGCACTACGCACTTGACCTTTCTGCGGAACATCAGTAATAAGGACCTTATATACCTTCTAGGGCGTAAATAAGGACCTTATATTCCTTCTACGGCGTAAATAAGGACCTTATATTCCTTCTACGGCGTAAATAAGGAACTTATATACTCTCTAGGGCGTAAATAAGGACCTTATATACCTTCTAGGGCGTAAATAAGGACCTTATATACCTTCTAGGGCGTAAATAAGGACCTTATATATCTTCAAGGGCGTAAATAAGGACCTTATATACTCTCTAGGGCGTAAATAAGGACCTTATATACCTTCTAGAGCGTAAATAGTTAGAAAAGACAGCCAAAAACCCACTTTTCACTACTTCCTAGTGTCAATACAAAAATTAGTTTTCATGGCTCTTCAAAGACCATAATTAAGTTTATGGAGTGAAAAAGCCACCTTTTGAAATTAAAACAACTTTAAAGACTTTAGTATTTAGTTATCAACATCACCCACACACTCCGAGAAAGACAAACCAGTCTTGCGTCGCACGAGTCGTCGATTAGTCACGTTGTGTTTCGTTCTTTTGCTCGGGGTGAGAATTCGTTGTGCAAATAATGGCTACCAATAAAGTTTGAAAGCTGCAATGTAGTCATAAAAGTATTGCCCGCAATTTGTGTCAGTGCATTTATGGCAAGTGACATTTAGAATTTCAAAACTTGTTGTTTGATTCTATATCGACAACAAAGCGCAAGATAAGGAAAAGGGAGGGAAAACATTACGTGACATCGTCTGCCTATTATAGGGAACGAATCCCGAAGAAATCCCCATCTTTGTCGCTCGGGATTTACCAACGCTTCCCCCAATCTTGTTCGACCATGTAGATGTGACCCGAGTTCTCAAAGATCTGGTGCGTAAATAGACCGTATTTCTGAAGAGTACCATACAGTGAACCAGTTGAAGGAGCTACGTTCAGAAGTAGAAGCACTTAAGAAAGCGTCAATCGTGAACAATTTCCCACGGAACTTCAACGTGAAACCCACAAAACTCACGA
Source organism: Brachylomia viminalis (assembly GCA_937001585.2). Classification (NCBI taxonomy): domain Eukaryota; kingdom Metazoa; phylum Arthropoda; class Insecta; order Lepidoptera; family Noctuidae; genus Brachylomia; species Brachylomia viminalis. The sequence goes on along the minus strand of OW443302.2, from coordinate 7,717,562 downwards.
AACGGCTCAAAACGCACGCAACGCAGTGCGAGTTTTGTGCTCGAAAGTGGGCCTATGGTATTATCTCCCATATGTGATACGTATAAGTCTGCAGAAAAACTGTCTGCAATAACTCCCTTAAAGATGCAGCGTATCATTTTGGCATATGAGGGTAGCTCGATAACAACACCGTGCACAGTGGTGAATGTAGCGGCGTCCGCAAGCGTGAAAATAACTCTGTCTAAGGCGGCGCGGTGAGTCAGCCAACGTTACCGACCTCTGCCGCTAACTACGCGAAAAATTGTGACCGACCGACAAGTCCACAATTATTATTGTGCGTCGAAAAGAGGAAAAGTTTCTCTGATGTGGTGCAGGATAGTGTGTCGAAATCACAGTCCAAACCCCAAATACTTAACGAGGAATGGACCCTGGTTCAGAAAAAAGGCTAACAAACCTTATTGTTGCAAATACAGGGAAAGCTATTGTTGATTCAGACCATAAATTCAAGGGGGCGATTAAAGTTCCGATTTATATTAGGTTGGGGATTTTTTTTTCGTATTTTCTATGTATAAAGTTGTAGTAAAATCTCTTTGGCTGTATTGTTTGTATCTGGCTGGTTTCTATACCATTAAATAGATGACATTAAAAAAAAAACGATTTCCCACCATTTTTCAATCGCTTTTCTGTCCGCGAATATTTGTGAATCTAACGAAGAAATTCGATACATTTTGAAGCTTTTTTACAAAAAAAAACAGGAAAAATGCGACACAAGCCGCGAAAACATATGTGCCGTTTATGGACTTCGCAGTGTCAGTAAGAGTAGCACAAAGAGTTGGTTCAAGCGTTTTCTCTCTGGTCGCTGTTACGGATAAAGTCGATACCATTAATGAAAACTGAAGCAAGATGCATATTTAATATGCATCTTGCTTCAGTTCAGTGCTTCAACTCTTCAGCTATGTCGTAACTACTAATTTAGTAGTTACGACATAGCTGAAGAGTTACGGGGTTACCACAAAATAGTTTAGACCCATTTGGAAAAGTCTGGGCATATAAAAAAGTTCCACATTTGGGTGCCACACGAGCTCTTAGTCTTGAATTTGTTTAGAAAATACGAAAGAACTTTTCCCTGATCTAATATATAAAACGTGACCAAAAAAAAAAAAAAAAGTGTCTGTAAAGGATATACAAACATATATATTGGAGAAAACTAACTTGGACATAAAATTGGATAAAATGAATATGAAATTTAATAAGGAGTTTGATGGATACCTAGTTTTTGTTCCTAAACATAAACTCGGGTCTTATTACAAAACAAGGTTTTTCTTTAGACATGGTTTAAACAATCGAGCCTGTTTTTGAAATAAGAACCTAGCAGAAATCGAAATACAGTTGCTTTTACCAAACCGACAACTTAGTCCTGTCTTATGTTGTCAATTTTGAATTAAGATTTTTCTAAAGTCGGCATAAAGTTCGAAATACAAAAACTGGGTCGAAGGTTTAGGCTCGGGCTAAAGCTAGATCGTGTTTTGTAATAAGACGGGAAATGTTCCTGAAAGATGACGTTTGGCCCGACGGGATAAATATATCGCCATTTTGTTGACTTTAGTCGAAATACGGACAAACGTACCTATCGGGAGATAAATGGAATAATATCGTCAGTCATTGGATAGTACAACTAAACTTATTACTTTCAACTGCAAAAGTGTCACCAGGTCAGTCGAGTGTGTAAGAGGACTCTGTCGTGCGGTAGACATTGTGGCACTGCAGCAGACTTGGCGTCTTCCTCACGACGTAAAGTTCCTGGATAGCATTGATGACGCATTTTCCATTACTGGGAAGTCTGCTGTTGATACATCCACTGGAGAGCTTAGAGGAAGGCCGGGGTGTCGCTTTGCTGTGGAGGAAAGCGGAGTTTCCAATGGTGTCTGTGATCGCGTGTACTAGTCTCATCTGCATCTCGTAGCTATAAAATTAGCGCTTCATAACCGGTCGATGCTAGTGATATCAGTGTACAGGACTACCAATTCGATCGAAAATTTTACCGAGCTTACAGAGTGAGCGATAATTGAAAATACTGATGTGGAATCGGTATTCATTCTCTGGGACTGAAACGCGCTTCTAGGTGAGCTGTTTTATAACGAGTTGTTTGCTTTTTGTATAGAACAATCGTGTTCGGTCTAGACATTGAGCGGCTGCCTTGCGATACTTATATGTCTGTCAGTGAGGCACACGGGTGCCGGCGATGGCTCGATCACTGCGTAGTGACAAGTGCGGCGCGACGCATGGTTGTGGACATGTGTGTACTGTCCGATACATACTAGTCTGCTCACTATCCGTTATTGATTGAATGTAATATGAATATTATTTTACCCAAACCTACACAACCATTGTTAATCCTGTCAGTGATGTGAAATGGGGAATTAAAGACTATAATCAAACACAAGATTATATTACTTATTGTACGCAAGATTAAAATAGATGGGAAGTCACCATCGGAGTTTAGTTATTGCGCAGATGGAATGTGTAGCGATCAGAGCCACGACAATAAGTTCAATGTATATCAATTTTTAAATATTTTTACCGACGCCGCTAAGAGTAGCTGCACTGAACCTTAACAGAACAATCTTAAACAGGGTGGAACAGGCATGTTAGTGATGCTCACCGGAGGGCGAGACTATGTTATCAAACGTGGGTGTCATATGGACGACCTAGATCTGGTTATGTAGGTATATAATAAAATGTGTGTAAGTAGGAAAATATTTAAAGCTAAATTAAAGTACTGCCAAAACGATGAAACTCGGATAAAGATGGATATTATAGCAGAACATCATGCGAATAAAATTTTTGGTGACTTTAAAAAAACACACATATACTGAATCCAAAGTCGGGCTCTCCGGTGAGTGTGAGCGGCGCGCATGATCCTCGGGACATAGCCTGCGCCTTTCAGCGTCATTTTAATGTGGTGTCACCGCTCGAGTCTGCGTCTCAGATGTTCGCTGTTGAGGATCGCCCTAGGGATGTTAACGTCAGATTCTCCGCCAATAATGTGGCTAGCGTTATAAAGAAGATGGTGAGAGGCAAGTCCCTAGGTCACGACAGTCTTAGCATCGAGCATTTGAAGTACGCGGGCGTACACCTACCGAGAGACCTTGCATATTTTTTTACTTGTGTGTTAGTCATTGTTATTTGCCCGGTGACTTGTAGTGCCAATAGTTAAAGATAAGACAAGTGACTCTCGCTTACGACTGTCATATCTAACGTGCTGGACAGTTTGCTTGACCGACAGTTGGAGAAGCACTTCCAATTGCACGACGCCCAGTTTGGTTTCAGACCCGGTTTGTCAACTGAGAGTGCTATCCTCTGTCTCAAGCAAACTGTTCAGTACTATACCGACAGAAGTACACCAGTATATGCATGCTATTTAGATCTGTCAAAAGTTTTTGATCTGGTGTGTTACCACAAGCTGTGGCAGAAGCTACAACGAGAAATGGATCTGCTACATGAGATTGTGTCTATAATCAGGTATTGGTACAATAAGTAATTGAATAGTGTCTGATGGTCGGAAGTGTATGGGTTGGAATGCGGAGTGAGGCAAGGGGGTTTATCCTCGCCTCGCCTCTTTAACCTGATTATGAACGGACTGATCGGTGAACTCAACAACACTAATATTGGGTGTTCTAGAAGGTGTTGTTTTGCATCCTCGTCAAATTCGAGGAGGTAACTATGCTAATGATTCTCGACACGAATCAATAATAAAATAATTAGGTATTTATTTTTATTTTTTGTATTTTTCGGAAATCGGCATGTGTAGGGCCCGTGTGATACCGCCCTGTAACTGCGCTGTAACTGTAACGCATGCACACAGCGACATAGTCGTACGACACTGCCTACCGCATACGCAACGGGGCGATTTTGTTCTTTGAAAGTGGAGTATTCTGAAATACGGTCAAACTTAAATACCTAAAAAAACAAGTAAGTATGTATTAATTATTGAGCAGGATCGTAATTTTATTTGATTATTTACGTCTTTCATAACAGCCTCCTGAAATTTGACGAGGATGCAAAACAATACGTTGTATTATAGATAGAGTCTGTATAAACAACATCAGCTACGCGGATGATATGGTGATGCTGAGCCCATCGATCGTTGCGTTACGTAAACTTCTGCGCTTATGTGAGTCATATGCGGAGGCCCATGGGCTCAAGTACAATGCTAAGAAGAGTGAATTTATGTTCTTAAAGCCGGTACCAAATGCTACTCATCTGTACCTCCTGTCTCTCTTTGCGGCATTGCTATAAACAGCGTTAAGCAATTCAAGTATTTGGGCCACTGGGTCTCCTACGACCTGTGTGACAATCAGGATATTGAGTGAGAGCGCAGGTCGCTGTCTGTTCGGTGTAATATGCTGGCTCGTAGGTTTGCACGATGTACTAGACCAGTAATGGTGACTTTATTTAAGGCATATTGTCAGTCGTATTACACGCACAGCCTGTAGGCCAACTTTACGCAGCGGGCGTATAGCGCACTGCGCGTGCAGTGCAACAATGCTTTTAGGATGCTATTAGGGTTTTCGCGGTGTTGTAGGACACTAAATCATCAGTCCGTGCCTCAGCAAACATAGTCGAGACATCTACTATGTTTGCTGAGGCACGGACTGATGATTTTTTCGCGATCATAAGGAAACGGAACGCTTCGCTACTAAGTCGCCTATAAAACAGCTCGAACAGTGTCTTGAAGGTATTGTCCGAGCGGTGGGATCTGCCCCTGTTGCAGATGTGGATGCAGCTTCATAGTAGCGCCTCTCCTCGTATTGTGTGATATTTTTGTGTTATGTGTTTTATTTTATTAGTTTTGGATGACATGTGTATGTATTTTAATTTTATTTGTTTCGAATGACATTTGTATGTATTTTATATTTGATGAGCAGTAGTGGCCCAGTGGTGACGGCCGCGACTTACGTGTTATAGGTCGTAGGTTCGAACCTAGACAGGCGGTTTATTTTGTGTAAATTATTTCATCACCACTGTTCTCAGAACCGTGAAGGAAAACATCGTGAGGAAACCGGCATGTCCTAGAACCAAAAATTTGAAGACATTTGTGATATCTACCAACCCGCACTGCGCCCGCGTGATGGATTATGGCCCTCTCCCTCTCACTGAGAGGAGGCCTGTGTCCCAGCAATGGGAACATTATAGGCTGATTATGCTTATATTTGATTTGAATGACATGCGTATGTATTTTAATTTAATTTAATTTGAATGTTTGAGTATTATTTTATTGTGTGTGTGATTTTTATATAAATTTTATGTTTTCATTTAATTTAATCTAATTTACTGGACTTTGCCTGAAAATAAGATGAATTATTATTATTCAGACATCATTTAACTCTGTAGACTGGCAACATTTTAACACGGCACGTTGTAAATGTACTGTCCATATAAACCTGCTCAGTATTCACGTGTAGCAACACTTGACCTAGCTGCCTTCAATAGACTGAATACGACGATAGGTAGGAGTCTACGCCGCTGTTAATCTTTGGTAGGCTTTTGTCATACTTCAATGGTTTAGTTTAACGCGAAGTGTGGGTAGTATTTGGGTATATCTACTTACAGATTACGAAGAATCAATTTAGTTTTAATAGAAGCTGGAGGTTAGTAGTGGTAAAACTAATCTGGTATGTGTGTCTGTGTGTTTGAAAGTAGGTAAGTACATAACTATGCAATGTGTACCTAAATTTTAAATTAATATTTTCGAAAATATTGTTCGCTAAAGATTTAGTTTTTTGCATTGGGCAAGTTCTTAAAATTACATCTTTTTAACGCGCTTTTATTAGCTTCACTTATAACTAACAATGTAATAAAATCTTGGAAGTCAATTTTAACCTACTTTTAATTGTCATGTCGATGTCGTATCGAAATGAAACTTTGTATGTGTATGTAGTTAGGATGACAAAACTATAATTTTTTATCTTGAAGCTGATCTGTTGATGGAGCCTACTAGTAAACCCCCCGAGTTCAGGCTCATATGATTCGTTTTGACGAGTCCAATAGATTAGGCTTGGTAACGAGGGTCTAGTGATGGAGCCAAGAGGTGATAGTGGAACACTTCAGTGGCTACTAGTAAACCGCTCAAGTCATAACTTCGTTGTCTTTAGACTTATTAATTAAATGAAGAACATAGTAGACTAAAAGAAGAACTAATACAAGTCAATTTAATTATTTTATAATTTTTAGTGAGCTAAAAAAGCGTGATATTTTTATCATTTTTACTACATATTTTTTATAGGGGATGATCTGGGAAAACAGTAAGATTTTGTAAGCTGACTTGAATTGCAAGATCAAATCAAGTCAAATCAATCAATCAAAATATTTGTACGCGACTGACGGTAAGACATACAGTTCTACCTGTTATGTGCGTTTTATTTGCGCAGAATAAAAGAACAATCTCGTATTTTTCATTTTTATTTACAAATAAAAAAAAAAGCTGATTAAAGGCAAGAGGTACACTGGAGGAATTGCAAATATGTGTGTTTACTTGTTACGAGCCTTATTGAAACGTTGTTTGCCTTTTGTCGGATGTATCATGGCTCATATAAACTTTACAGATTCGTTTGATTTCCTGATTTTCTTGTATGGGTAGTAAAATACGAAACGAAATCCCCAGTCAAAATTGAGAATTTCGTTTTAAAATATTTAGTTTAACATTTACATCCGGTTTCTGAATTGAGAATTTGATTTGATGTTGCGCAAGTTGTGTCAAACTCTCTTTTATCGTTCAAATAAGGTGAAAGACCGCCAAATTCACTTTGAAAAAACGTAGGAAATTTTTAATCTCGCGGGTTACTTTGAAGTAATCACCTTTTAGGCAGGTATCACATCTCCAGCGCGAAACCATAACAGCGAAACCGCAGTAGGTCCTCCATGAAAAGTCCGTTGTACGACAAGAGAAACAGAAGCGAAACTGCCTGTTCTAACGCCTAGATTTGATTATGATTCTATCTCTTTCCCGCGTGATTTCGCCGAGCTGCTCGGAAGCTAGTTACACCTTCTTGCTCAGCTCGCTATTTCGTTGCAGTGCCGCGTTTGTTTTGCACGAATCTGTGGCAGTAGACAAGTTTAGAAAGAGAAAGTTTTTTTTGTAAAATGGATGTATGAAATATAGTAGGTATAGGAATGTATTTACTAAGTCGAAAGCAACGAGATTTTGCTCCAATTGCTATACAATTCAAACATGGAATTCAAATGACTATCCTGATGTACCGCTACTCGAATCGCGACCGATGGGAAACCGCTTTACGAATTCCGCCAACAAACATTACTACATTATGCTTCATGTGCGACTCCGACTCGCACTTGGCCGCTTTTCCTCTCTATTTCCTCAAAATAATACACATCTCTGCAAGAAAGAAGTACACATATTTATACAGAATACGGTCTCGTTTGGCATGCGAAGTCTTTGCCTCGCTGAACGACATAGTTATAAAAGTCATATGTACCTACTAAAAGAAATGGGTCACAACAGCAAGCAAATTCAGTTTCATTTCCCAGTTTTGTACTCGTACTTTTCAGATTGCATTGGTTTTTGAGATTCCGATTATCTGAAAAGGAACATGTTGTTATTGTCATACAGTCTCGTGGCCTTTATGTTTAGTAGTTACAATGGTGGCTGTAATTGAGCGTAGTCTCAACTTTGATTCTCAAGATAAGCAGTCGAGCATCATCATCTTCCTCCTGCCCTTACTCCAATTAATTTAGGGTTTCCTCTTGCAAAGGTAATAACCGGTCTATATTAACCGTAATTTCAGTACCTAGCCACCTCCTTTCTAGGCATATTATGAATACAAACAGTTGTTATGAGTCTCTTTTAGCAAAATATATTTAAAGGGGGTCTCAAGTTTGTTTATACAATACGCGTGACCCAACACTATATACAATATTCAAAGTCAAATCATTTATTTAAAATAGAAAAGGCTCTTTTGAACGTCAACATTCACATTAAAATAGAATTGATTATAGTCGCCCCTTCCAATCGGTAGTTTCGTATGGAGAAGATCGTTTGTCCAGCCTAGCCTTTACTAGCCCAAGAAGATAAAGGCAAAACTAAAAAAATTAAAATAGGCAGTCACGGGGACTGCCGACAGAAGTGAAAACTCCAAAATCGCTCCGTCGCTGCACGACGCCAGTCTGGCGCAACACGTCACATAAGCATGTCAGTGGCGTTAGAATGTTGGTGAGGCGAAGCCATATGTTTTGCCCCTACCAAAAATCGCTCAACGCGGCCAAATAACTTTTCACTTCATAAAAGTGGTGCATTTTGATACCAGTGGGCGAAGTTTGTCATTGTTCTCGAATTGATAAACGACGTTTTTCAACACTCTTGCAAGAAACAAAAAGTAAAAAAAAAGCCACAAATATTTGTCAAAAAAGGCTCACACAAAAAACAAGCGCTAGTCTCTGACTAGTTGGTAATAGTTATCGATGGCGCTCTTTATTGCACTAGTGCGAGAATACAAAATTACAAAACCAGCGTGTTACATACACTGTACTGTGAACCTAAAACCGGTGCAGTTAGAGTTAATTTAAGAGCAAGTGTGTACATATCACTCACAAAGAAAGTAAGGCGGTATTTAATAAAGTATCACACACCGTTATGGAGCCAAACATTCCTCGGATGCCAGGCCAGCAATACCCGAGACGCTGGCGGTCCCCGACCACAAGTTATGAACATTTCTGATCAAATACCATCGCCAGCGGCAGACTTTTCTCAATCAATAATGCATTAAGTTTACATATAAGCTTGGCTTATTTAAGAGGGATTGTCGTGAATGTGACCTCTGTTGGAGTCCAATAAGGAAGGTATGTTTATGTATGCTCTGTTCCAAAAGTATCTGATGAAAGTGTAAACAACACCAGGTTCAGGTTAATTTCTTACGCTGTCACTATCTAAATGAACAAGTAATTCTTAATTAAATAGTAATTAAGAACATTAATCTGTATTTAGAAGGTTTCAACTAATCGCACCACTTTTTCAACAATTATTGTTAGAATAACATTATTAAATTGTGATTGAAACGTCATCGATGAAAATTTAGGTTATAAAAACTTTATTACAAAAAAAAAAACAATCGACTTCCAAACAAAAACACTATAAAGTGAAAAAATTGTAGTGTTTTTTGGGAAGTCGGTTGTATATTTTTTAAATAGATTTTTTTCTCTTTATAGTTGTGGTACCAACCCCACACAAATTCGTATACGTTCACTTGCTAAGTAAATAACAGCGACATGAAGTTATTCTAACATCATCAACGTACACTAAGTGGAAAAATGCGTATTATTGAAGCTAACTCAAAACCACTCATCAGAACTTGGCCTTTATATGGGACCACCATATAAGTATACTCTTTCAAACAATAAAAGAATTCGGTTTCAGTTCAAGGAAAAAACATTTAAAAAAATACCAACGTATGAGAACCTTATCCTGTTTTTGAAGTCGGTTAAAAATTAACCTCTATTGTCAAGTGAAAAATATCTTTAAGATGATTTAAGATTAGAATTTCTTGTTTAAATATTCAAATAACCAAATCAAAGCATCCAATTTGTAACTGGCACTATAAATTGGCACCCACCCACGGGTACGTTTTCTAACCCATTTGTTTAAATTTTCATCATAAACCTTTTGAACAGACTATAATTTGATATTCGCTTGACTAGTAGAGACGAATCAGACACATTTTATGTGTTTAGTAGTCAAGGTAATTGTAAAAATAATTGGCACTGTAGAAGGCAAAAGGCAAAGGCTAAGACATCAACATGCGGTGATTTCTATATCCATTTTATTATGTATTTGGAAAGAGTCGTGAAACTTCTGTTAAAATAACAACGAGGGTTGTGTCTACAAATCAAAACGACTGAAGTACCTACGTAGTCATAACTACTCAGACTGGGCACAAAGCCATCATTAAAATGAGTATGAATGAAGTTTTATGAATCTACTCCCACACATACCAATAAAGACATTTTATTGTGCAGCATTAAGTTATACTAGACAGGACACAGTCCGATCTAGATGCTAGGATAGCATTAGGTTTCACATCCCACAATGTGCTCAAAATGAACCCAGTGTTTTTGTGTTCTCTGTCAAAATTGGCAGAAAATTACTCTTAAAAGTTTGCTCGTTTACTCCAGAGTTCATTGGTCTGACTACCAAAGAAGATTTTTTCTTTTATAGACACTCACAGTAGAAGTGAAGTATTAACAGCTGTATTTGGTCGCCTGGTTAACAGCCATACGGCAGTAATTGGGGCAATAAATATAAACGGTTTCATAGAATTTCAAAATCAGGTCAACGCGTTTTGTGTTCAGTTAGACCTTTTTTTTCAAATTTTCCCTTTGATGTAATTGTTTTCCCATCACTTTGGGAAAATAATTACACCCCCAAAGGAAAAATATGTAAGCAGGAAAAACCCCTAATCCCTTAATTACTGTTTCAGGTTGCTATGAGTGCATGCATACATTGTATAGCCACATCAAAAATAATTAAAGCGTATGGGACATTTGCGAAAATGTTGAGGAGTCTACGTTGGTACGTAGAATATTCTCCTATAAAAGCACTTCTAGAACAGAAAAAAATTGATACAAAACTCTGTGAGCCATATTTACGGCTACCGTAGGAACGTTTTTTTTTCGATTTAATAATAAATAAATATAGCATCTGTAGACGCGGCCCACAAGATGGTGGGCTCACCACAAATTATCATCTGCATGATCAAAACACACTCTGCATATGGTAGAGCTTTCGGTAATTCAAATTCACTGCAGGTAGCATAACAATGTTGCTACTTTAAAGCCGGTGTTTTGCGAAATCGTGGCACAGAGACCTGCAATCCTGCTGTAATTGGTTATCCAAGGAAGATGTATTCTGATGCTTAAAGTATAGGTGCCGAGCTAATGCAGTTGTCTTTACCTTACACAGTGTTTGATGGAGGGTCATAATCAGCCTATAACGTTCCCACTGCTGGGACTCAGGTCTCCTCTATGTGAGAGGGAGTGGGCCGTAATCCACCACGCGGGCCCAGTGCGGTTTGGTGCATGTCACATGTCTTCGAGTTTTTGGTTCTAGGACATGCCGGTTTACTCACGAAGTTTTCCTTGAATGAAGGTGCTGCTCGTCAATTGTTTAATGAAAAAGAGTGTGAAATTAACTTTTGGAATGAAGTTCCTTAGCGCACGTTATACTCTGCACATTTGGCGAAAAAAACAAAAGCGTCGTGACTGTCAAAATATTACACTTTTGTCGGTCTAGCTCTCATTTGCTAAGTGTGCAAAACCGCAAGGAACTTCACTCCAACTGGGGCCCTACGACACCTTTTTTTTTTTTTACTGGGGGAAATCCTCATGGTCTACCTCCGCCTGGGGAAAAGGCGGAGGGGCGTGCCGGACTCTTACCGGCTAAAACCACCCCGGTGTCTCCTCGCACGTGCGCGCGGGGCCGCGGGAATCCAAATTCTTCCGCAGCCCCACACTAGTGCTGGCCCGGTCTGCCCGGGCCTCGTCTCCTGCACGGGGTAGTGAGGTGTTCAACTACCTCGTGCATCGCCTCAGAGGCGCGCACCTCCGCGTCGGGCCTACGACACCTAGTTTAACTGTAGGATACAACCCTTAAACAACGCGGGCTAGGAACTATCTGCCCAAGTTCAACGAGACTGTGAGCATCGTCATCGTTAAAGACATAATATCTCCCTAATCTCTTAATTCCAGTGTATAAATGTATCATGTCTACCTATTACCTATTCGGCGTGCCGCAAATCCGGCAGCCACGTAATAAAAATACATTTGTACGGAACCACGTTACCTCCGTTTGTAAACTAAACTTGAGCAAACTTTGCTAAATCCACTCACGTCATCGCTAAAGCTGTTCCTAAATACCTATAAGCATATCTGTAATTATGACTGCCAGAAACCAGTCAGGTAGTGTAGCTGTTTTGGCATGATAGGATTTTTTTATACAAGTTTTTGGAATCAAAGAATTTAATTTTGTGTCCCACGTTTAAATCTTGAGCTTTCGCTGAGCCCATAAGACGATCGCTTAAAACTAAAAACCTCTAAGAAATTTCGCGTTGATTGTATCTGCCTGAAAAGTCTCACATCATTTGTACTTTTTCCTTAAAAAAACACATACTTAATTATAATTAATGCTGAAAATGAACGAGCTCTTCAACGATCTATTGTAAATAACCTACACAATTCCCAGCCTAGTCTCTAGAGCTAGACTATACGGTATTTGTTTAGCGAAACAGTGAGGGTATAGGAAATAGGTCATTGTGATGTACTAGCTATGCGTTGTTTACAGGTTCGACTCCGATGCACTTAGCATGTTGACAACAGCACCTTTATGTTGAAAAACAAACTGTGGAGCGAGAGAGTTATTGCACGAACAGGTACCGTGTGAATGTTTTTAAAGAACATAACTTATATTCATGTCTGTAGTTCTTGAAGGGGTAGCCTGAGATGTATTTCTCGAGTGTTGTTGTACTTAATTACCATTTCAAATAGTGCATAAATTGTCACCAACAGGTTTTGAATGAGAGTTTTTTTTGGTGCTTGTCAATGCTTGTGGTTTATGAAAACGGTTTTATTTTCATAAACTCAAATGTGTAATGTATTTTTCTCATAAATTCATCGAGTAGGTACAATTTGTAAAAAAATACAGCGAGCAAAAAATTTGCTTTTGTATCAAGTACTAGCAAATAATGGCACAACTCACGCTTGCATTCCATTATTTCCAACGAAATAACTAACTTCAACACAAATAATACATTGTTATATTTCTGATGTCGAACAGTTAGTTGAAAATAACCCGAACCATCCTTTGTTCTGTTCCATAGACAAATAAATCACAATAGGACCTACTTTCACTCATTTTCCCATGACTACAAACAAAATAAATGAAAATGGCGAAGGGTTCGTGGTACCTTCATCTCTTCGACAAAAGACATGGCCCACATTATGTAGAGGAAAATTGCGTCTTCTGTGTGTATCTTGTGTCTACCTCAATATGTTAATGGAGATACAAAGAAGTCGATGATCATGTAAGGCCTATTGTTGTATTTCTGCGTTTGATTTCAGTAATGAAAGAGTTATTGGTGTTGTTTTATTTTTATAATGTATATCTCTATCCTATAGAATTAGCTGCTAGTTTTATAGGTTTGTATACAAAACAAACAAGAATGTAAGTGTATATCAACCACACGCATAATTATTGTTTCATAATTATGGGGATCAAACACCGTTGAACTTTTGCGAGAGAAATTCCTTAAGGGAACATATTGGTGAGCTTGACGTCACATCATCAAATATGGACGTCGTTATCCATCCTTGTAATATACCTAGTTTCTACTCGTAACGCCCCCTCGTCAACCCCTCTTACGGTATTTACGAGAAGGAAGGGATCCCCAATTTTTGGGGACAGCAAGTTTGTATAGTATTTTTCATAAAATAACCTTTAATAAACGTATCATGGCAGTGTTATAATAAAAATTCTTTTTTATGTACTCTTCCTTAGATCCTCATCATAATGAAATATTCAAGATTTTTATAGCGATGCTGCAAAATTATATTTCCGCACAAATATTTGTATTCCTGACAACAAAATAAATCTATGGTTTAAAAAAAAAAACATCAAAATAAGAAGTCCGTACTCTTAATATAAATCATTGGCTGGTGATTGAAAGGTACCCACCTTTTGCTTGGAATAATAATACCAGGCTATATTGTCCCACTGCTTGGCAAAGCTCTCTTCTCATACAGAAAAGGCACGAGTATTGATCACCACGTTTGCTCAAAACGGGTTGGCAATTTCAGACTTATATTTTACTACTACTACTATAAGTTCAGGTTTCCACACGATGTTTTCCTTCACCGAGGTCTGTAATGTCCAGGCCCTTACAGACATACGACTCAATGTCATTATGAGCGACTTTGTGTCGTCGACAACAATCGTAGACAGTCGTAGATATGTCATATTGTCCCTTGTCCGCCCCAAGCGCACCAAACAAATTGTCAGTCAGGATTTTGAACGTCTTCTTTCTAACAGTGTTTTCTTCAAACTTTAAGAAAGTAAACATTAACATTTCCACACAGTACAATATTTTTTCTTTATTTTATTTACAACCCACAAGAGCTTCCTAGGTATTGGTTTGTGGAGCTAATTAATTCGATTTCGCACGAATTTCACCGAAAGTTGGCGAGTTTGGTAGTTGCCAGAATATTTTCCATTGAAAAGCTGATGAGAAACACTTAAGTGGAACTGTAGAGGTCCGACCAAATTACTCATGTACCTTGTTCCAGAAACTTCTATTATATTCTATTCCAAAAGGAATTTATAATACAGGGTAGTAATGTGATTTCCTTCGAAAAGGTCAGGTGCGTAGAACCTGCAACCTGCGCTTGTATGTCCCTGATCTATGAACGTGGACGAAGCAATGAAGTGTATAAGGCTCGTAATACGTGATATTCTGTAGTGACCCGCATGTTATGTGTGTATTTTTTATTCAGAGGAAATGTTGGATCTATAGGTACGGTGGTAGTAGGAACTGACCCTGAGGAGTAGAGGAAGCAATAAACTACCGGGTAACTATCCACGTACTGTACGAACTATCTATCTCTTTTGAATGGATGTACAACCTACCTATTAAATTAAACGAAAAATAATTTAATTTCACCCTTGAACCGAGTTTTAACAAAAATTATTCATGTTTCATTGGCAAATTCCGAACAAGATCTGCCTCAACGTAAACACATTTGTTATTTTATGTTTAAATTATTGAAATTTTATTTCCGATCCATTTCGATACTTATTTTTATGATATCGCTCGCGGCAATGGAATTTTAAATTGTTGTGAAATTACAATTTACTTTCGCTTTAAAATCGTAAAACATTTCGTTATGTCCAAATTAATGTAACACTTTCGACTGATCAGTAATAAGGAAATTGAATGAAAATTTTAAATTCGGAATTTTGTACAAGTACCAACTGAAGTTTTTTCAATAATATGTAAGTACTGCAATGACTAAAGACTAAGAGAGGACATGAACTAAAAGATCGTATCGCGTGCGCGCGTGGAAAGTAAAATGGCGTAGGCTCCGCCCATTACCTAGTGTTGTCCTCTGCTCATTCTTTGCAATGATTTTGTTCATCGTGTTGATTACAAATCGATTAATCGAAATCACATACATTAAAATAAGGTTTTTGATTTTAAGTAGATAGTAGGTAAGTAGGGTGTTATTCGATTCTCATTCTAGGACGTCGCATTATGGATTAAGTACAAAAAAGCCTGTTGTTGCGTAATCTGACTGAAAAATTGCAAAAATCATCAATTTGGCGGTTCATTTAAAATTAATTGTACTTAATTGTGATATTATTTTCTCTATGATTAATAGTTGCTCGTGATAATCAAGCTAGAAGAAGAGTAAATTAAACTGCAACAAGGAATTCAAAACTACACCGATTATTAACAAAATAAAACAACAGAAATCGATATTATGCATTTAATGGGAGAACCGTTTTATTTCAAATAGATACAATAATATCAGTTTGTTAATTAGTATTAAGTACACCAATAATGTGAAATACAATAAAGTCTGCCTGTCTACAATAAATGTACAGGGAAATAATAATGTATTAGGACTCAAACTCAAAGCATTTATTTCAAATAAACCAATTACAGGCACTTTTGAATTGTCAAGGGGTCGGTCAGTCAGAAAGATGAAGCTAGTTGCCCATTCCAAAGCGTAGTAGGTACCTATGGAGAAGAACGGGCAAGAAACTCCATGGACACTCTTTTAAATTAAAATATTGTTACAAAAAAGTGGTTACATCATTCATGTTGTAATTATACATACACGTGAGAACGATATAGAAACACGTGCACGTTAAAAGCGTCCGTAATAAAAAGATAAAAACAATTATGGAATTAAAATAAGCCGTGGCAGCTAAGAAATGATCAGTGCCTACTGACGGCGCCCGTTCACGAACATGACGTATGGATCAGCACCATTCAGCTCAACCATTTTGAAGGGAACTCAATGATCCAATACACACGCCACCACCAGCGACACATTTGAGTGAGCATGACATACTCTCAGCCGCCAGGGCACATTCAAGTCAATGAAAGACGAACCCAGTAACCTTTATAGTGGGTACATAGTGCTCACACACGTGCTATGCAATTATACAATACTAAGAGATTGAATTTATACAATGCAAAGATAGGTTGTACAATCTTCATCAGCTCCAACATTATTTTCGAATATATGGGTAAATGTAGGCTTACAATGAAAATGTGATAATTTACCTTAGGGAGCCTTGTCGGTATTGCATTGTCGTGAAGTCTCACTATATCAAGACTTCTATTAATACAAGACTCTTCAAAATGTAATGAACAAACAAATACTTTTTCCTGGCTGGAGTCGATATATTCTTGACCCAATGATTCAAGCCACTTACTTTTAAGTTTATCATTTTTTGGTAACCTAAAAACACAAACAAAACACGCAAACTAACATAAATGTGTATATTCTTTCATGCTAAATATTCAAACGAAATTTGGTTTTTATCGATGCAAAATCGATTCGTTGTGCAAATTACACAATCACAACACTATATTTGTCAATAAAAATACGTAGTAAACAAAACCAAAATAAGGAAATATATCGTTCGAAAGACTATGAATAGGCAATAATCTATGACCGAACAGTAATAAACATGTATTGAGACTAGAAATTGGTATAAATCTAAATAGGAAACTTAATAATCTATGAATTCTTTCGACTTACTTGTGCAGGGATATCAGAGGCGCTTTTTTACTGTAATTCGAGCCACAGCCCCTCACACAACACTTAGGCATGGTTTCCTCTATCACAGACAGCCTCAGTCAAATTTACAGCACTCAAAATGTTCTCAAAATGGAAAAAAACTTAATATTTAGTCGCACGATAACGCCAAATGACACTTCATGTACACTCTGAGAAGTACTCAAAACCAGAAACTAAAATGGCGAACCGGCCGATGGGCAGGGCTTCCGTGACGTCATACTTCAATATTGCAATTTTAGAAAACTGACAAAATACGGTTTTCTCTTTTTGACACTTGCAGAATTGCATAAGTTAGAAAGAAACATGTATATTTTTTTATTTCTGTATAGAATCGTATGATATTTCCATAATGTATAATTTATATAGATATTTTAGTGCATGTCCTCTCTTAGTCTTTAGTCATTGAAGTACTGATACAAATGATGTCATTTTCTTATGTTCGCTGATGTATTGAGACAGAGTTTTTAGTGTTTTAGCAGTTTAGGTTTATTTGACGCCACTAAGACGAAGAACTATACGTATCGAAAAATTGTAAGCAATACTCATAGTGAAAAATCTAATAATACAAACTCGTATGCCAAACATAAGCATCACAATACAAAAGCAATTCCATCTATGCCAAGAAAAACGTTTAGATTGTCCCTTGAGACAGTTCAGAAAACATGTACTTATATAATATATAAAAAACATGTAGTTATAGAAAACTCAGCCGGGGGTCCATTATTCCCAGGACCTTTAATCATAGGGGAATTTACTTCAAAACGTTTGTAGACCTTTACCTTTGTAGACCTTACAGCGATTCTTAGTTGTACTAAGAATCGCTGTATTTGTACAAAAGGTGATATAATGAAAAGTCTGATTGTGTCCTTAACCTATTTGCCCGACTGAACAATTTCACAAAAGTACAGTCAGCAACAAAAGGGGAACACTGTTACTTTTGCCTGTCATCTAAATTGATACAAAATGATTCGATACCTACCTATATGTCCTTTCTTTGGTATTGTTCGTCGAATCGTTGAGCTCCTTATGTTCTGAGTTGAGCTACACGATTACTGTCAAATGCGTGCACAGACTGGACAGGTCCACTCAAATCTGTATGGTCTTTTCCTCAAAAGATCATCTCAGGCAACCTGCATGGTCCTCATAATGACCTGACCAAGATTATGTCTGGACTTTAAAAGAGACTGTGACCTCTGAGTTTGTTTTGGTCTTTCTTCTCGGATTAGTCAGTTAGGAAACACCGATTCCAAGTAGTTATAAAAACATAATTTAATTTTGGCGTATGAAGGTATTTTTTTATCAATATACAGTTTTTTTTTTAATCTTCGCCCCACACTAGGAATTTCTCCTGTATTGTGTGTGCGTTTACAAACATTTAAACTCACATACACAAACAGCCAGACCCGGGACAACTACTTGTAGGTCATACAAATATTTGTTCCGTGCGGGAATCGAACCCGCGATACGCAGCGCAGCAGTCAATCGCTTAACCACTGCGCCAACCGTGCCGTCAAATAAATCTCATTTGATACAGTGCTTTTCAGCATTTCATGTAATAGCTAATAGTTAATATTCCTTAATTTATAGCAGTTCAGATTTTTTAAGTAAATGGTGCTCAATAATTAAGACTTAAAACACTGAAGCGTTCATCGAATTTTGTCGCTGATCGTAGGTACCTATCGCATAAAGAACGATCTTACTTTTGAGTCACGTCAATAGTTTCCTCAAAAAGTATTGTATTGTTGACCTTTTTAATTAAATCAATTATTAGTTTCTATGAAAACTATTTTCAAAATTGTTAGACCTAACTTTTGCTGTCCACTGCACAACTAATATTATTATTGCTTTCTCAATGCGTCTAATAAGTAGATACCAACGTACTTAACGTTGGTACCTACTCACTATCATCAAGTTCACATACATATAAAATCTCAGTACATTTTACCACAAACCACATTTAATCAATATGTTCCTCCAGCATATCGTTTACTTCGCGTTTCTTGCCGACTGTTTCCTCACTCCTCCTCGATTCTCCGCCGAATTCCTCCGACCATTAATTTAACGTCGGAACGCTTTTACATATTCCTGCCTCGATTTCCTCTTAACAAATACATTCCAGTGATTTCGTAATGAATTTTACGATACTAATTAAAATGTTACTTTAATAAATTTTTGTTCTAATGAAGAATATTTTACTTTAATGTTAAATAGGATAATATTTGAACGTCTCAACATATGTCCTCGATTCGTGAGGTACTTACCTATGAATAATACGAAGTACGAAATTACTTTGTAGAATACTTTTTAATTTAAAGGTTTTACCAATTCCGTAAGTTTCGGAATTGGTTGGTTTGGCTTTGGTCTTTCTTTTTCTTTTTTCCTAAATAAACAATAATAACCCCACCGCCGTATCTCTACTTTGACGTTGTGGTGGGGCTAGCGCGCTCCGAACTCTAGGTCTGTGCCGGTAGAGTTTACTTTGCCGGAAACAGGTCTGGGGTGAGGAGCCAGACCAAGAGAGATACAGAAACCCGCGAAGAAGAGTGTGGTGAGCTGTTGGGTTATCTCCTGGGAGTAGTCTTGTTCCTCGCATCTATCTTGCCTTCATTGGCCGGCTTGAGTGGAGATTCGTAAGAACAAACGTGATCGGAGGAACAAAGTATTCCAGTAAGTGCTGGTAGGGATCTTGATCATGTGCCGGGCTCTGGGATTGTGCTGATAGCCATGGAATGGGTACATATTACAATACCGACATTTCATAATAACTATGACTGAAATACCGACGTCCGAGACATCGAAGTTCAAAATACCGAAAGTTTGAAATACCGATAGCCGTTATATCGAAACATGAAATACCGATGTCCAAATGCCCGAAAGGATGAAACCCCGAATGGACGAAATCCCGAATGGACGAAATACCGATGGATGAAATCCCGAAGAGCGGCAACGTAATTCCCGCTTTTACTCATAGATGGCACTACAACTGAACTGGGTGAAATAGGTTAGGTTAGGTTAGAACAGTGACCAACCGCGCGTGAGCCGAGCGAGCGAAGCGAGCGGTGCCGCGGCAGCGGCCGGCGAACGCTACTTCCAAGTAGCTCGCAGATTTTTTTCACCATTTTCTAATTATCCGGGAATTATACTACTGGGGATTATACATGGGAAAGGATGCAACATGCAAGCAGGCATGCAGCGTGCAAGCAGGCATGCAGCATGCAAGCAAGCATGCAGCATGCAAGCAAGCATGCAGCATGCAAGCAGGCAAACAAGCATGCAACATGCAAGCAGGCATGGAACATGCAGCAAGCATTGTTCCTGTCAAGGCTCCGGTGCTGCGGGGTTTAGGCGGCCCCACGCGAGCTTATCGTCGCAGATGGTTTTAACGCTCACCACCGCAGCTTCGGCTTGCTTCAGCCGCGGCGGCGGGCCTTCAAACCACCTGCTCCTCAGCTCGCGGACCGCCTTACCCCTCCGCGCCTACGCGGGTTTAAATTACACTCTAGAGGTTGGGCAGACAAGACTGCGTGAAGTCGGTTTTGCAGCGTTTCGTTTTTGTCACTTAATTTTGTAGCATAACATATTGATTTTGAACTTCAGGATAGGGATCTTCGGGATTTTAAGCTTCGGGATATGGATCTTCGGGATTTTAAGCTTCGGGATATGTATCTTCGGGATTTTAAGCTTTCGGGCAAACGAACTTTCGGTATTTCAAACTTTCGACCAAACAATCATTCGGCGTTTAATTTTTCGGGATTTCGTCCATAGGTATTTTAAAATAGGTATTTTGAATTTCGGTATTGTAATACGTACCCCATGGAATACCTCTCCACTCCTCAAGCACCTCAGCACATGTTGACCCTTTGTTGCTACGTCACTATGTGCTAGCGACAGTTTCCGGCGGCCCATTATTGAGTGGGCAAGTCAGCCCCTGCCATTTCTTTGTGAAAATTAATCATCATTGGGCAAGCAGTGGGGAGACATAGTCCTTCCATCATTTCAAGTAACCAATCCACTATAGCCCCACAAACCTATAGACCGATATGTTGTTTTCCATGTTCTGCAATAGTCCTGCACCAACAGGGGCTTGTCCTTGGGTGCTCTTGCATAGAGATTACAGGGATAATCGTCGGTTGGTCGCAAAATTCTCATGTTTTTGTTTGTGTGTCTTTAAGCTAGCCAGATGATTCGACGCAGGTATAGATAAGTAGGTAGCTAGGTAGTGACGATCATAGTCGTACGCTCAATAATCATTGAGAATTTTTTGTAAGCCATTGAGTGCACTTTGCGGTATATTGTGGATAATAGACCACTCTTCTAAATTTGTTCTCAAAGCATAATCGTATTCAAACTTTCGGTTCATGTCGTCATCCGTTTCAGAGACAGAGTTTTTGCTACTACACTCGAGGTCAAATAATACGGGTCGATGACGAAAATCGCAGTAACTTGCTATCGTACATGCATGAAACTAACTTTATATTACACAATTTTAATATCATATGACATAAAACCATTAATTACCTACAAAGTAATTAAAAAAAGTTACAATTTTAAATAACCTCGAATTTGGAAATAAATTCAAATGTTTTCAATCTGTCAAATCAAAATGACAGAAGGTGGTCAATGTCGTCTTTCACCATAATGATTTAATTACTATCATGTCACTAACACCGGAAGAATGTACACGTTTCATCACTATGTTAGAAGAAGGCAGAAGTCAGCGAAGTACAGCAAGAACAATAGGCTTGTCACTTTCTACAGTGCAGCGAGTCGTCCAACGTTTCCAAGAAACTGGCCAGAACATAAGAATACCAAGAATCGACAGACCGAGATGTATTATGGCTCGAGAGGATTGATTTAATTGGTTGAAGTAACAAATCATCTTCGGGAAACCCTTAGAGACGACGTAAGCGAGCGGACTGTAAGGCGGCATAAACCCGCAAATGGTACAAAACTTGAAAAGAAACATCGGATAGCAAGATTACGTTACGGCCGCGAACACGCACAATGGGGAGACGAAGAATGGGCAACAGAATAATGTTTTCTGATGAATCCAGATTTATGCTGTATGCACATGATGAGCGGCGAAGAGTCTACCGACAGCCAGGGAACGTTTTATTCCAGCTTGTTTCGAGGAAAAACTGCCGTTTGGCGGTGAATCTGTTATGGTTTGGGCTGGAATCTCTTCAGAGAGTCGCACAGAGTTAGTGCTGATAGAAAATGGTACGATATGTGCAAGATATAGCCATGCATATAGTCATGGTGGGGAGCCCCTACAGCATGAGGAAGCTGAACGGCTTAACTGTGCCACCTGTAATCTTCGACAACTCAGTCATCCCGTTTAGCTCTGATGTTAAGAATCTTGGTCTGCATGTCGATACTTGTCTAGACTGGCGAAAGCAGGTCACGACTGTAAGTCAAAAAGTCACCGGAACGTTGCGGTCGCTCTATCGGTTGAAGAACCTTCTCCCATCACACACAAAAGCAATGCTTGTACAGGCCCTTATATTTCCTATAATTGACTATGGTGATGTGTGTTACTATGACCTGAATGCAGATCTCCTCAATAAACTTGACCGCCTTCTCAATAACTGCATTCGATTCGTGTTCAATCTTCGTAAGTATGACCATGTATCTGCACACCGACTGCTTTTAAAATGGTTACCCATTCGTCAGCGCAGAGAGTTGAGGGCTCTGTCTACGTTGTTCTCTATTCTGGACAAACCCACTTCCCCTTCTTACCTGACTTCCCAAATACAATATTTATGCACTGCCCATAGTAAAAATCTTCGTTCCACCAACAATCGTCTTCTACGATGTCCTTCTCACCGTTCTGGTTTCATTCATTCTTCTTTCTTTGTCCAGGCGGTTTTTCTTTGGAATGCGCTCCCTCTGAAAATCAGGACAGCAACCAGTCGGTTATCTTTTAAGGTGAAGGCACGTGAACATATCCGTCAGAAGTTGGCTGAAACATCCCAGCGCTGAGTTGCTGGATTTGTTTTCTCCTCTACCGATCGTTATTTCTCCTGACCAAGGTTTATTTTGTTTATATGTATGTATCTATGTATCTATATAGTAGTATTTATTCTTGTATTATTATAGTCATTTCCGAGCTATCTTTCCCGTATGTTGCACCTGCCATGGTATATCTCTGCATCACCCTAAGGTTGACTGGTAGAAAATGCCTCAGGCATTAAGTCCGCCTTTGTACAGTATTATTTTTTACTTGTGCATAAAGTTTTAATAAATAAATATAGGGAAGAAATTCTTAATGAGTATGTCGTCCCATATTTAAATGATAAATGATTTTATTTAGAGTAGAGTACTCAGAGTAGTATGATAGGAAACGCCGCGGCGTTTCCTATCATACTACTCTGAGAAGAAAGGCCGAAACAAACTCAGAGGTCACAGTCTCTTTTAAAGTCCAGACAAAATCTTGGTCAGATCATGTGAAGGCTATGTAGATCGGTAGTTTGAGTGGACCTGTCCAGCTAGTGCACGCATTTGTCAGTAACCGTGCAGCTCAACTCAGAACTTAAGGAGCTCAACGATTCGACGAACTACACCAAAGAAAGGACATTTGGGTAGGCCGCATAAACTACTCAAACTGCTTTAATTAATATGGGTGAAAATTTAATATTCATGCATGACAACGCCAGGCCACATATAGCTCAAATTGTAAATAATGAGTATTTTCAGGACGTTGGCATCAATCGCGTGGACTGGCCTGCGAGAAGCCTGGACGAGCTCGGGAGGTGTGTAAGAAATCGAGATTCCGCCCTAGCTACTCTTTGAGACCTAAACATGCATTAGTGGAAGAATGGAACAATATCTCGCAACATCGCAAAGATACTTACTAATCAGCATGCCCAATCCTCTGGCAGCTGTGAGAAGAGCCCGTGGAGACAATACAAAGTAGTATTTTGTTTTAAAGTTCGATTTTGTGTTGTATGTGAGGTACCATTATTATTTCAACGTAAAAATTATTGATATTTTTTTGTTTTTTAGTGTAATTTTGACAATTAAAATAATAATGTTTCGAATATTTGGTGATGTTTTATTAACTGGTAAATCATCTTCAACATACAGTTTAATTAATGCCGCTAGCTTTATTATTTTAAGAGTAATTTTAGTTTTTCGTGCCGAAATGTCTATAAAAAGTTAACATATTTTATAGACATATTAGATTTAATCAAGATCTGTTTGGCTGCTTGGGATTTCTACGAAATATTCATCAATCAATCTACATGTCTGTCTTTATTGCTGTTATATGCCGAAAGTATTACAAATTGGAATCTTTAGGTTTCAAATTAAAATAACAAGGAGCTATTTCTTTTATAACAGAAATCTAGTCGAACAAGGGTTTCCATCATATTTTTATTCAACAAGTTACTACAATTGAACATTATAACAGAAATTCTGTTACGAAAAATATTTCTAGTTTCCGTTTTTCATTACCTTTTCACGGAGAAAGTTTAATATTGTAACTTTTGAACTTAATTCAGAGCGTAACTTTATTCGTAAAAGTAGTGCAATAGCATGAGAAATATATTGTTACTGTATAAGGTGAATAAGCTGTTACTGTATAAGATGAATAAGTTGTTTCTGGAAATACGAGGTAATTTAGCTTTAAAAGAAACAAAACTTTTGTAGACTATGATCAGTCGATGTGAGAGACAAATAACAATGCGCGTAGCAGTTTGCTACGCCGTAGCAGAAGTCACTGGCGTAGCTCAGCCGCTACATATCTCGTAGAGCGAGAGTTGCGAACGTACCCGTGGCCCAGTTGAGTTTACGACGTCATGTTAGTATTAAAAACTACTTAAAAATACACATTTTTATAATTGTCAAATTTTCTTGTCACTACCAAGCTTCCTTATGAACAAAGTTCGTTCACTTACACCCAAACCGCCGCGCACCACGCCAGATTTCTATGTTTCTAAGTTTAAATTTATATTACTTGTCACATACTCAGAAGTTGTAGGAACATATCTGCGACAAATTCCTTGACCCACTTGCAAGGGTGACGGTTTGTGATCACAGAATAATGCGGAGTCATCGTCGTAAATAACTTTGCAAGCCTTCATAAACACTGGGACAGCGGCTTTAATCTGTCACTCCGTTGTTTTGGAATGAACAAACACAATTTTGATAATTATCGCGTTTCCTCTCATGCAAGGGCTAAGAAATTAAATTTTTATTACATTAACTTGTGTTGTTTTGATAAGCTTAAATGACAGGAGAGATTATACATGCTGCTGTTTTGTATCACGTGTTCATGGTTTACTGAAATTGTTTATTTTGGTTAAAAAAACAAAGCCGTTAAACACGAGCAGTGAATGGAAATACAATGTGCAAATTGTATGATGATTTATAAGTTTTCAAAATGAAAACCTACAAATCCGCAGACAAAGAAGAGGACAAGCCTATTACCGCTAACCGGACTCAAATTTAGAATACGTGCAGCTATAGAAAACTGACAGTGGCGAACCCCATAGTAGTTCCGTAGTCAGGTTTCAGTACCTGTTTTAATAATTTTTTTGTTTAACGTATACCTTCCCACTGCTGGGAAAAGACCCCACGGACGTAATAAAATCGCGGAGAAATAAAAACGCCCAGCGCGATTATATCCCGCCTTCAACAGAGCGTTTGAACGACCGTTAAAAAATCAATTGCGACTGATTATTCGTGCAGTGCGGACGTACGATGCGTTCCGCAAAATTATTAGCGGTAGCCATTCGTGGGGCCACCAAAGAAGCAAAAAAAAATTGGATGCATCAATTGAATAACGAACTCTATTTAAAAGGCCAATTTTTGACGCCGTACAATATAGATATCCTGTGGAAATATCCTGAAAAATTATACTAATGATCAATTACATAAAATTGATAAATGATTTATTTCTGTAAGTAGGTTTGTACAAACATTTTTATAGGTCAATCATATTTTAAAAACTAGATGAGGCCCGTGTGTCCTATCTTTACTCTGAGAAGAAAGACCGAAACAAACTCAGAGGTCACAGTCTCTTTTAAAGTCCAGACATAATCTTGGTCAGATCATGTGAAGACCATGCAGACTGGTGTCTGAAATGGTCTTTTGAGGAAAAAACACACATATTGAGTGGACTTGTCCAGTCAGTGCACGCATGTGTCAGTAATCGTGCAGCACAATTTAGAACTTAAGGAGCTCAACGATTCGACGAAGAATGCCAAAGGACATTTGGGTAGGCCGCATAAACTACTTAAACTGCCAGATCATGATTAAAAGTGAAATAATGACCCACATAGTCCTCACATTCAAAATAATTAAAATATTAATCTTATACTTCTCAAGGTAAAATATTCATGTCATTGTGTATATAATAAGTTTAAGTTTAACTTTGCAGAAGCTTTCTATGCATGTTAATTGTATTACACAAACAAAATTCAACTTTTTTAATATTGAGATTTACTATCAAAATGTAAGAGGCCTGCGGACAAAAACGCACGATTTTTCATGTAAAATAGCAACATGTAACTACGATATTCTAATTCTGACAGAAACTTGGCTTAATAATAGTTTAAGCAATAAAGAATTGTTTGATGGTAGGTACTTGGTCTATAGAAGAGACAGGGAAAGCTTGGGCTACCACTGCGGTAGGGATGGCGGAGGTGTTTTGATTGCAGTATCTACTAAACTAGTTTCAAAAAGATTACTGCACAGGCAAAGTAATTGTGAGGATTTATGGGTGTCTGTAGAAATACCGTGCGAGCGCTCGAGGCAGCTCCGCCGTCTTGATATTTGTGCAGTCTATCTGCCACCACCGGTCTCTAAATCAATGTTGGAACATTTTATTGGTAATTGTAATTCTTACCAGGATAACCATAATGTGTACACATGCATCGTGGGAGATTTTAACTTGAGAACTATAAACTGGAATGATCTAAACAATCCTCTCAAAAATCAGCACATTAGTAGTCTCGATCAACTTTTTATTGATTTTACTTCAGTTAATAATCTCCGACAATGCAATAATGTTACCAACAAAAACAGTAGACTGCTGGATATTGTATTGGTGGACGTTCCAGGTTGTTGCGTTAGTGAAACGGATCCTTTAAGTATTGTAGACCCTCACCATCCTCCACTAGATATACAAGTAACATTGACAGAGTCGCTAAAACTAAAATCTAATACCATTGCAAAAAGAAACTTTCATAAGACCGACTATGAAGCAATAAACAAGCATTTCAAGGATATGGACTGGGAAGAGTGTCTGGGATGTTGCAGTAATGTTGACGAAATGGTGGAAGTTCTCTACGGCGTTATTGGGTCAGCTATCAATACTTTTGTACCTATCATCCGAAAGCAAAGTAGTAGTGTTCCAATATGGTTTGATAAGAAACTTCTTAATTTATTAAAAGAGAAAAACAAACTTCGTATTAGGTATAAAAAGTACAAGAATCCCCTTGATAAACTATCACTCGGATTAATCTCTAAACGATGTGATAATTACGCTAAAAAGTGTTACAATAGTTACATCGAGAGTACAGAAGAATCTATTGCCAGATGTCCCAAAATTTTTTGGTCATAATATATGTAAAGAATAAACGTGGTGGAGAAAGTTCATACCCAGCATCAATGACTAACGGTCCGATAACATCTTCGAATGGGGAAGGAATATGTGAGCTATTTGCTTTAAATTATAGCAGTATTTATAAAGAAGAAACAACATCGCCTTCAGGTCAAAACTATGTAGCCTCCGAATACCTGGAAGCAATAGCCACACAGTCAGACAGTATAGCTTACGTGGACATCGAATGTGAAAGTGTTGAGAAAAAACTAAAAAGTCTTGATATTACTAAGGGGGCAGGCCCAGATGATATACCGCCCCTGTTTATTGCCAGATGTGCACCTAGCCTGTCTGTTCCCTTGGCAAAGATATATAGCGCCTCAATTCGATCTGGTCAATTCCCTAAAGAGTGGAAACAGGCGAAAGTAGTACCGGTCTACAAGAGTGGAGATCCTTGTGACGTAAAGAACTATAGACCGATATCCATCCTTTCGATTTTCGGTAAAATATTGGAGTCCTTGATTTGTCCACATATTCAACGCTATTTTTCGAGGTTCTTAAGCGACCATCAGCACGGCTTTGTAAAGAACAGATCCACAAGTACAAATCTGGTGTCCTTTGTTGAAGCCTCATGCGAAGCCATGGATAAAGGTATGCAGGTTGACGCTGTTTATACGGATTTTAGCAAGGCGTTTGATAAGGTTTCGCATGAACTGCTTGTTGAAAAACTAGCTACGTACGGCGTCACCGGTAGTCTTCTAAAGTGGTTCGGTTCTTATCTGGCTGGTCGGGAGTTTTTTGTGGTTGTCAATGGGTTCCGGTCAGACAGGTATGCAATTGCCTCGGGTGTCCCTCAAGGTTCTCATCTGGGCCCAGTATTATTCGTCATATATATAAATGACGTGACATCGTGTTTTCACAATACTAGCATATTCCTTTTTGCGGACGACCTCAAAATCTCAAGACCTATTAGGGCTCAACAGGACGTAAACCTAATGCAAGAAGATATAGACCGACTAACTGCATGGTGTTATTATAATAAAATCTCGTTGAACAGTTCGAAATGTAGCCACATAAAATTCACCAGGAAAGTAAATACAGTTAATTCGGTGTACCAAATAAACGGAGTGAACTTGTGCGAGGTGGATGTAGTACGAGATCTGGGAGTTATCTTGGACTCTAAACTCACATTTGTACCACACATTGAGAACATAATCAGTCGATCCCAACGTATGCTTGGATTTGTCATTCGGAATGGAAAGGTATTTCAACGCCCACATACTAAATTAGTTCTCTACAATAGCCTTATAAGAAGCATCCTGGAATACTGCAGTGTGATATGGAGACCTCACTACGCAACCCACTCGCTGCGGATAGAACGAATCCAAAAAAGGTTTATCCGATACCTAGGGTACTCAAAGGGAAGGCAATTTAAATATCTCTCCTACCTTGATAAACTAGGCTGCTACAAAATGAGTACCCTGGAAGCTCGGAGGGAGCTCTTGGATCTGAGATTCGCATATAAACTGCTCAATAACACCATCGACTGCCCACAATTGGTATTTGGGTTCAACTTCAGGGTACAACGTAGACCACCTCGCAAACCTATAACACCGTTAGCTCCACCAGCTCGCCGTACAGTGTCTGGTGCTAATTCACCTGTACCCCGCATGTGCAAACTCCTAAACGAACGCAGCGACCTGGTTGACGTCCACGCAGACTCAATATCGACATTTGTCAGACGTCATTAGTATTAGTATTAGTATTTAATCATTATTATCTAGAATTGTAAGTACAGTCTTTAAAATTTCATTTATATTTTCTAAAGAGCATTTTGCATGTGGTGTTTGCCTGTAATTGGTTGTGCAGTTAGTTTTAAGACACAATTACTTGTATGTTCGTATGTATCTGTGTAATGTCTGTAACAACTGTTGGTGAACCTTAATTAAATAAATAAATAAATATTCATCAAATGTCAAGGAGTATATAAAAAACCACAAAATAACATTCAGGATGCAAAAATTGGAGCAACTCAATCCCAAGCCTTTTTGTCCTCAATATAATCTTTAACGGTATAAAAGACTTAAGTACTGGCAAAACTTACGTTTAAAGAATGATTAGAATTTATTAAGGCTTAGATCTTGAACGTGGCTTAGAAGTTTATAATAAAAGCGTATACATTGACATCTGAACGAGCCACCTATTTTCTTGAACCTTGTTGTAGGTACAACAAATTTGTGTTTGTCCTAGTATTTATATTATGGATATCACTGTATTTTTTAAACAATTTAATATTTTTATGAGCATATAAAAGATTTAAAAAAATATACTGAGAAGGCACAGTCATTACATTAATCTCCTTAAATTTATCTATGAGAGTGTCTCGACTTAATTTATAAATCGATCGAACAGCTCTTTTTTGCAAAACAAAGATAGATACATTCAGGCTATCTGAATGTCAGCGGCATTTCCCCACAACAGAATACCGTACGATATTACACTATGAAAATAGCTAAAGTACACTAAACGGGCTGTCTCTATGTCAGTTAAAATACGAATTTTTCTAACAGGGTATGCTTTGAGCTAAGCTTTATTGACAATTTATCTATAGCGCGCCACAGTGAAACTGAGCATCCGAAGTTAAGCCCAAGAATACTGTTCTATCTTCAGGATTCAATTCTTTGCCTTTTATCAATACATTATTTATCACCTGTCTGACGTGAGGTAGCGTAAACTTAATGCATTTGGTTTTTTTTTCATTAAGAAATAAATTATTAGCATTGAACCAGTTAATTACTTTTGAGATCGCACTATTTACATCGTCAGTAACCAGCTACTGACGTTTAAGTTTAAACAAAAGTGAAGTGTCATCCGGAAACAACTCTATATCATGATTATCCATTATGAGGTAAGGCAAGTCATTAATATAAATGAGAAACAAGAAAGGACCAAGAACTTAACCCTGTGGGACTCCCATTGTTAGTATAGATCCGTAAGATCTTTTTCCATTAATATCAACGCTCTGAATCCTATTACTCAAGTATGAAGTAAGGAGATCCAGAGCGGTGTTTCGGATCCCGTAGTGGGGAAGTAGCAGAATGTTTATAATATATTGTATACTTATTCCTCAAATTAAACCTGTTTGATGTTTACTTACTTTCTTTAATAAACTCCACCAATATTATATTATTGAAAACATCGGAGGTGTTCTAAAACAAAACAACGGGAAAATATCCGATGTCATTAAAGGTAAATAAAACTAAGCTTTCATAATTCACATTTTATTATCTTGTTTCGTATTCGAATCAGTAAAACCAACGAACGTACTACGCTATCGTCTATCGTCCAATGAAGTCTTCAAATAAATAACTTTCACTAACGACTGGAATAGTTCCAATGTTTTATTTACCCTACGTATTCTTGAGCCCGCCGCCTTGAGCATGCGGCACGTCCGCACTCTACCAGCCGGCGCGCCGTTATGATTGACCAATGCGCGCGATTTCTCGCGTCCGTGGGAGCACAAGTATGCACGACGACATATCAAGCTTTACATTTCCAGTTTAAGCTGACTTCTCATTGTACGAAAAGCCTATAGGGCCTAGGCCTAGGGCCACAGTGCCTATAGCACTGTGAGGTCAGCTAAAACTGGAAATGTACAGCTTGATATGTCGCCGTGTGTACCGCTTTTCCATTCCTAGCGCGGTACGTGTTTTTATTCCGCCTCGATCGATTATTTACGTCCGTGCGAACGTGGGCTTATTGCCACAAAATTTTAAAGTCCCAAAATAAAACATTGTTAAAGTTAAATTGAATTTGACAGCCAGTAGTTAACCAAAGGGCTGACGGCTGATTTGTAATCATTCGGCGCACAGAAAAACAATATGGTTCGTTAAGATCCACCTTGAATTGTTGACTAACTGAAATCACAGCAGCTATGTCGATTGAACAAAATATTGTAAATCCGATTTCTGTTTAGAATTCAATAAAGCCGTAATTTTGGGTTATTTGAGAAGATTGCTTGCTGAATAGTTTGTTTGTAAATGAGAAATAAATTAAGTTAGTATTTTTGAACTGGTCAAAAAAATTGAATTATAGCTAAACATTCTCATATTGACCACACACAATGTATTTAGCTTTTCTCATGCTATTTGCTAAATTACCGCACAATTACAATTTCTTGTTTAATTTTAGTATTTTGGTGCTTACCTTACCTTGCTTAGTTTCTTTCATTATAATAGTATTTAGTATTCATCAACAGAACTACGGCCGCTTTCGTCTGAATGAAAAATATCTCTCCGATTTTGAATATATTTTGCCCACGCGGGCGTTAGGAATGTGCCAACACGAGCTTACATAAGCATGATATCTATATTGTTCTATTTTCAAAATGCCTCGTTCGAGCTCAGCCATTCAGCTTCAGTCATTCAGTCAGCCAGTCAGTTCAGGCGCTCCGCGTGTGTGATAGAACGCTAAAGGGATCTTTTAGCGCGTGGCCGAAATCGGAACTAACGCGAACGCCACCATCTTGTTTTGTCAATACAATTTCTGTGATAATTTCACAAATGCTTACCCACAACGCCCCCTGTCAATGTCATTAAGGCGCTTAAAGATCCTTGTAGTGGTAGCACTCTACGTCTTTGTAATGTTATAAAATGGAAAGTACTTTTTTTTTAAAAGAAACAAATCTGTTAAATTATATCAAACAACATGTATTGCATTTTGATTAGAAAGACATTTCTTGCCAGTTCCATTCTCCCTGGAGACCGGGGTAGATGACGGCCCTGTCCGTCAAATAAGCCTCGACCACACGACAGAGGTAGGTCGGCTTCCGGTGATAACGTAGTGCCTCCCTGATGCAACGCCAGGACAGGGTATTGAAGGCATTGGCGATGTCTAGAGACACCGCCAAGACGACCCCACCCCGGGCCACAGCATCCCCCATCGTGAAGACCCGCACGCGCATGATGGCGTCTACCGTAGAGCGCCCCCTGCGGAAGCCAAACTGGCTCTCCGCCAAATCCGGCCCCACCCGCATCAGCCGCCCGACGAGGCGGTCTGCAATTACTCTTTCAAAGAGCTTGCCCACCTCGTCGAGCAGCACGATGGGCCGATAAGCAGACGGAGAGTCCGCTGGGCACCCCGGCTTCTTGATGAGGGCCAGTTTCCCTGTCTTCCAACGAAGTGGGAACTTGCCCCTCTCCATGCATGCGCTTAGGAGCTCCATTAGTCGAGGCCCGAGAGCCTCCGAGGCCAGGACGACCCAGGCTTTCCCAGGTAAGCCGTCGGGTCCTGGGGTGGTATTTTTAGCACTCAGCCTACGCACTGCCACTCGCAGCTCTACCTCGGTCACCTGCGGTGCATCTTCGTCGTCGTCGGCGGTGTGGTCCGCATTGAGCACCGCAGTAGGTGGAGCCATGGGCGGGTAGATATGGCCCCCTCTAGAAGGGAACAGAACGATCACCACGTTCTCCACGTGCTGGGGCCGAACAGATCCTGAGCGGAGGCACAGTGGTTGATGTTTGCCTGGAGGAGGCGTAATGGGGGTCGTTATTGGCACTCCACGTCCATCTCCTCCCGAGCCCTCTGTGAGGGCCCCACCGCAGTGATGACGGCGGCGACGACGGCCGTCGAGGCGGCAGCGGCGGAGGCTGCGGCAGTGACGGCGGTGGCGGAGGGCTTGCCCCTGCCCCTGGCTCTGGCGGGTGGAGCGCAGGCCTTGCTCCCCATCCAGTGATCGGCTGGCTTGCCAGCTGCCGCACATACGGTGCAGTGCGGCGCGGCATTACAAGACCCGGCTTTGTGACCGGGCTGACCACAGCGGAAGCAGTGGTGGCTGCGGTCCACCTCCGAGGTGCATTTAGCTCCCACGTGGTTGCCCACCTGGTAGCGGAAGCACGTCAGAGGTCTGGGTTCCAGCAGTTTCACCTGCGCGGAGACACAGCCCTCCAGTAGCCTATGGCCGTCGGCTATTTTCTTGGCAGCTGACACGGGGCAGCTCACCGTAACGGCTCGCATCCCCTTGAAGTCAAGACGGATGGTGCCAGCCCTCAACTGCTCGGCAGAGCACCCCCCAGTCCTAACGACGGTGGCTACCACCTCTCCCTCCGTCACAGAGTCGTCAAGGCCCAGGATGCGCATATCAGCGCACTTGGTGGGCCTGGACACTGGGGCCTCGTCCGCATTTAAGGACGCCCTAAGCCTTTCGGCCAAAGTGTCAGCGGCCGGGCCGCTGGCCGCATCGGGGATCTCGAGCATCCGGGCCCCAGTCGCCGTGAGCCTCACCTGGATGGCTTTGGTGGCGCCAATCTCCTCGAGGTTCACCGCCTTCCCCACCTTGGCTAGCACGTCGCGGTAGGACACGCCCTTCTTTTCCGCTTCCGGCTGTAATTCGGGGCGCGGATCCTAGCCGTGACGCTTCGCGCTTTGTGCTGCTGCCGCCAGTCCTTCCTTTTGGCCGCCCTTGCCGCCTTACCGGCCTTCCTCTTCTCCCCGGCTACTTGCCATTCGGCGCCGGACGGAGGAGATACAGGAGGTGGGGACGGCCGTCTTGCAGCCAGGGCCAGCGCCCTCGCCGTCTGTATAGCCGCCCCGCCCTCCTTGAGCATGGGCGGCCCCGCGGGTTTCGGCACGGAGAGGGCCTTCCTCTGCCACGATGAGCCAGGTTTGGCCACGGCAGCTGCGACGGCGGCAAAAGAGACCGCCTTCCGCTGGCCCGCGGCCGGCTGGCTCGCCACTAGTGGGGGGCGCAAGAAAATGCCCTCCAGGGCGGAAAACCGGCTCTGGAAGGCAGCCAGCTCCTGCCGCACCAGGGTCAGAACCCGGTCTTCCGCAGGCACGGGCCGTCCCTGCCCATGCTGCTGCGCCCCCTTCTGCGGCAACTCCCTGGTGCCGGCTGCTCGCAGCCCAGCCAGGTCTGCTCGGAGCTCCTCATTCTCCTTCCGAAGAAGCTCCATGGTGGCTGTCAGGCGGGCGACCCCCGCGCGCATTTCAGACTGCCGCCATAATGGAGGCCGTGCTCGCGGATATGGCCTTGTCTTTAGAGGACTTAATCCTCTTCGCGGCCACATCCTTTATCGCGGCTATCACGACCTCCGCAAACCTGGCCGCAAGTGTCTCGGCTCGCTGGGCCAGCTCGGCGGGGCTGGCTCGGCTCAACTCCTTGGCCTCCTCCTGGGTGGCGAGCCCCCTGCCCAAACCTTTTTCCCGGGCACCACCCCGCCGGCTGGAGTGGATTTTTTTGGAGCCCGAGGTCCACTCTTCAGAGGACGACCCCTGGCCCTCCCCCGATTTGGGGCGCTTCAGGAAGAACCTTCAGTTCCTCCCGGTGGTCCCCTCCACTTCGCGCTCCGAGCTCTGGCTTGAGCCCTTTGCGCCAGATGCGGCGTCGGACTCCGACCCCGCATCACTCCCGTCCCTTTCGTCATTTTTCGGATGTTTTATTTTTTCTTTCATTATCCATAGTAAAGTTCATGCCACGAGTAGATATAGGGCAAAAATGTCCACCGGGCAGAGCCAAGATGCCCGGTGAGCCTAAATGCTGCAGATTGCGGCAGGTGCTCTGCAGGGGAAGCGCTCACGACTGGACTCCCTCCAGCCATTCATCCTCTCACCGCGCTTCAAAGCTTAGGATTGGGTGATTTTTTATCTTAGAGGTGGCCTTCCCCTGGGCCAGGCACTTAAGCCAAGCCCCCGGCGGCGGCATTAAACATGCCTCCGTTCGCTGTCCGGCCAACCCGACTCAGCGAACCCGCCGAAAGTTCTCTCCTCTAGGACTACTCTTCAAGAAGTAAAACACGCGCCGCTTTGGTGCGCCTGCACCGCAGCGGCTGCCCTTCCCAGTCTACGCCCACTCAACTTCCCCTGTAAGCAGAGGAGGAGTGGACGTATTGACCATCTGTAGCCGGGTTCCCTTCACCGACCATCAAGCACGATCGGTGATTGGAACCATGACCTTTACCCGTTTGTTGAAGATTAGCTGCTAACCTCAATTGTCCACCAAAACCTGGTGGGCAATTGGAGCCGACGTTGCCCAGGGTGCGCCACGAGGAGGCTCTTCAACATGCACCCTATCGTGAGGGAACCTGGACTTATAATCAATTTAAGTCTGAAATCGCCAACCGCAAGCGTGGTGATCAATGCTCGTGCCTTCTCTGCATGAGAAGAGATCTTTTGTCCTGCAGTGGCACAGTAACGGGCGGCTCTTACCACTATCTCCCCTGAGCGTAAACGACGATATGGTCGATAATGGATTTTACTCAATCGGATGATTTACGGTGTGAATTTGGTTAGAAGGTATTATGTTTGACAAATACAAAGCAATTATCTTTATTTTTTACGCTTAAAAACTTTTCAGTCTTTACAAAAACGTATACCTTGAATAATATTTCACAATTTTAATGAGCTTTTGCTTTCAGGTGGTAATGGTGTACAAGATTTTCTACTTTAATTTCGTTTTCAAGAATAAAAATGCTTTCGAATTCCGCTAATCGTGTTGATTCGTTTTTGGACAAGTCGAGTAAGTAGGTACTTAATCTTAGTTTAAGTCTGTTAGCATAAATATTTCAATATTGTAAAATTAAATGCAATAAGTAGGTACTTATGTAAGGCTGAATTTAAGATGAACACAATAAGATCAAACTCTTAGGAAGTTTGCTCTAATTAATCAAACATCTTTGGGTAACTTACCATCGTTAAACATCCGCCTAAACTCCTGTTTATTTAATATAAACAAACAAAACAACTTGAACTTTAGATATTAACGCTTCTTTAACATGTAGCGTTAGCAAACAGATGAGATCATTCTTCCTTTTTAGGAAGGTTTAAAGTCTGTGAGATACATAAACGGGCCACCGAATTTTAAACCCAACTCAATTTCACGCTTCATAGTACCGACGGCTCTCGATTTTGTCTATCATCATCATTTCAGTCTGGAATCATCCACTGCCTCCCATTTCTTCTGAAATACTTCCCGGTGCCGTGCGTCTCTAATCGAGGTGTTTCCCGCGACTTTGCCGATATCGTCTATTTTGTCGATAGAGAAATTAAATCAGGTTTTAACTTGTTTCTTGTGGTGTTTTTTTACTGCTTCTGGTATATTGTACCGTTGTTATATAAATTGCTCTAAATGTCTGACAAAGGATTTCCATTTCGGAAGCCTGTTACTACCTAGTATCATATGTCTCCTCTTATCTTAGTAGCTTATGTTCAGTTTTGTATAAGGTAACGTTTCGTGACTTGAATGTTATAATCATAGCAGTCGGTGGTATTTTTGGATATCGTACAAGGGTGAGTATCTATTCTTAGTTGTTCACATGTGTTGGATATGCTGTCTTGGATCGAACATGAGTTCCGTGTTGTATACTCGTTGATCCGAAGGTCCGGGTTGTCTAATGACAACAGCCGGGCCTCAGGATTACACAATAGTTATTTATGCAACAGTTGTATAATAAGGGGTATTAAAACACGAATGTGGGTTTATCACACGAGGCGAAGCAGATTGTGATAATAATAACACATTAGTGTTTTAATATTAGTGTTTTAATTTAATATAATAATAATACCTAATTATGTACAGTTGCATACAAGACTGTATCTACACACCCATGATGTGAATCCTATATAAAAGATTTTGAAACCATAGGGGGTTGTAGACTGTTGTAAGAACCCTATGTAAATTCATGGTAAGTTTAATTGCTGATTATCTGTTACAAACAAACTAAGAAATATCTGGTGGTGTGTTATCAAAGCTTGTATCACTCATTCTTATAAACAACAAAGTAATAATTTTTCGCAATACCTACTAATATTGAACAAAAATAGCGGGATACGCCGTGAATTCGAACAATCTATAACTTTTTTTAAAATTATTAGCGGTTGTAGTGAAACGCGCGTGCATGACAATGTTCCTTTTTTGAAATTCGAGTTGCATAATGAAATTTAGTACAACATTATAACACTTGTTTGGATGATATAATGGTTACTATGACACTGATTGTTTTAATATTGGCAATAAGCTAACTGTTTCAGAAACTTTTATAGAGGATTTATAGCATGGCTGAAGATAAAGATACATTACGTATTTACTTACATCCGTATAAGTTCTGTCAGTTGTAACTATGACGTACTGTTTGTATCACAGTCACAGAAATATTAAAAACAGATCACAGTCCATATTTTAGCTCATGTCATGTTCAAAGTTGGATGCTGAATTCATGTTATTATAATATGAGAACACCAAGGCATGAATATGGTAAGTCCTATATACTTAGTTCTTATTTAGAATATTTAGGCGGGTATTACATCTCCGCCGCGAAACCGCAGTAGTTCCGCCATGACTTGTCCGGGGTACAAAAAGCTAAACTGAAGCGAAACTGCCTGTTCTAGCGCACAGATTTGATTATGATTCTATCTAATTCCCGCCTGATTTTGCCAATCTGCTCGGAAGCCACTTACACCACAGCGGTGGCTTAGCTTGCGGTGTCGCGTTTGTTTCGGACGTATCTGTGTCAGTCGACAAGTTTAGAAAGTGAAACTTCAAGTTTAAGTTGATCAAGTTTAAGTTGATTTTACGAAAAAACTATCCTAAGAGGTCCGAAGTAGACATACTACTATATTTAAAATGTCAAAAGTGACGATATTTTGTTCCGATTGCTACAAATCAACTGGGAGCCAAGTCTACTAATTTACAAACGTTGCAATGATCTCTCTATTGTGAAATTTTGACAGATTAGCCATACAAAATATGTCAAAAACTCACTGTGGAGATAGATAGATAGATAAACCATTTATTCAGTACACACAAAAGACGTTGTACAACACACGAAAGCACAATTAAATTATAACAAATGACATAAATATAAAAACAAGGTGCCAACATACAAAAAATAAAAAAAAAAACAAACATAAATATAGAAATTAATTGACACTATGACATAATACAGATGAAAATAGCGAATATACACAGTGCGGTGTGCGTCTCAAGGTTGCACCAAATGGGAGTCCAGCTCAGCATGTGTCAGGCAAATGTACCTGACGCTGATATTCTGCTGGATCCCTGCAGTGACATACGGACATCGAGCGGACGAGATGGATTGGTGTTGTGACAAAGTGAGAGATCATTGCAACGTTTGTAATTTGTAGACTCGGGCCTCTAACTCTCATGATTTTCCGCTACTCCAATCGCGACATAATGTAGTAATGTTTCTTAGCGTAATTCGTTAAGCGGTTTCCCATGATTATTTTAGCGGCAGAGGTGTGCTTCTTTTTTTTTTTTGTGGGTGGGAAATCATCAAATAACTTCTCCCGCTCTGGGCTGAGCAGGAGGGCGTGTCAGACTCTTACTGACTAAAACCCACCCG
This sequence comes from Brachylomia viminalis, assembly GCA_937001585.2. NCBI lineage: Eukaryota > Metazoa > Arthropoda > Insecta > Lepidoptera > Noctuidae > Brachylomia > Brachylomia viminalis. The sequence goes on along the minus strand of OW443302.2, from coordinate 7,678,808 downwards.
TGTTCCTACAGTTACCTGTGCCAGGGGCCACGGTATCCCTCTCAGACTTTTCCGCAACCCTAGCAGATATCGGTCCTAGCAAACGGACGGACGGCTAGCGGACGGAGGTGTGCTAAGGCCCTTAAATGATTAAATATTTGTTAAGATTTATTATTGTATGGACTTTAAAACAGACTTTGACCTCTGAAGTCTTTTCGGTATTTTTTCTCAGAGTAGTCGGTTAGAAAAATCCGAATTAATCTATTTTAAAAGTAAATTGGTGAGTAAGGAGTAATTTATAAACGATTTACTGAATAAACATCATTTTTTATTTGTTAGAATCGCGTTTAAAAAAACGATAAGGCCAGTTTTACCATTACAAACCCTGTTTTATAAAATAACGAATAAAAGTCCCCGTAACACCATTAGTACCCTTTGTCTGTTACAAAGAGAATTATTTGTCGGAATATTCATAATTGTTTTTGTACCTTCGTTACAGTGAGGAACATTAATATATTCTGCTTAAAGTAAGGTGCTTATTGCAAACGATATTAAGTCGGCCTTGCGTGTCATTAGTTGTGCCTTTAAAATAAAATAAAAATTGCGTTTGCCTAAATTACATTTTTCATTTATCATGTGCTCTTAAACCGCCATAGATATTTGTTAAATACCAAAACATTTTTGAACTTCTAAAGTAAAAGTCTAGTAGTTGATGCTTGTATAATAAAAAATATAACAGTGATGGTTAAAATGTATAAATGCGTAGGCTGAATTTTATGGAGCGTGCTTACAGAATAAAAATTATTTTATGTCATATTTGGGTAAGGTATATAGTTTTATTGTTTCCGATCCTTTGAAGCAAGTTTATTACCAGCAACCAGCAAAACAACTTTCTGGTATAGTTTATTAATAATAATATCACATATCTTCATTTTAATAATGAAGAAATGAATGAAAATTTATTTAGCAGGTAGTTTATTATCATACTTCTAAAACGGAACTAGCTATATTCCGAGGACAAATCTTGAGAAATGCACTGTGAAGACGGTTGTCTTCACAGTGCATTTCTCAAGGTTCTATTGAAGCTAAACTATTGTTCGGAAGTGGCACTATGCCTGTTAATATCACTTAGCCGTTTATATATTGAAGCCCTATGACCAGATCGAAGATATATACTGACAATACCACATTCACGGTGTATGGAGGGCTGTATTTGAATTAATTGTCAGTGAGGATAACCTAGTGTTTGATGGATGAGGGCAGTGAAAGGTAATCTGATGGATGGCGCACATGCCATTAGGTAACTCTTTAGTTTTGTATAAAGTATGTACTAAAGGATGGGTCTGTTCACAGTTGTGAGCATCGATCATAACAGTTTATCTTATTGTGGAGGACGGTTTGGGACTCGTCATATTATACGGAGAAGATCCCCTGTTACGTACACTACGTTACTAACTCAATTCATACTAATATAATAAATGCGAAAGTAATTCTGTCTGTCTGTTATCTTTTGACGCCATACAGGTGACACTGGATTTGGATGAAATTTGGCACACGTATAGACCATGACTTGGTTGATATAAGATACTTTTTATCCAGGTAGTACGTTCCATTATGATAGTTTGCGACCGCAACCTTTTTTGTTTTGTTATATGTGATCATCTTATTTAAGCATTGTGTCAAATAATGATAGGTAGAGTTCCACAGAACCTGGAATGTAATCCGTATTTAACAGGATTTTTACACTTTAAAAAAAAAATTAACCTCATATTTTTTGTTCGTGTTGGCACGAGCTTACGATACAGGTTTCTACTCATTTGTGTTCTATGAATAATTCCGACAAAAATAACTACTCTTGTGTTTATGACTAATGAAAAGCCGCTAGCTAAACGTGTTATTTTTCACACATAAACCCAATTTTATTTAGCCGTGCCTAGAAATCGAGCCAAAGACCTCTAAAGCCACCTTATTTAGGCACCAATATTTTAGAATAGTATACCAAAACATAATTAGCTTCTACCTCGGTGGTAATAAAAAAGCTGCTACACTGTGTCGTGCGTAGTTACACCAGCAAAAACTAAAAGAAACAAAATGGAGTAGTTTTTACTTAGCAGCGCTTTGATTAACCAATGTTCTTTGTGGTCCGCCCCGACAAATGTCGGCTGGACATGAAAAACCTTTGTTTCCGTACAACGAGGATTGGTGCTAATTGTATATTATTTCATGTTCATAAAGTTTTGCCGTGTAATTCATTTTTGTATGGCTTTTTATGTTATTAAGTTCTTTGAGCTTGCGGCTTTTAATGTCACTTCTTTTTATTATTTTCACGGACTTTTGAGGACTCCTTTTGATTAAACAGAAATGGGCAGTCAGCGTAGTGAAATTACTTTTGTGAGTTTCTTTTAAGAAGTAGGCGTGTCTTTACTTGGAAAGATAGCGGAAATTTTTAACATTGCCGCATGTTGCTTACGGTAGCTAACGACAATGAAAAGGGATAGTCAATATTAATGATATTCAAAGATGAACGTTGGTGTATGTTGTAACTTGTGTATCATATTTCAACATGGAATGTTAAATTATTATTTTACAATGATAGTTATAACGTTGGGTTTACACTGGGTACTAAATAAGTAACTACATATTATACAAAAAAATACAAAAACAAAAGAACACTTAGGCGTCGAAGTATTCGTCCGCAACGCTGTCATCCGGAAACGTGTCCTGAAGACTGGCAGGATTGCCACGTTGAATGGCAATGCCAATTCTTTGGACAAAGAACAACCCAGCCCTCTGGTCACGTGAAGTGTCGACCAGTCGGCGAGAAATTTCCTTAATGTTAAATTGATTTTCAAAATCTCTTCTGCCGAAACATGTATGAGAAACCAAAACGTATAACATAATTAGTAGGTAATTGAGCCTAATTTATGAATGAATACCTAGTAAAGCTTTCTACGGTTGCCTCAGAATCTCATGTAACTGTACTATGTATAGTCTACCGCGTAATTGCTTTACTACCCTAAGATTGAATGTCGCTTGAAAATCTTAAAACGACAAGGTCTATTTGTCTATGAGACAGTCAGATAATTTCAACCTTGGTGAAGTTTCAATTTACTAGGGTTTTTTGTCAACAGTGGTAAAGTAATTACGAGGCCGATTATACAAACAAGCGTCAACGTCACGGGATAACGACTTCGAGCCTGTCTCTACAAATTAAATTATATAAGGACTTATATCTCGTACTTCAGATACTAATTGAACACCAATAAGGTAATATCATCTTTAAAATTAAGCAAGTAAAGTCCAAAATTGAATGGTCGTGAGCATGTCTTGAAAAGGCTTAGTTTCCTGCTGTGGAGTTTGCATTACAGGGGTAATGTAGGTAATTTTAATGTTATGAAGGGCTTACCATCTTATTTGGTATTACAGAACTGTAAGCGCAGATTAGGTGGGTCACTGATAAGACTGACCTAACGGCTTCGTATTTATTCACTACGTCATTAGGTTCATTTTGATGAACAGTAATTTAGTAATGGATATTGAGATTAATATTGATTTACTTTGTGGTGTTGATCTGATATAACTAATGTTTTACCTGACCTTTTTCTAGGGATCTATTGATAGGCACAAAACTATGTAGTTGTGACCAATTTTTGAATATACATACATATGAAGACTACATGTCCCAAAAAGATCAAACATCATTCAGCCGAAAAACTCATCATGAAAACTTAGGTGAAGTGTGTTGTCATTCCACCTGATGCAAGGGATTGACACTATGGACAGCTCGCTTCACCTAGGTTTTCACGGAGATATGTTTACAAAATAGGTCGGCTGTTGTGTTATTTTTTCTAGAATCTTATAACACAGGACCTTAGTAGCATTCAGGATCCGTTCCATTCGAGGATCCTAGATAAATAAACCGGATTCTCGTTTAAAAGGAAGGAAGAAAATAATGGGTACAGTTTATAATAAAAACTGGCCAAATGCGTGTCGGACCACGCACAATGAAGGGTTCCGTAGTTGGGATGCATTTACCATAAGAAAAAAACTTGAAAAACTTTTCTCCCATACATCGATATACTGAACACTGATTTTTTTTAGAATAAGCCAATTTTTTCATTAACAAAATTCCATTCGAAGATTTGCCGATAAAAGACTGTTACTGCAGATTGGTATGTCAGTGATTGTTTACCAGTTGTCTTGGAAAATGCAAGACAGCAGCGCCCAACAAGCAAGATCCTCCTCCACCACGACAACGGTCCAGCTCACTCCGCCAGACGGACTATCGAATATTTATCTATAGAAAATGTGGAGTTGGTTGGAGTTGGACGTGGAATGTGGAGTCATCTTCCTGACAGTCCCGACCTGACACCCTATGACTTTTATTTATTTCCAAAAATAACACATAAACTTAGAGGAATTCGTTTTATGAACCCTGAAGATGTTATATGATGGAATATAGGAGGATATATGATGGAAGGGTTATGATTTTAGCAGTCTATGTATGGTGGGTCACACTGAAAGTTTTTATAAAATAAAAAACGGAATGATGTAGAAGCCTGTTAATATTTTTATTGCTTTTCGAAGTAGTCTCTGTTTCCTTCTAAGCACCGTCACATGTTCACCGTCACCGTTCCATCGCATCGTCAATAACAAATGTTAACAGGCTTCTACATCATTCCGTTTTTTATTTTCTAAAAACTTTCAGTGTGATCCACGTACTACACAGCCAGTTCTCAATACGTTTCTAATCGTATTTTTTTATTTTATTTATGTGATAAAACTACAAATTTACAATTTTCGGCCTTTTTCCTTTACTTATGATGTGAGACCTTGCTTTTTGCCAAATTTCATGAATCTAGGTCAACGAGAAGTACCCTTATAGGTTTTGATTTGTTTGCGAGTGTCAAAATAAGTCGCATAATTTATTGCATTGACTTAGAAGCTTGTTTTTTTTAGAGCTCCAAAGGACCACAGACTTACGTATTTGATATTAAGTTTAATTTGATACCTCAATGCGTTCCTGACAAAAATGGTCTTGACAGACAGATAGACGGACGGACAACGAAGTGATCCTATAAGGGTTCCGTTTTTTCCTTTTGAGGTAAGTAACCCTAAAAATACGCAAATTCAAATGGAAATTAAATCTTAAATTACAAATTGTGGCTTTAGGAATTTGGATCCAAGCTCGTTTTAAGTTATAACATTAGGTTTTTCTTTGATGTCACCGACTGAGAGGTATAAAATAATAATTTGGACTTGTTACTTTATTTAAGGAATGTTTTATTATGGTAATTCTCGTGCTCGATATAAAACGTTTGGTTCCCTAAATAAACAACTTTATTGCTTTCACGTTTATACCCAAATCATTTATTTGAACAACAACTAAAATGAGGCCCCTACGTGCCGTGACAATTACCTATGTATATTTTTATAGATTAGGTACTAACACCCGTATTTATAAACAAGCAATTACATTTCTTAATGAAGTTATTACTTGAGGATATCATTCTTCGTTATAAAATCTTATTCTATAGTCGAGTAAGGTACGTTACTTACTTGAGTAAATGCTTGAGTAAGAATCAACGCTTGATCATTGTTTCCTTCTAGTAACACTCAGTTACTGCGTTTTGTTCATTAGAAGGCATACGTGGTGTAGATTATTTTACTTTAACATCGATAATATTACTTAAATTATATTTTACTTTTTAATTCTGATAAAATTATCATTCTAAAACAAATTTTAATGAATCATATACTTTTTTCATTTAAGTATTTCTAATGAAAACAAGTGATTGTTGGGAGAAACAACACGTTTGACACGAAATAACCCAACAAAAATGGAATGTATCTTGTACACCATTGAATTCGTAACAGACATATTGTGATTTTTATTTTATTTGTATAGTGAGTTGTTGTGTTTTTCTCGGCTATCATGAGTACTGCCTGCCCAACACACTACTATATCATATATAATTAAATTGGGGCCACCGCCCACTTGGACATTTAATGAAAAATATCCTTTTCTATTCCGGCACTGTTCTGTATGCATACTACGAGTATCTCTAGGTTTGGTGATTTTAATATGGTTGCAATCGATTGCCCCTACAATATGTTTCAGTCCTGGCCCTGCAGTCTCGACATAGTTAGCAATCGTTTTAAGTTTTAATCATTTTTACTTGTTTATAAATACGAGTGTAGAGGTAATGGACCTAGGACCTCACCTAAATCGTTGGACGAGTGTCTCTAATTGATATTATATAGAATTTGTTTATATATCATATATAGTATCACGAATCGCTCCAAAATTTGATGTTGTTGGCCAGTCATTCACAATTAACATCCATCTACAGCGTATTCTCAACTCGTGATTTTAGTTAGATAAATCGACAACTTTGATTAGACAATAGGTAACTGGATACAATCACCCACGACTACCTTTCTGCAAGTACCTACATAATAAACGCGTCCCTTTCAAACTTGAGTAGTTGAAAACAATACGTTAACTCAAACTTACCTTTATTAATATAGTAACATATGCAGGCGCAAGGGTGGAAAGGACGTCGAAATTATTAAACAAGATAGGGAGTAACAACTATAATCGTGAAAAACACTCGTGACTCAAAATCGTTATTAACTCAAGACAATGAATTGAGAATTGATTGAAATGAGAATTTTAATCTTAAATATTTAATTTGTATGTTTTTATAGCCTATTTCCAATTACTCATCAAGTAAATAGGATAATAATCTGTTTTTTGTATTAGATTCACATACCAAGTGTAAAATAAGTGTTTATATATCAATGTGATACGGTGACAGTTGCCGGTTCAAGCGATTTTTGCATTGTCATCTTGTTAGCAGGTACAATACTTAATATTTTACTTGTTTTTAGTTTGTTTGCGTACTATAGTTACACCAGCAATTACAGTGTTAATTTTTATACGGCTACTTGTTGATGCCAATGACCTTTGAACGTAAACATAACCTTAGTTTGGTTTGGTGACAGAACTTCTTATTTTTCATCTAAATTTCATTTCACTTTTAGACTAATCATCTTTTAAACTACTACCACAACTACCTACTATCTCTTAACTTGTTATCTCTTCCTTATAAAAGTTATAATCATGATTATGACTCGCAGCGCCCGTGCTCGTCTAGAAGAGTCCAAACTCAATCAGGCTTTGAGCGAATTAAAGGCGTCAAAGGAGTACTGTGACCAACTAAATAAGGAAATAGATGACAATGAAAAGGTGCTATTTGATGCCCATGAAATGAATAGGAAGTTGAAAAATGAAATGGCTCAGATATATATTCAATACACTGATGCCATGGAAGCCCGGGATAGGCTCCAAGTTGTTGTGGATGGGTTCAGCCAGTGTAGCATAGAGTATGAACAAGCTCTTAGTCACAAACATTTACTTCAACAGCAGCTACACGAGGCTCAAAGTCAGATTACACAACTTGAGACCACCAATCTTAACATCACCGCCTCGCTGAATCAAAGTCTGTTCAATGAATTGGTGCCTATTGCCCCGTCAATGGTTTCTGCCATAAACCCCTTATACACTATTGATTTGACAGGTGATGATGAATCAAGAAAATGTAACTCAGTAAGAGTAGTCACCAGTAAAAACAAACTGAAAAAATACATTAAAATTAATAAATACATTGTTAAAACACAAAAAATGGTTAAAAGACAAAGGTTCTTTATCAAAAATGTTAAACTTAATCGAGAAAGGTTAAATTTGCTTAAACAATTAGATATGTATTCTTTTAATTTGGATCAAAGTACTAGGAAGTACAACATTGACACACAGGCCCTGCAATCTCAACTTGACCATCTGCAAGAGAAACTAAGTTCAATGACTAACAAATATAATACCTCTGAAGATCTAATGAGGGAATATGTGTTGGCAATGAATGAGCTGGTAAACTCACAAACGAACAGCTGTGAGATTTGTCAATCACCATCCAATGTACCTACCATTTGCCTGCCTGCCCATTCATTGTCAACATGCAATACCACCTTACCGCATCCTTGTGTTGATTTGACAATTCCTTCTGTAAATAGGTCCATTAAACAATGTCAACAAATTGTAAATAATGATATTGTATTATTTTGCGATGAAATTGGAAAGGACTTAGGCCACTTGTTGGCAGATGAATATCCAGGACACTCAATAATAAATTACTGTATGCCTGGTTGTTCATTAATTGATATTATGAACCAAATTGTTAGATATAACTTTAAGCAGGACACAACATTGTTGATTTTTATGGGAAATAGGGGAAATGTGAACAAAGGAGAATTGCTCCAATATCATAGAACATTGTGCAACCTTAGTTTAAGGAAAATTGTGTTGTTTACATTCCCTTATAGTAACAGTTTGCCACAGGAAGAAAATAATTTAAGATTTGACATTAACATGACATTGCACAATTTGACATATAATGATAATTTATTCCATTTAGTTGACACTAACAATTATGTTAGTAATAATTTGTATTTGACAAAAGATAGATACAATATTGTTATGTACTATCTTTCTAACTATCACAAAAGACAGATAGCTGTGTCGCTATCATATTATTTTTCTATTTCAGCCAAAAATTTGGCTAAACAACTTGCTTCTTTTGAGCAATGCAATGACTTTTTAAATTATTCTGCCAATAATTTGGTCAAAATTAATGACAATGGTCATCATTTAAATTAGAAATCAGGACAAAGGAGTTAGCCTCTTGCAAAAATGTAACTAAGGCAAAGAATAAAGCATATGAAAGTGTAAAAAAAATAAATAGTATCAACCTGGTGCATCAAAACATTCAAGGGTTTTTGAACAAAGATTTAGAAGTAGAGTTATTCCTGAATTGTAGCAATATAGATATTCTTTGTATAACAGAACATTGGCTTAAAAGCCATCAGTTCATGTTCAATTTTAGTCATCACCAGGTTGGTAGTTCGTTCAACAGAGTACATGCTGTACATGGTGGCTCATTAATTCTGGTAAATAACCAGCTTAAATTTAAAGACCGCAAGGATATTGTGAGCCTCTCTGTTGAGCGGACAATTGAAATAGCCTGTGTAGAATTGGAGCAGCTCATTATATTAAGTGTGTACAGACCTCCTTCAGGATTGTATGATTGTTTTGAAAAGGTTATGGATGAAGTGTTGCACAAAATCTGTAATTCAAATAAGTCTATCATCATTTGTGGTGATTTTAATGTTAATTTGTTAGAAAATTCTGGTTTAAGTATTAAAATTATAAGTCTGTTTCAGTCATACAATCTTGCTAACCAATTTCTGGAGCCAACTAGAATAACTCCCACTAGTGCCACATGCCTAGATAACATTTATACAGATGTTATACCAACTCACAAAGAAATTATTAATTTAATAGACTCAGATCATTGCGGACAATTAATAACTATTTCAAATATAAACAAAAAAGTTACTAAAAAAGATATCACTGTTAACCCGAAAACGACTTATCGCTTGGATACATTTAAATCTAAACTTTTAAGTAAATTACCATTTTTGGTGACTAATGATGACCCTAATCAACATTATAATGATTTTTTTAATATGTATTGCACACTATTCAATACCACGTTCATTCCAAAGACGTTCTCGGTTAATAGTAACGCTTCCTTTAGTGACTGGGCCACCATTGGTATACATACAAGTAGAAAACGACTTTATGAATTGTATGATGAACGAACTTGTAAAAACACTGCTGAATTTAATTTATATGTTAAGAATTATTCTAAATTATTTAAAAAAGTTTGTAGTATGGCCAAATCACGTTATTTGAGTTCAAAAATTAAAAATAGTAGTAATGTAATAAAAATGACATGGAGTATCATTAATAGCGAAACGGGAAGGTCATGCAACCGATGTAGTGACTACAGCCTTGCTATTGATGACAATATAATTAAATCTGATTCTCAAGTCGCCGCGGCCTTTGAAAATTTCTTTGCAGAGATTCCCGTATCGACTACTAAATCTCTAAACTCTTCACCCACTGCTGCAGAGTCTTTACTTAAAGAAAACATTCCAGTTTGTGATTCTGAATTTCATTTCGAATATGTCACTTTTAAAGATATAATTAAAACCTTTCACACGTTAAATGTCAAAAAGACTGCAGATTTATGGGGTAATTCTGTGGACGTTGCTAAGTCAATTATAAATATTGTAGCACCTACTTTAGCTGTTATTTTTAATAATTGTATTGACCGTGGTGAGTTTCCTGATCTTATGAAAAACAGTAAAATTATACCGTTGTTTAAATCGGGTAGTACATCAGACCCTACTAATTATAGACCTATTTCAGTGCTACCTACATTTAGTAAAATTTTTGAAAAACTTATTTTAAATCAAATGCAAAGATTTTTTAATGTACATAAATTACTGCATAACAAACAGTTCGGTTTTACAAGGGGTCGTTCAACTACTGATGCCGGAGTTGAACTTCTAGGGCATGTATATAATGCATGGGAGGACAAATGCGATGCGTTGGGCATCTTTTGCGATTTGTCCAAGGCATTCGATTGTGTTCTTTATGCAACATTAATCAGGAAACTGCACCACTACGGAATCCGGAACGCCTCTCTGGATCTTCTTACTTCTTATTTAAGTGATAGGATTCAGAGAGTTGATGTTAACGGGAAAAGATCTCCCGGATCGGTAGTAAGAATGGGGGTCCCTCAAGGCTCAATTCTAGGTCCATTTTTATTTCTTATTTATATAAATGACTTGCCTTACCTCATAAAGGATGAACATGATATAGTGCTGTTTGCAGACGACACTTCACTTTTATTTAAACTCAAACGTCAGCAGCTGGTTACTGACAATGTAAATAGTGCCCTCGCAAAAGTAGTTAACTGGTTTAATGTTAATAACCTTCTTCTTAACGAGAAAAAAACGAAATGTATTAAGTTTACGATACCTCATGTTAGACAAGTAGAAACAAGTATTCTCATAAAGGGTGAAGAGTTGAAACCCGAAAATACCACAGTATTCTTAGGCATAACTTTGGATGCCAAGCTTCAATGGGGCCCCCATATAGATAAATTGTCAAAGAAGCTTAGCTCTGCAGCATACGCCGTTAGGAAAATTCGTGGTTTAACTGATTTAGAGACAGCCCGTTTAGTATACTTTAGTTATTTTCATAGTGTAATGTCGTACGGTATTCTGTTGTGGGGAAATGCCGCCGATATTCAGACGATTTTTGTTTTACAAAAAAGGGCAATTCGTTCAATTTATAAATTAAGTCCCAGACACTCCCTCAGAGACAAATTTAAAGGGATTAATATAATGACTGTGCCTTCTCAGTATATTTATGAAAATCTTTTGTATGCACATAAAAATATTAATCTGTTTAAAAAGTACAGTGATATCCATAATTTAAATACTAGGAACAAGCACAAATTTGTTGTTCCTACTACCAGGCTCAAGAAAATAGGTGGCTCGTTTAGATGCCAATGTATACGTTTTTATAATAAACTTCCTAGCCACATTCAAGCACTAAGCCTTAATAAATTCAAATCTTTTATAAAAAGGAAATTATGCCAGAATGCCTATTATACTGTCAAAGACTATATTGAGGACAAAAAGGCTTGGGATTGAGTTGCTCCAATAAAGCACAGGCAATGTTAATTTATTTTATTTCGCTAACTATTTCTACATATAATCTTTGCTATAAGTATCTATACTTATTTACATATGACACTAATATTTACTATTTAAAGTATTATATTATTTTAAATTATTGTGAATGTGAGGACTATGTGTGTTTTTGTTGCAGTTTTAATCATGTTCTGGCAGTTTGAGTAGCTGATGCGGCCTACCCAAATGTCCTTTCTTTGGTATTGTTCGTCGAATCGTTGAGCTCCTTAAGTTCTGAGTTGAGCTGCACGGTTACTGACAAATGCGTGCACTGACTGGACAGGTCCACTCAATCTGTGTGGTTCTTTCCTCAAAAGACCATTTCAGACACAAATCTACATGGTCCTCAAAGATTATTATAATATTATTCTAATTATTGTGAATGTGAGAACTATGTCGGTCATTGAGTTATTTATATTTATTTTTGTATTTTTCTCAACGTAATCATGATCTGGCAGTTTGAGTAATTTATGCGGCCTACTCAAATGTCCTTTCTTTGGTATTGTTCGTCGAATCGTTGAGCTCCTTGAGTCTAAGTTGAGCTGCACGATTACTGACAATTGCGTGCACTGACTGGACAGGTCCACTCAATCTGTGTGGTTCTTTCCTCAAAAGACCATTGCAGACACCGATCTACATAGCTTTCACATGACCTGACCAAGATTTTGTCTGGACTTTAAAAGAGACTGTGACCTCTGAGTTTGTTTCGGCCTTTCTTCTCAGAGTAGTCAGATAGGAAACGCCGACCCCATCTAGTTTAAAAAAAAATATGATTGACGTGTAAAAGTGTTTGTTCAAACCTACTTACATTAATTTAAAAAAAAAAAAAAAAAAAAAAAAAAAAAAAAATGTTTATGTTCTTTCTCCAAAATTAGCTTACCTACTGACAAGTTAAAATTCCGGAGTCGGAAAAGTCCGAGAGGGATACCGTGGCCCCTGGCACAGGTAACTGAAGGAACACAGGTGGGTTTTAGTCAGTAAGAGTCTGACACGCCCTCCTGCTCTGCCCAGAGCGGGAGAAGTTATTTGATGATTTCCAACCCTCAAAAAAAAAAAAAGGGTGGAAAGGACGTTGAAATTATTAAACAAGATAGGGAGTAAAAACTATAATCGTGAATGAAGTGTGTAGGTATGGAGAGGAATGAAAGTCGTGGGTTCACTTGCCTCGTTTACTTTACCACACACACGTACACGTATAAAGTTCGGAAGGAGAAAGTTAAACACAAGAAGTAGCACAGATAGAGAGTCACGTAAGCACAAGTAGAAGGCAGATAGGCAGAGTACATACACTAGCTTAAAAGTAACAAGCGTGCGAGAAACATATGGTAGCGTAGCTAGGCGAAAACGAAAACGTGTTGTCAGCACAGTGGCATCAAACGGACTAGCGAGCCGGTTAGGTGCGAGGAAGCGGGAGAGTTCCCGCTCGCTCGCTGCGCGGGCGCCGCAGCCAGCGGCCGATGACTCACGCGCTTGTTATTCACATAATTATTACTATCTAATAACAATAAAATCTGTACGTCCGTCCGTGACATTACAAACACTATATTACAAGTGACGCTACAGTGAAAAACACTAATAACTAACTTGACACTGAAGCTAAACTTAACTTAAACTATGAATTACTGTACCGAGGTATGACGTAGAACACTGCTGACGACGCTTTGACTGTGACTTACTTGTCCATGTCTGGAGTTATACTAGATTACATTTGTGATACTGTGGACACTGTGGACATTTGTGATATACTAAATCTGTTTTTTTTTTGTGTATGGCATCTCGCTGTTGGCCTTGAGAGGCTGTGACTGCTTAACCGGTCAATCCTGTGGTGCCTTTGAGCTAACTCAAAGCCTCCAGGGAGGGGCATAAAATAAATTATAAACTAAGCGACCATTACCTAAGGGCACCTGTGGGGTACGAACCTCGGCTTAGGGCGTCGCTGGAGGAGGACAGCAAGTTGGGGACAGGCTGGATCAAAATTGATTCATTATTATTATTATTAGGGTGGTTTAAAACTACTGGCTCAGCTACGCCACCAGCTGGCTCTGCGGATCCGATCAAGGGACAGGGAGGGGAATTTATCGGGGAGGAACGCGGACGCGAAGGACCTCGGCAGCCAGGTCGGAATTTCGATTTGTGTCTGTGTCTGCTGTATACTGTACTGGTGGCCCTACTGCTTTCCTGCAGGAGGGTAATGGGTAATTCCGTATAAATACGCAGTTTGCACCTGAGTGACAATTTACTGCGTGCATATTAAGACGGAATGTAGTCTACCCAGAGCAAAGGTGGCTCGCGAACGAACCAATTTTATGTGCTATGAGAAGTAGAGACGTCTGTCCAAAGTCACACCCAGATATTTGGCATGCTTCACCCAAGGGATCGGCTTGCCAAACATCTTGATTGGGCGGGGGTCGTCAGGTCTGCGTTTGAGTCGCGGTTTCAAGAAGGGAACCGCTTGACTCTTGTCGGGGTTGACTTCGATTCTCCACTTTCTAAACCATGCGCCAAGCTGGTTGACTGCAGTTTGGAGAGTACGAGATATCGAGTCGGGGAGGAGCCCATTGTAATAAATGGCCGTATCGTCTGTGAACAGAGCCAACTGCGCATTGTTACATTTGTTGATATCACTGGTGAATAGGGTGAACATGAGGGGAGCTAGCACAGAGCCCTGAGGGACGCCTGCGCGGATAGGATGGGGGGAGGACAGCGCCCCTTCGATGCGATAGCGAAAGGTTCGGTTAGCCAAATAGTCTCGTAGGATGAGTACGAGACGGTCTGGCACCGAGTTGACACCGAGTTGGTGAAGCTTATATAATAAGCCATTATGCCAGACTTAGTCGCACTTTTTCGCTATGTCGAAGAACACAGCACCCGTCATCAGACCAATTTGGAAACCAACGCTTACGTGTTCGATGATAAGGTGAACCTGTGCTTATATATAAGCCTCTCATAGATTTTGCCCAGAACATTGAGCAGACTAATGGGGCGGTAACTAGAGGGGTCGGTTTTGTTCTTACCCGGCTATGGAATGCCGATGACAGTGGCCCTTTTCCAAGCTTGGGGAAAGATGTTATTGCTCAGAGCATCATTGAAGATTATGGTCATGAGCATTATAAGATTAGCGGGGAACGATTGGATCACCCTATTCGTGATTCCGTCTGGGCCGGGGGCTTTACGGCGTTTCAGACTCTTGATGATATCGTGCACCTCGTCTGGGGTGACGGGGTGCAGAGGATTATCTGGGTCTTCAGCGGGGGGAAGGGAAGCTCTACGTTCGACTTCCGCGTCAACCTCAGAGAGGTGAGCTTGGTCTACTGGTTGAGAGCTGGGAGTGCATTGGGCCTCAAGACTGTCGACAAGGCATTCGGCCTTGTTGATATCGACGAAGGCGATGGTCTCGTCGGGGCGCACCACTGGGGGCGTGGAGGCTACTTTTGGGGACTCTGCAGTTCCCAAAAGGCCAGGTGGGTGGGCTCTAACTCGCTCAGCATCTTGTCCCAGCCAGCGTCACGCAGCTCCGTTATGCGTTTCTTTACAGATCTCTGGAAATAGCGCATATGGGCCTTGTTAGCTTGGCAAGGAAAGTTGCTGTAGTCACGAACAGGCGCGTTCTTCTCAGTCAGCAGTTCACGTACATCGTCCGGCAACTTCCAGCGATGGTCATCCATCGCTGGAACTTCCCTTGATCTTTCGTTCAGGACGGATTGTACGTGATCTGTGAGTGAGTCGATCGCGGCTGTCGTGTCATTGATTGAGTCGAACTGATCGGGAATGGAGTCTAGTCGTCTAGTAGTGGAGGATTTCAGTCTTTCGCTTACTTTCCTCCAGTCCGTGACTAATTTGGTGAAGCGCGGTTTGTCAGGGTCAGAAAGTCCTAGTTGGAGGCCTTATGTCAGAACTACAGGTCGGTGGTCGGATGTCAGTTGATGTACCACTTCTATAGAATCCAACCGACGGTTGACATTCTTTAGAAGCGCCACGTCAAGGACGTCATGGGCATGAAGGGGGGCGTGGGGAAAGTGAGTGGGAGTCATCGGGGCGATGACGTCAAAGTTCAGGATGGGACAGAGGTCAAACAGATGTTTGCCCCTGGTCGAGATCCTGTTACTATTCCAGGCTGTGTGTTTGGCATTGAGATCACCCGCTATGATAACGGAGTCACTCAAGCCAAACAGGATAGCGAGGTCATCAGGTAACTGGTGGTAGTTTTCCGATAGTTGCGGGGGGATATAGACCGATACTAAAGTGATCGGCTGGTGACCTGTCAGTGAGCTGGCAGACAGACACTTCTGAACGCGAGAGAGGGGGCGCGTCCATAGAGATGCAGTACAGATCCTTTCTATAGTAAATGATGGTACCGCCTCGGTGGCACCGAGTCCTGTCATTGCGAACTATACGGTAGTTCGCAATTGACGGGTCTCGGTGGCGGGGCTTTAGGAATGTTTCCTGTACAAGTAGGACATCTAATTTATGGGCATGCAGGAACTCAGCGATCTCGTCGCGTTGTCCCTGAATGCCATTGGCATTAAAATAGCCTAACTTGAGGGAACGGGGTTTGGTTCTCATAATGGTTGTGTTGATTTATGATGATTTGGTGTAGGACACGAGGGCTTGCGTAATACGCAAGAACCGGATACGCATTATAAATCGATTGGATTTGGAAAAGGTATACTGAATCTAGTTTTTGGGTCGTGTTATATAGGTTTTCATTAGGATACAGGTAGTGGGTGAGGCTATCAGTAACAAAATCAAAATCTCAGCTCTCACCCAATTACAGACGGTCTACATTTGTGGGCGAGGCCACAAGTTTATCCTAGTGTGTGTACGTTTCTGTGCCTCATGGAATATTCCTCGAAAGGGTTCTCACGAATATGCTACGATTCCTAACAATGTTCGTGCGTCATGGGATTTTCCTTGATAGAGGTCCCACGCTCGTGGCTTAGGTTGCTACGATTCCTAACAATGTTCGTGCGTCATGGGATTTTCCTTGATAGAGGTCCCACGCTCGTGGCTTAGGTTGCTACGATTCCTAACAATGTTCGTGCGTCATGGGATTTTCCTTGATAGAGGTCCCACGCTCGTGGCTTAGGTTGCTACGATTCCTAACAATGTTCGTGCGTCATGGGATTTTCCTTGATAGAGGTCCCACGCTCGTGGCTTAGGTTGCTACGATTCCTAACAATGTTCGTGCGTCATGGGATTTTCCTTGATAGAGGTCCCACGCTCGTGGCTTAGGTTGCTACGATTCCTAACAATGTTCGTGCGTCATGGGATTTTCCTTGATAGAGGTCCCACGCTCGTGGCTTAGGTTGCTACGATTCCTAACAATGTTCGTGCGTCATGGGATTTTCCTTGATAGAGGTCCCACGCTCGTGGCTTAGGTTGCTACGATTCCTAACAATGTTCGTGCGTCATGGGATTTTCCTTGATAGAGGTCCCACGCTCGTGGCTTAGGTTGCTACGATTCCTAACATTGTGTCGTGCGTCATGGAAATTTCCTCGCTTGTCGTTCGCATTCACGACTTAGATCGCTGTGCTTCCTAACAAATATAGTACGCTGATTTTGGGTTGTCAAGTGACCAGGGAGCTGGCCTATTTTAAGCCAAAGACTCAGCATTGCTACTCAACGTTGTCTGTTGTGTTGTATAAAAATAAAAAGCACCAAAAATCTGAATATTTTTTTCAAACTAAATAATTTATAAATCAGAGTAAAACGCAACCATCCTTTGTAAATAAATTTAACTAACCATAGACACCTAGGTAACAAAGCGGCAACGTTGCTCGCGCGCCGGAGTGTGGGTGTTATCTTGTGCCAAGGCGGGCGGCCGGCGGTAGCGCAGGCGGCAGCTTAGGCCTCTGCTTCCGCTGGCTTTTATATTAGGTAAGGTTTTGAAGTACGCGCAAAACAACAATCACAACAAAAATACAAAAAAAAAAAATTCTCGACGTGTCCTCCACTCACTAATAATGCACAAATTATACCGACGGAAAATATTGTTATTTATTTTTCAAATTAAATCACTGTCCGTCAATAACAAAACAAAATCACAATTATTGTCAGCGCGCGATTTCGACTAAACAAAAGCGGCGCAGGAGCTTCCGTGTTATGTAACTTACGTTCCGAAAGGATAGCGTCGGCGCACTGAGGCCCCACTTATCGATCGTAAGGATCTAGGATGCAATAGCAACACACTGACCTATTTCTATTTCTTTTACGCACGGGATGTGTTGCTATGATTGTCGCTCTCGTAATGAAAGTGCAAGTCTTTGTATTTATTGCTTCCTTGTTTGCATTGCCATCTTTTTAGCAAAAATATTTGGTTGTACTTGGGACTTGAGTCAGAGCGGCAATAACGCATTGTAGGTTATACTCAGATTTATCGTTTTAAGGTGCATGCCCTATGCGTATAGACATAATCAGCTGATAGGAAAGATACATCGTGTTCAAACGGGGCAAAAACTTAAAAAATCATTTGCGACTAAACTACTGCTCCTATTAATTGATTTTTGGTACAGAGCTTGAAAATGGTACCAAGTATAGGCAGTTTAAAGGAAAACCCCTCTGTCGTATCAACTCTGTATAATTTATTTTATTTATTTATTTAATTTAGATGTCAGATAACATGATCCATTATGGTTATTAACAAAAATAATAATAAAAATAAACTATGTTGGTAGACAAAGAATTTGAATATAAATAACAATCTCTCTGCCGACAAACTGTCACGCAGTTTGGCAGGTTTATTTATTAAAAAAAATTAGAACATTTTATTTTACCGTTCCAACCACGATGCTTACCCAGAGCGAGTGTATCGGATACTGAAATTTACTCGAAACTATCCTCAGAATGCTGTTGCTGCTGCCGCGTACTCTGCCCAACAGCGACGCCATACGCTTGCGTTTTATTGCGTAAAAGTCATCCGTAGGCGCTTCGGCAAACATAGCGGACACCAGCAGCCCGACCCCACAGTAAAATGCCATACGACATAATGTTGTGGAAGTAGCTAAAATAGACAATACGCGCTGTTTCTACATCTGTTAACTGTCTTATCTTTCTAACAGCATAAGCGGCGGAGCTTAGCCGTCCCGGAAGAGATGTTATATGAGGTCCCCATTGTAATTTCTCGTCTAGCGTGATGCCTAGGTAAACCGTGTGATTAAATTTAAGGCATTTGTTTTTCCATTTAGTACCAAATTATTTACCGTAAACCAATCTTGGACCTTTTTTTTTTTTTTTTGTGGGTGGGAAATCATCAAATAACTTCTCCCGCTCTGGGCAGAGCAGGAGGGCGTGTCAGACTCTTACTGACTAAAACCCACCCGTGTTCCTTCAGTTGCCTGTGCCGGGGCCACGGTAACCCTCTTGGACTTTTCCGCAGCCCTAGCAGGCATCGGTCCTAGCAACCCCGTCATTGGTGCTGACATCTCTTTGAGGCGCGCGTGGAACACAACGCGCCGTCGACTCGGGCCTGGTCCTTTTCGAACGGCGAGCTGCCCATTGCTCGCCGTTCGCAAGCCCGCGCCTACGGTGGCCGGAAATCGGCCTGCGATTCCCGACGCCCAGGGCGTCTCCTGCGGCGGCTAGGGGCGTGAGGGCGCAAATTTTGCCTCTCCCTCACGCGTTCTGCCTCCTCCTTCGCGAACATTACTGCTTCGCAGAAGGAGGTTACGGCTTCCCAAGCCCTCTCGCTCCGTACCATGGCCTGGACCAAGGCCGGACGCGAGAGATCGCCACTGCCAATCGCCTCCACGAGGACACGGCGGTGCTCCGCCCAAGCCGGGCAGACCTCCACCGTATGCTCCACCGTGTCCTCCGGGCGATCCACACAATGGTGACACCCGGGCGTTTCCTCCCGCCTTATCCGGAACAGGAACCTCCCGAAACAACCGTGGCCGGTGAGGACCTGCGTCAGGCGGAAGGTGAGGACGCCGTGGCGCCTCTCTAGCCACTCCTCAAAGAGGGGACTTATCGCCGCAATTGTGGCGTGCCCAGCGCTGGGTTGCGACAATCGCACTCTCCATGCCGCCCAGAGATCCCGCCGGAGCTCTGTCCGCTGTACCGTGATTTCTCGCGGCAGCGGAGCTACGCCCCGGCGTTTCGCCTCCTCGCGCCACTCCCAAATGTGCGCGAGGACTTTTGCCTCCAGATCCCAGGGCGGTAATCCGGCAAGGAGGCTCGCCGCCTCACCGGAGACCGTACGGTATCCCCGGACCAGCCGGGTGGCCATGACCCTTTGGGGCGCGTTCAACCAGCGGGCTGGCCGCCGCCTCAAGGAACGCGCCCACACCGGTGCCCCGTAAAGGGCCATGGACCGCACGACCCCCGCGTAGAGCCTCCGGCAGGAGGCGTTTGGCCCCCCTAGATTGGGCAGGAGCCGCTTTAAGGCAGCCCCGGCCCTTTCCAGTCTGGGAGCCAAACGTCGGAAATGCTCCACGAAGTTCCACCGGCTGTCGAGGACGAGTCCCAGGTACTTCATCGTCGACTCGACGCCGATGTGAACCCCTCCTACCGTTATTTGGGAACCCGACGGTGGCGTGTTCCGAGGACCATGTAAACACATGGCCTCGGACTTGTGCAGGGCCACCTCGAGTCCCAATTGCCGGATCCTCTCGACGATTGTCGCAACCCCGCGCGTCGCTAGTTCGGCCGCCGCCTGGTGCGACCTCCACTGCGCCAGGACCAGCGTGTCGTCAGCGTAACAAACCACGCTGACGCCGCTAGGGAGGTCAGCGCGCAGCACCCAGTCGTATCCGATGTCCCACAGATGCGGCCCCAGGACCGATCCCTGTGGGACACCGCACGACATCTCTTGCCGGTTCCATACTCCCTGGTGACCGGGGTAGATGACGGCCCTGTCCGTCAAATAGGCCTCGACCACACGACAGAGGTAGGTCGGCATCCGGTGATACCGGAGTGCCTCCCTGATGCAACTCCAGGGCAGGGTATTAAAGGCATTGGCGATGTCTAAAGACACCGCCAACACGACCCCACCCCGGGCCACAGCATCCCCCTTCGTGAGGGCCCGCACGCACATGATGGCGTCCACCGTAGAGCGCCCCCTGCGGAAGCCAAACTGGCTCTCCGCCAAATCCGGCCCCACCCGCACCAGCCGCCCGACGAGGCGGTCTGCAATGACTCTCGCAAAGAGCTTGCCCACCTCGTCGAGCAGCACGATGGGCCGGTAAGCTGACGGAGAGTCCGCTGGGCGCCCCGGCTTCTTGATGAGGACCAGTTTCCCCGTCTTCCAACGAAGTGGGAACTGGCCCCTCTCCATGCATGCGCTTAGGAGCCCCCTTAGTCGAGGCCCGAGAGCCTCCGAGGCCAGGACCCAGGCTTTCCCAGGTAAGCCGTCGGGTCCTGGGGCGGTATTTTTAGCACTCAGCCTACGTACCGCCACTCGCAGCTCTACCTAGGTCACCTCCGGAACATCGTCGTCGTCGTCGGCGGTGTGGTCCGCATTCAGCACCGCAGTAGGCGGAGCCATGGGCGGGGAGATATGGTCCCCTCTAGAAGGGAACAGAGTGCTCACCACGTCCTCCACGAGCTGGGGCCGGAGACTCTGCGTCAGCGGGGGAGCCCATGGGCGGAGCTTCTCACGCACCAATTTGTAGGGGCGTCCCCACGGGTCCCTGTTCAGAGTCTCCAGCGACTCCTCGCGGGCCAGTCCCTTGGCCCGCAGGATCTCCGCTTGGAGGGCGGTCTTCGCCGCTCTGTACCCCTCGTACAGCTCCGCCTGAATGGCTTCCGTATCCGGAGGGCGAATACGGAGCCTGCGGTGCCTGGTGTACCGGCGTCGCGCAGCGACGCACGCACTGCGTAAAGTCGTCAACTCTGGCGACCACCAGCGCACCTGGCGCTGAGCGCGTCCGGGCTGGGCCCGGGGCATTGCCACGTCACATATTTCGGACATGGCCTCCCGGAACCACTCCGCCTCGACGTTGATGTCAGCAGGCCTGTCCGGTGATGACACCCAGGCCTGCACGATCGAGGCTTCCAGGAGGAGCTCCCGGTCCAGCTGTTTCAGCGCCCACCGCGGACCACTCGGGGCCTGTCGGACCAGCGCGCTCGAGGTCTGGGCGGAGACGTCAAACCGGATGTACCGGTGGTCGGAATAGGTCTCCACCCCCTCTATGACGCGCCAGTCAAGGACACGCGGTGACAGAGCGGGGCTGGCGAACGAGATGTCCACCACCGATTCACCCCGCATCCGCACACACGTGGGGACAGAACCCCGATTTAGGACGACCAGGCCTGTCTCCAGAGCCCAGTCCTCCACCATCCTGCCCCGTGTGTCCGTATACCGGGAACCCCAAGCCACATTCTTGGCATTGAAATCCCCGAGGATGAGCACGGGGAGGGAACGGAACCCGATGACGACGACTTTCAACCCTGCAAGGGAGTTGTGGAACTCGGCAAGAGTTCGGTTCGGGGAGAAGTATACCCCAACCACTACGATCTCCCCGAACCGTGCTGCCACGCAACCCCGTCCCCCCGTGACAGACTCGAGGGACGGAGTACCGGCGGCGGCCGACGAAATTAGGGTCACTGAGCCGCTCAGGTCCTCCACCCAGTCATCCCTGGGCGGGACAAAGTACGGCTCAGCGACCACGGCGATTTTAATTGACCACTGCGCCATGCTCTGGAGCAACAGATCCTGAGCGGAGGCGCAGTGGTTGATGTTCGCCTGGAGGAGGCGTAATGGGGCCGTTATTGGCACTCCATGTCAGCCTCCTCCCGAGCCCTCTGTGAGGGCCCCGCCGCGGTGGTGACGGCGGCGACGACGGCGGTCAAGGCGGCAGCGGCGGCGGCAGTGTCGGCGGCTGCGGCAGCGACGGCGGTGGCGGAGGGCTTGCCCTTGCCCCTGGCTGTGGCGGGTGGAGCGCAGGCCTTGCTCCCCATCCGGTGATCGGCCGGCTTGCCAGCTGCCGCACATACGGTGCAGTGCGGCGCGGCATTGCAAGAGCCGGCCTTGTGACCGGGCTGACCACAGCGGAAGCAATGGTGGCTGCGGTCCACCTCCGAGGTGCATTGAGCTCCCACGTGGTTGCCCACCTGGCAGCGGAAGAACCTCAGAGGTCTGGGTTCCAGCAGTTTCACCTGCGCGGAAACCCAGCCCACCAGTAGCCTTCGGCCCTCGGCTATTTTTTTGGCCGCCGACACGGGGCAGCTTACCGTAACGGCTCGCATCCCCTTGAAGTCAGGACGGATGGTGCCTGCCCTCACCTGCTCGGCAGAGCACCCCCCAGTCCTAACGACGGCGGCCATCACATCTCCCTCCGTCACAGAGTCGTCCAGGCCCAGGATGCGCAAGTCAGCGCATTTGTTGGGCCTGGACACTCGGGCCTCGTCCGCATTTAAGGACGCCCTAAGCCTTTCGGCCAGAGCGTCGGCGGCCGGGCCGCTGGCCGCACCGGGGATCTCCAGCATCCGGGCCCCAGTCGCCGTGAGCCTTACCCGGATGCCTTCGGTGGCGCCGATCTCCTCTAGGCTCACCGCCTTTCCCACCTTGGCTAGCACGTCACGGTAGGACACGACGTTCTTCACCGCTTCCGGCTGTAGTGTAATCACTACAGCTGCGGATTTCAGGGCGCGGAGCCTAGCCGCGACGCTTCGCTCTTTGCGCTGCTGCTGCCTCCCCTTCCTTTTGGCCGCCCTTGCCGCCTGCCTGGCCTTCCTCTTCTCCCCGGCTACTTGCCATCCAGCACCAGCCGGAGGAGATATAGGAGGAGGAGGTGGGGGCGTCCGTCTTACAGCCAGGGCCGGTGCCCTCGCCGTCTGTGTAGCCATCCCGCCCGCCCTGGGCATGGGCGGCCCCTCGGGTTTCGGCACGGGGGGGGCCTTCCTCTGACCCGACGAGCCAGGTTTGGCCGCGGCAGCTGCGACGGTGGCAAATGAGACCGCCTTCTGCCGGCCCGCGGCCGGCTGGCTCGCCGCTAGTGGGGGGCGCAGGACAATGGCCTCCAGGGCGGAAAACCGGCTCTGGAAGGCAGCCAGCTCCTGCCGCACCAGGGTCAGAACCTGGTCTTGCGCAGGCACGGGCCGTCCCTGCCCATGCTGCTGCGCCCCCGCCTGCGGCACCTCCCTGGGGCCGGCTGCTCGAAGCCCGGCCAGGTCTGCTCGGAGTTCCTCATTCTCCTTCCGGAGAAGCTCCATGGCGGCTGTCAAGCGGTCTACCTCCGCCCGCATTTCAGACATTGCGTCTGACGGAGACCCAGGTTGAATGGCCTCCGCTGCCGCCATAATGGAGGCCGTGGCCGCGGCTATGGCCTTGTCTTTAGAGGATTTATTCCTCTCCAAGGCCACATCCTTTATTGCGGCGACCACGATCTCCGCAAACCTGGCCGCTCGATCCGAGTTGGAGCCGCCAGCGGCGTCCGGCTCGCCACTCGAGGACTCTGAGAGACCCGCCTTGCAGCTGGTCCTTCCAGGCTGGTTCCCTTCCAAAGCGAGTCTCCCAGTTTGCTGAGCCAGCTCGGCTGGGCTGACAGAGCGCAGCTCATTAGTCTCCTGGGTGGCGAGCCCTCTGCCCAAACCCTTCTCCCGGGCTCCACCCCGCCGGCTGGAGTGGATTTTTTTGGGCCCCGAGGTCTTCTCTTCGGAGGATGACCCCTGGCCCTCCCCCGATCTGGGGCGCTTCTGGTAGAACCTTCGGTTCCTATCAGCAGCCCCCGCCACTTCGCGCCCCGAGCCCTGGCATGAGCCCTCCGCGCCAGATGCGGCGTCGGACTCCGACCCCGCATCACTCCTCTCCTCTTCGTCATTTTTATTTATATTATGATTATTTATTTTTTCCATTTTTAATCCCACGAGTAGATATAGGTTTTGATGTCCACCGGGCAGAGCCTAGATGCCCGGTAAGCCTACATACTGCAGAGTGCGGCAGGTGCTCTGCAGGGGAAGCGCTAACGACTGGACTGCCTCCAGCCATTCATCCTCTCACCGCGCTTCGAAGCTTAGGATTGGGTGGTTTTTTATCTTAGAGGTAGCCTTCCTCTGGGCCAGGCAATTAAGCCAAGCCCCCGGCGGCGGCATTAGGCATGCCTCCGTTCGCTGTCCGGCCGACCCGACTCAGCGAACCCGCCGAAAGTTCTCTCCTCGAGGACTGCTCCTCAAGGAGAGAAACACGTGCCGCTTTGGTGCGCCTGCACCGCAGCGGCGGCCCTTCTCAGTCTACGCCCACTCAACTTCCTCTGTAAGCAGAGGAGGAGCGGACGTATTGACCCTCTATAGCCCGGTTCCCTTCACCGACCATCAAGCATGATCGGTGATTGGAACCATGACCTTTCCCCGTTTGTTAAAGATTAGCCGCCAGCCCCAATTGTCCACCAAAACTTGGTGGGCAATTGGAGCCGACGTTGCCCAGGGTGCGCCACGAGGAGGCTCTTCAACATGCACCCCAAACCAATCTTGGACCTGAAGAATAGATCTATTCACGTCGTCAAGGTTTTGTGACAGTCGGTCTATCTTAAATATCAATCATGTGTCATCTGCAAATAACACCATCTTCGGTTGATTTTGAAATAATTGGGGTAAATCATTAATGTAAACTAAAAAGAGGAATGGACCCAATATCAAACCTTGAGGAACGCCCGTTGCCATTTCAGACCCTAATGAGTTTATGCCGTTTACTTGAACTGTATCCTTTCTATCTTTCAGGTATGATCTTGGTAAATCAAGACCTGTATTTCTACTCCCATAGTGCTCTAGTTTCAGCAGAAGTGTCTGATGGTTTACGCAATCAAACGCCTTAGTGAGGTCGCAAAAGATTCCAATGGCATCTTGTGCTTCTTTCCAGGCGTTAAAAATGTTCTTTTTTAGGGTTACACCAGCGTCAGTGGTACAACGCCCTTTGGTGAAACCGTACTGTTGTTCATGAAAGATGGAATTTTTATTAAAGTGACGTAACATTTGATTGAGCATCCACTTTTCAAACACCTTACTGAGAACTGGCAGAATTGACACAGGCCTATAATTGTTGGGTTCTTTACTATCACCGGATTTGAACAAAGGAATTATTTTACTATGTTTCATGTAGGTCCTGGTATGGTCCTGAGGGAGATACCTATGACTCATGCACAGAGAGAAAAGCATGTCCAATAGACTGGGCAAATGACAGGCCGCATGCCGTAAATGTTCAACACTCAAGCTGTCATGTCCAGTTGATTTACCCCGATTTTTTTGTAGTCAGTCTCTTAACATCTTTAGGTCTTATTTGTATAATGGTAGAAGTATCTGGCTGGGGACTGCATTGTGTCGCTACTGAAGACACAAGTGAACTTACTATAAAATTAGATATAAATATATTAGCATTGTTACGAGGATCCCTTTCAGAGTTAATGCATTCAGCCCGATTCTGCTTTATAATTAGTTTATTAGTAAAATGCAAGAAATTTTTGAAGTAATTCTTATAACAATGAGATGCCAAAGTGTCCATTTTAATTTGTCCTGCGTCTTCAGTCGTAATTTGAAAATGTTCCTACTTTTACACATAGCGTCGTAAATGCATTCGGTTGAGGGTTTCCCATGCCAGACCCAATTGTTGAAATTATTTTAGCCTCCATAATTATTATGTGCCTTCTTTACGTGCTTATTCCAGCCAGGTACCGACTTTCTATTTTGATAACAACGATGAGTAACAATATCATAACTCTCTATACTCGCCTCACGCAGTGTTTCTATTATACTGTTATATTATAGACGCCAACAATTTATTTTCTATAGTAACAAATTGAAATAGTAATGAAACTGGACAACTAATTAGGAACGATTTATTAAACTGCTCGAAAGTTATTTATATGAAACTTAGATTAAATAAATCACATTAATGTGAAGTGAGTAAAGAAAAAAAGCAATTTAATACATTATAAACTAAAATTAATAGTTTGTAGCATGTTATTACTGATTTACACCGGCAGCGAGACATTGACTGTACAAATTTTTGACATTTCACAAGAGAGATGGAGTTCCATTCTTCTAAGAAAACGTCTTACAGCTCTCTTAAATTGCCACACTGTCGATTTGAAACCTTTGTATTGACTTCGCACCAAAGATGCTCTATTGGGTTTAGATCTGGGCTGTTAGCTGGCCAATCTAAGACAGAAACTGATTGCGATGTGAGAAATTCCTTAACGGTGCGTGCTGCATGCTTTGGATCATTGTCGTGCTGGAATGTACAAATAACCGGAATTGTTGCTTCCAGTAAATTTTTGTATTGGATTTGGTCCATGTTTCCTTCTATCAGCTTAACAGGTCCAACACCGTTTCCATTTCGCCCACCATGCTTATGTGTTTTATGTGTAATTAGGGTCGAATACTTTATTCGGGGAGGGCGTCGTACATATCGTTTTCCATCAGAACACACCCTGTCTATTTCTGTTTCGTCAGAAAAAGAAAATTTTTCCACGGTCTAAATGTCTGGTTTTCATACCTTCTTGCAAATGCAAGCTGGGCTTGCTTATGGCACCGTTTCAATATGGGCTCCTTCCTTGCTATCCTTCCGTGCAACTTTTCTTCAAACGCTTTTGAATACTGCGTGCTGAGATTGCTGAAGGATTGTTTACACCAAAATATTCTTTTCTCAGCTCATTAGACCCTTTAAGGCGCGGACCGACTACGATTTTAATCGCTATTACCGCACTCACACAACCGCATCTGCGCGTTTTTACGGTAATTATGCACACACTCGCAAACGCTAACACGGGCGTTTGTGTGCTCAAGGAAAGTTGCATAGTATACGTAAGGAAATCAGATGTTTTCTGTTGAATATACTTACTTATGACGTGCGTTCTAAAATTCGATGTAATTACAGTGTCGGTTCATAATATGATACAATAAATAATTACACATAACAATTTAAAAAAAAACATCACTACTGTTTATTTTTATTACAGTACATGATAAACAGGTCAAATATAACATTCCGAATTTTACCCGACTGCTCTAGAAGGGGAATTATGCTTTTCGGGTGTAAGTCAGTATCAGGGATGGAAGGGTAAAAAAATGGGTAGTTATGCCATTTCAAACTAATGTTTGTGTTTTAGATAGGTACTTAGTGGGTGCGGTAAAAAAATAGAAAACAAAACCAACATAAAGGCCCTCGGACCACTTAAAAATCACATAAACTCTAAATAAATGCAATAATATCACAGCTCCAAAGTGACAAATGCCATAATGTTTCTAAGAAAATGCGGAGCCGGGACGGAAGCTAGAATTCTGAAAAATTTAGACGATAGAGGGATCATCCACGGGAATGGAAGCTGCTGCTGGCTGAATATTAGTTGGTATTTGCTAAAATTGGTAAAACAGTGCGTGAATTGAACTAAAGTTCTGTGGCGGACTACTAAGGCTACTCACTGCCTAATATTGAAGTGAAAATTCAGTCTCAGTGGAAATATGGGCAATAAAAATAAAATGTTGCGAAAGAGTTTTACAAGAAAAAGAAGAAAAACTCGAAAAAATGATGGAATGTTTGGGTAAGTAGGATGATTACGGTATTGTATCATAACATTTGAAATTTGTATTTAGTTTAGTTTACTTACGAAACTGTATAAATCTATAGAAACGGCATTGACAATTTCTACAAACATTTTGCTAAATCCAAAAACAAATAGGTGCACTCTATTTTGATGTCTATAGAATGCATATTTGAATGCGCCTAGTGCAAACGTCTCTGGTCGAAGCAACCATCGAGGCGATAGCCATATTGCAATAGTAGGTATAAGTAACAAAAACAAACTTGCAGATAAATCAGAGTGCGTTCGTAATTATTATAATAATATAAATACTGCACACTAGTTATATATAAAGCATTTTGATTCTTTTGTAAGATTATTTTTATAATATTTATTGAGTCATTAGACCAGTGCCGATAATTTTTGAAAACGAAAAAAGTCACAGTAGGATGAAACCCATTGGAAAAGAAAGAGAATATAACAAAAATGAAAGGAAAAATAATTTACGGGCGATCCGAGGTCGGGAAGTGGGGTTATCTCGATTTCCGGCAAAACTACAAGTCTTATGGAAAAAAGTGTAATAGCAAAGTTGTAGGTAATAAAAAGATCTACAACTTTTGTATTCACGCTTTTTTCAAGTAACCTCAAAATTTATGTGAAAAATTCAAATAACCAAGTTCTTGGTTTTTTATTTTTATCTTTTACACAGCAATTATTTTTTTTACCGAGTTTTTAAAAAAGCAGATATTTTCACGTGAGAATTTTCGATTGAAAATTAGGGTGCTTTTTCGATATTAGGTCAAAATAAGGTGAAAAAAACAAATATTTTAAATCAATAAAAATACAGTGTGCTTGAAACATAAAAAGGTAAGTATTCGGCAAATTTCGCGAAAAAAAAAATGCTGTGTAAAAGATAAAAATATAAAACCAAAAACTTGGTTATTTGAATTTTTCACATAAATTTTGAGGTTACTTGAAAAAAGTGTGAATACAAAAGTTGTAGATCTTTTTATTACCTACAACTTTGCTATTACACTTTTTTCCATAAGACTTGTAGTTTTGCCGGAAATCGAGATAACCCCCACTTCCCGACCTCGGATCGCCCGTAAATTATTTTTCCTTTCATTTTTGTTATATTCTCTTTCTTTTCCAATGGGTTTCATCCTACTGTGACTTTTTTCGTTTTCAAAAATTATCGGCACTGGTCTAATGACTCAATAAATATTATAAAAAATAATCTTACAAAAGAATCAAAATGCTTTTTATATAACTAGTGCAATATTTATATTATTATAATAATTACGAACGCACTCTGATTTATCTGCAAGTTTGTTTTTGATACTGATACCTTTTTTTTTTTTTTTTTTTTTTTTTTTTTTTTTGTGGGTGGGAAATCATCAAATAACTTCTCCCGCTCTGGGCAGAGCAGGAGGGCGTGTCAGACTCTTACTGACTAAAACCCACCCGTGTTCCTTCAGTTGCCTGTGCCAGGGGCCACGGTAACCCTCTTGGACTTTTCCGCAACCCTAGCAGGCATCGGTCCTAGCAAACCCCGTCATTGGTGCTGACATCTCTTTGAGGCGCGCGTGGAACACAACGCGCCGTCGACCCGGGCCTGGTCCTTATCGAACGGCGAGCTGCCCATTGCTCGCCGTTCGCAAGCCCGCGCCTACGGTGGCCGGGAATCGGCCTGCGATTCCCGACGCCCAGGGCGTCTCCTGCGGCGGCTAGGGGCGTGAGGGCGCAAACTTTGCCTCTCCCTCACGCGTTCCGCCTCCTCCTTCGCGAACATTACTGCTTCGCAGAAGGAGGTGACGGCTTCCCAAGCCCTCTCGCTCCGTACCATGGCCTGGACCAAGGCCGGACGCGAGAGATCGCCACCGCCAATCGCCTCCACGAGGACACGGCGGTGCTCCGCCCAAGCCGGGCAGACCTCCACCGTATGCTCCACCGTGTCCTCCGGGCGATCCACACAATGGTGACACCCGGGCGTTTCCTCCCGCCTTATTCGGAACAGGAACCTCCCGAAACAACCGTGTCCGGTGAGGACCTGCGTCAGGCGGAAGGTGAGGACGCCGTGGCGCCTCTCTAGCCACTCCTCAAAGAGGGGACTTATCGCCGCAATTGTGGCGTGCCCAGCGCTGGGTTGCGATAATCGCACTCTCCATGCCGCCCTGAGATCCCGCCGGAGCTCTGTCCGCTGTACCGTGATTTCTCGCGGCAGCGGAGCTACGCCCCTTGATACTTATACCTACTATTGCAATATGGCTATCGCCTCGATGGTTGCTTCGACCAGAGACGTTTGCACTAGGCGCATTCAAATATGCATTCTATAGACATCAAAATAGAGTGCACCTATTTGTTTTTGGATTTAGCAAAATGTTTGTAGAAATTGTCAATACCGTTTCTATAGATTTATACAGTTTCGTAAGTATACTAAACTAAATACAAATTTCAAATGTTATTATGATACAATACCGTAATCATCCTACTTACCCAAACATTCCATAATTTTTTCGAGTTTTTCGTCTTTTTCTTGTAAAACTCTTTCGCAACATTTTATTTTTATTGCCCATATTTCCACTGAGACTGAATTTTCACTTCAATATTAGGCAGTGAGTGGCCTTAGTAGTCCGCCACAGAACTTTAGTTCAATTCACACACTGTTTTCAGTCATAAATTACTTGAAAACTACAATCGAATTATGCACAGAGCGTCCGGTGCCAACCATCCAAGTCGAGCGCTGCCCGACGACTAAAGTATGACCGCGTAAACTATTGTCACCACTATGGAGCGTCAATAAGATTGAAAATTGAAAATGATATTTGTGTTGAAATGTGACGTAAGCTGCGAATGGGCATTTATTTTACTGCTTTTCTTTAGATTATTTAAAATATAGACATAAAATTAAATAATGGTTTGGTTAAAGTTTTAAAAAAATGGAAAACCTACTAAATTCTTAAAAAAAAACTGTTGTTATCGCTGGAAATACAGAGATCTTCGACGTCAAAGTTTATTTTTGTGCTACAACTTCCCAATTTTTTATTGGGAATATCAAACTATTATTTATTATTCTGTTCGGTTTAAATTCTTCTTTATACCCTTCTCTGTTCACTGTATTTTTCGCGTTACTTATTTTTATTACATTACGTCATACTCGACGTTCTAAGAAACCAATTTTTGGGAATATTGAGATAACACCCCGCCTTAAAAGGATTTTGTTTTGCCAAACGAACGATATTTCGATCATCTTGACGAGATGCCTTTCTTTGTTACACTCGGAACATTTGAAGTAGTTTTATACGTGGCAAAATGCTTCACAGCGTGGAAAACCATAGTTTTTGAGCATTGCAGATGGTCGGCTATCTTTTTAAACGACCAATTCTTCTCGCGAAGTGATATTATTACTGCCTTTGTCCACGTGATTTATCACAACTTTTATTTTCCCCCATTGTTTTTTTGTATGAAAATGGCGCCAAAAATATACGAAAATTTCTTGAAAAATCAGAAAAATATTAATAACTCGAAAACTATGAACAGTCGCGGAACACACATGGGGGTGATTCGGATACCCCACGATAGGGTATCAAAATTTTTTTTTTGGACATCAATGTTCCGGCCAGCCTTTATATAGGTCGGGGAAAAAGTTTTTTCGTATTATAGTTATAAAAAACTGCAGAGCCTTTTATAGGTATAAAGTTGTAGTAAATTCTCATTAGCTGTGCTGTTTGTATCTGGCTGGTTTTGATACCATAGAAAAATACAAAGTAAAAACAATTTCCCGCCATTTTTCATTTGTTTTTCTGTGCGCCAAAATGAGTGAATCTAACGAAGAAATTCGATACATTTTGAAGTTTTATTACAAAAAACAAAAAAGGGGATAATGCGACACAAGACGCGAAAAAAGTATGTGCCGTTTATGGACTCAACGTAGTCTCAGTAAGAGTAGCTTATGGTTGGTTCAGGAGGCGGAACGCGTGATGGAGAGGCAAAATTCGCGCCTTCACGCCTCTAGCCGCCGCAGGATACGCCCTGGGCGTCGGGAATCCCAAGCCGACTCCCAGCCACCGTAGGCGCGGGCTTGCGGACGGCGAGCAATGGGCAGCTCGCCGTCCGATGAGGACCAGGGCCGGGTCGACGGCGCGTTGTGTTCCACGCGCGCCTCAAAGAGATGTCAGCAACAATGACGGGGTCCGCTAGGGCCGATGCCTGCCGGGGTTGCGGGAAAGTCCGAAAAGGTTACCGTGGCCCCTGGCACAGGCAACTGAAGGAACACGGGTGTGTTTTAGTCAGTACGAGTCTGACACGCCGTCCTGCTCTGCCCAGAGCGGGAGAAGTTATTTGATGATTTCCCACCCTCAAAAAAAAAAAGGATGGATATAGTTCTCCTGTGTGTCTATTTATTCTATGGTTCTTAGGAATACAGAACAGGCGGTAATCGATTCCGTGTTGACCATTTCTCAAGAATGGCTTCGAAAAATGAGCGTCACTCCAGTTCAGGATATTACATCGATGGTTCAATCAACCGTACACCCCTATGAACAGCGGATATCTTCACTATATGGCTTGGTACTCGCTATAAATTCGGTATTTTTTCTACCACATAGTAAGATAAATTTGAATGTATTTTCTGGATGATTTGTCTACGCGAAGACTTTTTCTGCGTTAATACATAAAAATACAACATACATTTGTCAGCCAGAAGCAAAAATAATATACATTTGTCGCATGACGTCTTATTAATACCACTATTCATATAGGAAAGTACCTACTACGCTTTGGAATGGGCAACTACTCGTAGCTTTATATTTCTGACTGACCGACTCCTTAACAGTTCAATAGTGCCTGTAAATGGTTTAATTGAAATAAATGCTTTGAGTTTGAGTTTCAGATCTATGATTTTCTCTACAAAAACACACCTCAAAGAAGAAAATATTTTTTCATTTGCGTAACTTATGAAAATTCGTTTCGAATGTTGTTGGGTTACGTGAATACCTAAACTATTATTTTTATACGAAAAATGCAGATTGGAAGCAGAAACGTGAGCTTGATTTAGTTTAATTGTACAGTGACATTAATGACGTTAGTAACATTGATTGTGTTGCCAATAATGTAAGTTTTGTAATATGTTTCCCGCGCTAATTCCCGTGAGCGGGTAGGTTTACAAAATGCATGCCATAACTGTAATTTATTTAAATATTGTCTATCGCGCTTCTTTAACATATTCGAGAGGTGTAGCTCTTGTGATACCGAAACTCCTAGTACCAGAGCCAGGGCTACACAGATGTTGTGTAGCTGTGTGACCGCGTTGTTCTTCTCTATGCTTGTGATGCAGTTTTCACAATCATTCAGAAAATCTATTCCGGACGGTTTATGTATAAAATACATAAATATTAATGTGTCGATACCCTTGCGCCATCCCGACTTCCTAGTACGGCTGTGCTGGGGCGGCTGCTGTAGGTGCGAAAAACCTCAAACGGCGAAAATATTCCAATCTTATTGGGAGTTATATGTTCGAGCCGTTTGGGGCAGAATCACTAGAGCCATGGGACCCGAGTGCCCACTTGGTGTTTCGAGACATCTCCAAGCGTTTGGTCGACTCTTCACGTGGCCAGAGGGCTGGCCAATTTTTTGGCCAAAGAATCGTCGCCATACAACGTGGCAATGCTGCCAGCCTATTGAGCACTTTTCCTGTTGACAGCGATGCGGACAAATTTTTTGATGCCCTATGATTCTTTTCCTTCTTTTTTATATACATGTATATATTATTAATGTTATTTTAAGTCTGTTAGCTTATATATTATAAATATATATTATGTACCTACGTAAGTTAACAATTTTGCAAATAATAATGTTATTAGTAATAAAGAGTATGTTGTTTGTTCTATGTTTTGTCAAGTCCTAAAAGCCGTGGGTCGTACCCACAGAACAGATAGTTTTATCTGTTCTGTGGTCGTACCTATTTAGGTAACCAAAGAGCTATTGCTTGCGCACAATAATCTTTTATGTCCAACTGAACTATAAGAAAGGTAATGTTCTTCATGTTTCGCGATTTTGAAGCTACTTCTCGCTATTAAAACACTCTATTTTGTCATCTTTCTTAAATTCCCCAACACCAGATAAACAGTAAACTAAGTACAAAGTCTCACAAAACACTTGAGCCACCAGCACTTATTCCATTCAATCAAACCTGGCTAATTGCCGGCGAGCGAGCGGTCATTTTACTCCCGCACTCCCGCCCATCAGTCGCGCACGCGATCGCATGATTAGAACCTTTGAACAATATATTACTAAAGTAAAAAAAAACCTCCAGCTAATGGACCTAATAGATTTAGAACAAAATGTTGTAGATACGGATCAAAGAGCATATATAACCAATTACGCAGTACGTAAAAGAATAGCTTTGTCGTGTTATGATTTTTATGGGCTTTGAGAAAACATATTTCTTTACTCTCGTTTTTGTGACTTTGTTCTGTATGTATGAGATGAGTTTGTAAGATATCTGGCTTATATCGTAAAAGAAGATAGTAAAATATTAAGTTAGGAATCATTTTGTAGTCTGGCTACAGAGTCAAGATCGTCTCTGTGCCACTAATAACGTATGACTTGAACCTACTCTCATTAAGCAAAGTTGAAAGGGTTAACAGTACCTTATACCCATTGGTCACGGGGTGATGAGTTGGTGTACTGGTAACCCACATTGCTAATGAGTCGAAGAACTCATCTTTAAGTAAGGCAGATGTTTCTCGTATAACTATTCATCTAAATGACACGTTTAAAGAAGATTAAATATAGATTGGCTCAATCTGGATAAAACAGTATGAAAAGTATGGAAATCACGGTCCGCGGTGGGATCTCATAAGTCAACATTAAGAAAAAAGGCCAATTTCTATTCTTTTCGTAATAAAAATAATTATTAGCGTCCGTTCTCTTCCTACGCAGATTCCAATACAGTTTAGTCGTCCCTCGGAGGTCATACAAAGCAGAGCATTCACCGGAGACTACTTTATTGGTCAAACAACCCGAAGTTAAGGTTATACCATTGACCTATCTAGCTCAATGGGTTATACATAAACCTTGAACTTTGATGGCTTGGATTTAAAAATAGAATAATTTTGTCACTGCGAACAGCCAGGGTTTTCTTTGCGAAATTTTTTATCTGAACTCATTTCTATTTTCGGAAAATCAATCTCAAAAGTGGGTAAGTGATGCTACACAGCCAGTACAGTCCTTTCATAATTATTTTAAACCACATTGATCTTTATTTTGGTAGTCATAAGGTTGCTCGTAGGTTGCTGTCAGATGTAAAATAACTAGAAACGGACTGTAGAGTTATGATTGCGAAGATGTTTCTTATTAAAATGTTTTCAAAGCAAAATTCTGAATTAAGTAGTACGTTGGGCTGGATCAGTTGGGTACCCCAGTTGTATTAAAATTAACTTTGAAGGGGGTACCCACATCGTGACGCTGACTGTACCTTAATAAAAGTTTGAGACTCCCAGGGCTGCTTAATAGTACGACTGATTATTTAATTATATACGGCATTATATTATTTAAGACAAACCAGTGAGGCTTTGAGTATTAGATAGTCTGACCTTTTTTTTTTGGTGACGTGGTTGAAATCCTCATGGACAAGGACATTTGTCAGACGTCATATAGGTATCATCGTCTGTCAGACTTCAACTGACTAAAACCACCCCGTGTTGCCTTGTAGACTTGCACCGGGGGCTACGGGGGCACTTAAACATTCTTCAAAATTGTATTATTATTATTGGTGGGAAAAGGTCTCCCTTCTCTCTTTCCGCCTCTCTCTGTCCAGAGCTGCAAGGGACCATTTCATTACGAGCTATAATATGTATATTAATTATTATCTGAGGATCGTTACTTAATCAACAAATTCCTTTAGTTGCTTTTAATTTATCATCTTCAATTGAATGATACCAAAATTTACCTCCTGCCGATCATTCATATAGAGAAATACCTATTTTAAGGTTAATCTGATAGGGCAGATAATATCCTATCCCTTTCGTTAGCGTTAGCTTGTGTCACACTTATCTCTCTTCATCGATGTTTCTTTATGACGTTATCACGTAAAACTATCGTCCGTAAACCGACTTTACAGTCAACCAATTTTTCATAACAGGCTCCTGAAATTTGACGAGGATGAAAAACAACACGTTGTTCGCACCGACATCACATCGTACCGACAAAGGGACCGTATTATGACACCGCAAATCCGACGTCA
Source organism: Brachylomia viminalis (assembly GCA_937001585.2). NCBI lineage: Eukaryota > Metazoa > Arthropoda > Insecta > Lepidoptera > Noctuidae > Brachylomia > Brachylomia viminalis. Next base: position 7,642,468 of record OW443302.2, on the reverse strand, counting down.
CAGACTATTGTCATCGCCTTTTCTTTACCTAACTTTGGTGGGAACGGACATTGATATATTAAACCTAGCTAATAAGAAATCTATTTTATAATTATTACGTGAAATCTGAGAACTTTAAAATATATTTCGTTACCTAAAAAGGACTTTAATTGGAGAGTTTCCCGACACACGCCTACACACATATTTACTTGATAAATATTATCCTTTATATCGTAGATATGATTGTGTATTTAGTAGAAGTAGTCTAGGTCACCGCTTGACGGCCGGCAGCATCGCAGTTTTGCGAAAGCCGCAGAGGGCGATGGCCGTCAGAGTCATCAGGGGATATCGCACGATCACTTACGAGGCGGCTTCCGTACTGGCCGGATCCCCGCCCTGGGACCTCAAGGCTAAAGTACTCGCGTCATTGTATCGGTGGCGCGAGGAAGCGAGGGCGCGGGGCGAGGGACTGATGCAGCGGCACATGGACCTGCGTCGGTCTCAGCTTCGCGCGGTCCTGGTGGCGGAATGGCGGGACAGGCTTTCACGGCCTACCATCAAGGCGTATCGGTATTATATATATAGGCAGTCCGGCCGGTGCTCGAGCGCTGGCTCGGGAGGAGGCACGGCTCCCTGTCGTTTCGGGCGACGCAGGTGCTCTCGGGGCATAGTTGCTTCGGGAAGTACCTGTGCCGCATAAATAGGAAGTCGGACGCCCGGTGTCACCACTGCGTCGACTGTCGGGAGGACACGCCGCGGCATACGCTGGCAGAGTGTGCCGCTTGGGAGGGACCGTACCATGCCCTCATCTCAGAAGTAGGCAGATACTAGTCGCTGCCGGCCGTAGTCGAGTCGATCGTCGGCAGCGACGAGTCCTGGGTCGCGGTGGTTTCCTCCGCGGAGCCTCCTTCTGCGAGACAACTGTTTCGCAGAAGGAGGCTGCGGAAAGGAAGAGGGAGATCTCGTCCACTCACCCGGCCCACAGAAGGCGCACTGGGCGTCGGCGGAGGGCGGAAAATGACCTCTTCCAGCCCCCTAAATGGATCCAGGGGCGATGGACTCGGGGACGTCCGTAGTGTTCCACGCGCGCCCCTCGTATACGTCGCGACGTCTAAGAAGGCGAGTCAAACAGTCCCCAGACCCGAAGAGGCCCGCAGTGGCCGGCACCAGTCGGGGGTTGCGGAAGGATCGTACGTTCCCGCGGCCCCCAGCGCAGGTGTAAGTCTGACAGACCCCGCCGCCCGCACCAGGGCGGTGGACATCCATGAGGATTTTCCAACCCGAAAAAAAAAATCTAGGTAACCGCTGTGCTAAGAAGCGGTCTCGTGTCTGCTAATAACAAACACTGGGCCAACCAGTCTGTTGGGCATGCTAGATTTTAGGCCATATTTAAGCCCACAGCCATACCGAAAGTAACGCTGTCTATCGGTTAACTTTTCACGCCTATAGCACTGAACCGATCGTTATGAAAGACAGATAGGAAGTGTGGAACCCAGAGGACATGGTCTGCTTTTCATCCTGATTATTTGTACAAACAAATTATGAAATACAAAATAAACGCAGACGAAGTGGCGGGGAACAGCTAGTAATTCATAACTTTCACAATATTGTTAATAACATAGGCATTCACGTACACACAATAATTGCGGATTTGTGTTTAATTTATTAATTAGTTATTAAACCCAATAATATCAATTACCTAAGCCGAACTACCAGTATTGCATTGCTGACCCGCTCTTGTTTATAATACCCGGCCATTAACAATCTCAATTACATGGACGTAATCAACGCTGTAGCATAAACATAAATTAACATCGACTATTGTTAAATTATAGTGCAGGCAGAATGAGGCAGGAAATGTGTGCACGCGAGTAATGGGAACATGGTACCTATGTATGTAATGATTTTCAGCTGTTAGCATAATCAGCCTATATTGTTTCAACTGCTGGGAAACAGGCCTCCTCTCGGTGACAGGGAGGAGACCGTAATCCACCACGCGGGCCCAATGCGGTTGGTAGATGACACGTCTTCGAGTTTTTTGGCCCTAAGACAAGCCGGTTTCCTCACGATGTTTTCCTTCACCGTTTTGAGAGCAATGGTGATGAAATAATTTACACAAAATAAAGCACCTGTCTGGGTTCGAACCTATCACCTGCAACTCGTAAGTCGCGGCCATTACCACTGGGCCACCACTGCTCTGTATCATGAGATTTTCATCTGTATTCAGAGGCAAAAATTTAGTAGTACATGATGGTTTTTAAATTATATAAAACTAGCTGAGCCCCGCGGTTTCACCCGCATAAATCTCGATCCCGTAAAAATAAATAAATAAATTGTTTGTTTAATACCTCAGAGGTCAAGTACATTGCACTGTATACAGATTAAGAGTTCTTAATGTAGTATTATATAGATAATTACAATACTTTCAACCCTGTCCCCTAAACTACGCTAGGCCTGTATCTTAGGGGGCAGGGGGGGGGGGGGTTGTACCCCGGGGTAGTGCCCGGCTATAGGGTATGCTTGTATAATTCTAATGTGGCAGACGTGCGAGTGGACTGTATCAAGTGGATGCATTTTTGTACTTGTGGTAAACTTTAAAAATGTGAGAATGAGAAAGTCAAAAGTCATTGGATAAGAGCAATTGTTTGATGATTGTGTGTGGTAAGTGTTTGGGGTGTTTTGTGATAGTGTTGAGTGTAGTGAATGAAGTGAGAGTTTGTGTGTAGTGTGTTATGGATGTGGGAATGTTTAGCGAGTGTGCTAAAAATAGGTAGATTACACATAAAGAGTGGATGTTTATTAGATGATGTATAAAACGAACTATCATCACGCCTGTGCACAAGGATGGGGACAAAAGCGATGTTAACAATTACCGACCGATTTCCGTCTTACTGTCACTTTCAAAAATAATAGAAAAAATTATAAATAAACGGCTTACAAATTACTTGAATAAATATAATATTATTTCCGACTCACAATATGGTTTCAGACAGGGGCGGTCAACTCAGGACGCGGTTATTGCGTTAACGTCTGAAATTACAGATAAGGTAGACAAGGGATATAAATGCGTTACGGTGTTTCTAGACCTGAAGAAGGCGTTTGACACCGTATCTGTTCCTATCCTTGTGCAGAGACTTGAGGCTATAGGGATTAGAGGCAAGGCTCTTTCTCTCTTTGACAGTTATCTCCGGGGTAGGAAACAACAGGTTAAGCTGGGTAACTCGTGCAGTAGTGAGGAAAATGTTGTTTTTGGTGTTCCGCAGGGCTCCGTGCTCGGCCCGCCACTGTTTCTAGTGTATATTAATGATCTCTGTAACCTACGAAACAGTGGTGGGAAAATCATCTCATATGCGGACGATACGGCTATTGTCTACTTTGGAGACACTTGGGAAATGGTACGTAGTAAGGCCGAACAAGGGTTAGTGGTCATAGATAGATGGCTCAAAGCTAACTTGCTAACTCTTAATATTGCTAAAACAAATTACATTTGTTTCTCTCCAAGTGCAAGGTCTAAACCATCTACTAACTTCTATATTCGTATACATATGTGTGCAAACAGCATAGGGCAAAGCTGTGACTGCAAACCCATCAAACAATTACCGTCTGCAAGATATTTGGGAGTTATAGTCGACGAGTGTCTGACGTGGCACTCGCATGTAGAGGTTATTATGTCGCGTGTTCGAAAATTTATTTGGATTTTTAAAAATCTACGACATGTGATGCCTCAAAAGATACTCAACAACGTTTATATAACACTCGCGCAGTCAGTAATTACATACTGCTTACCTGTCTGGGGAGGGGCCACCAAAACTAAGTTTCTAGAGTTAGAAAGAGCCCAAAGGTCACTTTTAAAAGTGATCTATTTTAAGCCATATAGATATCCCACACTGGATCTATATAAAATTGGTGGTCTACTATCAGTCAGGAAACTATACCTTTTAAACATAATTCTATATTTACATAAATACCTTCCAGTTAACTCAGAAAGCCAAGCTAGGAGGAGGAAAGATACTGTGGCTTCCTCTACGCCGGTACGTACGGTTTTTGCAAGGCGTCAGTATGTATGCCAATCAGCCTACATATACAACAAAATTAACGCTATACTTAAGTTCCACCATGAGGTCTCGCATCAGTGCAAAAAAGTTATAACAGAGTGGTTAAAAACTCTAAATTATGAAGAAACAGAGCATATTCTAGTCAGACTAACATAAACCCTTCTCTTCTTTATCATAATGTTATACATTGTGATCACCTAATTGTATCTTTATCTTCGATCTATAATGGCACTATCAGCTAACACGTAAACTCATACATAAACACACACTAAAACACACAAACATAAAACACACACACAGACAAACCCACGATCACACACTACTACAGTTCACACTAACACATACTCACAATTGCACAATACACAGAGCTGCTAATTTACTTTTTGTCGTTCATTTTCTTTTTTTTTCTCTTTGTTTCTAAATTAGTTGAATTAGTTTTATTAGTTTAGTTTAATTTTAATTGTTACAGAGTCTCAATAGTGTATAAGCTATCAGTTAAGGGAAAGAGCGAGATAACCACAACACAAGTATTATTAATTACTTACTGGGGCTGTCTCAATCACATCTGCAAATGTAACTGTTTGAGACCCAATAAACAATTTATTTAATTATTTATTATTATTATTATGTTAATAGTGATTCAATTACAGTACGTTTTAATTTATACCTGGGGAGACCGAAAATATTTAGATTTTTATGGACTTATAAATATGCCTACTTATTACGTAAAATTGGTGCCTTGCAAACTTTGTTTTATGTTGAATGCTGGGAATTATATGTTTACGTTTTTTGCGGTCGGGGGGAGCCAAACTGCCATGTGTCCTAAGAATTGATTGAAGCACAAATAGCTGCCGTACAGTTAAAACCTTACAGTCTGCATAAAGTTGCGTAGTTGGATATCTGCGTGGTTTCTTCGTCATAACCTTAAGGACTGCTCTTTGTGCTCTCTCAGCCCTCAGGAGACCTGTCTTTTTGGCTCCACCCCACACGTTGATACAGTAACTTAGCACTGATTGCCACAGGGAAACATACACCATTTTTAGAACACCATGGTCAGCTGACCCCCTGAGTGATTTAAAGATAGAGATAAGTCACATTGTTCGGGTGGTAAGTGTGTCTAGTGTGTCTTAGTCCGCCATCTATATGTATGCCGGGGTATTTTACGCTGTCATCTCTTCTTAGTTTTAGACAGGAGCAATGTGTTTAAGGACTTGTACATGAGTGGGCCGTTATAGAGAAAGTACTTGGTGGTCTCATGTTGCAGCGGATGGCAAAAGGAACATATGAGGTTTTGGCAAGATTTAATGTAAGTAGGTTCGAGTTAAACCAGTGCATAACTTTACTTAGGGCGGATTCAGCATTGCTTTTAGCAGCTTCCCAAGAAGGACCGTGGACGATAATTGCGGTGTCATCTGCGTAGGTGTATATGTTGCAGTTTGGGATTGTCATGTTGCAGAGATCATTTATATAGATTTGGAACAATGTCGGCCCTAGTATGCTACCTTGTGGTACACCGTAAGTCACTAGCTCCTCGTTACTTATGTTAGGACCAATTTGGACTTTTTGACTACGGTTTTTAATGTAGTCATTGAAAATTTCAAGAGCCTTGCCACGAACACCCAATGATTCCAACTTGGTGATAAGTTTGGGCACATAAACCGTGTCAAACGCTTTAGATAGATCTAAGAAAATTCCCAGGCACCTCGTCTTTTCATCGAGTTTTTTAGCAACCAATTGCGTAAGATCTAGTACCGCGTCTGCAGTAGATACTCCCGAACGAAAGCCGTATTGATTGTCAGCAACAAGACGAAATTTGTCTAGGAAGTTTCTAAGTTGTTTATTGAGAATTTTCTCTAAAAATTTTAGAAAGTGAAGTGAGTACCGATATTGGTCTGTAATTGTTAACATAGTTTCTGTCCCCTCCCTTGAAAATTGGGTGCAGAATAGCTTTTTTAAGAGCATTCGGGAAAACTCCTGACTGAATGCAGAGGAAAATCATTTTTAGCAATGATGACGTGATACCACCCCAACCTACGGCACAGTCACTGCGTAGTTGAAGTATTGTTGCATCCACATCCCTTTCGTCTATTTCAGTAATGACAAGTGAATTTTTACAAGGCTGACTTTTTGTTAGAGATTCAGGGGAATGACTGCTGATGGATGTGGTATGATTTTGAAGGATCTCGGAGGCCAAGTTTTTACCAACGTTGGTGAAAAAAGTGCACCCGTTATTAATGGAAGAAGTAAGTGTGTCACATAATTTCAACAATAACTCTGAACTAGTTCGAGTTGGGCGAGTATTGGTGATTTTTTTGATAGTTTTCCATAGTGATTTAGGGTTGTTTTTACTTTTTTGTAGCTCATTGTGTTCATGCGTTTGTTTTAGTTTTCTAAGCAATTCGTTACAAAAATTCCTATAGCGTGTGTATGTGATTATTAGAATTAAGTTCTCTGGCGTGTTTTTTGGTTTTGAATGCATGTTGTCTCGATTCCTAATGCATTTCAGAAGACCTGCGGTGATCCAAGGCTTTAAGGTTCGTTGTTTTCTAGAAAGGGTGACTAGTATTGTATGTTTAGCTGTAATTGTAGAGATAATTTTCACAAGTATGTTCATAGCTTCGTTACCGTCACGAGTCTTGTAGATATCTGAAAAACTTGTATTCTCCAATTCCGAAAATATCGGGACAAAAAGTATTCTATGTCCTAATTCAGGTCATGGTCGACCCATGTGCCAAATTTCATCGAAATTCGCTCAGCCGTTTTAGCGTGAAAGGTTAACAAACAAATATACAAAAAATCTAATCTTTTTATATTGGTTTTGATGAGTTGAATTTGATGCAGTGGGTAGCAGTGGTTGATGAAGGAATTCAAGCACCTATTAATCCACTTGTATGGATTCCATTCGATAAAATCCCTGTATTTCCAAATGGGTTAACCTATGTTGTTATGATTTTTATTGTTTTTACGTCGTTACGCGTATTGTTTAACCTAAAAACTAAACTAACAGTTAAAATATTTCAACAAAGCCAAGATGTTGTTGACTTTTCCTTGATCCATTGTTGTTCTAGGCGATATGGTAAAATTACTTCTCGAGAAATTCAATATGTCGGTCTCTAGTCATTGCACAGTGATCGTGAAATGTATTACATTTAAATCCGATTTTTTCCGTCGCAGAAGGATTTTTCTTACTGTCTGTTTAGATTTTATTACTGTCAAGCTATATGGGTACACAATAAAGGTACTAGAACTCAGACAACCACTGATAAAATCGGACTTCAATCACCAATCTTCATGCGCAATATAACTTACAGGCGGTCGATTCTGTAACAATGTTACCGTGATTACTTAGGTGAAGTGAGCTATCATCTCACGATCGACAACTCACTTCAAGCTCACTTCACCCAAGTTGTCACGGTGAGATTGTTACAGAATAGCTCGGCTGGACTAGTGGTTAATTCCCCTCTGATGCGAGCACCAAAAGTGATGATGGCCGCACATTACCCTAAAGATCAGTCGAAACAACTATTAGGCCTGTATTTAGCCGCACTCCAGACCGACCGTCAAAGTTAGAATATTAATGAGGCTATGTCACAACTGCCGAGAGTTTGTGAACAATATGCCACAGGATTACATTAACAATCGATGTTTGTAGGAACACGGGTTCGGAATTAGTGGTATCAATCTGTGATTAGTTGAAGTTGTGAGCATCCGTTGAATAAGGGCAAAGCAGTATCGTTGCAGTGAGGCTTATGACCAGCTGTACCCTAATTAAAGGTGACAGGTGGTGTTTATTATAGCAGAAAGTTGTGTGAAAGAAACTTGAAAAATTTACGGATTGTCAGATTGTCACCTGTCAGTTTAATTAAATATGCCACGGGAGACGTTTTTCGTCTGAGATGGTGATGATCAATTATGATGGATAATGATAATTTTTGTAGAACTTTAACAGAAGTAGGCATTATTAAGGCTGGACCAAAGAAGGTGACTAAAGAAGACCTTTGGGACCAGAAAACTCAATTTAAACCCTATGGTGGTACGCACGTAGGGCTATCGGTTTTCGAAACGGCAAGATGTCATTGCTTATTAAAAGAATTATTGAAAGTGTGGTGTAATCATGCGAGCCATGTTCTAACTACAGGGTCCGATACAAAAACTAAAGTTGAAAATTGGACTGTGATAGTGTAATCGAATTAAAATAACATCAATTCTGTATTCTTCAAAAGGAGTAGCCAGAGATGCTCTGTACTCCCGAATTTAGCCAGTTACGCTAAAATTCCAACGTGGTGGCAAGGAAATTCACATCCCCGGTAGCTACTGTGAATTTCCTAATGGAAAAATCTAATAACACATTTCCCGACACGAATACCGAACACGAGACCCCCACACTGTTACAGGGTATCAATTTTCACCTAATACTTACCTTTGCGAGAAAACGATGCCTACAGTTCCTGAAGCACTCACCTTTAATATAGTTAAAGGGATGTTCTCTTTTTTGGGCCTAAAATGTACAGCTTCACAAATAGTCTCGCATCCTTCCATCCCGCTCCACTTTCTCGGGAACGCTGACTGAATGCCAAACAAGGCTCAATTAGTCCTCTGTTACTAATTACTGGCACTGTTGCCTTGCTTCGCCTGACGCGAATCATAAATGTTCGAAAAGACACAGGTTTTCCAACAAATTGATTGATTAAATTCAATTTCTATTGGTTTAATTGATGGATTTTGGAGCTTTAATTAATCGAAATGCTAGGTCGTAACCACATTCATAACCATACAAATCCGTAAAATCGAAATAACTCATTTCGGAATCTGTTTTGTCAATAGCAGGTATTATTAACGTTGGTATTTTTCAATACGAATTAAGGCTCCTTCAAACAGACGCGACACGCGATGCGAATCGCACGCGACATAAAGGCACTGCTCGTCGCGCGTCATTCGGTGCCTTTGTATCGCGTCGCGTGTCTCGCCTGTTGGTAACAGTCTTTAGCCTAATTACAATCAGTGTCTGACACTTGATACCTAATTACCTAATTAGGTTAGGTAGTTTTGATACCTACTGTAGGAAAGCTTAACAACCGAGTGTACAGTCACGAGCAATAATATATATACATTGTCACATTTTCTAAAATATCTTAACTTCTACCATTCAAAAAATATGTGTACGATATTTTCATCTAAATTACCTAACCATCAAACTGTGTCAAAACTGGGTATACATTGGTTTCACAGTAATGTAAACGAAACAAAATCAATAAAAGTTTACACTTCCAATGTCATTTTTAACTATCCATGACAATTTCTATAACATATATACACGTAATACAAACTGTATACGTGTTATAGGAATTGTCATGTATACATTAAAATGATATTGAAAGTGTATACCTACTTTATCCTGTTTTTTTTTATTTATTTAAACTTCATGCACAAGAGTGGTACATAGGCGGACTTAATGCCACAAGGCATTCTCAGGGATTTTTTTTTGTATTTGGGGTTTTTGTTAAGTTTATTACAGTAATAATTACAGTTTTATAAATAAACAGGGGTTGCTTACTGCAATAAAACAAGGGCTTACGAAATCAGTGTTGTAATTCGTTACCAAACGTAATGATTAATACCCAAAATATAAATAAAATATTAAATTTATAGCGTAGTTATAATCATTTATTTTAAATCACAATTTATTCAAGTATGTCACTATCGCTACACATAACTATTGTTCATTTTAAATACGAGGTATCGGTACTTCCCGTCGGGACTGCGGGTCCCGTCGGGGCTGCGGGTTGTTCGAAAGAGATACCGCGGCCTCGGCACAAGGGCTAAGAAGGAACATGGGTGGTTTTTAGTCAGTAGAAGTCTGACACTCTCACACACAATGGTTATTCGATGATTTTCCACCCGCGAAAAAAAAAGAAAATGTATCGGTACTTAAATTAATTAAAATCTTGTGTAGCCACCTTCAGCGTTTATAACATCTTGCAACCTTTCCTGCATTGACGAAACCATATTGTTACATACGTTATTGCCTCTAAAACTATCCCATATCTCATGGACGTGTCTGACCAAGGCTTTTCTGGTTCTAGCTTGGTTGCTGTCCCACTCTTGGACCATCAGCCCCCACAAATTCTCATTAGGATTGAGGTCTGGGCTTTTAGGCGGCCATGGCAACGAATTCACGCAATTTCGGTTACGACTAAACCAGGCCTGAGTGTATCGAGATTATGGACCCCTGAATTGTCCTGCACAAAATCAATAGGCGTCAGCTCGGGAAAGTATACCTCCAGACTAGGCAGTAAAACATCGTCTAAAATACTGGTATATTGCTCGCTATTCATTCGTCCACTGATCTCTACCAATTCACCGGGTCCACTGGCTGCCATCCAGCCCCAAACGCCCAAGCTTATCCGGCCACTTCTTCTTGATGGCAGTATATTTTTATCCAAATAACGAGTGTTATTAGGCCGCCATAAAGACAAACGTCCATCAGCAGAAGAAACAAACACTTTTTCATCAGAAAAGATGGCTCTGCTGAAATCGTAGTTCAGATATTCTCGAGCAAATTGTAGTCGCTGTTGTTTATGGCGTGCAGTTAAAAGCGGTTTTCGCGCCGGAATCCTGTGACGTATGCCAGCTGTGCGTAGCCGACGTCGAATCGTTGAAGATGATACGCAATGTGATGACGATATGTCCTGACTCCTGAATTCGCACAAATCCATCACTAATCACACTATTCACGATCTGCCTGTCCTGCGCCGCGGAAGTTATTCGTGGACGACCACTACTTTTAAAACTAACAACGTCACCGTTATCTTCCCACCGCTTGAGCCACAAATACACGGTTTTTCTCTGAAAAAAAGAAAGCATCTTAGTAAACTGTTACTTATTAATTTAATAAAGAATCCTAAAAACTATACATAGCTTATATTGAAATAATAATGAATTCAAATTTAAAGTGATATTACATTAATTTGAACTTTTTGATATTTAAAAAGCCTATAAAATAAAAATAAAACAACAAAAAATTGCAAACTCACCGTAATTCCCAATTCATTTGCAATGTCTGTTATTGAAAGTCCCTGTTCTTTAAGAACAACGATTTTGTGTTTGTCATATGTAGAAATACGATATGGCACGTTGTTACTATTCATTTTATAGCGATATCAATAATAATCACAATAACACAGGAAATATTCATCTAGCTGTACTGTACGACAACAAAAAACAACCGTAATGCGCGCTTATCCCTTCTGTTTGATTTGCAATGTTGCCGTAGGAATCTAATAGCACAATAGTTGGACGGTACACGGAAATAAAAACAGTCGACGGGCGAGTCGATGCCACTCGATAATTGGCTACTTTTACCTTACTATGACACAATATGTAGGTATAAGGCAAATTAATGATAAAACATCGAAAAATAAATAATCCAATAAGATCTATAACTATTCATGTACACTGATTTTGTCAATTAGGTAAAATCAATTTGGGTTCTAAATGAACCCAAATTGAGACTTATTTCCGAGCTCAAGCTGCTCGAAACTGCTGCTTTGTAATTGTTTACATAATTTCGAAACTGTACTGTAAACATGTTTTTGAAATTTCCTTGGGTTCATCATTACGGAACTAAAAGTTAATATTATTTTTTGGAAATCTATTGTTTGCGAAAATTTGACAAAAATGTGTAGTTAATTTTGACACAATTTAACGTTTACATAATTTTTGGACACAGTTAGCATACTTATTTTTTGCGATTTAATGTTGCTACATGAATTAGAATTTTAAGGGCGTTTCTATGTTATTGCTCATGACTGTACCTAAACTCATTAGTGAAATCCACAGGATTTCCCATAAAAAAAAAAACTTTATTTCAGACCTATATCAGTCCATATAGTTAGTGGTTAGTACCTATAATCAACGCTCAATCTTTTCTACCTACAGCGAAATATCCAAGAAGGTTTACTTCTAAAATTACTGTTTTTGGAATAGTTACGAGTATTTATGTAACAATAACGTTACAAATAATGCATACTCTTACACAAATTATTTCAATAAAACATTTTATACTTTTGAATTGTCATAGGAGTCAGTCATTAAGAAAGATGAAGCTAGTTGCCGTTTCCAAAGCATAGTTGGTTCCTATGGTATTAGCCTCATTAGCTAAAACAAACTCTACTCGCGCTGCTCGCTCAGTGATAACGCGGGCCCCTTTGTGCTACGAGTACAAGGTAGATGCAGCACCGATGCAGCGAAGTGACTAACCCAGGCACCCGACCTAGGGGTGAACCTCACTTCAGACCTTACTTTTCGTGAACATATACCCGTAATTAAGATCTGCAAGAAGGCCTACAGAAACTTAGGATTTGTACTGAGGCAGTCACAGGGGTTCACCAATATTACTACACTCAAGGTGCTGTATGACGCTCTAGTCAAGAGTCATTTAGAACATAATGCAGCAATTTGGGCTCCACATGAAGCGAAATACTGTGTCATGTTGAAGCAGGTCCAAAATAAATTCACAAGACACTTGTATTTGAAACTGTACGGGGTATACCAGTTCTACCCGTTGATGTACCCTACACTTTTTGTACTGGGTATGGTGGGGTAAAATGAGCTCAGGGTGCGTCGGGAAGCTACTCTCGCCGCACATAGCACATAGCTCGGGAGTGCTGCGTCACCTGAAGCTGTGCGTGCGACCGATACGTGTGGAGATGGTGGCGCCCACAACTGCTAGCCGTGCCGGTAGCCAGAACCAATCTAATGGCAAAAACCCCCTCACCCGAACAATCCGCATAGTAAACGAAATCCATGAGAGAATAGATATATTTTCGTGCAGTGTGAGTGAATTCGCGACAGTTCTATTAAATGTAATAAGTAATGTTAAATAAATATGGCAAGATATTTTTAGGATAATATTTACAAATTAATTAATAAAAGAGCTCTTTGTGTATCATGTTTACGTTTAGATGTAAAGATATTACGTTTGTTACACTGATGAATTGATGATGCACCTATGTTTAGTAGTTAGATAGTTAATTAAGTAGGTACTTTTTGTTTAATTGAAGATGAGTTGGTATTGATGTTTAAGTAGGTAGTAGATTCATTATTTAAGTATTTCGTTATAAATATATCTGAAACTAGCTGCGCCCCGTGGTTTCACCCGCATAAGACGATCCTGTAGGAATATCGGAATGAAAAGTATCTTGTCTCCCAACCCTGGTCATGGTCCATCCATTTGCCAAATTTCATCGAAATCCGTTTAGCCGTTTTAGCGTGAAAGCGTAACAAACAAACATACAAAAATAAACATCAAACAAAAAAAAACAAATATTATCAAATCTTTTCTCTATAAAATAATATTTAAGATAAAAAAATATTAGGTAATATTAGTTGATAGCCACACTATCGAATTAGGTCTAAGATCTGTAAAGATAGTTAGTTGTAAGAGTTAAAAATAAATAAATATGTTATTGATCATGCATGATCAATCGCCACTCATCAGGTCAACAAAATAAATTGTATTTGTTCCAAAGTTATAGGCGACGTAACTAGATGGCGCTGGCGTCGAATTATAGCTCGCTATGGTTTCATTACAACGATTTGGTTGTAGAATGAATTTTAGGAAATACATTGCCAGCTATAGATCAGTATACAGTTTGGTTGTTTTATTCAAACCCCTCAACCCTACTAGTATACACACAAGCTCAACATTTAAGTACTGAGTACCATTCCCGGTTCCCGGTGTTCGGTATATAACAAAATAAAATATTACAAACTATGAATATATGAGAACAATTCAAAAAGACGTGCACACTTATTGTACATCTATATTCCTCCCCAACATTATTTCCTACCATATGTTCATCTCCCATTCTCACACACCCCCTATTACTTAACAGTCCACACAACCACAACCACCCACAACCACCTGTAGTACACTTACGAATGCACTCAATGCACCTTTTGACCATTCAACCGGAGAATATTAAGATGCCGCGGTAGAAAAGTGTTGACCTATATTTTGTCAATGAAAAATGTGAACTGTATGTGTCTTTGAAATATTGAAATATGTATGCGTCGCCTTCATGTAATGCGATATAAACTGGCGACTTCATGGCTATAAATGGACTTTGGTGCTTGTTGTTTAGTGTAATTTTATGACATACTAGCTCTGCCCGCGACTTCGTTCGATTGGAAATCGTAAAGTACACAATATACTAAAATAACAGCCACATTTTTATAAAACTCCCTCGGCCCCGGGTCCCACCGCGTCGGATCGCATCGCCCGCCTGCGCTATCACTTCGTTATCACTTAGCGTTCTTTGCAGGTTTTTTTTTATGTTTGATCGGCTCCTAAGGGTTGTAACGTAATACGAAATCGACTATAGCCTTCCTCAAGAATTGGGCTATCAAATGCAAAAAATATGTTTCAAATCCGACAGATAGTTCCAGTGATTAGCGCGTTCAAACAAACAAACCAACAGACTCTACAGCTTTATTATCAGTATTAGTATAGATAGATAAGTATAGTTATACTGATTTTTTTTTTCTCTCTTTGAGTGGCTTAGTTCACTTGAGCGGGGTAGTAGGCCTGGTTTCGGTTTAAAGAAATTTATTTCTCAAAAAGAACATACATAGTTCACTTAAATATGAGAAACTAAACCAAATATCTTAAGTAATAAACATATTTGTCGTTCAATCTATTTAGTACATACTAGTAATGATATATTATTGTTGGTTAGCCAAATACAACTTTAACCTATTCTTAAAAATGTTCACTGATGAAGAGTCTCTTATTTCTTTCGGTAAATTATTATAAAGCTGCGCTCCCTCAAACTGAATAGTTCTTCTTCCGTACAAAGTCCTAACCGAACGCAGTTCTATACTATCCGTATTCCTAGTGTTGTAGTGGTGAGTTTTGTGTTTGAAGGTGATTTGTGAGTGTATTGTGTTTGTTAAAAATTTCTTAATTAGTATGCATGTGTGGTAAATATATAATTTTCTAAGATTAAATAGTGTAGTTTTAGCATAAAGGTCTTTCGTAGGTGTTAGGTAATTGTAATTAAAAAGAACTTTGATTGTTTTGTTTTGCGTTACTTGTAGGTCATGAAGATGTGTAATAGCGGCCTGACCCCACACTTGAATTAAATAGTCTAGATGCGGTTTGACTAGTGTATTATGGATTGTGTAGCGTAATTTAATTGGCACACATTTAGCAATATTTTGCAGAGCTCCAGTCAACGGAATCAGTCTGCTTCTAACATAATCAATGTGTGGTCTGAATGTCAGTCTGCTGTCCAAGATCAGGCCCAGGTATTTTCATGGTTTGATCTTAACAGACCGTCAACCGTAAGAGGAGGGAAATCAGGAATCTTTTTGTTCTTAGGAGAAAATATTATGTATACAGTTTTGTTAACATTAATAGTCAGTAAGTTTTGCTTAAGCCACGTATTTAGTAGGTATATGAAAGTCTTGCTGTGCCTCAGTAATAACACTATGCATGGAGTGGCCGAAATAAAAAAGACATATGTCATCTGCGTACAGTGAGATATGTCCCGCTAACCCAATATTACTTATATTTATATTATATAAATTATTTATATAAATTAAGAAAAGCAGTGGTCCTAAAACTGATCCCTGCGAATCTCCGCATACAATTTCAGCAGATACACTTTCAAAATTATCAATTTTTACTATCTGTTGTCTATTTGCAAGATATGATTCGAAAATTTTTTAAGCTTGGTCATTGATTCCAATGCTTTTTAGTTATTCTAATAGTATGGAATGACTTATTGTATCGAATGCTTTTTTAAGATCAATGAAAATACCTAGAACTAGTTGCTTTTTGTCGATATTATTTTTAATTTTAGTTACTAAATCGATTGTTGCTGCGAGTGTATTAGAATGTGGTCTAAATCCGTACTGATGTTCATAAAGAAAGTCTATTTTGTTCAAGTAATCAAATAACCGTGTATATAATACCTTTTCATATATTTTTGAAATTACAGGCAATACAGAGATAGGCCGGTAGTTGCCGGGATCAGTTTTAGTTCCTGCTTTATAAATAGGGGTCACCTTGGCTATCTTAAGGCTGTCTGGGAAAACACCTTTCTTATTTGCAAGATTATTTGCAATTAGGTTTCCGATACACTTTATAGCCTTAGTGGTTATACCGTCTATCCCACAACTGGTATTATTATCTAAGTTATCTATAATTTTTTGATTTCTTCTTTTGAACAGGGTTGCAGTTCCATTAGATTAGGGCTTTGGCTGTCCTTAGCTTTATTTATAGTTTTTGTGTGTATAGTGTTAGGTTGGTTTGATTGTATTTTATGAGCTATTATAGAGCCGATTGTCGCAAAGTAATGATTAAAACTGTTACAAATTTCTGTACTATCTGATATGACAGTATTATTTACAATTAACTTTGGGGGAGCACAGTCACAGTTTATTTTATTTTTAGCAAGAGTATTTATTAATTTCCACATCTTCTTGGGGTTCTTTTTGCATTTATCAAAAGCATCATAATAATATTTCTTCTTGTCTTTACCTATTGTCTTATTCACTTTTTCCTTTGCAGCTGTTAGCTTTGATTTTAGTTCTTCACTCTTAGGATCCTTTAAGTAATTGTGCCATAGTTGATTTCTTTCAGTTATATTGTTAATTATAGTTTTATTAATCCAGTTCTTCTGGGGTAAATAAAGATTTTAGTTTTTGAAATTTTTGCATCTTTAATTTGCTTTTTGATGTATGTTTCAAGTGTGTGTGGTTTAAGCCGTATAACCCAGAGCTATACAAGAAAAATCTGTCAGATTTACTGCAATCTAGTTTTCATAGAGATTAAAGAAAAGAAGATGAAGAGAAGAGAATTAGAGATTTTTAATTCGTTTTGGAATTCAAAAATCAAAAGAAAATCTAATCAAATTTATTTCATAAAAAAGAGGTAGTCTGTTACACAGTAGGATGACAACTTAGGAATAGTTTACATCTGAGATGAGTAGGTAACAATACAATTTTACTATCTGATGCTAGCTAGGAAGCTAGGTTACTTAGTAGCCTGTATTGAGGACAATCAGCCCTCATTTCCCGAAAAATAAGACACCAATATTGCTATACTGTTACCTAATTATAATCAAAATTTAGAACAAATGAATGAAAGTATAATACAAGAACAGTGTAGGTGTGAGCGTTTGCGTGTGTTTGTGTGCGTATGTAAGTGCGCATGTGTGTGTGTGTTAGAAAGAGAGTGTGAGTGTGTGTGAGAATGAGAGCAAACAAACACTATTAATCTTTAGAAGCCTAGATTTTTTTGGAAATAATAACTCTTTTGGCCAAACGAGCAGCTACACTAATGAAAAAAACATCAAAGCGACATCCAGGTTTGTTATCCCGAAACCCAGACTTACTTCAATGGCTGTACTGTAACTCACAAAACATGAGCAGTGGTGGCCCAGTGGTAACGGCCCCGACTTACGAGATATAGATCGTGTGTTCTAAACCAGGCAGGTGCTTTACTTTATGTAAATAATTTCATCACTACTGCTCTCAAAACGGTGAAAGAAAACATCGTGAGGATAACGGCATGTCTAAGAACCAAAAATTCGAAGACATGTGCCCGCGCAGTAGATTACAGCCCAATCCCTCTCGGAGAGAGAAGGCCTGTATCCCAGCAGTGGGAACAATAAAGGCTGATTATGCTACTGTAACATCCAATACATACTAAATATTTGTCGAGCCATCATTCCAAATAGTACCTACAACATTGCCGAATGTTGGGCCAAACATTTGTAGTTTTATTAAAAAAACAATTTTCCCAACTCTGTTACGGTCAGCTTCCAGTCTAACTGAATGCAGCTGGTTATGAGTATTTTACATGGCGTGACTGCTTATCTGACCTCTACAAGCCAGTTACTGGGTAATACGATACCCCTTGGTAATACTAGTTGTCAGACTTTTGGCCTTCTGACGACCCGTAACGACTGTCAAAGATCCAGGAATGACAGCCCGGATAAACGGCTTAACGTGCTTTCCGAGGCACGGAGGGGTCTTGGTATGTAAAGATGGTCACCCATCCACGGACCAACCGCGGCATGCGTCGCTTAACCTGATCGATCGACCGGTGCGGCTGTTATTACTTAGCTCAAGCCCCTCAATCAATCAATCAATAGCCCTTTTATCCTGAAACTCCTCTCTTGTGTTAGTTTAATTTATGCAATTGGCTCGTATTAGAAGTCTAAAATACTAAAATATGCAATTTAGAAATTCACTGATGATGTTTTTGACATGAACATATGACTGTCAGAAATTTTCATAAAATATGAGAAATCACAAGTCAATAACGAATACCGCTACAATACGAAAGTATCAACGTTATTATCATTAAGAAGTCACAAGGGTCGGCAAAGAGGAATGAAAGCTTTGACACGGCCCACAAGGCACTTGCCTTTGATTTCAAACGTCGTCGGGCCGCAGTGGATCACTTCTCGCCCAATATACCTACGGATATAGGTATATATCCTCTTTCTTACACTCCATAAAATCGGTCGAGAGTTATATGAATCTAGCTGAAGGTTGGGAGCAGAAGATACATTACTTTGCAATGTTTAAATCTGTACTGATGAACCATTACCGAACCTGGTTGATTGTCAGTGAACGCAGTCGCACAGACTAACCTCCGTTTGGGGAAGCCTAATCACGGCTTATTTTAATTCCTGAATTGTTTTTATTTTTTTTATTACGGACGCTTTTAATGTGCACGTCTTTCTATATCATTCTCACATGTATAATTTCAACATGAATGATGTAACCACTTTTTTGTAATAATATTTTGATTTAAAAGAGTGTCCATGGAGTTTCTTGCCCGTTCTTCTCCATAGGTACCTACTACGCTTTGGAATGGGCAACTAGCTTCATCTTTCTGATTGACCGACCCGCTGACAATCCAACATGCCTGTAATTGGTTTATTTGAAAATAAATGCTTTGAGTTTGAGTTAAGCAAAATAACAACAAACTATCTTCTGAGATAACACAAGATTTAAATACACAGCAAATTAAAAAACTTTTTTCTCAAAAAAAATATTAAATAAGCTTTTAAATGGGTGTACACCTACCTCCTTACTAATAAACGTCGTATAGTGTCTGTATAGTTACACACCGATTTCTCTCTTTCAGTCATCAGTAATTTGACTTTCGAAAGAAGAAGACAAAGAGTTGTGTAACTATACAGACACTATACGACGTTTATTAGTAAGGAGGCTAATAAATAACATGAGAGGGTGTGCACCTGCACTGTGCAAGTTTAGGATTTCTCCATAAACTTGATATCGCTCTTATACTAGAATTACTTTTTATGAACAACCATTTACTGCCAATCCTAGGTGACGCCAAGTGTTATTTGGGTTTTTCTATCTGGTATATCTCAGTAGCAGCCCAGAGCCTGCATTTGTTCCGGGTTGATTGCAATAGGCTCCCCCCTATAATAACTGGCGAAATGTGGGTGAACTATAAATGATAAATGATTTTATTTCTGTAAGTAGGTTTGAACAAACACTTTTACACGTCTGAAGAGAAATCATACACCTCAAGTTCCGTATTAATATTTATTCACTTAGTTTATCAACAATCACTTATATAATTATTGAGAATATAACAACGTTAGCACGGATCCGTAGGATATGCTTCAAGTTCAACGCCTCGAAATAGACTGACTCTGTCCAAGCAAATCAGTTGCCAACTCAACGTTCCCCACTTTAAACGGAAGTGAACGCTCAGCTGGCTAACGACCAATCAGAGGAAAGTAAACAGTATATACAATAACTTGACTAATAAAAATACATTAGGACTTATGATTAACTATAAATAAACTTTATAAATTTAAATAATCATGATTTATTTACTATACAAAGCAAAATATACTTAACTAACGATATTTTACAAATGAATACCCGAAACGGATACATAAAGTTCGTGCAACCACTAGCGCCATCAATCGCTTGTGTAAAAATCCTTATTATTTATTATTATTTTACAAAATCATTACATTCGGCCATCCGACATCGTGCCGTCTCCTGACGCACGATTTTACTATAAATTCTAGGTTAAATTACAATGAGCCCTACATACAAAATCATTACATTTGGCTATTCATTGATCTCAGATTCGATTCCGGGGCATGGTTTATCGTCATCATTGTTACTTTCAGTACCAGAAGATGAGCTACCACTATCATTTAATGAATTTTTATGGTCAGGGGAATGAATATTTATCCAAGGTCTTACACGGTCAGCGGAAACTACGCTTTTAAATTTATTTTTCCGTTTATTAAAACCCGGAATTTCAGCAATAAGATATCGGTCATTACCCAAAACTTTAGAAATTTTGTACGGACCTATGAATTTTGAAAGGAGTTTAGTGCTATTACCTTTATTATTGAAATTGGTTCTAGTGATCTTAATCAAATCACCTTCTTTATAGGTACTAGCTGGGATCCTACCGGCATCATAGTTAACTTTTTGTTTTTCTTGGCTAATTCTGATGTTGGTGCTGACCTCATCTCTTAAGCTTTGTAACGTGTCTGGTATGGCGTCAGCTCCAACATCCAATTTATTATTTAGACTGTCTCTGAACCTGGTACCGAATAAAGCCTCAGTGGCAGTCCGTTTTGTGGAGGAATTAATGGAATTATTCACACCCCATTGAATTTTTCCTAGATATATGTCCCAGTTGCGTTCGTCATTGCCGTCATTATGTTTTGCCAGAGCATTCAAAATGGTTTGGTTATACCTTTCAGCTTGACCGTTTGCCCTGGGACATGCTACAGCGTTCAGAACATGTTTAATACCATGACTTCCGCAAAAGCTCTTGAAAGAAGTTGAAGTGAAAGAAGTACCGCGATCAGATATGATTCGAGATGGTAAGCCAAAATCATAAAATATATTTTCAAGAACTTTTATCGTAGTCCTGGTCTTCGTGTCTTTTACCGCTTTAACAAATAGGTATTTTGTAAAGCCGTCAACTATAGTAAGGATGTAAGTATTACCGCTCCTACTCTTAACAAATGGGCCAAGATGGTCAATGTGAATTGTGTGGAACGGGATGCCTACTTTCTCTATCGGATACAATTGTCCAGTTTTTTGTCTAGCAACATCATCTTTATTGTAAGCGCACTGAATACAAGACTTTACATATTTTTTCACAAATCGCCTCAGTTTTGGAAACCAAAAGACAGACTGAATTCGGTCAGTCGTTTTAGAAATGCCTAAGTGTCCTACGTCATCATGATTATAACGACATATTTGCCAACGAGCATTACGTGGGACAACCAGGCGTATATCATCGCCAACTCTTCTATAGAGTTTATTGTTATTGATAAGATAGTTTTTCTTAATGTCTTTGGATTCTTCGTCAGACTCAGGTTTGAGAATTTTAAAAATACGTGAGATATCTGGGTCTGACATTTGTAATGTTAATAACCAATTATCAGTCTCGATATGATACACGGTAACGGAGGACTCATCTGTAATGTCGGAAGGCAATATGGTATTACGGCTTAATGCATCGACATGTGCCATTCGCGTCCCGGGTCTGTACTCAATAGTAAAAGTAAACTCGCTAATTTGGAGCCACCACCTAGCTATACGCGGTATAAGGTCTCTTTTAGTTAGTGTAGTTCGGAGCGCATTACAGTCTGTAATTATTTTAAATTCTAATCCCAATAGATAAACACGAAACTTCTTCAGTGAGCAAACAATGGCTAACGTTTCAAGTTCGTAGGAATGTAAGTGACGCTCTTCGGGTGTCGTCTGCCTACTAAAGTAAGCAACAGGTTTGAGTACCCGAGGGCTAGATTGCCATTGTACTAATATTCCTCCTACACCTAAGGCACTAGCGTCTGTGTGTAACTCCGTTGCAAGTTTAGGGTTGTATAAGGCTAGTATCGGTCTGTTTATCAAATTGTCCTTTAATGTACAGAATGCTTGAAATTGGTCTTGTGTCCAAGTGAATGTATTTCCCTTTTTTAACAACTTGGTGAGGGGTCTTGCAATTTCCCCGAAATTTTCTACAAATTTTCTAAAATAGCCTGCTAACCCTAAGAATTGACGAACCTCGTGAACATTGCGAGGAATGGGAAATTCTTTTACAGCTAAAACCTTATTTTCATTCGGTCGTATCCCTTCGGCCGATATTTCATACCCTAGATAATTAATCGTTGTGTCAAAGAAACTACATTTTGCTAGTTTAAGGGTGAGACCATTTTCTCGCATTAGCTTCAGAATTTCCTCAAGCCTTCGAAAACCTTCTTCTAAATCGGTTGAAGGTACAAGGATATCATCTAAATACGCCAGGGCAGATTCGTACCGTTTTGCACCGAGCATTTGATTTATAACTCTCTGAAATACAGCTGGAGCGTTAACTAATCCAAATGGCATTCTCTTAAATTCATAATGCCCATCGGGCGTTACGAATGCGGTAAGGGGACGGCTTTCTTCAGCCATAGGTACCTGATAATATCCTGAAGCAAGGTCTAATGAGGTGAAAAATCGATTGCCGCTGAGATTTGTTATCTGGTCGTCGATTAATGGCAAGGGAAAACAATCTTTCCTAGTTTTGTTATTTAGTGATCGGTAATCTACACAAAGACGCTGTTCTCCCGTTTTCTTCTTTACAATTACTATAGGGCTAGCATAATTAGAATCAGATTCCTGTATTATATCATTTTGCAACAGGTCATCAATAATTTCCCGTACCTGTCCTCTTTCGAAGTGCGATAAGCGATAAGGTCTGTAGACGACAGGTCTGTCATCAAGCAAGTCTATCTTCATTCTAACAGAATCATTACAACCTATCTCACTCAAATTAAGTGCAAAACAATCACGATACGACTGCAATAGTTCGTAAAGCTTATCCATTGTTCTATCATCAATTTGGGGACCGACTTTGATTTCAGACTTAGCGAGAGGAACTAAGCTAGTAATGTCCTTTGCAATTTTGTTAATGTAAAGAATTTCTTTTTCTTCGAAAGGTATTGCCCTAGCAATCAGAGTGTTTTTGGGTAAATTTAGGGTATGGTCAGAAAGATTTGACAGGACAAGGTAACATTTACTTGCGCTTATACGATAAGTACCCTGATGTAAGTTATATTCTTTACCCGGTTTACTACTATTATAACCTTCTATATAAACATCCCCAGAACAACAAGAATCTAGAGCACAAACTTCAACTAATTCGGATTTGTTTCTGGCTAACTGAATGTTGTTCAGCAAGGTAAGTTTTAGGGGATTGAAATTACTGGCGTTTCCACGAATCCCAGGAGTTTTGTAAAACAATAATGTACTATCGTCTTTATATACAGTTACTGATGGTAATTCAGTAAAATTTTGGCCAACCAGTACAGCAGTCTGCATAAACTCATCACTAACGACCAGTACCTCTACATTTGATTCGGTTTCATCAATTCTAAGGTTGACAAAAGTACTATACACGGGCGTAACTGCGGCGTTACCAAAACCCTTGATTATTGGTAGCTTTGAGACAGTTTTGGCGGGCTTAAGATCATTTGCATCAGATTCACGCATAAGACTGCACTCACTGCCAAAATCTATGTACCCACTAAAAACTTGATCGTTTACTTCAACTTGTTTGAAGAACTTTTCATTGCGATTACTGTATGTAGAAATTGTTAGAGTTTTACGTTCTATGTTATCGTTTGACTTAGATCCAGTTCGCGAAATTAAAGGTGTAAGTTTACAATTTTCGTTATTATGCCCTACTCGGTGACATTTTAGACACATGACAAGAGGTTTGTGACATTTGAAGTAAGGGTGTCCTTTACTACGACAGTTAAAACAAGTTATTGAGCTATCATTTGAAGTTGATGTTGAAGCAAGGTCATAACGCTTTTTATTTGTAAAAGCAGTTTCTGATACCGTACGCTGGGAACTGAGAAAATGTAACAAATCTTCTGGTTCACCACAATTTAATGCTTGTGCTCCATTCCTAATAGATTTGTCTAAAATACCGTGAGTTATACAGTCTACGGCTCTTTTACCACTAATATGACACCTGTGTATAAGCATTAATTTGTCGTAAAAATATTCAGATAAGTTTTCATTATTTCGAGTCGTACGAGCTAACATTTCTTCCAGAAGCCGACCATAATTCTGCTCACTTGGAAAAGCTTTTGTAAGTTTAGCTTGCCACTCAGTCCAACTAAATACTACACTCGGTAGGGTTTCGAACCATTTTTTGGCAAGCCCAGCAAGTTTTTGTAAAGCAAAATGTATGGTCTGCTTCTCATCCCATTCGTATATTGCAGCACACTCATTTACCTTCCTAACCCAACTCCCAATACTCTGAGTTTTACTAGAAGGATCGAACTCCGGTATAACATTATTCAAATGATTATTGTTTAAACTACGAGACGTTTTACGAGTTCCTTCTTGAAAAACATTCAAAAGATTCAGTACCTCTTTTCTTGACCAACTTGAGGTCCTTTTCGGTTTCTTGCTTCGCGGTGGTGTACTTGCAGTATCAGCTGTCGTGCTTGAAGACGAAGAGGTAGACCTCCTACGCTTCCTTTTAGATCGCTTCTTTGCACGTTTCGTCTTAGTCTCTGTCCTGTTCGACACGTGGGCTACGCGTTGGTTTTTTGATATCGCGCCCAGCTGAATTAGTGGCTCTTTTTCTGGAGTTTTGGCACCATCGGATTCCATGGCCTCAAAAATATAATAATGCATTGTTTAGAACATTTACACAATTTGGTTACTTGTCACATTAGTTATTTTTGTAATTATTCCAGTCCATAGTTATAGTGTCATCACACGAATAATTATACTTTAAACTCATCTTCTATTATCTTCATAAAGTTTAATACATTAACGGAATGTCCAAATAAGTAGGTAACTCATTAAAATAAACAAGTAAAAGGTCGAGGGAAAAAAAATAAAAAAATAAACTGAAATAAACTATGAATTAGGTAATTATTACTATTGCATTTTGAAAAGAGAGTATTTAACAGATCCTCTTAAAACTTAAAGCTTGGCTATCATATTTTAGGACCCCAAAATAGGAATTATTTGAGGTTCACAAAAATAGTAATAATTACAATAAAGTGTTTGTTTAATAATATTTTTAGGGAAGCAAAATGGGAATTATTTGAGGTTTGAATAAATACGTATGCCTTTTGCACACATGGCCAAATATTATTTTGAAGTCTGACGTACAAGACTTACTCACACATAATAGCTAATCGATAAATTCATACTTTACTTACGTGCTTGAGGATAGATTTGTTCGTATCGGGCACACTTGGCCCAAGTCTTTATTGGCTCACTTGGCCAAACAAAAACTTCTTAAAACACACTTGGCTTTAATATCTTTTAGCACACTTGGCTTTATCTTTTAGCACACTTGGCTTTAATATCTTTTAGCACACTTGGCTTTATCTTTTAGCACACTTGGCTTTAATATCTTTTAGCACACTTGGCTTTATCTTTTAGCACACTTGGCTTTATCCTTAGCACACCTGGTATTATCTTTTATCACACTTGGCTTTACTTTAGGTACACGTAACCTAATATTTCACTATTTCACTACAATATCACTATTATTGCAGGCTTTTTGTAGATATATCCCACTTCTGAGATGAAGAGAAATCATACACCTCAAGTTCCGTATTAATATTTATTCACTTAGTTTATCAACAATCACTTATATAATTATTGAGAATATAACAACGTTAGCACGGATCCGTAGGATATGCTTCAAGTTCAACGCCTCGAAATAGACTGACTCTGTCCAAGCAAATCAGTTGCCAACTCAACGTTCCCCACTTTAAACGGAAGTGAACGCTCAGCTGGCTAACGACCAATCAGAGGAAAGTAAACAGTATATACAATAACTTGACTAATAAAAATACATTAGGACTTATGATTAACTATAAATAAACTTTATAAATTTAAATAATCATGATTTATTTACTATACAAAGCAAAATATACTTAACTAACGATATTTTACAAATGAATACCCGAAACGGATACATAAAGTTCGTGCAACCACTAGCGCCATCAATCGCTTGTGTAAAAATCCTTATTATTTATTATTATTTTACAAAATCATTACACGTCAATCATATTTTTTTTAAACTAGATGGGGTCGGCGTTTCCTATCTGACTACTCTGAGAAGAAAGGCCGAAACAAACTCAGAGGTCACAGTCTCTTTTAAAGTCCAGACAAAATCTTGGTCAGGTCATGTGAAAGCTATGTAGATCGGTGTCTGCAATGGTCTTTTGAGGAAAGAACCACACAGATTGAGTGGACCTGTCCAGTCAGTGCACGCAATTGTCAGTAATCGTGCAGCTCAACTTAGACTCAAGGAGCTCAACGATTCGATGAACAATACCAAAGAAAGGACATTTGAGTAGGCCGCATAAATTACTCAAACTGCCAGATCATGATTACGTTAAGAAAAATACAAAAATAAATATAAATAATAATATAGGTACACCTTAGCCCAAACCTTCGCAAAAACAAGGCGCGATGTTACGTTATGAATAACCATTCAAATAATGATGATGAAATCATGATAAAGGTGAATGCTAGTCTAAGTAAAGACCTAAAAGGATTTTCAATCACGTTACTTTCACATTTTGCTTCAATTGTATTTTCAAGAAACAGATCCTTTGAGGATGTTTTACTGGATTTTTACCTTTTGTACTTTCACATGATAACATAAAGGTTAGCAACTTTGTAGCTAAGTAAAATATTGGCCAATTAACGTTTGGCTTTAGGAAAAGGGACGCCTAATTATAACATGAATATTTTAGAGCAAGTCTCTGAACGCATTTTGTGTTTACATAACAACTTAATTTTCACAAAGTGTTTCTAATGACTGATGTTTTAATAATAATGGAAACAGAATTTGGATACTTTGTGGGTAAATGAAAATATTTAATAATTTACGTGCTTACGGAAGTGGTGGGTCTAAAAATGGCGAATTTAAATCAATAGACAAAGTATTATAATACCTAGTGACCCACCCCTGCTTCGCTTGGTTTTTACGAATTGAAAATATTGAGATTTCATTATGATAGTTAAATTATCTAAATAATGGTGGAAACCGCATCAAAATCCGTTGCGTATCTAGTTTAGAAAATCAACGTGGTCACAGAGACAGACATGCAAAGCGGTGAGATATAGATATAATATTTACAATATAAAGTCACGTACACATGGCAATATTTAAAAAGCTTACACAATAAAATATTTCACATGTCTCTTGGCTCTCAATCTCCATTATTCCAACCAAAATAAACCACTAACATGTCACACAACCCTTTGAAAGTTCCCTCCTAGGCACTAGTTGGAAAACGTGAGTAGGCAAAACCAAGTATAATTTAAACTATTCCAATATATACGAACTTAGTTCTAAGAGAATAGAAACATTTTCCATACGGATACGGACGAACACAATACGGTTATCTGTGTGTTTCCACATGAGCGGCGTGTTAGCTGGGGCAAAGGGCACAATGGAACTAGGCAACTCACTAGTAAGTTGAAGTGGATATATTTTGCATTTTCTAAGCCCGGTTTGAAAGGAGTTTTAGATGTTGGAGTGGTTATAAATTGTTTCATTTATTAAGTAGGTCAGTCAGCATTAGGTATAATATATAGGTAAAAGGTATTTTTTATAATCGAATTGATTTCTTGGAACTTAAATGTCAGAGGTTTTTGTTGTTGTGTGTGCTTTAGTTTACAGTGGGTACGACGAACAGGGTGTAAAGTTCACTGATACCTCCATGGAAAAGGGAGGATCTTCCGACCAGACGGGTGTCGTGGCTGGTGGGCAACTGCCCGACGATTGATGTCGGGAGGTTGTATAAATATGCTAGTGGCGCGGTAAACTCTGCTTGCGCGACGCAGGATTTGCGTGACGTCAGTATGACGCGCAGCTCGCATGTGGCGATGTAGATACCGCTACATGACTCCCCTCCGGAGACCGAAGGTCGATAGTGGGCCGAGTTGTTGTTGATGATTGTTGATCACGTCGGGGTCACCATTAAAGAGGGTACGAGGAACAGCGCAGCTCGCATGTGGCGATGTAGATACCGCTACAAGGTTACCCTACTATACCAGAGATATCGCTTTGCTGAGGACCCTTAAATAGGGTGACCAATTTTAAGTGCTTGGGTCATTGGGTTACCGACGATTTGAAAGATAACAAGAACATTGACAGGGAACGTATATAGATCGCTGTTGGTACGCTGCAACATGCTGGCCCGCAGGTTTGCGCGATGTACAGAAGCGGTCAAGATTAGTTTGTTTAAATCATTTTGCTCGTTATTTTACACGTGCAGCACAGGCTGTAACTAGTCCACAGGACTAGTTACAGTTTGCGTGCATGTAGCGATTTACGTGTCCAGTATAATAACACACTCAGGATACTGTTGAGGCTGCCACGGCGATGTAAAAACGGAATTATGTAGAAGCCTGTTAATATGTTTATTGCTTTTCGAAGTAGTCTCCGTTCCTTTCTAAGCTCTATCGCATGTCATGGAACCATTGACTGAAGCAGTTGGCCGACTCTTCTTTAGGGATTTCTTCCACGACTTTTTGAAACGCAGTCACGGCATCTTCAGGATACATAAAACAAATTCTTCTAAGTATATCTTTTATTTTTGGAATAAATAAAAGTCACAAGGTCACAAAGCCAGGTCAGGGCTGTAAGGATGATGACTTACTAACTCCACACTTTCTAGAGTCCGTCTGGCGGAGAAAGCTGGAGCGTTGTCGTGATGGAGGATGATCTTGCTTCTTGGGCGCTGCTGTGTAACAGTTTCCAAGACAACTGGTAAACAATGACTGACATACCAATCTGCAGTAACAGTATTTTTGTTTTCTAGGACAATTGTTGCGAAATAACCCGTCCGTCCAAAGAATGAGGCAATCATCTTTTTCACTTGACTTCTGCCCTTCTTTACTTTTGCCGCAAATCTTGGAATGGACACATCGATTGTGCAAACTGTCTTTTGGTTTCGGGTTCGTAACAATATATCCAGCTTTCATCACCTGTGACGTGGTCATATTATACAACATTCGAGTCATCTCCGTCATACTTTGCAAGCATTGAGCGGCACCAATCTAAACGACTGCGTTTTTGATCTTCCGTCAAGTTATGAGGTATTTATCTAGTACAAAGCTTTCTGACGCCTAAATGTTCACGTAAGACTTTTAAACTTGACTCATACCAATGCCTAAAGCTGCCCGAATCTGTTGATATATCACCCTTCTATCAGCTTCTATCATTAGCCACACAGCACTCACGTTATCTTCAGTAGTCGCCTTAGAAGGATGTCCTTCTCGCGAATCATCAGTGAGTTTGCTTCGACTACGTTTAAACTCATTAAACCAGTTGTGAACACTGGCACCGGATGGGGCTTCGTGATCAAATGCTAATCGAAGTCTATCGTAACATTGTTGTTGAGTAAGACTGCAACGAAGGTCGTAATAAATCGTTCAACGAACTTTTTCTCTAGTCAAATACATTTCAACGCACTACAGACAATTTTTAAATTGCCGCCAATTTGTAAAAACCAATGACATTATGAATTCATTACACATCTACAGATTCCCAAAGAGTTCCTTATTCGAAATTAAAAAAAAAAAAAATCGGTTGCTTTTCTTACTGGCCTATTCTAAAAACTTTTAGTGTGATCCCCCCCGTATAGATGGTTTTGCCGCCATCATACGTAAAAGAAGCGCTTCTCTACTTGCTCGTCTTCGTGGCAGTACCAACACTCTCTTGAGTTTATTCGCAAATAGATGGGATTCACCAATGCTTCGACATTGGATGAAACTCCACACTGAATAAAACTTGTTTGTTTACTTACAATAGTATTTAAGACCATCGTTACTAACACTATAGGCGTAGCCCGAAATAAATGCTATAACAATAATTGTCCATCACCAGCACACTTGATAGTGTTGTGCAAGATGGCAACATTGAATCCGAACTTGCAGCCACTACACGCACTCCTAGTACGCGCAGATGCAGATGATGGACCCCTGAAATGAATAAGTTCATACTGCGCACTTATCTTCAATTAACTTTACTAGATATAGACAGAAGAACTTATCTTAAACCGCTCCACCTAAAGTTTACAGAAAATTTCCCGAACATGCAGGTTAGTCGACAGACAATAGGAGATCAACGAAGAGCTATAATAAATAACAAATTACTACCACAAAAAACAATAGATGAGATACGAAACGAAGTAAAAGACGAGCTAGATCAACTATGGTTGAACCATTTTACCCTACAGGCACAAAACTCTAGCGAGCTTGGATCAAAAAAAAAAAAAAAACGTCAGAACTTGGAAAAACGTCAGATGGCGCTGACAAGTAAACATTACTTTGAATTGTGCTCCTAGTAAAATAAATAAAATAAATAGTTAAGTTAACCAACGGACTGTGTAATACATATTAATGTGAAACTGAACACATAAACTAACAGTGACAGTGTTATCGACGGTTATAGTGCACTAATAACTAAAATAACTGTGATATTAGTTTACCCAAACTGTGACTTGCATATTTATGTAACTGGCCGTTCGCAAGTTATTTGGGTACGTACTATAACATAACATGACATTCTGACTCATTAGAACATACATAGACTTCAATAACTTCAGTCATATACACGGACTTAGTGATTAGCTGAATTCCACAAGAACAAAATCGTTTTTTATTTGAAACTGTATGACGACAACGCCATCTTAAGTCAGACTCAAGAACCAATTAAAGTGTTGCTAATCACTAAACAATGTTGTCAGAGGAGATATTAAATAAAATATGTTGAGTACAGAGATATCTTTTGGCCTTACAATAACTGACATCAAGCAGCAATTACCAAATCATAAAGTCACAATACGACCACCAAATTCATCACTTTAAGAGTATACCTTCTGACCTAGTGGCGCGACCGCCTACCTGTGCCAAGAAACGACGTGACTCGAGTTCAAACCTCACCGGGTTCAATTATTTTTTGAGTTTATTATCAAACCTAAAAATGAATTTCTTGGATAATATAACGTTCCGGCGGACACGCACACGGACACGGACACGCACACGATCGGAACCAAACGATGAGGAAAGTGATATTATTTCACAAACTTTGAACTGTACGACGAGTAGTTTGCCCGATATATCCGAAGACGAAGACGTCCCACAAATAAAAATATTAAAAGATGAGATCGCCAAACTAACATCTCAATTAAACAGCGCACATAAAGAAATTGAGTTATTATCTATAGAAAACAATAATTTAAAGACAAGAAATGAAGAATTTAATAAGAAAAATGAGATGTACAAAAAGATTGTAAATAGTCCAGAAAAAATTAAAACAAAGACACCAATAATGTCGCCCAATAAAAATACGAAATCCAAACAAACACAGACAACTCAAAAAATAGAAAAAGAGCAATCTCCACCTATAATTATAAATGAAACCAGAAGTAAACGCAGCAATGTCAGTTCATCCAACACAGCTCAATACACACAAGGCACAACAGCTGTACGACAACCGTCCACAAAACACAAAATATGCCTAATAAGCAGCGAAACTTCAAATAGATTATATACTATTGCTGAAAGAACAAATTTATGTAATTATGAAATCTGTCATTATCGTAAACCAACATGTGGATTGCGGCAAATTCTTGACAAAATTGAAACGAAAGTGCTAAACTTCACGCGCTTAGACTATTGTGTTATTTATATTGGCGAGGAAGATTTTCGGACAACACATAGTTATATTGAACTTGTTATGTTTATTAGAGAAACATTGCAAGAATTGAATCACACAAACTTTATACTTTGTCTACCAACTTTTAAATACATTACGAATGCAAACATAATGTTTAACAGCCGCATAGAAAATTTTAATAAGTAACTATGCGTATTTGCTGGACTCAAATCTTAATCTACCTTATGACTATGATACATATAATAAACTGCGTGGAAATTTAAATAACTATGGTTTGGAGATTGTTGTATCAGATTTGCAAGAATTAATTTTTGGTCTAAGCAACCTAAATGCTACGCACTCGGGGGTTGACTGCCACCCTCAAAATCAAAGCCAAAACGACCTGTCCAAAGTTTCGCAACAGATAAATTCTCAGTTTTTTCTTTAACTGCCTTAATATCCTACATCAGAACATAGCAGGACTAAAGAATAAATCTGATTCACTAACTATAAAACTAGTAGAATTATTCGAAAACGGAACTATTATAGACGTGATTTGTGTTACAGAACATTTTGTACAAAGGGGCTATGAGGATTTATTACACATCACAAATTGTTGTCCAGCGGCTTTCTTTTCTAGAAATGCAAAGAGAGGAGGAACGTGCATTTTTGTAAGAATAGGTCTTCAGTTTAGAGAATTATCGGACATAGCAAAACAATCAGTCTCAGGCATTTTTGAATGCTGCGCTGTAGACATAATAGCTTACAATATTATCATTATTTGTATTTATAGGATTCCTAAACATAATTACGAAGTGTTCTATGAAAAATTAAATTATATTTTAACTAAAGTTAGTCTGTCTTCAAATAAGAAAATCGTTTTGTGTGGAGATTCGATAATATTGACGTTTTGAAAAAAAACAAAACTACATTAGATCTGGAATATTTTCTTATGAGTTACAATTTAAAACTAGCGCTTTATACGCCCACTAGCTTAAGTAGCCATACTTGTATTGACAATTTTGCGCACAACTACCGGAAAGATTGCAAAGCTGAAGTTGTAGATCGGGCCCTTTCAGATCATACATCTCAGATACTTAAAGTGCCTATAAACAAACTTGCAAACTTAAATATTGGAAAACTAAAAAGCCGGACTTAAGCATGGCAAACATAATCACTTTCAAAACGCATCTAAGCTGTTTATCTTTTATAAAAGTACATGATGCCACAGACGCAAACGAAGCCTTTGACAATTTTATGGAAGATTTTTCTCTTTTATATAAATTATGTTTTCCGGAAAAAGTGATAACTATAAAAACAAGCATGAAATCAAAATGGATATCTCATGGAATAAAAATATGTAGCAAGAAGCAAAGGCAGTTACTCTGGGTCCATAGGTTAAATCCTGACTCAAAAAATAAATTAGTTTTTAAAAACTACACCAAACTTTATAGGAAAATTATAAAACTAACACAAAAAGCTCAAAATAATCACTTTATAAATACCGCCCCAAATAAATCAAAAGCTACATGGCAAATAATAAATACATCTAAGATGTGTTTACCGCAGGAGCCGATTATGTGCGTAAAAAGAGATGATCGGTCGTTTACACACCCGATGGACATAGCTAACGAATTTAACAATTATTTTATTGATACAATGGAAAATGACGTAAAAACTGACATCTCGATGAATAATATTAATTTAAATAATCAGACATTAAATTCACTATTCATGCAACCCGTAACCATTGACGACATAATAAAAATAATTATTAGCCTAAAAAACACTAGTACTGTTGGATATTCACTACTACTACTACTACTACTACTACTACTAGTGTTGTTTACTAGTATTGTTGGCGTTTCTACAAAAGTAATAAAATTTGCCAAAGAAGTAATAGCACCACCATTAGCTCATATAATTAACTTGTGTATTGCCGATGGCATATATCCAAATAATCTCAAAAAGGTTATAATAAAGTCTTTATATAAAAGAGATGACAAAACCGATTGTAAAAACTACAGACCAATTGCAAAAATTCCAATTTTTTCAAAAATTTTTGAGAAAGTCATCTCTCATTCTTTATATAACTATTTCGAAAAGTATGAATTATTTTGTAAAGATCAAAAGGGATTTCGTAGGAATACCACGATTAATATGGCACTATTTGATCTATTAGGTAATGTCATGTCATCTGTAGATAAGAGAAATCCTGTCTGTGCAATTTATACTGACATGACAAAGGCTTTTGATTTTGTGGACCATAAGATTCTGATACAAAAACTACATAGTTATGGTGTAAGAGGAAACATCTTACAGCTAATAGAATCGTACTTAAGTAATAGGCTTCAGTGTACAGAAATTGCTAGAATATGTCCAAAGACTAAATTAGAAACCATTTACGTATCAAAACCGAGACACGTAAGATATGGTGTCCCACAGGGTAGCGTACTAGGGCCACCACTTTTTTTAATATACATTAACGATCTCCCGACAGTAACATCAAACAAAATGGTTCTCTTTGCAGATGACAGTACAGCTGTAATAAAGTGTTCAAATAAAAATGACTATGAGAATGACATTAATACTTGTTTACGTGACATTATAAATTGGCTACATAATAATAATTTAATAATAAATATAACTAAGACAAAAGTTATGCACTTTAATCAACGCTGCGAAAACCCAAACGTTCGTATTACCTACCAAGGCTCTGACATTGAGGAAGCAAACAAAGCTAAGTTCTTAGGTATAGTGATCGACAACAAACTGACATGGAAACCTCATGTTGAAGACCTGTGTAAAAAACTGAGTTAATCCGCACATGCCCTTTTCCAACTTTCAAAGAAAGTCAACAGTCAGGCTCTTTTAACGGCATACCATGGAACAGTTGCCTCCGTTTTGCGGTATGGTGTAATTTTTTGGGGGCAGTCTACTGATAGGGTGCTTGTATTTAGGATGAAAAAGCGATGCATAAGGTCAATGTGCGGTCTTAAAACCACAGATAGCTGTCTTCCTTATTTTAAATCATTAAAAATATTAACATTTCCGTCTTTGTATATACTGGAAATGGCTTTATTTGTGAAAAATAATCCACACCTATTTCAGAAATTGTCTGCAGTCAGAAGCAATCCAATACGAACTCAATATGTACATCAATTGTGTCAAGTTAAATGTAAAACTGCACTAATGCAAAAAAGTTTTTTTGGCATTGCCCCACGCATTTACAACAAAGAACATAATATTATTAAAATTATGACTAAATTCAAATTTAAAAGGGCACTAATCAAACTATTAATTGAAAAAAGTTATTACACAATTGACGACTTCCTTAATGATGAATCACTGACCGATTGACATGCTATTATATCATTTGACTTTTTTATTTTATTTTTATTGTGCCTAACCTTGATGACATTTAACATATTTTTTTTGTAATTTAACTGTAGATAACCTTAGTTGACATTTGCCATTATTTTAATATTGTGACATTTTAAGTTGACATTTGCCATTCATTTATTTTATTATTGTGACATTTTTTACTCTCATCCCAACGATTTGACATTAATTTATATTTTGTATTATTTTGTTCTCTTAAATTGTTATTTAAAATTATATTAACTTTAAATTTGTGTAAATTAAATAATTATATGTTTTTGCATGCCCATGTGACGGTAGAGCATGGAGAACTCTTTAAATTAAACATCTATGTATTGAATACCCATGTTTGCAAACCAATAAATGATTTGATTTGATTTGATTTGAACAAATACTTACATCAACACAATCTACGAAAACGCAACCTATTGGCTATTGCAAATGTTAGAAATTTACAAAACAAACCCAACAATTGTTACATTTTTGATGACAATAATGAAAACCTGGTGTACAGTATTAAGAATCACTATCCCAACCGAAACAACAGCCCAATTAAAATACAGAGAGGTAACTTCCAGGGAGATACACTCAGCCCACGGTGGTTCTGCCTTGCTCTAAACCTACTATCCAAAATATTAAAAGCTAGGAATCCCTTTCAATTCTACAGCTACCAACCGACCGACTGACCCACACAAAGGAGTTTTAAATAATTTACTGTTTATGGATGGTATTTAGCTAGACGCAGAAACCAAGAGACAACTTTACGAGCTAGCTAACCTAGCACAAACTTTTACAAATTACATTAAAATGGAGTTAGGCATAGAGAATGCAAAATAAATTCAGTAAGAGCAGGAAAGAATTACCAACACCAATACACGTTAGGTAC
The DNA here is from genome assembly GCA_937001585.2 of Brachylomia viminalis. Classification (NCBI taxonomy): domain Eukaryota; kingdom Metazoa; phylum Arthropoda; class Insecta; order Lepidoptera; family Noctuidae; genus Brachylomia; species Brachylomia viminalis. The sequence goes on along the minus strand of OW443302.2, from coordinate 7,606,428 downwards.
AGGATAACGAATACAGCCATTGGATGAACTAGACACTTATAAATATTTAGGTTACAATCAATCCCATCAGATACACTTCAAACATACTCGTACTAAACAAAATCTTAAATAACAACTTCAACACCGACTTAATAACTTACTTAAAACACAGCTCTATTCACGAAACACCATAAAGGCAATCAACACCTTTACCTGTGTTCATCTATTCATTCGGATAATTTAATAAACCGGGAATTTGGGACCAAAACTGACCATAAAAACTTACAACGGATTATCAACACTACAATGACAAAATTTCGCAAACATCTCTCAAGATCTTGTATACAAAGGTTAACGTTACCGAGAAAAGAAGAAGGCAGAGGATTTATAGATATCCTAAACTTACACAACAGACATATCACAACTCTGAGTAAATACTTCTTTGCCAAAACTGAATCTTCCCCAGTCCACAAACTAATAGAAAAACACCTCTTAATTTTAAAGACCATACAGAACAAAAAAAACGAGAATGTGATTGATGACAGAACCAAATGTCAAGAGTGGACCCAGAAATCCCTACGCGGGAGACATCGTCAAGATTAATGCCAATGAAATGTCGTCAAAGATGCGTCGAACACGTGATTAAATCGAGATGAAGTATTTCCAGAGACTGAAGGGTTCGTGCTTGCAATTCAGGATCAACTAATTGAGACCAAGAACTACAGAAAATACATTATAAAGAATTTAACAGCTGATACTTGTAGAGAGTGCAATAGTTCTCCAGAAACAACCCAACATATTACGGCACCTGCAAATCAATAGTCCGGACAGACTGCAAACATTGACACGCTCAAGTAGCCAAAGCCATACACCAAAACAAGCTCATACATACAAACTTATAGACACTCACAGACCACACAAATCACTTTAATAGACCCGACATCACATTAATTAATAAAATAAACAAAACTGGGTTCCTTATAGAAATTGCCGTGCCAAACACGCATAACTTACAGACTACAATAGCTGAAAAATTAACCAAACACACCGAACTAAAAGACGAAATAACCCGGCTTTCGCATCTTCAAAAAGTTACAATAGTCCCCATACAGCTATCTGCAACAGGAGTAATTCCTAAATAGAAGCTGTTTCAGTCATCAGTCCCTTAGTTCCCTCAATCTGCCATTTAACACCTACCATAGAAACAGCTCGATTCAAGCAGTAAGCAGTCTACGAGTAAAGAAGTTCTAAATAACACAATAATAAAATTGGAGGCGAAAATCGATACACTCGACAATGCAATCTTATGTAACGTCCCTGAAAAGTGTGCTTGAAATTTGATTACGTGCGGAAATAAATTGTTCAGTGAGCTAAAAACAAATCATTGCCATTCACCGTGTACCGCATGCACAAAACAGAACAATAAGCCAAAACATATTATTGTTAAGTTTACTTCGCGTATACTAAGAGATAATCTCCTGAGAGCACTTCGACCCTTGTACCTACCATTTGATTTGCCACCTCCTCCTCACATTGAACGCCATTAATAATAATAGCAAATGTGTCATTAGTGTAGCATATATTCCCCCTAAATCCCCTGAGGAAACATACCTATCTCATTATGACCTTCTGCATAAAACATTAGATAAACTTAGCACTAATACATTTTATCTGTTTGGTGATTTCAATTTAACTGATACATGCTGGCTTTCAAATCAAAACGGCAACGCCACAGCCCTACACTGATAAGGCAATAACTCACTGAGCGAATATATGAGTAACTTCATGTCACTACTTGACGCCGCGTAGTTTAAAAATGTCTTAAACCATAATGGTCGTACTTTAACACAAACCGCTTTGTCGGTGCCATATCAATTGGAGTGCGGAGTGAGACAGGGGGGTTGACTGCTCTCTTTAATTTGTATATGAATGCCCTGATTGAGGCGATTAGCAGTCATCATGTCGGTTGTCATATTGACGGTGTCTGTGTCAATAATTTAAGCTACGCGGACGATATGGTGCTGCTGAGCGCGGTAGGTATTTCAGTCGGCGGTACAATATTGATCACATGTGAACGTTACGCGATTGAATATGGGTTATTGTATAACGTTCAGAAAAGTCAGTACATTGTTTTTCAGCACGAGCTAAATACCATCTTTATGTGCCTCCCATACAGCTAAACAGTGTTGCTCTTGAGCGAGTGGACCAATTTAAATACCTAGTTCACTTGGTCACCTTAAAGACAATGCTGACATTGAAAGGGAAGGGAAGGCTCTTTCCGTGCGTGTGAATATGAAAGCCCGCAGGTTTGCATGTTGTACTGCAGACGTAAAAGGTGTCGATCTTTTGAGTATTTTGTACCACTTTCTACACATGCAGGTTATGGGAGAAATATTTGCAGGCGTCGTATGGAGCCCTTCGTGTCCAATTTAATATCGTGTTCAGAAAACTGATGGGGTTGCCATGGCGTTGCAGTGCGTCAGGTGTTAGCGGCGGCGCGTGTAGATCGTTTTTACACAATAATGGCCAAGCGCACAGCATCAATGGTGGCTCGAGCCATGGCCAGCCCTAACAGGGTTCTGAAAATTATTAGTGACAGAGTGGACTGTCCAATGTAATTCACTGCTGTCAGTTGCATGTGTCATCGTATCGTGTTGTTTACTAACAATATAGGTAAGGACAATGGTACTAACCCTTCACTCGAATTTAAGATTTTGAATTTGAAATGCGCTTTTCTATGAAGCAGCTGATATTTTTTTTGATAGGGGTAGGGATAGGGGGTCTAGAATTATGTGCTGAATCCATGTTAACAGTTTTTCCGTCGATGACCCTGCCTTCCTGTATAAGAACGGCTATTATAGTCAACTTTAGACATAGCAAATAGCTTAAAAGTTCGACGACTACTTTGAAAACCTATGTTCGCTTCCCAACAATTGATATTTTTATGCTTCCTTTTTTACATTTTGTTAAATTATTATTTGATAGTGCTTACAACGTAGGTACACAAAAACATTAAGTTTAGGCCTCTTCTGTCATCTTTGGTACTAATAAAAACAACTACAAATACTATAATAACAGTAGTATTATAATATTATTTTAGTGATAGCTGTTCGTCAGGAATAATCTGTAAGAATGCCCCAGTCAGTGTAACAATGTTGAGCCATTAGGTAGTATACCTACGCAGGCGCTCATTAGTTAAATAAATACGAAAAACTTCGCAAGCAATGGGAAATTACTACTGACGTCTGCGGGTGTCGACCTCAGGGCGAGCTGCATCTCACACGGACTCATACGTCTCTTGCTCCCGCGTCACCAGTCCTGACTCTCTTCATATTTTGGCTGCTGAGACCAAAACTACAAACGTAGCACACAGAAAAGTTTCACTAAAAATGTGTACATTGTGTCTTACGACTTCCACGCAAACGAAGTCGCGACGATAGCTAGTAAGAAATACGAATAAATATCGCGCCGTAAATTGGATCCCAAAAACAATAAAACCGCTTTTTTAACAATAAACGAAAGCAGACGATCTCACTTTCAAAGACATACAGACCCGGAAATATATTAACGTAATAAAGTCCTATGCCATAAAAATATTCATTGTTTTGGGCGAGAATAAAACTACCAAGAAATGTAACGAGATAGGAAACTATAGCATAGCAACTACCTATATTTACCTATTGGCATTTCAAATACTATCTAGCTATCATCCAAAATATGATTCACACGGGATATTATCAACTATGAATTACAAATGGACTACCAACTGACTAAAGTGCAAAGCTGACGATACTCAATCTACGGCTGAGTTGCATGTGAGTAGCATCAAAACAATATTGGTCCATTTGCGTCAAATTGGCGTGGTAAAAGAACTTGATAAGCGGGTGCCGCACGAACTGAACGATCGCCAGCGCGACGAACGCGTTGAGGTATGCCCTGCGTTGCTTAACAGACACAGAAACGAAGGGATTTTGAACCGCATTGTCACTTGCGATGAAAAATGGATTCTTTTTGATAATCGTAAGCGGTCATCATATTGGTTAGACCTTGGTTCAGCGATAGGCAAGGCCCCAAACGAAAACTTACCCCTGAAAAAGTCATGGTGGTCCAGTGCCGGTATAATTCAGCACAGCTTCTTACCAAATGGCACCAGCATAACTGCGGATGTTTACTGTGAGGAACTGAACACAATGATGGAGAAGCTCGCCAATCTCCGGCCAGCCTTGGTTAATAGCTCGTCCCCGCTGCTCCTACACGACAACGTTCGAGCTTATACGGCACAACAGACGGCCTCTAAGCTACAAACAAGAGCTAGGATTGGAAGTTATGCGTCATCCACCGTACTCACCAGACCTGGTGCCGACAGACTTTTACTTTCTCCAAAATTTGGACAACTTCTTGGCAAAGAAAAAATTCAATACCAGAGAAGCATTAAAAATGCATTTGAAGAGTTTGTTGGCTCCCGTACACCTGATTTCTTCAAGAAGGGCATTGATGGGCGCTGGCAGAGATGCATCGGTAGCATGGGTGCATATTTTGATTGACAGAAATAAAAAATATTTATATAAAAAAATCTGTATACTAAACAGCAATTTCATAGGTAAAGACCTAATATTATATGCCTTAGGTAGAAATAGATACGTTATGTTAACTTAAAAATTAAATTTAAAAGAGATATTATTGTGTTTATTCTCTAAATTACGACAAGTAACACATGTACAATAAATGTTGTCTTTAAAGTAAAATAAAATAACGATTTTAAATGTTGTCAGAAAATTTGCAAGCTGAACTTGCAAATTTTCTGACAACATTTAAAATCGTTGTCGTTGTCATTGTGTATACTTCTTATTGTTAAAATCTCTAAGAAATTTACTACAATGGGCAGCAATTAACAAAACACATACTAATTACGTGTACCTACTAAGCTGATAACTAACGTGGAATTAGATCGGATTTCTCAGCAGGCACTTAAAATATCGAGTACTTAAAGGACTAATAAAGACGAGATTAGAAAGTCATAAATTACCAATAAGTGGTAGTTAACAAGGGATTTGCATAGTTAGTTATTAATTATTTTATTTTGATTAAAATTTATTTTAGCGACAGACTTTTGACCCTAGAGACATTTAGTGCCATAGCCCCACAAATCAAAATTTTAGAAAAAAGCTCACTGCCCCTTCTAGGGTCCCCAATTTTAGAAGACAGCTTTTCTCCTTTCATCGACGAAAACATCAAAAACTCCAACGAAATTTCGGACAGACTTTCCAAAATTAATTTACATTCGGCATTCACGATGATTAGATACTGTTGTTTCGGCCCAAATTTTATATATTTTCTTTATATGGAAGCAGCCACATCTGTTGCACACAACACTAACATCCATTTTAAATGTGGCCTTGGACGACCGAACCTGGCTTCAATCCACACTACCCATCAGGCCTCGACCTCCGCAAAATTACCAATATTAGCTTACCCGGTTCCTGTCTTCTGTCCACAGCAACAAAGAGTTTACCGGGAACATTTTAGCCGCCTCTCTGGTTGACTCTGAAGTGCCGTGCTTGACCGATACGGTGAACGCCTGGACAGCAGTTTGCCCGGATACAGGTCGACACGTGAACCCATCTTAGTGGGATGAGCCGCTGTGCAAGATGATACGGAATAATCTTATCAATACGACCTCCAATACTGCTGAGCGTGCCCGCCTGCTGGCTGTGGGAGGATGGGAATCTGGTTTCAGGCGCTACCGTCACCCAACATAGACACTGCTGGGTGACACCACTTTCCGGCTCGCAACTTCTCTGCGTTTGGGCGCTCCTTGCGGGGCTCCGCATCGCTGCCAGTGCGGTGTAGCTGTCGACTGCCTCTGAAACAATGGCCTAACTTGTAGTAAGAGCTCAGGCCGGATAACACGGCACGCCAGCATTAACGATATCATCCGCCGTGCTTTTGTCACCGCCGACTGTTTTAGAACTCAACGGCTTGGCACGCGACGATTGGAAGAGACCAGACGGACCATACTGCCCTCGATGTTAGGCAGGCCTTTGGTGTGGGATGCAACATGTGTTGACACCCTTGCGCCATCCCATCTTCCTATTACGGCGGGCTGTGCTGGAGCAGCTGCTGCAGGTGCGAAAAACCTCAACCGGCCAAAATATTCCTATCTTATTGGGAGTTATATGTTCGAGCTTTTTGGCGTAGAAACACTAGGGCCATGGGGGTCCGAGTGCCCACTTGGTTTTTCGAGACATCGCCGATCGGTTAGTCGACTCATCACGTGACCAAAGGGGCTGGCCTATTTTTTGGCCAACGAATCAGCATCGCCATACAGCGTGGCAATGCTGCCAGCTTTTTGAGCACCTTTCCTGTCAACAGCGATGCGGAAACATTTTTGATGCCCTATGATTATTTTCCTTCTTTTATATATTCATGTAATCATCATCAGCCTATAATGTTCGCACTGCTGGGACACAGGCCTCCTCTCGGTGAGAGGGAGTGGGCCGTAATCCACCACGCGGGCCCAGTGTGGGTTGGTAGATGTCACATGTCTTAGAATGTTTGGTTCTACGACATGCCGGTTTCCTCACGATGTTTTCCTTCACCGTTTTGAGAGCAGTGGTGATGAAATAATTTATACAAAGTAAAGCGCCTGTCTAGGTTCGAACCTAAGACCTAGAACTCGTAAGTCGTAGCCGTTACCACTGCTCAGTTTTTATTATAAATAGACGAGAAAAATATTTTGGAAAGTTTGAGTACCAATTTGAACTTGCTTGTTATTCTGAATACTACTTCGTTCAAGCATAAAGTCTTGTTCGATGCAATAGTGACTCGTCTAGGTGATCATCTTTCTGGTGAAGACAGTGCTACCCATGAGGAGTTTTGTCGAAGATTTACACGAGCTGCTGAACATAGATGACAATAATTTCACCGTATTATTAACGATTTTAGAAAAAAAAAATTTGATGTTGCTCAAGCAAATGTGGATTGCCCAAGCTGCATGCAAACCGATTTTTTTTGGATAAGTATCAAGAGACGAGAGACCTATTGATTTTACCACTCCGGAACCTTCGTCGTCTTCATCGGTAGGAACAACGACGAAAAGATCTTGAAAACCTTTCGAAGATCTAAGAAACAAGCAAAAGAAAAGAAAATCTGAGGAGCATAAAGACGAAGATGCAAATGAGTTGGCGCATTCAGCTGTAGTACCTCTAAAAGAAGATGATCGTGAGGACATTGCATCTGTCATTGAACATATGCAAAAAAGTCCCGAAGCAGCTACAAAAATTAAAGAATTGATCAAGAAACCAGTTCATCGTATTGTCTTTAGTCTAGAAAAAGCTTTAGGGTTACTTCTGTCCTTAAAGCTGACTAAATGGCAATACATAACTTTAAGGGAAACAGCCACTCGAGCAGGTGCTAAACATATTAACCCCGCTTACTACAAGCTGCAACAGGCCAAATTGCAATGTTATGACAATCAATTACGGTGTTTGATTCATTAGCAAAGATTGCTCTCCAAGCATAACTGGATATCACTGCAAAGAGGATAATTGACAGTTTTACTAAAAATGTGCAAGACAAGCAGTTAACGCTGATATCGAAGTGAATCTAACCAAAGTCGGTACAAGCAAAAAATGGACTGCGAGCAAGATGACTCAAGCATCTTTATGACCTCTCTTGTACCGCTAAAGCTGACTGATGGAGATGAAACTCTATGGGAGAATCCTAAACCCTGCTCAACATTATATTGTCCTCCAACGAAAAACGAAGATTTAGTCATCGAAAAGAAAGCGAGCATGAATAACGAAATTAAGGTCTTATACCTACTGAGTGCAATAAAATACTGTAAGTCATAAACTGATTATGACGATGATCGATGGCAAAATATGTACATATATTTCGGAAGCCTAGTCAAACGCTGCGTGCTGTCTGTGCTTGGCTAAACCGAACGAAATTAACAGGAAATTAGCACAACGAGTTGTTAGAAACCAGGAAAAAGCAACCATGACCCGTTTAAAAATGAGCTCAATTTTCTGGTTGATATTGTGAAACAAGGATCAGGAACTACTAATGACGGGAATAAAGCAAGGAGATTTTTGAGTTTCCCGACAAAACAGCTACTATCACTGGGATAGACGAAGAATTGGTTCGCAGGTTTGCAGTGATTCTGCAGGCAATAACTTCAGTGGGCTATACAATATGTAACAAAAACCCTGTTGTTCCTTTTACCTACGTTTTAAGAATCGGTATACATACGTAATAAAGCAAGTAGTTTATAAAAAACTGTTAACAAAAATAATTAAAATAAATATTGAATTATTAATATTTGTAATGTTTAACTGGTTGCTTACCTCTGCAATTCTGCATGAAGCGATGACGCGAAACCAGAAAAGAATAGAACGTTCCCGCCACTCTCTTTGATCGGTGCCGCTGCGCCGCCTACCTAACTATTTTTCTACACAAGTTAGTGACCTTGTCAGCTGTTGTTTATCACTTTAACGAATGAATCTTTGAAAATGTTGGTTAACACGGTATTTTAAAGCACAATTGATAATTGTTAAAACTACATTTAACACTTCATTACATTCAAAACAACAAAGTCGCCGCGTCTGTCACATACAACCTTATGTCGATGTCACATCTCGAGTCCTCGGTTTGCCTGCGTTAGCTCGATGTTGGTCTCGTCCGTGCACACCACAGAACACTATTACTCCTTGTATTGTAATTACGTACGTATGCGCAAACCCTGGAATGCGATCGCCGAAGGCAATCGTAGACTCGGAAAATGTTTTTGGAAGAGTCTGCGTGCTTCTAGCCCACTTAATTGAGATTTCATTTTACTTTATAAAGATACTTCTTTTTGACTAATCTGTAAATTCTCTAAACTTGACTTGGTTCACGTACGTCATTTTCGGGTGAAAATCAGCGCCGTGCTGTGGGTCCCCCATAGCACAGCATCATGCTGAGTGGAAGCCTTTTTGTCACGGTCACGGCGTGCAGCTGCCGACTATTTATGTTCTGTGTTCAAATGTGTTACTTAAATCTGTTTTGTTCTTATGTTTTTTATTCGAGAGATCTTATCTTTTTGTATGCAGGTGCACTGTAACAAAGATATCAAATGTTCTTTCTTCTTTCTTTCAGACCCGGCTGCCGTACCGTCAAGATAGCCCCACTTTACGAGGCTGAAGTAAGTTGTAGTCTTTGACAGTGAGTCGTAAGAAACGGCTTTAAAACGGCAAATTGACGAAGTATGACTATTTGATAAACAATATTTTTTTACTATACTATTTATAAATAAGCCTCTGCAGATTGAAAGTGGATGTTTGGCCCTACGCCTAAATAACGAAGAACATAACAAACAAAGAAAATAAATACAACGTGGGTGCTAATTTATTGAGTCTCCGTTTAACTAAGATTACATAATCTACCTTCAAGCATGTCACTTTCAATAATGTTGTGTGCCTTGTAGTCTGTGCTAAATAAATGTATTTATTTTTGTATTTTGTATTATTATTTTTTTGTCCTTCTTCTTCCTTTTTCTTCTAATGTTGTTAGTACAACGAACACAAATATTTCAATAATTTATTAATGTTGTTTTAGGACTCCCTACTTAAAGGATAAAAACGTAACCCTTTTGTTGGTAAGATTTGAGGTCAGTTGTATGTGGACTATTTTTTTTCGATAAAGATTTAAAAGGCATAGTTGCAGAAGTTTTTACCTTGGACCCTCAAGCGCTGAAAGAATTCAAGTACTTTTAATAATATAAAATGTCCAGTTTTAAGAACTTGGAAATTTATTTTATACAGCACGGGGTATCTTACCCAATCGCTAAACTACATTTCACGAGGGCCAAAAGTAGAGAAGTAAGTATTCGCCCATTGTATATTATGTAGTGTTCAGTTTAATTTTTGTTGTTATGTTATTTGTGGTGTAGGTACAATAAAGAATATATAAATAAATAAATAAATATTCTAATTTCTAGGCCAGAAACTAGATTACATTTTCTATATACCCTGCAATCTTGTCAGATGTACCCAGCTACCTAGTTTAAACAGTTCGTCGAGGCTAGCATTCAATTACAGTGATCGGGAGACGCTATTTGTCAAGCGTTTCAATCAAGTGCCAAGATAGGTCACGATAATTTAACATTCAGTCTTCGTACCTAATAGTTATGTCGATACGAACACCTGCGGGCCTAGACATAGTGACATTCTATCATCGATTAGGTATGATGATAGAAAAATCAAAATGTATTGGATTGACTTAAGGGGACTACATGACCTAAACGCAGGTTTTATAATGCCTAAAAGTATATGATCCACTGCAGTAAACAAAATCTGAAAAATATATGATATTCTTCAGGATTTATGCTAGTTAGATAGTGTATTGAAAATATAATACAAAAAAATAATTTGCTTGAAGAACAATCTGAGAAAAAAAAAACAGATTGATTGCAAAAATATTCTAACGATTAAAAACCATACTAATATAAATGCAAAAACAATCTGTTTTTTTTCTCAGATTGTTCTTCAAGCAAATTATTTTTTGTAAATAGAGAAATGCTTCATATTTTGCAATACATTACCAACTTTGTGTCATCGCGCTTCTCTTTCTTTTCTATGCAGTCGGACAGTGACCGCGCTTTAGCTGTTGTCAGCCCCTTAAGCTACCGAAAAGCTTATATCAATCCTGTTGAAAGTCGTTGTAGAAGTACTAAACGCTTTGAAAGCAATTGCCACTTGTCTATGAATACTTATCTAGGCTTCATATATACTTTAAGAATCCTAGATATACCCAATAATATCATTTTCAGACACAAAAGTGGAACAGATGTGTCGATCTAATTGGTAACTCACTCGTATCTGAAACAACCACAGTCACTGATAATGGAAACAAGAAACATCCTGCCAGTTCTGATAAATAAGACTGCGCAAACAAACCTCATCAAAAGTAGTATTCAGGCTTTTCCGCAACTTGCTAATCCTATTCCGAGTACTGTCAAAAATATATACAAGTATACAGGCCTAAATTGCAAGTACTTTTATATGTTGTGTGTGTGCTGACTAGTCGAGTTTTTAACATCGCCTGTTTTAAGTTTAAAAAGTTTTAACGGGCACAATAAAAAGGAATATAGCAATAGAAAGGAAAAACAAATGAAGTCGCGAATCTGCATTGAGCAAGCGTCCTGATCAATGCCTTCTCTGTATGCGAATAGGTCTTTGGTCTGCAGTGGGACAATAATAGGCTGAACATGGGTACCAGGCTATTATTCATCAAGTTTCCTCTCCCAGTAATCAATGATTGGAGTATAGTCTGCAGAAGAGTCAATAATCAATATAAATTGTTGACAGCGTAGTGGTCAGTTAATTTTTGCCTGTATACGAAATTCTTTGGCCGTCTGTACTCCAATCATTGATTATTGGGAAAGGAAACTTGCCCAGCTGTGAAATGGCAGCTTCTTTGTTTTGCTCCAGTGTATCCGCAACTTTAATACTCTAACTAGGAGTAAACTGTAGTCATAATGACAACTCGGACGCTGGTTTGAAACTTTTTGGGGGAACTGAAGTGTGATAGGTCTTAGGAAATGTTTCAAGTGCTTGAGAATTAAACTTTCATCTTTCTTGTAAGTCCCTGTTGTTAATTAGATAGAAATCTTGAGCTCTTGTTGAGTTTTGCGCAGGTTTAAGTAAGAAATTATCTCTTGGCGGTATTTAAATTTTCATTTAATTAACATTTTAAGTCCTTTTTGCCTCCTACTTTATAGATATAATTCTTTCACTGTGTTTTAAGTCACATCGAAAAATTCTCTTTGGTTGGAATAATAATCAAACTGTTTCTGATTCTGATTTCTGAGAGTTGTGCAACAAAAAAGATTTGCGATAACCGGTGATGCATAATAAAGACATTCAGCGCCATATTCAGTAGGTAACTACCTCTTCATTTAATCAGTATAACAATACCGCAGTGATAAGACACTAACCGATATCGCAAAACGACGTAACAGCTGCCCACCACCACTCAAGCCTTAAAAGGGATACAAAACACAAAAACCCGGACAGTACAAAAATATTTTATCCGCAAAACTAAATATCAAGGCAATACTAAGTACATTTATCTCTTATGCATCAAAGACCTCGTTAAGCTGTCCATCCGAAGTTAAGACACAGTTGATAGATTGCGAGCCAGTGGCCGAAAAAAGAGCAATCCGGTATTTAAGTCCGTCCTAAAACTCGTATAACCCCGTCTTGCCAAAATTGGTGGACAAAAAACTGGCTGGCGTGCAGCCAAGTCTGCAGAGTGGAAAAACTTTTAGTGTTCATATTAACATCATTAGAGCAATTACTGTTTCTCTTTTACGCGTTCTAAAATGGTTTGTAGCATTGAATAACGGTTCAGGGCTTATAATGCAATTGTTTTCTTTTGGTGTTTATCTAAAGTCTTGTTATCTTTTAATGCAAATATTGTAAGAATAATGTTACATAGTGACTGGGGCTGACTTGGAAAGACCTTGTCTAGCAGTGAACTGCGATAGGCTGAGTTGATTGATTGGTGTTACTTAGCAATTATGATATATAAAAATGAAGAAAAAAAGCAACTTCTGGTTCCTATGCAATTTTGTTCCGGTTCAAATTAGAGGGGGATCAGAGCCAACCTCGTCTTTTATTTCCGCCGTAAACTTTTCTTGTCTATGCAATGCATGGCGTTGTCATGGCAATGTATTTAGACCTAAACACTTTTTTTTTTTACATTTGAACTAGGCCAGTCGAATTGACCCAAAAAGTTGCGAACAAATTCTTAACATTCGTCCAACTTGCTCTGTATCGTCTGCATAAAATAAACGTACGTAGTTCATGGATTACGACCATAACAATCTGCAAATTCCAACGGACCTAGCAATCAAATTTACACTATAAAGCATTTTATTAAGTGTTGCGAACAAATTTTAAATATTCGTCCAACTTGCTCTGTATCGCCTGCACCAAATTAACGTATGTAGTTCGTGGATTACGACCATAACAATCTGCAAATTCCAACCGACCTAGCAATCAAATTTACATGATAATTATAGGATTTTATTAAGTGCCAGTCATTTAAATTAATTAAAAGTCGAATAGTAGACTATTGTGCTAGTTATAAGTCCACTATTATTCCCTAAGCCCGCAATAAAGGAACCTCTTTTTGGTTGTTAAGTACAATGAAGGTAATTGGCTTAATTGCTAGGCCAGCCCCCATTGTGCCGATTCGGGAGTCGAATCATGTTGAAATAAATTCACCTAATTTCTTTTTGCCTGCTTGCTATGCGGAACCTTTTTTATTTCGGTATAGGATAGATGATTGAAAAGGTTAATTTATTGTTATGCTGATGAGAATACATTTAAACGCTTCTTTTTCCTTTTTTTGGAAGAGTGCCGTATTGAAAATAATCTCCGTTTATTTCACTGTTAAAGGAATCACTGCTTCCAAACTGCTTCTTTGATTCGACCATCAAAATTTTTTGAAATTCTCTACACCTTTGGTGTTGGCTGGTCCGGTTTGACATAATATATTTTATATATTTGACTGACCGGTTGGTGCAGTTGGTAGCGACCCTGCCACTGAGCCGCTGATCCTGGGTTCGATCCCCGGTCAAGTCAAACATTCGGCTGTCGCTGAAAACCAGCGCTGGGGCTCTGTCTTGCATAGGGTCGCAGCATAATGCTGAGCGATAGCCGTTTTTCGTGGATGTGACGCATGTTTCCCCCAACCTTTTCCTATTTGTTGTGTTTTCTTATTTTCTGCGTCATGTTTACCGCAATTAAACGCATTTTCTTTTTCCTTTCTTCATTGTGTGCATGAACATGTCTGTTTGACCTGTGTCTGGGTGTGTATATGTATATAAGTACGTATATCAGTCATCAGGTTACCGTAGTACAGGCTCTGCCTAGTTCGGGACCTGAAGACCTTGTGTGGATGTTGTCTCATTCATTGCGTTATTTACGTTGTTGAGCAGACAAATATATGGATAATAGTTTTTTGTTCATTTGATAATCAAGAAAGTGCCATAGAGCTATTGCAGTTAATTGTCTACGTGAGTCTACGTGATTGTCACAGGATCGGATAAATTATAGTAATTCTATTCTCCTAAAAACCATACGTCCAAAAGCAGATCACGCTAACCATTAAAACTTTTTACTTTTACCATCGACATCGAAAAGACTAATGACCATTGAAACACTGCAGTACTACGCACAAACGAACAATTCCTTTGCAAAATTACAGTTCTGTTTCGCATACTAACACTCATTTGTTAACAGTAACACTAATTGAAAAGCGCATTGCTATGTTAACATGGACTCATTACTTTCTTCCTTAATTTTACTCGGAGGTCGGAGTTTACTTCGTATACGCATTGTGTTCGCCTTGACATGGCACATCATTACGCCATGATGCTTTTGCGTAACCGTATATACCTACAATTTTGTAGGATTTGTAGTCTAGAGCCGAGCATGGAACGATTGTGTAGTAGGTGCTTATAGTATTTAGATTTTTAAATAACTCCAAAATGAAGTAGGTCAATAGTTATTTGTATGTTATGTCCAAGTATCAGCAGAGTAGAGTGGTAGATTTAGTAATTATAAATAATTTCTAAAGTCCGACTAGTGACCGCCTCTTAGGTTTAGTGTCAGCAAGCGCTAGTGCTTTGACTGTTGCGACTTCGACATGCTCTGACGAGACAGGTGAGGCCATGTACGAGGACATTTTGCCAAGGAAATGCACAGTACGACTAAGGCCCACTACGACGTTGTTATGAGGGACTTCAATGCCAAAGTGGGAATACAAGAACGTGGCAAATCGAAAGTCGGACCATTTGGTTTGGGGAGCAGGGATCACAGGGGGCAAATGCTGGTCAACTTTTTAGGATGACAAGGGCTTGTCTTGATGAATCCGTTCTTTGAAAAGCAACCCCAAAGAAAGTGGACTTGCCCGTTATGACATACGGTGCCGAAACGTGGACACTGACAGTCAGGCTGGCCACAAAAAGGTCGCGCAGCGCGCTAAGGAGCAGGCTATGCTCGGAGTTTATTTGAAGGATAAAATCAGGAATTAAATTATCTGAAAAAGAACTGGAGTTACCGACATAGCTTGCTGAGTAAGCAAGCTGAAGTGGCAGTGGGCTGGCCATGTTTGTCAAAGGACCGATGGCCGGTGAAGCAGACGAGCCCTGGAGTGGAGATAAGGAATTGCAAGCGTAGTGTGGGACGCCCCCCAGCTAGATGGACCGTCGACCTTAAAATGGTGGCTGGGTCAGACTGGATGCAGACAGGATTTAAACACTCAACTCTTTAAGAAAAGTAATTGTTAATTCTTTAGATATAATAAAATCGTAGCGAAGTCAAAACTGTACAAGTGTACATTGAATAATTTGAAAAGAGTAATTGCTAGAAGGTCTAGGAACTATAAATTTTGCTTAGATATTCGCTTTAAGTCTGGTCTGTCTGTAGGCTATAAATTATCACACCATTTGCTATGAGGGATGAGCAATATAGCATTATGTTCGTTTTTTCTATAGTAGCAAATTGTAAAAAGACGAACCAAAAGGTTAGAATATTGCAGTTAGTTAGAGATCTTTTGTTATTACTTAGCAGTATTTGTATGATTATAACATAGGCAAAAACTTTTTTTTGTTTGGGAAATCATCAAATATCTTCTCTCGGTCTGGGCGGAGCGGGAGGGCCTGTCAGATTCTTACTGACTAAAACCCACCCGTGTTCCTTCAGTTGCCTGTACCAGGGGCCGCGGTAACCATTTCGGACTTTTCCGTAGCTGGCAGGCATCGGCCCTAGCGGGCCCCATCATTTGGTGTCGACATTTATTTGAGGCGCGCGTGGAATACAAAACGCTGTCGTCCCGGGTCTGGTCCTCACCGTACGACGAGCTTCCCATTGCTCGCCGTCCGCAATCCAGCGCCTATGGTGGCCGGGAATCGGTCTGGGATTCCCGATGCCCAGAGCGTCTCCTGCAGCGACTAGGGGCATGAGGGCGCGAATTTTGCCTCTCCCTCACGGTTCCGCCTCCTCCTTCGCGAGCATTACTGCTTCGCAGACGGAGGTGACGGCTTACCATGCCCTCTTGCTCCGTACCATGGCCTG
The DNA here is from genome assembly GCA_937001585.2 of Brachylomia viminalis. Lineage (NCBI taxonomy): Eukaryota > Metazoa > Arthropoda > Insecta > Lepidoptera > Noctuidae > Brachylomia > Brachylomia viminalis. The sequence goes on along the minus strand of OW443302.2, from coordinate 7,590,322 downwards.
GACCAGGGCCAGACGCGAGAGATCGCCACCGGCGATAGCCTCCACAAGGATACGGCGGCGGCGGTGCTCTGCTCAAGCCGGGCAGACCTCCACCATGTCCTCCGGGCGATCCACAATATAGGCTAACTTATATAATAGTCACTTGCTCCCGCATCACCAGTTCTGACTTTCTGTGTATATTTTGGCTGCTGATAGCCAAATTACATACGTACTATACAGGGTTTTTTGTAATAACAATGTGGCTGTTACTTTAGTATATTGTGGTGTCTTTCGACATCCACGCGAACGAAGTCGCGGGTACAAGCTAGTAAAAAAAAAAAAAATTAAAGATTCAATATAAATCTTGACCTTGCTAATTTAATATAAATTTAATTATTTTAAGAGCTATTGTGACCCTTTAGTACGTAGATAGAAAAGAAAAATGGTATCGTATATCTGTAATCAGTTGTGTTTTACCGCCAAAGTGGTAGATGTGTGTTAGCCGCGCTGTGAAGAGATGAGTTCGGACATGCTCACTCGTTCGGCAAGATACATTGCCTCCACTATCTGCTTCATCTTCTGTTTATTAACTCTACTAAATCTTTTATTTTTTTCCCATTTTCTGTACAGTGCCTCAATCATGCAGACCCATGATTCAGATCTATTGGCGCAGTAGCTGAGTAATGGACGACTGAGCGATGGGTCGTGGTGTCGATGTCCGTACTAAACAAACGTTAGTATGGTCCCAGAAGTTCAGGGTGGTTGGAAATGTGAGACAAGCGTGTGTAAATGCCAGCTATGAAACAGAATGGATTCATAGGGTAGGGTAACGTTGCCAAAACTGTGCCACGCTACAATCTGTCTCTCGAATTAATTAAGTGAAACTGCAGTCCTAGTCATCATATACCTAGCCTTTTTCCAACTATGATGAGGTAGGCTTCCAGTCTGACCGGATGCAGCAGTGTTTTACTTGGAGCGACTGCCTATCTGACCTCCACAACCCAGTAACTGGGTATCACGATACCCCTTGGCAAGATTGGTTGTCAGACTTTCTGGCTTCTGTAACGACTGTCAAAGAGCTCAGTCCAAGTAGTTGCAATAACGCAAAGCATGTAGTACATTTTTATAGGACACACACACTACACTTTAACAACTTTAAACGTTACAATACCGCGTGCTAGGAACCTAAATTTTTCATTCCCGCCTCCACGTCACACCAGGTTGTAACACAAGTGTGACGACGAGTACCTTATCCTCGTCGTCACACCGCTAGTTTTACTACACCTTTTGTATCACAACATTAGTGTTGTGGTTGTAATAGATAAATCCCCCATCTACCTGTTCTATCTAACGCATATTGGTCGACTAAAGTACTGTTTTACTTACTTAATTTTGATTAAACTAAAATTAATCGCACTAACGGACGATTAATCTAATGATTTTTTTAAGATATTGGATATTTCAACTATGTACGAAATACCTAATGGACAACTCGCCTACAGTTTATTAATACTGTGTATTCTAGTCGTTTTTGGCACGCACCGAGCGAGCGAAGCAAGCGTGCCGCGACAGCGGGCGGCGAGTGCGTAGGGATCGCTGTGCCAACCTTTTTTCTCCGGGTTGGAAACTCCTCATGAATGTCCACCGCCCTGGGACGGGCGGCGGGGTCTATCAGACTCTTACTGACTAAAAACCACCCTGGTGTTCCATCTCACACCTACACTGGGGGTCGCGGGAACGTACAATCCTTCCGCAACCCCCAACTGGTGCCGGCCCGCCGCCACGGGCTTCTTCGAGTCTGGGGGAGGGAGTGAGATGTTAGACTCCCCCGCGACGTCTAAGAGGGGCGCACGTGGAACACTACGCGCCGCCACCTCGGGTCCTGATGTGTGGGGGGCGGCGGACGTCCCCGAGTCGCCCCTGGACCCATTTAGGGAGGCTAAAAGTGGGTGTTATCCGCCCTCCGCCGACGCCCGGTGCGCCTTCTGCGGGCCGGGTTAGTGGACGAGATCTCCCTCTCCCTTTCCGCAGCCTCTTTCTGCGAGACGACTGTTTCATAGAAGGAAACCACCGCATCCCAGGACTCGTCGCTGCCGACCATCGAATCGCTGTGCTAACCTAACCTAACCTTCTTGCGAGTAAACATATTATGATAGAAAAAAAATATTGTCAGATGGGAACAAACAGTCCGAAAAGTGATACAAGTATTTTAAAAGATACTTAGGTACCACACTATTATTTATAAAAGGTATTGTAAAACCATAGGTGTGACGACGAGAAAAAAAAGTACTTGTCGTCACACTAGTGTGACAACCTGGTGTGACGTGGAGTCGGTCGAAAAATAAATCTATTTTGGTTGCAAATCCATGTGATGTCCCTAAACAAATAATAACTAACATATAGTACTCAGATAAAAGTGGTCTAGTGTTTGCAAGCGCTACCGCTGACCATGACGTCCTGGGTTTGATTCCCAGGTCGACCAAAGTGTGATTGCGCGTTTCCATCCGGATTTTATAAGTAGAAGCCCGGACTCTAAATTTGTGCCCGGCTGATGGCAATAGGCTCGACCCATATTAAATGGGCCTTTAATATAATTGGCGAAATGTGGGTTTACGATATAAGGTGTCGTTTTGCATCCTCGTCAAATTCGAGGTGGTAACTATGCTAATGATTCTCGACACGAATCAATAATAAAATAAGTAGGCAGTTCTTTTTTATAATTTTCCGTGGCCCGTGTGATACCACCCTGTAACTGTAACGCACGCACACAGCGACATAGTCCTGCGACACTGCCTACCGTATACGCAACGGGGCGATTCTGTTCTTTGAAAGTTTCTTCTGTTGAAAGTTGATTCTGAAATACTGTCAAATTTAAATAAAAAAAAAAAAAACAAGTATGTATTAATTATTGAGCAGAATCTTAACGAGGATCCAAAACGACAGGTTGTATGTACACCTCTGCCTCACCCTTCGGAAGAAACAGGCTTGATGTTAAATACACGGTGACATTTGAATCACAGTTTTGCTAGAACAAACGTTGTTTAGACCATGGTCTACTACCATTCTATAGCATCAACTATGTTATTAAAACAATCTAATTTAGGAGTTCTCAATTTTTTTTTCTCATTTATTTGCGTCATGTTTACCGCAAATAAACGCATTTTCTTTCTTTCTTTCTTATGTTACTCAAACGTGTAATAATCAGCCGCAGTGTCTGTGTTGTAGGGCGTAACGATAATCCCGACAGTTTTAACATTGCCTTTTTTGTGTTTTTTTTTAAACCTATGACGTCTTTTTTTCTATTGGTTGCTATAGAATGGTTGTAGACCATGGTCTGAACAACGTTTGTTCTAGCAAAACTGTGATTCAAATGTCACCGTGTATATGTTAAAAGTGGCGTAAGAACGAGTCTTTAGAAAAAGTTTCTTTTCTATAAACCTGTCATGTTTTGGAATTTGACTCCCCTTATCTGTTGACTATTAGTATTCAGTCTCCGTTTGCTCTGAAACTTATTTTGTGTGATTGTTTTAATAAAACTACGAATTTAGTACGCGCCACGCATGTTGGCGGTTGACAAATTCTGTGTGTATTGGGACGCTTGCTAATATTATGGACCGTGTATATGTTTGTTTTTTGTAAAAGATACATGTTTGATCTTGGTACTATTGTAAAGAAACAGTGTGCAATAAAGAGACTGTTAGCAAAATACTCTGCTTGTCACTGGACAGATGAATTCAAATAGCACAATGCAGAACTTGGTTGCACATTTTTTTACGTGTGAATATGCAGACTAACCACAAAATCTGGCTATTTAAAAATTATATTGTTTTAAAAGAAAGAAAGAAAAAGTGTTTATTGTGACACGTACAGGAAGTGCATAAACTAAATTATAAAATAAAAAACCAAACTATATAAAAACATAAAGTAACAGAAGAAAAAGGAAAAAAAAATAAGGAAAAAAGAATTGGAAAAAGGAATTTCCAAATAAATAAATTAATATCTGAACACGTACTCTCGTTCTATTGGGCGTAGATTGCGCAATCATAATCAGTCAATAATGTTCCCACTGCTGGGACACAGGCCTCCTCTCCGTGAAAGGGAGCGGGCCGTAATCCACCACGCGGGACCAGTGCGGGTTGGTAGATGTCTTTGACATTTTTGTTTCTAGGACATGCCGGTTTCCTCACGATGTTTTCATTCACCGCTTTGAAAGCAGTGGCGATGAAATAATTTACCCAAAGTAAAGTGCCAGTTTGCGATCGAGAACCCACGACATACAACTCGTAATTCACGGCCGTTACCACTGGGCCACCAATGCTCTCGCGCTCGATAGCGCAATCACTATCCCATAACAGTGGAATATTGATATTATTTTTAAAACTAGCGTACCTAGGTGTTTTTAAATATGCAATACTGCGATATATTTCTGAACAATTTCGATGACAGCTCAACAGTTATCCAAAACTGAAAATTGATGGACATGGGAAATACAAATCATTTTTGTTGCGAATAACTAGGTATTTTTTTATTTAAAAAACAACACGGAGCTGTCCATCATGAGTTGGCTGACATACGCCGTGCTATCGGCAACATTTTAAATCGAAACATTGTATTTAATTAGAGTGACTTTTGTTTTGTATCTATACCTATACATATTATTAACTTCTTCTCACGACTTCATTCGCGTGGAAGTCGTAAGATACCACAATATACTAATATAACAGACATATTTTTATAAAAAAACTTTTCTGTATGAAAAAAAAAAAATTAAAAATGAAAAATATTTTTATTTAAACAAAATGCTTCATATACAATGATTTGTGTTTGGAGCCTCCTTTTAGGCAAACAATGCATGTGTTAGGAGACTCCGCTCCTCCATATCTTTGATATATTTGTTACATAATAATATTACAGCAGAATTGCTATTTCTTAATCTAACATCTTGAGTATGTAACATGTATCACGTGAAGCGTGGTGTAGGTACTAAGTTTACTAAGTTTAAGACTAGGTAAACTCGCGCTTAGTTTAGTACAATCTTATTTAAATGATAGACAACAAAAAGTGCAAATAAATGGTATCAATTCACTACATTTAAAAGTACAAATGGGTGTTCCACAAGGATCGATATTAGGTCCCTTCCTCTTTTTAGTATATATTAATGATCTACCCCATTTATTTAAAAACCAACCACAAATGGTATTATTTGCTGACGATACTTCTTTAATCTTTAAGATAAATAGACGTGCATCAAATCTTGCCCGTGCGACGTAAATAATGCCCTACTGCAGGTACATAATTGGTTCACTGCTAATAATTTAGTATTAAATGGGAAAAAAACGAAATGCATAAGATTTGCTTTACCGAATGTTAAAAGTAGTGATTGTGACATAGTATTGAATAACGAGAAACTAGAATTTGTCGATGAAACTGTTTTCCTGGGAATAACGCTAGACTCAAGGCTGCAATGGGGTCCTCATTTAACATCTCTTGAAGGACGGCTAAGTTCAGCAGCATATGCTGTAAGAAAAATCCGTCAATTTACTAATGTAGATACCGCGAGGCTAGTCTATTTCAGCTATTTTCATAGTATCATGTCTTACGGTATTTTATTATGGGGACGGGCTGCCGATATTGAGTCTATTTTTATTCTGCAGAAAAGAGCTATCAGAGCAATATACAGCCTCCGCAGGCGCGATTCTCTAAGGGAACTGTTTAAAGACATTAACATCATGACGGTACCTTGTCAATATATTTATGAAAACATCATGTACGTAAGGAAAAATTTAAATCTTTTCAGTAAAAGAGGTGAAAGACACAATTATAGGACTAGAAATAGGGACCAATTAGTTCAACCAGGTTTCAGTCTGGCTAAAGTAGACTCATCCTTCATGGGGTACTGTTTAAAATGTTACAATAAAATACCTCCCCACATACTCCAACTGAATGAAACGAAATTTAAATCTTGTATAAAACGCACACTATACAGCCAGGCATATTATAAGTTGGGGGATTATATCGCTGACAAAAATGCTTGGCTCAGGGCTGGTCCTGCTCCACAAGGGCGCGTAAACTAATTAATTAGCATTCGAAAATAGTGTTGGAGCTGATGAAGATTGTACAACCTATCTTTGCATTGTATAAATTCAATCTCTTAGTATTGTATAATTGCATAGCACATGTGTGAGGACCCACTATAAAGCTTACTGGGTTCGTCTTTCATTGACTTGAATGTGCCCTGGCGGCTGAGAGTATGTCATGCTCACTCAAATGTGTCGCTGGTGGTGGCATGTGTATTGGATTGAGTTCCCTTCAAAATGGTTGAGCTGAATGGTGCTGATCCATACGTCATGTTCGTGAACGGGCGCCGTCAGTAGGCACTGGTCATTTCTTAGCTGCCACGGCTTATTTCAATTCCATAATTGTTTTTATCTTTTTATTACGGACGCTTTTAACGTGCACGTCTTTCTACATCGTTCTCACATGTATAATTACAACATGAATGATGTAACCACTCTATTGTAACAATATTTTGATTTAAAAGAGTGTCCATGGAGTTTCTTGCCCGTTCTTCTCCATAGGTACCTACTACGCTTTGGAATGGGCAACTAGCTTCATCTTTCTGACTGACCGACCCCTTGACAATTCAAAAGTGCCTGTAATTGGTTTATTTGAAATAAATGCTTTGAGTTTGAGTTTGTAGTTTTGGTCTCAGCAGCCGAATTATGAAGAGAGTCAGGACTGATGACGCGGGAGCAAGTGACGTATGAGTCCGTGTGAGATGCAGCTCGTCCTGAGGTCGACACCCGCAGCCGTCAGTAATAACTTCCCATTGCTTGCGAAGTTTATCGTTTTTAGTTAACTTATGAGCGCATGCGTTCCCTAAAGTACCTAATAGCACAACACGGATACACTGACTGATGCATTCTAACAGATTATTCCTGACGAACTATCACTAAAATAATATTATAACAGTAGATTGTAAACACACGGGATCTCATTAACAGTCACCTAACCAATCTAACCATAGATATAATACTAATATTTAACTGTGTAAACTTAATGTCTTACTGTGTGCGTTCTAAGAACTGTCATTTAAAATAATAAAAAAAACATTTTTTAAAAATGGAAGCGTACAAAATATTTATTTGTTGGGAGACGGATGTAGGTGTGCAATAAAGTCGTCGAACTTTTAAGCTATTTGCTTTGTTAAAGGTTGACTAAAATAGCCGGATTATTATGTCATGATTGACTGGAAGGTTAAATATGTAAATATCTGCTATATTCATTCCCTATTCAGTGCAGTGAAGTAATGGAATATTTCGACTGAGCTTATAAGTACATATATTGTGGTATATAAATTGTGTTATCTCTCATCTCAGTCTCATCTCCTACGAAATGTATATGCAGTTTTTTGCGATTTCACTCAATGTTCAGTAGTACCATAGAGTTTTTTGATCCTTTTAAGAAACCGAACTGATTGGAATAAAACATTGTTTTTGTGAAAATGCCCATTTTATTGCTGACTGTAATTTTTTTGCATAAAATACTGCTGTGAAATCAGATTAAAATGTTTCAAAAGGTTAAGAACAGTCTCCTAATACCGTTTTCTTGTAGCGACAACGGTTAAGGTAGCTGCCCATATTGCCCCATCGCAAAAATCCACCCTGTATTATGTCGTGATTGACTGCTCAGCTGCTTAGCCGTAAAGGTATAGCGTGATGATTACCATTTAAAATGTTAAATCTGTAAAGTTATCTGCAATATTCTAACCTTTTGGCTAATCTTTCTACAACTTGCGGTAAACTAAAGAAGAATACGAGTAAATTGCAATATTGCTCATCCCTCATAGCAAATTGCGAGACAATTTATAAGCCTACAGACTGACCACACTTATAGGGAATATCTATGAAAAGTTACAACAAAAGTATCCAGTAGTTTTTGCGTTGTGCCGGAACATACATCCAATCAAATAGAAAAAAATAAAAAATAAAATCGGCATAAGAATCGTTCCCAGACCTCGCAAAAATTACTTTAAAATTTTATAATTGAATGTGCAGTTTTTACTTCGCTAACGTTAGACTATATTATATTATATGTATAGACGATAATGCTACATGGGCAATAATTATGAAACGTTAGAACCTATGTGCACGGTTCCAATTGGCCGTTTCGTATGGTTCTCTATACGAAACAACCAATTGGCCGGCAGGAAACTCTACGGGTTATTTTTTTTTTGGCTATTACTATATTATCATATTACAGTGTTAATAGTTTTGAGAGTACAGTGTAGGCGTGTCATCAAGTACCAGGTACTTAACAACTATTTTCTACTGAACTACTTCTGATTCTATGTCTCATAGAGGAGGCAAAGGGCGTCTACAGTGACTCTCCATCGCGATCGGTCTTGACCTTTTAGCCCTTAATTTCACTCCATGAATTTCCGATGTACTTCACTTTGTCTAGCATAGTGCGTCACCAAGTTTGTTTGGGACGACCACGCTTTCGCTTTTCTTAGCGGCCCCATGTCACAGGTCTCGTCTCATGCTTAGAAATGGTTGGTACAGAAAACTACTATTTAAAATAACAGCCTTTTAAAGAAATTCGCTGAATACAAATTAAGACTTTTATTGAAATGGTCACCCATAATGTGTTAAAATTTTTCAAACGACTTGACATTATGGGTATGACATGTAGGTACTTCTTTTGTAATTCATTTTTAAATTATTAAGAAGAGGCTAAAAGTATGTTTTATTATTGTAACCACGATATTCTGGTTTTATGAGAAGACACTAAAAAGTTTTAGAGTATAGAAAGGGTATGAAATGCATAGCCAAACGAAATAAAACAGACGCAACTCAACAAAATATTTATTTTCACTCAAGCTAAAACCACTCTTCAGCGAAATGTTTGTGAATAAACATATAGAAATTCAATCGTCTTCGATAGAGTTTGTCTAGCCTAGAATGTGTTGAAGTAAAGAAGCTAAGACTTCCGCACTGATAGAGATGCAGACTGCTGTACACACAAGAGCTTGTTTGCATTTAACTCAATCGATAGTCGGTGCAACCCCAGCACACGCATAGGACCACAGTGCAAAATGTATCAGTAAGGTAACTAGTCTCATTGGTTGAGTATATACCTATCATGATATTTGGGTATTCAAACCATACACGATACAACATAATCATATTCTAAATTCTAATGCTTTAAAGTTTCAGATGTAGGTACTTTCTGGCTTTTCTGGTGGTGGTTTCTGGTTTTAGTTCCACAATTTATTTATTTATATATTCTTTATTGTACACCACAACATACATAACAAAAAAAAAAATAAAAAAAAAATAACACTACTTAATATACAATGGGCGGCCTTATCGCTTTCTGCGATCTCTAACAACAAACAACAACAACATTGAACATTGATCTCGAACAATGTTGGTAGTTGACGAGTGACAGGTCAACATCCGTCGATTCTTCAACGTGATTTAAGGTTGGTTACTATTCAATTAATTAGCGCCAAAATTAATTCAAACTTTTTCAATCAATCCTCGTAATCTCCTATTTTTGGCGTTGAATGAAAATTTAATCAGAAGTTGTTTACCGAGGATAAGTACCCGGATGTATCAGGATAAAGGTGTTAGGGATAAAAATATGACTTTCCGCACTTTCTTGTCTTAACTTACCTCTCGTTTTTATTACAAGCAGGTAAAACAATATTTATGTTTACGTTTTTCTGAAAGAAATCTCAGTAGCTTATTAATGTAAACTTAAGATATACATTTCTGTTATACATCTAAGATTGATAATAGATAATGCGAGTGCGTGAGTATCCGTCTGCAAAATACGCGCATTGACGTGGAGTTGCGGACACCAGCCCGTATTACCTATTACCTAGATAATGCGAGGACGAATGTGCGAGTGCTTTTCCCCATTAGTCTGAGGTAGTTCGAAGAACATTAGAATAGAATAGAATACTCTTTATTATGTCCACCAAAAAAATTACAGATATAAATGTAGAACATTGTGTGTTTTAGTCAGTAGACCCCTCCGCCGGGCCCAGGGTGGACGACATCTATTAGAATTTCCACATGAAAAAGGAGTTTTTTTTTAAAGTTGATCTACTACATAGTTTCCTCAATGTCGTGTGGCGTAGATCTGTGCCAGCGACAAGATCGCGCCGCGCCGACTGAGTGGCGCCAACCACCCTTCATTCATGACTGTACCCTCTAGCTGCTGTAGCGGAAACAGCGCTGTTTATCCGAATTTATTGTCGGTTTTCTGTTTCAGTATTATTTTATAGCATTGTTTGTTTCAGTTTAAATTATGTTTATTGCGTTTTTTCACACTGCGTCATTACAACTACAAATATTATCAGAGTTTTTCACTCACAGTTCACTTTTCATAATATTCCTATTCCCATAATAGATGATAAATGATGATGTTTATTTCTGTAAGGTTTATACAAACACTATTGCACGTCAATAATATTTTCAAAACTAGATGATATCGTTTAGTTGTGCATGTTTCAAAATATACATATTACTTTGAATATACACTGAATCCCACCAAAACTCCCCATGTCCAGTAAGAGCGACAAACAAAAAAAAACAATAGCTGAAGTGACACAATTTCGTTCAAAGTACCTCCCATATCAATTTACTAAAGAATAATTTTATTAGCCAAAAAAAAAAGAGAACGAAGGAAACAAAAATACTAGCAAAAATTGATGTAGCAATAACACAGCGATGAAAAAGCTGCCCGTTTTCATCGGATTGTTTGTTCTGGCTGAATAGGTCGTCGCCCCGGGACGGCCACATGGCTCTGACGAGAAACAGGTATTCAATCGACTCGTTAGTAGGTACCGATAATAAGTTTCAGGACAATCTCCGTCACTCCCAAGATTCAGATAGCGATACTGTCATGGCCCACAATTATCTCTATCGGTTTCGTAGCGTAAATGATTATTATAAAATTGTAGTGTAGTAGCTGATTTGCTTTTGCGCTACAGGTCGCAGGTTTCGTTTTCAGAACAAATCATTTGAGTTTTTTGCTTGGAAAATGCAAATGGCTGTACATATAAGGCATTCTTAGCAAGGATCTGAACAAAAAAGTCCATTTAAATGTTAGATGTAGAACCATTTGCTGATAGAACTTTCAAGCGTAGCTCGTCTATCGAAATATCTTGTAAGAAATAAAAGAAACAGATTTTTCTATTGTGTTTTGTTTCGCCCCGGTAAATAAAGTGATAAGACACAGATAAAGTCTTAGCTTCACTTTTTAATTCACGGGAAAACCGGCTGATTCTGTCAAGATTACCGTCGAGTTACATCGTAAGACTAACAATACAAAGTAATCCTCCCTTGTCATAACCTATTCTGATGGCTTAAGGTTTTAATGGCTTGCTCTTTGGTATACTTTGAATAATTCTGAGAGGTAAATCGTCTCAAGTGAAGGTACTCGAACACCTACTAAGCGTATCAGGAAAGAGATTTGTGCGTAATCTTTCCTCAACAAGTCGGATTTAGTTGGGAGTTCCTGCTGTGACCACAAATTGTTTGTGTACAAAATACACCTGGAAGAGTGTGGTTTATTAGCTTGTATCCGCGACCTCGTCCGTGAGGCAGCCAACTATACCATCAAACATCTCCTATGGCACTCGACAAGTGTAGCTTTCTGTCCGATAGTTATTATTTTTTTGTAAAAGTATTAGTAGTTCCAGAGATTACCTTTTATAAACAAACAATTTACCTCTTTATGATATTAGTTTAGATTTAAACAATGAAAACAGTACCTGCAGTAGGTACTGTAGAACTTAGCGGTCGGTTGGTTTAGCTCTAAGTCCTGGGTTGGTTGATATTTGGTTGATTGGTTATGGTTTGGTTGTTGATTTATGACTACTGGTTAAATTATACGAAATTATATGGTTTAAAGTTTATATTGAGACTGGTTATAAAATGGTAAATCTAAGCTAAATTAGCACTAAGATGGTTTGATATGATTTGGTTGAGTTACGCGGTTGGTATCCGAACACGTACTAACTTGTAATACTTGCGATACATGCATTTATGGAAATGCACGGAGGCAAAAGTGCTGAGCTGTTCGGTTACAAATATTGTATCGAACAGGTACAGTCCTTGTAATTCAAAAGCGCGCGTCATACGTGACTCTTATGTCATTGCAATGATAGATAGATAGACCTTCCTGGCTCGCCGTGCTGTCCTGGGGCTCCCGCTGCGACTGCGGAAACCTCAGGTGGCGTAAGCAAAATAACCTTATCGGTAATTATATTTTCGAGCCGTTTGGGGTTAAAACCCTCGAGTGGCGGGTCCGAGTGCTCTTGGACTCTTTAAGAAAATCTTCAAACGGCTGGTTGACACTTCTCATGACTCAAAGGCCGGCTTTAACCTTGGTGAGAGGCTAAGCTTTGCCATACAACGTGGCAATGCTGCCAGTCTCTTGGGTACATCACCACTCATCCCCAGTCGACAGCGATACGGATGAATTTTTCGACGCCAAATTTTAGTTTGATAATAGTTTTATTTAAGTAAGGATATTATGTTGTTTTTTTTTTGTTAATTAGATATACGTGATTATCTATGTACACATCATTTCAATTCAAAATAAACCTTTACCGATATATCGATACATCGTTTATTAAGTGCACACAAAAGAAATAGTACAACACAAAAAAGCATAATTTAATGGTAACTAAGTACATGAAAATAAATAAATAATAAATGCCAATAAACAAAAAATACAAATTTTAAAGAAAGAAAGTCACGCCATGACTAGTATACCTACTTTGATTCAAATAACGAACAAACACTGCAGACTGACTGTCCCGCGTTCGTGAAATGCTCCGATCATATAAACACATATGATCTGAGGTGAAATGTAACAACTATACTTACCTACCTCAAAACCATTCAAGTATTCATTATCTCATCTGCCTAACGTTTTCCAAATATCTTCGGAGCCGGCTTCCAGTCTAACCAGATGCAGCTGAATACCAGTATTGTACAGCTCGCGCGATAAGAGTTTGGCTTTGACCTTCGGATTTTTGAACTTTTGATTGTACAACAGGAGTGCGCGGTACGTCGTATCGATGCGAGAGGCAGGGAACGACTGGAGCGCCAATCAGAGCACCGCGTGCGCCTACACACCCGCCCCGCACCCCGCTAATTGCCCATTGATACCCAATTTCTGATTTCTGCGCAATAACGGTCAAAGCCAAACTCTTATCGCGCGAGCTGTAACACTCGACGGAAAAAGTGTGGTATTATAAGTTTAACGTGTGTATATGTGTGTCTGTCTGCGGCATCGTAGCTCCCAAACGGCTGAATCGATTTTGTTTTTTTTGTTTTGTTTGAAAGGTGACTTGATCGAGTGTTCTTAGCTATGATAAAAAAAATAAGTTCAGCCGTTTGAAGATTATCAGCTCTTTTCTAATTGATGAATGGATGTTAGCATCTTCCACAGGTCTGATCGAGTCGAAATTTGGTATTCTGTTAGTGATATTAGAACATAGTAACTTTGAACAGATGCTGCAGCATCACCTGGAATTGGCAGGATAGGTACCCAGCTTCCTCACCAACTTACAGTAGAAGTATCGTGTTTGGGCTCATTGGATTGGTCTCAATTAATAGGTTATAGACAGATGGTGATCAGGGTCACATGATGGAGTAGGAAAGAAAACATAGGATAAATTAGTAACTATCTTCACTGTGGGAAAATACGTACAGCTGCGCAGATCTAGGCGAGGCTTGTGTCGATCGTAGCGTGTTTACTAGTAATATATGAAGTCTAAAAAGCAGTATAAACATGCTAAATTTAAAATTTTAAAAGCCTCGAGCGACGCAAATAAAAACTTCTACAAAAGTAAAACAATAATATGTATTGGCCCTTTAAGTAAGTTGTAGCCTGTGTTGTGTTGTTCAAGTAACCTTTTTTATGTTTGTTACCTCAGAACTACGTCATTTATATACCGATTTGAACAATTCTTCTTTTGTTTGAAAGGATATACTTTCCGATAGGTCCTACATATATTTGGTCAAGTTCTGCTGAGTGGTTTTAGAGTCGGCTTCATAATACCGACGTATTTTTCCACTTAGTGTATGTTGATGATGTTGTAATAACTCCCTGTCACTGTTATTTACATTGTAAGTTGTGGTATACGACTTTGTTTGGGGTAAGTACCACAACTAAAAAGTGAAAAACCTAAACTTTTTCGCAAAAAAGACACCGCCTTCCAAAAAAATAAAAACACTATAAAGTGAAAAATAACTTTAATTTCGGAAGTCCGTATCTTTGGAGTTTAACTCAAGATAATAATATCGGTTAACATCGGTTTACGCTCTCATTATTAGGAAGTTTGTTAAAGTATGAGCCGCGGTTTCTGAACGCGTCGTTCATTTAAAATTCATTATTAAAGCGAAACGTGGCTAATTATTTTGTTGGCCTTCGTTTCAATGTGATATTTCATAGCCAATTATTGTTAAGTGCCTTAAATTTTCGTTCAGTATCTGTGAAACGGGGGGCTTGTGCCGAACGGGTCGATCGATCAGGTTAAGCTACGCATGCCGCGGTTGGTCTTGGATGGGTGACCATCTTTACTAACCAAGAACCCTCTGTGCCTCGGAAAGCACGTTAAACCGTTGGTCCCGGCTGTCATTCGTGGTCAGGTGGACAGGTCGTCAAAAGCCCGAAAATCTGATAACCAGTTTTACCAAGGGGTATCGTATTACCCAGTAACTGGGTTGTGGAGGTCAGATAGGCAGTCACTCGCGATAGTTATACAGCTGTATCCGGTTAGACTGGAAGCTGACCCCAAAAATAGTTGGGAAAAGGCTAACCAGATGATGGCAGTTGATGATTTAGGTTTAACCTGGTTTAACGTTCAGTATCTGTGAATGTTTAATAAATACTGTGTTTAATGAGGTATTTCAAAAAGGCAATATTGTTTCATTCCTGAATCGAGTCTTGTTCTCAAGCAAAGAAAATGGCTTCCATTACTCTAAACACAACTGACTTAGTGCGGGTGTTATAGTCAAACATTGAAACTCTTGTTTGGCTAGACCTCAGCAAGAAGTCTAATTCAAAGTCCAAACCACTGCTGGCGTGTTTCGGCCTTTGACTAACGAATTTATGTCTAATCCAATCAGAGAGACCAACTTGGACAGGCAAACGCCGAAAATCGATACGATCTAATCGGTGTTTGACCAGTTAGACCTAAATTAGGTACCTACATGAATGTGTTAATTTATTAGTCTTATCATAACATAACATCACGCCTCTTTTCAAAGGTCAAAGGAATAGGCAGAGGTGTACCTAGTACAAAAAAATATTTTTTTCCTTTTTTTTCATCATGTTTTTAAATTGTTATTTTGTTTAATGACTATAATGAACAACAAATACTCTTTATTCGGAAAAGTTAATAGAATAGAATAGAATAGAAATCTTTAATTCGTTTCGTTTGATCTTTTACATTTACATAATTTGGAACAGCATGTTTATTACAAAGGTATTTTATGAAACCTTGGCCCCCAAACTTAGAATCTTTGGTACTGATCGATCTCCCTTAGACACAGATGAACATCGAGCACATCTTCGATATTTAAACACGCAACAAGTGCAGTACAAATTGCGTCTGGAATCCCAAGCCGATTCCCGGCCACCGTAGGTGCGGGCTTGCGGACGGCGAGCAATGGGCAGCTCGCCGTCCGATAAGGACCAGGCCCGGGTCGACGGCGCGTTGTGTTCCACGCGCGCCTCATAGAGATTTCAGCAGCAATGGGCAATGACACCCAGTCATCGGCTAGGGCCGATGCCTGCCAGTGTTGCGAGAAAGTCCGAAAGGGTTACCGTGGCCTCTGGCACCGGCAACTGAAGGAAAACGGGTGGGTTTTAGTCAGTAAGAGTCTGACACGCCCTCCCGCTCTGCCCAGAGCGGAAGAGGTTATTTGATGATTTCCCACCCTAAAAAAAAAAAAATACGTCGATATTTCGTACTTAAATAATGAACTTAATGTTACTAATATAATGTATGTAATGTTGTTAATGTCATTTTACACTATTTTATAACTATTTTCACAATTAAAATAGTATGAATATCTGGTTACTAACCATACAAATTAAATTAATGCGATAATAATATTATTGCGATTTCTACATGTTTTGATGCCTACTATACACATTTTGTTTTAATATCCTAATAACTTCTTTAAATTATTTGACGAATCATACAGTGTTTCAATTTTAAATGAGTATTTAAATATTACGAACCGATTTGGTAACTGCTCCCACTTGATCTAATTTAACTCTAACTAATAACTTCCAACACTTTTTACAATCCTTTAACTAAATAGAAGATGGCGACCGCATGATTCTATCAGCCTCAATACAAATCGTCCCTCGTCCCGCGTTAACGAGATAGCGTTAGATCGAATCTTATTCTGTTCAGCACATTATGAAGACGTTTTTTTTTTGGAGCCATTTTATTATCTCCAAGTGAGCTTTGAGAAACATCTGTTGGCTTTAATCTGAACTTCTAAATGAGAGGATGTCTTCTCCGTGCTCTCAATTCTTCGGATTTTCCCTGAATCTGAATTTCTTCAAGATCTGCTTGTCGGCCGGCTCATTAGCAAGTTCGCTACTTGATCTTTTTTTATGGAAATGCAAATGGTTTTTAAGGTTTTTCTGATTGACATTTTATTACTTTCACAAACGTATTCATGAAAGGTTGCCGTAGGTTGAACTTATGGTTTTTTTTAATCAGAAATGTCAACCTATTTATAATGAAAACCTACTCCTATCTAACTTCTAGTACACATACCCATACATAAACACATGACTTCTTCCCATGGGGTAGGCAGAAGCTACAAACGCCACTGGCTACGATCCTCACATTCCTTTTGCTTCTTTAACGCTCATACATATTATCTGTTCATACACAAACGCCGGTGGCGAGTACTACGCACCTAACCACCACCACGACCACCTGAACTTCTTGTGCATAACCTAAAAAAAGATAATATGAAATATCATCAACCAATTAAAAGTAATAAGGACATAATATGACGCGGAAATACGGAATGTACCCACCTAAGAGCTGGCGAGGAATTCTAAAAGGGAATTTCATTAAATTCCCTCAGCTCTTATTGATATGGGCGCTTGGCGCTCGAGGCTGGGTCGCACTTTATTAAGAAATCATATGAATGTCGGCGGGAATGGGTGTACGTGACTATACGCCATATTGCCGCTGCCATCATGCCATTGTCAAAGTACAGACGAGCACGATCCACTCCAATAAATTAGGTGTTTAATTCTCGAATTATTCTGAGATGTTATTTTTTCATTAGACTGCGAAGTGGAATGATGGCTCTCGTTAACGATGTTTGAACGGCGCATAATTGGTGCGGTGGCCTTATTATCTCAGATCACACTTACATCAGAAGAGATCTGTATTTTCAAACTATAGGCGGGGAACGGGTGTAAGAGAAACGCAAGTGCTTACGAGTTACACTATAATAACTTAGATCACACAAATTACAATCTAACAGAACCCTTGGGGTAAAGCGCGCGCATATTCACTCGCTGGTGGGTAGCTTACTTGACTGCCGATTATAATGTGAATTTACAGGAGCTTGCACGGGGGCGCCTGGGTAACTACGCTGGGTTCCCATGATAACGTTTACATTCTGCCGCACGCTTTAAAACTGATGTTTCAGATGATCATCTGCCTTAAAATATGTTAATCTTAATTTTCAGATAGGTACACGTACAATTCTGGCCATTGCCAGTATTGTACGTGTTCCTATCTGACTTATCTCCATTGAGATGGAAAGTATTGAGTAATCACTATCTTAACGAATACAATAGAGGTACTCAATCTTCGGAAGTGTTGTTATGTTTTATAGGTGGTACCTGCCTATAGTTGACTTCTACTTGGACCGAAGTCGCGAGCAGAAGCTAATGAAATAATATTTTTATTCGATACAGAGTCGTTAGACCATTGACATTTTCCCGAAAAAATAACAACCCTTGATTTTTTGCATATTAATAATTATGCCAGAATGTTGAACTTTGAAAAGTACGTGCTCATCATGTGTAAAAACATTACTGGAACAAAATAAAACCGCAAAGCTTGCATAATTCTACGTTCGTTTAAAATGTATTTGAAAGTTCTGTTTTAGTTGTGTTTTTGTTTAATAAAATGCCGAAATGCGAATATTTGAAAGATACCTACATAGATTATCAGCTAGTAAAAAGCCCTTTAGCAGTTTTACCACAAACTGAGTGAAGAAGGTACCTACCTATTGGGATCAACTCAAACCGCAGCGTAGGTACAATGACCCTAAAAATAGAAATATACCTATTCTTGCTAATTTGTAAATGCTCGAACGAATTCTATTGAATGTTATCAGACCTATTCCACAATTCATCAGCAGTTCTACCAACTACTTATGTAATCCCTTGTAAAGCGAATAATAACTTCTAAAACAAATGTGCCGGCGGTTCTCGAAGTAAAAGCAAACACGATCTTGGACTGAAAAGGCAGTGACTGTAGGGTTGAATAAATTACATTTATTTACATACATTCGTCGCCAGTGTTGAATTTACATATTTTAGTATTACGATAAGAACACGGACGGCTTAGGCAGACAAATTAAACAAAGGTTTAAGGTATTGGAAAAATATTTTAATGCATTTAGGGATGAAAATATTACCTACCATAGTAGTCGTTAGGCTTTCGGCACTGAGTTAATTTTCCCGAACACGGTCCAAAAGTATCCGAATGAAAGGGACGAACATTTGCATTAATTAAACACGTCAGTTTTGTGAGTTTTCACCTTCATTTTGACTTTAATGGAGTCAGATACGATAGGGCACGTAATTTATAGCTTGTGAATTCGAGGAGTGATTTTCAGTGGTAAATGTATTTCGTCTCTGAGTCTAATTATTGCCTATGGCAATATATTGACGCTTATGACTGTTATTGGTTTATTTAGTAAGGCAATATAGTTGAAGTAGTAGTATGCCACGAGCGCGGGAGACGCGGTGCCTTTATGTCGCGTGCGCTTCACGTCGTGTGTTGCGCCTGTTTTTAGGAGCCTTTACGATACGTCTTATGTCAATGAAATAAAAGACTCACGACCCATGCTCGTGATAACGACTGTACCTGCTATGAAACACACTTAAATGGTACTTTGTACTCTATAAATAAGCAGGACAATAATGAGTGCTGCCTTTGTTTAGTTACAACGAACCGATGAAATTAAAGCCAAATACTGAAGTCCTGAAAAACGTAATCTGATAATTTGTTATGTTAGTATATTTTGGAAACTCTTCACATTTTTTTTTTTTACATTAATTTTACAGAATTATGAGCTCGATTTAATTTCAATTTATATTGTTTATATCTTAGTCTTAAGTAAGTGAGCAAAATTGCAATATTGTTCGTCTTGTAATTTAATTTATTTTTTTTTTTCTTACAAAAACGCTGCCCTATACTAGGAATTTCTCTTGTATTGTGGGCGCGTTTACAAACATTTAAACTGACCTACACAAACAGCCAGACCCGGAACCACTACTTCTAGGTCATACAAATATTTGTTCCGTGCGGGAATCGAACTCGCGACACGCAGCGCAGGAGTCAAACGCTTAAACACTGCGCCAACCGTGCCGTTTTCCTTTTTGTTATTAATCTTAAGTTAAAGAAGTATTTTGCCATAATTTAAAAATTCTAGAGGTATTATTATTATGTGTTACCACCTATTTCTGGGATTGCTAGTTATCCTGTAATTGGCGACTGTGTAAGTCCGAGGCTATTGTAATCTATAGTACTTAAGATATATTATAGACAGAAGCTGTTGGTGTACCTTAACAAATAAAAACAATTTAAAATGAAAAACAAAGTTAGGAACCAAACTTATAATTTTAAATTCTGCGAAGGCAGCTGTGCTTGCATCGGTGTCATCAGTCATTACTACGAGCGGGCAATTACTCATGGTGATAATCGTTAATTTGAGGTAGGTACTCGTACCTATTATTCATAAATATTTGTGGTGAGTATCAATTTCATCATCTCTTTTATCAAGAGAAATTCTATTGCCTTTTAATGTCATTGATTTTTTGTCATGTTCACGTAATAGACAAAAACAGTAAAGAGCATAGAGCATTTGATTAATTGAAAAGAGTCAGTAAATAGTTAGTGATAATACCTAAATCCATAATGAAATATGTAAAAAATTATAATTAAAACTCTTCACATAAAACTAATAGTCCATTACGATACGTGTGACTTATGTCGTCCATTATTGCACTTGCATTAATAGACTTACTTAGGTCAGGAGTGTCGTAAACTATTTTATAACTGTGTGTTATAAGGCCGCCATTTGTTTATTGATAGAAAAAAAGGGAAAAATAATAAATGATGATGAATGAATATGAAATGTGTGGTTTGCTGATGTATACAATCTTTTACATTTATTAGGAAACACATTTAATGTTACGTTTTTGGCCATTTCTCTAATTGCTTAGGGGACAATGTCACCACTCTCATCTTCACTTAATTCACTTCTTGAGTGGGTCATATTAAAATCACAGTGAAAAAAATAAGATTATCCACGACAAACTTACGGCTTAAGATAATATATCAAACTGAAAACCAGCCCTAGAAGTGGTAAGTTAGCGTTTATGAAATTGCGTTGTCACTTGTTCTACAGCATGACAGTGTTTTTAGGCAGAATGTTGACCTACCGTTTGACATTTGTGACCTGTGAATTTTTAAGTGTCAAAGAACATTTTAAAGTATAGTTTCTTGTCTATTACGCTTCAATGGACTACTTTAGGCACAGAAAAGCGTGGCTGAAGTGCGGGTTTAGGTTACACAGTGCTATAAAAGTGTGAAACATGTAAAATAAAACTACAGAAATTCGTAATATTTTTGCACTAACAAGATCTGGGCCCCCAGCGCAAAAATAACGTCTTAATTTCGCGTACAAACATGCGTCGGCGGCACATTTAAAGCTTGTTATTTTTAATTAAAATAAACTTTTATCGGGCCACCACTACATACTAAGTTCGTGAACGAATTCAAATTAGTTCCCACGTAACAGATACAAAACTTCAAGAACATTCTAACTCGAATCAAAAATTATTCAGAGTAAATAATGCTAATGAAATTACGACTTATCATACTTCTTGGCATAAATTTCTTAAGGGGACTACATGACCTAAACGCAAGTTTTATAATGCCTAAAAGTATAATATGATCCACTGCAGTAAACAAAATCAGAAAAATATATGATATTCTCCAGGATATATGCTAGTTAGATAGTGTGTTGAAAACATAATACAAAAACATACATAGTACAATAGAAAAAGTCAAGAAGATACATCTAAAATTTCTTTTAACGATTAAAAACCATACTAATGTACATGCAATCATTCTGTTTTATTTTTCAGATTGTTCTTCAAGCAACATATTAACGTAATAAGTATTGTTTTAGTTTTTAAATCCAATCAATAGTTTTTTTTTGTAAATATAGAATTGCTTCATATTTTGCTATAAATATGCTTTGTGTCATCGCGCTTCTCTTTCTTTTCTATGCAGTCCGACAGTGACCGCGTTTTAGCTGTTGTCAGCCCCTTAAGGAAACCAATTCACTTATAAAAGTTCAGAAGATTCTTTTATATATTTATACAAGATCAAACTCTATGGAAGTAACTTAAACTCTATTTCATTTAATTTATTCTAATTTAAGTTAGCCTACACTGTACCACTGCTGAAAAAAGTTCTCCCCAAATTTTGCTGGGAATTAATAAATATTCGTTTAAATTTTCACTACCTGGTAAGTTATTTTATTCGTGGTAAATCGAAAAAATTACTTACATCCAAACATGAAACTATGAAAACACTGACTCAGTCTTTAATTGCGCTAATTTCCGAACGCCCAAACAGATATAGCTCCAACCGACTCAAATAAATAAAACACATATGTACACTGAATACAATACTCGACTCCGCAATGAAGTTGAAACACCGAATCAATTCAATTTCACGCTACTTATTATTTTATACGGGCAAAAACCTAACCGTCTTTATTCGAATACGGCGAACGTTCTAAAAATAATGAATACTAATGTTTTCCACAGTCTAGGCTCAAGTTAGGAGCTTGTCACACTAGCGCCGTAGACGCGCGTATAGCGAAACAAAAACGAGCTGTAGCCGCTGTCGCAGACGGATTGTCGTATCCGCTGTTTTACAAAACCGCTAGCGGTTTTACAAAACAGCTTCGTTATGTAAAATATTTGAACAACCTTCAGTTGGATTGGCATTGTGTTACGTTTCACAAAACTACTACCGACGTTTAGAAGTGACGCTGTATGGCTTATCTGCAGTCACAATAAGCAATTGGTGTGGCTTCTAATGCCGAATCGGTCACAGTAACTCAGGTAGTGCACCCTTACCAATTGGTTTAGGTTAGGTTAGGACTATGACCAACCGCGCACGAGCCGAGCGAATGCTACTTCCAAGTCGGCCGCAGTTACTTGGCTATTTAATATATTTAGGACTAACTTTCAAAAATATGAAAACTTTATATTAAACGTGTTCTTAAAATCAATGTTTTCACTTGATTTAGGGTAATTAGGGTAATTTTCACTCATATTACTCGTTTTATTTATTTCTGTTTCGGACGCCATTATCGTTGTTATGACACACGGAGTCACGAGCGACAAAATTTAGAACAACAATCTGACGTTTAATTTCACACAACCTCTAATCGTTGACCCACTGGATTGATAAATGCAAAACGTTTATGCAATTCTGCGTGCTAAAGTTCAGTACTTCAGTTCAGCTGTTTTACGTAACGGAGCTGTTTTGTGAAATAACTAACGGTTACGTAAAACAGCGCATTCGACAATCCATCTGCGACATGCATCCGCCCTTAGGTTACTTTCGCGGTGCATTCCTCTGTTATTATATGTTCATATTTGTTATTCAATTATGAGTTCTGTGCGTCCACCAAATAGAATTAGAGTCGAAAGCTCTTTGCTTCAGCTAAAGGCACCGTCCAAAATGCTGGTTATTTAATTAGGTTTTACATTCTAGTCTGTTTTGTCACTGATGGTCCCTTTTTGGGGTGCCGTAATTAAATGAGAAATACCAGACTCTAATATTTTTATGTGAACAATAATGGCAGTGAAATAACGATAATTAATAATTTATGGGTAGCTGTCAAACAACAATTTATTTTATTTGTTTCAAATAAGTGCGGGATGTTTTTTGTGCACACCGTTTTCCGGCTTGATAGGTCTTTAAAAATGCAATAAAGGTTCTGAAATTAATTTTTAATTCTGGTGAATTTATGATGTTTAAAAGTGTGCGTTCCAATTTTTTTCTTTACTGCTGGTACGGTCAGTACTCTGCATTACCTGACCCCTCTTATAAAGAAAAAGAATGGAAGAGGGGTTTGGTTATGCAGGTCACTGACTCTACATATAGTTAGGTTTTTGGTGCGGAACCCTGTTCATGCGTGTCTGACACGCACTGTAACATTGAAACATTTGCGACACATATCAGCACTCTACTCTTTATGAATCTACATTTTATAATACAATCATTTTGTAAATATGGTTTAGTAAAGCACCGTGAACCACTATACGAGAAACGTATACCGATTAGT
Source organism: Brachylomia viminalis (assembly GCA_937001585.2). Lineage (NCBI taxonomy): Eukaryota > Metazoa > Arthropoda > Insecta > Lepidoptera > Noctuidae > Brachylomia > Brachylomia viminalis. Next base: position 7,566,659 of record OW443302.2, on the reverse strand, counting down.
CGTACTCAGCGCTTCTCCTCCACATTTAATAAGCGCACAGCCTAAGAGTGGAACTCTCTGCTAGCGTCTGTTTTGCCTTCCACTTATAACCCGTTAGCCTTCAAAGCAAGAGTGAACAGGCATTTTCTGGGCTTGCTCGTTCCATCATAGACCTAATCCATCGCTTCCCATCAGGCGAGATCGAGCTAAATACTTTTGACTGACCGGCTGGTGGAACTGCACCAGCCGGTCAGTCAAAAGTCAACCCGGGACCAGCGGCTCAGAAGGCCGGGTCGCTACCAAGTGGTAGCGACCCTGCCTTCTGAGCCGCTGGTCCCGGGTTCGATCCCCGAACAAGTCAAACATTTTTGCACAATGTTGGCATACCATAGTATGATAAAATTATGTACTATGTAGGTTTACATCCTCCTGTAGATGTTATGACATCAAAAATTAACTCAACTTCACAATCCATCTCTCCTCTCGCAACTAACATTTTTATCTAATTTGCTAGCACTAATCAATGCACATAATACTGTAGTCCAAATAGGCAATTGAGAACTAGTTTCATAAAATTACCCTCATCATCATTAACCTGCTTAACGTCCCGTACAAGCTTTAAGCATTAAGTAAGGGAAGTGAGGGCGCTTAAAGTGTTGGGGCCTGCGCCCACTGGCGGCACGGCACGGCAAGAGATTTATATGCGACGAATAGAAATGTAACTATGAAAATAAAATTGAAATTTCAACGGCAACGATACTGAGGTATCCTTAGGCATCATCATTGCAATTTCAATTTTATTGTCATACATATAAGTTATATTTCTATTCGTCGCCTAAAAATCCCTTGCCGTGCCGTACCGCCAGTAGGCGCCGCGCGCCGGCCCTTATGCGACCTTCAACTGTCAAGGGTTGTATCGCTTACTTTTGATTTCCTTATCGTAGGGAAATATTTTGGGCAGTATAAAATTTTTGCTTACGAAATGTTTTGATCAAAGGTGAAATGTTATACGTAAATAATTGTGGCGGTAAGGCAAGAACGTGATATTTTTACCCGACTGCGCGATGGCAAAGACAGGGTTATGTTTTTCACGCGTATCGCAGTATCGCATGGATGCGTCATGTTCGTGAACGTGCGCCGTCAGTTGGGACTGGTCATCTCTTAGCTGCCACGGCTTATTTTAATAATTTTATTTTTGTATTGTTTTTTAAATTTCTATTTGCTGTACTCCGGACACTTTCCACGTGTACGTCTTAATTACATCGATCTCACATATAATTATAAACTTAACAGTAATGATGTAACTAATATTTATTTAACAATATAATTTAAAAGATTGTCCATGGAGTTTCATGCCCGTTCTTCTCCATAGGTAGCTACTACGCTTTGGAATGGGCAACTAGCTTCATATTTCTGACTGACCGACTCCTTGACAATTTAAAGGTAAAAGTAAATGGTTTAATTTATTTATTAATAAAGGTACACCAACAGCCTGCTTCTTTATACAAAATATCAAATACCAATAGATAATAGTTGAGGGCTTACACAGTTGCCAATAATAGGTGAACCAACATTCTCAAATACAATGGTAACAACTATATAAACAGAAATATAAAAAAGACATAAGTTATAAGATTGCAGAGGTTGCAAGAAATACCTAGATACTAAGACAATAAAATTAACATTTTGATTGTGTGAGTTGCGTGCTCAGGGACCTCAAAATTTGGGTCTTAAAGTGTGTTATTGAGTCATGATATACGTCAACATCTGGAGAGGATTTTATATAAGAACTCACATCATCTAACATCTCACAACTGAGCCTATTGAGAGGTGAGTTTACCTATGTTAGTGTTGGATGCTTTAGTGTGGAATAAATGGGTAATGGGATATCTGGGTAAATTATGGGGAACTTTAAGTCCAACTTGTTCAGTTAATTTATCGCATTCCAATTATTGTTAACTAATTTGAAAAAGAACATGAGATCATGTACCAGTCGACGGTCGCGCAGAGTTATCATTTTGTAACATTGAGTACGTTGTTTATATGGGCACCGGGGAGAAACATCTCCGAAGGCATATGCTAGGTGTTTCGTGAAGGCCCTTTGGATGCTTTCTACTCTTTGTGAGTTTACTGCATAGTGTGGGTATTATTAATTTAGAAATAAATGTTTTGAGTTTGAGACTTTGTGGGATTTTTTATACCATCGAAGCATGCTACAGGCTGGATGGGTTTTATATGAGGTGTCTATCGTCTAGATCGCCCAATGGTTATAGGCTAGGTATTATTGTTATAAAATCAAAATGACGGGTGTTTGATTTCCATTACTAATGTCCAAATTTTTTTTTGCTTCCATGATTATTTGAGTTATTAAAATAAAGGGATTGAGGAGACGGTTTACCAAAAATATGACACTAAAAACTTGAATAACAAATTGAAAAAAAATTAAAACCCGACTGTAACTAAACTGTTTAGGAAACATAAAACCACTCAAACGCAGTACGCAGAAAATGAAAAAACAGCACATATGACGTTTAAAACCCCATAAGTCCCGTCATAAACCAGGGAACCACTTACTGCTACAGTTTATTACGTATTAAGCATCCACGTTTCCATTCCGAAACCTCTTCATTTCGAATCACGCAAATTGCATCTGACTAAACACGATTCCCTCCAAAGGATTTCTGTATAGGGTTGCGACACTAATTCATAACGATGTCACCGCATCGATTTGATGCTAATTAGTAAGTCGAGTCGGTTTATCGGATTTACGAGTAGGTCATACCATTCGTGTTTGAATGTTTCGTGTTTTAGTAAGCTTTAAGTGAATTCCGTATTACGACCGAAAATTTAAATCTAAAGAAGATTTAAAAATATATACCCTTACAGTAATTAATCACGCGAAAAAGTGTCCATACTGCGAAGAGAGAACTCACAAATATTAAATAGCGTTTCCATGACAATCAAGTCAAGTCATTGCGTCATTGTGTGTCTGAGGTGTCAACACGAAGCAGAAACGCCAATATCTTTTGACGCGGTAGGGTGAATCTAACGATTTAAATCTTTGATCAAAAGTAGGTACAATCTGATTACGGGTTGTGTTTATCGAATACTTGTATGTAATATACCTAACCCGTGTTTTTTCTTCGTATAAGTAGGTATTAGTTTTGCATGCGCCGTGGTTTTTTCTGCATAAAATCAATTCAATTAAATCAATAAATTGACATGACTTGATTGTAATTATTGCCTATTCCTTATTATGATTTTATTCTAATTTTTACTACCTACCTACTAATGCAATCTGACTAAATATGACTTTAAGTGTGGTATTATTGTGTATAGATTATTACTGTTAATTGGACATCAGAACGACTTCTAGACATGTATTTTATTTTTATTCCTGAAATGTATTGTATTGTGTAAACTTGATAAGTTTTGACTCAATATGTTAATTCATAAACTCAAACCGACATTGTGCTTTGCGGTGCCCTGACATCATCATAAACGATCATGTACAAAAACCGACAGTAATAAATTGTAAAATGAGTGATGTGCATGAGAGCGAATAAATAAATAAATAAAATAAGTCAAAAGCCGTAGAATTTCACTTGCTTTGATTTTACTCTGAAACTGCAAACGTTCTCAATACTACAACTGGGAAATACTTGATGCAGAAGACTCGACTTTGTGGTTTTGGCAACACTTAGGAGAGGTCTTGTAAGCATATATATACCTATATCCTGAAGAGAAATACGAGATAGCAAGTTTATGGACCTAGTTCCAGAGTAGACTCTTCTTCGCTCGTATCGGCACGAACTATCTAAGTGAGAATATCTCGTGCCATGGTAAAAATATTAGTCAGTCAGATAGTGGTATTTAAACATTTTAAAAAGCAACCTAATCTGTAGATACAAAAGCTGTCAAACCGACGTATGATAATGACATAGACATCATTTATAATATGTAGGTATAGATAATTAAATTAATTTAATTTAATTAAAATATGTATTAATAAATTATGAATGTATAAAAAATATTAAATTGCAGGTTACCTATTCAAAATTAAATTATATACACGGCTGAATGAAAATAATTTCTATAATATTAAGGATTTTTTTTTAACATTAATTTATTGTAATGTTTGTAAATTCAAACGTGTTTATTCGTTGAAATATGCATGCTTTAATTTTTAAGCAAAACATGTATGACCACGTATGGTTTATTAACGCCAATTTAAACCATGCTTTACGCAAATAAACTATCTTATATCTTAAAGATTCGCTTTTCGCGGATCCGCTTTTCGTGTCTGTTGGTGTCCTTGTTCTTTTAAACTACCCATGACATTTGGATGCGATTTCACCATCGTTTAAACAATTTATTCCGTATGGTTTATGTGTATAAAACGTTAATATTAAACGTGCATATAATAAATACATCTCGATGTTTTAACAAATCGTACTAACTGTGCTAGCATGGGCGGGGCACTAGCAGCTAGATTCGTTTTCTCCTCTACCGGTCGTTATTTCTCCTGACAAGGTTTATTTTATTTATATAATTATATCTATGTATTTATGTAGTAGTATTTATTCTTGTATTTTACAGTCATTTCCGTGCTATCTATCCCGTATGTTGCACCTGCCATGTTTTGTATCTGCATCACTCTAAGATTGACTGGTTGAAAATGCCACAGACAATTAGTCTGCCTTCGTACAGTTGTTTTTATTTACTTGTGTATAAAGTTTTAATAAATAATAAATATTTATTTATTAATTTAACCATTTATGTACACACTTATATAAACAGACAACAAGAAAAAAAAATATCCGCCCCATATATTCTTCTGTTAGATGGAAAATATTGAAAAAAACGTCCATTAGGTGAATATTACATATTTTAATCGTTGTAAAAGTAAATTCTCAGTATATTTGTCGGAAAAGAACTTTCCAACGTTACTTTATCACATCGTTGAAGACAAAAAGAGTGTCACAGACGGACAATTTGTCTTCAATGTAAACCTCATTATGTATACTCGATCCTTTCTCCTTGAGACAATTTCCTCCGCCCCCGTTTGACTCTCGGAAACCTTTGGGAGGTTCAATAGATATTAAGATTAATAAAATATCTATGTCTACCAAGATCTCTACTGTTTTTGAACGACTGGTCGTGTTTCTGTTCGATTTAATGTTGTTGAAGCTCATGTCCACTTGCAAGATTGAAGCTTAATATTTTGGTTAGATATCAGGTAAATCATGAGATTTGACTGAAAACAGATTATCACGTATCTGTTAACGAATCGTAATCTTTGGAATTAATCCCTTTAAATTTGTCTCAGAGGGAGTGTCTGGGACTTAATTTATAAATTGAACGAATTGCCATTTTATGTAAAACAAAAATCGTCTGAATATCGGCGGCATTTCCCCACAACAGAATACCGTACGACATTACACTATGAAAATAACTAAAGTATACTAAACGGGCTGTCTCTAAATCAGTTAAACCACGAATTTTCCTAACGGCGTATGTTGCAGAGCTAAGCTTCTTTGACAATTTATCTATATGGGGGCCCCATTGAAGCTTGGCATCCAAAGTTATGCCTAAGAATACTGTGGTATTTTCGGGTTTCAACTCTTCACCCTTTATGAGAATGAATTGAAGACAGACAATTGAAATAAGTCAGCGTATAACCCTATTTTAGAATAAGCAATTTTCTATACAAATGTGAGAAGTTATATCAACGTCATTATTAGGACAGATATTTTGAAGCACTTGAATAGGATTATACGCTAAGCATATTGTTATTGTGATCTACGATAATACGCTTACCACTGTCGCCCTGAATAGGTGCAAATACCCGATTACACCACCTTATTAATCCACTTATAATGTTCTTAAATAAAATATACAAAAACTTGTGGTGTCCTTGAGCATGCTGAAAACGGATTGAGACTTTGCTTTAACATTCACTCGTGACTTTTGATAGAGGATGAGAAAACACGGGAAGCGTAAGAAAATAACGTTATGCATACGGCATGCATGCATGGTTATGCATGACGGCGCGGTTGACGCAGTGGTTAAGCAATTGACTGCTGCGCTACGTGTCGTGGGTTCGATTCCCGCACGGAACAAATATTTGTATGACCTACAAGTAGTTGTCCCGGGTCTGGCTGTTTGTGTATGTGAGTTTAAATGTTTGTAAACGCACCCACAATACAGGAGAAATTCCTAGTGTGGGGCAACGTTTAAAAAAAATGCTAGTGGAAAAACCGCGTCATTGGCTTTACCTAGCTAAGCATGCATTATGAAAGGGAAATAGATGGAAATTATAAAAATTCAAAAAAACATTTTTTTTACTTGGAAAATATGAGTTACTAAAACATTAGACGACTACATATAAAGCAGTTGGAAATCACTCTGGTTTAAAAGGCATCTTTGCTTTAAATCAGAATATTATAACGCTGCTGATTCGATAACCAAGAGCAACCGCATGCCCCGTCCCACTACTTCCAACCACCTTTGTCCATCTAGCCACGTGTAAGTCCTAATGGGTACGTACAATCGAACCACCGTTCCACTTGAAACGATAGCCTTACCACTAGCATTCCCGACGTGCTAACCATTCTCAACACTATTACACATTTATATGTCGTATTACTAACGCCATAAAGACGTGAGTCGCTTACAGGATCATCCCTTAGATAGTATCATTAAGGGCGATTGTACAAATTGAGTGGAGTTATGACGCGGCATGAAGATTCGTGGAAGCTCCTCGCGGATCTTGAATTTGTAAGGGCAAGTTGGCAGTCATCGTTGTAATAAATGATCTTGTTGAAACGCTACTCCGCCGCAATATAGGGGGTCGTTGGCTTACTGAATAATGACAGCCAGTTTAATTAGCATAACTGCTTTGTACTTATGCGTAAGTATATATTAGCCGTGGCCAGAGATAATGTTGCGCTTTAAAACTGTCAACCGCAGTCGGCTAGAATTCTGATCGCTTCGTTTTCCTTTTCACCCTTCTGATCCCTATCTCCTCGGTCTCCCCTAAGCCTGTTGCATCCCCCTTTTTGTTTAAGACCCTTGAACATTCGCAGTCTTAAGAATTTATTGCGAGGAGAAGCTATAAAAGTTTACAACTTCGCGTTTTTCATAGTTGTAGAATTTATAGGATTTGAGGAAACTTAATTAAAATTTTGGCTTAGACGAGTCGTATTGTATCTAAGAAAGGAAATTTTGCGACTTCATCAGAATTTATACCTTCATTTACGAATGAAACTACTGAATTCTAAACGAAGTTAATCCCCGACAAGGCTGTAACAATTACAGCCTTATCGGGAAAGGCTGACAAAGTGGACAAAACCCTAGGCTAGCGAAATCTATTTTGCTCATTATGAAATGACAGACAAACCAACTAGCGGTTACAACTCGTTGGATATTCGCCTCATAGTGTAGATGAAAGGTTCAAAGACTCAGGTGGCTTTGACGTGGATATTCGGGATCACGGACGGAATATTTTGTCAGTTCCGGGTTAAGACTCTACTGAAATCGACTTTGTGTTTGTTTGGCCGGCGAATGGACGTGCCACCTGCCGTAATTGAGTCTATAACCACTTTCTGTTGTTCGATGCTCAAACGGAACGAAGTGTAATTTAAAAGTTTTTCAATTAAATCAACGAAACCATTTATTTTGCACAACTTATTAAAAATCAATTATAAGTAAAAAGGATTTATTGTAAGTGACTAGTGCAAACCTACTTAATGCTTCTACTTCTTTTGTGGTGCTCATCCAAACCCATTAGGACTGTATATACTTAGAAAGATAAGTAAGTAAGTAAGTGCTACTAGAGTGCACGCAGGATAAGTCTGCGCGCGTGTTTGACCTTCAAGACTATATCCCGGCCAGCGCTTTTAATCACTTTCGGCATAATGATGGCGATTATTTACTTTGGAACACATGGAAGACATGAAAAAAAAAAAAAAAAAAAAAAAAACTACCCTACCATACTCGCTTCACTTCAGCTCCGCGCATTTTAATAAATTAAATTATTTGAAACGCATTATAACATCGGACTAACAAAGTTATACTATCGTAATAGCCCAACGAACGTGCACAAGTGTTATCGCAGTGTCATCCTAAGAATAAGTGTAAAAACTAAACAAAGTTCTTAGAGTGGACCCCAGTGTACTGTGTTAAAATAGTGAGTTCGCACACATCATCAGTTATTTACGAGCATAGTGAATCTCGGCAAAATTAAGCACACAGGAATTGTCACTACCTAGTTGTGCGCGTAAAAGTGCAAATACTGTGAGAAATACACGCTTTTACTTCCAAAGCCAGTTATTTTTTCAAACAATTAATGTAAACAAACAGCAGCTGAGTCATGCCAAGTTAATCCACCAATCAAAACACGCATACAACTTCTGACACATATTTTCTCGTTCGGAAACGCAGCGGTGTTTTTTAACATAGTCTTGGACACTGGGCGTTTGAGAAGAATCGACTAAAATAATAATCGATTTGAACCGTGTGTTTGTATACCGGGAAACCGAACTACATAGCTAACGAGCTCTGTGACTGAGAAAAGTGCACAACGTAATTTAAATAAAATGTCACGCCAAGCGCGTACCCCGCCTAAAGAATCCGGTGGGAGTAACATAACTCAGGCATCCTCTGAACCTAACATACCTGCTGCCAGTACACCTGAATTATCAAATGTATGTGTTAGACAGAAACGTCCACGCATTGATGGCTCACCTGATCCAGATTTTCAATGCTCAAAAAGTGAACTGATCGACTGTATTCGTCAAGAAATACGGAGTGTCCTGTCATTGGAAATATCAGCCAACATCAAAAAGAGTTTCACCAATGAACTGGGTGATATAAAATCTTTGTTCCAAGAACTTAAGCAGTCAGTCGACTTCATAAGTGAAGAGTTTGATCGCATGAAAGCCGAACTTGAGACCTGTACGAACGGCAATAAAATCCTTCACAAGGAGAATGATTTTCTCAGGCACACAGTCTCTGAACTTTCATCGAGAGTAAACTTGATTGAACAGCATGCACGCCAACAGAATTTAGAAATCAACGGCATACCGGAAAGCAAAGCAGAAAATCTGGTTAAGACTGTTCAGCAAATTGGAAATGTAGTCTCTTGTTCCGTCAAGGAAGACGACATCCTGTCTATAGTACGGGTAAGGAAACTGGACCCAGAAAGCAAAAACCCCAGAGCCGTAGTTGTCAAGCTGCGTAGCATGCTGCTGCGGGATACCGTTCTAACCTCAGTGATGAATTATAACAAAGCGCACCCCGACAAAAAACTCAACTCGCAACACCTTGGGTACGGCAGCTTAGTTAAGCCTGTCTTCGTATCGGAGCACCTGTCACCCTTAAACAAAAAAATTCATGCGGCTGCCAGAAAAGCCGCGAAAGAAAAAGGATACAAATATGTTTGGGTTCGTGACGGCAAAATCTTGATAAGGAAAGAGGATGGACAACAAGCTAAGCAAATAAAAAGCCTGGAGGCTGTCTCTTTACTATAAAGGGATCAAAGACGCACAAAGACCGTGATCTTGCTGTCACAATTCACCATCTATTATCAGAACTTCAGAGGTCTTAAGACTAAATTGCATAATCTTAGGCTAGCCGCACAACTTAATAACTATGATGTGATCATTGGAACGGAGACATGGCTCGATGACAGCGTAAATGATGGCGAATTATTCGACTCCCGATATATCATATATCGTAGAGATAGAGCTTCCACTCCTCTTGGCAGCAAAAAAGGCGGAGGTGTACTGATCGCTGTTTCTAGGGCGATGGACTCAACACGCGTAACAAAATGGGAATCAGATGCTGAAGACCTGTGGGTCAAGCTTAAAACAGATAGCAGAAAGGGCAACCTATACATCTGTGCGGCCTATTTGCCACCACCTGTGCAACAGGCCCCACTTAAATTGATCCTGGACAGCGTGGATGCAGTGATTGAATCAACGGGTGGAGACGTAATAATTGCTGGGGACTTCAATCTCGGGTTCATCGACTGGAGCGCGGACAATAGTCTCTCCAGCTCACCCTGTACAACTGCTAGGAACTTTGCGAACAGGTTAGGCTACTCACTGGTTGATTTTTTGTCGTCAAATAGCTTTATGCAAATTAACACCGTTAGGAACTGTTACAACCGAACTTTGGACCTTATTTTATGTAACTTCCACGGTGGATCTGTCAGAGAATGTAAAAATCCAATGTCGCTGGTCGATGTTCATCACCCTCCTCTTGACATCACCATCACGAATACTGCACCCGCAATATTAAAAAGTAAGAGTTCTCTCAAATATAACTTCTGGAAAGCCAACTATGCACTCGTAAATGAGAGATTGAGGAGCATCGATTGGGCGCGTTTGTTTTCGGATCTGGCGGATGTGGACTTAATGGTAGACACGTTTTACGCACAACTGAATCGAATAGTGGATGAATGTGTTCCTAGACATAATGGACACAATAACAAATTTCCTATATGGTTTTCAAAATGTTTGATCAGAATCCTCAACGAAAAGGAAAAATTAAGACTTCGTTTTAAGAAATATAAAAATCCCAGGGACAAATATGAATACCGTATATTGGAGGAACGTTCTAAAATCATGATCAAAAAGTGCTACAGCACATACGTCAACAACACTGAAGATAACATCAGACTGAATCCGAAGGCATTTTGGTCATTCGTTAAGGCCAAAAAAGCCAAGTCTAATGACATTCCATCTGAGATGTATTGGAGCGGGAAAGTGGCAACTTCTGGAGAAGAAGTGAGTAAACTGTTTGCCTCACACTTCTCTGCCACTTTTGCATCTCCAGCTGGTACAGTCGCGGTACAAACAAAGGCAGAAGAGTACCCTCAGCTTGCGCTAGGAAGCCATTATTTCACAGAGCGAGACGTACTGAAAGAATTAAAAAAACTAAATTCCTGCAAAGGTCCAGGGCCTGACAGCCTACCGCCGCATTTCATAAGGCAATGTGCCAAATATTTATCATTACCGCTCAAACTTATTTTTAATAAGTCCCTTATGTCTTCTAAGTTTCCCACGCAGTGGAAAATCGCACACGTAGTTCCAATATTTAAAAAAGGGGAGCCTAATGATGTTAAAAATTATCGGCCCATATCTCTTCTTTCAATTTTCTCGAAACTGTTCGAATCATTAGTTTGTCCTGTACTAACTTCACTCATTAAAACTCAATTGGCTACACAACAGCACGGTTTCTGTACCAATAAATCCACTACCACCAACTTAGTTCACTACATTAATGATATCAGCAGATCCGTAGACTCCGGTGTGCAAGTGGACTCAATTTACACTGACTTCAGTAGCGCGTTCGACAAAGTGAATCATGTGCTACTACTTCAAAAACTTGAGAACTATGGTATGCATGGTCATTTGCTACGCTGGTTTGAATCATATCTTTCGGAACGACAACAGAGAGTTATTGTAAAGGGTTATCAGTCGCCACTTTATTACTCAACATCTGGGGTGCCACAGGGTTCGCATCTTGGTCCTATTCTTTTCCTGGTATTTGTGAACGATATCATACACTCCATTAAAAACTCGAAATGCTCTATGTTTGCGGACGATCTAAAACTATACAAGGAAATTAAATCAAGTACCGACATCGCTTTGCTTCAGAAGGACTTGGACGCAATTCATGAGTGGTGTCACAGTAACATGATGACTCTCAATGCCGTTAAGTGTTATCATATAACATTTACACGGAAAAAGCTGATTCAGCCTTCAGTATATCACTTAAGCGGCATAACTCTTCAGAAAGTCGATACCATTCGTGATTTGGGAGTTCAACTTGATCGTCAACTATCCTTTATAAATCACTTTGACACTATTGTCGCCAAAGCAAATAAAATGTCGGGATTTGTAAAAAGAACTTGCAAGGAATTCCGGTCAATCAGCACCCTTAAGGTTCTTTATAACTCTATGGTGAGGAGTATACTGGAATATGCATCTCCTGTATGGAATCCCGCGTATCGTGTCCACATCGACAGAATAGAGTGCATCCAAAAAAAGTTTACGAGATACCTCCGCTACAGATCACAGACATGTGATCGCGAAGCAGATTATCCTCAAAGGCTCTGTCATTTCAGGATGAGCTCCTTGGAGCAACGAAGAAGTTGCTCAGACTTGGTTTTCCTTTATAAGACCCTCCACAATTTGGCAAATGTACCGGAGTTGGTTTCGGAGATCGGTCTAAATGTGTCCCGTCGTACCTCATACAGATCCAATTTTAAAACACAAACATTTCAAATGCCTAAAAATAGAACTAATCTTGGTCGTTCAGCTCCTTTATACCGGTTTTTGTCTAGCTACAATAAACTGAGCACACGTACTAACAACTTGGACATATTTTCGAACAGTCTGAACGAATTCAGACGATACGTCCTCAGTTCTTGATCGATCTGTTTGTTTATTTCTTTTACAAAATGTTATTTGTGTATTTGTGAGACTCCATCCAATTTATTTAATATTGTACAATTTCATTTAATTTAATTTTCCTATTCTTATTTATAATTAATGTAATAATGATGTCCTAATTTATTTGTTATTTTTGATTTCAATTTATATTTATAATTGTTATAATATTCCAATTTAACTAATTTATTTGTATTTTTATAGTTCCAATTTATAATCGTTTTACTATTCCAATTTGATTGATGTTTTTTTTTAATTTTTGAATTATACTGTATTTTAATTTAACTACTTGTCATTTTAAATTCAATGTAAACTTTGTAAATTTTAATTTTGTATGATCATATATTTCCATTTTATTTTTTATTATTGATTATACAAGTGCTGTGCATAAGTGACAAATTCACCGCAAAGCTGTTATGTGGAATATTTTTAATGTAATGTTTTAGTGAATAAGTCGTTGGTGTGTCAATAAATAAATAAATAAATAAATAAATAAATAAAAGACAGCACATTCTCTTGACACTTGATATAAACGTGGAGATGGCGACAAAATAATATTTTCGATTTCGTCGCGCCCAGACTTATTTTGCACGCACTTTATTAGATTTTTACCTAAGTAAATAGTTAACAATTATTACTAAAATCATTTTTTGTATAGCGTTTATGGCCAACTTATTGAACTAATCAATAATGCCCACGGTTAGAGAAGAAGAGGAATTATGTAAGTACTAGGAGGTAGCAGTAGCTTTGGCTATAAGCATTTTGTAACCGACCAAATTCCACTTCAACAACCAGTATTTACACAAAAAAAATAAAACACTATCATACCTATTTCTTTTCAGCTTCAACTGGTTTCAAAAGTGTATCTCTTTGCCTTAGAACATGCCCGAATGCCAAACAATTATAAAAAAAAATGCTTTAAAATATTAATAAATTAGACTTTTATCAAACTTTACGGTCTCATTTTGACAAACACGAAATATTATATACATTTATTTGAAAACGTAATAGTAATGAAAGATGAGCATGATCGCTCATTATCCTTTCGAAACTCTCGAAAGATCGATGGATGAATATTAATATTATGTATAACGAACTAAATTGATATCTAAAGAGTAATATTTTTGATAAAGTGAATGTGTACATGACTTGATATGCATGTAGTTGGAATTTGGTAATCGAAATGATTGATTACCGTGAGTGTACAATGGGGGTCGGATCCATCTCGTTAGAAGGGGAGCCAATGATCGATGCGAGTAGAGCACAGCCAATTATCATAATCCACTGGATATATGTAGGTACCTAGGATATACAGAGGGCATTAAATTACACTACGTATATAGTTACTATTCCTTTTTTAGTAATAATTCGATACGGTATAAAAATAAAAAGCACCAAAAATTTGATGTTTTTTCTTTCAAACAAATTAAATAGCTTACAAATCAGAGTAAAACGCAACCGCCCTTTGTAATGAAAGTGCAAGTGTGTGTGTATGCATTGCCATCTTTTGAGCGAAAATATTTGGTTGTACTTGTGACTTGCGTCAGAGCGGCAACAACGCATCATAGGTTATACTCAGATTTATCGTTTTAAGGTGCATGACCTATGCGTATAGACATAATCAGCTGTTAGGAAAGATACATCGTGTTCAAACGGGGCAAAAAATTAAAAAATAATTTGTGACTGAACTACTGCTCCTATTTAATTGATTTTTGGTACAGAGCTTGAAAATGGTATCTAGTATAGGCAGTTTAAAGGAAAGCCCCTCTGTAGTATCAACTCTGTATATGATCATAGTCATATAGTAACCATAGTTCTTGCCGACACAAATGAAGAATCAGAAGAAGAATTTCTAGCAAAAAATCATAGGTAATTATCTCGATCTCTGGTATCGATACCCCGATGATCTAACTTTCAAAGGTTTCACTTTTTTTTTTCCACATTTTTCCTTCTCATTAGTAAAAAATGTTTTTCTGATCGAAAAAGATAGGAATAGGCCCCTTGAGAGATTAATCTGTACAATGAAATCCTCGGAATTCACTAACGCCGGCTTGATTTTGTTCGTAAATAATTTCATAGCGAGAATCCTAATCCCATTGTAACCAAAAGTATCCGGGAAACAATTGAATTTTAACGTAAACTTCGGCTTTTGGGATGTTATAAAGTACGTAATAAAGTTATCGTATTTTTGCAAATGTGAGGCATTTGGTAACGTCTCGAATCGTTCGTATATTTGAACAGTCAGCACAAAGGTCGTCGTATCCAGGATACGTAGTGCCCGATTGATTTATCGGAACAAGTATTTTACGGACACATGAATAAGCTACTGTCGAAAAAAGGAAATAAATTTAATTGAATATGTCCCATTCGCTTCGGAGACAGGCTACCACCAGAATAAAAATATTTATAACTTCACTCCATTGTGTTTTTCTGGAGTTTTCCGCATTTTATGCCGATGACAATAAACAGATACGAGGCAATGGAGTTTATTAAACTACAAAAGTTCGTGATTCTGGCTTTCGTGTTACTTGCAGATACTTTCCTCCTAGAAGTAAAGTACATAGAACTTTCAGCTGAACTTTGTCTAAGATTTATAGTAAAGAAGGAACAGTCTGGTCTACGAAGTTAAAGGTAAGGTAGATTGTATTGTCTTAGAATGTGCTACGGGCTGTTTGTTAATCATTTATTAGGAAAGACGAAGTTAGTACTCGATAAAAGGTTGCGGCCTTGCGGGTGAGGCTTGCCCTATTGAATTATTGTGGCGTATCGAGAATTTGGGTTAATCAAAGGGGTGAACATGAAAATTGTTGATGAGGTTACGTGTTAGTGGTGTAGTTTAATGTATTGGGAAATGCTTTGATATATACAAGGTTAAATTGAAATATATATACCTGCTTTATGGTTGTTGAAGGTAAGTTCTAATATCATTTTATAGAAAGGCATTTTGCGCAAAGCACTTACTTCACAATGGTGCCTTTTTTTTTGAGGGTGGGAAATCATCATTTAACTTCTCCCGCTCTGGGCAGAGTGGGAGGGCGTGTCAGACTCTTACTGACTAAAACACACCCGTGTTCCTTCAGTTGCCTGTGCCGGGGGCCACGGTATCCCTCTCGGACTTTCCCGCAACCTTAGCAGGCATCGGCCCTAGCGGACCCCGTCATTGGTGCCGACATCTCTTTGAGGCGCGCGTGGAACACAACGCGCCGTCGACCCGGCCTGGTCCTTATCGAACGGCGAGCTGTCACAATGGTGCCTAACGTGTAAAAGGCATAAAACATAGTACCTACCTATACAAATATACTTGGAGTGTCAAACAATTACCACAATGACTGACAGGCCACGTATCTTTGTTCGCAGACACCTGTAGGGGTTTGTGGATTTTACTTCAAAATTAATAGAGAAACTTTATAATAATTTTGAGTGAAGGTTTTAGTTTGGATTGAGTGGTGTGATAACACTTCTCCTCGTGGGACAACCGTACCTACATTTATTTGCCATCTTGAACTAGTTTCTGAACTAGCTCAACATGGCAAAACTAGTTAAGATACTAAGTAGTTGAGAAACTAGTTCATGACGGTAAAACTTATACATGACTAGTTGAGAAACTAATTCATGGTGGAAAAACTAGTTTAGAAAATAGTTCATGACGAAAAAACTAGTGGAGATACTAGTTTATGATGGAAAAACAAGTTCATGATAGAAAACCTAGTTGAGAGACTAGTTCATGATGAAAAAAACTAGTCAAAATATTTGTTCGTGGCTGAAAAACTAGTTCATGATAAACAAAAACTAGTTGAGATATTAGTTCATGGTGAAAAACCTAGTTCATGATGGTAAAACTAGTTCAATAACTAGTTCATGATGGAAAAAACTTGCTGAGGTAAGTACTAGTTCATAATGAAAAAACTATGTAGTTGAGATACTAATTTATGATGGAAAATTTAGTTCATGATGGAAAAACTAGTTCAATAATTAGTTCATGATGGAAAACTAGTTCAGATACTAGTTCATGATGGAAAAACTAGTTCAAGATGTCAAAATTAGTTGAGATACTAGTTCATGATGGAAAAACTAGTTCAAGATGTCAAAATTAGTTGAGATACTAGTTCATGATGGAAAAACTAGTTCAATAATTAGTTCATGATGGAAAACTAGTTCAGATACTAGTTCATGATGGAAAAACTAGTTCAAGATGTCAAAATTAGTTGAGATACTAGTTCATGATGGAAAAACTAGTTCAAGATGTCAAAATTAGTTGAGATACTAGTTCATGATGGAAAAACTAGTTCAAGATGTCAAAATTAGTTGAGATACTAGTTCATGATGGAAAAACTAAGCAACTGTGTCCATCAAGAGGCTAGCCTCTGATGCATGAGGTTTATAACTTTATAGTGGCGAAACGTGGATGTACGATGTACCTACTATACATAATTATATAAACTTATGCCTATCTTTTTGGCAGATACCGGCTTGATGTTATGTAATGATTTGCCCAAAATCACCAACCAATCTTGTCTGTTTATATAAGTGTGTACATAAATGGTTAAATAAATAATAAATTAAATAAATAAATAAATAACCAATTTGTGTTTTGGGGATCAATTGGATCCCCAAAACACACTATTGACCACACGAATTTGATAATTATTTTGATATTTGGTAGACTGACTAGTTCAGTTTAATAACAAAACATTGCTCTTGTATTGAATACGAACAGAGTTTTTCAATTATTGGAAATAATTGCAAAAGAATTGGAAACACAATGAAAGAGAATAATATGTAAAAAAGAACAACGAATGGGAATCGGATTAACACACGAACGGTTCGTATGAAAAGAAAAAGTAACAGGTTTATCTGAATATGTGAAACTTAACGAGTCATTTCGGCGCAAAAGTGTTTTTAATAAACCATTTTAATAACTGAGACTATAAACTTTAAACAGAAGTTTTTTGGTTATTAAAATTCATATATTCACTAACAATAAAATCTGTAATGTAATTTGTAAATAAAAAAAGAAAGAAATACCAGCGTTCGACAGTCCGCAGACATGAGGCTTCATCACTGAACACAGATGTTAGCTCTTCAAAACACCGAAGCCGTGTCAGGCCTCTTCTAAAGTTGTAGAAAATTATTGCACAAACATATTCCTTAGAAAGATTCATTTTCGTACGTAACCTGACAGATTCCAATCGACGCTGTGACTAAACAATAGCATTAATCCTCATACTTTCAACTGTTTTGAGATACAAAATTTAAACACATTCGAACATAGAACTGTTCCAAATTCAAAATTGCCGGGAAATATGGAAACGACAGAACTTAAAAGGCATGCCTCGTAATTTGAAAACATTGTAAAAGTCAATTATTTTTAAAAGAGTAACCGTGGAGTTTCTTGCCGGCTTTTTTCCATACGAAACGACCAATTGGAACCATGCATCTAGCTTCTGACGTTTCATAAATGTAAAAAAAAAACACATTATGTGTGTGTAACATAATATGTGTGTGTGTTCATGTGTGTGAAATAAAATTATTTGATTTTGATTTTTTTACTATAGGTACCTCTCCACCTCTGCCTCTCCCTTCGCGTACTTAGTAGTTTTAGTTGCGATAAGTGATATGACGCTGTCAAAGTTAAAAGTTTATTCCACTTAGTTCTTGGGCAGCGTCATGTCCTAGGCAGGTGTTTGCAGTCTAGGTATTTTTGTGTAATATTGTGTTTTTACCTGGGTCAAATAAATTTATTTAATTTCTATCTTTCTTTCTTTCTAGGCAGAAAGTTGCTAACTTACGAAACTGCGCTGAGTTGCGTAGACTGCGTGTTTGGTTAGACAAACCTATGTTGAATATGTAAATAATGTTCGAGAACTTGAAAACTTCATTTTTATATCCAAAGACTATCTTTTACAAAAGCAAGCTCGCCTCTTCCTCAGCCGCGTGGTGTTTAGCGACATTGCTCCAAGAACTCGTGTGCTTTGCGGACCATGTCCTGTAAAAAGAATAATAATCTATTAAGGGCTGATTTTTCAATGATATGATAACTTTTATCTGAGGAATAAATATTGCGATTGGTATAGAAAATATGTCAAACTGTCAGATTTATTCATTAGATAAAAGTTATCTGACTATTGAAAAATCAGCACTAAGATGAATAGTCGACATAGCTCATGGAATAAGCAAGCTGAAGTGGTAGTGGGCCGGCCAGATTAGCCGATGAACCTTTGACTGGATGGGATGGACGTGATCTTGCTGGGAGACCGCGAATCGGCAAACCTAAGGCAGAACGCCTTCAGGTTAGGTGGAGCGACGATCTTCGCACGGTGGCTGATAACAGGTGTATGAGAGTTACCGAGAATCGAGATGAATGGCGTGTGATTGGACTAGCTTTATGTCCAGCAGTGACATGCTGTAGGCTGATGATTATGCTTATTCTTTAGCACATATGTTGCATGTTTCATTATAAACTAGCATTCAAATTATATGGCACGTCTATCATTTATTCAGCAAAATCTACATTATGAGTAGGTGTATCCCATAAACCAGACACAGTATGCAATAACATTTCGACTACAAAATACTATACTATGACTAATTAATAACCATGCAAATATAATTTGTCAGGGACGTGGCAGGCCCGCGTTAGGGCACATAAACAATAGGTATAATTTGTAACCCTCGCCCCCAACGGATCACAAAGACTTAAAGTTAAATGGACCATCCCATAGAAAGGCCATCGGTATGGAATGTGATCGTTTTGTTGTAAGCATAAAATATGTGACTAAAATGTATTGTTGATGAAAAGGCTTTGACGCATGTTTCTAATGCCCTACATTTTTCTTTAAGTAGGTAAATTGTCGAATTATAATATTTTACATCGATCATGTTGCAAGTAAACCCTACAAAACAATTTTATTACTAGACAATTTTTGTGTTCTGATGGCACAACTACACTTCTTCTTCGTATCGTTGGCGCGACAGTATTTCAAATCTTGTTGGCCAAAAACTTCGCCACTTTCACGGCGTCGTTGGTGGCAGCGCAGGGATCACTTTGACTTGGGACACAGAGGGCAGGATAGGAGGTGGAGCATAGTTAGTGACATGGCAACTACACTTAAAACGCAAATAACCTTAGTCGTTAGCTGCATGTGGGGATCCGAATGACTTTATCCGAACCCGGATACCCACATACAGGTACCCGTGACCCGTGTGGGGTCTATGGAATTGGACGACGAAGAATAGTTTTATGAATAAATAAATGAAATGAAGCTGGGCAGTCATGTCCAAAAACGGACTAACTGCAACGTCCAATGGACTTAGCCGTCCACCCAAATTCCATAGGGAACCGAATCGGGTGAACTACAAAATGTATGATTGTGCTAAGTAATCAGCATGTTTTTGAAGACAAGAAGATTAAGAAAGTTCTGTCACGATAATTTCAGCTGCATCCTGACATAGTTGGAAAAAGGCTAGACAGATTGATTGTCACATCAAATTATAATGTAATTTACCACTGCGTTTGCTTTAAAAGCCTATTACGTTTCCTACCCGGAAACTCATTTTAATTGGTCCCCATATCTGTACGTTGTAAATGAATACTCTGCCCAATCTATAATAGTCCCCTTAACTGTACGTTGTAAATGAATACTCTGCCCAATCTATAATTAGTCCCCATATCTGTACGTTGTAAATGAATACTCTGCCCAATCTTTAATTAGTCCCCATATCTGTACGTTGTAAATGAATATTCTGCCCAATCTTTAATTAGTCCCCATATCTGTACGTTGTTAATGAATACTCTGCCCAATCTTTAATTGGTCCCCATATCTGTACGTTGTAAATGAATACTCTGCCCAATCTATAATAGTCCCCTTAACTGTACGTTGTAAATGAATACTCTGCCCAATCTATAATTAGTCCCCATATCTGTACGTTGTAAATGAATACTCTGCCCAATCTATAATTAGTCCCCTTAACTGTACGTTGTAAATGAATACTCTGCCCAATCTATATTTAGTCCCCTTATCTGTACGTTGTAAATGAATACTCTGCCCAATCTATAATAGTCCCCTTAACTGTACGTTGTAAATGAATACTCTGCCCAATCTATAATTAGTCCCCATATCTGTACGTTGTAAATGAATACTCTGCCCAATCTTTAATTAGTCCCCATATCTGTACGTTGTAAATGAATATTCTGCCCAATCTTTAATTAGTCCCCATATCTGTACGTTGTTAATGAATACTCTGCCCAATCTTTAATTAGTCCCCATATCTGTACGTTGTAAATGAATACTCTGCCCAATCTTTAATTAGTCCCCATATCTGTACGTTGTAAATGAATACTCTGCCCAATCTTTAATTAGTCCCCATATCTGTACGTTGTTAATGAATACTCTGCCCAATCTTTAATTAGTCCCCATATCTGTACGTTGTAAATGAATACTCTGCCCAATCTTTAATTAGTCCCCATATCTGTACGTTGTTAATGAATACTCTGCCCAATCTTTAATTAGTCCCCATATCTGTACGTTGTTAATGAATACTCTGCCCAATCTTTAATTAGTCCCCATATCTGTACGTTGTAAATGAATACTCTGCCCAATCTTTAATTAGTCCCCATATCTGTACGTTGTTAATGAATACTCTGCCCAATCTTTAATTAGTCCCCATATCTGTACGTTGTAAATGAATACTCTGCCCAATCTTTAATTAGTCCCCATATCTGTACGTTGTTAATGAATACTTTGCCCAATCTATAATTAGTCCCCATATCTGTACGTTGTTAATGAATACTCTGCCCAATCTTTAATTAGTCCCCATATCTGTACGTTGTAAATGAATACTCTGCCCAATCTTTAATTAGTCCCCATATCTGTACGTTGTAAATGAATACTCTGCCCAATCTTTAATTAGTCCCCATATCTGTACGTTGTTAATGAATACTCTGCCCAATCTTTAATTAGTCCCCATATCTGTACGTTGTAAATGAATACTCTGCCCAATCTTTAATTAGTCCCCATATCTGTACGTTGTTAATGAATACTCTGCCCAATCTTTAATTAGTCCCCATATCTGTACGTTGTAAATGAATACTCTGCCCAATCTTTAATTAGTCCCCATATCTGTACGTTGTAAATGAATACTCTGCCCAATCTTTAATTAGTCCCCATATCTGTACGTTGTTAATGAATACTCTGCCCAATCTTTAATTAGTCCCCATATCTGTACGTTGTAAATGAATACTCTGCCCAATCTTTAATTAGTCCCCATATCTGTACGTTGGTAATGAATACTCTGCCCAATCTTTAATTAGTCCCCATATCTGTACGTTGTAAATGAATACTCTGCCCAATCTTTAATTAGTCCCCATATCTGTACGTTGTTAATGAATACTTTGCCCAATCTATAATTAGTCCCCATATCTGTACGTTATTAATGAATACTTTGCCCAATCTATAATTAGTCCCCATATCTGTACGTTGTAAATGAATACTCTGCCCAATCTTTAATTAGTCCCCATATCTGTACGTTATTAATGAATACTTTGCCCAATCTATAATTAGTCCCCATATCTGTACGTTGTAAATGAATACTCTGCCCAATCTTTAATTAGTCCCCATATCTGTACGTTGTTAATGAATACTTTGCCCAATCTATAATTAGTCCCCATATCTGTACGTTATTAATGAATACTTTGCCCAATCTATAATTAGTCCCCATATCTGTACGTTGTAAATGAATACTCTGCCCAATCTTTAATTAGTCCCCATATCTGTACGTTGTAAATGAATACTCTGCCCAATCTATAATTAGTCCCCATATCTGTACGTTGTAAATGAATACTCTGCCCAATCTTTATTCAAGTCTTAAACAGAGCCTTTCAGTTTAATTTCGTTACTTGCTAATTACTAAAAGGTGTAAATAACTGAAGTCATTTTCGTATATTGTACATAAAACCCAATTTACTATATCGAATGCTGCAATCTTTTATATTTTATTATTTCTTTAGAATTGCTTTCTAAGTTTTCGCTCTAAATAATGTTGTTATAGGATCACTTAACTTATGATGCTAAGTTATTTTTATATGCAAAGATACCGTGTAGGTATGAAAATACTCTTTATTTTTATATATCTATTTATTAATAGATTTCAAACGTAAATAAAAGGTAGGTATGCTACGTTATAAATAACAGTAAGTAGCTATATAAGATAAATTCCGACTAACCCGCCCATTGTGTATTAAGTGGTGTTCAATTTAATTTTTGTTGTTATGTTTTTTGTGGTGTACAATAAATAATATATAAATAAATAAAAGCTCAAGTACATAAACTCACGCCTTCGTCCCACGGCAGTAGGCAGAATCTACAGAACGCCACCTGCTAAGATTACACACACCACTTACACACTACTTTTGTAAATCCAAATAAATAACACTAAAAAAGCTATCTTTTCTTTTGGAAAACTAAAGGAATTTTACGTGTGGTAATGCGGTTTCCTAATAATAATAATATGAGACAACATCCACACAAGTTCTTCAGGTCCTGAACTAGGTAGAACCTGTACTACGGTAACCTGATGACTGATATACATACTTATATACATATAAACACTCAGACACAGGTCAAACAGACATGTTCATGCACACAAATGTTTGACTTGTCCGGGGATCGAACCCGGGACCAGCGGCTCAGAAGAATAATTAATAATTGCTACAGGAATCATAAAACAATACGACAATAACTTAATACAATACAAACTTATATTAAAACAGCATTACACGTTTTAATGAACGCAATTTTCCTTCTTGTCCTGAAAATGCAAAAATTTTGCAAGAACTTTCTAAACTTAGTTTCATAAGGCGTCATTCTGTAGAAGGAACTATTCCGGTCTGTCATTTGCATCCGAGGTACCTTATTACGCTCATATGATCGTCTAAACGGCTTTCGGTAAACACATTAACCTCCTTTCGGGTTATCTGCAGTTGGGTAAAAAATCCGCCTGAGTTGTTAGAATTTTAATTTTTGTAACGTATCGGTTGTTACGAATTGAATGAATATTTTTTGAGATAATCAGAAGCAAAGATGATCATTGCTCTTAATTAGTATCGTTTTTTCTAGATATTAACATTCAAAGACATATGATATCCACCAACCCGCACTAAGCCAGCGTGGTGTATTATTCCCCAGCCCCTCTCACAAAGAGGAGGCCTGTGTCCCTGCAGTACTCGTATAACATGCTATGCTGCTCTGAGCTACACGATTACTGACAAAGGCTTACACTGGCTGGACAGTGGACAGGCCCACTGAAATCAGTGTAGTTATTTTCTCAAATGACCATTTCAGACACTGATCTACATGGTCCTGACATGATCTGACCAAGATTATGTCTGGACTCTAAATCCCGTATTACAGAGCCTCACTCAAAACTCAAGTATTACTTAAAACTAGTTTAAACCAATCAAATGGCTCTATAATTCTAAGGTTAGTCTATAGTTTTAACTTTAAAAGAGACTTAAGACGCGGACCGACTACGATTTTAATCGCTATTACCGCACTCACACAACCGCATCTGCGCGTTTTACGGTAATTATGCACACACTCGCAAACGCTAACACGGGCGTTTGTGTGCTCAAGGAAAGTTGCATAGTATACGTAAGGAAATCAGATGTTTTCTGTTGAATATACTTACTTATGACGTGCGTTCTAAAATTCGATGTAATTACAGTGTCGGTTCATAATATGATACAATAAATAATTACACATAACAATTTAAAAAAAAACATCACTACTGTTTATTTTTATTACAGTACATGATAAACAGGTCAAATATAAACATTCCGAATTTTACCCGACTGCTCTAGAAGGGGAATTATGCTTTTCGGGTGTAAGTCAGTATCAGGGATGGAAGGGTTAACCCTTTAAGCGCGAGGCTAAATATCAATGACCGTGCCCCTAGCGCGAGGCTACAAATCGAAAAAAAATTTTTTTTTCGTTTTAGTTGTACCACACAGTTATTAGGACGAAAATAGAACGAAAAAATCATGCATGTTTTCTGTCGCAGAAATACGACACGCGCGATAGGGACACGAAAATATTTGTCGCATATATGCGACACGCGCGGTCAAAGGGTTAATTAAATGGGTAGTTATGCCATTTCAAACTAATGTTTGTGTTTTAGATAGGTACTTAGTGGGTGCGGTAAAAAAATAGAAAACAAAACCAACATAAAGGCCCTCGGACCACTTAAAA
This sequence comes from Brachylomia viminalis, assembly GCA_937001585.2. Classification (NCBI taxonomy): domain Eukaryota; kingdom Metazoa; phylum Arthropoda; class Insecta; order Lepidoptera; family Noctuidae; genus Brachylomia; species Brachylomia viminalis. The sequence goes on along the minus strand of OW443302.2, from coordinate 7,541,974 downwards.
ATCACATAAACTCTAAATAAATGCAATAATATCACAGCTCCAAAGTGACAAATGCCATAATGTTTCTAATAAAATGCGGAGCCGGGACGGAAGCTAGAATTCTGAAAAATTTAGACGATAGAGGGATCATCCACGGGAATGGAAGCTGCTGCTGGCTGAATATTAGTTGGTATTTGCTAAAATTGGTAAAACAGTGCGTGAATTGAACTAAAGTTCTGTGGCGGACTACTAAGGCTACTCACTGCCTAATATTGAAGTGAAAATTCAGTCTCAGTGGAAATATGGGCAATAAAATAAAATGTTGCGAAAGAGTTTTACAAGAAAAAGACGAAAAACTCGAAAAAAATGATGGAATGTTTGGGTAAGTAGGATGATTACGGTATTGTATCATAACATTTGAAATTTGTATTTAGTTTAGTTTACTTACGAAACTGTATAAATCTATAGAAACGGCATTGACAATTTCTACAAACATTTTGCTAAATCCAAAAACAAATAGGTGCACTCTATTTTGATGTCTATAGAATGCATATTTGAATGCGCCTAGTGCAAACGTCTCTGGTCGAAGCAACCATCGAGGCGATAGCCATATTGCAATAGTAGGTATAAGTAACAAAAACAAACTTGCAGATAAATCAGAGTGCGTTCGTAATTATTATAATAATATAAATACTGCACACTAGTTATATATAAAGCATTTTGATTCTTTTGTAAGATTATTTTTATAATATTTATTGAGTCATTAGACCAGTGCCGATAATTTTTGAAAACGAAAAAAGTCACAGTAGGCTGAAACCCATTGGAAAAGAAAGAGAATATAACAAAAATGAAAGGAAAAATAATTTACGGGCGATCCGAGGTCGGGAAGTGGGGGTTTAAGGGTAAAAAGCGGTTTATCTCGATTTCCGGCAAATTTGAATTTTTCACATAAATTGTTTGTTGTCAAATTTGAATTTTTCACATAAATTTTGAGGTTACTTGAAAAAAGTGTGAATACAAAAGTTGTAGATCTTTTTATTACCTACAACTTTGCTATTACACTTTTTTCCATATGACTTGTAGTTTTGCCGGAAATCGAGATAACCCCCACTTCCCGACCTCGGATCGCCCGTAAATTATTTTTCCTTTCATTTTTGTTATATTCTCTTTCTTTTCCAATGGGTTTCAGCCTACTGTGACTTTTTTCGTTTTCAAAAATTATCGGCACTGGTCTAATGACTCAATAAATATTATAAAAATAATCTTACAAAAGAATCAAAATGCTTTATATATAACTAGTGTGCAGTATTTATATTATTATAATAATTACGAACGCACTCTGATTTATCTGCAAGTTTGTTTTTGTTACTTATACCTACTATTGCAATATGGCTATCGCCTCGATGGTTGCTTCGACCAGAGACGTTTGCACTAGGCGCATTCAAATATGCATTCTATAGACATCAAAATAGAGTGCACCTATTTGTTTTTGGATTTAGCAAAATGTTTGTAGAAATTGTCAATACCGTTTCTATAGATTTATACAGTTTCGTAAGTATACTAAACTAAATACAAATTTCAAATGTTATTATGATACAATACCGTAATCATCCTACTTACCCAAACATTCCATAATTTTTTCGAGTTTTTCGTCTTTTTCTTGTAAAACTCTTTCGCAACATTTTATTTTTATTGCCCATATTTCCACTGAGACTGAATTTTCACTTCAATATTAGGCAGTGAGTAGCCTTAGTAGTCCGCCACAGAACTTTAGTTCAATTCACACACTGTTTTCAGTCATAAATTACTTGAAAACTACAATCGAATTATGCACAGAGCGTCCGGTGCCAACCATCCAAGTCGAGCGCTGCCCGACGACTAAAGTATGACCGCGTAAGCTATTGTCACCACTATGGAGCGTCAATAAGATTGAAAATTGAAAATGATATTTGTGTTGAAATGTGACGTAAGCTGCGAATGGGCATTTATTTTACTGCTTTTCTTTAGATTATTTAAAATATAGACATAAAATTAAATAATGGTTTGGTTAAAGTTTTAAAAAAATGGAAAACCTACTAAATTCTTAAAAAAAAAACTGTTGTTATCGCTGGAAATACAGAGATCTTCGACGTCAAAGTTTATTTTTGTGCTACAACTTCCCAATTTTTTATTGGGAATATCAAACTATTATTTATTATTCTGTTCGGTTTAAATTCTTCTTTATACCCTTCTCTGTTCACTGTATTTTTCGCGTTACTTATTTTTATTACATTACGTCATACTCGACGTTCTAAGAAACCAATTTTTGGGAATATTGAGATAACACCCCGCCTTAACCCTGAGTTTGTTTTTCTCAAGGGTAGTCAGATAGGGAAAGTCGAAATTGAAAAAAAAAAAAAAGTCGATTTTTTTCAAATTAAATGAAATGTCAATCAAAGCTTACTTATATACATATACACACCCAGACACAGGTCAAACAGACATGTTCATGCACACAAATGTTTGACTTGTCCGGGGATCGAACCCGGGACCAGCGGCTCAGAAGGCAGGGTCGCTACCAACTGCGCCAACTACGCAGTCTTGACTCCGTATGTAGGCGAACACCCACGACAGAGTATTCGCGACAAATGCTTATTTTAGTGTATCCTATCTTGTGTGGGTGTTTCAAATCTATGTCCCAATACCTATAGATATTAAATATTGCACGTGTATTATGAGAACCCACAATAATAGACATTCTGATAATACGAGGTAGCTTTGAAGGTTATTTTCAGTTGTTTACAACACAAATAAAAGCCGATAGAACTAAATAGGTACTTTTTGTTTCTATATTGCTGTACCTGGCAACGATCATCTGTCTAGAACCAAACTTTTAAATGACAATAATGATTAAAACTTACTTCTGTTACAGTTTTAAGAACGTCTCTAATATCTAGTATTATAAAATGAAATCGTAAAACTTTCTTACGCAACAAACATTCAGATAGGGAAGAAACGAACAAAAAACCAATTACGATGAATAAAAAAAAAACACTACACTTTGTTCAACTAGATTAGACCTTGAAGGAACTCTTACTCCTCAAATATCTACCTTTAAGAAAAAAACATTTGCTTTACGATACGGAATGAAAGAAAAACAAGAATCAGCCGGTTATTTTCACGTACAAGTCATAAAAGTTCAGGGTAGGTACTCCTTCTACGTACAGAATAGTAGGTACCTACAAAATTTAGGCTCCATACTAAAGCTTCATACAACGACCGAAAACGGGCGCACCGACGCGTACGTACGGTGATCTCAACCTTCGTACGCAAGGGCGATTTTAACCGCGACGATTATTTTGGTTACCGTATTATTTTGGTTACCGTATTTTCATCACTCGGTAGTCGAGCATTGAAAATCTAACAGAATGCATACCTGTACGTCAAAAAAGCGCACTGTTGTAATTTCAACTCTCGGCGCTAAGCATTGCGTTGAAAATTCAGCGTCCGTTAAAAAATCTCCCGCGCGTTCCAAGGCTTAACTATCTAGGTCGTGCCCGTATGCCAGTTGCTGTCGCTGTACGTGAAGTGTATCTATGTGTGCGTGCATTTTCACTCAGTGTAAGGAGTCGATCTTCTGTAGGTACTATTCTGAGGTAGAAGGTAACGCCGTTTTTCAGCCTCTTGTTTAGCCAAATGCGACTGAGGGTTTTTATATCAGCAGGTATGTATTTTTATGACATACTTTGCATACGTATTCAATGTTCATATACTTAAAATACACAAATATACCTGCTAGTCAAAAACTAGACATGTTATATAGTTAAGATGGCTTCACATTTCGCAGAACTATTGTAACAATAGGCAATCAATATGTCTGGATCTCTATAAGTCTAGCGCTAATAAGAATGTGCTAAAAAAATACTTACCTAATATTTTATCATCCCAACTAGTTGGACGTCTACTTTCAGATGACTTTTTGTTAGATCAACTACTCAATTTCGAAAATGTTCGTACAATATTAATGAATTGATGAATATTATGTATACTATGACATGAGTATTTACTTTGTAAAGTATTATAATATTATTTTAACTATTGTGAATGTGAGAATTATGTCGGTCTTTGCTTTTTTTGTATTTTTCTCTCTTTGTTTAAACATGATCTAGCAGTTTGAGTAATTTATGCGGCCTACTGATATGCCCCTTCTTTGGTATTGTTCGTCGAATCGTTGAGCTCCTTGAGTTCTGAGTTGTGCTCAACGATTGCTGACAATTGCGTGCACTGACTGGACAGGTCCACTCAATCTGTGTGGTTCTTTCCTCAAAAGACCATTTCAGACACCGATCTATTTATTTATTATTATTAAGGCACATCAACAACACAAACACAAACATTTACAAATAAAAGAGAACAGAGACATGGACTAGTGTTTACGTCAATTACAGTGTTCACAACAAAATATAAGGAAAAAAAAAACGCAGTATTCACGTTACAAAAATAAATAAAAAAACAAAAACAATATAAGAACAAAAGCTCTAGCTAAAATCTCGGTAGTAGAGAGAATACCCTCATCGACATAAGCATTGACAAATTTTTTATTTTGTTGTCTTCAGTATTCCCGTCATATATGATCTTAGATCTAAAACGCTTGGGATGGTCGTGGAAGATGTCTAAATCATAAAGATTGCAAACATTGTTGTACGTCGACGTTAGCCTAGCCATCGGAGCATTCAAGCCTAAGTTGGTTTTATAACGAGGGACATTGAAAAAGGAAGTGCATTTTTTTCGAGCAATAAGTTTAGGTACGTTTATTTTAATGCGTTCGAGAAGTCCGTCAGATTTAAAAGAACCGTCAACAATATTCCGCAAGCATAGTAAGTCTATCATGCGTCGGCGTAGCTGTAAGCTTGACATATCTATCCTCGTCCGGCCGGTGCTCGAGCGCTGGCTCGGGAGGAGGCACGGCTCCCTGTCGTTGCGGGTGACGCAGGTGCTCTCGGGGCATGGCTGCTTCGGGAAGTACCTGTGTCGCATAAACAGGGAGCCGGACGCCCGGTGTCACCACTGCGTCGACTGCCGGGAGGACACGGCGCGGCATACGCTGGCAGAGTGTGCCGCTTGGGAGGAGCCGCGCCGTGCCCTCATCTCAGAAGTAGGCAGTGACTTGTCGCTGCCGGCCGTAGTCGAGTCGATGGTCAGCAGCGACGAGTCCTGGGACGCGGTGGTTTCCTTCTGTGAGACAGTCGTTTCGCAGAAGGAGGCCGCGGACCACGTCGTCCACTCACCCGGCCCGCAGAAGGCGCACCGGGCGTCGGCTGAGGGCGGACAATGCCCTCTTCCAGCCCCCCTAAATGGGTCCAGGGGCGACGGACTCGGGGACGTCCATCGCCCCCCACACACCAGGACCCGAGGTGGCGGCGCGTAGTGTTCCGCCCCTCTTAGACGTCGCGGGGCGAGTCAAACACCTCACTTCTCGCCCAGACCCGAAGAGGCCCGCAGTGGCGGGCCGGCACCAGTCGGGGGTTGCGGAAGGATCGTACGTTCCCGCGACCCCCGGCGTAGGAGTCAGATGGAACACCGGGTTGTTTTTTAGCCAGTAAGTGTCTGACAGACCCCGCCGCCCGCCCCAGGGCGGCGGACATCTATGAGGATTTTCCACCCCGGAAACAAAAAAAAAATAATGGAAGAAACGCAGTCGTTCGTCATACGAGCATCTCGCACTAAAGCCAGTGACAAGGAAAGCAAGTTGCCGCGTAAGGATCATTGAATTGACTCGATACGATTAGAATGAACCATATAATTCGGATTCCATATGACACTCCCGAATTCGAGTACACTACGTACCAGACTGTTATAAAGCACAATCTTGGTGGCTGTATGTCTAAAGTCCTTAGTGTTACGTCTGATGAAACCCAACATTTTAGCAGCTCTTTGGACAATGTCATCACAATGCGGAACAAAACTTAACCTTGAATCAAGAATCACAGCCAGGTCACGAAGTTGTTCAACTACAGCAATCCCTACAGTATTGATGTGGTAACTTGATTCAAGCACCTTTCTCTTCCTTGTGAACCGAATATGCTGGAATTTCGAAGCATTACGTCTCATTCTGTTAGCACAGCACCATTCATAAATACGGTCCAGATCGGCCTGAATCAATTCCACATCCGTCAAAGAGTCAAAATGCCGCGAGATTTTCATATCATCCGCAAAGAGGAGACAGTGACAGCGACGAACACAGTCCACAATGTCATTGTTGAATAAAATAAACAGGATTGGGCCAACGTGAGATCCTTGTGGAACGCCAGAAGATGCAATGTATTTCTTAGTTTCATAACCGGCAAGGACCACAACCTGCTCACGATTTTCCAGATATGATCTAAACCAGCTCAAGATTATATTACTAATACCGTACTAGTTCTGGAGTTTATCGATGAGTATTTTGTGGTCAACGAGATCGAAAGCACTAGCAAAATCTGTATTGTATATCGAATCTATCTGATGGTTTTAGTCTACTCCTTACATATCTACATAGTCTTCACATGATCTGACCAAGATTCTGTCTGGACTTTAAAAGAGACTGTGACCTCTGAGTTTGTTTCGGCCTTTCTTTTCAGGGTGGTCAGTTATGAAACGCCGGACTCATCTAGTATAAAAAAAATATGATTATCGTGTAAAAGTGTTTGTACAAACCTACTTACAGAAATAAAACCATTTATCATTTATGCATCCAAGGACACTTCAACTCGCTTTTCATATAGTTTTTTCCTTTCTGGTAATTTTCCTACACTCTATAATTAAAGTTCGTAGGTTTTTGAGCACCTACATATTTATTTCAATTTCCTAAATTTTTACAGGGTTGAATAGAATAGAATATAATGTAACTTAACTCTTTATAATGTAACTTATGAATTACAGGATATACCTTCATGTAGAAATTTTACATAGGGTGACACAGTGGGCGGTCTTATCGTCAAAAGCGTAAACGTAAGCGTCTTACATTATAATTGAAAGATTCCATAGAAAAATACCCTGGTGGATACAGTATATATACAGATAGGTTCAGGATATAGTAATAATTATATATTGCTTTTTATGTATTCATTAAACTTCACAAGAATTTCACAAATTTGGTTCCAATAATAAATAAAGTTGAGCGACCCATTGCTCACCGTCCGCAAGCGCGTGCCTACGGTGGCCGGGAAACGGCTTGGGATTCCCGACGCCCAGGGGGTCTCCTGCGGCGACTAGGGGCGTGAGGGCGCGAATTTTGCCTCTCCCTCACGCGTTCTGCCTCTTCCTTCGCGAGCATAACTGCTTCCCATGCCCTCTTGCTCCATACCATGGCCTGGACCAGGGCCGGACGCGAGAGATGGATCCTGCCGACCGCCTCCACCGTATGCTCCACCATGTCCTCCGGGCGATCCACACAATGGTGACACCCGGGTGTTTCCTCCCGCCTTATCCAGGAACAGGAACCTCTCGAAGCAACCGTATCTGGTGAAGTACTGCGTCAGGCGGAAGGTGAGGACGCCGTGGCGCCTCTCTAGCCACTCCTCAAAGAGGGGACTTATCGCCGCAATTGTGGCGTGCCCAGCACTGAGTTGCGACGGTCGCAAGCGGATTTACCTTTCTCCTCGCGCCACTCCCATAATTATGTGCGCGACGACTATTGCCTCCAGATCCCATGGCGGTAATTCGGCAAGGAGGCTCGCCGCTTCATCGGAGACCCCGACTAGCCGGGTGGCCATGACCCTATGGGAGGCGTTCAACCGGCGGGCTGGCCGCCGTCTCAAGGAACGCGCCCACACCGGTGCCCCGTAAAGGGCCATAGACATTCTGAACTAAGTTGAGTTGAAATTTTTCGAGGATTATAAAAAAAAAATATCGTTTTATACATTTTGACCGCGTAGGTATTGCATTTATCTATGAAACAGCAGATTTTATTTTGAAAATTGACGTAACATTTCTACGCTAGGGGGTCTAGAATGGTCTAGAACCATGTGTTGATGTCCCTAGGATAGATGTGAGATGTACGTCACAAAATATAGTTGTTATAATAGGTACTTCGATCCACATCGGATTGTAAGCTTTTGCGTCTTTTCACACACAGACAGATTTAGGCTTATCCTTTGGGTACCTACGGAACCCTAAAGAAAAGTTTAATGAGGTCTTCGGAAAGTGGCCGTAAATATAGCTCGCACAATATTAGTAGTGAAATTCAGTTTTTTAATTTGAATAATTGGAGCCGAGTAATTTTATAGCCGATAATAAATAATATACAACTCAAACAGTCGGTGTGAAGTCGTTAAATATTAAAACTTTTCAATCGATCGACTCAATTACTAGCACCGACTTTTAAGGTTTGTCGTATTATCACTACATATAAAACAACGTCCTCCCCGCCGCGCCTGTCTGTCTGTCTGAACGCGATAAAACCAAAAACTACCGTAAGGATTTTCATACAGTTTTCACCAATGGACGGAGTGATTAATGAGGAAGGTTTAAGTTTACAATTCAATAACGTTTTGTACAAATCGGCTGAAATATGGCGATGATTGTTGAAGATGCCGGAAAAAGTCATGCCGACTGGGAGCTTTATTGGCGTGCGCCGGGTAAACCAATAGAGGTATATGGAAACAATGGAAGTTGGTACGTTCCCGTGGGATATTTTACGACATCCTTGCGAGGCAAGGCCGTGGGCAAAAGTTAGTATCTTATGACTTTGAATGGCAGTTACCAAAAAAACGTTTTTAACTTCTTTCTTTATTTTTTTTCAAATTATATTGCCGTGTAAAATTTTTGTGAATTACATATTGTATGTGTTTTTGCATGCCCATGTGACGGTAGAACATGGAGGACTATTATATAAAAAGGACATCTGTTTACTAATTACCCATGTTTGTAAACTAATAAATAATTTGATTCAAGTTTTTTTCAAGCAAAGAAAATCATCAAGTGCTAAGTACCTATTACTCGATGATTACATAATAAGGTAAACCTGAAATTTCACGAAGGAATTACGAAAGATGACGATATTTGAGGTACTTACTTTAAATAAGTGCGTTATACTTGCAACCAACGTGCGTGTATGACCAGATGTATTAATATGTATTATTATTATTATGTATATGTAAACGAAGCAAAAGGAATATGAAAGGATCGTAGCAGGTGGTGTTCTATATTTTCTGCCTAACCCCATGGGTAAAAGGCATGTGTCTATATACAACGTGTAACATAATTAACGCAAGACCTCATACACCTCAATTAGAGTATTGAGTTAAAAGCATTGTACAATGACCAAGACAATTTTTTTTAAAGCTACCTATTGTTATTAAGAAAATCGTGTTGACCCTTTTTTTTTTTTTTTTTGAGGATAGTAAATCATCAAATGACCCCTCCCGCTCTGGGTGGAGCGGACGGGAGTGTCAGACTCTAACTGACTAAAACTCACCCGTGTTCCTTCCTTGGCCCTTTATGTTCCGGGTCAGCGGTACCTCTTTCGGATGATCCCGCTTTCCCGGCAGCCTTGGGCCCTAGTGGGCCCCCTCTTCAATGCTAACATCTCTTTGAGGCGCGCGTGGAACACGTACGCGCCGTCCAGCACGGGCCTGGTCCTGATCGGACGGTGAGCTACCCATTACTCACCGTCCGCAGGCCCGCGCCTACGGTGACCGGGAGTCGTCACGCGGCTCCCGACGCCCGGAGCGTCCACCGCGGCGGCTTGGACGGGAGACTCTCTCCCTCTCCCGTCCCGCCACCTCCTTCGCTAGCATGACTGCTTTGCAGAAGGAGGCGACTGCCTCCCACTCCCCCTCGCCCCGGACCATGGCTTGAACCAGGGCCGGGCGTGAGAGGTCGCCGCCGCTGCTGATCGCCTCTACGAGGACACGGCGGTGCTCCGCCCATGCAGGGCAGGCCTCCACCGTATGCTCCACCGTGTCCTCGGGGCGATCATCGCAGTGGTGACACCCGGGCGTTTCCTCCCGCCTGATGATGTGCAGGAACCTCCCGAAACATCCGTGTCCAGTGAGGACCTGCGTCAGGCGGTAGGTGAGGACGCCGTGACGCCTCTCTAGCCACTCCTCAAAGAGGGGTCTTACCGCCGCTATCGTGGCGTGCCCTGCGCTGGGTAGCGACAGTCGCTCTTTCCATGCCGCATCGTGTTGACCCTAGCATTACTATATGCATTTAAAATTGAGTTTTCTTGTGCTAAATAAGATTTAATTTTCTTTGGCTCGTTTTGCGGTCAGTATTGCAAAATACATACAATTTAAAAAAAAATACCTAGACTAATTGTTACTGAAATCGATTCAGTAGTCAATTATGAACTAACTACTTTTAGGACTTGCGTTTATTCTGTTACACGTTCTGTTACCCGACAAACTATAGAGCTTATAATTTTCTTTCATAACCTTTAAAACAAAAGCAGTAACTACCTATCAAAAAGTTTGGAAAATCCAGAAGTGCACGCCTCGTAACGTTCATTTATTTTAAAAGTTCTTAAATAATATATAAGAACAATTTAATTAATAAATATATATATTAAAGTGTAAATATATATGCCTCTATTAAAACTATATTGCTTATATATAAATATACATATTTAATAATTATTTTATTAATAAATATATATATTTATATTAAGTTCTTTACTGATATGAAATACGGCATCAGTTCATCGAATTCTGGAACTAGTGATAAACGCCCGGTCTCGATATATCAATTTTTTCGGGAGTTACCGTTGGTACACACAAAATCAGCGTATAGACATCAGGACGTCCACGTAAATTTTTTTCGAAACGTTTTTTTCTCAAAAAACCCAACATAAAAGGATTTTTAGGAAAGTATAAGACGGTTTAATTTAAGTGTTTACTTGATGTACAAGTGCAATATAGTTGTAATAGAGGCATTTGAAGATCACAAAATTGCTTGACCTTGACGGGTCGGGAGTAAAGCACTACCTCAACCGCTTCGCGCTATGAAGCGTGCAATTAAAATGACTGCAAAGGTCGTCTCAAAACACAGGTTCCCTATAGTTATGCTTTGAACAACCCGTATCTCCAGTTTATCTCTTTGACACGAACTCTAAAACACTCAGAAACTAAAATTAATCTGTTCACTAGAAGGCAGACTAAAGGGAATTATTTGTAGGAACGGGTCGTTAGTCACGTGCCGTTGCCCTTCGTTATATACAATACGATGAAGACACAATTCAATTTGTTTTGTACTAAAGAATATTTGAGGGGCCACGGTTAAGCTGAGGGACAAAATGTACAACGATTTGTTTTGCTGAATTAGATTTGTTATTTTTATGATATTATTTGTATTTTTAGGGAGAACATTGATTTGGAGAATACATGAGGTTTTTGAAACGTTAGATGTTTGATCATTTTGTATTAGACACGAACATATTGTATAAACTCTACTTATGGCTACTAATAAACACTGTGCAGGATAATTTAAAGAAATCATTCACAGATAGTTTTTTTTTTATTTTGCAAAGAAAGTTTACTCGTCCCTGTTTCAAAATATATTTCGTTCATGGTTGCGTTCAAATATTTGTTACATGATTGCCAATTTGCAATGAAAACCATGGCTTTAAAATAAATAATTGTACAGAGTTGTTTGTGGTTTTAATAACGGTTGCAAATATTCCTACGTGACGTGTTTCCTATCTAATTACCAAAACTTTAACACCCATAAACATAACGACAAAATTTTCACATATCGCCAGAAATTCCAAACTTTCACATTGTCATAATAAGGGCAACTTTAATTAATGACAGACGCGATACAACCGCCATCCCTAACAAGTCAGAATGCATGTACGCCCTGCCTGACAATGGGCCACCCCTAACTATTAAAGCTAGCTAATAATTACAGATGGCTGAACATTGGACCGGGTAGGGTTGTCGCACATTAATGTTTAACACACTAAGTGGTTATGGTTGAACAATTAACACCCGTGTGTATTTGTGGTTGCTCCCTCGTGGTGGATGGCTGAGAATGAGCAGTGCAGTGTGACTGTATTTACCAAATAGAAATGGTAGGCAACCTACAGATTCCCTGTTTATTCATAAAGTTTTCAGCTATCTTTGATAAATGATAAATTATTTTAATTCTGTATCTGGGTTTATGCAAACACTTTAGTAGGCATAAAAATAATTCAAATTAAATCAAGCTTTAAATGTCTGAACGGATTTTGATGTAGTTTGGCAGATAGGTAGGTGTTTTACACAGAACAGATAAAAGAGGTGTTTTATCCGTAGTTTTAAGTAGTATTAAAACATTTTGAAGTGAAAATTTCTTTAGGCGCACTTTGCGCTCATTTTGAACAGTGAGCGAAATTGAACCGTCACGCTCTGGTCGGTGACGCTAAATCGGGTATACTCACTCGGCTCCAGTCAGACGGTGACTGTGAGTCACGTATACTCGAAGCTGAATCACGTATACTCGGCTTCAGTTTTAAGTTTTCACTTCTATCGTGTGGTTATAAGCACATACCTTTTTGTTAGAAACATGAGCCCTCATCATCATCATCATCAGCCTATATTCGTCCACTGCTGGACGTAGGCCTCTCCTAGTGAACGCCACTGAGCCCAATCTTCGTCTCTCCTCATCCAGTCGCCTGGGCCAATCAACTTGAGCCCTGATTGCACGAATTTACAAACGTTCCAGTTGTCTGTCGATTGTGCGTTTTTGTGGATTAGTTTTAATTAAATTGTATCAATGTTTCGTTGTTTACAGAAAGAGTGGAAATTTGTCTCTTTATGCTAGCAATTAAACTAGCTTTCTTATAAAGTACATACTATATGCATTTTAGCAAGACAAGCAAGCTAACAGGGTTCTTGTTTTGAAACAAGCAAAACTGTTTCGAATAAAGTTCTTTTTCCCTTGTGGGTTTAACAAAACTGCCGCGCACTGCTTTATCTATAAACAAAGTTTAGTCCAAGAACACAAAGCTTTTAGAAAAGAAAGAGATGCCTGTATAGAAATGAGTGAGAAGTAGTTATTCCTTTTGCACGCGATCTTTAGTTAGAAGAAAAAAACAATTTGTTAAAAAAAATAGTTTAGCATAGCCACATTTCACCAGATGTTACGTCACAAGTGGTTTGGGGTGGTCCTATAGCCATCAACAGTACACATCTAGACTCCGGGACTGAGAAATTTTTGATGAAAATACTTAATAACACATAACTCAATCTGGGGATTGAACCCAGGGTCCTATGCTCGGCAGTCACACTTGACGAACGAGGCAGATAAGGTGGTCGCAATCTGACGGAAGATGCATCGGGTGGAACTTCGTTAACCTCCAGTAAGTACGCTCAACGCATTAACGCATCATCGGTTGAGTGTGCTAGGTTGAATGTTTTATTATACAGGGTTATTTATAATACGTCGGCAATCGATTAAGGGGATGTAGGGGAGGTCATTTGCAACCAAATGACCCCTTATGACACATATGCAAATGTCAACCATTTTCCAGTAATTTGACATTTTATAATTATTTATTCGAAGATATCTGAGGGGCAATTCTCGTACTTAAAAAACGTTCAAATTCAAGTCGCAATCTCATCTCAGCGACAATCAATGTCAAAAACTTGTCAAAAATGTATGTAAATTGACTGTATTTTTGACAGATTGAGACTGAGATCAGAATGTGAACGTGCTTAAAATTACGGGAATTACCCCTCTGGTATCTTATTGTCTCTCGTTGGATAGCTGAGAAGTTGTACATATTTTTTTTATGTTCTGTCGATAAGTACAGCAATGTTTTTTTGCAGAAATCAACCATTTTAATCAAATAACCTGCTCAAAATGATGAAAACTGTGAACTGTGTATTTAAAAAATATTAAAGATCATTGTCTTTTTATGGTTGATTATTATATCTTATGTTTAGGTATTGAAGTAGAAGCAGATAATTAATATTTGAAAAAAATCCTGCATTGTTTTTCAAAGTTGTATATCGCCAAAACAATATAAAATGTCAAATTACTCCGAAACGGGTGAGATTCGCATAGGGTTCATTTGGTTGCAAATGACCACCCCTACATCCTCTTAATGGATTGCCGACATATTCCCAATAACCCTGTCTAGGCGATGTGCGACGCGTCTCCGTCAGATGTGCAACCACCCTTAAATGGGATTAAAATGAACCAAAAGGTATCGTATTTTGTAGTGGTATTGCCGCGGTGAGCATCAGAGTGCAAACAACGTAATGAACAAAATAATTATAAAACCGCCGTCGTAAAAATCACAACAGTTGGCAATATGTCTGCGGTAGAGTGCGATACGGTTTTAAATAAAATTGTGTGAATTGTTAATGTAGTGATTTCATCTCGCGTAGTTGGGGAATTCATGGTTCATTAAATGGTTTTGAAAGGAAGGATAAAGGCGTTTCTATCTGTGGCCTAGGTGGTAACAGTATTAAACGATTTTACTAAGAGTGAGGTACTTTATTTATAGTTCGTTCGTACGTTCACTCATTCATTCGTTCGACAGGGGAAAATAGAAGAAAACGTGTTGCGCCGACTTCAAGTAACATGGTACAAGAGCAATTAGGTGATGACCTCACTAGGGACTGTTTAAGTAGGTACTTATCTTTTTGGCAACATGCTAAGCTTCTAAGTAGGTATTTAGTATATTTTAAAGAGGTATATTTAATATTCTAGTTTAAGACGTCACAAAACCAAATTCTTCTGTTCATGTTCTCACACATTATTGTCTACATTTCTTTTTCAGTTCTCCTTTCGCAGGTCAGCTCGAAGACATTTCTTAACAAATAAGCAGTACCTTTGAACTCAATAGTAATATGTCGTATCTGTATCTGTTTTACTGTGTGTACATAAATAATAAAATAAATAAAAATAACAAACACACGTGTCTTGATAACACAGCCATTATAAAAGAAGAATACTCATAATAAAACTCAAGCATCACACATATAGAACGCAATACTTTATACGCAATGTCTTGCGCAATAATAACGCTTTGTGAAGCCGCCATAGCTCAGGGTTCATACAACTAGGTTGCTGGCTCATTGCCTGGAACTGCCCTGAAGCCATTGTACTCCACATAATATTGTTTTTCCTTCCGACATTACAATGAAAACGCCGACCCATGGCTGCCAAAGAAACGAGCTAGCTTTAAAGCCAAGTTTTGATTTATTGCTACACTATCTTCGTATTCGTCTTTCTCTGTAGGTAATTTACACTTGGAGTAACGCTTCCGATTTTTTTCGTACCTGCATTTGAATTGCAAATCGAGGATTTGATTACGTTTGTTCAGCGGACTGCGAAACCAAAATGAACAGTTACAATTGCGACGGTCCATGGTAGAGGTAATTTGAAAACTAGCAGTTACCCGGAACTTTGTTTGAATACGAGCTTTAACCCATTACTTGACCCCTTGAGGGGTGAAATTCCAAAAAACCCTTTCTTATTGAGAACCCAAATAGAGAAATATACGTTGTAAAGCTTTATAAATGTATTGTACGTAGTTCTTGAAATTTTGTGTTGAATTTGAACCGAATGGTTTGGGCTCATTACGATATCATGATACCCTGTGCATCTAGAAGATGACTGATAAGCGCTATTACATAAGCATAATCAGCCTATAATGTTAACACTGCTGGGACACAGGCCTCCTCTCTTCGAGAGGAAGTGGGCTGTAAATCCTTATCAATAAAAATCAATGCCACTTTTCGTTGTAATTTTATAACTCAAGAACGGATGGACCGATTTTGCAAATTTTTTTTTTAGAATATTCCTTGAAGTACGAGGATGGTTCATACGGAGAGAAAAAAAAATGTTAGGCGGTACGAAGTTCGCGGGGTCAGCTAGTACTGTATGTAATGTACCGCGCGGGCCGAGTGCGGGTTGGTAACATGTCTTCGAACTTTTGGTTCTAGGACATGCCGGTTTCCTCACGATGTTTTCCTTCACTGGTTTGAGAGTAGTTGTGGTGAAATTATTTACACAAAGTAAAGCACCTGCCTGGGTTCGAACCCACGACTTACAACTTGAAAGTCAGGGCCGTTACCACTGGGCCACCACTGCTCTTATTGATTGTACCCTTATTTTGTTATATTTTAAGCTAGACCTACATGTAATTAACAGTATTAAGCCTTTAAAGATAATTAAACAAAGGCTTTAATTCCATAGATGAATATCACAGACTTAAAACTATTTTAATTGATAGAATGAAGCACATAATATAGTACCTATACAGAAGTAGTGAGTACGTTCAGTTTAAGCACGCTGTTGTATTATAAACAAAACTTATTACCCGACTGCCTCAGGAGGGTTATATTTTTGATAAGTCTTTTATATTCGGCAAAGTCAACGTGTATTGATTGAGGATGTCTCAATAACACAAAACATCCCCAACTTCTTATTTGGAGATGATAAAAAAATACGACCTTCTTCGTTTATTATTTTATTGTGTAAATGTATTTCTATCCCCTAGCTTCCTGTCTACCCTCTCCCTTCGTCATAGCTGCCTTAATTTTATCATCCGGCCATCACGACGCAGCGGACATTGCCCTCTGATCATAAAATATTGAAGCACTTATATTAGCATTCTATTAATAAAGAATGGTTATTGCCATGGATTTCATTTCTCAACTGTTTTCGCCTTTTCTTAGAAACGAATACAAAGCTTGGATGTTTCTACAGCAACGGATTTGGATAAGCTCTTCCCACTGATTCACAATTCCACAATTTAGTTCAAATTCGTAAATTCTTACAAATGTATTTTCATTCCGAGTTTCGCATAAAAATCCCGGTTGATTTTTATTGATGTCAAATCCAAATTGACGTCATATCATTTAAATTACCACAATTACACTTTGAGGGACACTAAGCGCCCAAAAACGTAACAACAATAAAACTTCCATTGTGTCTCGCTGTATCCTTCAACCGATTAATTCCCAACAACATAATATACCAAGAGCGTGACTTACAAATCGATACCGTATGTTATCAAAAGCTCTGAATTGTTGGCATAAATAAAATCTTATTCGGTTCAGAAAAACGCGGTACAATAATAAAAAAAAAACTAGCAATAGTTTACATAGGAGCCTTAGCCACTAGATTTTTACTAAGCTCGAAAGGAAAGTTTATTGTCTCCTAGATATAAAAGCAAGGAATATTTCAAACAATTGCAATCAAAGGTACGAAAAAACGCAGGCACAGCTTTAATTGACCAGGGCTTGCCCCATTGATCAAATAAATATAATAAGAGTCTTTCTATAAATCCTTTGACAAATTCGTTCCACGTTTTCCTTTTCGCGTCGGCTATTTATTTTGACATCCATCAAAGAGTCCTTATTCCGTCTAAGCTTTACCTTTGCAACCCACACGATTCCAATACCTCTCTGTGTAGATTGAGTATGTGAAGTCATAGTAATGTTCGTAACTTTGATCTAACTCACAATGTCGAAAAAATATGAAACCTGCGTTATGACTAATGAAATGCCGACTGCTAATAACATTTTCACAGAAAAGTCGAATTGGAAAAAGTTGAAAGGCATAAAATTCGTCGTCTTTTTGATTTATTCCGGTCTAATACCAACAAACTAATACCACCGGTATTTGTTTGAACTCATATTTATTTTCGATTCCGAACGGATACCATTGTATAAACTAATACCAAAACAAGTTCAAAGATATAAGGTACAGTCAGTAAAAATGCTTTGTGTGTAAATGTAAATATGAGACGTTTAATTTAAAAAAAAATCTGTAAAATCCAAAAAAATAAAATTTTGTTAGCAAACGTCTAGTTCAATAATAAAATATGACTAATAATCCACTTTATTATAATTTTAGTTCCTCCTTGTATCTGTTTAGTGTTTTTTTTTTTGCAAAAAGATCAAAACAAGAACAATTTACTTACAATCTAAAAATTACAAAATATCTCAGAAAATCAACTCTTAATATTTATATTAAAATTTATATGACATAGATAGTAGGTAGGTAAGTACGTAATTATTAACGTCTACCTATCTAATCATACAGTCAGGTAATTTAATCACAAAAATAAATCACTTATAATCTAACAATTGTAAAATATCACAGAAAATCAACATTTTGTTTAATCAAATCAGTCATTCATCACCATCACACAACAATGAATCAGCAAAAAACATCCAAATGTGAATAATTTACTTATCATCTAACAATTGTAAAATGTTGCAGAAAATCTACTTTTTATATAATCAGTCATCACCAACATACATAGCCAAATCTATTTTTTTCAAAAAACATCAAATTTACATAGAATCTAACAACTATAAAAAATCACAACAAATCAACTTTTTGATCAGTCATCACCGAAATACATAGAAATACAAATACATTTAGAAAACAAATTTAATTTGATTAGGTTTGACTGAGCTGACTGTACCAAATTCAAGTTGTTGGTATTCGTCCGTCATATGAATAATTCACTTAGAATCTAACAATTATAAAATATCACAACAAATGAACTTTTTGTATAATCACTAATCAGTCATCACCGAAATGCATAGAAATACAAATACATATTAGAAAAAAAATATTAATTTGGTTAGGTTTGAATGAGCTGACTGTACCAAATTCAAGTTGTTGGTATTCGTCCGTCATATGAATAATTCACTTAGAATGTAACAATTATAAAATATCACAACAAATGAACTTTTTGTATAATCACTAATCAGTCATCAGTGTCATCACCGAAATGCATAGAAATACAAATACATATTAGAAAAAAATAATTAATTTGGTTAGGTTTGAATGAGCTGACTGTACCAAATTCAAGTTGTTGGTATTCGTCCGCACATTAAATTTAATTAATAATAATAATAATATGAGACAACATCCACACAAGGTCTTCAGGTCGGGCGGTGAGTAATGGGTAGCTCACCGTCCGATCAGGATCAGGCCCGTGCCAGACGGTGCGTACGTGTTCCACGCGCGCCACAAAGAGATGTCAGCATCGAAGAGGGGGCCCACTAGGGCCCAAGCCTGCCGGGAAAGCGGGATCATCCATAAGGGGTACCGCTGACCCGGAACATAAAGGGCCAAGGAAGGAACACGGGTGGGTTTTAGTCAGTAAGAGTCTGACACTCCCTTCCGCTCCACCCAGAGCAGGAGGGGTCATTTGATGATTTCCCATCCTCAAAAAAAAAAAAGGTCTTCAGGTCCCGAACTAGGTAGAACCTGTAATTAATTATAAAAAGAGCGGTATCCGTTCGGACCAGTGGTATTAGTTTGTTGGTAATATATTAGAACGGAATAAATCGTCTTTTTCTATAGATACTGGAAAATTTCCAGTTAATCGTGTTGTTATAATTTTCACAAGAATCCTTAATCTTATCTTAGATTTTCTAGGAAAGTAACATTAGATTATTATAAATAGCCCGCGGGAACGTACTACCTACCGGGATTAAAATATTCTATGTCCTAACCCAAGTTATGATTGATAAAATTTCATCAAAATTCGTACAGCCGTTAAGGCGTGAAGAGGTAACAGACAGAGTTACTTTTGCATTTACAATTTCAGTAACGTGCATGCTTAATTGGCTGTTCAACCATATTATCAACTCAATCGAGTCAAACTCAAACTTAAACCAATTACAGGCACTTTTGAATTGTGACGGGGTCGGTCAGTGTATATCCATTACCTTCCTGTCTTCAGTTTGCAATTAATATTATTTATTATTATTATTTTATTTCATAAGTCAGATTACATTGATCCATAATTGTTAGTAACAACAGGAGCTTAAAATCTATGTTAGTAGGTACATAATTAAAATATAAATAACAATAAAATTACATTAGAGAATTAGAAACAATTACAATTCAAATATTAAAAATCAAATATCAAAAAAAAAAACAATTAAAATCAGAATTAGAATTGGAATAAAAAAGTATCTGGAATCAGACATAGGGGAACGATTCCCATCCGCACGGGTTTTGTCTTCTCTCAAAAAATCCGATATTTGATTTGTAACGATTTTTTAAACCTTTTTAGACGACGACGGCAGTGTGATTTAATTCAGAACTAGTTCCGGAATATTTAAAGTGCATGTCCATTGATAAAAAAGAGGTGGATGTACTTTCCTAGAAATCTAAAACTGTGTGACTATATTAAATTTGCACTTGGTGAAAATGTAGTCCTCCAGACCAAATTTCGGCCATGGCGACCAATCTCAGCGGAAACTAGACTTCGGCGCGGGGGATATTATAGTGCACAAGTGTGTGCGCAGACATAGGAGCACTCTCATTCCACTCACTTCACTCTCTTCCTCGACGGGACAGCAATTCGACACGACCAGAGAGAGATCAGAGACAGGACCAATGACTTCACATACCTTCCGGGGTACAGGGGTTACACTCACCAACTTTTAAACTCCGGGGTATTATTAAGAAATGTCTACTGGAGTAACCCAATAAAAATTTGCCCGACCTGGAAATCAAACCCAGAACCCCACAGTCAGCAGACGCGCTTGCGACCACGAGACCAACAGGGCAGTCAAAATAAAAATATACATAGGTATCGTCGGAACCAATTTCCTGATTTATTTTTCCTGTCTGACTCTGACATGTAATGTTTATTTCTGTAAGTAGATCTTTTAAGATACTTTTACATGTCAATATTTTAAAACTAGATGGCGCCGGCATTTCCTAGCTGACTGATCCCTGAGAAGAAATGCCGAAATAAACTCAGAGGTCATGGTCTCTTTTAAAGTCCAAACATTGTATTATTAGGATTTTATGTGAGTCTAACAATGCAGGGCCATGTCTGGAAGGGCCTTTTGAAGAAAGAGCCATTGCAGCTTTGAGTTGACCTGTCTTAACAGACGGCATGCATGCATCAGTCATCGTGTAGCTCAACACTATTTTAGGGAGCTCAACGACCGGTCGTACGACGTTACCAGATCTGCATTGCATGCATTTGCGTAGGCCGTATATTAAATACTCAAAACCGCCAGACAGCTATAAAGTCATTATTCTGTCTAGCCTGCATGGTACTCACATTCACAGTCAGTTTTCTCTTTAAATACTGTACAGTGGGCCGCACCTCAGTGGTAATAAAACCAGTAGGTATAAGTTGGCCTCATATTCTATTGAAACTATGTACTACACTAGACCAGCTCTAGGTCAAAGTGCTACGACCGACGTGAGGTTGACTATACACGGACAAGTTAAATGGATATCTAAAGTTACTGCAATAAAATTTACATAGGTAGCAGATAATGACCCTAGAACAACTGAGTCTTTGTTCCATTGTAATATCTAGAAAGTTTCGAATGTATGGAAAACTGGATTCCCGGCAGGGGAATTGGTATCAAATGTGAGCTGTTTCTAGCATATTTTAAAACTTATAACTCAGGTTTTTTTCCTGAACAAACGCAAACATTGGTAACTTGTTTTCGTCGAGTATGTGCCCAAAATTATTAAATGAAACCGAATACAATATAGTTTTGGTTATTTATTTTGAGTGACGTAAATTACGCCAGCTTAATCCTTTCTCTTTATTTTTTAAACCAAATTACACTACCTACCTATTGACACTCTTTTACACTTGAGTATATCTACGCTTATAATCGTTTCAAAAAGACAGCTTTTTGATAGTAATATTGCACCTAGCTATACATCTATGTTGATATCTGTTTCTATTTTAATATACGTCTTTGTTCCGAAATACAAAGAGCAGTCGCAAGCGATCGCTACTAAATAAATAAAAGAACGTATAACGTTTTATGAGTCGTGTGTCTTAGAAACGAGACCGGTGGTGGCTGCTAACACACCAAAACCAACCAACACAGATATAACCCAACAGAAAATAAAACAGATGCGAACATTTTGGGGCAAATAGATACCTAGGTTGAGAATTTTTTCCACAATAAAATAAATGGTATTTGAATTTTTAATAGTTTTTTGTCAAGTGAGCACTCATATAAGACGAAAGCTAGCGGTAGCTGAAAAGCTTTAAATATAAAATAAAAAAGGTTTAAAAACAAAAAACACAAATATTTTTATATAGAAACACAAAACAACATTCAATTCAACAAACGTGCAGATCTAAAACATTTAAAGAGTATTAAAACAGTAATCAACGGCTACTTCCTCGAGAGTACCTCCGAAATGGAACATGCTACCCTCCTGGGCGGCTGTGAAAAGAGCCCCGTTAGAGATTCCATTTGAAAAGAACAAACAGATGAGTAACCTCGTTCATCAACCCGCGAGAGCCCCCGACGCTGAAGCGCGCCCAGTGTAATAGCCAGTCTCCTCGTAGACCCGCCGATAGCGCACGCTTGCTACGAGCCCCGCGGCCCCGCTACGAAGCTACGCGCTACGACAGTACGCAATGAATAAAAACGCTACGAACAGTGCAGTGCTAAATAAAAAATAATTGTAAATTAATATAAAGTGTATCATATTATTTCAATGTATATAAAGTGATAGTTGATTATTGTTATAGAAATTAAATTCAATATACTTTGTAAAAATGTTTAACTTAAGGATTGCGATTAGAATATTCATATTTCTATTGATAACACAAGGTAAGTTGTTATTTATTTGTCTTTATTCATAATTAATATTAATAAGCAAAATGAAGCATGCTGATGGCAATAATTATTTTATTATGCGGCAAATTAATTGAAATAGTAATTTGTTTGCAAACGATAACAAACTTAATAATTACCCACATGCATTAATTATACATTTTTTGATTGATGACTTTATTTAATAAATAATGTGGTCATGTATTGATTCTAGTGTGCTAATATTTTGCTTTTCAGGTAAAAATTATATTTTTATCTGTTTCTTCTAAACAATGATCACGATCAGTAGGCTGTCAAAACTAGAATTTTCATTAAGACAAGCATGAATCTCTATATTTTCATCGCTTAGTTGATGTTTTTTAACTGGGCTTTTGCGTTTATTGTGGCTGTGTACAAACAATTTTAGAAGCAAAACTATGTTAACTAAAAAATCTTCACGTTGTTACTAGCTATTTAGGAACGTACCTTTTCTGATAAATTTTATTATAACTAAATAGTGCCTAACTATTAAGCGGCTTAAACAGAAACAAGATAGGCGTAAAACCTAGGCCTGATGGATAGGCGTCTCTAAAACAAAACACGAAAAATAATCAAAATATTTAACACACCTTAATTGAATCCTCCACTAATTACTTAATTTATTCCGTTTAAAATACGCCAAAGGTTGTTTGTACAGAAATTCCGGATAATTATAAAATAAATATTTTGTAATGGTTTTCTGAAGATTTACTTTGTTACTTAAAAAATGTATCTGGTTTGTAGTAGACTGGAAGGCAATTACCAAGGATTTGTAGCCTTGATCGCGCAGCTTTAAGCGTGTTAATGTAGGATTTATACTAAAACCTTTGATGGGCTGAGCAATGTATTTAGAATACCTTACTTATAAGGACGGCTTTCTGAATAGTTGTCATATGTCATCATTAGTTTCGGGGGCGGAGGTACTACATATTTAGGTTAATACCTTTAGAATGATTTATGACGTAGGTTATGTACTGATATTCAGTTTGCGGCGTGTTTTGATATCTCTTTGTTTGGAGAGCCTTATGTCCGGCAGTTGAGTCCGATTATGTCTGGTAGTAAATTATTAGTGCTTGTATATGCATGGCATATACAGATTGGATGGGTTATGCGACCTTTCATGTTATTTCTATGGACAATGATTTAAAAAATTAAGGCAATGGTCAGCAGGTCACCTTCGTTTTATTTTTTGTTTCATGAACTGTTGTTAATTAAATGTTATTCTTCAACTCAAACTCAAAGCATTTATTTCAAATAGGTAAACCAATTACAGACACTTTTGAATTGTCAAGGGGTCGGTCAGTCAGAAAGATGAAGCTAGTTGCCCATTCCAAAGCATAGTAGGTACCTATGGAGAAGAACGGGCAAGAAACTCCATGGACACTCTTTTAAATCAAAATATTGTTACAAAATAGTGGTTACATCATTCATGTGGAAATTATACATGTGAGAACGATGTAAAAAGACGTGCACGTTAAAAGCGTCCGTAATAAAAAAAAAAACATTCAGGAATCAAAATAAGCCGTGGCAGCTAAGACATGACCAGTGCCTACTGACGGCGCCCGTTCACGAACATGACGTATCTTTCTTTCGGTATCCTTATTGATTACGCGGATACACTATGATCACTCAGTCGTATCGGCTATACAGGGTTACTTGTAGTTCGACGTATATCCGTTAGGAGCTGATAGGGGGGCCAAAATGTAACAAATTGAACCCCCTATATGTATAGCCGAAATTATTATTTTTTTAACGAGAAAACATTTTTTGCAGCGTAAAATGAAAATATTGATAAGATATTATTCTTAAATCGCTCATCATTCTAATTATTTTGTTGACTTAAGTACTTTTAATTATGTTCATAGCTTAATTCAAGCGCCATCTACAATATCATTGTTAATGGTACCCATTCAATATGTTGTTTTTTTTTTATTATTTCAAATGAAAGGTCAAATTTTGGGTAAATATCAAAAAACCCTTAAAATTCAAATATCTCGAAAACTATTGAATTTCGGCCATACATATAGGGGTTCAATTTGTTGCATTTTGGCCCCCCTACCAATTCCTGACGAATATATGTCGAATTACAACTAACCCTGTATATAGCCGATACGACCAAAGTTCAATATTGAATTTTAAAGGTTTAATCTGTGTCTTATACAACCGTCGATACGTATCCCGACTTTTTATACAGATACATATTTATCTACGACTACATACATAACCCCACGCCTTTTTTCCATGAGGCAGGTTGATTGGTTGTAGGCACAACCTACAGAATGCTACGATCTTTTCATACAAGTACTCCTTTTAGATAGAAGATATATGATGTGGATTGCATGGAGGTAGATTGTAATTGAAAGTCCATTGCCCTTCTCGAATAAATCTTAAGCGATCTATCAGTACACACATCAAATTTGTCTAGGGATCAAGTTATTTAATAAAAACATTGCATTGCCCTAGTGAAATTAAATAAAAAATGTCTATTAAGATTGATTAAATAAAATGTTTTCGTAAGTGCAGATCGACGAAGTACTCTTTGCTTTTGCATTAAAAAACTTTTCGTGATTTTTGTTTATGTGTTAATTTTCCAAATTGTGATATAAAGATAAAAATAAAAGTTTTTAAGGGTTTTTAGTGCGTAAAATAAAACAATAATTAGTAGTCTGTGTCCACCGTTAAAGCGTACCTGTAACACAATCGGAGCGATTCGGCATACTCAATACGAGTTCATCTGAATTACGTTGCGGAATGGTCGCCCACGTCCGTTGTAACAGGCGAAAAAGATTTTCGGGTATGTGTACGGCATCCATATTTGGCTGAGCTCTTCTTGAATCATATCCCATGCGTGCTCAATGCGATACAAGACTTGCGATTGAGCAGGCCATGGTAGGACGTCGATATTAGCTGCGGCAAGTGTTATTGCAAAGACTCTTGGAGTGTGTGGACGTGCATTATCATGCATATAAGCAAAAATGTAGCACCGACTTGGGTCTGCCAAGGAACTACAAAATGTAATACAAACGTTTCAGTGTAAATCTGTGCATTGAGATTGCTCTGATCCAATCAGTATCATGATTGTTCCACCACTGTATGCATGAACTTCCTGGCATGATTTTGAACGTTATTAGCGTCCAGGGGTTCTCCAATACTGTGTACGTCTAGTACCTGGCCTCATACCAGAGCGAGATTCGTCAGAAAAACATACCAAACGCCATTCTTCTTCAGCCCATTTTCTGTGTTCACGAGCCCATTGTAAACGGGCTTTGCAATTGCGGGGTTCAATAGGTGGAACGGAGATTGACTTCATGCAAGCGATTTCTTATGGTTTGATCGCTTATTAACATCCCCGAATAGGTGTGAGTCAAAGTGCCGCAAAGTTTCGTCATTGTCTACATGACCAGGGAATATGTTTTGAACGCGTGCCAGTTCGAAGATAGTTCTATTAGCAAGATGGCGGGTATGTCTTATGAATCACTAGTTTTGGAAAAGAATTTAAAGGTTTGGCTATAAAATCGCGTATTAATTTGGGTGTTATATTAGCTTTGACTAGCTGCTGTCCTCCAGGAAAGTGGTACCGAGACAAAAAGTACCCTATGTTACTCATTAAAACATCATCTGCCAGTAATAGTCTTGTCAAAATTCAGTCCAGCCGTTTCGCAGATTAGCGATAACAAACAGACAGAAAAAAAAAACAAACTATTTTTAACAAGAAGTTAAAAATAGTTTTTTTTTTGTTATAATTACTGTTTAGATTTTCTTAAGCATTTAGTAAAAAGCTGTTATTTTGACAAACAGTCACTTCAATTTTAAGATACTTTTGTTTCCAATTTGTATTAATAATAGCACTTACCAGCTTATTATTGTCGGACGGTACGACAAAAGCCCCTTCTCATACAGAGACGGCACGAGCATTGATCACCACGCTTGCTCAAGTTAGGTTGGCGATAAATAATTCAAAATCATTTATTTATTTATAAAGAGTTTATAGTACTCTTTTATCTCAGGGGCTGACAACAGCTAAAGCGCTGTCACTGTCGGACTGAATAAGAAAGAAAGAGAAGCGCGATGACACACAGCTGGTAATTTATTGCAAAATGTGAAGCAATTCTCTATTTACAAAAAATCTATTGATTGGACTAAAACATAAAAACACTACCACGTTAATAATATATTGATTGAAGAACAATCAGAAAAAAAAATGTATATTAGTATGGTTTTTAATCGTTATAAGACATTTTTAGAGGTATCTTCGTGACTTTTTTCTATCGTACCGAATTAGTTGTGTCATGTTTTTAACCCGTTATCTAACTAGCCTAGATCCTGAAGAACGAAATATATTTTTCTGATTCTTTTTACTGCAGTTAATCATATACTTTTAGGCAATATAAAAGTTGCGTATAGGTCTTGTAGTCCCCTTAAGACTATGCCCCGATTTTAGACAATACAGGGTTGCATACAGCGCCGCACAACTTGTTACCATGGATTCAGTACTATCGATGAATTTCATATCTATGCACCTTAAGGAATATTGTTCCTTGCTGCGCTCGTCTGCTATAGAAATCTCATCAACCAATAGCATTGCTCCATGAGATTTTTGATGAGTCCCTTGTTTTTGTAAATGTCCGATCTTTTTGTTTCTATAGTAGGTAAAAGAAACCCAAATGTCCAGATGTTGTTTTTTTTTATTACCGACGAAAAATTTCTACGCTTGTGGGTCTAGAATTATGTGCCGAATGCATGTCCCTGCTACCCTGTAATTTAATCATAAGTCCAGAGCTGTGGCAATTCCCGTATTTTTAAGAACGTTCGCATTCTAATCTCAGTCCCAATCTGTCGAAAATACAATCAATTTACATACATTTTGACAAGTTTTTGACATTGAGATGATATTGCGACTTGAATTTGAACGTTTTTTAAGTACGAGAATTGGCCTTCAGGTTTCCTCGAGAGCTTTTCCTTCACTTCATGTCGGTGACGTAGAAAGTACATATAAATTGATAATAAAAAAAAAAACATTTATTTCTAACAGCGCAATAACAACCTTGAGAATAACAATTTATATGTATGTAGAAAATAAAGAACACAAAACAAAATAAAATAAAAATACGATCATACGTCGTGCGTGGATATATGGTTGTTAGAGAGTAATTCACACTGACCTCCGTACTAGTAAAAACTGTATCACGGTAGGTCAGTCTTCCTCGTTCTCCAATAATCACACACTTAAGCACTTTGTAGTGAACATAATATTTGGAGACTTAAAGTAGTGTTGGGTATTAATTAATACATTAGTATCGTTACTACCAATCGTAAGGTGGGTAAAACTATTTTATTTAAGTATATGCAAAATATTTAGACAAAAAATTGTGTAAAGGAAGTTGTTGTGTTGATGTCTGTATGATGTTGTGTGTTGATGTAATTGGTGTATGTGACTGCATATGTGTGAATACGAGATATGTGTTTGTATTTATGATAGGCTTACCAATAGCTTTTCTGAGTTAACATAATTAATCTGAAGTAGAAACTCATTTAAAGTCACATTGATACTTGTCCGGATTTGAATACGCAACCTCGTGCATGAGAGGCGAGATCTTAAACACTGGGCCATCGCTCTGTATTAGCAGACAATTAACTTATTTTTCAGCTTTAAACGAAAACAAAATTTGGGGCGAATTAGTAGGTACTATAATATTAGCTAGGTAGAACCCCAGAATAGACGGACGACCCAAATTGCAAGCCAAACCTTCTGAGGTCAGGGCTACGTGTTTGATTTCTGATTCCAGACCAACATGAAATGGTGTTAAAGTTGGATAACAAACTGACGAGGTTGTGGTACTCTAAAAAGTTTTTAATTGTTATTAGAATAAAGCCCATCGTCCACGACGCTACACAAATTACGTGTGACGCATTACAAACTCAAAGTACCAATGAGTATAATGGAATAGTATTTAATTTCATATCAATTTAATTTTATATTAATTTCATTTCATATCAATTTCATTTCCTATCAATTTAATTTCATATCAATTTCATTTCCTATAAATTTAATTTCATATCAATTTCATTTTCATCAAAATTCATCTCAATTTCATTTCATTTTAATTCGTTTTATTTCATTTTAATCACTAACTAGTCGTAACGCGTTAGTTAGGCGTGTCGTGTAAGGACTACCTTTGAAATACTAGTGCTGTGATATTCTGACCACTCATTGGTGATTTGAGTTTGTAACACGTTCCGTTTGAGTAGCGTCGTGGACGATAGACCTAACAAAATCGGGGCGAACAAACACCCGAGAAAATGTGGCCTAAGCAAATTCGGTACTATTTTTGATAACGGCCCAATTAATATAGTCTCAGTTATCCCTCGCAAGCTTCTGTAAATCTAAATCACTTCTCGATCTGTTACGAAATTATTATATTACGTATGAATATATAAAATAAAGATTAAAACCCGCTTTGAGCAGTTCATACCCAAATTCTGTGAAATACTTAGCTGATTCTCTCTATTCCAGTATTATTGTAATTGAAGAATCTTATTTGAGGTACAGCTACGAATTTTACGGTCACTTGTGTTCTTTGTCACTTTTCGTTGTAAGGCGTACTACAGACTAATTCGGGTTGGCTAATTCGATAGTGTCATTCAGCTGTTGCCGATCAGCAAAGTCCGTTCTGCATCTCATCATCATCACTGTCATCCACAGCCCGACTTCACCGACTCAAACTCAAAGCATTTATTTCAAATAAACCAATTACAGGCACTTTTAAATTGTCAAGGGGTCGGTCA
The DNA here is from genome assembly GCA_937001585.2 of Brachylomia viminalis. Taxonomy (NCBI): domain Eukaryota; kingdom Metazoa; phylum Arthropoda; class Insecta; order Lepidoptera; family Noctuidae; genus Brachylomia; species Brachylomia viminalis. The sequence continues at coordinate 7,512,653 of OW443302.2, read as the reverse complement.
GTCAGAAAGATGAAGCTAGTTGCCCATTCCAAAGCGTAGTAGGTACCTATGGAGAGGAACGGGCAAAAACTCCATGGACACTCTTTTAAATCAAAATATTGTTACAAAAAAGTGGTTACATCATTCATGTCGTAATTATACATGTGAGAACTGACCGACCGCTGGACATAGGCCTCTCTTTTCTTCTGCCAATCCCCACGCTCCTGTTCCGCGAGGGTTACAACGTCGTCCGCCCATCTCGCCTCCAGACGACCGACATTTCGATTCCCAGTCCTTGGACGCCACTCGGTCACTGCCTCGCTTCACCTGTTATCACTGTGCCTTGCCAGGTGTCCTGCCCAACTCCATTTGAGTTCCATAACTCGTTTTCCGAGTTATCGAAAACCTTCGTACGTCTGCATCTAACTTAGTTTAATTAGCAGGTTGCAGTTAATGTTTACCGTCCGTCTCACCACGCTGTGCACGTGCGGCTAATCTGCATAGCCTTTTTCAGAACATAATAGGTATATCTATATAATAAGGTCTTCACACCCATTCATATAAAATAAATAAAAAAAAGTTGGTTTATCTTCCTGTCATACAATGGAACTGATGAAATTGTGAGTTAACACCAAAATCTACACGCAAGTCGTTCACACAGTCATTCATTTAGTTCCTTCACACAAAAACTCACACTTAGAACTCACCACTACTCTCACACTCACACACATACTCCCGCTATAACATTATTAAGAATTATTTTATTTACCTCAATTAATTTTTAATTTATCTTGATAGTTCACTACTCTTATTTAATTAAGTTTCAAAAATCCTGAAATTCAATTTAAGTTAACGCAAACATGTCTCGAATTAAAATTTAAGATAACGCAGCTCAGGCCCCCAAGATACAAGCGCTGCTTAGTTTGGGGACCACTGTTCAAATAATTATGTTAAATATTCTAGTTACAGTAAGCATACAATAATAGTAATTTTTAAATTTATTTTATGACAATGGGCCAATCCATTGTTCAAATAAACATACATACAATTAAATAAAATTGAAGTGTCTGTTAGTACTGTCAAAATAACAGCTTTTTACTAAATGCATATGCAAGTATATACGCTACTTACAACAAAAACACGAGTTTAAAATTGTTCGTCTGTATTTCTGTTTTTTCCAGCTAATCTCGTACTTGGCGGACGGATTTTGATAAAACTTAGTATGGGGATACTTTGACCCTAAGGCAGGACATAGGCTTCTTTTATGGCCTACTTTATCGACATACCACGGGGGCGAAGCTGCGAGTAGATGCTAGTTCTAATAATATAATCGATATTCACCCGGCTGCTGTGCCGACCCGAACAAGTGTGAAGTACGCCTAAGTATTTCTAGTTATTTTCTTAGGACAATAAGTAGAACTATAATAGGCGTAAAAGCTAGGATTTATTGTATTTCGTGAACCCTCCTCTGAAAGCTATGAAAATAGAAGAATAATATAATATATTATTAAGAACAAGAACGGAATGTAGGTCAGCCCATTAGTTATTAAATGGTTTTGTCAAAATTTTAATTAAATATATTGTTGGGGTGCCGGTAAAATAAGCTATCTTATATTTTTTATTTTACGGCGAAGCAGGTATGATAGTAAAGGTGGAATTATGCTGAATTTTTTGGTGCTGTTGTTTCATAAGCTTCTTTATTATAAGAATATGTTCTGTACTAAAAGATTCTTAATCGTGTGTGTGGTGTGTCTGATGTGGTGTGTAACATAATATACACGGTGACATTTGAATCACAGTTTTGCTAGAACAAACGTTGTTCAGACCATGGTCTGCAACCATTCTATAGCATCCAATAGAAAACGCACACAATATACATATATAGATTAAGTATAAACCTCTCAATTAAAAATATACGTTAATAATTACTTAAAGTAAACATAAACAAAGCAAAAAGAAGAAAAAAAGAAACAAAACAATTACAATCCAAAACTCAACATGTTTTATAAACCATTTACCTATGTACCTAAAATATAAATAGAATTATGAAAAAAAAAAAACAAAGAATAGCCTTACAATAATAAAACCATAACATTACAAATAAATTTCTAATAACAGACTGAGCCATCAATGCCACATCTAGTAAAAATCAAATTCATACATCCATGTTGTGCTTGGTTATTCTAACTTACGATCGAGTTAATGTTATCTGTTTACCCACATTTAGTTATTTTCTTTTTTTTTTCTTAACTATTTTGTTTTGTTATTTTATATACACGCACCTCTGTGCGCTCTGATTATTAATCTTAGTTTTAGTATTGTTTCTCAGTAAGTGAATTATGTATCAAATTCTTTATGAGAAATAAAGTTGTTCTTAAACCTTAAACCTTAAAAAAAACGTCATTGGTTTTCGAAAAAAACACAATTAAGGCAATGTTATCAAAGTCAGGATTATAGTTACGCCCTACAACACAGACACTGCGGCGGCGACGAGCGACGCTTGCGTCTCATTAAGCAGTTGAATGCCATATCGCTACCGCGATAAGTATTTTGATGTTACGGTTAATGTTTCAGCAACATGAGACTAATTTGACAACGCCTAGATTATTTTGTTTTAATAACATATTTGATGCTGTAGAATAGTAGTAGACAATGGTCTAAACAACGTTTGTTTTAACAAAATTGTGATTCAAATGTCACCGTGTATAAAACAGCACGGTTTTGTATATTATGTGTGTGTGTGGGGCTATGTATTGCTAGCCGTAAAGACTATGAATCACCCATTTTATCCCATGGATGACGGAGAACAACCACAGGGGACTGCCCTCGTCCAATTTCACATTTAAACATAGTGCTCACTTTGTTACCGCTTTTGGACATTTTGTCATTGTCTTTTGAATGCGTAAGCATTTGTTTTAAGACCGAAAAACGACTAGAAGTTTTTTTGGACTCTGCTTTTAATATTAGCTAAGTAATCGACGGGAAATTTCGTAGTCGAAGAGGTAATTGAAGCGTAAAAGCTTACGAATTAGCAGTTCGCACACGTGGCTGAGCAAACGTTTACGATCATAAACGACTTTCTTCACTTATTTGCAGCACCTGTTAAAAAACTTCAAGGAGTACTAAAACTGTTCAACTTCAGCAACTTGTTCTTGATAACCGACCAGATATTAATAGTAATAGTTCCTTTACTCCATTAGGCTAGAACCCGAGACTGTCGTTAATCATTTTTATTAAACATTCAAACAAGTTTTCCTCTCATATCATATTTCTAACATAAAACGTAGAATGAAGTGGCATCGTAAAGATTATCGTAGCGTCATTTTATGGCGAGACCTAATTATGTTATATATTGCCCAATTTTTCCACATCACGGAGTAGAAGATTATGCAAAATGGTTGAATCTTTAATGTGGATAATTGCGTCGCTTCCCTGGGGGTTGCGGTACCAAGTTAATATATTATGCGGATATTCTTTCAAAGGCATTGCAGTTCTCGAAATATTCTTGGTGTGGTTCCCAAGTGGGTGCTCAACACTTTCAAGGAGTTGTGTGCACACCGTTCGTGTTTCGGGACCAACGCTACTGTGGACACATTATGCAGCTGTGGTACTGTTTGTTTTGGAGTCCACATGAATGCGTTAGTCACTCGCAGTGCCCGAATTTAGGTAGTTTAGTATTTATGCACACTGCGCAGTTGCGCGTTGTTATAATTGCGGGCTTAGAACTAAATGTATTTAATGGTCAAAGCGTTACAGTGTAGCCATTTGTGCTCTAAATCGTCTTTAAATAATTACTTTGTGTATTTTTGAACGTATTTTAGTCAAATTAAATGTGTTTTGGACACTATTTCTGGGACGCAAGTATCAGCCGACGTCATCTGTCTGTCAGTATTTTAGTTGTCTTATGATATTTTTTCTACGTGAAACATAAATAGGTACCTACGTACCTATATCTATAAATTATTACTACTATTACTATTATTAATTATATTAATTATTATTATTATCTATTAATTATTTCCTACTAATATTGTTAATGTGTGTATATATTTGGATGTTTGTTACTCAATCACGCAAAACGGCTTAACGGATTTGGGTGAAAGGATATTGGCGAGTTGGGTACCTCATCAAACTCAAACGTTTCAAAATCTACTTATATGCAAATTATAAGTCTTTTAACCGTAGTTATTTTCCAAGCTAAAATGTTTAATAGTTGTTGGGAGTAATTAAAAAAACATGATTTTAGGGTGCAGCCCCGTTACGGAATTATTTTACCCCGTTACCCCGTTACTTTTAAATCTTACTAGACAAAAATCCTTCTATAGTTATTAAAGTACGAGTGAAATGTATGATTTCGGGAGAGGGAGAGTCTCCCGTCCAAGCCGCCGCGGTGGACGCTCCGGACGTCGTCGGGAGCCGCGTGACGACTCCCGGCCACCGTAGGCGCGGGCCTGCGGGCGGTGAGTAATGGGTAGCTCACCGTCCGATCAGGACCAGGCCCGTGCTGGACGGCGCGTACGTGTTCCACGCGCGCCTCAAAGAGATGTCAGCATCGAAGAGGGGGCCCACTAGGGCCCAAGCCTGCCGGGAAAGCGGTATCATCCAAAAGGGGTACCGCTGACCCGGAACATAAAGGGCCAAGGAAGGAACACGGGTGGGTTTTAGTCAGTAAGAGTCTGACACTCCCTTCCGCTCCACCCAGAGCGAGAGGGGTCATCTGATGATTTCCCATCCTCAAAAAAAAAAATTTATGATTTATAAGGAACTGCCTTGAGTTACATAAGAGGTCTAACATAATAAGTCTAACGTATGTCTTACCATTACGTATTTTGTTATACTCTATTGTAGCATTCAAATCCATATATTCATTCTATGAAACGGTAAGCCTGTATGTGATACTGAAAATACATGGGTTTCTGCCAATCTCCTTTGGCATACAAATAGTTTAAAACCTGTATTAACACATAAGGTACTTTAAACCCCGGCAGTACGTTCTCGTGGGATATTTTCCGACATCCATGCGAGCGAAGTCGTGGGCAATGTGCTAGTAATATTATAAAGCGATTCTAAGGTAGCGACTAGTCAGTATTGGTTTTACAGACAAAGGATACTATTCGACTATCGTATCAATCATTTACAAAAACAACCAGTGTTAGTAATAATGACCCAGACGTGTTATTTGAGTGGGACGACACAAAACAGACATCGATATTTTTTCGTTTTTTTAATTAGATTGACATTACTTTGACTATGAATGTACTATGGAGTGGGCGTGCGTGAAGCGATTGGATTTATTTGAATAAAGTTGTTCGAATTGATGAACAGTTCAAAACAAGAAAAGTAAGAGGATAAAAAACAAATGACAACAGTAAACAACAGTAATAGTTGACCTGGAACTCGATACTAATCGGCTAAGTACTTCTTTTTTTTATCGTTCATAATATTGTAATGTTAAAATATTTTTTTTTTATCGGATTTATAAAGACAATTTACGTAGAAGTAATGAAGTAATCTTTGTTGTTGTGGATAGAAGTAGGTACGCGCATAATATACCTATGAACATGGAGTTTTAGGAAAAAGTGCGACTTTGTAGAACGTCGTCTCTGATTTTCATGTGGTTTCTCCACTGACAAGTATTTCTTCATTGAGTTGAATGTGCACTGGCGGCTGTGAGTATGTCATCCTTACTCAAATGTGTCGCTGGTGGTGGAGTGTGTGTTGGATAATTAAGACCCCTTCAAAATGGTTGAGCTGAATGTTGCTCGTTGATTCGTGAACGGGCGCCCGTCAGTTAGGACTGGTCATCTCGTAGCTGCCACAGCATATTTTAATTAATTTTATTTTTTAAATAGTGATTTTGTTTTTATCTTTTTATTACGGACGCTTTCAACATGCACGCCTTTCTATATCGTTCTTACATGTATAATTTCAACATGAATGAAGTAACCTAAATAATTTGAAAAAAAAGATTTTGATTTAAAAGAGTGTTCGTGGAATCTTGCCTGTTCTTCTCCATAGGTACCTACTACGCTTTGGAAAGGGCAACTAGTTTCCTCTTTCTAACTGACCGACCCTTGACATTTCAAAAGTGCCCATGATTGGTTTATTTGAAATAAATGCTTTGAGTGGGTTTCTCATACGACAGTATGAACTCACTGACTCTGATACCTTACACATGATCCTACATGAGACAGTCTCCTTCTAAAACTACGTCACGTATTCACTAGGCGACAGATTACGTCGTTTACATAGCTTTGTAAGGTTCACATAACAAAAAAAATAATAGTAACATATAAATATTTTTTTTTAATGAAAGCAAAATTATAAAAACGCTTGCTTGTGCTTCTCACGTTTACGACTGTCTTTACAAACTGTTGCAATACGTGCCCGTCCATTAAAGTTGCGCAGAGCTTGGTAACTTTCTTAGCCGCTTATGTGCAGTCAGTGTTTTACATATTTTATTCTGTGCACCAGCTGCGTAATAAAAGTCGTTCAGATATATTATTGAAGTTATCAAAATGTTTTCAAATGCTTACTGTGAGATTATTTTGATGAAAATTCTTTTTATATGCCTTTGTTGCATCTTTACGCTACCTAAACCAGAGACATTCTTTTTGATAATTACAACTAATCAATTTGATTAAATAAAAAAAAAGAGTAACGGTGGAGTTTTTTGCCAGCTCTTCTCCCTAGGAAACGACCAATTGGAACCTAGCTTCTGACGTTTCATAAGTGCCCATGTAGGTTTATGGGAAATAAAATATTTTGATTTGATTTGATTGTTTTTTATAAATTATGGACCAGAGTACGGCCATCCAATCATGGCCAGTCCGAACTTTGTGCAGAAGCCTGCGCAATAACATTTTTAGGAACCAAATGGTGACATCATGAGGCGAGTGTGAGTGAGAGAACATGCGCGAAAATTCGTAGTGCCTATGTTGAGACCGGCCATTCTGTACAAGTTTAAAAATAAGTTTGGTCTAACAGCTAATTCGCGGACTGCTGAGTGAAAGGTACAGACTTAGAGCTCCATGTTGAACTATTTGACGTGAACCCTCTTCTACTATTCAGCATAATTTAAGCTTAGATGGTGAAGCATTGTAAAAGCGTGAATAACAACCAATAAACAAGTGTTTGTTAGTACGTACTTAATAGCCGTTCAGCGAACAATGTGTCGTAATGAAATCATGCATGACGATAAATTAGGCCAACGAGACGAAAATAGGTCACTTTTACCCCACAATTAATAATACTTTGTATTGAATAGAGCCTAAGATTATGATCTCGACTTCATTGTCATTATTTCAAATGAAAGAGAAGTTTTGTGGGCTATTCAAAATTGACAGACAATCAGCACTTTTTGAACTTACAAAGTTACAAAAGACAGTCCCTAGAAACGCCCACCTTCACCACTTCATAGTATTTACGGTGGGAAGAAGAGATAACGCAAGAAACTCCCTAGCAACATCCATTTATTTCTATAAAGTTATAATAATACCAGCTGTGCTGCCTGCGGTTTCACCTGCCGTTTAATATAAAAGAAGTCGGAATATTTATAAATTACTTTTTCTTTTTGTTCGGCTCCTCAGTGTTCTATAATCTTCTTCAATAATTGGGCTATCAAATGCAAACACAGTTTTTCAAATGCGACGGGTAGTCACCACAGATTTGTGCGTTCAAACAAAAAAAAAAACGAATAAACTCTTTCAGTCTTATTACAAAAAACTAAATAAACCTTAATTTAAACCTGCGCTACGAAGTCCAGGCTTATCTGCAGAACCATGGTCTAAATTTGTCCGTATTACAAAACTTCAAAAAACCGTGGTCTTCTTAGTTTCGTCATTTGAACCATTGTCTTTGTAACAACCACAGAGTAATACAAATATTATTCGTTCACCATGTTATCATTCTATTGCAACGTTCCGTATGCTCAGAAATGAAAACTTTTTGTTAATACGCTAATGATTATTATGATGTTTAGGAGTGTTAAAAATATTGAGAGTGTTAATTTGCATGGAATATTAGTTATTTCGTCGATTGCAGTTTTGTTTAGGTTTAAGCACATGACTTAATGTCGTATTAAGTACTAATAATACATCTAGGTACGTGTAACGAAACATAAAATTTTCGCGCATTATTTATGAAACTATAACATTAAACAAAACCATCGCAAGTTGAACAAAGTTCATTTAGCTTTGGAATTTTTAAGTTATCGAAGCTTCTAATAGAACAATTGCCTCTTTGTATAGTATTACCTTTTATAGTAGGTAATTTTAATATCATATTGTGATGGACCAACAAAAGAAAAAACGATCTGAGAATTGGAGTATCGAGGAAAAAGTAAATAAACATAAATTACTTCGATTAACTTGAAATCAGTGTTTAATTGATTCAAATTTAATTTTAATTTATTTGATTGATTCGAACACGATTTATGTTGTGTCGGCGTGGCGTTCCCAACAACTCAGCGGCTTCAATATCCTCAATATCAATTAAATCGACCATGTTAAGATCCATTTTCGGGTAAAAACAACACAATACAATGAAAAAGATGCTATAAAATACAAGAGAAACTTTGACTGATACGATTTAGACCATAGTTTGATCGTTTAAACTAGGGGCCGCCGAGGTTTAGCGTTAGACCATGATATGGTCCACGGTTTTTCGAAAAACCACGTTTTGTAATATCATTTTGGTTTAAACCGTAGTTTATAGAGCTTTAGACCGGGGATTTCAGTTAAACCGCTTTTTGTAAGAACACTGTTTTGGTCTTATTACAAAACAATGATTTTCTTTAGACATGGTTTAAACCATCAAGCCAGTTTTTGAAATAAGAACCTAGCAGGAATCGAAATACAATTCCTTTTATAAAACTGACATTTACACCGGTCTTAAGTTATCAATTTTGTATTAAGAACTTTACTCAAGTCAGCATAAAGATCGACATACAAAAACTGGCTAGAAGGTTTAGGCTCGGGGCTAAAGTTAGATCGTATTTTGTATGTATGATTGTTTGTATGATGGTTTAGGTTTATGGTATTATTAGTATAGAGAAGTAACGCATTATTTTTAATCATAATATGACGGGGGAAAGTCCCGCTTTATTACTGAAGAATTTTATTTTTTTTAACAAAACGTTGCCCCACACTAGGAATTTCTCCTGTGTTGTGGGTGCGTTTACAAACATTTAAACTCACATACACAAACAGCCAGACCCAGAACAACTACTTGTAGGTCATACAAATATTTGTTCCGTGCGGGAATCGAACCCGAGACACGCAGCGCAGCAGTCAATCGCTTAAGCACTGCGCCAAAAGTGCCGTCGAATTATTTTAAAAACCACGGCAACAGCATCATTTGTATCTATTTTGTATATGATTCAAAATATAGTCCCAGATCATTATCTAAGTCCACATGTACCCAACTCATATGTGAATGCCACTAAATGTTATGGCACAGAATAATTACAGTCTGCACTACAACCAAAGTTTCGTACTTACTAAAGTTGCACAAGACGTGTCCCGTCAAAGTATGGAGGATCAGATTATTATGGCAGGGGGTATTATTATGGTACGCGAAGGAAGGAGTAACTACCACAATGCAATTAAATTTATTTAGTTCAGACTTACACTGATCTTATTGATAATAACTGATAACATAACATAATAACTTATAAAATAACATAACACAATAACTGATAACATAACATAATCCTTTAGCTATAAAAATCAAAGCTACTTTTCGTTGTAATTTTATAACTCAAGAACGGATGGACCGATTTTGCTAATTCTTTTTTTAGAATATTCCTTGAAGTACGAGGATGGTTCATACGGAGAGAAAAAAAATGTTAGGCGTCACGAAGTTCGCGGGGTCAGCTAGTAACTTATAACATTAAATAACATCACGCCTGTAATACCAGAAGGGTTAGGCTGCATGGTAGGTAGCGGGCCGTAATCCACCACGCGGGCCTAGTGCGGGTTGGCAGATGTCACATGTCTTCGAATTTTGGGTTCAAGGACATGCCTGTTTCCTCACGATGTTTCCCTTCACAGTTTTGAGAGCAGTAGTTTTGAAATAATTTACACAAAGTAAATCTGGGTTCGAACCTACGATCTACAACTCGTAAGTCACGGCTGTTTCTACTGGGCCACCACTGCTCTCCAGTTAGGCTTTTTTTTTTTGGGTGGGTTTTTTTTTAGGGTGGGAAATCATCAGATAACTTCTCCCGCTCTGGGCGGAGCGGGAGGGCGTGTCAGACTCTTACTGACTAAAACCCACCCATGTTCCTTCAGTTGCCTGTGCCAGGGGCCACGGTATCCCTCTCGGACTTTCCCACAACCCTGGCAGGCATCGGCCCTAGTGGACCCCGTCATTGATGCTGACATCTCTTTGAGGCGCGAGTGGAACACTACGCGCCGTCGACCCGGGCCTGGTCCTTATCGAACGGCGAGCTGCCCATTGCTCGCCGTCTGCAAGCCCGCGCCTACGGTGGCCGGGAATCGGCTTATGATTCCCGACGCCCAGGGCGTTTCCTACGGCGGCAAGGGGCGTAAGGGCGCGAATTTTGCCTCTCCCTCACGCGATCCGCCTCCTCCTTCACGAACATTACTGCTTCGCAGAAGGAGGTGACGGCTTCCCAAGCCCTCTCGCTCTGTACCATGGCCAGAACCAGGGCCGGACGCAAGAGATCGCCACCGCCAAATGCCTCCACGAGGACACGGCGGTGCTCCGCCCAAGCCGGGCAGTCCTCCACCGTGTCCTCCGGGCGATCCACACAATAGTGACACCCGGGCGTTTCCTCCCGCCTTATCCGAAACAGGAACCTCCCGAAACAACCGTCTCCGGTGAGGACCTACGTCAGGCGGAAGTTGAGGACGCCGTGGCGCCTCTCTAGCTACTCCTCAAAGAGGAGGCTAAGGTGTACCTAAAGTAAGTACACCCAAATTTCGCCAGTCCCATGTAATAAAGGGCGAGCCTATTCCCATCAACCAGACTCCGAGAAGACTGCGTAAGTGCATAGTATAGTCGTGCTCGTTATTGCTTTACCACTTCAAGGTTGTACCCATTTCTATCCAATATGCAGCCTTTTCCCAACAATGTTGGGGTCGGCTTTCAGACAAACCAGTATTTTACACGAACCGACAGCCTATCTGACCTCCACAACCCAGTTACTGGGTAATACAATACCCCTTGGTAAGACTGGTTGTCAGACTTTGGCACTTCTGACGACTGTCAAAGACCACGAATGACAGCCGGTACCAACGGCTTAACGAGGCACGGAGGGGTCCTGATATTATGTAATGGGTGATCAGTGTGATCACCCATCCACGAACCGAACGCGGCTCGACCTGTGCGCTTGTTTTAGCAACGATCCCCTCTTCATACCCATTTCCCTTATACGTCATAAGTGACAGTTAGTTTCAACCTTAATAAAATTTCAATTTATTGGGAGTTTTTGCAAAAGTGATCAAGCAATAACGCGGTCAGCTACTTGAAACTAGCGCACGTATGAACGTGGATGGAACAAAAAGAACGTGTGGGGATAGCAACACGTGGCGCAATTTTTTTCCTACGCAATCCCATGAAGAAAAGTCACACTCGGCTTTTCCTCCAGGTATTTTGTACCTACAGGTATAAACATAGCTATCTACAAAATACTAAAAGCTTACCAAAGTGTTCGGTAAACTGCAACAACAGTTTAAAGATGAGCTTTCTTGTTTCTGGAGAGGCAATTGTCGTTTATCACTAGGAATTGCAATAATCCTCAGCTGCTAAAAACAATTTATTGAGCAGAACTTAACTTTTTTAGTTTAGGATAACCTGGGAATTGAACTAAATACATCGAAATCCTACCACATTTTCACTTTTCACACGTTCCACGAACAGAACAAATAACAACCCACTAAAGAATGTATGTTTATTATTTCTTTCACGTCAAGAATTAAAGTTAGAAGTAAAGTGAAAAGTTTCTCTACTACAGTAACAAAGGAAATTTCAAATAATACTTGTACATTTTCCACTGCATTCATATTAGATTATTCGAAAATATTTATAAGGCAAATAATATTAGAGTGTTAGTAAGGGTTTTCAAGTGCTTTTGTTTATAATATGAATCCAAGAATAGTTGGATTAAGGTGGGATTAAGGAAGCTAGATAGAAAACGAATTAAAGGGATACTTTGCAAACGGAAAAAGGATAAAAATGAAGCCGGCGAGAGTCAATTTCCGATAATTATCAATACGTATTCCTGGGTTTTAAAAATAATTCTCATTGTCTCTCGAGAAACTTTATAGAAAGCTTAAGCTTGGAATTAGGGAATTAAAATATTCGGGACATATAAGGGACATATAAGACGGTATAGCCAGCCTATCTAGTCCCAAGAGGATGCTAAGAGCCTTAGTGTTTGTATCATGTAGACAGACAGTGTAGTCTCAAAATCTAGTTGATTCAGTTACCTGTATGCTAGCAGTGTTTCTAGAATCAAACAACAAAACTGTTAAGAATGAACAAATGTTTATTTAATAAAGTAGTCTATACTCGCGAAATCTAAAATTTTTATCGTTTCTTCATAGATTGAATAATAAACATTAAGATCCTTATCTTAACATTACAAATATAAAATCAAGTCTTTTCCCCATGGGGCAAGGGGAAAACTTTAGAACGCCTCGTGTCACGAAATGTTCCTTTTGCTTCGTCTACGTTCACACATCTCGACCTATACGCGCCGTTTTTAAAAGACGATTCCAGAAAGTTCGGTTTACACACTGATGTCTTTATAAAGATCCCCTGCCAGTATTTCAACTGGCATCCGTCTTATTAATAATTCCCTTTTCAGCCATTCCCTCAACATAACCAAACTCAAGCTTAGTAAAGCTAATTTATCTAAACATCTACCACAAAAATAAAACATTCCGTACCCTGAAAGACCTTGCTCTCAAAAGATTCCAAAGTAAGGGTCGGTTAGAAGAAATGTATAAATATAATACAGTTCCAAAAAATATATTGCGGCTACATGTCAAAGGGATTATTTATTGAGGCCCACAGATGTTGAACTAGTTTGACGACTATTGATTGGTCTCCGGACCCGTAATAAGGGGACAGACCAATTAGAATTACAGAATTAGGATTAAACGGATCGGGGGAGATAACGAAAACAACTTTTATTCCCAATGAAGAAAATTCCTTAGAACCCAAATAATTCTCCTTTTCCATTCCCTAATTTCTTTGGAAATTAAAAGAAAAATGTGGTGTACATCTTTATGAGCCATTTTATTTTATTATTCTGAGCAATTGAAAAAAGCAGTATTGTGCTTACTTCGCTCGTTCTAAGTACGGTTATTACTTTCAAGTGTTAATGGCTTGTTGCAGTATTTATCATTTACGTAAGTGGCAGTTCTATTATTTAGGTCTGGATCTGTGGAATGTTCAATGACTAAAGCTGGTATAGCCACACAATAAAAATAATCTATTTTTTGGACCGACCTTTTCGTCTAGCTGTCTAGCAGCAACAAAGGTAGCCCAAATCACTGTCTAAGACATAGGTACTGACGGGAAAAAAGATGCACAAGAAAAGGTAAGATGTGACAGATTAGCTTCAAATATAATGAAGTGAAAAGGGTGAAGAACAACGTAGTCACTTGTTTTGTGATAACCATTTCAACAGCAAATAACTGAGAAATATTGTAAGTATTCTTGATGACCTACTTTCTTCTTTGTCAACTTTACACCTTCTTATTTTTTTACTTGAGAACACCTTCTTATTTTTTTATTTGAGATGAGTTTACTCTTGACTCTAGTCTAGGTCAGTGGTGACAGAGACAGAATCGACGACAGAGTGAGCTTACCCAGAAGAAGCCTGTTCACTGTTCACTCTCACTTTCAAGAGATTAGATGCGTTCGGAAACACTAAAGCTAGGTTAGAGTACCTTGGGCACGCCACAATTGCGGCGATAAGTCCCCTCTTTGAGGAGTGGCTAGAGAGGCGCCACGGCGTCCTCACCTTCCGCCTGACGCAGGTCCTCACCGGACACGGTTGTTTCGGGAGGTTCCTGTTCCGGATAAGGCGGGAGGAAACGCCCGGGTGTCACCATTGTGTGGATCGCCCGGAGGACACGGTGGAGCATACGGTGGAGGTCTGCCCGGCTTGGGCGGGGCACCGCCGTGTCCTCGTGGAGGCGATTGGCGGTGGCGATCTCTCGCGTCCGGCCTTGGTCCAGGCCATGGTACGGAGCGAGAGGGCTTGGGAAGCCGTCACCTCCTTCTGCGAAGCAGTAATGTTCGCGAAGGAGGAGGCGGAACGCGTGAGGGAGAGGCAAAGTTTGCGCCCTCACGCCCCTAGCCGCCGCAGGAGACGCCCTGGGCGTCGGGAATCGCAGGCCGATTCCCGGCCACCGTAGGCGCGGGCTTGCGAACGGCGAGCAATGGGCAGCTCGCCGTTCGATAAGGACCAGGCCCGGGTCGACGGCGCGTTGTGTTCCACGCGCGCCTCAAAGAGATGTCAGCACCAATGACGGGGTTTGCTAGGACCGATGCCTGCTAGGGTTGCGGAAAAGTCCAAGAGGGTTACCGTGGCCCCTGGCACAGGCAACTGAAGGAACACGGGTGGGTTTTAGTCAGTAAGAGTCTGACACGCCCTCCTGCTCTGCCCAGAGCGGGAGAAGTTATTTGAAGATTTCCCACCCACAAAAAAAAAAAAAAAAGGTTAGAGTACCTGTATTTCAGGAGTCAAAAGCCATTTCAAACATGAGTTGTGGGTGTACATTCCTGTTTAAATTAGAAAAATAAATCATAAACATTATTAGGTATGATTTACCTAATCCCTAATCCAAGATATAATATGTAATGCTACGACTCACAAGCATACACTTACGAAAACTTCAAAAGAAAATTAGTTTTTCCAATTTACTTCTGCAATTTGTCTGCAAACTTCATTATAACATTGCTTTAGCGATAAAAGATATGGCGGTACCAATTTATGGTTCGAACTTCGAGTATTCCGAAGTATGGTCACTAATAAATTCCATGTAAATTTTTCGGTTGAAGGAAAAAGGGTGCAATCATAAAAAATGGAAAAGTTTGTTAAGTAAATTAGGTTCTTTTTAAGCACTTTAGTAAATAAGTTAAATTAAGTAAAAACGGAGAGATATCTGTTTTGTTCTTCTGTAGTGTAGTAAGCGGTATCGTTTATTTTTATTGCTGTGTACCGTAGGTACACACGTTGGCAGTAGGTACATTTGCCTTGGCGTACAACAAGGTATCTAATTGAAAATGTTATTTTTATTGCAACGAGAGGTCGTACTAGATTGTGCGGGGTACCTAGTATTATCGTTATTATGATTTATGGACCATTATAATAGCTGGGCTCCAGTTTAAAATCAATTTAACAATTTTTATTGAAAGTAATAAAATTGGTTTAAAAACTACCATATTTCTGCTTTTGTCGAACAGCGTTTCTGTTATGCCTATGAAATAACAAGCACTTAAAATATCAGAAATTCCTTGCACTGGGTCTTTTGTAATTCAGGCGTCTTTTGTTGTTTATTGCCACAGTAGACTGGCCTACCGTTCACGAAAATGATCACATGATATAATTTTTTGGTAAATCTAGGGTACGGTATGATGATGTTTATCAGCGATTGGTGCCGATTCTCTTGTCACAAATGCCTCTAAACTAGACTAAAAATCACCAAAATTTGGTTTATTCCTGTTATACGACGATTTCCTATTCTGAAATTGACTAAAGTGACACAACTTAACTATATTTTAGTTTGACAGCACTAAGATGGCGCTGAGATATTAATCTACTTAAAATGGCAATATTGCTATTCTGAAATTGAAATTTTTCACCAAAAATGTTGGTTGTATAACTAAATCTGAGTATTTTTAATTAAGATTAAAGAGGTGTGGAATAAAATTAGTTGTCATGAACTAAAATTCACACCAACATAACACTTCGACTTCTTCTCGACTTCGGGTGCAAAAACAGTACTATATCTATATTTTTTTTTTATCGCATAAATAATGAAAATTTCTACCCCCTTTATAAAAGCCCATTTAAAACTCTGAAACTCAACATGTAGATAACAATTTTTCATATTTTCCATACAAAAAGTGCAAAATTCCATATAAAACACGTCGAGGCTGCCGTAACTGCACGCCTCCAGCTCTAAAAAAAAAATTACGTGGTATGGCAAACAAGTACCACGTGGAGTCGCGATTGCCAAATTCGATTTTGGTTGTGTCAAAATTATTTTAAATTGAGAGCTTTTTTTTTGCTTTTAGAGTCTCATATCCAAAAGTAAGGAATTTTAGTGATAGTTTAGTTAGTTTAGTTCGGTGAACAAGAGAATCGGCACCATTATAGCTGTCCTTATTCCCAGTAGGTTTATACTACTCGTTACAATTCAAAAAAGTATCGAGATGAAAATAGTATTCATCTAGGGATTCCAGAAATTCTCAGACAAAAAAAATATGCGTAATCATAAAATTATTTACATACGTACGTATTTACGTACAAGTATTACGTATGTAGAGTTCCAGAAAAGTGTCGTAGACTTTAAGAAAATGGTGGAACACCTTTTATTTTAGCTCATATGTAGGTACATACGAAAATTTCATTTTATTTTATGTCCATTACTAAAGATAAGTTTTTATTTTACATGTGAATGCGTAGTCTATGTTCTAGTTACGTACAATGGAATTTTCAAATTTGGGGCGAAGCCAAAGAGCTTTGAACGTTTCATGGTGGAGCGATCGTGAAATATAAGGGCCGTTTAGACAAATCACGAAACTACAACGCAACCACACTCTACCAGGCGTGTTTATATGAAAATTATTGTTAATTTAGTCGGACCACAGTTTGTCGATACACAAAGTTTGCAACCACAAAGCATCTAGACCACTGCTTTGTCTTACTATAACAGAAAGCGTGCGCACGAAAATCTAACTTGCTTTCGGAACGAACTTTTCACCACGCTTAGCAAAGCAGAAACAGTACAGCATTTTTCCTACGGATTCCTTCAGAAAAACAAGTTTACTAACACTAGTATTTCCCTTGTGTCGTAGGTGCGTTTGCGAGCGTAAATCTAGCTTACACAAACACGGATGGAACTATCCGTAGACAAACCAAATATTTGTAACACTGAAGCCAACTACTGCGCCCATCGATGTTGTTAGCTAGTGTGTGGAAGATTTACTCATTTAAACGTATTTTCCACCACACCGCCGTGACTGTAAAAAGGTTTGATTGCTAGTTTGTCACATTGCCACCTCATTCACGTCACACGCGGTCTGAACAGGCCTTTAGCAGCAGGCAGATTCTATGAAACAACCACTTTATTCGCTCGATTTCGAATAATTCGTGATTCCAGCATTGTGATTGGTAAGGCTCTCTGACTTTCTGAATCTGGGTAGAATAGATGTGTGCAAATCAATGCTATACGTAAGATAATCTTGCCGCACGAATGATCGTCTCTGCCGCTGATAGATTCGTAATGGATTATGGAAAGTTATGGTAAAGAGAGTCTGTGTACATTTGGGTGAAATGAAATTTGTTACCATGAAATTCGAGGGACAAATAGATATTGTTCTGTTGTGAGATGAATAAGGGATTTAGGAAGTGTCGGGAGCAGAAATGGTGGCAAATAGTGAAATTATGTGATTGTGGTTATCGGGTGTTGTGATACGGAACTTATGGTTATCTTTTGCTGTCGGAGAATATGCCACGCGAACGTACTACCGGAATTAAAAGTACCCTATGTGTTAATCTAGGTAATAAACTATCTGTTCGCTAAATTTTATTCAATTGCGTTCATTCGTTTTCCAACCCATCCAGATAAACGAACAAATGGACAAACATTCTAAAAACAATTTTGTCGGCATCAGACTTGTTTCCATACCTAGTAGCAATTATTTACTTTGTTTCAAAAATTTTAGTTTGTAGTTTTGAGTTCGTTACTAATTTATTATATGTTTTATTTAAACGTTTTGCTTGTTTTTTTTTATAAAGGCTAACTTTGTAATGGCAAACGGGCTTTAGTTCATTTATTATAGCATTATAAAAATGTCGGCTAAAAACGTCAGTTATTGTGTGATATTGTTAAAAGGACTACTCTTTAGAGATTTTTTTTTATCGTAAATGATAAATAAGTAGATTATATTGCTTTGTATTTATCGTGAAATAACTGAGTTAATTATACGTTTATATCGAAATAACAGAAGGGTGTAAGCCGTTATTTCTCTAATGTTAGTTAGTTAATGACGGCACGGTTGGCGCAGTGGTTAAGCGATTTACTGCTGCGTTACATGTCGCAGGTTCGATCCCCGCACGGAACAAATATTTGTATGACCTGCAAGTAGTTGTTCCGGGCCTGGCTGTTTGTGTATGTGAGTTTAAATGTTTGTAAACGCACCCACGATACAGGAGAAATTCCTAGTGTGGGGCAACGTTTTTATGAAAAAAAAAAAAAAGTTTTTGATTTGATGTATTATATTTTCTCTTTTACTCTTACACACGCACACGCTGTCTACATCTCTAAATCTACTATCCTATCGCAGGTGTGTTGGAGGAAATTTCATTAGAAATAAGCACCACCTTTGTTGGTACCTATTTTTCTGTTTTTTTCTTCTTGTCTGTTTACATATGGGTGTACATACATGGTTAAATAAATATATAATAAATAAATAAAAATTTAAATAACTTTATGGTAACATACCCAATTTGTCCATCTAGCCCGGTGATTATGGATTTTTTTCCTATGTTAGCGTTGATCGTGAGCAGTTAAATGATCTACGTCCAACGTTTCTAAAATGGTTTAGTTCCAGAAATATCCAGCTAATTTTCTCTAAAATACTCCAAACTACGTTACAGATTCAATAGTACCTACAATTCAAATTTAAATGAACTGCGACGGACACAATAGGTCCCATAAGTCACGACGCGCGATTTTATAAGCTCTGGCCGCAGCTATCTATTTCTTTTATGACTTGCCGAGAATCAGGTGTAACCCATAAATAATGGAGTGGCAATAAAGCCGTTCTATGTACGTGAAATATTACCTTCTTATTTGCTTCTGTTTAGCATTATATCATCCAACTAGCGACCCGTTCCTGCCTCGCACGATTTTACGACTTGACAAAACATCGAGATGTATTTATTATTTGTAAGTTCAATATTAATTTATTATACACAACCTTCCAGAATAAACTCTCTAAATGATGGTGACTTTAATCTATAATATATATACACGGTGACATTTGAATCACAGTTTTGCTAGAACAAACGTTGTTCAGACCATGGTCTATAACCATTCTATAGCATCCAATAGAAAAAAAGTCTTTGATTAAAAAAAAAAACACAAAAAAGCAATGTTAAATGTCGGGATTATCGTTACGCCCTACAACACAGACATTGCGGCTGCGACGCACTGCGCTCGCGTCTTGAATGCAATATCGCTACCGTGATGAGTACTTTGAAGTTACGGTTAATGTTTCAAACATTATTACACGTTTGAGCAACATTAGACTAATTTGAGAACTCCTAGATTAGATTGTTTTAATCACATATTTGATGCTGTAGAATGGTAGTAGACCATGGTCTAAACAACGTTTGTTCTAGCAAAACTGTGATTCAAATGTCACCGTGTATAGATACGAGTATATAAGTTTGGCCCGAAGCGTCAGGCGAAGGCTGAATGGCTGAATTGATTAATTGTGTGCGAAGAGTATTTATTGTGCAGTGTCTACCTGCAACGGTTAATTACTGATTTTGAGATGAATGGATGTGGATGTTTGGATGTCTGGAGGTTCGTTTGTTTCAGTAGGTAATAATAATAATAACTGTCATAGCAGAAATAATAACCGTGTTTTCTTCATTTGTTTATAAGGGCCATATTTTGAAGTTTTGAAGCCCTGTTGGAGCCACCTCGTCCTGTTGCTGTTAGAGGAAGGTGATATTTGTTCTGTATCTGTTCATCTCTCTCTGAGAGATATTTTAAATAGTTCACTACGAGAGAGACTCGAAAAAGTGAACTAACTCGTGATTTTTTATTTTATTTAAAATAATGGTGGCATAACATAATAATCATGATGTAGCTTGGAAAAAAATATATTTTGCATTTTAACATGTAGTAAGCCAGACAGATTTGAGGCCAAAATAGACCCACGTAGGTACAGTTAGAACATGGTATAAAGAGACCTTCTCACGCTCGTATTTACTTAACTCATTTTGGGAGTTGATAAGATTATTACCTTCCTATGATTTGTAATCCATGGGTATAAAGTAACGTAGGTATACGTATAACAATACAAAACCAAAGATATTTAAGACCTAAACCCAACACGTTCTTAAACATAAATGTATATATATCTTAAACTACTTCTCCTTTCATAGTCATATATACTTGTACTATTCACGTAAATAGACGCAATTTCTATCATCTTATTATTGCTGAGTTTTATAAAGTAGATTTAGGGGGAGCGCACGCCGCTGGGCTATACACAATAGATAAATAACGCCGCGTGAAACTTCAATTGGATACTATTTTATTGTAAACTGATGTATGTTGGGTATTTTTGTAGAACAGAAAATTTATAGACGAATGGAGTAACGTGTTTTTGTTTAATTTGAATATTTTTTTCGTGAAAAAACGCGTACAAACTATTCGAATATTTACTTACGAGCGTAGAATTATCTAGAGCCGAAATATCAGCTGTAGACTAAACTTGTTTTTTATTTAGGTAAGTATTTTGTTTCGTTAAAGATCAGAGTTCAAATCTTAAGAGTTACTGAACTGATTAACGTCCACAGCATCATGATGACACAGGGAATTAAAAAGTATGGAAATATTATGAAGACGCTTTTAAATTTTTGTCTACAATAACGTTATAACGTGCACGTATTTCCACATGTTTTATGGACTTGGACGTGGACATCAACGATAATATCATCATGTTAGAAATTATAAAAGCGCATATCGAATGACAACCTTTCACTGATCGTCAAATACAGGAGATGAATGATAAAGGAACTGTAGGAAGTTCAATTAATAAAAGCGAATCCTTTTAAGTGGAATAGAGCATTTCACAAAGAAACAAACAACGAATACGTTTATTAAACTTCATCATCATCACTGAGGCGGCTGCCAAAAGAGAAACACTGCAACCCGAGAGCCTACAATACAAAAGAGTATTTACAACATAACAAAAAAGAAACATTTCTTTTATTCGTCATGAATTGCTAAAATCATAATCCTTCCTCTCAGAATTCTGAGTAAAAATGCCCTTTTAACGTTCTTAAGATGCAAATAAGATGCAAAACGTCAGCATTTATTGTGTTCATTTGTATAGGAGATGGTACTTCATCCAGCTTCCGACGGCCACTGCTAGAAAGGTCTTAAAGCACCTAGTCCAAGATACATTAAAATTAAATGAGGCGTTCCTCGTAGGACCACTTAAAACCCATCGCGAGCGGTGACTTTATTTTAAGAGCTGCACTTCCTCGTTTACTATATTCTAAGTGTGAAGTGTCAGAATAGCTACGAACGGGTTTTTAATAGGATAGGAAATCTTATGAAGAGAAAACTATTCCGAAAATACATCAACGTTTACATTATTTGCTTGAATTGTCACCATAGAAAATGTCGGCAGTAAAACATAGAGGAACAGTTGTAAGCATTTGTTTTAATCAACGTTGCGTCCTTTCAGTAGAACAAGAATGTGCGCCACAACATGAACGTCTTTGCGTGGTATTTAAATTAAATAAGGTATGGAGGTATCTACTTTCTAAATCTTACAAACGAGTTACGTAAGGAAACAATTTAACTTACCCACTTGTCTGCAATCGCTATCAATGCTGTATGTCTCTCTGCTTGAAAAGACACTTTTATCTGGCAACCAAATATTTCGTAGAGTTATGACATTATGACTGATACAAATATTGGGACAGTCGGCTGACACATAAAGGTTAACGATGGTTGGTCATCATGGTTCGTCCTTTTCAGACTCATTCGAATGAATGCACGAGACCGTTCAGAATAAAATTGACAATTGGCGCTTCATTATCGAGCTTTAACCCATTCCACAAACCCAATTTGAGCAAAAGCCGTCTTAACGAAGTAGGTACAACAGTTTAAGCTTCCATTTAAAATCACGTTAATCTGTTTAAGGTGACGTCACTCGTTTTGCTCGCATTGTCTGACTTCACGCAGTGTTCGCCTGATTTTGTTCGGAATGGCGGAGAATGGGCTCCCGTCCGCTTGTCGCCCTGTATCTACTCCAAGGCGCGCTTCCAAAACTTTGTATCAACCCTGGCAATCTGCCAACACCGACTCCACTTCCCAGGCAATCACAACTTAACAAGGAATTTCAATTTTTATGCTGGTTAGCACTCGAAAAAAGATCCTTGCTTTAATTTTGTGCGTCAGAAAACCTGTAAGTGATGTAAAGAGCGTGTTTTGTACGTGAATTTTTAATGAATGGAGAGTTTTGTCCTATTTGTAACTTTGACTATGAAACGAAAATGTGGAGCGTGGTGTTCTTTTCTATTTTGTGCGCAGAATGAAAATTATTTTTTTCGCCATGCCTGTGATCTTATGTTACATGAAAACATAACTAACGTTTACTGTAAAACTAAGTATAAGTACTAAGTGCTGCCAGACAATTTACATTAACCTTCCATACAAAGGTACGAGACAACCGGAATGATTCGTCAAACTAGATTCAACATGACCAAAACTCGACGATTGCCTTCTGTCACGAACTCACAACACACGGAGGTGACTAGGTTAACGGAGCGCCATACAAATGACGTTAGTCGTGACCGTCTCTCTCGTGTCATATCGGAAATATTACGAGAAATTTCCTCTACGGCGAACTGTGATTCGATGTATGGTCAATCGGCGAAATGCGTTGATTATAACAGTAAACATCATAAAACCTATAACTTTCATAGTCTAATATCGCCGACTAGCAGTGAGCTAAGATGATGATCAATTCCGAGGACTTTTTCTGTATGAAATGAAGTAATGTGTTCTGATATGGGACTGTTTTCGGCTGATTCAGACTACATAATATACATGGTAACGTTATTAGCTTGCAAAAATGTAGAAGACAATAATTTTAACCATGCAGCCTAAATTTTAATACTTGCAGGTAAAACAATTGTCTCCTATCAACGTTGAGATGGAAAGTGACAGTCAAAAATGTCTAAATATTTATAAACCAAGAGTATTGATGGCTACGTCGTCGTGCACCAATATTAAAATATCAAAACATCCATCGATTTTCGCTGTTGACATCCATATTTTGGATATGACCGACTAGTTTTTGACGCAGCCATGTTCCGTCGTGCGGAAAACTTATGAATATAAAGCTCACAAAGCTTCGCGTCAAGGACTCGAGCGGAAATCATTCTATCCAGGAAGGGATTCACCATTATAAGGCCTCAAGTTCAATGACCCACTAAGCACTTACATTTGGCAGTGGCTGTATCAAAGCCCGTTTCAAAGGCGATAATTAGGTAGCGAGTGCTTTTGGGCAGCTTGGTTTCTACTTCTTTTAAGTTGGCACGAGCTTTCTCACCTACCTATTTGAGAAAAAAATGTGCCATTAATAAAAAATGTTTAGCCAGTCACTAGGTAGTCAGTAGGTAGACAGTCACTTAAAACATACACACAGATACACACACACAGACAGTCACTTAGTCTTAGAAAGTAGTGAAGCTGACACCTAAAAAAAACATCATACTCGGAGACTCTTTTAACGCCATCGATTCTACTATTCTCGTGAATGATGAAAGCATTATTATGACTAGGCATATCAGGCAACCGAAAGTGTGCTATTTTCGACTCGGAAGTCTCAATACTCAATTCTTTATTGCATTCCACATGTATTACTTAGATGGTATAACACAGTTAAATATCAATATGGACCCTGTCGGGCACAGCAAAATTAGGAGAGAGGAGGAGGGCTAAGCAGCCATTCACGCAATTCAATATTTTTATAAATTATTAGATGTGTTTAATGGGGTGTATAATTGTTTATGTATAATTTTTTACGTATATATATATGTTTGTGTATATAGGTATAGTATATTAGTTATTGTTATTTTATGTAGGTATTGCGTAAGAATAATGTAGGTAATTAATATGAATTTCTTAGAGAATTTTCAATGTTATTAAATTATGTTATTATTTATGCATTCATTCTTTCATAATGTAAATTTGATTTTTATATTAAGTATATATTATTGTCTGTCGAATGGTTGTGAATAGCTTAGCAGGTGTGTACACGGCAGCGACTACTTTCTGTTAGGCAGACGGCTTGTTTGCCTACCTATAACTTGACACAGTGATGTTAGTTCTGACCATGTCACAAGGTCGTACCTTTCACACAACATGACATCTGATATTGTAGACTTAACGTGGACTTACATTCATATCGATCGACACCTAAAGTTGACTAATGCGAGCTTCGTCTATGTTTGTGTGTGTATATTAATTGGTTACATAATTTGGGAAATCGTATACTTTTACAATGTTTGTAAATATGTGAACACCATGTATCTATCACTTAATTAACTTATTGATCATTGCTACGTTTATTAATTTTTTTTACCTTTTTTGGTAGGGAAATTTTTATTATAGGTGCATCGTCTTCACATATAATTATATAATTAATGTATACAAAGTATTGTAACACATTTTAAAAGAGTAACGGTGGAGTTTCTTGCCCATTCTTCTCCATACGAAAGTACCTTTTGGTAGTACCTTTTGAAGGGGCGACTAGAATCAATTCTATTTAAATGTAAATGTTGACGTTCAAAAGTGCCTTTTATGTGCCTATTTGAAATTAATGCTTTGACTTTGACTTGACTTTGACTTTGTTATTAAAGTCTAATAACTCAAACTAGGTATTAATCCGTGTACTAGTTATTTCAAAGTTTTAATATGTAATTATGTAACGCCAAATAATTAAAGTAAATACACCAGTTGTATTATTCTATAATGAGTATAAGTTTATTGCGTTTTCTTTGAACTCCCGATTTGGGCCCGTTAAAGAAAGTTTTTAACAGAAAAAGCCAATTAAACTTTTGCCCGACCTTTAAATTTACTATGAATGAACTCAACGCCACGTCTTTGCCTACAATTTGCTTACGTTCGTAGAATTATGTAGGGTTCGTAAATATTTTAACGAATTATTTATTCATCAGACTTTGAATCTAAAAGCAGTTTGGCGATAAGTGCTGGAAAACAGGCAATACCTTTTCTGCTTCAGAATAAAATTGATTATTCCATTAGCATTAAGACCTTGTTATTGGTAGATATGGCCAGAACTTTCGCACTAGTTGGAGTTTATCTAAACCTAGCTATTGCCCCCGACTTCGTCTGCGATCCAGGATCAAAAGTACCCTATTACCTTCTCTAGGTCATGGTCTATCCATGTGCCGAATTTCATCTAAATCCGTTCAACCGTTTTAGCGTTAAAGCGTAATAAAAAAACATACATACAAAAATCAAATCTTTTCTCTTTATAATATTATATTATATAATATTATAGTTTAGACTAGCTAATGTCCGGAATGAGTTGCAACGCCTTTTAATATATATATTTTTTTTTTCAAACCACCCCTGTATTAGAGAGAACAAAACACAAAAAATATTCAAATCGGTTAAGACGTTTTTGAGTTTTAGCGAGACCAACGAACAGCAATTGATTTTTATATACAAGGTGTAACAGAATAAACGCACGTCCTGAAAGTAGTTTGCTCATAATTGACTAATGAATCCATATCAATAACTATTAACATTAAAAAAAATATGTATAAATTTGCAATACTGACCGCCGATTGAGCCAAAGAAAATTAAATCTTATTGCAAGGCAATAAGACTCAATTTAAATGCATAAAGTAATGCTAGGGTCAACACGATTTTCTTAATGTTTGTCAAAAAATTGTTTTGGTCATTGTATAATGCTTTTAACTCAATACTCTAATTGGGGTGTATGAGGTCTTGCGTTAGTTTTGTTACACGTTGTATATGAAGAAAAAGATGGCGTACTTACCTATTTGCTATTGCTAGCCTCATAGCCTGCTTAATTCCATTGCTGGGCGAAGATATCTCTCCCTATTACTTCAAGTTATTTCGGGACCATTGAAAATGAATAAAAATTGAAATTGAATGTTATTTTGGGTCTGGCTGGGTACTCAACCTATGGCGGGGAGCTCGTTGCGCCAATTGTTCCCAGTTAAAGAACTAGTAAGTGGTGAGGGGCGGTGGTTTTGGATGACTGTCTTATGTAATTTTGACTTTTAAAAAGTGCTGATTCTCAGCCTAGTATGAATAAATGTCTTTTGACATATTTTGATTAAAAACCAATAACTTGCCAGAAAATAAACGAATAAAACTATTCAAAATAAAGTCATTAATTACAGAAGCTTCAGTAGAGTACCTGATGATCAGGAAAATCATGTAGGTAACGAGGTAATTCATTTTGTAACGATGTATTATGTGCACGTCCATTTAATAACTTGTCAGTGATATTAATTATTATTATATTAATAATTCAGATCCTGACAGACAGCTTTGAAATTGATATTTAATTTAAATTCATTTTGTAATATTCAATTATGAGAACGGTATTTAAATTATTGTACAATTTTGCTATGTAATATTACCTACTTTATATTGTGACAAGCTAAAAATTGGTTTCGGTATTTAGGTACAATTAGTCGACCTTACAAGGTGTTTAAATGGCCGAAATTCCTAAAGAAGTCTTGTCTACATTTACAAACTGTAAATGTATAAAAAGTTAAAATTTTATTGAGGTATTGCATCAATTTATCAAGAGGTCGTGGTCATCGTTCATACTAATATTATAAACACGAAAGTAACTCTTTCTTTCGTTATCTATTACAAACGATTTCGATGAAATTTGTTATACATTTAGACCATGACCTGGATTAGTACATAGGTACTTTTTATCGCCATGTATACATAATCGAACTTCAAATAATTACCATTTTTCTTTCCTAAAAATATTATTGAACACTCCTAATAAAATGAATGCGCCTCTTTTTGTGAACCTCAAATCCTAACTAATTGTATAAATCCGAAAGTAAGTTTGATAATTTGTTTGTTACCTTTTCACGCCTAACCCACTGAACCGATCATCCCGAAATTTTGCATATATACGTTGTCAGGTGTACAAAAACACCGTCACCTCCTTCTGCGAAGCAGTAATGCTCGCGAAGGAGGAGGCGGAACGCGTGAGGGAGAGGCAAAATTAGCGCCCTCACGCCCCTAGCCGCCGCAGGAGACGCCCTGGGCGTCGGGAGTCGCAAGCTGATTCCCGGCCACCGTAGGCGCGGGCTTGCGAACGGCGAGCAATGGGCAGCTCGCCGCTCGATAAGGACCAGGCCCGGGTCGATGGTGCGTTGTGTTCCACGCGCGCCTCAAAGAGATGTAAGCATCAATGACGGGGTCCGCTAGGGCCGATGCCTGCCAGGGTTGCGGGAAAGTCCGAGAGGGATACCGTGGCCCCTTTTTTTTTTTTTTTTTGAGGATGGGATATCGTCAAATGACTCCTCCCGCTCTGGGTGGAGCGGAAGGGAGTGTCAGACTCTTACTGACTAAAACCCACCCGTGTTCCTTCCTTGGCCCTTTATGTTCCGGGTCAGCTTGGGCCCTAGTGGGCCCCCTCTATGATGCTGACATCTCTTTGAGGCGCGCGTGGAACACGTACGCGCCGTCCAGCACGGGCCTGGTCCTGATCGGACGGTGAGCTACCCATTACTCACCGCCCGCAGGCCCGCGCCTATGGTGGCCGGGAGTCGTCACGCGGCTCCCGACGCCCGGAGCGTCCACCGCGGCGGCTTGGACGGGAGACTCTCTCCCTCTCCCGTCCCGCCACCTCCTTCGCTAGCATGACTGCTTCGCAGAAGGAGGCGACTGCCTCCCACTCCCCCTCGCCCCGGACCATGCCTTGAACCAAGGCCGGGCGTGAGAGATCGCCGCCGCTGCCGATCGCCTCTACGAGGACACGGCGGTGCTCCGCCCATGCAGGGCAGGCCCCCACCGTATGCTCCACCGTGTCCTCGTGGCGATCATCGCAGTGGTGACACCCGGGCGTTTCCTCCCGCCTGATGATGTGCAGGAACCTCCCGAAACTTCCGTGTCCGGTGAGGACCTGCGTCAGGCGGTAGGTGAGGACGCCGTGACGCCTCTCTAGCCACTCCTCAAAGAGGGGTCTTACCGCTGCTATCGTGGCGTGCCCTGCGCTGGGTTGCGATAGTCGCTCTTTCCATGCCGCCATGAGATCGCGCCGGAGGTCCGTCCGCTCCGCCGCGATTTGCCGCGGAAGCGGGGTTTCCCCCCGGCGTAGTGCCTCCGCGCGCCACTCATACAGGCGCGCGAGGACTATCGCCTCCAGATCCCACGGCGGCAGATACCGTGGCCCCTGGCACAGGCAACTGAAGGAACAGGGGTGGCTTTTAGTCAGTAAGAGTCTGACACGCCCTCCCGCTCTGCCCAGAGCGGGAGAAGTTATAAAAAAAAAGGTGTACAAAAACGGACAAAGGGTATCTCTCATTCCAAAAAAAAGTACTGTTCCCGAGGAAAACTACAATAACGTTCTTATAAATGGCGCCACGTGTAGTGCGTAAGAGTTTTTTTTTAAATTTTAGTACCTAATACATATTGTGAGTCTAGAGTGTTAGTAGACCGGTTTTTCATCCCCCTAATTATAACATTATACACGCGAAGGTAAGTTTGTTTGCTTGATACCTTAAATTAACGCCACCGAAGCCGTGGGCAAAAGCTAGTAATTAATATTTTTCAATATTAACTCAAATAATACCAATTCGACGTACGCGTGGTTTGGCACAGATCTAACCTAACCAGTTTGGTCGGGGTACCTTAGGTTAGTTACTACGACCAACCGTGAGAAAAGACCAGAGAGTTATAAAGTAGCTCATTTATTAAAAAATATTGGGTATCATTAAAAGCCCAAAAAGATTTTAGAGGTGCATTAATTGCAAAAAACGTACATCCTTAGATGGCCAATAAGTTTTTAGAGGATCGGTTAAATATTTCCCCTCTTTATCCCGGTAGTACCTACGTTCCCGTGGGATAACATGTGACCTCCATGCGGGCAAAGCCTCTGAAAAAGCTAGTTATGCATAAAATGAAAATTATGATTTATGCAAGGAATATAATTTTGATTCATTCACTATTAGTTTGAATTCGGCCAGAAGGTACCTACTTAAGCCGCAAATTTTTCAAGTAGCCGTATGTTATATTATTTGATTTAGTTTTTATTATTTTCTCTTTATAAAAGTCATGTAAGCCAAGTATTTATATTGTTTCTTACTTTAATTAAGTCTTGTGTTTTTGTGAAGATTTGCCCTTAAGAATGATTATTCTTATGGTATACCTACCGCCTGTATTATTATTCGTCTCCTACTTATTTGTTTCGTATTTTTGTTGTAATAGCTCACACCATAAATTATTATTAAATATAAGTCTATACGTGAGGATTTGTAATTGGCTTTCTGGTGACTATGGTTTCTTTTTTTGTTTGTTTATATTAGCTGTAAGTCCTCCATGTACTAAAATAATAAATAAATGACAGAACATTAACCCTTATACCCTAATCCACTCCCGTAAAAAAAACGTAAAAATTGAGGGTATTTTTACTTATTTCCACGTGTCAATTGGCTTGCCTGTAATAATAAGCAACCCGTGATAACATTTTATTACTTTTAAAAATCCTTGTCATTTTTTGTAGAGATTACAGACCTCAAAAAAAGGAAGTGTTTTTTATTTAAAGAGAATAAAATATAAAGCAGAGGACTGTGATTTCCGCGTGGGATTTGATAAAATAATTCTTTGATACCACAAAGCACCATCTATGTAGTCCACTACCTAGGAAAGGGTTACAAAAATATGTAGTTATAAGTATTTTTGAGAGCCAGATGAGACATTTTCTAAATAAAGCTCAAAATTTTTCCTCGATAAAAATGCCAAAAGTCTTAAAAATTACATTAACTTAAAATTAAACATTTTAAACTTCTTGAGCGCTCTTAATCAACTAACTGAAATTGGTATTGATTTCTTGCTCATTCTGATAGCGAATTTATAATTTATTAGAATTTAATATGCTAAAACTTTATACAAATAGCGCCTACTTTAGGTCTCAAGCATCGACTAACTTCGATTGTTTTGAACCGACTTAAAAAAATGATAAGTTGTGTATTCCGAGTATTTTACCTAGAATCATTTGGCTTTAGTATTTCAAAGAGCAAAACAATTAATAATTTGATAAAATTGTCGATACTTAAAACGTCACTGAAGTTTGTTTTGACCTAGAATGACATTTGAATGGCTTGATAATCATATCAATACAGGTCAGGTTCAATGATTGCAAAGACGACCTTGTCACTATAAATAAACGGACTATCTAAAACATAACATGCCAATATCATAAGTTAACATCACGCGTTTTTGCTACAAGGGTAAGGCAGAAGTGTTTAGTACACCCACAGTTCGCGAATTATGTTTAAATCCCATGTACCTAATAGGCGGTTACTGAGAAATTCCTGATGGAAAATTCTAATAACACTTGGCCCGACCCGGGAATCGAACCCAGGAACTCATTCCCCGCAGTTTCGCTTTGCGGCCACTTGACCATTGAGGCAGACACACGAATAAGTATCTCCTTATAGGTACCTACCTGATACTCTTTGTTAGAAAAAAGATTTTAGGGAATACGATTATAGCGTCACACGTTTCAGTAGTTTTCCATTTGCTGAACAAAACAGGCCCACTAATCGAATCGTTTGGGCGGTAGTCAGTCTAAAAAATATCGCCAAATTGAATGAATATATTGATTCTTTTTTGTTTATTTCGCTTTTTTCGGGCTGTGGTAGGTGCTTGATAAATAAACTGTGAAGGTGAATGAAAATATAGTTGGAAATATCGTTTGTATTTTTTTCGGGCCAGCACAAAATGTTTGGTATCAATGTTTTGAATGTGATTGCTTCTTGGACAAGTTTTGCTCGAGGTTTTATTTTATATTTTGGGATTGACGGAACTTAAATATGTAGGGTCAAAATAAATTAGCTAGCGAAACTCCGCAGGCGTGATTGGTATCGATATCTCAACATGATAAAACAAAAAAAGAGATTAATATAATTATTATGATTATTTTTTTTGTGGGGTCGTCGACCGCAGTTAGTGTATTTGCTTGAAATATCAGTTTAAAAAGTCTGTGTTTTTTGTGTAAGCTTCACAGACAAGTAACAAAACAACCAGAGCAGCGGTCGTAGACCCCTAAAAAAATCATCAAATCTTTTGTTTTTTTATGTTATCATATTTTGATATCGATATCCGTCACGTCTGCAGAGTTTCTCTAGCTAATTTAATTTGACCCTGTATAAAGCTATTGCTATCACTTGCTAGTGGGTAAAAGAAGAATGAGACAGAAGTTATGCAGAGCTGTCAAATAGTGTCACTAGTAAAAAAAGAAACAAATTGCGACAAACCGTCTGCACCTGTGTGGAATATTTAGTTGAAAGTAATTTGACAGCTACTATTTTCTCTTTTTGACAAATCGGCAAGAAAAATTAAGCAATATTGTCACACTGAATAATTTTGTGCCCTATGAAATTGAAACAAAAGCCACAATTTTATATTACACCTAAATTAGAATACAATTACGGCAACACAAAATTAACTACGTAACCCAATACAAGCGATCGCTAAACATTACTGGTCATACAATACGCAATTGCAATAGCATAAAGCCATTATCCGAATGGTTTGGCGAGCAATGGATATAGAATACAAATGGACGTCCGGATGATGTAGGCTTAGGACGTGAATCATGGCAGCGGGTCACGGATTGAATTAGTGCTGCATTTTTATTTCATTCATCAGCCCCGAATACTTTTATCGCAAATATTTATAGCAGGGTTGGGAACATATATTGGCAAGTTTGTTTTTTTTTTTTTGTGTTATCGAACAAAACAATGTTATTTATTTGAGTATTAGATATGGAATGTTTATTGAAATAGGTGTTTCAGTGCGATGGATTTTCAGTATAAATAATCGCACCAAAAACATTTCATGTCAAGTAGGCTACCAAGACTTTATAACGTTTTCACTGTTAAAAGGTTATCATATCTTAAGTTGATGATCTAAGGGGCTTGGCTCTGCCCCTAAATCTACAAGGCCTAACTCTACAAACCCTACATCTTGGTAAAAATGTACGGCTTGGCCGTTTCGCAGCCGTCGCACAGATACTCTTATAGGCTCCAAGTAAGAAGCCTTTGCCAGAAAAGGCGCCGTATAGGCCTGATGATGAGGGTTTCGTGATGGTGCAGAGGAGGAAGCCCCGGTTGCGAGCGAACAAGAACTGCTGCGGCAAAGCTCCTACGGTGCCCGAAGTCAGCTTGCGCGGCTAAACCGAACACACCGGTGTACATCTCCCGCATACACTAGTCCACTAAGGCGGAAGACATCGTAGAGTACGTGCGCTAGAAGACGAGGTACATGCCGAGGGTGCAGTTACTGGAGTCGCACCGCAACGTCAACTTCAAGGCGTTTGTGGTGCGCGTACCGAATTATTATCTGCCCGTCGTCATGGATGAAGACTTTTGGCCGCAGGATGTGGTGTTCCGTCTCTTCCGCGGACAAGTACCATAGGACAGCACAAGGACAAACTACTGAAGTGCTACTAACATAGCTATTATTATTATAGCTATATTGTACTCATAATTTTTTTTCATTGAACAACTTTTACCATGGGACCAAAAATGAAATCGCGAAAAAAAAATCAGATGTTCCCTACATTTATGTTTGCAGAACTCGTCAAAATGGAGGGCCCAGCTGATTTTTTTTTCGCGATTTCATATTTGGTCCCTTAGTAAAAGTTGTTCATAATGATGAGTACAATGACCCCTTATGAGGTTGATGATGTTTTACCAATAACCCTGTATATGTTAGTTTGTAAGGTATATGTCCATGGGCCATTGTAGTCTGAAATAAATGTTTTATTATTAGGATTATGGTAAGAAGTTAAGTCAATATCTTTAATGCTGTGTCACGCAATATTTCAATGGAACGGCTAAGCCTTACATTTTGACGAAGATGTAAGGTTTGTAGAGTTAGGCCTTGAAGAGTTAGGGGCTTGGCTCTACGTTCGATCTGATAACCTTTTGTAGCGGTATCTACATCGTCACATGCGAACTACGCATCCTCTACTGCAAATCCTGCATCGCGCAAGCAGAGTTTACCGCGCAACTAGCGTATATACAACGTCCTGACATCAAACGTCAGGCAGTTGCCCACCAGACACAACACTCGTCTGGTCGGAGGATCCTCCCTTTACTATGGCTATGAGTGAAGTTTACACCCTGTTCCTCATACCTTCTATATTGGTGACCCCGAGTATGAACATCAGCGCAGCCTTCGTGCAAAACTACATCAGCCTGACGTCATCCATCACTTCATTAAGCTTTCGAGCGGCGAGTCACACAGCTAGCCAGCACCCACGGCTTCAAACGGGTATCCTGAGCACCACCATGCAGCGAATGCACTTTTAACAGTGAAAGCGTTATATAAGTCTTGGTAACCTACTTTACATGAAATGTTTTTGGTGAAATTTCGTTTATTTTTGTAAGGTGCTCTGTTTCCTTTTATTTTTACGGTGATATTATACTGACCTATTTATTATCCGTAAGAAATACAGACTTGCACCTCAGAGTTACCGGACTTGGAGGGTGAAAGTAACAGCCTTCTTTTTTTTTGTCTAAGTGATAATCCTAGCTTGCATACCAAATGTCATCTTTCTAGGACTTCGGGCAGTGTCCTAGTCGTTTTGATGAGTGAGTGAGTTAGTCAGTCAGTGACGAAATCGACGTATTTTATGTATTAATAAAATCCAAAGTATAAAAGCTAGACACTTAGTATGATTTATAAATCTGATAATTACATCTTATCCTCAAAATTTGAGCTGTCTAGCATTATCCAGGCCGTAGCTAGGAAGGTTTGAAAATACGACAAAACGCTTCGAAATTAGTAATTAGTTCCGGTGCTTTTTGTTTTTGGCTGGTCTTGAAGATTAATTGATTGTTTTTTGTGGTGTACAATAAAGAATATATAAATAAATAAATTAATTAAAATCGTTAAGATTAAATTCATTAGACTATTTAAAATAGAATATTTTTAATCCCTATGCATGTGTGACATGTAGTAACGATAATAGATTATTTTATATTTTATTATTTGATAATAACTACGAGTAGGTATTATGCTATTATAACATTAAACAATTTATTGCTAACTTTATTAAATGAAAAGAGCTTCATGCAAAGCACATTAATTTGCTAGAGTTAATACAAGCACAGCTTATAAACACAATGTTGTTGTTCTTATAAGATTAGAAACACGGAAAGCAGGAAAGCATGTATTACAAAAAATATCAAAAGGGATTGTGTAAATATATGTAATATAATATGAAATATTTAACTTTGACTACATCTAATAAGATATAGTCTTCTTATGAATTGTCCCGTTGGTCTCGTGGTCGCAAGTGCGCTTGCTGAGCGTGCGGTCCCGAGTTCGATTCCCAGGTCGGGCAAAAGTGTTATTGGGTTTTTTAATTAGGAATTTCTCAGTAGTAGCCTTTTTTTTTTTGTGGGTGGGAAATCATCAAATAACTTCTCCCGCTCTGGGCAGAGCAGGAGGGCGTGTCAGACTCTTACTGACTAAAACCCACCCGCGTTCCTTTAGTTGCCTGTGCCAGGGGCCACGGTAACCCTCTTGGCCTTTTCCGCAACCCTAGCAGGCATCGGTCCTAGCAAACCCCGTCATTGGTGCTGACATCTCTTTGAGGCGCGCGTGGAACACAACGCGCCGTCGACCCGGGCCTGGTCCTTATCGAACGGCGAGCTGCCCATTGCTCGCCGTTCGCAAGCCCGCGCCTACGGTGGCCGGGAATCGGCCTGCGATTCCCGACGCCCAGGGCGTCTCCTGCGGCGGCTAGGGGCGTGAGGGCGCAAACTTTGCCTCTCCCTCACGCGTTCCGCCTCCTCCTTCGTGAACATTACTGCTTCGCAGAAGGAGGTGACGGCTTCCCAAGCCCTCTCGCTCCGTACCATGGCCTGGACCAAGGCCGGACGCGAGAGACTCAGTAGTAGCCTGGAGTTTGGAAGTTGGCGATGTGATACTATATATCACGATATGTGTATATATACGATATACATACATATATACATATCGTATATATACATATATATATATACGATATGTGTGCCTAGGAACGTTAAGCCATTGGTCCTGCGCCTGAGGGGCAATTCCCGTATTTTTAAGACCGTTCGCATTCTAATCTCAGTCTCAATCTGTCAAAATTACAACCAATTTACATACATTTTTGACAGGTTTTTGACATTGATTGTCGCTGAGATGAGATTGCGACTTGAATTTGAACGTTTTTTAAGTACGAGAATTGGCCTACTGGTCTCTCTACCGTCTTGTCGGATTGCCGTTCCATCGGACTAAGAGAGTGAGGGATGAGATGAGAGAGTGCACCAGCGACTGCGCACACACTTGTGCACTATAATCTCCGCGCCGATGGCTAGTCCCCGCTGAAATTGGCCGCCTTGGCCAAATTCGGTTTGGAGGACTACTTATAAATAGTGAAATAACTAGATATGTACCTAGTCTTATCTACTCTAGTATAAATTAATTAGTTTTTGTAAAATACGATCCTGTAGTATTGTGAATAAATGCTAATTTTAAAGCCTTTTTAATCTTTTTAGAACATCAAGCGATATTATTTAGTTTTTATGTTTTAAACGCTTTGAACGACATTCATAAAGTTCGTTAATTAACAGTGTTTTAATGTTACTATTAGATTCAAAGTGCTTTTCGATATCACGATTGATAGTGTACATTAAAACCATGGAATTAAATATACCTATATAACCTGCATATTTATTGTTTTGTTATTGATATTCATAGATTTTCTCACAGGGAGAAGGTAGACTCTCATAGAAAGGAGGCCTGTGTCCCAGCAGTGGGAACATTATAGGCTGGTTATGTTATGCGTACTGACATTATAAGCCAACAAACCCGTTCGTTTTGCTACTTTTAACACGAGGTTAATGCAACTACTAAAGCTTTAGACCAAGGAACTGACATCTGACGTAAAAGCCGACTTTTCTTATTACTACTCTAATTCGGTTCGTCATCAACAGCCTGTAATGTGGACTTCTGAGACACAGGAATCCTCTCTGTTAGAGGGAGTGGTCCATAATCCACCACGCGAGCCCAGTGCGGGTAGGTGGAAGTCATGTCTTCGAATGTTTGGTTCTAGGAAATGCCGGTTATTCCTTATGATGTTTTCCTTCGCCGTTTTGAGAGTTAATTTACACAAAGTAAAGCAACCAAGGACCTACAACTCGTAAGTCGCGACTGTTACCACTGGGGCCACCACAGCTCCTGATTCGGTTACCGGCTCTTAAACCTTTTTCTGACCGACAGACAGATTTCGAATTAGTATACTATACCGACTCTCCGAACAACACACATCAATACATATGTATTGTCAACCGCACAACAGTGGTAACAAATTGACATTAATAGCGCCTTGATGTCATAGCAGTAAGGGCGATTTTCGATGTATAAGTGTTACCACTGGTGTGCGATTGTGAAGCTAGCTCGAAAAACTTAATTCTGTTGATCGTCCCTTATCATTCGGCAAGCTCTTTTTTAACTTGTTGCATATGTCTGCGCAAGCCCACACTCAATCTAAGATCTACACAAAATATTGATATCAAATCTCGACTCGTTATGGACTTCCAAGTTATTAATGTCTAATGAAAACAGAAAGATATGAAGCCGTTAAATAATAATAACTTCAAGATTGCCAAAGTTGCTTGGGGGATTTCTTTATACGTTCGAAGAAACTTACTGCATAGCAAGTGATATATATGTGCGCTTGGAATTTTACGATCGAGGAAATTACTTCGCGAATATTGTTCACGTCATTCCGCGATATTAGAACTCTCGCAGTTGACACCCGGGTATATAATATCTCGTTCATTTACATCATCAAATGTTATAACGTTAGATTTTATGGATGAATTCTATGGTACGCCTTTAACAATTCTCTGTTATCGTAAATGTGTTCCTATACCAACCTAGTGTTTTCAAACGACTACTAAATTTAAGGGACCTTGTTATACTGGACATTAGACTGGGCTCTGATATTTCCATTATATTTAGAGCCCACATAATAGATAAAGAGCGAATTGGGTGATTCTGAGGCTATAAAGTGTGGTCGTTTCTTCGAAGCAATACATTTTAGGTGTAATTTTCAGTGTGCGTGAGGTTGAATGGATCGTTGGCTTGTTTTGTTACATCGATATATCCAATTTGTGGTTAATGTTTTGTAACTTTACACACTACAGGCACTAGTAGTTAAATATATACGGTCTACCAATTGCGAGACCACTCGTGTATGGGATAATGTCTGCTACGATCTTTCTGTACGCGTTAGGAGAAACGAAACGAGTAAGGACGATTTTCACCAATGGAACTAAACGCGATAAGCACATCTTAATCGCGTTCAAGAGTCATTCAAATCATTAAATAGTCTGTCAGTGTCGTAATTGTTGTGGAATATTGACACTGATAGCTCATGAACGTAGTTTCGGTGTGCTGATCGCGTTCAGTTTCATTGGTGAAATGTGTCCTAAAGTGGCAAACACCACCAATAGTGTTTGATTCCTATCAAAAATATACATTAATTAATACTTATTTTAAAGATGTTACAAAAAAAGTGAACTTGCAAAAAAATACATCGCTGGAAACATGGAAAAGTTACCCACTTTTGAAATTATTCTTCTATCCTTGTTGCGCAAGACGATCATACCGAATGGCGCGAAGTTACTGTGGCGTTCCTGTGTTATGATGTCAGATGCTAATAATGTTTACTCTGTCTAGCATCGTCTTTAAAACGCACAAAAAATCGTTTTATATAGGGGTCTAAGATTTTTCTAGGTTTCGAAAATTCTAATAAAGAAAATACCATCAAATAGTCTATTCATTCACGGACACCGTCACACATCATGCCTCCAAAGTGACGGTATGTATGCTGACGTAACAGCCTAAAATCGTTCATTTTAACGACCAATGGGGGTTCGTGCTCATAACGGTAGCCTGAAATGTATGCCTAACATCACACATTCGGTTGGGTATAAAAATTGCTGCGAATGAGTTCCAAACGATCTGGTTGGTCGTATTTCCTATGCACGTAATGGTCGTTTCACGCATAATATGAACGAGCTAATCATTCACGGATGACCTACTTCCAGATCCAATAACATTATGGATGTTATGGCTATGTTGATGAAATGCTCATTTTCTTAACTGGTTATGCAAAATTTGACGGAGAGGGTAATGTGTTCGGGTAGAGGCTTTGCAAAATTATTATTTTACGCTCGGGTCCAAATCTGCTTTATGGTTCTTAGGTACTTAAGCATAATTCTTAAGACTCAGAATTAAGTATCCGCTTTCAAAATACATATAGGTAATGAATCCTGTACTTTGAATGTTGTACTTTGTAAAAGGTTATTAGCAGCAGTAGATACAATGAATGATTGAATCCTAGACCAACGAGGCAGTTAAGAGAAAGTATGTATTTTACATAATTGTAAATGTAGGAAAAGTTGTGAAAAAAAGTAATTAGAAGAAGAAACAAGAAGAAGAACCTAACGGCTTGGCACGCGACGATGGGAAGAGACCAGAAGGAAAGACCATAATGCCTTGGAAGTTAGGTCGGCCGTTGGTATGGGATGCAATATGTGTTGACACCCTTGCGCCATCCCACCTTTCTAGCACGGCGGGCTGTGCTGCGGCGGCAGCTGCAGGTGTGGAAAACCTTATACGGCGAAAATATTCCAATCTTATTGGGAATTATAATATGTTCGATCCGTTTCGGTTGAAATACTGGGACCATGGGAACCGAGTGAATTGAGAACACTTGGTTTTTCAAGACATCGCTAAGCGGTTGGTCAAATCTTCACGTGACCAGATTTACACCACGCCACGTTGTATGGCAATGCTGATTCTTTGGTCAAAATAGGTCATTGCCCATACAACGTGGCAACACTGCCAGCCTTTTGGGCACTTTTCCTGTTGACAGCGATGCCGATTTTTTTTTGATGCCCTCTAATTCTTTGCCCTCCTTTTTTATACATGTACACACAGCAGCAGGTCAAGTTACCACAAGCTGCCAAATTTTCTCATACGATTTTGAACTTAACCATCAACATTTTAAGGTTTAAAACCATTTGGAGTTTGAAAGTTTCGTATTACCTATAGTGCTGGCGACTGTACATATTATTATCATTATTTTAATTCTGTTAGCTTTAATATTATGTAAATATTAACTTCTTAAAAAATAAATAATTAGAAGAAGAGACACTGGTGCCGATTCTGTTGTACACCTAACCAAAGTAACTAAACTGTCACTAAAATTCCTTACTTTTGGCTATGAGAATCTTAAAGCTATTCTGCTAAAATCTCTAAATTTAAAAATAATTTTGATACACCTAAAATCAAATTTGGCAATTGCGTCTCCACGTGGTACTTGTTTGCCATACCACGTGATTTTTTTTAGAGCCGGAGGTGCGCTTTTTGTGCAGCCTTGACATGTTTTATAAGGAATTTTTCACTTTTTATATGGAAAATATGAAAATTTATTACCAATACGTTGAGTTTTAGAGGTTTACTAGTTTTATAGAGGGGGTCGATATTTTCGTTATTTTTGCGGTAGGTCACACCGTTTTCGAGATATAATTAAGCAAACGAAAAGAAAAAAAGATACAGTACTGTTTTTGCATCTGAAGTCGAGGTGTTGGTGTGAATTTTAGTTCATGACAACTAATTTTATTCCACACCTTTTTGATTGCGATTAAAAATTGTCAGATTTAGTTATGACAATCAAAATTTTTGGTGAAACACGTAAAATTCAGAATAGCAAAATTGCCATTTTCACTAAATTTTAATTTCAGTGCCATCTTAGTGCTGTCAAACTATAATATAGTTAAGTTGTGTCACTTTAGTCAATTTCAGAATGAGAAATCGTCGTTGGACAGGAATAAACTAAATTTTGTCGATTTTTAGTCTAGTTTAGAGAATGTTGTGACAAGAGAATCGGCACCATTGACTTGACAATCAAATAAATTCATGTCGATGTATAACATCTTTTTAATCCAGACTGTATTAAAATAAGACAGTATATTTCTATTTCTTCCAGCCTACATGATAATACTAACAAAAATGTTATACAAGGCGACCGAATTACGTCTGTTTTGCTCAATAGGATCCCGTCCATATACTGGCTCATTATTTATTTGGCACATAACCGTCGGACTGTATTCTTTGAAGGATGCTGCGTATTTCTTATGGACATGGGTATATATTATAATAATAATATAACATAATTCATTGACGTTTCTGTCCTTTGTATTGTGGAATATATTCATGTAGGAGTTCTTATACCCGATACCTCACTTCGCCATCAAACTGTTAAGTTTGGCGAGTTAGAAATTTGTAAAAAAATTAGAATTTTGGATGACATTAAATAATAATAAAAAGAAAAAAAAATACCTATTAAACGTGAATGTTTTCTTTCTTGATCTCCCCAAGTAAGAAAAACTCAAATAATTACTTAAAATTTCGAAAAAATCCCTGAGGTTTCAGATTAGATTGTCCACGTGTAGTTAGCTGCTGGAGCAGTGGGTCGTAGGTACGTATTGTGCAATATAGTCATGTTTGTTCAGTTATTAGGGACTTCAAGAAAGAAAACACTCACGTTTAACTCGTGAAGTAAGATATTGAAGAATCTCTGGGCTTTCGGATAAGGATTATAAAAATAATTAAGTACTGTTGTTAAGTAGATAGCTTTAAAAGCTTTTTAATGATATTTGACGATAAACAAAACTAGACGACAACTTTGAGATAGTTTTAATAGTTTACGTTTACGTTAAGTCTAACATTTTTCTGACGGGGGACCATCTTTACCTAATGTTGATTGAATGCGGTTATTTTTCTAATTTTTGTTTTTCTCTGATGTCTTTGAGTTATATTAACTTTAAGTAGGTTGGCTCCATGCCAGATGCAACATTAGCCGCTTGAGTTTAAACACTGCATATTGTACTGGCGCTGTCAGTACTGTAATCAGTCTTTGTGCTAAGTCTTTGGTATTCCTGAACACCGAAATATAAAGTCAGGGAAATTTATTTTTAAGCAAATTGAAAACGTGAAAAGTTGTTAGGGTAAAACCTGCCACATTTACTAATGGTCGAACGAATCATTGCTTAACTATAAAAAGAAAACTAATAAACATAGATCGGATGGCATTATACAAATATTATTTTGTATACAAGGACATTTCCCTTTTTTTGGATACATTGACAGAAAACCATTG
This sequence comes from Brachylomia viminalis, assembly GCA_937001585.2. Classification (NCBI taxonomy): domain Eukaryota; kingdom Metazoa; phylum Arthropoda; class Insecta; order Lepidoptera; family Noctuidae; genus Brachylomia; species Brachylomia viminalis. The sequence continues at coordinate 7,471,181 of OW443302.2, read as the reverse complement.
TTTTTTTTTCTTCAAAATTGTGTACTTTAATTTAATGTGTACACACAAAATCAGGTCAGGTTACCACAAACTGTCAAATTTTCTCATTCGATTTTGAACGTAACCTTCAACATTTTAAGGTTCAAAATCATTTGCAGAAATTTCACAGTTTCGTATAACCTGATCTGTGGCGACTGTACATAGCAATATTAATAACAATTTCTAGAATACCCTCATGACAGCAATGTTTTTTCAAAGAAAAGTTAATTTTCTACATAGCAAGTAGCTCATTATAGAAACACGGAATGTTGTTATAGAAAAAGTAGGCATATCTAAATATTAGCTGAAATGAAGAAGGTTTTATATTAAAATGAAGCCCACCAAATGCCCCTTGTAACGCTAGGCACAAAAATACACTTATATACTTACCAAAATTAAAAAAAAAACCGGCCAAGTGCGAGTCGGACTCGCACATGAAGGGTTCTGTACCACCGTACAATATTTCACACTACATATTTAAAAAAAAAACACGTTTCTTATATGAGTTTTTTGTTTCTTAAATATTTAACTTTATGTTATTTGTATTATTTGTTGTTATAGCGGCACACTGTGTATTTCAACTGTCTACCTATTACGGACAGACGGACGGACGGACGGCCGATGGAGGCTTAGGAATAGGGTACCGTTGGCACCCTTTGGGTACGGAACCCTAAAAAAGACGGCTACGTTACTTGGGAAGCTAAATTTCGTAGTGCCACTTATATTTCTTCTCTCTTTTAAGACGCCAAAAGGTATACAAAAATGTTTAAGCTGAAAAGCGTTGGTAAAGAAACCTGTCTCGGCTATAGCATAAAGCTTAATTTAATTTTTTTACTAACTACTTTTTCTCTCGGACTAGCTATTAAATCGACGAAAGTTCGTCCCTTTGAACCAGCCAAGCTTAAACCTAGCATTTTTTTGGTTACTAACATCACTTTATAGATTCACTGTTGTCTAAATAAAGGTTTATTCAATTTACGGATATGAATTAAATTCTTAAAATATTAGAATATACAAACATCTAAAAATATAAAAAAAATTGTAGCCTGTAGCGGTATCTTTATCGCCACATGCAAACTACGCATCACACTGACGTCACGCAAAATCCTGCATCGCGCAAGCAGAGTTTACCGCGCGACTAGCATATTATACAAAGTGGTGCGTACCTTATCACATTAAATTATACCACTTATACTACATGGTATACTTAGACGATATACAAAAATTGAATGAAATCCATTCACTAAAAAAATCTGCTGTTCCATACATTTTGTCGAGCTACGTGTAACAAAATGAATGGAACAGCAGATTTTTTAATGAAAGGATTCCATTCAAATTTTGTATATCGTCTAATACATGGTATATAAATTAATGTGATAAGGTACGCGCCACTTTGTATACAACATCCCGACAATCAATCCGACATCAATCGTTAGGCAGTTGCCCACCAGACTCAACACCCGTCTGGTCGGAGGATCGTCCCTTTTCTATAGAGGTATGAGTGAACTTTAAGCCCACCGGTATAGGGTCCAAGCTACCGTTGCACGTCGGTAAGGGCTTCATTAATTTTATTATTAAACCTAACGGAATATAAATACCGGAAAACCACATTTCTGTTCGATCCTGTCCCATTAATAGGTAGGTACATTTATCAACACTCATACGGAATAAATCAAAGTCCAATATTTACTAAAAATATCTATAGCCCAAATACATATTTAAACAGGCATTTTATGTTTAAATATAGCGGTAATCATATTGACCAATCCAACATCTGTCTTCCGCCCTTGTCAACCTTTGTTTACGACGCAGCTGGTTAATAGGGTAATGATAACTCAAGTATTGACTTATTGAGCACATAAATGTATGTACCGAGTTGTTTTGATACTTATGGGTAGTTAAGATTCCAATGTGACAGGCATATCAGACAGCAATCTCAGTAATGTAACATCAATTTTATATTCCGAAGGGGTAGGCTGGTTTTACTTCGCAAGCCTTTTAGACTGCTGGCAAAAAAATTACACACACCCACATTCAATTAGGCTAAGTTCAAGTCCCATGTAACGAAGAGCCAGCCTTAAGCTGTCAATAGAGCATCCAAGTCTGAGCTGCTACTAAGAAAACCCAATATCACTTTGACAGAACTATTTTTTTTTGAGTGTTTGACATCATCAAATAACTTCTCCCTCTCTGATTGGAGCGGGAGGGCGTGTCAGACTCCTTCTGACTCAAACCCACCCGTGTTCCTTCAGTTGCCTGTGCCAGGGGCCACGGTAACCCTTTCGGACTTTACCGCAACCCTGGCAGACTTTGACAGACCTGTGGATCGAATCCAGGACCCCAAGCTCATGCCTGTTGAATAGACAAATATATAGAGACGACAATCAATTATTCGTAGATCTTTGACAGTAGTAACACAGTGTATAGACTGTGGTAGTAACGAGTAGTCAGAGCCCAAAAGTGTGACAACCAGTCTAACCAGACTATACTACATTAAACATGAATTTTACACCTTCTACCTCCCTTTGTATTTTTCTTCTTTGTTTGTCGACCTTAGATCGACCCGCGTGGCCTCAGCTAATTTACAGTAGATCGTTTCGAGAGACAACGATGAATTATTTTAGTAACTCGATATTATAAATGATTTTATTTCTGTAAGTAGGTTACAAACACTTTTACACGCCAGACATATTTTTTTTTAAACTAGATGAGGTCGGCGTTTCCTATCTGACTACTCTGAGAAGAAAGGCCGAAACAAACTCAGAGGTCACAGTCTCTTTTAAAGTCCATACAAAATCTTGGTCAGCTCATGTGAAGGATATGTAGATCGGTATCTAAAATGGTATTTTGGTTAAAGAACCACACAGATTGAGTGGACCTGTCCAGTCAGTGCACGCATTTGTCAGTAACCGTGCAGCTCAACTCAGAACTTAATGAGCTCAACGATTCAACGAATAGTACCAAAGAAAGGACATTTGGGTAGGCCGCATAAACTACTCAAACTGCCAGAACATGATTAAAACTGGAATAATTATGTACCCGAATAGTCCTCCGAATAGTCCTAATCACAATAATTAAAATAACATAATACTTTATACAGTAAATATTCATGTCATTGTATATGTAAAAAGGTATTGATACTTAAAGCAAAGATTAAAAGTAAAATAATTAGCAAAATATAGTTAACCGCAATGTTTTGAAGTTAAACAAAACTGTCTGAAGCATAAGAAATTATTAATTACGTAATATCTGTGGAAATGTAAAGAAAATCAAAGAACAACAGGAAACATTACAAATAACTTTTTCTATTCGTTTGGCCGTCAAGATCAACCGTGTCGGCGACCACATAATGGCCACTTCGCAGCCACAACGAAACTACCAGCAAGACCACGCACTAGCGGCCAGCCACATCGCAAACAACGTTGAATTGATCATTTAGTTACGCCAACGCAACTGCAACAAGCAGCGACACTATTCACATGTCACCACCGCTTGCCCACACTTTGTCGCTGCGATGTTGTCCGGTTGTGGTACGTGTGATCGGTCCCTACATAAAACAAATATTCGATGTTTTATTATATGTAACAAAGACCTACCTATCTAATGTACTTACAGATTTTGTGGTCAAAAGTATTCCACTACTCTTTTAGCCTCTTCTCTAATGAAAACTGGCGTTAAATCTATTTATCAGAATGGTATATGTAAATAATTAGCCCTCGACAAAACAACTGAAGATCGAATTGGCACTTTCCCGCCTTTTTTATGTTTCTTTCTGTGCCATTCTACCAGCCAGTATTTTTTTATCATTGATGATGGTAAATATTCAGCTCAAATCTATGTAAATTAAATAATAATCTAGTGAAAAGTAAATTATAAGTATAAAAATCCAGTTACAAAATTGTTGATAATATTTTTTAATTACAATTTTACGCCGTGATTTAATAGAGTGGTTGTATAAACAGTTGGGACGTGGCTTGCATAGTTTTTAAAAGTTTTGACAGCAGGGAAAATCGTTTCCCAGGGACGAAAAGTACTGTTTTCATCCCTCTGCTCAGGTAACTTCAAGCGTTCTTTCCAAGTATAAGAAATTAAAAGGTATCATACAGACAGCGTTGCTTTCGCATTCTTCATCTTCGAATCGATGATTCTTTTTAAATTTTTAGATGTCCCGGTAGGTGACCATATTAAAAGAAGCGAAAAAGGCGTTCACTAAATCGTCATAAGTGCTGGTGTATGGACACTTGGGACATTCCAGCAAAGGGTTCAATAGTCTGCACAGCACCACAAGGATTTAATCATTTTCAGCAAAAAAACCATTGGCCTTAGATACCCACAACTTAACTCCCTTTTCTCTCTTCCCCAGGTTCACTATGCCTCCGCAATGTCCACGTGGTGGTCCCGGAAGCGGTGGAGCGAGGCTCCAAGGTGGAGATGAAGTGCCTGTACGACCTCGAACAGGAGGTCTTATACTCCGTCAAATGGTACCGAGGGGACCGCGAGTTCTGCCGGTACTCCCCCAGGGACGTTCCCCCGCTCAAGATATTCCGGATACCTGGCATAGAAGTTGACGTAAGTTCAAAACTTCGGGTCTATCGTTTAAGGACTATTCAAACTGAGGCGGATCCAGTGCGGCAGCTGGACGAATATCGCTCGCGCCGATTCTGTCAACTAAATTGTTTGGTGTGGTTCAATCTGGCGCAAATTGTCGCGTGACTTGACGTCGCGTCCAGCGTCCCGCGCGGATTTCGCCTCATTTTGACCAGATCCTTAAAATCCGTGTTCTGGAGTTCAGTATTCGTGAAAGTTTTAGGTTGTTAAGAGGACGGCGAATTAATTAGGATTGTGCCGTATTTATGTATATATTTAAACCGTTTTTAGTGTCATGTGGATTTGCTCACAAACGTGGGATACGACCGCATGCATCATAATTCATGCAGTCATATCCCACGCGTGTGTGTTTTGGGTGCCCTGCGTGCTAGCTAGCCCCACGTGCTTGAGAAAAACCGCTTGGCACTAAAAACCCCGCTACCTTGATTAACATTCATTTACCCTTTTTAATACAGTTTACTAAAGTTTTCGTGACATTTTACTCACGCAAAAATTACAATTTGTGTAGGCTAACGGCGCGGTGCAGGTGGTTTAAAGCTGAAGGAATCACACATTAACATTCTGGACAAGTTCTGCGCATATTTAGTTTACTGCAGCGAAGATATTTATTTCCTTTGGAAGAATTACAGCTGAACCAAACAGACTAAGAAATTGATAATGTGATTGACAGCCAATTACAAGAAGTCTTCACATATAATTATCAGAATAATGAAGAAATATGTGAAGCACACTGTACTGCCAACAATAACAATAAACCGCCAAAACTATACATATTAATATTATATACATACAGCAATACAATATAGGTGGTAAAACAAGATTATTCAGGAAAAAATAATCTGAGCAATATCAAGCTTCAGGTGACAAAGTTAAGACTCAAGCACTCTGGTCCCGGTCTAAAGCGCTTGAAACGAATTTCTGTCATCCCACTTTACCTCCAATGAAGAAACCTCATGGTTCGCTGGCTCACTCTGCAACTTAGAAAGCAAATTTATTTGCATCTCTCTTTGCAAGCAATTCACGTCTGGACGCTGGCTCCAAGCAACCACCTACTGTACCTCATTGTGACTCCTCGATGCCAGAGATCGCAATTCACATTATAGAGGTCCAAAGAGTATTGTGCAGTCTAGACGTGAACAAGGCCAGCTGGCCTGACGGCATTCCAGCGAGAGTGTTGAGGCAGTGTGCGCCTGAATTGTGTCCTGTGTTGACACGCTTGTTCCTCCTCTCTCTTGTTAAAAGAACGGTGCAAAATCCTGGAGGCTTGCAAATGTGCAACCAGTGCCCAAAACCGACGTGCAGACCCTGCCCATTACGATACGATCAGAGTAGTCGTTGACAGTTGCTCCTCTGACCTTATGGCGATTGATGAGTTCCTCAGGGGTCTGTTCTCTCTGCAACTATTTTCCTGTTGCACATCAATGACCTACTTCAGTCTGGTATTGTTGGATACGTAAAGGACAGTATTGTTTCAGAGAGATACTTGTCCAGCGCAAAAACCAGCGGGGCCGAGGTTTGTTCATTGAAAGAGGCCATGGTAGAGCGTACTGATTTGATTAAGCTTTGTCTCCCAATGGGGTGATGACGATCTAGTCACTTTTAACGCCACCAAAATACAAGCGTGTCTTTTTACCGCTAAAAGGAGTCGTTTTGACCAAACTCCTTCTTTTCGGGGTACATCTGTTCCTGTAACTGATGGGCTCGAGCTCCTAGGCATGGAGTTGACATCAGGTCTCAACTTCGGCGCTACCATCGAGTATAAAGCTCAAACAGCGGCTAAGGAACTGGGCATCCTAAATAGAGTGAAGCGATACTTTACGCCTGGACAGCTTCTGACCCTTTACAAAGCGCAAATCCGATCCTGCATGGAGTATTTCAGCCACCTTTGGGATGGCTCAGCAAAGTACCAACTTGCCGCGCTTGACTCAGCGGAACGCAGAGCTAAGACGCTCATTGGCGACGTAAAACTGGTGGATGCCAAGCTTAACAGCTTGGCTCATCGCCGCAAGGTTGCCTGCTTGTCGGTCTTCTACAGATTGTACTTCGGTGAGTGTGCCCAAGAACTCCACGACCTTATTCCACCGGACCCCTTCTTCCATCGGTCATCTAGACGCACTGCAAGTTACTATCCTTACCTTGTTGCTGTTCCACCAATTCGCACTAAGCGTTTCCAAATGTCTTTTGATATGCGCACAGCAAAAAAATGGCTCTCTACCTCCTCCAACTCTCTACCTGCGTCTGTGTTTCCGAACGCATACAACCCTAATCTCTTCAAAGTGAGAGTGAAGAGGCTTGTTTTGGGTAAGCTCACTCCACCGTCGACTCAGTCTCTGTCATCACTGACCTAGACTAGAGTAAAGAGCAAACCATCTTAAAAAAAAAAAAAACTCTCTGGCCACGGACAGCTCACTTCACCTCAGTTTTCACGGTGAGATTTTTACAGAATGTGCTATTCTGTAAAAATCTCACCGTGAAAACTGACGTGAAGTGAGCTTGAAATGAGCTGTCATGGATTAACACAATTGACAGCTCTCTTTCAGCTCACTTCACCTATATTTTCACGGTGAGATTTTTACAGCTGTTGTAAAAGGATCTAAGTCATGCTTTTCACACACTTTATTAAAGATTCTGCTTGCACGCACAAGGAATGATGTAATGAATAAGTAAGGTAGTTAATTAGCAGTGCTTACACTGAAGAGGAAAACGAGTAACCCTAGGGTTTGTTGTCTAAACAAGATGAAGGAATGATTACATTTGTGTTATTTACTGCCTCGTTGGTCTAGTGGTCGCAAGCGCTACTCGTGAGCATGAGGTCCTGGGTTTGATCCCCGGGTCGGGCAAAATGTTAATAGGATTTTCCATCTGGAATTTCTCAGTAACAGCCTGGTTTCTGGATTGTGCCCGGTTGATGGCAATAGGTTCGGTCGGGTCTACGCAGTAATTTATTATAGTGTGTGATACTCTGAATTACTCAGTTTACACACTACACTCCTAGGAACACCTAGGTACTCACTTTCTCTATGTTTTCGGCATGCTGCCTTTTTTTTTGAGTTTGGGAAATCATCAAATAACTTCTCCCGCTCTGGGCAGAGCAGGAGGGCGTGTCAGACTCTTACTGACTAAAACCCACCCGTGTTCCTTCAGTTGCCTGTGCCAGGGGCCACGGTATCCCTCTCGGACTTTCCCGCAACCCTAGCAGGCATCGGCCCTAGCGGACCCCGTCATTGGTGCTGACATCTCTTTGAGGCGCGCATGGAACACAACGCGCCGTCGACCCGGGCCTGGTCCTTATCGAACGGCGAGCTGCCCATTGCTCGCCGTTCACAAGCCCACGCCTACGGTGGCCGGGAATCGGCCTGCGATTCCCGACGCCCAGGGCGTCTCCTGCGGCGGCTAGGGGTGTGAGGGCGCGAATTTTGCCTCTCCCTCACGCGTTCCGCCTCCTCCTCCTGGGAAGTGACGGCTTCCCAAGCCCTCTCGCTCCGTACCATGGCCTGGACCAGAGCCGAACGCGAGAGATCACCACTGCCAATCGCCTCCACGAGGACACGGCGGTGCTCCGCCCAAGCCGGGCAGACCTCCACCGTATGCTCCACCGTGTCCTCCAGGCGATCCACACAATGGTGACACCCGAGCGTTTCCTCCCGCCTTATCCGGAACAGGAACCTGCATCAGGCGGAAGGTGAAGACGCCTTGGCACCTCTCTAGCCACTCCTCAAAGAGGGGACTTATTGCCGCAATTGTGGTGTGCCCAGCGCTGGGTTGCGACAATCGCACTTTCCATGCCGCCCTGAGATCCTGCCGGAGCTCTGTTCACTGTACCGTGATTCCTCGCGGCAGCGGAGCTACGCCCCGGCGTTTCGTCTCCTCGCGCCACTCCCAAATGTGCGCGATCGGCATTCTGCCTGTATACTACATTTGAGCATATCGAAGCGACATTCTTCCAGTCAGCACTACCGTCCTTGTTCGAATGATCTCAAGTTTAAAGTTCGCAGCAATTAAAGTTCCGCGCTTAGATACTGATCTAACTTGTGCTGATAAGCTGCGTTTTCGCACCGGACTTTGATGGAGTTTGTAATATCTTAACAAAGTTCCAATTTCTTAGCAGGTAGCCCTTAAACTTGCATTGCATTGAAAATTTCGGAGTATTTGAGCTGGTTGTTAATTATCAATTTGCAGTGTTATCGTAGGCTTTCGTGTTTCAATAGGAAACTTTAACTATACCTACGTTGTGTTGACGTGAACCCAATTTAAGTTGGGAATGTGATTGGATGTCTGATTTCGAACTTGCAAGGTCTTTATCAAGACTCATGACCTGGCTTTACTTTGATTTAGTCTGTCAGGATAGGTAAAAATAGTTTTTGGTTGGTTCAAACTTCATTTGTTTGTTCGTTTTCTTGTAGTATTATAGTAGAATAATCGTAATAGTATTAGAGCTAATTATCTTTTTTGTATGCACGTGTTTCTCTGACAAATAAACCTATTTTTCTTTCTTTTTTTCTTTCAGAAATAATGCGTTGTACTTAATGTAAAGTCACGAAATTTATTGTTTATCAAATTTACCACCAAATTTAATGGTCCCTGTCTCGGATTTATAACTGTCATTCTTCGGCTGATGTACCTATGTTTGCCAACTGAAAGAGCAACTACTAATACAAACGTTAACAAAAACATTATGAGTTACGGACACTTGTTTTAATTATACTAGAGCGTTCACATCAGACCTAATCTCTAAGTCCGTCAACAAAGAAACGGGTCCGGCCGAAAGTAGTTTGATACTTCGGAATTAACCCTACACCCGATTAATTAAATTTTTCGGACGGCAATATCACATCGAGAGTAAGGGTAACTGTCAAATGGTGTTATCGTTCATTTTTAGTTCGGGTCTTGTGTCCCCGTAGATGATATGGAGTAGACAACGGCCGTAACTTCGGCCGAAACTACGGATTTCGTGCTTAGAGAGTAGACCCCAATCATTCCGTCGCACATTGTTTACACAACAATACACCGTATGTTTGTTTGAGCCTTGCACTCGCGATATTTTTAGGTTAGGCATCTCTGATAGCACGCCGTTAGCACGTTACGTGATCGCGCGATCTTGTTCCGACTGCGGCTTCAATGCTGCGCCTACAATAGCACCACCCCACGTAGAGTATAGATAGGGTTACCACTGTGCTGACTAAGATGACTGCGGCTAGCGACATCTTGTGGGTGATGGTAAGGGTTTCATCTACCACCGAGGCATTGTTGCCGGCGGTTGCGCTGTTCTGCGCAATGATGGTCATTTTGCTAGCTAACTGGCCCATTTTATCTGACTGCTGAATGGTACAAGTGCGGTGATAGTGGGCGTTTGTTGACGTGTGACGGTTATAAGTGGTATACAGCTGATAATGACGACAATGACGGCGGTTCACATGTCGAATCTCATGGTCTTCTTAACGACGCGGCCCGATTTCGTTATGACCAGAGGTGCTTAAAGTGTTGTATGGGACGGTGTCGGCTGGCGTTGTTTGGGTCCCTTGGCGTGAGACCGACCCATTATCAAAGTCTAATAAATAAGCTGGTTTTACACGATCAAGTGACACTGAGGGGAACACCCAAATACTCCGAAATATTTTATTCCGAAATTCGATGTTCCGATTTTCAAAAGTCCGAATTTCATTGTCTATTACTAAAAATCACGAAATTTATTTTACCGAAAGTCGTAACTATGACATGGTGATATGACAGCGAGTTCAGTACGATGAGAAATTCAACATCCCTACAAGAAAAGCAATTCTTGTTTCCGAGCTTTTGTAATCCTGTCATGCTTTGTAATCACATCGTTATGTGTTAGCAGTATAGAATTTAAGACGATGTTATTTTTTATAGTGAATTCCGGTTCTTATTTAATAAAACCGACAGGTGACAATCTGTCAATCCGACTATTTTATGAGTTTCTTATAATATTATGGTGTTCTTATTATTTAACAATACAACATGTCGTGAAAATATGTCAATTCTGTAATTTTTAATTTTCTTTAATTTCTTTTCTTTAGATTTCTTTAATTTTTAAAATAGGGTCCTGGTATTTTTATTTTTGGCGAGTTTTATTAAGGAATAGGGTTAAGCTTCTCATGTCCTGGCATTCTTATACTTTCAAACAAATAAGAGTAGGAAAGAAAGAATAACGTTTATTTAGATAGTTCGTGAAACACAAAATACAAATAACAAAATAAAAAGTGAAAATAATGTTTTAACAACAATAGTGATAGGAATCCAAGCGTCCATTCCAAGTGAGACAGACGATTTAGGGAAGGACCTCAGAACGTAGTATAGAATAGTTGAGGGGCACTTGATCCTACGGGAGCTCACAGTACTTACCTTCCTGTTGCCATGGGGATGGTCAAACGTGATGTTTTAACCGTACCGACGCAGGCAGTCAGCCTCAAAAAGATGTATAAATACATACAGACAAGAATTGATTTGACTGTCTACAATTTGTGTCCAATTCTACTATTATTATAAATGTGAAAGTTTGTATGTTTGAATGTTTTGCTGTTTGGATGTTTGTTACTCAATCACGCCAAAACGGCTGAACTGATTAAAAGAGCTGTAAAGATTTACGACATCACATCAAAAATGCTGCCATCTTTGAGTACTAGATTTGACAATTAGTGATGCCCAATCTTTCATTTCACGCGTCGAGAGCGAGATTACTTAAGTTTACCACCTGCTCACGGATGTCATGCGCATTCATACTTACCTTTCAACCTTTTTCGCTCTAGGGTGTGACTTGTGCGACGATTTTTATTGGTACCATATACCTTAGATGCGAAAAGAATTCAACAACAAAACCGATTTTCATATCCTAATCCATGCATCCTAAATAGTGAATTATTTATATATTTTTCTATACAATTACTACACATAAGGGCGTTTGTGCACTACCTCTACGAATATGAATCCTATTCGATTCATATTCGTGTTATTACGAACAGCATAAAAACGGCTCAGAAATTCACGAATGAGCGCTGTGTTATCACTCGTAGACGATTCGTATTCGTGATTCGTTTTGGTGAATTTTTCATAATTTATTAAACAAATTAAAAAAAAAATATATCTAAAATATACGGATCTAATGTATGGGCATCCCTAATCCTTATCATTTCATGTCAATCAACTCAACTATCAAGTTATTGTACTCGCTGGCATTTCTTCGTGGTTACATTGTGTAGTGATTTCAATTTGCTTTATTTAACACCAAACTAGATAGCTAAGTATATATGTACTTAAATGTTTTACTGAAACTTAGCTTAACTAGCCACTCATACAGGCAATAGAAATAACATTCGTGACAGGCATTTACTAGCATGTATTTCTAAGTATTGAAAAGGTCGCTTCTTACTAAATATAACCTCTAAGTCTTTGTTTTCTTTTTAAATAAATGCTTTCTGCAAGTAGTCCGTCATTATACTTTGTCTTGATGGGTATATACTTGTAATTTAGAACACGCAAAGTAATTTTCCTTTGCTGTTGGTACTGGGGCGAAACGTGTATGGATTCAGAATCCTTTGACAATGACATGGACCCAGTTATAAAGACCACGCAGACGAAATTGCGGGAGGAAGCTAGGGTGTAATAATTATGCTTTATGGCTACACATTGATACAATATTTTTGAACAAAGATTGTAGACAATTACATAAATTCTTGTCGGTGTAGGTACCTATATCGTTTTGAGGCTGGCTGTAGGTACCTCTCAGATACATAAATATGAAATATCTCTTCATAACTGTTCTACCTCTACACGTAAGTTCAACATAAATCCAATTTCCAGACTGCTTTAGAAGCTTGCTTTGTCTAAACAAGTTATGATCAAGAATGTTCACTTTGCCTCTTAAGACCAAACTACAGACTTCTGAAGAGAGAGAACTTTGTATGAGACAACTTGTCTCTTCATTTATTATTAGTGAAGCTTGGGAATATGTCCATTTCATCATAGAGGTACTTTGTGACATTTGATCCCAATTGTAGTTCTGTAATGGCATCTAGTAATTGCAATGGCTTTGTATTGTTACATGTACCTCTTCGTGGAAGAGGTGCTCAATGCTCATGTATACAGGGTGGTAGGGACCTTAAATGATAAATGATTTTATTTCTGTAAGTAGGTTTGTACAAACACTTTTACACGTCAAACATATATATTTTTAAACTAGTTGAGGGTTTCCTATCCGACTACTCTGAGAGGAAAGACCGAAACAAACTCAGAGGTCACAGTCTCGTTTAAAGTCCAGACAAAATCTTGGTCAGATCATGTGAAGGCTATGTAGATCGGTATCTAAAGTGGTCTTTTCAAGAAAGAACCACCCAGTTTGAGTGGACCTGTCCAGGCAGTGGACGCAGTTGTGTGCAGCTCGACTCAGACCTTAAGGAGCTCAACGATTCGACGAACAATACCAAAGAAAGGACATTTGAGAAGGCCGCATAAATTACTCAAAGTGCCAGATCATGATTAAACTAACTGAGAAAAATACAAAAAAACAATGACTGCCATAGTTCTCACATTCACAATAATTAAAATTATATTACAATACTTTACAAAGTAAATACTCATGTATATAAAATACATCAAAGTCAATGTGTAAATAAAAATCTTCGAGGACCATGTAGATTAGTGTCTGAAATGGTCTTTTGAGGAAAGAACCACACAGATTGAGTGGACCTGTCCAGCCAGTGCACGCATGTACAAAATGGTTTGTTGCTCGGGGGTACATTGGAGTAGCTTAATTAATCCCAAGCCTTTTTGTCATCCAAGTAATCTTTTACGTTATAGAAGCCTTTTCGACAGAGTTTCTGTTGAATAAATGATTGAATTTTTTTGAGGCTCAGTTCTTTATAATGGCTTGGGAGTTTGTTGTAATAACGTGTACTTTGGCACTTCAATGATTTACTAATTTTTTGGAGCCTAGTCGTCGACCGACCGTAGTTGAGCGAACCATTGTGAAACCAAATCGTTTACTGTTTAACAATTTATGTTTATAAAAATGTCTTTGCAATTGATCTAGCATCAATTATTCAAATATTTTACTGAAGCTGGGTAGCACAGAAATCGGTCTATAGTTCGTGGTGTCTGATGTGCTGAAACGCGCCATGTACGAACGAACTGTAACCATGAATTCAACATATGATTCTAACCGACGAACAATTTCTACGTTAGGGGCTAGCGTAGAAACTTTTTAGTGGTCATAAAAAAAAGAAAGCCGTTTCATAGAAAAGTGCAATACCTGCGCGGCCAAAATGTATGGAACAGCATTTTTTTTTATAACCGACGAAAATTTTGGAGAGCAGTGGTGACCCAGATCTCCGGGAGGAGAATGGGAGGATCTCCGGGAGGAGAATGGGAGGCTGAGGGAGGACCTGGCTGGCCTGAAGCCCACCGGCAGCGGGCAGGTGCAGGCGGAACAGGAGCCAAACCAGCCCGTTCGGCCAAGCCAGCCCATTCCGGAGGAGAACCAGGTCCTCAATCTGGTTCGGCAGGAGCTGGCGGCCTTCCAGGCGCGGTTCTCCGTCCTGGAGGGCATAGTCCTGCGTCCACCACTAGCGGGCAGGACGACACCGGGGCCGAGGGTGGCTTCGTATGCGGCTGCTGCGGGAGCCGCCGCCCCTAAGCCCGGGCCGTCTAGCCGGGCCCAGCCGCCGGCCAAACCGGCGTCGGCAGGCGGAGCCCAGGTGTCGGCAGGCGGAGCCCAGGCAAAACCGGCGTCAGCTGGTGGAGCCCCGGCGCCGGCAAAACACCAGCAGGGGCTAGGAACAGTAAGGGCAGGACGGCACGGGAGGCGCAGGCCCCAGAGCCTACTTCCCGGCCACATGAATCTCCCACGTCTGACGCCGGGTGGCAGGTGGTCGGGGAGAAAAAGAAGGCGGCCAAGGCGGCCAGAAAAAAGGGGCAAAGGCGGCGCCGCAAGGAGCGAGCCGTCGCGGCAAGGCTCCGCGCCCCAAAGACCGCGGCTGTAGTGATCACGCTACAGCCGGACGCGGTAAAGAGGGGTGTGACGTACCGTGACGTGCTCACCAAGGCGAGGGAGACGGTGGACCTCCAGGAGCTGGGGATCACCGAGGGCCTCCGGCACAGGGTGACCGCAACTGGCGCCCGCATGCTGGAGATCCCCGGTGCGACAAGTGGCCCCACCGCTGACGCCCTAGCTGAGAAGCTAAGGGCGTCCCTCAATGCGGACGAGGCTCGAGTCTCCAGGCCCGTCAAGTGCGCAGACATGCGAGTCTTGGGCCTGGATGACTCCGTAACGGAGGGAGAGGTGGTGGCCGCCGTCGTCAGGACGGGCGGGTGTCTGGCCGACCAGGTGAAGGCGGGCACCATACGTCCGGACCCCGCGGGTATGCGAACCGTAACGGTAAGCTGCCCCGTGACGGCGGCCAAACAGATTGTGGAGGGCCGAAGGCTTCTGGTGGGCTGGGTTTCGGCGCAGGTTAAACTGCTGGAACCCAGACCTCTGAGGTGCTTCCGATGCCATGTGGGGCACCACGTTGGCGTCCAGTGCACCTCGGAGGTGGACCGCAGCACTCTGTGCTTCCGCTGCGGTCAGCCCGGACATAAGGCCGGCTCGTGCGAAGCCGCGCCGCACTGCGCAGCATGTGCGGGTGCTAGCAAGCCGGCCAATCACCGGGCGGGCAGTAAGTCCTGCGCTCCACCCGCCGGAACCAGGAGGAGAGGCAGGCCCTCCGCCACCGTAGCCACAACCACCGTCACCGCGGCCAGTGCCACTGCCACTGTTGCCGCCGCCGCCACTGCCGCCACCCGGGAGGAGACTGAAATGGAGGAGTAACGGCTCCATTGAGACTCCTCCAGGCGAACATCAACCACTGCGCTTGCGCTCAGGACCTGTTGCTCCAGAGCATGGCGCAGTGGTCGATTAACATGGCCGTGGTCGCTGAGCCGTATTTTGTCCTGCCCAGGGATGACTGGGTTGAGGACCTGAGCGGCTCAGTGACCATAATTTCGTCGGCCGCCGCCGGCACCCCATCCCTCGAAGGTGTCACGAAGGGACAGGGGTGCGTAGCAGCACGGTTCGGGGAGATAGTAGTAGTGGGAGTGTACTTCTCTCCGAGCCGAACTCTCGCCGAGTTCCAGAACTCTTTAACAGAGTTAAGTGTCGTCGTCGCCGGGTACCATCGCTTCCCCGTGCTAGTGCTCGGGGACTTCAACGCCAAAAATCTGGCTTGGGGTTCCCGTAACACTGATGTGCGGGGCAGGATGGTGGAGGACTGGGCTCTGGAGACAGGCCTGGTCGTCCTAAATCGGGCCTCTGTTCCCACGTGTGTGCGGATGCGGGGTGAGTCTGTGGTGGACATCTCGTTTGCCAGCCCCGCTCTGTCACAGCGTGTCATTGACTGGCGCGTCATGGAGGAGGTGGAGACCTACTCCGACCACCGGTATATCCGGTTCGACGTCTCCGCCCAGACCTCTAGCGCGCCGGTCCAACAGGCCCTGAGTGGTCCGCGGTGGGCGCTGAAGCAGATGGACCGGGAGCTCCTCCTGGAAGCCTCGATCGTGCAGGCCTGGGTGTCATCACCGGACAGGCCTGCCGATATTGACGATGAGGCGGAGTGGTTCCGGGAGGCCATGTCCGAGATTTGCGACGTGGCAATGCCCCGAGTCCGTCCAGGAAGCGCCCGACGTCAGGTGTACTGGTGGTCGCAGGAGCTGAAGACGCTACGCAAGGCGTGCGTCGCAATGCGACACCTGTACTCCAGGCACCGTAGGCTCCGCATCCGCCCTCCGGATGCGGAAGCGACGGAGGCGGAGCTGTACGAGGGATACAGAGCGGCGAAGACCGCCCTCCAAGAGGCTGTCCAGCGGGCCAAATATACGGCCCGCGAGGAGTTGGTGGAGACTCTGAACGGAGATCCATGGGGGCGCCCTTACACAATGGTGCGGAATAAACTCCGCACCTGGGCCCCCCCGCTGACGCAGAGTCTCCGCCCCCAGCTGGTGGAGGAGGTGGTGAGCGCACTGTTCCCTTCACGTGGGGAGCATACTCCCCCGCCCATGGCTCCGCCGCTCGCGGTGCCTGAAACGGACCACGCGGACGACGACGACACCCCTGAAGTGACCGGGGTAGATCTGAGAGTGGCGGTAGGTAGGCTGAAGGCCAAAAATACCGCCCCAGGACCCGACGGCCTGCCAGGGAAAGCCTGGGTCCTGGCCTCGACGGCTCTTGGGCCTCGACTGGAGGCGCTCTTAAGCGCATGTATGGAGAGAGGCCAGTTTCCACTCCGTTGGAAGACGGGGAAGCTGGTCCTCATTCGGAAGCCAGGGCGCCCTGCAGACTCTCCGTCCGCATACCGGCCCATTGTGCTGCTCGACGAGGTCGGCAAGCTCTTTGAGAGAGTAATTGCAGGCCGCCTCGTCGGGCACCTGGTGAGGACGGGGCCGGATCTTGCGGATAGTCAGTTCGGCTTCCGCAAGGGGCGCTCGACGGTGGACGCCATCATGCGCGTTAGAGCCCTCACGACGGGGGACGCGGTGTCTCGGGGCGGGGTTGTCGTGGCGGTGTCACTCGACATCGCTAACGCATTTAACACCCTGCCCTGGAGTTGCATTGGGGAGGCACTCCGGTATCACCGGGTGCCAACCTACCTCCGTCGAATAGTCGAGGCATATCTGACGGACAGAGCCATCATCTACCCCGGTCGCGATGGGGAGTGGAACCGGCGAGAGATGTCGTGCGGTGTCCCACAGGGATCGGTACTAGGGCCGCTCCTGTGGGACATCGGTTACGACTGGGTGCTGCGGGCCGACCTCCCTGATGGCGTCAGCGTGGTGTGCTACGCTGACGACACGCTGGTCCTGGCGCAGGGGAGGTCGCATCAGGCGGCGGCCGACGCGATGACACGCGGGGTTGCGATAGTCGTGGAGAGGATCCGGCAGTTGGGTCTCGAGGTGGCTTTGCACAAGTCCGAGGCCATGTCTTTCCATGGGCCCCGGAACAGGCCACCATCGGGATCCCAACTAACGGCAGGAGGGGTTCACATCGGCGTCGAGTCCACGATGAAGTACTTAGGACTCGTGCTCGATAGCCGGTGGAACTTCGTGGAGCACTTCCGACGTTTGGCCCCCAAACTGGAACGGACTGGGGCCGCCCTCAAGCGGCTCCTGCCCAACCTGAGGGGTCCAAACGCCTCCTGCCGGAGGCTTTACGCGGGGGTCGTGCGGTCCATGGCTACATATGGGGCCCCGGTGTGGGCACGTTCACTGCGGCGGAGAGCCGCCCACTATCTGAACGCGCCCCAAAAGGTGGTAGCCGTAAGGCTGATCCGGGGCTACCGCACGATCTCGGGCGAGGCGTAAGCCTCCTTGCCGGACTGCCGCCGTGGGATCTGGAGGCGATAGTCCTCGCGCGCCTGTATGAGTGGCGCGCGGAGGCACTACGCCGGGGGGAAACCCCGCTTCCGCGGCAAATCGCGGCGGAGCGGACGGACCTCCGGCGCGATCTCATGGCGGCATGGAAAGAGCGACTGTCGCAACCCAGCGCAGGGCACGCCACGATAGCGGCGGTAAGACCCCTCTTTGAGGAGTGGCTAGAGAGGCGTCACGGCGTCCTCACCTACCGCCTGACGCAGGTCCTCACCGGACACGGATGTTTCGGGAGGTTCCTGCACATCATCAGGCGGGAGGAAACGCCCGGGTGTCACCACTGCGATGATCGCCCCGAGGACACGGTGGAGCATACGGTGGGGGCCTGCCCTGCATGGGCGGAGCACCGCCGTGTCCTCGTAGAGGCGATCGGCAGCGGCGGCGATCTCTCACGCCCGGCCTTGGTTCAAGCCATGGTCCGGGGCGAGGGGGAGTGGGAGGCAGTCGCCTCCTTCTGCGAAGCAGTCATGCTAGCGAAGGAGGCGGCGGGACGGGAGAGGGAGAGAGTCTCCCGTCCAAGGCGCCGCGGTGGACGCTCCGGGCGTCGGGAGCCGCGTGACGACTCCCGGCCACCGTAGGCGCGGGCCTGCGGGCGGTGAGTAATAGGTAGCTCACCGTCCGATCAGGATCAGGCCCGTGCCGGACGGCGCGTACGTGTTCCACGCGCGCCTCAAAGAGATGTCAGCATCGAAGAGGGGGCCCACTAGGGCCTAAGCCTGCCGGGAAAGCGGGATCATCCATAAGGGGTACCGCTGACCCGGTCTGACACTCCCTTCCGCTCCACCCAGAGCGGGAGGGGTCATTTGATGATTTCCCATCCTCAAAAAAAAAAAAAAAATAAAAATAAAAAAAAAATAAAGTGGTGTCCCAGTGGTAATGACCGTGACTTACGAGTTGTAGGTCGTAGGTTCGAGCCCAGCTAGGCGCATACTTTGTGTAAAATATTTCATCGCCACTGCTCTCAATACGGTGAAGGAAAATATTGAGAGGAAAGCGGCATGTCCTAGAACCATAAATTCGAAAGACGAAAGACATGTAACATCTACCAACCCGCACTGGGCCCGCGTGGTGGATTCCGGCCCACTCCCTCTCACCGAGAGGTGGCTTGTATCCCAGCAGTGGGAACAATAAAAATTTCAACTTTAGTTGCGCGGTTGAGCGTCGATGTATGCTGTATGATCGATGTATGCCATCATATATTCGATGCCACATAAAATATAAGGCATTTCTCTAAGCCTTCCCACGCATTTTTTCTTCCTTCGTCCATTATTCGCCTAAGTAGTTTGCACGTTCCCGGTAACAGTTAGGCTTTCAATCAGTGGCAGCGAGCACACCTGATCCCACGCAATACGCGCGTATTGTGTGCGTGTCTGTCTGACGGGGAGCTTAATAAAATGTAATGATCGTTGTATGGGTTCTTAGAAGGGTATCGAGTGCGAAGGTAATTATAAAGATGGATGGTTCTAGTTTTGATAAAAAAGGTATTTTGGTGGCAGATAATAATGTTTTACCGAGTATGACAGATTAATTTGCTTCTAAAATAAATTGTAATATTCCACAATGCAACAAAAGAGTTTCAGTTGGGTACCTACATCACTATCTCAATGTTGTCTTTAATTTTAGAGGTATCTATTGAAAGCATAAGAAAATAAGTTCTATTTTAGAGTTTTGACAGCTCAAACTCCATAAAAGTAAAACCACAAAAGAGCTAAAGCCAGAAAAACATAATCATTACTATTTTGTTACCTTTTTGTAGTCATGTGCTTGAATTAGGCTTTTGTGAAACTTTTGTCATCGCACAATTACGGAAAACTAACAAACGTAGTTTGTTAGTTTTCCGATTTTCATACGTTCGAAGAATCAAATGCTCGAAGGGTTCTCGGTCCGAAAAACGACATTCCGATTTTCAATAGTTCGAATAAACTAAAAGTCAACATGTTGTGCTACAAAAAGTGACAGAAACTAATCAACTAACTAAGAATATTGAAATTTAGGAATTAAAAAAATAGGAGTAATGATAAGTCGGAGTTGTTATATTCGGAATTTTGAACCATTCGGAATTATGAAAATCGGTATTTTGAAATTCGGATTTGTCACTGACGGAATTCGACTTCGATTAGTCGATTATGGTAACGTAATATTTGAAATCCTCTGCCGATGGGAGTGGTCCTATTATATCGATGTGTACGTGTTCAAATCAATTTACTATAATAATAATTCATTCATTTATTTGACATCAGAGGTCCACGGGTTAGTTACACAAAACTCTTATAAACTATGTTAGTAAAAAACACACAAAGAATAGAGTAGTAAAAACTTAACATTATTCTTGCCTCACCAGTATTCTCATAAAGTGTTGCAGAAAAGGTGAGTCAAGTTTATTTGTTAACATCCTCAGAATGCCATTTGAGCTCGACCGCGCCCTTTGCAAAAGTGAGGCTGTCTTAAGTCTCATCATGGCATAAAAGTCATGTGTGTGAGCCTGTGCGAACATGCCCGATGCACTACAGAAACGCGGCAAAGCTGAAGCTGAAGCTGTTATTGTACTGGATTCGCAGCTTATCCAATACTCCACGCGTATAACTGACCCACAGGCTACTCGTGTAGAAAGTTTGGCAATACGCTTTAAACAAGGTTAGTTTTACCTCTTTACTACAACGAGCAAACCTGCGGGCCAGCATATTAGCTCTCACAGCGAGAGCTCTGCGTTCCCGCTCAATATCTGCATGATTCCTAAGGTCGTCCGTTACAAAGTGTCCTAAATATTTAAATTGTGTCACTCTATGCATTACCTGTCCATTGAGTGTAATGACTGGCTCAAGAGAAAATCTTTTGCCGGCGGCCTTAAAGATCATGTAGACACTCTTTTTAGAGTTGTACAGCAGACCATGGCTTGCAGCGTATTTGGTACAGCAGTCTAGAAGTTCTCGTATTGCGCTGGCAGTTGGGCCCAGCAGCACCATATCGTCTGCGTAGCTAAGGTTATTGACACAAGTGTCATCAATCCAACATCCAATGCACTTGCTGCTGAGCCCAGCTATCAGCTCATTTACATACAGACTGAAAAGCTTCGGTGAGGTAAGTCCACTTACTGTGTTGTCAAATTGGCCTATAGGTGTTACTATGTAGCGTCGAATTTTAAATTTTTGACAGGAAACACATTTTGACGTAATTTTTTAAGTCGGTATTCATGCTGCTCCGAAAATACCTTGACGCAGGTTGTGTAAAGTTTTAATAGCGAGTTCCTGGAACTGTATAAGGACGCATGTCATTTGTTGATGTTTCGCAGGCTATCTTTATCTCCAAATCGATGCTTGCGTAGATTTTGTAATCCCGAATCGCTTTTGTGTAGTTCGGCTAACTTTTAATAGTCGAATACTATTGGCACGATAATTTCATCGATTCGGATAATGCGTAGGCAACTATATTTTTTTCACCTTCTATATTTATTTATTTATTTATTTAAATAACATGGGAGACTTACAGCTAAAACAAACAGATTAAGGACAGTACATTAGTCTGAAAGCCAATTACAGGTCTCCACTTATAAAATACAGAGAAGAAAAAATAAATTCTAAGGACATTCACACCAAACTACTATACTCGCGTATACTACAGCATTATATTATGTTGCTCGAACTGCTTAGCAATCATCATAACAAGATAAATTCATGAAAAAGTTACGGCTTAAGCACTTCCTGGCTGACGACACACTAGTTAGGAACGGATCTATATCGTACTGTTTACAAAGCTTGTTAAAATTTCTGCTTGTACGCACAATGTACGAATTCTGCCTATAATTGGTTGAAACAATTGGCACGCGCAATGGTGGATTGTATCGCTTACACTTCATGGGAGTGTTGAAATAAAATTTTGTCAAAATATCGGAACAGTTTATTGTATTGTTAAAGATTTTCAACAAACACACACAGTCCGAAATCTCGCGGCGGTTGAGTAAAGGTAATATATGAAATTTTTTACACAGGTTACGGTAGTTTTCCGAATGATACGGTACTTTTTGATGATAACATAGATACCTTATGAACCTTTTTTGGATGCTTTCAATGCGGTTAATATATTTGTGATAACATGGGTTCCATATTTCAGACGCGTATTCCAAGTGGCTTCTAACAAAAGTACAGTATAGAATTTTTAAAGTTTTTGCTTGAGTGAAGCACTTGGATAACCGCATTATGAAACCCAGTGATTTTGAGGCCTTGGCGACTATTGCATCAACGTGTATTTCAAAAGTGAGCTTAGAATCGTGATGGACTCCCAGATCACGGATGGAATTTGATCTAGGTAGAACTTGATCACTTAGGGTGTACGATGTAGCAATGTTTAAGCGCTTCCGAGAATATGTTACAACCGAACATTTAGCGGGATTAAGATCCAGCTTGTTTCTTTGGCAGTAGTCCTCTAGGCGACGCAGATCATTCTGGAGTGCCGTTACGTCCATTTGCGATGATACTGTGGCATAGATTTTCATATCATCAGCAAAACACAGAAGTTTGGATGAAGTCAAGCAAGAATCGATGTCGTTAATGTTGATTATAAATAGCAAAGGACCGAGCAAAGAGCCCTGTGGTACTCCACTAGGAACAGGGACCCAGCTAGATATATAATTATTCAGTACTACTGCTTGGGACCTGTTGACAAGGTAAGAGGAAAACCATCTGAGCAGATCGCCACGAATTCCCATGCCATTTAACTTGGATATCAGAATGCTATGATCAATTCGATCAAAGGCTTTGCTGTAGTCTGTATAAATGACATCAACCTGCTTACCGTTGCACATGGCATCAGTTAAAAAATCATTAAGGAGAATCAGGTTCGTGACAGTAGACCTCCCTTTTAAAAAACCGTGTTGGAAAGAGCTAAATGAATTTTTCAGAGCAGTATAAACCTGATTATATATTATTCTTTCAAAGACCTTTGCTATAATACACAGTTTAGATATCGGCCTGTAATTCACTATGTCTGTTTTGACACCTTTTTTATGTATAGGCGTTATAAACGCAGATTTCCATATTTGCGGCACAACACAGGTATTCAAAGATTTTCTAAATAAAATTGAAATAGGTTGCGCTATCGAAGGTGCACACCGAACAAGAAGTTTGGATGGGATGTTGTCAGGACCTGCCGATTTGCATGTATCCAACTTACGAAGCAAGTTAATTATTTCATCAATATCAACAACAATACTGCAGATATCAGATGTTAGGTTCGACGAGTCGTTAAAAAGAAAAGGAGAAGAGATTGGCTGCCTAACACTGGGATTAGAGAGAAAAGTAGAATGGAAGTATTCGGAAAAAGCCTGACAAATAGATTCCCCCGTCTGCACGGTATCCCTATTATAGTTCAAAGTGCTTGGGATTGCGTTTGAGTTATGACGTTTTTTTACAAAAGTCCAAAAATATTTTGGGTTATTTTTAATTGAATTTTCTGTTAGATCCAAATAGTTGCGGTAGCATTGAGATTCCATAGTTTTCACCCTTTCACGAAGCAGCTTGAATGTTAATTCGTCAGATATATTACCGTAGGTTTTAAATTTTTTTAAGTATTTATATTTTTCTTTAATTGTTTTAATAAGTGACGAACTATACCATGTTGGATACTTTTTATTCTGAAACAGTTTTTGTGGAATATATTTTATTTGTAGATCAGAAATAAACTGATTAAAAAAGCTAACTGCATCATTAATTGACCGCGCGTAGAACTCAGTTTCCCAGTCAACCGTACAAATGTCTCTGCTGATAGAATCATAGTCACCTTTATCAAACAAGAATTGAGTACGAGGCGCACATTCAAGCAGAGGTGTTACAGATAGCTCCAAATTAATTAATAGCGCTGGGTGATATGCATCGATAGGCACCAGTGGGCTAGAACATTCGGTCACATTCACTTTTTCATTGGAAAGGACGAGGTCCAGGATTCTACCATACCTATTAGTTACCGTGTTATACTGTCCAAAATCAAGGGTGCATAATTCATCACAAAGCAAAACTTCGTCGTTACTGTTAGGATTCAATGGGATAAGCGATAGGTTGTCGGATGGAACCCAATTAATACCGCTCATATTAAAGTCACCTATTACAAGAAAGGTATCGGATGTATTATTAATAACTGTTTGGTTTAATTTAGCAAGAAAGTTAGAGAGTTGTGAAGAAAAAGAAAGGCCTAAGTTTTGTTGGCATAAGTAAATATCACAAATATGCAAGGTAATTTTGTTCCGTGTGACACGATTTTTTAGGTGTATGGATAGCCAAAGGTCCTCTGCTGTAGAATGAAAATTAGGTTGGCAAATAACTGATAATTCTCTACGAGTAGCGATGAGTACCCCCCCACCACGCGATTGTCCGGTTAAAACGTAGTCTCGGTCACGACGCCAAACAATATACCGATCATCAAAAAACTCAGAATTTAAAACGCCATCCAATAACCAAGTCTCAGTAAGCACTATGATGTCATACGAATTAAGTAACATTTGACGATAGAAAGAATCAGTTTTAGTTCTAAGACCTCGAACGTTCTGGTAATACATGTTTAAGTTATTACTGTTAATAGCCATTGAAAATGAAGTCAATAATTGAATATAAATCGGTGTGATGTATGAGTATTACAATATCAGCATTCATTAAACAATAATGTAAATTAAGGTATAAAACAAATAATATAAACATGCAAGGAAGGTAAGCTTTAAAAAAGTTTGCGCGTGAACATAAATCATACGACATTAAGTAGTAAACAGCTGTGCGAAAAAGCAAGCAGCTATGCGTGGTGCGTACAAGCGAGAGCGAGTCAAACATATTTGAATACATTAGAGCCTTGAAGTAAACAGCGCGATAAGAAACATAAAGGATTCCTATAACTAAACAAAAGAGAGGTATCGGGCTCATTAGAGCGACTGAGGTGCTAAACCTTTTGTAAAAAAATATCGAGATACTAAGGGTCACCAACAATATAAGCGATTGAGATGTAATAAAAGAATGAAAATAACTTAGTAAAAATAGGAAGCAATTTACACAATCTTGTTTAAATCAGATTCTTTACGTATAATAGCTACTTTACAATTAGCGTTTTTTAATATATGGATTTTCCCATGCTTTACCCAAACGAACTCATAATATTTCTCCTTGGCCATGGTCTTAACCTTACTTAAGAGCTTCTTATACTCCACGCTCAGGTGATCATTGACATATATACGCTGAGTTGTGCCCTGGAACCCGATATGGGATGTGGATAGGTCCTTAACGGCACGTGCAGCTGCGATAAAATCTTCTTTGACATACCGGTTTAAAAAACTCACTATAATCAATTTTTCATTAGAATTAAAAATAGGCACCCTTGAGATATAATTCACCTGTGATTTGGGGCAGCTGTAATTCACCTTCCGGCCGATCGCTTCAATAATCGAAAAAAGATTTTCATCTTTTCTAGTAGGGACTCCTTTAATTTCTACATTGTTTAGCCGGGATCGCTGTTCATATTTTGCGAGCTCGAACTTCGATCTCTCTAAGTCGGTCTGCAAGCAACTCACTGTTTCCCGAAGCTTGTCAAGTTCTGTTGCTTTTGCTTCAACCTCCGCTAGTCGAGTGTCAAATTCGTCAAGTCTACCACTAGTGCCTTCACATGTAATTTTTAGCTCAGCTAACTCATCCTTGATTACTCGAATGTCGTCTACCAAGGTCGGCAAATTAAGTAACTGGCGTTTCATGTCGCGAATTTCACTCAATATGGTTTCGAGAGAGGCTGGTTCAGGAGCAACCAGAGCTGGGGATGACGTTCGACAAGTGGGGCACTTCCATTGCGCCATTCTGGTGACGCCGAGTTTTCTCCATCCGGCTTCAGAAATATTTGCACATCCAAAATCCAGATGTTTCTTGCAACTCCCACATTGTACTCCGTCATTGAACTGCACGTTACAAGCTGCGCACGTCTTCATCATTGAAAATAAGTTGAATGAAATTATACCAAAGCAAAAATAAACCAAAAATTTAATTTGGTGTTAAAGTTAAAAAAGGTTGACGATCTATTATTTCGAGCGACGCGTACTGTACTTATGAATGTCCATAGACGATTGATATACATGATGTTATCACAAAATTAAGACATAAAGTCTAATTGTCTTAGGGCTGATTTTTCAATAGTCAGATAAATTTTTTCTGAGCAATAAATATTGCGGTTTGACAGCTTTTGTATAGAAAATATGTCAAACTGTCAGATTTATTATTCAGATAAAAGTTATCTGACTATTGAAAAATCAGCCCTTAATCGTCTAGGTGAGTTTTTTTTTAAATATATGGCATCTCGCAGGTCAACCTAGGAGGTTGTCAGATTTCCTAACTTGGGGGGCCCGAGCGCCGCCTGTAGGCGGTTGTACGTGGGAATCGTGCGGTCCATGGCCCTGTATGGGGCCCCTGTGTGGGCGATGGACATGACGGCCGGCACTCTCGCCATTCTGCGCAAACCGCAGACGGCGATGGCCGTCAGAGTCGTCCGCGGGTACCGCACGATTTCCTACGAGGCGGCTTGTGTTCTGGCCGGATCTCCGCCCTGGGACCTTGAGGCGAAAGTACTCGCGTCATTATATCGATGGCGCGAGGAAGAGCGGGCACGGGGCTCGAGGCCGGTGCAGCGGCAGATCGCGCTGCGCCGAGAGGAGCTCCATCAGGTCTTGGTGGCGGAATGGCGGCTAAGGCTTCTGCGCCCTACCGCCGGCCTCGCTACCGTCGAGGCGATCCGGCCAGTATTCGACGACTGGCTCGGGAGAAGGCACGGCTCCCTGTCGTTTAGGGTGACGCAGGTGCTGTCGGGGCACGGCTGCTTCGGCAAGTACCTGTGCCGCTTAGGCAGGGAGCCGGACGCTCGGTGCCACCATTGCGTCCATTGCGGGGAGGACACGGCGCAACACACGCTCGCCGAGTGTGTAGCTTGGGAGGAGCAGCGCCGTGTCCTCACAAATGAAGTAGGAGGCGATCTGTCGCTGCCGGCCGTAGTGCGGAGGATGGTCGGTAGCGCAGAGTCGTGGGACGCGGTGGTGTCCTTCTGCGAGGACGTGATGTCGCAGAAGGAAACTGCGGAACGGGAGAGGGAGATCTCGACTCCCTTCCCCGGCTGCAGAAGGCGCACCGGGCGCAGGAGAAGGGCGGACAACGCCCTTTTCCGGCCCCCATGAATGGGTCTAGGGGCGTGGGACTTGGGGAAGTCCTCGCCCCCTATTTGATGGACCCGAGGCGAAGGCGCGCGCGGGTGTCGGCGCGCGCCTCTGAGGCGATGCACGGGGGAGTTAAACACCTCACTACCCCGTGCAGGAGACGAGGCCCGGACAGACCGGGCCAGCACTAGTGTGGGGCTGCGGAAGAATTTCGATTCCCGCGGCCCCGCGCGCACGTGCGAGGAGACACCGGGGTGGTTTTAGCCGGTAAGAGTCCGGCACGGCCCTCCGCCTTTTCCCCCTTAAAAAAAAAAAATAAGGAGGTTGTCAGATGCTTAACCGGGCTTGCCTGTGGTTACCTTAATAAAAGGCCTCCAGCCAGGGCTTAAGCGAATACACGCTAAGGGAACTCCCTGTGGGGTATGGGCCTCGGCTTAGGGCGTCGCTGGGGGAAGGCAGCAAGGGACAGGCTGAATCGGAAATATTATTAGGGGACGAATTTAAATTTACCGCTCAGCGGCGTGGGCTGGCTCGAGCAACGGACGTGGATCGGGGCGTCGCGGCGAGCCTCGGCGGAAGGACGGCGGTCTGTTTCTGTATTTTCTGAGAGCACTGGTGGCCTTACTACTCTCCTGGAGGAGACTACTGGCGTTGTCGGGGATAATTAAGGTGTGCCTCGGGCGGCGAATCTTTAATTTAAGGTCAAGGTGATGGTTCACATTTCGAACATAGAAGGAGGCTCACATAACCTTTCTGAGGAAATGGTTCGGTAGGTTCTGCATTTTATGAAGATGGCGTGGCTTTGCGTGTTCAAATAAGACGCGCCTCATAGGTCATGATGGGACAGATGACTGCGGTGTAGATGCCCAATTTGCACTTTAGTGACAATTTGCTGTGAGCGGTTATAATGAATTGAAGCCTATCGAGAGCGAAAGAGGCGCGCGAACGAGCCATCTCTATGTCCTCACTGAAGATAAGCTGGTGGTCAAGGATTACACCTAGATATTTAGCTGGCTTCTTCCAAGGGATTGGCTTGCCGTACATAAAGATCGGGCTAGGGCCTAGGTGAGTCTGAAGACGAAAACTTTTTAGATAGGGCGTATGTTAATGGATTTTGATCTTTAAGGACTGTTAGCTTTCTGGCTTCCAAATTACATTTATCTGTGTTAAGGGGCCGTGCACGAAATCGACTGATTTTGAACAATTTTGTGCGTTATTTGTAGGAAACGGAGAAATTATTTAAACAAAATCCTTTGTGATTCGAAAAGTTGAGTTCTTTGTTTTGCATGTGGCTGAAAGGGATTTTTCAAATAAGTTAAGTATTCATGGAAAATCACCGATATTCGCAACAAGTTTTTCAAAAAACGACGCGAGACTGACGTTTGATAATTTTTTTTATAGAAACTACGTTTGATTTTGAACATTCAAAAATGGTCTACTTGCACGTGGCTGAACCACTTTTTTTTAACTTTGATACAAAATATAGCTGAAAAATAATGTTGAAAAAACCTATTTTTCGAAACAAACCCTGTTAGTTATGTATTTTTTCCTACTATTGAGCAAACCTTTTCAAGAAATTTAAAAATCACACATTAATTTTTAGCTAATCATAAAATAAAATTAAAATTTCATTTTATGATAATACAATATTTTCATTAAGTAAATCAAAGGCAAAATAAACAATATTTTCGAGCGCAAAAGTGATGAAACTTTTATTAAGTGCTGTGGCTGACCCGTATGGTTTAGCGCCACGAAAACTGTACTTATGTAGTCACACAGATATAATGTTTCAATTATTTCCAGCTTTCTCAAAATTTGATAAGAAATTGACAAAAAAGGGTTTTTTGCGTGCACGGAGCCTTAATCCTTAAACCGTAATTACAAATGTTACAAAACTATCTCTATAATCTCTACATGTTTATTTTTTTATTCTGACCCTATAATGCTGCTGTTACACATTTTAGGCCACAAATTTTGTAAAATAAACGGACGCATGGATGGCCCCTATAACACAGGATTTTCCTAGCATCGGGGTCATTATTCACAAAAATGTAGCACAAATGTAATATCATAACGTCACATGTATTGTATTTCTTCTTTTCGCTAAATAAATAAATTGAATTGAATTACGTCATCAAGATAAGGAAACGCAAGATCTCTATATCTATTTAATGTACTGTTTACAAGTCTTTGAGAATCTTGCGCTGCGTTGCGTAACCCAAAATTCATTCTTGTAAACTCGAATACACCGAATAGAGTGTGAGAAACATGCAATGTCTTCGAGAGCCATTGGAAGATTATTATGGTAGGCTTTCCAAACGTACAATTTTGAAAATATAGATTTCCCTTTGATTACTTAAGTGTGTAATGGGTAACGGTCGGGAGTAGTTTGTGCGTTAACTCTACGATAATTTCTGCATGGTCTTATTCTCCGTTTTTTTTACTAACGCATACAAGTGGGTAAGTGAGTGTTAGTCCACAAATGCCTAATTGCATCATCGTCTTGAATTCTGTTTTGGCTACTTTGTACTTCTCCGGATTAAGTGGTCGTACCTTTTCATTAAATGGGGGTCCGGTAGTGTAAATAAGGGTTTGTACATCATGCTTAGGATTTGGTTTAAAGTTTTCTAATTTGGTGTCATCGGGAAATTATCGTAATTCGTCGTTTACAACAATTGATCGAATACTCGATTCGTGGCAATTTGTAATGTTTGTGGCGAGCGATATTAATGCAAGTTTGTCTATTCGTTTCCTACAATTTCAATCTACTATAAGTTTGTTAGCAGCAAGGATGTCTGCCCCTATAGTTGAACGTTGAACGTCGTCGGCTAGTATGAACTTAAATGGAATGGGCAAAGTTAACAGTATTGATAATAATAATAATATGAGACAACATCCACACAAGGTCTTCAGGTCCCGAACTAGGCAGAGCCTGTACTACGGTAACCAGTTGACTGATATAAATACTTATATACATTATACACACCCAGACACAGGTCAAACAGACATGTTCATGCACACAAATGATTGACTTGTCCGGGGATCGAACCCGGGACCAGCGGCTCAGAAGACAGGGTCGCTACCAACTATGCCAACAGGTCAGTCAGTATTGGTCGCCGTTGGCAGTAAAACGCCGTATGTTTTAATTTTTGTGCCTGCTTATAATATGTAATATGACGTGGATACGTTTTGCCTTTTACCGGCAAAAACTGACACGTCAGCATCAGTGTGATAAGAAATCGTGCACCAGTTATAATATTGATAACACATAAAAGATTATAGGAATTGTCGAAACCGGCGACGTTGTGTATACATACCCGGGTTGTTTTTTTTTTTGTAGTTTATTGTGTCACCGCAATTAGGCGTGTTGGTACCATAAGTGAAATGGTAGAAACACAGGTAATCCACATCATCTGGTTTCTCTTTATTTTTGAGTTGGTTCATTTGTTTTGATCCCGACTCTTATTTAAACCAAATTTAACCCATTTTGAAGAGTTTCGAAATGATTGTCCTCAGGCATGTTTTCAAGAATGCCACTTATATTAGGTAACTCGTCAGGTTTCAGCTTAGCTATGAAAAGTTGACTTTTATGCAGGTCACTTGCCTTTTGGAGTTCCACGATGGCATTGAATGTACGGGTGTCACCATTTTGACGTTAAGGTGGTTGGTGTGTGTTATCAGAAGGTTTCGCAATTGAAAGAGCTTGTTCGCAGTTGAAGGTTTATTGAACGACTGGTGGCGTTGTGTACACAGGTCGAGAGGACTTAGAATTAACTTACTAGCCACGTCATACATTGCCTAAGATTAAAGATGTTAAATATGTATACTTAAGCGCTACATATGGAATGGCTATACAAGGTGGCAGGAGGGCACTAGCTCACCGTCCGATCAGGACCAGGCCCGTGCTGGACGGCGCGTACGTGTTCCACGCGCGCCTCAAAGAGATGTCAGCATCGAAGAGGGGGCCCACTAGGGCCCAAGCCTGCCGGGAAAGCGGGATCATCCAAAAGGGGTACCGCTGACCCGGAACATAAAGGGCCAAGGAAGGAACACGGGTGGGTTTTAGTCAGTAAGAGTCTGACACTCCCTTCCGCTCCACCCAGAGCGGGAGGGGTCATTTGATAATTTCCCATTCTCAAAAAAAAAAAAAAAAAAAGGTGGCAGGAGGGCATCGAAGCGTAGACTATAACCATTAATTCAGCATATGATTATGTATTATACCCCCTAGCGTAAAATTTTTCAGCGGTTATTAAAAAAACAATCTGCTTTCACAGAACAGTGCTGTCTATACCTACGCGCTCAAAGCTCAAATAGTATTGAACAGCATTTTTTTTTTATTAACCGACGAAACATTTCAGTTGAGGGGTTTCGGAATCATGTACTGAATCCACGGTAGCTGGTTGTGTGTCGATGTCCCTGCCTCCCTGTATAGATAACACGGAAAATTGACGCAGTGTTTCATTTAGATAAAGCATTATTTTCCCCGACTGTACAATGAAATATTGCCGTGGAGAGAATGCTAGTTTAAATCGCACGAGACTTACCAACTTTATCCCGGAATGATGATAATGCAATCTAAAATCTGAATCAAATCAAAATCTGAGGTAATGCATTTTACATTAAGACACGTCCTAGGAACTTAGGGAGACCTAAAAAATAAATGCATTTGTCTGTCGCTTACAGTAATGATATATAGTAAAGTAAATAAATAAATATGTAGGTACTCTAAAATTACGAAACATAATTATGTTGTAGTACAAAATGTGCCTAATCAAGATTACAATTAGTGGCAACCCTGTATCCACATTAAGTACCTCTGTGGTCGCACATAATTACACATCAGGTTAACCTTTTAACACAAACGAGATCCTCTTTATTTATTTAGTACCTAACATTCAGCAAAATAACTTTGTGTCACATAAAGTAAAGAGTTTCAATACGTGCGAAAACAACTGAAACTATGGCATAAACAATACTGAAAACGAAATAGTCTTGAACAAGAATATGAGCTGTTGACACTTCACAAATTGCTTTTACATTGATCAGCACGGGGCTTGCCTGTGTTTTCAGTACAAATATTTATAGATACTTCACATTATGTATTTCATTTTCTCGCCAAAATATATTATTTAAAATGTGACACATTTGTTCCAAACAGTCGTTTCCCTGAAATATTTTACCGCATAACGCCAAACAATACGAGTATTAAACTTATGACACCCCTCTGTTTCCGTCAGGGGTTAAAAATGATTTCAAAATGGCGGCTACAAAACGCTGGCTTCAGATACTGTTTGGACTCATACATTGTCGGACGACCCATTAACGTCTAGACTCTTTACAAATACAATGCTAATTATTACTCTCGTATTAGTCCGTAGGGATATTTATTTGCACAATTTTAACTGAAATGATACACTTCAATAAATATCAAATTAACTAAAGTCCTTTCGGGTATAGGCTCTTAAAAGTCAAGTAAGTAAATCAAACTGATCTAAATGTTATAGTTCAAATATATTTTAAAGCAAATTTATTTTACGTCGCGGACCAGATAATCACGCTGTCAATATCAGTCGAGCCAACAAGTGATTCACTTTATTTCGCAATTTATTTGTACGAAGCATGTAAGATTAAAAATGTAACCTTTTCTGTCGCGTTGGAGTCCGCAACAAATACCCGTAGCAAACTGTTCCAATATACGTGGGACTAGGTATATTTAGGCACAAGACCGCAATGAAGCAAGTTGTATTCACAACATGTGAGCACCATGTGACTGACACACACAATTCAGTTGCCATGAAATAAAATTTCAGCAGCCATTTCTCTTGTACGCTATGTTACACTTCAACAGGACAAATTATAAAGTATGAAATTAAGTTTTGTAACTTTCTTCTGAGCTATTCAAGTCACCGTCTGAGTTTACAAACATTTCACGAGATGTGATTATAATTTTAAGTAAAGCCCCACACATCATTTTCGTATTAATGTAATTCATTACTTCCCTGTCTGCGCGGCAGACGCGTAATTTTTTCACTCAGACCTACTTGAGCAGCCGTAATATGGAGGGATATGTGTAACTGCTAAAAGATTCGACGAAAATTAAATTATAGTAAGCATTCCATTTTGGTCAAATTTAAATTTTCTCTCTAAATTAAAACCTCAAAGGGCGCTTCGTTTGAGCTTTTAATTCCTTTATGTATACAATGTACTCTGGTTCTTGACCGTACAATGTGTTTGAGGAAAAGAGCTTTCGTGTTAGAAAAAGACCGTGAAATTGTGTGTCAAGGGAAATTGTTTAGTATTTTGTGCGCAAACATATAATTAACGATCTTTGTGTGGCTAAATAAGCAGATTTATGGGATTATTCCATAAATTGCAAACACACATCAATAAAATATATAAAAGACAACGTTTTTCCAGTGAAAAAATATAATTTGTTTCAGTGGTTGCGTTTGGATAACGTGACTTAACACAAATTCAACATTACGTGGCGCTGTATTCAGCATTTATATACATCATGTCTGCATAATTGCGGGTACGTAACGTTCACGGTGTGATAACGGAGCAAACATTTATATATTTTATCGCCGCTTTTCACGTCAAGAAACTCGCGTTACCATAATTACGGCTTCAATCGTTTTCAGAGAGGCCTATCGGGATTGTGGCCTAACTAGGCCATTATCATCTTTATCTGTTGCCGACACTATTCGTGGTGTCGTTTTATATGGCCGATTGTTATGCCAACTGTAGTCGAGTATCAACTCATTTTATGTCCACATGGGCCACTTAAATTTTATCGCCGGGACGTAACATGACTTCATTACTGAAAACTGTCTGGCATCCTCATTAATGCCTATATTACATACGTTCTGTACGGACATTAATAAAGTTTTTATCGTGAAAGGCTATCGTTCGCTAAGGGATCACTTCGACGACTGACGATTAAATACGGGATAGCTGGGAAGCTGGAGGTTCTTGTACATGGGATAATAGTGTTAATGTTTTTATTTGCATGTATGGATGTTAAATATAAAATTAATCATTTCGACATTGTTGTGTCTGTTTTTGTCGGTTAATTCGGTTGTGCGTCTCTGATGCGCCGGGTGCGGGCCAGCCCCAATGCTATCTTGGCAATGATTGCCAACAGGCTGGACTGCCCTTATGTCCGGCATTGCTGTGGCAGGCATGTTGCTGTTCCAATGCCGAGTAGAAAATTATAATTATTGTGTTTATTTGTATTTCTTTTTAGATGACCAATAATGTAATTTGATTGAGAGTAAATAAGTTTTTAATTTAATTGAATGTATTGTATGTTTGTATAGTTATTGTGTGCCTAATAATAAGTATGAGTCCTGTTACTTGATTATGAATAAATAAGTAATAATAATAATGCAAAAAACAAACATCAAACATGATTCCGAAGGTACCTAAAACCCAATTAGTTGAAAAATTCTTCCTTTTGGTCACCGGAACGATAGTTGATGACTCCTATGCGATATAACAGTAGTTCAAAATACATAATTTGCAATTAAACATCGTTCTGCTAAGCATTGTTGTAATGCATCAATTAACAAGGACGTGCTTCACATGTTGTTTCATCGGACTATCAGAATTACAAAGATAAGTGATGAGCCATTATGCTACATTAATAACATGAATATATTAAACTCAAAACTCAAAGCATTTATTTTAAATAAACCAATTACAGGCACTTTTGAATTGTCAAGGGGTCGGTCAGCGTGGAGAGGATCCGGCAGTTGGGTCTCGAGGTGGCTTTGCACAAGTCCGAGGCCATGTCTTTCCATGGGCCCCGGAACAGGCCACCATCGGGATCCCAACTAACGGCAGGAGGGGTTCACATCGGCGTCGAGTCCACGATGAAATACTTAGGACTCGTGCTCGATAGCCGGTGGAACTTCGTGGAGCACTTCCGACGTTTGGCCCCCAAACTGGAACGGACTGGGGCCGCCCTCAAGCGGCTCCTGCCCAACCTGAGGGGTCCAAACGCCTCCTGCCGGAGGCTTTACGCGGGGGTCGTGCGGTCCATGGCTACATATGGGGCCCCGGTGTGGGCGCGTTCATTGCGGCGGAGAGCCGCCCACTATCTGAACGCGCCCCAAAAGGTGGTAGCCGTAAGGCTGATCCGGGGCTACCGCACGATCTCGGGCGAGGCGGCAAGCCTCCTTGCCGGACTGCCGCCGTGGGATCTGGAGGCGATAGTCCTCGCGCGCCTGTATGAGTGGCGCGCGGAGGCACTACGCCGGGGGGAAACCCCGCTTCCGCGGCAAATCGCGGCGGAGCGGACGGACCTCCGGCGCGATCTCATGGCGGCATGGAAAGAGCGACTGTCGCAACCCAGTGCAGGGCACGCCACGATAGCGGCGGTAAGACCCCTCTTTGAGGAGTGGCTAGAGAGGCGTCACGGCGTCCTCACCTACCGCCTGACGCAGGTCCTCACCGGACACGGAAGTTTCGGGAGGTTCCTGCACATCATCAGGCGGGAGGAAACGCCCGGGTGTCACCACTGCGATGATCGCCCCGAGGACACGGTGGAGCATACGGTGGGGGCCTGCCCTGCATGGGCGGAGCACCGCCGTGTCCTCGTAGAGGCGATCGGCAGCGGCGGCGATCTCTCACGCCCGGCCTTGGTTCAAGCCATGGTCCGGGGCGAGGGGGAGTGGGAGGCAGTCGCCTCCTTCTGCAAAGCAGTCATGCTAGCGAAGGAGGTGGCGGGACGGGAGAGGGAGAGAGTCTCCCGTCCAAGCCGCCGCGGTGGACGCTCCGGGCGTCGGGAGCCGCGTGACGACTCCCGGCCACCGTAGGCGCGGGCCTGCGGGCGGTGAGTAATGGGTAGCTCACCGTCCGATCAGGACCAGGCCCGTGCTGGACGGCGTGTACGTGTTCCACGCGCGCCTCAAAGAGATGTCAGCATCATAGAGGGGGTCCACTAGGGCCCAAGCCTGCCGGGAAAGCGGGATCATCTAAAAGGGGTACCGCTGACCCGGAACATAAAGGGCCAAGGAAGGAACTCGGGTGGGTTTTAGTCAGTAAGAGTCTGACACTCCCTTCCGCTCCACCCAGAGCGGGAGGAGTCATTTGATGATTTCCCACCCTCAAAAAAAAAAAAAAACGGCGTCGGTCAGTCAGAAAGATGAAGCTAGTTGCCCATTCCAAAGCGTAGTAGGTACCTATGGAGAGAACGGGCAAGAAACTCCATGGACACTCTTTTAAATAAAAATATTGTTACAAAAAAGTGGTTACATCATTCATGTTGTAATTATACATGTGAGAACGATGTAGAAAGACGTGCACGTTGAAAGCGTCCGTAATAAAAAGATAAAAACAAGTATGGAATTAAAATAAGCCGTGGCAGCTAAGAAATGACCAGTGCCTACTGACGGCGCCCGTTCACGAACATGACGTATGGATCAGCACCATCCAGCTCAACCATTTTGAAGGGAACTCAATGATCCAATACACACGCCACCACCAGCGATACATTTGAGTGAGCATGACATACATACATACATATTATATAATATTATTATAGTAATGTTAGCCTTTGTGGTAGTGCTTGTGCTGTATGATTACTCAATGTAGAAAGTGCTTAAATTTGTTGCCAATTAATCATAATTACTCGTATGTTCACCATCAAATCAAAAGTTTCACAAAAGCCTAATTCAAGCACATGACTACAAAAAGGTAACAAAATAGTAATGATTATGTTTTTCTGGCTTTAGCTCTTTTGTGGTTTTACTTTTATGGAGTTTGAGCTGTCAAAACTCTAAAATAGAACTTATTTTCTTATGCTTTTAATAGATACCTCTAAAATTAAACGTGACGTATCATGACGATGGCTCGCTTGCTAGCCGACGCCACTTGACCGGCCGTTTATGTAAGATTATTGTCGGACTACCCGCTACTTAACTTTAATTATTATTAATTATTATAATTAAGCGTACATTTTGTAACTTAATTCATTAAATATTATGTGGGTCCATACTAAGACTTGCACATACCTAGTAGTTAAACGATGCAAATTATAAGTTAATCCATGTCAACGCAAATATGATAATAAAAACATGTTTTAATGTTTGTAAAGGCGAAATATAGCCTATGTAACAAGTTTAATCGCGATTCGTGTACAATTAGAATAAGATCATTTGTAAACACCATTGTAACCATCTGTTTAGTAATAAAGACCTTGAAAAATCAAATCAATCTAAAATTAAAGACAACATTGAGATAGTGATGTAGGTACCCAATTGAAACTCTTTTGTGACATTGTGGAATATTATAATTTATTTTAGAAGCAAATTAATCTGTCATACTCAGTAAAACTTTATTATCTGCCACCAAAATACCTTTTTTATCAAAACTAGAACCATCCATCTTTATAATTACCTTCGCACTCGATACCCTTCTAAGAACCCATACAACGATCATTACATTTTATTAAGCTCCCCGTCAGACAGACACGCACACAATACGCGCGTATTGCGTGGGATCAGGTGTGCTCGCTGCCACTGATTGAAAGCCTAACTGTTACCGGGAACGTGCAAACTACTTAGGCGAATAATGGACGAAGGAAGAAAAAATGCGTGGGAAGGCTCAGAGAAATGCCTTATATTTTATGTGGCATCGAATATATGATGACATACATCGATCATACAGCATACATCGACGCTCAACCGCGCAACTAAAGTTGAAATTTTTATTGTTCCCACTGCTGGGATACAAGCCACCTCTCGGTGAGAGCGAGTGGGCCGGAATCCACCACGCGGGCCCAGTGCGGGTTGGTAGATGTCACATGTCTTTCGTCTTTCGAATTTTTGGTTCTAGGACATGCCGCTTTCCTCTCAATATTTTCCTTCACCGTTTTGAGAGCAGTGGCAATGAAATATTTTACACAAAGTAATGCGCCTAGCTGGGTTCGAACCTACGACCTGCAACTCGTAAGTCACGGCCATTACCACTGGGTCACCACTGCTCTCCAAAATTTTCGTCGGTTATAAAAAAAAATGCTGTTCCATACATTTTGGCCGCGCAGGTATTGCACTTTTCTATGAAACGGCTTTCTTTTTTTAAGACGATATGAAGTTTCTACGCTAGCCCCTAACGTAGAAATTGTTCGTCGGTTAGAATCATATGTTGAATTCATGGTTACAGTTCGTTCGTACATGGCGCGTTTCAGCACATCAGATACCACGAACTATAGACCGATTTCTGTGCTACCCAGCTTCAGTAAAATATTTGAAAAATTGATGCTAGCTAGATCAATTGCAAAGACATTTTTATAAACATAAATTGTTAAACAGTAAACAATTTGGTTTCACAGTGGGTCACTCAACTACGGTCGGTCGACGACTAGGCTCCAAAAAATTAGTAAATCATTTAAGTGCCAAAGTACACGTTTTTACAACAAACTCCCAAGCCATTATAAAGAACTGAGCCTCAAAAAAATTAAATCATTTATTCAACATAAACTCTGTCGAAAAGGCTTCTATAACGTAAAAGATTACTTGGATGACAAAAAGGCTTGGGATTAATTAAGCTACTCCAATGTACCCCCAAGCAACAAACCATTTTGTACATGCGTGCACTGGCTGGACAGGTCCACTCAATCTGTGTGGTTCTTTCCTCAAAATACCATTTCAGACACTAATCTACATGGTCCTCAAAGATTTTTTTTATACACATTGACATTGATGTATTTTATATATACTATAACATGAGTATTTACTTTGTAAAGTATTTTAATTATTGTGAATTTGAGAACTATAGCGGCCATTGCTTTTTTGTATTTTTCTCAGTTAGTTTAATCATGATCTGGCACTTTGAGTAATTTATGCGGCCTTCTCAAATGTCCTTTCTTTGGTATTGTTCGTCGAATCGTTGAGCTCCTTAAGGTCTGAGTCGAGCTGCACACAACTGCGTCCACTGCCTGGACAGGTCCACTCAAACTGGGTGGTTCTTTCTTGAAAAGACCACTTTAGATACCGATCTACATAGCCTTCACATGATCTGACCAAGATTTTGTCTGGACTTTAAAAGAGACTATGACCTCTGAGTTTGTTTCGACCTTTCTTCTCAGAGTAGTCAAGCAGGAAACGCCGGCCTCATCTAGTTTAAAAAAATATTATATGCGTGATGTTTAAAAGTGTTTGTACAAACCTACTTACAGAAATAAAATCATTTATCATTTAAGGTCCCTACCACCGTGTATACATGAGCATTGAGCACCTCTTCCACGAAGAGGTACATGTAACAATACAAAGCCATTGCAGTTACTAGATGCCATTACAGAACTACAATTGGGATCAAATGTCACAAAGTACCTCTATGATGAAATGGACATATTCCCAAGCTTCACTAATAATAAATGAAGAGACAAGTTGTTTCATACAAAGTTCTCTCTCTTCAGAAGTCTGTAGTTTGGTCTTAAGAGGCAAAGTGAACATTCTTGATCATAACTTGTTTAGACAAAGCAAGCTTCTAAAGCAGTCTGGAAATTGGATTTATGTTGAACTTACGTGTAGAGGTAAAACAGTTATGAAGAGATATTTCATATTTATGTATCTGAGAGGTACCTACAGCCAGCCTCAAAACGATATAGGTACCTACATCGACAAGAATTCATGTAATTGTCTACAATCTTTGTTCAAAAATATTGTATCAATGTGTAGCCATAAAGCATAATTATTACACCCTAGCTTCCTCCCGCAATTTCGTCTGCGTGGTCTTTATAACTGGGTCCATTTCATTGTCAAAGGATTCTGAATCCATACACGTTTCGCCCCAGTACCAACAGCAAAGGAAAATTACTTTGCGTGTTCTAAATTACAAGTATATACCCATCAAGACAAAGTATAATGACGGACTACTTGCAGAAAGCATTTATTTAAAAAGAAAACAAAGACTTAGAGGTTATATTTAGTAAGAAGCGACCTTTTCAATACTTAGAAATACATGCTAGTAAATGCCTGTCACGAATGTTATTTCTATTGCCTGTATGAGTGGCTAGTTAAGCTAAGTTTCAGTAAAACATTTAAGTACATATATACTTAGCTATCTAGTTGGGTGTTAAATAAAGCAAATTGAAATCACTACACAATGTAACCACGAAGAAATGCCAGCGAGTACAATAACTTGATAGTTGAGTTGATTGACATGAAATGATAAGGATTAGGGATGCCCATACATTAGATCCGTATTGATATATTTTAGATATTTTTTTTTTAATTTAATTTAATAAATTATGAAAAATTCACTTAAACGAATCACGAATACGAATCGTCTACGAGTGATAGCACAGCGCTCATTCGTGAATTTCTGAGCCGTTTTTATGCTGTTCGTAATAACACGAATATGAATCGAATAGGAGGTAGTGCACAAACGCCCTTATGTGTAGTAATTGTATAGAAAAATATATAAATAATTCATTATTTAGGATGCATGGATTAGGATATGAAAATCGGTTTTGTTGTTGAATTCTTTTCGCATCTAAGGTGTATGGTACCAATAAAAATCGTCGCACAAGTCACACCCTAGAGCAAAAAAGGTTGAAAGTTAAGTATGAATGCGCATGACATCCGTGAGCAGGTGGTAAACTTAAGTAATCTCGCTCTCGACGCGTGAAATGAAAGATTGGGCATCACTAATTGTCAAATCTAGTACTAAAAGATGGCAGCATTTTTGATGTGATGTCGTAAATCTTTACAGCTCTTTTAATCAGTTCAGCCGTTTTGGCGTGATTGAGTAACAAACATCCAAACAGCAAAACATTCAAACATACAAACTTTCACATTTATAATAATAGTAGAATTGGACACAAATTGTAGACAGTCAAATTAATTCTTGTCTGTATGTATTTATACATCTTTTTGAGGCTGACTGCCTGCGTCGGTACGGTTAAAACATCACGTTTGACCATCCCCAGGGCAACAGGAAGGTAAGTACTGTGAGCTCCCGTAGGATCAAGTGCCCCTCAACTATTCTATACTACGTTCTGAGGTCCTTCCCTAAATCGTCTGTCTCACCTGGAATGGACGCTTGGATTCCTATCACTATTGTTGTTAAAACATTATTTTCACTTTTTATTTTGTTATTTGTATTTTGTGTTTCACGAACTGTGTCTAAATAAACGTTATTCTTTCTTTCTTTTTTCTTTCCATCCTACTCTTATTTGTTTGAAAGTATAAGTATGCCAGGACATGAAAAGCTTAACCCTCTTGCTTAATAAAACTCGCCAAAAATAAAAATACCAGGACCCCATTTAAAAAATTAAAGAAATCTAAAGAAAATAAATTAAATAAAATTAAAAATTACAGAATTGACATATTTTCACGACATGTTGTATTGTTAAATAATAAGAACATCATAATATAACAAAACTCATAAAATAGTCGGATTGACAGATTGTCACCTGTCGATTTTATTAAATAAGAACCGGAATTCACTATAAAAATAACATCGTCTTAAATTCTATACTGATATCACATAAAGATGTGATTACAAAGCATGACAGGATTACAAAAGATCGGAAACAAGAATTGCTTTTCTTGTAGGGATGTTGAATTTCTCATCGTACTGAACTCGCTGTACTTCATGTATGACAGTACATACAATGCCAAATTAAGGGTTAACCCTTAATTTGGCATATTGTTATCAATCTATCTTCCCAATAAGACATATAAGTTCCCCATTCTACCATCATGTCATAGTTCCCGCAGGACTAATAAGCTGACTGTATATATAAGCCTATGTTCGTAGTGATTCAACTGGCTCAGTAACTGAACTAGATTTCTGCCCAATCATGATGAATGACCTCAATATATTTTAGAGCAAATTTTCAAGTCGTTATTTAAACCTTCCAAGATTGTTTAAAGCGAGGAGCCGATCAAATAATGAATATACTCCTAAAGTGAGCAGAAAATTAGGTATTTTTCAAATATGATTTTGAACAACAAACTTAAAAAATAAGATAACATAATGAAAGCAATGGCAATGGACTAACTTTTATAAAGTGAATTTAAATGTAAATAGGTAAAGATAAGTAGTTATGGTTCGAAAATAATAATATTACAGTCGTGAATCTCCCCTTTCAATACTAGCGAACATATATACGAATAGCTACTTAGTAAATGTATGTAAAATATTTCACAAATTCTGTTGGGATGAACATTAAGTAGGTACCTACTTGAATTTTGCTATGAGTAACACATATTTCTGCTCGGCACGTTCATTAATTTAAAGTTATGTCAAGTTTGTATTATGTTTGCTCATCAGTGGCAGTGTCTCTTACAAAATGGTTTGTCAAAAATCTAAATTATGTGGCAGTTTTATATTTTGTCGAATAACGATTTGGTAAACTTTTCTTTTCGTCATAGCTACTGGTACTTGGTCAGCTTTCATGATTTCTTATTAAATTTTATACAGGGACTCTTTAAGGCTCAATCTTTAAGGGCTCAATTCTTGGTCCTTTTTTGTTTCTTATTTATATTAATGACTTGCCTTACCTCATAAAGGATAATCATGATATAGTGTTGTTTGCGGACGATACTTCACTTTTGTTTAAACTTAAACGTCAGCAGCTGGTTACTGACGATGTAAATAGCGCGATCTCAAAAGTAGTTCACTGGTTCAATGTTAATAATTTACTACTTAATGAAAAAAAACCAAATGCATTAAGTTTACACTGCCTCACGTTAGACAGGTGTTAACTAATGTATTGATAAAGGGCAGAGAATTGAATCCTGAAGATAGCACAGTATTCTTGGGCTTAACTTTGGCAGTGTACTTTAGCTATTTTCATAGTGTAATGTCGTATGGTATTCTGTTGTGGGGAAATGCCGCCGACATTCAGACTATCTTTGTTTTGCAGAAAAGAGCTGTTCGATCAATTTATAAGTTAAGCACGATACACACTCTCAGAGAGAAATTTAAGGAGATTAATGTAATGACTGTGCCTTCACAGTATATTTTTGAAAATCTTTTATATGCCCATAAAAATATAAACTTGTTTCAAAAATACAGTGATATCCATAATATAAATACTAGGAACAAACACAGCTTCGTTGTACCTACAACAAGGCTCAAGAAAATAGGTGGCTCGTTCAGATGTCAATGTATACGCTTTTATAATAAACTTCCAAGCCACGTTCAAGATCTAAGCCTTAATAAATTCAAATCATTCATTAAACGTAAGTTGTGCCGGAAAGGCTTTTATACCGTTAAGGATTATATTGAGGACAAAAAGGCTTGGGATTGAGTTGTTCCAATTTTCTGCATACTGAATGTTTTCTTTTATTTCTGTTACATACACTGATAAATTGATAATTATTATAACAGAACGACTTGAATACTTACCTTGAGAAGTACAATTTATTGTTTTAATAATATTGTGAATTTGAGGACTATGTGGGTCATTGTTTCAGTTTTAATCATGATCTGGCAGTTTAAGTAGTTCATGCGGCCTACCCAAATGTCCTTACTTTGGTATTGTTCGTCGAATCGTTGAGCTCCTAAAGTTCTGAGTTGAGCTGCACGGTTACTGACAAATGCGTGCACTGACTGGACAGGTCCTCTTAATCTGCGTGGTTCTTTCCTCAGAAGACCATTTCAGATACTAATCTACATGGTCCTCAAAGATTATGTTCGAATATTTATATACA
Source organism: Brachylomia viminalis (assembly GCA_937001585.2). Classification (NCBI taxonomy): domain Eukaryota; kingdom Metazoa; phylum Arthropoda; class Insecta; order Lepidoptera; family Noctuidae; genus Brachylomia; species Brachylomia viminalis. The sequence goes on along the minus strand of OW443302.2, from coordinate 7,427,315 downwards.
CATTGACATTGATGAATTTTATACATACAATGACATGAGTAATTACTTTGTAAAGTACACACATCAAAAGTGTCTAGGGATCAACATATATTTTTGCAATAACTTTTCTCCTGATTGATATTAATTAAAATTTTCTTTAAGGATTCATAAAATAAAGTGTTTTCGTTTGTCACAGTAACGATAAACCAAGTCACCTTTGCATTAATAAAGAAATTTGCCATTTTCCTAATAAAGGGATTTTTGACATTTGAACCACTAACACAAAAGTTCGAAAAAAAGACTGAAATAACAGTTTTCTTAAAAATTTTATTGGGTAACTTAAACAATTAATAATCCGTGTTTCTACCGCGAACACTAACAACACAAGAACATCGGTTTGGCATACTCAAAATGAGTTCATCCAAATCACGCTGTGGAATGGCCGCCCATGTTCGTTGCAACAACAAAAAAAGGTCTTCTTGCGACTGGATACCCTCCATATTCGGCAGAGCTCTTCTCTGTAGCATATCCCATGCATGCTCAATCGGGTTCAAGTCTGGCGACTGAGCAGGCCAGGGCAGGACATTGATGTTAGCTGCGGCGAGAGTCTGTCTTACAACTCTTGCGGTGTGCGGTCGTGCATTATCATGCATTAACTGAAATATGGGACCGATTTGCACTTGTAGAGGAACTATGACGTCTGATACAATCGTCTCAGCATAAATTTGAGCGTTGAGGTTGCCTCTGATCCAAATCAACTCAGTTCTTCCGCCGATCCAAATACCCGCCCATACCATGATGGTTCCACCACTATAAGGATGGACTTCCTGGCAGGATTTTAATCGCTGTTGGCGTCCAGGGGTTCTCCAGTGTCGTATACGTCTTGTATCCGGTCTCATACCAAAACGAGACTCATCAGAAAAGCACACGAAACGCCATTGTTCTTCTGCCCAATTTCTGTGTTCAAGAGCCCATTGATATCGAATCCTACGATTGTGCATTGCTATAGGTGGTACCCGTAGCGGTCTTCGGGAATGAAGGTTCACTTCATGCAAGCGGTTTCTGACTGTTTGGTCGCTAATTAAGTTCCCTGAAGAGTGATGAAGCCTCACGGCTAACATCATGGCGGTTATTGTTGGAGCTCTTCGAGTTAAGATTTGAATGTATCGGTCTTGTCTCCGTGTGGTGCAGCGATACCGTCCTCCATGGCGCTCAGCCACGGTACCAGTGCTTCGGTAACGTGTCCAAAGTCGACTGATAACACTCTGACTTGTATTCAGAGCTAAAGCCACAGTACGTTGCCGGGAACCAGCTTCTATCATTCCCACGGCTCTGAGCATTTCTTCCCTGCTTAAATGACGTCGCCGCTCCATAATAACGTTGGTTTTAATCAGTAGTAGGGAAACAGTAGCACTAATAATGTCTTCAATGCGTTGTATGTTTTTATAGGGAAAATATTGACAGCTGATTTTCATCTTTTACTCGAATTTGATTCACAGTTCCTGATTCAAATTATGAAATGCACCAAAAAGGATCCATATAAATTTATAAAATCATAAATTTATTACAAAGCCACATCTTAATCTCAAGAAATCCGCATAAAAATGCTTGATCCCTAGACACTTTTGATGTGTGTATTATATTATTTAAATTATTGTGAATGTGAAGATTATGTGGATTATTACTTTTTTTATTTTATTTCTTAGTTAGTTTCACGATCTGGCAGCTTGAGTAATTTATGCGGCCTACCCAAATGTCCTTTCTTTGGTATTGTTCGTCGAATCGTTGTGCTCCTTAAGTTCTCAGTTGAGCGGCAAGATTACTGACAAATGCGTGCACTGACTGGACAGGTCCGCTCAATCTGTATGGTTTTTCCTCAAAAGACCGTTTCAGACACCAATCTACATGGTCTTCACATGATCTGACCAAGATTATGTCTGGACTTTAAAAGAGACTGTGACCTCTGAGTTTGTTTCGGCCTTTCTTCTCAGAGTAGTCAGTTATGAAACGCCGACCTCATCTAGTTTTAAAAATATGATTGACGTGTAAAAGTGTTTGTAACAAACCTACTTACAGAAATAAAATCATTTATCATTATCATTTATCATTTAAAAATAATTGTTGGGGTGTTTCTGTTTGACTATAATTGTACTAAAAATAGCCCCGTGTAGCCTTTGTTTGAAGTTTTGCACACATTCTTGGCAATTCTTCCCATTTTTTTATTTTCAGTCTTCGTCACTGTTGGACATTAATTTATAAATGCAATTGATTGCCAACTCTGCCTTCCTCATTCAATAAAGCAAAAGTGGAGCCATGGAATTCATCAATGGCATTTTGTCGGTGACAGCCAGCCCGGCCCCAGTTTCCATTGAAACACGAGATCCATTCGCTTTGTTTGCTTATTTCAGTATCACAACGCATTGTCTACATTGAGTTCCAATTTCTATTGACAAAAGCATATTTGTCGACGATAAGGCGATAGGTACAATTGAATAATGCCTACTTTAGGCATAGAAGGAAAATTGCTGTCTGACAATAGAAGAAAATTCTGAATGGTTTTGATTTATATTCTCGTGCCAGCTACGTAGAATCGATTAGGATGAGGGTTCTTGTGACCTATGTTGTGGACATGAGATTTAGAAAATTAACCAAAGGAATTGGCTTGGCATCTAAATTGGTATTTTTTTGTTCAATAACACGTTGATTGACATTGTGGATCTGAAATCAATCAGTGACAGCTTTCAGGCGTTATATTGAGATATACAGGTTTTAGTATATTACCTAACTATAAAAAAGCAACAGAAACAGGTACTTTTTAAATTAAAGAGTTTGGGCAGGATTAATTTCTTACATACTATGACTTCGCGCTCCATTTACTTAAAATGCCAAAAAAATATACAGTCACGTGCGTGAAGCCGCGGGTGCAGCTAGCGTTGATGAAAGAAAGAAAATACGTTTATTTGCGGTAAACATGACGCAAAAAATAATACAAACACTGAAAATATGAAAAAGTTGGGGGAAACATGCGTCACATCCACGCAAAACGGCTATCGCTCAGCATTATGCCGCGACCCTATGCAAGACAGAGCGCTGGTTTTCAGCGACAGCCGGCGCTGACGTAGTGACGTCGTCCGGTGAGGCAAACAATAGTTAGGACGCTGTACCAGTACAGCGTACTTACGAACGTTGCACTTAAATAAAAATAATATAATTAAATTTAAATGCTATAGAATATACTAAACAGAAATGTAAAAGGAAATAGACATGCTACGAGAATATCATCCTCAATAAACGTTTTACGCTTTATGGCAACATTTCAAAGCGTCTTATTTGACGTACACCCAACATACATGTATACACCAAAGAAACGCTATGATGTAAGGAATTACAAAATTGATCTATGTACCTATGTAAGAAATAGCAGACAGTGGCTCACTTCACAAATACTGGCTGGCCATTAAAATGTATGCATGGCAGAGTACGGTAGTGTGAATCACAGGTCACTGGTGCGAAAGGGGCGGTCTGCAGTTACCGACGACTCAGTATTTATGTGAATTTAGAAGACAAGCTTGCTATGGGACTTACTGAACTGAGTGACCATTCAAATGAATAGTGGGTAAAATACTGAGTATAGTAAGTACTACGAGAAATATTTTATAATACATTTTACGAAGCTTTTAACATTAAATTTTTATAAAAGTCTTTAAATTAATAAGATATAAACATTCATTTCTTATTATTTCATACTTATTTAGACTTCGTTGCTAGGCACTCGAGGGAAAAATTTGATAAAGTTTTTACTACAAAGAAAAACATTGGTAATTGTACTAGGTACTTTTCCTGGAAACTTTCTGTAGAAACCAAACCAAAGATGTCGTGTTGCGGTGTGGCTTTTTATATTTTATGTTGTATCTCTGTTTAATTAGATTATAACCTAATCCTGTCCAGGTATATTGTGTACTTACTGTTTATATAAATTCGGATTTCCGAAGGATTTTGAAGGAATGTCTAAACCATTGCTTTATTTGTTTGAAAATTTCCTCTGTTCGACAACGTAACGCATATATTATTATTATTATTGAATTGTCAAAATCAGTGGCATTGCCTTTGTAAGTATGTTATGAAATTGACCCGCAGGCCAAATTAGGTATTTTATGAAGACAAAAGTAAAACCAATTAAATTAGCAATATCTTCAGTTATATTAAAATGTTTGCACTCGAAGATAAAATAATGAAGATATTTAAATGATTGAAGCTAAAGCTCAGTCCTAATGAGACCATGACGTAATCATTAGGAATCAATTACTTAACAATCAGGATCGCTTTCAAGTATCCAATTCAAAATTTTATTGCAGGTTTTTTTTTAATGTTTTTATATTACGTACTGTGGACGGAGGGGACAGGCACTTTGTCTACCAATGTAGGTACTATATAGTGAAGTTATTAAATCACTAATTCACGTTGGTAGATAAAAACCTTTCAAGCACTAGTACTTTTTACTCTTAAATATGAATAACTAGCGACTTGCCCCTGATTCGCACGCTCTTTACGACTTGATAAAATATCGATATTTCAATAGAACATGTAAGTTTAATCAAATTAAAATCTTCCCGACCGATTTCGGTCACGGTGGCCAAACTCTATGGAGATTAGCCAGATAAGCAGGAGTTATGATAGTGCACATGTGTGCACAAACACAGCACTCTCTGTTCTTATACTCTCATAATCCGATAGGACGGCAATCCGACACTACCGGGAGAGATCAGGCGCAGGACCAACGGCTTTACGTGCTTTCTGAGGCTCGGGGGTATCACACCGCCCGCGCCAGCTTCCAAACTCCTGGCTACGATTGACAAATTCCTAATACAAATACTAATAAAACTTTGCCCGACCTGGGAATTGAACTCAGGGCCTCATGCTCAGTAATCGTGCTTGCTACTACGAGACCACCGTACACATAAACTTTCCGGGATAAAGGCTCTCAATTATAGTGAAAACCGGATCTAAACCCATTTGATAGTATTGAAGCTCTAAGTGGCCACACAAACAGACACGAAAGCGACTGTGTTTTATACTAAGTATAGATAAAGAAGTACATCATTATCATTGATTTACAAACCCAAAGTTTAACTGTGAACTAAATGTATCAATAGTAACCCATGAGCCACTTTTGCTACATTTAGTTCACTTTAGTATGTACTTGTAAATGAGGCCTCTAGGACGAGCACATATTCATAATGATATGCTTTTGAGCGAGCCGACACGATAAGGTGCGAGGCACCATATGCAAGCATTTAACGCGAAGCACTCCTACCCCATAATTTTCTAAGTAGGCAACATTGGTTAAGCATATAGTGTTGCCTACAATCATGATGTCACAGGGTGGCCAGCTCGTTGTTTCTTTTTGTCTCAGATTAAGTAGCATCTGCGAATTTCAGAGTAAGTTTTTTCGTCACGAAATAAGGTTGAATTGTTCAACGGGTTACTGTAGAATTGTACGAAGTTTTTGTTCCAAACAGTATAAATTATTCCTAAATCTCGTTCAGTTTAGATAAATAGTTAACTCGGTGGAGTTTTTCTAGAAACCCGACGCGTTCTGGGTAGTTTTTTTTATTTATAAATTAGAGCTCGCTTTAAAATTTCAGTTCTACAGCTGAAATAGACTCTAACACATTGCGTTGCCAAATCTCTTTGAACTAGAGCACATTAAATCTTCCCTGAACACCAGCTACATTCTACAGTGTACCTCTAACTAAACCTTTAGCTCAAAATCTGGGACCGATTCCGATAACTCTGGGAGACCACACAAACATGACGTATTTGATACGTTCGTACACAACCTTTAAAGAATTAAGTTCTCATAGTTTATCAACCCTAACGATATCAGATAGTGATATATTTTGGAGTACTTGCATACACGCAAGTAAATAACATCGCGTCCGTGTGCTCTTAAAGGGTAGGCGGAAGAGCATCTATTTAAGTTCCACTTACTGCCAGGTATATTTTCTTTAAAACCCCATGTAATAGGGGGTAAGCCCATTAACCAGCTATCTAGTACTACCGCCAATTTTCTAATGGAAAAACATAATAACAATTTGTCCGACCCAGGGTTCGAAATCTGCAGTACCTACTATGGTTTAGTGAAGCCTGCATGTACGAGTATGTTACCATAATTATAATTAAAATGAAACGTTATAATATGTTATAGCTACTTTAATATGGTGTAAACCACCTCAATGTCTCATTTTGTCGTTTATAATCCATTCGTGCTAAAAGGGTACTCAGCGTAAGTATTTTTAGGTAAATATTTGATCGCTCTTTCAAGTGGTAAGTGCGGTAAAGTGAAGTCTTCATTATTAAGCAACAATAGTCGAAGATGTATCTTTATTCATTTTGTTAGGAGTTACATTATTCGCGGTAGTATTAATAATAATAAACCCGTCGCCGCGGCGTATCTCTACGTTGACGTCGAGGTGGGGCTTGCGTGCTCGTGAACTCTAGGTCTGTACCAATAGAGCTTACTTTACCAAAACTGGTCTAGGGTGAGGATCCAGCATAAGAGAGATACAGAAACCCGCAGGGTAGCATGTGGCGAGCTGTTGGGCAGTAACGACCCCTCGAACCCTATCTCCTGGGAGAAGTTTTGTTCCTCTGGCTTGCCTTTATTGGCCGGCTGGAGTGAACAATGACGAGGAACAGAGCTCCCACCTCTTTCTTGCCTTTAATGGCCGACTTGAGTGGAGATTTCGTGTTCGGAGGCAAGAAGTATTCCAGCAGGCGTAGCATGACGATTTCTATTTCTACGAACAATAGACATAGCTTTTTCTATACAAAGTGACATTTCGTTTCTTCATTTTTGACATCGCACCGTAGAAATCCTTCTACAATCTGTCATTTTGTCTTTCATTTCTAACGATCTTTGTTTAGGTCGTTTTTTAAGTAGACTATTTCGGAAGAAAGATTTCTATCCTTACTGCTCAGAATAATATTGTTCTGAGCCTTACTGTCAAAATCACACAGACAACTGACATTTGTCTAAGGTAGTGAAGATAATTTGATTTTGGAAACGCCAGTAGAAAACTTTCCACTCGACGGCCACAAAGTATAAACGGTTATCTACAAAATCATGATTTTACAAGGGAGCGTTTTGAACGCAAAACAGTAATAATTCATAGAAAAACAAAGCTATCTTCTCCTATTTTACATCATTTAGTTAATAGGGCATAAGTACCAAGGAAATAGTTAAGGCCAATATTATACTGTAAAATTATTTGATCCAGAATACGGTACTTCGACACTTTGAGAAAAATTTATGTAGTTGACATGACTTAAACAAACTTAATTGAGATTTAAACAGAAAAAAAATCCTATGACAAAACAAATAATTCTGTGTCGAATTATGTAAAAGAGTGAATTTCGTAAAAAGTGTAGTTGACTCTTTCTGCTTTGCTGCCGTCGTACTGTCTACACGGAAGGTCATTTTTGTCTACTCTTCCATCGACAACACGGTGCTCATGCTACGCCTGCTGCAAGATAAAGGATATAGATATAAGATGGTAAGGATCTATACCGTACTACTTCCAGGACTGTCCTGATAGCCGTGGAAAACGCTATATATAATACGCCCCCGTGTTAATACGACACTATGTGCGCTTGCAAACGTTTTTGGGGGCCCATTATTGGGTGTGCAAGTCACCCCCTACCTTTTGATCTATGTATTCTTTAAAAAACATTGGTCAGGCAGGGGCCATAGTCTTCCCATAATCCTAGATAACCAGTTCACTTAAGCTACCCAAATCCATAGCCCATTCTCTTGATTTCCATATTCTGCAATAGTTCTTATAGGGATTGTAAAAAACTCACTGACGACTGGCTTCAAACCCTCATCTATGAAGACCTGGAGAGCTTGGTCAAACCCTGATTTGTTTCTAATATCGACCTCTTCCTTCACGCACACACACATACTCACACACCTATGCAAACACCCACACGCACACGATACATTCGCTCGTACCTACACATATTCACATTATTTTTTTGTAACCTATTATTCTAGTTTGTAAACTATCTCCTGTGTTTAGTATAAATTCTAGAACGCTATTGTCCTTTTCCTGAGGTGGGCGTTAATTCCTACGACACAGTATCTTACTAATGTAGGTATTATCGCACTAAATGTTGTTGTCATACTATGTTTTTTGTTCAATAAAGAATTACCTTGTGAAGTCCTACACCAACCGCGGGTTGTCCTTGGGTGCACTTTCATAGTCCGAACATGGATAATCCTCTGTTGGTGTCTCATTTCATTAAAAACGTCTAACAGGCCTCTGCGAGTTGGGTTCGGCCCCTTGTACGCCTTCCAAAGGTCCAGGACCCTAGAGTCCCGAGATATGTCAACAGACGTAAATATACTAATAATAATAATACCAGTCTATTATTGTCCCACTGTTGGGTAAAGTCCCATTCTCATACAGAGAAAGCAGAGCATTGATCACCACGCTAGCTCGAGAGGGATTGGCGATCTCAGACTTAAATAAACTATACGTCCAGGTTTCCTTACGATGTTGTCCTTCACCGATGCCAGTAATCTTCGAGATAAACTTAGAAAGTACATATGACTATAAAAAGTAGTCACATTGGTACTTGCCCGGATTTGAACCGAAACTGAACTGAACTTTGATCTGAAACTTAATTATAATTAAATTATCTAATGCAACTTAGGTACAGACAGCCTTTAAAAAGACATATATACTATATACCTACAAGGACATGAATTATTTCAATTGTCAACAATCGTTGTTTCATAATATTGTATTAATTATTATTAATCAGTTTAATTCAGATTCAGGTACAGAATCCAGTTCTTCTGAACTGAACAGACAGTGCTGCTGGGGAGTTTGTTGCGCCACTTCATCTTCCCAGTTATACCACTAGGAAGTGGTGAAGGGCGGGCGTTTTTCGGGACTGTCTTATGTAATTTTGACGTTCAACAAGTGCTGATTCTCAGCCTAGTTTGAATAAATGACTTTTGATTTTATAAAATAATCCATACAATTACAAATTATAAAAATACACAGAAATAAATTAAATTATTACAATAGGGCATACGATTTTACTAACACATAATTATTATGTGTTAGTAAAATCGTATGCCCTATGTTAGTCAACACCCATCACAATATGCAGCCATTTGTTCTGGATAGGGCAACGAGATACAACCAACTGCAGGATACTGTTGCTACTGCCTCGCACGGCTGAGGAGGATACTTTCTTCCATTAATGTGTAGCCACAAAACATATCACACATTCCAAGTCAAAGTCAAAGCATTTTTTTCAAATAAGCACATAAAAGGCACTTTTGAACGTCAACATTTACATTTAAATAGAATTGATTCTAGTCGCCCCTTCCAAAAGGTAGTTTCGTATGGAGAAGAATGGGCAAGGAACTCCACCGTTACTCTTTTAAAATGTGTTACAATATTTTGCATACATTAATTATATACTTTTATTATATGTGATGACGATGCACACATAATAAAAATTACCCTACCACAATAGATAAAAAGAATTTAATAAATGTAGCAATGTTATATAAGTTAATTAAGTTTTAGATACATGGTGTTCACATATTTACAAACATTGTAAAAGTACTTATACAATTTCCCAAATTATGTAAACAAGTAATATGTCAGTGTGTGAGTTAAAGTAATCACAGAATGTAAATCAATGTCATAAAAATAATAAACTATACAATTAAAGTAGCAACAAGTTTAATTATGTCTAGACCCTAGATTGTCCTATGGAGCTGGACCAGCATGTTTCCAAGCATTCTTATCTTGGATATAATCCTCTAATTTGTAATATGCTTGTTTACACAGTAAACTTTTTATATGAGTGTTAAATTTTCTTTCATTTAATTGCAATATATGACAAGGTATTTTGTTGTAGCATTTAACACAGTACCCCATAAAAGTTGTCATGTACTTTAACTTTAGCATTGGATAATTAAACAATGATTTACCTAATGTGTACACATTGATACAGTAGTAAGGAACTCAAATTGTAGACAATTAAATGGATTCCTGTCGATTTGCACCTACATCTTTTTGAGGTACACCTTTACATGCAACTTGCTTTTACAACAACAGACAATTTATATTATATTTAATTTTAATGGAAGACAGACTAGATTTTATTTAAATTCAATTGAAAATAATGTTTATTTCTCTATTTATTATAGGCTTCATATATCCCACTATAACTGTCGCGACGCGATAGTGCGATCCGACTCTAGTAAGCAATTTCTATGAAAACATCATGGAAATTGTTCTACAAGAGTCGCGTCGCGCCTTTCTGTGGAAGCCTTAAAAGTCATTATTATTGCATGACTATGGTGATTTCGGGAAAAGAATGTTGTATTCGAAGCTATTAATAACAAAGGAAATAGGACGCCAACATAAAAGTCGGATATCTCAAAAATAAAAATAAATTGTTTCGTTGAGGGTCCATCGTTTATCATAATTACACAGCTGAGCCGCGATCACAAAAAGGAATAGCCGTGGTCCCATGGGAGCTTTCTGGGCAGTTAAATGATAGTATCAAGGAATAGGACTGCATTTAGCGGACAATAATATGAACTAATGGTTCATAGCGGAGTTCGGGAGAGAACTCCAAATTGAAATTGAATTAACTCTATTTATTCTTTAGTTATAGTTTTATTTGACCGTAAGGCCTATAAAGCGCCTTACTAACGCGTTGTTAACTAGTTTGTGATTGATTGCGATCGGCATTAAAATACTCGTGCTTTGACATTCAGGCTGCTGATCGGTAAATTGACTTTGCTACTGGTTACTTTTGAGTACCGTTGTAGACGATGAGCCTCGGCTATTTTTGAGAATTAAAAATGAAAAAAAAATCCAATCATTTTGACTCAAGCTCATTGTCTGCTCGAATGGTGTATACATACATACTCGTATTATATCTACTCAATTGTCTCTCCTCTTCACGATGATAATAAGTTGACTATATTGTATGTAAATGCTTAAGAGAACATTCATCCATTTTCACTTCTAACGATTATTAGCCTGACTATCGAATATATTTTTCGGAGAAATTATAAAACTTGTAGGCATTTTATATGAACAGCCATGTTATGTCTACACCGACACAAAAGTTGTTCTTCTATTTTTCGTAAAATGTGAGCATTTTTATTGTGTTATTCTCTCCGTCCCGCATTCAGAAATGTAACTCTATTTTTATTCGTTTCTAAAACATTTACTAAATGTAAATATATGGCAATTTATATTTTTTCAGTACCTTCCTTATTTTTCTATCGATGTGTTTTGACAGCATTCATTCAATGTTGCCCTAAGGCAACTGTTAAAAATATACTTCGTTTCCAGTAATTTTTATGGACTCTTTAAGGGCTCTGGCTGTAACAGAGTTATGAAGGGTAACTGCAAACATATATGTTTTTGACTTATTCACAATATTGTACCAACTCGTAGTCTCAAGCGTGCTAGAAACAAGGCTAGGAGGTAATATTTATAAAGCAAACTTAAGCTACTTTGAAAACTTCGTAATAACTGGGATGAAAACAAGTGAAAATCCAGAATACATTCTACACCTCTGTAGGTACATTATTTTCTAAATCTGTGACAGCAAACATTTAAATGCACCCACCTAAAATTTTGAAAATAATAGTATCATAATCAGCCTATAGTGTTCCCACTGCTGGGAGTAAGGCCTCCTCACGGTGAGAGGGAATGGGCCATAATCCACCACGCGCGCAGATTGGTAGATGTCACATGTCTTCGATGTTTTGGTTCTAGGACATGCCGGTTTCCTCTCGATGTTATCCTTCACCGTTATAAGATATAATTTTATTTGTCAAAAAAACTTAGTAATATTTTACTGAAAAAGTTTGCCAACATTAATTTCTAATAAAATGGATGTAGCCACTGCAACCAAACTAGGCAATGCCTGTATTTCGGTTTCCAGTGGCTTTCTCTCGATTATTTAACAGTAAAATGCCAACAAAGCAAATATGTTTGGTTGTTCTACCTATTAATTTTGAAGGACTTATAGTTAACTAACTAAAGTGTTACAATTTACATTACCGTTAAAATAATAGTGAAAAATCAACATTAACGGATAAAAGTCAGGCAAATGATTGAGAGTACTCAATCAAAAACTAGTAGGTAAGCATCACTCGCACCCCAGAACTTTAAGATAGAATCAATACTTAGATTGTGGCTAACTATATGCATTTATGGCACCATTTTTAAAGTTACTTTCAGTTAAACAAACTTTACGTTCCCATGTACAAAATTTAACACGAACATTTTCCAAAAAATATTTTAATTTTCATTGTATCTGACTGCGAAGTCTTTATTCTACGTGACCAGTTTAAGGAATGCCTTTTTATTCGTGTCACATTATATTCTGAGGGATGATTTAATTACGAAATGCGTCAAGTCACATCCACGTACACATAACGAAGAGAAACAGCATTCAGTTTTATAACCGGCACGTGTCGTAATTAAAAACTGCATTCTTTTGTTTTAACCATTTTATTACGTCAGAATGTAATTTTTAGGATTCTGTAGCCAATTGGCAAAAATTAAACCCTTATAATTTCGTCATGGCCGACTGGATGTCGCACTGGCATTTTACTCGGAGACTACAAATAGTCTCTATGTAGTGCAAAGACATTATCGATTAAAATTGGGACGAAGTTATATTCTATTCACCGCTAAATAATTGTGTCATAAAATTAAGAAAAAATATTGTGGTGGCTCTCCCCATATTACATGTAACCGATGAATGAAAAACAAAATCCTTGTACATAGTGGCATTTATTGTTGGATCCCTTAATGAAAAATATTATGATTTTTCTAAGTGCCTTTACTATTTAAATCAATAGTTTTTGAGATTTAGAATATTTTCGGTTACAACTGCAGAAGTAACTTGGATTTTCATAGTTTTTCAAGAAATACAAACATATTTTTGCGGTCGATTAAATGAATCCTGTGCAAGCGAAAATATTCTTCCTATCCACGGAATCCTTTACTATCGTGACCGGTTTTTGATAATACAGAACCGGGAAGTAATAATGACTGCAATTATTTACTAACTTACGAGTACATGACGGGTGCTCGTGAACAATTATGAATAATAAAATAATAAAAAAAATTATTTCATAAAACAAGTAACACATTGCACTGTATACATTGTAGATATAGATACATTTGTCACACTATAAGCACAATTGATTAGACTCTATCCCTTAAACTAGGTCTAGCCTGTGTCTTAAGTAATTAACATTCTGTAACAAGTGAAACAGCGTCGATATGGTAAAGTTATTCTATGAAATAAGTGTAGGTTGGTTACTTAGTGTGCTGTGTATGTGAGTGAGAGTTCGTGTATGTGTGTGTGTGCAAGGGTAAGTATGTACGTGTATGTGTGTGTATATGTGCGTGGATTTTGTGAATGTATTTTTATGAGATCTATGTTAGAAGATTCTCCGTTGTGAGGTAGTCCTGTTGGATTAAGAATTGCTGTTTTGGATTGTTCACTCACGGAAATTGATAGATAAGCAAATTGGACTACTAACGCTCTAAAGTCTAATGGTACACCCTTAAAATCTTTATAATTCGCAATGTTTGGTATAACTAAAAAAATATTGACAAACTAATGATAACTGTACTTGTTTTCGATATTGTTTATTCTTTGAACTGTCTTTGAATAAATTTAATTAATTAAACGAAACCAAATAAACTTGTTTCGAACTATAAACGTTTACGCAATTATTTATGTATACCTAAGGCTACTCGCATAAAATCATTTGAATTCAGATATTACAAGAATTTTATTATATTTCATGAGTAACACAAAATTTAAACCAATTATTTTGTAAGATTAAAGATGTTTCAAATTAATTTGTTTACATTTACTGTTAGAAATCTACTTCAATGGAAAAAATTGCAATCTCGAAAGTAGTCGAGCTTGGTGAGAAAGAATTCGTTGAGGATCCGTGGAATAATTTGCTCCCTCCGCAGCATAATCATAATCAGCCTATAACGTTCCCACTGCTGGGGCTTTAACCCACCACGCGGGCCCAGTGCGGGTTGGTAGATATCACATGTCTACGATAGTTTGGTTCTAGGACATGCCGGTTTCATTACGATGTTTTCCTTCACCGTTTTAGTTTTAGTGATTAAATGATTTACACAAAGTAAAGCGCCTGCCTGGGTTCGAACCTACGACCTACAACTCGTAAGTCGGAGCCGTAACCACTGGGCCATCACTAGGCCACCACTACCGCAACAGCATTGCTATATCCCAGTCAGAAGGGATGCAACCAAAATATCGCGCACAGGATCGTGGCAAGTAATCTTAAGCGGTACCCACGTAACACATCGTATTCATTAGATAATCAAGCAATACAGGCTATCGCAGTCCACTGCAGGACATAGGCCCCTCCCATGCGGACGGCAGAGGACAGGGTGTTGTGGCAACACCCCCCACCTGTGCTGTCCCAGCCACCTTTTTGCGGTCGTAGGTCCATCTAGTTGGGGGGCGTCCCACGCTACGCTTGCCGATACGCGGTCTCCACTCCAGGACTCGTCTGCGCCACCGGCCATCGGTCCTTCGATAATCATGGCCAGCCCACTGCCACTTCAGCTTGCTTACTTCGTTTCTGATTTTATCCATCAAAGAACCTCCGAGCATAGGCCGCTCCATAGCGAACTGGAGCCGTACTATGACCTGTTAACGCCATCATGATTCCGTTGAGAAAAAGAGATAGTGCTATCGGTCATGTATAGCTCCGTCTCTTTTCCACGCTGGAACAATGATGGAATTAACACGTCATAGTACGGCCCCTGAGCTACCTTAAATTTGTAGACCAGCCCTACTGTCAGTGTACCTGTTTTGGCACCGTATGTTATAATGGGCAGAACTGACTGGTTGAAGACCTTATTCTTCAAACGTTGCGGGATCATAGTTGTGTCTACCAAGTTGAATAAATGATATAGACCCTTATTTCTCAAAACCGATTATATTGAGCACCAAATGTGCACACAGATTAATTTTATTCAACTAATTAAAAGTTATCTTAAGTTAGTTAAGGCATAATCCAGTTACAGATGCAGACGAGTACCTACCTAAAGTTTTAGACTAGGTACCCTTTTGTTTGTTATAATACTCTTTAGAACCACAGGTGCGTATTAACGTTATGCTCCATAACTTGATCGAGAAGCCATTAATCTCGTAACAATGGCGAAACATAAATCTAATACGGTTTAATGGCGTGAAATCACACTTGATATAGAGGCGAGAATTACCGATAATACGGTAGGTAGGTCAGGCAATATTCCTAATACCCGGAAATCAATCAGGAATGTCACATTTAGAGCTTCTGTTTTAGCGCAAAAGCTTGTACCTAGTAATGAAGTAGTTTTGGTTTAGCTTCATGATTATCCCAAATACGCTTTATGAGTGCATATAAACATACTAACACCAAGCACCAATGATGATTGCAACTAATTTCCTTTTCTTTATTTTTGTATTTAATTTTTGCTAATTCTTGCCGCACTGATTAGTACACTAACATTAAAATGTAACCACTGCCCAAGGGTTGGAGACCTGGTGACCTGAAATACAGGCCTCACGTCTAGTTTAGGCACCAGTCTCCCACAGTATAGTTACTGCTGTTACGTATTTTGTATCGATACCTCTGTAATGTACATATACAAGGTGTTGTTTTGCATCCTCGTCAAATTCGAGGAGGTAACTATGCTAATGATTCTCTACACGAATCAATAATAAAATAAGTAGGTATTTTTTGTATTTTTCGGAAATCGGCATGTGTAGGGCCCGTGTGATACCGCCCTGTAACTGCGCTGTAACTGTAATGCATGCACACAGCGACATAGTCGTACGACACTGCCTACCGACAACGCAACGGGGCGATTTTGTTCTTTGAAAGTGGAGTATTCTGAAATACTGTCAAACTTAAATACCTAAAAAAACAAGTATGTATTAATTATTGAGCAGGATCGTAATTTTATTTGATTATTTATGTCTTTCATAACAGCCTCCTGACATTTGACGAGGATGCAAAACAACACGTTGTATTGTGGTGAGAAATAAATCATTATTATTATTATATTGGTGCATTCGATGCCACTTTGATAGATTTATAGACAAACGGTGCAGCTTTTCAGATTTACGGGTTCCTATACCTAAAATTGAGAAGATATAACTAGTATTATTAGACCAACCGATCAGTGTGCGTAGGCCAATTGGCTTGTCTGCAATATAAATTGCTTTGAGATTAATTTTTTAAAAGATGATAAGCAAATCATGTACCTACACATCCAAACTCAGCAAGACTCAGTAAAAGCCTCAGGGATCAAGGGATTACACCAAAATATCAAGAAAAACAGTAATTTTTGTTTTCCGAAAAACTCTTTGCTTTATAATTCTAGCGTAGGTATACGTTCCAAGGGCGAAAGTAATCCATTTACGTAGGTCTACCTATCAAATATCTTTGATGGATGTGTGCTATTGAAAACTTTATACTTACATACATTTCGACCTGTTTTTTACCCGACACGGAGAAGCCCAAAAGGATGGTATGTTTTTATTCAGTTTTGAGTTTGCCACCAATATCTACCTAGGTACTTATTTGAAGTTTCTTTTGGAATATGACTAAGACAAAACTTAAAGTAAGTTTTAACAGAAACTAAATAATTATTATGTTAATCTTACACCGTTCGATACCGCGATAGCAGTCATGTACTAAGTTAGAACATAGCTATTTTTTTAAACTAGTTTCAGTACTTGTTGAGATATACCTACAAAGGTCACGTCTTAAAGAGTTCTGTAATTGACTTTTACTCTTAACCCCTCCTTCCTACCTTCGTGTCGTGTTGTCAATACATTAAGAATACTTAAGGACTTTGTTTTATTTTCACCTGGGCCAAGATATAACTGAAAACCTAAAATATTGTGTTTAATTTACCAAGAACAATACGATATTATAAGGTGTTATGACAATAAGTACCATAATGTTCTTCAACGTGTAATACCATTGCAAAACCTGCTTCAGTTAGTATTTATTTGAATGAAAAATAATTTAACAAAACGGTAGGAAAGTCGCTTACAGAAAATCCTTGAGTGACGTTTCGTAATTTGGTTACCAGGATAGCAGACGTACTAAGCAATCGCTCATTCCTTTGCACTATAGAGGAGCAAAGGCAATTTTCTGAGAAACACTCTGTTTACGGTACCAGCCCACATATACTTAAAACTTTTTGATAGTCATAGCAAAGGAAACTTTTTTCCGAGAAACTGGGATTGAAATGAAAAGAGGAATTTATCTACATCTGTTGATATAGGGAGTGGCAATAGGTGTCTTGATTTTTATAGTGTTTTAGTGCAATAGTCGATGGGTATAGTTGTGAAGAAATAATGAAAGCCTTTAAGTTAACTTTTGCGTTTAAGGGCGAATTTCACTAAACATTTATACCTAGAATAAGTTTTGAATTTTTGACAGCTTTTCAATACTATGACGTCAATTTTATTCCACGGATAAAAGGTATCTGAGTTTGGTATAACCAACCCTTAACGTGACAATGCTGCCAGTTTTAGATGGAGTTTGTTTTGACGATTACTAAGATGTAGGTATTACTGTAGGTACACAAGATTTTGTCTGGACTTTAAAAGAGACTGTGACCTCTGAGTTTGTTTCGGCCTTTCTTCTCAGATTAGTCAGATACGAAACGCCGGCCCCATCTAGTTTAAAAAATATATGTTTGACGAGTAAAAGTGTTTGTACAACCCTACTTACAGAAATAAAAATCATTTCATCATTACATTTAGAAAATAATTGAGTAAAGTTAACATTCAATTTCCACAATGAATACGTTGGAAATCAACACGCTTTTCTATCACATTTTAAAAGTTGTTGTCTAACAGTCATACAATTTAGTCTAACACATGTCAGTAGGTTTTATATGCTAAACAGAAAGGGTTGAATTAATAGGAACAACTGAACACAAAACCGTCTCTTCTCGTTCAATTTTTCCCTACTCTCACACAGGATCTGATAAAACACATGGAAATGGAACCACATTCATACAGTCATCCACTATACACATATTTAGACGGCTCCAATTTAAAAGGGTGCATCTCCCATCGGATGGGCCATATCTGTGCCCGGATGAAAGGTCTAATCCATGCCAGATCTGATGCTTGTAGCTTCCCGTTATTACTCACGTTTCCCGGGACATAAGTGGCATTTTCCTCATCTGACATAATCATGTGACAAGTTGAATTCGTTTGTTTCCGAGCATGCGTATGTTGGTAACCGTTTTCCTTTTCGAAGTCGCTAAATTCCAATAGGGATGGAGGTAATGTATTGTAACTATTACGCCCTTTCTATCCTTTCGTGGCTGCTGATAGTGGTGAATTAGGGATTATTTTCAGGTGGGTGGATAGCTGTCCGCTGGTTCACTAATGACACGTATATCAAATCAGATATGTTGTTTTTTTTTCTCATGTGAATTGTGTTTAATGTTGCGAATAGGTCCCATTATCAATTTGCTTATTTTAGTTAGTGCTGAGGTGGGTTTTAAAGAGCAAAATATATCAACGACGTATGAAGAGACAAAGTAAGTTTGAAGAGGAGGTTGGCTTTGAACTAAATGATGATTAAATGGCTGACAATTCGACATGAAAAATTACAAAATCATTTTAAGGCAATGTTTAATAAAGCAGACAAGTAAGAAACTTGGAGAATTGTCAGATTGTCGCATGTGGCCTGTCGATTATAATAAATAGACCCCTGAAAGGAATACTTAAGAACGTTGGCTGGTAGAATAGTCGACGTAAGATCAGTTGCCAAAATGAAAAATAACAAAATAAGTACGTTGAATCACAAATCATCCTTTAGGTCATTCAAGCGTATGTATTGTGATAAATAATTCCAATGGTAACTTAGGTAATAATTCTGTCTAGTTGCATAACATCAGGTATCCAATCCTGATAATACCAAAACAATTTGAGTTAATTAACCAAAGTCAACGGTGTCTGTCATGTTTGAATTTTACGACATTACTGTCTGGCTCGATTGCCTAGTTATTTGGCATAAGCTATTTACTTAATCGCCTATTGTTAGCCAGATTGAATATGGATGCTCTGATACATATTCAAGTTTGTATTTGCACAATCGCTTGTTTTGTGCTTCTATTCGGAGTGAGGACGAATAATCAAGAGTCTCTGTATTGTGAAGTGCCTGTCTGTTAATCTTGATATTCGTAATCAAATTGCGATATTCTTTTTCTTCTCTCGTATGGACATACAGTATATCCCAATAGGTCATGCTCATGGGATGCTATGTTATTTCAAACTCACAGCTTTTATTTCAGTTAAACCAACTGCAGTACTATTGACTTGTCAAGGACTCGGGCATTCCAAAGCGTTTTCTCTTTCTTATCAAACTACATAAGCTATACTCGTTTAGTTCATGGTTCATGTTGACTACATGCCCTGACCATGAGCTCTTTTCATAAAGTTCAATCATATCACAACATAATGTTGTAAAAGTATTTCGGTATGATTATTTATCCCTCTGCATGTGCTGAAGACCGTGAACGTATGGTTTAAGTGAATAAAAATATCTCATGACCCAGTTTCTGCAGAATTTGGAGTCGTTTTGTAGGTTTTCCTCTGAAATACAGTTATAGGATAATAAGATATAATAGGTGTTATTCAACTAGAGAACGGAATTTTTAAAACGTGTTACTTTTTAGAACGGAATTTTTGCAGATATTAAAATTTTTGTAGCTGTCTCCACCACGTTCTATCTCACTTTTTAACTGTTCTAAACTTATTCTAACATAGGTGACGCCTTTCACGCCCGAAAGGTATTTTAGCATGATGTTTTCCTACACTATAATCTACCTCGGATTAAGCGATTACAATTAGACAGTGTTAAGCATTTAAAACTATGTTTGGGATAATTGGCGGGCTTAACTTAGATAATATTACACTAATTGTTGGTGTCGTAAAAGTTAATAGTATGGGTGTTAGTGTTAGTAAAAGAGACATTAAACTCAAATAAACATGGGCACTTATGAAACGTCAAAAGCTAGGTGCACGGTGTCAATAGGTCGTTTCTTATGGAGAAGACCGAGCAAAAAACTCCACGGTTACTCTTTTAAAACTAATTGGCTTATACAATGTTTTCAACTTACAGTGTTAATAGGTATAGCAGGACAGTGTAGGCCTGTCAACTAGTACCAGGTACTTAATATAATGGAAAATGGTCTACAAACCTATAGTCTACGAGGCCCACAGCGTTCTCACACTCACAAAATATAAAAGAATCTATACATATAAAAGATAAATAAAACAATAAAAATAAAAACCTATTTAAACCCAATGACATGATTGCCATACAACCACAAATTAAGAGTTGAAGTCTGAATTGTAGGTATATTATGTCAAAAAAAATAGGTAAAAATAAAAATTTATAATATCGCAGTTTTGGTGCTGTTAATATATATTTACATAGTTATGCCGTTAATGAGGTACCAGGGAAGCCACATGTGCAGAAAGAGTTATTTCCAAAGTTCATTGTCTTCAAGTAATAAGGACACGTTTGATGTTAGTTTTGAACTTTCATCGCTAAGTTCTGTAACCGACTTTGGCAACTTGTTTTATAAGCGGGTACTGTTTATAAGAAATGACTTGCTAGTTTTATTTAATCTAAATTTAGGTACCTCTCACAATTTAATTTTTACTACGTGTAGGTATCTAAATTATGGAAATCACTTTTTACTTTGAATTCGAACATACGAAATAATAAGATATAAAGAGAAGGCATATATAGTCAGTAAATCAATTTCTTTGAATTTGTTTTTAAGAGACTCGCGATTTATATAGGCATTTATAGATCGCGCTGATTGTCTTCTGTTGTAAAATGAAAATTTATCTACGTCAGCTACCGACCCCATAGCAGAACGCCATAAGACATAATACTGTGGAAATTACCAAAGTATACTAACCTAGCTGTGGCTATATCAGTCAATTGCCTTGTCTTTCTTACTGCATATGCAGCTGAACTTAATGTACCTGAAAGGGCGAGAACATGAGCACGGGTTAAGGTTGCTGCACACAGCGGGCGCGGCGCGGCGGGACGGGACGGCGACGCGACACTGAGCAGTTGTAATGTACTAGATATTACGGACGACGCCACACAGAGCCGTCCCGCTCGGCGCGACGGTAACCGTCGCGCCACGCCGCCGCCGCGCCGAGCGGGAATACAAGATTATACGTACATTTAGTAGAAATGTATACAAAATATAGGTGTTTTTGACGTGATCGCGCCCGCAGTGTGACCGATGCCGCCGCGCCAGCGCCGCGTCGCCGCCCCGCCACGCCGCGCCCCGCCACGCCGCGCCCGCTGTGTGCAGAGACCTTTATTGTTACAAGTTACTCAGTCTTCAATTAGAATATTGCATTTGTCTTTGCACAACGCATGAGTCCATGTTACGGTACAGGAGCTGTGAGGTATTTAAACTTTAGTTAAAATATGTTAAACACGTTACGTGAATAAAAAAGAAGGAACCAGAAGGTTTCCAGGTATGGTCTAGTACAAAGAAAACATCACAATAACGGGTAGTAGGTACAAGACGCTTTACAAATTACGTTATCCTTACATAATGCTGATTGGATAGCAGCAGTCTATTGCATTCATATAGCAATTGCAATGCATTTATTTAATTTTGACAATTCAGCAATACCTAGTCCTTGCGTTAGTTACGTTGTCGAACAGGTTTTTCAAGCATATGAACCATGATTATTAAAATCCTTTATAGTTCTTCGAATGTGTGTTACGCATTTGGTGTCCATTATTAGTAGGCATGCACTTAATGATTGTCATAGTTCAACGTTCTAAGTATTAATGATTGTTAAACGCGTTAAATTCAAGTCAGTTATATTAGTCGCGTATTCAATCATTTTTATTCCATCCTAGGTTGCATTTTTTTTTTAAACGTTGCCCCGCACTGGGATATTCTCCTGTATCGTGGGTGCGTTTACAAACATTTAAACTCATTTAACATTGACTTGATAATGAACCTCTTTCGTTCTTACTATTTCATAGAATTACTAAACTACATTATTTTTGTGCAGAGAGAAGAAAGCAACGCAGAGAAGCTAACAATTCAGGCAGCTACACAGACTGCTAGCGGTCGTTACACGTGCGAAGTGTCCGCCGACGCGCCGTCCTTCCAGACCGCGCAAGTACATACGCACATGTATGTTGTGGGTAAGTCTATGTTCCCTTAGTTCATAACTCAAAGCGGTCACACAGACCAATAGTGGTCGCTACACGTGCAAAGTGTCATGCTGCACTTTGCTTGGCCGGTAAGCCAAAGAGAATGTAAACACTTGTATCACAAAGCTGCCTCGGTCCCCGGCAGCAGCAGCAGCGAAAAACAAACAAATAAAAAAGGAAGTAGTGGACTAGAAAAGGGGTATGTGAAAATGTTGAGCCTGGAGTTAGTCACACGTTTAGTTCTAGCTGCAAACGGCTGAGTTGATTGATTGATGCATGTGTGGGCTCAATTTAGGTCAAACACTAAATCAATGTCATACAGTAGTTAAAACTCGCAGCAATTGTGATTTGTAACCCGAGTATTTATAAAAGCGAAACACGAAAGAATGCTTAATAAATAACCATCAGTCCCTGTTATTTTTACGACAATACAAAGAACATGTTAGTAGATTCTCATGAATAAAAAGGTAAGAAAGATTTTATCATAGATAGCCTGAAATGGGGTTAAGTGTACATTGTTCAGACTTATCATCGAACAGTGGTGTACCCATCCTGAAAGGTATAGGACTCAATATATTTTTCCTTTCTTCGACCTAAAACACCTTTAGACCATAAAACTGTCTTCCAATCAGCCCTTTCAAAAGTGACACACTTTATAGACTACAGTCTAAGGGATAGACTACAGTCTAAGGGCGTTATAGGGCAGTAAAATACCTTAAGGGTGACACTGTTTTACGCAAGCAATGCGTGGTGAACGTGAGGGCTCCGTATTTATAGGCTGATGTATATATTTTCACCTAGAAAATCGGGGAAAATTGTTTCGTAATAGATATAACGTTTTGCTTTTCTAGAGAACGACATGCCACAAATGTTTATTTATTGTTTTTTGAGACGATTTTAGTTTTTGCTTGTGGGGTATTTTTAATTTTGAAGTTATATAAAATTATGTGTTGGAGTTTCAAAGGTTACCAAAGAATAAAATAACTAGAGGTAGAACAATACATACAACAATACGTGCAAAGTTACAAATACGGTTTTGTTTTTATTAGTTTTGTTCTCTTTTTATTTATACAAGTTTACGTTAAACACTTATAATTGCTTACGTTTTTCATATGATCTACTCATAAACGAACACTGCCAAGCTTATATCTATCTGATGGTTCATTTCTGAAACTCATAAAAAGACTTTTCCGGAAAATGTCCTGTCCAGATAGTTCGCTTTTGCCTGCTATAATGCAAAACAATATCGAATCGTGAACTTTCCACAAAACGAAACAGCATAAATTGAAGCTTAGTTATCTGATATCGCAGTAGTTCTCATACCTACCTATATAAGGCATGTCGAGCGGCATGACCCAATATACAGCGTGTGTGCTTTTGTTTAACTTTACGAATAAATCTAAACTAGTGCCCTTGTTCCATTTTATCGTACCAAAGAATCTCACTCCTATTTGCATAATAAAGGGAGAGAATATGGCCACCTATCAATGATGAACATGAACAATATCCATTCTAAATGTAAGCTTAAACCCGACCCCTGTTCACGATAATCCGGAAATTATCTGTACTTGAAAATAAGTGAGATAGATCCTTTTTGCTGTTACGGCCGTACGTTATTAACTTTTGGGCGAAACGTTCGTTAAAGTTGAATTTAATTTATTTGAATGGCAGTTTTGGTTGCGTTTTGCTTGCTTTTATGGTTCTGAAAGCAGTTTGTTGGAAAAACAAAACGAGTTGTATACATTGAAAACTCAAACACAAAATATTTATTTGATACACCTATTACAGGCACTTTTGAATTTTCAAGAGGTCGGACAGTCAGAAAGATGAAGCTAGTTGTCTATTCTAAAGCGTAGTAGGTACCTATGGAGAAGAACGGACAAGGAACTCAACGGACACTCTTCTAAATCAAAACATTGTTACGAAATATTGGTTACATCAGTGTTGATTTTTCAGTTGCTAACAAAATAGTGCAGAAGTAAAGAAGAAGATAGAATAGATAGATAGATAGATAGTAGAAGATATTGCACTATTAAAAACACTATCAAGTTTCAATAGTGTTCCTGGCTATTTAAAAAACCGTCTAATCAGACTATAAGAAGTTCCTATGAGTTTCTAATTTGGTGTACAATAAAGCATATACCATCTATCTATCGGGAAATAGCAGCTGCCTTTTTATAGCGTAACTACTCAGCAGAAATAGGGTTCAAAACTGACTGACTGTGTTCTAGGACTGATTGCAGTAGCGCATAACGAAACATGGTTCAAGACTTCAAATGCTGCAATTATAAGCTCTAGTTATTTGCATTTAGAACTAACCGAAGCTTTGAGAGACGTTGCAATTACTGTTGGGGCAGTCTTTAGTGTAGAAGGAGAGAGGTCATGTAAAAAAAGATTTGGACATCCACGCCCTTTATTTTGTCTGATCCAAAAAGCTCAAAGTAGGTATTATAATAATAGAAATCTTTATTTTCAGACCAGAGATCCATAACGCCCTAATAAATAAGTTGGTACTTACTAACGAAAACACGACGGTATTAGACGAGCAAAAATTAAACAGACATTGTGTTATTTTGGTATAATACCTTACCTAGACGGGTGATCCACAATTGATTGTAGTTGCAACCCTTAAATTTAATGTATGATTCTCTTTTATCGTCACATCTCAGACCTCACCATCGCTTTCCGTCGAGTTCAAGTTCAAGATCGCTGCCATTAAGAAATAAAACAGTAATGGCTATCAGTTGAATTGACTAGTGACTACCAATTGTTTTACAAAGCCCAAACGCTCTTCCTCAAAAAACGTCTTCAACTGCCTGCCCTTTTCCAAGTTATGTTGGGGTTGGCTCCCAGTCTAACCGGATTCAGTTGAATATCAGCATTGTACATGGAAATACTGCCTATCGGACCTCCACAACCCAGTTACTGGTTCTCCTGAAATTATGTATTATTGATGCAATTATTTTCGTCCCCAGTTCTGCCTAAATCTGGGCCGTCAATGCATGGCTTGAAGCGCCGGTACAGGCCCGGCATGAAGCTAAAAGTGGAGTGCATCAGCCGCCACTCGCTACCAGCTGCCAACCTGTCGTTCTTCATCAACAATGATGCGGTAAGTCGTACCAGGAAAACGTGGCTATGTGCCTCATTATTTGCTGCACAGATTGATTGTCAACTTGGTTGATATTAAATTGGTTTTAGAATGACACAGACTACTGAAGAGGTTTCTTTAACCGTTTCATTACAAAATATGGTTAAGCGTAAATATAATAGTTCGATACTGCTATGTTTTAAATATATATCCTTTTTATTAAATTTACTAGATACTGGAGTTTGATTCGAATTAAAGTTAAAATTGGTGCCAGGCAGTACCTTTAGCGCCAATAGAAAGTGAACGGACCACAATGAGCTGAAGGTTCCATTTACCAAAGCAAGTTGATGCTGTAGTGTCGGTTAAAAGTATAGTTGGAATTTTCGAATGCGGCAACTTACGACTTCAGGGAGCCTTAAGTCGTAAGTAAGCAAACAGGCGCGATGCGACTCTAGTGGAACAATTTCTATGAAAACTTTATGGAAATTGTTCTACAATAGTCGCGCCGCGCTGTCGCGTTGCGCTAGTCTGCCTTTCGACGTTTCTGCGTTTCGACGTCAAGCCTTTAAACGTTCATTATTAGAATATTGTCTCAAGTTAGAATATTATGGCAGTCTTGTCAGTCGTAGTCATCAAAGTCGGGTACAAAGTTGGTTAGTACCTATAGTTATGTTCAGGACAAGTGCTAAACGCGGCATACGAATATTTACAATATTACAAGTGGGTAGGTATAAATCTTATTCATATTCATCATAGCTTTATTTGCATTCCGTAATATTTAAGGGTGTTACAATGGCTTATAGTTAAGGTACAATTACGGACCCTGTAGGGCACAGCAAAAAGTATAAATAAACAAATACCTAAAAAATATAATTCTTAAAATAAAAATAAAATTAGGAAAAGAAAAATAATAATTTTAACATTTTATTAAATAGGTTATTGATAAATGATAAATGATTTTATTTCTGTAAGTAGGTTTGAACAAACACTTTTACACGTCAATCATATCGATACCGGAAATTTCAATTGTCGTAAAGGACAAAACACGAGTTTTCAGTAGAGCCAAAAAACAAAAAAAAAAAAGGTTTGTGTCTAATATCTTTTTCAAATAAAGTGCTATATTTATGATGTCAAAAGAAACCCCAACTATTTTTTCGTGTTCTATCCCTATAAACTAACAAAATAAACCAAACTTAATTATTCACGAAAATGAGTGTCCTTTACAGCCCACAAAAATTGAACCGAAGTACTTTACGGCCTCGAAAAATTGGTTATGATAAAGTCAGATGTGTAGCAAAGGACTAGTCTTGATCGTCAATGGGTAGTACAGGTCAATTTAATCAGAGACTAAGGGGGTAAAAGGCACAAAAAACTAAATATCTAGTTAAGAAATACCTACAATAGGTTGTAAAACTAAATGAAATAAAAGGTTTTTTTTATTATTATTTTTTATTTATTAATCAATATAGTAAAAAAGTAACAAAAACGAACAATTTTTATAATATGATAATAAACTAATCTAGGTTTTAGTTTCATTAAAAAGTATTTAAAAAAAAAACTAGTTAGGTAGTACCGTAAAATGCTGCAACTTTGCCTGGATTTTGACGTTTTTTGTTCGTTTATCTGAACCTATTTATTATTATGGCTTTTAATGAGTTTTACACGGAAAACCGACCTTATGTCTTGCCAGGTAGAAGCCAAATCTTTTTAAATCATCATGTTTTTCCGAATTACAAGCACTCGAAAGTCATAGGCAAAGTTGTAGGTAAAAGACGCAACTTTGCCTAGGAGGATATCTCAATAAATAAACAGTTTATCATAGCAGTATTTTTTTCCGTGTGCATGAGACACCGTGCTTGTCCCCGGCATCGGCAGTTAGATTATTGCCATGAAGGTATTCTTTTTTCACAGTTAGGAGGCAAAGTTAAGTAAATTATGTCACAAAAAAAAATCACCTGTTCGCACCGGTTTTTGTCGCACAACTGACAGAGTAAAAATGGAGTAACCATTGCAAAAACATAAAAATAGGTTGCCCTAATAATGTAAAGTTACTACCAAATGGTACAAAATAAGAAAAAACTAAGCAAACGCGAAATATCGTAATCGAAACGAAATAGGCAAATTTGGGCTTTCTTGGCAAAGTTGCAGCATTTTACCGGTACCTAACTAGTTTTTTTTTAAATACTTTTTAATGAAACTCAAGCAATATTTTTCAAAACAGTCTTAGACTTAATAATAAAATTAAAATAATCAAAATAATAAATTTTTTTCCAAAAAAAAACTTGTTTTTAAATACTTTTAAATGAAACTCAAACAATATTTATCAAAACAGTCTTAGACTTAATAATAAAATTAAAATAACCAAAAATATATAAAAAAATAAAATAAATAATAAAAATAAATAATCATAAAAAAAAAACAAAAAAACTCAAACAATTGACTTTCTAAAGTATTAATTAAATGGCAAATAACTTCAGTCTACGACGTTTACGACCTCATAAATAATTACAACATGACTTTACGCTCCATAATGAAAATTATTTTTACGATACATCCCAAATAGTAAAAAAAACCGAGCTAGAGCTGTTAAAAATCCAGGTCGTAAGGGGCTTTTTCTCAAAGATACAATTATTTTAAATATACCAATCGACAGAGCTCGCGACGCTGTTTCCAAATATATATATAACTCATTTTCGGCAAAATGTCCTTTACGACAATTGAAATTTCTGGTATCGATATATATATTTTTAAACTAGATGAGGTCGGCGTTTCCTATCTGACTACTCTGAGAAGCAAGGCTGAAACAAACTCAGAGGTCACAGTCTCTTTTAAAGTCCAGACAAGGTCTTGGTCAGATCATGTGAAGGCTAGGTAGATCGGTGTCTGCAATGGTCTTATTAGAGGTAGACATAACATTTAATATATTGAGATCAGTTATATTAAGTTGTACTTAACCTAACTTAACTACTTACACTCTAATAAACAATACAAAACATGCCGTCTAGCTATCGCAGATATACCTACTTTTATTACCTACTAATCAAACCTTGATCAGATTTTGAAGTCTAAAGTGTGGCATTGTCACATACTCGTACTTAGCAAAATCTCACTAAATAACTAATATGAGTCTACATTATATTTTTAACGTTAAAATAGGTATTTACCTATGAAGTTGCCGTTTTACAATACTGGCCATTTGAAACGTAATTTATGTATGACGGGCAATAAATTCTAAATTCAAATGAATGTTATTAAAAAAATATGGAATTCTTTTTTCAAATTCAGTCATTTGTTTATGGATTAGGGTTTTGTTTTCACTACATTTGTATCTTCATCAATATAGACACGATAAAAAGAATACGAGTATTTATGGAATACGAGTTCCGTCGCGGTAGCAATGCCGCACAAACGGCATGTAACATTAATTACGTGTAGGTATGGAGTGAACACGATTCGTTATTGGTTTGAACGCTTCCAACATGCAAATTTTAATCTAAAAATGAAGCCCGTGGTCGCCCGAAAACTAAAGTCAACAACGATGAATTTATGGCGATAGTGGAAGCTGACGATACTCAATCTACGGCTGAGTTAGCAGCAGCTTTCAACGTTAGCATCAAAACAATATTGGTCAGCGCCTAGGCAATGCCCCAAACGAAAACTTATCCCTAAAAAAGTCATGGTTATTGTTTGGTGGTCTAGTGCCGGTATAATTCATCACAGCTTCTTACCAAATGGCATTTCATTCATCATTACTGCGGATGTGTACTGTGAGGAAGTGGACACAATGATGAAGAATATCGCATATCTCCGGCCAGCCTTGGTTAATCGCTGCTTCTATACGACAACGCTCGACCTCATACGGCACAACAGGCGGTTTCTAAGCTACAAGAGCTAGGGTTGGAAGTTTTGCGTCATCCACCGTACTCACTAGATCTTGCGCCGACAAACTTCAACTTTTTCCAAAATTTGGACAACTTCTTGGCAGGGAAAAAAATAATACCCGAGAGGCAGTCCAAAATGCCTTTGAAGAGTTTGTTGGGTCGCATACACCTGACTTCTTCAAGAAGGGCATTGAAAAATGACCACTGCGCTGGCAGATATGCATCGATAGCATGGGTGTATATTTTGATTGATAGAAATATATTTTTTTATATAAAAATGCCTTTAACTTTCTGTATACTAAACAGCAATTTCATAGGTAAAGATAAATAATAATACCAACTAAACGACAACATCTAATTTTTTGTCTTTTATCTACACAAAGTCATGAACTTTAAAGAGTTCAATAAAAAGAGGTTTCGACCAAAGAAAATATAAGCGATAATTATAATTTATATTACCTAATCTTGAAAAAATAAAGGAGTAAAATGAAGCAAAGCTTGCTAATTTAATCATTTAATCAACGCAAGCTCATTAAGGGCTCTTTCACCAGTCATTTGTAATTGTCAACGTGGTATTTAATCTTCGTTTGTCTATCAAATTGAATCTACGCGCACGGCGCACAAAATATTTAATTTGGAAAATCGATATTGTATGTTTCGATTTGGTATTAAATTGAAATATCAGTATCAAATCGATTCTAGAATCTTTAATAAAAGTGACTGTGTCAAGACAGTTTTATTTCGCATGGTCTCTAGGTTGCGTAGACAGAGCTCTGTCTAGGCTAGGTTGTTATTTCAGGATATTAAAAACTTCCAAAGCTCAAATCCTGGTTCTAAACAAAACAATTGGCTATCCAAAATTATAACTACTTGAAATAAATCAGAAATGAAGAACAGCCTAAACAAACATTTCGATCTAAAAGTGAAAACCCGATATCGTTCTAATCTAATTTAATTAATCTGCTAACACTTAACAAATGATTTAAGCTATTTTATACGGCCGACCTATAATATCAGTTTCTCTAAAGGTTGAATGATTAATTTTAATTTGACAAAGTAAAGGAACAAATTAGGGGTTGTTTCGAGTGGATGGGCAGTAGTGTCTTCCTGTCTGATAATCACCACGTAGGTATAGCGATCAATAATTCGGCTGCAGGCAATGGCATAAATGAATGTACCATTGACCGATTAGGCTTTTGGGAGATAGTTAATAATAAAACGGTACTATCGGCCTTCCTCTATGACTCTTTGATCAAAGGGCTGGTGTTTTGTGAGAGTTCTCTTTCTTTCAAACTGTCCGTTAGGATTGTGGTTTTGTTCTATTCTGGCTTGTTTATGGCTATGCACATTGACCCGTAGTACAGTATATGATGAGGTACCTATGTTATTTTCGAATTATTAGCTTGTTTTCTGACATAACTTATTGATGCTATCGGTTGAAACAAAAAAAAAAAAATGAGATCAAGCGCAGTCATATAATCAAAAATCATCAAATAAACCTACTTTCTTCCAACAACATATTCAACTTCAAAACGTGGCCATATAATGTGAGTAAACAGTTAGCCGGGTATTAAAAGGTAGGATTACAAATTCCCACAAGCTCAAACATACAGAATCGTTATGAAAATGTTTGACTTTTTAACGAGCTTCCTAAACGAGCTTTTTGAAACTAGTTGCGAAGTACAAGTTGATAAGCGGTTGCCGCTCAAATTTTAGGTCACATTAAAAATAAAATATATGTACGTTTCGAAACAAGTTGCCAAAAATCAACTCTGTTTATTGTAAAATGTTATTCGATTATAAGAAATAATGTTTTCGTTCTCTGCTCGACAAAAATAATAATTTGGTTGATAATGTACTTTAGTAAGTCGGTGTTTTGTGTTTGAAATACTGTTAGGTTCTATGTGTAATAATCCATCCTTAATAGTTTAATGCGAAAGTAACTCTCTCAGTCTGGTACCTTTTTAAGCTTTAACGGATTCGGAAGGACCTGGGTTAGGTAGGATACTGTCTTTTCATCCCAGTATTACGAATACGTTCCTGTGGGATAATTTGCGACGTCCACGCGGGCGAAACCGCGGGCTAATATTACAATTGTAAGAACAATAAAATTTTGTATTCATGCTCATTCACTAACTTTATACTAGGTACCTGTGATAGCTCGTTCAAACCCCCGCCATACTTATAATTATAATAACAAGAGAATACACAATTAAACCAACGTTTTTGTAATACTTACGTTGAGATTTATTTGTATAATTTAATCGAGATGATTTATTTTCTGTACGTACCATTAAATTATTATGACCTTGAAACAGAAGTACTCATGCGCATTCCTCTCGGAATCAAACATAATTAGAAACTCGAATTAAGTAGGTACCTAGTTATTGCGGCGAACAACCAAACACTCAAATTTGCCAAACGAAGACAAGCGATTTCTTACAAAATATATTATTTTCCTAGTTGATTTATTTAGATCTGTTTAGCAGTTCTCCCATTTATCTCGGGTAAGAATACCAGGCTGACAAGAGCCCCGCAGAGGTTTATTCTTGCGTATCAATACACTATGGTGTGTGTTCCGAGAAAGTTCGCCATGGCGGGAAAGAGGCCAGCTGGACGAGCGACATGAACCACGCTTGTGTCACTGAACATCCCAATTTCCATCGACCTTAACTGAAATTAAAAAAAACAAAAGAATTATTACGTTACTATTACTTAGCGCTGATTTTACTTTTATCCGTGAAATACAATTGACGTCTGACAGTTCTATTATGGAACAACTGTCAAATAATCAAAATTTATTCCCATGATAATACTTTTTTCTAGGTATAAAAGTTTGGTGTAAAAATCGCACTTAGTAATTCAGAATTATAATTAAATTAACATTAATAGCAACTTAAAGTTATATAATTAATAAAATATTCTAAATTTACATTATCTAATTATACTTAATTATCAAGTCACGAAATGACTTGATAATTACGTATTTATGTGTGGCAGACGTGAAAAATATAAAGTGATTGTGGGGTATGTGGCTCAAATCATTAAATAAATAATGGGTTTTTCTACCCCTATTTTTTTTTGTGTCGCATGAAAATAATTGGATGTATTATTATTATTACTAGGGCAACATTAGGGTTGACATTGTAGGAAACAACAATGACGGGGTCCGCTAGGGCCGATGCCTGCTAGGGTTGCGGGAAAGTCCGAGAGGGATACCGTGGCCCCTGGCACAGGCAACTGAAAGAACACGGGTGGGTTTCAGTCAGTAAGAGTCTGACACGCCCTCCTGCTCTGTCCAGAGCGGGAGCAGTTATTTGATGATTTCCCACCCTCAAAAGAAAAAAAGAAAGGGTTGACATTGTAGGAAAAACAGCAGTTGAGACTTCGATAAACTTAAAAATGTGTGTTTTTATAGGTACACGGTAGTTTTTTTTTGTTGACATATTTTGTGCCCCACTGCTGGGCAAAGTAACTGGAGATACAATAGGTATATCAAAGTAACTGGAGTTACAATAGGTCTATCAATTGTTGGTTCCTGTTGAGGTACTACTTAATTTAAGTTCATAATGAACACCTTTCCATGAACGACAGAAGTTAAAACGCTTTCTGGAAATTTCAAAGCAATTGGCAAAACAAGTTGGACTAAATTTATGGAAACAGTAATAGATGATAAATAATAATATTTCTGTAAGTAAGTTTGTACCAACACTTTTACACGTCAATCATATTTCAAAGCTAGATGAGGCCGGCGTTTCCTTTTGAGAAAAAACCACACAGATTGAGTGGATCTGTCCCGTCAGTGCACGCATGTGTCAGTAATCGTGCAGCTCAACCCAGAATTTAAGGAGCTCAACGATTATTAAATGCTCAACGTTAAATGTAACGGTTGGTCAGAGGTGCAACTATAGTCCAAAATTTCACCCGTTATGTTTAAATCCCATGCAACAGGTCGCGAGGTCGCGACCCTGTTATCATCATCAACATCAACTCAGCCTATCGCAGTCCACCGGTGGATATAGGCCTCTCCCAGGCTGCGCCACAACACCCTGTCTTCCGCCTTCCGCATCCATTCTTTCCCAGCCACTTTTTTGAGGTCGTCGGTCCCGCCCCCCATCTAGATAGCTGGTGGGCGTCCCACGCTAGGCTTGCCGATACGCGGTCTACACTCCAGGACTCGTCTGCCCCACCGGCCATCGGTCCTTCGACAAACATGGCCAGCCCACTGCCACTTCAGCCTGCTTACTCTGCAAGCTATGTCGGTAACTCCGGTTCTTTTCCGGACAATTTCATTTCTGATTTAATCCTTCAAATAAATTTCGAGCTTAGCCCGCTCCATAGCGCGCTGAGTGACTTGAATTTGTGGACCAGCCCAACTGTCAGTGTCCATGTTTCGACACCGTACGTCATAACGGGCAGGATTGCCATCAATCAATTCATCATCAATTGATTAGGTTATTGTCATCTAACGGGCACAAATTCAGACACAAAAAAAAAAAAAAAAAAAGGCTGCTACTTAGAAATTACAGGTAGGAAAACATAATAATACTCTGCCCGACCTGGGAATTGAACCCAGGACCAGGACACTCACAATCAGTGCTTGCGACCGAGTCCAACGAGGCAGTCAATGACACAGACAGACGAGACAGTAAACGTAATGTACGGTTACTACCAGGAAAACCCCTTAGGTAGGGTTTTTCCTAGTAATAACCAGTGATCGGAATAGGTAGAGCTAATATACAAAAAAATCAAAGAACAGAGACAAAAAAAAGTGGAGACTTGTTTAAGACAATTTTTTTTTCGGAATATTTGTTCCGATTTTCGGGTCATCACTTAAGTACATTTAAAACCAATGTTATTAATACAGTAAACTAATTGAATTCATTTTCCTTTTTAACCGACTTAAAAAACAAGGAGAATGTTCTCAAAAAACCAGTAGATACCTTTCTAATGTTATTAATTCAGGTAAAGAACTGGGTCCGTTCATGTTTTCGTTTCCCAGAACAGCCAAAACTTGCTTTCTTAAGTCTGTCAAGGCTGAGTTATGCTAGCGAACACATTAATTGGACTCTGGATGACTATTTTTTTCGGGCGAGTCGAGGTTCATGCTATATATGCACGTTGGGAGGTAAAGATAATACAGAAGACCAAGAGAGTGCTATAATCAAGGTTGCATTGAAGAAAAAGTGCCATACGGCGGAGGCTCCATACACGTGTGGGCTGGAATATCATAGTAAATGGCACTTTAACTGCAGAAAAATACGTGCATGACATCTTAAAGGAGTATGTTGGCCCATTTTTAGTAAGCATGGGCGAGAAAGCCATCTTTATGCAAGATAACGCTCGTCCCCATACAGCTCGGGTAGTGTTTGACTACCTAGAAGATGTCGCTATCACACACATGGAGTGGCCAGCACGCAGCCGAGGCTTGAACGCCATCGAGCATGCCTGGGACGAACTGGGACGACATGTACGCCAGCGAAATTCCCTTACACTTCTTCGCTTCGTGAACTGAAAGAGGAATGGGAGAATATTCCTCAGTATTGGCTCAGTAATCTAGTCGAAAGCATGCCAAAGCGTATAACAGCTGTATTAACAGCTCGTGGTGGCAATACAAAATACTAAAATGCGTAAAAATTGTATATTTGATACCAGAGCACATTTTCCGAAATCTAGTTAAAATTGTCTATAATACAGTATTTATTTCATAAA
This sequence comes from Brachylomia viminalis, assembly GCA_937001585.2. Lineage (NCBI taxonomy): Eukaryota > Metazoa > Arthropoda > Insecta > Lepidoptera > Noctuidae > Brachylomia > Brachylomia viminalis. The sequence goes on along the minus strand of OW443302.2, from coordinate 7,392,307 downwards.
GCTAGCTTCTATGTTTTGGAAGTTATTGAGGTTTTTGTTACCGATCCGCTTTCTTTGCGGCCCAGAGTGTATTATTTGAAGTCGCTTTTCGTGTCTGCCTGTGTGACCGCGTTGATCTTCTTAACTTCACAACGGATTTTGATGCGGTTTTTAACATCATTTGAAAAATTTACTCCGGAAGGTATATGTGTATCATTTATTTATATTTAAGAAAGATATAGTAAAGAAAACTTCAGGTTTTGTCATGTCGTAAAAACTGTGCAAAGCAGAGGCTGGTTTGATATATAATATTTTGCTTGCACTAATTAACTCTTACTAAGCTACACTAATAAGGATATTGCCAAAATGAATATCCAAATATTATTTTGAAACCTTTTTGTTGAAAATTTTTATAGTAAGTGAATTTCCGTTTTGGAGTTTTCTAGTTTGAAACTAGCAAGCGAGCAAGGAAGCACCGATTTTTTTTAACAAGAACTTTCTAGCATCTTTTGGTAATTACACACGTAGGTAAGTCAAGGTACCCTTATAAGACGTACCTACCCTCCATTAATTACGTCATATGACTACAGACGTAATAACATTCACTCAGACATCTAATTTGCTAGCATACTCCATGCCTACGACTTGATTGGCCTTAATCGACGTGGTAGCCGAAATACTCGGCCAAAGTAATGAGCCTCTAGGGATCAAGCGTATGTTTGATTTGATTTCAATGAATATTTCGGGATTTTCAAAGGTGTGATAGCGATATATTGGTATATAAAGCCTTGTATAGGTAAGTCTGACAACCAATCTTACCAATGGTATCGTGTAATGTTATCCGGTACAACAGGGCTGTGGAGGTCAGATATGCAGTCGCTCCATGTAAAATACTGGTATTCACCTGCATATTATGGTTAGACTGGAAGCCGACCTAAAAATAGTTGGGAAAAAGCTAGGCAGATTGCTGTTGGTCCCATATTTTACAGATTGCTGTTGGTCCCATATTTTACAGATTGCTGTTGGTCCCATATTTTACAGATTGCTGTTGGTCCCATATTTTATTTAGCCCCATTTACTCGATGCAATTTTCTTGCCTGTCGCGTACTTTAAAATTGAAGCAACAAAGACTTGCACCGTCTAAACACTGTTTAGACGGTGCAACTTTTATTGTTGCTTCAACTTTTGGTACGCCACGGGCAATTTAATCGCACCGTGTCAGGCTTTAGGTACATTCATGCGTGGGAAACAGATCGATTTATGTACCCACGCTGTTTATTTTAAATAAGAGTATTCTACTATCTAACTTCTAGGCACACTCTTTTACATTTTAGGCCCGGCTTCCACCGAAGCCGACAAGAGAGGAGCCGTCAAAAAAAAATGATAAATAGGCTTGCGACATCTCGCCACATACCGTCGACACAATACAATATAGGTACTTTTGTTTATTTTGGTGAAAGCGGTACCTAAGCCTTAGCGACTATTCCTGCCTACAAATAAAGCAGAGGGATGAGAGCCGGGCTCATAGTTTTCCAATAGAAATCAAAACAGTGGTAGGTAGTTATTTGAAATCTGGATGAAAACAGACGCTCAAAAAACCCGTCTAGCCAAAAAAGGAACGGTGAAGAGGCTTACCTAGTCGGTTAAAAAATTCGTTCAAAACGAACAACGTTTTTTTTAAGGATATTCCGATACGTAACCAAACCCCTTTTGTAGGCTAAAACATTAGGCCGACGTATATTGATGACGTGTTTGGGGTATTCTACACTTTAGGAAGTGGGCAGTTTTAGCATATATTTTGTTATTTTTTGGACAGTGAATAAGAACGTGGGAAACTGAGTTTGCTCAAGCAATAGACAAATTAAAAACGTAGCTTTTCACAATAATAATTGACCCATCATTTTTTTTTGGTGACATTTTTTTGTCTTTTTTTTATGATAAAAAGATGATGGTGGCCATCATCTTGTTATCACGGTTTCCTTTCGGAGGTAATTACTGGCTATGACCTACCTGTCTTAAGAAGAACTTACGTAAATGTGGTTTTTGATTGCCATTATGAATGCAACCAACCTAGCAACAATGAATAAAAAATTAGATACGTTGTTTCAGAGTAAATGTTCAATATTTCAATCAAATCAAAGTGACTAAGGTAATCAATCCATTAATAATAAGTAATTGGTAATTTGTTTTTGTAGAATGATATTGAAAATGAAACCGAAAGCCATTAAGATTAGTGTTAGTGTCGTGTCACCGAAAGTTCAATGTTTTTAATCTTCAAACCACCCTCATTTAATTGCTTTAATTAATTAACTTGTCATGAAGCCATCACAATTAATAAGTTAACGTGGATATTTTCATATGCCACCTCTTTCGTGTTATTTTCGTTGAAAAGTCAATGAATATAAATGAATTGATGCTGGACTTACGCTGTCATCCAAAATGGACTGTGACAAGTATTGAACGCGGTCGTGGATTACCTAATAAATTCACATACCTATATGAGTCAGCAAATTCGATACAAATATTTCCTTACACGATTCAATTGAAGTTGGATTGACAGCTTATTTGACAACGTTACAATATAGCGACAAGGTCGATCATTATTCTTGGGGTATATTGATTGCGTGGGTGAACTAATTGAGTGTGGAAATAACATCTAGAAGGTATGTAAGTAGCCAGTACACGATTTACCCATAAGTAAAGTGCAATCTTTTACTACGTGAGCCCCAAAAATCTAGAAGGCACAGAAAGCATGTAATTTGAATTTCGGCGTCGCGTCGCAGTCGCCATTTTAAGGTAGATAGAAAAAGCGGTCCAACTAGCGCAGTTCTAAATTCAAATTCCCGGGAGCAGACATGTAAATCGCCTAGAACTCTACCGGTGTAGTTCTGAAATCTAATTAGGTACAAACTTTGCCGTGCCCGATTATAGCAATGCGTTTAGGTTTAGACGAGTTATTCATAGTTATTGCTTTATGGTATTACTAGGCGTGCCTTGCGGTTTCACCCGCATAAGTTTCGATCCCGAGGGAATGTCTGGGTAAAAAGTATCCTACGTCCTAACATAGGTCGTGGTGCCAAATTTCATCCAAATCCGTTCTGCCGGTTTAGCGTGAAAGCGTGACAAATAAACAAACTTACTTGTGCATTTATAATATTAGTTAGGATAGGGGATATAACACTCCGGAGTGGCCCGCAGTGGCGGGCCGGCACCAGTCGGGGGTTGCGGAAGGATCGTACGTTCCCGCGACCCCCGGCGAAGGTGTGAGATGGAACACCGGGGTGGTTTTTAGTCAGTAAGAGTCTGACAGACCCCGCCGTCCGCCCCAGGGCGGCGGACATCCATGAGGATTTTCCACCACGGAAAAAAAAAAAAAAAAAAAAAGGGGATATAACACTATCATAGATTTATGGTAATATACAGGGTGTGCCGTAAATAATGGATCAAATGTAACGAACGGGTAGGTAGGTTACCTGATTTTCAACTTCTAATTTGATTAGTTTAAAAAAACAGTTACGGTAACCAAGTTTTTTTTCTTCGAATTTTACCATTTTTTCTACCTGATTCTAATTCAGTTTTTTTTTTATGCAGTCGCTGTAAATTATAACATTTTCAGGTATGATTTTTGTTAAACATTTCTGTTATTACTAATGTTATAAGATATCAATATTATTTTAAATACCGTTCTATTTGCCTTAGCAAAAATCTTGAATTCAAAAATCTTGGTCACAGTAACGTTTTTTTTTTTTTAATTATTCAAATTAGTTGTTGGAAATCAGGTGAGCTACCTACCCGGTATGTTTGATCCATTATTTATGGGACACCCAGCAGATAATATGAAACATTTGTGAGCCTCGGTAAATTATATATATGTAATTCCTATATTTCATGTACAAAGGAAAGAAATACCAATGATAGTATAACATTTGCAGCTTTTCATTTAATGGACCACTTTTATTTTTATTTTGATTCAAGTGTTTACCAGATCATTAAGTTCTTTTCTTCACATTGTTCACTGTAATGGTATTTGGGAGGATGTCAGCTATTTTTTCATATCGTTTAATTACTGCAGGGTTTTTATCATGGCGCCACATTTTAAGAATGTAAAAATAACCAGGTATAAAATAAACACAACTATAAAAAAAAAACACATACAGACACCCCTTTAATGTAACACATGTTCAGACCCTCCTACAATAAACTTGGATAATTTTAACAGCCCCATTATGTAAGACAAAGGTGTATGCTCGCTTCAGGTGAGAGTCGGGATGTTGCGATGCACAGTTACGCCTCTATACTTTGTCCGTTCAGCGAATTATGTCCATCACTCCATTATTAACTGCCTTAATAGGTCTTTTGAACACGTAAACGATGCGACGGACGTAATTCTGCAGAAAATAGACTGGACTGACGTAGCATGATACTGTAGCTGACGTAGCTGTGTGTTAGCGTAATGCTCGAGTTGATTAAAATCTAATCTAGAATCTGAATTGTTTAAGTGTCTAATCATAAGACAGTTGACACTACACTGTAAAATTCTGTAAATAGATATTACTTTGAAATTATCCGGTTGCATTCAAATAGTCTCCAAAATAAAAATCAAAAGTCATTTATTGAAACTAGGCTGAGAATCAGCACTTTTTGAACGTCAAAATTACATAAGACAGTCCCCTCAAAACGCCCGTCCTTCACCACTTCCTAGTCCAGCATCGCTATTCCCAACCATTCGATATGGTCCCGAATAACATCAATCAATGTTATCCAAGGAGTCTTTTATAGGCTCTTGACAAGAAATGCTAAACCTGCAAAATTTTCTCAGTTTAAATAAAATAGACGACCATTCTTCCAGCAGCTATTTGCGTATATAAGGCAAGTCAGTAATTAAAATTGTGTTTAATCCCATCCAGTTTGTCTCTTGTTGCCCTCCCTCAGCGACGGCCTAAGCCGAGGTGCGTACCCCACAGGAGGTGCCCTTAGCGTGTAGTCGCTTAGTTGTTCGTGCATCGTGTAACTGGATTAATGGACACTTTGAATTGTTTTGTGATTCAAAAAGTTGAATACCTGCCTACCTACAATACCAAGGGTGGATCCAAGAGGGGGCATTGGGTCTTGACTCCCCCTGGGCTGGATCTATCTCGACCCCGATCTCGATTCTGATCACATTGTTAAATTTAATTAAACAAATACTTTGTATGATGGCATACACATATGCGAACGACACGCGTTACTATACTACGTTCTGTTGCTATAATTATAAGATGCACTAAATCGTTAATTGAGAATAAATATTATTCCAAGTTGGATTTTGCTGCGCCGCGCTTTCCGCTGCCCCATTCGTTCGCGGCCGCGCATCCGATCAACCGATGTGTCGATGATGCCCATGGAATTAGTATGTACTATAAAGATGCTATATATGATACAATGAGGGTGCTACGACAAAAAAGGGAACAGGCAGACACAGTTTTCTGACAGATTTTTGAAGAGGCAAAAGAAGGAGCCGAAATGCTGGACGTGGAAATTAAATGCCCCAGAATAGTGTCAAGACAAACCGCCCGAGCCCCCCTCCTGCGGGGGTTCCCAAATACGGTCAAAATATATTCACTACCAATGCAAAATATAAATGTAGAGTGCTAAAAGTTCCAGCCTATATTTTTGAACTTTCAGCATAAGCCGGCAAAGTAACACCTATTTATATACGACTGTTCAAAACAAAATCTCACCTACACAAGGCAGTGTGCAAAAAGTTTCGAGCTCGCCCCTGCATCCTATATTCTTATGACTGTCAAACTATTCTGCATAAGTCGACAAAGCAACTCCTAATTTCGTAAGAACGTTCAATAGAAACCTATCCGACAATTCCGAGACGGGTGCAAAAAATTTTGAGCTTGCCTCGCTCGCTGTTTTCGTAAATAGCATTTATTGAGGGGTCGAAAATGCACCTCCTAATATACTACAATAATATACTACAATAATTACTAATACACCATGAAATGAAGAAACCAAGAAATACCTACATGAAATGAAATAAGAAGGGGGAGGGGGGGGGGGCATTTTGTTTCTCCGCCTCGGTTCGCTGAGACGCTCACTCCGCCATTGATTGGAGCCTGTCCTCACTGGACCGCGACTATGTGACCCCTCCCTGACTCGATGGCTGGATCCACCCTTGTACAATGCAATTACGAATGTCATAGAATAATGCTTTCAAGTCTACATTTGAATTGGGTTGTTTGAGGTCTTGCGTTTATTCTGTTTCTCATCGTATATTTCGAGTAATACAAAGCTTTTGAACGCTCATGGTCATTTTTAGTCCCCTGCGGATTGCGACCGCGCGCACTGAAATATACTCGGCGAATGCAAAGTAAAGTGCACCACGATACGATCTATGGAAGCAAGTTGCTTTTAATTTAGTGTTTAAGTAACTTACTGGAACAACGCCTGGGGAGAGAAAAAACACCTACTTAAAACGAAATTGTTTGTTTTAAGAAACTGGCTTTAGTTTTTGTAGAACTTGGAAAAGTCAATAAGATTTAAATCAAGGTGAGCGGAGTAGTACGATGTTTTACTAGAATTAGGTAAGTACAGTCAGCTTTTGTGTATTTTATTGTGTGTACATAAATAATAAAATAAATAAATAAATAAAATTATTAAAATGTATGTATACAATATTATGTACTAAGCTTTGTAGCTATAACCAGATACAATATTATGGAACAAAGCTTGTGGACAATAAAATGAATGCTTCCCCGCGTATACATCTTATGTGGCTAACTGAACTTAGGTACAAAGCATCTTGAGTGTCGATCTAACGTCATCTTAATTATTAGAGTGCATTTCTGACTACACTGCAAGAATTTAACTTTGTTTGAGAGTCTATGTATATGTGGATGTCTATGTATACCTATGATGAATGAACACGAATTACGTAGGATTATAATTTTATGAAAAGCAGGTAGGTAATAATCAAGTTAATGAAAAACTAAACCACTGGGTCCAGAAGCATACGATTTAGCAAAAGAATTCCTTATAATATAGCGGAAGTAAATAAGGAAGGATTTTTGAAAATTACTAAGAAATGATAGTTTGCATGGACGTTCGTCATTTTTGCCGATATGGGAAATCTCAACGGCCACTCGGCTTGTACGTACTATATTTTCGCCTTTCAAGTCGTTAGATTCTATTGAGTTTAATTATACCTTAAATCGTAATAAGCCATCTATCCCTCTCAAATCGGCAGTAGCATACAAGAACGTCTCATGCAGTTATAAATAGATTACCCAATAAATAAGGTTGGTAGCGGAGTTGATTGCCAGGGTGCACCAGATAACGGGTGTGAAAAGGCGCCGAGAGTCACTTCACATACTTCAACTGAATGAGACGAAATTCAAAGTTTGTATAAAACGCACACTATGCAGCTAGGCATATTATAAGTTGGGGGATTATATCGCTTATAAAAATGCCTGGCTCAATGCTGGTCCTGCTCCACAACCACAACTAATTGATTAACATTTGAAAATACTGTTGGAGCTGCTGGAGATTGTAAGACTACATTTGCTTTGTATAAACTCAATCTCCTTTGTATTATATAATTGCATAGGACAAGTGTGAGTACTATGTACTATCGAGCTACCATTTACCGGGTAATGTCTTTCATTGACTTGAATGTGCCCTGGCGGCTGATAGATCAAATGTCTCGCTGACGGTGGCGCGTGTGTTGGATCATTTAGCTCCCTTCAAAATAGTTGAGCTGAATGGTGCTGATCCATGCGTCATGTTCGTGAACGGGCGCCGTCAGTTGGGACTGATCCTCTCTTAGCCACCACGGCTTATTTTAATTATTTTATTATGGATTGTTTTGTTTAAATTTATATTTTCTGTACACTGGACACTCAACGTGTACGTCTTATTTATATCGTTTTCACATAAAATTATACCTATATTCAACATTAATGATGTAACTAATATTTATGTAGCAATATAACCATGGAGTTTCTTGCCCGTTCTTCTCCATAGGTACCTACTACGCTTTGGAATGGGCAACTAGCTTCATCTTTCTGACGGACCGACTACTTGACAATTCAAAAGTGCCTGTAAATGGTTTAATTGAAATAAATGCCTTGAGTTTGAGTTGGAGTCTTGTTCTTCTCGTAACTGTGATGATTTTTGGAACGAAGTTCTTTAACTCATCTCGCGGTAGGAGAAAACTTGTAGAATTCGTCACATAACGAAAATTTAGAAATCGTCACAACGAAAATTTTAGAAATAAGTAGTCACCCAAACAAAACGCGATATGTGACATTTTATTATAAAAAAAGAAAGTAACGGAGAGAGAGATAGTTTTCATGGTTTTCGAGGGTGTCTAAGCCGACAGTGAGGTCAAAAAGAAAATCCGACATGGCAGCTGGAAATAAAAATAAAAAATCGAGTTGAAGAAAGAGCGTAAGAAACTTCGTTCTTGACGGGGGTCACTCGACTCCACGCGTTTTTTTTTTGTTATGAAGCATACTTGGAAACCTTCTGCTTACGGAGATATTGAAGGTCAAAGTTCCAAGGCAAGCACCCTTAAGCACAATGTTTTACGTGCGTTACATTATGGCTTCGTGATGGGTCTTTTTACACCCTGTATGTACTTACGTATCGTTACTCGAGAAGGCTCTTTATCTATACTAAGTATACTACAAGTAAATAAAATAGAAGTGTATGATTGTAATATCAAAATAACAGATTTTTAGTATACGCATATGAAAGTATATACGGGACTCAAATAAAAAAACTTTTTTTTTTGTGTTTTTGTTCCGATTAAAACGGCTGGACCGATTTTGACGGGCTCTTCATTGGCAGATAGCTGAGGGGCAATTCCCGTATTTTTAAGACCGTTCGCATTCTAATCTCAGTCTCAATCTGTCAAAATTACAATCAATTTACATACATTTTTGACAGGTTTTTGACATTGATTGTCGCTGAGATGAGATTGCGACTTGAATTTGAACGTTTTTTAAGTACGAGAATTGGCCTACTGATGTTATAAGGAGTAAACATGGGCTTTTTGTCCCGGAAGTAGCGGACAAAAGCTAGTCTAATCTTCTATCTTATAATATTATAAAGAGAAAAGATTTAATTTTTTGTATGAAAGAAAGAAAGAAAGAAAATGCGTTTATTGGCATTACAGCAAAATAAATACACCTTAATACTATAAAAACAGAATACAAAAATTATAATGCCAAACGGGCCTCAGCTCAGCATAATGTCAGATGACAACACAAGGTGTACCACCTGACGCTGATTTACAGCTGCAACCCACCTGTATGTTTGTTTGTTACGCTTTTACGCTAAAACGGCTGAACGGATTTGGATGAAATTTGGCACATGGGTAGACCATGACCTGGATTAGGACAAAAAATACTTTTCATCCCGATATTTCTACGGGACCGATACTTATGCGGGCGAAATCGCGAGGTACAGCTAGTTTTAAATATATTTAAGAATTGTGCCATTCTTTCAGACAAAAAGTTATTTGAAATGAAATGAACCTCGATTTTCTTTTTCTATTTGACCGAAAACTCTAACAACAATAGCTTGGTTGGACTGATTTCAACGTTTAAAAGTAAGAAATAATGAAAATATATTAAACGAGTCATGAGATTGACATACTGAAGCGAAACATAAATTGCAGAATTAGAGAGAATATATTTTTTGAATTTTTTTAAAGCCACGCAATGTTTCAGCTGACATGACTAAAAGTTAACGAGAATAATGAAAATCGAAGGACGAGTAATAATGGTTGACTTTTATAGTCAAATTGAGAGTTATTTTTACAATAAAGCAAATACTTTGTGGCTTCAAAAAAAGTGATAGTTTTTTTTTATTTTTTTTTGTATGGCATCTCGCAGTTGGCCTTGAGAGGCCGTGACTGCTTAACCGGTCAATACTGTGGTGCCTTCGAGCTAACTCAAAGCCTCCAGCCAGGGGCATAATATTAAGTATAAACTAAGCGACCATCACCTAAGGGCACCCCCTGTGGGGTACGGACCTCGGCTTAGGGCGTCGCTGGGGAAGGACAGCAAGTTGGGGACAGGCTGGATCAAAATGGGTTCATTATTATTAAGGGGTAAAACAACTGGCTCAGCTACGCCACCAGCTGGCTCTGTGGATCCGATCAAGGGAGGGGAAGAGGAATCTATCGGGGAGGAACGCGGACGCGGACGCGAAGGACCTCGGCGGCGAGGTCGGAACTTCGTTTTGTGTCTGTGTTTGTATACTGTACTGGTGGCCCTACTGCTTTCCTGGAGGAGGGTGGTGGGGTCGTCGGGGTCGGTCAGTGCGTGCCTTGGACGGCGGATTTTACTGATTCTAGAGGGGGCATAACTGGCGGCCTTCGCAACCAGAGAGTGATAGAGTACTGAAAGTAATGTTTTCAGGCAATCCCTTAATAGTTTTAAATGAGTAGTGTACCTACTTTTAACTGCCCATAATATCTTCCAACCTTGTTTTGAGCTCAGAGCGTCGACGATGTCTAGTTAATAATTATTTTTATATTTTGTTCTCTGTGGAGTAGATGCAAGAATCCCGGGGTTCATACATTGTTAAACTAACTAATTAGTTAGAAAAAATCGGATATCCACCGAAATAAAAACAGTTTTCATAAAAATTATATTGTGAAAACCCTAGACCAGTTGTCTAGGGTTTCCCAAGACTGCGATGGCCACTACATAGCCTCCGCAATTTACCGTCGAATGACGTCACTGAAACTTTGTTTATGAAAGCAAGAAGTCAATCCCTGGTGCCATTTTCGTGACGGCCGACCCAGTTTAAAAAAAAAATAATATGAACATTACTGCGTTTGGAATATAGTTCTTTATAAAAAATTGATAACTTATTTCAGCACTAATTGTCAGTTTTGTATTAAGAGCTTAACCAAAGTCGGAATAAAGTTCGAATTTCAAAATTGCATTCATGGTTAAAACCTGCGTCTGAATAAGTCGGATTTAGTCAATTCGAAATATGGTATATTGGCAAATAAATCTAGTACCTATATAGAAAGTAAAAGAGAGATAGATAGAGTATTTAAGGGATATGTAAAGCTGACAAAAAAAAAACACGGTAAATTACACCTAAAACGATAAACAGAAAAATTAGTTAAATCACCTTTTTATCAACGATCTAGGTATAACAGGTTTTTAAGTGCTTATATTATGTAAAAGACGCTTAGGCTATAAATTATTCTAAGCGGATAATGGCTCTGTAAGTTACCGGCTAAATAACATAAAGATTTTGTGGTATGGTTTTGTTCCTTACATATGAAATTGGCGTTTTCACAAACTGGCCACTTTGATCTCAAATATCTGGCGTTTGGTTGGCGTGGCAATTCCAAATTTAAATTTATTTAAAATTTAGGCTTCAGTATTTGTGTTTCCATTTTAGCGATTCATTTGCTGTCGCGCCATTTCTTTTTCTTTGACATCGTTCTATTCACAATATGGAAAACTTAAAATGAGGGGTTATTTACGAATCGTTCCACCGTGGCACCAGCGCTGCAGAAATAACTCGAAGGATTAATGATGTGTATGGGGAAGCTACCGTAAAAGAAAACACGGTACGCTTTTGGTTCCAACCACAGAACAGATAATGATCTGTTCTGTGGCTCCAACGTTTTCGTTCTGGAAATTTTGACCTACAGAATAAACCCCGTGGACGTCCGGAGACCCTAGTTGCTAATGAAGAATTAAAAGTGATCGTGGAAGCAGATCTATTGCAAACCACGTCAGAGTTAGCAGCAGTCTTTGGTGTGAGTGATAAAATATTATAATTCACTTGAAACAAATTGGAAAAGTGAAAAAGCTCAAAAAATGGGTACCGCATGAATTGAGTGAAGCAAACCAACAAACACGAGTCGAGCGCTGCGTTACATTACTCTACCGTCACAATAACGAGGGGATTTTGAACAGTATCGTTACTTGTGATGAAAATTGGAACCGGTACGATAATCAGAAATGCTCATCACAATAGTTGAACCCAGGAGAACCGGCCAAGTCCTGCCCCAAGCGAAAGTTGACTCAGAAAAAGGTACTGGTAAGTGTCTGGTGGTCCAGTGCTGGTGTCATCTACTACAGCTTCTTAAGATCTGCCTAGAAGATTACGGCAGATCTGTATTGTCAACAATTACAAACCATGATGGAAAAGCTAGCCGTTAAACACCCGAGACTGGTCAATTGCTCTAGCCCACTGCTGCTTCAAGACAACGCTAGACCACACACTGCACAACAGATGATTCAATAAACTACTAATAAAATGGCGAAAATGCATCATATATAACAATGATACATACTTTCTAGTTGCACTTAACGTAACTTTTATACATAAGTACTACAAAAAAACTGCCTCCGCATCAAACTTATAATTGTTCCAAAACATATTAAAAAAAATAGCTTGTAGTTAAACGAAACGAGCTTGCAAGTAGGCAGCATTCATTTAACTATTAAACGATTCTAAAACAAAATTCGCTTTAAATTTTAATAACGTCACCTACAAAGTACAGTCCTCAATTTTCCGAAATGACAATATCTATATACGTAGAAGACGGCGCGCTGATTATGAATTAGTTTTAATTATAAATTACGCAACAATTACAGTACGATTTTAGTTAATTGTTAATCATAACTTGAATTGTCAACATTGTTTTAGTCGATTCTGTAATCAATAATATTAAAAGTTACTAAATTAGAGCGGGTAACCCCAAATAGAGTAGTAGGTATCGCCACGAGTAATGGCAGTCGTCATTCTGTTGACAGTTGCCGCACGAGGTGCACACTTGCTAATTCACCTATTGGCTCCTAATCCAGTTTAATCTTGTTTATTGTGTATGATTTTGTAAATTGTGAACCAACCAAATAAAAGGACGTTCAACAATAGCAGTGTGCTGTTGTTTTTCAATTCCTGTCGTTATAACGCCCACGATGGATGGTGACAGCCAAGACCACCATGAGGCCCCGTCTGACGCTCTTGCATATATAAATATACATAATTATTATGTTCTGTCGACGATTGGTCATACATAATAATAAGATGCTTCTACTAGCTACTCAGAATTCCGGTACGTTATAGTCCAAAACATGGTAAATACAGTCACGAGCTTAAATATCTTCCATTTAACCAAGATTCAAAAGCGAATTCCTCCTAAAGTACTGTGGTATAACGAACATTATAGCATTTTCGAAACCATACTGTTGCAAGTGAAACCACTTGTTGAAACGTCTTGAAATCACTTGCAAACGATATATCACGAGAAATTTGCTTTTGATTGTAATTATTAATTTAAATTATTGTCATAATAAATTTGAATTTGTACTTAAAAAGTTTGCAGGCATTTAACTTTACCAAAATATTATGGTATGTTCACATGGGTACCAGAAATGGTAAATATTTATTTATTAAAACTTTATGCACAAGTGAAAAAAATACTGTACAAAGGCGGATTTAATTCCTGAGGCATTTTCTACCAGTCAAACTTAGTTAAATATGAGGATCCTATTAATGTTATGTAGCACTGATGTACCATATTAGCTACCCGTATTATGCGAATTGTATTATATTATTCGTATTATATAAATATTTTTAATTTGGTTTGATTTGGCATAAATAGAAGTGTTTGCTACTGACTATACCTGCATAAGTTATTATTCCAAATCTTCCCCGAGTACCAGAGGTTTACGTCGGGTAGACAGTTTCTAATTACTTATGGACATTTGAGCCCTCTAACATGTTTGTTGTGATTGTCTTGTGGTTTTTGGGTAGAATTTGTTAACCCATTTTGGTCGAGTTTTGATAAGTTGTAATACCTAGTCAGAGACAGGGGAGGACATTAACTATTTACGGTTATTTGTTTTTATGCAGTTGGCGTTATGGGTCCGTAATTTTATGATCTCATTTACCAAAAAAAAACTACGAGTAAGTAACTCAAAGCAAAACAGGTACGATCTACTAATTAAATGTGTGTACAGGGTGAATTTTTGAGATGGGTAAAAAGACCCAGTTAAATTTCTCGCTAAATTAGCTTTTTTAGCTAAAAATATCGTTTGCTATCCGAAATCGAGCTTATGCTTCTTTTGAGTACCTACTTTGCTTGGTTTTTCATAGTTTCGTTCTGGAGTACCATCACGAAAATTCACCATGTGTACAACGCTACGAGGTTCTTTTTTTTTCAAGGCGATCTTGTTTTGTTAAAACAATTTCTGTGATAATTTTACAAATGTTTAGCAACAACGCCCCTTGTTAATGTCATTTAGGCGCCAAAAGCTCCTTGTAGCACTCTATATACGTAGGTATTACAGAACATCTACTGACTGGAAAATTTAAGATCTCAGCCATTATGATGTACGGCATCGAAAGAAAAAGAAGAAAGAAAATACGTGTAGGTATTTGCGGTAATCATGACACAGAGAACGAACACATACACAAAAAAGAACAAGTTGGGGAAAATATGCGTCACATCCACGCAAAACGGCCATCGCTCAGCATAATGCTACGACCCTATGCGAGACAGAGCTCCAGCGCTGGTTTTCACCGACAGCCGGCGCTGACGTGATGTCGCATCGGTGATATCCAAGGTATCCGCATCCGCCTCAAAGAGATGTCAGCACCAACGACGGGGTCCGCTAGGTTCGATGCCTGCCAGGGTTGTGGGAAAGTCCGAAAGGGTTACCGAGGCCCCTGGCACAGGCAACTGAAGGAACACGGACGGGTTTTAGTCAGTAAGAGTCTGACACTCCTCCACCCAGAGCGGGAGGAGATTTTGAAGATTTCCGAACCTAAAAATAAAAAGAAATGGTATCCAACCTGGTGTGGAACTTTGACGCTGTAGCAACATCGTTGTTCCTATACTGCATGTAACAGTACTGCTACTGCGAATGCTATACTAATGAGGGGCTGAAATAAACAGACAAGACGAATTTATTATTATGATTGTCAGATATACAGGGTGACAGGGACATCGGCGCGCAAATTGTAACCATGAATTCAGCACACGATTCTAGAAATTTTCTCTTCTAGCGTATCAAAAAATCGTTGATTATAAAAAAGAGACTGCCGTTTCATAGAAAAGTGCCATACCTACGCGGACAAAATGTATGGAACAACTATTATTAATTTAAGAATCATGTCACCACCCTGTAACGTATAGCCTCCATTTTCCAACATTTGAACACTTATTTGAAGGCTTTGTAAGAATGAATGGCAAAGTGCAAAATTTGTGATATTACTTTGCTCACATGCTCAAATATTCGTGCACACGTCGCGACTTTATAGGTATTTCAGTATTTTAAGCTATATTATCATTATTGCAAGTTGCTGATACTGACTAATGTCAAAACGTTAAAGCTGTGAAGTTTTTGTTTTGAAGCCATTTTTCACGTTACACGGCTAGTCCTTACCGCCCACTCACTAAGAGTACGTTAGACAAGACTACCTAAATATTTGATTGGGCCGTGGTCGTAATATTTAATATTTAATCTAGAAGTAATCCCACACTGTCCTTCATGGTCAGTCACGACGCCGCGCCGCCGTCAAATCATTTCTTATATAAATGTAGCCCTATAACGCCTCGTAAATATTTAGTGCTGATTATGTTACACCAACGAAGTCTACATGCTAGAATACTTCGCCTACAAGCATAAATATGGATTAATCAATTGTATCTATAGGCACCAACAGGGTGGTCATCTCGCCCGTAATTTAGTTTTAGTGAATAAGTCTTCTACTTCACTATCTTTCCCTTCTCTATCAAGCACTATCTCTCTGATTCCTTATTTCTTAACTTGCAGAAAAAGCTCGTCATTTTCTGCATCTGTTGGTTTGATTAAATTCTTTCCGGACTCAACGACATCTTCATTTCGTCTCGGACTAACCGTGCCGTCGCCGTCGCTAGTTCATCTTCCTTCTTTATTAGTTTAGATCTTTACACTATCTAGATTCTCTTCTATAATTAAAGTTTCTTGTCTGATTATTTATTTAATGAAGCTTGTGTCTCAGTCGGTATTACTTTGAAAACTACTTAAAGTGCAGTATTTTGTTCGAAGTTTAAAAATTAGGTCACAATATATTTTAAGATCTCATGGTCAAATTTTATAACATGAAAAACGCTTAATCTGCCCTAAGATTTTATCGATAGTTTTTGTTATTCTAAGTAGATTAGTTTCCACACAATGCGTCTCCTAAACATGCCATTCGGTGCTTAACATAATAGGATACGTTCTGTAAAAAAATAAAAGAGAAATGAAATACCCGACTTATCGAAACATTAAAAGTTTTATCTAACTCTAAGTGGCGTATATCAGGAAAATATCCCTAACTATAAATGTTTGAAAGCTCTCAACTCTGTCATCCGTCGTCGTAAGGAATCAAAAGTTTTAGATAGAAATGTAGTAGTGTCAGAAAGTAGTTGCTAAACAAAGTGGACTCTCTTGTCACATTTATTGTGGAAACTTTACAACATACTTTTCTTTTACAATATTTCCGTGTTCTGAGAAACAGAAATATAACGAAATAAGTGAAGTGGTATATACTATTTGTCATACCTAGCATAGTTACAGACAAGAAACGTCAAAGCTGTTGTCTTGTCTTTTCCTAGAATTCTAGGATCCTTTGATATATTTATTTATTTATTTAACACTTTAAGCACACAAATGTACAGAGGCGGACTTAATGCCATAGGCATTTTCTACCAGTCAACCTTTGGGTGATGCAGAGACAAACAGTGGCAGGTGCAAATTATAATGATATTTTAGGTTAAATAATTTTAAATAATATATAGACACGTATAAACTTATTTAGTCTATAAATACATATAATACATATAACTAATTATATATAAATATAAGCACAAATAAATGTACATAAATACACGAGTATGTTAAAAACAAATTGGACAAACAATGAGAAAACATTACCGCTGTGATGATACCGCTAGCTTCTTACGAATGTGCTCGCGAACTTTAGTTTTAAAGGATAATCGGTTGGTTGCCATCCTGATTTCCTGGGGGAGTGCATTCCACAGAGAGATAGATTGAACAAAGAAGGAAGAGTGAATGAAGTCTGTGCGGTGAGTGGGACATTGAAGAAGACGATTGTGTGAAGAACGTAGATTTCTATTGTGGTTGGCGCAAATGTACTGAAAGTGGGGGGCTAGATAACCAGGGGAAGAGGGAGAATCAAGAAATGAAAACAAGGTAGTCAGCGCCCTTTGCTCTCTGCGCTGGCGTATGGGCAACCACTTTAGAAGCGACCGATGCGCAGAGACGTGATCATATTTACGCAGATTAAAAACGAATCGAATGCAGTTATTCAGAAGATGGTCAAGTTTGTCGAGGAGACCTGCATTCAGGTCATAGTAGCACACATCACCATAATCGATGATAGGGAAAATTAAGGATTGCACAAGCATTGTCTTCGTACTTGATGGTAATAAATTTTTCAGTCTGTACAGAGCCCGCAGCGTGCCGGTAAGCTTCTGGCTTACCCTAGCGACTTGAGTACGCCAGTTCAAACGTATGTTGTTATTTCTGACAACTTAAGGCAGTGTTAAACTAGCCCTTAGTTCTTAAAATTCTCTGGAATTTGTCTGACTCACTGTTGTCGTTTCGGGAAAATTATGCCCTCAAATCAAATAACATGCTGTCAATTATGTTGTTAGCTGCTGTAATTAGTTTGCCGAATCAACAATAGCCACTCAAATCGCTTGAAGTGACATTTAGCTACAGATACATTCAAGATAAACCCTTCAGAAACCGTAAAACCGGGTATGAAGTAGATTCTCCAACACAACACAACTCAAGTAAAATTAGTTTCATTTCACCTCCAACAAGTTTGTAAAGCTAAAGTTTAAAAGCTGAGAAAAATGGAATCTTTTACTTTGTCCTTGCAAGTTGTATCAACTGAAAAGCTTGTCTGTCTTATTGGCATGGAGCCAGCCTCGCCACAGTTTGCTCGCCGTACGTCCTTTGACCCGGAATGTTATTTTTACACCGATTTCTAAAGTCGATACGAGAGCGACGATACGTTAACGTTTCACCGTCCTAGTTCGGATCTGGATTTAAAAGAAATGTAATAATGTTGACATTGAAACTATTATACTTGTCAAACCATAAAACTGTATAGATAAAAGATTTGCTACTAAATTCCGACGTCTTGCGTATTTTAGATATTTTGAATGAAACGTATTTGACAATACTGAAAGAATAGTGGATTATTTATTGCAGGATAAAATAGTTTGAATTTTTTCAAGATAGCACATACCAGCGAAAAGCAAAACGATTCAATTAAGAACCGGGTTAGATTACATTGTAGTAGCTTACCACATTATGCGATTCCACAAGCTCACGCAAGATATTTATGCGAAACGTGGATTCAAGTGGCGCCTGGGGAATAATATCAACGCTGGCTCAACTGATAGGGACCCTAAGAGCAATGCATATAATAATACGTCCATAAAGATCATATTATCAAATAATAATATAATTTCTAAGATGACAGCAAAATATAATATATCGTTCAATTTCTCGAAAAAATATACGCATCTCTGCCTCTGAAGTGATTATCATTCTATTCTGAAGAGTCCTTTACAGAGGTCTCTCTATATATTGAAAGTTCAAGGGGCATTAACGATTACGAACCGTTGTATGGTTAATAAGCCCAAGAGTCGAAAGGACAGATGGGTCGGTCATAATGACACAGTCATTTTAACGAAAGTCGCCATGCATTTAGTCTACAAAGTTCTACTCCAAATATCCTGGGAGCTAATAAGGTTTACGTTACCAAAAGCCACGTTTAAAACCAGGCTAATAGTCTCCAGCGCACTATTCAGAAATTGTGTGAATATTTTTGAAGTATAAAGTTTACAAATGAAAATTTAATATTCGCAACATGAATAATGAGTTAGCAGTCGACCGCGATGGTTGTCACTGATGAAAAGGGTTTTTAAATGGTGGGCTGATTTGGAATAATATGTATTAAGTACTGCTGTTTGTTGGTAGCAAGTATTTGACTGTCTTGTAAGGACGAACTGATACTCTAGTAACTAGTGCTATAATGATGCTTGTTGCTTACGGAAGCGATAATCGCAGCTACTTTTGTTGCTTCCTAAAGCCATGATTGCAGCTAACAGAACTTTCCTTTTTTTTTATGGCATCTCTCAGTTGGCCTTGAGAGGCCATGACTGCTTAGCCGGTCAATCCTGTGGTGCCTTCGAGCTAACTCAAAGCCTTCAGCCAGGGGCATAATATTAATTATAAACTAAGCGACCATCACCTAAGGGCACCCCCTGTGGGGTACGACCCTCGGCTTAGGGCGTCGCTGGGGGGGGACAGCAAGTTGGGGACAGGGTGGATCAGAATGGATTCATTATTATTAGGGGGGTTTAAAACTACTGGCTCAGCTACGCCACCATCTGGCTCTGCGGATCCGATCAAGGGAGGGGAAGGGGAATTTATCGGGGAGGAACGCGGACGCGAAGGACCTCGGCGGCGAAGTCGGAATTTCGATTTGTGTCTGTGTGTGCTGTATACCTACTGTACTGGTGGCCCTACTGCTTTCCTGGAGGAGGGTGATGGGGTCGTCAGGGTCGGTCGTCGTCTTCGGTGCGTGCCTTGGACGGCGGATTCTACTGATTCTAGAGGGGACATAGCTAGCGGCCTTCACAACCAGAGGATTGCGATGGCTCCCAGCGATATCAAAGAAACGCTTGCAAGCGCGTTTCATGAATTCTGAACTTTCCACATTTTGGCCCGGCTTATATAGCGAAATATTCCCTACAGGTTGCAACCTGCTACCGCGCCATCGCATCGGTTTCTTTCCATGCGACGCGTGGATGGTTGGTCAGGCACAAACTTGCTCCCCGACAGGTTGCGACCTGCTACCGCACCATCGCATCGGTTTCTTTCCATGCGACGCGTGGATGGTTGGTCAGGCACAAACTTGCTCCCCGACAGGTTGCGACCTGCTACCGCACCATCGCATCGGTTTCTTTCCATGCGACGCGTGGATGGTTGGTGAGGCACAAACTTGCTCCCCTACAGGTTGCGACCTGCTACCGCACCATCGCATCGGTTTCTTTCCATGCGACGCGTGGATGGTTGGTCAGGCACAAACTTGCTCCCCTACAGGTTGCGACCTGCTACCGCACCATCGCATCGGTTTCTTTCCATGCGACGCGTGGATGGTTGGTCAGGCACAAACTTGCTCCCCGACAGGTTGCGACCTGCTACCGCACCATCGCATCGGTTTCTTTCCATGCGACGCGTGGATGGTTGGTCAGGCACAAACTTGCTCCCCGACAGGTTGCGACCTGCTACCGCACCATCGCATCGGTTTCTTTCCATGCGACGCGTGGATGGTTGGTCAGGCACAAACTTGCTCCCCGACAGGTTGCGACCTGCTACCGCACCATCGCATCGGTTTCTTTCCATGCGACGCGTGGATGGTTGGTCAGGCACAAACTTGCTCCCCGACAGGTTGCGACCTGCTACCGCACCATCGCATCGGTTTCTTTCCATGCGACGCGTGGATGGTTGGTCAGGCACAAACTTGCTCCCCTACAGGTTGCGACCTGCTACCGCACCATCGCATCGGTTTCTTTCCATGCGACGCGTGGATGGTTGGTCAGGCACAAACTTGCTCCCCGACAGGTTGCGACCTGCTACCGCACCATCGCATCGGTTTCTTTCCATGCGACGCGTGGATGGTTGGTCAGGCATGAACTTGCTCCCCGACAGGTTGCGACCTGCTACCGCACCATCGCATCGGTTTCTTTCCATGCGACGCGTGGATGGTTGGTCAGGCACAAACTTGCTCCCCGACAGGTTGCGACCTGCTACCGCACCATCGCATCGGTTTCTTTCCATGCGACGCGTGGATGGTTGGTCAGGCATGAACTTGCTCCCCGACAGGTTGCGACCTGCTACCGCGCCATCGCATCGGTTTCTTTCCATGTGACGCATGGATGAGTATAATATTAGCGAGTTGTGTGTGTTTGGTATGACTATAAAAATGGTTTTGGATTATTACCCGACTGCGCCAGGGGGGTTATGTTTTTACTTTAACTATTTGCATGATTAGTTACAAATTGGTTTTAATTGAACCTACGTCATTTGGGCTTCGTCTACAGGTACGTTATTATCATAATGTTTAATGGTTTTGATTTTCCAGAATGGACAGAAGGTTATTTATCGAAGTATCAATCTATATAATATAGGTACTGTGATTATCCAAGAACCTTAATTATTTAGTAGGCCTTAGCTATACCCGCCCATACGCTTACATTTTCTAAAACCGAGACAATTCTGAGTTTTTTCGTTAAGGATTTTTAGTCAGTTGACGACGAACAATTCCGTATAGCATAAAGAAATCTCAGCAAGAAATAATAAAACAAAAACCTACAAATCAGAGCTCAGCGAAATCCCCCGCGAGAAAATAAGAAACGTACAAATAAAACGTTGAAACGCAAAGTATGGGGAAGATTTCTTCTCTAATCCGATCAGAAATAAAGATTAGTCAGCAAACACATTTATCAAAATTACTTTGGAAATGTTCTTACCTTCCGCCCGAACTTTTCCACACAACTCATTGAGATAAACGAGGCAAGGATCATAACTGCCGGGAAACTGAGAGTCTGGAGTTTTGGATTCCACGTGACGGCAGATTTCAAAATGGCGGGCGAATACGTCAAAGTTGTGAAGTTTCTGCTGTTCGTTTGAAACGTCACCAGTATGATGTGTGAAAGTTTATCAATAGTCACAACGAAATTGATAGATAGTGGTTTTGGGTTCTGTTGAGTCTACTTAAATATTTATGTTAGAGGCACCAACACTTCTGTTTAGAAGAGACCCTGGTAGGTCATCAATATAAAACACAAAACTAAGGCTGTAAAAAAGGTTTTTGTAGAATTATCCTATCACATTTTTTTTTTTTAAAACGTTGCCCCACACTAGGAATTTCTCCTGTATCGTGGGTGCGTTTACAAACATTTAAACTCACATACACAAACAGCCAGATCCGGAACAACTACTTGCAGGTCATACAAATACTTGTTCCGTGCGGGAATCGAACCCGCGACACGCTGCGCAGCAGTCAACATTAGAACACAGTAGGCAAAATTATCGTATTGTTGTAGATTACTTAGTATGTGCCAAAAAAAAACAATACATAAACTAGAATAAAACGACAAAACAGCAGTGCGACGCGACGTCGACTTAACCCAACATTATTATAAAAGAGTGACAAGCTTATCCCAATTTGATTTGCTTCAACCTCGACCTAAGTTTACTGAAGAAAATACCCGAAATACAAATCTTGGCAGCCCAAAGACTCGCAAGTTCTTTTGCAATTTAACAAGTGTTTAAAGGGAACTTGATGGATTTAATAATAGCGACAGTAATACAATAAGCCTTAATCAATCTCTCTTTTAGAATAAAAGTGAACACAGATTTCGCATGTTTTGGTAAGATACAAAAAAAAACTAAGTACATCTTGAACATAGTAATTAGGTATTGTGGGGTGGAGTGATGATTCGAGCATTCATTTTACGTATCTACATGTTTTCTTTTGCCGCGTTGTATAAAATATTACTTTTCGAAAAAATAACAAAAGAACATCAATATGTGTGTAGATCGCGCCGAATCGTGTTTTGTAGGCCTTTCTTTATATATACGTATAGATTTTTTTAATCTTCAACTGATATTAAAAAGACAAAATGAAACATGTTTTTTGTTACTCACATAATTATGGTTTTGAAGGAAACCTTTGGCACTGGGTTATAAGTAAGCTCTTGAATTTTCATTCAGTCAATTTAGTTCTGTATTTATTACATTGCCGTTGACATTCAGTTTTCTCAGAAACGCAATTGTCGATGCAGCTTCCTGTAACACATATTATTATTTGTTTTAAAACATACCTCTTATATTGTATTTGCTAAGAGTGTCGTCGAACAAAGGAAAATTTATATGTAAATCTGTGATGATATTTCTGAGTACCTACTGGTCACAGCTGCGACCATTTCTAGGAAGAGAAAACGTGTTTTATTGTTATCGATATGTTAAAAAATAAACAGGAAAATGTATTGAAAAAACATTGATCTGGGGTTCAAATAGAATTCACGTGTACGCATTTTCTCCGGGGCTTCTCCAAACATTGCTTTACCTTAATAAATGTTTTTATTTTTTAGACGTTATTCTTCTGATTGAAAATATATCCACGTTGCTTTTCTCGCAGAGTACCCTCTCTGGGGGAAATGCAGTATTTCTGAACGCGGTTTTTGGTTCACCTGTTATCAATTATGTACATACTCATACACATCTTAAGAGCCTGGCAGGAGAGAGGGCGCGATCTTTTTTTGTTTAAATTTTCTATTCGATTTATTCAGGGAAAATATAACTTCAGTTTTTAATGAAGCGTCAGACATCGTAAAATAAGCTCGATTTTAGGGTTCTGTACTCAAAGGGTACAACACTATCCTCCCATACCTATAAACACTGTAATTGGAAAACACTGTAAAAGCCAATTATTTTTAAAAGAGTAACCGTGTGGTTTCTTACCAGTTCTTCTCCATAGGAAACGACCAATTGAAACCGTGCACCTAGCTTCTGACGTTTCACAAGTGCCCATGTAGATTTATGTGAAATAAAATATTTTGATTTCTAACGGGACCCTATTACTAGGGCTCTGCAGTCCGTCCGTCCGTCTGTCTCAGGGCTATATCTTTTGAACCGGAATAGGACATTTGAAATTTTCACAGAGTGTGTACACACGGTTACACATCAAGCTATACATTTCCAGTTTACACTGACCTCTCATTGTAAGTAAATCCTATACCATGCGAGATCAATTTATACTGGAAATATATAGCTTGATCTGTAGCCGTGCGTACTACTATAACCGCAATTACAACACATAATAAAAATAAAATTAAGTTAAAAATTCGAGGATCCCTATAAAATGAACGTGTTTTTTTTCTAAGTATTTAAATAAAATTGTCGTCTTAAATATTTGTACAGTGGTGCGAAACCCTTAGTGTGCGTGTCCGACTCGCACCTGACCGCTTTATATTGATTTCGTCAGGTATTTAAATCGCCAAGCTCCGCCATTTTAGTTTTCATTTCAGGAATGCCTACTGTTCATCTGTTTCTGTATTTTATTCAACCCAGATATGTTTTCGCGATATTAATGGTTTAGTAAATCGCCCCATTACCGGGAGCTTTGTGTACGAATATATCACTCGGTCGTAATGAACTGATGTTAACGGACTGAGAGAGAATTGTTGCGTGGACTTAGTATGTAATTGGTGGGTATAAATGTGTGAGAGAAAAGAGAAACTTCGCGAAATTAAGACTAACTATCTCCTAAGGAACAAATCAAAATGTTTTCTAAGAAAATTAGGCCCGACGTTGCGGAACACAGTCTAGGAATTATACAATTGTAGGACTTAGTCATTCTTATCTACAAATTCTAGGCAAAATATTCCGTCAAATAATTTTATTATCGACTTTTCTGTATAGAAATTCTTTTAAAAGAAAAGGAAAACCCCAGTTAAGTAGTTACTCCTCTTCTTAGCGAGTCGACGGCAATTTAAATTGAGATTGGTCAGAAATTGGCTACAACTTTGGCGCCTTCAGTAATGAATGACCCTCAGTTCTTGTAACGTGCAGACAACATGACACACAGGACAGCAACAGCAGTGTGAGGAACCGCATTTACACTCCAGGGTGGCGTAATCTAAGAAGTTCTCCATCTGATCGGGATTTACTTGCTGCAGGCGCTGCAGCCAACCTGGGGTCGGATTCTGTTTAAAGACTTTCTGGTTAGCCAAGGCAACTCATCTCACTCACGAGTAGTTATCGATAGCATCATTTATTTTTATCAATCAGAGAAGTAGTTATTAAAGTTATAAAAAAATCGACTTAAAAAAATTATTTATTTATTTATTAAAATCTCCCTTACAACTATCATTACAGGTATGTCCCTAATGCGATAGCTTGCTCTCAAAACTAACTTAAGTATTTACAATATAAAACTATGAACAACGTAAAAAATAAACTAGTACTACTTATCATAGCTTTTGTACTAAGTTTCAACTATAAAACACAATATTTAAATATAAAACACTAATTTATACTATAACATAAACTAATTTTTTACATATAAAACAACAACGTTTAGCCTACTCTAATCTACACTATAACATAAACTAAATTTACATATAAAACAACAACGTTTAGCCTACTCTAATCTATACTATAACATAAAATAAACAGCAGTATTTTTGCGAATTCACTCTTAGAGCATGTAAATACATCGATCTGGGTCAGAGCCCATTCGTCCCCTAAAATTCGTCCCCCAGCATAAAAGTTGTGGATTCGGCCCCTATATAGGTGCCCATTGGTCTCCTGGTAGGGGACCAATTAATATTTTAACAAAAAATATTATTTTTAAGGTACCCATTCGTCCCCTCTAATATATTATATACAATATAAGTTAAAGATTCGGCACCTATTCAGGTGCCTATTGGTCCCCTGAGATAAAATTAGCTATATTTTACTTAAGAAACGGTTAACATAGTACACTTGTGAACAGTTTATTAACGGAGTTAATTTAATAAATCATAACAGATCATTGAAAAAAGAGCTATGATCAATGATAATCCGTCATGATAATAATATAACCTGACGATAGGCTTACGATGTAATATTGTCTCTCGTCTCACGAATGGCTTGTTAAAAAAACGGGTTACAAAATAGATTATTTTGTAAATTTTGTAAGTTTGATTATTTATTAAACTTAATCTTATTTCAAATAAACATGATATCTACCGAATTACTATATTTTTTATTTTACCATTTTCTGCGCGACTGTACCAAGCTGCAGTATACACATATACATGTACTTATATTAGAAGAATTAATAAAA
The DNA here is from genome assembly GCA_937001585.2 of Brachylomia viminalis. Taxonomy (NCBI): domain Eukaryota; kingdom Metazoa; phylum Arthropoda; class Insecta; order Lepidoptera; family Noctuidae; genus Brachylomia; species Brachylomia viminalis. The sequence goes on along the minus strand of OW443302.2, from coordinate 7,366,387 downwards.
ATAAATATTCTTCAGGGGACGAATGGGCCCCTCAAAAGTTCCAGGGGACGAGTGGGCACAGGGTGCGAATCTTAGGGGACGAATGGGCTCTGACCCATCGATCTTGACGTGAAGATCGTTAATAACCCGAATTGCGTTTTCAATGGTGTTTTAGCGAGGAGGGTGGTAAATTACATTACTCTTCTCACAACACAATCTACAGCACAGTGTAATAACCAAAGAAGGCTCCCATAGCAAACATGGCCAGTATGCTGTGGCGGTATCCACGTATGTACATCGCCACATGCAAACTACACGACACACTAACGTCACGCAAAAATTCTGCATCGCGCAAGCAGAATTTACCGCGCAACTAGCATATTATATACATCGTCCCGACATCAATCGTCGGGCAGTTGCCCACCAGACACAACACCCGCCTGGTCTGAGGATCCTCATTTTCTATGGAGGTATGAGTGAACTTTACACTATGTTCCCCATACCTCTATAATGCAAATATTTTGGTACGGTGTTATAAAGGTTCCGATGACGTATCTCGTGACTTATCTCTCTGACGTACATATGCACTACATTGTAGCATCCTCCAGCTCACAAACCGCCGCAAAGTCTTGCTTTGATTAACACCGCAATGTTTGCTGATGACAGCTTCATTATCCAACAAAGCAAAAAGGGGGTTAAGTTGTTATTAATATTATAAAATATATTCTAAAGTCACCGTCAGAGTCACGCGAGCGTCTCTTGATAGATGGAATTAACAAATAAACATATTTTTGCAGCCTGGTTTTCCTAGACTTTGGATTCTAACGTTGTAGGTAAGTTATCATCATTCATCATTCTCTTGGCCTTATCCCAATTTATTTGTGGTCAGCGTTCAACCAACACCTCTTTTTGTTCCATACTTTTGCTATTAGTCGTCATTCGGTAGTTACCCCCATTCACATAGTCCATCGTTTCTTTGGTCTTCCCCTCCTCTTAGAGCCATGCGGCTGCGATTGCTGTGAGGAATGTTTTGAGTAAGGATCACTCATGCTTGCATTTGTGCTCAAAAGTTTCCTAATCACATTTCAAATAGGTAGGTAACGGTTGGCCCCGAAAACATATATCTATTAAGATTACGCATTGATGCAGTAAATCCTTCAATACAATATCGACACTGTATTAAACTATTCATATGTACAGACTAGATGAGAGCTTCAATTTAACGAATTACCTCGTCGAAAATTACGTTATTAAATTTATGATCAATCATTATTTCAGATTTTGACCTTTGAAGGCTAGAGAACTACTTTATAAAATCTGAATTTCCACCGTTATGCCTTGAATCTAAGTCTAGCAACAAATCTGACGAAATAACAGGATGCGCGATGGTAAGTTCGGTGTGTTTATGCCTGCAATGCTTTTTAAATTACCTATATTATTATAATCAGCCTATAATTTTCCCAATGCTGGGACACAGGCCTCCTCTCTGTGAGAGAAAGTGGGCCGTAAGCCACCACGCGCGCTCAGTGCGGTTTGGTAGTGGTTCAAGGACATGCCGGTTTCCGCGAGATGTTTTCCTTCACCGTTTTGAGAAATACGTCGCATAATTTATAAGCACGCGGAACTTTCGTCGCGTAATTTTCGGCAGTGTATTGCTACGCTTACGAGCTCTTTGAATGTAGGTACTTTGAAATAATAGAAAGACAGTTTCATGTATTGTTGCAGTACTTTTTGTTATTTCATTTTCTAAGTAGTCAAAGCGGAGTCTCAGCCGCAAGGAAATCTTTTCTTATCTAAGACGGAGTTGTAAAGGTTTCGGTATTTAATCTAACATTGGCCACATGCCAAACTCGGGTCAAGGTAAATTGACTCTTTTAGCCTCCATTAAAAGTTTCTTATTGTCTAGTTCTGAACTTGAATATAGCCACGCTGTTTAAGCGAAGCTAAAATTATTTGTCCTGTATTTTAATTAATTAATTTACTATTAACACACCACTTACATACACTCACTACGTATACTCACTAACTACATTTGTTTTTACAGATGGGAACCCAATTCAACAATGTAGTCACAATTTCCACACCAAAATACCAATCCAATTGGCCTGATATGAGAAAAGCTATCAACAAAGTCCATTCAAATGTGTTTTCTCTAAGTATATAACATAATATGTAAAACATCTAACGTGATATTTCTTATTGTAATAGCTTTTACATTTACATAAGGTTGGTATTTAAAAAAGTAAAAGCTTATACTGATTCTAATATTGTTAGACGTTATAAAGAATAGGTAAGTAAAGTACCTATTCAATCTATTTCAGTAAAAATGTTTTATTAGGACTTAAGACTAAAACCAATACTTAACGTTTTTCAGATAAACACTATAATTAGTATCTGTAATCCATTCACTTATTTCAACACTTAAAAAGTAGTTATATAACTTGGTACAAGTTTATCAATAAAGCTCGCTTGCACTACGGATCACTAAATACATTTAACGCTAGCCGAGTTTAAAACATCTTTCTATTTCTATCAACCCTTTGAAGATGAGAGATATAAAATGATGTTTGAAATACGGAAAGGAAACAAAACACAACCAAATAAAAACAAAAGAAAATACGGAAAATACCCTTACCGCTTGCAGTACGGCCATTATCAAAACTGCCACCTTCCTTCCCAATCTGTCAACGATATAAGCGAATAGAGAGACTCCAAACGTAGCCGCCATACAAAAGGTACTCGCTATTCATGATATTTCATAGTCTGACAACGAGTACCCGGCCGGGGAGCCCGCTGATTGTAAAACTTTTGTCATCGGTGACACCCAGCCCGCTTGGAACTCGTATGTTATGAGTGTGGTATTCGCTACAAATTAAACAGTTCGTTTATTTTATGATAGACGTTGTCTTGTTTTGAAGTTTTCTTTCGTATTTTTGGGCGACGTTTGGGATGAAATGGCAGGGGTTTTAAGCAGATGCGCATATAATGTACTTACGTTAGGACGTGCAGTGATACAATAATATGTGTACCTTTGTAAACGACGTTGTTATACTTTTCATAGTCTGACAACGGGTACCCGGCCGAGGAGCTCGCTGATTGTAAAACTTTTGTCGTCGGTGATACCCAGCCCGCTTGGAACCCGTATCTTAGGAGTGCGGTATTCGCTACAAATGAAACAGTTCGTTTATTTTCTGATAGACGTTGTCTTGTTTTGACTTTTATTTTTTCGTATTTACGAGCGACGTCTTTTTTTTTTGGAGGGTGGAAAATCATCAAATAACTTCTTCCGCTCTGGGCGGAGCGGGAGGGCGTGTCAGACTCTTACTGACTAAAACCCACCCGTGTTCCTTCAATTGCCTGTGCCAGGGGCCACGGTAACCCTTTCGGACCCCATCAATGGTGCTGACATCTCTTTGAGGCGCGCGCGAAGGGCTTTAAAGTAGATTCAATATTATGGCTCTTGGACATAAGGTTTACGTGTTTTTACATAGTCTAAAACGCGTTAAATTAGCAGTTTCTCTAATTTATATGCTCATTGTGGAACTGTTAAGCGTAGCTAACGAGTGTTGCAGGTCTTCTTCTAAAAAAAAAACGTTCCCTAGGTAGAAAAGGAACCAATTTAAATTTTAAAAAACAACGCACTTTTTAGTCTCTGGTTGCGTTGACAGACACAAATCTCACATGCACAAACAACTAAAGATTGTCAACCTTCTATAAACTTAAAAAAAAATCATGCAAGGATTGAACCGCTTCAGAGTAAACCAGCTGGAGACTGCCGAAAATAAACCTCTATGATTAAAACTTCCTACAAAGTTATTTTAGACCAGTGTATTCCACGGCTTTCTTTTTTTTTATTAATTTAAAATGGGTTTGCTCTTGACTCTGGTCTAGGTCAGGTGGTGACAGAGACGGGGTCGACAATGAAGTGAGCTTACCTAGAAGAAGCCTGTTCATTCCCCCTTTGAAGAGATTAGTGTTGTATGCGTTCGGAAACAGACGGAGGTAGAGAGTTCTTAGTAGAGGCTTTTTGAACCACGAACAGAGCAGCAGTCTCCTGTGAATTAATTAGTCATACGACAAACACAATGCAACTTGCCAAGTGCCAAACTTGCTAATTATGACAGTAATGAGATTTCCTTTGTTTGCTCAAGTGATATGTGAAATGGCTGTGTATTCGGCCGAATGAGGAATAATATTATTACTGCATTTCAAGCATGCAATTGTTAATGATGCGCGCCACTAAGAGTGCGTGACTGGGTTCGAATCTTTACATATTTTGAACTCAAAAATAATAATTAATTAGTTAAGACATGCCAAAGATCCATTCCATTTGTTTGTGTTTTTCTCAGTTAGTTTAATCATGATCTGGCAGTTTGAGTATTTTATGCGGCCTACTCAAATGTCCTTTCTTTGGTATTGTTCGTCAAATCGTTGAGCTCCGTAAGTTCTGAGTTGAGCACGATTGCTGACAATTGCGTGCACTGACTGGACAGGTCCACTCAATCTATGTAGTTCTTACCTCCAAAGATCATTTCAGATACCGATCGACATAGCCGTCACATGATCGGACCAAGATTTTGACTGGACTGTAAAAGAGACTTTGACATTTGAGTTTGTTTTGGCCTTTCTTCTCAGAGTAGACAGAAAGGAAACGCCGACCTCATCTAGTTCAAAAAATATATGATTGACGTGTAAAAGTGTTTGTACAAATCTACTTACAGAAATAAAATTATTTATTACACAAACTTAGAAATTACATTATTTTATTTATTATAATTGGCCGAAGTGATTAAAGCGCGTTATGGTGAGCGCATCCACCAACCCGCAATAGGCCTGCATGCCGGATTTCGGCCTACTTCTTCTCACAGAGAAGAAGTCTGTGTCCTAACAGTGGGAACATTATAAACATTATCCCGATAAAGAGAAGACGTACGTGATACATTACAAAAAATATTGAATAAAATATTTTTGATTTTGCGTTGTGGTACCTATTCCACACCTATGTAAACAGCTTTTGTACATGCTCGTTTTGGTTAGGGCATGTTAGATAGACAGTACCTGGTCATCGTGTTTTTTACATATCAAAATCAAAAGTCATTTATTCAAACTGGGCTGAGAATCAGCACTTTTTGAACGTCACAATCACATAAGACAGTCCTCCCAAAACGCCCGCCCTTCACTACTTCCTAGTGCTTTAGCTGGGAAGAAGAAGTGGCGGAACAAACTGCCCAGCAGCACTGCTGTCTGTTCAGTTAGAAGAACGGGATTCTATACAGTAGGTAATAAGTAATTAGGTAATAAGTAATTAACATTACGAAACACAAAAACATTAAAATTATTTGCCATATGTCAGCTAGCACACGCCAATATTTAAAACTATACTCAAGCAGAAATAAATAATAAAAACAGAACTTAATACATAATAAAAAGCCTCCAGGCATAAAGGGCGTGCCCGTTTACATATGCAATGCTACATTATGTTTATATATATAGCTGTAACTTGTAGCCACAAATGATAAACTAGGACCTTCGAAGTAAAATAAAGAAACAGTTAGTCGTAATTACTAATAACAATAACAAAACCATAGTCAGCAAGATGACCTGTCACCACAAGCAGCACCCGTTCACGAGCATAACGCAAAGATCAGCCATTACCCCCCTCGCCATATTTGAGGGAAGGGGGCAACCCGACCAGACCTTCTATTCGAGCTTATTCTACCAAATAAAAAAAAACATTTTTGGAATCGGTCCCCAATTGATAGAAATATCTTACAAATACATACATTTCAACAGACGAAAATAAAACCTCATTTTTTTTAAGTCTGTTAAAAACATTAGACACAGAAACGGCAGTCTATTTACCTAGCATAGTCACCGACCATTGCATACAGGCACTGCCTTTTTTTACTACTAACACTGTCATTTTCTACAGCCACGGTCTTTATCACACTATATTTACGTTGAAGGAAGGAACTCGAAATATTAGAACGCTATCGGATATTACTGTAAAATATTTTCTACAAGCAATGAAGATGTAATGTAATAACGGTTCATTTAATTAAATCAGCGGGGCGAGCACGGCCTCCGTGAAAGGCTTGAGTCACGCATTTTATCACGGTTTTTGCTCCCAAACTGTGATAAAAATGTGTGACTCTAGCCTATAACAGCAGGCCGTGCTCGCAGCTCAGAGCTGCCGAAAATTATAACCGAAACGAAGTTTTCACCTGATTATTTCAACAATTATGCATAACTATGCAATAATAATAAATTAGCCCGTAAATAGTCAATCCTTTAAATATTATTTATTTCAGTCTTGTAAAAGTTCACCATTTTAATCCTACCAAATAAACGGTTGCTAACATGGGTATGTTAGCACCAAGAAATATGAATAATTATTTATCATCAGCATCGCTATCTTCTAACCATTGAGGTAATTTGTTAATAGGTTTGATTGTAAGTAGTGCCTATATAGTGACATTTAAATCAAACCAAAAGTGTAAACAGTATAATAATATTTGGGTATGCAACATCTTTTTATGTCCTTGAAACCCTGACTGTTTCTTTAAAAATAAACTGGCGTGCATTATTAGGAAAATTTTAATAATTGAAACTATAGTAAATATTTAAGAGAAAATATTGTTTACAAAAACGATTTTATTAAAGGCTACTTATTAGGTAGATTCTTTTAAAACAAAGATCTAAGATTCTGAACACACAGTGTTTCTTTGGTTTGGTTCCATTAGAATTGGTGTTTCTTTGATTTGGAATGCAGTTGGACGCCTTAGTTACTAAGAATAATCTGATCTTCCTATAACTACTTATAGTACCTATATTATAGTCATAAATCAGATTATCAATCCATATTTTAATCAAACACGTATAGCCATATGGTCACTTAGCTATAAAAATAATTTCCCTCTAACACATCGTATCCCACAAAAATGTGTAAAGAATTTACTTGTGAAGCGGTTTCCCAGTCATGCCACCGTCATCCTTGTGACGGAGTTCTCAGAGCATCTTAAATACCTCCGACATACCCTAAACACCAACATTTTAGGCACGTTTACCACAAATTATCCTTACCCACACAAACACACACGCACTCAAAGTTTACAATTTACGATAACGTACACTTTAGTAACTGGTATTAATTTAATACGTAGGTATTTCCTAGCCTTCGAACTCTGATATTATATTAAACCATATTATATAATATTTTTAGGTCAATAAATTTAACCAAAATTTATTTCATTACATAAACCTACGCTGATTAACACAACAAGAAATGCGTGCGCTGACTTGACAGGTCCACTCAAATCTGTGTGGCTAGTTCGTCAAGAGACCATTTCAAACATAATATGCATGGTACTCATAATTATATCCTGACCGAGATTATGTCTGGACTTTAAAAGAGACTGACGAAGAGAGAAAACGACCTCTGAGTTGTTTTCTCTTTCTTCTCAGAGTAGTAAGATAGGAAACACCAAACTCATATAGTTTTAAAACCTAAGTTATTTTTGACGTGTTTTTTTAAATCAATTTTACAAAAATAAATATACCTATCATTAATAAAAAATAATTAGCAGCATTGATCTTATATCGTGGGTGCGTAAATCATATTGTGCGAAAATGTAAACATTTAACATTGAAACTTATTAGAATATTTATAATAATATGTACCTATTGTCAGTTACTTTAAAATGTCAGTGAACCTGTTTGAGATACTATTGTTGCTAATAAACATGCTATCAATAAGTAAATATTAGTAGGTATAATAATAATATGTAAATATGATTTTGAATTATCGGGTTGTTCCATCTAGAATTTTTCAAAAGGAGCCTGGGGTCCACACCAACCCGCACTGAGCACGCGTGGTAGATTACAACCAACTCCCCCTCGAAGAGACTGTGTCCGAGCTGTGGGAATATTGTAGGCTGATTATGCGATGCCCGGGGACTGGGTTGGTGCCCGGTCAACGGCAATAGGTTTGCTCCCTATTTCATGGCCCTGCTTAGTTTTGAAGAGATGCGTCCCATTTTTTATTTTTTCGACATTACGAACTGATTATTTTTATTTAATCAAATTTTTACTGTTGAATACTTCTATATACAATGATTATCGTTTCTTTTTAGTAGTAAAATTTTATTAATCTCTCAAATACATTGCAAACCATAGTTTTGTATTATTTAGAAGCATTTTTTCATCATGTATGCAAGCATTTTCATTCTTATATTGTGAATTGTTTCCTCATTTTATTTTTTTACATGGTCTCAGTACATAATGAAGCAACAAGGATAATTTACCCAGGATTTTGTAATATCTTGATTTAAAAGAGTGTCCTTGGACTTTCTTGCCCGTTCTTCTCCGTAGAGATCTACGTTTTGGAATGGGCAACTAGCTTTAACTTTCTGAGTCAGAAAGTTACAGCTAGTTGCCCATTATTCTGACTAACTGACCGACTCTTTGACAATTCAAAAGTGCCTAGGCGTAAATGGTTTAATTGAAATAAATGCTTTGAGCTTGAGTTGATCTATTAAATGCTTTGTTTAAAAATAACTTAACATAAAGAAATGTGATACTGGTTATTATTAGTTTATTATAGTTTTAGAAAAGCTTGTTTTAGGTAGGTATACAGTTAATTTAAGTGTTATTAAAATAGGTAGGTAAGTAAATCTTTTTCTAGAAGCAGCAAGGTGTCGGGCTAATTCTTACTCCAGAAAAACTGCAATAGTATATTAGCTGTCTTTAAAAATATACTTTTCTGAACCTAACCAATCCAAGATGCATTCATACCATAGAAACAGGTAACGAAATGTTGCCAGCGTTTAAGCTTCCTGTCTTATAGGTATAACCCTTCAGAAAGAGCCAATTTAAACCAAATTTTAGGGTGTTGGGGTAATTTCAATAAAACCCTTTATACTTGACAAGGATTGAATGATAGTAAATTAACTTACGGGAAAATGTTGAATTAGATAATCTTTCGATGCGGTGAAGATAATCTTTCGATGTCGTGAAAACGTTGAAACACTTTTCAAATGTGTCAAATACAGTATTTATAATGTTGCGGTTTTGATCCATATTGCAGAGAAGCAGAGTTTAAAATGTAATTTTCCAATATCCTTTTTCTAGTCTTCTTCTGTATGAAGAGACTTTTGTCCTGTGGCACGCTTACAGGGTGTAAAATCATGCCTTGTATTTTCGGTTGGGGCAGGTAGAAGGATGTTTAGTGATAAAAGCTGTTGCTATACCTTACCAGCAGCCACATTCAAATAGCATTTATTCTAGGGACCGCTGTTATAGTTGCTGCTATATTCTTCTTGGTCGCGTACTTCATTACTGAAAGTCGTGTCCCAGAAAGGCCTTCGTAGCTTGTATGATGTTCTTCTACTTCGTCCGGTTCTTACATTTATACCTATATGAAATAATATCAAACGGGTACAGGTATGTATATTAAATAATGTCACGGATGGAATTTAAAATCTGCTGTTTTATAAAACAGCTCCCCTAAGTGAAACAGCTGAATGACGTTTAGCAATTTTTCATAATGACTGAACTTTAACACGCAGAATTGCATAAACGTTTTGCGTTTAGCAATGCAGCGGGTCAACGATTAGAGATTACCTATGTAAAATTGCGCGTAATGAAACATCAGATTGATGATTTTACTTCTAAATTTTGACGCTCGTGGCTCTGTGTGTCATAACAACAATAATGGCGTCCGAAACAGAAATAAATAAAACGAGTAATATGAGAGATAATGACCGTAACTCAAATGGAAACAATGATTTTAAGGACAATTTGAATTTAAAGTTATCAGAGGCTTATGAAAGTCAGTCCTAAAAATACTAAATAGCCTAGTAACTGCGACCAACTAGGAAGTAGCGCTCGCCAGCCGCTTCCGCGGCACCGCTCGCTTCGGTCGCACGGCTCGCACGCTTATGGTCACAGTTCTAACCTAACCTAAACCAATTGGTCAGGGTGCCATAGCTTAGTTACTGCGACCGATTCGAAATTAGAAGCCACACCAAACGCTTATCGTGAGTGCAGATAAGCCATTCTGCATTACGTCTAAACGTGGGTAGCAGTTTTGATAAACTTAATGCAATGACAATCCAGCTGCACTTTATTCAGCTGTTTTACATAACGGAGCTGTTTTGTAAAACGGCTAGCGGTTATGTAAACCAGCGGATTGAACAACCCATCTGCGACATTTATAAGGTCACTCAGGAGACACGCAATAGACACTTATTTAAAAACCCCTGGGTATATAATTTTATGAATAACAGCTTATATCACGTTAATATTTTTGTCTGTGGACGCAACTACTAAAAATAGATACCTACCATTTGATTCGTTAAATATTTACAAAATAATTTATTTTTCAATCATGTCATAATCTTATTGTCAACACGACGAAAGGAGAAATTAATGTTTGAGGGATGATCGGACTGCGTCAGAGTTTATTTATATGGTACACCATAGAATGTCTGCAGTATTGTCTCTCCTCCCTTTAATCCGTCCAAAGGTTGTCCTTAAAAGACCGCTTTTAGCAATAAGACCGCCCATAGTGTCACCCTATGTAACAGTTCTACAATGATATCTTGAATCATATGGTGTACATAAAAAATAGTATTCTATCTCAGCATTAGGAGCGCGGAGCGTATTAAATAAGGAACGCAGTCTGGAATGACTGGTTTCTCGCGAATTCAATCTGAGCTTTAAGTATCAAGCGTGTTTTTTTGAAATTCCCGTGCAATCTAGCAGATTCTCTCGGTGTTAATAGTTTACGCATAAAGTAATTACATCATTATTAATGGAAAAACAGAGCAGCAACACTCACCGTAAAATACGAAAAACTGCGATCCACACCTACGCATACCAACGCAACCAATCCAGCGAGAACAGTACTTTAAAATAATTATCTACCCTAATAGGTGTCAAACATCAAAGTCAACATCACTCGCTAATTTCATGGGCATTCGACCGAACTCTCATTGGCCCAAGTTGCCAAACACACTTGAAGTTTGCTAATCAAACAACATTCTGTTGCCATTAAGAAGGTAAATCAATTACAATGATTGCTTCGGTCTGGAGCGCCCGGGTCAGTCACAGTTAGTGTTAATCATAAGAAATAACAAGCAACTTTATTGAACTAGCTTCAACTGAGGCACTTTCAGCGTGTAAAGTTCTTCGTGAGAACTTTTACAGGTATACACAACAAACTTAAGAACAAAGTACCCGTGTGTTGTCTGTAAACAAAGGTTTTGTTCGAGTGAACTTGTATCTCAAACACTTTGATGAAATAAAGTCGATAGTTGTGTCGTGAAAACAACTAATAGGGACCGAGAGACACACTTTTGCTTTTAAATATTAGTACTTTTTAGACTAGCTTTTGCCCGCTGTTTCGCCCGTGTTGACAGATTGATTTATTTATTTGCACGAAATATGTTGCTATTGCCTTCCCCATTAAATTGCACCGTGTAAATCAGGCGTTACTCTCCAAATTGTTCAAAATTACACTTTTTTTGCTCGTCCAGAAATGTCTATCATAAATCTTGTCACGGTCCAATACTTGAGAATCAAGACCAAGTATAAAGAGATGGCGGGAACTTGTTATAATGCAGGAAACTATTACCTTATTTATGAGAAATATGATAATAACCGCGAAGGAGATCGATTTCACTAACTTGTTACGATAGATATGATCTGAAAGACGAAATTTAGCACGATATCATAATTATACTATAGACCATATATATAGGCAGATATTTATTTTGTTTTCACACAAGATTAAGACCTAATTAACTCTGATAGACTCGGTCGATTTGAAAGTAGGCAATTTAACCCTCTACTGCACACAGCCCCATACCTATATGATTCGTCAAAAAGCGAGTTCCTCTTAAGTGTTTCTACATTATTTGATTTTCCAAAGTATTTTTGACGTTTTGTTTCCTAATTTCTGTTAATCCAACTTGTGTCTTCCTGAAAAAGCGGGCTTAAGATTTCTTTCTATTTTCTTAACAAATTTAGTATGTGTCTTATACTCTCTTCACTTAGCTCCAATTATTTGATACATTTATCCTGTTTTACATGTCGCAAATGTCATGCCTGTGGCTTTGAATAAAGCTAAAGCAACAAATTACTGGCATCGTTTAAACGCTGTTTGGACAGTGCAACTCTTGCTGTGGCTTCTACTTATTATATGCCAGAGGGAATTAAATTGCAACGTGTAAATCAAGCTAACAGGCTTTACTCGAAAATATAATTACCGTGCTCGTTAATCCAAAATGACATAATTATATAAAGAAAAGAAAGAAAGAAAAATATTTTATTTGGGATACGCACAGGAAATACAAATAATAATAATAAAAGAAAATAATAATAATAAAAAAAAATGAATTATTATGATTATATTGAATAATTATGTCTATCATCAATCTTGTCAAGACCCAATACATACTACACTTTTCCTTATTTATGAGAAATATGATAATAACAGTAATGTACGTCGAATATTAAATGTGTGTTTCGGATGAAACTCTTTCGATTCCACTAACGAGTTACGATATCATCTGAAGGACGCTATTACAGCTATATATATTGTCAAAATCTTGTATGAAAGCGAATAAAGTACGTACCTAAGTACATTATTTTTCATACAAGATCCCTGATAGAGGAGAAGAACCCTGATACTGGAATCCGCAAGTATTATATGGCGACCCTTTTATAAGAAATATATTGATCAAATTGATTCAATCCAACGCACTAAATTACACAACTAAAGCTGATACTCAAATCACCCGGACTTCTGTTGATACCACAAAATTCTCTGGAAGAGCGACGACAGTTAAATGATATGATGTTATTTTACGACACAATTAACTATAAATTTGACCGTCCACAACTGCTCAGCACAATACACTTTAACGTTCCACTCAGACGTACCAGGCATACTACTTTGTTATCAGTACCATCGGCCTCCACCTGCATTTATATACTGATACATTTCCATCTTTGATATTAATAATAATGTCACTATCTGTATTTCAGTTATTTTAGGTGTACTTCGTTATTGGCGTAATGTTGAGAATAATTATTATTTTATAATTACTGTCAGCTGTGAAGCTACCTTATATAAAATAAAAAACATTCATCTCTTTTCTTAAAAAAAAAATATTTGAGACCGTCACGAGTCCTTTCATTTGATGTGTCACACGGTACAGTTTGCAAAACTATTATTTTTATTTACCATATTGTTCCCAAAATGACCCCCATATTCAAGGTGCATTTATTTACGTTGCACGTCTGTGTGTGTGACCTTCAAAAATGTTCAATTTTTTAACTTCATCGGTCCAGTAGATTCGGAGCTGTGGTATCTGGTCTAATAATTATAAGTTGCGGGTAGGCCGCAAATAAACAGTTGGTTCGTTGACTTGGTGTTTCATTGAGTGCGCTCCCGAAAATATACATTAAACACTACTGGAGCAAATTGATTATCAGTTATCACAGAGGGACAGACAGGCAGACATACGACTGATCCTTAATGGGTTCTGTTTTTTCATTAGGATGTACGGAACCCTAATAATCACTTTTTGTAATAAGTATTCTGGAATACTAGCTCCTAGCTAATCCAGAAATATATTTTCTTCCTATTCAGAGGTGTAAACAGGAATATTAATAATATGAAACATAGTGCTTTAATAAAATATGAATTTTCCAACCTACTTCCGTTAAGCGCTCGTATCAAAATATTAATGACGCCGTCAATACCATACAAAACCACGGCAACAAGTGTTGGGTTAATTGGCTGCTTATTCTGTTTTTTATATTAATATCGCGGATATATTTTTATAGGTATAGGCAAATATTAAAGAAGGAAAGAAAAATAGGTTTATTATTTGTCACAGAAACACTTGCATCCTACATAAATATTAATATCGCGAAAAATATTCAAACAAATAGATTTTTGATCCTTATGAGAAACAGGCTCGAGTGGCATCAAAACAAGTTTTTTGTGAAAATTAGCCAGTTTCTACCTGTCTGTATTTTTTTTTTTCAAAATCTGTGAATGGAGATCAAAATTTCTGTAAAAGTTCAGTTTAGCCTCTACCGTTTTCCTGTAGCTACTAAAGTTAAGGTACCCCTTACTGCCCCGTCTCAAAAATCCAACCTGTATAATCACGAGAACAGGACAGATCGGTCGGTATTAAAATATTTATAAGATAAACCGTCTGTGGTCAGCGAATTCTCTCGCGTCCAAGGCGATCTTCTTCATGTCCGCAGATAAAATGTAGTCTACATGTGTTAATAGACTACATAGTCTATGTCTGTGGCAAGTTTCATCTAAATTAAATAGTTCTGCGGTTAAAGCCTGATAAAGTTACAAACAAAAATCCGAACTCAAAACTCACACATTTTATATTATTAGAATAGATATGTCAAGCATTTTCCAAAAGAGAGCAGGGGTAAAAAAACGATCCTTTTTAAGCGGACGTGTTCCTTCATTGCTTAAAGTTTTCGACTGACAACGAATCTTTATTCTTTCAGACGTTAAAACATGACATAAACACGCCTGCATTCTTCGAAAGTTGGACACACAGGTATACAAATGTAAACCACCCCGATTTCGTCTTTACCATATTCAAAAGAAAATATTAATATTAATGAAGTAACACTAACAATTAATCTCTATTAAACGAAAAACTCATCGGCTTTCCATCCCTTTAATGAAGATGTACGGTTAAGTTCTCGTTATTAATTAATCTATGTGTATAAAAGTCAAAAGCAATTGATTATCTCATTCATCAGGTTCCCGCGAAAAATAAATGAGGCAGGGTTTCAGCCCGAAACTTGCTAAGCCGTCAATATATTTATCAGAGTTTTCACTAACACTAGGCGACACCTAAATGAAAGCTGTTGAATTTTCAACGCTCGGTTTAGCGTTGAAAGTTGAAAATTCAACATCGCACTCTTATTTAGGCATTCGTTTAGTGTTAGTGAAAACGGGCATTAGGGTAGTTTATCAAGGGTATTTTTAGGAGGAAAAATTCTGTAAAGCTTGTAAGTAATGCCTTACCTGTAGGTCGAGTTACATTCTCTCACGAAGTCATGACCCATGTTTTGTAGTGATTTATGAGGTGGCTCAAATAATAGACCTCATTTCTTGCCATGCTTGTTGTAAACGGCGATTTATGCTGTACTAGATTTTGCCCGGGGCAATATTATCCAACGAGATCGTATGACCGGGATAAAAAGTATCCTATGTCCTTACCCAGGTGATGGTAGCAATTTCATCGAAATCCTTTCAGCCGTTAGGGCATGGAAAACAAGACAGACAGGCAGAGTTACTTCCGTATTTATAAAATTGGTATGGACTTATATAACGTAAAATAATAATAATAACAAAATTATTAACATTATCGACATACATGCATTAAATGGCAAAGCATGTATGAAAAAATGGTTTGAGTATATCCATAAACTGACCTATGACGAAACCGAAAACCTTCTAAATGTACCACACTAGAGTAAAACTTCGCACTGACCCTACCACACACACTCATTCAACTACATTCTACACAAAAAGAGGCCTTTATATCACCATATTTGTATAAATCTCTTTAGTTTTTCTTTTTTGCATAAATTTTTATAATGTTAGAGCCGCATGAGTACTTGTTAGCTTTTAAATGTCTTATTTATACAGATATTAAATTATCTAGTTCAGACACAGATGTCTTGTAAAACTTATTATTGTTTTGTATTATATTGAAGAGAATAAATAAATAATAGATACTACAACCAGTAGGTACGCCTGTCAAGCGAGGTTATCGTTTGGGTGTTTTCTCACGATCTTCTCATAGCCCATGAGTCATCATCTTCCTGCCCTGATCCCAATTAATTTTAAGTCGGCACAGCATGTCTTGTACATACCCAGCCTCTTTCTAGCGATATTATCTAAAAGTGAAAGTCAAATCATTTATAGATATTTCAAGTAGGCCATTAAAAGGCCCTTTTGAACGTACTACCTAAATATACAAGAATTATTTAATAGAATTTTATTGAACATAGGTGCTCCTAAAAGTCTAAAATGAGTTTTAATAAAATAAATGTCTTAGTTTGTGGGTCGTACGGCTGGTAAAAACATTGATGAAACTTTGATTTATGTAAACTCAATGACACTCGCTTTGTTAGGACACAATAGAAAATTCATTAGTCAAAAGCTGTCTATAATGGGAGCGGTCATTAATCCGCTTGCCCAGCTCTGTGAAATGGGGGACTGTTGGCATTGCCTTCCCGTTTAGAAGGTTCTATGTGGACTGCGCCAGAAGAAAACCAGGGATTTAAATACGATGCAAATATTTATACACGGTGACATTTGAATCACAGTTTTACTAGAACAAACGTTGTTCAAACCATGGTCTACAACCATTCTATAGCATCCAATAGATAAAAAAACGTCATTGGTTTTCTAAAAAAACACATAAAACGCAATGTTTAAAAATGTCGGGATTATCGTTACGCCCTACAACACGGACACTGCGTCGCGCGGCTCTCGCGTCTTGAATGCAATATCACTACCGTGATGAGTACTTTGATGTTACGGTTAATGTTTCAAACATTATTACACGTTTGAGCAACATAAGACTAATTTGAGAACTCCTAGATTAGATTGTTTTAATAACATATTTGATGCTGTAGAATGGTAGTAGACCATGGTCTAAACAACGTTTGTTCTAACAAAACTGTGATTCAAATGTCACCGTGTATATATTATATCCTTTTACTGGTTATTAAAACAAAAGTTAGGTGACGATGTAGTTTAAAAGAAGATGTAGTGTCAAACATTTAAAAGAGTATGCTTAGGTGGTTCGGTCATATTGAGAGGATGAATGAAAGGTGACTCACTAAAGATACTTACAAGGCAGATAGGAGTGGAAGTGATCGGAACGTCCTAGAAGGAAATGTAGTGACCTTATTGGTATGTATTATGTTCTTCAGACAGGTCAGGTGCGTAGAACTCGCAACTGGAGTACGCGTATGACTAGATGTATTAACGTTTTACGTTAATACATCATGCTTCGTTTCGAAGCATATGGAGTAGGTATGTAAGGGTCGTAGCTGGTGGCGTTCTGTTGTTTCTGCCTACCCTATGGGAAGAAGGCGGGAGATTATGTATGTGTTAACAAAAACCTTTGACTGCTTATTTCAACAGCAAATTACTTATTAAATATTTAAAAAATAAACTAAAACTGTTCAGTAATCAATTTTACTATTCAAAACTAACATTGAAATTATAGTTTTCGATTAGATTCCTCACCATTTCGATACGTCAAAAACTTCGATGAAATGGGTGCTACAGCGAACTCGAATAGACCTTACAATTTTAATTATACTACCCAACTTTTGCATAAGACGTTTTCAGAGGAGAAAGTTGAAACCTGGATTCAATTAAAATTATATTTTACTCACTTTGCTGAAGAGCTTGTTAAATAATTAATGACTGGTGTGACTGCTTAGTATTTTTGATGAGCTCGTGAAATTAGTAGGAAGGAATGAATTTGGTGAAGGTCGGGAGAAGGGAGTCTGTTGGCTTAGTGTGCGGTCGGGACGCGTAATCTACAATTGTTTCAAACATTTTGGAGTAGGTAATTTATTCTCGGTTTGATGTGTAGAGTTGAATATTTTTGTTTTTGTAGGTACCTAACACAAAATCATGTTATGTGTTACTTAAACAAGGATTACTTACAAAACAAAACTTATTACGAAAAATATAAGTAGCTCAAAGGTCAATAAAAAAAGCAGAAACTAAAGGGCTTTGATACTGCTAGTTCTTCACAAAACCGAGATTACGTAAGCGAGCATTTATTTCTCTTCAATATTATTTTATTCTTACTAGATAGAAAACTAACTAGTAATAACGTAGTTCGTGTGTAGTTTTGCAGCAAAAATTAAAACTTTTGTTCTGCAGCAAAATACTAGAAAACTTGAAAGCGCCTCAAGAATTCAAATTACTCGTAAACTCACGCGTGTACCAGAAATTATTTTTCTACTACTTTTCTACAAGGGGGATTCGCTCGTCGAAGTCATTAAAGCCGCAAAACCGATACTAAATACTATAAATAGAACTCCACTGTTGACTTTAACATAATCGGACGATAAATACACCTATAATTCTTGGCATTATCCCTAGAAAAGGTGATTTGGACGTCACCCGGTCCTAGTAAACGTTTGTTATTCCGAATACGCACTTTTAGTCCGCTTTTTTATTGTCCTAAGTTGATAGATGGAGGCCTATCTCTTGAACACATTTATACGCGTGGCCGCCAACGATTATGGAAGCATAAAGTCGTTTATATGATATTATTGTACGGTTTTGATTTGCTTTTCTACAAAAAAAAAAATCAATAACATTTAGAATGGTTGTAAATCACTTTTATTTAGATTCTATCGTCGCGTCGGTTCGATTAGCAAAATGTTTTAGACACTTTTGGTTTTTGGCATTGTCTTTGTGTTGTTACAATGACATGCTGAGAAGAGTACCTACAGTCAGGAAAATTAATAGTGTAGCAGATTGACACGTATTATATCCAATTGACACGACTGTTAAACATGATAGTTGTGGTCTGAATATAGGCAATTTGCTAAGCAATAATTTGCCCTGACTAAAATATTCATGTCGCACTACTAAAAATTTAATACACAAATGAAGTAGATTTAGACACAACCAATGGATCAACACACTCTGTTTATCTTATTCGATTACATCTGCCTACCGGGGCCGCTGAAAGAGTATTGATTAGTAATTAGTTTCATCCAGCGGTTGAGTTAGAGGTTCATTAGAACTAAGAAAAACATATGTGGAGGTTCCGATGAGGTACTAAATTTTAATGAAAAGATACTAATAATAACGCCTAAAACTAGGTGAATTCAACGTGCTCCAAATTACATGCAAAATTTCTTCTAGGTGTAACTTTTTTATGGCTTATCGAAAAATCATAAGGAAAACATATTTTGAGGTACCAATAAGGTACTAAATTTTAACGAAAAGATTAACTAGCTATAACGCCTGCAACTAGGTGAAACCGGCTTGGTCCAGCCATTCTGAAGTCAGAATGGCTGGCCACTTTCCTCGTAATAGTTTTCCCTCTTTAGCGAGGTATCAATTATTTGATGTCTGATGGCCAATTCCCGTAATTAAAAACGTTTAAAATCAAGTCGCAATCTCATCTCAGCGACATTCAAATGTCAAAAATGTAGGTAAACGCCATACAATTTTTAACAGATTGAGACTGAGATTAGAATGCGAACGTTCTTAAAAATACGAGAATTGCCCCTCTGGTACCAAATAGGTACAAAAACTTGGTATTACTCAAACTTCCGAAATCTCTCTTGGTCCAGTCAACCTGACGCACACAAATATTCATGTCGCACTACTAAAAATGTAATACACAAATGAAGTAGATTTTGACACAACCAATGGATCAACACACTCTGTTTATCTTATTCGATTACATCTGCCTACCGGGGCCGCTGAAAAGGGTATTGATTAGTAATTAGTTTCATCCAGCGGTTGAGTTAGAGGTTCATTAGATGTCGGACGAAGGTCTGCCCGGTAAATTAATTTTAACCATTTACTGGCACGAATGCCGCTTAATGATACAATGACCTACTTTTGCCGATAGCTGTTGAGGTTAGATATAAATTGTATGACCTGATGAGTGTTGGCATCGTTGTGTCGACTATCAGGTATCTATGCTATTTTGTATAAAAACCTGGAAAATACTTTCTATGAGATTTGATAACAATTTCACTTTTAACATAAAACAACACAATTATCACGCCTGTTGGTATGTCTTAAAGAGATAGGTAGAGGTGTACGGAAGGTACAGTGAGTACATTTCCATTACGCCAGTTATTTTAGGGTCTCAGATGGCGACCCTTTCAATCGGACACAAAAATCCAGACTCCGCACCTACTGAGAATTTCGTTCCTTACGATTTCCTTATAAATCTTTTAACTTAAGATTATTTCTATTCCTAGACATTTAACATCCAAGATAGATAATAATACTAGAGAGAGAGAGATAATACTAGGTATTTATGAAATGAGCGGATTTCGGCTTATTAGTCGATTCGCACGAATTTTGTAGTACGAAACGGGCGAATCGACACTTTTAAATAATAAGTATATTATTTTCTGTAGGCGATTCGCATTAAACTAACGAATTATGTAACCACTTTTTTGTAACAATATGTTGATTTAAAAGAGTGTCCATGGAGTTTCTTGCCCGTTCTTCTCCATAGGTCCTACTACGCTTTGGAATGGGCAACTAGCTTCATCTTTCTGACTGACCGACCCCTTGACAATTAAAAATAGCCTGTATATTTGAAATAAATGCTTTTATTTTGAGTTAATTTGTTTGTGGGTGAATCGACAACTCCATAAATACGTATTGGGCAATAGGCACATTTTGAATATAAGCAATAAAGCAAAATAAAACTGCACTAGCGCATAGAAGTGATACGAATAAAATATTGAAACTATGATATTATGTGTTAAGAAAGACCCACCGGCAGCCATCGAGAGTGAGCGATATAGCGTATAGTGCTTCCTCTTTCACTTTTCCTTAGCATTACCGATGATTTGCTGTCTCATTCTTATTGTTTGTATCATTAAGCATACGGCACGCTTTAAGTGATAGTTACTTACGTATATTTTCACAGTATCAAGTAAATTATCCTACCTTTAATCTAAATAATAATTTATTTTTGCTGCAGCTTCTGATGACACTTGTATAGATAATGTTGTTTTGTAATTATTTTGATTACTTACACAAACAAATTGTAAATAAGTTGCCAACTGATCACAGTGGACAAACAATATCATTTTGCTCCTACATGCCTTTACAAAAAATTCAAATAAGGTTTAGGCCAATTAGGTTAGCCACATGTAAAAATTTTGAGAAATTAAATAATTCTTTGGCCAATAAATGTGGTTTTAACAATATATGTGACCCAAATGACTTCTACGCCAAATTCTTTTCACTATTAAATTTTCAAATTCAACTTCATTTATTAGCCAGAATATAGGTTTACAAAATATAATATGTATTATCTTAAATCTATAATGGCCCCTTTACATTCTACTATTACTGGGGGTAAATATTTAATTTTAACCTACACAATCATATTATTTTAATTATAAGGTCCATTAAAAACAGAATAAAAAATATAAATAGACAGTAACAACAAATACTATCTCATGCATAATAAGGGTATAAAGGAACATACAATTTAATGACACTTTTCCACTAAAGAGTAAAAGTATTTATACGAAGTTCTTATTTAGTGATTGGGCGACTTGGTGTTCTTAAAAACAGGGGAAAACTTTTTGATCAAACATATTTCAGATTAGCTAAAGTACATACATCTTATAAGGGGTACTGTGTTAAATGTTACAACAAAATACCTTATCATAAATTGCAATTAAATGAAATAAAATTTAAAACTCATATAAAAAGTTTACTTTGTAAGCAAGCATATTACAAATTAGAGGATTATAAATGCAAGATAAGAATGCTTGGAAACATGCTGGTTTTGCTCCATAGGACAATCTAGACTAGAGTCTAGACAAAATCAAACTTGTTGCTACTTCAATAGTATAATTTATTATTTTTATGACATTGATTTACATTCTGTGATTACTTTAACGATCATATTATTGACTTAATACTTGTTTAAAAAGAATAGAAATATCGTATCTGTCACATAGTTACAACATATTTGTCATTGCTATATTTCGTTTTACCTATTTTAAATTTTATTATAGGTAGGTACATCGTCTTCAAATATAATTATTAATTCATATATATGTACACAAATTATTGTAACTCATTTTGAAAGAATAACGGTGGAGTTTCTTGCCCATTATTCTCCTTAAGAAACTACCTTTTGGAAGGGGCTAATAGAATCAATTATATTTTATTAATGTAAATGTTGACTTTTAAAGTGCCTTTTATGTGCCTATTTGAAATGAATGCTTTGACTTTGACACTTGTGGGGTTTGTAGCTTAGTAATAACAGCCGCTCGGGTCAATCGATCAGGTTAAGTTACGCTTGCCGCGGTTGGTCCGCGGATGGGTCACCATCTTTACATACCAAGACCACTCCGTGCGTTGGAAAGTACGTTGAGCGGTTGGTCCCGGCCGTCATTCGTGGATCTTTGACAGTCGTTACGGGTCGTCAGAAGCCCGAAAGTCTAACAACCAGTCTTACCAAGGGGTATCGTATTACCCAGTTACTGGGTAGTGGAGGTCAGATAGGCAGTCGCTCTATGTAAATACTGGTATTCAGCTGCATTCGATTAGACTGGAAGCCGACCCCAACATGGTTGGGAAAAAGCCAGGCAGATAATGATACTAACTAATTACATTATGTACTAAATTAAATTAAGTACTAACTAATTAACTATAGAAATAAATCCAAACACAAAAGGAAATTTAGCCGTCGAAGTACTGCGCGGGCTTGCAAACGGCGAGCAATGGGCAGCTCGCCGTTCGATAAGGACCAGGCCCGGGTCGATGGCGCGTTGTGTTCCACGCTCGCCTCAAAAAGATGTCAGCATCAATGACGGGGTCCGCTAGGGCCGATGCCTGCCAGGGTTGCGGGAAAGTCCGAGAGGGATACCGTGGCCCCTGGCACAGGCAACTGAAGGAACACGGGTGGGTTTTAGTCTGTCAGAGACTGACACGCCCTCCCGCTCTGCCCAAAGCGGGAGAAATTATTTGATGATTTCCCACCCTCAAAAAAAAAGGCGTCGAAGTACTCGTCCGCATCGCTGTCATCCGGAAACGTGCCATACGAGTAACTACGATTTATGTACTACGACGACGTATTTTGATGAACAATGGAACGACCAGACAAAGTAAACATTAAAAGGTTTCAAGATCGAACACTCAGCTGTTAAATATACCTGCAGACTGACTAGTCAAAGCTCATATAAAACAGGCGCGACACGCAACGCAAATCGCGTGCGATACGAAGGCATCGCTCTTCGCGCGACACGCGGCGCCTTTGTGTGCGATTCGCGTCGCGTGTCGCGCCTGTTTGAAGGAGCCTTTGAAGGAGGGATGAAATATTAAAGTCAAGGCTGTTTTGCTTAGGGCATTATTATAAAAGTGG
This sequence comes from Brachylomia viminalis, assembly GCA_937001585.2. Lineage (NCBI taxonomy): Eukaryota > Metazoa > Arthropoda > Insecta > Lepidoptera > Noctuidae > Brachylomia > Brachylomia viminalis. Next base: position 7,343,228 of record OW443302.2, on the reverse strand, counting down.
AACATTAATATTGTCTTTTTAATTTTCACTTAAATCTGTCTAAACTAGTAAAATATGTTTTGTTTTTTAACTTTTTATTTTTGTAACTCTTTTGTAAGTGCATTTCCTACTCCTATGTTCAAAAGGCAAACTGTATTTGTCCCTCTTCATGTTAACATGCATGTAACTGTGTAGCCTCTGTTGGCGATCCAGTAAATAAATAAATCATTTATTTGCATAACACAGGTTCAGAGGATGTTAATAAGGGTTTTTAAGGCACTGTATAGCATAGTACCCCATTTTTACAAAAACGAAGAAGAAAGTTACAAGTGTTTCTGGCCGTTAAGTACCACCAATTTTGGAAAACCATGTGTAACGTGGCAACACTGGCAACTAAATCAAAACCGAAAATAATTTATGTATAAACTGAGATCCGTACTTTTTGAACGTCAAAACTACACAAGCCAGTCCCCCGAAACGCCCGCCCTTCACCAATTCCTAGTATTTCGTGTCAACAGATACATATCTCACGTGACCAAACACCCAAGCTGAACAACTATTTGTAGGCACACAGGTATTTTGTACCGCAGATGCCAATTACTCACCCCCTACACCAATCGAGCTGTTCAAATAATACCCAGTTGTCATTCACATTGTGGTTTTACGGGCATGGCTGAGAGAAATTGATTTGTCATTGTTTTTATCAATCCCAAAATCTGTGAGGAAAGTATGGGCTTTACGACACACATGTCTAGTGCTTAGGGTTTTGACTCAAATTGAAATTTGATAATCGATCAGAATAAGAATGTTTTATTTGTAAATATAGGTCAAATTACAACAGTGTGCGAGATGTTACAGATCCTCTGTGTTTTGCCTAGAGGCGTACAAATATATTTAATCAATCATTGTCGAATTTTTTAATTTTTAACACAAAAACTTATAAGATATCATAAGGTGGTAGAATTATGTAAACTTTCACATTAGTAATAAAGTCAATAATAATAGGTACATGCTTAAAAATACAGATTTAAAATACAATCAATTTTAATAAATGTCAAATACATTAAGTTACATGATAAAATAAGTAATGCTAATGTCAAACAAAATTCAAAATCGTCAAAATAGGTGAGGTGATGTACAATTTTCTGTAGCAGTAATTATAGAATGAATAATAATAATAATATAATATGGGACAACATCCACACAAGGTCTTCAGGTCCCGAACTAGGCAGAGCCTGTACTACGTTAACCTGATGACTGATATACATACTTATATACATATACACACCCAAAATTGTCGGCCAAATATTCCTGTAATGAGTAATAGCATTTATTTATCAAAAAAATTATAGTTCTGTTTTGAAATTGTCCAGATAGTCTATCGATATCGATATTGATGTATTGCTATCGATACCAACTGATTAAACCAATTCAATTTTTCTCTGTAAATTGGTAGTATGTAATACCAACTAAAAGTATTCAATTCGTCCAATGTTAATCAACGGAAAAATAAACAGTGCTCAAAGCTGAACGTAGTGACGTCACTGTTCGAAGTAATCTTACTTTGAGGCACTCCATAATGTCTCATGAATAAATTACTGGCTAGTTGTTCGAAAGAGAATAAATGCTATTTTATTATTCACTTGTTTATTTACCGAAGGTTGTTTAACGTCCACGGACAGTTTTCAACAGTCGGCTTACGTCCGAACATTTTTTGGAATCTTCAATCAAAGAGACACTACGCATTAATAGAACTTATGAATTATAAAGGACCCTCTTTAAATAAAAATATTCTGATTCACCCCTTACAAATATGATTTTCATTTTCGAATCTGTAATGAGAATAAAAAATATGTATAATTCAAAACCAATTCTGCGGTCTTATTCAACATTAAATTAACAAAGTTTTAAGTGAACGATCGGTATTCAGTATCGATTACTTTAAATATTAAAATAATATACTACAGTTTGATACTTGTTCACGGTCTAACAATTTAAAATAAAACCGAATTAAAATGAGACTACAGAGGACTTTGAACTTTGTAATCATAGAATAGAATTTTATTTTGCAAATATGGGTAATACATATTAGTTCTTAAGATTACATTCAGCTCAGCCACATTTTACCAATCGGCATGCAAACATTTAAAATTATTTATAACACTATTATTACACTTATTTAGATCAATTTATTAATTACTATCATAACATTTTAAATCATCAACTTAATTAAAAATATATGTTTGTATGAAAAGGAAAAAATAAATTAGTATCATTAGATTACATTACTATTACAAATATCATACCATTATCATTACATAATTTAACATGTCATTACTATTACTATTATTATTAACCAAAATCAAAATGTCAGAAATCAAAATGTCAAAGTTCAAAATATCAAAAATCAAAATGTCAAAATTCAAAAATGTCATACATCGTAATTTCAAAAATCAAGATGTCCCTAAATTAACAAATATTTTTCTCCGATAGGAACTCAGTTACACTGTATTACGTTTTATCTATCAAAAAATACCGTAATCTACTCTTAAATTGTGCTGTATTTGAAGATTTCCAACAACTCGGTAATTTATTGTAAATAACTTACTGTCTACGTCGCCACGTACTACGTCACCAAGCTTCAAACACATTAAAACTGCAATAACACTAACCAAAAGATGGAAGTCATTCTCCAGAATTATTTTACTATATACATAGGTTGGTAAAAAACGGCCCATATTGGTTACCAGAGCGTTAAACTGAAAGTTTTCCGGGTCGTATCGGCTTTTCTTATCTTTCATGTCACGCAAGCTAACACCTTGTAATGTTATCTTCGTAGGCGCTGAGTCAGCATGTCTTGCATCGGGTGGACGGCGAAACAGTGGGAGGGCCAATGACCGCCTACAGCACCATACAATTTGTCGTACAGAAACATCACTTCGTCAGAGGGAAAATTAAGGTGAGTAGTCTTATTTTTATTAAAGCCATAAAATGAGTCGTCAAATGAAATCTTATGACTTAATTTTGCACGTTGCCATGGTTGTAAAAAGTCAAAGAAATGGGTATCTCTAATTTGTAAGCAATGAAATGTAAATCTGTTTTGACGTAAGTATTGGGTAATTTGCTCATTCAAAGACCCGGTAATTTCGATATTTGGGTCATAAACAAGTTGCTTATATTATCAGGTCTATTTTTTATATACTGGGTTATTGGTAAAATACCATCAACCTCCTAAGGGGTCATTGTACTCATCATTATGAACAACTTTACTATGGGACCAAATATGAAATCGTGAAAAAAAATCTGCTGTTCCCTACATTTATGTTTGCAGAACTCGTCAAAATGAAAGGACCAGCTGATTTTTTTCGCTATTTCATATTTGGTCCCATAGTAAAAGTTGTTCATAATGATGAGTACAATGACCCCTTAAGAGGTTGATGGTGTTTTACCAATAACCTTGTATTGAAACGTTGCCCCACACTACAATTTCTCCTGTATTGTGGGTGTGTTTACAAACATTTAAAGTCACATACACAAACAGCCAGACCCGGAGCCACTACTTGCAGGTCATACAAATATTTGTTCCGTGCGGGAAGTGAACCCGCGACACGCAGTGCAGCAGTCAATCGCTTAACCACTGCGCCAAACTTGTCGTCAGAACGTACAGGGGTGACACACATACTTGAAGTAGAAAACACAGGCATTTCTCTTCCAATCTACCACTTAGTTTATGGTGCCGTAGAAAGCGATACCGGGCGTAAAGATCGCCCGAAACAGTACGTTTGTGAAATATTATTTTTCTTTTTATGCCTATACTCCTCTTGTTTATAGCCTTTCCATATCCAGTTTTTCACTGTAATGTTATCTGTTGTTGTTTGTTTCCGACTATTCCGGAATGCCGTCGTTTTGGATGGTTATTTGGGCACTAAAACACTCAGAGGCGTGGCAAAATTACTAGAGATCATGTTTCTGAGCGAAATACGTTCAAATATTTGGGCACGAGAGTGTAGTTGGCTATATAACTGACTTTCATATCAAAGTTAAGGCAAAGTTATAATTACTTTATTTGTATTATTGATTCCATAGTTTACACAGTATTTTGTACAATTCAATTAAGTAAATGGTAGAATTAATCCAATGCCAATTTTGCGTTACGTAACGGAAATATCCATAAGTACACGCCTACTCGTATTTTTACTTTGTTTAAAATTTCATTCATAGATGGGCAGATACTTTGTTATATTTTATAAAAACATATTTCTTTTATTGTTGTTTCGATGTAGGTAAGTAGCTTTATATTTCAGTGGGAAGCACTGAAATATAAAAAAATTATGTATGTATTATTAACAATAATAGTCGAAGGTCGTTTATTTTCATTTTCTTCCGAAGTTGTTGTGTAATAATGTTCATAAATAATATTCGACGTCCTATTGATTGAGCTACTTATCTGAGGGATAAGAATGAAATAAAAATATGCTCGTATAAAACAGATGGGTTCTGCTGCTAGCGAGATGCAGCTTAATGTATCCGTATATGGTGGTACTATCATTGGACAGCTTCAATACATTTTTCAAGTGTCTGCCGCCAAATGTATGAAAGCGGCAGATTTACTCAGTTCATGCCTGATCTTCTTGTCCCTTGACTGCCCACGTGCTCTGAACGAAAGAAAGAAAAATAGATTTATTTGTCACAGAAACACGTGCATACAAAAAGATAATTAGCTCTAATAATTAAGAAAAAAGTAAAAATTACAAAGAGATCTCTAATCACGAGCACAAAACAGAAATCGTCGGCAGCTGCACGTCATGACTGTGACAAGAAGGCTTCCACTCAGCATGATGCTGTGCTAGGGGGACCCTCTTTGCCCGCATACATGGTTTTTGTTTTACGAATACGCCTTCCGCCCCGCAGGCCACACCCATTGTGACCAGTGCCACATACTAGGTAGGTATGATTAAACTACGACCATATAGGTGATCACAGTTCAGTTTTGCTCCTAGAAAACTTTAGCTATTTCGGCTGTAAGTTCGGAAAACACTATATCAGCCAACTTCCCTATAGTTTGTAGCAATAAATAATCTACCATTTTAGTGCAGTGGGGTAGTTATGAGTTATTGCCTAGATTTCGTGGAATAAGTGTGACTAGCCTTTAGTATCGTGACCCATAGTTAGTTCTGATTACAATCACGGGTTGCAATTTTGACTTTCGTTACGGTAAGCATGTAATTTGTGACAGTACGATAAAAAGCGAAGGAAACATTTCAATTATACAGTGTGGCGATTCAATTTATCACATTTGAAACCACGTATTCTACATTACGTATTTTAAACATACACAATTTAAATAATTAGTAACAATTAATATTCTAGCCGTAGAACTTTTTTTCGTTTTAGTATTTATAGAGGTTAAAAACAGGGTATGAAGTTCACTCAACCTCCATAGAAAAGGGAGGATCCTCCAGCCAGACGGGTGTTGTGTCTGGTAGGCAACTGCCCGACCATTAATATCGGGGCGCTGTACTTATGCTAGTTGCGCGGTAAACTCTGCTAGCGCGATGCAGGATTTTTCGTGACGTCAGTATGTTGCTTAGTTCGCATGTGGCGTTGTAGATGCAGGCATATATTTAACAACATTTTACTTAATTTATGATTATTTGGTAACAATACCACAAAGTTCGTGTTGAATTGTTGATACCATCGCCCCGCGCGTGTCTAGTGCCTTATTATTAAGGGTGGTTTATTTCGTGCCAATTTTTACGCTAATTATTTTGTTTAAAAATTCCGTTTTCTTTTATAGTAAAATTGTTTATTTTATTATTTGTCTCAATAAAGTTCGTCCAACGGGCGCACCTTCGGGCAGCCAGTCACTTATAGTTATTTTTATCATGACTTATTAATCTTGTTAAAAGTTTTTCTCATACCCGAAGGTAGATCTTTGCCTAACCTTAACACAGGACAAAAAACAACTACGACACTTCTTCTCGTGACCAGAGGGCTGGCCTATTTTTTGGACAAAAAATCAGCATCGCCATACAACATGGCAATGCTGCCAGCTTTTTGGGCACTTTTCCTGTTGACAGCGATGCGGACGAATTTTTTGATGCCCTATGATTCTTTTCCTTCTTTTTTATATAGATGATATTATTAATACTATGACACTAATGTAAATTTTTTGTTTATATAGATTCGGTGTACAGCAAGCGTCTACTCAATATACCTGCAAAGCTTAGAAAAGAGTGCTGAAGAGGAGAGGATACGAACCACTCCCGTCAGCCTCCCAGAGGTGCACGAAGCAGTAGTATACTCTATACATCGCCTGCCAGAAACCAGTAAGTCTCTAAAGATACCTTAATTAGTACGCAACGGACTTTGAATAACTTATTTACGAGAGATGCATGCTATTTGCTAAGTTTGCTTCTCATATAATTATGATCTTGTTGTTTGGAATAAGCGTAATATTTTAAATTGCATATACCTTACATAATTCAAATGTATGATAAGGTTGCAGGTAAGAAGTAAAAATATTATGTATTTCAGTTATTATTTTCAATTTAGACTTCTTCTACGTCATATCGATGATTCCATTTCCATATTTTTAACTAGCTACTGGCCGATGCCTCGTTCGCGCGAAGTTTCTCTTTTTAACATAAAACTTGGCATTCAGCAATAGTGTAGCTTTCTATCACTGAACGGAGTTCCACAAGGCTCAATTCTTGGCCCTTTTTATTTCTCGTATATATTAATGACCTACCTTGCATTATAAAGAATAGTCATGAAATTGTGTTATTTTCAGTTGAAACATCACTTTTAAACTTAAACTACAAAAGATAGTTACTGAAAATAATGCAGTAGTTTAATGTTAAAAAATTACATTTAAACATACTAAATGTATTAGATTTCTGACACCTAACGTGAAGCAGGTGAAAACCAATGTACTAGTAAATGGGGTGCAATTAGCTCTTGTGGACACCAATGTGTTCTTAGGTATTCATTTGGACTCAAAGCTACAGTGGGGCACTCATATAACCAAAATGTCGAAGCGGCTAAGCTCTGTAGCCTACGCGGTCTATAAAATCCTCCATTTGACTGATGTAGGAACAGTTCCATTAGTATATTTCAGTTATTTCCATAGTGTAACGTCGTACGGTATTTTGCTGTGGGGAAATGCAGCCGACATTGAGGCTATATTTGTACTGCAGAAACAAGCCATTCGAGTAATTTATAACCTTAAGTTTTAGGCATTCACTGAAGGATACATTTAAGAAAATAAACATATTAACAGTCCCATCTCAATATTTATATGAGAAGATATAAGTAAAAAATAATATTAATCTGTATTCTAGTACAGCGACTTTCCTAGCATAAATACAAGAAACAAAGATTTACTTACTGTGCCCACGATTAGGCTCCTAAAAATTTGTGATTCATTTAAGTGCCAAAGTATACGTTTTTACAACAAACTCCCAAGCCATGTTAAAGAACTGAGCCTTAATAAATTTAAATCATTTATTGAACAAAAATTCTGTCAAAAAGGTTGCTATAAAGTTAAAGATTACTTGGATGACAAAAAGACTTGGGATTACTTAAGCTACTCCACTGTATCCCCAAGCAACAAACCATTTTATACTAAGTGTTTTAGAATTACTAAAGTAATTTTTATAGATTTGGGGGACATAACTCATGATATTTTTGATGATATTTAAAGAGAAAACTGACTGTGAATGTTAGTACCATGCAGGCTAGATTGAATACATTACTTTATAACTGTCTGGTGGTTTTGAGTATTTTATAAATGGCTTATGCAAATGTCCTGCAGATCTGTTAGCACCGGGTGACGTGTCGTTGAGCTCCCTAAAATAGGATTGAGCTACACGATGACTGATGCATGTAAGCCGTCTATTAGGACAGGTCAACTCAAAGCTGCAATGGCTCTTTCTTCAAAAGGCCCTTCCAGCCATGGCCGTGCATTGTTAGACTCACATAAAATCCTAATAATACAATGTTTGGACTTTAAAAGAGACCATGACCTCTGAGTTTGTTTCGGAATTTCTTCTCAGGGATCAGTCAGCTAGGAAATGCCAGCGCCATCTAGTTTTAAAATATTGACCAACAAAATTTTGACGTGTAAAAGTGTCTTAAAAGACTTAATACTACTTACAGAAATTTCATTTCATATTCCACAGGAAGGCCCTACCAGAATGAAAAGTAGGTACCCTATGTGTTAATCCAGGTTAGAAACTATCTGTGTGCCAAATTTCACGCAAATTTGCCTGAAAATTCAAATACAAAGGTTGCCTGCTTGTCGGTCTTCTACAGATTGTACTTCGGTGAGTGTGCCCAAGAACTCCACGTCCTTATTCCACCGGCCCCCTTCTTTCATCGGTCTTCTAGACGCACTGCAATTTACCATCCTTACCTTGTTGCTATTCCACCAATTCGCACTAAGCGTTTCCAAATGTCTTTTGTAATGCGCACAGCAAAAGAATGGTACTCTCTACCTGCGTCTGTGTTTCCGATCGCATACAACCCTAATCTCTTCAAAGTGCGAGTGAACAGGCTTCTTCTGGGTAAGCTCACTCCACCGTCGACTCTGTCTCTGTCACCACTGACCTAGACTAGAGTCAAGACCAAACCCATCTTAAATAAAAAAAAATCGTTCACCCGTTTTGCGCAAATCCAAAACATGCGTTCAAACAAACAGACAAACGGACATAAATTCTAAAAACTATTTTCTAATTTTTTTTTAATTCTCTGTATAATTTCTACTTCATTATTATTTTATTGTAAATAAATGTATTATTAATTTAGGGATAAGCTTCAACCACGTTGACAGCGTTATCGTTCGCAAAAGTCTTCTATAAGTAATAATAATAATATAATAATATGAGACAACATTCACACAAGGTCTTCAGGTCCCGAACTAGGCAGAGCCTGTACTACGGTAACCTGATGACTGATATACATACTTATCATACAATACATATAAACACCCAGACACAGGTCAAACAGACATGTTCATGCACACAAATGTTTGACTTGTCCGGGGATCGAACCCGGGACCAGCGGCTCAGAAGGCAGGGTCGCTACCAACTGCGCCAACCGGTCAGTCAAGTGACGGTGTTATTTATTGCACAGAGAGCACGACAAGAGGTGAAACATCGTTTGTGACATGGCTCCACAGTCGCATTGTGGCTCATTAATGTACACTGCGCTCATGGAAATACCAGCATGTACCCAGCATGACAGCTCAAAGCGAGTCGCTGAAAAACAGTATTGCGGTGCAGTACTTGTAGCAAAATGAAAATGAAAGCAAAATGAACAAATCAAGTCGAGTCAAACCTAAAATTCAAAAACTCTCTAAATCTACGTCCACTACATATGACTACTTTTGTACTATTTGATCCAATACTAATAATAAATGTAACATAATATTTTAATATAATGCCTACGTAAGGTACTCTCAGACAGTAAATTAATGATTTTATTTAACTCTTCTCAGAAACATTCTCACGAATTCTTGACCCGACTAGGTTTATATTAGGTTCTTAAGTACATAAGAAATTGGTGTTTTGTCAAACTGGCCACTTAGATCTCAAATATCTGGTGTTTGGTTAGGAATTCCAAAATTAAATTTATTTCAAATTGTGGCTTGTGTATTTGTGTTTCTAATTTAACTATTCATTTGTTTTCGCGCCATTTCATTTTTCTTTGACATCGTTCTGTTCACAACATGGAAAAGTTAAAGTATCGGGTTATTTACAAATACGAATCCCACTGTGGCACCAGCGCTGAAGAAACAACTCGAAGGATTAATGATTATGGGGAAGCTACCGTAAAAGAAAACACGATACGTTTTTGATTCCAACGTTTTCGTTCTGGAAATTTTGACCTACAGAACAAACCCCGAGGACTGCTGGAGACCCTAGTTGAAAATGAAGAATTAAAAATGATCGTGGAAGCGGATCCATCGCAAACCACATCAGAGTTAGCGGCAGGCTTCGGTGTAAGTGTTAAAACAATTTTAATTCACTTGAAACAAATTGGAAAAGTGAAAAAGCTCGGTAAATGGGTATTGCATGAATTGATTGAAGCAAACCAACAAACACGAGTCGAGTGCTGCGTTACATTACTCACCCGTCACAATAATGAGGGGGGTTTTGAATCGTATCGTTACTTGTGATGAAAAATTTACCCTGTACGATAATCGGAAACGCTCATCGCAATGGTTGAACCCAGGAGAACCGGCCAAATCCGGGCAGGATTTGGCAAGCGAAAATTAACGCCGAAAAAGGTACTGGTAAGTGTCTGTTGGACCATTGCTGGTGCCATCTACTACAGCTTCCTAAGATCTGGCTAGACGATTAAGGTAGATCTGTATTGTCAACAATTTCGAACCATGACGGAAAAGCTAGCTGTTAAACAACCGATACTGGTCAATTGCTCTAGCCCACTGCTGCTTCAAGACAACGCTAGACCACACATTGCATAACAGACGGTCGCTAAATTAGAGGAGCTGCGATTGGAACATCTCTGACACCCACCATACTCCCCGGAATTTGCTCCAACAGATTACCACTTTATCCGGAATTTGAACAACTTCTTGCCAAGGAATAAAATCAATTCCGATGAGGCAGGCTGTCAAAACCGCCATCAAAGATTTTATTGATTCTCGTTCCCACAATTTTTTCAGCAACGGAATCAATGAACTACCGATAAAATAGCGAAAGTGTATAGATAACAAAAGTACATACTTTGATTAATTATTAAAATAATTTCATTATAAAAAAATCGTTTTGCTTTTTCCATACAAAACGCCAATTTCATATGTAAGGACCTAATATTAATAATAATATAATAGTTCAAAGAATTATTACCGAACAGCGTGTTTTTTTTCAAATACCTACTCTACAATGGTAAAAAACCTGCAACCCTGTACTAACATCTTTTGCAAGAAATTTTAATGTATTAGGTATAATATATATATGTATATGAAATTTGCTGTTAATAAGCCAAACGCCAGTTCTCGGAAACATGTTCATGCACAGTACAATACCTAATTTTCAACCAACAATCAACCATGTTCTGTGTCTTATAATTAAATTATCCTACCACGTGTGAAATATAGCGATACCGTACTTCCAAAACGTATTGAACATTCTGGTTCAATAGTTTAATACAACACAATATTGTAAAGGGCCGTTGTTTAAGGCTTCATGAATGTGACTTCTCTCGTTCGTTAAAAATGAATCATCGCCAATAATACCGAACTTACCTTTCAATTTGGGACTTCAATATTTTGATTAAAACGTTATTGATTGATATTCATTTCTGAAGAGTAACCTAAAGTACGGTCTTTCTATTTTTAGTAATTTATTCTTGAAGAGAGGCTTCATCAGTCTTGGTATTTCGAATAGATTTTTGGTTATTAATAATTACATCCCTTCTTATCGCTTGTGATTTTTGAGGGGAATAATACTAAAATATTTTATTTCACGGCCAGTATACAGAGCATATCATTACAGAAAATGAAGGGTTTTTTTTTTGAGGATGGGAAATCATCAAATGACTCCTCCCGCTCTGGGTGGAGCGGAAGGGAGTGTCAGACTCTTACTGACTAAAACCCACCCGTGTTCCTTCCTTGGCCCTTTATGTTCCGGGTCAGCGGTACCCCTTTTGGATGATCCCGCTTTCCCGGCAGGCTTGGGCCCTAGTGGGCCCCCTCTTCGATGCTGACATCTCTTTGAGGCGCGCGTGGAACACGTACGCGCCGTCCAGCATGGGCCTGGTCCTGATCGGACGGTGAGCTACCCATTACTCACCGCCCGCAGGCCCGCGCCTACGGTGGCCGGGAGTCGTCACGCGGCTCTCGACGCCCGGAGCGTCCACCGCGGCGGCTTGGACGGGAGACTCTCTCCCTCTCCCGTCCCGCCACCTCCTTCGCTAGCATGACTGCTTCGCAGAAGGAGGTGACTGCCTCCCACTCCCCCACGCCCCGGACCATGGCTTGAACCAGGGCCGGGCGTGAGAGGTCGCCGCCGCTGCCGATCGCCTCTACGAGGACACGGCGGTGCTCCGCCCATGCAGGGCAGGCCCCCACCGTATGCTCCACCGTGTCCTCGGGGCGCTCATCGCAGTGGTGACACCAGGGCGTTTCCTCCCGCCTGATGATGTGCAGGAACCTCCCGAAACATCCGTGTCCGGTGAGGACCTGCGTCAGGCGGTAGGTGAGGACGCCGTGACGCCTCTCTAGCCACTCCTCAAAGAGGGGTCTTACCGCCGCTATCGTAGCGTGCCCTGCGCTGTGTTGCGACAGTCGCTCTTTCCATGCCGCAGAAAATGAAGGTTTGAATGAAGTTTTCAAATGCAAACCAATGTATTGCTAGGGTTAGTAACATTATCAATTTATTGGTCCAACCCCAACAAGCAAAAACGTCTTATAATTCCAGTCTTATAAGAATTCATGTTATATAACTGTTCTATAGTGGTATTCAGCTAACTATTAGGTTATAAAGCCGTTCATCTTGCGATGTTTCCAGTCGCGTATCTGTATTGCCTTATTATAATGGTTGAATAATCGTTTCCAAGACTTACCTATATCTTAGTCTTATAATGGTGTCAGCCATGACGTTTATTTGTCGATGTATTGGCCATATAAACGTTTCGGTTAACCAAAACCGACTGACTGACCGGTTGGTGCAGTTGGTAGCGACACTGCCTTCTGAGCCGCTGGTCCCGGGTTCGATCCCCGGACAAGTCAAACATTTGTGTGCATTGAACATGTCTGTTTGACCTGTGTCTGGGTGTGTATATGTATATACATATACACACCCAGACACAGGTCAAACACACACACGCATACATACACACATACACATACATACATACTTATATAAGTATGTATATCAGTCATCAGGTTACCGTAGTACAGGTTTTACCTAGTTCGGGACCTGAAGACCATGTGTGGATGTTATCTCATAAAAATAAAAAGGATTTAGTTTTGTGCAAAACTTTTATATAACAAAACTATTTTGGTCATATGGAAGACTAACTAAGGCGTGTATGTGACTAAAATATTGAATTTCAACGGTTATATAACTTTAAGTAGACTTCTAAATCATTTATAGGTCAAACCTTCACTTTAAATTAAATCATGCTCATTTTGTTTTGTCATACACAAGTTATTTAATTAAAAAGTAAGTAATCATTTGAGAACCTTAAAGTTGACTTAATATGACCGAGGCGACATGGTCTCAAGGAAAAGTCTATGCGACATTTTTGTTATATTATAGTATTATAGAGGTCGCCATATAACTTAGACAAGATGGTTGGAGCTTTATGAAAACATGTTTTGAATAATTAACTAAAACCATTGAATTGCAGTTGTGGCCCAGTGATAATGGCCGTGACTCACGGAGTCATAGGTTCCAACCCAGACGGGCGCTGTACTTTGTGTAAATTATTTCATCACCACTGCTCTCAAAACGGTGAAAGAAAACATCGTGAGGAAACCCGCATGTCCTAGAACCAAAAATTCAAAGACATGTGACATCTAAAAACCCGCACTGAACCCGCGTGGTGAATTAGGCCTGTGTCCAAGCAGTGGGAACATTATAGGCCGATGATGATTGAATTACAAAGAAATAGGGGAGGGCGTTAACAACTTCACAAGTACATATATACATTGTCATAAAACTAAAGTTCCCTGAAAGAGTAACACAACTTTTATTATATCAGACTTATTCAAATAATATAGGCCTAAGGGTATATATTATAGGAATAATATATTGTATATTAGATAATTTGTGATCATGTAAATTAATTTGATTTAGTTTTTCTGTTATTCTTTCAAACACAGCACAATATCTATAGCGAATCAAAACAGTTGTCGTTGAGTCGTTGTTTGACACTAGTACAATCTTTCAGTGGTTTTACAACGTCATTATAACTGCTATGTTACTACTTATAGCGGTTACTTAAAGGGTCTCATCACAACCAGTATTGGATCATAAAGTCGGTCTTTGTACTTTTATTTAACTTGTATATAACGTTCAATGGGCATTGGCTGACTTCTACGTAACTAAACATAAAAAAAAACTACTAAGCGATAATATTGTCATGTAATTGAGCCTAATTCTCGTTTTATAAACGTTTATATGTACGTTCATACGACCAATCAGAATTGAAAATGTAAAATGTTAACTTGACTATTAGAAAACATTAATTTGTTAGTTAGGATTCGGACCTTTGTCTCAATTGCATTGATGTAGTCTTACGTAACCATCGATGCTTGCTAAGCATGTCTACTTATACCTTAGTCCCAAGCTTATCTTCAGTTAACAGCCACACAAGGCTACCCGCAGATATTTACTGATACTTAGCTTCAAAATTGCTTACTCGTGTACAAATTTTCATAGAACCGGAGTCACAGCAAGGTAACCACGTAACCAGTGCAAGGTAACGAGAAAATTAACCGTTGTTACTTTAGCTGATCTAAGCTAAACTAGAAATGACCCAGTTCCTCGCTCCGGTGGCCGCGTTGACCAACTAATAGACTATAATAATAATATTATCGAACAAAATATTTACTAGGTCAATCCTTTTGGGGCTTTAATATATTTTAATAGAGTGAGCGAGTTTTGTAAATCTCTTGTTCTAAAGTTTGAAGCGGTTTTGCTAATTTATCATAACAAAGGGCTTGTAAATAGATTTTAAGTTCATAAAGACTTTATTCTCTATAATACGTAAAATAAATCAAACTATGTAACGATGATCAAAATGGCTAGTAAACATGGACTGTACTGAAATGGAACCCGCCGTTTAACATTCAAAGAATCCTTAGAGATGGTTTAGAAAATAAAACGGTAGTAGACCTATAGATAAGAGTAAGAGGCTGACACGCCCTGTCGCTCCACCCAGAGCGGGAGAAGTCATTTGATGATTTACCAGACAAAAAAAGAACAAATACCTATAAATTCAAGGGTAGACCTTGTATTTAAGTTAATAGATTAGAGAAAAAAAAAAACAAACAAAGTAGATAAAGGAGCATCAAACCTTTGTTCGTAAAACAAACCACATTGTGAGTTCGCACCAAGAATTGTGAGCGTACGCTATTTGTAAGTTCGTTCCGAATCGTTACGGAATATTCCGAGCTCCTCCGAACCGTTTTGGACGAAGGCATTGATTTCATCAGTCGAATTTGAACTGCATTTTAGGAACACGAGCGTGAGTATTAAGTGCCTGTGTTCCATTAAAACACAAATACAGTCTCTAAAGTTAAATTAGTTTAGACAGTAACAGTTCGTGACTTGAATTTGTTATTCATTTCTACAGACTGAAATGTCGGTTTCTGATTTTGAACCAATTTTTATAACATTCACGATTGTTGTTGCCTTTCTAAGGATTGGCAGTTGTGCTTCCATTGGTTATTAATTAAAGTTATTTGATTTCTTAATAACTTTTATTCCAAATTTGTGATAAAGAATTTAGAATTATCGAAGTCAAAGCAATTGGAAAAAGTCTCTAAAAAAGTATTGAAATTACATACATAGCATCACGACAGTAGTCCCGAAGGATAAGGCAGAAGTGAAAGTATATTATACACCCACATTTCGCTAGTTTCGTCATGAAATTAATGAAAGCAAAATGGTCTTCGTAAGCAGGAAATAAGTAAAACTTGATAAATATAACCTAAGCATTAAAGAGTGCTTTGATTCTGAGGTTACCTAATTCTTCAACATTTTTATTTTTATGTCTTTTCTTTAGTAACGCCAGAAATATTATATTCTTTTACAATATATAGTAACAATAACGGACGCGTCTAGGAACCTATCTGTTGAGTTTAATTCGCCTTTTCATATCCAATATTATTTTGGAACTGGGGACGTTATTTGAAATCGATGTACTTAAAATGTAGGCAATTATAAGTTATTGTACGACAGACTTTGCTGTAAGTGACGACGGACGTCTAGACAGTGAGAAGGAAAACTTTGAAAATTACTTATTAATCGTTTGGTTGAGTAGTTGCTAGTGGGCATACATACGATTGTTATCTACCACTGCAGACATCCATATTCCTGAAATGCAATGTTTTGTGAAATGACGTCTACTAGGTGGCAGCACTGAGACGTCAGGTCCGGGGCATCTGTCAAAAGTGTCAAAAGCACCTATATTTTCTTTAGCCGTCACTGAACGAATGATGATGAACGATGAATGATGATGAACGAATGAATGAAACGACTGATGAACGTCGTCGTATATTTTATATTCATTGTTGAAACTGAAGACCTCTTGTCAAACTGACGCTAACAAGTGGCGTGAATTTTCATAAAACCCTCTTAAGGGTGACCCTATGAGGGTTTTTATGAAAATTCAGGCAATGGATTATGATGTTTGCAAACTTCATCAGCTCAAAAACCATAAAAACATGGATATATTTAATTCAATGTGCGCCGAAATAAAATGACAACAACAGATCCTTTCTATTTACTCAGATTTCAAAACAATACAATACACATATACAAAGCCTTTGCCTTCACGATACATGTAATATGACTGTATAATGCTAACTACACATAAAATTGATTTAAATCCTGGATATGAATCTCTTCAGACAATTGCTCGTACCTATTGTCATTTGACATTTGTTTGCACAGAGGTTTCCGGTTTTTATAGGCGTTCTTCAAATCATGCGTGAATCGTACATGCTTTTTACAAGCGTCAGCTTTTCTATTTCCATTCAATAATCGTCTATTCGAGGCGAGGAACTCTCTTCGTGTAAACGATACTTAGGTATGAGCGAGACGCGCATGTGTTTGACTGATATTAGCTTCGTTACAAAATTACAACCGCCCTTGTATTTGGCACATGACACAACTAATTAACTCGAATTGTGTCAACTATCTTACCGTAATTAATATTCCGACCAATCTCGCTAGCAACACAAAACCAAGTTTTATTAAGTCGGGATCTACAAGTTTGGTTTACACGAACCCATTAATTTTAAAGGTATATTTTATTAGGTAGGGTAGTTAACGAATGGTGCCCGAGCTCAACAAAGAGCGACAGTGGTTGGATACGGAACCTGCCTACAGTGGTTTAACGTTGCGTTAAGAGTCGGTTTTATACAGAATCATTTCCATTCCGGAATTTGTTTAAGCAGTGCTTTTTTTCCTTTTAATTGATCCGGTAGCAGATACGTATACCTTTCCCAAAAAAGCTTTGTAGATTAACGAAATAGCTTCTAATCCCGGAATGTTTTGATTGAATTTCATGTTTCGTTTTCATGAGTTTTCGAGAATTTTTGCAAACGTGTAACTTTGTTTTGAATTCTAAAATATGCCAACTCTTTCTAGTAATATTAACATTTTTTTATAGCATTCGTAGAAGTTAAGACTTTTATACTTAACAGGAAATTTCCTGAAAACCATTCCAATTCAGATACATTTTAGGTACCAAGCTAGTTTCACTTTAATAACGTACAATATAATCGACACACTTTCACTCTTGTAAGTTTCACTCTTGTAAGTTTTAGTTTTACTAAATTTAAATTCTGGCCGATCACTGTCTATTAAGATACAGGTTTTCTTCCTAGTTTAAGAGACAGGGTTTATTATTTGTATGCATAGAAGCTACGTTTTTGTGCTTATTCTATTGTATAGATTTGTTCTGAACTGTGTCTGTGTGTATTCATTTTTTGGATAAATAAACAAATTTATTATTATTTAATATATTTTTTATTTTATTTATTTAATAATAATAAATTTGTTTATTTATCCAAAAAATTAATACACACAGACACAGTTCAGAACAAATCAATACAATAGAATAAGCACAAAAACGTAGCATCTATGCATACAAAAATAATGAACCCTGTCTCTTCAGAAAAAATTCTAACACGCGTTTACATTAATAATATATTAATGTAAACGCGTGTTAGAGTTTTTTCTAATGACTTACTTAGGTACATACACGACTTTCCTTTGAACTTGCGGCTTACGTTTTTATCTGAGAACTTGGTTTCACATTGTCCTCCACAATATTATGAATGTTTGTTGCCTACAAGTAATAATCAGGGCTTTGAAAATCTGAAATACTGCTACAGACGATATCTGTACTCATATTACAAATAAGTAAGACATATAGTGTTTTTGTCACAGTAATCTTACCTAGAAAATAGGCTTAAGCCAAGTTTGGGAAAGCTATTGTGTGAGTAAAATGTATGTGAGATAAATTATTTTACGTCATCTTGTAACAAAACAATACACGGTGTCGTTTTTCATCCTCGTCAAATTCGAGGAGGTAACTATGCTAATGATTCTCGACACGATTCAATAATAAAATAAGTAGGTATTTGTTTCTTTATAATTTTCGGAAATCAGCATGTGTAAGGGCCCGTGTGATACCGCCCTGTAACTGCGCTGTAGCTGTAACGCACACACCGACATAGTCGTGCGACACTGCCTACCGCATACGCAACGGGGCGATTCTGTTCTTAAAAGTGAATTCTGATTCTGAAATACTGTCAAACTTAAATATAAAAAAAACAAGTATGTATTAATTATTGAGAAGGTATCGTAATGTTATTTGATTATTAATGTCTTTCATAACAACCTCCTTAAATTTGACGAGGATGCAAAACGACACGTTGTATATACAACGTGTCGTTTTGCAATTAATTAATACACGTACTTAATACATAATTACTTAATATATGTAATTAATACACACTTGTTTTTTTTAGATATTTAAGTTTGACAGTATTTCAGAATACTCTACTTTCAAAGAACAGAATCGCCCCGTTGCGTATGTGGTAGGCAGTGTCGTACGAATATGTCGCTGTGTGCATGCGTTACAGTTACAGCGCAGTTACAGGGCGGTATCACACGGACCCTACACATGCCGATTTCCGAAAATTACAAAATTTCAAAATAAATACCTACTTATTTTATTATTGATTCATGTCGAGAATCATTAGCATAGTTACCTACCTCCTCGAATTTGACGAGGATGCAAAACAACACCTTTTATAATTAATACACATGATTGCAGACTTCTAAGAAAGAAAATGCGTTTATTGGCGGCATAAAAAAAAACATAAAAGTAATTTGAAAAAAATATGCCAACTCAGCATAACAACATTACTATAACATCTTATATCTCCGAAGGGTTGGGCAGAGATGTATCTATAGTACACCCACATTTCGCCAATTGTGTTTAAGACGCATGTCATAGGGGACGAGCCTATTGCCATCAACCGGGCACAAATCTAGACTCCGGCCTGCTGCTGAGAAACTTCAGATGAAAAACCCAACACACACTCAGCATAACGTCGGTGACAACACTAGGTACCTGATGCTGATTTTCAGCTGCAGTCCACCTTATTTATACTAAATGGGTAACGATTCAAGCAAGGAAGAAGATTTACCTTGTACAAGTTTAAAACCTGTCAGGGGTTGAGTTTTTAAAAATCCTTTCTGTATGCACCTCTACGCTCGTAAACTCTTTTACGTTTCAGTCAGTGGTCCAGGCTATGCGTTGCCTGTCAGCCATTTAGTCATGGACCGTGACATAAAATTATAGCTTTAGAAAGAGACTGTCATGCAAGTGTGAGTCATATAGTCGGCGTTCTACAAAGCCGAACTTTGTCTAAAGCTTGATGCGTCATACCCTACGGCCGCCTACACAAATTAGCTGGGTCACACTGGACACACTGGTTACACTGGAAAGTCCAGTGCGCTCCGATCAGGTGCGCCGGGAGCGCGATCCAAATGCGCGGTCGGTGTGAACGTGCTGCGAGCGATGTGAGCACACGCGGTGGAGGGCGCCCTCCGTGGAGCGGCTGATCTGAGTGCTGTCGACTTCTTGACAATGCTCAATGGCACCTCAGTCGTTAGGTGGGCCCGGTGTGGTCGGTCGTATGTGGATCGGGCGATCGGGCAATATGGATAATGCGCTAAGTCAGCGCTTAATATCCATTTATAAAGAACATAAGTGCTTATAGGATTCAAATGATAAAAATATACAATAGGATTGACAGAGAAGACACGTGGCGTCATTGGTAGTGAAATGGAAAATCGACTCAATAATTAACCAGGCTCCATATCGAGTTCAGCTGAACTTAATCTAGCTAAAACGTGGATCATCAATGGAGCGCGCGGCAGGGTCGCGGGTTTCCTAAAACGGATCGTGGGAAAGAATCTCCGATCCACGATCGAAGCTCCATTGGGATCGTGGATTGGGGAGCGCCGATCCAAATTTTGATCGTCCGGTGTGGACCAAGCTATTCACGACTCTCCTGCCCTTGTCTTAATTAACATTTTTTCTTACATACTTCTCTATTAATTGCCATCTTCGTAGTCACCCCCTTTCTAACCATATCGCCATTCACCCAGTATATCCATCGTTTCTTTGTTTTTCCTTTCCTTTCACAGCCATCCACATTCATACCCAAAAATTTCCTCACAATTTTTTTCCTCATTACTCCGCTTCACTTGCCCATACCATGAAAACTGATTTCCACCTTCTTACACGAACACAGAACATTTTATTACAAAACACAGATCCGTGTTACTAACACCCTAATAAACCCCCGCACAATAAGATACGTCTTATTCCAAATGTTCGCTCCAGTACTTTTCCAGATTGGTAAAAATAGGCTTTACCTTATTAGTATGCCGGCAACGTAGTATTAGGTCTAATAGACTAAATCTTGCGTTTTGGACGAAGGTTGCCCGAATTTGTATTGAGGGATATACTTAGTGGTAAATCCACTTTAGGAACGATTAAATTTGCTCCATTTGAGGTATTATTTCGAGCTGTAGTGTTATATCCGTTGTTGTCCTATTTATCAATCTGTTGGTCGATTCTGGAACAATCTCACCGTGACAACTTAGGTGAAGTGAGCTATCTTTACTCCACCTGCATTGCGATTCTGTAACCATCTCACCGTGAACACTTAGGTGAAGTGAGCGTGGAGTGAGCTGTCAGTGTCGTCCTACTGATGCTGGGGATTGACCAAGCATTACATTTACAATCATAATCGAGATTTTAATTATAAATGTTTTTTATTGTTAGTTCTGTTGATAATTTTATGACTCTTTTTTTTTATTTTTGTTGTTGCACTGACAGCTCACTTCACCTAAGTGTTCACTTCACGGTCACATTTTTACAGAATCGACATACTGATGCTAGGGATTGATACTATCGACAATTCACTTCAAGCTCACTTCACCTAAGTTACCACGGTGATATTGTTACAGAATAGCTCGGCAGATCTAGTTTTGCCGATCGTGAGTTAGTAATCCTGAGGCGGGATTAAGTGGGATTAATATTATCAGCTTACTTTTGTTTTGGAAGAAAGTGGGTGGGTACAGATATAGAAAATGGAAAAGTAGCATTTGTTTTTGTCTAAGTAAAGATACCTATTCGCTTATAACTGAAAAATAATTCCAGCAGGTGAAGAGGCTGAAAAAGATGCCTCTCAGCAGTAAATAGATGATACGTTTTGGAACTTAAAAACATGCTTACCAACCTTTTTGTAGTCATAATTCTATAACTATGGCATTGGTTTATACTGAAGCCCGATTTTTCAGTCGAATTGACATCGAGGCCCTATTACAAAAATAGTTCAACACGTTTGCATACATTAACAATTGAAATGGCACCACGGCTGATTCCAAACGGTAGGTACATATTTATGGTCCAGTTCTGGCTCCGGTGCTGGACAAAGGCCTCCCCCAAAGACAACGAATGGACTTCTTTTGGCTACAAAGATGATTATGATAAACTCCACGGCTTTTTTGACTTGTGTCTGTCTCTTATTCCAATGTGCACTTTTATAATTACTAACGTGACAACATTATTGTGGTCGTCCACGTCCATAAAATGTATGGAGATACGTAAGTTGCACGTTATAACGTTATCGTGGCTATGTATGTATTCAAATTTAAAAGCATCTTCGTATATTTCCTTACAATTTCAACTTCACTGTGTTATCGTGATGACGTGACGTGGATACGACCACGATAATGTCGTCACGTTAGAAATTATAAAAGCTCACATTTATTTCATAAGTTTCTTCCTACTCTATTTCAACATCATTCGATTCTCAACGTGGCAATCATAACAAAATATTTCCCCGCCATAATGGAATCTGATATTTGACGATGCAGTTTGCTCATCACAAAGATTTTATACGACTGTCATTTGGACCACTGCTATCAAAGGTGTCCAAATGTCCTCACGTGAGATGCGGGATAAACAAGATGGATGGGGAGTATCCATTTAACCATTTGAAAATTAGGTACTATCTGCAATGTTGAGTAATGACAATCTTTAAAACTCTGCTAGCAAAAACGTTCCATGTTCTATTGATTATAGTTAAAACTCTGTGAGAGGGAAATTTTATATTTACATAAACAGTTATATAAGTTTCTTCTCACAGAGAGGAAGATTGAGTCCCAGCAGTGGCAACATTATAGGTTGATAATATGTTTTATAATAATTTTACTACTGAGCGGGTAGCTATAAAGTTGAAGTTTGTAAGCCAACCAAATAGCTAGAACCGAGAGACTAGCTAGAATGCTTTTGAAAACATTAATAAATGAATCACTAAAATCTCACAGAAGCCCGAACGAGACATAATTAATTATTATGAGTCAAAAACTAAATTATAATGTCTCTTAGAAGTCGAATGTCCTTGACAGAGGTCAAGGACATTCGACTTCTAAGAGACATTATAATTTCGTTTTTCGTTACACTTATTTTTTTTTATAACACGTTTCTTGTATGGGACCCGAAAAATTAAACGGGGTCCCATACAAGAAACGTGTTATAAAAAAAAATAAGTGTTAATAATAATATTTAACGCTTATTTTTATTGTGGTAAGGTGGCACAGAGCCCTTCGTGTGCGAGTCCGACTCGCACTTGGCCGGTTTTTTAAGAATAATTTTTCACCTGTTGTTTACTAGTCCACATTTATCACTTCCTTCATCTACTTTTCTATACCAATAATTCTGTACACCTTCCATTGCATCGAACTGATACGATTTAAAACGTGACGTCACTGAAAGATTGCAGCCGTAATGGAATCTGATATTTCACGATGCATTTTGCTCACGACATATATTTTATATTAGGAACGTTACGGGTCACGGGGACGCTGTCAAAGGCGTCTGGGTGTTCAGACAGGTATTTTGTTTGTGTGTAGTGTTCAGAATCTACTGAATGTACGGTGTGTCTAAGTAATTGAAGTACATTATCGTATTTGCAGCTTTGAGGGATATTGATAACGTTATTATGTGATTTTTTGTACGCTCTGTGCACGTACCTTCACAGCCAAGAAAGGTTACATTTGTCACATCAGAGCACACGCTCATAACCCATAGTCATCAAAAACGAAACAGAAAATTAAATAGTCCGTAGCCCAAATTGGCATAGGATGTATTATTAATATGTGGTAAAGAAAAACATGTCACATATTATAATAATCTGTTTTTGAAAAGCGATGGAAAAGTCCAAGCAAACGAAAAGCCACGCATTTTTCTTTTGGGGTAGGCAGAAACAAAAGTTCGCATGTGCTATGATTTTAACATAGTTACGGCGTTTGTCCACTACAGCCGAATCCGGGACGTCACCGAGAAACGAGATTATTCAAACCACCGTGACGTGTCGGTGACGGCGATTGTGTGTCAACCGCAACGGAACTCGGCAGTTCAGTATGTCGTAATAGACAACACAAAAGCCGGGTGAACGACACCGGTGCGACGACAGTGTGTAGACAAGATCAACCGTGTTTTATATTGCTGGCATGTCACAATCTCGGGCCGTGTTTTAGCAGTCGCACCATACTACTCGAAACTTCGGCAGCAGGAATGACGGCGCTCGGGTGACGGACGTGCAGTGGACACGCGGCCATAGTAAATGTATGTATTACTACTTCGGCGCCGTCATCTCGTTTTCGGTGACGTCCCGGTGACGGTTGCGGTGGACAAACGCAATAACTATTTCGGTTTTGTTCACGTTTTAATAATCTTGTGTTACACATTTTATAATTTATTATGTTTTCATTTATGTCGATTGTACCTATACTTTTAAAGCGAAAATAATTGTTAGTTTTTTGTAGCTAAGTAGGTATACAGTTCATATGTGCTAGTTAATATTATAATTGTTTTAAGAAGTCTGTAAAGATTATAATTATGTTATTCCGCGAGTTTCATTTTGTGGTTATTAAGTATTCTGTTCTCGTATGCCGTGGGTGTAAATAGGTATTTCTGTGTTTTCTTCTTTTGATTTATTTAGCTAACTTAGCAGCGCACTCGTGAGAAATGCTTACAATGTTTTCTTAAAAAAAACGGTTATAAAAAGAGTATTATTTGTCCTAGGAATGTGGTCCCTAGAAAAAAAAAAATACACAGAGTAAACTACCGCTTTATTATGTGTATCTACACCCATGCTATAAATCCTCTCTAAAGGTTTCTGAAACAGTTATCTTATTGCCAACATTAAAACAACCAGTGTCATAGTAACCATAATATCATCAAAACGAATGCTATAATGTTGTACTAAATTTCACTATGCAACTCGAACTCGATCCCTTCCTTACTCACCAAACAGCCACATTCTCACTACTCAATTCGTGGTATCTTTATGAATTTCAAAAAAAGAACATTGTCATGCACGCGCGTTTCACTACTACAGCTACCAGCTACTAATTTAAAAGAAAAAACTTATAGATTATTCGAATTCACGTCGTCTCCCGCCATTTTTGTTCGAAATACGTCACGAATCAAGTTTGTGTAATGAGAAAAATTATTACTGGGTTCTTACAACACTGTGCAAACACCCTATTGGTTTCAGAATCTTTTAAAGAGGATTCATATCAAGGCGTGTAGATATAGTCTTGTATGCTACTGTACATAATTTGGTATTAAAACACTCATGGGATACTATTATCACAGTCGGCTTCGCCTCGTGTGATAAACCCACGTTCGAGTTTTAATACCCCTTATTATACAACAGTTGCATAAATAACTACCATAGCATTAAAACACCTCGCTATTCGGGAAACATCACGAAATAAAGTTTTATATCTCGTGACACAATATTTGTAGAATGATTTCCATAAAACATTAAATATTGAATCTGCAAAACCAAATAAGCGACAAGAAATAGACCAAAAATGTGTTTTATACGACATCTGTTTGAAAAGGCAAAAATCCCTGAATATTCCTTTGCAGGTCACGAAATGTGTACATTCGTACCAACTACGAATGCCAATGCGGCATTCGAACGGCATTATTTTTCTAATAAACTAGTTTTCTAATATCCACATTCTCTTATCTATAAATAATAAAATAATAGCGAAGTCAAAATTGTAATTTGAATATTTTTGAAAAAAAGTCATTGTTAAGAGGTGAGGGCTGGATAAGTACCATCTCAGACTTCCAGTAAATAGAAATGATGTAGTATAACATGATCTAATTTGTGCGTAACTGGCAAAACTTGGAATGAAACCAAGTCAGTGGTTTTGATACTAATTATGATGGAACGTCTTGAAATGAAGATTTAATTATATTATTAATGTAGAGAGATTAGTTTTAATGAATATTCAACGTATGATGTTGTTTCAAGTGGAAAGTATGTATAATGTAAAAGAGTCTATTTTAGACCAAAACTAGAAGTAAGTCTACGTGAGATATGGGTTACAGCTAAATCATACCAACTTTGCTTTATGACGTCATTTATCCGCGCACTCGGAACATTGAAAGTACTTAGCAATAATTCTTCTTTTACTTCATAATTCTTTTGCTTCTCTGGTTCATATCTAGGTTTTGCTCTAAAAAGGAAAGTATTAGTAAACTAGAGGATTCCATGCTTCATGAATTCTTAAATTTCTGGTCATCTTAAGTTTATGCGGCCAACCCAAATATCCTTCCTTTGGTATTTTTCGTCGAGTTATTGAGCTCCTTAAGTTCTGGGTTGAGCTTTACGTTTACTGACAATGCGTGCACTGACTGGACAGGTCCACTCAATCTGTGTGGTTCTTTCTTCAAAAGACCATTTCAGACACCGATCTACATAGTCTTCACATGATCTGACCAAGATTTTGTCTGGACTTTAAAAGAGACTGCGACCTCTGAGTTTGTTACGGCCTTTCTTCTCAGAGTAGTCAGATAGGAAACGCCGACATCATATAGTTTTTAAAATACGATTGACGTGTAAAAGTGTTTGTTCAAACCTACTTACAGGAATAAAATCATTTATCATTTGTCACTGACACTGACTGGACAGTTCCACTAAAATCTGTGTCGTTTTTTCCCCAAAAGACCATTTCACATACTAATCTGCATGGTCCGCACATGATCTGACCAAATAATGTCTGGACTTTGAAAGAGCCTATGACTTCTGAGTTTCGGTGATTCTTCTCAGAATAGTTGTATAAAAAACACCAAGCTCATTTACTGCTTATTTTTTTTTTTATATGTAAAAGTATATTTTAGTTAAAACAAATTGACAGAATAGACATTAATTTATCATTATTATTTACCATCTCAATATTAAGAGCAGTGGTGGCCCAGTGAAAACGGCCCTGACTTACGAGTTGTAGGTCGTGGGTTTGAATCCAGGCAGGCGCTTTACTTTGTGTAAATAACTTAATCACCACGGCTCTCAAAACAGTGAAGGAAAACATCGTGAGAAAACCGGTATGTCCTGGAACCAAAAATTCGAAGACATGTGACAACAACCAACCCGCACTGGGCCCGCGTGGGTCACTACCCTCTCCAAGAGAGGAGGCCTGTATCCCAGCAGTGGGAATATTATAGGTTGATTAAGCATTCTTAGGTTTCTGGCCATCAAGTGTGATTATGAGCAGAATTGCTGAGTAACACTTCCTTACAAACCTCGTTACATGGAATTATCCGCCAAGTTAAGGTGACTTGCGAAATTGCTTTGAAGTGCTTATTATGTTGATATATGGACTTGTGAATTGTATAATTTTGTTCTTTAAAAGTTGGTAATATTTTGGCTGGCAAATCAAATTTACGTTAATAGGAAGAGATCATTAAGTAGTCCATGTTAAGACTTAATTTGAAAAAAATATATAATGTTTCTACTGGATTGACTATATTTTATACTTTTAGTTTTACTTTATATTTAATAGCAAATGATTATAAGTTAATATGAATTTATAATGATAAGGATTATAATTATTATATTAAAAATAATATTTGTTTTCATATTTACAAGAAGTCCTTCTGTTTACAGAAGGACTTCTTGTAAATATATATCTTCTTGTTGTTCTTGTGTTGTATTTATACCTCCTATATGAAATTACGTCCAACAGTAACATGTTTATTCAAGACAAAGCCAAGAGCTGTAATACATATGTATCAAGTACACAGCTAGGAAATCATGCTTAAGACACATAGCTGAGAGCGCAGAAGCTGCACTGTTTACAATAGTAATTTGATATATTTCAACTGTATGTTCCAGCCTTATTCCTCACGTAGCTTCTAAAGAATTTATTTTCACACTTTCTTCCTACAAAACGAGAAAAGTAGCAAATATAAATACAAGATCTCATGAACCAACAAAGTTGAGATTAAGTATTACAAAAGGTAAAAATTTATGGAGCAGAAAACTGACATTAAAATCTTCATAAAAGATCGAATTAAAACGAAGAAACAGTTCAGAATAACAATTAAGTTAAAAAGAAAACAGGGAAAATATTAAAGTACCTTACTTAAGTGATGAATTATTCCATTCATTTGCGAATTTCCACATTGTTGGAAGAAATGAAGCCAATAAGGAAAGAGTGAAGGAAAACTAAAAATGTCGAAGCAAGATAACTGAAAATTCAAAGGAGTTTTTATCACAAGAATAAAAGGACAAAATATGAAATTACATCAGATCAGAACGTTCGAACGATACTGCAACCATTTTTAGAAAACTTTATGAATAGATAACGCCACGGAATACAAATATTGGCTTTGATATCGCTAAAAGTAGTGAGTGGGGTAATAAAATCGGATGTTATATTTAAAAGATCGTCTGCAATAATGTTTGTTGTAGTCTTCCTTCGCCCGGACGTGACTGTCTAAATGGCAATTAGGCTAGCCCGCAGGTGACTAAAATCGCAAGTTCCAAAGTAAAGTAGGTTTCGATATTTGTCGCGCGGCAACGGGCCGCATGCGGCGGGTGACTAAAATCGATCGTGAAAATGTTCAGTCGCAGGCGATCGCCCGCCTCATGAAGGTCGACATTTTGGTGCAAAATAAACTAGTCACCTTCGATTGCTATCGAACTGTGTAAATGAGGTGGCGATTTGGCTTGTGACGCGATTTGGTAAGCGACGAGCCGCAGGGCGAAAACCGAACTAGTGTAACTCCCCCATAGATAAATGCAGCTGAATAACAGTTTTTTATGTGGAGTGACTACTTACATATCTAACCTCAACTACCCAGTAACTGGGTAACACGAAACCCCTTGGTTGTTAGACTTTTGGGCACCTGACGACCCGAAACGACTGTCAAAGATCTACGAATTACAGCCGGGACCTACGGCTTAACATGCTATAGTCACCTGTGTAAAGCCTGCATTAGATTGGAAGCTGACCCCAACATGGTTGGTAAATGGCTAGGAAGATTGATTATCATCTACATAAAACAGACATATATGACCTACTAGCATGGTCTTCACATGATCTGACTAAGATTATGTCTGGACTTTAAAAGAGGCTGTGACCTCTGAGATTGTTTCGGCCTTTCTTCTCAGAGTACTTAGTCAGATAGAAAACGCAAAGCTCATCTAGTTTTTAAAATATAATTGACGTGTAAAAGTGTTTGTACAAAACTACTTACAGAAATAAAATCATTTATCAATTAGCACTTCCCTTGCGACTTCGTCCACGTGGATATCGCATTGTCTTCTACAAAATTTAGCTCCTCCATCCCTTTAAACCGGTTAGTATTGGAAAATTAGTGATTACGATGTTTTTACTTCTTTGGCTTAATCCAGACTCCATCCAGAAATCCTCCCTTACACACTTAGTTACTCCGTTTTGCTGGTCCATTTTCAAAAAACTTAGAAACTTGTTAGGTACTAATTATTTTATGTCGATGGTTTTCGTACCGTTATTTGAGTTAACCCGACAGCCGTACAAATTTTAGTACCATCTAAAATCCCTTTGAGAGGTAGTTTTGAAAAGCAAATAATGACAAACTTTATTATTCATTTCGGGCTAAGTTTTAAGCCTATCAACTCAAGAAGTCATACAAAGGAAGTCCCCTTTTTTTACCCCTTTAAAGGTTGAATTCCTAAAAACCCCTTCTTAGTGCTCCCCTACATTACTATTAAAGGTAGCCGTGTGCAAAATGTTATGTTCCTAGTCCCAGTAGTTTCGGCAGTGCGTTGATGTCAGTCAGTAAGACAGCTTCACCTTTTGGTTAATAGGTAGGTAGGTTGTGTTTTGTTTTTAATAGGTAGATTATTGATGAAGGTTGAAACGATCTTGAAATAAGAAGCAAGTTATTAATACTAACCACCTTTGCCACGAATTTTGTGGGTTTATAATAGTTCAATCAAAAAAATCACGCTATATCGTGACACATTAATCTTTGCTCTTCTGTTTAGCTCTACAAATATAAATGAAATGTCAAAATTAATATCTTCTGTCTTGTTTATATTATTCCTGAACATTCTAACTAAAGTCAATGATAAATATGTCTGTTATCGTAGAACTCACAACCAAAATACAGTTATAATATTTTTTATTTGTGTTCAAAAGGTTAAATTCATCAAAAGTGTAGTACACCTCCTTGTTTAACAAACATATTAGCTATGTTCCTAATAATTTGATAATTTAGATCTTCAATTACTTAGCATTAGATGCCACTATCATTTAACTTTTTTGCTTACAAAAGTGATTTAAAATATCTAATGATGATAATACGTTAAAAATCATAACGTTTGTTTTGTGACAGGATTAGGATCGAAATAAATACTGCCTTGAGACTGTGATTGTTCAGTCGACGAAAGCTTGATTTTGCTTCTGCAAACAATAAGAAAACTAGATAGTGTAGCTCACAACTCATTATTCTCCTGGTCTTATCCCAATTAATTTGGCGCAACATGTAAGAAAGAAAGAAAGAAAATTAATTTATTTGACCCAGGTTAAAGCACATAATATTCACATAAAAACCGACAAACAGAAAATACTTAAAATAGTATTGTGTGCCTCACGGCTGCGCCAAATAGGCCCAGTTCAGCATAAATGCCAGACAACTAGTGCCTGACGCTGGTTTTCAACTGGACCTTATGTTACGAGGACGTCTTACGGATGTAAATCAGTTTTATAGTGAGTGTAAATATTTAAATAAAAATACTCAATACTTTATTGCATGCCATAATGTGTACATAAAACAGTTGGTATGTTAAACATAGAATTAGAATCAATTATGGACCCTGTCGGGCACAGCAAAGTGGATTTTTACAATTATTTACAAACATTTAATTAGAAGAGAGGATGAAGGCGCTTCTTGTTTAGAAAAAATAAATAAATGTAATAGTACCTACAATAGTTTTTTTGTGCTATTTATATGGGTCGTTGGTTTTATGTTATTGCATTATTATATAATTTCATTTAAGTATTCATTATTAAAATTATAAATATAATTATATAGGTATAGGCTAAAAATATATACATACAAAATAGATAGATATGTGTAACAAATAATACTAAAAACGATTAGATATTTGTTAAAAATGTCATGTATTTTTCTTTTATAATTCTTTCAACTAGGTAGTCACCCCTTTCTAGTCATAATCGTCTTTCAGACAGTCCATCCATGTTTTTTTTGGTCTTCCCCTACTCATAAAGCCATCCACATTCATACATAAAACTTTCCTCACGACATTTTCCGCATTCTTCCGCATCATGACAACCGATTCCCGCATAACTTTTCAGTCACTGGTGCCACTTTTTGACTTCCTCTTATGTGATCATTCATACTGTAGCTAACAACTCATTTTTTTATACCTATTTCCTAAAGATAGAATAATTAATATCACCCAAAACGGCTGAGTTATAATCTAAAATAACATATATTATCATAATATATCATTACTAATAGTTTACCTACAAGTAAAACAAAGCCTTTGCACCAAAGCATCTTTTGTATTGCTCCACGTATCTGTAATAATCTTCCAGCATTTTTCAGGACTATGAGCGAATGTTAATGTATTGCATGACAATTTGATGTATTGTGTATTAACTATGTACCGAACTGATAATATGAATTTTGTATGCTTCAATGGCGGAACGTAGCAGACCTACCTGTAACTAACACAACATCTTATCCACCATAAATGATTTGAATTTGAGTAAGCACCTATAGCTAGCATCCACAGATGAATCAATTTGCCTTAAGATCGTTTATACCTTATGAGTGGCAACGTCGCAATTTAGTGTCATATTTCGTGGTTTTCAATTTTTATCATTTAATCGGAGCTATATTTTAAAAATCTGTTTAATTAACTTTTTAGAATTATGTGAAAACTGTGTAAAAGGTAAGAAATCGTTGCGTTTACAGTTCTATTTATATGCAAATAATACATTGGAAACTTGCAGGGCGTTATTTTCATTGTAAAATAACTGTAAGCATTACGGTTATTTATTTTTTAAACACTTTCACGTAATTCTAAAAAGTTAATTAAACAGATTTTTAAAATATTGCTCTGATTAAATGATAAAAATTTAAAACCACGAAATATGCCACTAAATTGCGACGTTGCCGCTCATAAGGTATAAACGCTCTTAATTACTCGCATAATTTCTGAACCATTAGGCCCTTTTCACACTCACATACGGTTTCCGTTCATACGGCAACTATATAGACGGCTGTAGAATTTTCGTACACAGCTAATGTTATCTGAGCGTTCAGTTGAGTATGAAAGTATAAAATTTGAGACCATGCTGCGTCTGTCCGTGCGAGGGAAAGATTTCGTACTAAGTAATAGACCTATAGAGGTACGAGGTACACTGCTTGCGCGATGCAGGATTTGTGACGTCAGTATGACGTGCAGCTCGCATGTGGCGATGTAGATACCGCTACATTACTCCCCTCCTGAGACTGGAGGTCGATAGTGGGCCGAGTTGTTGTTGTTGTTGATTGTTGTTCTTCACCACGTCGGGGTCACCAGTGTAGAAGTTACGAGGAACAGGGTGTAAAGTTCACTCATATCTCCATAGAAGAGGGAGGATCCTCCGACCAGACGGGTGTCGTGTCTGGTGGGCAACTGCCCGATGTTTGATATCGGGAAGTTGTATATATGCTAGTCGTGCGGTAAACTCTGCTTTCGCGATGCAGGATTTGCGTGACGTCAGTATGAGCTCGCATGTGGCGATGTAGATACCTCTAGATACCAGCATGCACGCAGCCGCGTGGCAGGAGCACGCAGTTGGTTTGCACGGCTATATCACCGCTGCTGCGGTTTTTCATGAAAGCTTGACTTTTAATGACAACAGTATTAAAAACGTTGCGGCTCCTTTAGTACGGAAACCGTATAAGTGTGTAAAGGGCCTTACAGTATTGATACAACATGGCGGCCCTAACATGATACCCCAATATACTCGTAGCATTATCTCCCGCTCCATTCTAGATTGCTTTATGGTTTATTAATGGTATCAAGTTCAATAATAAGCAAATATTTACCTACTAAACGGGAACATTTGCAAACGGCTCGATCTTATTGCCTAAATTCCAACGTTGGAAAGACACAATGTAATAATACCCACTTGGAGTGAATTTGTTATTCACACTATCAATAAAGCCTCTTGTTTTGCGAAGTTAAAGCGGTTTGTAGCACATGATTATGATTTGATCTTTGATTCTAGGCGTTTGATGTAATTAACGTGTAGGTTGCACCATAGGAACCGAATGACTTTTTATTCTTCATTTTTCTACTGTTTTCTGTCAGTATACATTATCCCACTCTTGGGTAAAGGCCTTCTCCCATAATATCTCACTTCTATTACAGATAATTAAAAATTCAATATCATTTAGATAAAGTTATAATATATTGAGTACAAACATTTATACATTTATATAGCATCAATATTTAAACTCAACACCTTTTATTGTTACCAAGCGATAAAATCGTAATTAATATCGATAAAATATGTAGACTTCATAGCCGGACCTCGTCCGGTTGCACTGATGTGCCTAATTGAAATGTCAAAATATTTCCGTTTCAAAACGGATATTTTCAGCAGCGTTTTTTTCGATCAGGTGCTGACTTTTTCAAAATATGTTTCAATAATATATATTTTTATATTTTATTTTATATTTTTGATGCGTTTATTACGTACCTATGATAACTTTTTAAAAGGAAAAATATACCTAACGTGTTCAAAGTTGTTAAAGAAATGAGTAGGTAGATTAATATAAACTTTTCATCTTCACTTTGCTCGCATCTTATAGGTAAACACTCTAAAAAAACTAATTAGGATTAAGACGTTTTGAAGAAAATAAAATCATTTTCAAATTGAAACCTTTTAAATCAAAGGTGACTCGTGCAGTAAAGTTATTTTACCTAAAAAGTTTATTTAATTACACTAGTTATTTATCGACGGGATTTGCTGAACGGACAGCTCAGTTTAATTAAAGTAGTATTTAATGAAACTATTCGAGGCAATTTTACTGTCAGCAGAGATCCTCTTTGATCGCTATTAATTTGATAGTCTATCATGGAAATGTTTAGTTGCTTCTATATGTCGTAGGATAATTTGATACTTCGAATCTTCGCGGAAATCCTAGGGGTTTTGCGAAAACGCGGATAATTAGAATTTAGGTTAGGTTATGTTAGAACAGTGACCATTAGCGCGCGAAGGCGAGCGAGCGAAGCGAGCGTGCCGCGGCAGCGGCCGCCAAGCGCCAGATACCCTTCTATTGTTGTTGTATCATTTAGGTTAGGTTATGTTAGATCCTGACTTTGTCCAGTAAGATTTGATAATTTTTCGCCTATGTCTAATTATCCGCGTTTTCGCAAAACCCCTAGGATTTTCGCGAAGATTCGAAGTATCAAATTATCCTACGACATATACATGTTATAAACTTAAGTCGCTTATCGTGTTGGACTGTGTAACCACGTGGTTTTTCTAACAACGGATTTTGATGCGGTTTCCATCATCATTTAGAAAAGTTTTTTGTAATAAATTAATATTAACTAACTTTTATAATAAAGAAATCTCGATTTTCTCTCAAGGCGTAAAAGCAGTGGGAAGCAGTGGCTGGTCGCTAGTTTACTATATTTTTGAGTTCACCGACGTGCTAGTTGCATGATTTGTTTTTAAATAATGACTTTTAACTTTATTAGGTAGATACATTATGAAATGGAAACTCATGACAGACTTAAATAAAACACTGCCTAGGCCATTAATTTATAAGAAAACGATAAATGTGTGACTAGCAATGATCTGCAGTAAACTAAAACAATGAGACAAAGAAGGTTACATAAAATACCAAACAAACTTTAACCCCCAACTAAATAAGCCAGAACCACACAATTCGTTGCATCACCAAACACCACAACGTCATTTGTTTACGTCCGAGAAGCGTAATCCTATAGCAAATTCGGGCGTCACGATACGTTGCGGTGACGCAGCATATGCGAGACTCTTGCGGTCACTAGCAAAGCGATTCCTTCGGAAACATTTGTCACTTGTATGCACATATGGTGCAGTACGTCCGTTCTAGACCACGCGATGCATTGAAATTATTACGTCGTCGTTTGGACGTGTGGATAATGTGGTTAGCCATAAAAACTGCTGAAAACTCATTCTTCTATGGAGTAGGAACAGGTTAATTAGAGGTTTTGCCGTGTTATTAAGTTGTAAGGAAAATGAAACGTACCTATAGCCGCAGGTGTTTCCCTATTGTTCGCTATACTTGTGACTAATGGGGTAGTTTTTTGCAGTAGGTAATTTATTAACTTGACCAGGATTTTTCTTTTTAATAAGTACTTTATGAATCCAAAACTATTACTGTATGTATAAAAATATACGGCCAGTAGTTTTTAGTTAAGTATAATAGAAGAACCTTATCAAATTATGAGAAGCCTACTTATGGAATGTAATAAAAAATATGCTCTATTGAAATTAAATACAATTTTCTATTTATATTGATTAATTAATGAAATGTGTTCCTATGTGTAGATTGATGTTCTCTGTTTTTGCTTTAATAATGACATTTCGCGATTTTTGCTTATGCTGGATTTTTCACCTTACCTTACCTTTTCACCTGTCTTGATATTAAAATGTGATAAAAAGACAAAAATAAAAGTTTTTAATTGGGTTTTTATTGCATAAATTAAATAATTAGCCGTCAGTATTTCCGCCGTTAACGTGTAGGTATAATACAATCGCAGCGATTTGGTATACCTTCTCAATATTAGTTCATCCAAAACGCAATTACGTTGCGGAATGGCCGCCCACGTCCGTTATAACAGGTGAAAAAGATTTTCTGGTATGTGTACGGCATCCATATTATTTTGACAGAGCTCTTCTTTGAAGCATATCCCATACGTACTCAATGGGATTAAAGTCTGGTGATTGAGCAGACTATGGCAGGACGTTGATGTTAGCTGCGGCAAGTGTGTTTGCAAGGACTTTGGCAGTGTGTGGACTTGCATTATCATGCATAAACAGAAATGAAGCACCAAATTAGGTTCACAAAGGAATGGCAACATCTGATACAATCGTTTCACCGTAAATCTGTGCATTGAGATTACCTCTGATCCAAATCAGTTTGGTTCTTCCGCCGATACAAATACCGCCCATATCAAGATTGTTTCACCGCTGTACGTATGGGCTTCACGTCCAGGGGTCCTAGAATACCGTGTATGTCTAGTATCTGGCCTCATACCAAAGCGAGATTTGTCAGAAAAACAAACAAACCGTCACTCTTCTTCTGCCCCATTTCTGTATTGACAAGCTCATTGTAAACGGGCTTTGCGGTTGCGGGGTTCAATAGGTGGTACACGTAACGGCCTTCGGGATCAGAGATTTACTTCATGCCGGCGATTTCTTATGGTTTGATCGCTTATTATCATCCCTGAATAGCTATGTAGCCTCGTAACCACAAATATTACTGATCGTACGTAAGTAACTGAAACGCGCTGGTAAGTAGCCACAGTTTATTTTACAATACAAACAAAATACAAAAATCATGAAACATCAAGCAACAGGAAAAAAGGTGACAAGGGCCCAAACTGACAGTCATACTAGAATTTAGAATACGTTCCAAAAAGGTGATATGCTGCAATGAGTTCGATTCGCAACATACTCCACATTTTTTTTTTAAGTCTAGCCTAGAGCTCCTGGGGCACTAACTTTTTAAGCGGTCTCCTGAGAGGGCCAGCACCTGTTCGAACGTCCGCCACTCTTGCCACTCCGTCTGGGCCTGTGTATATCTTAATAACTCTACCTCTCGGCCAAGATCCCCTGGGTAACTGTCCATCTGCCACAATAACCAAGTCACCCTCTTTTATATTTGGGGATGATCCACCGCCGCGTCGAGGCACCAAAGTCGGAAGATATTCACGCATCCATCGAGACCAGAAATGATCCGTGAGTCTTACGGCTCTGCGCCAACCGTCTCGTCCGATGATATCCCGATCCGTCAACGTAGCTGGGACAGGTCTTCCTGAGGACGATCCCAGTATAAAATGCATTGGTGTCAAGGCTTCCTCACAGTCTGGATCAACTGGAACGTGCGTCAGTGGACGAGTATTCACTAAATTCTCTGATTCTAGTAGAAAGGTCTGTAGAACTTCATCTGAGGGGGAGCGTTCTCTTAGGGTGGTCTTGAGTGCTGTTTTGATTGATCTTACCATTCGCTCCCACGCTCCACCCATGAATGGGGCAGAAGGGGGAATGAATTTCCATGAAACCTTCTCATCTGCTGCAAAACGGTTAATTTCCGCTCCATACAGCTCTTTTAGAATCCTGTTGGCACCTACAAAAGCTGTTCCGTTATCGGACCATATTTCACTCGGCGTTCCACGGCGCGCAATGAAACGGCGCAGACTCATGATGGCCGCGTCAGTTGACAAACTATGTACAACTTCTAGATGAACTGCTCGTATAACAAGGCAGGTATACAATGCTACATAGCGTTTCTCTTTCCTTCGCCCCACTGTGACTTGAACTGGGCCAAAGTAGTCCAAGCCAACAAAAGTGAACGGTCTACGATGATGGGCTAGACGGGCTGGTGGGAGATCTCCAGTAGACGGTGTGAATGGTCGAGCGCGCTTCAACCGACATAGTTGACAATTATGGGCGACTTTTCGAACTGCGCTTCGCAAATTGATGATCCAATAGGTTTGTCGCATTTCGTTAACTACTGTCTCGGAATTAGCGTGGGCGGACTTCACGTGATAGTGGGCAATCAAAAGTTGGACAGCAGGGTGTTTGGAATCTAAAATTATAGGACTTTTCACTCCGTCACCAATATCTTGCATTCGGTTGATTCTTCCGCCCAATCTCAGTAAATTCTCATTATCTATGTAGGGGGCCAGATTGAATAAACGACTTTTTCGGTGTAATGACCTTTTCTCAGAGAGGTAGATGATTTCATCTGCGAAGGAGTCAAGTTGACTTTTCTTCAGAATATGTGATTCAGCCGCGTAGATCTTCAGCGGTTATTTCTTTTGAACTGGCTTTATTTTGCAATAGGTGCAAAAATTTATGGGCTCTCGCTGTAGCTCTCAATAACTTTCCCCATGAGCTCAGTCTTTCTGGGTCAACAGTCAATGGTATCGGGAAATGATGTGAGGAAATTGTGATGACATTGATTCTTAGCTGATTGTTTTATTTCTAAACTACTGGCCGTATTTAAGTATGGTGATGATGGCCATTCTTGTTCTGATTCGAGTATAAATTTTTGACCTGTAATCCAGCGAGATTCTTGATTGAATACTGCCCGTTTATGGCGTGTCGCGTCATCTGCCACATTTTCCGCGGTTGGAATCCATCTCCATTCCTTTACATCTGTGGTTTCGAGAATCTCGCCGATTCGATGTGCTACGAATGGTTTGAATGATCGCGCATCACTACGTAACCAACTCAAGACGTTAAGTGAGTCGCACCAAAATATACGCTTGCTTGGTTTGTGCTGATGTGAGTCGTGAATGAATGATGCAAACCGAGCGGCCACTAAAGCCGCCTGCAACTCGAGGCGTGGGATGGAGGCGGGTTTCAATGGTGTGACTCTACTTTTGCTACCGATGAGAGCGAGCTTCACTGTTCCGTCTGCATAGATATATCGCCAGTATGCCACTGCAGCGTATGCCAACTCGCTGGCATCGCAAAACAGATGAAGTTCGCGGTGAATGATATTGGATGATCTTAGACCATAATATCGCGGCAGGTACAACTGAGAAGCAAGTTGTACATCTCGGAGCCATTCATTCCAAAGTTTTTGGTCTCCTTGATCGAGTTCATCGTCCCATGATAAACCTTTTCGCCAAATTGATTGGAACATGACGCGTCCTCTAGAAACGAGTGGGCCTAAAATACCCAAAGGATCGTAAATTCGCATTAAGTGGGACAAGGCGTCACGTTTACTAACCTGAGCTGGCGATTTAGAATCCAAGTTGAGACTGAAACCTATGACGTCTTTCCTAGGTTGCCAGTTCAGACCTAGCACTCTAGAAACGTTGTCATCGTTACCTAACATTACATCGTTAAATTTCTGAGATATCGATTCAGGTACTAATAAAGAAAGAGCTCTTGGGTCGTTTGAGACCCAATCGCGCATCTCAAAACCCGCCTGGTGGTTGAGATGTACGATGTCTCTGGCCAGTTGGGCAGCTTGGTCTACACTCTCTAGTGAGCCAATATAGTCATCCATGTACACATCGTGTATGGTTGCGTGCGCAGCATCGGGATACTTAAGTTTGCATTCCGTCGCGTTAAGGTTCTTTATATATAGGGCGGTACACGGACGAACACGCGCCAAACTTCATGGATGACATACGATACAGCTTTAATTTGTCCGCGGGGTCATTGCGCCACAGAAAGCGCTGCGCATCGCGATCTGCTGGGCGGATTCGAACCTGTGGGAACATTTCGCATATGTCCGCCGTAAGTGCTATAGCGTTTTCCCTAAACCTCATCAAGATCGCAAGTAATGGCTGTAATAAGTCAGGACCTGGCAAGAGAAGAGAATTAAGACTGATTCCTTTAAACTTCGCGGCTGCGTCATGTACAACTCTCAATTTACCAGGTTTATGAGCATGAGTAACGCCAAAATGTGGGAGATACCATGTGATACCAATTGGGGGGGCCGCGCATTCTTCAGCGTATTTCTTATCTAACATTGCTTTGATATTATGTCTATACATATTGGCATATTATACATCTGACTGCATTTTCTTTTCGAGAGATAAGAATCTAGAAAGGGCTAATTTAAAATTGTTCGGTACATCTTTAATATCAGGCCGCCAGAGGAGACCGGCTTCAAAATGACCATCGGATAGTCTTTGTACAGTCTCTTGTAAAATGTTTAATGCATGTGTATCGGAATTGCCGCAGTGGTCTTTCTTTATTATGCCAATAGAGTCTAATTTGTAGTAGTCTTTGATTTCGGTTTCAATAGAAAAAATATCGTCTGGTGTTTCGGATATGTTGGCATGATGAAGAAAGTCAACTTTCGATGTTCTACTTGATACGAAGCCATATAAAACCCAACCAAGAGCAGTGTGAACTGCAACTGGTTGGTGATCCTTGCCGGCTCGAATAGAATCTGCTACAGTCAATTTCCAATTATCTACACCAATGATTAGCATAGGTTGTACTTCATCACAACACAAAATGTCATCGCTGTCATTGTACGATTTCGGCGAACAGTAATTTGTATGTAACGATCTTGTTTGCGTGTGGTGATGCGAGCTCGTCCTCCATGTCACTCTGCAACGCTGCCAGTGATGCGGTAACGTGTCCAAAGTCAACACTCTGCGTAGTTCCCAAAGCGATTGCCACAGCACGTTGCCGAGAACCAGCTTCTAACATTCCCATGGCTTTGCTCATTGCTTCTCGGCTCAAATGACGTTGTCTCTCCATAATAACGTTCTTTTGTATTGAAAACACTCAGAAGTATGACAAAAATATTACTGGTTTGGCCTCAAACCCATTGCAGGATTATTTAGAAATAGGACTTGACAGAAGATTTCCATCTTTAGACCGAAATTCAAAAATTATTGCCTTTTCAAATGATGAAATTTATTGAAAAATTATCCATACGAGTTACAAAAAAATTGTAACTAGCATAATACGTTCTTGACCCCTATACACTTTTGATTGTGAATTTGGGTGCTCGTGATTTGCGTGCATAGAACTATGAACGCAAGGAAGAGATCACATAGCTTTTCCACCTTATATTATTATTAATATAAAAAATAAGGTAACTAACACAGAAATATTTTATTTTGTAAGCCTTGGGGTGTACAACAATGTTATGAGGGGGTTATTTGCTACTTAAAACGTTCCAACTAGGGTTGGTGAAGCCTCCTTATAAATAAATCATTATAATCTAGGCTTGAAACTTTAAAACATTGTTAGAATAATAAATAAATCTACCTTTAAAAAGTACGATAAGGCTTTAAAAAGTACGTTTTATTACAAAAAATGCAAAAGCATAAAAAGGGAATAAAAAGTTTAGTGACTTTTTTTCGCTCAAATCTCTGAATTGTTGCTTATCGACATAGTTATTATTCTGATTGTGAAGATATACCTCAAAAAATCGACTCAGCCTATCGCAGCCCACTGTTGGACATAGGCCTCTCCCAGACTGCACCACAACATCCTGTTCTCCGCCATCCACATCCAGCCTGTTACCTTCTTAAAGTCATTTCACCTGGGGGCGTCCGACACTACGCTTCCCGATATGTGGTCTCCACTCTAAGACTCGTTTGCTCCGCCGGCCATCAGTCCTTTGATAAACATGGTCAGCCCACTGCCACTTCAGTTTGCTTACTCTGCAAGCTATGTCGGTTACTCCGGTTCTTTCCGGATAACTTCATTCCTGATTTTATCATTCAAAGAAACTCCGAGCATAGCCCGTTCCATAGCTCGCTGAGCGACCTGCCTGCGCGACATATAACCTTGGTATTTACAACATACACATTTACCTTTTATATAGATTTTTTTCCAATATCCATTGACTTGCAACTGGCTTTTAGTACCGTAAATTAGCGCGGGAAACGGCGAAAGTCTAATGCACGCCAGATTACGTCATCACAGCGGGCGGCAGCCGGCGCCAGATGCATGTCCGCTCAGACACTGGACCAGGACACGAGGACACAATTATTGCTCAAACCGTGCCGTAAAATAATGTTGTTTTTATATTAATATATTATATAATTGATTGATTTGACTTTGACGTTCCTATTATTTGTTAAATGTATGTACTAACACTAGTTTTTAAGTTGTTTATGTAATTACTAACAATTTGGACAGTATCTTCTGTAAAACCAATGATTATTTATTTTATACAGAGTTATTGGTAAACCACCACAAAAAAAAAACAGCTGTTCCCTACATTTATGTTTGCAGAACTCGTCAAAATGTAGGGACCAGCAGTTTTTTTTTTTGAGATTTCATATTTGGTCCCTTATTAAAAGTTGTTCATAATGATGAGTACAAGCACCCTTTAAGGGGTTGATGGTGTTTTACCAATAATCATGTATAATAATAAACAATTATTATTTTCTCCTTGGAGATTATTAGCATCCCTAGTCAACCTCGTTATTATAATAACATAAGAGAATATACCACCTCGTTAGTGGAAAGCAACATAATATCACCCTGTACACCCTCCGTTACATTACGTTACTGTTATACACAGGGTGTTCATTAATTATTTCCTTTTCCAAATAAACATTTCTGTTACGGGAAAGATCTAAGAATAGTGGCTTGGACTAAGACTTGTTAATTAGAGGAAATAAAACAAAAAAGTTTTAGAAACAGTCAGATTTATTTTTAGTCAGGTCCTTGATAGCTTCAGTGACTTTTTTTTTAAATGTTCCCAGCAATTTTAATGAGCAATCTTTAAGGGGCAAGCGCCAGGCAGTCCGCGAAATTTAAATTTTCTTACGTTTTTTGCAATTTGCAGGTCAATGTCAAAATTGAGATTTCGCGAGCTACCCTGGGGCTTCCCCTTAAGACTTTTTAAGAAATACCTCACATACATTATTTCTCACAAATAAGTGCTTTTATTCTATAACCCCTTGGCCGATGTATCCGATCATAGCCGCCTATGCATCACCTATACATCATCGGCACCGCTGGTGCATGTTGCCAACTAGAAATAAGTAGGTAGCAAATCTAACAATTTTAAAGGCCGACTCATAACTAATCGGTCACATTTCCATATGAAAAGTGGGTAATTTTGCGGAAAACCATTTCAGTTGACGCGCATAGTAAAGTTTATAGCTATGAACGAACAACTATACTCTTATTATATTATGTAAATCGGTACTTCATAGTCGTGCCTTCGAAGTGTTATTGAACATATTTTTTTGTATGAATTCTTACTGTTTTACATTTGGAAAATTCTAAGTTGGTATAAGATCGATACTATTAGAATATGTTTGGGGCTTACCACGTTAATGAATTATTATTAAACGTCACATGTAGGTGATTCTCTCGTAGGGCATTGTGGGCTGCGGAAATTTAAATGATAAATTATTTTATTTCTGTAAGTAGGTTTGTACAAACAATTTTACACGTAGGCCGGTGTTTTCTATCTGACTACTCTGAGAAGAAAGGCCGAAACAAACTCAGAGGTCACAG
Source organism: Brachylomia viminalis (assembly GCA_937001585.2). Lineage (NCBI taxonomy): Eukaryota > Metazoa > Arthropoda > Insecta > Lepidoptera > Noctuidae > Brachylomia > Brachylomia viminalis. Next base: position 7,300,398 of record OW443302.2, on the reverse strand, counting down.
TCTCTTTTAAAGTCCAGTCATAATCTTGGTCAGATCATGTGAAGGCTATGTAGATCGGTATCTAAAATTGTATTTTGAGGAAAGAATCACACAGTTTGAGTGGACCTGTCCAGTCAGTGCACGCAATTGTCAGCAATCCTGCAGCTCAACTCAGAACTTTAGGGGGCTCAACGATTTACGAACAATACCAAAGAAAGGACATTTGAGTAGGGCGCATACATTACTCAAACTGCCAGGATTAAACTAACTGATAAAAAAACAAAAAAACAATGACCGACATAGTTCTCACATTCACAATTATTAAAATAATATTAAAATACTTTACAAAGTAAATACTCATGTCATAGTATAATTATATAAAATTCATCAATGTCAATGTGAAGTGTGTGTGTGTGTGTCGTTTAATCCTAAACTGTTGATGAAAGCTTCTTTTTTCGTAAACGAACAGGTTACCTTAATGAATAGGTAAGGGTGATAATTAATAATTATAATTGGGTTTGACCACAACTATTATATTGTAAACTCGTTGTAAAATAGTGGTGGAATTTAATTGCTTTTGTTTTGATAAACGCGCAACTACCGCCACAGTTCGCGTGAGTAACATGAAAATCGCCGGCTGTCGCTGAAAACCAGCGCTGGGGCTCTGTCTCGCATAGCAGCATAATGCTGAGCGATAGCCGTTTAGCGTGGATGTGACGCATGTTTCCCCCAACTTTTTCTTATTTTTTTGTGTTTGTGTTATTTTTTGCGTCATGTTTACCGCAAATAAACGCACATCGAGTTTCGCGGTGGTGAACGTTGATTTACAAACAGTATTCATTTTAATCATCTGCCTTGCCTTTTTCCAACTATATTGGGCTTCCAGTGTAAACGGATGCAGCTGAATACCAGTATTTTACATGGAGCGACTGCCTATCTGACCTCCACAACCCAGTTACTGGGTAATACGATACCCCTTGGTAAGTCTGGTTGTTAGACTTTCGGGCTTCTGGCGACACGAAACGACTGTCAAAGATCTACGAGTGACAGCCGGGACCAACGGCTTAACGTGTTCTCTGAGGCACGAAGGGGTCGACTTGGTATTTAAAGATGGCCACCCATCCACGGACAAACCGCGGCAAGCGTAGCTTAACCTGATCGATCGGCCATTGCGGCTGTTATTACTAAGCCACAAGCCCCACAGTATTATAAAATTGAATTTTATTTTGGTTAGCTATCAAATAATAAACAACGGTATTTACTATTTCAAACTAACATACAACAAAAAATCGAAAAAAACAAAACACAATCCTTTCATAGGTCATGTTTTCAAACATCTATTTACAACACACACAAAAAAAACAACATTCCCCTTAATTTATTACGAGCAACAAACAATAAAAGGACACACCGCTAAGCTTAGAATTGAAACTGAGATAAGTGCCGCAAAAACATGTGGCTCCACACAGCGGCACAAAAGAAAACAAGTTAGAACACGTAATTCTGTAGTGCAACACTGCGGATGTTTGAAAAAAGAAAAGAAAAGGGTTTGCGGTAGTTAAAATAAATAACAAAAGTGAGCTGTAACAAATACTCAAATAAATGCAAGTATAATATAACAAGGGAAGATATCAAGAGTGTTTTTTAGTTTTATGGCTAAACTACTATACTCTTTTGCTCTTTTGCTTTACTCTTTTTTCTCTTTAAGCTTTGCAGAGTAGTTTTAAAGCTACGATTTCCTAGAAGAGAGGTGGTCGTCACTAACGGCCGCACCGATGGCTGTCACGAAAGTGTTGACAGCGGTGAAAATTTAAATCGTTAGATTCGCCCTAACGCGCCAAAAACATGTCGCGTTTCTGAAAAATTATTGACTTTCCACTGGCCACAATATGCTACGAGAGAATCACTTACGTGGGTTACACTGCAAGTTTTTAGAAAATAAAAAACGGAATGATGTTGAAGCCTGTTAAAAAAATTATTGCTTTTCGAAGAAGTCTCCATTCCTTTCTAAGCACGGTCGCATGCGATGGAACCATCGACTGAAGCAGTGGGCCCACTCATCTTTAGGGATTTTTTCCACGGCTTTTTCTGCCTCTGAGTTTATTTTATTTTTGGAAATAAATAAAAGTCACAAGGTGCCAGGCCAGGACTGTAAGGAGGATAACTTACTAACTCCACACTGTCGATAGACAAATATTCGATTGTCCGTGTGACGGAGTGAGCTGGAGCGTTGTCGTGGTGGAGGAGGATCCTGCTTCTTGGGCGCTGCTGTCTAACATTTTCCAAGACAACTGGTAAACAACGATTGACATACCGATCTGCAGTAACAGTCTTTTTATCTTTTAGGACAATTGTTGCGAAATGACCCGTCCGTCCAAAGAATGAGGCAATCATCTTTTTCCCTTGACTTCTGCCCTTCTTTACTTTTGTCGGCAAAACTTCGAAAGGAAACATCCATTGCGCAGATTGTTTTTTAGCTCAGAGTTCTTAACAACATATCCAGCCTTCATCACCTGTGACGATGTCATATTTGAGTCATCGTTTGAGTCATCATTTGAGTCACCTCCGTCATACATTTCAAGCATTGAGCACCAATCCAAACGACGGTGTTTTTGATCTTCCGTCAAATTATGAGGATATCTCGTTCAAAGCTTTCTGATGCCTAAACGTTCATGTAAGACTTTTTGTACTTGGCTCATTCCAATGCCTAAAGCTGCCCTAATATGTCACCCTTCTATCAGCTTCTATCATAAGCCGCACATCACTCACGTTATCTGCAGTAGTCGCCGCAGAAGGACGTCCTTCTCGCGAATCATCAGTGAGTTTGCTTCGACCACGTTTAAACTCATTAAACCAGTTGTAAACAGTGGCACGGGATGGGGCTTCGTCATGAAATGCTAATCGCAGTCTACCGTAACATTGTTGTTGAGTAACACCGCAACGAAAGTCCTAATAAGGTTGCCTGGAAGATATCGCAGAAAGCGATAAGGCCGCCCATTGTATATTAAGTAGTGTTCAATTTAATTTTTGTTGTTATGTTTTCTGTGGTGTACAATAAAGAATATATAAATAAATCATTGAACGAAAATTTTCTCTAGTCAAATCCTTTTCGACGCACGATAGTCACTTTTTAAATTACCGCCAATTTGTAAAAACAAATCACATAATGATGAATTAATTACACATCTACAGATTTCCAAAGAGTTCCTGATTCGAAATTTAAATAGGTACATTTTTCATCGGCTGCTTTTCCTACTGGTCTATTCTAAAAACACTTAGTGTGGCCCCCGTATCTGTGACATTTAATAATCATTAATTAACTTGGTAAATCCCATAGTCCTATACATATTATTATAGTATCGATCCTATACTAACATAGAACACGTTTTTTTTTCGTTTTGACACCTCTGACGCACCATGAAGCAGTGACTTGACTTGATTGTAGCTCACAGAATAAACATGAGCGTCAAATTCGTGTCTTAAATATTTAATACAATCAGAAACAACATGACCTTAGTTGACTTAGCCCCGATTTCTATGACGTGTAACGGTCAAATAGCCCAAAATAACACATGAATATTTGAAACGTCCTCACAAGTCTCATGACCCAGGCTATATCGGTTCACATACAAGCTCGAATCACGCACAGAACCTATTAAATACACGCTAATTTTAGTTCTTCAAGGGTTAGTAAGTTTTTTTAAGTCAAGTGTTCTTTGTAAATTTTCTACCACCCCTTAGGGAAATTAGCCTTAAATCTGGGCAACTTTATGTGACGTAGTGTTATTGGGCTATTATGAGAACCTGACACTGCAGTGAAGAATTAGTTAGATCGAATAGAAAATACGGCATTGCAGGGAAGGAAAGAGATCGTTAGTAGTTATTTTATAGTTTTCCATATCGTTGTACGAGTAGTATGACCGTATCGCTCACTCATTGTAAAAAATCATGGCCTTATTGTTTATACTACGTGAATAAGTTATCGATAAACAAACGTGAATATAAATTGAATAATCTGGAACCAATATTCAATCCAATAACAATTCAATTACGCGCCCTCAAAGAAATCTCCTGTCATCAATTGTCCTCGTATAACATGACTAAAGCAAAAATAAAAACAATCACGAATTCGTCTTTGTTTATCAAATCAAACGGTTGCGTCGTTGATTGTAATAGGTAGACACTTGTATTTTTCACCGAGTGTGTACCAAATGGCCGCTATAACAACAAATACATAAAATAAAAATTAAATAAAGTTAATAATTAAATGGGTCCCCATACAAGAAACGTGTTAAAGAAATATGTAGTGTCTGTGTATATTGTACAGAGGTACGGAACCCTTCGTGTGGTAGTTCTATTCGCACTTAGCCGCTTTTTACTTCACACTACAGAGGCGATAGATTGAATTGACTGTAGCTTGCAATTTTATTCGACAATTGTAATAGTTATTCGGTTGTTATTGTGGACTAAATAGATTCTCGAATAAGCTGATTCTATTGTTTTTTTTATTAGATTCGAAATTACTTTTTTTTTTTTGAGACAACATCCACACAAGGTCTTCAGGTCCCGAACTAGGTAGAACCTGTACTACGGTAACCTGATGACTGATATATATACTTATATACATATACACACCAGGTCAAACAGACATGTTCATGCACACACATGTTTGACTTGTCCGGGGATCGAACCCGGGACCAGCGGCTCAGAAGGTAGGGTCACTACCAACTGCACCAACCGGTCAGTCAATGTTTGAAACCAATTCTTTTCAACGGCAGGAATGAACACAGGTTATTCATAATTTAAAGCTTACAAATAGTTTTCTTTCCCGACAAATGAATATTTTTTTTTTTTATGTACTCACATTATAATAGATACAGATACGACATGATATCAGTATTGAGTACAAAGGTAGATCAATTTTTATAAGCATATTTTTATAAATGTTGTACAAACTTTTTCTTCTATCAGATATTCACAATCGGATAACCAATAATGTCCAGATGCTATTCTTAAAATGTCGAAGTAGTTACTAAAAGATTCCAAAGTAAATTTATAAAATCAACCAATTAACCCAACTCGTTTGCGTGGATCTTGAATTAATTAAACATACCTCAGAATTTCTAAAGTCTACCTTACTCAGTTGTATCTTACAACTTCTCTATAATCTGATTGGTCCACCAGCCTTTTGTATTTATTAAAAAATACATATTTATTTAACGAAGTACCTTGTTCTTCAACTAGTTTTGTTTACCCTTTAGAAATAATCTTTCGAGAAGCCTACACTTGTTTGTACTAGTTTGTTGAACATCATAACTTTGTTTTTAATAATTATTTCATTAAATTATGCTCGCAGATGGTATTTATTTTCAAATAATATAGGCTTTAGTGGATTACGTTGCAGTTATAATATAATATTATTATTCAATCACAAAATAAATTGCAAATATTTGTATGTAATCAAATTTTGTTTGAATTATAATTTATGAGCGCCTTGTACACAAATAGAGCGCTATGAGCTTGAACCGAATTTCAATCTAGCCTACACCCAAATTGTTATTGTACAGTGGTAACACTTTGACTTTGAGCTAGTCTAGTACAGAGTTTCAATAGAATAAGAAGCCCGCTTATAGTGGTTTGGTTATCTACCACTGACGTGCAGACTACTATACCTAAGCTAGAATTATTTTTTTGCACAGATGGTAGTGCTTTACGACAATTCGACAATTATTTGGTAAGTCATGTCATAGGTCAGGCGTAACTGAATAATGATATAAAAACTCGATTTAAAAACCGAGCCATGATTCAGCATGAACAAAGGTAGTTTTGTATCAAGCGACGACACAACACATTTTTAATTTAGGGCAAATTTCACCAAAATTTTATACCTACCTAGAAAAAGTCTTATACCGAAAATAAATTTTGAATTTCTGACAGTTTTTCCTTATTAGAACTGTCAGGCCTCAGTTTTATTCCACGGGTAAAAGATATCTGACTATGGTGAAATCAGCCCTAAATGAATTAACAAATGAAGACTAATGTTTGCAATCTAAATTCATTTCATAATACAATTAATTACACACTATTCGATCAAATCACCTGTAGGGGAGAGGGGGGGGGGGGGGGGGGAATTACAGATTCATATTAATATGTAGGATGATAATATCTTTCATCCTATACTAGCTGTGCCCGCGGTTTCGCTCACGTGACTTTGTATTCTATTGATATTCGCGAAGTCATTGTATATTCGTAATAATATACTGTACAACATCACTTGATTTTACTACAACACACTAGGTTTTTTCTCCTGTATCGTGGGTGCGTTTACAAACATTTAAACTCACATACACAAACAGCCAGACCCGGAACAACTACTTGCAGGTCATACAAATATTTCTTCCGTGCGGGAATTGAACCCGCGACACACAACGCAGCAGTCAATCGCTTAACCACTGCGCCAACCGTGCCGCCAAATTTTTGGTTTATCCATGAAATAAGAAAGATGATAATAAATATTTATCTCATACTGAAGCTCACAGATGAGTCTATATTACATTTTGATATCTATGTCACATAGATCTATCATAACAATATATAATAGTGTAATGATCTTCTAAGTGGTGACAACTGGCCACATAATCAGGTCACGGACCAGACCAAGCAATATTTTTTCTCCGGCTGCCCTGCTAGTTAAAACGGACTCCGTTGAGATCACTTAGACCTTTAAAGTAACGACTTGTTAAGCTAAAGTTCCCAGTTAAAGTCTAAGTACTGACAAAATGTTGGTCCTTGGAGCGTAATATTAAATCAAGCTGACTTTCACAATTTTCGCCGACTTGCTAAATAGCCAATTACATTATTCTTTTTTTACTTTGAATTATGTGTATCTTTATTTAGGATTAAGCGAACTACTTTTTTCTCATGTGGTGCTTGAAAGTGCTACGCCGCAGCAAAATGCTACGTCGTAGCAATTGCGTAGACTTTATTCTTGCAGCGTACTCGGAATAACGTCTGCGTACTATTTATTTATGTAAATGTAACAATTAATCCGATTATCTTTGGACGTGTGTTATATCTTTATTGGTAAAAAACTGGGCAATAAATAACTTTGTTTTTTCTTCCACAGATGGCAGCACCATTTCGGGGAGCACATCAACTACAATGAAAATGATTCTTCTGTTATTATACCTTCTTCCAAACGTCCTGAGATAATTTGTTGTATTCTAATTAGTTAGTAACAATTTATAATCGCCTATGTTCTAACGAACGTATAGAACCAAAGATCCTGATGTTTCTATGACTGATGAAATTCTTCTCTATATTTTCACTGTTAATACTTTGTAGTTGTGCCAACCCGAATTTATGTATTTCATTAAATGGAATACACAAACAAGATTCTAATTTACTTAATACCCCCAAGCAATTAGTTCAAATCTTTAATCTGTGTGAAAAACGGATCGTTAAAGAAAATAATTAGAAGTTGTTCGAATACAAACATTATTACTTTCTGGTTATCTTTAGAAGTTATTAATAATTAATTTGCGTTATATTATATAGTAATTTTAAGAAGTTATTGACCTGGCACTAAGGTTTATGTGTATGCCTAGGTATGTATATATGTACATATGTATGTGCTCAAATACTATAAATAAATAATGGCTATTGTGCGTTTTAAATATTTTAATAATTCGTTGTTTTCAATCACTCTTCATACATATTAACATGCTGAAAATGGGAGAGACTCATATAAAACTCACAGTTATGAAGATTGTTATCTCAATGCATAATGGCGGACCATACGTAAAACATGCTGAATGCACGTGGCAAATTATACACTTGGTTGAGTTTTATTGAAAGGCAATCATCAAGACAGTACGAGATGCAGGCTGGAAAGAAAAGATGAGAAGAAGGTAAGTGTGACAGGTATCCCTGTTATAACAATAACGACCACTTATATTAGTACACGCGCACCGACGCGGACGACAGTCGCAAGCGACAGGTCAACGCGGCCGTCTCTATCGAACACACAAAGATAATTATCGCTTCCTATACGACGTCTGTCGTAACGACTAGTCGCAGACGAAAACGACAGCACTACGTCTAGTCGCAGGGACGTAAAGCCAATGCAAGCGACCACTCTGCGTCTTGTTGAAGCGACAAAACGCACAGTTGGCGCTGGCCGCTGGCACTTATTGTCGCTACCATCATGACAATGAATTGTATAGGTAATATCAAGCCTTGTACATAGCATAGACTACCGAGCTCGCAATATTAGACTTTACACCTAAAATTAACATTGTCGAGCCTGCGCATTAGAGCGCATGGTTTCGAAATTGGAAATTAGATGTCACCGGCAGCCTAAAGGTTGAAACACACTAACACATTCAGTATGGTTAGAAAACCAGACCAAATGTGTGATCCTGATTATGCTTTTGCTGTTAGATGAATCTTCAGAAAATTATTTATGTGCTTAGTGTAATTGCGGCTTTTGGAATGCAATGAACATTGTTTTTTTTTTCCACTTTTTCACACAACTTAAAGAATTTTATTTATTTAATTATAGATTATTATTTATGTACACACAGTAAAACAGAGACAGATACGACATTATTAGTATTGAGTACAAAGGTACTGCTTATTTCTTAAGAAATTTCTTCCAGCAGACCTGTGAAAGGAGATATGAAAAATAAATGTAGACAATAGTGTGTGAGAACAAGAAGAGAAGAATTTGGTTTTGCATCCTAAAATAGAATATTAAATATACCTACTTATAATAAAAAATAATAAAAATTACATATTATACTTAAATAAATACATAATGCAAAAAAATATATATATATATAAATTCTCACAGATAAGAGGAAAGGTTTATTTTATTTGCTCTTTTAATCTATATTTGAATTGAGAAATAGATTTTAAATCTCGAATGCTAGGCGGAAGTGAGTTCCACAATCTTACAGAATGAACAGAGAAGGAATAAGAATAGTAGCTAGTTTTATGAGGATGGGATTTAAGGAGGGTTCTAAGGTTGTGATCTTCACGGTGCTTCGCTAGTGCGAGCGTAAGATAATCGCTCACGCAGGTAGGAACGATAAGACGGGTTGTGTAAGATGTTGAAGAGGAGACATAAAATCCGCGTGTTTCTGCGAAGGCGAACCGGGAGCCACTTGAGCTCCTTGCGAAGGTGAGAAACATGGTCATACTTTCGCAGACCGAAAACGAAGCGAATGCGCAAGTTTTGCAAGCGCTCAAGCTTGTTTAATAGCTCCTCAGTAGCATCCAAGTAGCAGGCGTCGGCATAATCATAATCGGCTGAATAAGTGTCAATGCCAAAGAAATTTTAGTCTTCAAAGGCAAGAGACTTTGAAGACATTTCAGCGAATGAAATGAGAAATGTACCTTTCGTCTGACCTCATTGACCTGAGCACGCCACGAAAGATTAGAGTCGATAATTACACCCAGACATTATTCATCCCTGTAAGATAATATGTACACAATATCTATGCCGTTGCTTAGGTATTGTATAGAGGTACGAGGAACAGGGGGTAAAATTCACTCATCCTCTATAGAGGAAAAAAAAATCTGCTGTTCCCTACATTTCGACGAGTTCTGCAAACCTAAATGTAACAGCTGATTTCTTTTTCGCGATTTCATATTTGGTCCCATAGTAAAAGCTGCTCATAATGATGAGTACAATGACCCCTTAAGAAGTTGACGGTGTTTTACCAATAACCCTGTATATGCTAGTTGTGCGGTAAACTCTGCTTGCGCGATGCAGGATTTTGCGTGACGTCAAGATGATGCGTAGATCGCATTTGGCGTTGTAGATGCCAAGTCTTAAAACAATACAATTTGTTCTGACACCTCGAAACGTTATTTAATAATGTGTGAGCTCACTCTGCTAAGTATGGACACTTTTTGGCGTGACTAAGTATAGTAACGAAAAATCTAGCGATTTAAATCTTTGACTTAAAACAATTTTCAGGAAACAGATGAATATAAAATACTTCCACAATATTCTCGCCGTCGCACCACTCTATTAAAAAGCCTTCGAAAATGCAAAAGGCTCGCGAAATCGTTTTAAGTATAATTCGGTACGAACGACTAAATTGATGTGCGCGACAACGAAAATTTACGAAAACGTTTCAACGAAAAGGATTGTTATGATTTCAGCTTTCATATTTCATTAATTTACGTAAAAAAATAAAGAAATATAGGTAGGTACTTCAGCTTAGAGCACCTAAGACCTACAAGTATAACGACCTACTATATCCCACGTAGGTACCTACTGCAAAGACAAGATCACCATTGCAGACCATCTACAGGGTGTCTGGTAGCAGCTGGATCAGAGTAGCCGTGGTTTGAATAAACTAGGGTACGACTGGAGAGTCTTAGATGTTATTTATGCATCTGCTAATGATAATGGTAAGGCAAAAAAATAAATCACTTTTTATTTGGAAAAGGAAAAAGCATTGATTATCACGAATTCTTAGTCTCGTTGACTATTTCTGACCATCTTAAGTCCAGCTATCTTCAATATAACTTAGAAACTGGGGTCATACGAAACTGAGCGGCTCGCCTTGGTATTTACTTCTTACTTAAGTAGTTTCCAAACACTAGTATCCTTGAGAAACAAGTCCTTTAGCTTCCGAACCATAACGACGAAAATGAAGAAACTTTACCTGTGTACAACTCTTCAAATATTGCATTATTGCGTCACTCGATACATCGAAGCTTTAAACTTGAAATCGTAGCTTACAGTCATGTAAATACTTATAATAAAATAGTAACGAAGTTAAAACTGTACGTTGAATATTTTTGGAAAAAAGTAATTGCTACGAGGTGTGCGAACGAGTCTGATACCGAAAATATAGTTTTTAGAATTTTTGCCCACTTGTCTGTTTGTCGTCTGGATGTATGTTCCGGATTGGCGCAAAAACACCTGAATGGATTTGGATGAAATTTCGCACACAGATAGTTTATAACCTGGATTAGCACATAGAGGACTTTTAATCCCAGTATTACGTTCCAGTGGGATATTTTCCAACATCTACGTGGGCGAAGCCGCGTGCACAATCTAGAAGAGAAAAATAATGTTTTTCTGTATCTCTGTTCACATATTTCCTGCTAAAACTAACTGACTGCAACTGGACGCTTGACGGAATCACCAACTTCTTTGATGCCAATTATACGAGTCAAAAACGTTAAAATAAAACTGGCAAGTGAAGCTGCATGCCGCAAACACAGTACAAACATCATATTTTATTTCCCTTTAATTCCTAAATCAATATTATGAACATAACATGGTTTATTTCACTTACAAGCACCTAAAATATGCGACAGAGACCTAAAGTTTGCTCATCACTCTTACTCGAATGCACCTCGTAAAATTTTATGACTGTGCTCACTAAAAGCACTCGTATTTAAGCAGGAAAAACAGGTAGGTAACGTTTCAATTAGAATAGTTATTTCTGATGCTTGTTTACGGTACATTTCTATGTAAGTATGGAATGACAGTTTTCGGTTAATTTCATCTTATAACGTTGTAATACTCTGTAGGTGCAATCTAAGAATTTAATTAAAACTTGTTGAAGAACCCTTTACTGAAAGTTCTATGATCATAAGTTTGTGTGACACTTGATAGTTTTACTTTGTTTGTAACGATCCAGCTTATTTTTATTTATTTTATTTATTTATTTATTTATTTATTTATTTAACCATATTTAAGCTATCTTTACAGGCAACCCAAGACGATAGTTAAACATACACACTCACATATAATATTCTACATTTCACTAGGTACAACATACCCTATTAACACATAGGTACACATATTACACACTTCTGTAAGAAATTATAAACATTGCCACCTTTGTGAATTCATTCAGAGTACAGCTGAATAGATCTATGTCCCCTGCTATAAGGTTGAGAGTGCGCAGTGCGCGCGTCAGAGGCGCCTCGCTCAGGAGGTTGGTGCGCGCGCGCGGCTCCGCCAGCAGCCGCGGCCGCCTACGCCGCCATACATACCTATCCGGCACACACAAACCCATCAACCCCAATATATCTGCGTTATGCACCCTTCCTCTAAGTATTTTGAATAGGTATGAGTTGAGTGCGAGATCCCTCCTGACCCTCAACTCGTTATATCCAACCATACCCAGAATAAATAGAGTAGGGTACATTAATGGATAAAATGGGTATACCCCGTATAGTTGTAAGTACAAGTACCTCACAAACTTATTTTGAACTTTCTCCAGCATGAGCCTATATTTAGATTCATGCGGAGCCCAAATGACTGCGTTACATTCTAGCTGACTTCTCACTAGAGCGTTGTAAAGGGCTACCACTGCTTTAATGTTCTTGAAGTCGCGTACTAGCCGAAGCATGAATCCTAAATTTCTATAGGCTTTCCGGCAACAACCAATGATATGATCGCGAAACATTAACCCTGTGCTGAAATTTACTCCCAAATCCTTGACTTCTGTTACCCTAACCATTGGTAAACCATCTATATTATAATTGTATAATACAGGACTGCGTGCGCGCGAGAATGAAATTATCACACACTTTTCGGCGTTAAACTGTAAGCGGTTCTCCTTACTCCAGCTGACCACCCTGTCAATGTCTCGCTGTAGTCTCGCACAGTCTTGCTCGTTACCTATCGCGAGAGACAGCTTGAGGTCATCCGCAAACAGCAAGCACCTCGCGTCCCTAACAATCCTCGGTAAGTCATTTATCGTAATAATAAATTGTAGGGGCCCGAGATTGCTGCCCTGACTCACTCCAGATCTGGTAAAATATGGATTTGATGTATATCCCTCATATTCTACATATTGCTGTCTCTCATACATGTAACTTGCAAAGAACTGCAATGAATGTGGGGTAAAACCAACTGATGCTAACTTTTTGAGCAAGACGTCGTTATTAACTAGGTCAAATGCTTTTTTAAAATCGAAGTAAGCAACATCAGTTTGTCCCCCACCATCCACTGTGGGCACCAGTTGAGTCATATGACTGAGAAGGTTAGTAGTGGTACTTCGTTCTGGTCGAAACCCGTGCTGTGCTTCTGACAGCTGACTGCTGACCTGTTGGTATATGTTTTTATGAAGAGCAGCTTCAAAGACCTTTGCAGGAGTTGATAATACCGCTATTGGCCTATGACCGTCGACTGTAGTTCCTAGCTTTCCTTTTGGTACTGGGACGACGCGAGTAATTTTCCACTGCTCTGGAAACACCGCAGAGTTTAAACATTTGTTAAAAATGTATTGAAGCGGCTTGGCAAGCACCGACCGACAATCCTTAAAGATGTAAGGAGGAATGCCATCTGGTCCTATCGATCTTTTGGGTTGGAGATTTTGAAGCGCGCAATTAACTTCTTTTAAGCTAAGGTGGTCTATATGTACCCGCGCCGCTCCGTTTTCACTACCCGCTTCTGCCATAGCCGCACCTACATCCAACTCGGCCCGCTCAGTGCAATACACTGAGTAAAAGTATTCAGCGAATGCTTGTACGCACTGCTTGCCAGATAACTCCTCACCGTTCTTAAAAATCTTTTTCGGGGTTCTACTACCCCTCTTAGATTTTGCATAATTCCAAAATGACTTTGGATCTTTCAACATCTGGTCTTGGATTCGATGCCTATACTGGTCATGAGCTTCCGCTATCTTATTTTTTATTTTAGTTCTGCACAGAGAAAACGCTTCGTAATCCGCCCTAGACCCGCTTGTTTTGTATTGCTTATGTAACATAGCTTTTTCCTTTATGTCGCGAATTATTTCTAACGTGTACCACTCAGGGTAAATGTACCTTGAGTTTACACGACTCCGCTTTTTTTTCGGAACGCAGTCACCTAATATAGAATTAAGAACATTATAGAAATAGTTTAAGCTCATTTCTAAATCCATTTCATACAAAGGAGACCAATCTATTGTCGCAATTCGAGAGTACATTGTTAAAAAGTCGGCTTTATTAAAGTTCCAACCTATAGGTGTGTGTGTGTCAGGTGTTGATGAGCTTGCTGAGCCAGAGGGCCGGCGCTGGCGCGTCGTCAGCTTACTTACCGTAATCTCGAGTGGAGGGTGATATGCGTCGATCGGTACTAGCGGTGCCTCTGCCGCGCGCACACACACACTCCCTTCCTCAGCCAGTGAACTCAACACTAAATCTAATTGACGATCGTTACAATTTCGCACTTTGTTACTCTGAATAAATCCACAAAAGGTACTAAAGTATTCAAAATAATTATCAACTGAAGATGGACATGAAACCAAGTTAAAATCTCCTAAAACCACTATTTCTTTGTATTTGTTAGATAACTGCTCAATTATATGAAATAATAACATGTATTCGTTTTCGTTACTGTTAGGTGGTATGTAAACAACACACATTAAAAACATTTGTCTATTACGTAGATGCACAGTAGCACAAACCAGTTCGAACACTTGCTTATCGATGTTGACGTCATTTGGCAGCGACACTCTTCGCAGTTCAATACGCGGTGTGGCCACGAGACACGCGCCGCCTTGCTTTCGCCCATCCGCTCGATCACACCGTAAAATTGTGTATCCCAGTGGAACTATTTCTGCGTCATGGATGGATTCATTACAGCCTGTTTCCGTGATGGCAAACAAATCTTCACCCGCTGTCAGAATGCTGTTGTAAAAATACTCCAACTTCGTACGAAGACCTCGAACGTTTTGATATAACACAAGTATATCGACAGATTTATTATGGGAGTTTTGGTTTATTGGTTGGTCTACGAAACCACACCCATTCTGCAAATTCTGTATTTACTGCCCAGTTTTCCGGTTGACACAGTTTTTCATACTTGCTCTCTGGTACTCCTACGATAAATGACTCATAATCCCTTTCTGTCTTGTGTTTTATTTTTTCTACTTTAATTGGTATTTCTTCTCCGTAGATCTTCTTAACATGATTCTCCATATTTTGTACAGTAGTTTCTTTTTTCAAACGCCATACATGTAAGTATTTTTTCTTCTCGGTTCCTTGAATATCTATTATTTTTGTATTTCCACCTTTCATTACTTCGCTGTTGGAATATCTATTTTTCTTTTTCCTATCTATTGTAGTCCATTCCCCTTCTTTTTCTGAAGCTTCTTTATCTTTTTCCAAATTTCTCTGAACATTTTCATGTATTTGATCCTCCTTTGAATCTATTTCCACTGTTTTCATGGCCACACATTCCCTTGTTGGTACATTTTTGTTGTTACTAACTACCCGCGTTTGCTTTTTCTCAACAATTTTTGCAAACGTTATCTGCGGTGTTTTAGATTCTTTATCCGTCTGATCCTGGTTTTTCCTTTGTATTTCTATGTTATGATTCGTTTCTAGATTTTCATTTTTTTCTATCAAGATTTTAATCCTTTCTTCTAACGTATCTACTCTTTCTGCTTTTTCTCGTACAACCTTCAATATTTCTTTTAATTCTTTTAACTTTGCTTCTGTATTTTCAAATCTATTTTTCAATAATTTATATTCCTTTTTTTGTTCTTCAAACTGATTTTTCATTTCCAAACGGAACTCACGCAACTCCTCTAGAAGTAATTTCTCCGTGTCAACAACTACTTCCCCAGTATTTCGATGACTTCCGCGTTGGTTGATGTTCACATACTCACTCGGTGTAAATGTTTTGTCCAGGACTGCGCTTCCCCGGACAGGGGTATTAATGTTTCCTCTTTTAGGCATTGTGCAAGCACATTCCGGACACATCAATTTATTCTTATATTCCTGCGAGAGAGACTCAACCTTTTCCTTAGTTAAGCCAAGACATTTTATATGGAATTTCTTCTCGCATTTTTCTTATCTTGGTACCATAAACGTTAGTCTGTCTGTCCGTGTCTATCTGTCGCCAGCCAAACTGTCGAAATGGATTTGAATGCTCGATACCCGAAAATATTATGATATTTTCTCACTGAAGTTGAAAGTAGGAGCCAGGTTTTTTTTTTATAATTTCCCCTCACTCAGAATTTCTCCAGTATTGTGGGTACGCTTAAACTCACATACACAAACAGCCAGTGAGGGAGAGGCAAAATTCGCGCCCTCACGCCCCTAGCCGCCGCAAGAAACGCCCTGGGCGTTGGGATTCCCAAGCCGATTCCCGGCCACCGCTAGGCGCGGGCTTGCGGACGGCGAGCAATGGGTAGCTCGCCGTTCAATAAGGACTAGGCCTGGGTCGACGGCACGTTGTATTCCACACGCGCCTCAAAGAGGTCCCAGCTTCAATAACGGGGTCCGCTAGGGCGGATGTCTGCCAGGGTTGCGGGAAAGTCCGAGAGGGATACCGTGGCCCCTGGCAACTGAAGGAACACGGGTGGGTTTTAGTCAGTAAGAGTCTGACACGTTCTCCCGCTCCGCCCAGAGCGGAAAAGTTATTTGATGATTTCCCAACCCCAAAAAAGGGGGGTCCAGAATCATGTACTGAATCCATGTTAATAGGTTGTGCGTCGATGTCCCTGCAACCCTGTAAAGTTTTGGTTTTATAAAACTAAACAAAATTGTTATTATAGGTCGTCCTTTATCACATAAAATACAGCGCTGTTAAACAAAATGAATAAGGGTAATTTATTGTAAAAGATCTAGGTTACTGATAACGTTCAGACGGAAGAAAGCTTAAAGAAATAGAATTTGATATAATAACGAGAACGGTCACGCCCATATTGTCAGAAGAGATAATACTGTACCTATAGTTGAACGCTCCTTTGATCATCATCATCATAATTCCTTCGAAAAACCACGGAATGTGAGGTATATACTGGGACGGGCGATATGGTAATCCTTGAAGGAGGCCTATGTCCAGCAATGAATATAATAAAGTTTAATAATTTCATCCATAATGCATCCCAAATCACTTTACACTGCATGTGGGTAAACATGTTTTAAAGTTGGCTTCCAGTCTAACCGGATTCAGCTAAATACCAGTATTTTACATAAAGCGAATGCCTATTTGGCCTCCACAGCCCAGTTACTGTGTGTTCTTTATATACTTTGTACTTGGCTTGGTACAAATACTTTTACACATCAATAGTTTTTTTTTTTAACTAGATGAGGTTGGCGTTTCCTATCTGACTGAGAAGAACTGCCGAAACAAACTCAAAGGTCACAGTCTCTTTTAAAGTCCAGACAAAATCTTGGTCAGATAATAACCGCTTGTCTTCGTCGATTTGCGACGTTAAGCATCGCTTATTGTGGTCACTTACTCTAGATGCTTGATCATTGAATATTTTATTTCTAATGGATGTACTTTGTTACTTAAGCATAGGTACTCATTTGCTATCACCTTTCACTCCACACACACTATCTCACTTATTTTTTTGTACTAGTGAAATGTATCGATACAAAATATAGGGTAAAAGCATAAATATCTACTGCCTCATATATCAGAAAAACCAGTATGTGTATTAACTTCAGAAGATTGTTTGAATTCGGCTAAAGGCTAAGAGCATCGCGGCAATCCCATTCTTTCAATCAACATTTATGAGTTTCGAGAGGAAAGAACAACAAGAATCTGTAAGAAAACAAGTTCGGAACCCATATTTTATTTATTCTGTAACAGCGTTTGCCTTATTCGCTTAGTGGCCGTGGCGAAGTTCTGGGTTCGATTCACAAGTAAGGTCTTATTATATTGAACCGAACTTAATAATGATTGTATCTGTCCTGTAATAATGAGTGTATCCTAAAGTTCTGTTAGGTCGAGCCTGTAGTGGTATCTACATCGCCGCATGCGAACTACGCATCACACTGACGTCACGCAAAATCCTGCATTGCGCAAGCAGAGTTTACCTGTAGTTTCCTTTACAGAGTTTGTCCTGTTCTCGTTGACAAACTGTGAAAACAGTTTTGCGGGGCATAGATCGAAGTTAAGATTTTTTTTTCAGGACTTTGTAAAGATAATTAAAAAAACCGCACAACTAGCATATATACAACGTCCCGACATCAATCGTCGGGTAGTTGGGCACCAGACATAAAACCCGTCTGTTCGGAGGATCCTCCGTATTCTATGGAGGTATGAGCGAACTTAACACCCTTTTCCTCATCGCTCTTCTGCCTACTACACTAACGAAGCAGAAAAATAAATAAAATTACGAATGGGAATAAAAAAATTAAGGGAAGTTACTTACAATGTGAAAATAAAATCTCCAGTTTGAGTGAAGTCAATAAGGAAACTCGTTTTAAAGTCAATTTCTTAATTTAATTTACGAGAGTATTTCTGCAAACTTGTTAATGCATTAAATAAAAACATATTGGAAGTAAAGAGTGAGTTAGTAGTGTGTGTGAGTGATTGTTATGTTACCTAGATATATACTTAGCTTAGAAGTACGAAGAGTACTCACTCTTAGTACTTCTAAGCTAAGTATCAATATTGTGAATTGCATTGTTCAAAAGAATAAGCAGATTTCCTACCGCTTTCTGATTTTGGAACTTTATCCTGTCGACTAGGACAGGCTAAACAAACTGACTAAATTACCTAAAAAGCCTCACATTTCCAATCACAATGCTACATTCTAAATCCATGCTGTTTCGGTACATTTACACACTACTTGAGAAAATGTACTGGATACACATTACGTCATGAAAATAGATTGAACCTACCAAGCTCTAAGCTAAAAATGCACTCAACAAGTACCCTAGTCATGTCAATGAAAGTTTTTATAAAATTACCAGGCATAATTAAAAATGAACAAAAATCTTGTATATTCATAAATAAATTGAAACAATTTCTATTGTCTAATTGCTATAATGATATCAATGCATATCTAAATGACAAATTTTAAATACATATTCCATTTTTTTTTTAAATAATGTATACCTAATATTATACCTACCAACTTATTTGGTCAAATTAAAGTCCTCTTCCTTTCTCCTACTTTGCTATGCCCGACAGGGTCCATTTTTCTGTGTCTAGCTTTAAGCCTTTTGTAACATTATTTTTACATTAAGAAATGCAATAAATAAATAAATAAGTTTATTAAAGGCGGTCCCATATTATGGTAAATTTTGGAACTGCAGGGCCATTGCGTATATATTATATTGCCATAAGCTAGCAGTATTAATGGCTTTCATTCTGACACTTCATCAAAATTCATTGCGATATTTATGTTGAACAAAAACCAGACCACGTTTTCGAAC
The DNA here is from genome assembly GCA_937001585.2 of Brachylomia viminalis. Taxonomy (NCBI): domain Eukaryota; kingdom Metazoa; phylum Arthropoda; class Insecta; order Lepidoptera; family Noctuidae; genus Brachylomia; species Brachylomia viminalis. Next base: position 7,281,273 of record OW443302.2, on the reverse strand, counting down.
ATATGAAGCAAAGGATTAGCAATATACTTCAAAATGATTCAGATTCTGATTGATAGCATGTTACGCTATTAGGGTGCTAATTACAAAGTAAAACTAACTTTAAAGTTAGAGCGCGTTGACGTAAATCACCCTGTTAGTGCTTCGTTAGCCAGTAAATAAGGTCGAAACAGTAGTGCAAGTACGGACTTTGCATCGATATGACATCGAGATCGCTAAGGTTCGCATTTTATCGATCTTGTTATCGAATTTGGAAGTACGTAACACGCGACGATAAGATTTGAAATGTCAAATGTCATAATCAAATCAAAATGTCGTTTCGTACTTGCATTTTCGATAAATTCGTTAAAATTTTAGAGTTTATCTAACGATCGGTAAAGTAGAAGTTACGTACTCGCGACATCGATTCGATTCGATAAAACACTCATTTTATCGAGTTTATCTGTCAAATTTATCGAATCGAGTCCGACGTACTTGCACCACAGGAGTTCTACTATGTGAAATATTACCTAGCTACGTTTCTCGCGGTTGGCCCGTGGATGAGTGACCGTATTTACACCCTCCGTGCCTCGAAAAGCCCGCTAAGCCTTAGTCCCGGATGTCACTCGTGGATCTTTGACAGTCGTTTCGGATAGTCTGAAGCCCAAAAGTCTGACAAACAGTCTTACCAAGGGGTAACGTATTACCCATTGACTGGGTTCTGGAGGTCAGATAGGAAGTCGCTCCATGTAGAATACTGGTATTCAGCTGCATCCGGTGAGACTGGAAGCTGACCCGAACGTAGTTGGGAAAAGGCCCGGCAGATTATGATGATGATGATGGTTATATTGGAAGCCAGTCTGATTATTCTCGGCCGACTGCCACCCGTCGCCCGCGCAGAGTAGGTACCGCGCGCTGCCGAAATACCTTTGGTTGATAATTCGCGTTTATTTTCGAAATTACTCAATTTATTGAAAAGTGACTTACCTACTTACTTAGATAAGTTGTCCTAGAAGTAAATTATTCTTACGGTTAAAAAGCCTATTTAGATTTATTGAATTGAAAATAGTCACGCGCGGTTTTTTTTCTCTATAATAACAAACTCCAGGGGAAAAAAAAACTTAAGAAAATTAAGCTACAGAGTTAAACTAAATATATCATATTCTTTTACTTTGTTGCACATCCGTCGTTTACCTGTACTTTATAGAGTTTGAAAACATGCAATCGAGAACGGGAAAGCCCATAAGTCGTTCAACACTGCTACATTTACACAGTCATCATTTAAATAAATAAACACCAAAATTATTCGATACATTGTATTTAAGCAAATAGATAAGAAGGTAAGAATTAACATTCTTATGATTTAATTTCTGTTACGATTGCAACTGAACATTTAGCTCGATAATTAAGATTTCAAAAACTGAACTGTCAATCGACTTTTGTCGCGGACTGTACCTACAAGGGCATGAATTAATGTGAGATTAATCTGAAACATACCCGTAGCTCTATGAAAATGCTACATCTGTGGAAATCTAAATTGTTGCCATAATGCATACCTACTTTATAATATTCATAGGTACTTCCATATTATCATTATAAATACAAAAGTAATAATGGTAAATATAACTTTTGCGGGCGGATCGAAAATTTTTAAATTTTGTGTTCGATAATGTTATTTGCGTGCGAAGTTAAAGCTTATTACGTACTTAAATGATTTGCTATAAAGAAAAACGATAGCTGCTTAGTTAGTGCGTCAAAGTTGTTATAATATTATGATTTTTAAGTTTAAAGTGAAATCTTTGTAATTTTTTATTGAGAAATAAATTTCTTTAACCATAAAGTAACTCTGTCTGTCTGTTACCTTTTCGCTCCTAAACCACTAAACCAAAAGACCGACAGATAGGTAGCCTTTTTTTTTGGAGGTTGGGAAATCATCAAATAACTTCTCCCGCTCTTGGCGGAGCGGGATGCCATGTCAGACTCTTACTGACTAAAACCCACCCGTGTTCCTTCAGTTACCTGTGCCATAGGCCACGGTAACCCTTTCGGACTTTCCCGCAACCCCGGCAGGCATCGGCCCTAGTGGACCCCGTCATTGTTGTCAACACAACGCGCCGTCGACCCGGGTCTGGTCTTTATCGGACGGCGAGCTGCCCATTGCTCGCCGTCCGCAATCCCACGCCTTCGGTGGCCGGGAATCAGCTTGGGATTCCCGACGCCCAGGGCTTCTCCTGCGGCGGCTAGGGGCGTGAGGGCGCGAATTGTACTTGTCCCTCTTCCGTTCCTCCTTTGCGAACATTACGGTGTCGCAGAAGGAGGTGACGGCTACCCAAGCCCTCTCACTCCGTGCCATGGCCTGGACCAGCGCCGGACGCGAGAGATCGCCACCGCCAATCGCCTGCACGAGGACACGGCAGTGCGCAGTTCAAGCCGGGCAGACCTTCACCGTATGCTATACCGTGTCTTCCGGGCGACCCACACAATGGTGACACCCGGGCGTTTCCTCCTGCCTTATCCGGATCAGGAACCTCCCGAAGCAGCCATATCCGGTGAGGACCTGCGTCAGGCGGAAGGTGAGGACGCCGTGGCGCCTCTATAGCCACTCCTCAAAGAGGGAACTTATCGCCGTAATTGTGGCGTGCCCAACAGATAGGTAGCCTAGGACCTGGAAAAGTTCAAAGACTACTTTTCATCCTGGATACTTGTATATTATATGATGAAACAGAAAATACACACAGACAAAGACGCAGGGAACAGCTAGTATACTGTTATAAAAGCCGTGACAAAAGCGTTCTAAATCTTGTAGCAGAAAAAGGAATGTTTCCAACTATTTCACTGCAGTCATAATACATTTCAACTTATTGCTGCTTAGTTGCAATGAGGTTGCTTTTAAAGCCATTTCTATTTATATTATACCAACAACCAGCTAGCTACTGCTGGTTGCAGCCAGTTGCATAATAGACAACCGCTTTATTCGCATTGTAATGTCGGTAATAAAATGTCCTGCAAGTACAAGTTCTGTACGGTTTGCAAGAAACGAACTATTATTTCCATCTGAACCGACCATTCAGAGTTAGAACAGATATTTTATACACTTTAAAAATGGACGTTATATAGTTAGTGCTAAGGTATGAAATAATTTAATAAACATTGATGATGTCTCAACAAAATTTTTTTTTAAAAGAAATTGTATCTTTTTTTCATAAAGACGTTAATTGAAATGAAACGAAAGAAGCCTTGTAATGGAACATTATAATAAGTACTAATCTATTTAGGATTCACTAAAAGTATTTACACTTAGCTTGAAAATTTCATATTTTCTTATTTACAAAGTCACATATTATTATTGGTTTATGAATAATATTTGTATTTATATCTTGATTTTTCGAAAAATAAAGTAGCTTTTTTGTATAATGCTTAGGACATTTAAACAACGCAACGAATTTTAATGCGGTTTTCATCAATAGACAGAATAATTTAAGATGAAGGTTTTCATGTATAATACATGCATATTATAGTAGAGAAGAAAAGCCAAGAATTTCAAAGATTTGTAATGTGATGTCGAAAAAAACATATTTTTGTGCGCTTTCATTGAAAACGCTTGCAAAACTTTAGGAGATAGATCAAAATAATGTAAAACGGAATTGTATATTTTAAAAAGATCTACAAAAATGTCCGCGATGGTATGCCTATCTCCTAAGGATAACCCACAGTAACCATTTTTATCTTTTAAAAACCAATTTTTTTTCTTTTATCTTAAAAAAAAGTTTATTTAAGAAGTTATTTTAAACAACACAGTTTCATTTCTTATCCAATTAAATACGTGTCCATTTAATGTAGGTCAAAATTGCCTTAGCATATCATTAAAATTAATATCTTAGAAGATATTAATTTTAATGAACGCCCTGGCGGCTGAGAGTATGTCATGCTCACTCAAATGAGTCGCTGGTGGTGGCGTGTGTATTGGATCATTGAGTTCCCTTCAAAATGGTTGAGCTGAATGGTGCTGATCCATACGTCATGTTCGTGAACGGGCGCCGTCAGTAGGCACTGGTCATTTCTTAGCTGCCACGGCTTATTTTAATTCCATAATTGTTTTTATCTTTTTATTACGGACGCTTTTAACGTGCACGTCTTTCTACATCGTTCTCACATGTATAATTACAACATGAATGATGTAACCACTCTATTGTAACAATATTTTGATTTAAAAGAGTGTCCATGGAGTTTCTTGCCCGTTCTTCTCCATAGGTACCTACTACGCTTTGGAATGGGCAACTAGCTTCATCTTTCTGACTGACCGACCCCTTGACAATTCAAAAGTGCCTGTAATTGGTTTATTTGAAATAAATGCTTTGAGTTTGAGTTTGAATGTGGAGGCCGAGTGGCCGTTTAGACCGTACGTCCGTCTCGGGTGGCAGCGGCCGGCGGGGGCATTCCTGTGGGATAATTTCCGACATCCACGCGGGCGAAGCCGGGGGCAGAAGCTAGTAACCGTACATAAAACTTCGATCAACAATAGTACTTTAAAATCACAACAATACTTAAATGTGAAAAGTACTACGAACACACATTTCGTTGTACAGTGTACTGGAGTAGTTTTCGCAGTAATACCGAGATTTTAAAAGACTGCGAAGAGCTTGCACAATTTTGTTGAAAATATTGAAGAGAAATTCCAATAACTGCCCCAATAATCCGTTGTTCTCGAGGCCGGCTAATTGTTGGCCGAGCGCTGCGAAGTGAAGAGCTCTGGTTGTGTTCCTATGTTTATTTAGAAAATAAAAGATAAGTTTTTTCTAATAGTTTCATTACAGAGCAGAACATTGCGCATGGTAGAGGGGTCAAGTAATTACATTACAGCCGCATGGGTCGATCGAGGGTTCGGCTACACATACTGTGGATTTGTTACCATACACTTCATATCGAGACCCCTCCGTGCCTTGGAAAACAAGTGAAGCCGCTGTTCCCGGCTGTCATTTGTAGATCTTTGACAGTCGTTACGGGTAGTCAGGAGCCCCAAAGGCTGACTACCAGGCTTGCCAAAGGGTATCGTGTCACTCAGTAATGAATGAATATTCAATAAACAATCTAACAAAAAAAAAAATATGCATAACATATCATCACATCTGTATTCCCCGAAAGGTTAGGCAGAGGCGTACCTTTAGTACATCCACATTAACACACACACACTCACACACCACACCACACCATCACATTTATTTATTTATTATGTACAAGTATCAATCAATCTGCATAGCTTTTTGTCAACTATGTTGTGGTTGGCTTCCAGTCTAACCGGATGCAGCTGAATAGCAGTATTTTACATGGAGCGACTGCCTACCTGACCTCCACTACCCAGTTACTGGGTAATACGATACCCCTTGGTAAGACTGGTTATCAGACTTTTGGGCTTCTGACGACCGGTAACGACTGTAAAAGATCCACGAATGACAGCCGGGACCAACGGTTTAACGTGCTTTCCGAGGCGCGGAGGGGTCGACTTGGTATGTAAAGATGGTCACCCATCCACGGACCAACCACAGCAAGCGTCGCTTAACCAGATTGATCGAACTTTGCGGCTGTTATTATATTATTAGAAATAAAATCATTTATCATTTAGATAAGCTAGTAATACCACTGAAATCTATACCAATTATTCACTGTATCCAAGGACAAATGCAAATATACGTCACGATGAGCGTCTATACAATAAATACACAAACCCACACCCATTTTACCCTATAAGCCAAAACTTACGCCATGACGTTGTTCCTTCGCAAAATATTCGCCAATCGCTATAGTAAACAACACACAATGTATGTATTTATATGTATATATGTAAGGCTATAAAATTGGCTTGCCCGGCCGCCAATACCTCACGAATCAGTCCGGCGGGCCACCTTGTTGACTTAGGACGAGTTGACCCTACCTGATCAAGTCTTATACCATAATCTCGGTCCTATGATACGAGTAGATATACACACATCAAAAGTGTCTAGAGATCAAGCATTTTTATGCGGATTTCTTGAGATTAAGATGTGGCTTTGTAATAAATTTATGATTTTATAAATTTATATGGATCCTTTTTGGTGCATTTCATAATTTGAATCAGGAACTGTGAATCAAATTCGAGTAAAAGATGAAAATCAGCTGTCAATATTTTCCCTATAAAAACATACAACGCATTGAAGACATTATTAGTGCTACTGTTTCCCTACTACTGATTAAAACCAACGTTATTATGGAGCGGCGACGTCATTTAAGCAGGGAAGAAATGCTCAGAGCCGTGGGAATGATAGAAGCTGGTTCCCGGCAACGTACTGTGGCTTTAGCTCTGAATACAAGTCAGAGTGTTATCAGTCGACTTTGGACACGTTACCGAAGCACTGGTACCGTGGCGGAGCGCCATGGAGGACGGTATCGCTGCACCACACGGAGACAAGACCGATACATTCAAATCTTAACTCGAAGAGCTCCAACAATAACCGCCATGATGTTAGCCGTGAGGCTTCATCACTCTTCAGGGAACTTAATTAGCGACCAAACAGTCAGAAACCGCTTGCATGAAGTGAACCTTCATTCCCGAAGACCGCTACGGGTACCACCTATAGCAATGCACAATCGTAGGATTCGATATCAATGGGCTCTTGAACACAGAAATTGGGCAGAAGAACAATGGCGTTTCGTGTGCTTTTCTGATGAGTCTCGTTTTGGTATGAGACCGGATACAAGACGTATACGACACTGGAGAACCCCTGGACGCCAACAGCGATTAAAATCCTGCCAGGAAGTCCATCCTTATAGTGGTGGAACCATCATGGTATGGGCGGGTATTTGGATCGGCGGAAGAACTGAGTTGATTTGGATCAGAGGCAACCTCAACGCTCAAATTTATGCTGAGACGATTATATCAGACGTCATCGTTCCTCTACAAGTGCAAATCGGTCCCTTATTTCAGTTAATGCATGATAATGCACGACCGCACACCGCAAGAGTTGTAAGACAGACTCTCGCCGCAGCTAACATCAATGTCCTGCCCTGGCCTGCTCAGTCGCCAGACTTGAACCCGATTGAGCATGCATGGGATATGCTACAGAGAAGAGCTCTGCCGAATATGGAGGGTATCCAGTCGCAAGAAGACCTTTTTTTGTTGTTGCAACGAACATGGGCGGCCATTCCACAGCGTGATTTGGATGAACTCATTTTGAGTATGCCAAACCGATGTTCTTGTGTTGTTAGTGTTCGCGGTAGAAACACGGATTATTAATTGTTTAAGTTACCCAATAAAATTTTAAAGAAAACTGTTATTTCAGTCTTTTTTTCGAACTTTTGTGTTAGTGGTTCAAATGTCAAAAATCCCTTTATTAGGAAAATGGCAAATTTCTTTATTAATGCAAAGGTGACTTGGTTTATCGTTACTGTGACAAACGAAAACACTTTATTTTATGAATCCTTAAAGAAAATTTTAATTAATATCAATCAGGAGAAAAGTTATTGCAAAAATATATGTTGATCCCTAGACACTTTTGATGTGTGTATTTTATTATACTTTGGTTTAATTATGCGGGTAGGAACCTATATCTACGTGCAAAGGTGTCAGTCGTAAAGTTGGGGTTTAAAGTGATAGTTTGGCAGGTGAGACAAAGGTATCGCAAACATGACTGTGTTAGAATTGCTATGCATGAGTAGTTTTCTTTCAGGTAATTAGACAAAATTTACTGATATTTTACCAATTTTTGTTTAATAAATTCACACAATGTCTTCGGGTCCCGAACTGGGTAGAGTCTGTGCTACGGTAACCTGATGACTGATATACATATACACACCCAGACACAGGTCAAACAGACATGTTCATGCACACAAATATTTGACTTGTCCGGGGATTGAACCCGGGACCAGCGGCTCAGAAGGCAGGGTCACTATCAACTGCACCAACCGGTCAGTCAAAATTAAACCGTTTTTTCTGCACGATTCGTTAACTTAATGTAAATAATAATGACACCGGACTATTATAGGTCCACTGCACGGCAAAAGCCTCTTTTCATACAGTGAAGGCACGAGCATTGATCACCAGCCGCGGTGGACGCTCCGGGCGTCGGGAGCCGCGTGACGACTCCCGGCCACCGTAGGCGCGGGCCTGCGGGCGGTGAGTAATGGGTAGCTCACCGTCCGATCAGGATCAGGCTCGTGCCGGACGGCGCGTACGTGTTCCACGCGCGCCTCAAAGAGATGTCAGCATCGAAGAGGGGGCCCACTAGGGCCCAAGCCTGCCGGGAAAGCGGGATCATCCACAAGGGGTACCGCTGACCCGGAACATAAAGGGCCAAGGAAGGAACACGGGAGGGTTTTAGTCAGTAAGAGTCTGACACTCCCTTCCGCTCCACCCAGAGCGGGAGGGGTCATTTGATGATTTCCCATCCTCAAAAAAAAAAAAAAAGCATTGATCACCACGCCTGCTCAAGACGGGTTGGCGATTTCAGACTTATATTTACTTTGTCCAGATTTAGTCACAATGTTTTCCTTCACCGATGTCAAGGGTAAGTAACATAAAATCGTTTTATGTAGCATGCTATTGGTGCTTGAATGAATTTACATATAATATTATGATCTGCTAGTAAGCTGTTGGAGATAATAATTGACGTCATAACTGGCAGGCAATTAGGCATTGGTGCCGATTCTCTTGACACAAAATTTTCTAAACTAGACTAAAAATCACCAAAATTTTGTTTATTCCTGTCAAAATATGTTACCCGTTCTGAAACGGAATAAAGTGACACCACCTAACTATATTTAACGTTTGACAGTAGTAATTTCATGATAGTTAATCAATTTATTAGTGAAAATGGCAGTTTTGCTATTCTGAATTTGAGGTTTTTCACGTAAAATTTTGATTATCAAACTAAATCAGACTATTTTTAATCGCGATTAAAAAGGTGTGGAATAAAATTACTTGTCATGAACTAAAATTTACAAAGCACATTTCTCTACTAGTTCATGAAAGTTTGATCGCTTGAGTTTGGAGTTTGGTTTCATGTGATTGCGGCTGTTATCGAATTCACGACATAATAAACAGACATACTCAAATTCAAGATGTCTTTGATAGGGCTTTCTTACGGCGACGAGAATACCGGAGATTATCAACTTACAGAACGAAAAACCGGCTTATCTTTTTTCGAGATCACAATTTTACTAGTAAACTAGCTTTTGCCCGCGGATTTGGCCACGTGGAGGTCGAAAAAATCCTTTTCATCCTTCTCCATTAAATATATATATATATACACGGTCCATTTTAGGTCGTTCTGGAACCGAAAGCCATATACTCGATCATCGAACTCAAAACGATTGGGACTATTATTTTTAATAAGTTACAATAAAACAAAATCTCGAAAAATCTAATTTATTGTTTTTTTTTGTGTAATAGTGAGAACTCGTAGTAACGCTTCCTTGCGATCAATGCATATGTGTGTAAAACGTATCGACGAAGTGCAACACTTGCGAACGGTACCCACCCATTGAAAAATTCATTCATCGATCAGACAGCATGATCCGTAAGCCACGCCCCCAGCCCCTTACATTCTAGCCGACCGCCCGCGCGCCCCCGCCACGCGCCATTCCTAATTTCTTATTCCTTTCTCTAGTATTGTCTCGCGTTTCGTTGTATTAGGTCACGCACGCGCAACCTAATTACGCGCCAATAATTGGAGTTTTGGGCTATGGTAGATTTTTATGTGACATGGCGAACCATAACTTAGAAGAGGCCAGACGTTTGTATGCTCAGCCGGAACACCTGAACTCACAGCGCGCACGTGGAATCACTGACCCTCAAGTTCCCTTCACCTCCACCATCCTGGCTGTAACCCAGCGCCTCCTCGATCATGGACAGTTTCGAGCGCCCACACACGCGCAGGGCCGCGTTAGACTACCATACTCGGCGGAATTGGAGGAAGACATACAGGAATACTTCGAACGTGACCCACGCGGCCACGTCGTAGTACCATAATGGCGGCCAGGCGATTCAATGTTAGCCAATATTATGTATCTCTCTGGCACATTAACGCGGTCTGTTCTATCAGTTCAGTGCGTGCGTATTTAAACAGTGTGTTTGGTGAGCAGAAGATAGGTCGTGGTGGCCTTGTGGTTTGGCGCATGGAGCCCTGACTTAACACCACTGGATTTTTATGTGTGGTTCGAGATAAAAAGACAAGTTTCTTCCGATTAGCGTACTACTCGAGATGACTTAAGAAGTGCGACAGTGGACGCTTTTAATATTGTGAAAAGTGAAGTGAATAAAAGAGTACCTAAGTAAGTAAGTATTTACCTACTTAGATACGAAACATGTACTCGTACTTACTTATTACTGACGCGACGGCCCTAAGCCCGTAGAAATTATGAAGGAAAAATTAGAGTTATTTAATTGATAGGTATGTAGATAAACGCAATTTAAATCAAACAATGGTTATGAATGCGGAATCAAACGATTTATTATTGTCGCGGGTACTTAGGTATCTACAGCAACAAAGTGCAAGTAGGTACTGATGACCGCGACTGGTGACTGAACACCACAGTGAAAGGTGGACATCTTGTTCACTGTGTGCCTACCTACATTAAAACAATCTTTTTTGACCGTGGGAGGACAAGGAGGTTCCTCAATAATGTCCTTGCTAGCAAATTTCTAGTATTAATGTACCTACCTACTGAAAAAAAAAACTTTTTATTACATTAAAATTCCTGCTTGCCATTTGGACGTACCGCCACTATTTAAGCGGATTTAAACTTATTTATACTCTAAACATATGGCTGTAGTACTATGTCTATTTTATCTATGCGTACGTTGAGGTACCTAGTTCACAGAGGTCGCCGATCGCCGCTAACATGCAATAGATAAAATAGGTACACAAATAAAAATACGAAAAGCGAATTCAGACTTTATTTCTTAACCGTAAACGGTAACAAATCGAAATTTCACCAAACTTGGTACAAGTAACGTAGGTACGCAGTTTACTAAAATTATTGTGAGAAGCCACAGAATTGATGCACAACCGAATTCAGCGGTTAACTTTATAAAAATAAGGTCTTAATTCGGTACAATATTTTCATAGAAAAGGGCACCACCAACTTATAATGAACTCTATTTGACAGACAAAACGATTCATTTTTCTGTTTGAATTGCCTGCCTTTGTAGACGCCGCCGCCGCCGCGCCGCAAGCATACATTGTAAAAATTGGTTTAGGCAGTATTATTTTTATTCATCATAATTTTTTTATGGTAAGTAGCTGTATGCTTATTAAGTACCTATTAGCTCTATTGGTGGACACTCGATTCAAGGCCTTAAATAAAACTCACAAGCGTACTCGTCATGTCTAGTTGAGGTAATAGACCGTACGATTACTAGTGATTTCGTGATGCGAGAGTAGTGAATGAAATTTCAATTAATTTCTCTCGTTTACGAGGAGACGTGATAGTAATAAACACCGTGCCGTGCGTCCAATTAGGTTCCAATACAAACGAGAGATAACGGAGGTAAATGAACTTACACCAACCTAAATCGTACCTACCTGAAATAAAATACCTACTTGCAGCAGGTTATTCAACCAACGTCCGTTGCACAGCTGTTCCGCGCTACGTCATCACCGAGTGGATCGCGTTTATGAATGAAGTAGTGGAAGGGCTACTAAGATTTAACTCGAATTACAGAATAAAAGTGATAAATTTCTAACTTCCATATTAGATGTCTTAAAAAAATTATAACAATGCCAATAGTAACTATTAATCGCCTGGAGTTACTGTGTTTCGGCTCCAGAACGATGTAAAATTATTCGTGTATGTACCTACTTACCAATGTGCCAACTTTCATGGTGTTCGGTCAAACAGTGTTGTTGCAGTTTACTGTAGACTCATAAAATAAATTACTGTTATTACAAAAAAAAATACTCATAAACACTTCTAAAGTTTCTAATTACATAATTCAATCATGACTCGAAAGACACGTAGCGCCATCTAGCGCCCTAAAGCAATTGTGACCGTCGACAGTTTTTTTTTTCCCGCGGGATCAGTATTTTTTTCTGGCCGAAAGGTACCCTATGTCCTTTTCTGTACCCCTGACAACATATATGCAAAATTGCATGATGATCGGCTCAGTGGTATAAACGTGAAAAGGTAACAAACAAACAAACTTACTTTCGCATTAATAATATTAGTTAGGATAGTTGGGAAGTTAGGATTAGGATTACCTTTATTACGCTCAAATAAATAGCAGTATAATCATGCTATCTGAAGCAATTTTTAAATGCTGTACTATGCGCCGATACTAATAAAATAAAAGGTTTTCCATATTGAAAACCGAAAAAGTATCGCCGAAGTGACATTACAAATACGTTACCGAATATAGGTTGTTGCATCATAATTTATTAAAATATAAACATTATTCCATTTAAATAATGAATGATAAACAACTAAAGATAATTATTTGGTCTTACTCGGGTTATTTTTGCAGTTCGGATCATTTCGTTCACTTTCATTCTATAATTTAATTTCCGACAAATTTTGGTATAGTGGTAACGGTTTGGTTTTGTAACGAGCAGTGGTGGCCCAGTGGTAACGGCCGCGACTTACGAGTTGTAGGCCGTAGGTTCGAACCCCGACAGGCGCTTTACTTTGTGTAAATTATTTCATCACCACTGCTCCGTGCCTCGGAAAGCACGTTAAGCCGTTGGTCCCGGCTGTCATTCGTGGATCTTTGACAGTCGTTACGGGTCGTCAGAAGCCCGAAAGTCTGACAACCAGTCTTACCAAGGGGTATTGTATTACCCAATAACTGGGTTGTGGAGGTCAGATAGGCAGTCGCTCCATGTAAAATACTGGTATTCAGCTGCATCCGGTTAGACTGGAAGCCGACCCCAACATACCTAGTTGGGAAAAGGCTAGGCAGATGATGATGGTCTACTCAACTTAGCGATTGTCAAACTTGATTTTAGCTGCGTCAAATTCGTTTTTAAGTATAGCGAATCTGGTTTGCAGAATAGCTTTTAAGATTCTCATAACCAAAAATAAGATACGTATTTTCGTGATAGTTGAGTTTAGTTCGGTGTACAAGAGAATCGGCACCATTGTTAGAGCGCATAGATTTTTAGTTCTGAAAAGGCCATTTCCTGTCGTGAGATACTAAATAAATTATCGTCAAAAACTCGATAAAAATATCGAAGTCGTTGCCATAATCTTCTTGCAGCCAAATGCAAAATTCATCATATTGGAGAATTCATCCTGTAGTATTAAAAGTTGAGCTTAAACTTTTACATCAATTTTCTAAATTGATATAAAAGTTTAAGCACATCTTTTTACAATACTGCAACCTTTGCAGTATTTCAATTTTAGGAACTTGGTCTAAAAATTAAACTAAAAAAGTTAATGGAACGACATGTGCTGCAGGACGTGCGACTAAGTGCTGAAAATGTGTCTGAAATACGTTGCATCTACGATTTTTACCCAGAAACTTTAATATAGGTACATTGAATCGTCAGACTCCCACAAAATGAGGAATCCTTTTAAAAGCAAACCAATGTTAGCCTTCTATAGACCCGGTATTTGCGGGAGTTTCACCTTAAATCTTCCAATTGAATGGGACCTTTGATTAAATACTGATAGCAATACAATGGCATTGTTATGCACTGAATAAACCAGCTCTAAAATATTGATTTTGATTCTGAAAGATTGATTGATCTATTTTACATTCAATTAAAACAAAAAAGAGAAAATCAGAGCAGCGAAAGTAGGTGGAACTAGGATTAGATTTTGCAAATAATTGTTACAGTATTTTATATCCCACGACGCGACGTGCGCGCTTTACTTGTCGTTACCAAGTGTACAAACATGCTGTGGATGTGTGTGTATGTGCAGGAGCTGTCGGTACCGTCCGAGACAATGGCGCAGTCAAAAGTGTGTGTGTGAGTGTGTGTGTTATATGCTGACGCTACTCGTCTTCACGCACACAATCACAGCGTGTTTGTACACTTGGTAACAACAAGAAAAGCGCGCGTCGCTTCGTGAGATTAAAATACTAAGTATACCTTGCATCCTAGACGGGGTTATGGGGTAAATATGACCGTTACTGCCTCATAACACAAATCCTTTGATCTAATATACATCATCTATTAGATCTATTATTATTATTGGCAATGTATCCTTACTGTTTTTTTTTTATTTTTTATTTTAGGGGCTTTTATTCTAAGAACATGCCAGCCCACCTTTACTGTTATAATTCTCCGTGTGAAAGGTCTTCGACCTTCCAATATAATAATATGTAGTATGTACCGAGATGTCAACAGATCAAATCTTTGGACTCAACAACCGCGCTTGTACACACATTTTATTAGAAAATTGTTAAAAAAAACCTTATTCCTGACCGCAATAAGATTTTTTTCGCTATTTTATGTAGGTAGCTACTGCTACACATTAGTTCTTTAGTGGTTTTTTAGCTACCTTCTAAAATAGGAGGAGGTTCTCAATTCGTCGAAAACTTTTTTGTTGTTCAGCGATAATTTCACCACGTCGATGTCGACCGATTTCAATTATTCTTTTTTTATTGGAAAATGACGAAAAACAATTTGTTTTCACTAACTAAAAGTACCTACAAGTAGTTTGAAGTTTCAATACAAAGGGTCAAAAATGAAAAGATCTATGATAAATGCACGATATTTTATTCAGCAAAGTCTTTGTGTAAGTCTCATCTATTTCGTTCAGATCCTCTTTTATGACCTACCTTGTTTCCCAAATTGGAAGACGCACGCCACAACCGCTTAGGGCCATGTATCATGCAAAACGAGCAATATCGCCGCTTTAAAGGATGCTATTAAATTGCTTATGCGCGAAGATGAGCAGTTCCAGGCTTTCTTTCGCAAGCTAATATTGGAAGGAAAAGCAACAGCATTTGCTTGTCTTACGATCACAAAAAATATATAACTAACTAATATTATAGTTAGGATTAGGCTATTATGCATTGAACTTGACTAGGATATCATGAACGGTGAAATTGCCGAGAGCCAATAAAGGCTCTCACAAAGAGGCGCGACGCGACAGCGCGACACGGCTCTAGTCGAACAATTCCTATGAAAACTTCATGAAAATCGATCTACAAAAGTCGCGTCGCCCCTATTTGTGGAAATCTTATCTGTATCAACCCATATTAATATTTGAAATGCTAAAGTAACGCTGTCTCTCTGCCTGTTACGTTTTGGTCGGCTTACCTAACGGCTGAACAAATTTCGATGTAGACAATGACCTAGCTAAGTACATAATATATTTTTTATCCAGGTAATACATTCCCGTGGGAAAATTTTCCACCTTCGCACGGTCGAAGCCGTGGGCAATATTTATGGCGTGCAGAAAACGAACCTTCAACCCGCCGCGCCGCGCCGTGCCGAAGCTAACCAAACCGGCATCGGCAGCTCATTTCATTACTACTAAAAGCAATGTTAATATAAAACCCAACTTTCTAAAAGTTTGTTTAGAATTAACTTCTACATCCTTTGATTAGCTCAGAATGTTTTCGAAGAAACTCCTGCTAAAGATTAAACAATAATTAGTCGTCAGGCAGAAAGGCAGGTGTTATTTATAGGCAAAGTTTCGTCGGTACAGAGGGTTGTCATGGTAACGGCTACCTAGGGTAAATGTGGAGGGAATGAGGAAACGTGACGTCATAAATCAGGGGAGTGCAGGCTTTCGTTTGAGCCTTAGCGAATGCTTCGTCAGATAGATCTAACTCTTGTCTAAGTTGTTGATAATACTGTTAAAGCATTACCTTTAACAGATAAGTAGTAAAATTAAATGGATTACCATTTAATAAAGAGTGCAAGTATATTATCCAGTTTAATCATTCCGTTCTAGGTCTGCCCCTCATCTGCATTTACAGCAAATATATTTTATAAAAACCGGGAAATACGCCACTGGTTAAAATAACAAAGTCCTTCATATTTTTTTATCGATATTAGATTTGAGGTAAGATGTCTGTGAAACTTTTAGATTTAGAGATTCATAACTAAGTGTTCTTCTAGACAGAATACGGTTCCGCAATGACAAAAATAACCTTTGTAACACCATGAAGCCTATTCCCCGAATACTTAAGCAAAGTTGTCCTGTTCTACACCTTTTAATCGAGTCAATTTCCGACCCCATTTCCAGAATCCAGCCTGTTATTAAGAACTTTGTAACAAAGAGAGGAAGTCCTTATATTGAATTAATTTTATTCTCTAGCTACACCTTTGTCGCAATTATATCTGCCTCTAAAGACCTTTCAACCGAGAGTATATCGTGCATGTACCGTGTACTCGTAGCCATAGGTACCTATGTGCACTTAGCTAATGTAAAGCCGTGTACTCACGATCGTTCGATTTCGGTTATTTGAATTGTGTTTATGACACGCAAAGAGGAGAGAGATTCGTGAACTACGTCATCGAATTGCGATCGACCTATAATGTAGGCTGCGTAGTCGAATATCAACTCTGCTTTTACACGTCATTACAATTGACACAAAGATAATCGATGTATTAAATTCCTCAATTTCATATAATATGAGTAATATGACTTTAATTAAATATTAAGCTAAATAGCGCGAGATTTTTAAAACTGAAGTGTTAATCGACTAATGTAGCTCTCATTTTTAAAATTCTTCTAACACCATCCACACAGAACGTATGAACCTACAAATTTATTGGCCGCGAACGTTTTAGTCGCACGCACAGTAATAACTAAAAGCCAAGTTTCACAGTGCAACGCAACCTTCCACGGTAGTGCGTAGGTAGGTACGCAGCTTTATTCTGAACTAACTGAATGCAATTTGGATCGTCAGTTTTCCTGGAATCCATTCTATCGTATAGCTGGCGGTAGGTTTGAAGGTGTATGAAGCATTTAGCCTTTATTGGCACGATCCAGTTTCACGATTCCTTTTTGTTGTGCTCGGCTGAAAGCGTGGACCTATTGGTATTCAGAATTTAATATCGTAGGTATATTTTGTTCAAATTATGGATGTTGTAGGTATGTAGTTTAAATTTGTATTTTTTTTTTGTCAAAAAGGTGTTGCTAAGTAACAATAAATTGGAGTTTTATATAAGTACTTTCTGTATTTATCTTGGAGATTACTGACGTCGGTAAAGAAAAAACACTGTGAGGAAACCTAGACTTGCATGTATGTATGGCTCCGCGTATATATAACCATTTACCAATTTCAATCTTGGAAATAAGTGATATTAGTATATTTAAACACAAAATAAAAACACTGCTATTAAAAAAAGCATATTACTCAGTCACTGAATATTTACAAGATAAACTCGTATAATGTTACTGTTTAAATTCTAATTTCGTAAATCTGTGCCTGTGTATTGTAACTTTGCACGCCTTATGGGAGGATATGGCTAATGGACATTATTGCTATATTTTAAGACCTTTTCTTTGTACCCATATTCGCAAATTAATAAATGATTTGATTTGATTTGATTATCTATGGTCAATATAGGTCTGAAATCGCCAACCCGTCTTAAGCAAGCGTAGTGATCAATGCTCGTGCCTTCTCTGTGCGAGAAAAGGCTTTTGCAGCATTATGCTGGTATTATTTATTATTTCCTAAGATTCGTTTACAAAATACCTCTAGCGTAAGGTTCCATGAAGAAGTAATTTTGTTTTTTTTTTGTCTTAAAAAGCGCGGGCTTCACAGTTCGCTATAATGAGTATGAGTCAGCTTTTATTGTAATAAATCCAAATTCAAATGTTTATTGCTCAACACAGTACCTACCTACGTAATCATATTTTTCTAGATATCACTGTGTTGCACCAATTCAGGCATGCTAAATTATCATTAAAATTATACCATTTCATAAATTCCAATCAGTACTCTATACAATGTCATAAAATCATTATTAATACCTTATGTATTATCTATTAAACTTATGTCTGAAACAGTCAACACATAATTAACAAATAAAATAAATCGGACTGAAGTATGCACCATAATTATATGTATTATTATTATACACACAAATGATTATTAAGACAGGTATTTTCAATAATAAAATTGTGTAGTATGTATTAACTAACATTAGATTATTGAGTTGCTTCTTATACAGGGTTATTGGTAAAACACCATCAACCTCTTAAGGGGTCATTCAACTTTTACTATGCGGCCAAATATGAAATCGCGAAAAAAAATCAGCTTTTCCCTACATTTATGTTTGCAGAACTCGTCTAAATGTAGGGACCACCTGATTTTTATTTTTTGTGTGGCTTATCCGTGGGACGGCCTGTATTTAACCCGAAACAGTAGAATCATTGAATCGTGACCTTGCAATAAAGAGAATAGCCCATTTCCTGATGTGATATGCTATATTCTGAGGAAAGCACGAATAGAATGGAAATTGTATCGATGTTGAATGAATAGCGATTGTAATAGCAAAATTCAAATTGTTCAGTCTAATGTGAAGCATTTTGTTGAGAGTTGTATGTAGATACAAATGTTCATGAATCGATGGCCGATGGAGCAGACGAGTCCTGGAGTGAAGACCGCGTATCGGCGAGCGTAGCGTGGGACCGACGACCTCAAGAAAGTGGCTGAGACAGACTGGATGCGGAAGGCGGAGGATAGGGTGTTGTGGCGCAGCCTGTGAGAGGTCTATGTCCAGCAGTGGACTTCGATAGACTGAGTTGATTGATTAATTTGACAAATGTTCATTTGCACTGATATAATTTGGTATTCGTAATCAGACAACTATCATACATACATAAACTCACGCCTTATTCCCATGAAGTATGCAGAAGCTACAGAACGCCACCTGCTACGATCCTCACATACTCATTTTGCGTAGTTTACGTTCATACATCAGCTGGTCATACACGCATGCCGCTTTTCTTACTAGCATTTTGAATTTAAAAGGGATTTTTACCTGAAAAGTTAAAAGTTTTTCTTAGGACAAAGAATGAACGTCTGTCTGTGGCCTGTCCATATACCATAGTAATTTGGAGAGGTTTTAAAAATATAAGAATTTTCCGTATTCATGGTCGGCTTCCAGTCTAACCGGATGCAGCTAAATACCAGTATTCTACATAGAGCGACTGCCTATCTGACATCCACAACCCAGTTACTGGGTAATACGATACCCCTTGGTAAGACTGGTTGTCAGACTTTTGGGCTTCTGAGGAGCCGTAATAACTGTCAAAGATCCAAAATTTAAAGAGAAATTGAATGTGAATGTGAGTGCCATGCAGGCTCGATAGAATACATGACTTTATAGCTGTCTGGCGGTTTTGAGTATTTTATATACGGCCTACGCAAATGTCCTGCAGATCTGGTAGCGTCGTGTGACGGATCGTTGAGCTACACGATGACTGATGCATGCATGCCGTCAGTTAGGACAGGTCAACTCAAAGCTGCAATGGCTCTTTCTTCAAAAGGCCCTGCATTGTTAGACTCATATAAAATCGTAATAATACAATGTTTGGACTTTAAAAGAGACCACGACCTCTGAGTTTGTTTCGGAATTTCTTCTCAGGGATCAGTCAGCTAGGAAATGCCGGCGCCATCTAGTTTTGAAATATTGACGTGTCTTAAAAGATCTACTTAGAGAAATAAACATTTCATTTCCACGAATGCCAGCCATGTCCCACGCCTTAACGTGCTTTTAGAGGCACGAAGGGGTATGTAAAGATGGCCACTCATTCACGGACCAATTGCGGCAAGCTTAGCTTAACCCTTTAAGCGCGTGGCTAAAATATATCAATGGCCGTGCCCATAGCGCGCGGCTACAAATCGAAAAAAAAAATTTTTTTCGTTTTAGTTGTACCACACAGTTATTAGGACGAAAATAGAACGAAAAAATCATGCATGTTTTCTGTCGCAGAAATACGACACGCGCGATAGGGACACGAAAATATTTGTCGCATATATGCGACACGCTCGGTCAAAGGGTTAACCTGATCGATCGACCCATGCGGCTGTTATGATTAAGCCGATTTTCCTTATTACTAGTATTCTTTTGTCTCTTTGGAAACACTCTGAAATGAAACTGAGAATGAGCAGAGTTTCAGCGAAATACACGATTTTTTACGATAAAATGTTGTATTTTTTTTTAAATGAACGCTCTGACTACGAGATCACGAGCTAGCAACACTTCAAACGAAACCGATACATAAAGCGTCCGTACTACTTGAACCCACGCAAACATTTTAAAAAGAAATTCTTACCTCCCAGTTTGCTGACCTCTTATTTACAAACAAAAAGCTTAAGCTCTCACTCGTTCACCAATAGGTATAGGTAATATACCAACGTGTTTCAATTTCATTTCAATCCGTAAAAATATGCAAATATCAATCGAAAACTGTTTTTCAAATGTTTGCAATCAATCAGAGGATTGATTGCAAATTGACCCACAAACATGGAGATAGCCGGATCTTCTGAAAAGACGTGTTTTTTTTCTTCTATATTCCAATTTATTACTTTTTATCGAGGAATGGGATATTAGCTTTCTGTGCGTTTGAATTTCGTTTGATGCAAGCAGCGGTCTAAACAGAGTATTGCACATTGCAATTGGTACGTATGTAAGTACTTTGACATTGGTGAAATACGTGTACCTAAAACTTGAAATAGCAACATTCTTCTTCCTTTACACAAACTAGTGGTACACCTCACTGCAAAAATATCAATAAAACTGGATCGTCTTTTAAAAAGATCAATTTTTGAAACAAAATCAGAAGACCTAATTATGTATGAGAACATTGCAATATTTTCAATTAAATTATCTCTAATAATAAAGTAGCATGCCAAAAACAAGGCTACGTGACAGGTGGATGACCTCAAAAACGTTTTACGAAAAATAAAACCACTGAAATGGAACTGGACTGGTCACATTAGGAGAACGAACAGAGACAAACAAAATGGACTAAAGCCGTAATAGAATGGTGTCCTAGGAATAGAAAAAGACAAAAGGGACGTCTAACCAAGAGATGGGAAGATGACTTACCAAAAGGATGGAAACGATTAGTTCGTCACTGAGATGAGTGGAAGAAACTAGGGGAAGCCTATGTCGAAGGACAACCTGACCAACAAACTGGTTGCTGAAGAAAATGTATCTCATAAAGTTTTTTTTAACTTTATTGACAAAATAACCTTGTTTAAAGCATACTGTCAGGGCCTGTACACGGGAAGTCTGTGGTTCAGCTGCTCACGGGGGACGCTAAATGCCTTGCGCGTCCAATACAACAACGTTTTTAGGATGATGTTGAAACTCCCTCGCTTCTGTAGTGCCTCAGGGATGTTTGCCCAATCGCGTACAGATGGTTTCCATGCGATCATCAGGAAAAAGGTAGCATCGCTTGTGAGGAGGATTCGAGGGAGTAGCAATAGCATCCTGAGAGTCGTGGCTGAGGACCCAAGAGCTCCTGTGCTGAGGCATATCATGCGAAATCATTGTTCGCATGAAATGCCTCGTAAGTACATGACTCATTAAGAGTTTCATCCCTAAAGTTTGTTACTAACCCTAGTGTATAAGTTGTAGTATTTAAGGTGTGTACTAACAAAAGTGGTTCCTATGTTGTTCCAAAAATAAAACTATTATTATTATTATTGAACTGGATTTAAAATTTGATTTATTTATATTAAAACTGTACTGTATGGGTCAGCGAATAAAGGAGAGGAGGTAGGCTCCTTCTGTTCCTACAAATAATTAGCGTTTATTTGTTTTTAAGTGACTTCAAAAAAGGAGGAGGTTCTCAAATCGCTTGTAGTTCTTTTTTGTAATATATGTTACCTCAGAAGTTCTGTACGGTCAAATGGGGTTACTTTGATACTACGGGGTTACTTTGATAACAACTTTAGGCTTATGAAAAACTTAATTTTATAATACTACAACACCAGTTAAAAAATAAACTATCAGTACTTGGCACTACTGATAGTTTCTTTGTATTATAGCGTTGTAGTTATTATAAAATTAAGTTTTTCATAAGCCTAAAGTTGTTATCAAAGTAACCCCGTAGTATCAAAGTAACCCCATTTGACGGTACTCCGTTATGTTTAGACCGATTTGGAAAATTATTTTTCTATTTGAAAGGACTTCCAGATTGGTTCCGTATAAATTTGGTCAAGTTCTGATAAGTGGTTTTTGAGTCAGCTTCAATAATACGTATTTATTCCTCTTAGTGTATGTTGATGATGTAGTAATAACTGCCTGTCCATGCTATTTACATTGCAAGTAGAGGTAAACAACTTTGTTCGGGCTAGGTAGGTACTGCAACTAAAAAGTGAAAAATAAAAACATTTTCACAAAAAAATTACCGACTTCCAAAAAAAAGTAGTAAAAGTGTTTCGGAAGTCGGAAATAAAAAGCGAAAATACAAAACTAAAGACACGGACTTCCGAAATTAAAGCTATTTTTCACTTTGAAGTATTTTTTTGTAAGTCGGTGGTTTTTTATTTTTACCCTCTAAGTATATCACACGACAATTTCGAATTGGCCCAGTGGTTAGGGTTTCGCCTCTCATGCACGAGGTGGTGATTAAATCCGGGTAAGCACTAATGTGTCTTTTAAATTTATATCTTACATATCGTACTTTCGGAGTTAATCTTGGTCATTGCTGACATCGATGACTGAAAACATCGTGAGGAAACCTGGACTTTATAGTTAATTGTTATAAGTCTCAAATTGCCAAGCCGTCTTGAGCATAATCAGCCTATAATGTTCCCTCTGCTGGGGTACAGGCCTCCTCTCTTCGGAAGGGAGTGGACTGTAATCTACCACGCGGGCCCAGTGCGGGTTGGTAGATGTCACATGTCTTCGAATGTTTGGTTCTAGGACGTGCCGGTTTCCTCACAATGTTTTGCTTCACCATTTTGATAGCAGCCACGTCCGAGCAAGCGCGGTGTTCGTGCACTCTTTGTATGAGAATAAGCTTTTGTCCTGCATTGCAGGGACAGTAAAATAGGCTGGTATTATTTATTTATCTTGATGCTAGTAGTTAAAATAGGTAAACAAAGCATTAATGTAATTCATTGTGGTATGTGGTATGCAAAATTGTGGTTTGTGTTTTTGCCCTGCGGTTGCCACTAATCAAGCATGTCATATAATCATTCGAATTGTTTTTGTCCACAAAATATATAAAAAGATGTCGTACAATATTTTTTTTTAATTTTAATAAAAACATTATAATAAAAATACGTATGTAAAACGTTCATATGCGAATATCACGTTTCAAAGTTTTTTTGTTTCAGCGGCTATCGTTTTTTTTTTTAATTGGTTATATCACTCTTTGTATGGCTACGCGCTCGTGTATGCAGGTAATTTTACGTAATAATATTACATGTACTGAAATACACTGAAAAACAAACCACAAAGGTAACCCACACAGGATTACTTTTTAGGTTTCGGTATATTCGTATGAAAAAACGTAACCCTTATATGATCACTCGTGTGTCTGTCTGCCAGTCTGTCAGTCGCTCACAGCCAATTGGCTTCGAATCTACTGGACTGATTAAGTTGAAATTTGGTACACATAAGAATTCCTATGACCCAAACATGGACGTGGAACGTAAATAAATGATTTTTTAATACTGGGGTCACTTTTGCAAAATAAAAATTTATCACAAAAATAATAATAAACTTTTGCAAACTGTACCATGTGACATATCAAATGAAAGGACTTGTTGTGAGGGTTTTAATAATGTTTTGTAAATGTATTTGTGTTTTGTTGTTTTGTTATGTTTTTTAAATATATTTATTTAAAATAAATAAGTTTTACAGTTAATTAAGAAAATTGACCATTGTCCCTCGCCATTCCCTGGGGGAATGGGAATAGTCTTCGAATAAAATTTAAAGATCGTTCTTTACTTATAGATTGCAGGAATCTGCAAGTCTATGGTCGTAAAATAACATGGCACTTGTCCGGTTTTTTGTAGGGTATTCCTGAAAGTATGGATCAAATCGAAAAAGGGCATTAAGAAGGTCATTTACAAACCTTTAAACCCTGAGAATTCCGGTGCAATTTTTACGGTTCAAAAGTTATGACCAATTTTTGTTTTTTCAATCACTTGACAAAGTGCTTAAAGAAAAATATACAAAAAAGATATCAGGGTTATCAGTACATATTTTTTTTCAGGTCGTTATATAAGAGTGAGCCATTCCTGTGGTAACACTTTTACGCAGTTAGAAAACATGTTGTGTTCGATACGAAAAAACATTTACTGCAAAGACTTCGGGCTGGCAAATATTGTATTCAATTTTCGAGTGATTTTCTTGGGAAAAATTACCACGAACGAAAGTTGACCACGTATTAAAAAAAAACTTGCCCAAGTTAGAGATTCTTTAGCGGTATGAATCACTGGGATATTCTTATTAGTTTAAAAGTTAGAGAATTTTATTAACAAGGAAATCGTATTTTTACGATTTTCTAACTACACGGCAAAATAAAACAAATGTAATAAATTGAAATTACAGTAGGTATTCAAAATTCCTTTCCATTATTCTGGCATCGCCGAATGAAATTTGTTTGTTTTCGTCGAAATGCGCGGGAATATTTTATTTATAATATAGGGAGGGTTGCAGGTGTGATTTTCTGATGAAGCGGTTCCTTCCTATCTTTGTAATAACCCTATAGAAAGAAAAATTATGGGGATTTATATCAGGGGATCGTGCTGGCCGTCGAATGTGCCCCCCTCTTCCGATCCAACGACTAGAGAAAGTTATGTCTAGGTGGTCTCTTACGACTCTTGCGTAATGTGGGAGCCCCAACTTGCTGCAACCATATGTCTCGACGGGTTTCAAATGATACTTCCTCAAGTAAATCATTTAAATCATTCTGTAGAAATCTAAAGTATGAGGGGCCATCGAGTCTAACAAGTAACTCATGAGGACCTATTAGGTGTCTTTCCACTATCCCAGCTCACATGTTTACTCCGAACCGAACTGATGTCGGAAGTAGTCACTTCGCACTTTGTGTGGGTTAACGTACGCATAAAAATGCAGATTATGTATGTTAAATATACCCACTCTTCGGAAACTTGTTTCATCGCTCCATAAAATTTTGTAAAAAAATTGAGGATCTTCACGATGCCGACGTAACATTTCCCTACAGAAAGGAAGTTTGCACACGTTGAACGTGATAGGGAAGAATTCTGTGTCGTTTCACAGACACCTGACATTCTTGACACGCGACGAATACTTGTCAGTGGATTCTCATATAGCATCTGAAGCACCTCATCTTCGACTCCAAGGTCTGGAAACCTCGGTCTACCTTCCCTAGCTCCTGGATTTCTATCTTCTGCGTAAGCGGGGGGTACAGGTTGGAATACTCGGTAATCCGGTTAGCGGTCTCGGTTATGATAATTATCGCTATTGATACACTCTTACTCGAAAAACTCTTGCAGCTTGGCGTGCAATTCCATCACAAAACCCGTAAATGAAATTCATATCTGCATATTCATGGTTGTACGTAGCCATGCTCAGGTTAAACAGTGTCAAAAACGAAGTCCAATTAACACAATCCAATTAACGTTAAAGAATAATTTGATGAACACCGAATTAAGTACGTGCGCAGTCACAAGCTGGTAGCAAGGGACTAAAAAGACGCCTGAGTGCGACCATGCGCCGGCGCCATTTTGTTATTTTTTACGACCCATTCCAACCGGTTTTTTTGTTTCCCTCCCCCTGCACATTCCTAGCTAGGGCAAATAACATGACTCATGAGATAGCAAAAAGTTTACCAAAAAAAAAAAAAAACCTACACCACATCACAGTAGTGTTCAGATAGGTAATCAATGCCTAGGGGCTGAATTTAAATCGTTAGTTAAGCTAACACAAATGAAAATTTGAAACTTATAAAATTGTAAAATACCACCTCTTAGTAAATAAAATTCTCGAACTTTTAAACTAAGAAGAATATCCCAGTGATTCATACAGCTCCAAAGAATACGTGGTCAACTTTTGCTACCAGTGTAACTTTTCGCCATTAAAATCGCTTGAAAATTGAGTAAAATTTATGCCAGACCGAAGCGTTTGCAGTAATGTTTTTTTCTTATTGAACACATGGTTTCTAGCTGCGTAAAAGTATTACCACAGGAAAGGCCCACTCTTCTACAAAGTCTTTAAAAAAAATGATAGCCCTGATAGTTTTTGTTATTATTTTTTTCTTTGAGCAAGTATGCTAAGTGTGAGTGAAGTAAGAAGAGATTGAAAAAAAAAATTGGTCATAACTATTGAACCGTAAAAAATTGCACTAACATTCTCCGGGTTGAAAAGTTTGGAAATTACCTTGCCCACGCCCCTATTCGATTTGATCCATACTTCCAGGGACACCCTGTATAAAGAGCTAAAATAGAATATTCTTTCAACATCCTACATAATATAAAAGATAATGGCAGATGAATTTATCAGCGAAACATCTATAAAACCACACTTCAACAACCTCATTCCTACAAGCCGTACCTATACGACTCGCCTCATTGTCACATCTCAACGAAAAGCCAGCGTACAGGAGTGCCTAATGCCTAGCTTTAAAGCGCTATATTTTTAAATCCCTGTGTTATATTGTGTCCATAAAGCTTAGGCTGCACAGATAGACCGCAGCAAAAGAACAAAAATCCGCTGTCCTGTTCACAGGCTAATGCAATGTGTTGCAGTCGTTTGCGGAAAAGGGTGTAATAATTCATCTAAAGTGTGCTACATCGCAGCGCTGTTCGCGAACAAATTCCAATCATTTACATACTAGGAATAAAAGTGCACCCATATAGCAGTGTGGGCTATGCAGGTAATTCGACGAGGTAAAGGGGAATGTTATGCTTGTATGTATCTGTATTTCGAGTTGTGTGTCAACCTATGTATTAGAAAATTGCGTAGGTAGTGAGCTAGCTACTAAACTGAGTAAGAGTGTAGATAACTATACGAGTAGGAGAAGACCAAAACAACGATGGTTGGACTGTGTAAAAGGCGGTGACAACCGAGATGACGACAAGTATGGACGAAGAATACAAAAAAAATTAAATTAAGCATTTAACTGGTGGGCTAAAAGTTCTCCGAATTGGGATGCTGTATAATGGATCATTGAGATATTGAAAAATATCTGTAGACCATTCAAATATTCGCTCCGATTTGGGACTTTTTACGTAACATAATCCGTCCTCTTTTACACTGAGATCTGAACGAATGTTTTATGTCACACCACACGGTTTTAAGCTTGAGTATATTTTAAGTGTAAACATTTATTTCAGATCCATTCAAACGTGCAACTAGATTGCGGTTTGATCATCGTCTGTCAATACCATCGACCAGCCGGGTAATTGCGTAACACATAAAAAGGGCAATCGATCGCAATGCCTTTTTCAAACCTATGAATTAATGGGTGTCGAAATGAAGGACATTGCTAGTGATTACCATTTTATGTGTGAGTTTGATCCAATATTGTGCATGGTAACCGGATTACGTTCATCGATAGACCATTTATTCTTTTTTAAGATGACCTATATCAGTAAGTAGTTTTGAAAGTCCAGAATTAGCAAATACTCATTCAATAGGCCCTAAACACAAGTTAAATCTTACTTTGGGTGCCAGAGTTCATCGAAAACAGTCTTTCCTTAGTTGTAACGCTGCGTGGTGTTTAGATAAGTGTTTTTGTACAACAGAAGGTAATATAACTTATATTATTTTGAATAACTGGGTAACAAGTTGTGTCACTTGGACATAATTCAACTAGGGCGATCCTTTTACTAAAGCCGAAAAGCCCGGCTTTCAAGAAAACGTGAGCGCATCAATAAAAATAAAAATTAAATTGATAAGAAATAACATTAAATTTCGCGCGTCGCCGCGCAGCACCGGCCGCGGCCGCGTGCTATACGTGCGATGCAAGGTTGCCAGGTTTACGTTCTAAATGAATAATATTTATATTTCGCGCCATTTTTATTACGCACCGTTGCAAAGTATCTCCGATGCCGCATTTGCGATCTCGCTCTAACGCTATAGCGTTAAGAGCGTTTA
Organism: Brachylomia viminalis; assembly: GCA_937001585.2. Lineage (NCBI taxonomy): Eukaryota > Metazoa > Arthropoda > Insecta > Lepidoptera > Noctuidae > Brachylomia > Brachylomia viminalis. Next base: position 7,253,305 of record OW443302.2, on the reverse strand, counting down.
TACCTTATGAGTGGCAACGTCGCAATTTAGTGTCATATTTCGTAGTTTTCAATTTCTATAATTTCGGAGCTATATTTAAAAAATCTGTTTAATTAACTTTTTAGATTTACGTGAAAGTGTTAAAAAAGTAAGTAACCGTAATGCTTACAGTTATTTTACAATGAAAATAACGCCCTGCAAGTTTCCAATGTATTATTTGCATATAGAGAGCCCCCCCCCTCGGAGCCAGAACTAAGCTAGGGGGGCCCAGAGAGCCAAAACCAAACGCGGATGCCGCACGGATGAGGCCACCGGTGATGCCCTGGATATGTTTAAAGACGACATCAAGAAGATGATCAGTGAGATGATGTGTACTCAGAGCACCCGATTGGACAAGTTGGAAGGTCATTTCGAGGAAATAAAAAATCATTACTCAGATATAAAGGTAACAAATGCTGATCTCGAAAAGGCAATGACAGCGATTTCCGATCAATTACACTCACTCGAAAATAAAATTACGGGATTAGAACAACAACGTGGCTCCATGGTCATCCAGTTAGCCACGCTAGAAAACAAGTTGGATATTCTCGACCACAATCTCATAAAAACCTCAATAGAACTACGCAATGTACCCAAAAGGCAGAATGAGACCAAAATCATGCTGTTTGAAACTATAACGCACCTGTCACGACATCTAGGCCTTGTAGCAGAATCCGCTAGTATCCGCGATGTTGTAAGACTACCCTCAAAAAAGGAAAATATAACATCGAGTTTATCTGTTGAGTTCTACAATACTCTGACGAAAACGAATTTTCTTGCTGCCGTTAAAGACTACAATAAACGCAATCCCCAAGACAAGATAAAATCAACCCATCTGAATTTAAAATCTGCACAGGAAACACCTATTTACATCACCGAGCTATTAACAGCGAATTCAAAAAGGTTGTTTTATCTTACTAGAAACCATGCTAAGCAACACCAGTACAACTTTTGTTGGACGTCAAATGGAAGAGTTATGCTAAAAAAGGATCCTGACAGCCAGACTATCGTGGTAAAAAGCGAAGAACAATTGAAGCAGCTGGCAACAATAGTCAAAGCATGACTACCTGCATTTAAGTACACCCTGCTATATTTTATAAACTGTTTGAATACTTTAGCGATTTGTTCGAATTGCTCTGTTAAAATAGTAAATACATACCTAATCAAAACATACATACACATACATACTATTTATTATTACTCTCAGCACAACATACTCTCACACATGAATTACTCAACACCTACATATTACAACTACGCCATGTCACCATATACACTCTCAACATATGCTTGCGTTCATCCCTATTATTTTTTACCTAGCTACCTTAATACCATAAAAAACCTGCTTCAAAATTTTCTGCCCCCTATCACAATCCGCTACAAACATGTTCCTAGAACAAATACCACCCTTTTTCCTTGTAACCCTCAAACCACCATAACTTTACCGCAAAAATGACTAACATAAACAATTTAATTGACAACATTGACGAACATGCTGTATCAACTATCTATACATGCTCACCTGAGGAAACACTCTCCATTGTGAAGTGTCCTAATAACTTTTTTAAAATCCTGACACAAAACATTCGCTCTATAAACCGTAACTTTTTAAGCTTGCAAACCCTTCTTCACAGAATTTCTATCGATTGCGATCTGGTCGTTTTAACTGAATGTTGGTTGCCATGCTCTAGCAATAGCACTATCCCCATTCTGGATAATTACTCCGCGTTCATGACCACCAAACATTTGAATCAAAGTGATGGAGTAGTGGTGTATTCAAGATCAGACCTGTCTATTACGTGCGAGGAGCCTGATTTCCAAGGATCTGCATCTGGACTTATTATTAAAATTAACCTTGACTTGGCGATAATTTGTATTTATCGATCGCCCTCAATAGACAATGTAAACAATTTTCTCACAGTTCTTAACAACATTCTTCCGTCACTGCATAGATTTAAATCGGTGGTTATAACAGGTGACCTGAATGTGGATATCAAACCTACCACATCTGACTTGCGCTCTCACGAATATCTAAATTGTCTTGCCTTTCACGGCTATCTTCCAGCCCACACCCTCCCGACCAGGGATGGAAATTGTTTGGACCACACGTTCCTCAAAACAACTGCTCCCACCCACACATTCGTGTTAAGCTCCACAATAACCGATCACTCCTCCTCCTTACTGTGCTTACAAGTTAAATGTTTACGAACGGTCGTAAGCTCCTTTTTGGCAAAAGTTGACTATGAAGGGCTTGACAAATCAATGTCAGAACTGGATTTCTCCCCTATTCTAAATATGAAAGATGCAAATATGGCTACCGATAAATTACTGAATTTAATGACTACGGCCATTTCTGCAAATACAAAAGTTAAAAAAGTATCTTCAAAAAAGAGAATCCTCAAACCGTGGATCACACCTGGTTTATTACGGTGCATAAGAAACAGGGATGCTCTACACAAGAAAGTTAAAAAATCCCCAGGAAATGATATTCTAAAACTTACCTACCTTCGTTACAGAAATTTTTGTATTAAAATCTTAAAGAAAGCAAAGCGAATTTATGACACAGAGGAACTACAAAAAGCTAGTAAAAATCCAAAAAAATTATGGGACACTATTAAAAGGGTAACCAACACTACTAAAACTAAAAATACATGTACACAATTACTGACTTTATCATCTTCACCTACGGAGTCCTGCAACACTGTAAACTCATTCTTCGTTAACATTGGCGAGAGGCTTGCAAATGACATAGTTCATACTACTACGCACCCATTAACAGTCACTCAACCCACTTCGGATACGGCATCGATTTCATCTTTCGTCCTCGACCCTACTGACATCGATGAAATTATAACAGTAATTCGTTCATTGCGGTCTGATGCTGCAACTGGCTGGGATGGTATATCACCCTACATCCTGAAGAGGTACTCAACCTCCCTGGCACCCATACTATGCCATATTTTTAACCTCTGTTTCGAGACTGCCGTCTTTCCCTCTTCTTTTAAAAAGGCTATCATTCACCCAATCTTCAAGGGAGGCGACGGGAGCTTACCGAATAACTACCGTCCTATCGCGGTCCTAACTGCCCTATCCAAGGTACTAGAACGCCTTATCAATAAAAGACTTGTACACTACCTAGAACATTACCAACTAATATCACCACACCAATTTGGATTTCGTAAAAACAAGTCGACCTGTGATGCTGTTCAGGAATTAACTGATAACATCGTGCAAAGTCTAAACAATAATAAAAAGGTCTTAACAATATTTCTAGACCTTGCGAAGGCGTTCGACACCGTCCCCGTTCGTTCTCTTTTACTCAAACTTGAGAGGATGGGTGTCAGGGGGTTACAACTCGACCTCTTTCAAAGCTACCTCACAAATCGATCGCAAATAGTTAAAATTGATTGTCATAGCAGCAGTGAGCTTCCCATCTACTACGGCGTTCCGCAAGGAAGCATTGTGGGTCCCACCTTATTTCTCATTTTTATAAACGACTTATGCAACTTAAATATCCCAAATGCCAAGATAACTTCTTACGCTGATGACACCGCTATAACTTTCGTCGCCAACACGTGGTCTGAGCTCGAAGAAAAAGCACAGCACGGATTTGATGTGGTGTTAAACTGGCTTTATTACCATACGCTTACACTCAATGCCACCAAAACCAAGCTTATTACCTACTCAATCAGTTCTGCTACCCAACCAAACCTACCGATATCACTTAAAGCTCACACATGCAATCTTCGAACTCAGGCTTCATGCAACTGTGCACCTATATCCTCTACGGATGAAATTAAATACCTAGGTATACTCATAGATAAAAATCTTAAATTTAAATCTCAAATTAATGTCCTTACTGGCAGAGTTCGCAAACTTATTTATATATTTAAAACCTTAAGAAATATTGCAAATCCTATAATTATACGTAATGTCTATTTTGCCCTATGCCTATCTATTATTACATATTGTATTCCCTGCTGGGGCGGTGCTGCAAAAACTTTCCTTAAACCTTTGGAAGTGGCACATCGGGCCATACTGAAAGTGGCGACCTTCCGGCCACTAATGTATCCAACAAATCAGTTATACCAAAACTGGAACGTCCTCAACGTCCGGCAACTTTTTATCTTACAATCAGTTCTGTTGCAACACCGCATAACCCCCTTTATTGAAATTACCAAACGCCGAAAAGATATTATTTGTATTCCCCCAAAAACCCGCTTGCCGTTTACTAAAAGATTCTTTTATTATCTAGGGCCGACTCTATACAATAAAATAAACAAAAAATGTCCAATATATAAATTACCTTATCAAAATTGTAAAAAGTCTGTCCGTACATTTCTACAAGATAACTCCTACGAGGAAACAGAAAAATACCTAATTTAATGAAGATATGATAATCTGTTTAAATGATATATACTTATGTATATATATATTTATTATTATTATTATTATTTTTTGATAATTTTTGTGTATTGTAATACTCAACCAAAACGTAGACCCTCACTCCAATCCCCGTACTTACGCACGCTCACCCTCACGCACCTATACACGCACACACACAAACACACACACACACACACACACACACTTACACACAAACACACTGGCACACACACTTACACGCACATATACATACACTCTCACACCCACAAATGCGCTCGCGCACTTATGTCTAGCATAATAAGTAAAAACTATATTTTGTAAAAATAAAATGTAATTGTAGTAATACTATAACAATTAGAGGGGTTCGGCACTGTCACTCCTTAATACAGGCTATTTCATAGCCTAGCAAGGGGAGCAGCACTTCACCCACTTGATTGCCAGAGACTGAATGCTACCCTTAAATGTCACATGTACTGCAATCTGTTTTTATATAAATAAAGATATTATTATTATTATTATTATATAAATAGAACTGTAAACGCAACGATTTCTTACCTTTTACACAGTTTTCACATAATTCTAAAAAGTTAATTAAACAGATTTTTAAAATATAGCTCCGATTAAATGATAAAAATTGAAAACCACGAAATATGACACTAAATTGCGACGTTGCCACTCATAAGGTATAAACGCTCTTAAGCAAGATGCGAAATCGCATCTATGAATGAAGACGTCAGTCAAGTCTGTAGTACATTGCATAGGTATGCTTTCCCGTTCACATGCGCGCCGGCTTCAAGGGGCTTCTAGCTCGTAATTTTTAGCAAAGAAAATGTTATCATTGTTGATAATATTAGTATGTACTGATGTTAGAAATTGTTCTGATTTTTAAAGCCGGCTTTAGATATTCGCATGAATGGAACGAACGAAAAAAGTGGCGCCTAGTGCGAATTTCGATAGAAAGATACAATTTCTTTTTAAGTTTACCTTATCCTGGTAAACAGTTACACTAATAAAATAAATGAGTTGAAATATACAAAGTGGCGCATACCTTATCACATTAAATTATGCCACGTATACTACCTACATGGTATACTTAGATGATATACAAAATTTGAATGAAATCCATTCACTAAAAAAAATCTGCTGTTCCATACATTTTGTCGAGCTACGTGTAACACAATGTATGGAACAGCAGATTTTATTAAATATTACACTAATTGCAATACAAAACAAATAAGCGAATAAATAAATATGCCCTGAAAAAATAATATATAATTTAATACAAAAAATAAATAAATAATTGATCAGATAATATTAAACGGTAACTATTAATATTGTTTTGAAAAACAGATAGATAGGAAATAATTTAAATGACGTAATTAAAAAAAAAACAAAAGCTAAAAGAAAAAAGCTTAGTTTCTGGGATGCCACAAAATTATTGTTGTAGCATGTTCAGGCATGTATAGTGTTTGTTTGTGTGTGTGTGTATGTGTGTGTGGGGGTGGTGGATGCGAGGGTGTGTGGGTGTGAGTAGGTTTATGTGTGTATTAATGATGGATTGACTGATGTAGGTATGTAGTTGATGATTGATTGCATTCATGAAGATTGCCTTCCGGCCTTTACGGAACTTCTAAAGTTAGCTCATTTAATTGTGACCATTCCTGTGACAAGTGTGTCGACGGACGTGCTTTTTCATCTTTAATTATAACGTATTCAAACATATTTAAGAAATACTGAAGGACACAAGCACGAGCTGCTTTCCGAATTATCGATAATTGCCATAAAAACAGTAATAATCCTCAAACCAGTGGTTTGATGTTTGTCATCTGTCTGTGGTAAAGACGTGGAGAACGAAGAGTTTTAGTTGTTCACATTATGAGTAAAATTATAAATATTATCAACATCGTAAACAACGCGTGGTTATAAATCAATCAATTATTTGGTTTTAATTATTTTGGGTCTAGTAGTTGGATTGTAATATTGTGCCTATAGCGACTGGTGTGACCGAGTGAAATCTGTTGTGCCAATAATGTTAATAGATGGTTTGTCATTAGGCTGTGTCATCATTATTTTACACGAAAATGATGATAGCTTGAAAATGAAATACATATTTGTGGTTTTATTTTAAAGGATTACCAGAACTCTTCGTATCTTTATATTCATTGTATAGCACCACGTCTTTATTCATCGGAGGATTATTCAGCAGAGGTATACCTACCTACTTACCTAGCTAGACTGACATTTTTCCAGTCGTTTTTGTCTTTTGTCGTTAATTCAAATTTAAATATTTATTTTAGTTAACTAATAGGAAAAAAAAAAGTTGCTAATAGCAATAACTTACAATTATGAAATCAGCAGCCGTTCATATTACCACAAACTGTCAAATTTTATCATTCGATTTTGAACTTAATCTTAATCATTTAGAGAATATGACAGTTCGTATAGCCGGATGTGCTGGCGACTGTACTTAAGTAGGTACTTACTAATGCTGTCATGTAATGCTTAAAATATCTAACCCTAAACTTTAGACGAACGGCGCAATCGGTAGTCACCACTTGCCAGGCGATTCGATATGAGCTCAATGTGGGGAAGACCGGCCATACTTTTTTAATATTTAACGTCAATTGAACCGAACTAATGGAACTTTACATTCTAGGGTAACTTTTATAGTTAAATCGGCGTGTAGACGGACTTTCCTTCTGCCGTGCTAATTAGAAGTGCAGTAAGGAGGTTATTAGTAGTATCGAGTAAATGGCGCCTAAAAAAATTGACTTTTATTTGGTTTTTTTAGGCATGATTTTGATGTTTTGCAAAAATGTTTTGAGTTACATGTGTAGCTGAATATACATTGTTTCGTTAGAACCCTAATTTCTATATGTTTAATACAACTATTTTAAAACAAAAAAAAAACTCTTTATGCTTAGCAAGGTCTTCATGACTAAACCCAGTATTACAAGCTATAACAGCAGTAAGTTTGGAGTTACTGCGCTTTCTACTAGCAAATGCAGATTACTGCGCTTATTTCATTTAATTCAATTATTATTATCACTCCGACTATAAATTAAAAACGCAGTGCACTAGTTAGAAAAAGCCATTAAAAATAGTATTTATGTATTAAAAAGCACGCTTATTTGGTTATATATTTTATCCTAACCATTTCCTAATTAAATATAACGACATAAATAATAAAAAATACGTTATTTTAAATGACAAATAAAACTATCTTAATCATACACAATTACTGCATTTTTTATTAGTAACATAATATTTTCTTCAAGCTATGCTTAGACTGACTACAAACCATAACTGCAGTAAAAGAGTGACATATAGCTTTTCTAATTATTGTACAAACGTAAAAAAACACAATAACTTGGATATAATATCTATAATATATCAAGAAGAGGTATCTAAATGATACAGATATTTTAATAAAAAATGTATTCAAAATAAATCTTAAAACTATTATAATCACAGCCAAGTATAATTATGGCACCACAATATGTTGAGATCAAAATCATAGATTAATATTTAATTACCTGTGTCGACGAGGACTTATAACTATTACCAATTACACTGAACTAATAAAATTTAGTAACAATATAAATATAAAGTCTCAAAATCTAGGAATATTAATAACAAATAGGAATCAACTTCAACCAAACTTATTTATTTATTTCGAACATTTAAGGTATCTTAATCACATATTAATAATTATCATGTCTATGGTAAATTAGGAGATCAATGAGTAATTATTCGCACGTACTTAACATTAAAAAGATCTATCAGACTTTTACCGTCTTATTACAAAACACGATCTAACTTTAGCCCCAACCTACACATTCGATTTAGTTTTTGTATTTGGAACTTTAGGCCGACTTTAGTAAAGTTCTTAATACAAAATTGACAATCTAAGACCGGACTAAGTTGACAGTTTTGTAAAAGGAACTGTATTTCGATTTCAGTTAGGTTCTTATTTCAAAAACAGGCTCGATGGTTTAAACCATGTCAAAAGAAAAACCTTGTTTTGTAATAAGACCGCTTAAGTTTACAACACAAAACCATTTAAATATTTAAAAAGTAACTATCAGGCCTCTCGATATCAGTTTCATTATTACTATTTACGGGCAAATTCAGCCAAAATTCCTTCCTTGTATCGGGCATTAGATTTAAAAGCTTATCAATTATGGCTGATTTAGTTTTCGTCTGTATACCCTTAGGGGCGTGTTTGTGTGTAGCCTCAGGAAAACTTTGAGTTATCATAAATTTTATCTGAAGAAAATCTAGTATTTTGTACTAATTTTCATCGTGGTTTGTTTTACAATCTAACGTGTATGTGCCCCTTTTTGCAACAACAACCACGATATCTTTTAAATAAACTCTTGGACTAACTTGTTTCACAGCATCAATAAAATCGTTAAATTTGTAAACTTTTCCTTTCTTTTGTAAAGATTGCTTGACTCTGTGATGAAAGCTGTCAGCAGACATAAATGTATGCCCTGGTTCGAAAAATTTAAGGGTTATTGTCTGTGCGGAAATCAAATTGCTGTTAATTATGTTAACTAAGAAAGAAAATATCGCCCAATTTTTGTTTTGGGCTGAACAATTATCCATCCACAAAATAACGTGATCTTTGTCGCGTTTATTAACTAAAAATGCCCTAAAGGTTGATATGATGTCTTCTTGATTACGTCCAGACGTACTTTCATTCCAGATTGCTGCAAAAGGAATTGAGTCTTTTTTGCATGTTCCTAATGGAACACTACAAACTACTAAACCTAAACTTTCGTTATATGCTGTTATTCTTGGACAAAAAATTGCACTCTTAAATTGTTCCATACGTGGTAACATACCTAATAACTTAACTAACTAACTCCCAGTTTACTAACTGAAGTCCAACTTTACAGCGGACTTTCTTCGTACTTTGTCATGTATAAAATTGTCTTGTGCTAAATAATAACGCATTAAGAAATATTACTGCTAACTTCCTATGCATTTTTGAAAAATCTATAAGGTACGGATTCTTAATAGTAGCGCAGTAATAAAGCATACTGAATTTCTAGTTAGTATCTCATAATAAGTTCTTTACATACAAATACTAAGGATAAACGCAGTAATACATTTTACTGCATTTTAAATAAGTATTATCTTTTGTTTCATTTGAAATGCAGCGCTAAGAAAAAGTGCAGTATACAATGTTACTGCATTTTTAAGTAGTATCCTTTAATTATTCACTAAACATTATTAACAAATCATAGCAGCAGCAAGTGTTCCTTACTGCGCTTCTTACTAGTGAAATATATTAGGTTCAAAAAAATACTAGAAGGCAAAGAGCAGTAATGTATCTTACTGCAGTTGTGCTTAGTAGTTTACTTCTCAGCAAGAAGCATACTGCGGTTTGGCTTATTAAAAGTCCCACTTGCGGGACAGCTATCAAAATAAGGATTAAATCTCTATACAGAGCTCATCACGAGGATTCCGAATCTATGAATAACTCAATTTTCCAAAAATCCTTCCTTACTGCGTTTCTAATTAGCACGGCAGCCTTGCTGTTTGAGGTAAGTCCGTCCGTACTGACTACTAAATCATATTAGACAAAATGTTATAGATATTACAGATGGAAATATTTTCTTTAGATAAAGTAATGAATGACCGTAAAATTTGAGCTTTATAGTCATTCCTATAAGGTTGCAATTAATTTGAGTAAATAATTTTCTTCTAGTTGAGGTAAGACATATTTACGTGATGAGGTTGTAAACATTTTCGATAAAATAAAAGCAAAATATGGATTCTTAACCATGCTTTATTTTCTTAATACAAAGGTATAACAGATCACTATAAATTGAGTCTTATTTGTTTGAACATAAAACTACGTAGGTAATACAATAATTTGCCTGCAGTTTAGCAGGAATTACTGATATGACCTGTTTTAGGTACATTCGACATGACGAATTGAGATTTTATTTTGTACGAATTTAACAGATTTGTTCCTATTGATAATTCAAAAAGCAGTTATATCTGTCCAAAATAAAATCATGATTCATCATGCCAATTGAATAGGCCAATTATTGGCTTACCCTAATTTTGACGAGTAGTTCCACTGCGCTCCAGGAATGCATGCATGCTTATTTATGTATTTGTGTACGTTGTTTTGATAGTATTTTTTTTTTTTATCATTGTTAAACATCGCTCAAAATCAATCCTTTCAATTAAAGCACCTGCCATCCAATCTCTTCACCGCCCTTGGTTGACTGGTAGAGAATGCCTAAGGCATTAAGTCCGCCTTTGTACGTTTTGTGCGAAAAGTTATAAATAATAGTAATAATAATAATGCATTCCACTACGCACCAAGTTCTTATTACTAACCTATATTATTTCAAAAATTATAAGTACCAAAATGGTTCCACAGCGCTCCAAAATAAAATAAGTAGAGTCGGCTTAAAAAGGCAAACCACGAGTAACGTTGTTTGTTATACACAAATAGAAATATCGGTAGTATTTTTTACCGTGGATTCATCTCGTGTGTCAAAAATGTTCAAGGCCATTTCGTACTTTATGGCGCTCGTGACGCATGATGTTGCATAAAATAACGCAAAAAATCGCACGCGCCGCCCGGGGTTATTAAAATGACGATATATCTGAAAGTTTATATGAAAGCTGTGTATAAAACTTATGTCGTTGGAATTGTAATAAAATAAGCTAACTGAATAAGGTTAATACGTTTTACTTACGTTGGTATTTGCGTGCTGTGATTTTTTATTTGTTTTTTACTTTATTTTTAAGAACAACTTATTGTTAGATGTGACGTTGTGATTATGACTAAATCGATATATGATAAAAAAAAAAACATTCATAATAGGTATTATGTTGTGATATTTGTATTCTAGATTTAAGAAAACTTTTCTAATCTGAAGCTGTGACTTTTTTGTTGGTTTTACTTTGTATTTAAGAAAAAAATATTGTTAGATGTGACATTGTGATTATGACTGAACAAACATATTTGATATGCATTTTTTTATTATTTTTATTATATCTAATTTAATGTTTCATGCAAAACATTTTTTTTGCTAACTCTACTCAAAACTTTTTGGAGCACGGTGGAACTAAATTATTTAAATATTTTATGGCTAAAAGTTCTTGGAGAGCAGTGGAATCAATGTATGATCATTAAAACTATGAGAACAATGGGCTTTGGAGCGAGTGGAACTACCCATTTTGACCCCTAGGTAGGGGAGAAGGATGCAGTTTTTAACGTTTTTGAAACTTTATGTCATGACGCAAAATTTTAACTCTTTTAACCTCTTTACTGGTTAACCTGGTCATTAACCTACATAATCGCTATATCTGCTTAAACAATAACCGTGACATCAGTAGGCCAATTCTCGTACTTAAAAAACGTTCAAATTCAAGTCGCAATATCATCTCAGCGACAATCAATGTCAAAAACCTGTCAAAAATGTATGTAAATTGATTGTAATTTAGACAGATTGAGACTGAGATTAGAATGCGAACGGTCTTAAAAATACGGGAATTGCCCCTCAGGCGGTTATTCCCATTTTGGTGTTAGAAGGGAAAAGGTCAAAGCTGCCCCAACCGAGGGGCAGTTTTGAATAACAGATATTTTAAATGGTCATAAATCAAGTTTTATTAATTTGTTCAAACATTCTTTTTATAATCACGTATTTAGGAAGTCTTTAGCAAGTCGATGTTACTCATCGGAATTACTCAATAACATTCTTCTCTCCTAAACAAGAATTAACCACAAAGAAACAATAAAAAAAAATCTGGTGGATTCTTACATCCGAATAACAAAAACATACCCACAAATCAAATAATAAATGATGTCATAAAATGAATGTAATCAACACAACCTAAATTTAGTGAAATTAAATTTGAAAGCTATCATAAAAATAAATATAAATAAAATGGCACTATTAATATCTTCCTCGTAAATATCTTGATCTCTTTTTTTATATTGCGCTCCATCTTCACTCAAAACAAATGACCTCATGATTTATTATCAAAAATATTTGCATTGCTTGCCTATTTATACTATTACTCACTGTTATGAATAACGCTTGCGTACTATGTTTTTAGCGTGGGGCAGATTTGAACATGTTCAAAGGTGCCCGATTAATTTGTTCCGAGCTCCACCCTCTTTTTAAAGAAATTTTATATTTTTGCTCCAAAAGAACATTAATTGATGAATCAACGTAAACACTTTCACAATAGCCTATATAACTACTGATTAAAACTAGAACGATAACACTCATCATCATCTAAAACTTTGTTCTTCACAAGCTTACACCTATCTGCTAAAATGTTTACTTTGCAATGACAAAAACAAACATGGCCGTTAATTTGTTTGCAAGCTGTCAAACGCCACAAATACTACGTGACGGTTGTTGGTAAACACTGCTACCACCCCGAAATCATTTTTCGTACTAAGATAGCTTTGAAAGTAACTGCGTAAACTTGGTTGTTCAAATCTACATCTGTTCACAGCTGCCTCCTTCTCCCCTACGCCACAGAATTCAAGCAAGCTACTTCTACATACTCGTATATGTTAATACTATGGATCAATGTTCCTCGTTATTTCCTGAAATTGTATGGAGCGATATTGCTCTAGATAGTTCACCTAATTGCTCCGCTGTGTTCGGCGATTGTCGCAGGGCAATAAATTTCTCTCAAACAAGCCCATTTATGAGCAGCCCCTATAAATCGTAGAATAGCTGAAACATCAGTTTATCTGGTAGTTACGTTCAAATACAACTGAAATGCTGCCAGATCGTAAAGACACTAAACTTTTAGCTAAAATACAGGCTAAACTAGACGTAAGACTAAATGTAGAACTTTACATCAACACGTTGCGGTCCGTTTGGTCTAAAGTTTAGAGCAACGAGCTGAGTCTACATGAAGGTACCAACTGGAATCCCTTAATAGGCTAAACCTTTGAGTATATCTGTGAGTGTGTGGACTAAGAAAACACAGACGTACTCTATACAGAGTGGCGATGAGTTTGACACATTATAGTACAGTGGATAATACAGGTTAATAAATGGTGCCGATTCTCTTGTACACCGAACTAAACTATCATATTTCCTTTATTAAAATTCCTTCCTTTTGGCTATGAGAATCTTAAAGATATTCTGCAAAAAAGAACTCTACTTAAATTTAAAAATAATTTTGACACAACTAAAATCGAACTTGACAATCGCGACTCCACGTGGTACTTGTTTGCTCTACTCCGTGAATATTTTTTTAAAGTCAAACTAACATAATTATGTCGTTGTTGTGTCACTTTAGTCAATTTTAGAATGGGAAATCGTCGTTTGACAGGAATAAACAAAAATTTGCTTATTTTTAGTCTAGTTTAGAGGCATTTGTGACAAGAGATTCGGCACCAATGTCTATTAAAATACAGAATTATACCAAAAATAAAAATAAATGCATTTTACAAGCAAAATTAATGGCGTAAAATGGTCACGAAAAAAAAAACCCCGTGTTAATATTAGTTCACTGGCCTGTAAAATCGGTAATGGCGGCGGAGCATACGGCAGCGAGTCTTGCCTGCGTAGGCAGTAGGCACGTGGGGCGATGGTATCAATGTCGAGGGCAGATTGCATAATCATGGTTACTCTAACATATACTATATGACTCTTGACGAAGTGAATGCGATCAGAAGCGTCATCAATTTGCCTTAGGTATTATACATAAAGGCAGTACACTAACAGACGGCGCTGTATGAACTCGTATAATGACGAATCATACAATCGGCCTGCAACATCCGCAATTTGACACGAACTTTATGGTAGTTTTGTTATATAAATTATTACTGAAGTTCAACTATCACCAGATTATTACACTCTTATTGTAAATTTCTTGTTTTGAAGAAAAGAAAGTACACACACTTCATCCACGTGAAACCCAACCCAACAGTTTTATAAAAACATACTTTCCGTAAGATTTTTTTTTCTATTCAAGTGTGTGGTTCTCAATGTTGTCTTTTTTTTTTTTTTTTTTGTGGGTAGGAAATCATCAAATAACTTCTCCCGCTCTGGGCAGAGCAGGAGGGCGTGTCAGACTCTTACTGACTAAAACCCACCCGTGTTCCTTCAGTTACCTGTGCCAGGGGCCACGGTATCCCTCTCGGACTTTTCCGCAACCCTAGCAGGCATCGGTCCTAGCAAACCCCGTCATTGGTGCTGACATCTCTTTAAGGCGCGCGTGGAACATAACGCGCCGTCGATCCGGGCCTGGTCCTTATCGAACGGCGAGCTGCCCATTGCTCGCCGTTCACAAGCCCACGCCTACGGTGGCCGGGAAACGGCCTGCTATTCCCGACGCCCAGGGCGTCTCCTGCGGCGGATAGGGGCATGAGGGCGCAAATTTTGCCTCTCCCTTACGCGTTCCGCCTCCTCCTTCGCGAACATTACTGCTTCGCAGAAGGAGGTGACGGCTTCCCAAGCCCTCTCGCTCCGTACCATGGCCTGGACCAAGGCCGGACGCGAGAGATCGCCACCGCCAATCGCCTCCACGATGACACGGCGATGCTCCGCCCAAGCCGGGCAGACCTCCACCGTATGCTCTACCGTGTCCTCTGGGCGATCCACACAATGGTGACACCCGGGCGTTTCCTCCCGCCTTATCCGGAACAGGAACCTCCCGAAACCACCGTGTCCGGTGAGGACCTGCGTCAGGCGGAAGGTGAGGATGCCGTGGCTTCTCAATGATGTCTGTATTATCTGTGGTGGAGGCTGCTGTAGAGTGTGCCCCGGCGATAAAATTTTGGTTTTGGGCGCCATGTTTTACGATAATTACCTATTATTTAATGTGTACCGATTTGATGAAATTACATGAATTTAGATAAAGTTGTGTATAAAACTGAACTTCTAACTATTATAGCAGTCGTATGATACTGTAGCGATATCTACATCGCCACATGCGAACTACGCATCACACTGACGTCACGAAAATCCTGCATCGCGCAAGCATAGTTTACCGCGCGATTACCATATATACAACGGCCCGACATCAATCGTGGGGCAGTTGCTCACCAGACACGACACCCGTCTGGTCGGAGGATCCTCCCTTTTCTATATGGAGGTATGAGTTAACTTTACCACCCTGTTCCTCATGCCTCTATAAGACTAGAATAAACCTCTCCGCATTATAAACCACTATTTTTAAATTTCGAACTTAAAAACAAAAGATAGAATAAACGGTGAAAGCGGTCAATTTCGCACGAACTGTCGCTTAACTGAACTAAGCTAAAACTAATAACACCTATGGGATTAACGTGTTACGTGTCTTATCGTCATCACAACCAACAGAAGAACATATTCCCATAAAACGAAAAAATAAAACAATTTATTACTAATCCGGCGCGTGCGCGATATTCGCGAACTTCCCCCATGGACACCGACGCATCGGACTATGAGTGACTCATATGATCGTCGCACGCGCCGGAGACATACGCATAGGTGCGTAAAGGTACACAGCAGGTACCAAATAACTGCAATAAATTTAGGCAAATCTGAAAAGTGCACCCGTGATTCTGATGTACATGAATCACGACAACACTCACTCCGTCCCATTTTGCGCATACAGAATTAGTAAGTACATTTTTCGCTTTAATTTCTTTACGTTGTTTGAGGAATGGCAACGTTTGAACTATCTTCGCCGGACACGTGTCGTTCATCTACTAATATTAGTCAGATATTGGTGCCGATTCTCTTGTCACAAAATTCTCTAAACTAGACTAAAAATCACCAAAATTTAGTTTATTCCTGTCAAACGACGATTTCCCATTCTGAAATTGACTAAAGTGACACAACTTAACTATATTTTAGTTTGACAGCACTAAGATGGCACTGAGATAATAGTTTAGTGAAAATGGCAATTTTGCTATTCTGAATTTAACGTTTTTCACCTAAAAATTTTGATTGTCTAACGAAATCTGACTAGTTTTAATCGCGATGGTGGTGTGGAGGTGTGGAATCAAATTAGTTGTTATGCACTTAAATTCACAACAACGACTCGACTTCAGATGCGATCTTTTTTTTTGCTTATATCTCGATAACGGTGTGTCCTATCGCAAAAATAATGAAAAATTCGACTCCCTTTATAAAACACTTGAACCGCTAACACTCAACAAGTAGGTAATCACTTTTCATATTTTCCATACAAAAAGTGAAAAATTCCATACGAAACTTGTCGAGGCTGCATATCATGTGCGCAACCGGTTATTATCCGGCTCTAAAAAAAAATCACGTGGTATGGCAAACAAGTACCTACCACGTGGGGTCGCAAATTCCAAATTTGATTTTAGGTGTGTCAAAATTATTTTTATATTTAGAGATTTTATTTTGCAGAAATAGCTTTAAAATTCTCATAGCCAAAAGAAAGGAATTTTAGTGATACTTTAGTTAGTTTAGTTCGGTGTACAAGAGAATCGGCACCATTGTTGTTTTGACATGATGATGTATAAAAATTAAACAAATTAAAAGGTACTGCGTCTAGAATTGTCAATTGTTATATTACAATAGTGTGTAGGTACCATGTTCAAACTCAAAGATCGTCATGAACCACGTATCCTATGCATGCATACTGTGATAACCTGAAATGTGAAAATATTAAATAGATATTTAACCGAAAAAAATAATTGTGTAAGTAGTTCATTTGTACCTACATATTTATGTAAATATACCGACTATGACAAATGCAGTGTGCCCAGTAGAAAAAAATGTTGGGAATCGCGGCATCTATAAATTAAAATCACAATTAAAATAATAACGAGCTGCGTGCTGTACCCTACATGCGACAAGTACAAACTGTTATTATCATAACTAGTCTGGTATATACACTATGCTCGAACTATTGAATGTCAACAATGTAGGTAGGGAAGCGATTTGAAAACGGTTAGTAGTCCCATAGGGCCACATAACGCTATGCAGTGATATATTATCGTATGGTAAAGGTCAGTTCTACGCCACTTCTGCGACTTATAAGGTCGTATATCATTTTAAGGAGCCTTACAACACGTTAGGAAAACCTTGAATGTTTGACCTTTTTTTTCTACTTTCATAAGTCGAACTATAAGTCTACCAGGCCTATGAAAATACCTGCAGAACTAAGCAGTTTTTATTGTGAATTAAGTAAAAAAAATATCTTTATACCCAACATTTTTTTTCCAATTTTTGTTCAATTTCTATAACAACTAGTTTAATTATTCTGTGTGTAAGTGAGCATGAGACACGTTTCTAGGAGAGCGGCAAGATGGTAGAGAAAATGCAGCAAGATAGGTTGACCACATTAATTCAGTTGTAAAATATGCGGGATAATTATAATGACGCCTTCCAATTAGGAGATTACCAAAACTGTTTATATTTACAATAACGGTATCAATGATCGGCCATTCCGACACAATTACGCTACCAGCCTTGGGTCGGAGTGTAGAAAAAGAGGTAGTTTTTTACCCGAAATTTAGCAAATTTATTGCAGTTTCGGGTTAACCTTGTCTATATATAAACCATTTAGCTTCTGAGAAGGATGGTCCTATGACGCACCAAAGTCGAAGTCACAATTAAAATTACAAAATTAGATTTTTTTATTTAAACATCTTAGATACCAGTACACCAGTAGTAAACATTAAAACGTAGTTACAACTAAAGTACTTATATAGTTTTTAATGTACACAAATTAAGTTTATACGTATAGTACACTTGAACAAATACACAGTAAGATCAAAACTTAGATAATAATAATTATTAAGTATAACAAAATGCATTCGGAACTATGTAAATAAAATTGCTTACTAATAACATAAACTTAATATTTTTTTACCTAAAATTTATTTTTGTTCTCTTTGCTGCAGATAGTGCGTATACTCCAACTCCTACAACTCCAACCCTTTTTTTTTTCCGGTGTGGAAAATCCTCGTGGATGTCCGCCGCCCTGAGGTAGGCGGCGGGGTCTGGCAGACTCTTACTGCCTAAAAACCACCCCGGTGTTCCATCTCACCGCTACGCCGGGGGTCGCGGGAACGTACGATCCTTCCGCAACCCCCGACTGGTGCCGGCCCGCTACTGCGGGCCTCTTCGGGTCTGGGGGGGGAGTGAGGTGTTTGACTCCCCCCGCGACGTCTAAGAGGGGCGTGCGTGGAACACTACGCGCCGCCACCTCGGGTCCTGATGTGTGGGGGGCGACGGACGTCCCCGAGTCCGTCGCCCCTGGACCCATTTAGGGGGACTGGAAGAGAGCGTTATCCGCCCTCCGCCGACGCCCGGTGTGCCTTCTGCGGGCCAGGTGAGTAGATGAGATCTCCCTCTCCTTTTCCGCAGCCTCCTTCTGCGAGACGACTGTTTCGCAGAAGGATACCACTGCGTCCCAGGACTCGGCGCTGCCGACCATCGACTCGACTACGGCCGGCAGCGACAAATCACTGACCCAGACTTAGCCCCAGGCTGGCTGGCATGCAGAAGAGCAGATCAATACACAGCATGATTACAATGGACCTATTAAAATTACATTTACGAGAATTTGCATTAGTTATTCAAAATATTATAGACCATAATAACTAAGTTTTACTCTAACTAAATATTTTGAAGAACAATACATGTTGAACTGCGATAAATTAAGCCTTAATTTGAACATGATTAATAATATCCATTAGAAGCACATATTACTAATAGCCCGATTAAATCAATTATCCTTTCAATAGTGCTAAATTCTTGGATTTACCACAATAACTTACTGGGTTGAATTTGATCCTATGACCTATAGGTCGGCAATCGACTGTTAGGTTCGATAGTTAGATTAATTATTGGCGCTTTAAAATGTAGTTTAGCACCAGTATTTTATATGAACAGAATTATAATACATATGTATAAAAAAATCTAAAATATATAAGTACATTTTGCAGATAAAACAATACATCAATAAAGATAAGCACAACGACTGTCGGATCAGGTGCGAGTCATCCAGCGTAATCATATGTTAATGACTCTGTACTTGATCGCCTGCGAAATGAAATGCAGAGTGGCCATATCATCGCCCCCCAGTCGCAGACTGTTGTACATCCGCAGCCCAATATAACGCATGCTGACGAAGGGAGTAATGATAGGGCTACAAATGTAAGTAGTCAGTACAATGAGCAATTGAGGAGTGCTTTGGAGGATGCGATTCAGGAATATCGCTTCATGCCACCCGAACTTAGACCACGCTTACCTCGTTTGCCCATGCATAACAAAAATAGGGCGCTGGTGGCGGTCCTGGATTCGCAGTTATCAAACTATTTTGATACCTGCGAAGACCTCACCGATATTCATTCGATTCTGTACTGCGCGGCAGTAGCAGCATGTCGTGTAGCTCACGTCAAATTTGCAATTGACACTAGAGCTACACGACCGAAACCAAACGTACCAGCTTGGCAGTGCAGAATTGAACGCCGTATTGGTGGGGCCAGGACGCTCATCGGCAAACTAATCTGCTTCAAGGAGGGCACTACTCGCCCTAGAGTGATGCGCTTTGTGAGACGGGCATTCTCAGGGACTGATATCAGTCCCCAAGACTATATGTTTTGTGTCACAGAGCGCATCGACTTCCTGAAGCAGAAAGTGTATGCATGGGCAAACCGTATTCGTCGGTATAGGCGGCGAGTAGAGCGATACACTCAGAATCGCACCTTCCAGAGCGATGAAAGGTGGGTTTATAGGGGTTGGGAGCGACCGGACCATGGTGTGACTGAGACGTGCCTACCGGATGATGATGCCATGTGTTCCTTCTGGCGCAGCATCTGGTCGGTACCTGTCAGTCACACCGAAGGTGATTGGACTCGGAAAGTCGAGCGAGCGTGCGATCCGATACCAGAAATGGGGGCTATTACCATCTGCCCCCAAGATGTAGCTCGTGCAGTCCGTCCACTACCCAACTGGAAGTCTCCAGGGCCGGATGGACTGCACAACTTTTGGATTAAATGGTTCACAAGATCGCACGCTCGCTTGGCATCTCAGTTTCAGACAACTTTGGAATCTGGTTCGCTACCCCAATTCCTAACGACAGGAATTACCCACCTGCTCCATAAATCAGGTAGCACCGCGGAACCCAAGAATTATAGGCCGATCACGTGTTTACCGACGGTCTATAAAGTTCTTACATCCATTTTGAGAACTAAAATTAACAAACATATAGACACCAACTCCATCATGTCTGCCTCTCAAAATGGATGTAGGATTAAGTCCCGCGGTACTAAGGAGCTACTCCTCATTGATATGACCATTAGCCAACAGGTTCGTCGTTCCCGAAAGGATCTGTCGACATGTTGGATAGATTTTAAGAAGGCCTATGACTCGGTGCCGCATACATGGCTCGTGAGGGTGTTAGAGTTGTATAAAGTAGATACAACTCTTCGCACCTTCCTAATGTCATGTATGCGGCAATGGAGGACGGTCCTTCACTATCCAGGATGTCGAAATATTCATGGGAATAGCGAACCGATAAGGATCGAGCGAGGCATATTTCAGGGCGATAGTTTGAGTCCGCTTTGGTTCTGCTTAGCCTTGAATCCTCTAAGCACACTGCTGGAGGATTCAGGTCTAGGCTATCGGTTGAGGAGAGGTGGTCAGGTTATATCGCACCTCCTCTACATGGATGACCTAAAACTCTTTGCCCCCAACAATTTGCAACTGATGGAGCTACTGAAAGTCACTCAAACTTTCAGTAGCGCCATCAGGATGGAATTTGGTGTGGACAAATGTGCGGTCATGCATGTAAAGCGAGGGGAGATTGTTGAATCCGTGGGAACCCAACTCTCGGATTCCACAAACCTTAGAGCCCTCTCCGCATCCGAAACCTATAAGTATTTGGGTATGTCGGAAACGTTAGGCATCAATGTTACTGACATGAAGCAATCGTTGAAGGAACGCTTCTTTGGCCGCCTGAAAAAAGTACTTAATAGTCTTCTATCAGGCGGAAACAAGGTGCGCGCCTTCAACGGTTGGGTCATGCCGGTTTTGATGTACTCTTTCGGCATACTCAAATGGACTCAGACCGAACTCGACGCCCTGGATAGGAGGGTCCGTACGCTGCTGACTGCAAATCGAATGCATCACCCACGATCATCGGTAATGAGGCTGTATATCCCACGAAAGTGTGGAGGTCGAGGCTTTTTAAACGCTAAGACCCTCCACAATCGCGAGATATGCAGTCTCAGGGAATATTTCCTAGAAACCGACGTGGGTATGCATCGAGATGTAGTCACGGTGGACAAGGGCCTCACCCCGCTCTCCTTGGCTAAAGAGAACTGGCGCAAACCTGTAGTGCTTGACACTAATGATCGCATGGAGGTATGGCAGAGTAAGGAGCTCCACGGACGCTTTTTCCGGGCCCTACATGGACCGGATGTAGATCTACTAGCGTCCGTTGCCTGGCTGCGTTTCGGTGATCTCTTTGGAGAAACCGAAGGTTTTGTCTGTGCAATTATGGACGAAGTTATGATGACGAACAATTACCGGAGATTTATTGTAAAAGACGGCACGGTTGACATCTGTCGGGCATGCCACCGGCCGGGAGAATCAATCAGGCATATCATCTCCGGGTGTTCTCGTCTAGCTAACGGAGAGTACTTGCATAGACACAACCTTGTAGCCAGGATAATCCATCAGCAGCTTGCTCTGAAATACAACCTTGTGGAATCGGAGGTACCATACTACAGGTATGTGCCCGACCCAGTTCTCGAAAATGGTAATATCACATTGTACTGGGATCGATCCATCATCACTGACAGGACTATTGTTGCCAATAAGCCTGATATAGTGTTGGTGGATCGATTGGAGCGACGCGCAATGATTGTTGACATAACCATCCCGCATGATGAGAACCTCGTGAAAGCCGAGAAAGATAAACAAATCAAGTATCTTGACTTGGCTCACGAGGTTGTCGACATATGGGATGTGGGCTCAGCGGTCATTGTGCCGATAGTCGTGACAGCCAATGGGCTAATACCCAAGAGCCTCGACCAACACCTAAGGAGGCTCTCGTTAGGCAGCTGGATCAAGGGCTTGATTCAGAAAGCGGTACTTCTGGACACGGCCCGCATTGTTAGGAAGTTTCTCTCTCTGGAGCCCTGACCGCCGGTAGCTTGGACCCTGTTCCCGATACCGGTGGGCTACTATTTTTTATATTTTTAAATGTTTTTGGTATCTTTTTATTTATAAAAATATTTAAAAATGTAATTTATATGTATGTAAATGAAATAAAGGAAATAATAATAATAAGCCCCCTAAAATCCAACCTTACGTCCAAGCTGAACACCTAGCTACGTGGGGGGAGGACACGCGTACTGTACGTCTGTACAAAAAACTTACGCGGCTAACAAGGCAAGGTAACCCTTTATGGAGATGAGTAATAAAAGAGTATATAATTTACGGTCGCTTCCCGGGGAGCGCCGGGGCGCATCTGGAGCCGATGCTAGGTGCCACAGCATGCGAACCATCGGCGGTGAGGAGCTGAGCAAGCGGGCTCCTACCGACAAAATTGTTACAGCTGGTCGTAGTGAGCCGAACAGGCGGGCTCACTACGTAGAAGCCACAGCCGATCCCACGGGCGATGATACCATTTCATTATTCTCATCCATCCCTTCGACTCGCCCCTCCTACATGACAAGAAGAACAGCTAGCTTGTCCACCACTAGCACACTTGATAGTGTTGTGCAAGATGTCAACCTTGACTCTGAACTTGCACCCACTACAAGCACTCCTAGTACGCGCAGACGATGGACCACTGAAATGAATAAGTTCATATTGCGCACTTATCTTCAATTAACTTCACTAGATATAGACAGAAGAACTTATCTTGAACCGCTCCACCTAAAATTTACAGAAAAATTCCCAAACATGCAGGTTAGTCGACAGAGAATAGCTGGAGACCAACGAAGAGCTATAATAAATAACAAATTACTACCACAAAAAACAATAGATAAGATACGAAACGAAGTAAAAGACGAGCTAGACCAACTACAGTCAAACCATTTTACGCTACAGACACAAAACTCTAGCGAGCTTAGACAATCTACAAAAATACAACCTACAACACTAGAGATACAAAGCACACAAAATAGAACACAGAACCGAATGAGATGGACCAGTGATTACAACGAAGCTATAATGCGGTCATATTATAGAGTTACAGCTTTGGGCACTAATGAAACTACATATCGAAAACCTATGTACGAAGATTTCATTAATCAATTCCCTTCACTTGCTCACCTAAGTGAACAACGAATAGCTGATCAAAGAAGAGCAATAATAAACAATACATACTTAAGCGATGAGAAATTAAATTCATTAAAGTTAGATGTATCGAAAGAACTCGGTATAGATAACACACGCAATTACAATAGTGAAACGATATCCGTTAATACTAAATTCAACAATACCAATAACGAGTTAACAAATAGCATTGACACAAACTCTATAGACGAACCTACACCTAATATAAAAACACCGGACAACACTGAAATAACTAGTGCAGACATTCTTCCTAACCCACAAATTAATTTAGAAAGGGACCCAATAATAGACGATTATTTCCAACAAGCATTCCAATTTTATAAAGGTACTAGCCCTACTAATAGAATTTATATTCCAAAACAAAAACCATCAAAAAATCTTTCAAGAATAATTAGCTATCTAAACAAAATCATTCTTCCTGAACATATTAACAACGACACAGACTTCCATACATTCCAGACCTTTATATATTGTGCGGCATGGACCGTTGCTAAGGTTAATGGAGCCAAGATAACACTCGAACCAAGAGAAATATCCCGAGGTACAAAAACAAAATATAAACCAAAATGGCAAAGACGACTAGAACAAAAACTAAACGATTTACGATCAAAAATAGGTAGAATAACACAGTTTATTAACGGCAGCAGAAGTAGAAAATTAAAAAAGCATGTAAACAAGATCGTAAAACTTTATAGAATTCATACCGTTCACGAAGAACCAAATACACAAGTAGCACACACTCTAGACACACTTAAACAAAAACTCTCAGTTGTAACAGGCCGGCTTCAAAGATATAACGCATGCACTTTAAGAAAACAACAAAATGCCCAATTCACCCAAAACGAAAAACTTTTCTATCGCAATATCAGGCAGGCAACAACAAATGCTCAGAATTACAACCCAAATGATTATGAGTTAAACACTCCTAATCCAGAGGCATTACAAAACTTCTGGGCAGGAATATGGGAACAACCTATTCATCATAACGTCCAAGCAGATTGGATAAAAGCAGAACTATCAAATAGCACAAACATTCAGGCAATGGCATTTGAGCACATCTCCCCACAAATATTTCATAAAGTTCTAGCTCGCCTACATAATTGGAAAGCACCTGGATCAGACCACATCCATAGTTACTGGTACAAAAAATTCACAGCAGTTCATTGTTATTTATATAATTTTATAAACCGCTTCATCCAAGATCCCAAAATGATACCTTCTTATATAACGTCGGGCACAACTTACATGATACCGAAAGATCGCAATGACCTCTCTAACCCAGCTAAATATAGACCTATTACATGCTTACAGACCTTGTATAAGATCATCACATCCTGCGTATCCGAAATGATATACGAACACATTGACGCCAATAACATCTTAGCCGAACAGCAAAAAGGATGCCGAAAATATAGTCAAGGCTGCAAAGAGCAATTAATCATAGATTCCGTTATCTTAAAAAGAGTTCAGAAATCCAAAACCGATTTATTCACCATGTATATTGATTACAAGAAAGCGTATGATTCTGTTCCCTATTCATGGCTTTTGCAAGTGTTAAAAATTTACAAAATAAACCCAATAATTGTTAATTTTTTGAAGATAATGATGACAACTTGGTGTACAGTATTAAGACTCACCACCCCAACCGAAACAACAGATACTAGCCCAATTAAAATACAGAGAGGAATCTTCCAAGGAGATGCACTCAGCCCACTGTGGTTCTGCCTTGCTTTAAACCCCCTATCTAAAATATTAAACGCTAGCTCACTAGGTGTTCCTTTAAATTCTACAGTTACCAACCGACCGACTGGCCCACAGAAAAGAGTTTTAAATCATTTACTGTATATGGATGATATTAAGTTGTACGCAGAAACCGAGAGTCAACTCTACGAGCTAGCTAACCTAGCAGAAACTTTCACAAATGACATAAAAATGGAGTTCGGCATAGATAAATGCAAAATAAATTCAGTTAGAGCAGGACAGAACTACCAACACCAATACACGTTAGGTACAGGAGAACGAATAGAGCCATTGGATGAACTAGACACTTATAAATACTTAGGTTATAATCAATCCCGTCAGATACACTATAAATATACTAAACAAAATCTGAAACAACAATTTCAACACAGACTTAATACAATACTAAAAACACAGCTCTATTCACGAAACACCATAAAAGCAATCAACACCTTTGCTATACCTGTGCTCACCTATTCATTCGGGATAATAAACTGGACCAAAACTGACCTCAAAAACTTACAACGGAAAATCAACACTACAATGACTAAATTTCGCAAACATCACCCAAGATCTTGTATACAAAGGTTAACGTTACCGAGAAAAGAAGGAGGCAGAGGACTTATAGATATCCTAAACTTACACAACAGACAGATCACAACTCTTAGGCAATACTTCTTTGCCAAAACTGAATCTTCCCCACTCCACAAACTAATAGCACACAACGACAAGCACTTTACACCTCTTAATTTAAAAGACCCTACAGAACAAAAAAACGAGAAAATTATAGATGACCAAACCAAATGTCAAGAGTGGACCCAGAAGTCTCTACACGGGAGACATCGCCAAGATTTATGCCAAATAAATGTCGACAAAGATGCGTCGAACGCGTGGTTAAATCGAGGTGAACTATTCCCGGAGACTGAAGGGTTCATGCTTGCAATTCAAGACCAAGTTATTGAGACCAAAAACTACAGAAAATATATTATAAAGAATTTAACAACCGATACTTGTAGAAAGTGTAGTACTTCTCCAGAGACAATCCAACATATAACTGGTGCCTGCAAATCAATAGCCCAGACAGACTACAAACATCGACATGATCAAGTAGCCAAAGTCATACATCAAAAACTAGCTCATAAATAAAAACTTATAGACACCGTAGTACCTTATTATAAATATAATCCTGAAACGGTATTAGAGAACCCCACAACAAAACTGTACTTCGACCGAGCCATACTCACAGATCGCACAATTCACTTTAACAGACCCGACATCACATTAATTAATAAAATAAACAAAACGGGGTTCTTTATTGACATTGCTGTGCCAAATACGCATAACTTACAGACTACAATAGCTGAAAAATTATCCAAATACATCGAACTAAAAGACGAAATAACCCGACTTTGGCATCTTCAAAAAGTCACAATAGTCCCCATAGTGCTATCTACGACAGGAGTAATTCCTAAACAGCTTCATCAGTCCCTTAGTTCCCTCAACCTGCCATCTAACACCTACCACCTGCTGCAGAAGGCAGTGATTCTAAATACATGCAGGCTAGTTAGAAAATTTTTTCAGTGTGAGTCGGACAACTTGCACCAATACTCCCACTCAAATATAGTTTCGTCTACCATACAGGGTACTTATAATATTACTCCCACACTTAACCCCACTGCTGGACACTTGGCTTAGGCCCGTGCCATCAGTTCTATCCGGCTATGCCGAGGAAAACAAATCCATAAACATAATAATAATAATTTATTCAATAAGTAGTTTGTACATGGTATACAAAGTTGTCTTATATAATTAGATGTTATAAATAAAAATGTTGTTTTAAATGTCAGTATCTTATTCGCGATCTCCTGACTTTGGTTTCATGTAAGTTAAAACTTGTTAATAACAACTTAATTATTTCCTAACCTTTTGCTGTGCCCTACAGGGTCCATAATGATCTAAATTATACAAGATGCAACGCAACAGAAAGAAAGAAAGAAAAAAAATTTTATTTGTCACAGAAACGCGTGCATACAAAAAATATAATTAGCTGTAACAAATAGAAAAAAAAAGTTAAAATAACAAAGAGATCTCTAATCACGAGCACAAAACAGAAATAGTCGACAGCTGCACGTCATGACTGTGACAACAGAACAAACACAGTCCTGAAAGTAGTTTGCTCCTAATTGACATAATTGACTACTGAATCCATTTCACTAACTAATATAATATAGGTATTTTTTTCAAAAAATATGTATTTTGCAATACTGACCGCCGATTGAGCCAAAGAAAATTAAATCTTATTTCAAGGCAATAAGACTCAATTTTAAATGCATAAAGTAATGCTAAGGTCAACACGATTATCTTAATAATAATAGTTAGCCTTAAAAAAAATTGATCATTGTATTATGCATATATATAATATATAATACTCTAATTGGGGTGTATGAATGAGGTTGGCGTTAAAATATATTTGTATGGGTTTAAGCATGTATTTATTTTATATTTTTAATTCACTGTTTATACCATTAGAACACAGTAAACAATATAAATACTATTTAAAAATGCTGTAATTAGGTTTAAAAAAATATTTAACATAGAGAATAATTTCGAGCTGTTTAAACGCCGCCATTTTCGCGCGCTCTCTTGATGACGTCAAATACTAAGTCCAGTGCCTACGGTTATCCAAAGAGATGAAGTATCTGCAATAACCATCAATCAATAATAAAGTTCTTTATTAGTGATCGATTGCAATAACTGGTTTACATTGTTGTGAATCAAAAATTATGGGTTATGTGTACTCCTCAATATATTTAGGATTGTAATTATGCCTAAAATAACGTACATAATGACTATTATAGAATAATTACCCTGCAGCTTTCTACTCATTTTACTGACAGCGCACGTAATATTTGAATTTGAAAGAAAATAAGACCACATCATGAATGGATCTATTCTCGGCAGATTATCCGGTTGTACTTTTACAAAACCATTGTCTTAAATGATTTCAAATCATACTAGTATGCAAAAATTACACTTAAACATTAAATGAATTCACAACACACACGTTATTACTAAATTTTGCCTGCAAAAGCCTGCAATGCCATATAAATGTAAGCTATACGAACTTGTTGACA
Source organism: Brachylomia viminalis (assembly GCA_937001585.2). Lineage (NCBI taxonomy): Eukaryota > Metazoa > Arthropoda > Insecta > Lepidoptera > Noctuidae > Brachylomia > Brachylomia viminalis. Next base: position 7,224,741 of record OW443302.2, on the reverse strand, counting down.
TAGTATTTTGACGTCACGTTTTGTTTCAATGGTGTTGCGTTTTACAAATTTGGATTCCCCTCGCTTAATTTGCACTTTTATTTATTCATTTTAAGTAATAAAAATATATTAATTACTAAAATAATGAGTTGGTTCAAATGTCAGGTCATTAAAGATGAGTGGCGGTACGTAGGCTGAGTGCTAAAAATACCGCCCCAGGACCCGACGGCTTACCTGGGAAAGCCTGGGTCCTGGCATCGGAGGCTCTCGGGCCTCGACTAAGGGGGCTCCTAAGCGCATGCATGGAGAGGGGCCAGTTCCCACTTCGTTGGAAGACGGGGAAACTGGTCCTCATCAAGAAGCCGGGGCACCCAGCGGACTCTCCGTCCGCTTACCGGCCCATCGTGCTGCTCGACGAGGTGGGCAAGCTCTTTGAGAGAGTCATTGCAGACGGCGGTCTGCAATGACTCTCTCAAAGAGCTTGCCCACCCGACGAGGCGTCGTCGGGCGGCTGGTGCGGGTGGGGCCGGATTTGGCGGAGAGCCAGTTTGGCTTCCGCAGGGGGCGCTCTACGGTGGACGCCATCATGTGCGTGTGGGCCCTCACGACGGGGGATTCTGTGGCCCGGGGTGGTGTCGTCTTGGCGGTGTCTTTAGACATCGCCAATGCCTTCAATACCCTGCCCTGGAGTTGCATCAGGGAGGCACTCCGGTATCACCGGATGCCGACCTACCTCTGTCGTGTGGTCGAGGCCTATTTGACGGACAGGGTCGTCATCTACCCCGGTCACCAGGGAGTATGGAACCGGCAAGAGATGTCGTGCGGTGTCCCACAGGGATCGTTCTTGGGGCCGCATCTGTGGGACATCGGATACGACTGGGTGCTGCGCGCCGACCTCCCTAGCGGCGTCAGCGTGGTTTGTTACGCTGACGACACGCTGGTCCTGGCGCAGGGGAGTTCGCACCAGGCGGCGGCCGAACTAGCGACACGCGGGGTTGCGACAATCGTCGAGAGGATCCGGCAATTGGGACTCGAGGTGGCCCTGCACTCGAGGAGGCCATGTGTTTTCATGGTCCTCGGAACACGCCACCGTCGGGTTCCCAAATAACGGTAGGAGGGGTTCACATCGGCGTCGAGTCGACGATGAAGTACCTGGGACTCGTCCTCGACAGCCGGTGGAACTTCGTGGAGCATTTCCGACGTTTGGCTCCCAGACTGGAAAGGGCCGGGGCTGCCTTAAAGCGGCTCTTGCCCAATCTAGGGGGGCAAACGCCTCCTGCCGGAGGCTCTACGCGGGGGTCGTGCGGTCCATGGCCCTTTACGGGGCACCGGTGTAAGGCGCGTTCCTTGAGACGGCGGCCGGCCCGCTGGTTGAACGCGCCCCAAAGGGTCATGGCCACCCGGCTGGTCCGGGGATACCGTACGGTCTCCGGTGAGGCGGCGAGCCTCCTTGCCGGATTACCGCCATGGGATCTGGAGGCAAAAGTCCTCGCGCACGTTTGGGAGTGGCGCGAGGAGGCGAAACGCCGGGGCGTAGCTCCGCTGCCGCGAGAAATCACGGTACAGCGGACAGAGCTCCGGCGGGATCTCAGGGCGGCATGGAGAGTGCGGATGTCGCAAACCAGCGCTGGGCACGCCACAATTGCGGCGATAAGTCCCCTCTTTGAGGAGTGGCTAGAGAGGCGCCACGGCGTCCTCACCTTCCGCCTGACGCAGGTCCTCACCGGACACGGTTGTTTCGGGAGGTTCCTGTTCCGGATAAGGCGGGAGGAAACGCCCGGGTGTCACCATTGTGTGGATCGCCCGGAGGACACGGTGGAGCATACGGTGGAGGTCTGCCCGGCTTGGGCGGAGCACCGCCGTGTCCTCGTGGAGGCGATTGGCCGTGGCGATCTCTCGCGTCCGGCGTTGGTCCAGGCCATGGTACGGAGCGAGAGGGCTTGGAAAGCCGTCACCTCCTTCTGCGAAGCAGTAATGTTCGCGAAGGAGGAGGCGGAACGCGTGAGGGAGAGCCAAAATTTGCGCCCTCACGCCCCTAGCCGCCGCAGGAGACGCCCTGGGCGTCGGGAATCGCAGGCCGATTCCCGGCCACCGTAGGCGCGGGCTTGCGAACGGCGAGCAATGGCCAGCTCGCCGTTCGATAAGGACCAGGCCCAGGTCGACGGCACGTTATGTTCCACGCGCGCCTCAAAGAGATGTCAGCACCAATGACGGGGTTTGCTAGGACCGATGCCTGCTAGGGTTGCGGAAAAGTCCAAGAGGGTTACCGTGGCCCCTGGCACAGGCAACTGAAGGAACACGGGTGGGTTTTAGTCAGTAAGAGTCTGACACGCCCTCCTGCTCTGCCCAGAGCGGGAGAAGTTATATGATGATTTCCCACCCACAAAAAAAAAAGGCCATTATAGATTTAGAATAAAAATATTTGAACCAAATTTCCCTATTATGTTACACATTGTATATTTACCACCTAAGTACACATTATGATAAAGCAATAAAGATATTGAGTATTGAAATAATTATGAAGTGTTAATTTTATATCGGTAATTTTATATGTGACCAGCTGCTTCCCGCGGCATTGCTCGCGTGGATGTCGGAAATTATCCACGGGAACATGCTACCGGAACAAAAAGTAGGTTTTGTTACTCCTTATAATAATATATCACTGCTAGAGAAAGTCCTGTCAATATCGGTCCCGCCGTTACAACACGCAGACAATTTTTTTTAAATTGTTTTTAGCTCTTATTTTGACATTACTAACAGTCAAATAAATTTTATTTATTTATATTGTTTTTATTGGGCAGATCTGTTAATTTTTACAAGTTTTAAATGTAAGTTTTGAATTTGTGGCAATGAATAAACAGTTTGGCAGGAACATCGTCGGGCAAACTGTAGTACAGGTTCTACCTAGTTCGGAACCTGAAGACCTTGTGTGGATGTTGTCTCATATTATTATTATATTATAAAAACTGTAACCATTAATTCAGCTCATGATTCTAGACACGATTCTAGCGTAGAAATTTTTCGTCGATTATCGATAAAATTATCAACTGTTTCTAAGAAAAGTACAATACCTACGCAATCAAAATTTATGGAACAGCATTTTTTTTATAACCGTGGACAAATTTCGACGACCCTTTTCTTTGTTTTATTTTTTTGGACCCTGCCATGAAATTTTTCGAATTCGAATTCAGAATCATGTACTGAATGGATCCATGGTAACTAGCGCGTCGATGTCCCTGCTTCATAACCTACAAGTTAATGAAATACTTGTATAATGAATACAATTCTTTATTGTTTATTTTTAAAAAACAACGCCTATAATGAATAGGCGTTGTTTTTTTTAAAATAAAAAATAAAGAATTATATAATTTTTATCTACACCGCGCATTGGAATTAGAAAATTGATCCCAATTAAACATACTCCGTATCTTATTTCATGCGGTGATTATTTTTATGCTGCTGTTTTTATTTTTATTTATTTACATAATATACTCCGGAAGATTTGAAACGTAATATTTTTTTTTGCGTTATTGGAGTTGGGTCAAGAAACATTTTCGCTACTAAAAGAAGTACACTACTAGTAGTTACTTTTATTGAACTGCCGGGTATTCTACAACAATCTCACCGTGAAAACGTAGGTTTAGTGAGTTGTCAAAAGTGTCAATCCTTAGCATCAGGTGGAATGATAGCTCACTTCAGCAAATTTTTTATTTTTTATTATTTTATAATGGATTTGCTCTTGACTCTAGTCTAGGTCAGTGTTAGTCTACCTACGTTTTCACGGGAAGATTGTTACAGAATCGACCGGCAGTATTCTATACAGGGTTATTGGTAAAAACACTATCACCCTCTTAACAATGACCCCCATTGTACTCATCATTATGAACAACTTTTACTATGGCACCAAATATGAATACGCGAAAAAAAATCAGCTGGTCCCTACATTTTGACGAGTTCTGCAAACATAAATGTAGGGATCAGCTGATTTTTTTTCGCGTTTTCATATTTGGTCCCATAGTAAAAGATGTTCATAATGATGAGTACAATATGGGTCATTGTTAAGAGGTTGATGGTGTTTTAGTAGTAGCCCTGTATACCAGTACCCTTCAAAGTGTTTTATACAAGTTATAAATAAAATATCACTTAGGTAACTACCTTGTGCTCCTGACTCGTGGTAGCAGATATAACATTGTAAGCAAGCGTTAGTTAGGAGTCTGATATAAACCTCCGTTCTCCTTCGACGGAGAATATTCATGAAGATTTCCCCACCAGACTGCCTCGTTTGTCTAGTGGCTGCTAGAGCCTGAGCATGAGGTTATAGCGGTATCTACATCGCCACATGCAAGCTGCGTGTCATACTGACGTCACACAAATCCTGCATCGCGCAAGCAGAGTTTCCCGCGCGACTACCATATAATTATATAACTTCCCGACATCAGCCGTTGGCCAGATTACCAGCGGGGCGAGCACGGCTTACTGTGATAGGCTTAAGTCACACATTTTTATCACAGCAGGAGCAAAAACCGTAACAAAATGCGTGACTCAAGCCTATCACAGAGGCCATGCTGGCCCCGCTGCTGGTCAGACAAAGTGGGTTTTCCCATCTGGAATTTCTCAGTAGCAAGCTGCGGCGTAATTGCGTAACACAGTTACAGTAGCAATGGGTTTAATTTTGACAGTTCAACAACATTCATTGCGTTATTTACGTTGTTGAGCAGACACATTTTTCGAACATATGAAGCAATGGATTAGCAATATCCTTCAAAATTATTCAGATTTTGATTGAAAGTGTGTTACGCAATTAGGGTGCCGGAGTTTGAATTTTTGCCCAGTTGATGGCAAAAGGCTCGCCCCATTCATACATGGTGAAATAATGTGGGTGTACTATAGATACACCTCTGCCTAATCCCTCGAGGAAACAACGTGATATGTAATGTTATTTTAACGTGTCAACTCAGTAAATATCAGTACAAATCAAACTAACGACTTCCGTGTCTTTAATTGTGATGGTATATCATTATTGTGTGTAAAGGACACGGCTATTAGCGTCCATTACCGACCATTTCCAGGCCTAACGAAAACTTGTATTTGTTCACGTTTACAACCAAGTACAGACCCGGAAACACATGTTATATTTATAATCACTCGATAAAGTTCCAAGTCTTTTGTTTCGATTTCACATTGGAGCTTCAATTTCGGTATAAGTTTCATGGTAGATGGAAGTGTTCTCAATTTATTGCGTCATTGTGACATGGCTTATTGACTTCAGAGGCTTCAGTCTTGATATGTTTCAACGGGTTGTCGAGATTGAATGTAGCCTTGTTATACCTCCTTACACTTAGTTCTATGAACTTGAGATCAATAAAAGCCAATGGAAGCGACCAGAAAATGACAATACACCCCTCAACAATTTAAATTGTAAGAAGCTTATAAATGGTTCCGTCAAATTTTTGAGTGGTCTTAAGTTCGGGTTGCTCTACGAAAGCGGGTCAGGTAAATTTTATTGGCAATCAAAATTCTTAGTACCAGGGAATTTCGAAAGTGTCTTGAGGAAAATTTTGTAGATTTTGAAGAAGAAGTAATGCATTTTTTTAGTTTAATTGCGTAATATGTTTCCGTTAATTTCATAAACTTACTTTTGAAACGATTGTAGTAGCACAGACAAAAAAAGATACATTTAAGTTTGTCGTAGTCGTTTTGAAATCCTGTATAAATATAAATGATTTTATTTCTGTAAGTAGGTTTCTAACACTTTCACACGTCAAACATACATTTTTTTAACTATGTAGATGAGGCCGGCGTTTCCTATCTGACTACTCTGAGAAGAAAGGCCGAAACAAACTCGGAGGTCACAGTCTCTTTTAAACTCCAGACAAAATCTTGGTCAGATCATGTGAAGGCTATGTAGATCAAAGTCAAAGTCAACGCATTTATTTCAAATAGGCACATAAAAGGCACTTTTGAACGTCAACATTTACATTTAAATAGAATTGATTCTAGTCGCCCCTTCCAAAAGGTAGTTTCGTATGGAGAAGAATGGGCAAGAAACTCCATCGTTACTCTTTTAAAATGTGTTACAATACTTTGTATACATTAATTATATAATTATATGTGAAGACGATGCACCTATAATAAAAATTACCCTACCAAAATAGGTAAAAAGAATTTAATAAACGTAGCAATGATAAATAAGCTAATTAAATGATAGATACATGGTGTTCACATATTTACAAACATTGTAAAAGTATACGATTTCCCAAATTATGTAACCAATTAATATGTCAGTGTGTGAGTTAAAGTAGTCACAGAATGTAAACCAATGTCATAAAAATAACAAACCATACAATTAAAGTAGCAACAAGTTTTAATTTGGTCAAGATCCTAGATTGTCCTGTGGAGCTGCTGCTGGACCAGCATGTTTCCAAGCATTCTTATCTTGGATAATATAATCCTCTAATTTGTAATATGCTTGTTTACACAGTGAACTTTTTATATGAGTTTTAAATTTTCTTTCATTTAATTGCAATATATTACAAGGTATTTTGTTGTAGCATTTAACACAGTACCCCATAAAAGATGTATGTACTTTAGCTAATCTGAAAAATGGTTGATCAATTTTATCTTTATTTCTTGTATTAAAATTATGTCTATCACTTATTTTATTAACAAGATGTAGATTTTTTCTTACGTACATAATATTTTCATAGATGAATTGGCAAGGTACTGTCATAATATTAATCCTTTTAAATAGTTCCCTGAGAGATTCGCGTTGACGTAGATTATAAATGGCTCTGACAGCTCTCTTTTGCAAAATAAAGATGGATTCAATGTCAGCAGCCCGACCCCACAGTAAAATGCCATACGACATAATGCTGTGGAAGTAGCTAAAATAGACCAATCGCGCGGTTTCTACATCTGTTAACTGTCTTATCTTTCTAACAGCATAAGCGGCCGAGCTTAGCCGCCCCGCAAGAGATGTTATATGAGGTCCCCATTGTAATTTCTCGTCTAGCGTGATTCCCAGAAAAACTGTGTGATTAATTAATTCCAGTTTTTCTCCATTCAACATGATGTCACACTCGCTACTTCTTACATTCGGTAATTTAAATTTAATGCATTTGGTTTTTTTACCATTTAGTACCAAATTATTTACCGATGTCTAAAATGGTCTTTTGAGGAAAGAACCACACAGTTTGAGTGGACCTGTCCAGTCAGTGCACGCAATTATCAGCAATCGTGCAGCTCAACAATTCGACGAACAATACCAAAGAAAGGACATTTGAGTACGCCGCGTAAATTACTCAAACTGCCAGATTATGATTAAACTAACTGAGAAAAATACAAAAAAAGCAATGACCGACATAGTATATTTTATAATACATTTGCAAACATACACGATGTGCCACATCTGTAACTGGAACCGAATTTATCGACTTAACGAGCAAAATGGATGCCTGTTTACCGAGCAAATAGTTCGAACAACCATTAAATTGATAGCTGTAATTAAAGAAGCATCAAATTGAATCGCGCCAATTAAAATCATCATTTGTCTGCATCGAATTGCTGCAAAATATCAGCCAAGTGCTGTCATTCATCGTTCTAGCAATTGAATATTATGAAACCCATAAAATTCATTTTATTATTTTATTTTTGCTGAGTGAATTTGAATTTATGCAAGAAACTTTGCAATATTTTTACGATGGCCACGAAAAGTTTCTAGTAGCGCATATCCTCGTAAAGAAAACTGTCTTGGTTCCACAAGCTTAATCAAAAGTCAGAAGGATCAAATAGGGGAATATCCCCCTTCCCACCTAGTAACGAGGGGAACATAAACACGGTAGGATAAATGAAATACACAATTAATTCCGCAAGTATAAAGTGCGCTCCGCGGTTTCGCCCGCATAAGTCACGATTCCGTGGGAACATCAAGATAAAAAGTATCCTTTGTCCTAATACAGGTCATGGTCTACTCATGTGCCAAATTTCATCTAAATCCGTTCCGCGCCGTTTTAACATACAAACATACAAGAAATCAAATCTATATTTTATAATATTATAATTATTATAGTTTAGAAAAGTAAGCAGTGTTTTATTCTAAAATATTTCTTGGCTTACAATGGAGGTATATAGAAAACATTGTTTGGATTAGCTAGAAATCATTCAGGTATGTAATGTTATTATCAAAATAATATTTACGAACTTTTGCATGAAAACAATTACAGTTTGTTAGCTCTAAAGGTAAATCTATTATTATTTCTGTGTCAATCTGTTGAAGTTGACAGAAATTTACGTTGATATGTTTTCAATATTTTTACCAACGAAAAAAAAAATGGGTAGGTATAATATGTTGATGATGTTATGTAATGTTGTGTGTGTGTTCAAATATTTTAGCGTTATACTTAGTATAATATAGTGGAAGTCACCATTGAGCTAATTCATGAATTAAAGAATTAAATGCTTACCTACATAACTGACTGTGAATGTGAGTACCATGCAGGCTAGATTGAATACATGACTTTATAGCTGTCTGGCGGTTATGAGTATTTTATATACGGCCTACGCAAATGTTCTGCAGATCTGGTAGCGTCGTGTGACGGGTCGTTGAGTACCTTAAAATAGGGTTGAGCTACACGATGACTCACGCATGCAAGCCGTCTGCTAGGACCGGTCAACTCAAAGCTGCAATGGCTATTTCTTCAATAGGCCCTTCCTAACATGGCCCTGAATTGTTAGACTGACATAAAATCCTAATAATATAATGTTTGGACATTAAAAGAAACCATGACCTCCGAGTTTGTTTCGGCATTTCTTCTCAGGGATCAGTCAGCTAGGAAATGCTGGCGTCATCTAGTTTTAAAATATTGACGTGTACAAGTGTCTTTAAAGATCTATTTGCAGAAAAATAAACATTTCATTTCAAACTTTACTATTTGGGAGCTCCATTAAAAGGAGCTCCGATAGCAAATATCCTCCTGTAAACTATGTAGTAAGTTAGCTATCTAAAATTATCCTTTACAATCGGCAGGTTTATTTCTTCCAGATGCCTGGATTCGGGTAGATTTAAAGGTCCCCGGGGAAATCAGAAGTGTTACAGATAGCACGGGGGCCTTTCATCGACCACCATTACTCGTATATATAAAAATATTCCAACGGATAAAATTAAAAACCATTCGGAATTAGGAAGCCACGGAATTAAGTTAAGCTGTCTTAATTTACTTGAAGAAGATTTATCACCGGGTACGGTATGTACTTTTGGAACGAAACAAAACGCAAAGCTGTTCCGAATTTTGTAGGTAATTTTTGCAAACACAAAATTTAGGAAGGAGTTTTTGTAGTTGACATCTAATGGAATGGTGCAGAATGCTACCAACCACCACTTCTTTCGCTTATGAACGAATAACTGTAAAGGATCAGCAAAATAATATCTATTAGCGTAATGTTTAATCATGTACGCACACAAATTTAATTTTTCTTTTATAAATTTAAAAACACATATGAGTTCTAGGACAATGACTATTGTATAGGTTTTGTATCTGTGTTACTAGCTAGTTTTAAATACTTTAAATTATAATCTGTGGAGAACGTAGTGGGTAGCATAATAGTTTTAAAATGTAATATTTAATATAATATGACTATCTCTTATTGTGCTTGTTTTTCGTTAAATAAATAAAAAGTTTTGGTGCCCCACTTTTAGGACGTACCTATCATCACATCTTTTTAAATAGTAACAAGTTACTGTAAGCCAGTATCATCCCACTGTTAGACAAATCCCTCTCCACATGACTTCCAGCGCTTGCGATCCAGGGCTAATGTTGACCACTGTGGTCATTTGTTTTGTCCAGCACGTCCCGTCATAGTTCAATAGTAACATGTGTTCTTGATAACCAACCCAACTCGTCAATATCGATTTTCATGGCTGTAACATAGCCCATCGAATAATAAGCCCTACCCGGTAAAGAGAGAACATATTTTTATATCTTTAATCAATTGCATCATACACACACAACTATCCTTTAACATAAAAACATCCAAATACAGCAAAAAGAAATACCAACCAAATACAGACCCACCCCCCGCGGACGCAATATGGCAGGAAAAGTATAAAATACGAATAATAATAATAATAATAAATCGTTTATTAACCAGCTTGAGTTCTTACATTTCCTTATAACTAAAGTACAAAATGAACTACTCCTAAAATTAATGTTATAAGAGAAACATAATTTTAATACTTTGACTAGTGGACTCCACACTAGGTCGAGCCTGTTTCGTGGAGTCCTTGAGAGATTGGAACAATTTGAAAATTCTGAGTCGACACTGTATTGTTAATGTATTTAAGTATTACATATTCTTCTTAAAAATTTTACGTAAAACAAAGTCAAAAATAAGTATGTACTTAAAAATAAAAAATAAAAAGTTTGAAATACGGTGCTGTGTTGTAAATGTAGGTATTTACACAGAGCATGTAGCCATGGCATCATCATTAATTGAGCTTTAGTAAGTATGTGACCAAGAGAATGATAAAGTAAGAATGTGCAAGTATGTGGGGTTAGGGAGGTAGTGTGAGAGTGATATGATTGAGGAAGTGAGTGAGATAAAGTGTTTGTTATAAATGTGATTATGACATTACTCTAACGAAGGCTTCGGTTTCCGAGTAGGACAGATCTAATAGCCACTGTTTAATATTTTTTTTTGCTTGGTTGCTTCTAAAATTTTTGATGTCACAGATTTTAGCAATTTTATTATAAATGAAACTGAGCATAAATTCTTGCATATGTTGTGCAAAGGCGGTTTTTACTACAGTAAGTGGGCATTTGAAGATTCGTAGTTTAAGTAGTTCTTGATATTCTGTGGATTGGATTGTTATTTTGTGCTGTTTTATTACTAATTTAAGGATGTATAACTGTCGGACATTGAGTACTGATGCTTCTTTATACAGGTGATCTGTGGGATAACGAAAGTGTTTTCTATACATAACCTTTAGCACTGATCTTTGGGCTCTTTCCAATTGTATCATTGAGGTTATGCCGACTCCGCCCCATACTGGTATGCAGTAGCAGAGAACTGACTCACATAATGCCACATAAACTAGGTGTAACATCTCTTTGTTGGCCGAGTTACGTAATAGTTTAATTACGTGAATCAGCTTTCTAATTCGCTTAGCTACTAAGTCAATGTGGGGTCTGAATGAAAGACGTTGATCTAACAGAACCCCTAAGTATTTTAGAGATTCGACCTTTTTAATTTTCTCACAGGTGCAGGGGGTTGTGCTGCAAGTTGAAGGGTGGATTTGAAGCTGTAAAGGAAGTTTTGGTGCTGATGAGAGGGTTTTATGGAAACAGATGTAGTTCGTTTTTTTAATATTAAGTGACAAAAGGTTAAGGTCGAGCCATTTTTTAATACTAGTTAGACCGTTTTGAGCTTCTTCGTGGACTGTTTCCCAAGAATTGTTGTGAAAAATAATAGCCGTGTCATCTGCATAGCAGATGACTTCTGCATTTTGGGTGATGGCGTGATGAATATCATTAATATAGATGATAAATAGTGTCGGGCCCAGGACGCTACCTTGAGGCACTCCAAATTCTACGCTGCTGTGACCGCTGATGGTATCCCCAATTTTCACACATTGCCTTCTGTTATAAAGGTAGGACTCAAACCATTTAAGTGGCAGTCCTCTTATACCAATCGCCTCGAGCTTTTTTAGTAGTATTGGAATGGCAACGGTGTCGAAAGCTTTTGCAAGGTCTAGGAATATTCCTATGCATTTTTCATTCTCATCTAAATGAGACGTTACAAGATTGGCTAAGAGGCTTACTGCATCTTCTGTAGATTTTCCCTGTCTGAAGCCAAACTGCTTATTGGATAATATATTGTTGGAATCTAGGTATGAGGTAAGTCGTTTATTTACAATTTTTTCGAGAATTTTCGAGAATATTGCTAACAGTGAGATGGGTCTATAATTAGTTGGGTTTTGTTTTGAACCACTCTTATGTACTGGAGTGATCTGTGCCTCTTTCCATTTGTTAGGAAATGTGCCTGAGACTAAGCTAAGGTTTACAATATGTGTTAATGGAATTATGATTTCACTTTTTATTTGTTTGATAAGTGTTGGTGTAAAATTATCTGGGCCTGGGGCACTGTCGTTTCGCAGATTTGAGATTATTTTGTCTATCTCAAAAACGTCCGTAGGTTGCATAAAGAAATTTGTGTTTCGAGGCTCTCCTAGCTGAAGTTTATTTATAACAGATTCCTGTGTTTCATTAATGTCTGCGAGAATTTTATTGGCTAGGTTTTTGCCAACGGAGAAAAAGTAATCATTGCAGTTGTTTATCGAAGTTTGAGCCGAAGATTCACTTTTAAGCAGTTCGTTAGGAGTACCTCTGTTGTTGGTCTGTTCACTAATATTTCGAATAGCTTTCCATAGACCTTTAACATTGTTTTTGTTATCTTCTAATTTTTGACTGTCATGTTCGCGTTTAAGCCTATGTACGATATTTGTGAAGAAGTTCCTGTAACGATTGTAAATTAGTTTTTTTGTTTGATCTTCAGGGTGTTTATTTGAGTCACGATGAAGTTTGTCCCTGTGGTTCATACATCTAATAAGTCCGGGTGTAATCCAGGGTTTTCTGATGTATTTAGAGCGGCTAATTGTCTTTTCAACCGTGTGTTTTTGTACTGCGCTTGTTAGAATGTTGTGGAATTCATTGGTTGCATTGTTTACGTCTGGTTCGGACACCACTCCAGACCAGTCTACATCTTTAAGTTCCTCTACTATTGCAGGGAAATTGATTTTATTTATTTTGCGGTATTGATATTTTGAACCAGTACACGTGACCATGTTGCACCCCATCATTACCATACGGTGATCGGTGATATCAATATCACAAAGTAATCCTATAACAGTCTGATATCTTGATTTAAGGAATATGTGATCTAAGCATGACTTTTGACGAGTTGGTTTCGAAATAACCTGTTTCAGTCCGTGTTCGGACATTAAACATAAATAATCCGACTTCGAGACATCTGTCGACGATAAAAGATTGATATTAATATCTCCGGTCACAATAATTGTTTGATATTTGCTTATTGAGGAAAGTACTTGATCTAGAGAGGAAATAAAGCTATCCGGCTTGCGTGATGGGGATCGGTAGATGGCAACTAGAGAAATGTTATTAGAGAGTTTTACTAAAAGAGATTCAGCGTCTTCAAGCGGGGGTTCGGAAACTGTCGCGTTCCAGCAGTCCCTAACATACGTTACAACTCCTCCGCTCTGGTTAAGGGTATTTACTGTGTAGTATGAGGCGTAACCTTCAATCTGTCCAATTAATGAGCCATCTGATAACCAGCATTCCGTAAGAACAATAACGTCATACATGATATTAAGCCGCATTAACGCAATACAAAAGGTATTGAAGTTACGCTGTATACTGCGAATATTAAAAGTCAAGATTTTTAAGTTATAATTCGCAGTCAATACGTTCTGACAGTTTTCAGCTCTGTCAAGTTCCTGACACTCCAAGTCAATACTGTTATCTAGTTCATCGGATATAAAGTTCGTCATTTTTGAGCAGGAGAAAAAGTTTATTATAATATCTATAAGTTAAATTAGTGTCAGTAACTTCGTAGGTAGAGTTGAAAATATTTGACAGAATTATAACCTTATTTGTCATGAAGCTATAGTGTATTTTTAGCACCTGTGTATAAGTTTTTGGATCGTTATTGAAATATGTGATTTTATCGTGTGTAAACAAAATAAAGCAGATTAGGAAAAATAATATTAAATAAATTATATGTTTATAACATGCCATAGTGTTAGAGTTGAGTATGAGGGTGTAGGGATTAGCGATTTCTGAGCTGACTGTGGTTTGTGCATGTATTAAAGTGTTTGCTTCTGTGATCGTTGTGTAGAGAAATATTATGATATTATTCTTGTACATTTTAGTAAGGTTAAACTGATTATACAAAGTTTTCAGAATTAAATGAATGTTAAATACTACTAATAAGGAAAGTAATGAATGGAACATTTTGAAATATAGAGATATTATACTAAACCACAAGTGTATCCGTGGTTTGGGAAGGTCCTTTGTTATCATCCAGGCACACAGAGTCCACGGCTTGGGGGTGACCAACTTTGTCATCCAGGTCAAGTAGGGTCCGAATAGGGATGGATGCCTGTTTTTCTGCTTTCCGCACGTAGATAGTTCCGTTACGTACCCAGCAGAATTGAAATCTGTATAACTGCGCACGTATACGGGCTTCACGAAATAACATTCTGTGGTTTTGTGACAGGCGTTCGTTTATATAAACTCTCGAGGAGGTTCCTTGGATGATGTCGTCAGAGGTGAGGGGTCGTCTCTCTTTAGCAGCTTTTAACATAGTTGATCGTTTAGCTCGGCGAGTGAGGCGCAGTACAATACACCTTGGTTTTCCTACAAGATTAGTGCGTCGTTGGCCTGTACGGTAAACCTCGTCTATGTCATTTTCAGTCAGCTGTACACCGATTTTCTGTGCAGTTACCATTGAGATGTGAACAAGGTTTTCATTGTATACTTCCGGTATTCCAATAATTTCAAGCTCGGATTTCATATTTTCTTGTTCCGAGATATTTAGTTTATGCTGGAGGTTAGCAATGGAGTCTTTGAGCAAGAGGATTTCATTATCTCGGGCACTAATTTTCCGCTCGAAGTCGTCTAGTTTTTGATGGAGCGCTTCAGAAACGTCAGATAATTTCATCCCAATATCCGTGTTCTGTTGCTTGAGGTCACAAACTTGTTGCCTTAATAGCCGGATTTCGGATAGAAGGAGTGAGGAGTCAGAATCAGTCGTTGACTGTTGTAGCGGCGGTGCTTTAGCTCGGCTGCCGCGAGTCTTTTTCATGTTGTCACTAGCAGTGTGCACGTTATTAAGCTCGTTTTTAACAATACCCACTGTGATGCGTGAGTTATCGCCTTTGGGTTGGGAGCACACGCAGGTTGGGCAGTTCCAGATTTTTTTATACTCAGCCGTATATTTCTCGTAATTCAATACTGATACGTTTAGACAGTCAAGGTCATAATATTTTTTGCATACAGAACACTCCATGTATTTTGATGTTAGAATTTCGTTAGCACAGCCGTTGCACGAATAAGGCATTTTTTTATATTTAACGCGGGATTTGTCGTCTACGTGATGTAAACAAGTTGAGATTCTTTGGTTGGTAACTCGCTGGCGCTAGTGTCGCGCACTGTCGGTCGCCGCCGCGCCGTTAGCGCGAAGTACGCGTAGTACACTTGGGGGCGGGGACTAAGCCGCGCGCGCATGCGTAGGGGGAAGGACGCCGTGAGCAAACCGCGAATTAATGTACAGTTATTTTATTGTTTTGAAATGTTTTTGCTTGTATCTCGGTAGCCCGTGGATGAATTCGAAAATAACTTCAACACTGGATAGGGAGTACACTATATTTTAAGCACTGAGAGTTTTATCACTTAATAACAACTTTTAACTAAGTTTTAGAAATAAAATTTGTGGAGTAATTTAAACGTGACCGGTCACTTCTATTCAAAGTGTTTGTTCAAACCTACTTGGTACCTACGAAGGTGTACAACTCTCTAATAATATACCTGCATATATCAGGAGCACATTCTCGTTTAACATATTTAAAGCCAAACCCAAGCAGTACGTCACTAACAACACAAAACTATTAAGTTAACGACCTATGCTAGTCTTGCACATAAAATGCGACATCGTGCCTACCTACATTAAAAAAATTATATATTATATAACTACTGGACTACACTTACCTTAGTTATGTATTTATTTGCTAAGTGAATAATGTATGTTCTTTTAAAATAAATAAAGAATCTTTAAACCGGAATTGCAAACCGCCGGAAAACCCCATAGAAATACGCATTTATTTTTACTCATTGTTAAGAATCTTATCATCGTCCACGTACATACGGCAATCCAAGCCTTTTATAAATCTCAGGGTTTCATACATCCTTTATAATATTTTCGGTAGTTGGGATTTCATAGGTAACATCATACGGCTTCCTACTTATCCAGAATTACATTAATGCTACATACATATGTATGAAAAGCAGTTTCGCCTCGAGGTTTTCCAAAATGTGTACTTTTACGGCGCCCCAAACACGTGAAATGTAGATGCTTTTGTTATTACCTTTTGAAGTCATTTTTACCTGTTTGCAATACAGGCATGTTATTTTGAATATTATATCTATGTTATTAATAAAGCAGTCCGCACTGTTAGACACAAAAAAAATACTGAGTAATTTTTTTTTACCTGTTTAAAATTACCCTGGTAACAATTTATATAAAGATTCACTCACTATTACTGTTGATTAACCAATATTGATGTTGATTGACAATACCTTTCAATCGTCCAAAGGATATGAATTGGAAGGTGTTTAGGCTAAGTCTGCTTAGACTATTCAGTTTGGTGCCTTCCTGGCGAAGATAGCAGACATTATAAAAACACCGGCCAAGTGCCAGTCAGAATCGCACACGAAGGGTTCCGTATCACAATACAACAATTAACACTACATATTTAAAAAATAACTTTATTTTATTGTTAAAACGGCAATAGAAATATACACTCGGTGAAAATTTTAACTGTCTACCTATTACCGTTCATGAGATACAGCCCCGCAACTTACGAGTGGTAGCTCATAGGTTCGAACCCAGACAGGCGCTTTACTTTGTATAAATTATTTAATTACTACTGCCCTCAAAACGGTGAAGGAACACATCGAGTGGAAACGATAGATCCTAGATCGAAAGACATGAGACATCTACCAACCCGCACTGGGCCCGCGTGGTGGATTACGGCCCACTCCCTCTCACAGAGAGGAGGCCTGTGTCTTAGCAGTGGGAACATTATAGGCTGATGATGAGGAGATACAGCCCGATACAGACAGGTGGACGGACGGCCGGACAACGGTGGCTTATAATAGAGTTCCGTTGGCACTCTTTTGGTATGGAACCCTAAAAGTCCTAGTTGAGTCAACATTATATATCCTTTTTTTGGATTTTTTGGCCTAGAATTGAGCTACGAGATTGGCGCTTTTATACTTTCAGCAATTAACGATCGTGAGTGAATATTTCCAAAATCTCGTTAATTGTTGTAGTCAATCCCTAGGATCAGTAGGACAGCAAGCACACTTGACCTCAGTTTTCACGGTAACATTAAAAATTGAAAACGAGCTCAGAACGGTATACACCATCTACCAGTCACATTGACATTTTTTATATACAAGCTAATCTTGCGTAATTTTTTTATGGAAACCCATTAAAATGTAATGACTGTATAATATCAATAAAAGAGGCTTTAGGATATGCACGAGCTGAAATAATAATTATTGTTTTAAGCATCTTCACTTTTATGACCGCAGTTCGTCAACATTAAGAAGAAAGTTCAAGCTTTATAGACTAAAGTATTTTATGTTCTGCGAAGATGAGGATTATTACAATGTATTAACTAAGTGTTATGGCTTGTTATAATGGAATATTTGGTATTATGATAGTAAATGTGTTTTAATATAGGTCACCTGTTTAAATGGTTCTGGCGCATGTACGGTCTAGGAGTGAGAAAAAAAAAACTCAAATCTTTTAATTTATTTCATCATTCATAAATTTTTTCCTCTTTTTTTTGTATGCTTTGGTCTCCAGTAATTGAACGAGCATACTTACAACCAGTTTGTTATTGTGATTTATATTGTATAATTATATGTATCCATAGTTGGTGAATCCAAATAAATACGAGAAATAAATTTCAATTTTGTTGGTGTTTGATTGGTTTTTGGGTGACAGCTCTAAGTGTATTCAATTTAGCTCAGTTTATTCAATGTAGTCAATTTAGCTTAAGATGCTTAATATGTTGTACATGAATTGATTACGTTGAAGCAGACCTGAAGATTTAGCTTCGGCAATACTCGTAAGTTAAAATAACCAGTACTATAGTGCACCTATAGGTGCACCTCTGCCTAACCTTCGGGGAGTACTGGCGTGATGTTATGTTATAAGTTAGAAATAGCATGAAAAATATACCTCAACTGCAATAAGAAAAAATATAGCTCATCTGCAACAAGAAAAGAAATTACCACAACTGCAATAAGAAACAGTAGACCTCAACTGCAATAAGAAAAAATATACCTCAACTGCAATAAGAAAAAATAAACCTCATCTGCAATAAGAAAAAATATACCTCAACTACAATGAGAAAAAATATACCTCAACTGCAATGAGAAAAAATAAACCTCATCTGCAATAAGAAAAAATAAACCTCAACTGCAATAAGAAAAAATAAACCTCAACTGCAATAAGAAAAAATAAACTTCAACTGCTATAAGAAAAAGTAACGAGTAAGAGAAAACCAATTTGGCAGTTCAACTTAAAAATAAATCGCAACATCTCCAAGAAATTTTATTTATGAGTCTCTGCCGAAGTTCTGGCCAGAAAAATGTTTGCGAATACGGAACCACCCATCACAGACGCTATGTATTAAATTAAAGCAATTTATAAGTGTTACATTCGATGGTGCCCGCAGTGCGGCGGAGGGTGGCCGTGTTTAGGGGACAAAACTTAGGACATTACACTAAAATGTTATAGTGTCGGATGTCAAAATACTGTTTAGGGTGCAGCCGCTTTAAGCGCTTGAAGTTTTGGGATGTTTATAGTGCAAAGGTTTTAGGACTGTTCTGGAAATTCTTTCTCAGATGTAGTGTTATTTGCTTGTTGCTAAGTAATACCAGCCGCATTGGTCGATCGATCAGGTTAAGCTTACGCTTGCCGCGGTTGGTCCGGGGATGGGCATCTTTACATACCAAGATCCCTCCATGCCTCGGGAAGCACGTCAAGCCGTTGGTCCCGGCTCTCATTCGTGGATCTTTGACAGTGGCTACGGGTCGTCAGAAGCCCGAAAGTCTAACAACCAGTCTTACCAAAGGGTGTCGTATTACCCAGTAACTGGGTTGTGGAGGTCAGATACGCAGTTGCTCCATGTAAATACTGATATTCAGCTGCATCGGGTTAGACTGGAAGCCGACCCTAACATAGGGAAATTGGGAAAAGGCTACAGACGATGATGATGAGTGTTCTTTACTACTTTACAGCTTTATACATATAACTGTTTATTTCCAATAACAATCGACATACCGAAATTGTTGAGTTGTTGAGTCTGTATTTGTGCCAATAGGTAAGTAAAGATTTTTTTATTCATTCTCGTAGTACAACAAGAACATAATCTATGAATAACTGTTTTTGAAAAGATGTTTAATGGTTGTACTGCAGTTCATAATTGGTGATCTACCTACTCCCAAACTAAGTCAAGCTTGTATTTAGGAAATTAGTGGTTCTTATGATGCAGGACTTACATAGACACAACCTATAAATAGTAATAATAACTGTAGCCTAGAAATTGACTTCCAACACTTAATATTAATAGCAAATTGAGAAACAAATTATAATATCTACACTATCATAAAATTACAATTCGCAAAAGAAATAACAAAATTAAAAAAAATATATTAATAGGAAAAAAAATGATAAGAATAAAAATAATAATTGAAAATATACCTTCACATCGAATTGATTTTTCTGATTGATGATGGTTTGGAGTTAATGGTTGATGGCAATAGGCTCACACTATTACATGGGACATAAGCATGGTGTACTATAAGCGCTTTCTGCTTATACCTTTCGGGGAGTCCAGGCGTGATGTTATGTTATGTCTACCTAAATTTAGTTGGACACAATAAAAATAATGGTGCCGATTCCCTTGTTCACAAAACAAACTAAATTTAAGTTGAATGCTTCTTTTTCTTTCTATTTCATTATGAAAAGGACAGAAGATACATTTTAGTTTAGTCCTGTCAAATTAATCAGCGCCTGACACTACTCCATACAAGTTTAGACGTGATTAAAAAGTTGACTACTAAAATTATATGAAATTACGTCAGGTGCTGACTAATTTGACAGGAATAAACTAATATTTTATCTTCTGTCCTTTTCATAATTAAATAGAAAGAAAAAGATGCATTCAACTTAAATTTAGTTTAGTTTGTGAACAAGGGATTCGGCACCAATGTCTTCTTTACTAAGGAGATTTTAATCGTCCTCCTCGATAATCAGTCTGCTGCTATAGACACTCATAATTGTATTACAGCGAAACCTTTATTGAGTCAGCATAATTTTTATGAGACAGATAAGCTGATAGGATATTATTGTCATTGCCTTTGTTTTGGCAATCGTTGTTACGTTTAATTGTTACATTTAAGATTTTGAAGGTATCGTCGAGTTTTCTTAACAACAGATACAGCTAAATCTACTTATTGCTTTACAAAAAGATATTTGGCTTTCTACAAAGAAAATTACTTATATTCAACAGAATTCCCCAGATTCTAAGATCAATAATGAAAATTAATGGATATTCAAAAGAGGCTATTACCAAAACAAAAGACTTAGAAGACTAACTTCTTCAACTAAACGAAGCGAACATCCACGCTTATAATCTTCGTCACACGTAAAATTAAATCAATGATGAATTACGGTGATTCAGCGGAAAAGCTATAAAGCTGCTGGATTGTACGATGAGTCACCGACCGGCGCCGTCTAGTCGACTGCCTCCGATGCAAGAATGCCTCGACGTCACCCTAACCAGTGTAACGAGACCTCTAGGAATACTCAGAACTATAGTCACCTTACTACAATACACAATACTAAGAATCGAAGACAGCTCTTAATAAAATGGCCACCTCTGTTTATTTTTATCTCCTGCATGCATTGAGGTTGGGGATACGTTTTAGGGGAATACTTAAGTTCACGGTACGGCAGAATTATTATAATATGGAACGCGGTTAGCGAGGGGTTTTCTTTGAGAAGTTAAAAGTACTGATTTTATGTTTTACAAAAAGTTATGTTCCGACGAAATGTTTGAAGAGACAATAAAAGTTGATTATACTTATAAATAAAAGTGTAGCGAGAGGTTCCTATTACTTACCGAATGTTTATATTTTTAAGTTTAATAAATATTTGGGTACCTATCAAGAAGAAAAGAAAGAAGAAGAAAAATAGATTTATTTGTCACCGAAACACGTGCATACAAAAAGATAATTAGCTCTAATAATTAAGAAAAAAGTAAAAATAACAAAGAGATCTCTAATCACGAGCACAAAACAGAAATCGTCGACAGCTGCACGTCATGACTGTGACAAGAAGGCTTCCAACGATCGGTTAACTCCACAAATGATTTCTACCGATTACTTATTAGTATTTAGGCAAGAATATAAAAAGTAAGTGAAATGTGAAAGATCATTGTCTACATTTTAATAGATAGGCCATTAGAGAAGAAAAGTCTAGTGATCTCCATTAATAGTGATATATTACCTGATATAGGTACCCTGACCTCACTATTTTATGAAAATAAATTACTTTTCATCGTCATTATTTCAAATATCCTGACTTTCATTGATTTTTAACTGAGTATGGTTTTATAATTTGACGGAGTTAGCAAAGGAGACTGGGCAACAGTTATATATGGACCAAATAGCGATACGGTTTCGATATTTGTGTAGGGATACCTCATATTTACCCTTTTGCAAAGGGTTCCTCAAAATTGCCAGGTCAGATTTTGATGCCCCTTTGGCAAAGGGTATATATAGATGTGGTATCCCTACACTAACATAAAAACCGTATCAGTATCGGTCCGTAGACCACTTGCCATACAAAATCGTCCAAACTCCTTTAATTAATACTATTTTATATTATGTATTTTGTATTTTTCCTATTTGAAAGACCCAGGTAAAACTGTTTTTGTTTCTGTAAACATTTTGTCTCTTCAATTAATGTTCATTGCTATAATTATAAGAAATGAAATCAAATCAAATGAAATGAAATGTTTATTTCTGTAAGTAGATCTTTGAAATCACTTTTACACGTCAATGTTTTAAAACTAGATTATGCCGGCATTTCCTAGCTGACTGATCCCTGAGAAGAACTGCCGAAACAAACTCAGAGGTCATGGTCTCTTTTAAAGTCGAAACATTGTATTCTTAGGATTTTATGTGAGTCTAACAATGCAGGGCCATGTCTGGAAGGACCTAGCTGTGTTAGTAGTAGTAGGTACTTATTGTTATGCACCAATGACAACCCTATTTTTGTTTCCACGCAATCACTGTCCATTCCAAGGTTGCCTGAAAGAGATCGCAGAAAGCGATAAGGCCGCTCATTATAATTATGTTTTGTAGGGTTAAATGTATTTTTTTGTTAAATATCGTTTCACACCTAAACCACTGAACCGATCATCCTGAAGTTTTGCATATTCGTTATCGGTGTACAGAAAAGGACATAGGGTACCTTTCAACAATAACGTTCTTATGATAATAGATGGCGCCACGTGTGTGTGTTAAGAGTTTATTTTTTATTTACGTCCCTAGTACATTTTGTGAGTCTACAGTGTCGATAGACTGGTTTTTTATCCTCCTAACTATAATATTATAGGTGCGAAGGTAAGTTTGCTTGATACCTCAAATTATCGCGAGCGAAACCGCGGGCAATAGTTAGTAAAGTACCTTTATATAAATAAATATGTTTTCTGTTTAAGAAAGAGTAACAAAATACTTTTTGATTTTTACTTTTTACCTCACATAAATTCGTATACAACTATTTGTTATTTATTTTTATAATGTTATTATAATGATAATAAATACAGGGGTGTTCCTTAATTCTAAACTCGCCAAACTTTTACGTTTGATGGCGAGAGACGCTCTTTTACATAACAATGCACCACCTTACGTACATACCTACTACTTATATATTATTCTGTTATGGTTTATCTTAAACAATGTACATATTTAGTTCTGTTTGCTATCCAGTATAAAGTTTTTTAATTATAATTAGATAAATTCCCTTGCTAATTTTTACTTTTCCTCTTAATTAATCTATTTTGTTAAACACTTTAGGTACCAAATACTTAAATGTTCTCTAACCATATTAATTTGTTATCTGTGGTTGAACCAGTTTGTTCTCTCTAACCCTACGTGTGTTGTACTTATTTTTAACATTAACTTTATATTCATCATTATAATAATATTCCAGACCTACCAAATAATGTACTTTTTTATCTATTGGTATAATTTTACAGATGGAAAATAGCTTATCATACTCTTTGTTGCACTTACCCTTAACATTTTTACTTACCAGAAACTTTATCAGTATTATTTGTGTGTCATGTACTCATGTATGTAAATAACAGCGACAAGAAGCTATAGCATCAGCAACATACATAAACTCAATAACTACACAAGCCAATTTAGTAAAACTGAAATCGGATCACCGCGCGGGCGTCTTCTACTAAGTGAAGAATCTTGTCTATAGGCCCAGTTGTCGCGGAGAAATATGTTTACGTACTTAAAAACTCTGCTTTCAAAACTTTGAAGGAAAACATCGTGAGGAAACCGGCATGTCCTAGAACCAAAAATTCGAAAACATGTGACATCCACCAACCCGCACTGAGCCCGCGTGGTGGATCACGGCTTACTCCCTCTCACAGAGAGGAGGTCTGTCTCCCAACAGTGGGAACATTATACGCTGATTAGAAATCAGAAATCAGAAATATTTTATTTGTGATACATAGGTAGGTACAGTGATTGGACATGTTTTAGGTTAATGTGCGCTATGATCAGCCTATTATAGGCATACAAAAAGAATTAATTACAATTCTCACATGCAAATAAAGAGTTTACTCGTACTAAACTACAAATCAACTACATAAATGACTGTATTATTTGATTAATAAAGGAACAAAAGTCAAAATAATTTGTTAGGTAAATGTCTAAATAATTTTTTAGGTAATCATCAAAACAATTAGATATGTAAATGTCAAAATAATTAATTAATTTATTAATTGTTTGTATGTACATGAAAAACGAGCCCTCGCCGAATGCCTCCTCCTTTTTTTGAAGTCGGTTAAAAAATGCGATGCAATGCCATTGCGTAAAAAACAAATTTTGAACTCCGGCCCGAGTTCTAAATAATCAAGTGCCACCACGCTGTCATTCAATATTTTAAATATAATATTTTGATCTGATAGAACTAGTGTAAGGTACCAAAATGAAGTCTGATTATTTCACTAACCGGAATCCAAAGAATGTGAAACGAAACTTCACGAAAATAGCTTAGACTTACCTACACCGATACTGGCTTCCAAAAACCGGGTGTATTGATTGCTTTGAAAAGGGTATGAATGAACCAAAAAAATCCTCACAATTTGATCAACAATCCTTCGCAAAATGTTCCCCAAAGGCTAAGTAAGCAACTAGAGTTTAACACAATAATATTAGCCGCTAATTAAAGATCTTGTAACGGGTTCCTCGAACTGCAGATCCCTGCATCAAAGCCCATTCCGCGTTGTTTAGGGGTTAAGTCCTGTGTAAACAACCCCGGGAGGGTTAAATACCGTTTCGACGAAGCTGCGGATTCACTGAATATTATTTAGGGTTTATAGTAAGCCTTCTATATCACAAAATCGGCAGAAATGTTCAGATAACAGGGTTTTGTGACGTTGTTTAATATTGTAAACTATGTCCATAACAACACGTCATGTATGTATTTTCCGTAGGTGTAGGCAGAGTATGTTTATCGTACACACATTTATCATTCAGACTTAGAAATGTTAAACGCCTTGTATTAAGGGAAGGACTTATTGCTGGGCATAATTATAGACCCAGCTTCTGAGGATTTACTAATGGAAAAATATAAATAAATGGTCCAAATATAAAAGGTTAACCATAGATATTAAAACAGCCTCTTAAATGGAAACTTTTTATGATATATCAATACTGAATTCGTGGGGTTTCTGTAGGACAAATGGTCATATAAATTCGTGGGGTTCTTTAGGACAAATGTCCATATAAATTCGTGGGGTTTCTTTTGGATAAATTTCCATATAAATTCGTGCGGTTTCTTTAGGACAAATTTCCATATAAATTCGTGGGGTTTCTGTAAGACAAATGTACATATAAATTCGTGCGGTTTCTTTAGGACAAATTTCCATATAAATTCGTGCGGTTTCTTTAGGACAAATTTCCATATAAATTCGTGGGGTTTCTGTAAGACAAATGTACATATAAATTCGTGCGGTTTCTTTAGGACAAATTTCCATATAAATTCGTGGGGTTTCTGTAAGACAAATGTACATATAAATTCGTGGGGTTTCTGTAAGACAAATGTACATATAAATTCGTGGGGTTTCTGTAGGACAAATGTCCATATAAATTTGTAGAGTTTCTGTAGGACAAATGTCCATATAAATTTGTGGGGTTTCTGTAGGACAAATGTCCATATAAATTCGTGGGGTTTCTTTAGGATAAATGTCCATATAAATTCGTGGAGTTTCTGTAGGACAAATGTCCATATAAATTCTCGAATTCTGTTAAATACAGGGACATCGATGCGCAACCGGTTACCATGAATTCAGTGCATGATTCTGAAAGCCTCTGCGTTGAAGCCGTTGCGTTATCGTCGGTAATAAATAAAAAATGCTGTTCCATACATTTTGACCACGTATCTTTTTCACTTTTCTATGAAACATTTATTTATTGATAAGACGAATACATTCTACGCGAGGGGGTTTAGAATCATGTGCTGAATTCATGTTTATAGTTTAGTAGTCATCCCTGTCACCCTGTTTAGGTACAGATAAAAATAAGGTGACTGTGAAAAGTACCTGTAAGAAAAATTTAAATATTAGGTATATTGTAGATAGAGGTTACTCTTACTCACCTTCAAAGTTTATTTCGATAGATCTTCTGTTGTCATAACGTTCTAACTAAGCTATTAGAATTCTATAATTAACAACTTAAGGCTAAGGTTGCCATAATTACAATATACCTACAGTTGAACGATGAATGGCTGGCAAATTCAACCCAGGATGCCGCGCTCCGCAGGCGCTTCACCAACTAACTAGACTGGTTCTTAATATGTTTGTATTATTGTTTAATAAAAGTAAGCACTATTTCAGTCTCTAAACAATTTCTAAAGGTAATCGCCCCTTCTACCACTTACCTACTCCAGCAGCAGACTATTGAAAAGTGGTTCTCACTCACTATTTCAGTCTCTAAACAATTTCTAAAGGTAATCGCCCCTTCTACCACTTACCTACTCCAGCAGCAGACTATTGAAAAGTGGTTCTCACTCAAACGCACACGCCCAGTGAGCTTCAAAATTTTCCGCTGTATTATATTTTATTCATATTGTACCTTAAGCCCTGACATCTCTGTATCAAGTCTATGATTTTAGTGCTATGCAAAGATATAAATCGTTAGATTTGCCCTCATCGTACTTATGTCGCGCGAAAAGTGTTAATACTACGAAGAGTGAGCTCACATATCCAATCAACCCATCTCTCCGTGTCAGCGGTGTCAAAACGAAATAGAAACGTGACCATCTTGTGACGCAGTAGGGTGAATCCATAGACATAGAGAATGGACTGAGCGTAAGCCCCACAAAAGTGACCACTCTCTAGAAAGAGACAAAGTGACTGTGCGACCAACATTGTCTCTGCAAGCCTGTTCTATCAAAGGCGCAGTGTTCAAATTTTAATTAATAGGAAATTCATTGAAAATTTCAGTGACTTTTAATAGAAAAAGTAGTTATTTACTTAAGTTATTAATTATTACTTCTAGTCTTTAATGACTTAGCTGGCTTTTGAATCAAGACTGAAATATTTATTTTCATAAATATTTATTTCTTCACAAGAGAAAATAGTGAGTCAATTAAAATTAAGAATAATGAAACCAATTTTTTTTTATTAATATTAATAATAGTTTTGTTTTTCTCTTTAATGACAGACTAGTCTTGATAGCTTTATTTACTTTATTATTAATAAATATAACGTTTAAATTTCAAGTACTGATATTTTACAAGCATGAAAGTTGGCATTAAAGGCAACACGTCATTGAATTTTTTTATCAAATTTATTTTCAATCAATTTTATTATTAATAAATATAACGTTTAAATTTCAAGTACTGATATTTTACAAGCATGAAAGTTGTCATTAAAGGCAACACGTCATTGAATTTTTTTATCAAATTTATTTTCAATCAATTTTATTATTAATAAATATAACGTTTAAATTTCAAGTACTGATATTTTACAAGCATGAAAGTTGGCATTAAAGGCAACACGTCATTGAATTTTTTTATCAAACCTTTGGTGTTGCGTTAATTATTATTTATTTACATTTCAGACAAAATGATCCATTTTGTTAGTAAAAAAAGCTTAAAAACTAAGTTAGTTGACACATATTCGCATATCATTTTTTAAGAACGGACAGTCATATCTGCTCTCTATCATACTCAGGATGCTGTTGCTACTCACACGCACTCTGCGCAGCAGTGACGCCGCTCTCTTACGTAAGATCGCCGCGAAACCATCTGTGCGTTCCTCCATGAACATGGTGGACGCGCTGCAAAACGGAGGAAGCCTCAGCAGCATCTTGCATGCGTTATTGTATTGGAATCGCAGAGCACTGACAGCCCTTTGCTTATATACTGTCCACAGGCTGCTGGAGTAAAAAGTCTGACAAAATGATTTAAATAACAAAATCTTTAAATAATGAGTCAATTAAAATTAAGAATAAAAAAACCTTTTTTTATTATTATTTTATTATTTAATTTAGTATTGTCTCTCCTTTTCCCTTTAATCCATCCAAAGGTTGTCTGTAAAAGATCGCTTTTAGCGATAAGACCGCCCATTATGTCACCCTATGTAAAATTTCTACATTTATATCTGTAATTTTTCGGTGTACATAATAAAGAGTATTCTATTCTATTCTATTCTTTACGTCTCTTGTACAACGGGCAAACCTACAGGCCAGCATATTAGCCCTGACCGTCAATGCTCTGCGTTCCCTTTCCATATCACATTCGTCGTTCAAACAGTCCGTGACTATATGCCACAGATATTTGAATTCACAGACTCTTCGAAGTTCAGTCTTACACAGTCTAACAGGCGGAACCTTATCCATTCTACTGCATCTAGGAGCAAAAACGAAGAACTCGCTCTTTTTCACATTCGCCTCACACATTGGCAACAGTTCTCTGAGAGCACTGATAGATGGAGCCAGCAGCACCATTTTTTTTTTTTTTTTGAGGATGGGAAATCATCAAATGACCCCTCCCGCTCTGAGTGGAGCGGAAGGGAGTGTCAGACTCTTACTGACTAAAACCCACCCGTGTTCCTTCCTTGGCCCTTTATGTTCCGGGTCAGCGGTACCCCTTTTGGATGATCCCGCTTTCCCGGCAGGCTTGGGCCCTAGTGGGCCCCCTCTTCGATGCTGACATCTCTTTGAGGCGCGCGTGGAACACGTACGCGCCGTCCAGCATGGGCCTGGTCCTGATCGGACGGTGAGCTACCCATTGCTCACCGCCCGCAGGCCCGCGCCTACGGTGGCAGGGAGTCGTCACGCGGCTCCCGACGCCCGGAGCGCCCACCGCGGCGGCTTGGACGGGAGACTCTCTCCCTCTCCCGTCCCGCCACCTCCTTAGCTAGCATGACTGCTTCGCAGAAGGAGGCGACTGCCTCCCACTCCCCCTCGCCCCGGACCATGGCTTGAACCAGGGCCGGGCGTGAGAGGTCGCCGCCGCTGCCGATCGCCTCTACGAGGACACGGCGGTGCTCCGCCCATGCAGGACAGGCCCCCACCGTATGCTCCACCGTGTCCTCGGGGCGATCATCGCAGTGGTGACACCCGGGCGTTTCCTCCCGCCTGATGATGTGCAGGAACCTCCCAGCCAGCAGCACCATGTCATCTGCATAGCTGATGTTGTTTACACAAACTCCATCAGCGTGGCATCCGATAGGCCTTCTGCTGAATTGATCTATCAGATTATTCATGTACAGGTTGAAAATAAGTGGAGAAGATATACCCCCCTGCCTCACCCCGCATCCTAAAATATTATGGATACGAGAGATCAAGTGTGCCAAGAAAAAGATAAACCAAGTGTGACATGAATTACTTCTTCTAAGAATTTTTTTTATGTAGAAAATATCTATAAGAATCTGTAGGCGGAGTCTTTTCAAATACTGGTTTAACTTATAAGAATCATAAAGGTTTTTTTTATTTGTAGCGTGAAATTGCCTTTGCAGTTGGCCTGCTATTAATAACATCAGCTGTTTAGTATATTAGGTCCTTCCAATCGGGTCCCAGTACAGAAAAGTAATCAAGAGAACTATAACGTTTAATGGGGACATTTTCTAAAAGTTAGAAAATACCGGTAAAATAGATAAAATAATATTTTGTACAAGGTTGTTGAACTTTGTAGACAAAACCTCGTTATCCGTCTATGTCGAAAGTTTCAAGATGACTGATTGTATCTATTACTATATTATTGTCCAACTGCAAGAATGTGTCCGTGCAAATGAATTATAATCCTATTTGACTCTTTTAATTCTTAATTCCACATCTAACTAACAAAGATGACGTAAACTACGTAAAAAATGGCAACGTAAAACAACGTCCGAATTATATGTATCAGGTAGATATTTCTCGGATTTTACATTTAAGATAACTACTTCGCGGAGCCGGATAAAAGGAAATTAAATAGGTATTTATAAAATAAAATTTAACCAAGGAAGAGAGAGAGGGAAGAGAGTTTATTCCTTACTCAAGAAGATGTACCTACGCTGTAAATAGGTTGGCAGGTTTTAGATACGAGTTCTTGGTGTGATTTGCGTTCTACGGGTCATAGGTTGCTCAAAGTATGCGTGCGTTTGATCCCCCTCAAAGAACAAATATTTTACTGAAGCCTATTAATAAAAGGCATAAACTAAATACCTACTAAGGTACAGAACCACAATAAGCTTGGAAAAGGAAAACAATTTAATAAAAAAGAAAGTGCTTAACGCAAAAAGCTCGTTTTCAGCAAACAATATAAATGATTTCATGAAAATAATATGCCTAAAGCCATTTACTTAGGTACCTATTATTATAATAATGTTATGCATTTAAAACTCGTAAGACTCCATTGAATCGTTTCCAGCATCCTATCTGATTCACAATAAGCAGTCTCATTAGGCAAAAAATCAATTTCACTGTACCTAAAAGCATTAAGGAAAATAAACAGGGCGTAGTGTAAAAGTGTTGTTAATACATTGCTTGCCTTCACAGAGCTGGGTCATTTCACCGATTACCGAGATTCCGTGATTCTCTCTACTTAGTACTATTCTATCTGGTTCATCTCTCAAATTATCGTGATGAAATCTTATTCCCTGCACGCTCCTGCAATCCTATCCTATCCTGATTTTGTTATTTCGCAAACAGTTTCTACAAATACAAGGTACCTTAGAACTTTAAAGTCCTTAACAGCCTTTGTTTTAGCATAAATTTCTTTTTATTTTTTTTTGTTTTTCAACGTCTTCGTTTTACTTTTATTTGAATACTTTTCTAAAGGAGGCACTGTTTCCGAGATTTGTATTTTTTCTACGTCTGTCCTTTGGTTTCATTAAGAAGTAGTCGAGTTCATAAATAATTCAATGCCTGACTTTAATCTTTATGCTACAGCTAAGGCATTTTATCAATACGTCAAAAACATATTGGATTGTAGCAAAAGTTATTTTAATTTGTTTGTTGTCTCTTGAAACAAACTAAATTGGAGTACAAGAATGCATTTCTGTTCTCTAATTTAGTTTTTAAGACTAAAACTAAAATAATAACTAGAGCCACAATCTTCTTGTAGGCTTTCGTCTACACTTTGCTACAGACAGTGGTTTAAAATAGTTTAAAAGCTTCGTCCAAGTACCTAAGTACAATAACAAAATTCCACGAATGAGAGCACTTAGAATAATTTACGACATTCTATGGGTCAAATAATTCAGGAATTCTGTTAATTAATTAAATCGGAATCAAATAAGTTCCACAAATTCCATTTGTCTCTTACATTCAAGTGAACATTCCTCAAATGAACCGTATTTGTCGAAAATGGTGTCACTGCAATCCTTATTGTTAACTAATTGAACTTGTATCATGTTGTTATAATATGATTATCTTGGAGAATAAACTGTTTTGTTTTAAAAGATCAGAAAGAGACTAATGGACCGATTTGTTTAAATTAACAGATGCTTTTGAAAAAAAAAATATCTTGCATTCAAATCAAAAGTCATTTATTCAAACTAGGCTGAGAATCAGCACTTTTTGAACATCAAAATATCATAAGACAGTCCCCCAAAACGCCCGCCCTTCACCACTTTCTAGTGCTTTAGCTGGGAAGAAGAAGTGGCGAAACAAACTCCCCAGCAGCACTGCTGTCTGTTCAGTTAGAAGAACTGGATTCTATACACTAGTAAGTAATTAACATTACAAAACACCAAACATTAAATACAATTATTTGCCATATGTCAGTTAGCACACGCCAATATTGAAAACTATACTCAAGCAGAACTAAATATTAATTAGCTTGAAAGTATCTACATCACCACCTGCGAACTACGCATCACACTGACGTCAGGCAAAATCCTGCGTCGCGCAAGCAGAATTTATCGCGCAACTAGTATATATGTATACAACGTCCTGACATTGATCATCGGGCAGTATCCCATCAGACACCACCCCCGTCCAGTCGGAAGCTCCTCCCTTTTCTATGGAGGATGAATGAACTTTACACCCTGTTCCTCATATCTCTATAAAGAGTTTCATAAACGTGGGGGATATTACCATTTGTTCTTGTGAACCGATATCTTCGCTGAAAAATAAAAAGCCTTTCGATCGGTATGATAAAGCTACAGGGTGATTATTTTTCTCGCGTAACGGGTTCGATTTCCGCTTCAACCATGTAATTATTTAAATATCTATGAATGCCGTTGAATTTTTTTTTAATTCAAATAATGTCTTCTTTCAGTAAAATGTTCCATCTACAATATTCAAGGTACTTTCCCTCCATGTGGCATATCCGTGGGACGCCCTGTATACTACCTACTTTTCAAATAAGTAATTCCTTTGTTGAAAACTCTCAAACAATGTAAAGCGGGTATAACAAAGCATTTGTTTACATTAGAATTTTGTTTTTGTCGTTTGTATAATGGCCTGATACCTAGAGTTAAAGTTGTATGTGCTGTCAATAAAGGTAATAATTTTTAAATGATAAAATTAATGATAACTATAGAAGGTCAATCAATCTATCTAGCCTTTCCCAACTCTTTTGGGGTCGGCTTCCAGTCTAACCAGATGCAGTTTTATACTTGGAGCGACTGTCTATATGATCTCCACTACCCAGTTACTGGGTAACACGATACCCCTTGGTAAGACTGGTTGTCAGACTTTTGGGCTTCTGACTCTCAACGATCTACGAATGACAGCCGGCACCAACCAACGGCTTAACGTGCTTTCCGAGACACAGAAGGGTCTCGATATAATAATGAATGGAAACCCATCCACGAACCGACCGTAGCAAGGAGCATAACCTTCGATCAAACTGTGCGGCTGTTATCATTTAGCTACGAGCCCCAGTCTTCTTCCTTAATAGTAGAAGGTAATAAAAACAAACTGATGTAAAATCGAAATGAGAACTCTTCAACTACTATGGTCGCGAAATGCTGAGAAGCGGTATATAAATTATTTCGATTTTTAACAGCTTAACCTACTTCTGTTGATTGTACATCCAACACCAAGAAACATCAAGTGGAAAGTGGAAAACTCGCAAATTCTGTTATGTGTTAGAACAAAGTTAATAGCTTTTCCAATATTGTTTTGCGAGTTTGACGTTTTGGTGTCCCGAATGATGGATGTACAATGTTGCAGACATAAAAAATTGAGTACCCACCGTCAATTTTCTCTTGTGTTTACCAAGCCTATGTACACAGCCACAGCCTTTGCAAATGAGGCCGAGGTTGCAAACGACGAAAACAAACTCCCTTTAACATATTGCTAATGCGATGAAGTAATTTTTCAGTTTGTGTCGTTCGTCATTTAGTCTCGAGTTTGTGACTCGATGTATATTTTTTTTTAACATTAATCTACCATGTAAATAAGACTAATGGGAACTCTACTTCACATACGTAATTAAAAGGCATGTAGTTAATCGAACAACTCCCATTTTGTATTCCAAAAAAATATTATTGAACACTAATTCTATTGAAGGCTCTTTTTGTGAATCTGAAATCATTCCTATTTTGCAGGCCTAGAAATACTAAATATCCAAGTAACTGCGACCAACTTGGATGTAGTGTTCGCGAATAAAAGCATTAGTATGTAATTGATGGTCACCCATCCATGGACCCACCTCGACAAGCGTTGCTTAACCTTGAAGATCGACCGTTCTGCTGCTATTATTACTAAGCTCTTTACAATTAATTAAAAGAAATTTAAAAAATTACATTTTCTTAAGAATAATAATTATTTAAGATCCTATAAAAGGTTTTGTGCTGATAAATAATGTACTTAACTTAAATCGTATCCGGACTCAGGTGACAAAGGTGACTGAGGTGACAGGGGTACTGTGAATATCTCCGAACGTTTGCCACCCTTCGGGGTCAGAATTTGTGCCCGATGACAATGACAAATCACACCTCAATTTTACACAATTTGTTTACCTTTAGTCTAAAGTATAAACCTAAAACAAATAGTTCCACATAATATTTGTTAATCAAGTAGTCCAGCTCAATGTTGACTGGCACAAAGTTCTGTTATCATTTATTATTCAACTAACTACTGTTCCGTAAATTCGTCAGTTTTGTAGTTACGCAGGCTCAATGGGCAATTTTCAGGTTCTGAAATTATGCTATTAAATATTGAACTTATTGTTGAGCTGTATCGATCGACGGTGATAATAAGAGGTCAATCGTAAAGCGAGGAAAATTAATTGGTTACCAAATTGACTACACACGTAAATTGTCCGTATATTCAATCACAACTGGCATTCATTGACAGTTGTATAAAATGGCTATAACACGACAAATTGATGTAGGGTGCCAATTTGCGCAACCATTAATTTCCCTGACTGTACTTTGTTACATTTAGTCGAATTTACTTTATTATTGTACGTATTGATCGACGAAACTTTTGAAAAATAGAACTTTTACATTACTATTTTACCAAAACAATTGCCCCAGCAAATTATCCAAGTTATAGTGAGTTTCATGTTAACTGTCAAAATTAAATGGCTGCTGAGTACTTCCGCCACATAAAATATTACAACCATAATAACAAGTTGCGTTTCAATTACCAAATCTTAACACCGAACCATTAATTTTATAAACAGCCATTTTTTTATCGGGGCCGTCACGAAACTATTAATTGGGTTAAATATAGTTCGTAACAAAATGGAAATCTACGTTGATATGATCTTCTCTTAGGGTGTATTTCACGTAGAAAGCTGGTAAATTGCGCTGATATGCCAGCGATTGTCGGCGCTGGTAAGCGCTGGTGGTCAAGCAGGCAGTTTTCATACCTCGTATGGCAACGGTTCGAGCTGATTTGCCTAAAAGTATGAAAACCAGCTGGCCATCCCGGTGACCATCTTACTACGTGAATACAACCGTTTGTTTTTTTTTTGTGTATGCAGTTGCCATTGAGTGGTCATCACTGCATAGCCGGACTATCCTGCGGCTGCCTTAAGCGGACTCAAAGCCTCCCGCCAGGGGCCAATTTCTTAAATTACTAAGCGACTGTAAGCTAAGGGCACTCCCTGTGGGGTACGGACCTCGGTACAGGCTCAGCCACTCCACGGGCTGGCACTTCGTCGAGCAAGGGTCGGTGGGGACAATTACTTCGGGGGATTCCCGAGGGACGTCGGCGGCGTGGTCGGAATGACGGTTGGTGTTTTTTGTGCACTGTACTGGTGGCCCTACTGCTCTCCTGGAGGAGGTTTATGGGGTCATCGGGGTCGGTGAGGATATGCCTTGGACGGCGGACTTTACAAATTTTGAAGGGGACATCACAGTCGGCCTTGACAACCAGAGACTTGCGATGCTTGGCGGTGGTATCGAAGAAACGCTTGGAACTGCGATTCAAGAATTGATGGATAGTGGGGATTTTGAGGTCAAGGTGGAGGATTTCGTTACGCACGAACCAACGGGAGGCTGTTGCTCTACGGAGGAAACGGTTTTGGAGGGTTTGCATTCTATGGATGTGGTGGGGTTTGCATGTGTGAAGACTGCACAGGCTAAGGTCGTTATTGCACGAATGCACGCGGTGTAAGTGCGCAATTTACACCTCAGGAACAGTTTGCTACGTACATTCAGAACGGAGTGGAGTCTACCGAGAGTGATAGCAGTGCTCGAGCGGGCCTGCTTTATGTGCTCTGCAAAAGACAGATGCTCATCACTTAGGATCACACTTAGGTATTCGGCTCGCTTCTTCCATGGGATCGGCTTGTCGGACATGGTGATCGATCGGGGGAGGATGGGTCTTAGTCGCGGTTTCGTGAAAAGAACCGCTTGACTTTTGTCGGCATTGACTTCGATTCTTCACTTTCCAAACCTCGCGCCGAGCTTGTCGATTGCGGTTTGCGAGCTTGTAGAGTGCGAGCTATAGGGTCTTGACCGCAGCCGTATAGTAAATGACCGTGTCGTCTGTGAACAGAGCTGAGCCTTTTTACGTTTGGGGAAACCGCTAGTGAAGAGCGTGAATATGAAGGGAACAAGCACAGAGCCCTGAGGGACTCCTGCACATACGGGATGGGGGCAGGATAGCACTCCTTCGATGCGATAGCGGAAGGTGCGGTTTGAAAGAAAGTCTCGTAAGATGAGCACGAGGCGATCTGGCACACAAAATTGTTGAGCTTTTATAATAAACGTTGTGCCAGACTTTGTCGAACGCTTTCGCTATGGCGAAGAATACAGCACCCATCATCGACACGGTCATGATGAACACGGGGAGGGGGGGGGGGGGGGGATTACCTTCTTCGAGGTAGTGTTGGAGACGGCAGCACAGGGGCTGGGGCGGAGATCCAGCGAAGAGCATGTAGCGGTCGGGGTGGGGGCAATCGCGGATGATACCATGGGAACAGGGGTCAAGACAGGGATTTCTTGTTTGATGGCCTTAGCGGCCTGGGTGGAGGCATATTTCTTCCTCCTTTTCTTCGGATGAACCGTTTTGAAGTCATCCTCCTGGTAAGAGGTGGAGGAGTTCAATGACTCGTTATCCGAGGGATAGGGGGTATGGACGCGTTTGGACGTTGCCTTATCCGTATCCATGGATACTGGACTGGTTGCGTCCTCCAGCTCGAAAGTCGAAAGGTGATCGACCTGGCGTTCGGGTGGTAGGGTCCCGAGAACATCGCTGAAAGTAAATGCCTCCTGGTTCGCACTGCAACGACTGAATAATAATTAAAAATGCTAATTACAAAACGGACCAGAGACCGACTATTGTGGGCGTTAAAATTGACACAGCGTAAAATTAACTAATTAAGTGCCTACTATAAACCAGTTGTAATTGTTCAGAAACGAACGTACCAACATAAATCCACTTAAGGAGGTATAAAAAATGTTTTGTTTATTTAACTATATTGTTCCACTGCCGGGCACAATTTTCTTTTTGTTTTGACTTCTCGCGTCAATTACTCAGGAACGAGACCACATCGTCACCCCTGCGTTTCATAGGCCTGCCAGGGTGATGACGCCCAACTTCACGCACCCACTGTGTGACGATCCTGACCCATCTATCCTGATGCATCCTGTAGGTGTGACCCGCCCAATCCCATTTCATACAAAATGATACTTCGTGTTTAATTACCTTATTTAATAATCTTAACAAATCCAACAATTATGTCATCATAGTACCTACCTTATCTATTCTTTGTAACATTATCAGTCTGTTAACAAAGCTTATAATACATGAAAGCAACCCATCCTTTGTTCCACACGATAATATCAGAAACAGCTCGAAACTTCGCAGTTTACTTGGCGTTTAATTGATATAAAAATTAAAGCTCTTATGAAGTTCCGAATAAAGACTATATTCTCGTGGTTGTGCGGACTGCCCATGGCTATTGGATCAGCTTCATTTTCATATACCTCAAAGTTTCCATTTTGCGACCAATGCGGTTGGTAATCGTTAATGAGGCTTTTAACGTAACACACTGATAGTTTAATTCGTTAGCTGTATATTGTTACTTTTTCAGCAGTTATCGGAATAATGGCGGAATGCATAGTGAAAAGAGTACCTTTCATCACGTTATCACCACGTCATCAGCATACCTTCAACGCTATTCTCATCGTGGGTGTAGAAAAAATAACATTTTCACCACGATTGGCACGTGTATTGGTGCTGGCCAGCATAGTTATTTGTTAAATGAAGATTAAATTGGAATTATAATAAAAAACAAATCTCTAAGGGCGAATTTCACCAATGAATCTAAACGCGAACAGTACATCTAAACTGAAGTTTGCTCTTATTTTTTTTATTTAGATATTGTTACATTTGAGCTTTTATCCCTCTTGAGGTAAAGGAACCCAAGCCCAGATGCAAGGTGGTTAGGTATTTAAAGGTAAGGAAACTACAAACTGTTGGAAACAACATATTATATTTATAAAAATATAAAAATAAAACCAAATCAATCATCCTGTCACAACCGATATTGTATGGAACATTCATAAATTCTCCCTTGACTCGGGTAAAATTCTTCTAAGATCACGGAAGTTAAATATTGAACTTATGACACAAACTTCTTGAAAATCACCGACAACTGTTCAACATGACGTTTAAATGCTGAAACAATCCGAACTTCCAAGACCCAGACTAATTAACAAATTATTAACGTAATTTCCAATACTAAAAATTATCCTGTTGGCTAATTTTCCCAGGTTTGCTAATTTTCTCGGCAAAATAAAAAAAACACAGCTTACCACACTGGGTTCCAGTCAATCCACAGATTAAATATGGATTTGGGACAGAACTTTCTAGAGAAAAGTCTATATTGAAAAAATTATTTAATTTCCGTTATCCGGTTAATTAGTTTATTATGAACTTTTACCAAAAGCTGAAAATTATTAAGGATTGGACTATACGATATTATTTCGATGGTTACCAATCAAATGTTAAAATTAACTCATATCGATTAAAACTACAATTACTGTGAATCGGCAACCACTAGGTGTCGCCTCTAACTGCCAAAAACTGACGTTCAACCGAATGACATTTGGAATGTAAACATTCAGAACGCTCTTACCATTTTGGATCTAAAAACCTATTTAATAAGGTTTTGAAAAGTGTTTTATCGTGAAAGTGTTACCAAAGAGTTCTGTGACGAAATACAGTTGAAGGAATGAATCCTTCTATCAATTGCAAGTCAAAGACAGTTGCGCAAATTACAATGAAATAGTTTACTTGGAAACAACACAATCTACTACGTATTTTTACAGGCAATTGCTTTTTTATTTATTAGGTAAGGAGCTGTGTAATACCAACTAGTGGTAGCTACAAAAAATACAACGTAACAATATACATACAGTCTTAATCTCGTCATATAGTCATAAAGTCTAGCTCCATAATCCTCAAATCCGGAAACTTGCTCTATTTGCGACAGGGCGACCAGCAGTTCCAAGGGGGTGTCGGGTTTATCGTCCATAAGTCCCTTGTGAGCAACGTGGTGAAGATCGAGAGTGTGTCGACCAGGGTGGCGTACCTTATACTCAGAATATCCGCAAGGTATTTGCTGAAGGTCGTACAGGTTTACGCCCCGATCTCGACACACCCCGACGATGAGGTGGAGACCATGTATGAGGATATTTCCAGAGCAATGCATGGCTCTAAAACTCACTTCACCGTTGTCATGGGGGACTTTAACGCGAGACTGGGCAAACGAAGCGAT
This sequence comes from Brachylomia viminalis, assembly GCA_937001585.2. Taxonomy (NCBI): domain Eukaryota; kingdom Metazoa; phylum Arthropoda; class Insecta; order Lepidoptera; family Noctuidae; genus Brachylomia; species Brachylomia viminalis. The sequence goes on along the minus strand of OW443302.2, from coordinate 7,185,966 downwards.
GATGAGCTGCGAGTGGGGCAATTTGGAGTTGGACGTCGGAACCACCGGGGCCACCTACTGGCCAGTTTTATGGAGAAGGAAGGCCTCTTTATGATGAATTCCTTCTTCAGAAAACGGGAGCACAGAAAGTGGACCTGGCCGAGCCCGGATGGCAAAACAAAAAATGAGATTGACTTCATTATGTCGACGAAGAAGCAATTATTCAATGATGTCTCTGTGATCAACGCGGTGAAAACCGGAAGTGATCACCGTATGGTAAGAGGCACATTGAACTTAAATATTAAGCTGGAAAGTTCTCAACTGATGAAGTCTACGCTCCGCCCAGCACCGATCCAAGTCCAAAACCCCGAGAGCTTTCAGCTCGAACTTCAAAATCGTTTCGAGTGCCTAGGGAGCTCTGTGGATGAATATAACGATGGGTTTGTGAAAGCTGTCCATACGGTCGAGTCCAAGATCTTTAAGACCCGTCGTACGAACACAAAAAAGAAGCTCTCTGATCCTACTTTGCGGCTCATGAAGGAGAGTCGCGAAATGATCCTGCAGTCTTCAGATGACGCGCTGAAGTACCTCAATAGACGGCAGCTCAATAGACGGATCTCTAAGTCCTTGAAAAGTGACCTTCGCCGCTTCAATACAGACCGTATTGAGGTCGCGATAGAGCGGCATAAAGGCTCTAAGGTCTTTGCTAGAGATCTGTCTATTGGGCAGAGCCAGCTTACTAAACTGAAGACCGATGATGGCAGGATCGTATCCGCCAAACCTGAGCTGCTGAGAGAGATCGAGAGGTTCTATGGACAGTTATACACATCAACAAGTAACCCCATTACGAATCTGGCTAACGACCCAAGAGCTAGATTGACCCGACACTATACCGAAGACATCCCGGACGTCAGCCTGTACGAGATAAGAATGGCTCTGAAGCAGCTCAAAAACAACAAGGCACCGAGTGATGACGGAATTACGGCAGAGCTCCTGAAAGCCGGCGGAAAACCCGTTCTTAGGGCCCTCCAAAAGCTGTTCGGTTCCGTCATACTCGAGGGTAAAACACCACAGGCATGGAACAGAGGTGTGGTGATACTTTTCTTTAAGAAGGGCGATAATGCCCTACTTAAGAACTATAGGCCCATCTCACTTCTGAGCCATGTCTACAAGCTGTTTTCAAGAGTCATCACAAACCGTCTCACGCGCAGGTTTCACGACTTCCAGCCTCCCGAACAAGCCGGATTCCGTAAAGGCTTTAGCACCGTGGACCACATACATACGTTGCGACAGGTTATACAGAAGACCGAAGAGTATAACCTGCCTCTCTGCTTAGCATTTGTGGACTACGAGAAAGCCTTTGATTCGATCGAGACATGGGCTGTACTGCAGTCTCTTCAACGGTGCCAGATTGACTATCGGTACATCGAGGTGCTGAAGTGTCTGTACAAAAACGCCACTATGTCAGACTCCAGGATCAGACCTCGAAACCTATCCTTCTGCAGCGAGGTGTGAGACAGGGAGACGTTATCTCTCCGAAACTGTTCACCGCTGCACTGGAGGATGTCTTGAAGGTTCTGGACTGGAAAGGGGCTGGCATTAACATTAATGGCGAGTACATAACTCACCTTCGGTTTGCCGACGATATCGTAGTCATGGCTGAGACTATGGAGGACCTCAGTACAATGCTCGATGACCTCAGTAGAGCCTCCGAAAGAGTGGGTCTTAAAATGAACATGGACAAAACGAAGGTCATGTTAAATGCCCATGTAACACCCACTCTCATGAAGATCGGAGACGCTACACTCGAATTCGTGGACGAGTATGTGTACTTAGGACAAGTTGTCCAGTTAGGTAGGTCCAACTTCGAGAAAGAGGTCAATCGTCGAATCCGACTCGGCTGGGCAGCGTTCGGGAAGCTACGCAATATCTTCTCGTCCCACATACTGCAGTGCCTCAAGACGAAAGTACTTGACCAGTGCGTGTTGCCAGTGATGACATATGGTACTGAAACGTGGTCGCTCACAATGGGCCTTATTAGAAGGCTAAAAGTCACCCAAAGGGCAATGGAGAGGGCTATGCTTGGAGTTTCCATGCGTGATCGAATCAGAAATGAAGAGATCCGCAGGAGAACCAAGGTAACCGACATAGCCCGAAGAATTGCCAAACTTAAGTGGCAGTGGGCAGGGCACATTGCTCGCAGAACAGAATATGGCCGATGGGGCCGGAAAGTTCTAGAGTGGCGACCGCGTACCGGAAGACGTAGCGTTGGAAGGCCTCCCACAAGGTGGACAGCCGATCTTGTCAAGGCCGCAGGAACCCGTTGGATGCGGGAAGCAAAAAAGCGGTGGAAGTGGAGGTGCTTGGGGGAGGCCTATGTCTAGCAGTGGACGTCTTCTGGCTGAAACGATGATGATGATTGTTTAAGCACAAGAATGGAATTCCTTAAGTGAAACTCATGAAGAAATTGAGACTTCTATAATTTAAATAATTTTCGATGTTCCTTTAGCGGAGCAGTAATAATGAGTACAAGTTTTTCTCTTAAACGTCTACCGACACAATAAAAATATAAAAAAAATAAAAAGTTGCTTGTTGCAGTAAAACACGCGGGTGCTGATTTGCCCACACAAAATGAGCAGGCGCGAACATAAACTCCCCCCGTTGAAGGACGCAGAGCTTCAACCAGGAAAATCTTCACATGTAGGCAAGGGGCACAGGCGAACTAGAGATCGGCGCACACAGCCTCTTGCCGTGTTGATATCTGCGACTCGAGATATGCCGTCTGGTCCAGGGAAAAGTCTGGCGACACGTCCGAGGCGCCAATTAAGTGGTGGTGTATTGTCTTTGTAGCAGCGCGCGTACGCATGTCAGCGCGCTCGCCGCTACACTGCACTGATGGATCGAGCACCGGCACATATATTTATAACCTCAGAGGTTTAATGGTTACCTGAACTGCTGGCAGAGGGCGCGCATCGCGCGCCACAGTAATTTAACTGTGATCTGATTGGCTGATGTTAAATAATATATTTTATAATTGTGTCCGCTACTTGTGCCTAGGTAATATTGTATTTATTTCTCATCAATAAATTAACATTAATTCCTTCTTACAACAAGCATAGTTTCATTTTAACCCAACTGAATACGTCGCTAAAGTGGTGACCCCGAACGAAGCAATCCCGAACGAATCAATCGCGAGAAAGCTATGTCGAGTGACAACGATGAACCAAACATGGAGTCAGCAAGAGCAAGCTCAGCAAGCTCACAGGATGTTTCACCCCAACATATCGCCGGTATCTCACTTTCTCTTCGAGTACCGCCTTTCTGGCGCGACAAACCCCGATTATGGTTCATTAGTTTCGAAGCAGCTACGCTTGATCTCAAGAAAAGTGAAGCACAGAGGGCACAAATGGTCATCGCGCAGCTGCAAAAAGAGGATATTGAGCAAATATGTGACCTGTTATACAATCCGTCTCCCGATCGTCAATATACCGTCATAAAGGAACGACTTATTTCTGTGTACGAAGAATCTGATGGCAAGCAGTTACAGAAGTTACTCTCGGATATGGAACTCGGTGACCAAAAGCCTAGCCAATTACTACGCCGCATGCGCAATCTCGCTCACAATAAGGTGCCAGACAACACACTACGGATCATGTGGATGAACTTACTACCCGCGCATGTCCGCTCAGTGCTTGTAGTAAGTGACACAATAAGCAAGGATACAGCACTCGAAGAACTAGCCAAGCTCGCCGACAAAATGCTCGAGCAAGCATGCGAAGTGTCGGCAGTGTCCGTCGCAACGTCGTCAACATCACGGCAAGCGCAAAACTCACCTGTCAGCATACAAAATCTCGTCGAAGAAATAAGAAAATTGCATGTCGAGATCGCCGAATTGAAGACATCATACCACAAGCAACACGACCGCTCGCGCACGCCGCCGCCGCGACACTATCGACGCAACTCATACCGAGCTAACCGAGCACGTTCCACGTCACGTTCCCGCTCTCGTTCAACTACACCGTCTACATATTGTTACTATCATCGGCGCTTCGGGAAAAATGCAAGACATTGCACTACACCATGCAATTACAAAAACGAAGAAAAGACGGAAAACTAAAAGAGGCGTTGGCAGTGGTGGAACCTAACGTCGACAAGAAATCCTACCGCCTATTTATCACTGATAAGACTACAACCATGAGTTTTTTGGTAGATACGGGTGCTAATATATCCGTCATACCAAAAAGGAAAGGAATACGATCGACACCGTTACCATATCAATTATACGCTGCAAACAACACCGTCATACCAACATATGGAGAGAAAACACTGGAGCTCGACTTAAATCTTCGTCGACCATTCAAGTGGAAGTTCATAGTCGCCGCGGTTACGAAACCAATTCTTGGAGCAGATTTCCTAGGCTACCATAACCTACTGGTCGACTTAAGGAATGAGCGTCTCATCGACAACACTACCAAACTCTCTTCAAAGGCACCGGGGCGATATACCAGCATACCTACAATACGCAGTATCGATCTTCAACAAACATTTCATGACATACTGGCTGAATATTCCAACGTCACTCGTTTGTCATCAATGAAACTCAACCCGAAGCACAAAGTCGAGCACTACATTGAAACAACCGGCCCACCTATCCATGCCCGAGCTCGACCTATACCTCCGCATCGCTACGAAAAGGTGAAGAAGGAGTTCGAGAATATGATGAGCCAGGGCCTCTGCCGACCTAGCAAGAGTTCTTGGTCCAGTCCACTCCACGTAGTACCGAAGAAAAATGGAGATATACGAGTATGTGGTGATTACAGGCGACTTAACGACATTACCAAGCCTGACCGTTATCCTATCCCACGAATAAAGGACTTCACATATCAGCTCGCTGGCAAGCAAGTTTTCTCTACCCTGGACCTGAACAGAGCATACTCACAACTACCAGTCCGTGAAGAAGACATAGAAAAGACAGCAATAATAACCCCTTTTGGGTTATACGAGTTCCCACGTATGTGCCCAGGACTAAAGAACGCTGGCCAAACATTCCAGAGGTTTATACACGAAGTTCTCCGAGGCCTTGATTTTGTTTACCCATTTGTCGACGACTTGCTTGTGACTGCAGAAGACGAAACAACAGCTCGAGATAACCTCAGAATCGTACTACAGCGCCTGGATGAATACGGTATCACAATCAACCCCGCCAAATGTGTATTCGCCAAGAGAGAACTCACATTCTTGGGATATTTCGTCTCCTCCGAAGGCATAAAACCACCACAAGAAAAGGTGAAGGTAATTAGTGACTACCCTAAACCAAAGAATGTCGAAGAGTTACGACGTTTTCTTGGTATGATAAATTATTACCGAGAAAATATACCGAACGCCGCAGCAACTCAAGCACCTCTACACATGTATTTACATAATACACACTCAAAGAAACGTGACAAAACCGAAATACTGTGGAATGAAGAAACGACAAAAGCTTTTGAAGAATGCAAGGAAAGCATTCAAAAGGCAACCTACTTGGCGCATCCACAGCACACAGCCCCACTTGGTTTAATGTGTGACGCATCAGACAAGTGTGCAGGTGCTGTACTACAACAACAAGTCGACGGCAAATGGCAGCCACTTGGATATTTCTCTAAGAAATTCACACCGGCGCAGCAAAAGTATTCAACATTCGACCGAGAACTACAAGCCATATACTTAGCAATGAAGCATTTCAGAAAATTATTTGAAGGCCGCGAACTGATTGTGTATACAGATCACAAGCCAATCACATACGCGCTCCAGAAAATATCATCAGACTCTGAAACTCCCCGCCGCGGCAGACAGCTATTGTTCATTAGTGAATTTACTAATGACATACGTCACATTAGCGGCCGAGATAATGTAGTCGCCGATGCCTTATCGCGCATCGAAGTTATCAATTTCCCCACTCCTATCGACTACAAGTTACTCGCAAACGCACAAGAAAAGGACGCAGCTATACAAGATTTACTTCGACAATCAAACGTCCAGATGCGCAAGATAAGATTGCCTGGGATGACTCACGCTATCTATTGTGAGACATCAACACAAAATATACGCCCATATTTACCTGAAGAATTCCGCATACAGGCATTTAATGCGATTCACAACCTCAGCCATCCCGGTACGCGAACGTCAAGGAAGCTAATTCAAACAAGATACTTCTGGCCATCTATGAACACTGACGTAAAGAAATGGGTGTCAACGTGCATCCAATGTCAGCGCGCGAAGATACACCGGCACACTGCAACCCCGGTAGCAAACTTCGAACCATCGCACCGTTTCGAACATTTGCATGTTGACATCGTTGGCCCGCTGCAAACGTCGCCTCAAGGACACCGTTACGTCATCACTATGATCGACCGAGCGACGCGCTGGCCCGAGGCGCACGCCGCACAAGACATAACAGCTGACACTGTAGCTAAGATTGTGTATGAAGGATGGATCGCACGGTTCGGATGTCCAGCTCGTATGACGACCGACCAAGGTCGACAGTTTGAAAGCGGTTTGTTCAACGCATTAACAAGACTACTTGGCATCCAGCGCATTCACACTACACCGTACCACCCACAAAGCAACGGAATGATTGAAAGGTGGCACCGCTGCATGAAAACTGCATTAATAGCGCGTCTCAGCACGAGCAGTTGGATCGAGGAGCTACCTACAGTGTTGCTAGGACTGCGAGCCGCAACACGGAGTGACAGTGGAGTCAGTGCTGCACAGCTTACCTACGGTCACGCTCTCACACTGCCAGGCGATTTTTTCGTGCCGTCGAAGCCAGATTCTATGGACTACAGTTATGTTGAAAAGCTACGATCAGCGATTAGCACTTTTCGCCAAGCGGCAGCACAGTCACGCACCAATAGCAGAAGCATATTCATACCTCAAAGCTTACAAACCTGCAAGGAAGTATTCGTCCGAACTGACGCAGTCAGGAAACCACTGCAAGCACCATACAACGGACCCTATCCAGTGCTCAGCCGAACAGATAAAACATTCACTATCCAACTACCGGGAAGGCAAGCAGTAATATCACTAGACCGCCTCAAGCCTGCATTTTCCATTCCATGCACTGACGACGCAAGTGACTTATCACACCAACGCTCCAGTCCTGCTGCGAAGAACACTGTTCCTGTAAACATCACAACAGAGCATACAACGCGCTCGGGTCGTGTCATAAAGCGACCGGTACGTTTCACTTGAAGGGGAGCACTGTAGCAGCGCGCGTACGCATGTCAGCGCGCTCGTCGCTACACTGCACTGATGGATCGAGCACCGGCACATATATTTATAACCTCAGAGGTTTAATGGTTACCTGAACTGCTGGCAGAGGGCGCGCATCGCGCGCCACAGTAATTTAACTGTGATCTGATTGGCTGATGTTAAATAATATATTTTATAATTGTGTCCGCTACTTGTGCCTAGGTAATATTGTATTTATTTCTCATCAATAAATTAACATTAATTCCTTCTTACAACAAGCATAGTTTCATTTTAACCCAACTGAATACGTCGCTAAATCTTCTTGTAGAATGACCAAATCTCCGATATTCAGCTTCTTAGCGTCAGTCTTCCATTTTGTACGTTGATGAAGTTCGGAGATGTATTCTTTTTGCCAGCGCTTCCAAAAATTTTGCCTTATTTGCTCAAGGCGAGCATATCGGTTGCGATGGGTTGTATTGCAATCGTCTTGAATTGGGGTTGGCAGCGCATTGAGTGATCTGCCAATCAGGAAGTGCCCTGGGGATAAGGATAGGAAATCGTCAGGGGATGAAGACATTGGGCACAAAGGGCGACTATTTAAGACTGCCTCCACTTGTGCGAATAAGGTACCTATTTCTTCGAAAGAAAGGTGGGAATTTCCCATTACTCTTTTGACATGATATTTAGCAGCCTTAATTCCAGCTTCCCAAATTCCACCGAAATGAGGACTGTAAGCAGGTATAAATGAAAATTTTATTCCTTCTCCGGCTGCAAACTGAGAAAGAGATTTGTTATTTAGATTTAGAAAATTGCTAATTTCCTTAGCAGCGGCAACGAAATTTCGTCCGTTGTCAGAGCAAACCTCCGCTGGCTTGCCACGGCGGGCAACAAATCGACGAAATGTCATAATAAAAGCTTCTTTGGTCAAGTCACTAACGGGTTCTAAATGAACACATTTAAAACGTAGACAAATAAATAGACATAAGTAGCATTTTACTAATCTAGCACCACGTCCCTTGCGATTTAAGATGAGAAAAGGACCGGCGTAGTCAATCCCAACAGATTTGAAAGGAAAATCAACGGAAACACGATTTGTTGGTAAGTTGCCCATTTTTGGGCATATGGTTTGCCCACGAACACGCACGCAAGTAACACATTGCTTTACAACGCTTCTAGCTAACCTTCGGCCATTAAGAGGCCACACAGATTCTCTGATCGTTGCTAGCAAAAGTTGTGGACCAGCATGTAAATTTCGTAAGTGTTCGTGTACAAAATAAAGTTTTGTTACATAATGAGAGGAATCCAAGAGTATTGGATGTTTTTTATCAAAAGGATAATTAGAATTATGTAATCTCCCCCCAACTCTTATTACATTAGTTGTGGGTTCAAAGAAAGGTGATAAACATAATAATTTATATTTAGGCAATAATGAATTTGATTGAATTCTTTTATATTCAAGAGGAAAAGATTGTTTCTGTGCAACTCGACAAATGAAAATAAAGGAATGATTTAATTCATGCACTGTTAAAGGGTCAGATAAGCGATTAAGCCTATTTGATGGTTTAGAATTGTGTAAAAAGCGTAAAACATATGCAAATGTTCTTTGTAATTTAGAAAATTTTGAAAATACCTTGAAATCAAATGTAGATTCAGGTAAATTAATATAATGACTTTTTATTTCAGGTAATTCAATGTTTTGATTTGGATGTAGTTTTGGCCATTTTGATTCATCATTGTATAAAAACGATGGGTCTCGCCACCACATCAAATTGTCACGAAGGTGATGAGCGTTTACACCTCGAGAAATTAGGTCAGCGGGGTTGAGGTCAGTGGGAACATGACGCCAATCCTTGCGATTAGTCAGGTCTAAAATTTCAGCTATTCTATTTGCCACGAATGTTTTTAGTTTGCTTGGGTCATTTCTTATCCAGCATAGTACGATATTAGAATCGCACCAATGTATCATTTTTGTAGGAAGAAGTCTTAAGGACTCGGCAACAGATTGGCATAGATTAGCTGACAATAACGCCGCGCATAGTTCAAGGCGAGGTATGGTGATGGGCTTTATAGGAGCAACCTTGGATTTCGAACATAACAAACTCACTGTTACCTCATCGTTTTCGTTCACCGTTCTCATATAGATACAGGCCCCGTACGCGACTTGTGAGGCGTCGCTGAACGAATGCAGTTCTATGGACTTTGGTGAATCACCAATCACTCTACGCGGAATATGAATGTCTGCAAGTAAAGGTAAGTTTTTTGAAATTTCATTCCAACTTTCCTGTATTTCGTCAGGTACAGGTTGATCCCAGTCAATTCCTTTGACCCACAACTTTTGAATCAATATTTTAGATTGAATTATACATGGGCTCAATAACCCAAGTGGATCGAAAATACGAAGTGACTGTGACATTATGAATCTTTTAGTTATTATTGTATTGTTCATGTCATTATTTTTTACAGGAAAATTGAACGTGTCATCACTTGGATCCCACCCTAGACCAAGAGTACTGGAGGATTCACTCAAGGTAAGTTTTTCCTTTGTATTAATTTCTATATTATGGGATAATTTAGGTAAATTAGTTTTGTATTTTCGTAAGGGAAAACAAGCTGCGATTAGAGCAGTAGAAAGTGCCTTTTGTATGTATAAAAGTTGATCTTCATTGTCTGAGCCTGTAATGACGTCGTCGACGAAGAAGTCATTCTGTATTATAGTTTTAATTAATTCATCATCACACTCTTCTCCTACTTGCCACAGACATTTAGTGCTAAGATAGCTGGCACTTGCAGTACCGTAAGTGACCGTATCTAAACGCAAAGTTTGGATAGGATGCGACTCATCTTCTCTCCATAATATTAATTGAAGATTACAATCAGGTGGATCCATAGCAATTTGTCTATACATTTTAGCTATGTCTCCAGTCAAAATGTACTTATATTGACGTGCTCTAATTAAAATGGAGAATAGAGAATTCTGCAGATTAGGCCCAACCATTAAGATGTCATTTAGAGAGTAGCCAGAGGTTGTAGGATTTGAGCCATCAAACACCACTCGAATCTTGGTGGACTCACTGTCCTCTTTGAATACAGCATGATGACATAGAAAATATGAAGGATTTGGTATTGAAACAGGTGACTCTGAAAGATGTCCTAGGTTTGAATATTCACGTATAAATTCTACGTAATGTGACTTTAGTGTCGGATTTTTTCTGAATCTTTTTTCGAGATTTTTGAAACGTTTTTTAGCTTGGTTATAAGAATCACCGAGACAGTCAGGTGAGTCCTTTAGTGGTAACTTCACTCTAAATCTGCCATTACTCAAACGAGTTGTGGTTTTGTGAAATTGTTCTTCACATGCTATTTCGTTGGGACTGAGAATCTTTCTTTGAGGGAGACTTTCTAGTTCCCAGAATTTAGTAAGCATTTCATCCAAATTGTTGTTTGGAACAATTGCATGATTGCATTGAATATTTTGATTGTATTTTTGTGCATTGATAGGGCCGGCTATAATCCAACCTAATTTAGAATTTTGTAACTTAGGATTATTTGGGCCTAGGGATCGTTGACCACTAATTAATAAATCCCAGAAGATGTCTGCACCAATGAGTATCTCAATGGCAGCAGGTTCATTGAATTTAGGATCAGCTAATATAATACCCTTTGGTATTTTCAGGTGATGTATATCGACGAAAACTTTTGGAATGTCTCCGGTAAGTTGGTTGAGAACATAGCTAGACAACTTAACTTGGTAAGTGCCATGGATAGATTTTAAATGAGTAACACAACTTTCTAATATTGTGTCACACTTATTGTTCCCTATTCCTATAACATTTAATGCATTTAACGGATTACACATTAAACCTAATTTTTGTTGCAGGGATTTTGTAATGAAAGTAGATTGGCTGCCACTGTCTAACAGCGCGCGAACCCTTTCGCTTTTGTTATTTTGAGGATTGTGAACTTCTATAATAGCCGTAGAAAGAAATACATGACCATTATACTGTTGAGAGAAAGCTACTACGGTCTCCTTTTTACTATCGTCATTTGCCTCTATTTTGTTACAGCTGATACGCTAGGATCGTGAAGGAGAGTATTGTGCCTTTGGTTGCAATGACGACACGAACCCATGCCGCACTCAGACGCAGGGTGACCTTGTCGCAGGCAATTTATACACAATTTATATTGGGCTATGCATGACATTTTCTCTTGAATGGATTTTGATTTAAAAGTTGGACAATCATAAATCCTATGATTTTCATTGCATACGACACACAGATAAACAGTTGAAGAATTATTACGAGATTGAGAAGTCGAGGCAAAGACATTGGTATTTTGGTTACGGTTTGGTTTTTTAGAAACCGGTTTATTGTTATTTGATTGAGATTGATTAGACGAGGGACGTGGGTTTTGTTGTGATTTAGAATTATTGTTGCTCATAGATTTATTCTGATTAAATGATTCTAGTACATTGGCGCGGTCAATTAAGAATTTATTAAACTGCTCCAAAGTGGGCAAGTCATTAACGCAATCCATTGTGTTGCGATATTCTTCCCATTTTAGTATGGTACGACTATCCAATTTAAGCGATAAAATAAATATTAGCAACATGTCACAATGCTCTGTAGGTAGACCTAAACTCTTTAAAGCCCTTAGATTTTTAGTGACGTTATCAACTAAGCACCGAAGAGACTTATCTGACTGACATGTTATTGGTTGAATATTTATTAAAGAATCTAGGTGATGATTCATAAGAATCCTTTTGTTATCGTAACGCTCGCAGACCTGTTTCCAAGCCTCTTGATAATTAGACGAAGATACCTCAAGGTTTGATATAACACGCGCAGCGTCACCATCCAGGTAAGAAACTAAATAATGAAACTTATGTATATCTTGAATGCGTTCATTTTTGTGAATCAAACTAAGAAATGTGTCCCGAAATTCGAGCCAACGGAAGTGTGATCCATCGAATTTAGAAATCTGTATTTGAGGCAATCTAAAACCCACGTTTTGATGATCCGAATCCGCATTTACCAGGATAGATTGACGACGCTTACCATCATCATCAGTATTATATTGTTGTAGCTCTGTCTTGGCTATAGCTATATTTTGAACTATATCCTGTTCAATGCGTTCTCGCTCATCAAGTTCTAATTGAATATTTGGAGAATTTAAAACTTCAATCTCTGTTTGCAAATCATCAAACCTTGTCGATAATCCTTGAAACTTATTTAATCTTAAACTCAATTCCGCAAGGTCTATGTTTGATAACTCGGGTAATTCACTTATTTTGTCTAAATAGTTTTTAAATTTTGTAATTTGTCCTTTAATTGAACTACGTTTCACTAGTAATTCCTTTAAAGACCCCTTGACGGAGGATTTATCACCACCTTCTTGCGGCATTTTGAAGTATAAATAATAATATAAATTGATTTAAGTAAAGTGAATTAAACGTTCCTATTATTTTAGTATTATAGGTACCTACTTAAAACCAATGGAATTTGATTATATCGACAATGTCTAAATTCTAAACTAATGCGGAAAAGGAATAAAATAATGATATTCTCACGCTCCTCCTCTCGGTGGAATATCCTGGGATCTGGTCTCGGATGGCTGCAGTGCCTCACTCAGCAAGCGGGCAATGAATGGCCGCAACTCAGTCGAGCAACTTGGCCCTCAGGATAGCGGCTGAAAATTTCGGCAAATCGGCTTAAATATAGGAAAAAAAAAAACCGAATAGGTATATCGAGGTAGGAGTATGACAATTAGGATTAAGATTTATTTGCTTATTACGTTGCGTTATTTTGCAAATGAATAATTTAATGAAAAGAATTGAACTTGGAGAAACTTAATATGATTTTAAAGTTGACGGTATATGTAGGTACTATTACCTATATACTTATTTAGCACGATAAAACCTATAAGATTAAAGAATATAGCACAAATAAAGGCTAGTTATTGGAACAGAGGTATTTTAGAGAGGATTATGTATGGAATTTGGAAATTGGTTGTATTTTGGTGCGGTAGAACGGAACACAAGGAGGCACTTAACTTGGTGATATTGATGAATCCATGGGCTCCCGTTACGATCTTTAGATGATTCGTTGGCACGGAAGACCAGACTGGTTACTTGCACTGCAGTAGCTTCCAATTTCGTTCTCCTTTGGCTCTTCAGTATCGCCGAGTAAGTATGACGCAATCGTGTTCTATTATATTATCCAATTTTCTTATAAACTGTCCTGTCACGGTCGCCAAAATCTTTGTTTAAGCACAAGAATGGAATTCCTTAAGTGAAACTCATGAAGAAATTGAGACTTCTATAATTTAAATAATTTTCGATGTTCCTTTAGCGGAGCAGTAATAATGAGTACAAGTTTTTCTCTTAAACGTCTACCGACACAATAAAAATATAAAAAAAATAAAAAGTTGCTTGTTGCAGTAAAACACGCGGGTGCTGATTTGCCCACACAAAATGAGCAGGCGCGAACAATGATGATGACAGTCTTAATACAGGTTCAGGTTTATTTGTACCATTAAACCATAAATGGTTTGTATTGGTACTCACATTCGCTATTACAACACTACTCAATATTTTTTATAATTTTTTTATTATTTATACAAACATTAATTGGAAATCACATAACACAAAGATAAAATCAAAACTATCCAAATTTGTATACGCCCTACGCGAAGTCATAAAGACGACTAACCTTAAAACTGCACTTTTTACCTATTATGCCTACGCATATGCGTGGCTCAGTTACGGCGTGATTTTGTGGGGAAACGTCTGTGCTGTTGTGCACCGACACATTTCACATTGCAAAAAAGACTTATAAGGGTTTTAGTAAATATCAAAGACACCCAACAGCTGTAAACATTCCCAGGAACAGAAAATAATGACCCTCCCGTGCCTATACATTCTAGAAATATGCAAATTCGTTCGAAATTACCAACACTTTTACACGTCAAGGGAAAATATACAGTCTAAATATACATTTCGCCACAAAAATAGGTTAAACATACCAAGCTCTAAGCTAAAAATGCACTCAACGAGTACACTAGTCATGTCAATGAAAATATATAATAAATTACCAGAAAAAATTAAAGAAGAACAAAAATTAACTAAATTGTCAAATAAAAGCCCTCTTCCTAGTAGTAGTGGCTACAGTGGCTAAGTGTAGTCAGCGAAACCAAAAGGTCCTGGGTTCGAATCCCGGTAGGGGCAAATGTTTGTATGATGAATATGGACATTTGTACCCGAGTCATAGATGTATATTTATAATATGTATGTATTTACAAAAAAAAAAATGTATTTAAGTAGTGTATCAACCATCTGGTATCCATAACACAAGCCTTAAGTGTTAAGTGCTTAACTTGGAACTAGATGGTGCTGTGTGCAATGTCAGACGATATTTATTTATTTATTCCTCTCTTCTACTTTTGCTGTGCCCGACAGGGTCCACAATGATCATTTTTGTAAACCTACCACCTAAGTACACATGTGGAAGCAATAAATATATTGAGTATTGAGGTTGCTTCGCATTTATTTATTTATATAGGTTTTGTTTATTTTTGCAAATTATTTTATTAATCTAAGCTATTTTTGTAGTTGTAATAGTAATTTTTGTATTTTTGCTTATAGGTTTTGACGTTTATTTATTTTTTTATGGATTTTACATTAGGGAACCGACATCTTTTCAATCAGTGCGTGGCTGCGAGGAGATCATAGATATGGTTTGTTTCATCTGTTTTTTATATGTTCCGATCGACTAATCCCGAACCAAATTGTTCTAGTAAATTTCCGAATAGGCATCATTTACTAGAACAGTTTGGCATTAAAATATGGATTAGTTAAAACTTTCACATACATTTTGTTTTAAAAGAATTTAAAAAAAAATGTTAAGAAAACAAAGATAGTAAGTAGGTAACCATTCGGTGGTATGTCCCGTGGTGGTCATACATAATTTTAGATGCACAATATAAATTAATGAACGCAACACTTCATGATTAAAATAAAAGGCGTGGGAGCACGTAGTCGACGAAAATTGGCGCATCAATCTCGCTTTCATCGTGAATCCATACAAATGAATCCTTTAAGCCTTTGTGATCCAGCCCTTAAATTCATAATTTCAATGTAATAAACATTATAAAAAAAACAAAGGACCAACGATAAAAGCTTTTCCTTTGTAACAAAGAAATTCCAATAAGTATTCTAAAGAGAGTAGGAACATACCTACCTTCTACATCATAGGCAGAGAATATCGCCCTACTTTACGCGCTGTAAAATTCACAATTTGCATACAATACTAAAATTCCCTTGATGTATTTTATATTGTTATTTTATATACTTTTTACTGGCTGACTTGACCGTTTATAGTCAAACAGCCGGAATGGCAAGCCATGATGTTAAATGATGAGGAAAAACTGCATGTACAAAAGAGTTTCAGTGAAAATAGACCACTTTGAAGCAACCCTTCAGTCAAAGACTACGTCCCTTGTAAAATAAACTGTTACTCCGTGAGTGCTCTTAAACTCTAAAGTGAAATTAACTAATCTTTTAAACTGAAGGTTCTCTTGCTTATCTTAACTCTCTTTGAAAGTGTTTAACTAACTTGATGAAGTGGTCTTCGCATTATTTAAGAAAGCTCTTTACAATTTTATGAAGACTGTGTTATCAAGCATTATTGTTTTGAATAGTTTATTAGGCAGAGCTCGTCTTGTGATACTTTTGTTAAGTTTTGTGTAGTATTCATGTGGTCTGCCAAGCGGGATTTATTGGGAGATGCGATAAGATAGCCCGCGAAATTCAAATCTTATGTTTCTCAGGTTGTATGTGGATTAAACTATGATTCGCGACCGTAACAAATACGGCTTCACAGAATTATAATACATAATTAGAATCAGCAATACAACTTCTTAAGTTACAATTGGCCTTTCATGAAATTATCATTCAATAGCATTCATTATAATACCTATTAGATTATTAAATTAAGCTCACAAATAAACATCCATAATCTATTCATATGAATTCTCTAAATGTAGAAGAGCATAGACGTAACCATAATTCTAATTTCAAATCATCATTTTTTGTAGCAGAAGAACATGACAGTAAAGTTTTATCTTCTGCCTATCCTGCTGCTATACATGGTGACGTCATCGCATGGCGTCTTGCCGTGCAAGTTACGAGTCAACCTGGCCAGGGCTGAACAGACCGATGAGCATGGCCGCAAGTGCTGGGACACTGTGAAGGTTCCAGCTTGTGGAGGCAGATGTGATTCTAGAGAGGTAAGATAGTTTTCAAAAAGTCAGCTAAGAAACGCCGACCTCATTTAGTTTTTAAAATATGATTGACGTGTACCAGTGTTTGTATAAACCAACTTACAGAAATAAATCATTAAACATCATCACCATGATCTCTCAGCCGAAAAACGTCGGTCAGTTATAAAACAATCTTTATCAAACATATCTCGCCTGTTTTCCTCGAAGAGTAAGGCAGAGGTGATCTATTACTACATCCACATTTCATAACATTTAATTAGCATATAATTGAGGGTGAGTCTATTGCCATCAACCGGGCACAAATTCCAGACTCCAAGCTGCTACTGAGAAATTCCAGATGGAAAAACCTAATAACACTTTGCCCGATCTAGGAATCGAACCTAGAACTTCATGCATCCCGACATGACTGTCCCATACAGGCAAACTGGGTGGGAATAGTTACGGGGCAATTGTAGTTAAATATAATTGTTTTTATTTATTATTTTTGTTTATAATTAGGTACCTACCTACTAACATAGATCTTAAGAAAAATTGTTACTAACACTTATATGGATTCTGTCCGAAATAAAATGGTAATAATAATAATAATTATCGCTTGCGACCACTAGACTAACGAGGAGTTTTGAACATCATCATCTAGTTAGCCTGACTCTCATGTTTGGTAAGAACCTACATAAATGACTGTTAATAAAAACAATTTCAACGCTAATCTCTTTGAATAGGCTGTGCTATGTCTGAGTACAGCCTACTAGTTAGTGAACAAAATAGTATTATATATAAACTTGACAAAATGTACTGAAAATTTGCCTTAACACAAGACAAAAGTTGAGTTCGTGTTTGTTCTCTAACTCTGATTTTGAAGAAAATAATAGGTACGTACAAAAAAGAGTGGTTAGTGGCATTTACTAAACTTATTCGAAGGTATTACCTCACCGTTGTGACCTATAAAAACTGAAACAATTACACGAACCTACTTATTAAAATTGAACATTAATTCTTGTAAAAATTACGTTACTTTAAATTGCCTTTGTTTATAACAATAATTATTAAAAAAAAAGCTGTTGTGTCATAAAGTGTAGAACATAAAAATGTTTAGAAGTTTAGTAATAAAATGCCAGATGGACGATGCCTGGGGAACAATAATTAAAAGTCTGTATAGGTACCTGTTATTGGCATAATACCTACCTCTTAGGCCGTGTCCTTACCTAAGCGAACGGCATGAATATTTGTCACTAAGGATGACGGGCAAAATGTATGGAATCTGGTACCCGCTCCAATAGAAACATGTTATACATCATTGAAAAGGTATTTTTGTGTAGAATAATGTAAACTTGAGCGCTTGTCTCAAATATTAGTATTTAAGGAGTTAGAGCGATTTTTGTGTCATGCGTTTTTGCTTTAACATGCGGGTGTGAGTAGTCCCTAAGAATAAAAATACACGTTTATTTTTTTAAATCAGGCACGTATGACAAAAACGCATGACTCAAAGTCATTTTAGGCTCATGTTAGTTATTTATTTGAGTAAAAAAATACAAGTATAAATCAGAAACAACTTTATTTTTTATAGTTTTACAATTATAGACTGTTTTCGTTGTCTACAATGACATCATTGAGAAATGCTGCTGGAGCAAGGAACCCTTCGTGTCTGGCATATCCTAAGTACCATATAATAGAAATAATATGCGCGCAAGTGCCCATTGTACGTCGCCCAGTTAGGCATGTGCAATAATAATGTAATATATTGTTGTTTTGACCTAGGTTACATTTTATCATAATATAACAATAATAAGTCCTAGAACGTACATGACGCGACTGTATTCGTCCGCGTAATAGCCAGACGGCATTATTTATACCATAGTCTGATAAGTCATCAAGGTTATGTTGTTGATATATTTCTATTAGATAGAGTCCATTTGTTAAATGTTCGTTGCAATAAGAACGGGCGAGTTTCAATTGATAAGTACCCAACGAAAGTAAAATAACTTCCTCTTCAGTTAATTCTGGGAAGTTTTGAATATCATTAGCTTTGTAGTGACACTTAATTATTAGGTACTTATATCACTCAACCCATAAATGTAAATGTAAACTCATAAAATAATAAATAAATATTTAAGTATTATTTATACATGTACAACATGCAGGACAAACATATTTTATACATTAGTAGATAAGTAATTAGTTGACCGGCAGCTCGGCTATGACGCGCCCTATTGTTCTCGCGATGTGTCGGGTCGCATACGTCACGCGCCGTGAGGGCGAGCGAGACGGCACCATCGCATGTTGCACTCGCGCGCCCGCGCCGCCAGTCCGCTGACCGCTACGTATGCTATCGCACGCTAATTATATTTCTAGCTTCGCCGCGCTTAAGTAGATACCGAGTCTAGTAAGCTTTCATAATTTCTGTTCTTTGCTATCCACTATCGTTCTATCACTCCTTCTTCTTCTATGGAACTCTTGTGTGTTGTGTAACTGACTGTGAACTATACTGTGAAATAAACTATTCTTCTTTTCCTGTGTACCTTCGTTCTATTATTTCATTAACACCGCACCAACGAACCTACATTGGTGACCCCGAGTCTGAACGCGAAGATGGCAAACAAACCAACCCTTGGACAAAATGACGGCGAGAAAATAGCGGAAACATTTCGTGTGGGTGTGCGAATTCCACCATTCTACCCAGAGAAACCGGCACTGTGGTTCGCTCAAATGGAAGCTCAATTCATCCTGTCGAACATAAAGTCGGATGAGACTAAGTTCTTCTACATCATAGGTAACTTAGACCCGCAGTACGCGGCAGAGGTCGAAGATATTATCAGCTACCCTCCGGCCACAGAAAAGTACGAGAAGCTCAAAGGCGAGCTTATTAAGAGGTTGTCGGCGTCGCGTGAGAGAAAGGTCAAACAGCTTCTCATGCATGAAGAGCTAGGTGATCGAAAGCCGTCGCAATTTTATCGTCACCTACTGAACCTAGCTGGACCAGGCGTTCCAGAGGAATTCCTGCGGACAATATGGACGAGCCGCCTACCCAACAGCACGCAGGCTATCGTGGCATCACAGTGCAAAACGGACTTACCAGAGCTGGCCGAGCTGGCTGACAGGATCCATGACGTGGTCGGCACACAGTTAGCATCAACTTCGGCAATTACGACGGCTAAATCAGTGAGTACACCGGGTAACGGCATGAGCTCAGAGATTGCAGCACTTACCAGGCAAATGGAGAAACTAGCAGATAGGGTAGACAGACTGTCTCGAGGTAGAGAACGATCCAGAAGTCATACGCGTCGTCGTTCGAACTCAACCAGATCGCATTCTAATTGTAAACAGTTCCCGCAATGCTGGTACCACCAGAATTTTGGAGACAAGGCGAGGAAGTGCAATAAACCCTGCGACTACCTAAAGTCGGGAAACGATCAGGGCAATCAGTAATGGCGACCGACGATTGTCCGAGTGCTGGTCGCTTATTTGTCACCGATCAACGCTCCAAGATGCAGTTTTTGGTCGACACTGGCAGCGACCTGTGTGTCTACCCCCGATCGGCAATAACGCAGCGACGTGAAAAGACGAGTTACCGGTTATGTGCGGCAAACGGAACACCAATTAGTACATATGGTTTTATTAACATTTCTCTAAACCTAGGGTTGCGCCGCGACTTCGCTTGGCGATTTATCGTTGCCGATGTAACAAAGGCAATAATAGGCGTGGACTTCTTATCATACTATAATTTGATTGTTGATTGCAGAAATCAGCGCCTTATTGACAATCAGACATCGCTTTCGACCCCGGCTTCATCTGCCCGCCGTTCTGATGATATTTCATCGGTGAAGGTAAGTCTTGGTGATTCCGCATACAAACACATACTACGGGAATACCCTGACATCACCCGTCCACACGGCATACATCGAACTCCCAAACACAACACTGTTCACCATATTCGGACTACACCTGGCCCGCCAGCCTGCAGTTCCCCCCGCAGACTAGCCCCGGACAAGTTAAAAATAGCAAAGGCAGAATTTGAGTCTATGTTGCAGTGCGGTACTTGCCGCTTATCCGAGTCACCTTGGTCGTCGCCCCTCCATCTAGCACCTAAAAAAGATGACGGCTGGCGACCCTGCGGTGACTACAGAATGTTGAATGCTCGGACCATTGCAGATCAATACCCAATCCGACATATTCAAGATTTCGCTCACAGCCTGTCTGGCTGTACCGTTTTTTCGCAGATTGACCTCGTGAAAGCATATAACCAAATCCCAGTAAATCCAGAAGACATCACTAAAACAGCCATCACAACGCCTTTTGGATTATTCGAATTTCCGTACATGACGTTCGGACTTCGTAATGCCGGGCAGACATTCCAGCGCTTCGTCGACGAGATGCTCAGGGGTTTGGATTTCACATATGCTTACTTAGATGACTTCTTAGTGTTTTCGAAAGACCACGAGACGCATGAGCATCACCTTCGTCAGCTTTTTACGAGACTGCGAGACTACGGTATGGTCATCAACAGTTCAAAATGTCTATTCGGGGTATCAGAGGTAAAATTTTTAGGCTACCATATTTCTGCCAAGGGAACTAAACCATTGCCATCCAAGGTCGAGGCCATCCAAAAGTTTCCTGCGCCAAAGACCGTGAAAGAGCTTCGTCGATTTCTTGGGATGCTCAACTTTTACCGTAGGTTTATTCCTGGTGCGGCTAGTTTTCAAGCACCACTGAACGCCCTGCTAACTGGCTCAGTTAAGGGTTCACAACCAATACAGCTTACACACCAGGAGTACTCGTACGAGGCATTCCAGAATTGCAAGGACAGCCTTTGTCAAGCAACATTGCTGGTCCATCCTGACTGCAACGCAAAATTGGCGTTGGTCACGGATGCTTCAGATGTAGCTATCGGCGCGGTCTTGCAGCAGCTGAAAGAGGGACTATGGGAGCCACTTGCCTTCTTTTCGCGTAAATTAAGTCCAGCACAGGGTAAGTACTCTCCGTACGACCGCGAGTTGCTAGCAATATACGAGAGCATAAAGTATTTCCGGCACATGTTAGAGGCTCGTAACTTCGTGGTTTACACAGACCACAAGCCCCTCACATTCGCCTTTCACTCGCGTAAAGAGAATTGTTCCCCCCGACAATTTCGTCACCTCGATCTTATAGCCCAGTTCACGACGGATATAAGACACATCTCGGGGAAGAACAATGTCGTGGCGGATACGCTTTCGCGTATAGAGGAGATTGCTCAACCAGTGGACGCTGAAATAATTGCCGTTGCACAACTCAAAGACAGCGAACTGAAGGAACTGCTTGCTGGTGAAACCTCATTGCATCTCCAACAGGTTAAGATTCCAGGTTCTCAGAGTCAGCTGTACTGCGACGTTAGCAGCACCACTCCAAGACCATACGTACCCAAAGAGTTACGCAATGCTATATTCGCGAGCCTACACTCCTTAAGTCATCCAGGTGCCAAAGCTTCTATCAGATTAGTCGCTGAGCGGTATGTTTGGCCTGGTGTCAAGAAAGACTGTCGCGAGTGGGTTCGTTCCTGTTTAGCTTGTCAACGCTCTAAAATCACACGGCACGTTTTTGCTCCTGTGAGCTCCTTTCCGTTACCACACTCAAGGTTTGCTTTTGTCCACATTGACCTTATTGGTCCATTGCCATTGTGTCAAGGTTTCAAGTATTGCCTCACCGCCGTCGATCGCTTTACGCGATGGCCTGAGGTAATACCACTAGCAGACATAACTGCAGAAACCGTCGCAAAGGCATTAATCAACGGTTGGATTTCTCGTTTCGGTTGTCCTTCAGATATCGTGACGGATAGGGGAAGGCAATTCGAGTCAGCTCTCTTTAAAAGCTTGTCTGAAATAGCTGGCTTCCAACACCGCAGAACTACAGCATACCACCCAGCCTGTAACGGAATGGTGGAAAGATTTCACCGTCAACTTAAAAGTGCTATAACATGCCACTCAAATGCTAGTTGGGTGGAATCCCTTCCATTAGTTTTATTAGGGGTACGCAGTGCATATAAGGAAGACTTACAGGCATCGGCCTCTGAACTTGTTTATGGCCAGGCAGTGCATCTTCCAGGTGAATTTTTTGAGCCTCAGGCTGACGAGAGTATCGATATGACCGACTACCTATCAAGGCTTCGGAGTTTTGTTAGGAAACTGCAACCATCACCGGCGGCCAGACACAACAGTAAATTCAAAACGTTCATTTACAAAGATCTGACCACATCGTCACATGTATTCCTGCGAGACTGCACTGCAGGTGGTTGCCTAAAACCTGCATACTCTGGTCCACACAAAGTCGTTCAAAGAGGTGACAAAGTTTTCAAGTTGCTTGTGAATGGCAAGCAGGTGAACGTGTCGATAGACCGACTGAAACCTGCCTTCATACTGCGCGACCCTGACAACACACCCCATCCACCACCTGACACTTACAACGACACTCAACATCACACTCCACGCGCGGATTACCATGACTTACCTGGTGCCAATGATGATGTCATCAAAACGACGCGGTCGGGACGTCGCGTAAGATTTCCCGACTATTATCGCCCTTGACGGTCTCTGGAGGGGGGTGATGTAGTGACACTTAATTATTAGGTACTTATATCACTCAACCCATAAATGTAAATGTAAACTCATAAAATAATAAATAAATATTTAAGTATTATTTATACATGTACAACATGCAGGACAAACATATTTTATACATTAGTAGATAAGTAATTAGTTGACCGGCAGCTCGGCTATGACGCGCCCTATTGTTCTCGCGATGTGTCGGGTCGCATACGTCACGCGCCGTGAGGGCGAGCGAGACGGCACCATCGCATGTTGCACTCGCGCGCCCGCGCCGCCAGTCCGCTGACCGCTACGTATGCTATCGCACGCTAATTATATTTCTAGCTTCGCCGCGCTTAAGTAGATACCGAGTCTAGTAAGCTTTCATAATTTCTGTTCTTTGCTATCCACTATCGTTCTATCACTCCTTCTTCTTCTATGGAACTCTTGTGTGTTGTGTAACTGACTGTGAACTATACTGTGAAATAAACTATTCTTCTTTTCCTGTGTACCTTCGTTCTATTATTTCATTAACACCGCACCAACGAACCTACAGCTTCTATTCTTTCAAAGTTAGCTCTACGCGCATTCAATCGTTTTCTTTCGACATAAGTATATAAAATATTTGGTGTATCTATTTTAGTCTCGATTATGTTGAGAAAGGATTCTACATGTATGTTGTCGGTAATAGGAATATGAAAATGATTTAACATAGCTGCAGCAATTCTAAAGTCAACAAACATGTTTGGAAGCGTTTTATTAAAGTATTTTTGTCTTAAAAGTTTGAAATCGCGCTTAAAGCGCCCGTTAACCACCTCGACAACCCATCTGCAAATCGTAACTGAGCGCGACTCATTTGCTTGCTCAGTGGTTAATTGTGTCTCGTTTCTATTTTTTGTTGGTGGCATGTGGGGATCATAGTCATTGGCTTCAATGTCACCTATGCTGTCCCTGAAACCCCTGTCCAAAATAAATACGTCTTCCGGATGTAACAAAATATGTATGGGATTCTCCCCATCATTCATTAGATTAGACATAATATTCGCGTCCGTTTTTGTTGCAGCATATGGGCCAAGTACTTCTACAATGTATCCATCTGAACATACGATTAAAAAAGGTTTAAGTAAGTTTTGGAACTTATGTAAACTGTAAGATTGTCTTTGAAATAAAAAATTCGAACTTTTATTAATATAAACATAAGTTCCATCAAATATTAAAATTACCTTATCGTTATTCTCATTACCGAACAAAGCTTTTGGAATTGAGAGATTCCTCTCTAATATATTATTTCTAGTTATGTGGTCAAAACCTAGGTGTCTTGGAACATATTCGAGACTAAGGCAATCTCGAACTATTTTCAAAATTCGCTCTAACTGTCTGCGGGACATATTAAATAATGTGGATAACCTGTTATTTGAATCCCCTGTTCTTAATTTTGTCAAATAGATACCTAGCGCATTTCTGGGTTCCTTGCATCTCACACTAAGAGAAGGTGTTTCGTCTAGTATAGCGTCAAACTGGCCTGGTTTCCGCCCTGTCCAAAAGTGCATCTCCTCTTCAGATAAGGCACCTCTTACATTGAAATCTAACTTTATTCCATTTTGTACAGCTGTTCGCAACATGTCACATATGTCAGTAAATTGCTGCGCATTAAAACTGTGAGAGACATTGCACAATTGAGGCAAATCATCCCAAGCATTGCCCTGAAGGTGTTCTGCACAGACTCGAGCACTATCAGGAATGTATAACGAATACGCACAAAAAATATATGTTTTGATAGAAGCTGGTATTCGGCATCGGGTTGCATGAACACAGTTGTTGAAGATACAATGTCTTGGTGTATTTGGTGCTCGCATATAACCTGGGACCTGAATCTCCCCATCATTTAGTCTTCTTTCGGGTGCAGCAGGTCTTCTTAAATCGTTTTCGATTCTCTTCCAACAACGGTGACACATACGCTGCGTATTGTTAAATGCCACCTGAAACCAACATGTAATAATATTAATTAGTTTTATATAAATACTTATAGGTCTGGGAAGCGATTCCACTATTTGGTCATTACGTTTACAATGTTCATTCATTCATTGTAGCCACCTACATAAAGGCGTAAGCTTATTAAATAATATCAATATTAAGTGAATGCATTAGTTAATCTAATAAAATATACAAATACGCGCAAAGACTACGCCAGCTTCTAGCGCTAGAGGGATAGATAATTATATTCCGTGTGTACAATTCATATCGGTCCTTAGATGCTTCTATACGAATGGCTTTGATAGAAAGAGATGGGAAAGCAACAGAAAAATAGTTTTAATGTTGAAGTTGGATGGTAAGAGGAAAAGTATAACAGACCTAAAAAGTGTTTAACAATACAAAACATTTCTTAGAAATGCAGTTTATTGAGCACTTTCATGGGCCTTACAACAAAATATCTGTCCAGGTACTACCCGTGCGCGATAAGTTCGGACCTTCTAGGAATGCGACTCCCCCGCCCGCTTCCCCCGCACTTCCCCGATGGCGCCTGTTTTGTACCGTTTGCATCGAACACGCCATTGTGACGTCACCGCGCTCAGGTCCCAACTTATCGCGCACGGGTAGTATCTGTTGGAAATACCACTCCTATTGTTACCGCCTCAAGTAAAATCCTGCCATTTCATTTGAAATGAACTATCCGCCGTATGTTTAATATTAATAAGTGAGAATGATTTAACTATTTATGATGTAATATCACTGATTAATGGTACCCATTTATAAACTAATAAAACGTGCACATTTACATGATAGCTGGTTAAAAGGTTCATTGAACACCGACTAACATGAATGCAAAGAACTCTATATTAAGACATAATGTACTCGTATTAAACAAAAGTAAGAAATACAACTTTTACATACCTCTAAAACAGCATTTTCTTGAATATAAGCGGCTAACTCAGGACGCAAGCTAGGTAAGTCGTCACGTAAAATATGTTCCTGATATCTTTCATGATATAAACCTCGCCGACACATCACACAATTGTGATTTCCTTCCATTTTGGTAGAAAATCAAGTCCATAAAACAAGCCGAAGTCAACGATTTTAGCGGGTAACGGAGTCCAAAAGAAAAGCACGGGTCAATATGAAAGATAAATAAAGTAGTAGAAAGCAGCGTAACGTAGTCTCACGAACGGAACGAACGAGCGACTGACTGACTGATAGATGGAGATGTATCAGCCGATCACGCGAACTGCACCCCCCACTCCGCTCCCGATATATCCCGTGGTGCCTCCTAGGGTGGTTGGTATCAGTAAATCAAGTTTTCAGTTGTATCGCTTAAGTTTTTAATATGATACTTATATTGTTATGTTGAACAAAGAAACATATTCATATATCAATATCTCTGAAGATACTAACATTCAGGTTTCGTCGCTATACATTTTTTTTCTCCTATAGGTTAGACCAATTCAATAATACAATAATTATTGTTATTGGACCGGGTACCAAAATGTCTCATCATCCTTTGTTCCTAAAATAAGAAGGCAAACCTCTGCCCGCGCGACGACGCGTTCAGGTTCGCCGAACAAAATAAACGTGACAATCGCATGTTCACGCGACGATCGCTTATGTATATTAGGACATGGGGTTGACCCCTGAGATTGTGAGCCTGGGTTTATTTAAGGCGTTTGAGGAGTTTGTATATTCAATCGGTTTAATCGCAGATACTTAATGCCTGCCTACCTACATACAGATCATGCATGTCGGTCACTGTGTGTGCTTATAATGCCTAGGTCTACTTTGGGCCTGTCCTACACTAAAAAGTGCCTATTAATAGCTCACGAGGCTCACGAACTTTATATTTATCGTAACTCGAGTTCATCCCGTAGTTACCTACAGATTTTAAAATACAACAATCCAATTTATTAACCTCATATTTCATATTGGCACTCAAGTTTCGCAGTAATTTTTATTTTTACATTAAAATTGGATTTTGTACTTTTAACCCAACGTTAAAAGTACAAAATCCAATTTCTTATTTTTAAGTTCTTATTTTAAAAATCTGGACGTAGGTAATTCCGATGAAGGATGGATACGAAAATTGCCGGTCGCTTCCCCTGACCGGATATTTTTCTGCCAAAATACTCATTTAGATGTATTCTGTTTTTAATATTTCTGTGGATGTATTGTTATTTTTTTTTTTTTTTGTATTTTTGGATACTTAGTAAAAGGGTTATCGGTTATTTAATAATAAAAGTATTTAGGTCCTTTTTGGTACTTGTTAAAGTTGTCAAAAATTTGTAAATTAAACTGAGAATACATAAGTCACAGAATTTCAAACCAAAACGCATGAAAGGTGAAATTACTAAAGAAAATAGCCTCTAAAACCCCTTTATGATTTAAACCTCTTACGAACTTAACGTTCTAATTAATGAGAAACACAAAGTATTAACATAATAACAAGCGTTTAACATGAACAACAAAAGATTAATAAAATGATTACAACACGGAAGCGCCTGGCCCAGAACAGGAAATCGAAATAAGCCGGATGTTCCTCCATAGGAGCGTTATTGAAAATTACTAGGAGCCAAGAAACTAAGGCTACGTTCGAACAAGTGCGGCGCGAGATACGTGTGACTTTTATGGAACCTTATGTATTTTTAAAGAAGTGCGGCGCGAGATACGTGTGAGTTTTATTGAATCTCATGTATTATTAAAGAAGCGAGGCGCGAGATACGTGTGAGTTTTATGGAACCTCGTGTATTATCAAAGAAGTGAGGCGCGAGATACGTGTGAGTTTTAAGGAACCTCATGTATTTCCAAAGAAGTACGGCGCGAGATACGTGTGAGTTTTATGGAACCTCATGTATTTTTTAATCCATTAATCTAAGTCTCGTTGGTGTAGTGGTCGCATTCGTTAGTACTGAGCATAAGGCACCGGCGGAGTACAGCCGGTCCACGTGGAGGCGATCTATCGCGTCCAGACCTGGTCCAGGCCATGGTACGGAGCGAGAGGGCATGGGAAGGCGTCACCTCCTTCTGCGAAGCAGTTATGCTCGCAAAGGAGGAGGCGGAACGCGTGAGGGTGAGGCAAAATTCGCGCCCTCACGCCCCTAGCTGCCGCAGGAGACGTCCTGGGCGTCGGGAATCCCAAGCTGATTCCCGGCCCAGAGTGGCGGGAGAAATTATTTGTTAATATCAAACCCTAAAACAATAAAAGGATGGGCAGTGTTATGGGTTTTTCCATCACACTGCGGAGCGGAAAATTCATCATCAGAGAATATGGCAGACTCATATTGGTAAGTGACAAGAAACCTTTTACCTACAATTGACTTACCAAGTACCATAAGGTCATCTGCTGTTAAGTGTTAGATATATAAGTTGTAAGTAGGTACCTATACAGGGAGTGTCTCAGTAGCTCGGAGTCTAGATTTGTGCCTGGTTGATGGCGATAGGCTCGCCCCATATTAAATGGGACTAAAACAAGACTACCACATACAACAACTGCATACAATCCTCATCTCTTCAAAGTGAGAGTGAACAGGCTTCATCCGGGTAAGCTCACTCCACCGTTGACTCTGTCTCTGTCACCACTGACCTAGACTAGAGTCAAGAGCAAACCCATGTTAAACAAAAAAAAAAAAAAAAGACTGGCGGAATGTGGGTTTTACTAGGTATAGGGAAATATTTAAATAATCCACAAAAAATTAACCGCCCTTCTAATGATTACCGCTTTTTGAAATTACTAAACTTCTAAGAAAACATGAACTTAGTGATGCTCGCTTTTTTATATAAATGAGCTTCTTTTTTCTTTCTTTCTCCTCACAGTTAATCGCAGTAACTAAGCTAGCGTGCCGACCAAACGCGGTAGATTAGGTTGGAACTGTGACCAAACGCTTATCCAAGTTAGTCGCATTTCAAAATTAAAATCAAAAGTAATTTATTCAAACTAGGCTGAGAATCCGCACTTTTTGAACGTCAAAATTACATAAGACAGTCCCCCCAAAACGCCCGCCCTTCACCACTTCCTAGTGCTATAGCTGGGAAAAAGAAGTGGCGGAACAAGTTACCCAGCAGCACGCTGCTGTCTGTTCAGTTAGAAGAACTGGATTCTAAACAGTAGTAAGTAAGTAACGGTACGAAACACAAAACATTAAATTTTAATTAAATTATTTGCTATAAATGTCAGCTACCTCACGCTAATATACCTACCAACAAAAATATTAACAAACAGAACGCCTAAGCCTACGCAAGCCTCAAGGCATAAAGGGCGTGCCCGCTTACATTTGAAATGCTGCATTTTGTTTATATAGCTACTCGGCTATTATAATACACCAAAATTGCAATTATTTGAGGTTTAAAAAATGAGGCGCATTATATTACATTTTATACATATTAGTGTTCACCACGTTACAGGAAGTATTCGAGTAGGTAAATTAAACAACAATTCGATGTACAACAGCAGAGGTCACACGTCCGCATCGTTTGGGCGCCAGCAAGCAAGTGATCACTCCGCGAGCGTGCGCCGCTGCGCTAGTTTATTATGTCGATACGCTACAGTTAATATTTTTACGAAAGCAAAATGGGAAATTTTTAGGCTCAATTAAATACATGGCATACATGCATGTTAGAAAATTTTCAAACACGTGGCATTTTCATTGCGGTCACTTATCATCTTTACAAACTGACCATCCATAACCTGAAACTGCTACATTTTTTCATTCCCCGACTATTAATGCGATTACTTAATGTGCAACTTTTTATTTCTGTGCAAATATTTTAGCCAAATATAAATTGAAAATTAGACAGCAATGCGTACACCGCTGCCCAATTTTTCAAAGAATGAATGGTTGAATTTTGTATTTAAGCAGATTGCTCTTCTCAGAATAATCTGGAGTTATAACAAAAATATTCAGTAGGTACTCCAAATGAATAAAATAATACATTCATGAAACTAAGACGAAAGCTTTTTCTAAGACAAATTCAAAAAAATCTAGAAATACTGGTCTAAGGTTTAATTACTTATTGCAAAATTATGTTCACTGAAAGAAAAATGCTACAACTGTGCAACTTACTAAGTGCCTGGAAGGTATAAAGGTACAGGTAAAGTACTTATAATCCCAATAATATCTGAGAACTGCAGCTAGTAATACAATAAATCAGAAAATAAAATGACTCCAGAATTTTCCGTAGCAATTTGCAAAGTATCAAAAGTTTTGGTCGTGCCTTAAATTAAACTTCGAAGTGTGCTCATAAAGTCAAGTAGATGGGAGAGTATCTTTCATCGCAACTCATTACTTATTGACTGCGTTTACAGTTAGTGAACGCAAATAATAAAAAAAAAAACAATTGCAAATAATATTTGAACTGAACACGGTTTAATACATAGTTCAGCTTCCACGCGGTTTTACAAAGTTTGTACGGAGATGGTTTGGATTGGAAAATAAATAAAATAATTTGATATTAACAGAGAATAATGATAGCGTATATTTTTATAATGACAGATAAAAACAAAAGAGTAAACGAACACGAAAGAACGAAACACGAATAGAACGTAAAAATGGGGTAGTTCGGCAATGCTAATTGTAGATGGCGTGACCATAGCTCGGTCCCCACGGGCTACAATAAATTTGTCATTTTCCTCCATTCATTCCATTTCAGTATATATTTATGTATTTGACATGGAAAGTATCAAAATTGCTTATTTCCTCGAAATCACTTTCTTTAAAATGTTTTCGACCTAACATCGAACTCTGTTTATTATTATTTTTTTAACGATTATGCTTTAAGCCTAAAATATCAATTTGCCTAGCCTTTTCCCAACTAAGTTGGGGTCGGCTTCCAGTCTAACCGGATGCAGCTGTATATCAGTATTTCACATGGAGCGACTGCCTTTCTGACCTCCACAACCCAGTTACTGGGTAAAACGATATCCTTGCTATGAATGGTTGTCAGACTTTTGGGCTTCTGACTACCCGTTACAACTGCCAAAGATCTTCAGGGTCAGGATATGTAGGTAATAGAAGGTCACCCATCCATGGACCGGCCTCGGCAAGCGTTGCTTAACCTTGTAGATCGAACCTTTGGGCTGCTATTATTTAGGCACGAGCCAATAGCTTGAATAGATTTAAGCTACAATCTTTTAATTTTAAGGTCTTTTAAGGACTCCAATTTCGGAGTATTTAGGAACACAACAACGAGTCATTTTCGCAAAAAATAAATAAAATCACCTCACCGCCATATATTATTAAGGAGCTTGTTTTAGGAACTAGCAACAGCGCCATTTTGACAGTTGCAGTTGACCGAACTCAAAATATTTAGTTTATGTCTTACGCACTGTTATATTCGGTATCCTACATTGTTTCTGGTAGAATACACAGTGCCCTAAGGAGGATGCATTTTCTATAATTACATACAAATTAATATCGATGAGATGGGTAAGAGCGAGCGTTGCTCAATTATTTTACTGAAATGTAAAATTATAAAAGAACAATATTTGAATTGAGCTGAAAGTCATCAATATCTTTTTGGTGACACATCTACCCAATATCGAAGATTAATTTCGCATGAAAATTCCACATTAACAATTGTAAATTCCCTGATTAAGGCTTCCAACCAAAAACCAGCATTGCAAAGTAATTATACAGGCAATTAATAAAACATTCTTCTGAAAATGCCTCATTTTCATTTAAACGAATGCCACATTAAAGACCTAAAATACAGTTAAATAAATAATATAACCCTGTATTTTATTTATTTACCATAATCAGCCAGTGCAGGTTGGTAGATGTCACATTTCTTCGAATTTTTGGGTTTTAGGACATGCCTGTTTCCGCACGATGTATACGGTTTTGAGAGCAGTGGTGATGAAATAATGTTCACAATTTAAAGCACCTGTCAGGGTTCAAGCCTATGACCTATAACCCGTAAGTCGCGGTCATTGCCACTGGGCCACCACTGCTCTTATTTATTTAATAAAGTAGAATTCGTTGGTTGTCGCTGGAACAACGTCATTACTTGTTATTATTTTACGTATTTTCTATCGATATACCAGAAACAATCCGAGAATTTTTGGATTGCAGATCTGTTAATTTATTGTTGTTTTTACGTTGTCTATTTTTGCTTTCACCGAAAATATCGAATAAAGTTATTAATCAATCACCTCTTATTAATTAATAAACGGCGGAGTGAAATTATGCCGAACTTAAGCCCCGAAATGTTTTCGGTTAATCTGAAGTTTATAGGTACTGGTTGTAACTTTACTCAGTGTTGGCTATCCCAGTCATTTGTGTTAAAGAAGCCGAGCACAGACAGCGGACAAGGTAGCACGCCGCCGCTTCATGCCGTAGCTATGTTAGCTTGTTCTACACATGAGCAAAATAGAGAATATTTGCATAAAAATCACCCTTTCTTTCTACGTGCTCGTATACACGAGCGGCACGTTGCCAATGGCAGAGGCAACTGCAGTCGTCAACAATAGTAGGCGTCAGCCGTAGACGCGTAGGCAGCTGCCGTCGACAACGTGTCGCATGTATATTTGAGTACGTGTTCAAATACACGAGCTGCACGTTGCCAACAGTAGAGGAAGCTGCAGCCGTCGACACTCGTCGGCAACAGCCGCAGACGCATGACGTATATGAGCACTAACATACCGAAGTACAAGTGTATAAGTTTCTTATTGAAATACATCGCTCACAATGTGCCATATTAGAAGGTTAAAATTCACCCAAAACGCAATGGAGACGGTTATGCTTTGATTTTCCATACGTGATCGAATCAGAAATAAAGAGATCCGCAGGAGGACCAAGGTAACCGACATAGCCTGAAGAATTGCAAAACTTAAGTGGTAGTGGGCAGGGCACATTGCTCGTAGAACAGGTGGCCGATGGGGCGAAAGGCTCTGGAGTGGCGACCGCGTACTGGAAGACGTAGCGTCGAAAGGCCTCCCACAAGGTGGACCGATGACCTTGTGAAGGCCACAGGAATCAACTGGATGCAGGAAGCACAGAACCGGTTGAAGTGGCGGTGCTTGCGGGAGGCCTGTGTCCAGCAGTGGGCGTCTTTCGGCTGAATTGGGTATTGAAATACAACGTTTTTCGACACGAGCTATGTAAGCAAGAATAGCTCATGAAACGTTAAAATCAAATCAGTCATTATGGCTAGGCAAGAGGCTGACTGTCCACGTTGCGTCGGGCGAGCTAAAGTACCTACCTATCGTAACTCGTTTTTGTGTATAGGTACACGT
This sequence comes from Brachylomia viminalis, assembly GCA_937001585.2. Taxonomy (NCBI): domain Eukaryota; kingdom Metazoa; phylum Arthropoda; class Insecta; order Lepidoptera; family Noctuidae; genus Brachylomia; species Brachylomia viminalis. Next base: position 7,152,708 of record OW443302.2, on the reverse strand, counting down.
CAAAAGACGGTTTGGCCATACGTAGTTTTCTATGCTTTTATGGATCATGGCGTTAATAATGAAAAAGTGCCGTTGTAACTTTTTCGGGGCCATGTTATAATGAATTCATAAGTATGTTATGCGGTAACCCTTTGCATTCGTAAGTTGTCCCTTTTTCGTAAGTTGTCTCTTCTTTCTAAGTTGTTTTCATGACTTTATAAGTTAAGTGCCTACCTACAAATATGACATGTAGTCGTAGTAACCGAAAACCTTTAGAATATATACGTGTACTGGAGACCGGGAAGCGTATTGCCATAATGTATACTAGCACAGACAGGGGTTGCTCTGTAATCGCACGCAATATGCTCTTGTAGCTAGAGAGCATACTGCATATCAGTACAGAGACAGACTGAAATAAAATACACTTTGCTCTAATTCGTGAGAGCAAAACACATACGAGTACAGACAATTTGGCTGCCGTAGTATGTACAATGGCATGCTTCAGTGTGAGCAAACTACATGCGAGTGCAGAGCAAACACATTCTGTCTCTTTCGCACCAAAGATAGATAGGTACATCCTTTACATTCTTTGCTTTCTTCGCATTATGGCAGTGTCCTTGACCTAATAAAACGAGTTCGCACGTGTCGATCAAATTAAAACAAAGTGTTTGTTGTTTTTGTTTGAAATAAAGACTTTGGCGAAAACAAAATAGAAAATGGGCGTTCATGTTTGTCATAATTGTCACAGTTCTAACCAAACCTTAATTAAAATATTCTATGCATGGTCGATGGCAGGGATTGGTCGACGGAGCCCCGCTTCGCGGGGCTCCTACTTCTGGGTGGTTTATAAAAAAATAACCACGAAGGGGAGGCGGGGTCTGTCGACCCCGCCATCCCCTTCTAACCTAACCTGTCCGAGTCGGGGTGCCCTAAAGACCAGATTGCATCCAGTTTCTCCTGGTAACAAATTAAAACGGAGCTTATTACTGATATATTAATATGCTACCTATTACTTATTACGATACTCCTTATTAGCTGCCAACCCATTATATATGGTACCCTCTATTGTATGCGCCCTTTTGCTTTAGACATATGCGAACAAACCGTATACTTATACAGACAGGTCTGTAGTCATACGTAGTTTGCTTTAAAAATATGCAAGCAAACTGTATACTTATACAGACTGGTCTGTAGTTATACGTAGTTTGCTTTAGAGTATTTGTTATTTTTAAGAGCACAAAGTGATCTAGTACAGACTATGGGTGTCTGTACTGATATACACAATGGCAATACGCGACCGGGAATCGGCAAACATAAGGTAGGACGCCCTTAGATTAGGTTGAGTGACGGATTTCGCAGGGTGGCTGCTAGCAGCTGGATAAGAGTAGCCGAGGACCGGCTAAATGGCGTGCGAATAGAGAAGCTGCAATGAGTGGCTGATAAAGATTTACATAATTTTTCGCCAGCGTATTTATCATACTTGGTAAATAACTTTTAGCAAACGTAAAATAAAATACTGAAAATGTAAACAATGCAGTACCTATTGGCAAAAGTTTTAAAGTCTTTTCTTTAAGAAAAACAATCAATTGGAAACTTCTTCATTTCCTGCATAAACGTGATAACAATGGTTTTTGTTTTGTGGACTTGTAAGTCTTCCACGGTAACAAGTTTTTTTTTTTTAATCAAAGAGCAAAAATCAAAGTGCGGAGTCAGTCGCTTGCAATGTTTTTTTGCGTAATTTTTTATGGGTTTCCAAACATTCATTTGATGAGCAATAATATTTAAAGATATTGCAAGAGTATAAGTACATCATTTAGAATATTAAATGCTAACCGTCTTAAAACAATATTAAGTTCAAGTAGATAAAAAAGGGAGAAGAGCATCAAAAAAAAATCGTTCGCATCGCTTTAATCAGGAAAAGTGCCCAAAAGGCTGGCAGCTGGCAATGCTGCCAGCCTTTTGGGCACTTTTATGTATGGCAATGATCATTCGTTGGCCAAACATTTTGCCAACCCTTTTGTTACGTGAATACTGGACCATACAACTGCTTGGCGAAGACTAGAAAAACTAAGTAGGCGCTCGGACCCCCATGGCCCCCATGTTTCAACCGCAAACGTGTGTACGTTCCTTGTTTATAGTTTGTATTTCCTGTGCGTATACCAAATACTTTTCTTTCTTTCTTTGTTTCAAACGGCTCTAACAATAAGTCCCATTAAGATTGGAGTACATTATAACTACGTACATTTTTAACTTAGCACTCGGCCATTTTCTTTACTTCATCATCTTTTCAAAAACATAACTTGACTAATTAATAAATTCGTTTCATTCGCCTATTGCTTTCCCTATATCCTGGGGTGTGTGACCGTTTATAAAACACAAGTATTTTAGGATTAATGGCCGATTCCCTTTAACAAAAGATATACAAATGTTATTGATCTTTATTCGGAAATCAGCGATCATTGCCTCTACCGACCGAGATGTAATCTGTTTTTTTTTTCTATAGTTGGCTTTGTATTCTAAATTTTGAGAACGTAGATTCTGGACCTACAGTTACTTCTATACAAGTCTTTTGAATGTATTTTTGTGGTCCTACTTTTATTGATTCACAGGTTCTTGACACAGAGATAAGTACAGTTAGTTTTTTTAGTAATGGAAGTTTGAAACAAATGGCGAGCAAAGCGTAGTAAATAACACTTCACATTATAATGCCCATTATTACTTTATAGACAACAATATCTGGAACGCAAACGCAGGATAAAGCTACGCCAAAAGTTTTTGGCTAAAACCATTGTCCGAGTTGCCAAGAGGAGCACATTGATATGCCTGCGCTAATACATATTGTAAATATATAATCCAAAGAGTGGAAGCTTGGTATATTTTCATTCATTCCGTGTAATCACTCTGCAAGCCAACTTAGGTGATGTATGTTTGTTTGTACGAACTTTATTTTGTACACCGTGTTCAGGTTTCGTGAAGTTTTATCCGCATATGTTCGAAAATTAAATCCTCTTTGCTGTTTTTTTTTAGGGTTTCGTACCCAAAGGATGCCAACGTAACCCTATTACTAAGCCTCAGCTGTCCGTCGGTCCATCTGTCAGTGCGCTGTATCTCATGAACCGTAATAGGTAGACACTTGAAATTTTCACACAGTGTGTATTTTTATTGCCACTATAACAACAAATACTAAAAATAAAAAATAAGGGGTCTCCATATCCGGCCCTGGTTCAAGCCATGGTCCGGGGCGAGGGGGAGTGGGAGGCAGTCGCCTCCTTCTGCGAAGCAGTCATGCTAGCTAAGGAGGTGGCGGGACGGGAGAGGGAGAGAGTCTCCCGTCCAAGCCGCCGCGGTGGACGCTCCGGGCGTCGGGAGCCGCGTGACGACTCCCGGCCACCGTAGGCGCGGGCCTGCGGGCGGTGAGTAATGGGTAGCTCACCGTCCGATCAGGACCAGGCCCGTGCTGGAAGGCGCGTACGTGTTCCACGCGCGCCTCAAAGAGATGTCAGCATCGAAGAGGGGGCCCACTAGGGCCCAAGCCTGCCGGGAAAGCGGGATCATCCAAAAGGGGTACCGCTGACCCGGAACATAAAGGGCCAAGGAAGGAACACGGGTGGGTTTTAGTCAGTAAGAGTCTGACACTCCCTTCCGCTCCACCCAGAGCGGGAGGGGTCATTTGATGATTTCCCATCCTCAAAAAAAAAAAAAAAAAAAAGGGGTCTCCATACTATAAACGTTTTCATCGGCGTTTTTCGCCTTGTGGTATGGTACAGTATGTCGATTCTGTAAAAATGTGACCGTGAAGTGAACACTTACGTGGAGTGAGCTGTCAGTGCCATCCCACTGATGTTAGGGATTGACCAAACATTAAATTTACAATCATAATCGAGATTTTAATATTTTTTTTATGCTAATTCTGTTGATAATTTTATATTATTTCAAGGCTACTATTTAAGTGGCTAAAAATTACTATTTACGGGTTTTTTTAATAAAACAGCAATTCAGTTTGAAACTGAAATAATTTATTTTATTTTGATTTCCTAAACTAGTTTCTGACTGGATTTCTGTGTTGCTGTTTTATTAAAAAAAAAATACTCTAAATAATAATATTTAGACACTTTTATACTAGATTACAAATAATATAAAACATCAACAGAACTAACATTAAAAAACATAATTAAAATCTCGATTATGATTGTAAAAGTAATGCTTGGTCAATCCCTAGCACCAGTGGGACGACACTGACAGCTCACTCCACGCTCACTTCACCTAAGTTTTCACGGTGAGATGGTTACAGAATCGCAATGCTGTTCGTGTACGAGTCCGATTCACAATTGGCTTTTTTTTTAAGTCGGTGTGGTAAATCGTTTTAGTTGAATTTAGGCCACAACCCACTAATCACCCACTTCCCTGTTGCATATGGTTCTAATATTATTAAGAGGTAAAATTGTTTGTTTGTCTGTAAGAAGTAATCTCTGGAAATGCAGATTCTATTACAAAAATCTTTCACTAACTAAAATGTATAGGTACTATTTCCGAGTGTCATAGGATAGTATGTTATGGTATAATTGACTACCACGCGGAGGAAGTCGACAGCAGTATCTAGTTATATTAAAATATATTCGTATAATATTTGGAGAGATAAAATATATACTTAGTATAACATGTGGAGAGATAAAATCTATACTAATAATAAACGGAGATATATAATCTATACTCATAATAATTATATGAAGAGATAAAATTTGTGAGTTTGTATCCCCTACATACAAACTCTTCATAATTTTCGTAATCTTCGCAACTACTGACCCGATTCCGAAAACTTTATCACTAATAGGAACCTATAGTATTACCAAGCGTCATAGGATATTTGTACTTTACGTTAAAACAATACATTTCTCGAACTTCAAAAACATTTTTTTTTATTTATTTTACAAATTAATAAATATTATAATTATACAGGGTGTTTGGTAGAACGTTGAAGATACGAAAATGGTGGTTAGTTGGGGTCATCTGCTACCCACTTGGCCCAAATTATTTGACCTTGGCCCCACCGATTTTTTTTAAAAAAAATTTTCTTTATTTAACAGAAAATAACCAGATTTTTAACTTTAAATTCGAATATCTTTTTTTGCGATCGGTAAAATTGGCAGGATGTTGTTTTGTATTAATGTTTAATAGTAGCAGACTCTCATAAAATTACTTTTTGGTACAGATGTTAATAGGAAAAAAAGTTATGAGTCTTTAAAGGTACAAAAAGATGTAAAAAAATGCTTAGAGCATAACTTTGACTTGCATTAAAAAAAAAAACTAAAAGTGATCGAGAACTTAGGATTACATCAAAACATTTCTGCTGTATGAGCTTTCTAACGGTATGTAATTTACATTTACTAAATCAAAAAGTCAGGACTTATTTGACAATTTTATCAAGTTAGAAGGTTTTTGACGAAACAGAAAATTAAAATGTTTTGCGAAATTTAAAACTGTAAAGTTGTCAAAAAATGTAGCAATCAATTTAAATGAGAGAAATACTTAAATACCCATTCAAAGGGCCTTTTTCTGTTACTTAAATGTCAGTGGGTAATAAAACAATTAAATTACATTTAAATGAATTTATTCAATTAAGTAATTGCTCAAATTGACGCCCTCCATTTTGAATGCACGCGCGACATCTGCGTCTTATTTCAACGGTTGTCGTCCGAAGCAGCATCTCTCCCCTCATCACTTCGAATGCAGCATTAATTCTGTTGATTAATTCTTCACGCGTTTCTACTACCGTGAAGTAGACAAGTTCTTTGGCTCTTCCCCACACGTAAAAGTCGAGCGGAGTGAGGTCGGGTGATCGCGGAGGCCATGGGATTGGTCCCCCTCTGCCAATCCATGAATTGGGGAAACAATTGTTTAGTAGCTCACGTACGCTCAGACTCCAGTGAGCTGGGCAGCCATCATGCTGGAACACGATAGGCCTGTCTTCATCAAATGCTTCTTGTAGCAATGGTGGTAGATCGTTGATCAAAAACTCGAAATAATTGCTCCCATTAAGATGTTCCGGCAAAAAATGGGGCCCTATAAGCCTGTTTCTAATCACTCCGGCCCAGACATTGACTGAAAATCTTCTTTGGAACCCCTTTCGTCTCTTCGTATGTGGGTTTTGACCTTTAGGGGCCCAATGATGCAAATTATGCAAGTTGGTAATCCCTTCTTTATCGAACTTAGATTCGTCCGTCCACAGTATGCTCCGCAAAAAGTTCACATCTTCTACATCAGTATGCAGCAAATGGCGACAGAACTGCATTCGCCTCCCAAAGTCATTATCTTCAAGATCTGTAATACCCCAAACAAGTCTTAGAACAATAAAAAAATTTACCTAATGGGTTAATTCTTAAAGATCTAAAACTACATTCACAAAAGGGAATGCAATGCAGTGCAGTGCAAAGATGCCTGATTGATACATAGCATAAGACACAAATAAAAAACTGGCGAAGTCAAGGTCAAACTAATTTAAAATTTTCTTTTTTATTTTATTCTAGAAACTTACTCATGCCACAATTTTGTTTCGGATCAAAACAAATGCTTCAATGTGTAAAAATCTTACCTTGCACTGGAGTGTGGAGAAAAGCATGCCTCCCATCTGCCCGGAGAACAGACCACACTTTCCAAATGGACAAGCCAAGTCGTCTAGCTATCACCCTTATGCTAGTGTTAGGGTCTGCCTCAAATTCAGCTAGAATTTGCTCGTCAACGGCGACATCGTGAATTCCCCGGTTCACTCTTGGCTCTTGAAAATTTAGATTACCGGTAGTTCGTAAACGTCGGTAAGTGCTGGCAAAAGTTTGATGACTTGGTACTCGCCGGTTAGGATAAGTTTCCTGGTAAATCCTTCGCGCATCACGCGAATTAGTGTTGGCGCGTCCATACGCTAACAACATGTCAGCGTATTCTTCACTGGTAAAGGTAGCCATTTTTCACCAAGAAAAACGTAATAGTGCACAGTAACAAGAAACTTAACAGTAGGTACAGTAACGTAACATAAAACTTAACAGACAGATAACACAACAAGTAATTAACATAACGACTCGGAACGAAAACAGAAGTGACGGGCACAAACAATCGCAGAGGCAGTTAAGTCTCGACTGATTCAAATTATTCAAAATCATCGTTTTGGCCTCTTCAGCGGGCCCCGCCGGGAGCGAAAGAGAAAAAAACATGCCTTATGACTGCGCACGAGTGAGACAAAATGTTTACCTGCTTAGTGCTCCAGACCCCAGGTAAAAAAATGTAAGTGGTTTAGTTTTCCTAGAAATTTCGCAACAAAGGAGTCTGTGCAGTGACTGGTAACAGAAAAAGGCCCTTTGAATGGGTACTTTAAGTACTCCTCTCATTTAAATTGATTGCTACATTTTTGACAACTTGACAGTTTCAAATTTCGCAAAACATTTTAATTTTATGTTTCGTCAAAAACCTCCTACTTGATAAAATTGTCAAATAAGTCCTGACTTTTTAATTTAGTAAATGTAAATTACATACCGTTAGAAAGCTCATACAGCAGAGATGTTTTGATGTAATCCTAAGTTCTCGATCACTTTTAGTTTTTTTTTAAATGCAAGTCAAAGTTACGCTCTAAGTATTTTTTTACATCTTTTTGTACCTTTAAAGACTCATAACTTTTTTTCCTACTAACATTTTTACCCAACAAAAGTTTTATGAGAGTCTGCTACTATTAAACATTAATACAAAACAACATCCTGCCAATTTTACCGATCGCAAAAAAAGATATTCGAATTTAAAGTTAAAAATCTGGTTATTTTCTGTAAAATAAAGAAAAATTAAAAAAAAAAAAAACGGTTGGGCCAAGGTCAAATAATTTGAGCCAAGTGGGTAGCAGATGACCCCAACTAACCACCATTTTCGTATGTTCAACGTTCTACCAAACACCCTGTATATTCATTGCGGACTCACCGTAACACTGGCCATTCCCCTGGTGGTATGGTGGGTCTAAAACTATACCACTGAGAAAAAAGTGTTGGGGACTACAAGGATCTGGTCTTTAATGGTCACAGTTCTAACCTAACCTAACCCAGATGATTCACCAATAAGTTTATAAATAAGAAGACATTCCTAAATATAGGTAGCTCCTGAATATAGCTCTTGTAATATATGAACAGATTTTCAAGGTCTGAACGCAAGATCACCCAATGAAATACACCAACTATTTCAACTAGGATACTTTAATTCACAAGGAATCGCGCTTACAAAAAAAAGCAAAACTATATAATGGTTTGCTTGGTAACGAATTTGATAATTAATTTGGTAATTAATTTTCATCTCTGTGAGCTGAAAATCCTAGCAAAGTGGACTATAATCCACTTACAAGTTAACATAATAAAACAAATGTATTACCTCCTCTATAATAAGTTAATTTATGCTAATTACTCAGTCGAATATGTTAATTTGATAGCATGCAGATTAATTGAAAGCAAAATAATTATATCCCTATCAACAACCCGCTTGGACAGTTCATTGCGCGTGATTAAAAAATTATATCTGTGACATTTAAAAGAGTCTTTTGTAATTATATTAATTAGCCGTTACTCGCGACTAAAGGTGAACGTCCACTGGTCGGCACCGGCTGCAATACACTCACGGCACGCAACGTATTAAACGGATTTTCCGATGGCATGCGTCCACTGTATCCGGATATTATCTCTTCTTTACAAATTTGAACATTGTCGATGTTTCAGATTATACAATTCTTCATATCTTTCTAATAATAAAATTAAAAGTGACTCATCCATTTTGCATCCATCAGGCAGTAGTGGCCCAGTGGTAACGGCCGCGACTTACAAGTTCTAGGTCGTAGGTTCGAATCCAGACAGGTGCTTTACTTTGTGTAAATTATTTAATCACCACTGCTCTCAAAACGGTGAAGGAAAACATCGTGAGAAAACCAGCATGTCCAAGGCCCGTGTCCCAGCAGTGGGAACATTGTGTTATCAGCCTATACGCTGATTATGGATCCATTTTCCATTGTTTTCGACAGTTCTTACCTCAATTATAAACAAAGAAACGTGCGACAGTGAGCGGTGCACGCCAAAATGCACGCGGTGAACTAATCCATGTGATGTCACAGGCACACATAATTTTTTCATATATTGCGCTCGGTGCGGGCGGTACCTATAGTGAACGCCGCCGCCGCGGCCGTGCTATTATGAATTCCTACAAAGCAAACCTAAATCGGTTGCGTGCCAAGCGTGCGTTGCGGCCAGTGCGGATCAGTGGACGTTCACATTTAGTCAGCGTGTATTTTGGATAGGAATACCAGACGATATGCTCAATAATAAACCTATCAATTCAGTTATAAATATACCAACACCGACAGCAATTCAAAAAACTTTTATATAACAAAAAATAATAAAAGTGCTGGTATATGTATCCTCTATAGGTACTGTCAGCAAGCATACACCATACAGACAACAACACCCACATAATATCTCCTATTATTATAATTATAACAATACTTTGCTGCACCATTTAATTGGTTATTGTGAAACATCCGCAAAATACTACCTACGTATTTAATTATTTGTTAAAAGAGTTTAATGCCAAGTTTCAACGACATGCCAACAATTTTATACAAATATTAGACTACATTAGTATATAAAATTCTTCAGATTTCAGACTGGGCGTTTCCGTTCAAGAAGTCTCACCACCCCGTCTGTGTGTACGGTGGTCGCCAACCGCTGATGGTACGTCTGCGTCACTGTGACCCTGGTGTGGCCACTGGCACTGATGTCTTCCACTATATTGCTGCGGAGGATTGCCGCTGCAAGGTAATTGAACAACGTCATTATTGCCAAACTATCTTTTCGTGTGGAATTCTTTAAGTAGAGGTACTAATGCCTAGGAAAGCTAGGCCTTTATGTTGGACCCTTATCAACTAAAACCTTACAGTACCTTTAGCCACTCTCACCACAATTGCGTGCAGTCTGAGATCTCAGTCAGAACTGGACTACGCTTTTGGCATGACTCGGGCGAACATCAGAAGCCTATTGGAGTTCATTGCAGGCTCTCACGGCATTTTACTTCTACTATTTTATTTCTATAGGGTTAATACCCCATGTCGGCAATATGTATGCTTGAATATGAGGCTTTTGACAACGTTGGATGTGTATACTTTTACGTCTCTTTTTTATTATTTTTTTATTTGTAATGTGCGTTTTGTTTGTGCAGAATAAACAATTTTTCTTTCTTACTTTCTTCTTTTGGTCAAAAATCCTGAAAGTGATCATCTTGGAAAAAATGTTCAACGCTGTTAACGTCATTTAAATACCTATTAGGCGCACCTACCTACGCATTTAAAAACGGCGATGCTGAATTATGTAACCAAAACCTTAATTACACGTCCACTCGACATAGAACTAGAATTAAGGAACTCGTTAGTGGTCTAAAAAAGCTTGGTATCACAAGGCCAATGAGGCGTTGGATTTTGCTTTAAAAATTTGCATACAAATGGCCGACCCTCTTCTTAGCTGGCGTAAAAAGCGACTAAGTGACCCTTTACAGTTCCGACGGCTGCCGCGTCGCTGCGAGGTCGCGGAAACAGCGCGAAGTCTGTGTAACACTAGTAAACTTAGAGTCTATACATGCACTGGTATACCTGATAAGTGTTCCTGCAGAAAATAGGAAAGTTTTCTTCCTGGATTTTAGTCTGTGATGACAAAATATAGACATAAGTGTGCAGTGAAAAAAAGATGGACAGTTGTGTCCTTTACTCAACCTGAGACACTTTGCTGCTATTAGTCTGCGTAATCTATTCCGGAATCCGTTAGCCTAAAACCCCAGCAAATACCTCAATTAAAACAAAAATAAATAAACGTAAACAGCTTTTTTATTGGGCTTTGATACAGAGTGAGAAAAAAAAGTACTAAATTTAGCACATAAATCGTGAATGTGTCGAATAAAACAAAGACAATATAACTCAAACGGAAAAACATCGGTAAATTAGCTATAAAATCCTCCTTTTGTCTCTGAATGGGCCGTATTTGTTCTTTGGCGCACTTTTTACTGCATACAAATAGGTTTCTGAGGGAATATTTTAGGACAAACCTGTTTTATATGAACCATCTTCTGTTGAGCTCATTCTGCCAGGACTTGCGAATAAGACATAAAAACGTTATGAAAGATGCGCACTGAGATTTATAGGATTCGGTGAGCTACCTGACTGTTCGTGGAAAATAATTACATATCAGAAAATTTAAAAGGCTAAGCTACAAACAATTTTGTATTCTATACGCTCACGTTCAAAGGATAAAACCTTAAAAAAAAAATGAGACCCTGGCCTTAGAAACGATGATGATTTGGGCTCGTTTCTGACTGATTGGCTGGAGATTTGGAGAAGGAAAAACCCAAAGAAAATTGGAAAAGAACGGAGAAGACCTTTGTCTAGCAGTGGAACAAAATAAGTTAACAACAAAAGAAAGTTTGCTTATTCTAGTTAAATAACAATAAACCTTCAACAGTGGGTTTTGTTCATTTAACATTTGATTAAACAGTTCAATTACCTAATTTAATGGGAAATTAACACTGACTATGTAATGAAACCTTATGTCTATAACTATTCGAGAGCTTATAGTTAGTTGAAAGTTCTCTTTGAATTGAAAACGTATTAATTCCACTCGACAATATTCCTGAATTTCAAACCAAAGCTCTGATCAAACTAAGGTGAATCCTACGCGGGATTCGGGATGAAATTCACTAGCGCCGATGTTGTCAATTAACTTGTGTGGAGGTGTTCAAACTGGAATGAATAGTTACGTGACTTCCTAATCATTAAAACAATCGATGCGCGCAGTCGTGCACGTCCCGCGTGGTATTTGCCTCAGTTCGAACACTCTTTGAAGCTCTGAGCTAAGAAATTGGTAAGCCTACGCAGTTATAGTAGAGTTATATATCAGCCTAGCCTTTTCCCAGCTATATTCCGGTCGGCTTCAGTCTTACTAGATGCGTCTAAACACCAATATTTTACTAATCGCATATCTACTTCTACAATGCAGTTACTGGTTAACACGATACTCCTTAGCAGGGACTGAATTACCCAAAAATTAAGGTACCTTTAAATTTGGGTATGACTTCATACCGGTACATAAGGGTTACCGAAATATTTCGATACCGTAATTTTTTTCAGTATCGGAATTTTGCGGTTGGAAATGCATACCAGTATATTTAGGTAGCAGTACCTTAACCTTTATAAATGTATCGGTAGCAGAACCTAAACCTTAATAAATAGGGGTTTTCTTTGACACACCGCCTCGCCACTTTGTCTGTCGTTCACTTGCTGATTTTTGCACATTATTATAATCCGGTATTGGTTTTTATTTCCGATCGGAAGGACACGAGCACGACTGTGTAAGCCTGACTAAGCCGAGTGCCTACCTAAAGTTTTCTTATATTTCTTCTTTAAGGTTTTCTTTCGTTCTTCTTATCTAACTAGTGTTGTGAAAAAATGTTACCTCATAAAGGTGTAGAGCATATACGTAAACGTAAGTAACTACAAGTCTGTGAAATTTAATTAGGTTAAATTATTAATATACAGTTTATATAAATTATAAACTGTATAATTGCAGGTGTTATCATAGATGAGCCATCTGAAAGCTCAGATGACTCTATTACAGATGACAAAGAATTAGACCTAGTGTCTCAGTCTGATAAATATATTTATGAAATAGACCCCGAAGGCACAAATCCAGAACTAGATTCCCCAAGTTCACCGGACTTACTTGAGACCAACAAAGTAACTCATTAGAGTACTATGTTCTGTGACCTAGGTAGGTATTGGCGGAGCAGCCTTCAAACACACGAAACGAACACAAACGATTTCCGTGCAGTGTGTACCTACCTGATATGTAAAATATGATGCACTGCAGAGTGAATGTGTTATTAAGAAGGTAAATACCTAGGTACCTGCAGTGAACCAAAGGCAGAATTAAAACCATTTTGTGCAATAATCTGAAGGTCTGACCACAAGTTAGCAAAAAAGGTAGGAGCTGAATCATCAGCAAAAGACACAATTTTTGCATTTGTGATGTTGAGATTGCAGAGGTCATTTAAAAAAAAATTGAAATAGCGTAGGACCTAGCACACTGCTTTGCGGTATACCGTAAACAAATCGGGAGCTCGTCGCTGAAATGGTCACCAATTTTCACCATTTGCTTTCTATTAGTCAGCCTTTAAAAAGATCAAACTGCATTCCTCTGACGCCTGCTCTCTCTAGTTTAAGTAGAAGGGTAGAAATGGGGCCTTAGCGAGATCAAGAAACACTTGACTTTTTGGGACTATTGATTTTCTCTACCATAAAATGCGTTACTTCATGAACTGCATCACAGGTTGACTTGTTCTTCCAGAACCCGAATTACTTAGAAGATTTTTTTTTGTTTTTTGCGAAAGAACCTACCAATCTCTTATTGATTAGGCGTTCAAGAACCTTCAAAATGGTGGGTATCGAGCCATCACCACCCTAAAATAATAAGTGGGTGTATAATAGCCTTTTTTAAAGCTGACGGAAAGACAGCTGTCTCAAAACTGATGTTAAATATGTGGTCAAAACTGGCGCTAGAGTATTACAGTATCTCTTAAGTACCGCAGGAGAGATACCATCCCATCCAGTGGCTGCAGTAGATCTAAGGGACTTAACTGCAGATTTGACCTCATCAATATCCGTGTGAACCAATATAAATGATAATGAAGAAAAGGTAGTGTGGGACCAATGTGAGCTGGGTGAAGTATGGTCGTTGATAATATTATCAGCAAGTTTTTCACCGATGTCAGCAAAGAATTTATTAAGATTACTGCAGGACTGAAAATATTGTAAGATAACAGAAGGTACCAGTAAGAATATTCCTATACGTAACAACTACAAGGTATCTTCTTACTTTAAATAAATAATTATCAAAAACATCAGCAAAATGTCTTGAAATTATTTCATCAAAATATTCAAGGTATTTCTTCCAAATTATTAGAAATTGAAATGTTTTTAGAAAAAACAAAGTTTGACATTGTTTGTTTTACTGAACATTGGTTAAAGGATTATCAAATGCTAATTAATTATGAGAACTACAGTGTAGGAAATCTATGCTGCGTGGAGGTTCTCTAATCTTAATTAAAAATTGTTTAAAATCTAAGCAACGGAATGACATAGTTGGTTTATCAGTTGAACATTGCATCGAACTGTCCTGTGTTGAGCTAGATAAGCATGTTGTAGTGTGCGTTTACAGACCCCCTAATTATCAGAACTTTTCTTTATTTGAGTCAATAATGGAAGATGTCCTAGCGAAACTTGCATCCAGTAATAAAGCTGCAATTATTTGTGGTGATTTTAATATTAACATTTTGGAAATTAATTCAAATAGCAGTAGATTATTAAGCCTTTTTAAATCGTTCAATTTATCGAATGTTTTTACTGGACCAACTAGAGTAACTCCGAGTTCTGCTACTTGTATTGATAATGTCTTCTGCGATTGTGATTATTTAGTGAAAGCCATCGTAAATTATTTGCCATCTGATCATAGTGGACAAACGGTAACTTTTAAGTTTAAAACACCTTTGCAAAAAGTGCAAATATAATTTAGACCACTAACGACTGGCAAATTATGTAGATTCAATAGTACCCTAAACAATAAGTTAAATGTTCTGAGTCATATTAGGGACGATGCAAATAAATTGTATGAGAATTTATTTTCAGTAGTGCACAATGAATTCAATAAAACTTTTGAAAAGAAAACAAAAAATATTTGTCCTAATTTTGTTTTTAGTGACTGGGCAACTAGAGGTATTAGGATAAGTAGGGAAAGACTGTTCGATCTGTACGACCTTAAGCCCTACATTAACACTGAAACTTTCAACAAGTATGTTGCTACATATTCAAAAATTTTTAGGAATACCTGCAAGATAGCTAAAGCCCAGTACATTAGCAACAAGATTAAATAAGCAGAAAATAAAATAAAAACAGTTTGGAAAGTTATAAATAACGAAACTAGTAGGAAAAAAATTCGTAGCACAGATTATACATTGGAGACTTCACGTGGTGCCATAAGCTCTAACTTAGAAGTCGCTCAAGAATTTGTAAATTTCTTTACTAATATACCAGTTAAAACGACGGAAGCTTTGAATTCCTCACCAGATGTCTCGATTGATTTATTAAGAGCGAACGTTTTAGGCTGCCCGGTTGACTTTCAATTTAAACATATAAACCCTATGATAGTTATAAAAGCTTTTCGGCAAATAAAAATAAAATTGACCGAAGATCTATGGGGAATGTCTATCAAAGTTTGTACAGCAATAATCGAGACTATAGCACCATACTTAGCTTTAATATTTAATTTGTGTGTAGATCAAGGAGTCTTCCCGGATTTAATGAAATACAGTAAGGTTATACCACTTTTTAAATCTGGGGACAGCAAAGACACCAACAATTATAGACCAGTATCTGTGTTGCCAGTATTCAGCAAGGTGTTCGAAAAGGTAATGCTCAATCAAATGCTTAATCATTTTAACACCAACAAAATCTTACACGATCAGCAATATGGTTTCACCAAAGGACGTTGTGCGACTGACGCCGGTGTCACTTTATTAAAACACATATTTGCAGCGTGGGAGGAGGCCGAAGATGCCATAGGGATCTTTTGTGACCTCTCCAAGGCATTTCACTGCGTTAATCACAAAACCTTGCTCTTAAAACTTGAGCATTACGGACTAGGTAAACTCGCGCTTAGTTTAGTACCATCTTATTTAAATGATAGACAACAAAAAGTGCAAATGAATGGTATCAATTCACTTCATTTAAAAGTACAAATGGGTGTTCCACAAGGATCGATATTAGGTCCCTTCCTCTTTTTAGTATATATTAATGATCTACCCCATTTATTTAAAAACCAACCACAAATGGTATTATTTGCTGACGATACTTCTTTAATCTTTAAGATAAATAGACGTGCATCAAATCTTGACGACGTAAATAATGCCCTACTGCAGGTACATAATTGGTTCACTGCTAATAATTTAGTATTAAATGGGAAAAAAACGAAATGCATAAGATTTGCTTTACCGAATGTTAAAAGTAGTGATTGTGACATAGTATTGAATAACGAGAAATTAGAATTTGTCGATGAAACTGTTTTCCTGGGAATAACGCTAGACTCAAGGCTGCAATGGGGTCCTCATTTAACATCTCTTGCAGGACGGCTAAGTTCAGCAGCATATGCTGTAAGAAAAATCCGTCAATTTACTAATGTAGATACCGCGAGGCTAGTCTATTTCAGCTATTTTCATAGTATCATGTCTTACGGTATTTTATTATGGGGACGGGCTGCCGATAATGAGTCTATATTTATTCTGCAGAAAAGAGCTATCAGAGCAATATACAGCCTCCGCAGGCGCGATTCTCTAAGGGAACTGTTTAAAGACATTAACATCATGACGGTACCTTGTCAATATATTTATGAAAACATCATGTACGTAAGGAAAAATTTTAATCTTTTCAGTAAAAGAGGTGAAAGACACAATTATAGGACTAGAAATAGGGACCAATTAGTTCAACCAGGTTTCAGACTGGCTAAAGTAGACTCATCCTTCATGGGGTACTGTTTAAAATGTTACAATAAAATACCTCCCCACATACTCCAACTGAATGAAACGAAATTTAAATCTTGTATAAAACGCACACTATACAGCCAAGCATATTATAAGTTGGGGGATTATATCGCTGACAAAAATGCTTGGCTCAGGGCTGGTCCTGCTCCACAAGGGCGCGTATACTAAGAGCGGGCACGGGGCTCGAGGCCGGTGCAGCGGCAGATCGCGCTGCGCCGAGAGGAGCTCCGTCAGGTCTTGGTGGCGGAATGGCGGCAAAGGCTTCTGCGCCCTACCGCCGGCCTCGCTACCGTCGAGGCGATCCGGCCAGTACTCGACGACTGGCTCGGGAGAAGGCACGGCTCCCTGTCGTTTAGGGTGACGCAGGTGCTGTCGGGGCACCGCTGCTTCGGCAAGTACCTGTGCCGCATAAACAGGGAGCCGGACGCTCGGTGCCACCATTGCGTCCATTGCGGGGAGGACACGGCGCAACACACGCTCGCCGAGTGTGTAGCTTGGGAGGAGCAGCGCTGTGTCCTCACAAATGAAGTAGGAGGCGATCTGTCGCTGCCGACCGTAGTGCGGAGGATGGTCGGTAGCGCAGAGTCGTGGGACGCGGTGGTTTCCTTCTGCGAGGACGTGATGTCGCAGAAGGAAACTGCGGAACGGGAGAGGGAGATCTCGACTCCCTTCCCCGGCCGCAGAAGGCGCACCTGGCGCAGGAGAAGGGCGGACAACGCCCTTTTCCGGCCCCCATGAATGGGTCCAGGGGCGTGGGACTTGGGGAAGTCCTCGCCGCCTATTTGATGGACCCGAGGCGAAGGCGCGCGCGGGTGTCGGCGCGCGCCTATGAGACGATGGACGGGGTAGTTAAACACCTCACTACCCCGTGCAGGAGACGAGGCCCGGACAGACCGGGCCAGCACTAGTGTGGGGCTGCGGAAGAATTTGGATTCCCGCAGCCCCGCGCGCACGTGCGAGGAGACACGGGGTGGTTTTAGCCGGTAAGAGTCCGGCACGCCCCTCCGCCTTTTCCCCAGGCAGAGGTAGTCCATGAGGATTTCCCCCAGTAAGAAAAAAAAAAAAAAGGGCTGGTCCTGCTCCACAAGGGCGCGTAAACTAATTAATTAGCATTCGAAAATAGTGTTGGAGCTGATGAAGATTGTACAACCTATCTTTGCATTGTATAAATTCAATCTCTTAGTATTGTATAATTGCATAGCACATGTGTGAGCACTATGTATCCACTATAAAGCTTACTGGGTTCGTCTTTCATTGACTTGAATGTGCCCTGGCGGCTGAGAGTATGTCATGCTCACTCAAATGTGTCGCTGGTGGTGGCGTGTGTATTGGATCATTGAGTTCCCTTCAAAATGGTTGAGCTGAATGGTGCTGATCCATACGTCATGTTCGTGAACGGGCGCCGTCAGTAGGCACTGGTCATTTCTTAGCTGCCACGGCTTATTTTAATTCCATAATTGTTTTTATCTTTTTATTACGGACGCTTTTAACGTGCACGTCTTTCTACATCGTTCTCACATGTATAATTACAACATGAATGATGTAACCACTCTATTGTAACAATATTTTGATTTAAAAGAGTGTCCATGGAGTTTCTTGCCCGTTCTTCTCCATAGGTACCTACTACGCTTTGGAATGGGCAACTAGCTTCATTTTTCTGACTGACCGACCCCTTGACAATTCAAAAGTGCCTGTAATTGGTTTATTTGAAATAAATGCTTTGAGTTTGAGTTTGAGTTTGAAAGGAGTGTCAGAGTGTGAAAGTAGTTGTGTAGATGCATGTTGTTTTTTTTGTGATCCATTGTATAGTTTCCCAAAGAACCTTAGAGATATTTCCATCTTTATCGAGCTCTTGGGTGTCGAATTGACTATTGACCTTTTTTAATATTTTATTTTAGAAGTTTTTGTATCGCATAAAGGAAATTTCTAGCGTAACATTATTAAGCGATTGTTTCAATCTTTTATGTAGCAGGTCTCTGTGTCTCATACACCACAGCAAGCCCGGAGTGATCCAAGGTTTGAGGATCTTTTTGTTAGATAGGTAATTTTTTGGTCGAAGAGTTTTCGGATATTGCGGTAACCATGAGACCAACCAGCGCATCAGTAGCAACATTGGAGTCTGACATAGAATAAAGCAAAATCTAGTGTCGCCATAGTCTTATCAAGGCCGTCGAAGTCAATTTTGGTGCTGGATCTAACAATAAATTACCATGTGGTTTTTTGCTGGAAATGCATAGCACGGAAGAACAATGATCAGTAACAGTCATATCGAAGACTAGTGAGACAGTTGTCCTTGTAGTTTTTAGTAATCAATGGTCCAGGCAGTTGTTTTCTGGCGGCGGCAGCTGGTCGGTTGAACGCGTCCCAAAGGGTCATGGCCACCCGGCTGGTCCGAGGATACCGTACGGTCTCCGGTGAGGCGGCGAGTCTCCTTGCCGGTAGTCCGGCAAGGAGGCTCCGCCGTGGGATCTGGAGGCAAAGGTCCACGCGCACATATAGGAGTGGCGCGAGGAGGCGAAACGCCGGGGCGTAACTCCGCTGCCGCGAAAAAGAGTAGAGAGTGCGATTGTCGCAACCCAACCTTGGGGCACGCCTCGATTACGGCAATAAGTCCCCTCTTAGAGGAGTGGCTAGAAAGGCGCCACGGCGTCTTAACTTTCCGCCTGACGCAGGTCCTCACCGGACACGGTTGCTTCGGGAGGTTTCTGTTCCGGGTAAGGCAGGAGGAAACGCTCAGGTGTCACCATTATGTGGATCACCCGAAGGATACGGTGGAGCACACGATGGAGGTCTGCTCGGCTTGGGCGAAGCACTGCCCTGTCCCCGTGGAGGCGATTGGCGGTGGCGATTTCTCGCGTCCGACCCTGGTCCAGGCCATGGTATGGAGCGAGAGGGTATGGGAAGCCGTCACCTCCTTCTGCAAAGCAGTAATGCTCGCAAAGGAGGAGGCGCAACGCGTGAGGGAGAGGCAAAATTTGCGGCCTCACGCCCCTTGCCGCCGCAGGAGACGCCCTGGGCATCGGGAATCCCAAGCCAATTCCCGGCCACAGTAGGCGCGGGCTTGCGGATGGCAAGCAATGGGTAGCTCGCCGTCCGATAAGGACCAGGCCCGGGTTGATGGCGCGTGGTTTTCCACGCGCGGCTTAAAGGGATGTCAGCACCAATAACGGGGTCCGCTAGGGCCGATTCCTGCCAGGGTTGCAGGAGTGTCCGGTTACCGTGGCCCCTGGCACAGGCAACTGAAGGAACATGAGTGGGTTTTAGTCAGTAAGAGTCTGACACGCCCTTGCGCTCCGCCCAGAGCGGGAGAAGTTGTTTGATGAATTCCCACCATAAAAGAAAAGAAAAAAAAATGTTTCCTCTGGTCGGAAAAGTATGTCTAGAAATCCCACCACAGACCTACACTACTGAAGTTACTTTCGTCTATAACATGTTCCAACATGCTGCTGCTTTATTTATTTCTGGGCGATTCTACAGCAAAGAAGAAATCCGTGGAATGCAATTGTGTTGAGGTAGTCATGGGAGCGAGCATAGCTACAGTTTTGACATCGGAAATAGTGGGAAATAAGTTGTTGAGTGAGGATAGAAAATGATCAATGTTGCTTATCGACGGCGACCGATCAGAATGGCAATGTCAGACCCCACCCTGATTGATAATTCGGTGGCGGAACTACCAAAGCAAAGTTCATCACAGGTGACAGTAAGGGTGGACCTGACATATGATA
Organism: Brachylomia viminalis; assembly: GCA_937001585.2. Lineage (NCBI taxonomy): Eukaryota > Metazoa > Arthropoda > Insecta > Lepidoptera > Noctuidae > Brachylomia > Brachylomia viminalis. Next base: position 7,132,366 of record OW443302.2, on the reverse strand, counting down.
GACCACAACACCATCACTTTGATTTAAGTTTTTGGCTGTGCTGTACATAATAAAGTGGAGGTAAGGAAGGAAGGCTTTAGGAATGTGGTGGTTACTCGAACACAATAACCAGCACTCCGTCAAGACCAAAATGTCACAATCCATCGAGAGTCGTTGTAGTAGTGTTTGTAGACTAAGAAAATTACAATTGATTGAACTAATGTTCTGTGTAAGGATTTTTAGATAATGTTTTGTATGTTTTAATAAACATAAAAAAACATAATCTTTTAATAATAGGTAAACGAAGAAAGTAGGTAGGTAGGTACTTACTATTATGATAGCTGAACACACAATCACTAGGCAAGTAGAGGCATTATTTTCCTTTGAAAATTAAATAAATGCGTAAACTGCGTTTCTACGCTTTCTTCCCATTTTATTAATATTGATTACATTGATGAACGATAAGCGGTCGACTAAATAAAAACGTATTACCCAGTCGGCAACAAACAAAGAGATTAGTAAAAGAGTACAGTATACAAAATGTACAAAATACACAAGTTCTAACGTGTTCGACCCCCCCGCGCACCTGCGCCGCGCCGTCACGATTTTTTTTCGGTACCGAAATCGTGTAAAGGTTAAATAACGGTTTAGCTCAACCTTTATTTATAAAGGTATCGGTATAGCACAACCTTTATTGTAAACCGGTACCGGTATATTTTTGAGGTATCTTAACCTTTAACCGTAACCGCTTTCAGTCCCTGCTCCTTAGTAAAACTGGTTGTCAGGTTTAGGGCCTCTGACTAACCGAAACGAATATCAAAGATCTACGAAACTTAACAGGCTTTCCAAGGCACGGTGGGGTGTCGATTAGTAATGGGTTGTCACCCATCCATGAACCGACTGCCGCAAGCGTAGCTTAACCCGTAGATCGACCCAAGCGGCTGTGGCACCGAGTCCTTAGTAGAGTTTTATAAGATCAGAAAATTACTAAGTAAAATTCCAGAAGGTCTGAGAGCCTTTGAATGAAAGAGATTTATTAATACCTAGTCCTTTTAGCAATGAAGTTACAACACAAAGGCTTTCACACCGCGGTCTACAGTTAGGGGTATCCGTACACAGTATTTTATAGCGTAGTCTGTGGGTCCCCCTCTCTTATCTAATCAACCCATTGTTATCACTCCTTTTGCCAGGCTTTGGATATAGGTCAAACGCTACAGGACTTTGTACTTTTCTCAATATTCCTTAGCCTATGTTTCCTAAGAAAGCGGTGAACGGTCAATAACGGCTGTCCAAATACAGAGCGATTTTGGACACCTTAATGTCAAATACTGTCCATACTGTACATTTTATGTCCAGGCAAATAGCTGTCCATTCCAAGGTTGCCTGGAAGAGATCAAAGAAAGCGATAAGGCCGCCTATTGTATATTAAGTAGTGTTCAATTTATTTATTTTTTGTTATGTATTTTGTGGTGTACAATAAAGAATATATAAACAAATAATAAATACTGGTGAAAATGACAGATTTTCATGACGGCCGATATAATATGACGGCCACCGCTCGTCTACCAAACCGTAACTTCAGACAGTTATGTTGCCAAAGTATCCGAGATTCCCGTGTAATAAAGAAATATTCAAAATGAGGGGTACGTAATTATTTAAACGGCTAAAATTTAAATACCTACAGGTTAAATGTGAATGTGCAAAACATTGAAAATTTTAATATTTAATGTATCGAAATATCGACAGTTGTTATACCTAAGCTTAAAATGTTTAACATTGAAATGCCGAGCGATTAGCATATCGAATGATTAAAAATGTCGATAGGCATCGTTTGTTCAAAATGTCAACATTAAATACACTTGTAGCGGTAACTACATCGCCACATACGAACTAGGTACGCATCACACTGACGTCACGAAAAATTATGCATCGCGCAAGCAGAGTTTACCGCGCGACTAGCATATATACAACTTCCCGACATCAATCTTTGGGCAGTTGCCCTCCAAACACGACACCCGTCTCGTTGGAGGATCCTCCCTTTTCTATGGAGGTATGAGTGAACTTTACAACCCGTTCCTCGTACTCTATTGTACTTTTAAAATCGTACCAAAGGTATTTCAACAAGTATATACAATTCGTGGTTCCATAAATAATCATGAAAAAACCTTTTCATTACTCATACTCGGAAAGTAGGTCTGAAGTTGCCTGAGGAGCGGGTTGAAAGTAATACTTTTCAGCCCTAGGGAGAATCGCTTTCAACTGACACCTGTCAAATTATTAAAAAAAACTAGTTCTATTTTCACATTTCTATTTAACCATGTTCCAACTTCCTATACAGCCACTCAATTACGACGCGATGTAAAATTGAAATAACATAAAGTTTAGTATTAATATTAAAGAATATAATTATATTTTTAAATGAATTTATTATAATTTACTTTCAACTATTTCTTTAAAATAACATAGATTTGGGCAAAATATTTACCATTTTTTAAATGATGGGAATGAAAAATAATGGCTGAATAGCTAGTACAGCCCGCGCCAAACTTTGTGACCGCCTTGAATATAGTCGCGATTCCGAACTTGCGCATGGTACAGTCGAGTGGACAATACGTAATCTAATCAACCAAACAATTTTCGTTTTCTAACATTTTTAATACTTATTATACTATGTCAATTTATTTTTATTTGGTGATTATAAAGTTCGTGTTTATTTCATATGTCATTGTAACAGAAATAGAAGAAGTCACAGAAAAAAAAAATGGCGGGAAAGCGGCAATCCGATCTTCATTTGTTTTTTCGAGTTGTAGAATTTTGTTTATGCTTCCGTATAGCAGAGATTTGTATTAACACAATGAGTTCATCTGATTCAGATATGGATTTAACACCTGATTTCATAAGAGAAGAGGCTCATTTTTTCTTTATTTAATTCATGTTTGTTTTTTTTACTTTCCTTGTATTGGTAATGAAAAACACACTGTTTACCTCGGGTTAAAGACTTATTTAGTCCCGAGACGGGGTTTGGCGCCTGAGCGCAGCGAGGGCGCTAACAGTACGAGAGACTAAATAACTTTCAGCCCTAGAGTAACAATGTACTATTCCTTAACTGTTTGCGCTTTGTACCCATAAAGATAAGGCATCCTACGACGTCATGTTTGATTTAATTAATGATTGAGTACTGTACAGAAAATGAAATTTCATTGAACTCGTGATATTATGTAATCATGGACTTCAGAAAAGCTCCACCCTTAAGTTTGCGCCAAAATTTCGAGTCAATTACTTTGAAAGGATGTTTTTTTCATCTGAGACAAATATCATATCGTAAAATCAAAAAGGATGGATTGTCATCGAATTACAATACCGACAATAACTTCAACCAGGAAATTATGTGTCTTATATCTTTAAGTTGGACGATGTAATTATGTATTGTAAAACTCTTTCAAATGACAGTTACAGAATTGCACAATGGTTTGGTGAAAACTACGTTATTGGCAAAAATAATCTACAACCAAAATATAGTCCACACTTTTGCTGCCAAAATTACCAATCTACGATACCGCGCTCTCAAAATAGTGCTGAATCCTTTCATCACCATATTAATGAAACATGTTCTAAAAGACATGTTGCTGTTGTTTTTTTAAATGGGTTTGCTCTTGACTCTAGTCTAGTCAGTGGTGAGAGAGACAGAATCGACTATGGAGTTAGCTAACCCAGAAGCAGCCTGTTCACTCTCACTTTGAAGAGATTAGGGTTGTATGCGTTCGGAAACACAGACGCAGGTAGAGAGTTCCACTCTTTTGCTGTGCGCATAACTAAAGACATTTGGAAACGTTTAGTGCTTTTAACGTTAACATCAGCGTTGATGAAGGAAACAAAAGTAAATTAATTGAAATTTATAAAATACATAACGGAGACACACAGCTTACAAAAAGGAAGAAAACTCTGCGAATAGGATGAAAAAATATATTAAAATACTGGAAAATATTACAGAGTACTCCTTTGTGAATTTGTAATGGCCATAGCTCCAAATCTTTAAAGTATTTATTATTTTATAGATATTTTCTCTATAATATGATTTTTGACTATTCAATAAAGAGAAGGATTCTTTTGTTTAATATTTTGTATGGTCCATTGACATTTATTACAGGAAATATATTTTTAATTTGCGTACAAATCTGTTTTATTTTGGGTATATAATTTGGAAAATAAATTAAAATCAACTACATGAGGTTCTCCCTTGTTTATTGTAACAATTTTAAATATAATTTCTCATTGTATAATTTCAGTTCGTATAAAATAGTCCAAGTAAAATTATATTTAAAGGTGTTCTACAAAACAAGGGAGTTCCAATATATGACTTGTACATAAATAATATCAATATTTAGAACATTCGATACTCTGTACTTCGATATTTAGCAGATTCGATACTCTGTAGTGCGATACTTAGATGTCAATTTTGTAGATAATTCGATTTAAGGTAAAATGGACGTAGGTTATCTAATCATTCGACAGTATAAACTTACGTTATTTTAATTTTCGGCTTTATGGTCGTTCGATATTTAAGTTTTCGATGTTTTGGACATTGACACTTTACCCGTAGGTATTTTAATTTTCGACTTTCAAATATGTACCCCAAAATTAGGTCAAATTGCATATATATTTTTGGTTTAATTCTAAACCATCAGCCTGGCTAGCCTTTTCCCAACTGTGTCAGGGTCGGCTTCCAGTCTAATCACATGCAGCTGAATACCAGTATTTTACATGGAGCGACTGCCTATCTGACGTCCACAACCCAGTTACTGGGTAACACGATACCCCTTGGCAAGACTGGTTGTCAGACTTTCGGGCTTCTCCGTATCGACTGGCGAAGATCAACGAATGACAGCCGGGACCAACTTAACGTGCTTTCCGAGGCACGGAAGAATCTCAGTTTGTAATGGATGGACCTACCCACGGATCAACCTCGGCAAACGTTGCTTAACCTTAAAGATCGACGCGTGTAGCGGTTATTGTAGCCACGAGCCCCTCCGAGATTCCTTTGTAACAAAGATATCTTAAGTAATTTTTTTTTTAAACGTTGCCCCACGCTAGGAATTTCTCCTGTATTGTGGGTGCGTTTACAAACATTTAAACGCGCTTAAACGAAGTCTTATTGTGTGCTTAAATCTATTTATGGTTTAATACTAAACATGCTCTATAAACTAAGGGCACGTGAATATAAGATAAGACCCTAATGGCCTTCTGTTCCTGGGTCTAGACACATTTATTCCGAAACGCAACACAAATCAGGATTTTATGCCTCCCTTTTGCTGTCATCAATATCCTTTAGGCCGTACCTACAAATCCTTAAATGCCGCAGTTTATTTCAACAATAAAATAATAAACCGAGCTATTATTTGTGGGCTCCGAGACAAATTAATTCAACTCTTGGATATCTAAACTTAGGTAGGTAGGTAAAACTTAGTTATCTCACAAAGGCAACTTAGCTATGAACAGTTTTGTGTTCTATAGACATTTGGTCTAATTTCATTGTCTTGAAATGTGTCACACTTTGACTTTGAATAGACCCACTTCATGTTTAAGAGGCGAGTAAACAATGAAACTATATGTAACATAACATCACGCCTGTACTCCGCGAAGGATTAGACAGAGCTGTACAAGTATATTATAGTTCACCCACATTTTGTCAGTTATCTATACGTAAGTCATGTTTGTATGTAGGGGGCGAGCCTGTTGCCATCAACTGGGCTGCTACAGATAATTCCAGATTGAAAAACCCAATAACACTTTGCTCAACTCCGGAATCGAACCCAGGACGTCATGCTCAGCAGTAGTGCTTGCGAGGCAGGACATACGATGGCGAAGAATCACGTTGTAGTGGTTATATGTAAATATCAATGAGAATGGAACGTGCGTTCGTCTGTAAAATGAAACACGTAACATATAACGACCTCAGAGGCGACCTTGCCAGTTGACCTAAAGTAGGGTATATAAGGTCCTGCGAATCGTACGCACGTCCCTTATTCCGCTGCAACTCCTAGCCTGAATACCGCCTTATATCAGCTCTCAATTTAGTTTCCTTTTTTTTTTTTTTTTTTTTTTGACATCATCCACACAAAGTGCACAACGTTCGCATTCTAATCTCAGTGTCAATCTGTCAAAAATTGTATAGCGTTTACCTACATTTTTGACATTAGACTGTCGCTGAGATGAGATTGCGACTTGAATTTGAACTTTTTAATTACGGGAATTGGCCTTCTGGTCCCGAACTAGGCAGAGCCTGTACTACGGTAGCCTGTTGACTGATATTAAAAAAAAAAATGACTTCAGTTGTACAAGAAAAGCACTTATCTTAACACTATGCGGCATTACAACTAAGGAAACAGAGTGTTTTCGACGAACTCTGGCACCCAAAGAAAGATTTAACTTGTGTTTAGGGTGCCAGCGTCCTCGCCTATGATTTGAACATACAGCAGTAATTGTAAGACGAGCACAGAATATCATGATTAAATTATAATAATAATATAATTACTTAGCTAATGCAACTATGATGTATCCTGTATACATACTTACATACATAAATACACACCCAGACACAGGTCAAACAGACATGTTCATGCACACAAATATTTGACTTGTCCGGGGATCGAACCCGGGACCAGCGGCTCAGAAGGCTACCAACCACGCCAACCGGCTTTGTGTCCAAATAATCTGTTCTGTTTGTGCAAGTTTGTCCTCCGTCTCTTAACGTCTTTGTGTAATTTATAATAAGGGTGGCGAGGTAGGCAGTAATACAAGTCACATACTTCACGAGTCGTTTATTATTGTTCACTACCCCATAACACTTCAACATGAATATTTTTTGAGTGAAGGCTGAAAGGAATTTTCCTCCCATACATTGTTGATAGATCAAACGCCGTCTTTCTATCAGCAAATCGTATAATTTTCTTGTTATTACGACATCTTAAGACGCAGTTTTATTTTTCCAAGGTTTTCCTTCGTCAGTTTGGGGGACAAATAGTATTACAAGTGTGTGGCTTGTAGCTTAAAACAAAGTAAGTACATGTGTTGTAACATGGTTTAATAGCTGGTAATTAAAAACTTTTATCATTAACTTGCGACAGCAACTTTATGACGTCACTCGACACTAAGTTAAATAAATAAAGCAGCGTGTAATCTTCCTGAGAGCTAAGCTATGTAATAAAATGTAATCTGTATCTTTATTTGACAACAGGAGACGCTCGTTGCTCATCTTGGATACAAAATTACGAAAGGATTTGTCATGTTGGAAAGTTGATTTAAAGTAGGTACATACGACTCTCAATACGACTTGTTGGTGTTGAAACGCGTGGGAGCTCTTCAAGTCAAATCATTTACCTATTTCTTTGCAAACATGGGTAAATAACTGGTTCATAGATGTTGTCATAGAAGTAAGTTCTCCATGTTCTACCGTCACATGCGCTTGCAAATCATAATCAAGTAATATCATTTTAAATAATAATTACGACTATTACGACTATTATTATAATTCCATTTTACAAATTAATGTCAAATCATTTGAATCACAATGAATAGAAAAATTTCATGATATTACATCAAATGTCTCTTCGAAGTGAATCAGGGCGCACGGTACCGCATCTTCGCAGTTTCTTGAAATAAAAATGACAAACACAACTAGATCATAAAGCCATCAACGGCATAAGTAGCGGCGGAAGAGACGGGCCAGAACCTGTCCAGAGCAATTTGAGTCACCAAAGTCACGTTTAAGTCCTTAGTGTTCTGGAATAAGGTTCACGCAAAGTGAATCAGGTTGGTTGAATATTAATTCCTTAACTGATTTTGCGAAATCTTTTGATTTCAAAGCTCGAAGAGAACTAACCACAGACTACAATATAGTATAGGAACTAACTTAGAAAACTAGGCGATGCTCCAAACATCATACTTGTATCCAATCCGTTTCGTAACAAAACCTACTCTTTCGGTAACTGCCAAATGAGATACTTCCTTTTAAACTTCATGTTTACACCGATGAAAAATCATTTGAGGCAAATCACATACCTTCAATTTTATATGTAGTATTTAGAATCACTACAAATCTTATTAATATTTGGAAATCATGACACTAACTTTTCAATGTATTCCTTAAAACGTTAACTTCCTAGTACTCGCCTTAGAAAAATAACGCAAGACTTTCGAAAAGTACTTCTGTAGAATGGTTTAGGTAAAAATGCAACTATTTTAATTAAATCTGCCATGGCTTTTAGCAAAATATCCCAAAGTTTACTCTGTACGGCTTCCTATAATACGACCTCAGACTGGCTTGATTTTCGTTATTCAAATTCACTGAGCCTGACTTGTCCTGGCATTCAGAGTTTGCTTTGAGTCATGAACATGACATCCCATATACTCGTATTGAATGCGACGCGTCGTCAAATAGATGAGTTTTAAGATGTCTTTTGAAATAGAGCTAACATAACTCCTGGAATTAGATAAGGTTTGTCTTTTTATTTTCATCTCGGTATACTTTATCAGTAAAAAAACACACAATTTACTTGTGTTTTTAAAGTAATTTTTCACTTTGTAGTGTTTTTTTTTAATTTGAGAGTCGGTGGTTTCTTTTTTATTTGTGTTTTTTTTACAGAAAATAAAAGACAAAAATAATGCTATGAGCTTATATGGGCATGCTAATCTTTTTACGTAGGAAAACTTGACCCAAGTGTGAGTCGTAGTGCATAAAACAAATTATTTAATTGACCACTGCACCAAAAGTCTCGCATTATTAACTGACTTCAAAAAAGGAGGAGGTTCTCAATTCGACTGTATTTTTTTTTGTATGATTGTTATGCGATCATTCCGCCAATTTTGATGATTCTTTTTTTTGTTTGGTAGTTCATACTTCAGAGGTGGTCCATATAAATTTTATAAATCGGTCGAGCGGTTTTAAAAAAATCTAAAATTACTAAATTATTTTATATAAAAGACGATCGTTTTCGAATTAGTGTGCGAAAACAGTTTTTTCCAAAAAAAAAACTACACTATAAAGTGAAAAATAACTGGAACTGGAATAACTGGACTTAGAAGTCGGTTGTTTTTTTTTTAAGTATTTACATCTCTGATTTAATTTTAAATTCAACTTGTCTCGCACTTTTACGTCATTCTCTGATTTAATTTTAATTCAAGTATATAATATATTGAAAAATAATCTTTAATAACGTTCTGGTTATTCTAATTAAAAATACTGACCAACTTCATAACTTCCTGCTTTATTTTCATTAGAAGAAAGAAAAAGGCTATTTAAAAAATACTTCTTATTATGAACCTGGTTTATCGGCTATAAAAGCTAGGTATGTGATTAGTGAATGCAGGCGCCTGTTAGTAATTCTAGCAGTTTCCGACAAAATCTACATACCGTACGTCCGTACCTCGTTTGGCAACGCTGTACGGAATAAATGTCGCTCGTTCACCGAATAGAAAGGTTTTTTAATGTTCCGAATACAGGAAACGGTTAAATGGTAGGTAGGTTACAAGAAGAAAATAGTATTGTGTTGAAAATTAAAGAAATAAATAACCTTTATTTAAGCATAGGAAGCTTTTTGTAGGGCTGTATTGAGGAGTCGAGTTAAACAAAGTTTTTTACAAACTATTTACGTACTTGTTTCGTTCGTATATTATGTTTCCGGTTATTCTAAGCTCAAACTCAAACTCAAAGCATTTATTTCAAATAAACCAATTACAGGCACTTTTGAATTGTCAAGGGATCGGTCAGTCAGAAAGATGAAGCTAGTTGCCCATCCTAAAGCGTAGTCGTTACCTATTAGAGAAGAACGGGCAAGAAACTCCATGGACACTCTTTTAATTCAACCTATTGTTACAAAAAAGCGGTTACATCATTCATGTTGAAATTATACATGTGAGAACGATGTAGAAAGACGTGCACGATAAAAGCGCCCGTAATGAAAAAAGATAAAAAACAAATTAGTAATTAAAATAAGTGGTGGCAGCTAAGAGATGACCAGTGCCTACTGACGGCGCCCGTTACGAACATGACGTATGGATCAGCACCATTCAGCTCACCAATTCTGTTTTTACCAATGGGTTTTTTTAAATGATTTTATTTCTGTAAGTAGGTTTATACAAACACTTTTACACGTCAATCGTATTTTAAAAAAACTAGATGAGGTCGGCATTTCTTAACTGACTACTCTGAGAAGAAAGGCCGAAATAAACTCAGAGGTCACATTCTCTTTTATAGGTCAGACAAAATCTTGGTCAGATCATGTGAAGGCTATGTAGATCGGTGTCTGAAATGGTCTTTTGAGGAAAGAACCACACAGATTGAGTGGACCTATCCAGTCAGTGCACGCAATTGTCAGCAATCGTGCAGCTCAACTCAGAACTTAAGGAGCTCAATGATTCGACGAACAATACCAAAGAAAGGACATTTGAGTAGGCCGCATAAATTACTCAAACTGCCAGGTCATGATTAAACTAACTGAGAAAAATACGAAAAAAAGCAATGACCGACATAGTTCTCACATTCACAGTAATTAGAATGAATCCTTGACATTGTATGGTTTTAATAATTAATTTAATAATATATATTTATATAAATTTAGGTACTAAAATAAAACCCATTAGAATGATATTATAATAATCTTTGAGGACCATGGAGATCGGTGTCTAAAATGGTCTTTTGAGGAAAGAACCACACAGATTGAGTGGACCTCTCCAGTCAGTGCACGCATTTGTCAGTAACCGTGCAGCTCAACTAAGAACTTAAGGAGTTCAACGATTCGACGATTCGATTCGATTGATTTATCTCTTCATTTCGTACCTACCTAATGTATTGGAACGAAGTTCTTTAACGTGGCTTGCGGTACAAATGGGCTGGTAGAAATCGACAGGCGATGAAAAAGCGTAATGCCTCCATGCGCGATTATCTCTCTCTCTGTCTCTTTCTATAATATACGTGCGTGTGTGTGAGCGTGCGAGTAATTTATTGCCATTTTTTATTTTTTTTCCATTTGGTTACTCTCAAAGGATGTAAATTTATTTCATTGTGCCTGTTATTTAATTCGTAATATACAGCGAAAGGAGCTTCGTTCTAACCATTTGTCCCGTGACACCTCTCGACTTTTTTTTACCCAAATTTATATTCTATTCAGCTACATTCCTCGATACTGGTTTTTCAGAGCAACTTTCTAATTTTTAATAGCAAAATAAATCAGTTATTAAAATAAGTACCTAGTATGCGAAGACAAAAAAAAATCAGCAACAAATTTTCCTTGTAATAAGTACTAAGTACTTTCAATATTTCCTGCAGTGGCCATACTATGACGTTTAATTCCATCATTGTTCCAGCGTGAAAGGAGACGGAACTATACATACCGATAGCACTACCTCTTTTTCGCAACGGTATTATGATGGTATTAACACGTCATAGCATGGCTCCTGCTCTTTCATAATAAATATCTGAAAAGAAAGCATAAATTCGGCACTCTTTACATAAGTCTTCTTAAAATCAATTTTGTAAATGGCCCTCTCTATGGCAAAGACGACCTTTGACTTTGAAGATAATAAAAATACTCTAACATTTTGACGGCTTTTCGTTGTAATTGACCTCGGGAAGAGATAAGTAATCCTTCTTATTGTTCTGGACCGTTAAAAGGGCCTGTTTAGGTACTCATCTACATACTACACCCATCTCATGCTGTATGCTCTAGGCTCTATGTACTTACCTACATTTTATTGTACGCCCTAAGGGCAGGACATAGCTGTTCGCGAAACACTAAATGAACACCAGCTGTATTATGTACACTTTCCTATGAATAAAGATAAATTGAATTGAATTGAATTGAGGTTATTTGACTAGTAAATAGGCCTCATTTAATGAGTTAAATTTACAATAGTTGTTTTTTCATTTATCACTGAAGATTGGATTGGATTGACACAGCCTAAAAAAAATTCAAGAAATCCAAAAGCTCAGTTTGGGCATTCAGCTGGGCAATGTCCTTGCTTTCGTTAACTACCGATGGCAAAATCATTACCATTTTACGGATTATGTCCTACTTCGTACTGATATATGTTTTTCGTTTATAATTTTACTGTGCCATAACCCGCATAATTAAGCTGTTAACAAATTAAGTTGTATTCCCATTAATGAACGAGAAAATTGCTTCCATCTGGAAAACTGGCGATCGTTGACTGAACGAGTTTAAATAAATATTGCCTGCAAGTGGGATCAAAGAACAAATGTATTCTACTCACGCATCGTTATGTTGGATATGAAACTTTTGCATTTTATCTCTTGCGATGTCTTCTTTGTAAACTAAAAGTGCAGTAAACCAGACATGCTCAAAATATTTTACTTGAGGAACTTCCATGTAGAAGACTTTGTTGGACTAAATGAGTAGTCTGTGACTTCAGCCATTCAATTCTTTTACATAATATAGGTCCTCCAGAGCGTATTTCGGTCGTGGCGGCCCATCTAAACGGAGACTAGCCTTCGGTGCAGGACAAAATTATAGTGTACAAGTGTGTGCGCAGATACAGGTGCACTCTCCCTCCCTCTCGCTCATAGTCCGGTCAAACGGGGTAAATAGGGATGCAGGGGTGAATAGAGATGAAACTTTAAAAGGGATTTGAACCTTGAAATAATACAGTTTATTGCCAAAAAGGACTCATAATGTGTTTACTGTAATATAATTAACAATTAAGTGCCCTTGTTGGCATAAACTATATTATTTCAAGGTTGAAATCCCTTTTAAAGTTTCGTCTCTAATCACCCCTGCATCCCTATTCACCCCGTTTGACGGTAGTGTGTTATCCTTTAGAATCTGATGCTTGTCATAGGTCATCTTGGAGGTTGCTAATCGATTGATTTTCACTCTTTAGTATTGGAATAGATGATTCACATAATAGGTTTTTTTTTTAAACGTGGCTTGAAGTTTTGTGTCATTGTTTGACGTTTAAAGCTTTAAGCCTTTAAATAAACCCTTATGTTATTAGCACCTGTAACTAGCCCTTTAATTTTAAGTAAGAATCGAACGGATTGAGATGACGAAGAGATTGCTTTTTCTCTACACCACGAGACATATCACAGTTAACGCCTGTTCTACCTGAATAGTTGAGACTTTAGAAAGAACACACGTTGGATGTCATTTTGTGGATCGGGTTAGACGACAGATGGGTGGAGTGACGAGATAGTATGTAAAAGCGTACGAATTTGTCGTCTGTCCATTTAAAGTTGTGACGTATCGAGGGATAGACGCCTTACACCTGAATAAAGCAGATCAGACGTTTCACTTTTTTCACTTTTGTCTTGCATTCGGCATCTTTCACTCGAAGTGAATCGTTTGAACACAAAATTAATCAAAGTGACAAATGAGTCAGTGATCCGATCCAACGATGTTAAATGTCAGCATTACTCGGTAGCATCCTAAAGCCATTGTAAGTTCTTTAAACATTATGGAATGTAAATAAAGATATAAATATGAATATCTAAGCATCTTTTACTCGCCTACCGAATGATCGAAAAATTAAATAAAAGGAGCAGATGAACGTTCATTTCTATGTAAATTTGTCAGTGTCGTGTCACCGTGAACATAACATAAACACAATCAGCCTATAATGTTCCCACTGCTGGGACACAGGCCTTAAAAAAAGGCCAAAATGAATGAAGTATGAATTAATATCAATTTGAAACAGAGGAGATTCTGATTATAATTTCAACCCTCAGAGTGCTTTTACACTAAATTATGTCCAACGTATGTGTTTACGCCACTTTGATGCTGCGTTGACACTGCGTAAATGGTATACGAGCCGTGATTTTAATAAAATGCGTCACTTTTACGCTAATTGTATAATTTCGCATACACATAACAAACCACCATTAAATTGAAATTGTATAAAACAACCTCTATATTATCACAGTCTCTACCGTATGTTGTAATAATTTAAGTATATTACAGGAAAGAAGGAATTATTTATAGCGCGACTAAGCCGACTGCAGTACTCGCCTTTTGTATTATTAATGCAAATGTTTTATTCAATATTTCAATCCTTTATGATGAGTATGCTTTGCTCGCTGACATGACTTGTCAAACATAATCATATGTTAAATATATACCTGTCGGGACAGGAGACTGATTGTAGCTGGATTCTTCACCGTTGAACATTATTACTAGGCGAAGATGTGTGTTGCGGGCGAGAAGAAAATCTCTAAAGATGATTATTAATTTTTAGATTATATTTGAACTTCACAAAATGTATAAAACGAATCGTTTGACAGTTTCTAGGCACTTGTTGTCCATACGATGTCCAATGGTCAAGAGAGCTGCGCCACGCCGCCGCCGCCTGTAGCGCTCTCGTCGACTCGCACGAACATCAGGCTAGAGTCTGCCGAAGCGCGCCAACTTCACACTTGCGTTTCGTTGTCAATTGACATCCCGTAATCATGACTCTTCCGATATACCTATATTAATGAGATTTTAGCTCATAATTACTATTAGTGGCTTCAATCACTCTTGACTTTTTACCCGATTGCCCTAGAAGGAGGTTATTGATTTTGTCTAATGTTTTGCCACTCACAGTTTTGAAGTACTACCGCCTTTCTTATTTCTGTCTATAAGCAACACTACTGTGAAAGGTATGGGTGCGGTGCAGGCACATGACATGAGACATTATGGTTTTGTCCCTAAGATGGAAGCCCTCCTACAATGCCTATTGAATTGCTTGGACTGCCTGCTTATTTGACAGTAGAGTTCGTTAAAAAGTTAAATCACCGACACAAAACAAATCCTATAAAAAGTTAAAAAATATTAAAATATATATACGTTGGACCTTTAAATTTAATATAAGTCGTTTATTAGCCATCCCCGACCGACTGAAAATATTACCTACAACTTATTTTAAACTTAAAATCCAATACATATTATATTTTTACTCTCTAGAGGTTTTTGTTTGCGTCAGGGGTGTTTTTTAATTTTAATTATAACTTTTATTGCGTAATTTTTAAACTTAATATACTAATAGTAGACACGCTACGATAGACACGTGGCTCACTTAAAACTGCGCAGCTGTACCTACATAATGTTTCCCCCAGTGAAGCTAGTTACTAACTTATCCTCATTTCTCTTTGTTAATCAATCATCAGACCCTGCTCACTACCTACTTATAACCTGTTCATTGAGACCATTCCAATGAGCCCAAACATGATACTTCTGCTGTACGTTGGTGAGGGAGTTGGGTATCCTGCAAATTACAGGTAATGCTGAGACAGCATCGGTTTAAGGTTACTATGTTCTTCTAATATGGTTGAAGTAATAAAATACCAAATTTCGATTCGTAAAGACCTGTGGAAGACGCTCACATCTCTTCATCGACTAGAAACGCAAACGGCGGATCAGATTTTCTTGAAACATAGCTAAGAATACTTTCCATTAAGTCATTTTTCAAAAAAATACTAAATCGGTTCAGCAGTTTGGGAGCTACGATGGCGCAGACAGATACACAAATACATCCAATAAACTTATAACGCCCGTCTTTTTCCGTCGGGGGTTAAAAAGGCGTCATCCATTAACAACAAAGATGAATTTATGTTTAAACCTTACAAAAGGTTTGAAAAAGATTTCGATAAAATTAAGTCTAGCAACACATCTGCCGACATTTACACGACGGAAAAGTCCGCCCGTTTAAGCATGCAACACTGTTAACCTGTGACGCATCAGACCGAAATTACGTTGCGTAATTTTCTTAGAGAACAAAGCACGTGGGATTTACGCCGCGCAATTCTCGGCAGATGCGTCGCTACGCTATGACATAAAATGCAAAAATCGTTGGAAACGTAATGTTTATATTCAGCCATTTTCCGCTGAACCTTCTAACTTCTCTGGCCAAGTGACCTACCACGTTAAAACACGATACACGTAGGAAGACGTCATGTATAACATCGCTTGTGGCACAAAATGTGGTAACAATATTAATCAGCTGCGGCCGTAGAACACGACAGATCGTAAACATTCACTGTTAAACATGGTCGAAGCCTGTAAATCAAGAATAGGCTTTAAACGGTTGGAGTTAGGTGGTTATACAATCGCGTCGAGTTTCTGTATTTAAGCTGATTTAAAATTTTTCTATGTAATCAAAATGTTTGGTCGGTTAGTCAGTGAATCGACTTTGAAATCACATACAACTGAAAATTATACAGGGCGTCCCACGGATATGCCACATGGAGGCAAAGTACCTTGAAAATTGTAGATGGAACATTTTACTGAAAGAAGACATTATTTGAATTTAAAAAACAATTTAAACTGCATTCATAGATATTTAAATAATTACATGGTTGAACCGGAAATCAAACCCGTTACATGAGAAAAATAATCACCCTGTAGCTTTATCATACCGATCGAAAGGCTTCATCATAAGGATTATTTTTGGCTAAATAACATAATGTCACAAATAAAAGTGACAATTGGGAGGAGCCGCGCCCTGACCTCATCTCAGAAGTAGGCAGTGACTGGTCGCTGCCGGCCGTAGTCGAGTCGATGGTCGGCAGCGACGAGTCCTGGGACGCGGTGGTTTCCTTCTGCGTGACAGTCGTCTCGCAGAAGGAGGCTGCGGGAAGGGAGAGGGAGATCTCGTCCACTCACCTGGCCCGCAGAAGGCGCACCGGGCGTCGGCGGAGGGCGGACAACGCCCTCTTCCAGCCCCCCTAAATGGGTCCAGGGGCGACGGACTCCCCCCCACACACCAGGGCCCAAGGTGGCGGCGCGTAGTGTTCGACGCGCGCCCCTCTTGGACGTCGCGGAGGGAGTCAAACACCTCACTACCCCCCCAGACCCGAAGAGGCCCGCAAAGGCGGGCCGGCACCAGTCGGGGGTTGCGGAAGGATCGTACGTTCCCGCGACCCCCGGCGTAGGTGTGAGATGGAACACTGGGGTGGTTTTTAGTCAGTAAGAGACTGACAGACCCCGCCGCCCACCCCAGGGCGGCGGACCTCCATGCGGATTTTTCACCCCGGAAACAAAAAAAAAAGGTAGGCACTCCGGTATCACCGGATGGCGACCTACCTCTGTCGTGTGGTAGAGGCCTATTTGTCGGACATGGCCGTCATCTACCCCGGTGACCAGGGAGGATGGAACCGGCAAGAGATGTCATGCGGTGTCCCACAGGGATCTGTCCTGGAGCCGCATCTGTGGGACATCGTCTACGACTGGGTGCTGTGCGCTGATCTCCCTAGTGGTGTCAGCGTGGTCTGCTACGCTGACGACGCGCTGGTACTGCCGCAGGGGAGATCACACCAGGTGGCGGCCGAACAAGCGACACGCGGGGTTGCGACACGCGGGGTTGCGACACGAACGCGCTACCGTCGGGTTCCCAAATAATGGTAGGAGGGGTTCACATCGGCGTCGAGTCGACGATGAAGTACCTGGGACTCGTCCTCGACAGACGGTGAAACTTCGTGGAGCATTTCCGACGTTTAGCTCCCAGACTGGAAAGGGCCGGGGCTGCCTTGAAGCTTCTCCTGCCCAATCTAGGGGGGAGAAGCGCCTGCTGCTGAAGGCTCTTCGCAGGGGTCGTGCGGTCCATGGCCCTATATGAGGCACCGGTGCAGGCGCGTTCCTTGAGGTGACAGCCAGCCCGCCGGTTGAACGCGCCCCAAAGGGTCATGGCCACCCGGCTGATCCGGGGTTACCGTACGGTCTCCGGTGAGGTGGCGAGCCTCCTTGCCGGATTACCGCTATGGGATCTGGAGGCAAAAGTCCTCGCGCACATTTGGGAGTGGCATGAGGAGGTGAAACGCCGCGTGCCGGGGCGTAGCTCCACTGCCGCGAGAAATCACGGTACAACGGACAGAGCTCCGGCGGGATCTCAGGGCGCCATGGAAAGTGCGATTGTCGCAACCCAGCGCTGGGCACACCACGATTGTGGCGATAAGTCCCCTCTTTGAGGAGTGGCTAGAGAGGCGCCATGGCGTCCTCACCTTCCGCCTGACGCAGGTCCTCGACGGACACGGTTGTTTTGGGAGGTTCCTGTTCCGGATAAGGCGGGAGGAAACGCCTGGGTGTCACCATCGTGTGGATCGCCCGGAGGACATGGTGGAGCATACGTTGGAGGTCTGCCCGACTTTAGCGGAGCACCGCCGTGTCCTCGTGCAAGCGATTGGTGGTGGCGATCTCTCGCGTCTGGCCCTGGTCAAGGCCATGGTACGGAGCGAGAGGGCTTGGGAAGTCGTCACCTCCTTCTACGAAGCAGTAATGCTCGCGAAGGAAGAGGCGGAACGCGTGAGGGAGAGGCAAAATTCGCGCCATCACGCCCCTAGCCACCGCAGGAGACACCCTGGGCGTCGGGAATCGCAAGCTGATTCCCGGCCACCGTAGGCACGGGCTTGCGAACGGCGAGCAATGGGCAGCTCGCCGTTTGATAAGGACAAGGCCCGGGTCGATGGCGCCTTGTGTTCCACGCGCGCCTCAAAGAGATGTCAGCATCAATGACGGGGTCCACTAGGGCCGATGCCCGCCAGGGTTGCGGGAAAGTCTGAGAGGGATACCGTGGCCCCTGGCACAGGCAACTGAAGGAATACGGGTGGGTTTTAGTCAGTAAGAGTCTGACACGCCCTCCCACTCTGCCCAAAGCGAGAGAAGTTATTTGATTATATACCATCCTCAAAAAAAAAGAAAAGGCCTGAATATTTCCAAGAAGCTTTCTAGCTCTTTACCGACGTACCACCACCAATACATTTATACCCACGTAAAACCATTAAAAACTCTCACTCATCAGGCTATAAATCCCGCAGCTGTAAATCATCAGGCTGCGTCAATGGACGACTGAGTACAATTTCCAACCGGCCGGCCACGGTAACGGTCCATACTGAATGATTCAAGCTAATATTTAACCATAATACCTCAAGCTGTGATAACTAACTATATTGACTTTCAGCAGTTCTACGGAATAGGAATTAACTCCAACGATAGCGAGTAAATTTTCGCCTGTGTTTTGAGAGTCTGCTAATAATTGGTGGTCAAATCAATTAATATGTTTAAACATTAAATTCAATAATTTAATCATTTTAAAATGTGAACATTCTTATTGGTAGCTGAGGCCGGAGTGTTTTTGTGCAAGTATATGCAGGGCGAAAAGTTAGTAGCTGAGTAGGTGCGGCAAGATGAGAGAAAACCGAAAATATGTTTGAATAGTTTCAGATAGGAGCCCACTGTACTATTCCGTGTGTCATTATTTCTCAGAATTTGATCTTTATTAACGACACTATTGGACGGTGCAATAACACAGGCTGGGTTTTTTTTTTAAATCTACAAGTTCGATTGTTAGATATAGATATTGATCTTTAAAAAATCGAACGATGCAGTTTTAGTTTTCATCAATATCGACCCCGAGACTCCCAGTCTTTTTCGGTATACCTTTAGTTTCGGATTCGGTCATTCATGCTGACTTGAAACATTCGCCGTATACAGGGCGTCCCACGCATATGCCACATGGAGGGAAAGTACCTTGAATGTTGTAAATGGAACACTTTACTGAAAGAAGACATTACTTGAATTTAAAAAACAATTTATACTGCATTCATATAAATTTAAATAATTACATGGCTGAACCGGAAATCGAACCCGTTACTTGAGAAAAATAATCACCCTGTAGCTTTATCATACCGATCAAAAGGCTTCATTATAAGGATTATTTTTAGTTAAATAATATAGTGTCACAAATAAAAGGAAGACCATGAATTTTAACATTTAATGTGAAATTTTGTTCAGAAAAATTAAAAGCTGACATTGCCGTAAGGACATACAACTGACATTATCATAAGTACCTATGACTAACTATTTTCCAGTATTTTGACATTTTATATTTTTTTGAAGATATCATTTTATTGTGTCTCGTTGGATACCTAAGAATTTGTAGATACTTTCGGCATATTCTGTCGTTAAAGTTTATCCGTTTTTTTTTTGCAGAAATCAACCGTTTAGTCAAATAATCTACTCAAAATTATGAAAATTGTGTGCTCTGAATTAAAAAAATATTAAAGGTAATTGGCATTTTATAGTTGATGATTATGTATTAAAGTAAAATAAGATAATAATAATAAATAAAAAAAAATCAAAGTTGTATAACGCCAAAAAATATAAAATGTCAAATTACGCGGAAATGGTTGACATTTGCATAGGGATAATTTGGTTGCAAATGACCTCCCCTGCATCCCCTTAATGTATTGTCGACATATTACCAATAATCCTGTATATTCACTATCCAGACATGTAACACTATTGCACACAATAACTTTTATTCGCCCTGAATATCCTTTTAAAAATTTACCAAATGTAAGTTTTCAAAGTCGTCAGATTTAGGAAATGCCCACTATTTCTACATCAGATTTGTCTATTTAAGTCATTATGGTAACCCATAATCAAATCCTAACGGCCGCACACGATCATACCAAAATCAGCGGCTCTGAAGATCACTTTATTTTTAGTCCATTTTCGAAATCTGAAAGTGGACTGTTGGATGAAAAAAAAACTTTCAGATAGGAGCCCCGTGGTCAGACCATGGGGCTTTTATCTGTAACTTTTTTATTTTATTTTAATGTATTTTCGGTTTTTTCTTATCATGCCGGACCTACTCAGCTATCAACTTTTCGCTCTGCATATGCTCAAAAACCCTCTCTCTATTTTTACCTACATGTGCTCAAAAAAATAGTGGAAAGTATTCTCAAAACCCGAATTTTAAGAGTGCTTCACCAAAAATGTTTTCTCCTTTCAGGTATGCTCATCTGAATACACTAGCTGCGAATGGCTTCCACCAAACTCCACTCTCCTGGACGGAATCTACGACTTTGAAGACCTGGATGAGGAATAAAAACAACGAACAAAAAAAAACTATTCAAAAGCACGCTGGCCAAGAAGCGGTTACCGAAAATATTATATTTACTGTTTAGCTTATCACAGTCATAGTATGTAGAATGTGTTCATTACAAAATGTCTTTTATGGACAAATGAAAAAAAAAAGCGCATTTGCCACTCAAATTTTCTCTGACTCAGGCCTTCTGGTTGATTGATGATTCTGGTTAAGTCTTAAAACGTCACGTAAGTTAAGTTAAGTACGATATTATAATAATATGTTGTAGAACGTGGCTCAATAAATATTCTTTTTTAAATCAATCTGTCTTTGTTTATTTTCATTCTACTTTTCCTCACCGTGTCTTCGGGGATAAAAAATTAAAAGGATATCAACTTTACAAATTATGTACGTCATTACCCGGAACTGGACGACCTTTTTGAACCCTGTCACTTATTTTTTTGTCGTGTATACACATTCTCAAAAAGATACCTACTTATCGATACATTATCAACAACACTTTTACTGCGGCGAAACACGTGAAATAAAAAGGCGCTGGACCTTTACGAAGTTCGGTGGAAAAGTGGCCAAGCATGAATAAATAACTAGAAGACACCCACGGAAAAGTGTTTTGCCCTTGATAGATGCACAGTCTATTATAAACCTTTATATGTTAAGGCTGTATTGAGGTGACCTTCCTAGGTCCAATTTCACTTGAAAACTATACCAAAATATTAATGGACAATTCACTAAAGGTCATGAGTTATTCCAAAGCAAATGAAAAAATATATTGTATTTTTTATTGTATCCTAATAATAGATAATAATCGAAAACCTCTTAGTCTGCACAAAAATCAACACAATAATGAATCTGTGACAAGGAATTTAATGTTTGTGACTTGAAGTGAAAATAAAGAAATTCATGACCATTTGCCGTAACCGTTCATTGCAGCGGCGGTCTATTTTGAGGCCCAAGAACCGATATAAAGATCCTGACCGGCACTTGCTTTCGAATTCAGACTATAACACGTAATACCCACCACGTCCACGCATTTAGGCAGTATACTGAATGACTGCAGCTAGTGGGCACGTTGCCAACTAAACCCCACCTCTTCAATATTGGCCAATAAATAAACAAACGTTTAAACCCGTTTAGAGCTAGGAAATAACAGATTCTGCAAAATTTCTGAAGTGAAAACTTCCTTAGGCGCATTTTACGCTCTTTCTGAATAGTGAACGACACTCAACCGTCACGCTCGAGTCGGCGACACTGAATCGGGCGTACTCGGCTCCAGTCGGTCGGTGACGCTGAATCGCGTATACTTCGCTCCAGTCGTGGTCATTAGTACAAGCGATCAGCACATCACATTTCTTTTATTCCTTTAGTGAAAATAAAGTCAGTTTTAATTTTCGTTGAAGCAAATATAATTTTCATGTTCACATAATTTCAACAAGAGTAATTTTACGCATCAACTGCTGCTGTATTGAAAATGATTCACAAGAAATATATGTAAAACAATTATTGTTAAATTGTTCGAGTACAGAGTCATGGTGGCATTTCTTGTAAATGCATTTCAGTTGTTGCCCTTTAACTACAACCTCATTTAATCATATTGTCGGAAAACACAAGCTGATTTCAAGTGTTCCGGTAATTTTTTTGGCAGAATATTTCAATTAAATTCAGTTTTTTTTTTATGTACCAGCCAAAATAACAAGACTGAAATAATTATAAATACTCCAAATGTGATTATTATAAATGTTACTTAGACCACAAATCAGACACACCGAACATGAGTAATAACGT
Source organism: Brachylomia viminalis (assembly GCA_937001585.2). Taxonomy (NCBI): domain Eukaryota; kingdom Metazoa; phylum Arthropoda; class Insecta; order Lepidoptera; family Noctuidae; genus Brachylomia; species Brachylomia viminalis. The sequence continues at coordinate 7,109,734 of OW443302.2, read as the reverse complement.
GTAGGTATAGTTAGTTAATTATTTAATTTAGTAAGTACGTACTTTAGATAGATAGTTGTATAATAATTTACTATTGTTTATCAAAAGTAATAAAGATAAGGTAACATGTTAGAATAAACAAGACCGTACTCACAAAAAAAAAATAAAAAAAAAATGGGGTAAAATGCTCGGTGAGTCTGAACCTCCTTTGCCTGTCATCTTTTTCTGTCTTAGACGTAGCCAGAAAAACGAGACATAGTGACAGTCTATCCTCCATTGGTCCTTCACTAATTATTATATCCATCACGAGGTTCTCTATTGTATACCATAACTTTTTTATCCATAATCTAAAGTGCCATAATTTTTTTTCTCCTAATCATCGTTTGTTCGAATGATAACTTGCCCGAACTAAATGTCACATAATATCACTGGCCATAAAATTAAAATCCCTAAATACAATATGCCCTAAATTTGTTTGTCCGAAAATCATTATCCATAACACGTTTGCTATAAAAATCAGTAATCATAATGTTCAAAAAATTTAAATTTTGTTTTACATAATTATCCTTACTTCTAAAACTATTCTGTCATAATATCGAGTACTATAATCATTGAATCTCCTAATGTTGCCTGAAATAAAGTCATATGTCCTAAGTATTGTATTATATAATGTGTATTATTCCGAATGTTCATCATTTATAATAAAATTGTTTACTGCATTTACTAAAAATTAGGTTTTAGTAACATAACACGTTTGCTATAAAAATCAGTAATCATATTACTGATTTTTATAGCAAACGTGTTATGGATAATGATTTTCGGACAAACAATTTTAGAAGAAGAAAGGGAGTAAGCCCCATCACGAGGCTAGTCAAATGCAATGACAGATTGCACCTCTCTGATTTCATACAGGCCCAAGTGACGTGTTTTCGTCAAAAGAGAGGGCTTTTTTTGCTGAAGAATCTAGGAACTTCAGTGCTCGTTAAAGATAGCATTAGTGGATGCCTGAATGGAATATAACAGAATATAACTGACCTTTTGTTGCAAAATTATTTATAAAAAAAGTTAGTGAAAATTAAGAAAAGTGCCTCTGCAACAAGGGGTATGTTGAGTTATACACCCTTATTCAGAAAATGAAAAGAAAAATCTGAAGAGAGAGAAGAGTATGTGTATATATATATCAATATTCTCACAAAAAATATCATATTAATACAGCTGATTTTGCCGCTAACAACAGACACCTCTGTTTAAACTGTAAGTATTTACTTATCATAATTTTAGATATTTTCTAAATATACATTGTTATTTACCCTTTTCATAATATCTAGCCAGGGTAAATATAAAAATATCAAATATCAAAACATCAGGAAAATATCAAATATCAAAACCTAAACAATCCAGTTACTGGGTAACACTATACCCCTTGGTAAGACTGGTGGTCAGACTTTCGGGGCTGTGACGAGCCGTAACGACTGTCAAAGATCCACGAAACACAGCCAGGACCAACAGCTTATCGTGCTTTCCGAGGCACGGAAGGGACTCGATATGCAAATATAGTCACTCATCCACGACCTGATCGCGGCAATCGTAGCTTAACCGGATTGATCAACCCGTTCAGCTGTTATTACTTAGCCACGAGCCCCTCAAGGAAAATATCAAATACCAGTTCCACGAAATGGCAGGACCAACGAAATTATACATTTATTTTATTATTACTATTCATTTGGCTATGTTCAAACTATTTTAGCGTACGTCATGTTCGTGAACGGGCGCCGTCAGTAGGCACTGGTCATTTCTTAGCTGCCACGGCTTATTTTAATTCCATAACTGTTTATTTTTTTTCTTTTTATTACGGACGCTTTTAACGTGCACGTCTTTCTACATCGTTCTCACATGTATAATTACAACATGAATGATGTAACCACTTTTTTGTAACAATATTTTGATTTAAAAGAGTGTCCATGGAGTTTCTTGCCCGTTCTTCTCCATACGCTTTGGAATGGGCAACTAGCTTCATCTTTCTGACTGACCGACCCCTTGACAATTCAAAAGTGCCTGTAATTGGTTTATTTGAAAAAAATGTATTAGTATTTCGCCTTCATTTTGTATATTTTTCCTCATTCAGTATTATTTTCCTATGGACTGATTGTCCATATTCAGGCCAATCAAATAATATTTACGCGAATGCCTACTTCATTAAGTACTTCATTGAAATAATAATGTTTCGATTACCATCATTGTTATCGTATTACCTACCTGATTGGTAAAACAGGTTTATATTATGTACATTTTACGGCTTTTATTTGGTAGTGGATATAATTAAAAAAATTATGTAAAATGTTTTTTATAACTAGAAGGATGTCAGCGACACGAAGTACCTACCAACGTATGATTTAAAATGTTTGTTTAGATAACAGACAGAATTTTTTATTTTAACCTACATCATCATCTACCTAGCTTTTTCCCAGCTAGTTTTGGGTCAGCTTCTAGTCTAACCGAATGCAGCTGAATACCAGTATTTTATATATCGTCTGAATATCGTCTGACATTGCACACAGCACCATCTAGTTCCAAGTTAAGCACTTCACTTAAGGCTTGTGTTATGGATACCAGATGGTTGATACACTACTTAAATACATTTTTTTTTGTAAATACATACATATTATAAATATACATGACTCGGGTACAAATGTCCATATTCATCATACAAACATTTGCCCCTACCGGGATTCGAACCCAGGACCATTTGGTTTCGCTGACTACACTTAGCCACTGTAGCCACTACACCAAACGTGTCGTCAAAATGTGGATATATGGAGCGGCTGCCTATCTGACCACCACAATCCAATTGCTGAGTAATACGATAACCCTTGGTTAGACTGGCTGTCAGACTTCAGGATTCTGACTACCCGTAACGACTGCCAAAGATCTACAAATGACAGCCGGGACCCAACGGCTTAACGTGTTTTCTGAGGCACGCAGGGGTTTGGATTATGTAATAGTCACCCATCCACGGACCGACATCCAAAGATTTTTTTAAAATTATAGCCGGCCTCTAAACGAAATAATGGGATAAAATAAATTTGTCGACGGTGCGTGTAAAGACCATGTAGATCGGTGCCGTTTCTGTAACAAACAATACAAAATGTAGCCTACATTAAACATAGTAAATTAACAAAGATGACACAGTCAAAAAACCATCTTATCTGATAGGTCATACCATAGATTTAATATTTCTGTGGCTCATACATAATACACGGCTGCCGGTCTGGAGATATTCTGTTTCTGTTAAATAAAAATCCATTAATCAATAAAAACGAGTGCAAATAATTCGTAAACTAAGAGGAAGAACTGACAGACTTGACTTTGCAGTTTGGACTTCAGAGAATACTAGGGTAAATTAAAACGGAATAAAAAAACCGGTACACTGCGAGTCAGACTCGCACACAAAGGGTCCCCGTACTTATTATTTGCTGTAAAAGCGGCAATATAAATTCATTATCTGTGAAAATTTCAGCTGTCTACCTATTACGGTTTATGAGATACAACCCGCTGCCAGACGGACGGACGGACAGCGGAGGCTTCGTAATAGGGTTGCGTTTGGCACCCTTCGGGTACGGAACCCTAATAAAAAAAACAAACAGAAAAACTAGAACCAAAATTTACCTTGCTTGCCGTTTGCGCGGTGGCGCCTCCGGCAAGAGCAATCCGCTCAAGCTGAGCCAGAGGGTTTCCAGAACGGCACTGCTACAAAATACACAGACATGACATGACATCCCTCGCCTTCGTCCTCGTCCTCGCACCTGCCCTCCATCCTCTTCAGAACTTGGATCCACAAATAATTCTAGGTTGGTCTAGTGGCAACCTGCCACGACCTCGGCCAGCATTCAAATTTTGAGACCTAGAATCGAAACAAACAAGACAGCAATTATTAAGCATTCAAAAACATTATTTTCTTTCCCGTAGTCGGGAAAGCCGTTGAAAAATAGCAGCAAAGATAAATAATTATTTTATTCTATAATGTTCTTAAAAAAAACCGTTATTCAAAAAATACAACGAAAAAGTCCCTAACCCCTTCTTTTTGCTTTGCCGTAGTCGGGTAAAAATCACATAAAATCACTCTAAAAAAAACTCATGATTTAGATTTTTGATTACGTAAAATATTAACTATTTTCATACTATTTTACTGTCCAAGTGTGTTTAAATACTAATAATGAACTAATTTCCCTAATACGTAGTTTAAATCATACAATAAAATTACGAAAATGCCCACGCACAACATGGCGGCATGACCAGGATTCTAATTTCGATATTATCGTTTTCAACAGACTTTGAACATAGGACATATAAGATAATAGTAAAGCTTGAATCTTGAGGATTATTTTGATATAATACACTAACACATAGGGTTAAAAATACAGTTGTACTTACATCGTAACATGGGAGCTCTCGACCGTTTGCAAAAGTGTCACACTGACGCTATAACTAAGACGTTCAACTTTTTTTTTAAAATATTCTTCTATTCTTGACACGCTGTTACCAACTTAAAGAAGCGGAATTTAATGCAGCGCTATGTCGTATATATTTTTTAGGAAGCTATCATAGAGTTACCATAGTTTAAAAACGTTTTAAAGGGAACAAGTAGGCGCTGCAATTCTGGTAGTCATAACGTTCAACCGGAAAAAGTTTTTGACTACCATGGTGGTCCGAACGTTCGAATGGTTATTGTCCTATAGCGGTACGAGGAACAGGGTGTAAAGTTCACTCATACCTCCATAGAAAAGGGAGAATCCTCCGAACAGACGGGTGTCGTGTCTGGTGGGCAACTGCCCAACGATTGATTTTTTTTTTGTATGGCATCTCGCAGTTGGCCTTGAGAGGCCGTGACTGCTTAACCGGTCAATTTCCCAACGATTGGTGTCGGTAAGTTGTATATGTGCTAGTCGCGCGGTAAACCCTGCTTGCGCGATGCAGGATTTGCGTGACGTCAGTATGACGCGCAGCTTGCATGTGGCAATGTAGATACCGCTACAGTTCCACTGCTAGGCAAAGGCCTCCTTCCATTATTTCAAAGACGAACCAAAAGAAAATAAAAGATGAAGAGTCAAAGACACAAGTGAAAAAAAATGTTTTTCTAAGATCCACTGATAGACATAGCTTCGAGCCTGTATTCTTCGAAGGATTGGGCAGAAATGTAAAGTGGTGATACTGAACCAACATCCATAAGAGGGCTCACAAACTATAACATACATGTTATAGTTTAGCTACGTACAGTCAGCTAAAAATATGTTTAGATCAACAAGATTCATGAACTCAAGAATGGAACAAAAATTGGAGACAATCAAATGTATTCTTGCTGATGTGTACATCTCTTAGAGGCTGAATGTACATCCATATTTCATATTTCGTATATACTCAGTCATAATGAACGTGTCACTAGGGAAAAGAAATATTGTGGCATTCATTTTGCGTGGCCCCAATCTGGTTATTGCAATCATTAACTAACAGAATTAGGTGCTCGCTTTCCTTCAACACACGTAATAATATAAAGGAATAAAGTGTTTCAAATATATTATGATGTAATGAGGACGGTAACACTTAGGTGTTATGGTTCCCACAAGTGGGAGAAAGAAAAAATATTTATGTCGATGAAATACTTATGAGTTTTTGTTGACAGCGCTTTTTGCTACGCAAGGGATTGATAGAGTATCAATCCCTTGCGTAGCAAAAAGCGCTGTCAACAAAAACTCATAAGTAACTGGAGGCAAAAATCTACTGATAATGACAAAAGTATTGTAACAATACGAATCTAAGGTTTGAAGATAGGTATACCTAATATAGGTGATTGAAAATGGAAAAGTTAAAAAAGATTTACTACGACATACCTACCTAACATGAAAATACTTGAATAATGTTTCTTTGCCTGCCGAGAGATAGGTTGTCATTTGTCTTCTGAAACTATATACTTTGGTCCAACTACTTTCGATCTTTGAAATACAGAATAGTTCATAAACCAGCGCGAACTTTTTCTTAAATTCAATTTGTAGAAACTATTTTAGACTCAACTTTTTATAATAAAAAAGATAGATTACGTTTCGATATAAGAAATCTTTTAATGTGGTCGAGTTGGCTTCAAAATAAACACAAAAATGTTCGATTAGAGTGTAAAGTAAACTCCATCTCATTACTGCCAGAGCTAACACACGGTCGGTGCCCGTCGCACGAATGATCACACGCCTCCAATTTAATTTGGTACTGCTATAATGAGATCCGCTCTGAATTAATATAGGTTTTTGAATAAGGTATCTCGCGTACAAACCTCGTTTAACCGCATCCTTGAAGCACGTATTTTCCCTCACACAATCACACATTTCATATTAACTGCTATCGAAATGTTGCCAGCTGAAACTCGAGGTGTTATTTTCGCTCGTTCTCGCGTCAAACTTCACGAGTATGTGTACGTAAATTCAAATAAGAAAATAACTTCGGCAATATAAGTATGTAAATCTTGTATCAAACAATGCCTGAGACGGTTCTGTAAGTGCGCGATTATACTTCGTGAGACTAGGTAAATTGTGAGGATTTGCTTGTTTACAATTTATTAGTTACTTCAACAAAAAAAAAGTTAGTTCTTATGTGTGGTCTTGATAGATATGTGTGTTTTTATGTATGAAATACAGAAACCACCTGAAGATTCCAGATTCCAGTTTTGCTTATTACAGACTAAATAATCACTTATTTATTAGTTATTATTATACTTAAAGCCGTCAGAAGCTCTAATTCCAGTTATTTCAATAATTATTTGGAATTAATACCTATCTACCTACTTAAAATTAACTACTCCCAATGAGACGAAAGGCGATTTTTCTATAACTTTAATATGTAGTTATAATCACGCTAATTTCAGAAATTTATCCGTCACGGTTTATAAAAAAAATTGCAATGCGTACGTAGGTTCAGTCATAATTGGATACTTAGTGAACTAACAAAACATTACCGCTCTAATCCATCTCTATTCAACCCAGCAATAACCCTGTTTACCTTCTGTAGAAAACAAGCATATTTTATGAGGATATTCCTAAGGTTTTTATTGCTTTCCAAGTACGGCAGGAGCTGCCAACATAAGCGTTTGGTAAATAAATGCTTGTGGTAAACAAAAGACTTATCTCTTGAGCCGTAATGAGTCATGTGCCGCATCTGTAGGGCTCTTCATACGCAATATAAACACGTCACGATATTAATATTTATCAGGGCAATAGTGTATGAAGCGCTGTTATCATAAACATTTGAAGTTCCTACCTTTTCTCTGTAAAAATTTTGGTAGTAGGTATAAGAAAACAGCTAGCCAGCCAGACTTAATGACGGGGCCTTTTGGAAGAAAACCACTCTTAAACGCCCTGTGATTCAACACATATGAAATCTGTACGATAATTCCTTGTTTATTTTATGCTTGAGATATCAGTTATTACAATCGCACGGTCACTTCACAATCTCGTAAACATTTCAAAGCGTGGTATCAAGATTTTATTCGTGATCTTATTTTTTGGGGTAATTTTTTGGACGAATCATAGAAAGATCATAAACATTAAATATCTAAGTCTTAATAGATTAGATTTTGAGAGATTAGAGAGATACTTAGATTCCTGTCAAGGGCACTTTGCAAATATGTGGTGCTCTATCTCGGGGTTCCGACTCATCGTTGTAGAAGGAACAGGAGTTAGAGCCATACCTCACCGGGATGCCATGGCGACGTCGCCAGGTCGCGCTGCCAACTAAATGTACACAGCTATATAGTGGGTGGCTCACCCAGCGCCCGCACCGCTCCAGCACCCGCTGGTAACCATACATTTTGTTGGCGACGCGATCTAGTTGCGCCGCCATGGCGACCCGGTGAGGTAGGGCTCTTACATATAGCTCTCCGTTCATTCAAGACTGAGGTTTTGCTTATCCATCGACACAGGAAAAGCAATGGTACAACGAGCTTTGAGGAAAACATTCCAGCTTTCATTAATTTTTCAATCTGCAAGCCAAATTATGACTTGCAGTTTACAGTGCACTTATTTTGCAGCAAAAAAGGTAGACAAAATAGGTCTTTATTTTGTTTTGAGTTGATAATTTTACATTTCAGTGTAATTTAAAGAACATTAACTAATTGCTAAATAGCAAAACATTGATGTTACGAACTCTTCGATCTCTAACCTCTTTGATGTTATGCTTGAGATCAAATGCTGGCCAGAAATAAAAAAATAGTAGATTGTTATACAAGGAGCTAAAATGACCCATTAAATACGAGGTACCGTCAAACGGGGTGAATAGGGACGCAGGGGTGAATTGAGACGAAACTTTAGAAGGGATTTTAACCTTGAAATAATATAGTTTATTGCCAAAAAGGACTCTTAATGTGTTTATTGTAATATAATTAACGATTAAGTGCTCTTGTTGGGGTCAAACTAAATTATTTCAAGGTTAAAATCCCCTTTAAAGTTTCGTTTCTATTCACCCCTGCATGCCTATTCACCCCGTTTGACTGTAGTTTTAGTCCCGAGCTTTAGCGAGGGAGTAAATAGAAACCGAGTTTCAATGGGTTTTTAGCGCCGTGTGTTACACTCTACTTTTCACTACGATTGCGAGAAAATAAAACAATCCAATACAATATGAAATATGTAGTTTATTTTATTAAAAATTCAATGTACAATTTGTACAATTTCTGGATTGCATTCTACCAAAGAGATCGCCGATTTTAGTACCATTTTCAAAATAAAATGAAGTTCTTTTTTTATGAAACAGTAATAAGTCGAGTCTATATTCATGATTATTCTACTTATGACTAAAGACTTTTTCGTTTTTGTAGGCTCATTGTCATTTGACTCAACAAATTAAAAATAAAAACTTTTTCCCCTAGAGGAAGAATTGCTATTTTTTCTTCGCTCTGGTACGCCACAATGACGGTCTTTTCCTCCTTTCCTTTCCTTTCTTGTCCTCGCTGAAGCTCGGGAGTAAAACTACCTCGTATATAATGGGTCATTTGAGCTCCTTGTATAACAATCTACTATTAAATTTTCTTGTACCTAATCTTGTTTCGATTTTTCTTTGGCATTTGTTTCGATTAGTACTGGCTTGGTATTCTGAAAATTATCTTAATTTTGTTTAGTTATCTTGTAAAAACAACATCTTGCGTTAATATGCCACAAATACGAAGACCTAAGGGTACAGTTACTGCAACCAGAGCCGTTACAATGATCCAAGAAAAAAATTCGCAGCGGTCTATGAATTTGCAACCGGGTTTTTCTCGAATATCTACCCAAAATACTTGGAATTGCTTCCAACAGACCAGCAGTGTTGCAAGAAGACCAGGTTCGGGTAGAGTTAACAACTGTTCACGAGGATCGGTACATCTGGTTAAGTGTCCGCCGAGAACGCACAGTGACGGCTCGTAAGTTACAAAATCGCCTACGGTTGACAACGGGTACTCGTGTCAGTGACCAAACTATCCTGAATCGACTGTACGAAGACCAGCAAACTTCAAAATGACGAGTTGTTCGAATTCCTTTATCCAGGGCTCAACATGCCGAACGTTTAAGTTTCTCCTGTCAATACTTGAACTGGGATATAAATCAGTGGGGTATGGTGCTTTTTACTGACGGGTGCAAAGTATTTTTTTTTTAATGACGATCGGTGCATTAGGGTGTGGAGATGTCGCGGCGAGTGATTTTGGAACCCTGCATACATAAAGTTGACCGTATCGGTGCTTCCAACGTATTTTTTTTTAACTCACATTCAACATATAATGTAGCCAGCAAACAGTCCAGACTTGAATCCAATCGAGCTCATGTGGGACCAATTGAAACGAAGGGTTAGAGAGAGTAACCAAGAGGTCTGCAACCAGCAGCAACTGATTGACGCTTTGAAAATTGCCTGGGAAGAGATTCCAGCTGAAAACGTGAGGCATTTGATCGAGAGCATGCATTCCAGGCTGCAGCAGCGCATAGCTAAAAGAGGAAATACCACACGTTATTAAAAAACTGATAAAATAATAAAATATGAAGATTTTTTAAGTTTTAGCGACTTTTCGTTGTTTGTGTTTTTTATCTTTTTATGTTTTTATTTAAAGAAATAAACATGTTTATTGATAATTTATTTAAACAGCTACTAGCCTAAATGGTAAACAATAGCATTGTTTTGTGTTAACTAAAAGTAAACAATTAATTAATTTATTTATTTTGTTTTAACTTGTATATATTATTAGGTCCAGTGAAGTCTACAAACACGTTTAATTATTAAAAAGGTATAAACACACGGGTCATTGATCCGGTAATGTGCACTGTGCGGTTGAAGCAACTGACAGCTTAGGTAACCACAACGTCTGACCGTTACAGTGGTTTGAGGTCACGCCGGTTACCTGTTTAGGCACTTAGTTAATTTACTAAACTACATAAGTAAGTTTCATCTCAAAATTTCATACCACTTTACGTGGACGAAGCTTAACCGACTGATGACCTGAGGAACGTCGCGGGAATCCGCTGGATGCGAGAAACACAGGTCCAGTTGTTGTGGCGACGCTTGGGGGAGGCCAAAGTCCAGCAGTGGATGTGTTTTGGGTGGAATGATGATGAAAAGCATAATTTGTAAGAGTTGTAGAAAGTGGGGCTTTGAAGTGTCTGTCTGCCTTCAATAGATAAGCAGAGGTTATGATTTAGTAGAGAGCAGTGGTGACCCAGTGGTAACGGCCGTGACTTACGAGTAGTAGTAGGTCGTAGGTTCGAACCCAGACAGGCGCTTTATGTGTTGCCGCGAGAAATCACGGTACAGCGGACAGAGCTCCGGCGGGATCTCAGGGCGGCATGGAGAGTGCGATTGTCGCAACCCAGCGCTGGGCACGCCACAATTGCGGCGATAAGTCCCCTCTTTGAGGAGTTGCTTGAGAGGCGCCACGGCGTCCTCACCTTCCGCCTGACACAGGTCCTCACCGGACACGGTTGTTTCGGGAGGTTTCTGTTCCGGATAAGGCGGGAGGAAACGCCCGGGTGTCACCATTGTGTGGATCGCCCGGAGGACACGGTGGAGCATACGGTGGAGGTCTGCCCGGCTTGGGCGGAGCACCGCCGTGTCCTCGTGGAGGCGATTGGCGGTGGCGATCTCTCGCGTCCGGCCTTGGTCCAGGCCATGGTACGGAGCGAGAGGGCTTGGGAAGCCGTCACCTCCTTCTGCGAAGCAGTAATAAATGTAATAATGTGGTGTAATGTTCGCGAAGGAGGAGGCGGACCGCGTGAGGGAGAGGCAAAATTTGCGCCCTCACGCCCCTAGCCGCCGCAGGAGACGCCCTGGGCGTCGGGAATCGCAGGCCGATTCCCGGCCACCGTAGGCGCGGGCTTGCGAACGGCGAGCAATGGGCAGCTCGCCGTTCGATAAGGACCAGGCCCGGGTCGACGGCGCGTTGTGTTCCACGCGCGCCTCAAAGAGATGTCAGCACCAATGACGGGGTTTGATAGGACCGATGCCTGCTAGGGTTGCGGAAAAGTCCAAGAGGGTTACCGTGGCCCCTGGCACAGGCAACTGAAGGAACACGGGTGGGTTTTAGTCAGTAAGAGTCTGACACGCCCTCCTGCTCTGCCCAGAGCGGGAGAAGTTATTTGATGATTTCCCACCCACAAAAAAAAAAAAAAGGCGCTTTATGTGTGTTTCTGTGTATTTCACCACCACTGCTCTCAAAACGGTGAAGGAAAACATCAAGAGGAAACTGGCATGCCCTAGAACCAAAAATTCGAAAGACATGTGACATCAACGATTACGACCCACTCCCTCTCACCGAGAGGAGGCCTGTGTCCCAGCAGTAGGAACATTATAGGCTGATGATGATTAAGTCTCTTGTTATAGGGGGGAGGGTATTGCCACCATCCGGGCATAAATCTAAACTTCGTGCTGCTACTGAAAAATTCCTAACAAAAAACACCCAATTATTATTAATGTGGGTATCTAACCCAGGATCTCTCGCCCTGTAGTCACGCTTGCGGCCAACGAGGCAGTCCAGGCAGTCGTCAACATCATTGGCAGCCTTGTTCACACCGCTACGTCTAGGCCTCTTGCCTTTTAAGACATGTTCCTTGTTCTGTGCGAGCCCAGGCATTATAATTACTTTTAAATAAAATATACAGCGCCAACTTTCAGCAATTCATGTAGCAAATCTCCCAGCTAAGCCATTTTTCAAGGCAATGTCGGTTAGTCCGTACATTTGTCCTTTCGTAAACGGTCTATAAAATTTTGATGAGTCTGTGAGGGTAACTTAAAACGAGTTAGAGAGATAGTTCGCGTCCCGGGAATTTAAATATCTTTGTACCGGTCGCTGTCTCTTATGTAGTATTAGGAAATTGTTTTATAATCATCCGTAAAACGAATAATTTTAAGTAATACGCGTTACTCATGACTTATCATCACGATCATCATCAGCCTACGACAGTCCACTCCAATTGCACGCCATTCAACTCGGTTCTCGGCAACTCTCACCCTGCTGCTACCAGCCACCCTGTGAACGTCGTCATTCATGACCAGTGATCGGATATTCGGATGCATATTTACGTAAAGATAATTTTTAGAAATGTAAGTATGGAAACGACTTCTTAAAAACTTTCTTTGTAAAAAAATCCCGGGATGCCGGGATCACCGGGAATGACTTAACTAGTCAGGTGTATAGTATGGAAGCGACTTCTAAAATTATTTGTTGAAAAAAATACCCAGTATTTCAATAGGTACTTACAGGAATTATTCTAAATGTATGTATTCCGTTATCTTATCTGTTTGCTATGTATCTACCTACCTACTTTACAATATTAGGTAGATAATTAATATGCATCCGATTCTATCTATATTCAGAAAAAAATACCAAATTTTCGATTCCAGGATCACGGGGTTTTCACGATCGATACAAAACCGCATTCCTTAAAGCCAACATTTAAAATTATGTAAATATACATCCGATTCTATAATCAGAAACGTAAATCTGTCAATCCCGGAACCGCGGGATTTTTTCGATACAAAAGCGCTTTCCTTATTAGCCACCAGCTGAACTTTAGGTGAATATGCATTCGAATATCCAATCTCTACTCATGACTAATATCTTTCATTAAATGTTTGCATAGAGATTCAAATTCAGTAACTTGTTAGAGTTACAATTTCGCTTTAAAATATTTCACAAAGTAAATGAAACAGAGGCATCTAAAGCATTTCAGCAGTTTATTCATTAGCATCGTGAATTTTGACTATTACGTTATTCAGAAATAAATTCCCATGTGTGGCATTCGTTACTTTTTCAACGAAACCTTTCGAAAGAGCTTTGTGAGTCTGTGTCCCATAGGGCCTGATAGTACAGTCAGTGACTTTAATAAATTAGTATTTCAGTAGGTACGAACGTCGACAATATACCTACCAACTGTGAAAGTCATATTATTATAAGATAATTAAATCCTTGACAAAATATGACGATCTTCACCGAAGCTGTTAAGTAACGAATGTATGGTGAGGGAAATTAATTGTTTATCACATTGTCACTAGGTACATCAATTTACCATGTAGGTATTACGGGTTATTGTCCGCAACTCCACCTCAAAGCGCGTAATTTGCGTAAGGAATATGTAATAATAATAATCCATGTAATAGTATTTTTTATACACAACCCGGAATTTACGCCTAGGTACACAAAGCACCGGCCTAGGGACCCAGCCAGCCTAGGGGCCCCAAACTACGACCAGGTAGCTTGCCTGCCTAACTGCAGGCGGACAGGGCTGGGTATCAATTGCTACAGGCTCCTCGCTTTGAGGGGGGCATCATCACATCATGGTACCTATAAAAAAAATTGAGCTCGCTTCGCTTACTCCTGCATCATATTTTCTCTTATTTCTTCAGGTTTTCTACATAAGTCTAGTCTAGAAAGCAACTCTTATTTCTATACTAAATTGACAAAAGAAATCTAATCTCTTTGAGGCGGGGTGCTAAAAATCTTCGAGCTCGCGTCTCTCGCTATTGCATCTTAGTTACTCTTTATTCTTAAACTTTCTTGCATAAGTCGACAAAATAACTCCTAATACTGTATGAATTAGTCAAAAGAAAGCTAACCTTTTCGAGGCTAAAAATGTTGAGCTCGCTTCGCTCGCTCTTGCATCCAAAGTTCTCTTAGAAATATCACCGTTCAATCACTGCCCGCACCAGCTATGCGAAAAAATATTAATGTAAGTTTTTACAAAAGTACTCTAAATAAGTTGTTTGAAGGAAGCAAGTTGGTTCAAGTAGTTAACTTGAGTGTATATGAGGAAAAGATCATCTATGTTTAGAAAAGTCGATTTAGGACGACCGTTGAAGTATATAATATGGTGACCTACATAGCATAGACTGCATATTTTTTTTTATAGTAAGTATAAAATTATATTTTTTATTAGTGGATTTTATTCGCTAAATTTCCAAAATGGCTTCGGGATGGGGTGGCCCTAAATTGTCAAGTGACTAGGGGCCCTGGGTCCCTAAGTCCGGGCCTGTTCAACTATCAAAGAGTGGCAGTTGTGATTTGAATATAAGGACAATTTAAGTTTATAGTCAATTTGATAAATATTTTATTTCCCGACTTTACATTACAAGATATGCTCTTGATGTATCACATGCTATTCGTCAGTGGTCACCAAACATCAGCCAAGTGTAGTCTTTACGGCGATATTATTATGGTGAATGTTTTCGCTGGTACATAACTCTTCGTAAGAACCCAAACAATTTTATGTAACGTATTTCATAAACAATAATAGTTGACGATCACGATATATGTCGATACAGGATAAAAGTTATATTTGTTTTTGTTTGTGAAACGAAGGATATCAATAATTGTAGATGGATCAGTGACCGTTATTGCCATGCTAATTGATAACAAGTATAGTGTCACTATTCCTATGGCACGAAAGTTCGAACTGATATAACGCACCATGAAAAGCCAGCTTCATAATAGGGGATAAACTGTTGGTATTTCTATATTTAACAAAATAACAAATGTACGGCACAAATTCTCTTTATGAGCTAACCTATGTAGAGTAAACGGAAGCGTTTGGCCTGAATATAGTAATGAGAGTCACCCACCTTCCGACGTGGTGTCGCAACCAAATTTCTACGTGACACACAAATGAATTATTTTGTTCAATGCATAAAACTAAGGGACGCAAAAATGACCTTTGCATCCGGAAAACGAACCATCAAGTTTTATGATCGAGGTACCACAGTACAGCAATATAGGGATTTACTTGCAAAGTGTATACTCGGAAACATAATGCTCTCTCTGCCGACCCAATTTTGTATAGCCTCTATGAATCGGAGAACCGTTATGTTTTGGCTGGTTTTGGCATTTAGAGTGTGTTGCACATAGGAAGCAGAATATTTATGAAGATTCAAATTGCTTCCAGTAGGATCGTTACTAGATTTCGGTGTATCGAGTTAAAATGCTGAGAAATCTTATCATCAATCAGCACATAAAACAATTACGTTGTTGCTAAGAAAACTATGAGAGACAAGAATGAGTGCTGTCATAATTATTTTATCTGCAGACAATGAGGTGATAAAAATATACACTGTTGTCTAAAAGACCTAGTTGTAACAGAAAACGTATTTAAAATAACCGAACCGGAACAGAGTGTCATAACAATAACTACTGCCTTACAAAGTCAGTAAAATGAACGGTCTTGAGTATTTCAGACAAAAATATATGACGTTCGTGTACCAGGGGATCATACATCATGCGAAAGTTGCCACAGTTCCAGGTAAAGTTGGATATCACTACGAGTCTCCGGTGACGCACCATAATGTGACTTTCGTGAGGAAGTTTTTCGCGTTTTTGTAAGGCGTAATATGATGAACGGAGCGACCATGTCACGGTAATGTTGTTTTGTGATTATATCGTAGAACAAGACAAAAGTAACTTGTGTTTTTGTGATCTAATATTTCTTTTTGGTTGAAGTAAGACAGCGAAAGGTATGTGATATAAAGTTTTTTGTTTTGCCTTGGCCAATGATATATTGGTTGGGACGGTAAAATAAAATGCTTTAATTGTTATTTATATTTAAATTCTTTGTCTACTAACATAGTTTATAATCTCCTTTTGTTACTAACCATATTGGATGATGTTATCTGACAAATAAAATAAGTAAAAATCAGTGCAGCTTCATAAACTATGGTGGCTATTATCCGTGGACAAAGATCTGCCTCATTGCAAAATTGTGTTTATCTTTTGCTTGCCGAAGTATCGATTTTGTATTTTGGCGCTCGGCTTACGTTTCCTATTTCCTATAGAATAAATAAAGCTGTAAACATCTACAGAAACGCGTGAGTGAGTGTTTATAGGAGACAATAATGTAAGGGTAGAGACAGTTTTCTTCCCTGAGCACCATTAAGTTAACCGACCCATAGCTACAGTAAGCCGCACGTCAGTGGTAACAAAACCAGTAGGTATAAGCTGCAAGAAGCAGATAACAGCTAGACAAAAAGTTATGAGCCTTCAAACATGACAAAGGGGTAAAACATGATTCTAAGCTTTTCTTTGCATTGCATTAAAAAATAAAAAAAATAAAATTAATAAAAGTGATTGAAGACTTAGGATTTCATCGAAACATCCTTGGTGTATGGTCTTTCAAACGGTATGTAATTTGTACAATTAAAAAAAAAAACATAAGAGACTTGACCAATTTTAGTTCAAAAAGGGGATTTTGATGCAATTCGATTTTTGTGAGATGTAATATGTTTTGCAAAATGCATCATGTAATCGTGGTAAAAGTTAAAAATCGATAGTGTATTGGGTAAGTACCTGGTTGGTAAAAACCCCACGTGTAGAAAAATCAAACAAACTCATGAAATTCGGCTATTAAAAAAAACACAAAAAAAAAAAAAACTATGGGGCCAAGGTCAAATCATTTGAGCTGGGTACTCGTATATAGCAGACGACCCCACCTATCTGCCATTTTCGTATGTTCAACGTTCTGCCGAACACCCTGTATTGAAATACCGTATACTACGTTGAGCCATCTCAAAGACAAAGTGTTATAGCTGACGTGCGGTCGACTATACCCTGATTCTTATATATTGCATGAGACAAGAAACGGCTGACACCAAATAAATGTTTATTTTACATTTCCTGTTGGTTGTGGACCAAACTTCAAAGATTACTTTGCACTTTGGGTACCAGGAGGGCATAAACCCGGAAGAGCATTTTATCCTTCCCCTGCGACCATGATTATGAAATATTTATTTGTGCGACTGTTTTGCGCATGTGTACGTCTATTTTGGTTTTGTGATGTATTTTTATGTTCGTTAAGTTTGAGTGCCTTGTTTGTCCACGTTCTGCGTAAAATGGATGATTTGGGAAAAAATATTAAAATGGAACGCGACTGGTTGTGGCTTTCTTATGTAGTTAGACCTAAGACGAACCGCCAACTTTATTTGAACCCATCAGTTATTGTACTAAATAAAACCTTGCAAAGTGTTATTTTGTCTTTGAAACAAGCCAAAAAGCTCTTCTTGTTCTTTTTTTCAAGTTGTAGGATTTGATCCAAGACATTAGTAGGCGGTTGTCTGAAGCGTTATATTTGTAAAATCACTACTTCATGGCCGGAATCGGCTGGCATTTAACCTTACCATCATATAGTAGGCCATTTGTTTGTTTGCCAATACAGCTTTGATTGATGGACCCACGTTCTTGTTTGGGGTGTACCAGCAGCAAAATGGTGTCAAAAATCTGACAAAACCACCATCATCCTTTCAGCCGAGAGACGTTCACTGCTGGATATAGGCCTCCCAATAGCACCGCCACTTTCACTGGTTCTGCGGATTCCTGTGGTCTTCAAATCCACCATATTCCATTTTATTTCTCCATTTCACCACACGAATAAATAAGTTGAGAGCGGCGTCTATACAATTATGATTCGAATACACATTTCCAACACCAAGCAAAATTATGCAAATGGCAATATTACTGAAACGTACAAATTGACGATTATAACCCAAATCGATTGTTCCAAATCATATCGGTTGAAAGGCAAATTAATCATAGCGTATTGACGAAACTAAATAAACAGCAGTTTGCATAACAAATGCGGTATACATCACTAGTAAATTTTGTGTATATCGGTAAATTTTGAATTGATGTTTGTTCACTTGCTTGTTGTGTTTGTTATCAATTTGGTATAGTGATCTGCAGGCCTAACACGACAAGCACGAGAACGCTCTTATACTCGATTTGTCGAAATCTGTCTACGATTCTGACGTCATTCCAATGCCTTTTTAATTTTTTTTGAGGATGTGAAATCATCAAATAACTTATTCCGCTCTGGGCAAATCGAAAGGGCGTGTCAACTCTTACTGACTAAAATCCACCCGTGTTCCTTCAGTTGCCTGTGCCAGGGGTCACGGTATCCCTCTCGGACTTTCCCGCAACCCTGGCAGGCATCGGCCCAAGCGGACCCCGTCATTGATGCTGACATCTCTTTTAGGCACGCGTGGAACACAACGTGCCATCAACCCGGGCCTGGTGCTTATCGAACGGTGAGCTGCCCATTGCTCGCCGTTCACAAGCCCGCGCCTACGTTGGCCGGGAATCAGCTTGCGATTCCCGACGCCCAGGGCGTCTCCTGCGGCGGCTAGGGGCGTGAGGGCGCGAATTTTGTCTCTCCCTCACGCGTTCCGCCTCCACCTTCGCGAGCATTACTGCTACGCAGAAGGAGGTAACGGATTCCCAACCCCTCTCGCTCCGTACCATGGCGTGGACCAGGGCCAGACGCGAGACATCGCCACCGCCAATCGCCTGCACGAGGACACGGTGGTGCTCTGCCCAAGCCGGGCAGACCTCCACCGTATGCTCCACCGTGCCCTCCGGGCGATGCACACAATGGTGACACCCGGGCGTTCCCTCCCGCCTTATCCGGAACAGGAACTTCTCGAAACAACCATGTCCGGTGAGAAACTGCGTCAGGCGGAAGGTGAGGACGCCGTGGCGCCTCTCTAGCCACTCCTCAAAGAGGGGACTTATCACCGCAATTGTGGCGTGCCCAGCGCTGGGTTGCGACAGTCGCACTCTCCATGCCGCCCTGAGATCCCGCCGCGCACCGGAGCTCTGTCCGCTGTGCCGTGATTTCTCGCGGCAGCGGATTTACGCCCCGGTGTTTAGCCTCCTTGCGCCACTCCCAAATGTGCTTGAGGACTTTTGCCTCCAGTCATTCCAACGCCAAAGATGACCATTAGGCTCGAGTAAACTCGTAAAGGGCACTTTGACACTTCTTTATCTCGCGTCGAGATACTGATTTAGAAAGTTATTAAAAACAAATAATTTGTTTCATAGCAACATCGGCTTGACGTTTTGTTTCATTGGAACGATTTCGCGCATAGAATTAATATGTAATATAATATTGTATTGATTTTATGCCCACCTCTTTTAATTTGCGTTTAGTTTTTTATATAGCCGACTTATTGATCAAATTTTTTTTTTTAATGGCATGCCGAAATCAAAATAAATAATAATAATAAATATAAAATAAATATATATTAATATAGTTTATTAAATAAATATTAAATTATAATTAATAATAAATATTAAATCAAAATGACGGAAAAGAAAATTGGTGGCACTTAATAAACTCACTATATAATCACCACAAAATTAAATGACAAATGGGCCGACGATCGCAATTTGACAGAACGAAAGTTGATATTTATTATTAAATTTTGTTAATTACCACACTTACCAAAAGGACTGGCGTTTAAATAAATATGCTGCTGGAGTGGATTACGCTATTATAACCATAAAAAAACTAAACGTTGTTAATCACCACCATTGGGAAATGAACTGGTGATTTTAGTAATTATGTTGCGAACGTTTGGTATTGCCATACAGCCATAACTTACCTGATTTCGTTGATTATCATGATTGGCAAAGTGACTGGTTATTACTGAACGTGATGCTCATCTACGTAATAGTGCTCTCCACCGTTTCTCCACAGTTTCTCTCGCGGCCGCCGAAAGGAACTTCATTCCAATATAAATAATACGATAACACGAATTATTTTCATATAAGTATAATAATTTATGAAACTGCCATCTTATCTTGAAGATTTTAATTTTTTTTCTTGTATCTATCATAATTTTGTCTGCTCTTCTCGTCGTCAAAACTGAAGACGACTAAATTAGAGAAACATCGGTGATTATCTCAAGTGGAATTGACAAAATGCGAAATAACTTAGGTGCCGTGTTATGATCTGTCTTGGAAACATCAAGTCTGACAGAATGAGTCGAGTATTTTTTATGGCAGCGTTGTCAGAAAACGAGAAAAGTGACAGAATGCGACGAGCCGATGCGAGACTGAGTAATTGTTAAGTGACTCATGTTAGCCCTGCTGATATCAAACCAACGAAGGTAAAACAATTGGTGTGAATAGAATGACTTTTTTGTCTTTTACCCGCCAATGAAAAGTTAGCTATGTTTGCTTTTTATTTTAAGTGATTGCTACTTATATTTTTAATAGAAGATACATTTTATCGGGATTACATTGGCCAGGAACGTACTTTCTATTACTTTAAAATGAACACGATTCGATGCCATTTCCTACACAAAACTAAATACACGTCAGGCAAGCGAATACCTATTTTCGGCATTAGGGATGTCTAAAGCCATTGCCTGACATTTCTCAAGTTAGAGCGACCTTACAGGATTCCATCGGCCTAACGACCTAAGCCTACGACTTAACTGCGGTCCACTAACATGACGGGACCCTTTCGAAAAGAGGTTGGATTTTTATGAAATAATGGTATTTTCAGTAATCCGTTTTATACTTGTACCTAACTGTCTGTCACAGGTGATTTTCTCAGAAACTTTTTTACGTATGAATTTTTTATTAACGTAGAAGATAATCACTACATATTATAAAACAAAGCTCTCCCGCCGTGTCTGTCTGAACGCGATAAACACATATACGGTTTTCGCCAATGGACGGAGTGATTCATGAGGAAGGTTTAAGTACATAATTCATTATGGTTTTGTGTAAATTGGCTGAAATATTACGATGATTGTTGAAGATGTCGGAAAAAATCATGCCGACTGGGAGTTTTATCGGCAAATACAGTAACCAATAGAGTTATATGAGAACGCGGGAGAAACCGCGGGAAAAAAATAGTCTCTTTATAATACTTGTAGTTTCGATGGAAAGAAATGAGTTATTTTAGGGTTACCCCACGGAACGGATTTGTTTATTCCGTGCTTCTCCATAATGTGCTACACATCTACATTTTATATTAAGGCTTGATTGAGCAACAAACATCCTGTGCGAAATTCGACTCTTACCTACAGATATAAATTAAAAATTGAGCTTATTGTACCTCATTGTACTCGTGCAGCCTGTGGATGAATCACGCCCAAAAAGCATACGAAGCCCTCCGCGTTCAATATAACAACGCCTTCAGAGCGCTGATGGGGCTGCCGCGACGCTGCAGTGCCTCGGTCATGTTTGCCGAAGCTAGCGTCGACTGCTTCTAAGCAACAATGCGCAAGCGGAGCGCGTCTCTGGTGCGCAGGGTGAACGGCAGCCCTAACAGCGTGCTGATGATGATAGCGGATATGCTCGACTGTCCATACATGCGACGCTGCAGTGACATGCACGTCACCTACCAGGCGACGGCCATTCATTTGTAAGGGTTGTAGGTACGGTGGATTGGTTTTGTATTGTATTGTTAATTTAATGTTTTATGCATGGGTGTATTGAATATTGTATATTGTCTGTGAGTCTTTGTAATTCGAAAGAATAAATTAACAATAATAATAACCCCACCGCTGTATCTCTACGTTGACGTCGTGGTGGGGCTTGTGCGCTCCGAACTCTAGGTCTGTGCCGGTAGAGTTTACTTTGGTGGAACAGGTCTACGGCGAGGAGCCAGACCAAGAGGGATACAGAAACCCACAGTGCAGCATGAGGTGAGCTGTTGGGCAGTAGCGACCCCACGGATCCTACTCCCGGAAGAAGTCGTGTTCCTCATCCCTGGCTTGCCTTTCCCGAGGAACAGAGCTCCAACTTCTTACTTGCCTTTATGGGCCGGTTTGAGGGGAGATTCGCAAGAGCAAACATGCTCGGAGGAAGGCAGTATTCCAGTAAGTGCTGGTAGTGATCTTGACCATCTTCCGGGCTCTGGGATTGTCCTGGTAGTCGTGGAATACCTCTCCACTCATCAAGCACCTCAGTATATGTTACCCCCTTGTCACTACGTCACTAAGTGCTAGCAACAGTTTCCGGTGGCCCATTGTTGAGTGTGCAAATCACCCCTTGCAATTTTTGCCGTGTATAATAAAACATTGATCAGTTAGGGGCCATAGTCGTTCTATAGTTCTAGATAACCAATACACTATAGCTAGCCAAATCCATAGCCCAATATGTTTTGTTCCCATGTTCTGTAATAGTCCTGCACTAACCGGGGGTTGTCCTTGGGTGCACTTGCATAGAGCATACAGGAGTAATCGTCGGTTTGTGCCTCATTCCATTTAAAATTGTCTAAGGGGCCTCTGCAAGTTGACTTCGGCCCCTCGTACGCCTTTCAACGGACCGGGACTCCATGGTCCCGAAATACGTAATTTAAATAAAAACATAATAATAATAACAAATCTTTCCAGAGGTGTCTGCTACTTCTAGACTGGACTTATATGTGTGGCACGCAATCCTATTGCCAATTAGGTACCTACTAGTACTATTGTAAATCCTCGTTGGTTTCTGAGTAACCAACAATACAATAAGTTCGTATTACATCACTGAATACATCTTCCGTGGAAACAGCAGTGATTGACTGACTAGCTGTAGGAGTGATGAAGTATTCAATAACGCAGCCCGAAATATACCAGCAGAATTTTAATTTCTTGGTCATCTTTCAGGGGGTTAACACCGGTAAATATAAATAATATTTACTATAGATAACTTTGCTCTAGAGAGCTTTGAAATATATAAAAATATGTGATCTCTCATAAAAAACTCCAAGTTTTACCTTCTTTGTTTTGGGGGGAAACTTTCAAAAGGCACTCGACCTCCGGGGAGGGAGGTCGGGGAGTGTGGGAATTTTACCTCACTAAAACCACCCCGGTGCTCACCATCAGCACATAAAGGGGGTCCCGGTTCCTTTTAAAAGACCGATTCCGGAACTCCAGTGAAAACTGTTAACAGATGCCATTTTTATTATGAGTAATTTGGTCTAAAAATAGTCTAAAACATGAAACTAAAACACCACCACACCACCCTAAGGTTCACCATCACCCTAATCACCCTAAGGTTGACTGGTAGAAAATGCCTCAGGCATTAAGTCCGCCTTTGTACAGTATTATTTTTTACTTGTGCATAAAGTTTTAATAAATAAATAATAATAAAACTTCGTATTACCAACCCTAGGACAAAAATAACACCAGTGGGTACTACAGTCTGTAAACGTTAATATGAGTGGCCAAAAAACTTCAGTTCCGACCAACATTCGAAGTAAATCTTAACAGCAGGTGCGGCTTAATGCCAACTTGAATACAAGTAGACTTTTGGGGCTCATAACGACATCTTTGAACTTTACATTTCTCTTGGTGACCAGTAAAAAGTGTCACGAAAAACTTTTGCGCGAGAAAAGTTACTTGTAATACTATTGTTTTGGCTTAATTGTTACCGGCAAGGCTCTTTTTATTGGCATAAAAGAGATAAGAATAAGAATAATCTATTTGCTCAAAATATTGGTTTTACCAAATGGAAACATTTGTGGTTTATGCACAGTCCAAATTAGTTTAGTCATAGTAGTAGGTCAGAGGTTCGAACCCAGACAGGGCATTACTCAGTGTAAATTATTTTATCACCACTGCTCTCAAAACTGGTGATGGAAAACATCGTGAGGAAACCGGCATGTGACATCTACTAACCCGCACTGGGCCCGCATGGTGGATTACGGCCTACTCCGCTCCTCTCATCGGGAGAACGTCTGTGTCCCAGCAGGGGGCACATTATAGGCTGATTATGCTGACACCTCAAAGGGTTGGTAGAGGTGTGTAAACCAAACGTACACCTAAAACGTTTTAAATTAAAAGTACGGGATCGAAAATTATCGTATACACCTTACCGTGCGTAACGTAACTGGAATAAATTCCTGATCATTGCCCGAGGCGACCGAACTGTGACGCACACGTCTCGTTACCTAGCCTACCTAAGGCGATATCTTCGTGAATTTAGAACTGCAATTACATGCCTTTTACTTCAGTACGAGACACCTAAATATCTCCAACCCCGCCTAATAAAAAGATTTGTGCGTACCGAGTCTTCGCACCAAAATTAAACACATAAATACAAAGAGAAAATCAATTTGTCCGCTTTACGATTCTTTTCTCGATGTTTTTTACTACTTTACAGCTTCCTCGCTTTCTTATAAATCGTAAATCTATTTACATAACGACTGTCGTTATGTTTATGAAGGCAAATCTGAATTATCCAAATAAGTTGCTTTTTATGTTGACTTTTTAAAAGCGAGGACGACTCAATGAAGTTACTGATTTCGAATGAGGTTTTTTCAAAGAGCTCTTTAAGGTCCGAATCCGAGCAAGGTTCTTCCGTGCGCTTAAAACATAGGTTCTCAGCGTGGGTGATAACGCCCCCTCGTGGGCGTTTGAGATTTCAGGGGGTAGTTGAAGACCCAAAGAAAATAAGGGGGCGTTGTGATGAAATCTTACGACTGTATAATATTACACGTTTAAATATAATCGTGACAATAGTTGTTTCAGATTCGGGACAGATAGTAAGTAGGAAAACTAGGGGGCTCTAGAAAAAAAAAATCAATGTCGGCGGTGGGCAAGGTTTAAAACAACAAAACGGTTATGGCGTTCTCTTCCATGATTTATAATTAACACCCGTGTGCCAGTAGACCTCTAACTAGTATTTGTTTTTCTGAGAGGTTACAGTAATTGTATAATATATCATTTTATGAAATTGATTTTACATTCTGTAATTATAACTCACACACTAAATTATTACTTGTTAAAATTTTAGAAAAATCATCTAATTTTACAATATTTGTAAAATAATATGTTAGCATCCTTTATTTTTTTTTTTGTGGGTGGGAAATCGTCAAATAACTTCTCCCGCTCTGGGCAGAGCAGGAGGGCGTGTCAGACACTTACTGACTAAAACCCACCCGTGTTCCTTCAGTTGCCTGTGACAGGGGCCACGGTAACCCTCTTGGACTTTTCCGCAACCCTAGCAGGCATCGGTCCTAGCAAACCCCGTCATTGGTGCTGACATCTCTTTGAGGCGCGCGTGGAACACAACGCGCCGTCGACCCGGGCCTGGTCCTTATCGAACGGCAAGCTGCCCATTGCTCGCCGTTCGCAAGCCCTCGCCTACGGTGGCCGGGAATCGGCCTGCGATTCCCGATGCCCAGGGCGTCTCCTGCGGCGGCTAGGGGCGTGAGGGCGCAAATTTTGCCTCTCTCTCACGCGTTCCGCCTCCTCTTTCGCGAACATTACTGCTTCGCAGAAGGAGGTGACGGCTTCCTAAGCCCTCTCGCTCCGTACCATGGCCTGGACCAAGGCCGGACGCGAGAGATCGCCACCGCCAATCACCTCCACGAGGACACGGCGGTGCTCCGCCCAAGCCGGGCAGACCTCCACCGTATGCTCCACCGTGTCCTCCGGGCGATCCACACAATGGTGACACCCGGGCGTTTCCTCCCGCCTTATCCGGAACAGGAACCTCCCGAAACAACCGTGTCCGGTGAGGACCTGCGTCAGGCGGAAGGTGAGGACGCCGTGGCTCGTCTCTAGCCACTCCTCAAAGAGGGGACTTATCGCCGTAATTGTGGCGTGCCCAGCGCTGGGTTGCGACAATCGCACTCTCCATGCCGCCCTGAGATCCCGCCGGAGCTCTGTACGCTGAACCGTGATTTCTCGCGGCAGCGTAGCTACGCCCCGGCGTTTTGCCTCCTCGCGCCACTCCCAAATGTGCGCGAGGACTTTTGCCTCCAGATCCCATGGCGGTAATCCGGCAAGGAGGCTCGCCGCCTCACCGGAGACCATACGGTATCCCCGGACCAGCCGAGTGGCCATGACCCTTTGGGGCGCGTTCAACCAGCGGGCTGGCCGCCGCCTCAAGGAACGCGCCCACACCAGTGCCCCGTAAAGGGCCATGGACCGCACGACCCCCGCGTAGAGCCTTTGGCAGAAGGCGTTTCTCCCCCCTAGATTGGGCAGGAGCCGCTTTAAGGCAGCCCCGGCCCTTTCCAGTCTGGGAGCCAAACGTCGGAAATGCTCCATGAAGTTCCACCGGCTGTCGAGGACGAGTCCCAGGTACTTCATCGTCGACTCGACGCCGATGTGAACCCCTCCTACCGTTATTTGGGAACCCGACCGACGGTGGCGTGTTCCGAGGACCATGAAAACACATGGCCTCGGACTTGTGCAAGGCCACCTCGAGTCCTAATTGCCGGATCCTCTCGACGATTGTTGCAACCCCGCGTGTCGCTAGTTCGGCCGCCGCCTGGTGCGACCTCCCCTGCGCCAGGACCAGCGTGTCGTCAGCGTAACAAACCACGCTGACGCCGCTAGGGAGGTCGGCGCGCAGCACCCAGTCGTATCCGATGTCCCACAGATGCGGCCCCAGGACCATTCCCTGTGGGGCACCGCACGACATCTCTTGCCGGTTCCATACTCCCTGGTGACCGAAATATGTAAGCATCCTGTCATCACATTTAATACATATATTTTTCTACAACTACCCTGCACTAAGTTTTACTATGTTTGTAAATATGTGAGCACCATGTATCTATATCATAATTAACATATTTGTCATTGCTACATTTT
Source organism: Brachylomia viminalis (assembly GCA_937001585.2). Taxonomy (NCBI): domain Eukaryota; kingdom Metazoa; phylum Arthropoda; class Insecta; order Lepidoptera; family Noctuidae; genus Brachylomia; species Brachylomia viminalis. Next base: position 7,082,902 of record OW443302.2, on the reverse strand, counting down.
TAATTCTTTTTACCTATTCTGGTATAGTATTTTTTTTCTATGTGCATTGTCTTCACATATAACTATACATATAATTAATGTTTACAAGATATTGTAAAACATTTTGAAAGACGAAAGTAACGGTGGAGTTTCTTGTCCATTCTTCTCCATACGAAACTACAATTTGAAAGGGGAATCAGTTATATTTTGTTGTAATTATTTTGACGACGTCCAAAAGTGCCTGTTTGAAATAAATGTTTTGACTTTGACTTTAGAAAATGAAACTCTCCTTAGGGCTGATTTTTCAATAGTCAGTTATCTTTTATCTGAGGAATAAATATTGCGGTTTGACAGCTTTTGTATAGAAAATATGTATAATATGATGTTATATGATGCTTTTGTAAAGAAAATAAGTAGATATTGTATATAATATGAATAGTATATGTGTAATATGTTCTAATAGAAAAACTGTCAGATTTATTATTTTTATTTATTTATTTATTTATTATTTATGTACACACAGTAAAATACACGCGCAGAGCTCGATGAGTTGCGCAACTCGGTGACATTAACTGGGTCACCCGCGGCGCGTGTAAGCAACGTGAACACGTGCCGAGGTGCAGCCTGCCTCTATACATCGGTTGCAAGTTACGCGTCAGCAGTTTTGTCACCAGCGCCGATTGCTCGGGCTGTAATGTTGATGACGGCTTTGTGCCGGTGCAACGGAGGAAATACCGCCAACGAAGCAGTAAGAACCGCTGCGGCCAGGCTCCTCTGGAGCCCGATGTTAAACTGCGTGCAGCAAAACCGAACACTCCGGTGTATATCTCGCGCCTCCACTACACCACTGAGGCAGATGACATCGTTGAGTACGTGCGCCGAAAGCTGAACTACACGGCGAGGGTGCAGCTGTTAGAGTCGCGCCGCAATGTCAATTTCAAGGCATTTGTAGTGCGTATTCCGACGTGCTACCTCAACCGGGTGTTGGAAGAAAGTTTTTGGCCGCAGGACGTGGTGTTCCGTCGCTTCCGCGGACCTATTCCACACGACAGCACAAAGACGTAGTGCAGTGCTAGTGAAGTGGTACTAACATAGACTTAAGTTTTATTTACTAACACTTATTGTTGATAATAATATGTATACTTAGGTTAAGGTATTTATCTATGGGTCTATGCAACCCGAAATAAATAATTTGATTGATTGATTGATTGAAAATACAAGATATATGACATAATTATAAATTGAGTACTACATTGTAGATAAAGTACTTATTTTTTTAAACTGTTAGGTATATGAACATGTACCCATGTACAGTCTTTGTTTTGAGTAAATAAATTTTAAATGTATATGCAAAAAAAAACAACTATCTCATTCCGTAGTTAACAAATAAGCTATACTAATAATAATTTAAGCTATCTAACAATTTTTTTTTTTTTATGTGGATAAATGTTAGCCTCATGTATGAATGTACATTATGAAGTCCCTAGAACTAGAAACAGTATCTGTATAGGTACATGGTAGGTTCCTCACAAAATGCTTTGAAAACACAAACAACCAAAGAGCATCATGTTTTTTATAATAGTGTAGAACTTTTTGTGAAAGAGCTTGTCTATTGAAAGAAAGAAATTAAAGAGAGAAATAAAGAGTTTTTTTTTTTTAATTTTTTAATTTATTCAAAATCTGTAAACAATGACAAACATAAAGTCTGCCAAACTGCATAACAGTTTGTCGGCAGTGTATAGCATAGCAGTTTATTTATGGGTGTGAGTGTAATTAAAGACTCGTGATATATTTTAACTTTGCCTTTAGGGTGGACAGCCACCTGCGTTGTCTCTGGTACTGCAGATATCCATTGGCGATGGTGGCAACTGACCATCGTACTTAAAGCTGGTTTGCCAGTTAACGACATGAATAATATTCCATTTAATAGCTAAGTGCGAATAAGTTGCTCCTGACAAAATTTTGACAAAGGTACCGTTGAGGTCATGCCTCGTAGGAGAATCTCAACACCGCGATTTACAATAGTGACGTTTTGGTACAACGCCATCTGTTAACGAATACTGGTACCAAGCAAATGACAAATGTTGACTTGAGTATAAGATTTGTCTGTAGTAATTATTTAAACATTAGACAATGTGCAACCAACGACTCTAAAAGAAGAAGAAACTAGCCAAGTCATGAAGTAGGCACGAACTCTGGCCTCAATAGAAGATTTACATTAGTAGATTCTGAATGGCCACTACAAGTTGATTGTTGAGGTAGTTCGGAACCCCAAATTGTTGGCGAAGAAACTTAAGCATTAGGCCGGGATTTAGATGTCTGACGAAAGTAATTGCATCGTAATTGATGTTATCTGATTAGCTACAATAGTTGACCAACACTGTTGCAATTACATATCAATTGGGGTTTGGTAGCAAAGATGTATGTAAAGCAGCGCTTACACGGGAATTTTGTAGAATGAAAGAAAGGTACGTGTATTTGCGGTAGAATATGACGCAAAGTAAAAACTCGAACACCGAAAAGAACGAGTTGCGGGAAATATGCGTCACATCCACGCAAAACTGGTGGAGCGTTATGGAGCATACATATAATGCGGCAACAATTGGACCGACAACAGATAGGTACCGGTCACCAGAATGTGTAGGTACTATGTTAACCTACCCATAAGTAATTTGGTACTTATGCATTTTAGATCATTTCGATTTTCCCAGTCATACTGCCCACATAAAAATGATATACCTATTTAAAAACAAAGATTAAGAGCGGCCAACCCGTCATAATTACTATGCAATCGCTCGTACCTGCGTAATTATGGCGTTATAACAATTTTCCTCTAGATATTTTGTGGTTCTTGTGGTTTATGTGTAGGTTTCTATAAAACATTTTTTTTAACTTTTTCGAGAAACCATTTCAGTAAAGACGTCTGAAAATCAGCTTATTTGCACGAATGTTATGTGAGCTTTGGCCGTTCATAATGCACTGACACATTGAAAAAGTAATGAAAACATCGGAGATTCTAAAATGACAAACACGTTTTCCAAAAACACGTATTTCGTGAAACAAATTTTGTGAAATCTACGCGCCCCAATTTTCGTTCTATGTTATCGCGTTCTCACTCTTGCTTCTTTTTCAAACATTTCGATAGATCAAACAGCAAGCTTTTTAATCATGCTCGTGTTGACGATAGACGGACCGGGAAGGGCCCTCTTAAACTGCAGTTAATTTTGCGGTTACCTTTTAATCGTAATTCTTTCGTCAAAACAGTTTCCTGCTAAAAAGTTCTAATGATAATCAATTATACAAAATAATGTTTATTTTAGTGTATCTTGTAGTGATAAATTTATTTGTTTTCAAATAACTATATAAACTAACCAAACAAAAATATAAAATATAATAACCTAAACTAACTAAAACTATTAACAAATTTAAAATATGGCGTCGAAAAATTCCTCTGCATCGCTGTCGACTGGTAAAGTACCCAAGAGACTGGCGGCATTGCCACGTTGTATGGCAATGCTAAGCCTCTGGCCAAGGTAAAGGCCAGCCCTTGGATCCCGGGAAGTGTCAACAAGCCGTTTGGAGATTTCGTTGAACAAACCGTGAGCACTCGGACCCCACGGCCCGAGGGTTTCAACCCCAAACGGCTCGAAAATATAATTGCCGATAAGGTTATTATACTTTCGCCGTTTGAGGTTTTCCGCAGCCGCAGCAGCAGCGCCTGCACAGCACGCCGAGTCAGGAAGATGGGATGGCGCAAGAGTATCGACACAAGTTGCGTCCCACACTAAAGGCCTACCCACCTTCCAAGGAAATAAAGACATGCCGTCCGGTCTCTTGCCATCGTCGCGTGCCAAGCCATTAGGTTCTAATACAGCTGGAACGCCGACGGTGACAAGAGCTCGTCGGATGATGTCATTTATGTTCGCGTGCCGAGCTAAGCGGCCCGCACTTCGGCTGCAAGACAGGCCATGGTGTCCAAGGCTGTTGACAATTTCGCCACAGTGACAGCGATGGGGAGAACAAGAAGGAGCTCCTAGTCGTAGTGTATCTTGTAGTTCATTTAATTTTGGTCTACTCACCTTCATTCCCCCAGTTAAATCAATCATCGACTTTAAAACAGCTTATATCGTCCATTGTTATTCAAAACTAACCTCTATTTATAGGCCTATACTGTAAGGGTTATATAGTTTGGTATAGTAGTATAGCAAGACGATCCCGAGCTTAGAGGTTACGTGATGGGCTCAACACGGCAGGCTGTGCTGCAAAGCTGAGCTAATTCTGTGAAGTACTGAACATTTGGAGTGTATTGAGGAGATTAGCCTGTGAACGCCGATATTCTGATGGGTACTGTTTATCTGTTGGTTAATATACATACATATAATAAAATAGTAACGAAGTATTAAATGATAAAATTAAATGATTTTATTTCTGTAAGTAGGTTTGTACAAACACTTTTACACGTCAATCGTATTTTAAAAACTAGATGAGGTCGGCGTTTCCTACCTGACTACTCTGAGAAGAAAGGCCGAAACAAACTCAGAGGTCACAGTCTCTTTTAAAGTCCAGACAAAATCTTGGTCAGATCATGTGAAGGCTTTCTAGATCGGTGTCTGAATTGGTCTTATTTTTGTTCGTTTGTATATATATTCCGGATTAGCACAAAAACTACTGAACGGATTTGGATGAAATTTGCCACACATTTAATCTTGGTAGTTATACGTTCCCGAGGGATATTTTCCGACATCCACGCAAGCGAAACCACGAGCAAAAGCTAGTGTTTATGTAAGTTTTGTGAGTAATCATTAGAACATGTTTAACAGTATTCTTTTCACAACATACATATTATCATAAAATCACGCCCGTTTTCTGTCACCCACTCAACGGTACGTGTAAGTCCCAAGTAAAATGTGTTTTTTTTTCACACCGAAGTAAATTGATGAATTTAACGCCTTAACTCAAACTCAAAACATTTATTTCAAATAAACCAATTAACACGTTTAAATTGTCAAGGTCAATTAGAAATATGAAGCTCGTTGCCCATCCAAAGCGTAGTAGATACCTATAATGGTTTCGTTTTGATGATTGTATTGAACAGCCGAACGGTTCCACGACCGCCCTTTAGGCCACTGTTTGTAAGTTGCGTTGCAAAATACACGTGATGCGTGATGTACCACGCAAGTCGCCAAGTGGCACGTGCACGTACCTACATACCTTTGTTACGCGAAACTATTTTATTTAGGGTCTTTCGGACCTCAATATTATTGCGTTACGGAACTTACGCCCAAATAAACTTTATATCAGACAATCTAGTGGTTTCCTGAAGGTAACCTCTCTCATAATGTGGCACACTCGAATTAGTATCAACAGCGGCCATAAGCCCATAAGCATTAATACGATTGATCGATAGCTGTTTAAATTATCTGAATATTAATTGCTTTATGCTAAAACCGAGCATTAGGTTTAATTTCCTTTCAAATTCGTCAAATGGTTCGGCTATTGAACAGAAATGTGAAATTACGGGATTTCAAAGCTTGTCGCAAGAGCTTTTCCTAAAGTACTATCGCTAACTCTATTTAAGTCCTTTATGACTCGTTATTAAATAAGGTCCAAATGAAAGCCATATATTTTTTAAATATTAAGAAATCTTAATTTTTATTAATTTCCAACAATGTAGGTGTATTTTGACGTGTTTTTTTTTTCAACCTCTTTGGTCCCAGTGCTGGGCAAAAATGTCCCTGCCCCACAGTTTTCCACTCTTCCCTGTGTCCATTGATGCGATTACGTCGAATAAATTCTTGACACCCTTTTAGTACGTGTTAGGCTGCAGATTATCACCCTGTTTCGGAAAACTTAAGCTGATCTCTGATCTCTCGGAGAGTTCTTATAATAATAATCAGCTTAAGTATAACGTTCTCCCATTATTAAGACACAGGCCTAGCCAATGCCGGGCCAAGCCTATTGCTTACAAAAAATAGAAAGAATTAGTCACCTATATCGGAACTGTAAGTTGCCATTTAAACAACAGATGAAATTGTAGCTAAATGATAAATGATTTTATTTTCTGTAAGTGGGTTTGTACAAACACTTTTACACGTCAATCATATTTTAAAAGCTAGATGAGGTTGGCGTTTCCTATCAAACTACTCTGAGAAGAAAGCCCGAAAGAAACTCAGAGGTCACATTCTCTTTTAAAGTCCAGAAGACATAATCTTGGTCAGATCATGTGAAGACTATGTAGATTAGTGTCTGTAATGGTATTTTAAGGAAAAACCACACAGATTGAGTGGACCTGTCCAGTCAGTGCACGCATTTGTCAGTAATCGTGCAGCTCAACTCAGAGCTTAATTAAGGAGCTTAACGATTCGATTAACAATCCCAAAGAAAGGACATTTGGGTAGGCCGCATAAATTACTCAAACTGCCAGATCATGATTAAAACTAACTGAGAAAAAAAAGTAAGGACCCACATAGTCCTCACATTCACAATAATTAAAATAATATAATACTTTAAAAAATATATACCCATGTCATTGTATACACAAAATTCATCAATGTCAATGTTTATATAAAAGTTCGGACATAATCTTTGAGAACCATGTAAATTGATGTCTGAAATGGTCTTCTGAGGAAAGAACCACAAAGATTAAGCGGACCGGTCCAGTCAGTGCACGCATTTGTCAGTATCCGTGCAGCTCAACTCAGCTGATACTAAACTTTTAGTAATCCTAAGTAAAATCTGACCACACCAAATTCTCTGTTTACTCCCACAAGCCACAGAAAACGAAGTCTTTTCTCCGATTCAAAAGCGTTCGTGTCGTCCGAAATGAAATGACTTAGTTAGAAATAGAGAAATATTTTCCTAAGACCGACCAAGCTGCTCAATGAGGGTGAAAAAGAAACATTTTCAAGTTTCAGCTCGTTACCCGTGTGTTTCCCTGTTCTCTGCAGCTACGTGGAAACAAGATATTTTAAATTGTTTATTTAACTAACATCTGGATTCTAGACTTTTTTTAACGTAAAAGTATTTTTTAAAAATTTTATTGCACCAGTTTCATCTTGACTGACGAGAACTTATTAATCTATGCTTTTCCCGGCAATCACACGTTCAGCACTCTAATTCTGAAAGATTTTGAAGGTAATTGCTAATCCATTAAAATATTAATCTTCTTAGCGTGTCAATGGCAATCTAAATGGACTCGGCCCAAAATTCGGCTACGTGTTTGGTGCCATCACTAGCGTCCATTAAATTATGTAATGTGCAGCTGACAAGACACGCAGGACATGATATTAAGTGTCCCGTCGTTTGTGGAACAGCACCACATTTACACCCCAAGGCGGAGTCGTCTAAGAATCTCCATCAGAACGTTGAAGGTTTTCCTTGCTTCGGCCTACCTGGGTTCGGAGTCTGTTTAAAGACTTCCAGGTTACCCAAGGCAACCCATGTCCAGGCGGGAGATCTTCAGCGGGTGGACATAATAGGTCTTTACCCATGAAGTTGCCGTTTACAATACTGGCCATTTGAAACGCAATTTATGTAGGTATGGCTGGCAATAAATTCAAATGAAATTTGTTTAAAAAATATGGAATTCTATTTTCAAATCCAGTCATTTGTTTAATGATTAGTGCTTTGTTTTCAGTTTATTTGTATCTTTTTCATCAATATGGACACGATAATAATAGACACAATAGGCGAGCTCTAAGCTATAAGAGCTAGAGTTGGAAGTTTTGCGTCATCCACCGACCTTGCTCCGACAGACATCTACTTTTTCCAAAATTTCGATAACTTCTTGACAAAGAAAAAAATTAATACCCGAGAGGTAGTACAAAATGCCTTTGAAGAGTTTGTTGGCTTCCTTACACCTGTCTTCTTCAAGAAGGCCATAAAAAAATTACCACTGCGCTGGCAGAGATGCATCGGTAGGATGGGTGCATCTTTTGATTGATAGAAATAAAAACATATTTATTGAAAAATTACTTCAACTTTCTGTAAACTAAACGCCAATTTCATAGGTTAATGTTAATAAAGTTTGTTAGTCAAAGAGTAACAATATAATTTTGCCAAATTTGGTGAGACACAAACTAAGCATCGTCGCTTGTTGTGGCTCATATAATATTATGTTGCATAATGCAATAAATGCTTTTAAACCGTCAAAATGAAAGGAATTGGCATTGTATGTATTACGCAACTACCCCGCTGATATAAAAATAAGTTTATCGTTTACTAGAATAAGTTGATGCTAAACTTTTAAGTTTTAAACGCGTTGCAAAAACCAACCAAAAAACGAACAAACATCAACAACAATTATTAAATTGAAGTAACTTCATCCAAATTTTATGGCTTTGTTGCTACGGTGAATCACTAACTCCTACACCTAGTTTAAAAGTCAGAGTATTTAAATATTGACCTTTGAATTAAGCTTTTCATAAGCGTATTGTTAAGGGCTTTTGGTGAAAATAATGAGTTTATTGATTTATTATTTTTATCTTTGCAGCAAGTAACTTTATTAAACTCTAAACAAGGGACAGTCGCCTATCAAAAAACGTAGGCTTAGGTACTTGTCTATCTCCCAACTGGAAAAAGAACTAACTAAATAAGGGTTAACAAACATGGTCACTTAGACCCCAAGTTCTCTGTATACCCCATCTAAATAAATACAAAGGGAAGGGTGGTCCAAATAAATTGAAGACCAAAGTACGCACTTAAGCCCTTTATTTTATTTATGCAGTGCTTAAATTATTATTTTAACCACTAAATCGTCAGCTAAGAGGCACTTAGGTAATCAATGTGCCTCTTCTAAGGCCAATTGCTTCTATGAAACTAATGTGAGGACAAGGTAATATCTTGGGGTGAACCGGGTGAAATGCTTTCAATTGTGTATGGGCTGCGGCTTAAATCTTACACTGTACAATACTGTTTAGTGTTTAGAGTTAGAGGATTTTGTAATAATTATTCATGTTTGCGCGCTGGCTGCGGTGGGGCTCGTGGCTAAATGATAACAGCCGCACGGGCGATCAAAGGTTGCACTCTGATTTGGTAGAGCTTATATGTATATAAAGCCGCTATGCTAGACTTAGTTGGATGCTTTACCTATGTCGAAGAATAACGCGCCTGTCATTGCGTTGGGTTGGAAACCGGCACTAAGTGCTCTACGATGTGATTGACTTGTTGGATGCAAGAGTGGTTGATTCAGAAACCAAACTGCTGGTTGGGGATGAAGCTCTTTTTTTCGGCATAGTCTTAGGGACGGTTATAAATAAGCGTTTCGTAGATTTTGCCGAGAACAATGAGAAGACTGATGGGACAGTAATTGGTGGGATCAGAATTGGGCTTGTCTGCGTCAGGGATACCGACAATGGTAGCATCTTTCCACGCTTGAGGAAAGATGTTGTTGCTCAAGGTGCCATTGAAGCTGGCGATCATTAGGATTGTGAGATGAAAAAACGAAGTCACAATTATATAATTTTATTGTGATGCATAGCAGTTATAATTTATGATGATTAGTTTGTTTTGTTATTCGTGGAGTAAAACGTAATGTTTGTTTTACTGTAACGAATTTTTTTTAAGCTACATTGTAGCAGGTTTTTGTTATACCTGTTTGTGTATGTGAGTTTAAATGTTTGTAAACGCACCCACGATACAGGAGAAATTACTAGTGTGGGGCAACGTAAAAAATGAAACAAAAAATTGTAGATTATTAACCAAGGGGATAAAGCAGTGTCTTCTGTCGCGGGTGACGATTTAAATCGCGAGCGTAATGAAGGACTCGAGGTTTACTCCCGAGCGTAGCGAGGGTGTTAAAAACTTAAATCACGAGCGAAGCGAGGGATTTAAGACGAGTCCTGAGTGTAGCGAGGGATTTAAGTTCACCCAAGACTAAGACAGCTTTATCACCGAGGAAAATACTCTACTTTTCGTACCATTTGCGAAAAAATTAACACAATAATAATATGAGATAAGCATTTAATAAAAATAATTACAATTAAACGTATTTTTAGAACATAAACTTATTTATAAAAATAAATTAAAATAAACTTAACGTTTATGTATTTGAAGAAAACAAAAACGCGGCAAATTCCTAGACTAATATTTTTTTGTCGGAAAAGCAAAGGCATCAAGCTCATACGGCCTCGTCGGTTTTCGTAATTTTATTTAATCATAACTGCATAATAAATGCGTATTCCTTTTTCAAAAAGATGTATAATGCTTTATATACAAACTCAATGGTGTAAACACAGATGTAGTTCAGTATAAATTTCGGTAAGTATTCCAAATTTAAATCACGTTCTCCCCCTAGAGGATGAATGAAATTCAGTACAATTTTCTTTCCCTGTTTTTAACAGATTAAAAATGACTATTGTTATGTTCGCTTTTTATGGAAAGAAAGAAAGAAGAAAGAAAGAAAAAATGTTTATTCTGCACAAACAAAACGCACATTACAAATAAAAAAAAAAAAAAAAAAAAAAAAGACAAGTATACACATCCAACGTTATCAAAAGCCTCATATTCAAGCATACATATTGCCGACAATTTTGTCCATTGCTTGATGTGTCAGTGCCAGAGACCAAAGACAAGACACCTTAGTTGACATCTCTAAGTAGTATGTGACATTGACAATACAAATCAATCCAGATGCGTCTGCGACACTGACAGTTGACAACAAAAGTTGCAAAACAATCACAAACGAATCAAAACAAAATCAAAATGCCAATTGCAGAGTGGAAAAATAACTACTTTTGTAACAAAAAAAAAAAAAAAAAACAACTATAATATAAGCAATTATGCCGTGCGTCGTATCTGTGCAAGAAAAGGTCGTTGCTCAGCAAAATGCTGTGACTTCGGACGAACTTATCGTCAACAGCGCTGATTTTCAGCAACTACCTCTCGAATGACGTAATGACGTCCCACCGTGTGACTGAATCGGGAAAGTCTAGCTTTCCGCAGAATTAAACTAGTGTGATTAAATCTGATCATAGTGTGTGGCATAGATTGTCACTTTTTTGAGCAAGTGGTACGAAAAAAACTTTTTTCCCACAATGATTTCAAACTGACCGCGGTAGTAACACAATATGACAGTCATGCAAACAGCTTTTCAACGACATAAGTCCGGTTGTTACTGATCAGTGGTGACATCCTATCGCATCATTCTTTGCTCCTACTGAATAGAATAGTAACAATGAAACGATAACGATTAAATTTGCCTAAAGTAATGTTATTCATAAACCTGAAAATTTCAGTATTAACAAGTGATGCAATAATACTTTGATCAGTGCAGTTGGGTAAAAGAAGACCCTGACTATGTCACATAGTATATCTACGTTTTAGCACATAGTTATCAAAGCCTTTAATATCCCATACAATCAACTAACAACCTGGGACGTTCAAGACTTGCTTCATCTAATTATGATGAGCTCCAAGCTGTATCAGATGTAATTAATTTTAGTCAGTTCCCTGGTTGTGTATATAAGCTTCTAGTTTATGCCCCAAAGGCTTCAAATTTCTCGCTAAGAGTAAGGAAGCTGATTTGTAATTATTTACTAACTACCGTCAAACGGGGTGAATAGGGATGCAGGGGTGAATAGAGACGAAACTTTAAAAGGGATTTTAACCTTGAAATAATATAGTTTATTGCCAAAATGGACTCTTAATGTGTCTACTGTAATATATTTTTTTAAACGTTGCCCCCCACTAGGAATTTCTCCTGTATCGTGGGTGCGGTTACAAACATTTAAACTCACATACACAAACAGCCAGACCCGGAACACCTACTTGCAGGTCATACAAGTATTTGCTACGTGCGGGAATCGAACCCGCGACACGCAGCGCAGCAGTCAATCGCCTAACCACTGCGCCAACCGTGCCGTTAACGATTAAGTGCCCCTGTTAGGATCAAACTAAATTATTTCAAGGTTAAAATCCCCTTTGAAGTTTCGTTTCTATTCACCCCTGCATCCCTATTCATCCCGTTTGACCATTACGTAACGCATTTTGATACAAAATTAATATTTTTTTTTGTAAATACTATGTTATACAGGAACTTCCGTCGTTACCGCCACGTTGGTCTAGTGGTCGCCAGCGTAACTGCTAAGCATGAGGTTCTGGGTTCAAATCCCGGGTCGGACAAAGTGCTATTGGGTTTTTCCAAGGAATTTCTCAGTAGTTATCTAGATTTGTACCCGGTTGATGGCAATGCCGAGAAATGGCGGAAGGAACGTCGGCCAACGCCTAGGTGGGTAGACGACCTACAGAAGATTACGGGAAGACCTGGATGAGACTCGTACGGACCAGGGAAGCATGGCACAAAAGGGAGGGGGCCTATACTGAGCAGTGGGTGGCAACGAGGCTGCCAATGATGCTGATGATGATCAAAGTCGAAAGCAAAAGGGAGGAGGCCTAGACTCAGCAGTGAGTGGCAACAGGGTTGCCAATTACGATGATGATGGCAATAGGCTTGTAGTAATAGTCTGTAATAGGGGTATTACATGGAATTTAAACATGGGCGATGACTGGTGAAATGTGGGTGTACGTCTCCGACTTACCCTTTTTTTTTTTTTTTTTTGGAGGATGGGAAATCATCAAATGACCCCTCCCGCTCTGGGTGGAGCGGAAGGGAGTGCCAGACTCTTACTGACTAAAACCCACCCGTGTTCCTTCCTTGGCCCTTTATGTTCCGGGTCAGCGGTACCCCTAGTGGGCCCCCTCTTCGATGCTTTTTTTTTTTTTTTTTTTTGAGGATGGGAAATCATCAAATGACCCCTCCCGCTCTGGGTGGAGCGGAAGGGAGTGTCAGACTCTTACTGACTAAAACCCACCCGTGTTCCTTCCTTGGCCCTTTATGTTCCGGGTCAGCGGTACCCCTTATGGATGATCCCGCTTTCCCGGCAGGCTTGGGCCCGAGTGGGCCCCCTCTTCGATGCTGACATCTCTTTGAGGCGCGCGTGGAACACGTACGCGCCGTCCGGCATGGGCCTGATCCTGATCGGACGGTGAGCTACCCATTACTCACCGCCCGCAGGCCCGCGCCTACGGGGGCCGGGAGTCGTCACGCGGCTCCCGACGCCCGGAGCGTCCACCGCGGTGGCTTGGACGGGAGACTCTCTCCCTCTCCCGTCCCGCCACCTCCTTCGCTAGCATGACTGCTTCGCAGAAGGAGGCGACTGCCTCCCACTCCCCCTCGCCCCGGACCATGGCTTGAACCAAGGCCGGGCGTGAGAGGTCGCCGCCGCTGCCGATCGCCTCTACGAGGACACGGCGGTGCTCCGCCCATGCAGGGCAGGCCCCCACCGTATGCTCCACCGTGTCCTCGGGGCGATCATCGCAGTGGTGACACCCGGGCGTTTCCTCCCGCCTGATGATGTGCAGGAACCTCTCGAAGCTTCCGTGTCCGGTGAGGACCTGCGTCAGGTGGTAGGTGAGGACGCCGTGACGCCTCTCTAGCCACTCCTCAAAGAGGGGTCTTACCGCCGCTATCGTGGCGTGCCCTGCGCTGGGTTGCGACAGTCGCTCTTTCCATGCCGCCAAGAGATCGCGCCGGAGGTCCGTCCGCTCCGCCGCGATTTGCCGCGGAAGCGGGGTTTCCCCCCGGCGTAGTGCCTCCGCGCGCCACTCATACAGGCGCGCGAGAACTATCGCCTCCAGATCCCACGGCGGCAGTCCGGCAAGGAGGCTTGCCGCCTCGCCCGAGATCGTGCGGTAGCCCCGGATCAGCCTTACGGCTACCACCTTTTGGGGCGCGTTCAGATAGTGGGCGGCTCTCCGCCGCAGTGAACGCGCCCACACCGGGGCCCCATATGTAGCCATGGACCGCACGACCCCCGCGTAAAGCCTCCGGCAGGAGGCGTTTGGACCCCTCAGGTTGGGCAGGAGCCGCTTGAGGGCGGCCCCAGTCCATTCCAGTTTGGGGGCCAAACGTCGGAAGTGCTCCACGAAATTCCACCGGCTATCGAGCACAAGTCCTAAGTACTTCATCGTGGACTCGACGCCGATGTGAACCCCTCCTGCCGTTAGTTGGGATCCCGATGGTGGCCTGTTCCGGGGCCCATGGAAAGACATGACCTCGGACTTGTGCAAAGCCACCTCGAGACCCAACTGCCGGATCCTCTCCACGCCCTCTTCGATGCTGACATCTCTTTGAGGCGCGCTTGGAACACGTACCTACGCGCCGTCCAGCACGGGCCTGGTCCTGATCGGACGGTGAGCTATCCGTCTTACCCTTCACATACAGCCATGATGTTACGTATCTTTTAATAACCATGTTTGTTGTAAATGGCGTTTGAAAGATGTTTTCAAGAAACATTCTCTTTTGTGTTGCTAATGATAACAAAATCGTGAAACCACCAATTAAAATCAGGACAGTGTTGTTTGAACAAGGCATTTCTCACAGTTCGGGACCTTTTCATAATCTTGTCATATGTATTAAGAGGGAGTGTTTAGTATAATAACACCCTTAAGCGATTTTAGACTTACATTTAAAAAATAAACCAAAGGTCACTAACATGGATCATTGACCTATGATATTTTATAAAAATATCAATGACACATTCAATTTTACGGTATTAGAATATAATAGGGAACCTTTCAATACCGCTTCTATAGTTGAAATTTGTATAAGAATGGAGCCGAATCGAGGGAGAGTTATCAGCTGTAGATACGCTGTAAATTGACACCTATTATCCGAAATAAATTGGAGGGACTTGCATCGTTTCGACCATCGACCTGTCACGGTTATTGTGCAATCAACGTCCAATTTAGAACGAGACTATATTGAATTTATCTATTTGGGCCACGTATGAGAAATATTAATACCTATACTTAGTCTGTTCCAAAACAATCTGATGAAATTGTACACAAATCCTGTTCAGGTTTAAATTCTTACGCTATCTCTGACTAAAGGGAACCAGTCACACATTCAGGCTTGTTTCAACTTTATTCCACACCACATTTTTAAGCAAACATTGCCTGAATAGCATAAAATTATTAAATTGTAATTGAAAAATCATCGACGAAAATTTTTGTTAAAATTAGCTACAATTTTTGTCTTATGAAAAACATATTTAAGGTGAATTTAAACTTTTAATTCCGAATTTAAGTAAGCATTCAAATAATCAAATCATAGCACTCAATTTGTAAGTTGTTTTCTGTGTTTATTTTGCTGTAATTAATGCCAATGAACGCACGTTTCTTTCTTTCTTTCTTTCTAAGTCTCAGATGCATTTGTTTACATTATCATCAGACACTTTTGGAACAGACCATACTCGATACATGTCGAAGTAAAACGAGGTGTTTTCAACTGCTATGTGACAGGGTGGACCATTAATGCAAAACAAACTTACAGCAACTAATCGATCTTCAGAAAATGTGAAATATGTTTTCTATATTTATATTTAGTTTAAGAAAGAGATTCATCATCAGCCTTTAATGTTCCCACTGCTCTCGCCTCTCGGTGAGAGGGAGTGAGCCGTAATCCACCACGCGGGCCCAATGCGGGTTGGTAGATGTCACATGTCTTTAAAATTTTCGGTTTTAGGACATGCCGGTTTCCTCTCGATGTTTTCCTTCACCGTTTTGAGAGCAGTTGTGATGAAATAATTTACGCACAGTAAAGCGCTTGTCTGGGTTCGAACCTACAACCTTCAACTCGCAAGTCGCGGCCTATACCACTGGGCCATCCCTGCTCTCTGCGTCTGCGTCTGAAAGAGATTGTCATACACTTAACTACGTGTATGACAATCTCTTTCTATAGCTAAATATGTACCTACCTACATCACGCAGTTTTATTTTCCATTTTTATTAGTTAGGTCATGAGTTCGCACCTAGGCAAGCACTTAACTTTATGTTTTTAATTTCATCACCACTGCTCTTAAAACGGTGAAGGTAAACATCGTGAGGAAACGGGCATGTCCTAGAACCAACAAATTCTAAGACTTGTGACATCAACCAACCCGCACTGGGCCCGCGTGATGCTCACAGAGGTCTGTGTCCCAGCAGTGGGAACATTATAGGCTGATTATGCTATCCATTCCATCAATGGGTTGGTCCAAAAAAGATGTAGATATCTAAAATAATACCATGCTGATACGGTCCCACTGCAGGACACAAGCCTCTTCACGTACTTACAGAGAAGAGTACCTTTAGTCCTTTGATCGATATCTGTAATGTCCAAGAAAAAGAAAAGTCACGTTGGTAGTTATTCGGATTTGAACACTAGCTTTTGCATTGCCGCGTGGAGTTCGGCAACCCTACCACGGGAATGTACTATCGGGATAAATAATATCCTATAGTGTTAATCCAGGTTATAAACTATCTGTGTTCCACTTTCATCAAAATCCGTTTAGCCGTTTTTGCGTGATTGTGTAAAAAACATTCAAATATACAAACTTTCACATTTATAACATTACTAGCTTCCACCCGAGGCAAAAATATTGTTATACCAGATTTCATTAAAATCGGTCCAGCCGTTTTGGAGATTAGCCGGAACAAATAGACAGACAGACAGACAAAAATTTTGAAAATTGATGATTTTTTCATATGCGTTTGGTAAAAAGCTGTTATTTTTGGATTACAAACAGACACTTCAATCTTATTTATTTAAGTAGGATAACTCCAGGTTTCCTCACGATGTTTTTCCTTCACCGATGTCAGTAATGTCCAAGAAAAACTCAGAAGGAAAAGAAATTAAACGTTTTGATATATATTTTATTTTCTTTTTTTGAACTTTCACATTTATAACATTACTAGCTTCCACCCGAGACAAAAATATTGTTATACCAGATTTCATTAAAATCGGTCCAGCCGTTTTGGAGATTAGCCGGAACAAATAGACAGACAGACAGACAAAAATTTTGAAAATTGATGATTTTTTCATATGCGTTTGGTAAAAAGCTGTTATTTTTGGATTACAAACAGACACTTCAATCTTATTTATTTAAGTAGGATAACTCCAGGTTTCCTCACGATGTTTTTCCTTCACCGATGTCAGTAATGTCCAAGAAAAACTCAGAAGGAAAAGAAATTAAACGTTTTGATATATATTTTATTTTCTTTTTTTGAGCTGACAGCACTTTTTATAAATATGTCACGTGTTTGATAGTTGCGTTGATTTGTTAAAAAAAAATGTTATTCGCAACATGAACGGCTTAAATTTCCGGTATCCATCAGTTTTCTGTTTTAGATATATGTTACTAAGCTATCTAAATGCATCAGAAATATTTCACAAAATCGCCATTTACAAAAGACCTACTGCACTTATGGATAAATCCAAAAAAAAAACGATCAAATTCTTATATTATGTCATAAAATATTTTCGGCATGAAAATCTGTAAAACTGAAACAATATTGGAATGATTTTAAACATCGTACCTTGATAACTCTTACATTCAACAATCTATTTAGCATTCAGTAAAAAAATAAAAAGGTTCAGGTATAAATAAAATAAAGCAAGTACGCATGCCATTTTGGTGATTTCCGATAATTCCCGCAGGTTCGCGACACCCAACCGCAGCACTCGGCTCGCATGAATGGCGCGTGGCGTACAAAGCGCTGAATACTGGAGTAGTCATTTCGCGGAATGGCCGCCCGAATAATAAACACAGCTGTAATTGATCATGTTTTGTATAAAACGCGATATTTGCGTAGTTTTGTCTGATAATTTGCCTCTCACCGACAGGAGGCTAGTGTTCCAGGAGTGGGAACATTATAGGCCGATTATGGCCTGATATTTACATTAATAATTCTGAAGCATGTACTAGATGGACGTAGGTAGATGATAGATAGAGCGTGTTCGTGGAAAATACCTAAAACCATCCACTTCTTACATGACATAAATGTGTATCAAAGGTATTTTTCATGGTTTAATAATAAATAATTTCATCAGAAAGCAAAATCAAAGACGTACCCTAGATGTACCGCCCTAATCCAAAATAAAAATAAAATTCCAAAATAAAAATTAAATTGTGGTTTCCTATGGAGAAGAGCCGGCAAGAAACTCCGCGGTTACTCTTTTAAAAACAATTGGCTTTTACAATGTTTTGAAATTACAGTGTTAATAGGTATGGGAGGACAGTGTTGGCCTGTCAACTAGTACCAGGACACTTAATAAAATATACTGATTTTCGAAAGGTAAGTATTACCCTAAGAAGTACAACTGTAGGTCAGGTTAAGTCCGAGAGGGATGCCGTGGCCCTTGGCACAGGCAACTGAAGGAACACGGGAGGGTTTTAGTCAGTAAGTGTCTGACACGCCCTCCTGCTCTGCCCAGAGCGGGAAAAGTTATTTTATGATTTCCCAACCTCAAAAAAAAAAAAAGGTCAGGTTAATAAAACCAGGAAATCCTACTGCGTCAGCTTTGACACAAGACAAAGCTTACCTGTTGACATTGCTCACATTCCCTCAAACAGGTAAAATCGGCGTGAAAGAATGTCTCACTTCACTCTTTGTTTAGAAAATAACATACATTGAAATGACTCACAATTATTTCGCTAGCAATAATATCGTCATTATTTTAAGCGCCACAGCATAAATTATATCGCGAGGCCTTGCCTGCCTCCTATTCGCAGCGCATCGTGGTTGGATTCCAGTCCAAAAGTCTCCTCATACAAAATGTATTCAAAGGCCAAAGAATCCCAACACATGTGTACGAATTGTTGCGTAGAAGTAACAATAAACATATTATGAAAACCTTTATTGTTGGAGGGTTTTGTTTTGTAAAACAAAGGCCACTTTCTGTATTATATTATATGGTCGCTTGTGGCCTCGAGTTAAGCGAGGCAGCGGGGAAGTGTTTACGTTTATAGAAATATAATGACTTCCTATTTTGAATACCATACGTGTTTGAATCAACAGCCATGTTGTTATTTTGGGTTGACGTCTAATTTGTGGTTTGACGTCAGGTGTGACATATAAATATTGTTACAGTCTCAAGTGTTGTAAATTATTTTCTGTTAACTCAGACTCAAAACATTTAGGGGGGAAGCGCCAGGGTAGCCCGCGAAACATTTTTTTCAATTTGCAGGTCTGTGTCAGGTTGTACGAGTATGTTGAACAAAATATGTTTCGCGATATTAACAAGTATTCATTTCATAATTAGGTATACAGGATGTGGCATAAGTAGTGGTCCACCGTTCAGGATTCGATGAACCAGATAATTAACTATAACAATTAAAAATTTTAACCATTTTTAGTAGTAAGTTTTTTTTACAAAAATCGTTGTTGAACTTGACGGTGTGTTAAAAAATAGAGAAGAACCAACTTTTTCTTCAAAAGAGCTGAATTTAAATAAAATAACATAATTTATCATGATAGCTCTAGTATTCAGCAGTAATTCTTTTTTTTTTTTTTTGTATATAAAAGGAAATAACAAAAAGGAAATATTTTCGGAACCCTTGGGTAAAAATGGTTAAAATTTTTAATTGTTATAGTTAATATCTGGTTTATCGAATCCTGAATGGTGGACCACTACTTACGCCACATCCTGTATATGAACTTAGAGGGTTGTTACTTGTTACGGTCGCAAATCATATTTGGTTCAATATACAATCTGTCACTGACCTGCATATTGCAAAAAAACGTAAGAAAATTTTAATTTCGCAGGCTACTCTGCCTTTTCCTCTTTAAGTATTTCAATTAAGTTAACATTTACAGCCAGTTTTGAATTGCCAAAGGACTCCTTGGCAATTTAAAAGTGCCTGTAAATGTTGTGTTGTTCCACGGAACAGAAAAAACACTTTTCTGTTCCGTGTGTTGTTCCAACTGACCGCCTGGTCAGTTAAAAAGTAGATAGAAGCTTAATAAATTCGAGTTTAATTTAAGGTATTATTTTTATATTAGATTTATTTAGATATCATACTATAGGTATTATTCACATTATTACATAAATGTTTCATTACTTCTTTAATACAGGCCAAGTCATTATAAGCCATGCATTATCCGCTTTTACTTCTAGCGTTCCACTCGCCTTTTCTAAGCCCTAAACTAAGTTACATTAGGCATCCGGCTATGTAGGGTCACTATGTAATTACCTAAACTGCGGATCACGATGTTACATTCCCTTTATTAACTTCAATTAAAATAATGCTCGCACTGAGGAAAGGCTATTAAAAATAATGGGGCATTTTCTGAGTTACCATCGCTAATATTTTAGCCTGAATATCAAGATTTTAGAAATTCATCTGTGCTGAAAAACTAAAATAGTTGTGTAACCTTTGATCCATTTCAATGTGATAAAAGAAATATCTGAAAAACAAATGTAGACCAAGCCCCCGTAATCACGGGCGATTTTTAAACGCAGCGATTTTTCTTGCGCACTGGATATTCGACTCTGAGTGTAGAACCGAGAATTGAGAATCCAACAGTGTATTTTTTGACACTATGAGATGCATTCTGTTGGATTCTCAATGCTCGGCTCTACACACAGAGTTGGATATCCAATGCGCGATAAAAGTCGTCGCGTTAAAAAGTCGCCCGTTCGTACCTGGATTAAATCATTTCGCTATTCTTTTTCTCGTCGAACCTTTCTTTTTACGCATTATTAAGTTGATGGTACGTATCAATATACTTAGGTAGGTATTCGAAGTTTATATGTAGGTCTTTCGTCTATAAGTAATTTTGTACTGAATACAACAAATTGCGTTAGATCTATAAGGTCACTTTTGATGTTATCGTAGGCAAGGGCATGAAATCGAACAGTCTTGTAAGTGTGAGGCTACACGAGCGTAACAAACATTTACGTTGTACAAAGTGAGTTTCCAAGAATACGTTACGTAATATGGTTTAAGGTTCACCGCGCTTGGCGTAAAATTAATTCTTGGGAAATTAGAAAATTGATTCAAACGTGATACCGCAACTCATTTAGAGCGACGCACATTAGGCACTCCTGTCTCCCGGAGGACACGGTGGAGCATACGGTGGAGGTCTGCCAGACTTGGGTGGAGCACCGCCGTGTCCTCGTGCAGGCGATTGGCGGTGGCGATCTCTCGCGTCCGGCCCTGATCCAGGCCATGGTACGGAGCGAGAGGGCATGGAAAGCCGTCACCTCCTTCTGCGAAGCAGTAATGCTCGCGAAGGAGGAGGCGGAACGCGTGAGGCAGAGGCTAAATTCGCGCCCTTGTGCCCCTGGCCGCCGCAGGAGACGCCCTGGGCGTCGGGAATCCCAGGCCCATTCGTAGGCGCGGGTTTGCGAACGGTGAGCAATGGGCAGCTCGCCGTTCGATAAGGACCAGGCCCAGGTCGACGGTGCATTGTGTTCCACGCGCGCCTCAAAGAGATGTCAGCATCAATGACGGGGTCCGCTAGGGCCGATGCCTGCTAGGATGGCGGGAAAGTCCGAGAGGGATATTGGGGCCACTGGCACAGGCAACTGAAGGAACACGGGTGGGTTTTAGTCAGTAAGAGTCTGACACGCCCTCCCACTCTGCCCAAAGCGGGAGAAGTTATTTGATGATTTCCCAGCCTAAAAAAAAAGGGTGTTGGTGACGTTACAGGGTACATACATGTTTTTTGAGCTTTTTTTTTAAATATGTATAAACACACTTCTTACACTTCACACATCACTATCACACTTCTTTAAATTCTCCGGTAAATTATTGAATGGTTGCGCTCCCTCATTCTTAAAATATTTTCAAGTTCGTTGTATTCGAGTGAATTGAGCTTTCAAACATGCTCAATTAGATAAAAGCACCAACCGTGTCCCATATTTTTATCAATTCTAAGATATGCATATTTTATTGCACATATAAAATGGCCATCTGCTGGTTTACGTATAAAACAAGGGGATACACCAGCTATCTACATTTTATAGAGGAATAAAAATACGTTTGTGACGGTTTGTACGGAAAATTGTCATTTTTTTTTATCAGGAACTTTGATATACTGCTTGTAATGGTCTGTTTGTTGAGATATGGCCGTGTCCATAAAGAACAAATAGACGCCCGAAAAAGGTTAAGAGAGGAATAAATTTCCATTGATTTGACAAACGGGAGTTTGATTGTCCAAATTCGTCGACTTGTTTCTGTAGGTACTTTGGTCACATTCAATTCAATTCAAAATAATTGCTTTTCTTTCTTGCTATTTAACAAAAACACAATTTAAAAAAAACAACATACTAAAAACTTTAACCAAGGTCTGCACACAATTTCAATCTCCCCATAACATAAAAAGGTCACCCAATTCAGGCCCTTTCTCCAGCATCTGAGTATTTCTCAATAATACCTTGTAACAATACAATGGGTGCCAAATCCGGAACTAATACCCCACTTGTTATTAGCTGTCAACTTGTCTACCAGCTAGAGACTTTACTTCTAATATATCTTGGTAGAAAATTTTCCTCACAATTTCTACCCGCTTTTGGTTATAATGAGGGGTTATTTTTGATTTATTGGATTTTGTTAAGGGTTATTAGAAGATAGTATTTATTTTCTAATGACGCTTTAGCCCACCTTTAAGAATTAATAATCCATGATCAGATATCAAATCTGGGGGCTCGTGGCTTAATAATAACAGTCGCACTCGAACTTCAAGGTTAAGCAACGCTTGCCGAAGAATGGGAATGGGATGGGGATGGAATGGCTGACCATCCATTATAATATACCATTTGCAGATCTTTTTTGTCAGTTTTGCAAACTGTACCGTGTGAATTATCAAATGAAAGGGCTTGTTCTGAGGGTCTCAAATAATGTTTTGTATAATTTAAAAACCATTTTCAAGTAATCTAAGAAAATATGTGCTAATTGACGATTTCCGCCCATTCTCTCCGTAACTACAGAGCCAAAAATTATGAAAAACATCAGACAGTTAGTTCTTTACTTACAGATTACAGGAAAACTTATAGGATGTAACTGACCTTAAAATAACTTGGTAAATATTTCAAAATTGTACGGACAAACTCACAATTGCAGTTGGAATGTATGGAAGAACATGTTTTTCAACGGCAATGTCAAGTTTGTTAATGGCATCTGGGAGCACGGTAGTACCCGCCCAGACGAGCCAAAAACAAAAAGCACTACCTACCTTTTCTCGAAACGTTTCTTCGTATTTTCATACCCTCATAGCTTCGGACTGAATAATGCTAGAGAGCTCGAATTCTCACGATAAAATGTAGTTAGCAGATTTATGAAACACATCAAGTTTCTTGTGTATTAGCTTTTATACTTTGGATTTTATTAATAACTGAAATTCGTCGATTTCTTCACTGACTGACTCACTCACTCGCTCATCAAAACCTCTAGGGCACTTCCCGAAGTCCAAGAAGGCTGAAATTTGGTATGGACGCTAGATTTTTCAAACCAACAGAAAAAACTGTAAATTTCACAATCGCAACTCCCTTAAAGGTTATAAAGAAAAGAAAGAAAAATATTTTATTTGGGACGCGCACAGGATAATAGATCAAGATAGATTTATAGATAAAGATTAATTTACAGCCTTGCACTTCCAAGTCTGTATATTAAATAAAAACTCTGGGGCACATACTGAAGTCCTAGAAAGGTGTTTTTTTTTTAACAAACAACGAAAAAAAATTTTTTTTTAACTTTCACCCTCTTTTCTCTTTAAAGGGAGGTGCAAGTCTGTAGTTCTTCCGGATAATCGGTATGCCTATCTCCATTTGTTGAGAAAGCTAGGTCAGCATGTACATAAACAACAAAGAAGAAACTCTTTTTCGTTGGCTGTGAAGAATTTAACTGCTGGCGTGCAAGAAATAACTTTTTACCCGACTATGCTAGAAGTAAGGGTTAAGGTAACTATACCACCACATGCGAACTACGCATCACACTGACGTCACGAAAATCCTGCATCGCGCAAGTGGAGTTTACCGCGCGACTAGCATAAATATACAACGTCCCAACATCAATCGTCGCCCTGGCTGGAGGCTTTGAGTTGACCTGGCTCGAAGGCACCACAGGATTGACCGGTTAAGCAGTCACGGCCTCTCAAGGCCAACTGCGAGATGCAATACAAAAAAAAAAAACAATCGTCGGGCAGTTGCCCACCTGACACGACACCCGTCTGTTCGGAGGATCCTCTTTTATCTATGGAGGTATGAGTGAACTTTACACCCTGTGCCTCGTACCTCTATACATGTACAGTAGGCTCCCAAGACGTACCTATGTACATAACGCTTTTACTATTAAAACGTTATCAGATGTAATGTAGAGCCAAGCTTCCTGACTACGTTGCCTAACTCTACAAACCTTACATCTTGGTCAAAATGTATGGCTTGGCCGTTCCATTGAACTATTGGATGACATAACATTAAGGGGACTACATGACCTAAACGCAAGTTTTATAATTCCTAAAAGTATATGATCCACTGCAGTAAACAAAATCAGACAAATATATGATATTCTTCAGGATATATGCTAGTTAGATAGAGTGTTGAAACCATAATACAACTAATTTGGTACGATAGAAAAAAGTCACGAAGATACGTGTACCTCTAAAAAATTATTTTACCGATTAAAAACCATACTAATATACATGCAATCATTTTGTTTTTTTTTCAGAACGTTTTTCAAGCAACATATTAACGTGATAGTGTTTTAAATTTTTAGTCCAATCAATAGATTTTTTGTAAATAGAGAATTGCTTCATATTATGCAATAAATTACCAGATTAATGTCATCGCGCTTCTCTTTCTTTTCTATATAGTCCGACAGTGACCGCGCTTTAGCTGTTGTCAGCCCCTTAAAGACCAGTGTCTAAATAATTTACTACCATAGCAGTGCCTGTGCGATGGCCGCGAAACGGCCAAGTCGTATATGTTGACCAAGATGTAAGGTTTGTAGAATCACTGACCGACCCTGACGACCCCATTCCGCTCCTACAGGAAAGCAGTAGGGCCACCAGTACAGTATACAGCAGACACAGACACAAATCGAAATTCCGACCTCGCCGCCGAGGTCCTTCGCATCCGCGTTCCTCCCCGAATAATTGCCCTCCCTATCCGTTGATCGGATCCGAGCCAGCTGGTGGCGTAGCTGAGCCAGTAGTTTTAAACTTACCTATTAATAATAATGAATCCAATTTGATCGAGCTTGTCCCCAACTTGCTGTCCTCCCCCAGCGACGCCCTAAGCCGAGGTTCGTACCCCACAGGGGGTGCCCTTAGGTGATGGTTGCTTAGTTTGTAATTAATATTATGCCCCTGGCTGGAGGTTTTGAGTTAGCTCAAAGGCACCACAGGATAGACCGGTTAAGCAATCACGGCCTCTCAAGGCCAACTGCGAGATGCCATTGATAAAAAAAAAAAGGTTTGTAGAGTTAATCCTTGTAGAGATAGGGGCATGGCCCTACATTAAATCTGATAACTTTTCACTAGTGAAAGCGGTATGTAAGTCTTGACAACCTACTTTACATGAAATGTTTTTGGTGGGCAACATATTCATCCTAAGGAATCCTCTCCACGCGAGTTCAATTCGCACTTGTCCGGTTTTTTTTTTGTTTTAAGTGTACTTTTTTTGTGTTTTAATAATGTTCTTAAAGTCGATTGGTTCCAAGCCCCTGAAATGGCAGCTGATTGACAATATTCATTATAAAGAATGGGGTTTATTATGTTGCAATTGATTTCACAATCGGAAGATTGACATTCTAAAGCGAATTCCTAGATATTGGTTTATAAACAAATGACGGCTGCGTCACCATCGCAACCTTTTGGTAAACATAGTGTGACTTCCAGTAGTTCCATCGTAACTTGGCGGGCAAAGGTTGCGTGTAGTCACACGTCATGCGTACGGTACTCTTAGTCAGAGTCGTGTCGCTTGTAACGGGTGAAGTCAGCGGTGCACAAACTTTGGGGGTGAAAAGTGCCCCTCTTGATTGATTAGAGCGACAGCTATAAAAGTATTTTAGCATTCCATTATTTTTCAATTTATAAATGAAGGACAGCAAAATCATTTCAGGATTTGATCCTTACCTACTTCTACTAATAATAATAATTATGGTTGTATTTTTTTTTCAAAATATTATTTGGCGATGGTGACACTAAGGGTTCACACGGCGATGATCATACATACATACATACAAAAACTCATGCCTTGTTCTGATTGGGGTAGGCAGAATCTACAGAATGCCAACTACTACGATACTTATATAGGTACTCGATGATCAGTACGATTACGTTACTATGAAAGTTTCATGCTGCATTTGTTCTCGTCGTTCTAGCTAGCACCTAAAGTAGGTACATACAATTTATTTCGTTAAAAGTAAATGTTTTTGCCAAAGCGCTTTGAAGCTGCCGTCGTTTCAGTTTAACCACGCTGCTGACTATTGATATTTTACAGGACGCGACCGATTTAATCTCCCCGAAGCGACGTTACCAGTGAGTTATGTCGAGTGACTGAAATATTTCTTTTCATGTCAGGATAGAAGAAAAACTTAATAATAAAGTCTGTTAATTGGAGAATATAGGTACTGTCTAGGACCTTCGTATGTTTAATAATAAAGCATTTTTGACACTGGCTTCATTAGTAGAGTTTATTTATTTTAAACAAATAAATACGGTCGATCATTTGGTTTTTCGCTGCTAATTGGTTCCAGATTTCTAATTTAAAAAAGGGAAATTTCGAATGCTCTAATTCCACTTTCGAATTCCCAAACAAACCGTCATTTATTTCTGTGTCACGATATTACTAAAGAGACGAAGAGCGATAGTTGTTTTTAGTTTTAGTTTCCATAACTTTTTATAGTGCCTGCAGCTTATGTGTACCAAAGTTTTTTCAATCAATTCAGACGACCCACTTTATATTCAGATGGTTATTGAGTGTGGTGAACTTTTCCGGTGCGCGGAGTCGGGAGATAGGTGGCCTACTAACTTTAGCTTTGAAATCTTTACCCGGCTTTTTATATGAGCACTTATACAGGGCGAGGTAGGAAGAGTTGATAGCGATCGAACAGTTTATTGGTACCTATATCAAGAGATATTCGTTTCAATTTGCAATTTTGTCGTGCATTTTACATCAGCGCTCTATTTTGTTAAAGTTGGAGGATGTTAATTTTGGATTTTTTGTATTATTAATTTTCATTGTTGATATTTTTTTATGTTATTTTTATGATCATTTTTACTTACTCGGACTCGGACATGACTGTGTGGTGTCCATCTCAACTATCGACCGTAAAAGGGTCATACAGGTAAAGGGACCTACAATACTTACACCGAACCCAGTAAGTACATGTAACGACGTACAACGAAATTTCCTTTTAGACGTGGCTGGCGTAACTTTTTATTAGTGTACCTACATGTTTCGTGTTAAAATTTACGAACCCTGAATGTAATATTCTATAGGATTGCTTAATTTTGGCTGGAATATAGTCCCATATTGTGGTTATTTGTGCGTTAGATATAGTAATTTGCATGGAAGCGATAGCATTCATTTCTTTTTTATAAAAGTATTTGCATAATAAAGGTTTCACATTATATTCTTCCTTTTCTGTCGCATCTCCAGCTTAATTGAATTAACACTCCGTGTTAGGTGCAGTTTTTAAATTACAATTAAAAAAATATTTTTTAGATTAGAGTAATTGAAATCGTAAGCTTAAAACTCATTTTAACTCTTTTTTTTTTCTTAAGTATCGCAAATAGCCCAAGTAGTTACCTATTTTTTCTTTTAAACTTACCTTTACAAAGTTGAGTGAAGTGAGCTGTCATTCCACCTGTATGTCGATTCTGTAAAAATGTCACCGTGAAAACTTAGGTGAAGTGAGCGTGGAGTGAGCTGTCAGTGACATCCCACTGATACTAGGGATTGACCAAGCATTACATTTACAATCATAATCAAGATTTTTTTTATTTTTTTTATGCTCATCCTGTTCTAATCATGTTATATCTTTTCAAAGCTAGTATCTAATATTATTATTTCAAGTTTTTTTTTAATAAAACAGCGACACAGAAATTAATTAGGTACATTCGAAACTAGTTTAGGAAGTTTCTGACTGAATTTCTGTTTTGTTGTTCTAATAAAAATAAAACCCGTACTTAAATAGTAATGTTTAGCCACTTAAATACTAGCCTTGAAAGGATGAACTAACATTATTAACAAGTATAATTCAAATCTCCATTATGATTGTAAATGTAATGCTTGGTCAATCCCTAGCATCAGTGAGACTACACTGACAGCTCACTTCGAGTTCACTTCATCTAAGTTTTCACGGTAAGATTTTTACTGATTGGATCGGCTGGTGATAAGCTGTCCTGCGCTGCCCGCATCGAAAACATTATATTCCTGTACCATTACCTACATTTTATAAAATGCTAAATGCCCAGTCTGAGGTAAGCAATATCAGAACTAAGCGATAATTATGTTTTTTTTTTTTTAATATGAGACACAATCCACACACGGTATTCAGGTCCCGAACTAGGTATAACCTGTACTACGGTAACCTGACGACTGATATACATACTTATATACATCTATACACCCAGACACAGGTCAAACGGACATGTTCATGCACACAAATGTTTGACTTGACCGGGGATTGAACCCGAGACCAGCGGCTCAGAAGGCAGGGTCGCTACCAACTGCACCAACCGGGCAGTCGTAATCAATCATCATAATTAACAATCTTCGTAGACCTACAAAAATAATTATTAAGTGGTAATAGTCCAACGATTTGGTTTTGGACAAACGAGAAGATTGTGATGAGCAGCCGTTATACGTGTAAATATCATAAGCCTGAACCCACTGTTATATTTTGATACATAATAAAATTATCAATTAGCATAGTCAGTGTTAACGGCCGCGACTTACAAGTTGTAGGTCGTAGATTCGAACCCAGACAAGCGCTTTAATTTGTGCAAATTATTTCATCACTACTGCTCTCATAACGGCGAAAGAAACCATCTTGAGGAAACCGGCACGTCCTAGAACCAAAAATTCGAAAACAACTGACTCCTACCAACCCGCATTGGCCCCGCCTGGATTACGGCACACTCCCTCTCACCCAGAGTAGGCCTGTGTCTTCACAGTGGGAACAGCAGTGCGATTCTGTAACCATCTCACCGTGAACACTTAGGTGAAGTGAGCGTGGAGTGAGCTGTCAGTGTCATCCCACTGATGCTAGGGATTGACCAAGCATTACACTTACAATCATAATCGAGATTTTTATAATATTTTTTTATGCCAATTCTATTGATAATTTTATATTATTTCAAAGCTAGTAAGTAACGAATTGTCTAAAAAAAAACAACATTGTGTTTCAAACTGAATTTCTGTTTTGCTATTTTATTTTAAAACCCCGAAATTAGTAATGTTTAAGCCACTTCACTACATACATAATTTGGATAAAAAATATTAGTAAAATCTCGATTATGATTGTAAATGTAACTTTGGTCAATCCCTAGCATCAGTGGGATGATACCGACAGCTCACTCCACGCAAGTCTTCACGGTGAGATTTTTACAGAATCGACCGGCAGTATAGGCTGATTATTATAGTCGAATGGGTGACATGAACTCTTTGAATTGGCAAATCAAAAAGTACAATGGGAACATCAGCACCTACGTATTTGTGGTTTTTTGTTGTTGTTTTACGTTAAATAAAAAATTATGTGTGAATGTTTCTCATCGAATACTGGTCCGGTGCTTTTGTCATGGCGTGTTTTTCTCGAATTGGAAATGAGTTTCCTAGGGAAAGTTCGTGCGCATGACCTAGATTTACCCTCTTGACGGATGCAGTTAACTAAATCGCCAGCCTGTGTTAGTTAGTTAGCAGTTAGTGCTGATTATATGTGCATATGTACTTTCTGAGTTCATCTTGGACATTATTGACATCGGTGAAGGAAAATATCGTGGCGAAACCTTTACTTTATAATTAAGATAATTCTATAACCGCCAACCCATCTTGCGTAATCGGTACCTGTATATAAAAGAGTCATGAAGGAACATTACTTGTTGTGATCTTGTTCTTGTTGCTGCTATAATCTGTAGTCGTCATCTATTATAGTGTATTGTATCCATAAAGGTAGGTACTTAATAGTTTGCACCAACGACAACCCCATTTTTATGTCCGCGCAATCACTGTTCATTGCAAGGTTGCCTCGTAGAGATCGCAGAAAGCAATAAGGCCTCTCATTGTTTGTGTTGTAGTGGTAAATGTTTCATATTTTCTGGTATACAATAAAGTATATCATCATCATCATCAGCCTACAGCAGTCCTCAGCTGGACATAGGCCTCTCCAATTGCACGCCATTTAGCTCGATTCTTGGCCATTCTCATCCATCTGCTACCAGCCACCCTGCGAAGATCATCGCTCCACCTAGCCTGAGGGCGTCCTACCTTACGTTTACTGATTCGCGGTCTCCACTCAAGAACACGTCTATCCCAACGGTCATCGTTTCTACGGCTAATATGGCCGGCCCATTGCCACTTCAGCTTGCTTATTCTGTGAGCTATGTCGACAACTTTGGTTCTCTGCCGGATCACCTTATTCCGAATTCTTTCTCTCAGGGAGACTCCAAGCATAGCTCGTTCCATAGCTCGCTGAGCAACGAATAAAGTAGGTATATACTATAGATAAATCAATGCTCATGCCTTCTCTTTAAGAGAAGTGGCCTACGTCCTATAGGGGGACAGTAATAGGCTGGTACATTTATGTTTATTGTATGTGGCAAAACCTACACCAACGTCGGGTGCGTATTTTTATTTATTGCCCAATAAACGTTATGCCAAAGCCAGGCCTAAAATGTAAATTCGTAGAACTGCGCAGTAAATGGTTCATGGTGAAAACGTTATGAGTAATATTTTTTTTCCCGTTTTTTATACATAATAATATAAATATAAGTACAAAGCGGTTTATTCAACCACATGCCAGTTATTTTCAGCTTTTTTCAGGAGCGCTGAAAACAAATATAATGTTTCGTAGTCCTAAGAAAATTGTAGCTTCTCAACTGAAAATGCTCAAAATATTTTCATGGTTCATATTTTGAATCGGCTGTGCATTCAAAATGCATCGTGAATACAGCGTGAAACAGTTTAAAAGAATGTTGGTTGAAAAATAGCTACAATAACTCATGTTGGCACTATTTTGAGATTTATTACCAACATGGCTTCTCTCTATTAATAATTTTGCTTTATTCTTCTTTGATATTTAAGCAGACGGTAAGCAAGTTCCACATACCTTCCTAGAAGCTTGATTGAAATTTCTTTAACTTAACTTTAAGTCATAATCCTCGAGCTAGGAGATAATTTAACTTGTCTTCAAATGAATGAAAAATGCGTTTTTAAGTATGAGTAAAAATCGCTGATTTTGGCTTTAAGTTCGTAATGCAATGCTTTTACTGTCTATGCTCCACGCAAAATTCTGACTGTCCATGTTATATGAGTAGTAGCTCAGTACCCCAATTCTCGTAATTTTAAGAACGTTCGCAGGCTAATCTCACGTGTCAAAAATACCTCTAATTTCCCTACATATTTGACAAGTTTTTGACATTGATTGTCGCTGAGATGAGATTGCGACTAGATTTTGAACGTTTATTACGGGAATTGGCCTTCAGATCATTTAAATGATCTGAGAGTAGCAGACACAACTTATAAAATACATAGTCTAATCGGAACAAAACTGATTCTCACGTTGCCTAGCAACAGTAGTAGCGATGCCGACGTACAAACTACCCTCCAGTACGGAGATCAACATCTATCCATATATGCCCGGTTCCTATATCCGAGAAACGATTCGTTTTGCTTACGGATGGTAGAATTGTCTACGAGGCGTAACCCAAAAGTGTTCCTATAAAAAACGTTTCGTAAGCGACGTTACCGTTGGCTTGCTACCTACGGACGGGAGGGTTACCAATAACGATCCGTATTCGTAAAGTATGGAAATGTTGATCTGTGGTGTTCCTATAAAAATTTCGAGCGTCGGTCCAACTGTCAAATCTACCGTTCGTAGTTCGTTTGCCTACCGGCCGATTTCGGCGGATAGTTTTGTGGAATTTTTCAATATTATTGTAAAGTGAAGTCGAGTTCAGAAAGTGAAGTGAGTGATTTTGAAATGATACGTTTACTAACGGACTCCAGCGACTCTGATTCAGAAGAAAAGAATCGCCGTATTAAAGTTTACAAACAAAGAGACGTTGGATGATTTTGAGTTCTAGCTGAGATTTCGGCTTGATAAACCGTCTGTTCAAGAGTTACTGCTAGAAATATATCCCTATCTAAGAATAACGGGAGCCAGGTTAGTAAACCTACCCGTTTTTATGTACTTACCTATTTGATAAGAAAAATTATTGGCAATACATTGTATTTCACCAGTGTTACCTTGAACTCAAGACACGTTTAACGAAATTAACTAATGTTTTACTTGGCCTTTTTAAGGAATCATGGAATATCTCCGATACACCAACTCTTATTAACTTTAAGGTTCTATGCATTGGGAACAATGCTAATATCAGTGGCAGATTTTATAGGAGTGTCGAAGGCATCTGCATGTCGTATTGTTGCTGATATCAGTTATGCTATAGCACAGGTGTACAGCAGATATGTATACATGCATACCAATACTGAGCAGGATTTTTATTCAGTATCTCGATTTCCACTAGTACTTGGTGCACTAGATGGAACACACATCAGGATACAATCACCATGTAAGTGCATTACACTTGTACCAACTAACTTTAAACTTCAATGGCCTCATTGGTCTGATTGGTTCGATTCCTGGCCTGGGCAGTGTTACTGGGTTTTCTATCAGGAATTTCTCAGTAACGGCTCGGAATCTGGATTGATGACCGATTGATGGCAATAGGCTCGCCAATAACTAAACATAACTAGCAAAATGTGGGTGTACCTACTATAGGTGCACCTGCACTGTTTACACGCTGCCTAGCCCTTCAGGGTATACAGGCATGATGTTACATTAGTATTTTAATCTTGCTTTTAATGCATAATTTTTATTTCAGGTTCTCAGATTGGAGAAGAATTTAGAAACCGTAAAGGGTACTTTTAGATAAATGTTCAAGCAGTATGCAATGCCAATTTGCTGTTTATGAATGTAGTGGCTCGCTGGCCAGGGTCTGCTCATGATGCCACAATATTTAACAGTTCAGAACTGAGAGGTAAATATTGATGTTGATATATTTCATTATTTGAAAACAAAGTAAATGGGTACTTACTTAATTTAATTCTGTGTTACTAAACTATAATTAAATTTTTCAGCACAATGTGAGAATGGACAATTTGGGAATAAGTGGCTGCTTGGGGATAGTGCATATCCTTTGAAGCCATACCTGTTAACTCCTTTGTTAAATCCAGACACACGAGGAGAACAACTTTATAATGAAGCCCACATCCGAACTAGAAACACCATTGAAAGGTATGTAGATGTTAAGTCCTTACAGATTTGTGATTGTCTAGAATCCACTTAAGTATTCAAGTTACTGTAATACCTATTTTGTTATAGGTGTTTTGGAGGTTGGAAACGAAGGTTTCCAGTAGTGGCTTTAACTTTATGTTTGAGTCTTTTAAGAGCCATTGCAGTTATTATCTCTACAGCAGTACCTACTTCATAACATTTGTATATTAAAACGGCTGGATGATATCCCACCAGAGGTTGAGATTCCAGATGTGTATGCAGTGCCCACATCTAATAATATTGAGGCAAATAATAATCAAACATTAAGAGAAACTTTGATAACAGAATATTTTAATATGTAAGTTCTCTATTTTTCATACTTAAGTGATATACATTTGTTCAGTTCAGGTGTTGCCACATAAGTATACAGGAAACCTTAATCTAATTTCTGAATAATAGTCCCTAAAATTTAATAGTGCCAATCACGAGACACACTAGGTGGTAAAACTTTTGTCAAAGATTAATCTACAAGGATGTGGGCAGTATCTGTGTAGCTAATAAATTAAATTACTGGGTGGAAGACACCTAAAAAGTGATGTGTACTAAAAGATAATTATTATTATTATTTTCAGTTTGGAGTAAGAAATATTACATCTTTATATTTTCGTGACAAGATCATGAAAATAAAAACAAGAAGCCAAAACAGTGTTTTATATTAAATAAAAGTAAATATTCAGATTTTTATATTCTATAATATTTTGTATAAGTAATTAAAATAAGTGTTGATTAAAACCTAGAATTCAAATTAATAAATGAATATGAAATATGAATACAACTTTATTTACCCTACTTAAGTATCAAATTACTTAATTATAAACTAAATATCATTAATATTTTCCTTATTAGCTAGCTTTAACAGTCTTATCTCTAAATCTAACTTTTCTGCCTTCTTATTATAATAATTTGCTATTGCTACATTTTTTCCAGGCGTCCATCGTCACTTCTTTTCTTTTTTCCTGTAATAAAAATATAATCTGTGTTTATACCTACAATAATAGCTGTACTTGCTGTTAAACATTAGAGAAACACAAAGTATAAGAGAAAATATTTCTTAAAAATTACCCTTGTTTTGCAGAGATTTTGACATTGTAGGCATGCCATATAAAAAATTTGCTCCTGCATTGCCCTGAACAACCCCTTCTGGGTTCAAAATATTAATTTTTCTCTTTTTTACTGAAAATAAAAGGGAAATAAATTAAACTATGTACTAACAATGACTATTTAAGCTCCGCTACACCACTTACTTCCTCTTAACACATTGTGTATGAGCAGGGTTTGTAAGAATCTTAATTATAACAGAGTTAAGTAATGATTGATTGAGCCTTATTGATCCAACCACATCCAGCCCTATCAGCAGACTTCCATTATAACAAATACTCAGACAAATTAGTTCTACTAACTGCTTAAATTATGTAGATTAAAGAATTAAAAAACTTAGCATCATTGCTCCACCAACACGTGCCTTACCTAGCACTTAAATTTTGAAAGGATGGATGATAAAATTAAAAAGTTGATTTATTTAGACATAATAATATTAAGCCTGTGAAGGTAGACCCCATTAGACTTGCCACTTTATCGAGGATTTCATCGGTGGGAATGAAATCTCCTTTTCCACCACCAGTCTACAACAAAATACAATTTGCATTGTAAATATAAGATATTCTAATCCATATATCAATAAATAGTATCTACCTAGTTACAAAGTTGTATCACTTGTCAATAAGTACCAGGTAAACTGAACATATAAAGTGATCATTGAGTAAGTATATGATATTCTAATCCATATATCAATAAATAGTATCTACCTAGTTACAAAGTTGTATCACTTGTCAATAAGTACCAGGTAAACTGAACATATAAAGTGATCATTGAGTAAGTATATGATATTCTAATCCATATATCAATAAATAGTATCTACCTAGTTACAAAGTTGTATCACTTGTCAATAAGTACCAGGTAAACTGAATATATAAAGTGATAATTGAGTAAGTATATGATATTCTAATCCATATATCAATAAATAGTATCTACCTAGTTACAAAGTTGTATCACTTGTCAATAAGTACCAGGTAAACTGAACATATAAAGTGAGCTGAATAATGCAAAATTACTATTTATTACATTAGGTACAGTAGGGATAGGATAAATATTTATTCATTTGCTTAGAGTAGGAACCTACTACTATATAAATACTATTTAAGATACTGACACTTGCTAAAAAAATAGTAACTAGGTACAAGGAACTGAATAATGTAGTTACAGTATATTATATTAGGTAAGTAGGTACCTTAAACGTATTCATGCGAATTTGTTGCGTTCTTTTCCTGGCTGCCTTTTTCATTGTTCGATTTTAGTTTAAGTTGGTCTTTTTGTTTGGGATAGCCTCCACACTTTGCGTTGAAGGCAGCCGCCAAAGAGACCCACGCTTGTTCTTTTAGCTTGTTGGAGCTGGCGTTTGTTTCCTTTCTCAATAAAATGCCATAGCTTTGGATTAACTCCACAAAGTGAAACACCTCATCTCTCGTCATAGGCTTTTTGTTCTTCTGTAAACAGGAAAAACAGATTACACAATCAAAAAAATTCCAGTCCTTTACAAACATAACAAAGTAACAATAAACAAGATTACTTACTGGTGTAGTATCCATATTTTATGATATATGAGTTTTTATTCAATTATTCTAATATTTAATAGGTAGAAAGATACAAAATATTTTACCACAAAACCAAAATCACACGAAACGAATTTGGTTTGTTGCTTGGGGCTTGCCGACCACAAAACCGTAGTAGTCTTAGCGTTTTGTTCACACTTTAGCAACAATAGCAATTATGTTTAAAATAAAAGTTATAAAGGACCAAAAAAAAATGTTAACTCTAAAACCGCATTCTGTAGAAAGCTAACATTATTTGGTATTAAAACATCTCATAATATTTGAAATCAGGTCGTAGATTCTGAACTACGCATTACATAATTTTTGTAATACCGAAACGCAGAGAGGATCATTGAGGACCATCGGTAACCAAGTAACCGACGACTGTTCGTAGCTGGTAGGCTAGTAAAAAACTTTGTGGAACACCAAGTTACGCCTCGTTATTAGTAACTTGGAAACGGGTGGTAGCTGTTAACGATAACTATTCGTTGAATATAGGAACCCGGCTATAGTCGTTTATGTAACCTAAGTTCGGTCCAACATACATTTCCATTTGCTATATCCTCGGGTCCATGTCTTATGGCACCACAGCTTTATATCATGTGTACAGGAGTTCTACGTTGGTTTTCTTTGATATACCAATATGATTTTGTATAAATGTGATGTGTTTATTGAGTCAAACGTCTATTTGACTTCTGATTTTCGATGCATGAAATCCCGTGGTGTTCATGGTAAGTGGAAACTTTTGTGTTGCTGGAAACATTTTGTGCTAACATGCCTACCGTTACCTACAGTCAATCAATCTGTCAACTATGTTGGGGTCAGCTTCCAGTCTAACCGGATTCAGCTGAATACCAGTATTTTACATGGAGAGACTGCCTATCTGACCATCACAACCCAGTAACTGAGTAATAAAATACCTCTTGGTAAGACTGTTTGTCAGACTTTTGGGGTTTCTGACGACACGTACGTATGTACTCGTAACGACTCACAGATCCACGAATGACAGTCGGAACCAACGGCTTATCGTGTTTTTTTTTTTTTATTGAAGTATACATGAAATATAATCCCATCTCCAGAATCCAGTTACTGGCTAACACGATACCCCTTGGTAAGACTGGTTGTCAAACTTTTTGGGCTCATGACTATCCATAACAACTGTCAAAGATCTACAAATGACAGCCACGATTGACAGTCGGAACCAACGGCTTATCGTGTTTTTTTTTTTTTGTAATTGAAGTATGCATGAAATATAATCCCACCTCCAGAATCCAGTTACTGGCTAACACGATACCCCTTGGTAAGACTGGTTGTCAAACTTTTTGGGCTCATGACTACCCATAACAACTGTCAAAGATCTACAAATGACAGCCACGATTTAGCGTGCTTTTCGAGTCATGGAGGGGTCTTGATATGTGACGGTCACTCATGCACGAGGCAAGGACCAGCCACGGCAAGCATATCTTTACCTTCGATTGATCCCTGCGGCTGTTATTATGTAGCCACGAGCCCCTCTTTACTGTTACCTACAGTGTAAGAGCAGCAGTGGTGACCCAGTGGTAACGGCCGTGACTTACGAGTAGCAGGTCGTAGGTTCGAACCCGGACAGGCGCTTTACTTTGTGTAAATTAGTCCATCGCCACTGCTCTCCAAACGGTGAAGGAAAACATTGAGAACCAGTCCTAGAACTCTGACGCACTCAAAGGGTCAAAACATTATTATGTCAATCTATCACAGAGACAACCTTTACGGGCAAGGCCCATGACGAAACCGATCTGTCATACTTCTATAATAATAATAATATAATTAGATTATGAGAAAAGGTGGCTCAGTGGTAATGGCCCCGACCTACGAGTTGTAGGTCGTAGGTGCGAACCCAAACAGGCGCTTTACTTTATGTACATTATTTCATTAGATACCAGCGCTCTCAAAACGGTGAAGGAAAGCATCGTGACGTAACAGGTATGTCCTAGAACAAAAATTCCCATGTGACATGTGACATCTACCAACCCGCACTGGGCCCGCGTGGTGAATTACGGCCCACTCCTTCTCACCGAGAGGAGGCCTATGTCCCAGCAGTGGGAACATTATAGGCTGATGATAATGACAGTGTGCTTGCAAAAAAACATGTTGCTGCAACACTGTTCTGCCACTTTTGATGAAAGCTAGGCTTTGATAGTTTTCTAGAATGCCCTAGCAAAATGGAATAGGAAAACTCCTATTCAGAGGGCCAGCTCCCTAAGCATGAAGTCCGTCGTTTCGGCCGAAGTTACGGACATTTCTACTCCGTATCACTTACGGAGATAAGATTAGTCCGGGGCCGGAACTAAAAATTAATGAGAAAACGTTAGGACAGCAGTCCTTACTCCCGATATTTTTTTGCCCGTTCCGAAAAGTTATTTGATCGGGAGTAGGGTTCACTTTAAGTAACGAAATACTTTCGGACCGGCTCGTATCCTCGTTGACGGACTTAGAAAGTAGGCGCCCAGTTATGTCACTGCCAATCGAACACTTCGAAAGCTGCAATTGTAACTGCGAAGTTAAGTCCTAACGTTTTATAAAAGAAAAAAAAAAATATATATATCAAAGGAAAAGGAAAAAAACATGTTTTGTCTAGATATTGAAGGGGCAAACAGGGGTCGCTTTCAAGTGAGGACGCAGATCAAGTACGGAACCCTCAACGATCGCGAACGAATCCATTTTGCCCTTGACCGATTTTTTATTGGCTGGAATCAAAATGCTAACTCTGAATCTACTTTTTGCTATACTATAAGTAGATAATTAGAATTGTTAAACCCGCTTCTGGAGGCAGAAATAAGGAGTTATATAAAAACCGGCCTAGTGCGTGTCGGCCACGCATAATGAAGGGTTCCGTAGTTAGAATGAATTGATAATAACAACAATCTTAAGATTGAAGTTGAAAAACATGTTCTCCCATACATTCCAACAGCAAATGTAAGTTTGTACGCACACTATTGAGAGATTTACCATGTTATCTTAAGCTATGGTCTTCTTATTGGTTTTTCTCTACTTAATCTACAAGTAAATCTTAAAACTATTTTTTTTAAATTATAAAAGTAATAATTTGTGACCCTCACAGTATTTCTTCCCTTCATTTGATATAATACACGGTAAAGTTTAAAGAAAAAAAAATCTTATCTGCCTGCCAAAACTTAGATTCGGAGCAAATTATGTGAACCTCTAAGGGTTCCGTTTTTTGTCTTTCGGAAGTACGGAACTCTAAAAAGGATGTAAAGTTATGGTAATCTACCAAGATAATACTTACATAAATTATATAAGTAAAATAATAATAATGTACAAGTATATAAAAAAAAAACAGAGGGGATATAATCAAAGGGCATTAAAACAAATTGTCCGCATCGCTGTCACCAGGAAAAGTGCCCAAAAGGCTGGCAGCATTGCTACGTTGTATGGCAATACTGATTCTTTGACCAAAAAATAGGTCCAAAAATCAAGTGGGCACTGGGACCTCAGGCGCTAATGTGTTCCGCACCAGCAACAGCCGCCCCAGCACAGCCCGCCGTGCTAGGAAGATGGGATAGTGCAAGGGTGGATGGTATCTATTAAATTTTGTGTAAACACTACATCAATCTAATGGTGTTGAGTCATTAGCATTGGTAAAGATAGTTTGGGCGCATTTTGTGCATCGTAAATGTACCAAAGACATTAGAAGGGAAATAAATCTACTAGCTTAATAAAATAAACAAAACAATATTTTACCCGTCTGCCTTAAAAACAAGAGTCAAGAGACATCTTCTGATCACGCTCGTTCCATCATAGACCTCTGCATCCTCGCTTTCCATTAGGCGCGTTCGAGGTCAAGAG
The DNA here is from genome assembly GCA_937001585.2 of Brachylomia viminalis. Lineage (NCBI taxonomy): Eukaryota > Metazoa > Arthropoda > Insecta > Lepidoptera > Noctuidae > Brachylomia > Brachylomia viminalis. The sequence continues at coordinate 7,043,106 of OW443302.2, read as the reverse complement.
CAAGCCCATTCGGCAATAAAAAACCATATAAAATATTTTTCCAAATTTAACGCCTTTTTAAAGCTTAAAATAAAAATAAATTGTATCCTCAATACTTTATTGCATTCCATAATGTGTGCATTCTAAAAGTTGGTACGTTTAAACATCGAATCAATGGACCCTGCCGGGCAAAGCCAAGTTAAAGTTTAATAGGAGAGAGGATGAAGGCGCTTTTTGTTAAGAAATAGATCGCTATAACCCGATATCCTGGAACGCGAATGGGCCAAAGACATGGGCACAAGAGCAATAAACTACCTATTGCTAGCCTTGTAAAATAACCTAATTAATATTTGACTTAACAGCACTCTACCAAAGTAAACCTAAAAATAAAAAATAATTAATTAATTTTGATAAACTTTACTCAGTTCATAGTACTAAAACCGTGTTTCTGAAATAAATTTCTAAACTTCGAGTTATCAAAGTGTTAGTGGTCCTAAGCGTTTAGTTAGCGAAAGATTTTCGCTTACTCCATTTAGTGCCTTCTCATTCCCTAATTAAGACTGTCAAAGTTATTAATTTCAGAATAAATTGGAATTTCAAGTCACATCATTGAAAACGTAGTCTTTAATTAAATTTCTGTAAGAATTTAATTTTTGTTCTTTAGTGAAGAACGCTTGATGCTGGTAATCACAGTGAAATCGTTGTGCTTCAGCTATTTAATTAAGACTCCAAAGCCATTAGGATTTTTACACATGATTGAATACGATCGCGTGTAGCATTAAGTAGATCAAGTGGTTTTAATTTTCTGAGGTCAGTGGTCAGGTTATATTAAAAATAATAATTAGGAACACTTCAGAAAATAATAATAATAAATAAAACTCCAAAAACGACCAAAGAAACGATGGATGGACTGTGTGAAACAATATGGCTCGAAAGGGGGTGACTATCGAGATGACAACTAATGGAGAAGTTTGGAAGAAAAAGACATTTTTTTTTGCATAATATAATATTTTATTGCTTAATGCGCCGAACAGAAATAAATTGGGATAAGGGAAGGGGAATAATGATTCTTCGTTGACTCATTAATGATCACAGCCTGCACCCCCATATACAATTGAGGTCGTGGGAGGTCAGTTTTGACTACATCATCAAAACATGAATTTTGTTTAAAACATCCAACAAAAAACACGGCATTTTCTAAAAGCCTGAACTGCATTTTGTCTCTATTATAATGTTTCCTAAAAATACTAACTCAAACTTATCCTCAAAGCATTTATTTTAAATAAATAATTACAGGTATGCTTTGAATTGTCAAGGGGCGGTCGGTCAGAAAGATGAAGCTAGTTGCCCATTCCAAACCGTAGTTTCCCCATTCCTACAATCAGGCTCAAGAAAATTGGTGGCTCGTTTAGATGCCAATGTATACTTTTTTATAATAAACTTCCTAGCCATCTTCAAGAACTAAGCCTTAATAAATTCAAATCTTGTTTAAAGAGGAAACTATGCCAGAATGCCTATTATACTGTCAAAGACTATATTGAGGACAAAAAGGCTTGGGATTGAACTGCTCCAATAAAACACAGGCGGTGTTAATTTATTTTTATTTTATTTTGCTAACTATTTTACTTTTAATCTTTGCCATACGTAGGTATCTATACTTATTTACATATACAATGACATTATTATTTACTGTATAAAGTATTATATTATTTTTAATTATTATGAATGTGAGGACTATGTGTGTTATTGTTCCAGTTTTAATCATGTTCTGGCAGTTTGAGTATAGTTTGTGCGGCCTAACCAAATGTCCTGTCTTTGGTATTGTTCGTCGAATCGTTGAACTCCTTAAAGTGCTGAGTTGAGCTGTACGGTTACAAATGCGTGCACTGACTGGACAGGTCCACTCAATCTGTGAGGTTCTTTCCTCAAAAGACCATTTCAGACACCAATCTACATGGTCCTCAAAGGTTATTATAATATTATTCTAATTATTGTGAATGTGAGAACTATGTCGGTCATTACGTTTTTTTTTTTGTATTTTTCTCAGTTAGTTTAATCATAATCATTGGTATTGTTCGTCAAATCGTTGAGCTCCTTATGTTCTGAGTTGAGCTGCACGATTGCTGACAATTACGTGCACTGACTGGACAGGTCTACTCAATCTGTGTAGTTCTTTCCTCAAAATACCATTTCAGACCCCGATCTACATAGCCTTCACATGATCTGACCAAGATTTTGTCTGGACTTTTAAAAAGACTGTGACCTCTGAGTTTGTTTCGGCCTTTCTTCTCAGTGTAGTCAGATAGGAAACGCCGAACTCATCTAGTTTTTAAAATACGATTGACGTGTTAAAGTGTTTGTACAAACCTACTTACAGAAATAAAATAATTTATCATTAATAGTGTCTATAATGAAAAGATGAACCATTCAAATATTAAATTTAAATAAGCCGTGGCAAATATGAGATGACCAGTTCCTACTGACGGCGCTCGTTCACGGACATGACGCATAGATTAGCACAATTCAGCTCAACGTTGGGTTATTTATTAACAACTTGTTACGCTAATAAATCTTCTAACAAAGCTGATAGAAAAACAACAAAAAACTTCCAGCCTGCAGCTGCCGATAGTTCTAGAAAAATAAAATAAAGAACGGTGATTGGTCGATGCAGGCTAATGACTGTTGAAGTAAACTCCTTCTATGTTCCATCGGTTTATTTTCGACTAAAATAGTCTGGCTCTAATTTCTAGTGGGAATACTACGAGTAAATGGTTTGAACTATGTTAGTAGTTATAGTTGGTTTAATGGTAAATCGTGTTGTTAGGTACAATATTACGATAATTGACGACACGGTTGGCGCAGTGGTTAAGTGATTGACTGCTGCGTTACGTGTCGCGGGTTCGATCCCCGCTCGGAACAAATATTTGTTTGACCTGCAAGTAGTTGTTCCGGGTCTGGCCGTTTGTGTATGTGAGTTTAAATGTTTGTAAACGCACCCACGATACAGGAAAAATTCCTAGTGTGGGGCCACGTTTTAAAAAAAAAGAAAAGAAAGTTATATTTTATAACGTAAAAAATAAAAAAGTACAACTTCATTATTATTGTAAGTATTAACAATGTACGACTACATTTTTACCGTGAATCTGGCTAGATTTACATCAAAGCATTTATTTAAATTGAAATATTTACAGTGACTTTTGAATTATCATGTAACAAGCAGTCGTTCAGTTTGAGATAATTAGTGAAGCTATTCGCCCATTCCAAGACGATGTAGGTTCATATTCATATTTATTTGCATTCCATAATGTTTAAGAGATGTTACAATGGCCTAAAGCTAAGGTACAGTAACAAAATAAAAATTTAATTCAAAACACAAATTAACATTAGGCAATTTTTAAACTAATATAATATGTTATCAACATTAAATAAGTAAATGTAACTTTTTATTTTATTGAGATCAGTCTGTTATAGGTTTAGGTACATATAATTATTTGGCGAGGTCAATTAAACATATATATCTATCTTATTATAATATTTATCTATGTATGTATGTATGTCTATGTCTATACTACTAACTGTGTGTGGTGTCTGTGTTCAAGCTTTTTTAATTAATATTTGCTTGAGCTTATTTATAAATGTCGTATCGCTGGTTTCGTCCTTTATTTTTGTTCCTTTACTTTGTTCCTTATGGAGAAGAACGGGTAAGAAACTCCATGGACACTCTTTTAAATCAAAACATTATGTTACAGAGGTTTCTTGTTGGACCATTACAATGTCAGTAATTTTTACACAAGATTCATCGTGATACCATCCGCCATCATAAACGTGACTCTCTCCTAATTGGGCGGACGTACTTGGTACCCAAGTACAGAATCTTATTACTTAGATAGTTAAATAAAATTGACTAGCAATGCTCAAATGCTTATCAGTCAATTCTTTTATAATTAAACAATGCTAATATTCACAATTACAAAGGCGTTTTAAAATGAAAGTCATTACAACTTAACAACATTTCCGGTAGTTCAAGGAATTTATTCAAACAAGAAGTTTTCATAAATAAATGTGGTAGTGTGGTAATCTTGCTACTTTATAGTTTGTAAATAATTATTGAAACTGATTTAGTTCTAGTATAAAATTGAGGTTGACCATTAAAACGTAATGGGCTCCATTGTCTACACCATTGTGGCGCATAATCTGTCAAATGTGGAATTGTTAATATTAGTAAAAACCAAGTCATTAAATAAATGTTTCCTTTTAATGTTAACTAAAGTTTTAACGAGATTATCAGAATTAATTTAATATGACTCTCAAAACAATACTAGGTTTTTCTTATTCACAAAGAAGCCAATAGCCACCGATCTTTTCAGCAGTCTAATAAAATACGTTGTATTGATTGTAAGAATATCCCGCAGAGGGTTTAGCAAGATAATGATAAATTGGAATAATTAGTTACTAACGAATAAGCCGGTAGACGCTCTTGCGGTGACATATATACCTATACAAATATATATGTCGGGACATGAGGCCGATTGGAGCTGGATTCTTCACCGTTGAACATTATTACTGGGCGTAGATGTGTGTTGCGGGCGAGAAGAAAAACTCTGAAGATGATTATTGATTTTTAGGTTATATTTGAACTTCACAAAATTTATAAAACGAAATGTTGGACAGTTTCTATGCACTTGTTGTCCGTACGATGTCCGATGGTCAAGAGAGCTGCGCCACGCCACTGTAGCCCGTATGCGTATAGTAAAAGTACTCTGTGGCTGTAGCGCTCTCATTGACTCCCACGAACGTCAGGCTAGACTCTGTCAAAGCGCGCCAACTTCACACTTGCGTTTCGTTGTCAAATGACATCCCGTACTCGTGCCTCTTCCGATATATACAGGGTTACTGGTAACTCGACGTATTCCTTGCACGACGTCATAGTAGGGTTAAAATGCAACCAATTAAGCCACCAAATGTTCTACCGAAGTTCAGTAGTTTTTAAGTTAGTTACATTTTCAGTATTTTTATGAAAAATCCCAGATTAAATCATTTGGAGCCAATTTAAAAATGATTTACAGCGCGACTGTACTGAAATTTAACTTAGTATCATAGTTGATGGCGTAGCAGATCTTTGTTCATAATTAAAAGTTAAAAAATGCCAGAGACCTTGGCAAATATCACTAAACAAACATTTATTTTTTTGTGATTTTTGCTGTTACTTCATACAAAATGTTGTCTAGTGAACAAAAACAATATTAAAAAAAATGGCTTAATTTGTTGCATTTTAACCCTAATATGACGTCCTGCAAGGAATACGTCGAGTTACCAGTAACCCTGTATATATAATTCTTCTAGAAATAAAATAAATAAATAGTTTGAAAATAGGTACCTTATTTCATCGTATCTTCTGTGTGTTGGCAACCTAATGTGTCACTTGTTTTGGAGATCATAGGATAAGAAGCAGCTCTGTTTCCTACACAGAGTAGTTCCACATACTTACATTCACAAAATTTTCCTGAAAGGATAAGATAAATAGGTAGACTAATTATTGCTGCTTTTGGCTGTTAGCTGGCGGCGGGTGGGGTTCACATCGTCGTTCATTAAATTTGAATCAAGACTTCGCTTAACATGTAAGCTCATTTGATTGTACTTCATGGTGATCTGAAATATAATCAATTAAACAGAGAAGAGGTTTAGAGTTGTCTGCAATAATTCTGTAAAAATCCGTTTTTTTTATTATATTTCCAACTAATTTGGAATAATGCTCTCTTACCCAGCTCCTTCATAGTTAGCATACATATTATATTGGTAGAAGCTTTGTAAAAGTGATTCCGTTACCCTATTTACAGAATAAACAATTTCATTTAATATTACAACCTAAATAACAAAACAGATAAATTAAATTAAAAATAGAATTAAACAAAGAACGGTTCTCAAGTAATTAAACGAAAAGAAACTACGAGTATAACACTTGTTAAATTATCTGTATTAGTTTTTGTATACGGCTTGATCAATGAGACAATGAGTTATAAATAAATAATTAAATGATTTAGAAACAACAATTCATAAGCAGTGGTTTCCCAGAAGAGCTGCTGTCTAGCTGCCTCATAGCATCCTAAAGACTATAGCTGATAGGTGGGACAGCCCCATACTGGGACATTGGACGTCTACATGCCACTGTGGCGTAGTAATGAATAGTCTTTTGTGGTTTTTCTGGTAGATTTAAGTACTAACATTCGTTTCTGAGTTCTGTGTACACTAACCAAATGGACTATACATAATGTGTCCGATTTTTTATTTATAACATTTGCAATTTATCGGGGTCTCACTTCAGTGAAACGCTATTTATGAAAGTAAGTTAGTGTTTGTTCCTATAGAAATCGTTTTTCGACACTGTAAAGTCAAACCCATAATTTTCATGACAGCCGTCACTGCGGTCGCTATAAGGCGGTCACCTAGGAAAACGTAGCTTTAGCAAACATTGGTGCCGATTCTCTTGTCACAAAATTCTGTAAACTAGACTAAAAATCACCAAAATTTAGTTTATTCCTGTCAAACGTCGATTTCCCCTTCTGAAATTGACTAAAGTGACACAACTTAACTAAATTTTAGTTTGACAGCACTAAGATGGCACTGAGATTATAATTTAGTGAAAATGGCAATTTTGCTATTCTGAAGTTTACGTTTTTCACCAAAAATTTTGATTGTATTAACATAATCTGACTAATTTTAATCGCGGATTAAAAAGGTGTGGAATAAAATTAATTATCATGAACTAAAATTCACACCAACACCTCGACTTCAGATGCAAAAACAGTAGGTACCTACTGTATCTTTTTTTCTTTTCTTTTGCTTAAATCTCGAAAACGGTGTGTCCTATCGCAAAAATAATAATAAATTCGACCCCCTTTATAATACACCGAAACCTATAAAATCCAGCGTGTTGGTAATAATTTTTCATATTTTCTATACAAAAAGTGAAAAATTCCATACAAAACATGTCGATGCTGCAAATAATGCGCGCCTCCGGCTCTAAAAAAAAAAATCACGTGGTACGGCAACAAGTACCACGTGGAGTCGCAATTGCCAAATTTGATTTTAGGTGTGTCAAAATTATTTTTAAGTTTAGAGATTTTATTTTGCAGAATAGCGTTAAGATTCTCATAGCCAAAAGTAAGGAATTTTAGTGATCGTTTAGTTAGTTTAGTTCGGTGTACAACAGAATCGACACTAATGATACAATTTACAACACTTACAAATATGTATTACTCAATCACGCCAAAAGCACTTAACAGTGTTGGTTCTCTGGCTATTTCAGTAACAGCAGGCAATCCTTAATCCCATTTAAAAGGTTTTCTACGAAGCCCAAAGTCCGCTTCGACGAATTCATGGGCAAAAAAAAGTTACGATTAAATGACAAACAAAAATTTGTAACCGCAAAAATACGACCAAATAAACAACGTTTTAAACAGCTCTTTAAAAGGAAAAACTCAACATCTTTTCACAGCAATGCTAATTATCGTGAGCTTTTAAAAACTTTCCAGCAGCTTGTCCGGTTAGTTTATGTTCTAAATGCGCCAAACTATGATAATTTATTTTCGAAGTATCTAACTGGATATAGAACAGAAAACGGATTTCTGCGGAAATTTATTGGCTTTTTCCTAGTTTCATATAAAGTGTTTAAGTGTTTTTAGATTTAAACACTTTATAATAAACTATGTGAAAGCTAACTAGGTGGCTAACTAAGTTTTGCCCACGAGTTCCTTCGCGTGGATTTCGTATATGAAAATAACATTAACCCAAGGCCCTTCGGTGCGTATTTAAGAAAAGTCTTTTTTTTAGGAGACATTAACACCCTCTCAGGAACATACATAAATCTGTCTTTCATGCTCAATTTTTTTTTGTGTGTTTTGGGTTGTACTTACATCTGTCAGTCAGATAGACTCGGAACTGTTATGTTTGTAGGTTTTTATACTTACATAATTTTCTTTACCATCATGAGAAAAAGAACCAATTAATTAGGTCACATAAAGTACCGATTTAATATTGTGAAAAGTATATAACCATTATATACCTAACTAGTCACCCGGCTAGTTAATTATATAATGAATAGTTAAAATAAAACTATAATTATAATATATTAAAATTAAATTATTAAAATTATAGTTTAAATTTCACTTAAACCTTCCGATATCAATTATCAAAATGATGTTGACAACCGCATCAAAATCCATTGTGTAGTGCGGTCACACAGGCAGACACGAAAAGTGATATGACGAGACGAGAGTGACACGATAAGATAAACGGGTAGTTCCACTGCGCTCCAGGAATGCATTCCACTGCACTCTAAGTTTTTAATACCTATATTATTTAAAACATTATAAGTATGTAAATGGTTCAACAGCGTTCCAAAATAAAATAGGTAGAGTCACCATAAAAGGTAAACCATAAGTTGTTTGTTATACACAAATAGAAATATCGGTAGTATTTCTTTACCGTGGATTTATCTCGTGTGTCAAAAATGCACAAGGCCTTTTCGCACTTTATGGCGCTCGTGTCGCATGATGTTTCATAATAACGCACGAAATCACGCGCGTTATTCGTTGTTTTTATTTTGTTTTTAAGAAAAAAAATTTGTTAGATGTGACGTTCTGATTAAGACTAAATAAACATATTTGATACGCATTTTTTCTTTTTTATGATATTTAATATAATATTTCAAGCTGAATTGATTTTTTTTGGTAAGTCTAATCAAAATTTCTTGTAGCGGGGTGGAACTAAAATATTGAAATAGATTATTACAAAAAATTCTTGGAGCGCAGTGGAATAAATGTATGAACATTAAAATTATGAGAATAATGGGTCTTAGAGTGCAGTGGAATCACCCAGATAAACATAGATTAACAAAGATCAATGTACATGTCAAAGATATTGGCGCTGAATGACAAGAAAGGCTTATCTCAACAGCATGTAGAATTAACAGACAGGCATAAAGAGAATATGCGATCAGCTAGGATCACGTAATACTCGTTACATAATTGTACACATAGCTCTCTTATGGCTTGTATTAGATAATAAACCGGTCTCAAAATGGCTTCTGATAACCAAATCATATGTGGCAAAATGGCATCACAGCATGGAAATGTTATTTGAATTTCATTACGGGAAATATAGAACTTCTGAAAGTCAATATATGTAGTTAGTTATCGCAGCTTCAGGTATTATGGCTAATTATTAGCTTGAATCATTCAGTGTGGACCGTTACCGTTTTTTTATACATCAATATTAATTTTGTTGGTCAATATTTTAAAACTAGATGGAGCCGGAATTTCCTTGCTGACTGATCTCTGAGAAGAAATGCCGAAACCAACTCAGAGGTCATGGTCTCTTTTAAAATCCAAACATTATATTATAATGTGTTGTGTACTCGTAGATACTACCTATATACACATAGCGACTGACAGCGACTTCTCGAGGCAAAGAACGACACTATACGCTACGTCATCCTAATTTTCTCGATCGTGATTGGTTTCTAAGTAAAATATTGTTCCCTCACCCCTCTCAAATTCTGTATTCGCCATATTTTTTACAATACTCAAGAGTATTGTAAAAAATATGGCGAATACAGAATTTGCTCGTTAAACCAACACATCGTTTTTATTACAAATAATCCTCAACACAATCAAATATTACACATTTTTTTTTTTTTTTTTTTTTTTGTGGGTGGGAAATCATCAAATAACTTCTCCCGCTCTGGGCAGAGCAGGAGGGCGTGTCAGACTCTTACTGACTAAAACCCACCCGTGTTCCTTCAGTTGCCTGTGCCAGGGGCCACGGTAACCCTCTTGGACTTTTCCGCAACCCTAGCAGGCATCGGTCCTAGCAAACCCCGTCATTGGTGCTGACATCTCTTTGAGGCGCGCGTGGAACACAACGCGTCGCCTGGTCCTTATCGAACGGCGAGCTGCCCATTGCTCGCCGTTCGCAAGCCCGCGCCTACGGTGGCCGGGAATCGGCCTGCGATTCCCGACGCCCAGGGCGTCTCCTGCGGTGGCTAGGGGCGTGAGGGCGCAAATTTTGCCTCTCCCTCACGCGTTCCGCCTCCTCCTTCGCGAACATTACTGCTTCGCAGAAGGAGGTGACGGCTTCCCAAGCCCTCTCGCTCCGTACCATGGCCTGGACCAAGGCCGGACGCGAGAGATCGCCACCGCCAATCGCCTCCACGAGGACACGACGGTGCTCCGCCCAGGCCGGGCAGACCTCCACCGTATGCTCCACCGTGTCCTCCGGGCGATCCACACAATGGTGACACCCGGGCGTTTCCTCCCGCCTTATCCGGAACAGGAACCTCCCGAAACAACCGTGTCCGGTGAGGACCTGCGTCAGGCGGAAGGTGAGGACGCCGTGGCGCCTCTCTAGCCACTCCTCAAAGAGGGGACTTATCGCCGCAATTGTGGCGTGCCCAGCGCTGGGTTGCGACAATCGCACTCTCCATGCCGCCCTGAGATCCCGCCGGAGCTCTGTCCGCTGCACCGTGATTTCTCGCGGCAGCGGAGCTACGCCCCGGCGTTTCGCCTCCTCGCGCCACTCCCAAACGTGCGCGAGGACTTTTGCCTCCAGATCCCATGGCGGTAATCCGGCAAGGAGGCTCGCCGCCTCACCGGAGACCCTACGGTATCCCCGGACCAGCCGGATGGCCATGACCCTTTGGGGCGCGTTCAACCAGCGGGCTGGCCGCCGCCTCAAGGAACGCGCCCACACCGGTGCCCCGTAAAGGGCCATGGACCGCACGACCCCCGCGTAGAGCCTCCGGCAGGAGGCGTTTGGCCCCCCTAGATTGGGCAGGAGCCGCTTTAAGGCAGCCCCGGCCCTTTCCAGTCTGGGAGCCAAACGTCGGAAATGCTCCACGAACTTCCACCGGCTGTCGAGGACGAGTCCCAGGTACTTCATCGTCGACTCGACGCCGATGTGAACCCCTCCTACCGTTATTTGGGAACCCGACGGTGGCGTGTTCCGAGGACCATGAAAACACATGGCCTCGGACTTGTGCAGGGCCACCTCGAGTCCCAATTGCCGGATCCTCTCGACGATTGTCGCAACCCCTCGTGTCGCTAGTTCGGCCGCCGCCTGGTGCGACCTCCCCTGCGCCAGGACTAGCGTGTCGTCAGCGTAACAAACCACGCTGACGCCGCTGGGGAGGTCGGCGCGCAGCACCCAGTCGTAGCCGATATCCCACAGATGCGGCCCCAGGACCGATCCCTGTGGGACACCGCACGACATCTCTTGCCGGTTCCATACTCCCTGATGACCGGGGTAGATGACGGCCCTGTCCGTCAAATAGGCCTCGACCACACGACAGAGGTAGGTCGGCATCCGGTGATACCGGAGTGCCTCCCTGATGCAACTCCAGGGCAGGGTATTGAAGGCATTGGCGATGTCTAGAGACACCGCCAAGACGACCCCACCCCGGGCCACAGCATCCCCCGTCGTGAGGGCCCGCACGCGCATGATGGCGTCCGCCGTAGAGCGCCCCCTGCGGAAGCCAAACTGGCTCTCCGCCAAATCCGGCCCCACCCGCACCAGCCGCCCGACGAGGCGGTCTGCAATGACTCTCTCAAAGAGCTTGCCCACCTCGTCGAGCAGCACGATGGGCCGGTAAGCGGACGGAGAGTCCGCTGGGCGCCCCGGCTTCTTGATGAGGACCAGTTTCCCCGTCTTCCAACGAAGTGGGAACTGGCCCCTCTCCATGCATGCGCTTAGGAGCCCCCTTAGTCGAGACCCGAGAGCCTACGAGGCCAGGACCCAGGCTTTCCCAGGTAAGCCGTCGGGTCCTGGGGCGGTATTTTTAGCACTCAGCCTACGTACCGCCACTCGCAGCTCTACCTCGGTCACCTCCGGAGCATCGTCGTCGTCGTCGGCGGTGTGGTCCGCATTCAGCACCGCAGTAGGCGGAGCCATGGGCGGGGAGATATGGTCCCCTCTAGAAGGGAACAGAGTGCTCACCACGTCCTCCACGAGCTGGGGCCGGAGACTCTGCGTCAGCTGGGGAGCCCATGGGCGGAGCTTCTCACGCACCAATTTGTAGGGGCGTCCCCACGGGTCTCTGTTCAGAGTCTCCAGCGACTCCTCGCGGGCCAGTCCCTTGGCCCGCAGGATCTCCGCTTGGAGGGCGGTCTTCGCCTCTCTGTACCCCTCGTACAGCTCCGCCTGAATGGCTTCCGTATCCGGAGGGCGAATACGGAGCCTGCGGTGCCTGGTGTACCGGCGTCGCGCAGCGACGCACGCACTGCGTAAAGTCGTCAACTCTGGCGACCACCAGCACACCTGGCGCTGAGCGCGTCCGGGCTGGGCCCGGGGCATTGCCACGTCACATATTTCGGACATGGCCTCCCGGAACCACTCCGCCTCGACGTTGATGTCAGCAGGCCTGTCCGGTGATGACACCCAGGCCTGCACGATCGAGGCTTCCAGGAGGAGCTCCCGGTCTAGCTGCAATATTACACCTGAGTTTTCACAAACCTCACCGCTGCTGCTACATAATGATACTTTTAAAAATAAATTAATAAAATTCTGAAAACTTTTGGCGCTTCTAATGATACACACTTTTTTTAAATAGATAGATAGATAAACCATTTATTCAGTGCACACAAAATACGTAGCACAACACACAAAAGAACAATACCAATAACTGAGCCTCTTTTTAATTTTCTTGCCTTTTCTTACAATTTGGTCCCCGTAACTAAACTAGGGTACCGCAACCAAATCAATTAGGTTAGGTTGGAACTGTGACCAACTGCGCGCAAGCCGTATTCGTCGCAGTTACTTTGGCTATTTAGTATTTATTTAGACCAAAAAACAGGAATTATTTGAGGTTCATAAAAAGAGGGCAATCATTATGTTAGAGTAGTATTATACCTATATTCAACATTAATGATGTAACTAATATTTATGTAACAATATAGGTAATTTAAAAGAGTGTCCATGGAGTTTCATGCCCGTTCTTCTCCATAGGTACCTACTACGCTTTGGAATGGGCAACTAGCTTCATATGTCTGACTGACCGACCACTTGACAATTCAAAAGTGCCTGTAGGTAAATGGTTTAATTGAAATAAATGCTTTGAGTTTGATTCCAAAGCTCAGAAACTGACCACGGAGCATCTTTCTAGGGTATTGAAGAGCGCGCTGGAGGGTACCGTGGCTGGACGCGAGCCGCATGCGACGGTAGTCCACTAGCATACAATCGCGGGAGTGATGATATATACAGATTGGCAGGGACAAAGACGCGGATCTTTTTACCATGGATTCCGCACCTGATTCTGAACCCACTTTTTTTTTTTTTGTGGGCGGGAAATCGTCAAATTACTTCTCCCGCTCTGGGCGGTGCGGGAGGGCGTCTCAGACTCTTACTAACTAATACGCACCCGTGTTCCTTCAGTTGCCTGTGCCAGGGGCCACGGTTACCCCTTCGGACTTTCCCGCAACGCATTCAAAACCCCCTGTGTTGTAATTGTACGTGGGTATTTTTTTTAAATTAGGTGTACCATACATTTTGACCGCGTAGGAATTGCACTTTTCTATGAAACGGCAGATTTTCTATTGATAACCAACTAAAAAGTTCTACGCTGCGTCTAGGACCGTGTGCTGTATTCATGGTTTCAGTTTGCGCGTCGATGACCCTGCCACCCTGTATGTGATCGCATGTGCCTGTTATTCGTCTGGGAAAATCGATAGTAACACCAAATCCACCATTTCAAAACAAAACTTCAACACAGCTTCGTTCAGAAGCAGTTTTTGACTGCGTTGCGTAGTCGCTGAGCAAGCTCGAGCAAGTGCTACCGGGAACGGGCCGTGGCATACCGCGGTACTGGCTGGCGCACAACTGGATCCCTCGGCATCCCATGGAAACCAGCTGGCCGGCGGCAAATCTTCCTCGATGCCGTCTTCTGCTTCCGCTGGTGTGAGCTGGCCTTTTGCATACCTGCCTAAGTATTATGATTTGACTTGGTCTTGAGGATTTACATTGTATGTAATAAATGTCACAATTTTAACCTTTATTTTCCTTTGTAATATATTTTGTAATAATGAACTAAGTATCCGATCACGGAATAGTACATTACTGCAGCGGCCAGCAAAAGAGGCATTGATGGACGAACGTGTAAATGTGGGCCGAGGTGAAGCCGAGCACACATACGTAAGTCCATCAATAATCCTTAATTACCACGTTTCGGAGTAAAATATCGTTCCATTTTTAAATTACACGATAGTTAAGAGTTTACTATGTCATTTATTTGGCCGCTAAACCACTACAGATATGGATTTTCATACAACCTTTGCCGGCCGCTGCCGCTGCTCGCATGTATTTGGCCAGTACAGCAATTTCGATTTATCTCGAAGAAGGTTGTCAAAATAATGCTCAAATTTCCAAGCATGTTTGAGAAAAGTCCTATTTTGTGGTAAAAGACTACCCTAAAATAAGTATGAGTAAAAAATAATTTCAATACCTGCTTATAATATTTATAATTTAAAATAAGTACGTAATAAACCATATTCTCTTAGTAAAACACGCGGGAATGTGTTTTTAAATGACTGTATAAACCTCTTTGTTATACGCTGTTACATAATCTATGCTACGGCATTATCTATGGCCTTTGTTCTCAAGCGCAAGCAGACTTGTGAGACTTGTGTAACCCCAGCTTAACGCAGACAATGAAGTAATCTTGGATATCCATTTAACACAGCTAATAAGTAAATTATTACAACACATTGTGTTCTGAAATATATCCAAGCTATGTAACGCCTTAGTTAATGTGGACAAAAGGCTAGAACCTATGAGACCAAACCTTCAGTGTGATATATTCACGTGCAGTACGTTACGTGTATTGAATGACCGTAAAAGAGAATAAATGATACATGATTTTATTTCTGTAAGTAGGTTTGAACAAACACTTTTACACGTCAATCATATTTTTTTAAACTAGATGGGGTCGGCGTTTTCTATCTGACTACTCTGAGAAGAAAGGCCGAAACAAACTCAGAGGTCACAGTCTCTTTTAAAGTCCAGACAAAATCTTGGTCAGATCATGTGAAAGCTATGTAGATCGGTGTCTGCAATGGTCTTTTGAGGAAAGAACCACACAGATTGAGTGGACCTGTCCAGTCAGTGCACGCAATTGTCAGTAATCGCGATTTGATCGAAACATGTGAGTCACGGTAATTGTAGCTTCAAATCACATAGTTACTGCAAGGTGTGGCTGAATGCATCGTGAAAATAAAATATTGATTTCAGTAGATTTTAAAATCAGTAGTTTTAAATCAGTAGTTGCGGTAACCGCGTGCGGGCGGAAGGAAAATTACGCCATGATTCTTGGGATTTCTCGGTTAAAATCCTTCAAGTCAGTCGAGAAAAGCGAAAACTATGTCATAAGCAAGCAACTCCTGAGTATTAAATTCTACATATCTACACTTCGTCATACAAGTTGACTTAAACTTTAAAATGTTGCCTCATATCCTTTTGTTGTGAGTGCTATTCTAGCTCATACATAAATCCTAGTCTGTCAATTTAGGTACGAATATTCATTCGTATCACATTCGTTCATTGGTATTCGTCTAACATGAAAGAATGTACCTAATCGGTTGTGATAAAAGACGCTGTCAGTAGATCAGTAAAGTACATAAACTGTTTTATTTAAATACGCTATTTATGTTTTAAGGACTTGTATTTTTAAATGCCAATGTTCGTGAAATCCACCCATAAAGGACAGATTCCATGTTTCTCACAAGGAGGTTGATGGCACTATATGCTGCTATTCTATAGACTAATAACTTGTTGCGATTCCATAGAAGTAAAGCCGTTCATTGCGATGACCAGCGACCTTGAGATTTGGTAACTGCATTGAGTGGACACGACCACCAAAAAGTTTCCTTTTCTGTACTAATTTAACAAACTTCCACAATTACCTATTTATGAACTAACTCGACACACTTAGGGCGAAAATGTCACCGGGGCGACTGATATACAATACGACAATACCCGTGGAACAAGGTTGTATCTAATTGCTTGCTGGAAACATAATGGCATAGGCGACTTCGTAATTGATTTGCCAACCTAAGTTTGAATGCCATTTGCACGCCAATAAACAATAAGGTCTATTTTTCTATGTGACAGAAAGATAACTTCAATTTGAAATGGATGTTTCAATTTACTGGGAGTTCTTCTCAAAAGTGACAAAGCAATTGTGAGGTCGACAATGGAACTTGGCAACAAACAAGCCATTGCAAATATGATGTTCGTATTCTAGTGAAGTCACGGGTATAACTAGTATGACAGTATCTACGTAGGTATAGACAAACAGCAAATTCAAACAAGCATTTCAGAAGCGATTCAGTTGCGGTTCCCTATCATGTGTGTTGTAGACTTGTTACAATCGATAACACAGAGTAGATAGCCAACAGAGACCAAGCTTAGACCGTTTACAAAACCTATATTGCATACATCGCGGGCACTTACGCAATATGTGAATGCAATAAAAATCGTTCGGTTTGTCTACTTGCACTACGAACGATACACGCACTCATTTACCGCGCTATGTTTGTATGGCTGTAGCGAACCGCACGACCATGGTTACTATAACCCCTGTGCACACGGGAGATTTTTTGGGCGCACTTTTTTGTAACGCATTGCTTAGTGCCGAGAGTTCAAAAATCAACAGTTTTTTTTGACGCGCTGGGATGCGCTCTGTTGGATTCTCGCTGAAATACAGCAAGTACGGTCAATCAAATGGTATATCATTAGTAGCTCTTGAACTATGAAAACAGCTGCTATGAAAAAAGGTTTTATTTATAAACGTAAACGCGTAAAGATTAGAGACGTTTCAATGGCAAAAATGTAAGGTTATATAGTCACTAATCATTACTTAACTTTAAGGAACGTTTATAAATAAACCGCATTATCTTTCGTAGCAGCTGTTTTCATAGTTCGAGGGCTACTAACTTAGAGCATTAAACCAACGCTACTAATGATGAGCCATTAAACTGATCGTTAAAGCTGTATTGCAGCGTGATAGTATGAAGTTTGGTATCTGTTGAGTATTTACTCTGTGCCTTTAATGTATCTTCAAACATACTCCCCGAAGATCGCTAATGATGTCTGATGTTACTTCGTCTTATGCAACTTATGGAGTTGTTGCATTTCTTATGTCAATGTTTTTAAAAGCCACATGACGCTCTTTTGTGACTTGCAACGACCATTCCAGTGTGTATATAAGTTGTGTTTTTGATTCTTGTTATTTATTTCTAAAAAGTAAAAGTACGGTCGGCTCAGTGAAGACAGCAAGCTAAATTATTATTTAAAAAGAAACCCCGTATGAGATTATTACTGTAATAAAGTAATTTTTGTAGGTACAGTCAACCGCACATCAGTGGTATCAATTTGACATTGACAGCGCTTTATGTCGTAGCAGTAAGGGCAATTTTCGTAGTGCAAGTACTTATGTGCGATTGACCGTATTAAAATGACTTTTTTCTTTTACAGCACGCACTTACCTATCAACCAATCAGCAGTGCTATTCTGTAACCATCTCACCGTGAAAACTTAGGTGAAGTGAGCTTGAAGTGAGTTGTCGATAGTGTCAATCCCTAGCATTAGGTGGAATGATAGCTCACTTCACCTAAGTTATCACGGTGAGATTGTTACAGAATCGACCGGCAGAAGCCGTTATTTTGATTTTAACGGAATGTGCAAAGAAGTATATTTCTCAGGGTGTTACACCCATCGCCCGGGTGTCATCATTGTGTTCGCCTGGAGGACACGGTGGAGGCCTGCCCGGCTTGGGCGGAGCACCGCCATGACCTCGTGGAGGCGATTGGCGGTGGCAATCTCTCGCGTCCGGCCCTGGTCTGGGCTTTGGTACGGAACGAGAGGGCATGGGAAGCCGTCACCTCCTTCTGCGAAGCAGTAATGCTCGCAAAGGAGAAGGTGGAAAGCGTGAGGGAGAGGCAAGATTTGCGCCCTCACGCTCCTAGCTACCGCAGGAGACACCCTAGGTGTCGGGAATCCGAAGCCGATTCCCGGCCACCGTAGGCGCGGGCTTGCGGACGGCGAGCAATGGGTAGCTCGCCGTCCGATAAGGACCAGGCCCAGGTCGACGGCGCATTGTGTTCCACGCGCACCTCTACGAGATCTCAGCTCCAATGACGGAGTCCACTAGCGCCGATGCCTGCTAGGGTTGCGGGAAAGTCCGAAAGGGTTACCGTGGCCCCTGGCACAGGCAACTGAAGGGACACGGATGGGTTTTAGTCAGTAATAGTCTGACACGTCCTCCCGCTCCGGCCAGAGCGGGAGAAGTTATTTGATGATTTCCCACCCTCAAAAAAAATAAAAATAAGGGTGTTACACACATACTCATTTATGACTTGCGTTATTAGATTTATTAGTAACCTTAGTGTTAGCTTTTTCATTCCATCTTTCACTTAAAAAAAAGTGCTAAATCAGTCATTTTATATTTTAAAACGAAGATAAAGTTTTGGTACAAAGCAATTCGCTAGCTCTTTAAGATAAAAACGTGTTAAATTACTTCAATTTATTCTACTCTATCTGTGCCTTAAATAGACTTTATGGATGACGTAGTAGGTATCTGATCAGTTCGAATAGTAGTGAAGAGTTGAAAGGACATAAGGCATATTTTTCTCTGCACTTGTTTGGGTACAGTAACCCATATTCGTAGGCTTCTTTGAAGACTGCATGGGCTGAACTATCTTGTTCTGTTGGCTCCAATCTGCAAAAAAATATAGTTTTTAACAATGTAAGCATACTACAGTAAATACACCTGGAGCCTATTTAATAATATTGACAGGTGACAAGGCGACAGGTGAAAATTCACCAATTTACCAAGTCTTTTTCTTACATTTTCTGCTTTATGTGACGTCGTAACAATGAAACGATTTTGTAAATTTCTACAAATATGTCGAATCTATACCTGTAAATAAAATTGAAGTATCTATTTGTAATGTCAAAATAACAGCTTTTTACTAAATGCTTAGGAAAGTATATAAGGTACTTATAACAGAAAAAAAATGTTTTTTTTTTGTATGTGTCTTTGTTCCGGTTCTCCGAAACAGCTAGACCGATTTTGACGAGACTTTCACTGGCAGATAGCTGATATTATAAGGAGTAACATAAGCTACTTTTATCTAGACAGCAAGTTCCCGTGGTATAATTTTTGACATCCACATGGGCGCAGCCGCGGGCAGCAGGCACTTGTAAATAGTCTAAATAGGGCCCTGGTATGTGTTAGCCTTAACACAGTCGTTTAGTTCAAAATTATTAATTTCTTCTGAAAATTTGATCATTCTGTCCCAGTGCCAATTTTTTTTTGGAGTCGGCGCAACGTGTCTTCTTGCATAGTTACCTCTCTATTCTATATGACTGACCAGTTGGTGCAGTTGTGTCTGTTAGACCTGTGTCTGGGTGTGTATATGTATATAAGTTGTATATCAGTTATCAGGTTACCGTAGTACAGGCTCTATCTAGTTCGGGACCCGAAGACTTTTTGTGGATGTTGTCTCATATACTATATTATTCACTCCCTTTCTAGCTATATACCTATTATATTTTATCTCTTTCTTCTTTCTTATTTTCTACTTCTTCGTTCTTTATTTTATTTTTATCACGTTCATGTTTGCATCCGTACATTTACCAACAATAAATTATTTCACCAAATATTCATAAAGACTGCCGCAAAAAGGCGCGACGCGACTCTAATGGAACCATTTCTATGAAAACTTCATGGAAATTGTTCTCCAAGAGTCGCGTGCCTTAAAAGGTTCCTCTACTAACACAATACCCTTATAATAATAAAGAACCAACACACGATAAACACGGAAAAGTAATAATCTTATTTATCCCCGCCATAGGATTGCTATTGAAGGCATCGTAAACGTATGCGAACGTTTACGATGCCTTCAATAGTAATCCTTCATAAACGGACCAATAAAATGTACTTACCTATAACAGATTAAACAAGATATAAAAATAGTTATAACCAAGAATAACCAGTAGTTTATGATATAAGCTAGCTCGTAATAATTTACCCTTTATGTGGCGATAATTCTCGTGTTTTTCTTTGTAAGGAATTTCAACAATTTTCTGATTAAAGTCATTAAACCGAACTATTAGCACGGTGATTTTTAGCTCGTCAAAAGCATTAAAGTTGTAAAAGTTTAATCGTTTTATTAAGGGGATATATATATACTATCATATATTTAGGATCACCTTTAAATATGATCTCTAGGAACGAGTCTGATGCCGAATATATATTTTTAGAATTTTTGTCCGTTTGTCTGTTTATCTGGATGATTGTTCCGGATTGGCGCAAAACGGCTGAACGGATTTGGCAGAAATTTGGCACACAGATGATTTTCAACCTGGATTAATACCTCGAGCGAGACAGCAGCTCATGGCTCAGTACTTCGGTAACTCAGGTACTATTTATTCTGTGCTCAGGTACCCTCCGTCAGATTGTCATCAACACCAAGTCGTTGCTGGGCTTCCTTGAGGAGCTGGGTCATATCGAATAATCGATTTTTCCACCCGTACGCAAAATACGCGCATTGACGTGGAGTTGCGGACACCAGCCGGTAGTACGTTCCCGTGGCTTTATTTTCGACATCCATGCGCGTGAAGCCTCGGGAAAAAGCTAGTGTGGGATATAATGTAGTTACGAGTATGTAACACTATCATATATCTAGGATCATACTTAAGTTTTCGAGCAAGTTGTGACAGGGACAGAAAGAGAAAAATGCGTAGGCGAAAATGAGATAGAATGAGGGGTTGTTGCATTTCGTAGATTTGCAAATATTGTTATAGTCTAGTTGCCACTAGTTGACATATTCACTTTTATTAACCAACTTCCCTTGGTTTTAATCTGTTCCTTTGCATTTGTTTAGTTAGTTACATTCTTAACATGAGTTTAAAATCTTTAATACCTTTATCACCTGGAAATTATTTTGGTGATTTGGGCAATACAGTGTGAATAGTTTGGTTTAGGTGAATTTTTATATTTTATTTAAGATGGGTTTGCTCTTGATCCTAGTCTAGGTTAGTAGTGATAGAGACAGAGTCGACGGGGTGGAGTGAACTTCTTACCTAGAAGGAGCCTGTTCATTCTCACTTTGAAGAGATTAGGGTTGTATGCGTTCGGAAACACAGACGCAGGTAGAGAGTTTCATTCTTTTGCTGGGCGCATTACTAAAGACATGTGGAAACGCTTAGTGCGAATTGGTGGAATAGCAACAAGGTAAGGATGGTAACTTGCAGTGCGTCTTATTTATTATTATTTCAAGCTAGGTATACTGCATTCAACATTCAACAGGCAATTGAAATGCTCCATGTAACGCTTTTATAAATTACTTCATACTTCTTAAGTATGATGGTCTGAGCTCTGCATATACATACATGCGAATTCATGTTCGTCACGTTGATTTAATTTATATTTCATTTATTTATTTATTTCAGACATTATTCTAGCCCATAGTTTTACACTCATACATTTTAATTATAAACTATTTTAAATTCTTAACAGCTAGAAACCCAAAATAAAATTGCGATTAATAAAATTGTTGTGTTGCTATAATACACTGTTGTAGGTGGTACTGGTGGTACTGTATATAACATAATGTTGTAGGTGGCACTCACGATTTAGTATCGATACTAAATGCAGCATCGAATCACATGTAGTGGCTAGGGTACATATTACAATACCGACATTTCATAATAACTATGACTGAAATACCGACGTCCGAAACATCGAAGTTCAAAATACCGAAAGTTTGAAATACCGATAGCCGTTATATCGAAACATGAAATACCGATGTCCAAATGCCCGAAAGGATGAAACCCCGAATGGACGAAATCCCGAATGGACGAAATACCGATGGATGAAATCCCGAAGAGCGGCAACGTAATTCCCGCTTTTACTCATAGATGGCACTACAACTGAACTGGGTGAAATAGGTTAGGTTAGGTTAGAACAGTGACCAACCGCGCGTGAGCCGAGCGAGCGAAGCGAGCGGTGCCGCGGCAGCGGCCGGCGAACGCTACTTCCAAGTAGCTCGCAGATTTTTTTCACCATTTTCTAATTATCCGGGAATTATACTACTGGGGATTATACATGGGAAAGGATGCAACATGCAAGCAGGCATGCAGCGCAGCATGCAAGCAAGCTTGCAGCATGCAAGCAGGCAAACAAGCATGCAACATGCAAGCAGGCATGCAACATACAGCAAGCATTGTTCCTGTCAAGGCTCCGGTGCTGCGGGGTTTAGGCGGCCCCACGCGAGCTTATCGTCGCAGATGGTTTTAACGCTCACCACCGCAGCTTCGGCTTGCTGGCCGCTGGTCAAACCACCTGCTCCTCAGCTCGCGGACCGCCTTACCCCTCCGCGCCTACGCGGGTTTAAATTACACTCTAGAGGTTGGGCAGACAAGACTGCGTGAAGTCGGTTTTGCAGCGTTTCGTTTTTGTCACTAAATTTTGTAGCATAACATATTGATTTTGAACTTCAGGATAGGGATCTTCGGGATTTTAAGCTTCGGGATATGGATCTTCGGGATTTTAAGCTTCGGGATATGGATCTTCGGGATTTTAAGCTTTCGGGCAAACAAACTTTCGGTATTTCAAACTTTCGACCAAACAATCATTCGGCGTTTAATTTTTCGGGATTTCGTCCATAGGTATTTTAAAATAGGTATTTTGAATTTCGGTATTGTAATACGTACCCAGTGGCTATCTGTAAATGCATAAGGACGCTGCAGTTGTAAGGTGGACTCGGTCGGGACAACTTGGTCGCGTTGTCTTAGTTGCTGTTTTTTCGGAAGCAGCCAAAGCATAGGCGTAGGCAACGTAAATATTGGGTGCCCCCATATAATAAAAAAGGTTAGGTACGTGGTGGCCATTATGTGACAACGTTTCAAAAACTAGTGAAGTACAAGAAAAAAAAATCTAAATGTTATAGAATCTCATATGTTGAATATGCCATTCTATAATCTTTATCGTGAAGCAGAATCGATACAGTTGCGCGTTTGCATCGATGCAGAAGCGATACTGTATCACTAGTGAATCGCTTCTGTCGCGCGTTGGCGAAACACGCTAATGAAACGCTGTAAAAACTCAACGTGTGCGACCTTACGCGATATTGACGCAATGTCAATATCGCAGAATGACATTCAGTTATCTTCTTTACAAATGTCAGACCAATTAAAAATGTGATATGACGCTGGCAGAATAGTCGACATCGGCCCAATTGCCATTTAAAAAAAAATGTGACACTGACAGATTCTGGCAATTAAATAAGAAAAAAGATTTCTATTTCATGAAATGAACACTGGCCGAGAAGGTTTTAGGTTCATGCCAATTCGACATTGGTCAAACGTGTACATACTATTTTGATGTTCGTACAAGTTTTAAAATTAATAGCACCTACATTACTGCAACGGCCAGCAAAAGAGGCATTGATGGACGAACGTGTAAATGTGGGCTGAGGCGAAGCCGAGGCACACATACGTAAGTCCATCAATGCCTAGTGGTAGCCTAGGCTTGTATAGTACTTTTCTCAAATATTGCGCGGAAATTAAAATACAATTTTATTACTTTCAAAATCAATGACGAACAACCAACAACAATAATTTTTCCCGCGTTAAAGTGTTCATTTGTTTTTTTTTTCTTCAATAAACAGCCTTCTATTTGCAAGCCAGTACGAAATTTAAATAAAACCGTTGATAAGTTACCTCCTTGATTGTCATGTTTCGAGGTAAAAGATCGTTACATTTTTAAATTACACGATAGTTAAGAGTTGACTCATAAACCACGACAGATATGGATTTTCATACAACTTTTGCCGGCCGCTACTGCTCGCATGTATTTGGCCAGTACAGCAATTTCGATTTATCTCGAAGACGGTTGTCAAAATGATGCTCAAATTTCCAAACATGTTTGAGAAAATATAGTTTCTATGCTCTGTGCCGTAGCTTCAATAGGTATTATGTGTAATAACAGTTCTACTGACTGTATTTTGGCAATCTCAACGGTACTTACGGTTATGTATACTTACTGACTTGATAAAGGAAAGAATTTGAAAATGGAAGAAAATTGATGAAGATGTACGTACTTTTAACAGTTACCCATGAACAAAAGACAATCGATTTTGTCTTTTAATTTGTGAGATCACCAGCTCTACCAAAATTAATATTTTAGGTTTTATTATACTTATATTTTTATCCTCATTTGTAATATTAAATAAAGTGTTATAGTTAGATCCAGGTATCATGCTTAAAACCTTAAGATTAAGCAATAAGGCCAACCCGCACTGGGCCCGCGTTGTGGATAACAGCCCACTCCCTCTTACAGAGAGGAGGCCTGTGTCCCAGCAGTGGGAACATTATAGGCTGATTATGCATGTTATGTAAGCTATTAGACAAGTCTTAGTGAAATTTCTACAACATGAAGTTACCAAGTTAAGTTTAGTAAGTTATCCAATGTGTGTTGAGTACTTAATGCGGTAGCTAGCTACAGAAATTTCCAGTACCTAAGCTGGTAAGATTAAGTTCCGAAATGTAGGTACTGAATTATTTACACGACACATAATACACTGCTGTGTAACATCAGACTAAGTAATTTTCATAATATCGTGAGGAAACCGACAAATCTTAGAACCAAACATAAGTCTTCAAGACTTAATAAAACCGACAGGTGACAGACAGCTGATGACAAGTGACAATCTTAATTTTTTTTAAACTTAATTGAACGAGTATATTGAGAGTGAAATTTCAAGGAGGCGTCGCGTTTAGGCACATTTCGTTACACGAGAGAGAAGAAAAATATAACTCGCTCTGTCTCTCACACAAACTCTCTCTCATTCTTTATATTTTAAGCAGTTTCACTTTTGTCACGTGTACCGTGCTACAGGCGCTTTAAAAAAATATATTTTCATAGTTTTGTGCCTTAACGTTTTTTTATGTTGTAGTATAATTGTTTATTTTATCATTTTAACAGGCGGAAATCAACTTGTATGAAATTTAATGTGATCCCCATCGCCACTCACGGAATCATCATGAATCTGTGAGGTAGAAAGATAACATATTTTCTTTTTACCTACATCACCTACAATACAATAGAATTGGTACAATTCCATAAAATTACTAAAATAATCTATACTAATATTACTAAGTGAGAAAGCGAATTTTGTGAGTTTGTGCATAATTATGTGGAACGCCAGCTCCTATATAAAAATTATTTTACCATTTGAAAGGTACATTTCCAGATGGACATAGTCTATAAAATACTATGGAAATATATACAAACATAAGTACATAATATGAAACGAAAAAATGAAACCTTTAATTCATGCAAGCCTAGTACTTTTTGTAAGATTACTGCTCAGAACTTCTGCACAACGTGTCGTGAACAGTATTACCGTCTTCACGTGTAAATTGCACCAGTGCAAAGCCGGGGCGGGTCGCTAGTACTTTGATAAACAAACGCGATTCGCTGAAAAATATAAATCTCCGAAATATATTAATCTAGCACCTCGCCACTTAATCCTCAAACAATATCACAGATGCACAACAGTGGATATTGAAACTTTAAGAGGATTACGTTTCGGTCGCACTAAGTTGGCCCGATGCACGTAGTAACAATATTTGCGTGCTTTGATTAAATTCCGATTCATAGGGCTCCAATTCCAATTGATTCGGTCTTCATCAATACTGCATTGTTAGTGGAGTTTATAAATAGATATTATTGCGCAGGCTTATCCGATAAAGCGCGGAGATTGAAGAAAAATATGAACGGTTTTATGAATATTGCATGGTTCATTTTGCTTTCAAAATGACTGTTCATTGTGGATACTTTAACATTTGAATAGTAACTATTGATTCGGGTTTTCGATGGTAGATAAGCTATTGGTATTATAAATAAAATAAAATGGAAAAGTATCAACAAAGACTATCCAGGAAATATAATGTTGCTTTTTACAAAAAAAAGTTTACTCTTCAATATTTACTGAAAGTTTTGTTAAAGTCTGCTCAGTACCTGCAAAAAAGAAATGCGTTTTATGCCTGAGGATAGGGTGGTAGTGAGGTATTTATGTCTACCTACACTTTATGAAATACAATATGACACAACTAGCTTATAATAAATGACATTATAGAAGACTGCTACAACTATGCAGGAAACGTAACTACTTGTATATAAAATATTAATCAATAGTACCTACCTATTGTTTTCTCTTTCTTACTAACTAATTTCGACTAGAGACCTTGCCGCGGGAAAAGCTAATAGGTAGAGATCGTAAATGTTGGGATAACTCAAAATAAGCACGTGCACAAAACATGAATAATTTCAAGAATGTATCCCACTTAAAATACATTTGAACATGTAAATAATAACTTCACAATCTCACATTTTTTTTCTCCCGAATATTTAACAAAGTCACATTCCTGCCCCTATACTTTTTACTTATGAAAACTTCAGCATTCCCCTGTACACGGAAATTGTTTTCAAACATGCGTTTCTTTTTACGGATGTGGCAGTCCCGCCATACTTATTTAATAAGCTACCCTTATGGGCTAGCGAGCCTTTTTACGCGAGTTGGTAAATGTGAGATATTAGGGGCTCACACAATGAAACGAGACACTGGAGAAGAGTGGTCGGGCTTTTATTTTTAAGTCAAGTTGTAATATTGTTTATGTTTTGCACGTTTTTTGGAATAACTTGTCAGCTGTGTTTTAGAACGCGCATGTATAGAGAAAACAATCTAAAAAAAACTTGGTCTTTGACTAGGGATCTGTGTGCGCGTCATCGATATCTAACATTATGCCCAAATTCAAATACCTACGTTGCATAGATTTCGAAAAAAAAAACTGTTGCAGACGGACAAAAAAGTGATCTAAAAAGGTACAGTTTTTCCTTTTAGGTCGGAACCCCAACAATGATGCACAAAATTATTGTTGTTTGGAAATTCATCAGAATTTAACCAACATGACCTGCGTAGCTGGACAGCTGGAGCCTGTGCGAAGCTGGTAATTTTTTTCTGAGAACAAACTTTAATACCAAGTATTAAATTGTTGCCTAGAAAACTTTACTTTCATAATTGGAATACCCAATTATTCAATTGAATCGGTTGTTAGATCTTATTCTTAGTAATACGATTGACAAATTCTTAATAATATATTTCTTATTCTTAGTAATATTTTGTTTTTCTGGTTAGGTAGGTCCTAACCACATTGGCGGTCACATTGACGGTACATGTGCCAATAATCTAAGTTATGCTTACGACATGGTGCTGATAAGCGCTTCAGTCGGCGCCTTGAGGAAGCTGGTAAAGATATGCGACGAGTATGCTTGTGGTCGCGGTTTATTGTATAATGGAAAGAAGAGCCAGTGTATGATCTTCGAGACCGCCAGTGCAAGATGTCCTGGAAGCATACACCCGGTCAGACTCAATGGGGTTCCTTTGGAAAGGGTTGACCAATTTACATACTTGGGGCATGTTTTGGCTGTCGACCTCAAGGATCACGCAGACATGCAACGGCAGCGGAGGGCGTTGTCTGTTAGAGCTAACATGATCGCCCGCAGGTTTGCGCGGTGTTCTAATGAGGTTAAGGCTACGCTCTTTAGAGCGTACTGCACATCGCTTCACTTATGCAGTCTGTGGGCTCACTACTCTAATAGAAGTTACAGGGCCATGCTACAATAACGCGTTCAGGAGGCGGTGATGGGGCTACCCCGATACTGCAGCGCTTTGGCTATGTTCGCAGGGGCGCGCACCGACTGCTTTCACGCAACCATGCGCAAGCGCGCCGCCTCCGTGGTGCGCAGGGTACGGGTTAGCCCCAACATCATACTGGTGATGATTGCGGGTAGGCTGGATTGCCCCTTCATCCGGCATTATTCCAGGAGACATGTTACTGTACCAGTGTCGGAGAGAGGGTATTAATTTTCATTTTATTGATTTGATTAAGTATTTATTTTAATTTGATTTGACTTATTTTAATTTTATTTGAATTATTTTAATTTGATTTGACTTATTTTAATTTTATTTGACTTATTTTAATTTGATTTGTTTTTATTTTATTTGCCTTTTGTCTGGCAATGGGTGTTATTTGTCTGAAATAAACGAATTTAATTAATTAATTTGTAATTCCCTAGGAATGTTTTTTTTGTTACTGACAACTACCTATTAAAGTAAAAAAAAATCAAAAAGTCCGTGTGGCACGACAAAGTTATAATTTTGATTACCATTGTCTTACGAATTTGCAAGTGACTTGTCTCAAAATGGAATGGTCTTGGTCAAAGCCTTTTTACCAAAAGGATCCTGTTTTAATATTGCACAATATTTTAATAGAAGCACGGAGCAAAGAAAGGCTCGTTTTTAATAACGTCCGAAACAAAAGGCACCTTTGTTTTGTTTTCAATACAACATCTCGCATAACCATTTATTTGGTTGTTTTTTAAATTAAACATGTGTTTCTTTATTGCCAACATTATGTATGTAGGTACACCACAGATCATAATTATAGGTACACATTTGTCATTTTGCTAATTATTTTAGCTCAAAA
Source organism: Brachylomia viminalis (assembly GCA_937001585.2). Lineage (NCBI taxonomy): Eukaryota > Metazoa > Arthropoda > Insecta > Lepidoptera > Noctuidae > Brachylomia > Brachylomia viminalis. The sequence goes on along the minus strand of OW443302.2, from coordinate 7,014,525 downwards.
ATGCCTGCTATAAGCATCATGCTTGATGCATATTCTTATAGTCTGTAGTCAAAATCGATGTTTTAATTACATTTTTGTTCAAACATTTAGTCTTTTTTTATTTTATTACGGTGCGTTTAAAATACACATTACGTTTTTTTCATTAAAGGATTGGTAAATCAGTATCTTTAGACAGTGGAAATAAAGGAATCCGTGGCAAAAAAAAATTTAGGTAAGATGAAATAACAGTGTTTATCAAAGAGTTATTGTGAAGAAAAGCTCCGGAACTAATTAACCACAATACGCATGGGAGAGTACACAGAGTGCTTTGTTTTGTGATGGGAGGTTCTGTGTGCTATAAGAAAGAAGATGATGTTAAGAATGTATATTCATTAGAGTCTTCCTGAAGTAAGGGGCACGTAGGGTAGACTCAATTTAATATTGCTGTTTTGCTGTCTGCACATTGTGACTGACGCAAGATATTGCAGGTACCTGGGTATGTCTTACGTACCTTATTATTAAGTCGATTTTACATAAAAACCAAGGGATTTACCGTCCGTAAGGAAGGGTTATATAATATTACCTAACACCAACGACATAAAAAACGATTTGACCACATCTTATCACGCTCTCACATTGCTCAGGAATATTTTGTTACTATTTACTAACAATCAATCCCATTTTAAAAATTATGGTTAAAATGAACGAAAAAAGCAATCCAATTCTAAGGCTATTAGGTGCCTATGTAAATAGGTAGGTGTAACGTTTTGACCGTAACGACACGGTCAAAAAGCTAAACCTTTCCGGTCGAGCTCCAATTCGTCAAGACAGTGTGCAAAGTATGCTGCTAGGGTTGCGGAAAAGTCCAAGAGGGTTACCGTGGCCCCTGGCAGAGGCAACTGAAGGAACACGGGTGGGTTTTAGTCAGTAAGAGTCTGACACGCCCTCCTGCTCTGCCCAGAGCGGGAGAAGTTATTTGATGATTTCCCACCCTCAAAAAAAATAAAAAGTGTGCAGAGTATAATGTGGGATAAAAAACTTTGTTCCAACAAACTAAAGTATGAATGCACATATACTTGGTATATACAAAAATAAGCTTTATAGATTGAGAACAACGCGATGTTTTTCTTTATTCCCGACGCGACGAGAAGTGCAGGCCTCTGATGAAACGTAAACACAACAGTGGTGTTATATTAAATCGGGGAAGACATCTTTGCGTTTATGACAAACGAGTGTTGTTTATGTAGCGTGACGTGCCTGTAACGTATTACTTTATTAAAGCCCAGAATACCTACTTGCTGAGTGTGTCAAATTTCGTCCAAATTGGTTTTTACCTTTTTCATGCCCAATTTCGAATACCTACATCATGATGTTTTCATGAAAACCGTGTGACCGCGAAGATAGGTCGTGGTGGAGCATAATTAAAATTAAAGTGGAATTAATAACATACTGTAAGTATAATTAGAACATATGAAATTACAACGGTAAAATGTCGGTTTAAATGTAAACTAAGAAAGTTACTAAAACGCGCATGCGCAGCCGTGTGACAATCAAACGGATGCAAAACAGACGATACAAAATTGATTTATAACGATTCCGTTTTCCTAGGTCATCATCATCTGCTTAGTCTTTACCCAACCATGTTAGGGTCAGCTTCCAGTCTAACCAGAAGTAGCTGAATACTAATATCTTACATAGTTTCTGCCCGCGGCTTCGCCCGCGTGGATGTCGGAAATTATTCCACGAGAACGTGCCACCGAGACGAAAAGTAGCCTATGTCCTTCCCCAGGATGCCATCTATATCCTTGCCATATTTTATTGAAATCCGATGAGTGGTTTAGGCGTAAAAAGGTAACATACAAGACAAAACTTTCGAATTTATAATATTAATTATTAGTAGGTATACAAGGTGGCATGGACATCGATGCGCGACCTGATACCAAGGATTTCAGTACAAGTTTTATTTTTATTTTTTTAAACATTTCCCCACACTAGGAAATTTCTCCTGTATTGATTCTGAACCCCCTGCGCGGAAATTCTTCGTAGGTTACTAAAAAAAAATTGCTGTTTCATAGAAAAGTGCAATAACCTACGCGGTCAAAATGTATGGTACCGCATTTTTTTTTTAAATAACCGTCGAAAATTTTCAATACGACGGCGTTCAGAATGTTTTTGTATTTTTCCTGGCAGTTTGAGTAATTATGCGGTTCTTTCTTTGATATTGTTCGTCGAATCGTTGAGCTCCTTAAGTTCTGAGTTGAGCTGCACGATTGCTGATAATTGCGTGCACTGACTGGACAGGTCCACTCAACCTGTGTGGTTTTTTCCTCAAACGACCATTTCAGACACCGATCTACATAGCCTTCACATGATCTGACCAAGATTTTGTCTGGACTTTAAAAGAGACTGTGACCTCTGAGTTTGTTTCGGCCTTTCTTCTCAGAGTAGTCTTTCTTTCTTTCTAGATACGAAACGGCGGTCCCATCTAGTTTTAAAAAAATATGACTGACGTGTAAAAGTGTTTATACAACATACCTACAGAAATAAAATCATTTATCATTTATGTACTGAAGCCATGTTAATGGTTGTGCCTTGAACTGGATATCTGACCTCCACAACCCACTTCCTGGGTAATACGCTACCCCTTGGTAGGACAGGTTGTCAGTCTTTCGGCCTTCTGAATATCTGTTTCCGAGGTACATCAACAACAAAAGCAATGTGTGTACCTTAATTACCTACCCGAGATGCAGATTCAATTTTCAAATGCATCTATTCTCTGAATTCGGTTCCGTATTTTACTAAAACCCTTGACCTAATTTATGTGACCCAATAAAACGTTCAGAGGAAGGCAGCACTGTTCCAACTCTATCCAAAGCACATTCGTTTCCAGTTCAGTAACATTTGTTCCGTAAAGGTTGATCAGTCGATACTAGCAAAATATTTGAGACTGATGCAAACCATCTTGCAGTCTGAAAAAACCGCATGCTAATGCCGGCAGGCACTTCTTGCAAAAAGGCGTGTTTTTGATGGAACAGGACAACTGATATTTTTTTATTGAAGTAACCTCGTCATAATGCATTAAATATAATATATATGACGGGGAACCAATAGGCTGGACGACAGTATCGACACCATCGTCTTCACTTGGTATCGGTTCCATGTTATGGGCGTAAAGGGTACTCGGACGACACAATAACGATAACGCTTTATAATCACAATCACGATTTATTTTTGAGGAAATACTTTAAAAATAACAAAATAATAATAATCGACAACCGACAGATTGGTTGTGCCGGTCCGAACTCTTCGAGTGCACGAATTAGACTGACTCGATAATGTTCAACCTCCCGCACAACAACTCTGTCCACGTGACTCACAAAGACGTCACTGCGTTGCCAACTTCCAAACAAACTATTCTTGTACTACAAAAATCTAATTAAATCCTTTTTGTTATTAAATTATCGCTTGCTGCGACACGGCCATACTGACTTGTCACACGTCCTCGTGTGTACCTGTGAACAATAGGAACACTCATCTGAACTCGTCTATCCTGACTAACTAACTACATCTAAGATTTAAGTCTGACAGCCAAATCGGATACATTACACAATTATTGTTTACTTAATACAATAATCAGAAACCCATGTGAAGTTCAACATAGTCTAAACCAATTTAAAATTCAACAACATTGACATTATGATTCGCTTTTACTTTGTGGTCCAGTTGCACCATGCAACTAACAGATCACTGTTTGTTCATTAAAATTGACTTTTTCAATCCCAGGTCTATCCAGACCAATAGCCGAAAGGCCCAAGTCACGTCCATGAGTCTCTTACGAGACCCAGGTCCCACTACACCACAAGCCGCTCATCACGCCCTGAACGACAACGTACGCAGTTGCGATTGCGTCTTGTGGATGTAGATTGACCAAATAGCCAACAAGCGCTATCACAAGTCTTTCGAGGTTCCTTCGCCCTCAGACACATCGTCTATTACATCTAACTCTATTGGAACTTCACAGGTTGGCATCTTACGGATACGGCCGTGTGCGTACTTGTAAGTACGATTGCCGGTTAGTGACTTTAAAACATATCGGTCGCCCTCAAGTAATTTGACGACTTTAAAAGGACCTCGAAACTTCGGGTCAAGTTTAGTTTGGTTACGCTCCTCATTTTTAAATAAAACCAAGTCACTAACACTAAACTTCACAAGCTTTGCTTTAGTAGAATCGAAACGGGACTTATCATATTATGAAGAGTTTTTCTCAATATTTTGGGTCGCTTGTTCTCTCACATCGGAAATATTAATGTCAATTTGCTCATCATGATCAACCATTAATCTAAGAGGTCTTGCTACCTTGCCAATTAAACGTTCTAACGGACTAGCTTTGGTTACCCTATTAATAGTGCAGTTAATGGCCAACTGTACGTCCTCGAGAGCATCCTGCCAGGATCTATCTCCAATCTCTACTGCACTCAACATACCCTTCAAAGTGCTCATAACACGTTCTACCTGTCGATTAGCACGACTAGAACCTGTGGCTATAAGATGTAAATGAATGTTATGAGAGTCACAGAATTCTTTAAAGTCTTAACAAGCGAAACAACGACCTTGGTCAGCAATTACACGAGAAGGGGCACCGAAAATGGACACGATGTATTTTAGGCCATTAATAACACTAGAGGCGTCTATACGGAGAGTATGGTACAAAACAACAAACTTAGTAAATGCGTCAATAAATACGATGACGTATTCTTTTAAGTCGTTTTTACCGCTAAGTTTTCCAGCAATGTCTGCATTTACGGTATGCCATGAGATATTAATTTTAGGGATAGGATGAAGCTCAGATTGTACTTTACCGGAAGCGTTCTTTGCAACTTTACAGGTGATACAATTATCAACAAATTTACGAACATATTTAGCCATGTTTTCGAACCAGTAGTGCTCTAAAACTTTTTCAAGAGTTTTTTCAGATTCTAGATGCATGATAGACTCGTGCATATGATTAATTACAGACCACCGGAATGCACGTGGTACTACGGGTAAACAACGGGTACGCTTATTACGTTGGACTTTACGATGCAATATTTGGGAACGCATCTCATAGGTTTTTTTAAATCAAATCAAATCAAAAGTCATTTATTCAAATTAAGCCGAGAATCAGCGCTTTTTGAACGTCAAAATCACATAAGACAGTCCCCCCAAAACACCCACCCTTAACCACTTCCTAGTGCTTTAGCTGGGAAGAAGAAGTGGCAAACAAACTCCCCTGCAGCACTGCTGTCTGTTCAGTTAGAAGAACTGGATTCTATATAGTAATAAGTAATTAACATTACGAAACACAAATATATTAAAATTATTTGCCATATGTCAGCTAGCACACGCCAATATTTAAAACTATACTCAAGCAGAAATAAATAATAAAAACAAAAACGCAAACAGAACATAATACATAATAAAAAGCCTCCTGGCATAAAGGGCGTGCCCGCTTACATATGCAATGCTGCATTATGCCTATATGTATATAGCTGTAACTTGTAGCCACAAATGATAAACTAGGACCTTCGAAGTAAAATAAAGAAACATTAATTACTAATAACAATAACAAAACCATAGTCAGCAAGATGACCTGTCACCACAAGCAGCACCCGTTCACGAGCATAACGCAAAGATCAGCCATCACCCTCCTCGCCATATTTGAGGGAAGGAGGCAACCCGACCCCCGACGCTACCGCAAGCATTGACATCTAAGGGAGCATGACGAACTTGCTGCCGGTTGCTCAAAAGAATAATATGATCAACTGTCGAGGTCGCTAGCTAACCATATATTGCAATACAACTCATTAAAAACATTGAATGTTTTGAAATTGAGTAGATTATGTCAATAATAAATAAAAATTGACTAACATAGTCAAATAAAATAAACAATTTTAGCAACGTCATTGGGTAATTCGCCATTTTTCAGCTTTATAATTAAAGACCGTACTTCCTGATCCCGAATCTGTTCAGCTAAGAGCCAGTTACTAGACAAAGACGTAATGTTAACTCGTTTTTGTTCTATCTTTTCAAAGGTAAACAAAGAGGCTTTAGGAAGGGGATTACGCGAGAGAAAATCGACGTGGTTCATACGCTTACCTTCCCGGTAAAGAATATCAAAATCGAAAGCCTGGAGAAAAGTCCACCACCGGTGAACCCTAGGCGTAAGATCAATCTTATTTCGCGAAGCTTTAACCGAATTACAATCGGTAACGACGGTAAATTTATGGCCTTGTAAATAATGCCTAAAGTGTTTTACAGCGTTTACCACAGCGAGAGTCTCCAACTCGTATGAATGGTATTTAGACTCTGGGTTTGTGGTACGTTTGCTGAAGTATTCAACGAGACGTAATTCGTTATTAAACTTTTGAAAAAGTATGGCTCCATTGGCGTCAGCACTGGCATCAGTATGCAGTTCGATTGGAAGTTCAGGGTCAAAAATCATAAGCACAGGCTTAACAGTCAGTATTGAAATAATTTGCTGACGTATTTGTTCATGCTCGTCTGTCCAATTGAAATGTTTGCTAGTGGTAAGGAAAAACAAAGAAAGAAAGAAAGAAAAAATGTTTATTCTGCACAAACAAAACGCACATTACAAATAAAAAAATAATAAAAAGAGACTTCAAAGGTTTCATTATCTAAGAGAAGTTTGAAACAAACTTAAGAAAGTATGAGACCAGTCCTATAAATTGCCTAAGCTGGTGAACACTTTTAGGTGCTGGTAAATTAGTCAAAGCCTCAATTTTACGGGAGTTAGGACTGACTTTACCGGCAGTTATCTCATACCCAAGAAATTCAACACGTGTTTTCATAAACATACACTTGGAAAGGTTTAATGAAAAACCGGCATTATTTAGTGCCGTCAAAACTTCGCGTAACCTTTGTAACCCTTGAGGAATATCGAGAGAAGGCACCAAAATATCATCCATATAAAGAACCACAAAGGAATATACAAGGTCGCCGAGTGCTCTTGAAACCGCACGTTGAAAAACGCTAGGCGCATTTCGCAAACCGAATGGCATAGCCAAGTATTCGTACTGTCCGTCTGGAGTATCGAACGCAGTACGTTCTACGCCATTAGTATGGACAGGTATAGAATTAAAGCCACTGGCACAGTCTAAACAGCTAAAGAATTGAGCCCCACCAAGCCTTGAAATCTGATCGGCAATAAATGGCAAAGGAAATCTATCAGGGACTGTATTATTGTTGAGCTCCCGATAGTCCACGCACAAACGATCGCTACCATCGCGCTTTTTGACTAAAATGATAGGACTAGCGAACGGAGAGCAGCTAGGCCTAATAATGTTTGCATTAAGCAACTCGTTTATTTTAGTCCGCACTACTTGACGTTCCTCGGGACAAAGCCTATAAGGTCTACGTTGAACGGTTAAGTTAGGGTCCTTGAGGCGGATATTTAACTCCCCAGTAATAACACGCCTACGCGGCAAACCAGAAATAAACGTTTCCGAGAAATCATTCAAAAGCATCATTAATTCGGGTTTATAATCTGCTGGGATGTCAGTATCAATTTTATCAAAACAAGGCAACGGTTGTGAGTTACAGGAATTTATTGGGTGTGATTTCGAGATCTTTATACTATCTTTGGTCATGCAAATATTACAACCAGATTGTAATAGTTCAGAGCCAATTATAAGATCGTATTGAATACAAACAAAATAATGATGAATGAATGATAATATGCAATAATACATGAAATAAAATGTTAAAACTATAACCGTCAATGACCACCTCACTTAGTATTTGTTTTGTACTAAATACGTCCAAATTACCCAACCCTATCAATCTAACAACTGAATTGGTGTGGTTACCCTTAAAACTCTGAAATAAGCTGTCCTTTATGAGAGAACATTCGGCTCCGCTATCAAAGTAAAATGGAAACGACTCACCGGAGTGTTCCAATCGGCCTTGCACGCTCTTAACCTCGCAGATGTTGACGTGACGGTCGACAACAGGAGTTTGTGAACTGCTGGCCTGCTGCTGATTGCACTGCGATGCGATGTGGCCCTTCTCGCCACAGCGAAAGCAGATAATAGGCTTCTTCGAGTCACCAGCAGATGATGACGCACTGGAGCTTGTAGCTGAAGCATTTTGTCTGGCAATCCTCTTGCGGCAGTCGGCAGACTTGTGGTTCATTTTCCCGCAGAAGTGGCACTTCAAGGGGGTAATTGACAATAACTTTCTTTTCGCATCCGGAGCGAGGTCGCGATCAAAAGTTGCTTTCCGCTTGAGACTTGATATCGCCTTAACTTCTTGAAGCAGCTTCATTCGCGTCTTGATGTCGCTTGTGTAGGCCAAGCGATGCAAACGGTTATCATATTGAGCAATAAGAGCAAGGTCAAATGATAACGTGATCTCCTCAATGTCCACATCCTTCCATCGTGCGGTTAGTGACGTCATCAGACGGCTCGCGTAGTCAGAAATACACTCATTATCTTTCGGGCGGCTATTGGTCATTTTGACGAGTGTTGCGGCACAAGTTTCCACAAAGTCATAACGGGCCAGAAAAAGGTCCTTGAATTGCGACCATGTCATGCCTGCGTGTGATATTTGTGATAGCCACTGCGATGCGCTTCCTTTCAATGACTTACTCAGGGCTATAATGAGCGCTCCACCCGTTAGAGGCCGCTCCGTCATGCAAATGTCCACCGTCGAACACCAAGCGCGCGATTCAGCGCCGGAAACCTCTGGATTGAAGTCAAGCAGCGTTACAGATGCCTGCATGGGCCCAGGTTGCTCGATAGCCTTGATGAGTTCAAGCATGTTTCCATGTTGCATCTCAAACATCTGGCGCCAATGTTCATCGGCTGGCAGAGATTTTGTCGGAGCCGATCCCACTTCTGATGACGGGGAACCAATAGGCTGGACGACAGTATCGACACCATCGTCTTCACTTGGTATCGGTTCCATGTTATGGGCGTAAAGGGTACTCGGACGACACAATAACGATAACGCTTTATAATCACAATCACGATTTATTTTTGAGGAAATACTTTAAAAATAACAAAATAATAATAATCGACAACCGACAGATTGGTTGTGCCGGTCCGAACTCTTCGAGTGCACGAATTAGACTGACTCGATAATGTTCAACCTCCCGCACAACAACTCTGTCCACGTGACTCACAAAGACGTCACTGCGTTGCCAACTTCCAAACAAACTATTCTTGTACTACAAAAATCTAATTAAATCCTTTTTGTTATTAAATTATCGCTTGCTGCGACATAATTATTTTATTTAAAGATAACACTACAATACAACTACTTCAACTAAGTTGGGGTCGGCTTCCAGTCTAACCAGATGCAGCTGAATACCTGTATTTTACATGGAGCGACTGCCTATCTGACCTCCACAACCCAGTGACTGGGTAATACGATACCCCTTGGTGAGACTGGTTTTCAGACTTTGAGGCTTCTGACGACCCATAACGACTGTCAAAGATCCACAAATGACAGTCTGAACCAACGGCTTATTATGCTTTTTTTTAAATTTAAGTATGCATGCAATATAAATAGGTAAGTAGGTACTATAAAGATTATGACCTGATTAAAATTACGTGTTTTATTTATTACGGTGCTGTTAGCTCGCCGAGAGCTAACAGTACCCACAAAAAAAATGTGGGACATATTTTATACTCTAAATACAGTCATAGCCGAGGGTTAAGAATACTAATTATGGAGCTCAAATAGATACGAGTTAAGAGAACGACCAAAATTCTAACTGTATGCCTATTTTACCTATACGTACAGACCTACTAAATTTATTATGTACCTGTAGTTAAGGCTTCTGAGAAACCCGACCCCATTTTAAATAACTGTCCTGATTTTATAAAAATAAACAAAACATTTTAAAAGCTACGATATATTCACACATTTAAATATTACCAACCTGCGTGCCACGATGTCGTAACAAGTTTAATTACATCGTAATTCAGAAGGTAATCAACTGAAACTTTAAATAAAATAATGAACATATTTTATATTTATACTGTACCTTCTTATTTTAATTCACACTGAATAATTTTTGAAACACGAATATTCCATAAAAGTATTTAAGAAGCAGGATGTACTTATCGTATATTTATATTAAGTTTGTGATCACGTGGGCTCGGTATGTAGGCAAGTTATAAGAATACTATAGTTGTCGCGTTTTAGCATGGCAATAGCGGTCGTTGAACCCACCTACATTTTCTAGATTTTTTATTTGAAAAACTGAAATAAAGTCCGTTAACGTTCAGAATCAATATATATCGTACTCTGCTATGTGTTTCAATACCAAAAAACAATCATAGTTAATTGTTTGTGTTCCTACGGAGAAATATTAGGGAACTATAGTACCAACCAGGCCATAAATATTACTTGTTATTGTGTAAACTTTAACAATAGGTATCTACATGAATACTGAGATGAGCGATAACAAAGATTTGACTAAGTACCAACTCAGTAAACACAAAGACTGGTTTCAAAAGAAGTTGTAATAAGCAGCCTGCCTACTTATCTCTTTTGTCGTCTGTATACAATAATTAATTATTTAATGGTCGACGAATATGAAAAAAATAAATCAGACTAGAATAAGTTATTTAATAAACATTAAAAGAATTATATATAATGTATAACGCAACTAATTATTTACACTAGGCACTAAATTAACTGAACAACTCACTAAATTTGACGACACGGTTGGCGCAGTGGTTAAGCGATTGACTGCTGCGTTACGTGTCGCAGGTTCGATCCCCGCACGGAATAAATATTTGTATGACCTGCAAGTAGTTGTTCCGGGTCTTGCTTTTGTTTTTTGGTCACTTAGGTGTCGAAGTATTTTCCGCATCGCTGTCATCCGGAAATATGCCCAGAAAACTGGCAGCATTGCGACGTTGAATGACAATGCTGATTCTTTGTCCAAAGAACGAGCCAGCCCTCTGGTCACGTAAACTGTCGACAAGTCGGTGAGAAATTTCCTTAAAAAGAAGACCCATACTCGGGCCGTATGACCCGAGCGTTTCGACCCCAAACGGCTCAAAACTATAGTTACCCATAAGGTTACAATATTTGCGTCACTTGAGGGTGTTAGCAGCTGCAGCAGCGGCGCCGGCACCGCCAGCCGTGCTAGGAACATGAGATGGCGCAAGTGTGTCGACACAGGTTGCGTCCCACACCAAAGGCCTACCCGCCTTCCAAGGCAACGACGTTATGCCGTCTGGTCTGGTCTCTCCCCACCGTCACGAACCAAGCCGTTTGTTTCTAATACCACTGGTACGGCGGCGGTGACAAGAGCTCGACGAATAATATAATTGATGCTGGCGTGCCGTGTTATGCAACCTACGCTCCTGCGGCAGGACAGGCCATGGTGCCAGAGACTGTTGACGGCTTCACCGCAGTGACACCGATGCGGAGCAACACAAGGTGCGCCCAAGCGGAGACACGTAGCAAGCCGAAGCGATGAGTCATCCATCAAAGTGCGTATGATGTATGATGAGAGCGCCTGAAGCTACAAGTCTGAATCCCATTCTCCTGCAGCCAGCAAGATGGGCACGCTCAATAGTATTAAATAAAATCAAAGTCAAAGTATATTAGAAAAACATTTATAATATACTCTTTAAAATAATAACGTATTATTAGCTCTCTTCCTCTATCCTATCTTGCTGTGCCCGACAGGGTCCACAATGATCCAAAATTATGTATATTTTATAATGTACCTACCACCTAAGTTCACATTGTGGAATGCAAATAAATATATTGAGTATTGAGTATTATGTGACGCGTTGACTAGGGTATTTCGTATAACACTGCAGAGCGGCACGTCCCACCGTTTCTGGGAGGATAGGTTGTCGGCCAAATCCGAATTACGACAAGCCATTTTCCACGGGTTCAACGCATCGGTCAAACACGGTACCTCAAAATCGACCATTGAAGAAGATAACATGTTAATTTACCAGTACTGTGGACCGAGGAGATGAAGGCCGATAAAGAAAGAAAGAATAACGTTTATTTGGACACAGTTCGTGAAACACAGAATACAAGTAACAAAATAAAAAAAAGTGAAAATAACGGTTTAACAACAATAGTGTGTGTCTCACGGCTGCGCCAAAAAGGATCGTTTCAGCATTAATGCCAGACACACGCTGTCTGACGCTGGTTTTCTAATGAACCTTTAGGGACAAGTGACGGGGAGTACAAACAGTTTCGACATAGGTAAATACCTAATAAATAATACATATTTTTATACTTATAAATAAATGAACTAGTAATCAAATATAATTACTTACAAAACGAAAACACAGAGAAAGTGAAAAAAAAAATAGGAAAAATGAAATCATGTATCCGTTTATACTTGAAATTTTGCGGATGCTGAGACCACCTAGGCGAATGGGAAGTGTGGCTTGCTGCCACACTCGGTCGAGCAGGGCCACATTCAGGAAGTTAGTGTGTTCCTAATAATTTGGTAACTTTTTCTAAAATTTGTGGTTGCTTCCATAGATGCGAGGAGCGAAGACATGTAAATTTTGGTCAGTCAGTACGAATTTCCATACAAACTTTCATCCGCTATTTATCCCCAAAGGATTTTTTATAATTAACCCCCTCATTATCAAAAATCCTTCCTTAGCGCTCACCATCGTTATAATATAATATATGGAACCCTTGTGCATTTCAGTTTTTTTAACCATCTTTTTTTATTTAAGCTAATCGTTGCCTGTCAATGAGCGAATTTAAGATCTAAATTAAATAGAAAGATAGTAAAGAGAACAACAAAACGGCGTTCTAGAGTTTCTATCTTCCCCTGTGGGAACAAGACGAGATTTTATGTATGTGTATAATAACAAAAACTCAGCAAATATAACGCTACTATCCATTATTAGTGCTTTTAAAATCTATCTACCTATTTAAAACTATGTCCATTCATTAAGCCTACTAATATCCGCAACGATAGCCCAGAAGTTTTAAATGCCCGGCATCAATTACTAAGCAACCTATCGATCGTTCTAGAAGCGATAGGGCTTGAAAGCGGCACTTTCTACCGCCAAATCCTATCTGCTAGGTACGACAAAGATCTAAATTTTATGAGTTCGCTCGATAACGTTCTCTTGTACTTACGTCTTGTCGACTGATTTATTGGGCTTTAGAAAGGACGTTAATGTACGGGCTAGGTACCTAGAAGTGTGCGTCCGGTCGGGTAAAATATATTATCACGTTCCACTTTCCTTGCAAGCTTATGCACCACATAAGTGGTGTAAAAACGTATAATACGTTTTTAAAAGGGGCCTACTTAAAACGTATAAATGATGGGACCTCATTGCTTTAAATAAGATAAACTAGGTCCATGTGGTCCTAGACAAAATAATTCCGAAATTCCTCCGTTTTTGAAGTCGAGTAGTGGAATGAAATTCCATGCCTGAGTACTGGTTGGATAGTATAGCCAGGGCGTGTTTCTTCATCATGAGTGAATTCTGTGAATAATTGTGTAAATACACCGCAACACCGTTTACGAGAAATATTGATCATGCGTGAGACTCAACAATTTATTATGTAAAATGCTGATCAAAATATTTGTTTCCAACAGTACCTATTTCCAATTCACAGAACTTAAGTATCTTCTCTAAAACAGATTCTATCGGTTTTTCCTAGAAGATCGAAATTCACCGTACTTTCAGTTTGTTTTTAAAACTAATATCCGCTTAACACTCCACAATTTAACAGAACTTGAACAAAACAAGAAAAAAAAACACAGGCCAAGCTTTTTAAAGACTCTCTCGTTAACTTTGGTATTGTTTTGACACAGCCCAAACTTCACCTTTTGGAGGAAAAATAATGGAATACGTGATAAATCTTCGAGAATTTATTTCGCCGCCCATTACACCCGCAAATGTGAGGTGAATTCACAGCATTAGATGGATTCTCGAGCGAGACCGCTGCTTTTCAAGGTTTTGTATGTTGATAAAAGCTTTCGTGATCATTTTATTGATTCAGTTGAGATTTCGTTGTATAAAGAACGTACGAGACAGGTTAAAGGAAACGAAATAGGAAGCTAAACTAACATTCATAAGAATGAAAAGATTACAAGAAAAACATTGAATGTTAACGAGCGTGAAAGTCGATTTTTTCAATGGGAAATGTATTTTGGGCAAAACGGCTGGCTATAAAAAAAAATATAACACTTCATTGATGATAGGAATACAGGAACAAGGCTTCTTCCCAGACTGTTGCAACTCACTTCATTTTACATACAGCATATTAACATTCAAATAAAGTCGAACACAAATATGAGGAGTCAGTACAAGATATTTGTTTCGCCCGAGTTCAGACTATGCACGTGGATATTGCTTTGTTGGAAGCGCATGGCTTTGATGATGCAACGAGGGAAGATCACATTATATTTTATTTCGCCTTCCTCTCTCATATTGCACGCAAGAATTTTTCTATCACTTTTGTGAACTAAAATTGAAAATTGTGCTACTAATTTTCATTTTATTAGAGCCCTGCTCGAAACTAGAAATTCTTGTAGTAATTTTAAGATACTAACGCACTGAAAATGAAGGATAAATTCCTGCAAATAAATTATGGAGAGGCGTTTGGAAGTAATTAGGTTGAAAATTTACAACTGATGTCCAACCGACCTAGAAAGGATTCAGTATAAGTTATTTTACAGAATGGATACAGATCTAATTCTTCATTAACCAGACATTGTTTTGTTTAATAATTGTACATAAAATCAGCAGATTTTTCATCATACTTCAGCAGCTACTCTTGTTATTTTTATTTTCATCGGTTTAAATAGGAATTCATGCTCATCTATAAAGCAGAGGATTTTTGTTGTACAATTTCCATCATCATTTTTAATGAACAGCCACTCCGGAGCAGTGGTGGCCCAGTGGTAACGGCCGCGACATACGAATTGTAGGTCGTAGGTTCGAACCGCGACAGGCGCATTACTGTGTGTAAAGAAGATATTATTTATGTGACATCTACCAACCCGCACTGAGCCTGCGTGGTGGATTACGGCCCACTCCCTGTCACTCAGAGGAGGCCTGTGTCCCAGCAGTGGGAACATTTTAGGCTGATTATGATATCAGCAGCAGAAATATGACGCGTTGACTCTGTGTCTATTTTGGCTTTTCTGTAAGACGAGGCCTTTTCCCTGCAGTGGGACAATAACAGGCTGGTATTGTTATTTTGAATTTATCCAGTCATCCAATATCTTTTATTATCGATCATTTGTCATTAAAATGGTTAACCCTTCAGTTTCTGTGAAAAGCATCCAAAAAGCTGCTTTCAATGGTATAAAGCAATGGGTCGGATGGTCTGTGAGTCAGATTATAATAAACACGGTGACATTTGAATCACAGTTTTACTAGAACAAACGTTGTTCAGACCATGGTCTACAACCATTCTATAGCATCCAATAGAAAAAAACGTCATTGGTTTTCGAAAAAAAACACAAAAAAGGCAATGTTAAAAAAGTCGGGATTATCGTTACGCCCTACAACACAGACACTGCGGCTGCAACGCGTGGCGCTCTCGTCTCATTAAGTAGTTGAATGCCATATCGCTACCGCGATGAGTACTTTGATGTTACGGTTAATGTTTCGAACATTAGAACACGTTTGAGCAACATAAGACTAATTTGAGAACGCCTAGATTAGTTTGTTTTAATAACATATTTGATGCTGTAGAATGGTAGTTGACCATGGTCTAAACAACGTTTGTTCTAGCAAAACTGTGATTCAAATGTCACCGTGTATATATTATATATAATATATACATCGTATATTTTAAGTTCAACAAGATCACACACAACCCACGTACACACCCTGTCATTAACCTCCACTCACACACTACCACAGTCCACACATCAACACATTAAGAACACACTCTTAAACTCTTTACACTTCACACTCACACTCACACAAATGTAGAACGACCATAATAATCATTAATCAATTTTATTGTTATTTAGAATTTTTACTTCTTTTTTTATCATAATTATTTTAATAATGAATGTAACTATTATTTAGCTATTACAATCATTTTTTTTTGTTTGTCCTAAAGTAAATTTAATCGATGTAGGTACATTGCATAAAATCCAGAACGTACTGATTGGGAGAAGACACTGGCTCCTACACACAGGTATTTTTACCTACCGCTGGAGTCAGGGCTTCACTTTGTTTGTATAATTTTTTTTAAGGCAATAAAGAATGTATTTATTTATTATTTATAATTACCACAACAGTAGCAAATTAGAAACGAAAAGCAAATACAAGCTATGACAAATTATTAGGAAAACTCTTCATAAACAAATAATAAAACGTGTATTACCAGTCAAGTCACTTCTATTTTCTTTACCACTTCAACGCGAATTTCATCATGAAAGAATGTAGGACGCACAAATGAAAATTTATTTGCCAATTAGATATGGTTTATTTTTTTTCTTTTTGTACGAGTGTGAAATGCCTATCAAAGCGATGCAGACGATTCTGTCGATACGTCATGTGGGTTCCGTGAAAGCGTGTATATTTTGCGCCATAATCACAGAACGAACGTGTCGGCGGCCATGATGTTATAAGCGGCGCGGTTTCATGATAGTTTTTGTTTTTTTAGTTTTGGCTTCATTTTCACACACAGTATTTTTATCTCGCGAAGCAACGCTCGCTTTGCTTGTTGTTGCCACGTGCACAAATACGCCGTGAATGTGGGCGTGATGACGAGTATGGTCAGCACATAACACACACACATGAAAGAAAGAAGAAAGAAAATGCGTTTATTTGCGGTAAACATGACGTAAAAAATAACACAAACACAAAAAAATAAGAAAAGGTTTGGGGAAACATGCGTCACATCCGACTTCGTCACTGTCTCGGACGCTACCGAGAGCTCCTGCGCATATACACTCATTCACAGTATTTTTGTACACTTAGTAACGACAAATAAAGCGCACGTCGCTTCCAAAGATAAAAATACTATAATAGATAAAGGTTTCGGGATGGAACTAATTCCCACAAAGACGGTGTTTGAATTTTTTAGTTCCTAGGTATTATATTTTTTATATACTAAGTCTAGGAAAATTTGAGTGTGCAAATTGCGTTTTTTTACCGCAATCTTGTTTAAAAAAAATACCCTTTAAGATATCCTTTTACAATTTTTTTCATATATCTACTGTAGGTACTCCAACTATTTGCAACTATACCATACTTTATCTTGCTGCTGTCGATCTGTAACTTTGTACGTAAGGAAACCTTTCAACTGCATTATTATGGTGTTCTAGACATCAAACTAGTTTCAAATGTTGAAGTTTCAAGAAGTTTATTCAAACTCAAACTCGAAGCATTTATTTCAAATAAACCAATCACAGGCACTTTTGAATTGTAAAGGGGTCGGTCAGTCAGAAAGATGAAGCTAGTTGCCTATTCCAATGCGTAGTAGGTACCTATGGAGAAGAACGGGCAAGAAACTCCATGGACACTCTTTTAAATCAAAATATTGTTACAAAAAAAGTGGTTACATCATTCATGTTGTAATTATACTCGTACATGTGAGAACGATGTAAAAAGACGTGCACGTTAAAAGCGTCCGTAATAAAAATATAAAAACAATTATGGAATTAAAATAAGCCGTGGCAGCTAAGAAATGACTAGTGCCTACTGACGGCGCCCGTTCACGAACATGACGTATGGATCAGCACCATTCAGCTCAACCATTTTGAAGGTAACTCAATGATCCAATACCTTTTGTGACCTGATGTGATGCGACAAAAAATCAATCTGCCTAGCCTCTTCCTGTTGAGGTCGGCTTCTAGTCTAACCAGATGCAGCTGAATACGATCATTTTACATGGAGCGACTGCCAATCTGAGCTCCATAACCGAGTATCTGCGTAATACGATACCCCTTGGTAAGACTGGTTGTCAGACTTTCAGGCTTCTGACGACCCTCAACGACTGTCAAAGATTTATGAATGACGGCCGTTGGTCCCGAACGGCTGAACGTGCTTTCTGAGTCACGGAGGGGTCTCGGTATAAAAAGATGGTCACCCATCCACGAACCAAAAGTAGCTCAGAAAAAGTAGCTTTAGGTACTTTATCGATCGACTCCCAGCCACCGTAGGCGCGGGCTTGCGGATGGCGAACAGTGGGCAGCTCGCCGTCTGATAAGGACCAGACCCGAGTCGAGGGCGCGTTGTGTTCCACGCGCGCCTCAAAAAAATGTCAGCAACAATGACGGGGTCCGCTAGGGCCGATGCCTGCCGGGGTTGCGGGAAAGTCCGAAAGGGTTACCGTGGCCCCTGACTAACTGAAGGAACACGGGTGGGTTTTAGTCAGTAAGAGTCTGACACGCCCTCCCGCTCCGCCCAGAGCGGGAGAAGTTATTTGATGATCACTTAACCTCAAAAAAAAAAAAAAAAGTTACCTAGGTACCTAATTGATCGAACAGTGCGGCTGTATAACTTACAAGCCCCTCCTATCTAGTCCTAGTCCACAGACTAGTTGCTAAAACCATTCACGTTTCATGGATGTTATATACGATATTAGAGCCGGCAAACGCACAGAGGCAGGAAGCGATGGCTATCAGCCGTTCTAACTTACGACTGCAAATACCCGATAATTATGTGTTTGCGCAACTTCACTTACCCTGAATTGATTCTAGTCACAAACGAAACGAGGTCGCTTTTGGAAATAAAGTTTGAGGTAATTCTGATACATTAAGGACGGATGACTGAAAACAGTAATATATATAATTATAATAAGATTTTATTTATTTTCTCTCACAATGGTTTTGTAGCACTTAACAGTTTTGAACAAATTATATAAATTCACACTGTGAGAGCTGGTGCCTGAAGTAGGTTTTAGAAAAACCTGTATTACAGGTCACCAGACCCCACTTAGTGGCATCATACAAATAAATAGGCAGGTAACATATATTTCTACTAAACAATTAAAACAAAAAATAAATATAAAAAAAGAAAGAAATTAACTAACACAACAAAAGCAGTCAAAGGGTGTGTGGTGAATGTGTCAGTAAATGGTGGTGAATGTGTACTTGAATGTTGGTTAGTGTGTAGGTGAATGTGAATGGTGGCAGGTGTATGTGAATGGTGGTGAATGTGTAGGTAATTATTTGAATACAAGTTTTATTTAATTGAGAACTGCACAGCACAGTGCACAACAGAGCAGGTGCAGAGTTGCAGCAGAGTGCAGTGCTTTTAACATTACTATAAATTAAAGTCGCTTTTCGTGTCCGTCTGTGGGACCGGGTTGTTCTTCACGATGCGGTGATGCGGTTTTCACAATCATTTAGAGACATTAAACTTACAAATAATAAATAATATTTAAAAAAAAACACGCATTTGTAGATAACAGAACTAAAAAGTAGAAAATAATTTTCAATACGTTTAAAATAAGAATAAAGTGATTAAGAAAAAAAAAAAGGAAAAAAGCGTGGTGCTTGATGTCAATAGTTGTAAGTAAATATTTTTGTGAATACTTGTGAAAAAAATATGTAAATTATTACATCGTCATCAGTTCTTGATGAGTGTGCGAAGTTTCAAATCAATCCGACGTTTTTAAGGGGATGAAAATCCATTTAAAAATTCCGCTACATAGATCCATACCAAGCTAATAAAAGCATGTTAAAAAGAAAAATCGATGCTTTGTCAAGTCGTTAAAACCGTGCGCAGCAGGGGCGGGTCGCTAGTTAAAGATAAGTATGCCTCTAAAGATACACACGGCAGATATGGATGCGGTAGGTATTTTACTGCTCATTCTAAAGCAAGGAAGACTGGATGGGCCAATAATGGTCAGGCATAGTTACCGCGCAACGCGCATTAAGGTTCTTAATGCTTTATCGCACGCTAGATCACACGTATCTATGTAGGTACCTAAATTGACGTCAATAACTTCCTTAACGCGTCAACGTGCGATCACGTGAACTATGGGCAGTATCGCTGACAGAAGCATGTTTAAACGGATTGAAGTGCCAAGCTCTTCTATTCGTGGAAACCGAGCTTCATCCAGCCAGCCACACACACCGATCGATCGATAGGAGCAACTATTATTTAGATACGGGCCATAATCCCATAGTGAATGATAGAGATATACAGCGTGTAGGTACCAATACAGTTTAGTTCAGGTACTGATACGTTTTATGCTGTAAAGGGAAAATAAATAGGTACCTATTTATTCTTGCAGAAAGCACCCTATTCTTTCAAAAAATATTTCACATAAAAGCTTACCGAAGTTTATTTTGATTACGAAACCATTGAAGTTTGGACGAAGTGCAAGTTAGAACTTTTTTCATTCTGTTTTAAAATTATCGAATTTATGTTTAAATGAAAAACGTGTTCATCCATAAATAGATGGAAAAATACTGTGTTCCATTTATATATTTTTTTGTTTTATTGTAATACTCAATGTGACCCACGTGTAGCTTTTAGAGTTCCGTACACGAAGGGTGCCAACCTACCCTGTTACTAAGGCTCCACTGTCCGTCCGTCCATCTGTCACAGGGCTGTATCTTCTGAACCGTAGGTAGACACTTGTAATTTTCACTGAGTCTACTATGGCCGCTATATCGACAAATTGAAACAAATAGAAGAAACATGTTTTTACTAATATCTTTTTTGTTTAATGTATTGTTTCATAATGGTCGGTGGCACGGAACCCTTGGTGTGCGAGCTTGACTCGCACTTGGCCGCTATTTGGTTATTAGTGCTTGAAATAGTCACAATTTTTCAATTAATACCTACTGTACTTGTATGATTTCAAATGATTGTTTGAAAAAGCCATTCTAGGCTGCGATAATTATATATTTTCAGATCTCCTATTAAAGTCAGAGAAAAGCCGCTTCAGAAAAATTGTTGGAACCAATCAGCTTTATGAAATATTAATAATAATAATATCGTTTATTTCGGAAATCAGGTCGGTTTCGGTTTTTTTTAATAAAATAATATATTTTCTTTTTTCTGCAGCAATTAGCACTCATTGTACTTAGCTACTAGATTATATAACCCCACGATTATGTCATCGAAAATCACAGCTAAAGTTATACTTAGATGAAGGTACTTGACCTACAAAACCAAACCACCGAAACTTTAAGTACTCAACTGGCAGATAAAGATTTCAATGTTACTGGAAGTAGAATTTTGATTTTAGTTTTAGATTTTTATAGGTTTTTCATAAAGAAGTACTGACTTTTCAATATGCTCCCCAAGACACAAAGTAGACCGATTGCTACAAGCCCAGCTTATCCAAATAACCTTTCAGTACAGAAATCAGCTTATAATCAAAATCATCTGAGCCGTAAGACATACAAAGTTAGGAAATTGACTAGCAACTTTAACCCCTTCATTTATAAACTTTGCTTAAAGTGAAGTACCTAATGATTAGCGACTGCTTAAACATACGTTTTTGACGTTACACGTCGCTGAACTTAAAGCAACGTTTATAAATAAACCCGTGTCGGTATATACAAAGCACACCTTATTTGACAGTTGTATAAACTGTGTTAAATAAAAAAAATCTTTGGATTTCCCTGAATGTACAATGTACAGTCGCCAGCACATCAGGTTGTCATCAAAACTGTCAAATTTTGCCAAATGAATTTAAACCTTAAAATGTTGAAGGTTAACTTCAAAATTGAATGCGAAAATTTGACAGTTTGTGATAACTTGGCCTGCTGCTGTGTGTACACAGGCGTTCTCCAAACATCGTCAAGTTCAACTCTTCCCGCATTTACCATACTCCCATGACCTTCACTCACCATAGCATCAAACAATCAAACTGAACACTACAGCTTTTACAAGATACTTTAACTTACGTAAGCATATAGACGAACCCTTGTAGCACCTCGGTGTTCCCAGGCTGTGCCCCCAGTTCACAATAGAAGTACCTCGCGCATTCTATTGGATCGCACAGCAATATCCTTTTCCATCTTACGGCAGGCTTCTGCGAATTGTTCAAAACATATTGTTGGACATTAAAGGTGAAACGAACATTGTTTGGTTGTAATGGATACAGTTTTAGTTGTGTACATTCGTGGGCTGTAAATGTAAATGAAGCTCAGAAATTTATGTACGAACTTCAAGTAAATGAATATTAACTACTTATTTTAGTAGTGAGAATATTTTGACAGCACTATTTGAGCGTATTTGTAACTTATACAATAGTATTTTGATAAATGTGTGGGAATGGTAATCGATAAATAGATAACTTAAAACAAAACTAGATCTAAACGTTCGCATTAGTATTACAGCATGATCAGCCTAAAACTTTCCCCCTGCTGGGACCCAGACCTCCTCTCTGTGACGGGGAGTGGGCCGTAATCTACCACGCGGGCCCATTACGGGTAGATGAATGTCACATGTCTTTGAATGTTTGGTTCTAGGACATGCCGGTCGACTCACGATGTTTTCCTTCACAGTTTTGAGAGCAGGAGTTATGAAAACAATCACACAATTACATGTCGTAGGTACTGATCTAAGCGATATTCATTATCATTTTGGGTGTGTCGGTTACTATTCGAGTCGTTAGAAAATATTCTGTGGAAAATTCCTTCTAGTTATTATCCAAATTGCGGGCGTCTGAACAAGCTTTAAGTGTGGAGCAACGTTTAGGGTAGTTAAACTTTATTCTGAGTAGTGTTAAAGTAGTGAACGTTTCATTCTTGATCTCTTTCGTGTAATGCGTTGTAACCACTTACGACTGTCATCGTTAACAACTACAGCATCTTTGGACGTTTTATCTCTATTAAAGGTTATCTACGTTTAGCATTAATAACTACCATCACCTAAGAAATCTACATCATCATCCACAGCCTCACTTCACCCACTGCTGGGCATAGACATCTTTTTTGGTTTTTTTTTTTGAGGGTGGGAAATCATCAAATAACATCTCCCGCTCTGGGTAGAGCGGGAGGGCGTGTCAGACTCTTACTGACTAAAACCCACCCGTGTTCCTTCAGTTGCCTGTGCCAGGGGCCACGGTATATCTCATCTAATCACCCGGCCCGCAGAAGGCGCACCGGGCGTCGGCGGAGGGCGGATGACGCCCTCTTCCAGCCCCCCTAAATGGGTCCAGGGGCGACGGACTCGGGGACTTCCGTCGCCCCCCACACATCAGGACCCGAGGTGGCGGCGCGTAGTGTTCCACGCGCGCCTCTCTTAGACGTCGCGGGGGCAGTCAAATATTTTTAAACTGATGTTTCAAATGATTACACTAACTGCAGTCGATGACCCCACAAAAAAAGTAACCAAGTATCATGTTTATCCTTCGATGACTATCTCGTCTGTGGAGTTTCGCTAGCTAACTTAATTTGACCCTATGACAAAGTATCTAAAATACTTTCAACCATAGTGGAGTTTTAATTTGCTGCGAATTGTTGTCTAAAATGGTAAAGTAATTACGAGATCCACTATACCATTACATAATAACATCACGCCAGTAATGCCCGAAGGGTTGGGCAGACGGGACGGGAGAGGGAGAGAGTCTCCCGTCCAAGCCGCCGCGGTGGACGCTCCGGGCGTCGGGAGCCGCGTGACGACTCCCGGCCACCGTAGGCGCGGGCCTGCGGGCGGTGAGTAATGGGTAGCTCACCGTCCGATCAGGACCCAGGCCCGTGCTGGACGGCGCGTACGTGTTCCACGCGCGCCTCAAAGAGATGTCAGCATCATAGAGGGGGTCCACTAGGGCCCAAGCCTGCCGGGAAAGCGGGATCATCCAAAAGGGGTACCTCTGACCCGGAACATAAAGGGCCAAGGAAGGAACACGGGTGGGTTTTAGTCAGTAAGAGTCTGACACTCCCTTCCGCTCCACCCAGAGCGGGAGGAGTCATTTGATGATTTCCCATACTCAAAAAAAAAAAAAAAAAAGGGTTGGGCAGAGATGTACCTATAGTACACCCACATTTCGCCAGTTGTGTTTAAGACGCATGTCATAGGGGGCGAGCCTATTGCCATCAACCGGCCACTAATCTAGACTCCGGCCTGCTACTGAGAAATTCCTGATGGAAAAACCCAATAATGATTGATGAATGAAGTAATATTCTCGTCGTGCACGGTGTCCTACAGGGCAGTATCCTTGGACCCACTTTATACTTTCATCAACGACCTCTGTGAGCTCAAGATGCCCAGCGGAAGGATCATAACTTTCGCTGAAGACACAGCGCTTTTTTTGACGCCAACACCTGGCTCGAAGCTTACAGAAGTGCGCAGATGGCGTTGAACTTAGTGTTATCATGGCTAGCTAATAATAAACACGCTCTCAATTTCGATAAGCCAAAGTAGGTATATTTCTTTGTACATAAAAATACCTATTTGTTCACTCGATGATTTCTAAATTACTGCTCATTCACCCTCGTGCATTTTGTCTCATGGTACTCGTTGCTTATGTTCTCACCTTCATATTGTAACATTAATTGTTACATGTCTTAATTCTTAATAATATAATAATAATAAAAAAATAAACATAAGTAAATTATTTACAATAATACTATTTATAAAAAAAAACTATTTACAATACTAAAATAAAAAAAATAAACTAATAATGAACGCATCAAATCAGACTTCTGGCCAGCTACAGTTTATCACCACGCACGATTAAAACAGGCGACATATTAGGCACCCAGAAACTAGTTTCTTTGTTCTCGGCGCGGGGGCAAGGTCCATAGCGACAGACACTTCCACGTCGCCGCCGGCAGGACGATTCTGGTTGTCGAGGCGAGCGCACGTCAGACTTTTTCACGGTCCCTAATACGAATTTATATCGTAATCGCGATCAAGTTTTTTTAAAGGCGTCCCTACCGTTCCCTCGACATTTAATTACGTACCTACCTAAATCAGAAATATACTGAGTAATAATCGACGTTCAAACATATTCTGTGTGTGTGAATTAAACCCCGATTGGGGTTTCACGTACGCCTTAATTCCCTGCTTCCCCGTGGTGGACAGTAGCGGGACAACCTGCGAACCCTACACCAGCAGTTGGACCTGGCGATCGACGCGCGAGCACTCGTCTCCTGCAGCGGCCAGTGACGTCAGGGGAGTGCTAGACCAGTGAGGAGGTTAATCGCTGTATAGGCCCTAACCCAACTTTTATCGACCCTCATCTACCTACCGAGTTAGTTATAATAAATGTTCCAATTTACTGCCTACCTACTTTTCATTTAATATCCTCCTAGGAATACCTGTGCCTAGGTTAGGTAGGATAAAGTAGCGTAGCTGTAACTGTAGTACCGGGACAATATAACAGATTATATATAGTACCACAACAATAAAGTTTCACCTGCACATAGGTACTCGTAGATGCTCTTTCAACATGAATCCATAAACTAATACGTGTGCTTAAAAATCTTCGCCATGTAGCAGACATTGGTTTATTGAGATCAGTCTATTTTGGGTTATTGTCGCTTAGGTTCTAACACCACTTATGTAAATTTTGGCGGTTTTGGCAATTTGGCTGTTTTGGCATTCTGGCGG
The DNA here is from genome assembly GCA_937001585.2 of Brachylomia viminalis. NCBI lineage: Eukaryota > Metazoa > Arthropoda > Insecta > Lepidoptera > Noctuidae > Brachylomia > Brachylomia viminalis. The sequence goes on along the minus strand of OW443302.2, from coordinate 6,989,035 downwards.
ATTTGGCATTTCGATGCCGTTTGCTAAAGAATCGAAAGACGCATTGTTTCAGCCAATCAGAACAACCAATTTCAATTAGAACCTCCTAAAATGAAGTAAAAAGTAACAACACGGGATCCACCAACTATGTAAAACTGTTGTTAGAATATAAGCGACGTTATGCCAGTCGCTAATCTCGAACTGCATAACTGTATGGGATGGTGCGACGAAAATATCAATGTTCCAGATCGAACATTCAAAAGCGTTTTCTATGGCACTTGGCGTTTTCTAGCGGAATAACTAAAAAAGTACGTTCGTACAGCAACAGACTTACACACTTTAAAATGGTTTCGCTTGACAATCGCCGACGCATTAATGACGCAATGTTTGTGTGCAAAGTAATGCACCACAAAATTGACTGCCCACAAATATTGCACACTTTTAATTTCCGTGCACCCTCAAGAATTCCTCGCAGTGTGATTACACCACTCTGCCCTCCGCAGAGAAGAACGGTTCTAGGCTCCAATTCCCCCTATGCGAGATTATGCAAGGTTGTAAATAACTGCAGTGATCAAATTGATTTGGACTTTGAAAGTCTGGGCAGATTGAAGGCCAATTTTTTTAAGCTTCTTGCTAAATAGCTTCACTTTTCATTGTCTCGTTTGAGAGAGAATAGATATTTAAGTATAATTAAGTTCCTTACGATGTTACCTATATTAATAACTTAGACCTTAAGATTAGTATTTTTTTTTTATAAACTAGATTAATAGAATAAATTGTATCTTTCTTAACTTTTCATTTTCTCGTTGAGAGAGAATATATAATATATTTAAATGTTATTAGTTTCATAAGTTGTTATATTATTTAGTCCTATATATTAGTATTTTTCGTTTTTTAAACTAGATTAATATTATAAAATTGTACAACTCCTTTATGCATGCGGAGTTTACCTATAAGTGATTGTTGCACTGTTGCATTTATATTTCTGCATGTTACTTTTTAGCATACAACCTGTGCAAACAATAGTTGGTGAACCAAATAAAATAAATAAATAAATAAAACATGCACAAAGGGCAGTTCTAAAGGTTAGTAATTTCCCGCCATTCTTATTTCCCACCAGAGAACTATATGAGCGAAATTTTTCATTTAAAATACGAGCTTACCCAAACTCTCTCTTCTTACCTATCATCCTACTCTATTTGAAGTTAACGACGTAAACACGCAGTTTGTCCCACGACTCGGTTGCATACAGCTTTCTCCCGTTGACTTTTTGGTTTTCTTGGAAACTACTTGTACAGCAAAATTAACGGAATTTTGTAAATTTTAGCCCTACCAAAACAGCGGCAGCGTTGCAAAAAAACACTCTCAACCAGCTAGCTGGTTACAAAAATTGAAATATGATACCTACTCATTGTTCCCTCGTGATATTTAATTATTTATTTTTTACTGCAACAAAGACCCTACACACTCATACCATCATTCTACCTCTCCTTACACTTTACATACACACTACACACGCATTACACTATAAAATGTTTTTTTTGTTTAATTATTATAAACTTGAGTTGAGCCTTAAGTTCTGAGTCGAGCTGCACGGTTACTGACAAATGCGTGCACTATCTGGACAGGTCCACTCAATCTGTGTGGTTCTTTTCTCAAAAGTCCATTTCAGACACCAATCTGCATGGAACTCAACGATTTTGTCCGGATTTTTATATACTCATTGACATTAATGAATTTTATATATACCATGACAAGAGTATTTACTTTGTAAAGTATTATGCTATTATTTTAACTATTGTGAATGTGAGAACTATGTTGGTCATTGCTTTTTTTTTTTTTGTATTTTTCTCTCTAAGTGTAATCATGATCTGGCAGTTTGAGTAACTTGTGCGGCCTACTCAAATGTCCTTTCTTTGGTATTGTTCGTCGAATCGTTGAGCTCCTTAAGTTCTGAGTTGAGCTGCACGATTGCTGACAATTGCGTGCACTGACTGGACAGGTCCACTCAATCTGTGTGGTTCTTTCCTCAAAAGACCATTTCAGACACCGATCTACATAGCCTTCACATGATCTGACCAAGATTCTGTCTGGACTTTAAAAGAGACTGTGACCTCTGAGTTTGTTTCGGCCTTTCTTCTCAGAGTAGTCAGACAGGAAACGCCGACCTCATCTAGTTAAAAAAAAATATGATTGACGTGTAAAAGTGTTTGTAAAAACCAACTTACAATAATAAAATCATTTATCATTTATCACTTGTCTGTTTTTATTTCTCTTCATCAATATATAATTTGTCGAGAGTTTGAAAATGTACTACTGTCATGTTATTTAGATTTAATTCGGGTTGAGAGCCTGGTGATCAGTGACACAGGGTATCCTAGTATGGACGCCAGTCGCTCACTAAGGATCTTTTATTTTGTGCATTGTTTTCAAAAGGTAATTCTTGTCACTATGTTTATAAATATTCGAACCTTTGTGAAGAGAGAAAAATAAAGATATATTATTATTATTTATTTTCTTAATTATTTAATACGTTTTTAAATATATTTATAAAAAACATATGAAATGTAAAGCTACCGGTGGTTAGGGCTCCAGAGACAGGAACCTCCTCACGATGCGAGCCGAGCCGTATCGAGGAGTACTGCCTTCTGAATCAAGCCCTTGATCCAACCGCCTAACGAGAGCCTCGAGAGATGTTGTTCGAGGCTTTCGGCCATCAGGACATTTGCCGATACGACAATTGGCATAATGACTGCCGAGTTCGTATTATTGTTATAATAACACTTTGCCCGACCAGGGAATCGAACCCAGGACCTCATGTTCACCAGTAGCGCTTGCAACCTCTAGACCAACGAGGCAGTCACTATACCAATACGTACTATCAATGCATTCTGAACCTCTGCGACTATGTTAACGTGCATTCCTAATCATTTTTCGAAAAACCAATAATTAATAGTTATGGATAACGAATGACTTATGTATTACGCTGTCCATAACTATTTACGTCGATTTTACCCTCAAATTTATACTACTAATAAGATTATTCTATCACGTAAAACCTCAGAAAATGTTATCAATATGAACTAAAAAGTCAATAACAATTTCCATTTAAACGTGCCTCGAGGTGCGTTTATCCAAAATGCCAGATGGCAGGTTCTAGTTTTCGAATTACTTCGATAATTTGTGCGTTATTAACGTACCAAGTTTTCAGACGATCCGACTTAAACTGTAAGCCGATGTTAATAGCTTGTCAAAGATCGAACTGATTGTAGTAATGATTTACAAAAACACCTAGGTAGATCTAATAATGAGAAGTTGTTAGTGAAATAATCAGTTTGTTTAACCATTTATGTACCTACACACATGTAAGCAGACAAGAACAAAAGAATAGAAAAATATATAGAAAGGTGATAGATATTAAAGGCTTATTTTTAAACAGTAACGAAGATAAATAGAGATGTAATTATGATTAAGGTGATAAAACTACATCTAGCTGTCTGCCTCGTTGGTTACAATAGTGCCTGCTGGGCCTTGGATCCTGGGTTTGATTCCAGTGTTGAGCAGTCTTATTAGGTTTTCCATAAGGAATTTGTCAGTGAGAGTGAGTGGGCCGTAATCCACCACGCGGGCCCAGTGCGGGTTGGTGGATGTCACATGCCTTGGAGTTTTTGGTACCTGGACATGCCGTTTTGGCCATGGCGATGAAATTAAATACACAAACTAAAGTGCCTATCTGGGTTCTAACTCACAACCTACAACTCGTCAGTCGGGGCCGAAACCACTGGACCACTACTGCTCTCCGGATTTGTGCCTGGCTGACGGCAATAGGCTCACACCCTTTTTTTTTTTTTTTTGAAGGTGGGAAATCATCAAATAACTTCTCCCGCTCTGGGCAGAGCAGGAGGGCGTGTCAGACTCTTACTGACTAAAACCCACCCGTGTTCCTTCAGTTGCCAGTGCCAGAGGCCACGGTATCCCTCTCGGACTTTCCCGCAACCCTAGCAGGCATCGGCCCTAGCGGACCCCGTCATTGGTGCCGACATCTCTTTGAGGCGCGCGTGGAACACAACGCGCCGTCGACCCGGGCCTGGTCCTTATCGAACGGCGAGCTGCCCATTGCTCGCCGTTCGCAAGCCCACGCCTACGGTGGCCGGGAATCGGCCTGCGATTCCCGACGCCCAGGGCGTCTCCTGCGGCGGCTAGGGGCGTGAGGACGCGAATTTTGCCTCTCCCTCACGCGTTCCGCCTCCTCCTTCGCGAACATTACTGCTTCGCAGAAGGAGGTAACGGCTTCCCAAGCCCTCTCGCTCCAAACCATGGCCTGGACCAGAGCCGGACACGAGAGATCGCCACCGCCAATCGCCTCCACGAGAACACGGCGGTGCTCCACCCAAGCCGGGCAGACCTCCACCGTATGCTCCACCGTGTCCTCCGGGCGATCCACACAATGGTGACACCCGGGCGTTTCCTCCCGCCTTATCCGGAACAGGAACCTCCCGAAACAACCGTGTCCGGTGAGGTCAGGCGGAAGGCTCGCCCCCTATGGACTTAAAATATAACTTGCGAAATGTGGGTGTACTATAGGTACAGCTCTGCCGAAGCCTTCGGAGAAAACAGACGTGTTGTTATATGTACGTGTATGTTAATATTGCTTATAAATAAATAACTAGGTATTACATGAATAAGCTATGTGAAATACTTAACATTTCAAAGAACGCTCTCTAAAACGAATGACTGAAATACCTATTATAGAACGCCAAAATTACCTCTGAGTTTGTTTCGGCATTTCTTCTCAGGGATCAGTCAGCTTGAAATGCTTTTTAAAATATTGACGTGTAAAAGTGTCTTGAAAGATCAACACGAAGAAATAAACATTTCATTTCAAAACACACGAACGGAGTTGTTAATAAAAACAAAAGTTTCTTTGCTACGAAGAAATATTAATTCAACTAATAATTAGCTTTACACGTTTGTTTCATCGGTTTACCACTTATTTACTTTAAATTTTAAGTGTTTGAGATCTATAATTTTAAGGTGGTGTGTTTATGTTTGATTTTGAATCGTAAAAAAATACTTTGGATTCTGTCTGATAATGTTTATAAATATATTTCATGTTGCGCCGACCACAAATAACTTGGGGTAAGGACAGGAGACTAATGATTATGATTCTGTCTGATAACTAATTAATAATACATTTTTATTACAAAAACTCATTAACTTACTAAAATTCATTTATAAATTTTTAGTACATTTTTAAAGATTTGACCAATGTTATCAATGTCAAAGAATAATCAATTCTACCTTTATTATTAAAATAGAAGTTATCTATAAGAAAGGTAGATTATTTTTTTTTTCTCAAACATGCTTGGAAATTTGAGCATTATTTTGACAACCTTCTTCGAGATAAATCGAAATTGCTGTACTGGCCAAATACATGCGAGCAGCGGCCGGCAAAAGTTGTATGAAAATCCATGTCTGTCGTGGTTTAGCGGCCAAATAAATTACATAGTAAACTCTTAAATATCGTGTAATTTAAAAATGCAACGATCATTTACTCCGAAACATGGCAACCAAGGAGGTAACTTATCAAACATCGTTTTATTTCAATTTCGAACTGGCTTGCAAATAGAAATCTGTTTATTGAAAAAAATAAAACAAATGAATTCATTAACGCGGGAAAAATTATTGTTGTTCGTTGTTCGACATTAAATTTGAAAACTAATTATATTTAATTTTCGCATATTATTTGAGAAAAGTAGGTAGTACTATACATGCCTAGGCCACAACTAGCCAATGATGGACTTACGAATGTGTGCGTCGGCTTCGCCTCGGCCCACATTTACACGTTCGTCAATCAATGCCTCTTTTATAAAAGCCCATGCTATAAATCTTGTATAAAAGTTTCTGAAACAGTTAGCTTATTGCCAACATTCAAACAACCAGTGTCATAGTAGGTAACCATAATAACATCCAAACGAATGTTATAATGTTGTACTTAATTTCATTATGCAACTCGAACTCGATCCCTTCCTTACTCATCAAACAGCCACATTCTCACTACTCAATTCGTGGCATCTTTATAAATTAAAAAAAAAGAACGCGCGTTTCACTACAAACAGCTACTAATAAAAAATAAAAAAAAAGTTATAGATTATTTAAATTCACGTCGTATCCCGCCATGTTTGTTCGATATTGCGAAACGGTGTTGCGAAAAATGATCACTTTATTGTTTACAAAAATAATGAACTGGTGAATATAAATATTCCGAGTACATCAGGATTTGACAACATTCAACAAGTTGCAAATAATCAAGCGCATTTCAATAATTGTACGATCCAAAATTTAAAGAATTATTACAATATATAATTATATTATTACCTACACTTAATTAGTTTGTAATAAATACTCAGCAATTAAACTTACCATGAATTTACATCATCTTTATAAATTAAAAAAAAAGAACGCGCGTTTCACTACAAACAGCTACTAATAAAAAATAAAAAAAAAGTTATAGATTATTTAAATTCACGTCGTATCCCGCCATGTTTGTTCGATATTGCGAAACGGTGTTGCGAAAAATGATCACTTTATTGTTTACAAAAATAATGAACTGGTGAATATAAATATTCCGAGTACATCAGGATTTGACAACATTCAACAAGTTGCAAATAATCAAGCGCATTTCAATAATTGTACGATCCAAAATTTAAAGAATTATTACAATATATAATTATATTATTACCTACACTTAATTAGTTTGTAATAAATACTCAGCAATTAAACTTACCATGAATTTACATAGGGTTTTTACAACTCTTACAACACTGTACAACACCCTATGGTTTCAGAATCTTTTATTAAGGGTTCATATCATGGGTGTAGATAAAGTCTTGTATGCCACTGTACCTAATTAGATATTAAAACACTCATGTGATACTATTATCATATAAGTGTTTTAAACCCACAATCGGGTTTTAATACCCCTTAGTTGCATAAATATATATAGATATATCATTTTAATGTACCTTTTTACCGATGTCACCAATTTTTCAATAATAGCGCTTATTACTTAGTAACTTAGCTTGTTTCTCTAATTCATTGTTTTATGCATAAATATGGTGTTTACATTTCAGTAACTGTTGCACTGTTATTTTACTTTTAAAAATGATTTATGTGTTTATATCAGTATATTCAATTGTTGGTGAACCTAATAAAAATAATCAAAGCCAGCACTCTCAGTTGCAAGCCTAAAGCAAAGCAAGTTGATGCATAATTGTACGATTTCGGAGGTCTCCTATTCACTAAATAAGCCAGTTAAATATTTACAGTACCTCCTGCAGAAACAAATCAAAATTCATTTATTCAAATTAAGCTAAGTATCAGTGCTTTTTGAATGTCAAAATTAGATAAGACAGTCCCCCAAAACGCCCGCCCTTCACCTCCTCCTGGTACTTAAGCTGGGAAGAAGAAGTGGCGCAACAAACTCCCCAGCAGATAGAATAACACGTAGATACTGTCAAAAGCTTGGTAAACAGGTGATCGCAGATCCGAGCTATTATCACACGCATACAATACCACTACTGCCTATATTTCCTATGCCTACATATATGCTAAGTAATCTCCCCACCATCTTCTATGACACCCACGGGTAGAAATGTGTCTTTATTTTCCGGGTTATCAGACATCTTCAAATAACATTTTTTAATAAGTTTCCATAGCCAAACGTAAATGATGAAACGGTCTATTCTTAGCCGTAAATCATCTATTAGGTTCGTTAGATATTAAACGATCCGTAGTAACAAATAAACAACGATAATTTTAAACTGTGAGTATGCCTTTAGTGGGTAATTTTATAGTGATGCCTTTAAAGGTTTGTAGCGGTATATACATCGCCACATGCGAGCTGCGCGTCATACTGACGTCACGCAAATCCTGCATCGCGCAAGCAGAGTTTAACGCGCGACTAGCATATATACAACTTCCCGACATCAATCGTTGGGCAGTTTCCCACCAGACGAGACGATACCCGTCTGGTCGGAGGATCCTCCCTTTTCTATGGAGTTATGAGTGAACTTTACACCCTGTTCCTCGTACCTCTATAGGTTAAATGTTGTGTGAACTCGGCCTACGCAAAGATGGCTCAAAAGTAGGATGATAGAACTTAAATAACACATGAAAATAAATAAATGTCTAATAATATTACACTTTAGTTCACCTACACTGGGCACGCAGTCAAATTTAAACCAAACAGTTTGAAAACGTAAAATTTTTGTAATCACTCCATTTTCCGAAGTTTTAACATTTTCTAAACGTTTTATGAAAAGCAAAATTACTCCAACGTGTCACGGGGAATGGTTAACGTTGATAATAAAGCTAACAAAGTCCGAAAAACATCGTTAAAGCAGTAATAAAAACTGAAAACTCGCACTAAATGAACATGAAATGCATACATAATGATCGTTGTATGACCCACCGCAAACACACCAATTATTATTTAAAGGTATTGTTGCACCAGGACTGGGGTTTCAGCAATTATCACCATGATCTAGTTAAAACTGGTTTTAAAATAAATAAGGCATGAAATCCTGCCAAAAGCTTCCCGAAAATGAGTTCATTTGCAATAGCTGATAATTTATTAAAAGCAAATGAATAAAACAACAATGTTTATTATTCGAGTGCTGACGGTGAAATGGATGAATGCCTTTGTTTTAAAAACCTCCGGAATGATAAACGGGCGTAACGAAGAGGCTTGGGTCTCATACATTAACCTAGCTTTGCAGACAGACGAGTTCACAAATATAATGAGTTTGCTGTTTCGTTAGTTTCATCTGTTTGTGGAGGGAATAATGTTGTTTTTTTTTTCTGAGGGTAGATATGTGACTATTGTATAAGTAGTGTGCGAGCTAGCTAAAAGTAGGTTACAATATTCTCAATTAATATTCTTTGTGTATGTGAGTACAAATGTTTGTAAACGACGTTATAAATGTTTGTTCGACGGCACGGTTGGCGCAGTGGTTAAGCGATTGACTGCTGAGTTACGTGTCGCGGGTTCGATCCCCGTACGGAACAAATATTTGTATGACCTGCAAGTAGTTGTTCCGGGTCTGGCTGTTTGTGTATGTGAGTTTCAATGTTTGTAAACGCACCCACGATACAGGAGAAATTCCTAGTGTGGGACAACTTTTTTTTTTAAGATAAACGCTCCTACAATACAGGAGAAATTCCTAGTGGGACAAAGTTAAAAAAAAAACAATTAGGCACCGAATTAACCTAGCAAAATACTCTTGGGATCCATTATTTTAATAAGCTTCTTTATTTAACCTTAGTTAAGTATACTGCTTTGTTATGATGGTCCAAATCAGTGGCATTTAACCGCAGGAGAGCCCTGGAGACCTTCAATACCGGTTTTTTATGAAGCTACTTCCGGCACCAGTCTCTAGCTCGCCGTCCGATAAGGACCAGGCCCGGGTTGACGGCCCGTTGTGTTCCACGCGCGCCACAAAGAGATGTCAGCAACAATGACGTGGTCCGCTAGGGCCGATGCGTGCCGGGGTTGCGGGAAAGTCCGAAAGGGTTACCGTGTTCCCTGGCACAGGCAACTGAAGGAACACGGGTGGGTTTTAGTCAGTAAGAGTCTGACACGCCCTCCCGCTCCGCTTAGAGCGGGAGAAGTTATTTGATGATTTCCAACCCTCAAAAAAAAAAGGCACCAGTCTCTCACAAAGTTAGCTCCTTGTTCGTCAACTAGTGTCAAATATTAGCATTAACTACATTATCTTGTGGAGATAAAAAAAAATATTACAAAATAAACACTACAAAGTGAAAAATAACTTTATTTTCGGAAGTCGGTGTCTTTGGATCAGTATTTTAGTTTTTTATACCGACTTCCGAAATTAAAATTATTTTTCACTTTGTAGTGTTTTATTTTTTTGGAAGTCGGTCGTTTTTTTTTGTAAAAAAGTTTATTAACCCCACAACAATTCGAAAACGATCATTTTGCACGTCCACGTCTGTTTGAAGGCGGTTTTTTTTATTTGTATTTTTTTAAGCCGCTCGACCGATTTCGATAAAATTTAAATTTAAAAATTTCCAGGTAGTCCCACCTTGAAAGTATACCCTTTGGAACAAAAACCGAGCTCTCTAAATCAATTCAGGTCCTTGAGTTATCGGTGAATATACATAAAAAAAAAGTATCTGACGAATTGAGAACCTCAACCTTTTTTGAAGTCGGTTAATAAACATTTAATATTATATTATCATTATCTATTCAATAAGTACTATATATTTAGGAAAGAACCCGAAATCCTCTTAAGTTCCCTAGATGTTAATGCCTGTTATTAGCCGAGGAGTTTGTTTAATGACATTAAAAGGAAATCGTAAACTATTTCTTTAATGGCTGAAATCACTCAACCAGTTACGAAGTATTAGATTCCTGTTGATTCCTCTAAGGATTACACCAATTTGTATGTTGGTATAACAATTATAGGTGATATGGTCTGACTGTTTGTTTGTTGAATATTGTAGAATCTGTTGAACAGATTTACGCGAAAATTAGACCTTTTTTCCTGTGTGGTAGTGGCAACAAGGCTGCCAATGATGATGATGATCATCAAAGTTGAAAGCAAAAGGGAGGAGGCCTATACTCAGCAGTGGGTGGCAACAAGGCTGCCAATGATGATGATGATGATCATCAAAGTCGTAAGCAAAAGGGAGGAGGTCTATACTCAGCAGTGGGTGGGAACAAGGCTGCCAATGATGATGATGATGATCATCAAAGTCGTAAGCAAAAGGGAGGAGGCCTATACTCAGCAGTGGTTGGGAACAAGGCTGCCAATGATGATGATGATGATCATCAAAGTCGTAAGCAAAAGGGAGGAGGTCTATACTCAGCAGTGGGTGGGAACAAGGCTGCCAATGATGATGATGATGATCATCAAAGTCGTAAGCAAAAGGGAGGAGGTCTATACTCAGCAGTAGGTGGGAACAAGGCTGCCAATGATGATGATGATGATCATCAAAGTCGTAAGCAAAAGGGAGGAGGCCTATACTCAGCAGTGGGTGGGAACAAGGCTGCCAATGATGATGATGATGATCATCAAAGTCGTAAGCAAAAGGGAGGAGGTCTATACTCAGCAGTGGATGGGAACAAGGCTGCCAATGATGATGATGATGATCATCAAAGTCGTAAGCAAAAGGGAGGAGGCCTATACTCAGCAGTGGGTGGGAACAAGGCTGCCAATGATGATGATGATGATCATCAAAGTCGTAAGCAAAAGGGAGGAGGCCTATACTCAGCAGTGGGTGGGAACAAGGCTGCCAATGATGATGATGATGATCATCAAAGTCGTAAGCAAAAGGGAGGAGGTCTATACTCAGCAGTGGATGGGAACAAGGCTGCCAATGATGATGATGATGATCATCAATGTTGAAAGCAAAAGGGAGGAGGCCTATACTCAGCAGTGGGTGGCAACAAGGCTGCCAATGATGATGATGATGATCATCAATGTTGAAAGCAAAAGGGAGGAGGCCTATACTCAGCAGTGGGTGGCAACAAGGCTGCCAATGATGATGATGATGATCATCAAAGTCGTAAGCAAAAGGGAGGAGGCCTATACTCAGCAGTGGGTGGCAACAAGGCTGCCAATGATGATGATGATGATCATCAATGTTGAAAGCAAAAGGGAGGAGGCCTATACTCAGCAGTGGGTGGCAAAAAGGCTGCCAATGATGATGATGAGCAAAGTCGAAAGCAAAAGCTAACTCACAAAATGTAATAAAATAATAATTTACAATTTAATATCCTTAATTCATGAGGTATATTGTTTGTAATTGAAAACGGTTTAAATCAAATAAAACTATGGAGCCTCTTGAAGGGAGCAATATAAACTAAAATATCCCTAGAAATTTAATTATGAAGTAATATCGGAGAGGAATGTCTTAATTATGAAACAGAAATGGAGTAGGTATACTTTATTCTAATAAATTAACATTGAGCCTGTATTTCCCCGAGGGGGTAGTCAGAGGTGTATGAAGTAGTTAAATCTACATTTCGTCGGTTATATCAAAGTTGCGTGTTATTAAAAATTAATGTTGTAAATCCACATGGATGTTAAAGGCGTGTTTAGACGGCTGCGAAAAGCTTTCGCGTTGGAACCCGCTTTGTTAAGATAAAGGAAGTCTCATCATCATCAGCGTATAAATTTCCCACTGCTGGGGCACAGGCCTCCTCTCGGTGAGAGGGAGTGGGCCGTAATCCACTACGCGGGCCCACTGCGGGTTGGTAGATGTCACATGTCTTTCGAATTTTTGGTTTTAGGACATGCCGGTTTCCTTTCGATGTTTTTCTTCACCGTTTTGAGAGCAGTGGTGTTGTACTAATTTACACAAAGTAAAGCACCTGTCTGGGTTCGAATCTACGACCTACAACTCGTAACTCACGGCCGTTATCACTGGGTCACCACTGCTCTCCGAGGAAGTCTGGCCAGTAACAATTTTATTTTTTGATTTCATTACCACTTGACTGCCAAGTTTAGTGATTGCAAGCGCTACTCTTAATTTTATGAGGTCTTGGGTTAAGTTAGGTTCCATTCCCCATCGCCCTTTGCCTGTATTGCACGGGCCTCCACCAGTGTCGGATGGGAGTGGCCGGGTGTTCCCGGCCATTCCCGTAGCCCCCCAGTTAAATGGGGGGCATGCGGGGCCCGCCAACTAGGCGGGCATACGCCGGGAGGGCTGTGGAAGCAAAGGCTGAGCCGATTTCCCATAGCCCTCCCATCACGGCGCTGTGGGAACACCGCTGAGTTTTATTGGGTATACTGTCGGTTACGGATTTCCCCACGAGCGGGGATGCATAAAGCATTTCTCAGCGACAAAAAAAAAAAAAGGTTCCATTCCCCATACAAGGCCATGGACCGCACGATTCCCACGTACAACCGCCTACAGGCGGCGCTCGGGACCCCAAGTTGGGAAGCAACGTTGAAAGCGCGCCCGCTGCACCCATAAGCTTGGGCGCCAGCCGCCGGAAGTGGGGCCCGAATTCCCATCGGCTGTCGAGCACCAATCCCAGATACTTCATGGTGGACTCGACAGCTATCCGGGCCCCGTTGACCACGATGTGTCATCCCGGCGCCGGCGCACGGCGGGGGCCATGAAACACAATGGCCTCCGACTTGTTTAGGGCTACCTCCAGGCCCAACCCACTGTGTGAGCGATGGACATGACGGCCGGCACTGTCGCCATTCTGCGCAAACTGCAGAGGGCGGTGGCCGTCAGAGTCGTCCGCGGGTACCGCACGATTTCCTACGAGGCGGCTTGCGTCCTGGCCGGATCCCCGCCCTGGGACCTAAGGCGAAAGTACTTGCGTCATTTTATCGATGGCGCGAGGAAGAGCGGGCACTGGGCTCGAGGCCGGTGCAGCGGCAGATCGCGCTGCGCCGAGAGGAGCTCGGTCAGGTCTTGGTGGCGGAATGGCGGATAAGGCTTCTGCGCCCTACCGCCGGCCTCGCTACCGTCGAGGCGATCCGGCCAGTACTCGACGACTGGCTCGGGAGAAGGCACGGCTCACTGTCGTTTAGGGTGACACAGGTGCTGTCGGGGCACGGCTGCTTCGGTAAGTACCTGTGCCGCATAGACAAGGAGCCGGACGCTCGGTGCCACCATTGCGTCCATTGCGGGGAGGACACGGCGCAACACACGCTCGCCGAGTGTGTAGCTCGGGAGGAGCAGCGCCGTGTCCTCACAAATTAAGTAGAAGGCGATCTGTCCCTGCCGGCCGTAGTGCGGAGGATGGTCGGTAGCGCAGAGTCGTGGGACGCGGTGGTGTCCTTCTGCGAGGACGTGATGTTGCAGAAGGAAACTGCGGAACGGGAGAGGGAGATCTCGACTCCTTTCCACGGCCGCAGAAGGCGCACCAGGCGCAGGAGAAGGGCGGTCAACGCCCTTTTCCGGCCCCCATGAATGGGTCCAGGGGCGAGGGACTTGGGGAAGTCCCCGCCCCCTATTCGATGGACCCGAGGCGGAGGCGCGCGCGGGTGTCGGCGCGCGCCTCTGAGGCGATGCACGGGGTAGTTAAACACCTCACTACCCCGTGCAGGAGACGAGGCCCGGACAGGCCAAGCCAACACTAGTGTGGGGCTGCGGAAGAATTTCGATACCCGCGGCCCCGCGCGCACGTGTGAGGAGACACCGGGGTGGTTTTAGCCGGTAAGAGTCCGGCACGCCTCTCCGCCTTTTCCCCAGGCGGAGGTTGTCCATGAGGATTTCCCCCCGTAAAAAAATAAATAAAAAAAAGGGTTCAATTCCCAGGTCGGGCATATTGTTATTGGGTTGCGTAATAGCCCGGTATCTGGATTGGTGCCCGGTTGATCGCAAAAGGCTCGTCCCCTAATACAAAGGACTTATACATAACTCGCGACATATGGTTCTACTATAGGTGCTCCTCTGCCCAACCCTTTGTGGATGACAGACGTGATGGTATGTTATGATTACATACTTCGAAAATAACTACTGTAAACTCTAAAGTGGCATTTCTAATACTCTTTATAATATATATATATATAATAATTCTAATAATCAAGAATTACTTAGGTACTTATGACGCGCGTATACGCAAGTCAATGGCGCGTCAAAATAACGCTGTGGCCCTAAGATCGAGATTAGTGTAGGAAGGCGCCAAACAATGAAGGGAAAGGCGTTCAATATCGCTATTGCTAAACTAGTTTACAGTTTATCAGAAATTAGGTATTGTGACACTCTATAGTGTGGTTGTTACATCACACTTGTATCAATTTCCTTATCGGATTAGATAACTTTTAGTATGGCAACTGTTTAGAGGTTTGGTGATCCATAGCCTAATCTTATCATGCTGATATTCCTGGCGAATACTAATACCTACCTGTCTGGACTAAAGTTGGATAAGTCAGATCTTAACAAAAAAAACTCTTAAACTAAGTCAATCCTAATTATCAATTAATGCGATCTGACAGCATTTAGGCAGTTGCTTATTGTTAATGCAACGCATTTTAGCTAAACCTAAGTGAGTCCTTCAGAGTTAGGCGTGAACTTATTCGTTGTCAGAGTTAATTTCAGACGGGCAGTAAAGTTACAAATTAGTAATATTTTTCTTAGTTTCCAAAACAAAAGAATATTCTAAGGTTAACTTACAGTATAACTTTGTGAGCTAAGATCTCTCTTGAAAAGAAACCTTAGAAGCTTGGACGCCGCTGTCAGTGCCTGGTAATCTTGAACCAGGATATGGAGACTGTACAGCACTCCTAACAGCAACCCCAACAGGATTATCAACCTGGAAAACACAAGATGGTGGTCTTAGAAAATATGCGAACCGACTATAACAAAATCTGGAAACTAAAAGTCTCGTGGTTTCAAGCGCTACTGTTGAACGTGTGGTCCGAGTTCCATTTGCGGGTGTCACCATTGTGTGGATCATTAAAAGAATACGGTGGAGCATACGGTGGAGGTCTGCTTGGCTTGGGCGGAGCACCGCCGCGACCTCGTGGAGGCGATCGCCGGTGGCGATCTCTCGCGTCCGGCCATGGTCCAGGCCATGGTACGGAGTGAGAGGGCATGAAAAGCCGTTACCTCCTTCTGCGAAGCAGTAATGCTCGCCAATGAGGAGGCGGAATGCGTGAGGGATAGGTAAAATTCACGCCCTCACGCCCCTAGTCACCGCAGGAGACGCCCTGGGCGTCGGGAATCCTAGGCTGATTCCTGGTCACCATAGGCGCGGGCTTATGTTGTGTTCCACGCGCCCCTCAAAGAGATGTCAACACCAATGACGGGGTCCACTAGGGCCAATGCCTGTTAGGGTTGCGGGAAACTCCGAAAAGGTTACCGTGGCCCCTGGCACAGGCAACTGAAGGAACACGGGTGGGTTTTAGTCAGTAAGAGTCTGACACGCCCTCCCGCTCCGCCCAGAGCGGGAGAAGTTATTTGATTAGTTCCCAACCAAAAAAAAAAAAAACCGTTGGGCAGTGTTATTGGGTTTCTCCATGAAGAATGTCTCAGTAGCCTGGAGGCTTGATTCGAGCCTAGCTAATGGCAATTGGCGCGCCCCCTATTACACGGCACTTATATAAATAACTGGCGAAATGTGGGAGTACTATCAGTAGTACAGTCGATGCTCTGCATAACCCGACCCCTCTCCCTCCCTTCGTCTTTGTAAGAGGGGTCAGGTAATGCAGAGCACTGACCGTACACTTCAGCCAAACTTCTGATGTTATGGTAACTAATAAACTAGCCTGGGGCTATTTTCCTTCAAAATGTGGAAACAAGTACTAAAATAAACTTTATGTTTGAGGTTAGTTCCGTCTTTGAAGAAAATAAAAAAACAACATAAAAAGTTTATGTTCTACGGAAACAATTAATTCAAACACGTTCTTATTTTAACTCGGTTTTTTATTGCAGTAAAGTGGCTAGTAAATCGTCATAAATAAATTAATGAAATATAATTGCCCTACAATGACTTAATTATGTAAACCATATATTTTTTTGTAGATAACCAATTTTTTTTTTGTAAAAAAAAAACACTTCTTCTATACTGAGCAAAGTCCCCCATGACCGACTCCTCTAAGTCCATTCTAATCTTTCTGCTAAGCGTCGTGATTAAAAGAAATAGTCCTTTGTCTGATTATTGTATTTATCACTAAGAACCCCATTTTTTGTGGCAAATCTTCAAATAACTTCTTCAAGGGCGTGTCAGACTCTTACTGACTAAAACCCACCCATGTTCCTTCAGTTGCCTATGCCAGGGCCCACGGTAACCCTTTCGGACTTTCCCGCAACCCTGGCAGGCATCGGCCCTAGCGGACCCCGTCATTGCTGCTGACATATCTTTTAGGCGCGCGTGGAACACAACGTACCGTCGACCAGGGCCTGGTCCTTATCGGACGGTGAGCTACCCATTGCTCGCCATCCGCAAGCCCCTGCCTAATTAATTGCCAACATTTTTTTTTTTGTAAAAAAAACTCATTTATGAAACATCTATACTGACCATTGTCCCCCATGACCGATTCATCTAAATCACTTCTAATCGTTCTGCTAAACGTCGTGATAACAACGACTAGTCCATTGTCTGATTATTGTATTTATCAATAGAAAACCCAGCGGATCTATTCTGTTAAAATCTCGCCATGTAAACTAAGGTCAAGGGAGATTGAACTGAGCTGTCTATATTGTTAATCCATATCATCAAATGGAGTGACGGCCCACTTCAAGCTCACTTCAGCTAAGTTTTCATGATGACATTTTAAAGATATATTTTTAATAGATCGGCAGCCGCACCTGAACCCGCCGCCAGTAATCGCCGCCTGGCAACAGAACCTCGCGCCTGTGCAGCCACAACCGAACCCGACGCCAGTGATTACCGCCGCATCCTGGCAACAGAACTACGTGCCTGCACAGCCACGAGAGACGCCAGCACCGGTAAACCCCAGCGAATCCTGTCCACTGAACTCTACGAACTTGGCACCGAACACAGCATGGCAACTGATCTACACCACGGCACCACATCATAGCTACCCTTCGAGGCCTACCGCCTCGCCCTGGGTACCGCCGTCTATAACGTCAGCCCACGTCATGCAACAGCCTACAACACTAGCCGTACAAGAAACAAGCTGTGCACGCACAGTACCAGCAGCCAATGAGACACACCGAACTACCTTGTTTCAACGAAGCTCATCAAGATTAACGTTAACTGATAGTAAAATGATAAAATATTATTAATGTTCGGAAAATCATTTGCTATCACGACTATCAAAGTAATTAATTTCTATTGTTTCCACAATTACTCTTCTCGCTTAATATCGTGAGCATAACATCAAATACCCAGGAGAGTTTGCGGGAAAGCTGCTAATTGCTTTATAAATAATTTATCTTATTTTGTACCAAAAATAACAAGTCTAAAGCGATATCTTCGGTTCCTGCGAAAAAATCTATTGGCAAGGTGCCAGAGCAAAGGATTTCGAGAAATATGTACTTCAACGATATACCGAAGGAAATTATGTGAAAAATGGCCTTTTGTTCTCGGAAAAGATTGTTTTTTTCTAACAGGACTGAACTGGATCGTCTTGTACATTGTATTTTTATTATATCTCTTTGAAATATGACCTACCTAAGAATATAATTTCAAAAGTTCTATAACTTTGTGAACACAAAGATATTTCGGGGCAAGGAAGATTAAAAAAGTAATCACCTACTAGTAATTGGATTGAAACAGTTTAATTGGCTTACTGAACTTATGACGTCATGCGCAGACTTAGGCAACCGCCTATGAAAACAGTGATGGTGCGCTTTAATAAAAATCTCAAATGTTTTTATGTAAAAAAAAGTAAAAATCGTTTATTTCAACATTAAAATGATAATATGGAGTTAGCGTTGGTTCCAAACTAGGCACAGCCTGTATCTTGGGCACCGTTAAATAAAACTTTATGGTTATTTTTTTAATTAAAATATGAAATTGACGACAGCTTTGCAGTCTCGAAGAGGCTATCTTCAAGACCGCAAAGCTTATGTTACAAAAATACACTAATTAAGGGAGGTAAACTAAAACTATTTAATTTAATCTGTTTAGTCAACGATAAAAACAACTGTTTTGAGTAAGCCTATACCAACCTATAATTACACCTTTTCTCGACAAACAAAATAGAAATGAAATAATAAGAAAATGATAGCAAAATATTTAACGTCGCCTAGAACAAACAACCAAGGCAGCTTATTTAATTAATGAAAGGCGTCCATAATTCAGCGCAAGATTCGGCAGAACATTTGAATTTCGAAAAGAATTCCGAGTTCCAGTGTTTTCTACCAAGCTCTGTTTACAGGACCATTCCGGAAATTAATTGGCTTCCAGTTTAAGTTATTTACTGTTTAATTGTGTTATTAGCCGAAGGCGAGGCCGGAATTTGGCTGTACATTCTCCCAGTATCTTGTATCTTTTACTTTATCTCCAAAGTTTTCAGGAATCTAAATCGCGGTCCCTTTTACTATAATATATTTTTCTTTCCTTTTTTGCAACACCTGCCTTCGACGCTAATGGCTGAAGACCAAGAATTTTTAAAAGTTCTAAGCTTCATGAATAGTGTACCTGAACTGTCCTTTGTTTTTACCTTCAGCACCAAAGATTGATTGTGGCAAAAACTTGGGTACTAATGGAAGTAATGGAAGTAGACATATTATTTATAAAGAAGATTATTTAATTAAACATAACCTGCTTACCAAATAATAGAAGTGTATACTTGTTAATTGTATGTACGGTGGCATTTGAATCACAGTTTTGCTAGAATAAACTTAGTTCAGACCATGGTCTACAACCATTCTACAGCATCAAATATGTTATTAAAACAATATTCTCAATATTATATTCAATATTCTTATATTATTTGTTTTATTTTATTAAGTGAATTGTTTTTGATTTTATGTATTATAATGTCTCTTTTATTCTTACACGTCATGCTGTCTACATCTCTAAGGGCTGATTTATCAATAGTCAGATAACTTTTATCTGAGGAATAAATATTGTGGTTTGACAGCTTTTGTAAATATGTCTGTCTGTATGTAAAAATATGTGTATATAAAATACGTATGTAAAAATATATGTATGTAAAAATACGTAAAAATATGTCAAACTGTGATTTATTCTACAGATAAAAGTTATCTGACTATTGAAAAACCAGCCCTAAGTCTACTATCCTATCGCAGGTATGCTGGAAGAGATTTCTTTCGAAATAAGCTTCACCTTCGTACATATTTTTCTGTTCTTCTCTTTTTCTCTGTTTTTATATGTGTGTACATATGGTTAAATAAATAAATAAAAATTTTTAAAAATTGTGGTGTGAAATACCAAATTCAGAAATAATATTTTAAAGTGGGAGCATTAAAAATAAACTAGAGCTAAATTGCTTTAACAACGGTAACTTAACCTAACTTTACGAACCGAGTTTTTGTTCTAAGAAAGTTTTATTTTATAACAGCAATTTAGAGCGAGAAAAATAATAACAAAGATAAGAACTATGGAAATATTTTTATAGAAACGGCACCACAAAAAAGATTAATACCTAATTATTTTTTGGAAATGATGCCACAAAAAAAACACAAAAAATCGCCTTACTTGATCCCCATTTTAAAACACACACACACGACTAATAACACACACAGAATTCAATGAAATACCTGGGCATTCCTTCCCGCGCTGATTAAATTCGAAAATGCCATTTCTCCGCTTAGCCGTGGTACTTACTGTGTCTTTGCTATAACACTACCATGTTTGGAAGGATGCTATGTCGTACAGACTGTAGTAACAGTTAGGCTCTCCTAAATTGGAGCGTGCTATGTGAGCAGTAGTTTGCGGCTGGAGGAAAGTGGTCGCGTTGCACTGCCTCAACGAGTTTGTTGTTTAATTTCCTCTAAAGATTATGGATTCGCAGACGGCTTATGCTGTTTAGGAAATCAGTTTAGTCCCAAATGGCTTAAGTTTTTAAAGTATTTTGGATTTTTTCTTTCAACAGATTGACAGACCGAGTCACCGAAGTTAAGTAGAATCTATAACAATAATAATGAAAACTCACGTAGATAATCAGGATCAGTAAATTGTTTGAGTTGATTTTGACACCATCTGCTTTAAAATACGATTGAACAATTTTCAAAAAGTATCCAGGATCTGGCGCTCTTAAGGCCACGCTCGACACGCCAATTCCAACATTGCTGATCCTAACTTCGACAATGTCGGCGTAATAGCTGTTTGTTTGAAAAAAGAAGTTTTTTTTTACCACCCACAGTATCCGCCAAATTAAAATATCCAAAAAAAAAACAGAACACAGAAATAATAAAGCCCAAATTCGTTCTGCAGAAAGTAGGACGGAAAGTTTAAAAAAAAAACTAACTCTCTGTTCAGTATCGGAAGTAAAAAGTTTTTCAATCTGTTCGCTAAAGTTAGTTGACCGAGGCGGTTGGCCCACAATTTGATATAACCAATAAATCAGCTTCTTGAAGTGGGTAAATTGTTGTTGCTGGCTGGAAACGGTTTTAATATTATTTTATGGCATTTCGAACTTTTTACACGAAGAGTAGAACATTATGTAGACATTAAAATTTAAGATGCCATTACTTCACGGATACACTGCTACAGTCCAGTCCGCTCCCAGTTATTTTACCCCTGAGTTTGCATCATTGTCAAAATCAAAGTGATTTTTATTGCCGTTACATTAAGGTTGCGATTAGGTTGCTGCGATTGACAAGTCTGTCCAATTCACAGTGATCTTTATGTTCCTTACAATGAGGTTGCTATGGAGTTGCTGCGGTAAGAGGTAAAAGAACTGAGAATGGACTGTACAAGGATGTTTTGGCACTCAAATGACGTTGACAGGGGGCCGCTGTTGGTAAACATTTGTGTAATTGTTTTGTGAAATGTATTCGATAAACAAGATGGTGTCGTTAGTTCCAATTTTGATCACGCGGCAAAAGAATAGTGCAGCGATACCTTTAAATTATGGTTTGAAATTAATTATCTTTGTAGTAGGTATCCACTGAACTTTTTCACCTGCACAAGACAAAAAGTGTATGGTATCACGAAGAAATTATTCGTCCTCAAAAGATAAGTTTGTACCTAGCTGGAGTGACCCAAAGATCCTTTTGTTACATTTAAAAATATACAGAGGTATTCGTAAGCGCTTGATGTTGAAAGACGGAAATAAATCTAAAGTTGATCCAGAAATGTCCAAAACATTTCAACAGAATAAAGGTGGGGTCTATAGAGATAAAGTCATAGGTTTTTAAGACCTTATTTTGTTAAAATTTTGTATAACGAGTGCACGCAAACTCGGGTCATGAACCCTTAAATGTAGCTCTATACACGGGGTCAAAATTACATTTTCACTCTGGCCGTTTACGACCTGTTTGTAAATAAAAGCTTGATTATTACTTTTACCCTTTTTATTCAGTGTATTTGATTAGGTACTTAATTTGGCATGTTGAGTTGGGATGTTATTAGTGTAAAAGATTCGTTATTTATGTATTGCTCGTAGTTTGATTTATACTAAGAATTTATAATATACAAAAATATAAGAATAAAGATTGTCCATGAAAAACGCGAAGGCGATATATAATATCTCTACCTGAAGACCATCTCTTAGATAATAAACGTCAAATCATCATCATGAAATTCTTAAAAATTTGTGTAAATTACAGGTATTTTTGACGTACTGAGACTGGGATTAGAATGCGAACGTTCTTAGAGGTACGAAGTTGTTTTTAAGAATATTAATTTCACATTCATATTTCCGTCCAAAGTCGTATAACCTAATAACAGAGACAAATTCAGATTACAAATTCCCAGCTTTATTCATTGTCTTCTGTTTGTCACTATGATAATAGTATGGCACAGGGAAGGAGGCGTCCCATAAATCTTCTTCAACGTTACGTGTGGAAGGGAAAACCGCATCAAAATAGGTATATCTTATTGTTCTCCAGATTAACTTGGGCACGGAAGTAAATACCGTCGGGGGATTTCGTTTGTATATCATTTACTGTATGTTGTCTTTGAGTAAAATCATGGAAAGTTATGGAATAACAATCTATGTATGTTCGTTTTTTTTTTATTTGAATTTTAAAGTATGTCATGGACAAAAGTGTCATCACAATATGTCTTGTCAAAGTCAAAGCATTTATTTCAAATAGGCACATAAACGGTACTTTTAACGTCATCATTTACATTAAAACAGAATTGATTCTAGTCGCCCCTTCCAAAAGGTAGTTTCGTATGGAGAAGAACGGACACGAAACTCTACTGTTACTCTTTTAAAATGTGGTACAATATTTTGCATACATTAATAATGTACTTATATTAATAAGTGAAGACGATGCACCTAGAATAAAATTACTATACTCCAATAGAGTACAGTACTACAGTACAGTACTTATAAATAATTAAAAATGTAGCAATGTCAAATAAGTTAATTATGTGATAGATGGTACATGGTGGTCACATATTTACAAACATTGTAAATGTATACGATTAAAAAAAAAAACAAGTAGGGAAAAGTTGGTATGTGAGTTAAAATAATCACAGAATGTAACAATAAAATAAAATAATAATGTGATGTGTGTGTTTTCTTGTTTTTGTATATTGGCACCTTGTAGCTATTTCCTTATAGGTATTCATGTAATTTTCAGAGTTAAACTATCTTTAAACTCAATCTCATCAAAATATTGACGGTACCAGGACCTCAAAATAGAATAAGAGTTTCTCGAAACGCAACTGGCAACGGAAGCAGAAATTGCAATTTATACGTGTCTACCTAGTACCTAGATACTGTATGGTATCTAACTATCTATGTATGTGCCTAAGACTAATCTCTAAGGAGTTTCGCATAGTATACAAGGAAGCACTGCGGCATCGAGAAGGAGAATTGCTCAGGGAACTACATTCAAGCACCGTAGGTAGGTACCTATAATACGATTTATATTGCGGTGCATGAAGGTGCGAACTCGAATTCCGTCGAGTATGCGAAGTTTCCAAAGTTCGGCAATAAGCTTCGTGCAATTTCCCGTTTAATGGAAGAAGGAAGGAATTCAGCCTATATGTGTGGTGTTAGTGAACGATATATTAGTAGGTAGGTCTATACGGCAGATAGGACGAATTGCAATTTAGTTTCAATAGTTACATTGAACTGGAAAGTTTTTGAAATACGTTTCAAAAATTACCAATAAAATTTAAAGGGAACATTTCGGGACGAGGAAAACCTATTCAAATACCAATTGCACGACAATATTCATATTGATCTAGTTTCTGCCTACGTCCACTTCTCCACTCTTTAGTATTTGCCAAGTAAGTTTGAATCGTACAAGTACAATTGCATAACGTTCCTTATCTCGCAAAGATGTATCGTACTAGGAATGTGACCACTTACGTCGCGAACGGGTAAGCAGAGTTTAGCATAATTTGTTTACTACGTGTCTAACTGCTTAAAAGTGTGATATTTATGCTAATAAGCACTCACTCTTTCTGGCGCCAAAGGTCTTTCCTAGAAATTGTCGCAAATTATAAATGTCGCGTAATTAATGTCTGCCGATGCTTTGAAAATGTATAAGTAAGTTCATTATTTCCTGTACTACGGCTATTCTGCTAAATAAGAGGTAAACATCGATGAATCTTTAATTTACATAGATATTGATAACTTTTGGGGTAGCTGTGCTGTAAATAGGCGAAGAGAAGCTAGGTAGGTGAAGGTGTAAGAGGCGTAGTTGATTGGAAATAAAAACCTGGCCGATAAAAAATAGGTTTACTCAAGTAATATTAGGTATTTATAGTTTATTTTTAACTTCGAATCGATGAGCTTAGACTTAAGATCGGTAGACAGGTGAAACCGATATACGTACCTACCTAAATAAGTGATATAATTAAAGTCTTAGCCGTATTCGTCACAATAGGCAAAACGGGTTGGTAAAGCAGGTCACTCTCTCGCACCGGTTTAGAAGTGTGGTTGCACGATTATCCCGTTCGTGATGCGTCATAGCCTCGTACGGTCAGTGCCAAGGCGCATAAAATCATCCTGAGGGGATTTTATAACATGATGCTTTGTATAAACTCAATCTCCTTTGTATTGTATTATATAATTGCATAGGACAAGTGTGAGTACTATGTACTATCGAGCTACCATTTACCGGGTAATGTCTTTCATTGACTTGAATGTGCCCTGGCGGCTGATAGATGTCATGCTCACTCAAATGTCTCGCTGACGGTGGCGCGTGTGTTTTATCATTTAGCTCCCTTCAAAATGGTTGAGCTGAATGGTGCTAATCCATGCGTCATGTTCGTGAACAGGCGCTGTCAGTTGGGACTAGTTATCTCTTAGCCACCACGGCTTATTTTAATTATTTTATTATGGATTGTTTTGTTTGAATTTATATTAGCTGAACACTGGACACTCAATGTGTAAGTCTTATTTATATCGTTCTCACATATAATTATACCTATATACAAGATTATTGATGTAACTAATATTTATGTAACAATATAATTTAAAAGAGTGTCCATGGAGTTTCTTGCCCGTTCTTCTCCATAGGTACCTACTACGCTTTGGAATGGGCAACTAGCTTCATATTTCTGACTGACCGACCACTTGACAATTTAAAAGTGCCTGTAAATGGTTTAATTGAAATAAATGCTTTGAGTTTGAGTTTGATGTTGGGCTGTTTCTTAATTTTTTTCTTTTAATTTTTAATGATTGGATGAATAGAATGAAGAATTACAGTTCTCCTATTTATGGCAGTCAACTGACATCGTCGGTACGGGCCATTTATTTCTTTAAGTTATAATTGTATTTAAGTTTATATTTTTAACGAGTGCAGTCTTTATCTTAGCAGTTTCCTCTAGGTATTATTGTATAATTTAGAATGAGCCTATGTATTTCCGATTTGAAAGTGTAAATACGTTGATACTTTTCCTTTAGGTCTTGAGAAAGTTACCTAGTTACCGTTTGCTCATATTTCATCCGTTACGCAAAAAGAGCCCCTAGCGAATCTTCAATTTACATAAGAGGAAAATTATGTGCGTATCATAACCGTGATCTTATTTATAGCATGATTCAGAAATTGTTGATTTGGTTATGGTGCCAAATGGAGTAAATGGACAACAACTTAATGTACAACTCTGCAATTTTCGACTTTTGAAAATGTATTGGAAGTAGTTACTTGCAGAATAGAGTAGTGGTCGCCCAGTGGTAACAGATGCGACTTACCGAATTGTAGGTCGTAGGTTCAAACCCAGATAGGCGTTTACTTTATGTAAATTATTTCATCACTACTGCTCTAAAAACGGTGAAGGAAAACGACGTGAAGAAACCGGCATGTCCTAAAATCAAAAATTCGAATACATGTGACATCTACCAACCCGCACCGGGCCTGCGTTATGGATTCCGGCCAACTCCCTCTCACCGAGAGGAGGCCTGTGTCCCAGCAGTGGGAACATTATAGGCTGATTATGTTATGATAGGTATCTACTTGAATTGTCTGTAATGTAACAAAACATTATATTTTATAGTGTTAATGGTTAATCTATTGGCCTTGCCTTTTCCCAACTATGGTGGGGTCGGTCTCCGGATGCAGCTGAATGTCAGTATTTTATATGGAGCGACTGATTATCTGACTGCTGACCTCCACAACCCAGTTACTGAGTAACACGACACCCCTTGGTTAGACTGATAATGATCCGTAACGATTGTCAAAGCTCTACGATTCCCACCAGGACCAACGGCTTAACGTGCTTTCAGAGGCACGGAGGGGCCTATATGGGCCTATATAGGGGCATCGTTTTACTTGTTGTACTTAGTCTTGTGTTATTGTTCCGAAATAAACTTTTTATTAAAATATATATATATATATATCGGGGCCATATGTGTGATATACATGTAGATGGTTACCCATCCACGAGCCGACCGCGACAAGCGTAACTTTAGCTTCGATCGACACGTGAGGCTGGTATTCCTGTTGAAGTATTACCTACGTGTACAATGGTAAACTCATGTTTACCGAACCTCGCCACCGCTGACAGCTATAAAACTCGCTCGCCTCGCTCGCCGCTTAAGCTAGCCTCGACCACAGTTATAAAACTGAATCCAAAATACGCTCATTTCATAAAAAGCCGATAAGATCAACAATATTATACCTACTGAGGTACATAAGTAGTGCAGAAACTAATGAATAATTACCTAAGCCTTATTCTAAGAATTAGAGTGTTACTACTTAGTGAAACGATAAGGATCCCCGATAATTAATAATTAATATTAAGTGCTTGAAAAGCTTCCATTATGATAATGATGTCTACACAATTCCCAAAATTGTCTCAATATTGGGAATAGAGGCACTGCCACGTTGTGGTAATAGAGTGAAATGAATAGAAAAAATGATTGAGCCGTTCGCGGGACACCTTTTTTTATGGATGGGAAATGTTCAAATGACTTCTCCCGTGTGTCAGACTCTTATTGACTAAAACCCACCCGTGTTCCTTCAGTTGCCTGTGCCAGGGGCCACGGTAACCCTTTCGGATTTTCCCGCTTCCCTGGCAGGCATCGGCCCTAGCGGACCCCGTCACTGGTGCTGACATCTCTATGAGGTGCGCGTGGAACATAACGCGCCGTCGACGCCTAGGGCGTCTCCTGCGGTGACTAGGAACGCGAGGGCGCGAATTTTTCCTCTCCCTCACGCATTCCACCTCTTCCTTCGCTAGCATTACTGCTTTACAGAAGGAGGTGACGGCTTCCCATGCCCTCTCGCTCCATACCATGGCCTGGACCAGGGCCGGACGCGAGAGATCGCCAACGCCAATCGCCTCCACGAGAACACGGTGGTGCCTCGCCCAAACTGGGCAGACCTTAACCGTATGCTCCAACGTGTCCTCCGGGCGATCCACACAGTGTTGACACCCAGGCGTTTCCTTCTGCCTTATCCGGAACAGGAACCTCCCGAGGCAACCGTATCCGGTAAGGACCTGCGTCAGGCGGAAGGTGAAGATGCCGTGGCACCTCTCTAGCCACTCCTCAAAGAGGAGAGTTATCGCCGCAATTGTGGCGTGCCCAGTGCTGGGTGTTGCGACAATCGCACTCTCCATGCCGCCTGCATGCGAGCTTTGTTCGCTGTGCCGTGATTTCTCGCAGCAGCGAAGTTCCTCCACGCGCCACTCCCATATGTGCGCGAGGAATTTTGCCTCCAGATCTCATGGCGGTAATCCGGCAAGGAGGCTCGCCGCCTCATTGGAGGTCGTACTGTATCTCCGGACCAGCCGGGTGGCCATGACCCTTTGAGACGCGTTCAAGCGGCGGGCTGGCCGTCGCCTCAAGGAACGCGGCCACACCCGTGCCCCGTAAAGGGCCATGGACCGCACATCGCGGGACGCCTGGCAGATGTGAAACATCGAAACTATTTTGTATAGAAAATATGCATGAAAGTATGGTTTATTAATTAAAGGAAATAATTACCTCATAATAAAAAAAAAACAGATTTTACTTAGAGAACAAAAAAAACTATACAGAACAAAAAAACACATAATAATTGAATACCAACATTAAATACAGCGCTTGGTGACGCATTGGCTTGGTGACGCGTCGCCACGCCAACAGCAGGTCGGACCCGCCACATTAGATGTTTCACATCAACAATATATTTAATTCTACAATGAGTAAAGTCAACAAAAGCCTGGCTTCAGGCAATCAATTTAATCAAATCCACTATTTACGTAAAGGCTGATGAATAATTTCAAAACGATTGTGTGAAAGGGGTAGATAATCTTCTGTGGGCCACAAAGAAAGCGGTTTGGTAACAAAAACCTGAACAACTTCCAAAATATTGGAGCTAGCTTTATGGAATAAGGACATACAAGTTCAAGATTATGAAGTCTATTTTAAATAAAAGTAAGTTAAGTAAAATTACCATTTTTACTAGATTTCAAAAAATGTGCTACGTACGGTATCAAATATGCAATTTTTACACATTTTAGTATTTTGTATTGCCACCGCGAGCAAATGATAATACAGCGTTATATGGTTTGGCATGCTTTCCATCAGATTTCGGAGCTGATGATGCTGAGGAACCCATTCCCATTCCTATATCAGTTTTTCTTTTAGTTCACGAAGCGTGATTGAAGGGGGTTCCGCTGGCGTACACATCGTCCCAGTTCATCCCAGGCATGCTCGATGGGGTTCAAGTCTGTGCTGGATGCTGGCCACATGCATGCGTGTGATAACGACATTTTCAAGGTAGTGAAACACTATCCGCGCTGTATGGGGACAAGCATTATCTTGCTTAAACAAGAACGCAATCTTTATAGATGGCATTCTCGCCCCATGATTACAAAAAATGGGCTACATACTCATTTAAAATATCATTCAGGTATCGTTCTGCAGTTAAAGAGCCATTTTCTATCACCACTACACTAGCATGGTTCGGCTTTAGGAAGAAATTTCAGCACCCACGTGTATGGAGCCTCTGCCGTATGGCACTTTTTCTCCAATGCAAGCTTAGTTATAGCGCTAGGAGAGCGTACTTCGTAAACTTCGTCTTCTGTAAACTCTCGACTCGTGCGAAAACATTACTCTTGATCAGTCATCCAGAGTCCAATTCATTGTCTTCTTTAGCGTAACTCAGCCTTGCCTTTCGAGTTTTGCACCATTTGTAAGTATGAATGGCTTCAAGTTTGCTTCAGCAAGACGCCGCCTCATTGTAGACGTGCTCGGATTGCTCCCTCCAGCACGTAGAAGGTGATTTTTGACTTCAACAGCCGTTTGAAATCGATTTCTCTACATTGTTGACACCATATATCGATCCTCCTGAGCTGTTGCGCAGCTTGTTCAGCCTGTCCCTGGTGTGCGAATATTGGATCCAGTCTCTTCAAATCGCTGGAGAACTCTTTGAACGGTTGATAGCGACACACCAACAGTCTTCGCTGTATAACGCTGACTGCGCCCGTCTTCAAGCATTCTGGTACACTCTTCAGGGGTTAGTGGGACGTTTTCAATTGAATATTATCAGAATAATGAAGTTCTGCACAAGAAATGCCATAAATTCATAAACAGAAACAAAAGTAAAACAAATGGTTTCAAAATTGTTAAAAATCATCTTTATTTTTCAAACCAAAAATAAATGAAAACTTATCGCATTTTTATAACCGACCCGCTTTTTTGCGATCCAGTGTATATATAAAATACATATAACTAAAGAGGTTCATCAGCTATATCATCTATTAACATCTACCAATTAAAAAGCCGTAAAAATTAACCTTAGAACTAAACGCAGCATGGTAACCTAACATGTTGTCAGTTGTAGATGTAACCTATCGGGTAAGGTAAACAAAGACGGTAGGTAAACATAAGCAATGTGTCACTACAAAAATATTCCGCATTGCAGGCTTGTAGGTAGGTAACAAACAAAAGTTGGACATACACGCTTAGTGGTATCTTTGTGGGCCTACATATGTCCACCAGCCCGCACTGTTCCTGCGTGGTGGTTTATGGCTCACTCCCTCTCTCAGTGAGGAGGCCTGTGTCCCAGCAGTGGGAAAAGTGGTGGTGGTGGTGGTGGCAGTGTTATAATTCATTTTAAATAAACTGACATTCATAACTTAAAAAAACGCTTCGCTTTTAAAATTGATATTTTTCCTAAATTATAGAAGTCAGAGTTTTGAAATAAAAAACGTTTGATATCAAATTTCATCAACTGTCTCTGAAGTTAGTTTTAGCTTACCGGCCAAAAACTCAAACAACATTTTAAAGTATGATTTACGCCTTATTTACATTTTAATAAATGGCATTGCCTCCTCGGGCTCTGATTACAGCTTCGAGCCGGTTTGGCATACTGAAGATGAGGTTTCGGAGGCGATGTTGGGGAATATTCTCCCATTCTTACTTTAAGGCCTGTTCTAGGGCACTGAGGGTGATAGGAGGTGGTATGCGGCAATGAACAGCCTCCCGAGCTCGTCCCAGGCGTGCTCGATTGGGTTGAGGTCAGGACTTCTTGATGACCAAGCCATCAAGTTGATACCAACCTCCTGAATGTACTCTTGTACGACCCGAGCGGCGTTATTCTGCATCAGTATCGATCCATGACTCATATTTACCAAATATGGTCCTGCACACCCATTAAGGATTTCTTGAGCATATCTTTCCCCACTCAGGGTGCCATTTTCTGTGGTCACTAGGTCTGTGCGACCTTCTGAAGAGTTACGCCCGAAGAGCCAGCCCATACTTGTACAGAGCCTCCTCGTAAGAAACAGGCTTGAATGTATCGCTCACCAGGTAGCCAGTACACTCATTGCCTTCCATCGGAAGTGAATAGTTAATTAACTTAATTAAATTATGGTAGCTTTAGTAATTTGTATATCGATAAATCAAAAATACTCAGCGAGTTGAAACGGTTGGACCACTCTAAGGGGGCAGGACCTGATGGTCTTCCGGCGGCCTTTTTTAAGGTTGATAATATTTGTGAGCCGATCTATATCCTTTTTAACACACCTTCATGCAGGCATCTAGTCTGCATGAAGGTGTGCTAAAAACCCGCCTAACTGTTGCCTAGCTCCAGAAAAGCCATGATTATTGCACATTCTTCAGATGAAAATGGCATGATAAGTAAAGTTTACGTGCTGTAGACAACTTGGCTTTTGAATCATAATTCATCGATCAAGAAATAAATTTGAAAACAAAAACGGGAACAAGAAAGTCAAAAGAATGACAGCAATTTGAAAAGGAGTGTTTTTGTTTATAAAGATTTTATTCAGCCATTCCTTACAAAAAGGTTATCGACCAAAAAGTTTTTCTATAAAAAAAAATTCAATTTGTAATCCTTTTTATTTCGAAAATATATCTTGTTTACAATAAAAGTTATTGCAATTTTAAAAGTGTGGTACTACTAAGCTTTTAAGGCCAGTGTAGTTGTTTCAATGGAAAATCGCATTACTTAATTGAAAGTAGAAGATGATTTTAATACAGTTTTCTTTCCAGCTGGTGCCGAATACCGGTTGGCCGAGCTTTGCTCCAAGTAAATTAAACGTCAATGTGCTTGTTTTTTTTTAATGGGAAATACTCGTTTCGCACTTAATATTTATTTAATTTGACGATCTAACTCACATAATTCGTGGGTGATACCAATGATATTATAAGTAAACATACGTAGACAGGTTGTACACGCTCCGCAACTGGTAGGTCAAAAGTTGGCTAATTAGCCTAGTTACTAGTCTCTAGTCTAGTCGTCTAGTCTTATGTCTTTTTCGCACTCGATAATTATATTATTCTAAGATTACGACATGCCATCCTACTTCAACGTGTCACATAATAGTGACATTGTTCCGTTTTTGAAGATAAAATGTTATCTCGGTAACCTATCTAACTCTTTTTACTTATAATATCATAGGGTGATACTATACCTATATACGAAACCTAACTGCTATATAGGATCTGTTGTATTTTGACTCATAAATCGAGTCGAATACGTTTACGTTGGCGTTCGTGTTAGGTCTACTGAAGTAGTTCCCCTAGGATAGGTACGCTTGCTAACCAATAGACAAGCACAGAAACTTCGCAGCAGGCAATAAGAATTATAATAGCCTATTACTGTCCCACTGCAGGTCAAAGGCCTCTTCGCATACAGAGACGGCATGATCATTAGTCACCACGCTTACTCAAGACGGGCTGGCGATTTCAGACTTACACTATCTTTACATAGTGTAAAACAAAGTAGTAGTTAGGCCCGCGCCTACGGTGGCCGGGAGTCGTCACGCGGCTCCCGACGCCCGGAGCGTCCACCGCGGCGCCGGCGGCTTGGACGGGAGACTCTCTCCCTCTCCCGTCCCGCCACCTCCTTCGCTAGCATGACTGCTTCGCAGAAGGAGGTGACTGCCTCCCACTCCCCCTCGCCCCGGACCATGGCTTGAACCAGGGCCGGGCGTGAGAGGTCGCCGCCGCTGCCGATCGCCTCTACGAGGACACGGCGGTGCTCCGCCCATGCAGGGCAGGCCCCCACCGTATGCTCCATCGTGTCCTCGGGGCGATCATCGCAGTGAACCTCCCGAAACATTCGTGTCCGGTGAGGACCTGCGTCAGGCGGTAGGTGAGGCCGCCGTGACGCCTCTCTAGCCAGTCCTCAAAGAGGGGTCTTACCGCCGCTATCGTGGCGTGCCCTGCGCTGGGTTGCGACAGTCGCTCTTTCCATGCCGCCATGAGATCGCGCCGGAGGTCCGTCCGCTCCGCCGCGATTTGCCGCGGAAGCGGGGTTTCCCCCCGGCGTAGTGCCTCCGCGCGCCACTCATACAGGCGCGTGAGGACTATCGCCTCCAGATCCCATGGCGGCAGTCCGGCAAGGAGGTTTGCCGCCTCGCCCGAGATCGTGCGGTAGCCCAGGATCAGCCTGATGGCTACCACCTTTTGGGGCGCGTTCAGATAGTGGGCGGCTCTGGAGAGCCGGGCGCGTGGCCGGGCGCGTGGCGTGGGCGCGTTCACTGCGGTGGACCGCAGTGAACGCGCCCACGCCGGGGCCCCATATGTAGCCATGGACCGCACGACCCCCGCGTAAAGCCTCCGGCAGGAGGCGTTTGGACCCCTCAGGTTGGGCAGGAGCCGCTTGAGGGCGGCCCCAGTCCGTTCCAGTTTGGGGGCCAAACGTCGGAAGTGCTCCGAGTCCTAAGTACTTCATCGTGGACTCGACGCCGATGTGAACCCCTCCTACCGTCAGTTGGGATCCCGATGGTGGCCTGTTCCGGGGCCCATGGAAAGACATGGCCTCGGACTTGTGCAAAGCCACCTCGAGACCCAACTGCCGGATCCTCTCCACGACTATCGCAACCCCGCGTGTCATCGCGTCGGCCGCCGCCTGATGCGACCTCCCCTGCGCCAGGACCAGCGTGTCGTCAGCGTAACACACCACGCTGACGCCATCAGGGAGGTAGGCCCGCAGCACCCAGTTGTAACCGATGTCCCACAGGAGCGGCCCTAGAACCGATCCCTGTGGGACACCGCACGACATCTCTCGCCGGCTCCACTCCCCGTCGTGACCGGGGTAGATGATGGCTCTGTCCGTCAGATATGCCTCGACTATTCGACGGAGGTAGGTTGGCACCCGGTGATACTGAAGGGTCTCTCCAATGCAACTCCAGGGCAGGGTGTTAAATGCGTTGGCGATGTCGAGTGACACCGCCACGACAACCCCGCCCCGAGACACCGCGTCCCCCGTCGTGAGGGCTCTAACGCGCATGATGGCGTCCACCGTCGAGCGCCCCTTGCGGAAGCCGAACTGACTATCCGCAAGATCCGGCCCCGTCCTCACCAGGTGCCCGACGAGGCGGCCTGCAATTACTCTCTCAAAGAGCTTGCCGACCTCGTCGAGCAGCACAATGGGCCGGTATGCGGACGGAGAGTCCGCAGGGCGCCCCGGCTTCCGAATGAGGACCAGCTTCCCCGTCTTCCAACGGAGTGGGAACTGGCCTCTCTCCATACATGCGCTTAAGAGCGCCTCCAGTCGAGGCCCAAGAGCCATCGAGGCCAGGACCCAGGCTTTCCCTGGCAGGCCGTCGGGTCCTGGGGCGGTATTTTTGGCTTTCAGCCTACCCACCGCCACTCTCAGATCTACCCCGGTCACTTCAGGGGTGTCGTCGTCGTCCGCGTGGTCCGCTTCAGGCACCGCGAGCGGCGGAACCATGGGCGGGGGAGTATGCTCCCCCAGTGAAGGGAACAGAGCGCTCACCACCTCCTCCGCCAGAGCTGGGGGTGGAGACTCTGCGTCAGCGGGGGGGCCCAGGTGCGGAGTTTATTCCGCACCATTTTGTAAGGGCGCCCCCATGGATCTCCGTTCAGAGTCTCCACCAACTCCTCGCAGGCCGTATATTTGGTACGCTGGACAGCCTTTTGGAGGGCGGTCTTCGCCGCTCTGTATCCCTCGTACAGCTCCGCCTGCGTCGCTTCCGCATCCGGAGGGCGGATGCGGAGCCTACGGTGCCTGGAGTACAGGTGTCGCACTTTGACGCACGCCTTGCGTAGCGTCTCCAGCTCCTGCGACCACCAGCACACCTGACGTCGGGCGCTTCCTGGACGGACTCGGGGCATTGCCACGTCGCAAATCTCGGACATGGGCTCCCGGAACCACTCCGCCTCATCGGCAATATCGGCAGGCCTGTCCGGTGATGACACCCAGGCCTGCACGATCGAGGCTTCCAGGAGACTTTAGATACGCTGTGAATTTAATGTAAATCCAAATTGCCCTTTACAGCAATCATTAAAATGAATATCTTAGAAGATATCAGAGATTTAAAATGCGGAGGCAGAGTGGCCGTTCGGGCCGTGCGTCCGTCCCGGGTGGCAGCGGCCGGCAACGCACGGCGCGGTCGTACCTGTGGGATAATTTCCGGCATCCACGCGAGCGAAGCCACGGGCATAAGCTAGTTAACTATAAGTCCAGGTTTCCTCACGATGTTTTCCTTCATCGATGTCAGTATTGTTCAAGATAAACTTAGAAAGTAGGTACATGTTACTTGAACATACAATTTATAGCTAGTAAAAATTATTAACATCACCATATAGATTCTATCTCCTTCCTTTAGAAAAGTGTTAAGCGGGGCTGACTGCCCACGGTACGCCAGACGTACTTAAGTGTACTCTTGGCGGGCTCTTTTTATGCACCCTAAAAACTCCTTTCATGTAGCGAATAAAGTACAGGCTTTTATTAGGCAGGTGAGTGAGCTTGGCAAAGCAAAATGAAAGTATGGAACAAAGATGTAGTTAGTACCCATGAGAAACTAGATATAGATCGGTCAGAATGTTCCATAATCATTATGTCTTCAAGGTAAATAAAAGGATTGGCTCTTTTTTAATCGGTGTAGGTACCTATCTATATTGTGATACCCAGTAGCCGGCACCCTAATTGCGTAACAAATTATCAATCACAATATGAATCATTTTGAAGTATATTGCTATTCCATTGCTTCTTATGTTCGAAAAAAAAACTGCTTAACAACGTAAATAACGCAATGAATGTTGTTGAACTGTCAAAATGAAAGCCATTGCTACTTTTAGTGTGTTACGTAATCACCCCGCAGGTTGTGGAGGTCAGAAGCAGTCGCTCTATGTAAGCTGGTGTTCAGCTGTTCAGCTGTATCCAGTAAAACTGGAAGTTGACACTAACATGTTGGAAAAACGGTACGCAGATCAAGGGTGCGAGCACGGCCTCTGTGATAGGCTTGCGTCACGCATTTTATCACGGTTTTTGCTTCGAAACTGTGATAAAAATGTGTGACTCAAGCCTATCACAGTAGGCCGTGCTCACCCCGCATGACGTTTTTCTAATTGTGGGTGCCATAAAAAAAACTTCATAAGGATTACTTCAAGACCAGCACTGCAGCACATGGTATGTGTAACAAAAACTAATCACCACGTCGTTTACCAATCTAACCTCATCTAGTTTTTAAAATAGGATTGACGTGTAAAAGTGTTTGTAACAAACCTACTTACAGAAATAAAATCATTTATCATTAATCATGGTGATGATGGCAATATGCTCCTTACAGGTTATCGTGCATTGTTCAGAAGTTAACTCTTACGAGGTGAAAAAATATTGATGAGACAGATGGCTGCCTCTCAAACTATTCTGCACGCAATACTGATGCAACAAAGCAGTGAAAAAGTTTTATAGCTTTTAAGTCCACGTGCGCATGGACGTAAAAATATCGCGACGGGATTTTTTTCACGCACTGGATCTTCAACACACTGCTCAGCGCCGAGAGTTGAAAATCCAACAATGTGTTTTTTCAACGAACTGCTGCGTTGGTGTGCACTCTGTTGGATTCTCAGTGCTCGGTTCAACACCGAGAGTTGAATATTCAGTGCGGGATAAAGTCCCGCCGGCATAGTTTTACGTCCGTGCGAACGTGGTCTTATGCGGTTTTCAGTCGATCATTGACCCTTTGACGTTCATTGGCAACGGCAACGATCATATTTTGCGGAATCCAGCGTTTCCTCCTATTACTGCATTGGTGGATGCTAACTATGCCTACGATACGATTCATATACAAGGTGTAGCATTTATTTTATTTTATTTGGGTAAACAAATAATCGTACCAATTGTACGATTATTTGTTTAATAACATTGAATCGTGAATCGAACAAAACGTACATTGTTTTTTTTATATCAAAATACACCATATGGTCTAAGTAAATGTACAATCCACTACGTTTCCACATGTTACTAGATTATAAAACATACAGTTTAGGTAAAATTAAATAAAACCAATATTTACGAGTACAATGTGGCGCTACAGTGGTGACATTAATTTAACACACGGATAGGGCTAGCAGCCAGTAATCGTAAAAAATATATTAAAATAATATAATTCGTAAATTGAAAACTGCCCCCTGCGCCACTCGCCGGCCATAGGGCTCTCTCTTTCCTTCAATTCGCCTACTCTTTGTATGTCATTCGTTGTAATTTAATTCATGCGATGTTATGATCAGTTACTCCGGCAAATAACCTCTGCGCAAGAGTCCTTTAAGTACAGGTTGCTCCACGATGCTATTTTAGAAAATTGAAAATAAATCAATAAATTATAACGTTTATTGAAATTAAAATATTTTCATGACACAACAACTCGAAACCGTATACGTGTGTTAAATTAATGTCGCCATTAAAGCACCATGTTGTAATAACAACAATGCAATTATTTCGCAATCTTAAAACCAAATAGCTAATACATACATAATCAATGCATAATAATTAAAAAAATTGAGCAATGCGCTTAACAATTTGTTTTTTAAATGTATGTTTAGTTATGGCAAAAACGTCCATAAGCCCCGTTGACATGATACGAGTATACCAGCTTCAAGTACGTAAGAGAGCTAGTAAAATTAGACAGTAGTCCGATTCCACTATCACGTAATGCCCACGTTCAAGTGCGCTTGGATTACCGTTTGTAGTAGCTACAAGTGTCTCGGTCGAGTGTTGTGAGGCCGTGTCAACGGGGCTCAATCGGCAAGTGATACTAATGATTGTTTAGTCTTCACAGTAAGTAATTAGTGCCCAATATTACTTTACGTTACTAAACGAAAAGTCTTTAATTTTACGTTCCATTAAATTGACCATAATTTGTAGTTAATTTGATGTTTACGGCGTAATTTATATTAACATAAATAGTTACTGCTGAGTCGTTGAGAAGTCATTACGTAAATTACTTTTTAACCGTATGACAAGTGCTAAAATAAGCTAAATATTTTATGTTGATCCGGTCATTGCTGTAAAAAGAGTTTTAATAAACCATACTGTTTTATAAAATTGAACTTTGGAGCTGTGTTAGTGTGAAGTGAAAATCGTGCGTAGGTGCTATTAACTCCATCTTTCTTGCAGATTGGTACCCACACAAAAAAGTTCATGTTTCACTCCAAAAAAACCTACATTTTCAAAGGTTCTATGAATAAAATAGAATGTAATGTAACCTACAAACTTTGTTATATCGTTATGGACACGCCATAATGGAACATAATATTTTACAGCCGCTTTTGTGGCTTGTTGCACATGATATTAAATCAAAAACAATGGCTGGCCTGAAGCCATTTTTGTTAACCTAAATATTAATAGCGTATACGTTGTTCAAATTAATTTTATTCTTATTACCTATTAAAATAATAGCAGCCTGTTACTATATCCCACTGCCTGCCAAGGGCCTCTTCTCATAAACAGAAGGCACGAGCATTGATCACCACGCTGGCTCAAGTCGGATAGCGATTTCAGTCTTTTATTAAGGGGACTACATGACATAAACGCAAGTTTTATAATGCCTAAAAGTATTTGATCCACTGCAGTAAACAAAATCAGAAAAATATATGATATTCAAAAGTGTATAAATGCTAATTTGAAAACATAATACAAGTAATTTGGTACGATAGAAAAAAGTCACGAAGATACCTCTAAAAATTTATTTTATCGATTAAAAACCATACTAATATGTACCTATACATGCAATAATTCTGTTTTTTTTTTCAGATTGTTCTTCAAGCAATATATTAACGTGATAGTGTTTTAATTTTTTTGTCCAATCAATAGATTTTTTTTAAATAGAGAATTGCTTCATATTTTGCAATAAATTACCAGCTTTGTGTCATCGCGCTTCTCTTTCTTTTCTATGCAGTCCGACAGTGACCGCGCTTTAGCTGTTGTCAGCCCCTTAACTACTAGCTTCTGCTCGCGGCTTCGCCCGCGTGGACACCGGAAATTATCCCACAGGAACGCCCCCGCTGGCCGCTGCCACCCGGGACGGACGTAATGACGGCCCGAACGGCCACTCTGCCCCCATATTTTAAATCTCTGATAACTTCTAAGATATTAATTTTAATGATATGCTGTAAAGGGCAATTTTGATCTAAATCAAATGAACAACGTATCTAACAGATTTAATTGGATAATAAATAATACTGTATAGTTTAAAACACAGCTTCTTAAATAACCCATTATTTTTTTGTAATATTTAAAAGATAAAAATGGTTATTTTGGGTTATCCTTAGGAGATAGACATATACAATTGAGGACTTTTATGTAGATCGTTTTAAAATATATAATTCAGTAATACATTATTTTGATCTATTTCTTCAGGCTTAGCAGGCGTTTGCAATGTAAGCGCACAAAATTAGGTTTTTTTTGTGACATCATGTTACAAATCTTTAAAATTCTCGGTTTTCTCTACTATAATTATGAATGAAAACCTTCTATTAAATCACCCTGTCTATTTATGAAACCCGCATTAAAATCCTTTGCGTCGTTTAAAAGAGCTAAGCATACATACAAAAAAAGCTACTTTGTTTAATACTATGTAAAGATAAGTCCAGATTTCCTCACGATGTTTTCCTTCACCGATGTCCAAGGTAAACTTAGAAACACAATAACCATTTGATTAAATGATTATAATAAAATTAACATGCCATCTTTCATCTCATCTCTCAAACGATTGACAGAAATAGAAAATTATGTTTTAAAAATACGTATAACGCTAAACGAATTAACTGATTTATGGTGCAAACTGGCCTAAAAAACAAATGAACATGTGAAGATAAAGCGAATCTTACCATTAAGCTAATCATTGTTCTAGTATGCAGACCTACCATTTTTTCTACATCAACTGTTGTTAACAAACCTGAATATCTTACCCAAGCGAAGAAGATTTCGTAAAAAAACCACCTCACTCAACTTTCTAATGGGAGGGTCGAGTTATGATAAAAATTCTGAACCGCTAGATATTTAAATAGGTTTATGTATCCCATTTAACTGAATTTATTATCCAGTTAGAGGACATTTCTAAATACTATTTCGAAGAAAAAAAAACTTGATAAATTTTAATATATTTTCAAGTTACAAATAACACCTATCTAAAATTATGAACATCGTAAAGTTTAAAATTATGATCGCATTTTGTTATCATTTTCATGCAAATGAGAACTGATCCAATCGAGATTTTTGCCGGTATTTATGAACAAGAATCGCCTTATGATTTAGGTCTGCGATATCGTAATGGATCGCGCGAAAAATCTTGAACCACTTGCGGGCCTAACGGTATAGAATAAATAGACGACTAGGCGACAAGCTGCAAGGGAAATTCAAGGTTCGGAATAGTTGGCGGTAAAAAGCAGGCCCATTTTCTATTAAAAGGGAAATAATATTCTGGAGGTTTACGTAATCACAGGTACAAAGTACCTTACGCACCAATTTACGGAAACCAAACCATTAAGTACCAATGTAACTTTAACCGGTATCATTTCACAATTAAAAATAAAACTTAAACTTTTTGGTCAAACTGGTTCTAATTGTCTAACTAAGTGCCGTGAGAAAGACTGCAGTGCTCGATCCTCCACTCTGCAATTGGCATTTTGATTTTGTTTTGATTCGTTTGTGATTGTTTTGCAACTTTTGTTGTCAACTGTCAGTGTCGCAAACGCATCTGGATTGATTTGTATTGTCAATGTCACATACTACTTAGAGATGTCAACTAAGGTGTCTTGTCTTTGGTCTCTGGCACTGACACATCAAGCAATGGACAAAATTGTCGGCAATATGTATGCTTGAATATGAGGCTTTTGATAACGTTGGATGTGTATACTTGTCTTTTTTTTATTTGTAATGTGCGTTTTGTTTGTGCAGAATAAACATTTTTTCTTTCTTTCTTTCTTTATCCTCATTGCTTTAAGAAGACAAGTGGACTTGCAAAAAAAGATCGCTAGCGAATATATGTAGTTTTTATAGGGTGGCTGGTAGAAAATGACCTACACGCAAGATTTATAATGCCTAAAAGTATGTGATCCACTGCAGTAAACAAAATAAGAAAAATATATGATATTTTTCAGGATATATGCTATTTAGTTGTTGTGTTGAAAACATATCAGTAGAGTTTTGGTTTGAGTTTTTGTGTGTTTGTTGTTTTGTGTTTGTAAATAGAGCATTTAACATTAGGTAACAAAACTAGTGATAACAATAAAACAAAACGAAGTGAACATTAACAAGCGCAAGCGTAACGGGTACGTAATATCGAAGAAGCAGTTGAGTCTTTACTAAATGAAACCGCCACTTAGACCTGAGGTGACTCCGCCTGCGGGGGGTGCTCCGAAGAAAAGAAAATATGCGATATGACTGCGCGCGGTCGAAACAAAAATTTTACCGGCTTAGGTGTAACTATCTGAGTTTACCAAAAGGACAATCAACTATCAATACACTATCGCTATTTATTTTTTACCAAGATTACATGATGAATTTTGCAAAACATGTTACATTTCACAAAAATCGAATTGCAGCAAAATTCCCGTTTTGAACTAAAATTGGTCATTAGCTCTTAAGTTTTTTTTTAATTTAAACATGTTACATACCGTTCGAAAGGCCATAGACCAAGGATGTTTCGATGAAATCCTCAGTCTTCTATCGCTTTTAGTTTTTTTTTTGCATGCAAAGAAAAGCTTAAAATCATGTTTTACCCCTTTTTGTAATGTTTGAAAGCTTTTTGTCTAGCTGTTATCTGCACCAAACAATAAATTTAGAGGAATCTACCAACAGTCGAGACAAAAACAAAAAAAAAGTGTTGCCAGTTTTGTCTATCCTACATAAAGTAATCTTACTTCAAACTCATGAATAAAAAAAACAAAATAAAAAATCTACTAGGTCAAATCATTTGGGCTGGGTAGATGGCACGGCACACCTATCTGCCATTTTCGTATGTTCAACGTTCTGCCGAACATCCTGTATAATTAAAAAGATAGAAGTAACACGGCTAGATTGCAGGTAAAGCTTACATTACAGGCGAATGCTCCCATGAGGGAGCGCCTCAAAGCACTCAAATGTACAGAAACCGTCGACTGAAGGGGATGACAACAGCTAAAGCGCGGTCACTGTCAGACTGCATAGTAAAGAAAGCGAAGCGCGATGACACAAAGCTGGTAATTTATTGCAAAATATGAAGCAATTCTCTATTTACAAAAAATCTATTAATTTGGACTAAAAAATGAAAACACTATCACGTTAATATGTTGCTTGAAGCACAATCTGAAAAAAAATACAGAATGATTGCATGTATAGGTAGTATGGTATGGTTTTTAATCGATAAAATAAATTTTTAGAGGTATTTTCGTGACTTTTTTTCTATCGTACCAAATTGGTTGTATTATGTTTTCAACACACTGTCTAACTAGCATAATTATATCCTCAAGAATATCATATATTTTTTTGAGTTTGTTTACGGCAGTGGATCATATATTTTTAGGCATTATATAACTTGCGGTTAGGTCATGTAGTCCCCTTAAAAGACGATCTCTTTACTATTTTTATAGGAAAGAAGATTGAGGTTGGATAGAGCTCCATGATTCTGATATGTATGTAGAAAGGCAGGATACAGACAAAAAAGATGAAAAGATTCGCATTGCGGGTAAAAACCATGGCCATCTTTTTTTACCCACACAACCCGGTTGAACGGGAAGCTAGCGTGTATGTAACGGTTTCTTTTTGCGAATTTCTTATCGCTCTGAATATGAACCGAGTGATATTGCTATTATGCTATTACAGTAGTATCGAATGTTGTAAGTCAAAATTGATGGGTGGCTGAAAATATTCGTACTGAAACTGAAACATCACTGTTGGATAAAACTTTAAATAAACAGATTGATTTATACAGGGTCAAATTAAATTAGCTAGCGAAAATCCAGAAATGTGGTGGGTATTCATATCTAAACGCGATAAAACAAAAAAGAAGTGTGCGGTCGGGGGACACACGTGAGGGGGCTGCTTTCTTAGTCCATCAACAAAGATATGGGCCCCTCCGAAAGTAGTTGATCCGTGAAAACTAGTAACAAGTTAAATTTTTCGAACGGGCAAAAGCACAGCGCGCGTAGGTACAGCTGTCAAATCGTTTTTTTTTCATTGATTCTTAATTAGGGCTCTGAAGTTATCATATTTCCGTAGGTGATTTGCAGTGGGAAACGCCCGTAATCCTGATTAGGGAGTAGAGTACCTTTTTTTTTTCGAGTTTCGGGAATCGTCAAATAACTTCTCCCGCTCTGGGCGGAATGGGAGGGCGTGTCAGACTCTAACTGACTAAAAATCCACCCGTGTTCCTTCAGTTGCCTGTGCCAGGGGCCACGGTAACCCTTTCGGACTTTCTTTCCCGTAACAGGGAGTAGATCCCCTGGAACGAAGTTCCTTACGCGATACTCGCACGCTCCCACAGAGACAAAAGTCACATGAAGGGGGCATAGCGCTTTTTAGTTACGTGACGATTACTACCGGGCAACTCCTATCGCAAGCCACGTTAAATAAATTAGTTAGAAGAAAGTTTTTTTAGGACTCAGCGACCGCAATTAGTGTAGTAAATTCATCAAATAACTTCTCCCGCTCTAGGCAGAGCGGGAGGGCGTGTCAGACTCTTACTGACTAAAACCCACCCGTGTTCCTTCAGATGCCTGTACCAGGGGCCACGGTATCCCTCTCGGACTTTCCCGCAACCCTGGCAGGCGTCGGCCCTAGCGGACCCCGTCATTGATGCTGACATCTCTTTGAGGCACGCGTGGACAACGCACTATCGACCCGAGCCTGGTCCTTATCGAACGGCGAGCTGCACATTGCTCGCTGTTGGCAAGCCCGCGCCTACGATGGCCGTGAATCAGCCTGCGATTCCCGACGCCCAGGGCGTCTCCTGCGGCGGCGGCGGCTAGGGGCGTTAGGGTGCGAATTTTGCCTATCCCTCACGCGTTCCGCCTCCTCCTTCGCGAGCATTACTGCTTCACAGAAGGACGTGTCGGCTTCCCAAGCCCTCTCGCTCCGTACCATGTCCTAGACCAGGGCCGGACGTGAGAGATCGCCACCGCCAATCACCTGCACGAGGACACGGCGGTGCTCCGCCCAAGCCGGGCAGACCTCCACCGTATGCTCTACCATGTCCTACTGGCGATCCACACAATGTTGACACCCGGGCGTTTCCTCCCACCTTATCCGGAACAGGAACCTCCCGAAACAACGACCTTTTTTTTTTTTTATTTCCGGGGTGGAAAATCCTCATGGATGTCCGCCGCCCTGGGGCGGGCGGCAGGGTCTGTCAGACTCTTACTGACTAAAAACCACCCCGGTGTTCCATCTCACACCTACGCCGGGGGTCGCGGGAACTTACGATCCTTCCGCAACCCCCGACTGGTGCCGGCCTGCCACTGCGGGCCTCTTCGGGTCTGGGGGGGGAGTGAGGTGTTTGACTCCCCCCGTGACGTCTAAGAGGGCCGCGCGTGGAACACTACGCGCCGCCACCTCGGGTCCTGGTGTGTGGGTAGCGACGGACGTCCCCGAATCCGTCGCCCCTGGACCCTTTTGGGGGGGCTGCAAGAGGGCGTTGTCCGCCCTCCACCGACGCCCGGTGCGCCTTCTGCCGCCCGGGTGAGTAGATAAGATCTCCCTCTCTCTTTCCGCAGCCTCCTTCTGCGAGACGACTGTTTCGCAGAAGGAGACCACCGCGTCCCAGGACTCGGCGCTGCCGACCATCGATTCGACTACGGCCAGCAGCGACAAGTCACTGCCTACTTCTGAGATGAGGGCACGGCGCGGCTCCTCCCAAGCGACACACTCTGCAAGCGTATGCCACGCCGTGTCCTCCCGGCAGTCGACGCAGTGGTGACACCGGGCGTCCGGCTCCATGTTTATGCGACACAGGTACTTCCCGAAGCAACCATGCCCCGAGAGCACCTGCGTCGCCCGAAACGACAGGGAGCCGTGCCTCCTCCCGAGCCAGCGCGCGAGCACCGGCCGGACCGCCTCGATGGTGACGAGGCCGGCGGTAGGGCGTGAAAGCCTGTCCCGCCATTCCGCCACCAGGACCTCGCGAAGCTGAGACCGACGCAGCTCCATGTGTCGCTGCATCGG
This sequence comes from Brachylomia viminalis, assembly GCA_937001585.2. Classification (NCBI taxonomy): domain Eukaryota; kingdom Metazoa; phylum Arthropoda; class Insecta; order Lepidoptera; family Noctuidae; genus Brachylomia; species Brachylomia viminalis. The sequence goes on along the minus strand of OW443302.2, from coordinate 6,944,158 downwards.
TCCCTCGCCCTGCGCCCTCGCTTCCTCGCGCCACTGATACAATGACGCGAGTACTTTCGCCTCAAGGTCCCAGGGCGGGGATCCGGCCAGTACGCATCCCACCTCCTAGGAGATCGTGCGATACCCCCTGATGACTCTGACGGCCATTGCCCTCTGCGGCTTTCGCAAAACAGCGATGCTGCCGGCCGTCAGGTCAGAGGCCCACACCGGGGCCCCATACAGGGCCATGGATCGCACGATCCCCACGTAGAGCCGCCTACAGGCGGCGCTCGGGCCCCCCAGATTGGGAAGCAGCGTTGCGAGTGCGCCAGCTGCACCCAGCAACTTAGGCGCCAGCCGTCGGAAGTGGTTCCCGAACTCCCACCGGCTGTCGAGCACCAATCCTAGGTACTTCATGGTGGACTCGACAGCGATCCGAGCCCCCCCGACCACGATGTGTGAGCCGAGTGATGGCGCCCACCGAGGGCCATGAAACACCATAGCCTCCGACTTGCTGAGGGCCACCTCCAGGTCTAGGCGACGTATGCGGCTCACCACCTGTGAGACCGCAGCCGTCGCCAGCATCGCTGCCTCCCTGTGCGAGCTCCCCCGGGCAGTGACCAGCGTGTCATCTGCATAACAAGTCAGGTCTACGCCCTTTTGGAGCTCGCCCCTCAGCACCCAGTCGTACCCGATGTTCCACAGGAGCGGCCTTAGGACCGAACCCTGCAGAACACCGCACGACATGCGCCGCTGGTTTCCGCCATCCGCGTCCCACGTAGGTGACACACCTCTCCGACAGATAAGCCCCAATGATGTGGCGGAGGTAGGGAGGCACCCGATGATAGCGCAGCGCCTCCCGAATACAACTCCAGGGCAGGGTGTTGAAGGCGTTGGAGATGTCCAAGGACACCGCCAACATCACCCCGCCCTGGGACACCGCTTCCTCCGCCAGGACTCTCACCCGCGACACAGCGTGGATGGTGGAGCGCCCGTGCCGAAAACCAAACTGGCTGTCGTCCAGGTCCGGCCCCTCTCTGCACAAGTGGCCGACGAGGCGGGCTGCGATAATACCCTCAAACAGCTTACCCACCTCGTCTAGCAGCACTATGGGCCGGTACGCGGACGGCGAGTCGGCAGGGCGCCCCGCCTTCCTGAGCAGGACCAGATGACCAGATTTCCACAAAGTGGGAAACTGGCCCCGCTCAAGACACGCTGTGTAAAGTCTTCTCTGTTGGGGCTCAAGCTCCTTCAGAGCGAGGGCTAACACGCAGCCGTGGATCCCATCGGGCCCCGGGGCCACGTTCTTGGCTCGGAGCAGCATCACGGCGGCTCCCATCTCTGCCTGTGTCACCTCTGGGACGCTGATGGCGTTCTCTCCTGTAGGCTCTGCGGCTGTGGACACAGCCATCGGCGGCGGACTGTGCTCCGCTCTCGCCGGGAAGAGGGCTGCGACTGCTTCCTCCAGCAGCTCGGGCAACATAATAACTAAAACCGCTAGTTAATTTTCCAAGCGTGGTGATTAACAACGTTTAGTGTTTTATGGTTATAATATCGAAAGCAACTGCAGCTGCATATTTATGTGAACGCCAGTCCTTTTGATAACGATAAGGAGCACATTCACGTAAATTCAAAAGCAACGGAATGACGCATATGTCGCGGCCCTTATTTTTTTTTTTATAAGGTTGGGAAACCATCATATAACTTCTCCCGCTCTGGGCGGAGCGGAAGGGCGTGTCAGACCTCAGATCATATTATATTTTATTTATTTTATTTTATTTTATTTTACAGTTTTTGGAAAACTTACAGCTAGACACTTTTACACGATTGAGAGTAACAAAATAAGGCCAATTAAAAGTTTTCACGGTTATAAGAGAACATATAAACAAAAAGTATTTGAGAAGGTAGACAGTTGAGTAAAGACAGTATCTTATATGTATCAAACAGCGCAAACTGTAAGCAATTACTTTACGTGATCAAAAAAGAAATTACACATAGTCTTTTTTAATTTAGTGATACCAGTATTGAAAATGTCGATGTCGACGTCCCGGCAGACCGCATTATACGTATGACTTGCTCTGATTAAGTATGAATTCCGTCTGTAATTCGTTCTTACCGTAGAAGTATGCAAAAGATAAGGATTGCGCAGAAAAGCAGAAGGAACCCGCAGTCTGATTTTGTTCAGCAATTCTGGAAGCTCGGTTGAACCGTTAGCAATTCTAAATAAAAACGCCAAATCCGCAATTTTTCTACGTTCAGAAAGAGGAAGTATATGAAATCTTTTACAGCGTAGGAGATAAGTGGGAGAGTAAGTTTTAGACCGGAATTGAATATACCTCAGAAATTTTCTTTGTATGCCTTCCAATCGATTGATGTATATGTTGTAATTAGGGTTCCAAACTTGAGAGGCATACTCGAGATGACTGCGAACAAAAGTACAGTAGAGAATTTTAATGGTTTTGATGCTCCTGAACTCAGACGAGACTCTCAAAATGAACCCCAGTGATTTTGATGCTTTGTTAATGATTTTATCTATGTGCTGATCAAATAATAATTTTGAATCAAATACAACTCCCAAGTCTTTGACTGTGTTAACTCTAGCTAGGGATCTGCCTAAAAGTTTATAGTCAAATGTGATAGGTACGGGCTTCCTAGTGAAGGAGCACACGTAACACTTTGAGACGTTTAAATCGAGCTTATTAATGTTGCAGTAGTACTGGAACCTATCTAGATCCTCCTGCAATGACAGAGCATCTGATAAAGAGGATATCTGTGACATAATTTTCATGTCATCCGCGTATAGAAGTATTCTAGAGCGAAGGAAGCAAGCTTCAATATCGTTAACGAATAAATTGAATAAGAGCGGCCCTAATAAAGATCCCTGAGGAACTCCAGATGGGATACGCATTGATCTTGATGAGTACCCATTCAACACAACAGTCTGACACCTGTCCTCCACATACGACTTAAACCAACGGAAGAGATTACCCCTGATACCCATTGATAGAAGTTTACGCATGAGAACGAAGTGATCAATTCTGTCGAAACATTTGGCGTAGTCTGTATATATGACATCTATTTGAGACCGATTAGACATAGCCTCTGATAGGAAGTCACTACAAAGAACGAGGTTTGTAGTTGTTGACCGACCACCCAAAAATCCATGCTGGTGTTCGCTGAAACTGAGCCTGAGAGCAGAGTAAACTTGCCTGTACACAATTTTTTCTAATACTTTAGCAAACACGCATAATTTGGATATTGGTCTGCAGTTTTCAACGCAGTTTCTCGGTCCCTTTTTGTGAATAGGAGTTATATAAGCCGACTTCCATATAGCAGGCATGACCCCAGTATTAAGAGATCGTCTAAATAAAATTGTAATAGGAACCGAGAGGCTAGTAGCACAGTTTACTATGAAAACCGGTGGGAGCTTGTCTGGACCAGCAGATTTATTTAAGTCCAAATACTTTAGCAGTTTCATAACCTCGTCTTCACATACATCGATAGCAGCTATATCATATGGACTGAAGTCAGTCTGCTCACTGGCACAATGGTATTGTGCATTATTCACAGAGCTGGTGGATTCACGAAAGTTTGACAGAAAATACTCGCCGAAGAAATTGCAAATTTCCTCACCGTTGCTAGAGGACAGGTCCCCAAACCGCAGCACAGAAGGGTAGGAGTTGTTTTGCTTTTTTGATTTAATGTAGCCCCAGAAGGCACGGGGGTTGTTGCGAATAGCGGATTCTACATTTGTCATGTAATCATCGAACATGCACTTCTCTAACTCCTTTGCACTATATATCTGATACTATATGATCTGAGTGTCAGACTCTTACTGACTAAAACCCACCCGTTTACTTTCAGTTGCCTGTGCCAGGGGCCACGGTAACCCTTTCGGACTTTCCCGCAACCCTGGCAGGCATTGGCCCTAACGGACCCCGTCATTGGTGCCGACATCTATTTGTGGGGTGCGTGGAACACAACGCGCTGTCGACCCGGGCCTGGTTCTTATCGGACGGCGAGCTGCCCATTGCTCACCGTCGGCATGCCCATGCCTACGGTGGCCGGGAATCGGCTTGGGATTCCCGACGCCCAGCGCGTCTCCTGCGGTGGCTAGGGGCACGAGGGCGCGAATTTTGCCTCTCCCTCACGCGTTACGCCTCCTCCTTCGCGAGCATTACTGCTTCGCTGAAGGAAGTGATAGCTTCCCAAGCCCTCTCGCTCCGTACCATGGCTTGGACTAGGGCCGGACGCGAGAATCGCCACCGCCAATCGCCTCCACGAGGACACGGCGGTGCTCCGCCCAAGCAGGGCAGACCTCCACCGTATGCTCCACCGTGTCCTCCGGGCGATCCACACAATGGTGACACCCGGGCGTTTCCTCCCGCCTTATCCGAAACAGGAACCTCCCGAAACAACCGTGTCCGGTGAGGACCTGCGTCAGGCGAAAGGTGACGACGCTGTGGCGCCTCTCTAGCCACTCCTCATAGAGGGGACTTATCGCCGCAATTGTGGCGTGCCCAGCGCTGGGTTGCGACAGTCGCACTGTCCATGCCGCCCTTTTATTTTTTCTTTTTTTTTGTTTCCTGGGTGGAAAATCCTCATGGATTTCCACAGCCCTGGGGCGGGCGGCGGGGTCTGTCAGACTCTTACTGACTAAAAACCACCCCGGTGTTCCATCTCACACCTACGCCGGGGGTCGCGGGAACTTACGATCCTTCCGTAACCCCCGACTAGTGCTGGCCCGCTGCCGCGGGCCTCTTCGGGTTTGGGGGGGGAGTGAGGTGTTTGACTCCCCCCGCGACGTCTAAGAGGGGCGCGCGTGGAACACTACACGCCGCCACCTCGGGTCCTGATGTGTGCGAGTCCGTCGCCCGGCGTCGGACCCATTTAGGGGGGCTGGAAGAGGGCGTAGTCCGCCCTCCGCCGACGCCCGGTGTGCCTTCAGCGTGCCGGGTGAGTGGATGAGATCTCCCTCTCCCTTTCCGCAGCCTCCCTCTGCGAGACGATTGTTTCGCAGAAGGAGACCACCGCGCCCCAGGACTCGGCGCTGCCGACCATCGACTCGACTAAGGCCGGCAGCGACAAGTCACTGCCTACTTCTTAGATGAGGGCACGGCGCGGTCAATGCCGCCCTGACCCTACCTAGAACCTGCGGTTGATAACCCCATGAAAATCATCAAATCGTTTTTTTTTTTTTTTTGTTAATTTATTTATATATCGATACCCATCCTGTATGTAGAGTTTGGCTAGTTAATTTAATTTGATTCTGTATAAAAGATATGCAAAGATCTGGTAAAATTATGATTAATAAAAAAGTCAGGGTAAATAGAAGACAACATTTGTAAGGTTTTTCTTTTTTGAAATAGAGCTGTAGCCATTTACTTCAAACTTTTCACATTACAGTTTCAAAAATTTTCCGTGAAAATTCAGAAAAGGGTAGCAACATAAACTCTAGGTACATAGGTTTTAAACAATATAATGTTAAAATAACAAGCTAACCAAATACTCGTTTTTGATATAGAAATTCCAGGACCAAATCTAGACTGAGAGATCTGAAAAGAGAAAATCGGAAAGAGGAGTGATAAGCTCAATTCTAAAGAGAACTAAAACGTTCAGTTTCGATCCCCGACTAAACTAGGTTCCTTTTAATAAATCTGAAAACTTCGATTGGTTTAATTTATTTATATTTTTCTGTTATACCATTTTGGCCACGCAATCTCATCTCAAAATCTCATGCAGAATGGAAACAAGTGGCAAGTTATAGTAGTGGGTATATACACAAAACTATAATACCTGAAGCCAAAGGTATGCTTAGGTTGACAGTCTCCTTCTGGGCACGCCATAATTGCGGCGATAAGTCCCCTCTTTGAGGAGTGGCTAGAGAGGCGCCACGGCGTCCTCACCTTTCACCTGACGCAGGTCCTCCCCGGACCCGGTTGTTTCGGGAGGTTCCTGTTCCGGATAAGGCCCGGGAAACGCCTGGGTGTCACCATTGTGTGGATCGCCCGGAGGACACGGTGGAGTATACGGTGGAGGTCTGCCCGGCTTGGGCGGAGCACCGCCGTGTCCTCGTGGAGGCGATTGGCTGTGGCGATCTCTCGCGTCCGGCCCTGGTCCATGCCATGGTACGGAGCGAGAAGGCTTGGGAAGTCGTCATCTCCATCTGCGAAGCAGTAATGCTCGCGAAGGAGGAGGCGGAACGCGTGAGGGAGGGGCAAAGTTCGCGCCCTTACGCCCATAGCCGCCGCAGGAGACGCCCTGGGCGTCGGGAATCACATACCGATTCCCGGCCACCGTAGGCGCGGGCTTGCGGATGGCGAGCAATGGTCAGCTCGCCGTCCAATAAGGACCAGGCCCCGGTCGAGGGCGCGTTGTGTACCACGCGCGCTTTAAAGAGATGTCAGCACCAATGACGGGGTCCGCTAGGGCTGATGCCTGGCAGGGTTGCGGAAAAGTCTGAAAGGGTTACCGTGACCCCTGGTACAGGCAACTGAAGGAACACGGGTGGGTTTTAGTCAAAAAGAAGCTGACACGCCCTCACGCTCCACCCAGAGCAGGAGAAGTTATTTGATGATTACCCACCCTAAAAAAAAAAATAGTTTGACAGCCTCCTAGCGGGTTGCTAAGCGCTGGTTTTCAGCTTAATCCGTTGACTTTTTTTTTCTTTCTTCACAATATTTTCGTGACTATTGTGGAATTTGGATACTGAAACTAAACTTCTCGAGAAAGTCAATAGGCAATAGATAGAACGCGGCCGTAAATATGGCACATCAAGTTCTAGAGGTTTTTGGTCTCCTCTACCATTCATAACTGTTTGACAGTCTATTTCTAGTTGTTGTATGTAGTATGTTCTTTCTGTTCACTAGGAAGTAGTGAAGGGCGGGCGTTTTGAGGGACTGTCTTGGGTAATTTTTGACGTCCAAAGAGATCCTCAGCCTAGTTTGAATTTTAATAACTATTGATCATTTTCGATGTTACCACCCGGCTGTGCCGAATCATGCCGACCCGAATAAAGATGTAGCACCCATCACATATCTACTTTGTAAAGGTATCATATGACATAACCACCCATCCTATAGGGAACAGGACCTCACCATCTGACCCACAAATAAATTAATCATCCTACAAAGTACCTATCAACATCCTACGAGTTCCTTAACGCTAATAGTGTTGACTCGTTCATTCGCAACAAGATTGTGTTTACATAATTTTATCTGATGCACGCTTTACGATTACGACTCGCCTTTGACATGATACTCATCTGCTCGGTACATAATATTACCCGTTTGTTTTCTCTCTGGTCAGGTTAATGTAACGCGTTTCTTGATTAATAAAACTGTGTGAATTTTATTACATTTGGCGTTGTATAAACGGTTGTTTGTGGCTGTTTTTTTTTGTGGTGAAACACGTATTAAAGTCTCTTTTACGTAAATTGGACTGGACATATCTGTGGCGTGTCACATGAACAATGTTTATAGCTTATGACCCTCATATAGAAAATTATTTTAATGGCGGAATAAGTTTGAAAATAATGGGATTTCGGCAGCAGCGTATGACAAAGGGATGTGAAAGGAGAGAAGGCACAGGCAGGTCTCATTATTGTTAGTTCCCTTAGTTTATTGTTGGTACTAATGCGGTGCCGATCTAGGTGACTATATATCTCATTTGTGAAAGTAAGTTGCTTTCAAAAGGGATATAATGTAGTTTAATTTCCACCCTTCAAATAAGTTTTTAAGGGTTTGAAATTCAGCATTACCTAAGTGCCATCTACAGGAATTTTCCTGCACCGTGTTACTTCACCATTGGTTATTCGTTATGCGCCATCTATTAACAGTTTAATAAGACGTTTGTCCTCGGAAGAGGTTTAGTTCTAGCATATTCTACATCCCTTCGCGAGATGGCGCTTAGAATATTAAAAGCTCACTGTGTTTATTAATTCATTTGTAGGATATTCCAGCTACTGCTGTGGGATACTGTCTTTAGGGTTGTTGCTACTGATTAATACACTGACTCCATATATTAACTTGTATATTATTATTATTATTTATGGGTACACATACAATAAAATTACATTATTGAAATAATTATGGTGTTTTGTGTAATTTTTTAAATAATAGAGGACCGAGAGCGACTGGCCTACGTGGCGGTCGCCCTGAGGTCCCCGCGCCCCCCCGCGAGCGGGAGGAATTTGCTGACATTGTTTCGTTGTACTGACTGGTTGTGTTCTCACACATTCATTGATCACAGGCAGGCTTTTACCATGTATCAGAGTTTGAGCGTTATATAAAGTAAAAAATAAAAAAAATGCTTCTTGATATTTCCTTAGGTCGGTCTAGCTACGGGGTAAGTTGCCTTTAGAAGGGAGAAATGTTGCTATAATTTATCTTTCAAAGATTTTAAGGCTTTGAAATTCAGCATTACATAAGTGCCCCTGTAGTATGTACGTTTAGTAAGTAGGAACATCACTAGTGAATAATGGATGATGAATGGACAACACTACTGAGGAGACGGTAATGGCGTCCGATAGCGAACTCTGTAAGCTTACTAAAATATAAGCCCACGTCACGGAGCAGAAACAAAGAGGAGGTGTTGTAAAGTCATTCTCCATACAAAAGTAGTGTCGCAGCCTCGCGGGGTGCGGGGGGAGCCCAAACAGCAGAAAGCCATCTAGTGGCTAGTAGCAAAATCAACTCATAGGCAAATTAGACAGATGTCCTAAGATGTCGTAAGAGTTCTGCTATGTTTCATTAAGTGTCGCTTTTATTATAAGGAGCCGGATTCAGGTTTAATAGTTTTATAATATACCGATATAGTTTTATTTCTATTATGTCCGACGGAAATACATTTTTTGTCTGAAACCGAAACCGAATTTCGGCAGCGGTTTCAGATTCGGCCGAAACCGAAACTTCCAGAAATTAACAAGTGTGAGAGAAAAATAAAGAAAACGTTTTTATAATCATAGTTTTATTTTTTTATCTTTAAATCTTCTCCTCTTCTAAATTTTTCTTCTGAACTTAGTTACCGAAACCGTTTTTTGCCGAAACTCGACATCTATTTGACTTCACTTTTCATATAGCATATTATATTATGTAGGTATGTGCTTATCAAAAAAGTCTGAGTACGGACCTGCAATTTGTCAGTACTTCCGCTACTTGCCGATAGGGGGCGGCAATTACCGAACATTCGAGAAGAAATAAATTACAAATTTAATTTTAATTTTCTTACGAGTGGAAATATATCTTTATTCCGTTTGAATTTGATTGATCCGTATAACTTCTGCAAGATAAAACAGCATTTCATGTTAATGCAATGAGTTTGGGTCGGGAATACTTTTAATCGTTTAAAAGACGAAACAAATACATGACAACCTATCCGCTTCACAACGACAGTTGTACTGACGAAAGCGCCGCCTGGTCGCAAGTAGTGCAACTACCGTGTGACGTAACGACTACATTGGTGGCTGATGGACTACTTTGATTGCAACACCTCCTCTTTGTTTCTGCTCCGTGGCCCACGTGCATTAATGTGATATTGTTTTATTATATTCATCGTGATACAGCCATCTGCGGGCATTTTCCTGTACTAGGTCACTTCTTCTTCTTTGGTCATGTGGCATGCGCCATCTATTGACAGCTCTATACGACGTTTGAACTCTAAAGAGGTTTCTGTTCCAGCATGTTCTACATCCCTTCTCGAGAAGGCGTTTAGAATATTAAAAGCACCCTGTACTTATTAATAATTCATGTTTTGGTAAATACTTTCGATATCAGGTAAGGGCATTTGTCTGAATATACATTTAATATAAATGGGAGAAATAAAATATACCCTTTAACAGTGAATTTACTAAGGAGAAAAAATTACTGAGGAATTTGTTGTATCATAAATTAAAATCACATGCCAGCGTTGTCTATCTAGAATAGATATCACACACACACACACACTTACACACACAAAAACACCCACACACACACAAACACTCACACCCTCACCTCCACTCTATGTTATTACATACAAACATTTAGTGTATTTTTTATTTTGTAATTCATAATTTATTTAGACTTCCTTAGTTTCCAATAAAGATGTGAAAGTCGAAAACAATATTATGTCTTCCATGTATTTCGTGTTAGGTGTTGATAGCTCCGCCACAGTACCTATTTTACTTTTGCAGCTTTCTTCGTTTCTTTAGTCCAGTGTTCAACTCAAACTCTAACTCAAAGCATTTATTTCAATTAAACCATTTACAGGCACTTTTGAATTGTCAAGTTGTCGGTCAGTCAGAAATATAAAGCTAGTTGCCCATTCCAAAGCGTAGTTAGTAAAGTGTTGTTTACCTAAACTGTTCCTACTATACTTTTATTTATTTATTTGTTATGTACCTATTCTGACAAATGCCTTACCCGATCTCGCTATAAAAACTTTGTAAACTTTATCAAACTATCTTTTACATAGTAGGTACAATAGGCATACAGAAACTGAGTATGATTTTGACCGTTTTTTTTTTGTCGATTTTTCTGTTGTTCTAATGTAAATCTATCTACAACGTGTAACATAATGAACGAAGTATCTCATACACCCAATTAGAATATTGTGTTAAAAGCATAATACAATGACCAACACAAATTTTTGTAGCTATTATTTTTAGGAAAATCGTGTTGACCCTAGGATAACTTTATGCATTTCAAACTGAGTCTTATAATAATAATAATATTCTTTATTTTTCAGACAACAATGATCCATAGTGTTAGTAATAACAATAAAATTACTTATTTCTAGTGTTAGTAGCTAATATATTATATGGAAGACAGAGTAAATAGTATTGTGAAAAGGACCTCCCCGAACTAATGTTCAGTGATTATCCTTCTCACAAAACTTTTAATTATCGGAGAGTCGACACTCTCCACAACAATTTTTAGAATGCTGTTGTCACTCGCCCGCAACCGTGACAGCAGCGACGCGGTTTTCTTCCGAATGACGGCGTGGAATCCGTCAGTTCGGTTTTGCGCAAACATAGCAGAAGCGCTGCACCAACGCGGCAGTCCCAACAGCATCCTAAAAATATTATTATATTGTATGCGTAGGTCATCCAGCGTTCTTTTGGTATAGTTGACCCAAAGATTCCCCGTGTAAAAGCACTGGCAATATGCCTTAACCAGTGTTATCTTCACTAAGGTGCTACACCGGGCGAATCTTAGGGCCAACATGTTACCTCGAAACCTTACCCACCTTAACCTTAGTACCTTGAAATAAGATTTACTTTTCTTTGACTCAATTGGCGGACAGTATTGCAAAATATATTATTTTTAAATACTTTTTTCAAGTTTTTATGCTATAATCAATTATTCATTAAAAACTTCAACGACATTTCGTACAGACTCTCCAAAATTAATTTACCTTCGGCATTCACCCTGATTAGTTAATATGGTGTTTTGACCCAAATTGTATAATATATTTTCTACACTCTTCCCCTTTATGGTAGCAGGCACACCTCTTGGATAAAATTTACCAAATTATTCGCAGCACACTAACATTAATTTGAAATGTAGCCTTGGATGACCGAGCGTGGCTGCAAGCCACTCTACCCATCCGTTTTGGTGGCCTCAGCATCCGCAAAATTAGCAGTATTAGCTTAGTTCCTGTCTTCTGTCCACAGCACCGAAAAACTGACCAGGAAAATTTTACTAGGGCCTTGGGGCCCGAGTGCCCACTTAGTTTTTTGAGACATTACCAAGCGGTTGGTCGACTCTTCGTGACCAGAGGGCTGGCCTATTTTTTGGCCAAAGAATCAGCATTGCTATACAACGTGGCAATGCTGCCAGCCTTTCGGGCACTTTTCCTGTTGACAGCAATGCGGATGAATTTTTCGATGCCCTTTGATTTATTTTTTATATACTTGTACATATTATTAATACCTACCTATATTAATAGTTACTGAAATGGATTCATTAGTCTATTGTGAGCATACTACTTTCAGGACTTGCGTTTATTCTGTTACACCTTGTATATTTTTTGTAAATTAAATTCGCTTTTCGTGTGTGGCCGTGTGACCGCGTGGTCCCTCTAAACTCAGCAACGGGTTTTTTATGGAGTTTGCACCATCACTTTGAGATATCAAGCCGTAAAATCTGTGCGAAGCAGAAGCGGGGCTAGCGACCCGCTATTAAGAAAGAAAGAAAGAAAGAAAGAAAATGCGTTTATTTGCGGTAAACGTGACGCAAAAAATAACACAAACACAACAACAACATTACAATAAAACATACGTCGTGCTACATCAAATTTCCAACAAGATGAACAATGGTATTATAGTTCTCCGTCACAATGGCGGCTAGAATATCAGCCCAGTTTGCATAAGAAAATCAAAAGTTCGTCTAGATTCTGTTCTCACTGTTCCTTGTTATTAAAAGCTTACCTACTAAACCTACAAATATTTATTTAATTACACATTTCAGTCCATACAGCGGGAATTCGTAGCCAAAACGCTCGCTCATTATTACGACCATACCTTTAATTTTGCGAGCGAAGACGCGATGCCTTGGTGTAGCCCCGTGTTCAGGTGATATGGAATTGATCTGGGTGCGGGCAAGTATGAGGTTACCCCTGAGATGTGGCCATCTGTTAGTGAAGAAGGCCTTACTGAACCTTTTCTTGGTATATGAGGGAAGCTCGCCACTCCAGGTAACAATAGCGTCATCGTCTAAACCCGTAGGCCGCGTTTATGCGTGTGCACACAGGCATTATCCCGTGTTTGACGCCAAGGGTTTTGGTTCCGTCATTTGAAAGGAATATACTGAGAGAACACTGAGTTTCAACTGAATTGTCATAATTTAACCTATGAGAGAGTTGGGCCTTTTGTAATTACTAGGTTGTAAGACTAGTTGTTATACATTATTGTGTCTCGGGTTGCTTTGCATAAGCGATATTATTTTCCCTTTATGAGCACAACCATTATAGGTCGATATAATTATATTCGATTGAGCTAGATATTATAAAGCAGTTCATCTCACGGACTTGCTAAAGTAACTCTGAGTTGTTGTTTTAGTCTCATTGCAAGTGTAAACCCCGATACAATTAGGAAAGGAGACCTTGTTTCGTCGGAGTGAACACCTAAGGGTGTGGGAAGGGTTTGGTTAGTGGCTCGCCACAATTGATGTTTTGTACCTTAATTTTCTGTGTATTACAATAAACTTTGTATTGTGTAAGAAGGTTGAATCTTTCCCGTACAGCTTATACCCTATTTTACTTTAGCACGGTGGTAAGTAGTATAATACTATATTGAAACCATCAACATCTTATCTCAAAAGATACCTTTAGAAACTACAAAACGGCTTCGCTTCGCTCGCAATATTTCTTTGACGCTTAATTTCTTCGGTTAAAGAAGGAAATGGTTTACATTGTTTGAACTTTGAACAGCGTTGTGCATCATTTGTGGTTCATGATTTTAACGTCCTGATTTTATATACTATTATGACTCGTGAATTTGATTAAATTGGAAACTATTACCTACATTATTTTAAATCTAACCCAAAAACAATATAGTAGCATCAGTTTATTCTAGAATGTACACTTAAAACACACTTCTTTTTGTTATTAAAATTTGTATTCTGTGATTCACGAACTGTGTCCAAATAAACGTTATTCTTTCTTTCTTTAAAAAAAAACTTAAGTAGGTACACGGTTTCTACGCTAGGTATGCCAACAGTAAGTATTCCTTGAGGATTTATAAAAGCGGCATCTATTCGATTCAACAGGTACTTATTGTTAAGGTGAAGCGCTAGGGTATATTACCTAACTGACATGCATCTGAGAGTAGAGACGCCTAAAGAAGGCGTAGACTGGAAATTATAAACCCAAATCTATTTATAATATAATCAAAATAACTCAATACTTATTTCCTATCTACTAGGGCTGATTTTTCATTAGTTAGATAACTTATAACTGAAGAATAAATATGGCGTTTTGACAGGTTTTGTATAGAAAATAAATCAAAGGGGCATATTTATTCTTTAAGTAAAAGCTATATCTGACCATTAAAATTACAGCAATATTTTTGATCGTTAAATGCCATCTGACGGCAAAAACTTGTACGAATTGAGTTTCACGTTGACAGAGAATCTTCCCCGAAGTAGACTATGCGAGGGTTGTTTATAACTTATTGTTCTTGCACTAGATGGCAGCACTGGTTTAAAATCCAAGGTAGTTCAGTTTTAATGGTATGTAGCAGATGTGTTTTAGAAACACTTGAACGGAAAATTGAGACAACTAATCTTTTTGTTACCGTATCTTCGTTCTCGATGACGATCTACTCGAAACGTATCTTGTTACATAATTATCATAAATCGAGCAAGTTAATTGCAAATGGGTCTTGGTCAACTTGAAAATCGTAGCTGAGATAAACTGCATAGAGAAACCAGCAAGCCTCGGTAGTGTTGTAGCAACATCGGGGACCGTCTATTACTTTGTTCGCAAGTGTATGACACTTCACTTACTTGATTTATCTAAAAGTATATAAATTATGTAATAAATATGTTAAAACTGTTTGTTACTTCTCGCCACGGTTTACTGAAGGTTCATTAGAATGCGTCAGACAGTATCTGTCTGGCATGGACCTTTCTGGCGCAGCTGTGGGGCACAGACTATCGTTGTTAAAATAATATGTTCACTCTTTATATATATTTTTTTTCGTTTTGCGTTTCACGAACTGTGTCCAAATAAACATTATTCTTATTTTTTTCTTTCTGTTACAAGTTCCTGATACTTTAGCTCTAGAACCAAGACGAATAAAGACGCGCATATTTGTTGCGGCCGCAAAATGTTTCTCCTTAACTGAGTTCCCTTCCGATTATTCAACCACATTGTTTAAACTATAGGTCAGAAATCAATCCAGACTAAAATCGGATTAAATATATGCCCTGAATAATTAAACGGTTCACTAATTTGGGGTTAGTATTGTTAACCTAAGGGAAGGTAATGAAATTTTGTACTAGCAGGTGTCGTTATGCCGGCGGTGTCTCGGGATATTAAAGTGGACGATGTCGCCAAATAACACGGGTTATGGTCATGGAGTATAATCAAAATGGAGTGCTCAGAATACAGAAATTAAGTTAGTGAGGCACGAAATGTACACTTACAAATTAAAGTTGCTTTTCGTTCTGTCTGTGTGACCGCGTAGTTCTTCTAAACTCCACAACGGATTTGGATGCGGATTTTACCATCGTTTAGAGAATTTATTCCGGAAGGTTTTTAATATATAATTATCTAATATTATACTTGCAAATAAATAAATATATCTGAGATGTTCTGTCAAGTCGCAAAAACCGTGCGAAGCAGGGGCGGGTCGCTAGTTGAAAATAAACGGCTATTTATTTATTTATTTAACACTATAAGCACGCAAATGTACAGAGGTGGACTGAATGATATTTTATCGGTAGAGTGCCACAGTCAAACGTACCTAAATCAGTATTAACCAAGATAAATAATTGTACACATCAAAGCAAATAAAATGATTATGGCACACTATCATTTCAGAGTTTGAAAGTTTTTTATAGTAACTACTCTTCAAATGCAATAAGTAGAATTACACCTGTCATAAAGGCTAAAAATAAATGGCTAATGGCGTGGATTGCTGATATTTACAGGCGCGTAAATCTTTCATTTCTTATCACTCTGTGGCTAAGACCCATTATTGGAAGCTAGTTTCTGATATAAGCCGTTGAGGAACGTTTTATCAATTATATAATAGAGCAAGTGCCTTGTGATTTATGTGTAGTTTAGATAAGTAATACGTAGGAAGACTTTTTTTTGAGGGTAGGAATTCATCAAATAACTTCTCCCGCTTTGGGCGGAGCGGGAGGGCGTGTCAGACTCTTACTGCCTAAACCCACCCGTGTTCCTTCAGTTGCCTGTGCCGGGGGCCACGGTAACCCTTTCGGACTTTCCCGCAACCCTGGCAGGCATTGGCCCTAGCGGACCTCGTCATTGGTGCTGACATCTCTTTGAGGCGCGCGTGGAACACAACGCGCCGGCGACCCGGGCCTGGTCTCGCTCTGTACCATGGCCTGGGCCAGGGCCGGACGCGAGAGATCGCCACCGCCAATCGCCTCCATGAGGACACGGCGGTGCTCCGCCCAAGCAGGGCAGACTTCCACCGTATGCTCCACCGTGTCCTCCGGGCGATCCACCCAATGGTGAACACCCGGGCGTTTCCTCCCGCCTTATCCGGAAAGGACGTAGGAAGCCTGTGTTCATTATTAGCTATCCGCTAGATCCTTGCTGCGAATATGTCAACCACAGACTGTACATAAGTAATTAAATATAGGTACCTACAGTTTAATAATAATAATAAAATGTTTATTTTTTTAAAGGGATACATTTACAATGAATATCTTAACAATCAAAATAGCGCACAGTTGCTAATTTGCCTGAACTAAGTTGAACCTGTGCTTCAGGCTAAAAAGTGCATAAATACTTAACTACTAACTAATAAATACTTAACTATTTAAGAACTAGTATTACTCTCTCTCTAATCTCAAATTATTTGAGATAGAAATGAATGCAAGCACCTACTCAGGACGTACTTTACAGCTTTGCAGCCCTTTGGCTGGGCTGGCTCAGGGCTGTCACAGCGATTCCCTATACGGTCTTAGCCTACGTGTTTATCTAATCGGCGTTTAACTGACTAAGCTTTTCCAAAGAAAATATCAAACAAATTCACACCTACCTTTAATCCTTACAAAATGTGTAAAACAGTCAGTCATTAAACTATTTAATGTAGCTTAAACACGCCGAGTGGTGACGTAGACATTTTAAGACAGCCCAAATTACCATAAGCTCTTTTAGCTACTCAATCCGGAACTGGGGAAGATACCCTGCTCGCTATAGGTATGTACTGTCACAAATTCTGGTAGGGCTGCCGATACTAAGTTTCGAGGAAGTAGGGTTTAATTTTGAAGTTTGGTTTCGTTTCGTTACAGTCTAGTGGAAGAAATTGTTACTCTTGGTTTTGAAGTCGCTTTTGCTCGATTTTTATGGGATTTGAAGAGCTGGAGTCGGCTGGACTAGAAATATTGTTTTAATCACTTAGTAGGTATTCAACTCATTTTTTTCTGTAAACTGAATATCAATCACTACTCGACTCCCTGTCTTATACATAATTTATAACGAAGGTAATATACGAGTATGTATATATATTAATGAAATAACACCCACACTTTCAGCAGACAACGTACTAATATTATATACAGAGTGTATCTCAAATATAATTTACTTAGTTGACACAAAATTACGTAGGATGAAAAGCAATTTAAATTAACAAGTGCCTCGAAAGAGGAATTAAATAATAAGTGGTACTTGAAAACCGAACCAACTTGAAAATGGAGATTTATTAGGTACCATTATCAGGCTTGGCTGAATAAGTGAGTTTTTTTATGAGCTTTCTATTAAATTATAACAAATTACATGACTTTAAAAACAAGCGGCAACATACAAAAAATAAAAAACACAAAATTAAATAAATTAGTTGACACTATGACATACTACAAATCAAAAATAGCGAATATACAAAGTGCGGTGTGCGTCTCAAGGTTGAAGGACCAGGCCCGGGTCGACGGCGGCGCGGCGCGTTGTTTTTCACGCGCGCCTCAAAGAGATGTCAGCACCAAATGACGGGGTCCACTAGAGCCGATGCCTGCCAGGGTTGCTGGAAAGTCCGCAAGGGTTACTGGGGCCCCTGGCACAGGCAACTGAAGGAACACGGGTGGGTTTTAGTCAGTAAGAGTCTGACACGCCCTCCCGCTTCGCCCAGAGCGGGAGAAGTTATTTGATGATTTCCCATCATAAAAAAAGTAGGTTGCACCAAATGGAAGTCCAGTTCAGCACGCGTCAGGCAAATGCACCTGACGCTGATAATGATGTTGTTGTTATGTTCTGTTAATCTACATAAACCTACATTTATAAATTAAAGTCGCTTTTCGCGTCTGCCTGTGTGACTGGGTTGTTCTTCTAAACTAACTAACAGATTTCGATGCAGTTTTCACCATAATGAAGAAGATTTATTCCGGAAGGCTTACTATATGTATATTAAATTAATAATCTCCCGGACTCCTATATCGAGCCACCGTGCATGTTTATGTTTAAGGCTAGTACCGCAGTAATGGAATGGCCAGCAAGAAGCCCTGATATGGATACAATAGAGCACTTATGGGGTGAGCCGAAGAGACGTGTTCGAACAAACCAACCAGCTCCAGAACTTTGCAGGCGCTGAAAACTGCCATCTTGGCAGCATGGGAGAACATTCCACAGCACCTCATAGTGGCATTATTTATTTCCGTGTCAAACAGCACGACAGCCGTTAATTTTGTCTCCACGCTAATTTTGCCCCGGAGAAACGTGAAAGATGACTTATTGCAATCAAACAGATTTTTGTTAATATTCCTATTTGAAATTTGGTACAATGAATAACGAAAATGATAGTGAGTGACTGGCTTCAAAACCACCTTTTCTTTGTACTACCATTACTTAAAAATATAGGGACGTTTAAACAAAAATATACTGGGTGGGTCGATTCAGGTGTCCGTGAGTGTATTAACGTACACATAATAAAGAAATCTCAATGTTTTGTCAATTCGTAAAGAACTAGCGAAGCAGGGGCGGGTCGTTAGTTTTGCATAATTACAACAGCAAACGGATATGAGCTATCACTACAATTCATTGTTTAATCTTATATATAAAATAAAAAAATTAAAATTCTTAAAATTCTTTTTTCATAATTTTTAAAATTCTCGTGTCACAATGTTAGTTACCATACTCCTCCGAAACGGCTTGACCGATTTTCATCAAATTTTATATGCATATTCAGTAGGTCTGAGAATCGGCTACTATCTATTTTTCATACCCCTAAGTGATAAGGGTTGGAAATTATTTCTAGGGATACTAGAAATTCCCTAGAAAATAATAATTTATATGGCAAAACAACGTTTGCCGGGTCAGCTAGTACAATATAAAATGTATACATACAAAATAAATCGGGTTTCAAAAGAACTGTGTTAGGGCAATCGCTGGCGCCTGGTGTTTGGACGGCTGTAAACCTTTATTTAAAAAACTTCTCATTTTACTATTACCCAGCATGTACATCAAGGAACTATGCATGCTCGTAAAACAATATGCGGACTATTTTCGCATGCAATCAGAAGGGAGCCACAAAAAGGCATCTGCTAGGAATAAGTATAAATACGAATGAAATGTACCTCAATGTTTGCAATTATTTAGGAAGAATGTATACAATTAATGCCATTCAGGTGTATAACAAGTTGCCTAACTCATTTAAGGAACGTCCTATCCCCATGTTCAAAAAAAGCTGACGATTTGGTTATTGGATAGTTGCTTTTATGACGGTGCCGAATATATGGAACATTGTAAAAATCCAAAATTACATTTTGACTAACGATTACCTAATTATAATAATATTAATTCATATTGGACTTAAATTTGTAAATCGCAAATCTTTAAATCTATTGTATTGTACTTAAATAGTTCTGAATGACATTGAAAATTTGTACACCATAATTTGTGGTAGAATGTACCTATATAACGTAAAATAATAATTAACACCATACTATGTAAAACTACTTTCTTACAACAAACCAAATTCTAATTCTACATACATAGGTAATCGGCCTATACTGTTCCCTCTGCTGGGATACAGGCCTCCTCTCGGTGAGAGGGAGTATTATGTATTACTGGAATGAATATAATTGTGTGACATCAGCCTCACAGTGTGATGTAATCCCAAATAAAAGAGAATGTTGCTGATAATAAAGATCTTCTCCAGATTAAGAAAATATCGTAGTTATTTTAACCAAATTTTTCTTTTCATATTTCTTTAAGAAATCTCTGACAAAATTTAATAAATTAACCTTACCTTTGTATGTGAAAAACACCTTACAAACAACTGAACATTTTGGTGTGAAATTTACATTATGTTGATTTTGTATTTTTTTTACTTTTTCCTATTGACTTGTATCTGCATTTGTATAATTTACTTGCATCTTAATGATGTGACTTATAAGAGTTCCTGATCAATAAACACGACTAAAACATAGTCAACGGGTATGATATTAGGACAATCAGTATTAATTGAAAGAGTTCATAAAAATCCTTCAAAGATATTATAATTAAATTATCCCGTATTAGAAAGTTATAACCCTAAGCAAAAGCTTGGAACATGCCCAATAACACGGCGAAATAGAGTGAGAAGCCAGAAGGGTGCAGCCTTCGGACTGATGTGAAAACGATGTTCCTCAAACACATGTTCTTTATTGCAAGCGTCTGCGTTACATTCCGTCCTATTTTATAGGCTACGCTTATGGCTCGGTTTGCAATTAGACAGATTTTATTGTCTTTCGACGGTTAAACGGTAGTTATGTTGCCGTCTATACTAGTCACCTTTATACCGGTCAAGTCCGCGGAGTTTCTACTACGCTTTGGAATGGGCAACTAGCTTCATCTTTCTGACTGACCGACTCCTTGACAATTCAAAAGCGCCAGTAATTGGTTTATTTGAAATAAATGCTTAGAGTTTGAGTTTGAGTCTTCGCTAGCTAATTTAATTTGACCCTGTATAATATTTATGTAACTTGACAGGTTTAATCCATAACATTTTTCTATTGCTATTTTCTGTGATTATAAACAAGTCTGTGTGTATTAAAGTTTGTTTTATTCTCAGTATTAGGTAGATATTAATAACAGCACAAGTATTCAAACATGACACATCTCTTCATACCCTTTAAGAATTACAGAGTGTACCTCAGCGGTGTGCAGCTACTAATTCTGGAACAATATCCCTCCTCCCATAAAGTCTGGTAAAAGTTGCTCGACCTCCAAACTGAAGTTAAAGGAATTTATTTTAAGCGATTAAAAAGATTTTGAAATTGTTGAGCCGACATATCTTCTGCCATATAAAACCACTATTTCATTAACTTCAATACAACATACCCTCACACACATGTATGTCACAACATGTTATTTGATTTTCTATGAGCTTTTCTATATTATCACACTTAATTAATTCTCTTAATTTATTATAACGGACACACATTTCCCTGTTCCCCGTGTGTTTGTTATTCCAGCGTATGGCACTCGTGGGTTGCAGCTGAAAATCAGCGTCAGGTGCTGTACCTTGTGTTGTCATCTGACATTATACTGAGCTGAGGCCCTTTTGGCATTATAATCTTTGTTTTTTGTTTAATAGTTTTATGTAATTTACTGTTTTGCTGTAATGCCAATCAACGCATTTTTCTTTCTTTCTTTCTTAAGACCAAACTGCCAAAATCCCACAGTGCATCCAAAATATCACTTCAAACCACCCATGTCAAATTTGTTGACCCTGCTCCTAGCCAAACTAGGTCTTTAAAATCAGTCTGCATACGCGATCATCAAATCAAGATCCATTTATCCTAGAGCTGTAAAGCAAATCCTCGCATTCGGAAGTCTCCCGAAAGTCGCCCCCGCCACAGATGGCTTTTAAAGCTTGAAAACAATCGTTAAGATGTAAGGATTAATGGGGTCGAGTTCTAGTTTGGGCGTTTGGGCTTGAATCCTGACCCACTTGTTAACAGTTCCCGAGCTTATTTTAGAAGTCAATAACATTTCTAGTCTATTCGAGTTTGCTCTGAACTAGCAGGAAACTAATTTATGTCTAACTTCTGATGCGATTGCTGCATCTAGTTGGTCTTCCCCGACCGATAGGTTTTATTTGTTTCCTTTATTAAATGGAGGAAAGTTCTGTTGGCTTTTATGCCGAACAGATGGTGCTAGCGGAACGTACTAATTACTAATTCAATGTTGGATGGGTTAGTTGATAAATAATTAATTTATAAAGCTAGTGAGTGATAGATCAATTAGATTCCATTTATTTAAATTATCTGGCTCGCTTCGTATTCAATTTAAGACTGAACCAGTGATTTATTTCAGTTGTTAACTTCACTTTACACATTCCACTTTACCGAATCAAAACAATTTACAAAAATACTAAAAGGCGTGTAATTAGATACAATAGTTTTGTTTTATTCGTCTTATTACTGCGCACCAGTACTTTCCGTATCAAATCAGTAAATTCACAACCATATCAGACGAAAGTAATCCACAATCAAACTATTCAACCCCTTGGCCTCTACTAATGTCACAAATAGGTCATTCAAACAACGTGGTTCTTCGGGAGGACCCGAAATCAGGTAACCGGAAAATAATAATCGGTTTAAGCCCCGATCCGTGGTAAAACCCGCCCGAACCGACTTTGAATTAAAAACAACAGTGACTTTCGTTTGTTTACTTAGAATAATTTGAATAATTTTATGTTTTATTCATCCGGAAGTTTGGTAATCGACAATTCCTTGATTTATTGTTTCTGGTTCATGATTTGGTAAGGGTTTAGGTGAATTTTGTGCGGCAACAAGAAATAAGTATATTGGTAAAAGGGCAAGCGGTAACGTTTGAAATAAGCATAGGTGTAAATAATATATGTTAGGCGATGTGAAACGCGGCGTTAGGGGCCGTATTGTTTGCCGCAGAAGAAAAAACTTGATCGATCAACAGTCAAGAGTGGATCATCATCATCATTGGCAGCCTTGTTCCACGCACTGCTTAATAAGGCCTCCCCCCTTTTGTGTCATGTTTCCCTGGTGTGTGCGAGTCTCATCCAGATCTTCCCCGCTACCTGAGTGGATGCTGATCAGGAGTGCATAAGCATACGCATAATCAGACTATAATGTTCCCACTGCTGAGACTCAGCCTCGTCTTTCTGTGAGAGGGAGTGGGACATAATCTACCACGCGGGCCTAGTGCAGGTTGGTGGATGTTACATGTCTTCGACTTTTTGGTTCTAGGCTTTCTCACGGTGTTATATTTCGCCGTTTTTACAGTACAGTTAACAGTAGTGATTTAATAATTTATACAAAGTAAAGTGCCTGCTTGGCTCCGAATCCATGACATCCAACTCGTAAGTCACGGTCATTAACACTGGGCCAGCACTGCTCCGGAGTGGATGCTGATTAAAAATGATGATGCAGATTGTATAACAAAAACCCTCTGCTTTATAGATGAGGATCAATTCCTCATTCAGCCAATGAAAAAAAAAAAAAACAAGGTTAGCTGTTGTGTGTATTTATCTCAGTTTTCCTAATTTTAGGAACGAGATTCTGTTTTCAAAGAATTATTCAAGAATCTTTATTATAATTCGCTTTGAATCTATACATATTACAAATATTTTTTATTGATTATTGGTAAACCTTTAATACAGTATAGAATCTAACACTAAAATAATATATATATTATAAATTAAAGTCGCTTTTCGTGTACATATGTGTGACCGCGCTATTCTTCTAAACTCCGCAATGAGTTTTGCTGTGTCCTCCACCGTCATTCAGAGAATTTATTCCGGACGGGTCATGTGTGTAATAATTACCTACATAAAGGACATTATTATTTAAATTTAGATTATATGATTCTAGTTAAGGCGAGGTTGTTGCATTTTTAAGTTTTTTGAAGCTATTTATATCTAATTAATGTGAATATTGCGCAAAATGAAAATCATTTTAATAAAATTGAACATATTATGGTCAAGCGCTGACTAAAGACGGAAACATAATTCGAAAAAAAATCGAAAATAAAAATCGCAAAGATGACACTAAATACACAATATACAATGTATAAGTATGGTCCAAAGCACCTTAGAATATATTTTACCCAAAACCTAGTTCTCATGTCCTGCCCTTGTTTTAATTTATTACTCATCACCACGTTAGTGACTCTTTCTAGCCATATCATTTTTCCCACAGTTCCAATACCTAGTTCTATATGCCTGAAAATATCCTCCTTTGTTAGCTTAAAGATAAAGAGATCACAGCGGTACCTAGATATAACACAATATTGGCCATTCGACGCGAAGAAAATATTGGTTTTATCTCTCGAGGGCGATCCGTGGCGCCGAGACAAAGACTCCAATGGATCCTTTTGTTATTCACGTAGGTACTATTTTGGGTAGATTTTGTGTAATATTGGTATGATATCTTTATAATTTTGTTTGAATAGCCTGTAGGGATTACGGGTTGTGATTATGATGGATTAACTGAGGTCTTTGAAAGAAGATTTATCAAGAATTGTAAGTAATTCATTGACGTATAATTGTTTGACGTAGTAGTATGGTTAATAGTAGAAAACTTAGCTTAACATCCGAACTGAAGGCAAAATTGAAAACGATTTAAATTATACCTTAAGACAAGGGCATATGGCACACACTTTGCGACATGCGACTACGACAGCTTGGAGTCAAGACAATTTTCATATATTTTGTTCAAAGCTCCACACACTTTGTCGTCGAGTTAGGGAGTCGAAACGACAGGCTAGGTCGCACGCCCTCGCTACTTGTGGCAGCGTCTAGACGCGTGATGCACGCGCATACCCGATGACAATCGCACGCGACCGGTGAGCGTTATGTCGTCGAGTTGTTGCAGTCGCATAGTATGCGAGGTGGTTTAAACCCTCGAGACGATTTTTAATAACGTCTCCCACGGAGATCTCAGTAGATAATCCGTGGTTTTTTGTACAATTGTGTACTGATATCTTGGCTTAAAGCCGACTAGCTCATTAACTGTGTACACAGTCCAACGTTCAAGGAACTTTCGACTAATTATCCAACACCACAAACTTCCAACGGAAGAAAAAGGGCGAAAAAAAACCTTTTTGCCAAAGAATTTAAACTTTGCCCTTTCACTCAGAGACATCATGAAGCTAATCTTCCTACGGCCGACCAGATTTCCTTGCGAGGATACGGGCAACTAATGCGAGTTTATGACTACTCTGAAAAGCTCACACGCCGAGATTATGGTAGGGCAGGTCTTATGTAGGTTCGTAACTGATTCGGGTTAGGTTAGTTATAGAATAGTGGACTATTTTCACTAATACAACCCCGGGTTATTCGAGTACCTACCTATAACCAATTTATACTAACACAATTTTGTTCTGTTCTATGTAGGTATGTTTTAGAAATCAAATATAGAAAACATTTGTTTTAGGACATACTAAAACTTATGTACGTAATGTACGTGATAATAATCGTAAAATAAGTATATGTTTTATGTGTATATGTACGTATATGTAAATGGTACACCACTGACTACTTGCAGTTTAGTGTCCTTCTCTCTTTTATCCATCCAAAGGTTGTCTTTAAAAGATCGCTCATAGCGAAAAGACCATCCTTTGTGTCTCCCTATGTAAAATGTCTACATTTACACTATCTGCCATTTTTATGAGTACATAATAAAGAGTATTCTAGTCTATTCTATAATCCATACCAATATTACAAAATTTTATGCGAAAGTAACTCTGTTTGTTTGTCTGTCTTTTACCTTTTCACGGCTAAACGGTTTTCGATGAAATTTGGCATACAGGTAGTTAGATCACGACCTGGGTTACGACATAATATGATACTTTTCATCCCGGTAGCACGTTCCGTGGTATAAATTTCCGATCGACACGCGGCCGAAGCCGCGGGATAAGCTAGTAGTCAAAAAAAAATGTCTTATATGCAATGACGTCATTATAATTATTGACGACTAACTGCGCCCCGCTGCTTCACCCGCCTCGTTCGGATCCTAAGGGTCGTAGCGTGATGTTAAACAGCAAACTCTCTCAAGAATTGAGCTATCAAATGATAACACCTTTTTTTTAATCAGTTTGGTAGTTCCAGAGATTCGTTTGAAATAACAAATTCTTCAGCTTTATTATATTAGTATAGCTATAGATAGACTACAGACTATACTGAATAGACAGATATGTGTATATGACTACGGTGTAAAACTAAAGAATAGCGACAAATCACTACACTTGGCAACAAGTAAGAGATAACTCTTAAAAACACTTCGCGATCAACAAAGAAGATCTAGTTTCATTGGATGGAGTAGCAAATTGCATAGTATTGAGTAGGTAAGGCAAAGTTGTTGGAAATTGCAACAAGTTGCGACTGGGGCGAGCATGAAGCTTAATGCTAATGGGGCAAACTTGGCACCAGCTCTGTACGAATAAGGACTCTTGCACACTGGGCGACAAGTTGGACAAAGTTAGGGGGAAGAGACATGATGCATGTTTCTAGTGAGTTTTAGCTTAGTTTAAATGTATGTTCTGACACGTGTAGACTCTTGAATTGGTTTTTAGTTTTTCGTCGCTTAGGACAGTTTTGTTCAATTGGATTTAGTACGTAGTTGTTCCAATTTGTAGGTTTTGTATTCCAGCGGGGCGAGCACGGCCTCTGTGACAGGCTTGAGTCACGCATTTTATCACGGTTTATGCTTCGAAACTGTGATAAAAATGTGTGACTCAAGCCGATCACAGTAGGCCGTGCTCGCCCCGCTGAAGAGACATTATCGTATTAGAAGTTGCTTTTGTAAGATGACAAAAACAGATTTCGTTACATAATCCTTATTTTATTTGTTATACATTTATTTATTCAAGTAACATTGACTCGCACACAATATTTGACTAGTTGACTGGTAGAAAATGCCTCAGGCATTAATTTTTTTTTTTTTTTTTTTACTGCCGAGCGTTTAGTCCTGGGTTCGCTTCCCAGGTCGGGCAAAGTGTCATTAAGTTTTTCCATTAGGAATTCCACAGTTACAGCCTGGAGTTTGGAAGATGACGGTGTGATACCCCCGTGCCGCGGAAAGTACGTTAAGCCGTTGGTTCTGCGCCTGATGTCTCTCTCCAGTCGTGTCTGATTGCCGTCCCATCGGACTATGAGAGTCAGGGAATAGTGCACTATAATATCTACCGCGTAGATGGCTAGTCTCCACTGAGATTGGCTGCCATGACTGAAATTAAGACTGGATTTCACATATAACAAAAATTACTTATATTTATGTATTTAACCATTTATGTACACACTTATATAAACAGACAAGAAGAAAATAACAGAAAAATAGGTACAAAGGTGATGCTTACTTCTAATGAAATCTCTTCCAGCATACCTGCGGTAGGATAGTAGATTTAGAGACGTAGACAGCGTGTGTAAGAATAAAAGAGAAAATATAATAGGTACATATAAGTAATCAAAAACAATTCACTTAATAAAATAAAACAAATAATATGTGAATATACATACAAACATACCTACATAGGTACATACTTCTAAAATAAATAACACTAGAATATTAATATATACGCAACTATGACATACATAGATATAATATGATGTACATTGATAGCCGACGGCTGTCGTTGACGAGCCAATGGTTGCAGCGTCGTTTAAAGGTATATATTTTTTGCGACACTTCGTCCAATTTCCACTGATCATAACACCACAACGATTGATGACATAAGAGCTCCAGGTTCCGAGCTCCGTCAGCAACTATGAGAGCTCCGGGATGTCTGGTGGGACGCATCTTCTACCACTAGTGTGCCACGCCTTAGGCACTTTCTAGGGTACACAAAATCATTTCAACACCCAAGCATATCATGGCAGAAATTGACTGCATGGTGCTGCCGTCTACTTGTTAGCTTTAATAATTCACTAAGAAGGCAGAACTATAATGTTTACTGGATATCATTCAAGTCTAAAGGTCAACTTCACCAATGAACCTGAACGCGATCAGCACATCTGAACCGCGTTCAAGAGCTGTCTGTGACATCATTATTGTCGAATATTGACACTGACAGCTCTTGAATGCGGTGCAGGTGTACTCATCGGGTTTACTAGACCATAACTAGCTGGGCCGATAACCTGGACATCACGGAAATCCGCAGAATACGAGAAGCGCAGGAACTGTCAATGTGGTGTACGTTACCCCAGCAAGAAAGTGTCTCCTAGAGTTATAGGAGTAGAACGTATAATTGGTGCCTTATCTGCTGTAAATGTGCCCCCACATAAAAAATGTGTGCCCCCTGTCGTTTTGGAAAAAAACGGAAAAAACGATTCTTGCTGGAGTAACGTTTTTCTAGCAGGAAAATTCTAAACGAATGACCGGAGAGAGAAAAATTGTGCATGGCCAGAGAGCTTATATGTGTGCCAAAATGTGCCCGCAAAAATAAAAAAATTATACCTTATGAGTGGCAACGTCGCAATTTAGTGTCATATTTATTTATTTATTTATTATTTAATTATTGTTCCCGCGCTTTTTTTCTTTGTACCGGTTCAAACTTTATGCACAAGTAAAAAATAATACTGTACAAAGGCGGACTTAATGCCTGAGGCATTTTCTACCAGTCAACCTTAGGGTGATGCAGAGATATACCATGGCAGGTGCAACATACGGGATAGATAGCTCGGAAATTACTATAAAATACAAGAATAAATACTAATATATAGATACATAGATACATACATATAAACAAAATAAACCTTGTTCAGGAGAAATAACGATCGGTAGAGGAGAAAACAAATCCAGCAACTCAACGCTGGGATGTTTCAGCCAACTTCAGACGGAAATGTTCACGTGCCTTCACTTTAAAAGATAACCGACTGGTTGCTGTCCTGATTTTCAGAGGGAGCGCATTCCAAAGAAAAACCGCCTGGACAAAGAAAGAAGAATGAATGAAACCAGAACGGTGAGAAGGACATCGTAGAAGACGATTGTTGGTGGAACGAAGATTTTTACTATGGGCAGTGCATAAATATTGTATTTGGGAAGTCAGGTAAGAAGGGAAAGTGGGTTTGTCCAGAATAGAAAACAACGTAGACAGAGCCCTCAACTCTCTGCGCTGACGAATGGGTAACCATTTTAAAAGCAGTCGGTGTGCAGATACATGGTCATACTTACGAAGATTGAACACGAATCGAATGCAGTTATTGAGAAGGCGGTCAAGTTTATTGAGGAGATCTGCATTCAGGTCATAGTAACACACATCACCATAGTCAATTATAGGAAATATAAGGGCCTGTACAAGCATTGCTTTTATGTGTGATGGGAGAAGGTTTTTCAACCGATAGAGCGACCGCAACGTTCCGGTGACTTTTTGACTTACAGTCGTGACCTGCTTTCGCCAGTCTAGACAAGTATAGACATGCAGACCAAGATTCTTAACATCAGAGCTAAACGGGATGACTGAGTTGTCGAAGATTACAGGTGGCGCAGTTAAGCCGTTCAGTTTCCTCTTGCTGTAGGGGCTCCCCACAATGATAGCCTGACACTTTGCGGGATTAACCGTCACCCCAAATCGATCAGACCAGTTTTTTACGAAATCCCGGTTTAGCTCCTCAACCGCATCGGATATGTTGCCAACACTTGCTCGGCAGTAAAGCTGCAAATCGTCAGCATAAAGATGATACGCAGTCTTAAGTTCGGTGGTGATGAGGTTAATAAAAATGGAGAATAAAAGAGGAGATAATATACCGCCTTGAGGAACGCCAGCTGCAAGATCACACCAATTTGAAGAAAAGTCTCCAGCATAATAGACTGCTGATGTCCCCGAAGATAAGAGGAAAACCACTTCAGTACCTCCGGAGAGACCATAAGATAGGAAAGGATGGATAAAAGGACTTCGTGACTGACAGTATTAAAAGCATTGGAAAAGTCAATTAACACTAAGACTGTAACTTTAGTGTCTTCCATTCCCCGCCTTATATCGTCGGTCACTTTAAGGAAAGCTGTAACGGTACTGTGCCCGGGCCTGAAACCGGATTGAAATGGACTGATAAGAGAGTTGCGGTGAATAAAGTGGGAGAATTGTTTGTGAACGCTGGCCTCGAGCACTTTAGATAGATATATTTCATAGATAGATAAATTTCATAGATAGATAGATTTCTTTAGATAGATATATTTATATTCATATTTCGTGGTTTTCAATTTTTATCATTTAATAGGAGCTATATTATAAAAATCTGTCTAATTAACTTTTTAGAATTATGTGAAAACTGTGTAAAAGGTAAGAAATTGTTGCGTTTATAGTTCTATTTATATGCAAATAATACATTGGAAACTTGCAGGGCGTTATTTTCATTGTAAAATAACTGTAAGCATTACGGTTACTTACTTTTTAAACACTTTCATGTAATTCTAAAAAGTTAATTAGGCAGATTATTAAAATATAGCTCCGATGAAATTATAAAAATTGAAAACCACGAAATATGACACTAAATTGCGACGTTGCCACTCATCAAAAGGTATAAACGCTCTTAAGGTGAAAATATTATTAAGAAGTATAATCATCAAAATCATCAATACAACCCTCCAAGTTCATAAAGGTGTAGGGCTGACTTTTTCTGTTTTTTTTTTATTCCTACACCTTTATGAACTTGGAAGGTTGTATTGGTGATTATAATTCTGTAACTGCATACGTCTTACAGCCGCGAATAATATTTTAATCAACATACAACCTAGCACTGCCTGCAAATTACAAAAAACGCAAGAAATTTTGAATTTCGCGGGCTTGTTGGAGCATTCCCCTTAATGATGAAAAACTTACTGTTAATTTATCTAACCTACGGCTTATCAATAAATATATATATATATCTATATATATATATATATAAAGACAAATACGGGCTTTTAATTTATATACAAAAAAGAGCTACCTCTTTTTAGTACTAGGTACTAGGTATTCATTACACATTTCATGAACAATTTTTTTTTTAAACATTGGAACCGATCAAATTTTGGGTCAAAGACCTGGAAAATATCTGGAT
Organism: Brachylomia viminalis; assembly: GCA_937001585.2. NCBI lineage: Eukaryota > Metazoa > Arthropoda > Insecta > Lepidoptera > Noctuidae > Brachylomia > Brachylomia viminalis. The sequence continues at coordinate 6,913,515 of OW443302.2, read as the reverse complement.
GTATTTCTTTCGTTCACACATAAATTACTGAATGTATTTTAATGAAATTTAGAATCGAGAAGATAGCTTACCTTGGAATAGAACTTAGGCTACTATTTATAATGTACTTAATCATGTGTAAGGTCATACAAACAGGTAGTAGAATATAATCCAATCCAAATCCAACTTTATTATATTACTTATTACTTTTCTACGTCAGTGTACTCAGGCACAACACGTGTGAACCGGTTAGTGAGTAAAGTAAAGAAGGTCATCGATATGTATGAATCCGTCGCTTTTTAGTAGTCATTCAAATTTGGTCGGATAACCAGCCGTTGCTTACATATTTTGGTTTTTTGTTAATATTTACTTAATGCGAAACATTCCAAGCTGAATATTTTCACCATATATTTTTGACTAAAGGCACAAGATTTTGGTTTACACCTACAAATCTGGGATTGAGCCGGTTCCTTGTATTTTGCCGTCAAAGTTATGACACCATCGTTTTGACTTCTAGCGAGATTATTCAAAAACGCTTGCATGAACAGTTTTGAAACTTTGTATGGTTATTATTAGCGTCAAGAAGGACCGAATACAGTTTTCAGCGAACTTGTGCCTTGTCTAATTTAGGCGCTGCGATGTTTTTTCGGGTTTTCATAAAACCGCGATAACTTGAAAACTATAAATATTTTCGTAAATCTAATTTGGGGCACAATGGGGCATACATTAAGAGCTACTCGTGTATGTTTATTCTACAGGGGCGCATGCAATGGTTGTAGAGATATACCTATGGTTCATCAAAACGTTACTCCAGCAGGAAATGCAATATCTCGAAAACCTGAAGGGGCACAGATTTTATTTTTGCGGGCAGATTTTGGCACACATATAAGCTCTCTGGCCATGCACAATTTTTCTCTCTCCGATCATTTGTTTAGAATTTTCCTGCTAGAAAAACGTTACTCCAGCAAGAATCGTTTTTTCCGTTTTTTTCCAAAACGACAGGGGGCACACATTTTTTTATGTGGGACACATTTACAGCAGATAAGGCACCAATTATACGTTCTACTCCTATAACTCTAGGAGACACTTTCTTGCTGGGGTAACGTACACGTCAATGTGGCGACGCATGGGGTAGACCGATGTTCAGCAGTGGACGTCTTTAGAATGAATGATGATGATGGGGTCATTACTGAATAAATTAATGATAATCATGGTCGGGCAAAGTTTTATTGGGTTTTTCTGTCTGGAATTTCTCAGTAGCAGCCTGGAGTCTGGAATTGTGCCCGGTTGAATGAAAAAGCGGAACACTAAAGGATCACTCGTGTGTTAGACCAATTAATGAAATGTGAAACCGGTGGATGGCAATATAGGCTCGCCCCCTATTACATGGGACTTGCACATAACGATGCACGAAATATGGGTGTACTATAAGTACTCGTACACCTCTGCCCAGCCATCGTGGCTATTATTCAGACCAAAACTTTTAAATAAATGACTTGACTACTTATTATGATAAAAATAAATTGCAATATCACGACGCGGCATCGCCAACGCTTTCATAAAAACTTGGCGAGATATATCTCTGTCATTTTTGTGTAAAGAGGACATCATTTGCATACATCCACTTGAATGAAAAGCTCTTCAGTAAATTAACATAGTCGTTGTTAGGTTACTTTTTGTAAAGAGACCAGTCGATCTAGTCTGTAAAAATCTCGCCGTGAAAACTGGGGTCAAGTGAGCTGTCTATTGTGTAATCCTTAATATCAGCCGGTCGATTCTGTAAAAATCTCACCGCTCACTCCAGCCTCCTTCTGCGAGACAGTGGTTTTTAGTCAGTAAGAGTCTGACAGACCTCCCCCCCCCCAGGGCGGCGGACATCCATGAGGATTTTCCACCCCGGCAACAAAAAAAAAAAGTTGCAGAACAGCACATTCTAAAAAACAGGGTGCTTCAAAGTAGATTACCTGCTTAGTTTTTTTACAACTACGTTGGTATCGGCATTCAGTCCAATTAGATGCGGGGTGCCTGCCATCTGAGCTCAATTATGGTGTACCCAATACATACATTTTTCAATCCACCGCTGTTTATAAGTCTTCTTGTGAAATTACCATAAGCCACGGTTTTTAGCTGTCCTCAATCAAGCTTATATTAGGTACTTTTACCTTCTCTTAATGACTATCATTATTAACCTTAATCAAACGTGTCAGCTATCCTCATCATTCTTAACACATCAACAACAATAATATCAACAATTACAATTTAACCTGAATATTTCCACAATATTCAAATAGAAGCCAAACACAAGACCCATTTCTGTAGGTACAGCTGCATGTCAAATTTACACGACAGCATTCTGCCAAGAATAATTCCCAGTTGCAATTTGAATTTGAATGTCTCGAATGGCGCACGGGGGATTATAATTGCATACCTTTTCGCCCGACGAACTCTTTAATTAGAGGTCTCCCGTAAGAAAATATGGCGGGCTCTAATTTGTTACGGTATTTTTTTTAAGGAATGGTAGTTGAGAAAATATTGAAAGGTGGAAGAAAACATTAGAAAATGATTTTTGTGGTTTGAATGTTCAATAGAATTAACGCTTATATTATAATATGTTAATGGTATAATTGCCTAAGCTATTGTTTTGTTAAAATTTGATAAGAACGTTTAAAAACTTGCTTACCTACTTAATATTTGGCCAAGTGTTAAATAATATGATTGTGATTTTAATAATAAAGATCACGTAAAAAGTCCTGAATATCCAAGGATATTATACATACGAAAGTTAGTATCTATACCAGAAAAAGTTTCCAATAATAACCTCCAGTACACGGCAAAAGAAAAGTGTGAGTTCGGAGCACCCTGTCAGGAACGAGGTTCCGAAGCATTTTAAAATTTTCCCAGCCGCCATCTTGGATTTTTGTATTGATCGCACTATCGGCTTTAGCACCCTCGAAAAACAAGAATACTATCTCTCTCTTTCTTTTCTATGTTTAATAAGTTTCACGTTTAATTAATTTTCTCAATTTATTATACCGGACACACACTTCCCTATGTGTTTGTTATTCCAGCGCGGCAGCGTATCGCACTCGTGGGTTGCAGCTGAAAATCAGCGTCAGGTGGTACACCTTGTGTTATCATCTGACATTATGCTGAGCTGAGGCCTGTTTGGCATTATAATTATTATTGTTGTTTTCTGTTAGTTTTAAGGTGTATTTATTTTGCTGTAATGCCAATAAACGCAATTTTCTTTCTTTCTTTCTTTATATACATATAATAAAAAGTCGCTCGGAGGGGACATAACGCTTTTTCGTTATAATTATGACGATATCAAAAAAAAAAAAAAAAAACTACAGGTTTACTCCTACCGCAAGCTGCGTTATAGAACTTCGTTCCACAAATCAATTGCGTTTAAAAGCTATTTGTTACAATACAATGAAGAACTATATCAGATTAAAACTTAATCCGCTCATTTCGGAAATAATAAAAGTAACAGACGCTAAAATCCCATTCACCACAGTAGCATGGATATATATATATATTATTCCATTCAACTACGTATAAAAACTGTACAAAGAAAACAAGAATGATCGTCAAGTATATGCGTGATACCAGCTTACTCTAATATTGATATTCAAAGGGTATTTGCTTGCATTACAAAGGGTTTCAATTTTATTTGCAAGCCCCCAGGGACCTCACATAAAATCTGTCGGGATTTGACGCAGCGCTGACTGGATGAAAATAGAGGTATAAGTATCTTACGCCGGCACTGTCTGTGTTATGCCATCGTGTGTAGCGACCCGAATAAATTCGAATTTAGAAAAAAGCTGTTCTGATTCACACGTTATGACGTTCGAAAATCTAATTTAAAAAACGAACGCTATCGTTTTTTCTTTTTTTTTGAACAAGCGTTCGGAATTGTGTTTGGAGTATACTCCTCTAATTAAAATTTGCTAATCGAGTTGCCTAAAAACAATGGACGCGCGGTGACATTAAACAATGAAGGGTACTAAGAACAAATCTAAACCCTTTCGGGCGGTCGGTGCACGAAAACAATTAATATGATTTATGAGAGAAATAAAAACCCTTGAGGCCATTTAGCAGCATTTTTGCTTTAGCAATAGTCGACTTTCGTAATAAAATTTGATTTATAATATATTAAATTTCACAAAGAAAGCGGGAGAATATTGTATTAGCGAAATTGTCGGTAAAAAATCGTGAGTATAGGAATAATATACTTTATAAGCAAGGGTTCTACTTCCCTTTACGTTGTATTTTCTTGGAATTCTGAAGCCTCACTGGTTCCCTTCAAACGAAGTGGGCAATTTATATTTACAAGTAAAATAACCAGGTGTGTACATTGTATACTCAAGATATTTTTCTCGTAGGTACTAAGTATATTTTGGCCTATATTTTGTTCGTAAAGATGTAGAGTTTTTTTTCATTTCTAGACAAAAATAGTGCCTGCGTAAAAAAAATTATTTTAGTTTGGCACTGTATACCCATCTTATTTATGATGATAGGTAAAATAGTGCTATTAGGTTGAAAACCGAGGCGTATACCTATAATATGTATGTAGTTGGGAAATCGATAGACGTATAATTATACTTATTAATATGTCGGCGCATCATCACCGTCGTGGCCGGAGTCACACATATTTGTTTGCACCAATATATCACACAAATACACAGTAATAGGAAATGGCAGGAAACTATTTAAAAGAGTACATAGAAGATACCTTACTTCAAATCAGGGTGTTTATTCCACGAGCAGCGCACAAAGAATGTCCTTTCATTCGCACTACAACAGTTTTTATACACAAAATTACCGCCAAACTTTACCGCCAAAAAGAATTTATATAAATCAAGCGGATATGTCAAAATAATTATTTACAGGAAGTTACATTTTAAATCATTCAAGTCAAGATAAATCTTTAATAATATTAACTCTAAAAGAATTTCTATTTTAAACAATTCAAGCGGATGTGTCAAGATAAATCCATAATACCAACATAGAAACTTAATAAAAATAAAGTCAACCGGAAACGCACAACGTTTTAAATAAATCAAAAGGAAGTTTACGAATAGAAACTTTATATAAATTGAACCGGAAATCTCAATATTTTAAATACATCAAAATAAAAACTTAACATAGACTTAACCGGAAATACAAATATTAATTCAATAAATAACATACAAGTCAGATTAAGTACAAAATAATCGAAACAAGCTTAAAATTAAAATCAAATAATGGTTTGGCGCCCATATATACGTCTATCGGTTTCCGAATCGGTTTTCGGACGTACTACATTATTTAGGTAATTATAGGTAGCCTGTACTAGGTATTGTCTTTTTAGGAAACTAGGTGTATTTCTATAAAACCGGCCAAGTGCTTGTCAGATCACACCCAATGAAGGGTTCCGTAGTTGGGATTTTTTAATTATTTATCGCAAGAACAAACATAACATTGTAGTTGAAGAACATGATGCCCCATACATTTCAACTGTTAACGATTAATTGTCGATCAACTTACATTTGCTGCAGCTTACTTTTCATACTTAGGTACTGTAGTGCTGCGTAAACACTCAGACCTTCCATTTGATCCTGTTGTTGTTACCTTTGGGTAACAACAACAGGATCTGACAGGAACGCAGATCTGACAGAGTCTGCCAGGTGGAATCTGCCAGAGTTCAAGTTGTTCGGTGGCAATATCAGTTTCTTAGCTCCACTTTGTCCAATCAAGTAAATAAACAGCTCAATATATACCCACTGGCCTTACGAGAATGTCGAAGGATCACGGGTAAATGGCTTCAAATACTCACTTATGAAGAATTAGAAACATAGGTATGTAAAAACATAAAACTCACTTTCCAATGGCCTTTATATATATAACATGCACAAACACACACCCCTGCACAAACGGACACACCTCTCTCACACACACACAACACTCACAAATACACTCCACGCACAAAACATACACAATCCTTCCATTCAAACACAATCTCACATGAAATTTCACACTGAAAATATTTTTCAGTTTTATTTTAATTTGTATTTTTCTTTTTAGTTTTGCTTTTTTCTCGACTTTTTGGAGGTGGGCGTTAATGACTGCAACACAGTATTATACTAATACAGTTGTGATCGAAACAGAGTTTTTCGTTTCAATAAATTTATTTATTGATTATTTGAAGTCGGTCGACTATTACTCGTTTACTTGTACAGCCTACTTAGCTGTGATCGTTATCCTTTTAACCTCGTTATACTTGTTTACAGGGTGGCAGGGATATCGAAGCGCATCCCCTTTTTTTTTAACTATGGTAATCATCAAATAACCTCTCTGGCCGGAGCGGGAGGGCGTGTCAGACTCTTACTGACTAAAACCCACTCGTGTTCCTTCAGTTGCCTGTGCCAGGGGCCACGATAACTCGTTCGGACTTTCCCACAATTCTGGCAGGCATCGGCCCTAGCGGACCCCGCTATTGGTGCTGACATCTCTTTGAGGCGCGCGTGGAACACAACGCGCTGTTGACCCGGGCCTGGTCTTTATCGGACGTCGAGCTGCCCATTGCTCGCCGTCCGCAAGCCCACGCCTACAGACCGTCGTGGAGGAGGTTGTGTCGTCGTCAACCCTGTCCAAAGGAGGATAAAGTCTTAGGCGGTATTCACAAATAAGACTTCGTTGTAAATTCCTAAAACCACTTCACGTCAGATAGGAGGGGTACGTTAGTGTCCCACACCACGTGAGTGGAATGTCTTGACGTCAGAGGCAGCGCCTCTCACTCGGCAGGAGGAATGTCCCGGGCCTTTTACGGCATGTGGGAGGAGCGCCCTAGTATCGGAGAACTCCCCGCCCAAGAGTAGCTGGTTGCGGCGTCTCACGCCACGTAATTAAGTAGCGGAGGGAATTTGACACACACACAATAGTTGCCACTATGAATGAAACATATTTCCACCGTAAATGACTGTATTTCTTATTTTTTTGGTAATATAAATATATCAGAGACTGAGTTAAGTGCTGAACTAGATTTGGTTAAAAACTGAGCTAAAGACTGCGTTAAAGACTGCTTCAAAACTGTTTCCAGACTGAACAAGACTGAGCCCTTGCCAGGAACGACGGCCACTTTTATAGTCCTGGTCGAACATTCTGGAAGTATATTTTGAACATTTCAAACATAATCAAAATTACTTCCTATTTAATTGTCGGCCAGAAACAATAAAAACGGCTTACAGTGAGAACCTCATCGTATTACGCTAGTCTTACAGTGAATACCTCATCATGTTAGCTTCTTATAATAACAAATCTGACAGATGACAATTTGTGCTAAAATGTCAAAGTATAAAAATATTCTATGATTTTTTAAAAGGAAGAAATTAATAGTATGAAATACAGATTTGGATGTAAAAAACTTTCAAAGGTAACTAAAGGCACCTAAAGGTTTGCTTTTCAGTGGTGTTATAAAAAAAATATTTTTACTTAACAGTGTTATAAAAATTACTGACTTCCAAAAAAAAACACAAAGTGAAAACTAGCTTTGATTTCGGAAATCGGTGTCCTTGGATCTGTATTTAAGTTTTTACACCGACTTCCGAAATCAAAGTTATTTTTTTTAGTAAACAGTTTTAGTTATGGTACCTACCCCACACCAATTCGAAAACGATCGTCTTACACGTCCACGTCCGTTTGAAGGCGGTTTTTTTTGTATTTAAAAATAATGTAGGTATTGTTGATTTTTTTTAAACTGCTCCACTGATTTCGATAAAATTAAAATGGGACCACCTGGGAAGTATTATACTCCTTGAAACAAAAACAGAATTTTCCAAATCAGTTCTGGCGTCTTCGAGTAATCGGTGAATAGGATACATTCCGGAGAATTGAGAACCTCCTCCTTATTTGAAGTCGGTTAAAAAGATGTAAAATGTGAGTTAAATGTGTGTCATACGATTTCATACCTGAAAACGTAGATTTAGGTATCGTGCCTACGCCACGCTCACGCCCCTAGCCGCCGCAAGAGACGCCCTGAGCGTCGGGAATCGCAAGCTGATTCTCGGCCACCGTAGGCGCGGGCTTGCGAACAGCGAGCAATGGGCAGCTCGCGGTTCGATAAGAACAATGCCTGGGTCGATGGCGCGTTGTGTTCCACGCGCGCCTCAAAGAGATGTCAGCGTCAATGACGGGGTCCGCTAGGGCCGATGCCTGCCAGGGTTGCGGGAAAGTCCGAGAGGGATACCGTGGCCCCTGGCACAGGCAACTGAAGGAACACGGGTGGATTTCTGTCAGTAAGAGTCTGACATGCCCTCCCACTCTGCCCAGAGCAGGAGAAGTTATTTGATGAATCCTCACCCTCAAAAAAAAAAAAGAGTGCACTTGACTCTAACAAAAATTAGCACTTTAAAGCTTAATATTTCGCAAACGGATCCCTGAATCGAAAAATGGTTTTCACTTATCCGCAATATCTTGAGCGGCCAATCCAACGACACCCTACACTGTAATAAATGAGAAAAAAGAAGTTCATTCTCACTTTACGTGGCAAAAAAAAATATTACTTTCAAGATTTTATTTTATCACTTTGTCGGCGAGATTAATTATGTATACCCATGTCACAGCTTTCTATTACTAAGAGTGTCTGAGCTAATCCGCGGACAAACAGACGGACATGGGAAAACTATAAGCTTCCTTGTTGACTACGGAACGCTGTTTTATTTTTCAGTGATATGTTTTATGTAGATAGTATGTATAGCTTGGTCGAATTATCTGTGCACCTGGAGTTGATGACGTCATTTCAACGCTTTGTTTGCGATGACGTGGTGAGCGCGGGGAGGTGAGCGGTGTTGCGTGGGGAGAAATGGCATTCCAGCGAGGTGCATAGTTAATTCGACCAAGTAGTACCTTCAAAACACAGATTATGGACAGTAGCATAGTTTGTGCTAGTTACAACAAACTGTAGGTAATATACAATCCGGGTGGTAACGGCATTTAAGCTAATTATCCAGTACTGTTTATAAGTCCGATTACAAGGCCAAAGACCACCCACCGGCAGCAGAAATTCCAATCAGAAAAAGAAGGACGTAGCATTACTTATAAGAGACTAGCTATTTCCCGTGACTGCACCCGCGTAGTCGTCGGAAATTATCCCACAGGAACTTATGTACTACCCGGACAATAATGTCCCAACCCAGGACTTGCTATGTCTGTGTACCATTCAACCGTTAAGGCGTGAAAAGGTTACAGACAGCCAGACAGTTAATTTCACATTATTTTAATATATTATAAGTATTCGTAAAGAGCATGGATAATTATACCTTCTTGAAACTAGCATAACACTGAACTATAAAACTTCTAACCAGCACAAGTTACTAAAGAAAACCTTACCGTCCGCCCACTGCATGTAGATAGAGGTGATCTGTCGTGCAAAGGTCACGTGCCACGTAAACACCTCAGTGATCTTTCTTCGTGCAGCGGCTAGAGCGAGCCTTATTTATAACCTGCTGAGCTAATGGCTGGTGACATTTTAAAACTTGATTCTGTAAGTCAGCTTTGGTAGTGGATTGCTTTAGAAACGGATGTCGTTTGATTTAAAAAAACTGTCCATAAAGTTTCTGCGCTTTCTTCTCCATAGGGAATAATAATTCGTTTTGTAATGGCCAACTAGCTTCATCTTTCTGATTGACTGACTCCTTGACAATTTAAAGGTGCCTGTAAATGGTTTAAATGAAATAAATGCTTTGAGTTTGATTGTGTGTTATTAAAACATACGTGTGAGTTTGTAAAGGGCCGTAGAAGAGGTTTATACACGAGTGTTTTGATACATGGAATTTCATTAAAAACACACTAAATAATATCGTAAACTACCTGACCCAACAGCATTGTTCTGTTCAAATTTCAATTAATGTTTCTTATTCCCCTGTTTTTTTTTCCTGATAACTTTTCCATGCCCGTATTGCACCAAACAAAACAAAGTATAACGCATATTATCCATCGTTTGAATCGTGCGAAATGGTTTTAGAATAATACAAAATCCCACGGAAAATAGACAATCAGTTTTTCCCGGATTTGAAAGCTTTTCGGGAATCTTTTAATTTTGTTCTTCCACTTGGAACTTAATTCAGACTACAAAGAACATTTATAACAAAAAATAGCCATACCGGTCTAGCCGTTCTCTAGTGATGCGCTTACTAACGAACAGCAGTTTGTTTTTATTTAAATAGATAGTGCCAAAATCCAACATTTCACCGCGACGTGGCACGGCGTGCGGCGCGTACTCTCCACAGCAGCAACCGATCAGCTGTTGCAATAACGCGCCACCATTTTATGCTACAGATAGTGTAGAAACAGCGGTTGGATGATTCTAATATGCTTCACATTATTCACAAATATTGGTCTAATAATTTTCGTCTAATCAATTTAACTCACATTATTCAACTGCGTTATTTATTTATTTTATTCAGCGGCTGTCGACGAAAAATAAAACCTATGAATTCAGAACCCATTGGTCGAGCTATATTTTAATAGAAAAAAAAGTTATTTTAAAGCATTATTTTCTTAGGGAAAGTGTGTGAAACATGTTAATTTTATTAGAATTGCACGTGGATAAAGTGTAGATTTTAGGGTAGATATTTGAGAGTAGATAAAAATAACTAAGAAATAATAAAATAAAAATATAAAACCAAATTCAGTACAGTAGGTACACACATATACGTGGGTCACACTGAAAGTTTTTAGAAAATAAAAAATGGGATGATGTAGAAGCCTGTTAATATTTTTATTGCTTTTCGAAATAGACTCCGTTCCTTTCTAACCACCACAAGGTCAAAACTGTAAGGAGGATGACTTACTAACTCCGCACTTTCGATAGACAAATATTCGATAATTCGTCTGGCGGAGTGAGCTGGACCGTTGACACGGTGGAGGAAGAGCCTGCTTCATGGGCGCTGCTGTCTAACATTTTCCAAGACAACTGGTAAACAATGACTGACATACCAATCTGTAGTAAGTCTTTTTATTTTCTAGGACAATTGTTGCGAAATGACCCGTCCGTCCAAAGAATGAGGCAATCAACTTTTTCCCTTGAATTCTGCCCTTCTTTACCTTTGTCGGAAAATCTTTGAATGAAGACGTCCATTGCGCAGATTGCCATTTGGTTTCAGATTCGTAGCAATATATCCAGTTTTCATCGCCTATGACGATGTCATATACAGCATTCGAGTCAAATCCGTCATCATTTTCAAGCATTGAGCCGACCTATCCAAACGACGGCGTTTTTGATCTTCCGTCAAATTATGAGGTATACAAAGCTTTCTGACGCCTAAATGTTCATTTAAGACTTTTGGTTTTTGACTAATACCTAATACGCCTAAAGCTGCCCGAATCTGTTGATATGTCACCTTTTAATCAGCTTCTATCATTACCCGCAAAGCACTTACTTACGTTATCTTCAGTAGTCGTCGTAGAAGGAGACGTCCTTCAAACAAAGCAAGCTCACTAATATTATAATAATAATAATAATAGCGACTCTGTTTATTTATTTATTTTATTATTAAAACTTTATGCACAAGTAAAAAAATAATACTGTACAAAGGCGGACTTAATGCCTGAGGCATTTTCTACCAGTCAACCTTAGGGTGATGCAGAGATATACCATGGCAGGTGCAACATACGGGATAGATAGCTCGGAAATGACTATTAAATACAAGAATAAATACTACTATATAGATACATAGATACATACATATAAACAAAATAAACCTTGGTCAGGAGAAATAACGATCGGTAGAGGAGAAAACAAATCCAGCAACTCAGCGCTGGGATGTTTCAGCCAACTTCTGACGGATATGTTCACGTGCCTTCACTTTAAAAGATAACCGACTGGTTGCTGTCCTGATTTTCAGAGGGAGCGCATTCCAAAGAAAAACCGCCTGGACAAAGAAAGCAGAATGAATGAAACCAGAACGGTGAGAAGGACATCGTAGAAGACGATTGTTGGTGGAACGAAGATTTTTACTATGGGCAGTGCATAAATATTTGTTAACTATTAAATGAAATCATGGAATATACATTGAAGAACACTGTATTTTATTATATAATAATGTGACAATTTTATATTAACAGTATCCTAGCAACCATACCAATGTACCAAAGACATATTAGGTCTGCCATAGATACTTCACATCCTCGGAACTTTTTAAAAGAATATTATGGTAATATATTCTTTAATCCTAATGCTGAACTCAAATTATGCAGCCTGGGGCCGAAAAGTGGTTTGGTAAACATATCAGCCAACTGCTGCTCCGAAGGAACATGCGTTACGTCGAAGTCACCGTTGCTAACACATTCTCTTACAAAAAAGTGTTTCAGCTTGATGTGTTTGGTGCGCTTGTGGTATTCATATTTTGGGTTGTGCGCAAGTTTTACAGCCGATTCATTATCCAGGTTCAATACTGGTTTCTCAATTTTTATCAAGTTGTTCATAAGACGATTCAACCATAAAATCTCTTGTGCACATTCGCTTGCTGCTATAATCTCCGCTTCAGTCGAAGAGATGGAGACTGTTGTTTGTTTCTGGCTTCTCCAGCTAATAACAGCTCCAGAGAATAAGCACACCATTCCAGAAGTTGACCTTCCAGTAGTTTGGTCTCCCGCATGATCTGCGTCGCTGTAGCAGACTAAGCGTGGAGGCGACTTTTCAGTATACGTTAGCCCATTTTGTTGGGTCCCTTTCAAATACCTGAAGATGCGTTTTACCAGCATGATATCTTTCTTAGTGGGTGCTCCAAGGTTTCGAGATGCGACACCCAGAGCATATGAAATATCAGGCCTTGTGCCTACTGATAAATATGCCAAAGCACCCACGGCTTCTCGATATGGGAAATTCGCGTTGACATCCTCTTCCTCTGCCATCTCATTTTCTTTGATGATTGGCGTTGGTGCTGGTTTGCAATTGGACATTCTATATTTTTCTAAAACTTTCTTTGTGTAGGCCTTTTGACATATTGAAATGGTCTTGTCCTTACGGACAATAATTTCCATTCCTAGGAAGTATGACGCAGGTTTCGTAGTTATCTTAAACCTTGTTTTCATTTCCTTGATAAATTCATCTCCTGCTCTGGTAGTATTATATGCTACAAGTCCATCGTCAACATAAAGACCAATAAAGACTTTAGATTGTCCTCTGATTCGAACATATAAGCATGGATCCGTTTCACTCTGTTGGAAATCAGAATTTCTTAAGAATTCGGCAATGCATGTGTTCCAGCATCGTGGTGCCTGTTTTAGACCATAGAGGCTGCATTTCAGCTTGCAGACTCGTTTGGTGCCATCCTGATAGCCATCAGGCTGTTTCATATAAATGTCTTCCTTCACTGTGCCGTTTAGAAAGGCGGTTGAAACATCGAACTGATGTAGTTTTAGATTTTCTCGAGCAGCTACCGCAAGCAATGCTCGAATTGTGCTCAGACGGACCACTGGACTGAATGTTTTATCATAATCAACTCCAGGTTTCTGGGAGTAACCTTTGATAACCATTCTGGCTTTATACCTATCGACGGTACCATCAGGATTCATTTTTATTTTATACACCCATTTGCAAGGGAGGGCTTTTCGTCCTTTGGGTAAATCAACCAGATCCCAGGTTTGGTTTTCATGCAGTGAAGTTATTTCACTGTGCATGGCATCTTGCCATTGTGTTTTGTTAGGAGATTCCATCGCTTCTTTGAAGGTCTCAGGCTCTTTAGGCTTGTGAAGATTTTCGATTTCTTCAGCTGCTGCCAAAATAAAATCATCATAGCGTTTAGGAGCTCTGATATTTGACCTGTCTCTCAAAGACCTCATCTGAACGGTGGCATTATCTTCAACATCAGCATCTGTTTTATCATCGTTGGCAACGGTAGAAGATCCGGAAAGAGATTCGTATTCACTTTCATCATTCTCTGGTTCCATTTGTCGAACGTCGTCACTACTATCGACCAAACTTTGTTGCAGCGTTTTATCTTGATCTTCTTCGTCAAAATCACTATCATGTTGCTGATCATCTGCTTCATGATTATCAAGCTTAATATCCACTCGCTTGTGTGTTGTTTTCTGCGATGACGTTTTATTAGGTTGTTCTTGTGAAAACTCTAAATCTGTGAACAGTCTGGATATTGCATTTTTATTCGATTCATCGTAGAACATGGTCTTCAATACCCTAATATCTTTTGAAGTTATGATGCTGTTCTTCGATGGTATGAATATCCTGAAAGCTTTGGATGTTTCAGAGTATCCCGCAAACATTCCAGGAATTGCCTTTGGTGCAAATTTGTGACCGTTAGTGCCTTTCATCAGAACATAAGTCTTGCAGCCGAACACGTACAAATGATTAATACATGGCTTCCTCCCAACCCATCGCTCGAATGGCGTTTGGTTCTGAATGGCGCTGTTTATACTCCTGTTTGATAGGTAGTTTGCAGTGAATACTGCTTCGCCCCAGAATTTTAATGGTGCCTATGCGTCAATCATTATTGCTCTCGCTTTCTCCACAAGAGTACGATTCTTCTTTCAGCAACTCCGTTTTGGTTCGGGGTGTAGGGTGCGGTGAGACGTCTCTGTATACCGCAACGTTTCAGATAAGCGTTGAACTCTTTGTTCACATACTCAGTGCCATTATCTGATTGTAAGAATTTGATTTTGACCCCAGTATACGTTTCCGCTAACTCCTTGAACTCTTTAAACTTTTGTAATACTTCGTTCTTGCTTTTGATCATATAAACTCGACTGTATCGGCTATAGTCGTCTATAAAAGTAACGAAGTACTTGTTTCCGCTTACTGTAGGCGTTCTGATAGGTCCACATACATCGCTATGAACGATTTCTAAGCGTTCTGTTGTTCGTTGAGTTGTTTTCTCACGGGGGGCAGGTAATCGATGAAGTTTTGCCTGGATACAGATTTCACACTCTGCCAAGGTGTCAGAAGCATCAAAGTTCAAGCCAAGCAAACTCTCGTTTTTGAGTGCACGTTTCATATCTTTGGCGTTCATGTGACCAAGTTTTCTGTGCCAGTCGTCTATGTTTGATATATTCGATTTCTTTTTAGCAATTCGAATCGAAACAGTGTCATCATTATGATTGGCCAGATTGTTGCGCTCATGTTTATTTGGTTTGATGTAATAAAGACCATCTCCTTGTTTAAATGCGGTGAGAGTTATTCCATCTTTTGGATTGTTGACCGTCGCTTTAGATTTTGTGAAGAGGACAGAACAGCCAGCATCTGTCATCTTACTGACAGACAACAAATTGGTGCACAGACTAGGTACGTATAGCGTGTCTCTTAGCTGTGTAAGAGCTATGCCATTACCATTTTTTGTTACAAAGGAGACTGTACCTATTCCTTTAATCTCTGCAGTTTGTTCTTCAGTTGCAAAGTTCAGTTTTCCGGATGTTTTCTCTATAGTCTTAAATAAGTCTCGTTTATAAGTCATGTGAGACGTACAACCGCTATCCAAAACCCAAATGCAGTTTTCATATTTTTTGTTATGTGTAAGGAGGCACTGCATAGCAAAATTGGTCTTATGAGAACCGTTAGTGTGTTTATTAGGCTTCTCACTATTTTTCTTCCAGCAATTCGTACAAATTTTGTGAGTCTTGCGTTTGAAGATGTTACCACTACGTTTGCAAATTTTACAGGACGTGTATAAGGCTTCTTCTTGAAAAGAAGATTCAGGTTCGTCGTTATTAGTCATGTTTTGGCTATGACGTGCTTCACATTCTTCTATAATTTTAGTTCGAAGCTCCTCTGGCTTCGGAAGAGTGTCTCGCGATTCTATAGCGACTCTGAAGTTCTCGAATTCCTTTGAGAGACTGTACAACATCATGATTGTTAACAGGTCCTCATTTATAGCTACGTCCATGTCTGCCAATTTGTCAACTATATCCATAAACTTGTTTAGATGAGTTCTTACATCGTGCCCTTCTAATTTTGTTAGGATCAGTTGCTTTAATAGGGATGCCTTTCGCGCAGGTCCCTTGCTGGCGTACGTGTCTTTCAATTTTTCCCATAATGCTTTAGCAGTAGTGCAATTTTTAATTTGTATAAGCTCAGAAGGAGCGATTATAAGTACGAGTTCAGATCTCGCCTGTCTATCGCCTTCTTTATCAACCACTGCAGCATCAGTCTCGATGTATTTCCATAATTTGTGTCGTACGAGTACAGCTTCAGCCTGTATTACCCAAGTGTCGTAGTTCTCTCTAGTTAGAGGTTCAATTTTAGTGCTCGACATTTCGGAAAGGTTAAAACTTATTATTACGTACACGCTCTGCTACCATGTTAACTATTAAATGAAATCATGGAATATACATTGAAGAACACTGTATTTTATTATATAATAATGTGACAATTTTATATTAACAGTATCCTAGCAACCATACCAATGTACCAAAGACATATTAGGTCTGCCATAGATACTTCACAATATTGTATTTGGGAAGTCAGGTAAGAAGTGGAAGTGGGTTTGTCCAGAATAGAGAACAACGTAGACAGAGCCCTCAACTCTCTGCGCTGACGAATGGGTAACCATTTTAAAAGCAGTCGGTGTGCAGATACATGGTCATACTTACGAAGATTGAACACGAATCGAATGCAGTTATTGAGAAGGCGGTCAAGTTTATTGAGGAGATCTGCATTCAGGTCATAGTAACACACATCACCATAGTCAATTATAGGAAATATAAGGGCCTGTACAAGCATTGCTTTTATGTGTGATGGGAGAAGGTTTTTCAACCGATAGAGCGACCGCAACGTTCCGGTGACTTTTTGACTTACAGTCGTGACCTGCTTTCGCCAGTCTAGACAAGTATCGACATGCAGACCAAGATTCTTAACATCAGAGCTAAACGGGATGACTGAGTTGTCGAAGATTACAGGTGGCACAGTTAAGCCGTTCAGTTTCCTCATGCTGTAGGGGCTCCCCACAATGATAGCCTGACACTTTTCGGGATTAACCGCCACCCCAAATCGATCAGACCAGTTTTTTACGACATCTAAATCCCGGTTTAGCTCCTCAATCGCATCGGATATGTTGCCAACACCTGCCCGGCAGTAAAGCTGCAAATCGTCAGCATAAAGATGATACGCAGTCTGAAGTTCGGTGGTGATGAGGTTAATAAAAATGGAGAATAAAAGAGGAGATAATATACCGCCCTGAGGAACGCCAGCTGCAAGATCACACCAATTTGACGAAAAGTCTCCAGCATAAACAGACTGCTGACGTCCCCGAAGATAAGAAAAAAACCACTTCAGTACCTCCGGAGAGACCATAAGATAGGAAAGGATGGATAAAAGGACTTCGTGACTGACGGTATTAAAAGCAGCTCGGTTCTCGCGAATCATCAATGAGGTTGCTTCGATCACGTTTAAACTCATTAAACCAGTTGTAAACAGTGGCATGGGACAGGCCTTTGTCGTGAAATGCTAATCGAAGTCTATCGTAACGTTGTTGTTGAGTAAGAACGCAACGAAAGTCGTAATAAATTATTGAACAAAAATTATCTCTATTCAAATCGATTTCGACGCACGACAGACACTTTTTAAATTACCGCCAATTCTTAAAAACAAATGACATGAATGAATTCACTACACATCTACAGATTCGCAACGAGTTCGTAATTCGAAAAAAATAAATATCATCGGCTGCTTTTCTTACTGGCCTATTTTAAAAACTTTCAGTGTGACCCCCGTACCCACAGAGTACTTCCCGTACCTTAAGTAACTCACGAAGAGGACGGATATCACTATAATGTAATATAACGTAAAGAACCTCAAGAGGTAAATAAAACGGGGGTTATGTCTCATAATATAACCGCAACTACCGCGCGTTTAAAACTTCATAGAGCGACAATGTTGCATTTAAAGATCGCGGGGTGACAATTCCTTGCCGTAGACGTGACGTAGGTAAGATTGTAGAACTGAAGATTTAGTAACTAAAGTAATAAGATGCTGGGTGGATAGTGTTTAGTATTTTCTGATTTTTTGCTGATTAGCGTTTTTACAATTTAATTACCTATGTAGTTGAGTACTTAAGTACATAACCATAGCCACATTCTCCTTTAAACGATCATGGTTAGTGTGTAATAGTGTGGGAGGCTACCAGCTAGCTGACTCCGTAATCTTTGCAGCACGGCTTGAACTATTGTCTTTTAACGACAGTGCAAGCACAAGAACAGCTAGCATTCATCGAAGCGGCTTGTATATAACTAGCTTTTGCCCGCGGCTTCACCCGGGTGTTTATCGGAAAATATCCCACGGGAACGTACTACCGGGATTCAAAGAACCGATATATATATATACAGACAGACAGATCAC
Source organism: Brachylomia viminalis (assembly GCA_937001585.2). Taxonomy (NCBI): domain Eukaryota; kingdom Metazoa; phylum Arthropoda; class Insecta; order Lepidoptera; family Noctuidae; genus Brachylomia; species Brachylomia viminalis. Next base: position 6,895,208 of record OW443302.2, on the reverse strand, counting down.
ACACGACAGATTGCTTAACTATGGTATCCGGTTCATATTCAACCTCCGAAAATATGACCATGTGTCGAGCTATAGGTCTGAGTTCAAATGGATGTCCATTCGCCAAAGAAGAAGTTTGCATGCTTTGACCACGCTTTTCTCCCTTCTTAACTCTCCCACTCCTCCTTCTTATCTCGTGTCTCACTTCCAATACCTATGTTCTTCTCACGCTAAGAATCTGCGTTCTTCTAACAATCTTCTTCTACTCTGTCCTTCTCATACTTCTGACTTTGTTCATTCTTCCTTTCATATTCAGTCCATTCTTCTTTGGAATGCGCTTCCTCTTGATATCAGGACGGCTACCAGTCGGTATGCATTTAAGCGGAAATTGCAGAGTTATTTTCGTAACAAATAGAGTAGAGTCATCTTAACATCTCTCTTCCTTGAATTTGTATATATATATATGTTTATGTACCGTACGCAAAATACGCGCATTGACGTGGAGTTGCGGACACCAGCCCGTATTACCTATTACCTATATATTTATGTAAGTATATAGTATAGTAAATAGTATGTATGTTTATAGGACTTATTTGTGTACGTTGTTTTGATAGTTTATTTTTTTATCATTGTTAAACATCGCTCAAAATCAATCCTTTCCTTTTCTTTCAATTAAAGCACCTGCCATCTAATCTCTTCACCACCCTTGGTTGACTGGTAGAGAATGCCCCCTAAGGCATTAAGTCCGCCTTTGTACCTTTTGTGCGAAAAGTAATAAATAAATAAATATATTATAACGATTGTTTATAACCTGGGTTAATACAATCTGTGTCCCAAATTTCATCCTAATCCGTTTAGCCGTTTTTGCACCAATCCAGAACATAAACTAATCAGAGCGGGAGAAGTTATTTGATGATTTAACAAACCAAAAAAAAAAATAATAATAAAGGGTCAAATTAAATTAGCCAGCGAAACTCCGCAGGCGAGTTGGGTATCGTTAACTAAACATGATATATTATAATTTTTTGTTTTTATTTATCTTTGGTGGTGTTGTTACTTGAAGTGTGAGTATGAGTTAGGTTACCTACTATATTTTAATTTTAATAGTTTGTAAGTTAATTTAGTGCAGGAAGTTAATTCAGTGTAAATATTATGTATTTTTATCCTATGTAATAAATATAAAAAAAAATTATTAAGTAAAAAGATTCTTTTGATTAAAAAACTAACTGATGTAGGCAAAACATACGAGGTACTTATTTATGTATATACCTACAACGTTTTCGATTGAATGTAACTTCAAACAGGGTTTAATACTATTATTACTCGTTCATTAAATTATGACGAAAGTACCTTCACTATTTTTCATGACCCTCGTGTGTAAGTATTTGCATTCCAACATACTTATCTATATATAGAAATTATCTATATATTATATCTATATTATAGAAATTTTAACATTTCAAGTCAGACAGTCAGGAACTAAGAACATCGGGTGCATTCAAGTACAGTCACACGTACACACGTATGCATTACACATAAACCCACAAGGAAACGGATGGATGGACAGACGTAACGATCTATGTATGTTTGTATGTACCGTCGGACATACAGACAGACTGTCAGGTGTGTTTCTAAGGAAGTCAGTAGAATGTAAGGGATCGGATGGGTAATATAGTCAGAGAAATTAATTGTTAGGTTAAAAAAACACTTTTGAAAAACGATAGGATTTGGATATGAGGGCGATTTAAGTCGGTAGTCAATTTATTTTAATAACTTGACCGAATGTGGTTCAAGTTTTGGGTTACAGGAATTGTGGTAAAATTATTGCTGTATTCAGAAGGCTGAAATTTTTGTCTGTCTATTTGTTCCGACTAATCTCCGAAACGGGTGGACCGATTTTGACGGGACTTAGGTTACTTTTGCCCCGGTAGCACGTTTCAGTGGGATAATTTCCCACATCCTCGCGGGCGATTATTATTATTATTACTATTATTATCCAGACAAACATTCTTTGTTACTATTTTATTATATGGGAAGTATAGTTTTGAGCTCATATATCAAGATTAGGCAAAGAAAACATTTTAATCTAGGTACATTTATCAATCAATCAATCAATCAATCAAATATTTATTTGCTAGAATATGGTACATAAGGTGTTACAGTAAGTTTGTTTCAGCATATCCTGCCATAACATGACGTGCAAATGTCAAACAATCAGCGATTTTAATTATTAATCTAACTTACGAATCACACTCTATTAACTTGTCTTCTAAATAGTCCTTAACGGTATAATATCTTTTAAATAATAATAGTTTGAAAAGTGTTTTTTTAAACATTGTCAGCGGTAGGTCTTGAAGAATATTTGGTAAATGATTGAAAATAATAATAGACATGCAGTATACATTTTTCTTAAATAATTTTAGTTTTATCTATTTAATAAAAATCATAAATCAACAAGAGAACCAAATTGAAAAGTTCTATGGTACCTAATCAAATGAGTTAACAATTCTTCATTTAAAAAATAAATAAACCTGGTAATACCACACTGGTTTTCTACTTGTAATGAAATATAAACATAGCTTTAACATGATAGCTATATCGAATCACGTAGTAACAAACAGCAATGCTGTATGCAAATATTAAGCTTGCAGCCAGTGGCCGTGTTGACGGTTGATTGAAATACATTGAACAGACACAACTAGGCGTTTTAATAATAGAGATTTGAAACTTTTCATGGTTTACTGATAAAAAATTAGACATTATTTTAGAAAGATAGTTTGTATTTAAAACTTCGTTTGGCTGAAAATGGTCCTTATCATTATGTCCGTAACATGATAATTGCTGTAATCAACACACTTAGCAAAAAGATTGACCTCGAAGACCGACCTCAACTAGTTTTAATAGTAAAAATACGTTTAAAAGTGTTATTTTTAACCAATTTACAGAATAAAAACCATTTATTATAGATCAATTACCAAATTAATAACTAGTCCTTTTGCCAAGTGTGTTGCCAGCCCAGCCTGATAGAAAACTTTGTTACTTTTAATTTTAAGATTGGTTATTTTCAGTTTATTTCTGTCAGTCCCAACAAATATCAGATCGAAAAATATCACCAAAGTAAACAATTGATACAGAAGTTCACAAGGACTAAAACAATATTTCTGTACGCGTAAAAATTTTAGAAAAAACTGAACTGAAAATTCATTTTCATTGAATATTAGACTTCGTAGTGAACGGGCATTCCGACAGCTAAAATACCGTGTAGATTGGAATCTAACTGCTCGTCGGTGAATTTCTGTTATTTCTCGTATTTTCATCAATAGATCGAAACCGAAAGTTGTTTGTATGCTCTAGTGGTATCTGTTTGTGTTCAGTGAAGTGAATTTTAAAGGCATAACCGCGTTGCATAGCATACTTATGGTAGTTTTTTTACTTATTTTGTGCAAATATTTCGATCATGTTGTTGTTTACGGTTGTGGTAAGAAAAAGCAAACTAACTGAGCCAACCCCACATTAATGAGAATAAGGGCAGAACGATGATGATGCTATTTACGGTAGACAATCATAATTTTCGATACCTCAAACAATTTCGGACTCGGACGGTGCTCTCATGGAGCTCGTCGCGAGTCGACCCTTAAATGATAATGATGATAATGACATTGCGTTTATAAATTATTATTTAATTATGATTTTTTATTTTTTTTTGCTTTTTTTCTGTCAGTTGGCCAAAAAAAAACTCTTACTCCGTCAAAAATAATGTAGGGTTTAAAACTAGATCCGTCTTATTACAAAACACGATCTAACTTTAGCCCCAACCTACACATTCGATTTAGTTTTTGTATTTGGAACTTTATGCCGACTTTAGTAAAGTTCTTAATACAAAATTGACAATCTAAGACCGGACTAAGTTGACAGTTTTGTAAAAGGAACTGTATTTCGATTTCAGTTATGTTCTTATTTCAAAAACAGGCTCGATGGTTTAAACCATGTCAAAAGAAAAACCTTGTTTTGTAATAAGGCCGGATGAGTTTGGTTTTGCCTATCTGACGTATGACTTGTTATTCACCGATTACAGTAATTTCAGAAGTAAAATCGATTAAAATGGCTTTAGATAATATACCTTTTAAAACCCAACCTGTTAACGCTAATCGTGATTCAGACGGCGTTCATCGCATGCGGCTGGTGAACCGATACAACCGTGTCCGGCTTCCGGCTGTCAGTCATGCTGGACAGGCCGTCCGTTATTGCACGTGTCAGTGCGAACGATACCAATTTATTCTGTCACCGGCTAATAGGCCGGCTATTAATACTTTTTGAGGTTATTCTGAGTGTTGACCTGTGTCAATTGGGGTTAACAGCGACGGTTAAGTTAAACAAAATTATTGTATCTCTTTGTGGGGATTTCACGCTTTGCATATGCGTATAACAAACGCTTAGCAATTTGTAATCAGGAATGGAGAAGGTTACCGTTGTCGCGGTGACAAAAAATGGGCGGATGGCATTTATATTTCTATCTCTTTCTCGAACTGGAATACTCGTGCCTAAAAGACTTCTCTATGCGATTCTATCGGTATTAAGGTCAAATCATCTGTATGGTCAACAATAATTAATATGAGCTGGGTCATCAAAGGCACAAAAGAGAAGATTCTATACTCAACATAGGGTCGAACAAGACTGCCAACAATGACGATGAGCTAGATTTTAGGCAGTTCTTTAAAACAAGATACGATCTACCAAACCAAGACCAGGATACTATTTTACAGCATTCCCTTAATGTTCCTCAACTCTTCCACAAAATACCTTTTACCTCAATACAACCATAAAATTACATACGTGAATACAAATTTAATAATGCCAGCAATAGTGACCGTAGCTGCGGCATCTGGGCAATACACTACGGTATGTGGACAGACGGTTTACGAGCGGCCCAGTTTAAAACACTCCGCCCCTAGACATGTGAATGAACAATGAAAATTTCAATCATTCTGCTGTAATTGCTTTAGTGTTGGTGTTGACGCTTTTTGGACGGAAAAAGGGAAATTATAGCTACATTATTGCAGTAAAAATGCCTATTGTCTTTTAGGTTATTGAATTAACTTTTTGGCGATACGCTATTGACATGAAATGCAATAAAGTATTGAGTATCTAGTGTAGGCATGCTTATCAAAAGGTACTTACATTAAATCATCTCCACATTTGTGATGATATAATTACCTACAGATTTCTCTTCTACGCACGTTCACAGCAGTATGGTCAGTCAGTCAACTCAGCCTCCAAAACCTAAATAACTTCTAGAAAATGTCTTTACCATGACATTTTTGTAAACTTAGCTCAAGAAATAACAAATCCAGCTTCAGTTTCCTCTTTTCTTTATAATGCAAATGAGATAAAACTGAAGTAAAACTTCTTACAGTGAGAAAAATACTAGAAGTAAGTCTTCAAAAGACTTACTTCTGATTCCATACACTTAATAATATCCAGCTCAAATCGTTTTGTCCAGTATCAATGTAACTATCAACATTGTCATCATCACAATATGCTTTAATCATGGTCTTTGTTATGCCATAGTGTGAATCGACCCGAATAAATTCAAATTTAGAAAGAGAGCTGTTCTGACTCACACGTTATGGCGTTAGAAAATCTAATTTTAAAAAGGAATGCTAGCATTTTTTATAAAACAATTGTTACTAATCTGTGTTTGGAGTATACTCCTCTAATTACAATTTGCTAATCGAGTTGCCTAAAAACAATAGACGAACGGTGACAATAAACAATGAAGGGTACTAAGAATAAATCTAAACCCTATACCAACTATTTGAATAAAAGTTATTACCCCGTATCAACAGCAGTAAAATATTAAATCCTGGGTTGATTCAGTATTTTATATTTTGTTATTTTGGGCAAGACCGAATAAACAAAAAAATATATAAATCTAATAAATAAAAGAAACATGCACAAAAAAAAGTAAACGATCAATTATTGCAGGAAAAATTTATCAATCAAAGAAATGAAGTCAATCAATATATACAACAAACAAAAAGTGCTTATTATTATGGAGGCACGAGGAACAGGGTGTAAAGTTCACACATACCTCCATAGAAAAGGGAGGATCCTTCGACCAGACGGGTGTCGTGTCTGGTGGGCAATTGCCCGATGATTGATGACGGGACGTTGTATCTATGCTAGTTGCGTGGTAAACTCTGCTTGCGCGATGCAGGATTTTTCGTGACGTCAGTGTGATGCGTAGTTCACACGTGGCGAAGTTGATACCGCTAAATTACTCCCCTCTGGAGACCGAAGGTCGATAGTGGGCTGAGTCGTGTATCTTGCGATGCTTGCCAGTGCCAGTTGAGGTTCCAGTGTGTCGGAACCGGGTGCCGCATAGTTTACGGTGAGTCGGAACTGTCTGCGGTGATTCCCCAGTGAGTCGGGGTGGCGCTGCGTTATGCTCCAGTGCGTCGGATGTGGTACAGTGCCGGGTTGAGGCTGACTGCTGGCGTCGACCAGGAATGGTGTGAAGGGCTCTGCTTGTGGATCGGCCGAAAGAGCAGCGTGCTGTGCCACGGTTGCTGATAAGGCTGAGGGTGATGACCAGGAATGCGCGTTCGCTGCATGGTGGTGGTCAGGATACCCGTTGAAGCCGTGGATGCTGGCTGGCTGAGACTCGCCGCTCGACAGCTCGAGGAGAGTAATGACGTCACACCGAAAAAGCTGCTCGAAGGCTGCGACAATCGCGGTGGACGCTCCGGGCGTCGGGAGCCGCGTGACGACTCCCGGCCACCGTAGGCGCGGGCCTGCGGGCGGTGAGTAATGGGTAGCTCACCGTCCGATCAGGACCAGGCCCGTGCTAGACGGCGCGTACGTGTTCCACGCGCGCCTCAAAGAGATGTCAGCATCGAAGAGGGGGCCCACTAGGGCCCAAGCCTGCCGGGAAAGCGGGATCATCCAAAAGGGGTACCGCTGACCCGGAACATAAAGGGCCAAGGAAGGAACACGGGTGGGTTTTAGTCAGTAAGAGTCTGACACTCCCTTCCGCTCTACCCAGAGCGGGAGGGGTCATTTGATGATTTCCCATCCTCAAAAAAAAAAAAAAAAAAAGGCTGCGACAATGTCCTAGTTCGGGGTCACCAGTCTAGATGCATGAGGAACATGGTGTAAAGTTCACTCATACCTCCATAGAAAAGGGAGGATCCTCCGACCAGACGGGTGTCGTGTTTGGTGGGCAGCTGCCCGACGATTGAAGTCGGGCGTTGTATATATGCTAGTCGCGCGATAAACTCTGTTTGCGCGATGCAGGATTTTTCGTGACATCAGTGTGATGCGTAGTTCACATGTGGCGATGTAGATACCGCTACAGAACTAACAAATTGTATAAATAAATATTACATACATAAATAAATATAACAGGAAATTATCGTCCCATTTCAGTCCTGCCGGTTTTATAAAAAAAAAATGAACGTTCGCCTCGATGAACACATAAGGGCATAAACTTTATTTATAAAAAACAATATGGTTTTAGGCCAAAATCCAATACAATTTCCGCAACAGTAGATCTAATAACAAAAATTTAATATAATATATATAACTATATGACATTGGTGTCACTGGTGTCCCTTGATATCTGTTAATCTTACCTGGCAAATCGTTTCCAAGTGGTTAAGATTAACGAATCGCAAAGTAGTCATAAAATCATAAGTTTTGGCATTCTTAACGGATCAATTTTAGGGCCCTTATTACTCCTGATTTATATCAATAATATTCCTGAAGTTGGGCTAAAAGGCGATGTATCGTTGTACGGTGACGATACAGTTTTGTTTTATTTTGGACACTCTGTAGTCCCTGTTATGTGTGACGCTCAGGATGATCTACATCTTTTAAATAATTATGTGGTTTCAGTGCAATTTACTCACAATAAATATAGTCAAAACCAACTACATAACTTTTGCAGCAAGAAACAAAAAATTATCACACCATTCACAATTAACCATAGATAACCAACCTATCAAAAAAGTTGATCACGAAAATGGCTAAAAGGTCCCAGCAACCAGGCCATTAAAATTATAAAAAAAAAATGATCACGAAAAGTACCATGGATTAATTTTAGAATAAATGAATAAATACCACCTGAACTGGAAGCCACCCAAGGAGAGGGTTAGATCTAAACTGACTCCGCTCACGGGAGCCCTACGGAGTGTTGTCCAATGTCTTCCATGCCAAGTACGCTACAATATATATTATATAACACTCTTAGAAAACCTCACCTGAACTATCAAATAAAAGAATGGGGCACAGCGGCTAAAACCAATGTTGAAACGCTAAAAATTGCTCAAAATAAGTTAATAAAGACACTCTTCCAATATGATTACAGTACATCAACACAAATATTTACAATGAAACTATGTTTATGAAAATATCATAAACATACATATATAATACATGCATCTTAATAAAAAAATACTTAATAGAATCATTCACACACAAAAACATTTTTACAAAGAAACATCAAATACACAAAATTAGGCTCAGAAATGCAAATGACATACAATTATACTCATCACGCACCTATGTAATAAATGTGATGTACGAAGGTGCTGCATTGTATAATAAACTACCAAATAATATCTAAAATGCAAAATCCATGTCAATATTTTAAGAAGCACTAATTACATTATGTTTAATAAAGCGAGCGCACCTTAGTACATTACATACCACATCTAGTTGCGCGCGTTCCGTGGTTTACATTTTGGCTGTGTTAAAGTATTAGCGATTACCCTACACTTTTAGAATATTTTTGTATGTTGTAATTTTTTGCCAAAACTGTACGTTAAATCAAATGTTTTTAAATTATTTAAATATTTCTCATGTAAGTGAAATTACTTATGGGAATAAAGACATCTCAAACCCGAAACCCCCTCGCGCGGTTGGTGCACATGATATTACTCAATACTTTATTGCATTCCACAATGTATTGTTTGCTTAAGTGGTAAATATTTGTTTAAAAACAATCACGGACCCTCTCGAGCACAGCAAAAGAAATATAGTAGGTAGAGATGAGGACTTATCGTTTATCTTTTAATTTAACTTTTCAAAAAATATTTTTGTGCATTGTATATGCGTTTTAGGGATTGACCATTTCAATATTTGTTTACGCACTGTAATAAGAATAACGCTTACTTATTAATAACTTTTCTAATTTATTTGTACGAGTAGATAGATGGACCTTTTTTTCTTATCTTATTGATTCGGTTTCTTTTTTTGGTAACTTATCCAGAGACTTATCTTACTTAACCAGAGGCCAGCCCCCTGATTATGTCAATTGAATGTATTTTTAAGCGGGATTTTGGTAAGTTTATTTGTGTTTTTTTATCGGACTATGTATCGTGTTTATATGTCTTCTCGTTTAGTGTAAATTTCTTGGTGTTTATGCGCGAATTGTAACATTTCAAGTATAAATATACAGCACAGAGCTAAAGAGCTAAAATATTCAGGTTTATAAAAAGGGTTTTGGCAGCTATATAACTGTTGTATATTTACTGAGAAGACAAATTTCTTTTGAACTGTAAACAGTGTTGGTGCATCTGTACTGTTTCCCCAATAGGTGATCATACGAGTATCAAGCTCAAATCGTCTTGTCCAGTATCAATGTAACAAATTGTCATTGTTATCATCACAATATGCTTTGATTGAGCCATTTGTAATGGAGCTGCGAGGGTTCATTATAAAGGTCAAAGCGACTCAATCAAATGGTAATACATACGTTAGGTAGATATAGTATATGAGTTTATTGTAGCAAATTTTAAACATCTGTAAGCTGTTTTACTTTAACGGCGATTAATGTCGAAATGTCGGATGGTGGTTTATTAAAGGTGAACGTCCACTGGTCCGCACCGGCCGCAATGCACGCACGATACGCAAAGGAATTTGGTTTGCTTTGTATGAATTCATATAGCAATGCGTCCACTATCGGTACCGCCCACACCGAGCGCATCATCATCAGCCTATAATGTTCCCACTGCTGGGACACAGGCCTCCTCTCGGTGCCAGTGTCATATGTCTTCGAATTTTTGGTTCTAGGACATGCCGGTTTCCTCACGATGTTTTCCTTCACCGTTTTGAGAGCATTGGTGATGAAATAATTTACACAAAGTAAAGCGCCTGTCTGGGTTTGAACCTACAACCTAAAACTCGTAAGTCGCGGCCGATAGCACTGGGCCACCACTGTTCCCGAGCGCTTTGTATTTAATATTGAAGCACTTAATCAAATTACTATCGAGCGCCTAGAAATATCGTTCAGTGAATCTGTTTGTACACCACAGACAATTTTATTTATCGGCAGTAATAATGAAACGGGAGTCATTATGCATATCACACGGTCCACAAGGCTTATCGAATAATCGGAAACTGTTAGCAGATAATCCGCCGGTGTAATTATCCTAGTTGGCCTTTCAAACAAGAATCCATTATGATTCTGCCTCGTTGGTCCAGTGTTTTGACTTGAAATTTTTAAATAGAATATGTTTTTTTTAAAGCCTACGATTGAATAAGGATTTATAGGCTAATTACTTGCGAATAAAATAGTTTACTGTTAAGCCCTCCTTACTAAGCATTAGACATTTCTTAATCACCAGTTGATTAGGGCCATCAAAATAATATGAATATGATAACTGAACTAATTTAACAATGATTAGAGGCTCTATCGCCACCACTACCAGACTGACTACAAAATTAATTAATTAGAAATTATTACACAACGTTAGTGTTAGATTAATTAATTTACAAATACTTATACAACATACTACACTTACCATTATTAATATAATATATTAATAATGGTAAGTGTAGTATATGTAATTGTTTAATGCAGTGTATTGATGAAAGATTATATTATAATCTTTCATCAATACACTGCATTAAACAATTAAAATAAATGGCTCATCTCCTGTCTTTGAGAATTCTAAAATAAAAACTGTCAACACTAATTTAATAATCTAGATGCAAAGCAGTACAAAGTTTAGTAGGTACTTTTTGTGTCTACATACTGCATTTAAATTCATATTTCCTACAAATAAAACTTTAGGAGGTGAATAATAATGCATCTGAGAGCGGTCTTGCATGCTGCTAATTTTTAGAAGCTAAAGTCGAAATTATGAGATTTTTAATGTAGATCATATATTAGCTAAGTGAATGATGGTACAGTGAGACTTTTGATAACTGTTAAATATTTTATGTGTGATTTTGGAGTGTAACCAAAAGATTTCAGTTTTTTTTTCTTTACTTTTAAGTTATTTAGGCACCACTAAATATTATATAACACTGTAACTACTATTATTTAATTAATTTAACCACTATTATTTAACACTGTAACTGAAAAAGAAGCAATTTAAACGATCATATTTTTATTTAAATTAAGTAAATGATTTAGTCACCGTTGGCCCTAAGTATGTTTTTATTTTTTATTTTGGTGAACCAACAATAAAATTTATTACACTCATACAAAAACAGAATTCTTTTTTTAAAGTAAAATAACAGTGCAACAGTTACTTAAAGGTAAACACTACTTGCATAAAACAATTGATTAGAGAAATAAGCTAAATTACTTAGTAATAGAGGCACGAGGAACAGGGTGTTAAGTTCACTCATACCTCCATAGAAAAGGGAGAATCCTCCGACCAGACGGGTGTCGTGTCTGGTGGGCAACTGCCCGACGATTCATGTAGGGTCGTTCTAAATATGCTGGTTGCGCGGTAAACTCTGCTTGTGCGATGCAGGATTTTGCGTGACGTCAGTATGATGCGTTGTTCGCATGTGGCGATGTAGATACCGCTAAATTGGATCTGGGTGCGCAAGCAAGGCAGCCTGGGACAAACCATGTATGCAAGCGTTGAAAGCATGAAGCATTTCTTGTGTCATGCTAACAGGCTGATATCCTCTTCTTCTAGGTCCTGAGAGAACGACGTTAAGCGGTGACTGCAAGAGAGCGGCTTTTAGGACAAAGCGGCAGTAAAAGTTGAACATACCCAGGAAGCAAAGCATTTCCTTGACGGTCTTGAGAGCTGGGTAGTCCTGGATCACCCGCCCCTTTTTCGGCCTGGGACAAACACCTTCTGCGGACAGCTCGTGTCCTAGAAAGGTGATGGAAGTCCGGCTAAACTCACATTTTGCCGTGTTGATCAGGATGCCATAGTCGGACATCCACTTCAGGAGCAGGTGCAGACGTTCAGTGTGCTGGGCTGCAGTCTCTGAGAACAGGAGAATGCCATTAAAATAACAGTAGCAGAATGTTAGCCCACGGAGTACCTCATCCATGAAACGCTGGAACGTCTGCGCTGCGTTCCTGAGACCAAACGTCATGTACGGGCATTTGTACAACCCGAACGGTTGGGTGATCGCTGTCTTGTGTATATCAGCTGAGCTGGGTGGACAGGTATTTGGTTGTACGCTTTAATTAAATCAATTTTGCTGTATATTCTGCTGCCAGCTAGCTGATGAGAGAAGTCCTGGATGTGCGGGATGGGATATCTGTCTGGAACGGTACGGTGATTCAGTGCTCTGTAGTCCCCACATGGTCGCCAGCTATGGTAGCGATGTAGATACCGCTACATAGTAATAAGCGCTTTTATTAAAAAATTGGTGACATCCCAGTGCAAAGCAAGCCTGTCACAGAAAGCAATTCTACAATTTGCATTTCACATTGCTCAGTGTAAGTTAAATTTGCACAGATATGAAAAACGGCATCCGCCTTGCAATTCCGCTGTTATGAATTGTCTGAGATAATGCCAGATGAGGGATGCAACTTATTAATGTTGGAGCTTGGAGCGTCAGTTGGAACTTTGAGGGCAGGGCGTTACTTCATAAACGTGAAGTACCGTGAATAACGTTTATTTTTTTATAATTGGCTTATGTGTGACTGGGTTTTATTAGTATCTAATAAAATACAAGCCATAACTAGGTTCATGAAATATTTACGTGTAGCTTATTAAGGCGATAAGCCAAGTTTGCCAGGACAAATAGACACCATGAAGTCTTAATTACTACACATTTCGTGATAGATAAAAAAATGTTGTCCACTTTTTACGATATTGTGATATTATTTTTAAATTGTGTTACTGTTAGCCTGCATCAACCCACTGCTGGGCAAACCTCTCTACCCATGACTTCCAGCTCTTTAAATCCAGAGCTAATGTGGACCACGTGGTCGTTTGTTTTTATAAATACTTAATTCAGGTAATTTCACCCTCATTTTTTTAAGCAAAAAGCTCATTTACTATCGATCTGTTGTCAAATCTCATTCCAAGTGATTTGATTGACTTTTATTATTTTCAAATTGGTCCAACTGTTCTCAAGTGCATTTTATTTTTATTTATGTATACTAGCCTCCGCCCGTTACACCACAATATACTAAAATAACAGCCACATTTTTATAAAAGTTTCCTGTATGCTACGTTTGTAGTATTGGTCTCAGCAGCCAAAATATGAAGGGAGTCAGGACTGGTGACGCGGGAGCAAGTGACGTACAGTTGTCCGTGTGAGAAACAACTCGTCTTGAGGTCGGCACCCGCAGCATTCAGTAGTAATTTCCCATTGCTTGCGAAGTTTTTAGTAAATTAATGAACGACTGCGTTTACTAACTAATGGCACAACACTGGTACACTGATTGATGCATTATTACAGATTATTCCTGACGAACAGCTATCAGTAAAATAATATGATAACGGTAGATTGTATAGATTACTGACTTAGGCTTTAAGTCACTACCTGTAAAGGCTGATTTACATTTGCTTATCTAATTATAAAAGCAAGTTAAGCCTCTACCACCGTTCGGACAGAAACTTGTCGTCTATACGTGGAAAATCTATAAGAGAAAGAAACAATGTTAACTCTGCCCTCCATATTATATGTATATTAGAAATAACCGCTTTTGTCAAAAAAACCTAATACTGTTTAATTTTGACAAGAACGAGCGGCGCAAAACCAAGTTAATTCTACCAGCACGTAGACTACAAATGTACAAAAATAACCCAGAATACCGAAGCATACAAATATACCTACAATAAATTACCTGAAAATATACGGTCCAAGAGAACACTACGTGTATTTAAAGCTAGGTTAAAGGCATTGCTCTTAGAAAAATGTTACTATAGTATCCAACAATATATGGAAGATAAAATGTTAAAATAGAATTCAAATATATATCTGTTGTAACGCGTTATATATCTGTTGTAACGCGTTAGTCGCGCTGGCGATCGTTCAGTTCGTGCGGCACCCCCTTATCAAGTTTTTTTACCTTGCCAATTTGACGCTAATGGACCAATATTGTTTTGATGCTAACGTTGAAAGCTGCTGGTAACGCAGCCGTAGATTGAGTATCGTCAGCTTTTACTATAGCCTTAAATTCGTCATTGCTGATTTTAGTTTTCAGGCGACCACGAGGTTCATTTTTAATATCAAAATTTCCATGTCGGAAGCGTTCAAACCAATAACGAGTCATGCGTTCGTTTGTAGTATTCACACCGTACACGTAATTAATGTTGCGAGCAATTTGTGTGGCATTGCTGCCCCGACGGAACTCGTATTCCATAATTAGGTACTCGTATTTTTATCGTGTCCATATGATGAAATATGATGAAAAATATATTAAATGTAGTGAAAACAAAACACTAATTAATATACAAATGACTGAATTTGAAAATAGAATTCCATATCTTTTTAATAAAATTGAATTTATTGCCAGCCATACATAAATTATATTTCAAATGGCCAGTATTGTAAAACGGCCACTTCATAACCTATTATTAACAGCTATCACGATATTTTCCTTCATCGATGTCAGTTATGTTACGGCCCTGCCGCCGTGACTTACCCCCGCCGTGCCTGCGGAGCCATACCGCGAGTCTGGCCGCTCCCGTGTCTCCACTTCGCGCCGCCATCATCATCGAGAAGGTCGCTCAATTTTCTTACACAATATAATACAATCAGATTTAAACAGACCTTGTAAAATCCGTATAAATATAAAACGGAAGACCTACGTCAATTATTTCGAAGCCTACATAGCGGCAGCAGCCGAAACAGTTATGTCCAAGATAAACTCAGAAACTCGCTAAGTTATTCAACCATTAGACTGACTAAGATTTTTTACCCCTAGGTATCGAATTAATAATCGCATTACCTACTACTTTGAAACAATATCAATTGATGATCGCAATAATCTAAGAGCTACTTACCCAAATCCTGTATTATGTCTGCTTGAATACGATACATAATACGGTTCGATCACATAATCACCTCTGATGACATCCCATTGTGTTGTATTCAGGGGGGAATGAGACGTACCTACATATGAATCAGTACGTCATTAGTTTCACAACTACCTACCCATCCGTTGCTGTAGTTTGTAGAGAGATTGTTTGTTTTGATTTGACCAATATAATGTCTGGCCAGACTCATACTGAATAAAACCCACCCGTGTCCCTGCAGTTGGTTGTGCCAGGGGATACGGTAACCCTTTCGGACTTTCCCACAACCCTGGCAGGCATATGCATAGGCCCTACCGGACCCCGCCATTGTTGGTGACATCTCTTTGAGGCACGCGTGGAACACAACGCGCCATCGATCTGGGCGTGGTACTTATGGGACGGCGAGCTACCCATTGCTCGCCGTCCGCAAGCCCGCACCTGCGGTGGCCGGGAATCGGCCTGGGATTCCCGACGCCCAGGGCGTCCTCTACGGCGGCTAGGGGCGTGAAGGTGCGAATTTTGCCTCTCCCTCACGCGTTCCGCCTCCTCCTTTACGAGCATCACTGCTTCGCAGAAGGAGGTGACGGCTTCCCATACCCTCTCGCTCCGTACCATGTCGCATCCACTATGTTTGACCTGTGAGTTTATTTCGGTGTTTCTTCTCAAAGTTTTAGGATAGGAACACCGATCTCATCTACATAGTTTGTTTTTATATTTGCGGTCGTGTAAAAGTGTTTGTCAGACTTAAACATCATAACAGATTTAAACATCATTTATCATTTGTTGGTCGAATTATGATTGACTTTCCTAAGTTTCTAGGTTCAGTGACTAGAGTCATTATCCCAAGTTTCATACCATTTCGATGCGGTTTATTTATTAATTTTGTTTTATTCGGGAAACCTACAGCTAATATAATACGCGCGCGCGTTAGCTTGCGGTATCACTATCTTATGAATATTATATGTACAAGAGGAAAATCTGAAACTCAACATTTTTCAAACCTCAGTTGTAGCAGCTTAGACATGAAAGCTAAGAGAAATTGTATTTTTTTTTTATTATAATAAACATTCTTTACTTAGTGCTGAAGTTTTAGAAGTTACTAAAATAAATAAATATAAAAATATATAAATAATAAATAAATATATCGAAACTTTATATGAGTGTAGGCGACCAACGTGGCGAAAAAAACATGATAAAAAAATGCAACTCTTAAATAATAGTCTTAAAATCACTGTAGGTTAAGTGGTAAAGGCCGTTCACGCCTTCCACATGTCAAGCTATTTTATTGAAAGCTCAAAATAACTATAGAAGGTCGGACAGTCGCGGCAGACTTAGGTGAAGACGGCGCGTCATGAATTCCTAGCAGTACTGAAATAATTAACTTATGTATATTAAATAAGTCTTTCAGAGCAGCCTCATTAGTCAACTATTAATACCTAATGTAACGGCTGGGGATTTATTCATAGCAATAATAAATATTATTCTAGAAATAAATTCGTCAAATATAATTCGTTAAAATTAAATAATCAGAACCCTGCGAATACAGCATGGCCACTTACTTTTACAATAAAATTTGATGTACAGTAGGCCGCACGTCGATAGTAGCACTATGGACTTGAGCTAGCCTAGCGTAGTACAGAGTTTCAATAGAATAATAGGCTGCAATACTGACTTTGTGATACGTACATCGGCTCCATAATATAAAATATTTAAAAAAGATACAGAAACAAAAATGGACTTGGTAATGACCATTTATAACCAACAATAAAAACGCACTGGGAGATATTAATATTATAAACACAACATACCCTACCGACTATAGACTGATACCTGCAAAATATTAGTTCGAGGCAAAGGTGAAATATAAAAACCTTTCAAAAGTATAGTCTGCGCCTCGACACCATTGGAAAAATACTCAAAAACAAATCTATTGAGGCCTCTGCATCTACGACTGATACTGTTTATATACAATATGTATAAAACTCTTCAATCATATAAACTATTAGGAGTGTGACTTAATCATTGAACAAGACCTCTACGAAACCAACACCCGAAGCAGATATTTCACTTACAGAACGCACAACATTCTTAGAAGAAAAGAAAAATAAAACGACATCCGAAAAGCAGAAACTCTTCAAGCTGTGTAGAAAAATTAAGAGAAAGATAAGGAGGTAAAACACACAGATAAACTAAAAAATACACTAAACATAATTGAGGAAGAGAGACGAACTACTTCTAATAACAAAAACAGCTGGTGGAGACTGCTACAGTGTTCTAAGAAGATTTATACCAACGTAGATACGATATTAACAATATCTTTACAGCAATGAGACCCGATGAGGTAGACATAGAAGTGCCAATATTTATGGAAAGTGAAATAATTAATGCTATTTCCTCTCTTAAATCCTTAAAGAGCCCGGGAGAAGATGGTGAACCAATGATGTACTGAAAACTCTAATTGAACCACTGTCCCTCATTATTACGAAATTGTTAAATAATATCTTACCATATGAAAAAAAATCAACAGAATGGGAGACATCAATCATAACATTACTATACAAGAAAGGGAATCCTGAGGACAAAGGGAATTATAGGCCTATAAGTTACAAACAAAGCACCAACTATTCACACAAGTATTGCTTAAAAGAATTCAGAACTCTACTCTTCTTCTTCTTTCTCTCTTTCTTTTTTCGAACTCTAGAATTCAGTCAACCTAAAAAAACAAGCTGGTTTCCATCCAAGGTTCTCTACAGTCGATCATATATTTACTGTGACACAAATCATCGAAAAGTACGAAGAATACGGAAAAAAGCTCTACATTGCTTTCGTTGATTATTCGAAAGCATTTGATTCAGTCCTGTTGAATCAAATGCTTAGCTCTGTGGCAAGCCTTAGACCAATAAGGAGTGCTACACAAGTATATACATACAATTTTTTAAGGAAATTCATAAAAGGGGTACATTGTTACTGAAGACCTGAAAGACGACACAGATATGGAAAGGGAGCGCAGGGCATTGGCTGTGAGGGTAAATATGGTGGCTCGAAGGTTTCCTGGTTTCTCAATACCAGTAAAAATTACACTATGTAATAATGCGTAAGAAGGTGGCGTCGATAACATGCAGAGTGGGAGGAAGCACCAACAGTATCTTGATGGTGTTTGCTGAAAGGCTGGATGGGCCTACCATGGGTAGGTTTAACAAGCTTCATGCATTACATGGGGCTTGATGAAACTATCTGTGCTCGATATATTATCACCTAATATACATAACATAGTTTATAAGCTATAGCAGCCAAAGTTTAATTAGAGGGACAAGGAAGACCTTTTGAAGTACAACGTGGAGTCCAACAATGTGTCCCGATATCACCGAACTTTTTTACTGCTCTCCTCGAAACATTTTCCTTAACTTAGAATGTGGGGATTAACATTAAGGGAGAAACATTGAACTACTTACGCTTTGCAGATGACATCGTACTAATCTGCGATAACCACACACACCTTTTCATTTTCAACTCCAAACTCAGAATCAAACTGAAGAAAAAGAATTAAAAACTGTCGTGTCTCCCATAATACTCTACGGATGCTAGGTACTAACAAAAGAAATTCTCATCAAACTCCAAGTCTTCCAGGGGGCCGTCGAACGTAGCATGTTGGGGTTGAAACTGCAAGACAGAATTCAAAAGTCTCAAATCAGAATGAACATCAAACTGATAGACGTAGCGGCCTTAACCTGTAGGCTAAAATGGCGATGGTCAGGTCACGGACGTTGGAGAGACCGTGTGCTGCAGTGGTGGCCGCTTGGCGAAGCGCGCCGCCGCTGGGGCGACGACGCCGCGCGATTCACTGGACCCACTTGGACTAGGATCGCTTAAGATCGGACATTATGGAAATGCATGCAGGAGGCCTTAGCCCAAAATTGGGTACCTACCCCAAAACTAAAAGCTGAACTTAAACCTTATTATTTTATTATTATTTGAATTAAATTAAACCGTTAAGTTATTTAACCTTTAATTTTTGGATCAATTGTTTCATTTTATTTTTATTATTATTTTATCATGAGTTGAATTTATTTATTTATTTTTTGTGCAGTTACCGATTGTTATTTATCAAGGTTTGCATTTACTAATGCTTTTGCTAGTTTAAAATCCCGTATCTCCGGATGAATAATAAAATGAATTATTATATTCTAAAATAATTAATAATACTAAATGAAATAAAAATATATAATGAATTCAAACGGTAGATAATTAGGCATTTAAACATTTAAATGCAAAATTATAGAGTAACGCTAACATGTATTTTTTTAAATTTTATTTAGTTATTTTTTGTTGCATGAAATAGTTAAATAAGGTATGTTAAAAAAGTGTAATCTGTTATATTTTGGGAATAGATAGCTATATTATTATAATATTGACTTTATAACCACTGACATGCAGCCTACTGTACAAGAAAATTGTAGGTACCTACTACCTATATAAAATACTAATCAAATAACATTTAAGTCCTCCTTCATTTTCAAGTAGGTACAAGGTCAGTCATCACAGTTATTACATAAAATTATTCAAATTTTCTTGGAAAACGACTTTGCTAAATCTCAAGAAAATTCGACAAAAAACGCTTATTAGCTCCTCAGATATATCTTAAAAGGAAAATGTCTCTCAATTTCGGTCAAGGTTTTTGAAGAAAGGAGAATGGGCAAAATCGTACGGCACTTGGTCTATCAGCGGCCAGGAACATTTTATTTTTTTTGGTTTAATATCACCCTACAATAACGGGTTCAAGAAGTTTTATATCTGTAGTGTCATTATTAATGGAACTAAATACATTTTTATTTTAGATATGTAAGCCTGTGATTTAGCGTATTAATTACTAAGATTTAGTCTTAAAAATAAGGAAATAAAATAAAATGACTTGTTTACTTCAATACATTTATTTTACATACATTTACATACATAAACTCACGCCCTTTTCCCATGGGGGTAGGCAGAAACCACAGAACGCCACTTGCTACGATCCTTACATACTCCTTTTGCCTCGTCCACATTCATACATTTAATGTACAATAATAGCACTGAGTTCTGATGCCGGTAATAAAATATCCTCGTCTTGATGTCTAGCCCATGCCAGATACCACACTACACACATAACGTGTGCGCAACAACCGATTGTGCGCCTTCCACTCAAACAACTGCAATAATAATGAGCAATTGCTTCTCTATTTTGTCTTTGTCGGTTAATTACAATATAAGAATAATATATTCTGGACCTTACATGTCTAGATTGTATTCGCACACGTAATAACCAAATATCTTCTTCTTCAATAAAATCTCTGAGCTGACTTATTTGTCGCTCCCGGTATACTTCGATATTGTATAAGCCTTCAATTAAGTGTTCAGCGTAGTAGCTGCGAGCCAACTTGATTTGGTATGTGCCAAGTGCAAACAGAATTAGGTCTTCTTCAGAAAAAACCGGAAAGTCTTCAAAAATAGGTTGGTCGCTGCTGAGTCTTTCAAATGATGCCCTCTGTCTATTTATGTTATGACGGATAACATAGTCCGCTAAGAGGTTCGGTATTTCAAAACGTTCATTAATTATATTTACGAACGATGATGCATGAATACTATCTTGTATTGGTGTTTGGAACGCATTGATGAGTGCCGCTGCGTTTTGAAAGTCCTCAAACATGTGACTTAAGGCGCGATTAAAATATTCTTGCCTAAACAATTTGAAATCTCGCTTGAACCTGCCATTTATAACTTCCACTACCCAGCGGCATAGAGTTACCAGCCTAGTTCTATTGGCCTGTTCAGTAGTAAGCTGGTCTGCACCGCGGTCTTTGGTTTCTGGCATATAGGCACTGTAGTTGCATCGCTCCAAATCGCCACAGACGTCTCTAAACCCACGATCTAAAATGAATATGTCGCCAGCCCGGTAAAACCAGTGAAATGTGCCTTCTTCGTCATTTATAATTCTTTCCAAAATACTGGCATCTGAGTCGGTAGCAGCATAGGGCCCGCAAACATCAATTATATGCCCATCGGAACACACCATTAAGAACGGTTTTAATAGATTTTCGTATTTGTGTAGACTGTAGGTCTGTCGCTGGAACGAAAAGTTGGAGCTCTTCTGTATATAAATATATGTTCCATCCATGATTGTTACTGCCTTCCTTTCTTCTGGAGAAGACTCGGGATTTCCAAATAACGCGTTTGGTACAATAAGATTACGGTCAGCGACCATTCTTCTATTTAAATGGTCGAGTCCCAGGTGTCGTGGCTTAAAATCCAGAGATATAGCATCACGCGCGGTTTTTAAATGCCTTTCTAGAGTCCTTCTACTTATGTTAAAGAGCGTGGCTAATCTCTCGTTGCTATCACCAGTTCGCAACTTCATTAAATAAATGGCTAGTTTTGTTTTGGCGTTTGACTCAGACAAAGAAGGCGTTTGTTCCAAGATTGTATTGAATTGATCTCTGCTAACGCCCAATCGAATATGAATCTCATTAGGATCCATATTTGCAATATCTTCAAAGTCCAGAATATTTTTATTTAAAACAGCTTTTTTAAAAAGCTCTAGTATTTGCACAAAATGAGAGCTGTTAAAATCATGTCTGAGATTTGGACTATCAATGAGCTCTTCCCAATCATTTGATGTTAAATGTGCATCACATATTCTGGCACTGTCTGGTATGAATAAGTTAGAATGTAACATAAGAGTAATCCTTACATTCTCAGGCATTCGACGACGTGAAACACTACGGCATCTGTCAAACATACAGTTTGCCGAGGTGCTAGGCACTCGTGAATATTCTTCCACTTGAAGAACACATTCGTGCGGGGCAGGGTTATTGTTTGGCTGCACAGCCCGTTGAGCTCGTTGCCAACAGGGTCGACAAACGTATTCTCGGCCGTTGTATTCAACCTGAAAAGGAAAATAGTTTATAACATAGTATTTAAAACTCACAGCAGTTTCAGTTAAATCATGTGTTGTATAGTAGAACATGCCGAGCTCTTTTTCAACGTGACGAATGAGTCATGCTCATACGCATTGTTAATGAGTGGTTGGCCTCTATTATATTTCGAAGCTAGATAACGTTGGCTCTGTTTCCATATGCACCATGTGTGTAAAAGAGAGAGAAGATCTGTTTTGACTATAACTTAAGTATTGTTAGAAAAGAACCATACGCTTAAGGAAATAACATAATTCACTAAAAGGACGTACATAAAAATACAATCAAAACTGTAACGTGGACTTTCAATAAAGAGCCCACACTTCACCCAACGATGTGTCGCATATGCACATCGTGACACAATATTATGAGGCCATCACCGCTATAGGGTGCGTACATACGGGTAAAAACAACCAAAAAATAGTCTAAAAATACTTACTTGCTGTGGAGCTATAGCTTCAATAATATATTGAGCATTGGCAGCATTTTCCTCAAAAAGAGCATGGGTTATTTCTAACCTTCTTCTATTAACCACTGATCGATTGCACAAAACACATATAGGTCGATTTTCTGCCATTTTTCAATAATGTTCCGTTGGCGTACACAAGTCCAGAGTCCAAGTACACAAGCACAAACGTACAGAAGTTCAGAGTTAATAGCCAGGTTATCAGGTTAGGAAGAAACACAGTCCAGAGGGTAGCCAGGGTCAAAACGTTTGAAAAAGAATCCGTAGATGAGCGCACAGTACACAACGTCACAAGGGTAAGCGAAGGACTGCGCCGAGTGACGCACACGCACCCCACACCTCGGCTCTTTTGTTTGCACTCGAAGCTGATTGGGCCGTTCGAACTCAGGTAGTCCATGTAGTAAACCCATTGTTGAGCTGAGTCTTGTAAACGGTATGCTGACAACGTTTTGAAATACTTTTGAAGACATAAACTAATGTTAATAAGTATTTTATAAAATGGGTTTGCACATTTTCTTGCACTTATTATCTAAGTATTTTACCTATATGTATTTTTTTTTCTAAATGAGCTGCAATGTTACGTTCATAGTAAAAGTTAGTCCTTAGTAATAGTACTTTCATTTAATACCTATTTCGTTGTTGGCCGCTCATAGACCATTTTGCTCTTTCTCCTTTGATGAGATCCCCAATTACTTATACCTATATAAATTAATTTAAAAAAATATATAAATAAAAAAAATGTGTTTTATTTGTTACTGTGAATTACACAATAGATACACATTTTTTTTTGTTTTTGAGTCTGGGAAATCATCAAAAAACTTCTCCCGCTGTGGGCGGAGCGGGAAGGCGTGTCAGACTCTTTCTGACTACAACCTGACGGTGGTCCTTCAGTTGCCTGTGCCAGGAGCCACGGTAACCCTCTCGGACATTCCTGCAACCCTGGCAGGCATCGGCCCTGGCGGACCCCGTCATTGATGCTGACATCTCCTTGAGGCGCATGTGGAACACAACGCGCCATCGACCTGGGCCTGGTCCTTATCAGACGGCGAGCCCATTGCTCGCCGTCCACAAGCCCGCGCCTACGGTGGCCGGGAATCGGCTTGCAATGCGTCGCCGCAGGGCGTCTCCTGCGGCGGCTAGGGGCGTGCGAGCGCGAATTTTGCCGCTCCTTCACGCGATACCGCCTCCTCCTCCGTGAACATTACTGCTTAGTAGAAGGAGGTGACGGCTTCCCAAGCCCTCTCGCTCCGTACCATGGCCTGGACCAGGGCCGGACGCGAGAGATCGCCACCGCCAATTGCCTCCACGAAGACACAGCGCGCTGTGTCTTCGTGGAGGCAATTGGCGGTGGCGATTGGATGGCGAGTTGGGCACCGCTGCAGCGGTGCCCAAGCAGGGCAGACCTCCACCGTATGCTCCACCGTGTCCTCCGGGCGATCCACACAATGGTGACACGCGGGCGTTTCCTCCCGCCTTATCCGGAACAGGAACCTCCCGAAACAACTGGTCCGATGAGGACCTGCGTCAGACGGAAGGTGAGGACGCCATGGCGCCTCTCTAGCTCAAAGAGGGGACTTATCGCCGCAATTATGTCGTGCTCAGCGCTGGGTTGCGACAATCGCACACTCCATGGCGCCCTGAGACCCCGCCGGAGCTCTGTCCGCTGTGCCGTGATTTCTCGCGGCAGCGGAGTTACTCCCCGGCGTTTCGCCTCGTCGCGCCACTCATATATGTGTGCAAGGACTTTTGCCTCCAGATCCCATGGCGGTAATTCGGCAAGGAGGTTCGCCGCCTCACCGGAGACCGTACGGTATTCTCGGACCAGCCGGGTGGCCAAACGTCGGAAATCCTCCACGAAGTTCCAACGGTTATCGAGGACAAGTCCCAGGTACTTCATTGTCGACTCGACGCCGATGTAAACCCACCCTACCGTTATTTGGGAACCCGACGGTGGCGCGTTCCGAGGACCATGAAAACACATGACGTTGGACTTGGTTTGTGCAGGTCCATCTCGAGTCCCAATTGCCGGATCTTCTCGACGATTGTCGCAACCCCGCGTGTCGCTAGTTCGGCCGCCGCCTGGTGCGACCTACCCTGCGCCAGGACCAGCGTGTCGTCAGCGGAACAAACCACGCTGACGCCGCTAGGGAGGTCGGCGCGCAGCACCCAGTCGTAGCCGATGTCCCACAGATGCATCCCCAGGACCGTTCCCTGTGGGACACCGCACGACATCTCTTGCCGGTTCCATACTCCCTGGTGACATGCCAAACCAAACCGTTGAATCGATGAATTACTGAAATATATTTCGACATTTTTAGTGGTTTTCATGGAGAATGGGCAAAGTGCATAGAACCTGCGATTATAATTCAGTTTTCTAATCTTAGCAACAAAAGGATTATAACCTTCTTATCAAAAAAGGATTAGGTAGGTAGTCATTGTCTGAATGCCAAGGTTAACAAAACTAAACCCTGCTTATATTAAAGCTACAATAGAAACGTCCACAACTATTTCTATTTTAGATTCTGGTCCTTTGTGGAATCCGCAATTAACCCTTTTTAATCTATTGTTACACTCAGCATTCAAGTCTAAAACTAACAACTCAAAACTTTCTAAAAGCTACTTATAACAATAAATATCTTTGAAACTTAACAAACATATCCTAAACAATTTTACAAACATTATTTTAGTTTAGTTTATTTGCATATACAACAATTAGTTTCAAGTTTAATTTACGCATGCACTGTATAATATTTACAAGCAATTATGACCCGTAGGTTGTAGAGACCCAGTTCTCCAATGGTTTAAAATAGAGTGTACTTTTTAAACCATCGCAACGATTGTGTGGAAGTCTGTTTCTCTACGAGGCAGAAGTTCCTAGAAAAAGACAAACTTGGAATCGATTTGTCGCGCTACTTTATAGTTTTGTGATATAAAATGATACCAGGCTACTTTGTAGCATTTTGCAGTGAGTATTTATTAGTTGGTAGCTTGGCTTGAGGCTATTTTATGTTCAACTAGCTTCTTCCCACGATTTCGTTTGCGTGTAAATACCTTGTTGCCCCGACCCACACCCACATCGCCTGCCCACGCTGTTACTTCGTTTTCGCTCAGCGTTCTTTCTGACATTTTTTTTGTTTTTGCTCGGCTTCTAAGAGTCTTTAGTTCATAGCCTATAGCCTTCCTTAAGAACTGGGCTATCAAATACATGGTTTTTTTTTAAATCTGACTCGCAGTTCGAGAGATTAGTGCGTTCAAACAAACAAACGGACAAAAAAAATACTCTTCAGCTTTATTATCATTATTATAGATGTTATAGATTTCACTGTTAAAAGCTGGAATTTTTACTATTTCTTGGTTGTTGTCAAAGTATCTAAAACTTAATACTTTGGCTTTTTCATTAGGCTTTGTCGGCGAGAAATATTATTGTTATGAGGAATCGATTTAATCTGACAGAACATGCACTAAATAAATGAGTGTTCTTTATGAATAATATATAATGTGTAAGTAATTTGTTTTCATGATAAATCAAATAGCATTTTATCGAAAAGACAGCTGTAGCTCGTGATTATTTTTCACGCGGTGGCCATATACCGAGATCTTGTCATCAAGTTATCTTCTGTTATGTGCCCGAGCAACACAACAACACATTGTGCAGAGCTACAGTAAAATTCACTCAGTTTTAGTTAAATTTGACCTTTTTAGTAGATCCTAGGGTCTCAGTTTGTCTTAACATATACATAACTAGCTATACTGATATTAAATATAACAGATTCAGCCTACCCCTACGGAGAATGATACAATCAGCGGCAACACTTTATTTTTTAATCCTAATTATTGAGCAAAATAACGGGTGTAAAAAGACGCTTAACGAAGCTGAAAGTCACTTGTACTCCCCGTCATTGTGATATTATTTTTGTACCGGACCATACTTGGAATCCTGCTGGTTACGGAGATATTGAAGGTCAAAATTCAAATTTTTTCTGACTTTTTTTAAGAAAACTAGTTTTTAATGTTATAAACTAAAAATGTTTAACTTTAAATACCCTACGGGTATAAGCACAATGAGTTGCGTGCGTAATGTTGCGCACCGTAAACAGCGATTTTTCACACCAATAATAAAACTTGTTTTCCCAGCGATAATTTTTGTGCAATATTACTTAGTTTGATATACAGAATGCGTAGTTGACGTCTATGTGATGGGTCTTTTTACACCCTGTATTTAGAGCCGAAAATTAAATTAAAAGGAAATTAACTCTCAGCTAGCTAGCTACTGAAAGGCTGAAATACAATGTATCGAATAATTTGATGTAAATTTAGATGTTGTGTTGTTATTAATCATGTTATTCGACATTTTTCGCCGACCGTAACAAAAAAATTGTCAATCAAACAATTTCTGTAACAGCAGAAACTAGGCTACGTACTCCAACCCGCCAGTCGTAACATATATCTGTATTTTATCACGTACTCCGCAGTCATGGGAGCCACCCTAGTGATTTATGTGAAACGGTACGCGGTACGGCACCGGCGCGGCGCGGCGCGAGGCGATACGCTCAAACACGAGATAAAACGCGTAACGTTACCGTGCACCTAATGTTACGAGAACGCTACATAATTACATGTGGGTAAGACTTAAAGACAACGCTTCTTTAATTATAAAGCTACGTATTTCTTAGTTAAGTAGGAAATTGTATTATTTTATTAGTACGAAAGCAATTAATTACCATACAAAATGAGCAACGTTTTCAGTAAAGTGTACATAAATTGGATTTTAATATTAGGATGTTAACACGGAATACTATCTTATCTTACTCGTAATTGTATAGCTAAACTATTAATTTGGAATGTTGATGTTCGAGATTTACATTAAGATTTCAGAGTCTCATTCAAATAATGATTACAAAATTGCTATCTTCAAAAAGCTCAAAAGATTTAACCACACAATTGAACATTTTCACAAAAAAATACCAGTAGATATTGTAATATTGCTAATATTTTCAAGTAAAAAGTTTATCTATGTAGAGCTGAAATCTTATTATACAAAATATTATATATCAACATGAACTCTGCATAAAAATAACATAATACACTAGAAAATCTCATTTATCCGATGCAACATGCTAATCAAAGGAAATAACTCGAGTATCAGTTTTGCATAATATTTGAAACATCTTTGTACACACGACGACATTTCAAGCTATATATTTCCAGTTTTAGCTGACCTCGCAATCGTCTATGCTTTTCGTACAATGAGAAGTTAGCTTATACTGTAAATGTATAGCTTGATATATCATCTTATTGGCTTATTTCATATATCTAAAATATATAAATACACATATAACATAAATATTTAACATAATATATCATCGTGCGTACACTAAATTTGTATTACGCTTGAGCTTTGCGACGACTTCGTCCCCGCTGCTCCTACACGACAAAGCTCGACCTCATACGGCACAACAGGCGATCTCTTAGCTACAAGAGCTAGGGTTGGAAGTTTTGCGTCATCCACCGTATTCACTAGACCTTGTGCCGACAGACTTCTACTTTTTCAAAAATTTGGACAACTTCTTGGCAGGGAAAAACTTCAACACCCGAGAGGCAGTACAAAATGCATTTGAAGAGTTTGTTGGCTCCCGTACACCCGACTTCTTTAAGAAGGGCATTGAAAAATTACCACTGCGCTGGGAGAGATGCATCGATAGCATGGGTGCGTATTTTGATTGATTGAAATAAAAAATATTTATCTTACTTTATCTTTCTGTATACTAAACGGCAATTTCATATGTAAAGACCTAAAATTATAGTAAAGCTAAACTGCTGTCTCTCACAGCATGTGACAGCAGTCAGTATTTTGTTATTAGCAAACAGGAAGACGGTGCTGCCTTTTCTCTGACACAACCCTTTCGTCGCCTTGTTTTATGAAGGGCCTTTGTTTTACCGTACCATACAAGATAGTTACATTATAAGCTAGCTATTATATACCATCATTCCTAATTAATAATTCAGGTGTGTAAGTAACCTTTTCGTTCTTGCTTTACAAAATAGTAAATTAAATCACGTACCTACATTAGTTTAATTTAGGCAAGCTTGGGCTTAGTATAATTAAACACTTTATAATAGCTATTCCGACGTGGAGAGAGCTCGCGGATTTAATTATATTAATTATTTCATTTTAATGGATAAAACATGCAGTGTGTACGTTTTTTAATGATTTTAGGTTCTTTTGTTTTTCAATTTCGAGAAATGTTGTATTAAACTTTTAGAAGAGAGATTTTTTTGTAACGGGTTCGCTTTTAAAAATGTGATTATTGATGCAGGAAGCAATACAGCTTGATATCACGGTGTTCCTTGCAAACTTCACTACACATAAGTACACACGCATCGGCAAACAAAACATTAAATTTCTTCAATCCAGTCATACCGTTGACCTGAAGAAGTAAGCAGCAAGAGTGGCCTGTACAGTTTCAATGGAAGTTTTCTTGCCGAAAAATTAAAACTGGTATTACACCTATTATTTTTCTACAAGCTTTTATATTATAGACGTACGAGGAACAGGGTGTATAGTTTCAGTCATACCTCCATAGAAAAGGGAGGATCCTCCGACCAGACGGGTGTCGTGTATGGTGGGCAACAGCCAGACGATTGAGGTCGGGACGTTGTATATAAGCTAGTTGCGCGGTAAACTCTGTTTGCGCGATACAGGATTTTGCGTGACGTCAGTATGATGCGTAGTTTGCATGTGGCGATGTAGATACCGCTACAATATAAACAACCTTACTATACAAAGACAAATGTTCATCCACATAAAATGAAATCCGGAGCGGTAACGGCTCAGGTGCTCTGCCGGAAGGCAAGCCCGCGTCACTGAAATTATGACGTCACTGATTTACAGCTCACTTTTGTTTTGTTCAGCCAAAAACGTACTAAAATGTGTTGGATTCATAGCGCAGATTTGTATTTTAGTAAAATGTTTTTTTGTTTAAATTGTGAGGTATTCAAGCGAATTGCTCATTTTTGGATGGATCTTGGTAGGCTCGACCGACTTAGTTTTGCTTTTACATGAACGGTGTTTTGGGCAGAATGGGTAGATCAATAAGGTTCTAATAAACAAAATCGAAATAACATAATTAAATTGAAGTAGTCACAAGATGACCAGCCGGTAGATTCTGTAATAATCTCACCGTGATAAGTTAGGTGAAGTAAGCTATCATTCCACTTGATGCTAGGGATTGACACTATCGACAACTCACTTCAAGCTCACTTCACCCAAGTTATCACGGTGAGATTGTTACAGAATAGCTCGGCTGCATAGACAAATGCGAGTGATGCCATTTGCAACAAAAATATAAATGATTAAAAGCGATAGTTCGAAACGAAAAAAAAACCTAGTATTATGAATGGTTTGATAGATCCATACATAACTCCAAACCAACAAAAAACCACCTTCTGAGAACTAAAAAGCAAAATTCACAAAGGGCAACTTAGTTAAAAAAGGTCTCGCAAGCAAAGGACAAAATAATGACTTGTTACCGAAAAAAAAATAGCTACCCCAAAGCATTATAATTACGTAAATTTTGCTTTTCAGGAACTCCCGAAACCAAGTTTAGATTTCTGAACAAGGTAATTTAATATAAAGCTTTGTAACGAGTCACTTAGAATAGGTCAAAAGCGAAATAACTTATGCCTGTTTATTATCTTGTAATTACTCTTATGGTTGGTGAAACTGTTACTTTATAGAGGTACGAGAAACAGAGTGTAAAGTTCATTCATACCTCCATAGAAAAGGCAGGATCCTCCGGCCAGACGGGTGTCGTGTCTGGTGGGCAACTGCCCAACGTTTGATGTCGGGAAGCTGACCTGTTTTATCTGTTCTGTGGGAAGCTGTATAAATGCTACTCGTGCGGTAAACTATGCTTGCGCGATGCAGGATTTGTGTGACGTCAGTATGACGCGCAGCTCGCATGTGGCGATGTAGATACCGCTATAACTTTATTAGTACCAATGTGTAATTATAATTATTTGCTTTGCCATGTTTCCAGCTATAATATACAATGTGTCGTTTTGCATCATCGTCAAATTTCAGGAACCTGTTATGAAAGACAGAATTAATCAAATAAAATTACGATCCTGCTCAATAATTAATGCATACTTGTTTTTTTTTATATTTAAGTATGACTGGTATTTCAGAATACTCCACTTTCAAAGAACAGAATCGCCCCGTTGCGTATGCGGTAGGCAGTGTCGCACGACTATGTCGCTGTGTGCGAGCGTCACAGTTACAGCGCAGTTACAGGGCGGTATCACACGGGCCCTACACATGCCGATTTCTGAAAATAATAATAAATTACCTACTTATTTTATTATTGATTCGTGTCGAGAATCATTAGCACAGTTACCTCCTCGAATTTGACGACGATGCAAAACGACACTGAGGTAGCTGCGCGGTGCGGGAGGGGTGTGGTGACGTGATGCGATAGCTCAGTGATTCGTCAACTTGTGACAATGTCACCCCTCCCGCACCACGCCCCTTCCTCAGGCAACGTCTCAGTTAAGCGGTTGGTCTATAGTAACACTGAGAGGTCTTACGCCAATAAGGTTTAGGGCCGGCGCACATCTGGCGAGGCGCAGCGCAGAGCATTCGTCACTGCCAAACAAATATCGACCTTGCAGAAGTTGAAAATAAATAAATTTCCATTAGCTCGGGAGCGCGTCTAAGCGGAAAGAGGCACGCGTCTTAGGTTATTATTCTCAACATTATTTTTAGGCAAGCAACGTTGATATTTGTTTGGCAGTGACTACCGCGTCGCGCTGCACCTCGCCCGGTGTGAATTTTATAAAGTTTTTTTACTAAACACTACAAAAGATTTACATAATACATAATCAGCCTATAATACTCCCACTGCTGGGACACAGGCCCTCTCTCGATGGAGTGGGCCGTAATCCGCCACGCGGGCCCAGGGCGGGTTGATAGATGTCACATTTCTTGATTCTAGGGCATGCCGGTTTCCCCACGATGTTTTCCTTCACCGTTTTAAGAGCGGTGATGATGAAATAATTTGCACAAAGTAAAGCGCCTGACTAGATTTGAGCCTACAACATACAACTCGCTAAGTCGCGGCCATTACCACTGGGCCACCACTACTCTCACAGATAGTTACAAAAGATTTAGTATGCGCCAAATGTAGGAATTTTTAGTTCTTATAACTTCGACGACGAACTTTTACCTTCTTTTGACGTAGCCTATGGCACGCGGCAATTATAGCGTGGCTTTCTATTAGTGAACAATTTTTTTTTAATCGGATTAGTAGTTCCGAAGATCCTACATACAAACTCGAAAATTGTACCGCTCTTTAATAGAAAATAATTATGTTAATAAAGAATTATAGATCATGGTGTAAGATTGCCGGAAGGAGTCGTGTTTGGCGTAGGAGGTCTTGTTTGTAAATATACGAAACAAATATGTTTGTCAAATCTAACATTAATTTCATTATACAAAATAGCTACTAAAAGTCACTACAGAAAATTACGCGATAAAATTAAGTCAGAACTCGAAGTGACTTAGGGAAAAACTGCATTAATGAATAAAAGTACCTCCTGTATGGCCAAAAAAATATTTAACAAGCCATCTGAAAGAATAAAAACATTAAATCTGGACAATTTCAAAACAGAACTGTTGTGAATTTTTATAAATAAATGCTATTATTTCTCACTACAGGTATATTTGGGCGAAAATTCTATAATTTTTTAATCGTCGAGAAATCAACAATAAAGTGCTTATTACATACATAATTTATTTTTATATTTCGGCGGTACCTACTTAAAAATTAAGATACTTTCGTAAAGTTGTCTAATGAGTAATGAGTAATGAAATCTACAGCCGTCCATGCTTAATAATAAATTGATAATGTTGGAACAGGAAAAAAATCCTTAATAGAATTTTGTATTTTTATTTCTATAAAATTATAACTTACCTCATTAATTTAATCTTTACCTATCAACTAATAATATATTGTATCAATTTCCCCACAAATCACAACTGTTTACATTTAAGCTACGCTGTATTCTAAATTAAATATATTTTTCCATTTCGAATGAATACCTATTTTCCTGAGTTTACCGGTGACATTCAAGTCAAAGCATTTATTTCAAGTAGGCACAAGGCACTTTTCAACGTCAACATTTACATTAAAATATAATTGATTATAGTCGCCCCTTCTAAAATGTAGCTTCGTATGGAGAAGAATGGGCAAGAAACTCCACCGTTACTCTTTTAAAATGTGTTACAATATTCTGTATACATTAATTATTATATGTGAAGACGATGCACCTATGGAGAGAGTTGGAGGATGAGAAACGTAGGCACGGTGTGTAAAACAGTAAGGAAGACTTAAATTAGACTATAGTAACCTACACATAGGTACTTGCATTATATTATCGCCTTAAAATAAACATGCATACAGTGATAATATACATAGAATATAGAAACAAATACATGAATAATTAAAATAATTTTTCATCCCACCATCTCGGAAAGAGTATTTTTAATCTTCAATATCTGAGTGGAAAAGCCGTTTTTATTCTCTAGAGGATAAAGTAAATTGAATTTAGAACATCGTGTGCACTAAGTTTGTGAATTAAAAAAAACATTAAACCTATTTACTGCTACCTCTATGGTGCCGAATATATCATACAACTTTTTTTTAATTTGTTAAAAACTCAGACTCGGAACCTTCTTGGTGTTCTTTTTTCAATTTGCTTTGTACGCGGTTCTTTACGCGGCATTTTTTCACGTCATTGTTAAACCTTATATTAAAAACAAGAAACTTGAAAACAAGTGAAAAAACTAAAATGAGTGATTCTAGCGACGAGGAAGTTTGCTTGACGCCAACAGAATTGACTGAAACTGTTAATAATGCGCAAATGAGCTTTCTCCCTCAACAATCACGCGAGAAGTATTTAAAACAGTACGATATGTTCAACACGTGGCGACTAGCAAAAGGAGCCAAAACTTTCTCAGAAAACGTTTTGCTGGCAGATTTTATAGAATTATCCGAGAACAAGAAAGCAAGCACTCTATGGAGTACGTATTCGATGCTAAAAGCAACAATAAAGATGAAAAAAGACAAACATATCGATACCTATCCTAAATTAGTGGCATTTTTAAAAAGAGCCTCATCTGGTCATCAACCAAAAAAATCAAAGGTTTTCACAGTATCTGATATTGAAAAGTTTCTTAACGAAGCACCCGATTCCGTATATTTGGCGGCAAAAGTAAGTCAGTTGCACATTCAGTATCTACTTAAGTATATTAATCTCAATTAAATAGTATACTTAGTAGATGTTGATAGGCATAATTATGCGTTCATATCAATTTTATTCATTTATCTACTACAATACTCTTTACGTTACAGGTTGTTCTTATTATTGGAATAAACGGAGCATGTCGAACTAATGAACTAACACAACTTAATGTCAAAAACATTGAGAAACATTCAGATGACTTACTATTAATTAATTTACCTAATACAAAGACAAAAAGAGACCGCAACTTCGTCATTCGCAAGGAATACGTAACGATTGTTGAGAAATATCAAGCCTTACGCCCGCCTAACACTCCAATCAATCGATTTTTTCTACAGTATCGCAATGGAAAGTGTGTTAGACAGCCTATGGGTACTAATAAAATTGGCAGTATCCCACGAGAAATAGCAACATTTCTTGAACTTCCAGAACCCCTGTTGTACACGGGTCATTGTTTCCGACGAACTTCAGCCACACTTTTGGCTGATTCCGGAGCTGATCTCCTGTCCCTTAAGCGCCACGGAGGCTGGAAGTCCAATGCAGTTGTAGAGGGATACATAGAGGATTCCATCCAAAATAAGTCTAAAATATGTGAAGGCATCGTAGGAGCCATTACACTGAAAGAGCCTCAATCGGATCCTTGGACTGGCCCTTCTACATCAAAAATAAGCCGTTATGAAACACCTAACCATCTCCCTCTCTCTCCAACATTCACGCCAAGGGAATCCGATGAATCGGTACAACTATTAAGTATGACAGATAGTTTACCGAAAAACAGTACACAAGTGACTAACACCAATATTACAGTACCAAACAAAAATATTACACTCAATTTAAATAACTGTAGCAACGTTACTTTAAAATTTTCTTAATTATACCTTAGTATTATTTTGTTATAATTTAAAGATTATTCTGTAATACTTACCTGTCATAATGTAGTAATTAATACCTAAACTGAAATAAAAGTGTACCTATCTTGTGATTGTAAACGTTTTTTTTTTTGCATTTAGTCATTTCCTCGCTGAGGTGGAATGAAAAGTTACGTGTTGCACTCGAGTGCAAAGATTTTTCACCTCGTGCTCTTTTGATTCCCTCGCTAACGCTCAGGATTCTAATTTTGAATCACTCACTGCGCTCGTGATTCAATTTTAGAATCCTTCGCTTGCTCGGTCATCAAAATTGAACACGCGGTTAAAAAGCAACTTTGCACTCTTGTATAACAAATAACTATTAAAACTTACTTTACCACAATAGGTAAAAATAATTACAAATGTAGCAATGACAAATAATAATTTTATTATGTGATAGATACCTACATGGTGCTCACATATTTACAAACATTGTAAAAGTATATGATTTTCCTAATTTTTAAACTAATAATAAGTCAGTATGTGAGTTAAAGTAGGTAATCACAGAATGTAAATCAATGTCAAAAAAATAATAAATTATACAATTAAAGTAGCATAAAGTTTGATTTTGTCTAGACTCTAGATTGTCCTATGGAGCTGGAGCAGCATGCTTCCAAGCATACTTATATGGGATAGAATCCTCTAATTCGTATTATGCTTGTGACAATAAGATAAAAAGTGAACTTTTTATATGAGTTTAAAATTTTCTTTCATTTAATTGCAATAATTATATGACAAGGAATTTTATACCATTCCCCCTCTAAAAAGCTTATTTTATTCACTGAAAACAGTGAATAAAAAACACTTTTACTCACTGTTTTGATGTTTGAAAATGGAACACAACAATGTATTCGACCACAGATTTAGAGTACCTAGGCTAGATACGGCATGTTATTAGATAGTATGAAAACCGAACGTGTCATCTTTTTTATACCTACGATAGCTTCACCCCCGCCGTTTAGTGATGTGCTCAAAGTAAACAGAATTGTTTCAATCGCTAAGCGTCACTGAGCTAACAGACTTTTTTTAGTGCGAACAGTCGAACATGCAGGGCATGCTTGGTCGTAGCTTGCCGTATCTAGTGTAAGTGTAATCTTTGTATTCGACCTATATTGATGTGTTCTAAATTCAATTTGATTGGTCGACATTTTCGACAAGGAGTTTAGCATTAAGTAATTGTTCCAATTTTAATGTGCATTTTAATTCATTTAAGCTTCATTTTCCTTTATTAAATGTTTATTTTCGCTTAAATCTTTCTTTTTCTCGTAGTCATGGTATAAAGTATAGTATGCAACTCTTGAATAAAACGGATTTATATCGAGGGCCATGAATCACTCGCGTCGCTCAGGGTTCTAATACTTGAATCACTCGCTACGCTCGTGATTCAATCATCATGAATCACTCCCTTTTTTTTTGTGGGTGGGAAATCATCAAATAACTTCTCCCGCTCTGGGCAGAGCAGGAGGGCGTGTCAGACTCTTGCTGACTAAAACCCACCCGTGTTCCTTCAGTTGCCTATGCCAGGGGCCACGGTAACCCTCTCGGACTTTCCGCAACCCTAGCAGGCATCGGTCCTAACAAACCCCGTCATTGGTGCTGACATCTCTTTGAGGCGCGCGTGGAACACAACGCGCTGTCGACCCGGGCCTGGTCCTTATCGAACGGCGAGCTGCCCATTGCTCGCCGTTCGCAAGCCCGCGCCTACGGTGGCCGGGAATCGGCCTGCGATTCCCGACGCCCAGGGCGTCTCCTGCGGCGGCTAGGGGCGTGAGGGCGCCAATTTTGCCTCTCCCTCACGCGTTCCGCCTCCTCCTTCGCGAACATTACTGCTTCGCAGAAGGAGGTGACGGCTTCATCTATGGCCCTCGCTTTAAATCCGTCCTTTATTCACTAATTGCATAATATACTATTGTTGTAACATTTAACACAGTACCCCATAAAAGTAGTATGTACTTTAGCTAATCTGAAAAATGGTTTATCTATTTTATCAATCACATTAATCTCCCACGTGTATGACGATATCCGGTTTTCCTCCTTGTTATATGGAAAATCATTTAAGTTCCTCTATTGGCTGTGAAAGCAATGGTCCAGTGGTAACGGCCGCGACTTACGATTTGTAAGTCGTGAGTCCGAACGCAAGCAGGCACTTTAATAAAATAAAAAAAACCATCATCACTGCTCTCAAAACGGTGAAGGAAAACCGGCATGACATGTGACATCTACGGACTCGCACTGGGCCCGCGTGGTGGACCCTCTCACCGAGAGGAGACCTGTGTCCCAGCTGTGGGTACATTATAGGCTGATTATGCTTGGCTGTGCCCTATAAGTCACAGATCTGTTTTATATAAATGTCATCACTATCGATGATAACACTTTATATTCCTAAGCATTACAATATCCAGGCTAAATAAGTTTTCTGTCATCTTTGTTCTAGATTTAAATCTCATTACTTTGGTATTTTAGGTCTGTTTTGGTCTGGTATGCTTTCAGAGCCATTCCGAAACAACATTTTTACAACGTTGACCTGGATGTTCTTTAATGCGTTGAAAACAAATGCCTTATCGGACGGTCTGGGTAAACTCAAACTCAAAGATTTATTTCAAATAAACCAATTACAGGCACTTTTGAATTGTCAAGGGGTCGGTAAGTCAGGAAGATGGAACTAGTTATCCTTTCCAAAGCGTAGTAGGCACCTATGGAGAAGAACAGGCCAGAAACTCCACGCATACTCTTTTAAATCAAAATACTGTTACAAAAAATTGGTTACAACATTCATTTTGTTGAGCACATGTTATTATAACACCAGCGAGACATTTCCGCGCGTGTGTCATACAACGTTTTTCAACACATTTGCGAGAAAACAGTACAATAGGTAATGAAACAAACTTTTGCTTATAAAAATATCCGTCAGAAAGTCGCAAAAATAGCAATCTTTGACGTTTCTAATATGAAAATGGCGCCATTACCAAATGGCGCTACGTGCGCGTGGTGAAAATTAGAATCGCAAAAATTCGAATCGCAAATAGTCGTCGAGTCGAAAAGCATCTTTCGTCTCATTTTCTCTTTAATACTAAAGTGTGATAAACGTATTGAGCAAAAGCGCTTCCAAGGAGGTTCGATCATTCAGC
Source organism: Brachylomia viminalis (assembly GCA_937001585.2). Lineage (NCBI taxonomy): Eukaryota > Metazoa > Arthropoda > Insecta > Lepidoptera > Noctuidae > Brachylomia > Brachylomia viminalis. Next base: position 6,857,246 of record OW443302.2, on the reverse strand, counting down.
TTATTTATTCTCGTAATTTGAAACTCCTTAGTGGAATTCTTATATAATTATTAATAGTAATTGAAATAAAACCGTAAAGAATACGCACGGCGCTATACAACGAAGGGGGCGGTAAAACATGTACTTAGGTGAGAGTACCTATTTTACCGCCCGTTCCGTTGTATGGTGCGTACATTTTTACTTTCGAACAATGTATACAGGCTTCGTAAATGCATTTTTTGAGCAAATGTGTTGAAACATATTTTTCACCACTCCCGCACGAAAGAAGTGTCTTTCCTCTACGAAAACAGTGAGGAAAGTTGGTTTTTCCTCACTGTTTGAACAGTGAGGAAAGTAATGATCCCGTTCAGAAACTAACCTTGTCTGATTTTTTTATGTTAAGAGCGCGCCTAAAGCCAGTAAAATTTTAGTAGTATGTATAGTATAGTGCGTAGTATGCGCCAAAACTGTTATATCGTAATAAATCCAAAACTAAAAGGAATTACATAAAATGCCTAAGCACAGCCTTTACTCTTGTATAAATATAATTAATTATCAGATTTTTGTCGCAATAGGCATTACCGTATTGAGTACAAAACGGAAAAATATGAGAATTAGAGGTTACTTCGTGATTTTTTTATATCGAGGAAATGTTATTATTTCATGTTTTTGATCAAAGTGAACCCTCGGAAATATCATGTAGTTATTCATACATTTTTATTTTAAGATTTTGTCCGGAATTTTTCATGTAAAATCAAATATAAGATTAATTTATACGCGCTCTTAAGTTTTAAAGATATTTTAAAAAATAAATAATTTTATTGATTATTTTTAATTATTTGCTTTGTGACTATTTAATTTATTTACCTATGACGACTGAATACTTTCTTGCTGGGAGTGGTGAAAAGTTTTGTATGCAACATGTGAGCCTGGATTTTGACGTTTTTTGTTCGTTTATCTGAACCTATTTATTATTATGGCTTGTAATGAGTTTTACACGGAAAACCGACCTTATGTCTTGCCAGGTAGAAGCCAAATCTTTTTAAATCATCATGTTTTTCCGAATTACAAGCACTCGAAAGTCATAGGCAAAGTTGTAGGTAAACGACGCAACTTTGCCTAGGAGGATATCTCAATTAATAAACAGTTTATCACAGCAGTATTTTTTTCCGTGTGCATGAGACACCGTGCTTATCTCCGGCATCGGCAGTTAGATTATTGCCATGAAGGTATTCTTTTTTCACAGTTAGGAGACAAAGTTAAGTAAATTATGTCACAAAAAAAATTCACCTGTTCGCACCGGTTTTTGTCGCACAACTGACAGAGCTATAGATTACTATACTCTATGTGACAGAGTAAAAATGGAGTAACCATTGCAAAAACATAAAAATATGTTGCCCTAATAATGTAAAGTTACTACCAAATGGTACAAAATAAGAAAAAACTAAGCAAACGCGAAATATCGTAATCGAAACGAAATAGGCAAATTTGGGCTTTCTTGGCAAAGTTGCAGCATTTTACTGGTATTCGTTTTGTTGAGTCTTTCGCTTACTCAGGATTGAAATGTATAATCACTCGCTGCGCTCGTGATTCTATTTTTCAATCCTTCGTTCGCTCAAGACTCAAAATCAAAACTCATAGGAAAAACGAACTTTCCTCACATGTTGGATAAATAACTATTTTTGAGCAAATGTGTTGAAACATATTTTACCTATGAAATTGTCGTTTAGTATGCTGTAAGTTACAATCGGCAAAAAAGGATTACGTATTATTAAATACTTAACATTAATCAACTATTTATGTTAGACGGTTTATTGATATATTGGTTTACTGTTGATTCAATTTTTATTGAATGTCGATTTTTAAAATGCTTGTTTTATCCATGATTGTGTAATATAATAATCAAAAAGTTCTCGACTTTTCGTTAGTACCTACTAATTGTTGATTTAATTTTAAATGGTGCATGATGTTTTTGAAATTTAAAAACATATTGTTTTTTTTAAACCTTTGTGATACTCTCACTTAATTGTAGGTCGGTAAATTTTTCAGTAAATAATATTATAATGTTTTAAATATGTGTTTAATACAGATCTGACTGTTCTGTATATTTAAACTGTATTAATGACAAGATGATTATTATACCATTATACAGGGTGTTCCGTAAATAATGGATCAAACGTAATGGGTAGGTAGCTTACCTCATTTCAAACAACTAATTTGAACAGTTAAAAAAAATCGGTAAGGTAACCAAGATATTTTTTTTTTCGAATTTTACCATTTTCTCTAACAGCATTCAGTGTTTTTAATGCTGTCGCTGCAACTAATAACATTTTTAGGTATGATTTTTGTCAAAAACTTCTGAATAGCTTATTGTTAATATTTTCTTTTTGAAATATAATTTTATTTGCCTTAGAAAAAAAATGTTCAATTGATTTTTTTTTCAAATCGAAAAAACAAAATTGTTGGAAATGAGGTAAGCTACCTACCCGTTACGTTTGATCCATTATTTACGGGACACCCTGTATTATGTGATCTCGATTGTGATACTGGATATTAAATATGATTTATGCCTAAATGTTTAGAATAGTTTTATTATTAAATTATTGTCGTAATTTGGGATGAAGCACAACTTAAAGAGTGATATGGGACAAACTAAGATTTTTTTCGGAATGCGGGACAAAACTTCAGGACGAACAAGGGATAAATCAACTAAAGTCATTTAAGTAAATTTTCGACGCATTAACACAAGATACTCAAACAGCAATCAATGAAAAGCATACATTCCAAACTTAAGGCGAAAGCGTCAGGGTAGCCAGCGAAATTTGGTCAGTATCAGGTTGTTTGTTGAACTAAATATGATTTGCGGCCGTAAAAAATATGTATTTATAGAATTATAAACATAAAAATGATTATTACAACTCTCTAAGTTCATAATTACCCTATTGAATTACTATTTCATGAAATTATGACATTTGATGGCAATTATTCTAATTTAAGGAGTTGGTTTTAATTAATATAATTCTGCAAAGCCATATTTGTAACAGTCTGGAATCATATTTTAATCAACATAGAACCTGACACTGACCTGACAATTGCGAAACAACGTAAGAAAATTTGAATTTCGCGGGCTACCTTAGCGCAACCCCATAAGTAACTTCAAAAAGTGAATAAAGTCAGCAAAAGTTTAAAAGATTCCAAAATTTTTTTTCGTCGCCCTCTAAAAAAGAAAAGAAAATTAAATTCAAAAGGCAGGCTTTACTTTAATTCAGCATTTCCTCACTTTAAGCTGTTCATCCTCCTGATTTTGAAATAATAAGGAAAAATTATATTGGCTTACATGCTTGCTCTTTATATTCAAAACTGGGTAGACCTTACCCAGTTTTGAATAATTTATTACAACTTAAGAGTTAAAAAAAATTTTTTGTGGCTTAGAATTTAATTTAAGTTAAGGAGCTATGATTTCAATCCAGTGAGTATGAGTCCAATTTTATGATTAATAAGTAATTCCAATTCTCGGCGATAGTTCGTTTTTTCTATGCTATTCGGTTTTTGAAAAATCAATTGCTCTAGCTAGGAATTGTATTCGTTGATTTTGTAAAAAAAAACACACCTGGGCCTGCAGTCTCGACATAGTTAGCAATCGTTTTCGGTTGAGCTAAGTCCTAACAATCCAGATGTAACAATATTTGGTAGTCTCGACACTCAAATTCATCGGTTGCTACCGGTATTTTTGGTAGGTACCTACCGGTAGGTAACAACCGATAAATTTGAGTGCCGAGACTACCGATTGCTAAGTCCTAACAATCCAGATGTAAATGTTGATGTAAATGTTTGGTAGTCTCGACACTCAAATTTATCGGTTGTTACCTACCGGTACCTACCTAAAATACCAGTAACAACCGATAAATTTTAGTGTGGAGACCACCAAATATCGTTACATCTGGATTGTTAGGACTTAGCAACCGAAAACGATTGCTAACTATGTCGAGACTGCAGGCCCAGGTGTTATTGTACCGTCCAATGGTGTCGTTAATATGGATCAAATTCTGGGAAGTAATGACACGCGCACGGAACTCCGGACCACATGGCTCTTATCTGAAACTTTTAAAATATATTTTCGGTGTTCTCTCAGCATTCCGCACCTACTCAGCTATCAAAATTTCTCATTGCATATGCTTGATCAAAAACCTTTAGGGCTTGGGACTATCAATGGAGAAAAGAACGGGCAATAAACTTCACGGAAACTGCATTAAAGTCAGCCTATCGAACTGCTAAAAACTGCGGAAACATGTAAACCTTTTCAGTAAAAGGGGTGAAAGACACCACTATAGGACTAGAAATAGGGACCAATTAGTTCAACCAGGTTTCAGAATAGCTAAAGTAGACTCATCCTTCATGGGGTACTGTATAAAATGTTACAATAAAATACCTCCCCACATACTCGACGAACACTGAATGAAACGAAATTTAAATCTTGTATAAAACGCACACTATAAAGCCAAGCATATTATAAGTTGGGGGATTACATCGCTGACAAAAATGCTTGGCTCAAGGCTGGTCCTGCTCCACAAGGGCGCGTAAACTAATTAATTAGCATTCTAAGATATTGTTGGAGCTGATGAAGGTTGTACATGTACAATCTATCTTTGCATTGTATAAATTCAATTTCTTAGTATTGTATTATTGCATAGCACATGTGTGAGCACTGTGTACCTACTATAAAGGTTACTGGGTTCATCTTTCATTAACTTGAGTGTGCCCTGGCGGCTGAGGGTATGTCATGCTCACTCAAATGTGTCGCTGGTGGTGGCGTGTGTATTGGATCATTGAGTTCCCTTCAAAATGGTTGAGCTGAATGGTGCTGATACATGGTGCATACGTCATGTTCGTGAACGGGCGCCGTCAGTAGGCACTGGTCATGTCTTAGCTCCCACGGCTTATTTTGATTCCTGAATTGTTTGTACCTTTTTATTACGGACGCTTTTAACGTGCACGTCTTTCTACATCGTTCTTACATCTATAATTTCAACATGAATGATGTAACCACTATTTTATAACAATATTTTCACTTAAAAGAGAGTCCATGGAGTTTCTTGCCCGTTCTTCTCCATAGGTACCTACTACGCTTTGGAATGGGCAACTAGCTTCATTTTTCTGACTGACTGACCCCTTGACAATTTAAAAGTGCCTGTAATTCGTTTATTTGAAATAAATGCTTTGAGTTTGAGTTAGCTTCGCTAGTTCACTTCCTTGGCCTCCGCTGACACTTATAAGTAAGTGTCAGCGTAGTCCAACGTCCAACGTCGTTTGGTGCAATGTCATTGAGTCCAACGTCGTTTGGTCCAACGTTATGATCACTAAGGTAATCATAACGTTGGACCAAAGTCATACTTCGTAGGTTTGGAGTAAACACACACATGAACAATATGAAATTTAGCTTAAACAGGTCCACAAATTAAAACTTTCAAACATATTCCGGTCGTGTTATTTATTCATGAGACCTCCGACTAGTTTTCCCTGCATTGGAAACAAAGTTCCGGATCGGTGTGACACGTGTCAAAAACTTGTTGTTCTCATGGTGTTCTAAGCTTTGATTGCAGAGCGTTTATAGTCAGAATAGAGCTGAATGGACATACTAATAAACTATTGTTTTACTTGCTTTTGCCCGCGGTTTCGCTTGCGTGGGGTCGGAAAGTATCCGACGCGAACAATTACTACTCGTAAAAAGTATCCTGTGTTAATCCAGACTATAAACTATCTGTGTGCCTTTCATACAAATCCTATTAAACCATCCATTTCTCGTTTTCGTTTCATCTAAATCTTATTAGTAGTAGACAAATCCGTTCGGAAGTTTTAGAGTTTATCGCGTTCAGACAGATAGACGCAGCGTGAGGACTTTGTTTTATAATAATAATTTATAATATGTAGCCATACTGATGTAACAAATTCGAGTTACGCGAAACTTCGATATAAATAATTTACCTCTGTGTCAAAATTCCGCGTAATTTGAATTAGTTGCGATCGAGAGACTAATCATTTCATATACGTTGAATTGCCTTGGATCATCTTATTTTAATGTCATGATCGTGCCGACCCTACTCCAGCATAATCCCCAGAAAATTGACATCACACACTGTTTTACTTAGTTAGGCAGAAAAAAGTTCAAAAATCGCAGATGACCAAGAAAACGGCCTAAGCGGACCAAAACCTCCACATATATTCCGCTTTTGAGTAGCAGTCATCATCGTAATCCACAGCCCGGCTACACCCACTTGCTTGGGTATATTTTTGCTTTCGCCAAGTTCCGTGCTCTCGTGCCAGTTTCATCCACGTTCGATCTGCAATGGCAGCACTGTTGTTTAGGTGTAGGAATCGCTAAATCAAGAAGAGGTGTTTCGGGTATTACGAAGAATGAAGAAACGGCAGAGACAGCGAAGTACAGGAAAACCGCTTCCTAAATTTTCACACGTCATAAATGCACTACGATAAAATTTTAAGAGCCCAATGTTCAGGTTTACGTGGTGACCTGTTGAACTACCGACGTGTCGGCTTTACTCGTTGGCACTCGGCCAACCTCGGCTCTTTGACATAATTCTTCGAATCCATGATAGCACACGTTTTAAAGCGCGATTGATGACCCTTTTCGCGCTCACAGTTATTAAGAGAGATCGACGAACGAAGATCAATGTCGTGTTACGTAACCAACTAAAATGGAAAGGTTTGAAACGGAGGCCGTAAATCATGTCTGAAACGATGCTCATTAGGGCTTGTTTTTGAAATAGAAGTAAGAATGTATTTTTGCGACTGTGTTGCTGTTTGTAACGAACGTACATCATTGTTGTTAGGTGAATATCATCTACTGAGGTTCGACTTGTTCCAGTAGTAGATATATCCAGAGGGGTAATTCTCATATTTTTTAAGAACGTTCGCATCCAAATTCAGTCTCAATCTGTCAAACATACAATAAATTTAATACAAGTTTTTGACATTGATTGTCGCTAATTTGAGATTGCGACTGGAATTTGAATTAGGGCTTGTAAGTACGAAAATTGGCCTTGAGCTGCGGTTCATCTTTTCATAACTATTATCACCTTTTGTTACGTGACAGGAACATGGAGTAATCTCAAGCCTAACCAAATTTACTATCAAGGTATCTTTTAATGACCTGCCAGACATAAATAATTTCCAGTGTCAAACTCGGAGAAGCTGACAGTTTTTTCGGCAGTTTATTTGAAGACTACCATAATTCAGATAATGTATAGAGTACTCTAATCACGAATAGGTCTACTACTGGGCACAATAACAAACCTTTAAAAAACGTCAAACTTGTTTTTTTTTTCAACTATACGTTAAGGATTACAGTTGTAAACGTTAATTTACCAGGTATCGCATACAGTCAGGAAATGGCCACAAATTATCAGGTTGTTTTACTTAACTGCCTGTGATTATTGCTCCATACCATTATAGTTATATAGTATTTGTCCGTGATTTGTTGCATAATTACATTCGTTTATGTACGTTGACATTTTGTTTCAAGTTTTTGGTTATTTCGAAAGACAAAGGCCTAAGTTGAAGACTTAGATCGAAGGAAACATATAAAAACGTGTCTTTGGATTAGCAGCTCAAACTACATATTTTTATTTATTTATTAATACAATCTTGCAGGTACTCTATTAGTAGGGATTCTTGTAGGTATTTATACTTTTATACACAATAAAAATAAAAGGGGGCCGTATGGTAAAAATAATTTAAATGGCAACATTTTAAAGGTTTAATCGTTTAATTTAAAAGATTTTTGGTCACGTTTAATCCCGTTTTATTACCCAAAAAGCCAAAACAATACACCTTAACAACTACAAAAATTACAAAACAATTAAAAACAAACCTAGCAATGCAACAGAAAGCCAAAGCTACCAATAATAAAAGTTGCGCCGGCCATTGCGCGCGTGTAACCGTGTATTGTCGTTCAGCTGACATGCGACATTCAATTTCCTTTTGTCAACTATTGCAAACTGCGGCGGCGAGGCGGCCGCCATGGTGTATTTCCTGTCGCGTTTAAAAATATTAAAATGTTGTTACTTTTATAAGCAGTGGTGGCATAATGGTAACGGCCGTGACGTACGAGTTGTATGTCATAGGTCAAGCCCAGACAGGCGCTTTACTTTGTGTAAATTATTTCATCACTACTGCTCTCAAAATGGTGAAGAAAAACATTGTGAGGAAACCAGCATGTCCTAGAACCAAAAAATCGAAGACATGTGACATCTACCAACCCGCACTGCGCCCGCGTGGTGTGTTACGGCCTACTCCCTCTCACCGAGAGGAGGCCTGTGTCCCAGCAATGAGAACATTATAGGCTGATTATAGTTTTATGAGGTGTGATGTTTTTGATTGGTAGTTGAGACTGACTTGAGTACTGGCAGGTTGTTGGTAGTTGTTTTTGGTACTTACGTAATTAGGGTGACGTGATGGAAACTATGTCTAGAGGGAATTCAACTTCAGTTTTTGATTAGGAGTATAAGGAAGTTGAGTATCAGCAGTTTTTTTCATGTAAGACTAGCCCGCGGCTACGTCCGCGTGGATTTCGGAAATTAAACCACGGCAGCTTGCTACCGAGATAAAAGTAGCCTACGTTACTCCTTATAATATCAGCTATCTGTCAGTGAAAGTGCTATCAAAATCAATTCAGCCGTTTCGGAGATTAGCGAGAACAAACAGACAGACAAAAAATTTTAAAACTTGATATTTGTTATAAGTACCGTATTAACTTTACATTTAGTAAAAAGCTGTTATTTTGACATTACAAACGGACCCTTCCTGTCTTGTTACAAAACACGATCTAACTTTAGCCCGAGTCTAAACCTTCAATCCGGTGTTTGCATTTCGAGCTTTATGCCGACTTTATTAAAGTTCCTATTACACATTTGTCAACCTAAGGCCGGGCTTAGATGTTAATTTTGTAAAAGGAACTGTATTTCGATTTCTGTTAGGTTCTTATGTCAAAAACAGGCTCGATGTTTAAAACCATGTCTAAAGAAAAACCTTGTTTTATAATAAGACCGTTCAAGTTTATTTATTTGATAGATTATCCATGGTTCTTTGTAGAAACAGTCAATACACTCAGGCTGGAGTCTATCATTAAACACTATCCATGAAATCCGGCCTCAACCTAATCTTCACACAGTACATTTTCATAACGTCAACATGTATGCGCTGTTATATAGGTAACTTTACCCTCAGATCATATAAACACATACTTTACATATTCTTTAACTGAACTTAATATGAATAAACTTAAAACTAAAGGCACTAATAACTCTTTACGTGTCGAATGCACAGATGTGAATAGAATCCAGTGAGGACACAGAACAATAAATGAAAAATAAAAACGATACTTCCAAACGCAGCTGTTCAAAAATGCCTCTAGAATATCAATTTGTCCTTGTCATTCCTCAAATTGCCTTCCAGGGTGTTTAAATAAAACAAGGGCCAGTATGATGAGGTCATCAGTGACGTAATTAAATGAGACCGTGTCCCCTTGTGATGGGGATTTCGGGGAAGCCGTAACTGCCTTACGGTAGCGTAATGATAGGCTAGGTAATTTATTTTATTTAGCTAATGAACTTTGTGTCTGCTAAAGCCAGTTATTCGTGTAAAATCTGTTTGACTGTTGTATACTACTGCTGCTATGTTCGAACTTGAAATAACGCTCTAAATGAGCCTGATTTGATAGAATAGAAAGAAAAAATGCAATTGCAACAATAAGCTGCTAAAAGCAGCAGTAACAAATCAACCAATGTGTTACTGCTGCTGCCAAGGGTAACCCTATTAAAAGACTTTATTTTTTATTAAGCTTTAAGCTAGCACCTATGCCTTAATATGATCCCTTATAAAATGCAGTCTAATCAAGCAGAGAAAAATAGATGCTTCAAAAGAATCGTTACAAGTGACTGACTTGGGTATTACATAATCAGCATACAACATTCCCATTGCTGGGACATAGGCCACCTCTCTGTGAGAAGAGTGAGCATAATCCACCACGCGGGCCCAGTGCGGGTTGGTAGATGCCACATGTCTTAGAAATTTTAGTTCTAGGACATACCGGTTTCCTCGCGATGTTTTCCTTCACCGTTGAGAGCATTGGTAATGAAATAAATTACACAAAGTAATGCGCCTGTCTGTGTACGAACCCACGACCTATAAATTGGGTATGTTAGGTCTTTATTTGGAGATGATGCCAATGGTATATTCGACCTCATTATTGCTTTATCACACTGAGGTTTAACGTCACTTGCACGTCACAGTACGACAAGGTCTATTTGTCTTTGTGACAGTCAGATAGTTTCTAGCCTAGTGAAGTGTATACTAACTGGGAATTGTTGGATGCTGATAATTATAATAATAATAATTATACATTTATAATAATTATATGACAATTGCAATAGGGACGATGACTTATATTAAAAATGTTCGACAAACAATATAATTTCAAAGAAAGCATAGTAAAATGAGGTAATCGAAACAATCTATAAAATCGATGGAAATAATATGGAGAAGCTACACGCTTTAAAAGCATTTGGAAGGGTTTATTCCTGTCCTTGCCGCGCGGTGCAGACATTGTAACAACTAAATTCACATTATGGTATGCAAATAAATGAAATGTATGGCGCTAGTATGGAGTTACATAGTCGTGACGTCACTTCTGTGATAGTGGTGCCGATTCTCTTGTCACAAAATTCTCTAAACTAGACTATAAATCACCAAAATTTAGTTTATTCCTGTCAAACGACGATTTCCCATTCTGAAATTGACTAAAGTGACACAACTTAACCAAATTTTAGTTTGACAGCACTAAGATGGCACTGAGATTATAATTTAGTGAAAATGGCAATTTTGCTATTCTGAATTTTACGTTTTTCACCAAAAATTTTGATTGTCGTAACTAAATCTGCCTGTTTTTAATCGCGATTAAAAAGGTGTGGAATAAAATTAGTTGTCATAAAATTCACACCAACACCTCGACTTCAGATGCAAAAACAGTACTGTATCTTTTTTTCTTTTCTTTTGCTTATATCTCGAAAACGGTGTGTCCTATCGCAAAAATAATGAAAATTTCGACCCCCTTTATAAAATCCCGGAACATCTAAAATCCAACGTGTTGGTAAAAAAATTTTTTTTTTCATATTTTCCATACAAAAAGTGAAAAATTCCATACAAAACATGTCGAGGCTGCAAAAAATGCGCGACTCTGGCTCTAAAAAAAAAATCACGTGGTACGGCAAACAAGTATCACGTGGAGTCGCACTTGCCAAATTTGATTTTAGATGTGTCAAAATTATTTTTAAATTTAGAGATTTTATTTTGCAGAATCGCGTTAAGATTCTCATAGCCAAAAGTAAGGAATTTTAGTGATAGTTTAGTTAGTTTAGTTCGGTGTACAAGAGAATCGGCACCAGTGCCGTACTTTTCTAGCAATTATTTTAAAACGTTTATATAAATTGGTAATTGTTTAAGCTTTTACGATTTTTAATAATATTGTTTGCACTATTAACAAAGAAATGTGTTTTAGAGTTAATTATTTTTTTAAACGTTCGAGCCTTACAGTAGACACATATGATGTGTAACATCTGACATCTCACCTTGGTAATAAGCAAAACATTAACATTATATCCTAAAAAAAATATTCAGGTATTATTAGAAAAGATTATTTGAGGTTAAGCGCACAGCTGTTGCGTTCACCTTCTCTATTTCCCTTTCTCGTCACACACACGCTGACAGTACCAACCTCTCGGAAAATGGGTTGGTACCCTCTGTTACACACTTCCATCGCATTTCACGAAATCACTCCTATAGATTGCAGGAAAGCGAGAGGAAAGAAATTAAACATCAAAAATGTCATCATACCTCTTACGAGGTCAACTAATAAAAGTGCATGTAGACAATTTCCGAATCGTGAACAGTCGTTCATCTATCGACTATTTATCACCAATTCACAACCACTTCAGTCACCATCCATATTTTATGCGCTCAACAAAAAAGCATTTCAATTGATAGCATTACCGTCGCTTTACATTTATGAAATATGTGTGTTTGCTATGAAAAATAAGTAACTATTTAAGATTGCAAATGATGTCAATCCTCGGAACCGACGAGATCCGTATAAACTAGTGTTAAATGATTTGCCTAAACTGTCTAAATACAATAGTAACTGCTTGGCAATGTGTGTGCGCATTTATAATAAAATACCAAGGCATTTCAAAGCTTTAAATACAAAATTATTTAAAATTAAATTTCATAGTGGTTACTCGAGTGTAGTTTTTAAATTTTAAAAGAATTTATAAATAAAAAATGTTGATGTTTAAAAAAAACGATGTTGTTGCCTTAACTTGTCTTTAAAACTTTGCATGCTATGTCTTATCCTAGCTAAACATGCTTGTGCCTCTATTTGTATCTATATTTAAAATTTTTTACGCAAATAAATAGTCTATTCTATTCTATAACTTTATCAACCTAAGAAACCTGTTGACCCATGGGAAAAAGAGATAGTAAACAACTAAGTGAGTATTCGAAATCCCCTTCAAAACGCCAACTTGAAAAAACAGCCTTGACATCGCTAAACAACTTAAGCTCTCTTTATATCTGTTGAGGAGATAAAACTTCCTTATTTTTGATGTTTTCTTGGTAGTTAAAGCTCTTTTATCCTTTGTACGGGCAGCAATAACATTCGTATATAACTGTTACTTTTGCCCATTAGAAATTGACACAAAATGGTTTGATAGCTAAGAGCTAAGAGTTAACCCCACCCACGATTTTTATGCGATGAATAGGAATATAACTCAACAGTATGACAATAAAATTGAAATTTCAATGACATGTCTAAGCTTTGATCTTGTACCTACGAGTACGATTATTACCATTGAAATTTCATTTTATTCGCTAGAACATTACAGAATTTGGCTTATGTTTTCCACTGATTTCCAAGAAACTCTTCGTTAGTTGAAATTATGAATATTTTACTAACCTATTAACAGCTTTTATTCTGAATATCCTGTCAGGGTTAATGTATTCGTACCTAATTGATCGATTGGATCCTTTCCCTTGGAAGCTGAATTCTATACCTTCATTTTTTTACGAAATATTAACCAATATAAATCTACTACCTCCATGTTAATAATAATTATATATTCTCCCGGTGTACAGACGCAGTCAAAATCACCTTATTTAATGCGTATTGCACCTCATTGTGCACGGGGAGTCTGCATGTGAGCTAATTACACGCAACGAGCGTAAAATGAAAGAAAAATAGATTTATTTGTCACAGAAACACGTGCATACAACAAGATAATTAGCTCTATTATTTGAGAAAAAAGTAAAAATAACAAAGAGATCTCTAATCACGAGCACAATAACAGAAATCGTCGACAGCTGCACGTCATGACTGTGACAAGAATGCTTCCACTCAGCATGATGCTGTGCTCTGCGGGTCCAATTTAATTATGCGTTCAGGGCGCTGTTGCGGCTTCCACGTTTCTGTAGCGCATCCGCAATATTTGCTGATGCACACACAGATGGCTTTGCAGCTTTATGGCGCAAAAAGACCGCGTCATTCATAAGCCGGCTGCGTGGAAGTCGCCACAGCATCTTGAGTGCCATTGCTGCTAGGCACGATTGTCCCCTGACATGGATGTTAGTGCAGCGGACCAATTCCCTGCTTACTATTTTGTACTAGTTGTATGTCTCATGTATGGATCAAAGTTATCTGAATAAATAAATGTATTATTATTATTAATATTCCGTAAGTGCCTTGATATTGGTTCTCCTTTTATAATCAAAACAAAAACAACGTTGTTTTCAACACCAAGACGAACCAACACCAAGGTAAACAAAATATTTTCAAGGAGGGTAGTCTTTTATTTGCAAGTATGGCAATAAACAAAATTTCCAGTGCTGTTTCATGTTTTCTATGGATCCGTTTTTCCTGGTAGCTCGGTTATTCTTCAAAAGAATAAAGATATGAAAAGACTGTAAATTGTTAATTTTTTTTTTACCTTAACATAACTGACACATTCTCACCAAGGCAGAATGAGTATATACCAACTAAATAGATGACTAAAAAGCTAAAACAATTGAAAAGCTTAAAAAGAAGAAACGGTCAACATAAAAAAATTAATAACTACTCTGAAAATCTATTCGCTCTTTAATATGAAAAATATGGCTCTTGATAGTGTAGGCAATAATTATTACGGAAAATAAAGATAATTGTTTCCATGTTCATGTAAATTTAAAAATTAAAGCAAATTAAATGGAAATATTTTATGTCTAAACTTGTTATAGGTAGGTACCTTGTTTTCTTCTTATTGAAAGACAGAATAAACAAAATAAATGTACGCAATCACGGCTATTTATTCACCATTACAAATTCCACGCAATACCGTGGCAAACCTTTACAAAATAAACAGGGTTTTGATTGCAAGTGCACACTGAAAGGCCTCCAGCACGAGTTATAGCGCACTTTGTATCTTCATTCAAAGAAATATCGCGATAAGCGAACTCATTCAAGCGGCCGTCTTTTCAAGACTCAACAGAATTGCTTTTCGTTATTATTGAAAACGCCGACGAAATGCTCGGCCGGTGTGGCGTAAACTTCTTTTCAATATTTTGTAAATTTAACAGGCTATACCTAGTACCTACTTAATTTTGAATCATTGGGCCATAACACACCTACGACGCCAAAATAAGGATGCGAAGCCGCTAAACGAATTCCGCTGTGAAGCATTACTACATTATGTCGCGTTTCAAGTAGTGGAATATCATCTATCAACAGTTGAATTGCAACAAAGGGAGCAAACTGTCGTCGCTTTCGACTTAGTAAATACAGTATATGTCTATTTCGGACCTCTTAGTGTTCCGTAAAATTAACATAAATTTTTACAAAAAAAAATAAGTTTCTCTGTATAAATTTGTCGACTGCCACAGATACGTGCGAAACAACTGCGGCACCGGAACAAAATGGCGAGCTGAGCGCGGAGGTGTAACCGGCTTCGTCGACAAGGCTGAATACCTAGTTGACAGTCTTGAAGCCCAATGCTCACCCAGCTCCCAACCAGTAGACTAAACTCACCTCTCTGAGGTCGATGCGGAAGTCGAACGTAGGGTTTCGCTCCCCCTCCATCGAAGACCCTGAGTATCCTCTGCCTTCAGTCACTCCAGACGAAGTGCACGATATCATCAAGGGTCTTAAGCCCCGCATAGTCCTCGGCTCAGATGCAATCACCAATCGGGTGTTCCAACTCTTCCCTGCCCACCTAATAATGCTAATGGCTACCATCTTCAATGGTGCCTTGAGCAATATCATCTTCCCACAAGCATGGAAAGAGGCCACCGTCACCGGTATCCCTAAGACCGGCAATCCCAAGTCCGAGCCCACAAGTTACCGTCCCATCAGTCTGCTCAATGAGGCTTATTTATAAGCGTCTCAAAAACTATGCCGAAACAGAGGGCCTCATCCCCACCGAGTACTTCGGTTTTTGAACCCAACCCTCGTGCGTACAACAAGGCTACCGCGTCATCGAACACATAAACGCTGGTTTCCAAAGTGGTTCGATGATGGGTGCTGTGTTCTTCAACATAGCGAAAGCTTTCGACAAAGTCAGGCACATCGGCTTAAATAAGCTCTACAAACTCGGTGTGCCTGACCGACGCGTGCTTATCTTACGAGACTTTTTGTCGAACCGCACCTTTCGCTACCGCATCGAAAGAGCGCTATTCTCCCTTATCCCATTCGCGCAGGCGTCCCTCAGGAATCTGTGCTTGGTCCCTTCATGTTCACACTGTTCATCAGCGATATCCCCAATAGTAAAAAGGCTCAGTTGGCTCTGTTCGCAGTCGATATGGCAATTTACTATACTGGCTGCAGCCAAGACCCAATAGCTCTCACTCTTCAAACCGCAGTCGACAAGCTCGGCGCGTGGTTTGGAAAGTGGAGAATGAAAGTCAATCCCGACAAAAGTCAAGTGGTTCTTTCCACGAAACTGCGACTCGGACCCACCTTCCCCCGACCGATCACCATGTTCAGTCAGCCGATCCCTTGGGAGAAGCGAGCAAAATACCTAAGTGTGATTCTCGATGAGCATCTGTCTTTCGCAGAGCACATAAAGCACGCCCGCTCGCGTGCCACTTTCACTCTCGGTAGACTCCAATCCGTTCTGAATGCACGTAGCAAACTGTACCTCAAGTGTAAATTGCGCATTTAAACAGCGTGCATTCGTCCAATAATGACCTATGCCTGCGCAGTCTTCGCACACGCAAAGCCACACCACATCCATAGAATGAAGACCCTCCAAAACCGTTTCCTCCCTAGGGAAACAGCCTCCCCTTGGTTCGTTCGTAACGAAATAATCCTCCACCTTGATCTCAAAAAATCCTCACTATCCATCAATTCATGAAATGCAATTGCAAGCGTTTCTTCAATACCGCCGCCAAGCATCGCAATCCTTCTGGTTGTCAAGGCCGCCTGTTATGTCCCCTCCAAAATTAGCAAAGTCCGCCGTCCAAGGCATGTCCTCACCGACCCCGATGACCCCATAACCCTCCTCCAGGAGAGCAGTAGGGCTACCAGTGCACAGGAAACACCAACCGTCATTCCTACATCGCCGCCGAGGTACCTCGTGACGCCCCCGACGTAATTGTCACCCCCTGGCCCTTGCAGCTTGCTGTCCTCCTCCCAACGATGCCCTAAGCCGAGGTACCCGTACCCAACAGGGGGTATACTTGGCGTGCAGTCGCTTAGTAATGTAAGAAATTTGCTCCTGTCTGGAACCTTTGAGTCCGCTTAAGGCAGCTATTGCACAGGATAGTCCGATAAAGCAGTGACGACCTCTCAAGGTCAACTGCGAGATAACATACAAAAAAATAAAACTAAAATGACTAATAGTAATATTTTATTGTAACTGAAAAAGTTTTCAACGTTCGTTTGTTTTTTAACAAATTCTAACCTAATTATCAACTGAGTATTCAGTACCACTCCTCTGACTTATTATTTTATAATGTAATTTTATAATGTCATTTAATTTCTTTTTAATGTAACTTAATTATTATAATGTTAATTTTTAAATGTAAAGTTTCATTTTTAAAAGTATTTAATTAAAAGTAAAAGATTTTTTATGCAATTTAATAATGTAAAGTTTTAATTTTTGAATGTATTTATTTTAATGTAATAAGTAGTAATCTCCTATTTTTTTATTTAAATGTACCTAACATAGTTTTTAAGTCGTTACTAACAAATATTATGGACCAAAATGTCTGAAATAAAAAGATTTTATTTTATTTTATTTTATTCATTTATGACAAAAACACATCAGTCTCAACATTGCAAAAGTCTGTTGGCGGAAACTTTTGACTATTGCTTGAACACAAAGTAGTAAAGTTATCTCTACAACTGATTCTCTGGGTCAGAACGACTACTGTAACATTCCCGAGATCATTCCTTTTTATTAAGGCAAACAGAGTATTTACTTATTTATTCACTCTTATGATACCTAGAAACAACACTAATAAAACTAGTAACATTTTTCTCTCCCTCAATTCTCGTGTTTCTCGGAAAACCTATCAGTCTTACTCGTAGTAGCTAAAGTAATCACATTGCCGAATTTACTAGTACACAAGTAATTATGTAACTGAGTTTTCAATATCTGTCTATACAGCATGTATTAGTGACTCCTGCAATACAGATATTATAATATCTAGCTCTGGAGTCAGAGCTTCACTTAAACTGTAATGAATGTTATGCAAATAAACAATTCTTATTCTTATATTAGACATGTGTGGACATATTTAAGGGTGTGATGCAGACCATCAAACTGAAACACTTTCTCCATGGGACCAACATCGCTTTCGCGAAAAAAAATCAACTATCCCATCAATCAACTCAGCCTATCGCAGTCCACTGGTGGACATAGGTCTCCCCAGACGGCGCCACAACACCCTGTCCTCCGCTCTCCGTATCCAGTCTGTCCCAGCCACTTTCTTGAGGTCGTCGGTCCATCTAGCTGGGGGGCATCCCACGCTACGCTTCCCAATACGTGGTCACCACTTCAGGACTCGTCTGCTCCACTGACCATCGGTCCTTCGACAAACATGGCCAGCCCACTGCCATTTCAGGTTGCTTACTCTGCAAGCTATGTCGGTAACTCCGGTTCTTTTCCGGATAATTTGATTTCAGATTTTATTCTTCATAGAAACTCCGAGCATAGCCCGCTCCATAGCGCGCTGAGCGACCTTGTATATGTGGACCAGCTCAACAGTCAGTGTCCACGTTTCGGTACCGTACGTCATAACGGGCAGGATGCACTGGTTGAAGACCTTAGTCTTCAAACATTGCAGGATTGGCGACGAGAAGACTTGACGAAGTTTTCCAAACGCTGCCCAACCCAATCGAATCCTTCTGTCTGAACTGAACTGTCCAATACAAAACTTCAATACCTACTCGACCCAAATGTATGGGAAGGCTGAATTTTTTTTCGCGATTACGTTTTTGGTCCCATGGAGAAAGTTATTCAGTTTGATGGACTTACCCTTAAATACCACCACACCTTTCTGATACATGCTGTCTATACTAATCCGTATAAATCTAATAAACGTAGAAAGTCGTAAAAATAT
Source organism: Brachylomia viminalis (assembly GCA_937001585.2). NCBI lineage: Eukaryota > Metazoa > Arthropoda > Insecta > Lepidoptera > Noctuidae > Brachylomia > Brachylomia viminalis. Next base: position 6,838,610 of record OW443302.2, on the reverse strand, counting down.
TAGTTACTGAGTAAGAGCTGAACCGATTTGGATGCACAAAGACACAGACATACACGGTATTACAAAACACGCACAAAACAAGGTGTTTCGGCATGGTTAAATTTAAACCATGGAGACTGTTTTGTATTAAGAACGTAGTCAAAGTCAAAGCATTTATTTCAAATAGGCACATAAAAGGCACTTTTGAACGTCAACATTTACATTTAAATAGAATTGATTCTAGTCGACCCTTCCAAAAGGTAGTTTCGTATGGAGAAGAATGGGCAAGAAACTCCACCGTTACTCTTTTTTAAATGTGTTACAATATTTTGTATACATTAATTATATAATTTTATGTGAAGACGATGCACCTATAATAAAAAATTACCCTACCACAATATGTAAAAAGAATTTAATAAACGTAGCAATGATAAATAAGTTAATTAAGTGATAGATACATGTTGTTCACATATTTACAAACATTGTAAAAGTATACGATTTTCCAAATTATGTAAACAAGTAATATGTCAGTGTGTGAGTTCAAGTAATCACATAATTTAAATCAATGTCATAAAAATAACTAACTTAACTATACAATTAAAGTAGCAACAAGTTTAATTTTGTCTAGACCCTAGATTGTCCTATGGAGCTGGACCAGCATGTTTTCAAGCATTCTTATCTTGGATATAATCCTCTAATTTGTAATACGCTTGTTTACACAGTGAAATTTTTATATAAGTTTTAAATTTTCTTTCATTTAATTGCAATATATGATAAGGTATTTTGTTGTAGCATTTAACACAGTAGGGGAGCGAGGGGCTTGTTGTAACAGTTTTCATTAAAACTAATATATCTTGAAATCTATTGATTAAATTTCTACTAAATAAATATGGATGAATACTGTAACTCTTCCTCTACCAAATCAAGTAACAATAATACCATAACTATTGGTCATTATTTTACAATCAATTATTTTCTAGAAGAAGTGCGGTGTTACAACTTACCTCGTGCTTGGGGCAAGTTGTAACATCTACCGGGGCAAGTAGTAACGACAAAAAAAAACGACAATAATACCTCTAATCATTTATTCTTTGTTTTTTTTTTTTTAAATTGACATCTTTCTAAAGTAAGTATTACGTAATTCTTATCAAAAATCAACTCAAATACATTTTTTTAGTAATCAACACTTAAAAATTAAGTAATTAACAGTTTTATTTAGTTAAACACTACTTATATTCATCATGGCACTTTTAAATCACAGTAAGTAATTTAATTATTTAAGGTATGCACTTGTTTTAACACGTTACAACAAGCCCCGGGATTTTGTTACAACTAACCCTATGGTATGATTTTCAACATTTATCAAGATAACTATTTAAACAATTTAGCAATCATAAAAACTGTTACACACTATCAGAGATAGATAGATAAATTTGAATGGAAATAAGATATAGAAAATTTGAAATTAGTCGATATTAAATACGCAAACCGAAATTTTACGACAGTACAATTTTATATTACCTGGCAGAAATGAAGCACGTGCACACTTCCGCTCACTGCGCCGGCCGGCGGGACATTGGCTATGGCAACATGATGCGGCGCGGTTTATAGGTTAAATCGAGTCAAAGAAATACGTTAATAGCGTTTAAGATCCTAGTGAAAAGGGCCTGTTACTACTTACCCCTGTTACAACAAGCCCCTCGCTCCCTTACCCCATAAAAGATGTATGTACTTTAGCTAATCTGAAAAATGGTTGATCTATTTAATCTTTGGTAGAGTTCTAGCAGGAGCTTTTGGCGCCTGAATGACATTGACAGTGGGCGTTGTTGACAAACAGATAGCGTAATGACAGAACAACATGGCGGCGTCTGTTCCAATTTTGACCACGCGCCAAAATAACCGATGTAACTGGTTTTGATTGTAATATAGTTAATACATACCTACCTATACAAAAATTACTCCGGTACTAAGCTGTCAGTTAAATTTTTTCAACTTTTCATCTTGAGGAAATCGGCATGTTCGAAGACATCCGTGACGGCGTGTCATCCTCAAAATAAATAAGACAACTTCGCGGAAACATGTCGAATTCAATTTAGATAATATAAAAATATGTTTCTATGCTATAATGTCAAACAAATAAGTCTGAATTACAAATTACACCAAAACTTAGGTTCCAAAAAATAAACGGCACTGAATGATGCATTATTATTTTCTACTTAACAATTTCCTCTCAGGTTCGGTAATGACAAGTCGTCTGAAAATTTGATATAAACCGGTACTTTTCAATGTCACTGGAATGAAAATTCCACACCCCTTCAGGCACGATTAATTCCTATAATTATTAATAAAACGAACGAAATAGCAGGCAAAGTCACGCGGTCGGATACTAACTTTTAAGTAGCAGACGGTTTCAATTCAAAGTTTCGAAGTGAAGGGCTGATTTATGTAGGTAATCTGTGTATTATGGTGGCCAGCACGGATCTCCAGATCTCCCCCTATTGAATCCGTGGTAATTCGATAAGCCTCCCCTTAATTGTATCTGTGAACTCAGTATTGTAAACAAACAGTCGGGTGTTCAGATAAGGCGAAGGTATTGTAACCCGTATGTAATTTGCAGGTAAATGAATTTGTAAATGTAAATTGTAACGTATGTTGTTAATGTTTGGAATTAGTTTGATAACTTAGAATTAGGAATGGGTTTTTGTCTGTAATGAATGTTTGAAGATTTTCTTTTTCTTTCGCTGTATAATATACAGCGAAAGAAAAAGAAAATAACAATTGGAATATAATAACAACACTTGAGAGTAGCTAAATGGAAAAATAAAAAGTGTCGTGCCGCTCAAAATGTTACACTTTTTTGGGTCTAGCTCTAATTCGTCAAGCGTGAGCGTGCGATAAGGAACTTAGTTCCAATAGGTACTTCTTTGTTTTGTATGTCAAAATATTGTCAGCTGAAAATGTCACGTCAACTATCATGCACAAGAAGACACAGAATCTGTGAGGGATGAAAGTGTTCTCAACAGCTTTCCATCTCACAGCACAAGTCGGCGGCTTTTAGAGGCAGTTTTCGGTAGGCAGCTACTAAAATGCGGGAACAATATCTCTCCTCCTATAAAGTACAGTAAAAGTTTCTTGACTTTCAAATTGAAATTAAACGAATTTCTTTTAAGCCATCAAAAAGATTTTGAAAATGTTCGAGCCGATATATATGCCTTATAAAGCTACTTTTTTATGTAGGTAATAAGCACATCATGGTTATTTATTTTAGTTTTTCAATAATCTCAGTACAACATACACACAAACATGTGTGCCACACCTTTTTATTTGATTTTGTATGAGCTTTTCTATATTTATCACATTTAATTAACTAAATTAATGTATTAAACCATTATTGTATTAATTTGTTATTCCAGCGTATGGCACTCGTGGGTTGCAGCTGAAAATCAGCGTCAGGTGGTACACCTTGTATTGTCATCTGACATTATGCTGAGCTGAGGCCCTTTTGGCACCGGCAGCGGGCAGGTGCAGGCGGAACAGGAGCCAAACCAGCCCGTTCGGCCAAGCCCGCCCATTCCGGAGGAGAACCAGGTCCTCAATCTGGTTCGGCAGGAGCTGGCGGCCTTCCAGGCGCGGTTCTCCGTACTGCAGGGCATAGTCCTGCGTCCACCACTAGCGGGCAGGACGGCACCGGGGCCGAGGGTGGCTTCGTATGCGGCTGCTGCGGGAGCCGCCGCCCCTAAGCCCGGGCCGTCTGGCCGGGCCCAGCCGCCGGCCAAACCGGCGTCGGCAGGCGGAGCCCAGGTGTCGGCAGGCGGAGCCCAGGCAAAACCGGCGTCAGCCGGTGGAGCCCCGGCGCCGGCAATGCAGACACAGGCCAGCAAAACACCAGCAGGGGCTAGGAACAGTAAGGGCAGGACGGCACGGGAGGCGCAGGCCCCAGAGCCTACTTCCCGGCCACATGAATCTCCCACGACTGACGCCGGGTGGCAGGTGGTCGGGGAGAAAAAGAAGGCGGCCAAGGCGGCCAGAAAAAAGGGGCAAAGGCGGCGCCGCAAGGAGCGAGCCGTCGCGGCAAGGCTCCGCGCCCCAAAGACCGCGGCTGTAGTGATCACGCTACAGCCGGACGCGGTAAAGAGGGGCGTGACGTACCGTGACGTGCTCACCAAGGCGAGGGAGACGGTGGACCTCCAGGAGCTGGTGATCACCGAGGGCCTCCGGCACAGGGTGACCGCAACTGGCGCCCGCATGCTGGAGATCCCCGGTGCGACAAGTGGCCAAGTGGCCCCACCGCTGACGCCCTGGCTGAGAAGCTAAGGGCGTCCCTCAATGCGGACGAGGCTCGAGTCTCCAGGCCCGTCAAGTGCGCAGACATGCGAGTCTTGGGCCTGGATGACTCCGTAACGGAGGTAGAGGTGGTGGCCGCCGTCGTCAGGACGGGCGGGTGTCTGGCCGACCAGGTGAAGGCGGGCACCATACGTCCGGACCCCGCGGGTATGCGAACCGTAACGGTAAGCTGCCCCGTGACGGCGGCCAAAAAGATTGTGGAGGGCCGAAGGCTTCTGGTGGGCTGGGTTTCGGCGCAGGTTAAACTGCTGGAACCCAGACCTCTGAGGTGCTTCCGATGCCATGTGGGGCACCACGTTGGCGTCCAGTGCACCTCGGAGGTGGACCGCAGCACTCTGTGCTTCCGCTGCGGTCAGTCCGGACATAAGGCCGGCTCGTGCGAAGCTGCGCCGCACTGCGCAGCATGTGCGGGTGCTGGCAAGCCGGCCGATCACCAGGCGGGCAGTAAGTCCTGCGCTCCACTCGTCGGAACCAGGAGGAGAGGCAGGCCCTCCGCCACCGTAGCCACAACCACCGTCACCGCGGCCAGTGCCACTGCCACTGTTGCCGCCGCCGCCACTGCCGCCACCCGGGAGGAGACTGAAATGGAGGAGTAACGGCTCCATTGAGACTCCTCCAGGCGAACATCAACCACTGCGCTTGCGCTCAGGACCTATTGCTCCAGAGCATGGCGCAGTGGTCGATTAACATTGCCGTGGTCGCTGAGCCGTATTTTGTCCTGCCCAGGGATGACTGGGTTGAGGACCTGAGCGGCTCAGTGACCATAATTTCGTCGGCCGCCGCCGGCACCCCATCCCTCGAAGGTGTCACGAAGGGACAGGGGTGCGTAGCAGCACGGTTCGGGGAGATAGTAGTAGTGGGAGTGTACTTCTCTCCGAGCCGAACTCTCGCCGAGTTCCAGAACTCTTTAACAGAGTTAAGTGTCGTCGTCGCCGGGTACCATCGCTTCCCCGTGCTAGTGCTCGGGGACTTCAACGCCAAAAATCTGGCTTGGGGTTCCCGTAACACTGATGTGCGGGGCAGGATGGTGGAGGACTGGGCTCTGGAGACAGGCCTGGTCGTCCTAAATCGGGGCTCTGTTCCCACGTGTGTGCGGATGCGGGGTGAGTCTGTGGTGGACATCTCGTTTGCCAGCCCCGCTCTGTCACAGCGTGTCATTGACTGGCGCGTCATGGAGGAGGTGGAGACCTACTCCGACCACCGGTATATCCGGTTCGACGTCTCCGCCCAGACCTCTAGCGCGCCGGTCCAACAGGCCCTGAGTGGTCCGCGGTGGGCGCTGAAGCAGATGGACCGGGAGCTCCTCCTGGAAGCCTCGATCGTGCAGGCCTGGGTGTCATCACCGGACAGGCCTGCCGATATTGACGATGAGGCGGAGTGGTTCCGGGAGGCCATGTCCGAGATTTGCGACGTGGCAATGCCCCGAGTCCGTCCAGGAAGCGCCCGACGTCAGGTGTACTGGTGGTCGTAGGAGCTGAAGACGCTACGCAAGGCGTGCGTCGCAATGCGACACCTGTACTCCAGGCACCGTAGGCTGCCGTAAGCGACGTAGGCGGAGCTGTACGAGGGATACAGAGCGGCGAAGACCGCCCTCCAAGAGGCTGTCCAGCGGGCCAAATATACGGCCCGCGAGGAGTTGGTGGAGACTCTGAACGGAGATCCATGGGGGCGCCCTTACAAAATGGTGCGGAATAAACTCCGCACCTGGGCCCCCCCGCTGACGCAGAGTCTCCGCCCCCAGCTGGTGGAGGAGGTGGTGAGCGCTCTGTTCCCTTCACGTGGGGAGCATACTCCCCCGCCCATGGCTCCGCCGCTCGCGGTGCCTGAAACGGACCACGCGGACGACGACGACACCCCTGAAGTGACCGGGGTAGATCTGAGAGTGGCGGTAGGTAGGCTGAAGGCCAAAAATACCGCCCAGGACCCGACGGCCTGCCAGGGAAAGCCTGGGTCCTGGCCTCGACGGCTCTTGGGCCTCGACTGGAGGCGCTCTTAAGCGCATGTATGGAGAGAGGCCAGTTCCCACTCCGTTGGAAGACGGGTAAGCTGGTCCTCATTCGGAAGCCAGGGCGCCCTGCGGACTCTCCGTCCGCATACCGGCCCATTGTGCTGCTCGACGAGGTCGGCAAGCTCTTTGAGAGAGTAATTGCAGGCCGCCTCGTCGGGCACCTGGTGAGGACGGGGCCGGATCTTGCGGATAGTCAGTTCGGCTTCCGCAAGGGGCGCTCGACGGTGGACGCCATCATGCGCGTTAGAGCCCTCACGACGGGGGACGCGGTGTCTCGGGGCGGGGTTGTCGTGGCGGTGTCACTCGACATCGCTAACGCATTTAACACCCTGCCCTGGAGTTGCATTGGGGAGGCACTCCGGTATCACCGGGTGCCAACCTACCTCCGTCGAATAGTCGAGGCATATCTGACGGACAGAGCCGTCATCTACCCCGGTCGCGATGGGGAGTGGAACCGGCGAGAGATGTCGTGCGGTGTCCCACAGGGATCGGTACTAGGGCCGCTCCTGTGGGACATCGGTTACGACTGGGTGCTGCGGGCCGACCTCCCTGATGGCGTCAGCGTGGTGTGCTACGCTGACGACACGCTGGTCCTGGCGCAGGGGAGGTCGCATCAGGCGGCGGCCGACGCGATGACACGCGGGGTTGCGATAGTCGTGGAGAGGATCCGGCAGTTGGGTCTCGAGGTGGCTTTGCACAAGTCCGAGGCCATGTCTTTCCATGGGCCCCGGAACAGGCCACCATCGGGATCCCAACTAACGGCAGGAGGGGTTCACATCGGCGTCGAGTCCACGATGAAGTACTTAGGACTCGTGCTCGATAGCCGGTGGAACTTCGTGGAGCACTTCCGACGTTTGGCCCCCAAACTGGAACGGACTGGGGCCGCCCTCAAGCGGCTCCTGGGCAACCTGAGGGGTCCAAACGCCTCCTGCCGGAGGCTTTACGCGGGGGTCGTGCGGTCCATGGCTACATATGGGGCCCCGGTGTGGGCGCGTTCACTGCGGCGGAGAGCCGCCCACTATCTGAACGCGCCCCAAAAGGTGGTAGCCGTAAGGGTGATCCGGGGCTACCGCACGATCTCGGGCGAGGCGGCAAGCCTCCTTGCCGGACTGCCGCCGTGGGATCTGGAGGCGATAGTCCTCGCGCGCCTGTATAAGTGGCGCGCGGAGGCACTACGCCAGGGGGAAACCCCGCTTCCGCGGCAAATCGCGGCGGAGCGGACGGACCTCCGGCGCGATCTCATGGCGGCATGGAAAGAGCGACTGTCGCAACCCAGCGCAGGGCACGCCACGATAGCGGCGGTAAGACCCCTCTTTGAGGAGTGGCTAGAGAGGCGTCACGGCGTCCTCACCTACCGCCTGACGCAGGTCCTCACCGGACACGGAAGCTTCGGGAGGTTCCTGCACATCATCAGGCGGGAGGAAACGCCCGGGTGCCACCACTGCGATGATCGCCCCGAGGACACGGTGGAGCATACAGTGGGGGCCTGCCCTGCATGGGCGGAGCACCGCCGTGTCCTCGTAGAGGCGATCGGCAGCGGCGGCGACCTCTCACGCCCGGCCTTGGTTCAAGCCATGGTCCGGGGCGAGGGGGAGTGGGAGGCAGTCACCTCCTTCTGCGAAGCAGTCATGCTAGCGAAGGAGGCGGCGGGACGGGAGAGGGAGAGAGTCTCCCGTCCAAGCCGCCGCGGTGGACGCTCCGGGCGTCGGGAGCCGCGTGACGACTCCCGGCCACCGTAGGCGCGGGCCTGCGGGCGGTGAGTAATGGGTAGCTCACCGTCCGATCAGGATCAGGCCCGTGCCGGACGGCGCGTACGTGTTCCACGCGCGCCTCAAAGAGATGTCAGCATCGAAGAGGGGGCCCACTAGGACCTAAGCCTGCCGGGAAAGCGGGATCATCCATAAGGGGTACCGCTGACCCGGAACATAAAGGGCCAAGGAAGGAACACGGGTGGGTTTTAGTCAGTAAGAGTCTGACACTCCCTTCCGCTCCACCCAGAGCGGGAGGGGTCATTTGATGATTTCCCATCCTCAAAAAAAAAAAAAAAAAAAGGCCCTTTTGGCATTATATTTGTTATTTTCTGTTTTATAGTTTTATGGTGTACCTATATAATTGGCTGTAATGCAATAAATAAACGCTATTTTCTTTCTTTCACGTCTTGCTAGTTGACAAAGTCGGAACCTAACTAAAAAGTAACATACACGGGATGCGAGCGCATTGACGGCATTCTCGCCCGGAATAATTGCAATATTCAATTCAGCATAAAGAGAAATAACGTGTTGATCAATGCCTCGTTGGTATAGTGGTTGCAAGCAGTACTGCTGAGCATGAGGTCCTGGGTTCGATTCCCAGGTCGGGCAAAGTGTTATTGGATTTTTCCATTAAGAATTTCTCAGTAATCGCCCGGAGTCTGGTCTTGTGCGCGGTTGATGGCAATAGACTCGCCTCCTATTACTTGGGACTTTATCACAACTGGCAAAACGTGGGGGCACCGACTATGTGTAAACCTCTGCCTAACTCTTCGAGGAACCAAGGCGTGGTGTTATTTTATGTTCATATAGGTAGATATAACCAAAATTGCTTTAGAAGTCCTAGCGTTTGCTCGTAGGTATTTTTAACGGTATTCTGTTGAATAATGCGCAGTTACGTGAGTTATCCGGGTTATTCCGGTCACGCATCGATTTTACCGTTGTGGAATACAATATAAAACCTCTTTTTTCAATAGGAGTTACAACTAGAAAAGAAAAACAAAAAAAAGATATTGTTAATGTAACCCATATAGGTACTTTATTTCAGGCTATTCCTGCCTTAAGAATACATTACCATCTAGAACCCAATTTCATCTGGATCTCAGTAACAGAATCTTTTGACGCTTTTGTCTCAGATCGAATTGTAGAGAAGGGATAATACAGGGTTACTGGGTTACTTGAGATTCTTGATTAAGAACATACAGACAGTCTGTATTTGTATTTATTGTTAACAGTAGATTTGGTATTTGCTCTTAGGTCCGTTAATAAACGTTCCTCAGCCCAAGAGCTCGCACTTGATAACAATCTTGAGGTCTTCGTCGTATTAATAAACATCAAAATTGATGTACTCAAGTTACGGATTGGGTTTACGTTATCAGCCGAGTGATGGACTGTTTTATAGACGAAACTCTACACTTTAAGTACACAATAAGAGAGTGTACTCGAGATGCTTAAATCGACTGCAGGCAGTCCGTTACTTGAGGTCGTGATTTTTTATGCGTGCAACATGGACTTTGAAAATATTTTGAGTGAAATTAATTATTACGACGAAATGGCTATGACGATATTTTATGGCCTTTGCGATATCGTTTACCAAAAATTATAAATAAGGGATGCCTCGAATCCTTTTGAGTTACCAAGTGAACATTTAAAAAAACGATTCAGAGATGTTCAAGACTCAGTGTTGTATAAAGTAACATTAATAAAAGACTCATTGGTGAAATACAGTAACAGAGGTCTTCCGATTTCCCCAGAAATAGCCGTCCTATTGACTTTAAGGTTTTATGCTACAGCACCATTTCAGGTAAAGATCATTTCAGGTAAGTAAATGTGGTAAGTACATTTATTTATGTATCATTTATAACAAAATACAAGTATTACGACAAAGCATTATAAAAATGTGATGAATGTTATTCTAAACTTCGGTGAATGTGACTTCATCGTTCACAAGATCAAGTCATCAAGTAAGTACAGCTCATTAAGGAGCTGATCTTGGTAACTGAGATACTGTTTTCATGTGTTTATTAATTAGCAATGATCTTGAGATGGTGATATCGTAATAATGGTGTATCAAATTATGGTGCACCTGAGTACGTCGTTGAGGAACGTTTATTAATAATCGCTGTATTAGATCAGGGAAAAAGTTGATTCGTATTTTATGTACAAATTCAAGAATAAGAGCTCGTGTGGCGCCCTAATATCGAGCTTTTTATTGTATACCAAGACTTATTCAAATAGTTTACAACTGTTTTGTATTCAATCCCTAACTCTTAAGCTATGTTGTAACTACTAACATGTCGATTTTGCTCCACTTTTTCAAAAATGGCATCGTTTTATTCGTAACAGGGCGACCAGAGCGAGCTGCGTGTATGACATCAAAATCCCCGGACTGATAACCCTTGAACCGACTATGTGCTACTCTTACTGATAAAGCGTTAAGTCCATAAATGTCACTTTAATTTTCGCGGCTTGTGTCGCATAAAAATTAAAACTTCAAAATGTATCGAATTTCTCGTTAGATTCACTCATCTTGGCGGACAGAAAAACAATTGAAAAATGGCAGGAAATAGTTTTTCATTAAAAAACATTCTTGTTTAAAACGTCATATATTTAATGGTATAAAACCAGCCAGCTAGAAACAGTACAACCAAAAAGTTTTTACTTAATTTTTTATACCTATAAAATACAAAAAACCTTTTCCCTCGACATAGTATTGAAATACCTTATAAAGAAGTATGATTATTTTTCTATTATAGTGCGTTTCACGAAAGAATTCCCTTCGCCGTTATATTGGCACACCTGATTGTCAAGAACGTCAAACGCTAGACGCATCGTAGGCTTTGTTGAGTTTTTCCAAGATTTATAGTTATTTTACGGTTTTAATCACGCCGAAGACACTTAAAAGTGGCGAAAGAGAGTTGGTGTTGAAAGTCAAAACGTTTTGTGAGAGTAAAAAACGTAACAAAGCGCCAATAACTCCATTAGAATGTGTGAGACTTCGCGTCGCCGCCATAAAATAGGGTTGCCATTGCCAGAACTAGATGCTCCCTAGTCCCCGCTGCTACCCCGTAGGTGCCTACCTACACCTTTTAAAATAATTAAAGACCATAAAGAACCACCTATCTACGAAGTCGATTCATTGTTAAAAGAACACGGTCATAAAGTCGTAAGACTTCCTCCTTATCATTGAGACCTGAATCCAATCGAACTCATATGGAGTCTTTTGTAAAGGCGGATTGCTGAAAAAAACGTGGGTCAGGAAGCAAAAAATATTGTAAAAATAACTGAAGAGGCAATTTCCAGTAGCACGCCAGAAGAGTGGATAAAAGAATGCAGCCACGTAGAAACCATAGAAGATAAGTAGGTACTTCAACAATGGAGTAACTGTTGATAACAAAATAGATCGATTTATAATAGAAGTAGGAGATGACTAGATATACTATAGGAGATACTTCAGACGATAGTGACCCTGGAGATAGTGCTATATCGGGTGTAGGTCCTTTGGAGGAGCACAGTTATTTTAAAAAGTAATTTTGTTGTTAATCATTACAGCTTATTAAGAAGTTTCGCAAATAAATAATTATTATGGTTATATTAAGAGTTTAATTTTATGAATACTTATCTTTACACGTAAGGTATAATTTTCTATAGACCTTTGTTGAAAGGTGACCAAACAAAAAGAACAACCAAAATAAATTTTCTTTTTCAATTTATACTGATTTATTGGGTAATATAATTTTCACAGCCTGGCAGCACTCATTTAAGCGCTACCAACATTACAGCGAAGGGACTTCTTTGATGAAACGCACTATAGTCTACCACATTCGTGATATTGGATGACATAACCCAAACGGTTTATCAGATAATGAACTCAAAATCAATCACAACCTTTTCCCAACTATCTTGGGGTCAGCTTTCAGTCTAACAAGATGCAGGTGAATACTAGTATTCTACTTGGAGCGACTGCCTATCTGACCTCCACAACCTAGTTACTTGGTAACACGATACCCCTTGGTAAGACAGATCAGATAATAAAATGTTGTATCAATAATATAATACCTATTAGATGTAAGTATGAATTGTTAAAGTGTAGGTATGTGCAAAATAGCAGCTTGCATAGGTATTTTGAATACCAACATTTCCAACCGCTAAAAAAGTTTCCACTCAGACTGGCATCAATCTGCCTAGCCCATTCCCCGCTATGTTAGAGTCAGCCTCCAGGCTAACTGAATGCAGCTGAATACCAGTATTTTACATGGCGCGATAGCCAATTTGACCTAAAATTGACAATTGATTGATTGATTGATTGATTGATTGATTGATTGAAATTGATTTTGAATTTGACCCAGTGATTGGGTATCACGATACCCCTTGGTAAGACTGGTTGTCAGACTTTTGAGGTTTTGACTGGGTGTAACGACTGTCAAAGATCTACGAATGACAGCCGGGACCAACGGATTAGCGTACTTTCCAAGTCACGGAGTGCTCTGGATATGTAATGGATGGTCACCCTATCTCGAACCAAGCGCGGCAAGCGTAGATTAACCTTCGATCTAGCCGTGCGGATGTTATTATTGAGCCACGAGCCCCACCCGTCGGTTCCAGGCCGCAGTTAAGACTAACTAACCAGCTATTAAGAAGTGTGTAAGAGAAACATTCCTACAATTTATGTTATTGTGCTCAATAAAGTTCCTGTAATTAACTTCGTAGCGAGAAGTAAGTACTGCAATATACAGGACTTAAATAATAAAATGGATACGACTTCCAGTCAATAATATTGTAGTACTATGATGTTTTCAGAGTAAAAGGATTTTTCTTCTGTAAGGCTTATTGAGGTGTATTACAGCGCGTTCACATAATGAGGGTTTTCATGAAAATACACACCACCATTTGTGGACATTTTGGCAAGAGGTCTTATACAAGGTGTAACAGAATAAACGCAAGTCCTGAAACTAGTTTGCTCATAATTGACTACTGAATCCATTCCAGTAACTATTAATATAGGTATTTTTTTTTTTCAAAAATTATGTATTTTGCAATACTGACCGCTGATTGAGCCAAAGAAACTTAAATCTTACTTGGAGGCAATAAGACTCAATTTTAAATGAATAAAGTAATGCTAGGATCAACACGATTTTCTTAATAATAATAGTTAGGTTTAACGTTAACTCAATTGGGTTGTTCAAAAAATTGGGGTGTATGAGGTCTTGCGTTAATTATGTTACACGTTGTATATGTATGGTCAAATATATGATGACGGTCATCATTCGTTACATTAATTCGTTCATCATTCAGTGACGGCTAAAGAACATATAGGCGCTTTGATACTTTTGATAGGAGCCCGGACCTGACGTCTCAGTGCTGCCACCTAGTGAACGTCATATCAGAAAACCTTCTAGACATTTTTTGGAGGATCGTCATTTATTTCAAGTAGGCTATTATAGGCACTTTTGAACGTCAAAAACAAGAAATTAGGTGCCCATTCTAAAAGGTAGCTTCGTATGGAGAAGGATGTACAAGAAACTCCATAGCTACTCTTTTAAAATGTTTCTCAATATTTTGTATAAATTAATTATAATTATATGTGAAGACGATATAACTAGAATAATACCTACTACAATAGATAGAAAGTATTAAACATTTCGCAATGACTCGTGATTTAGGACGATTTGTTTTAATGTTTTTAGCTATTAAACTCCAACAACAGTATCACACGCTCAATATGTAAAAGTGGAAACGCATTAACTCGGACGAATACTTTAAAACGGCTTTGGTCAGAAACTAAATTTGTTAGTCGGCTTTCGCTGTCATCTATGCACTTAATTCAACATGAATTTTTATACAGACTGAGACAGGTCTGTTTAGAAATTAATGTTGAATGTTGTCATCCAGAGAACATCTAGGATTTTCCGGCCAGTACTCAGCTATAAAAGTAAAAGAATATGTACTTCGTTTATCTTAAATTTTCTTCTTGCAATATTACAGTAACAGCAATTTCCTACAGTAAATCCCAGGCCATTTCTTTACAATTTTAATAAAATGAGAGAAGTAGAGAGGTTTTTTTTCCGTAATTTTCACAGTGTAAACCTTTAATTAAATCTGCGCTACATTTTATCTGTACAAAGCATTTGAAAGCGGTTTCATTAAAATTACATTCTTTAGAGGTGAACTTCTTTACAATTAGATAGCTCTTAAAAATATCGTTAAGATAAAGTTGGAGTATTGCTTGAGACTATATGTTATAGAATGTCTGGGTGTCAGGTGGTATCTGGGTGCCATTTTCAATATTAAACCTGCACTAAACTAATTGAGAACTTAATCGAAGTTTAAGCGAATACGAAAGTGTAAAAAGTCACATCGGTTCGCTCGGGTACGTATTTGAATATCGAAGATTAAAATACTTACTGTTAAAATATCGATGTTCAAAACATCGAAAATGGAAATATCGAACGACCATAAAACCGAAAATTAAAATAACAAAAGTTTATATTATCGAATGGTTAAAATATCCTACGTCCAATATATCTAATATCTACAAAAGTTACATCGAAAGGTCCAAATATCGAAATACAGATTATCGAATGTGCTAAATATCGAAGTACAAACCATCTGCGACGTTAAGCTCGCGTGGGACTGCCGGAGCCCTGCAGTGCCGGAGCCGTGACAGAAAACATGCTTGCTTGCATGTTGCATGATTGCTGCATGCTTGTTTGCTAGATGGTAATCAGTTACTAGGTGGGTTACAAAAAAAAAACAAGGAAAACCTCATATAACTTTAATTATTTTTAGAACTTAGAAATTATTTTTATAACTTAGATGTATTAAATATTGATATTTTGAACTCAGGCATAATGTCATCGGAGGCTCTACGCGGGGGTCGTGCGGTCCATGGCCCTTTACGGGGCACCGGTGTGGGCGCGTTCCTTGGGGCGGCGGCCAGCCCGCTGGTTGAACGCGCCCCAAAGGGTCATGGCCACCCGGCTGGTCCGGGGATACCGTACGGTCTCCGGTGAGGCGGCGAGCCTCCTTGCCGGATTACCGCCATGGGATCTGGAGGCAAAAGTCCTCGCGCACGTTTGGGAGTGGTGCGAGGAGGCGAAACGCCGGGGCGTAGCTCCGCTGCCGCGAGAAATCACGGTACAGCGGACAGAGCTCCGGCGGGATCTCAGGGCGGCATTGAGAGTGCGATTGTCGCAACCCAGCGCTGGGCACGCCGCAATTGCGGCGCTAAGTCCCCTCTTTGAGGAGTGGCTAGAGAGGCGCCACGGCGTCCTCACCTTCCGCCTGACGCAGGTCCTCACCGGACACGGTTGTTTCGGGAGGTTCCTGTTCTGGATAAGGCGGGAGGAAACGCCCGGGTGTCACCATTGTGTGGATCGCCCGGAGGACACGGTGGAGCATACGGTGGAGGTCTGCCCGGCTTGGGCGGAGCACCGCCGTGTCCTCGTGGAGGCGATTGGCGGTGGCGATCTCTCGCGTCCGGCCTTGGTCCAGGCTATGGTACGGAGCGAGAGGGCTTAGGAAGCCGTCACCTCCTTCTGCGAAGCAGTAATGTTCGCGAAGGAGGAGGCGGAACGCGTGAGGGAGAGGCAAAATTTGCGCCCTCACGCCCCTAGCCGCCGCAAGAGATGCCCTGGGCGTCGGGAATCGCAGGCCAATTCCCGGCCACCGTAGGCGCGGGCTTGCGAACGGCGAGCAATGGGCAGCTCGCCGTTCGATAAGGACCAGGCCCGGGTCGACGGCGTGTTGTGTTCCACGCGCGCCTCTAAGAGATGTCAGCACCAATGACGGGGTTTGCTAGGACCGATGCCTGCTAGGGTTGCGGAAAAGTACAAGAGGGTTACCGTGGCCTCTGGCACAGGCAACTGAAGCAACACGGGTGGGTTTTAGTCAGTAAGAGTCTGACACGCCCTCCTGCTCTGCCCAGAGCGGGAGAAGTTATTTGGTGATTTCCCACCCACAAAAAAAAAAAAAAAAAAAGGCATAATGTCATTCGATATTTTGAATCACTCGAAATTTTAATCACTCGGCATTTTAATCTTCGACGTTTTAAGCGTAGGTATAACAATTTCCGGCATTTTGATATAATCGATATTTAAATTTTCGATGTTTTGAACATTGGTATTTTAAGCGTAGGTATTTTAATCTTCGATATTCATATACGTACCCGTTCGCTTCGTGCAACCTCGGATCGCCTCGGGCAACTTCTTCTTTCTTTCTTTTCTTAATTAAACGTTGCCCCACACTAGGAATTTCTCCTGTATCGTGGGTGCGTTTACAAACATTTAAACTCACATACACAAACAGCCAGACCCGGAACAACTGCTTGCAACTTCCGATCGTTGTCGGTTTTTGTGCCTCAGCCAAAGGATTCGAAGCATCCCGTAGTTCCTAGTATGAGTGTTTACAACGTGGTGCTACAATGGTAACAGTAATTTAACACATGGGTAGGGCTAGTGGCCAGTGCCAATAAAAAATATAATAAGAAAATAATTCGAAAATACAAAATTTTAAATTTTCAGACGAACTTGTATAATGAAAAACTAACCAAAAATCGTATCACTCTGCGTACAGATTCATTCATGAAGCTAACTTACGTTCTGCTTGGAGCGGCCGCGGCAACGCATCACTTCGCTCGCTGGCGTCTACGCAACGCGAACTACTACTACTAATTTGACGACATAATATCAAAGTGGCCGAGCGGCGCATGGACCTACATTCGCACCGCAGTCCGAGCGCAGCGCGGAGATAAAATTTGCCGTGTAGACGGTCGATCTGGGGGTTGTGGTTCAGATCTAGGATCTATTGGCTGGTTTTCGCGAATGCGCTGAAGAGCTCCTAAAATAGTGCGAGGATTAGTATATAGGTCGCATAGAAAATAGGTCTCGATTTGCCATATCTCTCGCCATACATGTCCGCATATTCGGCTGCCGCCTAGTTTGGATGTGTATTTTCCATCACGATCACAACTTTACACGAAGCACTAATAGTCCAAATAAAATGGCACGGTTGTCGCAGTGGTTAAGCGATTGACTGCTGCGCTGCGTGGCGCGTGTTCGATTCCCGCACGGAAAAAAATATCTTTATATGACCTGCAGATAGTTGTTCCGGGTCTGGCTGTTTGTGTACGTGAGTTTAAATGTTTGTAAACGCACCCACGATACAGGAGCAATTCCAGGTGTGGGGCAACATTAAAAAAAAAAGCGGCCTTAAGGCAAAAGGTGTACTAGATAGAACTTACGAAAACAAATAAAAACGTCTTTATCGCAGTATCATAATCAAATTACTATCCTAATTACATAAAAATAAATACTTTACAACAATAGGTATGCAAGCGTCTTTTTCGCAGAAGATTCACAAAATCTGTGCATGACGCAGGTAGTTTATGCGCGTGAGTGATAGAAGTGTTGTGACGTTGCAAAAATCAATAATTAAAGCAACTAGTAGCGACACCTTTCGTGGGTCTGCTCAAGCTCGTAGGATGATGGTTTTGGTGAAATTGTGTCATGCGAACTAATTACATGTTTATTAGTTATTTGTAAAAAATAAACATTATGGACATAATTTCCCACATTTTATTGATAAACAATGTCTAAATTCGAAATGACTATTATCTATGAATACTATTTAGTCTGTGGAAGAGGATTTTCCAAGGACATCGATTGAGGGTCCTGTCATAATAGGTGAAAGGTTTTTTCCTTTCATGGCAAGACAACGAGGAACACGTTTTGGGAGAGGGACCAGTTCTGGGATGACCAGACTGTGTCCAAATAACCCGATGTGTTTTTATGAGTCCAATCAAACCTGATCCTTGTCTGGCTGATAATGCTAGCCCCTGTTGTAATAGTTCTGATGCGACATTAAGACGTGATGCCTTGGTGTAGCCCCGTGGTCAGATGATTTGGAATTGATCCGGGTGCGGGCAAATATGAGGTTAACCATTGAGGTGTGGCCATCTGTTATTGAAGAAGGCCTTAGTGAACCGTTTAATGGTAAATGAGGGAAGCTCACCGCTCCAGGTAACAATAGCGTCACTGTCATACCAGTACACCACATTTATGAGTGTGAACACAGGCATTATCAAGGTCACAGGCCCGGCTAGCACTAAAGAAGAGTATACTTAGTTTCTTAGGAATGTTGAAAGCATGTGCTGGGTGGAAGGGAGGGCGCGCGCTGCTTGCGCTGCTCATCGACAAAGGATCTTTCTCCTATCCTATCTCTTTCCTTCAATTCACGTACTTTTTGTGTGTCACATCCATAAAGCATTAGCGTTTTAATTTCATTGATGCAATGGTATGATCCGTGCCGCAGCCAAATGACCTGCGCTACGTACAGGTAGCACCAGTAAATAAATCAATAAATAATAACGTATAATTAAATATAATTTTCGAAATGAAAACGCGAAACCGTATGCGTGTGTTAAATCAATATCGGCACTGTAGCGCCACGCTGTAGTAGCTGTCACGTACTTCAGATTTTGGTCAATTTCGACTTACTTCGTCGAAGCAACTTTGTGAGTAATGTAGTGCGGGTTTTAGTTATATTTATATAAAGATTTAGAACTTGTACTGATTGTGTATTTATTTTATTTCGTATTTTGTTAATTGTATCTCACTGTATGCTGCATCGGTTGACGTCATCACATCAACGACGGTTGTCGCTGAAAACCAGCACTGGAGCTCTGTCTCGCATAAGGTCTCAGCATTATGCTGAGCAATGGCGGTTTTTCATGAATGACGTGACGTGATTTTGTTCTTCCTTTGCGTCATGTTTACCGCAAATAAACATATATTCTTTCTTTTTTTTCTTTCTAGTCAGAAATGCAGAAAAAAACAACTACAGTTGTAGACCAAACCTCTTGTCCCATATTACTTGAGGTCAGTGCAAAATGTTATCTTCCGTTCTTCCCTTACAACCCTCACGCTACCATACCAATCATGATATATCGTCAACAATTGAATTTACCACATTCTCAAAAGCAATAAGCCAACTAATTATCCCTAATGTTCGCATCTTACAATGAAAACCTCATCTTGAAAGGGTTAAGTATGTAAACGATTTCAAAGGAGATAAGGAGTGTTTAGGCCTACTTCTCCCGGGCCCTTATTACCCAAGGGTGGGTTCTTAGGCCCACTCTGCCACAATTAGCCGCGCTACGGTTAACTTTTGGGCCGAATTTAATTACTCGGCCAATTACGGCTCATATCGTGTTACGGGTTATGGTCGACAGTAAAAAAAAAGGCAATAAATTTATTATTGTGTCCGTGGTGTGTTTTTGGTGATTTTTAAGCTTTGCTAACAGATTTGAATGTAAATGAAATGTTGTTTTGATTTAGTACCTGCATGGCAGTCAGTGTTTGTCGCATGAATCTTGAAAATCCAAGTTTTTCACATTGCCCACTGTATGTCGCCTGTTCCCGTGTCGGAAAACAAATAGCATTATTTATGTACGCACCAGGAAACAAAACTAAGAATGTTGTGTATCAACAAGCATTACAAAAAACAATATGTTATAGAGGTAATAAAAATTACAAACATATACAATATGAAAATATACAACAATAGAAACAATTATTATTAGTATAGTAATCCAGTTTGAATTGAATGACAGGACAACGCCTGTCGGGTCAGCTAGTAATTAATTAATAAGTAACTCATGTCAGTACTAGAGACACCGTACATTAGATAATGACTGACCGGTTGGCGCAGTTGGTAGCGACCCTGCCTTCTGAGCCGCTGGTCCCGGGTTCGATCCCCGGACAAGTCAAACATTTGTGTGCATGAACATGTCTGGGTGTGTATATGTATTTAAGTATGTATATCATTCATCAGGTTACCGTAGTACAGGCTCTGCCTAGTTCGGGACCTGAAGACCTTGTGTGGATGTTGTCACGTATAAAATAAAAATACAATAAAAAAAATTGTATTTTAATTGCGGTAAATGTCTCTGAATGATTTAAAATGATTTAACATTAATCCATTCGGTTGGTAGTGTCCACCTACCAACCGAATGGATTAATGTTAAATCATCTTTTTTGTCTAAGGACTGTGGGTACTCAATCCTGAAACTCACTATAATTTTTTTATATTAACTACTGTTTCAAATCGAACGACTACACTAGCAATCGATACCATCAAAACTTCCATAGTTTCCAAGAGTTATCACCAACGACAAAACTGACACGACTGTGTTTGTGTTCAGTTGAAGTAACAAAAACGATTATTATAGAGTTATTGTTCCGCTAACATCCGACTTCAGAACTTCCACGTCTAAGTTTAGAGAATTATTTCTCTAAACCGAAACTTTTATTGAAAAATCAAACTTCTGCGACTTTCTCGAAGTAGCGGAGTAGACTACTAGACACTTGCGTTTAAAGCTAAGTTCAGACAATGTTTAGATCCGGAGATTGGAACGGGAAATAACTTCGATAAAAAATGGTGGATATAGGTAAAACGCATTTCGCAGATTGTATTTGAAACGCTTGAGAGATTCTGACGGACAAGCCTGTCACATGGAAAACCAATTATGGCAAGTACACTTGCTGCAGAAAGTTCTTAAAAACAAATAGATTGAATATTATAATAAATGCTTACGCTACGGCAAACCTTGGCACAAATGTTAAGAATCTAGAGATGAGGGAAAATACTGACTTATTTTAAGACACGCTAATATACGATATTTAGAAAACGTTTTCGAGCCCTTCTTACAAACAGATGGAGTTTAATTTTCTTCAATATTAATTACAACAGTACCCCTCGTACAGCTCCGCCGGAATGGCTTCCGTATCCGGAGGGCATATACGGAGCCTGCGGTGCCTGGTGTACCGGCGACGCGCAGCGACTCACTCTCCAGAGCCCTGTCCTCCACCATCCTGCCCCGTGTTTCCGTATACCGGGAACTCCAAGCCACATTCTTGGCATTGAAGTCCCCGAGGACGAGCACGGGGAGAGAATTGAACCTGACACTGACTCCTATGTATTAAGAGAGAACAGTTTTACCTGGGTCTTTCAAATAGGAAAAATACAATACACATAACACTGTTGGAAAATTAGAAAACGTTTTCGAGCCCTTCTTACAAAGAGATGGAGTTTAATTTTCTTCAATATTAATTACAACAGCGAAAAGCCAACCCCAGAAAGGCAAGCTCCTATACAACAATACCGACATAAAGAAAGAATGTAAATTAATTATCAACGTAACCGCAAAGGAAACATTGTGGGTTATGAGGATATCCGTTACCCTTCAAGCATAATACCTAAGCGTGTTTAAATGATAAATGAAAAGGGGTAGGCGCCACTATTTATGTTGTGTGTCTATGAGCGATAAGATCGAGGCACATTTAAGTATGTGGAGGTCATCGTTGCTTTAATGGGTTTTGGTACATTTTGTAGTTAATTCGAAGCCAAGTAGTCAGTCGACAGTCAGTGACAGTCAATCCACTTGATGGTCATAAACCCAACTGCAAGCTCCTACAAGAGTAGGAGCTTGCAGGGGTTTATGACTTTTTGTTCAAGGTGTGATTAGATATCTGGAGGATGGTTACACTCAAATAGTCTGGTAGCGCCTCCAGAGAAATAAAATGCCAAGTTTATGTATTTATTTAATACTTTAAGCACACTATTTATTTAATACTTTAAGCACACATATGTACAGAAGCGGACATAACGCCATAGGCATTTAACTCCAATTTTAACTTTTTTTTTTGGCTTTTTTATGTTTATTTTTCTGTATTCAACTTGGTATTTTATTTATTTTAGGCTTTTTTAATGGTTTTTTTTCGGTATTCAACTTGGTATTTATTTTTTCTACGTCTTAAACAGGGGATATTAATGCGCAACCGGTTATCATGGATTCAGTACATGATTTTGAGACCCCTGCGTTGAAATTTTACGTCGTAAAAAAATTTGCTGCTCCATACATTTTGACCGCGTTGGCATTGCACTTTTCTATGAAACTGCAGATAATTATTTTTGATAACCGACGATTCTTTTTTACGCTAGGTGTTCTAGCATCATATGCTGAATTCATGGTTTACGTTTGCGCGTCGATGTCTCTGCCACTCTATATGTATAGTCTAGTTTATAGTAAATATAGGTTTTTAAAATATTTGTTTTTGTAATAATTACGTGATAAGATAGACCGCCCATTATCTCACCCTATGTAAAATTTATATAATTATTTATATCTGTAATTTTTTGGTGTACATAATATCGTCTGACATTGCACACAGCACCATCTAGTTCCAAGTTAAGCACTTAATTAAGGCTTGTGTTATGGATACCAGATGGTTGATACATAATAGAGAGTATTCTATTCTATTTGTGTCAATATTGACTATGGATCCTTAAATACCTACTATTGCTGTAACTTACAAAACATCTATAAGGGGTAAGCGCTGCTATACATGTTGTATAATGAGATCGACTGGGCACATTTATGTAATCATGCTGAAGTCAGGGTTGCTTTAATATAAGGTATTTGCCAGTCTTTGGTTTTAGTAGTTAATAGAAAGCTGTGTGATTAAGTAAATAGAAGGGTCCTTAGTAGCGGCGGCAGATTGAATGAAAGACAAGTCGAGCAATCAAATGTTTGCCTGATTAAAATGGTATGACTCGAAGATCACATGCCAGCTAACCGGGCGCGGTTGAATATGTAAGTTCTATGGATTCAATTACGTACTTCACCCAAGAACTCACTTTTGTTATGAAGCTCTTTTGAGTTACGAAAGTGAACTTTATTTATTTTCATCTTTAATATTACGTATCTTGTAATATAATTTACTTAATTTCCACTTGTTTGTTTGTTGGATTATCGATTATACTACAGGAGAGTACACTGACGGATTGCATTCCAACTGTGGTTTACCAGTAGCCAACTCAATGCTAAAGGCAAGCCAACTTCACTACAATGTCTTGACAGCTTAAAACGTGCGGTTTTAGTGGGTATCTTATAATTATAGTGAAGACTCTCCTAAATTCTGTGAACATAATACACTCGTGAATATAAATACGTAAATAAATAAAAATTAATAAATACATGAACTGATGCCGATTGTCTTGTCATAAATGTCTCTAAAATAGACTAAAAATCATCAACATTTTGTTTATTCCTGTCAAACGACGATTTCCCATTCTGAAAATTGACTAAAGTGACACAACTTAACTATATTTTAGTTTGACAGCAGTAAGATGGCACTGAGTTATTAATCTATTGAAAATGGCAATATTGCTATTCTGAATTTAACGTTTTTCATCTAATATTTTGGTTGTCTAACTAAATCTGACTATTTTCAATCGCGATGAAAAAGGTGTGGAATTAAATTAGTTGTCATGAAAATTCACACCAACACCTCGACTTCAGGTGCAAAAACAGTACTGTATCTTTTTTTTCTTTTCTTTTGCCTATATCTCGAAAACAGTGTATCGCAAACATAATAAAACATTCGACACACTTTATAAAACCCGTAAACCCTTAAACCTTAACACGTAGGTAATAATTTTTCATATTTTCCATACAAAAAGTGAAAAATTCCATATAAAACACGTCGAGGCTTAACCATCGTAAGTATTCGTAAGTAAAAAAATCCTCTGGCTCTAAAAGTATTCACGGGGTAGGGCAAACAAGTACCACGTGGAGTCGCGATTGTCAAATTCGATTTTAGTTGTGTCAAAATTATTTTTAAATGTAGAGATTTTGTTTTGCAGAATAGCTGGGTTCTCATAGCCAAAAGTAAGGATTTTTAGTGATAGTTTAGTTAGTTTAGTTCTGTGTACAAGAGGATCGGCACCAATGACACATATTTACTTTATATATTTTTGTAACTTTTAATTTTAGTTTTATCTTCCGGGGAAAAGACTTGAATATGTATATTCTTTTTGAATAAAATAAAATATATTAAGCCGTATGTATGTCACTCGTTACCCAACCTTGCCCCAACTATATTAGGTTGGCTTGTATTGAAATCAATATCAATATTTTACATAGAGAAACTGTCTGACCTTTGTCAATGCAATTTATTGATGATAGTTTTTTTTTTTAACGTTGCCCCACACTATGAATTTCTCCTGTATCGTGGGTGAGTTACAAACATTTAAACTCACATACACAAACAGCCAGACCCGGAACAACTACTTGCAGGTCATACAAATATTTGTTCCGTGCGGGAATCGAACCCGCGACACGCAGAGCAGCAGTCAATCGCTTAACCACTGCGCCAACCGTGCCGTAGTTGCCCATTACTGTACTCAGTAATCGTCTTATTGAATTCGAATTTGTGCAAAAACTGCTATAGGTCCTCATGACAGCCAAAACCAAGAATACTAATAAGATAAACATTTCGTTTAGCATCAAGCTCTCAAACCCTTCACTAATTGCACACTACATTAACAAAATGAATTGCTCTCAACGTTCCAATCATATCCAACACTAATGATCATTATCAAGTGTCATTGACACAAATGTGTGTAAAATTCAATTTACCGTAGTCATCCGTTTTGGCGTCGACATGTGTTCATTGTGTGTCGCGGATATGGAGCGCAGGGTTATCACAATACTTCGTTAAATTGATTTGATTTCAGTGTAGGTAACAGCAATTGAATCAAAATCAAACCAATGTTCGAGTAGATTGGTAGTCTGTGAAGCTGAGATGGCAGACGCTTTTGTAAGGTTATTGGTTTTCATGTTTAAGCACAATGAAAAATAAATTGACCAGCTGTGGGTGAAATCAGGCTCTGAAAGATGCAGATAAAAACAAATTAAACAACTTATTAGGCCTTTTTAGGCACTTTATCTTATAGATGCGTAACAATAAGAATGTTATTGCCAAAGTGAGTATGTACATAATTATGTCTCTCTTTGGAGTAGCATTTGACGGCCAAAATACTCTTCTGCCTAGCCTTTTCCCAATTACGTTAGAGTCAGCTTCCAGTCTAACCGGAGGCAGCTGAATCCCAGTATTTTACATGGAGCGACTGCCTACCTGATCTCAGTATACGATACTAATACGACACCTACCCCTTGATAAGACTGGTGGTCAGACTTTCGGGCTTCTGCCTACCCGTAACGACTATCAAAGATCTACAAATGACAGCCGGGACCAACGGCTATATGTAATGGATGGTCACCCATCCACGGCCTGACCTCGGCAAGCGTGCCTTAACCTTCGATTAACCCGTGCGGCTGTTATTATTTAGCCACAAGTACCTCCGGCTATAATACTAATCCAGTTATAATCAAATTCAGTTTACGTAGCAGCAGCTGGCTGGTTAGCCCAGCTACATAATTATGTTCACGTTATCAGATGAAATACTATTTCCCAATTCATCCTCCCACATTATCCCGGCTCGTGATAGGACATAATTTTCTTCTTCGAAAACCTCATCTACGATACAAACCACCTCAGGTCACCACAATCCTTTACCTGACACCACAGCCTAACAATTCTCCGTAGCTGCACTAAAATCAACGCCACCAGTACAACCACAGCACCATTTAACACGCTACCCACTGTGAATATTAAATCAACACGTCAGTAGCCCTGTACTCTGTGGCATGGACACAATATCTGGGTCGACGTCACGCTCATAATCCTCCCACACAATAGATCGGAAAATGTGCGTCGTTTCATATAGCCGTCATACGTAGTACATTAACATTAGTAAAGAGGGGTGTATTCCTCTGTTGTGTTAATATAACACCGACAGTGCTATCAATAGAGAGATTGACTCTGTAATTAGGTGTTTCTTAATAATAGGTAGCTGTCAAAGTTATATGTATATGATTTAGGTAAACAGATGGACTATTTAGCTAACTAAATATACACCACATATTGACTGGGACGGATGGGACACTTGCTTTGAATACTATGAATTCGTAATGAAAATGAGTAAATAATAAAAATAACAAACGCTGAATTCTCTTAAAAAGGTGAGCGAGAGATAGGAAGATCAACAAACGAAAGTTTAATTGGAAAAAGTAAACTAATTTATGTTATGAAAGCAAACAACTCGGAGACACTCCGAGTGAAATACATAAAGATGTTTAATAAACTGCAATTTAATTACCTGGTCACTTTATCTGATCTAGTGTATGATAAAAATATAAAAGAGAATAAAAAGTGGGAAGTTAGGTCTGTTTTAACGATACAAGGTAATGAATAACACTATCGCAAAAAAATGCTCAATTAAGACGAAACTGAATTCATATGCCTTACAGTCACCACTAGAAGTATGCAAATCTTACAACACGCTAAAAGTGTTTCATAAAAAACTGACGACTAATGAACAACAAAATAATAATTAGCATCGTTCTCATCATCGTTACAACATTAAATTTGTTCTATCATAGATCGTCTACTAAGTGTTCTATTATCAATTATTTATCATTATAAGTAGATGTCCATGTGTCATTTATATTCACCAGCATTGTCTGAGATTGACGTGATGAGACAAAGTTCTCCCTAGCGACGCCATATTTTCAAACAAGTAAACTCAAGCTCGTCCCGGCTGTCCACATAAAGAGATGTGATCGTTTCATATTTAAATTACGAATTATAAGCTACAGCGATCACACGCGGTGGCGCGGTCGTAATATGTTACCCATATCATCCCGGGGGCATTACTAAATAGATCTAACATTACATTCCTATGTTTATATGGAATAGCAACTGTCTGACTTTGTGGGAAGTGTAATTACTGGTAGAGATGTGAATTTAGTGAGTAGGTACATGAGACAATGAAATGGGGAAATTGTCGACGCAATTAAGATTTGTAGAACGTGTTGAAAATAATTGTGAATGCGTAATTATGGAAGTTTAGGCCTGGAAGTCGATTAGTCCGCTTCTCAAGCATGAGGATTTGGGTTCAAAACCTAGCAAGTACCAATGAGCCTAGTCAATTTAAAGGAAAAAATATCATGAGAAAACCTGGAAATATAAGTCTGAAATCGTAAACACGCAGTGAGCAATCGTGAAGGGAAGAAGTCTTTGCTTGTTTTATGGAATAATCCCTCCTCCTCGATCGCGTCGATTCCCCCATGCTGGGGGTCGAGACCACGTCATAGTTTCAAGACCTTCTTCTTGATGATGTTCCTCCATTAGCTCTTACTTTTAGCAACACGAACGGCTTCCGAGGTTTTAATGGTTAGCTGGAATAATAGAAGACCCATAAACTGAACAAAGAATTTAATCATCAGTGGTGCTTGAAATAATTATTATAAATACAAGGTCCTACATTATTATAGTCTTCATTACTCCGTAGGTACGACACTCCAAGCACGAGTTTGTCTCATCACTAAAATCGTAAAATGTCGGCAACGAGCCCGCTATCTCTTCACACTCGCAGTTTTCTTTGTAAGCGTAAAATATATATGAAACATTTATGTCTCATTGGTTTTTTATGTTTCACTCATGTACCAAAACGAGAGAATTACTCTTTTTTATTAAGTTCATGAACGTGGAACGATGTTCTAGAGGCATTGATGAATTTTATATTTTTTTCGACAGCATTTTATAAATATTCCAGGTATTAATACAAAGAATATCATTTACTCATCTGCCTGGCTTTTTCCAGCTATGTTGGAGTCGGCTTCCAGACTAGCTGGTTGCAGCTGAATATCAGTATTTTACACTAAGCGACTGCCTATCTGACCTCACAAACCAGTATCTCTGACAACCACTACCAAGAAGGATTCCCCTTGTATCCCCCTTGGTAAGACTGGTTGTCAGACTTTTGGGCTTATGACTACCCGTAACGACCATCAAAGATCCTCGAATAACAGTCGGGGCGGCTTAACCGGTCTCCACAAGTAATGGATGGTCACCCATCGACGAACCAACAGCGGCGAGCGTAGCATAACCATCGATCGACCCGTGGGGCTGTTATCATTTAGCCACGAGCCCCTTAGAATATTACGTTTACTAGAAATATGAGCATATTGCTTCGTTATGAGCATTTTATATAATACAGACACATTCTCGTACACAATCGTGTTATTCCCGCTTAAGAATAGGAATTTATTTACACATGCTGGAGCGTTCCAGTTTTCAAAAGGTGCTTTTACGCGATGCAAATAACTTCAGCACGTAACGGTTAGGTGCATGCGCAGAATACATGCTCCCACGCATATTTTTGATACTTTAGTGAATGAACGAATGAAAATAAAAAAAAATTGTACATTTTGGTTTAGGGTATACACTGCACATCAAACTCAAACTCAAAGCATTTATTGCAAATAAACCAATTACAGGCACTTTTCAGTTGTCAAGGGGTCGGTCACTCAGAAACATGAAGCTAGTTGCCCATTCCAAAGCGTAGTAGGTACAATGGAGAAGAACGGGCAAGAAACTCCATGGACACTCATTTAAATCAAAATATTGTTACAAAAAAGTGGTTATTCATGTTGAAATTATACATGTGAGAACGATGTAGAAAGACGTGCACGTTAAAAGTGTCCGTAATAAAAGGATAAAAATAATTATGGAATTAAAATAAGCCGTGGCAGCTAAGAAATGACCAGTGCCTATATACTGACGGCGCCCGTTCACGAACATGACGTATGGATCAGCCCCATTCAGCTCAACACCACCTGAACTTGGGCAAGACTTCAAAATAATTATCTATACCTATACAAGTATCAATAGTCTAACACTCGTAAGGTGTTTTCAGTTAAGTTACAAGAAATAAACTAACATATGGTTAAATCTTATCTTTACTGCAACCTTCCCCAGATCGTCATAGCTAGGGGATTAAATTTATTTTTAGACCATTTTTTTTTAAAGATAATAATAATAACTTGGGCAAGACTTCAAAATAATTATCTATACCTATACAAGTATCAATAGTCTAACACTCGTAAGGTGTTTTCAGTTAAGTTACAAGAAATAAACTAACATATGGTTAAATCTTATCTTTACTGCAACCTTCCCCAGATCGTCATAGCTAGGGGATTAAATTTATTTTTAGACCATTTTTTTTTAAAGATAATAAATTTAAAAATAGTTACGTTTTTAGAAGCTTAGATTTATCTATCGATATAAATATAAATGAAATCCTCGTTTGTTGGTGAGCGCATCACTTGGGAACGGCTGGATCGATTTGGTTAATATATAAATGTTCGTAACAGTCTGCACAAGGTTTTAAGGAAAGAGAAATTAAAAAAGTTACCCAGGAAATTGGAAAACCAGAGTAAACTGCAAGTGATTTTTTCTTATGGATTTTAGTTTGGACAGGACAACGTCTGTTGGGTCAGCTAGAGTTCTCATAAAGTTAAGTAAGTAACGTCAGTCATTGTTTTTCATTGAATTTTATTCTTTGTGCTAATGTCTTGCTTTTCCACTGCATTCTACCACACTAGCCATAAAACTTCCACGCATTTTATATCTACATACGTTTTTAAAGTATTAGGGTCAGAATGACGTCAAGCTAGCAAGTTGGTCGAGACTCGCCGTGCCTTCGCATAACAATTTCAGCTTATGTAAGTCTAGAATAGGTATTGGTTTGACCTATATACAGCCATAGGTTTTATGTCGTTAGATCTTTGCTTCGCTTGTTAGCTGAATAGACAAGAATATATGATGTTATGTGTTCTATATGTTAACATAATTATAAATTAGGGGCGCTTTCCGTGTTCGTTGCTATGGATTTTGATGAGATTTTAATAACCTTTTTTAGAATTGATTCAGAGAAGCTCATATAGGTATATAAAACCTAGATTAATTTTAAACTTATATCACTAATATAAAGAAGTTGCGTTGTTTTGTCAGGTCGTAAAAAGCGTGCGAAACAGGGCTGGGTCGCTAGTTCTGAATATTATGTGGAGGTGCTTAGAAATCAAAGGACTGTAGCGGTATCTACATTGCCACATGCGAAATACGTCACACTGTCGTCACGCAAAATCCCGCATCGCGCAAGCAGAGTTTACTGCGCGACTAGCATATTATACAACATCCCGTCATCAATCGCCGGGCAGTTGCCCCCCAAATACAATACCCGTCTGGTCGGAGGATTCTCCCTTTACTATGGGTATGAGTGCACATTACACCCTATTCCTCATACCTATAAAGGACAAGCAGGTAATCGGGTGGGACTTATTAAGTTTCGATATTTTTTTACTATTTCTGTAATTTTCATTTTATTTTGGACTGACTAAGCAGAGATTGTCACTCCAAAGTTGTTTATTTTAGGAGAACAATTCATTTGAAATTATTTCATTTAGTATGAAATTCAGACATCATAAACAGCAGGAAATATTAAAATATATCTTAACATTTTTACTCGAAATTAATTAATTTTTAATCTTACTCACAAAATATTCTTTCTAAATTGAATAATCCAATCCTTAGAAATAAACAGAATATTTGTTAAAACTTCAAGGCATATTGGTAAAGTAATTAATACCAATGACGTAACAAGTCGACGTCGAAGTAATTAAAGTTTGGAGATATAATCAAATCTCGTACGCACAACTTTTACGGATTCGTAATGTACTTAATCATATTAAGATGTAGGAATAGTAAGTTTATACGTACTTAGTAATAAGTAGGTAATTCGTAAAGTTATAAAATATTGCTTATATCGAAAAGACGTAGTAGGGACTATCAATTTAATTTATTACGGTTACAAAAAAAAATAAACATTTATTTGCATAAATAAGGTACAGAAGGTTGGTAAAATGTACAAAATTGTTCTCTTATTCTGCCTTTAATTTCGGCGTGCAAATATAAAATAAAGTTAAAAGTACAGTTATTTAAATTAATAATTGATGAGAATCATGCAGTCATTAAACAGATAATCCCATTAAAATTGTATTATTGAATTATATAAATGTCAATATATTAGTAAAAAGTAATAAAAATAATAATCGTAAATGTCAATAATGGGAGACATTCGCCACACCATAATAATAATTTAAAATGGCCGTGTCATTTACTCTCCTTTTTGTCCTATATTTCTAACTGTTAAATGAATTCGTGAAACGTGGAAGTGTACTCAATATTTAGCAACGGTCCATCAGCAAGCGTAAGACTTTTTAACCGACTTCAAAAACGGAGAAGGTTCTCAATTCGTCGGAATCTTTTCATTTTTTGTATGTTCACCGATTACTCGAAAACGCCTGAACCGATTTGGAAAATATTGTTTTTGTTTCAAAGGGTTTTCCCAGGTGGTCCCATTTACATTTTATTGAAATCGGTCGAGTGGTTTTAAAAAAATCAACAATAAATTATATTTAATGAAAAAAAACCGTCTTCAAACGGACGTGGACGTATAAGACGATCGTTTTCGAATTGGTTAGATACCATAGCGAAAAGTTGAAAAAGAAAAAACTAATTACAAAAAAAAACCGTCTTCCAATATCAAATAATCTTTTTATATTTTATTCTTGAGTTCAGACATTACCTTACTCAATAAACTGCTACCAAACCTAAACGACGAGAACAGTCTTAATAATCTCAACCAAGCCTAAGTACATCGGAATGGATTTTAAAAATAAACCACCACGATTACATTCCATAAAACTTCAATTACATTTAAATGAAGATAAATCTCACATATTTATAAAAGACTGAGCGACATCTCGTCTAAATTCCATCTTCAATAAAACATTTGCACAAAGCCGATGAATATCAAAGTACACGGAATTCATAACATAGAGAGGGGCTATTTTTCTTTTCAGCGTCGGGAAGCTTCCCTCAGATTTGTACCCTTCATTTCCAAAAAGGGCTTTTGTTTGATTTAACGACGACGGGCACGCATTTGGCCCTTGTTTCGAGATCCGCAGCTCCTGACGGAGCCACAGCCGTGTATTTTTTTTTAATATTTAAAGTGTTCTATTAAGCCTTGTTAGACACCTGTATTTACCTCGGAAATCCTCACTTTGCCCTGATGTAATGACACCTTCGTAATCCCAAGTTTAAACAAGTCTGCCTTTGTTTGTATAAAGCACAATTACGGTCAAACTTAGATTGTTTCCTGTGAGCTTCTTACAGTAGTTAGAAAAAATGCTTAAAACTGTTCATCAATATCAAATCAAATCATTTATTTTTCGCCAAACTGGTAGGGGTATAGGTTATACATGTTTTGATAATGTTCTCCATGCTATGCCATGGCACTTGGGCATACAAAATGTACACATAAATTACAACCTACTATTAAAATACCATGCTTAATAACAATAAATTATTCAATTGTAAAATCATTATAACCATTTCACTTTTCAATGTTTTCCAGATTATTTGATTATTTCACGATGAAGGGAGTCACCCCTATCTTTAACAAGGAATACACTCACACGAGCAGTTTAAACGTGATGACGTCAGTAACAACCCATATTCTACTTAAAACAGATTTATTTAAGGTAATTCAGAGTACATAGTTCAACTCCCAATCTACGCCTTCTATGAAACTATAACACCAGTCAGAAATAAAATAACTTAATTTAGACGCACGAGTGTTAAACAGCCTGAAGCCCTAATCAAAATAGGCAGACAAAGGTCACGTATACCTACAGGCTAACTTTGGATAAATTGGCAATCTTATGGAGTGTAAAAGAAAAAGTATTCATGAATAGAAGCACCTTTTATTAAGGGAAATTAGTTTTTTTTTTAATATTTGAGAGTACCTTGAAAAATATCAGATATTTCATTTTACAATACCTGGTTAAATTTAAATTCAAAATATATTAGATAATACAAACCTACATGGGCATTTATGAAACGTCAGAAACGATTGTAACCGTGCACCTAACACGGTTCCAACTGATCGTTTCCTATGCGGTTACTCTTTTAAAAATAATTGATTGTTACGATGTTTTTAAATTACAAGACTCAGATACAAATTAAATTTTCAATTACAATTACTTAGTTAAGTATAGTTTTATAAAAAAAATATATGAAATAGTTCTTTTTTGTTCATTAATTTCGGGGTTAACCCTGCAGTAAAAAAAGATAAACACAGCAGATAGAAGAAAAAATTAGGTTAGTACAAGTTGTACTTTCACGCCCCAGAGATTACCAATGAAATCAAAGACAGGCTGTATTAAGTCCCTATTACATAATTCAAACGTACGATTTAGATATCAATGAATATTGACAGGCACAAACTAATCAAGTGTTAGAAACGAACGTGATGGGTGTCGATTCCGATGAGCCACTGATTAATTTCAATTGACTTGTCAAGAATGATCGAATTGCTAGTGTTTTGGGTAATGGGATTAGCTTTTAATAGGTACAGATTCTGATACTATTGATTCGTTATTTTCTGCTTATGCTGCAATGGATAATTGTTGGTTGTTTTTTGAAGTAATTCTGTTGCATCTGACTCCGTTTTGGTCACCTATGAATACAATATCTAACTAATAACCCGTAGGTTATAGAGTTTTTATCTCATGAAGCGACGCGCGCTTTACTTGTGGTAACCAAGTGTACTAACACGCTGTGAAAGTGTGTGTAAGCGCAGGAGCTCTCTCACGGTACCGTCAGAGACACGGGTGAAGTCGCATGTGTGTGTTTGTGTGTGTTACGTGCTGACGCTACTCGTCTTCACGTTGTTTGTACACTTGGTTACATGACATCATCGTTCGAAATTTAAAAAAAGGAAGCAGAGTTAATAAAACAAGTAACTTTTAGTATTTTTTCACATTCTTTCAAAGGAAAAACTGAAGCGCAGCACAAACATATAAAATTATACTTTACACAAAACGATTACCAGTTTATTACTCAGAGTGAAATCCAGTTGAAAAGTCGTTGGCACGAGCGAGTGTGAATGGTAACAAACAGAACATTTCTCTTGGAACATGGCAAAGTGCTTTGACTAAACCGGCCCCCAGCCGGTAGCCTCAGGGATTAGAGACGCTTCTTAAAAAATACGTTCCTGGTTTAAATTTTTGCTTTTTTATTCCACCAAAAAGTATGAATGCGTTTTTATGACTTTTTATCGGTAAATTAAAAAGTGATTTCAATTTAAAAAGAGAACGCTCGTGTGTTTATTCGTTATTCGAATGATGTTTCACGTTTCCCAGCCTCGAGTGTTGCTTTTCGTATGCAAAATGAAGAGTAAAAAATATTTTTCCATTCCGATTTCAGCTTAAAAACGGAAAACATGGATGAATCAATTATTATTTTAACGAGTTTATATTGAAAGGAGAGTAAACACACTGTACTGTTTCTGCAGTTTCTGTTGTATTGACAAAGTATCGACATTGTTTTACCGGATACTACCTACACAGAACTTCAGTGAATACTGTGAATAGTCTTTTCATTTCGCCCGGGGGTTCAGCTTTTGTTTAGCTATCTCATTTACTACTAACTTTCATCGCTAATTTAAACCTACAGTTAATCATAATAAAGATCTAAAAATCAACTGTTAAAAGTAAAAAGCTTAACGACAAGTCACTTTAACCATAATTTTAGCTAAAACATAATAATGTATTATACGTTTTCGGTTTCCCAAATTTCACTCAGAATTTCAGCGGGAAGGCGTGCCGATACATACATTAGCGGCCTCAGCTTGCGACATCGCTAATTTCTCCACGACCATCCCGTCACCATTAATGATCGAAAAAGGGGTGGTCGAGGACAGATCGTGGTGATTTAAACTTGTCGGGTATAACGCGGTCTCTTCCAGACTTCTTGAGGACTTCAAATATAATTAAAACTCCATAGTGATGGCAGATGGTAGGATCCTGATTTTAGACTGACTTTATTCCGAGCTTGTACTGCTTAGGCCCACTTGCACGTTCATGGGTTAGACTAAATAACTCAAAGTTAACAGCTAACTCAGGGTTAATCAAATAATTCTTCTCGCACCACCTAGAGTTAGAGGTAGAGGTTATACATGTGGAAGCTTGTAATTAGCAAATGAAACTACTTATGCATGATATTTATAATTATTATTAGTCTGTAAGCTTTCTTTAAAATTAAATAAATAATAAACCTATAGTTATACTTTTAAATATTTAAACTTAGCCATGTGGGAGAGTTAAGTTGCTAAACTCTGGGTTAGTGTTAGTAATGTCAAAATAAATTGATGTTATGAGGTACCGCTGATAATTTATTTTGTATTTTATATTGTTCGACGTTTTACTTAGTGAAAATTTGGTACTACGAGTATATGAGCAGGCAATACATTCATGAACAGAACTCTTATAAAAATAAATACAAAATAAAACCTTAATCATATTTTTCGATTGCTGATGTTTTCGTCAATCAATAAACTAAACCTCTGATTTTGAAACTGATGACTTGACTTGATGATTACTGAAACTTTATAAAGATTTTACATAAAGACAATTAATTATGTTTACCTTAGATACGTTAAAATAATATCAAAAATAAATGTCAAACATTGAATTTATTACGTAAAATACAGTAAGTAATAAGTAACTAAGCTAATAGACGTGGTATCGTAGAGGTAATATCACATGGGTATGCGTAGTTTATCAAGTTTTTTTCGTACTTATTGTGTTCGACTTGCTCGTTTTGGGATAAATAAAAGTGGACTGTATATACTCGTATATAGGCTTGCTGTATTGCCGATTAAATTTACATTATCACAACTGTCCCGTATATACATATAATGTTATGGCGTTTTAGAGTGTCGTCCGTCGTGGTGGTCTCCGATGAAGCGAGTGGTCATCGGGCCGAGTCGTGTCGCCGCCGCGTCGCGTCTCAACTCGCCGATGACGCGCTGATCACGCTGCCTGCGCATGCAGACCGTGTGCAACGTGCTGTATTGGGTTCGATTTCCAACATGCTGCTCGGGTTGAAGCGAAAAAAAAAAGCAAGAAAAGAAAAGATACAAAATACAAAACAAAAAATGATACAAAGAAAAACACAAAATGGAACAAGTTAGGGAAAAATATGCGTCACATCCATTCATCCATTTCAATGGAGGTTTGTCTATACACAATGATTGCTTCCAAAGGGATTGCCGAAACTTGCTCGGCATTGCCATGGCCCTCTCACAATTGCCGAGAATTGCGCTATTTTAGTTGCACGTGTGCCTTAACTTCATGTACTCGTACGTAGTTGCGCGTCATTGCGAATAAACGACGGATACGAACTAGGACACGATAGATTTATGTACCTATTTACGTAATGCGTTTGTGGAAGTGAATAGTAACAACTTTATCTAGCAGTTGGTGTACATTGAATTTTGTGATACGTTATTTTGTTGGTATAAACAATCTCCGTAAAGCGCTACAACGTTGTTATGGCGCATGGCCAAAATCTAACATAACTACGCTATCTTATTTTTTTTAATACATTTCAAGTGACATTTCACATAACAATTGCACAAATGTTTACCAACAGCACCCCCCTGTCAACATTTTCGAGCACCAAAACATCATTGTACTAGTGTACCTACAATTTTTTTTTTAATATTTCGCTTTTTATTGATTGTTATTTGTTATTTCCACGCGCGCCTCAAAGAGATGTCAGCACCAATGACGGGGTTTGCTAGGACCGATGCCTGCTAGGGTTGCGGAAAAGTCCAAGAGGGTTACCGTGGCCCCTGGCACAGGCAACTGAAGGAACACGGGTGGGTTTTAGTCAGTAAGAGTCTGACACGCCCTCCTGCTCTGCCCAGAGCGGGAGAAGTTATTTGATGATTTCCCAACCACAAAAAAAAAAAAAAAAGGCATTTAACGGGGATTTTATTGATGACCTTCAACGAAGTACTGTTCTGTGTTTAGGATATAAGTTAAGCCTTAGTTTCCAGAGGGAATTACAAAAGCTAACTAAGAACAGCGTAAAACTTGGGTTATCGTGGCCCCTGGCACAGGCAACTGCAGGAACACGGGTGGGTTTTAGTCAGTAAGAGTCTCACACGGCCTCCTGCTCCGCCCAGAGCGGGAGAAGTTATTTGGTGATTTCACAACCTCAAAAAAAAACTGCATAATACACGTGACTTTTCGCTTAAGCCACGGTTTCCTGGAAGAGTGGTTTCGTCATATTATAACGGCCGTCGTGGAAATTTGTCTTACCAGAGTTTGACTTTAAGTCAAACCCCGCTGCCCAAAGATTTAACACACACTTCCGTGACATTCAAGTCGAGTCAGTGCGTCATTGTGTATCAGAGGTCTCAAAACTAAACAGAAACGCGACTCTCTTGAGCTTTAAAACGATTTAAATCTATAACAAAGACAAAGACATTTATTTATTCGTCGGATATGGTAGGTACAAAGTTGTTAGTATATTTATGTTCAGGAGACATCCGCCGCTTAAAGTAGCGAACGAATATTTACAATATTACACGTGGGTATAAATACTAATGTATATACTACTTATACTCTAATAAACAATACAAAACACTTAGACTAAAGACATGTTTAAACTCAATTATAAATTAAAAAATAAAAACCCCACAAAAACAACATTTTGTACTAAAAAACTAAATAAATCTGATACTCATATGTATTACCGTTATAATCAAAAAAAAACTTTAAGTGTATAAAAATTATTATGGAGAAGCCATGTTTTTAGATTTTCATTTGTAGAAATGAAATGGTATCGCTGTCATCAATTTCATGTCAGCTGTCTCTGCGGCTGTCATGTGCGGTTCCGTCATATTATAACTACTGTCAGTTTCACCAGTATTTGACATTGTGGTGTCAAAAAACGGCCTGAATTTGGACAGACGTTGTTATGTGACCGTTCACCGCTTTTTAGGGCATACAAAACCAAAATCAAAAGTATTTTTTTCAAACTAAGCGAGAATCAGCACTTTTTGAACGTCAAAATTACATAAGACAGTCCTCCAAAACGCCCGCCCTTCACCACTTCCTAGTGCTTTAGCTAGGAAGAAGAAGTGGCGCTACAAACTCCCCAGCAGCACTGCTGTCTGTTCAGTTAGAAGAACTGGATTCTATACAGTAGTAAGTAGTTAACATTACAAAACACAAAACATTAAATTAAATTATTTGCCATATGTCAGCTAGCACACGCCAATATACCTACCAACATAAACAATGAAAACTATACTCAAGCAGAAATAAAAACATAAACAGAACTTATTTATATAACATAATAAAAGCCAAAGCCAAAGCTTAATTCCTGTCAACAATGCGGTGATTATGAAAATGGTACTTTAAAATAGATTATGATTATGATGACGGACAATTAGTGGGTCGCTTAGGACTATCGAAACGATTTCCTTCTCTGAATGTATAGTAAGACAATGTTGATAATGTTTAGGAATCGGATCAAGCAATTATATCAACTCAGCCTATTCCAGTCACATACAGAGGACATAGGCCACTCCCAGGCTGTGCCACAACACCCTGTCCTTCGCCTTGCGTCTGTCCCAGGCACCTTTCTAAGGTCGTCAGTCTAACTGGGGAGCGTCGCACACTACGCCGACATTACGCTGTTTCCACCACAGAAAAGAAAAACGGAAAAGAAACGTAGTTACCAACATAGCTTGTAAAGTAAGCAAGCTGAAGTGGCAGTGGGCTGGCTGTTTGTCTAAGGATCGATGGCATGAACCAACGATGCATATTAATTCAATCCATTCCAAGCATTGTTTTCCTAGACACCGAAACCCCAATAAAAATACCAAAATAAAAATAAAAAGTTTATATTTTATCAGGAAACTTTTATGTAGGCAGTTTAAGAGACATGTCCGATAGTTAAAGGCGATAACTTTTCTAATGTTGTAAACGATAATAGTAGGAACGATAGTTTTAACCGTTTTGTGCTTTATCTAATCCGATATCGAGTTTGTATATAAATTGTAGAGGTAGTTTATAATCTTATATTTTATGAATAGTCATTCTTATAAATGAGTACTTAACTCAACTCTTTTATAAAAAATAGTCTTAAATATGGATGGATAATGTTTGGTCCCAGATTCAATTTCATCTGCTTCAGTATAAGAAGAAATATAATAAGTGTGAAGACAATCTTAATGCATTAATTATTACATACATAACATCACGTCTTCTTCCCATGGCAGGAACTATGTACAGAACGCCGACTGCTACGAGCCTTATTACTTAGACTTCTACCTTTTTTTTTTTAATGGGGGGAAATCCTCACGGACTACCTCCGCCTAGGGAAAAGGCGGAGGGGTGTGCCGGACTCTTACCGGCTAAAACCACCCCGGTGTCACCTCGCACGTGCGCGCGGGGCCGCAGGAATCCAAATTATTCCGCAGCCCCACACTAGTGCTGGCCCGGTCTGTCCGGGCCTCGTCTCCTGCACAGGGTAGTGAGGTGTTTAACTACCCCGTGCATCGCCTCAGAGGCGCGCGCCGACACCCGCGCGTGCCTCCGCCTCGGGTCCATCGAATAGGGGGCCGAAAAAGGGCGTTGTCCTTCTCTTGCGACGTCCGTCTCTTCTCCTTCGCCCGGTGCGCCTTCTGCGGCCGGGGAAGGGAGTCGAGATCTCCCTCTCCCGTTCCGCAGTTTCCTTCTGCGACATTACGTTCTCGCAGGAGGACACCACCGCCTCCCACGACACTGCGCTACCGACCATCCTCCGCACTACGGCCGGCAGCGACAGATCGCCTCCTACTTCATTTGTGAGGACACGGCGCTGCTCCTCCCAAGCTACACACTCGGCGAGCGTGTGTTGCGCCGTGTCCTCCCCGCAATGGACGCAATGCGAGCGTTCGGCTCCCTGTCTATGCGGCACTGGTACTTGCCGAAGCAGCCGTGCCCCGACGGAACCTGCGTCACCCTAAACGACAGGGAGCCGTGCCTTCTCCTGGTGCCGGCGCACGTCGGGGGCCATGAAACACCATGGCCTCCGACTTGTTTAGGGCCACCTCCAGGCCCAGGTGCCGGATGCGATTCACCACCTGTGACAACGCAGCCGTGGCTATCAACGTCGCTGCCCTGTGCGAGCTCCCCCGGGCAAGTCAATTTGGCGCCCGACGGGAGCTCGCCTCTCAGCACCCAGTCGTAGCCGATGTTCCACAGGAGTGGTCCCAAGAACAATCCCTGTGGAACACCGCACAACATGAGGTGCCGACCGGCACCGTCACGTCCCCGATAGGTGATGCATCTATCCTCCAGATAAGCCCCTACCGTACGGCGGAGGTAGGGAGGCACGCGATTGTATTTCAGAGCCTCCCGAATACAACTCCAGGATAGAGTGTTGTATCGTTGGAGATGTCTAAAGACACCGCCAGCACCACCCCACCCTGGGACACCGTTTCCTCCACCAGGGCCCTCACGCGCATGATCGCGTCTATGGTGGAGCGCCCCCGACGAAAACCGAATTGGTTGTCGTCCAGGTCCGGCCCCTCCCTGCACAACTGGCTGACGAGGCGACAATGCGCTCAAAAAGTTTGCCCGCCTCGTCAGGCCGATACGCGGACGGCGAGTCCGCGGGGCACCCCTCCTTCCTGAGCAGGACCAGGCTCCCCACCTTCCACACACTGGGAAACTGACCCTGCTCAAGACATGCCGTAAAGAGCCCCTTCAGCTGGGGCTCTAGCTCCTTCAGAGCCAGGACAAGACCTTAACCAGGAATTCCGTCGGGTCCGGGCGCTGTGTTCTTAGCCCGGAGTCGCGACATGGCCGCTCTCGTCTCTGCTTGCGTCACCTCGGGAACATCGGTGCTCTCCTCTTCTAGAGTCTGTGGCTGAGGGCGAAGCCATCGCCGGGTGAACGTGTCCCGCTCGCTCAGGGAAGAGGGCCGATACCACCGCCTCTAGCAACTGGGGTTGCATACTTTACGCCAGTGGAGGCGCCCAGGGACGCAACTGGCCCCGTACCCAACGGTAGGGGCGCCCCCACGGATCCCGATCTAGGGACCCTAGCAGCTCCTCCCTGGCACGCGACTTAGAGTCGCCGATGGCCAGCCACAGAGTCTCCTTAGACGCGCGGTACACCTCATACAGCGCGTCTTCCTCGACGGAATCCCGTCGACGTCGTCTCCGGTATCGCGTGTACTGGCGGCGAGCCGCAACGCACTCAACGCGCAGCTGCACGAATTCGTCCGTCCACCAGTACACCTGGCGCCTTGCGGACTGTTGGCGGATGCGGGGCATGGACGCGTCGCAAATCTGCGTCATCGCCCCGCGAAACCACAGCGCCACCGCTTCGATGTCGACGGGGCCGTCCGTCGTCGACTCCCAAATCCAGGACTGGACTAAGGCAGCTTCCTCGAGTAGTTCCTTGTCGATGCGCTTAAGCGCCCAACGCGGGCCGTCGTTAATCGGCGTTGTTTGATAGCGGCCGCTCGCGGTCTGGGCAGAGACGTCGAACTGGATTTACCGATGGTCCGACAGCGTCTCCACCCCCACGGCGACACGCCAGTCGCGGACTCGGCTGGCGACTGAGGGGCTAGCGAGCGAGACGTCCACTATCGACCCGCCCCGCTGCCGCACGCACGTGTATTCCGAACCCCGATTCAGGACGACCAGACCAGTTGTCACCGCCCACTCTTCTAGCACCTTGCCCCGAGGGTCAGTGACCGGAGATCCCCACGCCGATGACTTGGCGTTGAGATCCCCAAGCACCAGAACGGGACGAGGGTGATAGCGGCCTACGACGGCGCCCAACTCGACAAGGAAACCCTCAAAGTCGGCGAGACTCTTGTTGGGGGAGAAATACGCCCCCACAATGACGATGCCGCCCGAGACCGCAGCAACCCAGCCGCGACCCCGAGACGGGTCGATCAGAGTCTCGCCAATAATGGCCACCAAACCGTCAGCGCACCCCAGCCAGTTGTCACGGGCGGGGATGAAGTACGGTTCGGCAACCACAGCCACGTGGATCGACCACTCTGCCATGCTCTGGAGTAAAAGATCCTGAGCTCTGGCACATTGTCTTGGAGGAAATGGAATTGTGCCATTATTGATATTCTATTCCCTCGGCAACGGTCCTGGGCCGGGAGTCGACCGTCGATCGAGCTACTAGCCTGCGGGGGCGGCGAGGTTTCCCCGGCAGGTTTAGAGCTCCTCTTCTTCTTCTTCTTGGCCTTGCTGGCAGGCGCGCTACAGGCCCCTCTGCCCACTTTGTGTCCCGCTGGCTTCCCTGCAGCCGAACATAAGCTGCAGTTGAGCGCCGCGGAACACTGGGCCGCCTTGTGGCCGGGCTGACCGCAGCGATAACAGAGGTCACTACGGTCAACCTCAGCGGTGCACTTTGCCCGGACGTGCCCCTTCTCCAGGCACCGGAAGCACTGCAAAGCCCGGGACTGCAGGAGTTTCACCCTCGCTGTAACCCAGCCAACCAGCAATCTGCCGCTTAAGGCGATCTTGTTCGCCGACGCCACAGGGCACCGAAACCAGACCACTCTCCGCTTCGGGCTACGGCCGCCACCACCTCTTCAGAGGTCACTGAGTCGTCCAGACCAGCAATCCGCACCTCTGCGGTTTTCATTGGCCTGGAGACCCGGACGTCCTCAGGGCTGAGGACCTCCCTCATCTTGGCGGCCAGAGCATTCGCCTTTTCGGCACTGCCGCTCGCAGCACCAGCCACCTCGAACAGCCGCGCACCCGTGGCAGCCTGCCTGAGGGTGACGAACTGAAGACCAAGATCTGATAATTTGATCTTGGTCTTGGCCTCGGCAATGA
This sequence comes from Brachylomia viminalis, assembly GCA_937001585.2. Lineage (NCBI taxonomy): Eukaryota > Metazoa > Arthropoda > Insecta > Lepidoptera > Noctuidae > Brachylomia > Brachylomia viminalis. Next base: position 6,796,007 of record OW443302.2, on the reverse strand, counting down.
CCGACTGGTACGTTACGCCGCGCTCCGCAACTCCGGGCTGTAGCGTGAGCGTCACAGCTTCGGAAAGCGGAGCAAGTATCGCCGGTCCTTTGCGACCGCCTTTGGCAGTCCGCCGCGCAGGCTGCGCAACTGCCTTTGCGGTTCGGCCGGGGGCGCGCGCTGTTGCTGAGGCCGCTTTGGCGGCTTTGCGGGCCTTCTTGCGGCCCACGACTGTCGCCTGCTACGAGCCTTATTACTTAGACTTCTACCTAATCTAACTAGCATGCATTGCAGAACTAAGGAATCCCTCTAGTGCCGGCCAGTCATTTTGTGTCCCATATACTGTCCAAAATTCGAACCTCCAGGATGATGCGCTCCATGGTTTGCACGCAAACCTCGAGAATAAATTATAATGAACCATTTTGCATGCTGGTGCACAGGAGACGAGCCTGTTTATAAGAGCGAGCGAGTCTGTGCCATATTGGAAATCTCCAACCCCGAGCAGCTATTGATTTTTTCTTAAAAAAAAACCTAAAAGAGTTGGCCGTACTGGGAATCTAACACAGGACCTCACGAGTCTTTCCGGACTTTCCGACCGCTGGATAGGACATACGAGGTGGTGAGTCATCTACTAACTAGTCTATTCAGACGTCAAAAATTGCAAGCAGCATTGAGTTGTTGGTGCCTATAGAAAATTGCATAAAACACCATCCATCATTGTAACAGTAATTACTTCCTGTAAGTAAAAAAAAACACGTACCCGAAAAATATTCAGCAACAACCAAAGTCCCGTTCAACTTCGATAGACTGTCTCATATCAATTTCAAGTTTTGGTTCTCAAGTTCTATTACTTAATCCAAAATACAGACTTTGTTCATTTTCCGAGTAAAACACTCTCCATTTGTTGGTGAGAAGCTTCTTCAAGTAGCAAAAGTTTGCATCTGAACGATTGTTAGTTTATATTGGTGTATTACATGTAAACATTTTGAAAAATTAAATAATTCTTTGGCCAATAAGATAAGTGTTCAAGGTTTTAATAATATCAGATCGTCACATATAAACTTGCCGTTTAGTATAAACAAAGTTAAAGTCATTTTTATATAAATAAATATTATTTCCATCAATCAAAATTTGGTACACCCATGCTATCGATGCATCTCTGCCAGCGCAGTGTTAATTTTTCAATGCCCTTCTTGAAGAAGTCAGGTGTACGGGAGCCAACAAACTCTTCAAAGGCATTTTGTACTGCCTGGTATTGAAATTTTTCCCTGCTAAGAAGTTGTCAAAATTTTGGAAAAAGTTGAAGTCTGTCGGCGCAAGGTCTGGTGAGTACGGTGAATGACGCAAAACTTCCAACCCTAGCTCTTGTAGCTTAGAGACCGTCTGTTGTGCGCTATGAGGTCGGGCACTGTCGTATAGGAGCAGCAGGGACGAGCGATTAACCAAGGCTGACCGGAGATTTGCGAGCTTCTCCATCATTGTGTCCAGTTCCTCACAGTACACATCCGCAGTAATGCTGGTGCCATTTGGTCAGAAGCTGTGATTAATTATATCGGCACTAGACCACGAAACAGTGACCATTACTTTTTTAGTGGTAAAATTTAGTTTGGAGTATTGCCTGAGCGCTGAACCGGGGTCTAACTAACATGTACGATTATCAAAAAGAATCCATTTTTTATCGCAAGTGACAATGCGGTTCAAAATCCCTTCGCTTGTTTGCCTGTTAAGCAACGCAAGGCATACCTCAACGTGTTTGTCGCGCTGGCGATCGTTCAGTTCGGGCGGCACCCCCTTATCAAGTTTTTTTACCTTGCCAATTGGACGCAAATGGACCAATATTATTTTGATGCTAACGTTGAAAGCTGCTGCTAACTCAGCGGGTAGATTGAGTATCGCCAGCTTCCACTATCGCGTTTAATTCGTCGTTATTGACTTTAGTTTTCGGGCGATCACGGGCTTAATTTTTTAGATTAAAATTTCCATGTCCGAAGCGTTCAAACCAATAACGAGTCTTGTGTTTGTTTATAGTGTTCACTCCGTATACGTAATTAATGTTGCGAGCCGTTTGTGCGGCATTGTTACCGCGACGGAACTCGTATTCCTTAATTACTCGTATTTTTATCGTGTCCATAATGATGAAAAAAACACAAATGCACAAATGCAGTGAAAACATAACACTAATCAATAAACAAATGACTGAATTTGAAAACAGAATTCCATATTTTTTAAGTAAAATTAATTTGTAGGTATTTAGAATTTATTGCCAGCCATACATTAATTACGTTTCAAATGGCCAGTATTGTATAACGGCAACTTCATAGGCGACTCCACGTATTCGTAAAAGCAAGGGAAAACTTTTTGATTTTTATGGCATATAGCAACACATGAATAATACAAGCTTTAGGCTGCCTGTCCATTGAAGCGGAGCGAGGCTGCGGAGCGGCGAAACGGAGAAATATTAACCAATAGGATTGCATAAAATCTCCGCTTATTGCGATCCTATTGGTTAATATTTCTCCGTTTCTCCGCTCCACAGCTTCGCTCCACTTCAATGGACAGCAGCAGCCTTACAGTATGTTGCAAAATATTCCAAAAAATTTAAAACTGTGTGCGAAATAGCTAAAGCTCTTTATAATAGGTATTTACCTATGACGTTGCCATTTGAAACATAATTTATGTACCTATGGCTGGCAATAAATTCTAAATTCAAATAAATTTAATTTAAAAAATATGGAATTTTATATTCGAATTCAGTTATGTTTTTATTGATTATTGTTTTGTTTTCACTACATTTGTATATTTTTCATCAATATGGACACTACACTCTACGAGTAAAAGCAATACGAGTTCTGTCGCGGTAGCAATGCCGCACAAACGGCTAGCAACATTTATTACTACAAAATCAATCAAAGATGGTGTTTTTGGTAAATGATACATCATTGATCTTTAAAATAGACAGACGGTCACAAAATATTGCTGACGTGAGTAGCTCTATTCTTCAGGTCCAAGATTGGTTTACGGTAAATAAATTCGTACTAAAATGAAAAAAAAAACCAAATGCATTAGTTTTAAATTACCTATTTTTAAAAGTAGCGAATGTGACATCATATTGAATGGAGAAAAACTGGAATTTCATAATCACACGGTTTTCCTAGGAATCACGCTAGACGAGAAATTACAACGGGCACCTCATAAAACATATCTTGGAGGCGGCTAAGCTCGGCCACTTATGCTGTTAGAAAGAAACACAGACAGTTAACGGTTTGGTCTATTTTAGCTGCATCCACAGCATTATGTCGTATGGCATTATTTTTTAGTGTGGGGTTCCGACCTGCTGACATTGAATCCGTCTTTATTTTTCAAAAGAGAGCTATCCGAGCCATTTATAATCTACGTCACTGCGAATCTCTCAGGGAACGATTTAAAAAGATTAATATTATGACGGTACTTTGCCAATTAATTTATGAAAATATTATGTAAGAAAACATCTACACCTTTTTAATAAAATAAGTAATAGACGTCATTTTAATACTACAAATAAAGATAAACCCAAGAACTGACTCCCAAGCCACAGGAGGTCCTAGTTTGGGAGTCAGGGTTTACTCTATCTGTATGACCATTATTCACTGTAATTCATGCGACCTAGCTTTTAAGCATTATTGCAGATTTTTGCATAAATAAAGATTTTTATTTTATTTAAAATTGATCAACCATTTTTCACAATAGCTAAAGCACATACTCTATCTTTTATGGGGTATTGTGTTAAATGATACAACGAAATACCTTGTCATCTATTGCAATTAAATGAAAGAAAATTTAAAACTTATGTAAAATGTTCACTTTGTAAACAAGTTAGAGGATTATGTCCAAGATTAGAATGCTCGAAAACTTGCTCCATAGGACAATCTAGAGTCTAGACAAAATCAAATTTGATGCTACTTTAATTGAATCATTTATTATTTTTATGACATTGATTTACATTATGTGATTACTTTAGCTCACATACTGAAAAATTAGGAACAACAATAACTACACAACAATACTTACTTACTCAACAACTCAACTTACTTTAACAATGTTTGAAAATATGTGAGCACTATGTAGGTATCTATCACATAATTAACTTATCTGTCATTGAAAGAAGAAAGAAGAAGAAAGAAAAATAGATTTATTTGTCACAGAAACAGGTGCATACAAAAAGATAATTAACTCTATTATTTAAGAAAAAAGTAAAAATAACAAAGAGATCTCTAATCACGAGCACAAAACCTAAATCGTCGACAGCTGCACGTCATGACTGTGACAAGAACACATACACGTACATTTTTAATTCTTTTTACTTATTGTGGTTTAGTAATTTTAGTATAGGTGCATCGTCTTCACATATAATAATTAATGTATACAAAATATTGTAACACATTTCAAAAGAGTAACGGTGGAGTTTCTTGCCTATTCAGAAACTACCTTTTGGAAGGGGCGACTAGAATCAATTCTATTTTAATGTAAATGTTGACGTTCAAAAGTGCCTTTTATGTGCCTATTTAAAATAAATGCTTTGACTTTATTTATTTTCTAATTTATGCTATTAGGTATTTTGTACCAACCCTTTTTCGTTTTTGATTTTAGTAATTATCAGTGGAAACTTTTAAATGGCTTTCAATTAAATATTTTTATATACACTGTATAAGTAAGCTGTAAGTTTCCCGAATAAAATTAAAGAAATAACATAACACAATAATAATTACAAAGCAATCACTGTGATCGACTAACTCAAGGACTGTTAAACCTACGTAAAATAATATCCATAATAAACCTATTAAATTCAGCGTAACAGCTAATGTTATGAGTCAAACAGCAATTTGATTGCCATTATCCATTTAACGGTACTTTGGGACGAAGTCTAAATCAGTATTGGTATTATAATTAGTCCACAAATGTTCACAAATTGATTATTATGGGTATTTGCTTTGAATAGTATTAACGAACGGTTAAGTTTAGTCGATTGTTATCTACTATTAACATAGTATTTGGTGATACAATTATTATCCTTATCTTGACATTTTTCGGGACCCTGGGGTCCCGGACCGCTGGAAGGCCAAAGCCAACTCACAGAGGCCTTTTAGACGCTTTCAATGAAATGAAGCACCAACTGACGATTATCCCTGTACACACTATGCAAGTGCACACAAGGACCACCCCCGGTTGGTGTAAGACTATTGCAGGATATACAAATAAAGGTATGGATTTCGGTGGATAAAGTGGACTGGTTACCCTGAACTATGAGAGGACTATGGCCCCTGCCTGACCAATCAGATTCAGATAACTTTATAATCAACGTGTTATACATACAGGGTATTACTAATAAACGTCGTATAGTGACTTTATAGTTACACAACTCTTTGTCTTCTTCTTTCGAAAGTCAAATTACTGATAACTGAAAGAGAGAAATCGGTGTGTAACTATACAGACACTATACGACGTTTATTAGTAAGACTTACAATATACGGATAAAATAATGGCAGGTGGTGACTTGCACACTCAATAATGGGCCCGGAAACGGTCGCTAGCACATAGTGACGTAGCAACGTGGGCGAAACATATCCTTGAAAAGTGGAAAGGTATTCTACGGCTATCAGGTAAATCCCGAAAGTACGGTCAATATACCTACCAGCATCTTACTGGAATGATTCCGTCCTCCGAGCACGTTTGCTCTTTCGGATCTCCACTCAAGCCGGCCAATAAATGCAAGAAAGAGGTGGGATCTCTGTTCCTCGTCATTGTACACTCCAGCCGGCCAATAAAGCCAAGCCAGAGGTGAGGAACAAGACTTCTCCCGGGAAATAGGGTTACATTCATTCAGAGATACATTCTGCCCTGCGCTCCTCACGCTAGACCTGTTTCGGCAAAGTAAACTCTACCGGATTGGACCCAAAGTTCAGGAGCGCGCAAATCCTACCACGACGTCAACGTAGAGATACGGAAGAGTGAAAGAACACTATCTTTCCACTTTGTCTTAATTGTATATGTATTTATAATTCAAATAACATTATATTTATATATATTTTAGTGATATTTATTTAAGAAGTATATATGTATATTCTCATATCGTACGTTTTTATTTTAAATTGGAGGATTGTTTTCGATTTGATATTGTACATATTTTGTTTTTTCTTCAACTACGGTAGTACGTACTACTACACACGTTGTCTACATCTCTTTTTATCTACTCTCCTATCGCAGGTATGCTGAAAGAGATTTCTTTATAAAAACGCATCACAAATAAATAAAATAAATACAGAGTGAAAATTGCTACAAACATAATCATACCAATACCGTAATCATTTTTTTCTTCAAAATGATACTCCCCTTCACAGTCCCGTTATCCATAATAAATCTAATTTTATACGAGGTTTTTATAAAAAAAAATTATAAAAATATCACATACCGACACAAAAATACACTAACAGTAAGTTGATGTCAATGGCCAGTTCGTGCCTAAGCTTACGGACTAGTGCCATTTTTAAGAGACACGATTATGAACATACTATGAGGCTTTGGCTCACGGCTTCGCCTGCTTGGATGTTGGTAATTATCTGACGGGGACCTACAACAGCGATAAAAAGTATCCTATGTGTTAATCCAGATTACAAACTATATGTGTGCCAAATTTAATTCAAATCCGTTCAGCCGTTTTTGCGCGATTGAGTAACAAACATCCAAACCTATTCCTAAACCTATTTTTTTTCTTCTTTCTTTCATACATACGAACTTTCACATTTATAATATTAATTTAATAGAACAGTTAATTATACGGAAGCCTGCAAACCTACTCTTTTCAGAATCATCTTTCATTTTCGTGTCCCGAAACTTCGCTGTATAACATGGCGACAATAATTATCGGGTGCTGCCTTTGACTTCGTCGTTGGGTGCCGTATCTCAACATAATTTAGGCCATCACTCGTTTAACAGTAGCCACTCACGTTTGAACTCATATGAACTTAATTTTCTTGTTTCGCTTTTTTTTAATATTAAGGTGTGATGGAACATTCATGGAGCAATTTGCTGTCCTGGAATTAATTATTTCTTTCTTGCTTTACTTTTTGATTTTGTTTTTTTGTTAGGGCTTAATAAATCGCATGAATACGGTCATGCCTTTGGATAATTAGCTTTGTTCGATAAACTAGAACTTTTATTATTCAACTTCGTGTTTCACTTACCTAAGTACATAGTACATTACTTGTCGTTGTGATCGTGTTCTCATGATTGTAATTAATTATCTGTAGTCTTCATTTATTTTCGTTGCTTATAAATTTTGTATATACGTATATATGTATAAGTGTATCTATTATTTAGGATATATATATATATATGTGTATCTATTTTAGTGTATTGTATACATACTTATTATTTGCACCAACAACAGCTCCCTTTTATGTGCAGGAAAATCCCTGTCCATTCCAAGGTTGCCTGGAAGAGATCGCAGAAAGCGATAAGGCCGCCCATTGTATATTAAGTAGTGTTCAGTTTAATTTTTGTTGTTATGTTTTTTGTGGTGTACAATAAAGAATATATAAATATAAATAAATAATAGGGTAAGTATTCTCTGTCTATAACCAACTACTATAGACAGGGTTATTGATTGGTAAAACACCATCAACCTCTTAAGGGGCCATTGTACTCATCATTATGAACAACTTTTACTATGGGACCAAACATGAAATCACGAAAAAAAAAATCTGCTAGTCCCTACATTTTGACGAGTTCTGCAAACATAAATGTAGGGAACAGCTGATTTTTTTTCGCGATTTCATATTCCGTGCCATAGTAAAAGTGGTTCATAATGATGAGTACAATGACCCCTTAAGAGGTTGATGGTGTTTTACCAATAACCCTGTATTAGTATATATCCAAGTATTTTTTAATTACAACGCATGCGCTTCGCTTTTCATTATTTAAAGGGATGCTGAAGGGAGAATATAATACCCCTAGGTACACATGTACTTCTCTTGCATGGTTTACTGGTCGTAAAAATGTAATTAAAATCTCAACGAATTCCATGGAATTTCAACCTTTTTTAAGGTTTTCTTTATTGAAGGTTTTTATAACTAGGGTTTTCTTTTTATTATGTTCACTGCGGGGTAAAATAATAAGTTTTTTTTTGTAGGTATTTGTTTACATTTAATTTTTTTTTTAAGACTTTCTAAGGATTGACTTCTTAATAACACAATGATAATAATTATATCGATATTTCTTGTGTTTTAGCTCAAACTGAGATTTGGTTTGGTAATAAAATCTTAAAGAAAAATTAAGAGAAAAAAATTAAGAAATATAAAAATAGAGTAAATTAAAAATAAAGATTGGAATTTGATGGAAGCACTATACCTACTAAATTGTTTAACTTCTTTAGCCGCGTTGAGCGATTTCTGGTAGGGGCAGCACTTATGGGTCTTTGGCATGCTAACGTCATAGACATACATTTTGTGGATTTCATTTCTGTTGTCAATTAAAGAAACCTACTTTTCCTTTGCTAAAGATAAACTCTATCAGGAGCCTCAATGATTATGTTTTAACGATATACGTACAGAAGCATCAAAATACAGATTTAAATTATAATTACAGGCAATAAAATTCGCTGAAAATGACTGTGTTGTTCTGCGTAATTGAATCTCTGCCTGTAAATTTTCTTATAAAAGCTTTACACAAAGGCGATACTTATAAAAATTAAATTCTGTTTATTTTATTCTGAGTAAAATAAATTGTAAGAAAATATTACCAATGTGATATTTAACACAAAAGCAACTGCAAGCTTCATAAAAAAAACTATATGGATGACACGCTTGCTTAGGTACCTACTTACTAACTTTAGTCTTTATAACATTTGAAAAACCATTGACAGATAATAATGTTAATAAAAACTGAACCCTATTCGGAACACACATAAAGTAGCTTATGCCTAAATATTATTTAAGATAAAGGTTTGCACACATCGTGTTCGCAACGCCAGCATTTCTCGCACTCGGAAAGTCGGAATGTTAGCAGATGTCTTTTATTGCGTCGTTGGGTGTGAAACCTATAGTTGTCTGCAAGCACGACAGAAATGTGAAGAATCTTACGTATAGAAAGAAGGTTACAAGATATTGATTTCAGTTTTGTAGGTCGCGTAGCTGTTACTGAATGCATAAAGGCAGTCTAAAATATTTTTTGTAGATACACATGGTTACTTTTCAGTTCCAATAGTAATAAAGAGTTATAAACTTGACTTCTTTGCGTGACTTAAATCTGTTTTTCTTATTAAATTCAAATGAAAAGAGGTGATAGCAATATAATTGGTCGAGGGTATTTCGAAGGTTTTTCCACTTACATTAATATCCAACTTTATGAATAATTATGAAAATACACTGGGCCACAAAGTAAACGGGTCGGTAACTAAAACCTCAATAACTTCTAAAATATTAGAGCTAGCTTTATCAAATAAAGACTGTAACAAAGACAATTTTATAGTACTTAAATCAAAGTAATAAAAGTTCAAGATTATCAAGTTTATTTGAACAAAACGAAGTTAAATAAAAATAACCATTTTAACTAGGTTTAGATAAATGTGTTACGGTATCATATATGCAAATTTTACAGATTTTAGTATTTTGTATTGCCACCAATAGCTGTTATACGGTTTGGCATGCTTGCCACCAGATTTCTGAGCAGGTGCTGAGGAACCCATTCCCATTCCTCTATCAGTGCTTCTTTCAGTTCACGAAGCGTGATTGCGTACACAACGTCGTCCTAGTTCGTCCCAGGCATGGTCGATGGGGTTCAAATCTGGGCTGCGTGCTGGCCACTCCATGCGTGTGATAGAGACACCTTCAAGTTAGTCAAGCACTATCTGAGCTGTATCTTGCATAAAGATGGCGTGCTCGCCCATGTTAACAAAAAATGGGTCAACATACTCATTTAAGATTATAATCACGTATCTTTCTGCAGTTAAAGTGTAATTTTCTATCACCATTAGTACGGTGCGGCTTTCGAAAAAATTCCAGCCTTCTCTTCAATGCAAGCTTGGTTATAGTACTCTCCTGGTCTTCTGTAGACTTATTGCCTCCCATCGTGCGTGTATAGCATTAACCTTGACTCGTTTGAAAACATTACTCTTGACCATTCATCTAGAGTCTAAGTCATGTGTTCTTTAGCGTAATTCAGCATTGAATTTCGATGTTGCCTTTCGAGTTTTGTACCATTTACAGATCTAAATGGCTTCAAATTTGCTTAAGCTAAATATCGCCTCACTGTACACGTGCTCGGATTGCTCCATGCAGCACATAGACGGTGATTTTTGACTTCAACAGCCGTTTGAAATCGATATCTCATCATTGTTGACACCATATATCGACCCTCCCGCGCTGTCGTGCACCTTGTTCGGTCTGCGAATATTCGATCCAGTCTCTTTAAATCACTGGAGCACTCTTTGAATCGTTGATAGCGACACACCAACAGTTCTCGCTGTATAACGCTGACTGCGCCCGTCTTCAAGCATTGTCAGAATTCTTGTATTGTCTTCAGGGATTAGCAGCATATTTTTAATTGAATTTGATCAGAATAATGAATTTCTGCACAAGAAATGGCATATTTAAAACCGAAACAAAATAAAACAAAAAATTTCAAAGTTGTTAAAATTTTTAATTAATGCTTAACAAACTGTCCAATAATAATAATTGAAAATGCTTGAGTACAAACATATTATAGAACTGTCCATTGCGTAATTTGTGTTTGTGTGGTTTCCAAACTGTTTTAAACTTGTATTTAAGTATATAGTCTTCTTCTTCTTCGCTGGCACGACTATATTTTAGCCCAAAACTTCGCCACTTCCATGGCGTCGTCGTCAATGGCAGCGCAAAGGCCACTTTGCCTGTATGTTTTAGGACACAGGGGGCAGTGTAGGAGGTGGAGCATAGTTTGTGAAATAGCCCCATAACCAAACCCTTTTTTTTGTGAGTGGGAAATCATCAAATAACTTCTCCCGCTCGGGGCGGAGCGGGAGGGCGTGTCAGACTCTTACTGACTAAAACCCACCCGTGTTCTCTTCAGTTGCCTGTGCCAGGGGCTACGGTATCCCTTTCGGACTTTCTCGCAACCCCGGCAGGCATCGGCCCTAGCGGACCCCGTCATTGTTGCTGACATCTCTCTGAGGCGCGCGTGGAACACAACGCGCCGTCGCGTCGACCCGGGCCTGGCCCTTATCGGATAGTGAGCTACCCACTGCTCGCCGTCCGCAGGCCCGAGCCTGTGGTGGCCGGGAATCGGCCTGGGATTCACGACGCCCAGGGCGTCTCCTGCGGAGGCTAGGGGCGTGAGGGCGCGAATTTTGCTTCTCCCTCACGCATTCCGCCTCCTCTTTTGCGAGCATTACTGCTTCGCAGGAGGTGACGGCTTCCCATGCTCTCTCACTCCGTACAATAGCCTGGACCAGGGCCGGACGCGAGAGAGCGCCACCGCCAATCGCCTGCACGAGGACACGGTGGTGCTCCGACCAAACCGGGCAGACCTCCACCGTATGCTCCAACGTGTCCTCCGGGCGATCCACACAATGGTGACACCCGGGCGTTTCCTCCCGCCTTATCCGGAACAGGAACCTCCTGAAGCAACCGTGTCCGGTGAGGACCTGCGTCAGGCGGAAGGTGAGGGCGCCATGGCGCCTCTCTAGCCATCCATAACCACACCCTGCTGCCATAAAATTGGTAATAGAAATCTTATTATACGTTTACACTACAAGGGAGTTAGACAAATAGACCATAATACATCCACATCCAGTCCACCATTACAATAACAGATAAGACAAACAAGGTCAAGGCCATATTTTATATACATGAGGCAAATGCTATTATTTTAGGCTATCCCTGTTTGCAATCTCTGTCACCAGTGAAGCATTCCGTCATCTGTGAACATAGCTTTCATGTGGGTGGTATACATTAATCTATTAAGGTGCACTAGGTAAATTGGTTCACAGGCTACCTACCCACACGTGTGTTGGGATCTGGTCATACTGTCACAAAGCCCATCGTTTGTAGATTGCGATAACAGAATTGTGCTTCATCAAAGGCCCATTATACTGTGTCAAAGGTAAATGTAATCTGGAATTGATGGGTTAACTTGTGTTGGTATTGACTACAGTTGAAAAACCTTAGCAGTATCTTATTGATAATATTATTATGTTGTTGTTGTTTTGTCGTTGTTGTTATTATGTTGATTGTTTTGTTGTTTTTGTTGTTTATGTTGCTTACAGGAAACTTTTATCACCGCGGTGTAAACTTTAAACTTTTGTAAAAACCAATCTAAACTTATTTCCGTCACTAGCCAATAGAAGAACACGTAATGGCCCAATTTTTTTTTGTGCGTGGGAAATCATCAAACAACTTCTCCCGCTCTGGGCAGAGCAGGAGGGCGTGTCAGACTCTTACTGACTAAAACCCACCCGTGTTCCTTCAGTTACTTGTGCCAGGGGCCACGGTATCCATCTCGGACTTTTCCGCAACCCTAGCAGGCATCGGTCCTAGCAGACCCTGTCATTGACAACGCGCCATCGACCCGGGCCTGGTCCTTATCGCAAGCCCACGCCTACGCCCCTTTGAGATCCCAATACAAGAACTTGCTACATTTTCGGGTAATTACAAAACAGCACAGCTAAGGAAAAGTTTTATGACAATGGGACCTGTCATTTATAATAGAATACCTCATGGTTTTAAGGATTGTTCTGTCAACATTATTAAATCTATGGTAACTGCTCTACTTTTAGGCAAATGCCCGAAATAAGTTTTGATGAAATAAACTAGATAACTTGGGTATGGAAGTAAAAACGTTGTTTGCACAGAGAAATTTTTATTTCAAGTGAATGACACAAGTCATTATAAAAACACACATGTTCGAATATCAATTTGAAATGTTGTTGTCAACTAAAAAGTTTCACACTTCCCCTCAAACAACATCCATCATCAGATATCCTCACATCACACCACACCAGACATACCCAAACTCAGCTCGCGCACACATTTATTAAATGCCACACGACCTAACGGTTTTGTCAGCACATCTGCTGGGTTATCTTCCGTACATACATAGTTCAGACGTACAACATTCTTAGCAATGCAATCTCTGACATAGTGCGCCCTTATGTCTATATGTTTCGTCCTTCTATGCGCTACAGGATTGTACGCAAGTTTAATAGCACTCTGATTATCTACGAAAATGCAAATAGACCCAAGATATTCACCTCTTATAAATGCATTCAACTGCCGCAAGTGAACTGCCTCCTTGGTTGCCTCCGAAAGTGCAATATACTCGGCTTTCGTTGACGACAGTGCTACACAAGCTTGTTTCCGGCATTCCCAGTTAATCAACGAGTTTCCGCATCTAAAAATAAACCCAGAATAAGATTTCCTATCTTTGATGTTCCCTCTCCAGTCAGCATCTACGAATCCCGTGATGTCCCGCACCGGCGACTTGGGAAATATCAAACATAGATCCCTTGTACCCTTAAGGTATCTCAAGATATGTTTAGCAGCTTTCCAATGGCGTTCCTCACAACATGAGTTATACTGCGCCAAAAAATTGACCGCAGCCGCAATATCTGGGCGTGTGTTACAGGCCAAATAGTTCAGCGATCCTATGAGCGCCTGATAACTACGAGAGTCTTGGCAGGATAAGAGCTTACCTCCTTCCCCTTCCGCCAAGGCTTTATGGAAATTCATTTCCGTCGGAGTTTTCACTGGTTTGCAGTCAGACATACCATATTCATCCAAGATCTTCGAAATAAGCCTCTCTTGATTCAAATATATTCCGGTGTCCGTCTTAAACAAAAGCATACCCAAAACTTGTCTCGCTTCCCCTAAATCCTTTATCTTGAAATGCTTACAAAGATTGTCTAATAAAACTTCCTTCTGCTGTTTGTCTTTGTAAAATAATAAAAAATCGTCAACGTATAGAGCGATATAAAAATTATTATTTTTGTAGAGACAGCTATCAAAGTCACAGCGCTTGAAGTTCAAAGACAATAACACTTCATTTACTTTTTCATTCCAAGACCGTGAAGCTTGTTTGAGGCCGTATATCGCTTTTTCTAGTAAGCAAACTTTTTCCTTCGAGTTTTCGGGGATGCAACCCTCCGGCTGTCGCATATAAACTCTTTCGTGCAAATCACCGTTCAGAAAGGCGGTGTTCACATCAAAGTGACTGATGAAGAAATCCTTTTCAACAGCCAACGATAGCAGCAATCTAACTGTCGATCTTCTCACGACCGGTGAATAAGTTTCAAAGTAGTCGACCCCGTAGGACTGAGTAAAACCCTTCGCCACAAGTCGAGCTTTATAGGTCTTGTTACCATCTGCATCAAACTTGTACTTAAAGATCCACTTGTTTCCCACGACTTTAGCCCCAGGTGGTTTGTTGATGAGCTTCCAGACCTTGTTCTCGTACATCGAATCCATCTCTTTCTTCATGGCTTCCTTCCAGTTATCCTTATCTTCCCGACTTAAAGCTTCCTTTACTGTCAAAGGCTCCTGTCCTTCTGTACAGCATGCAAGTCCATGAAGATTTCCTTCTCGGATTCTATTACGTAGAGGATAACGACATTCACCTTCGTTTGACTCTCCTCTATTTATAGTCTCTTCAACTTCAACGTTTTCCACCACGACATTTTCTGCTCCGCTATCACTCGTTTCTCCCATCTCAACTTCCGCGTCTTCATATACTTCAGCTTCATCTGTGGAACTCGGCCCTTGAGAAGCTTCTGCACTACCAGGTGACGAACCTGACTGGCCTTCTACCTTTGCAAGTTCCCAGATTACTTCAGCATCCTTGTCACTACTACCTACGAGCTGACTAGGATCCTCTGAAACTGCTACTGTAGAGTCCTCCAAGAAAATTACATCCCTTGCTCTTACGATGACGCGAGGATTACTGGGATTTATGAAACGATATCCCTTGGTTTCTTCACAGTAACCAACAAAGATATGTTCTACTGCTTTAGGGCTCCATTTCTTCCGAGTTTCCTTGGGCACGTGCACAAACGCCTTCGTTCCAAAAACTCTGAAATGATCGAACGACTGAGCCTTCCCTGTCCACAACTCCTCAGGAATCTTACCATTATTGCCACTGTGAGGCAGCCTGTTCTTCGTATAAACAGCCGTATAACATGCCTCTGCCCACAGTCTCGCACTCAGACCCTTTTCCGCCAACATAGCACGAGCCATCTCCACAATAGTGCGGTTTGCTCGTTCCACTACGCCATTCTGTTCTGGAGTGTAGGGAACAGTCAACTGATGTTTTATACCCTTTTGGTGTAGAAAACCATCAAACTTCCTGTTCACAAATTCTGTTCCATTGTCCGTGCGTATGCACTTTACCTTCAACCCGGTTTCAACCTCTACACTAGCTAGAAATACTTTAAAATGATCGAAAACCTGATCTTTTGATTTAAGGAAAAATACAAAAGATTTGCGTGTAAAATCATCTAAAATAACTAGCATATACCGAGATCCACCGTACGTAGGTTCAGACATTGGACCACAGATATCTGCGTGAACCAGTTGCAGTCTCTCGACTGCCCTCTCAGCCTCACCAACTGGAAAAGGTAATCGATGTGCCTTCCCCTTAATGCAGGCGACACAAGGCTCCATTACACTCTTTCCAAAATCCATACCCGGAAGCTTACGTAAATCTCGCTCATTTACGTGTCCAAGCCGCCGGTGCCACAACATCAAAGGATTACCTGCTTTCACTGACGCCAACGCAGTCCCATCTACAACCGCTTGACAACCTTCAAGCTTGTAGATCCCTGAGACTTCACTTGCGGTAGCCAGAAGCTTTCCTTTGAAATGACCTGGAACCAAATGGTGAATTAGCTTGCACCCATCTCTGTCAAAACTTACCTTCCATCCTTTCTCTACTAATTTAGACACTGATAACAGATTAACACGCAAACCGGGTACATACATGACATCCCTCACAGCAAGTATTCGTCCTTTCAAACTCACCATGATATCACCCTTACCCTTGCATTCAATCTTATCATGATTCGCACATGTCACATTACTCATACCAACATTTATAACCAAATCTTTAAACCAATGTTTCTGGAAAGACATATGTGAAGATGCCCCGCTGTCGATGTACCACTCCGTCGGATTGAAGGAGTCCCCGGCGCTGAATGAATACAGGCTCACGACCGCGACGTCACTCAGTTTGGAGATCGAACCCGTTTTCTTTCCTTCAGGACAGTCTGGCTTCTTATGTCCACTCTTTCCACATTTGAAGCATTTAACTTTGGTCATATTAAAATCTTTGTTCCCATTCCGCTTCTTACTCACAGCCAATGCCGAATCCGCTGAAGGCAATGTACTACAACCTTGACGTGAATCCTCCTGCAGTAACTTCTGCCGTACGTTCTCTGAAGTCAACTTCATCCCAGAGTGTTCCAGAGCCATTCGCATAGGCCTGTACTCTTCAGGTAGTCCTCTCAGTAACACGACAGCTACAAGATCATCGTCAAATCCGGTGGCAATATCCTTCAACTTTTGAGAAAGTGACATAACTGTAGCAACATATTCATGCATCGACGAATGTCTCTCTAGCTTCTCATCCATCAACGCGTTCATGAGGGTGATCCTGCGATTTACGCCTTTGTCCTCAAATGCTATCGCTAAACTATCCCAAGCATCTTTGGCATGATTTGAATCTTGTACATACGCATAAAGTGTAGGTTCCACATGTAGACAAATCAAAGCTAGTGCGTCTTGGTCCTTCTCGATGGCGGTGGAGTCTTTGGAATCCGGGTAGTTTGATGTATATGTGAACAGCTTTTCTCGTATGAGAATCATTTTTATTGCGAATTTCCACGTAGAGTAGTCATCTAGGCCGCAAAGGTTCTTGATGGCAAATTTAGTGACTGGGCCCATAACCTTTTGATGAAATAAACTAGATAACTTGGGTATGGAAGTAAAAACGAAATAAACTAGATAACTTGGGTATGGAAGTAAAAACGTTGTTTGCACAGAGAAATTTTTATTTCAAGTGAATGACACAAGTCATTATAAAAACACACATGTTCGAATATCAATTTGAAATGTTGTTGTCAACTAAAAAGTTTCACAATAAGTTAATTTAATTTATTTATATATTATTCAGTGAAAGACTTTCTAAATGATATGAGTTTGTTCCGATTGTGATTGTTATAATGCGACACGACATGGTTGGCGTAGTGGTTAAGCGATAGACTGCTGCGTTACGTGTCGCGGGTTCGATCCCCGCTCGGAACAAATATTTGTATGACCTGCAAGAAGTTGTTCCGCGTCTGGCTGTTTGTGTATGTGAGTTTAAATGTTTGTAAACGCACCCACGTTACAGGAGAAATTCCTAGTGTGGGACAACGGTTTTAAAAATGAACAAAAAAATGCAAATTTGACCATGAAATACTTATGTTGTAACTGACTATAATATTATTAATTGACATCACTTTAATTTCTGTTTTCTTTTATTGACATTGCTTTGTTTGTATTAATGTTTTAATTTATGTAATAATTTGCATGCCGTAAGGTAGACTGTAGCCCATGTCATTAATTTATGTACAACATTTTATATAATAATTTTCCAATCAGGGGACCGGCACTGTCTCTCCTTAAGAGCGTTTATACCTTATGAGTGGCAACGTCGCAATTTAGTGTCATATTTTGTGGTTTTCAATTTTTATCATTTAATCGGAGATATATTTTAAAAATCTGTTTAATTAACTTTTTAGAATTATGTGAAAATTGTGTAAAAGATAAGAAATCATTGCATTTACAGTTCTATTTATATGCAAATAATACATTGGAAACTTGCAGGGCGTTATTTTCATTGTAAAATAACTGTAAGCATTACGGTTACTTACTTTTTAAACACTTTCACGTAATTCTAAAAAGTTAATTAAACAGATTTTTAAAATATAGCTCCGATTAAATGATAAACGTTGAAAACCACGAAATATGACACTAAATTGCGACGTTGCCACTCATAAGGTATAAACGCTCTTAACACAGGCTATATTTTAGCCTATCTAGGAGAGCAGTACTTGACTCACCTTTATTGTTTATCTGAACCTAAAAATATAAATGCAACATTTGTAAACTTTGTAATCCCATTATGAAATAAACTATTATATTATCTGTACCTACATTCATAGCAAATAAAGTTCTGATTCAGAAAAATATACTTACTTATGTTAAAAGAAGTAAAATTAATGAAAGGAATTTTATTTCGTCAAGTTATATTCACGACAATTAAATAAGTGACGTGCAATATAGGTACGTACTGTGAGGTAGGAACGTGTTTTTTTTCGTATTTTTTTTTCTTTGTTCTTTCTTTCTTATGATCATTTACAACGACATTACAACTTGAAGAATTAAATGTGAAATAATTACACGTTGAACGCCACAAGAAATATCGAGTAGTTCCATTCAGTCCACGGGGCTCACCGGTGAGCCTAATCTTACCGAATCATTCGAGCCATGGGGATCACCAGTGAGCCGCGTGAGAGGTACAACGTAAACGCTTCCTACAAGCCACAGATTGCATCTATCAAACAAAACGCTGTAAGTGAGCCGCGTGCCCCTGCATTCGAACTGGACGGCGCCGGCTGCGTGGTTTTCCAATCCAATAAAAACTTGTAGTTTTTATCTAGGTTAATGCAATGATGCTAGGGTTATTCTTAACGATACGGTAGAACATATTATTTCGATTTAATAGCGGTAGTAAAGCTAGATATGTGTGGGGGCGTGTGTCGGGGAACTCTCCAATAAGTAAGTCCTTTTAGGTTACGAAATATATTTGAAAGTACACAAATTTCACATTAAAATTATAAAATAGATTTCTTATTAGTTAGGTTTAATATAACAGTGTCCGTTCCCACCGAAGTTAGGTAAAAAAAAGGCTATGACAATAGTCGGTGACGTGGGAAGCGCGGTGTCGTAATGCGATCGGTCACTTTGTCGGTAAGATGTGCCGAGCTTGCAGGTTCGCCTCGTAACACCTCCCCTGCCAAATGAGCAACTATTTGGTGACCTTGACGCCAAAAGTTGCGGCTCTTTTTTCATCTTCTGTCAGCTCGGTATTAGCTGTTTGAGTGGTAATATTCACTTTAGCAGCTCGGCGGCGGCGACGAATGATATATAAGATGCTCAGTGCACCTGCACCGAATAGTATGAGTGTGTAAAATGGAATTGTGGTATGGTACATTCCAATCGTGTCTAATGATTCAACTTGTATTTCGTCTTGCCTGGTAATTTGGTTCTGAATTTCGCGAAGACTGTTTAGATCTGTAGTCCGCAAATGAAAACTGCGTGTCTTTGCTAATATCTCATATTGCGGTAGAGCCATGAGTTCTACTGGTTGCCCGACTAATTTGTTATCCAAATTGATTATACTGATCTCTGGGGTTTTTATCTTGCAACCTTGAGGAACAGTGACCAGAAAGCTTCCTTGTAACATCTGATATCGTTCTTTGCCACAGGATAGTTTAACTTTTGTACTGTTGGGGAAAGCAATTATGTAATGGTAACTGTCTAGCTCAGTCAGAGCTTCCTTGGTCAGAGAGATAGGCGTGGTTCTGCACGTTACATCTATCTCCTGAAATTGTATAAGTTTTTGAATACAGTCTATTTTTGACATAATTTGATGGACAATCCTCTGCTCGCATAGGTGCCAGGAGTTGACCTTCGGGCATTCAGCCTCTATATACACAAATTCCTGAGAATTGGATGCTATATATGGTGCAGGTGGTACTATAATTACGTTATTCTTATTTGGAACGGGGCACAATTCATATAACTGATACTCAGTAGTAAATGTAATAGGAAACTTTATGACTACTACAACTGTGGACTCAGTAAAAAATGAAGCTAAGTTAAGAATCTCGTAATAATTTCTAATATTTAAATCAATTATTTCGTCGGAACTATAAATGCGTTTTAGTTGGCTTATCATATTTTTAAGATCTTTGACAGAAAGTATAGAATGATGAACTGATTTATCTCGACTAAAAGCTAATATATTTTCTATTCTATTAATTTCACTCAGTAGTTCTTGTACATTTTCGATCAAAATCGCGAAAAGTTGCACAAGATGAGCGTAATGAATTATTCGCTCATTATCATTATTAGTCATATTCATGACATAAGAAAGAGCTTCTTCCAATTTTCTCTGATTAATCGAAAGATTGCGGATTATCTGGTTTTGCTGAATCGTCATTTCTTTATATAAAGTAATGTGTTTATTAAATGATTGTGACAAAGTTTGATCATTTTTATTTAAGATACGTAATGCATTTTCAAATTTCAGAGCATCATCGTTGTCTAAATTTCCAGAAATACTTTTGATGATTGTGTCTATCGGATTGATCAGGCCTCTCTTAACTCTGGTTGGCCTAAATGTATCTAACTGCACTGAAACTTTATCTAACTTTTTGTATAAATGTTTAATCTGAAGGTTGAAGAGATCGCGGTCCCTATTTGATAGTTTATGTGTAGCGACAGCGAGTTGGGATTTGATAGTGTTAACATGTGACTCAATTTCTTCAAGATCAATGTCTTGTAAGAATGTGTGGAAGTGAGATATAATTTTGGTAGTGCCGAGTTTAAATGGTAGTATGCCGGGTCCATTGTCTAGGCTATCAAAACGTATGTCTTGAGCACCAGCTAGGAAAACCGGCAGCAATAATAAGTACCTGTAACAATGATATGAAGAATCATTTCTTTGGTGGTCTTTTTAACCGTGATTTTGCGACCGGACCACGACTTTTTGCAGTGTATATATGTACGGGTAAGTTCTTAACTACTTTGTCCTGAATAAACCGAGGTGCCAATTTTTGTCTACTTGCCATTGGATTTCGTACATGTATGACTTGATTTTGTTCACAATCTAAAACGGGTTCCCTATCAACGTTACGCCGCGTCATTATACCTATACGATCGGTTAATGCAGAATCATGAATAATTTTATACACCGTTTCCATTCGACTACGATGTTCTTGAATATAAGTTTGTAGATAACGGTCTGTTATGTTTAAGTCAATAGGATTCCGAGGATCAAAATGTCCAGAAATGACATCAAAAGGTCTACACTTAGTTAAACTGTGGATAGAACTATTATAGGCGATTAGCGCGTACGGTATAAGATTTCGAATGGGTTCGTTTTTATGCTGAATTTTAAATAATCGTAAGTGTTCCAAAAGCGTGCTATGGAAACGTTCTATGATGCCATTTTCGTTGGGTGCATAAGCACTAGTCATATGGTGTTCTATTTTGTGCAAACGGAGAAATTCTGACAGTACTTGATTTTTAAATTCAGTACCTTGATCTGTAGTTATATTTAAAGGAAAACCGTGGTGAGTACTATAAGTTAAAAGGGCTTTTAATATATTAGGTGCAGTACAATCGGGTAAAAGATACGCCTGAGCGTATTTAGAGAATGAGTCTATGATAGTTAAGTATTTGTCATGGTCAATAGTCAGAACGTCTGCGTGTGCTAATTCGAACGGTTGAGTTGGTGGAGGTACAACTCTGAACTGCGGGCGTATTGGATTTCGATCATATTTCGCACATCTGCATATATTGCATTCATTTATAAATTTAGTAATATCTATTTTAATTTTCGGCCAAAAGTAACGTTGTGTCAGCGAAAGATAGGTTTCGTTGATTCCGCGATGATTGGTCTTGCCTTCGTGGTATTTTTTTATTACTTCTAATTGGTTTGACTGATCATTAACGTTAAGTACTTCATATTTGACTAAAACTAAGTTCATGGATGAATATTCTAAAGTTTTCTGTAAAATCGGTATGATACTCAACATTTTTTCAATAGGGTTTGTACAAGAATCGCTGTCCGGAGTTCTGGATCGACATGAGATTTTATAACGTTAATAAGACTTCCTTCAATGCTATGTTCGTTAATGTCTACAGTAGTTCTCTGAAAGGACTGAAAAGGTTGAGTTGTCGTTGGTCTACTTTTAGGGTTACTATTTATTATATTAATGACTAACTGCCTCTTATATTTATTTAAAGGTTCGTCCGATATTGGAATTTCCAGAACAGGGTTTTCTAAGCTCGTGTGTATGGTTTCAATATGTGGGGAGGCTGTACCTTCTAGATGCTGTGGGTCATTCGATCCTCCATCAATAACTGAGTGAGCCGTGAGGGTTGATGACGAATGAATTGGGCTAGCTGTGAGCGTGGATGATGATTGTTTTGGGCTATTACCTTCAGCAGTTAATGTAGAAGATGTATCGGAGTTTGTCGTTTCAGACTGATTAACGAACAAGGACATAGTTTCATTTTGGTTGATTTGAATACGTGACAAAGCGTCCGCATTAGTATTGGTTGTACCTTTTTTATGAACAATAGTATAATCATATTCTGCTAACCTCAACCTCCATCTAGTGAGGCGTGAACCTGGTTCTTTAAGATTCATAAGCCAGATTAAAGGTTTGTGATCGGTTATTATTTTAAATTCTCTGCCGAAAAGGTAAGGCCTGAAATATTTTGTAGCCCAAACTATTGCGAGTAGCTCTTTTTCGATCGTGGAGTAATTAATTTCACTATCGTTTAAAGTTCTAGACGCGTAGGCTATGGGTTTGTCAGAACCGATAGGTCCCTGAGAAAGTATTGCTCCCAAGGCCACGTTTGAGGCGTCTGTGGTTAACATAAATTCTTTGCTAAAATCTGGATATATTAGAATAGGGTCATTTGTAAGAAGAGTTTTACAGTGTTCAAAGCAGGTCAGGTACTCTGGAGTCAAATTAATTTTAGCGCCTTTTTTTAGACATGACGTAAAAGGTTTAGTGACACGTGCGAAATCCGGTATAAAACGTCTGTAATAACCAAGTAAACCTAAGAATGCTTTAATCTGTTTAGGGGTTTTTGGAATCGGATAATTTACAACAGCTGATATTTTATCCGGGTTTGGTTTCACACCGTCTGTAGTAATTACGTGACCAAGATAGGGCGTTTCGTGTTGGAGAAATTCCGACTTATCCATCTGAATTTTTAAATTTGAATTTCTAAGACGTTCAAATATGGCGCGCAAATTAACTATATGTTCTTGCAAGGACGTTGAAAATACCAAAATATCATCCATGTATGTGGTACAATTTGGTAATCCGCGGAGGACATTGTCCATCACACGCTGAAAGGTAGCCGGAGAATTTTTTAATCCCATGGGCATTCTAACGTATTCAAAATGGCCTTGCTCTACACTAAATGCTGTTTTCGGAATATCGGACGGATTTAGCTGAATTTGTAGAAATCCAGATTTTAAATCTAATGTCGAAAAGTATAAACATCTGCCTAACTTGTCTAAAATATCATTAATGTTCGGGATCGGATATTTATCATTAATGGTTTTTGCATTGAGTTGGCGAAAGTCAATGACTAAGCGCCACTTAACTTTGCCAGACGCGTCACTTTTTTTTGGTACTATCCATATTGGGGCGTTCCAAGGCGATGAAGATGGTTGAATAATACCTTGGTGTAGCATCGATTCTATTTGGTTTTGTACTTCTTTCTTATGTACGTAAGGGTATCTGTAGCTTTTACTGTATACCGGCCTATCGTCTACGGTTCTGATATGATGTTTGATTTCGTTGGTAAAGGTTAATTGTTCATTTTCGAGATAAAATACGTCGGCATATTCTTTGCAAAGATTAATTAAATTAGCTGTCTCTTCTGCGTTTAAATGTTCTATGCGCAAGTGCGATAAGACTTGCTGGGTTCGCATATCGGTATTCACGGTCGTGTCTAATGCTCGAGTTACTGGAATTGTTTCTTCGTTAAAAATATGTGCGAAGATAGGTTTTTTTATAGAAATTACAATGTCTTTATCCGTCGGATTTGAAATTTGTACATTAGTATGATTATTTTCAGCGGATGATAAGCATTCGCTGATGTAGCAATCAGAAATTGATTGTTCTTCAATGTAAATGTCTCCTTGCGCAATATTAGTAGGCACCTTGATTAACTGAGTAGTTTGTGGAGGTATAGTAATTTGATTTGATTTTGAAGAGTTTATGCATCCGGGATTATATAAAATTATGGGAATTTTTGCGAACTTAGTCTCTAACGTGTGCGTAGCAAGGTCGATTTTTGCGTTCCATTTTTTTAATTGTTCGCAACCTATCAATCCATCAAAGAAATTATGAAATTTATATAGGTATAATTTTATTGGAATTTTATCTTTAACTTCACCGAAACAGGGCACAGTCAACGCGTAATAATTTTGAGTAGTCACGTGGGTATTTGTGACCAAAAAGGGTTCATAGTTAAGTTGGATATTCGGGTAAAATTTTTCATAAGCTTCCGGACTTATAAAGGACTCATTTGCTCCGGTGTCGATTAAAAGTTTTATTGGTGGATCATTTATTTGAATATAAGGTAAATGGCGTTTGCTATGCAAATTTAGTTCTATTCGGGGGCAGTTTTCTCCAAGGTTGGGTAAAAATTTGTACTCTGATGGTCCTGGACATCAAAAGTTTGATTGTCAACGTCAAGGTCGGTTAAAAAATCATTAGGATAATTTGTATTTGTATCAGTAACATCAGTGGTCTGGATATTGTAATCATAGTAGCAATAATTATCGCTAAAAGATTCATTGAAGTTCGCCTCTTTAACCTGTGGAATATTAATCGGCGCCAAACTGCGTCTGCCATTGTAGTTCGTGGGTGGCAGAGTACGCGCGACAGGGTAACTAATGCCACTCATAGGTTTTGGATAATTATTCTGAGGTGCTTGGCGTAGTGGGATTCGAAATCCAGTTGACATGTTGGTAGGGGGTGCTCTGAACATTTGTTGAGTCTTTGTAGGATAGGGTTGTCTGAACTGATCTGGTCGTGCATGATATTGTGGTGGATATTGAAATACCAAAGGCTGGATTTGGGGTCTCGAGTATGTTTGAAATATTGTATTTTGATTTTCTGGCCTAACCGAACGAAAATTAGGGTGTGACCAAGAAATAGAAGGATTAACCTGCACAAAATTTTGGAGTTTTTCTTTTGATGGTACTATTTTATTTCTTTTCTGTAGATATAGTATATTTAATTCTTCTTGAGCGTATTCAAGAGCGCTTTCAAGGGTTGATGGTCTCATACATCTTATCCTAGAACCCAGTGGTTCTTCTAAGCCTTTCAAAAAACTCTGTAAAGCTAGTTTTTTATAAAGAGTTCGTTTGGATTCTATGGTAGTTTTTATAGATTCGTGTAATTCGATGTACGTCATAATTGTGCATAATAAATGTTGAACTTTTTCGTAAAATAATTGTATCGTATCGGTTCCCTGAACTAAGAGAGAAAGATCAGTATATAACGACGATTCGTCTCTGTGATCTGAAAATGTATTAATTAAGGTTGATCTTATACCATTCCAGTCACTTGGAATTCCGTTAGTTGCCAAAGTACGTGCAGCGTTACCAGTAATCTTATTTAAAATCCCATTGATCAAAGATAAGTTTGAAAGCTGACGTCCTGGTTCTGGACTGATATAAGTGAGCACTAACTGATCGCACAAGTTCAAAAATCTAGTTAAAACATTAGGATTTCCGTCAAATTCCGGAACTAGTCTAAGTGATTTATAAATCTTATCTGATAAATCTATCTGATTCATGTCAAATGTAGAACTACTACTCGATTCAGTCATGGTTTCAAAATTTTCTGTTATAACTTCTAAATTACGAAAGGCGTCACTTCGCGCGATGCGGAGTTGATTGCGCCTACTAAGACTAAGGTCCCTATTACTACGTGGATGAAAAATTTTGGAAAATTATAGTACCTTGCGTTAAAAATATAGCAACCAATACTAGGACTTATGTACTTACATGAGTAGCATTGCTGGCGAGCGTTGTTTCATCGATTTTTGGATTTCCCGATCTCCGTAGCAACAGCTTCCTCGACAGGCCTCCAATAGGTTCTTCGTCTAGACGGTTGATGCGGCGATTTCCTGATTTTTAGGTATTTCACAACACCACACCTTAAGTCTGTGACGAGCTACCGACTGCGCCAGATATGTGTGGGGGCGTGTGTCGGGGAACTCTCCAATAAGTAAGTCCTTTTAGGTTACGAAATATATTTGAAAGTACACAAATTTCACATTAAAATTATAAAATAGATTTCTTATTAGTTAGGTTTAATATAACAGTGTCCGTTCCCACCGAAGTTAGGTAAAAAAAGGCTATGACAATAGTCGGTGACGTGGGAAGCGCGGTGTCGTAATGCGATCGGTCACTTTGTCGGTAAGATGTGCCGAGCTTGCAGGTTCGCCTCGTAACAAGCTATAAAATAATAATAAGATATTTATTAAAATACAAAATAACGTAACATTTTCTTCATTACCAAGTAAAAATATCGGTGACATTATTTATTCAATACAAACTTTCATAGTATTATCAAAGTAATTTATGAATTTCAACAATCACAACTATAGCACTTCTTTTTAATAATCAGTCATCATAGAGACATAAAAAAAAATTAAAAAACTGTGAATCTGGTTAAAACAAGGTAAACAAAGGAAAGGTTTAGTTGGTCAGCTTCGTCAATTAAGTGGATACTTTTTTCGACTTTGTTTTAGCCTGTTTGCTATTGCTACCCATGATTGGTACGTTATCTGCATAATATTGACGACATGTTCTTCTGACTTTTCTAGCCAAATCCTCTTTTCTTTCCAAAGAGTGTTTCATTCTCTTCGGCCTCTGTACAGGCAGATCATTTTGTTGGACTTCGCAAAGATTCACCATTATAAACCTTCGGGAATCAACCATTTGTATGTTTTTATTAGTCACTGACTTGTACAGAGTCAAAGCATTTACCATCGCAGTATTTAGTAGTAAATCAACAGCCAAGCTTCTTATATCACTAATCATCCATTTGTGGTGAGAAAATCGTAACAGATCCTCACTTGTCGAAACAGCGCGCGATATTGATCGCCGAAGTATATCACTACGCCTACACCCTGTGCGGGCGGGGTGGGCGTAGAGTGACGCCGCGGCCCTCACCAAGGAAAAAATACATAATCCTTGGTACGAGGCCACGGGATCTACCCGTGAGCCTTTTACAACAACTTAAAAGTTTATAAGTGTATATTTAAAATTATTTAATCTTAAATTATCATTATAAATTGCACCTACCACTGTTTCTCTCTGCATCACCCAAAGGTTGACTGGTAGAAAATGCCTATGGCATTAAGTCCGCCTCTGTACATTTGTGTGCTTAAAGTGTTAAATAAATAAATAAAAACTAGACTGTAAAAGTCGCAAATTTTTATTTTCCAATAAATTATCGCATTTTATAAACTTGGGAATGAAAATTTCAAGTTCATAAAAATAACCGATTTCCTGATTTTGGCTTGGCCCACCGGTGGGTCGTAAAGCATACAACGTGTTAAGAAATCCTCTTCAAAACGGTATTAAAACTCCACAATAATTTTATAATGAATATGCTCCTGGCTGGAGGCTTTGAGTTAGCTCGAAGGCACCACAGGATTGACCGGTTAAGCAGTCACGGCCTCTCGGCATACACAAAACACAAAATATATATATATATATATATATATAATATAATGAATATGAATATGGGATCTTTCAGTGAAAATACTTGTGTATCTTCAACGGAAGATATAAAAAAGAATTATGATCTCAAGGAAGCAGTAAACATAGTACATTTATATATTTTCTTTTTCCCGATAATAAAATTTATCGCCGAATAAGGTGGGATATTATTGTAGGCGCACGTCGAATTATGAGCGATAACAAGTCAGTGCGAGCCGAATGAATTATTCAGCGGTTCATCGATCGATATGTCGCGGGATTCCTGCCTAATCTCGTCTTTCCATATTAAGCCTAAAAATTGATGAAAATCGGGAATTTGGATATTTTTCCTCGGGTTTCGCGGAAAAAAGGGTATCATGTAAAATGGAGAATTTGATGAAATTTTCTAAATGAATAAGCAATAATTTATCAAATAGGGCAGTGTGTTGGTATTTTCTTTTAAAGAGTAGGGAAATTGATAGGTACTTATAGTGAACGGTTCAGATATTAATATCAATACATTGCTTGCGTATATCTGGTGTGATGACTGTGCCAAGAAGATCGACAATATAAGTCAAACCAAACATAAAACTTTTGTACGAGAAAAACATAGGTTCAAAATGTAAAACATTAGTTTATAATAATGTAATATGAGCATTATTTTATGACTAAATGATATGGTACAAAATATTGAAAAAAAAAATCATACATAGGTACCTACCTAAGCGGCTACATCATTGGCGGTGTAATTTTCAGTATATTTTCGCTAATGAACTATAATAAATAATACCCATAATTTGTTATTTGATTATATATTACAGATAAAAGGGTAGATACTTACTACTAATTCAAATTAATAAACCGGTTTTATAGAAAATTCTATCAAGATTCGATGAACAACGCGAATACTTTACCTACTTACAAAGTTACACGGATATCAAAGAATAAGAATTAAATACTGTAATTATAATAATTATTAATCTACAAAAATAAAACATTCAAAACTTTTTCTCAAGAGAAGGCTAAGAAGGTATTAACTTTCACGTTAATATGCTGTTTGAAGAACAATCTGAAAAAAATACCTTAATGATTGCATTTATTCATTAGTATGGTTTTTAATAAATTTTTAGAGGTATCTTCGTGACTTTTTTCTATCGTACCAAATTAGTTGTATTATGTTTTCATCACACTATCTAATTAGCATATAAAATATCCTGAAGAATATCATATACTTTTCTTATTTTGTTTACTGCAGTGGATCGTATGCTTTTAGGCATTATAAAACTTGCGTTTAGGTCACGTAGTCCCCTTTATAGTAAGAACTGGCACATACTAACATTTATATGTAGAAGAGGTCAACCTGCCTTTGTATTCTAAAAAAGCCTTATGCAGTTGTTCGAATTATACAGAGTTGATATGACAGAGGGGCATTAAATTACACTACGTATACTATACGTGTTTAGTATTAATTCAATACGGTATAAAAAATAAAAAGCACCAGAAATTAGAAAAAAAAAATCAAACTAACTAAATAGATTACAAATCAGAGTAAAACGCAACCACCCTTTGTAATGAAAGGGCGTGTGCGTGTGTGTATTTATTGCCATCTTTTTAGCGAACATAATATATTTGGTTGTACTTGTGACTTGCGTCAGAGCGGCAACAACGCATCGTAGGTTATACTCAGATATTTTATCGTTTTAAGGTGCATGACCTATGCGTATACATTCAGCTGTTAGGAGAGATACATCGTGTTCAAACAGGAACAAAAAATAAAAATCATTTGCGACTAAACTACTGTTCCTATTTAATTGATGTTTGGTACAGAGCTTGAAAATGGTACCTAGTATAGGCAGTTTAAAGGAAAGCCCCTCTTTTTTTTTTTTTTGTGGGTGGGATATCATCAAATAACTTCTCCCGCTCTGGGCAGAGCAGGAGGGCGTGTCAGACTCTTACTGACTAAAACCCACCCGTGTACCTTCAGTTGCCTGTGCCAGGGGCCACGGTAACCCTCTTGGACTTTTCCGCAACCCTAGCAGGCATCGGTCCTAGCAAACCCCGTCATTGGTGCTGACATCTCTTTGAGGCGCGCGTGGAACACAACGCGCCGTCGACCCTGGCCTGGTCCTTATCGAACGGCGAGCTGCCCATTGCTCGCCGTTCGCAAGCCCGCGCCTACGGTGGCCGGGAATCGGCCTGCGATTCCCAACGCCCAGGGCGTCTCCTGCGGCGGCTAGGGGCGTGAGGGCGCAAACTTTGTCTCTCCCTCACGCGTTCCGCCTCCTCCTTCGCGAACATTACTGCTTCGCAGAAGGAGGTGACGGCTTCCCAAGCCCTCTCGCTCCGTACCATGGCCTGGACCAAGGCCGGACGCGAGAGATCGCCACCGCCAATCGCCTCCACGAGGACACGGCGGTGCTCCGCCCAAGCCGGGCAGACCTCCACCGTATGCTCCACCGTGTCCTCCGGG
Organism: Brachylomia viminalis; assembly: GCA_937001585.2. Classification (NCBI taxonomy): domain Eukaryota; kingdom Metazoa; phylum Arthropoda; class Insecta; order Lepidoptera; family Noctuidae; genus Brachylomia; species Brachylomia viminalis. Next base: position 6,765,979 of record OW443302.2, on the reverse strand, counting down.
CGATCCACACAATGGTGACACCCGGGCGTTTCCTCCCGCCTTATCCGGAACAGGAACCTCCCGAAACAACCGTGTCCGGTTAGGACCTGCGTCAGGCGGAAGGTGAGGACGCCGTGGCGCCTCTCTAGCCACTCCTCAAAGAGGGGACTTATCGCCGCAATTGTGGCGTGCCCAGCGCTGGGTTGCGACAATCGCACTCTCCATGCCGCCCTGAGATCCCGCCGGAGCTCTGTCCGCTGTACCGTGATTTCTCGCGGCAGCGGAGCTACGCCCCGGCGTTTCGCCTCCTCGCGCCACTCCCAAACGTGCGCGAGGACTTTTGCCTCCAGATCCCATGGCGGTAATCCGGCAAGGAGGCTCGCCGCCTCACCGGAGACCGTACGGTATCCCCGGACCAGCCGGATGGCCATGACCCTTTGGGGCGCGTTCAACCAGCGGACTGGCCGCCGCCTCAAGGAACGCGCCCACACCGGTGCCCCGTAAAGGGCCATGGACCGCACGACCCCCGCGTAGAGCCTCCGGCAGGAGGCGTTTGGCCCCCCTAGATTGGGCAGGAGCCGCTTTAAGGCAGCCCCGGCCCTTTCCAGTCTGGGAGCCAAACGTCGGAAATGCTCTACGAAGTTCCACCGGCTGTCAAGGACGAGTCCCAGGTACTTCATCGTCGACTCGACGCCGATGTGAACCCCTCCTACCGTTATTTGGGAACCCGACGGTGGCGTGTTCCGAGGACCTCCACCACCTCGAGTCCCAATTGCCGGATCCTCTCGACGATTGTCGCAACCCCGCGTGTCGCTAGTTCGGCCGCCGCCTGGTGCGACCTTCCCTGCGCCAGGACTAGCGTGTCGTCAGCGTAACAAACCACGATGACGCCGGTGGGGAGGTCGGCGCGCAGCACCCAGTCGTAGCCGATATCCCACAGATGCGGCCCCAGGACCGATCCCTGTGGGACACCGCACGACATCTCTTGCCGGTTCCACACTCCCTGGTGACCGGGGTAGATGACGGCCCTGTCCGTCAAATAGGCCTCGACCACACGACAGAGGTAGGTCGGCATCCGGTGATACCGGAGTGCCTCCTTGATGCAACTCCAGGGCAGGGTATTGAAGGCATTGGCGATGTCTAGAGACACCGCCAAGACGACCCCACCCCGGGCCACAGCATCCCCCGTCGTGAGGGCCCGCACGCGCATGATGGCGTCCACCGTAGAGCGCCCCTTGCGGAAGCCAAACTGGCTCTCCGCCAAATCCGGCCCCACCCGCACCAGCCGCCCGACGAGGCGGTCTGCAATGACTCTCTCAAAGAGCTTGCCCACCTCATCGAGCAGCACGATGGGCCGGTAAGCGGACGGAGAGTCCGCTGGGCGCCCCGGCTTCTTGATGAGGACCAGTTTCCCCGTCTTCCAACGAAGTGGGAACTGGCCCCTCTCCATGCATGCGCTTAGGAGCCCCCTTAGTCGAGGCCCGAGAGCCTCCGAGGCCAGGACCCAGGCTTTCCCAGGTAAGCCGTCGGGTCCTGGGGCGGTATTTTTAGCACTCAGCCTACGTACCGCCACTCGCAGCTCTACCTCGGTCACCTCCGGAGCATCGTCGTCGTCGTCGGCGGTGTGGTCCGCCTTCAGCACCGCAGTAGGCGGAGCCATGGGCGGGGAGATATGGTCCCCTCTAGAAGGGAACAGAGTGCTCACCACGTCCTCCACGAGCTGGGGCCGGAGACTCTGCGTCAGCGGGGGAGCCCATGGGCGGAGCTTCTCACGCACCAATTTGTAGGGGCGCCCCCACGGGTCCCTGTTTAGAGTCTCCAGCGACTCCTCGCGGGCCAGTCCCTTGGCCCGCAGGATCTCCGCTTGGAGGGCGGTCTTCGCCGCTCTGTACCCCTCGTACAGCTCCGCCTGAATGGCTTCCGTATCCGGAGGGCGAATACGGAGCCTGCGGTGCCTGGTGTACCGGCGTCGCGCAGCGACGCACGCACTGCGTAAAGTCGTCAACTCTGGCGACCACCAGCACACCTGGCGCTGAGCGCGTCCGGGCTGGGCCCGGGGCATTGCCACGTCGCATATTTCGGACATGGCCTCCCGGAACCACTCCGCCTCGACAAGGAAAGCCCCTCTGTCGTATCAACTCTGTACCTATATGTTGGTTGATTTTATCTTCGTCCCTGTTAAATGCTCGCGCACTGGATGGGCGCTTTTTATTGCCATTATTTTTCTGTGTTTTTATATTGTATTCTTAAGACTTTTAATTTTTTTATTATTGTTTCCGTTTAAATTGGTATTCATTTATTGACAATTGGTTTTATATTTCATGTTCGCTTGGTATTTTATATTTTTTCCTTTTAATCTAATAGTTATTTATGATTTTAGTGCGGTAAGTTGGTTTTTACAAACGAGTAGATGAATGTAAGCCCGAGACGAAGTTGAGGGCTTACCATAGTCACGAGTTTGTAAATACCAATTTCCGCGCGTGTGTCATACAACGTTTTTCAACACATTTGCGAGAAAACAGTACAATAGGTAATGAAACAAACTTTTGTTTATAAAAATATCAGTCAGAAAGTCGCAACAATAACAATCTTTGACATTTGTAATATGAAAATGGCGCCATTTCCAAATGGCGCTACGTGCGCGTGGTGAAAATTAGAATCGCAAAAAGTCGAATCGCAATAGTCGAGTCGAAAAGCATATTTCGTCTCATTTTCTCTTTAATACTAAAGTGAGATAAACGTATTGAGCAAAAGCGCTTCCAAGGAGGATCGATCATTAAGCTTATTTATTCTCGTAATTTGAAACTCCTTGGTGGAATTCTTAAATATTTATTTATGGTAATTAAAAAAAACGTAAAAAATACGCACGGCGCTATACAACGAAGGGGGCGGTAAAACATGTACTTAGGTGAGAGTACCTATTTTACCACCCGTTCCCTTGTATCTTGTATGGTGCGTAATTTTTAACTTTCGAACAATGTATACAGGCTTCGTAAATGCATTTTGGTGAAGCGATGCGTGTAAAAAATGCGAGGATTCGAATTATAGTATGAGCGGGAGGAAATATGGTACGCCGTAAAACAATTCAACCAGACGCGAGCTTAAGAAAAAGCAATTCACTCACCTGGCGATGGCACCACGATGTTGAGGGTTTCTCCTTGGAGGCTTTAAGCTTGACTTGAAGGCACAGGGCTTGGTAGCCAGCGTCCGGTTTTGCGAGCGTAATGAATGGATGCGAAGGGTTGCGAACATGCAAGCGAGGGAGGTTTTTAATTAGCTTAGCGCGTGCGAGCAAGATGGCGGGCGGAGCGGCGGCGGCGCGGCGCGGCGAAGATCAGCGATCTCTCATAGCGGTAGTATACGGAAGAATGGCGGTCGTAAACCGTTCGTTCGCGAGTTAGATGCAATGAACGACGGAAGGAGTGAATGCATTCCCAGCCCTCGCTGACTGAATGAATTAGGCGTAACCATCCTCCCCCCTTTGAGAATCCTTAGGATTTTCGAAACAAACGGAAAGGATAAGGAGAGGATCCTAGATTAAAGCGGAGCGAGGTCAAATGGATTGACGTAAAGTTAAATTTATAAGAGGTGAAAGGGTGTGGATTAAGTTACAGATTTACTAAATTACATACTTAAGATTAACGAATCATAACTGTGCTAATTGGTAAATTAAGTTTAAGTTATTGCGAAGGAAGCGGACACAACTTAACGACGGGGCGTTTGAAAATCCCTGCTGTAGTGCGTACTGACGCGACTCGCACGATTCCATCTTTACCCGGATATACTTGTTCAATAATTCCGGTAGGCCAGCGAAGCGGCGGTGAATCATCCTGGTGGATGAGAACAAGTAAACCCGGCCGAATAGGTACATCAGGAGTATTCCATTTTTGTCTCAGTTGAAGTGTATGCAAGTAATCTACATGCCACTTTTTCCAATAGCTTTGGACTAAACTGTCTAACAGTTTTTTCCTGTTATGAAGGCTTACAGATGCGTCAACCTCATAGGCAGGCAATGACTGCAAAGGGGTTGTGTTTAGAAAATGCGCAGGAGTAATAATTGTATGCGGCTGGTCCAACAGCGCACACAATGGGCGAGAGTTTAAGACACTCTCAATTTGAGTTAATACTGTCAACAATTCCTCATAGCACAATAATTGTTGCCCAATGTAACGGTAGAGATGAGTTTTTATGCATTTTATGTTGCTTTCCCAAATGCCTCCCCAGTGGGGTGCGCGAGCAGGAATATTACGCCATGTTATTTTCCGATTATTCAATTCAGTTTGAAATGCGGTAGACGTATCTTTAGAAGAAAGGAAAGTATATAACTCGTCCAATTGACGCTTTGCACCAATGAAATTGGTTCCGTTATCGGAATAAAGAACTGATACTGGCCCTCGCCTAGACAAGAAACGCTTGAAAGCGTCAAGAAACGTTTCCGAACTCAAGTCTGAGGCAATTTTAATGTGTATGGCTTTAGTAGTCAAACACACGAAGAGACAAATATAGGCCTTTTGGCTTTTAACGCCCCTCCTTCGCGTCATAGTAATGTTTATAGGCCCAGCGTAATCAACGCCAGTGTGAGTAAAGGCCTTAGCTTCTTGCACCCGCGAAGGGGGTAAACTTGACATCATGGGTGTAGGATGAGAGGGCGCAACCTTAAAACAGAAGTCACATTGGCGTATGCGTTGTCGAATAATATTCCGAGCGGATATGATCCAATATCGCTGCCTTAATAAAGACATAAGAAGATGTGAACCGGTATGACAATTGGATCGATGACAATCATCTATTAGTAGATCGACTATGTGATGTCGACGAGGAAGCAACAATGGATGCCGACTTTCATAAGGTATATGTGCGTTCGTTAGTCGACCGCCTACGCGGAGCAATCCGTTGTCATCAACAAACAGATCGAGCTTTCTTAACGAAGGAGAAGGTAATTTACCCTTTTTAATATTTTTTATTTCATCAGCAAAATGTTTGCTTTGCAATTCGCGAAGAATCACGAGTTCAGCGGTTTCAAGGTCAGAGACTTGAATTACCGGAGCGAGAGGTAACTTACGCAGAAAGCGCAAGACATATACCAGAATGCGTAATATTTTTTTCCAAGACGAGACTCTGAGAGCTAGCTCCAGAAGTATCGAAGAATCCAAATCAGGAATGACTGTTAGAGTAACAGAGCTCTTTGCTTCAGGTATAGAACCTTCAACACAAGACGGTTTGAATGGTACAATTGGCCATTCAGCGGTTGGATGGCAAGCCCAAGGTGGACAATACCACCAAAGCGGATGATTAATGAGTTGCGAGGGTAATAAACCTCTTGATAAACAATCACTGGGATTTTCTATCCCATTGATGTGGAAAAAGCGGTCAGGAGATAGATTTTCCTGTATCTCAGTCACACGGTTGGCCACAAATACTTGCCATCGGTGTGGAGATGAATGAATCCATGACAGAGCGATCGTAGAATCACTGAAAGCGAAAATATCTCTTAAAGGATAGCGATTATCAAAAACCGTATGTATTTGTTTGACAAGTTTAGCCAGAAGTAGCGAGGCACACAATTCAAGCCTTGCCAGCGAAACAGTCTTTAGCGGAGCCACCTTAGACTTAGCGCATACTAAATGAATGGATATATCACCGTTAGGGTTCGTTACGTGCAGGTATAAGACGCAGCCGTAAGCCTTCATACTAGCGTCTCCAAAGCCAAGCAAATTTATGACACAGCCGGCCGCGACACCTAAGTGGCGAGGTATCTGTAAGTTAACTAATAACGGTAATTCCGATTTGAGTTTAACGAAACATTTAGCAATGAGTTCCGGGGGCTCTTCATCCCACCCCACCTTAGAAAGCCAAAGATCTTGTATAAGAAGTTTTGCGTAGAGAATGACAGGTGCGACGAACCCGAGCACGTCGAATAGGCGAGCAATAGTTGACAATATAGCACGTTTGGTGTTACACGTAGTCGCGGCGGCAGTAGTGAACGAGAACACATCAGAAGTAGGTATCCATTTTAAACCAAGAACCTTCAGTGTGTCATCATCATCTGTGAACTCGATCACAGCACGATACGACTCCGGCAAGTGAGCGAGAAGTTCCGATGAGTTGCTCGCCCATTTTACGAGATCAAATCCACCGACCTTGAATAAAGCGAGCAGCTCGTCGGCTAAACGAGTACCATCTTCGGCAGAGGGTACAGAAGTTGTTAAATCATCCATGTACAGTTCTCTCATGGCAACATCTGCCGCGAGAGGAAAGCGTTCGCGATAATCCTCCGCCAATTGACGGACGGTACGCATTGCCAAAAATGGACTCGAGCGGAGGCCGAAAGCCACAGAATTAAATTGAAAAATACGAATACTCTCGTTATCATTAAAGCGATATAATATTTTTTGATATTTACGATCTTTATCTGACAATGAAATTCTAAGATACATTTGACGTATATCAGCGGTAATTGCTACCTTAAAATATCTAAAGTTAAGCAAAAGCGAAAATAAGTCTGCCTGCAAATTAGGCCCTGTATGCAACAAGTCGTTGAGCGACTTGCCGCTATCAGTTTTAGCGCTTGCATCTAAAACAATGCGGGTTTTTGTTGTTGACTTATCAGGCCTTACAACTGCGTGGTGCGGGATGAAGTAGCCTTCATTTATAGCGGATAAAGAATAAGGTATTTCCGACAGATAACCCTTATCTATATAATCATTTATTACGTCGTTATAAGTTTGACGTAAAGCGGGAAGCGAATGAAACTTTCGCTCTAGCGCGGACAATCTACGCTGAGCGTGAATGAAGGAGTTACCTAAAGACTTAGGTTCACCTTTAAAAGGTAACGACACAATATATCGCCCACATGAATGTCGCGAAACGGTCGATTTATAAAAATCTTCACATTCCTGACATTCCGGACCCTTTTTGTTAACAGTAGGTACTTCCTCGATTTCCCAGAATTTTAAAATTAAATTATTTAAATTATCTACTAACGGGCCGAAGGACCAGGCTACACTGTCATGGTTGACAGAAGGTACCTCACCCATGACAATATAGCCAAGCGTGGTTTCTAAAGCATGAGGTATGGAGCGAGCGGTGATCGCGGAATCAGCTGATTGAGAGGTAGATGCTGGTATAACCTTTTTCCCTAGCAAAACAAACGCGAACATTTGTGTACCAAGAATCGCGTCTATATTCCCAGGTACGTCCCAACATTCATCTGCGAGCGGTAAACCTTTAAAATGATCCATCACGGACCTTTGTACCGCGCGAACAGGTAACGGATCAGCTATGTGATCAATCACTAACATGGTTAATTCGTATTGAGCGTCACTTACGCGAGACTGTATTGTAAGAGACACGTAACCCTTAATGGGAGTGGAAATCGTACCTACTGATTTTAGAGACGAGTTAACAAGCGGTTGAACATTTAGTTTTAATTTTCTACAACATGCGAGAGTGATAAGGTTGTTTTGTGAACCACTATCCACTAAACATCTAATAACAAAACGTTTTCCATTTATCGGAACATAAACTTGTGCCGTTGGTAAAACAACTGACGTATTCAACTGGTCACAAGATAAATCTATATTATTATTACGCGACGTCAACGCGATCGAATTCTTAGAATTAGTACTTTCATTCAACCCGACACACGAAGATGTCACGACCGGCGACGCGCGAGCGGCATTGCTAGTAAGCATACACACCAACTGAGGGTTGTTGTCCAGTGCGCGAGCAGCCGGCAAAGGCGACGGTTCCAATACACTAGGTTGCGATTGTTGCGAGCTTAACTCGCGATTATTAAAATGCAACAATGAATGATGCTTTTTGTTACAGTGTTTACAAGTATTTGTAGAACCACAATTAAGGGTGGAATGTTTACTACTAAAACAATTGATGCACATTTTATTCTCTTTTATGAACTTAAAGCGATCTTTTACATCAAATTTTTTGAATTCTGAACACTCGTATAAATGAGTATGTTGAGATTTTTTACAAAACTTACAAGTGGGTACATTATTAACTTCATTTTCTGTTACTGCAAAACTATGCGAAGTTTTCGTTGCAGAAGAACGCGACCGATTTTGTAAGTTAGTCCCCTGATTATTTTGCGGTGACGTGGTTTGACGAACAGCTGTTGATCGTTCAAGAACCTTTATGTGATGCCGTACGAACATAACTAAATCATCACTTGTAGGTATATCTTTCTCGCGGGCGGATAACTCGAAACTTTGTAATACTTGAGAATCTAACTTTTTTATAACGAGATGAGTAAACATGAAATCGGATAAATCGTCAATGTCTAACTGTCTTAACGCGGACCACGAAGAGTGAACTCTTTCAATAAAATCATTTAATTGACCGGGTGAACCTGAGGTAGGTTTTATGTCAAGTATATTATTTAAGTACATAGACCCAAGTAACCTCTTGTCTTGGTATTTTGTCACTAAAGAATTCCTATCGTAAGATAGTTAGACGCATTGGGAATTATTCCCGCGAATATATTTTTTGCGTTGCCATTTAATTTACCTACCAAATACTGTACACGCTGATCATCAGTTAGTTTTTTATTATCATGAACGTTAGTTTTGAAGCATTGGTAAAACAGTGGCCAACTTTCCGGTTGCCCAGAGAAACTTAATAACTCCAATGGCGGTAAGCGGCACACGTAAGATTCCACCGCGGGAATATCTACATTAGCGCGGGTAGACTCTAATAAGGTATTACGTTTATATTGGATTTCTGTAAATAATGTTTCGAACGAGCTCCAATTACTAAAACTTATTTTATAATCAGGGTCTATCTCTAATAATAATGTATTATGTTGATCACATAGATCGTTAAAATTATTATATAACTTTTCTATATTCGAAGAAGCGGCTAGAAATTCTTGTTTACTTCTAGTATCAATATTTGAAGGAATTATTTTCTTTGCAATCTTGAATAAGCTATTTATTTTCTCGAAAATAGTTTCTTTTTTTGCAACGATCATTTTCAACTTTGCTTCTGACGCCATTTTGTTGCGTCACCCAAGCTCCCGTTGTTCGAGTTATAATTTATAGAAAATATGATATATAAATGGTTTATTCAACAACGTAATTTACTTGAACAAGCACAGTTATAAGCGTAATTATAGTAGGGAATACTAATAGCGAGATGGGGAATATTTTAAAAAGGTATATACTGGCTCAGTCCGACTCGAATGGACCAAAAATATGGTGAAGCGATGCGTGTAAAAAATGCGAGGATTCGAATTATAGTATGAGCGGGAGGAAATATGGTACGCCGTAAAACAATTCAACCAGACGCGAGCTTAAGAAAAAGCAATTCACTCACCTGGCGATGGCACCACGATGTTGAGGGTTTCTCCTTGGAGGCTTTAAGCTTGACTTGAAGGCACAGGGCTTGGTAGCCAGCGTCCGGTTTTGCGAGCGTAATGAATGGATGCGAAGGGTTGCGAACATGCAAGCGAGGGAGGTTTTTAATTAGCTTAGCGCGTGCGAGCAAGATGGCGGGCGGAGCGGCGGCGGCGCGGCGCGGCGAAGATCAGCGATCTCTCATAGCGGTAGTATACGGAAGAATGGCGGTCGTAAACCGTTCGTTCGCGAGTTAGATGCAATGAACGACGGAAGGAGTGAATGCATTCCCAGCCCTCGCTGACTGAATGAATTAGGCGTAACCACATTTTTTGGGCAAATGTGTTGAAAAGAATATTTTCTAATTATAATTTAATTGCATTTATTCTTATATATTTGTACATTTAATACTTATGTTTCATGCTGGGTTATATTCGAATGCAATTTGAATTGTTACTGAAAAAATAAATTGAACAAAATGGCAAGAAACCTCCTAGATAGCTTTTGTATGAATCATCACACAGGCGGGCCGCGAGCCTCATTGCACTGGATTGAAACAGTTCGAATTCAAATTCGAATCTTGCAGCCTGCCTTGCGGTGCGGCCCTCCACGGCTCCAAATGTACTTTGGCGCATTTTTGCACTGCGGCCCGGCCGCCGCGCCTCACCGCGGCTGTATTGTGCGCTAAGCTTGATACAACTTTCTAAAGTTATTATATTGCCGTAACAGCTTTTCTAAAGTGAAGTAGGTAGAATGCTGAGCAATTTAAGTGAAACTTCCTAAGGAGCCTCTTGAGGCCTATTATCGTGGTGTGGCTGGCTTTTGATAAGATTGCTTTTAGAAAATAAATTATAAACATAAATTAAGAAAGCATTATAATAACAGAATGCTGTTTTGTCTTACTGCACTGCAAATACCTCTTATTAATACATAAGAATAAGCATTGATCACCATGCTTGTTAATTTGTGTTGGCGATTTCAGACTGTCAGAGATTCTCATAGATTGGTTAATTAACTTTTCAAGACTGTGTGCAGAAAATAAATATGTCTCTTTTCTAAGATACGAAGATTTAAAAAAATCCTTAATCTGTATCCAGGGCGTCTCCTGCGGCGGCTAGGGGCGTGAGGGCGCGAATTTTGCCTCTTCCTCACGCGTTCCGCCTCCTCCTTCGCGAACATTACTGCTTCGCAGAAGGAGGTGACGGCTTCCCAAGCCCTCTCGCTCCGTACCATGGCCTGGACCAGAGCCGGACGCGAGAGGTCGCCACCGCCAATCGCCTCCACGAGGACACGGCGGTGCTCCGCCCAAGCCGGGCAGACCTCCACCGTATGCTCCACCGTGTCCTCCGGGCGATCCACACAATGGTGACACCCGGGCGTTTCCTCCCGCCTTATCCAGAACAGGAACCACCCGAAACAACCGTGTCCGGTGAGGACCTGCGTCAGGCGGAAGGTGAGGACGCCGTGGCGCCTCTCTAGCCAGTCCTCAAAGAGGGGACCTATCGCCGCAATAGTGCCGTGCCCAATCCAAAGATATCCTAACGACAACACATTCATAGGCGCATTTCATCAAGTACATCCATTTTAATTCGGGCTAATCTGCGAAGCTCCCATAAGAAGCTGTCAATATACAGAATAAGTACATTATGATATACGGGAAGGGAGCAGTTTCTTCGGAGGAGCAAATTGAATTCCTTAGCAATTTCCTTTCATAGTTCGTCATCGGATTAGGTTTTCTTTAGACAGGAGACGATGGTTATATATTCAGTCTTTTGTAGTACAACAACCACATTTTAAGACTGTTCTTGATCGTGATCCTATTTGCACACAGATTCCATATCGAAATAGCATTTTGACGCAACATGACTTTTCGATCAAACTATACTCCATTTATAATAATAGCATTAGACAGAAATTAAAAATAGTTAGTTATTTATCCAACATGTGAGGAAAGTTCGTTTTTCCTATGAGTTTTGATTTTGAGTCTTGAGCGAAGGAAGGATTGAAAAATAGAATCACGAGCGCAGCGAGTGATTATAAATTTCAATCCTGAGTAAGCGAAAGACTCAACAAAACGAATAGCAAATGAACTTGCTCACATGTTCCATACAAAACTTTTCACCACTCCCAGCAAGAAAGTATTCAGTCATCATAGGTAAATAAATTAAATAGTCACAAAGCAAATCAAAATAATTCTTTAATAAAAAATAAAAATTTGACGATTTAATTTTTTCAATATTTTATTAAACTATTTTAATGTTTCTGAACTTATACACTTACAATAATTTGATAAATTTTATAAAAAACATTAATCTTAACTTATAAATATTTCTATTCTACGCATAAACTTAGGTATTTATTTTTTAAAATTACTTTAAAACTTAACATAAAAAAATCCGGCAAGGTTAGTTTTTGAACGGGATCATTACTTTCCTCACTGTTCAAACAGTGAGGAAAAACCAACTTTCCTCACTGTTTTCGTAGAGGACAGACACTTCTTTCGTGCGGGAGTGGTGAAAAGGTTATTTTTAATGCGCACTTTGTAACTAAAGTATATTACGATTGTTTATTAAAATCTATTTATATACCAGCTGTCACACATAAATAGTAATAATTCTAACCATTTATCTTATGAAGTTAAGTGGCTTTCAATTAGATATATTATTTCATACCAATTTAAAATGAGCAGCAACAAAAAAAATTAAGAGCGTTTATACCTTATGAGTGGCAACGTCGCAATTTAGTGTCATATTTATGTCATTATATGTATTTTATGTTTATATTTTAAAATTTCAATCATTTAATCGGAGCTATATTTTAAAAACCTGTTTAATTAACTTTTTAGAATTATGTAAAAACTGTGTAAAAAGTAAGATCGTTGCGTTTACAGTTCTATTTATATGCATTGGAAACTTGCAGGGCGTTATTTTCATTATAAAATAACTGTAAGCATTACGGTTACTTACTTTTTAAACACTTTCACGTAATTCTAAAAAGTTCATTAAACAGATTTTTAAAGTATAGCTCCGATTAAATGATAAAAATTTAAAACCACGAAATATGACACTAAATTGCGACGTTGCCACTCATAAGGTATAAACGCTCTTAAGTAGGGGCGAATAATACCGGGAACGTTTTTCGTTTCACTATAATTCTACTAAATCTAAAATGTTACCTAATCTCTTCATAAGCTGTGATATCCGGGTGTTTCTGATTACACCGGTTTATGATGTCGGTGAAATTGACGTAAATAATGTTCTATGATTGCCATTAATGTCATTCATCTGTGGATACTTGTGAATGCTACGCTTTGTTTTTTCTTATTGCCGAATTTTCGTGGTTTTTTTTTAAACGTTGCCCCACACTAGTAATTTCTCCTGTATTGTGGGTGCGTTTACAAACATTTAAACTCACATACACAAACAGCCAGACCCGGAATAACTACTTGTAGGTCATACACATATTTGTTCCGTGCGGGAATCGAATCTGAGACACGCAGCGCAGCAGTCAATCGCTTAACCACTGCGCCATTTAGTTGTTATTGTTTTTTCATCGTTATTGGTGTTGTTGTTGGGTTGTTTCTACAAAACGTCACGTTTTGTTGAGCTATGGGTGATCCCTGTGCGGGCCCAAGTGGCTTACAACATACAAGTTTTGAGGCTAAACAAAGCCAACGGCGAAAAAAACGTGACCCAAAAATTTTCTCCCACGACATGATAATATCTCCCAAGAAAAAGAGAATGAAACAAACTCCACTTCACGCTGTAGAAAATCAAACTGTACTAAATATTATTAAGCAATTTAAGGAGTCCTGGTCTGCAGGTACCCCTCGTAATAAAATTGAGATTAAGAAGAAAACCGCAGAAAGGATGATTCATAAAAAATGATTATTATAAAAACATTTGAAAGTAACGGGAATTGTGATAAAAAAATTACATATATTTTGTTGACTGTCCTCACCAAATGAAATGAAATGAAAATTAGCAAATGAACACCCCATTGTCATTGGCTAATAATGAAGTAATATTATTGTATTCCAAACCAAAACATGCAAAACGAACTAATAAAGATAGAAATGTTGTTGCTACTTTTTTTATAGTACATGGTATAACATTTATTTCCAACAGTGAAATTATATAGGGGGTACATAATAATTACAATTACATAAATAACCTGTATTAATTTTATTTAACAGGAACAACTAAATGGCTTGTAACGGATGCTAAATTAATATTATCATGATCCAGAGAAAGGTAATGGAGATTACCACTCAGAAATGGATGCCTTTAACTTTGAAAAGTTATTCAAATAACTTTTTACCAAAATTGAGAGTGGCGCTGTAATTGTTATCGACAATGCGCCAAAGAAACTGGAGAAACTGCCAACTATAGCCACACTAATGGTGTATAGGAGTAGTTAAAAGCAAAAATATTCCTGTTGAGAAAAAATACCTCAGGGCAACTTTATTAGAAATTTAACAAAACTAAAACATTTATACCAAAAGTTTGTTGTAGATGAGATGGCTAGAGAGAAGGTAATGTATATGGTATTGTGCCTCAACCCAACCCTATAGAATTAATATGGGCTCAAATGAAGAGTTAATTGGCAACAAGCTCTGGATAATATTACGCCAGAACGATAGCAGTCTTGCGTTGCTCATGCAATTAAAGAAGAGGAAAGGTTTTACCAACACATTGTGTGTTAAGTTGTTATTTTAAATAAGATATTGTTAAAAAAAGTACTATTATTTCATAAATTAAACTTAAATCATCATGCGATTAGTTGTTTCACTAATTTGCTTTGTTGTGAGTTTGTAATGTGTGATAAATAGTGATCGGAGTAGGTAGATTGAAATGGGGTCATTGATCCGAAACGTATTTATTAATATGGACATTCCTCCGGAATTGGTGGATTATTTAAAAAAAACCGGAACATATGTAGGAATTTTATTCTGCCAGAGTGGAAGGAGTCATTTGATGTTTTGCCATCCTCAAAAAAAAGGTAGGAATTGTAATAAAATGAGCAATATTATTCTTTATTATTCTTCATATTTTTTTTAACGGCACACAGTCACGATTTGACAAAACCCAACGACCAATCAGAACAAAGGATCATGGGTGGTACAATAACCGGTTATCAGAACAATGCGTACGCCCGCCGACGACATGCCAGGTAGCTCACTCGTTTACTTCGGTTCGTAGAGTGCGCATCTTTGTTTGTTACTGTAGTAGTTAGTGTTACTGTGTTACTGTTAGTGTAGTAGTAGTACTTACTGATTAAAAATGTGAATAAATGTAAAATGTACATATTTAACAATAAACAATGTTGATTTTTATCTTTTTTCTTTATTCTACCCCTTTTTTTTTTGGTCCTAAAATCTGACTAAAATCAACCTGTTCCTTCGTATGCCCTTTACGTTTCAGAGTCGTGGTGCATCCTTAGAACAGTCTCACGACCCCAGCAGGCATTGGCCCTCTATGGGGCCCCGTCATTTATTCTACCCTTAATGCAAATTACCATGACCACTATGAAAATATTTAAATTTAAGTGCAACAATTTATGTCTATCTATAAAAGTTCTAGCCATAAAAGGCTAAAAATAAAAAAATAAAAATTAAAGCTTCGATCGGAATTCGATTGTTTTTATTATTCAACAGATAAATAATGAATTAATTTAGTTTGATACCTTCCTTTAAATTTTGAATTGAGTAGGAATAATATCACTACCAACATTAACAATATTTAATTGAATCCGGAAATACCGGAATTACTTTCCGGGAAAATGGCTTATCCATGTTATTCTTTCTGTGTGTTTTTATGATACAAGTACCAAAAATCAATCTACCTACTCCGATCACTGGTGATAAAGCATACTTAAAGAAAATAAATAATTCGTTTGTATTTAGAGTAGGTACTGTCTTAGATCTATTTTTCAAAGTACCTAATGTTAAATCAAATTTAAATAATAAAAAAATATAAAAAATAATAATTTTATTTTAATTGTAATTAAAATGGTTTTAACATAACTATAAAATATAATATTTTGCACTTCTACTTCTACGAGACTCTTTTTTCAATGCTATAATAAATGGAGTATTGGCCCCGACACGAAACGACTGGAATATGTAATGTGTGTGGATGTCATCGTCTTCAGAATACTCAATAACTCCTAATAACACAAACCTATCAGATCATGAAATTATCAGCAGCAGAGTACGTTTGTCCACCGCAGCCGTCACCGGGACGTCACCGAGAATGAAATGATGGCACCGAAGTAGCGATACATACATTTAGTATGGCCGCGTGTCTACTGCACGCCTGTCACCCGAGCGCCGTCATTTCGTCGCCGAAGTTTTTAATAGTTCGGCGCGACTGGTAGAACTTGGCCCGGGATTGTGACAGGCCAATGTGCCGGGAATACAAAACACGTTTGATATTGTCCACACGCTGCATCGCACCGCACGTGGCACCGTTCCTCCGGATTTTGTTTTGTCTATCATAAATAAATTCATAACATACTAAACCGCCGAGTTCGGTCGCGGTGGACAAGTGATTGCCGTCACTGGGACGTCACGTTCGGTTTGATAATTTCGCTGCGGTGCACAAACGCCCTAAGGGTCCTCTTGTTTGTTTAAGCTGATATCAGACGCTTCACTCGAATGAATGGTTCAGTGAATGTTCATTTTTGTTTCATTTCACTTTCATCTGCTCATTTCATTTTCAGTACCTAGGCGATTGAAAGTGGCCAAGTGCCAAAATCCAACATCGTTGGATCGGTTCACTAATACTTTCACTTCGAGTGAACGATGACTGCTTTACGTTCAACGGCGGTTTATGTGTTAATGCTAAATGAATGTAGATGTCACCATTCATTTAATTTTAGGGCTTTTAGAGATAATAAAACCACAAAAGAGGCTTATATTAAGCTTTTATTAATCATTCACATTGTACGATCATGTAGGTACATAAAATATTTTAATTTTAAAATGGCCAGAGGACTAAAGAAATTTATTAATGCCGACAATCGCTTCTTGAATGGAAAACAATACTACAACAACTTGTTGATCACAATGATAATTGTAACACGTACTTTTATTAAGTAATTAGGTATGTTTACTACAAAATATATTTGTTGCAATTTTATTTGGTAAGGGTACTCCAAGGGACAATGGGGTGCAAATGGCAATGAAATCGTAACGAAAAATAACAATTATCCTTATTAAAGTTGATAACAGAACTGGTAGTCTTATTCTGTATTGTACTTGTGAGTAAAAAAATTGTAGTAAATAAAGATTTAAAATTTTGATTATAAGGCATACAAGTCGCAAACTAGCCCAGCAATTACGGGCTAAATCGATAGATAATATACGTTCCCAATTACCTCTAGTACGTAGACAAAAATAAATTATCATGGTATTCAGAAACACGGGAACCGATACTCGATTACAGTTATAACATATCTTTTACTGCATTTTCAGAATGTACTTAATGAGAATTAAAACAAGTTGTAAAAAACCTAAAACACTATTTAAAAAATAAATCTTTTACAACTGGAAATATGACATCAGTTTCCGTAAAAAAATCAGCGGAGTCCTAAGCAGATTTGTATTTTGAAACACTGTATTTTTAGAGAACACATCTAAACATGAATCATAATTTTCTAATTGAACAATGTTATATTCACATAATTATACTCACATTTTACATAGATAAACAACATATTTAACTAATAAAATACAGATTTGCAAATCTGCCTCGTTGGCATAGTGGTCGCAAATGCGACTACTGAGCCTGTTCTGAATTCGATTCTCGAGCTGAGTTATTGAATTTATTTTGTATTGTTATATGAATGGCTCTCGACTCGCCCCGTATTATATATGGGACTTGTAGCAGTGCCGTCAAAATGTGGCTACAATAATACCCCTACCTACCCCTTTAAGTTGTCTCATATTTGGACAGTCCACACCACAACGCAAACATTGTCTTACCTCACTTTCGTACATTTGGTATGAACCATCACACACTACAGACGGGCCTCTTCCCATTTTTTGTTTGTAGAAAAATGTGATGCAATAAGGCCTGATCGCTGCCCCTTGCTCAAGCCGTCTTGCGGCGTTGAGCCTGAGGCTTCAAATGTTTCCCTAAATACTCACGATCCAATCCAGCCTGTCCCTTACTGCCCTCCCCCAGAAATGCCTTAAGATATTTTTTTTTATTAAAGCATCCACAGGATAGCCCGGTTAAGCAGCCGACAACCTCCTAAGGTGGCCGGAGAAAATGCGGCTGTAATGTGCACTTGTCTTTAGGAGTATGTTTGTAACCAAGTGTTGTACATAAGTATACAAAATGTCGACACTTTATTGACCGTGTTACTTTCGGTTGCACTGAACTTTCACAATTAAACCGGGCGAACAAGCCGTGTACACAATTATTAGAAAACTGTTTGTTGTTCACTCTTGTATTGCATGGAATGAGAGTTTTATCGAGCGAGCTCGTGTTTTGATTTTCATTTGTTTTTTTTTTTAATATTGTATTTCGAAATTCGTTTTAGAGATAAATTTCGTTAATTGAGGAAACATTTATAGTATAATAATCCATATTTTCCACTTTTGTAACAATTTGTTTATCGTACCAGTTACAATCAGCTTAAATTGGCTTGTGTTGATTGTACATGTCATGAGAGTTATAAATACACATGCCAATTTAGAAGTTGATCGCATCTGGGACGTGAAAATTACATTAGGTACAAGGTGTTCTTACGCGTATTTGAGTGGTGCTAAAAATAAAAAGTGAGGTCGTAAACATTTTCCGTCATAAAGGGAAACATTTGAATAAATAATTTTGAGGGTTTATACTTACAACTGAAGCGATTGTCAGATACATTTCATGGATGTTACCTAATACGCCTAAATGTATCTATTTTACAATTATTCATATACTTTCATCTATACAATAGCACATAAATAATTTATCTATTTTTCAAATATATTTCGCTTCAATATACACATTTTTCTTAACTTATCACATCTTTTAGCCTAACAAATAAACTTTCTACAATAGTCAGTGTAAAGAGCTGCAGGAAGACTTTCAACACCAATTTGGGAGACGGAACCTTGTCATGAAACCCTTAATTCAATTTGCCCCAAACAGGTTTTCTTATCGGGCTTACGAAATCATACAATAATATTGGGTTAATTCCTCCCTAATGTGTAATTCCATTTTCCCCGAGTTTACCCGTAGGGGCTAATCGAATTGTTCCGAAAACAAGTTGTCTCCCGCATGGCAATTTACGATTAAATACCATAACCTCTGCTTTACAGCGTAACACTAATCATATCGAAAATATTCTGCTGAAATATATTAGACAATAATTTAATTCTCAAAATACGTTCTCACTTTGAAAATCACCTACCAACATGAAATATTCTGTTTACGAACGAGAAAAATAAAATAAACATCGTTATAATTTTCTATTATTCTATAATCTTAGATCTAGAATGAGATACAACAAAGAATTCCAACTATAAAGGTACAGATGAAACAAGAATTACGTAGACGCACATAGGATAATCCCCGGAGAACTGAGTTCTGAATATTCCATGGTAACCTTTAATCTAGGGTAAGACAACACTCAAAGCAGTAGCGAGAAGGATTTTATTCCACAATGTTCTTTACATCTGTACTTATTTTAATTTATTCAGATGGTGCATATCAAATGGAACCTTGGAGGAAATTCAGTTATACGAATTACAGATTCAATATCTACCTTATTTTAATTATTGTTTTTTTTATTTTATGATTTATCATTAACATGGTACCTATTCGAATGCCGTTAGATAAATATTCAGAAATAGCTTTTATATGCGATACCGTAATAAAAATAGCGATAGTTTGGTTAATCCTTGGAACCCTGTAGTAACTAGATCAGATAGGTATAATTGACATACAAAAGCTCAGGAAGAAAAGGGACACATTCGAAGAAGTGGTTGAAAATATGCAATAATAACACCATCTTCAAATTAATATACACTGTAACAATAAACTCTAGTTACATTATAATATTATTGTATGAACACATTAAAATTATATTTCATTTTAATTTATTTCAAATATTTAAACTCAAGCAAGATGCTTTTAATAATGACATCAGAATAGTTGTAGATATAATAAATATAATAAGGGTGTATAATTGTAAAATATATATTTAGCAAAACAAAGTGTAGGACAACCTTATTCCTTGAAAGTGAGACAAGGAAAAGCGTAAAGGTACACAAAATTGTATAGTAGGTATAAATAAAAGGTAATTATCTAAGAAATATTGAAACTACATACTATAAGCCGCTTCGTAGGTAAAATATTTGATCGGGGATAGGCGAGATTCAGAGTCATTCAATTTAATTGAAGGGTAAATTTACGAAGTATGAGACCGCAGCCGAGGAGCCATACCGGGTACTTTTGGAGGCAGCTTGAGGTGGCGTTCGCGTGACTTGTGTCAGAATGTGGCTTCTTCAAACTTAGTTCGTTGACCGCCACTGTGAATGAAAAAGAGAATGAAATGAAGAGTAACTAAGGCTGCATTCATATCAAACGTAGGTATAGTTTGTTGCCGACTGGAAGCGTCTAGCTCAAAATGTCTGACTCTCCCTTGATTTTCAGACATTCTCATAGTCGACAGCCGACTAAATGTTTGGTGTAAACGCGGCTTTAAGACCGAAAGCCATAACCCGTGTCCTTAACAAAAGCAAACGTCCCACGAGCATGCGATCCGGAACACATCATGATCGCACTAACAGAGCCCACCCGGTTTCCGAAGAAAAACTGACATGAACGCGACGTTCGCTTTTGGTTAAGACGCGGCCATATTCTGTCAAGGTAACTTTTGTTATTTGCCTATAATAAAGAGTTGAATTTTGTATGTCATTTCGGTTAAATGACTTGACTTGCTAATTTGTTGTTTCTAATTTGTTGTACCTAATACTTTCATTAATAAAAATCAAACGTCTTTAAACTATGCCATCGCTCTCGATCTGTTCTTGCCTTACTGTTAAGTTGTTGCACATTGTTCAGGTGGTGGTAACTAGACTAGGAAATTGTTTATTGGAAACATTTCATCGACAAAAACTCTTCAGTATGTGATTAGTAGAAGCGTAGTTAAGGCTCTCACATAATTATAAACTCATCTAGCTTAGTTTTATAATTGGAGTATTTACTTACGAAGACCTACCGAGATTCTCGTAAACGAACACTTATAAGTTATAGTTCGGTACCCGTAACGTTCGTGAACCACGCTAAGATCAGGATTTTGCTTATTTTAAGCTGAAACTTAACTCACTCGCTAAGTTTCTTGCGGGATCCGCATTAATGTAAATGAAAGTTTGTTTCGCAGTTGCTTTTTAAGTTTTGCGAAGTTCTTTGAAACAGAATAATAGACAGCATTTAAGTTTTTCGGAAGAAGTTGGAAAAAGTAACGTTTAGTGAAGTGGCGGAAAGTAGAAAATAACTTAGTATAATTAAGTTTGCTTTATGAAAAAGTATCATAAGTAAAACCAAACGAACTCTTGAATTGTTACTTCTCAGTTGTTAAAAGTAAAATTCTGCTCGCCAGTGAATTCTAACAATGTCTAGCTGGTTTGCGAATATTAATAACTATTAACAAATACAATGAGCGTTACAGAGTGAGTGGGTCGCTCTGAGCATAATTTATGTCTAGCGTAAGAGTCGACGGCGCGTTGGCGCCACATAGACGTTGTGTAAATGCATACGCTGCGCTAACGCGTACTTGCGTTCGCGCAACGTCTATGCTGTGACAACTATTAATCGACGAACGCTTGCGCTCGCTCTAGGCTTGTTCAGGGGCATGTAAGGTACCGTTATTGCTTAAGCAATTTTTTTTTAGTCTATCTATTATAAACCACATGAAGAATCCAAAGATACTGAAAACAATATCTTAACTCACCAGTAACAGTCTGCTTCTTTATATCAGCGAACTTCTCCCCAGGACCCACTTCATCAGGTATGGTTGCAGTACAAGTCAGTTGAAGTCTGCCATGCGCGGGCGCCTTAAGCTCTGCTATCGACACCCATAGAGATATGGGTATCACTGGCGGTACACGTGGCCTTTCTTGAATCTATTGGAAAAGGAATGTGATTGTTAATATGGATGATGGTGCAGGTTTAGAGAAGGTAGATAAACTTGTTGGTAGGGACATTGTTAATATTGGAATGTTTGATTGAACATGGAAATACTTGTAACATGAACGGTGAGTTAGGAATTGATTCGATTGGAACTTCTGCCACAACATTTACAATAATATTTAATAACATTTGCATAACATCATATTCAATGAATTCCACGAAATCAACATGAGAAATCTTACCATCGAATTCTAAGCAAACACTTTGGGTAAAGCATACTCAACTAAAGCATGTAACTTCGAAAACATTTCTTAAGAAGGTTCTAAAACAATTAAATATTCCTCAAGTGCCTTAACTTGGGTGAAATTATTAACGTAATCCCAGCTCAGCTGCCAAACTTGGCTAATTTTACGTTCTTACAAGCACGTCACGGATGTCAAAGAATAGGAAATTGGAAATATATGGACTCGGTAAAAAATCGATTCGAACAAATGACGAGGTCGGGAATTTGAATTACGATAAAGGTATTAGAGAAACAGAAAAAGGGACCGAGTATTGGCTGAAATTAAATTTTTCCAAAAGAAATGGATGGTTTGGCATCGTTTCGGCGATTGTAAGAGTCGATGTTATGGAAGATCAATGGAACGAATAAAAGTAATGGAAGGAAAATAACAATTAAATAGAATGTATTTACATAGAAGAACTAGGTACTATTGATATTATGCATTTGAAACTTAACTTGATAAATTACTAATAGTCATAAAGATAGAAATCAAAAAGCTTATTTTAATCCATAAATCACTAAACAAACCACAACTGAATCAAAATAAGTGACAAAAATAATAAATCAGCATAAAGTTATAACTCATATCCGACCACAAAACATTGGAACATTAATCCAACAGAACAGTACTGGACATAATACAGTAAAGAAATTTAAAAATGTTACCACCACAAATAAATATATTTTTAGATCAAAACCGTTTGTGCTTGAACGTCTGTGGCCCGACCGTTTTCATTTCGATTGAAGATGGTTGTCAATTTAAACAGGAAGGATGAAAAGAGTCATATTGAGATACAGAATCACTTGTACTTGAGCCCAATCGACTTCAGATTGAGATTGTTTTTTGTTTTTTTATTGTAAGACCTCCGCTTTGATTTGTTCTTTATCTGGTACATTCATTGCGATCTTTCAATTTGTTCTTTTCAATTGCGAGATTAAAAGATGTTCGTGCTATAAATAGTTACGAGAAGAGATCCGTTTTCTTTGAAAACAATCGGTTTATCGTTGTCTTTAATCATTTGTCCTATTTCTTTCAATTTAAGAGCTTTTGATAACAAGACTCAATTAAAATATTATGTAATCGCCAAATGAATAATCAGCCATTAAAGTTCCCACTGCTGGGACTGGGACACAGGCTTCCTCTCGGTGAGGAGGAGTGGGCCGTAATCTACCACGCGGGCCCAAGGCCGATTTCCCCACGATGTTTACCTTCACCGTTTTGAAAGAAAGAAAGACATCTTTTATTTGCTGATAATGTATACATACTCGTATAAGTTGGAATATTTGTTAAGTGTCCCGATACATTTTACCTTACGGCATGCAACATATTTGGTTTGAATTAAATAGTACTATATATACAACTATCGATGCGATTATTACAGAGAGAGCAGAGAGCAGTGTTGTTGCAATAATTTATACAAAGTAAAACGCCTCTCTCGGTTCGAACCTACGACCTACAACACGTTAGTCGCGGCCGTTACCACTGTGCCACCACTGCGACTGCACTGCACTGCGTGGTAGTTTACGGCCCACTCCCTCTCACAGAGGGGAAGGCCTGTGTCCCAGCAGTGGAAACAATATAGGCTGATGATGATATACTATGTAGGAATTAGGGCAACATGTAGGTAAAACATGGTTCTTTTATCTTCAAAGCAATCTTATAACTTAGACTTCCTTTAATCCGAATAGAACTAAAAATAACAACCCTTAGACTTACCTTTACCATTTCCTCGCTCTGCTGATCCTTCAAAGTGCACTTATGATGCTTGGTTGTGTTCACAGGTGGCGCCATAGTGGTTTCACTGACAAGCGCCCAGTATTTGGCTGTGTAGTTAAATTCCGGTGCGATGTAGCGATGCTGATGTTTCCTACTGCGGTAACCACCTCCCCCCTTCGTGCGGGTGGAACTTGAAACGCGGTAGGAGAAGTATTTCACTGATTCTTCGTCAACCTAGACAGAACGTAATTTTTTTTAGAATCAAATTTTGTTTAGTTTACGATAGACTTGTTAATCTTTTATGAATAGTATCCACGAAAACTCTTAGCCAGAATCAACAATGATGATCACCAGAAAAGTGCTGAGACAATCAACATTTTATAGACATTATAAGACAATTACAATGCAGCAATGGCGTTAATTTTTCCATAGAAAAGATACACTTCCAATAATAAACCTTACGTACCTTTTCATTATCAATGTACCACGTGAGCCGCGGCGCAGGCGCAGCAGGCGCGCTCGTGCAGTTGGCACGCAGTAAACCCCCCACCACAACGTCCGGCTTACCGAACGTTATGATTGGCGGATGCTTTTGGGAATCTGGATGAAACAATAACGCATGAATAATAAAATCAAGGAGAGCAGTGGTGGCCCAGTGTTAGCGGCCCCGACTTAAGAGTCGTGAGTTCGAACCCAGGCAGGTGCTTTATTATGTGTAATTTATTTCATCACCAATGCTCTCAAAACGGTGAAGAAAAATATCGTGAGTAAACCAGCATATCCTAAAACCAAATATTCGAAGACATGTCACATCTACGAAGCCGCACTGGGCTCGCTTGGTAGATTACGGCCCACTCCCTCTCACAGAGAGGAGGCCTGTGTCCCAGCAGTGGGAACGTTATAGGCTGATTATGCATAGGTATGCTATATGCTACTAAAATCAACGGTCGAGTTAAGTCGTCATTGATAATACCAATGGTTAAGTCAAGCCTGAAAATCAGATAACCAGTCTAACTCACTGGGTTGCTACCCAGTAGCTACAATACCCCTTGGTAACTGGATTGAAGAGGACAGATGGCAGACGCTCCATGTAAAATACTGAAACTTAACCTGCAACCGCTTAGACTGGAAATCGACCTCAACATATTTGAGATAAGACTAGACAGATGGGGATGAATAATACCAATAGAAAACTTATAATTTTGATGGTTTAATTTGCCAAATAGTTTGTTAAAGCTTTAATAGAACTGTAGGAACATAGATTTCAGCGACTATAGCTCAAATGCTAAGAGCTGACATCAATCCATTTGACAAACTTTTTGTTTAACTTCTATATAATGCTAATTTCCAGGACATTATACACCACAGTAATAGTGACCAAAGGAGATGGATAAGGGTCCCGTACAACTTGGCCTAGAAATTGACGTCAATAACGCAAAATGTATTATGAAGCAAGCAATGTATTTTGTGTATTTCTAAGCCCTGTATATTTTTGTTCGTCGTAAAACTTTGTGAAGGGCCACAAGGCCCTTTCCAAATTCGTCGACAACAAACTTGTCAAAAAAAAATAACTAACCTGTCCACAATAACCAAAAACACAGCCAACTATATTTTTGAACAAATCATTCATGATGCTGTCACACGCGGCACCACAGAGTTATAAATAAAATAGAAATCATCAAAGCTTATTACCCGACTGACAAGAAGGGTTATGTTTTTGGCGCTTGTCTTTGTATGGTACATAGTTATGCTCTATTTAAATAGGATTATTATTTATTCTCTCGTAACTTCCAGACGTCTGTATGCGTTACACCGCCGACGCCCAGCGGCAGCGTAAAGCACTTCATTTTCAGATTTTGAAGGAAATTCCCAATCCAATAGGTGAGGTTTCATAAAAATTAAAATGGAGGACTTTAAAATCCAATAAGTAAAGTCGTGAAAACAGTTTTTAGTACGTCAAAATAAGGGCTCCAGGAGACGATTCCAAAAATATGACTTATGACCTTGAAATCACCAGGGTCATTTATTTATTTTTATTAGTTCTCTAACACTACTAAAGTAAAAGTACACAAAACTAAAGTTTACACTGGTTTTAAGCTAAAGGAAACATGCAAAAATGTGAATGAAACAATGCAACAATCACTTACGATTATGATCTTAAGTGATAAAAAGTCGTTTCTTGTCTACATCAAAAATAATTAATGGCATATATAAGCTCTAAAGCGTACTCTTTCTAACACACAGGATGTTTCGTATAGAAACAAGAAAAATAAAATGTTGCGTTTATTTTTTTAATGCCTCCCTCTAGGTTAGTTATAGCTCTGTGCAAAGCATAATGACATGACAAATGCATGACAATGACAGGCAGTGACAATTATTATGAAAGATAAATAACATTATCTATCGATTTAGAAATGAAAGCGATACACTAATCACTTATTAAATATTTACGTTACCCTGTCTCTTAAACCAGGGTATACCTGTATCTTAAGAGACAGTGGGCGGCCATAAGGTTATGTTTTAATATTACCTATTATTTAAGAGCGTTTAAATTTATACCTTATGAGTGGCAACATCGCAATTTAGTGTCATATTTCGTGGTTTTCAATTTTTATCATTTAATCGGAGCTATATTTTAAAAATCTGTTAAATTAACTTTTTAGAATTATGTGTAAACTGTGTAAAAGGTAAGAAATCGTTGCGTTTACAGTTCTATTTATATGCAAATAATACATTGGAAACTTGCAGGGCGTTATTTTCATTGTAAAATAACTGTAAGCATTACGGTTACTTACTTTTTAAACACTTTCACGTAATTCTAAAAAGTAAATTAAACAGATTTTTAAAATATAGCTCCGATTAAATGAAAAAAATTGAAAACCACGAAATATGACACTAAATTGCGACGTTGCCACTCATAAGGTATAAACGCTCTTAAGTGAGGACTCTGACGATCTACCCACAATTAAACAATGATCAGAAAATGGTAATGGCAAGTAAAATTGAATAAAATTACATAATTAACTTAATCTAGTGAGTGTGTATGTATGTGCATGTACATATGTCCGTGTATTCATGAGTGTGGATGTGTTAGGTTATGTAGGTTAATATAGATTCTGTGAGATCATAGTCTTGTTGAAGTAGCTTATATCTTATATAGTTATTATTCAATACGCTTTAAATACATTTTAAATATTTTATAGCCTAAAAATACTCGTGAAATCATATCAATTCTTAAAAGTGTCCTTTGGTTATTGTTCAAAATTAAAAGTTGATAAGCGGCAATAACGATAGTAAAATAAACACACAAACTAAGTTAACAACTCAAATAATAATTTCAAACATTATCACAGAGATAAATGACAAATTTTAGAGTTTACAACATTATTTCACAATAATATTTACAACATCCAAGTTTAGTATTCATAGCTAACGATTCATTTAATTTAATTGCTGTCACGTTACCAAATTGTTTACTCTGAGTGTCTACTTCTACTGAATTTATTTACTGTAATCATTTTAATGTGACATAACATTGCTATTAAGTTAATTTATTTATTTGTGTGTAGTGGTAGACACTCTACCATCCCCCCCTGTACTAGAGAGCTCCCTTTTAAATGGTAATTTAGACTTTATTGGACAAAACGGAAAAGTATTTGTGTGTTATATAATAAATAACTATTCGAAATAAATAAATAAAATAATTCATTTTGCCAACAAAATATGACCTACAGTTTGTACAACAACAATAATAAATTTATATCAATTACTAATAAGTCTAATAACAATATCCTCAGAAATAACACAGACACACTTTTATCCAGGGTCCAATTAAATATCTCACAAATAATATATTATTAATCGGAGTGGTTTCAGTCAAATAGAATACACCTAATACCTATGGGTACGTACTTTCGACGTCTTCAACCATTATGTGAACATCAAAAATCTAATAATAGAGTTAACATTTTCAGAAAGGCCTTTTGTGATAATGGCGATGGGTAGCTAAATTTGAACACAGACAAAAGAGAGGTTATAGTATGTTTTAATGCAAGGAGGATAACTTAGGATGTGATAAAGAGAGAATGGTGCTATTCTTTGTATAACTAGTGCTGATCTATAAAACGTTCTTCAAGCCTCAAACGCCCACTAACATACACTAATGTACCACAACACTATGTAATTGAGTTAAATGCTTATTTTTATTATTTTTCTCTAATAAAGAAGAAAAAACTAAGCCAACCGTCATCAGGTCCTTTATGCGATGATATGATAGAAGCGCGGAAAGTTTTTAAAGGGAAGCTGAAGTCGTGTCAAAAGCAACAAGAGGCCATTAAATTAGACATCTTAGCCTCACAACACGCAAATTCAGATTTTTGTAGTTTCTGGTTTGAGCGCGGCCCAAGGCCTTCCCGTGAGTGTTGAGGGCGTAACTAAAACGCAACTTATAGCCGAGGTGTTCAAAGACCACTTCATGCTTCGAACACCATTGGGACCAGCGCAGCGGGTGATCGACGATGAAACCCAAACGGTACCCATTTCCACTCTTATCACAGCTAAAGACGTTAAAATAGCTCTTAAAATATGAAAACAGGGATATCCCCAGGTCACGACGGACTAAGTATAGAGTACTTGCAGCATACGGGTTGCCACTTGCCAAGAGTTTTGGCGTTACTGTTTAATCTTTGTTTCGCACACTCTCACTTGCCTAACAGCATGATGAGGGCGGCAAAACAGGAGATTCATTAGTTTAGTCGAATTATAGGTCTATTTCTCTGACAAAGATTGTCGCTAAAGTGCTTGACAGTGTGCTTAACGTACAGCTAGAGAAAAATATATCCTTACAGGATGTGGTTTTCGACCTTGCTTATTCACCAAAAGTGCAATCGCGAGCAATAAGCACACGGTCAGGTACTACGCTGACAGGAGTACACCAGTCTATGTGGCGTTCCTGGATCTCTTCAAGGCCTTTGACCTGGTCTCATATGACATTCTTTCGGATAAGTTAAAGGAAACAGGGATGCCCAATGAGTTGCTGAACGTTTTTAGGTACTGGTACGGCAACCAAACTAACGTTGTGAGGTGAGGGATTGGCTATCCTCTGCCGTACAGCTTGGAGTGTGGCGTGAGGCAGGGGGCCTTAACCTCCCCAAATCTTTCTAACTTTTATCTGAGTGCATTGATCGAAGGACTCGGCAATGCGCATGTGGGCGGTTTTGTTGAAGGGGTCTGTTTTAACAACATCAGCTATGCGAATGACATGGTGCTGTTGGCTCCCTCGGTCATTGCATTCAAAAAACTTGTCAAAATCTGTGAGAACTATGCTGCCAGCCATGGATTGCTATCTATATAATGTGAAGAAGTCTGAATCCGTTTTGAGGCTGCTGGCAAGAAATGTCCAGTAAATGTGCCACCAATAAAAATGTACGATGTTCCGATTTATCGGTTAGGTACATCAGTTTAAATACTTGGGACAATTAATTGCTGACAACCTTAGAGATGATGCTCATGTTGAACGGGAACGCAGAGCATTGGCTGTACGGGCGAACATGTTGACCCGTAGATTCACTTGATGTACAGAAGCGGTCAAACACAAGCTATTTAAAGCATACTGCAGATCTCTGTAATTTAATGCCCTATGGATCAGCTGTACCAAACGTGCCATCAGTGCGCTGCGCTTCTATTATAATAACGCCTTCAGGGCGCTGATGCGGCTGCCGCGTTACTGCAGTGCGTCAGAGATATTTGCAAAAGCCCGAGTCGACAGCTTCTCAGCTATCGTACGGAAGAAAAGTGCGTCTCTGCTCGCCAGGTTGCGTGGCAGTGGTAACGACCTCCTGAAGCTGATAGCTGACAGGCTTGATGAGAGCCTCATAATAGGACCTCTCATCAAAACAAAACTGTCTATCGTAGTGTATAAAATACTAACATACATCATAAGCCATAAGTATTTTTGATTGTTTTTTGTCCGTGTGGACCATTGTTGTCTGTTAAATAAATAACAAATAATAATAAGCATTTTTGAGAAAAACGTCTGTGACCGACCGACTGCGAGATGATCGCTTAATGTTTCCGTTCCCTTTTTTGAAGTACGAAACCCTAATTACCACAGAATCGCTTATCGCAAAGAACCTTAAGGCCAAATATTAAAACAGTTTTCTTCATGCATGACGCAGCAACGTTCTACTCGCTACAAGAAACAACACAATGTAACCCACCTAACATTATGTAGTATCTAACATCACAGAAAACAAATTACGGTTATTAATGAAATTTTCTTATCTCCTGCTTATTTTCTCATCACATCCCCTACCATTATTCCCTGTCATTTTATCTACCGGCAAAGTCTAGGAGCTTCTTACAAAATAACTATTATCATCTGAAGCGTTCAAGATTGAACAATTTATATTCATGACTAGTATGAGCTATAATCAAAATGTAAGTGTCATTGTATACTTTTGAGCTGTATTGCTAGAGATACGAGATATCTTTTATCATTTCATGGAACGTTTTAAAGACGCTTTTTTTTTTAATGGTTTGGATCGTGTTTTGTTATTATTATTATTAATTACAACGGTTATAGACCAGTAACAGTAATTAATTAATTCATAACTGTGTACAGCGTTAATATTAAATAAAATAAAAAATACATTTCGTTAGGTTACAAATTATTAGAACTTGCAATTATTCATATACAGTGTGTTTCACAAAATCTCGAGCACAATAACATGAGTTGGTTGAATCTGTCGGTCAACACGTCACAATCGGGTATGTCAAAAGTGAGGGCATAGATTGCGCTGATTTGCGCTGCCCATGCGACACAGCGGGGAATGCGCACGGGACACCGTGCGGCACTGTGTAGTCGCGAATAGTCTGTGGCGGCGTTTAGACCGGTGGCATAGGTAATTGTCAGGAACATAAAATGTGCTTATTATGTTGTGCATTACATACATTTACATTATGTTGTGTGTTACATTCCGTATAATTTTCAGAGCAGTGAAGATCTGCGTTCGAGACCACCGGACAGCTAAGGAGTTATATCCTAGAATAACTAGTAAA
The DNA here is from genome assembly GCA_937001585.2 of Brachylomia viminalis. Lineage (NCBI taxonomy): Eukaryota > Metazoa > Arthropoda > Insecta > Lepidoptera > Noctuidae > Brachylomia > Brachylomia viminalis. The sequence goes on along the minus strand of OW443302.2, from coordinate 6,735,457 downwards.
AATCCGTGGGGTACATAAATCGATAGTACCCGTGGTTTCTCTTATACAAGTAGCGTAGGAAGGCCTTTTGAACTTTTTCAATTACTTGGGTGTATGTTAATTCATATGGACCCAAACACAAGCTGCAAATTCTAATTTACTTCTAACAAGGGAATTATACAATATTTTGATGATGCTAGGGTTACGGAAGTCACGTGCATTACGCAAGACAAAGCCAGCCCAGCCGTCTGTATGACTCGGCGGCCACTAAGGAGATGTGCTCGTGAAATGTCAGGCGACAATCAAATGTCACACCAAGATCACGGATGTTGAATACGCGAGTTACGACTGTATCACCCAATGTGTATACGGCTTGACTAGGTCGTGATTTCCGGCTGAACTTCATAACACAACACTTACTAGTGTTAAAATACAATTTATTAGTTAGAGTCCACTGCAACACTCGGTCAATGTCGCTTTGACGATCATCACTGGTGTTCGTTTTTCAATTTGTTCTACATCATCTAGTTAATACTGTCATAGTGACCTGGTAACACAGTTTCATGTAAGATCCCAATTCTGATTGCCATGTCCGATCGTTCTCGCGTTTAATGCTAGAAACTTTAGTAGCAGTCTAGAGTTCTAAAATTGAACTTGGTAATTCGTAAGGCCTTTTTTTTTGAGTGTGTGAAATCATCAAATAACTTCTGCCGCTCTGGGCAGAGCGGGAGGGCGTGTCAGACTCTTACTGACTAAAACCCACCCGTGTTCCTTCAATTGCCTGTGCCAGGGGCCACGGTAACCCTTTCGGACTTTCCCGCAACCTTGGCCTTCGATTGACCTTAGATTCGTAAGGCCTACATCTGCGATCCAATGAATCTACTTAACCTCTCAAAGATATGGGACTGGCGTTATGAATGTATTTAATTATGTAATGCATTAATCACAACGGCAACAGTTAGGGCAAATATTATTTAAGTGTGTAAGTAGTAATGTTTTATTAAAATAAAAGTACCTATTTAATTTTATTTCACTCACAAAACATTGCTACTTTTCAGTAGGTACAGTGAAAATATTTATTTATACATAATAATGTATTATGTACATAATTGTTAATAAACGGATATGTTAATAATAAATAACATATCCGTTTATTAACAATTACACATGTATTCAGAAATAACACAGTTATTTAAGCGAATAATTCATTATAATTTCAACAATTCCACGGGTATTTCGACAACTCCCAATTGCATAGTATTTACAGCTATAAATTAAAGACATAACCCTGTCTTTTCTGTCACGCAGTCGAGTAATAAAGCTATTTTAATATGAATAAATAACTTTAATGATACTTGAACGGTCAATAGATTTATAGCCAAGAGCCTTTACCGACTCTTTTGAAGAATCTCTCGTTAGTCGGCTTGGTCAAGAACTTGATACTTGATACAAAATGAGAAACTTCTGGACAAAACAGTTCGTGTTTGCTAGCTGGTTACACTTCTTGTGAAGTCCTGTCTATTAAGTTAAATGCTCGTAATCACAATCGCTTTTACTATACAAAGAAATGTTCTGATATTTTCTAAGAATCACTTTGGCTTAGCATACCTAAAGTTCGTTTTTTTTGCAATGTTTACGGCATTTTCTTTTTGTTTATTCTGCCAAAAACAAAATCAATATCGAAAGTAATTTATTCAAACTAGGCTGCGAATCAGCACTCTTTGAACATAATATTTACACAAGACAATCTTCCAAAAGTCCGTCATTCACCACTTCCTAGTGCTTTAGGTGGGAAGAAGGAGTGACGCAACAAACTCCCCAGCAGCACAGCTCCCTGTTTAGTTAGAAGAACTTGATTCTTAACAATATTAAACAAAGTAATTAACATTACGAAACACAAAACATAATATTAAAGATCTTGCCATATGTCAGCTAGCACACGCCAATATAGCAACAGGCAGAACCTATATTATCCAATTTATTTCCGTCTAAACAATGGCAGCACTCTGTAGTTTTTCTCCGAACCTACTTACACCATTCACGCACAACGGCACACAATTTTCATTAGATAACATTAGACAATGTCCTAACTCGTTCTCACCGTGCGTAATGCTAAAACAATTGGGTTAGACGGCTATCTCAGCTAACGCTCGAACTTATAGGAGTTCCACCGTCCTCTGAAATGACTTATTCATTGTAATGTATGTATTTTGTATTCAGAGCACGTATACGCACGATTAGTGTGGCCAGATGTGTCGGGTTTGTGGGAGGTCCCGATTTTCTAGAAATCTCCGGAAAATCGATAGCTTTATTTAATTTATAATTTTAATAATTTATTCAATAAGTAGTTTGTACATGGTATACAAAGTTGTCTTATATAATTAGATGTTATAAATAATAGAACCAGTACACATATAAAATGGGTCATAGGACTCCCTTTCCTAAACTAGGCAGAAAACCTGTCTGTATCTTAGGAAAAAGTATCCATTCACAGTGAGCTTTGCGAAATGTTGGGGAGTTTTAGTCTCACGCTCGGTGCAATTATGTCACCTATCAAAATACCTTTCGATTTATTCTGTAATAATCCCAGCGTGCAAACTTAAATTGAAGTGAGTTTGAAGTGAGCTGTTATTTCACCTGCCGGTCGATTCTGTAAAAATCGCACCGTGAAGACTTGCGTGGAGTAAAAAGTCAGTGTCATCTCACTGATGCTAGGGATTTACCAACGTTCCATTTACAATCATAATCCAGATTTTAATAATATTAATTTAATAGGTATTAATTTTAATAATATTTTCTATCCAAATCCTATTGATAATTTTATATTATTTTAAAGCTAGTATGTAGTTAGCTAAACATTATATTTTCGGGGTTTTAAAATATAATGGCAAAACAGAAATTCAGTTAGAAACTCAATGTTTTTTTTTTAGATATTTAAATACTAGCTTTGTAATATTTGCATAAAAAATATTATTAAAATCTCGATTATGATTGTAAATGTAAAGCTTGTTCAATCCCTAGCATCAGTGGGATGACACTGACAGCTCACTCCACGCTCACTTCATATAAGTTTTTACGGTGAGATGGTTACAGAATCGCTCTAAGAGATCATTAGGGATTGACACTAAAGACATCTCACTTCAAGCTCCCTTCACCTTAATTTTTACGGTAAGATTTTTACTGAATCTAACGGCTGTTTATGACTGACTTGACAAGATATTATGATAGGTTCCTTGTAGCTCCTAAGACAGTTAAACGCAGTTCTTAAGTAACAGTAGTCTACAAGGAATAATTCAATAGAATTTTGCAATCGAAATTGCATATCATTCTGATCCATTCATCATTTATACAGGCTGTTTGGTGCGGGGTGCATGTTGAAGAGCCTCCTCGTGGCGCACCCTGGGCAACGTCAGCTCCCATTGCCCACCAGGTTTCGGTTTTGTGCAGGCGCACCAAAGCGGCGCGTGTTTCTCTCCTTGAAGAGTAGTCCTCGAGGAGAGAACTTTCGGCGGGTTCGTTGAGTCGGGTCGGCCGGACAGCGAACGGAGGCATGTTTAATGCCGCCGCCGGGGGCTTGGCTTAATTGCCTGGCCCAGAGGAAGGCTACCTCTAAGATAAAAAACCACCCAATCCTAAGCTTTGAAGCGCGGTGAGAGGATGAATGGCTGGAGGGAGTCCAGTCGTGAGCGCTTCCCCTGCAGAGCACCTGCCGCACTCTGCAGTATTTAGGCTTACCGGGTATCTAGGCTCTGCCCGGTGGACATTTTTGCCCTATATTTACTCGTGGGAATAGTATGGTTAAAAGAAATATATTAAAAAAATAATAAAAACGACGAAGAGGAGAGGAGTGATGCGGGGTCGGAGTCCGACGCCGCATCTGGCGCAAGGGGCTCATGCCAGAGCTCGGAGCACGAAGTGGAGGGGGCTGCTGCGAGGAACCGAAGGTTCTTCCAGAAGCGCCCCAGATCAGGGGAGGGCCAGGGGTCGTCCTCCGAAGAGTGGACCTCAGGGCCCAAAAAAATCCACTCCAGCCGGCGGGGTGGGGCCCGAGAGAAAGGTTTGGGCAGAGGGCTCGCCACCCAGGAGACGAATGCGCTGCGCTCTGCCAGCCCAGCCGAGCCAAGCCAGCGAACTGAGAGACACGCCTCGGAGGGGAACCAGCCGGGAGAGACCAGCCGCAAGGCGGCTCTCTCAGAGTCCTCGGGTGGCGAGCCGGATGCCGCCGGCGGCTCCAATTCGGAGCGAGCAGCCAGGTTTGCGGAGGTCGTGGTCGCCGCAATTAGGGATGTGGCCTTGAAGAGGATTAAGTCCTCAAAAGACAAGGCCATAGCCGCGGCCACGGCCTCCATTATGGCGGCAGCGGAGGCCATTCAACCCGGGCCTCCGTCAGATGGAATATCTGAAATGCGGGCGGAGGTCGCCCGCTTGACAGCCGCCATGGAGCTTCTCCGGAAGGAGAACGGGGAGCTCCGAGCGGACCTGGCCGGGCTCCGAGCAGCTGGCCTCAGAGAGGTGCCGCAGGAGGGGGCGCCGCAGCATGGGCAGGGACGGCCCATGCCTGCGGAAGACCGGGTTTTGACTCTGGTGCGGCAGGAGCTGGCGGCCTTCCAAAGCCGGTTTTCCGCCCTGGAGGCCATTGTCCTGCGCCCCCCACTAGCGGCGAGCCAGCCGGCCGCGAGCCGGCAGAAGGCGGTCTCATTTGCCGCCGTCGCAGCTGCCGCGGCCAAACCTGGCTCGTCGGGGCAGAGGAAGGCCCCCCCCGTGCTGAAACCCGCGGGGACACCCATGCCCAGGGAGGGCGGGACGGCAACACAGAGGGCGAGGGCAACGGCCCCGGCTGCAAGACGGCCGCCCCCACCTCCTATATCTCCTCCGGCCGGCGCCGAATGGCAAGTAGCCGGGGAGAAGAGGAAGGCCGGTAAGGCGGCAAGGGCGGCCAAAAGGAAGGAGAGGCGGCAGCGGCAAAAAGCGCGAAGCGTCGCGGCTAGGCTCCGCGCCCCGAAATCCGCAGCTGTAGTGATTACGCTACAGCCGGAAGCGGAAAAGAAGGGCGTGTCCTACCGCGACGTGCTAGCCAAGGTGGGAAAGGCGGTGAGCCTCGAGGAGATCGGCGCCACCGAAGGCATCCGGGTGAGGCTGACGGCGACTGGGGCCCGGATGCTTGAGATCCCCGGTGCGGCTAGCGGCCCGGCCGCTGACGCTCTGGCCGAAAGGCTTAGGGCGTCCTTAAATGCGGACGAGGCCCGAGTGTCCAGGCCCACCAAGTGCGCTGACATGCGCATCCTGGGCCTGGACGACTCGGTGACGGAGGGAGAGGTGGTGGCCGCCGTCGTTAGGACTGGAGGGTGCTCTGCCGAGCAGGTGAGGACAGGCACCATCGGTCCTGACTTCAAGGGGATGCGAGCCGTTACGGTGAGCTGCCCTGTGTCGGCGGCCAAAAAAATAGCCGAGGGCCGTAGGCTACTGGTGGGCTGGGTTTCCGCGCAGGTGAAACTGCTGGAACCCAGACCTCTGAGGTGCTTCCGCTGCCAGGTGGGCAACCACGTGGGAGCTAAATGCACCTCGGAGGTGGACCGCAGCCACCACTGCTTCCGCTGTGGTCAGCCCGGTCACAAGGCCGGGTCTTGTAATGCCGCGCCGCACTGCACCGTATGTGCGGCAGCTGGCAAGCCAGCTGATCACCGGATGGGGAGCAAGGCCTGCGCTCCACCCGCCAGAGCCAGGGGCAGGGACAAGCCCTCCGCCACCGCCGTCACTGCCGCAGCCGCCGCCACTGCCGTTGCCGCTGCCGCCTCGACCGTCGTTGTCGCCGCCGTCACCACTGCGGCGGGGCCCTCACAGAGGGCTCGGGAGGAGGCTGACATGGAGTGCCAATAACGGCCCCATTACGCCTCCTCCAGGCGAACATCAACCACTGCGCCTCTGCTCAGGATCTGTTGCTCCAGAGCATGGCGCAGTGGTCGATTAACATCGCCGTGGTCGCTGAGCCGTACTTTGTCCCGCCCAGGGATGACTGGGTGGAGGACCTGAGCGGCTCAGTGACCCTAATTTCGTCGGCCGCCGCCGGTACTCCGTCCCTCGAGGCAGTCACGAGGGGACGGGGTTGCGTGGCAGCACGGTTCGGGGAGATTGTAGTGGTGGGGGTATACTTCTCCCCGAACCGAACTCTTGCCGAGTTCCACAACTCCCTTGCGGAGTTGAAAGTCGTCGTCGTCGGGTTCCGTTCCCTCCCCGTGCTCGTCCTCGGGGATTTCAATGCCAAGAATGTGGCTTGGGGTTCCCGGTATACGGACACACGGGGCAGGATGGTGGAGGACTGGGCTCTGGAGACAGGCCTGGTCGTCCTAAATCGGGGTTCTGTCCCCACGTGTGTGCGGATGCGGGGTGAATCGGTGGTGGACATCTCGTTCGCCAGCCCCGCTCTGTCACCGCGTGTCCTTGACTGGCGCGTCATAGAGGGGGTGGAGACCTATTCCGACCACCGGTACATCCGGTTTGACGTCTCCGCCCAGACCTCGAGCGCGCTGGTCCGACAGGCCCCGAGTGGTCCGCGGTGGTCGCTGAAGCAGCTGGACCGGGAGCTCCTCCTGGAAGCCTCGATCGTGCAGGCCTGGGTGTCATCACCGGACAGGCCTGCTGACATCAACGTCGAGGCGGAGTGGTTCCGGGAGGCCATGTCCGAAATATGCGACGTGGCAATGCCCCGGGCCCAGCCCGGACGCGCTCAGCGCCAGGTGTGCTGGTGGTCGCCAGAGTTGACGACTTTACGCAGTGCGTGCGTCGCTGCGCGACGCCGGTACACCAGGCACCGCAGGCTCCGTATTCGCCCTCCGGATACGGAAGCCATTCAGGCGGAGCTGTACGAGGGGTACAGAGCGGCGAAGACCGCCCTCCAAGCGGAGATCCTGCGGGCCAAGGGACTGGCCCGCGAGGAGTCGCTGGAGACTCTGAACAGGGACCCGTGGGGGCGCCCCTACAAATTGGTGCGTGAGAAGCTCCGCCCATGGGCTCCCCCGCTGACGCAGAGTCTCCGGCCCCAGCTCGTGGAGGACGTGGTGAGCACTCTGTTCCCTTCTAGAGGCGACCATATCTCCCCGCCCATGGCTCCGCCTACTGCGGTGCTGAATGCGGACCACACCGCCGACGACGACAACGATGCTCCGGAGGTGACCGAGGTAGAGCTGCGAGTGGCGGTACGTAGGCTGAGTGCTAAAAATACCGCCCCAGGACCCGACGGCTTACCTGGGAAAGCCTGGGTCCTGGCCTCGGAGGCTCTCGGGCCTCGACTAAGGGGGCTCCTAAGCGCATGCATGGAGAGGGGCCAGTTCCCACTTCGTTGGAAGACGGGGAAACTGGTCCTCATCAAGAAGCCGGGGCGCCCAGCGGACTCTCCGTCCGCTTACCGGCCCATCGTGCTGCTCGACGAGGTGGGCAAGCTCTTTGAGAGAGTCATTGCAGACCGCCTCGTCGGGCGGCTGGTGCGGGTGGGGCCGGATTTGGCGGAGAGCCAGTTTGGCTTCCGCAGGGGGCGCTCTACGGTGGACGCCATCATGCGCGTGCGGGCCCTCACGACGGGGGATGCTGTGGCCCGGGGTGGGGTCGTCTTGGCGGTGTCTCTAGACATCGCCAATGCCTTCAATACCCTGCCCTGGAGTTGCATCAGGGAGGCACTCCGGTATCACCGGATGCCGACCTACCTCTGTCGTGTGGTCGAGGCCTATTTGACGGACAGGGCCGTCATCTACCCCGGTCACCAGGGAGTATGGAACCGGCAAGAGATGTCGTGCGGTGTCCCACAGGGATCGGTCCTGGGGCCGCATCTGTGGGATATCGGCTACGACTGGGTGCTGCGCGCCGACCTCCCCAGCGGCGTCAGCGTGGTTTGTTACGCTGACGACACGCTAGTCCTGGCGCAGGGAAGGTCGCACCAGGCGGCGGCCGAACTAGCGACACGCGGGGTTGCGACAATCGTCGAGAGGATCCGGCAATTAGGACTCGAGGTGGCCCTGCACAAGTCCGAGGCCATGTGTTTTCATGGTCCTCGGAACACGCCACCGTCGGGTTCCCAAATAACGGTAGGAGGGGTTCACATCGGCGTCGAGTCGACGATGAAGTACCTGGGACTCGTCCTCGACAGCCGGTGGAACTTCGTGGAGCATTTCCGACGTTTGGCTCCCAGACTGGAAAGGGCCGGGGCTGCCTTAAAGCGGCTCCTGCCCAATCTAGGGGGGCCAAACGCCTCCTGCCGGAGGCTCTACGCGGGGGTCGTGCGGTCCATGGCCCTTTACGGGGCACCGGTGTGGGCGCGTTCCTTGAGGCGGCGGCCAGCCCGCTGGTTGAACGCGCCCCAAAGGGTCATGGCCATCCGGCTGGTCCGGGGATACCGTACGGTCTCCGGTGAGGCGGCGAGCCTCCTTGCCGGATTACCGCCATGGGATCTGGAGGCAAAAGTCCTCGCGCACGTTTGGGAGTGGCGCGAGGAGGCGAAACGCCGGGGCGTAGCTCCGCTGCCGCGAGAAATCACGGTACAGCGGACAGAGCTCCGGCGGGATCTCAGGGCGGCATGGAGAGTGCGATTGTCGCAACCCAGCGCTGGGCACGCCACAATTGCGGCGATAAGTCCCCTCTTTGAGGAGTGGCTAGAGAGGCGCCACGGCGTCCTCACCTTCCGCCTGACGCAGGTCCTAACCGGACACGGTTGTTTCGGGAGGTTCCTGTTCCGGATAAGGCGGGAGGAAACGCCCGGGTGTCACCATTGTGTGGATCGCCCGGAGGACACGGTGGAGCATACGGTGGAGGTCTGCCCGGCTTGGGCGGAGCACCGCCGTGTCCTCGTGGAGGCGATTGGCGGTGGCGATCTCTCGCGTCCGGCCTTGGTCCAGGCCATGGTACGGAGCGAGAGGGCTTGGGAAGCCGTCACCTCCTTCTGCGAAGCAGTAATGTTCGCGAAGGAGGAGGCGGAACGCGTGAGGGAGAGACAAAGTTTGCGCCCTCACGCCCCTAGCCGCCGCAGGAGACGCCCTGGGCGTTGGGAATCGCAGGCCGATTCCCGGCCACCGTAGGCGCGGGCTTGCGAACGGCGAGCAATGGGCAGCTCGCCGTTCGATAAGGACCAGGCCCGGGTCGACGGCGCGTTGTGTTCCACGCGCGCCTCAAAGAGATGTCAGCACCAATGACGGGGTTTGCTAGGACCGATGCCTGCTAGGGTTGCGGAAAAGTCCAAGAGGGTTACCGTGGCCCCTGGCACAGGCAACTGAAGGAACACGGGTGGGTTTTAGTCAGTAAGAGTCTGACACGCCCTCCTGCTCTGCCCAGAGCGGGAGAAGTTATTTGATGATTTCCCACCCACAAAAAAAAAAAAAAAAAAAAAAGGCTGTTTGGTGCATCGTGTGCCAAATTGAAATGGTCGACTGGAAGGGTCATCTCAGGGCATGAGAAATGTTAAGGGGTCTGAAAGGATAGCAGATGACCCCTCCAGTTAACCATTTCAATTTGCCACACGATGCACCAAACAGCCTGTATATCTAATATTCCGCCAGATAAAATAATTTATGTAGCCATCTCAAAAGACAAAAACTACATATTATTCGAAGAGATATGATATCCTTCAGACTGGATTTACTAAACCACAATTTCCTAAGCTTCAAGATTGAAATACTTGTAATAAATCCGTTACTTTTATGGTATCAAAATCTACTTACATACGACAGTCAGCTGTCGTGGATTCGAAGCAGCTGTGAAGATAGGTGTCTCTAACGACACCTCGCACCAGTAGAGCCCTGAAGCCGACGGGTCCAAGTTGTCAATTGTTATTGAGTTTTCTGTGGATAACGTCATCTGTAACAAGGACATTTGAATTAACAACACCATAATATCACGTCGTTATTTCCCAAAGGGAGAGCAGAGGTTATACAACCACATCAATCAATCTGCCTGACCGATGTTGAGGTTGGCTTTCGGTCTAACCGGATGCAGCTGAATACCAGTATTTTACATGGAACGACTGACCTCCACAACCCAGTTACTGGGTAATACGATATCCTTTGGTAAGACTGGTTGTCAGACTTTCGGGCTTCTGACGACCCGTATCCACTGTCAAAGACCCATGAATGACAGCCGGGACCAATGACTTAACATGCTTTCCGGGGCACGAAGGGGTTTTGGTATGTGAAGATGGTCACCCATCCACGGACCAACCGCGGCAAGCATAGCTTAACGTGACCGATCGACCCGTGCGGCATATAATAGTTCCGGGTGGTTCCTAGAAAATAACTCACCCACAAATACTTTGTCAGACCCGGTTGATCGAACCCAGGTCTTTTTGCTCAGCAGTCGCGCTTACAACAAATGGACCAACCATTTAGCACCTTAAAAAAACGACGTTTTTTTTTGTGACTGTCCTAGGCTTACCTAAATAAATAAAATTCACAATTTATGATCTAATATGTTCTTGAACTCACAAAAGAGATAAGAGACCCTAAACACATAATTTACCTGTCACCTGTACCAGGAACCTCATATGTAAATCCAACACAATATACATTTCAGTCTGTCACAAAAGGACATAAAGTACAACAAACATTCCTGGTACATATTGTATAGGTAATGTATACGAATCAAACGAATAAAAAGGTCCTTCAAAACCTATACAAACTAGTTCCATTGTCATGGCAATTACGACCCTATTCAACTAAGTCTTACGAGCTGGGATGTTTGTCTAGAGTATTCGTTTGTATAGATAGATGAATGTATTGTGTTTTGGATACATAGCTATCTAGGAGTTGAGTTCTGTATGCTTTTGTTTAGTGAACTTTTGACGGGAGTCTTTTATAATATATTTATAACGGGTTTGTATGGAAAAAAATGCTAAGTAATATTGGGTTATTGGTTGATTCTCACGAATTTACTCACCTGAAACGGTCTAATCGACACTTTTAAATAATATAATTTTAACTGTAGGCGATTAGCACGAAGTTTATTTATAAGTGTGATAACTCCAGAAATACGTATCAGGAAATTGGCACGTTTTGAATTGTTTGCAATAAAGTTAAGAAAAAAGTACACTAGCGGACAAAAGTAAAAAAGTAGGCATTGAATATATAAAGTTAACTCAAGGTATAGAAGTGCATGAAGAAAATTTTGAATTTAAAATGGATATGTTCTGATGTACTTTTGTCAAGTGTTTTTGTCTGTTACTCACAAAATATTACAAATACATTTTGCTACGATCTATTTCTCTCGGTCGTTTCTCTCTTCTCATCTTACATTGGCCCAGACACCCAAAGTACGAGTCCCAGGGTGGTTAGAAGTAGCCTGGATCCAATAAGAAGTTCGGAGAATAAGTAGAGAGTAACATTTAATTTGCAAGCAGCGAATTAATTATTTGTGCAAAGGAGCGACGATGAGCAATATGTTTAGAATCGAACTCCTGGACAAATATAATTATTATATCAGTAGATACGCTGACGCCGCGTATAAAAAATGGTGGATGAAATTATACAAGAGAAGAAGTATCAAAATCATCTGAAATAAGAGAAGGTATGAAGTGAGAAGCAGACGATGGAAAAGCCAAAGCTGATCTAATTTTGTCAACGTGTGGTAGTGAACTTCAATATATTAGCTATAAGCATATTGTCAGTAACACTTCGAAAGAAGTTTGGCTGAAATGAGAGTCTATTTTATGCTTTGAAAGTACCTGCTATAAAGGCTACATTTCTAAAGCGATTTATTTTGCCCAAAACGTCGGAAACAGATGACGTACGACATCATTTGAATAGTTCTTTCGACGCTGTTGATAAACTTGCAGAAATTAGTAAACATATTAACGACGATTTAGTTTATCCGGAAAATTTTAAATCTTTACATGTGACATTGAGTCAAGAGATGAGTCGCCGAAGCCAGAGGCATTAAATATTTGAATATTAGAAAGCACAAATCCAGAAAGATGAATAGATCTCAGAAAGAGGGCGCATTCATTTGTGAAAAAAGGTTCAAAGAAATGGAACAAAGAAGAATTTTAAATATAAATGATTAGAATGTCACGAGAAAGGACACGAGGCATCAGAATGTCTGAATAAAAAGAAGGTACAAAAAGATGTGGAAGCACGTCATCGTGTGGACGTAGATGAAGCACTAATTACTTTTAATGTTTTAGAAATGTGTAGTTCCATAAATGCACAAAAAGACAAAATGGATCTTTTCTTCATAAAATCTAAAGAATAATTTTTAAATATTTCGAACTTATTATTTCAAAATATTATACTTTTATCACTGTTGTGCGCTAGTGTACTTTTTCCTTAACGTTGTTGCATAAAATTCAAAATGTACCACTTGCCTAGTACGTATATCTGGAGTTGTCGAATCGCCCGCATCTGAATTAACTTCGTGCGAATCACCTACATAATATTCTTTAAAAGTGTCGATTCGCCCGTTTCGGGTTAGCAAATTCGTGCGAATTGAAGAGTAAAGTTTGGGGGGGGGTCAGTGTCTAATTCTTTGTGAATAACTGAACGTTGTAAGTAACACAATGAAGCCTATTAGTGAATTATAAAAAATACTTTTAAATACTTTGTTAAAACATAATATACCTATCACATGTCATGAGCTTTTTAATTTTTTCAAGCGACAAATTCTCGCAATACTGACTTAAAATATACACTCACATTAACCCTCCCTCCTGGGAAAGTATAGCTGGTAAAAGGCGGGACCCTCTCCCGCACATACTGGAGCAGCTTCGTCCCAGTCCGTAAGAACTCGACCTTGTACAGCAATTGTGGTGGCACCTGATGCAGGCACCGAAGCATGGCTGAGCCACCCCGAGCCACCCACGCGGGCGACACCAGCCGGACATCCACGTCCGTCGCCTGACCGCTTCCTGGGAGACAAATTTTTATTTGCAATAGTATTTTTTAATATGAATGAGGAGGATGACCTAATTGATTTATTTGGAAGTGATAACTTGACCTGATTGTCTAAAATCGTCAATGCAATCAAAGCTGTCCTGTAATGAGTATTTTCTGTATGAGAAGTCGTTTATCTAGCTGTGAGGCAGATACAGGCATGTTTTTTTTTTCATGTCGTTAATTTTCTTATGGATGGATGGCGTCCTCGAGAATTGGCGAGATGAAACAAAACATCAAGACAAGTGGGAGAAATGGGGGAAAGACTTTGCCTACGGTCGGGACAGTTCATGCTATTAAAACATAATCTAAAGCGATCGAGTGCAGAGCAAAAAAAATATTTAATTGATCTGAGTTACTGTTCTGCTTTGCTGACTTCAACAAATGAAACCTAAGCATGATATCTATCAACAGGTCGGTAACAACCAAGGTCCCTAATTACCCACAAGACGTCGTAAAAACTGTTTTTCCGAAAGCAGTATAATACATAGTTAAGACCATCAAAACGATTAGGTACTGAAGATGGGGGAGCCTTTTATGTTAATTTCCATGGTGACAAGTTTACAGCCAGTCTGTTTCGAGAACTTCTTCCATAAATTTTATTTACTGCAGGTGACTTTTATGGCCTGTCCGGGATGATAAGTTACCGGTGGAAATGATATTTTAGCGTTTTTCCTAAATGAAAACAGTTCGTTCGTCTTATATATCTAGACGGCTTATTATATCCGTAGCACGTTGATAATTAGGACAGTTGATAATAAATTGAAGTAAAATTCAGAGCTTTTAAAACTACTCTTTTATATTGTATGCTGAGCACGATAGACTTTCTTTATCGTCGGTACAAACAAATTCAGTGGAGATTAGAAACAAATAAGGACCTAATTGATTTGAAATTTATTGAGGGTCTAAAGGGACTTGATTCGAAAAAACTGATACAAAATTCTAACTGAAAGGCAATCTGATTCGTACCTGACCCTAACTTTCCGACTCAGAATAAATAAACGGGCTAAAATATGTACAAAGAGAATGACTAAAATAGGCCTTTTTGCAGGTTCTTTAATAACGACAGAAGGAGAAACATTTTAAGATAAAATAGAGAAATGTTCAAAACAATTAAGCCTTTGAAGTTAGTGCACGTGGTCACCAGGTCAATTATGTCTATAGTTCTCAAAGGTAGCAATTAAAGGGAATACGGAATTGTTTGCAGCAAGACAACTCCGTTAGTTGTTTACCTATTTAACTCAAGACCTTTTCGTTTTCCTTATAGATTTAGGTGGAAATTCAATTCCCTTGGAATATACAAGGCGTGTGTACATAATGAGGTCCCGCCTCTCCTAATGTTATTAACATACGACTCAAACGTGTCTCGCGCTCTTTGCTCAGCAAACTAAAGAATAAGGGATTGTTTAACAAACTTCAGTCTATACGGGATTTCCTTTGGAGAGCAAAATGTACGGGGAATGTATTATATATATATTTTTTAGCTTTGATGTTGTAGTCTTGATTACTCAGAAGCAAATTGTTTTAGTAGTTATTTAAATATACCGTGAAAACGTTTGTATGACTGAGCCCGACATTATTGATTAATTGCTCCATTTGTTTTGACATAAATTTATGCGGTTTACTGTACCAATCAAATTCCTTTGAGTCGTTTTTACGAAAAAAAGAGCGTAGATGAGTCTTCTAATGAACACATTACTGTTTTCATTACTCCGAAATTCGCAAAGGGTGTTTATTTTTCAAAGCAACAAATTAGGGCTTTGTACTATAGGAATTTGGGTAAAATATAGCTCAGTGATGTTAGTATAAGGTTCAAACTTGTTTGTCGAGATTAATATTCACGGATTCCCAGTATCATTTCCATGCAAACACACGAACATCCGTGATGTCACGACTTGTTGCGATACTGCGAGTACAACGATATACTGAGTTTAGATAGCGTCAAATGTCTTGCGGGTTGCAAAGACGTGTATACACTACACAGCTTCCCTGTGGGGGGTGACATCCGGGAACGTGCATCCGGTGTACGCATCACCGACACCGGACAATGAACGTGTCGTGTGAGGTTGCCAGATTGTGCAAATTTGATTACGGGGCTACAATTGGAAGTAGGACACCGGTTCGTCGGAATCTGAACTAAGGAATACCTCTATTATTTTGATCACACGTCTTTTGTTTGACAATCAAGCTTGTTATATCTGGTGTAGGTTAATGGGAATGCAACCGGGGTTTGTCTGAACGAAACCTTTACAGAAATAATTATAATTGAAAAGAACATAAATTAAGCTTCATTCAATTGAACGTTTAGAAAAACAATGCAGCCCTTTTGATTTTAATTATCATTCTATGGCATCAACAATGCTTATTATATGTATAGGATTGTCATTATTTACTCCATTAGATTCAGACCTCATGTGGGCAGAATATGGGTATCGTGCAATGAAAACACACTGGGTGCGATACACAGCGTTTAATAAAAGCACAAATTAACACAATTACTACAAATTACAATGAACACAATAACAGCACAACGAATCGAGTACAGTTCCGCGACGTCTTAACTCCGAAACGATCAGACACTGGAATGTCTTCCTCGCCGTGAGCTTAAAAACATCACGACTCTGTAGAAGCGTGCTGCAGGTGTAGGTAGATCACGTGATATCGTGATTCGTTTCGTGTCCGTACTAATGACCGGATCCGACATATGTATTACTTTTCAAAACATTTGTCTGCATTTTCAAATAACAAGTCCAAACCAGACATAACAACGAAACATGACCAGAATACCTTTACTTCCCCTAATCTCAGAACTTGTGAAACGCAAGCCTTCCTACTGAAAACCCGTAAATTAAATATAAAAGAAGCGACCAGTGGCCGGGCGAGAAACGCCGGTCACACGTGCGTGAGGTTCGGGATAAGACCCGCACTCCAGCTTAATGGATTTTTAAGTGTTTAAAGGATTTTACTACGCCACAGTCCGTTTTTACGTAATTCACCTGTAAGTGCTTATTCGTGTTTAATGCGATGGTGTTCGGAAAGGAAGTTTGGGAAACTGTTGCGATCATTTTGTGGTGAAATGCTTGAACTGATTTTTATTAAGGTGTACGTATTTTCAATGTTCGTAGTCATTCATAACTATTACAAACTATAATTTTACTGCGACTGACTATTATGAAATAAGAACCTATCATTCAAAAATCATATCTTTTTCGTGATTCTAGGTCACAAGAAAATAGAAATAGACTCTAGATTCGACAAAAATATTTTTTTCAAAAAATAATCAGCCGTGTCATTTTCTCTGAATAGAAATCTTTTTTGGAAGCCAGAACCTACTTAAAATTTATGAAGACCCGTTTTCAGCTAGCTCAGATATTTTTTCAAATAAAGCCTGAATGCGTAATCTCGGTAACCGTTGAAAGTCCCATTTGAGCCTTCACATAAATAGATTGCCATGACAGTGGACATCACAAAAAAGCGGCCACATGCGAGTCGGCATCGCGCACTGAATTTTTCATACTACCAAAACCATTATTTATTTATTTATTTTCTCTTAACAACTAACAAGAAAATATATTTATTTAGCACAGAATAAAAGGCACACAATATAAAAATCAAATATAAAGTGCAAAGTGCGTTGCAAGAAATTAGTAGGAATATTTGCTTCGTTTGATTCGGTGTCAGGTTTTGATATTAATTGTTCCGAGTCATCATAACCAGTATTTTGCAACATTTTCTTTACTATATTTTTGCAACCGAATGAAGTAGTATTTTTAATTTCACAGTTTTCAGTCTTTATTGTACGTAGTCAGTAGAGAACCGGTGGGGGATTCTTAAAAGTTAGGTATTTTAAGAAGTGCTCTCTGTGCTCTGGTTTATGCAATACTGAATTATCGATTGACATAGCGCTAGGTAAACTTGTTGTATTGTGTCTGTGTGTAGACAGTCCACAAAGACACCACACACAGAGACAGACTACAAAGTCTACGCATGGTATGAATAAGTTTTCTTATTCTGCAATTATTCATAAATTTTGTATAATATGTGGCTTAAATGTTAGGTGGTCATCGACAAGAATACCGAGGTATTTAATGGAAGGAGTGCGTTCAAGAGGAGGACAGTCACAAGGGGAAGTAGAAATGTTAGAGGAGCAGTGATGTCGTTTGAGTTTTAGGTGTTTCGGTGAGTTTAAAGCGATGGTCGTGGAGAAAACACTACATTTAGTTTTACTGAGATTTAGCGTGAGGAGATTTCTGTCCAGGTTATTCGCGATTAGTGACAATCCCTCTTCTGCTAGACAGTGTACATGTTCCCACGATTTTCAGTGAAATACTGTGTCATCTGCATAGGTTATAGTTTAATTATTACATTCATTATATATAGTCACTAAAGAATTGAAAGATGAATGGACATTGAAAGAGAACGCAGGGCGTTATCTGTATCAGTGGAAGTTAAAGTCATTTTATTCAAAGTCTTCTGTCAAACATATTACACCAGAAGCCTGTGGGTTAACTTTACTCAGTAAGCCAATGCGTTTAGTATCCAGTATAATAACGCTTTCAGGAAGTTACTGAGTCATCCCAGGTGCTGTAGTGCTTCTAGTATGTTTTTTCAGGTCAAATCGACGAATTTTATGCGAAAGTAAGAAATATAGTGGCCTCAGCCGTACACAGGCTCTGGAGAAGCTCCAATAGCTTGTTGGTTTGCAGCGTGACTTGACAGCGTGGTCTTCGGGCAGTTTACTGAGCTGCACGTCAGTGCAGTAGCTCGGTGGATCGGCCGGGGAACATGATGTCGATTCAGTGTCGTGTTGCCGGTTCTTAATTTCATTGTTTTTTTTTTTTTTAATAGAGCGTTTACTTTCAATTTGATCTCATTGTTTGGTATTATATTAATTAGTCAGTATATCCGTCCACAATACAAGTAACTGATCTTATTTTTTATGTTAACTTTAGTCTGTAGCGTGACTATACATAAGTGAAAATTATAATCTGTTATTTAATGATATAATTAGTGCTTTAATATCAATCTTAAATAATTATATTTATTCTCTGTGATAATATGGACTGTACAATGTCTGAAATAATTTGCTAATATGATAGTAATAATATTATGGTTGAACAGGTATACTTAGGTAAAATCCATAATAACATTGCACAAGACTTTTACATTTATAGCGAACTATACAACTTAAAACAGCGATGCTCAACTAAAATAAAAGTAGATTGGTTAATTAACTACAAGTGCATTATAAGTCAAACATTTGTGTGCATGAACATGTCTGTTTGACCTGTGTCTGGGTGTGTATATGTATGTAAGTATGTATATCAGTCATCAGGTTACCGTAGTACAGGTTCGGTACCTAGTTCGGGACCTGAAGACCTTGTGTGGATGTTGTCTCATATTATTATTATTATTATCAGTCTGTCAAACATAATAAAACAACACATAATAACTTCAGAACTAAAACATATGTCTCTTATAAACTAAACAGTAGCCACCCAGGTAGTAGTAACCCAGGCCCGGGACCAGGACCGGATAAGGACCAGGTCGGGGTCGACGGCACTCTGTGTTCCACGCGCACCTCAAAGAGATGTCAGCACCAACGACGGGGTCCGCTAGGGCTGATGCCTGCCAGGGTCGCAGAAAAATCCGAAAGGGTTACCGTGGCCCCAGGCACATGCAACTTAAGGATCACGGGTGGGTTTTAGTCAAGAAGAGTCTGACACGCCCTCCCGCTCCGCCCAGAGCGGGAGAAGTTATTTGATGATTTCCATAATACAGAAAAAAATAAAAAGGTGTGCCCATGAAAAAAATCTTGTAATTTAACTTACACAACTAACTATCTGCTTTAACACTCAAAAAACGCACGGAAATAATAATGAATTCACTCATGATCTTTATTCATTATGCGGATTGTTCGGGTGAAGGGGGTTCTTGCCATTATAGTTTACCTTCTTATTTGCCATGATAATATAGTAATTAGTATTCTGTGTAAATTTCAACTGGCTAGCTATTACAGTTACCTATAATGATACAGCTCAGTGACATGGATAGACAGACATACGGGACGTAGTCTTAGTAATAGGTCCAGTTTTCACTCATTGAGAACGATAAACCCCCTTAAACTGGTGACTATTGGTAAACGCACATTACAATGACGACCGGTGACGGTAGGTGCAGAGTTTGCATGAATAATAAAATCAAAATCAAAAGTCATTTATTCAAACTGGGCTAAGAATCAGCACTTTTTGAACGTCAAAATTACATAAGACAGGCCCCCAAACGCCCACCCTTCACCACTTCCTAGTGCTTTAGCTGGGAAGAAGAAGTGGCGGAAAAAACTCCCCAGCAGCACTGCTGTCTGTTCAGCGAGAAGAACTGTATTCTATATAGTAATGAGTAATCAACATTACGAAACACAAAAATATTAAAATTATTTGCCTTAAGTCAGCTAGCACACGCCAATATTTAAGACTATACTGAAGCAGAAATAAATAATAAAAACAAAAACGCAAACAGAACTTAATACATAATAAAAGCCTCCAGGCATAAAGGGCGTGCTAGCTTACATATGCAATGCTGCATTATGTTTATATATAGCTGTAACTTGTAGCCACAAATGATAAACTAGGACCTTCGAAGTAAAATAAAGAAACATTAATTACTAATAACAATAACAAAACCATAGTCAGCAAGATGACCTGTCACCACAAGCAGCCGACGATATGACTATACGATACGACGACCTACGATATACGACCCGACGATATGATACGACTCGTAGAGACTTTGTACTGGAAAATCAAAGCGTAGGTAGTCTTTACATGCGAGTTTGCGAGTGACAGGTTGACAACCGTTAGTGCTTACCTAGTTTCAGCTGGTAATTAGGAGTTTGTATTCTGTTGGTGTGGTTTTTCATTGTTATTTCAACTCTTAACTTTACGTTAACTTTGTAAACAAGCATATTACAAATTGGAGGATTATATCCAAGATAAGACTGCTTGGATACATGCTGGTCCAGCTCCATAGGACAATCTAGGGTCTAGACAAAATCAAACTTGTTGCTACTTAAATTGTATAGTTTATTATTTTTATGACATTGATTTACATTCTGTGATTACTTTAAATCACACACTGACATATTACTTATTTAATCGTATACTCACAAAATATATCACAAAATCACAAAATTAGCATAGGTATTTGTCATTGCTACATATTTTAATTCTTCTCACCTATTGTGGTAGGGTAATTTTGTTATAGGGTCTTCACATACAACGTGTTGTTTTGCATCCTCGTCAAATTTCAGGAGGCTGTTATGAAAGACATAAATAATCAAATAAAATTACGATCCTGCTCAATAATTAATACATACTTGTTTTTTTAGGTATTTAAGTTTGACAGTATTTCAAAATACTCCACTTTCAAAGAACAAAATCGCCCCGTTGCGTATGCGGTAGGCAGTGTCGTACGACTATGTCGCTGTGTGCATGCGTTACAGTTACAGCGCAGTTACAGGGCGGTATCACACGGGCCCCACACATGCTGATTTCCGAAAAATACAAAAAATCAAAATAAATACCTACTTATTTTATTATTGATTCGTGTCGAGAATCATTAGCATGGTAACCTCCTCAAATTTGACGAGGATGCAAAACAACACCTTGTATAATTATAATTATATAATTTAATGTATACAAATATTGTAACACATTTTAAAAGAGTCACGGTGGAGTTTCTTGCCAATTCTTCTCCATGCGAAACTACCTTTTGGAAGGGGTGACTAGAATCAATTATATTTTAATGTAAATGTTGATGATCAAAAGTGCCTTTTACGTGCCTATTTGAAATAAATGCTTTGACTTTTGACTTTGACTTTAACTTGTAAGCTGCCAAATGCTACATCGACAATTGAAATGTTAACATTGTTATTGTAATTAAGACTTGCTTATACACCACCTACGGGTGTCTATTGTCCGCAATTTCTAATAGGTTTTAGATATCTGTTATTATCAAAATTTTACCTAACTATTTTTAGACATCCAGCAAATTAAAAGTCAGCAATCTGTTGGTTTTTCTCTTTTATTCTAAATAATTGTTTAAACTACCTTTGTTTTGTATTAGTCTTGGAACCACTTACCCTCTTACTAGTAGTATGGCGTTGGTAGCTGCACGCCTGTGTTAACTATTGCAGCTATCATCGTTTAAAGTTGTTATTTTTAATTATTTAATTTGTTGTTCCCAATAAATGATTATAAATAATATGATTTATATATGTATTTGTATGTTTATGCATCTAATGCCTACACTTATCCAATTCTTAGAACACTAACAGCATGGTTATAACCTCATTACCATGATCAAAGCTACAACCACCTACTACAGGGCTAACAAGATTATTACACGCTCATACGTTGGCTACACGATGTGGTCTCATGAGGATCGCTACGCACTCGTCATGCTTCATGCATCAGGTAGTCCCGGGAGGGAAATAAGGTTACCTGGCGTGGAGGGCCGGAAAATAAGCTAATGGTGGATAAATGCTATTAAACATTGAATATTTTTTTAATGGTGATTAAAAAAGGGATGACTTTACTATTTTAGACTATTCAAATAAGTAATAAAAATTACTATTTTAGACTACTCAAATAAGTAATAAAAATCAGAGGATTTTTATTACTTATTTTAATTAAATTTAATGTTTAATATTATTTTAATTTGTGACATTATAATTTATTTCTTATTTTTATTGAATTTTGAATGATGCCAATAATTGATATGTTATGTTTTTTCTTCAAAGTAGGTAATTGAATTGGTAATGGTATAATTTAATTGATTTTGTAATGGTACAATTTGTAATGACGTATAACACTAAAATGTGATATTATTTATTTACTTCAAATGAAAACCGAATTATAACCTAGTTCTTATTATTAAAAGCTTTTATTTAACTTCAATTGTATGTATGTCCTGGAATATTGCAATCAATATTTCACCCACTTCCACTGAAGCTATCGGTCTGAAATTTGGCATACGTGTTTGGTTCTCGTGACAATGCATAATTACTTAATTAGAAAATAACTTTAGAAAAAAAAGTCTTTATTAATCTTTAGATTATTGTTATTATAATTTTAAAGCATGCTACTTTTCATATTATGTATAATTGTTGTGCCCGACAGGGTCTATGTGAACTTTATAACTATTTTTAAGATCTTGTACGCACATGAGATAAGCAATAAAAATTTGAATTTGAATTAAGTAACGGGGTTGGAAAGTGCGACTGTAAGCTAGCATTGTGGTATAAAATTTGTGTGAGAGTAATATTTTGCCGTTTATTTGAAAACGTTCCAAAAATGAAAGTCATGTTAAGACTGTGAATTTTTTTTGAGTTAGTTCTATTTTTTTAAATATATTATCGTACAAGATTTACAAGACGTTCAGACTTATTAAGAGCTCTATGAAATTATCATACGAATCGATTATTTGCATTTCTCTTTGCCATTCAGCAGCAAGAACTGAAATTACAAAACAACCAACAACAAAAACATGCAACGTTACAAAAGTTTGAAAAGTTACCAATACTAATTTTACCACGCTATAGTTTCACAATCGCTTGTTTCATAGCCTCAATATAAGATTTTCCAAGTAATAAACGGAATAGTTCCCAACTTAATAAAGGAGTGTGCTCATGAACAATAAATGCCCATAAGTTTTTATACGAACTTATACCCTTAGCTAACAAACTTCGAAGTAGAATTGTAAAGTATGAGAGCGAAATATTTCCTATGATTTAAATTAAGCTTCGGCCAAACTAGAGCGTCAGTGACATGGGAAGCGTCAGCGAAGGGGAGCGTTGTGCATCATATGCATCCTTAGATGACCACGTTCCCCTATGCTGAAACTGCAGTTCCGTATTGGAAAAGTGCAGGGGTGCACGACCGTATTGTTTTTCATATCATGTTTTAGAAAAATATTCTTTGTAGAGCCTCATCTCCGTCACTCATATAGTTGTACAAAGAGGGGCAATTCCCGTATTTTTAAGAACGTTCGCATTCTAATCTCAGTGTCAATCTGTCAAAAATTGTATAGTGTTTTTGACATTAGACTGTCGCTGAGATGAGATTGCGACTTGAATTTGAACGTTTTAAATTACGGGAATTGGCCTTAGATCTAACGCCGCCGCCATGTTTTTTCAATACAATAACACCCCCTTGTCAGTGTCATTTATACGGCAAATGATCCTTGAAGAACTGTATGTGTGACAGTCGGTTTCTTCATTTTAACGCCCGTTACTGTAAAAAAAGGGCGGCGTGTCTTCGCAGTCGCTTTGATCGCTTAAATATGGCCGAAGCTTTATAACGGGAGGCGTGTTCTTACGATAAAACGACCTAGTTTTAACTAGCATTCGCGTAACGTACAATGGGGCTATTAAGACCTAGGACGCTAATTGGAAATATTATTTATTGCTCTTGTGTAGATAAAGTTGTTTACGGGTCGTTTTTTACATAAATTCGAATGAACAAGTGGATTAAGTAGTAAGACGTAAATAAAAAATAAATAAAATCATAAATGGTTGAAGCTTGTGGTTCTAATGGGAATATCTAACTATTATTGGTTTTACAGAATGTATCTTTGAATGAGTTTGTGTCTTATATGGTGATGTTTATATGGAGAGCCTTGACAGCAGCTACGTTTATTATAAATTTCAATGCAACATTTTAAAGATATACAAAAAGTGTATACTTCATTAATGTACAGACGCCAGCAGGTCAAGCTACCCGAAACTGTCAAATTTTCCCAATCAACCTTGAACCTTAATGCTTTAGCGATAAAGTTGAAAATCTATTAAAGAAATTTGACAGATTGTAGTAGCTTGATGTGCTGGCGTCTGTACCTAGAGGTTTAATAATGTTATTACTGGATTCAAAAACTAATTATGAGAATACTGAGAACTATAATTTTTCATCAATGTTACAGATTTTTTTGTTTCTCTTCACCGTCGCTTTTTACGTGATATTTTAAATTATTAGTTTTATCACTCAAGTTAATGCCAACAGGCGTTAAAAGATTGACAGGAAAACGTGACCAATCTTTAAAAAAAAAAGCTTTGCAACCAAGGAAGCGGTGCGCAGGGGCAGAGCGGGAGGGCGTGTCAGACTCTTACTGACTAAAAACCACCCCGGTGTTCCATCTCACACCTACGCCGGGGGTCGCGGGAACGTACGATCCTTCCACCCCTGACTGGTGCCGGCCCGCCGCTGCGGGCCTCGTCCTGTCCTCCCGGCAGTCGACGCAGTGGTGACACCGGGCGTCCGACTCCCTGTTTATGCGGCACAGGTACTTCCCGAAGCAACCATGCCCCGAGAGCACCTGCGTCGCCCGAAATGACAGGGAGCCGTGCCTTCTCTTGAGCCAGCACTCGAGCACTGGCCGAACCGCCTCGACGGTGACGGGCATGAGAGCCTGTCCCGCCATTTCGCCACCAGGACCTCGCGAAGCTGAGACCGACGCTGCTCCATGTGGCGCCGCATCGATCCCATGCCCCGTGCCCTCGCTTTATAGAAAAGACCTTGCTTTTTAAAGGTATTACTTTAGTGCTTTATGATAGTATAGATTTTAGAAAAAGAAGTAACAGTAAATATAATTTTAATTAAATAAGTATTATAAGACTGAATTCACTGAAAAGTAGATACTTTTCAGTAAAATTCAGTCTTTAAGGATTTCATTAAAATCTATTTTAAAAAAAGTGCTGGAGATCTCGAAATTAACCGCTCTGGGCAGAGCAGGAGGGCGTGTCAGACTCTTACTGACTAAAACCCACCCGTGTTCCTTCAGTTGCCGGTGCCTGGGGCCACGGTAAGCCTTTCGGACTTTCTCGCAACCCCAGCAGGCATCGGCCCTAGCGGACCCCGTCATTGGTGCTGACATCTCTTTGAGACGCGCGTGGAACACAACGCGCCGTCGACCCGGGCCTGGTCCTTAACGAACGGCGAGCTGCCCATTGCTCGCCGTTCGCAAGCCCACGCCTACGGTGGCCGGGAATCGGCCTGCGATTCCCGACGCCCAGGGCGTCTCCTGCGGCGGCTAGTGGCGTGAGGGCGCGAAGTTTGCCTCTCCCTCACGCGTTCCGCCTCCTCCTTCGCAAACATTACTGCTTCGCAAAAGGAGGTGACGGCTTCCCAAGCCCTCTCGCTCCGTACCATGGCCTGGACCAGGGCCGGACGCGAGAGATCGCCACCGCCAATCGCCTCCACGAGGACACGGCGGTGCTCCGCCCAAGCCGGGCAGACCTCCACCGTATGCTCCACCGTATCCTCCGGGCGATCCAATGGTGACACCCGGGCGTTTCCTCCCGCCTTATCCAGAACAGGAACCTCCCAAAACAACCGTGTCCGGTGAGGACCTGCGTCAGGCGGAAGGTGAGGACGCCGTGGTGCCTCTCTAGCCACTCCTCAAAGAGGGGACTTATCGCCGCAATTGTGGCGTGCCCAGCGCTGGGTTGCGACAATCGCACTCTCCATGCCGCCCTGAGATCCCGCCGGAGCTCTGTCCGCTGTACCGTGATTTCTCGCGGCAGCGGAGCTACGCCCCGGCGTTTCGCCTCCTCGCGCCACTCCCAATTGTGCGCGAGGACTTTTGCCTCCAGATCCCATGGCGGTAATCCGGCAAGGAGGCTCGCCGCCTCACCGGAGACCGTACGGTATCCCCGAACCAGCCGGGTGGCCATGACCCTTTGGGGCGCGTTCAACCGGCGGGCTGGCCGCCGCCTCAAGGAACGCGCCCACACCGGTGCCCCGTAAAGGGCCATGGACCGCACGACCCCCGCGTACAGTCTCCGGCAGGAGGCGTTTGGCGCCCCTAGATTGGGCAAGAGCCGCTTCAAGGCAGCCCCAGCCCTTTCCAGTCTGGGAGCCAAACGTCGGAAATGCTCCACGAAGTTCCACCGGCTGTCGAGGACGAGTCCCAGGTACTTCATCGTCAACTCGACGCCGATGTGAACCCCTCCTACCGTTATTTGGGAACCCGACGGTGGCGTGTTCCGAGGACCATGAAAACACATGGCCTCGGACTTGTGCAGGGCCACCTCGATTCCCAATTGCCGGATCCTTTCGACGATTGTCACAACCCCGCGTGTCGCTAGTTCGGCCGCCGCCTGGTGCGACCTACCCTTCGCCAGGACCAGCGTGTCGTCAGCGTAACAAACCACGCTGACGCCGCTGGGGAGGTCGGCGCGCAGCACCCAGTCGTAGCCGATGTCCCACAGGAACGGCCCTAGAACCGATCCCTGTGGGACACCACACGACCTCTCTCGCCGGTACATACAGTACAGTACATACCCTGAGATTTGAATATGATCAACAATAACAAACAAATAAAGGCCCAGAAATGCTACTCAATGTAATAATAGATTACTGTCGTTACTTACCCGATAGTGATTGAAACCTGGCCACAGCTTATATCTTGACCGAAATACAATTTGTTTAAAAGCAAATCCGTGTTGCTATTTAAATAATTCATTACCTGCTACCGTTCTATGTTTACCGGCAAGAAAGATTTTCTGGAGTAGAATAATGGTTAGAGGTAATCTGATAAAATTGTTTGTGTAGCGTTCTATTGGTAATGGGACATGTATTATACAGGGTTACTAGAAATTCAAAGTATATCCGTCAGGAGCTGATAGGGGGGCCAAAATGCAAGAAATTGAACCCCCCATATGGCCGAAATTCAATAGATTTCGAGACATTTAAATTTTAAGGGTTTTTCAATATTTACCCAAAATTTTACATGTAATTCCAAATGTATACAAAAAAAAACTACTTAATGGATGGGTACCATTAAAAAATGATATTGTTGCTGGCACTTTAATTAAGCTATGAACATAATGAACGGTACATAATTCAAAAAAAATATTTAAATTTTAATGATAATTATGTAATTTAGGTTCAAGTAGGTTCTTATTGTTATCTTGATTCAGAAATCATAATATTTAGCTTTTAGAAAAGTGTGCCTTCCTATTATTTTTTTACTGTACGAATCAAACTTACAATAATCGAAGTGACAACAAAGAGCGTAATTTGAACAAACTGAACGCGACTAAAATGTGGTGACAGGTCAGCTTGCTGACTATGGTTTTGTTATTGTTATTACAAATTAATGTTTCTTTATTTTACTTCGAAGGTCCTAGTTTATCATTTGTGGCTACTAGTTACAGCTATATACATATAAACATAATGCAGCATTGCATATGTAAGCGGGCACTCCCTTTATGCCAGAAGGCTTTTTATTATGTATTAAGTTCTGTTTGCGTTTTTGTTTTTATTATTTATTTCTGCTTGAGTACAGTTTTAAATATTGGCGTGTGCTAGCTGACATATGGCAAATAAATTTAATATTTTTGTGTTTCGTAATGCTAATTACTTATTACTATATGTATAGAATCCAGTTCTTCTAACTGAACAGACAGCAGTGCTGCTGGGGAGTTTGTTCCGCCACTTCTTCTTCCCAGCTAAAGCACTAGGAAGTGGTGAAGGGTGGGCGTTTTGGGGGGACTGTCTTATGTGATTTTGACGTTCAAAAAGTGCTGAATCTCAGCCTAATTTGAATAAATGACTTTTGATTTTGATTTTGTCAACAATTCAGAAGAAAAATACGGCCAAGTGCGAGTCGGACTCGCACACGAAGCGTTCCGTACCAAAAGGTAAAAATCGACGAAAAAAACACGTTTCTTGTATGGAGACCCCGTTCAATTTTTTACTTTATTTTTATTTTTGTTGTTATAGTAGTAATACTCTATAGAAATTTCAATTGTCTACCTATTATGGTTCATAAGATGCAGCCCGCTGACAGATAGACGCCTAGACGGGCGGACGGATTTGGGTACAGAACCCTAAAAACACTTAAAACAAAACAGAAAGAAGTTCTTGTAAAATTTTCAAGAGTCGACTCAAGAGAATAAATGAATGACACGGAGGAGATTTCTCTCCTTCATGAGGTTTGTAAGTAGTAAATTTTTCAAAATTTCAAAATCTGCCTTAATTAAATAACTTTTTGAAGTTTAGTTTTAGATCAGTTTCAAGACTAGGTATACAGAACCGACGAAAGTGTATACAGTATTTTTCACGGTACGTCTGCCATCCGACCTTCCTCACCCAATTAATGTTAGATCCCAATATTCCAGCTGTTGTGACCCATCTCAATATAATTAACCTTTACTCACACAAAACCGAACTAATACATAAAAGCGCGATAGCCAATCAATTGTCAGGATTAGACAGGGGCTCCCAAAAACAAATTGTAGACATTTCGTTCTGTAGTAGAAGTAGTATATCGAGCAAAGTCCATCCGCTTAACCCTTAATAAGGCCAGGGGAAATATTTTCCCACCAAGACTACTTTCAGAAATATATTTTTTTTTACATGACAGATAGCCCATAGAATTCAAAATAGAACGCAACCGTAATATACAATGTTTTAGAGGTTTCCCAGAATATTTAGTACAAGTTTTAGTGGAACAAACAAATATATATGCGATTCAGCAAAACAGCAATAATTTTACACTAATATCATCAGAGGAAATGAAAGCTTACCTTGGATTACTTGGATTATATTAATTATGATGGAGTTAAACAAATTGCCTGATATGGAGCTGTATTGGTCTAATGACCCTTTTTACAACATACAGAAATTTCAAAAATTATGCCTATCAAAAGATTCAAAAAAATTAGGTACTGCAAATTTACATATAAATGACAATGAAAAAGAACCAAATAGGAACTCACCGGGATATGATAAAATGTACACGTTGAGACCAATGATACAAGAGCTTAAATAGTGCGGCCCTTTGAAAACTACCGTGAGGTTTGTGCGGCCAAACATGCTACTAACAGCATTCATTCGAAAGAAATATTATCTACTCAAATTGATGAATCAAAGTAAATGGTTAAGTGTAACATTAAACATTTCTATAACATTAAATTCGTGCACACCGTTTTGGTGCAGCGTCACTATTTGAGTAGTGTATCGAGCTGGCAACGTAATATATTTTTTCCGTCGAGCTCGATTTGGGTCGGGTGATATGGCTCGCGGTTCGGTTGTTCGCTGCAACTGACACGCAACTTACTGTATTGGGGATTTGGGAACCTTTTGCTAGGTTTAGCGCGACGGGACATTAGGCGCAGACTAATGTGTGGTTAGATAAATCATTCCGAATTCGTAAAAGATAGATTGTAGGAATTCTGCTGTAATTTTCTGACTGAACTACTTATAATGAGTACCTAGTAAGTACCTATTTACCTGCAGGCCAATTCTCGTACTTAAAAAACGTTCAAATTCAAGTCGCAATCTCATCTCAGCGTCAATCAATGTCAAAAACCTGTCATAAATGTATGTAAATTGATTGTAATTTTGACAGACTGAGACTGAGATTAGAATGCGAACGGTTTTAAAAATACGGGAATTGCCCCTCTGATTATAAGTTGGTTATACGACTGCACAAAAGTTATATCTCATGATACGTTTTAATATGAAACTGGTACAACTTAATCTATACATAATAATAACAAAATAGTAACGAAGTCAAAACTGAACATTGAATATTTTTGACAAAAAAGTTATTGCTGGGAGGTGTGGGAACGAGTCTGATGCCGAAAATATAGTTGTTAGATTTTTTCCGTTTATCTGTATTTGCGGATTTGGATGAAACTTGGCGTGGCGACGCATGCTGTGGCGACGCGTCGCCACGCTATATTTTAACTAAAGAACAATTTATTTCTTTACAAAAACTGAATATTTGATTTTTGATTATGCCATATCTATTTTCTTTTATTAAACCATTCTTTCATACTCTTTTAATATACTATTTTGTATAGTAAATAAGTATGTCGATGTTTCACATCTGCCAGGCATCCCGCGACGGCTCAATTTTTTATCCCGGTAGCACGTATCCGTGGGATATTTTTCGACATAAACGTGGGCGAAACTGCGGGCATTTTCACTACATATTAAAGACGAAGTAAAAATAGCACATTGCGATAAGTTACCCCAAGAGCTTTCAAGCTAAAAATCCTGAAAACAAAAAATAAAATGTACCTATCCAGTTTCCTTTTTCCAAAATGTACAATTCCTACAGCTACATGTAAATAAACAGACCAACTTTCCATTTCGAAAACGAAACCATTTCTGACCAGATAAGGCATTATATAGCGAACCATGGTTCGATGGTTAGTATCGAGAATTTATATGTATTCCGAAAGGCCATGGGAATATCCTTTGCGCGAACGAGAATTTTCAATATCTTTCCTCCTTATCAATTTGTGGAAAATTTGGAGTGTCATTGTTTATTGAAAGAAGATACATTACATTAAAAAAGTCAGGTTCCAGAATAACTTAAGTACTTTAAAAAAAATCTTTCAAACCCTTTGCAGAAACATTTTCACCCCACTGAGTTCTGTCATAGGCATCGCTTAACCTCACTCTACGTGAGCCCAAATTGGAATCCTAAAGGCCCTGAATATTTCACAAGGCCAGCCTTACCTATAGGTCAACACGAGCGGAGTACACGCACAAAAATAAAAACAACTTACCGTCATTTGGGACCTTAAAATCATAAATGTGAATCTGTCGCCCGTTACATGGACGTCACCAATTTAAATCTAGGGACCGTCAATTACTGGGGAATGGGACTGACCTACTGTGACTTAATCGTTTTCGTCTTCAGATTCCAACGGCGTCAATGGTACTTAATTTACTCGTAGGGATTGTCCTAAGTTCCATTTTAATGCTGGGACAACCCTAATGTAAGTTGGTAGCCAAACGCTTGAGATAAGTCCCCACTCGGGGGAAATTGTATCCAAGTCGGCGTACGTATCAAAATTGCTATCGTACCTCGGTGACATCGGAAAAATTGAGAAATAGGATTGCTTTTATATTTTTGTGGCGTTTAAAACGTAGATTTTAAGTTTTAAAAGATTACGGGATACCCGTTCATGGGCATGTTGCTTATGCCAATTTTATCTCATTTTGCAACTGTGTCTTTTACTATTGACCGTTTAAACTAAATAAATTGTTACAATTGTTAAATCTAACTGCAGCATCCCTTTGGTCATTTGGCCTTTGGCCATACAAACAAAAAGACACATAAAGACAATAAGTCAAGTCAAGTCAAGTCAGTAAAATAGACAAAAAGTCTATTTTCCCCAAAGTTATATTTAGTTAATGTCTTTTAAGTAAATTAATTCTGAAATAATGTTAAAAGTACACCGAGTCTGCAGTTTGCGATGCAAATCATTTGGATGATACGGTGGTTGATTTGAATTTATAATGAATCTAATGAATTCACTATGCACAGAAGTCGGTTACTTAGGTATGCTAATAACTATATTGTGAGAAGATAGTGCATCATATTCCATTTTAAAGACTGCTTCTATCTTGGACTTTATATCAAAGAAAAACGGTGATAAGCTTTCTAGAATGTTATTCTATATTTTTATTTTTTGTGCCATTTCTTGAGTATTAAATAGATATACATTATACACAATACATTATATAATATGTATTATATACATAAACACGAAAGTTAATTTAATAATTTATTATATACAAACCCTAGCGGTTATTTTCACTGTATTGTATCGTTAATCTGTGAAGAGTGTCGTGGGCTGCAATATTGTCTATATGTTATGTGTATTTCTGGTTTCTATGTTTTATATTGTAGTTGTTTGTTGTTCCTATTGAATAAAAATTAAATAAAAATAAGATAAGAATACCGTTCGTTTAGTCTTGAATGTGAGTCTATTACACAGTTTTTGTAACTTAATTGCAAAACTCAAACTCAAAGCATTTATTTCAAATAAACCAATTGCAAGCACTTTTAAATTGTCAAGGCGTCGGTCAGTCAGAAAGATGAAGCTAGTTGCCCATTCCAAAGCGTAGTAGGTACCTATGGATAAGAACGGGCAAGAAACTCCATGGACACTCTTTTAAATCAAAATATTGTTACACAAAAGTGGTTACATCATTCATGTTGTAATTATACATGTGAGAACGATGTAGTAGACGTAGATGCAGACTTTAAGTATGGGTTAATCTAGAATACAGTCTATATACGTTGGCTCCTCAGAGTTCCCTCATAAACTCAAAAAAATCAATGCTGAAAACACTCTAGGTTCTTTAACGTCTCCTAGTTTGTACTGTCAACACGGAAATTGCCAGACCACCACACTTGAGTTAATAAATAATATATACATAATATACATTAAAGACAGTTTTCGTGTCGGTCTGTGTGGCAGCGATGGTCTTCTAAACTACGCAGCGGACTTTGATTCGGTTTTCACCATTATTTAGAGAATTTATTCTGGAAGGGCTATGCGTTTAAATGTTAATATTACACTTAGATACATAATTATCGGGCCGGTCGCTAGTTATAAATAATCAAAAATCAACTTACCTAGTTTTAAACCGCAAAACAGGAGGAGGATCGAAAGCCATGACGTCACCAAAGATCGCACCATCGCCCAAATGTTCCTTATCACATCACTTAAACCATCACTCAAGTTTTATGTTATCACTTATTATTAGCACTATTTTATCACAATTTCATGTTTAAAAACATATTTAATGTACTTTCACGTTTACTAGTTTATTGTCATGGCGGGTACTGAAAAGGAAAATAAATATTTAAAAATAAAAGCAGTTGCGTGAATGATAGTCCGTGGCACACGAACATACATAGACTAAATATACAAACATTACGGGAAGATATCTACAAAAAAAACACCCATTCATATTCAAACAAGTCACACACTCATCACACAACATCAACGTTCGCATTTATATCTTGAATAGATTACTTATTGATTTTATATCTTTTTATATGGAGGACTGATTGAAGAGTATTATATTCTACATACAGGCTGTAAAAAGACCCATTACATAGCCGTCAACTACGCATTCTGTACATCAAACTAAGTAACATTGCACAAAAATAATTGATGGGAAACGAATTTTATTTTTGATGTGAAAAATCGCTGTTTACTGTAGTGCGCAACGTAACGCACGCAAAAAATTGTGCCTATGGATGCATGCAACGGGGGTTGTGGGAGTATTTAAAGTTGTGTTATAATATTAGAGTACCTAATATTAAACAAATATGACTACATTAAAATTTAATAGGGCGCATAACGAATTTTTAATTATGAAAACTTATTATACGATTGACGATTTAATCAATGATGATTCACTAACTGATTGACATACTGTTATTCTGATTGACATAATTATTTCGATCCTCTCATTGACCTATTTTATTTTTTTAACCACGCTGACATTTTTAATAATATTTATATTGTAATTCCAATGATCTGTCACTTATTGTAATTTTTAATTTGGAATTGAAACCTTTGCATGCCCATGTGACGGTAAAATATGGAGAACTTTATCATAAAAAAACACTAATGTGTACTATACCCATGTTTGCAAGGAAATAAATGATTTGATTTGAACATTAAAAACTTCTTTCGTAAAAAAAACGTCAGTAAAAGTTGCAATTTTGACCTTCAATATCTCCGTAACCAGAAAGTTCCCAGGTTTAGTCCGGTACAAAAAATATATATATAATAACAGGGAGTACAAGTGACTCTCGACTTCGTTAAGTGTCTTTTTGCATCCGTTATTTATTCCTGTGGAAGTGAATTAGAAGATCGAGGTCGAAACCCAACCCTAGAGCGGGTCGAAAGCTTGTGAACGATGTCGCGAACTGTCAGTTAAAAATAATGGATATATTAGCCGAGAAATTACGTCACAAGCAAAACAATAAATTCAAACCGCTTTGTTTATTACGGTTGATATATTTTTTCTGTAAATGTCAAGTCGTTTTTATTTAGTAAACCATAAGTAAAATGCTTGATACCTATACAATTAAACTTCTCACAAGTGCGGTGGTAATTTGTCAAATTTGTCAAAAACAACCCTACACTCTATCCAAAATGCGAGGAAACACGAACAAAATACACATTACGGAATATAAATAAAAACAAATTAAATAAGCCACCATCTCGACTCAAAATCCATTCCACGAGCCCTTTAGTTATGTCTATAAAAATTTATAATAATTTACCTAAGGATATTAGAGAACAAAACAAAACTATCACATTTACCCATAAACTTAAGGTATTTCTGGAAAATAAAGCATACTACACCTTAACGGAATTTTTTGATGATAAATCATTGAGATAAATAAAATATCTTTATGTTATAAACATATAAACATAATATACAAATACCTAATTTAAAATTATAGTATAAGTGCAAAAACTTAGTTTAATACCCACTTAATGAAAGGATATAATATAGCCCTCTCTTCCTCTCTTCTAATTTTTGCTGTGCCCGACAGGGTCCATATTGTACTTTCCTGTTCTGTTATATAACACCTTATTGTAAACATATGGTATGCAATAAAATATTGAATTGAATTGAATTAATTCTAATGGTAAATAATGAATTAAGTTAAAGAGTAAATTATAAATTATTGATCGTTCATATACTTATAAAATATATAAACCTTCAATTAGGTTTTATTTGGCTTAAAGACTGGATGGCTACGTTTACTTTACCGAGAGCTCGGCGCAAAGATAATACAAATACAGATTAATTATGTTCAACAAGATTATCTTGTATCAATATTTAAGTTTTCATTTTAGCCAAGAAAGTAACGAGCAAATTTATTTAATAATTTACGAATGCTTCCATGCAAGGTACTTGCATTAAATTGGAAATATGCGTATCGGTAAAGGGGTCGAACATGCAAAACCGTGTAGGAATTTTATGTTCATGAGCATTACATTAAACCTAGGGCAATTTACTTTAAAATCTAAAGTAGGCCGAACATTATAGTAGGTAGGTACTTCTATGTCTCCTATCTACTAAAGAAACTGCCAACACAGCGACGAAATTTCACAACAACAATCTGTCAAATCATTAAATAATATCCTTGGCAAGGCGTGCGTAGTATCAACAAAACGCTTGCTCAAAACTTGTCGCGACGGCACAAACACCTAGGTATGTGTCTAATACATAGGGACGGTCCCTTTATCGCCCCACATCAGCCCGTACACGATAATAAAGGGTTCGACCGAGGCGTCCCCTGCCGGCCAACATTTTATTCAATGAACCTTCAATATATCTCCGCGTCTGCGTGGGGTTTCACTAAAATATTTATTGTTCAGTCCGCTTGACTGATTTGATTCAGTTTGGGATGGTGCTTGTTATCAAAGATACAAATGCGAGTAAATCAAAAGGATGCTGTTGGTGATTCTTGAGTATCTTATGTTTGGATAGATGAAAAGTTTTTTGGGGTTTCGTGGAGTGAAAAAGTGGAGGAAAATATAGGAAATGTAAATGATAAATGATTTTATTTCTGTAAGCAGGTTTGTACAAACACTTTTGCACGTCAATCGTATTTTAAAAGCTAGATGAGGTCGGCGTTTCCTATCTGACTACTCTGAGAAGAAAGGCCGAAACAACTCAGAGGTCTCAGTCTCTTTTAAAGTCCAGACAAAATCTTGGTCAGATCATGTAGAGGCTATGTAGATCGGTGTCTGAAATGGTCTTTTGGATTGGTCTTTTGTGAACCACACAGATTAAGTGGACCTGTCCAGTCAGTAGATGCAATTGTCAGCAAACGTGCAGCTCAACTTAGAACTTAAGGAGCTCAACGATTCGACGAACAATACCAAAGAAAGGACATTTGAGTAGGCCGCATAAATTACTCAAACTGCCAGAACATTGTCAAAACTGGAACAAAACCACACATAGTCCTCACATTCACAATAAATTAAAATAATATAATACTACACAGTAAATATTCATGTCATTGTATATGTAAATAAGTATAGATACTTATATCAAAGATTAAAAGTACAACAGTTTCCAAAATTAAATAAAAATTAATTAACATTGCCTGTGTTTTATTGGAGCAACTCAATCCCAAGCCTTTTTGTCCTCAATATAGTCTTTGACAGTATAATAGGCATTCTGGCATAGTTTCCTCTTTTTGAAAGATTTGAATTTATTAAGGCTTCTTGAATATGGCTAGGAAGTTTATTACAAAAACGTATACATTGGCATCTAAACGAGTCACCTATTTTCATGAGTCTGGTAGTAGGAACAACCAATTTGTGTTTGTTCCTAGTATTTATATTATGGATATCACAGTATTTTTAAAACAGATTAATATTTTTATGTGCATACAAAACATTTTCATAAATATACTGAGAAGGCACAATCATTATATTAATCCCTTTAAATTTGTCTCTGAGGGAGTGTCTGGGACTTAATTTATAAATTGAACGAATAATTGCCCTTTTTTGTAAAACAAAAATTGTCTGAATATCGGTGGCATTTCCCCACAACAGAATACCGTACGACATTACACTATGAAAATTACTAAAGTATACTAAACTGGCTGTCTCTAAATCAGTTAAACCACGAATTTTCCTAACGGCGTATGCTGCAGAGCTAAGCTTCTTTGACAATTTATCTATATGGGGGCCCCATTGAAGCTTGGCATCCAAAGTTATGCCTTTTCTTTTTTTTTTTTGCGGTTGGGAAATCATCAAATAACTTCTCCCGCTCTGGGCAGAGTGGGAGGGCGTGTCAGACTCTTACTGACTAAAACCCACCCGTGTTCCTTCAGTTGCCTGTGCCAGGGGCCACGGTAACCCTCTTGGACTTTTCCGCAACCCTAGCAGGCATCGGTCACACAACGCGCCGTCGACCCGGGCCTGGTCCTTATCGAACGGCGAGCTGCCCATTGCTCGCCGTTCGCAAGCCCGCGCCTACGGTGGCCGGGAATCGGCCTGCGATTCCCGACGCCCAGGGCGTCTCCTGCGGCGGCTAGGGGCGTGAGGGCGCAAACTTTGCCTCTCCCTCACGCGTTCCGCCTCCTCCTTCGCGAACATTACTGCTTCGCAGAAGGACGTGACGGCTTCCCAAGCCCTCTCGCTCCATACCATGGCCTGGACCAGGGCCGGACGTGAGAGATCGCCACCGCCAATCGCCTCCACGAGGACACGGCGCGGCGGTGCTCCGCCCAAGCCAGGCAGACCTCCACCGTATGCTCCACCGTGTCCTCCGGGCGATTCACACAATGGTGACACCCGGGCGTTTCCTCCCGCCTTATCCAGAACAGGAACCTCCCGAAACAACCGTGTCTGGTGAGGACCTGCGTCAGGCGGAAGGTGAGGACGCCATGTCGCCTCTCTAGCCACTCCTTAAAGAGGGGGTCCAAAGTTATGCCTAAGAATACTGTGGTATTTTCGGGTTTCAACTCTTCACCCTTTATGAGAACACTTGCTTCTACTTGTCTAACATGAGGTATCGTAAACTTAATATATTTCATTTTTTTCTCGTTAAGAAGAAGGTTATTAACATTCTTTTGCGAGGGCACTATTTACATTGTGAGTAACCAGCTGCTGACGTTTGAGTTTAAATAAAAGTGAACTGTCGTCTGCAAACAGCACTATATCATGTTTATCCGTTATGAGGTAAGGCAAGTCATTTATATAAATAGGAAATAAAAATGGACCTAGAATTGAGCCTTGAGGGACCCTCATTCTTACTACCGATACGGGAGATCTTTTCCCGTTAACATCAACTCTCCGAATCCTATCACTTAAGTAAGAAGATCCAGTGAGGATTCCGGATTCCGGAGTGATGCAGTTTCCTGATTAAGTAGTAAGGCCGTAACATCAGCCAAAACAAGTATAAAGTATGAATACTTATGGTTATTTGACATTGGATTTTAAACGAAAGAAAGATAATATATATTGACATTAGTGTCCAAGAGCAAATCTTTTATTTGCTAAGGTTACAAACTAGAGATGAATTTAAACGAACATGTCACTATTTTAGACAATAGGTATTTTTGTATCTATTTAAATACAATACAACTGAATATATATTTTTAAATATCTACTAAAAGGGCAATTCTTAAAGTGTCTGAACTGTCTTCCTACCGGTAATATATATTCATTTTGAATAAGGATGCCACACGCGCCATTTGTCTAACCCGTCGTTGTCTCCAAATAAAACTTGAAAGGGTTCACCTCTATCTATTCTATTAAACCGTATTATGTTCGATTTGCTACCTAAGTAACTGTCGTTTGTCGACTACAATATTAATGATCTTAGTTTTGGAAACTATAAAGATTATATTGATAGGTTTTCACACACTTCGTGAGTAATGTCGTCATATTCATTCGTTTTATGTGAAAAAGGCAAATATCATACTTTATTATAGAAAATAGTATTAAAAAAAAACTAACGACAAAAAGCTCTTATGGCTCAAAGAGGGACGACGATCAGGAATGCACAAGGTAAAACACAGGAGCACAAGTATTCTATCTAAAAATATATGCTTTTTTTTTTTTTTTTTGAGGATGGGAAATCATCAAATGACGCCTCCCGCTCTGGGTGGAGCGGAAGGGAGTGTCAGACTCTTACTGACTAAAACCCACCCGTGTTCCTTCCTTGGCCCTTTATGTTCCGGGTCAGCGGTACCCCTTATGGATGATCCCGCTTTCCCGGCAGGCTTGGGCCCTAGTGGGCCCCCTCTTCGATGCTGACATCTCTTTGAGGCGCGCGTGGAACACGTACGCGCCGTCCGGCACGGGCCTGATCCTGATCGGACGGTGAGCTACCCATTACTCACCGCCCGCAGGCCCGCGCCTACGGTGGCCGGGAGTCGTCACGCGGCTCCCGACGCCCGGAGCGTCGCTGACCTGGCAATCGTGAAAATCTATCACACAAAAAGTCTGTCATCTATAAGCCCTCAAATACTTTGTCAACCTAAAAGCGTCGAACAAGCTAGAACTAATATCAATACCTCTTAGATTTACGTCAAAGCAAACTAAACTATGTCCACACTATCATTTTGTACAAAAACTTGATATTCATAAGTGTCGAGGCGTCTTGATCGTGGGCCGGTCATCCATCAAGTGGTGAAGCGCTTACTACAGTGATAAATGACGCAAGTTGACTTAAACGCTGTTTTTGCGTTTGATTGCTGACAAGCCTCGGGGCTTGCATCTCTGGGGACTAGCAAGTGTGATGGATCTAGGATTTTAGACTACATAGACATTAACGGAATTTTTGTTGTTCAATAAAACTCAAAGCATCCATTTCAACTAAACCACATACAACTGTTGAATTGTCAAGGAGTCCGTCAGTCAGAAACATGAAGCTTATTCCGAATTCCAAAGCGTACTAAGTTACTATGGAAAAGAACGGACATGAAACTCTACAGACGCTCTATCAAATTAAAATTTAACAGTTCTGTCCAAGCTTATTTCTTTAGGTTTTCATTCCACAGGGCTAAGTTATTAGCCTATGCCTATGTTAATAGGCCACTTATTTTTTAAGATGACGCGAATATCTAACGTCATCTTGGAAAGATACGAGTTAACGTTACACTAAAAACAATATCCAAAGTAAATACAGCAAGATAGGTACCTACATAGTAGACACCTTAAGCTCCGCTACAGCTGTTACTTGTACTAATTAACTTCTGCTAAGCTAAATACTTGAGACTGCCGCGTAATTATTTCCTAAGATAGACTCTCTCACTCTTTAAACAAAAAGCAATAAGGGATGGTTAATTGAACAGCAAGTACCCCGTCTGTGCCAGACACGTTTTAAAGCGAACATTGGAGGCAGTAGAGTTAATAAGCCAGGAAGCTAAAGTGTTTGTCGAAGAGGATTTCAATTAGGTAGAAATTTTGAAAATATTGGTGTTTGATACGTTGGGTGGTACGCTTTGGGTCTTTGATGAGTGATATTTTATTTATGATGGAATTTAACTGAACCTAAATTCAGGATTTTTTTGGTATTTAATTTTAAGTGACATTTAACGTTTTTCTTTTATAAAATGACTAGCACTTCGTCCTCGCGAATTTCTTACAAACTTCAAAAAAAAAATTACTTGATAGTTTTGTTCCACTTATTAAACATAATTGCATACGGCTCCGTGATATCATTTACACGTACCTACACAACTCTTTATAATGTCAACATACGCACACTTTCAAACTGTGAATAATGCAAGTTTTCCTCAGAGATCCCCAATAGCGACAAGGATAATAATGCTGGTTACGATAAGTTAACGAGGTAAAAACTCGTGCACTCAAGGTAATAGCTTCTGACGACACTTCCCATTACTCAACGTTATGGCACGAAAAGTACCATAAAACTGTGATTGAAAAATAAGGAAGTAAACATAAAGATCACTTTTCGTAAGAGAAACCATCTTTCAAACTGAAATGTTTGTGTAATGAACTTGCTTTGTCGAACAAAAAGGTTTTCGAAAGCAAGTATGATTGATTAGTCAAATTACTTACTGTTTTCTTAATAGCAGGGAGATAATATAAATACCTTATAGGTATGTTGATACGAAAGGAAGAAGAAGCAAGCAAAGGTAGATTCAATCAAATCCTAGTGCCTTTAAAAATATACATAAAAACAATTGTCACTTACATTAAAATATTTGTCTATCAGGATCATACAAGATTCGGTTTCTATAGCCATAAACAAACGAGTCTAAATCTTGGTAAGTACTATTAATGAGTTTTGTTAAACCAACATTAAATTAATGTTACTATCTTGTTTATTTGAATTCGATTGCGAGAATTTCTCGGAAACCCGCAACTCGATTAACGTTACCAAGAGAGTTATGTTTTTTTTTTAAATATATTTCTTACACAAACAAACTTTAGATCGTATAAAACTTGAAGCAACTGTGAAAATGTCCGGAGAGTTTTTCGAATGAATATCGATATGAATCATTGAAAAGCGCTTTCGATAGTCACCTTGACTCAGTATTCCAAAGTCCTTAACAGTAAGCCATTTTGATGTCTGTCTTTTAGAAAATATTAACACTTGGTGTAGCTTTAGTGGACATAATACAGAGGGATTTGAAAATGTTACCACCACAAATAAATGTTCTTACGTCAAAAGTGTTTGTGCTTGAACGTCTGTGGCCCGACCGTTTTCATTTCGACTGAAGATGGTTGTCAATTTAAACAGGAAGGAAGAAAAGAGTCATATTGAGATACAGAATCACGTTTACTTGAGCCCAGTCGACTTCAGAGGAAATTATACGTAGCTTTTAATTTTTACCAGTAGGTACAAACCTTCTTTCAAGCTAACCATAACGTTATATAAAAGAGCGTGTATTTTCATCCATATCTGCCTGTACAGGTGTACTTATGCCTCGTTTACAACGAACGATCCTGGGGGGATAGTGACTACGTGATTATGTACCTCAGGTACTATCTCAGCATCGATTTTTGTTTTACATAAGCTTTCAGGAGCAGTACTTATTTTCATCGTTTATGTAGAAGTAGACTGCGATAGGATGAGGTTTTGTTTAATGTCTGAAATCCTCTGTTTTTTTTTGTATCTGACTGCTTGTGCATTACACGAGAAGGGCTAGCCAAAATTATTTTGATTACTTTCGGTATTTTCACAACAATTGTAGCAAAGGGTAATGATTTGTAAAATTGGTATAGGCTAGGAACCTATTCATTACGCGCGTGGACGACATTACTGATGAAGGTGCAGTATTGTGATTGAGGTTTGCAGTTAGCAAAGTTTACTTCACTGTGAAATACGATATCTTAAAATGACCTACATTTTAAAATATTGTATTATACTAAGAGAATAAATACTAGGTAATAATAGGGGTTAAAGTAGGAAATTGCCGTTTTATTGTATTATGTACTTTGAATTGACATAGAACCTTCATGGTTTGAGATTTTAAGAAAATAGACGTTTCTAAGAAAAAGAAAAAAATTTTGAGGTAAACTTTTTCACATGGTACCTATGAAGTTCTTCTTTTAAAAAATGTGCAACATTCGATTATCGACTTTCAGTTGTTTTTTTTATTTAACTTAGACAAGAAAGATGGGTACTTCGAAAGTTCAAAGTTATTTTTGAATACTAGTTCCGACGCGGAACTAACGCGGCAGAAACAGCTCATAACAATGAATTGAAAGAGATGGTGGAAGCCGATCCGAGCCAAACTACCCAGGAATTAGCGGCATGGTTTAACGTTAACTTACCAACAATATTGACTCATTTGCGTCAACCCAGGTTGCTGCAGCAGTTGCACTTGTACGTACCCGATCGTTATGTGTGGAGGCGACTGCCCCCGCCACTGCTGGTCGTGCCAGCAGCCAGGACCAACTTGCTGGCCAAAACCCCTCTAACTCGAGCAATTCGCACCATCAATTATACTCAGGTCGAAATAGATATATTTACATGTCACTGGGGTGAATTGCAAAAGTACTATTGTTTACATTATGTTACAAACAATGATTTTTATGATCCTGAGATGTAGTTGTGACTTATTTTTAATTTTGTGTGTGTGACTTAGCTATCGCATTAGGTTTGTAAGACCTGTAATGATAGTTTTAAGGCATTTAAATAAATAAATAAATCAATCAAATAAAAAATATGAGAAATGGGTGCCTCATGATTTGACTGATCTGCAGAAACAAACGCGTGTTGAAACATGTGTTGCCTTGTTGAATCGATACAGAAATGAAGGAATATTGGATCAAATTGTGACATATGATGAAAAGTGGATTCTTTACGATAACCGTAAGCGAAAAATGCAATGGCTGACCTCAGGTCAAACGCCGCAACAGTGTCCTAAAGCAAAGCTTACCAATAAAAAGGTAATGGTAACTGTTTGATGGTCTCAGCATTGTGTTATTCACTATAGCTTTCTCCGATCTGGTCAAGCAATAACGGCAGATGTCTACTGTGCCGAACTCCGAACAATGATAACAAAACTAGCAGTGAAACAGCCCCGACTCATGAATCGATCTTCACCATTATTGCTCCATGCTAACGCGAGACCTCATACAGCACGTGAAACCGTTTTAACTCTACAGGAACTGCAATTAGAAACCATTCGTCACCCTCCGTATTCGCCAGACCTTGCTCCAACGGACTACCAGTTTTTTCGTAATTTGGACAATTTTCTACGTGATGTAAAGTTTTCTTCTCGGGAGGCAGTACAAAATGCTTTTACACAGTTTGTCGAATCTAGATCACGAGGGTTCTATCGCAAAGGCATAAATGACCTTCCTATTATATGGCAGAAATGTATAGATAATAATGGTAATTATTTTGATTAAATAAATATGTTAAATTGGAAAAAAAAAACGAATTTAAATTTTTCAGTACAAATCGGCAATTTCATACTTTAACCCCTAATATTTAAACTTTTTCTAAGTGTGGTAACCAACATTCTGAGACTTCGCATACCTATACGTTACACGATCTTTGTACAATGGCATGGCAATCTTTCTAGGTATCCCACCAACATCCAAACTCAGAAGTAATTAAACAAATTCATGGCAACATAGATCTCTTAATAGCCCCATAACATTAGCTATGCGATGACTAAATTGTGACCCCGGAGTATATTACGAGGCGTATCGCACATCAGGGTGAGTCCACAGTTGACTTTGATGATGGCACGGAATGTGATAAATTGAATTATTATTCTCTTTGAAGTGGCTCTTTTATGTGTTCAGTGAGTGTGTAAGAGGTTTTATGTTAATTCGTTTTGCTATTGTTTGAAAATGAGTGGGGTCGGCACGTCAGAGAATGGTAATGGAACTTTCGTCACATAAACAAGGTTATTTCAATTTAAAAAATCATGTTCTAAACGAAAGACTGTCTGTTATTTTCCATTTGCCCCTATTTTGCAATTTTCCCACTGGGACGGCCATAATCACGCAAGAAAATTAACGGATTTGATATGAAAAAGTCAGACACAATAAAATCAAGCTTCTTTGATCAGCTCTTTTGATACATTTCTCTTATATTCATCAACAATAAAAAAAACAATGAAAAATGTAACGAAAAACAAAAATAATCTCGTCTTTATAAAAAAATCTCAACCTTAGAACCGCTTTATATGTCTGATTTATCATTTCTAGCGTGCAAAATTATTTCGGGCCTGCTTGTTTCCAGGGGCCTACCTTGATGAGTTGTCAAAAGGGGCCAAACAAAGGAGTTTGTTTGTACTCTTGAAAAACAAAATCAACAATCAAAATGTTTACAAAGACAGACATACAGTACGGACAATTATTATAGGTACGTAACGATGTACAAAATTAAAGGCAAACAATGATAGCAGTGTACATAGTGGGCTTTGGGAGATATTGTAATGGAAATAAAAAGGCCTTTAGGTTTGAAGGCTGTCCATTTTTACAGAATGGATTTATTTTTGGACATC
The DNA here is from genome assembly GCA_937001585.2 of Brachylomia viminalis. Classification (NCBI taxonomy): domain Eukaryota; kingdom Metazoa; phylum Arthropoda; class Insecta; order Lepidoptera; family Noctuidae; genus Brachylomia; species Brachylomia viminalis. The sequence continues at coordinate 6,691,277 of OW443302.2, read as the reverse complement.
GAACCGCACACTGTAATCATGAACTCAGCATGTTTCTATACTTCTATACCCTCTAAAATATAAATTTTTGGTCGGTTATAAAAAAAAAATAACGAGCCTTACAGTAGTCGCATAATAATATGATGTGTAATATCTGACATCTCACCTTGGTAATAAGCAAAACATTAACATTATATCACAAAAAAAAATTATTCAGTTATTATTTGAGGTTAAGCGCACAGCTGATGCTATCACCTTCTCTATTTCCCTTTCTCGTCACACACACGCAACTGTTGGCTGACAGTACCAAATTCTCGGAAAATGGGTTGGTACCATCTGACGGCCAACTCTACAACCGCGCGCGCTCATTGGTCAAATCAAATAGCGCGCGCTTCCCCGGCTTCCTGTTACACACTTCCGTCGCATTTCACAAAATCACTCCCACATACTGCAGGAAAGCGAGAAAAAAATCTGCTGTGTCATAGAAAATTACAATATCTCGCGGTCTAAATGTATAGAACATCCTGTATATACGCCATAATTATTTAGCTACGTATTTAATTTGTATTTTTTTTACGAATTCGGTTGTCACACAACATTATATATATATAATATGTCACACAACATTATATATATTATATATATATAATATAATACCAATTCGCCTTCGCCGGAACGCTCATATCCTTTCTCTTTTGTTTAATGTGCTCTTCTCCCCTTCCACCCCTCTCTATCTTAAGAAACGTTTCCAGTTTCTTTGCGACTCCCACACGAAATTTCTAAGGTCATCAGATAACTTGAAGCTTAAAATGCCTATGCATTCCACAACTTTCCTCGACAAATCCTTTACTGTCCAGGCCGCTCGTTTGTGGAATGCATTGCCAGTTGAAATTAAACGCGCGCCGTCATTGCTTGTGTTTAAAAGACTCGTGAAGGAACATTACTTGTCGTTGTGATCGTGTTCTCATAATTGTAATTATCTATAGTCTTCATTTATTTTCGTTGCTTATAAATTTAGTATGTACGTATTTATGTATATATTATTTAGGGTATGTATATAAGTGTATCTATTATTTAGGATATGTATATATGTGTATCTATTTTAGTGTATTGTATACATACTTATTAGTTGCACCAACAACAGCCCCATTTTATGTCCAGGAAAATCTCTGTCCATTCCAAGGTTGCCTGGAAGAGATCGCAGAAAGCGATAAGGCCGCCCATTGTATATTAAGTAGTGTTCAGTTTAATTTTTGTTGTTATGTTTTTTGTGGTGTACAATAAAGAATATATAAATAAATAAATAAACATTATCTTTCGATAAATTCTTGAGTCCTAGCTGCGTTGTCTCGTAATTCCATTTGTAAATCCCTTATGGCTGGCCGGAATTTGGACTTGTGCCCAATAATGAGCAACAGGCAAGTCTGCAAGCCCCGTTACGTTGAAAAAGACACCATCAATGACAAACTGTGATTATCGGTAGGTACTTACATTTATTATTAAAAGATTATAAGTGTAACGTGGATCGGACCAAAAATGTTCTATTTCTCAAACACGCTTGCAAATTTGAGCATTATTTTCACAACCTTTTTCGAGATAAATTGAAATTGCTGTACTGACCAAATACATGCGAGCAGCAGCCTGCAAAAGTTGTATGAAAATCCACATCTGTTGTGCTTTAGCGGCTAAATAAATTACATAGTAAACTCATATCTATCGTGTAATTAAAAAATGGAACGGTCTTTTATTCCGAAACATGGCAACAAAGGAGGTAACCAATCAAAGGTTTTATTTAAATTTCGAACTGGCTGGCAAATAGACCCTGTTTATTGAGAAAAAAAAACAATTGAACAACAAAGCCCGCGCCAGCGTCAGGTACATTTGCCTGACACATGCTGAGCTGGACTCCCATTTGGTGCAACCTTGAGACACACACCGCACTGTGTATATTCGCTATTTTCATTTGTAGTATGTCATAGTGTCAATTAATATCTATAATTATGTTAGATTTTTTTACTTTTTGTATGTTGGCACCTTGTTTTTATATTTATGTCATTTGCTATTTTTTATTTGCGCTTTTGTGTGTTGTTCTACGTCTTTTGTGTGCACTGAATAAATGGTTTATCTATCAATCTCTATCTGTCAAAGTTGATTTTGAAAATAAATTGTATTTTAATTTCCGCACATTATTTGAGAAAACTACTATACAAGCCCTTGCTCTTTTGCTGGCCGCTGCAGTAATGTACTATCTTTCGGCCTAAACTAAAACGAAATTTGGTCGGACTTTAGAGTAATGTGACCATGTTAAGACGTTTGTATGTATACAGAGTGTCAGAGCCATCAACGCGCAATCTGTCACCATGAATTCAGTACACGATTCTGACTTGCTGTTCCATACACTTTGACCGCGTAGGTCACTTTTCTACGGTTTTTTTTTTGATAACCGACGATAAGCTTCTACGCTAGGGTTTTTAGAATCATGTGCTGTATTCATCGTCACAGTTTGCGCCTCGATGTCCCTGCCACCCTTATTCTACTAACAAAAATCTTATCATTCAGTCACTGACAAACAACGCACAGTCTTATTTCTTACCTTTTACACAGTTTTCACATAATTCTAAAAAGTTAATTAAACAGATTTTTACAATATAGCTCCGATTAAATGATAAAAATTTAAAACAACGAAATATGACACTAAATTGCGACGTTGCCACTCATAAGGTATAAACGATCTTAAATAGCGAAAGTGAGCATTAAGAAAGGATTTTTGGAAATTCATACCCTAACGGCATGAAAGTTGGAATGGTAGTTCGTCATTTTTGCCGATGCGAAATCCCATCGAACTTACGACTTGTTGCTATATAAAAACATTCGTACCTACCTATGCTTTTTATGTAAGTACTACCTCTACGGCAGTCTGATCGGATTTATTTCCATCAATCTTTTTTACGTCAGTGATATATTGATGTATGACTATCGAGTGCCGTGTAACGTACCATAGGATATTTCAAGATTCACAAACATTAAATTAGTATGTTGATAAAATAGAATGGTAAAAGCGTCGGTAAATAGGAAGGTTCAATTTACTGAAACATGGCAAGCAACAGGTTTAGGTTATTTTAAGTAGTCGGCTAACCCTGACAACACTTGAGTAGTTACACGCCATATAGATCTATATATTTCTAACATTTTGGCTTTAAATTAGCAAGCTTTATGAAATTCTTGCCTCTTTGGTCTAGTGGTCGAAGCGCTACTGCTGAGGCCCTTTTTTTTCTCAGTAGCACTTAAACTCAAAGCATTTATTTCAATTAAACCATTTACAGGCACTTTTGAATTGTCAAGTGGTCGGTCAGTCAGAAAGATGAAGCTAGTTGCCCATTCCAAAGCGTAGTAGGTACCTATGGAGAAGAACGGGCAAGAAACTACATGGACGCTCTTTTAAATTTTATTTTTACATAGATATTAGTTACATCATTAGTTTTGAATGTATTATTATAAGTGAGAACGATGTAAATGACACGTACACGTTTAGTGTCCAAAGTATAACAAATAGAATTAAAAAAAAAAACAATTTATAAAATACATAATTAAAATAACTCTTTGCAGCTAAGAGATGACCAGTCCCAACTGACAGCGCGCGCCCGTTCACGAACATGACGCAACATGAGCAGTTCGGAGTCGGAATTTGTGCCCGGTTGATGGCAATAGGCTCGCCTCCTATTACATGGGTCTAAAACATCATAACTGGCGAAATGTGGCTCTACTATAGGTACACCTCTGCCCAACCCTTCACGAAATATAGGCGTCATGGTATATTATATTAATAAAATGTAGGATGTTTTTATTTTTCTCCAAATATAGCTAAGTACAAGGAGGCGTTCGTTTTATCATCACTTATACCGGGTTTATTGTAATACAACGGCAATCCATTAAGGGGATGTCGGGGAGGTCATTTGCAAACAAATGACCCGTCATGACCCCTATGCAAATGTCAAGCATTTCCGAGTAATTTGACATTTTATATTTTTTTGCGGTAAAGTTTAAAAAGTAATAAAAAAACACATTTTTTTATTATTATTATTAACTTTGATTCTACTTCAATACATAATAATCAACCATAAAATGACAATTATCTTCAATATTTTTTAAATGAGAGCACACGATTTTCATCATTTTGAGTAGGTTCTTTGAATTTAAGTGCATAATTTCTGCAAAAAAAAACAGATATACTATATCGACGGAGCATTCCAAAAATATGTACAACTTCTCAGCTATCCAACGAGATACAATAAGAAACCCGATATCTTCAAAAACGTATCACATGTCAAATTACTGGGAAATGCTTGACATTTGCATAGGGGTCATAAGGGGTCATTTGGTTGCAAATGACCACCCTACTCCCTTAATGGATTGCCGTCGTATTACGAATAACCCTGTAAAGCTAACATCACAACATTTTAAATATTTAACAGTGCTTTGAGAATATCAAATGCAACATAAACATAACCCTGCCAAAAAGGATCCACCACAGTGACTGACTGACATAGAGAACGTAGTAGGTATGTATGTAGTTGTTGGTGATGTTACGTTACGTAGCAGGTGTTGTATCTGCTTACCCCCGTGAGAAGAAGGCGTGAGTTTATCTATGTACAATAAAGTATCCAGGAGCGGCACGTGTGCCCGCTTAACAAGACATGACCCACGCCCTTGAACTTTGAACGCTTTTACTCACTAAGCCGTGTTCTTAATACACAGGCAGATCTTCCCACTCGTCTTGTTAATTTAATCCTTAGTATCCTCTTACGTCACCCGCACTTAATCACAGGGTGATCTACATTTACCCCATCAGAAACTCGGTAGGCCGGGGAAACTATAAATAGTTTTATTTGTATATTTTTTGCGTTTTTTCACGCTGCGTGTGTAAAGTGATATCGTCATTATTTAATAGTTTTGAAGAATAATCAAAATTCTTATTAATTTACTTTCGATTTAAAAGGGCTATATAACCATAATCACACATCTAAACTGCCAGTTTAGATTTGTAATTATGATTCAAAATTTAAAAAAAAATATGCCCGAGAAAGTTTGATTGTTTCTCTCGGGAGTGCTCTAAATAAATATCAAATGTTATCTTGTATTTGAATGTGAGATTCTTCAAACACCTAAATACAAGAAAAATTGTGATAGCCCTCTTGAGTTAAGACAGAACTGTATCTACCTATTGCAGGTAAGTATTTAGCATTGTGTCATTTTGATCATCATAATATGACTAGCATCTAGTAAGTAATACGATAATAGATCCGTACGCTAAGCTGCACGTCTATGGTAACAAAACCTGTATAAGCTGGTTGCATATTCTACTGAAACTCCGTACTGCGCTAAGCCAGCCTAAGATCAAAGTGTTACTACTGACGTTTGGCTTATTGTACAATGTCATCATTTATTTCAACTAGGCTTTAAAAAGGCACTTTTGAACGTCAAAATGTACAAAAAAATAAAATTGATTCTAGTTACCCCTTCCAAAAAGTCGTTTCGTATGGAGATAACTGGGCAACTGAAACTCCACAGTTACTCCTTTAAAATGTTTTACAATACAAAATAAAATAAAATTACTATAGGTACTCAATAGGTACAAAATATTTTAACCGTAACAGAATAAAACATCTAAATTGTTCACAAGCACTTTACAATTTCCATTTGAATGAATAGTTCACAATTATTTCAGCCAGCAAAATAACGAGGCGCGTAATACCCTCCTTTTGAGAATCATTCCTCATTTAAACCCTGATTACGCTGCAACGCAAAACAAAAATGGAGCCCGAGATTATTTCCGCTCATTGCTTTCTTGTTCCTTTACATTAAGATGTGGCTATTAGAACAGCGAAAAATATAGAGTAGGTTACGTTTAGAAACTTCTATAATTTCCGCCGAAAAACTAAGAACAAAAACTTCCAAAAACTTTACCAGTTTTATTTTGTTAAAAGCATTTTTCTTGTAGATTGATAGATCGTCACATTTTTTATAATCGCGGTTTTCATAGCCTAAACTTAAGACAAAGATAAAACATTTTCATAACAGTAGGTAGGTACACACGGCTACACATCAAGCTATAGTATTTCCAGTTTACACTGACCTGTCATTGCAACGAAAACCTATACAATGCGAGATCAGCTTATACTGGAAAATTATAGCTTGGTCTGTAGCCGTGCGTACAAGTTGCCGTCGGTATTTTCATCATGGCTAGGACAAAAGATAACATTGTAGCGTTTTAAATTACGTATAAAATCTTACAAATTTTCAAGACACTAGCGTTTCCTTCTTCAGATATTATATCAATTACAAAGTAACAAACTAGGAACAATTTATTTTAAGTAGAGTGTAGACAAACAACATTTTGAAAGTGTACGTACGACTTACGTACACTTTCAAAATGTAGAATATATATATTATATTATATAGTATAATATAATATAATTATGTACGTAGGTGTACCTATATTACTTTGTACAGTGAACTATGTATGACTATCAGATACACACACAGTAATTTCGCCAATTAGATACAAGTATCATAACATTGCTGTAATTAAACGACACTGTTGCATTACGATATCAACATAGTTCCGACACTGTGTACCCACGATTGTATCGCAAAGTATTCGGACGGTGTCAGGCACAACTAAATGAGTTTTTAATTTCGCTACCCACGCTTTGTGTGATAGTGGAAAATATTCCGGAAAAACATTTCATCTTGCTACGTGTTTCGACTTTTGGTACAGTTTTGTTTTTGTTTGTTACTATAAAAATGCATTGTGCAAATAAACTGGTCTGTTACTTTGTTTTTGTTTCGAAATAGAACAAATAGACATTTTACATTTATTCCATCGACAAACCTAAAAACATACATCGAGGACCAAGCACAGCTGATGTGACATAAGGACCAACAACTGCTTATGTAAATTAGGACCAGTAATTGAAGTATTTATTTGCAAATTTTCTATTAGCAAACAAATATACTACTGACGCTTTTCTAAGTAAATATTTATGTTGAAATAAGACCTATTAAATCTTAAGGACCACTGATAGATCCGTCGAAACTACAAAACCAAACATTATTCTTTCCCTCAAACAACGATCCCAAAATGCTCCTCTAAGGACCAAACTGAAGTAGATACTGTCTGTGCGGGGACGAAGTTTCGGCACATGAGACACGTCTTGCTAACGAGCGGATGGTGGACGAAAGGAAACAGGACGGAGTAAGTGCTCATTTCCACCCGCCACACTTCTACGACAATTTGTTGCTGATTCTTCTTCATTTAATTTTATGTTTCTTAAATTTATTTTAAGGGAACTTTAGTTTTATTTAGATAATTTGAGTTAACAGATTAATTTTTATCTGATACTTTAATTGTCCGCGGCTCTACTTAAGCCTTCGAGGAAAACAGACCTAAATTTGGTGTTTCTATAAAATAAATAAATTATAAACTTTAAAAAGTTACAGATTCAGAACATTCAATTTTTTTTTTTACATGCAGGTTATATGTTCGAGCCGTTTGGGGTAGAAACACTACCGTCATGGGGTCTGAGTGCCCACTTGGTTTTGCAAGGCATCGCCAATTGGTTGGTCGACTCTTCGCGTGACCAGAAGGCTGGCCTATTTTTTGGCCAAACAATCAGTATCGCCATACAACGTAGCAATGCTGCCAGCGTTTTGGGCACTTTTCCTGCTGACAGCGATGCGGACAAATTTGGGATGCCCTATGATTTTTTTCCTTCTTTTTTATATACATGTACCTACATATTATTAATATTATTTTAAATCTGTCAGCTTATACAATCAAGAGAATATTAATATACAATATATAATAATAATAATTATATTATAATAATAATAACACCAACGTCAACAAGTCACGAAATTTTTCTGTTATTTTTATTTTAGACGCAGTTTTTATATTGGTTTTTATATTTTATGAGAAACCATACAACAAGCCTGAAAAACAGAATAAATACTCCCCACATAATTCAAGAAAAGCAAAATTAACCAGAATCCTATAAACTTTCGTCAAAAACTATGTACCGAATCTGAAGTGACATCTGTCATGCCACCTCCGAAAATGCCTTACAATATACTATATACTACTTGCATGAAAACTGAAAAATGTTGACGAGATCAGCTTCAAGACGAGCACGCCTACCACCTCCGGACTCTTCGCTCGGCTCCGCCTCGCCGCCGCCGGTACCCAGCCCCACCGTGAGCGCTGTGACGACACCGGCCGCGGTAGTTGCGTCGAGCTCGAGCGACGAGTATTTTTCTCCGCTGACGTCGCCAACACCTGTACGTCGGCAGGGGAGAGGCCGGCCACCGAGGAGCTTGGGACTTAGGGGCCATCCGGCCCCGAGCCGGGTCCCCGCTGCCGGTGGTTGTGTGCAGCGCATGAGATGGACTCAATCTATGAACGAGAACGTCATGCGCGCATATTACAGGTCTACAGAGGGGGAAACTAACCTCACTGCGTACCGTGATAGGATGCTGTCTCTGTTTCAGGAACTAGAGCCAAGCGTCAACGTCTCGGCCCAACGACTGTCGGATCAGGTGCGGGTCATCCAACGTAATCATAGGTTGGACGATGCTGCACTTGATAGGCTGCGCTCAGAGCTGTGCAACCATATCGTCTCGGCTCCGGCACAAACCGCGGTACAAGCTTCAACCATTGATGCAGTCCCGCCGCGGTCCAATCATGGTGTTGAAGAAGACGATGATAGGGTTACCACAGTAAGTAGCCAGTACAACGCCCGATTGAGGAGCGCACTGGAGGATGCGTTTCGCGAGTATAGATCCACTTCGATCGAACTTAGACCCCGATTACCACGCCTACCTATGCACAAAAAAAATAGGGCTGGTATGTGCCCTCGACTCGCAGCTGAAGAATGTGTTCGAGAGCAGCAAGGATCTCATTGATACACACTCGATTCTGTTTTGTGCGGCTGTTGCGGCCTGTCGTTTAGCTAATGTCAAGTTTCCAAACTATGACGGAGCTACTCGACCAAAACCAGCTGTACCAGCCTGGCAGTGCAGGATCGAGCGTCGTATCGATGGGACCAGGGTACTTATCGGCAAACTATACTGCTTCAGGGAGGGCAATACACGACCACGAGTGATGCGCTTTGTAAGATGGGCATTAGCGGGGACTGGAATCAGCCCTCGAGAATACATGTCCCGTGTCACAGAGCGCATCGACTTCCTGAAGCAGAAAGTTTGTGCATGGGCGAGCCGTATTCGGCGGTATAAGCGACGGGTTGATCGATACGCGCAAAATCGCATGTTCCAGAGCGATGAGAGGTGGGTGTACAGAGCTTGGGAGCGACCTGAACAAAATGTGACAGACGTGTGCCACCCGGATGACGCCGCCACGAGAACATTCTGGTGCAACATCTGGTCGGTACCCGTCTGTCACGCTGAGGCTGGCTGGATACGAGTGGTCGAGCAAATGTGTGAAACCATACCAGAAATGGGAGCAGTCCTAATTACGCCATTAGACGTTGCCAGAGCGGTCCGTCCGTTACCGAACTGGAAATCTCCGGGACCGGACGGATTGCACAACTTTTGGTTAAAATGGCTGATTAGTTCACACATTTGCCTGGCACCTCAGTTCCAGTCATCCTTAGAGTCTGGGTCGCTACCACAGTTTCTAACAACAGGCGTTACCCACCTGCTCCATAAATCAGGTAGTCCCACGGAACCCAAGAATTATAGACCAATTACGTGTTTATCGACGGTCTATAAACTTCTTACATCCATTCTGAGAGCGAAAATTAATACGCACATTGGCAATAATATGATTATGTCTGCCTCTCAAAATGGATGTAGAAACGGGCCCCGCGGTACTAAGGAGCTACTCCTCATCGACATGGCCATTAGCCAACAGGTTCGTCGATCCCGCAAGGATCTGTCGACATGCTGGATAGATTATAAGAAGGCCTACGACTCGGTGCCACATACGTGGCTCATGAGGGTGCTGGAGTTGTACAAGATTGATGCAACTCTACGCACTTTCCTAGAGTCGTGTATGGGGCAATGGAGGACGGTTCTTTGCTGTCCAGGATGTCGACAGATCCAGGGGAATGATGAGCCTGTATGGATTAAACGGGGAATATTCCAGGGCGACAGTTTGAGTCCACTTTGGTTCTGCTTAGCCCTGAATCCTCTAAGTACACTACTGGAGGATTCAGGTCTAGGTTATCGGTTGAGGAGAGGTGGTCAGGTCATATCTCACCTCCTCTACATGGATGACTTGAAACTCTTTGCCCCCAACAAATTGCGACTGATGGAGCTACTGAAGGTAACTGAAACTTTCAGTAGCGCCATCAGGATGGAATTTGGTGTGGACAAATGTGCGGTCATGCATGTAAAGCGAGGGGAGATTGTTGAATCCGTGGGAACCCAACTCTCGGATTCCACAAACCTTAGAGCCCTCTCCGCATCCGAGGCCTATAAGTATTTGGGTATGTCGGAAGCTTTAGGCATCAATGTTACTGACATGAAGCAATCGTTGAAGGAACGCTTCTTTGGCCGCCTGAAAAAAGTACTTAATAGTCTTCTTTCAGGCGAAAACAAGGTGCGTGCCTTCAACGGTTGGGTCATGCCGGTTTTGATGTACTCTTTCGGCATACTCAAATGGAGTCAGACTGAACTCGACGCCCTGGATAGGAGGGTCCGTACACTACTGACCGCAAATCGGATGCATCACCCACGTTCTTCGGTGATGAGACTGTACATCCCGCGGAAGTGCGGGGGTCGAGGCTTTTTAAATGCGAAGACCCTCCACAACCGCGAGGTCTGCAGTCTCAGGGAATATTTTTTTAAAGCTGAAATGGGTATGCACCGTGATGTGGTAGCAGTAGACAAGGGACTCACCCCGCTCTCCATGGCTAAAGAGAACTGGCGCAAACCTGTAGTACTTACTACCGATGACCGCAGGGAGGTATGGCAAAGCAAGGAGCTTCACGGGCGCTTCTACCGGGCTCTTCATCAACCCGGTGTAGACTTCTTAGCGTCCGTATCCTGGCTACGTTTTGGTAACCTTTTCGGGGAAACTGAAGGTTTCGTCTGTGCAATTATGGACGAAGTTATCTTGACGAATAACTACCGGAGACATATTATGAAAGACGGGACGGTTGACGTGTGTCGGGCATGCCACCGTCCAGGTGAATCCATCAGACATATTATCTCTGGTTGTTCTCGTCTGGCTAACGGCGAGTACTTGCACAGGCATAATCAAGTAGCCAGGATTATTCACCAGCAACTTGCTTTAAAATATAAACTTGTGGATACCGAGGTACCGTATTACAAGTATGCGCCCGACCCAGTTCTCGAAAATGACCAAGTCACGTTGTACTGGGATCGGTCTATCATTACTGACAGGACTATTGTCGCCAATAAGCCTGATATAGTGGTGATAGATCGATTAGCGCGCCGCACAATGATTATCGATGTTACCATTCCACATGACGAGAACCTCGTGGAAGCTGAGAAAGAGAAACAAATTAAATATCTCGACTTAGCACACGAGGTTGTTGACATGTGGAATGTAAGCTCGGCTGTCATTGTGCCGATTGTCGTATCGGCCAATGGCCTGATGGCCGAAAGCCTCGATCAACATCTTTCGAGGCTCTCGTTAGGCGATTGGATCAAGGGCCTGATTCAAAAGGCAGTACTCCTTGATACGGCTCGTATCGTGAGAAGGTTCCTGTCTCTGGAGCCCTAACCACCGGTAGCTTGGACCCTGCTCCTGATACCGGCGGACCACTATTTTTATATTTTTAAATGTTTTTTTTTAATGCTTTTTATAAAAATATTTAAAAATGTATTTATATGTATGAAAATAAATAAACAGAATAATAATAATAGACTTTTATTTCGGACCATAGAATCCATAGAGTGTTAGTAAAATTAAAAAAAGCTTATCACCTAGTGTTAGTAGGTACCCATCACCCTTTGCACAAACTGTTTAATTATAGGAGAGTTGTAACTCTCCCCTACCGTTCTCAGGATGCTGTTGTGACTGTCTCTCTCTCATTATGCTGGTCAATTGAAATTTATGATTAATTATTTTTAGGCTACGTCTCTAAATGCGGGTACTAGTAAGTCTCGCAAACTATTAATTTATTAGTATTTTATTGGGTACGTTAGTTACGCATTACAGCTGAAAAGCCAAGGTAGAAATGTAGGTAGTTCTACACACCTGCGTTTTGTCAGAAAGGTATTAAATCCTACATGATAAGGGTAAGAGTATTTTCATTTATCATAACTGCAATCCCTTATTGGGCATTTTATGACAAATGACCAAATATACTGCCTCGTTGGTTCCGATATCTTTTTATGAAAGGTCTGATGAGGTAGGTAATCAGTCAAATGGAAGCCCATGAATGTTTTAATGATAAATGTTTGGTTTATTTATTCAATACTACCTACCCGCCCCTGCTTCGCAGGTTTTTACGACTTGACAAAACATCGAGACTCCTTTATTATAATTTATTATACACAAAAACATATCAGAATAAATTCTCTAAATGATGGTGACAGCCGTATCAAAATCTATTGCATAGCTTAAAAGATCGGAACTCAGATAGACACGAACAGCGACTTTAATTTAATTAATAAATTAGAGTCGTTCTTCTATATTCATATATATATATATATATATACCTATATATATATATATTCATATTGAAGAACGTAATTTTATTACAACAGAATATTTCCGTTACAATTTGGACATTTCAAACCAATTTAAAGTCTAGCTAGTTTATCAAGTTTAAAGATCAATTTACAACGGTGTAGACAGCCTGTGGTTAGTGGTCAAAGATTATCTTCTCTAGTCTCTGATAAGATAAATTGACCACTGACCACCAACAACCAATTTAGTTCCAAAATGAAGCTGACTATCCATTATGTATGTCTTTGTATTTGTAACAACGGCCAACACGAGAAAGGCGATGCACGGAGCACATCCATACATAAAGCTCACGCCTTTTGCCCCTGCCTTTTGCCTTAATAAATTCAAATCATTTATTAAACGTAAGTTATGCCAGAAAGCCTTTTACTGTGAAAGATTATATTGAGGACAAAAAGGCTTGGGATTGAATTGCTCTAATTTTTTCCATACTGAATTTGGTTTGTTTTTTTTTGACATACTATTTGACATTTGATAATTTTTATATACACAATGACATGAATACTTACTTAATTATTGTGAATGTGAGGACTATGTGGGTCATTGTTTCAGTTTTAATCATGGTCTGGCAGTTTAAGTAGCTTATGCGGCCTATCCAAATGTCCTTTCTTTGGTATTGTTCGTCGAATCTTTGAGCTCCTTAATTAAGCTCTGAGTTGAGCCGCACGATTACTGACAAATGCGTGCACTGACTGCACGGGTCCGCTTAATCTACGTGGTTCTTTCCTCAGAAGACCATTTCAGACACTAATATACATAGTCTTTACATGATCTGACCAAAATTATGTCTGGACTTTAAAAGAGACTGTGACCTCTGAGTTTGTTTCGGCCTTTCTTCTCAGAGTAGTCAGATAGGAAACGCCGACCTCATCTAGCTTTTAAAATATTATTGACATGTACAAGTGTTTGTACAAGCCTACTTACAGAAATAAAATCATTTTATCATTTATTTATCATGAAAGTAGGCAGAAACTACAGAAAAGCACCATATTTTTTTTTTGAGGGTATTATATCATCAAATAACTTCTCGCGCTCTGGGCGGATAGGGAGGGTGTGTCAGACTCTTACTGACTAAAACCCACCCGTGTACCTTCAGTTGCCTGTGCCAGGGGCCACGGTATATTTTTCGGACTTTCCCGCAACCCTGGCAGGCATCGTCCCTAGCAGACTCCGTCATTGTTGCTGACATCTCTTTGAGGCGCGCGTGGAACACAACGCGCCGTCGACCCGGGCCTGGTCCTTATCGGACGGCGAGCTACAAAACGACACCTGCTACGATCATTACATACTTACTTCTTTTGTTTCGTTTACGTATACACGTTTGTGCGCTAACATAGTGAATACCTACCTTTTTTTTGGGTTTTAAATCACCAAATAACTTCTCCGCTCTGGGCGGAGCGGGAGGGCGTGTCAGACTCTTACTGACTAAAACACAGCCGTGTTCCTTCAGTTGCCTGTGCCAGGGGCCATGGTAACCCTTTCAGACTTTCCCGCTATCCTGGCAGAAGTGAATACCTACCTTACCTCCCGTATAATTACGTGAAAATGAATTATGTGAATATAATTATGTGTGTGAAGTCTTCACATGCAATTAGTACTTGCATATTGCAAGTACCTACTTTTAATTTTACCCTTACATTATTTTTATGGTTGCATGCGTACGCCACGTAAAACAACGCATATTCATGACTCCAACACAAACAAGTAATTTACATAAAGTACTAAATACTATTATCTACGTACATATGCGTACTTTGGTATGTAAATTACAGTGAAATGTGTAAAACCGCAAATTTGTAAACGCAAAATTCATGTTATTAAAGGATTATTGTTACTAAATTGGCGTTGGTTGTTTTGTTGTGTGTTAATTGTTTGTATTATGTCGTTGAACCGTATTTGGATTTTAATTGTCAAGTTTTTAAGAAAATAATTTTGGAATTCTTGATTAAAGTTACGAAGTGCTGTATTTTAAGTAACTAAGTGTCGATTGAATCACTTTGAAGTATGAATCGATTGATAAAGAAAGGAAACGCCTTTCTGAATTTTTCGAGTCTAAGTCTAATAAAATTAATAACTCAGCAAAATCGAAGTTTGGTTTCAGATTAACCCAGAAATATCAGCCTAATTTTTACATGAAGCTTCTGAAAGAAAATTAATAAAAATATATAGGCAAGCTCAACCGCATAATGGGCTCTCCCGCCATTAAACCTTTTTTATCCTTATCTGTGGCATAGTAAAATATTCATGAGACGGTACTTATACATTCAGGGAAAAATTGCAGTATTCAGAGCTTCTGGCTTTTAATGAGGTACTAATAATGATAATACTGCGACGAGCTTTTGTCTTTATTTCAGTAGCCAAGTGGTTGCTGCGAAGCACCACCGGTTCTATTATGGTCTTTTAAGTTTATTGTTTATTTTTAAGTACACGTTTGATGTTATTTTCTTAAATATTTGATACAAATAAAATATTATATTTTTGTTTTTTTTTTATTTTATAAATAGGTATTTAAGCTTATCTCGCTGTATAGAACAAAGAACCTCACTCACACAGCGCAAAAATCTAACAAAGTCAAAGCATTTATTTCAAGTAGCGACTATTTGGGCACTTTTGAACGTCAACGTTTACAATTGATTCTAGTCGCCCCTTCCAAAAGGTAGTTTCGTATGGAGAAGAATGGGCAAGAAACTCCACCGTTACTCTTTTAAAATGTGTTACAATATTTTGTATACATTAATTATATACCTATGTACCTATAATAAAACTACCATACCACAATAGGTAAAAATAATTTAAAATGTAGCAATGACATTTAAGCTAATTATGTGATAGAAACATGGTGCTCACATATTTACAAACATTGTAAAAGTATACGATTTTCCAAAATTTTTAATCAAGTAATAAGTCAGTATTTCAGTTTGAGAACACTGGGCAGTCTAACCATTTGTCGCTATCTTTTGGTCTATTTGTAGATATATCTAGGTTGCCAGTCAGACCAGATCGCGATACGACTGGATCTTAATTGGGCTAGTTATCCTAACGTCTACATCTCGAATTGACTATATCTCTATTTACCTTGATCACAATGTGACTAGATAGCGTGACGTCTACACAGCGTATTGTTTTTTAAAGATATTGTTGCGTATATTAGGTACAAACCATAAATATATAGGTCCTATGATTACAGAACAAAGGGATATGTATTCTTTTGTCGCGTTTAATAGACCTGTGTCAAGATGTTCCTACATATACCCAATTTACCTTTCAAATCCTAGAACCAAACATATCCACCTCAAAAACTGTTAGTTTTCGCCATACCAATCGCCCTTTTCCGAATTTGCCTACACACAGCCTGAATGTTCAGAAATTTTCACGAAAATTCTTTTTATTTGTGTGTAAAACGAAAAGGTGAGGGTACTGAGACTAGATGACGCTACCATACATCGTGCACCGCAGAAAAATGTGAAGCTATATCTAGATTTATCGCAGGCAAGTATGGCGGGAACGTGAAGATGTAAGCTAGCTCATTTCTCGCTTTGTTGCCCTCGCTTTCGTTAAATTGTAGTCAGAGGGAAGCGGAGCGGGAAAAGGCTTGTTTAAGGTGTTTTTTTGTTGTTTTTTGTCTTTGTATTATAACTTCGTGAGATCCCAAAATTTCTTGTAACAAGATTTGAAAGACAACATTAATTTATGTAAATAATTAAAATTAAATGCATTAGATTTAGGTAAATTTCAATGTATTCTGGCTTATCCTGCAAGCCATAAAGCTAAGCTTATTTATAAATTTATATTTAATAGTCTTAAGAAAATTTTGTAAGTAACTTGCTTAAGGAAATGATGGGGCTGACATGACCTGTTAATGGTTGCAAGTCCCTAATAAATAAAGAGAAAAAAAAAATAAAAAGATTTTGATTTTAATAACCCATCTTACATTATTTCTGGATAATGAAGTATAAGATAGACGTAACTTTATGCGAATCGAAAAAAGTTTTTTTTTTATAATATAATGACTATTTCGCAAACACAATTTACTTACTGATGAATTTTAATAAATTAAAATTTACGAAGTCATTCTCGTTACGTGAGTTCCGCTCATTCCTCGCACATCTCCGCTCAGTGTTACCAAAGGCTCACTCATTTGTCCAGCCTCCGGCTATTAAACACGGCTAGGTGGACGTTTGCGAAAGTACACTTCCAGCAGGATGACGCTAAACTTTCTCGTTTGTTTACATTTTTCCTCTTTTGTTTTGGAAGTTTACTAGTTCGGACTTTTACAATGTTGCTCTAATTGAATAGTTGGACTTGTACAGAGCGACGGGACAACTATATTTAGGAACATTTTGTTGCAATTAATTAGTTTCTACTACTTTTGTAAATTACTTTTTTGTTTGATACTTTTATGGACTGTTAGGATTTTAGGAAATATAGCCTACTAGGCCCAAATAATTCGACAAAACGTGCCATCGATGCGAAAGAAAAAGAAGGAAAAATTACTATTTTATTTCAGTAAGTCTTAGCAATCGTAGATCGTGTGTTAGACGATAAAAAACTGCATTTTACTTTAGTAGCAGCAGCATCATTAGTAAGAATCGTTTATTTAATTAATATCTAAAACCACAACGACATAACAACTGGCATAATTAATTACCGTTTATTTTTGACAGCAGTAAATTAAAAATGAGAAACAGCGCAAAGAAAAATGACTTCGGGTGCCATTATGAAAAATAAATCAGTATCCGTCAGATGCGTAAAACATAACTCATTTGCTCGAGATTATTCCAACAACGTTTTATTAAGATATTTCCTGTTTTATTCTTGTTAAATATTCAATATTGTCTCTCCAGAGTCTTCTTTCATTTTTGTATGCGCCACCTGAGATTATGATCCCGCTAGTCAAATTATCTCGGTTTAAAAGAGGTTTTATTTATTCATGAGATATTTTAACATACCCTGACCTCTGGGAAAAGGACGCGACTGCGGTTTTTGTATTTAAGGGATGTTTGAAATCATTTTTTTTTTCCTTTTGTCCTTTATTACGCCGAAATTGTCATCAACGACCACTCTCAGGGGGCTTTCATTAAAGTATTCATTCATTTCGAGGGTTATTTTATTCGTCTTGTTTATAAACTCCTTCTATCATACAGACACTTCATTCAAGATAAGCTTATACCAACCAACAATTTCTAAAATATACTTTCCTAAAATCGCAAAACCAGCCAATCACTGCATTTAATGATTTTGACAAATCAGAACTTTAAAATTCGTAAAATAACACCCTGAAGCGCTTGATAACCCTAACATTTAAAGTTAGATAGCAGAATAAGACCTCAAACAAATACAAAATCCCGTAGTAACGCGACAATATGTAACAATAGACGAACCCATTCTCGAGATTATAGGATTAGAACAATGCAAGTGTTTGGCACATAACGAGTGGATAAGTGCAGAAGGTTCACTTCACAAACATCGACGTGGAAAGAAACATTTAAGGCGACATTAACTGCCCGTCGCCCGCCAGAGCCCCGCTTCAACGCGCACCAAGATTATTCGGAAAAACAACCCACCTTGATTTATCAAACACAATACAAATAAAAGCCGTATACTAAAATATGGGTCATTAAATTGTCTTTTATATGATTAAAGTTTCATGTAAATACGCCCCATAGTTTTTGCGTGATTATCGTTTTTTTGTCCACGTTAGACAATACTTTACAAATTAATTACACTATGTTATTAAAATATAATTTCACATTTTCACATATCAAATTATGAATAAAATTGTCTAGTATAACATATTTTTTTTAAAGAAATAAGACTAGAAGTTTAGACGTGATGTTCAATATAAAATCATTAAAAGTCGTTTATCTGCGCCTTAATAAAATTGCCACCACCTGAGCGGAAGCAATTTCATCTATAGAGATATGAGGAACAGAGTGGAAAGTTTTTCATCCTCCATAGAAAATGGAGGATCGTCAAACCAGACGGATGTTGTGTTTGGTGGGCAACTGCCCTGACGGTTGATGTCGGGATGTTGTATGCAAGGGTGATTGATAATTGGATGCATTCCTTGAAATTTTCCGTGACGTCAGTTTGATGCGTAGTTTCGTAACTTTTGAGAACTAACTCATGATATTGAATGTCGATAGCATAAAAGCTTCATTGAATACTTTTAACAGTTAAAAGTATTCAATGTCATAGAGATTTTCAAAGCTAAAGTATGTTATCTACTGGCATTTGTAGGCCAACGATGTTATTCGTTGTGGTTGGTTTAGCCTCGATTGTGTTTATTTTGCAAGCAAATCAATAAAGGAACATATTTTTTTTTAAGTTTATTTTTTACAGTATTGTTGTGGTTTGCGACATTGCTAAAGAAGCTATTGGGCACACATTTAAGCAGACTTTACGTTTTCATTACAAGCCTTTATTAATTTGTGTGTTTATTCCTGGGTAGTCCCTGCTTCCTACGGTTTTTCCGACCTGACAAATCATCGAGATATTTTATATTTTGTGTTATTGTAATATTAATGTGTTTTGCACATAAACCAGTATGTCGATTTTGTTGCAATCTCACCGTGAAAACTTAGGTGAAGTGAGCGTGGAGTGAGCTGTCAGTGTCATACCACTGATGCTAGGGATTGACCAAGCATTACATTTACAATCATAATCGGGATTTTAATTAAATATCTTATGCTAATTCTAGTGATCATTTCATATAATATTTCAAAGCTAGTATTTATGTGTCTAAACATTACTATTTACGGGTTTTTTACATAAAACAGCAAAACAGAAATTCTGTCAAAAACTCAATTATGTTCTTATAATTATTTTTCCTAAACTAGCTACGAAATAAAATGCGCATGGACACGTTGGACATGTTTGTTATTATGGACCTATTGTTTAATATGACTATTGTTGTCATTTTCATGGTTTTCGAGGTTGCTGAAGCCGAAAGTGAGGTCAAAGAAACAAAATTGAGTTTCTCACTGAATTGCTGTTGTGCTGTTTTATTTAAAAACATCCTAAATAATAATGTTTAGACACTTAGATACTAGCTTTCAAATAATATAAAAGTTAAAAAGAATTAGCATTAAAAAGTATTATTAAAATCTCGAATATTGTAAATGTAATGCTTGGTCAATCCCTAGCATCAGTGGGATGACACTGACAGCTCACTCCACGCTCACTTCACCTAAGTATTCAAGGTGAAATTGCAACAGAGTGGCAATGCTGATCTCTAAATGATGGTGAAAACCGCATCAAAATTCGTTGCATAATTTAGAAGAACAACTCCGTCACACAAACAGACACGAAAAGCGACTTAAATTTATAATATGTATAAATTAGTTTAGCTAGCAGTACATTTTTTGTGATAAAGTATTTCCTATTAGATGGTTTCAGTTTTGAGAAATCGTTCAAGTGTGATTTTCTATAACAAAAGGCCTTCTGCTATTTTCTACCTCATGTACGTGGAGTGAATGGCTCCACACGCTCGTTCTTATAGCTGAAGCTGATATAATTTAATATGTCGCTAGCGAAAGGGTCCTTTGTTATGGCGTTAAAGGTTCTTTAGTTTCATGGCAGTTTTATGGGAATAGGAGGGGAAACTTATGACAAGCTACTTGACATATTTCCTTTTTTTACTGATGTAAGCTTGTGCGTTGATAGATATTATTACAGCGTGCGTGCGTGTGTGTGTGTGTTATCGGTGGTGGTAATCAGGTGAAGGAAGGTATCGTGAGGAAACATGGACTCATATTATATTTATAATATATATCTACACATATAATAAAATCATAGCAAAGTGAAAAATTTACATTTTTTTAAAGTAATTTTTGCGAAGTCTGGAAACGATTATAATGCCGAAAATATTTTTATTTTTTTCTGTTTGTATGAATGTATGTTCCAGCATCACGCAACTACCCGATAGATTTCGTTAATAATTTGCATAGATATTCAGGATATAACTCTGGTCAGTCTTTAGGCTATAAGTTATCACGCTATTTGCTATGGGGGATGAGCAATATTGCAATTTATTCGTATTCTTCTGTAGTTTACCGCAAATTGTAAAAAGTCGAGCCAAAAGGATAGAATATTGCAAATAGTTACAGATTTAACCTTTTAAATGATTATCATCACGCTTTTTACCTTTATGGAGCTAAGCAGTCAATCACGGCATATACAAGGTGGATTTTTGAAATGGGACAGTAAGGGCAGCTACAAGAAAACGGTCTTAGGAGACTGTTTTTAACTTTACGAAACATTTTGTTCTGCATTCACAGAGTTTTAAAAAAAATACAGTCAACAAGATACTGGGCAATATCACCAAAAAAATAATTTTACGCCACTCTATCCTATTTCTGACTACAAAAAAAGTCAGAAATCGCAAAATATTTCGAACCCGAACATTTCGTAGGAAATGAGACCGAGAGAGAACACAATATACCAGCGTATGGCAACAATCGATTTATTCCATTACTTTGATTCCCAACAATTGATATTTTCTATGCTTCCATTTTTTTACATTGTTTTGTATTAATATATGATACTTCGTAGAACGTACACAAAGAAACATTAAGTTTAGGCCTTTTCTGTCATCTTTGGTTATAATTAAAATAAATATCTATGTATATGTGACTGTAAACGAGAAACCCCGTGTGTTTACAATCTACTGTTATAATATTATTTTAGTGATAGTTGTTTGTCAGGAATAATCTGTAAGAATGCATCAGTCAGTGTATCAGTGTTGTGTCATTAGTTAGTAGGTATATGCAGAAACGCAGGTGTTCATGAATTTACTAAAAACATCGCAAGCAATGGGAAATGACTACTAAAGGCTGCGAGTAACGACCTCAAAACGAGCTGCTTCTCACACGGACAACTGTACGTCACATGCTCCCGCGTCACGAGTACCTACTCACTCTCTTCATATTTTGGCTGCTGAGACCAAAACTACAAACGTAGTATACAGGAAAGTTTTACAAATATGAGGTTGTTATTTTTGTATATTGTGGTGTCTTTCGGCTTCTACGCGAACGAGGTCGTGGGCAGAAGCTTGTGACGTTGCAAAAATCAATATTTAAAGTAACTAGTAGCGACACCTTTCGTGGGTCTGCTCAAGCTCGTAGGATGATGGTTTTTTTATGAAATTGTGTCATACGAAGTATATACATGTTTAATAATTATTTTAATTAAATGAACATAAGGACATGATTTCCCACATTCTACTGTTATACAATGTCCATTAAATTCAAAATGACTAATAGATGAGGATTCTATTTAGTCTGCGGATTGGCCATAAATAATTGATAGCTGTCAAAATGGTGTAAAGTTTTTCCCCTCACGGCGTGACTACGAGGAACACACTTTGGCAGATAGACCAGTTCTGGGATAATCAGACTGTGTCCAAATAACCCGATGGGTTTTCTATAGGTTTAATCAAACCCGATCCTTATGAGCATTGAACCATTTTCTTAGTTCTCGTTTTTATAACCTAGGTCTCAGTTCTGAGTTTTAACACGAGGATGTTGTTTCTGGCCTGGCTGATTATGCTAGCCTTCTTTCTTCTTAATTAAGATCTCTAATGCGAGGATAGGCGTGATGCCTTGGTGTAGCCCCGTGGTCAGATGATTTGAAATTGATCCGGGTGCGGGCAAATTAGAGGTTAACCCTTGAGGTGTGGTCATCTGTTTTTGAAGAAGGCCTTACTGAAGCGGATAACGGTAAATGAGGGAAGTTCGTCACTCCAGGTAACAATAGGGTCACCGTCTGCGCCCGTAAGCCACGTTGATCGTGTGAACAACAGGCATTATCCTGTGTTTGATGCCAAGGGTCTTGATTCCGTCAATTGAATAGAAGAATAAATATACTGAGAGAATACTGAGTTTAAACTAAATTGTTATAATTTAACCAATGAGAGAGTTAGGCCTTTTGTAAGAACTAGGTAGTAAGACCAGTTGTTATAAATTATTGTGTCTCGGGTAGCTTTACATAAACAATATTTTCCCTATATGAGCGCAACTATATTAGGAAGTTTTATAGCAGTTCATCTTACGTACTCATTAAAATGACCCTGAGTTCTTGTCTTAGTCTCATTGCAGGTATGTACCCCAACACAACTAGTAACGGAGACCTAGTTTTGTCGGAGTGAACAACTAAGTGTGTGGGAAGGGTTTGGTTAGTGGCTCGTCACATTGGTGTTATACCTTAATTTTCTGTGTATTACAAATTACAATAAACTTTGTATTGTGTAAGAAGTTACTTGTTTAATTGAATCTTTCCCGTACAGCTTATACCCAATAAATTTACTTTAGCACGGTGGTATTAATACTATATTGAAACCATCAACATCTTGTTTTTTTAAAGATAACATACAGACTTACAACCAGCAAACTTTACAAACAGCTAGTAGAGTTAATCATCATCTGCCCTTTCTTTTCCCAACTACGTTGGGGTTGGCTTCCAGTCTGACCAGATGCAGCTGAATACCAGTATTTTACATGAAGCGCCTGCCTATCTGACCTCCACAACCCAGTTACTAGGTAGAAGTTAGTAGTTAATCATCATCTGGCTAGCCTTTTCCCATATAAATAGAGGTTGGCTTCCAGTCTGACCAGATGCAGTTGAATACCAATATTTTACATGAAGCGCCTGCCTATCTGACCTTTACAACCCAGTCACTGGGTAGAAGCTAGTAGTTAATATGAGTCTGAAATCGCCAACCCGTCTTGAGCAAGCGTGATGATCAATGCTCGTGCCTTCTCTGTTTGAGAAGAGGACATTGCGCTGCAATGGACAGTAGTAGGCTGGTAATATTAAGTGTAATCCGACGAGCTCTTGTCACCGTCGGTGTTCCAGCTGTATTAGAACCTAATGTCTTGGCACGAGACGATGGCAAGAGACCGGACGGCATGCCCTTATTTCCTTGGAAGGTGGGTAGGCCTTTAGTGTGGGACGCAACGTGTGTCGATACTCTTGCGCCGTCCCATCTTTCTGACTCGGCGTGGTGCTGGCGCTGGTGCTGCGGCTGCGGACACCCTCAAGCGGCGTAAGTATAATAACCTTATCGGTAATTATATTTTCAAGCCGTTTGGGGTTGAAACCCTCGGGCCATGGGGTCCGAGTGCCACAAACTTGGAACACCAGTAAAAATAATTGTGAGTCTTGTTCCAGCTCAATCTTTTCAGATACCTAAATAAAGTTTTAAAGATTATTAACATTGTATGTAGAATAAAAGTATGTATCTACCCTTGTTATCCACTAAATAATCCTACGCCGAATCCTATATAAATCCTACATAATTTTCTCTCCCCTTACACACAAACCATCGTCTTCATCAAAATGTACTTGGTTGTCTTGAAAATCCACAGCCACTTTGTTAAGATTAATGCTCGATTTCACTAACAGTAGGCGACACCTAAATAGAACCGCGCTGGTGGAACTTCAACACTCTGCCTTGCACCGAGAGTTGAAAATCCAACAGCATGCTTTTATTTAGTTGGCCTCTAGTGTTAGTGAAAACGGGTATTAGTCTCTCGTAATCTTAAGGTATTAACCGATGGAGTTCTTTTAACCGGATGGATATGCTCCTTAAGCCTTATTAGGTAAAGACCTTGCTAGATAAAATAAGGAGTAATCAGAGCTATTGCTATTATGTAAAAGCTTAGCTTGATTTCACTAGTAGAGCCTTATGTGTTTAATATAATATGTACATGATAGGTTTTTGGTTTCATTAGTGGGATGACAATGTATGGGTAGATGTAAATGACCTTAGGTAAATCATATATAGGTATGTATGTATTTTATTATCTACGCCTAAGCTGTTTACTTCTTTATGTGACTAATTCACCATACCGACAGAAATATAAGTTATTTATGTATTATGTTATTAGTGAATAAGTCGTTGGAGTACCTATAAATAATAAATGTTAGGTATATTTATAGAAATTCTGTTATAGAATATGAAGAAAAAATGTCCGTCTGAGGTACTTCTTCATAGAAAGTCTTATTTCTATCAACAAGTTTCGTGGCTGTATTCCAACTTAAACAATAGGATACCGGTTATAAACAAATGAAAAAGCCTTAAGAAACCATCTGGTGACCTTGTAGCGGTATCGGCGATGTAGATATGCGAGCTGCGCGTTATACTGACGTCACGCAAATCCTGCATCGCGCAAGCAGAGTTTACCGCGCGACCAGCATATATACAACTTCCCGGCATCAATCTTTGGGCAGTTGCCCACCAGACACGAAACCATTCTGGTCGGATATATCAATACCTATATACCAATACCTATTCAAATTTATTCTGAAGCTTTTTACGCCATATAGTTTCTGAAAGAATGTTAAATTATTTAAGAAATAACAAAACGTAAAGGTCTGATGTTAAACTAATAACTGGGACACCTTTTGTTAAAGTCTAAAATACAGAAAATAAACGCCGAAACTTAAATAAAAGACCTCAGAAAACTTGAAGTAATTCAATGTACGAGTAGCTTTACATAAATCTATATTTCGGATTTAAAATAAATAAAAAAACTGAATGTATCCGTGTTATTTTTTTATTTCAGACGAAGTAATATAAGAGATTACTTTGAAATCTATTGTATCATCATTTGAAACTTAGATATAATTTTTCCTTTTTTTTTGACTGTAAAACAGTATATCTTCTCGTAAATTGCCACGAGCAATGATGTACTTAGTAAAATCAATTTTATTTAATGTGCAATTTATTTATGTATTTCTATTTACTACTAATAATATAGCTGAAGAGTTTGTTAGTTTGATCGCGATAAAGTGTTTGTTATAATAAACGGTGCTCAACTGCTAAAAGTCTGCTGTTAAATGCTAGAAAATATTTATGTACTCGTAATAGTGAATTATGGGTACCTATGAGTTATTAGTTCAAAGAAAGCTGCCATAAAATGTAACGTGGATGGTAAAAATCATTTATTTGCTGATAATGTATGTACGTATACAATTAAGATGTCATTTTTATGAATAGGCCCGATACATTTTACCTTACAGAATGCAACATTTTGAAATAATATAATTTATATAAATATAATTAATTTATAAATTGTGGCACAGACGTAGATGACATAAATCACATTTTTTTTTCCTGTCCCTTATATGACCGTTCTTCTTTTCTTTGTAACCTCTTGTCTCTCCGTATTCCTTTTCCTACCTCAATAGTTTCTTTACTTTGTACAAATAGCTTCCCTGTCTATAAATGTATAGTCTCATTCATCACATTAAATAATATTAAGTTGTAAATTGTCGTCATTGTAATTTGCTCATTATTCACTATTAGTATTCACCTTTATAAAATACACTGATCCTATAAATCGTCCAATCCTAAATCCCGTTAATTGATCATAAATATTCTATACTTTTTTCTTTCGTTTCCCTACCTTTGTTCTCGTAAACGTGACATTGGCTAAATGCACAAACCGTGCGAAGCCATAACAGAGGAAAAAAAAAATATTATTATAACAATATTATAACTAACTCTAACTCCTTTCTAATTATAACTTAAAATAATGTAACACATAACTTAATCACAGGTATATAGAATTTATGTGATCAAAATTATTGATGTCCTTGAAGGCTCGACTGGTTGTTCACAATGGTGTGCTGGTGCCTACGATAATGTATGAAAGTGAATGTTGGGTGTGGCTAAAGAAGCATGAAAGTAGTATAAATGCTATGGAAATCCGTTCCTTACGAAGCATGTGTGGTGTGACCTCAGATCATATAAACACAGTGATGCTATGTTATGTGATTAGAATGTTTCGCCATACCTTTTGGTGATAATGGACCACCCTTCCACGGACCAACCGTGGCAAGCGTAGCTTAACCTGGTCGATCAACCCGTTAATATGATCTGTGGGTGTGACTATGAACGGTAGGCTGAGGAATGATGTGATAAGGCAGCGGTGCGGTTTAAAAGACAATGAAGTAACAAAAATAGAAAAGACCAAACCATCTAAGCATACTTAGATGGTTTGGTCATGTTGAGAGGATGAACGAAAGGCGACTAACAAAAGGGTATTTGCAAGGCAGATGTGAGTGGAAACGCCAGGACGCCCTAGGCAGACATATAATGACCTTATTAGTGATGTTCTTCAGAAAGGTCAGGCGTGCGTGTATGACCTGAGGGGCAATTCCCGTAATTTGAATAACATTCACAGCCTGACCTCAGACTCAATCTGTCAAAAATACTATCAATTTACGTACATTTTTGACATGTTTTTGAGAATGATAGTCGCTGAGATGTGAGATGAGATTGCGACTTGGATTTGAACGTTTTGTAAGTACGATGATTGCTCCTCAGATGAGGCCCCTGGCACAGGCAACTGGAGGAACACGGGCGGGTTTTAGTCAGTAAGAGTCTGACACGCCCTCCCGCTCCACCCAGGGCAAGAGAAGTTATTTGATGATTTCCCAAAGTCAAAAAAAAAGATGCATGAACGTAAACGAGGAATAAGGAGTATGTAAGGATTGTAGCAGGTGGCTTTCTGTAGTTTCAGCCTACCCCCCATGGGAACAAGGCGCGAGTATATGTATGTGTATGTAAAATTATTATAATAATAGCATAACAACTACTTGTACATTCACCTGTGATAACAAATTAATTTCGTACAAATTACCCACAAACAGGAAAATTTATTTAAAAGTAAAACTTTTTATTATTGTTAAGCTTTGTCATTCAAAAAATATTTTCTTGTTTAATGACATATCTCCAATAGCAGTTTTGTTAACTGTTATTTTTAAATATATACAGGGTTTTTTGGTAAAACACTATCAACCTCTTAAGGGATCATTGTACTCATCATTATGAACAACGTTTACTATGGTAACAAATATTAAATCGCGAAAAAAAAATCTGCTTGTTATAAATGTAACGCCGTAAGTAGTGGCTGACAGCTTTCTGCAGTCTTGTGGCTAAGTTCTAACAGCCGCACGAATCGATCGATCGAGTTTAGCTACGCTTGCCGTAGTTGGTCCGTGGATGGGTGACCATCTTTACAAACCAAGACCATTCCGTGCCTCGGAAAGCACGTTAAGCTAGGTCCCTGCTGTCATTCGTGGATCTTTGACAGTCGTTACGGGTCGTCCGAAGCCCGAAAGTCTGACAATCAGTCTTACCAAGGGGTATCGTATTACCCAGTAATTGGGTTGAGGAGGTCAGACAGGCAGTCGCTCAATGTAGAATACTGGTATTCAGACTGGAAGCCGACCCCAACATAGATGGGAAAAGGTTAGGCAGATGATAATGATGATGAGCGTTCTGTAGTCTTAAGAGCTGTCAGTGTTCTAAGGCAACGTTTCTGGTTCTTCTCTCTCACTGTTCTTTTCCCTAAATAAGACATCGAATGAATGTTTAAGCAACTAAACCATGATAGGCTATCAGCATTGTATTTATATTAACTTATTTTTGCACGGTCGTAGAGTACAACGGTATTCAGCGTAAGGCTTTCCTGTCAGTTTATTGTCAATATAGACTCCTAAGAATTTTGCGACTGAGATCGTGTCGATTTGTTCTTTTTATTTCTCAATGTGCTACGCTTTCGTAGCGCAATGCGAGCTACGCCGTAGCACAACGTGAACTACGCCGTAGATCAACGCGAGGCGTAGGAACTGGCACGCCGCCGCAATCACACTTTGATCTTAAGTGAACGTCGATATGATCTTCAGTAATAGCAATTATTTATCAATTTTATAGTAACAAAATAAATGAATCCCAATTAATTTAACACGAAAAAAGGAAGAAATATTTATCCCTGAACCAACGTACCTTGTTTACAAAGAAGCCAATTCTAAGCGAAAGACGCCGCGGGTAAAAGTTTACCGGCCATAAAATTATAATCATGCGTAAGTATCGAAACAAACAACCACAAAGAAACTTAAACAAACTCTCAATTGCTTACTTCCTGCAGAAAGATAAATAAACAATGTTTTACTTTTAGGCCAGGAGAAAAATAACAACATTTGTTTGAAATAAACGATGCCGATATCATAATCATCTCAATTCCTTAAAAGCCGAAGTTTAAATATTTAAAAGAAAATCGGGAACACAATCTGATTTTAAATGAAGGTCCGTACCCAACAAAGCGGAAATATAAAGTCAAATTATACAACACTGGTCCAATTTTAAAGCTTAACGATTCACGTTTTTACTACAGTAATTCAAGTTACTGCAATCCGAATTAAAGTAACAGTGATACGGGATTAACGAAATCGATTATCGATACGTAAAATAAAAGATGCATCTATGAAAATGAAGATAAAAAATGAAACCTTTTAGTCTAAAGCAAACGCTATCAACTTGTCGGCGCACTCGTCATCCGATTTTCCATCGGAGATTGGGTGCGAAAACATTCATGTCATAGAGAGCACTAAAGCCGAATCAAAAGGCGTTGGAAGTGAACAAACTGTGTGAACGCTTAGCACACGTTTGTGTCAGACTGGAGTGCAGTCGGTTGGGTGTAGAGGCCCACACAAAGGTCTTGTCGGCCGCGAGTCCGTGACGGTACCATGACGCGCGTTTTTCGCCTATTACGTGCCTAAAACGAACTTTCACGGCTACGCCTCGCAGGCAGGCGCAGAATTTATTTTTACCTAGGGCTGCCACCCGTAAAATTACGCCTGGACACAGCGGACCGTATCGCTGGACTAAATTTTCTCTTTGATATCACCTAAGGTTTATACATAGCTATCTGAATGAATATTGTGAAGGCCTGGGGGTAGGGACCTGCTTTTTGTCCGCAAGGTTGTTAGTTTGACCTTGCCAAGTACCAGAGTGTGACTTTAAATTTAATATGTATGTACTTTCTAAGCTCATATTGGACATAAGTGATATACGGCGAACAAAACATCGCGAGAACACTAAAGTGTATTCTTATTTTTACCGAGGAGGAGGTTCTCAATTCGTCGGAATCATTTTTTTAATGCATGTTCACCGATTACTCAAACACGCCTGAACCGATTTGGAAAATTATTTTTTTGTTTCAAAGGATATACTTCTCAGGTGGTTCCATTCTATAGCTAAAAAGTAAATAAAAAACTTTTTACAAAAAAAAACAACCCACGTCCAAGTGTGTCCATTGTAGTGTTTTTTTTTTAATGTGGTTTTCATTTTTTAATTTTTTTTATACTTGTTTAATTCGGTGAACAATTTGACTTGCTGTGAGATCGATTTGGAGAAAATAAAATGTACTTGAAGAGACTTCGTGTGACTATTGCATGTTTCTTCTCTTTAAGAGAAAAAACTTTTGTATTGCTCCAAAACAATTACAAGCCACTTTTAACTTTCCAACGAGTTTCAAAGACGACGTGCAACATGGAAGAAAACTCAAGGAAATGGACGTGAATGCCACCCTTGTTATTATGCCTGCTCGACGTAAAGCACCTACGGCTGTTTTTGAAATGGTTATTGTGAAGGGGAATTCTTGAGATGCCTTATTTGGAATCAAGTGTAACTTGAACGGGGGTTAAGTAGTTGATTGTGTGGTTTAAGTTGAAAATAATGAGGTTGGCATCAGGAATTTTAACGTTCCAACCTAACAATATAATGTACATGCACGCATGCAAAACATAAGTATGTATACATGCACTTTATATCACATACACAGGCACAAAAAGCCCCAAAGAAACCTTTTGGAATAAATCCTCAAAATGATGATGAAAACCGACTAAGAAGTTAGATGATAATAATGATTTTAAGTCTGTTAGCAAAAATATTATCTTGTACAAACAATATAAATAAATTACCTTGTAAATTTTTTACCGTGGCATCTACATCTGTAGCGGTAACTACGAGTACATTGCCACATCCGAACTACGCATCTCACTGACGTCACGCAAAATCCTACATCGCGCAAGCAGAGTTTACCGTGCATCTAGCATATATACAACGTCCTGACAACAATCGTCAGGCAGTTGCCCACCAGACACGACACCCGTCTGGTGGGAGGATCCTCCCTTTTCTACGGAGGTATGAGCGAACTTTACACCCTGTTCCTCATACCTCCTATACATCTATAAGTAGAATTAATTTATAAAACAACTAGCTTGTGCCCGCAACATAGTTTGCGTTGAAGTCGTAAGACGTGGTGTCTTACATACTAAAATATAAATATACTAAAATAACAGCCACATTTCCTGTCTGCGCTATTCATTCGTTTTTGCTAATCGTTCTTCCTCGTTTTTGTTTGTTTTTGATCGGCTCCAAAAGGTCGTAGTGTGACGTTAAATAGCCTATAGCATTACTCAATAAATAGGCTATCAGATACAAAAAAAAAACTCAAATCCTACTGATAAGTCCAGATATAATGGGAACATAATGCATTTTTATAAATACATAAATGTCAAAATCTAAAGGCAAGGAAGTGGAAGATTTTTTTGTGCTTTAAATAATGCCTTAAAATGCTCTAAATATTTTGCTTCATACACAGCTCTGACACATTTATTTTTGTGCAATGAATGCTCTGTTCAAGTCTACTGAACTATACCTTATCATGGGGTCGTAACGCAGCACTCATGCAACATAGCCATAATATGCATGAAGGGGTGTTTCTTTACTGGCTATTCGTTTCAGTTTTCGAAGAGTAAACACAAATTCGTCGAGCCGAGGGCAGATTTTTTTTACATGTGTTTTCCAATTTAATTTTTCACATTCTATAATGTGTCTATAATGTGTTCATGTTCTATAATGTGTCTAAATTAAATTGGAAAACACATGTTAAAAATATCTGCACTCGGCTCGACGAATTTGTGCTCGGCTATCCTCGCGATCTGTTTTGTGGGTAATTATAAATACTATAAACAAGTAGTACATTATTTTATGTATCATTAATAGTTTTCGCAGCGCATGCCAAATAATTACTTTTATAGGCAAATTGATACCTTGGGTTACATTATTGCAATTTTCGTAATTTTGAAAAATAAAATACAGCCCATGTTACTCGCTGATAATGTAACTTTCTATAGGTGAAAGATTGTTCAATTCGGTTTAGTGTTTTTTTTTTGTTGAGTTTATCCATTACAAACACGCATTCAAAAAATCTAATATTTTCTCTGTATAATATTAAGTTTAAATATTGCCACAGACATTAAATTATTTGCTTAACATCTTAAATCTCTTTGGATACCGCTCTTCGTGTCTGCTTGTCTGCCCAGGTTGTTCTTCAAAACTACGCAACTGCTTATGATGGAGTTTTCACCATCATTTAGAGATTTTTTCTTAAAGGTCACATGAATATTAAACTTACCTACATTATAATAAAGAAATCTCGATGGTTCGTTAAGTCCTAAAAACCGTGCTAAGCAGGGCCGGGTTGCTAGTAAAGTTATAAGTAGGTAGTTGAAGTTGATGTTACATTTACGAGCACGTTCAATCTCAAACTCAAAGCATTTATTTCAAATAAACCATTTACAGGCACTCTTGAATTGTCGCGGAGTCGGTCAGTCAGAAAGATGAAGCTAGTTGCTCATTCCAAAGCGTAGTAGATACTGTGTGTAGGTGTTTGTGCAGTAATAGTGCGTGATAGTACAAATAACTA
Source organism: Brachylomia viminalis (assembly GCA_937001585.2). Classification (NCBI taxonomy): domain Eukaryota; kingdom Metazoa; phylum Arthropoda; class Insecta; order Lepidoptera; family Noctuidae; genus Brachylomia; species Brachylomia viminalis. The sequence goes on along the minus strand of OW443302.2, from coordinate 6,659,000 downwards.
GTTCTAGTACTATGTAGGTCGCTAGTAATATTCATTTGTTTACAACAGGAAACATTGTAAGGTAGACTTTCTCTTCGCCCACGGTATTATCTATTTATAAAATTCATTGTAAATTATTTTCGTGTCATAGTTGCCTTTAGTATTTTTGCTTCCTAGGGCACAGCTTTTTGATGGTGGTATAGAAATCGTCATTGTCAAAGAGGTCATTGACACGACGCCATTACCTTCTAATCGAATTACAGACGAAATTCATACTTAATCAGAGCGAGTCATACGTATAAGGCGGTCTGCCGGGGTGTCGACATCGATGTTTTCAGTACCAGCATTTTAAAATTAAAAAGGACTCTTTGTGTTTTATTTTTGGATCATGTAAACTAATTTATAGCAATGTACGCTGTTTGAAACACATTTTTACTTATAAAAAACTGTCTACCTACTCAATTATTTTTTTTTTGTTATATATTCTCTCTTGTATCTGTGAAAACTTGTAATTTTTTTTTTTAAAAAACGTTGCCCCACACTAGGAATTTCTCCTGTATCGTGGGTGCGTTTACAAACACTTAAACTCACATACACAAACGGCCAGACCCGGAACAACTACTTGCAGGTCATACAAATATTTGTTTCGTGCGGGGATCGAACCCGTGACACGTTACGCAGCAGTCAATCGCTTAACCACTGCGCCAACCGTGTCGTCAATTGGCCTTATTCTTGTTATCTCAATCGTATTATAAAAGAATGAAGCTATAAGTTTTCCAAAAACTGTAAAATAAATAAATAAATAAAGTAGAGATGCTACAAGGGTCTTATGGCGCTTGAATGAGATTGATTGTTAGTAAACATTGCTGAAATTGTCACAGTAATTGTATTTAAAAAACAGGCGGGTGGCGTTAGATCAGCCTTAGAACTTTGGGCACGCGCTAAAGAGTCCTTGTACCGTTGTAGTAAAAGAGTCTCCACGTGTTACGGTACTAGGTATTTGTCCATCATAATCGTGCAATTCACTTTTTTATATAACATTAAAAAACGGCACGGTTGGCGCAGTGGTTAAACGATTGACTGCTGCGCTGCGTGTCGCGGGTTCGATTCCAGCACGGAACAAATATTTGTATGACCTGCAGATAGTTGTTCCGGGTCTAACTGTTTGTGTACGTGAGTTTATATGTTTGTAAAACGCACCCACGATACAGGAGAAATTCTTAGTATGTGGCAACGTTTAAAAAAAATCCTTGCTATCAATAATTGAAACCAATAAAACGTCTATTTACACACATAAACCAACGAACTACATCTAGCTCTACCGACAAACCAGAAAATACAGCGCTCCTGTAATTAGATGTGTCACTGTGTAATAATTATGAGCTCTGCCGCACCTGCTCTACGATCGGCACGACTGTACCATGGAGTAGAGAAGGTTAGCTCGATTATTTATTTTCATGATCCATTTTCAACATCAAAATCAAAAGTCATTTATTCAAATTAGGCTGAGAATCAGCACTTTTGGAACGTCAAAATCACATAAGACAGTCCCCCCAAAACGCACACCCTTCTCCACTTCCTAGTGCTTTAGCTGGGAAGAAGAAGTGGCGGAACAAACTCTCCAGCAGCACTGCTGTCTGTTCAGTTAGAAGAACTAAGTGTATAGTAATAAGTAATTAACATTACGAAACACAAAAATATTACAATTATTTGCCATATGTCAGCTAGCACACGCCAATATTTAAAACTATACTCAAGCAGAAATAAATAATAAAAACAAAAACGCAAACAGAACTGAATACATAATAAAAAGCCTCCATTGATTATATCTTTTCTTAACTAATGACGATGTTATCGTGGAGGTCCACGTCCATAAAAGTTATGGAAATACGTGCACCTTATAACTTAAAAAAAAAAGCGTCTTCATATACCATACATTTTACATACCTGTATTATCATGATGCCGTGGACGTCCGCAATAATTTCGTCACCATAGGTGCTACCAAGAGATTGCTTCCACAGAATAGATAGGTACAGAAGGATGGCTCCATATGACGAGCAAAAACGCACTCTCACATAGACACGCTTGTACTGCGTGCAAGCGAACTCGCGACTGACATACGACCGAGATTGTCATTCAGGTACCTATACCAGAAAAGGTGTGCAGTTCGATAATCTTTGTGTTTCCGAAATTGCATGAATGTTGAGTAACCCCTCACAGAGGCAAAGCTTCTCAGTTTTGTACTCCCGCGCTTTGTAGTAGTGCAGCTATCATTGCGTATTTGTATCAAGTTTTCTCTCTGTCGTGTTATCTCCTCCTGTCTCAGATCGTCATTGGTCGTCACTCAAAAGCTTTCAATTTTTTTTTAAATTGCTAAGTGGTTAACCTATAATTTTTTAAACGTGGCATAAAACATAGGCAATTACTTCCATGGTTGTAACGGCTCTACATTAGATCTCATCCTCGCGCGTTCGTATTTGCGAAGATAGACGATGATTCCCGAAGCGTATATGTATGAGTGAGTGCGTCTGTTTTTGCCTCTAGTATAGAGCCACCCTTCTGTACTTATTTTTTGTGCCTCTACCTAGCTCTATGTAGAGATGTAGCGCTACCGCAAATTTGTATAGATAAATGCTTTCAAGGTGTGAGTAATTTGTGTTGATTTTGTGTGATTGCGTTCAAATGGAACTGATTTATTTTATTATATAGGTACACACAGTAAAACAGATACAGATACGACATTATTAGTATTAAGTTTGTACTTAATACTAATAATGTCGAATCTGTATCTGAAATTTCTTAAGAAATAAGCAGTAACTTTTGTAGGTACTGCTTATTTCTTATGAAATTTCTTCCAGCAGACCTGCAAAAGGAGATATGAAAAATAAATGTAGACAATAGTGTGTAAGAACAAGAAGGGAATAATTTGGTTTCGCGTCTTAAAATAGAATATTAAATACACCTACTTATAATAAAAAATAATTAAAATTACATATTATACTTAAATAAATACATAATGCAAAAAATATATATATACATTCTCACAGATAAGAGGAAAGGTAATGCTCTTTTACTGATGTAATAATTGAGTGTGGATGAATTTGACACTGACATTTATCAATGAAGTTGTTAAAGATAAAGATTATTGAAGTCTGCTTAAAATTAAAGAGAATGAAGAATGTTTCATATGACGCAATATTACAGCAAAACAATACCATAGCTGACCGGTAAGATTGACCGGAGTAGCAAAAACCTAAACTGTCCTGAACCCATATGAAAATAAACTATTGAATTCTAAGTACCTCCATCATCCTTCCCAAGTCTATTATCCTATTCAACCGTTGAATCAACACTTGATAATTTCGCCAAAATGGCCAAGTTTAGTAAACATACCGCAAAATTGAAAACAGCGGTCAAAGATCCAACGATTAAAACCTCAATCAATCAACTTAATAATGAAGCGGTTTGTACACTGAACTTTAGCTAACAAAACTATATATTTTAACAACAAAGCTAACCTTCAGTTGCCTCAATAAACAACGCATTCAAATGTTTTGTAAGGCTACAGTAAACACTACCTAATAGGGTTGTTTTAAAGAAAAATAATGTTAATGTTCAATTGATAGTAGATTTATTAGTCATGCATAGGCGTCGTAGTAGGTTTCAAGGCTATATGAAATATTGTTGTGTTGGATAAAATAAAAGTTATTAATCTTAAATGTAGACGTCCTTAAATGAAAATTGATATTGAAAAACATTAATAAAAAAAACCTGTTTAACCCGCTATGGTTTGTGTGGTATGTTTAATGTTAAAAAAAACACGTAAACAAAAGCATGTAAACTATTTTTAGAATAATAAAAAAAAAACAACTCCGAAAACTCCTTTTGTTGTCCTTTTATTGACGTGTAAAAGTGTTTGTACAAACCTAATTACACAAATAAAATCATTTATCATTGTTAAAATTTCTGATAACTTGTCATAACATCACGCCTTGTATCCGCGAAGGCTTAGGCAGAGGTGCACCTATAGTACTTTTTCCTATCTTATATATATATATATGTGTAGATAAGTATATGATTTATTTATGTATGATTTTATGGTATATGTAAATGGCCACTGACTACGTGCAGTATTGTCTCTCCTTCTCCCTTTAATCCATCCAAAGGTTGTCTGTAAAAGATCGCTTTTAGCGATAAGACCGCCCATTGTGTTACCCTATGTAAAATTTCTACATTTATATTTGTAATTTTTATGGTATACATAATAAAGAGTATTCTAGTCTATTCTATTCTAACTGACAAATTGGAACTGTGACCATAATTGGTTTGTCATGATTGAGTGTCTGATTTTTCATTATAAGTGCATGTTTATATGATACATACAAACCTACCATTTTACCTACATGCTTGTTCGTCGCTATTTCTCAATAAAAAGTACGACGAACAAGAATACATCTCAAAAAAGGTTCAGCCATCGTGATAAAAACGTGAGGTCAGTTCGGTAATAAATTGAAGAATAAAATATTTTAAACCTGCATGCTTGCATAAAAAAAGTATAAAACTAGACATTATGTGCAGGACAGTCGCTGGCACTCGTTTGCCCGCTGAAATAAAAAGATAGTACGGTACTTGCAGGGAATATATTACTCAGTATAGTACCGTCAACAATGACAGTAAGGACTGAGACACTAAACACCCAACGTTTTAGAAGATATTTATGAAGGAAATCTCGTAAATTATCTTACATAATACCACTTTAGAAAGAATACCTCAGTAGGAACCTAAAAAAATAACCACTATCTCTCTAGATACCTACAGGGTCAAATTAAATTAGCTAGAAAAACTCAGCAAACGTGATAGTATCGATATCTAAACAATATGAAATAATAAAAAAAAAGATTTGATGTTTTTTTGTCAACGACCGCTGATAGTGTTGTTTAATGAAGTATGAGCTGAAAAAGTATGTTTTATCGTGTTAAGTTATCGATGTGAAGTGTTAAGTATGTGAAGTTTACACAAAAAAACATTTTTTTTTACTGACATTTCAAGTGAATACAGTAACAGAGGTCGATGACCCTACAAATTTTTTGTTTTATCCTGTTTTGATGTCGATACCCATTACGTCTACGGAGTTTCGGTAGCTAATTTAATTTGACCCTATATATTGCAATGTAGGTAAAATCAGGGAAATTAAATGTTAAGCAAATTTACATCCTACGTCAACTTCCAGTGATAACACAAGAAGTTGACGTAGGGTGTAAAATGGCTATAAAGCCATTTCACAGAACCGACAGAGCGACAGTGATTGAATGTGAAAATGAATTAACAATTCATTTCCCGAACCACAAAATCACCATCATTGCTTACTTCCACTACAAAATTTCTTCATTAAACTTCCACATTGAAAATCATCGATTCTACAGCTAAAACTACAACTTATAGCTAGAACGAACTTGATAATTATAGCTAAAATATGTCATTTATGAGCAAGCAAAAACATTCTTCAAAACCAGCTTTTCTTCCTAACTTTCTAAAGAGAATTCCCCTCTTCCTGATTTTTATATCGCGTGCGTGAAAATTTTACTACTTGAGCAGCAATATGAACGAGAATTAAGGTCGTAAACAGTTTTAAATCTCGTGAACATAAATTTTAAATAATGAACGTGAGTTATACGTAAGAACATATGTTTTTTTCATTTAATTATACAAGAACATAACCGGCTTATTGCCTCAGGACCTAAGTATTTTGCAGTCTCCAAATATGCACTGTCCATTAGACAATTTAAGAAATAGATTTCTCAATACTCAATCATTTATTGCATTACACAATGTATAATTATGCTTAAGTGGTAAGTAAACATTTGTTGTAACAATCATGGACCCTTTCGGCACAGCAATAGAAAAATTTGAAGGATGAGGACTTATTTATACACGCAAACTAACTTATTCGAAGTAAAATTTAAGGTAACATTGTATTAATTTAATCTACAATTTTATTATTAATTTATATTATTATGTCTTCTCTATGGATTTGTCAATTTAATATTAATTTATGCTATTATAACATTTATGTAGAACTTTATACTTTTTTTAGTTTATTTGTAAAAATAGTAATCTTTTTCTCATTTGTGAGTACCTCGTTTTTAGCATTACATAAACAAAATTACCTGCCAATTAAGTAATCCGGAGGTCAAAAGAAGATATCGATTGATTAAATGGTTAATGCTCTGTTTCTAAGGTCGTCAGATAACCTCTCCAGTTATTGAAGCGAAGTGATACAGAAACGTAAAGTGTCATCATAATATCTAACCGATATCACTACAAAGTAAATAAAACCCGGTAAAGAATACCCAAAAAACTAGTAAGCTGTTAAGTAATTACAATTATTATTATTTGACATAAGTACAGACCAGTGAGCGCAATGTCATAATGACAGCAAATGATGATTATTGTCGAATATCGAACGCTACAATGAAGTACCAAGACCAAATTGCTACGTAATTTAACGCTAGAATTGATTTATTTCACACTCACGGTAATATTTCTAAGAAAACGCGAGTCTTAAATAATGAATGTCGTAATGTCAGCGGAACGCGTGAGGGAGAGGCAAAATTCGCGCCCTCACGCCCCTAGCCGCCGCAGGAGACGCCCTGGGCGTCGGGAGTCGCAAGCTGATTCCCGGCCACCATAGGCGCGGGCTTGCGAATGGCGAGCAATGGGCAGCTCGCCGCTCGATAAGGACCAGGCCCGGGTCTATGGCGCGTTGTGTTCCACGCGCGCCTCAAAGAGATGTCAGCATCAATGACGGGGTCCGTTAGGGCCGATGCCTGGCCGGGTTGCGGGAAAGTCCGAGAGGGATACAATGGCCCCTGGCACAGGCAACTGAAGGAACACGGGTGGGTTTTAGTCAGTTAGAGTCTGACACGCCCTCCCGCTTTGCCCAGAGCGGGAGAAGTTATTTGATAATTTCCCATCCTCAAAAAAAAAAAAGCTGTCGGTAGCCTAATTTAAGGCGGCTAAGCTATGCCATAATACGATTAAAGATTTCCAGTAACTGAAAAGGTTTTGTAAAGAAGAAATACGACAGGCATTTTAAGAATAGCTCTTGAGATTAACGCAATGGAATGTACACGTAGGAACATATACTTGCCAGATAAGTTAAGTCGATTTCCACTCCGGTTAAGAATACCCAAGAAACCAGTAAACTGTTAAGTACTGACCATATTATTCAAAATAAGTAAGCGCAATGTCACGTTGACAGCAAATCATCATTATTGTCGAATATCGAACGCTACAATGAAGTACGTCAATAATTCACGTCCAGCAGTACATGTTTTGAGGTAATGTGTTAATAAACTAATCAACTAAAACAAAACTGCGACGTAATTTTATTACCCTTTGACACTCACGGAAAGCTAAAAAAAAAACGGTGAACGTTCACACAACGGCTGTCCAAATACAAAACGTTTCTTGACATCTTAATGTCAAATACTGGTGGCAATGACAGATTTTCATGACGGCCGATAATATGACGGAACCGCTCTCCTAGGAAGCCGTAGGTAAAGGGGATACGACTCTTAAATAATGAGCGCCGTAATGTCAGCTGTTGGTGGCCTAATTTAAGGCGGCGACGAGGCAAAATACGATTAAAGATTTATTTATTTATTTATTTAACACTTTAAGCACACAAATGTACAGAGGCGGACTTAATGCCATAAGCATTTTCTACCAGTCAACCTTTGGGTGATGCAGAGACAAACAGATTCCATTAACTCAAAAGTTTTTCTAAAGAAAAAGCATCTTGTAATATTTTAAGGAAAACACATTTTTAATAGCTGTCAAGCTCAAAAGGTTAGCGTAAGTAATCAGTTATTTTTTACATGCCGGAGGGTAGCAAGGTGTCCATGCGATTTTTTCATAAGATTTCCCGTACTCAGCTTTCTAAGCAAATCGCTCTTGAAAATTAAAGTAACGAAATCGCGCGTGAGTCGTTGCCCGTAATGTTACCATTTTATAAATATTTTTTTTATTTAAAGACTTAGAATTAGGTGTTGTGTATTTATTTTATTTCTTATTGTATATTTTATCTTAGCGTTTGCTACATCGGTTGACGACATCACGTCAGCGCTGGGGCTCTGTCTCGCATAGGGTCGTAGCATTATGCTGAGCGATGGCCGTTTTCCGTGGATGTGACGCTTATTTTCCCCCAACTTGTTCTTTTTGTGTATGTGTTCGTTTTCTGCGTCATGTACGTTTATTTGCGGTAAGCAAATAAACGTATTTTCTTTCTTTTCTTTCAAATCCGTTTTTCGAAAGATACCTCCCAAATATAATTACATTTCGTTTGCATCGAATTATGAACGCTAGTTAGTCAAAACGGAAACTCAAAACGTGCTAGATGAAAAGTTTTCGACTAACATTTTTATAAAAAATCTGAAAGGAAAGCGGAAACTTCCTTTGCAGATTCTGAAACCGAAGGGGCTGCTATCATTCCGATGTTATTTTAATAAAATCCTTTCAGAGTTTTTGTGGAATTGAGTGTTTTATAATCAATTAATTAGAATCCTTACTAGTCATAGATAGTCCAGTGATAGCATCTGTGGCTAAAAGTTAAAAAAAATACCTCATTCTCCGATGGGGATTTTTTAAATGCAGATTTTGTTTTTAATGTCACGTGGAATTTTTTATCAGTTTGAAATCCAGTCGGCTGCAAAATTTTTAATAACCGGAAACTTAAATAACATGTTAATGACATGATGGTAATCCTTAATCTAAAAATGATATGACTAAATGGAAAACCAGACTGCAAGACGAATCTCAAAACAAACTTAATTCGAGAAATTGCAAAGTAAGTTTGCAGTATTTCTCCAAGTAGAATTATTATACTTATTCGTTGGAAATAAATTTTCAAAATATCTTCAGGTAAAAATATAGAAGTACCACCGCATCTTATGATATATGACTTCCACAAAAGATTCTGTGCAACATCGTAAAATAAAATCTAGGTCAAAGGAAGTTCTGCCTTAACCCTGTTACGTATATCAATACAGGTGATATAGTTTATAGATAGGCAGGTACTTTAGTACCTCCTGCGCAGGTCATGCGCAATGGGCAGATGCGCGAAAATCACCCTTAACGGCATTAAAAGTTTTCACTTAACTTTTAATGAGAATTCTGTCAAACGTCAACGTTAAATTCAAAAAGGAAACGTATCACGAGACTTTACGCAACGCAAATGAAATATACTAAACAAAACGACTGACGGAAATGAGTACATCATTACAAGACTAATAGAACAAAAGTTAACTAAGCGCAATTTCACTAGGAAACTATCCACTTACGTAACGGTCAACAAAACACGTGAGCGAGGAAGCTCCAAGTGTAAAGAAACAAAAAAATAAAAACAAAAGTTGTTTATTTATTCGTATCGCCTATTTCCTACCACTCAACTCGCCGGGCGCGGCTGTCGGGTCGAAAAAACACTGTCATTTATCATGTGGCTGGCGATTAGGGCACCTGTAGCGTGTTGCCTGTTTTTTGCAACATTCCGCGTGTTTGGGAGCCGCGGTACGGAGAGCGCGCGGAGCTGCCAGCGCGACTAGGGGCACACTGAGCGTCTCCCCGCCCTCTGCCATCGACCGTCGCGCCTCGGCCCCTCTCCAACTCACAAAAAGCCTTGTTATTCGCGGGACAATTAATACGATTGAGCCTTTTTCGTGAATTGTTTCTCGACGGTCAAGTTTGCCTTTGCAAGTTTTTTTTACGCTCAATTCTGAATAGTTGGCGTGACTTTGATTGTGATTTTTATTTGATCAATTTCGGAGGTGTTATTAAATATTTTCCTAACAAAAAAGCTGAAAATAAATAAATAACAATAAAATAGATAGAGAAACTGTTAAGAGTGACGAAATAATATCGGTGAAAACTGTTTAAACTTTCAGCTTCCAACACTTAAAATAGAAAACTAAACACAAAGCTCTCGGGGTATAAAGTATACCTCTAAAATGGGAAGCTTGTACCCATAAAATACAGCTTTGTTTCGTTATAAATGATTTCCAAAGTAAGCGTAGACTTCGGAATATAAATTATAGAGGCAGCTTGCAAACACCTAGGTGTGGGTAAAATGTGAAATTAATTTTCGCACTACCGTACTACCTGTTGCGATTATTCTAGCATTTGTAGGAAATAAGGGTAATGTCGAACTGTTTAATTGAAGTGCAACAAAATGCGAACTTGATTCTTGGAACTGCGAATGTAATGCTATAAGTGGTTATATTAAACGTATAATGTTGTGGAAGTATCTTCGTTCCAATCCTGACTGTGTTGGCCTTAGTATGGAGTATCCTATTTGTGTTGTAAGTGGATAGAGTTTGTGTCAAGGGGGTGAAGAGTCTTATCGACCGGTGCTTTACCAGACCGCCTGCTTACCGTGGCTATAATTTATCTCAAGATTCTTCGTTGTACGAATCTATGGAAGCAGATACATAGCCAGTGACCACTCGTTAGATATTTTGATAACATCGATTTTCACTCATAAAGTATTTATGTACGTCAACTAATTGTTTAATTTTAGATATAACAGTTGATTATTATACAAGCTTTCATAGAAAAAATACAATTACAGCCGACGTTAAGAGGGTTCACTCTGAAAGCTTGACAACGTCGCAAAAAACTGCCGAATACTTTGTAGTTTTGATTTATTTTATGTATAATTATTACCTATTAAATATTATAATTATATGAAGTTTCGCTCTGCAGTGGCACTAAAATAATGATTATGAATTGCAACAATGAATATCGCATCACTGAATTAATTAGTACAAACCTATATAATAAAGAGTTATAAACAAAAGCTTGGTCTTCACACCTGTACAGGCTCCTTCCGTGAAAACAGATTCAGGGTGCATTGTAAACACAAACAAACAACTACAAACCTAATTTTGTAGAAATAACCATGTATATCTACATCATCATTGCATTCAATTTACCGAAAATTGCTCATAAATTAGTAACCACCCACACTAATACTACCCACTGCCAGTTTTCGTCAAAATTGCAACTACCCACGCAAAAATGCCGCTCGTGTCGACGAATTGACAAAACAGTGGAAATAAATTCATGTTATTGCTGAAAATGCTTCAGGGTGAAGCACTATCAATTTTGGTTGGACAAAATTGATAATCAGATAAAAGAGGTGTACCTGAACACGAAGGTTTGGTTAACCTTTCAAGGGAAAGATAAGACCTTTTTGTTCTGCAAATCACTTGGAATTTGGTTAAACTGTTCAACATTAAAACACAATTAATTAGTGTCGTGGTTTTATTTGGTTGAGCTGGACATCAAATTCCCGTAACATCATATTTAACAAACACTAGCTGTCCCAACAAACGTTGTTCTGTCCGAATTGTATTCCATATAAAAAAAAACACTATCAGTTATTCCCGACTTTTCCAATTATACAAAAATTATCAAAATTTTCTTTCCCCTCGAAATTTTAACATTTGAAAACAAAAAATTACCATATTATGTCCAGCCGTTCTCAAGTGATGCATGATGATTACCAACGAACAGCATTTAATTTGAATGTACTCAATACTCAATTTTTTATTGCATTCCATATGTTACAGAGATGGTAATAACAAATTAAAGATACAATATGGACCCTGTCGGGCACGCAAACATTTAGGAGAGAGGAAGAGGGCTGCATACAATGATTTCAAAAGGAAGGATAGTAATTTTAGAAGTATTTGTTATAATATGTATGTATTAATTAAATTATGTATTTAAATAGATTAATTATATGTATATTATATTAAATTAATTTTGTATTTAAATTATATATTTTATTTATTTTAATTATGTAGATACATTATTTATTTTTTTATTTATTCATATTTATACAAGAATTTCTGTGTTCCATATTATGTTATTTTTTTGTATAAAGATTGAATTTTTTCTTGACTTTATGTAGCTAACAAAATCATTAGCATTTCTTTATTTTTCACGTTTTTCCATTAGACATTTCTCAGTAATAACCCTGGGTCTAGATTTGTAGCCGGTTGATGGCCGTAGGCTCGACCCCAATTTCATGGGGCTTAGATATAACTGGCAAAGTGTGATTATACCCTTCTACCTACCCCTTTATAAACGTTACATCACACTGTTTAGTGTGACGTTACGTAGTGTTATTTTATTTATACAATTTAATTTCATCATATTTTCCAAGTTTATGGCAAAAGTTCTCAATGCACGTTGACAACTAATAATAAAGCAGGAGAAGAAACTATTCGAGCGCGCTAATGAACGGTCTATGATTGTTTGATAGTTAGTTCAAGATAGCCAAGAGCATCGAGACAGAAACACGCCTGGATAAAACCGATATTAACACTGTGAGTTCAGCCAATTGAGTTAATATTTAAATCATTGGAAGATAGGGAGTAGAAGGTCATTAGGTAGACAGACTAATATATAGTAAAAGTTACCAAAAGTGGAGTGCAGTTGTAGCGGTATCTACATCGCAACATGCGAGCTGCGCGTCATACTGACGTCACGCAAATCCTGCATCGCGCAAGCAGAGTTTACCGAGCGATTAGCATATATTCAACTTCCCGACATCAATCGTTGGACAGTTGCCCACCAGACACAATACCCGTCGGGTCGGAGGATCCTCCCTTTTCTATGGAGGTATGAGTGACCTTTACACCCAGTTCCTCTTGCCTCTATACAGTAAAATGGTCACCACGAGTGACGATAGTGAATTGCACATCCAGAGCAACCTGAGCAAATAGCACCCTATTGCGTAGCACGATTTCAATCACAATCCGGAAGATTTTGAAGGAAATTACTAGTCTATTGCTTAATACACGTTTGAAAAATTCATCTGCCTAAGCGTACAGCGTAAATAACGCAATGGCTGTTGTTTAACGGTCAAAAGGAAACGCATTGCCATTGTTTTTGCATTGTAATTGTGGTACAGAGTGACACTGCAGCTCCAATGCCACTATTGCTGATTGGTTTGTATGTTTTTTTACTACGGCATTAGCTGTTCTTGTATAGTTCGTGCCAATGCCAATACGAAAGATGAAGAAGACATGTGGATACAGATGACTTCGTCTTTTTTTATTAACCGACTTCAAAAAGGAGGAGGTTATCAATTCGGATATTTATAGGTATCTATTTTTTTATCTGTGTTAGGGCATAACTCCGCCATATATAGACGGAATTACAAAATGTTTGTTCGAAAGAGGTTTATTCCGAAATGGTCCCATTTAAATTTCATATAGATCTGATGATGAGTTTCGGAGACAGACAACGCAACTCTTCCAAAAATGACAGCAAATCAACCGTGATAGCTGCTATCGCATTAATATGCATTGTTTACGGAATCACACAACATAAAATCACGCCTGTACACTCGAAAGGGTTAAGCAGATGTATTCAGTATTTTAGGGTACACCCACATTTTCTATCATAGTTAGTAGCATATTTTTTCGCGACTGGAAGCTAGTTGTAGCACACAGTATTCAAGCTTGATTTATACAAAATTACATAGCAAGTAGTGGTATACGAATTTTTGTGGGGTAGGTACCGCAACCAAAATGTGACAAATAAGCACTTTGTAAATTCCATAATTGTTTTTATCTTTTTATTACGGACACTTTTAGCGTGCACATCTTTTTAAATCGTTCTCACATGTATAATTACAACATGAATGATGTAACCACTTTTTTGTAACAATATTTTGATTTAAAAGAGTGTCCATGGAGCTTCTTGCCCGTTCTTCTCCATAGGTACCTACTACGCTTTGGAATGGGCAACTAGCTTCATCTTTCTGACTGACCGACCCCTTGACAATTATTAAAAAGTGCCTGAAATTGGTTTATTTGAAATAAATGCTTTGAGTTTGAGTTTTGTATAAAAAAAAACAACTGACTTCCACAAAAACACTACAAAGTGAAAAATAACTTAAATTTCGGAAGTTGGTGACAAAAAAACCAAAAAAATATAAAACAAAAGACACCAACGTTTTTTTTTAAGTCGATTGTTTTTTTTTTAAGTTTTTTAGTGCACCATACCGTGGCAATGCGATTTCTAGTGCTTATCAAGGTTAAACACTCCTGGAAAGTACTATCCACAATTTCTTTCCATTTAACTCAGAAAATTATATAAAATAATACTCAAATAGAAACTAGATTTACTTAAAGACTTCTAAACGAACACAGCAGTACGCTGAACGCAGCAGTAAACGAATGCTAGTCGCGAGTGCGCTTGCTCTTGCTGTACGTAAAGGTGAGGTTCGGTTGAAGCCAAACGAACATAGAACATGAATTCTTTTTTTTGAAACTTTTAACATTATAATATGGAAGGACCAACTAACGAATGTTCTTTCCTTGTTTACACAAAGATAATTTGACAGACTAGGGATATAGTATGCGGGGTGCATGTTGAAGAGCCTCCTCGTGGCGCACCCTGGGCAACGTCGGCTCCCATTGCCCACCAGGTTCTGGTGGGCCATGGGGGCAGGCGGCTAATCTTCAACAAACAAGGAAAGGTCATGGTTCCAATCACCGATCATGCTTGATGGTCGGTGAAGGGAACCGGGCTACATAGGGTCAATACGCCCACTCCTCCTCTGCTTTCAGAGGAAGTTGAGTGGGCGGTAGACGGAGAAGGGCCGCCGCTGCGGTGCAGGCGCACCAAAGCGGCGCGTGTTTCTCTCCTTGAGGAGTAGTCCTCGAGGAGTGAACTTTCGGCGGGTTCGCTGAGTCGGGTTGGCCGGACAGCGAACGGAGGCATGTCTAATGCCGCCGCCGGGGGCTTGGCTTAATTGCCTGGCCCAGAGGAAGGCTACCTCTAAGATAAAAAACCACCCAATCCTAAGCTTCGAAGCGCGGTGAGAGGATGAATGGCTGGAGGGAGTCCAGTCGTTAGCGCTTCCCCTGCAGAGCACCTGCCGCACTCTGCAGTATGTAGGCTTACCGGGCATCTAGGCTCTGCCCGGTGGACATATTTACCTATATTTACTCGTGGGATTAACTATGAAAAATAAATTTAAAAAAAACAAAAAGGACGTAGAGGAGGGGAGTGATGTGGGGTCGGAGTCCGACGCCGCATCTGGCGCAAAGGGCTCAAGCCAGAGCTCGGAGCGCGAATTGGAGGGGGCTGCTGGGAGGAACCGAAGTTTCTTCCTGAAGCGCCCCAAATCGGGGGAGGGCCAGGGGTCGTCCTCCGAAGAGTGGACCTCGGGCCCCAAAAAAATCCACTCCAGCCGGCGGGGTGGGGCCCGGGAAAAAGGTTTAGGCAGAGGGCTCGCCACCCAGGAGGCCAAGGAGTTAAGCCGAGCCAGCCCTGCCGAGCCGGCCCAGCGAGCCGCCATGGAGGAGAACCACCCAGAAGTGACTGGCCGCAGGGCGGCCATGTCAGAGTCCTCAGATGGTGAGCCGGTCGCCGCTGGCGGCTCCAACTCGGAGCGAGCGGCCAGGTTTGCGGAGGTCGTGGCAGCCGCGATAAAGGATGTGGCCGTGAAGAGGATTAAGTCCTCTAAAGACAAGGCCATATCCGCGGCCACGGCCTCCATTTTAGCGGCAGCGGAGGCCATTCAACCTGGGCCTCCGTCGGACGTAATGTCCGAAATGCGGGCAGAGGTTGCCCGCTTGACAGCCGCCTTGGAGCTTCTCCGGAAGGAGAATGAGGAGCTCCGAGCAGACCTGGCCGGGCTGCGAGCAGCCGGCCCCAGGGAGGTGCCGCAGGAGGGGGCGCAGCAGCATGGGCAGGGACGGCCCGTGCCTGCGGAAGACCGGGTTCTGACCCTGGTGCGGCAGGAGCTAGCTGCCTTCCAGAGTCGGTTTTCCGCCCTGGAGGCCATTGTCTTGCGCCCCCCACTAGCGGCGAGCCAGCCGGCCGCGGGCCGGCAGAAGGCGGTCTCTTTTGCCGCCGTCGCAGCTGGCGCGGCCAAACCTCGGGCATCGGGGCAGAGGAAGGCCCTCTCCGTGCCGAAACCCGCGGGGCCGCCCATGCTCAGGGAGGGCGGGGCGGGTACACAGACGGCGAGGGTGCCGGCCCTGGCTGCAGGACGGCCGCCCCCACCTCCTATAACTCCTCCGGCTGGCGCCGAATGGCACGTAGCCGGGGAGAAAAGGAAGGCCGGTAAGGTGGCAAGGGCGGCCAAAAGGAAGGAGAGGCGGCAGCGGCAAAAAGCGCGAAGCGTTGCGGCTAGGCTCCGCGCCCCGAAATCCGCAGCTGTAGTGATTACGCTACAGCCGGAAGCGGAAAAGAAGGGCGTGTCCTACCGCGACGTGCTAGCCAAGGTGGGGAAGGCGGTGAGCCTCGAGGAGATCGGCGCCACCGAAGGCATCCGGGTGAGGCTCACGGCGACTGGGGCCCGGATGCTCGAGATCCCCGGTGCGGCCAGCGGCCCGGCCGCTGACGCTCTGGCCGAAAGGCTTAGGGCGTCCTTAAATGCGGACGAGGCCCGAGTGTCCAGGCCCACCAAGTGCGCTGACATGCGCATCCTGGGCCTGGACGACTCGGTGACGGAGGGAGAGGTGGTGGCCGCCGTCATTAGGACTGGAGGGTGCTCTGCCGAGCAGGTGAGGACAGGCACCATCGGTCCTGATTTCAAGGGGATGCGAGCCGTTACGGTGAGCTGCCCCGTGTCGGCGGCCAAAAAAATAGCCGAGGGCCGTAGGCTACTGGTGGGCTGGGTTTCCGCGCAGGTGAAACTGCTGGAACCCAGACCTCTGAGGTGCTTCCGCTGCCACGTGGGCAACCACGTGGGAGCTAAATGCACCTCGGAGGTGGACCGCAGCCACCACTGCTTCCGCTGTGGTCAGCCCGGTCACAAGGCCGGGTCTTGTAATGCCGCACCGCACTGCACCGTATGTGCGGCAGCTGGCAAGCCAGCCGACCACCGGATGGGGAGCAAGGCCTGCGCTCCACCCGCCAGAGCTAGGGGCAGGGGCAAGCCCTCCGCCACCGCCGTCACTGCCGCAGCCGCCGCCACTGCCGTTGCCGCTGCCGCCTCGACCGCCGTCGTCGCCGCCGTCACCACTGCGGCAGGGCCCTCACAGAGGGCTCGGGAACGGCCCCATTACGCCTCCTCCAGGCGAACATCAACCACTGCGCCTCTGCCCAGGATCTGTTGCTCCAGAGCATGGCGCAGTGGTCGATTAACATCGCCGTGGTCGCTGAGCCGTACTTTGTCCCGCCCAGAGATGACTGGGTGGAGGACCTGAGCGGCTCAGTGACCCTAATTTCGTCGGCCGCCGCCGGTACTCCGTCCCTCGAGGCAGTCACGAGGGGACGGGGTTGCGTGGCAGCACGGTTCGGGGAGATTGTAGTGGTGGGGGTATACTTCTCCCCGAACCGAACTCTTGCCGAGTTCCACAACTCCCTTGCGGAGTTGAAAGTCGTCGTCTTCGGGTTCCGTTCCCTCCCCGTGCTCGTCCTCGGGGATTTCAATGCCAAGAATGTGGCTTGGGGTTCCCGGTATACGGACACACGGGGCAGGATGGTGGAGGACTGGGCTCTGGAGACAGGCCTGGTCGTCCTGAATCGGGGTTCTGTCCCCACGTGTGTGCGGATGCGGGGTGAATCGGTGGTGGACATCTCGTTCGCCAGCCCCGCTCTGTCACCGCGTGTCCTTGACTGGCGCGTCATGGAGGGGGTGGAGACCTATTCCGACCACCGGTACATCCGGTTTGACGTCTCCGCCCAGACCTCGAGCGCGCTGGTCCGACAGGCCCCGAGTGGTCCGCGGTGGGCGCTGAAGCAGCTGGACCGGGAGCTCCTCCTGGAAGCCTCGATCGTGCAGGCCTGGGTGTCATCACCGGACAGGCCTGCTGACATCAACGTCGAGGCGGAGTGGTTCCGGGAGGCCATGTCCGAAATATGTGACGTGGCAATGCCCCGGGCCCAGCCCGGACGCGCTCAGCGCCAGGTGTGCTGGTGGTCGCCAGAGTTGACGACTTTACGCAGTGCGTGCGTCGCTGCGCGACGCCGGTACACCAGGCACCGCAGGCTCCGTATTCGCCCTCCGGATACGGAAGCCATTCAGGCGGAGCTGTACGAGGGGTACAAAGCGGCGAAGACCGCCCTCCAAGCGGAGATCCTGCGGGCCAAGGGACTGGCCCGCGAGGAGTCGCTGGAGACTCTGAACAGGGACCCGTGGGGACGCCCCTACAAATTGGTGCGTGAGAAGCTCCGCCCATGGGCTCCCCCGCTGACGCAGAGTCTCCGGCCCCAGCTCGTGGAGGACGTGGTGAGCACTCTGTTCCCTTCTAGAGGGGACCATATCTCCCCGCCCATGGCTCCGCCTACTGCGGTGCTGAATGCGGACCACACCGCCGACGACGACGACGATGCTCCGGAGGTGACCGAGGTAGAGCTGAGAGTGGCGGTACGTAGGCTGAGTGCTAAAAATACCGCCCCAGGACCCGACGGCTTACCTGGGAAAGCCTGGGTCCTGGCCTCGGAGGCTCTCGGGCCTCGACTAAGGGGGCTCCTAAGCGCATGCATGGAGAGGGGCCAGTTCCCACTTCTTTGGAAGACGGGGAAACTGGTCCTCATCAAGAAGCCGGGGCGCCCAGCGGACTCCCCGTCCGCTTACCGGCCCATCGTGCTGCTCGACGAGGTGGGCAAGCTCTTTGAGAGAGTCATTGCAGACCGCCTCGTCGGGCGGCTGGTGCGGGTGGGGCTGGATTTGGCGGAGAGCCAGTTTGGCTTCCGCAGGGGGCGCTCTACGGTGGACGCCATCATGCGCGTGCGGGCCCTCACGACGGGGGATGCTGTGGCCCGGGGTGGGGTCGTCTTGGCGGTGTCTCTAGACATCGCCAATGCCTTCAATACCCTGCCCTGGAGTTGCATCAGGGAGGCACTCCGGTATCACCGGATGCCGACCTACCTCTGTCGTGTGGTCGAGGCCTATTTGACGGACAGGGCCGTCATCTACCCCGGTCACCAGGGAGTATGGAACCGGCAAGAGATGTCGTGCGGTGTCCCACAGGGATCGGTCCTGGGGCCGCATCTGTGGGATATCGGCTACGACTGGGTGCTGCGCGCCGACCTCCCCAGCGGCGTCAGCGTGGTTTGTTACGCTGACGACACGCTAGTCCTGGCGCAGGGGAGGTCGCACCAGGCGGCGGCCGAACTAGCGACACGCGGGGTTGCGATAATCGTCGAGAGGATCCGGCAATTGGGACTCGAGGTGGCCCTGCACAAGTCCGAGGCCATGTGTTTTCATGGTCCTCGGAACACGCCACCGTCGGGTTCCCAAATAACGGTAGGAGGGGTTCACATCGGCGTCGAGTCGACGATGAAGTACCTGGGACTCGTCCTCGACAGCCGGTGGAACTTCGTGGAGCATTTCCGACGTTTGGCTCCCAGACTGGAAAGGGCCGGGGCTGCCTTAAAGCGGCTCCTGCCCAATCTAGGGGGGCCAAACGCCTCCTGCCGGAGGCTCTACGCGGGGGTCGTGCGGTCCATGGCCCTTTACGGGGCACCGGTATGGGCGCGTTCCTTGAGGCGGCGGCCAGCCCGCTGGTTGAACGCGCCCCAAAGGGTCATGGCCATCCGGCTGGTCCGGGGATACCGTACGGTCTCCGGTGAGGCGGCGAGCCTCCTTGCCGGATTACCGCCATGGGATCTGGAGGCAAAAGTCCTCGCGCACGTTTGGGAGTGGCGCGAGGAGGCGAAACGCCGGGGCGTAGCTCCGCTGCCGCGAGAAATCACGGTACAGCGGACAGAGCTCCGGCGGGATCTCAGGGCGGCATGGAGAGTGCGATTATCGCAACCCAGCGCTGGGCACGCCACAATTGCGGCGATAAGTCCCCTCTTTGAGGAGTGGCTAGAGAGGCGCCACGGCGTCCTCACCTTCCGCCTGACGCAGGTCCTCACCGGACACGGTTGTTTCGGGAGGTTCCTGTTCCGGATAAGGCGGGAGGAAACGCCCGGGTGTCACCATTGTGTGGATCGCCCGGAGGACACGGTGGAGCATACGGTGGAGGTCTGCCCGGCATGGACGGGGCACCGCCGTGTCCTCGTGGAGGCGATTGGCGGTGGCGATCTCTCGCGTCCGGCCTTGGTCCAGGCCATGGTACGGAGCGAGAGGGCTTGGGAAGCCGTCACCTCCTTCTGCGAAGCAGTAATGTTCGCGAAGGAGGAGGCGGAACGCGTGAGGGAGAGGCAAAGTTTGCGCCCTCACGCCCCTAGCCGCCGCAGGAGACGCCCTGGGCGTCGGGAATCGCAGGCCGATTCCCGGCCACCGTAGGCGCGGGCTTGCGAACGGCGAGCAATGGGCAGCTCGCCGTTCGATAAGGACCAGGCCCGGGTCGACGGCGCGTTGTGTTCCACGCGTGCCTCAAAGAGATGTCAGCACCAATGACGGGGTTTGCTAGGACCGATGCCTGCTAGGGTTGCGGAAAAGTCCAAGAGGGTTACCGTGGCCCCTGGCACAGGCAACTGAAGGAACACGGGTGGGTTTTAGTCAGTAAGAGTCTGACACGCCCTCCTGCTCTGCCCAGAGCGGGAGAAGTTATTTGATGATTTCCCACCCACAAAAAAAAAAAAAAAAAAAAGGGATATAGTATGCATTCGCTCCTTTTTCTCCACCCAGCTTCAAACGAATGCCAGTTGCGAGAGGACTTGCTCGATCGCTGTACATACATGAAGTGTATATATGTGTGCGTGCGTTGTCGCTCGTTGTATGGAATTCAAATCAAATCAATTTATTTGCTGGAAGTGTTCGTACAATTTCGGTCTTAACATAAATAATTATACGGATCCATAACACGAAGTCATAATAATGTGACATGCAAACATTTGGCTTACCTATATTTTAATAAAGTTATAATACAATTAAAATTAAAATTGATACATTATTGGATACTTATAAGAATAATAAAAAAAAATACTATTAATGCCAGATATAATATGGAATATATGTTAATATGTATGTCATAATATGAAAGGACCAACTAACGAATGTTCTTTCCTTGTTCACACAAAGAGAATTTGACAGACTGGGGATATAGTGTACATTCGCTCGTTTGGTCTCCACCCAGCTTCAAACAAATGCCAGTCGCGAGAGGACTTGTTCGATCGCTGTACATACGTGAAGTGTATCTATGTGTGCGTGCGTTGTCGCTCGTTGTATGGAGATAACCCTCTATATTTAGTGGAAGCAAGCTGTACCTATGGAGTAACATAGTGTGAAATAGGTATTGGGGGTATTAATGTGATAATTACGATTGGTTGAGGAAAGTTGCATCTGTGCGAATATTAATAGGTTATTCTGAATAGGTGATGGAAGACTAAGAGGCTAAAATACATGTGTCCAACAATTTTGGACTTAACACGTTTCTCATGAAATTAAATAACGAACCCACTCCATCGGAGATATTTACTATGCGACATACGAAAATGTATGAATTTTAATTATTTTCCAAAATTTGAGATCTTGAGTTGTTACAAACAAATTTTTCAGATGGCAATTATTTGGATAATATTTTTAAGCAGTTTTTAGGTAGTTAGCAACAAATAATTCAATTTGCTAACTATAAAGAGCTATTTATATAAAAGAAGATAAAAATGCTCAGTTGAATTTTGAGTATTATTTTCAAGTTGTTATTTAAATTAATAGTCCCAAGCAGTTGGTTTGCAATTGCATGTAAACACGTAGTTTCGTAGCACTCTCGTAGCACGTAATGACCATCTCGTAGCGAGTCGTAGCAGTTTCGTAGCTTTATTTACAGAAAGTTGCATGTTTTCGGTTACCACACGAATTAAACTAATCTTGCTGATGTTTACACTAAATAAATTAGTTTCAACTAGTCTCACTTAGTTTAAACGTTGAAACTATGTAAACAAAGTTTAGTTTTGGACTTCTGTAGTCTTTAGAATAGTTAGCAGATGTGTTATTTTTATAAATGATAAATGATTTTATTTCTGTAAGTAGGTTTGAACAAACAATTTTACACGTCAATCATATTTTTTTTTTAACTAGATGAGGTCGGCGTTTCCTATCTGACTACTCTGAGAAGAAAGGCCGAAACAAACTGAGAGGTCACAGTCTCTTTTAAAGTCCAGACAAAATATTGGTCAGATCATGTGAAGGCTATGTAGATCGGTGTCTGCAATGGTCTTTTGAGGAAAGAACCACACAGATTCAGTGGACCTGTCCAGTCAGTGCACGCAATTGTCAGTAATCGTGCAGCTCAACTTAGACTCAAGGAGCTCAACGATTCGACGAACAATACCAAAGAAAGGACATTTGAGTAGGCCGCATAAATTACTCAAACTGCCAGATCATGATTAAGCTGAGAAAAATACAAAAATATATAATAAAAAAACCAATGACCGACGTAGTTCTCACATTCACAATAATTAGAATAATATTATAATAATCTTTGAGGACCATGTAGATTGTTGGATTCTTGTCTGTTTATATAAGTGTGCACATAAATGGTTAAATAAATAAATAAATAAATTTGTGTCTGAAATGGTATTTTAAGGAAAGCACCACACAGATTGAGTGGACCTGTCCAGTCAGTGCATGCATTTGACAGTAATCGTGTAGCTCAACTCAGAACTTAAGGAGCTCAACGATTCGATGAACAATACCAAAGAAAGGACATTTGGGTTATAATTTTAATATGTAGTTTCTGAGGGTATGTATTATGTTCTCCCGCTTATACAGGAATGTGAACTATTCATTAATATAGTAGAAGCAGTATTCTAAAACTGATTTCATCATCATCACAATTATGAGCGAGCCGAGGATAAATTATTTATTTATGAAAAATATATTCATCAACTGTTTTTCTTTGTTTTGAAAATACATTTTCATAATCCGATTTC
This sequence comes from Brachylomia viminalis, assembly GCA_937001585.2. Classification (NCBI taxonomy): domain Eukaryota; kingdom Metazoa; phylum Arthropoda; class Insecta; order Lepidoptera; family Noctuidae; genus Brachylomia; species Brachylomia viminalis. The sequence continues at coordinate 6,636,166 of OW443302.2, read as the reverse complement.
TTTAAACATTACCGACCACTAGCAAAACGATTTAACAACATTAAACTTTACAAAATTGATAATAATGCAAAGAAAACCACAGAATCAGACACAGTTTCATTTGAAACCACATGAAATCGGTCGGTGCATGACATCGGATGTTTATATACATTTTGCATGAATATTATTGCATTCAGTTTGGAAGTCAGTTGGCCGTCGCTCTATACAAAATACTAATATTCAACCGCATCTGGTCAGATGGGCGCTGACCCCAATATACTTTGAAACAGAAATGTTCAAATTATTGAATTCTTTCCCTGCAATTTTTTTATAGCTTTTGTGAGAGACGGTCCTAAACTTCAAACGTTACTCAACTTCAAGTGGTTTTTCATTGTATTTCTGTTGCCATATTACAAATCAATATGACTGATACAGCATGATACATTCAAATTAGGCTGCGTTTTATTAGTCATAAGAGCTACGAATTATGGATATGAAACGAGCCCTATCCTCAGTAAGAAATGATAAATACCTTAACTTCCAGTCAAAAATAACCCTTAATAATGTCAAAATTGCAAATATTGCTTAAATAATCGTAAAACAAATTTTATTAACGATAGTGGAAAGCTAGGACAAGGGTTAGCCTTATTAAATATTAGTGCTTAACCAAAACCTTAAACTAATACTACATTCCATTTACGTTTATACCCTTAAAGTGGGCCCTCGAGCAATCCTACAGAAAGTAGGCTGCCTGAAAAATATTAACTTCCAATTAGGTAATTGATAAAATCCATCATCTTATAAAACTTAAGTCGAGTATCATAGTACAAGATCTCGACGAAAACGGCTTTCATTTATCTGGTTAGTAAATGAAAAGAACTTATTATCCACCATCATTTTATTAACGAACATGCCATAAATGGGTTGCCTAATAAAATCAGGTCAAGGGTATCTTTAATTAAAATTATGATCCCCGTAACCGGGTTTCCAGTAAGGACGACAAATAGATAATATGGCAACCTTCATTTTTCTTGTTCCATGTTCGACTTATCTACTTTCGATTAGTTTCGAATTCAGTAATCAATTTGCTTAGGTACACAAATAAAAAATAAAAAAAACATCAAACACACTCATTTTAATTAACGATAGTCATGACCTATTTTATTACCTATATTTTCTTTGTAATTGTTGACTTTGAACAGTGTCTATTTTTGGTCTACTTAAATTAAACAGATTGGCTTAGGGTCGGTTTTTTGATCCGTAGTTAACTCAACAATTATTTAAAAGTATGAACTATGGTTAAATTTGGACAAAATGTGTTAATCAAATAAAAACATTTTGCCAAAATTTTACCATTATTTACTATTTTTAACTAATGGTTGAGTTTACTACAGACCAAAAAACTGGCCCTTAGACATACTTAAAGCAACCGATTCGCGTTTTACGAATTAATGATTGATAAATTCTTGTTTGGTAAAACGATGAGTGCAAGGAATGTTAGACGGGATCTTAGACTATCATAAAATGGCTCCAATCGTAAACCCAGTTGCTTTGACATCGAAAATTCAATTTAAACAAAGCCCAGACAGGTGCCGCCTGATTGATCGGCCGACCCGACGATAAGACGACAAAGGGCTAATGAGCTTATAACTGCTTTGATAGATAAAACGAATTTGTCTGTCTGTTCTGTCATAATTAAATGTTTCTGAAACGTATTAAGTTTAATTAAATTAAATTACGGTGGCCTAGATGCTTGCAGTCGTTAATGGAGGCTCCATGAAAATAGTGACCGCTTTATGAAAATTGGGTACCTTTCAGATTTTTTAATATCACTAAAGACTCACCTAGCCAGTAAGACAGCTGTCCTAAACTGTCATCCCCTCGTGCCTGTCATGTCAACATTTTTAAAATTATACTCCAAAAAATATTCTGTGTGAACAGAAAATTGATCCTTTAAGATTATTATCCGCAACCAGCCTTGCGGCCATAACGACCAATTAATATTAATGCCTATAGGCAAACATGCGACCAAGAAAAATTAAACAAGCCAAATCTCCGTCAAAGCTCCTGCTACCATTTATTTTCTTTAGAATAATATAACTTATTAAACAGTTTCCTTAGTGCAGACAAAATTAAATTTAAAGCGGACAGAACGACGGATGATGGCGATTTTATTAGTAAGAAGAGGCTGCGTTCGTGTCGCTGCTGTCTTATCATTCTGGCCTAATTCACACGAAATTGTAGAGGGAAAATGTATCGGTATAGTTAGGATGTCGCTATGATAAGATAATAGGGGGGAAAACCTACCTAAAAGGTTATTTCTTATTGCGAACCTGTGTGATGTCTTCTTTAGTTCATTTTATTACTGATAGCTTTTGCCCGCGACATCGTCTGCGTGTTTTTGTTCTATTTGCTCGGCCATTAAGGGTCGTAGCGTTATGTTACATTAACCTCATAACTTTCCTCAACGATTGGGTTACAAAAATACGCAAAAAATAAATTTGGAAGAACAAATACAAACAACCCAAGTACGCGTCGGACCACGCACAAAAGAACAAACTTAACTTTATAGTTGAAAAAAATGTTCTCCGATACATCGATATGCGATACGGAAAATTCCCCAACTGCAAATTTAAGTTTGCTGTGTATGTGATAGAACTACAAATTAACGATTTTCGGACTTTTTCCTACTTGTGCTGTGAGAACTTGCTTCTTGCAAAAAATCATAATTGTAGGTCAACGGGGCCCTATGGGTTTTGATTTATTTGCGAGTAACAAAATATGTCACATAAATGGCCGTATTTTTTATGGTGTTGACTTAGAACTAGATTTTTTTAGAGCTCCAAAGGATTGTAGACCTACGAATTTGATGTTAATTTCAACTTGATACCTCCACGCGTTCCTAAAAGAAAAAGGGTCTTGTTAGACAGACAGGGCCCATAAGGGTTCCGTTTGTTCCTTTTGAGGTACTGAACTCTAAACAAACAAAGACTCTGTAAGTATATAATTATAGATAAAAAAATAATATGACGTGGCAATCGGCATTCCTGTGCAAAAACTCATCTTAAAACCACCAACGTACCAACTTACACCAAACCTCCAACACCAAAAACTCCAATAAAAACGATTTTAAATAATGGTTTTGTAGCAAGTTAAGACGTTTTCGAGTCGAAGACAGAGTCGACAAAGTCGAGTTTCCACGTAAGTTAATTTTTCTTGATATCCATCCCTCGTCTATCAAATACCTAGGTAATGCTGGAATATGTGAATTTTAAAACATAATTAATTAATTTAGACTCTAAGGCCTCGTTCTAACCATAAGCGAAGGTCGCGCGTTACGCGAATATGCGAACGTCGAGTTCTTATGACACTTTTTGTTCGGTGAATCGTAACGCGTGGTCGCGCCGTCTGAAGTGAGAACAAAAAGAGACATATAAACGTGACGATTGCGTATTCGCGCGACGATCGCTTTTGGTTAGGACACGGGGGAACAATGTGTTACCAAAATAGTGACTACTTGTCGGTCTTCTACAGATTGTACTTCGGTGAGTGTGCCCGAGAACTCCACGACCTCATTCCACCGGCCCCCTTCTTACATCGGTCATCTAGACGCACTGCAAGTTACCATCCTTACCTAGTTGCTATTCCACCAATTCGCACTAAACGTTTCCAAATGTCTTCTGTTATGCGCACAGCAAAAGAGTGGAACTCTCTACCTGCGTCTGTGTTTCCGAACGCATACAACCCTAATCTCTTCAAAGTGAGAGTGAACAGGCTCCTTCTGGGTAGGCTCACTCCATCGTCGACTCTGTCTCTGTCACCACTGACCTAGACTAGAGTCAAGAGCAAACCAATAAAAAAAAAATTGAGCAAAAGTAACACTGATTCCGAATAAAATATTAGATTTACTCCAGTTTATAAACGCAGTTTCCATCCACAAAATATTGTAAGGACTACGAATATAAATATTGTTTTCGGCTGATGACAGGCACATTCATAACCCGGGTGTATAAATGGCCTGTGTTGCCAACATAGATCTAGGCGAAAATATAGTAGGTCACTACTTAGGTTTAATCTTACAGAGCCAGTGGGGTTAATTATGCAGAGACAGAATCTTTTGTACTAAATTAAATCTTTTGTTCGGAGACTAGTTTAGATGCTAAGGCTATGTCTGTTTTTTTGTTGCCGCATTTAGTACCTACCACTTTTTCCTCGTGATTATTGTGGTACCCTGTAACCGTTAATTGGAGTAGCCAGAATGAATAGTAATATATGATTGAATTAATATAAATTACAGCATTCCACATTCTTTCAGACAGAAACTGAGATTATTATAACGCAAAAACTCAAACAGCGTACATAACGGGGTATCATAACATCAGACCGGTAAACCCCAAAAGTTAGGCTGAATAGTACTTACCTATTAAACATATAGTACACACATATTTAGCCATTTGTTTTAAAGTCTCATGTATCAGGGGGCGAGTCTATTGCCATAAACCGGGCATGAAACTCCAGGCTGCTATTGATAAATCTCTGACGGAAAACATAATAACACATTGCCCAATCATGTAATCGACACAGCACAGCGTACATCTGCTCTTAAAATATAAATCAAGAAACCGATATAACAAAACTAACTAACTGTAATCATTTATAAAAAATGAGACATTTCCACTTTTCATAAACAAATTGACACCTAATAATTAATAAACGTAATTACTCAATTAACGAATTTTTGACCGATAGGAATTTTAATTGATAATTATGGCATCTCTGTAATTCTGACATGCACTAAATCATTTATATTTTAATTTAACTGTATTGACCTCGAAATTTACGAATTTTAATCCCATTTTATTAAACTTGATATTTTGTATTGTGTTGCCTATTTAAAATTATTTATTGAATTTCATCTTGACATGGTTAACTTGTATCAATTAGATTGAATGTGTTAACAACATATACTGAATGAGTCTTTATTATTATAGCTTAAACTGGTCGCATGCCTTATTTAAGGTAGTTAGGTTATTCTGTAACTTGTACCTACTTTCTGTGCAAATAAAGAACTCTTCTATTCTATTCTATTCAAAATTTGAATATGACCTCTGCAGCCCAAAGAGCCAATCAATAAATGGCAATGAACAAAGAGCCAAACTTTTGATTCCAACTAGTAACATTTAACTAGCCACAAGCATAAAGAAAACCAAGTTTTAGCCAACATCTATACAAAAAGTGTCACTTTAATAAATTCTTGCGTTTAATTTCCCCCAGTTGCGCCGTTATTCTTTGAATAACGTGACAGTAAGATCTAGCTGCCACCTTTATTTATTGGCCAAGAAAGGTCTAGAACATATTCAGTGTCTACTTAGGTATTATAAATATGTCTCAGAAGTAAAACGTATAATGTTTATGCTGATTCTAGATTTACAGTTTATCGTCTTTGTATGGAGTGGAAACTAAAAGTTATACAACCAAATTCAAAATATTTAGGTTTAGGTTTAAATAATTTAGTCTCTTATAAGACAAAAAAACCACTTACATGAAAACAGACAAGAAACATTCAGTAAACTTATTATAGGTAACCGTCACCAAAGTATACGTATATTATTACCTTATATTATATATACCCCATATTTTATACCCTAAAAAAACGAATACCATATCTTTTGAACAGTCTGCCAGCAGACATACGGAGTGAAATAAACAAAAATAGATTTAAAAATAAATTAAAAAAAATATTATTTAAAAGTATGTTAAAGTGCTACCTACATAAATAAGTAATTAATTTTAAGTACGAAGTTAATTGAATGTATAAGAGATTCACCGACCTCACAGTCAAACCACTACTACGGTTTTGTGGGGCTTAGTTTATAAGATACTTACATGTCAATATAGATAAAAATAAATAAATAAAAAATATTATATAAAATTATTCTATACTCCTTCAGTAGTTCAATTCTCAACCGTTATAGTATACATACATTGGAGGACGTTAGTCAAGGAGGTTTTCAATTATGTGTTTGGATAGCCGAGACTTAAAACTGCTGAGAGAGCTTAATTTTTTTTATATAATGTCGGTAGATTATTAAATAGTTATGTTCTTTTAAATATGTAATACTCGATTAGTGACTTGGTCGACAAAGACTGCGTTTGGTAATTTGATATTTTACAGTAAATGATAAGATAATGTGGATAGTTTTGTCTATAATTTTTCTAATCAGAACGCAAGTATTATATGTATAGAGTTGTTTGATATGCATCAGTTTTGTGTCTTTAAAAAAATCACAAGTTGGTGTTAGATATGGATAGCGAAACAATATCTTTATATTGTTTAATATCTTTGTATTATCTTTTATTTTGTACTCTTTGTAATTCTTGCAGCTTCGTTTTTCCGACACTTCCCCAAATCTCTATGAGATAAAACAGACGCGACTTAATAAGATAATTATAAATAGTATAACGTATATTTTTAGGTATGTACTGGTTTATACTATGAAGTGAAGTGGTTTACACAATAACTATTTATTTTTAATATGTTCTATTTGATTGTGCCATGTTAAGTAATCTATTCTCAAGCTAAAATACTTCTCGCAGATTTTTTGATCCAGTGGGATGCTATCAATGGTTAGTGTGTCGTGCTGCGAATTTCTTTTTTATTCTTAGCTGTAAAGACAACGTCACAAGCTTTTGAAATATTTCTGGTTAATAAATAATATTTGAACCATTCGAATAGAACATTGAGATTTCTTGGGCTTTTGAAATAATGTCGTACAGGTTGGCTTCAAAATAAAATAAGCACGTATCATTTGCATATAAAGTTATATGACCATGTAGATTTTGTTCTGTGATGCTATTTATGTAAATCAAGAACAATAGCGGCCTTAATATAGAGAATTTTATTTCACATAAACTTGCGTGGGCACTTATCACACATCAGAAGCTAGGTGCACGGTACCAATTGGTCGTTTCCCATAGCAAATTAAAATTAATCCCATAAAAAACCGGCTCTACTCCATAATCGGCCAGAAAGCCTAATATAACGTTATTCTTTCTTTCTTAAAATCTAACAAAATAGAAAAGGTACACACGACGACATATCAAGCTATACATTTTTAGTTTTAGCTAACCTCGCATTGTATAGGCTTTTCGTAAAGTGAGAAGTCAGCTTATACTTGAAATGTATAGCTTGATATTATGTAGTCGTGCGTACAGCAAAAAGCTTGTCAAAGACTTTTTCTCTCCTCATATTAGTCATTTTATGTTTTTTCTCTAAAATTTAAACCTAAGTTTAGGTTATATATTTACCTAAAACTAAAACTAAACCTTTGTATTTAAATATTAGTCTGTAGTCCGTTCGCATGTTTTATACAATCATAGTTATACAGGGAAACCTATTATTGGCCATACAATACTGTAATACACAAACTCTGTAACATACTATCTGTATCGCTGTTGGTTGCCTAAATAAAGAAAATAAAATAAAAATAAATAAAGACACCTCCATGAAAATGTTATCTGATAATGCTTCAAGCTTCGACGACTAGCAGCATCGCCATGTTGAATATAATATCCAAGAAACTTCCATGAAACGGAAAGACAAACTTGGACCCCAAAGACCGTTCCTTCTCAGAATCATGTTCAAATTCAAAGTAATCCAAAATACACTAACATTGTAAGTAACAGAGTGTAACTTCAAATGTAAGTACAGTCACGAGCATAGATACCTTACAGTCACGCAGAATTCAAAAGAGTTTTTCTCGTGAAATAAAAACTACAAATTTGAGAAAAGACATATCATAATATGGTTCCGTATAATACTATGTTCGTAACACTATAAAGTATACAGGTTTATTGGTAAAACACCATCGACCTATTAAGGGGTCATTGTACTCATCATTATGAACAACTTTTACTATGGGACCAAATATGAAATCGCGAAAAAAATATCAGCTGGTCCCTACATTTTGACGAGTTCTGCAAACATAATTGCAGGGAACAGCTGACTTTTTTTTTCGCGATATCGTATTTGGTCCCATAGTAAAAGTTGTTCATACGATGAGTACAATGACCCCTTAAGAGGTTGATGGTGTTTAACCAATAACACTATATATCAATACTTTATGTGAAAATCGCTTTTGAAACTTGCGTAAGTGTAAGGTATTTATTGTCATGGCTGTATACTGCAATTTTGTACACACACATACCAAAACCTACCTAACATAATTTTAGATTTACAAAAGCCCAGTACAGATTTTAAACTGACTGTGAATGTGAGGACCGTGCAGGCTAGATCGAATACATGACTAGCTGTCTGGCGGTTTTGAGTATTTTATATAAGTACGGCCTAGACAGATGTCCTGCAGATCTGGTAGCGTCGTGTGACGGGTCGTTGAGCTCCCTAAAATAGAGTTGAACTACACGATGACTGATTCATGCATGCCGTCTGTTACGACAGGTCAACAGACTCAAAGCTGCAATGGCTCTTTCTTCAACGGCCCTTTCAGACAAGGTCCTGCATTATTAGACCATGACCTCTGAGCTTGTTTCGGCATTTCTTCTCAGGTATCAGTCAGCTAGAAACTGCTGGCGCCATCTAGTTTTAAAATATTGACGTGTAAAAGTGTCTAAGATCTACTTACAGAAATAAACATTCTATTTCATTTCAAAACATCAGACGAGCTACCTACCGCGCCTATTTTACAAGTCAACTTATGCAAATTATCTCAGCGGAGTTATTGTTTTATCTCTCTGTGCTTTGCTATCTTAAGCGTCAATATCTTTGCCCAAAACTTTGTTTTATGCCATTCATGACTTTACTACCACACTTTAAGATGTTGGCTCGGTTTCATTGAATTATGTATAATATACTGGGTTATATCTCTGTTTATACAGATTTTCTTGATATAGTATTTATGTTGCGTCATTGTAGTTGGGAGCGTGTTTATGCATAGTGCTTCGTTTCGATTGTATGTAGTTAGTTTGTATGGGTTGGATATATTTATGATTAAATCACTGGCCACACTGATGCGAATTCAGAACGGGATGTGGGACGCAATTGCAAGCGTCGATTGTCTTAATGATTAAGAAGTCACGGGACCGATCACGCCAGTCTGAACACCTTCATACAAGTTAGTGGTCACAATCGAGGTATTCGCATCAGTTTGGCCAGAGCTTTAACCACCAACTCACATGGCAGCTCAGTTGAGAAAATGGCACAATTTTCCTCTAGTCACAGGTTCAAGACCCTCTCGGAGTCTCTTGTTAGTCTTTAAATCTATTTATCTACACTAATAATATAGCTGAAGAGTTTGTTAGTTTGAACGCGCTAATCTCTAGAACTACAAGTCGGATAAAAAAAAATCTTTTTGCATATGATAGCCCAAATCTTGAAGAAGGTTATACTTAACATTAAGCTGGGACCCTTAGGAGCCGAGCAAAAACAAAAAAATCATAAAGAACTCTGAGCGAAAATGAAGTAACAGCGCGGGCTGACGATGCGATGCGACGGGGTGAGTCGGGGGAGCAAGAAATTACGGGCAAGCTAGTACAAAAATATAACAACAATCTCCAAATAATGTTTGTCCTACTCGTTATAATATTCTCTACAATGGAGACTCCACAACGTTCAACTCTAAACAATACTCAAAATGCTGTTCTGTGCAAATAACAAACAACAATAGCTTCCAAGGTTAAGTTAAACACAAAATGCATGCAAGTAAATCATTTATAGCTCAAATGTAACGAAACATTCAGACTGTAGCAATTCAGTAACAGAGCTCAAATAGGTATTAGTAATTCATTAGTTGCATTTATACAGCTTAGTAACGAGTTTAGTAACAGATCATTTGTGAATAGATTAATTATCGCCTTGTTCGTTTAATTCTTTTGGCAAAACGATGCTGTTAAGGCTATTTGTTGTTATAATAAGATAAGTAGACTATGACAGGTGCGTAGTACTCACAACCGGCGTGTGTGTATGACCAGATGTATTTTACTATGGGGAAGGGCTGCAGATACCGAGTCTATTTTTATTCTGCAGAAAAGAGCCATCAGAGCAATAATATATGGCTTTCCAAGCGCGATGCTCTAGGGGAACTGTTTAAAGATATTAACATCATGACGGTACCTTATCAATGTATCTATGAAAACATCATGTACATAAGGACTTTTTTTAATATTTTCAGTAAAAGAGGTGAAAGACACAAATGAAGGACATGAAATAGGGACCAGGATTCAACCAGGTTTCAGACTAGCTAAAGTAGACTCATCCTTAATGGGGTACGGTTTTTTTGTATTTTTCTCAGCGTAATCATGATCTGGCAGTTTGAGTAATTTATGCGGCCTACTCAAATGTCCTTTCTTTGGTATTTATTGTTCGTCAAATCGTTGAGCTCCTTGAGTCTAAGTTGAGCTGCACGATTACTGACAATTGCGTGCACTGACTGGACAGGTCCACTCAATCTGTGTGGTTCTTTCCTCAAAAGACCATTGCAGACACCGATCTACATAGCTTTCACATGATCTGACCAAGATTTGGTCTGGACTTTAAAAGAGACTGTGACCTCTGAGTTTGTTTCGGCCTTTCTTCTCAGAGTAGTCAGACAGGAAACGCCGACCCCATCTAGTTTAAAAAAAATATGATTGACGTGTAAAAGTGTTTGTTCAAGCCTACTTACAGAAATAAAATCATTTATCATTTAACGAAAATTAAATCATGTATAAGACGCTCACTATGCAGCCAATTGGTACTCCCTTTCTTCTCCTGAAATTGTTTGTCCGAAAATTATTATCCTTAATACGTTTGCTTTAAACTTCAGTCAGCATAATGTTCAAAAATTCGAAATTTTGTTTTACATACTCGTAATTATCTTTACTTCGAAAACTATTCTGTCATAATATCGACTACCTATTAGAATAATTCAATTGTATTATATGTATAATGTGTATTAATCCGAATGTTCATTTATAATAAAATAGTTTGCTGCATTTGCTAAGAATTAGGTTTTAGTAACAGAAAGGAATCGCTGTTAATCCGACTCCACGCAGTCTTGTATGCCCTACCCCTTAGAGTGTAATTTAAAATCGCGTAGGCGCGGAGGGGCAGGCGAGTTGAGGAGCAGGTGGTTGTAACGCTTGCCGCCGCGACTGAGGCTCCAGCAAGACGAAGCTGCGGTGGTCCGACGATAAGCTCGCGTGGGGCCGCCGGAGCCCCGCAGCACCGGAGCCGTGGCAGAAACCATCCCTGCTGCATGCTTGCTTGCATGCCCGCTTACATGCTGCATGCTTGCTTGCATGCTCGCTTGCATGCTGCATGCATAATAATAAAAGCTAAATAATTTGAATTTAGAACTTATAAGTTTTATTGAAAACGGTTTTATGTCTTTTGTATATTATTGATTGTAATATTTAGGACAAACAAATTAAGGGCATATTTTATTTAGGGATTTCAATTTTATGGCATGTGATATTATGTGACATTAAGTTCGGACAAGTTATCATTCGGATAAATGATGATTAGGAGAAAAAAAAACTATGGCACTTTAGACTAACTAATTGATTAGCATTTGAAAATATTGTTGGAGCTCCTAAAGATTGTAAAAACTATATTTGCATTGTATAAATTCAATCTCTTAGTTTTGTATAATTGCAATAAAAACCTACCATTTACTGGGTTCATCTTTCATGTGCACTGGCGGCTGAGAGTATGTCATGCTCACTCAAATATATCACTGGTGGTGCCGTCAGTGATGGATCATTAAGTTCCATATAAAATGGTAGAGCTGGATGGTGCTGATCCATACATACCATGTTCGTGAACGGGCGCCGTCAGTAGGGACTGGTTATCTCTTAGCTGCTCTTAGCTTTTAACTCCAATTTTTTTTTTCGTTTTTATATTTTCTATTACGGACGCCTTTAACATGCACGTGTTTCGACGTCGTTCTCACATGCATAATTTCAACATGAACGATGTAACCAATTTTTTGTAACAATATTTTGATTTAAAAAAGTGTGCGTGGAGTCTACCCCGTTCTTCTCATCATTTCATTCCGTTCTCTTCTCTATAGGTGCCTACTACGCTTCGGAATGGGCAACTAGTTTCATCTTCCTGACTGACCGACACCTTGACAATTCAAAAGTGCCTGTAATTGGTTTATTTGAAATAAATGCTTTGAGTTTGAGTTTGATGTAAGGTTCGTAGCAAGTGACGTCGTGTAGTTTCTGCGTAACCCCATGAACTGAAGTTTCATGTATTTAAGTGGAGACTAATGTTTACACAGCAGACGTATGTTCCTGTCCCCAAAAGTCACATTCAACCGACAGACCGAACACTGAAAGACGGTCTTTAGGCAATCAAATAAATGGATTTCTCCGACAGCGTTGTTGTTTAGCCCAAAGTAATGTATGTTTACTTGAAGTCAGGTTAAGTTAGTATTAACTGAACATATATAATGTTTTTTTTAAAGATCAACAATGATTAAGAGGGCTATCACATTTTTTCTTGTATTTGAGTGTTTGAAGAGTCTCACACTCAAATACAAGAAAAATTAAAAAAAAAGAAAAAGTGATAACCCTCTTAAATCCACGCGATATACGACGTATTTTTTGTGCATAGGTCTGAGTAAATACAACACAGTTGGTATTAATCCAAAGCCTATGTAGTACATTATAACATGTAGGATGCTGTCGTAGTAAATCTTTTTAAGAATTCGATATAGCGCCCGTCTTGACTATGAATGAAATATTTGTGACCTTTTTAGCACCGGCGGGGTATTGTGGAAAAATTTAACCTTAATCTTGAGACGAAATGTATGTGAAGGATCATATTTAAAGCATAAAGCCATTCAATGCTATGAAGGACGATAAATAATAGGTTATCAGTAGATGGTAGTGCGTAAGTTTCCCGCATTTTACAATAGACACCTCACGGAAAACCATTTTTCAGTAGTTTTTGTTATGTGATTTTTAGGAATCACACAAACCAAACGAACAACCTTTGGGCCACATTAGCCCTGTATCGTAAAACCAGGAAGTCGTGGGAAGAGGCTTTTGCCTAGCAGTGGGAATAGAATAGAATACTCTTTAATATCACTAGTCTATGAGGTAGCACAGAATGGTTTTAATACTGTGTCTAATTGGCTTCATAAAAATCTCTTAACATTAAATACAGATAAAACCAAGTATAGATTAGTGTGTCTCATTGTAAATAATAGGTATTTACAATGAGACACACTAATCCAACTCTTACTAACCTAATCATTCAAACGCCTAACAATTGCAATTTACATTATGCTGACATTGCATGCACTTGTCCCACTTTAGCTAAAACCGACCATATCAAATATCTAGGCGTCACGATTGCCACAAATCTGAACTTCCGCAAACACACGATTTATTATTATGATATGATTATTTACGCACCAGAGTGCGCAAACTAATATACATTTTTTTAAATTTACGTATCATTGCCGACTTTAAATTAATTAGACAGGTTTATTTGGCTTTGTGTCAATCTATTATTACCTACTGTATAACGTCCTGGGGTGGAGCCGCTAAATCAATTTTACTGCACCTAGAACGCGCCCAAAGAGCAGTTTTAAAGGTTGCTACTTTTCGTCCATTTATATTTCCTACACACCAGCTGTATATGGCATGTAAGGTGCTAACTGTACGTCAATTATTTATTTTGAATGTTGTTTTATTCCAACACACTGAACTTTATTTTAATCCAGTACCTTCAGATAGGATAAGAAAAGATTTGGTTTGTGCTAACTCTCAGACTAAACATGCTTTTGCTAATCAATTTTATTTATTTTTAGCACGCTACTTATATAACCAGTTTAACAGAGTGCTAAAGATTTATAGTTTAAGTTATAATAGGTGTAATTTACTAGTAAAGGAATATTTGGCAAAACTCAATTATGCAGACACGGAAAAACTACTAGAAATGTTTAAATAAAATCTATCTACCTACTCTAATATAAGTCTCTTCCTTTACGTAATTAATGATAGTCTGCAATTTATCTACTTTAATATTATTCGTTAATTTATTTAAACATAATAATATTATATCTTACATCTTGTTTAAAAAAAAATACTTTGAAAATAGTAGGTATACTTTATTTTTCAATTTGGCTTCTAATACATTTATTGTGGTCTTCTCTTTAAATGTTGGATGTAAATTGATGGCCTGAAACACAGGTTTTTTTATAAACCTGGATCAGGCAGGTCTACATTACAGTTAGAACTTAACTTTCCTTGATTGTAATTAATGTAAATCATATTTTTGCTGTACTTTATACTTGAATAATTATTTATTTATTTTATTTATTATGTATACCAAATAATTACAGATACGAATGTAGAAATTTTACATAGGGTGACATATTGGGCGGTCTTATCGCTAAAAGCGATCTTTTACAGACAACCTTATGATGATAATGATGATGGTGATACAGGGTACAGTAACAGTACCACAAACTATTTTTTTTTTTAAATAACCTAAAATATTATGTAGGTAGCATATTATATTTTATAATAACAAATGCAATGTATGTAATATTTTGTAGCAAAATATTATGTAGGTAGCATATCAGAATTAATCACCAATCTTCCTTAAATGATAAATGATTTTATTTCTGTAAGTAGGTTTGTACAAACACTTTTACACGTCAATCATATTTTAAAAACTAGATGAGGTCGGCATTTCCTATCTGACTACTCTGAGAAGTAAGGCCGAAACCAACTCAGAGGTCACAGTCTCTTTTAAAGTCCAGACAGAATCTCCTTCTTATTCTTCGTTTGCCATCAGTTTGTAAATACTCGTATGTAAGTTGTAATCTGTGGAAAATGTAGTGGGTAGTATATTCGTTAAGTTAAATGTTAAGTTATTACCGTTTATTTTTAATAAACTACTGTTTGTATTTCCTTCGGAAATAAAAAAAAATCTTCTCCAATGAAAGAAAAGTCGCCTTTGACCCGTTTGAATTCCTTGAAAGAATCAGGAAAACCGAAAGTTTTAAGACGTTCGATTTAGGCAACCATATATCCAATTACTCGCGCTACCTGCAAAAGCTTTTTTAACCCCAAGCCTCGCCTAAAACCGCCTAAACTCGCTTAAAAGCCTATCCTTACTTCGTAACTATATACAGTACGTGTAAACGATGTAAACTATAATAATATACAGAATGTTTAATTTAAAATGTTACGACACGGTTGGCGCAGTGGTTAAGCGATTGACTGCTGCACTGCGTGTCGCGGGTTCGATTCCCGCACGGAACAAATATTTGTATGACCTACAAGTAGTTGTTCCAGGTCTGGCTCTTTGTGTATGTGAGTTTAAATGTTTGTAAATGCACCCACAATAGAGGAGAAATGCCAAGAGAGGGCAACGTTTAAAAACAATTTATATCGTTTCTGATTTGTCGTATAGGCTTCGCTGGTCTAGTACTTGCAAGTGTATTAAAGAATTTTAGGTTATATCCCTGAGTCGCGCAAAGTAGGTATTATTGGGATTTTCCATTAAACCAATTTTATTTCAGCAGCGACCCAGTGTCTGGATTTGTGTCGGGATGTCAACAGGGTCGTCCCTATTAAGTACTTACAGGAATGTTTGTAAAAAAAAAACCCGATGAAAGAACATATAAATTTAAGGTTTATTTGAATATAATAGAATAATCTTTATTATGTACCTACACCAAAAAATTACAGATATAAATGTAGAAATTATACATAGGGTGACACAATGGGCGGTTTTATCGCTAAAAGCGATCTTTTACAGACAACCTTTGGATGGATTAAAGGGAGAAGGAGAGACAATACTATATTATTATATTTTCTAATAAATTTATTCTCAAAAAATGATACTTCTAATTCTACACATTTTCTACTACATGTTTAAATGTGTAACATACATGTAAACGAGGACGCATTTCACACAACACACTGTGAAGTGTTTCAAAACCAATCTATTAAACTTCCGTTCATAACAAGTACTTACTTCTGACAAAATCTCCGAGTTCGTATAAAGACGAACTTCGCTTAGTTTACGTAAACATTTCAAACTGCCATATTAATAGGTGAGTTTCGTGAAATATTGGTGGGGGCGTAGTTAAAATTGATTTATTGTAAAACTTTGGGCCGTGTACCGTTTGGAAATGAATTTTACAACCACTTTTGGTATTACAATAGACTTGGGATCTACCTCAAATTGTGCCTTGTTCTTTTAATTTTAAGTTCGGATATTGCTAAAAGAACGGCAGCACTTAACATTGTATATCTTTTTTGCTTTATTTGTTAAAGTACCTTGGCTAATAGTATTTCCTTAAGTTCAGCATTATTCTGCATACTGAAATGTCACCCTTAGTGTCAAAGGGAAGTGGAAACATACATAGCGATGTTGGTCATAAATATGCTGGGCAGTTTGTTCCGCCACTTCTTCTTCCCAGCTAAAGCACTAGGAAGTGATGAAGGGCGGGCGTTTTGGGGGGACTGTCTTATTTGATTTTGACGTTCAAAAAGTGCTGATTCTCAGCCTAATTTTAATAAATGACTTTTGATTTGATTAATAAATCATGAGAATCCACTTCTCATGAATCAACAGTAACAGTGACCAGAGATGGGCTCGTGGCTAAATGATAACAGCTGTACGAGTCGTTCGAAGGTGATGAGGATGATAGGTTCGGGGTCATCCATTACATATACCCCCCCGTATTACCCCTCCATGCCTCGAAAAGGCCGTTGGTCCGGGCTGTCATTCGTAGATCTTTGATAGTATTTTCTGGTAGTCAGAAGCACAAAGTCTGACAACCAGTCTTATCAAGGTGTATCGTGCTTCCCGGTAACTGGGTTGCGGATGTCAGATAGGCAGTCACTCCATGTAAAATACTGGTATTTAGATGCATCCGGATAAACTGTAAGGTGACCCAAAAACCCGACAAAAACGCTAGGCAGATTGATTTTATTGACATTTCAGTATGCACGATAACGCAGAACTTAAGAAAAATCACTATTAGCCAACGTTCTCTAAAATGAGGGGGAACTATTCAATGGAACGTAGTACAATAATCTATATTGTTAACAGTCGTATCGATAGTCCAAACATAATACTCGAAAGTATGATAACGCTGTAGCAACAGCTGTTGGCTTCCGCTACGAATCGCTACGATTTTGCTACGCGCCACGTAGCCGATAGCTTGTTACGTAGGACATTTGCTACGTGGCTTTTATTGAAAACATTTTAGTTGCAAAGAACCCTGATTAGCCGTTTCTATTAGGATGTTATTTTTAACGTATTTTTTCAAAAGATTTGTTTATTGTCAAGATTCAGTTTCGATTGTTTTATTTCAAACAAAATAGTAAATATCATTCCGTAATCTATTTATAGTATGTTTGAATTTATTATAACGATTTCTTAAAAATATTTCGCCAGTTACGAGGAAATTTAGTACAGAAAATGAAAACGCGTTACTAAGGCTTTCACTGACACACAGTTCATTCATAGTTCATTTTATTATATACTTATAATTATACTAGAGGAAGTTAAACAGATGAATTTAAATAATAATAATAAATATCTTTATTTCCCAAAAACATAGATAATAATTTGTACTTTAAGTTGAAACGTATGGTTATTTGAATTCAAACCACGATTTCATCTTCACTTCTAGTTTGCTAAGTTAACATTGCGTTGAAAGAAGTTTTAGAACTCCTTCAAGATATCGGACATTGATTAAGCTTTATTAAGCCAGTGGAAGGATAAATTGAACTGTAACTTTAAGAATTAGATAATTTATTTTCTACACGTTTGGAAGTAATGTAAAAACGTAATGTATCTGCGGCCACAATAAGCGTTTGGTGTGGCTTCTAATGCCGAATTGGTCGCAGTAACTAAGCTAGGGACCCTAAGACCTATTATACAACGTGTTGTTTTGCATCCTCGTCAAATTTCAGGAGGCTGTTATGAAAGACATAAATAATCAAATAAAATTACGATCCTGCTCAATAATTAATACATACTTGTTTTTTTAGGTATTTAAGTTTGACAGTATTTCAGAATACTCCACTTTCAAAGAACAAAATCACCCCGTTGCGTATGCGGTAGGCAGTGTCGTACGACTATGTCGCTGTGTGCATGCGTTACAGTTACAGCGCAGTTACAGGGCGGTATCACACGGGCCCTACACATGCCGATTTCCGAAAAATACAAAAAATAAAAATAAATACCTACTTATTTTATTATTGATTCGTGTCGAGAATCATTAGCATAGTTACCTCCTCGAATTTGACGAGGATGCAAAACAACACCTTGTATATTATATTATATATTTTATTATACCTATACCCTAACCCTACAGACCAGTTGGTTTAGGTTAGGTTATAACTGTGACAAACCGCACGCGAGCCAAGCGAGCGAAGCGTGGTGTGCCGCAGGAGCAGCTGGCAAGCGCTAGTTAAGTTGGTCGCAATACCATGGCTATTCAGTATTTTTAGGACTGACTTTCATAAAACACTGATAACTTTTTTATTAAACTTATCCATAAAATCACTATTTGCACTAGAGCTAGGGTCATTTTCACTCATATAACCCGATTCATTTATTTCTGTTTCGGACGCCATTATTGTTATTATGACACACAGCCACGAACGTCAAAATTTAGAACTAAAATCTGACATTTCATTTCACGCTGTTTTACATAACCTCTAATCGTAGAGCAGCTGCTTTGATAAATGCGAAAACTTGTATGCTTAAAGTTCAGTAATTATGAAAAACTGCTAAACGTCGTCCAGCTCTTTCACATAATGGACCTGTTTAGTAAAACAGCTAGCGGTTATGTAAAACAGCCGATTCGAAAATCCATCTGCGACATATTAAAAATGATTAAAATCTCTGGAGAAAACAAAAGAGCCTAGTAAGGTTCTACACAAACAATACAAGAGAACACGTAAACAAACACAACTAAACATCGGAAACAAATGAATCAGTCCTTGCACTGTAACCAAAACGACCTATCGTCATTAATACTTGATTGTCTCTAGCAGATTTATTCGTGCATCGAGAAAACTGTTCACGCAAAGAAAGAGTGGTCGTGCGGGCTGGTTTAATTGACGTACAGTGTACACAGTGGACCGATAACTACACGAGATTAACCTATTGATTTCCTTTTACAGGTGGCGCAAAATTATGGAGACAGCTACGAGTTGACAATGCAATCTCTGAGAGAAACTTTTAGTTTACCTCGTGAGATGATATCGAGCTGCGTATGTAGAAATCGGAAAATAGTAAGTAGAATTTTGTTTTTGACACAGATTTATTCTGTTTCACGTAATGCCTACATTTACTTTACTTGACATTATGCTTGACGCCGTCAGCGATGGCTGAGCGATAGAGCCGTCATCAACTCGATTCGGTGGTGCGAATTCCATAGTGATTTTCAATAAAACACGACGATACTGTTTTGTCATCAAACCCTAACTAATCAGGTTCTTTTTTTTTTCAAATGGCATCGATTTTTTCCGTAATATGGCGACCAGGGCGAACTGCATCTTTGACAGCAAATTTCCTGAATAGAAAACGCTTTCACCATCTTTGTGGCTACTCTTACTGATACTGCGTCAAGTTCATAAAAGTCACATATTTTTAATTTTTCGCGATTCGTTTTACCCTTTTTTGTAAGTCTTCAAAATTCTAATTTCTTCATTCATTTTGGCGGACAGAAAAACAATAGAAAAATTCGCTGGTATTTTATTTTATTTTTATTTATTAGGGACAACAAACAGCAGTATATTAAATATTACACATGATTGGAGTACTATACTAATAGAATTAACAAATACACTACTCACGACGTTATCCACAAATTACCATATAAAATAATTTGCATTTATGTAGGTATTGTTGCTACTTTTCAAATGTCATCAATTTAATAGTATCAAAACCAACCAGTTACATACTGATCCGCGAGATAATTACGTAACACACTGACAGTAGGAATGGCTTTCATTTCGACAGTTCAACAACATTCATTGCGTTATTTACGTTGTTGAGCAGACAAATTTTTCGAACATATGAAGCAATGGATTAGCAATACACTTCAGAATGATACAGATTCTGATTGATAGTGTGTTACTCAATTACATTACAATTAAATACAAAAACAACTTTTTCCCCGACCGATAAATATAAATTTACAATTACAGTAAGTAGACGTATTTACTGATATTGATTATAATATGACATTTTAGCAACTTAATCTATGTACCATGTGCCATAATTAGCTTATAATGTTCCATTTGCTGTGACACGCTGTGACACAGGCCACCTCTCTGTGAGAGGGAGTGGGCCGTGATCCACCACGCGGGCCCAGTGCGGGTTGGTGGAGGTTACATGTCTTCGAATTTTTGGTTCTAGGACATGCCGGTTTCTACACGATGTTTTCGTTCACCGTTTTGAGAGCAGCGGTGATGGATATACCTTGCACAAAATAAATCGCCTGTTTGGGTTCAAACCTGCGACCTGCAGCTCTTAAGTTGCAGCCGTTACTACTGGGCCACCACTGCTCCGTTTATTTGTGTTATTCTCGTCTAATGGTATTCTGTATGCCCGTGGTGTTAAGCAAAGATGCACCTATAATACACCCAAATTTCGTATGTTCAGGTCTCATGTATATGTATAAGTGGGGTAAATGATAGATAATAATCTGGCCGATCGACAGTTTCAGGGTTATCCATTATTTACGCCACAACCTGTATAGGACTGTGTACATTACCTACTCTATCATATCACATCACTCCTATTCCCTACCTAATTAGAAATTCTGTTCATAATTTAGAAAAACGGTTAAATTCCTTCATCCAAATTCTTTGAAAAGTCCCATTCATAGGAAGGAAAATTTAATTTAAGCCCGAACCGGCCGTCGACAAAAGAGTTAAATAGATCGCGCCTCCTTAGATCGGTGGCTTTCTATAAATTAAGCCTATTATAACTATTTTTATAGCGCTAATCTTGGGAATTTTAATGGAAGCCATAATTTATCGAGACTATGCTAATAATATTTCATCATAAAGAATACCAAGACAAATTTCGTTCAAACCAGCAATATTAATGATAAAAGTACGCAATTTACACGTTCTACTTGCGTGCATATTATTTAAGAAGTTCGTCACTCGTTTCGGATTCAAATGGAGACCTTTTATGAGTTAATCATGTAGAAAAGCCATACCCAAAAATAAAACAGCCATTAATGTACATGTCATGATCATCTGCTTAGCCTTTTCCGAAATATGTTCGGGTCGGCAACCAGTCTAAACGAATGCAGCTTCATATACCAGTATTTCACATGGCGCGACTGCCTATCTACCCAGTTATTGGGTAATACGATACCCCTTGGTAAGACTGCTGGTGGTCAGACTTTCAGGCTGCTTACTACCCGTAACGACTGTCAAATATCCACATACATGTGTCGTACGAAATACAAGTTAAACAAATGATATTACTTATATATTAAACCTTCTTTTTTTTGTGGTTGGGATATCATCAAATAACTTCTTCCGCTCTGGGTGGAGCGGGAGGGCGTGTCAGACTCTTAATGACTAAAACCCACCCGTGTTCCTTCAGTTGCCTGTGCCAGGGGCCACGGTAACCCTTTCGGACTTTCCCGCAACCCTGGCAGGCGTCGGCCCTAGCGGACCCCGTCAGTGGTGCTGACATCTCTTTGAGGCGCGCGTGGAACACAACGCGCCGTAGACCCGGGCCTGGTCCTTATCGGGCGGCGAGCTACACATTGCTCGCCGTCCGCAAGCCCGCGCCTACGGTGGCCGGAAACCGGCTTGGGATTCCCGATGCTCAGGACGCCTTCTGCGGCGGCTAGGGGCGTGAGGGCGTATATATTATACCAACTAATCAGTTTGTTTGGTCTTATGGTCTGAGATGCACCACTCATCAAACATGAGATTACTATGGCCTCTCAGATTTAGTACCTATAAGATAAGTAACATTTACTCAATCCAGTTCAACGGATCTCTTATTTTTATAGCAGACGTTATAGTACATCATTTCCACGAAAATAGCTCTAAAAATGTTCTTTTTTGCCCGGTGCCCATATAAAATCGTTTGATTTAAGTAGTCTGTATCCATTAGAATTTTACGATTTAGCTTCGATGGATTTACGAGGCTTTGGAAGTAGACTTACCAAGGAATTCAATTAAAAAATTAATTATCGGATATGAAGTTACAATAATGGTGGACTGAATATTTTCTCTTAAATTGATGCTCGTTTTATGGGTTGCTGTAAATTGATCATTTTAACATTTATCCGCTAGTACTATTGAGTTTTTTTAACTTTTGGAACTTTAAACATAAAACTTAAGAAGAATGTTTTAGCTCAAAGCTTATATAAAAGAGTCAGCCTCATTATAAAGTTTCAGGTTTCCATTGATGGTCTGCAAAAGCGTATTATTTTAATTTAGCATTCTGTTTTTTTTTTTTTTCATACGTGCTTCCGACCAATATGGTCCGCTTAAATTCTGTCTATTCTTGACATTATTTACATAAAACTGTACTATGTAAATACCGGGTTACCAGACCTCTACCCAACCGTATCTATTAAGTGCAACAGTAACCTTTCCGACGATCGACATTTACGACTTGCGCCGGATGAAAAACACCTGGTACACTCTACTACTTTACTTACTTTCATTCTAAAATATTAGGCAAATACGCTTTTCTGTTTTTGTAGAAAAGTAGTCTTGTTTAATAAATTCATCGAGTATTTTTGACTCATCGGTTAAAGGAGACCTTAAAGTTACGCTCTGTATGCTTTAGTCCTTGTGTTTATGCATGACTTAAGTGTCGCATTGATAATGGTCCTATGATAGGTACAAAAGAAATTCTAATATCATTATGGATATCTTTCGGACTGAAACCTTTGCTAGTAAATGACCACCCAATGACTAGGTACTACCATTGCAAGAAAGTGTCCCACTTTGTAGGAACTTTTAAATATAGCACACAAAAACATCACGCCTATTTTCCTCGAACAAAGCGGCAGAGAAGAACCTACAGTACTCCCATATTTCACCAGCAATATGTAAGTTCTATGTAATAGGGGGCGAACCTATTGCCTACTAAGCAATTCCTGTCAGAACAACTAGTTAGATATAAATCTATAATTAAGTTCCCACCCCATTTATGTTTCCCACAACAAAGCACTATCTACACAACCATTTCAACCATAACAGACACAAGACGACTAAGCATGAAAAGCACATTATTCCGCGTCAAACAGTCGCAGGGACCCCATTCAATAAGCGGTGCGCAATCAATCTCAATCAAGTACAGGCAAAGAAATATCTTTACAAATTCTATCGTCAATAGTTGGCCTTTTCAGGAAACGTGAGGACCCTGCACGATTATTCTGTTATGGAGAACTTGCGCCATATAAGTGGCTATTGAATTTGTAGACAGGGATATTATTATAGGAAAAAAGACGCTTGCGTTTTTATTCTACCTTGGACGCATTAAAATAGGTTCAATAAATTAAATAAAACCACTACATCAGGCATCGGGTAGAGATGTACCATTTTTTTTTGAGGCTGGGATAATCAAATTCAAAATTTGTAAAGTATTATATTATTTAAATTATTGTGAATGTGAAGATTATATGGATTATTACTTTTTTTATTTTATTTCTTAAGTAGTTAGTTTCACGATCTGGCAGCTTGAGTAATTTATGCGGCCTACCCAAATGTCCTTTCTTTGGTATTGTTCGTCGAATCGTTGTGCTCCTTAAGTTCTCAGTTGAGCGGCAAGATTACTGACAAATGCGTGCACTGACTGGACAGGTCCGCTCAATCTGTATGGTTTTTCCTCAAAAGACCGTTTCAGACACCAATCTACATGGTCTTCACATGATCTGACCAAGATTATGTCTGGACTTTAAAAGAGACTGTGACCTCTGAGTTTGTTTCGGCCTTTCTTCTCAGAGTAGTCAGTTATGAAACGCCGACCTCATCTAGTTTTAAAAATATGAGTGACGTGTAAAAGTGTTTGTAACAAACCTACTTACAGAAATAAAATCATTTATCATCAAATGATTTCGCTCGCTCTGGGCGGAGCGGCAGAGCGTGTCAGACTCTTACTAAAACCCACCCGTGTTCCTTCAGTTGCCTGTGCCAGGGGCCACGGTAACCCTTTCAGACTTTCCCGCAACCCTGTGGCAGAGGTGTACCTACCGTTAGTCCACATTTCGCCAGTTTTGTTTAAGCCTCATGGTATAGGGGGCGAGCCTATTGCCATCAACCGGGCACAAACCCATCCTCCGAGCTGCTACGGAGAAATCCCCAGTGGAAAAACCCAATACCACCCCCGACCTGGCACGAACCCAGGACCTCGGAAGAGCCCTGGTGACAGGTTTTTTATAAACCTACTTCAGGCACCAGTCACCTCCTTCTGCGAAGCAGTAATGCTCGAGAAGGAGGAGGCGGAACGCGTGAGGGAGAGGCAAATTTTCCGCACTCTAGCCGCCGCAAGAGACGCCCTGGGCACCGGGAATCCTAAGCCGACTCCCGGCCACCGTAGGCGCGGGCTTGCGGACGGCGAGCAACGGGTAGCTCAACATCCGATAAGGACCAGGCCCGGCCCAGGCAAGAAATTCTTTATTCGTTGAAAGGAGAATTTTATAATACCTTTTGTGAGATAGAAGGCCGAATCATAGTAGAAACTATCATGCAATACATAACTGATGATTGTGCTGGTTAACAACAGTAATAGATTGTCTTCTAAGAATGATCTTAGTGGATTTTAATTCGTCATTTATATTCAAAACCTTCAAAATCTAGACATAAAATACAAAAAGTAAGGTGTCATTTAGAAATACTACTAGTACTATGATAAACGGACGTTTATCACTTAATGCACTCTCCAAGCCAAGTTTGCAAGATCCTGTGAGTTTAATTAAATAATGAACATAAAGATAAAACACGATCTCCAGAATAGTTTAAATGGCCAATTTAACTTTAAATCCAAACGCTTAAAACCAATACACTGAAAGACTTAACTCGAGACGAAGTTGTTTGTATTTAGATTAACGTCTGGAAACGTAGTTTAGTTTTAATAAAGACTTGCCGTATATTCTTAGTGTTATTGCTCAATTTAAAGTCTAACCTTAACGAGTTTTCATAGCTTAATTACTTTACTCCCAGCTTGAAAGAATTAGAAAAATATTTGGAAAATGTGGGTCATACAGTGGGTGCAAGAAGACGGACGTTGTCGCCTAGGCAGACGTAGGCTTGATGAATTGGAAATGTTCATGCTGGATTGTTCAGATAAAGCAACACATAGAGAAGCCGGTGTGAAACTTTGTTTATCAGTGGGAAAGTTAAAAATAAAAATCTAAGGCAAAGATATTTATTTGTAGGATATGGTACAAGGTTGGTAGGTATGTTCAGGCAACCCGCCTTAAAGTGGCATACGAATATTTCAATTTACATTAGGTACACAAAAGTTACAAAAAAATAAACCTTAAGCGGCGAAAGTATAATAACCTTATCGGTAATTATATTTTCGAGCACTTTGGGGTTGAAACCCTCGGGCCATGGGGTCCGAATGCTCAAAGAAATCTCCAAACGGCTTGTTGACACTTCCCGTGACCCAAGGGCTGGCCTTTACCATGGCTTAGCATTGCTATACAACGTGGCAATGCCGCCAGTCTCTTGGGTACATTACCAGTCGACAGCGATGCGGAGGAATTTTTCTACGCCATATTTTAATTTGTTAATGGTTTTAGTTAGTTTAGGTTATTATTATTTTAATAGTTTATGTATAAGAAGTTTTTGTAAATATATTGTGAATAAAATAGCAGAGAATTTAAAAACAGCAAAAAAAAGTAACTTATACTACTTAAACTCTAATAAACAACATAAAATATAGTAATTATACCCTAAATGATAACATTTAAGTAAAGTCCGCTGATAAAAACTAATTAACAACAAACAAACGTGGTCTTTTGATCTACAACGAACTTTATAAACGTTGATACACGAGTTAGTCAATGACGTTCGCTGGTTTGAACCCTTGGCATTTAAACTTGAATGTGGGTGGAATAGAAAACA
This sequence comes from Brachylomia viminalis, assembly GCA_937001585.2. Taxonomy (NCBI): domain Eukaryota; kingdom Metazoa; phylum Arthropoda; class Insecta; order Lepidoptera; family Noctuidae; genus Brachylomia; species Brachylomia viminalis. Next base: position 6,610,078 of record OW443302.2, on the reverse strand, counting down.
TGCACCAGTTGAGTTCAATGTTGTCTTAACTAAATGTTATTATACGCAGTATGAACCGTAATTAAGGTTAGCAGTTACCAGAAGGTATCTTCCTACGCAAATTGTAAATTAATTCACGGAATAGTGATTTTTGTTACAACCTACGAGTGACTGTTGTCAATAAATTAAAACAATTTCGATTTCTCAGAAGACGTCTTGATAAGCGGGCTTTGGTAGGTATCTTGTAACCATGTTAATTTGATAGAGTTTGTTCAGATATTTGAATGCGGGTTGTGATATTCCGAACAAAGGTAGAAAATATCTTTGATTCGGATAAGCTGTGCAATGTTTAGTACATTAGGATCCTACATCTGTCAATTATGATTCTTAAATGGATCAATTTAGGAATTCAAGCCATGTTCTCTATTTTTCATAATTTCACGACTAACCACAAAATAACCTTATACTACAAAACTCAGGCGTTTAGGTACTTTACTCATAAAACTAGATATTACTAACAGAAAACAATTTTAGTGCACCATCTGTCATAACATAACATTGTTACGAGTATCTTTATGGACTAATACTTGCTTCTTATGAAAAGACCGAGATAGTCCCTACGTTCATGAGCCCTGTTGAGTGTTATAGACTCTAATCAAAACGGTTAGAGCATCCGGCTCGAAGGACCAAAAGATGGCGAGCGTCACAACTTGTTTAATAATACTTTGAATGTCATGGGCGAAGGTGAAGGGCAGCCATTATGTGCCTGCAAAATAAAGTCGTCTAAAGTAAATAAATATCAATGTAAATGTTGATAGTCGTTAAAGGAAGGTATTAAAAAAAATAGCTTTACATTTTATATGTCTCCAACACTTTTATACAAATATTATTTATTCAAGAAGATTTATTTGAATTTCCTCTTAAACTCCATTTGATCGGAAATGTTCCTCCCATTATTCCTATAAATATCTAAATGTATTTAACGTCGACCTAACGTCTTCAAGCTGGCAATCGATTTGATGTGCAGCGTTCACACTTCTAGCACAACCTTTTTTAGGTCAGTTCAAAATGTAGGGTAAGCTAAGAACGTAAGTTAGTACTTATAGCATCTCCCACGGTTTTGGGCGATGTGCCTAAGGCTTAGACATGCTAATTATAAAGCTGCATGCTTATCAGTGATAGGTTATTGCACTCCAGCAAAAAAATAAGTAGATAGGTTCAGCTATCGTGAAACATTTGAATAAATGCAGCCCTCAATAGTTTGCCAAATACGACGTACGTAGTTTCTGCAATCACTGTTACTCTTGTTAAGTAACAAGTAGTAGGAGTAGTAGTAGTAGTAGTATTTTTCTAACAAGTGTTAGAAAAATATCTAGGTATAATATAAAAATAAAACCTACATAGCGAAATACTCAGAAAGACTCGGCACTTAACGCGTCCGGCAGAAAGAGGTTGCATTCCAGGCCTGAGGCGGCGACAAGACGAGGAAAGGGTTTTCTATTGAACAAAACTGGCTTGTTGCTACATACACACTAGCGCATTCAAATATAACAATAGGTACGATACATCAACCGCAACAACTAAATATTTATGGTAATAACTGTTGGGAGACATATTCTTGTCCTATGACAGTTAAAAAAATAACTTACGCCCATAATTTAATTAAATTTATATCAACTGAGGGTCTTATGTGAGTACGTATACTTACTCGTTCACGTTAATGTAAACGTTAACTTATATAAATATATAGTAAACATAGGACATAGCTTATGCAGTAGGTTTAATCGATGTCAGTGTAGTTTGTAAGTTATGTAATATGTCAATAAGTAGAGTTAAAATATGTATAATAAACCGAAATCTAAATAAATTATTTCCCTAAAGATGTAGAAAAGTATAAAGTAGAAGAATAGGGAGTAACTCAAAAGTGGGAGTCCCACCCACAGGATATATGGTGATGGGTGAAAGAAAGATAAAGTATGAGGCATAGAAGTACGAGAGGCATGTAAGCGAGAACTGGTATGGAAAAGGTTAAGATATAAAATAGGCGCCAATAATGTTGGCGGAACCAGTCCGGAAAAAAAAAGTTTTCCTAAGTCAATTTGTATGGAATTATTGTAGTTCCTATCATTGTCACCAGACAGCACCTATTCAGTTCAAAAACAAAAAAAATACTTTTTTATTTTTTTGTGTTGTTTATTTGACTATTATTAATAATAGTCAAATATTCAGTCATGCAAACGTTCAATGTTAGCTACTCATTAATCTGAACTCTGTGTGAGGGGTCAAGAGATTCAGATTCACTCGCGTAACTCGCTCACGCCGACTATGACAAATAACTTGTATGGAAGTGCTCAAACTGTCCCGTACAGTCGCGTGACTTCCTAATAATTAAAACAACCGACGCGGGCGGTCGCGTCCCGCGTTTGATCCGATCCAGCCTGTCCCTTGCTGCCCTCCCGCAGCGACGCCTTAAGCCTCGGCCCGTACCTCACAGGGGGTGCCCTTAGCGTTTAGTTGCTTAGTTTGTAAGTTTATGCCCTGGCTGAAGGCCATAGGATAGTCCGGTCAAGCAGCTGACAAATTCCCAGGTTACCCAGTGAAGTGCCAGGCGCAAAATAAACGCGTCATGCCTGAGATTCGCTTTGGTAAGGCCAGAGCATAAAACCATCAACAATCATAATCATGAATAGAACTTGTGAGGCTTGAATTACAGCAATAACTCGAGTAAAACCAACATCAAAAAGCCAGTAATCTATAAAAAGCTCCCCACAGTATTTGATGATCCTTGGTTTCATCTGATAGGGTCCGATAAAAATAATGGCTTGTAATGTTGAAAGACGGCCTCTGTTTATGAAACCACATGTATTTTTTATCAAATTTCTATTTGATTACACTCTGTACTGAAAAGGATTCATGCGTGGTGAGTGATCGCTAAAAATAATTTATTTACCGTAGGTAGCTTATCGAAGAGAATAATCCTTTGAACAACATGTATTTAGTTGGTACTAACGCTGTATCTTTAATATATCTTTAAGAGTTTTTATCAAAAAGATCTTCAACTTTTATAAAAATCATAAAAGAACAACTCAACTCTCACTTTACCTATCCAAAACATTTACCTCCAAAATTGTTCCCTAAAAATAACAAAACATAAATTTTGACACGAAATTCGTTTTTAAAAATGGAAACTAAAATTCACATTTATAAGATTTTAAAAGGCAAACAGTGTTCCAAAGTTAAAATTGAAAAAGTAAAAGGAATGTCTAATATTATTTTCATAAAACATAGCTAGTTATAGAAAAAAGGCGTCTGGGTGTAGGTAATAAAGTCTTAACGTATTTTGATAGGCAGGAACGTACCCTCAGGCTAATCTATTCGAGAAAAGGGTTCGCGAACCTTCGCCGATACTAAGGTGCGTTGTGTTGCCACTACTTACTATTCTAATTTGAAAAAATGAGAACCAAATAAAAGATTTTATGTAAAAAATAATAAAATAGGAGGTTTATTTTATTTGTTAATATAAGTTCTGTTTGGTTTCGTGAAGTTTATATTTGATTAAAAATAAGATATGTATTCAAGCTAAGATGTTTTAAAAACATTAAGTATTTATTTTCGTACGAATGTGTTTGGCATGAAAAATTGAAAAGATTCAGAAATAGAAGTCTTCGTTTCAAATATTGAGCGATTCTGTACCTACTGAATTAATTTTTCAAGTTATTAAAATATTACTTAACTTAAGTACTTATATTTTTATCAAAATATTTCAAAGTAAATACGGAATAGTACTTAGTTATTATAGACCGACAACTGACAGGTAATAAAACCATATCCATCAATATGTGCAACAATACGCTTCCAATTTTGCATACAAAAAAGCCTTCAATTTATTAACACGTTCCATTTACCAATATTTTATCAACTATGGTAACCCAGCAGTGCGCCCCTCACACTCTCACATCACAGTATAGATACAGAAGGTTAATTCATACAACGAGCGAAAATAGAAGAAAACAACAACAGTGAAAACGTACGATAATCTCAAAGGCATTTAATGTAAACCAAAATATTTAACGATTTGGTGTCCTCAAAATATGAAAGGACGCTCTAATAAATGTGTTTCTTTTTTTGAGACTCAAATAATTCCTATTTTATTGTCCTAAAATACTAAATAGCTAATTAAATGCGACCAACTTGGCTGTAGCGCTCAGCTATAGTGCACTGCCGTGGCACTTCCAATAGTCTGCGGCACGTCAATAAGGTTTTAGAGGATCAATTAAATGTTTCCCGATCTCAAACTATCTCAAACGAATACAAGGCGGAGTGCGCTTGCACAACGCTGTTGGTACGATCAACCGCGCATCAGCGGTAACAGCCGCATACTACGAAAATCACCCTGTTGTTAACACCGATATGCAATTTTATTGACTGTACTTGAAGCGTGTCTGCGGGTTACGGCATTTTCACTAAGTGTATGGAGCTGACCTTCTGTAAGTACTTATCTATTTGTGCTTTCATACGCGGAACATAAGTACCGGCATTGCGTGAGCAATCTATTGACTGTAATTTATATCTTCAGGGGAATTTTCATGCTGAGACTTTATTATGATAATGATGAAACTCTTGGGAGCTCTACGAGGAAGTTTATAAAATAAAGTGGATGTGTTCTAAAAAAATATCGCACAGCACGCATTGAGGCGAGTGACGTAAGGTCCTGAAAAAGTCGAGGAACAGGTGAATGCATTTAATATCAAGGTCTTTATTAAAAATTTCATAGTTTATCATAATGTGTTTGTTTTATAAATTCTTATCCGATTCTGGATTTCTGACCTGAGCAAAAAGTGATATATGATTAAAGAATTGACTACAACACTTAGAACAGAAAAAAGGCAACAATAAAACAAACCTTTACTAATGAATAAGCGAGTGAAACTAAGTGGAGGACGCTTTTAGATACTAAGAAATAAGTGCAGCGACAACTACAACGAGAAGAACCATTAGTAGGTATTATTCCCGCCCGTCCAATTACTCCTACGCTACAATTAGGACCATTAACTGTTTTTTTAGGAGCATTAACTGTTTTTTTTTTCATTGGCCGTTTCCTAAAGCTTCTACGAAAAAACTCATCTAAAAGACTAAAGGCGAATTTTACCAATCTTTTATACTTACAATAAGTCTTATCCGAGAATGAATTTTGTATTTTTGACAGTTTTTCCATACAAGAACTGTCAGACGTCGATTTTATTCCAGGAATAAAAGATATCTGACTTTGGTAAAATCAATCCTTAGTAAGATTCTGCCTCACACAAGAAATATAAGAACATATCGCAGACTCTTTTTGAATAATAAACTGTAGTCTTATGACTACGCAAACCCTTATCAATTTTCGGCCACCATTTTCAAATTCAGGCCAAAGCACAATCTTTTCTTATCAGTCTTTACACAAGAAGGGACTGCCGCCGTCTTGAACTAATCGAAAGTTGCTTTGAATATCTTTTAGGTGGTAGGTTTTTAGGTATCTAGATAAAGAAACACGAAGACTTATACCCGTTTTCACTAACACTACAGCATCTAAATTATTTCGCGCTGTTCGATTTCCAACGCTCGGCTTAACGTCGAAAGTTAAAAATCCAACATTGCGCTTTTATTTAGCCGTCGCCTAGTGTTAGTAAAAACGGGTACAAGACGTATAATTCTTTGCGAAGCCACATTTAAGTATCAAGGCCTATTTAAATAAAAAGATAAGGAGTATCTGAAAGACATTTGCCTACTTTGGAAGCGAGATCTGCCTGTAGATTAACGTGAGTAAGTAGAACGCCAAAGAAATTCATTAGTGGAGGGACATATTTATGTTCTGACCTGAAAGTTATAGTATTTTGTGCGTGTTTAATTTTCACGAGTAATCACGAGTTATCTTATCGGAATATTGTGAAGAACTGTGAATCTTTTATTTGTTTCCGGTAAATATAACAACATCGACTTATTTTTGGTTGGACTATGTGCATTAAGGACAATGGGTAGGTCTAACTGCGATTTTTTTTTGCCAAAAGTGTTAAGAAAGATGGAAGTCAATAAACTCTGCCTATTACAGTCTAAAGCTGAACACAGCCTTCATTACGATGGGCGGAGCACCGCCGTGTCGCCGTGGAGGTGATTGGCGGTGGCGATTTCTGGCGTCCGGCCCTGGTCCAGGCCATGGTACGGAGCGAGAGGGCATGGGAAGCCATCAACTCCTTCTGCGAAGCACTAATGCTCGCGAAGGAGGAGGTGGAACGCGCGAGGGAGAGGCAAAATTCACACCCTCACGCCTTTAGCCGCCGCAGGAGACGCCCTGGGCGTCGGGAATCCCAAGCCGATTCCCAGGCACCGTAGGCGCGGGTTTGCAGACGATGAGAAATGGGCAGCTCGCCGTCCGATAAGGACCAGGCCCGGGTCGACGGCGCGTTGTGTTCCACGCGCGCCTCAAAGAGATGTCAGCATCAATGACGGGGTCCGCTAGGGCCGATCTCTGCCAGGGCTGCAGGAAAGTCCGAGAGGGATACCTTGGCCCCTGACACAGGCAACTGAAGAAAAATGGGTGGATTTTAGTGGTGGTTTGTCTGACACGCTCTCCCGCTCCGCCCAGAGCGGGAGAAGTTATTTGATTATTTCCCACCCTCAAAAAAAAAAAGCCTTCTCTGCTTGCGCGATGCAGGATTTTGCGTGACATCACTATGATGCGTCGTTCGCATGTGGCGATGTAGATGCCGCCACAATAGCATGGATCTTCCATTTATCCCAGGTATCTAAGTGCAGATACGAATTAGTAGAGTATCTACACAAACCTCCAAAATATACCAAACTAGAATACCAGCATGGAACAATAATGTACTGAGTTTATTATACAGATAGCTACCACTAGTAATGTTCCAAATTCTAAGACTGCCTTCAAGTCAATATACTGTAGAATATGTTGTGATAACAGTTCAAATAATGCTTTGAAAGCAATGGAGGATATTCAGGCAAAATGCTACTTCCTCTTATTTATTTATTTATTCATTTAACCATTTATGTACACACTTATATAACTAGACAAGAAGAAAATAACAGAAAAATAGGTACAAAGGTGATACTTATTTCTAATGAAATCTCTTCCAGCATACCTGCGATAGGATAGTAGATTTAGAGATGTAGACAGCGTGTGTAAGAGTAAAAGAGAAAATAAAATACATAAAATCAAAAACAATTCACTTAATAAAATAAAACAAATAATATGAGAATATACATACATACATACAAACATACATACATACTTCTAAAATAAATAACACTAGAATATTAATATATACGCAATTATGACGAAGAGAAAAAATCTCTTAATATTATAAATGTAAAAATATGTATGTTTATTACTCAATATTTAGATGAGATTTGGCACACAGGTCGTTTATAACCTAAATTAGCACATACAATACTTGTTATCCTGGTAAATGACTTGGCTTTACCCACATTTTTCATTTCTTTCTGAACTAATTCCTGAAGTCCACGCAGACGATGTCGCAGGCAGAAGCTAGTAGATACAATATAAGTACAAAAGTAATAGCAGATTTACATATCGAAAGGTATTTTTATGATACAGGTTCTATTTCGTAATGAACGATAGGCTATGTTGATGGAAAGTATTTTTATTATGAAGGTTCAATTTTATAGAGGGTCTTGTACGATTGGCAGTGGAAAGGACAGGCTTTTCGGCAATCTTTGTATCTTTTTATACAATTTTGATGTCTATTGGTTACTTACCTTGCTTTTCCCAATAGTCTCTGCTATAGGTCCCGTAACGATATCTTAAAAATAGATAACGATCGATAATCGATTTTTAGTAGTAGGTACCTAAGTACTTGGTTCTTATTTTCACTGATAAGCAACGGGTTCACCGTGGTTTTGCCCATTTTCCATAAGTTTCTATCTCTTTCTATGTTACCCTTTCTGACCACTAGGTATATTAAAACCATATAATTATGCTTTGGTTATTGCATTTGCATTTTGCTATTTCCTTGAGAGAATAGCACACAAATCATGAAAAAATAACTCTTGAGCACTTATCTTTCATATTCTTCTTGTAAGCAAGGACCTATAAAAACCAGAAAAAAAAATGTAAGTAGGCTTAGTTCGAGTGAAAACATTTGGTCACAGCTGTAATCTGACCTAGCCTAATGAGAGAAGTTCCCTAAACAATCCTTAGTCAGTACTAGCACTTTGCCAGCCACCTTCATGCCAAGCTTGCTCAATCCCAACGAATGAAAGGTTCACAACACGCTAAGCTGACTTAAAGATGAGATTCTCTGGGAGGCAGTCGCCTCCTTGGGAAGCAGTCGCCTCCTTCTGCGAAGCAGTCATGCTAGCGAAGGAGGTGGCGGGACGGGAGAGGGAGAGAGTCTCCCGTCCAAGCCGCCGCGGTGGACGCTCCGGGCGTCGGGAGCCGCGTGACGACTCCCGGCCACCGTAGGCGCGGGCCTGCGGGCGGTGAGTAATGGGTAGCTCACCGTCCGATCAGGACCAGGCCCGTGCTGGACGGCGCGTACGTGTTCCACGCGCGCCTCAAAGAGATGTCAGCATCATAGAGGGGGTCCACTAGGGCCCAAGCCTGCCGGGAAAGCGGGATCATCCAAAAGGGGTACCGCTGACCCGGAACATACAGGGCCAAGGAAGGAACACGGGTGGGTTTTAGTCAGTAAGAGTCTGACACTCCCTTCCGCTCCACCCAGAGCGGGAGGAGTCATTTGATGATGTCCCACCCTCAAAAAAAAAAAAAAAAAAAGATGAGATTCTCAGCCCAGTGTAGCGAGCACAGTTTCGTGATGAGCGAGCGAAACGAGCCCGTAGATGACCCGACTGAGTAAAGCGCGCATATTTAAGCAATTAGCGAGCGAAGCAAGCCCCTCACAAACAAACAAGTGCAACACACAATCATATTCTCAAATTCAAACGCATTTATTTCCCTAATGTCCCTAATTTCCTTTAGTACCCTATGAAGGATGAGTCTACTTTAGCCAGTCGGAAACCTGGTTGAACTAATTGGTTCCTGCTTCTAGTCCAATAGTTGTGTCTTTCACCTCTTTTAGTGAAAAGATTTAAATTTTTCCTTACGTACGTGAGGTTTTCATAGATATATTGACAAGGCACCGTCATGATGTTAATGTATTTAAAGTAAGCGCACTCCACTCGTCAGCTCGTAAGAAGTATTCACAGTTCTAACCTGACCTGCCTTACCGAAGCAGGTATAAGCAAGCTGTAATCATTCTTGGCTAATCGATGCTAGCCTTTCATCAGTAACCGCCGTGGTATGCTCGCTTCGCTCATTCAAATTGAGTGCGGATGTTACAGTTTCAATCAAACCCTCACCTTTAAAGAGGGGTCCCCTTACATAATCTACTGCCGTTAAAATCGTCTAATGTTCTCGTATTGCTCACGTGTAATTACTTGCACGTTGACACGGTGCCGATTGATAACATGGCGTTTTCTGATGTCTTTGTCTTAAGTTTTTCGGTGGTACCCTGGCTTTCGTATTCGCCCATAACTAAACTTTTTAGGCTTATTGCGTTTTTTTATGATGTAAACAATATTCTTCGATTGTCGTTTTTTACATCATTTCACGTCACGTCATGTTCGTGAACGGGCGCCGTCAGTAGGGACTGGTCATTTCTTAGCTGCCACGGCTTATTTTAATTCAATAATTGATTTTATCTTTTTATTACGGAAGCTTTTAACGTGCACGTCTTTCTACATCGTTCTCACATGTATAATTACAACATGAATGATGTAACCACTCTTTGGTAACAATATTTTGATTTAAAAGAGTGTCCATGGAGTTTCTTGCCCGTTCTTCTCCATAGGTACCTACTACGGTTTGGAATGGGCAACTAGCTTCATCTTTCTGACTGACCGACCCCTTGACAATTTAAAAGTGCCTGTAATTGGTATAATTGAAATAAATGGTTTGAGTTTACAATAACTCAGATATATAGCCGTTATGAGGCGAAATATTATGTTTGTACATACATAGGTATTTATCACAAATTTTCCTACGATTTCTGAAACTGCCGTAGTTATTGTATTTGCTGGGCACTTGATTTTTTTGGCTCATTGCATTCTTTTTAATGCAAGCTTGGTATTATTTTCATTTCTGAGCAGATTTACGGCCGATATGAGACGACTTCTGAAATTATTTTGCTATTGTCAACTTCATAATTATTCATTTTTAACCCTATCTTCGGCAATATTTTTAATGTTTCTCTTTAGGTCCTAGTAGTGCTTTGTCAACTCTTGACAACGAGATCAGAATCGCTGTTCTAACTAAAAACGTTTTTGCGCTATATGAATTGTTATTTCGACACACAGTGAAAAATAGATGGTCGCGAGCATACGCGTACACTCGTAGTGTTCTGTCATAGGCAATTTAAATCTCAATACTCAATATACTCAATATCTTTATTGCTTTACCATAATGTTTACTTAGGTGGTAACTATATAATTTAGATCATTATGGACCCTGTAGGGCACGGCAAAAGGGTAAGAGAGAGGAAGCCTTGCTTAAGGAGATTTAAAATATTGACATTTCGCTTATTTAGTAGATAACTATTATTTTAACTGCAAATGTACTTAAATATAATAGATTATTTTTACATTCCTGTATATAATTATGTAGCATAATTATGTTTATTCATTTATATAAATAGTTTTTCTTTGAATAATTAATATTGCTCTATTTATTATTATTGCTATTTTAAATAATTTTCCTATTGTTATATTATTAATTAATTGTTATTAGTAGGTAAATTATTTATAAATAATTATCGTATCATTAATATATTTTAGTTGCTTGCTATTTATTAATCTTGCTTATTTTTTTTTATAAATATGATCTACCTTTTTAATGCTCAACTGTTACTCTAGCACTAAAAGTCTCGCAGTAATTAGTGGTTGAAATCTCACGTTTTTGTCGGTCAGATATACCTACCGGCAAAACGTGTGACTTACCACCAGTATACTTACCGAGCGAAAAGACGTCTTCACACACTTTCAATCAGAATCTAAATCACTTTGAAGGAGATTGATATTCCATTGATTCATGTGATCGATACATTTGTCTGCTCAGCAACGTAAACAATTCAATGAATGTTGTCGAGCTGTCAAAATTAAAGACATTGCGACAGTTTTTTTTTTTTTTGTTTTGGTTTCGCACGGTTTGTGCATTTAGCAATTGCGACTTTTAGTGTATTACCCAATTACGCCGCTGTTTTGTTGAAGCATGTTCATCAATATGCGTGGGTTCTATCCAGTTAAGGGCCTTCGTATTTGTGCGACGCAAATAAGGTCCCTGCTGCGAAAAATATTTATAGGGAAATCTTTTGATGACGCAACGAACGAACATGGTGAAATCTTTGAAACTCCATGACGAAACCATCAAAGTTATTGACTGAGAATTTTTGTTCTAGCTTTTGGTTAGCTAACCATTATCGCAACCTTTAATCGACTTTCAAAGTAACAGGGTGTAGGTACCTAAGTAGGTACCTATATATTATTACCTTTCAGTCCTAGTAATTTCAATAGAGAGTTGGTATAGTAACCGCAGAGGTTTCTTAGCAAAAACCTTCACAAACTATAATAGACCCTATATCCTGATACCGCTGAAAAAGAAGCAAAAGTTCCGCTGCTTTTCTTACATAAATACCCTACAGGTAGCTACATACTAAAGATACAGTTTCCTACGAAAGCGGATGCCGCCACATAACGGCTGCAGTGATGGCTGTTATGAAAATGATGGCATCGGGGTTTGACTTTACGGTGGCAAAAGACGCTCTCAAAAAAACACACTTTCATAAATAACGTTTCAGTGACGTCATTCAACGGCAAACTGCGGACGCTATGTGACGGCCACCGTTGTCTTAGGAAACCAACTTGAAGCTTATACAGGGATACTGGTAACTCGACGTATTCGTACTACTAAATTTAACTTAATATCATAGTTGATGCCGTAGCAGATCTTTGTTCATAATTAAAAGTTCAAAAATGCCAGAATCCTTGGCAAATATAACTAAACATTTATTTTTTTGTGATTTTTGCTGTTATTTCATACAAAATGTTGTCTAGTGAACAAAAAAAAATTATAATTAAAAAAAAAAATTGCTTAATTTGTTGCATTTAACCCTACTATGACGTCCTGCAAGGAATACGTCGAGTTACCAGTAACCCTGTATATAGAATAGTACAGGAAGCCAAATATTAGAAAAAAAAACAGGATAGATAGAGGTTCCTAAATCCTTAAACACAACTAGACTTCCTTACCTTATCATCTTACTCACCGTCCTTATCATCTTCAGCTTCAAAAATAAAATCTATAACCAAAAGTTACACTCCACCTAAAGTCACTTTGACCGTGGACGTCTGTTTCATCCGCTGTAAGTAATTACATAGATTTAAATCTGGCCGGCGGCGTATTCCGGTGCGGTTCAATTTCCTCAGGAGACAATCGGGAGCGTAACGGCTAAAGTTTCACTCGGCTGGACGGAGAGGCTATAATAAGCGCTATGACGTAACGCAATTATTGGCCTTTGTTGAGCTGGGTGCTTTGTTTTTTGAGATTCATGTGGTTCAATGATACAATGGTCTCTCTATCTTGATCTTGACCTTGTTGTGGGTAGATAAGTAGGTACCTGTTAGCGCGGGGAGCAATAAAAGAGTGGACTGTATTTAAACTGGCAATGGTTTATTGCCGTTCTTATTAACAATATAAACTTTCCCGGATAAACAGTTAATAATTTAAGTTAAGAGTATCGTCCGTCGCGGTGGAGTCCGTTGAAGCGAGTGGTCATCGGGCCGAGCCGTGTCACCGCCGCGCCGCGTCTCAACTCGCCGATGACACGCTGATCACGCTGCCTGCGCATGCAGACCGCGTGCAACGTGCTGTGTTGGGTTCGATTCCCAACAGTACCTGTAGGCAATTCCAGGCCACCGGTCACGTAACCTACCTATTGCGAATATTTTGTAACTGAGTATTTCCTGACAGAACAGTTCAGAGTATCTATTTTAATTTCTAGAGATAGAATGAAGCCATTTCAGAGTCAGCAGCCTAGTTTGTGAAGTTCATATTTTTAATATCTGATTGGACATGATGTCTTTCTAATGCTTTTCAATTTCCTCAGGAGACAATCGGGAGCGTAACAGCTAAAGTTTCGTTCGGCTGGATTGAGCGGCTATAATAAGCGCTATGATGTTTCGCAATTATTGACCTTTGTTGTACTGAGCGCTTTGTTTTTTAAGATTTATGTGGTTCAATGATATAGTGATCTCTTTATCTTGTTGTGGGCAGATAGAGGTGTGACGAGTTTGCTATAATTTTGGTTTAAAATCTGGCCAGATTTGACCTAATGTGAACTATGAACTATGCGATCCAATTTCCTCAGGCGATTACGCTGGGTGCTTTGTTTTTGAGATTAACGTAGTCCAATGATGCAATGGTAGGTGTTTTTGGTATCTATCTTGTTGCATCTTTTATCCCAGAATGTCTCACTTTTGTGCAACTAAAATCTTGCCAAAATTCTACAAAAAATGAACAGAAAAAGTAGTGTCTTTAGCTTTTTTGGTGCTAAAATGAAACAAAATCAGAGTCAGCAGCTCAGTTTCTGGACAGTGTTTTACCAAAGCTTAAAAGTAGGTTTTTTTCCATCCCTACCATAAGCCAATGCTAGCCCGGTAATATTTGAGCTGAATGCTTCTTTGGTGAGACATTTTATTTCTTTGTTTCAAACACATGCCCATCATGATTAAACATCTAACAGTTTTGTAGACAGTTTGAGAAGTAACAAGTAAACTTCTCCACACACTTCATTCAAATAATGTGATACCCTCACCAATTTTTTATTTATTATTTCTATGGATGAGATGCCATAACTCCACCCACAGCCACCGATAGGGCGGTATTTCCCACGAAATGGTAATGTATGAGGGTAAACAGAAATATATCTATTATTATACTTGTAAATAGTCGATGGAACGGTTCCGAAAGTTTTCTCAGCCGTGATGATTGCTTTGGCGTTACACAAATATGGAAATGGCATGTCGAGACTAGACAAATACCTACACAAATCTCTGAAGATATCGCTGTTTATATGCATAGAAAAGGAAGATCCTTAATATATAAGTTAGCTATGTTACTAATTGTCAGCCTATAATATAACATAATATCACGGGTGTAGCACACCCACATTACGCCAGCTAAATAACTAGACTTACGCAGTTCAATAACTGGACCTACCGGCCCAATGAATGAATATCCCCGTTCACAGCCACACACTGGAAATTAGTGAAGCCATTTTTATAAAAAAACAACACAACAACAACACCTGCAACAACAGCTGGATATGGACATCTTCGAACTTGCTTCACAGATTCAAGGGAGAGCCAATGTAACATTGCGTCCAATCGCCTGCAACAAAACACCAACAAACCAACACAGCAAGTTTGTTCCAAGAAAGAATCGCGCCATAAAACGGTTACTTTATATCGAATAGATATTATTTTAGATGTCTTCCCCGCAAGCGATATCGTTTACGGTACCAAAGAGGTTATGTGTAAGCTCGAAAACTTTTAGCCAATATCACGTTAAGATTCGGAACACGATCTGCTTGACATAAAAACGCTTTAGCCGTACCTAATGCTTCGAAATGTGCGCATTTGTGCCTCAAGTAAAGTTATAAATATTATTATGTACGTATGAATACGGAGTACTTATTATGTTTGTTGTTGCTTCAGTGATAAAACGCTTGCAAATGTATGAATTTTTGCTTATGTATTTTGTGTTAGAAAGCTTTTTATTTGTTTTTTTTTGAGGAGCTGCTGGAGAGTTAGGTACACGTTTTATCGTTTAGTTTAGCTCAGATTTCTACAGGTCGGTAAGTGGGTAGGCCTGCCTATGTCAACGTAAAGATGGAGTGGTAAGGCAAAGGATTCGCTGTGTCTAAGATTCATGCTAGAATTCTCTGAACTTAGGGCAACATTCACAGACCGCATTATGACGTTACTTCACTAAGTAAATGTTTCATACGAATACGAACTTAAAATATTACTAAAAATGTTCATATTCGCATGCAACGCAAATTAAGCCAAGTAAAGTCAAAATGCGGTCTACGAATCTTGCCCTAAGTTCACATAACTCGTGGAATAGATAGATGTAGGTACCAACCTTAGTCTTACAAAATATTATTATGACGACATTAAGGTAATAATCTTATATAATGTAACCGGTACCAAAATGGAAGTCTTAAAATAAAATAAAATTATCAATCTATTGCTAGGCCGCGTTCCAAACCTTTTTGGACGGGTTAACAATAATTGCCATAAATAATAGCCAAGGTAATTGTTGCATTAGATAGAGATATACGACACGGTTGGCGCAGTGGTTAAGCGAATAACTGCTGCGTAACGTGTCGCGGGTTCGATCCCCGCACGGAACAAATATTATTTTGTATGACCTGCAAGTAGTTGTTCCGGGTCTGGCCGTTTGTGTATGTGAGTTTAAATGTTTGTAAACGCACCCACGATACAGGAGAAATTCCTAGTGTGGGGGCAACGTTATATATAAAAAAAAAATGTATACCTACCTACTTAGGGCTGATTTTACCAAAGTCGGATATATTTTATTCGTGGAATAAAATTATCGTCTAACAGTTCTAGTATGGAAAAACGGTCAAAAATTCAAAATTTATTCTCAGGATCAGATAAAAGTTTGGTGAAATTCACCCTTAATGTTATTTATCACTATCTTAACCTATTGGCTGCCTCCTCAGATCATATAAACACATGATCTGAGGCCGCCTCAGTCGTATTAATACGACTAATGTTTTAGTACCCGAGCCGCATCTGTCGTATTAATACGACAAATGTTTTCGTGCCCGTGCCGCCTAGAACCTAAGTATGTTACCTATTTATTTTATCATTTGTGTCCACAATACAATACATACGGACATAGGGATACACAGGATTCGTTGTTATGTTTTTTATTAAATTGCTCGAATTACGCCGTATTCGTCGATTTATGAGCTGGGCGCTGGAAGCACGGCAATTGATATAAAACCAAGCGGTCAAAGGTTAATCGACTATTAAAATAAAATTCAATTACCTAAGTACTAAACTACTTCCTAGACGCCTCTTTCCAAACCTCTTTAGAACCGTCCAAAGCGGGTAACCGGACGCTATTTCGTTTAACTGCTGGATATAATATAGGTAGGTACTTTATACAGAAGTTCATAGTCACAGAAGTACTTGCTAGCATGCACATTTGACGAGAAATTTTAAGTGAATTCCGAAAAATTTATGAAATAAATAGGTAGGAATAGTACGTACCTGTTCTACAAAGCATACCAGCAGAAAAAAACTAAAACAATCAAAGAATAATAAAGATGTGTTCTCAATTTAACATTAATTAGAAGAATAGCTATCTACTTTCATCATCAACCTCATTGGTCCAGAGGCCGCCACTGAGCATGGGAGTCCTGGAATCGATATACGAGTCTGGCAAAGTTGATGGGTATACCATTACCCATTATTATTTTTCCCTCTGGACAGCAACCATCTTTTAAAGTGAAGGTACGTGAACATATTCGTCAGAAGTTGGCTGAAACATCCCAGCGCTGAGTTGCTGGATTCGTTTTCTCCTCTACCGATCGTTATTTCTCCTGACCAATGTTTATTTTGTTTATATATATGTATCTATATGTTAGTATTTATTCTTGTATTATTAATCATTTCTGAGCTATCTATCCCGTATGTTGCACCTGCCATGTTATATCTCTGCATCACCCTAAGGTTGACTGGTAGAAATTGCCTCAGGCATTAAGTCCGCCTTTGTACAGTATTTTTTTTACTTGTGCATAAAGTTTTAATAAATAAATAAATATTCTCAGTAGAGCAGTCCAGAACCTGGATTTGTGCTCGGCTAATGGATGACCTTTAACACAAATCAGTTTATTTAGACTAACTCTATACCACGGGATTTAAACATATTTAGAAAACTGTGAGTGTAATATGATAAATACCTAGACTTCTGTCTACAACAGCTTCAGGGGATCAAAACGAAATGTTGTTAAGTATTTTTATCAACCAAGCCTTTTTGTTCCAAAATCAGCGAGGGCTCCAGTTCAAGTGGGAGCGACTTCAAATTGGTGATCTAAAAATATAATGTCGTGCCTCACTGCTTAAACGGAACGACATCCTGGGTAAAAATGTAATTAGTCTCTTCTAACTTTATATCCGTGTTTTACAAGACGTCTAATCTACTAAGGAATGCTTTGCCTACAATATAAGTGACGTGTACGTCATAGCAGTCTTGTCTGTGGTAAACAGAATAGGTATTAGTTACGATTTAGGCCAATAATGTTGCCAATATTTTAACTTCATTGTAGAGAAAACATAAGCATTTTTTTTTAAACTAATCAAGGTGGGTTAAATACATAGGTACTTATATCGTAACTAATACAAGTCAATTTAATTATATTGTATTTTTTTGTGCGTGATAAAAGCGTGTTTTTTTTTGTTTCTTTAGACTACTTTATTTCTTATTCTTATAATAACTTTAACATAGGTACTAAGGGCTGATTTTTCATTAGTCAGATAACTTTTACCTGAAGAATAAATATGACAGTTTGAGACAAAAGCTGTCAAATCGCCATATTTATTCCTCAGATAAAAGTTATCTGACTATTGAAAAATTATTTATTACTGGTACCTACATAATGTAGGTATTCTATTTTGGCTTAGTTAGCATTTTTAAGAGGTATATTAATCAAGTTATAATATTTACATATTTCGAGCAGTTTACTAGTAGTCACTAAGAGTTCCACTATCCATCTCCTGGCACCATCACCAGGCCCTCGTTACCAAGCCCGATCTATTGGACTCGTAAAGACAAATAATATGAGCCCAAACTCGAGGGATTTACTAGTAGTCACTGAAGAGTTCCACTATCCACCTCCTGGCTCCATCATCTGATCAGCTCCGAGATACCAAATTATAGTTTTGTCATCTGAACTACATATACATACAAGTAGGTTAAAATTGACTTCTATGATTTTATTACACTGTTTGTTAGTTACTTAGTTACAAATGGAGGGGATCCCTTTTTTTCGCATAATGTTCTTTGTCCTAATATACTTCGGCATAACGATTTTGGCACAATTTGTTTTGGCATAATAATACTTCGGCATAATTTTTTTAGGTATACATTTTATGTTGGCATAATCATCTTAAAGACTAATTTGTTTTGGCATAAATTTGATTCGCATAACGTTACTAGGCCTAATGATTATTAGCATAATAATATTTAGGCATACAATTAATAGAAATAACGGAAACACATTTGAGTTATTTTTACGTATACATAACATTATGTAACTTAACTATGTATTTTTATTTTTGCCCCAAGGTCTAACACATCTCGAGTTATTTTTACGTATACATAACATTATGTAACTTAAGTATGTATTTTTATTTTTGCCCCAAGGTCTAACACATCTCGATTTAGTAAAAAGGCAATGAGAACTTAGGATGCAAGAGCGAGCGAAGCGAGCTCGGGAATTGGGGCACCCCGACTCGGACAGGTTAGGTTCGAAGGGGATGACGGGGGCTCAAGTGAGCGAGCGGAGCGAGCGAACGAGGCCCCGTCATTCCCTTCATGTTAGGTTCCTTTAAACCCTGCAGACAGAAATAGGGGCCCCGCGTAGCGGGGCTCCGTCGACTAAGCCTTATTATTATTGTTATGCTTAATAAAGTTATGCTTTAGAACTTTATGGTTAGTAAATTTATGCTTTAGAATATTATGCTTAATCATTATTATGGTTAGAGAAATTATGCTTAAAATAATTATGCGTAAGCTGTTATGCGTAATTATAATATGCGAAAATATAATTATGCCAAACAAAATTATGCTAAGTTATATTAGATCTTAAAATTTTATGCAAATGGATAGGGAATCCAAATGAAGCTTATAAAAGCGTGTTAAAAAGCAAAACTATTTTGTGAGCGCTATCACTGGTTTCATAGAGCCATATAATGTCTCAACACAGTCTTGTTTCAGATCTGCCGTCTGCGCACAGCGTAAGCCTGCGTACCTAAGTAGGTACGGGCGATTTTAAATCGCGCACTGGATTTCCAATGCTCGGTTTTGAGTCGAGCATTGAGAATCCAACAGAGCGCATCCCAGCGCGTCAAAAAACCGCATTGTTGGATTTTCAACTCTCGGCGCTAAGCAGAACGTTGAAAATCCAGTGCGCGATAAAAAATCGCCCGTGCGTACGGATGCATAAACTTTCGAACCGAATCACAAACAGGATTACTACCTACGTAAAGCTGTCCAATAAGTGTTCCATCACATACAACTCCGTCTCAAAGAAAGATTACGCATTCATGAAGATTCCTAAAAATACAACCAATGACAGATACTTTCTTTATCCAAAAATACGGTAACTCGATCCTATATTTAGGATATACTCGTACATACCTACTCACAGGTATGGAACACCTCTCGTTTTTAGAACTGACGTGTAGGCGTATAAGGCTGCCTTTCCACCACATATGTGCTACGTTGTTTATCACCAAAGCTAAATCTACGGTTTCCTAGAAGAGGTGGCCGCATAGCGTCTGCAATTTACCGGTAAAATTTACGCCACTGGAACGTTATTTATGAAAGGAAGTTGGTGTGTTTTCCTAGAGCGCGTTTTTGACACTGTAAAAGTCAAACCCTACTGCCACAACCTAATCCTACATGGGCACTTATGAAACGTCAGAAGCTAGGTGCACGGTTCCAATTGGTCGTTTCCTATGGAGAAGAGCCGGCAAGAAACTCCACGGTTACTCTTTTAAAAATAATTGGATTTTACAATGTTTTCAAATTACAGTGTCTATACGTATGGCAGGACAGTGTAGGCCTGTCATCAGGTACTGGTACTTAACAAGATAGAAAATGGTCTACAAATCTTAAGTTTACAAGTTAGACCTACAACGTTTGGGATCTCAGGGATCTCAGATACAGTCATATGCGCGCGTGGAGTAGCAAAACGCCTGGGCGTAACTCCGCTGCCGCGAGAAATCACGGCACAGCGGACAGAGCTCCGGCGGGATCTCATGACGACATGGATAGTGCGATTGTCGCATCCCAGCGCTGGGCACGCCACAATTGCGGCGATAAGTCTCCTCTTTGAGAAATGTTTATAGAGGCGCCATGGCGTCCTCACCTTCCGCCTGACGCAGGTCCTCACTGGGCACGATTGTTTCGGGAGGTTCCTGTTCCGGATAAGGCGGGAGGAAAAGCCCGGGTGTCACCATTGTGTGGATCACCCGGAGGACACGGTGGAGGTCTGCCCTGCCTGGGCGGAGCACCGCCGTGTCCTAGTGAAGGCGATTGGCGGTGGCGATCTCTCGCGTCCGGCCCTGGGTCAGGCCATGGTACGGAGCGAGAGGGCTTGGGAAGCGGTCACCTCCTTCTGCGAAACAGTAATGCTCGCGAAGGAGGAGGCGGAACGCGTGAGGGAGAGGCAAAATTCTCACCCACACGCCCCTAGCCGCTGCAGGAGACGACCTGGGCGTCGGGAATCGCAAGCCGATTCCCGGCTACCGTAGGCGCGGGCTTGCGGAAGGCGAGCAATGGGCAGCTCGCCGTCTGATAAGGACCAGGCCCGGGTCGACAGCACGTTGTGTTCCACGCGCGCCTCATAGAGATGTCAATGACGCAGCATCAATGACGGGGTCCGCTAGGGCCGATGCCTGCCAGGGTTGCGGGAAAGTCCGAGAGGGATACCATGGCCCTAGGCAACTGAAGGAACAAGGGTGGGTTTTAGTCAGTAAGAGTCTGACACGCCCTCCCGCTCCGCTCAAAGCGGGAGAAGTTACTTATTTGATGATTTGCCACCATCAAAAATAAAAAAGGCCTACAACGTTCTCACATTCACAAAATACAAAGAATCTATATAAAAAGGCAAATAAAATAATATAAAATAAAAGCCTATTTAATTAAACCAAATGACAAATGACCAAATGACAGCCGTCACTGCGGCCGTTACGTGGCGGACACTCTAGCCTGTTCTAGAAAACCGTAGTTGTAGTACCGTAACCGTGGTGTAGCGGAGCTGGTAAGTTGTGCTATGAAGATGCGGTTTGCACGTATGTAAAAAAACTCAGCTTTATTGAACACTTTTTTACCAGAGATTAGGCAAACCACTCTATGAAAATCAAGAAATCTTATTAGTTACCTATCGCTACGCTCCTTAGCACTGGTGGAAAGGCGGCATAAAACTCGTATTCGCTGGCAATTTATTCGGTTCTCGCCATGCGTAGGTATGCATCGATAATGGGTGTTCGCTTCCAGTTGCTGAGAATATAATGGGGATAATAAGCAGCGTGTGCACATTGGTAAATTCATTATTATAGCAGTTGAATGCGCAAGCTGAGTGGTAATTTTATAACGAATAGGATCATCTTAATTGAACAAAAGATTAAAATGGTGTTCATTTCGGCTTTTGGTGCAGAACAAACCGGTCTTGACTATAAGGTTTTATAAACAGGCACCTACAATAATTATTCTAACTGTCTGAGTAGATGATTTCTTAAATTTTAGGACAACCTTTAACTTGGCGGAGGCAAATAGTAGAGGATCAAGGAGATATGATGGTTCATGATTGTTCGATCGTCATGCATAACGACCTTGGTTAAATTAATATTACATACTAGATACGTTTCACTTTTTAACGTGCCTACAATGAAACTTATGAAAACAATTTTTGACCTATTTCTATTTTTTTAAGCCTACACTTAATGCCTGGCATGAGGAACAGGCATTCAGCCTCCATAGAAAGGGGAGGATCCTCCGACCAGACGGGTGTCGTGTCTGGTGGGCAACTTAGGATTGTTTTTTTTTTTTATAAACTTTCATAGTTTTATACCGCCAAAAATTTATAAAATGTCAAATTACTCGGAAATGGTTGACATTTCTATAGGGGTCGTAAGGGGTCATTTGGTTGCAAATGACCTCCCATACATCCCCTTAATGGATTGCCCACATATTACCAATAACCCTGTATATGCTAGTCGCGCGGTAAATTCTGTTTGCGCGATGCAGGATTTTGCGTGACGTCAGTGTGATGCGTAGGTCGCATGTGGCGATGTAGATACCGCTACAATACCTCAAATAACATTAACCCCTACCTACCTACAGTCATCTGTTTTACAATATACTTTACTATTCAAGCCCCACTTAATTCCATTCAGCATTCTATCTACGTAAGACGATTTTTATAAAATTTTATAAAAATAAATTAATCGATATTAAATTAACATCTACATGTTTATTTAATTACTTAGTGTGCTAATGGAATGACGTAGATATGTTTGGTTTAACATTTAAAATTGTTGCAGAAATTTGAATTGCTCTTGATAACGTGGGACGTGTAGTTGACGTGGGCGGTTAAACTGATATGTTAATTATATTTCGGAGCAAAACCACAACCTACAGCGTCATTAAAAACTGAAGGCGTGAATAATACAGGATGAGAAAACTTAGGTAGATACGTTTTTTTTACTTAGGTGTGTTTTTTGGCAGAATGAAAATATGTATGGTAGGTAGGTATCGACATGAATTAGGTGGTAAATTTTTGCAGGAAAATAAATACGAGTACTTACACTACTTTCATCAATTCTTATGTTAACCCTTTTATAGCGTTATTAATCCCGGCTTTTGCAAGGGTCCGTTTACCTTCCAAACCTTGTCCCTTTTCAATATCCTGCCATAGACAAGCCACTAAAAGAAAAACTAAATGACAAATCTAAAACAAAAAAAAAAAAAAAAACAAAATCAGACCAAGATTTTGTTTGGACTTTAAGAGACTGTGACCTCCGAGTTTGTTTCGCCCTTTCTTCCCCTTCTGAGTAGTCAGATAGGAAACGCCGACCTCATCTAGTTTAAAAAAATATGATTGACGTGAAAAAGTGTTTGTACAAACCTACTTTAATCATTTATCATATCACTCTAAAAACAAAAACGTAAATGTTCACCACCCTGTATACGTAACCACAGCAATTCTTACTATAAAGCTCGACAGTATAAACAGAGTGTTCTCTTTTTACTCGTCTAATCTAACTAAAAACACCGTTTCATGTAATAACGGTTGGTAATAACGGTTAACGGTAGGAACCTACTTAAAAGTGGTACAAGTTTAGTAATGAAATCTTAACGCCAACATGCTTGGTGGTTGAAACTGATTTAACTCATTAGGTGGGTTTGTTTAGGAGTTTATGTAAATATAGAAGTGCCTTGGGACTTAGTTTATAGAATAGGTGCTCTAGATTCTGAAGATCAATGTTTGTCTTAGTACTAGAATAACGAAGTGGAGCTGTGCCTAACGATGATTCTTTGAATAATTTTAGCTTGTCTGAAGATCCTTATTATAGTAGGTACCTAGAATAAATTATATTCGCTTCAGGTATAAGATAATTCTGGTTTTTTGTGTACTGTCAGCACTGAAGAGTACCAACGGTAGAGCAATAATCAAAAAAAACTTCTACGCGTCTAATAGATCACTGTTCTTTTTTCGAAACAAAACCTAATATTTTATTTTAAAAACTAATTCCATATTCGCTTGAGTTTCGAATGCAACCAGATATTTTTCCACCGGCCTGATCGACGTAAGGTCGCCTTTTGCAGAAAACCTGTATAGTACCTACCTTCCCGCACGAAACTAAAAATTAACTATGATTTTTGAGAACATGCTCATTGACACCACAAGCATAAGGATATGTTGAAAAAACTGTCTAACATAAGGGATTTGAATGAAATAAAACAGATTTTCGCCTTAATAAAATAACATTTATCTACACTATCTCTTCTTCTTCTTCTTCTCTCTTCTATCTATCACTATCATTCATCTCGATTAGGTACGTACTTAGAACAACTAGTGAATCAAATGTCATGAATTTTCGGAACAAACATTACACAGATACACAACAACATAACTAGAACCGTCATTACAACACCCATAACCATAATCTACGCTCAATAAAGAACTACCCACATACACACAAAAATGATATCTATGTACGCAATATTAGGGATGCCACGTCGTTTCGGAGCTGACCTTTGTATCACAAAAGCTGAAAGCTTTATTCCCCACTAGGGGTTAGCTACCTTATTCTATTGAATTGTTATGCCCTGCGAGACGGCCCTGTTTGGTATCCGCGCCCGATATTGTATGGACCATAACGGCTGGCTTTCAAACTTTCCGCTGACTTGATATTTTGCCAAGAACTTATAATATTTTGACTTGGCGGGTTGTATTATAATATGGGTATCTACATACTTATGTGGCTGTAGTTATGACGAAGGTTTTTATTAGATTTGTATAGATAGGTCAACAGTAGGTAGGTTTTATAAAATGTTATGGTTACGTTCAAATCAATTGCTCCGGTACTTTTTTTTTTCTAAAGAACGATGCCCCACACTAGGAATTTCTCCTGTATTGTAACATACCAACCTACATACACAAACAGCCAGACCCGGAACAACTACATACTTGTAGGTCATACAAATATTTGTTCCGTGTAGGAATTGAACCCGCGACACGCAACGCAGCAGTCAATCGCTTAACCACTGCGCCAACCGTGCCGTCTTTGTTTTATTGTTTTGATGGATCATGTCAGTGTTCCAAGATTACGAAATCAAGTAAGTAGTAAGTCCTAGGACTTACCTACCTGAAATCTGAATGTAGAGCCAAATTTACACGTTAATTACAATATTCTGCAAAATTCTGCAGCACGGATAACTTCAAGAGATTCCGTGTTCTAAGTTGACACAGTTAATTTAATATCCTAGACATTTCTAGGATAATTGGTACGCCGCGGGCACCTCTGTAGTTACCCACATAATTGGATAATTGAATATCTATCTAATCTCCGCCTAAAATGTATCTACATAGGTAACTAAATTGAAACCCGAATGCCTAACTGTGTAATCATTCTAGGACTCAATATTCTGTGAAGGTATGTTGTTGGTAGGTACTTACTAGGGATGGGCCGAATATTCGTTTTATATTCGGTATTCGGCATATTCGGCAGGTGTACCGAATATTCTTATTCGGCCGAATATTCGGCTAAATCACCGAATGTTCGGCAAAGTAGTACTCAAAGTTTTTACTGTTTTGAGCCGTGTATAATGGATCATGAGTCGAGTGTTAAATGTGTTATTTTTGTAAGGTTAAGTAATTTACAGTGCTGGTTTATGTTTTTGTTGACACTGTAGCTCTATTTCCAATAACAGTTAAACAAGATGGATATTAAAAACAAAATATAAGTATGCACAGCTGTTTTGAGATTAAGCTACTATGAACTCTTTGTAATAAAATAATACATTAAAACCAGGTCTATATTGTAAGAAATTAAGCAAGTTTTTTGTTTTTATGAATATTTATTGTAAGAAAGAGTTTCATGATTATCAACATTTCAGCAGATTATGAATCATATTTCTAGTTTAATTCTACTTCGAGACCTGTATTGTTTACGTAAGGGAATCAAAAATACGGAATATTCGGTTCGGTAAAAGGTTTACCTACCGAAAATTCGGCCGAATGTTCATATTCGGTGAAACCCATGTTCGGCCCATCCCTAGTACTTACTGTTGTTGTACCGACTTTTGTGTAATATTTTGTTTGAGAAGTGGATACGTAGGCAGGTACCTCTTTTATCTTATCTGAATTCCGGAAACAAGAAAACAAAATAGAATCAATATTGTTAGGTAGGCATTTACTTATTTATCCTGTTGTAATACGACGACCGCAACGAAGAGATGGATGACCCAAAAAGAATACCTGCCAATGTCAGGTTATCACTTTCAGAGTTCCGTACCCTACGTGTGAAAACGGGGCCCAAAATTGCTTAGGGCAAACACCAATTAAACTGAATGCGATCAGCACCTTTAAACCGCGTTCAAGAGCTATCAGTGTCACCATTTTAATGGAATATTAACACTAACAGCTGACAGCTTGAGATGTGCTGATCGCGTTCAGGGGGGCTACTCCCCAAGCACGAAGTACGTCGTTTCGACCGAAGTTACGGGCATTTCCTACTCCGTAAAACCTACGGAAATAAGATTCGTTCGGTTTCCGACCTAAGAATGAATAATACACGATTTGAGTTATCCCTAAACCCGAAGTGTTTTTGCCCGTCCGAAAAATTGAATTTGGTACTTGTTTTGATAGATCAACTACTTTCCGACGGGCCCGTATCTTCGTTGACGGACTTAGAGAGTAGACCCTTATTTTAATTGGTCAAGTACTCCCGTAGCCTATGCCGTTTGTCTGGCAGGTATATCTACTGATTCGGACTTGGCCGGCTTTTATATAAAAAGTTATACACCATAATACCTTTAGCTAAATAGAACTTAAACATAACAAAGACACCTATCCTACTTCTCAGTCAGTTACTTTGAAAATACCTTATATAAAATACTCTTACATCTTAGGACCCCTCCACATTATAGATTCACGCCAGCGACGACGCCGCGCGCCGCCGTGCGTGACGTCATTTGTTAACAAATTGATAGGCACCAATATACGACATAATATAGGTACCTACCTTCCCACGTACTTATCCTGTAAATAACATTTCAGGTGCTTGTGCGAGGTAGAAAACACGGTGTGAATTGTGTGATATAAGTAAGATAACTGAAATAGAACACAACAACTATAAAAAATATCCATTTCTCCAAGATTTCCTGAAATAAAAGCCCTCCAAATATTAGGTCCTTACATATGGAATTAGCGTTTTGTATCGAAAAAGCAAAACGATTTTTTTTAATGAACTTATTTTAATTAATCAATCAAGAGTAGGTATGTACTATTGTTATCTATGCACTTTCGCCGTTTTATCGGTAGTACATTGATCCCATTGCTGAATTTTTATTTCCTTGCAAAAAGTTGTCCCAAATTCCGGAAAAGGTGGTAATCTGTTGGAGCAAGGTCCGGGGAGTATGGTGGGTGTCGGAGACGTTCCAATCGCAGCTCCTCTAATTTAGCGACCGTCTGTTGTGCAGTGTATGGTTTAGCGTTATCCTGAAGCAGCAGAGGGCTAGAGCATTCTTGGTTGTTCTACACCAGTCTTGGTTATTTAACGGCTAGCTTTTCCATCATGGTTTGCAATTGTTGACAATACAGATCTGCCGTAATCGTCTGGCCAGATCTTAGGAAGCTGTAGTGGATGACACCAGCACTGGTCCACCAGACACTTACCAGTACCTTTTTTGAGTCGCTTGGCGCAGTATTTGGCCAGTTCTCCTGGGTTCAACCAGTGTGATGAGCATTTCCGATTATTGTACAGGATCCATTTTTCATCACAAGTAACGATAACATTCAAAATCCCCTCATTATTGTGACGGTTGAGTAATGTAATGCAGCACTAGACTCGTGATTGTTGGTTTGCTTCACTTAATTCATGCGGTACCCATTTTTCTAGCTTTTTCACTTTTCCAATTTGTTTCAAGTGATTTAAAATTGTTTTATCATTCATACCGAAGCCTGCCGTTAACTCTGACGTGGTTTGCGATGGATCCGCTTCCACGATCACTTTTAATTCTCCATTATCAACTAGGGTCTCCGGCCGTCCACGGGGTTTGTTCTGTAGGTCCAAATTTCTAGAACGAAAACGTTGGAACCAAAAACGTACCGTGTTTTCTTTTACGGTAGCTTCCCCATACACATCATTAATCCTTCGAGCTGTTTCTTCAGCACTGGTGCCACGGTGGAACTCGTATTCGTAAAGAACCCGATATTTTAAGTGTTCCATATTGTGAACAGAACGATGTTAAAGAAAAATCAAATGACGCGAAAACAAATGAATCGCTAAATTGGAAACACAAATACAGAAGTCTAAATTTGAAATAAATTTTAATTTGGAATTCCTAACCAAACGCCAGATATTTGATATCAACGTGGCCAGTTTGACAAAACGCCAATTTCATATGTAAGGACCTAATAGTTTGTTTCTAGTTATCTACACCCCAAGTACAAGAAAACGCATTAGCTTTGTAGAGCCCTAATAAAGAAAATATTAATGAAAAGTTGACCCTCATGAAGACTTCTACAATGAAGAGCTTTAGGACTTACAAGGCAAGCAGATTTTAGGTGACTCAACGATGCTTCTACAATGAAGATTTTTAGGACTTACAAGACAAGCAGATTTTAGGTGACTCAACGATGTTTCTTTCGAAGAGAAGTAGTTGGAACTTTAAATCCTTTATCTGATGATTCAGTCACCTAAAAGCAAGTATAAGTTCAACCAAAGACTGTTCAACACAAACAGAACATGTATGAAAACGACACCTCGAAAAATAGCGTGAAAACACTGTGAGCTTCACAAAATGTTTACACACAGTACAAATTGCCTGTAGTATCTACTGGCGGCGTGCCACCGAGTACGCGACAACGGGAGCTTTAGGCACTTAACCGGAACAAAACAGAGTGTCAACCGCGACGCTGCGACGTGAGCCGCTTGTGTGAACGGGCTCTTATGTCAACTGTCAATTGAAAACAGTTTATTGAATCAAACTATTACGGGGCTATCAGAGTTAATTAAATTGTTGGTGTTTGCGTATCTCTTAATTAGACAGCAAACAGTAATTAGGACTTTATGAAACACGGCCGGTGAAGCTGGGCATTCGGCGCTCGAGTGAAAACAATTTGATGGATTGATCAGCACCTAAATTGCGTAACACACTTCCAATCACAATCCGAGGGTTTTGAAGGTAGTTCCGTTGCTTCATAGGTTTGAATAAATCGTCTGCTCAACAATGTAAATAACGCAATGAACGCGGCCGAACTGTCAAATGAATGGCATTGCGATGAATTGCCATGTTTTGTGCGTTACTGAATTACCCCGCAGTTTTAACATTTAAGAATCTTACTCAGCCCTTTGTGTTCTTAATTAGAAGACAGTTGAGACTCTAAAACAAGTCTTCTGCTTTATTCCTGAAGATAACGGCTAAGTATAGCATATTAACACAAATTGTAAAGCTCAGATAGCAAAATATGACTGCCGTAAACAGTCATGTCGTGGTCGCAGCACCGTCGAAGTGTCACGACTATGAGCCACTAATTCATTATGCTAACGAGACGCGTTGCCTCCGACGGTGATGGATTAGCCTTTCTCCCCTTCGCATAAACGCGACGACGAGAGGAAATGCGTAAAAAATGGACCAATAACAGTGTATGCAAAAGTTGGGCGCTCCCTCGACGTAAAATATTAGGTTATTGAAATTTTCCAGTCCCGTAGAGCGAAGTAGACAAGACTGCTAACACGGCTCCTTCTTACGTAGTGGAAATAGCATTTCGCTGTAACTTGGCGACGTTTCCTAGGAAAATAGAAGCGGTGAATTAAAAATGAACTATTCTTGCTTCTTGGTTGAAGCGATTTCGCTGTTTTGCATTGGAATGGGAGTTTGTAGGTTAGGATTTTATGAATTCGTAAAATCGTATGAATTCGTGCTAATGTAAAGATATCAGTAAATAATGAAATGAATACAATACAGGGTGTAAAGGACACTGACGCGCAAACTGTTAGGTAAGTAGCATAAATTCAGTTCATGAATCTAGACGCGTTGAATTTTTTCGTCGGTTATTAAAAAATAAAATCAGCTGTTTCATTCATTTTGACCGTGTAAGTATTTTTATACTACACCTGCTTGGAAAGTACCTTGATACTTTATCAAATTTACGGTAGAAAGTACGTCATTGCATATCGAACAAATATGCGGGGAGAAAACGCATCTGAGCGGGAGAGAAAAGTGTATGAAAATCCATTTCTTACGTGGTTTTTCTTTTTTAATTTTGGGTAAGACTATGCGCCGGTAACCTAAATATTTGATATTTAGGTTACCGGCGCATAGTCTTACCCAAAAAGCCAAAAAGTTTTTACAGTGAGTTTTTATCTCCAAGTTCGCAAAATGACACTGGCCACTAGCTGTGTGTTGGATGGTGTCGGGCTGGCAGTGCGACCCTGCGGCGGCAGGATAAACAATTTGAAAAAAGAACATGTGAAAATTGCAGACGCCATTGGCGCCATTTCAATTAGTAAAGATTTAGTTTTTTATTTTCCTCGTAGGTGTAGTATAAAGCACTATGTATCACTCGAGAGAAAGTGCGATTCCCGATCTCGGGTGTTTTAAAGCCCTCGCCTACGGCTCGGGCTTCAAACGTCACCCTCGACGGTAATCGGTCACTTTCTCCTCTCGGTGAACAATGTAGGTACTATTTTTCACTATTGTATGAAACAACCGATTTCTTTCAAATAACCGAAAAAAAATCTACGTTGGTGGTCTAGAATCATGTATAATGCCAACTGTAGGTACCTTCATCAAAATGATACAACTTCATTTCAACTAAGTTTTCAATTTTAATTCCTTATTTATTTATATTACAATATATACACACACGGTGAAATAGATACAGATACGACATACTAGTATTGAGTGCAAAGATACTGCTTATTTCTTAAGATATTTCTTCCAGCAGACCTGTGAAAGGAGAAATGAAAAAGAATTGTAGACAATAGTGTGTGAGAACAAAAAGAGAAGAATTTGATTTTGCGACGTCTTAAACTAGAATATTACAGCTAAAAAAGTTAGCTAGTAAAAGCTAGTTGGGGCTTGTCGCGAGATTTATATGGTGTTAATTTATTTTATGAAATACATAATTATTTTCTTTGCATTACTTGTGTCAAGATCAAGTTACATATTTTATTTTTGTTTATTTTACACAAGTAAATCTCGCGAAAAGCTTTTATATCATATAAATTGTATAATGTTATAAATTGATGGGTTTGATTTAATTTGAATTTCTTCGTTTGAAGTTCTTCGTTTTAGAGCATTTAAATAAAAGCTTGTTTTTAAAAATGTTTTTTTTTTTTATATATAAGTATTTTTTTTTTAGTTTTCGCTGGACATGTTTCTTTTATTATTTTTTTCGTTTTCTTCTCAGAAAACCCTTGTAATTGATAACCATATCATGGTGGTGCATAAGAATTAACGAATCCGCAATCTTTGGGAGTCCGCCATATTGGATTTAGTATAACGTCACTTAGCTAACCATGCATTGAAGAATTAACGAATCCGCAATCTTTGGGAGTCCGCCATATTGGATTTAGTATAACGTCACTTAGCTAACCATGCATTGTCATCCAAACTAAACGTGTATAAAAGAACAATGGCAAATCTCCTTACTTAAAATTGTCTGGAATTAAATTGAAGCATCCCGTAGTTAAAAATATGTCTAAAGATTCGGCGTTAGTAGCAGAATCTACAAGCGAGTCTATTTTAATTCGAAAAAGCCGGAAAACAAAGATATAGGAGTTTGAATTTTTAGGTTATGAATAAAGTGAACACGAACCTATAGGTAACTTATGAATGATAAATTAAAATGATATCAAACAAAAACTGATATTACGGACAAATGAAGTAAACCTAATTGATTTTTTTCTATTATGAAGTTTGTATTAATAGAAAACCGAATAAACACAAAACACGAACGAAACGGAATACGCAGAGGAATTCTGTAGCATCAAACTGTCAATCAGTCACTGTCAAAGATGAAAGTAGAGATGTGCAATTAAAATCAATGTAAAATCGATACAACGTTGAATCGATCCTATGCTACTTGATTTGGATTTAAAAGTAATATTACATAAATATCAAATCAAGTTGATTAGAGATAGAATAACTGCATTTAAATAATTATTTTAATAATTCAACCAACCCTAGAATCACCTAGATCAGTTGAATCGATCGTTCATTTAATAATCGATACAGATAATAACATTCATACTGATTGTACGTGTAACACCACTATCTATGACAGCAATTCGCGTAGGTATCTCGATCGGAAGCAATTGTTAAACTTTTAATATTATAAATTAACTCCGGCTTTTAAGAAATAAAGTGAAAAATTGAAAAATCATAAAAAAATTATTCAATTTGTTTCGTTTTTGTGATATCTACGGTCGCTAAAACAAAACCAGACATAATTCTGCCATTCTTCTTTCAACTCAATCTAAACAAACTAACATACCTACACACAAATATTGAAAATTAAATAAAAGCTTGAATAAAAATACAACGTTTGCACAAAATTATCAAACCAAACAAACAAAACGAAATGAAGTCGTGCGTGTTTCAAAAATGAATTAGTTCCCAACAAAACTAATACAGTTGTTTCACTGTATGAACTGCGCTCTTTTAGACGTATTATTTTATTTGGTCGCATATTCAGATGGTCAAAACATTTTTTTTTAAATATTATCTCTCACACTATGAAGTCAGCAACAGGAAAGGCAAGTCGCGCCTCTAGATTATGTCACATGATTGACCCGTGCTAGCATTTAAGGCGCGGTGAATAGACGAATTTTATGTATTCGAGGGGGTGAAGCAGATGAAGTGGGAGACGGGTAGTCCCGCCTACTGCGGGGTGCACCGCTCGAATTTCGCCGATGCGCAACTTCCATTATATTTAAAAGCGTAATTTCACTGCTCCAGTAAAATGTACAAATAGCCCAGCGCGCCGCTGTCCGACTTTACACTGCGCGTCCGCGGTGATCACTAGGTTCGAATCTCAATAAATGCGTTATTTTTGTTTTCTTATTTTTTAAATATTATGTACCTACATATTTTCGTGTTGTTATTTTTGAAATATATCACATATTTTTGTTTTCTTATTTTTAAAATAATTCGATAGGTAATTGTTATTTTAATAAAAACAATCATTTTTATTCCTATACGGGGTGTAAGTGTAAACAGTGGCAACCTTTTAAGGGGTCATTGTACTTATCATTATGAACAACTTTTACTATGGGACCAAAACCTGAAATCGCGAAAAAAAAATCAGCTGTTCCCTACATTTTGACGAGTTATGCGAACATAAATGTATGGAACAGTTGATTTTTTTTTTTGTGATTTCAGGATTGGTCCCATAGTAAAAGTTGTTCATAATGATGAGTACAATAACCCCCTAAAAGGTTGACACTGTTTACACTTACACCCCGTATGTACATTTTTCTTTAGAATCAAGAGTAATATAAAAATAAAATAAAAACGTGAAGCAAGCTTGATGGTTGATTCTGAAGAAAAATAATATACAGTGTGTTACAAAAAAGTGTAGCAATACCAAAGGACGTCATTGTACTCATCATTATGAACAACTTTTACTATGGCGCCAGCTATAAAATCGCAAAAAACAGCTGTTTCATAATTTTTTACCTATTTGTATAATACAGCAGTCTTTTTTCAAGATTTTTATTTGCGCGAATTACGGTGTATAAGAATACAACGTGTGGACAGGCGGATGCGCGGAGAGACGGATGAAAGGGTGGACATACGGACGGGGTGGATGGATGTACAGGTGAACGAACAGGAAAAATACATAAAATTTAAACAAGCTAATCATTTAATTTAATTTTATAATTTTTGACATATTTACGTATGCGGAGCGAAATGTAAAGATAAAAAAAATAAGAAAAAAAAATAAAAAAAAATATAAATAAAATATGTATAAATTGTAGAAAGAAAAATTACTCAAGTCACAATTCTTCAAAATTTAGTCTGCGACTACAACAAGGGACGATTTCTTTGTTTTCGTCACTTGATGTAACGAATAATGACGATTCTTTTTCACGCAGTGGCATCCCCCGAGCTCGCCGAGAATCGACTATTTCAGGCAAAAGCCAGTCCATGAAAAACGACACCAGCTTTTCCTTCATCTTTTTTTCCCAAAAATCGTCATCTTTTTTTATCATTTCTGTTTTTAGTGGCTTGTTTTCACCACTCCACACAGCAAACAAGCACTTTTCTCTACGCGTTACATGGAGCTGCCCTTGAATCTGATGGTACCAATTACTATTTTTGTTCACTTCAATCAGTTCAGTTTTTTTATTGTACTTCCATATCTGTATCTTGTTTTCCTTTATACATTCTTCTAGATCCTTTTTGAATGCCACTAAAGGACATTTCACTTCCACTACTGTGTCTTGGCCTATCAAACCATCGGGCGTTGCTCCAATAAAGGAAAATTCGTGGTCCACGAACAAACCGCACGGCTCAATGGTGACATTTTCTTGGATGGCAAGTTGTTGTAAAGCGAGATGTTCATTTTCGACGCCATGTGCGATTGCCGCTATATTACCGAGATTACTTTTATACAAAATATTTTCTACTAACTTTCCTTTGCTAGTATTCTCTCTTCGTTTCACTACTAATCCGAAATTTGATGCTGTTAGCATATTTTTCCTTAGTTCTACCCAGTCATCGCTATCTCTCTGATTTATAGTAGATATTTGTATTTTTTCTCTGTCCGAAGTTAGTTGTTTTAGATTTTGAAGGAATGATTCTTTAGCGGCATTTAATTCATCCGGTGTCAAATCTGGAGTAGTACTCTTAGCCCCATAATCATGTTGAACAGCATTGTCTTTCTTTAGCATCCGATTTTTTTTATGAGGTTTTGCTTTGTTTAATACTCTTTTCATCAGTCTTCGTTCTTCAAACTTCTTCAGGATACTTTTGGGACTTTTCCCTAAAAATTTTTTATGAAGGAGATGCCTCGGATGGGGGTTATTAAAAGAAACGACTGCAGCATTGCAACGCGCGCGGTAACCCCGACGAAGAGAGAAATTAATTCTTTTTCCCCCCACAATCTTTGCAATCACACTGTTGAAGCGCTCTACTGAATTGGTATCCACGTCTTCAAGCATGCTTCTTGATTTTGCAAGTAATGACTGGAGTATTGTCTGTATCCTGAACCAAAACGTAGTGTTTATTATTTCCATATTACTCTGTTGTGTTTTTTCTTTGGAACAGTAATAGTTCTTACAATTTCCATGATTACCAAAAGCATGTAGAATAGAATTTTGTATTTCGTTCCTAAAACCAGCTACTGCTTCCGTTTTGTCCTTTTCTAACTTGTACTCTTTTATTGATGCAATGACAACCTTTCGGATACTCAGAATTTTCGATTCGGTCAGCATTTTTCTGTGCACCAAGGCATATTTTGTGTCTTTGGCTACAGCCCTCAACTTATTGCACATATTGCGCAGCACGTGGTTTCGGCATTCAACTTTTTGAACCGTATGATTCTAGTAAGGATTGCGTGCCAAGATTTTTGCGTAGGTAGCCGAGTCGCCGTCAGCAATTAACCTGCCATAAATAACATTGTACATCAATACAGATGTTTCGAATCCTTGACAAATTATTTCGGACTCCATTCCGCTAGATGACCCCGTGTAGTTTTTAAAGCAAACGTGTTCTGGTGTAGCAATTTGTTTTTTCTCTGCCCGAGCACATACAAGGCAGTATTTGTTTTTAATGCCTAAAAACAACACTTCACCATATCTGCGACCTACGATTGCTGCAGCGCCAGACAATGCCTTATAATTATTGCCGTAGGATCGCGATGACCAACAGGCGTCGGCATATACGTCAATTAGAGGTATGCCATCTTTGCTCAATGTTCCATCAGCTATCGCTGCATCACGCTCACGCATAGCTGCTGCTGCCATGGATTCAACAGATGTTGACTCCCATTTCTCGTAAACCATGTTTTGAACTTGAGCATAAGTTTTTTTCGTAAATATGGGTACGTCCATACATGCTGTAATTTCTTCAAATTGCGAAAAACCGATACCAGCAGAAGTAATTCCTGTAACGGCACCCACGTTAGCATTGACATTATGTGTACTTGTTAAATCTTCGCTTGTGACAATAAACTCCTCTTTACACATACTGCATCTAAACTTAAATTTGGAGATCAAGCCGATCCTTTTTTCTCCTATGAGTGACATTTGTGAGAAATTGCAATTGAACAAAGAACTATGGCCGGATATAGTTTGCAGCTGCTGGATAAAATGCATTATGTCAACGACTCTTCGACCATGAATTGTTGGGTATATATTATCTTCTTGATATTCGGTCGACGGTTCAACGAATAGCACATCCTCAGTGATTTCTCTGTAACAAAAAAACACGTAATTTTTTATTTTATTATAACCAAAAAGAAACAAAATAATTCCAAATCACGGCAATTCCGCGGTGAATACAATGCGTGCACAGACAGACGGTTGGACAGTCGTTGACAGTGATTCAGAACAATTGGACTGGAAGTCGCCAAGTTCGTCATGCCAACTCTTTGGAAGTCGACCGCGGAGTCATCGCCTATCCGGCCGCTCCCATTGTGTGACGACCTTCAACCATTTGTTGATACTTACTCATCATAATTTGATTTTGGATTGGCTCCTGGAGTTACATCTCTTGCAATTGAAAGTGATGTCCCAGGGTTTTCATGCTCAGAATCCTTTTGTAATCTAAAATTGAAACAACATGATTATTTTTATGTCGTGATTTTTTTTGAGAACGTGAGAAATTTCCACAATGTGCATTTTGAGTAATTTGCAATTGGCATTTAGAATATTTGCCATTTTGAGAATTAGGAATTTTTAGCATTTACCATTTTGAGACTCGTATGTCAATTTCAATTTATTAAATTCACTATAAAAGGTGCTATAACAATATCTGCCAACCTCTTGAGGGGTCAATTTACTCATCATTATGAACAACTCTTACTATGGTACCAAACCTGAAATCGCGAAAAAAAAATCAGCTGTTCCATACATTTGTGTTCGCATAACTTGTCAAAATGTAGGGAACAGCTGATTTTTTTTCGCGATTTCAGGTTTGGTACCATAGTAAGAGTTGTTCATAATGATGAGTAAATTGACCCCTCAAGAGGTTGGCAGATATTGTTATAGCACCTTTTATAGTGAATTTAATAAATTGAAATTGACATACGAGTCTCAAAATGGTAAATGCTAAAAATTCCTAATTTGAGAAGAAATTTGAGAAGTGATCCATAGGCGCTTAGCCCGTTGTGTTATGTTATAAATACCTACTAAAGTTGATAATTTACAAATTTCTTACAGACAAAGGTCTTACAGAAGAGTGTAAAAATACGAAAAGGGGTCATTGCAGTCATCATTATAGACAACTTTTACGTTGGCGCCAATCAACAAACTATGGTCATTTTGTCGCGGGTGAATGACCTTTTTATTTTTTCTAAAGTTGTTCATTATGATGAGTTCAATGACCTCCTTTCGCATTACTAGTTACTACAATATTCTGTAACACCATGTATAAGCTTACTCATGAAAAGTTTTCTCCGATGGTTCATCTGCTGACGAATTGCTCGCCAAACGTTTCTTTTTACTACAAAGAAAAACAATAAAATTGAATTATAATTGTTACAAAAACAAGAAAATCAACAAAAATATGAATTACTGAAAATTTTTTTCAAACAAGAAAATCGGCAAAAAGTATAATAACAAAAAAAAACATTTATTTCAAATAATAAAGTCAA
This sequence comes from Brachylomia viminalis, assembly GCA_937001585.2. NCBI lineage: Eukaryota > Metazoa > Arthropoda > Insecta > Lepidoptera > Noctuidae > Brachylomia > Brachylomia viminalis. The sequence continues at coordinate 6,572,651 of OW443302.2, read as the reverse complement.
CAAAAAAAGTGCATATAATAGCGGAGATTGAACCCGTGATCACTGATGCAGTGAACATGCATGAGACCGCTAGACTATTCGAGCTATGGAAATGGATTTCGAAATTACGCATCTTTAGGTAATCTATACAAACAAAATAACGTGTACACAAAAAGGTAGGTCCAATACTTACTTTATAACTTCCATCATGTGTTTTTGTTTCGTCGAATAGGATCTCTTTATTGCCCTGCGTTTATTTTTTTTGTTGCCCATTTTTTATAATGTACACTGATTGTTTATTTACACAAGTTTACACAACATATACTAAAACCGAAAACGAACAAAAATTTACACCAACTTACAGCACAACTTAAAAAAAAACTAATTGTTTATTTACATAACTTATGACTAGAACCGAAACCGAACAAAAATTTACACCAACAACAAAACTTAGAAAAGACGAATCACAAAATAAAATACTTATAATAAAAAGCTTTGATCAACAGAGAAGGATTATTTTCTGAGAGCCGAGCGGAACAAACTGACATAGGTCCATCAAGCAGCGAGCCTCAGCGGTCACTGTCGCTCCGCGTAGAAACGAAAGAGAAGCGAAAAGACGCCGCGATGGCGCGACATTTCTTTCGACTCGTTCGAGTTATTTACTACTAGATACATTAATCTTTACAAATATTTTATTTCAATCGATAAATAAAAACAACAGTTCCCTTTATTATTACATATTACATCACTGTTATTAATTTTATCAAGATTTGTTTATAAACAATACAGTTACAATTGCTACAATTTCAATTTTAATGGTTATTTTATGATTTTTTTCTATCGAGAAAATTTACCGAAAACGTGTTTTGAACACAATGGTTCCCCCATAAATATGATCAAGAATAACATATATTTTTTTTGCTGCTCTAAAATGCCTACATTTGGCTAAAAAACTGTTTTTTGAAGGCTATTTTGACTATGTACAGCGCCTTAAGACAAATTGTAAGACATTCACATGACATGTCTTGTCATGTCATCTAATCTCTATGTCTAATCTATCATGTCTTGTCACAAATGTCTTGCGTACGCCCGTGCTCGCCCCGCTGATGTCACAAACTTACCAATTGATTGTTTCTCACACAATGTTTTTCATACATCTCCGCCATTTTCATTTTTGTGACGTAACTCCAAGTGTGCCAACATTAGTTTCTTCGAATGGAAAGTCCTCACGCAGTTTGTGACGCTGCAACTGTACTGCCGAACGCCCGTATGGATTGAAGAATGCCTTTTCAACGACATCGAGTTCGCAAACGTTTTCGTACAGATCGAGCATTGCGGCAAAAACCCATAGTGCTTTAGTTGGTGATGCGTCAGCTGCGATTTATATTTGTAACTGCCAAAGAAAAACAAATGAATGTTCGTTTTCTCGTTTTAATTGTTGTGTTAGGTCGGCGAACAGACTGACGCACATATATCAGTTCAGGACCGTATCGGCATAGCCACGCCGATACCGCAGGGATGCTTCCGTTGGGTTACAACCAGCCGATTGGGATAGGTGATGCCGATCCGGCGCCAAGCGTGGTCGCGGTTTTGTCATATTGTATCGGTATCTACATCGCCACATGTGAACTACGCGTCACACTGACGTCACGAAAATCCTGCATCGCGCCAGCAGAGTTTACCGCGCAACTAGCATATATACAACGCCCCGACATCCATCGCTGGGCAGTTGCCGGGCAGTTGCTCACCAGACACGACACCCGTCTGGTCGGAGGATCCTCCCTTTTCTATGGAGGTATAAGTGAACTTTACACCCTATTCCTCGTGCCTCTACAATATCAACACCAAACTTAGTTTAGTCGTTGTAAATAACGATCGCAGATCATGTGACTTCTGTGTCATTGACATAAGGTTAAAACTGCAAGGCAGCTGTCCCAACGCGGACGAGGAAGCGAGTATCTATCAACGATTTTCTAGCTCACGAAACGTACAAAAGATTGTAGGTCCCGTGTAAGTAAAAGAGATACATAATGTACATTATTAGTTGATCGCTGACTGTTCATACCGCTACAAGAGCACACAGCTACAGAGTACTAGCTACAAGAGCTATCAAAAAGAGTACTGGCTCAGCGACGCTCTCTTGGCGGGCAGAACACTCGCTGAGAGATTCACCCTGGTACATACGCATACCAACAAGTAATGACTCGTCGCCGTCGCGCATTCGCTGCTCGTTACTCGCCAACTCGTATAAAATCTACTGCTACATAATAAATCTATAAATGTCACAATTAACACGGACCTACTGTCCAGAGTGTAAATATGACACATCGAGCATTAGAAAGAGGCGATACAGGTATGAGTGACAGAGACCACAATCTACAAGCCAAACTTATCTGAAACCTACATTGCCTGTACATGTATGCCTACATTTAGCCCCAGTACGCGATTAAAAAAAAATCTGAGAATAGGATGAGGGATTTCAACACTCGGTGTTGAGCCGAGCATTTAGAATCGAATAGAGTGCAACCCAGCACGTCAAACAAAATACAATGTTGGATTTTCAACTCTCGGCGCTAAGCAGTGCGTTGAAAATCCAGGACACGATAAAAAAATCGCTGCGTTTAAGATAAGACGGTGTATTCTTATTACAATGCGCGTGTAATTGACTTACCTGCAGTCACAAATATTGCAGCTATATGGCCGTTCATCGCTATGCGTCACCATATGCAACTTCAACGTATTTGGCGTAATAAAGGCCTTCTGGCACACCTCACATTTTAGGGTCTTCTCCCTGGTAACCACATTTTTCTTATGTTTGTTTAGAGTGAACTCACTCTTAAATGTTCGGTTGCAATGAGTACATTCTAAAGGCCCCGATTCACAGTGAACTGTTTCTTTGTGTAACTAGAAATTAGATTGCAAAACAACATTATTTTAATTAAATATTTGCAAAATAGTAGGTTCTGTTCGATTCCCAGGTCGGGCTAAGTGTTGGCTTTTTCCATCAGGAATTTCTCAGTACTAGCTTGGAATCTGTATAAATGGCAATAGGCTCCCCCCATTACGTGGGACTTACTAGTTCCACCTCTGCCCAACCCTTACGGAGAAACCAACCCTTACGGAGAAAAACGCGTCATGTTCTGTTAATTGGTAGTAACTGATACAAATATGTTGAATAAAACAGGAATACATGTAATTTGAAAAGATGTTTTTTTTTTTAAACGTTGCTCTACACTGGGAATAGTACCCACGATACAGAAGAACTGTATCGTGGGTACGTTTACAAACATTTAAACTCACATACACAAACAGCCAGACCCGGAAACAACTGCTTGCAGGTAATACAAATATTTGTAAATTGAACCCGCGACACGCAGTGCAGCAGTCAATCGCTTAACCACTGCGTCAACTGTGCCGTCAAAAATACCCGTCGTCCGTTTGAAAATATTGATTCCATGTTTTCATCACTACTGATTTTTAAATAAATATTTTTTTGAATTTATCTACACATAAATAATGATAAATGATGAAGAATTTTTGTTTGTTTGTCTGGATATGTTCCGGATTGGCGCAAAAACGGCTGAACAGATGTGGATGAAATTTGCACACAGATAGTTTATAACCTGGATTAAGACTTAAGGTACTTTTAATCCCTGTACCACGATCTCGTGGAGTATTTTCCGCCATCCATGCTGGCGAAGCCGTGGGCATAAGCTAGTGTTATAAAATAAAAATATCAATTTACCTACCTTCATATACCTTTGGCGGGCGAAAGTTTTTCCGCAAATGTCACAGATGCTCTTATTTAGCTGCATATGATTTATAACGTGTTCCCTTACTGCGTGTTTGAAATGAAACCTGAAAAAGACTTAAATTGAGTAGGTAATAAGATGATTTTCATTGAAAATTTTTATTTTGAGCCGTCTGTTTCACTGAAGGGCAAAGCTCTGCCTTTCCTCCTTCCACTTATCCCTATCTACCGCTGTTTGTGGCCAATCTTTATGAAGAAGTCGACTTTTCCTGACATTTCCTCATGTTAAATAAGTAAACTGGTCTTTCTTAGGGCCATAGCAGACACGATACCTATTAACACCCGGTTTCACACGAATCATATTTTAATCAACATACAACCTGACACTGACCTGCAAATTGCAAAAAAACGTAAGAAAATTTTTATTACGCTGGCGACCTTATAGCTTCCCCCTTAAGGTGATTCTTCCAATATACGTAGGCCGCGAAAATCAAAGTTTAATACGGTTTTTGCAAAGAAATTTGAAATTTCGTGGGCTTTAATATTGTTGAAATACAGTTTGACAAGTACTCAACTTCAAATTCTCAATTCAGAAACCAGGTGTATATCTTTGTAATGTTATCAGTATTTCCAGAGATTACTTTTACAAACGTACAAAACAATCGACGTTACCTCTTTATCATATTATTATACAAATTTTGTGTAGTGGTGTGGCGGCATCTACAACGCCACATGCGAACTACGCGTCATACTGACGTCATGCAAAATCCTACATCGCGCAAGCAGAGTTTACCGCGCAACTAGCATATACACAACGTCTCGACATCAATCGTCGGGCAGTTGCCCACCAGACAGAACACCCGTCTGGTCGGAGGATCCTCCCTTTTCTATTGAGTATGAGTGAACTTTACACCCTGTTCCTCATACCTCTAAAGTTGTACTAAAAGGTACACCTCTGCCGAACCCTTTCCCTTCCTACTGCTTGTGATCGCAAGCGCTTCTGGTGAGCATGAGGACCTGGGTCCAAATTCCCAGGTCGGGTAAAGTGTTATTAGGTTTTTATCTGGAATTTTGTTTGTAAGAAAGGAGGATGGCGAGTTTGGACCCAAATTATTTATAAATTAACGAAGTGTCATTTACTTGCAAGTTTATATTTACTGTAATTAAAAGTTTGGAAGAGGATTATATAAAAAATATTGAGTTACTAGGTGATGGGAATTAAAAGTTAGAAAAGATTTTTATTTACTTAAAAATAAGTCATCATGCAGTTATTAAACGCACCGTGTTTTGTATTACATTCCAACCTACACAATGAATTACGTTCTTACACTTATTACTAAACTTTTAGAATATTTATAAAAATCATACAAAAGTTAATATTAAAAATGCATTCTCATTTTTTATACAAAAATGTACAATATGATAATTATTGCAATTATTTGTGATAACGAAGAATGGAATGTTATGCTGTCAATAGGAGTTGGCTGCATATATTTCTAAATATATATATATAGTTGCACTATTAGATTCGTTCTAGGTTATTATCTTTTACCTTGCATATCTTTTTTCTCCCAGCCTCTACGACTTACTGCCCATTTGCTTTTTTGTGGGATTTATATAGTTCTACAACTAGTTATAAGTGTCCATACTGTACGGTACTCCTAACAGTGGGTCTCATTGTACATGCAACCTCGCCATCCTCCTTTTGAATTCTGATTCAAACTCTCACTCCCCCTATTACATGGGATTAAACATAATCTGGCGACATGTGGGTGTTCTATAGGTACACCTCTGCCACTGCGAAAACATGCGATGTTTTGTTATAGTATAGATTACACTTACCCTTTTCCACAAATATCACATATATGCTTAGGAGCACAGTGGGTCAACTCGTGTTTCTTCCAGAGACGCAACTTGTTGTATTCCTTATGGCACCGCGAGCAATAACCTCCAGACTTCTTCAAATGTTCTCGTCGATAGTGAAAATGCAATGCCAATAATGATTGTTTATTCTTTTCGCAAATGTGGCATAAAAAACGAATTGTACCTTTGCGCGGAAAGTGCGAATACCTGAAAATATTTTGGATAATACAGGTCGTTATGTCTATTTAATAGTTTTCCAGACCAAATTGCGGTCATGGAGACTAGCCATCGCCGCAGGAGATATTATAGTGCACAAGTGTGTGCGCAGACACAGGCGTCCTCTCTCTTCCCTCACTCTCATAGTCCGATGGAACGGCAATTCGACTCGACCGAAGACCGACTAGATCATGCGCAGGACCAACGGGTTAAGGTGCGTTCCAAAGCAAGGGGGTATCACACCGCCAACTTCCAAAGAAATTCCAAAGAAACTTACTGAGAAATTCCTAATGGAAGAACCCAGTATCACTTAGCTCGACCTGGGAATCGAACCCAGGACCCCACGCTCAGCAGTTGCGCTTGCGACCACAAACCAACGGGGCAGTTATGTCTATCAATAATGTATAACCGACTTCGTAATTGCTTTACCAACCTAAGATTCAATGTCATTTGCATGTCATAAAACGATAAGGTATTTGTCTGACAGTAAGATTTTGTTTACCCGACGACGTTTGTGTCGCCGGACGACCGACCGGCCATCTTTCAGACCTTGGACGCCACAAGGTCACTACCTTCCTCCACCTGTAATCACTGCGCCCTGCCAGGTGTCCTGCCGTTTAAGTTCTATGGTACGTAATCGGATATAGAAAACTTTCGTACCTGGATGAGGCTGGCACAGGAGCGTGGGGATTGGCACAAAAAAATGGAGGCCTATGCTCAGAAGTGGGTGTAGTGGGGCTGTGGATGATGATGATGATAAAAATATTTTCTATTTACTGCGAATTGTTGTTCACATAAGTACATAGGTACATAAACTCACGCCTTCCCACGGGACGAAGCAGAAACAGAACGCCAAACCAACGCCAACCGGAATTGTTGTCAAAAGTGATAAAGCGATTATGAGGTGGATTATAAATAGACTTGAAAAAAAAACGACTTACCTATGTGCAACAATAGCAGCCAGGTCGATGCCTACGTAATCACACAATTTGCACGATAAATCATTATTTGACCAATGATCATTCAAATGTATGCAAACATCTTTAGTAGTTGTGAAACTGAGATTGCAGAGACCTACAATATCAAAGAAAGAATTAAGTGAACCCTGTTCGTATGAACTTCTAACCGTTTAGTCGCGATTGGTCCAATATAAAGTACCTAGTTCCGAAATTAAACATTATTATGTATATATATTGTACTATATTTATTATTTTATTCATAATCATATTACAATTAATCATAATTATCTTGTTTTACTAGCTCAATCCCAAAAGCAAAACATTAAATTCTCGTGTGTCAAAACGGACCCTGGCACTCGCCGGCCGCTGCCGCGGCACCGCTCGCTTCGCTCGCTCGGCTCGTGCGTTGTGTGGTCACAGTTCTAACATAACCTAACCTAACCTACTTGCGAATTGTTTTTTTTTTATATTGTACCAAAACCCTTCTAACATACCGGGATGTTTCTATGTAGTTAAACAAGGAAATATAATAAAAAAAGCAGCCAAGTGCGAGTCCAACTCGCACTTGGCCGGTTCCGTACCGTATAATATTGAACACTACATATTTTTTTCATTATTAAGATCGAGCGAAAACGCTGAAAAAACACGTTTGTTGTATGGTTTAATTTTTGACTTTATTTTATTATTTGTTGACGCTGTCCTGCCTTAGTAATAGGGTCTGTTGGCACGCTTTGGGTACTGAACCCTAAAAACCACCTTAATCTTAGAGCAATAAAATTCATTTTGCACCAACGCCAAGATGCGACATGATTAGGCAAAAGAAGTCACTAAATATAATAAGTTATTACCACATGAAGATGAAGAGACATTTTGATTTTGGTTTCCAATAATTTCAATGTCGCTGTTTGATTCGTGTTCAATCTTAACATTATTTTGACCATTATATTGTCGACCTGAAAAAAAATTTGGAATATTAGATACAGACGGCGGCGCGCGGCGGCGGCGTAGGCTTCATACTCGTATTATGTTATACCACACATCAGTGGTAACGAATTTGGCATGACAGCGCCTATAAGTTGTAGCAGTTAAGGCGTTTTTCGTAGTTCTAGACTAGCACTACGAAAAACGCTTTTACTAGCACTGCTAGTGTTAGCAAGTCACATGATTGTTGAATGTTGATTTTTTTTGTTTAAATTATATCAGGTTTTGAATGATGTCTGGACTTTAAAAGAGACTGTGTCCTCAGAGTTTGTTTCGTTAATGTGATCCAGCCTATCCCTTGCTGCCCTCCCCCAGCGACGCCCTAAGCCAAGGTCTGTACCCCACAGGTGCCCTTAGTGTGTAGTCGCTTTTTTTTAAATTTTTTAGCCCTGGCTGGAGGCCTTAAGTTATTGAGGCACCCACAAGCAAGCCTGATTAAGCAGCCGACAACCTCCATGGTTGACCTGCGAGATGCCATATAAAATATAAAAATAAAGTTTCGCTCTTTCTTATCAGAGTAGCCAGATATGAAACACCGAACTCGTCTAGTATTAAAGCATAATTTATTTTTGACATGTAAAAGTGTGTGTACAAACCTACTAACAGAAATAAAATCATTTAACATTTAACACTGATGTGCGGTTACCTTTACCTACATGTACTATCGAGGAAGTTCATATCTATGCACCTTTAGGACTATTTTTCCCTGTAGCGCTCGGGCGCTAACAGTAACTAACGTAAAACAGATGCGGTCATCGTGTTCACGGGATTTTGTTCTAAAACTGCTTAGATATGAACTTCCTCGATAGTACAACCAATCAAGCCTACCCAAAGGGTGCAAAATATGTTCTTGCTGAACCCTAAAAATTTGTTGAAATCCTTACCTAAATCATAAGCATAATCTTGATCGAAATTCCGCCTTTTTGATATTTTGGTTTGACATACTTTTATGTGTTTGAGATAACATACTTTCCTCTCTGAAACATGAACTTGTGTTATTAGTTTACTATTTTAATAATGAAGATTAAAGCCACGGCAAACAAATACTCACATAATTTACCAATACCCGTTTAACCCCCGACGGGTTAAGGTTCCTCCAAACAGGCGCGACACGCGACGCGAATCGCACGCGACACAAAGGCACCGCTCGTAGCGGGACAGGCGCGTACAGCTCGCGCGATAAGTTTGGCTTTGACCGTTATTGCGCAGAAATCAGAAATTGGGTATCAACGGGCAATTAGCGGGGTGCGGGGCGGGTGTGTAGGCGCACGCGGTGCTCTGATTGGCGCTCCAGTCGTTCCCTGCCTCTCGCATCGATACGACGTACCGCGCACTCCTGTTGTATGTACAATCAAAAGTTCAAAAATCCGAAGGTCAAAGCCAAACTCTTATCACGCGAGCTGTAGGCGGTGACATTGTGTCGCGAACTCGCGACGCGTGTCGCGCCTGTTTGTAGAAACCTTTAGGCAGAGATGTAGGCAAACCCACATCTTGCCAGTTATGCTTTAGTCCCATGTAATAGGGAGTGAGCGTTTTGCCATCAATTGGGCACAAATCCAGACTTTGGGCTCTTACTGAGAAATTCCTGATCGAAAAACCCAATAACACTTTGCTCAACTAAAATTCAACCCAGGACCTCATGTTCAGCAGTGGCGCTAGTGACCACTAGACCAGAAAGGCAGGAAAAAAAACCTATACTAATTATAAACAGAAAATAGCCAGTTTAATAAAACCTATATTATAAACAGAAAATAACCTGTTTAAAAAAACCTATATTATAAACAGAAATTAACCTGTTTAAAAAAACCTATATTATAAACAGAAAATAACCTATTTATAAAAAACCGATATTATAAACAGAAAATAACCTGTTTAAAGAAAACCTGTACTACAAACAGAATAACCTGTTTAAAAAAAACCTATATTATAAACAGAATATAACCTGTTTAAAAAAACCTATATTATAAACAGAAAATAACCTATTTATAAAAAACCGATATTATAAACAGAAAATAACCTGTTTAAAGAAAACCTGTATTACAAACAGAATAACCTGTTTAAAAAAAACCTTTATTATAAACAGACAATAACCTGTTTAAAAAAAACTATATTAAAAACAGAAAATAACATGTTTAATTAAATTAACAGGAATTTCATTGCAGCCTGGAGTCAGAGATGATGAATGATAAAAACTGATACTAAAAATCCATAAAATGTTATACTTCTCACCATAATTAACTTTACACTTGGTGCAAGTGTAAATTTCTTTTTCCTTACTTCTTAGACTGCCATTCCTGTTACTTCTTTTGCAATCAATCTGTTTTGAATTCACTTCATTTCTAAGGCAATCCTTTTTCTTGTTGCTACTTTCATCATCCATCAATTTGGTATCAGTTTCATGATTCTCAGTTTTAATTTCAGGTGGCAAATTAACCATTTCACTGTCATCATCGGTAGAAAAATTAATATCAATATCAAAAAATGAATCAAATGGTTCTTCTTTAATTTGTGTTTTACTTGTTATAGGATCGTTGGCATTTTCATTAGTATTTTCACGGTTTTGATGTTTAACTATATAACATTTCTAAAACACAATCATAAAGTTAAAAATTTTCAGGACAATAAACGCTCAGATGTAATAACAATAAAAAGGGGGGCTGTGGCTCAGTAATAACAGCGCACAGAGCAATCAACCAGGTTAGCTACGCTTGCCTCGGTTCGTCCGTGGATGGGTGGGTGACCATCTTTACATACCAAGACCCCTCCGTGCCTCGGAAAGCTAGCTAAGCCGTTAGTCCCTGCTGTCATTCGTGAATTTTTGGCAGTTGTTACGGGTCATTAGAAGCCCAAAAAAGTCTGACAACCAGTCTTACCAAGGGGTATTGTATTACCCAGTAACTGGGGTGTGGAGGTCAGATAGGCAGTCGCTCCATGTAAAAATAAATACTGGTATTCAGCTGCATCCGGTTAGACTGGAAGCCAACCCCAACATAGTTGGCAAAAGGCTAGGCAGATGATGATGTCATAACAATAAAAAAAAAACAAAAAAAAAAAAACTTCCTTTGTCTTGTTCAGTGTCCTTCAACCAATTAATTAGGTAATAATTTAAATATTTATACTCAAACAAAAATGTATGTAATGTTTACACTCCGTGATGGTTAGATAATGATTTCTAGTATCTACTTGTCTACACATCTTATTATACCACTCCATATGCTGTGGTTCTTCTTTACAGGAGACTTAATATATAATAAATTAAGAATATTATCGTTCAATATAATTTGGCTATTTGTACTAAGTTAATGCGGACAAGAGTTTAAAAAGTGTCATTAATATGTATGTAGGTAGAATACCGTGGTTTAAGAGACCCATACAATCCATAGATAAATACTGTGTAGGTACTGGCTGGCTGGTTAACATTTATTCGTCGTGTAAAATCGTTAAATGAATAAGTTGACTTACCACATCAGAAATCACACATTTCCAAAGACTATGGGATTTATGGCATTTCTCCTTGAACTCAACATAACTTTGGACCTTTTCTGCACATATTTTGCACAGCAAACGTGGTTCGTCTTGGGTAGTTAACTAAAATTAAATAATTAGAGTTAAATAACAAACTAATAATTAATCAAGAGTTAAAATATGAAATAACCTAATAGGCTTGCGAATTGAGAGTAATAGTCCGAAAAACAAAACGTATTAACTCTTCAGATGAAATATTACGTTAAATATCTACAAAATGAGCTGTATATAATAAAAAAAACTTACAGTAAATCCAAAACAAAACTCAAAAAGTTTCAACCACCCATTCTGCTCTTCCATTAACACCATATCACCTTTATTAGCATCAAGACATATTCGACACGTACTTATTTTAATTGTGTTATCCGTTTTACGTATTATAGACATTGTTTCAATCTAAAAATAAGAAATTAAAATAACTTTGATTCAAATAACCTTACTTCTGACAAGACATTGACAACAACAACAAAGCTGAATGACGTTACATTGACAGTTCTAAAAGTCAACCAATCGGAATCTACGAGAGATTCGAATAATGGTTTGTGATTGGCTCAAACTTATGAATTGCTGTCTAACATTAGCGTTTCAGATCCGTTGCAATGTTACAATTCATAGCATCTGCAATCATCATTTTCTTGCTCAATTTATTTGGGGTCGGCCGCGGCGGCTGCACAACATGTATTTTTATTCTATAAAGGTACTTCTCTTTTAGTCGTCAAACTCAACTCAGACTCAGAATGTATTTCAATTAAAACCATTTACAGGCACTTTTGAATTGTCAAGTGGTCGGTCAGCGTCAGTCAGAAATATGAAGCTAATTGCCCATTCCAAAGCGTAGTAGATACCTATGGAGAAGAACAGGCACGAAACTCCACAATATTTTAAATTAAATTTGTTACTTACTTAAATCAATCATGTTGAATATCGACGGTGTTGTATCAATATCTAATAGGGTACTTACTTTAACTACAAAACCATGATTTTAGAGGAGGTGAAGAAAAAATTTTATTTAAATAGTTTTTAACATAGGAATAAAAAAGTTAGTATAAGTATTTAAAAAATTGTAGGAAACGTTTGTATTTGTGATATTTTTTAAAATTTAAGTACCTAACATTTTGATTAAAATCGACCCTTGAGTCGAACGATCCCCAGGAAAACAGTTTTATCGACGAATTCTAGTTTCTCTTGATTATCTCACAATCACTACATTTGACATTTGGTAAAGAAAATCATAGGCACTTAGTTTTTTTTTTTCCATTTAATACACAAATATTAGCAGTGAACCAATTTTGGACCTGCATTTGGACAGTCAACTCGTAAGTCATCCAATGTCTAGGCAAATATCATTTATCCATAGTTTCTTTGGTCTTCCCCACAGACTACCTATGGTATAGGATAGTCTTCCCCAACTCTTATAGCCATTCACAATGATACTCGAAACTTTCGTCTCGACACAACCAATTTTCCCAAAACTTATACCTAACTTTCTTCGTAATATTCTTTGTAGTTCGAGCCTCTGTGGTTGCAGCGTTCGTTTATCAAGAATAAAAAAACATCAAAAGTGTCTAGGGATCTAAGTATTTTGCCTTATTTCCTTTTTTTAAATAGTTTCCTTAGTAGGTACCTAAGTAAAGTTTTTGGCTTTTTCGTCCCTTTAGCAGTCTGCAAAATGGATTTCTTAACTTCTTTGGCTCTTAACCTTCTTTCATATATTTATTTTATATCTTTTCTTCTTTCTTGTTCTTGAATTTCAAGCTTGTTTGGAGTATTAGTCAATAATGCCGATTTTCTGCATTTCCTTCCCTTTCCATTATTCTTTCTGGGTCCTGCTTTTGATAGGGTGACATGGTTCGAAGAACATGTTCAGCACATTACGATGACATCGTTTAGCCCCTATGAGGGGCTTAAATTCATAGTGGCTAAAAGCTGTCGTCGTAATGTCCTGAATATGTTCTTCGAACAGGTGCTTTAGAAGGTGTTACTTTGTCGTAAGTATTCACAATTACTAAGCAAATATAATATGTTAACATTAGAATCTAGGCGTATAAGTTTCTAGAAGCCAACATACTACAATAAATGGTATTGTTCATAATCACTTCGATTCCATTGATCTCACGAGTAAGTTATGTTATGTGGTCCCCCGCACTGTAAATAAGCGTAGTGTCCGTGCGGGTACATTGTTCGCTGTAAACACCTGTCGGACTAATTCGGGATTGCGTCGCACGGTGGGCTGAAAATCAGCTTTCTTAGGGATTTCAATCAGCAAGTGCCTGATTTTTTGCCGGATATCGCTTCTATTAGTTGTTACTATATTCAAAAATGACACCCGAGGTAATTCTGCACAAAAACGAAGGAATTATAATTTTTTTACGAAAAATTTGTATGAAGGTAGTACCTATGAAAAAGTTAATTAAGTATCTCGCAAACAGCAAGGAAAACCGTAATATCCTTACAGGTGGTTATAGTACTAATTATTTATGATTTTTTGACATAATATTTATGTCATATAACGGTTATCGCTGCTAATTTTTATTTTAATTCGTCAAAATATTTTTATTTATTTTTACACATGAAACTGTTCCTTTTAGTGACTAAATTAAGAACATTGTTAATTATGAAGAATTTTATTGACCCAAATATTAAGACTATATCCTAAAACAAGAAAAATATTTAAAAAAATAGAAAAAATTAAATCAAATATTAAACATTTTCCTTATCACTGTCGTTGTCGGTCTCCAATTCTGAGCCAGATCCATCAGAATCCAACCGATTCCTTGATCACTTCAGAAGACTGTACGGAAATTAGCTGCAAACAAATATTGATTGGCCAAGTTGTGTGCAAACTTTAGTTAATCAAGAACCAACTGTTGGTATCTCACCAAGAGCACAATCAGACTCTCAAGAACCGTCGTCGTCAGCATCATTGTCCGTTCGCGTTGGAACGATGACAAAAAGGTCCCGAAAACCATTCGAAGATTTGGGAAGTAAACAGAAAAAGAGAAGATCTGATGATCATACAGGCGAAGACTCCAGTGAATTGGCATATGCAGCTGCAGCGCGTTTAAAAGAAGCAGGGCATGAGGATATCGCATCTGTGATCGAATACATAATGAAAAATCCTGAAGCAGCCGTTAAAATTAAAGAAACGCTTAAGAAACCAGTGAAAAAAGTCATATTTACACCAGAGAAAGCGCTTGAATTGCTTCTTTCACTAAAACTGTCAAAGTAGCAATATATTACTTTGAGAGAGGCTGCCATTCGGGAAGGTGCTAAGGATATTTATCCATCGTACTATAAAGTGCAACAAACTAAGCTTGATTGCTAACCTCCGAAGCAATCAGTGTCAGTTACGGATTCCTCGGCTAGGATTACACTTCAAGCTTTACTTGACATCACGGTGACGAGGATCTTTCAAAGTCTTTCTGACTATGCGGATGTGCAAAATAAGCAGCTAAAGCTGATATCCAAGTGGGGATTTGATGGTGCTTCCAACCACAGCCGATACAAGCAGAAAATGGAGGGTGAGCAAGATGATGCAAGCATTTTCATGACCTCCTTGGTGCCACTAAAACTGACAGATGGAGATAATACTGTATAGATGAACCCAAAACCATGCTCAACTTTGTATTGTCGTCCAGTTCATTTTAGTTTTGTAAAGGAGAGCGAAGCAGTTGTCATTGGTTTCAAAAGACAAATGGATGATGAAATTGAGGCCCATAACCCCACAGAGTGCATTAATATAACATGGTGACTCATCAACTAATGATGACAATGATCGACGCCAAAGTCTGCACGTACCTTTCTGAGGCCAGATCAAATGCATCGTGCTACCTGTGCTTAGCAAAACCTACGGAAAGTAACCGCTTAGATGTTGTAACATCAAAGACTGTGTGTGCTGACATATACGAATTTGGCTTGTCATCCCTACACGCACGTATTAATTGTATGGAATGTCTGTTACATATTGCGTACAGGCTCGACTTCAAACGGTGGGCAGCGAGAAGTAATGAGGACAAAGAAATGTTGCAGAACAGAAAACAATCTATTCAAAATAAATTGAAAGATCAGCTCAATCTGTTGATTGATATTGTAAAACAAGGCTCGGGAACTACCAATGACGGGAATAACCTCAAGAAAGTTTTTCGAGTTTCCCAATAAAACTGCAGCTATTACCGGGTTGGACGAAGATCTTATTAAAAGATTTGCTGTGATTTTGCAAGCGATAACATCTGATGAGAAGATTGACGTAATAAAATTTAAAGATTTTGCCCGCAAAACAGCAGAAAAGTACGTGGAATTGTATGACTGGTACTACATGTCGTCAACCGTACATAAATTATTAATACACGGGGCTGACATAATCGAGAAAAATGTTATTGTGCCGATTGGGACTCTCTCGGAAGTTAAACACTAAAATAGAGAGATGAATAGTTACGTTACATCACTAACACTTGACATGCAAGATTGAAACTATCTTAATACAAACAAACGCAGTTGAAAAAAACAGTTTAAACTTAGGTAAGTACTTTGGAAGTATTTTTGACACACTGACTCGCTACGCCCAGAACCTGACGGCACAGGCAGCGCCGCGGTGCTGTGCCGTCAGGTTTTGTGATCCAAAATGGCTCTTAATGGTAAATCAACCATCAATGCACTCAACATAATTCGTTAAAAAAATCATTCTTTATGTTCATCCCGTGTTACTTTCATACCTGGGTCTCCTCTACCCACCAAAAAGCGCCCTAATATTTCAAAATCAGTCTCAAATCACCGAATTTTATGATCTATAGCTGATTCTGCGAATTATTCAAGGAGCATGAGGCAAAAGTGAGATAAAATTGCTCAATTTATCAAACTAGTCAGTTTTTTGCGTTCAATGGAGAGAAACATTAGATCACTTTAAGCGTTCGCATTATTCTAAAGGGCAAAAACAGACACGAGTACATAACCCTTCCTTTCGGATTCGTTGAGTGAAAGCACTTAGGATTCTTTTTAATTTTGTAAAGAAGTTATCTAATATAGATATAATAATATTTTTCTGCTTTCTTCTTGTCTGTTTATATGTGTGTAGGTACATACATTGTTAAATAAATATATTCATTAATAAATAAAGATTTTAACCAAAATTCTAGTTATAATCCAGGTTCTGATTTGAAGTAGATAATGTGGGCTTGTATTTGCGGTCTGATCCTTGACTAGATATAAATACCTACCTGCTTACGTTGCTTATTAAATTAAATAAATAAAATAAAAAAGCCTTTTAGTTTCTTATCTTATATCTACACATATTTACAGTTCACTTCATAATACAATAAGCACTTAGATTTAAACACTTATATAACATTTTATAGTATTTTTCGGTTGAGTTATTTGTGTTTTTTTGTTATTTCTAGTTATTGGAGATAGGAACCCCTGCTCGGGTATCGGCTTCCTTATGCCTTGCATGTTACTTATAGTAAATTAAAATAAATTGATTAGGTTAATACTGTGTACTTAGAGGAGTTAGCCACCAACCAATAACTTACCACAGTTGTCACTACCTACATATTGGCTTATAAAAAGCAAGAAAAAAAAAACATTATCCAAATCACGTAAACGATAATGAACTTAAATAAAATTATAACATGGCAAATTGTATCAAAATTAACGAGCAACCCCGCTCACAAAATAAAAGACGAACGGTAATTTATATCGGCAAACTGCTAGCTTCGTGGGCGATGATAATCTTCAAATTCAAAGGGAAAGGTGAATATTCAGTGCACGTAGTACCCTCGTGCGTCTGCCCGTGCCGTACGTGCCTCTACTTGCCATAACTATTCCTACATTATAAGCAGATAGGTACTTCAGATATAAGAATAATCGAACAGACGCGAATGTTCTTTGAATTTATTGACTTGTGCCTACGAAGGAAAAATTTGGTTACAATAGGAGAGTACTAGAGACTACTAGTACTTTTGAGAGTATTTCCCGACTGCAATGGCATTATGATTTCACCCTCTACTTAACTTAAGTATATAGTTTTTTTCTTGTTTAAAGAAGGAGATTGCGAGGTAACCCCATCACAAGTATCCTTATAACCGGGGCTGACTCAATTTTGTGCTGAAGATCAATAGTATAAGAAACCAAAATACCTTTATTTTAGTTTTTTATTTATACTAGAAGACATGAATATAGAATAAATGTATGCTAATGACCTTTTAGCGTTTAGTCAGTCTCTGACTGGATACAGGAACTTCCAGAAAGTGGGAGGTCAAACTGCGAATCAACTTGATTCAGCAAAATATAGATTTGACCATTAGTAATTGAATTGCAAGGAGCCAGGACCTAATGTTCAGGTCTATCTCCTTACCCACCCAAGTTATTATTTGTCCGGTTAAAACATTGAAGACAAGTTCTCTGCCCACTTGTGAACTGAAAGAAATACATTTCAAGGGTAAAAGGACTGAAAGAAAAACATACGGATTTTTCCGGTTGCTCATCTCTGCGAGAAAATTGTGCGAGTCAACAAAAAAAATGGGTCAGTGTACTCATGCCGACGGGCATGAAATCTATCACAGTATTAACATGTAAGTATAACTATAATACACAGCTAAGCACAGAACCTGTCGAAGTGGCGGTGCTTGGGGACATAGGGCTCATTTCCACGCAGGAGACGAGAAGCCCGCCCAGGGCGTCTGGAATTACAAGCCGATTCCCGGCCACCGTAGGCGCGGGCTTGCGGATGGCGAGCAATGGGCAGCTCGCCGTCCGATAAGGACCAGGCCCGGGTCGAAGGCGCATTATGTTCCACGCGTGCCTCAAAGAGATGTCAGCACCAATGACGGGGTCCGCTAGGGCCGATGCTTGCCAGGGTTGCGGGAAAGTCCGAGAGGGTTACCGCGGCCCCTGGCACAGGCAACTGAAGGAATACGGGTGGGTTTTAGTTAGTAAGAGTCTGACACGCCCTCCCGCTCCGCCCAGAACGGGACAAGTAATTCGATGAGTTCCCAACCTCAAAAAAAAAGCAAGTCCAGCGGTGGACGTATTTCGGTTGAAATGTCGATACTGATGACAAATACATATAGTATTTAAGAGTACCCAGGTATTTAGAATAGAAAATTACTGCAGTACTGCAGTATGTACTGCTGTACTGTATGTACATAATGTACATTATGTACATACATACATACATTAACTCACGCCTTTATACCATGAAGGGTACGCAAAAACTACATAATGGTGCCGATTCCCTTGTTCACAAACTAAACTAAATTTAAGTTCAGCGCATCTTTTTCTTTCTATTTCATTAAGAAAAGGACAGAAGATAAATTTTAGTTTAGTCCTGTCAAATTAATCAGCGCCTGACACTACTCCATACAAGTTTAGACGTGATTAAAAAGTTGACTACTAAAATTACATCAAATTACGTCAGGTGCTGCCTAATTTGACAGGACTAAACTAATATTTATCTTCTGTCCTTTTCATAATGAAATAGAAAGATGCACTCAACTTAAATTTAGTTTAGTTTGTGAACAAGGGAATCGGCACCGTCACATGCTACGATCCTTAAATACTCCTTTTGCTTCGTTTACGTTACATCAATGACTGTACCGAATGGAAATCATAATTAGTAGATTATTAACCAAGGGGATAAAGCACTGTCTTCTGTCGCGGGTGACGATTTAAATCGCGAGCGTAATGAAGTACTCGAGGTTTACTCCCGAGCGTAGCGAGGTCGTTAAAAACTTAAATCACGAGCGAAGCGAGGGATTTAAGACGAGTCCTGAGTGTAGCGAGGGATTTAAGTTCACCCAAGACTAAGCCAGCTTTATCACCGAGGAAAATACTCTACTTTTCGTACCATTTGCGAAAAAATTAACACAATAATAATATGAGACAAGCATTTATTAAAAATAAACGTATTTTCAGAACATTAACTTACTTATAAAAATAAATTAAAATAAACTTAACGTTTATGTATTTGAAGAAAACAAAAACGCGGCAAATTCCTAGACTAATATTTTTTTGTCGGAAAAGCAAAGGCATCAAACTCATACGGCCTCGTCGATTTTCGTAATTTTATTTAATAATCATAATTGCATAATAAATGCATATTCCTTTTTCAAAAAGATGTATAATGCTTTATATACAAACTCAATGGTGTAAACACAGATGTAGTTCAGTATAAATTTCGGTAAGTATTCCTTTAAATCACATTCTCCCCCTAGAGGATGAATGAAATTCAGTACAATTTACTTTCCCTGTTTTTAACAGATTAAAAATGACTATTGTTATGTTCGCTTTTTGTGGCATAGAATGTCACTTTTTTGAGCAAGTGGTACGAAAAATATATTATGTGCTAAATATAGTCCCCAGCAAATGTTTTAAATAATAATAATAATATTTTATTAAACTCGTTTTTACTTAATTTCTAAATCCCCGCTGCCTATAGACAATCCTCTGGATAAGGACAACATTTTGCTTAGGACCTACACAAAGCGCTCCCAATTCTCATTACCCCTAAACATTACAGCTACAAAAGCAACATAAACATTTAATTTCGTCACCGCTGTCTATATTACCTATGCATACAATCGAAATATTGTAAGGGCCGTAATGGAACGCAGAATGAAACCCGAGACTCGCCGTACTTTAGCGGGCCCCGAGGCATTCATTAACGAGTTTTTGGACGCCGCTCTTAATGGAAGAAGTGTAGATGAATTAAAAATAATTTTGCACAAAGGCATGGGGGAGTTCTCCATAAATCTCATAGGTAATGCTTTTAAATTGGAGCAGGCGGGCTCTGATGTCAACGTTGGACGTCAAAGCCTTCCTTCTGGAAGGCAATAAATTCGGGTATCAAATACAATTACGAGGGTACTGCAATATCTCGTAAAGTTGCAGTCGGTTTAATGGGGCGAGTTTTGCTGTGTAGGTGAAAAACTGCGTATTTTTCGGGTGACTGTTTTCTTGAAAACGAGAAGCTTGATTGAAATGTGTAAAATGTGCATTTTATGAGTGTTTTATGTATCGTTTTGGAACGGTCATGGCGGAGCTCTCGAGTTCAGCTACTTGCTGAATTTTCAGTAGATGTAAACATTTTTCTAAGGTTGTAAACTCATGCTCGTGTTTGTATGTGTGTGTGTGTTTTTTATATTTCTTTATGCGGCACAGTTAGTGCATATAAGCTGACTTCAAGTGACATTTTAAATACTACGATAAATGGATGGATGTCTGGGTACTCTGTCTGGGATGGGTCTGTTATGCACTCTTAATAAAGTTGATGGATTTTCTCATAATTTTAATCTTAGCAGTAATTTTACTTTTTAAGGCTTGAGCCAAAAGGAAGTTGATTTCCGAGATTGTCATTGGAAACGTTGATAAGATCGATTGATATGAGCCACTGCTTGTTGCGGTTAATCAACAAGTTGGCAACCTATCAAGTAGGTTCCCTACTACCTCTTATGTAATTTGACCTTCCCTGTTGCTAACTGATTGTTTTCCCTTTACCCAATTTAGACAGTGAGGAAGGTTTATTGATTCGAATTGGAAACTTTTAATACACACACACACACACACATATACTCACGCCTTCTTTCCATGGGGGCAGGTAGAAACTTTTAACGGCGTGGTTGGCGCAGTGGTTAAGCGATTGACTGCTGCGCTGAGTGTCGCGTCGCGGGAACAAATATTTGTATGACCTACAAGTAGTGGTTACGGGTCTGGGTGTTTGTGTATGTGAGTTTAAATGTTTATAAACGCACCCACAATACAGGAGAAATTCCTAGGGTAGAGGAATGTCTAAAAAAAAACTACAGAACGCCACCTACTACGATCTATATACTCTATATATATATCATACTCTTTTTGCTTCGTTTACGTTCATTTCTTCGGGTCATATACACACATAGAGCAACACGGGCCACCGGCGGACCGGAGTATACACAGCACTATTGTAAAATAGTGTTAATTGTAGGGGTCCTACCATATACAATAAATTGCCAGATGTAATGAAAAATGATACAATTAAATACTTTAAAAAGCAATTAGTGGCCTTCCTAATAGAAAAATGACATTATTCGATTAATGATTTTTTAACGGACAAAACTTTTTAATTGGCAATGTGTTCAGTAAATATAATTAATATTATCTTGAACATTATGACTTATTATATACATTTATTTGGTATTTTATTATATATTATATATATATGTGGCATTAGGTTTCTATTATATTTTTGCCATTATTTGTGTCACACATTGATCTCTCTATTTTCAATCCTTGTTGCTTTATTTTTGCATACTTTTTGTATACTGTTATTACAGTGCTTGTTAAATTTATATAAGAAATCTTCCAATTTACCACTTAT
This sequence comes from Brachylomia viminalis, assembly GCA_937001585.2. NCBI lineage: Eukaryota > Metazoa > Arthropoda > Insecta > Lepidoptera > Noctuidae > Brachylomia > Brachylomia viminalis. The sequence continues at coordinate 6,551,029 of OW443302.2, read as the reverse complement.
AATGAATACTCAAATGTCTACTAAAATTCAAAATGTTGGATAATCTTTCCATTTATTATCAGAACTGTCGAGGGATCAGGACTAAACTGAACACATTGTACATTAATATATTATCGCATGCATACGATATCATAATTTTGACTGAAACTTGGTTGACGCCGGATATTTCCGAAAATGAATTCATTGACTCTCGATACACAGTTTTCAGACACGATCGCGATCGAGCAGTTTCAAATAAAAAAGACGGGGGAGGCGTCCTAATAGCTGTCTTCAAGGATCTTATTCCATCTTGTCTCACACTGTCACCCCCATTAATTCTACCAGAACATCAAATAATTAAAGTCCTCCTTTATGATTGTAAAAATCTACTTCTTTGTGCCACTTACATACCTCCAAACACCTCAGAAGAAATTTATGTAAACTTCATGAATTCGTTATCGAAATTATTTGATGATCCTTACATAGAACACATTATTTTAGCAGGCGACTTTAACCTACCAGAACTTAACTGGATTAATGCACCGTCATACATTGTGTGTGCCACGAATAACACCTATTCGGACACAAGTAGGCATTTACTAAACTTTTGCTCACGATTTGATTTGAATCAATTTAACAATTTTAATAATCGTAACGGACGTATTATCGACCTGTTTTTTTGCAATACACATGCTGTCGCTTGTAATCCTAATACTCCTCTCTTACCTATAGACACTCACCATCCTTCATTTTATATACAAATACCATTTAAAAAACCCTCACGAATGCCTAAACAGTCGAATATAAAACCACTAAATTATCACAAATCTAATTATAATGCAATAAATACAGACATTGAAAACGCTGATTGGAACATGTTACTCAATGATTTACCACCTGATGAAGCGGTCTCTACTTTCTACGAAAAATTATACGAAATTATTAAATTACATACTCCCACTCACAAAACCAAAAACTTCAAATTCCCTCGCTGGTTCTCTAAATCACTTTTGCATTTATTTAAAATGAAATCTCGAACGTGGATTAAGTGGAAGAAATATGTAAACATTAGTGACTACGAACTATTTTCTATTTACAGAGCAAAATTCAAAAAACAGGCCGACATATGTTATAAAAAATATATGAATTTTGTGGAGGACAGCGTGGAAAATAACGTTAAAGCGTTTTGGACGTACGTTTCTAATCGTAACTCCAGTAATAGTATCCCAGCTACAGTTCACTATCTCCAACAGTCTTCCAATGACCCTACTACTACTTGTGACTTGTTCTCAATGTTTTTCCAATCCGTTTATGAACCGTCTGCTTTCGATCATAAGTCATGGGTACCACCTCCCGCTAATCCTGATAACGATATCAATCTTTGTAATTTGCACTTTCCTGTATACAAAATTCAAAAAGAACTTAAATCATTGGATGCCTCTAAGGGTCCTGGGCCAGATGGTATTCCCTCGATCTTTTTAAAAAATACTTGTGACACATTGTGCTTTCCGTTGTTTATATTATATAATAAATGCGTTGCCTATGGCGTATTCCCTGATGTGTGGAAACGAGCAAATATTGTTCCAATCCATAAAGGCGGCTCCAAGAGTGATGTATCTACATATCGTCCAATCTCGTTGTTGTCGGGGCTTTCAAAACTTTTTGAAAGATTAGTGCATAGTGAGATATATCCAATCATTCAGCGTGTAATATTGAAAGCACCACTTGGGTTCGTCAGAGGAAGGTCCTGTATAAGTAACCTCCTTATTTTCACAACACATCTGTTTGAAGGCTTAGACAAGAGGCAGCAAATTGATGCTGTTTATACAGACTTTCAAAAGGCGTTCGATAAGGTAGATCATAAGCTATTACTCAACAAAATCGCATTCAACGGTATTAGAGGAGATTTACTGCGTTGGTTCGTGTCGTATGTCACTAATAGGACTCAGAAGGTTGTCATTAATGGGTTTGAGTCTCATACAATAAAGGTCACTTCAGGAGTCCCCCAAGGCTCAATTTTAGGGCCCCTTCTGTTTATCTTATTCATCAACGACATCAAAGATTGCTTTAAGAGTTCAAAGTTCCTACTATACGCGGACGATTTAAAAATTTACAAAAATATTACCGTTCCAACCGACTGTTTAGAATTTCAGAAGGATCTTGACTGTTTCTCGGAATACTGCACTGTTAATAAGCTTCACCTTAGTATCTCTAAATGTTACAGCATTACGTTTACTAAGAAAAAACATGTGCTGAATTTCAATTACTTTCTTGGAAACACTACCCTAAACAAGGTTTCATCCCTCCGTGACCTAGGCGTAAATCTTGACTCAAAGCTCCATCTTGACACCCATGTGGACAACATAGTCAATAAGGCTTATAAAATGTTTGGTTTCGTAATGAGAGCGTCTAGAGAATTTCATCGGCCTTCTACCTACTTGCATCTATACAGATCAATAATAAGGCCACAACTTGAATACGCAGTACCCATTTGGAACCCTTATTACAAAAAGTACATTGGGATCATTGAGTTGGTTCAACGTAAGTACCTCCGTTCCATGCATCACAGATGCTATAAAACCAAAATGTCCTATAAATTATTACTAGAAAAATATAACCTCATAACCCTACAATCCCGTCGCACCCTACTTGAAATGATGACTCTGTTTAGTATATGCCGTAATAAATTTGATTGTACTGATCTTGTGAACAGTTTGTGCTACCTGATCCCTCGTACTGTAATCGGTCGAGAGGTTCGTTCGAGACGCCTATTTGCTACTTCGTTTTGTCGAACGAACTCAGGCACTCGCTCACCGTTACATCGCTTGGTTGACACCTATAATAAACAGTTTGGCTCTACTGATATTATGTTTCTCAGCAAAGCTGTATTTAAGAGTGAGATTACAACTATTTTAAGAGATAGCCCTAGTATAGTTAATAAGTGTTTTTTTTTAAAGTGTTTTTTTAACTTGCTCTGCTAACAGCTAGCTATTCTGTATTGTAATCTGTGGATAACGTCTTGAGTAGTGTATTTGTTACTTTTATTGCAAGTTTTATATTGTATGCCTACTGTGTAATATACTGCTGTTTGTTATTCCTAACAAATAAAATAAAATATTAACCCTTTGTTTTGACATTTTTCAATATTAATAATTCTGAATGTGACATTTAACTTCTAGATAGCTTCTTAACTATTTTTATAATTTTTGCGTGCCTATTTCCAAGCAGAATGTGCATGGCTCACTCATATCTACTCCACCTGTATTAAATGTAACCTACATTCGTTGCAAATAAAGGATTGATTGGTTACTAGTTAGTAACTTTCTGCAGAACATCACCAATAAGGTCAATATATGAAATTTGAAACATTTTATTTATATACTGAGAAACGTGCGTTTCTAAGTTTCAGTAAAAACTAAAAAGTTAACCTAACTCTGTGTTAAGTAGGTACTTACTTATGTGACGAAGTGAGCTACGATTGTATTCTTCACAAATTACTTATTTATAAGAGGTAACATTAATATAAATTACAAATTACTCATTTGTACTCAAATGGTTCATTTCTAAGTGTCTACAATTTTGGAGACACTCAGTGGAGCATAGTGCCTTTAAGCTCACAATCAAGTGGACGATACAATAAAAAAATCTTCCGAGCCTTTTCTCAACTATATATTGGGGTTGGCTTCCAGTCTTACCGGATGCAGCTGAATACTAGTATTTTACATGAGCGACTGCCTATCAGACCTCCAGTCAACACAGTTACTGAGTAACACGATACCTCTTGGTAAGACTGATTGTCAGACTTGGGCTTCTGACTGGTAGTCGTTACGGGTGTAATGACTTTCAAAGATATAATTATGAATGACATCCGGGACCAACGGCTTAACATGCTTTCCGAAGCACAGAGGGGTCTCGATATGTAATTAAACTTGAAATTTATTTATTTGCCAGAAAGAAAGAATAGAAAGAAAATGCGTTTATTTGCGGTAAACATGACGCAAAAAATAACACAAACACAAAAACAAATAAGAAAAGTTGGGGGAAACATGCGTCACATTCACGCAAAACGGCTATCGCTCAGCATTTTGCTGCGACCCTATGCAAGACAGAGCCCCAGCGCTGGTTTTCAGCGACAGCCGGCGCTGACGTAGTGACGTCGTCCGGTGAGGCAAACAATAGTTAGGACGCTGTACCAGTACAGCGTACTTACGAACGTTGCACTTAAATAAAAATAATATAATTAAATTCAAATGTTATAGAATATACTAAACAGAAATAGACATACATGCTACGAGAATATCATCCTCAATAAACGTTTTACGCTTTATGGCAACATTTCAAAGCGTCTCATTTGACGTACACCCAACCTGCACCAAAGAATATAGGTACATACATAATAACACGGTAAAATAATTTTAGTCTCACTATCACTGCACTTATCAGTCGTGCAAATATTTCTAGTAAGTACATGCATATTAATATCATGAAATTACGTCAATGTCATTAGCCATACACAACATAATCTTAATAAAAGGAGGATGGCGAGTTTGGACCCACATTATTTATAAGTTAACGAAGTGTCATTCACTTGCAAGTTCATATTTACTATAATAAAGAGTTTGTAATAGGATAAGGATGGAAATTAAAAGTTAGAAAATATTTTTATTTACTTAAAAATAAGTCATCATCCAGTTAATTAACGCACCGTGTTTCGTATTACATTCCAACCTATCCATTACATGATTTACGTTCTTACATTTGTAGATGTTAACACTTGTTTTTTTTTTGTTTGTTATAAAGCTTGTAAAATATAAAAAAAAACATACAAAAGTAAGGCATTCACGTTTTTTATACAAAAATGTACAATATTATAATTATTACGATTTTTAGTGATAACGTAAAATTGATTGATAAGCTGTCAATAGGAGTTGGCTGTATAGGTATAGTTGCATTATTCGATTCGTTTTAGGTTATAATATTTTACGTTGCATATCTTTTTTGTCCCAGCCTCTACGACTTACTGCCCATTTGCTTTTTTGTTAGTTTTATATCGTTCTACGACTGGTTATAAATAGGTACTGTATGATACTCCTAACAGTGGGTCCCATTGTACATGCAACCTCGCCATCCTCCTTTACAGTCTTGTTTCGTTAATAACAATTAGGTACATTTCATTATTTATTATATTAAATTAGTTTAATATTAGATTATAACTCACAGTTAAGACAGTTCATCAATTTATTGATTAGGTTTATAAATACTGTCAATAATTACAATTTAAATAAATGTTCGCTGTAAAGTTATACATCATGTCTGTTTAAAATTTAAATAGTCATACATTGAATAAAAACATCTGTCACAAAGGCAATTGTTTAAAGTTCTATTACATTCCAAGTTATTCATTTTTATTACTTTTTCCGGTAGTTTATTATACATTTTTATCGCCATGATGTAAGTTTCTGTTACATAACTTCAATCTGCTTCGAGGTACTACCAGAGGTTTTAATGGACGGTCACCCATCTACAAACCGACCGCGGCAAGCGTAGCTTAATCTTTGATCGGCCTGTGCGTCTGATACTATTTTGCCACGAACCCCATACAATCAAAAGTACGATATGACTACGAATTGTTCATCCCTATATGTGGCGTCCAAAGTCCCAACGTGTCATGGTGACCAGTCTTTTAATTCCACTTGTTGCTCCAACTTAGCGAATAAGTGGAACCAATGTTTGCACAGATAAGTGAATAAAGCTAAGTGAATAATATTATCTTAGTTGATGTTATCGTAGTACCTACCTAGTTAGTTAGCAGACTTGAATTTGAAAGCTAGTGTGACATTATGGTGTTTTCAACGGGAAATAGATACTTAGGTACTTATATTTCACTATGGAATTCTCAGTTCTGAACTGATTTTCAAACGCCAATGCAGCGATTAGACAAACGTATTTTTTTCTATTATCGTTTTTAAAGGGTTTATAAAAAAAATACCTCAATACAAGTAATTAAGTAGTTAATCCTATTAAGCGAAAATATAGATATAACGCTACATTGGGTAGTAATAACACTAATCCCGATAAATAACTTAAAATATTGTAGGCACCTGAATAATCCGCTTACTTTCTAAATATTCATAAAGCTTGGCTGAAAGGCCTGATAAAACTGAGGATAAGTATTTTGTATTACGAAGCAAACCTTCATAGTAACTGTTATCTCCTAATACCGTATCCAAAAACGGTGTAGTCGAGTTTTATAAAGCAAAGTTACTTTAGCCCGCGGTTTCTCTCGCATCCTATGGGAACATATTCTTGTACCCAGATAGAATACCTTTATGTCATTCTTCAAGGTTCAAGCCGTTTTTACACCAAATTTTATCAAAATTGGTTCAGTGATTTAGCCGTGCAACCGTTACATACAAACATGGATGTAAAAATGCATTTACATGCATGGATATGGATGTCGAAAGCCCGAACCGACGATGTACTAAAAGGACTGGCTTGGTCAGCTACAGAATTCGCTATTCGTAGGCGAAGCGACAGCTTGGTCATGCCTATCATTTATTTTGTGTAGTAGGTACCAACCCATTTTTTTTTTCCATTTTGTTATGTCTCTGTTTGTTTAGTTCTATTAATTTACTTTTACTGTTTGCTTTAGTTTTATATTCCATCACGTAATGTTAATTTAAACTTGTATTTTTAAATTCTAGATAATTAGATAAATTTTGATTTTATAGTACAGTGCTTGTGGCACACCTAATATCTTTATGGGGCATGCGGTGCTAACCTGTAAGAAATTGTTACACTAACCCTAGATTATGGAGAGTTAATTTTAATATGTTCAGTGTAAACAATTGTTGGTTGGCCAATACAGGAATATAAAAATGAAAAAAATAAACCCATCTACTATGTATGTAAGTATGCTGCATTTATGACAGTATCTCGCTCGGGTTTAAAACACCCGAGCGAGATATAACCATCTATCGAAGTGTATTCGTAGTTCGATAGGTATGATTGAAAATTGATGGTTCAGATAAAGCTTGTGTTGGGATATTGTTCTGGATAGAAATACTACGGGTTAAGTTAATATGTTTAATTTTGTTTTTTTTTAGGTCACAAATTAATAAAGGTTTGGGATTAAGTAAAACACCACAAAAATCAACATCCACGTGATGGTCATTTATTGTCCAACTGCAGAGCAAGCCTTCTTCTTCCTTCTTCTTCTTCCTTTCTTCAAGAGATGTCAGCATCGAAGAGGGGGCCCACTAGGGCCCAAGCCTGCCGGGAAAGCGGGATCATCCGAAAGGGGTACCGCTGACCCGGAACATAAAGGGCCAAGGAAAGGGTTTTAGTCAGTAAGAGTCTGACACTCCCTTCCGCTCCACCCAGAGCGGGAGGAGTCATTTGATGATTTCCCATCCTCAAAAAAAAAAAAAAAAAAAGCCTTCTAACCACGCAATCAGAGGAGCAAGCTTGTAAATGCAGCCGATCGATTTTGTAAAAATCAGTCAGAGCTTTCCAGCACCATGTGGAATACTCACTTCAAGCTCACTTCACCTAAGTATTCATTTTGAGAGAATAGACTGGCGAGTTTTGTCGCGATGTTTTTATTCCTGCAAGTCAGTGGCCAGCCACCATTTAAAGAAAGAGGAGTAAATCTCGAACTACTTAGTTGATAAAAGTCTGAAAGTGAGAATCAATTTCTCAAGCTGTAACAAAAACATAAGAACCTAATGTATACTACTATCATAAATAGGTCAATTTTGTGAGTTTGTAAATAAGGGGGTAATCTTCGGAACAACTGATCAGATTCCGATAATTCACTAATGGGAAGCTACAGTACTAATGCCGTGTACCATAGCAAATATTTATGTTAAATCAAGAAATTTCAGAGCAATGATGGTGGTCTAGTGGTAATGGCCGCGTTCGAACCCAAGCAGGTACTTTACTTACTACTTATCACCACTGCTCTCAAAACGGCGAAGAAAAACATCGTGAGGAAACCGGCATGTCCTAGAACCAAAAATTCGAAGACATGTGACATCTACTAACCGCACTGAGCTCGCGTGGTGGATTATGGCCATGGGAACATTATAGGCTGCTTATGCTTATGCAAGAAATTTCATCATAGGTAATAAATTCGTAAACACAAATCTGAACGGGTATTCAAATGGGTTTTTAAAACGCATGCACACAGTTTAACTTATACATTAGCTCCAAGCGGTGAACGTATCGCGCGAACGCCGCGTTTTAATAATACATTATTCTAAACGTGAAAATAACCACTGTATGAGGAAAAAGAGAAATACTTCTCAGAACAAATAGCAATTCGGAACTCAACAAATATGTTTTATTGCTGCGATACACGGTGTAACGTCCTAAATACCTAACTACCGAATACTTTACAATTGGAGATGCCGACAAATAGCGATCACAATCATGTCTCACCTTCCTATACATAAGGTAAAGGATAATAAACTTTATATTGAAATCCTTAGAATGGCCTTTCCTTTAACCCTAACAAAACCTTGAATTATTAAACTCCTTTCACCTTTTTTCGCTTTCTGTAGTAACATTTACTGCAACATCGCAATGGCGAATACTACATAAGGTATGTCAAACCATATTATAAGTTTGTCAAGTTTTTTTTTGTCTATAATTGTCTCTCCAGAAGAGGGAGTCTTTCAGCCGATATGAAGATGATGATATATATCTGCTAACCTATGAACAACATTGCCTAAGTCCTTTAAAATTCTGACCCTTCTCTTCACCATTAGTTTGGCTTCTCCATGTTCGAGAACTTTGTCATCACTACACTGGAGGCGCCGGTGGGGCCTGCCCAGCGGCATGGCTACGCGGACATGGCGGTGGTAACTCCTGCCGTAGTGCGCCATCTGCGACAGTGCGACAGCGGGGCCGCATCAGTGGTCCTTCTTTATCAACCTGTCCTGTGTCTCAGTGAAGACAGCACCGGGTAGCTATTCCCGCAAGAGACTTAGCGTCATTACATTGAGTTTTATTTTTTTATTGTGGTCTTCCGAGAAACGCCTTTGAATGTCAGGAATACTAAAATTATAAAGAGAGGTTAACTTCGGAACATTTTATTTAAAGCACTTGTTAGATTGTAACAAGACTGAATTTGTAGATAGCCAGATTGTTATTACCTAGTCTTTTTGTAAGAATGTTTTAGTTATTTTTATTGTGTTTTTGATTACGGCGTGACGATTCGATCTCATCCATGACTGATTGTCCGGTAAGGGAAATATAGTGATGAAATAAACAATTGGGTTGCCCAGTAGGTACTAGAACGATAGGTACTTAACAAGAGGTATAAGTTTATAAAAAAAGTATTTACACAATAGAGACACTTTTACAAGCCAGCACCTGAAATACCTACTCTTAGATTTATGGTTAATCAGGCACAAAGTTTTGTAAAATCGTTAATGTTTTCAAACATTGTGTTTTAAAATATCAACCAATTGATAACATTTGAAGTGATAAATTTTTTGCCTACATTTGATTTTCATTTTCTGAAAACTAATGTCTCAGCATATTATATTATGTTTCTATTATGTGACATGCATACGTTTATTTACGTGACTACATTTTATAAAATGTTATTTATTTATTTATTTAACACTTTAAGCACACAAATGTACAGAGGCGGACTTAATGCCATAGGCATTTTCTACCAGTCAACCTTTGGGTGATGCAGAGACAAACAGTGGTAGGTGCAATTTATAATGATAATTTAGGATTAAATAATTTTAAATAATATATAGACACGTATAAACTTGTTTAGTCTATAAATACATATAATATATGTACCTAATTATATATAAATATAAGCACAAATAAATGTACATAAATACAAGAGTATGTTAAAAACAAATAGGATACACAATGAGAAAACATTACCGCTGTGATGATACTGCCAGCTTCTTACGAATGTGCTCGCGAACTTTAGTTTTAAAGGATAATCGGTTGGTTGCCATCCTGATTTCCTGGGGGAGTGCATTCCACAGAGAGATAGATTGAACAAAGAAGGAAGAGTGAATGAAGTCTGTGCGGTGAGTGGGACATTGAAGAAGACGATTGTGTGAAGAACGTAGATTTCTATTGTGGTTGGCGCAAATGTACTGAAAGTGGGGGGCTAGATAACCAGGGGAAGAGGGAGAGTCAAGAAATGAAAACAAGGTAGTCAGCGCCCTTTGCTCTCTGCGCTGACGTATGGGCAACCACTTTAGAAGCGACCGATGGGCAGAGACGTGATCATATTGCGATCAGTTGCGATTTTTGTAAATATAACGAGATTCAATAAAGCAAAAAATACTAAACTAGCCCCGTAAAACATCACGTAGCATAAAGTAAATAAAGCATTGAAAAAATATGATAGCTACATACATACCCAAACATATATTTTATTATAAGAAACTCCGAAATTCATGATCTAAAAATATCATTCAAATGCAAAATATTTTATTTCACGTGAACTTAAATGGACCATTATGAAGCGTCAGTTACCTATGGGGAAGTGTCGGTAAAAACACCGCGGTTGCTCTTTAAAAAATAGGCTTTTACAATGTTTCCAAATTACACTGTTAATAATATGTTGACAGCACGGTTGGCGCAGTGGTTAAGCGATTGTCTACTGCGCTGCGTGTCGCGGGTTCGATTCCCGCACGGAACAAATATTTGTATGATCTACAAGTAGTTTTTTCGGGTCTGGCTGTTTGTGTATGTGAGTTTAAATGTTTGTAAACACACCCACAATACAGGAAAAATTCCTAGTGTGGGGCAATAATAATAATAATAATATGTATGGGAGGACGGCGTAGGCCTATTAACAAGTACTAAGTACATAACAAAATAGAAAATAGTCAACAAATCGAATGGTCCATCGATCTATATAAAAACGTTCTTAAACTTTATTGATGCGACTAGGAAAGGGTACTATTATTAGCTTGATCTAGTAATAATGAAATAGGTACCTAACACATGAGGCATCCCAATCTTCATCAGCATCAATCAAGAAAAATAATCAAACTGTTCAAATATTGAATCCAATAAATCTTCTAATATATCTAAATAAAGAATAATAAATCTTTCAAATAAATCTTCGTTCACATTAGAAAAAACAATTTAATAAATTATCACTCATAAAAGAAATGACAACGAGTTGACTGACGTTTATCTTTAAATCTATTGTCTCTTTCTAAAGAGCTATTAATAATTTTAGTTGTTGCCAAAGTTCCATTATATTTTGATTCAAAAGTTATCAGTACCAGAAGGACCGGCTTAATTTGATCGCTTTATATTTTATTAATTTCGTAACTAAACTTTTATAAGGTATTTTCATTCATAAAAGTCGCATTAGGAACTAACGAACCTAATAACAAAATAAAAAATTGGATGTTTTCGTTACATTAAATGGCAGTTGCAATTTTAGTCATTGGCATTCATTTTAATGATTTTCTCCTTTATCTGTTAAACAAGGCGCTCTATTTATAAATAAATACGATTCTTTACTTATTTAAGTCTTAATCATTTGCAATTATTTTATAACCTTGCATAAGCCCCATTTGAGATGTTAATTCATTTATTCATCGATTTTTAAAGTCAAGAAAAACAATTAACGATAACCACTGCTGAAAATATCCAGCTCCTTTTTCACTCTTCCAAAATCAAACATTCATAGCAACCCCCACTAAAGCCGAACCCTTAAACTTATCGAAGTGCATTCAAGAGCCAGAACTTTAACGTTAGAATCACCCCCGAAGATAGCCCTAATAATGTCTGTGCGTACGTCATTATAGGCCAGGTGTTCACCGCTATTTACCACCCTACTTACTCGGGTGCTCACTGTGGGGGCGTAGTTCCACGCTTATGGATCGAGGGGAACCCGACCAGTGAGTACCGAAGTGCCGGCCCGCGCGGACGCCTCGCACTAAGACCCTTACACTGGCGAAACGAGACACACATACGTAACCATCAACGCTAGAAAGAGACAACAGCAGCTCCCTTTTCAACAGGTCGTTATTGTAACTTCCACTAAATGGTGATTCCGTGCAATAATTCTTACTTCTATTGTACTTTTATTAAATCGTTCGCTTAAACTTTTATGAGTTTGCAGTTATGCTTCGGAAGTTACTTTTGCTAACGAATTTTACGTTTATCTGATTTTAGTGGGGTTCTGTGTGTATTATTGTAGGAAAATTTTGGGCTTGTTGTGATAATAAATTGTGACACGATCAAGTTTTGATAACACCATTTTATAAACAAAAGTTACGTAGTTATGAACGCAACAAACATATTATTACGTGCAGCCAACCAAATAACAAAAACCGAGTACAATTTTCCAAAAGGTACATTTAAAAAAAACAAAAGAAAATTCATAGTACTGATGTCATAAGCTGTTCGCTAGCTCGTATGAGTAGTACCTCCGCCACCCACCTGATGATATGTGGCCACAGACGTCAATTTATATCAATGAGGCGCGTATTCTGACATAATATCCGATTGTTATCTCCACACACTTTAACATTACCGCCGAATAAAATCTAAGGAGGTTTTATTCCTGATTTTTTTTGATAAATGGGGTTTCCAGTGGATGTGATTGTGGATTCTGCAGGTGTCCACCCTGTCATTATTGTACTATAATCTTAGACTGAAAATTTTCTTTTGGACCTGCTTGACCTACTTTACTGATAGTGGGTCTTGAAAAGAATGTAGTAAGGGAATCGATGCGTCGTTTTTCTTTAATATTGTGAAATGGGTTCCTGAAAAAAGGGTTTAATAGAACAACCTTGTTGAAACATGTTATCATGATAATAATGCGGTGATCCTCAATTTTAATGATAATATTATAATCGACATCATTTTACTGATTTATAATGTATATTTATTGATATTATTGTTGATAAATATACATACTTTACAAATGTAAATTTCACGATTAATGAATTATGAAAGCATGTTTATTTAACAGTGAATTAAGCACGAACTTCCTTCGTGTTACAGCTATTAATATTATCACAATATTTAAGTGAATATTGATCACATTAAAAATTAAAATCCTAAAATTAAAATAAGAGCAAAACCAAGTGCTCGGTAGTCATAACTTCAAATTGTGGAAGGCAGTGCATCTTCTAATTACACCGGAATTAAACACAAAGACAATTTTATTTTACGAGCGCTCTATGCGCTCATAAAAATAACCAAGATTTATTAGAATGCTTTTAAAATACTACTTTTAGTTTTATTTTATGACTTGGAATTTTATTGCGAAAAAACAATATAATTGGTTAGGTATACGACTAAGAAAATCATATTTTTTCCAATGAATTTACCAGTTGATGTACCAAGACAGAAAATATTGAACAAATTGCTCCAATTAACTTAATAGTCTCTTAATATATGCCCCGTATTCAGTGCACCAAGCATTGCACTTAATTAGTCAATTGAAACATGCTACGAGCTCCTACGAACCTCTACGGGCGTGCTACGAGCTACACATTTCTGTAGCACGGCTACGCGGTCTATTCATTGGCGGCAATGGAACTATTAACTGTAGTTGAAGCACGTCGGGAGGTGGTGTAAAACCTTTTTACTGAAATTAGTGATGCAATAAGTGTAGAATGGAGTTTCGTGTCTAATAGATTTGTGAGGGAGTCTTCTTTGCAAGTGGGGTAGAAGTTAAGTAGTGAACTCTTGATGCCTGGATGGCTAGGAAAAATGTTATGTTTCTTATTATGAAATACTTTATCAACGTCAATGCCATATTGACATAATAATAATAAAAGGTGAATACTGTAAAGCATATGTATCTCCTAAAAATAGGTCATGTCCTCTTCATAAGGCGGCTTAAAGGCAAGGTCATCATTAAAATTATATATTTGGCCACTGTATTCTAAGCCGGTAATTATTGTCATTAATACCTAAGTTATATTATTTGAATTCAAAACTCATTATATGAAATCGATTCTTCATTGTTTGGCGGTCACGCGATAATCGATTAACAAAACCAAACCACGAATTTGTTTCATGTTAAATAAAATACTGTTTTACAAACTTTCAACATTTCCAACTAAGGGGTAGCCAGTAACTGCTTGCGGCGGTCAGATAGGCAGGTCAGATAGGGTATTTAGCTGCATTTGGTTAGAGTAGAAACCGACCCTAATATGTTTGGGAAAATCCTAGATAGATGATGACACTTTGAACATTATGGGCGTTTATTTGGGTTTTGTGATGGCTAATACACCTTCCACCTTCCACCCTTTTGCCTGGCATTGCCCATTCCACGCCTTTAAAATTGAGAAAAAGCATTATTTTACCTCTCAGTAATTCTAGGCATGAGTGTCGATGGTTTCAAACAATGGTCAATTAGTGACTGCGTTTACGAGAAACTCTCGAAATGCGCAGGATGAAATAATTGAATCCAGTTTCATGGAACACCACGCTACAAGTTGCAATTGCCCTTTTACTAGAAATACAGGGTTATTTGTAATACGATGACAATCCATTAAGGGGATGTAGGGGAGGTCATTTGCAACCAAATGACCTCTTATGACCCCTATGCAAATGTCAACCATTTCCAGTAAATTTACTTTATTTTTTTAAGATATCTGGTATCTTATTTTAATCTCGTTGGTTAGCTAATAATAAAAAGTACATATTTTTGGAAAGTTCTGTCGATAAAGTAAATCCATGTTTTTTGTAGAAATCAACCACTTAAGTCAAATAACCTGCTCAAAATGATGGAAATTGTGTGCAAAGATGATTGTATTTTTTTTAGAAGCAGATATTATTATTATTTTATTTCATATGTCAGATTACATTGATCCATAATGGTTAGTATCAGGAGCTTAAAATCTATGTTAGTAGGTACATAAATAAAATATTTAATTATGTAATTCTAATTCTATAATGTAATTATATTGTTATTTACAATATAATTACATTATAGAATTAGAAACAATTACAATTCAAATATTAAAACAAAAATATCAATTGAAATCAGAATTATAATTGGAATCAAAATCAATTATTACTAAAACATTTTATTTTACTGTCCCAATTACGATGCGTACCCAAAACGAGTGCATTGGACACTGAAATTTACCAGAAATTATCCTCAGAATATTGTTGCTGCTGCCGCGTAATCTACCCAGCAGAGACGACACCCGCTTGCGTCTGCGTTATAATTTTAAAAATCATGCTTTGTTTTTTTTTTAATAAATTTTCAAACTTGTGTAGCTACCGCCAAAAAATTATAAAATGCCAAATTACTCGGAAATGGTTGAAATTTGCATAAGGGTCATAAGGGTTCATTTGGTTGCAAATGACCTCCCCTACGTCCCCTTAATGGATTGCCGACATATTACTAATAGCCCTATAACAAAAATTTGTGCTTCGCAAACAATAGTCTCGACAAGATTCAACACACAACAGTTGAATAGTTGCACTGACTCTCGGGGGCTTACATTGAACCCCCCCATTGCACCATGTGTCTCAATCTTTATACGTCTTTGTTCTCCAATGATTTATACCCACCGGTGTATAGTTACACTAGTTCTACTTTTTGTGAGTGTAGTTACGAACAGCTTCTAAGACATTGTTTGTTGTGCTGCAATAATTCTTAGTGTCACGGACATGTGGTGTACTAACAAAAAGCAGTGGCTTCTAGTGGCGTTTGGTAAATGAAGGTGTAACGCGATTGGACAGTCTCGTGTGTTTCAATAAATAATACTATATTGGAGTCAGCACGTGTTATTTGTATTTACGGCAAATCATTTTGGATTTTAAATTAATTTGTATTAGAGACAGGATAATTGCGTGATCTTACTATCAGGGCCGGCCCTTGGGTAGAGTGGGAGGAGCGGTCGCTCTAGGCGCCAGATGGCAAGGGGCACCAAAAAGCCAAATGCGAAAAACGATTGACACCGAATACTAATTTTATTATGTATCAGTAAAAGCTTTCTTAATGTTAAAGAAGCAGGAGTATACTAATTAGAGCTACTTCGTTTAATTCAAATTCAATTAATGTTGATCTTAGCTATAAAATTTTATGTTTGAAAATTTGGGAATTATTATTTATTTTTTAACATAAAACCGTAGTAGAATTTACGTAAAGTTAAAGCGTCCACCAAAGAGCGCCGAAAGACAATCTCGCTGTACCTGATCAAGGGCTAGGGCCGGCGCTGCTTAGTATCTAGTAGATATTATGGTGATGTCCTAGATCAAGTAATGGTACTTACCTAGTTCTGAAATTTATGTTTGCTGGTGTGATCGGTTGACCAAAATTATAACCTCCAATCAGTAAGTTATACCTCTCTGTAAAGCTTAATAGGCTTTCGGAAAACTGAGGATAGTAATGTTTTCAAAGATACTATTCGGTATGCTATGCGGTATCGACATCGCTACATGCGAACTACGCATCACACTGACGTCACGAAAATCCTGCATCGCGCAAGCAGAGTTTACCTCGCGACTAGCGTATATACAACGTCCTGACATCAATCGTCGGGCAGTTGCCCACCAGACACGACACCCGTCTGGGCGGAGGATCCTCCCATTTCTGTGGAGGTATGAGTGAACTTTACACCCTGTTCCTCGTGCCTCAATACTGGTGACCCCGAACAAGGACATTGACGCAGCCTTCGGGCAGCAAAAAAAAAAAACAATAAAATATCTTTCAAATCCTTTAATGGAAATATCTAAATCACCTCTTATTACAAAATGAGCTTGAATATGCTAGATTATTTTGCGTAAAGCCAATAAGCCAAGCAACCTATTGATCAAATCCTTCTGATTTGCGACAGCCCTTTCTTCAGTAAAGGCTTCATATGATGTAGGTTTTCGTTCATAATAATTATGTAATTACTTTTTGAGGGACCATACTTTGGGGGCAACCTTTTGCCATTTTTGGGCCCAATCCCATCATCCTATAATGTTCAATGTTCATCCTGTAATATTTAATCAGCCTATAATGTTCTCACTGCTGGGATACAGGCCTCCTTTCTGTGAAGGGGAGCGGGCCGTAATCCACCACGCGGGCCCAGTGCGGGTTGGTGGATATCACAATGTGATACAAACTAAATGTGAACCAAAAATTCGAAGACATGTCGTGTCTTCGAATTTTTGGTTCTAGAACATGCCGGTTTCCTCACGATGTTTTCCTTCACCGTTTTGAGAGCAGTGGTCATGAAATAATTTACACAAAATAGAGTGCGTGTCTGGGTTCGAACCTACGACCTACAACACCGTTACCGCTAGGCCACCACTGCTCCTCCAATCCCCCCTAAATAAATAATATTTTTAGAACCTACATGCTTTTAGCTATATGTAATGGAATAAATCTTTAACAGTGATTCACAACTTTCTTTTTATTTTAGGAACTTACCAGAAGTCGTAAAGTACAAGTAATAAAAAAAACTTTCAAATTGACAGCTCAGCAATATCCATTGCGTCGTATGTTTTGTACAACATGTTCACATCAACAAGCATAACGCAATGAACATTAATGCAACATCAAAACGAAACCTTTTTCATCGTGTTATGGATGATACTCAACGCGAGCATTCGGTCACACAATAAGGGCTGTTTTTTGACATCTTAATGTCATGACAGATTTTCATGACGGCCGTTATAATGACGGAACCATTGTTCTAGGAAACATACGCTTTAGTGAATTTGTGAAGCTAGTTTTCGTTACGTCCATCGCGAAAGAAATATTCGTTCGCGAGCACAGTTATTAGAAATGTTCTTAGATAATTCACGTTGGTACCTACTTTCCAAATTGTTCGTTTCACGAATGAATGTTCGTCGGTTAACAAAAGCTAGTGCAACGAATGTTTACAAAACAAATTTGAAAAACGAATGCTCGCGGTGAGTACAATCCTTACACAATATAAGTGCCGAATGCACGTACCTACTTGAAGTTCAAACTGTGATTGCCATCAAAATCTCAGTATATTTGTAGCCATGCATTATACAGTTTTAAATTTTTTATGACTTAACGTGCGAGCTGGCTCAAAAGGTTTCCATGGCAGTTGCAAACTGATTACAAATTTAAATGGGATTCGTATGGTAACGCGTATCGAATGTGGGTTTAGCGGTCCTTGTTTTTGCACTGGTTTTGCGTTCTAAAATACTTTTATTTTACGGCTGTATTTAGATGCCACGGTACATTTTTGTACGAATGCGGTGTTGCTCTATCAATCACAACTTACTTACTTAGCTTGATTTATTTTTAATGACGTGCTAAAATACCTGGTTATTTCATCAAGTATTTTTTATTAAATTTGAAAATGATCCCTCGAAACTGTACATTTTTGTACGAATGCAGTGTTACTCTATCAATCACAACTTACTTACTTAGCTTGATTTATTTTTAATGACGTGCTAAAATACCTGGTTTATTCATCAAGTATTTTTTATTAAATTTGAAAATGATCCCTCGAAACTGTACATTTTTGTACGAATGCAGTGTTACTTCATCAATCACCACTTATTTACTTAGTTTGATTTATTTTTAATGACGTACTAAAATACCTGGCTATTTCAGCATAGGTATGTCACATTAATCAAGTATATTTTTATTACATTTGAAAATGATCACTCGAAATCCGTGCCTCTTTCATATAAGTACATAATTATGTATAAATAATGCAGTATATAAACATCCATCTCTGATGTACAGTAAACCATAAAACATTAATAAAATAAGTAAACATAATCCTCCACGGTTCGCCAATTCCCGCATCAGCAAACATTTATTCTGCGAAGTTGTACGTCAGAAAAAATAGCATACACGTACTTGTTGAATACGTCGGCAAACATTGATAACGTATGATAAATATATTCATACTCTCACCGACGTCTCTAGAACCGGGAAGTTGCACGGTGCACAGATTAAAAAGAAGCTCCTCCCGTATATGTTATCCTGGTACTTTGAGTTCTTCCAGCGTATTTATTCTGGGAGAGTTAGATTAGAATTTATCTTTTACTTTGCCTCAGTTTCCAAGCAAACCTACTAAAGGTTTATCAACGAGTATTGTCTTTAATTGGTTAACAATGTCTCTTGTCGACTATTTAATTATGAGTGGTTGTGATTGCTGTTACTTGGTTTGATCAACAGGTGAAGATTTGCGAGCAGATTAATTAATCAGACTTCAGAAGGCACGGTTTAATATCGATGAAAATAATTATTCATTATTATTAAAAACTCAATAGAATGTATATTTCCAAATAAGTTTGTAATTTAATGAAATTGTTGGGTTTAAAATCATGCGTTGCGATTGGCACCTCTAACCCCCCTGCCCTTGCATGAGTTAGTTTTTTTTTCAATATTTACTATCTGTGACCTCTAACCTTCTAACATTCCTACATCAAGGCTAATTATACTACCACTCCAATATGTCTACTGGTGCCATAATGACCTGGATACGTTTGATATCCCACTTACGGCTAACGTTTGTCTAATTATGTCCATTGTACGAGCACTATAGAAAACAAAAGAATAATGCCGTGAAAAAGTAACACCATTAATCTGTGTACCTAATGGTGACGTAACAGTGGCCACGAACTGACCTCGTATAAAATCTTGCTACAATCGTTGAGATAAAGGAAAGTTACAGAGACAGTATCGATGTTGGAGATGAATCGTACATACAACTAAACCGAATTTAATTGGCTTTTGAATGCAGTCAGAGAGCATCATCTACGAAAATGTCATAATGTTGTCATAAAATTGTATCTAGTAATAATAAAGAGTTTGTTTGTTTGAACGCGCAAAACTCCCGGTTGGATTTGAAAAAATATTTTTGAATTTTGTAGCTTAATTCTTGAGGAAGTCTATTATAGGCTATTTAACAAAACACTATACATACATCAATTAACGGGAAAGTACGACAGCTGGCATTATGAAAAAAAAAACATATCTTCCGGTCTTTGATTTATTTCTATCATTATATGCTTCCTTCTCGTTAATTTATTAATGAACCCGTTGAAATGTAAATTCGTGACATTTAACTGGCATTCGTTCACAATGTATCATTTGAATAGGGACGTATTAAGTTGTATGACGATTTTAAATTACTTACATTAAATAAAAATTTTGTTTAAGAAGGCAATCCATAGCGTGTTTTTTTTGCAATATCCTTTTTCCAACATAAACTTTTTCACACGCTAATAACAAAATATTTTCGCGGAGTAGGTATAATATAATATATTCATAAAAATACCCTTAGAAAAAAACTCATAAATCTTACCTGTCATTATCATATTCAGTGTTCCTGTCATTATCGTATTATTATGTCATTATTATATTATTTGTCATTTTCATATTTATATTTTTCTTTTCATTATAAAGACGGTCATCTATTCATAGAGCGAAGTGGCTAGTGGAAGATAGAACTGAAGAACTTTCATGAATAATTTTGTTTACAGGAATGACAAACAAATTATCAAAGTATTAAGGGTTCAAGTTGAGTGACTGGAGTTTTGTTAATGTTATAATTAAGGCCTATCCAGATGTAAGCTATATTGCTGTCGCGCTTGGTAGCGATACTGGTCCAACATGACTAACCAGAAGCGGTATCGCTGCCGAGCGCGACAGCGATATTGCGCACCGATGCGGTATCGCTGCCGAGCGCGACTGCGATATCGCGCACCGATGCGGTATCGCTGCCGAGCGCGACTGCGATATCACGCACCGATGCGGTATCGCTGCCGAGCGCGACTGCAACATCGCTTATTATAAGGTGTATCTATTCATACACGAAATATCATAAAGGGTCATTGTACTCATCATTATGAAAAACTTTTACTATGGGACCAAACATGAAATCGCGAAAAAAAAGTCTGCTGTTCCCTACATTCTGACGAGTTATCCGAACATAAATGTAGGGAACAGTAGATTTCAGGTTTGGTCCCATAGTAAAAGTTGTTCATAATGATGAGTACAGTGAGCCCTTAAGATATTTCGTGTATGAATAGATACACCTTATAATTATAGTAGGTTTAAAGATAATTTACTTGTCATAAGAACCTAAATAACAGTTCACTTAAAATGAGATACAAAGTGCTTACATCTAAATAATAATATCATAATATTTGCCTCTGGGTTTGTTTCTGTTGGCGACGTTACAGGGTACATACATGTTTCTTTAGTTTTGTTTTAAATCCTCCAGTAAATCATTGAACAGTTGTGCTCCCTCAACCAATATTGTTTTTTTTTTGTCGTAATTAGTCCGTGCACGTGCAGTCATTAGCTGAAACTTGTTTTTACTTCTTATGTTGTATGTTATTGTTTTTTTTATGTAGTTGTATATCAAGGGGTCAACTTTCTAAGTCCGTCAACGAAGAGACGGGCCCGTCCGAAAATAGTTAATCAGCTAAAACAAGTGTCAAATCAAATGTTTCGGACGGGCAAATACTCATCGGGAATAAGGACAGGTGTCAAATCGTTTAGTCATTCATTCTTATTTCGGACCCCGAACTAATCCAATGTCCGTAAGTGACAAAGAGTAGGGAATGCCCGTAACTTCGGCCAAAACGACAGACTTAGTGCTTAGGGAACCTCCTTCATCTTTATCATCATTTCAGCCCGGAATTGTCCAATGTCGACTATACAGGGTGAATTTGTTGTCAAGCCAGTGTGCGTAAAGACTGAACTATAAATTGTAGAGAAAAAAATCAGCTTTTATTTTCTTGCAAATGGAGTTCTCTATCCTTATCTATAAAACTCAAAGCCACTTTTCGTTGTAATTTTATAACTCAAGAACGGATGGACCGATTTTGCTAATTATTTTTTTTTTGAATATTCCTTGAAGTACGAGGATGGTTGATACGGTGAGGAAATTAAAAAAAAAATGTTAGGCGGTACGAAGTTCGCGGGGTCAGCTAGTTACCTATACTTTAGAAATTACCCATACTGACTGGAAAAAAATAACGCTGTATTAATATACCGCGTTATTTTTTTGACTGACTATCTGATGATCTGCAACTGATTATCTGATGAACAGAAAGGCCTAATGGCCTTTCTGTTCATCAGATAATCAGTTGCAGACTTACAGTCCCGCATTTGGAACTATGCCCGATCTATAGCGATAGGGTCACTCGTATCTTAAACATGGGATAATCATCTAGGTATTCAGTAAAAGACAGTTCTGCCTACCTCTTCGATGATAACAAGCATCACTGGTAATAATACAACCTAATAAATCAACGCACATAAAATAACCAAAATTTCCGCCTAAGATTCATTCATTAGTATTAAAAGAGACTTAAAACTGAATACGTTATTAGTTTGCAAACGGTGCTCAAGATTCAACTCGTAATTTGAACAAGCAACTCATTACGGTGCTTATAGCATTAGCTTATAAAACAGTTATAGGTTCAGTCGTTTTGAAGTTTTGGAATACCTTCTATCTGAACTAAGCTTTAAAGTAGTTTGGACAGTAGATTGTTTTCATGGCGTTCTGTGTTTGGGTTCATATTGAAGCCTTTTTTCATAATAATTCTGATCCGATTTCCACATACACACGTTATTTTATAATACTTTGATTTGTCTGGTCTACATTCATACATCTGAAGGCCAATTCCCGTAATTAAAAACGTTCAAATTCAAGTCGCAATCTCATCTCAGCGACAGTCTAATGTCAAAAATATAGGTAAACGCTATACAATTTTTGACAGATTGACACTGAGATTAGAATGCGAACGTTCTTAAAAATACGGGAATTGCCCCTCTGGTAATAAACGCGAGCCGGTTGGTACATAAGAAGGCCAATTCAAAATCCAGTCGCAATCTCATCTCAGCGACAATCAAATGTCAAAAATGTAGATAAACGCTATACAACTTCTGACAGATTGAGACTGAGATTAGAATGCGAACGTTTTTAAAAACACGGAATTGCCCTTCTTACCGTTTTAAGGTACCTACAAGATACCTCTTTTAGAGTTCCTATTAGTCAACTCAATATTAATAAATCAATCAATTATTTACTGTTACTATAAAGATGCAAATTGAGAGGCTCGTGGCTAACAATATGGAGGATAGATCGGAAGCTTAACCGATCAATTTGTCGGTCCCTGTCAATCCGTAAAAGGGTGTGATTCACTTCGAAACCTTTCCGTGGTTCAGAAGCCACGTTAAACTGTTGGTCCCTGATGTCTACATTTTATCAACAGCCCCCTTACTCTCAAATGACACTTATCTTTAAGGTGTCCTTAAAGATCTTTCAGTCATTCAACTTGGAGAGATGACGACAGATTGAGATAAGGAGAAGGCGATATAAAATTCAGTTACGTTTGAGAATTCTTCTGTATTACTTGCCAAGGGCAGACAAAGTCTGAAAACCTGACTGGATAGCCTTAGGTTATAAATTTTGCCCGTGTAATTGGGCTATAAAGGTCTGAGAGAAGTGTCGCTCAATGTAAAATAACTATTTATTTATTATAGGCTCTAGTTGTCATAACAGATGTTGCCATGTCTTATCTAAAACAAAGCTAATAATAAAATTTTATTTAATCTTTTATTAAGTTTGATGGTCGACTGTCAAAATTAGTTACCAATAAAAAATATTGAAAGGAAATTTCACGAAGGTTCGTAATCACAATAAACTCGAAAGAAGTGCTGTTGACGGATGATATTAAAAGTAAACACTACATTTAAATAGATTGGTAATCTTAAAATAAAAATAATAAATTCATTCATTTATTGTTTGACAGACGACGCACACCCTAAACCGCTGCGCTGGGTTTAGAGCATAAAATTTTGCACAAGAGTTCCTTAAATAGCGAAAGTGAGCATTAAGGAAGGATTTTTGAAAATTCATCGCCTAAAGAGGTTGAAAGTTTGTATGGAAGTTCGTAATTTTTGCCGATGGCAACCCCCATTGGGCTTGTCTGTGATAAAATACAATATTTTTTATTTTTTGTTAGTTTTGTATTTCAAACCAGCCAGTAGGTATTGTTTCCATCAAAACAAACTGCTGAATATTTGCACAGCTCAGACTTGCGGGAAAATGCAGTCCTGTGTGAATATTTCCATTTCGAAAATGCGCATAATTTCCTGTAGTATGTGTTGCATTCGTAATTTAAATTCTCGCGCTGAGCGGCCATTTTACCACTCGGTGAAATCATTCGAAGCGACTTGTTACCTATTCCCTAACGAATGAAAGTTCACTAACTCCTGATAGATAGCTCTATACCTACGTGACGTCTGAAGGTCCCTATCGGTTAACATAACATACATTACAGTTGAACAAATAACAGCTGTCAAATAAATGTATAGAGAACTCACAATCAACACAATATCGTTACTATCGAAACACGAAATCGAGTCAAATTGAAATCGAATAGCAATATTTTGTTTGCCAAACATAATAACCACAAATATCGGCTTACATGATTGCATTGACATTGAAATCTAGATATTGTGTATACGTACGCGAAATTGCCCTATACCTAACCCGATTGACATCCCTCAAAGACTTTGTTTCACATGAATTATTCAACAAAAACAAATAAATATATTCTCACGAGTCCCAAAGGAACATGCGGTACAATAAATGTAACAAAGAGATATTTTTCTTTATATTAAACGTGGACACACACGCCATGTCACCATAATATGGGATTCTTGATAGATGGGTATCATGGCCCATAGGTTTGCGAAGGGTATTATTGCGTGTATAGGTTATTATGGCTGCAGAATGTCCGTCGCGGGTTGTGTCAATGAATGTTTGAAGAGCAATAAACTTCGCGCGGGTGTTGATTCGTATTTAATATTTATCTTTTTGGTGTTCTGTCGATTAAATAATTTATTTTGTACAAAACGACATAATATTTTTAAGGTTTCACTGTGTATTCATTTAAAAGGCATGAACGTACGAGGCTTCAGTATAACCTTAAATTTATAGGTACATATTTTATTGTTTTATGAATTCGCCTCATCGTTGGATTTATGTCAATAAGTTTTAAATACATTATTTTGGAATGCGTTTAAATTTACGTAAGTACTTACTTTTCTATTGCAATTATTTCAAGGACCTATCATGTACTGCATTCATATTTCATCATCATTCTCGTAAAATTGTTCAAAAGCTACGACAATACGCTAGGTAATGGTTTACAATGATTTTACCGAAATTCAAGTGAGGTTAACTTCACTACAACTAAGAAACAATTCTAGTAGCTTAAAAAATAGATAATTATAGTGTCTGGCGGATACGTTTGCAAAAAAAAAACAACAATTTCTATTTAATTTAATTGTTCATATTAACTCGTAAAACAATAAATTACCTCTTTAGATAAGAAAATTAATTGGTTGAACATAGAAAAATATGGACTTACCTAAAATATCTGACACAGCTATAATTGAATTATAAAAGCCCTGTCTAGTCGACATAGTTCTGTGGTCGAGCAACAAGTACGGTCGTAACGACCTACATTTGAGCACGCCCTTTCAATATAAAATGTCACCCCGAGTTACATTCGAAGTCAGTGCTTTATAACCTGAGCCAACGGCGACGGGCCAAGTAAACATCTTGCCTAATTAAATGGCCGTAATTTGTTTGTACAGACGGACTAAATTTCTTGGCGAATAATGGAATTATTGTTAAAGTAATTTGTGTAAAATGTCTAAGATTATTTTGATGAATAGGGGTTAGAAAATGATGAATGGAGGATAAGGTATCTTTTTTGAATAAATGTCAATTTTAATGATTTAATTTGACATCATAGCCTGATAGGCCACTGAAAGAAACAGTCACTGCCTTCATCCCCGTCCTAAGTATATGACAGTCATACGAACAATTACTCATAGTCGAAAGACTATACGGGTAAAAGGGGGTTTAATACTGAGATGACCGGTGATAAAGATTTAATTATCTAGGTACAGATCGAATGTTTGTTTTGAGTAAAAATTCTTAGCATCAATCTATTTTAGGGGAACCCAGTAAAATAAGACAAGCTATGCCCTAATTAAGGTTACTAATATAAACTGGTAAATATTAAACATAATATTTGCCAAATCAAAATATTAATAACCTTTAAATCTGCTAATTACTTATTAACAACATTTTATCCAGCTACGCCATGATGGAGCGGTAAACTCTTATCAAAGTAGTATGAAGTTAATTAGTAAACTTACTTATAACAGGCACACGGTTGTTTGCAGGTGGAGGCTGTGGAGCTTCGCTGTTTACCGCATCGAGTTGCAAACAAACTTCACATTCATGTTTTGAATTTATACATCCTATACGAAATGTGCGTAAAATATGCATTGAAAAGAGAATGTCTGGTGTTATTTTGTTATTAGTGGCTTAGAAAATGTTTTTGAGTTTGTGCAAGGAATTTTAATGTTTATTTGGGAGGTCTATGTTCGGAAGTGGATGGTAGATAATACGCTGTTGTTAGTGAACGTATTGTCGTGATAGCAAAATTGTATTGTTTCGTCACTTTTTTTTCGTAGTGCTATTTGTTATGTCTCATGTCCTAGTGTTATTTCTAATTTATTAGTGCGATCCTGTTGCTATTTTATGTTCCGTCACTTTTCGTAGTGTTAGTTGTTAGGTCTCATGTCCTAGCGTTATTTCTAATTTAGTAGTGCGATCCTGTTGCTATTTTATGTTCCGTCACTTTTCGTAGTGTTATTTGTTAGGTCATATGTCCTAGCGTTATTTCTAATTTAGTAGTGCGATCCTGTTGCTATTTTATGTTCCGTCACTTTTCGTAGTATTATGTGTTAGGTCATATGTCCTAGCGTTATTTCTAATTTAGTAGTGCGATCCTGTTGCTATTTTATGTTCCGTCACTTTTCGTAGTGTTAGTTGTTAGGTCTCATGTCCTAGCGTTATTTCTAATTTAGTAGTGCGATCCTGTTGCTATTTTATGTTCCGTCACTTTTCGTAGTGTTAGTTGTTAGGTCTCATGTCCTAGCGTTATTTCTAATTTAGTAGTGCGATCCTGTTGCTATTTTATGTTCCGTCACTTTTCGTAGTGTTATTTGTTAGGTCATATGTTCTAGCGTTATTTCTAATTTAGTAGTGCGATCCTGTTGCTATTTTATGTTACGTCACTTTTTGTAGTGTTATTTATTTGTTAGGCCTCACATCCTAGCGTTATTTCTGATTAAGTAGTGCGGTCCTGTTACTATTTTATGTTCCGTCACGTTTCGTAGTGCTATTTGTTATGTCTCATGTCCTAGCGTTATTTCTAATTTAGTAGTGCGATCCTGTTGCTATTTTATATTCTGTCACTTTTCGTAGTGCTATTTGTTATGTCTCATGTCCTAGCGTTATTTCTAATTTAGTAGTGCGATCCTGTTGCTATTTTATATTCTGTCACTTTTCGTAGTGCTATTTGTTAGGTCTCATGTCCTAGCGTTATTTCTAATTTAGTAGTGCGATCCTGTTGCTATTTTATGTTGCGTCACTTTTCGTAGTGCTATTTGTTAGATCTCATGTCCTAGCGTTATTTCTAATTTAGTAGTGCGGTCCTGTTGCTATTTTATGTCCCACAGTTATAATAGCATGGCAGTATCAACCTATCCGTTTGCCAAACGTTGTGATTATAGCAAAATCGACTCATTTTACAGACGAAGTCAAATCGGGACTGATGTAAAAGTTTACTTTCTTTCCTGTAAAATTATGTACGAATTTATAAACCATCAATATCATACCAAAATTACATATTAGTCCTAGTTGATATACAAATTAGAGAATAAATTGAATTTAACAGTAATCATCAATTTGGCTTAGTTGTACTTTAGTTTACCTAATTAACCCTACAACTTTCGGATATACAGCAAAAAGGTAACCCGGTACGTACCCGGTAATGTAAACTTTTCTCAAACAAATATTTATTTATTTCTGTTTGTATCCAACTTTTACAAAGGGTTTATTTTCATATACGTTTTGTTTTTATTTTCACGTCGAAATAATGTCTATGTTTATGGCACGGTCACACCGTTTCATTATGTCAACACGTAGTTTGTGTAAAAAAAGAAATTATCGGGCCAAAAAATACTTCTGTCCTTAAAAAAAATCGTATCATGATTTGCTCAGCCTGCGTGTAGGTACAGTCAGCCTCATGAAGATTTATATATACATCAAGAATAATTAATTTTATTCTCTACAATCTGTGTTCCATAATATTAATGTGTAGCCACAATATATATTACACATTGGGAACATATTATTGTAATACATTGATAAAATATTATGGAACGCAGATTGAAGACAATCAAATGAATTCCGCTCGATGTATTCATTTTTTGTGGGCCGATTGCACAACATTTTTTTATGTCACGTGAAATAACTACAAAGAAATTCTACGTCCGACCCGATTGAATAACAAGGAAAAAACTGAAACAGATTACCTGACGCACCTAAAAATATCTTTGATACTGCTATCAAAATGGACGCCAAACGAAAGGACGACTCAATAACGAAAAAAAAATAGTCTGGAACGTTTTATTAATCTTGTTTGCATCGCACCGCCCGCCATCGGCACCGGCTATGTTTACGTTGGCTATTTATGTTGCACAAAGTCTAGTTCAGGGATGGCAAACCTACTACGACATGTGAAAAATGTAGGGAGTAAAAGTGTGGAAGAAAGACATGCATTTTGTTAAATTATTTTGACCGCCTGGTCCTGCAGTCTCGACATAGTTAGCAATCGTTTTCGGTTGCTAAGTCCTAACAATCCAGATGTAACGATATTTGGTAGTCTCGACACTCAAATTTATCGGTTCTTACCTGCCGGTACCTACCTAAAATACCGGTAACAACCGATAAATTTGAGTGTCGAGACCACCAAATATCGTTACATCTGGATTATTAGGACTTTGCAACCGAAAACGATTGCATAGGCTCGCCCCCTATTACAAGTTAAAGTTATAACTGACGAAATGTGGGTGTACTACTGGTACACCTTTGCCTTACCCGTTGGGAATACAGCCGTGATGTTATGTGATGTATTTTGAGGATGAAGATTAAATTAGTCCTTGGTATCGCGTTTTTATTATTTTTCCCACTCATAATGAAATACCACTTATTTGAGACGCGTCGAAACATAGTAAAATTGGCACGTTGCCGTCGTTTGCCATCCCTAGTCAAGTATGATAGTAAAGTATTGCGTTTTAATATGACAATGAGCATTATCGCCCACTTGCACTTTATTGCAAGAAGATCAATTTATTAATTGATATTCTTGCAATTGCGCCGGATAAAAACAACTTGAATGACGGTCAAGGTCTTCGCCGGGCTCATATAAATAAAACTGACATTACAAATATCACGCCTGTATTCTCAATCAGTTAGGCAGATAAACAAATTGCGTCCTGCTTACCTACTGACAAGTTATATGAGTTCACATAATTGTTAATTTTATTTGACTTTATTAGTAAATTTAGTTTAATATTTTAATTTATTATGTTGACGTAATCTACTCATTGTAATGTTTATTTTAATGAGTTGTATTGCAATATGTGGTTAGCTAGCGACCTCGACGATTGATCATATTATTATTTTGAGCAACCGGCAGCAAGTTCGTCATGCTCCCTTAGATGTCACTGCTGGCGGTAGCGTCGGGGGTCGGGTTGCCTCCTTCCCTCAAATATGGCGAGGGAGGTAGTGGCTGATCTTTGCGTTATGCTAGTGAACGCGTGCTGCTTGTGGTGACAGGTCGTCTTGCTGACTATGGTTTTGTTATTAGTAATTACTTGATAAACATGCTCAGCTATATATATAAACATGATGCAGCATTGCAAATGTAAGCGTGCACGCCCTTTATGTCCGGAGGCTTTTATTTGGGTATTAAGTTGTGTTACATTTTTGTTATTTATTTCTGCTTGAGTAGGTATATAGTTTTATATAGTATTCAATGTTTTTGTTGGTAGTAGTTGCCATATATGGCAAATCATTTAATTTAATGTTTTAAGTTTCGTAATGTTAATTACTTACTACTGTATAAAATCCAGTTCTTCTAACTGAACAGACAGCTATACTGCTGGGGTGTTAGTTGCGCCACTTCTTCTTCCCAGCTAAAGCACTAGGAAGCGGTGAAGGGCGGGCGTTTTGGGTGACTGTCTTATCTAATTTTGACGTTCAAAAAGTTCTCAGCCCAGTTTGAATAAATGACTTTTGATTT
Source organism: Brachylomia viminalis (assembly GCA_937001585.2). NCBI lineage: Eukaryota > Metazoa > Arthropoda > Insecta > Lepidoptera > Noctuidae > Brachylomia > Brachylomia viminalis. The sequence continues at coordinate 6,520,897 of OW443302.2, read as the reverse complement.
TCATTTTGTTCATTAAAAAAAAATTGCTTGTCTGTCAAGTCGGTTTACGGACGATAGTTTTACGTGATAACGCGGCGTTCCAGTAGCAGTACTATTCGGAATACTAGCTCTGACTTCACGCGAGAAGAGAGATAAATGCGACACAAGCTAACGCTAACTAAAAGGAAAGGGAAAGGGCTGATCGTGCCTCTCTATCGCTTGTTCCGCGCTCTCGTTTGCACGCTTAGGCTCAGACGGAACGTTACACTTTTTCGTGCATGCAGCCGGTGTTCATCGATTTATAAGACGTTATCACGTCAAAAATATAATCATTCCCAGGGATCAGTCGTTCAGAAACGATATTGAACATTAAAAATATTTGAAATAAGTATAAAATCAGCTGGAGTTGCGGGTACACCGGTGTACCAGACATCCTTCACGGTGTAGTGACACACATCACATCGAGACAACTGGGCTGCCGATCTACTCATGGCGGCGCCCTCTACCGCCCGACAAATATAAGGCGGCAAAACTCAAATTCGAGCGCATGATCGAGATGGAAATATCAAGCCGTCAAACAGTGCGTGGGCGAGTCCATTTCACATCGTGAAGAAGAAAGACGGATCTCTTCGAGTATGTGGCGATTACAGAAGACTCAACGCTGTCACCGTTCCCGACCGATACCCCATTCCACGAATCCAAGAGTTCACATACCAACTCCACGGCAAGAAAATATTCTCGAAACTTGATTAGAAAATGGCATATTTCTGGATACATATCGCAAAACAAGATGCTCAAAAAACAGCCATAATAACACCTTTCTGACATTTTGAATTTACCTGCATGACTTTCAGTTTAAGAAATTCCGGTCAAACGACGATTAGACGACAACGTATTCTGTTTCGTCGACGATCTGCTCGTACACTCGAGAAATAAGGAAGACCACCGCTGCCGCCGCCACTTAGAACTAGTACTGGAGCGCCTAAATACCTACGGCGTCAGTCTTAAACTCAAACTCAAAGCATTTATTTCAATTAAACCATTTACAGGCACTTTTGAATTGTCAAGTGGTCGGTCAGTCAGAAATATGAAGCTAGTTGCCCATTCCAAAGCGTAGTAGGTACCTATGGAGAAGAACGGGCAAGAAACTCCATGGACACTCTTTTAAATTATATTGTTACATAAATATTAGTTACTTCAATAACCTTGTATATAGGTATAATTATATGTGAGAACGATGTAAATAAGACGTACACATTGAGTGTCCAGTGTACAGCTAATATAAATTCAAACAAAACAATCCATAATAAAATAATTAAAATAAGCCGTGGTGGCTAAGAGATGACCAGTCCCAACTGACAGCGCCCGTTCACGAACATGACGCATGGATCAGCACCATACCAACCTTAACAACTATAAGTGCGAGTTTGACAAAAAACGTTACGAAACGTTACACTTTTTCGTGCATGCAGCCGGTGTTCATCGATTTATAAGACGTTATCACGTCAAAATGTTTAGATTGGACCGTAGCTTGATGATTTTTTAAATACCCATTTAGGACCCATGACTATTTAAATAGTTATGTATAATAAGAATTATGGCATCAGGCATGGCATGGAATCAGGTCATGTGTAATATTCAGAAGATATATTATAAGACTAAAATAATATGCGTTTAATTGAAAATAACTGAAACTATTCAGTTACAAATCGTTCATTTGTTTTTTAATTGATTAAACAAACATGATTGAATGAAAATGCGTATCTAGAGCAAACCTAGAGTACTGAATTATTTATTATCATTGCACGGACTGTGGAAATGCTCTAAATTAGACCAATTTGAATGAATAAACGGAAATACCAGAGATTTTGTGATAATCATATTTGATAGCAACATTAAAATATCAATAATGGAGAATGATTTGTGGCATGATTATAATCATTTACTTAGCTTGCATGTAGGTCTAATATGTGCTAACGTATATATTGCATAATAGTTTTAAAGTAGGGGCAGAAATTTCCCCGGGTGTCACCATTGTGTGGATCGCCCGGAGGACACGGTGGAGCATACGGTGGAGGTCTGCCCGGCTTGGGCGGAGCAACGCCGTGTCCTCGTGGAGGCGATTGGCGGTGGCGATCTCTCGCGTCCGGCCTTGGTCCAGGCCATGGTACGGAGCGAGAGGGCTTGGGAAGCCGTCACCTCCTTCTGCGAAGCAGTAATGTTCGCGAAGGAGGAGGCGGAACGCGTGAGGGAGAGGCAAAGTTTGCGCCCTCACGCCCCTAGCCGCCGCAGGAGACGCCCTGGGCGTCGGGAATCGCAGGCCGATTCCCGGCCACCGTAGGCGCGGGCCTGCGAGCGGCGAGCAATGGGCAGCTCGCCGTTCGATAAGGACCAGGCCCGGGTCGACGGCGCGTTGTGTTCCACGCGCGCCTCAAAGAGATGTCAGCACCAATGACGGGGTTTGCTAGGACCGATGCCTGCTAGGGTTGCGGAAAAGTCCAAGAGGGTTACCGTGGCCCCTGGCACAGGCAACTGAAGGAACACGGGTGGGTTTTAGTCAGTAAGAGTCTGACACGCCCTCCTGCTCTGCCCAGAGCGGGAGAAGTTATTTGATGATTTCCCACCCACAAAAAAAAAAAAAAAAAAAAAAAAGGGGCAGAAATTTCAAAGTACAGTAGGCAGAACATCATACGTATGTATGTATGTATATTCTGATACTATTTGTTTTATTTTATTAATCGAATTGTTTTTGATTTTATGTATTTTATTTTCTCTTTTACTCTTACACACGCTGTCTACATAAATCTATTATCCTATCGCAGGTATGCTGGAAGAGATTTCATTAGAAATAAGCATCACCTTAGTACCTATTTTTCTGTTTTTTTCTTCTTGTCTGTTTATATAAGTGTGTACATAAATGGTTAAATAAATAAATAAACATCAGTGGTAACAAAACCAGCACGTGCTGGCCTCTTATTCTACTGAAACTCCGTACTAAGCTAGGTCAGCTCAGGGTAAGAATTTTACCATTGACTAACGGTCAACAGTCCATCATTACAATAGGTATGCCATCGTTAAAATATAGGACCACACGTCGTTGTCGTTGTCTTTTGTCTAAAATTCTAAATAAACCCATTTTCCTTTGCTTGTTTCAAAGCTCCTGTTGATGATCGATTTGCTGTGTAATGCTGACCAACCCCCAGAATTCCTTCGATTATTGATTGACAAACGAGACAGAACAGCCGATCGCGGTGAAAAAAGTTCTTTGAGGAAACCTTCTTGTAATTTTTTTTAAATTTTCGCCTGAATTTTTATCCCCATCTCTTCCACTTGTATAATTAAGGCACAAGGACCTTTTGCTGCATGGTCAAAATCGAAACTATCGCAACCATCTTGTTTTACAAAACAATTTTTGAGAATTTGAAATTTTTGTGAAAATGTAACTTATTTTTCAAGCACTAGGATAACTAATGACAGCTTCAATTTGTTGATCGAATGTTTTTCTATAAAGCAAAAAATCTTCAAAATCTAATACAAGGTTTCATCATCTTAGTAAATATTACGCGTAACAAGATCAGTCGTTATTGTTAGAGCCAATCAATCGTAGAGTAGAATAGAGCCATCAAATGTAAAAGTTTGGCGAGTTTAGAATTAAGAAACGCCCCTGTATTTATTATCTTTCAAATAAAAATAAATAAAAAATAAAACAATCTCATATCTAGCTTTAGGGACTAGTTCCACTTCAGGCGAGGACGCGACTTGAGAGCGATTTATCTATAAGGGTTACCAGTCAGTTCACCAAACATTAATTCAAAAATTTTTACGTGACAAGCAACGATTGACAAAAACATTATTTATCATTTCATCATTCTACAACAACGAGTTTACTCAAAATTTCACTAAGAAAAATAATAATCCGTTATACTTTTATTTGATAACGTATTATTTGACAAACAATTCATTATTTTTTCATTTTATTTCATTAACAACGTTTGGAATAAAGACATTACACAAATTGACTTAATGTAACGTAATTTAAAAAAAATAAACTTGCATTAGCATAACTGCAAGTGTAGTAGTGTAGGTTCCTTTAAAACCTGCAGACAGAAATAAGAGACCCGCGCAGCGGTGCTCCGTCGACCTGCTGACGAAAACGCTAACCCTAGACGGTCGACGTCACGGGGAGGTAGGCTCGATAAGGTTTCTTTAAACCAATGAGGAAATGTTTTCTAATGAAATGATATTTAGTAGAAACGTGATTTATCCTAATGAATTTAAATGAGAAATGAAAAATGAATAAATGATTAAATATCATCTGATGCATTTGTTAAAATAATTGTTTGCTAAATAAACGTTTGTAAAACGAGTGTTTATAAAATAAAACATTTGCGGAATAACTTGTTTTCGATATAAATAGTATACGAAACGTTGGTTGTAAAATGAAAATTTTTAATGGAGTTTTGGTGAAACTTTAGTGAACCATCTATAAGTAACTGTTGTAACAATGTGCTTGTGCAGATTTTAGTAGATTATGTTGACAAACAAAGATAGAGATAGCGGGATGTGGTAGACTATTCCCACAATCGCAGTAGAGTGAGGACTTTGCGCTGTAGTGGGACAACAAATGCTTGTAATAAATATGTTATACGTTGGAAAATTGATATTAAATGAGGTTTCCTATTCCTCGTTCTATTCTGTAGGTAGGTTATTTAGAAATGAGAGAAGAATACAAAGCCCTCAAAGCGCCCAGCTTTTTAATGATTCTCTGCTAGCCGTGAAAAACTTGCATAATATTTTTTGTTTTTACTTTTCACTGTCAGTTTTATTTACCTCCATATCTTTAATCAGTTGAATGTCTTTAGAGGAACGAGACACAATAGAAGTTTTATTGTGTTGTTATTACGTCTATTGGCGTTTAGTGTCCCTCAAAGTGTTAGCCGTGGTTTTATAATACCATATTTGGCAAAATGCGATTTAGAATAATGAAATATGAAATTGATTCGTTTTAACTACATATTATGATTAAAAGAAATGTACCATACAGTTAACCAGTACCACATGGGGAGTTGATAGCGAAATTCACCTAGCTTTTGCTAGAATTTTTAGCTAGAATTTGATAAACTCTACTAACGAATCTTTCCATTTTAACCACATAAGTATTTTTAAATTAAACGCAGCACGGTCATTTTGACGCGTGGCCAAAATCGGAACTAAAGCCGCCATCTTGTTTTTTGCATACATTTCAAGTGACAGTTCTCTATTCTATTCTATTTTTAATAAATGGCAAGCAAAGCCGATGTCGACTATTCTGCCAATGTCTAAAGTGAGCTAGAAAAACAAGTGTGTATAAAAAAAGGGAAAAAAAGTGACAGTTCTCTAAACAATTGCAAAAATGTTTACCAACAGCGCCCTCCTGTCTACGTCTTCGACAACCAAAATATACTTGTTAGTGTACTCGCTCACCTTGCTACTCGCTGTCAGTGTGACAACACCACAACATAGCAAGGAGTACATCACGGTGGTATCTAGCTAATAAACCGGGGTTAGCCGGGTAAGATTGGATCGCACGTAACGACTGGGTTCGCACGGTTATATAGCTGGTAGGCTTAACCAGTTTGATCTCCGTCTGATTGGGGCGTTCTAGACCGAGTGGTTACTTAGAAAGACTGAGTAAAAATTTGGTATTATCAGTATAATACGCTTTGGTAGTAGATTAAAGTTATTTGTCTTAGACTACTGAAGGAGTTTTCTTGAATAGTAAACGCATCCTCAAAGGCCGTGTCCTAAAGCCACATCCTAATCAAATCCGATCGTCACATGAGTACGCGTATTGTCGCGCTCTTTTATATTAATAGTCGCGCGATCAATCGAGTCGCGTTGGTAAGTCAGAAACAAACGCGTCGATCGCGTACTTGCGCTAAGATCGCTTTTGGACGGACGCGTCCGTCGTGTTTAATTGTCACTAATTTTGCCCTCTGTCGATGCGACAACGCGTTAAGGCTCGATACAAAATGAACGCGACGATGGCTTATATTAGGACATGGGGTCAGAAAAAAGAATAATATTTGGGCTTTTCACATCACTAATTGATTTTTCATTATCTGGTCTTTTAAGAGGAACCCCCCCTCCATGTGCTGATATAGCCACAGGGGTGGTTTTAGTGAGGTAAGAATCCCAAACTCCCCGACCTCTTTCCCCGGTGGCCGGGTGCCTTTTGAAGGTTTCACCTCTATATAAAAATAAAAAAGGTTCTGCCATAGTTTAACAAACAATTTCTCATGCAATACAGCTCTCCTGCAGCTACTGAAACGGTACAAAACTATCACATTCTGTCAGGAAATTACCCACAGAAATATCCAATATCCCTTTGTAGAAACTCGCTTGCAACCACAAGCTCAATGATTTTGTTCGAGAAGAGATACATAATGAGCACATTATTATGTAACCCTATGATTTTATTTTGTTACCTGCTCTGAACGTGTGCTTCGGTGGAGTGTGTGTGTGTGTGTGTGAGTAAATGTGTAATTTATCAACCCGAACACGAATTGAAGGGAACCCCAAAACTTTGATTATTGGTCGTATTCTTTGACGCGCGTGGTTGAAATTTCAATTGTATGTTACGTTTAGCAAATGAAAAGGGATGGCTGAGTAATTCTACATGCTGTTCCTTGTTCCTGTGCACTATAATTGTGAATTAAAAGTATTAAATAATGAAAATAACTCAACATCATTCTATTAGGTACACAAATAAGAACAATACAACAAGTACGTGGTAGTAACACACTGATGTTTAATCCTAACTAATATTATGCGAAAGTAAGTTTGTTTGTTACCTTTTCACGCCTACACCACTGATCCGATCATCCTGAAATTTTGCATATAAGTTGACAGGTGTACAGAAACGAACATAGGGTACCTTTCATCCCGAAAAAAAGTACTGTTCCCGAGGAAAACAACAATAACGTTCTTATGATAATAGATGGCGCCACGTGTAGTGTGTTAAGACTTTTTTATGTTATTTTATTTAAGTACCTAATTTAAGTAGCGGTTTTTCATCCTCCTAACTATAATATCATACGAAAGTAAGGTTTGTTTGCTTGATTAATTTTCAATATATATATTTTTTTCGCCGTTGATTTAAAAAAAATGCTCTTCAATGTATGGACATTTTGACCGCGTAGATATTGCATTATGTCTATGAAACCGCAGATTTTTTTTTATTTTCTACGAAAAATTTCTACGCTGGAATCATTAGCGGAATTCATGGTTTCAGTTTGCATGTCGATGTCGGGATGCCACCCTGTATATAATATGTAGTCCTTTTCATTGTATGCGGCGGTAGCGACCCAGACTACTTTTATTTTCTTTCGTGAGCTCTCTGATGATTAGCGAAATCAAATTGGGTAAAGATAACCCGCTCACACCGTGCACAGTATGAAGCGAAGGCTTTGGGCGAGTTTTGCCTATGTACGAGCATCGCCACATTATACATAATATGTAGATATTGTTTTAGTTTTTATCTGAAAAATCATTTGCTCATTCGCTGATTACTTGTGTACATTCGCGGTTCCCTATCCATTTGCTTAAATTTTAAGACCTAATATAACGTAGCATAATTTTGTTTGGCATAATTTATATTTTCGCATATTATAATTACGCATAACAGCTTACGCATAATTTTTTTAAGCATAATTTCTCTAACCATAATATTGATTAAGCATAATATTCTAAAGCATAAATTTATTAAACATAAAGTTCTAAAGCATAACTTTTTTAAGCATAATATCCTAAAGCATAAATTTATTAAGCATAACAATAATAATAAGGCGTAGTCGACGGAGCCCCGCTTCGCGGGGCCCCTATTTCTGTCTGCAGGGTTTAAAGGAACCTAACACGAAGGGGATGACGGGGGCTCGTTCGCTCGCTCCGCTCGCTCACTTGAGCCCCCGTCATCCCCTTCGAACCTAACCTGTCCGAGTCGGGGTGCCCCAATTCCCGAGCTCGCTTCGCTCGCTCTTGCATCCTAAGTTCTCATTGCCTTTTTACTAAATCGAGATGTGATAGACCTTGGGGCAAAAATAAAAATACATAGTTAAGTTACATAATGCTATGTATAATAAATCATTAACGTGGAAATCCAAAATAAATACGTAAAAATAACTCAAGTTTGTTTCCGTTATTTCTATTAATTGTATGCCTAAATATTATTATGCTAATAATCATTAGGCCTAGTAACGTTATGCGAATTAAATTTCTGCCAAAACAAATTAGTCTTTAAGATGATTATGCCAACATAAAATGTATGCCTAAAAAAAATATGCCGAAGTAATATTATGCCAAAACAAATTGTGCAAAAATCGGTTCACCCTTGTTTGGTATAACAACGTTTTGTCGAAAATCGCTTCGCCGAATTTCAGTTACAATAAATTCATTTCGTATAATTATTCATTTGACCGAATAATTAATTGGTAGATTTTTATTTAGCATATTTATTTCTTTGAAATAATGTCATTTGACCGAATTTTCAAATGCACTAATTTTATTTAAACTAATGTTTCACTAGACAAATAATGATTTAGTCGAAAGATCGTATCGAATATTCAGTTCATTAATAATTCGTTTCCTTTCATTGTCTATAAACTAACATTGTTCTTTCACCTACTGGATTCATTAATAATTATTTATTATTAAAGCCACGCCGCGCGCCGTACTTCTAACGCCATCTAGTAGATGTAAGTGGAACATTATTGAGATTTACTATATCGTAAATATGAAGGTATTACTAAGAAAAATGCATCATACAGATTGTCATTGTCGTGCACTAGAATGATATGTAGTGCTCATAACTAAGTAAACATTGTATATTTTTTGTGTTAAATTGTTTAGTCGAGGTAAATAAAACTGTTTCGAAATGTGCAGCATATTCCTAAGCACGAAAGGTGGAATGAAGCTAAATATAGATGGGTTTTCTTTTAACAAAAATAAGGAAGTGGTTAATCAATATTATTGGTCCTGTGAACAACGAAAGAAGGATAAGTGTTCTTCTGCATTACATTACACAATGAATATTCGATAAAATACCATGTTATACCACCTGAACATTACATCAAATGAACACTATACCTTTTGATCAATATTGACTGCTGGAGTCACCCCCCACCATTTTTCCCCGCCGGAGATGCTCGACGGAGCCCGGCTTCGCGGGGCTCCTACTTCTGGGTGGTTTAAAAAAAATAACCACGAAGGTGATGGCAGGGTCTGTTCGCTCGCTTCGCTCGCTCACTAGACCCTGCCATCCCCTTCTAACCTAACCTGTCCTAGTCGGGGTGCCCCAAGTCCCGAGCTCGCTTCGCTCGCTCTTGCGCACAATAAAAATTTGCAAATATTTACATGTTTTCTTTTCTGCATTACATTACACCAATTGAATATTCGATAAAATACATGTTATACCACCTGAACATTACATCAAATGAACATTATACCTTTTGATCAATAGCGCAAATGTTGTTATCGCAAATAAATATTCGATCAAATGAAAATTATATTAATCGATATTATACAAATTGATTATTTTCTTAAACGTTGTTCGAATTAGTAAAATTACATCAAACGTTGTTATACCAAACAAGGGTGAACCGCCAAAATCGTTATGCCGAAGTATATTAGGACAAAGAACATTATGCGAAAAGAAGGGATCCCACATTCGCTGACTAGGCTCTCTCGCCCACCACAAGTAACCTACTTTATTATTTTGAATGTTTTTACTAATAAACTGCCAATCATTAACGGACACAAAACAGTGATTTTATTTCACATACTACATCTCAGTGTACGGAATTATTGCCCGTACAGCGTATTTTGCGCTTCTTTTAAATAATAAACCTTTATTTATTTTGAAATCCAAAAGGCAAGAAAACATATTATCACTGTGAATGACCAAATCAAATATAAAATCAATAAACATACAGTTTCACGAGCTATTTCAGCACAGCTTGTAGTAAATATTAGATTAGTAAGATTAATATATTTCAACAATACACCGCTATCGAACACCGAGAAGCACCTGTTCCTTGCTCCCGAGATGTATCGCCCACAACATCCGTCACTGTAATCTCTTAATGTATCTTATCTGCTTCAAGATATATCTGTATCAGGTGCAGCAGAAGTTAGGAAATTATTGTGAGGGTTGAACATCACCTTAATAGTGTAACACTCGGAATGAAAATCCTTTTCATTTCATCCATTGCGTTATTTTGTTGTTCAGCTGACGAATTTTCCAAACTAATGAAGTCATGGATTTTGCTGAAGTGACAACTGTCAGCTCATGGCAGAGTGACTCCGAATGCAGACAAGACCAAAACACGTTTAATTAATATTTTGTTCGAAAAGTAACTTTATTTTTGGTATTTATAGTACCTACAGGGAAACAAATAGTAGGTAGCTATAGAAAAAATATTTCAGAAGATATTTCTGTCATTTGCAACTAATATACGATATTTCCATATGGGAAGACAGAAAAGATACATATTGTCCATTACCCGCCCCCTAGAGATTTTCCCTAGAGTAATATACTAATAAAATTGTATAAATTCCTTAGAGCTCATATCTTTTTACTACTCTTTTTTTCTCACGAGGTTCAGCGATATTAACTTTAAATTGGCAATTTAAACCTAACTTTTCGAATGAAAACGATACAACCTTCAAAAATTCTACAGAAAAGTTTTAAAGCTTGCTACAAAAGGGAAATTTATTATAAAATAGGTACATCGTTTCTCACAACATATTTCATGATATATCGGTATGAAAATCAATGAAGTATATACTCTATACTTTTATCTCTCTTGTGTGACATACTTATGGTTGATTGACGATGTGATTTCGTGAGCTCAAATCATATCCCTTTGAACTGTTCTTATCGTGGTGGATAGATTTGTAAACAACATAAGTCAAAGAGGGTTCAAGGTAATTGGTTAGACGGCAGTGTATTTTTTTATTTATTTGACGTTTTTTTATGAAATAGAAAGAATGAACTAGCCTCAAAATAGTAGGGAATTAACGCACGCTGATATTTAACGTATTTATGCCACTCACTCTTATGATTTCATGAAGAATTTATGTGTAAATACGTTAATTTGATCATTGATTGCAATCATTAAAATAGGACATTACATTGACGTTATTAAATTAGAAAGAAAAAAACTTGAGAGGTGTCAAGGGACACCCGGATGGAACGAAGTTGCTTTCGATTAATTAGTGAAGGAACTGTAATAAAATTATTAAAAAAAAAATATATATATATATATAATGAAAATATCTGGCTTGCTTTCTATAAGAGAGAGAGAGAGAGAGAGACAGACAGAAAAACATGCGCACGCCGCACACCTTACAATAGCTTACTATAGCAAAAAGTGTCGTGACAACTTTTCGTAAGAATTTTTTCCGTCTAACCCCCTTTCACAACGCGCGATAAGGAACTTCGTTCCAAAATTGTTCTCCGTAAAGTGAGTCAGCAAAGGCATTATTCTGCTTAGCCTTTTTTTGCAACTATGTTGGGGGCGGCTTCTAGACCTAGACTAACCGGATGCATCTGAATACCAGTATTTTATATAGAGCGACCGCCTATCTGACCTCCACAACCCAGTTACTGGGTAACACGATACCCCTTGGTAAGACTGGTTGTCAGACTTTCAGGCTTTTGACTACCCATAACGACTGTCAAAGATCTACGAATGACAGCTGGGACCAACCGCTTGTGCGTTTAATAGGATACTTAAGTTCTTTCGGACTGGCCATATCTATTTCATCAATTTGCGGTATTTTTGCACCGTTTAACCACAAAGAATCAAATAGCCAAATTGCAGCCGTAAATTGGTTAATGCCTGTGACGTCATGTTCGCCAATCGTGTGATCAGAGACAGGAGCATAACTGCGCAGTTAGCTCGGGACTTTACCAAGGCCAGTTGAGGCCTGTTCCTAAATTTTCGCAACAAGTCGATCTTTCTCGAGAATCTACTTTTTTACTGAATTCGTGACAAAAAAACACCCGGGTCGGTATCAAAAATATCAATCATTCGAAAACTGAGAAAACTATTGTAAATCGTAATGGTTATAAAAACTGTTTTGTTGCAGTTATTACATTATTAGACTTCAAATAGTTGAACTTCATTAAGCCAGCATTCATAGTCTCGCAAATAGTAAAAGTTTTGTGATCAACCCGCAATAACGACTTGATGGTGTTTTGTTATTTGTGTCTCCATATTAACGTAAGTTTTCTTTTGTTTTCAGATAGTGCAACCAAAGGATTGCAGCCATGTGCTATTTCAGCATAATAGTGATAATTTTCGATAGTTCTGTGTTGTGAAGTGGTCGTGAATCCTCCGACATGCATTGGAGGCGCGATGTTCACTTGTTACTGCTGATCACCCAACTGTCTGGAGTCATTTTGGGTGAGTTTCTTTACATTATTTGCGGGGCAGTGTATTTATGAAGTGGTCGACTATTAAAAATCGTGTCGGATGCTTTATCAATACTACATGTTTATTCAAGAGACATTTCGAAATGGACAATTTTGGAAATATGATAGTTTCAAACCTCAGATTTTTTGTAATCGTATCAGTACTTCCAGATATTACCTTTTACAAATATTAACACTTTGCGGGACACTAAACGCTTCCAGGCGTAATAACAATAAAACTTCTATTGTATCTCGTTCAATGTCCTACAACCGATTAGCTATAAGCACACAATTAGCTATAAACCACCTCTTTATCGTATTAGTTAAGATTAGTACCCTTATACAGGGTTACTTGTAATTCGACGTATATCCGTCAGGAGCTGATATGGGCGCCAAAATGCAATAAATTGAACCCCCCATATTATGTATGGCGGAAATTCAATAGTTTTCGAGATATTTGAATTTTAACGGGTTTTTTTTAATATTTACCCTAAAGTTGATATTTAATTCAAAATAAAAAAGAAAACTACATATTATTGAATTACCATTAAAAAAATATATTGTAGCTGGCACTTCAATTAAGCTTTGAACATAATGAAAAGTACTTAAGTCAAAAATAATTAAAATGAAGCGCAATTTAAGAATAATTTGAGTATAATATCTTACCCATATTTACATTTAACGCATCAAAAAATATTGTCTCGTAAAAAAAATACTATGACATTAGTCGTACAAATAACTAAATCATTTTTTTTCCATCATTTTAATTATTTTGTTGAATTAAGTACTTTTAATTGTGGTCTTAACTTGTATGTAGTTTTTATTTTATTTGGAATTACATGTCATATTTTGGGTAAATATCGATAAACCATTGAAATTCCGCGCCGGACCCAAGGCACCCCTCGAGGATACCCTGGGGTTGCCACGGGAACTTGAATTGGGACCCGTGGCACCCCCAGGTCAATTAATGCAGTGCTTGCAAATTTATCAAAAGAAGATAGATAGAGATTTATCAAAAGAAGAAGATAGAGAAGTCCCCTCGAAATTCCTAATGTACGCCGATGACATTAAAATCTATAAGGCTTGTGCGAACTCCCAGGATTGTTTGTTACTACAAGAGGCCATATGCAGTCTTTCACAATACTGTCTAGTCAATAAATTTCATGTTAGTCTTCCAAAATGTCACTTTATTTCTTTTAATAAAAGTACTAATAACTTCCCATAGACCTTGAACGACATACGATTGAAAAAAACTGAGTGCACACGTGATCTTGGCGTGCTACTTTATTGCAAATTACATTCAGACGCCTATATCGACAACATAATTAACAAAGCCTTTCAGATGTAGGTATGGTTTTGTCACGCGGTCTTGTAAAGACTTCATAAAGCCTTATTTATTTATTTAACCATTTATGTACACACTTATTTAGACAGACAAGAAGAAAATAACAGAAAAATAGGTACAAAGGTGATGCTTATTTCTAATGAAATCTCTTCCAGCATACCTGCGATAGGATAGTAGATTTAGAGATGTAGACAGCGTGTGTAAGAGTAAAAGAGAAAATAAAATACATAAAATCAAAAACAATTCACTTAATAAAATAAAACAAATAATATGAGAATATACATACATACATACAAACATACATACATACTTCTAAAATAAATAACACTAGAATATTAATATATACGCAACTATGACGAAGTGGAAAGATAGTGTTCTTTCACTCTTCTTTTAAAAACTGCAACAGTTTGGCAGTCCCTAATGTCAGGCGGAAGTGAATTCCACAACCGCACCGCGTGCACAGTGAAGGAGTAGGAGTAAAAGTCGGTGGAGTGGGGAGGGGACTTAAGGAGGTTTCTAAGATGCGACCTGCACGGCGCATCTGAAGGTCGGGCGTAGGAAAAACGCTCCCGCAGATAGCCTTCTAATTTTCTCTTCATATATAAAACACTAGTCCGTTCTCAGTTGGAATATGCGGTACCCATCTGGTGCCCGTACTATGATAAATATAAGCAAGCAATAAAAAATCTGAAAAAAATTCTTCGTGCCACGCACTACAAGTGCTTCCGTACAAGGATTCCTTATGCAGATTTGCTAAATCATTATAGAATATTGAGCTTGGATTCCAGACGTTCACTGATCATGGCGGTGATGCTGTACGGTATATGCAATAACAGATTTAATTGTACTGATCTCTCAAATAAATTGTGTTACGTTGCACCTAGAACTGTTATTCGGCGAGAGATGCGCGCACCACGACTATTCTACACTGCGCGATGTAGAACGAAGGCCGGGGTGCGAGCACCTCTCCGCCGGCTTTTAGAAACCTATAACTCACAATTCACTGGTTCTGATATTTTCGCGCTGTCGCAATCTAAATTTAAAAGAATGGTTTCACAATCTCTTGCAGGTCGCCCATAAGTCGGATGCTCTTGTCATCCGCTTCCTTCATTTCGTCGGTATATGTATTTTGTTTTTCTTTTAAATGTGTCCTTTTTACTTTTTCTCTCATATAATTATCACGCGTTCTTTATGATACTTCGATGTCACTTCGTGGACAATAGTGTGGGTTATACGTTTTCTCGACTATAACTTTACTTTTTGTAAATGCTGTAATGTATAACTGTTTTTGTCCCAAATAAAAAAATGATTAAAAAAACGGTTAGGTTAGGTTAAAACTGTGACCCCCTACGCAGCGGCCGGCCAGTGCTGGAAACGACTAGATTATATAGAAAAAAATACTTTAGTGGGTTTAAAGAACTTCAGTACCTTGCCTGTAAATTAATAGACCCAAATGGAAATTGATTGAAATTATTATGGCACTGTTGTCCATCTGTTCCATCACTATTCGATTAGTAGATTCATGGGAACGGGGAAATAGGACCCGTGATACCACTGATACATCGTTGTATGAATTTGTGGACCTGGGGGTGCCACGGGTCCGAATTCCAGTTCCCGTGGCCCCCCCACGGGTATCTTCCAGGGGTGCCATAAGTAAGTAAGTTAAAAATTAATAAAGCATGCAGGTTTTAAATAAAACTTTGCAGTTTTATATAACTATAATTATGTAATATCCAATTTTTCAATGTATAAAACTGACGTTACTGGCTATCGTGGTGTTGACATGATTAACCAGCAAATGAGTTTAATTGACACATTAAAAATCTCTTTACCATAATTTTCACGAAAAAAATGCAGTGTAATATATTTTTTTATAATTCTGCTTTATCAAATATCAAGGTTACTAAGTTTCTATTAAAGTTTTAATAGTAAATATGTATATATATTTATAGACCGCATTGGGTACAAAAAACGTGTAACGACAGCTGTTGTAACTTGTAAAGAAGATTTTAATACATTAATAAATCAATCATATAACAGAAACAAAAGCTTAGCTTCTTCTAATCAACGCCACCTTAATCAAAGCAGCCAGTTAAATTAATAGCACTTAGCCCTAGTACCTACTCAATTACCTACCTCGCTAATCGAATACAAATAAGTTCAAAATACAGCGCCTATTAAGTCTTATAACTAGATTTATCGCAGCCTACGTTGGTCGAATGTGGTTACAACTTTCATTAAGGTCGAGGTATAAATGATAAATGATTTACCTATTTCTATAAGTAGGTTTGTACCACGGAGTTTAGAAAGGTTTGTACAAACACTTTTACATGTCAATCATGTTTTAACAACTAGTTGAGGTCGGCGTTTCCGGTCTGAGTAATCTGAGAAGAAAGGCCGAAACAAACTCAAAGGTCAGTCTCTTTTAAAGTCCAGACATAATCTTGGTCAGAGCATGTGAAGACCATATAGATTGGTGTCTGAAAAGGTCTTTTGAGGAAAACCACACGGAGTGAACCTGTCCAGTCAGTGCAAGCATGTGTCAGCCTAGTAATCGTGCAGCTCAACTCAGAACTTAAGGAGCACAACGATTCAACGAACAATACCAAAGGACATTTGAGTAGCCTGCATAAATTACTCAAACTGCCAGATTATGATAAGTTAACAATTATAAACTCAAACTCAAAGCATTTATTTCAAATAAACCAATTACAGGCACTTTTGAATTATTAAGGGGTCGGTCAGTCAGAAAGATGTAGCTAGTTGCCCATTCCAAAGCGTAGTAGGTACATATGGAGAAGAATATATGGTGTTAACCCTGGCGAAAGACTTAGAAATGAACTTGGTGATGCCTACTAGCAGCAACGGATGCGTTCGAGTAGAAATAACATAACCTCATGCCTGTTTTCCCAAAGGGTACGGCAGAGGTGTATCTATTTGAATTAAAACCTACTTGGTGTGTTTGATTTTTTTATTTTTGGTCTGTTGGCACCTTGTTTTTATATTCATGTAATTTTTTATAATTTTATTGTGCTTTTGCCTTTTGTGCTCCGTCTGTTGTTTGCACTGAATAAATGGTTTATCTATCTATAGTACACCCACATTTCCCCCGTTATATTTAAGTCCCAAGTAATAATGGGCGAGTCTGTTGTCATTCATCATCATCAGCCTATATTCGTACACTGCTGGACGTAGGACTCTCCTAGTGAACGCCACTGAGCCCGATCTTCGGCTCTCCTCATCCAGTCTCTGACAGCCGCCTTTCGCAAGTCGTCACTCCACCTGGCCGGCGGGTGTCCCATACTACGTTTGCCTAAACGCGGCAATTGTCATTAACCGGGAACAAATACAGACTCCGAGCTCCTACTGAGAAGTTTCTGATGGAAATACCCAACAAGACTGCCCGAACTGGAAATTTAACCCAGAACATAATGCTCAGCAGTAGCGTTTGCAACCACCATTGAGTTAGGTGGAAATACTTTTTAGTTTTTCTATATACAAGCATTCCTTTTAGGTCTAGATATAATAATCACTTCGTTTGATTATTTACTATTGTACTTATCAGCTATCAGTACACAGAAAGAACATTCTAAACATGAATACTTGATGCTGTCATGAATTTATGTAAGGTTTATGTAAATTACTGTATCACGCAGAAACTTTTAAACAGACTAGGATAAAATAAAGCACACACAAACATCATAATCCTAAATCCCGGGGGAATGAGGAAAATGTCGTGAGGAAAGTTTTGAGTAGGAAAGCGAATCGCTATAAGAGTAGAGGAAGGCCAAAAAATGATTTATGGCCAGTGTAAAAATGATTAGCTCGAAAAGTGGTGACCACAGACATGACGACTAATAGAGATCTACGGGAGAAGAAGACATTTTGCGAACGCAAATAAATATGGGATTTCGACAAGAAAATGGCGATGCATCATAATCCTGGCTTAACACTTAAATACATTTTATCCATGTATATTGAATAGTTTCCCTAGAAACCACAGGGAATTTTATTGCTGGTGCCATATACTCAACCCCTTCATTTACCCAGAGATAAGGTAAATGAGGGGAAGGGGAAGTACTAGAGGTCTATAAATTAATTTCCGGGAAACTCACGGTACAGTACGATCGAGTAATAAACAGTTAACCAACGTAAGTGAAATTCATACGTTGCAATTAATAAAATTAATTAATTTTGGCTGCAGTTAAAATAATGATTATAATTGTATGTAACGCTTGCAATATCGTTTAGTATTAATATTAAAATACCACGTTATTTGATTTCGCTGGTAAATTAATGTGTGGTCGCGTTTTAGAGAGCTAGGTAGTAATTATGAGCAAATATTTCAATTGATGTTATTTTATAACATCATTCAGACGTATGTTTTAACACCGAAAATATGGATATAGGTATTTTATACTTAAAGTTTTTTTTCTGCCAAAAAGTATGTTGATTCGGTTTGAAGAGAAGACTGAATACCTAATTCGCCCTTTCTTTCTCTTGTTGCTAATATATAAACAATAATCAAATTATATACAAATATTTGAGTGTTATATATACTAAAATTACAAAGGGGTGAGTTTGTATTGGCCTACTGATCTGATTCCGATTTCTTTTTTACTATTTTTACTAATAGGAAGCTACAGTTTTGCCGTGCGTCATCATATTTCATGTTAAAACAAGAACGTTCACGCAGACGAAGTCGCGGCCAGGGGTTAGTTTCTTATATTTCGTAAAAAAAAATACCAGCGAAAAACGCGCCCAGTTTTCCTTCAATTCCCAGACGTATATAAATAGAAGTAGACAAAAACAAGGGGTGAATGAACCGCTTCATTTCAGTACATTCACTTCAAAGTACATGCTTTTAATTAATACTTTCAGTATTCTCTGCGCTTTAAGTTTATTTGTTTCTGAGGATACATTAAGTTTAAGATAAACAATAAAGATATTTCCTTCAGAAGTTTGCAAGTTTTTAACAAGTGCTTAAGTTTGGGGTTAAGTATTACGGTTATATAAATGTATAGGTAATTGTTTAACAATTAAGTTTTATACAACTCTAAAAATGTTTAAGGGAATTTGTATTTAATGTTTCATATTTTTTTTTATTAAGTATTTCAAGTTAATTAAATTAAATAATTTGTGGCTAAGTATTAACAGCCGCATCCGCCGAACGATCAGGTTAAGCTACGCTTTCCGTGTTTGGTCCGTGGATGGGTGACCATCTTTACATACCGAGACCCCTCCGTGCCTCGGAAGCACGTTAAGCGACGTCATTCGTGGATCTTTGACCGTCGTTACGGGTCGTCAGAAGCCCGAAAATCTGACAACCGGTCTTACCATGGGGTATCGTTTTACCCAGTTACTGGGTTGTGGAGGTCAGATAGGCAGTCGCTCTATGTAAAATACTGGTTTTCAGCTGCATTCGGTTAGAGTGGAAGCCAACCCCAACACAGTTGGGAAAAGGCGAGGCAGATGATGCAAATGTTGATATTATCTAAAGCTATCCGAAATGATTGGGAAACTGTTCTCTAAATCCTTTGTAGCGGTATGAACATCGACACATGCAAAATAAGCATCACACTGACGTCATGAAAATCCTGCATCGCGCAAGCAGAGTTTACCGCGCAACCAGCATATATACAACGCCCCGACATCAATCATCGGGCAGTTGCCCACCAGACACGACACCCGTATGGTCGGAGGATCCTCCCTCTACCAGGAGGTATGAGCGAACTTTACACCCTGTTCCTCGTACCTCTATACCTTAAAAGGTTCCTTGGTTTTGAAAGAACAGTGTTACCAAAATTAAAAAAAAAATTGTCACTCAAGCTTTGGCTTAGAAAACACATACCTAATCTTTATTTCCACGTAAAAAGAGGGGTGTTACCGTCGAGTTTATCTTTTATCAACCCCATTACCAACCTAAGAAATAAATTATTTTTTTATTATAATGAATACACTCAGATTTTGACACCGTTTGTTCCATCATAGCCATAGGTCGCCAAGAAAAATATATAAACACTAAGTTCTGCACGCGAGTTCGTCAGCGTGACATTTCTTCTTTTAACATTTGGCTAGCCTGGAACTAAAGTGCTCTATGTAACACAATGTTAACCATCAATATAACATACATTCGTAAGTACACAATGACTTCAAATGCGTTTCGTTTGTTAGCTCAAAATGTTTATTTTGTATCATAGGCCACTTTAGTGCCAAGCTAGCCATTTATACATTCTATGACACTCGGCAATACTGTAGCGTTTTATTAGTGAAAAATATTTCCGAATTGGACCCGTAGTTCCGAATAAAATAAATAAATAAAATAAAATAAACCCCCTACATACAAACTCACCAATATTGCCTCTTTATAATATTTATATTCACAAAAACATCTTGTAATAAATAAACTATTTTAATAAAAATATAATAACCTAAACTAACTAAAATTATTAACTAATCATAATATAGCGTCGAAAAATTTCTCCGTATCGCTGTCGACTGGTAATGTACCCAAGAGACTGACGGCATTGCCACGATGTATGCCAATGCTAAGCCTCTGGCCAAGGTAAAGGCCATCCCTTGGGTCACGGGAAGTGTCAACAAGCCGTTTGGAGATTTCGTTAAACAAACCGTGAGCACTCGGACCACACGAGGGTTTCAACCCCAAACGGCTCGAAAATATAATTACCGATAAGGTTATTATACCTTCACCGCTTGAGATTTTCCGCAGCCGCAGCAGCAGCGCCAGCACAGCACGCCGAGTCAGGAAGATGGGATAGCGCAAGAGTATCGACACAGCCTTTAGTGTGGGACGCAACCCACACTAAAGGCCTACCCACTTTCCAAGGAAATAAGAACATGCCGTCCGGTCTCTTGCCATCGTTGCGTGCCAAGCCATTAGGTTCTAATACAGATGGAACGCCGACGGTGACAAGAGCTCGTCGCATGATGTCATTTATGTTCGCGTGCCAAGGTAAGCGGCCCGTAATTCGGCTGCTAGACCGGCCATGCTGTCCCAGGCTGTTGACAACTTCGCCACAGTGACAGCGATGGGGAGAATAACAAGGAGCTCCTAGACGTAGGGAGGCAGCGAGGCGGAAAGTAGTGTCGTCGAACAAAGTGCTTATGTTCAAATAATAAGATTAATATGTCTATAATATTAGTTTTTAAACTATAAATAAAGACCTCGGTATAAAGATTGTTATAATCCTTGCTAAAACTTTAATTTCGGCTACAACCTACAAATAGCTTAGGAGACAAACAAAAGCACATTGCCAACGTGTTCACGTTTACTGATAGAAAAACTTGACACTCACGTACATTCGTCCATGCAAACTTTGTCGAGCTTCTAATAAAATTTATTCGTACGTCTGTACCATTAGCAAGTTTAGTGACTTTCTTGCTTAGTGTAGGTATGGGTATGTACTAATGTTCTTGATTGGGGAGGTTTTCGGTGATTGAAAAAGTTAAACTTCAACATCCCATAAAAAATTAATTCTCAATTTTGAGAATAATTATTTATGGGATGTTGAAGTTTACTTTTTGTTAATAATATAGATAAGAGAAGATACCAGCTACGACGAGATAAGACCGCACATTGTGAGACCCATATTTCCAAATGTATGTAAGTACATGAACAAAGTTTGGCCCAGCATGAACAAAGAGTTAATTATATTTAAAAAAAAAAACTGATAATATTTGAAATCCCACCACAGGTTACGTTACTTGGCAAGAATTTGCATAAAATATTTCAATTTAAAAGATTATTAATTTCATTAAAGTATTATAAGTGATATAGGACTATGACTACTAATGATTGATGCACTGTTGCATGACACACTTTGCATGTTACGTTTAGCATAAAATCAGTGTAAACAATTGTTGGTGAACTAATAAAAATAAATAAAAAACACTGGTGACCCCAGGGTCATAAGTCATATTTTTACTGACATGTATGGCACCCAAATTCACCAGCAGAAAAGCATAGAGATGCTTTTGTGTTGGCGAATTTGGGTGCCCCGTGTAGCACCGATCCACTCATTCCAAGCACGAAGACAATGCTCTAAATAAAACGTGTTAAATAATATCAGGCTACTTAAAGCCAACTCTACTCTATTAGCTCTAATCGCTAGCAGGTATAGCAACTACCTGACGTACGAAAAAATGTCGCAAGCGCGTTGAAAAAAAAAAGAAACAAGAATCCGATTCCCGACATCCCCTACGACTACGTGAGTACTCCGGGGACGCTATAAAGTCGCAAGAGCTTCTTACGCTCCCCGCAGGCAATCCAAGATAGGCCACCTAAAGAGCGAAGTAAATTGTAGTCAAAGAGGTATCCACCATCTCAGGACTTCGTAAAGCTCCAAGAGCACTTGCCTCGTTGTCACGAACTGCAGTGGCCTATTTGGAAAGCAATGGTTCGATTACGTACCCAAGTAGGCTTCTGCAAACATACTTTGGCGAAATGGGGTATTATCCATTCATCTAACATCCAGTGCGAGTGCTCCTGATCATACTATGCCCCATCGGCTAGAGTGTCCCAAATGTCCATTCTCCTGCACCTTAGATGATCTGAACAAGGCCTCTCATGCCGCAATAAATGTGGCCACCTACTGGGCCCAAACAATAAAAGAAACAAAGATGTACCGTCAAAACGAAAAGAGGAAGAAGTTACCGTCAAAACGAAAAGAAAGTTTTTGGAATCGTCTCCTCGAGCCTTTTATTTTGACTAAAAACATTTTTTCACGACTTTACTTAATAGGTTCTAAACTCTGCTATGTTGATTTTTGAGAAACGTCACCTTTGACCTATTGGATTAGGTATTCCCTTCAAAATCCTTTGGATTGCGAGTGACAGTAAAGTGCACTAGGCTGAGCGGTCACCACAAACCTAATGACATGTAAATCATTCAACTGCATCTAGATGTCTAGGTGCGATACGAGAGAGTAAAGATAATCCTACATACTTAGGGTATAACTATGTACCATACAAAGACATGCGCCAAAAACATAACCCTTCTAGTCAGTTGGATTGGTCTTTGACGATTTCTATTTTATTTATAACTCTGTGATGCTGGGTGTGACAGGATCTTGAATGTTTTGTTGTGATTTTTCCTGATTTGTTCAAAAATATCATTGGCTGTGTTTCTGGTTATCTTTTTTGGATTTCTGAGTGACTTCACCTTTTTTGGACTATGGATCTTCGCACTGCAGTTTACTTCGGCTACAATAATAATACCTATAATTCGCATCTCAGATCACTCTGGTACTGCCTGGTTTCCAACGGATATCCAACGTTCTATAAGCTGGTTCATAGCAAATTTATCATTTGGGATACAGTCGTTAGATTTGAGTGAAATTCAATCTGCTGGAAGACAGTGGATTACTCCGCGATCGACAGGTTTGAATTAATTTTTTGAAGTCATCAGATTTGGGAAGGGTCTTCACCAAGTTTTACGACGAATAAAAATATACAGGGCTATGAGACACTATAATAGCTGCATAGTACATTTTGTTTTATTTGTGTTCATTTCTGGCCCAAGCTTGTATGGGACCGATATCCATGTCCTTTATATGGTGTACACAATAAAGAGTATTGTATCCATCTATTTACTAAAACGCTTCTCACCCACTCACCAGGGCACCAACAAATTACCTCACCGTTTGCCTAGGCCTTTTCCCAACTAATTTTGAGTCGGCTTCCAGTATAATCAGATGCAGATGAATGCCAGTATTTTCCATGGAGTGACTGCCTATCTGACCTCCACAACCTATTTACTATTATATACCGCTTATACTGCGGATAAAAAAAAATGCCTATAACATGAATTTTGTTTCGTCACTTTCTTTTGACTGCTAAGGGTTTGGATAAGAAAAGATATTTCCAAATACTTACCCCTAAGGGGATTTGTCGGTGGATTGGAGGTTTTATGCGAACGCGGTTATATGTGATAAGTATCTAGTATGAATTTATTGTGATATGAAAGCAGTTGCAGGTAGGCGACTACTTTTAAAATCAGGCAAAGGTGGTGTCTGTCATGGAAATTATTTGTACAGAAAATTGTCACCCTACGTCAGTTTGCCGTGTTAGGCATTGTATACATGCCTCAAAGAGATGTCAGCACCAATGACGGGGTTTGCTAGGACTGGGTTGCGGAAAAGTCCAAGAGGGTTACCGTGGCCCCTGGCACAGGCCACTGAAGGAACACGGGTGGGTTTTAGTCAGTAAGAGTCTGACACGCCCTGCTGCTCTGCCCAGAGCGGGAGTAGTTATTTGATGATTTCCCACCCACAAAAAAAAATAAAAGAAAGGCATTGTATACATCTGTCAAAGAATGGCAGTTGTGATATAAAAATACGGACAATTTGGTAGTTAATTTGCATAACAATTAATTTCCCTGAGTTTACTTCACCGCTGCTGACAGAATGAGGTCCCATGTGATAGCATACGACTTTATCTCCCAAGTGGGCACTATTCCAAGCTTCGGGCTAAGAAATGTTCCACTTGAAAAATCCATTTAAACCCGAAACTGGTGTCTTGTATCGAATATTCCCTTCCGTTTTCCTGTTCTAATGAGACAGATGTATAAGTAAAGAGGTTTTATCATTTAGTAGCCAGACTGGCGTCTTTGCGCATGCTCGTTGGCGCCTGTTTATCGTTGAGTTGTTAGTAAACCTGAAACGCTCGCTCGTGCGCGTATTTGATTTACTCTATACAGAAACATTACATCCAGGTAACGTTGCGCAGCGTTGGAAGGTCACCCACGAGGTGGGCCAGTGATCTTGTGAAGACCGCAGAAACCCTGTATGCGAGAAGCACATAGTCAAACAGGTCGAAGTGGTGATGCTTTGGGGAGGCTTCTGTCTAGCAGTGGACGTCTTTTGCCTGATATGATGATGACACCAACATAAAAAAGAATTAGATATAAGAAGTAATTGTAATTGAAATAACTGAAAACCTCTTCAGTGTTTATTCTTGTCATCATTATGAATTTTTATTAAGGGACTAACCGTAATATCGTAAAAAAAATTTAGGTGCTCCATACATTATAATATATGTTCATATCACTCAACAACATGTAACGGCAGATTTTTTTTTCGCTATTTCTGTGATATTCTCATACTAAAAGTTGTTCATAATGATGACTAAAATGATCCCTCAAGTGATTTCAGTTATTTCAATTAATCCTTGTATATTTTCGATAGGTGCAGCGATTTCGTTTAGAAGTTTACCGGCTTGAAAGGCAACGCCGCGCAAGTGGTCAGGCATTGGATTTATTTTAACATATCGTACATTCGAGCTTCGTGCATTTTATAGTATGAGCTATCCAGTAGTTCACCAAGTCCGAGGAAAAGTCTTACAGTCAGTCTAAGTTTAGAAAATCGGTTTCAGTAAGTAGGTCGGTTTGCAGTATGAAACGCACTATGATGCGTAAAATACGGTAATTTAACCGCATCTAGTAGGAATACTTTTATTTTTCTTATGCGTGTGCCCTATTGCTTTCTCACAGGCAAAAATTAACACCTTCCATTTAATCTTACATCGCCTATTTCACCCTTTTAGGGGATACATTTGCCCTGGGCGTTGGGAATCCCAAGCCGATTCCCGGCCACCATAGGCGCGGGCTTACAGACGGCGAGCAATGGGTAGCCGTCCGATAAAGACCAGGCCAGCGTCGATTGCGCGATGGGTGGTGGACGCGCGCCTCAAAGAGATGTCAGGACCAATGACGGGGTCCGCTAGGGCCGATGCCTGCCAGGGTTGCGGGAAAGTCCGAAAGGGTTACCGTGGTCTCTGGCACAGGCAACTAAAGAAACATGGGTGGGTTTTAGTTAGTAAGAGTCTGACACGCCCTCCCGCTCCGCCCAGAGCGGGAGAAGTTATTTGATGATTTCCCATCCTCAAAAAAAAGGGGGATACCTACATTTAAAAAATCCTTCCTTAATGCTCACTTTCGTTAAATAAGGGACTCTTGTGCAATAGTTCATGTTTCTTGATCCCGCGGCTTAGAACGTGCGTTGTCTGTCAGGAAGATTGTAAAAACTATCGTTGCATTGTTTAGATTCAATCTCTTAGTATTGTATAATTGCATAGCCCATGACGTGGGAGCACTCTATACCTACTATAAAGCTTACTGGGTTCGTCTTTCACTGACTTGAATATGCCTTGGCGGCTGAGAGTATGTCATGCCCACTCAAATGTGTCACTGGTGGTGGCGTATGTATTGGATCATCAAATCCCTTCAAAATGGTAGAGCCGAATGGTGCTGATCCACAAGTCATGCTCGTGAACTGGTCATTTCTTAGCTGCCATGGCTTATTTCAATTCCTGAATTATTTTATCTTTTTATACGGACGCTTTTTACGTGCACGTCTTTCTACATCGTTCTCACATAATTACAACATGAATGATGTCACTACTTTTTTGTATAAATATTTTGATTTAAAAGAGAGTGCATGGAGTTTCTTGCCCGTTCTACTCCATAGGTACCTACTACGCTGTGGAATGGGCAACTAGCTTCATCTTTCTGACTGACCGACCCCTTGACAATTCAATAGTGCCTGTAATTGGTTTATTTGAAATAAATGCTTTCAGATTGTTTTTTTATTGAATTTAAGAGTTTTATTAAGAAGAAGATACACCTAACATAACGCCTATTTTCTTCAAAGGGTTCGGCAGCAACAATAAGGTTTTTTTTTGAGCCAGCGTAAAGTGAAGCCACAGCAACTAATTCTAGCTCAACTTTGGAAAGAAGAAGAAACCAAAGTAATGACCGAACTTTTCTTCCACGCTTCAAATGAAACGCATTTTTCTCTTTTATGGGGAAACTTTGAGAAAAACCATAGACTTCCCGAAACTATTTGCAATGTCAATGTAAAGCAAAGTTGTGGGTTCTGTAATAATTAATTGGCTACCAGTGACGGGTTGCCCCTAGCAACGAATAATGTTATTAAGGCACAAACACCGTGGTAATGCTGCTCTTGGGACTTCTCGAAACTTCCTCAAGACCAGAAGTGGGTAATATAGTATTGATCCCTTATTGTCAGACTTTTTGCAGTCTTAACCGGTTAGGGAAAGATACACTATCGTTGCAGCTCAATTACAATCGTACCCAATCGTAATGTTAGAATAAGCTCTGAATGTCATTTATCTGTTTTTTCTTCGTATGCGAAAAAATCTAAATCAACAAAATCAATCGTTGTAGGGAAAAGTAAAAGTATGAACTGAATACAGTATTTCACCACCAACGTTAATTTAAATAGGAATGATTTTGTCTTCATTTAACTGACTCATCAGCGGGATATAAAAAAGTGTCAGTGACGATGACAATAACTTTGTCATCAACACATTACACAAACACACATACATTATATACCTACATTCAGTACATTTTCCTTTCTATCCTAAACCTAATCATGCAAGTCGCAAGACTTCCCAAAACATAATTTGCCACATGCAGGCGGTTCTTCAGAGCTAATTACTTACGTCACAAGAAAGTTTCCTAAAATTATCGAATTTTGAGTTCTTGTGTGTGTGTTCACTAGAACTTCCTCTGCGGGTGGAGATAAAATTACCCACAATTTATTCTCAGAGACTGGCCATTTGCAACAGCCGCGCTGTGCCTTCAAGAAGAGATTTCGGAGAATCTTTAAGAATAAGACTTCGGCTTCAGGAATTTAAAGTAGTTTGCGTTGTATTTTAAAGTCTTGCATATTAAATCTTGTGGATGGAAATAGGTTCTTAATGAGTGCTATGCCTTCGTTTTCAAATCAGGCTATAGTAAACTCCGTCCTTCTTTGAAGATGCAGAATTTTGGAGCAAAATAAGGGCAGGTTGGAGGTAGGTTACGTATGATTTGTAGTTATAACGCGTAAGATTTAAAACTCTTTCACAATATTTTGTATAATAATAGGTACAAAGTCTGGTTTTTCATTAGGAAAGGTAAGCTATTATTGCGCAATTTCTTCTTAGGCTCGCCCCTTATTACATGGCACTTACATAACTGGCCAAATTTGGGTGTACTATAGGTACACCGCTGCCTTACTCTTTGAGAATATAGGCGTGACTTCATGTTATATAATGCTCTAATTAAAGAAATTTGTGTGTGAAAACATTAATAGCTAAAAAGCATGCTTTTTATGAGCATGTCGTGTGATAAATGATAAATGATTTTATTTCTGTAAGTAGGTTTGTACGTACAAACACTTTTACACGTCAATCATATTTTAAAAACTAGATGAGGTCGGCGTTTCCTATCTGACTACTCTGAGAAGAAAGGCCGAAACAAACTCAGAGGTCACAGTCTCTTTTAAAGTCCGGACATAATCTTGGTCAGATCATGTAAAGACTATGTAGATTAGTGTCTGAAATGACCTTTTGAGGAAAAACCACACATATTGAGTGGATCTGTCCAGTCAGTGCACGCATGTGTCAGTAATCGTGCGGCTCAACTTAGAGCTTAACTAAGGAGCTCAACGATATAAAGAACAAAACCAAAGAAAGGATATTTGGACAGGCCGCATAAATTACTCAAACTGGTAGATCATGATTAAAACTAACTGAGAAAACAAAAAAGTAATGAACAACATAATCTTCACATTCACAATAATTAAAATAATATAATACTTTCTAACTGTGACTTTATCTTGACCTAAGTAATGATTTTCAGTCATCATCTTCATAATCAGCCTATAATGTTCCCACTGCTGGTTCTCCTCTCTGTGAGAGGGAGTGGGCCGTAATCTACCACGCAGGCCCAGTGCGGGTTTGTAGATGTCACACATTTTTCGAATTTTTGGTTCTAAGGCATGCTGGGTTCCTCACAATGTTTTCCTTCACCGTTTTGAGAGCAGTGGTGATGGAAATAATTTACACAAAGTAAATGATAAATGATAAATGACTTTATTTCTGTAAGTAGGTTTTTACAAACACTTTTACACGTCAATCATATTTTTTTTTTTAAACTAGATGAGGTCGGCGTTTCCTATCTGACTACTCTGAGAAGAAAGGCCGAAACAAACTCAGAGGTCACAGTCTCTTTTAAAGTCCAGACAGAATCTTGGTCAGATCATGTGAAGGCTATGTAGATCGGTGTCTGAAATGGTCTTTTGAGGAAAGAACCACACAGATTGAGTGGACCTGTCCAGTCAGTGCACGCAATTGTCAGCAATCGTGCAGCTCAACTCAGAACTTAAGGAGCTCAACGATTCGACGAACAATACCAAAGAAAGGACATTTGAGTAGGCCGCACAAGTTACTCAAACTGCCAGATCATGATTACATTAAGAGTAAAAATACAAAAAAAAGCAATGACCAACATAGTTCTCACATTCACAATAGTTAAAATAATAGCATAATACTTTACAAAGTAAATACTCTTGTCATAGTATATGTATATAAAATTAATTAATGTCAATGTGTATATAAAATCCGGACATAATCATTGAGGACCATGCAGATTGGTGTCTGAAATGGACTTTTGAGAAAAGAACCACACAGATTGAGTGGACCTGTCCAGACAGTGCACGCATTTGTCAGTAACCGTGCAGCTCGACTCAGAACTTAAGGAGCTCAACGATTCGACGAACAATACCAAAGAAAGGACATTTGGGTAGGCCACATAAACTACTCAAACTGCCAGAACATGATTCAAACTGGAACAATGATCCACATAGTCCTCCCATTCACAACAATTAAAATAATATAATACTTTATACAGTAAATATTCATGTCATTGTATATGTAAAACGTTATAGATACTTATAGCAAAGATTAAAAGTACAATAGTTAGCAAAAAAAATAAATCAACGTTCCCTGTGTAAATTTATTGGAACAGTTCACTCCCAAGCCTTTTTGTCCTCAATAAAGTATTTGACAGTATAATAGGCTTTCTGGCATAGTTTCCTTTTTATAAAAGATTTGAATTTATTAAGGCTTAGTTCTTGAATGTGGCTAGGAAGTTTATTATAAAAATGTATACATTGACATCTAAACGAGCCACCTATTTTCTTGAGCCTGGTTGTAGGAACAACAAATTTGTGTTTGTTCCTAGTATTTATACTATGGATATCACTGTACTTTTTAAACAGATTAATATTTTTATGTGCATACAAAAGATTTTCATAAATATACTGAGAAGGCACAGTCATTATATTAATCTCTTTAAATTTTTCTCTGAGGGAGTGTCTGGGTCTTAATTTATAAATTGAACGAATTGCCCTTTTTTGTAAAACAAAAATCGTCTGAATATCGGCGGCATTTCCCCACAGCAGAATACCGTACGACATTACACTATGAAAATAACTAAAGTATACTAAACGGGCTGTCTCTAAATCTGTTAAACCACGAATTTTTCTAACAGCGTATGCTGCAGAGCTAAGCTTTTTTGACATTTTATCTATATGGGGGCCCCATTGCAGCTTGGCGTCTAAAGTTATGCCTAAGAATACTGTGGTATTTTCGGGTTTCAACTCTTCCCCCTTTATGAGAACACTTGTTTCTACCTGTCTAACATGTGGTAACGTAAACTTAATACATTTAGTTTTTTTCTCGTTAAGAAGAAGGTTATTAACGTTAAACCAGTTAACTACTTTTGCGAGGGCGCTATTTACATTGTCAGTAACCAGCTGCTGACGTTTGAGTTTAAATAAAAGTGAAGTGTCGTCTGCAAACAACACTATATCATGTTTATCTTTTATGAGGTAAGGCAAGTCATTTATATAAATAAGAAATAAAAATGGACCAAGAATTGAGCCTTGAGGGACCCCCATTCTTACTACCGATCCGGGTGATCTTTTTCCGTTAACATCAACTCTCTGAATCCTATCACTTAAGTAAGAAGTAAGAAGATCCAGAGAGGTGCCACGGATTCCGTAGTGGTGCAGTTTCCTGATTAATGTTTCATGAAGAACACAATCGAATGCCTTGGACAAATCGCAAAAGATACCCAACGCATCGCATTTGTCCTCCCATGCATTATACACATGCCCTAAAAGTTCAACTCCGGCATCGGTAGTTGAACGACCCCTTGTAAAACCGAACTGTTTGTTATGCAGTAATTTATGTACGTTAAACAATCTTTGCATTTGATTTAGAATAAGCTTTTCAAAAATTTTACTAAAGGTAGGTAGCACTGATATAGGTCTATAATTAGTAGGGTCTGATGTACTACCCGATTTAAACAACGGTATTATTTTACTGTTTTTCATAAGATCAGGAAACTCACCACGGTCAATACAATTATTAAAAATAACAGCTAAAGTTGGTGCTACAATGTTTATAATCGACTTAACAACGTCCACAGAATTACCAAATAGATCTGCGGTCTTTTTAACATTTAACGTGTGAAAGGTTTTAATTATATCTTTACACGTGACATATTGGAAATAAAATTCAGAATCACAAACTGGAACGGTTTCTTTAAGTAAAGACTCTGAAGCAGTGGGTGAAGAGTTAAGAGATTTAGTAGTCGATACGGGAATCTCTGCAAAGAAATTTTCAAAGGCCGCGGCGACTTGAGAATCTGATTTAATTATATTGTCATCAATAGCTAGGCTGTAGTCACTACATCGGTTGCATGACCTTCCCGTTTCGCTATTAATGATACTCCATGTCATTTTAATTACATTACCACTATTTTTAATTTTTGAACTCAAATAACGTGACTTGGCTATACTACAAACTTTTTTAAATAATTTAGAATAATTTTTGACATATAAATTAAATTCAGCAGTGTTTATACATGCCCGTTCCTGTCTGTGCCTGTCTGTCTGGGCTCGAACCAACGACCTACAACTCGTAAGTCGCGGCTGATACCACTGGGCCACCACTGCTTGGCTTTTAGTGTCTTATATTAATTTACCAAGCCCATTACGTACAAAATCTTTTGCTTCTATTAGTTCCTATGAAATATAAAACTACCTGTTGCAAGGAAAGCGAGGCAAAGTTTGAGTCAGCTCGTTCCGCCTTTTGACGTTTCAGATTAAAATTTTGCACATTATACTTCAAAGTTAGCCCCTAAGGATTGAGCTTTTATTAATTATTATAGGAACATCGAATTAACGTCTACTCCTTCATTATGATAAGTTTTCTGCTGTGTTTATGAAATAGGTAGTAATTTTGCAACCAAAGATCGTTTCAAAATCGTCGTATCTCTAGGAAATGTGGCGTTTCAAAATCAAAATAGTGTTTTAAATAGGTACACGGGTTTTATTTGAAGCTACTACTAAGAATTCCTATCGGAAATAACCCTTTATAACAGCAACGTTTGAGCTATTTTGAAACAAAAAGCAAATCACTCGAATCGGTCTAGGCTTTGACATTCCACTCAAAAAACACTCTGCGGGACCGAACGCCTTTCTGTATTCTATGTGAAACAAAAATATTGACTGGAGCAGCTCTTAGTTATTCGTTTTTGTGGTTGTACTGTCGATGTCGTATAGTAGGTACACCCGATATATAATTATGTACAAGGCCGATTTTAAAAATAAAACATTAAATATTGGACTCGACATTTTATATGGATAAAAGTGATTAGGTAATTTAGTTTAAAATTACTTTAATTTTTAAGTCCTTGCTATCAATCAATGACACAACATTATTGATTTGTTTGTATTCGTAATGATTCAGGATGTTTGAATGTCTGCACCGTCAGCTATTAGGAAACAGGAAAGATTTTTTTCTCCATTTCTTGGCCTATAAAATATTGTCCTCTAAAAACATTTCCTCACTATTGCATACTTCAGAGGAAACACGTGATTAGACAGCACAAAGCCACTATACTTAGTGTGCATCATTATGATGAAAAACAAACAATTCATATTTTTTATAACGACATTTGTACTGAAAACAGGATGTAAGCTCCAACACTACAACAATCCAATTTCCGTCACATTCTGCTAACGGAATAAACAATGCATGGAATATCATCAGCTGAGGAATTTTTAACTTTGAAATAAGGAAAATGTATGCATTTTCATAGAAATGGCACTGAAATAAAATGTTTAGTTCTGCGAATTCGTATACTGAAACTCTTATTCGTGCCATTTGGTAAATCTATATTATTATCTAAACATCTATACATATTATTAAATTAAAAGCGCAATTTGTGTCCTACTGTGTGAGCGCGTTGTTCTTCTGTAGGTCTTCGGACGGTTTTGTATTTATAATACATTAACTCAAACTCAAAGCATTTATAAACCAATCACAGACACTTTTGAATAGTCAAGGGGTCGGTCAGTCAGAAAGATGAAGCTAGTTGCCCATTCCAAAGCGTAGTAGGTACCTATGGAGAAGAACGGGCAAGAAATCCATGGACACTATCATTCATGTTGAAATTATACACGTGAGAACGATGTAGAAAGACGAGCACGTTAAAAGCGTCCGTAATAAAAACATAAAAACAATTCAGGAATTAAAATAAGCCGTGGCAGCTAAGAAATGACCAGTGCCTACTGACGGCGCCCGTTCACGAATATGACTTATGGATCAGCACCATTCAGCTGAACCATTTTGAAGGGAACTCAATGATCCAATACACACGCCACCACCAGCGACACATTTGAGTGAGGTCGACATACTCTCAGCCGCCAGGGCACACTCAAGTCAGTGAAAGACGAACCCAGTAAGCTATTTAGTAAGTACATAATGCTCACACATGTGCTATGCAATTATACAATACTAAGATATTGAATTTATACAATGCAAAGATAGTTTTCACAATTTTCAACAGCTCCAACAATATTTTCGAATGCTAATCAATTAGTTTATGCGCCCTTGTGGAGCTGGTAAATTAAACTGGTATATCAAGTCGTAAAAATTGTGCGAAGCAGGGACGGGTCGACTGTACCTAATATTATGATTGAAGATTTGATATGTACTTATGGCGTATTTAATTTAATTTATTTAACCAGTTGGCGCAGTTGGTAGTGACCCTGCCTTCTGAGCCGCTGGTCCCGGGTTCGATCCCCGAACAAGGCAAACATTTGTGTGCATGAACATGTCTGTTTGATCTGTGTCTGGGTGTGTATATGTATATAAGTATGTATATCAGTCATCAGGTTACCGTAGTACAGGCTCTACCTAGTTCGGGACCTTAACCTTGTGTGGATGTTGTCTCATATAAATATATATAAACTTCAAATTCAATTTCGCACTCCTATTAATCATATTGAACAGTCTAATATAATGATAGCACCTCTTTTTATGAACCTCAAATAATTCCTATTTTATAGACCTACAAATACTAAAAAGCCAATTGTCTGTGACCAACTTGGATGTGTGCATCATTAGAAGCACAAAAATTTTTTAGATGCTCATTAATTAAAAAAAGAATCACAAGAACTCAGTATAAGAAGCCTACTAAGTTTTTAGAGGATCAGTTAAATATTTCCCATTTGATATTGATCAATATTCAATCAGTCGCTGACCCCTTTATGTCTGCACTCTTTGTGGGAAAATTCATGTCAATCTGAAATGATGTATCATGAATTCATGATTGATGCTACCGATATAACGGAAAATATCGAAAATTTAAGCCTATCAGTAAATTAAACATACAGTATTTTCATACATTATGTCCTCGCGTTATTAAGTAACAACGGACATAGTAAACAAATAACAAAGTGTTGATATAACCGCAGGGAAGTAGGTCACGGTATAACTTACACAAGTAAACACATATCTTTTTACAAGCTTTTTTCAACGAATATGATTTTATACATTTATCTGAATATTCATATGAATAAATTGTAGTTTCGATGACCTAAACATAGTGTGAAACTATTCCCGAGTTGTGTCTTGGCCTGTATAGGTATGCAGGACAAGATATGTACAAGAAGGGAAAAGTGTCCAACACCAGGAGGCCAATTCTCGTACTTAAAAAAACGTTCAAATTCAATCAATGTCAAAAACCTGTCAAAAATGTATGTAAATTGATTGTAATTTAGACAGATTGAGACTGAGATTAGAATGTGAACGGTCTTAAAAATACGGGAATTGCCACTCAGATGTCTTCCGAAGAATAATTTTGTATTTTTGTTAGTTTTTTTCATACAAAATCTGTCAAACGTCAATTTTATCCCACGGATATAAAATATCTTACCTTGGGAAAATCTGCCCTTAGTAACTGGCTTTTTTATCATGTCTTCAACCACCTGTACCTATATTATAAGTTTCTGCACGTAACATAGAGGAAACGTAGAAGTTATCGAAATCAAAATGGCCAGCACAAAAACCGTATTACGTCATCGCTAAAAACTAACGAAAGAAAAGTTTTCTCAGATTATTCGCAAATTCCCCACGCTCCCGAATTTTCTTTTTATTCCTTCTTACTTATCAACTCCCTAAGTACTGAATAAAGTGTTAATATTACGAACAAAAGTTAATCCAGACTTTTTTATTCTGTTTTTTAAAACCGTATTCTCCCCGTATCCTCATTTCAATTAGAGTGAAAAGATACTGTGACTGAGTTTTAATTTTCCGCCGAGTTAAGGAAATTGGGTACCTATTATAAAAGAAGGTATTGTGAGCAAATGGTTGACATTTGCTTAATTATTTTTTTAATTATAAATTAACCGTTGTGTATTTTTGTAACGTGAATTGTTGTTTTATGAAGCGCGAAATAATGCACGTTCGTTTCTCATATTTCGTTTGTTTGAGTTTGTTTTATACTTCTGTTAGGTATTATAAATACCTGTTTTTGTAAAGCTTATAATGCAAAACAATTTCCAACCACAATCCGCGCGTTTCTGGCGGAAACGCCTCTCGTTACCGCTCGGCAAGTGAGGGCGAGTCGATGCTTCTAGAACATTCTTGAAACTTCCTTTAAAGACATACGCCGCGCACCCTTCCTTCGATATTAGTCGTGTGACGTCCGTCAACTTGGCTGCGTGCCGAAAAAGGGGTTCTCTGTTATAAAATTTACGAATCTTTGCCCCGAACCTTATTGTTTAGATATACATCGTGTTTGGGAGATGGGTGCAAAATCTGCAAGGAATGATATCTTAGACCATTTATAACATATTAAGCTAAACTTGTCGTAGACGAAGTTTGTTCCTATTTTTTTTTAAACTCTAAAGTTTTTAGCAAAAATACCAATTTTTTTCAATTGATTGCAAACAGTGTCCAGTAAAAGTTGTTATGTTATTATTGTTTATTTATGTAATGAATTTATGTAGTGTGCTAAGACGGTGACCCAAGCATCTGTGTCATCAGAGAAACATTCTTCGAAATATTCAAGTTTAAGAAACTATTCAAAATCAATGTTTTGTTTAAGGCATAATCCTAATCCTAACTAATAACATAAATACGAAATTATCTTTGTTTGTTTGTTACCTTTTCACGCCTAAACTACTTAAACCACTGAACAGATCATCCAGTAATTTTGCATATACGTTGTCAGCTGTACAGAAACGGACATAGGGTACATTTCATCCCGAAAAAAAAATACTGTTCCCGAGGACAACAACAATAACGTTCTTATGATAATAGATGGCGCCACGTGTAGTGTTAAGAGATTTTTTTATAAGAATGTAAATTTAAAAAAAATCTAATATTTTTTGTGAGTCTAGAGTGTCGATAGACCGGTTTTTCATCCTCCTAACCACAATATATTAAAAATGACATAAATCGGTTCAGTAAACGATTCTGAACCAACTAATGTCATAATGTGCATTAATTCAGTTACAGATTTTATACTTTCATTTATGCATTTAGCAACAAGCTGTGGTTTTGACATAACAAACAGACACATCAATTTTATTTATAGAATGTATACGTATTAGCGCCAAATAGGAGGACATTATACAACATTGTGTATAGGAGCGTCCTTGAATAATGTTCCGTTCTGACCATGATTGCAACGGCCAAACAACAAGCAGAGTACAACCCGAATTTATTGTCAAATTCTAAATTACCGCGAGCGAAATCGAGGGCAAAAAAAATTGCCTCAGTTGTTCAAACCTTTTTAAAAACAAGCATGGGTTACCCTTTCTTTTGAGGTACTTACTATTTACACAGATGTCTCATCAACTTTTTGAATCAGGGTGTGCAAAGCAAATAGCCGAACCCCTCTGGAATCACAGGCGTGATGTAATTTTATGTTGACGCAGCAAACAATATTTATAAAAATATTTTTACTAACTCCATGACTCCTTTTTAAAAAAAATATTTTAACTGACTTCTTGACTCTTTTTATGAAAATTATTTTTACTGACTCCATGACTTTTTTTTATTGAATAACGAAACTCAATTATTCATCCTCAAAAGAAAAACCCTTTCGATTCAACTGAAACAGCAAAACATCTTTAGAAGCGCATGCAACACTGAATCTGATATCCTACAACTACGGAGAGTTCCGGTCTCTTTGTGCAGACTCTCCGAGGATAATTAGATTTACCAAATTACTTCCACAGAAGATTACAAGTTTGTCGAAGGCCGCACGCAGGTGGGGTGGGGCTCGCTTTAAAAGTTTATTTCCGTATCCTGCGTTTCTAATGGAGAGACGGATCTATCTAATAATATGCTTACGATGTTCGGGAAGCTGTAGTTGTTCCAAGATGGTAATGGTGAAAGTTTTAGTGGAATTCTTGGATGTTAAGGATTTTGGGTAGTAGGCGGTTATAGTTGATTCGTCTGGGCTTATTGAATGTTCTTTTTAGGTTTTTTAAAAGATGACTAGGGATTGTATCAAAAGGATGGGCTCTCTTATGTGACGTAACGTAGATTTAATGCGACATATTTTTTATGCGTTACAAATTATCACTAAATGATCTCGCATCCACAACTAAACAGACTATATTTGAGACTAGACTATTAAAGATGTAGGTACCTATAGTCCGTCAATACTATAGGTACCCACATATTAACAAAAACTTTTTTCTAGATTTCGCATCCGCGATTAGAATCCGCGCTCATTGAGCGCGTCTAGTACCACAAAGACTTAAATTTACTAGGTGAACCAGAATTGTTCATGACAAACGTTCGAAGTATGCGCTAACGCCTTGAAACCCATTCGGAATCCACTCATTAGTAAGCCCCAACACAGAGAGACGTGGAGCTTAGCTTTAGAAACTAGTTAACACTATGTTATATTGACTTACTAGAAGTTGGTTCCGCCTGTGCAGTAGTATGGGGATTTAAGATATAACAAAATATTTCAGGAGTTTGAGATTATGAAGACGTTATGACGGACACACTTTGACCTCATTCTATACATACAAAACTTTTTTACAAAATTCCATGATTGACTTTCAGACAGCAATTACTCTTAGTTGAAGAAAGAAACATGATCATTTGACCAACATTTAAGTCAAGGTTTTTAAGGAAAGTTCTCGCTGACTGGTCGACACTTCACGTGACCAGAGAGCTGGCTCGTTTTCGCATTGCCATTCAACGTGGCAATGCTGCCAGTCTTCTGGGCACGTTTCCGGATGACAGCGATGCGGCCGAGTGCTTCAACGTATAAGCACAGTGTATAAGTGTTCTTTTGTTTTTGTATTTATTTGTGCAGTAAGTTAGTTAGGTTTTTAATTTGGCACTTAGTGTAAATCGTTAGGTAAAGAATATAGAAAAAAATATTGTTTTAAGAAATACCATTCGAATGCGTTGATTCCTGGAATTCATACTAGGATTCCCTGTGGCGTGAGATCCAGGCTCCTTCGTTCCGTTTACATTAATTGCTATACATGTAATAGGTATATATACGTTACAATAAATTTCATATAATCTACTAGAAAAGGAAAATACAATAAAAACTAATTCACTAAAGAAAACAGTAGATAACCAAGTATCTATGTATACCTGAGGATGTATATAATTATGTGGATGTTTGTGATATAGAATAGTAAATACATAAATAGGGATATGTATCAAAGCGCTGGGTATTTTTTTTTTACTTTATGAAGTCTTCAGTCATATCATAGTCCATAGTAAGAAGCCATTTTGTAACCGTAATTTTGGATTTATTTTGAGTAAGTGGTAGTATTTTGAGTCGGTTATTGAGTTTCGAGTAAATCAACATTTGATTGTTTGTATGTAGAGCTAATCTCTGGAACTATCAGTCGGATATCAAAAAAAATAATTCGTGAAAGGCTTTTTAACATCACGCTAGGACCCTTAGGAGCCGAGCAAAAAGAAAAAAGACAGAAAGAAAGCTATGCAAAAACGAACTAGTATCGCGGATAGGCGATGCGTTGCGACGGGGTGGGTCGGGGGAACTAGAAATTTCACGCGGACAAGTCGCGGGCAGTAGTTAGTATCGTATATTCAAGGTATACTTATCTTGGTTTCTGACATAAGTATTTATTTTGACATAAATTTTATGCATTATTGTATTTGTTTTTACTATTGACATTTTATATTTTATTATTGTTAACTAATGAATTCACGAACCATTAATTACTTTTAAATTAAAAATCATTACTATTCATATTAACTGCTTGTCATTCTATGTGGCAAACGTATCTAATGTTTTTTTTTAAATGTTATCCCGCATGCATTTTATTTTTGTATGTGTACACATGTTTGAGCAAATAAATGTATCTTATGTTATCTTACTAAGGGCGAATTTCACCAAACATTTATACCTACAATAAGTCTTAAACTGGGAATAAATTTTGAAATTTTGAAAATTTTCCCATATTATAACGTCAATTTAATTCCACGAATGAAAAGTATCTGGCTTTAGTAAAATCAGCCCTTAGTAGAAGGTAGAGGTTGACCATATATATCTTGACTTAAAACAGACAAAGGCTCTTTCAAACTTCACAATAGTCTGTTTATAATTTTAGTAAAAATAACAACATCGTGCTGATCTGGTATCCGATTCATTATTGCTATAACGCAGATGGAATTTGAAATTTATTATTTTTAATACAAACTAAAGACTAATAAATGAAAGTAGAATAAATTGCTCTTATCACATGAGGACTAAAGCCTTCATTCATTAGAAGACAGACTGATCCTCTAAGTCTAATTCCTCGTAAATTGTGGGGTAATAATCTAGCAGTTAAGATAACTTATGCGATAAACAGTAGGCATAATAATTTAAATATATGCTTTTAACCCACAAAATAAGGGTAATTTAAAATATCCCCGTTTTATGAGCACGCTTATCGAAACATAAAAAAGCTGTGCTTAAGTTAATAAATATGATACAACTTTTCGAAAATAGAGCACATAGAAGCCGATTTTTATTTTAAGGGTTAAGTTGGTACGAATACATAATTGTCTCATGAAATAATAACAGTAAAGCTCTTATCACACACGGACATAAAACCTTCATTCATTAGAAGAGAGACCCTCTAATCCTTCGTGGATTATGACGACATAATCTTGTAGGTAGGTGTAACCCATACGATAAACAGCAGGCACAATAATTTAAATATAGGCTCGGAACCCACAAAATAGGGGTAATTTAAAATCTCCCCTGTTTCATGAGCAAGCTCAACAACTAGTTAAGATTTTAGCGAAACATAGGAAGGCTGTGTTTATGTAAATAAATCTGATAAAACCTAATGATTGTTACACACGCGAACTTCTGAAATTCAGAGTTATTGTGAACCGTATTAGTGTGTCGAGGCTTTTAAATATTTTATGTCTCGTTCAATATAATCAGCTTTAGTAGACTCTAAATTCCTGGGAATTAATTTTATTAGAACTAAGCTCGTTTAAGCACTAAGGAGCTTCGTCGTTCTAGTTTTTTGGTAAGGTAATTACCGGTTTGCGTTCTGTAAATTAACTCCCGTCACGAGTTAAATAAGGACACAAAAATTCGAAAGCACTTTTTCTTTTATTCCAGCTTTTATTTTGCTGTGTGTTGAAACTTAACAGTACTTGTTCGTAACATCCGTAATGTGCTATATCTCGATAGTTTATTTCACTTTGACTTTATTATTATACATG
Organism: Brachylomia viminalis; assembly: GCA_937001585.2. Classification (NCBI taxonomy): domain Eukaryota; kingdom Metazoa; phylum Arthropoda; class Insecta; order Lepidoptera; family Noctuidae; genus Brachylomia; species Brachylomia viminalis. The sequence continues at coordinate 6,480,218 of OW443302.2, read as the reverse complement.
TTTGTTGTTACTTTCATTCCCTGAACAAGAAAATCTCATAATTTTATTTACGTTTCTTCTTTAACGCCGACTGAACTTTCCGCCTTCGTAACGGAGCCATTCTTTCAAGTTAATCCAATTTACTTGCAGCGAATTTGATATGCAATCGATCGGAAACAAAGTTTTAGAACCCATCATTACTAGTCGACAAGAAAACGGCTGTTTTAGTGCAAATCAATAAGTTTACAAGTGTTACTACTTTCGCGATTAGATAACACACCGTTAAGGCTGACAGCACACGAAATACTTTTAGCATCCGTTTCCGTGATAGCTGTGTCGATGAATATTTCCAGTTTCTAGGATCTAAGGATACTATACAAAACGATAATTCTCCTCTAAGCGACTGACAGTTAAAGTAAATCGGAAATATCTCTTATCCTTATGCTTCGACGTCGGGTCATAGGCCGTTACATGAGTTAATTATAGATAAACACCCAGTTTCTGAATTGAGAATTGAAAGTTGAAAACGAGTCAGACTCTGCTTTGGCATTACGGCACATTATGACACCCGCGAAATTCAAAATCTATTTGCAAAGAACACTGAGAGTGTTCCCAAGTCACCTTGCAAACGAAACAAAAAAAAAACAAAATTGGTTCTGCCATTTGGGAGCTACGATGCCGCAGACGGATAGACACGTTCAAGTTATAACACCTCTCTTTTTCCGTCGAGGGTTAAAAACCTCAACTCAATTCAAAAGCCGGGTCGCAGAAACGTGTCACTTAAAATTAGTAAATAATTTTAAGAAAAAGGTACTGTCAGATTATGCAAAATTACTGACGATCGTCACTATGAGCTGTTTCCGATTGGATTAGATATTTAAATAAGCTGTGTGTTTGAAAAGATACATAAATACCTAGTCACAAGACTATACCAAGCGGGTTGATAATCACGGAACCAGCCTTCGCGTGGCGGGTGGCCGCCATTCGGCACCGCTGTGGAATATTAATGCTGCAAACTTGGATGTTGCCATCCGATAGTGGTCAAAGTGGGGCGCGTCGTTGGTGGCACGCACCGCGAGGAGATTGGCGTCTTGGGAAACTGTTTTAATACCAGACTGACCTTACAGACCTAACCTACATATAACTAGCTGAGAGTAAACTTAAAACAAAAGCGTTGCTATTAAAGTATGGGATCCGAAGTAAGATCGACTTTCACCCATCTGTTTTCTGGAAGTAAATTTTTTTGAATTACTTATCAGCATAATCAGCATATAATGTTAACTCTACTGGGACACAGGCCTCCTCTCAGTGAAAGGGAGTGGGCCATAATCCACCACGCGGGTGGATTGGTAGTTGTCACATGTTTTCGAATTTTTGGCTCTAAGGCAATCTTGGCTCTAAGGCTGTTTTCCTTCACCGTTTTAAGAGCAGTGGTGATGAAATAATGTACACAAAGTAAAGCGCCTGTCTGGGTTTGGACCTACAACCTATAACTCGATAAGTCGCGGCCGTCACCACTGGGTCACCAATGCTCCATATTTTTTATTATAAAGTATAATATCTTTACAAATATATTGCAAATGGGTTGCCTACTTAAATATGTTAGGCTGTAATTAAAAATACTGAACGTATTTTTTTATATTGTACTTAACGAATTAGATTCTAATTGAAAGCATACAATACATGTAATATGTGATTGTGTGTATATGTATTTAAGTATGTATATCAGTCATCAGGTTACCGTAGTACAGGTTCTACCTAGTTCGGGACCTGAAGACCTTGTGTGGGTGCTGTCTCATATAAAAAAATAATATATTTAATAGTTAAATTGCCTTCCTTTTTCTGGTTCTAACCTCACTCACCTATTCCTACCTGACAATCTGGTAATAGACACCAAAAACAGGTAGGCAAACTAACGATTGGAATCTAAATCGTTTGGTAAACAAGTCAAGGAAAATGTAAAAATATTTTTTTAATTAAATATAGCTGTCGTGGCCAGATCTTAGAATTGATAATTTTATGAAGTGTTCGGTCATTTCGTGAAATGGTTACGTTTCATGAAATAGCCAGCAAAAAATTACCATATCGTCTAAGCGTCAACATTTAATGACTCAGTAGACGTTTGGCCATGTAATTAATGTAGGGTATCTGTGGTTCCACTTCATGAAATTCGATCAAAAAATCGCCAAAGTTTATTTCGGGATTGGTGAGATAGTGGAACCTATTAAGGGTGGAGAAGATCACGTGGCGGGTCTAAATTTGCTTTCAAGCAATAATAATAAGATAAAAAAAAATACAATAATAAGTGAAAATAACTTCGAACATAACCTGTCCGAGTCGGGGTGCCCCAAGTCCCGAGCTCACTTCGCTCTCTCTTGCACCCTAAGTTCTAACATTGCCGTTTTATTATGTCGAGATGTGTTATTCAAGCGACATCAACGCATCCACCGGTGGATAATGTAACTATTTTACGATATGATCACTAATTTTTGGCCACACCATGAAGTAGTCGTGCGTTCATATCTTCAAACGTTGAGTATTCATTGTGCTGGCCAGACCTCATCATTATGTGACCAGCGGTCGATGTTCTATTTCATGAAATACAAGCATTTCATGGAATGGTCGGACATTTCATGAAATGATCAATTCTAAAATCTGGCCACGATATAGTCATGAACATATTTAAGTAGGCAACCCATTTGCAATATATTTTGTAAACATTTATTTATTTTATTTGATAAAAAATAATTTTCATTTGAGAAACATATGGGTTTGTCTTACTCCGGATCATAGACTCTTATGAATGAGTCTTTGACGAGTTACGTAAAAACTAGGAAGATATATAGGTATAGGGTACGTTCTTTAATGTATTATGAATTTGATGGTTAAGTTCAAGACAAAATAAATAACAGTACGAAGAAGAAGCCCGAAAGTCTGACGACCAGTCTCACGAAGCGGTACCGCGGAGGTCAGATAAGTAGCTGCTCCATGAAAATTGGTTAACTATGGAAGCAGACCCGAAAGTAGTTGAAAAAAGGCTAGTCACATGATGACAAATGGCGGAATGATCCCCATTTTGAATGCAGAGTGTAGAGGATATCACAGTCCGATGAAACGTGGTCTCTTTTGAACAGACATCATGTACTATCGAGGAATTTCATATCTATGCACCTTAAGGAATATTTTTCCTTGCAGCGCTCGTCTGTCGTCTCGCTCGTCGTAAAACAAATGTGGTCATCGTGTTGACGGGATTTTGTTTTAAAACTGCTTAGATATGAACTTCCTCGATAGTACATGATAAATTCACGTGAATAAAACGCTTCGATCATACAAAAGTAAGCCGTGTGCTTTGAACCTAAAACACATTTGCAACTAGATAGCGAGACGCATTGGATAGCCATATGTTTTCCAAACAAAACAGCCGTTTTCAAGGCTCCGCACAAACATTTTAGTGAGGTACAAACTAGAGGCAATTTGTATCTAATTTGTGAGCTATACGCCGTGTGACGTGTTAAGTTTTGGGTGGAATAACTAACGTATTTTCACACTTTCGAATACCTATTTAGTGATTGCCGTTTTCGGCAATGTTAGCGTGTATTTGGGTGAGTTTTGTTGAAAGAAATCCTGTAGTTATACACAAAAATAATATGATTTCATCATAATAAACATTCCGAATATATCAATGTATGTAATACAGATAAGGCCATCTTTGCCGGTTTGTAGATCAAATAGCAAGGTCAATTTCCCTTGAACCCCTTTACTTTGGCCGACAACTGTTCTATGGCTCGGCTATCATAATGTTTGATAGGTCTGGAAACAGCAAAACCTAATGGTAAACATGATTATTAACAAGAAACCAAACAAAAACACCAATTTAACATTCACATCCCTAATTTTCGCATAACACATGTACAAACAGGGTCGTATCCACGCACAAAAGCCAGGTCCAAGAATTATTAAAATTACGCGGGCTAGCCGGCAGAGTCGGACAAACAACCTAAACAAGAAGTGAAGATGACATTTTTGCTTTAGCCCCACTTTTGGAACGGGAAATAATTCAGTAGAGTTGTTATACCTATACAGGGTGGCATCCCACATCGACGCAGAAACTGTCACCATGAATTCAGCAAATGATTGTAGACCCGGTTTTTTTTTTTGAAGATGGGAAATCATCAAATAACTTACCCCCTAACGTAGAAAATTTTCGCGGGATATCAAAAAAAAAAAATCTGCTGTTTCATAGGAAAGTGCAATCAATACCTACGGGGTCAAAATGTTTGGATCAGCTAATTTTATTTTTTTTATAATATATGAAAATTTTCAACGCAGGGAGGGTGTAGAATTGTGGCGGCGGCAGCGGCGTCTTTTTTTTTTTTTTTTGTGGGTGGGAAATCTTCAAATAACTTCCCGCTCTGGGCAGAGCAGGAGGGCGTGTCAGACTCTTACTGACTAAAACCCACCCGTGTTTCTTCAGTTGCCTGTGCCAGGGGCCACGGTAACCCTCTTGGACTTTTCCGCAACCCTAGCAGGCATCGGTCCTAGCAAACCCCGTCATTGGTGCTGACATCTCTTTGAGGCGCGCGTGGAACACAACGCGCCGTCGACCCGGGCCTGGTCCTTATCGGACGGTGAGCAAGGTACCCGTGGCGATTGTATTGTGATACATTTTGGCACTTGACTGTTTTAAATATTCGCATGCGGGGTAATAACGAATGAAAGTCATAAGTCAATAACGCGGTCGCTACACCATCTGTGGGGAATCCCGTAGCGAGCGTAGCGACCAATGAAATTTATGGGTCGGTAAAATGCGTGCGGAAACTCATCCAATGAAAATGAGCCTTTAAAGCAACTGCCAAACTTGCGGTGCAGTTTGTCCGTATACCGCAATCGTTCCCTATCGATTAATGAAAACGGTTCCCCGAATCCAGGCCCTAGTATGGCATGCTTAATAGTAAGCCCTATCGACCAATGAAATCGAGCCTTTATGCTCCTATGATGTTGAGCAGTGAGCCTTTGCAGGCTGATACAATAATGACGTCATCATTGTGATTGATAGAATGTTTGAAAAGGATAGGTAAATACATTCAACATTCTATTAACTTTCATCATTGTATAACCTAACAGCCCGCAATTGCTCTATTTACACACAAAATTGTGTAACACACACCGAACTGCCGCGCCGGCGCACAATACCACTTCGTAAGATAATTGTAGAAATTATACAACGTCAATTATGAGATAAGATAAGATAAGATATTTTATTTGCTTAAAACATGGTATACAAAGGTGTTCAGTTTTTTTTAGATCTACATGTTTTGCTTAAGATTAAAGCATGCAAACTTACTTACTAAAAATACATTGTGATATTGAATTAAATTAAATTACATTTGTAGTAAACCTTTTAAAACCACCAGCGCCACCTATTATAGAAGAGAGACACTACAAAATACCGCCGCTCGACACTAGATGGCGCTCACGGAAAACGTCACGCTTCTGAATCGCGGTGTCAAGATTCTCCATGGTCTAATGACCTCCGCTCGAACATTTAATTTTTGTGAGACTGAAATAGTGGTGCATTCGTGAACTACATCGTACTCGGAATAGTTACACGGGACTCTAATGCTAATCAGTTAAAATAAATCCTTAGACTAATAATAATAATTAGTCTAAGGATTTAAGAACCAAAAAATTTAAGAACCAAAAAAAGACTGACAATTATTGTCAGTCTTTTTTTGGTTTAGAGGACACCCGTTCCCCTCCTTCGTCCCTTCTGGGAAAAGGCTGTGTGGATTCGTCCTGTATTAATTTGTGTAACGTCGTAATAAATTCCTTGTCTGAATTCAACTGGACTTCTCTGTGCCGGAAACGGTGACAACATCCTCTACACATTTACATATTATATACACATTGAATTCATTTTAAAAGATCATTAACATTATAAAAATTATTATTATTGAGCCATTTATATAATTGTATTTTAAATAGTTTACAATTCAATGTTTTAAGGTCATTTGGTATTTTATTATAAATCCGTGGAACAATTTCAGGTTTAATTGCACGAAAACAATGACCGATAATAGTCTGACATTTGATACCTAGTATAACACTGAGTCATTTTACTACAGTTTATATTCATATCTTCAATTATTTTAGATGTTATTGGTCATTATAATTCATTAGTGGCCACGAATTTTCGTTCCAAAAGGGCACATAAAATTGCAATCAATATTTCTCAATGTTTGGCCTAGAAGCTTCTAATGTATTCGTTCTTATTTTAATATTCTTTATTCCAATTATTTCGAAATATAGCCGATACAGTGTCCTAAATTAGGACGAAATCAACATGTGACTGGTCATAATTATCACGATGTATTTTTATATCGATTTCATACTGTTTTGAGTATGTTATTACATAGCCGTTAATTAAAATACTCGGAAGAATAATAACGTTTTTTGGGACTCAATAAAATATAGTCTATGAACGTGTGTAGTGTATAGAGTGTGAGTGAACGTATACGTTAATTTTATTATACTAGATCCAGTGATTTTTTCCGTATTGATATAATCAAGGCTTAGGAGCCATTTGGTGACAACTATTTTACATTTTTGTTTAGTTAAAGGATATATTTTTAGGGAATGGATAATTTTGTTATACATATGGACACCATTTTTTTTTTAGGGTTGGACATCATCGAATAACTTCTCCCGCTCTGAGTGGCCACCCAAAAAGTTGAAAATTCTCTGTGCAAAATGAGTGTGGCAAGGATTATAAACGCAGAGTGTATGTTCGTACATAGAGGTACGTTCCAGGTTAACCAAGGAGTAAAAATTCAATTAAATTTTATGAAACTAGAATCCAAAATACTTTTTTTTTTTTTTTTTATACGTTGCCCCACACGTAGTGGGCAGGATTAGATTAGGTGGAGAGCTAAACCTAAAATAATGTGAAAAGTTTCGTTAGCATTTACGAAAACATTTGTAATTCAGCGGACATTTATACTACTTCAGCTTGATTTTATTGTTTCAACGTGATGGGCATGGCAGATCATTTTGTGCGCCATAAAATTTTAATTACATTTTTTTTCGTTATAGTTTTACATTGCCACTGTCGCCGCTGATGTTGTATCATTATTTATTTAATCATTTATTTTGTTTTCGTTTCTTGAATATACATAGTCGTTTATAAATAAATTTCAAAAATAGTTTTATACAAGTTTAAAATAGTTTACGGATTTTCTCTTGGAAGTAGTCTGAAACGACATAACATCAAGAATCCCTACACAATGCTGATTATATCTACTACTCATAACAATATCGTGTATAATTAGAAGCGACTCTATTCATCAACTGTCAAGTACTTTGATTAATATGAATTATTGACGATTGTTTCTTGATGTGGCTGTAACATCAAATCCAAACAGCTGACTCATGTAGACAGACATGTCAATTTAAAACATACTCACGGTATAGTGTAAATAGAATAAAATATGTAATAATAATAATAATAATAAATCTTTATTTCCCGAAAATACAGCTAATGGTACATTAAGTTTACAATTTTGAAAATACTGTAGAGTACATTACATAAAACATTTGGACGCTACAGAAATCTGTACACAATAGATTAAACTCTGTCTCTTAAACTAGGGGTATCCTGTATCTTAAGAGACAGTGCTTCGCAATGGGTTTCCAATTGAAATGTATGAGTGGACTGTGTCGATTATAACGATGTGTAACGTTATCATAGTTTAATCAGAAGTTTAACACCGTAATACTATGTTGTCTTTACAACCTCATTGTTCTGCAAAATTTCAACTTTATCATATAATAGAAAGTTATAAAAAATCGATACCAAAATTTTGAAAAGTGATAAACTGATTATAAAAGATAAAAAAAATACCGTCCGAATTGGAAACCTCTTCCTTTTTGAAGTGGGTTAAAAAATGAGTCTTCGATCTGCAAAACCTGTCACCACATATCCAACACACGCATATGCCTAAGTATCTTTATTAAACTGGTGTAATATACAGGCTCACTTATGCCCATCATAGACGGTACACAATTAGTGCTAATTGGCCCATCACTACCCATCACATTGTTGGCGCTGATCATGTTTGTTGGGTATATACTTTAATTAAGTGATCCTTCAACGATAATTGTATTAGATTGCCTGTGTGATGGAACAATTAAGACTATTACATTGAGTCTTCACCTTAAAAGCGATGAAGAAATCGAGTTTTTAGGAATATATTTCTTCTTGACGGTATAAAGTTCAGACAGATTTCACTTTAACTAGCTAAAAGTAAAATAACTTACCTAGTTCGAAAGTACAACCTGAATAACTGGAAATAACGGTAAGGTTTATTTGCCACAAAATATAACGTATTCACATTTAAAATATACGAAATAATATATTCGTAAGGTCAGTCAAACGCAGAAACAGAAAACCAACTACTTCCCGCCGTATATTTAAAAATGCCATAATATAGTCACTCTGTATAAATACCGTAAGAAGAGGTTATTAGTGCCCTCACAGACGGCAACATTTGCGCGAAGTGCGACGTTTACTTGAGACGCATTAGTGCATCAGCGCGCGTAGCAGGCCCCGCTACGCTCGTAGCAAGCTTGGCTACGCTCGTAGCTCACCGTAGCGTGCCGTAGACACCTGTCGTAGCTTTGAGTCGCTTACTTATAATGTTCTTCACGTTTAATATGTTATTTCTTAAAGTAGTTTATTTTAGATTAAGATAAATTTATATGCCGCGTGGAAAGCTTCTTTGTAAAATTATTGTAGAGTCACGTTATAGTAAAATAAAATTTAGGTTTTCAATGTTTTTGTTTAACAATATTTTTTCGTGAAAATAATAATCGTTTTTATTTAAACACTTTTACAAGCTGTTATATAGGAAAATATTATCAACATCATCAATAAGAAAATTACTTTCTAGATTAGATTTCAGAATGAAAAACCAAAGGTCTTTCTTTTTCTGCGCCACATGCAACTATTTCTTCAGCACGTGCCAAATACACAAACTACTTTAAAACTCACCTTTTCAAAATACATTGTAAACATTTTTGTACAAAATACAAGAATACAGTTCTATCTCAGCGTTTTGCAACGACACATCTTTTCAAAAATATTCTAGTAAATTCTAAGTACAAGTACATTCGTGCTGTATTTTACTTTGTTGTAGTCTATAGGGGATTGCAATCGTCCTTTTCGCAATGAAACTTTACTTTACGGACTTTCTCTTAATTTTACGAGTTCTGTGACTTTCGCAGGACAAAATGTGTTTAAAGAACGGTCTTATAGCTTGTCTCTAATTATGTTTAAATTTTGTTTTTTCTCTTTTGGTATACCTCGTGGATGACAACCAAAAGCACTACGTCTGGAAGCAACGAAAGATCCTCCTCCTTGCGTCATTTCCCCAATGCTGGGGTAGAGACCACGTCATGCTTTCAAGAACATCTTCTTGATGATGTTCTTCCATCTGCTCCTACTTGCAGCAACTTGCACAGTTTCCGAGGCTTTAATATTTAACGAGGGCAGATTTGATCTGACAAGCGTATGAAACTCCTTCTGTCTTTTGGGCGGGCATTTTTGAAACAGAGGAGAATGTTGGACTAGGCTTTTACTGACTTGCGGGGAGGACACGGCGCAACACACGCTCGCCGAGTGTGTAGCTTGGGAGGAGCAGCGCTGTGTCCTCACAAATGAAGTAGGAGGCGATCTGTCGCTGCCGACCGTAGTGCGGAGGATGGTCGGTAGTGCAGAGTCGTGGGACGCGGTGGTTTCCTTCTGCGAGGACGTGATGTCGCAGAAGGAAACTGCGGAACGGGAGAGGGAGATCTCGACTCCCTTCCCCGGCCGCAGAAGGCGCACCGGGCGCAGGAGAAGGGCGGACAACGCCCTTTTCCAGCCCCCATGAATGGGTCCAGGGGCGCGGGACTTGGGGAAGTCCTCGCCCCCTATTTGATGGACCCGAGGCGAAGGCGCGCGCGGGTGTCGACGCGCGCCTATGAGACGATGCACGGGGTAGTTAAACACCTCACTACCCCGTGCAGGAGACGAGGCCCGGACAAACCGGGCCAGCACTAGTGTGGGGCTGCGGAAGAATTTGGATTCCCGCAGCCCCGCGCGCACGTGCGAGGAGACACCGGGGTGGTTTTAGCCGGTAAGAGTCCGGCACGCCCCTCCGCCTTTTCCCCAGGCGGAGGTAGTCCATGAGGATTTCCCCCCGTAAAAAAAAAAAAAAAAAAAAAGGCTTTTACTGACTCGGGGGTTGCGAAAGGATCGTACGTTCCCACGACCCCCGGCGTAGGTGTGAGATGGAAGACCGGGGTGGTTTTTAGTCAGTAAGAGTCTGACAGAGCCCGCCACCCGCCCCAGGGCGGCGGACATCCATGAGGATTTTCCACCCCGGAAACAAAAAAAAAAAAACAAAAAAAAAAAGGCTTTTACTGACTATAACCCCTTCATGATTCACCCACTGACATGCAAAGATGCATAGCTACAGGACCATAGAAGTATATCTTTCTTATATCTTTATCTTAATATATCTTTATAAATATACGAGTATACAAGGTGTAACAGAATAAACGCAAGTTCTGAAAGTAGTTTGCTCATAATTGACTACTGAATCGATTTCAATAAATTTTTATATAGGTATTTTTTTCAAAAAGTATGTATTTTGCAATAGGTACTGTTCGCCGATTGAGCCAAAGAAAATTAAACATTATTGCAAGGCAATAAGACTCAATTTTAAATGCATAAAGTAATGCTAGGGTCAACAAGATTTTCTTAATAATGATAGCTAGCCTTAAACAAAATTGTTTTCGTCATTGTTTAATGCTTTTAACTCAATACTCTAATTGGGGTGTATGAGGTCTTACGTTCATTATGTTACACGTTGTATATGTACAGGATTCAAAAAGTTGTTCTAGGCGCAGTCTATACAGGTTGATTTGTTATACTAACCAGTAAGGGTATGTTCTTAATTACCTACAGAGAGAAAAACGCTGAAAAACACCTTGATTATAGACTCCATTGTTTCTTTCAGCGTTTTTTTTTTCTGGGTAAACCTACTTATAGTTTAAAATCAACATCAACAAACCAAAATATCACTTTAATAATAATAATCTGACAGGACTATTGTCGCCAATAAGCCTGATATAGTGGTGATAGATCGATTAGCGCGCCGCACAATGATTATCGATGTTACCATTCCACATGACGAGAACCTCGTGAAAGCTGTGAAAGAGAAACAAATTAAATATCTCGACTTAGCACACGAGGTTGTTGACATGTGGAATGTGAGCTCGGCTGTCATTGTGCCGATTGTCGTATCGGCCAATGGCCTGATGGCCGAAAGCCTCGATCAACATCTTTCGAGGCTCTCGTTAGGCGGTTGGATCAAGGGCCTGATTCAGAAGGCAGTACTCCTCGATACGGCTCGTATCGTGAGAAGGTTCCTGTCTCTGGAGCCCTAACCACCGGTAGCTTGGACCCTGCTCCTGATACCGGCGGACCACTATTTTTATATTTTTAAATGTTTTTTATAAAAATATTTAAAAATGTATTTATATGTATGAAAATAAATAAACGGAATAAGAATAATAATTTTATTGACACCAAAAAATTTACATTTTAAAATCATGTTGCGTAAAAATAAATTTGTAGGCTATAATGATAACTACTTACTCACTTGTGATACTTTGTACTCACTTATGTTGTGGTAAATTCATTCATCTAGCTACGTAATGTCTCGTCTGGTGCGTATAACCTCTAGAATTTGAATATTAATTCGAAAATTACTAATAAAATCACACGCGCGAGAACCTAAATTATTAGAGCAATCTAGGCTATAATTGCTGATTCAGCGATGCTAACTTTAAGGAGGAAAAACACAAATGAGACGAAAGGCAATGGATAAAGTCCAATTTACTATTCATGCCACATACCTTTGATCCAGCGATCCCCAAGCAGAAGCACATGGATGCCGCGTTCAGGATGAACAGTTCAGCCTAGGTTCACTATGCTGGCCAGCGATATATAACACAGTCTAGGTAACACTTGATGTAGGTTCAATTCAGGGTTTAAGACGAGATGGAGCACACCTATTCGAAATAGAGACATATGCGAAAGGACGCGTGCGCAATATCCCGTGGTCAAGACGACACTCAGGAAGCCGGCCGATGTCAACAGCTCCAACGCGTTGACGGTGGCACTTCCACATAGAACATCACCGAACCAACGATATGTGACACTTATTTAATAAATTAGAACTATTAAACCAATGCCTCTCAATCGCCATAAGGTGATGTAATAAAATATAAGAATTATAAATTATGAAGCGCAACCATTTTCCCCAGCTTGAAAGTTCCTACTTTCGAAACGCAAAGGAAAGGTAACTAAAATTGCATATCATCACAACTCTACCAAAAGTTATAAGAACTCTAAAGTTGCGATTCTATATTACAAAAAATAAGAATATTTACCTAACTATTCTACGCGGTAACTAAATCTAATACAGTACATTGGTGCACGGTAAGACTTAATCTTAATGTAACGGAAAAAACTTATTGAGTTGGCAAAGGGCACAACTTTACTACCGGGCGACTCTGAAGGATCCCGCTTTTAGTCTTTACGGATGCGACTCTACAAACTCCGTTTTTATCTGGAAATAGTTCTGTAATTACTCCTAACGGCCAATGCAGAGGCATCACATTGTCCTGCATGGAGACGACAACCATACCGACCCGTACTGGATTGGCAGGGGTGTTCAATTTCTGTTTGGATTGTAGGGTATGCAAGTACTCTTGGCGCCACCGCTTCCAAAAAGATTGGACCAGTTTATCAGTCAATTCATATCGCGAAATAAGATGTAACCGCGTTTCATTGACTTCGCGGGCGGGAAGAAATAAAAGAGGTTTCGTATGCAAGAAGTGCGCCGGCGATAATGAAGTGGGCTCTGACGGATCCGAGCTGATCGCATACAGAGGCCTCGAGTTTAATAAAGCTTCTATTTGAGTTAGTATAGTGTTAAGCTCATCAAAACTGAGAATTTGCTGACCGATGACCTTGAAAAGATGCGTTTTGACACTTTTTACTTCACTTTCCCAACAACCACCAAAATGTGGAGCTCTACAGGGGATGTTTTTAAGTGTAATTCGATGCTCTGCAAGTTCTCTTTCCCATAAAGGGTGATACTCTTTAGCCAAGAATTGGTAGAGATCTCGGAGATAGGACTTGGCTCCAATAAAGTTGGTAGCGTTATCTGTATAAAGACACTGAACCGGACCTCTACGCGCCAGGAAGCGTTTAAAAGCTGACAGAAAGCTCGCAGTGCTAAGATCTGAGGCAATCTCAAGATGCAGAGCACGAGTTGTCAGGCATGTAAAGAGACATATATACGCTTTCCTCGTTTTTTGGCCTCTAGCACGAACCGACGTAATCAAGAGAGGTCCCGCGTAGTCGCAACCTGTTTCAGAGAAAGCCTTAGGAGCCGACTCAACACGAGAACGTGGCAAATCCGCCATTATAGGAAAGGTAGGTCGCGGCTTTGCTCGAAAGCAAATGTTACAATTAAAAATAATGTGACGTGCAATACGTCGCGCGGACAGGATCCAATACTTCTGTCGTAAGAGAGATACGAGCAAGTTTGGTCCTGTGTGGAAATTTTTCACATGATAGTGGGAAACTAAAAGTTCCACTATATGATCTTGACGCGGAAGGAGGATCTGATGACGCGAGTCAAAATCTAGCTCAGAGTTTGCTAGGCGACCTCCAACGTGGATGAGTCCTTCGTAGAGAAAGGGACTTAGACGCTGTACTGGCTTAGAGCATAACTCATTGCGGGCTAAGCGATCGAGATCTGCTTCAAAATGAATTCTCTGTACCGATCGCCACACAATAAATTCAGCGAACTCTAGATCAGGCGCGGTAACGGGCCCTCTAGGGAGCCGTTTTATGAACTTATAAACGAAGCAAATCATTTTTAAATATTTCAACCAGGAAGAAAACCGGGTGGAGCAAGCGTATAAAATGTCGTCGGAAGGTGGACTTCCGTCCGAGCATTCGTGCGAGAGCACAGGTAAAGCCACGGGCTTCATTTCGGGAAGCTCTTGCGACTCGCCTGAAACGAATGGTTTTATCGGCCATTCAGAGCGGGGAAGCTTAAGCCATGGCGGTCCATTTAGCCACAACGGATGATGGACTAATTGGGCAGGCGTTAAGCCGCGAGAAAGACAATCACTGGGATTTTCAGACCCTTTCACGTGGAAGAAGTGATCTGCCGAAAGATTCTCATGAATCTTCGCGATACGATTGGCTACGAAGGTGTGCCATCGATGCGGAGCGGAATGAATCCAACTCAAAGTTACAGTTGAATCCGAAAAAGCTACGACTACCTCAATGGCGTGCCGAGCTGCGAAAAGATTATGTACTCGCTTTATCATAGTTGATAAGAGGAGTGCGGCGCATAACTCGAGACGAGCTAGCGAAACGACTTTCAGTGGTGCGACCTTAGATTTCGCACACACCAGCGAAACGACGATACTACCGTCGGGTTTGACAACGTGGGCGTAGACCGAACCACCGTAAGCTTTCTCACTAGCGTCGGCAAAACCGACGAGTGAGAGCCTACAGCGTTCTACGACGCCGACATGTCGCAAAAATCTCAATTCAGAGATAACTGGCAGTTCAGCTTGAAATTGTTCCCACAGACGAACAATGCGAGGTGGTGGGACGTCATCCCACTCAAGTTTGACCAGCCAAAGCTCTTTGATAAGAAGCTTGGCGTATAAAATTATCGGTGCCACGAGGCCTAGAACGTCGAAAAGACGTGCGATGGAAGAAAGGATGTTCCGTTTCGTGCAAGGGCGATCATTAGGATTAACCTGGAAAGCGAAACAATCCTCATCAGGAAACCAACGAAGTCCCAGTATTTTCTGTGTCGGATCTTTACTTAGGTCCACGCTCTGGGAAAGTCGTAATGACTCTGGGATAGTCTGAAGAACATCGATACTGTTGCTCGACCACTTCGTCAGCTGAAAATCACCGAGAGAGAATATTTTTATCAGTTCATGAGCCGAGTCTTTAGCCAGCGCAGTGCTAGGTATAGAACTAACTATGTCGTCCATGTAAATATCTCGCTGCAAAATGTCCCTGGCGAGAGGTAACTGCGTTCCTTCATCCTGACATAGCTGTTGGATAGTGCGAATAGCTATAAAAGGACTACATTTTAATCCAAAGGGAAGCACTGAAAACTGATAGATCTGAAGTTCTTCTTCTTCATTAAACCGATATAAGATACGTTGAAGCGAACGATCTTGCGGGCGTATACCTATACGTAGGTACATAGATTTGACATCTGCGGAAATAGCGACGCTGAAAAGCCTAAAATTTAACAAGATTGAAAAAAGGTCAGCCTGAAGGACTGGACCTGCGTACAGGATATCATTGAGCGAGGTACCATTGTCTGTACATGCACTGGCATCTAGGACCACGCGCAACTTAGTGGTCACTTTATCCTCTCGAATAACAGCATGGTGAGGAATATAGTATTCCGTTTCTCGCTCCTTACAATTTCGTTTGGGCAACACACATTCAGGTACGATATTCTGCACCAAAGAAATATAATTGTTCTGTAGATAATCCCGTATGACGTCATCATAAAGAAGCTTGAGATTAGGAAGCGATTTAAGTTTACGTTCGAGGCTATAGAATCTTTTGCGAGCTATATCAAAAGAATTTCCTAACACTGACGCGTCTGTTTTCAGTGGTAAAGCTGCAACATACTTGCCATTTGGAGCGCGGGTAATTGTGGTACAATAAAACTGTTCACAGTGTTTATCATCCACACTTCCAATGGACGAGGCAGTAACATCTTCAATCTCCCAAAACTTACGAAGATCGAAGTTATCGAACGAACTCGCAAAGAAAGACAGAGTATCAGTTGGAGATTCGATAATAGGTGCTTCTCCTAGAAGTATGTAGCCGAGCACAGTCTCCAATGCGTCGGGGCAGCCGGTTACACTGGTCACGTGACCTGGTCGCAATAACTTAGCGAACAACTTGACCCCAAGTAACATGTCAATATTACCTGGCACACCCCAGGTGTCATCCGCGAGTAGTTTAGGATCAATATGATTCAGTTCGGCAATATTTATAGCACACAGAGGAAGCTGGCCGGTTATCTGATCCAAGACTAAAGCGTCAATTTCATACCTAGGCTGCGAGCGAAACCGTGAGCTGAACGTTAGGTTCACCGAGCCGCGAACGGGCTGCGACGTGCCACCAATACCACGAACGGTATTTATCGAGTCCGTATGTATAGTTAGACCGAGCATACGGCAGCAACGCGATGTCATATAATTCTTTTGCGACCCAGGGTCCAAAAGACATCTAACCACCACGTCCTTACCCTTCCTACCTGCCACTAACACCTTGGCCGTAGCCAGTACTTCGGTACTACGTGTGGCCTGGACTTGGGCAGAAGAATGCGTACACAACACCACATGATCAGGAGTAACAGGGTCGGCCGCAGATGTTGAGGCGGGGGCGAATGCTGGGGCAAGCGCAGGGGCTTGCGTTGATTGCTCAAAATGCAATAAGGAATGATGCTTACCGTTACATTTCTTACATTTGGACTTAGATATACACTTAGATACGGTATGTTGGCTACTTAGGCAGTTACCGCATCTGTTATTGTCTTTTACAAACTTAAATCTATCATTCACGCTCAACTTTTGAAACGCATTGCACGTAAACAAATTTTTATGCGTGGAATGACAAAGCGAACATTTAGATTCAGTAGCCACAAACACCTGCGATACTTTAGATGAGGTGCTGGCGCTACCTACGGGGGTGGGCTTAATTGCCGCAGAAGAGGTGCGATACAAGATTTTTACTTGTTCACGAACAAACTTTACGAAATAATCATAATCTAATTCTTGTTGATTACGAAGCGACATTTCAAAATGTTTTGCTATATCTGAGTCTATTAACTTAAGACCCAAATGAATAAATATAAAATCATCCAAGTTATCTATTTTCAATTGTTTGAGTCCCGCAACCGTAGCAGTTAATTTGTCGAAACCTTTTTCAATATTAGCGGGTGTCGATCCGAACGACTTCAATGAGAACAGCTGATTTAGATAATTAGTGGCGAGCGCACGAGTATCTAGGTACTTTGCGATAAGCGCATCCCAGACTACGCGGTAATTATCGCCAGAAGGTACAATACCTACTGCCACATTCCTAGCCTTTCCTTTTAAACAACTCAACAGATAATGAATGCGATCAGAATCTGATAAATCCACGTTAGTATGTATAATACGTTTGAAAGTCTCATAAAAGAACGGAAAGCTCTGAATATCACCGTCAAAGGTAGGCAGCTCGATTTTAGGTACCTTTATATGATAAGCATTAGGGCTCGCTTTCGTGCTAAGCGAAGCAGCAGCAGCGGGTTCCTTATAATCATTTGATTCAGTTAATGAATCCAAAGTATTTTTTATCTCGCAGACCAACTCATCAAATGAAGTTAATGCACTATAGGTTACTTCGTACGTTGGATCTAATGTCAAATTTAACATATTTATCTCGTCCATAATATCATTGAATTCGCTACGTAATCCATCAATTTGTTTAGCCTGAGCAACAAAAGTCTTACGTAATCTTTCAGTTGTTAAGGATTTTGTTGAATTAAAAATAATCTGAACCCGTGCGAAATACGAGTCGCGTTTACTTTCAAACAATCTAAGTTTAACCTTGTCACTCATTGTGAACAGAAGTTAAAACCGGACAAAAAATAAATTTTAAATTAAATCAACCGAACTCTAAATTACTTCTACGGAACCTTAAAATGTGTGAGTGAAATTAGGGGGGTATATCAAAAATAATAACTCGGCGAACGATTTTATAAATTAATATTAATTATATATATATTTTTATAATTAATAATAGTACGGAACCACTTATCCGTACGCGCGAACCCTAACAATAATAAATTGTAAGGTTTCAAAATATAAAGCGAACAAAAACTTAACAGATTGCAAGTAACAAAGTCTAATACAATTAAAATAGTAAGCACGCCTAATACCTTAAGAACGTACCTATCTATATCATATATTCATGATTAGCTTAGATATACCTACAACCTTCCAACAAACCAATAATTAGCATTTATGTTGGATGTGATGCGATAACAATTATTCTGCACTACTGCTATTTATATGAGATTAACTTACTCAATACCTATAAGTAGTACAGATTCTTAACCAACAATAAGTTAAGTGTAAAACTTAGAAATAAGTATAGACACTTATTACCGTAAGCGATGCGAATGTATTCGTAACGAAATACCTTCGTAAGAAACGATAAAATTCCTAACAAGTAAATGCGTAGATGACCGTTCGAAATAAGTTATCTAGTAAGTGCTACGTTTACCAAGTCAGGTGCGGGGGTGATAAGTATAAATATACGGCTGTTTCCTATGAGGAGAACTAACGCGTAAAGTTTATACAAATCTGTTATTTTACCTGAAGGTTCCTATCAAAAGATCAAGTTACCCTACAAAATAAAATAACAAGCAACGCGATGATAAGATGGTTAATTGCATTAATTAGCCAAATGCGTGGTCTAAGATGATTAATTGCAATAATTAATCAAATGCGGTGGAGTCTCGATATTATAAAAAATACCTACTCGTGCAATACGAATATTGTAGGCATGTCCCTAATGAACCAACAGTACAAGTGTATCATACAATAACAATCAATATCATTCATTCAGCAAATCTCGATTAGAAAATAATATAATAGTTTCTAATACGTAAATAAAAATTAGCCGTACGAGAACAAAGATCTGGATAATTCCACAGTCACGTAGGCCAACTTGAGGAATTTTATTCAACTACCGACATTTTTCATACACGAACAAAAAATATGTGATTACGCCGATAATCAACGAATTTGTTAAATTAAATTATTTAACGATATGAATCAACGTTGATATTCAATTCTATGTATATTTCAGACTTGTAATTAGTGAAATTAATGATTTAAATTAACAATTAATTTGCCGGTAGAACTACTGCATGCAAGGCAGTCTGACCCTTATTCCCAACGCAATAAAGATGAGAGTTGTGTGATGACATGCAATTGATATGGAAAATAACCGAGATTTTTTTCCTAAAGTTAGACTTTTAGAACTCAAAAATAGGCCGTAAATAGGCCCAAAATTAATTTATCCGGCTCGAAGGACCAAAATGGTGCGTATAACCTCTAGAATTTGAATATTAATTCGAAAATTACTAATAAAATCACACGCGCGAGAACCTAAATTATTAGAGCAATCTAGGCTATAATTGCTGATTCAGCGATGCTAACTTTAAGGAGGAAAAACACAAATGAGACGAAAGGCAATGGATAAAGTCCAATTTACTATTCATGCCACATACCTTTGATCCAGCGATCCCCAAGCAGAAGCACATGGATGCCGCGTTCAGGATGAACAGTTCAGCCTAGGTTCACTATGCTGGCCAGCGATATATAACACAGTCTAGGTAACACTTGATGTAGGTTCAATTCAGGGTTTAAGACGAGATGGAGCACACCTATTCGAAATAGAGACATATGCGAAAGGACGCGTGCGCAATATCCCGTGGTCAAGACGACACTCAGGAAGCCGGCCGATGTCAACAGCTCCAACGCGTTGACGGTGGCACTTCCACATAGAACATCACCGAACCAACGATATGTGACACTTATTTAATAAATTAGAACTATTAAACCAATGCCTCTCAATCGCCATAAGGTGATGTAATAAAATATAAGAATTATAAATTATGAAGCGCAACCATCGTCTTTTGTTTTATTTCATAAGGTTTTGTATTACAATAATTACCGTACTTACTTCAAATCTAAATCGTTGCGTATAATTATACAGCTTGTTGTAATTTTAGAGCCTGTTAAAAACCACTACAATTTACAGAAACCAAATACGTTTCCAGAAATAAACGTAAATTACTCGAACGCGATATTATCGAACTACTAAATCTGGAATTGTTCGCAGTATTTTATTGCTTTTGAGCATTTAATTACATAAATGCGATTGCTTAACCGGAGCAATTTATAGCTTTATGTTATAATATTTTTACACGAACAGTGTTTTGAACTAGTTTTTTTTACGGTAAAAAAAATATACCTATATATATATATATAGGTGTCGTTTTACATCCTCGTCAAATTCGAGGAGGTAACTATGCTAATGATTCTCGACACGAATCAATAATAAAATAAGTAGGTTTTTTTAAAAACTTTTTTATAATTTTCGGAAATGGGCATGTGTAGGTCCCGTGTGATACCGCCCTGTAACTGCGCTGTAACTGTAACGAACGCACACAGTGACATAGTCGTGCGACACTGCCTACCGCATACGCAACGGAACGATTATGTTCTTTGAAAGTGGAGTATTCTGAAATACTGTCAAACTCAAACTTATAACAGCCTCCTGAAATTTGACGAGGATGCAAAACGACACGTTGTATATATAATAAATAATATAGAAAGAAAGAAAATAAATTTATTTGACCCAGGTTAAAGCACACAATATTACATAAAAACAGACAAACAGTACTTAAAATAGTATTGTGTGCCTCACGGCTGCGCCAAATAGGCCCAGTTCAGCATAAATGCCAGACAACTAGTGCCTGACGCTGGTTTTTAACTAGACCTTATGTTACGAGGACGTCTTACGGATGTACATCAATTTTATAGTGTAAGATTTAAATAAAAATAGATCTAAGATATTTGTAACAAATAATAATAAAAACGATTAGGTATTTGGTAGGTATATATTCTATATTTTTTTTCTTAACTCGAAATCCAATACCTTAGCAAAACTTTTGTAAAAAACAGTTAAAGGTACTTCACACTTAATTTCCCCGTAGAGTAAGACAGAGGTGTACCTGTAGTATACCCACATTTCGCGAGTTATTTTTAAGTCCCATGTAATAGGAGCGATCCTTTTGCCATTAACCGGGAACAAATCCATACTCCGGAATGCTCCTGAGAAATCCCAGATGGAAAATCCCAATGAGACTTTACCAGACCCGTGAATCGAACCCAGGACCTCTTGCTCAGCAGAAGCACTTGGGACCCATACACCAATGAGGCAAAGATGGAAGCAAAAGGGCTCAACTAATATAATTCTCAGTAACATTAAATAAAACAACTTTAACAAAATAAAACAAAAACACATGTTTATTTAACACGTAGTAAAATGCCAAACGAATAACATTGAAACGTCCCGAAGTCAAAACAATTCGAGCTGATAATTAGGAACGCGTGTAAACATGTTTTTTAATTAACTCCTCCTACGCTGATGATCCACAAATTGGATTATCTACGCACGCCTTTGTACCTGTTCCGTTGGCTTTGATATATTTTAGGTAGGTTGTGTATTCACTGCTTAAGTTACAGTACTGAATGGAATCGTTACTCATATTAACATAAATTGAATGCAATTAAGAATTAGATGTCGTGTTAGCTGAGAGTGAAGATTGGTGAAACAATGGCGGCATCTATGAGCTTGACATTATTACACAACTTAAAATGTCAATATTTTTTCATAAATGCTATTTCTGTCTTTCATATTTTCCATTCACTTCAACAGAGGATAATTATTTTTGCTCGGAACCGGATTTTACTATTTCTCATTGAAAACAAAATTGTCGCTCTTGAGACCTGGATTGGTTCATATTCTTCAGGGAGCGATCTACTCTCACTCTCAGGCATCTAACTTCTTACCTGACTACGCCAAAGCCAAATGAGGGTTATGATATTAGCAGGCTATTTGTCAGTCGTATTCTCCCGCATTGTGTTATGAACTGCAGACAGTTACTTAGTATATGTAACTGTCTGGTAGTTGCTTTTAAAGCGAATGATGGTAACCCATTATTCACTTATGATATCAATGTCAGCTGGCATATGTAGCAATTTTGAAAGCAATGTCTGCTGGTATATGTAGCAATTTTGCTTTGTTTCTTCTTCTGCCTTCCTCTGCCATCCTCATACCTCCTCCGTTTGCCATCAAACGGGCACAAATCCAGGGTCCAGGCTACTACTGATCCTGATCCTTGGTTGTACATGTACTTTGTATTCTGAGTGCGTACTGTTTATTTAATTTTTTTATTATGTAGGACCAATCATTGAACCTGACTTGGTTTCCGTACGTCCTTTTAGGGTAACCACTGAAAATCAGCGCTGTGCTGTGGGTCCCCCATAGCACAGCATCATGCTGAGTGGAAGCCTTCTTGTCACAGTCATGACGTGCAGCTGTCGATTATTTCAGTTTTGTGCTCGTGGTTGTAGATCATTTTTGTTTTTATTTTTTCTTAATCATCTTTTTTGTATGTACGTGTTTCTGTGACAAATATACCTATATTGCTTTATTTTTCTTTCTTTCTAATAATGATCGACAAAAAATAAATATGGTAGAATATCAAAATAAATCTACTCGAAACCCACACAATACCGCGCCTTACTCCAAATACATGGCTGTATTAACTGTGTGACGGCTGGCTACTGAATCGGAGTAGTGTAATGATAGACGAGTTTTCCGCCCGTTAGCAAACTGTCAGTTGCAGTCAACCACGGAACTACGAAACAGTTCGAATAAAGCACTCAGCTATAATACATTGGGTTTTGTTGGACAGGTCATTTGAAAAACACACGGACTGTGATTAAGATCTTAGTATTTTGTAAAGGGTCTTTTACCCCAAATTACATACATTATCTAATGGTGAAAATGGACGACAGTTTTTTTTTTAGGGTTATACCCTTTTGGGTAGATCGGTGCATTGTTAGTAGAAACACTATTTAAAAAAGGATAAAATATTCTAATGATTTCTTTTTTATAGGAAACCCTATTTCCACTCCCAAATAAATAATAGATGACAGATTTTCAAATAACTTTGTTTCTTTTGGTTTTGCTTCCTTGTTTGTAGTTGTAGTTTTCTCTGGTAACCAGCATTGTGAGTTCATCCATGGAATTCCACCACTAACCATGAGCGAAGCTGTTTAATATTCCATATACTCGGAAACAATTTATAATTATATTCTAACCTCACCCGATTTAATAATATTTGTGGAATTGGTCGGAGTTTTCAACGCTCAATTCTAGGTGATTCATTGATATACATACGTGAATGCATTATGCAGCAGGCAGTCAGGCTGCGTTTCGAGCAATCAAACATGGTTGCGTTGACCAATCAGACTGCGCTACGTCACCTTTGTTGACGATTGATTGGGACGGCCTTGCTGCCAGCGTTTACCTTAGTTATCTGCCTAGTGTTTCAGATAACCGAACACTTTAAATTCAAAATCACAGCCCCTGTATACTAATAGAATTCCGCGTAGATACTATCTACACTGACGAGCAATATAAAAAGTCACTTGCAAATTGCATAAAAAATCATGAGAACAGTATTATATCGCACATTAAAACCTTATTACATACTGGCCTGTTCAAAGTTGTGGAAAGAAAAAAGTTAAAAAAAAAATTGACACGTTTCATAATTTCGGATTACATTTTAATACTTTTATTTTCACGTTGATTTAATTATAGTTTTTTACCTTTGCGTAATTAGATTTTTTTACTACTAGTGCTTACGGCAGACGTTGACTTGTTAATAAAGATATCATCATGCCTCTCACACCCGAGGAATGTACCAGGATCATCACTATGGTGCAATTGGGGAGATCCCAGAGACAAACGACCAGAATAATGGGCGTGAGGCATTCTACTGTCCAACAAGTGCTTCGGAGGTTTAGGGAGACTGGATTTTACCTAAGCAGACCAAGCAATGACAAGCCAAGGTGCATAACGGCCCGAAAAGATCGATTCATTGTGTCAACGATGTTTAGAAATCGACATCAGACGGGAGTTACGATCCAGCAACAACTTTTGCAGACCCGAAAGAATTGGGTTCTTTCAGTGACTGTTTAGTCAGAAGACTTGCAGAAGCCAATTTAAAGCCTTACCAGCCAGCATAAGGCTCAAAACGAAGAAATAACGGCATCATAATGTTGCAAGACCCCGAAGGCCAAAAACCACGCAAGTTTTTATGGTGAGATTTTTACAGAATCGACATACAGGTGGAATGATAGGTCACTTCAAGCTCACTTCACCTTAGTTTGAGATTTATACAAAATAAACCGTCTCGTTAAGCCACGGTTTTCTGTCCGTAGCGCGTAGTAGCAGAACAGTACATTGTAAAAAACAGGGTTTTTCAAAGTAGATTACCTGCTTAGTTTTTTTTCCAACCACGTTGTTATCGGCTTTCGGCCCCCGGGTTCTATTGTCACTATGGGAGTTCCGCAGGGCTCAATTCTTGGCCCTTTTTTATTTCTCGTATATATTAATGACCTACCTAGCCTTATAAACAACAGTAATGAAATAGTTTTATTTGCAGATGAAACGTCACTTTTATTTAAGCTTAAGCGACAACAGACAGTTACTGATGATGTAAATAATGCTATCGCTAAAATAGTACATTGGTTTAGTGTTAATAATTTACTTTTAAACGAGAAAAATATGAAATGTATTATATTTTGAAACCTAACGTTAAGCAGGTGAAAACCAGTGTATTAGTAAACGGGGCGGAATTGGATCTTGTGGACACCACTGTGTTCTTAGGTATTACTTTGGACTCGAAGCTACAGTAGGGCCCACATACAACCAAATTGTCGAAGCGGCTTAGCTCTGCAGCCTGCGCGGTCTATAAAATCCGTCACTTGACTGATGTAGAAACAGCTCGATTAGTTTACTTTAGTTATTTCCATAGTGTAATGTCGTACGGCATTTTGCTGTGGTTAAATGCAGCCGACATTCAGGCTATATTTGTGCTGCAGAAACGAGCCATTCGAGCAATTTATAACCTAAGTTGTGGGCATTCACTGAGGGATAAATTTAAGGAAATAAACATCATGACAGTCGCATCTCAATATGTATATGAGAACCTGATTTATGTAAAAAATAATATTAATCTATATTCTAAACACAGCGACATTCATGACATAAATTCTAGAAACAATGATTTACTAATTGTGTCCACGACTAGGCTCCAAAAATTAGTAAATCATTTAAGCGCCAAAGTATACGTTTTTACAACAAACTCTCAATCCATGTTAAAGAACTGGGCCTCAATAAATTTAAATCATTTATTAAACAGAAACTCTGTCGAAAAGGCTTCTTTAACGTTAAAGCTCAAAGAGCTATTCTTAAGGTGGCTACCTGCCGCCCTTTTCTTTTCCCCACTAACATACTGTACAAAGCTTGTAAAGTACTTACAGTTCGACAGTTATTTATAATGAGCACTGTACTAAAACAACACGCAGCACTTCCATACAGCACTGAATTAACAAAAAGGAGACGAAAAGATATAGTTTGCCCTCAAAAAAGTACAAAACATGCTTTCACAGCCAAATTTTATATGTACCTCGGACCGCTACTCTATAATAGGCTAAATGATAAAGAAAACATCTACTCCTTAAATCATAGTAACTGCAAGAAAATCCTTATGGAGGCTCTTCAAACTATGTCCTATGAAGATACAGAGAAATTATTACTTGTGTTAAAATAAATATTGTTCATATTATATAATTTTATACACCTTTTTACATGATAAGTAGGTACCAATAAGATATATATGATAATTATGTGATTATTTAATCAATTAATGTTACCTCCAATCGCCTGAAACACAGGATTACCTAGTTCAGGCACAAATCATAGGTGAACTTGACATAGATTTAAGAAAAACTGTATTTAACGTTAGTCCTTATATTTTTGAATAAATTATTATTATTTATTTAGTTATCTTGATGGTAAAGATTACTTGGATGACTATAATGCTTGGGATTAATTAAGCTACTCCAATATACCCCCAAGCAACAAACCATTTTGTACATGCGTGCACTGACTGGACAGGTCCTTTCAACTTGTGTGGTTCTTTCCTCAAAAGACCATTACAGACACTGATATACATGGTCCTCAAAGATTATGTCCGGATTTTATATACACATTGACATTGATCGACGACACGTTTGGTGTAGTGGCTACAGTGGCTAAGTGTAGTCAGCGAAACCAAATGGTCCTGGGTTCGAATCCCGGTAGGGGCAAAATATGTTTGTATGATGAATATGGACATTTGTACCCGAGTCATGGATGTATATTTATAATATGTAAGTATGTATTTACGAAAAAAAAAAATGTATTTAAGTAGTGTATCAACCATCTGGCATCCATAACACAAGCCTTAATTAAGTGCTTAACTTGGAACTAGATGGTGCTGTGTGCAATGTCAGACGATATTTATTTATTTATTGATGTATTTTATATATACTATGACATGAGTATATAATATTTAGTATTATAATATTATTTTAATTATTGTGAATGTGAGAACTATGGCGGTCATTGCTTTTTTGTATTTTTCTCAGTTAGTATAATCATGATCTGGCAGTTTGAGTAATTTATGCGGCCTACTCAAATGTCCTTTCTTTGGTATTGTTCGTCGAATCGTTGAGCTCCTTAAGTTCTGAGTTGAGCTGCACGATTGCGGACAATTGCGTGCACTGACTGGACAGGTCCACTCAAACTGTGTGGTTCTTTCTTTAAAAGACCCTTTTAGATACCGATCTACATAGCATTCACATGATCTGACCAAGATTTTGTCTGGACTTTAAAAGAGACTGTGACCTCTGAGTTTCTTTCGGCCTTTCTTCTTAGAGTAGTAAGATACGAAACGCCGTCCCCATCTAGTTTAAAAAAAATATATGTTTGACGTGTAAAAGTGTTTGTACAAACCTACTTACAGAAATAAAAATCATTTCAAGATTAAGATACATAATACATATAGACATATAATACATATACCTACCGTAAGCATATCGAATGGCGTGAGGACGAATGGGACAGAGTAATTTTCTCTGATGAATCGAAATTCATGTTGTATAGCAGTCATGTCGGAAGACGCCGAGTGTACAGACGGCGACGAGAACATTTTACGTTTTTATTTAAAAAGTCCCATACGGGGAAGGTTTTATCACGTGTGGGCCGGTATTTCTACACATGGTCGCACTGCGCTAGTGCCGATAGAAAATAGCAATCTGACGGCTGTGAGATACGTAAACGAGATTATCAATGAACATGTCAATATGGCCGACAATGTATTGTTTATGCATGATAATGTTCGGCCACACACAGCTCATGTGGTAAACGAGCCGCTTCCGCGGCAAATCCGCTTCCGCGGCAAATCGCGGCGGAGCGGACGGACCTCCGGCGCGATCTCATGGCGGCATGGAAAGAGCGACTGTCGCAACCCAGCGCAGGGCACGCCACGATAGCGGCGGTAAGACCCCTCTTTGAGGAGTGGCTAGAGAGGCGTCACGGCGTCCTCACCTACCGCCTGACGCAGGTCCTCACCGGACACGGAAGTTTCGGGAGGTTCCTGCACATCATCAGGCGGGAGGAAACGCCCGGGTGTCACCACTGCGATGATCGCCCCGAGGACACGGTGGAGCATACGGTGGGGGCCTGCCCTGCATGGGCGGAGCACCGCCGTGTCCTCGTAGAGGCGATCGGCAGCGGCGGCGATCTCTCACGCCCGGCCTTGGTTCAAGCCATGGTCCGGGGCGAGGGGGAGTGGGAGGCAGTCTCCTCCTTCTGCGAAGCAGTCATGCTAGCGAAGGAGGTGGCGGGACGGGAGAGGGAGAGAGTCTCCCGTCCAAGCCGCCGCGGTGGACGCTCCGGGCGTCGGGAGCCGCGTGACGACTCCCGGCCACCGTAGGCGCGGGCCTGCGGGCGGTAAGTAATGGGTAGCTCACCGTCCGATCAGGACCAGGCCCGTGCTGGACGGCGCGTACGTGTTCCACGCGCGCCTCAAAGAGATGTCAGCATCATAGAGGGGGTCCACTAGGGCCCAAGCCTGCCGGGAAAGCGGGATCATCCAAAAGGGGTACCGCTGACCCGGAACATAAAGGGCCAAGGAAGGAACACGGGTGGGTTTTAGTCAGTAAGAGTCTGACACTCCCTTCCGCTCCACCCAGAGCGGGAGGAGTCATTTGATGATTTCCCATCCTCAAAAAAAAAAAAAAAAAAAATGTGGTAAACGAGTACCTTCAAGACGTGGGAATCCATCAAATGGAGTGGCCAGCGAGAAGCTCTGACCTAAACCTTATCGAACACGCCTGGGACTAGCTTGGCAGACATGTTAGAAGCCGAAATCGACCTTCAGTCACACTTCACGCCCTGAAAAATGCACTTATTGAAGAATGAGAAAATATTCCTCAGCATAATTATGCTGAGGAATTTGGTACTCAGCATGTCAAATCATGTAGAAGCCGTTTCGAAAGCACGCGGAGGCAACACGAAGTATTGAATGTATAAAAAAATTAGTTTCAATTTCGTAAACCAACTTTAAGAGTTATTTTTTTTTGTTTTTCCCAATTATCATATATTTTTTTGTTTCTATTGTTGTTGTTTTTTAATGCGTTATTAAAATACTTAAGGGACCGGTTTGTGACGTCAAGTTTAACTGTCAAGGACTGGCTCGCTACCTGCCTTTGACCTCACCATGACCACGCTCGCAAAAAATTGGTCTACTCAAGTTTTTATTGCCTCTATCCACTTTACGTAAATTATTTTGCGTTCTTGAATAAACAGACCATACTGTAAAATTTAAACACTATTCGTATTACGAGAGTTGTATTTTGTAAATAAATGACGTCATAATAATGACGACTTTGACTAACGGTTGGTTTACATAGCATTTTTTGCCCCAAAACAAGTATTTATGATGTTTTTTCGTGTTAATGAATTATCTACAACGATTTAATAACTATTTAGAAATGAATATTCATCCACTCACCGTCGCGCGTCCATTAGTTACAAAAACACTTACTTTCACAAAAAAACTTGGAAGCGCTCACCCACGGACCACCCACGACCAGAGAGGACGTCGGTTTTCATTTTTTTTGCAAAATTGCCAGGCAATGTTTTTGATTTTGAATGATTTATTCGACTAGAATATCCGTCGGCCCATAGAGTGAACTGTCCTCAGACGATTTTTGACCTTATTTGTACTCAGTAATAGAGATTTAAGCCGCGTGAATCGGTGGACCCTTCAGAGGGCCATCGGGGCTTGAGCGGTATATATTTGAATGTTGCTTTTCACTTCAAGGAGCTATCTTACGTGGTTTCGGAAATATGTCATGATAACTTAGTGACTTTTTTACATTGCTCGTCAGTGTAATAATACATATTTATAATAAAATAGTAACGAAGTCAAAACTGCACATTGAATATTAAAAAAAAAAAATCTGATGCCATAAATATAGTTTTTAGAATGTTTGTCCGCTATCCTAAAATAAAACACAAAAAATAACATAAACTATAACAAACATGAATTTAGATAGGTAGGAGGTTCCTCAGACCAATAAGAGGTTCTCACAAAAGGTAAAATTCAAAACATATTATAATGAGATTTGAAAGTTCTTATCCCACAGAACGCAGCTAGACTAGTAATGAAATCAAAACCCATACACCGGAATGTAAATGACAAAACGAAACCTGAATTTCAGTATCGAAGAATACAAATAAAAGTATCGGGAATAGAATTGTCCGTTCGCTGCAATTCCTCGTTTCCGTAAGACGAATCGGAATCTCCATTTACGAATAAAGGAAGAAGAGAATGGAATTTACATTCTGTCGGGTTAGGGACGTCCACTTCATAGAACAAACAACTCCAAACTAAGTCAACATTTTTATTAACTGTGGTTCTTGACAGTGTTTTTTATTCGACAAGGCAAGGGCAACGGCTCTTACAGCCCATCTTTGAGTATTTATTCTATAATCCCACTTGAAGTGTTCGTGGAATTTTGTAAGAATCTTGGATCTTCAGTTACGCGTGGGCGGAATTGAAAAACATGATAACCTTTATCCACGGCTTAGTCTCGAAAAAATTGAAACAATAATAAAATGTAACAAGAAACAGCTTCGACGTCTATTCCTAACTCCTTTCAAAGTGATTTCATTTAGATCCACTCTTTTTCCTGTACCTATGATAAATTAATTGAATCAGTAACCTTCACTTCTTGCCTTAAGTGTTTTTGTTTATTTTAGTAGTTAACAAAGTTTCAGGTCACAGATTTACCTTTTTAAACATCATCATCACGACTTCTGCGATGTCGTGTACTTATTATTGTTCCTACTATATTTCAATGCCCCTCTTCCGAGTAGGTACTGTGTCACACAGCCCAAACATGTTGAAGTAGAAGACAAAACAAAGTTTTTTACTATGCCCGTATTAATTTAATATACTATGAAGCCACGTGGGGTAAGCTCGGTGCAATTCGTGCCTCCTAACATGAAATGTGGTCGCCTTCCATTAATTCTGTGTAGCCTCTGCGTCTACAGAATGTATGTAGTTTGTGGATATTATGGCTGGGGTTATAAATTAAATATGTTAGGCAACCGCATGCAGATTGTGTATTAATTATTATGTAGGTACATTTTCAGTTATATGAAAATTTTTGAATGCGGCTAGGTTTTGATGTTTGATGTGAAATAATTTTGGTGTGCCTGGCTGTTATTTTAAATTGTGTGAGCGGAATTTTAGGATATCATTTATCTGAAAATGTATAAAATAAATAACATAGAACTAAAGTGTTAGGACGTAAGTGGGCAGGAGCAACAGCTCTTTGCCTTTTGATTCTAAAATTACGTACATATTTATTTTGGTACCTCTCTTTCACAGATCGTCACTTAGAAAAGAAAGCCATCTAGGAATAAGAAATACAAAGAAAATGTATATTTTTCTGTCGGTAAAGTACATATTTCTAAGGCACTTCGCCTTTGAAATATGTACTTTACTGACAGAAAAATATAACATTCATCATAAATAAAATGTGTAAATTTATCCCCTTTACCAAGCTTAACAATGACACAATTCGATAAAACACAGTCTCGAAACAATTAAACTGTCAACAAATTTAATTTACCATCCCATCTTCACTACAAGACATCAACAAGAATTATGTACTCCTTAATTACTAGTATATAACATACTAACGAAACCATTACGCCAAACGTGGGTGAAAACCTTTATAGGCCGCGTTCACGGCCTCGTCTCGAGTGATGCGACTTGCGACGCGACTTGTGTCAAGCGACACGCGCTCGCGTCTCCTGTTTCCGCCAGTCACGCGTCGCCACGCAAGACGCGCGGTGGCTCGTGGCGCTCCAAACAATTTATTTCATTTGTTTTATTCGCAGTCGTTGTGCCAAGATGCGTGTCGCTTGAGCGTATAGCTCGTGGCCACGGGGTTTATGGTAACCCTCAAGGTGACAAACATTGCTGTAACTACAGAATATTACAATTATTACACCCGGAATGAGTTAATTTAGAAAGCAGGTGTGTTGTTAATTGAACAAGTAACACAATAATGTTACAGGAAAGTTCTTTAGAAAATAAACAACGACGGTAAAATGTCGTAACTAGGCTTGAATGGAGTAAATTCTTACACCAGAGTAAAACTAAGTGGCAAAGTGTGCGTAAGATAAGTCTGCGCTCGTGTTTGATCTTCAAGACAGCAGTTTTAATCACTTTCGGCATAACGATGGCGGATAATTACCTTGGAAAACACGGAATACCACACTATTGACACCAGAGGGGCAATTCCCGTATTTTTAAGACCGTTCGCATTCTAATCTCAGTCTCAATCTGTCAAAATTACAATCAATTTACATACATTTTTGACAGGTGTTTGACATTGATTGTCGCTGAGATGAGATTGCGACTTGAATTTGAACGTTTTTTTAAGTACGAGAATTGGCCTACTGATATTAGCGTAAAGATGGCGGGAAACGATTATTTCCGATTTCAGCCGCGCGCTGTCTTATTTTATTTCCATTTCTGGCTTTATTTGAGTCAAAATACAGAATGCATAATAGGTCAAAAATAAAATCATTATATGTTTTTATTTTGAAGTATTTATAGAAAAGTTAATTTATGTAATTCTTTCGTCTCCCTAGAGGCTGTGTGCGACATTAAGTGACAGCCCTTAGTGTCAACCATAAGAGTAATAATACACGTATTTGTAACAGGGAGCATGTTTTTAGTAACTTAGGGTCGAGAACCTGATAATCAAGAGCATAGAGCCTTTTCTTTTTATGATGGGTTTGCTCTTGACTCTAGTCTGGGTCAGTGGTGACAGAGACATAGTCGACGAAGGAGTGAGCTTACCCAGAAGAAGCCTGTTCACTCTCACTTTGAAGAGATTAGGGTTGTATGCGTTCGGAAACACAGACGCAGGTAGAGAGTTCCATTCTTTTGCTGTGCGCACTAACCTTGCTAACTATGGATTACGTAGTAACTATTGTATAATATGTGCTATGGAGGAAGTTTTTTTTATATAAAGTATTTTTAATCTCTTTGACTAATAATGAAGCCACATGAGTCTATTTAAATACCAAATTTAACAACGTAGACTAAAGCAAGCGGTTTTTGCAGAAAATAATTTAAGATGCTACCTATGTTATGGATCCTGAGTGATAATGCCAATATAAAATAAAAAAATAAAATAAAATAATCTTTAATTCGGATAAGCAACATCCATATGGGTTAGTAAACAAAAAGATAACTTATTCCTATGTTAGTAAACTTATATCAACTTAGAGACAAGGATGTTGTTCGAGATACATCTTCGAACAACATCCCCTAACAAAGGAGAGTCGTATCTCCCCGCTATAGTCTTCAGGATGGAGTTGGAGCTGACCCGCACTCTACAAAGCAAAGAGGCAGATTTCTGTCTGACGATGGCGTGGAAACCATCGACGGCGACGTGTGCTTGTGCAAACATACCTGATGCACTGCAGAAAGCAAGTATTTTTTTTTTTTTTTTGAAAACAGAATAATGGTACTAAATAAAGGCACTTACGACCCACCTCTTCCCTTATGAGGTGCGTTAGTACCACTAGACTTAAGGGACAACCTAATTAAAACAATCATATTATTTTGTACTACACGCAATACTGTACAGAAAATATTAACATATTTTTAATACAAACGTGTTTATTACGCGTGGCTAATGTTGTGTGACAATGTTTCAGCTGTTAATGTGAGTGCTTGTAAATTAATTAAAAAGTAACCCTTCTAACGAATTCCTAGAAATGTATGAAAAACAAAAAATAAAAACTTTTATTTGGACTTAATAAAATATAACAGATAAATTGTTATGCACTAGGTGAGAGCAGTGGTGGCCCAGTGGTAACAGCTGCGACTAGGTCTAGGTCGTAGGTTCGAACCCAGACAGTCGCTTTACTTTGTGTAAATTATTTCATCACCACTGCTCTCAAAATGGTGAAGGAAAACATCGTCAGGAAACCGGCATGCCCCAGAGCCAAAAATTCGACGACATGTGACATCTACCAACCCGCACTGGACCCGCGTGGTGGATTACGGTCAACTCCCTCTCACAGGGAGGAGGTCTGTGTCCCAGCCGTGGGAACATTATAGGCTGATGATATCTATGAACTAGGAGAAAAATAATGTAAGTGAATAGACTACTAAACCAGTTATGAACTCCTGAATTCCAAACTAGATAAAAACCTGTATCTGGTGAATTAGTGCTTTTCCGTGATAAATTACATGTAGAAACAAAACGTAGTAACGGTCAGTACCTAAGAATGTATATGACCATTTTAAATTGGGGAATTAAAATAGTTTTCTAATTTCACTTTCAAAGAAATTAACACCGCTCTGAAAATGTAGAATAAGGCATTTTCTATGTGCTATTTAAGAGAATTACCTTTTAATTAGTAGGTTTAGATTTAAAAAAAGAACCCTCCATACCGAATTTCTGCCATGGTGGCCAATCTCAGCGGAGACTAGGCTTCAGCGCGGGAGATATTAAATTTATTTATTCACCCATTTATGTACACACATATATAAACAGACAAGAAGAAAAGAACAGAAAAATAGGTACAAAGGTGATGCTTATTTCTAATGAAATCGCTTCAGCATACCTGCGATAAGATAGTTGATTTAGAGATGTAGACAGCGTGTGTAAGAGTAAAAGAGAAAATAAACTACATAAAATCAAAAACAATTCACTTAATAAAATAAAACAAATAATATGAGAATATACATACATACTTCTAAAATAAATATCATTAGAATATTAATGTATACGCAACTATGACGAAGTCGAAAGATAGTATTCTTTCACTCTTCTTTTAAAAACTGCAACAGTTGTCAGTCCCTAATGTCAGGCGGAAGTGAATATACGAGTAATAATAATATGAGACAACATCCACACAAGGTCTTCAGGTCCCGAACAAGGTGGAGCCTGTACTACGGTAACCCGATGACTGATATACATACTTATATACATATACACACCCAGACACAGGTCAAACAGACATGCTCATGCACACAAATGTTTGACTTGTCCGGGGATCGAACCCGGGACCAGGGGCTCAGAAGGCAGGGTCGCTACCAACTGCACCAACCGGTCAGTCTATATATAAATATAGTGCTCAAGTGTGTACACAGGCGCACTCTCTCTTCCCTCACTCTGATGGTCCGATGGGATGGCAACCCGATTCGACCGGCGAGTAATCAGGCGCCGGACCAACAGCCTAACCATGCTTTCCAGGACACGGAGGCATCACAACCTCTGAACTCCGTGCTGCTACTGGGAAATGGAAAAATCCAATGACACTTTGCCCGACTTGAGAGTCGAGCCCAGCCGAGCTATTCTGTAACAATCTCACCGTGAAAGCTTATGTGTTGTCGATAGTGTCAATCCCTAGCATCAGCCGGTAGATTCTGAACAATCTTACCGTGATAACTAAGGTGAAGTGCGCTATCATTCCACCTGATGGTAGGGATCGACACTATCGACAACTCACTACTGTTGGAGGCCACTTAGATTTGATACTGGCATATTAATCTGTTCCATATGTTTTTGAATTAGACTTATGTCTATGGTATATTATGACTGATTGTGTTGTGTTACTTTAGAAAATATATCATGTCCTTGCATCCACCTGAAATTGTGTTTTTAATCAATTTCCATTAACTACCAGCTCACTTCACATAAGTTATCACGGTGAGATTGTTACAGAATAGCTCGGCAGGACCCGCCACGCTCAGCAGTCGCTCTTGCGACCACGTGATCAACGGGGCAGTTAGATAAATAGTATTCTACTTAAGCTAAGCTGTAAGTAACAATAGAAGTCTAATAGGAATGTAGCGGTATCTAACATCGCCACATGCAAACTACGCATCACACTGACGTGACGTCACGAAAAGCCTGCACCGCGCAAGCAGAGTTTACCGCGCGACTAGCATATATACAACGTCCCGACATCAATCGTCGGGTAGTTCCCCACCAGACACGACACCCATCTGGTCGGAGGGTCCTCTCTTTTCTATGGAGGTATGAGTGAACTTTACACCCTGTTCCTCGTACCTTCTTTAAGAATGAGCTCAAAACTCATATCAAAGAAATTGAGGTATAAAAGTTCATTACTTCAATTAACTTTTCGAAATCTGTTATGTCAAGTCTCAATATTGAATACTATTGCAGAAAATACTTCCATGTATTTGTATAAAAAAAAACTTACGTCTTTACATGAAAATTAAATATATTAAGATCTATTTAATCTAATAACCGCGCCTCGTTAGTCTTGGCATGAAATCTAATGCTGAAATCATATAAGGCTAAGATGATGATATGAAATGAAACTATTTCTAGCTTGATCAGATCATGTAGATTGGTGCCTGAAACGGTCTTTTCAGGAATAACCACACAGATTGAGTGGACCTGTACAGTAACTTATCACATTCATTGATATTTTTCGCATCTTATGTTGGATTAAGTTTCTACTTAATTGAGATATGGGCAAGAGAGTGATAATGGTGATGTTGGATTACTAAAAAGGCTGCTTCATAATTACCAAAACCTTTTCATGATCAAATTGAAAACTTAAGACTCATAATGGCCCGCTTCTCTTTCCACTTTCTCATTTCAAAAGGATTGCACAAAAGACCACAGAATATACTAACCACTTACTTTCCTTATACAGCATGTATCAGAAAGGTGTGGGCACATTACAGGGTGTGGTACAGACCATCTAACTGAAAAACTAATCTGTAATAATAGAACTAAGAAGGACACTCCATTAATTTAATATTTTCAAATACTTTAATCTAATTTTATATGTTTCAATGTCAATCTTGATTTTGATAATCCACGATTGATAAATTTTGCATGCCTTACGGTCGAATCACTTGAGACATGTACCTATACTCAATAATACCACTGTAACAGTGTTTTCTGCAAACATAAATTGATTTGATCTGATTTGATTGACTTTCTCCATGGGACTAACGTCATAATCGCGAAAAAATATCAGCCGTTCCATATATTTGGGTTTATTCAAGTGTGCAAGCAGTGGTGGCCCAGTGGTAACGGCCGCAACTTACAAGGTCGTAGGTTCAAACACAGACAGGGGCTTTACTTTGTGTAAAAGATTTCATCACCACTGCTCTCAAAACGGTGAAGGAAAACTTCGTGAGGAAACCGGCATGTCTTAGAACCTAAAAATTCGAAGACATGTGACATCTACCAACCCGCACTGGACCCGCGTGGTGGATTATGGCCCATTCCCTCTCACCGAGAAGAGCTTTGTGTCCTCCTGTGGAACATTATAGACTGACTATGCATGAGCAAGTGATTTTTTGTCCCAATTACGATGTGAGGGTCGCATAGAGAAAGTTGTTCATTTCAGTGTGTACCAGACACACCCTTAATTATGACGGAACCTTTCTGATACATGCTGTATATGGGTTTCTAAACTTTACCCTCATTTCGTTAGGCTAGCAACTCAACTGGACCCTTTCCCAGCTGCAGGCACTCGGGACAGCCACTAAGTAATTAAGAAATAATATTGTATCTACGAAATAACGCTATTCAAATTGTATTCAAAGCGAAGCAAAGCTTGTTCTGTAGTTTTGCCTAAGGCTCTTGTCTTTTGTAAGGAAAGTCTTTTTATTACGAAATGTTACATGATTTCATGAGGTTTGTTACGTTTATGTAGGATGTAGTTTTATTTTGGCATGGAAACAGGATCATCCTGGATATGTTTATTAACAAAAGTTCTACATTTCTTCAATATCTTTATTATATTCTGGTAAACTTCTTCAAAACCTCAGTTCTCTTGTTTTCTATTATTTTCACCATGCATAACTGTAGATAACACTGTCATAATTTGCCAACATTTTATGAATTATGCCACCGAACTTACCTACGCATCAGTTTTTCCAAAGTCTTTGAGCCTACACCCTCTGTGGTACTTAGCAATAACGACAACCCTTTTCAACTAGGTACTTACAACTGTGACATTATTGAGACGTTCTACATATATTATATAACAGAAAGCTGGTATCTTACAAGATATCGAAGAGCTATAAAAGAAGTATAGCACATAAAAGTGTCTGTCGTGAACGAAACGAAGGTGATTTCCAAACAAATGTGTGATTTTTATCACGAGCTTTATTTCTAGAATAAAACATTGGAATGAAATTCACACTTTAGAAGATTTCAAAACATGTGTGCTACCGACAGTGCCACGTTTTCAAATGGTAAAGCAAAAACAATCATGTGTCAAACTTGTCTTCGAAACTTATCAGAATAAGACTCGTAATAAAACTACAAAATAGGAAAATATTTTTTAACGAAACGAACGAACACCAAAGTATTCTTATATAAGCCAAAATAACGTAGACATTCTGACGATACTTAGAATAACGAGCAGTCTAGGGCTCCTTGGGTACGTCCATTGACTGGCGCTATTTCCACTTCCCAAAATCGACTTTCACGATTTTTTTGTCCTAATTATTTATGAATATCTGAAAGTGTTCTTGTGTATATCAAAGAACACTTTCAAAATGCTGTGACTAAGAATAATATTGAAAACAATCCAATCCTTTGATTATTATTAACTTACTTGCTTTAAAAACACCTCGGAAATGTTTCTCTCAAACGATCGTGGTCAACTGTTCATGTTTTGATACCTAACTTAATGATTTCTGACAAAAACCAAAGGCTTATGACCAGTGAAACTGTGGAAGCAATCGAAGTCGTTGAAAGTGTTATTAGTGACCATCATCATCATTGCTTGGTTTTAATATGCTCGCTCTTCGGTGCACAAATTCCTCGTTGTAATCAGGATGCAACATTATCTGTACTCAGACATGTCTGCGTCCTGTCCGTGTACCCCATTGCCTACTAGTAAATTGCGCAATTTCGTGTCGTATTTTAAGGAAACATGTGAGCAACTGGGCCGTCGGTAAACCGGTTTCTAGGAAAGATGCATGCACTGGACTGATACAAAATCCGCTCCTGTTCCTATCTTTTGTTCACTTCTTGTCCTTTTGCAGTTGACCTTTGGGTCCCCTTACCCTAAATATTAATCCCTTACTCATCCACCTTTTGTGACCTCCAAGACTTACTTATATCGAATCGTTAACCCAGATACTAAATTACTAAAACAAAAAAAAACCTAGTGTTTCAAGGTAATCATTCCATGTTACTGGTTTGTTTTGTATCTAAATAGGAGCAGGGTATAATGTAATATGTGAAATTAATAGAAGGGAAGGAAGTCGTAGGTAGAGCAGTGCGTTCCGTGACATAATTTTGACCAAACGTTGGTCAATTAACGCAAATTAAGCAGTAATTGTGCGTGATACTATATCTATACGGGTATAAACCCATGTTTATGGTTAGTAACATGGTTTTTTAGTCGGTGAAGGTTTTTCCCTTATTGCTGCATTGGTCCAAGTATTATAAAGCCACACAGGCTTCCTCTCTGTGAGAGGGAGTGGGCCGTAATCCACCACTATAAAGCTTCATTGCAAGGAAACTCCTTCAAACTGGACTTCTGTATTGTGCTCAGCTATGCTCAATTAATGGCAGGCAATTTGTTTGTATGGCCGACTTCCTCTCATAGTGAGGTCTGTGTCCAAGCAGTAGGAACGTTATAGCTTTTTATGACGTAGGATGGTTATCGATTTACAGTATTGTTTCCTTGTCTAGTTCTTTATCTAAACATAGTCAGGTAAATGAGGTTTTCTTTATCAAACCTTACGTGGTTACATCCAAACACACCGCAATTGAGTCAGGTCATAGTTCACAGAAGAAACTGGGTCAGTGAGCGACCTGACACTAAGTACGCATTACTTAGGTTGGAAGTTAAAGTTCTGTCCGCCAGCTGTCCGGTCGAGTTCGGTTGCAATCGGGAAAACGATTAATTTTAACGACTTCCATATTCTATGAATATAGGGTGCAATTTGCATTGACAATTGGTGTTATTAGTTTATGATGAGCTATAAAAGGAGCGGTTGTTATAGTCAGCGCGTTATCAACTGAGTCGTGAGGCAAATGACATTGCTTGCATACTGGAAAATATATTTATCATAAATCTGCCTAGTTGGTGTAGTAGTTGCAAATGCTACTGCTAAGTATGTAGTCCTGAGTTCGATACCTAGGTCAGGCAAAGTGTTATTAGGTTTTTCCACCAGGAATTTCTCAGTAGCAGCCCAGTTGATGGCAATATATCGCAATGGTTCTTCTGGGTAAGCTCACTTCACCGTTGACTCTGTCTCTGTCACCACTGATCTAGACTAGAGTCAAGAGAAACCTAGCTCGAAAAAATTGGCTCGCCTCCTGTTGCATTGGACGTAAACATAACTGGCAAAACGTGGGTGTACTTATAGGTAGGTAACCCTCTGCCTGATCCATCGGGGATAACCAGGCGTGATGTTATGTTCAAAATCAAAAGTCATTTATTTAAACTAGGTTGAGAATCAGCACTTTTTGTCAGTCCCCCCAAAACACCCGCTCTTCACCACTTCCTAGTGCTTTAGCTGGGAAGAAGAAGTGGCGCAACAAACTCCCCAGCAGGACTGCTGTCTGTTCAGTTAGGAGAACTGGATTCTACATATACAGTAATAAGTAATTAACATTACAAAAACATTAAAATTATTTGCCATAATATATCAGCTAGGACACGCCAATATTGAAAACTATACTAAAGCTGAAATAAATAATAAAAACGTAAACAAAACTTAATACATAATAAAAGCCTCCAGGCATAAAGGGCGTGCTCGCTTACATAATTATGCAATGCTGTATTATGTTTATATATGTAGCTGTAACTTGAAGTCACAAATGATAAACTAGGACCTTCGAAGTAAAATAAAGAAGCAGTTAATTACTAATAACAATAACAAACCATAGTCAGCAAGATGACCTGTCACCACAAGCAGCACCCGTTCACGAGCGTAACGCAAAGATCAGCCATTACCCCCCTCGCCATATTTGAGGGAAGGAGGCAACCCGACCTCCGACGCTACCGCAAGCATTGACATCTAAGGGCGCTTGTACACGCTAAGAAAATTTACCGTGCCTGCGGCAGACAAGACAAATTCTTCGTGTAGACGACAAGAATTTTGTCTGTTCCACACACGAAAACTTTTCGTGTCTTCCGCAGACAAGACCAATCGAAACGTATACACGACACGATTTTTTTCGTGCAGTCGTCAGTCGGGCGTAGGGCCAGTGTGAGTTTCGTTTATTTATATAAATGTTAACTACAAAGCAAAAAAGAATGATAATTGCATATTATTATTAGAACAAAATAAAAAAGGAAACAAAAAACAAGAGACTTTACTGGGTTCATCCAATTATACAAGAGAAAAATGAGTTTGGTGGGTTCATTACCCTTTACCGTGTCATGCGACAACATGAGGAAAAATTTGTGGATTATTTTCGCATGAAAATGTCTACGTTTGACAAGCTTTTGACAAGTATAGAAAATAATATACGACATGAAAATACCAAAATGCGAGAAAGTATTCCTCCATAAATTAGATTGGCCGTAACATTAAGGTAAGTAATTTTTTTAAGCATGTTGATTTGAACGTCCAAATTCAACAGACTCCAAATGTTCATATTCTTTAGAATACCTACTCAAAGTGAAATTCATCTGTATGCGATGTTTCCACACTACTAATAGTTTCGGTGTCAAATTCAATGGATGTAGATTTACGAGATACGTTAAATCACACCAGTCAACCCTACTACACCGCCCCCCGCCGCTCCGCAACAACGTTCGCCGCGTCGCGCGTCGTGTCTTGCGCAGACAAGATTTTTTTCGTGCACTGCTGCGAGCAGTGTACACAGTTATTTTCTAGTTACGACACGAATTCTTGGGTAGGCCCGGCGTTTTTTCTTAGCGTGTACAAGCGCCCTAAGGAAGCATGACAAACTTGCTGCCGGTTGCTCAAAAGAATAATATGATCAATGTCGAGGTCGGTAGCTAGCCATATATTGCAATACAACTCATTAAAATACATTGAAATGAGTAGATTATGTCAACAGTAAATAAAAAGAAATTTAACCAAATTGAATAATATAGTCAAATAAAGTAAACAATTATTATGAGCTCATATAACTTGTCAGTAGGTAAGCTAATTCTGGAGAAAGAACATAAAAATTGTCTTGAGTTAATCACAGCGATCAACTGTTTTTATCCTTTAAGTAGTCGTTGATAGAATAGTATGCCTTTGAACAAAGGTTGGTTGTTACTTTATCTTTAAACGCATTAAAAGGCAAATCTAACAAAGAAGAGGGAAGCTTGTTATAAAAGTTTATACCAAGCCCAACAAATGAGTTATGGACCTTATTAAGGCTGTGAAAGGGAGCACGTAGTTTAAATGATAAATGATTTTATTTCTGTAAGTAGGTTTGAACAAACACTTTTACACGTCAATCATATTTTTTTTAAACTAGATGACGTCGGCGTTTCCTATCTGACTACTCTGAGAAGAAAGGCCGAAACAAACTCAGAGGTCACAGTCTCTTATAAAGTCCAGACAAAATCTTGGTCAGATCATGTGAAGGCTATGTAGATCGGTGTCTGCAATGGACTTTTGAAGAAAGAACCACACAGATTGAGTGGACCTGTCCAGTCAGTGCACGCAATTGTCAGTAATCGTGCAGCTCAACTTAGACTCAAGGACCTCAACGATTC
Source organism: Brachylomia viminalis (assembly GCA_937001585.2). Taxonomy (NCBI): domain Eukaryota; kingdom Metazoa; phylum Arthropoda; class Insecta; order Lepidoptera; family Noctuidae; genus Brachylomia; species Brachylomia viminalis. Next base: position 6,438,076 of record OW443302.2, on the reverse strand, counting down.
GACGAACAATACCAAAGAAAGGACATTTGAGTAGGCCGCATAAATTACTCAAACTGCCAGATCATGATTACGCTGACAAAAATACAAAAATAAATATAAAAAAACCAATGACCGACATAGTTCTCACATTCACAATAATTAGAATAATATCATAATAATCTTTGAGGACCATGTAGATTTGTGTCTGAAATGGTCTTTTGAGGAAAGTTTGTCCTTGTTTCTAGTGTTAATATTATGAATATCACTGTTTTTTGTGTATAAGTGTATATTTTGCCTAATACACAAGATGTTGTCGAAGATTAATTGCGATGTCACCGTGAGAATAACAATATCTTTAAAATAATCTCTCAGAGTAACTCAAGCACCTAGTTGGTAAATTGTTGACGTGAGGTTCTAATAGTCTTCTCGCGAAACGGCTGGCTCTTTTCGAGTTGTATGCTTATTACCAAGTTGGGCACAGTGGTTCACATGGAGACTATTTGGACCAATATTTTATAAAGTCAATGTTCATAATAAAAACAAATTACAGAAAAAAATATAAGCTTAGCACTGTGTTGGAAATCCAAATCTTAGATTAAATTATAAAAGTACTAATTTAAGTATTATAATGACCTAAAACATTTAAAATTACTTACCTTACCACGAATAAAAATTGCATGATTTTCTTCCATAGCAATTTAGCTGAGAAAGCCGTGAACTTAACTACCAACTTATAAATAATTTTAATTACGGATATAAGCTTAATGAGTATTTCAAATAATTTTCGTTGTTGATTGATTATGAATAATGGCGGTCGGCATGGCACGCGGCTCTGAACACGAATCTTAAAACATTGTGTTTTGTTTGTCACGATCCATTAAGTTTCGTCGTGTTTATTATTTTCGTTGTATTTTGGTCTATTATCATCGCGTGAAATAAATGATTTGGTTTTTTTTTGTTTTGTAGTGACAGTCACAGCGTACATATTTTGAACATCACACTGTCTCTATCATTTTCAAGCGATTGAAAGAAATGGAACGAAATTTTAAATTCTCACTAAATGCATTCTTGACACAGTGTTTCATACAAAAGACCACGTGTTTTGCGAATTTGATCTTTATTAATTACTAAAATTGTCACACTGACAAGTGTCAGGAACGCATTCTCGACGGCCGGACTTTAGTGATTTACGAATTTGCCTAGGAAGCTATCCTACGTGTCTATGTATATAGCCTACATACAATTAAAAGGGAGGTAACCAACTAATGCAGCTGACTCCATATACTATAGATATAATTGAATCAATTTGATTAAACAAGATAATTATCATAACTAAACCCAAAGATGTAGACATCGCAAGAAGGAAGACAAAAAAAAAAAACATAGCAACAATATTAGCGCCAAGTTTGCTCAAGAAACACAAATAGTTCTCAGATTATAACAAATGTATCCAATAAGTAATTTTCTTTGTTTTGCCATCTGTTGCTCTGGTTTTTGTAACAGCCACTGTCCGAGACATTTTTATATTTGTAGTGACGTACTCCTCTAATACATAGATGTTTGTGTGTTGTTTTGATTAACTGCCCCGTTGGTCTCGTGGACGCAACAGCGACTCCTGAGTGACTTCGACTTCGTGACTTCGATTCCCAGGTCAAAGCTGAAAGGCAGTGTTATTGGGTATTTCCATTAAAAAAATCTCCGTTATTACAAAAAATTACTAATGCCCGGAGTTTGGATGTTGGCGGTGTGATACCCCCCCCCCCCCCCCCCCCCCCCCGTGCCTCGGAAAGCACGTTAAGCCATTAGTCCTGCGCCTGATCTCTCTCCGGTCGTGTTGGATGGCTGTCCCATCGGACTATAAAAGTGAAGTGGTAGATTTCGGCGCGCTCCCTCTCACAGAGAGGAGGCCTGTGTCCCAGCGGTGGGAACATTATAGGCCGATTGTGCTATTCATAATTGAAGTTCGTTAAATATTTCATCGAGTATAATCGACAAGTTTTATCGAACAATCAAATCAATCATCAAATGAACAACTGATCAAAAGTTGCTAGATGTAATTTTAAAATATCAAATCATTACTAATCAAATTACATAATCACAAATGACGACTGAATAAATTTGCTAGATGTTAATATAAGTACCTACCAAATCTATAAATATCTCAACTTGCTTCCAAACTATACTACATCACTTACGCCTGACAAGATTTGAGATTATAGTTTAATAAAATAATATTTATTTCTGGCTCCTCGCTTCGCTCGTCGCGCTCGCGCTCGCTTCGCTCGCATTTGAATTGTCTCTCGTTTTCTGTCAGCCATGTCGCCACTCGCGCTATCCTGCGCTCGCTCCTTTGTGTCAGCTAGGTTCTTGATACCCTCGGTGGCCCCTCGCTTACGCTCGGGGTTCATACAAATAGGTCGCAGGTGATGCATAATTTTAGGTATTTTGACCATTTTGACCAAAGGCTTTCTGTATCAGACAGGCGCTATTCGCTAATATTAATATTATTTTTACCTTTTTCAGTTAATCCATTTGATAAATAATAAAATATCCAGTAGGTAATCCATTTTGACCTTTAAACGATTTGGTCAATAGTGTAATAAATAATTTAAACATTGATATTCCAGACTTTGGTCAGCTGAACTTTTGATCAAATGACCATCGTTATTTTAAACTTTGTTGATTTGTACGTTGTTCTTTTGAAATTTGCTCAGGAAAGTTTTGATTTTCTAATATGCAACCGAACGTATCATGTGCTGGAAACGATCGCTTCAAAACTATTTCCGCTAACAGATGCTTTAAACACTTTGCCAACCTACTGCTACATCGGAAACAAGACGTATGTATCAAGCAAACATTAATCAATATCTGCACTAAACGAAATTACCTTAACGAAAATCGAGATTAAGCAGGGGTTGAAATTTAGATAGAGATTAAATTTACATCGGTTTTACGGCTCCCGATCTCAAGGGGCAAGGTGAAATATAGTGTAATTTAGAGACGGTAGGCTGGCGCGAGGAAGTGATCACCATAAAGTCGTTCCCGGCCTGCTAAAGCTTGCGTCACATGGCACTTTTAGCAGGGGACCTGACACGATTTGGAGACAAATATTAAGTCGGCTGAATCTTTTTTCTTAAACGTTTTCCTAGATTCAAACTTCGACACTTTTGATAGGTGACAAACTACAGTGTACAAGGTTAGCCTGTTTATGAATTACCCCATTGTTTTATGAAATTCAGTGATTTTATTCATAGTTTAGTTTAGCTGTTGTCTTCTTTTTGTTACTTTACTTCTGTGTTGGCACACGTTCATGTTCTACGAATTAATCGAGCTGGCAATCGGTAAGCAAATAGCTCAAACATTACAAACCTCGTTTCATGAATAATTAAAAGGAAATGAGATATGATCGCTTTTAAATAAATCACATTTTATTTTATCTTTTATTATTACTAGATAGACTTTGTACTACTCTTGTTTAATTTGTAAATAATTGAAACAGTAACTCCACTAAGATATAGGGAACCGGGTAGTGATTGTGTGCCGTGAGTCGCAGTCTTAACTTTAAAGCCTAGTGTCCATGTGACTCGTTACCTCGAGGGGCGAAGGACCTCATTGTCTCGTTTGTTAGGGCATATGTTTCCTCAGAAAATATTCATATGGAACTGTCTAGTCTGGCCTTATAATTGGGAGCAAGAATAATTTTGTTTAGGTAAGCTGTAATTGTAGTTTCAGTATGTTTATTTATTCTGTGCTTTGTGTGTTGTTTACAGTATATGTGAATTGTAGTCGCATTGTCATTTCGTTTTTCAGAACTGAATTCAGTAGGCAGCTGAGATTCGTTATTTGTTTAAGTGTAGATGCATAACTTAACAAATTAAAACCCAAGACGTTGTAGAGTGTAATTTACTAACTAGATAGTACTTAACATATTTTTTTTAAACTTTTCTCCAGTATTGTGGGTGCGTTTACAAACATTTAAACTTACATACACAAACAGCCAGACCCGGAACAACTACTTGTAGGTCATACAAATATTTGTTCCCTGCGGGAATCGAACCCGCGACACGCAGCGCAGCAGTCAATCGCTTAACCACTGCGCCAACCACGCCGTCACATAAGTACAGATTCTGTATGTATATATGTATAATTTATTTTATTATACTGTATACTCTATTAAATATTGTATACAAATTGTATTTGTGTTAAAATAATTAAAAAAAAAACACGAGAAAAAGCAAATTTAACAAACAGAATATCACTTAGTTGTAAAATAAACTAAACAAAATGCAATTAAGTGTACAATAAATCAATAACTTGTACTTATCGAGGTAATTATCTTTCGTCCATCTTTTCACAAAATTTTAAACATTCACGACATACATACTTCACATCGTCATGTGAGCCAACTCGGGCAGTTCTCTAGGGTCCAGTTCCGTCCGTTGGGAATCCGTTTAAAATCAATAATAGACGGTCTGACAAAATCGACGGAATAGTGAACTAAATAGGATTCGGAGTTTCGGACTTACCGCCTCAAGCACTTCGGGCTTTTGAAGATCAGGATTTTGAGATGTCGATATGATTTTCGCAAAAACCATATGATATCGCAATTCAGTAGTTATTAGAACGACCACAAGAACAATAGATGTTGACGACAAAGTACCTTCTAAAGCGAAAAATTGTTATACTCACTATCGGTCTCACTTGAATACTTCAAATGAAATTAAATTAATTTGTTATTCTGTAAATAGGATATTAGAATCAAGTTTACAAGTCATTTAAAAAAAAGTTAGGTAGAGTTGTCATTTATTTATCTATTAAAACTATAAGCACAAGTAAAAAAATACTGTACAGAGGCGGACTTAACGCCTGAGGCATTTTCTACCAGTCAACCTTAGGGTGATGCAGAGATATACCATGGCAGGTGCAACATACGGTCATATTTCTTACCTGACTATCCGTAAGAAGAAATGGCGAAACAAACTCAGGCTACTGAGCTTTATTTTCACACTACAACATGGCAGTAAACGTTCTTGAAAAAACATACCCAAAACCACGGCACTTAACTCACTGTAATTTACCGGACTCCTTAAAAGCAAATTCGCCCAACGATAAGCCAATAACAAATGCGACTATTAGCCAATTATCAGTTTTCTAATAGCCTCCGATTCCTTTACAACCCGTTTACTCGCCAATATTGTTAGACATACGCAAACATATAATGAAAATTCATAAAATATTTAGTTTTTGTGCACACACGAGACGTCACGTACAGAAGAAGCAAAAACAAAAGATGTAAAATATTTAAAAAAAAAGAAGAATAAAAATAAAGATATAAAAGAGGTTTTACACTTCTTGTTGGCTCTAACACCAGTATTTGTTTCGATTTCTTTTACCACTAATGAAACACCATTTATAGTTAACACTAACTGGCCCGCGACTTGGACTGAATGTATTTTTTTTTAATATCCAGGATGTTTTTTATCTAGCATTTTTCAGTCGCAGTCCAGTATCTGGATTTGTGCCTGATTGATGGCCATAGGCTCGCCCCCTTTTACAGGGGACACAAACATAACTGGCGAAATGTGAGTGTACTCTGGGTAGACCTCTGTCCAACCCTACGTGGGAATAAGGCGTTATATTATCCTGGATGAAAAATTGCCCATATCCTTCTCTAGGTCTCAGGTTACATACATAAATATAATAATAATAATGTATGTTATTTAATAATAATGAAAATATTTCTAAGAATTTCATAATAATTATGTCATGTACCTACATTATTCTTATGCAATACATAAAATAAATATAACTAATATACCTACTATACCCAATTAAACACATCTAAAAATTTATAATAATATTGAATTACTTGAATTGCTACTTAGCCATCTTCCTCTCTCTTAATTTTGCTGTGTCCGACAGGCTCCATATTGATCTTTTACTTTGTTATACCATCTATATAACCACGTGTATATAACACATATATAATGCAATAAAGAATTGAGTATTGAGTATGTTACATTTCAGAAAAATCGATTCAGTAGTTTAGGCTTCGTGAAAAGGTAATAGACAGGCAGACAGACAAGCATAGTTACTCTTGCATTAAACCTAGTTAGTCCCATTTTTTGGAAAATATCGCAGAAAAGAATTTGTACCCAGAGACAAAGCATTGTGTATGAGAATAGTTATAATAATATATTTAAGGAGAAAGCTTTTACAAACGAAGTAGAGGATAATGTTATTATTTCTGTCTCGTCTCGAATAAATAATGTTCTGCTGTCAAAGATTTTTCCTTTTTCTACCAACACCACAGCTTCCACCTGATGTTATAGAACGTAGTACAAACAGTTCTGATTATTAAAGTACAGCAATGTTTGGTACCGGGCCTTTCATAAGAATCTTTGTCTTTGTGAATTGTTTTCTTTGTTACGTATCTATTCAAATTTCTTGATTGTGTAACCACTTTCTTTTTTGGTAACTTTTTTTTTAAGGTTTTGTTTTTTCTTTTCTTTTTTTTTCTATTTGTTTAGTAACATGTTTGTTTCACGCTATTTATATGCTGATTTTTCAATTTTGTAGTTAATAAAAATAATATAATCTTTTTATACATAACTTGTAATAGGCCATCTTCTACATAATGTTACTGCGTACTCAATTGATCTAGGTGAAAGTCTTCTTAAAATTAATAAAATAAAGAACCGCCATAGCGTTCAAACGCCTGCTAATAACAATATACTTACTGTGATGATAAGGTAACATTCAGATTTCCAAGCAATATTATAACTATTGCCTCGTTAACTAGACTTGGCAATTCATCATCATCCTCCGCCTTGCCTTTAAAATCAAAATCAAAAGTCATTTATTCAAACTAGGCTGAGAATCAGCACTTTTTGAACGTCAAAATCACATAAGACAATCCCCCAAAACGCCCGCCCTTCACCACTTCCTAGTGCTTTAGCTGAGAAGAAGAAGCGGCGGAACAAACTCCCCAGCAGCACAGCTGTCGGTTCAGTTAGAAAAACTGGATTATATACAGTAATAAGTAATTAACATTACGAAACACAAAAACATTAAAATTATTTGCCATAATATTATTATTATATAATTTTCCCAACTATGTAAGGGTCAGCTTCCAGTCTAACCAGATGCAGCTGAATAACAGTATTTTACATAGAGCGACTGCCTATCTGGCCTGCACAACCCAGTTATTGGGTAATACGATACCCCTTAGGAAGACTGGTTGACTGACTTTCGGGCTTCTGACGACCCGTAAAGACTGACAAAGATCCGATACTAGACTTGGTAATTACAGGGCAATAATCTATACCAATATTATAAACAGCTAAAATTTGTTTGTTTTTAAGTTTGTTTGTAGGGCGTAATCTCTGGAACTCCCAGTCGGATTTTGAAAAATTCTGTTTGCATTTGATAGCCTAATTCTTGAGGAAGGCTATAAGCTGTTTAACATCACGGTAGGACCATTTTTTTTTTTATGGTGGGATAATATATCATCAAATAACTTTTCCCGCTCTGGGCAGAGCAGGAGGGCGTGTCAGACTCTTACTGACTAAAACCCACCCGTGTTCCTTCAGTTGCCTGTGCCAGGGGCCACGGTATCCCTCTCGGACTTTCCCGCAACCCTAGCAGGCATCGGCCCTAGCGGACCCCGTCATCGGTGCTGACATCTCTTTGAGATGTCAAAACCAATGACGGGGTCCGCTAGGGCCAACACAACGCGCCGTCGACCCGGGCCTGGTCCTTATCGAACGGTGAGCTGCCCATTGCTCGCCGTTCGCAAGCCCACGCCTACGGTGGCCGGGAATCGGCCTGCGATTCCCGACGCCCAGGGCGTCTCCTGCGGCGGACAGTAGGACCCTAGGAGCAGAGCAAAAAGAAAAAAAATCAGAAAGAACACTAAGTGAAAACGAAGTATCAGCGCGGGCAGGCGATGCGATGCGATGGGGTGGGGCGGGGGAACAAGAAATTTCACGCGGTCGAAGTCGCGGGCACATGCTATCAGTTATAGACAAGTAGGGGATGAAACTCCTTGGACATTTTTAAATTTGCCTCAATATCTTGACGACGATATAATAATCCTATCGTTGAGTTAATTATTAAGGTAGCCAGGATTTTGTAAAACCTACCTTATTTTTTAATTTTTTTTTTAATTTTAAAGAACTTCCATGTAGTTTCTTGCCTGTTCTTCTCCATAGAGATCTACGTTTTGGAACGGGCAATTAATTTTAACTTTCTGACAATCAGACCGACTCTTTGACAATTCAAAAGTACATAGATACTCGTACATAGATAGATAAAACATTTATTCATTCCATTATTCAGTACATGTAAATGGTTTAATTGAAATAATAATAATTTAAAATAATAATAATAATAAAATCATTTTTAATGCGTAGTACGCAAAATACGCGCATTGACGTGGAGTTGCGGACACCAACCCGTATTATCTATTAACTAATAATTTAAATAATTTAATCATTTTATTGAACCAAAAACCTCTTTTTCCTGTTGACAGCGATGCGGACGAATTTCTTGATGCCCTGTGATTCTTTTCCTTCTTTTTTATATATATGTACATATTATTAATATTATCTTAAGTCGGTTTTCCAAAAACAGTGTTACATTATATTTTTCCACCAGTTAATGATAAGCAAAAACTATGCAATACAATAAACTTCGGTGGAAAAGATCACCTGTATCCTGTACTAGTTTTAAGAAATTCTATCGAAAGATATAAGACATAAGACAGGGCTAAAAAATAAAAGTAAAATGCTTCGGGCTTGAGTTTGAGTCTAATAATATTTTTCCTTATTTGTCCACAGTGGCAGGCATGTCCGAGGTGTGGGTGGAGCTGCGTGCTCCTCGCTTTGTGGTGCATCGCCACAGCGCAGTGCTTCGTTGCGACCACAATGTTGATCCCGAATCTCTCTACAAGGTGTGTAACTTACATGGCTAAACAACTGAATAACATATGCGTACAGACAGTGCGAAGCATGCCGCGCGAATGCATATTTTGATATCGACGATGAGCTACCAATATACAGAGTTGATACGACAGAGGGGCTTTCCTTTAAACTGCCTATACTAGGTACCATTTTCAAGCTCTGTACCAAAACCCAATTAAATAGGAGCAGTAGTTTAGTCGCAAATGATTTTTTTAAGTTTTTGCTCCGTTTGAATACAGTGTATCATTCCTAACAGCTGATTATGTCTATACGCATAGGTCATGCACCTTAAAACGATAAATCTGAGTATAACCACACACACTTGCACTTTCATTACAAAGAGTGGTTGCAATTACTCTGATTTGTAAGCTATTTAGTTTGTTTGAATTATTTTTTTCTCATTTTTGTGCTTTTTATTTCGTATTGAATTAAGAGCGTTTATACCTTAAGAGTGGCAACGTCGCAATTTAGTGTCACATTTCGCGGTTTTCAATTTTTATCATTTAATCAGAGCTATATTTAAAAAATCTGTTTAATTAACTTTTTAGAATTACGTGAAAGTGTTTAAAAAGTAAGTAATCGTAATGCTTGTAGAGAAGCCCGATCTGAATCCAGCTTGTTCTCTAGGTTGGTTTTCGTCTAAGGTCTTTGAGATCCTTTTTAGTATTAGGTTGGTAAATAATTTGTAAAGTGACTGCAGCATACTCAGCGGTCTGTAGTTGTCCATATTGCCTGGATCTCCTTTCTTATAGAGTAATGTTATAATCGCAGTATTCCAGTCAGATGGTATCGACTCTTGTTTCAATATTTCGTTGAATATTGTGGTTAAAATAGGTGTTATTGGCTCTCTGATGGCTTTTAATATGTCATTTGTTATGAGATCTTCTCCAGGGCTTTTCTTCACTTTCAGCTGATGTATGGATTGGCTAATTTCGTACTCCAGGAATTCTGGTACACAGTCTGAATCAAATGACTCCAAAGCTCTGACTAAGTCTTCGTGCGAGGCAGGATGCTCATATAATTTAGTATAAAACTCTGTCGCAACGTTTAGTATATGGTTTCTGTCCGTTACTTGGTGACTTTGTTTTGTAAGTTGTGTAATCCATCTTTTGCTGGAGTCTAGTCTTTTGTAAGCTCTTTTGACTGATGCAAATTTCTCTAATTCATATTCAATAATATTATATCTATGTTCTTTTGATTTCCTTTGTATTTGCTTTCTAATTAATTTGTATAATGCTGATAAGTGTTTCCTTTCTATGCTGGTTTTGTTTTTCTTTTCTTTTAACCGAGTCCTTTCGTTTATTAGTCTTGCTAGGTTTTCTTGGGTAACATGTTTATTGCACTTTTTGTGGGGTTTTAGTTTGTTTTTACTGTTTCTAATTTTTGTGACTAGGGTAGAATAGGTGTGTTGTATGTTTATAAATTCCATGTTTTTGATTTCTTGTGAAAATTCTTCTTTCAAATACTCTTGCTCAGGAGGCATAATATCGATGGTGTTTTTTTCTCCGAAGTGTTTTCTGGTGGTAATGCGCTTGTTGCGAAGTATTAGTGATGCACGTACCAGTCTATGATCAGTAGGATATGTAGTAGGTAATACGTCGACGTTATGAATACTGTTATTGTTCTTTGTTAAGATATAGTCAATTTCATTCCGTGTAGTGGTATTAGGGTGTATCCAAGTCCATCGACGATTCGGGTTCTTCTTGAAGTAAGTGTTTGAAATATGTAGTTGGTGTTCAAAGCAAAAATTTATTAATATCTGACCTCTTGGACTCCGTTTCCCGTATCCCCACAATCCCATAACATCTTTATCATCATTAGTGGGCATGCCAATCTGTGCATTGAAATCGCCTATGATCAGTGTGTCTCTGTTCGTGTTTTCCATCGCTTTTCTAAGATCGTCGTAAAATCGCTCTATGTCCTCCAATGGTGATTGTTCTGTTGGCGCGTACACTTGGATAATATGTATTGTTTTACATTCTATGCATAAGCTTAACTTTGCTACTCTATCTGATACTGGTACAAAGTCTTTGATATTTTCTTTTAATTCTTTTTTTATTAAAAATCCAATACCGTTCCTATTATGGGTTTGACCGTAGTACATAAAGATAAAATCATGATATTCTATAATTTCCTTGCCCTCAAGTTTTATTTCTGAGAGTCCAATTACATGCCAGTTCAGCTTAGCAATAGCGTATTTCAGTTCGGTAAATCTCGACGTATCAATCAGCGATCGCACATTCAGTGTGGCAATGTAGACGTATTTGTTTTTTCTATTTTTTATATTGTCTTTGGTTTTGATGGAGGGTTCTGGTCTACTACTCCCACGGGGACCAGCCGTGCCGGGAGAGTGAAGGGTAGTAAGGGTAGTTTTGCAGTTTGCGTAGTATTTAGGAGGAGGAGGGCCTGCTGGTTGCTATTTTTCAATTTGTGTATCACACATGGTTTGAGTTGTAGCAAGTGTAGGAGAAGAACTTTTGTCTGTTTCTTGTGGTACAAAATAGTTTCTCATATCTACAAACTTAGTTTTTTTGGTTGTGCGTTGCGAGAGTGATGCTCTGTTTTCTTGGTATGGTGTGAAAGTTCTTTGGTTCTCTGGTGATGTCGATGGTTTTCTTTTAGAGCTGTGTTGGTTGTTTTGATAGGTTTTACTTTGCTCTAAATAAACAATTTTATCGTGTCTCAGCACAGCATTTTTGCCCTGGCTTCTTGCTATGTCTACTTCTTTTTGTAATTCTTTCCGTTTTTCTATGACCTGTGGCGAGAAATCTTCTTTTATATAATAGCTGGTTCGTTCTAATTGCTTTTTCCGTTTTAATATTGTTACTTTCATGTTTAATTTAGTGAATGTTATTTTAATAGGTCTTGTTTTTTCTCCTTTTTTCCCCAACCTTATGGCGGATTCTATATCATATGTAGTACATTCTGTGGCTAGGTGTTCATTTAAAATTAAGATAATTCGTTTTTCCAAGTCTGCATAGCTTTTTTCATTTTCTTCTAGCCCAAATAGAACAATATTTTTCATACGTACTTGCCTTTCCAGCTTTTCTATTGTATTTTGTTGATTATTAATAATTTCCTCTAATTCTTCATTTTTAGACATAATTTCATAAAATTTGATGTTCATATTTTCAATTATTGGTTTAGAGATATCTTCTTTCAAACTTTTTATTTCTGTACTTTGTTGTGTTATATCATTTTGCAGCTTCTTCAACAATGTTGTTATTTCTTCCATGTCGAGATATTTTATTTTAATTTAGAGCCCTCTAGTTTGTAGTAGATGATTTAGCTATCGATTAAACTTGCTTTCCAGTGTTTGCTTTGGTAGTTCAGCTTGATTACGGTAGATGGCTATCGATTTCGGTTTCCAATAGCTTGCAACAGATGGCGTTGTCAACCAATTCTACTGATTTATTTTCGTGACACAGCGATATTGCATTCGATGACAATCCAAAGTTAGGTTATAATGTTATTGTGTTTTCCACAAATTCACTGTTTGTCACTTTTACGCACACTATTCAATGCCAACATCAGCTTCTTGATCAATTATTAGTCCACGCTGAGTTCTTTCCATAATCACTGGCCTGTCTTCATAAACAGAATTGGAACTGTCACTGATATATTTCTGTCAATTTCTATTTCTCCCCTTATCACCAGATAACGCCTATTAGTTTAGTCTTTGTATCACTGTATTATCAGCACTTGTGTTTAATTTTCACTTGGTTTTATTCACTAGATTAATTTTAAATACAACAACAATACGGAGCCGATTTTGACGTGCTGCCAGCAGCGCCCTCCATCTCCTCCATCTCCGTAAAAGAAGCAAAGACATACGACTATGCACTAAAATAATAGATGCTGTGGAATTAGCTTGCAAGTTGAAATGGCGTTGGGCAGGACACGTAGCCAGAGCCTCAGATGGACGTTGGAGTGAGAAGGTCCTACATTGGTACCCCCGTGATGCACCACGGACCCGAGGCAGACCCAGGCGCCGGTGGTGCGATGATATTATGGCCGTGACCGGCCCTACCTGGACTAGAATGGCTCAAGATAGAGAAGAATGGCGAAAGATGGAGGAGGCCTTCGCCCTTAATTGGGCACCCAATAATAATTAAGAAAATACTATTTATTTTTAATATTCAATTTTATTTATTTTTATATTCTATTTATAAAATCAATTTATTTATTTTTCTAATATTCAATTTATAAAATCAATTTATTTATTTTTTTAATATTCAATTTATAAAATCAATTTATTATTTTTATACTCAATTAATTTATTTGTTAAATGCATGGCTAATTTATTATTCAGTTGAAAAATGTAATTAATTTTAAGTTTTTGGGAAATAAAAGGCTTAAATAAATAAATAAATAAAATAAATCGTAATGCTTACAGTTATTTTACAATGAAAATAACGCCATGCAAGTTTCCAATGTATTATTTGCATATAAATAGAACTGTAAACGCAACGATTTCTTACCTTTTACACAGTTTTCACATAATTCTAAAAAGTTAATTAAACAGATTTTTAAAATATAGCTCCGATTAAATGATAAAAATTGAAATCCACGAAATATGACACTAAATTGCGACGTTGCCACTCATAAGGTATAAACGCTCTTAATACTAAACACGTACCTATAGTATACGTAGTGTAATTTAATGCCCCTCTGTCATAACAACTCTGTATTCTACCTAATTTTAGAAAATTTCAACATAATAACATATTAGTGATTTCTACTTAAACTTAGGAGGTACTCACAGCAAAATTAGTGTCACATAATTTAGGAGTGATTTCTTTAAGTGTTTAATGGGATGAATAGTCAAAAATCGTGTTAGAAAGTTTTGCTAGTACACGCGAAATAGCATTTACGTCCATTGGCATTAAAAACAAATAATCTTATAATGTGAGTTAGGAGGTATTGGTGGTTCATCGTCAATATGTCTTATACTCGAGGTATTCCTCATATACGTGGCTGTAATGTTGTACGCACAATTATACTTCATCGAGCAAGCAAGCTTCAATAAAATGTTACCAATCAGACTAGGTTCAAGGATTCATAGGTTAGCGAACAAATTAAATAGAAAAATACTAGTAGGATGTACAACATGTTTTTGTAATATTATCGTCGCGTGGTCGCGATACCAATTGACTCACGTCAATATCCATTACATACGGTGAATTTTGAACTCACGACCTCTCGTTAACAAATGCCATAATCAGGAGACTGTTTTGTATATCGTACTAGTCTTATTGCCTAGTTGTGATACAGTACAAAATAAGAATATTTTAAAAATGTTACTTTTATTATATCTTACTACGATAGTAAGTAAATTCCATAAAGTATATAATATGAAATGTAGGTACAGTGCGATTCTTAAGCAGTCTGAAATAACTGCTTCAGAAACTGGAAATTCTATTTCGACAATTAAACTACAGACTTAAAATAGAACCTCTAAAATGGTCACACTTAAAACTAGAACGAAAGCTGCTTACGTCTTTGTCTACACAAGTATACAATCGTGTACTTATAGTTGTATACCTATAGCGTTGGAAAGTACAGGTACGGTCGGCAACAGAGGTGACTAATGCTTTTCAGAACATTGTAGCACTAAAGATTAAATAATAAAAATAAAATAAATAATAATAACTTTTATTTAGGACTTTTTATTTTAAGATTGTTACTGATGAAAAAAACGTAATGACCGTAAATACCGTGGAGGCTAAGATGATTATTAGGGTTAAAATGGAACCATTATTTGATTAATTTTGAGCATCCTCTCATAACAGAATATGGAGCAGTTTTGTCTAAATGCTCATAGGAATGCTTAGTTTTATCAGCGCCTCAAGACTTTAGTTTCTGCTTTATATCTACTACGTGTGTTTCTCTCTGTCATAATTTTGAATATTTTTCAATGGCCAATCATTAATCGAAAAGTTGTTTATTGTATGTCGTGATAAGCAACTTAAGTTGCCGTCCGTACCTACAACTAAATGCTGCACGCATTTCCTTTACCTTCAACATTTAGAAAGAAAGAAAGAAGAAAGAAAGAAAATTTAAAGTCTTAATTCCCTAAACATAGCCTGGCCTTTCGTCTAGCTTTATCTAATATCTTTTCGAACAAAAATGTATTGAAGGTTAGTTAGGTAGTCTCCATGTCCTTCATACTTTAAATAAAGTGTTATTTTGTGTCCTTAGACAATCAGTTTTACGTGCGGCTATAGATGTTTCACATCAAAAGCTAAATAAATAGGTACCTACCGCACATTGTACCTAATTGAAGAAACAAGCACAGCACTCGGGCCCTAATAGCGTAAACACCAAGTGAACACAACACACGTTAAATCGGCCTAGAACGGATTGTTCAAGGCGGATTTGCGTATACGACCTATCCGAATACGAAATTCGAATCGTATTTGAAATTCGGAATTCGAAGTTTAGGCCAGCACTATCGAACGCTGCTCGAAAATCTTTTGCGGGTGAAGTTTTAATGGCAAATAAATTACAAATAGTGTGCGTGTTTTATATAGTGGATAGACAGTCGTAACGTTGGATTCGGTGGCAAATGAGATTTTAATTATTGCTTTAGGTATAAGAACGCTGGTTACTAAATGGTTTCTAGACTTCAGACAAACATAGATAATGCCTAGCACTTACCTCTTGCATACTATTTACTTTTAACTCAAATCTCCTCTCACCAAGCTTTGCCAACTAAATAATTCCTAGCACACTATTCCCTAAACATTTCAATTCATAAGCGCTAACAGTTCAAATCACTTAAATATGAAGCATGCGCTTAACCGAAATACGATGAACTAACGCCACGACTAATAAGGATATTCGCATGTACCACGCACATACAGACCGAAATCGATGGCTATTAGCCGAAGACCCGAAGTTTTCCGAATTAATACGATCAGGTTTTACGAGGGTTGCTCCAGGACCAATTCACTTCTGGAAATTGATTAAAAACATACAAACTGAGACGTAAATTGTCGCGGTTTAGTTGTTTAGTCTCACGATTTGGGTCTTTGTATGAATAAATGATGTTATTGTTACTTTTTTTTCAGGTGTTCATGTCAGTGGTTTTTTCTAGTTGATTTATAAACTATTTATAGAAATTCATATATGATAGATACTTTCTTTTACTTTTATAGGTAACATTGCTGGATTTCTTTGATACATCTATAAAACTAAAGTAACGTAAGAAAGAGGGCCGTCAAAAGGGGGGAAGGGGTATATTCGAAAACAGTCTTCACAAAGACTTACCAAAGCTAAAACAAGCCTTTCTATCAGGGACGACGTACATAATTGAAACTGACTAAAACGTACAAAAATAAACTCACTCAACTTGCAGACGACGCGGCGACGCGATTTTCGATACTAAGTAACTTTTACGACAACATTTCTGTTTTATACATCTGTGACAGATCATTTTGGATCCTCTAACTTATTTTATAAATCACTTAGAATGGAAACGGCAGTATACAGCGTGTATCAGAAAGCTGTGGTCAAAATCAAGGATTTTCTCCATCGGACCAACAAATCCGCGAAAAAAATATCAGTCGTCCCATAAATGTCGGTAAAGTAGGTATTGAAGATTTGTATGGGACAGTTGATAATTTTATCGCGATTAAGATGTTGGTCCCATTGAGAAAGTTGCTCAGTGTGATGGTGCGTACCTGTTTTGGTCATTGTATTATGCTTTTAACTCAATACTCTAATTGGGGTGTATGAGGTCTTGCGTTAATTATGTTACATGTTGTATATACCTACATACATACATGTTATTCGCAGGTGGTGTTCTTCAAGAACGGTCAGCGCATCATGAAGTTTGTCCGAGGAAGGGACCCTCCCTACGAAGTTTATAACGTCACCGGAGCTGAGATGAATGTAAGTCTCCGTTGTGTTTACACAGTATACAACAAAGTGGCTTTTCGTGTATGTCTGTGTAGCCGCTTAAATCTTGACTACGCAATAGACTTTGATGCAGTTTTCACTATAGTTAAGAGCATTTATTTAAAAACTTACTATCACAGAAATCTTGAGGGTGTCACATGACGCCCTTGCACCACCCGTGCGGAACAGGTGCGGATCGCGACCGCTAGTAATAAATAATGTACCTACCTTCTTATATAGTCATATTCTCAAGAGTTGGTACAGCTCGCGCGATAAGAGTTTGGCTTTGACCGTTATTGCGCAGAAATCAGAAATTGGGTATCAACGGGCAATTAGCGGGGTGCGGGACGGGTGTGTAGGCGCACGCGGTGCTCTGATTGGCGCTCCAGTCGTTCCCTGCCTCTCGCATCGATACGACGTACCGCGCACTCCTGTTGTACAATCAAAAGTACAAAAATCCGAAGGTCAAAGCCAACTCTTATCGCGCGAGCTGTACAGGCTATTTAATGATGATGTCATCGGTAATTTCAGACAAAGCTTAGTAGTTCAAGATTTGGTGAGTGTCCGGCAAACGGTAACAGCCCAGATCTAAGAAGGTTTGAGAAGGTATAGGGGCCGTCTAAAGTCAATGCAGAACCTATAGTGAATAATACACAAAACATCATATATCTTGTTGTAGACATTGTACAAAACATACCTTTTTTTCTGACACAGGTCTTTAAAAAAATAAGGTGCGCAATTTATTTAAATTGCTGACTAATTTGAATAAAAAGGTTACAAAAGCTCTAGCTAATGTTAAAATTCGTGCCCAGATTATAGTCCTAATATGCTAGCGGTATAAATTAATTACCACAATAATTACCTAGTACAAGACAACTTAGTAAATATATGTTAGGCAAACTTAGCCAACAAACTCCTACAGCTGGTCTATAATTAGTCCACTAACCTATAGATCCATCGCTCAACGTCTAATTACAATGGCCTTTAAGTAAATAAGTAACTTAATACTTACTTACTTAGTCTTTGGTTCTAAAAAGGTTAAAAGGAAACTGAATTGTGTTAATTAAATTGACTAAGCGCTTTGTACTATAGTTGTCGCGTTTTAGCACGGCAATAGCGGCCATTGCCCTTTCTCTAATATCTCTCCGTAGGAACCGAAATAATAGACTATGCATGGTTTTTTGTTATTGGAACATGTTGAACATCACGATGGATGATTCAGGACGTTAATGGATTTTATTTAAGTTTTTGAAATAAAAAATGCTAGAAAATGTAGGTGGGTTAATGACCGCAACGCCATGTTAAAACGCGACAATTAGAGATTGTAGTGATAAAATATAAAATAAATATTTTTGAGGAGTAATTTTTAGCTTGTTTCGATTTGTTAGTTTGGGTTTCTAGAAAGATAATGTTCCACTAACTACTGAGTCGGGACGACTGCCTTCAAAAAATAATTCGTTGAATACAAGTCATCTTTCTGCTTTCTTCAGATTCGTGATTTTTATCTATCTATCAATCTATTTAGCCCGTCATGCGCCACGGCTGCTGGGCAAAGGCCTCCATTTTCCTTTTCCACACACACTGCAGGCCAGTCCTTTCGGCAGGAGTCAATTTCTTCCTCCATCTGCGTCTTGGTTTGCCATTGTCGTCATTGCCAGATGATGTCTAGCCTCTAATAGAACCCGATCAGTGGTTTTTTTAGCCCACAGCTTATCTGACATGTGGCAGGCATGTCCAGCCCGCTTCGGCAAGTACCTGTGCCGCATAGGCAGGGAGCCGGACGCTCGGTGCCACCATTGCGTCCATTGCGGGGAGGACACGGCGCAACACACGCTCGCCGAGTGTGTAGCTTGGGAGGAGCAGCGCCGTGTCCTCACAAATGAAGTAGGAGGCGATCTGTCGCTGCCGACCGTAGTGCGGAGGATGGTCGGTAGCGCAGAGTCGTGGGACGCGGTGGTGTCCTTCTGCGAGGACGTGATGTCGCAGAAGGAAACTGCGGAACGGGAGAGGGAGATCTTGACTCCCTTCCCCGGCCGCAGAAGGCGCACCGGGCGCAGGAGAAGGGCGGACAACGCCCTTTTCCGGCCCCCATGAATGGGTCCAGGGGCGTGGGACTTGGGGAATTCCCCGCCCCCTATTTGATGGACCCGAGGCGGAGGCGCGCGCGGGTGTCGACGCGCGCCTCTGAGGCGATGCACGGGGTAGTTACAACACCTCACTACCCCGTGCAGGAGACGAGGCCCGGACAGACCGGGCCAGCACTAGTGTGGGGCCGCGGAAGAATTTAGATTCCCGCGGCCCCGCGCGCACGTGCGAGGAGACACCGGGGTGGTTTTAGCCGGTAAGAGTCCGGCACGCCCCTCCGCCTTTTCCCCAGGCGGAGGTAGTCCATGAGGATTTCCCCCCGTAAAAAAAAAAAAAAAAAAGGCATGTCCAGCCCAATACCACATACTGTTGGCTTTCCGGCTAACATCCTTGATTTTGGTTTTGGTGCGCAGTATTGTGTTGCTTACTCAGTCCGAAAGTCTAACCCCTAGGTTACAGTGCGCTCCATGGCTCACTGGCAAACCTCGAGTCTGGACCTCTGCTGAAGTGTCAAAGACCAGGCTTGTGCACATGTCCATGTTCAGTGGTCCAGTACCTATTATTTCTTGGTCGACCTGCTACAATCAGAACAAACAAACAGTACTGCAGCGTATTTACCAAATCACGTCCCAAATTAAATAAATACATCTGTATCCAGCAGTTCTATTGTACCTTCAACAATACAAATTGAATAACCAGTGCATGCAGTACATCATCGTTTATCTACAAACACAATAAGACTGTCCATTTCCCGAAGTCGGTTGCAAATATATCCCCAACGGACGTAGCAACGTATATATTATTATAACAAGGAATGAGAATCACGTAGGGTAAACTCCATTGCTGTTTCAACAGCACGCAGACACGCGGGAAATCCAACGCTGACACTTTATAATCCACATAGTATTGTTGTTGAAAATATGGGTTTTGGATTGCGTAAGAGATTTTCGATATAAAAAGAAAAAATACGAGTATATAATTTATTTCTGAAGCATTGCTTTGTAGAGACTAGTGTCTGCAATTTAATACTGTTATCGCATTATCATCCTCTTGTTCATAATATAATTTGTTTTGTACTACTTACGTTGATACTTATTTAGAATTCCATTCGGGAAGACATCCATTCATCTTTATCCGACGTTATCTCAGTTTTTACTTCCTTCTTAGACGTGTCATCTTTCACACAGTGTTCATCCATCTTATCTTGAGTATTCCACACAAATTCTTATTTGTGACTGATAACAAGTGAACCTTTTATATTGTTAAGACCTAATTCAACAGGTAGCTCTTTACTGACGAAGTTATCCTTTAATGTTTTCTAAACATTATAAATGCATTTAGCATTAAATGCGTGTTATTGTAGATCAGATGCGTAATAGATTAGAGAGAATAATCAGCCTATAATGTTCCTACTGCTGGGTCACATGCCTCCTCGTTCTGTGAGAGGGAGTGGGCCATAATCTACCACGCGGGCCCATTGTGGGTTGGAGGATGTCATAATTATGTCTTCGAATTATTGGATTCAGGACAAGTTGACAAGCCGAACGCAAAATAAGGAATATCACGTGAGGAAAGTTTTGAGTAGGTATGAACGTAGGACTATTATACTCGTGGGGGACCAAAGAATCGTCGTTGGAAAAAAGATATGGCTGAAAAAGGACATACTAATATCACGGTTGATAAATACGTACGGAAGAAGATGATATGCTGCGCTGTCCAAAACAATTAAACTAAGAGCAGGATGTTGATGTTTAACAAAGAGTCAAATGCGGGAACCCATTGATCATCAACCACCTATCAGGAAGGATTGGTTCATTCTTTGTAAGAAAACAACCACGAATTATAATGTTAAACAAGGATATCACTACGTATCTCATTGATAGGTGCAACTGTTCCGCAATAATTATAACAGGGAATGTAATCACGTCCCGTAGTCTCTGTTGGTAACAGTATGAAGCGTGCATACAGACGGGTTGGGCGTCCCGGGATTTTACCCTAATCCACACAATAGTACTGTTTTAAACTAGCTACAGTGGAATTTAGTTTTTCGCTTTGTTTACAAAGAGAATTAATGGAACCCTTTTGTTTTGGGAAATACGTTTAACGGAAAGTTATCCATCGTTGTAGAAATTGCTGATTAAAATAATATCATAGAATTGTACATGGCTCAAAACATGTTTCAATACTTAATAAAACAACAATTCCAAACCTAATTTCAAAATCCTTATCTATTAAAATCAATGCCACTTTTCGTTGTAATTTTATAACTCAAGAACGGATGGACCGATTTTGCTAATTCTTATTTTAGAATATTCCTTGAAGTACGAGGATGGTTCATACGGAGAGAAACATTAAAAAAATAGAATGTTAGGCGGTACGAAGTTCGCGGGGTCAGCTAGTTCTACTATATTATTCCTGATATCACTTCTACTTTGTATCAAATCACACCAACTTAGTGTCAATTGTAAACTTATTTGTTGTCAATTTAGCAATAAATCGAAACACTTCGATTGACTTCTGTTTAGTTTGAAAATCTAACATTTTCGTTCACTTAGGTACTTATTTTCGAGGCAGCTATTTTTGTAAGTGGTAGAACATTCTCTCACTTTTATATCTAACTAGGTTCTGTCCGCCACTTCGTTCGCGTGGAAGTCGTAAGACACCACAATACTAAATTAACAGCCACATTTTAATTAAACTTCCCTGTATAGTCCGTTTGTAGTTTTGGTCTCAGCATCCCTCGGCCCTCGACCCACCGCGGGCGCCGCATCACATCAGGGTGCCCGCGCTGTCAAACTTCATTTTCACTTAGCGTCCTTTCTGTATTTTGTTCTTTTTCCTCGGCTCCTAAAGATTTTAGCGTAACTTTAAATAGCCTCAAGAATTGGGCTACCAATTACAAAAATATTCTTTTCAAATCAGACTGACAGTTCTTGAGATTAGCGCGTTCAAACAAACAAATGAACTCTTCAGCTTTATTTAATTAAGTATAGATATCAAAGTGAGTGAAAGTAATACCACTTACAAAAAAAAAAGGTTACTTGGTTCTAACTTACACGTGTATTTTCCTCCACCAAAGTGCCACTTGATACTCTTCATCTTGTTACTCCATAAATAATAAAAGAATATCAAAAAATCTTGCCAAAATATTTTCTTGTATTGATACATCTTAGAGCTATCGATATGACTGAAGTGAAACCGTAATAAAAACATATATTGCTTATATGCTTTATGTAGGTGTATAGCATTTTTATTTTCTGATGGTTCTACGCCTTCAGACTTTAATGTTAAAAGAAAAAGTCAATCTGAAAAAGGTTAACGAATCAAATATCATTATGAATAACAATAACAGGCGTTTGATTGTTTTGTGTCGGTTCTGTTGTATAGAAACTTCCACTGTTCTAAAATTGAAGGTTTTATAAATGACGTAAGAAATTAACTTCATGACGAAAATGGACAGCCAACTCAAGTTTTCTGATATACGACAGGCCCCAGTTTGATCATAGTCTCACGATCGATTAATTATATACCTATTATTAATATACATATTATCGCCTGTAATATAAGTCTTTTCTAGAATAGGTACGTAGATACTTCAAAAGACCTATTATATTATGACGTATTATATTTATCGTTTATGCAAACAAGTCCTTTACACTTTAAATCTAAACAGAAAACAATGGCGAGAACCCAACAATATAATAAATATGAATTAATCTAAATATTCAAACAATTAACGGTATATTCCTCGTTAGTGGAACTAGCGTAAATATTATTTTCTCCGAGTTTGGGGACCTCTACAAACCTTCCTCTCGGGTCGACCACAGGAGTGCTCTGAAATACTTCAAATGGGACAAACAATACACGAGAATAATCCCTTGAACTTGTTTATTTATTATTGTTTTATTTAATGAGGTTGTCGTAAATATCTGGGAATTGATGGTGAAATTATTTAGTTGCTTAAATTAGAAAGTGTAAGAAATTTTTGGAAATTATTAAGTTAAAACTTATTATTTATACCTCTATTTTAATTGGCTGCAACAGCAGATTTACAAATCAGAGAGATAAATCAAGTTTTCAGACCCAGGCGGCCAGAGATTTTAAATCAATTCTAGAATGCTCTCTGCGATAAAATTGTTTGAATTCAGAATCCGATACAAATAATCTTGTAGCAGCTTGCTTGTTTACAAAACATCTTGTACCGAAGTTAATTTAATTTATCTAGTCTACTTAATGTAAATTGAATTCCAAACTACATTAACAAAGTTAAAGTATTTTTCATTTTAAGAGCTTTATTCGTTAAGACAACAATGTTATGATTTATTTACTTGAAGTGAAGTAACTTTTAGTCAATTTATTTTTCTCTGAATATTATTGAATGTCTAGACTACCGTTAAACAGAAGGTAATTCTAAAAGTGTGTCGAAACGATACAATATCTAATACTTTTTTATACCTTATACAACTATGAATGATATCTACCAGCTACTTATAATAAAGGTAGTTCTGATTATGCAGTGTATTTATGTATTCCAGAGATACTGCCTAATGTCTTTGTCTGTTCAGCCTTTTAACCAGAATTAGGTATAAATCATTTGTTAATTAATAATTAATTAATATTATCCACAGCTAATAAAGCTGTCTCAAACGTCTATTACGTTGGAGCGGCTCGACTTCTCTGCGTCGGGCCCCTACGCCTGCGAGATTGCGCTAGAGACGCCTCTCTACTCCAAAGTGTCCAAGATACATGAACTGAATGTCATTGGTGAGTATTCTAGTTAAAGGTATTAATTTTAAGATAGCTTATAGAAAAATTAGTCATTTTAGACGGTCGTAGAGCTCTTTATATACAGCCTCGCCTTGGGAAGAATTACCACCGCACTTATTTCTAAGATAGACAGATTTCGTAAGATGGACTGTTGAAAGCCGCAGGAATCAGCACAAAACTGGTCGATGTGGCGGAGCTTGGTGGAGCCTATGTCCGGCAGTGGACGTCTTTCGGCTTAAAAGATGATGATGACCTATTTCTACACCACGCAGCGATGCTGCCATGTTGCTGCATTCCGGGTTGATAGTTTCGGTGTAAATACAGGCACGTAATGACATAAGACAATGAAGCGTCAACTCTGGTATGGCAACGCAACTGCGATGCAGCGCCGGATTAACCGCGGGGCTAGGGGGGGGGGGGGCTGCAGCCCCGGGCCCTCTAGAGTTGGAAACGAACCAACGAAAATTGTTTTTTTTTCAAAATTTCCATTATTCCGAATATTTAGTCGATTCCGGGCTTTTACTCGTGAATTCACTCATAATGATATTTTTTTTTTTTTACTTGTTTTATTTTTTTGAATGGGGCCCCTGTTTCTTTTTAGCCCCAGGCCCAACCGAGGTTTAATCCGGCGCTGCAGTGCGATGCCAACTTCATGGTATTGCCTATATCATGTCTGAAGTAAAATTCTGAAAGTCTGAAATGTAGTAATTTAGGTAATTGAAGAGGCAATTCAAAGGTAAATAATAACATGTTTTTTTTAAGTACCACGTGTGCATTTGAGGTAACTTTTTCAAAACAATGCATAAAGAATGAACACATTTTTGTTTCCAAATATAACAGCATGTGTCAAGAAGTTCTCTTAAGCAATAATATCTAACGCTATAAATATTGTTTCAGTACGTCAGAAATTCCGTCCAAAGATAAAAATAAAGCACAAAAAGTTGTCTTCGAGCGATCACCTGGAAGCGACGTGTCAGAGCGCGCCTGCGCACCCGGCGCCCCATCTCACCTGGTTTATAAATAATAACAAGGTAAGTTCTAGTTCAGAGCTAAAGAAATAAGTAAAAGAAAAACATCTGTCAGTGGAAGATACCTACTGACTTGAGAGTTGTTTTTTTTAGTTGGTGTAACGTCAGCCGAAAGTGAAATTAATATGAGGTTTGTTAATTAATATGAGACAAATAAATAAATAAATATGAGACAACATCCACACAAGGTCTTCAGCTCGCGAACTAGGTAGAGCCTGTACTACGGTAACCTGATGACTGGTACACTGATAACTGATATACATACTTATATACATATACACACACAGACGCAGGTCAAACAGACATGTTCATGCACACAAATGTCCAGTGGCTCAGAAGGCTGGGTCGCTACCAACTGCACCAACCGGTCAGCCAATTAATTAATTAATTTAGGTTCACATCTATAAACGTTATTTAGCGCTTTGGCTTAGACATTTTACTATCTCTATCTTGCACTTGTAGTTAGATAGTTGTGCGACAGTGACACAGTGACAGGAATAACGCCTAGCCAAAGTACGTGCTAGGTAACGTCTATAGATTTCGGCCTTAGTAGCAGAGCAGTCTGGATACTAGGTAGGCAGAACTTACCTACACCCCGATGTGTTTTCACGCACAATGGTCCACTGAAGGACTAAGTGCGGAAACCAGACCGATAACATAGAACATACCCCGATGTTGGACGTTCACTGCTAAACATGAACTCTTGCCTACTCCACAACAAATAACAGTCGGTTTTTATTAACTTTTTATTAATCTTTCTGCGAAATCAGTGCAAATCTACTTAGGCGGATTAATACTACTACTACAACTACTACTTACTTACTCCGAAACTGAAAAAGCATATACTCGTACGAATAAATAGATGTAACCTATTCTTTTTGAAAACTACCTTTCAGCAGTCTGTTACCATCACATAAAAAAACAGTTGTTTCAACTTTTAACACAATATTAACTGAACGTGGAGTTTCACAGTGTTACAGAACTTTATTGAATACAGGTAGGTAGCTCTGTAGATCAGCTTAGATAGAGGAGCAAACTGCTCGAGCATGGTTTTACCCGACTGCGGTGGAGCCCTAAAGGAGGGTGATGTTTTTTTGCGGTCAAGTTTTGAGTAAAAACATGTGCAAGCATGCTCGAACACAAGCCTCGGGGAATCATCTCTTATGCACGCAAATTAGATCTCTATTTTAGCAGAATTTTCGTCAATTATCAATTTATCGTTGAAAATCTGCTCAAGCATTTTTATTATTTATTTATTTATTAAAACTTTATGCTTAAGTAAAAGTACCGTACAAAGGTGGATTTAATTTCTAGCAGACTGCTAGACTGTACAAGGGTGATGCAGAGACAAAACATCTAACAAAACAAATAGACAGCAACCAAACACACAAAACATAGTAACAACATCTTTAAATACTACACAACATTAAACAAAATATACTAAGTCAAGAGATAAAAATACGTTGATGGAGAAAATTAATCACCAAATCAACTATATGTTGATTCTGTCTACTGCATTTTGCTGTTGTGTCTGTACACAGTGTTTAAACGTGTCATATAAATATGCCTACAGAGATATTATAGGCAAGTTATATGAATATTTGAAACCGGTGGAATACCTACCGCAAATGAAGCACGTTTTGTATTAGCCTTTATTGCGTGAAAGAAATAGAACACGGAAAAATGTGATTGTGCGACACCCAATTTTTTACTTTTTTGTATTAGATCTCTTGTGAAAAATCACGAAGTGTTATGGTAACACGCTGCTGAAATACGGTTGTCAAAATAGAATTGGTCATCGAGGTGTACGTGTATGGTTTTTCGGTTAACTTCTGTAGCAAGCTACGCGATAATTTGCTAAGCTTTTGTAAGCAACCTGCTTAGCTTTTTGCCAACCAAATAGGTCGATGTTGGCCTCCGTTCTAACCTGATGCATGATGATGCCTATATTTTACATGGAGCGACTTCCTATTTATCCCTCATAACCCACTTACTGGATAACACGATAGTGCGTGATAGTGTTGTGACGTAATCAAATGGCCAACTGTGTTCAAGCTTAAAGTAACAAAACGATTACCAAAAGTGAAAACTAATCGTTAATAACTACCTCAGCGTAATAATTGTACTAGAATTTCATGAAGCATAAGCATAATATCATAATCATTATATAAAGTTCCCACTGCTGGGACACAGGCCTCCTATCCTTGAATATCATGAAAGTTTATTATATATCACTACAGTCTCAAACGATTTTCGAAATATTTGAATAACTAAGGATAATAATAGTTACCCGTTTATTTATTTGCAAAAATGATAGGAACAAAAGATAAATAATAATTGTCAGACATGTTTTGATTCAACCTAAACCTTGAAAGCTACATTGACAGAAATCGATCCAATTTCAACTTAAAATCCATGAATATTCCGTTGCTAAGTAGTCATAATTTCACCAGCCTAATTACAATAATTTCAAGCCGCTCCTATAAAATACTACGTTCCAAAACTCCAATCGAAATGAATGAAAATGGTTGATTAGTATTCAAAAACTCGAATCATACCTGTACAGATAAATGATCGAATATAATGAATATTTATGAAATCAAACTGTGAATTCAATAGAGCTACTTCAGTGAATGATTTTGAATATTGAAATCATTCAAAAGATTTGTTGAAACTTTTCGGATGATTTGATTAGTGCGTGCTTGCCGTTTTTGGCTATGTGAGAGCGAAGTCGTTGAAATTGTGGAAATCGAATGTTATCACCAGCATTTTAGCGGGATATCAAATAGATACTGCTGGGTATTATTTTTTGCTGTATTGGCCTTATTTTTTCTTTGCTAGTCCGGCATAAATCCTAGTAAATAATAATAATTATTTGCCAAAAGAACACCCATCTTACACAAGTACAAAATATACGTAATTAGTGAATCTTTTTGGTTTCGTGACAACCATAATGACACTGATATATTTTGTCGGTGTCCTTTTGGTTGTCACGAAGCCGATTCACCTTGACCCCGGTACTGTACACAGTATAAACTGTGTTACAGTTACTGGTAGAATCTGTTTAGCTATATTTTTTATTGTTATTTCTAGACTGTTGTGTATGCAAGAACATACGATGACAACAGTAAACAGGTGACAGGAATACATGCAATAGTTGTTTTGGATAATTACACGAATACAACTTACGGACACTTGAATGAACAACAACATATTAAAAGCACGCCATGCAATTTTAATCAACACTGTAATTTGAGTGCAATATTTGTAATTCTTCAGGAACTACATTTTTTTTAAACTAACTGTTACTGTCCCACTCCCACTGCTGGGAAAAGGCCTCCTCCAACTAATTAGTATTTTTATGTTTTTTTTATCATTAAAATTAAGTTATGTAACATTTTATTGTCAAAAAAGTGCTAAAAATGTTTAAAGTGTTTCTGAACGGAATTATTGTGATGAATCCATGAACGAAGCGTTGAGTGAAGGGAAAGTAGAGAGTGAGGGAGTGAAGGGTGAACGTGAACGAATTACGAAGAAGGATTAAAACTAAGGGCGATTAATTTAAAAGGGCGCTTAACGAATTTTTAATTATGAAAACTTATTACACGACTGACGATTTTCTTAATGATGATTCACTAACTGATTGACATAGGTACTGTTATTCTGATTGACATAATTATTGCGATCCTCTCATTGACCTATTTTATTTTATTTTATTATTATCACGCTGACATTTTTAATAATATTTATATTGTAATTCCAATGATCTGACTTATTGCTAATTTTTAATTTGGAATTGAAACCTTTGCATGCCCATGTGACGGTAAAATATGGAGAACTTTATTTTAAAAAACACCTATGTATACTAAACCCATGTTTGCAAGGAAATAAATGATTTGATTTGATTTTTAAGGTGGACACTGATTTTACGAAGATGAAAGTTATAATAAAAAGAAGAAGTATTTTTACTCAAGAAATGATATTTCATTTAGACCCTTTAAAATACGCGCATTGACGTGGAGTTGCGGACACCAGCCCGTATTACCTATTACCTAGACCCTTTCCTACATAATCTCGTCCGGGATAGAGGGTCTAAGTGATTACGAAGTTTTTCTACGTTTTGACGAAAGACTCACCGCGTGGGCGCATGTACCGGTAAGTGCATCACCTCAAATGTCTAACACAAATTACGCTTTTATTAACGTTCCGAAACGAAGGCGTAAAACGATGGCTGACGAGGGTAAGAAAAACGACGAAGGCCTATTCAGGGCAATTGATTCTATACCCAAGTTCAAAGGCGATGATAGGATAGGATGTGAGGATAGGCGTATTTCTTCATGAAGTCGACTCAAGATTTAGACGACAACTCCGAGATAATCTGGTGGAGTCTGCAACTAAAACTAATAATCGCTCGACATACCTAGTTTAGCCGGCACAGCGCTTGGCGGTACTATGGCTGGAAACATAAAAGGCGTTCAAAACATACGATCACCTCAAGGCGGCGCTGAAAGAATTCCCTGAGACGGTGAATAGCAAACAAATGCACGAGATAATAAGCACGCGGTAACAACAAGCAAATGAGACCTTTTATCAATACATGCTCGTTATGAAGCAGCTGGGTAAGCGTGCGAAGTTCCCAGACTACGTAGCGATTCAGAACATAATAGACGGAATTTCAGACTACGAGTCAAATAAGTTGTTATTCTACAGGGTCACATCGTATCCAGTGTTAAAGGAAAAACTAGTGCTGTACAAAACTAAAAACCAAACAAAAGCTGATTCCACGAGGCAGCGTGATAAACTGCCGAAAGCGAAGCCGCAAGGGGAGCCCGAATTTAAATCAGTAATTCATCGCTGTTACAAGTGTGTTGATATAGGGCATGTGGCGAGTTCCTGTCCCAAAGGCGTTAAATGCTTTAGATGTAATGAGCTTGGGCATATTGGTCCGGAGTGCAAAGCGGGGGTCACATCGACCGGGAAACTGTACAATACAATGAATAACTGGACTATGTTTATCTTACTGATGTGTTCTACCTTAATTATTTTCTTTTATGTCAGACCACAGTAGCCTTACCAAATGCTGTGTTTTATTTGGTAGTTATAAAGTTTTTCATTCTGTACGTAATAAATAGTTTTCTTAAGAATATTGCCGACTGTGTGTCTCTTGTTCCAGCATTATTAAAGTGTTAAAATATGACTATCATATTTTTAGCAGAGTACCTACTCAAGATTAAAGTCATGAGTTTGTTTGTTTGTTATTTTTTTTCTCATAAGAAATAATAATAATATTTATTTTATCCAAAAACATACAGAATTTTAAATACAGTTTGATATTTAGTTTAAAAATATATTTTAAGTTTGTGTTGCAAGCTCTGTACAAAAATTATACTCTACCTCTTAAACTAGGATATACCTGTATTTTAAGAGGCAGTAATTAATTAACAGTATTAATTATTAGGAACAGTAGTTTAGTGGCAAATGATTTTTTTAATTTATTGTCCCGTTTTAACACGATGTATCTTTCCTAACAGCTGATTATGTCTATACGCATAGGTCATGCACCTTAAAACGATAAATCTGAGTATAACCTACGATGCGTTGTTGCCGCTCTGACGCAAGTCACAATTACAACCAAATATTTTCGCTAATAAGATGGCAATAAATACACACACACTTGCAGTTTCATTACAAAGGCTGGTTACGTTTTACTCTGATTTGTAAACTATTTAGTACGTTTGAAAAAAAAACATTTTTGGTGCTTTTTATTTTTATACCATATTGAATTAATACTAAACACGTATAGTACAGCTCGCGCGATAAGAGTTTGGCTTTGACCTTCGGATTTTTGAACTTTTGATTGTACAACAGGAGTGCGCGGTACGTCGTCGTATCGATGCGAGAGACAGGGAACGACTGGAGCGCCAATCAGAGCACCGCGTGCGCCTACACACCCGCCCCGCATCCCGCTAATTGCCCGTTGATACCCAATTTCTGATTTCTGCGCAATAACGGTCAAAGCCAAACTCTTATCGCGCGAGCTGTATACGTAGTGTAATTTAATGCCCCTCTGTCATATCAACTCTGTATAATGTTACTGA
The DNA here is from genome assembly GCA_937001585.2 of Brachylomia viminalis. Taxonomy (NCBI): domain Eukaryota; kingdom Metazoa; phylum Arthropoda; class Insecta; order Lepidoptera; family Noctuidae; genus Brachylomia; species Brachylomia viminalis. The sequence continues at coordinate 6,407,254 of OW443302.2, read as the reverse complement.
ACGGAATGATTGTGGTTAATTTATAAATGAAGCGTTGAGTGAAAGGGAAGAAGAGGGTGAGGGAGTGAAGGGTGAACGTGAAAAGGATTAAAGCTAAGGTGGACACTAAAAAGAAGAAGTATTCTACTCAAGAAATGGTATTTCATTTGGATACTTTCCTACAATTATAACCCTCGACCAATTAAAGATCTAAAGCGAGGTAATCATTACAAAACCTAATGATATATGAAACAAGATACACGTCATAAATTGGCACGGCACGGTTGGCGCAGTGGTTAAGCGATTGACTGCTGCGTTACGTGTCGCGGGTTCGATCCCCGCACGGAACAAATATTTGTATGACCTGCAAGTAGTGGTTCCGGGTCTGGCTGTTTGTGTATGTGAGTTTAAATGTTTGTAAACGCACCCACGATACAGGAGACCGTTTTGCAGCTAAAACATTAAAACACGGGCTATTCACAATCCTAACGCCTTATTTAACACGTGTTAGCATTAATTCTCTATCTTTTTACATGACGAAAATGTAAAGTTTTTAAAAGCCACAGTTTCCACTACCCTACTTTCATGAACTTTACTCGCCTATAAATATTCTAGTAACATTTCAGCGTTGAACGTGGAACTGTCGACAATCGACATCGCCTGAAATGTTCCATTAGACTGTCAGTTTGTGACCTCTGACAGTAAATTGAGCCATCAACTGGACGTAGTGACTGGTGTGAACGCGTTATTGGTGGCAATAACTGTCAGATGGAGAACAGCGTAGACTGTGCGTTAGGCATCGGGGGAGGATGTCGTATGATTCAAAGTGGGTAATAGAAATTGAATAGTTGGCTCTTAGACTCATAGGCCGTATGTTTTGCTTATTTCTTTTGCTAACGTTTTGATAAGTTGTTTTTTCTTTTAATATGTCAGAAAATAAAATATGACATATTTTTCCACTAAAATTTGTACGGTTACGGAAAATAATAAGTTGTGTTGTTGATTGTGCTTTAAATTCTATATACAAATGAACTATTTCTTTATTATGATATCACAATACAATTTGTAAATAGCTCAAGCCCAATTTGTGCGAGGGTCGACCTGAATGCGTGTATTTGTGTTACCTTATTACAATAGATTTCCCGCTGGTTGACGAGTGTCACGTATCGGTGCCATGTTTGGACACATTGAAATCCATACGAGTCAACAGCAAAGTTAGTTGTTAAATGGTTATCATTGTATAAATATAACTCAAATACTTTTGTAGGATTTATATAAAAAAATAGTAACAAAACATTTATTTCAGGCTACATTGGCCCATAGACATATACCTTACAAACTAACTTATATAAAGTATAAAACAAAAGTTGTGTTAATAAATATGTCTTAAAACTATGTTAGTAGCACTTCACTAGTTTTTCCTTGTGCTGTCCTGTGGTACTCGTCCGCGGTACGTACGGAACACCAAGTCCTGCGGCCAAAAGTCTTCTTCCATGACGACAGGCAGATTCGGTACGCGCACCACGAACGCTTTGAAAATGACGTTGTGGCAACTCCAGTAACTGCAACCTCGGCGTGTACCTCGTCTTCTGGCGCACATACTCCACGATGTCTTTCGCCTTAGTGGTGTAGTGTAGGCGGGAGATGTACACCGGTGTGTTTGGCTTTGCGGTGCGCCAGCTGGCTTTGGGCTCCGTAGGATCTTTGTTGCGGCGGTTCCTCCTTTGCACCGTCACGAAACCCTCATCATCAGCCCTATTCGGCGCCTTTAAACTAACTACTGCTTGCGACTTCATCCGCGTGAAATTGCTTGTCCCACCTCGTCGCATCGGATCGCCCGGCCGCGCAATTACTTCATTTTTGCTTAGCGTTCCTTCTGCCTTTTTCCCATTTCTCGGCTCCCAAGGGTCGTAGCGTGATATTAAAATAACCTTCCTCAAGATTGCTATCAATTATTCAAATACGACTGCTTGTTCCAGAATTTAACGCGTTAGAAGGAAATAAGACAAAAACTTAAATTTCTACTTTTTCCAGAAATTCGATAAAAGAACAGCAAAGATAATCATGACATGCTCCTTCCAAGAGGCAATCAAACTGTACCTAGTATAAATGATCAAAGTCGGTAATTTTTACAACCTATGGGAGAGGTTAAAATACAGCGCTTAGTACGCCATGCCCATACGATTATATTGTATCGAATTTTTTTATCAACATTTCTATAGTCTGTTCCAAAAGTATGTTATAAAAATGTAAACAACTGGAACAGAAAACGCATGGTATAATAATATGCTTCGCCTGGTATTCTCTTCCCACGATGGCCTAAGACTACGTCACGATAAGTGTTGCCATTGATTGTCCGTTTCAGTAAATTTAGGGACTTTCTTAATTAGGTAATAAAATAAAATAAATTACTAACTAGCTTAACTATTTAGTAACTCTTGTGATTCATCTTTTTAGTTTTAAATTAATTAAAATATTTAATTATTAGTTCATAATTGCTTTGATAAGTTGTAAAATGCATTTTGCTCAGGTAATTCAATCACACACAGTAGCCACACATCGGATTGACAAGTGTCATACTAACAGCTCCCCATTTCATCACTATCGTCGTGTCGCTCATACCTATAGCGTTGTTTCGCTCGGTGAGCAAAATACTGTGGTTCCCAAACATTAGTTAGGTACTATAAAAACTGTGTAAAAACTGTGTTTGAAAGATACACAAGAAAAAAAAATGGTTAAATGTTCCGTACTAAACTGTAAAAACAGAAGTAAAAAAGGCGGAGTAATAAGGTTTTTTTCTTTTCCCAAAGAAGAGATGATAGCAAATAAGTGGTTTCAATATTGTAGACCAAAAACAACAATAAGAACTGGTAAGTATGTACCTTTCTACATATTATTTCATTTATCTACGGTTGCAAATTCCATATAAGGCATAGTTGTGCTAATTCGGCTGTACGCCCGAACATAACCTAACCTAACTAGTTTTTGACTTATTTTTCAAGTCGAGTTAATTGCGTCCTATTAGGTTTTCGTCGTGTACTAAGTTGGTCCATGTTATTATTTTATTTTGTAGTGATTTTTTTTTGGTTGTTCTTTTAGTCCTAATTAAGGACAGGCAAAGGGATCTTGGCCCATACAGCCAAGTCAGATGTATTTCTTTTTCAAGTGATGTTGACGTAGCTTGCTAGATAGTTTTTTTTTTTCAAATAAGGTTTAACGGCTCTGTCTTCAAGGCCGTTTGGGCTCATCTAAAATATTAAAAATGATAAAAATTGAGTACCCGTTGTATTATTTTTATCTTTTTCCCCACTAAAAAACTTTAAGAACCGCATCGCAACTGATGACGTATACTTAGGCCAATCACGTGACCCAGCTGTCACGGGAAGAGAATACCAGGCGAAGCATATTATTATACCATGAGAAAACGTATCTAAGGATGCCAAATTCAGTGCTTTGATTTGATTATTTGAAGAGGTACCAGAAATTCTTATTTTAAATCAGCTTAAAAGTGTTTACCTATTATCTATTATGGTTATTTTTAAAACCTCTTCGATGACTTTGAATTACATTTTATTAATATAATTCAAACAATAATTGTTGGAAATAGTGGTGAGATAAAGAGTTGCAACCTTAATGGTGAATGTGGTTCTAATTCTCCTTATGAAATGATTTCGTAAGAATTTAACATGAACAGGGTTTGTTTACACTTTCGTATGATACTTTTGGAATAGACCATAATATGTAAAAGTATCTGAATACAAAATGTAGGTAGTTACTAGTTTATCGATTGACAGATCCATCAATAACTACGAACTGTTTTAAAAGCCAGTTTGTAAAGGGTATCGCGTGCTTAGTAATATTAACCTTGGTTCGTGGCCAAAGGAAACGCTTAGCCACACTAAGAACGGCTAAATTTGAGGCTGACCGTTTCCGAATGAAATAGTATTGTGTTCATTCCGTAGTAAATATAGTTGCCTTTGTTTATGGTTCAGTATTGAACACGTGCTTTTCTCCTACTAAGATGAGAAGTTATCTGCATGTAATTATCCAACCAGCGGCGTCTTCTCGGACTCGGAAGGAACGATGTTTTATTTACAAATAAGGTTTAAGACATTTATTTCTCAAAAAGAATACAATAATAATAATAATATGGGACAACATCCACACAAGGTCTTCAGGTCCCGAACTAGGCAGAGCCTGTACTACGGTCACCTGATAACTGATATACATACTTATACACACAATTCACTTAATATGAGAAATACAAGGCGATCTTAAAACTAAATATAAGAATTACTTTTGAAGAAGGTAGGTACTCGTAGATAAATAAGTTATTTAGTAGACAAACAGTTTTACAGTGTTGTGGGTAAAAGGAAAAAGTGAGTGTACTATTACATATCAATTCTTGAAGGCAAGTCGATAGCAATTACACATTGAACTATTTATATGTATATATACTCGTACTGTAATGTTTCGGAAATACAGAGTAGGTATTCTAGTTATCTTTGTACTTAGCAAATTAGTAAATAATGTAATAACAATTGATACAGATGTAAATTAAATGAGGTGTGGTGGGTTAATAAAACCTAGAAAAATCATTTAAGATGTGGTGTTTTATGGTTTTTTTATATAAAGTAAAGGACTGTATCTCTTTATTATCATTGGGTAAATAGCTATTATGTATTATAAATAATCTGTTCGTACCTTTAATCTTTAATTTCATCCATAAATTAAATATCATCTTCTCGTATTTAGCAAGGAAAATAGAACAGGGAAATACAAATTGTTGTAAAATATTCGAAAATACCAGCGATACTTGTACATGGCTGAACGAAATTTCGTGTAAATTGTGAAACCCACTTTCTGCGATGAAATCCGCGGTATTTATAATTTATCGGTGCACTCAGTTTTATTCAGATTATTCATCTTTTTACTATCAGTATTAAAGCTAGGGATTCTCTACCTATTATAGGCTTTTTTAACTACGATTTTTAAAAGATCTATTATTTAAAACATATCATAACATAGCATCACATAGCGCCTGGTAGTTATGTTTTAAGGTCCTATGTCATAGGGGGCGAGCCTATAATTATAATTTAATTAAGTCTAAATGTATTGACATTATTAATTAGAATAAAAACTTTACCATTGTTTTGTTTCATTAGCGTGATAATATACAAGCACTTTGCCCAAAATAATACCTAGTTATATGCTCATGTTATGAGGTATATAAGCAGCGTTTAGTTATGAGTTAGATCCAAATATGACTAAGGTGTAATTAAAATAACTGAAAATCTTTTTAAGAATAAGAATAATTTATTCGCAGACAATATAGGTGTTACCAGTTGTAAAAGTTGGTGGTTTAATGTATACAGTCCATATTTTGCCTGTTTAGGGCATGCAAATTAGTATTACATTATAATAATTAGTATTATAATTAGTTTTAGTTTGTACTTATTTTAATAAGATATACAAAATATACACCTATGTTCTAATATAATTTATAAATCAAGATAAATTTAAGTTACAATAAAAATAAAAACACAACAAAACTTAAAACCTTAAAATAACATGTTGTCTTTAGATAACATAAATTATTTATTAGTTAAACTGAACACATGCCACAAAACTATAGGAAACTTAAAATATATTGTTTTTCTTTATGTTGCAGAAATTCTTGTAAACTATAAAAAAACATTCTATCAACCATCTACGCAGTTTAATTTTAAAATATTTAAATGGCAGTCACCTTTTGGTCTTTGGTAATTTGTTAAATATTGTAATGCACGTATGATAAATATTTTTTTTACTTATAGTTGTATTACAAAAAGGAACTAAAATCTTTGTTGCATCTCTTGGTCTCTGTTTGGTGTAATTGTCACCTTTGAATCTAAATAATCCATTATGTTTCCTCACAAACACCGATACCTCAAACAAATACATGTCGGTCAAGGTCAATAGTTTCAGTTTTTTTAATAGAGGCCTACAAGATTCAAGAGGACCGACACCGCATATTGCTCTTACACATTTCTTTTGTACACTTAATGTCTTATCATTGTCTGTTGAATTGCCCCATATTATTAGTCCGTATCTTAATAGTGATTTAACATACCCACTATATGCTATGCGGGCGGTTTTTTCATCTGACACAATACGAAGTTTTCTTAATGCATACACAAATCTATTTAGTTTACTGCATACGTTGTTAATCTGGAGTTTCCAATTACAAAATTTGTCAAGTAATAATTATTATCAAGTATTAACCTAAGAAGTTAATACATTCTAAGAATTTAAGAGATAACTGTAGGCACTCATCATTATGAATAAGTTATATAATCAGGGACCGATACTAAAATTTTGAATAAAAGATAGTAAAAATACTTAATAAACCACTACCTCCACTCTACTAGTAAACTAGTAAATCTACTCTCAGAACTTCCCCGTCCACCAGGTGCACCGCATGCACCGCGGGCGCAACGGAGCTCCCTATGACATGGTCATCGTGACCATTGAAAACACCCCAGCAGGCAAGGCCATATGCGACATCAAGTCGATATGCAGCCTCACTGGAATCCAGGTCGAGAGACCAAATAAATCCCGACTCCCAGGGCAGTGCCATAACTGCCAACAGTACGGACACTCGCAAACACACTGTTTCGCGAAACCTAGGTGCGTAAAGTGCCTAGGAGAACACGCAACTTCAGACTGTGCACGCCCCAAAGACTTGGCGCTATGCACAGAGCCCCCCAGCTGCGTCCTCTGTGGTGAGGCCGGCCACCCAGCGAGCTATCGCGGGTGCCCCCGCGCCCCACGCCCCAGACCCCAACACCAACAACGCTCGCACCCCAAGCCGAGCACGCTCAACCACGAGCTGCGGCCCAACCGACCATCGCCCTGGAACCTGCTGAACAGCCAGCGGGCCTTCCCGGCACTAAGACCTGTACAGGCAACCCCTCCCTCAGCCATCCCCTCTCTGATGGCTCACCCAATCCCCTACCCGGTAGGTATGCCAGCCCCAAGGCCAACATACCAACCCCAAACCCCCGCGCCGGCACGTAAAGCCGCCCCGCAGCCAGCTGCAGCGCCCCGCGCCCCCGCGCTCCTACCCACGCCTCTACCGGCCCCCTACAACCCTAACACCTTCGAAGTGTTAGCAAGGTGGTTCGACCCCACCATCATCGCCCGCAGCAATGAGCTACATGCCAAGCTCATAGCAGCCAAGGGCAACGTCCAAGCCTCTATGGCCTTAATGTCGGAATACTCCGACCTGTCCGCATTCTTCATAAATTTTAACCCGTAATGCTCAACACAAGTAGCAGAATCAAACCCAGATCCCTTAAAATAGGATATTTTAATGCTAACAGCATCACATGTCAACACGATGAGATCGCGCTGTTCCTCCGCGACCATCAACTTGACATTCTCTTAATACAGGAAACATTTCTCAAACCGTCTCAACGAACACCCAAAGTGGCCAACTATTGCGTAATACGCAACGACAGGTTAGGCAAGAAAGGGGGCGGCACCCTAATTTACTACAAAAGATCACTCTACTGCATGCCAATAGACACACCACCACTCCTCCAAATAGAAGCCTCTATCTGTCGGCTAGGGATGACGGGTCACCCCCCTATCACTATCATATCGGCATACATACCCCCAGCAACTAATACCAGCTTGAACCCAATCGAGCCGGATATTAAAATTCTATTAAACCTAGACAGCTCAGTCATTTTGGCGGGCGATTTAAATGCAAAAAACCCGATCTGGAACTCTCGAATTCATAACGCGAGAGGCAATGAGCTTTCACGCCTTGCATCCAAATACAACTTCGACGTCATCGCTCCGATGACGTACAGTCACTACCCAGAAAATGTTCACCACAATCCCGACATTCTCGACGTAGCGTTGCTAAAGAACGTTAACCTAGGTTTGCGTTCGATAGAAACGATACAAGAACTAGACTCCGATCACAGACCAGTGGTGCTCGAGCTAGCCTCTCGGACAGGCCTCTCCGACCCAGGTCTACCACCTCCAACCAAAATCATAACTGACTGGCGACAGGTTGAGCAACGACTCAAGTCAGTCACGTCAGAACAATTAGACAAAATCCCAAACGATCTAGACTCAGTCCCACAAGCGATGGAAGCGATCGACCTGCTCACTGAGCACGTACAATCGGTAGTGAACGAAAGTTCACGACGGGAACCAGTGGCGGATAACCGCCGCTGGCGCCTGCCGGCCGATGTGCATGCGCTACTGACCAGGAAAAACGCAGCCATCCGTGCCTATGACGCGTTCCCCGACGCCACCAACCGCACTCATATACGCCGCTTGCAGCGAGCTGTAAAGTCGCGCATCAAGGAGATGCGGGATGAGCGTTGGGACTCCCTCATGAACACCATCGAACCCTCCCATCAAGCTTTCTGGCAACTAACCAAAAAGCTAAAGTCCGATACTGTCACCGACATCCCACCTCTCGTCCGTCCGAGTCAAAGCCTAGCCTTTGACGACGAAGACAAAGCCGAATGCCTGGCCGACAGCCTTGAGGCCCAATGCTCACCCAGCTCACTACCAGTAGACCAAGCCCACTGTAGCAAAGTGGACACCGAGGTCGAACGTAGATCCACCCTCCCCCCCCGAGAGGACCCCGACGAACCCCTCCCCCCTGTGACCCCAGACGAAGTTCTCTCTCTAGTGAGAAACCTCAAAATTAAAAAAGCACCAGGTGCAGACGGCATCACCAACAGAGTAGTCAAACTCTTCCCTGCACAGCTAATAGTTTTAATGACAACTATCTTCAATATTGCATTAAAAAACAATCTCTTTCCACAAAGGTGGAAAGAAGCCACAGTAATTGGCTTCCATAAACCCGGAAAACCAAAAGCTGAGCCGTCCAGCTACCGGCCCATAAGTCTTCTCAGCTCAATGGGAAAGATCTATGAGCGCCTCATCTATAAAAGATTAATGGATTTCGCTGAATCCAACAACCTCATTCCCAACGAACAGTTCGGCTTCCGAACCAAACACTGCTGTGTCCGTCAAGTCCACCGCGTAGTCGAGCACATAAGTGCAGGATACCAAACGGGACGCATGACAGGAGCTCTCTTCTTCGACGTAGCGAAAGCCTTCGATAAAGTCTGGCACAACGGCTTAATATACAAGCTGTACTACCTCAATGTGCCAGACCGTCTCGTTCTCATCATACGAGACTTCTTATCGAACCGCACATTTCGCTACCGAGTGGGCGAGACCCTCTCCTCACCGCACCCGATACGAGCTGGCGTTCCCCAAGGTTCCGTGCTCTCCCCCCTCCTCTTCACGCTCTTTACGAGCGACATCCCCAAACACGACAAGTGTCAGTTGGCCCTATTCGCCGACGACACAGCTATTTACTACTCAGGTAGAAACACCGAGTACATCACCCGACACCTTCAATCAGCAGCCGACGCTCTCGAGCAATGGTTCAAAAAGTGGAGGATAGAACTAAATCCCACTAAAAGTGCTGCTGTGCTATTCGTCAAACGAGGCAAAAACAGCAAAGCACACACCCGTACCCGTCCGATCACCATGTCTGGCCAAAAAATCCCTTGGGATAAAAAGGCCAAATACCTAGGGGTCACTCTCGACAGTAGATTAAAATTCACCGACCACATAAGGGACGTTCGCAACCGTGCCTGCTTTGCGCTCGGTCGCCTCCACCCCCTACTCAATACACGTAGTAAACTAGCCCTTAAGGCAAAAGTCCGCATCTACACTACGTGTATACGCCCCATTATGACGTATGCTAGCGCCGTGTTCGCACACGCTAAGCCGTCACTTCTAAATAGACTACAAGTCCTCCAAAATCGATTCATGCGCCGTGCCACAGGTAGCCCCTGGTACCTACGCAATGAACAATTACATTCCGATCTAAATCTGCCGACCATCAAGCAGTTTATTAAAAAAACGAGTACCAAATTCTTCGATTCTGCTACCACACACACAAACCCTCTAGTGAGAGCAGCTACCCAGTACACACCGTCACGCATATCCCGCATACGCCGCCCAAAACACGCACTGCTAGACAAAGACGACGACATAACTCTGTTTCAACAGAGTCAAATGTCCGCTCGCAAAACAGCCAACACTATAACACAAAACAGACTAACTACATTCCGTACCCGCCGGCGAGTACCCCCGCGAACTAGAGTAGCTAGACAACCCCCCCGACCCTTGACCCCGCCCGCCCGTGCGGAGCCTGTAATATTAAACAATGTCCCTAATAATAATAATCACTCAGATCCGAGTCTCACGACCGCTAGTTCAGTGACCAGTAGCGCGCTAAGTCCAGGTTCGAGCCCCACTATGGGGCGCCCTTAGTGACGCTACTTAAATTAAATTTAGTTAGTTAACCTCTATTTTCAAGGCGAGAGGCCCTTCTGGCCCCGCCGACACTAGGTTACGCAGAATAGGTTCCTCGGAGCCAAATGCAATAGGTCCGCATCAAAAAAAAAAAAAAACTCCTATCGCAGGTATGCTGGAAGAGATTTTATTACAAATACCTAAGCATCACTTTTGTACCAATTTTTCTATTCTTTTCTTCTTGTCTGTTTATATATTTGTGTAGGTACATAAATGGTTAAATAAATAAATACATTTATATTTAGGTACATCAGCTCCGAAAGATTCCATGTTTTTAAATATGGTACAGATACGTCGTCATTTATATTCCTTATTTATTGGGTGAAGTGGTGGTGCAGAGGTCACGGCCGTGACTTATGAGATGTAGGTCGTGGGTTCGAACCCAGGCAAGCACTTACTTTGTGTAAATAATTTCATCACTACTGCTCTCAAAACGGTGAACGACATGTCCTAGAACTAAAAATTTGAAGACATGTGACATCTACCAACCCGCACTGGGCCCGTGTGGTGGATTACAGCCCACACTCATTCGAAGAGAGCAGGCCTGTGTCCCAGCAGTGGGAACATTATAGGCTGAGCTATTTACAATCCACTTTCAGTTAAAAAAAATAAAACAAGCGCTTAAAATATTGGAAACTTAGTGAATATTTTAGTTATTCTGTAATTGTAGGCGGCCTCCTAAAATAACACGGGTGAAAATACAGCTATTATTATGAGTACGTAGTTTTACTTCAATTGCTATGATAACTTTAAAATAAACGCGTGGGTGCGGCTCATGTATTCAAGTTATTTATAAATGATTTTATTTCTGTAAGTATGTTTGTACTAACACTTTTACACGTCAATTGTATTTTAAAAACTAGATGAGGTCGGCGTTCCCTATCTGACTACTCTGAGAAGAAAGGCCAAAACAATCTCAGAGGTCACAGTCTCTTTTAAAGTCCAGACAAAATCTTGGTCAGATCATGTGAAGGCTATGTAGATCGGTGTCTGAAATGGTCTTTTGAGGAAAGAACCACACAGATTGAGTGGACCTGTCCAGTCAGTGCACGCAACTGTCAGCAATCGTGCACCTCAACTCAGGACTTAAGGAGCTCAACGATTTGACGAACAATACCAAAGAAAGGACATTTGAGTAGGCCGCATAAATAACTCAAACTGCCAGATCATGAATAAACTAACTGAAAAGAAGCAATGACCGACATAGTTCTCACATTCACAATAATTAGAATAATATTATAATAATCTTTAAGGACCATGTAGATTGGTGTCCGAAATGGTCTTTTGAGGAAATAACTACACTGAGTGGACTGTCCACTATACAACATATGTACACACTATAGAACTGTACCTACCTTAATGAAATAGATAACACCTCACGCCTCTTGTTGCTGTTATCTCATTTGTTTAATATAAATAAACGATTTATATTATTTCCATTACATTTTAAACACATAATCATATAAATTTGTTTGTTTGTATGTAGGGGGCAATCTTAGGAACTACTGGTCGGATTTGAAAAAATCTTTTTGCATTTGGTAGCCAAATTGAAGGTTTATAGCCTATATAACATACGACCCTTTGGAGCCGAGCAGAAAGAAAAACAGTCAGAAAGAACGCTTGGTCCGAATTAATAACGCAGGCGGGCGATGCGATGCGACGCAGTTAGAAGTCGTTTGCAGAAGCTAGTTTTTTTTTAATATAAAAAAATATTATTTTGCAAAATTATTATGATCTAGTTCTCTCTTGTTAGTCTTTCAAATTAAGTTAACAACATCACACATCAACAGCATATAAGTTCTATAATTTTACTTTGAAACCCTTTGAAACCTCGATGGCTTACTTGACATAAATTGGCGAAAATCGACGTTGGTAAGATGTTTCTGCATAAACATGATGTCCTCGTTAGAAGGCGCATTTGAGATCACGTAAAAGCTTAACTCACGAGACGTGCTCATATATTATGTCGAGCTCTTTATTTATTTATTTATATATTCTTTATTGTACACCACAAAAAAAATAACAACAAAAATTAAACTGAACACTACTTAATATACAATGGGCGGCCTTATCGCTTTCTGCGATCTCTTCCAGGCAACCTTGGAATGGACAGAGATTTTCCTGGACATAAAATGGGGCTGTTGTTGGTGCAAATAATAAGTATGTATACAATACACTAAAATAGATACACATATATACATATCCTAAATAATAGATACACTTATACATATATACATAAATACGTACATACTAAATTTAAAAGCAACGAAAATAAATGAAGACTGTACTTTATTTTGTTATGTTATATAAAATGGCATAGGTTTTGCTCATTAAGATTGCTTAGAGATAAAATCATCATCATTTGTCAAGACTTCATCCAGTCTAACAGGATTCAGCTGAATACCAGTTTTTTACATGGAGCGACTGCCTATCTGAGCTCCACTACCCAGTTATCGGGTAACATGATACCCGTTGGTTAGACTGGTTGACAGAATTTCGGTCTTCTGACGACCCGTAACGGCTACCAGGGATCCACGAATGACAGCCAGCCGGGATCGACGGCTCAACATGCTTTCCGATGCACGGAGAGGTCTCGGTATTTAAGGATGAGGACAGACGTCGGCAAGCGCAGCTTAATCTGATAGATCGCACAATGAGGTCTAGAGGTGGTTCTCATACAGCTGGTTATTGCTACATAAGCGAACCGCTGCAATTTTCGAGGTCACTTTGAGTTGTGCTCAGGTCTGTCCTGGGCCACCAGACTACGCCGCCGTATTTTCTGACTGATTTTAACTTTGTGTGACTTTTTTTACGAAAACAAGTTTGAAATGTTATATCTTAACTTGAAATACCCCCACGACCCCTGTAACATGCAAAGGTGCGCAGCGGTTGCATGCGCCTATAATTACAATGATTTGCGTGCGTTACATAAAGCGCTATCATAAACAGCGATTTTTTACACCAAAAATAAAAGTCGTTTCCTACCAATTAGTTTTGTGCAATGTTACTTAGTACGTTGCGAATGCGTGATTGGCGATAATGTGATGGGTTCTATGTTCTATGTTATCGGTCTGGTTTCCGTACTTAGTCCTTCAGTGGACCATTGTGCGTGTAATGTGATGGGTCTTGTGACATCCTGTATAAAACTTCATCCTTAATTATTACTCTTATTCAACAGGTCGACGAAAGCCACACTATTCCGATTGGGACGATGAAGGTCCATCGACACCACCATGGCATCCCATTGACAGTGACCAATACGTCACTGCACTTCCCGCTGACCAACCTGCAGCTGTACCCCAACAAGACCGTGGACATCACCTGTCTGAGCACCATACCTAGTTACGCTAGCATGGGTGAGGGGTTCGCTGATGTGCAGAATATTACTATTACAGGTATGTCAAATAAAATTTATAACTAATTAGCCCGTATTGCCCCACTGCAGGGCAGAGGCCTCCCCTTCCATTGTCCACTTAACTCGACCCTGAGCCAATAGGGAAAAGAATTTTTTATTTTAAATGTATTTTATTTTAGAGGAGTGATTGTCTTAGGGCTGATTTTTCAATAGTCAGATAACTTTTAACTGAAGAATAAATCTGACAGTTTGACATATTTTCCATACAAAAGCTGTCAAACCACAATATTTATTCCTCAGATAAAAGATATCTGACTATTGAAAAATTAGCCCTTAGATGATATTGCGTACCTACTAGTTAGTTTTTTCTTAAATAATTAACAGGGGTTCGACGGGCAACCTGTTGACATAGATTCGGTACATAATCTTGGACCCGAAAAAAACGTGTAGAGTCAGGGGAGCGTCAGGAACGAAGTTCCTTAAGCTTTCCTTCAACTCGACTTTAAAATTTATACAGCTGCCATCTTGGATTTTCATTTTGACCTCACTATTGGCTTCAGCACCCTCGAAAACCATGGAAACTATCTCTCTCTCTGTCTCTTTCTATTATTTAAAAAGTCGCATGGTCGCGCGTAAAGATTTTTCGTTACGTCACGATTTCTAAACAAAAAAAAATTTTACTCCTACCGCAAGCTACGTTAAAGAACTTTCTTCCAAAAATTGCTGTTCCATACATTTTGACCGCGTAAGTATTTGCACTTTTGTAGGATACAGCAGATTCTTTTTTTAAATCCTTGGAAACTATCTCTCTCTCTGTCTCTTTCTATTATTTAAAAAGTCGCATGGTCGCGCGTAAAGATTTTTCGTTACGTCACGATTTCTAAACAAAAAAAAATTTTACTCCTACCGCAAGCTACGTTAAAGAACTTTCTTCCAAAAATTGCTGTTCCATACATTTTGACCGCGTAAGTATTTGCACTTTTGTAGGATACAGCAGATTCTTTTTTTAAATCCTTAATCGACGAAAAATTTGGATCGCGCCCGTCTGGCAACGCTCCCGTTTGGCAACGCTACATATACTTACCTATAGCGGTGTATCGCGGGCACCAGGTACAGTCAGTATGCTAAGACGTTTTTTTAAGGAATGCTAATATTTGTATAAAATGAAATAAGTAGGTACCTATTTAAGATTTTTGTAGTGTAATTTTTTTTAATGATTATCTCACTCTCCAATAGCTTTGGAGTCGAACCATAATTATCGCACACAGATTTTTTGCAATACACTTTAGTTTTTTTATTACGACACCTCCCAACGAATAGTCATTGCTTTTTCTTATGGTAGTATTATTATCATTTTGAAAAGCTTCTTTTTCGATTCGCAAAGTTTTCTCTTGAAACGAGTTTTCGTTTACAGCTTATATAATCATCACTGACGATAAAGGCGTACTCAGAACCTTTTTGCACCTGCTTTTCTTTTGATAGAAATATTAACCTATGATTCTTACAAATATATCCATTTAGATTTTTTTCATTACTTATTTTTATTCTATGCAGTACTTAGTACGTAGTCATTAATATGGTAGTTTTAAAATATAGAAAATTAAACGAATATTAAATAAATTTAACACACTAGAGCTTTTTACTCTGACCGTACTTTAACGTGTGCTCAGGTACGTAATATCTACAAACATTACCAATGTATATGTTGAGTTGCCAAACAGGAGCGTTGCCTGACGGGCGCGAACCAAAAATTTCGACTTAGGGGGTATCCAGAATCATGTACTGAATCCACGTTAACGTTAGGTTGTTCGCCGATGCCCCTACCACCCTGTATAGCTATTTTTACTTTGAACCAGAAATAAATAACGGAAGTTTAAAAACACCTGTGAAAGTCCTGCTCCTCCTACGCGCAAGCTACTTACCTATCTATTATGGTGTCAGTTCTAGACCATAACGTTCTAAATCGTCAAATCTTTTACTTTGTAGAATAGAATACTCTTTATTAGGTACACCATATAAATTGCATATACAGTGGCAAGTAAGGCCATTTGTACATGGCACGGTTTCTTTACGGTACGGCGGCGGCGTGTAGAAAAATCATGTGACTTATACGCATGTGTTTGTACGCATGTGTTTGTACGCATACCGCGCTGGCGCCGTGCCGTAGTGCTGCCGATTCTGTCCACAAGCTAGTGATATATACAACACTAATGACCGTTCCTACACACGGTGAATCAACCGCAGTTCTTCACGGCAAAACCGCAGTTTTTCACGGCAAAACCGCAGTTTTCATGGCAAAACCGCAGTTTTACGGCAATAGCGTGGTTTTTCACGCCAAGAAAAACATGACTTTTTGTATGCGTAAAGGCACTGTCACGACTGAGTGCCGAAAAGCTCAAAATAATTCCAGTTTCAAACTCCAATTCAATAAAAGAGTAGAGACGCCTTTCCCTAGTTTTATAAAGAGTATATTTTTGAACTTCCGGTGCTTGCATAGGTATTTAATTATTTCACAAGCTTAGAATGCATTATTACAAAGATGTTATACTTTGTAAATAGCGATGGTAATATCATTTATTATTTACCATTAATACCTGCTAAAACCCTAATTCTCTGAATATTTCCCCTCCGCAAGTGAAATGCCAGAATGTAACTTTGTATTTTGTATTCAACGCATACTTTTTGCCACTTGGGAAATAAAACAAGGTGTGCGTTAATCGATTTACATCACTCTTAATTCGAGACGTAATCAAAATTCGATCACGTGTGACAAATTCGAATTACATACATGTCACTGGGGGCATGTCAATATATCGCACGACAGAAGGGTTGATTGTAAAAGCAATACAGGCATATTTTATATTTATACGTAAGATAAAAACTTGACTACCCAAGGAGTTATGGATAAGCGAGCGTAATAAAAATAAAAATTTGGAAAAATTCTAGCAAAAAAACTTAAATCCCGGAATTATAACGGTTGAAGCACCTCTCAAAATTAAGTCCTGAGGCGTATGTAAGCATACATTCCAGGCAAGCTAAAGTATCCTCGTTTTCAGCGTGAAAAATTCCCGTCATCATTTTTGTTTTAAAAGACTTTTTCTTTTTCAGTCAACGTAGTGCGGATCGAACCAGCGCCGACTCAGCTGCCCGTCAAAATCGTTAGTTCCCAACTAAATTTATCGGCTCGATGTCATATAGAACGTGTATTGGTTGTTTTAGTCATATTTATGTGTTATATTTACTCCTAAACTCGGATGTCACGAATGTATATTGTAACATAACATCTGTCAAATTTGTTCTCATTTAATGTAAGGTACCATCGGCTTTGTAATGCCGCGTAGTAAATGTTTCATAAAGGCTGATCCATATTATTACGGGGGCAGGTTGGGGCGGCCGGGGCTAACGGGCGGTGGTTCCAAATAGCTCCAATTCACCGCAGATTGCGTTGCATTAAAACCTGCCGCGCAATAATATTTGGAAGCCTTTATAGCGCATGCACATCAACTCCTTATGTTCGATATTCGCAGTGTCGCCCCAAGCGAATGTTTCTAGTACGTATTTTACGAGCTTAGTTATATATAGTACGGCAACTGGGTACATATTGTTTGTTGTAAGGAGTAAATTGAGTGTGGTGCTAAAATGCTGAAATTATTATGACTTCATGTGTCGTGTATTCAGAGTTCTGTGTCATGTGTCTGGAAAATAAATCACTCATCTAGTTGGTGAAATTGAAGAGCTAGTTTAGTTTTGCATTCGTGATACAGAGCATACATACCACTTTTATGCAAACCATTTCGTTTCTAAAATTCCGATCAATATATTTCATTTACTACAAACCATACAGCGTTTGATTGCGTGCGACTAATAACTTATTTTGTTCGTTACAATTTGACAGGTGTTATAATAAAATTATGAAGAAACATGTCGATAT
The DNA here is from genome assembly GCA_937001585.2 of Brachylomia viminalis. NCBI lineage: Eukaryota > Metazoa > Arthropoda > Insecta > Lepidoptera > Noctuidae > Brachylomia > Brachylomia viminalis. Next base: position 6,389,585 of record OW443302.2, on the reverse strand, counting down.
TATTATATTTTTTATTGGTGTAATACATCAGAAGGATTTCAGTTGAATATTGTCTGGCCCATTATATTAAAAACACTTCCGTCTTTTATTTTGGCCTTAATAGCAATGCAGCGGCTATTTCAAACAGACGTACCAATTTGAATAAAATACCTTTGTATTTACATTTCACAGACCAAGCTAATTTTTCAAATAAAATGGTAATTTGACCGACAATTTCATTCTAATTTTCCGAACAATAAACTTTGGTAACAACTCAGTTGGCGGCAATAGTCGCCCGAATTCGCTTAATCGCTATTAAAATCTGTTGAAATTATACTTCAAATGACGCGATTCCCTTTGCAAACAAATATTAATTTGATCAATGTTGGTTATAATCTTATTATGGACATTTAAAGTAAATCTATTGAAAATAAAGGACCTAAGGTAACGTTTATTTGAGTCGCTAATATCAGAATGGTTACTCTTTTGAATAATGGCAAGGGAGGATTCTAAAACTTCGCTTCCTTCAAGCTGTATTTACTAAATTCCATCTAAAATACAGACTTTGAATGACGTTTTTGCTATAAATCTGGTTAATAAAGATCAGCTAAAACTTCAACTCGTTTTTTATATTACATAATTCGAATCGAACATGGAATAAATGTGAATTCTATATCAAACTTTATTGCCATGGTATTTTTAACTGCGCGGTTTAATTATCATCAGGCGATTTTAAAAAAAGAATCCACGACCAAACGTTTTCCATTTATATTTTTTACAAGATGGCTGACATTTTCGACGCGGTTTTACTTTTTGATTTGATCTTTATCGATGAGCTTCTCAGCGCTTCTTTGTATCCTTTGTATATTTACCTTTTTACTTATGTATGCGCAATTATGAGACTGAATTAGAAAGTTAGATATGTAAATGACCCGATTTGACACCCACCTATCAATTGCTAGAGAGCCCATGTCCATTTTGTAATATAATATGATGTAATGGCTAAGCCAGAGACAGTAAAAGCGTGTTATGAGTCACATAAATTATGAGTAATTGCGTGACTTTAAAAATGAATGCATTGGCTTTTACATATCAGTAGAAAATGCTATCTAAACGTGAGTGATCTTTTTGTGTTTTCTAATTTCTAAATTAGATACTTATGGAATTCTTGAACATAGACTCGTAAAAAATGTAAATATAAACTAAATAAAAATCAAAACTTAACTGGAAATCACTTTATTTCCCAATGTCTGATATATTTGTGTACTGCTTGTAGAGTAGAAACCCTTTGTTAGGCAAGATGAAATTGATAAAAATTGTAAGTTGCTTTTAAAGTCCTTGTGGTTTTACTTAGTAAAGTATAACTTTCAACATGAGCTACCAAATTAGTTCATTAGAATATGTGTTTTATTGTGAATTTGATGTTAAGAAAAATTGGGAATGTTGCAGATCTCTACCTAGATTGACAAATCCATCAAAATATACTCATTCGTTGTAGACAATGTAAAAAATGAAGATAAAAATTTTGATTGAACACACATTGCGATAAAGTGAATTGTTTTATTTAAAAATCTCGACAAAGTAAAGTGAAGTGAATTTGAATTAAAATGACAATGATGATCGCCAGTACATGATATGGTGGATAAGACATCGCGCAATATATGCCTCTACGTGGAACTTATCAGCAACAGCTACACCATGTTACTAAAAAGCTATTAGCCTAGATATTACGCTAACTAAGAGTTATAATATGCTAATTAGTAGGTTGACGGTTATTGCATTATTCTTGAGGTATGTGAATAATCTAAGAACCTCTTGTCTTATTAGTCATATTCAAGATGAAGAACTCTTGTAAAATAACAAAAATTTTTTACAAATAATTTTAACTGTTTTTACACTAAAAATCATTTCTTGTTCGTCTCTCAAAATATTCTCCATACAATAATATACTACGAGTATACATATTTATACAATGGAGCAAGCCGTTCTAGCAAAGAATAAGCCGTGTGAAAGCTCTGTGGGACGCATGCATAGTGCCCATTTGAGTTGGCAGACTTAAGACTACGTGACACTTAAGCCAACAGTTGCTTTGTAATAGACAAATATGAATTAGTATTTCATTTAAAATTGATAATCAATAGCATAAAAATCATATTAAACAAAATAATGATTACCTATTGGATACTTCTTCTTCTTCTCCTTGTCGATATCGGCCACGACAATGTATTAAATTTTGTTAGTCACACGTAAAGAAGTTGGTTTCACGTTTGAGCGATAATTTAAGATCTATTTAAAATTCATCAATCTGCAACTGCACTTTATATTTCAGTAGGTATAGTGCTATCCACTCCTAGTAGTCGCTCAGTAGTGAAACCCGTGTTATTGTTGACATAGCCGGAGCTTTGTGGGACGTGTGGTGTTAGCCCGTGTCTGCATACAGTGCACAGTGAGGCACACGACGCGTCGGCTAACGATCTAGCAATCATTACGCTCTCGATTGTATGCGGCCAGTATTCTGAACGGACAACTTTAGAACTATATTTGGAACGTTCTTATTTGAAAAACGAAAACGTTTTTAGTCTTGAATAAAAAAGGTTTGATGCAGCAATAATGATCCGATGATATAAACGTTTCATGCACAGTATATGCATGATTTTCACATAAATTCACGGCATATTTTTGCAAAGGCATTTGCATAAAACCATGTAGGAGGCATGTTGCGCGATGGAATATTTTATTAATGAGAATATTTAGGAGCAATTGTGTAACAAAAACATATCATGATTAGGAGTGAGTATTTATAAACAATTTTATAAATGTTGTCAATAAGGAGAGGCTTACATATCGTTCGGTTCGTATTATAAATGTTTAACATTGATTAATTAACTGTATCTCAATGTTTTCTAAAGCCAAACAAAAAGGTTATAGAAAACAAGATTAAATGTATTGTATAGATATTCTGAATTACTTAATTTTTGAACGTAATCTCGTAATTAGCAAAGCTTAAAGCGTAAATAAGGTAGATAATTATAATGTGTGTAAAACTTAATAAATGTAAGTAAATGCTAATTGATCTAGGCTATTATATAAATATTATGTGGATATATCAATGAAAAATAATTACTGTGTGTACTCTTGATATTTAATTAGCTCTTTTTGTTCAATGTCAGTAATATCGAATTTAGTAAATAACTGCTCGATGTTATGTTAGAGTTTATATTTCAAATGTATATAGCTGATTTCCAAGAATACTACGATACGATATGTAACTATGTGCTGTATGACATAAAAAATTACTTAGGTTACCTTTATAAAGAAAAACAGATTAGGAACAGGAAATGTAGATCTAAGACAATATAACTGTCCTAATTTTTGATAATATGCCATACATTCAATAATTCATTGTTATAATTTTCAATCATTAAACCATTGACAATGTACTTTTAATCTCGAACAAATGAAAACTAGTTTTCGTTATAAGCGAAACGAAATCCCAAACCTCTGCTTTCCGAAGTAATGCCACAGGTCATTATCGGAATGATTCTATCTTTAAATGAAACCAATTACATTGGAGATTGAATTAAAGGTTCCAATCAGTTCGCAGTTTCCGCGAATAAAATACAATCCTATTGGATAATAGGTAGACAATTCTGTGGGTTTGGGATTATTTTTGATTTTGTTTATTTTAAGAACATGTGGTGCGGTTATTTTTGATTTTGTTTATTTTAAGAACATGTGTGGTGTGGTAGGAACAGGTGTGTTTACATCTTTGATAAGTACATTGTCAGTACTTTTATGATTACAGTTGTGAGAACATGGCTCCTGTTACAGCCTCTATTCAAAATGAGTACGCGATCGCTTTTTGTTTTCCTTTTTTACTCAAGTTTGTTTGATATGGTACTAATCTCACGTGTCCCGTTTTTTGGCTACGAAAAATAGTTAGAAAAAACGGGCCGTCGCGCGTCGTTCAACAGGGGTAAATACAACTAGACATATTTACTTTCTGAGCAAACACTGATAAAAATTCTTCAGATTTTCCTTTTGCCGACGTTTCTGTTCAAATACGAATAAGATTACCACGATCACTGGAATATAAGTCAATTTGTCTGTCTGTAGCGGTTCTCTGGTCTACATTGTTTATTTTCACTCCTGTGATTTTACATAACTTAGAAACTGCATTGAAATCAAAAGATAATTTACTGTATTTTCTATATTGACGATGTAATTCATGCAGGCTATCGATGTCTTCCTTATTGCTATACACTCTTTATATAAACTTTAAGTCCTATTGTAAGTTAGATTTTATATCGTAATAGTTTTAATGGAATTACTGAGAAAACGGATATTTCTTTGATCCTAGACATAACCAGCACCCTAATTGCGTAACACTTTGAATTACAATCCTAAGGTTTTGAAGAAATTCCTAATCCATTGCTTCAAAGGTTTCAAAAATTCTGCTCGACAACTTTAAATAACGCAATGAACGTAGCTGAACTGTCAAAATGAAAGGCATTGCGATCGATTGCCACTGTGTGTGGGTCACGTAAGTACCTACCCCGCACTGTTGGTTGCTTCATAGCGATTGCCACTAATGAGACTAATAAGCGTTGTCAATTACGCATTATTTTAAACAAAGCATATTGCGTAATGATAGGTTTTATTATTCATATCATTTACCCTCCCTCTAGAATAAATTGTATATAAATGTGAGATGTATATTTCGAATGTAACTTATTTGTGAAGATATTTTATTCGATTCAATCTAGCTGATATCCTAACTTCCTCGTCAACTTTATTTATGGGTTTAGAAATATTACACGGAGAAGCATAAATCACTGTTTAATACCGTACTCTCTTAATATGAGTATATCAGAGCAGATTATGGACATCAGACACATGAATAACAGTACCACAGTTTGAGCATAATAACATATAATATTATTCTCACCAAAGATACTAAAGATACTTTAAAAGTGTATTGTCCGAGCAATGTATCCGAGCCCATAGACAAAGAACGCACTAGGCAGTTTAACTGCTGCAAACAGCCGTCTCTGTGAACCGTAGGTACATAAGATTAGGTGACGCGGTTTTCTTGCCCAGTGCGTTTCTCCTTATTTCTTCTAAGTTGAAATGAAACACTTATGTGGAGTTAGCTGAGCCGATAGTAGTTAATGAATAAATGTTATTATATCGTGTGTTTCGTGTAACAGTCTGTTGCGCTGAATTTGTATGGAAAATTATGTCTAATATTTACAAGATGTGAAATTTTATCTCTTTATAATATGAATGTATTACACGTTGGTTTACACATAATGATTTCTTGTTTTCTTTGTCCCTTTTGCCTTGAAACTTTATATCTAGATTTCTTGGAAGAAAAAGTTTGTTGCGTCTTCCTTCATTTGTATTCTGACATTAAAGAGGGTGCCACTGCCTTCTAGCATCTGTAAATTCGTGAATTAGGTTCACATTTGCTTGATATTTTGCCTTACGATTGTGGTCGGCCAACGAACTTTCAATTTGCTGAAATAATACAGTTTAATTTTACAGTTTTGATAATGGAAAATGAAACAAACATAACGGGTAATATTTACATAGCTAATGAATTCACGTTATAATACATATTTGTGAAATGTTTCAACACAATTATTTCGTGCATAGTTGCAAATTAAATCAAATAGGTATAATTAAGTACTGGCTATGGTTTTGAATGCAAAGATAAAATAAAAATACACGTTCGCTGTGTGGCGCAAGTAGTGCCTAGACCAACTTGGTGAGAAAACTAACACCATTAAGTATTCCCATCTTCTTTGCGATACCACAGCGGACTGATATTTTAGGACGGCAGGCGAAGTAGCTCTACTTCGCCTGCCGTCCTAAAATATCAGTTCAGGCAAGGCCATTTTAAAGGATAGTAGAAAGTTCATGTTCGCAAAGTACGAAGCTGTTCTTTTCTGTTTATGCTATTATTTATGACAAGATGTTTCCATTTTTTCAGACTGACGACATTTAAACATATATGACGGAGAGGCTCCAGTTACGTTATTTTCCGGCAAGCCTTCCTCCTCGTACATCTTCAGGAAACAGGAAATAATACCACAAACGGATAGTATTAATCTTCTTTAATGATTTTACAAGGTTTTATTAGCGAAATAATTACGAATTTACACGATTAAAATGGATGGAAGTTTTGAGGTTATCCGCTCATGAGCACGTTCTCGGGCAGAATGGCTGACACCACCCTACCCCACTCTCACTTGTCAACCAATGACACTTTGATATTAAAAATGACATTACCCCCGACACGGACAGTGACAGCTGACAGACAGAGGCAGACGTAATGACGTCACTACCGCCATATGACATCAGTGTCAGATCAGCGTCAGTGTCAGCGTCAGTTGTCACTGTCAGCAGTGCCAACCGACAGACAGAGACAGATGGAATAACCTCAATACCGCCACCTTGTAACAATTATTAGATGTAGGTCTCTTAATATCTACGGCCTCTTGCTGCGACACGGCCGTCCTGCGCTTCACACGTCCTCGTGTGACTCATCTGAAGTAGAAAGTTCTGTGTACATTACATTGTTTCGGCCATTTCTGACCAAGATAGGTCAGCTTAACCAGGACATCACTTAGCCAGTGGCATCGCTTAACCAGCGGCATCACTTAACCAGCGGCATCACTTAACCAGCGGCATCGCTTAACCAGCGGCATCGCTTAACCAGCGGCATCGCTTAACCAGCGGCATCGCTTTACCAGCGGCATCGCTTTACCAGCGGCATCGCTTAACCAGCGGCATCACCTAACTGGTGGCAAATCCATAGCGAATTACATGGCAAATTAATTACACACTTTTTTTTTTTTTTTTTTACAAATTACTATAATGACATCAAATCAAATTAAATCAGTCTTAACCGTCAAGGTCACAATTATCATCAGATAAATCCTCAGGAATTTCACTACTGGGCATTTAACGCAGCCTGTCATGAGCGTATTTGTATGTCCGGTTACCATTAAGTGCCTTGAGCACATATCTGTCACCATCTAAGACCTCAATAACACGGAAGGGTCCTTTGAATTTAGGGTCCAGCTTGCACTGATTGCGTTCTTCATTTTGCAGAAGAACGAAGTCGCCTACAGTATAGTTTTGGACTTTTGCCTTTGTACTGTTAAATCTGCCTTTATCGTATAGAGAGTTTTTGTCCATGTTAGTAATAGCCTGCTCACGCACTATATCAATGTCCACTTCGGGCTCGTAATCGTTGGCACACATGAGTTCTAAAGGCCTAGCTACCTTCCCAATGAATAGTTCTAGAGGACTCGACCTAGTGACCCTATTAATGGTGCAGTTGAGAGCTAGTTGAACTTCCGGGAGAGCGTCTTGCCACGACTTTTCTCCACTAGCCTCAACTGCAGTGAGCATATTTTTGAGCGTACTCATAACCCGCTCAACTTGACCGTTAGCACGGGAACTTCCTGTTGCAATCAGATGCAAGTCGATACAATAGGTTTGACAGAATTGCTTGAAATCTGCACTAGCAAAGCAGCGGCCCTGATCAGCGATGAGTCGCTTGGGGTGCCAAACAAGGAAATACTGCTCTTTAAAGCTTTGATGCTACTCGCAGAGTCAATACGCAGGGTATGATGTAACAAAACGAATTTCGTAAAGGCATCCACCAATACGAACACGTATTCCTTTTTATCATTTTTGCCACTAAGTTTACCAGTGGCATCAATATGCAAGGTATGCCATGGTATAGGAGTCTTAGGGATGGGATGCATTTCTGCTTGAATTTTACCAGACTGGGACTTAGATATCTTGCACGTAACACAGTTGTCAACAAATTTACGAACAAACTTAGTCATGTGGTCGAACCAGTATAAATCAAAAACCTTTTCCAACGTCTTCTCCCAACCAACATGCATGAGAGATTCGTGGACAGAGTTTATAACTGACCAACGTAAAGCTCTCGGAACAATTGGTAGCCAACGAGATCGGTTGTTGCGGTGCACTTTTCGGTATAGCACTCCAGACCTGATCTCATAAGTTTTAGCAACATTCTCATCAATATTGTGCTCCCTGAGATTTCCAAATACCTTTAAAATCTCAGAGTCACGCTGCTGCTCTGCTTGCAACCAATTTTCAGGTAGACTGGTTAGATCTACTCGTTTTTGCTCCACCTTTGCAACAGGTGTAGCCGGAAGGGGATTCCTAGATAAAAAATCCGCATGACACATACGCTTCCCGTCCTTGTACACAATCTCAAAATCGTAAGCTTGTAGAAATGCCCACCATCTATGTACGCGCGGGGTTAGATCAACCTTATTGCGGGATGACTTTAAGGAGTTACAGTCCGTTACGACTGTGAACTTATTGCCGTGAAGGTAATGCCTGAAATGCTTAATGGCGTTCACAACCGCCAAAGTCTCTAACTCATACGAGTGATATTTGGACTCGGCGGCTGTGGTACGCTTACTAAAGTAAGCTACTACAAATTGTTTGCAATCTTTTGTTTGCAACAAAATGGCACCATAACCGATTGCACTTGCGTCGGTATGAAGCTCAAGTGGACAGTCAGGATCAAAAATCATTAAGACTGGCTCGTTAGTCAATATCCCTATGATCATTTGCCTAATGCCTTCGTGTTCGGGTTTCCATTCAACGTTCCTGGGGGCTAAGACGATAAGGTCGTCGATAAACGGTTTTACAAGGGTCAATAAGGCGAATTTCTACAGGGTCCGTATTGGCTGGGCCTGATGGAGTGCCGCAAACGAAGTAGTCCTTAAACTCAGTTAAAATATTTAGCAACTTGGGCTTGAACTCTAAGGGAAAGCCACTGTCAATATTATCATTATCAAAGCTAACATCACTATTATTATCATGGACAGTACACGCATCAATTATTGAGGATTTAATTTTGGTAAAAATTACTTGGTCAAAAGTAACATGAATTTCTAATTCTTGAGTCAACACTTCCTGCCCTATCATAATGTCATGTAACAAAAATTCATCAGGCAAGGCGTGAAATAGAATGTTGAAAACAATGTCGTTGATACTAACTGACGCCATAATCTGCGTGGTACTGTAAACACTAGTTTGCCCAATACCGGTCATCTTTACTAAATTATTTTGGCGTTTACCATGAAATTTCATTGACACTGTTTCCTTGATAAGTGAGCACTCTGCTCCCGAATCGAAACGAAATGAAAAGAACTCACCGAAGTGTTCTAGAACTCCCATTGGTGCACTGACTGCACAGACTTCAACACGCCGCTCCACCGGCTTGCTGGTTGTACTGACAGCGGTCGTCTTCGCTTCTATACTGGCAGCTCGAGGGCATCTTGACGCGTAGTGTCCAACGCCCTGACAATTGTAACATGTGATGTCCGTAGTTGTAAGCTTCGAAGTGGCTGCAAGTTTGTTTGCTTCTGCGTGAGGCGCTCCAGTGCTACGATTATCTTTTCTGAGACGACACGCAGAAATATGGTGGCCCAATCTCCCACAATGTGCACATTTAACCGGGGTTGACATCAGCTTGCGTTGCTTTGGATCAGAGTTGTCATTGTTGAAGTCACTAGTTGGCGCCTTTCTTTTCATGTATGATAGTGCCTTTAACTCCTGCTGCATTTTTGTCCTAGTTTCTATCTCGGTGGTGAAAGCAACACGGTTGACGCGGGGTTCTATTTGAGCTATGTGTGCCATTACAGTAGAGATAGCGATCTGCTCTGTACTCAGGTTCTTCCAGCGTGACATCAAATTATTCAGCTGAGTAGCAGCGTAATTTGCAAGGCACTCACCTTCCTTAGGTTTGCTGTTGTAAAGATTGATGAGTGTTGAAGCAGCAGTCTCCGAAACATCATAACGAGCGGTGAAGGCTTCTTGAAAATCCTTCCATGTCATGCCGGGGAAAGATACTTGGGACAGCCAAGCCGACGCCTGACCTTTTAACGCTTCACTCAGAGCTATCATCAATGGAGCTCCAGATAACGGTTGGTCCGCCATGCACATGTCTGCCGTCGATAACCAAGCACGTGCGTCCACTGATGTCTTCTCGGGGTCGAATGTAGGTAGACAAACCCTACCACTTGTTGTCGGTCCTTTCATAGCTTTAATTAGGGCAAGAAAATTCTGATTTTGTTGCTCGAATAACAACTTCCATCTTTCCTCACTATTGTTCATCGTTGGCTGTGGGGCAGAACGTGGATCACATCCCACTTCTGATGACGGAGAGGCTCCAGTTACGTTATTTTCCGGCAAGCCTTCCTCCTCGTACATCTTCAGGAAACAGGAAATAATACCACAAACGGATAGTATTAATCTTCTTTAATGATTTTACAAGGTTTTATTAGCGAAATAATTACGAATTTACACGATTAAAATGGATGGAAGTTTTGAGGTTATCCGCTCATGAGCACGTTCTCGGGCAGAATGGCTGACACCACCCTACCCCACTCTCACTTGTCAACCAATGACACTTTGATATTAAAAATGACATTACCCCCGACACGGACAGTGACAGCTGACAGACAGAGGCAGACGTAATGACATCACTACCGCCATATGACATCAGTGTCAGATCAGCGTCAGTGTCAGCGTCAGTTGTCACTGTCAGCAGTGCCAACCGACAGACAGAGACAGATGGAATAACCTCAATACCGCCACCTTGTAACAATTATTAGATGTAGGTCTCTTAATATCTACGGCCTCTTGCTGCGACATATACATAATGGCCGCCCTACCTACTGAAAACTTAACTCTTGAATAGACAGAGATAACGATGGAGGTATACTGAACATCATAATTTTATTATGAAGATCGAAAAAATTAACAACAACACAGAGAACGACGCTGTTAAACTAATGTTACTTCCTTATATTTCAACACTTTGAGACAAAATTCGATACACTCTTAAACGTTAAACCAACGAATCGTATTAAATTACAAACAAATTCATGTTGTCCTTATTATAAATAAACAAGCAGTTCAAAACTCTAAACGATGTCGCTTAACTAAATCAAAAGCTCTAAGAAAGAATTAACAGACTCTAAAACAACTTTACTGTCAGACGTTTAAGCTGCAAAATGAAGAAACAAAGGGGCGGAATTGTATTTTAACTAAATAGCCTTTTTTAATGCAGACAGTAAAGAACATTGCGAGAGAGAAGTTAATAAAATAGGTAGAAAGTTTCCGCGACCCATTTGACGATAAACGTTTGTCGACCTACGGCCGTTTACAACACCCGAGGGCTTAACTCATTATCCAACTTTTAAAACGAGTGTACCGCTTGAGCAGGTTATACAGGGACAGGCCTATTATACAGAGAGAAAGGCACATTTCTAAGGAAAAGTTTGATGGCATACATTAATAGTTTCCGAAATGGCTCGCGTTTAGGAGGTCTCGGGATGTTTGGAAGAAATAAATCCAAAACAATTGAGAGTCGAACAGTAAAGTTCGCGTCGTTAACTCGCGCTTGGCCGACCTTCATCGACGACCGTCCCAGCAGATTTGAACTGATATAAACACTCGTATTTTGTGAGATTTGGTCTATAGGATAATGCCGGGGATCAGTCAGGCGCGTTCGGAGGGAAAATTGTGCCTTTTGTTTTTATCCCTCGGCTCGACTCGGCGAAAATCTTGTTATACCCACTGTTATGAACTTTTTATATTCACTACGCACCCATGTGGACCAAACAATTATGTGTATTTATATTTGAAAATTGTAAAATATCGAATGTATCAGGAAAGAGGATATCGAGTTTTCTAAGAAGTGTATTAAACGCAATAGAGCGACGGCTGTGCCTACTAACAAAGTAGCTCATAAAAAGTTACGCTTATGCTCCACATTCTGAGTTAAAGAAATACATATCTACCCGATCGAATGAGAGCCATCATGGATAATGTTTGCTCAATGTTTCCTGGTACATTGCTCAATTTGGTTTCTGCTCATACAGTATTGATTAAAAACTTTATGTTCAGAATTCAGTGTAAACTTCAGTAATTCACTTGAAAACTTTGACTAGGCTAGAATAATAACAACGCTACCCACTTATTACTAAAAAAAAACCTCATATCCAACATACCTACTAGGTATCAAAAACAAAACTGTATTTGAATATCAAAAAGTAATCTAAAGTCCCAAATCCACAGTGAAAATTCAGAAGAAAGTCTAAACAACTTTTATATTAAACAAACGTTTATGAGAATATTGTTTTTCTTAGAATCCACAAGGTCGTTAATAAAATATCCAAAATATAAGATCGAAGCAACACGGTTCGAATTTCAAAATGGCTTCTTTTCCAAACTCGAGGCCAGTGTGATTACCGGCTGATAAAGCATGCGAGTGAATGCGCCTTAGTTTATTTACCGCAGACTGCCAATACGTAAACTGAGTCGGGAGATTGGAACGAGTCAGCTCTAGTTTCGTTGGAGTCGACGCTTTCTTTTTAAGTAAAGCTTAGTGTAGTTCTAATGAAACATGAATAATAAGGCTTTACTTTGGAGATGTGAGTTACCATACTTACCTATTTGCTATTCCACCAATTTGCACTAAGCGTTTCCAAATGTCTTTTGTTATGCGCACAGCAAAAGATTGGAACTCTACCTGCATCTGTGTTTTTTCGAACGCATACAACCCTAATCTCTTCAAAGTGAGAGTGAACAGGCTTCTTCTGAGTAAGCTGACTCCATCGTCGACTCTGTCTCTGTCACAACTGACCTAGACTAGAGTCAAGAGCAAACCGATCTTAAATATAAACAATGTGAAAGAGAATCTTGCTATCGTACCTATTTAACCAAACTTTTTTTAATTTTATTATTTGTCTTATCTTGTGGCAACTACCTCCAAAACAGCTTATTTTCTTCCGTCACTTGTGAAGATAAAAGCCAAATAAGGTAAACATTTGCTAATCATCTTTATGCATTTTTGCTTACATCGGACCCCATCGCAACTGAAAACAGAGAACTCTAAAAAAGGAAATATTATTATAATTTTTTTCTATTTGTCTTCAAGCAACATTATGACGTAGCTTCGTAGTTTTTGCTCCTGCTCTCTCCTGTTTGGTACCCATGACTTGTCCCCTGCACGTTCCTTTGAACCAGTTGGAACCCTTTGTTTAGTTTTCCCTTTCCGCAACACTGTAAATACGTAAGTAACATATTTTTTTTAAATATATATACCTATTTATTTAGAGGCTTTTACCTTACAAAGGTACGTCAGCCTCATCATACCCTAATCTAAAGTAACATCTGCGAACGACGCAGTTCTTTATATTTTATATAGATAAAAATCAAAAATTAAGTGGCTGTATACAAAAAACAAACAATGGTGATATTAGATATCTAATACAATAATAACATCAGACCAGTAGAAGAGGCAAGAACGAAGTCTTCACACTTTTAGTTTTGAAAATCCTTTTTGTATAATCTGTGGTTAAATTTAAAGTTTAAGCTGAAGACATAAACTCACCAAAACAACGCATTACTTGGGCAGAGCAATCAATATACAGAAATAGAACCACGAAATAGTGGTATCCTTATAAGGCTGATAATAATATGCATCTTTGGGTATTATAGTACATACTATAATACCCAAAGATGCATATTATTATCCTACTCCTAGCGCTTTCATGATGAAACTAAGCCTAGGTATTCTTGCATCTCAGCCTTATAAGGATACCACTATTTCGTGGTTCTATTTCTGTATATTGATTGCTCTGCCCAAGTAATGCGTTGTTTTCAAAAGGACTAATGAGATGGGATTAGGTGGAATGTTACTTACTGTGTTGCTAAATGAAAATGTAGGTAAGGTCGTCTAGAATCTAGGTGTGGCAGGTGAGTTTATGTCTTCAGCTTAAACTTTAAATTTAACCACAGATTATACAAAAAGGATTTTCAGAACTAAAAGTGTGAAGTGTGTATAGCCTACGTTTTACTGCAAAATATTACATATCTACAGCAAAAATATATCCTACTTTTTACAAATTACTTTTTCATTTTTCTTTTGATTTAAAAAAAAATCTGCACTGACGAGGAATGGATAAAAAATATGCAGAAATAGCTTACCTATGCAGCGGTAAAAAGACAACAAGGCGCCAACAGACTATGGTGTAGGTACTTGACTGCAAGATGTAAGTCAATAAGGTAAGTAGCTACTGCAAATAAATGAGACAAACCAAATCAAAAAAGCAACCGCAAGACTGTAATCACTAAACGTTACTAAATCACTTCTGGACATTGGTTTAATCCAACGTAGAGCTGAAAGTCTAATTGGATTTTTCTGTTGCAAAAATTCTCTGCTCGGGATATAGGTTCGATCAATGGCAATGGGCTCCGCACATGGGACCAGAGGATTAAGATTATTGAATGTACGGCAAGCACCAATGGTCCAATTCCTCTATAACTTGCAGTATATTGGGATTGTTGCATGATATTGTCGATTTTGTGAAAGGTCTTACACTTTTAGTATCGTGTTAAATGACTTGTAATGAGGCTTGATCGGTTTGATGTACTTACATACTATGTACTTTATGCATGTAAGTATGTACTGACTTTTCAGGAAAATACAATGATTCTGTGATTTAAAAAATACACGGTGTAAGAGACATCGACCATGAATTCAGCACATTTGATGATTTTAGAAGCCCCAACGTAGTATCATCGGTTATTTAAACGAATGAAATTTCAAACAAAAGTGCAATACCTACATGGTTAAAATGCTAGTTTCTTTTAATAACTTATAGATGTACGAGGAACAGGGTGTTAAGTTCACTCATACCTCCATAGAAAAGGGAGGATCCTCCGACCAGACGGGTGTCGTGTCTGGTGGGCAACTGCTCGACAATTGATGTCGGGAAGTTGTATATATGCTAGTCGCGCGGTAAACTCTGCTTGCGTGATGCAGGATTTACGTGACGTTAGTATGACGCGCAGCTCCCATGTGGCGATGTAGTTACCGCTACAAACTGATGTAAATCTTTACCTGTGGTGGGTCTAGAATTATGTACTGGACTCACGATAACAGTCAGCGCTTCCAGGTCCCTTACCTTCTATATACTATAACTGACTACATAGCTCACAGAACAGATATTATCTGTTCTGTGACATAGCTAATGGCACCCACTATTACTTGGTCAATCTCGCGATCGATATCGTTATAAGACTTGCAGTCAGACCGTCATCTGTTACATAGAATGTCCAAAAAAAAAATTGTATATTTAGTTTACTGTTGGGTTACGTCCCACTCCCTCTCACAGAAAGAGAAGGCTTGTGTGCCAGCAGAACATTAATTTGGGGATGTCATGTTCACAATACTATTTATTCTGTCTTCTTCTCTATGGTATTTTAAATACTAACACTAGTAATAAGATATATTATTGTTTACTAACACTCTGGATCATTGTTGTCTGAAAAAATAAAGAATATAATATTATTAGTCTGATTATGTTTTATGCTTATGTCTACTGTTTGTAAAGGATAAAAAGGATAAGAACACAGACTAAAGGTCCTACTTACTTATACAAGGTGTAAAAGAATAAACGCAAGTCCTGAAAGTAGTTTGCTCATAATTGACTACTGAATCTATTTCAGTAATTATAAATAAAGGTTTTTTTTTTGAAAAATTATGTATTTTGCAATACATAAGATTGAGCCAAAGAAAATTAAATCCTATTTCAAGGCAATAAGACTCAATTTTAAATGCATAAAGTATTGCTAGGGTCAACACGATTTTCTTAATAATAATAGTTAGCTTAAAAAAAATGTTTTGGTCATTGTATTAAGCTTTTAACTCAATACTCTAATTGGGGTTTGTGAGGTCTTGCGTTAATTATGTTACACGTTGTATGTGATTCCCTATGATAATTTCACCCATAAGTCCCTCAAAACCTGTACCGCCTTGGGGTCATAAGAAACTCACCAATATCCCGCCTTACAGCATGTACTAGCTACATTGGTGTACATCGGTACGGTAATGAATTGAAGTCAAGGGTCCGGAAACGTTCCTGACTCCGGAGGGGCTCGCTGTTTTTATCCGGTTTTAGTTCAAATAATACAAACCTTGTTATTCCGAAGTTATGAACTTGTTTGCATTCAGAGAGGGGACGCAATAATCCGCCGGGTTGTCGGGTAGCACCTAACAACAGGTGTGGCTAAGAGTATCTTGTTATTTAAGATATTATTTATTACACTTCCTATCAGACAGATTCTATTCGTTATATACTGGTTTTTAATGCTTTAGATTAGTTTAAATCTCTTATGTTTTATGTTCGCGACGATACGTCACCAAACAGTGATATATATAAACTTAAATTCATAGTGTTAATAGTGTTAGTTAAACATGTAAACAGTGGTGAAAATAGTGTTTGCTACATAAAACCGTAAGTACGACACCTATCTACCTCAATTGAGTGGGCTATGTAACCGTAATTTATAGTTTTTTTTGGTGCGTCCAGGTAACCTAGATCAAGACCTAGCCCTGGACGTAACTTTTACATATCTAGTCCTTTTGAAAAGCCCATTTAATTGAGGCTTAAGTGTCATGCCACGATAGAAATTCTAATTGTTGATATTTTGTTTTGTTTATCATCGTTTCAGAGCGCGTCATGCCCTGAAAAATATAGTTTTAACGTTTAAATTATGCAATTGTTTTGAGTCTTTAGACCAGCCTGAAGGATCTGAAAATAGTTTTAAAATACGTTTAGGAGTTTTCAAGAAAATTAACATATAAAACATTTTTTATAAAAAATTATAATATTTTTCCTGCTACCACTGAAATAAGTTATCAGTGAAAACAGATATAGCTGATACAGATACTTCGGGAGATAGGGAATTTGACAAGGAATATAATGACATGTAACACGCCTTATGTATTTTATTATTTAAGAGGTATATAAGCAAAACTAAATGGTAAACATATAGATGAAATTGGGACTATTAAAGTTCTAAAATGGGAAGTAATTTGCGGCTCTCTGTAAGGTATAGTAAGCCACTACCTAAGCGCACAATACATGCAAAAATAGAACGTTCGTAGTCATCAGCAAGGTATATTTTTTTCTTCTTCCTAAACACTTCGCGTCCGGCGATCACGCCCGTCTGGCACATTTTATTTATGAAGATGTTTTAATTAGTATTCGGTGAGCTTGGCTTTCGAAGCCTTATTAAAAGGCAGACGATTTTTTACAAGAAAATTTCTTAGTATCTTATCGGGGTTTTAGTCCCAAGAATTTTGCCTAGCAGCAAGTTTTTAGAAATTCTTAAAAATACGACTAGTTCCCAGAAAAAAGGTCCCTCTCATCATCTTTCCCTAATTACTAAAGTTTCACAACTATAACAAATTTCTCTGTAGATTGTAACTTTTAGATAATTTAATGCGACTCCTAAAATTATTTGACTTTAACTAATAGCAATTAAAAACTTATTAGTACAAGGTTAGTAAAGGAGCTCCGGTTGAGACTGGGCCATCCGAAACTGTCTTGCCGAGGGCTATAATTATGTAAAAGTTTCGACTTTCGAACTTAGAAACCCATTTGTAGGGACAAAGATCAGAAGGAAAGAAATTTACGAGTGTTTCAAACCTTTGACGTGCTTGTTTCTTACTTATGTCTCGATAAATGAGATGATTATTCGATTTAAGAGCGTTTATACCTTATGAGTGGCAACGTCGCAATTTAGTGTCATATTTCGTGGTTTTCAATTTTTATCATTTAATCGGAGCTATATTTTATAACGCTGTATAATTAACTTTTTAGAATTACGTAAAAGTGTTTAAAAAGTAAGTAACCGTAATGCTTACAGTTATTTTCCAATGAAAATAACGCCCTGCAAGTTTCCAATGTATTGTTTGCATATAAATAGAACTGTAGACGCAACGATTTCTTACCTTTTACACAGTTTTCACATAATTATAAAAAGTTAATTAAACAGATTTTTAAAATATAGCTCCGATTAAATTATAAAAATTGAAAACCACGAAATATGACACTAAATTGCGACGTTGCCACTCATAAGGTATAAACGCTCTTAAACAATCTACTCAGCCTATCGCAGTCTACTGCTGGACATAGGCCACTCCCAGGCTGCGCCACAACACCTTGTCCTCCCCCTTCCGCATCCAGTCTGTCCCAGCCACCATTTTAAGGTCGTTGGTGTCATTTAATTACACGTGCCGAAAGGATAATGATTTTATAAAATTTAATTAAAGAGAATAAAATTAATTTGAAAAGAAGTAAGAATTGTTGACAATACACGTTAGTGTTATTTCAAATGGTAGGTATATGTAAATTACGATACTTATTTACGTGTCAATTTAATTTTATAAATGAATCCCCTTGATGTTTTTATCGTTTTGTACATTATTAGGCATTCTAATTAATTTTCTTATTTGCTTATTAACCAAGGTTTTCCAAAATACGGAAATAATCAAGATTCCTCTTATCTCAATCCCAAGATTTCTCTTATCGAGTGACAACAGAATTTATGAAAACCTTACAACACGAAAAAGCGTGACAAAGTCGGTCATCATTTCAAATAGGCACTTAAAAGGCACTTTTGAACGTCAACATTTACATTAAAATAAATTGATTGTAGACGCCCCTTCCAAAAGGTAGTTTCGTATGGAGAAGAATGGGCCGGAAACTCTACAGTGACTCTCTCAGTTACTCTATTAAAACATAAATGAATTGGCAAAGTACCGTCATAATATTAATCTTTTCAAATAATTAATAAAAAACCTGAGAGATTCGCGGCGAGGTAGAATACAAATGGCTCTGACAGCTCTCTTTTGCAAAACTAAGATGGATTCAATATCAGCCGCCCGACCTCACTAATGCTATACGACATAATGCTGTGGAAATTTCTACATCTGTTAACTGTCGTAACTTTCTAACAGCATAAGTGGCTGAGCTTAGCCTGACGTAAAAGTATTAAGTAAGTAACCGACAAGACGCTAGTTTTCAGTGATTTGATATAAATGAGTACCTATTTAATTGAAAGAATTACATATACTCACATCTTTTAGGGACATAATATTATGTGTTTGAGACGTTTGGGGTTGAAACACTAGGGCCATGGTCTGAGTGCCCACTAAGTTTTTCGAGACATCGCCAAGCGGTTGGTCGACTCTTCACGTGACCAGAGAGCTGGCCTATTTTTTTTTGCCGTACAACGTGGCAATGCTGCCAGCCTTTTGGGCTCTTTTCCTGTAATGTTGACAGCGGTGCGGATGAATTTTTCGATGCCCTTTTAATTTATTTTTTTATAGGTAGGTACTTGTACATATTAATATTTTAAGACTTAGATTTTTAAATTATGTAAATATTTATTCAGGTTCTTTAAATGGATATTAATAAATGTCTAAATTTAATTAAACGTTCTGTTAAGTAATCAGAAAAAAAATCCTTTACAATAATACAGTTGTCCAAGATCAACGCAGGCTGGAAAAACCAATGAAATATTATGGAAAAAACGCTCCCATAGGCAGTACCATAGGGCCTATGGTTTGGTCTACGGCGTGGGCAATGCCCTAGGCCTACGTAGACCATAACAAAATTTGATTGTTGCGGAAATCGAACGTGCGACTCAAAATACTATTGTTCACCCGCTTTTTTTTTTTTTTTGTGGGTGGGAAATTATCAAATAACTTCTCCCGCTCTGGGCAGAGCAGGAGGGCATGTCAGACTCTTACTGACTAAAACCCACCCGTGTTCCTTCAGTTACCTGTGCCAGGGGCCACGGTATCCCTTTCGGACTTTTCCGCAACCCTAGCAGGCATCGGTCCTAGCAAACCCCGTCATTGGTGCTGACATCTCTTTGAGGCGCGCGTGGAACACAACGCGCCGTCGACCCGGGCCTGGTCCTTATCGAACGGTGAGCTGCCCATTGATCGCTGTTCGCAAGCCCACGCCTACGGTGGCCGGGAATCGGCCTGCGATTCCCGACGCCCAGGGCGTCTCCTGCGGCGGCTAGGGGCGTGAGGGCGCAAATTTTGCCTCTCCCTCACGCGTTCCGCCTCCTCCTTCGCGAACATTACTGCTTCGCAGAAGGAGGTGACGACTTCCCAAGCCCTCTCGCTCCGTACCATGGCCTGGACCAAGGCCGGACGCGAGAGATCGCCACCGCCAATCGCCTCCACGAGGACACGGCGGTGCTCCGCCCAAGCCGGGCTGACCTCCACCGTATGCTCCACCGTGTCCTCCGGGCGATCCACACAATGGTGACACCCGGGCGTTTCCTCCCGCCTTATCCGGAACAGGAACCTCCCGAAACAACCGTGTCCGGTGAGGACCTGCGTCAGGCGGAAGGTGAGGACGCCATGGCGCCTCTCTAGCCACTCCTAAAAGAGGGGACTTATCGCCGCAATTGTGGCGTGCCCAGCGCTGGGTTGCGACCTTCGCACTCTCCATGCCGCCCTAAGATCCCGCCGGAGCTCTGTCCGCTGTACCGTGATTTCTCGCGGCAGCGGAGCTACGCCCCGGCGTTTCGCCTCCTCGCGCCACTCCCAAACGTGCGCGAGGACTTTTGCCTCCAGATCCCATGGCGGTAATCCGGCAAGGAGGCTCGCCGCCTCACCGGAGACCGTACTGTATCCCCGGACCAGCCGGGTGGCCATGACCCTTTGGGGCGCGTTCAACCAGCGGGCTGGCCGCCGCCTCAAGGAACGCGCCCACACTGGTGCCCCGTAAAGGGCCATGGACCGCGCGACCCCCGCGTAGAGCCTCCGGCATGAGGCGTTTGGCCCCCCTAGATTGGGCAGGAGCCGCTTTAAGGCAGCTCCGGCCCTTTTCAGTCTGGGAGCCAAACGTCAGAAATGCTCCACAAAGTTCCACCGGCTGTCGAGGACGAGTCCCAGGTACTTCATCGTCGACTCGACGCCGATGTGAACCCCTCCTACCGTTATTTGGGAACCCGACGGTGGCGTGTTCCGAGGACCATGAAAACACAAGACATGGCCTCGGACTTGTGCAGGGCCACCTCGAGTCCCAATTGCCGGATCCTCTCGACGATTGTCGCAATCCTGCGTGTCGCTAGTTCGGCCGCCGCCTGGTGTGACCTCCCCTGCGCCAGGACCAGCGTGTCGTTAGCGTAACAAACCACGCTGACGCCGCTAGGGAGGTCGGCGCGCAGCACCCAGTCGTATCTGATGTCCCACAGATGCGGCCCCAGGACTGATCCCTGTGGGACACCGCACGACATCTCTTGCCGGTTCCATACTCCCTGGTGACTGGGGTAGATGACGGCCCTGTCCGTCAAATAGGCCTCGACCACGCGACAGAGGTAGGTCGGCATCCGGTGATACCGGAGTGCCTCCCTGATGCAACTCCAGGGCAGGGTATTGAAGGCATTGGCGATGTCTAAAGACACCGCCAAGACGACCCCACCCCGGGCCACAGCATCCCCCGTCGTAAAGGCCCGCACGCGCATGATGGCGTCCACCGTAGAGCGCCCCCTGCGGAAGCCAAACTGGCTCTCCGCCAAATCCGGCCCCACCCGCACCAGCCGCCCGACGAGGCGGTCTGCAATGACTCTTTGCAAAGAGCTTGCCCACCTCGTCGAGCAGCACGATGGGCCGGTAAGCGGACGGAGAGTCCGCTGGGCGCCCCGGCTTTTTGATGAGGACCAGTTTCCCCGTCTTCCAACGAAGTGGGAACTGGCCCCTCTCCATGCATGCGCTTAGGAGCCCCCTTAGTCGAGGCCCGAGAGCCTCCGAGGCCAGGACCCAGGCTTTCCCAGGTAAGCCGTCGGGTCCTGGGGCGGTATTTTTGGCACTCAGCCTACGTACCGCCACTCGCAGCTCTGCCTCGGTCACCTCCGGAGCATCGTCGTCGTCGTCGGCGGTGTGGTCCGCATTGAGCACCGCAGTAGGCGGAGCCATGGGCGGGGATATATGTTCCCCTCTAGAAGGGAACAGAGCGCTCACCACGTCCTCCACGAGCTGGGGCCGGAGACTCTGCGTCAGCGGGGGAGCCCATGGGCGGAGCTTCTCTCGCACCAATTTATAGGGGCGTCCCCACGGGTCCCTGTTCAGAGTCTCCAGCGACTCCTCGTGGGCCAGTCCCTTGCTCCGCCGGATCTCCGCTTGGAGGGCGGTCTTCGCCGCTCTGTACCCTTCGTACAGCTCCGCCTGAATGGCTTCCATATCCGGAGGGCGAATACGGAGCCTGCGGTGCCTGGTGTACCGGCGTCGCGCAGCGACGCACGCACTGTGCAGAGTCGTCAACTCCGGCGACCACCAGCACACCTGGCACTGGGCGCGTCCGGGCTGGGCCCGGGGCATTGCCACGTCACATATTTCGGACATGGCCTCCCGGAACCACTCCGCCTCGACGTTGATGTCAGCAGGCCTGTCCGGTGATGACACCCAGGCCTGCACGATCGAGGCTTCCAGGAGGAGCTCCCGGTCCAGCTGCTTCAGCGCCCACCGCGGACCACACGGGGCCTGTCGGACCAGCGCGTTCGAGGTCTGGGCGGAGACGTCAAACCGGATGTACCGGTGGTCGGAATAGGTCTCCACCCCCTCTATGACGCGCCAGTCAAGGACACGCGGCGACAGAGCGGGGCTGGCGAACGAGATGTCCACCACCGATTCACCCCGCATCCGCACACACGTGGGGACAGAACCCCGATTTAGGACGACCAGGCCTGTCTCCAGAGCCCAGTCCTCCACCATCCTGCCCGTGTGTCCGTATACCGGGAACCCCAAGCCACATTCTTGGCATTGAAGTCCCCGAGGACGAGCACGGGGAGGGAACGATACCCAACGACGACGACTTTCAACCCTGCAAGGGAGTTGTGGAACTCGGCAAGAGTTCGGTTCGGGGAGAAGTATACCCCAACCACTACGATCTCCCCGAACCGTGCTGCCACGCAACCCCGTCCCCTCGTGACAGCCTCGAGGGACGGAGTACCGGCGGCGGCCGACGAAATTAGGGTCACTGAGCCGCTCAAGTCCTCCACCCAGTCATCCCTAGGCGGGACAAAGTACGGCTCAGCGACCACGGCGATGTTAATCGACCACTGCGCCATGCTCTGGATCAACAGATCCTGAGCGGAGGCGCAGTGGTTGATGTTCGCCTGGAGGAGGCGTAATGGGGCCGTTATTGGCACTCCATGTCAGTCTCCTCCCGAGCCCTCTGTGAGGGCCCCGCCGCGGTGGTGACGGCGGCGACGACGGCGGTCGAGGCGGCAGCGGCGGCGGCAGTGTCGGCGGCTGCGGCAGTGACGGCGGTGGCGGAGGGCTTGCCCCTGCCCCTGGCTGTGGCGGGTGGAGCGCAGGCCTTGCTCCCCATCCGGTGACCGGCCGGCTTGCCAGCTGCCGCACATACGGTGCAGTGCGGCGCGGCATTGCAAGAGCCGGCCTTGTGACCGGGCTGACCACAGCGGAAGCAATGGTGGCTGCGGTCCACCTCCGAGGTGCATTGAGCTCCCACGTGGTTGTCCACCTGGCAGCGGAAGCACCTCAGAGGTCTGGGTTCCAGCAGTTTCACCTGCGCGGAAACCCGCCGGAGGAGATATAGGAGGAGGAGGTGGGGGCGGCCGTCTTGCAGCCAGGGCCGGTGCCCTCGCCGTCTGTGTAGCCATCCCGCCCGCCCTGGGCATGGGCGGCCCCGCGGGTTTCGACACGGGGGGGGGGCCTTCCTCCGACCCGACGAGCCAGGTTTGGCCGCGGCAGCTGCGATGGTGGCAAATGAGACCGCCTTCTGCCGACCCGTGGCCGGCTGGCTCGCCGCTAGTGGGGGGCGCAGGACAATGGCCTCCAGGGCGGAAAACCGGCTCTGGAAGGCAGCCAGCTCCTGCCGCACCAGGGTCAGAACCTGGTCTTGCGCAGGCACGGGCCGTCCCTGCCCCTGCTGCTTCACCCCCGCCTGCGGCACCTCCCTGGGGCCGGCTGCTCGAAGCCCGGCCAGGTCTGCTCGGAGCTCCTCATTCTCCTTCCGGAGAAGCTCCATGGCGGCTGTCAAGCGGGCGACCTCCGCCCGCATTTCAGACATTGCGTCTGACGGAGACCCAGGTTGAATGGCCTCCGCTGCCGCCATAATGGAGGCCGTGGCCGCGGCTATAGCCTTGCCTTTAGAGGATTTATTCCTCTTCAAGGCCACATCCTTTATAGCAACGACCACGACCTCCGCAAACCTGGCCGCTCGATCCGAGTTGGAGCCGCCAGCGGCGTCCAGCTCGCCACTCGAGGACTCTGAGAGACCCGCCTTCCAGGCTGGTTCCCTTCCAAAGCGAGTCTCTCAGTTTGCTGAGCCGGCTCGGCTGGGCTGACAGAACGCAGCTCATTAGTCTCCTGGGTGGCGAGCCCTCTGCCCAAACCCTTCTCCCGGGCCCCACCCCGCCGGCTGGAGTGGATTTTTTTGGACCCCGAGGTCCAGTCTTCGGAGGATGACCCCTGGCCCTCCCCCGATCTGGGGCGCTTCTGGAAGAACCTTTGGTTCCTTCCAGCAGCCCCCTCCACTTCGCGCCCCGAGCCCTGGCATGAGCCCTACGCCAGATGCAGCGTCGGACTCCGACCCCGCATCACTCCTCTCCTCTTCGTCATTTTTATGTTGTATGTCATGTTCCATTGTTAATCCCACGAGTAGATATAGGTTATGATGTCCACCGGGCAGAGCCTAGATGCCCGGTAAGCCTACATACTGCAGAGTGCGGCAGGTGCTCTGCAGGGGAAGCGCTAACGATTGGACTCCCTCCAGCCATTTATCCTCTCACCGCGCTTCGAAGCTTAGGATTGGGTGGTTTTTTATCTTAGAGGTAGCCTTCCTCTGGGCCAGGCAATTAAGCCAAGCCCCCGGCGGCGGCATTAGGCATGCCTCCGTTCGCTGTCCGGCCGACCCGACTCAGCGAACCCGCCGAAAGTTCTCTCCTCGACGACTGCTCCTCAAGGAGAGAAACACGTGCCGCTTTGGTGCGCCTGCACCGCAGCGGCGGCCTTTCTCAGTCTACGCCCACTCAACTTCCTCTGTAAGCAGAGGAGGAGTGGACGTATTGACCCTCTATAGCCCGGTTCCCTTCACCGACCATCAAGCATGATCGCTGATTGGAACCATGACCTTTCCCCGTTTGTTGAAGATTAGCCGCCAGCCCCAATTGTCTACCAAGACTTGGTGGGCAATTGGAGCCGACGTTGCCCAGGGTGCGCCACGAGGAGGCTCTTCAACATGCACCCCATTGTTCACCCGCTGCGTCACCGATGCTGTTAACCACTAGGTAATCTATTTAACAGCATCGTGTCGAAGTCGAAACTGTAGGTACATATTTTTTTTAAAGTATTTGCTACGAGGTCTGGAAACGATTCTAATGCCGAAAATTATAGTTTTTTGAGCTTTAGACTGTTTTTCTGAATGTAGGTTCCAGCATCACGCAAATAATACCTAATAGATTTTGTTAAAATGCATAGATATTCCCTGTGAGTCTGGTCATTCTATGCTATAAATTATCACGCTATTTATTAAGGGGGAAGATTAATATTGCATTATGTACGTATTTTTCTATAGTTGAACGCAAATTGTAAAAAGACGTCACCGACTTCCGAAATTAAAGTTGGTTATTTTTTAGTTTTTAGTGTTTTTTTGAAAGTAAGTTGTTTTTTTTTATAAAAAAAGTGTTTTATTTTTCACTTTTTAGTTGCGGTACCTATCGCACAAAAAATCAGGCCAAAATGTGTGAAATATTGCAGATATTTACTTAACCTTTTAAATGATTATGGTGACTCTGTACATTAATGGAGCTAAGCAGTCAGCCATGAGGTCATGACATATTATGTATTATACAGGGTAGATTTTTGAGACGGGGCAATAAGGCTAGCGACCATTTTATCTACAAGAAAACGGTCTTAGGAGAACGTCCTCAACTTTTTAAAATATTTTGATCAGCATACACAGATTTAAAAAAAAATACGCGTACCTACATTCAGCAAGATACTGGTCAATTTTGGCATTAACTTTTTTAAATTAAAATTTATCCTGATTCTTATAAGGATCAAAAAACTCCACTGTCCCAACTGAGATTTGAGAAATAGAAAATTCAGAAATCGCAAAAATGTCAAATACATTTCGTAGGAAATGAGACTGAGATGAGAGAGGAACACAATATACGTATAACAACAGTCTTTACTTCACTAAACTGAATAGGGAACGAATATAGCACATAATAACAGATTTAACCTTTTAAATGATCATCATTCCTTACCTATACATTTATGAAGCTTAGCAGACAATCATGACATTTTAATAAACAGCTATTTAAGTAAACTTTCAACAAAGCAAATAGCTTAGTGGGCCGACGACTGTTTCAAAACTTGAGCTTGTAAGTTCTATTCCCAACAATTGATATGTTTTATGCGTCTATTTTAAATTTTGCTATACTATTATATGCTAGTTCGTAGAACATACACAGAAGAACATGAAAATTTAGGCCACTTCTGTCATCTATGATTATAATAACCATAAATATCTATGAATAGGTGACTGTTCATGATAAATCCCGTAGGAATAATCTGTAAGAATGCATCAGTCAGTATATCGGTGTTGTGCCATTAGGTAATTTAAGCAGGAACGCAGTTCATTATTTATTTATTAAAACTTTATGCACAAGTAAAAAAAATACTGTACAAAGGCGGACTTAATGCCTGAGGCGTTTTCTACCAGTCAACCTTAGGGTGATGCAGAGATATACCATGGCAGGTGCAACATACGGGATAGATAGCTCGGAAATGACTATAAAATACAAGAATAAATACTAATATATAGATACATACATATAAACAAAATAAACCTTGGTCAGGAGAAATAACGATCGGTAGAGGAGAAACCGAATCCAGCAAATCAGCGCTGGGATGTTTCAGCCAACTTCTGGTCTTCTTTTTTTTTTCTGTTGAGCTCAGGACGAGCTGCTCCATACACGGAGAACTGTACGTCGCTTGCTCCACATCACCAGTCCTGACTCTATATATTTTGGCTGCTGACACCAAAACTATAAACGTCGTACAAAGTTTTATAAAATGTGGCTGTTATTTTAATAGATATATTGTGGCGTCTCACGGTGGATCGAAAACCGGCTGTAGAAGACATGGGATCTCGATGTCTTAAATGTTATTTTTTTTACTGGAAATGACTTCTGCCGATCATTACTGTTCTATAAAATGTCATATGAAGTAATTGTGTGCACAAATGGAAGAGTTATAATTTTTATAAGAAAAAAATGTATGGAGCTGACATGAAAAATGAGGATATCTCTGGAATCGCAAGGTTGGCCGTTATATCCTTGCACACTGTTATAGTACTATTTATTTGTGAATTTTTGACATACTTAATATTGCGGCATCACTTGCGATTTTTTTTTTTAAAAATCGTCAAAATTAAAAAATTAAAAATGTTTATGATATGTACATTTTAATGCTTAAATATGGCTATACCAAGTGTAACTTACAATATTTTTATGCTTAGACCAAAACATTCTAAGAAATCACAAAGTCGTATTACCTACTTATTTGAAATGATATGGTAATTATGAATTACATAATAATTTTTTCTTCTAAGAACTCTGTCGGAGCTTCCTGATCCTGAAGTTTCAGTAGTTCTACTGTTTCCTTAAAGTATGTCTGCCTCTTGTGGGCATCTAATTTTGGTCTTGTGGAAGAAATTAGAGGATCAGAAGAGACGATAAGCATATTGAGGATATCCTCGTTTGATGCTTGTCTACTCTTTTTCCTCGAATGGTGTTCTCTGAACCTCCTAAAGTCTCTGTTTCGGGCTTCTGAAGCTTCTTCCGAAAGACTTCCAATTGGTACAATAGCATTTTCTGCAATTATGTCCCCTCCGTGAATCAACAATTTGTGGACGGTTGATGACATGTAGTACCAATCATACAGTTCCACGTATTTTTCAGCGGTTGTTCTAGCATATTCTTTAAATTTCGGCACGTCTACAATCTCTCCAGATGTGATAGCTTGCAGAATCACAGCAAATCTGCGTATTAGGTCTTCATCTAATCCAGTGATCGCTGCAGTTTTATCAGGAAATTCAAAAAACCGCCTTGCTGTGTTCCCGTCGTTAGTTGTGCCTGATCCTTGCTTAACGATGTCAATCAAAAGGTTAAGATCATCTTTGAATCGATCTTGAATAAGTTTTTTTCGTGAATGCAATAACTCTTGATGACCTTCTCCTCTTGCAGACCACTTTTTGAAGTCGAGACGATACGCTATGTGTAGAAGACATTCCATCACATTAATGCGGGCATGAAGTGATGATAATCCGAACTCATACATACCAGAAGAAATGGTTTTTGACGCAATGACATCTAACTTATTAATTTCTGTAGGCTTAGCCAAACACAGGTAGCAGGCCGCATTTGACTTAGCTTCAGACAGATATGTACAAATTTTGCCGTCAATCATCGTCATCATTAATTTGTGACTAATTTCATGTCCTTGACATTTTGAGGGAACGAGAGCTTCAATTTCGTTATCCATTGCAGTTTTTTCATATATGACAACGTCTTTGGTTTCTTTCACAAAACTAAACTGGACTGGACGGCAATACATAGGTGAGCACATTGACTTATATTTCCTATCTCAATGGGTGAGCAGGGTTTTGGATTCACCCATACGGTGTCACCGTCAGCTGTCAACTTTAATGGAACCAAAGAGGTCATAAATATGCTGGAATCATCTTGACCACTCTCTATGTTTTGCTTATATCTACTTTGGTTAGATGCACCGTCAAATCCCCACTTTGATATTAATATCAATTGCTTATCTTGTATCGCATCAGGACTACGAATAGTTTCAAAAATTCTGTTCACTGTTAAATCTAGTAACGCTTGTAGTGCAATCTTAGCAGATGAATCCGTTACAGTCACAAATGTCTTCGGAGGGTAGCACTGTAGCTTAGCTTTTTGCACTTTATAGTAAGACGGATATATCTCCTTTGAACCTTTTCGATTAGTCGTTTCCCTTAATGTGATATATTGCAATTTCGATAGTTTTAATGAAAGTAGCAAACCCAGTGCTTTTTCTGGTGAAAATATTGTTGAAGGAGCTGGTTTGTTCAACATTTCCTTGATTTTTGCTGCTGCTTCTGGATTTTAGAGCATATGTTCAATAACAGATGCAATATCCTCACGACCATCTCCTTTCAAAAGTGCTGCAGCTGAATAAGCTACTTCATTAGGGTCATCGCCTATATGTTCATCAGATCGTCTCTTCTTCTGCTTGTTACTTAGATCTTCAAATGGCTTTCGAGATCTTTTTGTCATCGTTGAAGTTGATTTCATTGTTGAACTTGATGGTACAGGTTCAGGTACAGGTTCAGTAGAAATATTTTGACTTGTTAATTCTTGAATGAGCAAATTGGTTTGCACGCAGTTTGGCCAGTCAATATTTGCCTCAAGCCAATTACTGTAATCACGTCTAAAAACTTCACTTTTCCTGTGGGATCGTAACCATCTCTTTTGAACTGCCCGTGTAAATTTTCGACAAAATTCTTTCACGGTAACACTGTCTTCATCTGAAAGGCTAGAGCCCAGTCGAATAACAAGTGTGTTGAACAATATTTCGTGATCGAAAGACGAAGCATCCTGATTGCTCAGAATAACAAACAAATCCAAATTTGTAATAATGCTTTCCATTATTCACGATCACTGAGTAAAAAGACACGATAGGATAGATGTTAGTATTAGAAATGCTCTAAATGAACTGAAGTTGTGAATCCAATGTTTGACTATTTATTGTTATTGGCTAATGATGGTATCACATTTATCTAATTACTTTCATTAAGTTAATCCTGCACTAATTGCTAAATTAGCGAGTACCCCAAATTATTTTGGTACGTATCCTTTTAACTAGGTATATAGGTATTAAGTTTTATTAATCATTAGCTAATGTGGACTTGAGGCATTAGACAAGATTACGTATTACGTAATTCATAATTACCATGTCATTTCAAATGAAAATCACAAAGTAGGTAATACGACTTTGTGATTTCTTAGAATGTTTTGGTCTAAGCATAAAAATATTGTAAGTTACACTTGGTATAGCCATATTTAAGCATTAAAATGTACATATCATAAACATTTTTAATTTTTTAATTTTGATGATTTTTAAAAAAAAATCGCAAGTGATGCCGCAATATTAAGTATGTCAAAAATTCACAAATAAATAGTACTATAACAGTGTGCAAGGATATAACGGCCAACCTAGCGATTCCAGAGATATCCTCATTTTTCATGTCAGCTCCATACATTTTTTTCTTATAAAAATTATAACTCTTCCATTTGTGCACACAATTACTTCATATGACATTTTATAGAACAGTAATGATCAGCAGAAGTCATTTCCAGCAAAAAAAAAAATACATTTAAGAAATCGAGATCCTATGTCTTCTACAGCCGATTTTCGATCCACCGTGCGTCTTACGACTTCCACGCGAGTGAAGTCGCGGACAGAGCTAGTTAATTATAATGTTATTCGCAAAGTTTTGTTACAAAACATTAATAGAGGTACAAGTATAAGAAAGTACCAAAATACAAGTAAACAGACGATAATTTGCGTAGAAACAATTCAATTCAACAATGTTGGATATTTTATTATTGTTGCTTGTAAAACCTTTCATGTTCCCACGTAGTAGGTACATTAGGTAGGTAAATTACACCCACGTTATTACACATTCAGGAGTTTCCTATGGAACCTCGCAATGGTTTATTATCATATTTTTGTTTTGTTTACAATACTTTTGTTTTGGTAACTGTAGTAGATGGCCAGCTATTCACATTAACATTTCGAAATACATTTTCACAGGAGCTTACTTTTGTTCAACATTAATAATACTATTGTTCAACATTCATAATAGGTCGGGGAAAAAGTTTTTTATTTATTTTATTATTTATGTACACACAGTAAAACAGTTACAGATACGACTTATTAGTATTGAGTACCTACAAAGGTATTTTTTCGTATTGTACTCGTATAGTTATAAAGTTGTAGTAAAAGTCTTTGGCTGTATTGTTTGTATCTGGCTGGTTTTGATACCATTTAAATAGATGACATATAAAAATGAAAAGTAAAAAGGATTTCCCGCCAATTTTAAATTTGTTTTTCTGTCCGCCAAAATGAGTGAATCAAACGAAGAAATTCGATACATTTTGATGGTTTATTACAAAAAAAAAGGGAAAAATGCGATACAAGCCACAAAATCATGTGTTATGTTATGTTTATGGACTTAGTGTCAGTAAGAGTAGCACAAAGTTGGTTCAAGCGTTTTCAGTTCGGGAATTTTGATGGCAAAGAT
This sequence comes from Brachylomia viminalis, assembly GCA_937001585.2. Taxonomy (NCBI): domain Eukaryota; kingdom Metazoa; phylum Arthropoda; class Insecta; order Lepidoptera; family Noctuidae; genus Brachylomia; species Brachylomia viminalis. The sequence continues at coordinate 6,358,329 of OW443302.2, read as the reverse complement.
GCAACTCGCTCTGGTCGTCTTGTTACGGATAACGTCAATGTCATTTTTGACAAAGTGGAGTTGTATCGGCTGGCACATTAGCATATGACATAGCTGAAGAGTTAGGGGTTGACCACAAAATAGTTTTGACCCATTTGACAACGTCTGGGTATACAAAAATCTCGATATTTGGGCGCCACAAGAGCTAGGTCTTGAATTTGTATCTGAAATATGAAAGAACTTGTTCCAATAACAATAACTTTGAAGAATCTTTTATATGAAAACCATGTTCGTAACTTAGTACCTACAATCTGATAGAATCTGGTAACTTTCAACTTATTTATATTGGATTCCGAAACTTCATAAAGTTTTAGAGTACCTGTTTTAATAGCCGGAGGTTGTAAAGTTCTGGAAAATAAAGTCCAATTTGGGAATAAACCTTTTTTGCAGTCGGGTAAAATCCTTTGATTTCCCCAGTTATGTTTAATAGTACTATATAATATGGAGCGAGCCTATTGCCATCAACCGGGCACAAATCCAGAGTCCAGACTACTATAGAAAAATGGAATAACCCAAAAAAAAAAACAGAATTTGTAAAAGACCATTTTCTTTTATTCATCCAACTAAATAAATCATGACCTTCGTGTTGTTTAAACTGAATTGGTATTAATATACATGTCATAATCTTGTTAGCTCGTGTAACTCAGTTTGACTAAATAGGCAATTCTTCAACCAACGCCTCAGGCCCTGACTCCACCAAAGCGGAGATGGGCGGAGATGTGCGAAGCGGAGAGTAGAGGAGATGCTTAATTACTAGGTTGTATCCACCGAAGATATGCGGAGATGCGTACTGGCTAGACTGGAGCAGAGATGTGTTATAGCTAGAGCGGACCTGAGCTGCGTGCGACGAGTTGTGTGACGCGGGGGAACTAGCAGTGCCGCTCGCCGCACGCTCACATCTCCTCTCGTCTCCGCTGCGCGCCGTCGTCAGCTTGCGACGCACAGCTCACATCTCTGTTTTGTTTGCGCTAAGCAAATATGAGACATCTCTTCTCCTCTCTGCTCAACCGTATCTACTGAAGCTAAGAAGATACGAGATATGTAAATATCGAAATCAACACATCTCCTCTCCTCTCGTCTCGTCTCCGCTTTGGTGGAGGACCTTATGCGGTGTTTCCAAAGAATTAAAAACATAAACGTAAAGCAACATATTATCCGAATATCAAACCTAATTATGATGAGCCTCACTTCTGTATACAAGTGCGTGTAAAGTTTGATCATGCTTAGACTTCTCTCATTTCGTCTTTTTCCAGCACCCCAATTGCGTAACACACTTTCAATGAAAATCTGATGGATTTTGAAGGAAGTTGCTAATTCATTACTTCATTTATGTTTGAAAAATTCATCAGCACGACATCGAAAATGACGCAATGAATGCTGTTGAATTGTCAAAATATATTGCCCTTGCAAGTATTACGCAATTATCCCGCAGATTGCACAAGTATAACACACGAATTCTATCTAGCTGCCGCCGCTACCGGCAACACAAAACATCCGCATGTCGTCACGTTGCACGTAATTTCCTCTCCTCTACACACTCACAACCCAACCATAATATGAATCAGTATAAGAAGAACACAGTGTGGTGCAACATATATGAAAAATGTAAGTGGCTTTCCTATAGCGTCCGATACTGATACTCCACGATACTGGCTGAATCTGGGAAGCAACATCTGAGGCAGCGGCCAACTATTATCTCACGACAGTGAACTGCAGTCACTGTGACTGACTGAAATTATATCTATTGTAAAACACATAAAGGTGACAATGGTCTGGTCATGTCTGCCGAAGGAGCGATGTTCTTTGAATCGGCAAGCATAGCGCAACTCGGGCACGCCTATGTCTAGGAATACAATAGGCTATTTTATTGGATAGAACGAAGGTCACTTATCAACTAATACAATTACAGAGTGTAAGGGACATCGACGCGCAAAGAGTTACAGTGAATTCAGTAGATGAATAAAGACCCACCAGCGTTAAAATGTGTGTATTATGTATGCAAAGGTATGTGCTGAATTTATGGTTACACTTTGCACGTCGATTCCTTTTCACCGTGTATATTTATTATACCTACAAACTAAATGCCTACATACGGGGGTCACACTGAAAGTTTTTAGAATAGACCAGTAAGAAAAGCAGCCGATGGTTCTTTTTTTTAATTTCGAATGAGGAACTCTTTGGAAATCTGTAGATGTGTAATGAAGTCATAATGTCATTTGTTTTTACAAATTGGCGGCAATTTAAAAACGTCTGTCATGCGTCGAAATGGATTTGACTGCAGAAAATTTTCGTTCAATGATTTATTACGACTTTCGTTGCGGTCTTACTGAACAACAATGTTACGATAGACTTCGATTAGCATTTCATGACGAAGCCCCATCTTGTGCCACTGTTTACAACTGGTTTAATGAGTTTAAACGTGGTCGAAGCAATCTCACTGATGATTCGCGAGAAGAACGTTCATCTACGGCGACTACTGAATATAACGTGAGTGCTGTGTGGCTGATGATAGAAGCTGATAGAAGGGTGGTGGAATATTAACAGATTTGGCCAGCTTCAAGAATTGGTATTAGTCAAGTACAAAAAGTCTTACATGAAAATTTAGGCGTCAGAATGCTTTGTACTAGATTGGTACCTCATAATTTAACGGAAGATCAAAAATGCCGTCATTTGGATTGGTGCCGCTCAATGCTTGAAAAGTATGCCGGAGGTGACTCGAATGTAGTATAAGACATCGTCACAGGTGATGAAAGCTGGATATGTTGTTAAGAACCCGAAAACAAAAGACAATCTGCGCAATGGATGTTTCCATTCGAATTCCTTTTGGCGACAAAAGTAAAGAAGGACAAAAGTCTTGGGAAAAAGTTGATTGCCTCGTTCTTTGGACGGAGGGGTCATTTCGTAACAATTGTCCTAGAAGATAAACTATTTAAATAAATAATAAAAGATGATCTTAGAGGAATTCGTTTTATGAACCCTGAAGATGCCGTGACTGCGGTTGAAGAAGGCGTGGAAAGAAATCCCCAAAGAAGAGTGGGCCCACTGCTTCAGTCAATGGTTCCATCGCATGCGACGGTGCTTGGAAAGAAACGGAGACTTCTTCGAAAAGCAACAGAAAAATTAACAGGTTTCTACATCATTCCATTTTTTAGTTTCTAAAAACTATCAGTGTGACTAACGTACACATATAGCAAACAATGTTGCTTTAAAGCCCATTCTAAAATACGTTCAGAGAAACTCCGAAACTCGTCTACTGTATTTAAAACCGTGTATTACGTAAACAAAGAGCGGGACAGTAGTTAATTTTAGTTTCACTGACATGCAATTTACTTTAATTCTCTATAGTACTCATACAATTGCACGAATAAAAATATTCTTTACCTTTGCGAGTTATTTTATTTAAATGATCTTTTCTCTTACTGTCAGCAGCATGTTCTTATCTGCAGATGGCATCCACTTTGTTATTGTTGCTATTTAAAATATAATAATCCTAGTTTAAGTACCAATGTGACGTTTCATTTCATATAGATTTTCTGAGTTTTAAACGATGGATGAATTGTGTGAAAGATGTTATTATGGCTCAAGACTATTAGAAATGTTGAAAATGTATGGAAGAAAAAGAAATGTTGCTCCGATCACAAATAAATTGGGACCAGGGCAGGAGTACCTACGTTTTGAGTTTATCTTGGATATTACTGGTGAAGCAAAACAAGGTGGGAAATCTTCAAATAACTTCTCCCGCTCTGGGCGGAGCGGGAGGGCATGTCAGACTGTTACTGACTAACCCACCCGTGTTCCTTCAGTTGCCTGTGCCAGGGGCCACGCTAACCCTTTCGGACTTTCCCGCAACCCTGGCAAGCATCAGCCCTAGCGGACCCCGTCATTGTTGCTGACATCACTTTGAGACGTGCGTGGAACACAACGCGCCGTCGAGCCGGGCCTGGTTCTTAACGGACGGTGAGCTACCCATTGCTCGCCGTCCGCAAGCTACGGTGGCCGGGTATCGTAAGGGAATCCCGACGCCCAGGGTGTCTCCTGCAGCGACTAGTCGCGTGAGGGCGCGGACTTTGCCTCTCCCTCACGCGTTCCGCCTCCTCCTTCGTGAGCATTACTGCTGCGCAGAAGGAGGTAACGGCTTCCCATGCCCTCGCACTTCGTACCATGGCCTGGACCAGGTCCGGACGCGATGCCAGGGAAGAGCTGCTGGGGTCCCTAGATCGGGATCCGTGGGAACGCCCCTACCGTTGGGTACGGGGCAAGTTGCGTCCCTGGGCGCCTCTACTGGTGCAAAGCATGCAACCCCAGTTGCTAGAGGCGGTAGTATCGGCCCTCTTCCCTGAGCGAGCGGGACACGTTCCCCCGGCGATGGCTTCGCCCTCAGCCACAGACTCTCCAGAAGAGGAGAGCACCGATGTCCCCGAGGTGACGCAAGCAGAGACGAGAGCGGCCGTGTCGCGACTCCGGGCTAAGAACACAGCGCCCGAACCCGACGGAGCTCCTGGTCGAGCTCTCGTCCTGGCTCTGAAGGAGCTGGAGCCCCAGTAGAGGGGGCTCTTCACGGCATGTCTCGAGCAGGGTCAGTTTCCCAGTCTGTGGAAGGAGGGGAGGCTGGTCCTGCTCAGGAAGGAGGGTGCCCCGCGGACTCGCCGTCCGCGTATCGGCCCATAGTGCTGCTCGAAGAGGCCGGCAAACTTTTTGAGCGCATTATCGCAGATCGCCTCGTCAGCCACTTGTGCAGGGAGGGGCCGGACCTGGACGACAACCAATTCGGTTTTCGTCGGGGGCGCTCCACCATAGACGCCATCATGCGCGTGAGGGCCCTGGCGAAGGAGATAGTGTCCCAGAGTGGGGTGGTGCTGGCGGTGTCTTTAGACATCTCCAACGCATTCAACACCCTACCCTGGAGTTGTATTCGGGAGGCTCTGAAATACCATCGCGTGCCTCCCTACCTCCGCCGTACGGTAGGGGCTTATCTGGAGGATAGATGCGTCACCTATCGGGGACGTGACGGTGCCGGTCGGCACCTCATGTCGTGCGGTGTTCCACAGGGATCGGTCTTGGGACCGCTCCTGTGGAACATCGGCTACGAATGGGTGCTGAGAGGCGAGCTCCCGTCGGGCGCCGACTTGACGTGTTATGCGGACGACACGCTTGTCGCTGCCCGGGGGAGCTCGCACAGGGAAGCGACGTTGATAGCCACGGCTGCGGTGTCACAGGTGGTGAACCGCATCCGGCGCCTGGGCCTGGAGGTGGTCCTAAACAAGTCGGAGGCCATGGTGTTTCATGGCCCCCGACGTGCGCCGGCGCCGGGATCACATATCGTGGTCAGCGGGGCCCGGATAGCTGTCGAGTCCACCATGAAGTATCTGGGATTGGTGCTCGACAGAAGATGGGAATTCGGGTCCCACTTCCGGCGGCTGGTGCCCAAGCTGATGGGTGCAGGGCTTTCAACGTTGCTTCCTAACTTGGGGGGCCCGAGCGCCGCCTGTAGGCGGTTGTACGTGGGAATCGTGCGGTCCATGGCCCTGTATGGGGCCCCTGTGTGGGCGATGGACATGACGGCCGGCACTCTTGCCATTCTGCGTAAACCGCAGAGGGCGATGGCCGTCAGAGTCGTCCGCGGGTACCGCACGATTTTCTACGAGGCGGCTTGCGTCCTGGCCGGATCTCCGCCCTGGGACCTAGAGGCGAAAGTACTCGCGTCTTTATATCGATGGCGCGAGGAAGAGCGGGCACGGGGCTCGAGGCCGGTGCAGCGGCAGATCGCGCTGCGCCGAGAGGAACTCCGTCAGGTCGTGGTGGCGGAATGGCGGCAAAGGCTTCTGCGCCCTACCGCCGGCCTCGCTACCGTCGAGGCGATCCGGCCAGTACTCGACGACTGGCTCGGGAGAAGGCACGGCTCCCTGTCGTTTAGGGTGACGCAGGTGCTGTGGGGGCACGGCTGCTTCGGCAAGTACCTGTGCCGCATAGACAGGGAGCCGGACGCTCGGTGCCACCATTGCGTCCATTGCGGGGAGGACACGGCGCAACGCAACACACGCTCGCCGAGTGTGTAGCTTGGGAGGAGCAGCGCCGTGTCCTCACAAATGAAGTAGGAGGCGATCTGTCGCTGCCGGCCGTAGTGCGGAGGATGGTCGTTAGCGCAGAGTCGTGAGACGCGGTGGTGTCCTTCTGCGAGGACGTGATGTCGCAGAAGGAAACTGCGGAACGGGAGAGGGAGATCTCGACTCCCTTCCCCGGCCGCAGAAGGCGCACCGGGCGCAGGAGAAGGCCGGACAACGCCCTTTTCCGGCCCCATGAATGGGTCCAGGGGCGTGGGACTTGGGGAAGTCCTCGCCCCCTATTTGATGGACCCGAGGCGGAGGCGCGCGCGGGTGTCGGCGCGCGCCTCTGAGGCGACGGGGTAGTTAAACACCTCACTACCCCGTGCAGGAGACGAGGCCCGGACAGACCGGGCCAGCACTAGTGTGGGGCTGCGGAAGAACTTGGATTCCCGCGGCCCCGCGCGCACGTGCGAGGAGACACCGGGGTGGTTTTAGCCGGTAAGAGTAAGGCACGCCCCTCCGCCTTTTCCCCAGGCGGAGGTAGTCCATGAGGATTTCCCCCAGTTAAAAAAAAAAAAAAAGAAGGCCCGGACGCGAGAGTTGTGAGGAAACCTGGATTTATACTTAATGTAAGTCTGAAACTGCCAACTCGCGTGATGATCAATGCTGGTGCTTGCTCTGTATAAGAGTATTTGCACTGCAGTGAGACAATAATAGGCTGGTATTGTTATTATTTTTATATTCCTAGTTTCTTATTTTTCTACTGCTGGATAAATTCCTCTTGTCACAAAAAAATCGGCCAATTGTGAGTTGGACTCGCACATGAAAGGTTCCGTACCACAGGGCAAAAAACACCGAAAAAAAAACATGTTTCTTGTATTATAGCGGCAATAGAAATACACAATCTGTGAAAATCTTTGTCTACCTACCTATTACGGTTCATGAGATACAGCCCACTAACAGACAGACGGACGGACGGCGGAGGCTTAGTAGTAGGTTTCCGTTGGCACCCTTTGGGTACGGAACCCTTAAAAGGAACGAGCATTGATCACACCGCTTGATCACTGCATGTTTAAATACGTCCAGTTTACTCCTTAAAACTGAACATAAACCTCCATAAATGATAACGTAGGTTTTACATAATCTACTTGATATAATTAGAAGAGTGAAAATAACGCAATCATCGCTGGCCTAAGCGAAGAGTCCAAACTTGACTAACACAGAGTTAAAGTAATAAATAAAAAAAAAGTTTTCCGTTTAGGTACCAACCTTGTTTACACTCAAAAAACAAACCTTCGCTTCGAAGCCAACCGTCTGTTATCTGCACCGTGTCCATTCGACTCAGTGTTTAATCAATCAACAGTTGTGCCTATATAAATAATCTCGTGTACTCTCGTCCTTAGTAACGAGCTCTGACATGGATTTCCGTGTGGAATGCTGCGTTCGGCTCAATGACTGTGTAGAACAGAAATTAATTTTGATACAAACAAATACTACCTACATAATTTGCTGTAACAATTCACGCCAAGGGACTTTTGCATTCCATTAAACAGCAAACGTAACGTTTCAATCATAATGCGAGTATTTATTAGTTAGGATTAAATGCATCTCATCATGGAACACTGTTATTCCAAAAGGAGTTTAAAGCTAGATCAGCTGAAAACTTCAGAACGTAGAAAAAACTTGCTAGAAAAAAGGCTTGTTAAACGCAGAATAAGCTGTTGTTTCTCGGGCAGTAGGCTATGGCTAAAGGGTGTACACGTTCAAGTGAACCCGACAGTTGTGCCTCAAAGCTTTGCCGCACTATTGCTCAGACAGGCCGCTTAAAGGCCGACGACGACATCACCGAACAAGGGAAAAAACCAAAAAAACTGCAGGTACAAGTTCGTTTCGTTGAAATTTAATAGTCCAGCTAGCATTAAATTCTAGTGTGGTCAACCTCTTTCAATTAAACTGGCTTCCAAAAAAGTCTACAATTTCAAAGTCTTCTTATACCTACAGCGTGTCCTATTTGACCGTGATAAATGACCTGTCGTCTCGCCGGCATTGTATTCCAAATAATCTTCACAAGTACCACCAAATTGAAAGCACCTCAAACTACTTAGTGAATACATTTCAATAAAAAAAGTGTTTCTCTCAGCGCTGTAAGCCGTGTAATCTGAACAATCTGTGGAGTGTCACCACTTTTAGATTAATGGCTATGTTAATTATAATAAAATGAAGTCCAGGCGGTGAGTGGCAGCAGATAAATTGTTCTCTTAACATTCTAATAAGGCGTGATGGAAGTTTACAAGAAGTTTTGGATAGTAAAGCTGCAGTTATTATTAATATAATAACAATAATCCTTTATTTCAGGCAACTAAGGCCCATAAAACACAATACATATATGTATAAGCATATAACAATAACTATAAACTAATACATAACTAAAAGTAAAGACGCAAGAGTAAGTAAAGTAAAGTACTGCACACAAAGTGACGGCGTCGAGTTACACTGCGAGGTGTCGCGTAGCCGGCCGCGGAAACGCCGATACAGCACACCTTTCGGCCAAAACTCTTCCTTGAGGAAGGTCATCAAATTGTTAGTAGGAACCACGAACGACTTGAAATTAGTGTCATGGCGCCCCTCCAACTTCTCCACCCTCAAGGTCCAGTTGGTCTTCACCCGTATGTACTCTACGATGTCCTGAGCCTTCGTAGAGTGGTGCAAACGGGACACGTATAGCAGCGTCGCCGGTACTGCAGGACGCAGCAGTATGTTTGCTCCTGCCAGCGCCGTCCCACACTGGTTGCGATAAGTAGGCTTCCTCTTCTTTCTCACCACCTTGAAGAAACCGTCCTCATCGCAGGTGTTCTTCGGCGGAACCAGCTGCTCGTGGTTCATCTGGTTCATCACAGCACCTTTAGTTGCGCTCGGTGCCGAGTGACTCTGCTTTCCCCCATTTGATTTATGTGCTGGTCGTTTATTTTGCGACACAGCAGGTTTTGTCTTGGCGACAATTGCAGAATAGGCACGCTTGGGGGTAGATGTACCTATTACACGCGTCGCCTCCCTGGTAGGTACGATGCGATCAGCGGAACACGATGCAACGCTTGCATTCTTGACTGCCGATGACGTAGATTCATTCGCCGAGTGATACTGCAAACAGAAGCATTTTGTGCCTCGCGACGTGTGTTCACATTGGAGGCTTCCGGTGACCCACTTGCCGGAATAGCGTTTCACAAAAACGCTACCTGGGCTCGTAATTCACCAATAGTGATATCCGTTGACTCCAATTTGGACTTCATCTCAGCCTGGCTCACCTTCAGACTCGTGATGTCCTTCAGCAGCCTGGTGACGTCGACGTGGTCAAAAGTGACCGGAGGCAGCTTGTGCAGCTCCTTCGCTACAAAATCGGGCACATCATCCGGATCAGTCCTCTTCAGCAGATCAATGATATCCTGCAGACTCTTCTCGCCACCATTCCTCCGGCGAGACGGCATCTGTCCGACTTGGTCGAGTGTTTGAAACAACAGCAACTTGGCACTGCATACCTCTTCCTCTATGAAGGAGGACTTGCATATCTGCAAGATGCTGACCTCGTCCATGTAATCGATGGCATGCTTGACAAATGCCAAAAGCTCGTTAGCAATGAGCTGCTTTGCTGCCATTGCGTAGAAAATCTGGAAACAAGGGAACAGTCGTTTGTCCGCCAATACACACCAAAGATCACATTCCTCTGAATAATATCAAGTATGTAGTTACAACGAGTTGCACAAATGATTTTAATACGAAAAAAAACGTAATATTAATAAAACGTATCAACGTCATCTGACAACAAGACATGACATATTAATGTATTAATTTATATAGACATATACAAAAAATTAATTAAAGTTAAGAACATAGCCCGCACAAGGCTGCCATCTGTCATCGGTTTAGTAAATTGACTACCTACTTAAATTGCTCGTAGATATACATAATTTACAAACAGGTTTTCAATATTTAATAAATTGTTTTTGATTTTATATATTTTATTTTCTCTCTTACACTCTTACACACGCTGTCTACATCTCTAAGGGCTGATTTTTCAATAGTCAGATAACTTTTATCTGAGGAATAAATATTGCGGTTTAACAGCTTTTGTATAGAAAATATGTCAAACTGTCAGATTTATTCTTCAGATAAAAGTTATCCGACTATTGCAAAATCAGCCCTAAAGCAACTATCCTATCTCAGGTATGCTGGAAGATATTTCATTAGAAATAAGCATCACCTTTGTTCCTACTTTTCTTCTTGTCTGTTTTTTTTTAACGTTGACCCACACTAGGAATTTCTCCTGTATCGTGGATGCGTTTACAAACATTTAAACTCACATACACAAACGGAACAACTACTTGCAGGTCATACAAATATTTGTTCTGTGCGGGGATCGAACCCGCGACACGTAACACAGCAGTCAATCGCTTAACCACTGCGCCATCCGTGCCGTGTTTATATATGTGTGTACCTATATGGTTAAATAAATAAATAAATGATAAATATTATAGGTCAAATGTTTGAAATATTATTATGTCAACTGATAGCACGTTACGTCTGCGAATGCGCTGAATTGGTGAGCCTTGTGGTGGAATGGGAGTGACAACGTCATTGCTTGTCCCAGGGCTGTCATCGCTACCGCTTTTGGGACTACTCCAAGTCTCATCATCGCTCATCTGATCATGAGATGGGCCGGGGGTTACATTGCCATCAGTTGGCTCCATGGTTCCAAAATGTTCATTGTATTTTAGCACGAGCGTATCGAAGCATTCCTTGTTTTCGTCTTTGGTGAATATGAAAGTTGTATACACGTCGTACCCCTCTGATCCGACCAAATTCACCAATAAACTTGCTTTGACATTTGTTTCTTTGTGGACACCAGACACTTTCAGAAACACGTTGAATTGCTTCAGCCATTTTTGTCACGGTTCGGCCCGACTGACCGGCCCACCTTCCAGTCACAATTTTATTCCACCAGAGGCCGTGCGTGTTCCATTGTTTTCAATTGTCAAAATCACTATCACTTTTACGGTCTTTTTGAACATAAACGGGGGTCTATTGTGTGTTTATTTCAATTAATTGGCGCAGTGGTTAAGCGATTGACTGTACGAGTAGTTGTTCCGGGTCTGGCTGTTTGTGTATGTGAGTTTAAATGTTTGTAAATGCACCCACAATACAGGAGAAATTCCTAGTGTGGGGCAACGTGTTAAAAAATTAAGTAACTGTTGACTACGTAGGTGTATATTATAGTTTAACCTTACAAAACTAACAACTTAGCTTAGAGTTTTTCAAGCGAAAATTCAGTTCAAACTCAGGCAGTAAGCAAAGATACTGCAACTCACAATAATCACGGAGAATGGACCAGACACGCAGCCGTTTCTAAAATAAAAACATAGTATTTCTTTTGAATTTGAAGGAACATATTCAACTAGTTTCAGCTGTTATGCTCAAAAATACTTTTCAATGTTTTAAATTTTATATAATTTCGATCAGATATCTGCAATAGTAAATAATCGCAGAAACTGCCAAAACGAAAACTGCCAAACTTAAGGTCCAAAGTCTCTGGTTTTGTTAAGAAAATTTTCAGTAGCCGGAGTTTGTCGTGACAACCATTATGCGGAATTAGGCTCACCCCTAGGGAGTTGTCTAATAGGTAACATGGGATCTAACACCGTCATCAGCAAAATTTGGAAACGCACTACACCACGCATCCTTTGGGAAATACAGGTGATGTTGTAAATGATATACATGTATTTATGAAATTAACATGACCTAATTAATTTATAATTTCACAGGAGTGATAATTATCTATCAGGCCGTTGCTGTTTGTAGTAATATAATATCAGAGTAACAACGGGTATTGTTTTTGTTTTCCTTCGAGCAGAGAATTTATACAGCATGTTTACTTTATTCCCAGTTTATTTTTCAAACATTTAAACAATTTGATTGTTGTTGTTTATTTTATCAAGGCTGGAATGAAGCTGCTAAGTCTGTTTGTTGTAATTAACTGTGTGAGTAAGGGTTTTCACACAACTAAAGTTAAAACCAGAAATAAATCACGGTTTATAGGAAACCGAATAACAAAAAAATTATATTAGTTTAGGTAAACATTTTATTAGGTAAACATTCAACCTTGGTCCAGGCCATGGTACGGAGCGAGAGGGCTTGAGAAACCGTCACCTCCTTCTGCGAAGCAGTAATGTTCGCGAAGGAGGAGGCGGAACGCGTGAGGGAGAGGCAAAATTTGCGCCCTCACGCCCCTAGCCGCCGCAGGAGACGCCCTGGGCATCGGGAATCGCAGGCCGATTCCCGGCCACCGTAGGCGCGGGCTTGCGAACGGCGAGCAATGGGCAGTTCGCCGTTCGATAAGGACCAGGCCCGGGTCGACGGCCCGTTGTGTTCCACGCGCCCCTCAAAGAGATGTCAGCGCCAATGACGGGGTTTGCTAGGACCGATGCCTGCTAGGGTTGCGGAAAAGTCCAAGAGGGTTACCGTGGCCCCTGGCACAGGCAACTGAAGGAACACGGGTGGGTTTTAGTCAGTAAGAGTCTGACACGCCCTCCTGCTCTGCCCAGAGCGGGAGAAGTTATTTGATGATTTCCCACCCACAAAAAAAAAAAGGTAAACATTTTAAAACTGAGGGAAACTAAACGCCCTCAGCGTAATAACAATAAAACATCTATTGTGTCTCGTTCAGTGTCCTTCAACTGATTAGCATAAGCGTAATCAGCCTATGTTACCACTGCTGGGACACACAGTGGGCCCAGTGCGGGTTGATAGATGTCACATGTGTTCGAATTTTTGGATCTAGTAAAGGCCGGTTTCGTCACGTTGTTTGCCTTCACCGTTTTGAGAGCAGTGGTGATGAAATACAAAATGCCTTTTAAAATATTACTTAACCTTTATAATGCTCTCGCAGAGTCAATAATTTCAAATGGAATCACTAGCTACGGCAGAACATTTAAAACTTACATAGACAAAATATCTAACCTACAACTTTGTTTATTAAAAATAATTATACCTAATAAAATGAGAAAAACGTTTTATAATGGTGATGACGTAACAGATTTTTTTTTTAATTTTGTAAAATACTGCCAATACACACTAAAATACGAAAGTGGTTATTAATTGAACAGTTCACCAACAAAGACCTGCAAATCAAATTTAATCATGGCATAGTTGTTGCTATGCCATGATTAAATTTGAAATGGCAGCTCAATCGAAACTGGTAGTACCGAGATATAAGAACTATTACGGGAAACGAACGAACGCTTATTTAATACCTACTCTAATTTATGAGGTTCCAACAAAAATCTAATCGGAAATAACAAACAGTAATTATAAAAATAAATACAAAAAATTCATTGAATCTCTTTGAAATTGCATCATCCTGTTTAAATTTCATTCAATAGGTAATTAGTATCGTCGTTGTTTGTGTACTTACATTAAAGTTGTTAACTTGTTATTTACTAAATACCTCACACTTTTTTATATAATATCTAAACTTAAACTTTTTTATGTGTTGTGTGTATAATAACTAATACTACAGTGTTTCAACATCCGGACAAACCTATTGAGGTTTTTGTGATGTTTATGTTTATATTTTGTTTTGTTCTTTAATTAATAAACAATAAAAGAAATAAAAAAAATCATACAAAGTACAACGCTTGTCTGGGTTCGAACCTACGACCAACAACTCGTACGTTGCGGCCATTACCACTGGGCCACCACTGCTCTCAACCGATTAAATTAATTCAATTTTGTTCCGAATGGTGTCCTTCCTCGTAGCTTGACACTGACATGACACACTCTTTGCCACTTTACCCGTACCTACCTACCTACTGACTGACACACTAGCTATGCATCAGCTATTCTGTTACAACCCGCACTGTCTCAGCTAATTTAAACTCATGCAACCCTAACTTGCACTGTCGCACTGTGCAGGGCATAACCCTTTGCCAAAACTGGTTGCACAAATCAGAAACACTAAAAATAGCTACCTTTAGAAGTACTAGCGTGAACGCTACGAACGATTTTAGAATAAAAAAAACAACTATGCGATAGTTTTCTGGTTTAAATTTTTGCGACCAGCACAGTAAGTAGGATCACCCATGGATAGTTATTAATAAAGTCTTTATTTATTTATTTATTATTATTAAGGCACATCAACAACACAAACACAAACATTTACAAATAAAAGAGAACAGAGACATGTACACATGTATACATGAGACGTAAACACCAGACGTGTTTACGTCAATTACAGACGTACACAGCATTCACAACAAAATAGAAGAAAAAAAAACAGTATTCACGTTACAAAAAGTCTTAAAACTAAGTTACCTACTATTATGTACGAAACGAGTATTTAATTTGTATTTAAATCGTTCGGACTTACGTTACGCTTACAACGCTCGTTCGTGCTAGACCCACTAATCCGGTTGCTTGTTTACAACAATATAATCTTCCTATGAGAAATTTACAGGATAACGAGAACCGTATTTTATTAGGGTATCCCGTTTTATTCCACATATAGGAAGGGTTTCACAAAATTAATTGCCGATTACTAGGAGCTGAACACGCTCGAAACAGATGAGGTTACGAGAAAATTATATAATTGAATACCCCCAATAGCTATTCTACGCGGGGCGAATGGTCTATTAAATTGGTGTCGTAAATAACCTATTTAGGGTGCTCAGTTATTTCTGTTGTCTAGTTTTTCAATTTGGTTTTGATGGCAATATTATGCTTTGGGTTAGATTGCTTAGTAAATAATTTTTTCTCCTTTTTTTCTCTGTCCTTTTATATAATTTTAATAAATTTAACCAACACAAAAAATACCGATATGTACATACCTATTATATTTTTTTAATCATCTGTTTTATTTACAAATTACACGCTAAACTGTGCCAAATTTTTTTCTTTATTTTGGATACATGTGACACCTATAAATATATACTCAGTTTTGACGTTTAGCTAACAACAGCTGAATAAGGGATTTAGTTGATAAGCCTTCATATAAATAAGATAAAATAGAAAGCTCTTAAATCTCATCTTTCGTAAAGCGCAACAGCATCCTAATCCTCCGGTTTCTGCAAATAAATCATTCAGTTACGAAACTTATATCTGCATCGAAAATAAAATGTACCTACCTACGAGCATCAGTTTTAAGAACCCAAACAATAATTCACATAATAAAATGTATAATTTTGTAACAATACGGCTATTACAAGATACAAGATTCATTACATTTCAGTGCAACAGGTTTGGTCTCTGACCATTGCGTCGATTGCTTTATTGACTACGTCAAGTCATGCAACTATAGAAGGTATGAGGAACAGGGTGTAAAGTTCACTCATCCTCTATAGAAAAGGGAGGATCCTGCGACTAGATGGGTGTCGTGTCTGGTGGGCACCTGCCCCACGATTGATGTCGGGACGCTGTTTATAGTATGCTAGTTGCGCGGTAAACTCTGCTTGCGCGGTGCAGGATTTTGCGTGACGTCAGTGTGATGCTTAGTTCGCATGTGGCGATTTAGATACCGCTACACGACTATTCGTGCCAGTTTGAACACCTCCATACAAGTTTTGTTGACACAATCGGCACGAGTGAATTACGTCCCGTATACCGCGTGGTATTAGCTTCAGTGATATGACATAAAATTATGATGAAATAATGTTTATTTCTGTAAGTACTTACCTAGATCTTTATATTATTAGTTCCATTTTATTTCGGACAGAATCCTGAAAAGTGTTAGTAACAATTTTTCTTAAGATCAATGTTAGTATGTACCTAATATAAAAAAAAACTATTTTATTTATACTACAATTGCCCCGTAACTATTCCCACTCAGTGTACTTTTATGGGACAGTCATGTCGGGAAACAATCATTTTAAAAATTCTGTTGGTGATACCGCGCAGTCTTTGAAATAGTGACGCCACTTTCTTACATACTATAGCGTGAAAACCGTCAACGGGCGCATTTGCGAACATTTGCGACGCAATATAATGCCGCGGCAACCCCAACAGCATTCAGAAAGCATTGTTGTACTGAATACGCAGGACGTTGTAGGCTCGTTGCGTATACCGAACCCACAGGCCGCTCGAGTAAAAGGGTTGTCAATATGCGCTAAAGAGGGTTACCTTAACTTCCTTTGTACATCGGGGGAGCCTACGGGCCAGCATTTTGCTCCTTACTGCCAACGCCCTGCGTTCTCTTTCTATATCTGGGTCATCACAATAAACACTACTTACAGTAAAAAGGTGAAAGATGTCATAAAACACTTTTACACGTAAATTTTTCGGTAATTTTTTAAAAACGAGATGGCTCGTATTTGATGATGATGATTTTAAACAATATGGTTTGGCCAGAGCTTTATCCTTTTCAGAATAACACGTGTACCTACTATCAGTGCTACAGACAAGCTTTCAACATATTGGTACAACCAAACACCACCAAAACATAGGTGTAAACAACGTTTGGTCACTTCGCCAGAAATCTGGGTTGGTCGGATTACATTTGACGGGAAGCTATGACACGGGATCAAAACCTGTGCGAGACCGACATCGAAATAATGTAAAAAGATTTTATTGTGAAAATCTTCGCCGTTTCTGATATTATTTGAAGGCCAAACCGCTACTTATTAAGTGTTTAATACTTAATTAAAACATAGAATATCAGCTGATCCATTTATTAAATAATTCAGAATATTGTTTAATGTTGTTACTTGAAAACTTCAAAGGATTGTATTAATTAAAACAAACTCCAAACCTACTTCAAATAATTCCAAGTAGGTAAGATAGTTAGTTCTAAGAAAGATAACTAAATTAAGTTAACTCAAAATAGTTCCAAGTAAGATAACTAAAGTCAGTCAAGATGTTAAAAGGCACAAAGATATTTCATGGCTCGCCTGAAAGTAAAATGTCAAAATCAGTACCTCAAAACACGTCAAATCAAATCAAATCAGAATATTTTATTTCACATAAACCCACCTAGCTTTTGACGTTTCATAAGTGTCCATCACATATGAAACGTCAAAAGCTAGGTGCACAGTTTCGAATTTCGAATTTCGGTCGTTTCTCTTTTAAAAATAATTTACTTTCACAATGTTTTCAAATTACAGTGTTTATAGGTATGGGAGGGCAGTGTAGGCCTGTCAACACCAAACACCAAATCTGGATTATGTCAAAAAAGAATGTAAAAAAAAACAAATTTGGGAGCAGTTAATAGACATTTACATAGTGATGCCGTGGATGAGGTACCAGAAGAAATTATCGCCAGACTTTTTTATCTTTAACGTAGTCTATAATCTTATAATATGCTTTTTTGATAAGGATACGTTTGATGTGGGTTTTGAACTTCCCATCGCTAAGTCCTGTAACCGACTTTAGCAACTTGTTATAAAAGCGGATTATAAAGGGGAATGCCAAGGTCTCCTAAAAGACTCGACCAGAACCAACAAAGATGAGCTATAAGGGGAACCTATATCATAAAAAAGGAAAATAATTGAATTTGATAGTATAATTAGTTTTCTATTAGAAGTACACCAAAAAAAGTTATAGTTCTTTAAAGTAGACCACTTAATACTTCTGATTTTAACGATAACATGACTTACAACTATTATATATTGAATTAAATTAATGACTTTTGGCACATTATCCCCACATATAGATACGTTTTTATAGTAAAAATATAACATGCCTACATTATTTTCGAATGCATGAAAAAAAACCACATGTACTTATACATTTTAACAATTTAGTAGGCAGGTTCAGATGGTCGGTTGGGCGAGCCAGGTCAGCAAGTAATACAGGTTCAGTACGTGTCGGCGTCGTAAGTGGTAGAAAAATCGGAGTCCGGAACACGGCAAACAACACAAAACTCAAAAAAAACACGGGAACACTTCGTCGCTCGTGATGATAACACGCGGGAGAAGTAAAATAAAACTTTTTAACAATAACAAATACAATTACTTACACGGCAAGTCGAAATCAAAATCAGTCCTAGATGATTTAGATACGCTGTCATCTTTAATTCAACGCCATCTGTAACATACTCTAAGTAACTCGTAAAAAGTTTGTAACATTTATGTCCAAATAAACAGCCAAAGTCACGATCAGGCCATGATAGGACGTTGATATTACCTGCGGCAAGTGTATTTGCAACGACTCTGACTGTGTGTGGACGTGCATTATCATGCATAAGCAGAAATTAAGCACCAAATTGAGTCCATAAAGGAATGACAACATCTAATACATTCGTTTAAGCGTAAATCTGTAGCGGCATCTACATCGCCACATCCGAGCTGCGCATCACACTGACTTCACGCAAATCCTGCATCACGCAAGCAGAGTTTACCGCGCGAGTAGCATATATACAACTTCCCGACATCAATCGTTGAGCAGTTGCCCACCAGACACGACCCCCACCTGGTCGGAGGATCCTCCCTTTTCTATGGAGGTATGAGTGAACTTTACACCCTGTTTCACGTACAACTATTAAAATTAAATTAAATTAAAAGGTTTATTGGAGAAACTTGTACAACTTTTACAGTAAATCTTTTAAGTAAAAGATATAATACCTGTGCTAGGAGACCCCGGTCTTCAATGTCAAATTATGAAATGGTAAAAGTGGTGTACAAAACAAAACAGAAATTAAACAAAAAATTACAAGTAAAATTTCAAACTAAACAAGAAGACATGAACTATAACTAAAAAAAAGGGAAAGTAACTTAAAGACATAACCTAAAATAGTGTGTGTGTGTGCGCATGTGATTGTGTGTATGTGTGTGCGTGTGTGTATCATTTCAACTCTTATTGACGATGCTTGCAGCAATAATTCAATGTCATCATAGGTCTTCAGTTTTAGCCATTGAACTATTGCCCTTCTGCAGTCTTTAGTAGTCATAGTATAGATGTTAACTATTTTATTTATTTATTTTATTATTATATCTATAAATCTGTGCAATGAGATTGCCTCTGATCCAAATCAGTTCGGTCTTTCCACCACTGTATGCATGGACTTCCTGCCATGTTCTAAACGTTATTGGCTCCCAGGAGTTTTATTGACCAAAGTGGTTTTCGTCAGAAAAACACACAAAAACGCCAGTTTTCTTCTGCTCTATTTCTTGTATTCACGAGCCCGTTCCATTATAAACGGGCTCTGCAATTGCGGGGCTCAATAGGTGGTACACGTAGCGGCCTTCGGGAGCGGAGATTGATTTCATGCAAGCGTTTTATTATGGTTGGATCGCTTATTAACATCCCTGAAGAGCTATGAAGCCTCATAACCAACACCATCGCGGTCATTGTACGATTTCGTGGAGCAGTAATTTGTAGATATATAACGACCTAGTCTGCGTATGGTGATGCGAGCTCGTCGTCCATGTCGGTCTGCCACGCTGCCAGTGATACAGTAACGTGCCCAAAGTCGACTTATGACACTCTGCGTAGTGCCCAGAGCGATTGCCATCAGAACGTTGCCGAGGACCAGCTTCCAACATTCCTACGGCTCTGATAATTTCTTCCCGGCTCAAATGACGTCTTCTCTCCATAATAACGTTCTTTTGTATTGGTTCTACTCAGAGTATTGCAGAACTTTTACTGATATGGCCTCAAACCCGTTGCGGGATTATACAATATGTAACAAAAACCCTGTTGTTCCTTTTAGGGACGTATACATTTACCTACAAGAACAACATTGATGAAATAATAATTAAAAAAAAAAATGAGCATTGGCCAGTCGAGAGGTCAATAACAAATAACTATTAAAATCGGCACATTCAAAAAAATTTTTAGGGTATCTGATTTTACAAGTACATCTTTGTTTCGCTAAATAGCCTACGAGTTCGGCGACTTTCTTTGAAGCGATAGAAGATGCCGCCAAAGCTACCGCGGCGCGCATGGGCCCCGTGTCGGTACCACGTGCCTACCTAGCCCCCTCCCCCCCCTGACCTACGTAGTGAGTGACTTGTGATTTGTTTACGTAGTTTATTTACCATGTCCTATTCTAAGGTAGAATATTTTAATATGCTGATGTGCACGCAGACTCTACCAAGAAGCAGGCAGACCGAGGACTCGAGACATTGACACCGAGGAGCAAGTGTTGGACTTGCAAGATCACCTGATCTGACGCCTTTAGATCTTTCCTCTGGGGCAGTGTAAAGCAACAGCTGTTCAAAAACACGTGCGATACGGAGTTCGAAATGCGTTCACAGATAGTAGCAGCATTTGACCACATCAAGTCCGATACCTCCGTTCTGCGGAGCGTACGTAGGCGTCAAAGACATCATAATAAATTAATGCATTCAAATAAACTTATGGTTTTAAGTGACAGACGCGGCGACTTTGTTTTTTTTTTTTAATGTAGTGAAGTGTTAAATGTAGTTTTAACAATTATCAATTGTGCAAAATACCGTGTAAACCAACATTTTCAAACATTCATTCGTTAAAGTGAAAAACAACAGCTGACAAGGTCACGAACTTTTGTAGCAAAATAGGTACTTAGGTAAGTGGCGGCGGTGTACCGGCGGCGGCGCAGCGCCGATCAAAGAGAGTGGGCGGGAACATTCTATTTTTTTCTGGTTTCGCGTCATCGTTTCATGCAGAATTGCAGAGGTAAGAAATCAGTTAAACATTACAAATATTAATAATTAAATATTTATTTTAATTATTTTTTTGAACAGTTTTTTATAAATGACTTGCTTTATTACGTATGTATACCGATTCTTAAAACGTAGGTAAAAGGAACAACAGGGTTTTTGTTACATATTGTATAGGAATACAAATTGACAGAAGATTTTCATCTTTTGACCAAAATTCAAAAACTATTTATTCACTTTTCAAATGGCGAAATCGACTAAAGAGTACTTATAGAGTTACAAAAAATATAATTAAAAACCAAATTTTTAGTAACTTGCAAAAACGTGCTTGGTCCTAAATACACTTTTGATGTGTGTATTTAGTTTGAAAACGGGGCTGGCATAATCTTTCGCGATTGAATCCTTTTTTCCAAATTAAGATATTAATAAAATAACTAACATAACGGAGGAAATGTTGGTGTACTGTTATATAAACCTAGAGGTTAGACATAAAATCTTAGACATAACATCATGCCTACCACGGTAGACCGGGGTAGGCGTGATGTTATGTCTAAGTCTACATAAATCAATTGCTAAAAGACCTACTAAAGAAAACACAGACTAACACCCAGACACTATGCACATACGTCAGACGACAGACAATCTTCTTCCTACCCGCGTACACCCGACATATTTATATCCAAAGGCCTATCGTAAACTCCATTTATAGCCCGTCAAGCGAACGAAATTATTTTACTTGTTCCAGATAAGGTTGAAATACTCCCGTGGTTCCGGGAAAACATTCGGGTCGGTAATGTTAGATATTTTGGGAACCAAGTGAATGTTGGACCGTCATAAAGTGCACATGTATTTTAATGCTGGTTGTTATGGTCCTATTGTATAGTCCACCTCATAATTACTATACCACCCTTTTTTTTTTTTTTTTTTTGTGGGTGGGAAATCATCAAATAACTTCTCCCGCTCTGGGCAGAGCAGGAGGGCGTGTCAGACTCTTACTGACTAAAACCCACCCGTGTTCCTTCAGTTGCCTGTGCCAGGGGCCACGGTAACCCTCTTGGACTTTTCCGCAACCCTAGCAGGCATTGGTCCTAGCAAACCCCGTCATTGGTGCTGACATCTCTTTGAGGCGCGCGTGGAACACAACGCGCCGTCGACCCGGGCCTGGTCCTTATCGAACGGCGAGCTGCCCATTGCTCGCCGTTCGCAAGCCCGCGCCTACGGTGGCCGGGAATCAGCCTGCGATTCCCGACGCCCAGGGCGTCTCCTGCGGCGGCTAGGGGCGTGAGGGCGCAAATTTTGCCTCTCCCTCCTTCTTCCGCCTCCTCCCGGCTCCTCCTTCGCGAACATTACTGCTTCGCAGAAGGAGGTGTACTATACCACCCTAAGGTAAAATGTCATTGGCACGTTTTATCGATAAGGTGTATTTTGCTTTCAAGACCATTGTGTCTGATAGTTTCAACCTTACGGCAAATTTTACCAACGATAAACCACGGTTAAGAGCTGTCAGTGTCATTACTTTCTGTAAAATATTAACACCGACAGCTCTTGAACGCGGTTTAGATGTGCTGAATCTCGTTCAGTTTCATTTGTGAAATTCACACGTTGTTGTCAAAAGTGGTAAAGCAATAACTTGGTCTCTTTGTCATTATGTAGGTATATTATAACCAATGTAACCGGATGAATTACTTAACAAAGATAATTCATTTAAATCTCGTACGCCTAGTTTCCATTAAGTAAATGTGTGATAACAATTAGGTAGCTTCTCTTTTCAGATGACACTATGGCAAACTCTCAAGTATCAAACTTTTGACGAACTGAAGGACACCACTGATTGCGAAAAAACGTGGCTATTTACTGGGTGCAAACGATAGAAATAAACTAGAAAAAAATTACTGTTGATACATATACAAGAAGAAATAGTATGTTTTTCTGCGATATATTCACGAGACTCGTCGTAGCATAAAATCAGGACAGGTCTCAGTGAGAGGGAGTGCGGTAGATGTCAAATGTTTCCGAATTTTTGTTTCTAGGACATGCCGCGGCCGTGGTAATGAAATAATTTTACAGAAAGTATAGTGCCTGCCTTGGTTCGAACCTACGACCTACAATTCGTAAGTCGCGGCCGTTACCACTGGGCCACCAGTGCTCGACACATACATTTATTGCATACATAGAGGACCGGGCAAGTAATTAAACATTTATTACATTATTGGAATGCAAAGCTATTAATAATCTTAGAATCTGTGATAGTTTAGGTGCTAATATTAGCTATTAAACCGGGAGTTATTAGGTTATTTGCCACGTTTAATGGCTAGATAAATTCAGCAGAGATTTCGTCGGGTCGTATAATTTTGAGAAGGAATATTTCATCTCCTTTCTCGTAAGTAAGGTAGGTATATAAGGATGATTGAGACATGATCTATGTATTACATAATACTCCAATTACCAATTTAATTACTTGAGGGCCTTGAGAAGTGGCAATTGCTTTCAAAACGAATTTCTACAACGACTTTCAACAGAACTGACTTTCGGTAGTAGTCAAATTCAAAACATATTATTTCACATATAGTTACCTACATGGGCACTTATGAAACGTCAGAAGCTAGGTGGACGGTTCCAATTGGTCGTTTCTTATGGAGAAGGGTTGGTAAGATACTACACGGTTATTCTTTAATAAACAATTGGCTTTTACAAAGTTTTCAAATTACAATAATAATAGGTATGCGAGGATAAAATGTAGGCCTGTCAACAAGTATCAGGTATTTAACAAATTAGAAAATGTTCAACAAATCTACAGTCTTTAGGTCCTGCAACGTTCTCACATTCACAAAATATAAAAGAATATATATTAAGGTTTCAGAAGCAAAATTTATTTAAAAAAAAAACAACGATCTTACACACATTCAATAATTTTAATAAAAAGGAAAAGTTTCCTACAAATCTGATTTAACTTGCATTTAACAGAATTAATTACAAAAAATAAGACACCAAATCACTCAAGAACGAAAATTGTACGTACGTACAGAGCTTAATTACACCGTTACCGACTTGAATTGAAATAACGGACAATAACAAATCACGTCGACAACTACCGCACACGAAGAGGGCCAGCGAGCAAATGACCGACACAGCCGCGCTTGCCGCCTTTTATAGACATGTTTTTACAATAGAAACCTATTCCCTAAATACACACATCAAAAGTGTCTAGGGATCAAGCATTTTTATGCGGATTTCTTGAGATTAAGATGTGGCTTTGTAATAAATTTATGATTTTATAAATTTATATGGATCCTTTTTGGTGCATTTCATAATTTGAATCAGGAACTGTGAATCAAATTCGAGTAAAAGATGAAAATCAGCTGTCAATATTTTCCCTATAAAAACATACAACGCATTGAAGACATTATTAGTGCTACTGTTTCCCTACTACTGATTAAAACCAACGTTATTATGGAGCGGCGACGTCATTTAAGCAGGGAAGAAATGCTCAGAGCCGTGGGAATGATAGAAGCTGGTTCCCGGCAACGTACTGTGGCTTTAGCTCTGAATACAAGTCAGAGTGTTATCAGTCGACTTTGGACACGTTACCGAAGCACTGGTACCGTGGCTGAGCGCCATGGAGGACGGTATCGCTGCACCACACGGAGACAAGACCGATACATTCAAATCTTAACTCGAAGAGCTCCAACATAACCGCCATGATGTTAGCCGTGAGGCTTCATCACTCTTCAGGGAACTTAATTAGCGACCAAACAGTCAGAAACCGCTTGCATGAAGTGAACCTTCATTCCCGAAGACCGCTACGGGTACCACCTATAGCAATGCACAATCGTAGGATTCGATATCAATGGGCTCTTGAACACAGAAATTGGGCAGAAGAACAATGGCGTTTCGTGTGCTTTTCTGATGAGTCTCGTTTTGGTATGAGACCGGATACAAGACGTATACGACACTGGAGAACCCCTGGATGCCAACAGCGATTAAAATCCTGCCAGGAAGTCCATCCTTATAGTGGTGGAACCATCATGGTATGGGCGGGTATTTGGATCGGCGGAAGAACTGAGTTGATTTGGATCAGAGGCAACCTCAACGCTCAAATTTATGCTGAGACGATTGTATCAGACGTCATCGTTCCTCTACAAGTGCAAATCGGTCCCTTATTTCAGTTAATGCATGATAATGCACGACCGCACACCGCAAGAGTTGTAAGACAGACTCTCGCCGCAGCTAACATCAATGTCCTGCCCTGGCCTGCTCAGTCGCCAGACTTGAACCCGATTGAGCATGCATGGGATATGCTACAGAGAAGAGCTCTGCCGAATATGGAGGGTATCCAGTCGCAAGAAGACCTTTTTTTGTTGTTGCAACGAACATGGGCGGCCATTCCACAGCGTGATTTGGATGAACTCATTTTGAGTATGCCAAACCGATGTTCTTGTGTTGTTAGTGTTCGCGGTAGAAACACGGATTATTAATTGTTTAAGTTACCCAATAAAATTTTAAAGAAAACTGTTATTTCAGTCTTTTTTTCGAACTTTTGTGTTAGTGGTTCAAATGTCAAAAATCCCTTTATTAGGAAAATGGCAAATTTCTTTATTAATGCAAAGGTGACTTGGTTTATCGTTACTGTGACAAACGAAAACACTTTATTTTATGAATCCTTAAAGAAAATTTTAATTAATATCAATCAGGAGAAAAGTTATTGCAAAAATATATGTTGATCCCTAGACACTTTTGATGTGTGTATATATAAAGGACTAGCTGACCCCGCAAACTTCGTACCGCCTAACATTTTTTTTTTTTTACTTTTTCTCTCCGTATGAACCATCCTCGTACTTCAAGGAATATTCTAAAAAAAGAATTAGCAAAATAGGTCCATCCGTTCTTGAGTTATAAAATTACAACGAAAAGTGGCATTGATTTTTCTAGATAAGGATAAATAAATAGTAAAAATAAAAACGTATTTACTTAAACGAAATTTCATGATGGCCATTACAACTGTAGCTTATGTCAATCCACAACATTTTTTACTTTTCCATCATCGTTTTTTTTTCGCAATTTTGCTCCAAGTATGTAGCAGTTCAGTAGTGTTCATTTTCGGGCTAATATTATAATTAATAGCGTCTATAGAAACCCCAGCCGAAGTCTGTTTTCTCGATAGCTGTAACCTGCTACAGCCTTTCAAATTTGTGCGGCATTGCTACCGCGACGGAACTGGTATTTCATAATTATTCGTATTTTTATCGTGTCCATAATGATGAAAAATATACAAATATAGTGAAAACAAAACACTAATCAATAAACAAATGTCTGAGTTTGAAAATACAATTCCATATTTTTTTTATAAAATTCATTTGAATTTAGAATGTATTGCCAGCCATACATAAATTATGTTTCAAATGGCCAGTGTTGTAAAACGGCAACTTCATAGGTAAAGACCTAATATATAAAAACACAAGAACTTACAAGAAAGCTTCTGCAATTTTCCGACAAATCGTACAGTATACTTGCAAATCTTGACGACATGGTTGGCGCAGTGGTTAAGCGATTGACTGCTGCGCTGCGTGTCGCGGGTTCGATTCCCGCACGGAACAAATATTTGTATGACCTGCAAGTAGTTGTTCCGGGTCTGGCTGTTTGTGTATGTAAGTTTAAATGTTTGTAAACGCACCCACAATACAGGAGAAATCCCTAGTGTGGGGCATTAAAAAAAAACTTGCAAGTTAGTATCGGATAGTCTATCAGATATTTTCTAACTGCATCGCAAAGTTAAACTACTTTTCCTGTAATAATAGAACCTAATAATAGAAAAGCAATTTTGTTACTAGCTATTGTAGCGAAATAACGTTACTACGTGCCTAAAATCTTCATTTAGTATAATGGAAGATAGAATTTAGTCTACGCTGCTTCCTGTGAGCCCTAAAGTACCTACCTAATAATAATAATGTTACTATTATGAATAAGAAAATATGTCCAAGAGATGACTTGGTATTACCGAACTAAACTATAAAAGGGGTACCTTTTCAAATAACTAATTTAAGTTTTAATTTCTTAACTTTTTGGAGTTTCATGGTTTTATTGCGATGAAAACGAATTCAAATCTCGTTTTCGCAGTAGGTAAAGTTTGTTTGCTTTTAGCAACATCCCATAGTAATTATATTAATTAATAAAAAACATTTTTGAGGAAAGATTTTGTAAGTCAGCCTCCCTGAAAACTCGTATCACTTTATCAAAGTTCTAATGACTTCTCCGCTTTCATAGTTTTCAGAGCTTGAAAACTCTTGCTGCGTTTACCTACCTATTTTAAAGATTTTTACATATTAATTTGAAGTAGATAATGGTGAGCTATTGGAAAGGCCTCTTTCCAGCAGTGGGCTGCTGTACACTGATAATGATGATAATAGGTACATGTAAAGGCCACAAAGAACATTTTTAAAATTATGTGTTATTTTGTTTCAAGCGATGATATTTAAAGAGTGCTGGTACTAATGCAGAAATTCGAGACTGACTGACTCGTAGAACCCAGCGAATGCTAAAGTATTTTTTATATCCTGTATTCATAAGAACTAAAGTTCTTAATAATTGATAAGCAATTTAACTTTTACTTAATTACACTCGAGAGCAATGAATTCGGGTCACTTAAAGAATCCTAAAAATCTCGGAAACTGAAAATGCTAGGTTAATGCAATAAATTGTATTTAATAGACAATGTAATACTCCTTAAATGAAGGTATTAAAACTTCTTAGTTATTGTAAAGTTATATCATAAAAAAATCAAATTTGAAAAAGGGCCACTTTCGAAGATGGAACTACGAAATTACAGCATTTGGTTTTGCTTTTGTTTGTAATCTGTCATTTATGTGGGTACATAAACCATGTTGATAGTGCTCTATATTCATTATTCAAGCTGAAATTATGTCGCTTACGCCTGAAGAATGCACCAGAATACTTACAATGCTGGAAACCGGCCGGAGTCAGCGCGATACAGCCAGGACTGTCGGTGTGTCGCTGTCAACAGTACAAAGAGTTCTCCGACGTTACGAAGAAACTGGTTCTAACCTACGCAGACCAGGAACGGGCAGAACCAGGTGTACCACAGCACGAGAAGACCGATACTTGGTGAACACCATGCTTCGAAATCGCTTTCTCACAGGAACTGAACTCACCAATCAGTTTCGACGCCTCGGAGGAAGTAACCCAAGTGCATGGACAGTAAGACGTCGGCTTGCTGAATCTAACTTAAAACCCCTTAGACCTGCAAACGGCCCTAAACTGGAGCGTGGGCATCGTATTTCAAGACTAAGATATGCCCAGAGCCACGTAAATTGGAGTATTGAAGATTGGTCAAAAGTTATGTTCTCCGACGAATCAAAATTTATGCTCTACAAGCACGATGGAAGACACAGAGTGTATCGAAGACCAGGGGAAAGATTCAAGCAAGCATGCATCGAAGAAAAAGTAGCCTACGGTGGTGGGTCTGTACTTGTGTGGGCCGGAATTTCTTCTGAAAGTCGCACAGAGCTGGTGATCATAGAAAACGGCTCTTTAACTAGCGTAAGATATGTGGAAGAAATCCTCAATGATCACGTTGGTCCATTTATGGTCAATTTAGGTGAGGATGCTATATTTATGCATGACAATGCCCGACCTCATACAGGTAGGATTGTGAATGACTACCTTCAAGAGATGAACATTACTCGTATGGAGTGGCCAGCGCGCAGCCCGGATATCAACCCGATCGAGCATGCTTGGGACGAGCTAGGCAGATGCGTAAAACAACGAAACCCTCCCCCAATCACGCTTCGTGAGCTCAAAATTGCTCTCACAGAGGAATGGGAGAATATTCCCCAAAATCGTATAAGGAACTTGGTGTACAGCATGCCAAACCGCGTAAACGCAGTAATGGAAGCACGAGGAGGCAATACGAAGTATTAAAATTCAAGAAAATCGTAATAAAGTTCAAAAATTTAATGTTTCCTATTTTTGTTTTAAGGAGAGATCAGCAGTTTTATTCTTTATGTAATTTTGTGTTAATAAAATGTATTTTTTTTTACTTTCATTTAAGGAGTATTACATTGTCTATTAAATACAATTTATTGCATTAACCTATCATTTTTAGTTTCCGAGATTTTTAACATTCTTTAAGTGACCCGGATTCATTGCTCTCGAGTGTATTTTACTTGATCGATTATGTTTTATCTAAGTAGGTATAGTTTCAGTTTGCACAGTAGATATGACTTGAGGTACTTAGGACACATACTAGTTACTTGGGCTACATATAAGCTACTTAGGTTATATCAAATAGCATCCCACAACGCTCTAATCGAGACGAAGTCATTACCATCTCTCTGTAACGACTAGACCCATTATAAAGACATCTATTAAGTGGCCATTTAGTTATAATTACACTCGCTTAATGTCACATGACGCCTATTATCATATTAAGTACCAAACCATTAACCCCCGCTCAGGCGTCATCGGCTTTAATTAATTAATTATTGCCAGCTTCCAGTTAAACACAACATACTCCATTTACGAGATACACAGGTGGGTAAACCACAAAGTGAATGGGAAAACCTGGAAAAAATAAAAGAGGTTTTGGGATTTGGATAATTTTAATTATTTGTTGAATTAAGTACTTTTAATTGTGTTCATAGCTTAATTAAAGTGCCAGCTATCATTATCATTATTATTAGTGTGATATCATTATTTAATGGTACCCATTAAATATGTAGTTTTTATTTTATTTGAAATTACATGTAAAATTTTGGGTAAATATCGAAAAACCCCTAAAATTCAAATATCTCGAAAACTATTGATGTTTGGCCATACATATGAGGGGTTCAATTTGTTGCATTTTGGCTCCCCTATCAGCTCCTGACGGATATACGAGGAATTACAAGTAAACCTGTATAGAGGCCTTCTCTTTTTTCCTTTCAGGCTATAGAGATTACAATCTATGAATTTGCCTCCCAATTATTTTAAACGAGGCCTTGTAATTGACCTCAAAATTATTATATACCTCAGTAAGTAACCTTTTTTTTTTTGTTTCCGGGGTGGTAAATCCTGTTGGATGTCCGCTGCCTTGAGGCGGGCGGCGGGGTCTGTCAGACTCTTACTGACTAAAAACCACCCTGGTGCTCCATCTCACACCTACGCCGGTGGTCGCGGGAACGTACGATCCTTCCGCAACCCCCGACTGGTGCCAGCCCGCCACTGTGGGCCTCTTCGGGACGTAACCTATTCACGAGGCACTGTACAAATTATTCGAAAGCGAGGCACAATTCGTTGAAACGAAACGATACTAATATAAAACCTAATTAGTACGTAACAATCGTTGGGACAAAATTCTTTTCACATTCAGTTTAACCGAACTTCAGCCGATTTTTGTTTTTTTTTTTTGCCGAATGTTCGGCCGTATTTTATATTCGTTTCAAACCACGATCGGCCCATCCCTAAAGCATACCTAGCCGTTATTTGGTATAGTATTTTTTAGCGTCTGGGCTTACACACACATTCACAGCGTGTTTTTCATGTCTGGTGCTCTGCTTTCTGGGCGCTATTTATTAATACCGTCAGGCAACAGGCCACAATACGACAATTTGACTTTGATTTGTGAAAATGTGACAATTATGTATTTTGTTGACAAATAATCAAATGTTGGCAAACATGCATCTTTATCAGAAAAGTTCTAAACAAAACCATCCACTCAAATATCACACTTACCCAACACAAACAAGTTAGTCAACGAAGCACTCGGCGAGCAAGTTTATTGGTTTTACCAAAAACTAGGACCAACTATGGTAAAAAAATGCTTACATTTGAGGGAGCACAGCTATACAACAAAATACCATCACGCATAAGGAACCTGCACTCATTTAATGCATTCAAAACCCAGCTGAGCCATTACCTGATTGCAAATCAAATATTATTTGAAAAATGAATGCTTTGGATGGGACAGGTTTTAGTTTTAATTTTAAGTTTAATTAGTATTTCTGTTCATGGATGTTGTCGAGCCTAAATTTGTTTTTTTTTATGTGTTAGTTATTGTTCTCAAGTAAGTGACATGTAATTGTTTTTATTGAGAATAAAGTTTCTTTAAACCTAATATCGCATTTTCAATTTGTCAGCTATTTTATTTAGTACCCTTTTTTTTTTTTGTGGGTGGGAAATAATCAAATAACTTCTCCCGCTCTGGGCAGAGCAGGAGAGCGTGTCAGACTCTTACTGACTAAAACCCACCCGTGTTCCTTCAGTTGCCTGTGCCAGGGCCACGGTAACCCTCTTGGACTTTTCCGCAACCCTAGCAGGCATCAGTCCTAGCAAACCCCGTCATTGGTGCTGACATCTCTTTGAGGCGCGCGTAGAACACAACGCGCCGTCGACCCGGGCCTGGTCCTTATCGAACGGCGAGCTGCCCATTGCTCGCCGTTCGCAAGCCCGCGCCTACGGTGGCCGGGAATCGGCCTGCGATTCCCGACGCCCAGGGCGTCTCCTGCGGTGGCTAGGGGCGTGAGGGCGCGCATTTTGCATCTCCCTCACGCGTTCCGCCTCCTCCTTCGCGAACATTACTGCTTCGCAGAAGGAGGTGACGGCTTCCCAAGCCCTCTCGCTCCGTACCATGGCCTGGACCAAGGCCGGACGCGAGAGATCGCCACCGCCAATCGCCTCCACGAGGACACGGCGGTGCTCCGCCCAAGCCGGGCAGACCTCCACCGTTTGCTCCACCGTGTCCTCCGGGCGATCCACACAATGGTGACACCCGGGCGTTTCCTCCCGCCTTATCCGGAACAGGAACCTCCCGAAACAACCGTGTCCGGTGAGGACCTGCGTCAGGCGGAAGGTGAGGACGCCGTGGCGCCTCTCTAGCCACTTATCGCCGCAATTGTGGCGTGCCCAGCGCTGGGTTGCGACAATCGCACTCTTCATGCCGCCCTGAGATCCCGCCGGAGCTCTGTCCGCTGTACCGTGATTTCTCGCGGCAGCGGAGTTATTTAGTACCCTGGCTATAAGTTCGCTGTCACCTTGCTGACTAGCTAAAACTTTCTACTATCTCTGAAACGTACCTCCTTAATTTACCTACCTCGCTATTAACATTATCAATTATGTCACATCCACCACCTTTATTTCCTCACAGTGTTTATCCGGAAAATGGGAGACACGCATTCACTTGAGTGTGGCTTAAAATTTATAGCTACGAGTATAAAGCAAGGGCTACACTGTGAGCTGCTAACTTAGCTTAGTTGAGCTTACAAACTCGACGTCTTCTCATAGATTGAGTCACGGCGCCAACACAAAGCTAAGCTCAGTGAGCTTTTTTGACTCAGCGTGCTAGCTAGCCCGATGATAACGGCTAAGCTAAATGAACTCGGTCACCCTTTTGCCTTCATTCACCCCCACACGCGTCAAGATATGCTCTAGATAAAAAAAATGTGCTGTCCAAGATATTTTAGCTCACATAACTTAGGGTGAGATTAATAAACTTTAATTAGCTTGTACTTTGGCTAAGAATTATTCCTGTTACTGTCACACAACTGTCGAACTACAAGTGCAAGTGCAAATAGAGACGCGAATATACGGCGGCCTTAGTTTAGCTCGCATAGCTGATTACACGCTAAGTTATGTCAGCTAAGCTAAATTAAGTTAAGTTAGCTTAGCTCACGGTGCAGCCCGCTCTTAAGACATAGAACGTCGTCGGCGCCCGTTCATTTCAAGTTAGATGAGTTCCCTGAGAGTTCACTTTAAATAAAATTAAGTATTCATCTCGTGTGATTTAGCTAAAAGCGTAAAACATTAATTTATTAACTCTTCTGCTTTGTGGGGTGTATGAAGGTAGCGTGTCGTTCGTTATTGTAATTAATTTAGAGTATCGGCTTATGTGTTTGAGAAAGAAAATTAAAATACACATAATAACCTCACGCTGTTCGGAATAAAAGGTTAATTTTCATGTAATTTTAAGATTTAGTACGAATTTGAGTGGTTTTTCGGGCAACATTTTACCTAGTGGATTGTTGTGAAATATTTAACATAAAATAACAAAACGCCTATATTTTACCTAGTGGATTATTGTGGAATATTTGACATAACATAACATAACGCCTATATTTTACGTAGTGGATTATTGTTTAATATTTAACATAAAATAACAAAACGCCTATATTTTACCTAGTGGATTATTGTGGAATATTTGACATAACATAACATAACGCCTATATTTTACGTAGTGGATTATTGTTTAATATTTAACATAAAATAACAAAACGCCTATATTTTACCTAGTGGATTATTGTGGAATATTTGACATAACATAACGCCTATATTTTACGTAGTGGATTATTGTTTAATATTTAACATAAAATAACAAAACGCCTATATTTTACCTAGTGGATTATTGTGGAATATTTGACATAACATAACATAACGCCTATATTTTACGTAGTGGATTATTGTTTAATATTTAACATAAAATAACAAAACGCCTATATTTTACCTAGTGGATTATTGTGGAATATTTGACATAACATAACATAACGCCTATATTTTACGTAGTGGATTATTGTTTAATATTTAACATAAAATAACAACACGTGTTACCTAGTGGATTATTATGGAATATTTGACATAACATAACGCCTATATTTTACGAAGTGGATTATTGTTTAATATTTAACATAAAATAATAACACGCCTATATACCTCGAAGGGTAAGGCAGATCTTTTGTATGAAACAAAATTTCTCGGATTAAATATAGAAAACACATGGAAATGGAATTCACATATTGACAAAGTGTGTAGTAAACTAAACCAATACTCCTATGCCCTGCATATGTTAAGTAAAACAGCCGATCGGACAACAGAATTAACAGCATATCATGGTCTAGTGGCCTCAACATTAAGATATGGAATTATATTTTGGGGAAATGCAACGGGTAAAAAAACAGTATTTAAGTGCCAAAAAAGATGCATAAGAGCTATCTACAACCTACAGACAACTGACAGTTGCAGACCGTTTTTTAAAAATATGAAATTGTTAACAATGCCATCGTTGTACATATTTGAAACGTCCATGTTTGTCAAAAATAATCTGCACAAATTTGCTCGAGTAAGTAGCCAGCGCCGTTGTGACCGGTTACAAACAGTTGGGTCTAAAACTGCACTATTTAGGAACAGTGTTTTTGCAATGGCTCCAAAGATATATAATGGGTTACCAAAATGTATAGATAAGAAGTGAAGAAAATGTCCGCAAATTTAAAAGTAATTTATTTTTATTTCTAATTGACAAGACTTATTACTCTAATGAAGATTTTTTAAATGACAAACTATGACACAATTCCTAGGTATAAGTAATGTTATCTTTCTTTGACATGCATGTAAAATTTAATTTAATTGACATTTTATTCATTTATTTGACATTTATTTCATTTAATTGACATTTATTTAACATAACTTACTTTTTAATTAATGTTTAATCTGCAATTTTTTTTAATGATTTATCACAAAAATATACTATTTGTACACCAATTTTATTGGTAGAACATAGAGTTCGACTACAATAATATGTATATTAAAGACCTTTTATGTATATATACCTATGTTCACAAATAAAGATTGATTGATTGATTGATATAAAAATACACTACAAAAACAATTTTTCACTATTTACATAAAATGTCATTGAAGATGGACTGTCACAGTTTGACGAGTGCAGCGCAGTCACGCTCGGTGCCTGGGGCGCCGCGTATGCAGGGCGCAGCCCTCGCAACCGCTTCCCTGGTGGCAGACGTCGTGTTGTCGTCTTTTCTCACTTTATCATATTTCCATAAATGATTTCGGTAAATAAATTGCATAAATATTTGTTGACCTGACGATCGTTCACAATCAGAAGGTAATGAAGCGAGTTTTCGTATATTGAAACCATTCAATGAGAAACAGACATACATTGAAGTTGCATTGCTGTACCGACTTATCAAGGATATTTTTTCTTAAATAAATTGGAATGTCACGTAATAAAGGTCCCCGACATTAAAAAATTAATTGTATTTTTTTTTTGTACTTTAGAAGTAGGTATGCTGTTCTATTTCACCTCTTAAATGATTATCATTCCGCTATACCTTTAAGGAGGTAAGTAGTCAATCATGACATAATATACGAGGGGCGTTCAATGTATTCTCGGTATGAGGGTGATTTAATAATGATGTCGGTAATTTGACTAATTAATTAAGGGTATAAATGTAAAATTGTATATATCTTTCATCATTAGTTTGCTAGTTATCCTTAGTCAACGACAGCTGGAATGGCTAACGTGACAATGTTGAAGAAAATCGAGGACCACGCTGTTACTAAATTCCTTACCAAACAAGGAAAAATCAAAAAACTATTCACGAAGTGATGGTGGCTGTTTACCAAGATCCCGTACCTTCGTTATCTATGGTTCAAAAGTGGTTAAGTGAATTTAAAAGGGGTAGAGAGAGTATTGAAGACGACACTCGCTCGGGCGGCCCGGTTACTCCTCTACGGAAGGAAACGTGAAAAAAGTTGAGTAGCTTATACTGGACGATGCCCAAATGAAGATAAAAATGATAGCAGAGATAACCCACCTCTCCGTTCCATCTGAACGGCCACAACGATGAAACGTAGGTTCATCGTTATGGCCCTGAAAAAAAGCTAAAGTCCAAGCAGTGGCACAAGAAGGGTACTGCACCCCCTAAGAAATTCAAAGTGGTTCCGTCTGCCGGAAAAATCATGGCCGCAGTGTTTTGGGACTCAATTGGAATTTTGGTGATTGGGTACACAAAAAAGGTGAAACCATAAACGCAGCGTCCTAGGCATCCACTTTACGAAATATACGAGAAGCAATTAAAGAAAACATACGGGGTAAACTGACCATCAGTGTGTTGCTTCTTCATGATAACGCCCCGGTCCACACGGCGCGTGTTTCCAAGGCTGCTGTGCCAAATTGTGGTTTCTAAGAAATTCCCCAACCTAGCCCCAAGTGATTATGATTTGTTCCTTAATTTGAAAAAAGACCTTCGTGGGAAACGTTTTTCTAACGAAGATCTCAAGGCGGCAAAAAATGCGAGTTTTTCAGAGAAAGAGGAAAGTTATTTTTTACAGGGTATTAAAGTTAATTTCGAGATGTATTATTTATATACACGGTCAATTTTAGGTCGTTCTGGAACCGAGAGCCATATACTCGATCATCGAACTCAAAACGATTGGGACTATTATTTTCAATAAGTTACAATAAAACAAAATCACGAAATATCAAATTTATTGTATTTTTGTGTAATAGTGAGAACTCGTAGTAACGCTTCCTTGCGATCAATGCATATGTGTGTAAAACGTATCGACGAACTGCAACACTTGCGCACGGCACCCATTGTTAAATTCATTCATCGATCAGACAGCATGATCCGTAAGCCACGCCCCCGGCTCCTTACAGTCTAGCCGACCGCCCGCGCGCCCCCGCCATTCCTAATTTCTTATTCCTTTCTAGTATTGTCTCGCGTTTCGTTGTATTAGGTCACGCACGCGCAACCTAATTACGCGCCAAAAATTTAAGTTTTGGACTATGGTGGATTTTTATGTGACATGACGAACCATAACTTGGAAGAGGCCAGACGTTTGTATGCTCAGCCGGAACACCTGAACTCACTGCGCGCACGTGGAATCACTGACCCTCAAGTTCCCTTCACCTCCACCATCCTGGCTGTAACCCAGCGCCTCCTCGAACATGGACAGTTTCGAGCGCCCACACACGCGCAGGGCCGCGGTAGACTAGCATACTCGGCGGAATTGGAGGAAGACATACAGGAATACTTCGAACGCGACCCACGCGGCCGACAGTGGACGCTTTTAATATTGTGAAAAGTGAAGTGAATAAAAGAGTACAGACCTACAAGTAAGTAACTACTTACCTACTTAGATACGTAACATGTACTTACTTATTACTGCCGCGACGGTCCTAAGCCCGTAGAAATTATGAAGGAAAAATTAGAGTTATTTAACTGATAGGTATGTAGATAAACGCAATTTAAATGAAACAATGGTTATGAATGCGGAAAAAACTATTTATTATTGTCGCGGGTACTTAGGTATTTACAGCCACAAAGTGCAAGTGGGTACTGATGACCGCGACTGGTGACTGAACACCACAGTGAAAGGTGGACATCTTGTTCACTGTGTACCTACCTACATCAAAACAATCTTTTTTGACCGTGGGAGGACAAGGAGGTTCCTCAATAATATCCTGTATTACGATGTTTTGATTTATCATAGGATTTTTTTCTGTTTAATTCTCACTTATACTCATATTAAGTCACATATACAGGGTTACTTGTAATTCGACGTATATCCGTCAGGAGCTAATAGGGGGTCCAAAATGCATCAATTTGAACCCCCCCATAGGTATGGCCGAAATTCAATAGTTCTCGAGATATTTGAATTTTAAGGGTTTTTATATTCCCGATTTACTTCGAATATAATATCCAATTACCAGTAACCCTGTATAACGACATTTACACCTTTTTTCACAAAGTGACAAAGTAGATACGGACTTCTCCGTCGGACAATTGGCGCGTTCACCTATTTTAACTAAATAGATCAGTCAATAGCCGTTGTAACGTCGGTTTTTTAAACTTGCGTTATTTTAGTGCAACAACAATAACAAGTCACTTCGGCGTTAGGTACAAATAATAGTTTAAAAAGGAAAATTACTAACCTTACCGTACCTTTATTTATCATAGTAATATCTATTTTATTATTGAAATATATATATATAAGCTTAAGCAAAATTTATGAAGTCCCACGTAGAAGCAGGTATATTGACAGCTAACACATTTAGTTTACTTTTTTGTTTACACTTAAAAAACAGTAATTGGCCTTAACCGGTTCCTTGGCCCTCTTAACTAAATGTTGTAAAACAGAAGAAGATAGCTTTGTTCTTCTTCTAAATCACGGTTTTGCGTTGAAAACGCTATCCTGTAAAATTATGATTTTGTAGATAAATACTTTGCGGCCGTCGATATGATAGTTCGTAGAACGTACACAGAAAATCTTTGAGTTTAGGCCTCTATTGTCAACTTTGGTTATAATTAAAATAAATATCCATAGTTAGGTGATTGTTAGTGAGAAAACCCGTGTGTTTACAATCTACTGTTATATTATTTTAGTGATAGCTAGAAAGAATGAAAGAAAAATAGGTTTTTTTGTCACAGAAACACGTGCATGCGGACTGGTAGCTGTTCGTCAGGAATGATCTGCAAGAATGCAACAGTCAGTATATCAATATTGTGCCATTAAGTAGTATATGCAGGAACGCAGTCGTTCATGAATTTATTAAAAACGGAAAAATTCTGCCGTCACCGTCGCAGTACGCCTCGCAGATGTGAAACATCGAAAACCATTCTATGGTTTAATAAAAGAAAATAAATATGGCATAATCAAAAACCAAATATTCCGTTTTTTTTTAAGAAATTAATTGTTCTTTTTTTTTATATAGCGTGGCGACGCGTTGCCACGGCATGTGTCGCTACGCCAGCAATCGGTTTTACGTATGGCTATAGATGTTTCATATTAAAAACTTCGCAAGCAATGGGAAATTACTACTGAAGGCTGCGGGTGTCGACCACAGGACGAGCTGCTTCTCACACGGACACCTGTACATCAGGTCGCTTGCTCCCTCGTCACCAGTCCTGGCTCTCTTCATGTTTTGACTGCTGAGACCTTAACTACAAAAGTGGCTGTTACTGTGGTATCTTACGACTTCCACACGAACGAATTCGCGGGCAGAAGTTAATTAATATTAAAAGCACTGCTTGAAGTACCAAATTATTGGGTTAACGAGTGATTACGAAATGTTTTCTCAGTGTAGAGCCAGGGTTAAAATAATGATAGGATTGGCACACGACAAACACCTTGATAATGTGCAATACAATCTCACAAAGGATCCTAAATCCTTCTGGGATTATGTGAGAAGCAAAAAGGGTATCGTGAACCGTAAAAAAATCACAAAAATTGTCAAGTTTTATCGGACACCGAATGTGTTCACGAGTTTGCTAATTTTTTCAAGTCCGTATACAGTCCCCTGAAAGCAAAACTAGACGTGCAAGCCGCCGTGGCCGAGAGTAACGTAAGTAGTTCTCGAGTAGATATAGGGAGTATGGATAGGAGCCAGCTAAGGGAGGTGCTAACTAAACTTAAACCTAAGCGTTCGGCGGGACCAAATGGCATCCCACCATTTATTATTAGAGACTGCGGGGATTATTTAACACAACCCCTATTATACGTATATAATGTATGTTTTGAACCGTCATACTTTCCGGAATGCTGGAAAATTACACGAGTAATACCAGTACCGAAGGGCGAAGCAGGGAGTGAAGTTAGTGGGTATAGGCCAGTGACGGTGCTGTCGGTACCAGCAAAGGTATTTGAGTCAGTAATCCATCATTGTGTCTTAAACCAGGTTTCAGGCACGTTGTCCGACTCACAACATGAGTTCAGGCCGGTTCGTAGCACGTCTACAAACCTGCTCAATTTTATGGCATATGTGGTTCCTAGCGTTGATTTGGTTGTGCAGGTTGATTCTGCATACTTTGATTTTA
This sequence comes from Brachylomia viminalis, assembly GCA_937001585.2. NCBI lineage: Eukaryota > Metazoa > Arthropoda > Insecta > Lepidoptera > Noctuidae > Brachylomia > Brachylomia viminalis. Next base: position 6,319,026 of record OW443302.2, on the reverse strand, counting down.
AAAAAAGCTTTTGATTTGGTAGATAATGACATTTTATTGACAAAGCGTGCGGCAGTCGGATGCACTCTTATATTGCTGAAATTCTTTGCTGATCATATGAGTAACAGAAAGCAGTATGTAGAATATGCTGGGTACAGATCTGAGCCAGTAGAGTAAGTCAGGGCAGTAATTTAGGACCACTTCAATTCATAATAATGATAAATGACTTGCCCGAGGTCGTCAGGAATGCCAAGTGCCTGTTGTTTGCTGACGATCTAAAATTACTACTAGCTATGAAAGATCAAAAGGACTTTGAGCACATACAGGAAGACATAGACAGGGTTGTTGAATGGAGAAAGAATAATAAGTTGGTGTTTAATAAGTGTTCGGTAATAACTTTTAGTAGGATGAAAATGCCCAGAAATATGACTATTTTGTGGACAACACATTATTGAAAAGAACGGAAACGGTGCGTGGTTTAGGAGTAGGCCTGGCATTTCGTAATCACATCGTAAATGTTTGTATAAAAGCCTATAGGAGACTAGGTTTCGTCCTAAGAAGAGCCGAGAGTTTTACAAGCATCGCTGCTCTAACTTCTTTGTTCTTTGTTGTTCTTTCTTTTTTTATTGTTGTTTCTTCTTTTGTTTTTTCTTCTTTGTTCTTCGTTGCATTGGTAAGAAGTCAGCTCGAATGTAACGCAATCATATGGACTCCGCATGAAGCTAAATACAGTTTCATGTTGGAGCGTATACAAAATAAAGGACAATGGGAAATGAATGTATGGAGTCTGGGCCCACCCTTCAATAGTAACATCTGATATACCGTTGGATAGGGCTTTTTAAGTGGAACATTAGTTACTAATATAACTATGGTCAAATGTTAGTACTTTCGGAGATACGACGTCTTAAAGTCGTCAGTCTAACATATTCTTTATGGATACTTATAAGGTAAAATAGTAATAATAAGTACACTTTAAAACAAAAGAGATTTATTATTCGTCTTGGACATCAAAGACAATTACATCATTTAAAAAACCCACGGGGGCCACGAATGGTACTGATGTCTCCCAACCCCTAGGTACCAAATCAAAGAAATAGTGTGAGCGCAACTTCCTACAGTTCGCCGTCCGGTCAAGCAAGAGCAATAATATTGTGATATCGCGTTTCTTCCAACTTGGTTTCGATCAATTAATATATAGCAATAGTATATTCTTGCCCTTACGTGGCGTGACTGTATCCTACCACGCAGCAACCACACATTCTCTGTTGGTATATTTTATTCTATTAAATCATGTAAATCGTTTTGTCTGTATATTTCTATAACGTATAAACCGTCTCGAAGATGTTCACTGCAATATGACTGATCGCCATTTGCAAATGCGCCTGGGCAAGCGGCGGGCGCAGCGGGTAGGGTGGGGGCGCAGGTAAGGTGCAAGCAGATAGGTGCCGTCCGTTTTGAGTCTGGCCATAGTTTATCTTATAACGAAGTAAACTACGATCACTTTTATGGATTATGGCAGTATAATAAGTAGTATAACTCCGAAAGTACTGACTTTTGACCTTAGTCGTAATAATAAGTTTTATTCTGCATAAACATACCTATTCATTTATGAGTGTCTTATTCCTATTGAGAGGTGGGCCCATCATTACTCATTCTCCTTTACTAGGTTTCTGTACCTAAGGTGGTATGGTGTATATCCATTTTATCCATTGATGTATCCAACTTTGTTTGTGATAGGCATGGTGGGATACAGTAAATTGGAAACAAGGAGGGACATACCTCTTGCTACTCATATTTTTTAATTATTGCGTGGCAAGACTTCAAACCCAAGTATAGTCGCCGGCACGTAACTTGGCAAGAGTTGTTAGATGCGTTTTTGCTTTCTTTATCTTTCTTCTAAACAGACATGTTTCAAAATAAAATATGGCAATAAACATGGAATAATGACAAACACTAAAGGCGTCAATTTCTTTGTTGCACTAAGTGTCCATGCGCAAACTTACTCCCAATACGCCAAAACCTTGCCAAGTTACGTGCCGCATGCCGGCAGCAATATATTGAGAGAAATAAACCTGTGTGTGCCCGACAATTATGTGTTGCGAAGGTGATAGCCACGTGTATTGGCGGTACCCAGTAGTAGGACCAATCTACAGAGTAGAGCCCCTATAACGCGTACCTTGCGTGTACTTAATGACGTAGCAGACAGCATAGATCTTTTTACTTGTTCTCTGAGTGAGTTCACAAAAACCACGATGTACATATTATTATGTTATGGTAAATAATGAAACTGTAATTATGACCACACTATTGAATTAGGAGATTCCTGTAATGATAGTGATGATGAGTTAATAAATAAATAAATATAATAAAGCTGAAGAGGTTGTTCGCTTGTTAGTTTGAACACGCTACTCTGTGGAACTACCAGGCGGACTTCAAAAATATTTTTGCATTTGCTAGCCCAACTCTTGAAGAAGGGTATAAGCTATATTCACATCACGCTACGACCCTTAGGAGCCGAGCAAAAAGTTAGAAAGAACGCTAAACGAAAATGAAGTTATAGCGCGAGTGGGAAATGTGGCTGTCATTTTAGTATATTGTGGTGTCTTACGACTTCCACGCGAATGTAGTAACGGGTAGAAGCTAGTTGTGAATAAACAGCTGAAAATATGTCGAGGTTAAAAAAAAGTTCATTTTTAATATGGACTTTAGCGACTGCCACACAGGTATGAGTGACAGAGACGCTTTTAATTAAAGCGTCACTCGTAACTTTGTGGCAGTCGCTCTCCAAGGCTCGATGTGTCAGATTGACGTCTGGTACTTTACGTCTGGGACTTTAAGTACGATACGAAAAAATATCACTCTATACTCTATAGTGTACTAAAACATTGATTATGTAATACAATAATGTACATCTTAACACTGAATATTTAGATGTAAAAAAGCATGTTGCGTGCCCTATTTACACCTTAAACTATTACATCACCTAATTCAGTGTTATTTTATTGTAATTCATAGTTAATATTATAGTGCACTACATGGGGCAAACTAAAAGTTTTGCACTTCTAGCTAATCGGAACTATTTGAATTTCGAATGTTATATTTTTTTAAACGTTGTAACCTTCTTAGTAATAAAAAAAAACAATTGGCGGGAAATAATTTGTCAATTGTTTTTTATCACACATCAAAGTTCTATCATAGAAAATGGAATTAAGTCGAAAAGATTTTAGAGTGATGATTTTTTATGATTTTAAAAGTTCTCTCTCACCGCAAGACTGTGCCGCTCGTCTTCAAAATGCTTTTGGGAGAGAAGCACCTTGTTTGAGCACCGTGAGGCGATGGTTTGCTGAATTTGAGAGAGGTCGAGTTTCTTTACATGACGAATTTCATGAAGGGCGGCCTTCAACTGCCGTCAACAATGTGGCTACTGTTAAACGGCTAATTGAAGAAAACCCGCGGATTACCTATGAGACAATTCGAGGACTATTGGGGATTGGTATGAGCCAAATTCAGAAAATTTTACACGAAGAATTGAAAGTTCGGAAACTTTGTTGTCGTTGGATCCCTCATGAACTGACAACGGAGCAGAAGCGGGCTCGCGTGGAATGGTGCTCACAGATGCTACAGAAGTACGACCACGGACATTCTAATGCTGTTTATGACATTGTTACAGGAGACGAAACGTGGACTTATTGTTTTAACCCGAAAAAAAACAGCAATCTTGTGAATGGGTGTTTGAAAATGAGAACAGGCCAACAAAAGTAAGGCAGGCGAGAAACGTTGGTAAAAAAATGTTCGCGTTTTTTTTTCTCAGTTAAGGGTCCCATCTGTACAATTCCACTTGAAGATCAAAAAAGTGTTAATGCCGAGTGGTATTCTACCATTTGTTTACCCAGGGTGTTAGAAAAATTTCGCGAAAGACGACCCAAAAGCCGCGTTCTCCTACATCATGACAACGGTTCTTCACACACGGTCAACAAAACAAAGTCATTTTTAGCTTCCGAAAAAGTACAACTCGTCACCCATCCTGCGCATAGCCCCGACCTAGCACCCTGTGATTTCTGTATTTTCCCCAAAATCATAGATTTGATGAGAGGTTTCACTTTTACCAACTCCGAAGAGGCAGTGATAGCGTTCAATCAACACGTAGAAAACATGCCTTCAGATATGTGGTCCTCCTGTTTTAAAAGATGGTTCGATCGCATGAAAAAATCTTTAAAATGTAAAGGAGAGTATTTTGAAAAGCAATAAACATAAAATTTTGGTTATAACATGTGGTTTTTTTAAGTTACGCAAAACTTATAGTGTGACCTACGTATAAAGCGATATTTCCATAAAGTAATATTAACAAATTAATAAAAACAGGTAAATATTTGACAACGATTTGCGACGCTGCCAACTTTTAGAATGCGCAACCATACACAGAACCTAGTCATATTGATGCAAATGGTGACGTATAACATCAATTGACAGGTATCGACTTCAATGTGACTAAATGCAAAAGTTATCAACTTCGTACAAAGAACCCAGGACATTCTTAGCGTAAAATGGCTCATTTGTCCCAGGACAGCCATCAGTCATCGTAATGGAGCCATTTACTAAGTAATTATAGCACCCGGAGGCTCCGAAGCGATATCTATTGTACGTAGACATTCATTTATTTTCATTATTAGGTTTCTTGAAGATAAGTAGCTTAATGGTTTTGTGGTGGTTAGGGAAATCAGAATTAAGTAGATAAGTACAATTATAAGGATTAAGGAAGAGGAAGATTGGCACACGGGTTAGAAAGCTTATGTTCAGCAGGGGGGTCATACAGATTCAAAATAGTGCTGACCCTGTCAAGGTAAAAAGGCACCAGAGGGACCAGTCCCGTATTTTTGCGAACGTTCGCATTCTATCCTTAGCCTTATTTATTTTTTTTCAAAAAACCTCTATTTCCCTGAATTCTTGACGTTGACGGACGCTGAGATGAGATTGCTACTGGAATTGAACTTTTTTTAAAGTACGGGAATGGGCCGTCAGCTTTTTACAAAAGTCGGATCTTTCGCAGACTTTACTTATATTTAGCTATTAAAAAGTATTAGGTTTCTCTTATTGATTTTTATGTGGAATATGACACGACGTGTTTGTGAGTCAAATATTCTACGGAATTCGTACAAAATATATTCCATGCAACAAGAACATCGAAGAATCCACCATCACCAAAACACCCCTTTTGGATCAGAATACTACAATCTAAATGCACCATTCGGCTCACCTGTTTCTCCCTACTTCCATAATAAAACCCCATGCCCACCATTTCATTATCCATAAAGGCTTCAAACAGGATATTCGTAGCCATCAGAGGGCGTGAGTCGATCGCTCGACTACAGATCAACTTGTTATAACAAGACTCGGCTTAAGGTCTTTGCTATCGGGTACTCCTTCTACCTTTCTCTTTATTATTGGTGAAACAATATATTGAAATAGAAAAATAGATATCCTTGTATTTGATGTTTTGATACAACAATACTTAGACGTGTTTATGTAGGTATTGGTTGAAATTACATTCAAAGAAAACCCCTGTTGCGCCCAACTACGTATAGAAAAGTAATTAAAACGGAAATTTTAATTTTAACACACAAAATTTTTTTTTCATCTCATTATGGTTTCATTTTTTAAATAATCAAAAAATAAGACTCAGTAAGGCACCGGCATTATAGCTGCAAGAGATCTATCGACTAAAGAAGTAAACAGAAGAATAAATATCACTGTTGTGACTGTTCGTCGCGTATTCCTATTTAATAGCAATATGTTATATTTGTTTTAATATTGTCACACGCTATGGAGCTCTTAGAAAGACATTTAATCTCAATTTTATGGTCTGACAGCTCGACACGTTACCCTAATGAATAACAAAGTATATATTTCTTTAAAATTGTAAAACAATATTGAACCTGTCAGAAACCCATTCCATTTGTATTTTATGGCTGACACTTATGCCAGCCATTAGTCGACAGACAATATCTTACGTCATTTAAGATGCAATGTTTTCTACAAATTTTACGAACTCATAAAACAGTTGAAAAACTGCACAAAACGCGTTTTGGGTCAATTACAAAAAATTTAGGGGCTGGTAGCTGAGCGTGGTGATTATCGAAATCAAGATTTATAAATTACGGCGTACCACAGGGGAGTGTACTTGATCCTTTGTTATTTCTATGTTATATAAACGATATTCCCGTAACCATAGAACACCTCATGACTCTATTTGCCGATGACTGTACCTACTACAATATTTTTAGGAAAAAACTTAGAAAGATATGAAAATGAAAAAAACACAATGTTTGCTTTACAAAATAGGGCAATTCGTTTAGTTTATAAATTAAGTCCCAGACACTCCCTCAGAGAGAAATTTAAAGAGATTAATATAATGACTGTGCCTTCTCAGTATATTTATGAAAACCTTTTGTATGCACATAAAAATATTAATCTGTTTAAAAAATACAGTGATATCCATTAAAATACTAGGAACAAACAATTTGTGTTTGTTCCTACAACCAGGCTCAAGAAAATAGGTGGCTCGTTTAGATGCCAATGTATACGTTTTTATGATAAACTTCCTAGCCACATTCAAGAACTAAGCCTTAATAAATTAAAATCTTTATAAAGAGGAAACTGTGACAGAAAGCCTATTATACTGTCAACGACTATATTGAGGACAAAAAGGCTTGGGATTGAGCTGCTTCAATAAATTTACACAGGGAATGTTGATTTATTTTTATTTTATTTTACTTTTAATCTTTGCTATACCTAAGTATCTATACCATTTACATAATTATACAATGACATGAATAATTACTGTAGTATTGTAATAGTACGAGTAGTGTGAGGACTATGTGGGTCTTTGTTCCAGTTTTAATCATTTTCTGGCAATTTGAGTAGTTTATGCGTCCTACCCAAATGTCCTTTCTTTGGTATTGTTCGTCGAATCGTTGAGCTGCACGGTTATTAACAAATGCGTGCACTGACTGGACCGGTCCACTCAATCTGTGTAGTTCTATCCTCAAAAGACCATTTCAGTCACGGATCTACATAGCCTTCACATGATCTGACCAAGATTCTGTCTGGACTTCAAAAGAGACTGTGACTGTGTGTGTGAGTTTGTTTCGGCTTTTTTCTCAGAGCAGTCAGATAAGACAAGCCGGTCACATCTAGCTTAAAAAAATATATGATTGACGTGTAAAAGTGTTTGTACAAACCTACTTACAGAAATAAATCATTTAACATTCACTTACGTTTCCTAACTGTTCTGTTTCATTTCCTATAATGGTGGGAGGGCGCCCAAGTTTAGTGACGAGCCCTACAGGAAAGCGCGGACGGCGCGGCGGGGCACTTTCTCTTTCCTTTAAAGGGAAGACTAATATTAACATAATTAGGAAAAACTAAAATTTTATCAGCCTGGGGTTATATAGGAACAGTCACACTGTTTCAGATAAAAGGAAGATTGGTGTTGTATACCTGTATTCTTTCATGTCTCACGTACGGCTGCCAGACCTGGCAACTATAACAAAAAAATTTACACAGCTGTGTGTATGTCAAAGAGTAATTGAGTAATTGTTCTGCGGGCCGGGTGAGTAGATGAGATATACCGTGGCCCGTGGCACAGGCAACTGAAGGAACACGGGTGGGTTTTAGTCAGTAAGAGTCTGACACGACTTTCCCGCTCTTCGACTACTCCCGACTTCCGACTTCTGATGATCTTCTGATGATGATGATGAGATTCTGATTCTTCTTGACGACTTACACTTCCGACTTCTCCCGCTCCGCCCTGAGCGGGAGAAGTTATTTGATGACTCACCAAACAAAAAAAAGGGTTAACAACCACAAGTCAAAATGTTATTAGTATGAATGTAATGTTATTACTTGTTTATGTATTAAGGCCAGAGGAAATAAACTACTAACTATCGACTTTTTTCTCGCTCAAGAGTCGTACTCTATTGTACGACTCATGAGTTAGCATTTTCTTGGATAGCTTTTGTTGCTGCAATAAACTAGTGAAGCGAGAATTCTCGTCGGCTGTATGAACCTATATCTATTTTATTGACGCAAGGCCTACCATAGCACATAAATATTATTAGTTGATCGGTGACTGTTCACACTGCCGGCGAAACCACTCTCTCCACTAGTTTATTGCAGCAAAAAGAGCTATCCATGAAAACACTCTCTCAACAACGCTCGCGTGGCGGGTGGCACACTCATTGAGCAACTCACTTAGTACATACGCATAGCAGCAAGTGACTGGGCAGTCATTCGTTCATTCATTCGCTCATAGTCCAGTGACAAAACTATCCAAACTACACATTCCCTGCTCGCCAACTAGTTTCTAGTTGCTAGCTCTACTTGGTTTTCGCTAGTCGTTGGTGGTGAGACAGGTGTCTAATGCAAATTTTATTTTACAAGCGTAATGCATTCCATAGAAATATTTAAGTGATGTTTAACCCTTCAAAGCATAATGGTTTAGTTTCAAAAGGCTAGGGGGGTAATTAAAATTTTAAATGACATATTATAGCATAATCAACCTATAACATTCCCACTACTGGGACACAGGACTCCTCCGTGTGAGAGGCCGTGGACGGTAATCCACCATGCGGGCCCACTGCGGGTTGGTAGATGTCACATGTCTACGAACTTTTGGTTCTAGGACATTAGTTTTCTCACAAGGTTTTCCTTCACATTTTGAGAGCAGTAGTGATGAGATAAATTACGCAAAGTAAAGCGCCTGCCTGGGTTCGAACCCACGACCTACAACTCGTAAATCGGGGCTGTTACCACTGGGCCAACACTGCTGTAAGTGTCATATAGCTACTTATTTATTTTTAACAGTAATGACATCGTTTACCACATGTTGAGGTGGATTTTATGTGTAAGTAATTCACACATTAAAAGGTCATGTTTTTTTATGGCACTGTATTTGTGGACGCCGTGACATTATCTTTATGGTTTTTTAATGTATATTTCCACACATATGACAATACGTATAAATCGGAAACGTTAGAATAAAGTTCTTAGCAACAACATAAAAACACATTCTGAAGTTTCTTTAAATATTGAATCAGTTTTCATTTCGTAGATTCTGAAAAAAAAAATATTTTAGCACATTAAGATAAGATAAGATTGTTTATTGACGTGCAAAATAATAAACTTAGACAATTAAAAAATAAATTACCAAAATATTAAAAGTTGTCGTACTTAATTATTAATGGGTTATTAAAATTATAGAGTAAATCAACATTATTATATATAAGTACTATACGTACTATAAGTACTCGTAGCTTCAAATGAATATAATTAATTACTTATGTCAAGACAAATTCCTTTTCATTAAGGAACTCAGTAACGCTATAATAAGCTCTGGCGGTCAAAAAAGTACGAAGTTTTTTTTTAAACATAGATTGAGGTAGTTCTCTCCAACTTTTAGGTACTTTGTTATAAATGACTGGAGCCATACAGTATACACTTTTGCGCATAAGGGACGTCTTAGCGGATTGGAGACAAAGTTGACTATTGTCACGTCTATTGCGTGGGAATATGTCGGCTAGACAGACGCTTATAGTAATGCGGATTCAACTTTTGACTTTTGATTCGACGCAGCAAAAACGGGCTTGTTTGCAGCAAAAACGGCAGCGTGTTTACGGGCATCTTTTTTGAGACTTGAATGCTGATACTTTTTCTGTCGAGTAAAGCCACTGACACATTACTGTGTCGTGTTGTATCGTGACGCGGGATACACCAATCAAACTAATCTGTTCAGGACAACGTCAAATAACAACGAGTTTTGATTGGCTAACACTGCGTCAGAAGGCGTCACGACACGACACAACACAGTAATGTGAATCCGGCTTTATCCCGTAGATGGGATTCTACTAAACCATAGTACGCTGTAAGTAGATCATCCGTATATAATGCGAATGAAAGTATGCGTAAAGCGTATGCGGATATACTAAGTTTTTTACATACAATCTCAATATGTGTTAAGGTTTTATCAATCTGGAGGCCAAGAATTTTTTTAGAGTTAAATTGTTCTATGTTACGATACATACGTCAAGGAGGAAACTATCACCAGAACTGGAGGAGTCCCGGCTTAAAAGAAAAAGTAAAAGAGGAAATGGTAAAATACTTTAATTAATGTTGAATATAAGGCCAGGGAAACCGGGGTAAAAGTTGAAGGTCCAAGCGTTTCTTCTAAAGAGGCTCGCAGGTTGTAAAGGAGGGGCCTCGAGTCAGACCTCCACGTCACCGACCTCGGAGGGGCAGGCCATGGTAGAGAAGGCAGGCAGAGGGCTGAGAGCTACCAGCCGTCGACGTCACAAGTTTACTGCAGACAACGACGTTATCCTACTACATATTGCGTAAGGTTATGTCGGACTTTAATTTTCTTGCGTCAGTATCCAGAACTGACGCCAAGGGTAGCCATCGCCGGTCTAGCGACTTTCGAACGATGTCCGGTGTAAAAGGACGCGTAGACTTGTTTGTCTTCAAGCACAGCCCACACTATCAGAGGGCACAGCCCTCCCACCGAGCGCTATATAATTCAGGACCTCCTGCCAAGGCGAGCACCAAGAGTCAACTGGTCTGACGGCCCCGGCTCCCTTCCTTTTCAGATCAGTTGGCATTTCAAATTTTTAACAATGTGATTCTAGAACATAAAAGAAGAACAATAAACAAGGTCTAATACCTATACAACCTAACCTACTGGCAGCTCTAGCAATAAATTAAAAATAAAACCTAGGCTTGTCATTATCTGACATTACAAAAGGTAAACAAACATTGGGAGAGCACTATAGCTTGAAATATAGAGGCCTAGGAATGCTTAAACTACAGACAATGGCCATGCAGATAATTGGAGAGACCGTATAATAAAAGATCTAATTAAAATAGCCAAAACGTAAGTAAAAAAATACGAACATTACAACGTACTACTCCAAAAAAAGACTTAAGAAAATAAAACAAAGTCCCACAAATGCGTCTTCATTTCATTTACATGCACATCGCGAAAAGCGCCAAGTCAATCACAAAATCTCTCGTCCCCCAACAATTTGATCCGTTTACTTCAATATACAGTAAAGAAATAAACCTGTGACTTACTCGGGAGGTAATCTTCCTTCGTAAACCGTAATTTCCGATGTCTTTGCACCCCAAAATAGAGGATCAAGGGGACATAAACATAATGTTTGTTTATTTTAATGTTCGCTCTCGCTTGTTTATTGGAATTAACAAAGTTAAATTAAAATATCGGGGAAGTTTCCCGAGTATGATTGGATTAGTGACGAAGGCGAATGTGTGTCAAGAAGGTTATTAGAATTTATAATGTTTTGACTCTACCAACAAAACGACTGTTTGCATGCAAAATACGATTATTATATAGAGTTATTATTTGTGAGTTTGTTGGTATGGGGTTATCTTCGGAACTATTTATCCGATTCTGAAAATTCTTTCATTATTGGGAAGCTACAGTACTGCCGAGTGCCATCAGATATGTTTTAAATCGCAAGCAGAAGATAGTGTATAATTTGACTATTCGTACCTAAAAGGCATATAACTAAGGTCATCTGAGCAGAGGTGAGGAAAAGTCGACCTCTTAGTAATCAAAATTAAGAAGAAAATTATATTAAATACTAACATATTATATTTCACAGAAAACAGTTTTGAAACTTTGTCACTTCCTGGGCGATTTCTTAGTAGTTCATAAATTAAACTGGCCACACTAAACAGCTGAGCTATTCTGTAACAATCCCACCACGACTTAGGTGAAGTGAGATTGAAGTGAGTTGTCGATAGTGTCAATCCCTAGCCTCAGTTGGAATGATAGCTCACTTCACCTCAGTTATCACGGTGAGATTGTTACAGAATCGACCGGCAGTTGCTCACTTGGTACTGAACCTGATGCTGGCCGTGACATATGGGAGAAACCTTGAAACTTCGAGTTACGTCTCCATCACATTCAACGGTCTTTGCTTAGTTTTGGACTCAATTTTCTTTAGAAGACCTCCGTTACAACTCCGGTTAAAACTTTTAAGGTGGATGCGAAAGAACGATCCTGTGTGGAAGTTCCGCATTCGTGGAGGCAGATGCCAGGTTCCGTTACCATAATCTAAATCGGGCCAACATTTTCCCAATTAAAATTCAATTTCAATTAAAATGTAATTTTTGGTCGGCTTTCAGCTGAATACCAGTATTTTACATCGAGCGACCTGTATCTGTATCTGTATCTGTAGGCCAATTCTCGTACTTAAAAAACGTTAAAATTCAAGTCGCAATCTCATCTCAGCGACAATCAATGTCAAAAACCTGTGAAAAATGTATGTAAATTGATTGTAATTTTGACAGATTGAGACTGAGATTAGAATGCGAACGGTCTTAAAAATACGGGAATTGCCCCTCTGAGCTCCGCAACCCAGTTACTGGGTAACACGACCCTTGATAAGACTGCGTTGTTCCGTTACAAACCTAGTATGTAGCTAATATGAGCTGCCTCGTTCTCACAAGCGTGCACTAAGCGTGGGCTCCTGTTCGTTAGAATTTTCTATCAGAAAGTTCTCAGTGGCAGAGTCTGGATTTTCGCCCGGTGAATGGCATCGGCTCTTCTCCGATTTGGATAAAATTATACCCTTCTGCCTATAATGAATAGGATTAGAATATCATCATCATCATTTCAGCCAAAAGGTGACCACTGCTGGACATAAGCCTCCCCCCAATCATCGCCACATCGACCAGTTCGGTGCTCCCCGCATCCATCGGATTCCTGCAGTATTCACAAGATCATCGGTCGGCCTTCCTTCTGTCTATTCCTTCGGGAAATATAGGCGTTATTTTATTTTATTCGTAGTACTATTCATTAGTTCTGGCAATAATAATCAAGACCAACTGCTTCTTAAGTTTCTATTATTGTTACAAGATGAGTGTGTTGTTTCTCTTATTCTAAAGAAATACATCGGATTTAAGATCTTGTGAACGGCATCGCCCATTATCATTTATTCGAATTTCTATTTTTAAAGTAACATTTACAATTGGTGTAGGTGGAATAATACAATGATACATAGCAACTGACGTTTTTCGCTAACTAGGCACTACCAGCTGGTCGATTCTGTAACAATCTCATCGTGATAACTTAGGTGAAGTGTGCTATCATTTCACCTGATGCTAAAGAATGACACTATCGACAACTCACTTCAAGCTCACTTCACCTAAGTTATCACGGTGAGATTGTTACAGAATAGCTCGGCTGCACAAGCTTTGAACTTCCAGAAAAATTCTAATAATTCTCTAATATATTTGGAACGAAGTTCTTTAATTCGGCTTTCGGCAGGAGTAAACTGGTAGAAATCCTCACGTAACGACAAAGGGTTATATCGCCTCCATGCGACTTTCTCTTTCTATTTTATATACGACAGCGGAAACTTAGCTATAGGGTCCCGTCGGCACCGTTTGGGTACGGAACCCTAAACACAAACCATACTCGTAAAATAATTCTACAATAATAGAAAGTATCACTTGCTTGTTTAACATACACCGACTTCCGGAGCGAACACAATCTCAGCCTCAAATCAGCATTAATAGCCGAAAGTAGTCCAAATATTATAAAAACATTAAGCATTAATGTAAGGTAAATGCCTGTCAAGTGATAAGTGTAACATTAGCTATCAGGCGACCCACTAAATTGCCCACAATTTATTTAAACATTTGAAATTTAATTACGAGGGACAATTGGGATGGAGCTATTCAGTTAAAAGATTCTTACAAAAACATTTAAAATGAAAACGGTTGAAAGATCAAGATGGAAGGTTTAGAATTACAAAAAAAAATTAAGACTTTCTCTAGCCTTTCTTAAAAATAATCAAACTCGACTTAGAAATCCGGTCCATTCTGTAAAAATCTCACCGTGAAAACTTAGGTAAAGTGAGCTGTCATTCCACTTGATACTAGGAATTGACACTATTGCAGGCGATTGGCAGTGGCGATCTCTCTCGTCCTGCCCTAGGCCAGGCCGTGGTTCGGAGCGAGAGGGCATGGGAACCTGTCACCTCCTTCTGCGAAGCAGTAATGCTCGCGAAGGAGGAGGCGGAACGCGTGAGGTAGAGGCAAAATTCGCGCCCTCACACCCCTAGCCGCCGCAGGAGACGCCCTGGGCGTTGGGAATCCCAAGCCGATTCCCGGCCACCGTAGGCGCGGTCTTGCGGACGACGAGCAATGGGTAGCTCGCCGTCCGGTAAGGACCAGGCCCGGGTCAACGGCGCGTTGTGTTCCACGCGCGCCTCAAAGAGATGTCAGCAACAATGACGGGGTCCGCTAGGACCGATGCCTGTCAGGGTTGTGGAAAAGTCCAAAAAGGTTACCGTGACCCCTGGCACAGGCAACTGAAAGAACACGGGTGGGTTTTAGTCAGTAATAGTCTGACACGCCCTCCCGCTCCGGCCAGAGCGGGAGATAGTAGCGGTAGATAGAGTTAGTTGATGATTTCCCAGCCCCCAAAAAAAAAGGCCTATATTACTAAACATTAGTACTTAGTTCAAGAAGATTACAAAAGACTAACATTACTAATAAATATCAGAAAGAAAAAGTTGTAAGTATCACATGAATGTTCAAAGGAGGCTGAACATTCTTATCGAGAACGCACTTGAACAACTTGTTGAACAAAGTTATCTCATTAGGAGGAGAGTTCCATTAATTCACTAGATATAGGACCTACCTTACGGACGCAATAAAGTAATTGATGTCGGGTATACGACTCTATGTGTACCTTACTCGGTTAGTTTCTTGTGTCTTACAATATATAATATGTGATGATTAGAGATCGGATATTCGGTTGCATATTCACCTAATCTTGAGATTATTCCTTATTAGCGAAAGGAATGCGCTTTTGTATCGAAAAAATCCCGTGTTTCTGGTATCGACAAATTTAGGTTTTCTTATTTTAGAATCGGATGTATATCTAACTAGTATTGTAAAGTATGTAGGTAGATACAAAACTGCCATAGAAAAGTAGGTACGTCAAGATAAGATAACGGACTACATATATTTAGAAGAATTCATGTAGTATCTGTTAAAACCAACTGTTAAAAATTATTGTGCTTAGTTATGCGATCCAAGATTCCCGGGGTTTTTTTATAAAAAATATATATTTAAGGAGCCATTTCCATACATTCATAGCTAAAAATTAACTTTAGGTAAATATGCATCTGAAAATCGGATCTCGGATGATGATACATCAAAAATATTGCAAATCAAAAACGTATTTGTGGGCAAAGAATTCTCTAATTTGCAATCTGTGCATATATTGTACTAAATGCCAATAGATTAAAGAAAAGCCAAGTGCGAGTCTGGCTCGCACATGAATGGCTCCTTACCACCGTTTTATTGAACACTACAAATTTTTCGGTTCAAAAGATACCTCCCTGTGACAGATGGACGGACAGTGGAGCCTTAGTAATAGGGTTCCGTTGGTACCTACCCTTTGGGTACGGAACCAACAGATCCTATTACCCTTTTGTTTCATCTGAACAAGTAATTTCACATTGGCATTGTTTATACGAATGTTTACAGGCACGTTCATGTCAAGCGTTAAACTGATTTTGTGTTAAGAATTTTTTTAAGCATTTTAGATTTCAAGTGAATTCATATCATTCAGCTATCTTCACATAAAACCTTTTCTCTGTATCATTTTTGTAGGAACTTGACAGCATAGTTAATTCAATGTTACAGGCCCTGTAAATTGTCTGTAACGCTTTCTTTAAACCAAAGGAGCGTGACACCCATACATTTCTTAAGGAAAGTGGTAATTTAGCGAAATTGGCGGAGCCCCACATAACACACCCGCGTAGACTCCAATAAATTATGTGTAAATTGTATTGTAAACACCGCCCCTGGGAGCGATTTAATAGAATAAAATTTACATTTCGTTATGTAAACTCGATTTGAGTGGAGTCTCCTTCGTCATTCACGTATTAAGAGGCAATATCGAGTGGGAGTGGAAGTACATCACAGTCTCGAGAAATAAAAATGTGTCGTTATTTTCAGAAAAAGGAAATCAGAAAATTTCGTAAAATTTGTTAATCTTAACTTCTCAAGTAGCTCTTTACTGTTTATCGATTACATTCAATTAACATAACGAGCGACCTGATGACCTGTCAAGGTATTGAATTACTTCGATTGATTCGCGTGGGCATTTGTCGTTGCCCTCTCGTCTCCATTACGCGCCCTAGCTACAATCCCGCCGCCTCAACTTTGCACGCTTTCAAACTCAAACTCAAAGCATTTATTTCAATTAAACCAATTACAGGCACTTTTGAATTGTCATGGGGTCGGTCAATCAGAAAGATGAAGTTAGTTGCTCATTCCAAAGCGTTGTACTTACATAAGTTCCTACGGAGAAGAACGGGCATGAATTTCCACGGACACTCTATCTCACTTATTTTGAACCTAAACCAGTATATGCTGTAAAATCTCCATTTTGAAGCGAAGTGAGATCTTGCAGTCATCAAGGAATTGAAGCTTTTTATTAGATAAGATACGATTACTTAGGACTTAAGCATAACTGGCGAAATGAAGGTGTACTATGGGTAAACCTCTGCCTAAACCTTTGAGGATTATAGGCGTGATGTTATGTTTATGTTATGCTATTGATACGATATCAGTTCTCCGGTAAACGTGTACCTATATAATGAAAGTGACTTGTGTTGCTTACTACAATAATGAATCTGCCTAGCCTTATCTCAACTATTGTAGCGGTATCTACATCGCCACATGCAAGCTGCGCGTCATACTGACGTCACGCAATCCTGCATCGCGCAAGCAGAGTTTACCGTGCAACTAGCATATGTACAACTTCACGACATCAATCGTCGGGCAGTTGCCCACCAGACACGACACTGGTCGGAGGATCCTCCCTTTTCTATGGAGGTATGAGTAAACTTTACACCCTGTTCCTCGTATCTGTATACTATGTTGGGGTAGGCTTCCTGTCTCATTGGATGCAGCTGAATACCAGTATTATAGTCCTACTTAAAAGCGATAATTATAACAACATCATCACAATATATTTTCGGAATTATTTAGTTAATTGTTAAGTCTCGTGTCGTTTTGATTGTTCTCAGAATGACGGCTCAACAATACTAAAGCGTTTTCTTCTAGGTAACAATTTGATTTGCTTTCATGAATATTGAATCGTCAAGTCAACGACATTTCATAAACAATTAATTTCGATCACTTACTTTAATTACATACCTACCTATTACCTATATTTATAGCTTACTACAATCATTCCCATGTAATAATTGTGCGTAATAGTAATATTATCGACCATGCGATTGATAACATCACTATTATTTTCTATAACGTATTCGTTTTAACCCAAAAACTAGTCTGCGTAATCTAAGTTCCGAGATGGAATAAACTTACTTTCAAATTATAACATTCTTCAGTTTGCTTTTTCATCTTTTCATATTCATGAAAATCTAAAATATCTTGCCTCTATATGCCTGTAGAGGCAAGATACTTTAGATTTTGGAAAATTAAAAAGGCACTTTTTAGATCATAGATGTTATCAAGAATTTAATAGACAATACTATTAATTTTAAATTATATTGATTTATCCAAAGAGAAGATACCAAGTTTCAGTATAAAAAAAATGTATACTTATTAGAACATATTGTATTGGACATTTCGTTGCAAATATCCAACTGCATATTCTTTTTGACAATAGTAACTCAAATCAAATCAAAATAAACATGCAAAAATAAACCACTTTAAAGTTATAAACTTAAGTATTACTTTTAGAAAGTACTTAATATTACAAAAACCTAAGTACTTGACTAAGTTCCAACTTAGATTTAACTGAATATTTAATCATTCAAGTCCAACATAAAACTACTAGAGTTAGAACAAAGAGTTTTCAGGTTTATTTATAGTTTTTGTTGTTCTTTACCAAACAAGTTAAATGAATAAAATTCAATAAAAAGTTCTGATAACTTTGAAAAGAGACATAAGTATAGATGAATTTAGAGTTTAAACTTATAAAGAAGAAATTAACTTTTCTTTTTCATTATATACTGTCGTATCTGTAATATCTGCGTCCGGGGAGCACAAGGGAAACACAGCCGATTCGCATCAAGATTTATTCCGGACTAATTGTCCCAACACACTTGCCGCCTACCTTCAGTACATTAATATTGTAGACTTATTATCTTAATAAAGAAGGTACCTACACTACATCCCTCCCCACTTAATTAACAATAATAACCCCATGTGAACGATGCTTTAATTAAGTACATATTTCCGATAATCTTAATTTTAACAATCTGTCGTCTTAGGTAGGCGACACTTACGAATCGGTCTCGACCGGGACGGTACAGGGGTTGTTGGAGGCGTAGAAAACCGTTCAACTGCTGGTGCATCCGGAACTACGTCAGATGGAGACTGTGTCTCCGCCCGCTGACCATCCGCGCCGCTCGACACCTCGGACTGCCCGGACTCCACCTCAGCAGGCTCAGCCGGCACACTGACAGGTGGATCCTGTTGTGATAGCCTAGCATTTGTGGGGATTACAAGTGAACCTCTAGATCTACGCTTTAATTGATCGATATGTCTATGAATCATGTTACCCTTGCTATCTAGGATTTTAAAATCATGAGCTCCCATCGATCCCGCTACTGATCCTGGTTGCCACTTCTCTGTTTTCAAATACTGACGATACCAAACATCCTCCCCAATTCCTACCTTCCTATCTACTCCTCCCTTAGTCCTAATCTGTCTCTGTTGAGCTTCTTGAACCCTCGTTTCCCGGTCCGGTTTCAAAACATCTAACTTTGTCCTTAAATGTCTACCCATTAATAACATAGATGGTCTCTCACCGGTCGAACAATGTTCTGTGTTACGATAATGTAATAAAAAATTATTAATAGTAATTTCAATATTTTTATTTTCCGCTAACGCCTTTTTAACCACCTTTTTAAGAGTTTTTACTGCATTTTCAGCTGCTCCATTAGAAGCGGGATGATATGGTGCAGTAAAAATGTGTTCTATTCCATCGTTTCCTAGAAAAGTTGCAAATTCGCTACTCGTAAACGGTGGTCCGTTGTCAGTCACGACTTGTTTAGGAATTCCAAACCTACTCCATAACTCCCCTAGTCTGGAAATAGTGGTACGCGCTGCCGTGCTGGGTACTTGAAAAATCTCTAACCATTTCGACATGGCATCTATGACGACCAAAAATATTTTCCCATCTATTGGACCCATAAAATCCAAGTGTAGTCTAGTCCATGGCCTGAGGGGCCAGGGCCAGGGCCGTGGGGTCGCGCGCGGCGGCGCGTCCGCCAGCATAGCACAGGTGGCACACGCGCGGCACTCCCGCTCGACGGCCTCGTCGATGCCGGCCCACCACACATAACTACGAGCAATGGCTTTAGACTTTACGATCCCCATATGCGGCTCATGTATGAGTTTTAAAACCTTATCCCTGCAACATTCTGGAACCACTACACGGTGACCCCACATCACACAACCTAGTTCCTCATACAACTCTGATCTCCTATTAAAATAAGGCTGCATACCTACTATTTCACATTTTTCCGGCCAACCGTCTCGTACATAAGTTATTACCTTACTTAAAATAGGATCTTTTAATGTTTGTCTTCTAATTTGCCTGTGATCTAATAACAAAGCATCCTGTGCAAAATGTAAATAAGTTTGTTCCGGAATCAAGTCCTTAGTACGTTCGGTAGTAGAACTCGGTAACCGAGATAACCCGTCCGCACAGTTATCGTTCGTCTTAATGTATTCTATATCATAGTCGTAGGCTGACAAAATCACTGCCCACCGCTGCATCCTACTGGCGGTCATAGTTGGTATACCTGCGTGAGGACTTAATATAGACACTAATGGTTTATGGTCGGTTCGCAATATAAACCTACGCCCATATAAGTACTGGTGGAATTTTTTCACACAGAATATGATCGCTAAGGCTTCGCGGTGTATCTGCGAATAATTTTTCTCAGCGGCGGTCAGAGCTCGTGACACGTATGCCACCGGCCGCTCGCCCTGGCGAGTCCCCGGCTGAGCCAGCACGCCGCCGATGCCCCGAGCGCTAGCGTCACAAGTTACTATTATGGGTTTTTTGGGGTCATAGTGAGCCAAAACTTCACTACTGACTAACGCTTGTTTAACCGCCTCAAAAGAACGTTTGCAGTCACTATCCCATTGCCAGGGAACTTCCTTACGTAATAGTCTATGCAAGGGAGTTAACAAAAAACTATGATTCCTAACAAATTTTGCAAAGAAATTAACCATCCCTAAAAATGATCGTAATTCTGAAACGTTTTCTGGGGGTTTTATTTTTAAAATGGCTTCAATTTTCGTTTTGTCTGCTTTTATCCCTTCCTTGGAAACTACATACCCTAAATACTTAACATTGTCTACTAAGAATACACATTTACTTTTTTTAAGTTTTAACCCATAATCAGCTAACCGTTTTAAAACAGTCTCCAAAGCTTGTAAATGCTCCGATCGTGTCTTACCTCCTATTATGACGTCATCCAAAAATCCCTGTACATGTGGTATGCCTTGTAGTAAATTCGTTATGACTCGTTGGAATATCCCTACGCTTGATGATAATCCATAAACTAGTCTATTATAGCGAAATAACCCTCGATGCGTGTTAATGACAGTGAATTTTTTTGAGTCATCCAATTCTATCTGGTTATAGGCATTAGATAAGTCAATCTTACTTAAGAATTGAGCCCCATTAAGACCTACCAACACATCATCAATTTTAGGAAGTGGGTAACGATCTACCAGTAGCACCGGGTTAAGTGTCGACTTGTAATCCGCACAAATACGTAGCGTACCGTCCGCCTTATTCACAGGCACCAGTGGTGAAGCCCAGTCCGAGCAGTCCACCGGCTCGATGACGCCCGCGCGCAGCATTGCATCTAGCTCGGCGTCGACGCGCTCGCGCAGCGCGTACGGCAGCGGGCGCGCACGGTGGAACACGGGCGCCGCGCCCTCGCGAACACGCAGTGTCGCCTTGCCCCCCGTGTACCGTCCCAGCTCGCCGCTGAATACTTCCTTATACCTGTCAAGCATTTTACTTATTTCGGTGTCTATATGAACTATGCCCTGTTGTATAAAATTACAATGGAATTTGGGTATTTGTATCTGTAATTCTGCTAGCCATTGCCGTCCAATTAATGACGTTGTCCCTTTGTCTATAACAAATAGTTCTAATTGTTTCTCTATACCATTGTAACTGACTACAGGTTTAATTATACCTAACGGCTTTATTTTCGAACCATCATAAAATTTCAAAATTGTGTTATCTCTTTCAATAGGCAAATGGTCGAAATTTAAATCGTATACTGTTTTATTTATACAAGAAATTGCTGTCCCTGTATCTAATTCCATGTTTATATTTATACTATCCACCGAAATGGGTAAACTCACCGCCTTATAACTGTTCAACGATAACAGATTTAAATCCTCGATGTTCTCGTCTTCATCTGTATCTCCGTTACTGAGATCACCGAAATGGAATTCCCGCCTCACTGCTCGATTCCGGTCCTCTATTTCCTGTGGCCTTTGACCCTCGCGCTCCGGGCACACCCGCCGCAAATGCCCCACTCGCTGACATTTGCTGCACACGAAGTTCCGATAACGGCAATTAGCATACTGGTGGTTCGTTGCTCCGCACGCCGCACACACGCTCCCACTATCTGCCGCCTTGGCCCGCGCCGATGTTTCCGCCCTTGCCGACCACGCGCGGCCTGAAGCTGCCGCCGCCGCCGGTCCCGCTCCGCCACTGCCACCGCGTCGCCCGCGCCCGCACCCCGCACGGCCCGTGCCCGACGTTAGTGCGTGTACTGGACATGCACTACTTGCTTCCGATGCTGTCGTTGATCCCTCGACCACTGCTGCGTCCCTCTCCGCCGCCTCCAAAGAACATGCCAATTTAATCGCCCCCGCAAAGGTGATTGTATCCTCCTCTGCGAATAAACGCTGCCGAATAATGTCGCTTCGTAAGCCGCACACGAACTGATCGCGCAAGTTTTCATTTAAGTTGGCGTTAAATTTACAATTGCGCGATAGTTTTTTCAGTTCAGCCACATAAGCAGCAACATCCTCAGTGGCACCTTGTCGTTTCTGCCTGAACCGGAATCTCTCCGCTAGCGATGATGGCGCCGGTTGTAGATGCTGACTCATGAGTTCGCCGGCTTCTTTGTACGACAATCCTGACGGCTTCCTTGGACTGGCGAGATTGACGAGCAATTCGTATGCCTCGTCCCCCATGCTCGCGATCAAAGTCGGTAATTTTAAATCGTCCTCCACTTTGTTAACTTTAAAGTACATGTCAAGTCTGTCCACGTATGACGACCACAAACCCGATCGCACATCGAATTCCTTTATCCGGCCTACTGACATCGTTCTTTCTTAGAGTCACGGATTATTATGCACACAACAATACTAATGTAACGTCCAGTTTTCCTCGTCGCCAATGTAATATCTGCGTCCGGGGAGCACAAGGGAAACACAGCCGATTCGCATCAAGATTTATTCCGGACTAATTGTCCCAACACACTTGCCGCCTACCTTCAGTACATTAATATTGTAGACTTATTATCTTAATAAAGAAGGTACCTACACTACAGTATCATTCTATATAATATATATCTTTTTTCCATCGCAAATAAATGGTTATTTATTCTGAAATCGCAAAAAAAAAACACCAATTTTATAGCGCAGTGAATATGTTTTTTTATAAAAAAAAACTAATGTGACTATTATTCTGGACGTACGCGTCCACGCAGCGCCGTCTTTTCCATTGGCCACTCTGGGCAAGAGCCCAGGACTCCGCGATTCATTGGGCCTCATATTGCCTGCCAGCGTCATAGCTAGTGGCTACCAGAGGCAGGGTGCTAAAAATTTCGAGCTCACTTCGCTCGCTCTTGCATCCTAGATTCTCTAGGGACCCAATCAAATGCCCAGGGCGTCCAATAGCTCTATAACGGCCCTGCGTCCACGTCCATAAAATACACGTGCACGTTATAACGATATAGTGGACGGACATTTAAAAGCATCTTCATATATTTTCTTTCTATTTATCTCTATCTTTATATTCTCTATCTTTATATTTATTTACATTCTACTTCCCTATTTTATGTTGATGCCGATAATACCGTCACGTTAGAAATTGGCTTTATAATGCTACTTTATAAACAAATAAGTATAAAATGATCATGGAATACCATGACAGGATACATGTACCTACAGGTTTCACTTTTACAACCACACCTGTAAGTTATCCGTAAGAAACCTCCTTCCATTCACAGTCAACACAATAATAAATCCTTATTATTAGTATGTTTGTTTGTTACGCAGAAACGGATGAAATTTGGCACACAGATAGTTTATAACCTTTATTAATATATAAAATACTTTTAATCCCAGTAGTATGGCCCCGTGGGATATCCGACAACCACGCGGGCGCGCGGACAAAAGGTAGTTTCTAATATTTTAAACTTCCCCACACAATAAACAGCTAAGTCGTCACAAGTAACAAGAAACCGTCAAATGAAACCAAAGTAAAAGATTCTGTCGAGCGACGTCAAAATTAATACAAGACTTTCAGTGGCTGCCTTCAAAAAGTCCTGGACATCTTAATTGGAAGGATTACTGTTATTTGAACATTATTAAAAAGGCTACCAAACTTTCTTCTCACCCCCACTTTAATAAATCCGTTTCCAAAACTTTTCTCGTAAATCAACAAGAGGCACAGATTATTTTCAAGTCCCCCCTAGCTTACTTTGACAGTTTTTTTTTAATTTAGCCACGTGTCAAATTTACAAAAAAATGCTTTTTTACTGTGAAAATTTAATGTTAGTTTGACGAAGTAACCTCATAAGCAGACGAATGCATTAAGTCTAAGTTCTTTTATTGCACGCCTCACAACGCGAAGCGGTTGAGGTAGTGCTCTACTCCCGACTCGTCAAGGGTAAGCAATTTTGTGATCTTCTAATGCCTTTAAAACAACTATGTTGCACTTATAATAGGTACGAGTAGACGTACTCGAGAAAGCACTTAAATTAAACCATCTTATACTTTCTAAAAAGCATTGTATGTAGCTACTTTGAAAAACAAAACGATTCGAATTTTATTTACGTTTGTACGCCGATTTTGTATACCAACGATTACTCCCGAAAAAATTGATATATCGAGACCGGGCTTTTTATTAGTTCCAGAATTCGGTTAACTTGCCGTATTTCATATCAGTAGCCTATTTTACGTAGTTTAAAATAAAAACTATAATTATATGTATATAACTAGCTGACCCCGCGAACTTCGTACCGCCTAACATTTTTTTTTTGTCTCCGTATGAACCATCCTCGTACTTCAAGGAATATTCTAAAAAAAGAATTAGCAAAATCGGTCCATCCGTTCTTGAGTTATAAAATTACAACGAAAAGTGGCTTTGATTTTTATAGATAAGGATGTAGGTATATATATATGTAATACGTAAACACGTCCAAAAATATAAGATTTTTTTTGCATACATGTTTTTTTTTTCATATTACAAATCACTCACACGATTTATTAAAATAAATGAGCGTTATGAGGCGTACACTTTTGGATTTTCCAAACTTTTACGTTATTGCATCAAACTTCATCATGGATGAAACTTTCTTATTTAGATAATGGGAAAACATTTTGTTGATTTATAGACAACATCAAATTGAGTTTCACGAATACCTTTCTATACTAATGTGATTAATACCTATTTACGGAATCAACTTTTTCTTTGAATCGTTTCAAATAATTTGTCAAAGCACGTAACTTTCATTAAAAAACAATTGCCATTAAAACAGAAATTACAAGACAAGTTCTTTTGAACGCTACAAGAATGCCAAATAGATTTTAGTGAGCATCATTTCAACTGACAAGCGGTTTTGTTGCCAGAACGAAATAAAAGAAAGCAAAATAAATTGAATTTACAACGTTGACAACGCCGCAATATAGTAACTTTATATGAATATTATTCAAAAAAGAAAGGGTTTTTGGGACTCCGTGATGTGCTGGGATATTTAGATGGTAATATAGTTGTTTCTGCGACACAAATATGTTGAATATGTTCGATAAGTTGGTGTTTTACGTAGAGATTTAAGTAACTCGCTAAGAATGTGTGTAAACGCTTTAGGGCTTTATTTTTGCTTAAATATTCTCGCTGTATATTTTTTTTGTGAAATTTGTGAGGACAAAGATACAAAATTTACCTACATATTTTTGCTTTATCATTCCATTAAAATATTATTATAATATTTGCAAACATTGTGTAATAACAATTACTTAATATTATTTCGTGCAACATTATAGTGTCACTTAATGCGCATGTGTCAAATTATTCCGTAATCTTAGCGCCAGTGGATAATTAACTAATGAATTCCCCTCATAAAGGAATAATTAATTTCATCTTAGCATTATAAAACTTCATTGTAAGTTTCATCATCCTACATATTGCTTCATAAATGTCGCTTTGAATTTTGAGAGGACTTAGGTACCTAAGGTAAGGTGGTACTAGACTAATGGCCGATTCCTATAATTTACGGAGCGTTATTGGTTAAAATTAAGACTGTTGTATCTTTACCAATAATGAAGCAAAGACATCATTGACTGACCGGTTGGCGCAGTTGGTAGCAACCCTGCCTTCTGAGCCGCTGGTTCCGGGTTCAATCCCCGGACAAGTCAAACATTTGTGTGCATGAACATGTCTGTTTGACCTGTGTCTGGGTGTGTATATGTATATAAGTATGTATATCAGTCATCAGGTTACCGTAGTACAGGCTCTGCCTAGTTCGGAACCTGAAAACCTTGTGTGGATGTTGTCCCATATTATTATTATTATTATTATTATTATCATAGCTTTGCATAGTAGACGCCTCCATATGGAAGTAGCTCTCACGGGTAAAATTAGCTTACTAATCTATTTATATGCATAGTTTGGCAATAAAAATGCTACCATTGGTAAGCAAAACGATTCGATTTTGTTTATAGGAACCGAGCATAAATTATTATCGTGATAAACGTTTCGTAGCAACTAGAATAAAATTACACTGGTGCCTCCAACTTTTTCTATTTTATTAAGAAGTACCTAGCGAACGTAATTTAATTTTGTCTAAGTAATTCTGTCATACATTATATTATTTTTTGTGAAATTCTCGAAAGAATAAAATTATAATATTTTATCATCCATCTTATGAAGTGGGATACAAGGACGTTTCAAAATTATGTAAATGCTGGTATGTATCAGTTGTATAATGTTTATCTCCTTGGTTCAGTCATGAAAGCTTGCAACAATGGGGTGCTAAACTTTAGTTCCCAGCTGTCTTTGAGAACTGCTCTAAGATTACCCCTAGGCAAATAGCCATAATATGTATATTGAATTTGGAATTTAACTAAACTAAGATAAAAAAAAAACTAATTTAACTGTCTTTTCTACACAGCCCACCCATAAATAATAATTTAGATACCTTATATTTAGCTAAAATAAAAACATACAGATACCTCCCTAGATATGTAGTGAATAACTACCTTCGAGAACACAAAAGGCAACAAAAAAGACACTGACAAACCCTACAACTACATAGCAGAATCTCTCACTCACAAAGACTAAAGACCCTAAAATCCAAAATGTCACATTGTAACAAACGCCCGGTTGTTATAAAAACTGGCCCATAATTTAGAATTAGACGGTCTACACAAGGGACTGCTTTCACGTAATTGGTGGGTGTGTAGGTTAGTTAGGGAAATGTCGCGTGTCGTTAGGAGCAACGGAAATTACGCACGTTACATGTCACATGGCGGTACAAGCAGAGTCCTAGGGGTATGTTTGTTTTAAGCGTTGGTTGAACGCACTGATTGTTTGGTTTACATATTATCGAATTATGGTTCTTATACGAATTCATTGTTTAGTAATGTGTAGCTGAAACAAGGGCCTGATGCAAAAACTGCTTCTTTATGATACTGCACGAATTATGAGATAATTCCAGTGTCAAACCAATTCCAAATACTGGTTTAACTTGTGATATAACACGCAGTCTTCCCATATCCCTTGTTAGTAACAAAAAGTCCATAACTGAGAGAATCCTGTGATATACACCGAAGGCTATTGAAATTTCCGACAATTCAATTGCGATTGGTTTCCAATCCATGAACTACTTCTGTGGGTTATGTCGCTGACGGAAATAGCTACTAAAGGAATATGGTCAAGAGGATACAGTAACGACCGTCCTCCAGTGTATATCAACATCTTGCGATCACCAACCCTCAACTTGTGGTTAGGAGGTTGTATTAGGCGTATTTGGTGTTTGAGCAGGGATGTGTGTAGATATTACAAACGCAAGATAAACGTAACTAAAAGCCTCACAAGTCTGCAAACAGCGAGGGTCAGAAGTGTTCCTCGTTTAACATACTTCACGAACTTTAATGACATGCACGAAGTACACGTGAAGTGGGGCGACACAATTTTGTGTATTGTGATAACGGGGTGAGAGAAGGATCATCCAGGTTCTACTTTGGACGGTTTGATGAATAAAAGATTATCTGGAGGCCGTTTGTAGCAGTGTTCAGTTATGAACAGAGGTGGTTAAAAAATTGTGAACAGTAGACTTCTTTATAATACAATGAAACTATAACATCACGCTTGTATTCTTCGAAGATGTAAGCAGATGTCACACAACCGTCTTTGAGTGGTTCCGGCTGCTACTAAGAAGTTCCAGATAGAAAAATCCATTTACACTGCCCGACCAGATTGAAATCAGAACCTCACGCTCAGCAGTCATGCTTGTGACCCTGCGGTCACTGCGGTCACACATAAATGGCTACATGGTTGCTCTGCAGCAACGAGGTAGCCATTTATATAAGTACCTATCTCTCGTCTTTTTAGCAACAACACTAAACCTCGAAAATGTGTGGCTAATCTGAACTTTATTCCACGTTTATTAATAAATATACAATTTAATAGGAATAGTCGTAAAACAGGACCTTATCTCTTAGCTTGTCAGCGATCTACGTAATTCCCCTTTACTAAAACACTTTATCTCTTTTAACAATTTCATATAAGCGTTGAAACCAGTCGGTATGAAAAATGCACCTGTAGCGTAAAAAATGAACTCAATTGGATGCACTTCAGAGCCCGCTTTGATGCGCCGGGGGTTAGCTAAGCCTGGTTTACCACTAGCTATTTATGCTGCATCGAAACCGATTACTTCATACCTATTATGATAATGCTAAGGTGCACTTAAAGCGTGCAAATAAGGATAACGGCCGGTCGGTGCCTCATTTAATTGACAATGGTCGAAGGGGCCTCTGCGAGTTAGCGTCGGCCCCTCATACGCTTTCCAAAGATCCGGAACCCCATAGAACGAGTATAACACAAAAAATAAATAAAGACAATAATCAATTTATTACAGGCGACACAGCAGTATAGGGTCTATGGTAGGATTGAACTGTTTATCTTTATTTATAAAATGAGGAAGGCAACTGTCAAAATGGCGCTATCGTAACTAGTTTTTTTATTTATTAAAACTTTATGCACAAGTAATAAATTATACTGTACAAAGGCGGACTTAATGCCTGAGGCATTTTCTACCAGTCAACCTTAGGGCGATGCAGAGATATACCATGGCAGGTGCAACATACGGGATAGATAGCTCGGAAATGACTATAAAATACAAGAATAAATACTAATATATAGATACATAGATACATACATATAAACAAAATAAACCTTGGTCAGGAGAAATAACGATCGGTAGAGGAGAAAACGAATCCAGCAACTCAGCGCTGGGATGTTTCAGCCAACTTCTGACGGATATGTTCACGTGCCTTCACTTTAAAAGATAACCGACTGGTTGCTGTCCTGATTTTCAGAGGGAGCGCATTCCAAAGAAAAACCGCCTGGACAAAGAAAGAAGAATGAATGAAACCAGAACGGTGAGAAGGACATCGTAGAAGACGATTGTTGGTGGAACGAAGATTTTTACTATGGGCAGTGCATAAATATTGAATTTGGGAAGTCAGGTAAGAAGGAGAAGTGGGTTTGTCCAGAATAGAGAACAACGTAGACAGAGCCCTCAACTCTCTGCGCTGACGAATTGGTAACCATTTTAAAAGCAGTCGGTGTGCAGATACATGGTCATACTTACGAAGATTGAAAACGAATCGAATGCAGTTATTGAGAAGGCGTTCAAGTTTATTGAGGAGATCTGCATTCAGGTCATAGTAACACACATCACCATAGTCAATTATAGGAAATATAAGGGCCTGTACAAGCATTGCTTTTATGTGTGATGGGAGAAGGTTTTTCAACCGATAGAGCGACCGCAACGTTCCGGTGACTTTTTGACTTACAGTCGTGACCTGCTTTCGCCAGTCTAGACAAGTATCGACATGCAGACCAAGATCCTTAACATCAGAGCTAAACGGGATGACTGGACTAAACTGGCTAAACGGGATTAGTTCCCAAAACAAGCTGCAAGGTAGTTTTTGTTTATTTTTGTAAAAACTACTCGTTGTTGCAAGTACCCAGACACCATTCCTTCAATTACTTTGAACGGCGCTAATATAAAGCAGGTGGCCAAGTTGAAATATCTGGGCCATATACTTGTCGACAAACTTAAAGAGACGATGACGACTTAGAGAGGAGCGCAGGGCGTTGGCGATCCGTGGGAACATGTTGGCGAGCAGATTTTTTCATTGTTCAGAGCAGGTCTAAATAACCTTGCTTAAAGCGTACTGTCAAGGCCTGTACACGGGAAGTCTGTGGTTCAGCTGTTCACGGGAGACGCTAAGCGCCTTGCGCGTCCAATATAACAATGATTTCAGGATGATGTTGAAACTCCCTCTTTCTGTAGTGCCTCGGGGATGTTTGCCCAATCGGGTACAGATGGTTTCCATGCTATCATCAGGAAAAAGGTGGCATCGCTTGTGAGGAGGATTCGGGGAGTAGCCACAGCATCCTGAAAGTCGTGGCTGAGGACCCGAGAGCTCCTGTGCTAAGGCACCTCATGCGGAATCATTGTCCGCATGAAATGCCTCGCAGGTACATGACTCACTAACTTGATTGCCTTTATATTTTGTTATTAATACTAGTGTATAAGTTGTAGTATATAAGGTGTGTACTAACAAAAATGGTTCCTATGTTGTCCCAAATAAAACCATTTATTATTATTATATATTTACCGGTGTACTGTAACCTAAACGTATGATCAATAAACTTTTATTATTATTATTATTAAGTTCCCAAGTGCTCGGAAATTGGAGTCTACCATTTTCCGAAAGACTAGGGTTTAGGAAAATGGTCGACTCCAATTTCCGAGCTTATTAGGATTGTGTATTAAAGCTATTTGTAGATAATTATTTCAATTAAACAGAGTTCGAGGTTATATCGGAAACATTTTGAAGAAAGTGATTACGAGGAAATGAGCAATATTTAAGGTTTTTAATACTTTAACACTTTCCATGTCGAATAAATATTGAAATCACCGAAAATAACGAAATAGTGATGGTCACGCCATCTACAATTAGCTTTGACCAACCTTCCCCATTGTCCTGCATATAGGCAAAGAAAGAAAAATGCTCTTTTTCTAGTAGGTATTCATGGGATAGTTTCAATAGCTTATTTTGAGAAAAATCTAACAAAATAAACTTTGGATGAAAAAATTTAGTTCACTTCTATGTATAATAAAACCTTAGTTCACTTCTATGTGTAATAAAATATTAGTTCACTTCTATGTGTGATAAAACCTTAGTTCACTTCTATGTGTAATAAAACCATAGTTCACTTCTATGTGTAATAAAATCTTAGTTCACTTTTATGTGTAATAAAACCTTAGTTCACTTCTATGTGTAATAAAACCTTAGTTCACTTCTATGTGTAATAAAATCTTAGTTCACTTCTATGTGTAATAAAATCTTAGTTCACTTCTATATGTAATAAAATCTTAGTTCACTTCTATGTGTAATAAAATCTTAGTTCACTTCTATCTATGTATAATAAAATCTTAGTTCACTTCTATGTGTAATAAAATTTTAGTTCACATCTATGTGTAATAAAACCTTAGTTCACATCTATGTGTAATAAACTCTTAGTTCACTTCTATATGTAATAAAATCTTAGTTCACTTCTATGTGTAATAAAATCTTAGTTCACTTCTATGTGTGATAAAACCTTAGTTCACTTCTATGTGTAATAAAACCTTAGTTCACTTCTATGTGTGATAAAACCTTAGTTCACTTCTATGTGTAATAAAACCTTAGTTCACATCTATGTGTAATAAAATCTTAGTTCACTTCTATATGTAATAAAATCTTAGTTCACTTCTATGTGTAATAAAATCTTAGTTCACTTCTATGTGTAATAAAATATTAGTTCACTTCTATGTGTGATAAAACCTTAGTTCACTTCTATGTGTAATAAAACCATAGTTCACTTCTATGTGTAATAAAATCTTAGTTCACTTTTATGTGTAATAAAACCTTAGTTCACTTCTATGTGTAATAAAACCTTAGTTCACTTCTATGTGTAATAAAATCTTAGTTCACTTCTATCTATGTATAATAAAATCTTAGTTCACTTCTATGTGTAATAAAATCTTAGTTCACATCTGTCTATTACAACATAAAGGGTGAATTTTTGGAACTTTGGTTTCTTCAATGATAACTATGAACTTTTGGAAATTACTTTAATTTAGTTAGTTTACAGGACAGAAAAATATTTCGACCGCTCCTGCGGTTGGCAAGCTACGAAGTGTCACTTTTTGTCATTTACCCACACCATTTAAAAACTGTAGGCAATGTATTTACGCATCACACGCTGCTAATACACGGTAATCAGGTGGGCCTAAACATCCTCCCACCCGTTGAAAGGCTTGTCTTTCAACCGTAAATCTTCAGCAGTGGGTAGCGGACACAGTTTGATAATAGGCCGACGTAGAACACCTCTAGTGGTTTTCAAATCAGCTACTCTTGAAATTCCATCCGGGCCAGGGAATAATTTAGTAACCCGTCCAAGGCGCCAACACAACGGAGGTACATGTTCTTCATGGATAAGCACGAGGTCTCCAATATTTAGGGATCTTGCATTCGTCTTCCACTTCAGTCGTTGTTGTAACTCATGTATATATTCACGCTGCCAGCGAGACCAGAAATGCTGTTGAATTTGTTGTAGTCGAGCGTATCGTTGCAGGTGACTTTCTTTTAATTTTTCCAAATTTGGTTCAGGCAATGCCATCAGCGGTCTTCCAATGAGGAAGTGCCCTGGGGACAAAGGGAGGTAGTCATCAGGAGATGAGGACAAAGGACACAAGGGGCGACTGTTCAAAACGGCCTCCACTTGTGCGAAAAGTGTAGATATTTCTTCGAAGGTAAGATGGGTATTTCCCATAACTCTTTTTATGTGGAATTTTGCAGATTTGACTCCGGCTTCCCAGATACCGCCAAAGTGAGGAGCGTGAGCAGGTGAGAATACAAATTTTATATTTTCATGAGTTGCAAATTCAGCTAAGTCCCTATTGTGTAATTTAAGAAAAGCTCCTATATCTTTGGCAGCAGCCACAAAGTTTCCTCCGTTATCACAAAATATTTCATTGGGTTTGCCACGACGGGCAATAAATCTGCGTAATGTCATCATAAATGCGTCCTTAGTAAGGTCACAGACCGCCTCCAAATGAACGCACTTATATCGCAAGCATACAAATATGCAAAGGTAACATTTGTTCACCCTTGCACCTTTACCTTTACGATTAATTATGTAAAAAGGTCCAGCAAAATCTATGCCCACTGAATTGAATGGGAAATCTGCGCTCACACGCTGTGAAGGCAAATCACCCATTTTAGGGAAAAGAGTTTTGCCTCGGACACGACAACATCGCACACAATTGTGAACTGTGCGCCGAGCTAACCTTCTGCCATTAAGCGGCCATACTGATTCCCTTATCATTGACAACAACAGCTGCGGGCCAGCATGCATGTGCCGTAAATGTTCTCTTTCAAATAAAAGTTTTGTCAAATGATGAGACGAATCAAGTAGTATTGGATGTTTTTTATCAAAACTGTAAGGTGAAGAACTTATCCGTCCTCCAACTCTAATTAGATTATTATTGTCTAAAAACGGTGACAAAGATAGTAATTTACATTTAACATATAAAGGTAAGTTTTTAGATAACGCCTTGTATTCAATAGGAAAACATTTAAGCTGAGAAACACGACATAGATAATGGAATGAGTCATCTAACTCATTAGCGCTGAGAGCTAAAACCCTTTTGTTATGAACATTACGAATGTTAAAACAAAATCTTTTTACCCATGCGACTATTCTTATTATTTTGTTTAGTTTGCTATATTTTTCAACATCTATTATAGGTTGCAGTGTGTCAGTGTTAAGGTAAGTATTCATTTCATTTTGATCAGTTATGGTTTTATTAGATGTAACTAATGAATTTTGTGTTTTGTGAGTTTTTGTTTCAGATGCTGATTGATCTGATTGCTTCGTCGGTGTCAAGTTTGAGACGAGCGGAGCAGGTGGGACGGTGTTGGGTGAGTATTTGTTTTTATTTGTAGTTTTAGGTGTAGTTTTAGATTTAGAAGTGTTTTTAGTTTCAGGTACATTATTGATATCAATGGAATTTAGAACTGGCCAATTGTTTTCACTATTTATTAAATATTTTGGACCTGACCACCACAGGCTATTATTTATTATTTGATTGGCATTTATACCCCTAGAAATGAGATCGGCAGGGTTCATGTCCGTGGGAACATATCGCCATGAGAGTGCGTCAGTGAGCTCGGTTATTTCAACCACCCTATTCGCGACAAATGTTTTGAGTTTGGTCGGATCACCTCTGAGCCATGCTAGCACTACGCTTGAGTCGCACCAATGAACGATTCGTGACGGCTTGTAACGAATAGATTCAAGGATACTTTTGCATAATTCAGCAGCCAATAATGCAGCGCAAAGCTCCAATCTCGGTATTGTCATAGGATTTATACGAGCTACCTTAGATTTAGCAGCTAATAGTCGTACCGTGAAGTCCTGGTTATTTTCCGTGCTTCTCATGTACACACATGCTCCGTATGCCTTCTGTGAAGCATCACTGAATGAATGAAGTTCTATTAATTTCGGTGAATCGCATAACACTCTTCTAGGTATTTGTAAATTCAATAAACAGTTCAAATTACTCGCAAATTCTAACCACCTCTCCTCTATTTCTTGAGGGATAGATTGGTCCCAGTCTATTTTTTGTTGCCATAAATTTTGTAAAATCATTTTTGCTATAATTATACATGGACTTAACAGCCCTAAAGGATCAAATATCTTAAATGCATTTGACAATATGCGTCTTTTTGTTATATTATCGTGATTTTGGTATGGTTGTACAGGAAAGTTTAAATTATCAGTTTTCGGCTCCCACCCTAAACCCAGCGTGCTTGACGCTTCACTTATAGTTAATTTGTCTTGAGTATTTAGAGATGAATTTTTGAATAGATTTTTAGAATTAGTTTTGTATTTTCGTAAATTAAAACAGGCTGACTTTAGAGCGGAGGATATGGAATTTTGAATATTGGTTAATTGGTTTTCGTCATCACAACCGGTTATTAAATCGTCGACATAGAAGTCGTGTTGTATTATGTTTTTTATAGTTTCGTCCCCACACTCCTCGCCCAACTGCCACAGACAGCGAGTGCTTAAATAGCTCGCACTTGTGGTGCCATAAGTAAGAGTATTCATTTGCATCGTTCTGATGGGCAAGGACTCATCTTCTCTCCATAGAATTAATTGCAAGTTTCTACAGGATTTATCTACTCTCAATTGTCTGTACATTTTTTCAATGTCACCGGTAATCAAATATTTATATTGACGTGCTCTTATGAGTATGGAGAAAAGAGAATCCTGTATATTTGGGCCCACCATAAGAATGTCGTTGACAGATATACCCGAGGAGGTGGGGACGGATCCATCAAAAACGACACGGACTTTGGTTGACTCGCTATTGTCCTTAAATACAGCATGGTGGCATAGGAAATATGAGGGAAATGGTTTACTTTTAGGTGCTACAGACATGTGTCCTAGCTCTTCATATTCTTTCATAAAATCAACGTATTGCGATTTTAGTGTAGGATTTTTCCTAAAACGTGATTCTATGTTAAACAATCTTTTCTTTGCAGTATTATAGGATTCACCCAAGTTACTTGGAGATTTATTTAGAGGTAATTTAACATTAAACCGTCCGTCACTCAAGCGGACCGTATTTTGCAAAAAATGCTTTTCACAAGCCCTTTCCCTTTCGTTGAGAATGGGTTTGTTTGGGAGTTCTTCAATCTCCCAGAATTTGGTAAGTAATTTATCAATGCAAGACTCTTGAATCTTGTTATTTTTTGTAATTATGCTATTATTGCAATAGATGCTATTCAAATTATTTTTATTTATAGCACCGGCTATTAACCAGCCTAATTTGGAATTTCGTAACTTTGGGTTATCTGGGCCTATAGAAATTTGTTCATTTCCTAGGATATCCCAGAAAAGATCACATCCAATCAAGATATCAACTTGAGATGGTTCGTTAAAATTGGGATCGGCTAACTTTATGTGTTTAGGTATTTTGAATTTAATATTAACGTGTTTGTTCGGTAAATAACCAGTTAACTCATTCATGACAAGCATATTATAAGTAACATCAAACTGTTTATAAATAGATTGCAATTTAACAATACAGCTCTCCTCTACCTTATTAGACAAGTGGTTTCCAATACCTATAATATTAATACTAGTTATTGGAATGGAATCAAGTGACAGTTTATCTCTTAAAGATTTTGTAATAAAACTGCCTTGGCTACCACAATCGAGCAATGCACGCACTGTTTCATATTTATTGTTATTAGGATTATGAACTTCAATTAAGGCAGTAGATAAGAGAACATGATTGAATTGATATTCCGATGAGTTAACGTTTATGGATTCCGATTCTGAATATGCATGATTATTATTAACTGCCTGGCTAGGGTTATGCAGGAGACGATTATGTCTTTGTTTACAATCAGGACATGGTCCGAATCCACAAGCCTTTGCTGGATGACCCTGTTTAAGGCAATTAGCACAAAGTTTATATTTATTTACATCTGCCCATTTTTCTTGTATAGTCTTGTTTTTGAAACTAGGGCACTCATATATTTTATGATTTTGACTGCAAATTATACATACAAATGAATTTGAAGTATCTTTATTAGTAGCTGTTGCTGCCTTAATAAAACATTTTTGATATTTATCCTGTTTATTGTTGTGATTATTTTGTGTGTTGCTATTCGAACGAGTTTGATTATTTTGAACTTGTGAACCCCTTTGGTGGCTGTTGTCTGTTTTATTCCTATCTAAAGCTTCAAGCACATCAGCGCGATCTATCAAAACCTTTTTAAAGTTTTCTAAGGTTGGAATGTCGTTACCAAGCTGGTTTCTAAATTCCTCCCATTTTAGAAGTGTATTATTGTCTAATTTTGAGGTTAAATTAAATATGACACACATATCCCAATTATCTGTAGGCATTCCTAGACTAGATAATGCTCTTAAGTTTTTTGTAACATGGTCTACTAAAAATCGTAACGACTTTACAGTTTCCTTGCTAAATGAACGTATGTTAAACAATGAATTCATGTGATGATCAATCAATAGTCTTCTATTATTGTAACGATCACACAATAACTTCCAAGCTTCCTTGTAATTTTCAGAGGACACTTCAAGATTGGAAATTATGCGTGCCGCGTCCCCTTCAAGGTAAGAGATGAGATAGTGAAATTTATGTACCGGCAAGAGTTGCTTATTACGATCAACTAAGCTCAAAAAAGAGTCTCTGAATTCGAGCCACTTAAAATATGCACCATCAAATTTTGCAATTTGTATACGTGGCAACCTGATACCAGAGTCAAGAGGTTCAGATCGGGATTCATGACGGTCATGACTACATGATTGCGCACAGCTGTCCAACAAATCCTTTGCAACGGCAAGCCCACTCACCATATCAACTTCAATTTTGTCTCGCTCCTCAAGCTCTAATGACAGGTTCCCACTATTTAAGACTTCAATCTGACTTTGCAACTCATCAAACTTAGCTGATAATTGTTCAAATCTACCAAGCTTAATCTTTAATTCAGCTATTTCCACATTTTTTAATGAGTCCGAAGACGATAATTTACCCACAAAATTATTAAACTTGGTAATTTGACCTTTGATTGAGCTACGCCTGACAGTCAATTCGCGTAATTTCTTTAAATCGGCTTCTGCCATTTTTTCAAACGTACAATTTAGTTAAAGCAAATTATATGCTAAGTTTATTATAAAAGACTATCAAGCAAAGTAGCTCCACTACTCTTCAGCATAAAAACAATAATTTTATAAGTTGAATAATTAAATCTCACGCTCCTCAATTCGACGTCATCCGCCGACCGGAAACCGGATGCCAAGCACGGACTGCAAGCTCCGCATCAGCAGCAACATTAAAAACAGCAGCATTTAAAAACTGTAGGCAATGTATTTACGCATCACACGCTGCTAATACACGGTAATCAGGTGGGCCTAAACAACATCTATGTGTAATAAAACCTTAGTTCACATCTATGTGTAATAAACTCTTAGTTCACTTCTATATGTAATAAAATCTTAGTTCACTTCTATGTGTAATAAAATCTTAGTTCACTTCTATGTGTGATAAAACCTTAGTTCATTTCTATGTGTAATAAAACCTTAGTTCACATCTATGTGTAATAAAATCTTAGTTCACTTGTATGTGTAATAAAATCTTAGTTCACTTCTATGTGTAATAAAATCTTAGTTCACTTCTATGTGTAATAAAATCTTAGTTCACTTCTATATGTAATAAAATCTTAGTTCACTTCTATGTGTAATAAAACCTTATTTCACTTCTATGTGTAATAAAATCTTAGTTCACTTCTATGTGTAATAAAATCTTAGTTCACTTCTATATGTAATAAAATCTTAGTTCACATCTATGTGTAATAAAATCTTAGTTCACTTCTATCTATGTATAATAAAATCTTAGTTCATTTCTATGTGTAATAAAATCTTAGTTCACTTCTATCTATGTATAATAAAATCTTAGTTCACTTCTATGTGTAATAAAACCTTAGTTCACTTCTATGTGTAATAAAATCTTAGTTCACTTCTATATGTAATAAAATCTTAGTTCACTTCTATGTGTAATAAAATCTTAGTTCACTTCTATGTGTAATAAAATCTTAGTTCACTTCTATGTGTAATAAAATCTTAGTTCACTTCTATGTGTAATAAAATCTTAGTTCACTTCTATGTGTAATAAAATCTTAGTTCACTTCTATGTGTAATAAAATCTTAGTTCACTTCTATGTGTAATAAAATCTTAGTTCACTTCTATCTATGTATAATAAAATCTTAGTTCACTTCTATGTGTAATAAAAATCCTATGACATGCTACTGACAGTAAAGTGTCCTAAGGTCTGACTACCCTCGATGAAGCATGTCGGCATCAGACAGATTTCAGTTCCGCGTAAAATAATGTTATTCAAGTCTAGAGCTTTCTAGATCTTTTATTAAGCTTATCCTACCTATATAATATAACTAGCTGTTATATGAAATTGGAGCGGAGTCACGTCTGCTGCAGAATTTCACTGAAATGAGAAATTTCCACTTAGATCGTACGAGGAAACCACAACCGCGTTAGCTTTTATAATTATTTTTTGAGATATAAAATCATAAAGGCATCAACTATTTCCTAGTCGATCTCGCTTTATCACCTGGTTGAATGTCACTTGCACGTCATAAAACAACAAGGTGTATTTGTCTGTGACAACTAAATAGTTTCAACCTTATTTATGTTTCAATTTACTGGAAATTGTTGTCAAAAGTGACAAAGCAGATACAAGGCCCAGGTCGAATTTAAATGATTAATTGAGAGTTCTGATTTAAACACCATTTAGTAAGTACCTCACAAAGGCCCTAACCAAATAGCATCAATTGCATCACGGCAACTGGATCTTCACCTTACAATCGAATGTTTCTCCAGTCTATTAAAGCTGCCATCATTAGTTTATTGAGGTTGTGGCCGCATCTACAACGCCGCAGTCATTCGAATTACGCATCACAACTGTCACGATGACAACTTTAAACGACGCAAAATCCAGCATCGCGCAAGAAAAGTTCGACGCACGACTAGCATAATATATATTCGTCAACCGACGGGCGGTAGCCCACCAGAAACAACACCCTGTCTGGTCCGAGGATCTTCTCTTTTCTACGAAGAATGATGAACGTACCACCCTGTTCCTCACACCTCTGTAAGGTTATCAAGACGACTGCCGGCATCCTACTGTTTTCATCAAATGAAGCCAATACAACAGAACCATTATTCACGCCTTTAGGTATACAATTTTCCCAAACTACCTGTAGATTTCCCACACAACAATGCCGGTAGCAATGTTAAATAATAATTCTGCCAACAAAAGCCAGCCTGTTTGATTAAGCGATATAAATATTATCCAAGTAACAGAAGTTGATTACGTGCGTAATGAAATTATGAGGGGAACTCAGGAATTGGGTGAAAGCTGTCTAATGAGTTTACGAAGACGTAGGGCCAGATGTCAAACTGATGAGGAATGGGACTGGTTGTTTTTTTTTTCATGAACTAAGTGTATAAATCAAGACGAGAATCAGAAAGAAGGCTTGCAAAAAAGTTTGATTGATCAGCGGGAGCAGTATAGTATCAAGTTATTTTTGGTTCTCTCTATGACTATATATCTATAATGTAAAGGTAAAGGCTGATATTTCAATAGTCAGTATTTAAGTATGAATATGTATGTGTGTGTATTTATATAAAGTTAATGAAACTGCATTTATTACTCAAATAAAAGTTACTTGAATATTGAACAATCTGCAAAAAAACTGCTGTTGCGTTATAAAGTCTATCAGAAACGTACATAGTTTTAGTCATCCTTTGCACTTATTTCATTAGAATATTTACAAATCTTGACCAAATAACTTTAAAAAAAATAGTAGTTTGGCAGTTACAATCTCATTCGTAACTCCTCGGTTCACTTTAATAATAATTTTCCTTGGCTAAATTAAACATTTCATTCCTTTGAGGAAGCAGAACAAAAGGGCAACACAAAAGGTTTATAAAGGCGTGACGGGATATAAAATCTAAATGAAAATATTGAAAAGAACAGTTATTTTTATCTCCATTTCAAACGTTTCGAACAACAAAGGGCTAATTCTCGTATTTTAAGAACGTTCGCATTCAAATAAGGGGGTCTACTCTCTAAATCCGTCAACAAATATACGAGCCCGTCCGAAACTAGTTAATCCATCAAAAAAATATAAAAAAATCGAACGGGCAAAAACACATCGCGAGGAGGAACAACTGTAAAATTTGTCATTCAGTCTTAGTTTAGGCTCCAAAGTAATCCTATGTCCGTAGGTACTACGGAGTAGTAAACGCCCGTAACTTCGGTCGTTAACTACGGATTTTGTGCTTAGGGAGTAGACTCCTGTCTCAATCTATATCTATATACTAATAATGGTACCGGTACCAGAGGCGGTACCCATGCAGCGAGTAATGCAAGTGCTTGGAGTATGGTGCTGTCATATGGGCTCCTCATGAAGCCAAGTACTCTGTCATGCTGGAGCGCGTACGAAACAAGTTCACGCGTCACTTGTACTTCAGACTGTACGGGGTTTATCGATTTTACCCGCTGATGTACCCCACCCTATTTGTACTGGGCATGGTCGGGTACAATGAATTGAGAGTACGACGACAGTTCACTCTTGTCGTCTATTTAATAAAATTACTCC
Organism: Brachylomia viminalis; assembly: GCA_937001585.2. NCBI lineage: Eukaryota > Metazoa > Arthropoda > Insecta > Lepidoptera > Noctuidae > Brachylomia > Brachylomia viminalis. The sequence goes on along the minus strand of OW443302.2, from coordinate 6,278,141 downwards.
GAGGCAAGGATCACAATCCGGGAGTGCTTCAATGCTTACGGTTTTCTGTTCCAGACCGCTACGTGTGGAGGCGGCGGCGCCCGCCACTGCTGGCTGTGCCAACTGCCAGAACCAACCTGCTGGCCAAAGCACCTCTCACGCGAGTAATGGGTACTGTTAACGAAATTCAGAATAGGTTGGACATTTTTTCGTGTTACTTTAGTGAACTTGCAAAAGTAAGTTTATATATAATATGTTACGAAAGCATCGATTAGTTAATTTTATGTTTATTGTTTATTTTATGTTTATCTTTTCTTTCATTATTATCATTTCATTCCTCTTTTTTAATGATCTACTCCATTTATATCCACTAAAAAATCAACCACAAATGGTGTTATTTGCTGACGATACTTCTTTAATTTTTAAGGTAGAAAGAAGTGCTACTAATTTTGACGACGTTAATAACGCCCTACTGCAGGTCCATAATTGGTTCGCTGCTAATAACTTAGTATTAAATGGAGAAAAAACTAAGTGTTTACGATTTTTTTACCTAATGTCAAAAGTAGTGATTGTGAGATAGTATTGAATCAAGAGAAACTAGAATTCGTCGATAAAACTGTTTTCGTGGGGATCACACTCGACTCGAGGCTACAATGGGGTCCTCATTTAACATCTCTGGCGGGACGGCTAAGTTCAGCAGCATATGCTGTCAGAAAAATCCGTCAATTTACCGATGTTGATACCGCGAGGCTAGTCTATTTTAGTTACTTTCATAGTATCATGTCTTACGGTATTTTACTTTGGGGACGGGCTGCAGACGTCGATTCTATTTTTATTCTGCAGAAAAGAGCCATCAGAGCCATATATAATCTCCGCAGGCGCGATTCTCTAAGGGAACTGTTTAAGATTATTAAGATCTTGACGGTACCTTGTCAATATATCTATGAAAACATCATGTACGTAAGAAAAAAATTACATCTTTTTATTAAAAGAGGTGATAGACATAATTATAGTACCAGATAGGTAGGATAGGGACCTATTAGTTCAACCAGGTTTCAGACTGGCTAAAGTAGACTCATCTTTCATGGGGTACTGTTTAAAATGTTACAATAAAATACCTCCCCACATACTTCAACTAAATGAGACGAAATTCAAAGTTTGTATTAAACGCACACTATGCAGCCAGGCATATTATAAGTTGGGGAATTATATCGCTGATAAAAATGCCTGGCTCAATGCTGGTCCTGCTCCACAACCGAAGTGGGGCTCGAAGTTCCACCGGCTGACGAGCACCAATCCTATATACTTCATGGAGGACTCGACAGCGATCCGAGCCCCCCCGACCACGATGTGTGAGCCGGGCGGCGGCGCCCGCCTGGGGCCATGAAACACCATGGCCTTTGACTTGCTGAGGGCCACCTCCAGGCCTAGGCGACGTATGCGGCTGACCACCTGTCAGACCGCAGCCGTCGCCAGCAACGCTGCCTCCCTGTGCGAGCTCCCCAGGGCAGTGACCAGCGTATCATCTGCATAAAATGTCAGGTCTACGCCCGATTGGAGCTCGCCCCTCAGCACTCAGTCGTACCCGATGTTCCACAGGAGCGGCCCTAGGACCGAACCCTGCGGAACACCGCACGACATGCGGTGCTGGTTTCCGCCATCACGTCCCACGTAGGTGACACACCTCTCCGACAGATAAGCCCCAACGATGTGGCGGAGGTAGGGAGGCACCCGATGATAGCGCAGTGACGTTCAAAAGTGCCTTTTATGTGCCTATTTGAAATAAATGCTTTGACTATGACTTTGAGTGCCTCCCGAATACAACTCCAGGGCAGGGCAGGGTGTTGAAGGAAGATGTCCAAGGACACCGCCAACATCACCCCGCTCCGGGACACCGCTTCCTCCGCCAAGACTCTCACCCGCGACACAGCGTGGATGGTGGAGCGCCCATGCCGAAAACCAAACTGGTTATCGTCCAGGTCCGGCCCCTCTCTGCACAAGTGGCTGACGAGGCGGGCTGCGATAATACGCTCAAACAGCTTACCCACCTCGTCTAGCAGCACTATGGGCCGGTACGCGGACGGCGAGTCGGCAGGGCGCCCCGCCTTCCTGAGCAGGACCAGACGACCAGATTTCCACAAAGTGGGAAACTGGCCCCGCTCAAGACACGCTGTGTAGGTAGAGTCCTCTCAGTTGGGGCTCAAGCTCCTTCAGAGCGAGGGCTAACACGCAGCCGTGGATCCCGTCGGGCCCCGGGGCCACGTTCTTGGCCCGGAGCCGCATCATGGCTGCCCCCATCTCTGCCTACACAGGCACACCTCTGACACACCTCTGGGACGCTGATGGCGTTCTCTCCTGTAGGCTCTGCGGCTGTGGGCACAGCCATCGGCGGCGGACTGTGCTCCGCTCTCGCCGGGAAGAAGGCTGCGACTACTTTCTACAGCAGCTCACCTTCCGCCTGACGCAAGTCCTCACCGGACACGGATGCTTCGGGTAATTCCTGTTTCGGATAAGGCGGGAGGAAATGCCCGGGTGTTACCATTGTGTGGATCACCCGGAGGACACGGTGGAGGTTTGCCCGGCTTGGGCAAAGCACCGCCGTGTCCTCGTGGAAGCGATTGGCGGTGGCGATGTGATTAACTCAAGACAATGTTTATGTTCTTACTCCAAAATTAGCTTACCTACTGACAAGTTATACGAGTTCATATAATTGTTTATTTTATTTGACTATATTAGTCAATTTAGTTTAATTTAATTTTTATTTATTATTGACATTAATCTACTCATTTCAATGTTTTTTAATGAGTTGTTTTGCAATATATGGTTAGCTAGTGACCTCGGCAGTTCATCATATTATTCTTTTGAGCAACCGGCAGCAAGTTCGTCATGCTCCCTTAGATGTCAATGCTTGCGGTAGCGTCGGGGGTCGGGTTGCCTCCTTCCCTCAAATATGGCGAGGGGGTAATGGCTGATCTTTGCGTTATGCTCGTGAACGGGTGCTGCTTGTGGTGACAGGTCATCTTGCTGACTATGGTTTTGTTATTGTTATTAGAAATTAATGTTTCTTTATTTTACTTCGAAGGTCCTAGTTTATCATTTGTGGCTACAAGTTACAGCTTACACATATAAACATAATGCAGCATTGCATATGTAAGCGGGCACGCCCTTTATGCCAGGAGGCTTTTTATTATGTATTAAGTTCTGTTTGCGTTTTTGTTTTTATTATTTATTTCTGCTTGAGTATAGTTTTAAATATTGGCGTGTGCTAGCTGACATATGGCAAATAATTTTAATATTTTTGTGTTTCGTAATGTTAATTACTTATTACTATATAGAATCCAGTTCTTCTAACTGAACAGACAGCACTGCTGCTGGGGAGTTTGTTCCGCCACTTCTTCTTCCCAGCTAAAGCACTAGGAAGTAGTAAAGGGTGGGCGTTTTGGGGGGACTGTCTTATGTGATTTTGACGTTCAAAAAGTGCTGATTCTCAACCTAATTTGACTTTTGATTTTGATCTCTCGCTTCCGGCCCTGGTCCAGGCCATGGTATGGAGCGAGAGGGCATGGGAAGCCGTCCCCTTCTTCTGCGAAACAGTAATGCTCGCGAAGGAGGAGGCAGAACGCGTGAGGGAGAGGCAAAAATCACGTCCTCACGTCTCTAGTTGCCGCAGGAGACGCCCTGGGCGTCGGGAATCCCAGGCAGATTTCCGTTCACCGTAGGCGCGGGCTTGCGGACGGCGAGCAATGGGCAGCTCGCCGTCCGATAAAGACCAGGTCCGGGTCGACGGCGCGCTGTGTTCCACGCGTCCTCAAAGAGATGTCAGCACCAACGACGGGGTCCACTAAGGCCGATACCAGCCAGGGTTGCGGGAAAGTCCGAAAGCGTTACCGTGGCTCCTGGCACAAGCAACTGAAGGAACACGGGTAAGTTTTAGTCACTAAGAGTCTGACACGACCGCTCTGCCAAGAGCGGGAAAAGTTATTTGACAAGAAACAGGCGCCGCCTAGTCTCTGCCTTGTTTGGGGACCACTGTTCAAATAAATATGTTAAATAGTCTAGTTATGTGCAGTAAGCATACAATATTTCTATTTTTAACCAATTAAAAAAAAGAAGGAGGCTCTCAATTGGGTTGTATTTTTTTCGTGTTTGTTACCTCAGAATTCCGTCGTTTATAACCCAATTTCGAAAATTCTGCTTTTGTTGAAAGGATATACTTATAGGGTGGGCCCATAGATCAATTGCCGATGAGTGGTTTTTGAGATAACTTCAATAATACGTATTTCTCCCACTCAGTGTATGTTGATGATGTTATAATAACTTTCTGTCACTGTTATTTACTTAGCAAATGAAGGTATACGAATTTGTGTGGGGTAGGTAGTTATAGATACACCTCACCCGTCTGCTTTAGATTAAGTACGTATTATTATATGGCTCCATTCTAGCAACTAGATATTTGCAAGCTCAGCGGTCTGTGCCCACCGGATGAGCCATGTACGCATTACATTACTTCAGAATAAAACTCGCCTCCAAATCGGCAGTACGTATATTCATTTTTATCCTCAGTAAAAATCCTGAGTAGTTAGTTAGTATTAGAAAGGTTTTTCACGCTCCGAAACCAAAAGTAGGTACCACAACTAAAAAGTGAAAAATAAAAACACATTATTACAAAAACAAACAACCAACTTCCAAAAAAACTACAAGGTGAAAAATAACTCTAATTTCGGAAGTCGGTTACAAAAAACTAAAATACAAAACCAAAGACACCGACTTCCGAAATTAAAGTTTTTTTCACTCTATAAGTAGTGTTTTTTTGGAAGTCGGTTGTTTGTTTTTTTAAACATTTGTAACAACGAACCAATAAATTATTCGTATTCTTATTGATTCAGCTTACAATTACATAGGTAGATAGATACATTTAGGTTTACGTCAATGATCTCTTTGTAGAACAAAGTTCAAATACTATTCAACTAGAGCTGTTCAATTAGGGCGATTAGGTATCCAACCAAACCAATGGATCCACAGTCGTTAGCCCCTCGAGTAAATTAGTTGGACAAAATGTCCCACTTTTTACTTTGAGTTTGTGTCGTTCTCAAGCTTTGTCATCTACTTATGAAGAGGTGGATAAATTAAATAAATGGAATTAAATATAATATTACTGTTGCTTTAGGTTAATAATTATAAACAATTTCAAGCTTGGTTTCGGATTTTATACTCAACGCTTATTTTTCAGAGTTTTTAACAGAGTTATTTTCTGTATATATACTTCAACTGAATGAGACGAAATTATTTTTTTTATAAAACGCACTCTATGCAGACAGGTAAAATTATAAGTTTGGGGATTACATCACTGATAAAAATGCCTGGCTCAATGCTGGTCCTGCTCCACAACCACAACTAATTGAATTACACTTGAAAATACTGTTGGAGCTGCTGAAGATTGTAAGACTACCGTTGCATTGTATAAACTCAATCTCCTTTGTATTATATAATTGCATAGGACAAGTGTGAGTACTATGTACTATCGAGCTACCATTTACCGGGAAATGTCTTTCATTGACTTGAATGTGCCCTGTCGGCTGTTAGATGTCAAACTCGCTCAAATGTCTCGACGACGGCGACGGTGGTGCGTGTGTTGGATCATTTAGCTCCCTTCAAAATGGTTTAGCTGAATGGTGCTGATCCATGCGTCCATGCATGTTCGTGAACGAGCGCCCTCAGTTGGGACTGGTCATCTCTTAGCTGCCACGGCTGATTCTAATTATTTTATTTATGAATTGTTTTGTTTACATTTCTATTTGCTGTACTCTGGACACTCAACTGTACGCTTTATTTACATCGTTCTCACATATAATTATAAATTGAACATTTGATGTAACTAATATTTATGTAACAATATAATTTAAAAGAGTGTCCATGGAGTTTCTTGCCCGTTCTTCTCCATGGGAACCCACTACGCTTTGGAATGGGCAACTAGCTTCATATTTCTGACTGACCAACCACTTGACAATTCAAAAGTGCCTGTAAATGATTCAATTGAAATAAATGCTTTGAGTTTGAGTTTTGAAAGTAAACATTTTTGCAACTGTAAAACAAAACTTTAAAAATTAAGTATAGATACCCATTTTTTTTGCATATCAGCACTGCGTGTTGCTTTTTCAGTTGGTATGGAAAGGCAAAATGTGTGATATTTTATTATCCTGGAAAATATCTGGCTAAAATCCCCTTGTGTGAGATACTAAGTGCGGTTAGTAACATGGTTTTCTTTCAAAGAAATTCGTTACGAAACTCTCTTTCAATTAGCGTTTCGTGGGCACCATTAAGTGCAAAGTTAGTTGCTATAACTTTTGCAAAATGTCGTTAATTCTTACTTGTGGAGAAACTACTGGATAGGGGTGATTCGTTTCCGCAAAATCAATGTCTTTTAAAAACTTTTAAACGTCGTTTAGACTTAAGTTTTTACTTTGTCGGGATTATGTCTGTACCTACATGGAACTACCAAGATTAAATTATCTTGGCAGTAACATGTACGTTAGGAAATTTATCGTAAAACTATTTGTACCGAATATGTACAGCCGAAAAAACTATTTGGTAACTTCTATACAGGCAAAAATATTAAATTTTCAAGTACACTGCCAATATTCATTTCTATTTTGTGTGAAGGAAAACATCGTGAGGAAGCCGCCATGTCCTAGAACCAAAAGTTCGAGGACATGACAGTGACATTTACCAACCCGTAATGGGCCCGCGTGATAGAGTACAGCCCACTCCCTCTTGAACAGTAGTGGGAACATTATAGGCTGATTATGCTGTGTAATAACTTTATAAACTTTAGCATAAGTGAAGTTGTAAATTAGCTGTCTGTAAACTTAATAATTAGCTCGTTTGACTGTACACCACTAACGGCAATAACGTCTTTATTTACAGTATTCAGTTTCACAAAGCGTGTGAGCACTTCTGACACAATCAATTTACGAGTAGTTGAGTAACAAAAATGACATGACTGTTTTTAGGAGATTTTTCATGCAACACTACTCAATGATGCACTCTCTTAAAATGGCTATATTAACCTACGTCATTATAAACGTCAGATTTGATTTCGAGGCAAATGTTAAAGGAAAGGACAGAATCGAAAAGCTTAGTAACATCCTAGGTGTAAGCACAGTGTAAGCGCGACACGACTTGACACATGTAGGCCCCGAGGAGGTAGCCCAAAACTTTAGATCTCATTATAACATGGACAGGACAAAATAACTTCATTTAACTTTTGCCACAGCCTTCCGTGTCGAAACTCGACATCAAATAGAAAGAAAACGTCCTCGCTGACTGATTGCCTCATCAACCCAAAAAGCAAAGAAACACGAAACCCGCGAATTATTTTCTTATTTTAAACCAAAAAGTTTTCTTATGACCGAGGAAAATTGGCCGTAACTTAGTTCCTTTCCCTTTAAAGCTAAAGCAGATCTAGTTAAATATTCGCATTATTTACATGAAGTTACACGAAAATCAACAGTTCGTTACAACGGAGCACAACAATAGCGTTTAGTTTAGTATTCGTGTACGAACTAAAGTATAATAGAAACATAATATAACCAGGGTGAAGGGTTAAAATAATGTCATTAACATAAGGGAGAAGGGTAGATTCGGTCTGTGGGCGATAGATAACTTTTGATAGGTAGTCGGGGAGCCAGTGATCCGTGCCAGCCAGAATAGGACGGGAGCCGGTCGAGTGTGACTTGTGCCGTGAACTCGATCCTTCATAAGCTCTTGTCGATACAAAGGGACATTTTCGCATTATTGGTAGTTTAAACTACTTGCTCTTAATTCGAGTTTGCTTTGCTTGGGTTCGTAATTAGTTTTTTGGACGTTTGACTTCTTGCTTTTAGTGAAGGATACGAAAAAGTCCTGTGACTGATCTGCTAACGTTTAATATTTTGTGGTTGAATGTTTTACTACGTTGATCTCAATTTTAATCGATATAATTTCACAGAAATGCCTTAGGTTAGGAGGTCTTTATGAAATAAAAGAGATGAAGTCATTTGAAATTAGGTACCTACCTACCAACAGGTTACCTTAAAACACTCGAAATAGAACTAGTATTTATAAATCAATTCTTCAACAACCCTAAACCAACCAAATCAAAGAAAAAATAAGTTATTTCTAATTCCGAAACCCTAATCCACTGTGCGAAAAAATAAATAAAACAGGGAAAAAAGGAAGTTTTATCAGCTATAACATCACAAAGGAATCGTGAATGATGACTGAACTCGCCTCACAAAATTTCAAACGAAGTTTCAAACTCAATTTGCATTTGAAATAGAAGTAAAAAAAAAATGACAATTGTGCTCAGTGAAAAAACGCGGAAATCGAATGAAGAGCGAGGATCTGAGATCGCATATTTTTTAATCGCATTTTACAATTTATTACGACATCTCAATGCCATCAGAGCGAGAAATCAAAAAGTTAGGGGACTTAAAAGTATAAAATTCATGTAGAAATTGCTTCTTAAAAGAAGAATAAAGAAAAGCCATGGGGCACAGTTCCTTTCGGTCGCCCACACAATCGTACTTGACAAAGGTAAGTATAAATAAACCTTGAATGACAAAGTCAGGTATTTTTACAAAAACACTGCCCAATAAGTTTTAGGATTAAATACCTAATATCCTACCTACTCAACATCTTTTATAATAAGAGCACACAATCCATACCCACCAATACTTAGGTGCATTTCGGAATGAAAGTAGATCCTACATTTCATCGTTGGATTGATAGGTACACTTTCTAGATCAGAAACGCAAATTGTACTGTACATAGATATGTACTGCGTTACTGCACGCCTTGATACCTACCGGTGAACGGTGAAGAAAGTGATAGCCGCGTAGGGATATAATCAACAAAACTTGCTATCGACTAAAGAAGATCTTAGCAATTCGACCGCTCGGTTTTTGTGAGCAACCATAACACCATCACCAACATTTCAATACTACCTAGTTTATCGTTATCGTTTACTAGGGCATGTATTTTATCAAACCTCTTATAATTCCCATTATGCGGACTTAAAAACATTATTGAGCACTCTAATAAAATGATTGCGCTTCTTTTTGTGAACCTCTAATCAGAATTGTTTTGGGGTCCTAAAAACCTTAATGGCCAAGTAATTGCGACCAACTTGGATGTAGCGCTCGCCGGCCACTGCCGCGGTCTAACCTGAACTATTTGGTCGAGGTACCCTAGCTAAGTTACTTCGACCAATTGTGACAAAAGGCCATAAAGTTAAAAAGAGTCTCAACTATTATTTTAAGTGTACATCATAAGAACCGCAAAACATTTTTAGGGGTTAATTTATTTATTTTAAAAGTGTCCATCACTAGAATATCAATAAGTTTTTTAAGCATCTGTTATTTATTCCTTAGTTACTAGGTAGGCACCTTCTTATGAAATGACTTTGACTTTGAAACAAATATTGTTCCATGGAAAACGACAGTTGATCAGAGGCTTATAACCCTTGTTCTATGTTAGCATGCCTAAGTATTCGTAAATGAATAGTTCGAGGCGACAATAGAGCGCTTCTCTCGCAAATGAAAAACACGCTTGCAAAGTGAAATGCACGCTTTGTACGTAGGGTCTACGTCTCACAGACCGCGATGCTATGGTTCCTGTAGGTAGATGAAACTTTTATTTATTACTAGCTATGCTCCACAGTCTCACCCGCATACGTCTCAATCCCGTGGGAATATTGGGATAAAAAGTCCTATGTCCTAATGAAGGTCTACTCATGTGCCAAGTTTCGTCCAAATCCGCTCAGCCGTTTTAGCGTGAAAGACTAACAAACAAACATACAAATCTTTTCTCTTTAGAATATAATAATAAGTTTAGATTTACATGTAAAAAGATAAGCTTTAAGTTATGTAATTAAAGTAAGTGTGATCGAAATTAACTTGAATATTCAATATTCATGAAAGCAAATCAAATGGTTACCTAGAAGAAAACTGGTTTTCCGTGAATTAAATAAGAAAGCTTTGGTTTTGTTAAATCGTCATTCTGGGAAAACTGAGAACGACACGAGACTCATAAATTAACTAAAGAATTCGGAAAAATTATTACAATGATGTTGTTATAATTATCACTTTTAAGTAGGACTATAATACTGGTATTCAGCTGTATCCAGTTAGACTGGAAGCTGACCCCAACATGGTTGGGAAAAGGCTAGGCAGTTGATAATGGAACAGGGGCCGTACTATGACGTGTTAATTCCAACATTGTTCCAGCGTGAAATAGAGACGCAGCTATACATGACCGATAGCACTATATCTTTTTCGCAACGGAATCATGATGGTGTCAACACGTCATGGTACGGCCCCTGGACTACAATAATGTAGAGGGATAATCTCCAGAGAAATCCTAACTTTATTCCCAAAAACACGTCATAAAGAAAATTAAAAGTGCTTCGTCGCTTTCAGTGCGACCACAGACAACGCCGACACATAGATAACTCCTCGAGCTTTGTACCAAATGACAATACGAGCACTTACAATAACTACGCACTGCGTTTGTGCACGCGTTTGCGGAAATGATGTATTCAACATTCTGTAGAAACGCTAAGAATTTGTATGTGCCAGACTTCCATAGTCCTTTATAGAGGAAGTGTTTATGTTGAAGCTGGTTCATGTCTTAGCAATGTTATGTTGGTAGTAGAAATAAAGAAGGGAACAGTAACTACATACATTTATTTATTTTTTAAAGAAAGCTTACAGACTACTTAATAACAATCATAAACGTTTTGAAATGTTGCCATAAAGCGTAAAACGTTTATTGAGGATGATATTCTCGTAGCATGTATGTCTATTTCCTTTTACATTTCTGTTTAGTATATTCTATAACATTTAAATTTAATTATATTATTTTTATTTAAGGGCAACGTTCGTAAGTACGCTGTACTGGTACAGCGTCCTAACTATTGTTTGCCTCACCGGACGACGTCACTGCGTCAGCGCCGGCTATCGCTGAAAACCAGCGCTGGGGCTCTGCCTTGCATAGGGTCGCAGCATAATGCTATATATAGTATACATGCTAATTGTTTTTTTTTTTGCATTATATGTGTAGGCATGTTTAATATTTTAGCTTTAGACTTCACACATTCATATTTTTCTCTTCTTGTTCTCACGCACTATTGTCTACGTTTCTTTTTTACTTCTCCTTTCGCAGGTCTGCTGGAAGAAATTTCTTAAGAAATAAGCAGTACCTTTGTGATCAATTTATAAGTATGCCATATCTCTTGTATTTTACTGTGTGTACATAAATAATAAATAAATGCTGAGCGATAGCCGTTTTGCGTGAATTTGACGCATGTTTCCTTATTTATCCACCTTTTCTTATTTTTTGTGTTTGTGTTATTTTTTGCGTCATGTTTTCCGCAAATAAACGCATTTTCTTTCTTTCTTTCTGTTCATAAATATCGTGCATAAGTAGTGACATTTGCTAATGACAAGCTTCCACATGTACATAGTACCGAGATAGCGGCCATTAGAGATTTATGAAAGAAGAAGGCATATTATGGCGACCCCAAATAAATTGGAATGCACTAGAATCATGAGGTGATAAAACAGCGCAGCGTAGGTAGATCGAGAACGTGGTGAAGGTCGCTGGAATCAGCTGAATGCTCGAGGTACAGTACCAGTCGATGTGACGATGCTTTTAAGATATAACTGTAGCCAGTTATGCAAAAATCAAGCGTTATTCTTGCTTTTTTTTATTTTATTTTTTTAAATGGGTTTGCTCTTGACTCTAGTCTAGGTCAGTGGTGACAGAGGGAGTTCTACTCTTTTGCTGTGCGTATAACAAAATACATTTGGACGCTTAGTGCGAATTGGTGGAATAGCAACTAGGTAAGGATGATAAGTTGCAGTGCGTCTAGATGACCGATGGAAGAAGGGGGCTGGTGGTATTAGGTCGTGGAGTTCTTGGGCACATTTACCGAAGTACAATCTGTAGAAGACCGACAAGCAGGCGACCTTGCGGCTTGTATCAGTATTGAAAACTTTATTACTGGAAAAATCGTTACCAAACGTAGAGGTACCTACTTTTAAGTTAATGATCCTTACATTATCTTCATTCCAGGCAGAACAAAAGGTCGGGTCAAGCGTAAAGCCATCAAAACAATGGTATTTAGGACAAAAGTGTCGCCGAAAGTAAACAACGGTAGAGGGGACGTTACGAGGGAACTTACACAATATCACTTAAGGGCACCTCGCGGTGTTAGAATGGAGATCAACGTTATTGAGAGAAGTTCGACAGTAAAACGGGAACGGATTAGCATTTTATTTATTTTGAATCCGCTGGCGGTGTGAGGACTGGGGGGACTTTACGACCTCATTCTACATTCAAGTCAGCAGACCCGCGGACGAGTTACAACATTCGTAAACTTTGTAGTAATCAAGATGGCTGTCTATCTATTTTTCTGCGTTGGTGAGGCGGTTTTTTAAAGGAGTTTATTGAACGTAGGACAATAAAATCAACAATATAATCTGTCTAGTTAATTTTCATCACTTTTGAAGAACACCTAGATACTGCTAATTGTTTCGAATCAATATCTAAAGGATTTTTTATTTTTATTTTTATAAATACTTTAATTACCTAATACTTGGCTTGTGGCTACGTAATAACCGCCGCACGGCTCGAGCGATCAGGTAAAGCTGCGCTTGCCGCCGTTGTTACTTGGTTTTTTTTTTTCGTGGATGGGTGACCATCTTTACATACCAAGACCAGTCCGTGCCTCGGAAAGCACGTTAAGCCGCTGGTCCCGACTCTCGTTTGTAGATCTTTGACCGTCGTTACGGGTCGTCAGAAGCCCGAAAGTCTGACGACCAGTCTTACTAAGGGGTACCGTATTACCCAGCAACTGGATGGTGGAGGTTAGATAGGCAGTCCCTCCATGTAAAATACTGGTATCCAGCTGCGTCCAGTTAGACTGAGAGCCGACCCCAACTTAGCTGGGAAAAGGCTAGGCAGTTTATGGTGATTACCTAATACTTTTATATTCTTTTATTTGTACCTTTCACTGAATAAATTAAAATCAAGTAATAAAAGTATAATTTTATGTGGTGATTTTAATATTAATATTTTAGAGGTTACTCCACTAAGTATTAGACTTCTTAATCTGTTTAGGTCCTTTAATTTAATTAACTTGTATTTTGAACCTACAAGGATAACAGCATCTTCATCGACTTGTATTGATAATATTTTTAGTGATTGCGATGCCAAAAATAAATTAGTGTTAAGTGACTTACCGTCTGACCACTGTGGATTATTAGCTAGCTTCCCTATGCCAATACATAAAAAGCCACATAAAATAGAATGCAGGCCTTATACAGCTAGTCGTTGCAACAAGTTTAAAAATAATATAGCCCTTAGAATTAAACCGTCGATTGTAGAACATGATAATCCTAATATAATCTATGGAGCCCTTTTTGATGTTGTGCAAAAAGAATACCAATCTACTTTCAAGGCCAAAACTATTAATATTAATGGCACCTCCGCTGGCTTCAACCAATGGGCTACTCCAGGTATTTATAAAAGTACAGCGAGACTATACGAGTTATATGGTTTGAAAAATTACAGGTTTGATACTCCTTTCCTAGAGTATGTCAAAAATTATTCAAAATGATTTAAAAAGATTTGTGTTTTTGCTAAATCTAAATTTTTAAGCGATACAATTAAAAATTCGAACAACAAAGTAAAAACCACCTGGAAAATTATTAACAATGAAACGGGTAAGTCGGTTAAACAAGAAAAACAATTAGAGATTATGGTCGACAGCAAATTAGTTAATACAGCAGCTGACGTAGCTGAAGCATTTAATGAGTTTTTTGCCAACATACCTATAACTACGACTCGCTCCTTAAATTCGTCCCCATCTGAAGCTGAAAACCTTTTGCATAATAGTGTACCTAAATGTAGTCGCTTATTTAGCTTCGAACATGTAACACCTCGTGATGTAATTAGTGTTTTTAACACACTCAAGTCAAAAAACACTGGTGATTACTGGGGCATCTCAATTAAACTTGTAAGTAATATAATGGACATCGTAGCCCCCTATCTAGCTGTTACTTTTAATAAATGTGTTGATTTAGGAACGTTTCCTGACCTCATGAAGAGTAGTAAAGTCATACCATTATTTAAATCGGGTAATAAAAATAACGTTGGCAATTTTAGGCCTATTTCTATCTTACCTGCATTTAGTAAAATATTTGAAAAATTAATACTCAAGCAGTTGCTAAGACATTTTAATTTAAATAGCCTCCTTCATGATGAACAATATGGCTTTACAAAAGGTCGTTCGACTACAGATGCGGGTGTTGCTCTGCTGAAACACATATTTAGCGCATGGGAGAGCTCGCAAAATGCTATTGGAGTTTTCTGTGATCTCTCCAAAGCCTTTGATTGCGTGCACCATGACACGCTTTTGCGTAAACTAATTCATTACGGTATTCAAAACGAAGCTCTTAACGTATTAGATTCATATTTACATAATAGGCACCAATGTGTAGATGTTAATGGTGTGAAATCTTCCGGGCTACCAGTTCAGTTAGGTGTACCTCAAGGCTCTATACTGGGCCCATTTTTATTCTTGGTGTATATAAATGACTTACCATTCTATTTAAAGGGCATCTGTGACGTTGTACTATTTGCTGATGATACCTCTCTTATCTTTAAAGTAGACAGGAATAGACAAAATTTTGACGACGTAAACAGTGCACTATCAATGGTTACAGATTGGTTTACCACAAATAACCTAGTTCTCAATGCCAAGAAAACGAAATGTGTAAAGTTCGCCTTACCGAATGTTAGAAATCTAGGACCCAACATCGTCTTAGATAAAGAGGTACTTGAAACTGTAGACTCGGCAGTATTTCTGGGCATAACAGTTGATGCCAAGCTTCAGTGGGGATCACATATATCATGCCTGGCGGGAAGGCTCAGTTCGGCCGCCTATGCCGTCAGGAAAGTAAGACAAGACCAGTGTCTTGTCTTACTTTCCTGACACTACTATACTGAAATAGACTAGCCGAGCTGTATCAACGTCAGTACGTTGATACAGCTCGGCTAGTCTATTTCAGTTATTTTCATAGCGTCATGTCCTACGGCATTCTGCTGTGGGGCAAAGCCGCTGATATTCAAAATATATTTGTTCTTCAAAAACGAGCTGTACGGGCAATTTACTAGCTAGGTGCTAGAGTTACTCTGAGAGATTTTTTTAAAGAGATTGGTATTCTCACGGTGGCCTCACAATTCATCTTCGCCAACATCTTATATATTAGGCAAAATATACACTTATACACAAAAACAGTGATATTCATAATATTAACACTAGAAACAAGGAGAAACTACGTGCTCCCTTTCACCGGCTTCATAAGGTCCATAACTCATTTGTTGGGCTTGGTATAAACTTTTATAACAAGCTTCCCTCTTCTTTGTTAGAATTGCCTTTTAATGCGTTTAAAGCTAAAGTAAAATCCAACCTTTGTTCAAAGGCATACTATTCAATCAACGATTACTTAAACGATAAAAATAGTTGGCCGCTGTGATTAATTCAAGACAATGTTTATGTTCTTTCTCCAAAATTAGCTTACCTACTGACAAGTTATACGAGTTCATATAATTGTTTATTTTATTTGACTATATTTATTAGTCACCTTAGTTTAATTTAATTTTTATTTATTATTGACATAATCTACTCATTTCAATGTTTTTTAATGAGTTGTATTGCAATATATGGTTAGCTAGCGACCTCGACAGTTCATCATATTATTCTTTTGAGCAACCGGCAGCAAGTTCGTCATGCTCCCTTAGATGTCAATGCTTGCGGTAGCGTCGGGGGTCGGGTTGCCTCCTTCCCTCAAATATGGCGAGGGGGTAATGGCTGATCTTTGCGTTATGCTCGTGAACGGGTGCTGCTTGTGGTGACAGGTCAGCTTGCTGACTATGGTTTTGTTATTGTTATTAGAAATTAATGTTTCTTTATTTTACTTCGAAGGTCCTAGTTTATCATTTGTGGCTACTAGTTACAGCTATATACATATAAACATAATGCAGCATTGCATATGTAAGCGGTCACGCCCTTTATGCCAGGAGGCTTTTTATTATGTATTAAGTTCTGTTTGCGTTTTTGTTTTTATTATTTATTTATGCTTGAGTATAGTTTTAAATATTGGCGTGTGCTAGCTGACATAATATGGCAAATAATTTTAATATTTTTGTGTTTCGTAATGTTAATTTATTTATTACTATATGTATAGAATCCAGTTCTTCTAACTGAACAGACAGCAGTGCTGCTGGGGAGTTTGTTCTGCCACTTCTTCTTCCCAGCTAAAGCACTAGGAAGTGGTGAAGGGTGGGCGTTTTGGGGGACTGTCTTATGTGATTTTGACGTTCAAAAAGTGCTGATTCTCAGCCTAATTTGAATAAATGACTTTTGATTTTGATTTTGACCTACCTTTGAAGGTGGGTACTACCATCTACTATCCGTCAGTTAGTTCCTACCTACAAAATACGTGTCACTTTTTCAATGAAATCCGTTAAAACAGTTTCTTTCAAACACTCATAGTAATCAAAGTCACAAAGTGACCTTTCCAACTTTACTTAATTCCAGGCCATTTCGTAGATCTAAGGCCCAAGGTATGGTGGATCTAAATCTATTAATTACCCTTCCTCTAGAGGGAATTGTTGTGAATAGATTAAATTAACGTCTGCTGTAATAATTCAGATAGATTCCACACAAATATTCATGGACGCATAAATTGTCTGTGGTTATGACTAGATTAACTTACTATTTAGTTAACGATAGCATTCAATGTTCTGAAGCTCTAGTAATTTCACCAGATATTTAATCATAGAGCAGTGGGTAGTTACTTATGCATATTACATTAAACCAAGCATACTTTAATTTTGTAGGGACGGTAACCTAGAAATCTATTCACGGAATCTGTGTTTTCTTCTAATTACAGAACAGCAAATACCTACAGTTCTCTTTGAAGAAAATCTTATTTGCTATTATAAATTTTCCAAATGGGAACTCAAAGAGAATAATGAGACATATAAAATAAATAGGTAACCCACGCCATAATTATGAATACTCAAATGCTAAATAACACGTCACTATGATAAATACACTCGAGAGCAATGAATCCGGGTCACTTAAAGAATCCTAAAAATCTCGGAAACTGAAAATGCTAGGTTAATGCAATAAATTGTATTTAATAGACAATGTAATACTCCTTAAATGAAGGTATTAAAACTTCTTAGTTATTGTAAAGTTATATCATAAAAAAATCAAATTTGAAAAAGGGCCACTTTCGAAGATGGAACTACGAAATTACAGCATTTGGTTTTGCTTTTGTTTGTAATCTGTCATTTATGTGGGTACATAAACCATGTTGATAGTGCTCTATATTCATTATTCAAGCTGAAATTATGTCGCTTACGCCTGAAGAATGCACCAGAATACTTACAATGCTGGAAACCGGCCGGAGTCAGCGCGATACAGCCAGGACTGTCGGTGTGTCGCTGTCAACAGTACAAAGAGTTCTCCGACGTTACGAAGAAACTGGTTCTAACCTACGCAGACCAGGAACGGGCAGAACCAGGTGTACCACAGCACGAGAAGACCGATACTTGGTGAACACCATGCTTCGAAATCGCTTTCTCACAGGAACTGAACTCACCAATCAGTTTCGACGCCTCGGAGGAAGTAACCCAAGTGCATGGACAGTAAGACGTCGGCTTGCTGAATCTAACTTAAAACCCCTTAGACCTGCAAACGGCCCTAAACTGGAGCGTGGGCATCGTATTTCAAGACTAAGATATGCCCAGAGCCACGTAAATTGGAGTATTGAAGATTGGTCAAAAGTTATGTTCTCCGACGAATCAAAATTTATGCTCTACAAGCACGATGGAAGACACAGAGTGTATCGAAGACCAGGGGAAAGATTCAAGCAAGCATGCATCGAAGAAAAAGTAGCCTACGGTGGTGGGTCTGTACTTGTGTGGGCCGGAATTTCTTCTGAAAGTCGCACAGAGCTGGTGATCATAGAAAACGGCTCTTTAACTAGCGTAAGATATGTGGAAGAAATCCTCAATGATCACGTTGGTCCATTTATGGTCAATTTAGGTGAGGATGCTATATTTATGCATGACAATGCCCGACCTCATACAGGTAGGATTGTGAATGACTACCTTCAAGAGATGAACATTACTCGTATGGAGTGGCCAGCGCGCAGCCCGGATATCAACCCGATCGAGCATGCTTGGGTCGAGCTAGGCAGATGCGTAAAACAACGAAACCCTCCCCCAATCACGCTTCGTGAGCTCAAAATTGCTCTCACAGAGGAATGGGAGAATATTCCCCAAAATCGTATAAGGAACTTGGTGTACAGCATGCTAAACCGCGTAAACGCAGTAATGGAAGCACGAGGAGGCAATACGAAGTATTAAAATTCAAGAAAATCGTAATAAAGTTCAAAAATTTCATGTTTCCTATTTTTGTTTTAAGGAGAGATCAGCAGTTTTTTTCTTTATGTAATTTTGTGTTAATAAAATGTATTTTTTTTTACTTTCATTTAAGGAGTATTACATTGTCTATTAAATACAATTTATTGCATTAACCTATCATTTTTAGTTTCCGAGATTTTTAACATTCTTTAAGTGACCCGGATTCATTGCTCTCGAGTGTATAGCATAAACAGCCTATAATGTTGACACAGACCTCCTCTCTTCGAGAAGGAGTGGGCTGTGGGCTGTGGGCACCACGGGGGTTCAGTGCGGGTTGTTAGATTTCACATGTCTTCGAATTTTTGGTTCTTGGACATGCCGACTTCCTCACGATGTTTTCCTTTAGCGATTTGAGAGCAGTGGTGATGAAATAATTTACTCAAAGTAAATCACCTACCTTGTTTCGAACCCACGACTTACAACTCGAAAGTCGGGGCCATTACCACTGGGCCACCACTGCTCTGCTCTGCTATGATAAATAATTCACATCAAAGACACTATTTTTAGACGTTAAACACACAGCCTAACAAATTTGATAAAACAGATACCCAACATTATAGATATAATCTGTGTCGTTATCTTGAAAATTTGTGTAATGGCGGGCCGGTGTCGTTCCATTCCATTAATTACTAATTATCGATATCCCTACTTCCCTGGTAGCCTGAGCAATGGCTTCGTTACTACCATGGCGGTGCGTAATGAGTTAACCGGACCCTTATTTTAATTAAACAAATTTTGGGTTTGCTTTTTAGGTGACTCGTCTGAGGAAAACTTATGAAAATCAAATGCTAATCTGTCGAACAACTGAAGCTTTTTCCTGACCGCATCTTCATAGCATTAGTGGAAACGATCACATAGTTCTGTATGCTGCTCTCGCATCCTCGCAGCTTAGCTGGTATCTCTGGTGGAAAAACAGCCTTAATCTTTGGTTTCCTAGGAAAGCGGTTTCGCCATATTATAGTATAACAGCCATCTTAAAAAATCTGACATTTTCACCAGAAAATTAAAGATTTTCATGACGGCCGGGGTATTTGACATTTACAGTGACAAAAAACACTCTGTATTTCAAATCAAATCATAAAATAGGTTTTCTCACCTAAGTACATGTTTTACCGCCCCCTTCGTTGTTTATCGCCGTGAGTATTCTTTACGGTTATTTTTTAATTACCATAAAAATTATATAAGAATTCCACCAATCAAATTACGAGAATAAATAAGCTGAATGATCGAAACTCCTTTTTTTTTTTTTTTTGAGGGTGGGAAATTATCAAATATCTTCTCCCGCTCTGGGCAGAGCAGGAGGGCGTGTCAGACTCTTACTGACTAAAACCCACCCGTGTTCCTTCAGTTGCCTGTGCCAGG
Organism: Brachylomia viminalis; assembly: GCA_937001585.2. Classification (NCBI taxonomy): domain Eukaryota; kingdom Metazoa; phylum Arthropoda; class Insecta; order Lepidoptera; family Noctuidae; genus Brachylomia; species Brachylomia viminalis. Next base: position 6,258,257 of record OW443302.2, on the reverse strand, counting down.
GGCCACGGTATCCCTCTCGGACTTCCCCGCAACCCTAGCAGGCATCGGCCCTAGCGGACCCCGTCATTGGTGCTGACATCTCTTTGAGGCGCGCGTGGAACACAACGCGCTGTCGACCCGGGCCTGGTCCTTATCGAACGGCGAGCTGCTCATTGCTCGCCGTTCGCAAGCCCACGCCTACGGTGGCCGGAAATCGGCCTGCGATTCCCGATGCCCAGGGCGTCTCCTGCGGCGACTAGGGGCGTGAGGGCGCAAATTTTGCCTCTCCCTCACGCGTTCCGCCTCCTCCTTCGCGAACATTACTGCTTCGCAGAAGGAGGTGACAGCTTCCCAAGCCCTCTCGCTCCGTACCATGGCCTGGACCAGGGCCAGACGCGAGAGATCGCCACCGCCAATCGCCTCCACGAGGACACGGCGGTGCTCCGCCCATGCCGGGCAGACCTCCACAGTGTCCTCCGGGCGATCCACACAATGGTGACACCCAAGCGTTTCCTCCCACCTTATCCGGAACAGGAACCTCCCGAAAGAACCGTGTCCGGTGAGGACCTGTGTCAGGCGGAAGGTGAGGACGCCGTGGCGCCTCTCTAGCCACTCCTCAAAGAAGGGACTTATCGCCGCAATTGTGGCGTGCCCAGCGCTGGGTTGCGACAATCGCACTCGCCATGCCTGAGATCCCGCCGGAGCTCTGTCCGCTGTACCGTGATTTCTCGCGGCAGCGGAGCTACGCCCCGGCGTTTCGCCTCCTCGCGCCACTCCCAAATGTGCGCGAGGACTTTTGCCTCCAGATCCCATGGTGGTGATCGAACCTCCTTGGAAGCGCTTTTGCTCAATACGTTTATCTCACTAAATATTAAAGAGAAAATGAGACGAAAGATGCTTTTCGACTCGACTATTGCGATTCGACTTTTTGCGATTCTAATTTTCACCACGCGCACGTAGCGCCATTTGGAAATGGCGCCATTTTCATATTAGAAACATCAAAGATTTGTTATTGTTGCGACTTTCTGACTGATATTTTTATAAACAAAAGTTTGTTTCATTACCTATTGTACGGTTTTCTCGCAAATGTGTTGAAAAACTCGTGACTATGGTAAGCCCTCGACTTCGTCTCGGGCTTACATTCGTCAACTCGTTTGTAAAAACCAACTTACCGCACTATTATCATAAATAACTAATTTCACATGGGCACCTATGAAACGTCAGAAGCTAGGTGCACGTTTCCAATTGGTCGTTTCCTATGGAGAAGTCTTTTAAAAATAATTGGCTTTTACAATGTTTTCAAATTATTACAGTATTCATTAATAAAGAAAATGGTCAACAAATGTATAGTCTACAAGGCCTACAATTTCTCACATTCACAATATATAAAAGAATCTTTAGAGAAGATACATAAAATAATAAAAACCTAATTAAACCAAATAACATGATTATCTTCACACATGACATGATATGTCCACAAAAGCCACGAATAAATTTTTTAATTAGAATTGTGGGTATCTAATGTCAAATGTTGAGAAGACTATATCAAAGAAATACATATGTTAACAAAAAGTAAGCATAGTAATTTGGGAGCAGTTAATATACATTTACATAAAGATGCCGCTAATGAAGTACCAGAGAAGCCATACTTCATTTGTGCAGAAGGAATTATTGCCAAACTCCCTTGTCTTCAACGTGGTCTTTTAATCTTATAATATGCTTTTTTGACTTATCATCCTGTCCTTAGACACGTTTGATGTGGGTTTTGAACGTTCCATCACTAAGTTCTGTAATAGACTTTGGCAACTTGTTATAAAAACAGATACTGTTTATAAGAAATGAGCTGCTTGTTTTAGTTTATCTTTTAGGTGTCATTTTAACTACGTGTATAAATAAACCAACATTTAAAAAAGGCCTAAGGAATTATATACTAGTTAAATAAGTTAAGCTTTTTTTTTTTCTATTAGATAAGTTTGGCTTGAAAAGTTTTGTATGTACTTAGGAGCATAGTACTTGCTATATTTTATAAATGGAACTATGGTGTTAAGTTTCTTGGATGGCTTGAACGTCGTAATTTAAAATACTTATTGTTAATTTAGTGAAGTTTCTCTCTAAGTGAACTGTAATTTGTTCTTTGCGTAATATATGTATTTAAACCGAAATGGATGGAACGCGATGGAAAGCGGTTCATATTTTAAAAAGCCCTAAGTTTTTGCGAACATACAAAATACTTTAGTTGGTACAACAATTTCTTTGAAATTATTTAAAAAAAATAAAAATTGATTGATTTATTTTTTATTGTTGAATTGATTCTAATAGTCACGCGAGGACCCATTTTATAGAACGCGTGGATTTGTAAAATGAAAATTGAATCTACGTCAGCAGCCGATCCTCTCAGCATAACGCCATAAGGCATAATACTGTAAATAAGCAAAGTATACTAACCTGGCTGTGGCTATAACAGTCAGCTTCTTTATTTTTATTTGTCAGCCGAATATATTGTGTTACTGTTCAACGCTTTCTTAGGAAAAGAAAGCTTAAGTGGGCATGCACCTTTTTTTTAATTTGTTTGCGTTTTCTACTGTTTATATAAAACAGAGACATTACCGTAACAAGCTATTTTGAAACCTCAATCAATGGGCCATTTCAATAACAAGTTATATATATTTCACACCATTAGTCTGATCAAAAGCAATCACTCACTGAGCCTTAACACAACTTGTACAAACTTAGACAATGGCTAGTAAAGGGAAGCAACTATCCCAAACAGTTACTGAAGTCAGACTTATCTAATATTATTAACATTACTGCGTCAGACCCGAGCTTTCACAAGGTACATAAGATTCAAGAAGCTGAAACCCTAACTAAGTGACCCAAAACTTGACTTTGTACACACTAATTCCCGTTTTCACTTGAGCTTGGCGACATTTAAATAAATATAAATGCCTAAATAAAAGTCCGATTTTGAATTTTCAACTTGCGGCGCTGAGCCCCCGTAAGCATTCATTTGGGTGTGTAGTGTTAGTGAAAACAGGCACAAAGGTCGGTTCTCCGGGAAATATAAGCCGAAAAGCATGGAACTCTGTTGTTTCTGAGTATACTACAATATTATTAAATCGATATGTATGTTTACGTAAAATTATATACCTATTGATTTGATAATCACAGTTAATCGTAATGAGGTGCAGTGCAGGTAAACCGCTTCATAAAAAAATTTATGCCACGAACAAACTCATATTTTTTTATTTAGTTATAATCCTCTTTATTCTGAATAGTTTTTACTCTGTTCTATGTGGTTAAAGTATGTCTCTCAATTCATCATGCCTCTTAGCAAAGGCTTACTCTAGCTGTTTCCATTCAATTCTATCACAGGCCACTCTCCTCCTGTTTAGGCTCGCTGTAAGTTTTATCTCGTCCCCACCATCTCCTTTTTTGTTTTGCTCTTTTCTGTTTACTATTTCTGGGATACCAATCAGTTATTCATTTTCTCCATTTTTCCTGTTGTGCTCTCATCATGAATCCAGTCTTTCTCCATTTTTGCTGGTAAGTTCTGGTCAAGATGTTACTTTTGTTTTATCTCTTAGATGTTCATTTCTTATTCGATCCATTTTACTTGTTACTGTCACACTTCGTTCTATATATTATATTTGGCAGTATTGTAGTTTATTTCTGTGATGTTTCGTAAGTGCCCATGTTTCGCATCCATAGGTTATATACGGTAAGATACAGGCGGTGAAAACTTTTCTTTTAATTATATTAAGATTTCATAACCACTTTCAATGATCAGTATTTTCTCCATCCCCTGGCTATTCTTGTGGTTATTTCTTTATTTGTTTGGCCTTTAGAAGATATGAGCTGAGCCAGATATGTAGATTCGTCTACATACTCTAGCGTGTCGACCACTTTTATTGTTATTGTGTGTATATGTATATAAGTATGTATATCAGTCATCAGAAGGCCAATTGCGACACGGTTGGCGCAGTGGTTTAGGGATGGCTGCTGCGTTACGTGTCGCGGGTTCGATCCCCGCACGGAACAAATATTTGTATGACCTGCAAGTAGTTGTTCCGGGTCTGGCCGTTTGTGTATGTGAGTTTAAATGTTTGTAAACGCACCCACGATACAGGAGAAATTCCTAGTGTGGGGCAACGTTTTTTCAAAAAAAAAAAAAAAAACAAAAATTAAATTCCCGTAATTAAAAACGTTCAAATTCAAGTCGCAATCTCATCTCAGCGACAGTCTAATGTCAAAAATTTAGGTAAACGCTATACAATTTTTGACATATTGACACTGAGATTAGAACGCGAACGTTCTTAAAAATACGGGAATTGCCCCTCAGGTTACCGTAGTACAGGCTCTGCCTAGTTCGGGACCTGAAGACCTTGTGTGGATGTTGTCTCATATTATTCTTTTTGATTTAGTCAGTAGTTTAGTTTTCGTTGTATTCATTGTTAATCCACCATAGCCAGTTTCTTCACATAACGCTTGGACCATAACCACCAGGTTACTTGGGTTTTCCTCAAATAGAATTATGTCGTCCGCGAATTAAGGTGCTTTAATTTTTCCCCGTCTATATTGAGATCCAGGTGCAACAAATCTAGTTTGCGGAAGATGTTCTCTAGAACTGTAGAAAATAACTTAGGGGACCTTGGGTCACCTTGCCTCACACCTCTTTTCACTTTGAACTCGGTACCCAGTGTTTCCAACTGTATTCTTGCTTTGCTGTTGGTATATATGGTTTTTATTATATTTATTTAAGCTCACACATTCATACAAGCAACTTTGAACATAGCTAATATCTGTAGCCACAAATTCACGACAAGGTGCGACAGAGGCTCTAGCATGAACGTGCGACGTAAACGTAACGTAAGTTCGAACGATTTTTTTATCGAAAATACAACTATGCTATATGGAGATTCAGTTAAAATTTTTGCGACAAGCACAATTAATATCACCCATAGATTTGAATAAAGGCAAACTAAGTACCTACATATCACCACCCACGCGAGCGGGGTCATTTGATGATTTCCCATCCTCAAAAAAAAAAAAAAAAAGTACCTACATATAATGTGCGAAACGAGTATTTTAAAGTTTAATATCGTTCGAATTTCTGTTACGTTTACTTCTCGCGTTTGTGCTAGGCCTACCGGCTCTAAGACGAATGTATGGAACGAAGGGCCAACTGACACTTTCTTCAGACAACACTTGAGTTGAAATGAAGTTGATAATAATAGAATTTATAACTTAGTTCAAGAGAGGCTTTAACTTGACAAGACAGACAATTTACGACGTAAATTCAGTGAGGTTGGTTGAAATGGGCAGGCATACTATAATTATGACGATGGCTCGCCCGACTGCTGTGCTACGGATTGTAAGTTCGATCCCCTGTACGGTTTGCACATTATATTTAATTTCAGGTAGGCTTTGGTGGAACATCGTGATGGCCATGTGAGGCTCAAACACGAGGTTGTGAGTTCAAATCCAGGCAAGCTTTAATGTGACTTTTTCAATTCATATGTACTTTCTAAGTTTATCTAGGACATAACTGACATCGGTGAACGAAAAACACCGTGAGAAAACCTGGGCTTATAGTGTTAATATAAGTCTGAAATCGCCAACCCTTGTTGAGCAATCGTGGTGATCAATGCTCGTGCTTTCTCTGTATAAGAAGAGGCCTTTGTCCTGCAGTGGTACAATAATAGGCTGGTGGTCTTAACAATCAAATAAACTTACGAGTTGTAGGTCGTGGGCTCGATCCCAAGCGGGCACTTTACTTTGTGTAAATTATTCATCGCCACTGCTCTTAAAACGGTGAAGGAAAACATCGTGAGGAAACCGGCATGTCCTAGAACCAAAAATTCGAAGACATGTGACATCTACCAACCTGCACTGAGCCCGCGTGGTGGATTTACGGCCCACTCACAGAGAGGAGGCTTGTGTCCCAACAGTGGGAACATTATACGCTGATTATGTAAAACCGCCACCACCACTGCCGTCATCTAAAACTGGCGCCAGAGCTGCTGAGTTCCCTGTGTGTCGTACTTTAAGGATGCTTAATGCCCTCTTGACCACCAATCCTGAATGTGATCTGTTTACCGATGAATGGAGTAGAATTATGCGTGTATGTCTGATGTTTGGTGAGAAGAAGTATGCTAGGGTGTCCTATATTATATGTTAGTAGTTGAAATATTTTTGTATACCTACCATACCTGTTTAAATCTTTATGATAATTAATGTAATCGCTGTTACCGTTTCAATTAACAATAAATAAGTAATAAGATAGGTATACTGGTGTGTGTAAACCACGTCCACGACATAGGAGGAAATTAGGTGTAGAGCACGGTTTCTAAAAGCTGATAAGCTAAAAAAGTGCCTATCAACACATTACTTATCTTTATGCAGTGGGCCTTGCACGAACACACTGAGTAAATGTAACGTAATTCGAACGATATTTAAATCGAAAATAGGTACAACTATCCAATAACAACTTGGTAAAATTTTTGCGACAAGCAATTAATATCACCCATAGATATGACCATAAAGACTTACAACTAATTAAATCATAATTTTAGTTTGTTAATAGTTTTAGTTAAGTTAGGATATAATATTGTTATTTTTATTTATCAGTTAATAAATAGGTAAACGTTGTTATTTATGAAAAGAAAACTGGATTCAACTTCAAATATATATCTTAATTATGCATAAGTAAATATTATGTCCGAGACGAGTATTTTCAATTTTAAAATTGTTGGAATTTTCGTTACGTTTCCTCCGCGCGTCTTTCTAAGCCCACAGGTAGGTAGATACCTATTAATTCATGCAAAAAAATACGTCGATAAACCTGAATATTACAAAAATCGCTTCAAAATAACGGTAAAAACTTTGTAGAAAGTATTGTTCGTCGCTTTGGTGACTTATCACACCTTTCTCGTATTGTTAGGATATGGTATAATTATATGGTAAAAGTTAAAGTCTCGAATTATATGGGAAATAGCTATATTGAATCACTATAAATGATAAATGATTTTATTTCTGTAAGTAGGTTTGTACAAACACTTTTACACGTCAATCATATTTTAATAACTAACACTTAGTTACAAGAAATGGTAGAAAATGGTAACTGTATTGGTAAATTGGCAATGTTAATTGTTTTCAGTACGTGGTGTCTTTAATGAGATCTAAACACGAACTGGTCCACAATTTGGTGAACGAGCAAATGTGCATATTTGCGTTCGATGCAATTATGCATTTTCGCTGAGTGTTCGATTAAAGCTCGAACATATTCCCTAGAGCGAGAAGAAATGCGGGACGATAGCTAAAACTACACGATCTGGTGTGTATAAAAAAAATTAAACTACAGAAACACATTCGTTTCAAGTAAATAAAATCACTGATAAAACTTAATAAAAGCAAAAAATAAAAGCATATTGGTGTACCTACTTAAAAAATTATAGTTATTAAAAGCATTCACGACGATTTAAACTTACACTATTGAGTCTTCGTGTGGTCGGAGGTAGCAGGGTCACCGCGGTCTGCTTCCGGCGGGATCCCTCGCCACGGTGCCCAGCGTCAGCCTTCCGGCACGGGCGACATCGCCCGGTCTGCCACAACCAGACTTCTGCCACGCATAGAGCGATGCACATCAACACGTAACAAATTACGTATTGGTGGATAACATAGGGTGGAAAATCGTTTATTTCTGAATCGCTTTTCTTTAGCTTTTCTATCGCCTCCCCCATACTGGTCATAAATATGGTTAGGTTTCCGTCCACAGTCTGTTTTTCTTCAGGGATTTTGATTTTAATCAAGTGATTAATCTGATCGAATTCAGCCATGTAAATGATTGGTAAAATGTTCATTTGGTTGGACTGATGGCGAATTGAATATAACGAGAAGTCCTTTCTTTTGACGATGCATTCTTGACCTATGCTAATAACCCCGGCTTTGCTCAGCTGACGAACTGTTACATGATCGCCGAATATTATTTTTATTGTATAGTTGATACAACAAAAGTAAAAGGGCTGAGAAGTCAAATTTAATTCAAGCATACGTTAGTGCAGTTGGTTTTTTCTACTTTACATTTATTGGTTGCTGAGTTTTTGTTGCAAAAGCTGTCTTCATTTTGCAGGTCTGATATTGGTTTTAGCAGCTGACACATTTAAGTTGGTCCATGGTGTATACATGCCGTTAGTTCCTGTGTGGACATGATAAATAAGGAATCTTTCTTTACGTTGACTACCACATATTCAGAGACCGGTATTATTGTAGTTTTGTGCGGTACAGGTATTATCTTGTATAGTTTGAAACTTTTTTTGGATAAAAAACTAACTACTTACTTAAAAAAAAAATAAGTTCAATTATTACAATATTTTTTGTCGCCCTGGCTTTGACCTTCAGTAGTTTGTAAAGATATTGAAGATCATTGTATAAATTAGTAATTTGTAGTGTGAGTTCGCTTGGCATCCGGCCATATATGGTTTGGAGCTCACGTATAAGTTGCGTTGGTGGCGGTAACTGGACCCTGCCACCTCCGAGACCTCGACGCCGTAGCGAGGGTCGCTGTCAACAGGAGTTAGCAGCGGTTCCGGTGATACCGAAAGCAACCAGAAGACGCGAATCATATGGTGAAGTGCTCAGTGCCAGGGATCTAAAGGACCAAAGGGAAGGTTTTCGTTTACACAATTATGCCAAACGCTGGCCTAGCGCGAACTATAGTGCGATCAAACGGGACAAAAATACGGACACAGGCAATCAAAATATTGCTTTTACTGTGGAAGACTCAATAGTGTAAGCTTAAACCGTTGTGAAGCTTAAACTATGAAGCATCCTCAAATTCTGGTTAGGAGACTGACATGGTCCAGAGATCCTTAACGTTAACATTTTAATAAATATTATCTAGTTATCTTATAGCTCCAATTATTAGAATCTTAGCCGCATTATCACGACGACCTGTTCCAGCATGTTCAGCGTGTTTTTCCCGAACAGAATTTAAGTTCCACCCATCCCACGTTATTCACACCACAACCTTAGTTCCCCGACAGAATAAAGTGATTATTTACCAGTTGCTGAACGCAACAATGTCCACGCCGAAACGCGGACACAAAGGCCCTGTCTATCTATACGTATCGTCATTTATCATCGGTATTGATAGCCTTGATAACCGACGTCTATACCCGGGTGGAGCATGAATTTGCCTGTTTATTGAATTCAATGCTGTTGCTAAAATGAAGGCAACAGTTTAGATGGAGTTTTCTGTTGAATTAAAAGGTGTAACATCATTGCTGGTGAATGTAAAGGTTTTTGTTTTAAACTTTTATTAGGTACGAGTTCGAGTTAAATAAATAGCTTGGAATGGCGTTCGAATACGTGTGACGTTCACCAACAAGCTTTGGGCCTGCCTCGGTTAAGGTCGACGCCCTCAAATTCCTCAAATTCCGTTCCTGTTCCGATAAGGCGGGAGGAAATGCCTGGGTGTAACCATTGTGTGGAGCGCCCGGAGAACACGGTGGAGCATACGGTGGAGGTCTGCCGGGCTTGGGCTTGGGCGGTCCTCGTGCAGGCTATTGGCGGTTGCGATCAATTGTGTCCGGCCCTGGTTCAGGCCATGGTACAGAGCGAGAGCGCATGGGAAGCCGTCACCTCCTTCTGCGAAGCAGTAATGCTCACGAAGGAAGAGGTGGAACGCGTGAGGGACAGGCAAAATTCGGGCCGTCACGCCCCTAGCCGCCGCAGGAGACGCCCAGGGTGTCGGGAATCCCAGGCCGATTCCTGCCCCCGTAGGCCCGGGTCGACGGCCCGTTGTGTTCCACGCGCGCCTCAATGAGATGTCAGCAACAATGACGGGGTCCGCTAGGGCCGATGCCTGCCAGGGTTGCGGGACAGTCCGAAAGGGTTACCGTGACCCCTGGCAGCTGAAGGAATACGGGTCGGTTTTAGTCAGTAAGAGTCTGACACGTCCTCCCGCTCCACCCAGAGCGGGAAAAGTTATTTGATGATTTCCCAACCTCACAAAAAAAAGGCGGGGCTTCGACCGGAAGTAGAACAGGTTGAGGTAATAAAATTTGTAATTGAACAGTGGTTATTCTGACTTTATAACTAAACATTTTTAATAAACTTTTACACACCATAAAAAAAACTAATATCTACATACTACGCCATAAATTCATATCCCACTGCACATCCGACATTTTACGTACAAAGTAATTTATTATCACGCGTAGATAATGTAATGTCTAGTAATATACAGCGCTTGCTCCTACATGCATAGAGCTTAATTTATGTTCTATACTGAAACTGGAGACAGTGCCACTACTTGACACGTCTTGTGATAATTTTATTACTTGAGATGGACGATATATGCGACTTTAGAGATAAGTAAAATCTTTAGATGTGCTAAAAATGAAGTCAATATAAGTAACAATGCTGTACCTAAGTGCTGTACCTACGGCTATTTGTTGGGACCCAAAATAATCCCCCTCTATTTTTTATCTTCGAGGTGAGTTTTTGGTCATGGAGGGGGGGATTAAAAAAAATGCATTTCTAATCTCATATCTTCCTATAACTGTAATGGTAGATAAATATTATAGCTAGGTATCCTTTAATGTGATCATAGTTTAAAAGTCATTCTGTCTGTTATAGTACCCTACCCTAATAAAAGGTTAATGTCTTTCAGCATTTACCACAGATCTTGCCCACCATTCATAGCATTTACGAATACCTGTTTACATTTTTAAAGTAAAATAAGATCTACTACTAGGTTTAACTATTTAAAGTAGGTACATAATGACCTTTTCGTTTCCGTATAAAATCAGCCAATTTCTGTGTTCGCAATAAGCTACAGAATTATAGCAATATCCTCTATAAATCGTAATTTGCGACCCATTGGGGAACCCTATGTTCAGGGAGGCATTAAAATAAAATATTGATATTTTTTCAAATACATTCTGAATTTGGAGCCATCTATATTTAAAACCTTGGTACTAATTGGGGACCATAACTACTGAAAATGATAAACCAACATCGTCGTCATCTGAAGGGCTAACCACTCTGTATTGATTGCAAGCTAGTGGTGCCATCTGCCCTCGTTAATATAAACGTCGTAAGTAGAGCAAGTTGTTGTGTTGGATCCAGTACAGACTGATTGAGACAGATGTCGCTTATAAAGTATGCAGTAAATAAAACTTGCTAAATGTAGTTCAGAGACAATAATTTAGTAATTACAATAAAATTCATGCAAGTATGCCATCACTGTACTTGCAATAATTGTAATCACCGTCTCAAAACGGGCGATAGTTATTTGTGCATTGATTGATGATAGAATAGAGTAGAATAATTTATTTGTCAAACATATGTGATTGTATACAAAGATCTTAAATATTAGGTAGTGCGCTATGTTTTGCCAATATTGACATACAAATGATTAATATTATTACAAGCTATTCAATCATTAGTATTAAATTACAATAACAACTTTATTACAATGCAATTATATAAGTATTTCAGTACATAATTTATTGTTAAAATAACTCATGCATGCAAATTCAATTTTATTACGAATCAATGTCAATTTCATGTCATGTCAAAATTTAATGTCAATAATTCAAGTCAAAAGATTATCATTAGTGTACCTATAGTATTAAAGAATTTATGTCAGGATTATAATTATAGAAATTTGTCATTCATCTACAGTATAGTAACATTTTTCAAGCAGATGATGACAAAATAATTTTAGGTTCTAGGACATGCTGATTTCCACAAGATGTTTTGCTTCACCGTTTTGATAAGCCTGTTGAGTTATACAATACCTAGATGCAAAGTTGATGAAGCTTACCTGGAAGCATATCTAATGAAGTCTGTAGATTCGAAGCTACAAAAACGTTAGTTTCATTTTATAATACAACATTAATTAAAAATTATTCTTTATCAATAGGTATTTATGTTCATTAACATTTTTAATAAATTACCTGAGAACATAAGGTAACAATAACTAGATGGTTGATTGAAATTTGTTTTTATACTTTTGAGGTTCCTATAGTTTTGTGGAGTTTTGTCCGGTGGAGCAAACGAGTCCTGGAGTGGAGACCGCGTATAGGCAAGGGTAGCGTGGGACGCCCCCCAGCTAGATTGACCGAAGACCTCAAAAAAGTGGCTGGGACAGACTGGATGCGGAAGGCGGAGGACAGGGTGTTGTGGCGCAGCCTGGGAGTGGCCTATGTCCAGCAGTGGACTGCGATAGGCTGAGTTGATAGTTTTGTGTGGGTCTATTTATTTTAACTTTTAATGATGTATCACTACACACTTTACAAAATAAAATCCCTCCCGCCGTGTCTATCGGTCTGTCTGAACGCGATAAACCCAATATCTACCGAACGGATTTTCCTACGGTTTTCACCAATTGACGGAGTGTTTTATGAGGACAGTTTGAGTGTTTAGATAATTCATTAAGGTATTAAATGATATAAATGATTTATTTCTGCATGTAGGTTTGTACACATTCTTTGTGTCGATCGCAGTAAAACAGCCCTTCTACGTAAAAGTATTTATCGAATGGCTCCAGTTATTTTCAATAAAATTCCACGACAGATAAAAAATCTTAATAATAATATGTTTAAAAAGAAACTGAAACAATTTTTAATTCTTAAATGTTATTACTCACAGCTGAGTTTATGGAGGACACCACTGACATTTAGATTAATACAATATTACACTTAATTTAACGATTTTATTCTCCTCATTGGTTTGGATGTTCTTGAAATGGCTGTTTCTTTTGTTTTCAATCTAGATTTAAGTATATTCTAAGTATTCGCATTTTCTTGTTCATATATTTAGATTATTATTATGTTGACATTAAGTACTTAATTATTTTATTTTAAATGTGTGTCTGTGGTTTCGACACCACTATCGTTATTATTATTTGTATACTCTCGGGTAAAATGTAGCGAACTGACCATCTTATTATAACATCCTATTGTAATGAAACCTACATTTACGAATAAATTTGATTTGATTTGATTTAAAACACTTTTACACGTCAATCATATTTTAAAAACTAAGTAGATGAGTTCGGCGTTTCCTATCTGACTACTCTGAGAAGAAAGGCCGAAACAAACTCAGAGGTCACAAGTCCAGACATAATCTTGGTCATATCATGTGAAGACCATGTAGATTGGTGTCTGAAACGGTCTTTTGAGCAAAAACCTGTCTAGTCAGTGCACGCATTTGTCAGTATTCGTGCAGCTCAGCTCAACTCATTGTGTAAATTCGTTGAATTATGATGAAGCTGTCGCAAAAAATCATGCCGACTGGGAGCTTTAGTGGCGTGCGCCGCGTAAACAATAGGTGAAATTTGGTACACAGATAGTTTATAACCTGGAAATAGAGTACTTTAAATCTCGGTAGTACGTTCCCGTGGGGTTGTTTCCGACAACCACGAGGGTGAAGCCGCTGGCAAAAGCTAGTGTAACATAAAGAAAAAAATGCTTTACGGTTTATGAACCCTATAGCATTTTTTAGTTTAGTTTAGTTAGGTTTAATTTTTTTTAATTTTGGAGTGTGTGGATATTTATGTTACCTTTAAAGAATTTATGAAAGAAAGAAAGAAAGAAATCATTTATTTGCTGATACATATAAGTTGGAATATTTGTTAAGTGTCCCGATACATTTTACCTTACGGCATGCAACATATTTGGTTTGAATTAAATAGTACTAGATATATATACTGCTATCGATCCGATTATTATTAGCCATAGTCAAATTTAATATATAGTTACAGATCAGACTAAAACAAAAAAAAAACAATAATAATAATCTAAATAATCAATGAATTAAGTATAAATCTCTCGCAAATCATATAATGAAGAATATTATGTCATGTTAAAAAGCTTAATGTCAAAATAATCTAAAACATTAACGACAATCACAATTATTACTAGTTATAATCTTTACATAATCTGGTTATGTCAAAATCTGTTTGTCAAATTACAATAAAGCAACAACCTTAAAAAATAATGAATAAATAACGATGTCATTATTAAAATCTAAAACATTCGAAATTGCAGAGACAACGTACATTTATCGATAACATTTTCCTATATAGTTTTGTCATTTAAAAAGTCCTTAATTGTGTAATAGCATTTCTCCAGCAATAGTTTTGTTAATTATTTTTTAAACATTTAACTTAAACAACAAAACTAAAACCACTCAACTTAAATAAGAAAAAAATAAAGAATATATTGAGGTTCATGTAGTTTGTTGTGTGTAGGTACCTATGTCTACATATATTTTTTTAACTGAAAAAGTGTTTACATTTTAAAATTTGTCTTAGTACTTAAGTATTTGTATATTCTGTGTTACTTAACTAGCCCTCCCAACCCCCTCTCTCACCGAGAGAAGGACTGTGCCCCAGCAGCGGAAACATTATACGCCGATTATGAAGTAGGTACCTATTATGTAACAATATAATTTAAAAGAGTGTCCATGGAGTTTCTTGCCCGTTCTTCTCCATAGGTACCTACTACGCTTTGGAATGGGCAACTAGCTTCATATTTCTGACTGACCGACCACTTGACAATTCAAAAGTGCCTGTAAATGGTTTAATTGAAATAAATGCTTTGAGTTTGAGTTTGATTAGGTATTAATAAAAAATAAATTTGCATGCCCTAAACAGGAAAAATATGGACTGTACAATCACCTACTTTAACAACTGGTAACAACACCTATATTTTCTGCTAATAAATTATTCTTGTCCTTATTCAAAAGTCTGGCGTAGGCTACCTATAATTAATATGTCTAAGTAAAAGCAACAGTTGAACTGGCATTTCTTTGGTATTGTTCGTTGAATCGTTGAGCTCATTAAGTTCTGAGTTGAGCTGCACTGCAGAAAAAAATCAGAAAGACCACTAAGTGATAAAGAAGTAATAGCGCGGGCAGGCGATGCGATGCGACGGGGGGTCGAGCTCGAGGGAACAAGAAATTTACGCGGACGAAGTAGCAGACAGAAGCTTTTACTTAAATAATGTCATGTATTTAAAGGAACCTCAAACAGTTCCCATTTTTTTTTTTGCCTTATGTACCTATAGAGAATGCGAATCTTTTTGTGAACCTTATATAATTCCTATTTTGGGGTCATAAAAATACTAAATACCCAAGTAACTGCATCCAACGTGAATGTAGCGCTTTTTACTGCGACCAACTGAGAGAAAAGGCCAGAAAGACCAAAAGAGGCATAATAATTAATATATTAAATAAAAGTTTTAGAGGTTCCTTAATTTTAAAAGGCATACATCATTATAAGGTCTATAAGTTTTTGGAGTTTTTATAAGTACTCTTAAATTTGACTGACCTAATGATATTAAATATTTCCCATAAATAATTGAGCCTACGTCTGATATACCCTAAGCCGTCACTTCAGTCAACAAAACTACAAACCATGCTGACTTGCTAATTTTCGATCGCCCGTCCCGACACGTGAGAATACTAAAATGCGTGCTAAACATAGTGTACACGATTCAGGACGCAGGGTTGAATGAAAACACGAACAAGATGAGTGCACTAAATATTATATTTAAACTTCAACGATTTTAACACTGATTTAACAAGATACTTTTACATTAAAGTCACACACTTATACAATATTTACATTTAAGACAATTATCACGACTTGAAGAAGACTGTTTGAAGACTATAGGAAGACTGTTGTAGGAAGACTGTTGTAGGAAGACTGTTGTAGGAAGACTGTTGTAGGAAGACTGTGTCGTTACGCCCGTGGGCGCCCATTTTATTTCCCCCAACGTAAGCGCAAGTAGTGGTCGGTCCCCTTATCACGACCGCCCACTATCCAATGGCTAGTGGGAGAGTCGATTATACCCTACCCCGCGCTCCCCGCTCTTCACCCCTGTGACCTAGTTTGATCGTGGGAACCAGGATGTGGAATACAATGGGCGCCTTTCGACCAATCAACGGGTTTGTTTACTCTAACAGATAGAACTTTGTCACATTAAATTTACTCGTATTTCTTGTTATAAGAAGTTACAAGGTGATACATAAAAAATAGGTGTGTAATGCCTACTGGTGACATTTATCTATATAAAAATACGTTATCCAAGTCGTTCATCATTATTTAGCACCTATCTTAACAGATTTAGAGGGCTGTGCTTTTCAACAATTATTTAATACTTATCTAGACAGATTTAGGGGGCTGTGCTTCTCAACATTTCCACCCCCTGTAGAAGGGTTCATCCGACTACATTCCCGTCTGTCGGAAGCACAACCACCTTTACAACAGGTCGACGCAGGACCCCATGATTGGTTCTTACGTCTACCACTCTTATTATATTATCCGCGCCAGGATATACACTTTGGATGACCCCTTTGGTCCACTGGTTTCGTGGCTTATTCGCGTCTGTGATCACTACCACGTCACCCACTTTCACATTTGGAACGTCACTGAACCACTTATTACGGCGTTGGAGCGTCGGCAGGTACTCGCGCAGCCAGCGCCTCCAGAAGAGGTCGGCCAGCGCGTTCACCCGTCGCCACATGCGGCGGGAATCCAGGTCGGCGGCATGCCGACGCGTGCACGGTGCATCTCCCGCGGCTGTGCCCAGCAGGAGATGGTTGGGGGTCAGAACCACTGGTTGCTCGACGTCGCTGCTCACGTATGTGAGAGGCCGGCTGTTTACGATCAGCTCGGCTTCGGCAAGGAGTGTGTAAAGTACCTCCTCGCGAGGGGCACGCTCTCGTAGCGTTGCCTTTAGTGCGTTCTTGATTGAGCGCACTAGTCGCTCCCAGCACCCGCCCATATGTGGAGATGCCGGGGGGTTAAAGTGCCAGGCAATTCCGCGTCCCGTCACTTCGCTTCTCATTTTGTCCTGGTCCATGTCGCGCAGTGCTGCGCGTAGCTCGGCGTGCGCCCCGACGAAATTTGTGCCGCGGTCGGAATACATGTCCGACGGACGCCCGCGGCGCGCAATCAAGCGCCTCAGGGCCAGTATCGCCGAGTCGGCACTCAGCGATGCCGCCAGCTCCAGGTGGACGGCGCGTGTGGTGAGGCACGTGAATAACACGCCCCACCTCTTCTCTCTGCGTCGTCCGACAGCCACTTCCATGGGGCCAAAATAATCGACCCCACAGTGGACGAAAGCTCTTCTCGTCACCTCTAGTCTGGCCACCGGGAGGTCACCCATCTTGGGTGTCACCGGCTTGGCCCTCTCCAGTCGACACCGTTGGCAGCTTGCAGTGACGGTTTTTACCGCAGACCGCAAGTTTGTTATCCAGAATCTCTCACGGACTCTGTTCACCACAGCTTCTTGATTGGCGTGCAGCGCCTCCACGTGGTATTTGAATAAGAGGCGCCGCGTGAGCGCATGCTTCCCATCCAGAATGATAGGATGGCGCTCCCCGAAGTTGAGCTCGCTACAGGCGCCCAGCCTGCCGCGTACTCTCACCAGCCCATCTTCATAAAACATGGGGTCTAGTGCCCGCAACTTGCTGTTGCGAGGCAATGGGCGAGCCTCTCGTAGCGCAGCGATGTCTTCCGTGTAGCTGTCCCCCTGTATCAGACGCAGGAGGCGCATCTCGGCCTCGTGCAGGTCATCTGTCGACACAAGGGATGTCTGACGCCGCTTGCGGCATCGATCTATGAAAATATGCACACGCGCCATGACGTTAGCGGCGCGCGTCCACGTAGGTAGCCGCTCATACTGCAGCAGTGATTCAGTCTGTACTGCAACGGTGTGCACGCGCTGTATTCTTTCAAGGTCCTGCTCTGCCACCGCGTCGAGCTTGATGTCGGCCGGCCACTGCTCCTGTGGACAGCGAAGAAAAGAGGGACCCGACAACCACTCATTGCTGTTGTTAGGCCAGTCCATCCGGGTAGCCTTGTCTGCGGGGTTCATCGCTGACGGAACCCAGCGCCAGCTGTCCCTCTCTGACCTTTTGTCTATCTCGGCTAAACGGTGTGACACGAACCTTTGAAATTCTAACGCGTCTGAATTTATCCACTTGAGGACAGTTTTGCTATCAGTCCATAAATGAATGCTACTAATAACTGCTCCTAATTCCTTGACTACTGTATCGGCTAGTCTACAGGCTAACACAGCCGCTTGTAATTCTAGACGTGGAATGGATGTCACCTTTTGTGGCGCTACTCTCGCCTTACCTATCACTATCGCGACATCCCTATCCCCTTCTGTGTTTAACCCCGCTACATAGGCTACTGCTGCGTAAGCGGACTCGCTCGCGTCACCGAATACATGCAACTCTAGTTGCTCTAGCTGGAGGCCGTACCACCTAGGTATGAATATGTTATTAACGTGGTACAGGTTTTGCAACCACTCAAACCACAACTTGGCCTCTGGCTCTTTCAGTTTCTCATCCCATTGAATTCCCGTGTGCCATATCCGTTTCATAAGGATGCGCGACTGTATGACACACGGATACAAGAAACCTAGTGGGTCAAAGATTGACATGATAAATCGAAGGAATTCCCGTTTTGTTGGAACCACGTGTCCCTCTACTATGGCTTTAGGCAACTTCTTAAATGATAGGTCAAAAGCTAATTGGTCAGAGCTTGGTGACCAGATCATGCCTAACGTGCGTTCCGTCGCACCTTCGCCTTTATCTAAGGAAACCCGGTCAGGCATATCTACTCTGAGCTTATCGCGTAGCTCTTGAGAGTTGGTGACCCACCCCCGTATATTAAACCCGCCTCTGGCGTGGATGTGAGTCACTTCCTCAATTAAACTATTGGCCTGCGTGGCAGACCAAGCACTATCCAGGTAGTCGTCCATATAATGTTTTTCGTGTATGGCGGCTACCGCTTCGGGGCACGTTTCTTTAAACTGTTCCGCGTTTTTATTTAAAATATAAATTTCCGACGTTGGCGACGACACGGCCCCGAATATCATGGAGTTCATGACGTACACGTCAGGCTCCTTATTGCCGTCAGTCGTCCAAAGGAACAGCTGTGCCCCTCGATCCTGTTCTCTTATAAAAACTCGTAAGAACATATCGGCTATGTCCCCAGTAAAAGCTACAGGCCCCAATCTAAATTTAAATAACACGCCTAACAGGGAATTTAGCAAGTCGGGTCCAGTCAACAAATTGTCATTTAAAGACGTCCCATTGTAGCTAGCCGCGGCGTCAAAAACCAATCTTAATTTTCCCGGTTTGTTTGGATTCGTTACCCCGAAGTGGGGTAAATACCATACCGAATCGGACTTGATACCGCCCTCTACCCTACTCGCGTACCCTTCTGCCAACAACCTATCTATCTGCGCTGTATAGGCTGCGGTGTACACAGCGTCCTTATGTAGCCGACGCTCAATTCCGGCTAGACGCTGGCGTGCGTACCTATAATTATTAGGTAACTGTGGGTCGTCGCGACGCCACAGTAGCCCTAACTCCCACTGGCCGCTCTCTGTCTGACGGCTAGTGGAGTCTAGAATAGCCTTAGCTCTCTCCACATCCTTGTGCTTTCGAGGCACCTCTGAAATTCCTATCGCTTCTAGCTCAAACTGTTTTTTGACTAACTCGTGCAAGTCGATAGTTGATTCTACTACACAATTTAGTGAATGAACATTAACACTCTGATGAGTACCTACAGGTCCGTGCACAACCCACCCTAAACTGGTCAAAGAGGCAACTGGCTTACCGGATTTTCCTCGGCGAGTCTCCTGGCTGACCAACAGCTCCCAGTTGTCTTGGCCCAACAACAGCAGTGGTCTGGCTCCTCTCATTTCCTCGCAACCCAAGTCGCGAATGTGGGCG
This sequence comes from Brachylomia viminalis, assembly GCA_937001585.2. Classification (NCBI taxonomy): domain Eukaryota; kingdom Metazoa; phylum Arthropoda; class Insecta; order Lepidoptera; family Noctuidae; genus Brachylomia; species Brachylomia viminalis. Next base: position 6,238,511 of record OW443302.2, on the reverse strand, counting down.
TGTTCTGTTAACACTGCGGCGGACACTGTTTGCGCGGGTAAGTCCAGGCTTTTTAATGTACGACACTTCACTTTATGTGTTAACCCGTTCGGTCCACGCACTGATACACTGATTACTTTTGATGTATTGTCAATGATCTCTTGACCGCGCGCACTGTGCAGAGTTAGTGGAACTTGCTTTCCACTGGCGTTATCAGCTAACGAGTCGTCTATCAGTGATACGGTTGCCCCGTCATCCAGTAGGGCATAACAATGTTTGTCAACACCGTTCACTGTAACACACACTGGCATTATCTTTAATAACGCCTTCCCTGTGTAGTCACTAACGTTCGTGACGCTCTCGCTCCTCTTGTCGGCATGTAACAATGTGTGGTGCGCGTAATCACACGACGCGCACCTACTTGCACGACAAAAGTTCTTCCCGTGCTTCTTTATGATGCACTTAAAACATAATTTATGTTTCTTAACATGTTGCCACCTCTCGTCGACACTCAACTCGGTGAACTTGACGCACTTGGGTAACTTATGTTTGTCTCCACATAATGTGCATGGTTCCTCTGTGGCCTTAGCTTGCTGGTCATTATCCGAGTGAACGTGCAAGCGTTGAACATTTCTAGACTGCTTGAACATCTGTACAGGTGCTCGGGGCTTAGCCGTGCTAGACGATGATGTGGGCGCACTCATCTCCATTTGAACATAAAAAGACGTGGCTCGGGCTAGATGACTCAGGAACTCTGCGAGTATTTCTAGACTCGGTGAAACTCGCACATCTATGCCCTGGGTCGTTGCCATACCCATAGCAAAATCACCATATTGAGCACGTTGTACAGATGTAAGTTTGTTCAAAAGTTCACTCACCAGTTGTGGATTGTTTAAATATCCGTTAGCTTGTACACTCTTCAGCAGCGACACACAATTTCTCACCGTTGTTGAGAACTTTCTGAGTTCACGGCCACTTTCAGTCACTTTAGGTAACGCACGCACTTTCTTTAGAGCACACTCTAGCACTAGATTAGGATGCCCGAACTCTTCATCAAGCGTCTTGATAATTTCACCTGGGTTAGTCGAGGTGCGCAACAAATCTTCCACGGCCAACTTTGCGTCTCCCTGCAGCGATGTTTTCAAGCGCGCTAGGTTCTCATGCGGCTTGAACTCGTACATAACTGTTGTGTCGTGGTACATGTTCTTGTACGACAGCCATTCAGCTGGGTCGCCTTTGAAAAATGGCAACTCATAGGCCTGTCTTGGTACCGGCCGCGGACGCGCTAGGTTTGTGATAGCGTCTGCCAACTGATCTATCTTTCTGTCCCGCGACCTGCTCCTGTCCCTGTCGTCTGCGAACGCGTTTTCCCACTCAGGCTCTCTTCTAGCCTGTTCTCTGGCTCGTGGAACACTGGCCGTAGCTAAGGGCGTAGCGCTCCCTAGGTACGGTGGTTCGCGAAACTGTACCGACGCGGGCGCACACTGTTGGAGCGCAGGTATATAACTGGGCGGCGGCACTGGTGCTAACACATCACGAGAGGGCGCGGACACTTGACGCGGCGGCGGATCGCGACTCACAGCGAGCGTGTGTGTTTCCCTGACAGCGGGAGCCGAGTCTTCGACCCATGCTTCCACTCGCCGCGTTGTCCCTTCTCCTTCTGATTCTGAGTCTTCCTCAACAGCGGCATCAATCTCAGCGAGATCGGCTTCAAGCTTCTTCTTGACGAGTTGCTCCTTCATGCGTACCAATTCTCGTTCAGCCTCGTACTCAACCCTCCGTCGAAGGTAGTCGGCACTTCTCTGGCCGCTCCTCGAGGAGACGTGGCTTGTCCCGGAACCTGCCCTCTGGATTGTCTCCGATCTCACAGGCGTGAACATATCTCTGTGGTCGATAACACGACCTCCCGCCAGTGGGATTACAGGTACAGGAACCGACGATGTAATCGGTGCAACTGAAACTGAGCCTGGTGCCTTTTCAGACGGCACGCCAGAGTCAGCCTCCAACTCACGTCGCTTGTTCATGTCGGCCTCTATTTTGCGCAACTTACTCCGTGTCGTAATTGTGCTTCTAACACTCATCTTGTTTATCTTCCGTACGATCCGGCACTCGAAGGACCAAAAATTGTACACGATTCAGGACGCAGGGTTGAATGAAAACACGAACAAGATGAGTGCACTAAATATTATATTTAAACTTCAACGATTTTAACACTGATTTAACAAGATACTTTTACATTAAAGTCACACACTTATACAATATTTACATTTAAGACAATTATCACGACTTGAAGAAGACTGTTTGAAGACTATAGGAAGACTGTTGTAGGAAGACTGTTGTAGGAAGACTGTTGTAGGAAGACTGTTGTAGGAAGACTGTTGTAGGAAGACTGTTGTAGGAAGACTGTGTCGTTACGCCCGTGGGCGCCCATTTTATTTCCCCCAACGTAAGCGCAAGTAGTGGTCGGTCCCCTTATCACGACCGCCCACTATCCAATGGCTAGTGGGAGAGTCGATTATACCCTACCCCGCGCTCCCCGCTCTTCACCCCTGTGACCTAGTTTGATCGTGGGAACCAGGATGTGGAATACAATGGGCGCCTTTCGACCAATCAACGGGTTTGTTTACTCTAACAGATAGAACTTTGTCACATTAAATTTACTCGTATTTCTTGTTATAAGAAGTTACAAGGTGATACATAAAAAATAGGTGTGTAATGCCTACTGGTGACATTTATCTATATAAAAATACGTTATCCAAGTCGTTCATCATTATTTAGCACCTATCTTAACAGATTTAGAGGGCTGTGCTTTTCAACAATTATTTAATACTTATCTAGACAGATTTAGGGGGCTGTGCTTCTCAACACATAGTTACGTTAGCAGTTTCAATGTGACCATTCATATTGCACCATATTTCGTTATTTTCCCCATTTCACCCCTAAAGGAAAAAGGGGTGATAAATTAATAACACTAGTGAGTTGCGTTGTCTTTCCGAAAGGGGACCCACCCCCATCCCCCATGTGACGGGTATTTCCATGAGTCACGTGTTGTTCAAACGTGGTCTTACGACACCAGCTTTATTAAAGTTTTCCTTTTTCTTGGAAAAAATTGGGAAGATTTCTCTAATAATACGACTTTTAGAATTTTGTTAAATTATTTTCAGTTGCCCAAAAAACAAATGAATTGTTTCACAACATACTTATCGTGCCTTTTAGGAAATCTTTCAAGCCGGCTGTCCATGTTGAATGTGGTACCAACTTACTGCCAAGCGGCGGTTTCACATTGAAACCGTTTTGACCATTTTTGGGCGGTAACTGAAAATCACATGTTCGGGAAGGGACTTTTACCCACGACGGAACGGAGAAGGTTCGGGGCAGGGAATGGCAGGCCCCGAAGGATTTGCTTGGGTTTGTCAGTATGTTAATAGGTAGGTGAATTGTGTAGTACCTATTTGATATTATTGATATAAATGATTTTATTTCTGTAAGTAGGTTTGTACAAACACTTTTTTACACGTCAATCATATTTTAAAAACTAGATGAGATCGGTGTTTCCTATTTGACTACTCTGAGAAGTTAGGCCGAACCCAACCAAATTGGAATATCAAACAAAATTGTTAATCGCAAGTTGATAAAGTATTGTTTCAGAGAGAAATGTCACTTGTTTACGCAATCATACCACAAAAGTATGTAAGTAATTGGAATGACCTTTAAAATTTTCCTAAACCCGATCACGTGCCGAAAAGTTCATAAAACATCGGGTAGCTAAATGTTGTTTTATAAACTGCGTAACAGTCCTGAAAGTGCGGTATGTACCCGACACATTGGCCAGGGGATTTTTTGCTAAATGATGTGACAGAAGAGTCGATTAGGTACATTTTGCTGTCATTAAGTATGTTCTCATCTTTCTTTACAGAAGACTGGTGTGAAATCCAAACCACCCCATATACTTAGTACAGTCACATTCAAAATTACCTGCGTAGTTGGTCACAGGGCGCTTGCGCGGCGTGATCGACCCATAGCTACGTCGACTTGCTCTCATTCGCCCGGTATCTACCAAATCGGTGAGTACGCAAAACATTTACCCGTGTACGGACTATGTGATCAAATTTCATTAAAAAGACGCTTCAAAAGGAGTGCATGTATCTTGCGGTGGCGCTAATCATAATTATAGCAAGTTTGGTCAGATTACATGTAAGTCATTTTTAAATATTAACCTGAGATCTGCTCTGCTTACACTATCTATTTCTGATATCCTTTCACTGCAGTCGCACGCATGATCTTCTTACTTCCAAGGGTTACTTTTGTCACTGTTATTGATTTCTGCTTATCATTTTCGCACCCACTGATCGCAAAATGTCAAGCTACGGAATCAACCGCTTGTTAAATGTTAGAATACGTCATGATGTGTGCCAGTGATAAGGTTAGATAAACTAAAACAGGTCTACTTTATGTGATCGATACTGAAAATGGAACTTCCTAAAGTTCAGTAAATAAATAGGTAGATATTTAAATCTTGATTTTAGTGACTTGTGCTATTTTAAAACTGTTACTTACATGCTGTGTTTAGAACAACAATCAGTTTACATAATTCATGTAACCGTGAACGAGCCACATGTTGCATGCCATCGCATGCCACGTTGACGTACACTACGTAACTTGCGAACTACGTCTTTGCATAGTGCATTTTGCACCGACTGTACTGTAACTAAACAATTTATTAGATATTTCACAGTTTAAAATATCTTTGTACTTAATTCTGTAAAAAAAATATTTAATAAGTAAAGCCAGGGAAATGAATCGTTAATCAAATTTACTACCTACACAAATTCTCCGCATTTTCAAATCACATCTGTCATTCTTTGTCAATTTTATGAAATGGCTTAACACGACAAATTGACGTAGTGTAGTCAAAGAAAGCATTATTTATTTTGAGATAGAGTTAATTACAGCTTTCTAAACATTTTGACACTCTCCTACTGTAAAATACGCGACTTACACGTTCATGAAAGCCTGCTTTGAGTGCCACGTCACACGACACATTTTCGCGTCATCTTGTCACAGTCGAAAGCCACGTTATTTGGCATTTACGGCAGTGTTTTAGTATTGTTGTTTAAATAAATTTATGGACACGTTATTGTCTATTTCTGACATATTAAAAACGTAGTAAACTTTACCTACTGCAAAAATATTTCTACGTCTTTGTTATTTAAATTAGGAGAGGACAACCATTTTATTGGATTAGATTTTGTTTTTATTGATGTGTTTTGTTTTGTCCACACACGAAAAAGAAATTAGTCCTGCTTTGCAATCTTTATTTTCTCTGAATACAAGTATTACAATTATTGATTTGCTGGTACGTATTTTTTTCAGCCGAATAATAATATTAATTTTCAGCTGAATTGGCAAAAATTCTTGAAAACCGAAAACGAATTTCCTTCGGTCTCTTAGTTTTATGTATGTACACAATACTACATTTATTATAATCCCGGTTGTTGAATAAAGATTAAATATTTACAAACAACGAATAAAAAAGACTCGCAGCAAAAGCTTGTTCTAGGCCCTTCATTTTAGGAAAATATCTCAAGGTCGCGTCTGCGCGCTAAGCTCAGATTCATTACAAACAAGTCTGGACCCTATTCAACGGTGTTTAAGCTCAATATAGCGTGAGAACATAATTTTACTAATAAACCAAGTTTGATTCGAGGTTGCGTGAACTACGTCACCATGTGCAACCAACACGTTGCTATAAATTAAAGAAAAGCAGAGAAATCTTAAGTATCTAACACGTTTTGACAAACATCCACTGTAATACGAAAACATCGTAGGTAAAAAGCTTCTTTTTTTTTAACCAACTTCAAAAAAGGAGGAGATTTCTCAATTCGACCGTATATTTTTTTTTTTTATGTGTGTTCGCGTATAACTCCGTCGTTTATGAACTGATTTTGATGATTCTTTTTTTGTTGGAAAGGAGATATCTCAAGTGTGGTACCATGATAAGGAAACCAGGATCTGATGATGGCATCCCAGAGAAATCGAGGGGAACCTTCGAAAATCGTAGTGGCCGCTAGTGCGTTTGTAAATTTTTTTCATTATGTATTCTATAGCATTACTATTTAATAAAGGTATGGAGTCGATCTGATGATGGAGCCGAAAGACAGTCGAGGGAACTCCTCAACGATTTACAGCAATTACCTGGCTTGATTAATTTGTATTGATGAGAACTTTACACCTAGATGGGTTATAAGTGCCATTATAGGTCTCATGATGGAGACCATAGACAGTCGAGGGAATTCCTCAACGATTTACAGCAGTTAGCCTTTGTTGGGCTTACTTCATACGGTTCAATATGCCAAAATATTCAGTTCGTACAAAAATAATACCTAATTAAGATTGAAGTTTTAAATAGGAATACCACTACCTACTAGGCATGCTGATGCGTCAATTTGACACTGAATTTAAGTTGGGTAATCGCGACATCTCTAGAAATGCTCTTTCGTCGTGTAGCTTACTCAATAATTTGTTTGAATCTAAGTCAGACAACGCTATTCCTTCCAAGGTTTTAAGACGACTCAGAGCAACATAACATACGCCTGTCCTTTAGCGATTTTTTTCTTGCCTAGATCTATAACAGATTTTTCTAGTGTAGTTCCCTGTAACTTGTGAACCGTAACTGCCTAACTTAAAATCAAAGGTAACATTCGGCACTCGACATCTCCGTATCCTTTTGTAGCCTGAAATGTTGCAACAGTAGGAGTAATCGATACCCAGCCATTTTTTTCTTTTATTCTACTTCCAATCGTATCCTTATCGGAACCGGGTACTGGAAGACGCCTGAACCGATTTGGAAAATTATTTTTAGTTTCAAAGGGTACATTTCCCAGGTGGTCCCATTAAAATTTTATCGAAATCGGTCGAGCGGTTTTTAAAAACTCAACAATAAATTATTTTAAAATAAAAAACCGACATTAAACGGACGTGAACATGTAAGGCGATCGTTTTCGAATTGGTGTGGGGTAGGTACTATATCTAAAAAGTAAATATAAAAAACTTTTTACAAAAAAAAACAACCGACTTCCAATAAAAACCACTAGAAGGTGAAAAATAACTTTAATTTCGGAAGTCGGTGGTAAAAACTAAAATACAGATCCAAAGACTAAATTACTCAATTAATTGCTTCCGAAATTAAAGTTATTTTCCACCTTGCAAAGTTTTTTTTTGGAAGTCGTTTTTTTTTTTTGTAAAAAAGTTTTTTATTAAAGTAACAGTAGAGTTTCCTTGCCAGCACTTATCCATAGGGAACGACCATTTGGAACCTAGGTTCTGACGTTTCGTGCCCATGTAGGTTTATGTAAAGTCAAATAAAGGCCCGGGTGTAACAATTATGCTTAACGAAGACTAGAGCCACATGTTCGTCCTGTTATTGTGATATTTATGTTGGCCTGGGAACCTTTTGATTACGGACATATTAAAGGTCAAGTTTGAAAATTTTTATAATTTTTTTTAACGCATGTAGGTTAATGTTAAAATTTAACTTTAAATCAGGGATTGAAAATCGGTACAAATTTGGGTTCCGGTTCTTCATTTCGGTTCTTAAAATAGTTCTTCTCGTCAGTACGGTTCCGGTGCAGGTTCTGGTTCCAAAGTACACCAGTTCCAAATAAAGGTTACAATATACCAGTCCCATACCATCCGATTTAAAGGTTTTCTATGAAAGTACTACCACGTGATCTACCAAAGCAAATATGCCCCACTCCCCTCTCACGAAAACTGCCAACTCTTCACCCGACGGCGGCCGCCCAGTTTTTGCCACTATTGTACAAAGCTTCTTCCTGCGCAGAGCGGCATCGTATGAACTCGTTCGGAGTCGCTTTCAAGAAGAACCGGTAAAATAAAGGTTACAATTTAGGTTCCTGTTCCGGTTCGGATTCTAGTAACGAACCAATAAATACCGTTTTTTACCGGTATTTTAGGAAAACCCCTGGCTTAAATACCCCAACGATCACTATACCATTACATGTACCCTAAGCACAATATGTTGCGATCGTTTCATTGCGCGCTGCGCGTAACAGTGATTTTTCACACTTAAAACCACTAGGTGAAAAATAACTTTAATTTCGGAAGTCGGTTTCAAAAACTAAAATACAGATCCAAAGACACCGACTTCCGAAATTAAAGTTATTTTTCACCTTGTAGTGTTTTTTTTTTGGAAGTCGGTTGGTTTTTTTTTTGTAAAAAAGTTTTTTATTAAAGTAACAGTAGAGTTTTCTTGCGAGCACTTATCCATAGGGAACGACCATTGCGAACCGTGCACCTAGGTTCTGACGTTTCGTGCCCATGTTGGTTTATGTAAAATCAAATAAAGGGTGTAACAATATGCTTAACGAAGACTAGAGCCACATGTTCGTCCCGTTATTGTGATATTTATGTTGGCCTGGGAACCTTTTGATTACGGACATATTAAAGGACAAATTTGAAAATTTTTATAATTTTTTTACGCATTGTTATAATGTTAAAATTTAACTTTAAATCAGGGATTGAAAATCGGTACATATTTGGGTTCCTGTTCTTCATTTCGGTTCTTAAAATAGTTCTTCTCGTCAGTGCGGTTCCGGTGCACGTTTCGCTTCCAAAGTACACCGGTTCCACATAAAGGTTTCAATATACCAGTTCCATACCATCCGATTTAAAGGTTTTCTAAGAAAGTACTACCACGTGATCTACCAAAGCAAATATGCCCCACTCCCCTCTCACAAAAACTGCCATCTCTCCACACGACGGCGGCCGCCCAGTTTTTGCCTCTATCGTACAAAGCTTCTTCCTGCGCTGAGCGGCATCGTATGAACTCGTTCGGACTCGCTTTGAAGAAGAACCGGTAAAATAAATGTTCCAATTTAGGTTCCTGTTCCGGTTCGGATTCTAGAAACGAACATTTTTTCGTTTCTAGAATCCGAACCGGATTACCGGTTACCGTTTTTTACCGTTATTTTAGGAAAATCCCTGTTTTAAATACCCTAACGATCACTATACCATTACATGTACCCTAAGCACAATATGTTGCGATCGTTTCATTGCGTGCTGCGCGTAACAGTGATTTTTCACACCTAAAATAAAAGTTATTTCCAAGCAAAGAGTTTTGCTCAAATGTGATAGGTATTTTACACCCGATAGAAAATAATTACACATGTTCAAATAGCATAAATAAATAAATATTGCGTCAACACGAGCTAACTACAAGTCTTTTTCAGCCCGTTCGTACGTAGATGTGATAACACGCGTAGGCGGCGCGGCGTAGTGCTACGTCAAACGCTACGATAAAATATAACTAAGGGCTGGTTTTTCAATAGTCAGATAACTTTTATCTGAAGAATAAATCTGAAAGTTTGACATAATTCTTTTCTATACAACAGTTGTCAAACCGCGATATTTATTAAGCAGTATTTTTTTTTTTTTTGTTTAAACGTTGCCCTTTTGAGGGTGGGAAATCATCAAATAACTTCTCCCGCTCTTACTGACTAAAACCCACCCGTGTTCCTTCAGTTACCTGTGCCAGGGGCCACGGTATCCCTTTCGGACTTTTCCGCAACCCTAGCAGGCATCGGTCCTAGCAAACCCCGTCATTGGTGCTGACATCTCTTTGAGGCGCGCGTGGAACACAACGCGCCGTCGACCCGGGCCTGGTCCTTATCGAACGGTGAGCTGCCCATTGATCGCTGTTTGCAAGCCCACGCCTACGGTGGCCGGGAATCGGCCTGCGATTCCCGACGCCCAGGGCGTCTCCTGCGGCGGCTAGGGGCGTGAGGGCGCAAATTTTGCCTCTCCCTCACGCGTTCCGCCTCCTCCTTCGCGAACATTACTGCTTCGCAGAAGGAGGTGACGGCTTCCCAAGCCCTCTCGCTCCGTACCATGGCCTGGACCAAGGCCGGACGCGAGAGATTGCCACCGCCAATCGCCTCCACGAGGACACGGCGGTGCTCCGCCCAAGCCGGGCAGACCTCCACCGTATGCTCCACCGTGTCCTCCGGGCAATCCACACAATGGTGACACCCGGGCGTTTCCTCCCGCCTTATCCGGAACAGGAACCTCCCGAAACAACCGTGTCCGGTGAGGACCTACGTCAGGCGGAAGGTGAGGACGCCGTGGCGCCTCTCTAGCCACTCCTCAAAGAGGGGACTTATCGCCGAGGGGACTTATGGCGTGCCCAGCGCTGGGTTGCGACAATCGCACTCTCCATGCCGCCCTTAGATCTCGCCGGAGCTCTGTCCGCTGTACCGTGATTTCTCGCGGCAGCGGAGCTACGCCCCGGCGTTTCGCCTCCTCGCGCCACTCCCAAATGTGCGCGAGGTCTTTTGCCTCCAGATCCCATGGCGGTAATCCGGCAAGGAGGCTCGCCGCCTCACCGGAGACCGTACGGTATCCCCGGACCAGCCGGGTGGCCATGACCCTTTGGGGCGCGTTCAACCAGCGGGCTGGCCGCCACCTCAAGGAACGCGCCCACACCGGTGCCCCGTAAAGGGCCATGGACCACACGACCCCCGCGTAGAGCCTCCGGCAGGAGGCGTTTGGCCCCCTTAGATTGGGCAGGAGCCGCTTTAAGGCAGCCCCGGCCCTTTCCAGTCTGGGAGCCAAACGTCGGAAATGCCCAAATTTTTTAACACGTTGCCCTACACTAGGGATTTCTCCTGTATCGTGGGTGCGTTTACAAACATTTAAACTCACATACACAAACAGCCAGACCTGGGACAACTATCTGCAGGTCATACAAATATTTGTTCCGTGCGGGAATCGAACCCGCGACACGCAGCGGAGCAGTCAATCGCTTAACCACTGCGCCAACCGTGCCGTTTAGATAAAAGTGATCTGACTATTAAAAATCAGCCCTAAGTAAACGATAAGAAATATCTCACATTTTACAAGAAGGCATTTTCGCAAACGTAAGGACACAATATTTATGGACACAATGAGAGATAATGTTTTTGTAGAACTGTATTAGGTTGGTCCTGGTTTTCAACTAAGGGAGATGGACGAATTTTAAGGGTTGTTTAATAAATTCAAAATGTGTTGGAGAGTATTTCTGAGATTTCTATAAAAAGGTCACACGAGGAAAACAATTAGCCTTTCAAAAAATCCTTACTTGGTATATATGAGGGAAAATCGTCTTACTTAATTTTATATTTCTATGTTCAGCGACATTATGCAGTGCGTCATTTGTCAATCAATCATTTAGTTTAGAAAATGTATATTTAAGTCAGGTAGGATCGACACTGGGTGAAATGCAATAGGTACCACTCTCTAGAGCCAAGATTAAAAACATTACCTTCCCTTTGGGCCGCAGTCAGGTAAAGATTTCATGTCTATCTGCCGATGAGTATGAACGAGAAGTGGTTCTGCTTCACCCAATACCGATTTAGGTCCTATCTCATTTTGGCACTACCAAAAAAGCTTACATAAAGTTTGGGTAAATTGCTAAAAAATAAATGATTCGTTCTCAAGCGTCAATACAAATATTTTATAAAAAAGAACAAAATTAAACATCACTATTAAGACTTTCAGTGGCCCGTCTGAAGACCAATGTTCGTACCTACTTAATATTTAAGTCGCAATCTCGTTTTAGCGATAATCAATGACAAAAACTTGTCAAAAATATTGATAAATTAGAGGTTTCGTGACAGATTGAGACTGAAATTATAATGCAAATGTTCTTAAAAATACCGGAATAGCTCCTCTGTTATAAACACCGTACAATACTCTTAAAAGGTTATGCTAAGCTAATGTACCTAATAGCCAAAGATCTGCGTAATAATAATTGAAATTAGTCCTATCAATATTATACTGTATTTCCCCAGATGTAAAGCTTCCACTCGGTCACGCGCCTGCGCTCTGTCCACTAGCCTCTAACATAATAACAAACAAAACTGAATTTTATGTGAAAGCAATAAGGTTCAATATAGAAGGTGGACGTCAAACGCATCCCCATTTTCATCCCCTTGCACTGAGTTGGCTAGCCCGTGCAACAGTTCCGCGCGCTACTCCGGCCAGTACGGACTCTGTATCCGATAAATAAAACGAGACCTTATTTTCCAAGAAATTAAGCTCAAATCAGATAGCTATCTCGAGAACCCGCGCGTAAAATCATTTTAAATGTCGCATTGGGAATTAATGAAGGAGTCCTCTCCCCCTGCTAATTATTGGAATTGTCGATGGGCTCAACTACTTGTGGTCATATTTTTGGTCGGTATTTCCATTGCTTTGAAAATATTGTTATATGTTGTAGATAAAATTAAACATTATCTCATTGCCAATATGAGTCGGCAGTCCTAATTTTTAAAACTCATTAAATTTTTCCCTTTCATTTTATTATCTATTCCCATTAAATTCATATAATGTGTATGCATTATCTTAAACCGCGTAAGATTCTGAATGGTACTGCTGCGGACAACAAACATCGGTGAGTAATCATTATTTAAATATCAGAAGTTGCACTTTATTTAATTATATAAACAATCGCGATGCTTTGCTTTCTTAAAGATAATAAATGGAGCCAACAGTAGTTCCTGTACAATATCGAACCTTATTCTCCCCAGACAGAGCTCTATTTTAGGATTCAACCTAATCCTTTGCGCGCCTGCGCGGTTTTCATAAGCTCACAAAAGTAGACTCTACGTGTAGTTGGAAGAAAGTTCAATTTACAACAATAATATCTATATAAATCTAATATATATCTGTTTCAATATTATTATTAAAACCTAATAAGAACCATAACATATTAGAATTCACGACAACTCCTTAGGTCTTAAAGCAAGAAAGCTTCTAGAAAGAAAGAAAATTCGTTTATTGGCAGTAAATATGACGCAGAGAACGAACACGCAAATAACGCGAATACGCAAAAAAGAACAAGTTGGAGGAAATTATGCGCCAATACACGCAAAATGGCCATCGCTCAGCATAATGCTACGACCCTATGCGAGACAGACCACCAGTGCTGGTTTTCAACAGCCGGCGCTGACGTGTTGTCGTCAACCGGTGCAGCAAACACTAAGATAAAATAGTACAATAAGAAATATACTGAATACATAATACCCAGTTCTAACTCTTTATATTAAGTATTTATAAAATCGTAACATTGAGGGCAACGACTCACGCGCCAATTGATAATCTGGGCGCACAGCTGTCATAAAACTATAGGTTTGACGTTTTGACATACCTAGGTACTGATTACGTATTAACATGTTTTAGAGAATATCATAATCTATTTTTGTGTGTTGTCGTACAAAATACATAACCAAAGCTGGCAAGCTAAGGACAAGCATGATACAGAGAACAATAACACGTGCTTCAGCTTGGCATAGACACGCCACTGTTAAATTTGTAACACTAAAAACAATTTTAATAAATTTGAATACTTTAGTGTGGTGTAGTGGTGACCCAGTGGTAACGGCCGTGAATTACGAGTTGTAGGTCTTAGGTTCGAACCCAGACAGGCGCTCAAAACGGTGAAGGAAAACATCGAGAGGAAACCGGCATGTCCTAGAACCAAAAATTCGAAAGACTTGTGACATCTACCAACCCGCAATGGCCCCGCGTGGTCGATTACGGCCCACTCCCTCTCACCGAGAGGAGGCCTGTGTCCCAGCAGTGGGAACATTATAGGCTGATTATGACACAGATACTCATAAAAAGCTCTTGTATTGATATATGAGTCATATAGATGCAAAGGTAGCAACATCCAGATAAAACAAAATGGCGATATACAATATTTTTGGTTTCAAGGCAGTGCACTTACTATTGGGTATTGTTGTTTTTGTTGCAAACTTATTAAGTCAAATAATTTAGCTGATTTGACATTGACAGACTGCAATCAAAGTTGCTATCACTGAAAAATCGGATGTTGCTGCCTTTGCATCTACAACGTGTAACAGAATAAACGCAAGTCCTGAAAGTAGTTAGTTCATAATTGACTCCTGAATCTATTTCAGTGTATTTTTCTATTTTTATTTATGTCTTTTGATATACTGATCGCAAAACTAGGCAAAGAAAATTAAATCTTATCTCAAGCCAACAAAGCTCAATTTTAAATGCATAAAGTAATGCTAGGGTCAACGTTTTCTTAATAATAATTGATAACTTTGAAAAAAAATTGTTTTGGTCAATATATTATCCTTTTAACTCAATACTCTAATTACATACACCCCGTATGAGGTCTTGCGTTAATTATGTTACACGTTGTATATGACTCATGTATGTCGGTGTATGCATTTCTTTCTGTTTAACCTATGAATAGTCTACCTATGTGGATTATTCCTTCGTTTCCTATCAAAACACTCATTTTCAATAAACACAATATAAAGTTTATGCGATATCTGACTTTGTCTAGACCCCAGGCAGAGCTATAATTAGGCTATCGCACTGTGCTTCGCGCCTGCGCGTTGCTCATAGGCATCTATCATGCTAGCACACAATATTGCACTTAATGACGTAACGTTCAAAGCATAGAATAGCATGACCGCTTTTTCGATGCGTTTTCAAGCTTTGAAATAAAGCCTTCTGCACTGAACACCACGTCAGGCGTGCAACAGTTCCGCGTAGGCTTCCGTTTTGTGAAGTCGTAATAAACAAGAATAGACTTTAACAAACAGTAAATAAAACATTTTATTGCTTACACAGTACTTACGTCGTGAAATAGACTCGTAGCTATAGTCATCTTAAATTTCGTTGCCCAATTTCATTTGCCATAAGTTTTAATCGATTTTGGCATTTTTTCTTCATCAATCATTTCTAAGAAAACGAATCAATGTATTTAACTATTTGTCTCATAATCATTATAGCAAGCTTGATCAGGATTAATGTAAGTACCTAATATTTCATAAGCTTCAAGAAATATCATGTTTTTTATGCATGATATAAAAAAAAAATACTCGTACATAATCTTTCTTTCGGTCGGTTCATATTTCTTGTAAACACAACATGAAGCGTCGCATTTTTCACGTCATTTTCATGTCCTAATCTCCCAAAAAGTTTAAAAACAAAGCTTCACGCGCAGTTCAAAATAGACCGGTTTATGTAAATGAGTCTCCACTTACCACGCTTCTGGAAGAAGCCTGTTGCGCTTTGAGATTTCGTGCAGTCTTGTGTTTTTTCTCAAATATTTATAAGTTTACATATAAAGAGATATTTAAAGAGCCTACATTTTATTTGTTTTTTATTTAATAACAAATAAAAATTAAGATTAAAAAAATATAATTTACAAAATTAAACTGTAAACGGGTGGGATCCTGGTGTCCCGAAACACAGGCCACGAGCCTAGCTGAGGCACCAGTCTCCCACAATATATACTTACCTGAATTATGTATCATTGTTGAATCTGACCCATGTAAACATAATAATTTATGTATATTGTGGTGAGAATGGTTCACTGATTGATTGATTAAAGTGTAGTTCATTATAACGAAATTGTATTTTTTGTTACTTTGATTTAATTTGCTCAAATATGTTCACACTTCTCTGTTCTTAGTAAGAGGTTTTTAGTAATAGATCGTTGGTAAGATTAATGGTATTTTTGAAATCAACGATTTAACTTTGAAATGAAAAGAATCCAAACTCTAGACATTACGCAATGATAAACATGAAACCGTCCATCAAGCCAGCAATAAATCAATACCTCCCCTCAGGTACATATTATAGCCCAGAAAGAGCTCTATTTTATTTATTTATTGAGT
Organism: Brachylomia viminalis; assembly: GCA_937001585.2. Classification (NCBI taxonomy): domain Eukaryota; kingdom Metazoa; phylum Arthropoda; class Insecta; order Lepidoptera; family Noctuidae; genus Brachylomia; species Brachylomia viminalis. Next base: position 6,222,816 of record OW443302.2, on the reverse strand, counting down.
GCAGTGCACGCCTGCGCATTGCACAGATGCCTCTAACGCTGTAGCACAGGATACTCGACTCTATACGGAAGCGTTAAGGTTCAATTTATGAAGCGGCTGATAACTGCGTTTTCAGGCTTGCGTAGGAAGATTCGGTTCTACGCGGCAACTTGACCGTCACGGTGACATTTTTAACAGCTTCGAAGCGTTTGTTTTTGTTACATAATATTTTATAACCAAAAATAGTCTAGAATATTTCGATTACAATAATTAGTGGTCATTTCAAGATAAACATTTCAAATAAACTTATATCACGCCACGTGTCACGTCAACAAAACCAATAACTCTCATGGTAAAATATGTTTTGTCCCTTTTGGTAACCAAAGTCAAGTTATTTATTTCAAGTAGGGCATTGAAAGGCACTTTCGGAACTCAAAATTTATAGGATAATTTAATTGATCCAAAGTTTTTTTTCTTACAATATTTTGTATACATTAATTGTATAATTGTGAAGAAGATGTACCTGGAATAAAGTTACTAGTTATACTACAATAGGTATAAAGTAATGGTCTCAATATTTAAATTAGTTAAGATAGTTTTTTTACATTCCTCTGTTACACATTTTGCACTCAGTCATTGTCATAGTATAGTCATCAACAAGAATTATTTTTTCTTCCTTATTCTTAAAAAACAAACTTTATTTTCTTTCTGTCTTTGCTCTAATATCGATGTTTTAAGAAGGCATTAAATAACTACGCTTCTTCAGTAATTAAACGTTTGCAAATAACCGGTGGATCATAAATAATGTCCTCTTTTCGAAGAAAATATTAATAGTATTGTAGCGGTATCTACATCGCCACATGCGAGTTGTGCGTGATACTGACGTCACGCAAATCCTGCATCGCGTAAGCAGAGTTTACCGTGCGACTAGCATCTAAACAACTTCCCGACTTCATTGTCGGGCCCCCCTGGCTGGAGGCTTTGAGTTAGCTCGAAGACACCACAGGATTGACCGGTTAAGCAGTCACGGCCTCTCAATGCCAACTGCGAGATGCCATACACAAAGAAAAATCGTCGGGCAGTTGCCCACCAGAGACGACACCCGTCTGGTCGGAGGATCCTCCCTTTTCTATGGAGGTATGAGTGAACTTTACACCATGTTCCTCGTACCTCTCTATAAACTCTAAAATTATTGCGTTTCTCAATGGTTTGCTGTGTTGCGAGTACATTTGGGGAACACTCCCTGTTTTACTCGTATTTTGGACTCAGTTTACGACTCTATTTTATAGCAATAAAGATTAAAATTGTGAAGCGTTTATTGGCGTGTTGCGTTCAAAGGTGATAACAAATATTTGAGAAGGGTTAAGGTTGAGGGAATGCTTGTGAGCTTGAACCCACTACTGACATACATACTAGTATAACCAGTAGTAACCTAAAAAAAAAAAAACACCTACCACTGTTTGTCTCTGCAGCACCAATTACATTACATTCATTTGTGTGCTTAAAGTCTTAAATAAATAACCACACGCTTAGTTGAAGGGATTAACAATTTCTGTAATAATCATACATGACGTGACAGTACTCGACCACTACGGAAAGTTTCCCAGTCATTTAATCTCTATTAATTTAAGCTTTTCAAATTATGTTATTGAATTTTCTTTTAAGTGCATGTGATGTCTTATAATTTCAAAAGAAAAATCACTCTAACTTTATTAAATTCAGTAACAAATCAAAAGCATCTTATCATAAAAATTTACTAATTAAGATTAAATTATGGGTTGAATTTAAATTTCTAGATGAGTGAAAGAAAGATTAGTCGCGTAATAAATATCTACATAATTATGTACCTACCTGCGATAACTTAAAACCAACGGCTTACGATAAAATATTCAGGCATACAAAAATAGTTTCAAATCAATATTCTGACCTTTAGATAACCCACAGATTCAGATACATCTATACTATTTAACGTCCATTGCAGTGCTGTTGCCGCACGCCTGCGCGTTGCACAAAGGCGTCTATCGCGGCTGCAAAGAACACTCGACCTTATGAAGTAAGGCTAAAGTTCAGTTTAAAATGCGAGCGCGCGAATGGGTCTTGTGCACAGAGCAGCCACGTCCGTGATATTTTCCAGTAGTTTCTCGATCACTTTCTTCACCTCATAAAGTCGTTGCATTATGTTCAAGAAAAAATCAAGTTTATTGTGTTTGGTTCAGAATTCAGTTTTGATTACAAGTCAGTGGCGTGTTTACGGTCACGCATTAATTATTTTTACGTCATTGAAAGCCAAAGTAACGTGATATTTTCAATTTATGAATCAATGGAGCTTTACAGTATCGTGTTAAATACAAAAGTTGTTCAACACGGGTTTATTTATTTAGCTTTTTGCTCAGTTTTAATACTGCTGAGCTTCCTGATTAAGACACACGTAAGTATAAAAAAAATGCTACTAATAGTTAGATAATAAGTCACCTATCGTATTTTTCTGCATTAGTTATGAGAAAATAGTGAGCTAGCAAACAAAGCATGAGTGACGTTGGTGACGAAATTAGTAAATCTGCCGGCTACCTAATGAAGTACAACTTACTTCAAACGCACTTACTTAATTATCAATTATTCGATATAAAGTAATATTACCTTGAACATAAAAAAAAAATATCAGTACACGGAATCTTATTGCACGTCTGTATGAAGATTGTGACCAATGCAAGATTCAATCCAGAAGCTTCAAAGTTCAAAATAGTTAGAATAATTTTTAAATTCATGATTGAAGTTTTTTTTTAGTATGCTTGGTCATTAAATAATGTAAGAAATGTTATCGATCGGATTATTTACCTATTGGGTACCAATATAAAATTGTTTAGACGTGTAGGCATAAATTTTAACATAATTATCTACTATTAAAAAACCGCTTGTTCGATGTTTTCTTCTTCTCAGCTAAAGCACTAGGAAATGGTGAAGGGCGGGCGTTTTGGGGGACTATCTTATGTAATTTTGACGTTCAGAAGGTGCTGATTCTCAGCCTAGTTTGAATAAATGACTTTTGATTTTCAGGCTTTGAAATGAAGCCACTGCATACCTCGTCAGGCCTGCAAGAGCTTTGCTTTGGCGTCCAGTTTGTGTGGTCGTAATAAACAACAATAGAGTTTAACAAACAGCATATAAAACTTTTTATTGTTTACACAGTACGTCGTAAAATAGCCGAGTCATAGCTATAGACAACAAAGATTTTATCGCAATTTTTTTTGCAAGAAATCACATCGAATTTGGCAATTTCTATATCAATAATTTCGAAATTACAAAAAAAATATAGTAATATGGCATAATATTTCTTGAAAATACTCGTTCGAAACAGCAATCTATTGGTTCTTATTTCTTGCAAACGCAACTTAAAAACAAAGCTTCCTCCGCAAGCAATAAGTCTCAAAATAGATCGGTTCATGTAAATGAGTCTCCATTTACCACGCTTCTGAAAGAAACCTGTTGCTGTTTGGAATTTCGAGTAGTCTTGTAATCTACTCAGTTACTTACAGGTTTTTGTATAAAAAAAAGCCTGCCTTCGTTGGTTTTTTTAATAGGGTTACGTCATGTAACGAAATTATCTATTTCGTGTGTTAAGTTTAATTTGCTTTAATATGTACATACTTTTCTTTTCGTTAGAATTGATTTGAAAAGTGCCTATTAATAGTCTTATTGAAATAAATGACTTTGACATGAAAAATATCCAAACTATACTCGTAGATGTTACGCAATGATATGCAATTAAATGAAACCGTCCACGAAGCCAGCAATAAATCAATATCTCCCTCAGGTACATACAGATTAAAGCCCAGACAGAGCTCTATTTTATTTATTAAACGAGTGCAGTGCACGCCTGCGCGTTGCACAGATGCCTCTAACGCTGTAGTACAAGATACTCGACTCTTTGTGGAAGCGTTAAGGTTCAATATACAGCGCGGCTGGTAAATGCGTTTTCAGGCTTGTGTAGAAGGCGTCGGTACTACGCAGCAACATGACATTCATGGTGACATTTAATAGATTCGGATTGTTTCTGTTGCTGTTATATAATCTTTTAAAACCGGCAATATAGATCAAAATATTTCGATTGTAGTACTTAACGGCTATTTTAAACTTATCACACCGCCGCGTCACGTTAAAGAAACTAATATGCACGTCATGAAATACAGCTTTCTTCTATTTTACTAATAATATTTTTTTTAATTGTCCATATGAGATTTAAAACTAATTACTTAACGAATTTTTAGGGGCTGGAAATCCCGAAAGATTTTTTCCGAAGAAAATATTTCTGTTAGAGCTAAGTTTTCTCCTAACCACAGATCAACAGATACCCTATGTCATACAGCAAAAGCGTGCCGTCCTAATGTAGGCAGTGTTAGTCTTGTAGTTACACCAATAGATGCAGTATCAGAGCTACCACGGCTATGACGCTGTCAGCCTACCATTGTTTTAGTAATATATTGAGATACCACCAGAAGGCATTGACTTCCCGGGCCACAAAAAGTCGCGCGACGCTCAGGGCCTTTTTGTTTTTAATATAAATGTATTATTTTTGAGACAATATTCCGCATCACACAAGAATATACAAAACCGAAACGCTTTGGTTTCATAGAACTTTCGCGATCCGTGATGATGCCATCTAGTGACAGTACCCAATAATTTGTAGCAAACTTGAAAGTAAGATGGAGTTACTATCAATTTAATTGCATTTATTAAACTTATAAAATATACCCTTATTTTATGTAGAGAAGGATGTTTTTGATATAATTAAGATACGTTGAATATAATAAGGTGTAAAAATCATTCAATTTTCACGATAACTGGTTCAAATGTTTCGCTAGATACCTGTGACGCCATCTATGAGTTTTTTTTTTTGTAATATATATACGTTGTTCGAATTGGGAGTCCTAAACTATAAATAATCGCTGAACATACATGGGGGCATTACAGAAAGCCCTTGGCGAGAGGCTTCAAAATATCGTTTTGGCCCACTGTAAGCAGACCAGCCTGTATTAAAACAGTGGTCATCAAGCAAAACCCTTTTTATTCTTCGTAAATGGCCTATAGTCTTTACTTACTTGTCTTTATCAAATCGTAGAAATGGCATTAAATAATAACGCTTCTTTAGAAATACCTATATCCCTTTTTTATGACAACTATATTAAACTCTGAATTTTTTTCGTTTTTCAATTGTCTATTTGAGTTCATGGCACTCCCTGTTTTTCACGTCTTTTGCACTCAGTTTACTGCTTTATTTTATAGTCACAAAGTCTTAAATTGGTTAGAAGCATTTATTGGCATGTTGCGCTCAGGGGTGATAACAAATCTTTGAGACCGGAAAACTTATGAGCTTGAACCCACCAGGTACTGGCATAAAACTACACTATGTCGCATTTAGATAATTAGGTATTTTGGCCTCGTGCAGGACCGGTGAGAGGGTGTTTTATATTTTTATACCTACTGTTAATGTGTTTATAATATTTAGTTTGTGTAAATATCTATATTTGCGAGTTGCAATCAATGTTTTTTCTTTATTTATTTAAGCAGGTATTTCTGTAATGATGGTACGTAGCTGTGCTCAATTAATTTGATTTTTTTTTCAGTCACCATTAACTTAAAATAATACTTAGAGCCTAAATCTCAATGTATGTTTTAAATTAAGTTAATGCATTTTCTTTCAATGACGTGAACGTGCGTGTGATGTCTTATAAGTTCAAATGTAAAAATCGCGCTTAGTTTCTTAATGTTCACTCAAAGATCTTATCTTAAAAGACTTAACCAGATTACGGATTGAATGAAAAGTCGGAGATGGTTAAAAGCAAGATTAAATCAAAAAATAATACATTTATGTTCCTACTAGAATTTAAAGCCAACGGATAACGATAAAATAACACGCATACAAAAATAGTTTCAAATCAATAATCTGATCTTTAGATAACCTACAGCTCCCTACAGATACTATGTGTATTATTTAACATACATTTATTGCAGTGCCCACACGCCTGCGCTTTGCACAAAGGCGTCTATCGCGGCTGCAAAGAACACTAGACCTTATAAAATAGTCGTTAAAGTTCAGTTTAAACGCGATCGCGTGAATGGCTTGTGCACAGAGCTACGAGTACGTCCGAAATAATGCACAGTAGTTTTACGGTCACTTTCACCAAGCAATGTCGTTGCATTAAGTACAAGCAATAATCAAGTTTAATGTATTCAGATTATAGTTCAGTTTAGTTTACGTGTTAGTAGCGTGTTTAAGTTCACGCAATAATTTTTTTCACGCCATTGAAAACAAAAGTTACGTGACATTTTTGTTTTATTAATCAACACAGCTTTGTAGTATCGTGTTAAACTCAATACTTGTTCAACGCGGGTTTATTTACTTTTCTTTTTGTTTCGTTTTATTAATATTTAGCTTTCTGATCAGGACACTTGTAAGTATTTTTTACCTGTACCTACCTAGTCTCATAAATTATTAACGTTCCCATGCCTTTAAATCCTTATATTAGCAATATTTGTAATAACAAATCGTGAAATCAATGTCTATTTGCAACTGTAATAGAAACTAGAAAACGAAGTTCAGCTATGAGATCTCAATGACATAATCTATTAAGTACGGGCGAATTTAAAACTAACTATGTAATTAAAAAGAAATGTGATTTGTATGGCTCCTGTAATCTTTAATAAAAATACCTGAGCAAATTAAAAGTTTGTAGTAGCAAAAATTTTAAAAAGTTTTCCCTTTTTTTACTTGTTGATAATTAATGTTATTATTCTGTGCAGAATTTCCTAAATTATATTTTTTTGTAATATCTTTACTATCCTCTACTTTATATTATATTTGCAAGCTTTATTAAGCAGATTGTACCCATGTACACTCTGCTTAATAAAGCTTGCAAAAAAAAAACTTGCTTGCTTTTTGTTAAATTATATAATAGTGTCCAGGGTTATTTTTGTGTAGGTACCTAGAATCTAAATAATACTTGAAAATTAGTCAGTCTGAAGGGTTGTTGATGTAGCTACCCAACGAAGTGCATTTTGCATAAGACGCATTACTTAATTTTCGATTGACCTATTTAAAGCAACTTTGTCTTGATGTTATAATTAAAAAAATAACAATTCGCGATCACACTGAAGGTGTGACTGCCAATGCAAGATTGAATCCCGTAGCTTTAAAGTTCAAAATTGTTACAATCATTTTCTTTCTATTTTGAGGCGCATTTTCTTTCTATTTTGAAGCGCCAAATTGCTTTCTTATTAGTTTGCGGTTAAAAACGCTTCAGTAAGTTTTATACTAGGAATCGTATCGATTAGATTATTGAAATAAAATAAGAGTAGGACATAGGTATATAAAAATTTTAAATCTTTTCAGCATTTTGTTCATCCGTTTATGCGATACCAACTTAAAATAAACTAAATGCATTTTTATGCAGACCTCAGTTTAACCAGTACATAAGTTACACAAGATCTGCCCACTCTATCAAAGCACTATAAAGGTGTCAATCAATACTCTCTAGGGACCCTGGACAAAGCTCTAAATATCCATCAATCTGGTGCAGCCAGCCACGCATGCGCGTTGCACACAGGCCTCCATCAAGCAAGCACACAATAAAGAGCTTTATGACGCAGGAAATAAAGTTGAAACTAGAACGCGATCGTTAGTTGCGCTTCCCGACTCCTAAAATAAGGCTGTGCAATGCGCGCGACGCAACGTCATTCCGTGCAAGAGTCTCGAGTCGGACTCCGGGTTGTAACGTTGTTCCATATGAATAGGGACTTTATCTTACGGCGATAGAGATTAATTTAGCTATTCTTTAATTACTAAGCTCGTGCACTGTGCTTCACGTTGAAGCACAGTGCTGAACATTTACGCGTCAAACAGTCTGCCATATTGACTTTTCGCGTCTTGTGTCCTTTTTTCATTTTCCGGTTTATTATTTTGATTAAACTCATCGACAAAACGAACTCATGTATTTCGCACTTTGCCTGATCGTGATTATTGCCAGTTTGCTCCGGATACATGTAAGTCTTGCTTTAAGCTTTGCTATGGTTATTTTTATTCATTCTTTTATTTTTACAATCGTGCGCCATCTTCAACTGTATCATAAATTAATCTTAACGTGATCCAGAATAAGAAAGTAATCTTTTCTTGCTTATTTTTTTGACAGAAAAATGTTATCATTTAATTACTTTTAGGGTTCCGTATCCATAGAGTGCCAGTGAAACCCTCCGTCCGTCTGTCTGTCAGTGGGCTGTATCTCATGAACCGTAATAGGTAGACCGTCGAAATTTTCACGGTGTGTATTTCTATGGCCGATATACCAACAACTAAACCCCCGTTCCCCCCAACTTGTTGTTTGTTGTTTATGTGTTCGTTGGCTGCGTCATGCTTACCGCAAACAAACCTATTTTCTTCAAAATAATAAAAATAAAATTAATTTAAAAATTAAAGTTGTCTGCAAATAAGAAAAGGGTTTTGGTATGGAACCCTTCGTTTGCGAGTCCGTCTCGCGCTTGAGCGGTTTTTTAATTGCCTGTAGCCTTTATTAGGCATTTCCGTTATGTATTTAATAATATGTAGGTAGGTATACACATCCCTTACCTACGTAGAATATTCCCCTTTGACCTGAAGGTCCTAGATACAGCTATAAATTAGCCATCAATCGAATGCAGCTCCCCGCGCCTGCGCGCTGCCCAAAAGCCTCGTCCACGGCAGCACGCAACACGGAACTCTACGCAACAGACATAAAGTTGAATATTGAACGTTGTTGATAGATGCCATCCTTTGTTCCGGTTTCAAGGATTGCAGGGTGCGTCCGGTCCGTGCAGCAGTTTGTAGTCCCGGCTTTCCCATCACTAGTCGCTTCCGTAAACGGGAATTTTATATTGTAACCATCAAATAACAAGATTATTAAGCTGAAGTTTAAAATAAAATGGTGTGTTTTCGGAGTGTTTAAATTAAATTAAAACTGAAACGTGAATTATAATGTATCTTGCAGTAGCCATCATCATAATCGTAGCGAGTTTGGTCAGAGTACGCGTAAGTTTCCACACAAAAGTAATGATTACAAGTGTCCTTTTATTATATTTGATTCTTCACTTTAATATAGATCCATTATCATTTCGTCCTTATATCGTAAAATTGAGAGAACGGAGGTATTAAACCATACTTTATAAGGTAGCTATAAAACTGTACCTTTTTTCACGTCGTACATCATAGCTCCTCGAAGACATTGGAAAACTCTACAAAATTATCAGTATGAACGATAATAAATATGATTACTTACGCCTCAATAGACATTCATATCTGGAATCATCTCAAAAAGTCACGCGCCTGCGCGTTGCACGGAGGCTTCTAACACGGCTGTGAACAGTATAAGACTCTATTGCGTGGGAATAAAGTTCAATATAGCCCACTATCAATAGTCGGAAAAGCTCTAGAGTCTAGACCGATGAAAGAGCCTGAAGCGAACTCGACGTCTCGAACGCAACAAGTCTCTTCGGGAGCTTTATTGTGATTAATGACCGTATCTGAGAATATTTAACATAGTGTTCACAGTTTCACTGAACAGTTTAAACTCATAGACTATTTATAAATAGCAAACAACGGACAATTGCCTAAGGTATGTTAATCCACTTTATATCTATTCACCTAATTGAGCCATTATCAATTCAATATTTGATTTATATGACTACCACGTCAAAAACGACATGAAATAGGCTTTATTCTTGAATAATAAATAATCTAGACGCACTTAACAATGTTTATAAAGTGCTTTTTATCAAGCCTTATTCAAACAGGATTGCTTAATTACTGCAATTTCGTAATTTCAACAAAGTATCTTGCGAACATTGTAGGTTTAATTACTTAATCGTCAGGGGAATAATGTCAACTTTATGTGCCACTTACGAGGAAACAACCTATTATTATATACCTACCTACAAATTAATACCTATATCTGATAAACTATTAGTTTGGTTCGACACAGGCGAAGTGCCTAGATTTATTGATTGAGTCTAGACCTGCGCAGTTCTGGCTTTGTTATCGATGTGCGCAGATGAAAATAGAGCTTCCACGGAGTGCCTAGGAACTAACCCCTCCCTCCGCTACCCCCTCAGCCCCGCGGCTGCCCAACCCTTACCGACGGGGCGGCGGCCATGATGGGTCGTTCGATAAATGTCCAATTAGTGGCTATGCATTTTATATTGCTTATCGATCGATGATAGGCACTTAGTTACGTATGTATGTAACTTGAAGGAGTGAACTTTAAAGAATATCGTGTAGATTAGTAGGTGAGCTTTTCACGAAGCTTTTCGGTTTTCTTTCTTTATCTACGATTCTTTTGTTTAGACTTTGGAAATTGACAATATTAATAATAGGTCACTCACTTCGATGATTCTTCTCTTCTCTCTTTTGTTAATTTTTTACATTTTCTACTAGTACAACAAAGAACACCATTGCGTTTTCCCAGCGGCTTTGAAAAGTAATCCAAAGACGCCAAACATTTTATGCGTTGTGATCTCTGAAATCGTGATATTGCTTAATGTTCTTCGTTTATTTGTTTATCACACGCAATAAAGTCTGTCTCTTTTGGATAGTCGTTAGTTAGTCATACATTTAAACAATAAGAAGTGTTGGTTTAGCTGATCTAAATATTTTCTTCTTAAATTATCAATTAATTTCTTTTAGAGACTTAACTCATTTGTTTTCACTTCAAGTTCCGAGTTTATGTAGAACAAAGGATACTTATTGAAAATACTGAATTTAAGAAGGTAACTTCTGCTACTGATAATAAAATCACTTAGTAAAATTCTTACGTGACAAAATCAGAGACTGCAAGCTTTATCGGATACATTTGATCATAAAACACGTCAATCAGAATCATCTCCCGTCTACATTCTTTGTCTGTGATATGTGACTGTGATGACAATAATTAATAGCGAGTAGAAATAGTACAATGGACTGTAAAGTGTTTATAAATCTTAATCAAACAGCTCGAGATTGTCCCTCCCTTTAATTTTCATGCAACGGTCACAAAAGCATCTGTGTCACAACTAATTAACGTTTACAGGACGTAACGGCTATAAATATTTGCTACAATTGCATTATTTATTAGTTTAAAAAATTGTAACAAACATCTAACTTACAAATGAAAAATGTCGTAGTTTACAAACCTTGTTTAAAAAATTACTGTTGATTTTTGCACCACGAACAGAAACTTTCGTGTTGCTTAGGTGCCTCGATTTCTGACTGTTGCTTACATTAGCGGGTTCCGTAACAAACAATAAAATCAACATTCTGCATACTTATTCATTCACACACATAGTAAAAACTAAAACGACAATAATATAGCAACCAATACAGACAGACGCTATTTTGTTTTTTCCATTTCTTTTTTTAAATAAAAAATATTGCAAGTGCATTCGGCCAGAGTTTTTTATAAATATCAATTGGTTCTTTCGTAATGCCCTCTGCTCGTAATTTGGGTCTTTCACAATAACCTAAACAAACTTTTTCTTTTTTTTTAACATAGCACAAGCTGCAACTAAGTTAAATTTGTTTTAGTTTTATTTTTTCCACCAATTCGCACTAAACGTTTCCAAGTGTCTTTTGTAACGCGCACAGCAAAAGAATGGAACTCTCTACATGTGTCTGTGTTTCCGAAAAAAAAAAAATAAGTGATAGTGAACAGGCTTCTTCTGGATAAGCTCACTCCATCGTCGCTCTGTCTCTGTCATCACTGACCTAGACTAGAGTCAAGAGCAAAACAACTTTAAATAAAAAGAAATAAAAAAATGCATCTATTTCGCATTCTCACACAATTTTCGATAATTATTCACCTCACATTTTTTTATACTAGAGATAACAATTCGTACTCTTTGTTAGCAATTGATTAGTATCAGAGGCCAGATCTCATCGCTATTCAGGCCTCGTAGCTTACGTTTAGGCATGTTAACTCTGGGATCCGGGATCAATTGTTTAACTTAATTTGTCAATCAATTCTATTTTTTTTTGAGTGATGTGTACGGAACTGACTGCTGTGTTGAACGTTGTTTTTTTTATGCCTACTCGTAATTATTACGGTCAGTATTTACTCATAAACATACATAAACTTACGCCCATAGGGATAGGCAGAAACTACAAAAACGAAGAAATATGTAAAAAGAAAAAGAAAATACAGGGCGCCGGCTAAACAAATTTTGCTTCGTTTTCGTTATTACAGTTGATAATTTTCTAGGTAGTTACTTCTCTGTTTAAATATGTGATAGGTACCTACTATAAAAATATCACATGTCAAAAATTTTCGATGCGCAAAGCATTTTCGTTGCCTCAGTAATTTCTTTATGAAGAACTTTAATGTGAAATGGAAATACAGATCCATTTCACTAACTTAAACGACACTTGGACAAAGCTGGCAGTGTCCCAGTGGCAGGCATTTACATAAAACAAAGATCAATTGACAACGTTATAGACAAGCAAAGCTATATAGCAGTACCTAGTTTCCCGCTTCAGGTACTTAAGAATGCCTTTATTCTTAAGTACCTGAAGCGGGAAACTCGTCGCGTGTCGCGCCTGTTTTTTCATTTTAATTATTCCATACTTTATTTATTTTTATATTACACATAATATTCATACTTTATTTAGATTATTACTGATGCAAAAGCTAGCCGGGTGCCTTATCAGGGACACCAGCTACCGATCAGATATACCACAGTTTACTCAAAGCCAATCTACCTAATCGATCCTACTGGAACACATGTCAAATCAATCAAATCAAATCAAATCACTTTTATTTGTTAACACAGGTAAATAAATACAGATCTTGAGTTTAGTTAACAGAACGCTATGTTATGCCAGGAGGCGTACAAATATGGTGTGCACCTATCTAAATATTATGAATTTAAATAATCAAAAAATATGTTTGAAAATCATGCATAATTAAAATTTCAAAATAAATCATAACAATTATTATATTATTGTTTAAAAATTGAACGATGTCAGATTTAAATGAGGAATTATTTAGTTAAAATAATAAAAAAATAAACTGTCAGAATAATTGAAAATGTCAAAAATTATTAAATGTCAATATTAATTAAATTTCAACCTCAAATTAATTAATAATTTAAGTTTTTATATAACATAGAAACAAAGCACTATATTGAGCCATCATTTAAGAATTCATCCAGTGTGTAGTAACATTTGTCACTAAGCAAGTTTCTTACTTTTCTTACAAAGGTCACTTTATAAAGCAAGTAGCGTTAAAAAGAAACACGATTGATTAATGTATGTAAAGACCCTTTCTTCAAGTATTCATTTGTATAATTTTTTTTAATCTTTAACAGTAGTTCGAGATTTATTCACATAATATGGAACGTTTATAATACGGCTGTTTTCATTCATCATCAGATCATTTTAAATGAAAGTTTTATTGTAGTGTTCTTTTATTTTTCAGATTTCAGTTCAGTGGTCTAATTTGTTTTGTAAGTTATACATGATTTTTTTATGTACACTGCTACATCTTTCATAGATTATTTTGAATATTTTTTTTGACTGACTGTAGCTACTAGCTCTCATCCAGATTTTTTTAGTTATTCATACCTCATTTGTCGAAGTCGAACAATTTATGTCAAGTAGGCCATTACAAGGCACTTTTGAGCGTCAAAATTTGTTTAATCATCATAGTATTTGCTAGTATGTATATGAAACACTAAATTAACGGCTAGACAGTGTAGTGAAATATGAAACGTCTAATCAGGAGGTAAAGTAAAATATGGTACTTTATTCAATCACTCAAATTACATTCATTGGTCCTAATTCAAGAATCCGGTTAAATGCATCACTATCTGTATGAAAATAGAGTTTATTATGATGCCTTATTCCTAATTATTACGTCGAATAGACTGTATTTTTATGTCGTGACTACGCGTCGCATTAATCGCCAAACTTAATGCTATAAGGATCGCTGGAAACTCTTATACCTACGTTTTGGCATAAAGACAATTAACATATCTTATTGAGGTAAGTACCTGCACTGGAAATATCGATTCAGTAATGCATTGATAGCTTTATTTACTGTTCTAGCAGCTAAAGCGCGGTCACCGTCGGACTGCATAGAAAAGAAAGAGAAACGCGATGACACAAAGCTGGTAATTGATTGCAAAATATGGAGCAAATCATCTATTCTATCTATTTACAAAAAATCTATTGATTGGACTAAAAAATTAAAAAACGATCACGTTAATTGATGTTGCTTGTAGAACAATCTAAAAAAAAACCAGATTGATTGCATGTATATTAGTATGGTTTTTAATCGTTATAAGAAATTTTTAGAGGTATCTTTATGACTTTTTTCTATCGTACCGAATTAGTTGTATTATGTTTTCAACACACTATCTAACTAGCATAATATATCCTGAAGAATATCATATAGTTTTCTGATTTTGTTTACTGCAGTGGATCATATACTTTTAGGCATTATAAAACTTGCGTGTAGGTCACTAACTTGCCTGGTCAAAATAAAAGAGCTCCTTTAGAGATTCATTAAAAGTTCGTCGATATTAACAAATTTTACGAAAAAAAAAGTTCTCCGACATACAGAGAGTGAGAGTATCTACTATCTAAAAATCACATGATCATATGAGCTCACTTAGGTACCATCATAAAATGAGCCTACACTGTTACGTCAGCACATAGGCCTACGTACTTCATACTTAGTTGCAGTGCGTGTGCGTTGCGTATTGTGCTATCTCTAAATCGATCGCAAATTGGAAGCTTCAATCGATTTATCGATTTGACATTGTTGTCGAGTTTATCGACCTGGTTTTCAACTCCGAACAAGTGAATAGTCTGTTGATATTTATAAAGAAAAAATATATATTCTGCACAAACAAGACGCACATTACAATTAAACCGGACAAGTGCGAGTCGGTCTAGCACACATAGGGGTCCGTACCACCGTACAATATTTAACACTACATTTTATTTACACCGGATCAACTCAGGATGGATGAAATGGCGACAGGTCACTGGAACAACTTGTGACCCACAGATGCCCCTCAAGTTAAAGGGGAAAATATACAAATCTGTGATTAGACCTGTCGTATTGTATGGATCGGAATGCTGGGCTGTGAAGAAGATGGATGAAAAACGATTACATGTAGCGGAGATGAGGATGTTGAGATGGATGTGTGGAGTGACAAGAATGGATAAAGTAAGGAATGAGTATATAAGAGGAAGTTTGAAAGTAGCGCCTGTGACAGAAAAAGTGAAAGGGATTCGACTGTCTTGGTATGGACATGTGATGAGGAGGGATGACACTCATGTGACTAAGAGAGTGATGGGTATGAATGTTGATGGATGGAGAGGAAGAGGACGGCCAAAGAAAAGATGGATGGATTGTGTGAGAAATGATATGAGTGAAAAGGGAGTAGATGATGCCTTGACGTCTAACAGGGGAGAATGGAAGAAGAAAACGTGTTGCGCCGACCCCAAGTAAAATGGTATAAGGGCAGGAAGATGATGATGATGATTTAAAAAAAACACGTTTCTTGTAATTCTTCTCCCTTGCTTGGATCCCCTTTATTTTTTTTATTACGAAGTGGCAATAGAAAACACTCTGTGAAAATTTCAACTGTCTAACTATTACGGTTCATGAGATACAGCCCGCTGACTGACTGACGGACGGACGGACGGGCACCGGAACCTTAGTAATAGGGGTCCGTTGGCACCCTTTCGGTAAGAAACCCTAAAAAACACATAAAATACATACTAATACAACGCAGCCAAAATCCTCGCAATCGTAGCAAAATTTTGAGATTTTTTATAAAGAAAGAAAGAAAAATATTTTATTTAGGCATTACAAAACAGTAAAAATAAAAAATAAATGAGCATTTCAAACTAACAAAATTAACATTAAAAATAGCAATAACAAGAAAATTTTAAAAGGCCTATGCGAGAAAATAAGGCTACTTTCATGTAGGATGAAATGATTCGGAACACAGTAGGGTTCATTTGGGATGAAGTGATTCGGGACACAGTAGGGTTCATTCGGGATGAAGTGATTCGGGACACAGTACCTAGGGTTCATTCGGGATGAAGTGATTCGGGACACAGTAGGGTTCATTCGGGATGAAGTGATTCGGGACACAGTAGGGTTCATTCGGGATGAAGTGATTCGGGACACAGTAGGGTTCATTCGGGATGAAGTGATCCGGGACACAGTAGGGTTCATTCGGGATGAAGTGATTCGGGACACAGTAGGGTTCATTCGGGATGAAGTGATCCGGGACACAGTAGGGTTCATTCGGGATGAAGTTATTCGGGACACACTAGGGTTCATTCGGGATGAAGTGATTCGGGACACAGTAGGGTTCATTCGGGATGAAGTGATTCGAGGGATAAAGCTATTCAGGATTGCGTTATTTCGGGATACTGTTATTCGGGATTTCGAGTTACGAACTAACGTATAAGAGTTGAATACTTTCTATTGACCACGAATCACGATAAGTGAATTCATTCGTCCGTTCGTGTTACTAAATGTAAAACAAAATGCAAGTATACGTTGACAATGATAAAGGTGTAAGAACAAAACAGAACACTCAGAAGGTTCATTTCTAACAGTCGCTATAATTAGTGAAATGATCACTATATTCCACCTTGTACAAGCGCCGTGATCAATGCTCATACCTTCTCGGTATGGAAAGAGGCCTTTAGCCTGCAGTAAAAATATAATAGGCTGGTAATATCGTATTTTTTTATTGTTATAGTGCAAGTTATGATACAAATCAGTCTGATCATACGACTTCTGGCTTGGTTTTAAGACAGCAGTTCTGACGTTCACCCAACAGCAATGAAACCTAGTAGCAATGAAAGGCGGATTAGTCCAGACCAATAAAATGCTAGCCGAATCGGATTGACATTTCGAACGGGTATTAGGTCAGTCGTCAATTAGGGCTGCAATTATAAAGAAGATATTATTTGTGGTATTATTCAATGTTTGATCATGTCTTATTAGAGATAGGACATTTCGATTTTATTTAATTGCCAACTTATTTTTGTGGCTTTCAAAATTTTATGAGCTTTAATGAAGATTAATTTCACCTTCTGAACCTAATTCTCATACTTTGTTATCGTGGTCCGCGGGCGGGGAAGCGTGGACGCGCCGACAGATCGTCCGCCCACGAGCGGCGCCCGCGCAGGTGCGCCCCGCCCCCCTACACCCGCATGGGACATAGAGTAAACGATGGGGATTATAGATTTTTTAGCTTGTTTACATTTTAATTGGATGAAATGAGAATTTCGTTTTGAAGTCGAAAAATTATAGATTTGTAGACTTGAAAGGAGTTAGAACCAAATAGTTTCAGTATCAAAATTAGGATTTTAAACTGAAAACATAAGTAATTGATTCTATGAATAAGTTATATTTTTATGTGTAGGTACTTATTTCTGTAGCAATTATTTTTTTCTTTTTTATCATACCCTATGATGTTAAAACATGTCAAAGATCAAACGAATCTTTTGAAATATTTTTTATACAAGTGCACTTGAACAGATACGGACCTTTTCTGTTCACGAAATATGTACGTAGGTATGTTTTCTTTATGAAACGTTAGTAAATAATGTCACATCTACACACCTCCTCTAACCTACTCTTTGGCAGTAGAAAGCTTGAATGAACACTAGTGAATGGACATCGTGTATAGCCCTGATTCGAACCTAGGCCATGTCTGGGCCATGTTCAACCAACTCGGCTCAGACCGGTACTTTATCTACACTTAGGCCATATGCATTGATATTACATTACCAGGCTTTCTTGCACTTTGACGCAATTCTACTAACCATTTTGTATATTCATAGTTTTATGTCTGCTATTTGCATTTCCGATGTGTCATTTGTTTTAAGTGTGTGAAAAATATAACTCTGACTGACTATATAAACTGGATGAGGAGAGCCGAAGATCGGGCTCAGTGGCGTTCACTAGAAGAGGTCTACGTCCAGCAGTGAACGAATATAGACTGTTAATAAAACAATATAATATCATAACCACCAGTACATACATTTTTGACCAACAATTAACTGTCGAATATTTTTTTTTACTCCAACTGAAATAGTTCCTGTATGTCACCTAAAAATAAATAGTTTTCGATCAAATGTTTTTGACTATGCAAAAAATTAATTTGTCTACTACGCATTATCATTCACAGTTGAATAAAATGTGATAGAACACTTAATAACATTACGAAAACCCAAACCCATTACGAATAGTAAATTGATTTAGTTCAGCTAATTTGCCAGACAGATGGAAGGAAGACGAAGCCTGAATAAAAATCAAGTCAGCAGGTCTCGAGTTATAAGCGGACGCAACGACAGATAGACCAATACGTTTAGCATTTTATACGTCAACTCAGTAAGAAAACCTTTACAGTATGCATAGAGGATATTGATATTTTTATTAAGACGTTGTAAATCAATCTGGAATAATTAATTTGTTAGCTTTTCTTGCTGAGGGTCGACTATAAGAAGCTAATTAAAATATAAGGGTTTAAGAAAAAGATTAACCATCTCGCTTGAAATTGAACGCATTTAATTGTTTCTTAGGTGGTTTTAAACCTACAGAATAAATTACAATAGACCATCTCTACCCTCTATTTTACTATAAAATTATGCTCCGATACTTTTTATTTCTAATATACATAAAGGATTTATGATATACAAGCTGATATAGAAATCTAATTAAAACACAATTACATAAAAAAAAAACAAAAATATTATGTACTTGACGCTAAGCGGATCAAAGGACGCCGGTATAAACATTTTGATAGCATCTTAATCCCGCCCACGCCACCTCACACAATGGGCCACGCTGGTTTTTTACCAGCAACATTATCAGACAATGATGTTATGTCATTTATCGTTTGATTGATATGGATTGTACTTCACCGGTGGGGATTAATAAAAACCCTCCTAATTTGCATTATAATTATGATGAGTAATTGCTAAACATTGATGGATTTATGAATGTTTTTATACGATTTCCGAAACATTTAAAAGTCATCTCAGAACATAATGATTAATTTTGACGAGGTTTTTGCTTGATCAATACGTTTTCCTTATTTTCAGATTCGCAATGGGCCGGCAAGAAGTGTTAATTATGGCGATAAGCATCGTCGGGGCCATGGGCTTTATCCCCCATGGTTCTATTGGGGAAAAGGTTTGCATACCATTCGTAACAATCAAATATATTTTTTCTTATTTGGATCAAAATAGATTCGACGGTTCAGATTCGTAATATCATGACATCGCACTTGGATCCCGGATGGGTTCGGCGAAGGCGAATCCACATTCTAACAATTACGTATTAGAAACATGCAAGTCCTATGTAATAGGGTGAGCCTATTGCAGACTAAGGGCTGCAACAGAGAAACTCCTAATAAAAAACACTTTTCTTGACCTGGAAATGAAATTCATGAGCATAATTGCACCTCCTCTAGAAAGTACTATTACTTATTAGAACCCCCTTTCTACCTCCTCCTTGCAGGATCATATGCTAACGGAGGCTTTGCTTCGTGAAGTCGTCGAGCGTATGGGCAAGGAGTTCAACGATGCGGCGTCGAGCTACCTAGAGTACCCAGCAAGCGATCGTCACCTCGCACTGATGGCCCGCGCGAACAAGGACCTGGAGAACGAACAACTGGACTACGACTCGCTCATCGACGGCAACCCCAACCCCAGCCTTCGCGACCAAGAGTACATGCAGCACAGGTACGTAGTCTTCCTTTGGCTACTAGTATTTCAACCGGTACTACTAGCTGCTGATTTCCTGGTACTACATCTTCTGTTTACTGCTGTAATAATATAAGTAATACTGGTAACTGTTACCGCTAGTAAATTTTACGACTGGTGAGAGAATATTTAGTACTGGTAACTATTACTACTGGTGACGATCACAAACAATTTTAGAAACAGCCAGAGGGGCAACTCTCGTACTTAAAAAACGTTCAAATTCAAGTCGCAATCTCATCTCAGCGACAATCAATGTCAAAAACTTGTCAAAAATGTATGGAAATAGATAGTATTTTTGACAGATTGCGACTGAGATCTGAGGGGCAATTCCCGTATTTTTAAGACCGTTCGCATTCTAATCTCAGTCTCAATCTGTCAAAATTACAATCAATTTACATACATTTTTGACAGGTTTTTGACATTGATTGTCGCTGAGATGAGATTGCGACTTGAATTTTAACGTTTTTTAAGTACGAGAATTGGCCTACAGACTGTGAACGGGCTTAAAATTACGGGAATCACCCCTCTGATCTACTGTGAGCTACCACCGAAATGGGATAAATCCAGTTGAATTAATTCGGGATCATGCAGAAGAAGTACTAAACACTAGCTTACGATGGCTCAAAATGGTCGCATAGGTAAACTAGGTCAAGATGTCTTATTAATCCTGTTCTAATATTTACTGCCGCCTTCGAGAACAATTGAAAACCAACAAACAATTAATGTGCAAACACTCAATAACAATAGAAGTTGTCCATTGTCTACAGCCGTCCTAATTTAAAAAGACAAATCAAGTCTAGACGAGAAATTAGAACGAATTAACAACATTAAGATTGACGTATATAACACGATTAGACAATACGATTGAGGTGCGGCTCTGCTACACCACATGCTAAGCTATTTATAGTTGACGAGTATCTTCATTTATTTCTCTCCATTGGCAGCGGGTTCATCATACACATTAGACTTTACCGCGTATGAAGCAAAGCGAGATACTACCGAGAAAAAGGTCGAAGTACAATGTTTAAAATCTCTGCGTGTGATCAATCGTGAATGGCCCGTCAACATTATCAATTGGATGAAGATAACGATAGCTCTACTATTTATACAATCTAGTAATCACTACTGGAGTGACGCCTTTAAGTCTTCCGGCCCAATATCTTAATCGTGTCAAGTGCCCATTTTCTAAATCTCATTCTTCGATGATTTAAAACAATTGAAGGTCTTTATTTTACTATTTGGCAGCTCGAAACAGGCCTATGTCCACCAGTGATCTACAAAAGACCGTGTTGGACCATGTATCTCATGCAAGAATACTTAATTCTGGGATGGGTTACCTGGACATCCATTCTTAACCAAACACCCCTGAGGATATTCCATCTAGTTCCTTCTGCACAACCTCTTCTTCATAATTTCGGCAGCTCGCTGTGGGGACATCAGTACGTAACCGGTGGTGCTGGAGAGGGTGAGCAGCACCTGCAGCCCTCAGACGTGAAGACTGATGCCGTGCTGCCAGCCTACTGCAACCCGCCTAACCCCTGCCCCGTTGGATATACAGGTACTGTGGTTGGAACATTTAGGTCTACATTCAGAGATTCAGGGTTAGGTCTTTGATATTAATAAATATGATCTGAATTTTCAACCGAAACAAAATAATTGGATGATTAATTGGTCTCAATCCTGAAACATTCAGTACTTTTTTCTCTTTTCTTTAGTTTTTCGTGATCATCACCGTTAATTACTTATGTCTCAATCACTTTACTTTATTTCTTATCCAAAAGAAATCATTACCCTTGTGTGCCAATATGGCATTTAACCTGATACCTTCACCAGAGGAGCAAGGCTGCATCAGCGAGTTCGAGAACACAGCTGCCTTCAGCCGCGATTACCAGCTGGCGCAGCGCTGCATGTGTGACGGAGAACACATGTTCAGCTGCCCCCCCGACTCCTCCACCCGGCCCCTCAGCTTTGGCTTACCCGAGCACCACAAGAGTCTCGTGGCAAAGAAGTATAAACCTGCTGTTAGTATGCATGGTTTAATTCTGTAAATTATCTCTCGGGAATCTATGTCTTACACAAAATATTTTTAGAATTTTTATTACAATAGAAGATCTTTTCACCATCTTCTATCCTTTGGAAGCGATTTACAGAACTGGAGTTCTTCAAAAATTATATCTGCAAGGGTCAAAACCCTAGTCTTATTTTAATGATACTAAAACAACAATTTCCGTTTCCAGGTAGAAAATCCTTATTTGACGGGCGAACGCTTACCGATCGCAGCTAAAAAAGGTTTTGATGTTAATGTGTCCTACTAAGTCACCAGTCGTAAATAGATGTATACTATATTAGTTAGTGTCTATCTTGTCGGAACGTGGGCATAGTACTATCATCTTCTAGCCCACCCTTTTTGGCATAATTATTACCTTTATATAATAGCATTGTAGTTCTGGTACAACCTCATTTACGGTAAATCTGTGTGGCTCACATATTTGCGTCTATCTGCATTTGACTAAATGCATAGCAAAGAGCACCATATTTTCACCATATGCTTGTGACACACAAATTGATGAATATTTGGGAAGGAATTGGTGCGTTAATGAATAGACGGAATTAAAGTAAAAATTAAAAAATTATATATTTTTGTAATCCCAATAAAATACTGTCTCCTCAGATTCCACTTTCTCTCTTCTAATAAAAATTTCTTGAAAGTAACAAAGCGTTTTGTACGGGGGGAAAACCCGTACAGAAACTTTACGTACATAAACGGTAAAAGCCAACAAATATCACATAAATGAAAATGATTAATTTGGAATATGTACTTGTAATTTGTGAGAAGCGTCATTATAATATAAACGTTGAAGCTGTGAATTTCGTTAGTTGTAAATACATAAGTATTTAACTCTTTACTAAGCTGTATTATTATATTAGTTTCATTACTTATATGTTTTGGTTCATCATATAAATAATAATTATATATTATTCATAATAATTATGTACGCTCTGCAAACACTACCAAGAGTACAATATGTATTGTATATTGTTCCTATTAGTTTACTAATTTATTTAGTTCTTGAAAATATATATAATAATTTATATTTTATTTATTATAAAATTGAATATATTAGTAGGTATGAAGTCATTAACATATGGTACCAAAAGCAGTAGAATTTAGAATGATAAGATTTGTATCGTGTAATGTAAATATTTTCAGTGAAAATGGGCGATTAGTAGGTAGGTATAATTAATTATAAGGAAAAGCTGATGATGTAAATACAACAGCTAAGTCGTGCGGGAACGTGAACATTAAATTAGAATATAATAAGAGTAGTCTGTATTACATAAGTTAGTTCGATAATCTGTGTCCCAGCAATTTAATTGCATTATTTTAAAATAATTTTCGTTTTATCAAAAAACGGTTTTGTTCAGTCTGGCGCGCAATCTTGTAAAAACATCCAATTTCTTAAGTAATGATATGGTGTAAATTAAAATAAACAAAATTTCAGTACATTGAAAGGAAAATAAAAATTTTAGGTTTTTTACAAATAAAAGTAAATAATTTTTGAAAACTTAATTAATAACCCTATTCTGTTTTGGTTATGTTTAGCGCGTCAGCTTGTAAATAAGCACACTCAAAATAATAGAAATAGGTTTTATACATAATAACATTTTATTTACTTTATGGCAATTCCCAATAATTTGAAAACAATACGTCTTAATAATTAAATCAAGATAATGTGAAAATAACGTTGTACAGGATTAATTTCGTCATAACTGTGAAAATAAAATAAATAACTGTAGGTATTATTCCAATAAATGTCTTCCTTAGTATTTATATTGTAAAGAAATTATTTGAAAGATACTAATTTATTAGCCCGAGTCATAATAATAATATTTTTTTATTTAAAGTTGATCTTAGCATTTCTTGCGCATAATGTCAGTTCTACGTACTTATTAGATATAATTATTATAAATTAGTTTTATACCTATTTTTTAATATAAAATTAGATTCATCGATGGCGCTCTAAAACCAATCTGTTCGAGATGATAGTGTAATGACGTTAACCAAAACCTTCCTAGAACCTTTAAGGCGAAAGGGCCAGGGAGCTCGCGAAATTCAAATGTTCAACGATTTTTTTGCAATTTGCATAAGGTCAGTATTAGGTTGTATATTGATCAAAATATAATTTCGATCATAACTATGACCTATATGTATTTACAGAATTAAAATAATTCTATCATCATTCTATAGATCAGAATAGACCTCAAATGTCATTATTTCATGAAACAGTCATTCAATAGGGTAATCATAATATGAACTTCGCCATTCATCAGCCTACAGCAGTCCACTGCTGGACATAGGCCTCCAATTGCACGCCATTTAACTCGATTCTTGGCAACTCTCATCCAACTGCTACCAGCCACCCTGCGAAGATCGTCGCTCCACCTAACCTGAGGGCATCCTACCTTACGTTTGCCGATTCGCGCAGCTTGCTTATTCTGTGAGCTATGTCGACAATTTTGGTTCTCTGCCAGATCACCTCATTCCGGATTCTTTTCCTCAGAGAGACTCCAAGCATAGCTCGTTTCATAGCTAGCTGAGCGACCTTGAATTTACGGACCAGGCGTACCGTGAGTGTCCACGTATCGGCTCAAAAAAAAATCATTGACTAAATATATACTTGTAACGGTCGCGAATCACATTTTGGTCGATAAACAACCTGATACCAACCTGCTAAAATTAAAAAAAAACGTAATAAATTAATAATTTCGTGGCCTTAGCGCATCGGTTAACTAGAATAACAAAAATTTCATGAGAGTGATTTTTTATTTTCAAATACAAATCATCATCATTTTCTTTACATAAATCAAAATTCAGTATTAGTCATTAAATAGAAAAGACAGAAAAAAAAGATAAAAAAAAAACAAAGTCATACATTCAAACTAGACAGAATCAGCAATTTTGGAACGTCAAAATTACATAAGACAGTCCCCCAAAACGCCCGCCTTTCACCACTTCCTAGTGCTTTAGCTGGGAAGAAAAAGTGGCGCAACAAACTCCCCAGCAGCACAGCTTTCAGTTAGAAAAACTTGATTCTTTCAAGAAATGTTTGTTTGTCGTCTGTATTTCCGAACGCATACAACCCTAATCTCTTCTGGGTAAGCTCACTCCATCGTCGCTCTGTCTCTGTTACCACTGACTTAGACTTGAGCAAAGAGAAAACCCATCGTAAAAAAAAAGTCCTTAACTCTTCTGCAAAATTTATATTTTCCATTTTCCAATGGACATCCTCAGATACATCTCATTTCACTTCCTAGTGTCGCTATAGGTAATAATAACATCTGCCTAAAGCCATCGGTAAATACCCTAGGTAAGTACATCTAAGGTCATAGGTTACTAGATGGTGGTGGCGGTGTAGGTATAAAACAATGTAAAGAACATGTATAAAAAGTCAAAATACGCGGACGTTAAAACGTAGGTAGTAGACGAGTAATTTAATAAGGAATTAGTTAACAACATAGCAAGTAACTTAATAAGGATTTAGTTAACAACATAGCAAGTAACTTAATAAGGATTTAGTTAACAACATAGCAAGACGTAACTTAATAAGGATTTAGCGAACAACATAGTACATAAGGATTTAGTGACAGGTAATGCACAATCGCCTTTCATTTGATTTTCATTAAGAAAGCAAAAAGTACCAAATTAATAAAAACTAATAATTTATTAAGCATTGCTGTGTTCTAGTTTTTTCAAGGTTATCACCATGGCTTTAGGTAAATTCTTAGGTGTCAACCTAAGAATTTACCTAAAGCCATGGTATCCTAAAAGAGCGGTGGCCGCCATATCACGGCCGACGTGACGGCTGTCATTCAAATGTCAGCGGGGTTTGACTTTACGGAGTCACAAAACAATCTCCAGGAAAACACACCAACTTATTTTCATAAAATAACATTTCAATGACGTCATTTGACGGTAAATTGCGGACGCTATGTGGCGGCCACCGCTTAGATATTCCAGTTATGATATCTTCAGCTTAACATCAGGTGAGCAGTATTTTACTTTTTGAATGCATTCTTAAAGGCATAATAAGACATCAATACATTATCTTAAGAACCGTCTGTACCTTAATTACGAGTATACAAATAAATAATTTTGAATTTTGAATAAAAACGAAATTTGTTTCCGTATAACTTTGAAAAGCTTTGTTTTTGGAACACGTAATGCTTATTTTTAATGAAATCGTTTTTTTTTTTTTTACATAGGATCTTGTATTTGTTTCTGCTAATTTTGCAAGCACTCAAATTCACTTAAAACCAAAGAGTCGTAAGTTTATTTACGTTAATGTCATAAAACTGATCTTTTTGTTTCTTTTTATGTATATATATATATCCTCATAATATAAAATTTAAAATATTTGTGGAGATCCTTACAAGACTCTCAGGTCTTCTTCTTTTCATTTTGAAAGGTGCTTGATGACCATCACCTCTTTACGCGACGGCGACGTACATGACACAGTAGAATAACATAATCTAATAAAACCTTATGTATGTATTATTAATAAGTATGTATAAGTTGTGGAGGAATATGTCACGGATACAATAACATCATAATTGTGTAGTGGTAGTTTAAAAAAATGAGCTAAACGGCCAGTGATGCGAGTTACTCTAGTCAAAGTCGTAGTGTGTAAATAATTAATTTAGAGAAATAGTTTAGTTAGGTTTCGATGAGAATAATACTGAAAATTACTGAAATTGTTTAATTAAAATGAAGCCTTTTCAGGTTCTCGTTGTATTTAAAGACTTTCAGCGCTTTACATGTTATTCTCATAGAAACAAATAACATAAGTTAATGAGAACATATTTTTGTAAAAAAAGTCGGAAAAAAATACAAAAACACAAGAAATAATTATATTTTTTTATAAATAGATATATTTTTCAATGCGGCTGTCTTTAAATTACATGACGTTGAGTTTGACTTCCATCTCTTAAATAAGGTTAAGTATTGTAAATATAGGTAAATAAAGCGGAAAAATCAGCTGACACAACTCAGAGTCACCTAGTTCCTAGTTATATCTCAACAAATTACTTAAAATGGCATACATAAAGCTAAAATAAACATCTCTAGTCAACAAAATAAAATAAAACCTGTCTGAATAACAGAAGAAGAGGAGGTGGAGGTCTATAAAATAAGTAGATTTAAAGTCACTCTCCGTAATAAGACGTATTTTCAAAAGTAATAATTTATAGTATTATAAATTTCCTTATATTTGAGTGATTTCAATATAATTGCAATAATTGAAAATATTTAATAAGCTTTTATTCGTTCTGACGTTAAGAGTTTGCTAATAATAATTATGCTTTGTCTGTTTTGCAATAATTCATGTTTAATCTAAATTTAATTGTGTAAGTATGTACACCGTGCTTTACTGGCGAGAACTTTCAGGGGTTAATTTTATTCAAACTATCAACTTCTACGAAACACTAAATAATAAAATTAAAAATCTTCTCATACAAACATCACGTCACCTTGTATAGCCCGTACAACTTATTTATTGACAGAATAATATTTACTTAAAATACTTTGATGCAGAAACGCGGTGTACATGTTCAATGTCGTGGTCCTTTAACTTACTAAACTCAAATACTACCTCAAAAAACTCAATAGTATTACAGTTGCAAGCATCGTAACTTGTAGTTAAGACATTTCTGGAACATAGGATAACTTAATTTAATGAATCCAGTACACTAAGTACGTGTTAGTTTTCTCGGGAAAAGTGACAATAGTAACTTACCACTATAGCAGATAACTTACAATATACGGTCTACATAATCAAGTATTTATAGAACCACGATACCTCTCAAACCAGCTTGTAATGTAGGATTATTAAATATGACTAATTATCTAATTTCATTGGTTTCTTATGAATTTATTTATTGAACAATAATTTATAAAAGTACTTATCATAAATTATTTTCGTATCTATTTTTATATTATATTCTTGTACATTTCACTTGATCGGTATCGTTTCCAATTAGTTTATTGGTACCGTCTTTATTATTTTGATTAAAACTTAATTTATTATTATATATAGTTGTTTTGATTACCGATTATATTTAAATATTTTTATTTCAATAAAGTTAGTACCAAAGTTAAAAAAAAAATTAATACGCGCCGCATCTTTTCAAACCGGTTTCATAATTTTGATAACCTTTCATTCAATGAACACACCTAAACCATAAAGCTCTAATTTATTTAATTATTAATTTAACTTTCTTAAAATCTTTCTCACTTACCTCTTACGATAGAATAGGATTACTTAGGTCATAAGATAAAAAAAGAAAAAAAAAAAGAAAAAAAAATGTATATATTATTCCTCTAAGGGCAAATGTGGATAAAAAAAGAAAAATATTAGAACACATATGGTTAGTTTATAAATAATGCTGGATAAAGATCTAATAGTTATACTAATTAATGAATTGTAATCTTATTGAGTATCTTAGTTGACAACGGAGTAAACTCATACATGTAATGCGGTCAAATAAAATGTTAGAATTAGATTGTAAGTAAAAACTCTAATAATAAATAGGCACTACTCGCGTGGTATATAAGTATAAAGTATATTTAGGTGTAAGGACAGCAACAGTTGTTACATTTGTGTAAGCTGCATATATGTGTTTATCTTTACATAATCCTACATAATAATACAATTTTATTCAACACTCACATGCAGAGTCAATACATTTCAGGCAAAATCAAATTACTAGAAGTAACTCTGGGCAGACAATTAGGAAGACTAGCTGACAGTGGCAATCCGAAAAAACATGCAACACGCGCATTAACTTCAATTGTTTAACGCAATATTCAAGAGTGCACCTGAGAATGTATCTGAATGCACTAACAAACTATGCATGCAGTCGCAAAATTATATATATACAAGATCTTTTATATCTTGGCGTAGTAGTAGGGCTCATTGTGAAGAGCTCGCCCGGGGAAGTACTACCGTCATACCTATTTCAGCCGTCAAACAGCGCGGCAGCGTTGCTCTGTTCCGGCTTGAAGGGTATGGCTGCCGGTTTGTGATTACAGGCACTTGAGACATTTCAGCTTTGTCTCAAAGATGGCAACATACCTGTAATGCCTCTGGTATTGCAGGTGTTTATAGGCGGTGGTGATCACTGTCGTCGTCTTATTGGCCATCCAATTCGGAAAATTCGGAATTTGAATAAGTGCGCAAACCTATCTTAGGTTTGCGCACTTATTCAAATTCCGAATCGTACTGTTCAACATCTATTTAATTTAAACCATCTAAAGGCACTTTTGAATTGTCAAAGAATGGGTAGTTAGTCAGAAAGTTGAAGCTAGTAGCCCATGCCAAAACGTAGATCTATATGGAGAAGAACGAGCAAGAAACTCCAAGGAAGTCTTTTAAATCTAGATATTACAAAGTCTTGGGTACATTATTGACACACTTGTGTCGACATCTATACAACCACATAAGAACTATTTGTGAACGTCCAAACACTACTGATGTCACGGAATCCTGCATCGTGATATAAAACCGCGGGATCCGGACATACACAATAGTCCAACAACATCTGGCCAACACCTATCACCTATCAGGTGGAGGATCCTTCCTTTTCAACGGAAGAACTTCACACCTTGTCCATCTCCAAACTGGTGACGACAACCATGAATGTCAGCGCAACCTTTGTGAAGTAACTTCATCATCATCCCTTCCGCGAGCTTTCTAGCAGCGAGTCATACAACCAGCAACCTCGGCTACAGTGGGTATCCTCAACACTAGCATTCAGCAGACGCGCATGGGTAACAGGCCATCAGTGAATAGGCCCACTACATACTGCACTTCAGCCGATCACGTGACACCTTTCTCCTGGTCTACACAGCAGCCAACTACAACCCAGGACTGCACCACTCCGTTCCTACTGGATATTCAGTACCACCCCGACTCACTGGAGAATTGTCTGCGGAACTGGAACCTTCACACCAGATCAACAACCGATTGGTCGGAGGTCGGCTCCCTTTTCAATGAAGATATTTCACATCCTTGTTCTATCTCCAAACACGATTCAACTGAATGTAAGACGACCGTACCTACATCGCACTGTGGCACCACATTACACAAGACACTCCGCCAGCCTAGTTACAGTTTCATTTGCATAAAATATGACATATTAATATACTTGTCCATCCGGTAAACATTCAAGACTGAAGACCAGGCCGACTTGTAAAAAAAAACTGAACCAACATCAAATTATATTGGAAGTCACTAACAGCTTTGCTGTGGTCCGATTTGCAGGTTATGGGTCACGTTTTGTCTCAGGGATTAGTAACGCTTTTCACAAATCATGAAATTCGCGATCGCATAGTGTCACCATTCGAAACACAAGGCATACCATAGTCGTTCGGCTGGAACTCGTTAAGTTTAGTTGGACGTTTAATTACACCATAATTGTTCGCTAAACAATCTT
This sequence comes from Brachylomia viminalis, assembly GCA_937001585.2. Classification (NCBI taxonomy): domain Eukaryota; kingdom Metazoa; phylum Arthropoda; class Insecta; order Lepidoptera; family Noctuidae; genus Brachylomia; species Brachylomia viminalis. The sequence continues at coordinate 6,192,548 of OW443302.2, read as the reverse complement.
GTAGGCTACAGATCATTGTGCCATGCAGTTTAATATAGCAGAATAGGATGTCTTGGCTGATGTAGCTACAAGTTTATGACGACCGCCAAACGACTGCAAGACGCACATGCGCCATTTTCAAATCTCAAATGCGATGCGAGTTGCAGGCTGACAGACGTGAAAAATTCGATACACAACCAGCAAGACAAAAACTGCTTAAAACGCCACGTAACGTGACCTTTGCCAAACTATAAATAGAACTTTAAAATACACCAAATTAAATTGAGGCCTAAAAGTCAATCATTAAGAAAACAAAACACTAACAAGCGGCTGCTAATGCTCGTGTAAAGTAGTATCCTGTAGAGATTCAGATACAACCACTTTTAATAACAAAACAACAACTCACCCTAAAAGATATAACCAAGCAATATTCTTCAGGTATGGGTTTCTGGCAACAACTTCGCAGAATAATAGGACACTAAATAAAAATATCTTTCATTATATTATAAATATCATCATATAGGGTTAATGATCACATTAGAACGTTATACTGCACTTTTCACTGTCTTTTATCTGTCACCCTTTACGAGTTGCTGTGTATTAACATAATTTATGTTAACCTACTTATTTATTAATTTTTCTCAATTCGAATGTTAGTAACTAATTACACCAACAGAGCAATAAAGTTAATATCTTCATATATTATCTCGTGGTGGACTTCAGAGCGGGCGGGCGGTGGGTCTCGTTATACAATCTTAATCGCGTCCAAGCTACGAGTATAGACATCGTCAACTGTGTTTTTCGGGTATACACTACAAAAGATAATCATGCAATAAAGACAGACGTGGATTGGTGAGTTAACCTCACTCTACGAATGATTACAGGTGTGCAGACCCCTTTAGCATCCACCATCTTTGTCGTCTACGTGTTGAGCTTTGACGATTATTCACTGTTACGCCTGTATTCACCAAAGAGTGGGTAATATTCAGTTTAAATGAACATCTATCGCCAATAAGGACAGAAGGAATTGTAGCTCGGTATAAAGGCGGCAGTTTACCAGATTTAGGTCAAAACGAGAAACTTAAATGCAATTATCTCATTCCCTGAGATCAACGGGGTTGGTACCTCAGTTCATAAATTCAAATTATTTTTATTTGTAGAACATAATAATTATGTAAACGAAAATACAGATGTTATTATTGATAAAATGAAAACAAGTTCACGCTATTCGTAATTTAAATCTCAATTTATTTTTGCTATGTATATATATATGTATGTATCTATCTTTACTATACAGACTTACATAAATGAAACATACTGTGGAATCAATGAACATAAAAACAAAAGTTAGTATGATCCAAAATATATATAATTAAGAATAACGAGGCGAATAAGTTCTTGTAAATATGTCGCTGGAAGTACCCAGGAAGCTGTTAAAGTAGGATAAAATATACCTATGTGATAAAGCGCCAACTACTAGATTAATTAGTATTTAATCATTAAGCCGCAAGTATACATGCCTTTTACTTGCACAGAAGTATACAAGTAGGTTACATGCCAAAGCGCCATAACATCGGCGTACTGTTGCTTGCCAGTCGGTCATCTACAGACTGTACTTCGGATAGTGTGCGCAGGAGCTCCACGACCTGATCCCGCCACTTCCCTTTCACTACCGGTCTACCAGACGTACTGCAAGTTACCACCTGCACTTAGTTCATGTCCTTCTCTGCCAGCGCCTGTGTGCCCGTCCACATGTAACCGTCAGCCTTTAAAGCAAGAGTGAACAGACATCTTTTGGACACGCTCGTTCTATCGTAGATCCCATCCAGTGCTTTCCATAAGCCGAGATCGAAGTCAAGAGCAGGACCATTTCCCAATAAAAAAATTCAAACACAACTTCTTGCATACATGTGTGTAAGTTACCAACTTCCAATTGGTGAATTAAGAAAGATACTTGCATACTTTCGTGCAAGATATAGGCATTTGCGGCTTCTAAATTAGTGCAATAAGCTATGCGCCGGTATATTGGAAAAACTCTGAACGTGGACTACGTGCATAATAGCCTAGTAGGTCTCAAAGACATTAGACTAAGTTAGACTAAGATGGCCCAATCGGCAAAAGAAGCAGTCAACCAAAGAAAATTATTATTTGCGAGGGTTGAACGAATGAAAGTATGTCTCTTATGATAACAGCCGAGAGTATCGGTTTGTATTGAGAATTTACTTTTTTTTTACCGATTTTACCTCATTACATACCTGATTTGGATGATGGTAATTACGAAACAAGAGCTTTTCTTTTCTTTTAATACAAAAAAAAACCGTCACAATATAACCTATTCGTACTTATTGTTGTAAATATAACTTTCAAAAACGTATCAAGGCAGCGCGACGCAACTCTAGTAGAACAATTTCTATGAAAACACGAAAACTTCATGGAAATTGTTCTTCTACAAGCGTCTCCAGCAATAGCAAAACAGTTAGTAGTTCGTACGAATGTTCAATGCATTTAGCAAATAAAACGGGTGCCAATTTGCGCTAATTGGCAGGATTTTTCCTCAACGCTTATAAAACAATTGATTGCACATCCATTACTGGAATGCAATGCGACAATTGACCTATCAGTCACTTGACTACAAACACTTGGTTGATGACCACTTAACGTAGTGTATTAGGTATTATTTAGGCTGTATATTTTGAGGATCGAGGGACTAAAGTGTTGCAATAATATTAGTATGGATGGAGTTCATGTGTTTTCTATTGTGAGAGAATGTTTTTTCGAATATTCTTGTTTTTTTCTTGCCCTGTTGGCAGTCAGGGTTGGAGCACTCTCTAGAAAGAAACTAGGGATTTATAGCTCGCCCTGATTCCTTCTAGGCATTCATCTTCTTTTTTTTTTCGAAGCTCTTGTTTGGCTTATTTTATTTTCTCTGTCACCACTGACCGAGACTAGAATTAATTCAACTATCTTAAATTTAAAAAAATCTTATTTTTTCTTAACCGTCCCGTTTTTTTGTATACGGAATAATTATTTGAATTTGGAACTGAGATCACGATTATAATACTGCCAGGTTGTCGAATTGACAATGTATATCTGCTTCTAAAATACTTGTCCGGAATCCTTAGAAAACAACTCCGATACGAATCTTACTATGAACCACTCTTTCCACTTCCAAAAGAAGTATCAAGTAAGTTAACTTGTTTTATTCCAATTCGATCATAAAATTGTTACCCCGTCCAAATAGAAAGTTCAAAGAAAATAAATACCATTGGAATAACAACGTTTAACGAATAAACAAAGTAGATAGAGCCATGAATGACGCCGTATGGAAGACATCCGTCACTAGATCATACAATTCCATACACGATTCTTGACTACCGAATTTAAAAACCAACCAGGCGATTCAAAAGTGCGAAAAAAATAATAGCTTAGCATCCACTTTCCATCTACGAGATCTCAGTACCTATTCGTTTTTATTGCCAAATTTATGTTGGGTGAGTGTGAAAGGATTTTTGGTGAACGATTTTCCTATTCCCATTTTTCAAAGATTCTTATCTTATCGTTGAGTTTTTATTCTAATTATCAAATTAAAAACCACAAAAACAAAACCTTTATAATTATCTAAAATTGCGCAATAGTCGGTATGTGTTTCAGCAAATAACAATATTAAAATCTTTTCAAATATTCTTGCATTTTCGCAGTTCTGAACAATGAAGACTCATAAAATCTATATATTGAAAGTGTTAGGCGTTTGTGAATACATATTTAAAATTGCGTAGTTGAAACGTATTACATTTGTAGATATAAAAAAGGCTTTTACGCTTTATAATTACGTCCTTTAACCATTTTATTTGTGTAACCTAATTCGTTATGTACCTATTTAATAATCCCTAATCATAATTTTAGAGGTTTCGCTAAAACGAAAGGTGTTATGAGAGGGTGCCAAAGGCATGAAGTAATAACGTTGTTATTATTTGTTTATTGTGTTCTTCATACATGTGTTTAAACAGTATATAACGTGTGTCCGTCGTACGTTCGTTAAATTAATAATTTGTATTAAAAAAAATTAAAATAAGAGCTGTACTTTTTGTAAAGGATATCTTTCATCCCTCGTTGTTAAATGATTAATTTTGTGTTAAGCGTGTTAGTATAATGCTTGTAATAAAGCCGCCGAATGACAGTAGATAAAACTAAATAAGATATTTTTAACTTAACATATTTGACGTTTAGATATTAAGTAAAGCAACAGCTGTGAGCCATGTGTCATAAATCATAATTAAAAATTATAGTTCGATTCTTTGATAGACGAAGATTTCAAAAGTTCGTATTAAAATAACATCATTATAAAGAACTTATTATTGTTTCTTATTCGAATCACATAATACCATAACACAATTATTTCTAGTCAGCCCCTTTGTATGGGTACTATACTTAACTTAAAAATACCAAAATACCTGGTTCTTCTTTGTTTTTTATATACTACTTTTGTCCTTGACTTCGTCCGCGTAGAACTCGGACAATAGAACAAATACCACCTTATAACAATAATTTAACCAGTGACAAGTTACAAAACAATAATGTATTATCAAATCTTAACTTCAACATCAACAATACACATTTTACTTTATTTCTAACCTTTGGCCACAGTCAACCTTAAATAAATTGTACATTTTCAAAATATTGCACACGTACTTTACTAGTTAATTAAAAACAAACATGTTCTATTAACATTCTAAGATAGTCGTTAATCTCAAAAGGTATCATACATTATGGAGTTCAGTATTAAAACAATAAGAATAAAACTGGGCTTTTGGCATCAAAGCGGTTTAATCTATGGCACCAGTGACGACTTTAACAAAAACTCCAAACAAAACAAAAACAAACACTCAAAACTTTGTCCGTACTTACTGAGTGAGGATGAAGGCAATAATATGAAGTAATGCAACTAACAACTACGAACTTTGCAACAAACAACTCAACAAAACCTATCAACCTAGCCAATTAATTTTGTCAATTCTGCAGTGACTGAGGACCAAAATACTAACAAAAGTACAGAAAATGGATCAACGAAGTAAATAGAAATAACTAAGAAATAAAACAGATAATTTCAATCAGTGACACGGTTCATCTATGAAACAGATCAATTATGTCAGTACGGAGCAAACCACAGTCAAGTAACCAACCAGGTCAACTCAACTCAGCAACGCAGGCGTATAAACTCAGTAAAAGAAGTACATCATCTCAGTCAATAAAGTAGATCAACTTAATAAAAGACACAAAGTCAAGAAAACGGGTCAACTGAGTTACAAAAGCGTATTAACTTAGTCAACGAAGTACACCAATTAATTCAAGGAAATAGTAGGGAAGCAACTCAGTTCTAAAAGTACATCATCTCAGTCAATGAAGAGGATCAACTTAGCCAAAGACACGTCAACTCAGTTAGAATTCCATCAACTTTATTAATGAATTACAACAACGGGTCAATAAAATCGTACAACTCTGCCATGAAACGGAACAATTTTGTGGCAGCAGCGGGTCAACTCAGTCAACGAAGCAGATCAACTTAATCAATGCAGATTTTAATGAAGTGGATTTACTCAATGAATAAATCACTGCTTTGGAGTGGTTTAGATCAATTCCGCAATCAAAAAACACCAACAAAGTCAATGAAGCCAAACAACTATGTCAACGAAGTGGACCAACTAACTCAATATAGCACATCAACTTAGTGAAAAAGACAGATTCACTCACTCATTGAACCCGACCAACCCTGCCAAGCAAGTAGATCAAATCTGTCAATGCAGCGGATAAACTGAGTCAATAAATTAGATGCACTGAGCAAATCAGATGAATGAAAAACGTATCACACCATTTCTATCTTAACCTGAAATTAAAGCGCACGTACAACAATTTATCAGGACTTGCCATCATTGGAATACTGCCCAGCTATGATTCATCAGCTTCTCCAGCAACCAGAATCCTTCCAAGCCAAGTTCATCAACAAACCGAGATTATAAGACCAAATAATCGACTCATCTAACATTACCGTCTTAGAGAAGACATGTGATCTTATAAACACGGGTTTGACTGGACTGTGTCTATTGGTGGTTCACCATACGTATAGTGAATCACCAATGAACACAGACCAGTATCAAACGTCACACCATCAACTAATATGAACCAAGAAGACCAGGTTTTTCATCAATACCTTAACAATCTCTTACGGCAATTCAAATTAAATGAGAACAATAGAGGATGAGTTGATTTCCATAAAGTGGGAGAAGGACCTGCGAGACCTGCTGAGACCTGCGATAGTAGGAGACTAGCTGAAAAAAACATCATTGTACACTAGTTTCTCTATAGAGCTGGATCCACCTATGGTAGGACACAAAAGAACCAGAGGTCGCAGAGGTCAAGACAGTGGAAAAAAAAATGCGAGGAATGGAAAATTAGACCTAGAATGGGAGGATGACGAATTGTAGGGAGGATCTCCAGACTACAAAAACATCCACTCCGTGTGTTGAAAATAAGGCTTCAATCCCTATGTTTGCAACAATAAACTAGGCAGAAGACGAACATTACGATGGCATAACGTGTCTGGCAATAAGACATCAGCCGCTTTCTACCAATTATGGTTTGGTTGTTGGGATGAAGAAAAAAACCAGGATTTCAAAAATATTGCAGTTTTGGATACACAGTTGTAAATCCGATGTATGTTACCTAAGTACGATAAAAGACACCATTGTCACAATGAAGACAGAAACGAATCCGAAAAATGCGACTAAACCTTATCTATATCGGGCTTAAAAAGTCATATTCAACCAGTGAGCATTTACTGCGTCAAACGTAGTTATTACTTTAAGATTTAGCATACCTAATTATATAATTATATATGTATTTATTATATTTGAAATATTTAGGAATCATGTAAATATGATGAACTCAATGACGCGATGATCTCACAGCAAATAAAGTAGATGTAAATACTAATCATTAAAATAATAATAGATAATATAGGTATGTTAAGTAAAGACGCATTAATATCGGTGAAATTTTGTGTGGCATGAATAACAATGTCATAATAGGTCAAGTCATGATCAAGTGAGAAGGAGAAGCATAAAATGTGATCTCAGAAGTACTTAATGTAAATTACCTTATAAATGATAATAGCTTAGTTTTGTCACGTAATAGTAAATCTATCCCTTTACTTGCATACTTTTTAACACCTGACATTATTAACAGGAAAGAAAACGAGAGACGGTATTGGAAAGCAGTAAAAAGAATGGTATAAATGAGGTTGTAACAGAACATTTTATTGGTGTCGTTTTAACAAGCGATGCACGGTAATTAACGATTATAGAGATTCAATATCTGAAACCTAAGCACTGGGCAATTCCATTGGAAATATTGTATTAATACTGTGAAGCAAATAGATAAAATGTATTTAAAAAGCAACCTGTTGTTAGATAAGCAAAGCAAGTAAATTAAAACCTTTACCCAAAAGCTTTGGTAACGTGATACCCAATATGTGTTAACACTTCCAGCACAGCCACTAATATAATAGGCCGCTTACAAAATACAGTATCTATATCAACCTAGATTACAGTTACGTAAGTATTTCACTTTTTTAACATATATGAAAAGTAGTTTATTTATATTAACGCACACAAAAGCACACATTTGGGTACAACGTTTTCGAAGCATTTTATTTGATTCTGAAAGCAGTGTTGTTATTAAAACAGCAAGTTATAACTTGCGGTCCCGCTTTATTAAGAAGTATTTATAAGCTTTTCGATCTTGTTTCAGTAATTTTCTTGAATATAACATATTACAATTCCAGAATAATAGCTGCTAAGGCCGGATATTTGTGAGAATTTCTTGAAGGTTTAACAGTATCTTTTCTTAAAATGAAATTTGACATGTTTTCCACTTTATCTTTGCACTCGTTCGGATAATTTATCAATCTGGACTATTAGCAGGCGGTTTGACCGTTCACAAAATGACAAAGGTCACCACCAGGATGCCACCAGAAACCTTCAGGATGCCTATATACAAGATTTCGAACTGGGCCTTGCCTAAGTTGTTATCAATTGTCGGTACTGTGCTTCACTTCGTCTAACAACCTTGAAAATATTAAAAAAAAAAACGGATTCTCTCGCGCCAAAATATCAAACGAGCTTTTCCATCTTGCTTGTATAACTGACCGGCCGCTGCGAAAACATGTACAATGCACACTCCGTGACTAATTGCATCATCCCCTGCCACGCCTTTTCCAGATGCAGCTGAATACCAGTATTTTACATAGAGCGACTGCCTATCTGACCTCCACAACCCAGTTACTGGGTAATACGATACCCCTTGGTAAGACTGGTTGTCAGACTTCCGGGCTTCTGACGACCTGTAACGACTGTCAAAGATCCAAGAACGACAGCCGGGACCAACGGCTTAACGTGCTTCCCGAGGCATAGAGTGGTCTGAATAATTAAATACTAACCAACAAATAACAAAAGCCCGTGTGGTTTCTGGCAAAGAATATGTCCTCCCGGAGGTGTCGTAAAAAGAGGATAATTATCATCCTCCTGTACGCTACCGACAACGGACTTTGATCACCAATCCTCATTGCATGTGCTAATTATAGCATCTCCCTCATCATCTGCCTAGCCTTTTGGGTCGACTTCCAATCATACCGCAGCTACCTGATCGTCTATCCGAATACCAGTATTTTAGAATTCATACCCCCAAAAGACCGTTAAAGGTGACAGCGATTACAACTGACAGCGATTACAACTGATTAAATATGTTATTGAGTATCTAAAGCTTTGAGGCTGAAATACTATCTATATACTCAGGCTCTTACTTACTTTTGTTTGGGAGATAAATCATTTACTGGACCTTTGTTCTCACTTAGATCTTATGGAGCAATTCGTACTCACGAGGAATAGACTAAATGATTCATAGTCCCAGACATCGGTTTCTAACAGGCTGACTTGAACATTCATGTTCTAAATGGAACTTGCTCATAGATTTGGATACCAAGAAAATAAAATGGCCTAGTGGAAAAAAAATCGATCAGTCGTTCTAAGCATGATCTTGGAATAAGAAACTTGTCTTAGAAGTAGTCTCAACCATTCTCATCGAACAAGCAGGATGGTGATCATAGTATGACTATGATCCAGTGTCCAGAAAACAGGGATTACATAAAGAAGACACGGAAAATAGAACAAGTCAAGGACAGCTCTATAAAGAAATGAAACCTTAATTGAAATACTCCATTGATTAGTTCCAAAATAGCTCAAATTTCAAACAATACCCAAAGAAGACTCTTATCCCGTGTAAGCGATATATCTAAATCTATAATGAAGCTCTCATTGGGTGGCTGGACCAAGAGCTTTATGAAGAAAGTATTCCTATCTACGACACAACAGTGAAGAAGTTCCTCTGTACAGACCTTACCACCGGTGGATATATTCAACGATTCTAGCAATTTTAATGATGGAACAATAAATGAATTCAGGAATAAACTAATAAAGAACCAGGCGAAACCAAAAAAGAAAAGAAAGCAGACATCTCAAAAAGAAACGGCATTTAAAACATGCCTGGACATCAAGACAAGAAGAATAAGAATGGAATGATTAAGAATATGATCAGTAAGGAATACAAAGAACAACACCACCCAAGAGTGGGAAGATGTCTGGACGCCATGTCATGCGGGAAGATGCACCATCTGTGATATCTAAGGTTCCACCATAACCGTTTGTAGTTTTGTCGCAATGAATCTCCAAGACTAATCATAAAGATCAGTACCATATAAAATCCTCTTCTTAGCATTATTTAGGTCTGTTGCTAGGATCTGTCTGATATTGAAATCGTCATCACTTAACATCTGTTACGGTTTAATTGAGGGCATACCAAGAAGCGAAAACTCCAAAAAATCTGTAAACACATACACCTTGCCACGACATGTCAAGTAGTAGTCGAACTCCTTGTGTCAGAGTTCGTCCGAGGAAGTAGTACCGCCATACCTATTTCTGCCGGCAAGCAGTATTGCTGTGTTCCAGTTTGAAGGGTTGGGTGCCGGTTTAATTGCCAGGCACATGAGACTGTTCACCTAAGTCTCTCTAACTGCTGGGATTTAGTTACTGATGTTTGTCACTTTCCATCAAGTATTCTAAAATCTTTATCAACAAGATGAAAAAATTAGTGATAAACCATTTAAACTTTGTCAGTGCCAATTTAATCTACAACCCAAACATCCAAATAACGCCAAAAGCGGCTCCACTTTAGTTTAACTCATTAGTTTAACACTCCGACTCGCTACTATCAAAAGCTATCTTACAATTCGACTAACACGTTATCTAGTCGTTTCTCTTAACTAGACGTTAAATACTTATTCAATATGGTGTGTCCACGTTGCTATTTATGTGACGTCACAAGTCTTGTATATATCTATTTTCTTATATCTTGTATACTTCTCCCTGCTAGATAACGTGCTGCTTGTTGTGTGATGATACTTTTAGCTGATGTGCATTTTGCTGACTAAGATTGAGTTTAATCGCTGACAAATTCCTTGGTTTGTAGAACATCAGAATGATATCACTCCGGTCAATTAAGCCTAGTATCAAATAGTTTTCTGATCAACCCTGAATTCAACTGGATACCACAGTTTTAAACGTGACTAACATCTTTGAGTTCTCAGACTTCATGCTAATCATCTGCTGGAAACTGAACCGTCGATGAATGAAACACGCATTATGATAACTACGTCTGTCATGTGCTGCACCTGAACATTGCTTATAAATCGCAAAACTGTCAAAATACCAAACACAAGGAAAACGTATTGTTTCGTGAAAAAACAACACATCGAAGTTCCTACAAATGTTGCTAAATGTTGCTACAAATATTATGTTCCTACAAAGAAAGAAAGAAAATATCGGAAATGCCGCAGAGGCTATAAAGCAGGATAATAAACAAAAAAAAAGGCGTCAAAATTAGGATTTCAGCAAAACGTAAAGGAATTCCGTTGCCTGGATTTTAGGCATGATGCGATTCGGAGGAAACAAACTCCTAAGTACTCGAAGATAAGGGATAACATCCTATCGATATACTCAGGCTCTTACTTACCGTTGTCTGGGAAATAAATAATTTATTGAACTCTTGTTCTCACTCACATCTTAAGGAGCGACTCGTTCTAACGAGTAACAGACTAAATTATTAATTACCCCAGACATCGGTTCTTATCAGGCTGACTCGTACATTCAAGTTCTAAATGAAATTTTCCCATAGCTTCGGGTGTCGTGGAAAAAAAATGGTCAATCGTTTCTAACGTGGGAAAAGTAAGTGACATAATTGCACCATCCTGATATAGTAAGATGGATCCATAAAATAGCTCAAATACCATAATGATCTAACTAATGACCGCAGGAACGATGATGGTCACCATCGTCATCATTTCAGCCGAAAGGCGTCCACTGCTGGACATGGACCCTCTAAGCGTCGCCACTTCGACCGGATCTGTGCTTATCGCATCCAGTGGATTCCTGCGGTGATGATGGTTGATTTCAAAGATTGTGGTCATAACCATAAAATTCAGGAAATTAGGAAAGCCTCAGGAAGCCTGACCAAATCATTAAGACAGTGCCAGCTGAATTCACCCCGGCTCAAATGAATTAATAAAATATCTATAAGACCACTACAGAAACCTGGACAGTGAAAGACTTTGCTGGGCAAAGCAACTTGGCAGCTTTACGCAAATATTATGAACTATAAAAACCTAACCATGTTACAAAGTTAAATAAATAAAAAACAGCTGATGGGGACTCGGGGGCAATTTCAGCCAGTGTCACATTTAGTTTTTTTAATAGTGGCTTCAAAAGCATGAGAGGTTACAAAAAAGACTACACCGATAAAAACAACCAACCAAACAATTACTAACATTACTATAAAGAAAATTAGGAAAATGCTAGTTTTCAAAACGGACCATCCAGATAAAGTCAGACAGATGACAGCTTTAATAATAGTACAGACCTGTCAGTGTCCCTATGGTAAAGAACTCTTTTCGAACAGAGAAGGATACAGCTTGCTGATTATTGACGACAAAACAACCATAATAACCAAGTAAGCTGCTGTTCACTACAATGGTGTCAAATAACATTATCACAAAAGACAAAACGCACATTAAGAAATCAATCCACTGTATATACCGAGAGCCATCTCTGATTTTCGTTCCTACACCCTCTTTTTCATAGTAGGTAAGTTATATGTAGAATGCAGCCAGGCTTCCACAGCCAGTGTTTCAGAAGCAATCAGGGTTACAGACTTCATAAGAACAACAGCAACAGACGAAACAGATTTGAAAGCTCAGTGCTTTAACGTACAATAGGCATCTGAATGGTTCCAACTAAGATCAATGCCATATAAAATTTTACTCCTAGCGTTATTTCGGCCTGTTGCTGGGATCTTTTATAGGAATATTCAATATATCATCAATATCCAGCCTTTATCTCTTCATTCCACATCCAGAAGTTTATATTCAAGGAAATTAAACATCTCAATTATTATAAACCACATCACATCTATTTCAAAAGTGGTGTTGATTATAACGGTTACCTTTTTTTTCTGTGATCATGTTCATAGAAATAATACCATTGCCATGTTTTGCCCTCTATTACGGGACTGACAACATAACTGGTGAAATGTGAGTGTTCTATGCTACTCTGCTTACCCTTTGAGGGAGACAGGCGTGTTGTAGCATCAATTTCTGTAACTTACGAATAATAATGAAATCTCGATGTTTTGCCAAGTCGTAAAATCGTGTGAAGCAGGAGCAACTCTCTAGTTATGTTATATATATACATATTATATATATTCCATTCTTATTACCATCAAGGCAAACAGACGCGACGCGACAGCGCGATGCGACTCTAGTAGAACAATTTCTATGAAAACTTCATGGAAATTATTCTACTAGAGTCACGTCGGGCCTTTAACCACTGTAATATAATAACACTGAAGCGTTCGTTTCAATGTAAATAATTCCAATATATATATTCTATAAAATATGTATTTATCTATATACCCGGGTTATAGCAAATGTTGTTTGGTATAATGATTCAGTTTTTGTACTTTAGCTCCAATTTAGATCTTTAGAGCCATTCCGTTCTGAAATTACGATTCATTGACCCAAATATCAGTACCTATACCCCGGCTTGAACTATGTAAATGTATTCAATGGGTATTTGAAAACACGGTGTTTATAGCTTTAAACACCCTTTAAAACTACAATGTTTTGATGTATAAAATATATAATAAATTGTATTCTAGCTATCTATCTACTGCATAAGCTCTGCTAATCTCGGAATGTGAGGACGTTTTAAGAAAGCATAACATCTACATGTAAAAGTTTATCATCGGTAATCGTGCATCGTTTAAATAATCATAAGCTTCTAATTTAATAAACAATATTATCTGTGTACCTATGTTGTTTTATTATTATTACTTTTCCTGAAAGTGGTCCTGTTGTCTACAGTTACCTACGATGGAGTTTCTTGCCCATTCTTCTCCATACGAAACTACCTTTTGGAAGGGGCGACTAGAATCAATTCTATTTAAATGTAAATGTTGACGTTCAAAAGTGCCTTTTATGTGCCTATTTGAAATAAATGCTTTGACTTTGAAATATGAACGAGATATGCTCATTAAACACCATGTGCCTGAACTTTCCCAACCATGCTGGGTTCGGCTACCAGTCTAACCGGATGCAGCTGAATACCAGTATTTTACATGGAACGACTGCCCAATTGTCCTCCACAACCCAGTTATTGGGTAACACGATCCACTTGGCAAGGCTGGTTGTCAGACTTTCAGGCTTCTAACTACCCGTAACGACTGAAAGATTTACATATGACAGCCGGGACCAACGGCCTAACGTGCTTTCATAGTCACGAAGGAGTTTAGGTTGATGTGCTCATTACAGCATCAAAATTTTTCGAATTCTTTCAAATGACAGTAGGTGGAACCATCTATCATGTGTGCCTCAATACACACAAAGGTGATGGCTCTGTGGCTTTAGCGTCCACTTCCATTTCCCTTTTAGTAGAGGCCTATACCCACATGGAGTAGAGTATGGTGTGAAATCGTGCATACGTTTCCAGTAACTTACTTTATAGCTGTAAAGCCATAGAAAGCTAGAGATAGATTAATTACGACTTCTTCCTGCCTAGGTATGTCATATAGAAAACAAATATATATAACGGTGCAGGATAGCCTTTGCCAGAAATGGCCATTAGTGGTTCAGCAGCTTCAATATCATCAGGATTGTGCTGGGTTGTAGCAGTTCAACAGCGGCTCCCCAGACATCATCTCTGTCATCAGAAGAGCCGCCACGCAACCATCGATGCGACGCTCTGCTAGAGTGGCTGTCACCAGCCAGTGTCACCCTTACCCGACCTTTTCGGTGATTCCAGTGACTTCGTAACAAAACTGGACAGTGGCACTTGCTGCGCCGTCAAAAAAAAAAGTTAAAAAAAAGTGAAAAAGTGAAGAAAAAGTTATTTCGTATTTTATATAAAAATTCAAGACTAAGAGCTTGTGTGGGCACCCAAATATCGAGCTTATTTGTATACTCTGGGTATACTTTTCCAAATGGGTCAAAATTGTTTTGTGGTCAACCCCTAACTCTTCAGCAATGTCGTAACTACTAAATATGCGGTCGTTACTCAACTTGAAAAAAAATTGCATCGACTTTATCCGTAACATGGCGACCAAAACAAGCTGCATCTTTGAAATCAATATTCTCGGACTGAAAACGTTTGAACTAACTTTGTGTTACTTTTATTGACACTGCATTAAAGGTCTCTGCACACAGCGGGCGCGGCGCGGCGGGACGGGACGGCGACGCGACACTGAGCAGTTGTAATGTACTAGATATTACGGACGACGCCACACAGAGCCGTCCCGCTCGACGCGACGGTAACCGTCTCTCTCTCTCTCTCTAGTACATTACAACTGCTCAGTGTCGCGTCGCCGTCCCGTCCCGCCGCGCCGCGCCCGCTGTGTGCAGAGACCTTTAGTCCATAAACGTCACATGTTTTTTTCGCGGATTGTGTCGCATTTTTCCCATTTTTTTTGTAATAAAGCTTCAAAATGTATCGAATTTCTTCGTTATATTCACTCATTTTAGCGGACAGTAAATAAATTGAAAAATGGCGGGAAATCGTTTTTACTTTTTTTTTAATGACATCTATTTAATGGTATCAAAACCAGCCAAATACAAATAGTATAACCAAAGTGATTTTACTACAACTTTATACTTACGATATATATACGAAAAAACCTTTTCCCCGACCTATTACATACCCAACACGTTTTTCCAAGTTTTTCTTTGAAGAAAAACTTACACACCCGACTCGGTACATCACAACTCCAATTGAGTAGTCAAGATTGGTAAATTTTTCAGAGTACAGGAGGAAGAGAGGCCATACAAAAATAAAAATATTGAAACGAACTATTGTTTATTTCTGAAAAAAATGGACGAATGATAAAACAGTTTAAGACATCGACTTCATGTTCATATTATGTTCTAAATAATAAAAATAAGTCGACGTTGTAACAGATATGAATTTACAGCCGTATAAAACAATCACAACATGGCAATAACATAATGTTTCTGCTATTATGGTCTCTACACGCATGTAATAGTGTCGATAATTACCTGAACTATTTCGATATATAACCGCAATTGTTGCATGTACTTTATCAAATGGAAAAACAGGTTTTTATTTAATCAAGACATGGAATCAGTTAAAGTCTCGTGATTATAATTGTGAATGACACAAGAAACTAGTGGAGACATATTGTTGTATTGCGACAAATATTTTACCAATTCATTCAGTCAGAGACCAATACAAACGTCAGGTACTTAAAATCTATCTAGGTACCTCGGTTGCATTAAAGTTTTGATACAATTAAATTATGAAATATGGGATCTAAATGATGAAATACAAACAAATACGCTATATGGATATAAAGCCCAGAGTGACTGCAGTGAACATAGAACTGATTCTGAAAGTATTTAAACAATTTAAAGACACAAAACATTTCGATTTCTTAATCGATTAGGGTACCTTTCAAATAGTCATAGTGTCGGTATTTATATGAAATTAATAAATATTGTCTTCATAAAGTGTTAAAATTTAAGTATTAATCGTGTGTTCACGGCATTGTGACTAAATAACTAATCATTGTGACTAATTAACATAATTAATATTTTAATTCATATAGACACAATTGCTTGTTTCCTGACATTGTAATATACACATTCTACTTTTATTATTAATTGAATATACGGACACAGACAACCATGTACTAACATAATGCTCAACTACGCTTTCATACAAAACGTATTGAACAACAAAATGCAATGGCAAGAATTTCTACAACCTACTACAGTATTAACTTCTACTTCCAACTATACAACACAACTACATTTAACAATCTTTTAGTTCCCCTCAGCGACTTCAACGACACTACATTTCTACGATAAGTACGTGACATTTTCAGCTATAAACACTCGTTAATTTAGATCTCTACATAACATGTTACAACATCTAAGATAGTAAGTACATACTCATTATAAACTGCACAATACATGGGTACAGTCCCCTATGTCAGATTACGTAAATGGATATATTATGTTAACAGATATACATATAAAACAAATGCTTACTTCTTGAGAGCAAAAAGAGATCATAATTTTGTTTCGAATTATCATAAAACCTAACGTTACTTTATACTGCAATGAAATATATTTAAATACATATCGTATACGACTACCTACTCATATTTATTGCGAGATAACAAGATGAAACTACGATCAACATTAAATTACCAACTTAGTTATAAGCGTATTCTGTTTTAGCTACAATATCTTTATTACGATACAAAATAAATAAATAACACACGTAGATCTGACGTGAATTAAGTCGCTACTTCTATATCTCGTTTCAAATTCGTGACTCACCGATACGCGCAAAGAAACACAAATTAACTGTCAAACTATAAACTAGTATCACAAATTATTCTGCTGACATTAAGAACACAACTTTACTCTCAGAATAATCACTTTTCGATAAACGGACATAATTCACAAGTTTTGTACCAAAACAAATCTTTAATCGCTTGGAAGGCCACCTCTATTCTAACACACTAGCTAATTAGTTTCGCTACGAACAATTAAAGCTTTTGCTTGACGACTTGCAGTCGAAGCCGCTCTATTACAATGTATCTCTAAATAGGCATCTAATCTATGCATCACATTACGTCATCCGCATTGACGTATGAGAGCAAGGCATCTCAATTTATTTGACCAGTTCATACACAGTCTATACACTGGACGTGATCGAAACAATCAGCGGTATAGATGTGGAGCACCCAAGCATCTGGCCGTCACCGGTCACCCTGGAGAGCCGGGTGTGCGGACGAGTGCGTCGCAAGTCGGCGGTCGCGCCGCCTCTGTCACTGCAGGGTCCTTCACACTATCAACGTCAATTCACTCCCACCGGTAAACACTTGCACTGTTTGACCTTCTGTAACCGCTTGCGTCTGAACGGCGGGTTCTGTCCAGGACAACGCAGAGTCACTGTCACCCAGGTGAACTTCTTAGGCCTACAAAACGAACAAGACTTGAAGGCTGGCTGTGGCCGGTCGGCGTCGTTGTCGCGTCGCCGCGGGCCCTTCGGTATGTAAAACGAGTTGCACTGTCCGTAACAGAATTTGTTTATCACTGTTGTGGGCAGACAGCCTTTTTCTCGGATTTTCTGAACCAAAGGTTCTGTTTTACACCAATCTTCCTTAAGATAGTCCTTCTTAGTCACGACCAAGGCGTTTTTGGATGATTTCAATAGTTTTCTGAATTCAACACCCGAGGGCAATTCCGTGGTGTCTTCTTGCTCCGGCAAGGAGACCACCATGCCTGTTTCAGAACTGCCATCTCCGAGTTCGTTTCTTTGCACGAAAGAAGTCGATGATGATGCAGTGGCTTGTTCCGCTCGCTGTCTCTCCTCGAGAAACCTCTGCACTTGTTCGGTGTTGATGATGTCCAGGATGGAGTCGGTCGGGGTAAACGGCTTCCTGTTTCCGACACCAGGGCCGGCGCACACCCCGCTGGCTGCCAAGAGGGCTGCAGCCGCCAGCCAAATATGCGATTTTGATAAATTCTCCATCTGCAACAATAAAATTGGTCATTAATAAAAACATTAAATTCGCAGCAATTAAATTGCCTCCGTTCAAATAAGGCGTCGCGTTAATTTTAGTCCGTAGGCTTCGGCGGAGCGGATGTCGTAGGCTAAACTCACGTTGTATCTAGAGATGGGAGCCAACATGTCGTAGGCAGTGCGTCGGTGTAGTCAGTCCGCGAGCGCGCGCTGTGTGCGTGTGCGCAGGGCCGGCCGGCGGAGCGGTAATGAGCGCAAGCGCGGCTCAATGGACCACCGCTCAATGAACGAGAGATGAGTCACGCACCGCGCCTCCGCCACAGAACCGTTACTACCAGTCGCGCGCGCAGACACGACACCTCGCACCACATTTGTTCGGATTACTGCCGGCGGCCACAATCGAAACGATCCTTTTACAAAGAGCTTTCTTTACGTTAAACGGCCATCTGTTTCTAAACAATTGTATAACTCTCGGTAATCACTAAAGTTACCGATAAACGTGAGTTGTTTTTAAGCCAATTAAAGCAGTTTTGTCAGGTGGATGGGCAAATACTCGGATGAATGTAGGATGGAGTGTGGAGTAAGGCAAGGGTGGTTAACCTCACCTACTCTATATAATTTATATGTAAATGGACTGCTTGAGGAGCTCAGCAGTGCTGGAGTCGGTTCTTCAGTGGATGGTGTTTTTTACGAACAATATTAGCTATGCTGATGACATGGTGCTTCTGGGCCTCTCAATCAGTTCCGTGAGGTCACTATTGAACATAATTTGAACGGTATGCAATGGCCCACGGGCTCAAGTACAATGTTCAGAAGAGCGAGCTGCTAGTTTTAAGGCTGGAACAGTTTTTTTTTAAACTACCCTTTTCCTCCGATCACACTAAATGGAACCGTCCTACAGCGAGTATCCAAATTTAAGTACTTGGGTCACTGGGTCAATGAGAAACTAATATGATGATATGGACATGATAGGGAGCGCAGGGCATTGTCGGTACTCGCCGGTTTGCGCGATGCTCACGTGACGTTAAAGTCACACTATTCAAAAGCTACTGCCAAACGTTATACACGTGTAACCTGTGAAGCAATTATACTAAAAAGCCTGCAATGCTCTGCGCGTCCAGTATAACAACGCGTACAGGGGTTTGTTGGGGCTCCCATAGCGGTGCAGTGCCTCCGGTATGTTCGCCGACCACAGCACGGTCGACTTCCAGGCGGTGCTTCGCAAAAGAACGGCCGTCCCTGTGGTCCCGGGTAAAGGGTAGCACCAACACGCTTCTGAGCGTGATGTCAGACAGAGTGGACAGCCAAATCCTGAAGCATTATATCGCTCAAGCAAGTCCAAAATAATCATTATTTTAAGTTCTACTAACATGGCCATAAGTATCTACCTGCTAACATAATAATTATGGACTTGTATCAATTACTGTATGCTTGGTCTGAAATAAATATCTTCATTTCATATCATAAAGTGTCAACTAGCGACAGATGTTCAATTCTTGGTTTTTTTTTCTACTGTTTTAATTAATTCAGCATTTTACTCAAAAAGAAAATTCATTACACTGGATTTACTCAGCAATACAATCAAAATCCCCGCAGATGTGCGCAACAATTAGGCAGAATGGGTATTCTGCCTAAATGTTGCGCACCTCTCATTGTAGTGATTCCGCCAGGTATGATCGGAGAGATTTCCTCACGTATCGCGGTGCGCGGCGCCTGCCTGGGCCATAGGCTAGGCGCCGGCGCACATGTTGCCCATCTCGAATCAACGCGCTTCCGCCCATTTGTGCGGCCCACAATGCCCATACAAATGTGAACGTTCTCTATACCATCCGCAGCCTTCTGCGAACCGTAGGCGCTACGTGTGGGTGCCGATGTTCAATTACAAATTTTTAACAATATATTTTTGAAAACCTCTGTGTAGTACCGATGGCATTCTTTATTCAAATGGGCAGGAAGTCCGTTGAACTGCATAATGGTTGTGACTTTTTTTATTTATTGCTAAAGGTAACTGTCATAGATAGCTGGTTTAAAGAGGTTTTATTTTATACACACACTACAAATAAATAAATAACGGCTACCTAGAAAACTAAACACACGGATCTTAAGAAATATAAATTAATAATTTGATTACACCTTCAATACCAGTAATTGAAAGAAAATATATAAGTATAAGCTACCTACACTGTATTGGTTTCTGTGAAGGTTTAATTAGAGGTTTGATTTATAATCAAGGCAATCAATCCATTAAAACATTATCATATAACTTGTGCAAATTGTTCGAGCCATTTTAATATGACTATACAAGTTATGTGAGATGTTGTAGGTAAACAAATACATGCATATAAAATATAGGGACAGGTACGGTAAATTTCGAAGAATTATTCCAATATTATAAATAACAGTGAAGCTATTAATTCTAAAGGATCTCACATTCTTTGGCGCAAAGGAAAAATTTTACGACAAAAGGAAGTCGTTTTTAAATCGTTCGTTTATTTTTTCTATTACTACAGGGGCGCTTAGCATTCCTCGGCGAAGGAATTTCATTCATTCATGAGCGTTTTGTTCGCGTAGAGCTGTCAAAAAATGAGAGCATAATAGGCGTTAAGACGACCCTTAGCGACAGGCCGTCTGCATCGCCCACGCATATACAGCGGGTTACACTTTAATTATTTTGTCGATATATTGTGAACTGTTTTTAGATTATTTTATATCTTTCCGTACAAACATTATAGCATCGTGATTTTGTGTTTTTTTCTGTCTCCTAAGATACAGGACTACCTAGTTTAGGAGACAGGGTTACATAACCTGTGTAGATTTATGTAGATATACCTTGCTATTTTGTACATCTGTTTTTGTGTATCATGAATCTTGTGTGTATCGTAACAAAGATTATTATTATTATTATTATTTTCTCAAGTTTAGGTAAGAGAACGCCATGTGCTACGATCATAACATGCCCTGTGGCTAATCTTCCATAAAATCTTTATACGACATTTTTGTTTAGTAGTCATATAACGTCCATATGTCTAAGTTGCATAATCGTATCATAATAATTTATGCGCCCAACTACATTAAAACATAAACCAATTAGCTCAAAGATAAATATTTAAATCTTCATGAAAACGCACATAAATTAATATCATGACAAGTTGCAAATATTTTTATAATTCATCATTGCGTAGTTTTACGATAGATGATTACAGGCTTTTATGCAGATGAACACTATTATAATAAATAACTATAGTCATAAATAAAGTCTACACTATTATTGACAAATGATAAACACAATTACGATTCACAAGTGATTGAGTATTCAAAACAATTATTTGTCTTACCATAAATTTTAATAGTGCGATGCAAAGCAATGTGTTAGTTCCATTGAAACTGATGCTTTGATATTGACAAAAAACCTACGTTACATTAAGAATACATAAATAAAAGATAGCAAGAAGCTCTTAAGGTTTTGTGTTTCTTAGAATACAATAAACGATTGATCGATAAACATTTTAGCATCGAGACAGTTATGCAACAGCCTGTATATGTCGGGGTCCTGTGATGTATGAACGATACACCTTTACGTATCGGTGAGAACGAATTCTAAGAAGAATCTCAGGAATTAAAACATTTAAGTGTTCCAAATGATGTTATAGATCAATATTGTTCAATCGTAATATTTTATACTTTATGATAACGTCCCGGATGTTATTGTAAATTGTACGTGTCAGTTAATTATTTTATTAATAAGTTTGACTGTAAATAAACACAGGATAGGTAATATCTTCATAATTATTCAGTCGAATACAACATCTTATACCTGTACCTACATTCATAGCAAATAAAGTTCTGATTCTGATTCTGAATGTGTAAAATCCAAAAGCCACAGTTTGCTTAAAATGACATAAACTAAAGCATTTAAATCTATTTTTTTTAACACTTTTTGTATTAGGTAGTTGACTAGGTTTTTAGGTATCTCTCTAATTATTAAACACTCTGTACTCAAAATTCGGCGTCTTTGTCTCAGACAAATTACAAGTTAAATTGTCTGAAGTTATTAACTGCACTCATTAATTTATTTCATTCAGTCACCGGTTACATCATCTCGTGTAGTTCCTTTAGTATTTCGACTAAAATACATGGAGTTCGCGACACAGTCAAATACATACCTATTGTTACGTTTGGTTCGATGCACAACAGGAATGCATTACAAGAAACCCATTTAATCAGCGTTGGAGTAATGTGTACCGCGACTGTGAGGCGCCGCTACGTATTGTTGACCATCTATATATCAAGTAAGTTTAATCGTCTCCAATCGCTTTGATCAACGCTTGAATTGCGGCGCCGGCGCACTGCCCGCATTATGCCGCGCTCACACAAAAAACGGGAACAGAAAAGGTAAAGTTCCTCAAACGCCAGGTACAGACGTTTAATGCGAGCAGACGTATAAATCAAACCGAGGTCTCTAACAACTTATGACATAAAATCCTTTATTATTCACACGGATTCGAATAAAAAAGTATCGACGGTGAATAGCCGGCGCGGGCGCAGCGGAGGCCGGCGCGCCACGCATCGAATAACATTATAGGATTAAGAACACTTTTAGTTTCTTTTTGAATGGAACAATTAGAGTTGGACGTGATAGGTGTGACAAAAAATATCTTAAAGTTTTTGCTCCTATAAGGGATCAGCTTTACATGCCTGCTGCGCCTGCCTAAAATATGTTTCTGGGAAATTGGATTAGGTGATGCGCGAAATCGGTTTTTGTACCTTTTTGTAAAGGTGCGAGGGAATCGATTTAATATTATAATTAATTGAAACTTATGTTACCTGCCTGTGTAGGTATTAAAATAATAAACAGAATTATTTATTCACGTCAAATGATTTTATTCGACCCGAAATCCCACGATTGAGTAAGTAGGGCAAACACGAACATAGCATATTATTAATTGAAAAATCTTATATTCTGTCAAGAATCAGTTAGCTATGTCTCGATGTAAATTATCTATGCTCAGTAACGCTATATTAAAAACTCTATAAAAGCGATTATGCACACTTGTATTTCCTAGGAAATTTGATATGGAGATACGAACAGACGCGAGTCTAGACTGGTCGTCATCTAGACAATACCTATTGGTACATACGAAAACAGCGTTTATTTTTAGTAACATATGAACGTACCAATTAGTAAGAAACCTAACCTAAAAATACTTATTGACTAGTGGGGCGACTCTGTTTCGCCTGGGCGGAAAACTTATTTTTGGGTGCACGGTATTTTTGCCGATTTTGCCGTTTTTACATATACCATTAAACCATACCACCATTACTATTAAATATCTCTGCTGCACGGGGATGTTCCGATGGCCTACACAATAAATGGTCACACCTCGAAAACTCCCAAAGCACAGGCATGGGGGTCAATTCTCTCTTGTTAATAGGTAAAGAGAATTCTGCTGCCTACGTGTTTGATATAATGTTTTCGATGATAGAAATGTACACAACTCTATTCTCTCAATCCTTTTTGCTTGTTTTGAAGAGATAGAAAGTAAAATACGACCGAAGCACTTCACTTCCCGCGCAAGTTGTATTCTCGATCGAGGAAACAGGTTATTGTGGTGCTTCTACGCCAATAATAGTATCACAGCACTTAAGCAGCATTATGATCTTTGCATGCAACATTTTATTGCTTTTCTAAGCTTCCTCCTTACTAAATACCTGCTACACTACGCATTGCAAGAGCAGGAGACACAGGAGCTCGTGGCTAAATAATAAAAGCCACACGGGTTGGTCGAAGGTAAAGCTACGCTTGCTGCGGTGGATTCGAGGATGGGTCCATTACACATTGAGACCCCTCCGGGCCTCTAAAAGCACGTTACGCCGTTGGTCCTGGTTTTTATTCGTAGATCTTTGACAGTCGTTACGGATAGTCAGAAGTACAAAAGTCTGACCACCAGGCTTACCAAGGGGTATCGAGTTACCCAGTACAGTAGTACCCAACTGATATGGCGCGTCGTGAATCTTCGTTCGCGCAGAAAAGAAAGTATGGCTCCGAAGATTAACGAAAGAATGCTCAAAACTTACAATCAACCTTAGGTCACTATTATAAGGTACATAATACATTGCAGCTGTTAGTTCCGTCTCACTCGCAAGCCACACCCCTCCGCACAATTACACTTCGTGCCAATTTTATCGGGCCACCAGTTTTTATCAAATATAAATATTTAATTAAAAATACAGGTTATTTAAAATGTACGATTTATTTAATAAACAATAGAAAAAACTTAATCTAAAGGCCGCACTCCTGCTATCCCAGTATCCCAGTAAAAAGGGGGCACCCCTTTTAAGGAACTCATTTTAAATCATAAAAAGAAAAATTTTTTTTGCATCTACGTGTACTTTTACATGCCACGCGGCACGCGCTAACATGGCGGCAGCTGCCGACCAATAGCGGTACAGGAAAAAGAAGCGCGGTACGTGGAGCGTGCCGATTGGTCAATAGCATTTCCCGCGCTTTAAAAATTCATCTTCTGCGTAGGTACATCGGTAAGCCATATCAGTTGGGTACTACTGTAACTGGGTTGTGGAGGTCACATTGGCAGTCGCTCTATGTAAAATACTGGTATTCAGCTGCATCCGGTTAGACTGGAAGCTGACCGCAACATAGTGGAGAAAAGACTTAAAATGAACCTGCTTATTGATTGACTATTCATTGCAGTAAGGAAAAATACCTAATTAAATGATTATATCGTGAAACGCGTAGGGAACGACACACGGCAGAATTTTAGTACAATATTTATGAACAAACGTACGTTTTCCTGTTGTTTTATTTGTTAGTGTAGAAGTTACTGTGACTGCACAATAATTGATGTACAGTACTACTGGCCAAGACCAATGGCTGATTGGTGTATTTGGTAGATGCAATCAACGGTACATGACGACATTGACCGTGCTAAAGACGTATGATGCAGCCAATACTTGATAGAGAGAAGCAGCACTAGTTACGGCTCTTTAAAAGATTAGCTTAATCGGCCTACAATGCTCCCACTGCTGGGACACAGGCCTCCGCTCGGTGAGAGGGAGTGTGCCGTAATCTACCACGCGGGCCCAATGCGGGTTGGTGGATGTCACATGTCTTCGATTTTATTTTTTCTTGGACATGCTGGTTTCTTCGCGATGTTTTCGTTGACCGTTTTGAGAGCAGTGGCGATCAAATTAAATACACGAAGTAAAGTGTCTGCCTGGGTTCGAACTCACGACGTGCACCTCGTAAGTCGGGGCCGATACAACTAGGCCATCAGTGCTCCCTCACTTTAAAATAACGCTTAGTTTAAAAGTTACTTGCAGACCTCAGATCATCGTCACGGCGTCCTCACCTACCGCCTGACGCAGGTCCTCACCGGACACGGATGTTTTGGGAGGTTCCTGCACATCATCAGGCGGGAGGAAACGCCCGGGTGTCACCACTGCGATGATCGCCCCGAGGACACGGTGGAGCATACGGTGGGGGCCTGCCCTGCATGGGCGGAGCACCGCCGTGTCCTCGTAGAGGCGATCGGCAGCGGCGGCGACCTCTCACGCCCGGCCCTGGTTCAAGCCATGGTGCCAGCCATGGTGGGAGAGGGAGAGAGTCTCCCATCCAAGCCGCCGCGGTGGACGCTCCGGGCGTCGGGAGCCGCGTGACGACTCCCGGCCACCGTAGGCGCGGGCCTGCGGGCGGTGAGTAATGGGTAGCTCACCGTCCGATCAGGACCAGGCCCATGCTGGACGGCGCGTACGTGTTCCACGCGCGCCTCAAAGAGATGTCAGCATCGAAGAAGGGGCCCACTAGGGCCCAAGCCTGCCGGGAAAGCGGGATCATCCGAAAGGGGTACCGCTGACCCGGAACATAAAGGGCCAAGGAAGGAACACGGGTGGGTTTTAGTCAGTAAGAGTCTGACACTCCCTTCCGCTCCACCCAGAGCGGGAGGGGTCATTTGATGATGTCCCATCCTCGAAAAAAAAAAAACAAGACCCCAGATCATATAAACACAGTTGCAGACCACTAAAAATATATACCAATGTTTTAAAGGTGATTCTCGTTTGTTTCTTCGACCATAGCATAATATAACACCACGCCTGCTTTCTCGGATGAGTTAGGCAGAAGTGTGCCTATAGTACCTACTTCTACCACCATTGTTATGTCCATTATACCCTACATGATGGTTAAAGCCTTTTGCAGCAAACCCAGCGAATAGGTGTATTTTGCTCAAAATTTAACCAAATTATAAGTATTTTCAAGTTGGAAATGAGCACGCTTATCAACATACGTTTAAACTCATTGGTAAAACCGACCTATTTAGGTACTAGTCTGTTGGAGGTTTCCAAAAAAACCTACCGACTTGGTGTACATTGAAGTGATAACTATTTATGTAGGTTGTGACAATATGCCATTAGGGATTTCCTGAAAACACCTTAATTCTAGTAAGTACCGCATGATATTGAACAAATCCTTATATGTTACATAATGTAAAACTTATTTGGGCGTACGCAAAAACCCATTACTTACGGTACTACACTACAAAAATTTCAACCTTTCTCTTACAAACAATCGCATTTTATTTATTAGATAACATATTTGTTTGTCATTGTTGACAAAGCATAGCGCACTTTGTACTAAGTAAGATCTTATACTTATGTTTATTATAATGTAATTACCTATGTTTGACAAATAAATGATTCTGATTTTAGATATTAGATTTTTTCACGCCGGACCCAAGGCACCCCTGCAGGATACCCCGGGGGGTGCCATGGCAACTTGGATTCGAACTCGTGGCACCCCCGGGTCAATTAGCGCAGTGCTTGCATATAATATATCAAAAAAAATAAAAAAACGCACGAACCGAGCGAGTGAAGCGAGCGGTGCCGCGGTAGCGACCGGCGAGTGCCAGAAACGACTAGATTATAAAGAAAAAAAATACTTTGGTAGGTTTAAAGAACTGTCTTGTACCTGCTTGTAAATTATTTGACTCAAATGGAAATAGATTGAAATTATTTTGTCACTGTTGTCCATCTGTTCCATAAATTCGAATAGTAGATTCACGGGAGCTGGGAAATAGAACACAACTGATACTTCGTTGTATGGATTTGAGGACCTGGGGGTGCCACAGGTCCGAATTCCAGTTCCCGTGGTCCCAGAGGTATCCTCCACGGGTGCCTTGGGTCAGGAATGCATTTTTTTACTTTCTGTAGTTTATTAACTTTAATTTGTCGCTCATTTTGTAGCTGCTGTAAGGATTACTTTGTGAATAAAGGGTTTTTCAATAGGGACGCCTGAATTTTGACAGCGCATAGCGGCCATCTTGGTAAAGCGATAGCTGTCAAATTTGGCATGAAAACTTATTTAGTCGTGGCATCTCACCATGAAACGCTACACGCTTCAACAACGCGTAGAATTTATTAAAATTTATTATCAAAATAAATTTCATGCGCAAGGAGCCGCGCTCACTGTATTCAAATGAGTGAAATTCGAAGGCTTCGTCGTCTCGCGTGGTGGCGACATCAACTGGCCACCGAGATCGTGTGACTTAACACCGCTCGACTACTTTCTGTGGGGTTGCGTGAAATCTCTAGTCTATGCAGACAAACCACAGTCAATTGCCGCCCGAAGGCCAACATAACTCGCGCTCTTCGTGAAATTGAGCCCCATTTATGCGAAGATGTCATCCAAAATTGGTCCGCGGCGGCCATTTGGCTGACCATCCATACATAATGTCATCGAATATCCTTTAAAATAAAATAAAAATGGTGGCAATATCAGTTAACTATTTTATTTTTAAGTTCGATCGCTCTTAATGGAAAACCCTGTATATATGGATATAATACGTGCTAATTATAAGTCAACCGTTTATGACGGAGATCGGAACTGTTTATTCTAAACACAGGTACTTTCGTGACCTATCTAGGAGAACAGTATACGGCACTAATTAACTAGATTAAGAAACTTCATGCCTGGGCTTCGTACATTACCTTGCCATGTAATCTGCGAGGTAATAGCGTGACACACTAACAGTAGAAATGGCTTTCATTTTGACAGTTCAACAACATTCATTGCGTTATTTGCGTTGTTGAGCAGACAAATTTTTCGAACACATGAAGCAATGGATTAGCAATATCCTTCAGAATTATTCAGATTTTGGTTGATAGTGTGTTACACAATTAGGGTGCTGGTCCTAGTTTGATATAAAAATCTTTATTACCTATTATTTTAATAACAGGTAACTTTTATTTAAAACTCCACATTCCAAGCGGATCTTCCTCTTCCAAGTTAGGCGGTAGACCACCAGGCTCAGTTATCGATTAGAATTGACGCAAACGCGGTGGGCGCTAATGCCTAATATAGGCCTATGACGTCACTCGTTATTGATTATTGTTATATTCGTCATACACGAGTAATTAATTCACTCATGCGTTTGATGTGTGTAAGGAAAAATTATGATTTCAATGAATAATCTTCACATAATCAATAAATAATAATCTTCACTTAATCAATAAATAATCTTCACATAATCAATAAATAATAATCTTCACTTAATCAATAAATAATCTTCACATAATCAATGAATAATCTTCAGATAATCAATAAATAAGCATAGTTAATAACAATATATTTAACACAACATAACATAACATCACGCCTCGCTTTCCTCGGAGGGTTCGGCAGAGGTGTACACCCAAATTTCGCCAGTTATGTTTAAATATATTTAACGGTTAACTAATTAGTTTGTTTTATCAGTAAGTATTATTACATTTATGAAAAGGCAAAACATAATTAAAAATGTAAAAAATTAATAATAGTTTTAAAAAACAAAAAAAACACGCTTTTGTAGATAATAAGATAGATTTTTTTTTATTTTTTTTAATCTATTATTTATATTCTATTTTTAGTGCGGTTAACTACAAAAGCGTGTTTTTTTGGACCGAAATTCTTTTACGCGGCTTACAGTAGATTGAACTGGCAGAAATCGTCACGTAACGAAAAACGTTATGCCCCCTCCAAGCGACCTTCCTCTCTTTCTCTTTCTTACTGTCTCTTTCTATGTTATACGGTTGTATGTGTATGTTTGTGAGTGTGCGAGTTTTGATATTATATCGTTGACCGTACACAATACTTACGGTCAAACTACTACGGTACTATGCAAAGATCAACACACACACAACACACGTAACACAGTCTATGACTAGCGCGGAAGATAAAGAATTTTTTCTGTATACCGCCAATTAGTTTATTTGTTCATACATAGTTCTAAAATCAGATTTTTTGTTTTTGTTAAGTTGAAATCCAAAGAAAACGTATAATTTTAGCGTACGAAAATGATTACTAATTAAGAATTATGAATTTTTAAGAATACGTGTTTTTGGAAACTTAATGTAAGTAGGTACTTACTAAGATTAATACTTGGTCTTAAGTTGTGGTATACAATGTAACACTTACGTTGGAAATAAATTCTATTATATTCTATCAAACCGTGGATGTCTCAATACACGTCTAAGAACAATAAAATTGTTATATAATGTGCAAAACTCCCTCCTGACTACCCCTACATGTAGTCGTATGCTTGTCTCAAAGATCGAACCATGCATATCGCAAACTCACAATGCACGGCTAAGAACAGTTAAAGTTATATGGCGTACATAACTCCCCGACTACTCCTACGACTAGTCGCATGCTTACCTCAAAGGTTGAACCATGCATGTCTCTAAACGTGGCTCAGTTTGTTTTTTTATGTAAGTATTATTATAGCAATTCACCGTTAAAGTCAAGATTTTGTAGATTTTAACTACAATTGAAATATATTCGATATTAACTTGTTGGAAAACTACAGTACACAATATTTTATTCAAAGTGGGTAACTTATGTATGGAATGGAAAATTTGCACGCCTACTGCCTTCCTTGGATGTGGTAGCTGTTTCTCAGGCTCCCTCTCCGGAAAGTTTATTGTATACGTGCACTTGGCACAAAGATACTACCGGGTATCAGGGATGAAAAAGTCGTTAATCCTGAGGATCCTGGCAACGATGATGGTACAAACTATTTAAATTATGACATAGTCAGCGGTCCTTTATAAGTGTGCGAAGTTTTAAATTAACCCGTCGTTTTGAAGGGGATGAAAATCGAGTTAAAAAAATCCGTTACATAGATCCATAGATACATACCAAGCTAATAAAAGCGTGTTAAAAAACCATAATCTTTGTATTTTCACTGCAGTTCCCAACTTCCTCACTCTACTCTATTTTCTATCGTTTATTTTTCTTCCGATGATGAAAAGTTATAATACATAGTTTAAAGTTTAAAAAAATAAATATTAATTTGAAAATTCCTAACAAAAAATGTAATAGAAAATATTACAAGAATTACGTCACACAGTAAGTGATGCCTTCACGACATAAGATAAATCACAAGTTAAGTTTGT
Organism: Brachylomia viminalis; assembly: GCA_937001585.2. Lineage (NCBI taxonomy): Eukaryota > Metazoa > Arthropoda > Insecta > Lepidoptera > Noctuidae > Brachylomia > Brachylomia viminalis. The sequence continues at coordinate 6,161,919 of OW443302.2, read as the reverse complement.
TTGTCCTCTTTGCCTACCATTCTTCGTCATTTTATTTATTAGGCTGGAACACTTTTTCGCAGACTTAGTGAACTATTTTATTTTTTTATAGGACTTGGGTTTATTGTGTTAGCAAAATAAATAATCTAAGTTGGTCTGTTGACATTATATATCATGAAACGAAGCGACCTAGTTTTAACCTTTTTTTCAGCAATGCAATTCAATGAGTTTGTTCAAAAACGCTTTTCAACTGCTTAGGTTGACGATGTTAAATTCGGCCAGCGAATTCGTCCGCGTGAAATTTCTTGTTTTAAGAGCGTTTATACCTTATGAGTGGCAACGTCGCAATTTAGTGTCATATTTCGTGGTTTTCAATTTTTATCATTTAATCGGAGCTATATTTTAAAAATCCGTTTAATTAACATTTTAAAATTACGTGAAAGTGTTTAAAAAGTAAGTAACCGTAATGCTTACAGTTATTTTACAATGAAAATAACGCCCTGCAAGTTTCCAATGTATTATTTGCATATAAATAGAACTGTAAACGCAACGATTTCTTACCTTTTACACAGTTTCCACATAATTCTAAAAAGTTAATTAAACAGATTTTTTAAATATAGCTCCGATTAAATGATAAAAATTAAAAACCACGAAATATGACACTAAATTGCGACGTTGCCACTCATAAGGTATAAACGCTCTTAACATAAAATATAGGTATCCTATAGCCCCGTGACGTCGTTTTCGCTTAGCGTTCTTTCTGATTTTTTTTCTTTTTGCTCGGCGCCTAAGGGTCGGAAGTTTGATGTTAAATAGCCTAACCTTCCTCGAGAATTGGGCTCAAAGTCAAAGTCAAAGTCAAAGCATTTATTTCAAATAGGCACATAAAAGGCACTTTTGAACGTCAACATTTACATTTAAATAGAATTGATTCTAGTCGCCCCTTCCAAAAGGTAGTTTCGTATGGAGAAGAATGGGCAAGAAACTCCATCGTTACTCTTTTAAAATGTGTTACAATACTTTGTATACATTAATTATATAATTATATGTGAAGACGATGCACCTATAATAAAAATTACCCTACCAAAATAGGTAAAAAGAATTTAATAAACGTAGCAATGATAAATAAGTTAATTAAATGATAGATACATGGTGTTCACATATTTACAAACATTGTAAAAGTATACGATTTCCCAAATTATGTAACCAATTAATATGTCAGTGTGTGAGTTAAAGTAGTCACAGAATGTAAACCAATGTCATAAGAATAACAAACCATACAATTAAAGTAGCAACAAGTTTTAATTTTGTCAAGATCCTAGATTGTCCCGTGGAGCTGGACCAGCATGTTTCCAAGCATTCTTATTTTGGATATAATCCTCTAATTTGTAATATGCTTGTTTACACAGTGAACTTTTTATATGAGTTTTAAATTTTCTTTCATTTAATTGCAATATATTACAAGGTATTTTGTTGTAGCATTTAACACAGTACCCCATAAAAGATGTATGTATTTTAGCTAATCTGAAAAATGGTTGATCAATTTTATCTTTATTTCTTGTATTAAAATTATGTCTATCACTTATTTTATTAAAAAGATGTAGATTTTTTCTTACGTACATAATATTTTCATAGATGAATTGGCAAGGTACCGTCATAATATTAATCCTTTTAAATAGTTCCCTGAGAGATTCGCGTTGACGTAGATTATAAATGGCTCTGACAGCTCTCTTTTGCAAAATAAAGATGGATTCAATGTCAGCAGCCCGACCCCACAGTAAAATGCCATACGACATAATGCTGTGGAAGTAGCTAAAATAGACCAAACGCGCGGTTTCTACATCTGTTAACTGTCTTATCTTTCTAACAGCATAAGCGGCCGAGCTTAGCCGCCCCGCAAGAGATGTTATATGAGGTCCCCATTGTAATTTCTCGTCTAGCGTGATTCCCAGAAAAACTGTGTGATTAATTAATTCCAGTTTTTCTCCATTCAACATGATGTCACACTCGCTACTTCTTACATTCGGTAATTTAAATTTAATGCATTTGGTTTTTTTACCATTTAGTACCAAATTATTTACCGTAAAATCTATCAAATGGCTATCAAATGTAAAAAGAATTTTTCAAATCCGACTGGCAGTTCCAGAGATTAGCGCGTTCAAACAAACAAACAAACTTCATTTTTGATAGTAATCATGAAACTGTCGATTGGCCAGATTATCATTTATCATTTACCATTTACTTAGATCGCCTACATACTCGTACTTTTTTTTTCGATATAGAGGCTCTAAATTGCATAATTCCGTATAATTTTTTTTAACATTTAAGAATAAGTATTATCAATGTTATCTTAGATTGTAATAAATAAAAAATAAATCTTGATACTGGTCTGATAATACAAATACTCAGGAGTGACATAAAAAAAAACAAAACGAGAACAAGTCACCAATTGTAGAAACGGCAGCTGATTTTGTAAGAGTTAGTACGATTTTTATTAAAAATATCAATAATTTGGTCATCCATGGGCATATGGCCATATGCCCATGGATGACCAAATTATTGATATTTTCAATCCCCCCCCCCCCCCCCAGGTTGGTTGGTTGGTTGGTTTTTGACCCTGAAACTGTCGATCGGCCAGATTATTATCTATAATAATCTGGCCGATCGACAGTTTCAGGGTTATGCATTATTTACGCCACACCCTGTATATAATAGATTTCATCTTCAGCTGCTAAAGTAGACCTTACAAAAAATCTGAGATATTTTTACACGTAATATAATAATACTTCGGAAATGCCGACACGAATCCTCAAATACATTGAAGTGGATCTAAATAGATGAATGCTCTAGCTAATGAACTCTAACGGATATGTATTCATATCTACAAATCACGAATTCATGGAAAACGAGTGATGTGAGACCTAAATGATGAAGTCTGCCTTTAAATGTTGCTAGGTATGTCTGGTATCCGTTGATGAATACCTATTATAAAAATCTTAACTCTCTACATCTATATGACTTATTTTGTGGTGTGCCTATGTAGAACATTTCCACAATAATTATATAGGCATTATAAAACGTAATTCGACGATTATCTCGATTAAAACTTGACTATTGTGCTAGTCATTACTCAATCATTACTGCTGTCAGAACGGTGAAGGAAAACATCGTGAGGAAAGCGGCATGTCCTAGAACCAAAAGCTCGACGACATGTGACATCTACCAACCAGCACTGGGCCCGCGTGGTGGATTATAGCCCACTACGTCACGAAGGGCGTGAGCTTAGGCTTGGTTGACCATAGGCCGCGATAGTTTCCTTCTGCGAGACAGTCGTCTCGCAGAAGGAGGCTGCGGAAAGGGAGAGGGAGATCTCGTCCACTCACCGGGCCCGCAGAAGGCGCACCGGGCGTCGGCGGAGGGCGGCCAACGCCCTCTTCCAGCCCCCCTAAATGGGTCCAGGGGCGACGGACTCGGGGACGTCCGTCGCCCCCCACACACCAGGACCCGAGGTGGCGGCGCGTAGTGTTCCACGCGCGCCCCTCTTAGACGTCGCGGGGGAAGTCAAACACCTCACTCCCCCTCCAGACCCGAAGAGGCCCGCAGTGGCGGCCCGGCACCAGTCGGGGGTTGCGGAAGGATCATACGTTCCCGCGACCCCCGGCGTAGGTGTGAGATGGAACACCGGGGTGGTTTTTAGTCAGTAAGAGTCTGACAGACCCCGCCACCCGCCCCAGGGCGGCGGACATCCATGAGGATTTTCCACCCCGGAAACAAAAAAAAAATGGTTGACCATAGGCCTCCATTTCCTTGTGCAAATCCAGACACTCCTGTGCCACCCTCATCCAGATTCTACCCGCGATGGTAACCCAAGTTCATTTGAGTTCCATAATGATACCTATTGGGAAGTACTTTACAGAGCTAAGCACGAATATTTTTCGACACAACCGATAGGTTCGAACGACCATCGAAAATGTAATAATTTAATATTAACGAATTATCTAAAAATAACACACGTTTCATTTACCTACAACATATTTACGGCCTTGGATATAGCTCATAAGTAATCAATTAGTAGGCTTTATTAAATTAACCACAGGAAAGGTTTCATCCATATTATTTACCCATAATATATAGAACTTATACCACAAATTACATATTTAAGTCCCCACCTCATTGACATAAGGCACTGCACTGCACACACTAAAAATATAACAGTTTTGTGTATCACATGCTGCAGCTTTGTGTATCACATACTGCAGCTTTTTGTATCACATGCTGCAGCTTTGTGTATCATATGCTGCAGCTTTGTGTATCATATGCTGCAGCTTTGTGTATCATATGCCGCAGCTTTGTGTATCATATGCTGCAGTTTTGTGTATCATATGCTGCAATGTTGTGTATCACATGCTGCAGCTTTGTGTATCATATGCTGCAGCTTTGTGTATCATATGCTGCAGTTTTGTGTATCATATGCTGCAATGTTGTGTATCATATACTGCAGCTTTGTGTATCATATGCTGCAATGTTGTGTATCATATGCTGCAGTTTTATGTATCATATGCTGCATTTTTATGCATTCTTGTGTATCATATGCTGCAATTTTGTGTATCACATGCTGCAGTTTTGTGTGTCATAATATGCTGCAGTTTAGCGTCCAATCAAATTGTTCAGAAGGTAGTTTGCCTATGAAACTGTTTTGTTGTGAGTGCGTCCACCATGATTGTTCTCATATAGCAATATTCTGAGTAATCTAAAAGACAGTCACTATCCAGTCACAACCTTAGACTGGTAAAAATGTCGGGAATTTCACACCGAACCTTGCGGTCAGGGTCTCATGATTTATTATCAACATTCAAATAAAATTAAACATGAAACTAATTATTGTGGTATTACTCATAAACGCGTTCTTTAATGTTTAGGAGATCTTACAAGTGGTTTTACAAATGGTTGGTGTCATATATATTACGGTTTTTACTAAAAATTGCGTTAAGTGGTGACTAAGTTCTAATGTTATCTAGTCACCAAGCACCAGGGAGCTTGGGAAGGAATGTGATAGAGGCTTGTGCCATTCGTTTCTTGTCAACAGTTACACAATATAATATGTTGAACATCCTAATATATTTTGAATTTGTAATTGAACCTGACATTGGTTACTTTAGGTACATTATCCAGATATTACCCAGATTTTCCCTCTTGAATTTACCTACCGCAGGTTAAAATTACAGACAGGCGCTATACTTTGTGTAAATTATTTAATTACCACTGCTCTCAAAACGGTGAAGAAAACATCGTGAGGAAACCGGCATGTCCTAGAACCAAAAATTCGACGACATGTGACATCTATCAACCCGCAGTGTGCCCACGTGGTGGATTACGGCCCATTCCCTCTCTCCGAGAGGAGGCCTGTGTCCCAGCAGTTGGAACATGATAGGCTAATGATGATGATAGGGTTAAAATTAAGACGGTCGTTCTAATGTTGTTTCAAACGTTCAAATGTTTTCAGGAAAAGGTACAACCTATACCTTTTCCTGAACACATTTACTTAAAAACTTACACAATAGGTAACGAAAGATAACATAAACAATCCATTTTCAGGCAATAGGGCAAAACCGAGCATTGGAAAATTTATGACAGTTAACAGACTCATCATAGAGATATCTTATTAACGTCTAGCAGTGAAGCGCCACATCCCGTCATCGACTAACAACAAGCTCGCACTAGTGATGCGACACCGCTGTTTACACGGGCGTCATAATATCTCCATAATTAGCACTGCCGTCGCCCAACACACATTAATTCATTATAAACAATTCTCGGTTAAATTGCACCTGTAATTTGTACTGTTCAGTCGTGCGTTAACACGACAGAGTGTCATTATGTCATGGCATTTAATGCGCCAGCTCACGATTTAGCATAACAAATAATAGAGGTGTAACATTTTGAAACGAATGCAGAGGTTGGAATGTTTCCGCATGGATGTAAACCGATGGACATCTCTAGTGTTCCATAATTGCGCGTTTAAGTTCTTTAAATAATCAAGGATTTATGTTGTTATTATAGAATTTGCATACGAATTGACATAACAATGTAAACGATTGGCACATGTCTGGTGTTCGATGAAGACTTACTTAGTTGTTTGTTTGTAATAAATTAACTGTTGTGTAGTAACTTGGTGTTTTGATTTAAAATCTTATTTATTTATTTATTTAACCATTTATGTACACACTTATATAAAGAGACAAGAAGAAAATAACAGAAAAATTGGTACAATGGTGATGCTTATTTCTAATGAATTCTTAGTCGATTAATCTTATTATAGTTGTTAGCTGGAGACCAAACTTTTCTTGTAACTACAGTTTGTAACTTTGCCCAACTTTAGCTATCCGCTTTCAAGTTGACAATTTTTTTTTCAACCTTTTTATATCTTAACGCTTGATGAACAGTGAAACATATATTTTGCTTGAAAGTTTAGTGTTTAAAATAATGATTAGTTTCTCTTGTTCTATAACATAGCAGCCTGCCAACTTGACCCTAACCGTCTTATTACAAAACACGATCTAACTTTAGCCGGAGCCTAGACCTTTGAGCCAGTTTTTGTATTTCGAACTTTATGCCGACTATAGTAAAGTTCTTAATTCAAATTGACAACCTAACACCGGCCTAAGTTGTCGGTTTGGTAAAAGGAACTGTATTTCGATTTCTGTTAGGTTCTGATTTCAAAAACAGGCTCGATGGTTTAAACCTTGTCTAAAGAATACCTTGTTTTATAATAAGACCATAACTGTTACAGAGCAATTACTAAACTAATGGTTTCTCATTGTACAACCTACTGCCTTAATGTAACATGTGCCCCACCTGTTTTTTGATAAAGACAACAAGAACTGCGCCTTTGTTACTTTATTTATTTTATTTTACTAAACTTTTACATGAAACGGCCATCGGCCAATAAAATTAGTTAAAGGCAAAATTAATACTTTCATCTTAAAAAACTCCAGACATACTGACGTGATCGTCTTACAGTCGTCCGTGGGTATGTACATTTCTGCTGAGGAGTTTGTGACACCACTTTTTTTCCCCAGATAAAGCACTAGAAAGTGGTGAAGGGCGGGCGTTTTGGGGGACGATCTAACGTAATGTTGACGTTCAAAAAGTGCTGATTCACAACCTAGTTTGAATAAATGACTTTTGATTTAAGGTTTAACAAAATTCAAGAACTTGTTATTGTTTCAACAGGAAACCCTCAAAGGATAATAACTAGATACATTTAGATACAAAGGAGGAACTTCAATCTCCACGCGCGCCGTATTATTACGCTTCTAATAATACTTAAATGTTCGCTACAATCCTAATTCATAACATTAGATCTAGACTGAGCTTGCGGTAAGTACATTTTAGTTTTATCATAAACACATTATCTGGCAGATACTAGGTGGACCGGCGCCAGTTATATTATTAATTTAGTATTACACCGTTCTAATTCATAGCAGGCTAAGGAAATTATTCGGAAATTATTGTCTGAAATTCAGGTTTTGTTGTCTGGTTTCCACTTCCTTCAAAACCTTTTTGCTAGTTACGGTTTTTGGCCAGCACTAGCGGTCACGTTACCTAGGTACCTACTGATAATGTTGTGTTGTTTTTTTGCCGAAATGTAAGAATTTTAAGACCATTTCATAGAGTTCGGCGAAAAAACAAAATTCATTAAGGGCTTTTGATTGGTATACAATATTTGATGCATACCTTTGTGACGTCTAATGGAAATGGGACAGACAGGTACCTAACAGCTTCTATGGATCTTTCCTCAAGCAGCAATTACTTTGACCTACTTTGTCAAACCTACTTATTTCTAACCATACCTGAAGCTAGGACCTTGAACCTTAAGTTTTTTCGACTTTTTCTTTCTTAAAGATGACTCAAATTGACTCAAGTGTCGTGTTTATAGTCCGCTTATTACTAGTGGCAGCTTACCTTTAGATAGCATTTTGGGTAGGATTAAATACCTAAACTTTAATGACAGCGTCCGATGTAAGTATGGTAGACGAAGACAGTAACCAAATAGATTGGGATATCGACAGTAATATATGATTTATAAAATTACTACTAAACCTAGAAGCTAACTCCCAAGGAAACAAACAGTAGTGGAAGCAAGCAACAACACAATCATTTACCGACGGCTGCAAACAAAATCCGCATAGCACGTAGGTAGTACATTTCGCGGTGAGCTGCGTACGATCCGGCGAACAATTTACTATCCATCTGTCCGTTGAAGATCGCACTAAAACGATGGCTGATAACCGAATAAACACAGTGACTCATCCGTCCATCCATATGTCCATGTGCTAGCGTGAAATACACCGGGTCCATTGCACTTGAGATTACAGTCTATACTGAGTTCTCGATTTAGTTTCCAGATAGGTAAACAAAAATATGTTTTTAGAAAATTTGTGCTTCACTTAAAGAATAAGAATAAGACTTTTTCATTAGCACCTACTATTCAGTCTGAAATCAACTTAATTAACACTGCTATAAATAAGATATTTCATCATTACCACCACTCCAGCCGAAAAACATCTACTGCTGGACGTAGACCTCCCCCAATCATCGCCGCTTCGACCGGTTTTGTGGTAAAATCTAGCGGTAAAATTGCGGGAATCGGGAAGTAGTTTTGTTTACGTGGAAAGAACATCAATTGGAAACAAGAATTCAAACATGGAATACCTAGTAAGATACACTGCGTTGGGAACCGAAAAAAAGAGAGCTGATAGATGTAAATAGACGCTGAATTACGTTGTGGATCGTGTGTTACAGTGATGGAAATTGAATGAATGAAGTCTGTAATGTACTCGTAACGGTTATTGGGTATTGATGGCGTGTGTTCGTTGTAGTCCTTCTGAGAGATAATTTAGCGGGACAGAACGGGTTTGAAAAGTGCAATGTAAAGTGCTCTCTCAAATTGTTATTTTTTTCGTAATAGCTTTCAATTCCTCAATGATACAACATAAATATATGTTAGAATGAGAATCTATGAAGACTGTAACATTAAGGCCAAGTGTATTACTCATCCACATCTGGTTACACTAGAAGACTAATCTAACCGTAGTTGTTGAAAACTAGATGACAAAAAAGACAAGCTAAAACTTCAAAACCCGCAAAATAACTGACCAAACACAAAATAAAATCTGTTGAAAATACGAAGCAAAAAAAATAACGTGGTAAAAATACCGTATCGCATCGCACAGTGGACACATACACCAGACGCACGTCATAATGCGCGCAGTGAAATTTGGCAGGAGAGCCACTGTTATCAGACCGCCTGTACGATTTATACCTCTAATCTGTTCCCCAATACACCCCGTTACCCAGATATGCACACAGTATGCTATTGAATATATTATCATATTGCCATCGTCAAAGATAACACTGAATATATGGGCCCTGATTCACCGGTTCCGGGCTTTCGGTAATGGCCGTGAACTGGCTGATGTTTTGGGTTGCTACGATTTTGGATCATCTGATATGGGTATTGTTATTATCAGCAAGTCAGCATCATTCCTGAATGTAAATGTCTGTTTCATGTTTAGATACACAATAATATAAATAATTTGTAATATCACAAAAAATTACAGGAATTATGATTCATTTTAACTAGGTGTTCGGTTTTTTAATAGGTCGTGCATTAACGGATACAGGTTTGTGCTAAATGTAGGTATTGTCATGCAACCTCATTGAACAGAAAATGTACTTCAGATTTATTGGCTAATCATCTCACCTTGCCATGAGATCATGCGGCAGGCTCGTGATGACACGAGAACAACAGAATTCCAAAGATATAAAATTGTTCGTCGAATCGTTGAGCTCCTTAAGTTCTGAGTTGAGCTGCACGATTGCTGACAATTGCGTGCACTGACTGGACAGGTCCACTCAATCTGTGTGGTTCTTTCCTCAAAAGACCATTTCAGACATCGATCTGCATAGCCTTCACATGATCTGACCAAGATTCTGTCTGGACTTTAAAAGAGACTGTGACCTCTGAGTTTGTTTCGGCCTTTCTTCTCAGAGTAGTCAGATAGGAAACGCCGACCTTATCTAGTTTAAAAAAAAAATATGATTGAAACCTACTTACAGAAATAAAATATTTATTATTTATCATTTATCTGTAAAACTACAGGCGTACAAAAACGCCATTCAGGCGCTTGACCTTTGGTACATAGAGTTACTTCCCACTTCTATCAAAGGAATATTATTGCTAACTGCACTTAAAATTACAACAGGATTCCATACAGGAAATCCCCCTACTTCCTATTTCTCAGTCATTTGTCACTCAGGAATAATTCCACACACACAACATTCAATTGAAAGAAGTTCTGTGAAGTTCATGCACTATTTATAATTTTATAAGTTATAGGTAAGGCCGCATTTACGAGTATACATTATGTATTTAATTACCGCCTTTGATTTAAAAGTAAACTTGTTGTACATGAAACATGTATGTATTTATTTATTCTTCTATCAAGTCCAAAGGCTAGTTGATGTGTGTTATTGGATTTTATTACCTATTAATTGCAGATTATGTTCTGAGGAAAATGAGAGTACCTTCATAAATGTTCGTGCTATCCTTGTAATAATTAATCAGTCATTTCTTACGCATTGCCAGAAGCAAATAACTTTTTCATTACTCATACTCGGAAAGTAGGTCTGAAGTTGCCTGAGGAGCGGGTTGAAAGTAATACTTTTCAGCCCTAGGGAGAATCGTTTTCAACTGACACCTGTCAAATTATTAAAGAAAACTAGTTCTATTTTCACATTTCTATTGAATCATGTTCCAACTTCCTGTAATAGGTGTACAGGACTCAATTACAGCGCGATGTAAAACTGAAATAACATAAAGTAAAGTATTAAATAAAAAATATATTTTTCGTACCACTTGCTCAAAAAAGTGACATTCTATGCCACAAAAAGCGAACATAACAATAGTAATTTTTAATCTGTTAAAAACAGGGAAAGAAAATTGTACTGAATTTAATTCATCCTCTAGGGGGAGAAGGTGATTTAAATTTGGAATACTTACCGAAATTTATACTGAACTACATCTGTGTTTACACCATTGAGTTTGTATATAAAGCATTATACATCTTTTTGAAAAAGGAATACGCATTTATTATGCAGTTATGATTATTAAATAAAATTACGAAAACCGAGGAGGCCGTATGAGCTTGATGCCTTTGCTTTTCCGACAAAAAAATATTATTCTAGGAATTTGCCGCGTTTTTGTTTTCTTCAAATACATAAACGTTACGTTTATTTTAATTTATATTTATAAATAAGTTAATGTTCTAAAAATACGTTTAATTGTCATTATTTTTAATAAATGCTTATCTCATATTATTATTGTGTTATTTTTTTCGCAAATGGTACGAAAAGTAGAGTATTTTCCTCGGTGATAAAGCTGTCTTAGTCTTGGGTGAACTTAAATCCCTCGCTACACTCAGGACTCGTCTTAAAACCCTCGCTTCGCTCGTGATTTAAGTTTTTAACACCCTCGCTACACTCGGGACTAAACCTCGAGTCCTTCATTATGCTCGCGATTTAAATCTTCACCCGCGACAGAAGGCACTGCTTTATCCCCTTGGTTAATAATCTACTATTTTTAAATGGCTGTATTATAATTTACTTTCAACTATCTCTTCAAAATACCATAAGGTTTGGCCAAAATATTTACAACTTTTTCAATGAAAAATAATGGCCGAATATCTAGTAGCCGACTACAGTAGTAGCAAGTGTAAGTAGACTGCAGTAGCAATCCGATCTACATTTGTTTTTTCGAGTTGTAGAGTTTTGTTTATACTTCCGTATAGCAGAGATTTGTATTAACACAATGAGTTCATCTGATTCAGGTATGGATTTAACGCCTGATTTCATAAGAGAAGAGGCTCATTTTTCCTTCAGCTAATTCATGTTATTATTTTTAGTTTCCTTGTATTCGTAATGAAAAGCAAGCACCGTGTACTTTACTTCGGGTTAAAGACTTATTTAGTCCCTCGAACTATTGGCCAAACCTCGTCTCGGGGCTAAATAAGTTACTTTCACCCCTAGGGTAACAACGTATGGGCACGCCACAATTGCGGCGATAAGTCCCCTCTTTGGGGAGTGGCTTGAGAGGCGCCACGGCGTCCTCACCTTCCGCCTGACGCAGGTCCTCACCGGACACGGTTGTTTCGGGAGGTTCCTGTTCCGGATAAGGCGGGAGGAAACGCCCGGGTGTCACCATTGTGTGGATCGCCCGGAGGACACGGTGGAGCATACGGTGGTCTGCCCGGCTTGGGCGGAGCACCGCCGTGTCCTCGTGGAGGCGATTGGCGGTGGCGATCTCTTGCGTCCGGCCTTGGTCCAGGCCATGGTACGAAGCGAGAGGGCTTGGGAAGCCGTCACCTCCTTCTGCGAAGCAGTAATGTTCGCGAAGGAGGAGGCGGATCGCGTGAGGGAGAGGCAAAATTTGCGCCCTCACGCCCCTAGCCGCCGCAGGAGACGCCCTGGGCGTCGGGAATCGCAGGCCGATTCCCGGCCACCGTAGGCGCGGGCTTGCGAACGGCGAGCAATGGGCAGCTCGCCGTTCGATAAGGACCAGGCCCGGGTCGACGGCGCGTTGTGTTACACGCGCGCCTCAAAGAGATGTCAGCACCAATGACGGGGTTTGCTTGGACCGATGCCTGCTAGGGTTGCGGAAAAGTCCAAGAGGGTTACCGTGGCCCCTGGCACAGGCAACTGAAGGAACACGGGTGGGTTTTAGTCAGTAAGAGTCTGACACGCCCTCCTGCTCTGCCCAGAGCGGGAGAAGTTATTTGATGATTTCCACAAAAAAAAAAAAGGGTAACAATGTACTATTATGCACCTAATTTTGTTTTGGATTCAAAACTAACCACACGCTGGTATTTAGGATGTTGCTTTACTGAAAGCACTTGGCAAATGAAAAAAACAATTGTGAAAATTAGGCAGCATTTACGTATTAGGTACAAACATTTTAGACCATGATTTAAGTTTTAGTTTCTGTTAAACTATAGGCAAAAAAACCTGATACATAGAACGCGACGAAAGCAAAAAAAATGTCGAGACAGCGGAAACTGCCAGTTTTGTAAACAATTTTGCATACTGTTGCTATTTGAACATAAATGTTGCCAGTTTTATCTTAAATCTAGATTATGCAATATCATAATCTGTTATTTTTACAACACTGTCGTACATAAAGAAAATTAATTACAACCTTAATCGTATTAAAATCAATTAAACTGTTAAATTACCTTTTTAATCTGACTTGTATCTTGAAATTTACAACATTAATAAAGACTATATTTATTAGCCACTGGCAAGAAGTGCAGCGTGACTTGATTCTTGGAAAAGAAAGTAAAGAATTTTTATCTTATAATCGCCATAGACAGTTTTCTTCATTTATTTACCCACAAAACCCAAAACTAAAAAATATTGGATCATTTAGCTGCCTTCAAAATGTTTGAGCTGAATGGTGCTGATCCATGCGTCATGTTCGTGAACGGGCTCCGCGCGCCGCGCCGTCAGTTGGGACTGGTCCTCTCTTAGCCGCCACTTAATTATTTAAACTTAAACTTAATTATTTTATTTATGGATTGTTTTGTTTAAATTTCTGTTTGCTGTAGGTACTCTGGACACTCAACGTGTACGTCTTATTTACATCGTTCTCACATATAAAGATACTTATATTCAAAATGAATGATGTAAATAATATTTATGTAACAATATAATTTAAAAGAGTGTCCATGGAGTTTCTTGCCCGTTCTTCTCCATATGTACCTACTACGCTTTGGAATGGGCAACTAGCTTCATATTTCTGCCTGACCGACCACTTGACAATTCAGAAGTGCCTGTAAATGGTTTAATTGAAATAAATGCTTTGAGTTTGAGTTTACCAGTATGATGGAAAAGCATTTAGCATTTTTTTACTGTCTCTTAAGATACAGGTATACCCTAGTTTAAGAGACAGGGAAAGGTATATTGTCAACAGATGTACCATGTACTTCATAAATTTGTTCTATCATATAATATAGTTCATAAACTTGTAAAACTATCTTGCTGTTACTAGTTTAAGCTCTTTTTCGCACCATCTGTACCTTCTTGATCAATAAACAATTATTATTATTATTTACGTTTATGGGAATCTAGGCTTGTGTGACAATATTTTTGTAGGATAACGAAATACCCTAGGCAGTCTACAGCCCTATATGATTCTTACTGGTTTGCTAATCTTTTAAACATCGAATGAGCTATCCACAAACATTTTATTTTATTTATTTATTTACCACAATCACTGCTATCATTACAGGAAATTCCTAATGCGGTAGCGTTTATAACATAAACTTACATACCCTCTCCAAAATAAATAACCCGACCATATTATAATGTCATGAAAGAAAACTGCAATATCATGGTTACCAAACAGTTTCAATTTACTATGGTATGGCCATCATGCAGTGATGACCACACAGGAGGATGCTGTAGTCTCATATTATACAAATGATACATCTTTCGTCAGCCATCTTTTACAATATCCTCGCCACAAAAGAATCACTGATTTTGCGACCTTGGATTAGTTTAAAGGTTTCAGTTTGAGACTAGGACCCCTATTCTACACATACACCAGCTCATGCCTTTTACTCTTGGAAACGGACAGACACTAGAACATCGCGTGCTAGGATTATTACGTAGGTACCTACTTCTTTTGCTTTTACAAAATCTCTGAATTAATTATCCAGATAGAAAAATAAGTTTTTTTCTCGTAAAGACACCCAATGAATTAGCTAACAGTAGGAATGGCTTTCATTTTTACAGTTCAACAACATTAATTGCGTTATTTACGTTGATGACAATACACATTTTTCGAACATATGAAGCAATGGACTAGCAATATCCTTCAAAATGATTCAGATTCTGATTGATAGTGTGTTAAGCAATTAGGGTGCTGGTTAATTTTAAATTCGTAAACTCGGTGATCAACAAAGGTATCATTAGTATGATTAGTCGATTATTCAATCAGTTCGAATGGATCGATTGCGACACATCTGTCACTCAGGCGCAAGCGGAATTGTTGAACGGTTCGGCACGTTTGTGGCCGGCGAGTTTTTGTGCAGTGAAGTCATAACCCATAATATCGTCCTTGTTAAGGGGAACACTTTATTATAATCGTTATTAGATAATTATATTAGTATGACACGTTTTAACTGTTGGGTAATTTTATTAAGACGGTAGCTTACTAACACTAGCTATAAAGTATTATTAACGTTATAGATCTATGTTGTCCTGATAAAGAAATTTTGATTTCATTTAAAAAGGCGCGTCACTTTCACAGTAGGCTTTGCCAAATAAGTTTTGTGGCTATATGTTTAGATTTCGTCGACCCTTGATATGCAATTAGCTGATGTTTCACTTTCTAATGAGCATGCTAATATTATAAAGAGACAAATTTGTGAGTTTGTGTCTTCGGAACTACTGATACCAAAAATTCTTTCAATTATTAAAAAAAAAAAAGTTTATTTCCATTTCAAAGGGCATTACGATACATTATTATTGGAGATCACCTTTTAAGCAAGGAATTGCTTCTGTTAGGAGAAACTAATGGGAACTAGGAAGCTACAGCAATGCCAAGTGTCATAGGATATTTAAAATTAAAACAAGAAATTACACGCGGACGAGGTCGGGGGTAGAAGCTAGTGTATAAATGAACAAATATATATTTTTATTCATTCACTAATAAGGAAAAAGTTTTGATAAATTCTCCTTAATTTTCATAAAAACAGGCAGCCAGACATGTGATGTGATGTTCATCAGACAAATGTCGTAATGGACTATTGTTTAACTATCCCACAGTTACTGCACTTAGCATAAAAACTAAAGTAATTTGCAAAGTAATAAACTAACGTACCTAAATATACATCACCTGAGCTGAAAGTGAAAAATGTATGGCAATAAACTACAACGTCTCAACGCGTTGTAATTTAGATATTTCCATAAATTTTATGTATCTGTCTTCCTAAGTATCTTGGGAGAGTTCATACTTTATTCTGGCAGAAACCTCGTTACCTTATATAATACGACCTTACCTAATACGAATTCTTTCTTTAGTTTTACTTTGTATAGTTATACCAGACATTCTTACAAAATCATACCTCTTTTATCATCTCCGCAATCGGTTAAAAACACCATCCTAATTATCAAGCATAACAGAAACTGCCCCTTAAATAAAAACTAGTTTATTCTCTGACGCCCTTTTTACAGACACGTTTTACGAAACTACGGTTTATTTGCCGTGTGTAGGCACGGTCGTCAGTGTTGTATGGATCACTATGAAGGCTTGTTGACGGACACGTTTTTTCTACGGCGCGGTTTATACTTTAAACGCCGTACCGTAAAGAAACCGTGCAGTGTACAAAGAGCCTTACACTACAGTTAACCGACAGCAGTCAATAATAATCACCATTTGATGCGAGATAAGGTGCGCGTGAGTGACGGACATACTGGCTTAAACACACGACTGTGACATATCTCACAAATTCGGTCGAAAATCTCTTAGAAAAATGTGACGAGAATGGCAACTCGACATTATGTCACGCGCGTGAGTGTGACAGCTAAGATTAACACACACCTTTCAAGACAAATTATTTTGACGTAACATGTTTGTGGTGTTAAATATACTGCGTTTTTTGCACGAGATTGTCTTAGATAGCTTGCGACCGGATTAGAATAATATTTTGCTGTGTTATCCGCGGTTTAACTCGCATTCTAAGTAAACTACCTACTATAAAGCTTACTGGGTTCGTCTTTCATTGACTTGGATGTGCCCTGGCGGCTGAGAGTATGTCATGCTCACTCAAATGTGTCGCTGGTGGTGGCGTGTGTATTGAGTCATTGAGTTCCTTTCAAAATGGTTGAGCTGAATGGTGCTGATCCATACGTCATATTCGTGAACGGGCGCCGTCAGTAGGCACTGGTCATTTCTTAGCTGCCACGGCTTATTTTAATTCCTGAATTGTTTTTATATTTTTATTACGGATACTTTTAACGTGTACGTCTTTCTACATCGTTCTCACATGTATAATTTCAACATGAATGATGTAACCACTTTTTTGTAACAATATTTTGATTTAAAAGAGTGTCCATGGAGTTTCTTGCCCGTTCTTCTCCATAGGTACCTACTACTAGGCTTTGGAATGGGCAACTAGCTTCATGTTTCTGACTGACCGACCTTTTGACCATTCAAAAGTGCCTGTAATTGGTTTATTTGAAATAAATGCTTTGAGTTTGAGTCTGAAACTATTGGCATTAATCTGGATAAAAGTATGCTATTTGTGTAAATTGAGGTCATAGTTTACTTACGTACCTACATCAACTCACGCCTGCTTCCCAAGAGGGGTAAGCCGAACTACAGAACGCCACCGCTCATAGTTTACCTGTGTCGAAATTATTTCTAAACACATTCAGTCCATTCGACTGTGATTGAGCTATAAACATCCAGACTCAAAGAAAAACCAAATCAAAAGTCATTTATTCAAACTAGGCTGAGAACCTGTGTCGAAATTATTTCTAAACACATTCAGTCCATTCGACTGTGATTGAGCTATAAACATCCAGACACAAAGAAAAACCAAATCAAAAGTCATTTATTCAAACTAGGCTGAGAACCTGTGTCGAAATTATTTCTAAACACATTCAGTCCATTCGACTGTGATTGAGCTATAAACATCCAGACTCAAAAATAATCAAAATCAAAAGTCATTTATTCAAACTAGGCTGAGAATCAGCATTTTATGAACGTCAAAATCACATAAGACAGTCCCCCCAAAACGCCCGCCCTTCACCACGTCCTAGTGCTTTAGCTGGGAAGAAGAAGTGGCGTAACAAACCCCCCAGCAGCACTGCTGTCTGTTCAGTTAGAAGAACTGGATTCTATACAGTAATAAGTAATTAACATTACGAAACACAAACACATTAAAATTATTTGCCATATGTCAGCTAGCACACGCCAATATTTAAAACTATACTCAAGCAGAAATAAATAATAAAAACGTAAACAGAACTTAATACATAATAAAAAGCCTCCAGGCATAAAGGGCGTGCCCGCTTACATATGCAATGCTGCATTATGTTTATATATATAGCAGTAACTTGTAGCCACAAATGATAAACTAGGACCATCGAAGTAAAATAAAGAATCAGTTAATTACTAATAACAATAACAAAACCATAGTCAGCAAGACCGACAGGTCACCACAACCAGCACCCGTTCACGAACATAACGCAAAGCCTTTCCTTCAACTAGCTATTATGAGTCATGTACTTACATTGGAAAATGGACACATGAAAAAACAAATACCTAGTCATTACCAGTGATCGGATATTCTGATGCATATTTACCTGAAGTTAATTTTTGCTATGACAGTATGGAAACGGCTTCTTGAAAATATATTTTTTTGTAAAAAAAAAACCCGGGATGCCAGGAGCACCGGGAATGCGCTAGTCGGGTGTATACACCCGACTAGCGCATTCCCGGTGCTCCTGGCATCCCGGGTTTTTTAATATTTTTTTAGAAGTCGCTTCCATACTATAGTATGGAAGCGACTTCTAAAAAAATATTTATTAAAAAAATACCTAGGTATTTCAATAGGTACCTACATGAATTATTCTTAGTATATGCAAATAAATTAATCTATCTATATGTAGTCCGTTATCTTATCTTGACGTTGTTTGCTATGGCAGTTTGGTATCTACCTACTTACTTTACAATATTAGGTAGGTAGATATACATCTGATTCTATAGCCAGAAAAAAACACAAAATTTGTCGATTCCAGAATCGCGCGATTTTCACGATCGATACAAAAGTGCATTCCATATTAGCCAACATCTCAACTTTAGGTGATCCGAATATCCGATCCCTAGTCATAACACCTAATAGATTGAACATGGAATTCTTGCTTCCCGGTAAAATCTTTGACGAAAGATCACAACAGGTATCATCATCACATATCATGAATTCATGACTAAGATAACTAATTGTAGTAATCGTCTAGTCACGGTAGTAGCATAAAGTTCCTATTGCCCTAGGTTATGAAAATTCCTATGAACAGGTGTTTAATTTTTTTTTTCTCAATTGCGAAGACACGTGCGTACTTATCTCTACGTCAGCAGGTAATCGGAGTTAAATATTATTATCAAATATGTATTCTTCGGTTTTACGTATTACATCATTATGAACACAGGATACGTCATTATTTGGAGAGCCACACAAAAGCCGTTAGGAATAATCATGGACTCGAAAACGGTAAGTGTAAACAACACCTGCCATATATTATGTAGGTAAACACCTACAATAGACGATATACGATACAAAAAAAAAACAAAGAAATCATTCACACAATTGAATATACATGTATATACAACTTGGCAACAGTTGCACGAATTCTGTAAATGTCCTTTATAAATAACAAATGAATCGAATTCCTGCCGTAATCCTAACCCTCGGATATAGAATAAGATCGCGTTACGTAAAAACTGTACAGCTGCAGCTGCCAAAACTACGCCCTCACGTAACTTAGATATAAGTACAATGTTTACATGCTGCAGAATACATGATAAATTAAAATTATCAGCCCACTATACATCAACCGCTCTGTTACAAATCCGCCTACTACCTCCGCTGGGATCGAACCCACAAACACCTACATTGTGCTGAATGTTGATATCTCAAACTGGAAACAGGAAAACATGCCAGATAAGAAACTTAACATCGAACAGTAAACTGATCGTCACGACTCTAACGAGAGTTTCTTATCCAAACTCTTGTAATCCGCGATCACTCTGACCGACCATTTTTGGGAGTGACATCATAACATTGTTTTTCACCATAAATGACGGCATATTAAATTAACACGTGTATATAATCTAAAAGAGAGCACTTGAACGTTTTTGTTGAAGTTTTTATGATCGAATAATTTTGAGAGTCGCAAAAAATAATCGAATGTGGTTCTGAACTATGAGTCAACGGCGGGAAAACTACTGGGTTTGGGCGCGACACAACACAACGCAGACGAAATATATTATTTTTATTACCTAATCATGGTGGCATAACGGTGTCTTATGATAGTCAACTATTAAAAAGGTTTGGTTGGAATAGTTTTATCACATTCTATTGACATGACATCTTTATATTAATAAATCGCGTAAAAAAATATATGGACGAAAACCCGTTTAAATTGTTTTTTTTTGCTGTGAATCAGTATTTTATTAGCGCCCATAGAACAATATGTGCTCATTAGTTAAAGCCTACCTACATTTTCTATTGCATTTGATACTCCCTAATGGAATTGGTGAGTTTGGTACAGTTTTAAACCATGTTAGGCAGTTATGGTATGAAGAGGAAACAGAAGAGACATTTATCAGGAAACTCTGAAGGATCGTTTCGCTGACAGATATACCTTCTCGTGTAGGGCAACTAATAACAGGTTATTTTAAAAGGGCAAGCAGCAAAATTTGCATGCTAATATGTATTACGGATAGAAACAATCGATGTGGTCATCAATAAGTTTGCCAAGCATGATGATTATAAAATGTTTTGTCATTATAGTAATCCAAGCGGCCTAGACATTCGCTGCCGCGAGAAATCACGGCACAGTGGACAGAGCTCCGGCGGGATATCATGGCGTCACGGAGAGTGCAATTGTCGCAAACCAATGCTAGGCACACCACAATTGCGGGGCGATAAGTCTCCTCTTTGAGGAGTGGCTAGAGAGGCGCCATGGCGTCCTCATCTTCCGCCTGACGCAGGTCCTCACCGGACACGGCCATTTCTCTAGTCCCTCGGGTATTAGTAACTCCATGTTTAGCCCAAAGACAAATGAAGAGCTAGTAAAATATTAAGAAACTAAGTACTTCGGAGCATAGAAGGCTGAACTAATACTCCCAAGTATTTACTTGTAAAACACCAACGATATCATAACTCAAGAAATTAGTAACTTATCTTAATTATTGATTTATGTTTATTATTATTGAATAATACTGGGTTAAACAAGTCTGTCGAAGCATAATAAAGTTAATGGACTTAAAAGCTCCGGCTGCCTAACTTATTAATTTTAGAGCTAAACTAAACTGCGCAGGCGATGGCGAGCTGAATTTGAATCGAATTCAACAAAGAACCCGTGGATTATTTCTTGAATTCGATTCAAATTCAGCATCTTCTGCCATTATATGTATATATATCATACAGATATACCCAAACTGAAAGTACAATTTATAAATAGACAAATCAACCTTCAAACATTGACTTTACTCCGATTCTCAAACCATTTGTAAGACCTATTGGGACTCCAGTTTCCAGTCAGGTACGACAAGAAAGTCAACAACCCTATAAATCTCAATAATTTGACTTTAAACGGTGGTAATTGATAATTTGACCCAATTCCTTGAGTGCTGTCCCATGTTAGTAGGTTGGCAGTCTTGTAACATGCGCTAAACATGCTAAATTATCATCGTAACTTAGCTTGTACAATGGCGCCATAGTAATTTATATGAAGATTACTTTAATTCACACAGAGGAGAAACAAGGCTCGATACAATAATTTAAGTGGTTACAGTCGTTTACAACACACTCCTGTATTCCCTAAAATGGGATTTGATGTGTAATTGTGTCCGAGAGACAAGAGTTTGGTATGGAGGCAGCTAATAGGTACATAGCTACATAGGTATAAAGCACGTTAGGCGTATCAGGATACTTGTAGTCCCTTGAGAAAGACTTGTGCTTAAAAACCTCTTCTATGAAATTACTTGTGTTGTGTTATATGAAAGCATTTGGACAAAGAAAGGAAACTAAACTTTTCTACTTTGTGTAGGTAATCTTTGCTGCAGACAGTATTAAGTTATTGTCTAAAAGGGGACGCACGCGGCACAAACGATGTACATATGTGCTTAGTTATTTCATTCAGTACCGAGTGTAAATACGTAGTTGTAGTAAAATAGTTTATTTATTTGGGACAAAAACAGTTATCCATTACAGCATTTACAAAAAGTAGTTATATTACAGTCGAGAAAGCGTATAACCTATACTATTGTCCACGAAGTGACATCGGAGTATCATAACGAACGCGTGTTAAATGAGAGAAAAAATAAAAAGGACATATTTAAGAGAAAAACACTATACCTACATATACCGACGAATTGGCGGAAGCGGATGACAAGAGCATCCGACTTATGGTCGACCTGCAAGAGATTGTGAAACCATGCTTTTAAATGTAGATTGCGACAGCGCGAAAATATCAAAACCAGTGAATTGTGAGTTATAGGTTTCTAAAAGCAGGCGGAGAGGTGCTCGCACCCCGGCCTTCGTTCTACATCGCGCAGTGTAGAATAGTCGAGGTGCGCGCATCTCCCGCCGAATAACAGTTCTAGGTACAACATAACACAATCTATTCGAGAGCTCGGTACAATTAAATTGTTATTTTAAGTTATGTTAAGTTTATCACTGCTTTCGTACCATAAATTATGCAAAATAAAGAATAAATTAAATACCTATGATTATGCATCATAACAAAGAAACGGCATTCAGCCCAACAGAAAACTTATTGACATTTACCGATTACAAGAGTACTGTAGACCAACACCAGACCAATTTGAATTGAGTTCAATAGAAAGCTAATAACACTTTGTCCTGCCACCGCAGCCGCGCCTGCTCAGGCCATTGGGGCTATAGGCTATAAATGGAGCTAAAATAGACATTACGATAACAATGACTAGAACACAAGCCTAATAAATACCAGGCCGACACGTAACAGCACCTGAAGTGCAAATTGTTTTAATAACGACACTATGGCGAGCATAGAAGGCTTATAAGTGCATAGAGATCGCATTCGCGAAATTAAACAATGCATTTATGGTTTAGCGTAGAGGTGAAAAAGTGGTATATTAAATTATGTATCTATGAACTAAAAAAGGTGCAACGTCAGCCAACAAACTACAATGTAGTTTGGCAGAGATAATATAGGTATATTGAAGAATAATTATGTCTGTGAATAAACACGCATTCATTTCTTTCTTTGACGTGATTATTGTCGCGATTCTTTGACAATTTGATCTCAAAACTAAAATTTTTGGAAGGTTTGGCAGTCAAAAATGGTGCATTATAAATAATAAATAATAAATAAATATCGTCTGACATTGCACACAGCACCATCTAGTTCCAAGTTAAGCACTTAAGGCTTGTGTTATGGATACCAGATGGTTGATACACTACTTAAATACATTTTTTTTTCGTAAATACATACATATTATAAATATACATCCATGACTCGGGTACAAATGTCCATATTCATCATACAAACATTTGCCCCTACCGGGATTCGAACCCAGGACCATTTGGTTTCGCTGACTACACTTAGCCACTGTAGCCACTACACCAAACGTGTCGTCAATTATAATAATAATAAATCATTTATTTGCATAAAAATTATAAATTACCTATAAAATGCGGATGAGCCTTTCGGCTGAGATTAATTCTTATCGTGTATCGATTGATTTACATAATTATCCTTTTCATTTTATAATATTCCGGTTAAAATAAACTGTTTTACTTTCAACAATTTCTAATTTAAACACAAACTTTGTAATGGATAAGTTACATACAATCATAATATTTTAAAACCAGTAGACATTTTCAAAAAAAAACAAAAGGTAACACTGATATTCGCCACCAGTTGACACCACTTTGACAAGAAGTCTTTCATTTCGACAAAGAATGTAAAATATATGATGACATTAATCATTCGTTTCATTCATTCGTTCATCATTCAATTACGACTGAATAAAATACAAGCGCTTTGACACTTTTGACAGATGCCTGGACCTGACGTCTCAGTGTTGCCACCTGATGATCGTAATTTCTGAAAACTCTCCCATAAAATACGTTCAACGCCAACTCTATCAATTTACACAGAACTCTATGGCCCCTAAGACAGGTGTTAATTTTATTCGTTATTAATTGAAGTGCGACGTACATAAATACGCTAGATTTATGTGTTCTAGTCCCACAGATACACAGCGAGATACGCACGAACACACCCACTTACCTGTGAGCATGTAATTGGCTGTTTACTTAATATTGTGGGCTTATAATTAAAAGAAAATTCATAAAAGCCTGTTATCATTGAAGACTTATTCTACCCCGCAAATTCTTTTGGATAATTTTTCCCTGGGATCCCTAGAAACCTATAGGGATAAATGTGCTTATACTAAAACAGGGAAGTGATTCATGAGCATTACCTGCATAATTTTTGTAGCCCAGTATCTTAATAAAATGGAGTAAAGAGAGATGAAAAGATTCATTTCATAATGGCAGGGTTTATTTTATGCGCACTGGAAGGGATCTTAGGGTAACTGTAGGCCATATGCAGCCAATAAAAAAATGCTCTTCCTTCAGCAAAAATATATTCTTGCCCTTTGAAAAATATTAAAGAATCAGATTAAATACTTTTTAAAAGTCTATAGAGGTACGAGGAACAGGGTGTAAACTTCACTCATACCTCCATAGAAAAGGGAGGATCTTCCGACCAGACAGGTGTCGTGTCTGGTGGCCAACTGCCCGACGATTGATGTCGGGACGTTGTATCTAGTCGCGCGGTAAATTCTGCTTGCGCGATGCAGGATTTTCGTGACGTCAGTGTGATGCGTAGTTCGCATGTAGCGATGTAGATACCGCTACAAGTCCATACCATATCTTTAAGTTCATGACAGAAAAATTACAAAATTATAACAGATTCAGACAGAGACAAGTACCTAACAGAAGATAAAATATTAGCACCCAAAAGTGTAAGAAACTTTATAATTATCATGAATGAAGTAACTAACACCCATTCCACATCCATAATCATAATGACGTCACACTCAAATCTGAATAATCTACACAAAGTGTGTGCGACCAGCCATCAATGAATTTTACACGATCAGATAGCGATTTCCAGAGATAAGCGTCATGATCTCATTGCTCTTATCTCCAACCGTTATCTCACGACAATGACGAGGTGACTTAGAGCCGACTGTCGGAGAACCATTGAGAACCAATCACCATCAGTCATGGTACTGAATGGGATTGGTGATCTCACACAATGGTGATGGGACAATTGAGTTCGGTTTGGTGGTTTTGGGGAGTGATGCAGTTTGAGTTTCATTGTTATTTTCAATTGAAATAAGGCTATGCACCTACGCAGTGTTTCGTATGGGTTATTTATTTTGTGAAAAGTAAACTTCATATACAGCCGCAATGGGGCGCAGCGCAACGCAGTTACATACAAAAAAGTACGGTGCGGCCCACCTGTAATAGTGTGCGATGGTTCATAGAAAATGTACGAAAATTATGAAGGAGGATTTTTGCAATGCGGTGCGGCCCAATCTGCGTTAGCCCTTTTACACATCGTCTAATTGACACAAAATTATTCGATACATTGTATTTCAGTATTTCGTATAATGCTTCTGTTTCAAACTCAAACTCAAACTCAAAGCATTTATTTCAATTAAACCATTTACAGGCACTTTTGAATTGTCAAGTGGTCGGTCAGTCAGAAATATGAAGCTAGTTGCCCATTCCAAAGCGTAGTAGGTACCTATGGAGAAGAACGGGCAAGAAACTCCATGGACACTCTTTTAAATTATATTGTTACATAAATATTAGTTACATCATTAATCTTGTATATAGGTATAATTATAATGTGAGAACGATGTAAATAAGACGTACACATTGAGTGTCCAGTGTACAGCAAATATAAATTCAAACAAAACAATCCATAATAAAATAATTAAAAATAAGCCGTGGTGGCTAAGAGATGACCAGTCCCAACTGACAGCGCCCGTTCACGAACATGACGCATGGATCAGCACCATTCAGCTCAACCATTTTGAAGGGAGCTAAATGATCCAACACACGCGCCACCGTCAGCGAGACATTTGAGTGAGCATGACATCTATCAGCCGCCAGGACACATTCAAGTCAATGAAAGACATTACCCGGTAAATGGTAGCTCGATAGTACATAGTACTCACACTTGTCCTATGCAATTATATAATAAAAAGGAGATTGAGTTTATACAAAGCAAAGGTAGTCTTACAATCTTCAGCAGCTCCAACAGTATTTTCAAATGTTAATCAATTAGTTGTGGTTGTGGAGCAGGACCAGCATTGAGCCAGGCATTTTTATCAGCGATATAATCCCCCAACTTATAATATCAAAGTCAAAGCATTTATTTCAAATAGGCACATAAAAGGCACTTTTGAACGTCAACATTTACATTTAAATAGAATTGATTCTAGTCGCCCCTTCCAAAAGGTAGTTTCGTATGGAGAAGAATGGGCAAGAAACTCCATCGTTACTCTTTTAAAATGTGTTACAATACTTTGTATACATTAATTATATAATTATATGTGAAGACGATGCACCTATAATAAAAATTACCCTACCAAAGTAGTCACAGAATGTAAACCAATGTCATAAAAATAACAAACCATACAATTAAAGTAGCAACAAGTTTTAATTTGGTCAAGATCCTAGATTGTCCCGTGGAGCTGGACCAGCATCTTTCCAAGCATTCTTATCTTGGATATAATCCTCTAATTTGTAATATGCTTGTTTACACAGTGAACTTTTTATATGAGTTTTAAATTTTCTTTCATTTAATTGCAATATATTACAAGGTATTTTGTTGTAGCATTTAACACAGTACCCCATAAAAGATGTATGTATTTTAGCTAATCTGAAAAATGGTTGCTCAATTTTATCTTTATTTCTTGTATTAAAATTATGTCTATCACTTATTTTATTAAAAAGATGTAGATTTTTTCTTACGTACATAATATTTTCATAGATGAATTGGCAAGGTACCGTCATAATATTAATCCTTTTAAATAGTTCCCTGAGAGATTCGCGTTGACGTAGATTATAAATGGCTCTGACAGCTCTCTTTTGCAAAATAAAGATGGATTCAATGTCAGCAGCCCGACCCCACAGTAATATGCCTGGCTGCATAGTGTGCGTTTTATGCAAACTTTGAATTTCGTCTCATTCAGTTGAAGTATGTAGGGAGGTATTTTATTGTAACATTTTAAACAGTACCCCATGAAAGATGAGTCCACTTTAGCCAGTCTGAAACCTGGTTGAACTAATAGGTCCCTATTTCTGGTACTATAATTATGTCTATCACCTCTTTTAGTAAAAAGATGTACATTTTTTCTTACGTACATGATGTTTTCATAGATATATTGACAAGGTACCGTCAAGATCTTAATAACCTTAAACAGTTCCCTTAGAGAATCGCGCCTGCGGAGATTATATATGGCTCTGATGGCTCTTTTCTGCAGAATAAAAATAGAATCGACGTCTGCAGCCCGTCCCGTTTTGATGAGGACTTAATTTTAGAGCATTATGGTAAACTGAGAGTACAAACTATTACATATACAAGGTGTCGTTTTGCATCCTCGTCAAAATCGAGGAGGTAACTATGCTAATGATTCGCGACACGAATCAATAATCAAATAAGTACCTACCTAGGTTTTATTTTTATTTTTTTACAATTTTCGGAAATCGGCATGTGTAGGGCCCGTATGATGTGTAACTGCCCGATATATTACTTTTCTCTATGGTAACTGCGCTGCATAACTGTAACGCACGCACACAGTGATATAATCGTGCGACACTGCCTACCACATACGCAACGGGGCGATTCTTTTCTTTGAAACTGGCGTATTCTGAAATACTGTCAAACTTAAATATCTAAAAAAACAAAGTATGTATTAATTATTGAGAAGGTATCGTAATTTTATTTGATTATTGAGGTTTTCCATTACAGATTCCTGAAATTTGACGAGGATGCAAAACGACATGTTGTATATAGATGAAGACCCTGATCTACCATGACAACAAACTCTTACTCCTAGAAAGCTTTACCCTACCAAGTGGAGCCTTTTGGATACTATACAGGGCGGCAGGGACATCGACACCACCTGTTACCATGGATTCAGTACATGACCCTGGTCCCCGGAGAGGGCGTATCAGACTCTTACTGACTAAAACCCACCCGTGTTCCTTCAGTTGCCAGTGCCAGAGGCCACGGTAACCCTTTTGGACTCTCCCGCAACCCTGGCAGGCATCAGGCCTAGCGGACCCCGTCATTGGTGCTGATATCTCCTTGAGGCGCCCTCTTGGACCCCCTGATTTGACAATTTCGATCGGTATTTTTTTTAAATCTGCTGTTTCTTACAAAAGTGCAAATACCTACGCCGTCAAAATGTATAGAACAGCCATTTTTTTTTAAATTACTGACAAACAATTTGAGAATCGAAATAAGGTCCAGAATCGTGTACTGAATCCGTGGTGACCGTGGTAACTTGGTTTACGTCGTTGTCCCTGCCACCCTGCGTACGAGCATTATGTGATCGAAACGGGAATCAAGCTTTATCTGTTACAAAACAATTAGAGGAAAGATATGCGACTATGTACCGCCTACTCTGATATATCACCGCGTACACGTATCTAAAACAAATTAAAAGCATCAATCACCAAACATACCATAACAGTTCAATACAATACAATATCCCAATCACAATATTCATTATGTAGGTACAAACCTATGCAGTTCCCCTTACATAAAAATCCTCTCAGATATCACCGCGTACACGTATCTAAAACAATATTAGAAGCATCAATCACATAACATAATCACAAAATTCATTAAATAATATTATCTATGTAGGTACATAATTACGTTTAAAAAAATCCACAGGAAATAAAGCAACAACTACAATTTGTCACAGCCGTCATGCGCCGACGCAACTCAATTGAACAGATACATCAGGTGACAAATTATTTACTCAATAACCAACGTTCGCCTATTTAGATTTTATTTATTACTATACCGGCTTCCATATTTACATAGATCGCTTTAAACTAATTAATATTTAAGAGAGCAGATATTCATATTGAAGTTTGCAAAGGTGAGTGCGTAAATGGTCCGTAATTATTTTTGTTGATAGTGTCGTGGTTTTGTGCTTGATTTTATTACTAGACCTAAAGTCGCCTAGGATATTGAAACTTGATCGGTATTTGCCTAATTTACCGTTGGAATAAGAGCGTTAATACTTACCGCACTGAATAGACAGGTCCACTTAAATCTGTGTGGTTCTTTTCTCAAAAGTCTTGACATTAAATGAGACTGTGACCGGTCCTTCGTCTCAGAGTAATCGGATAGGAAACACCGACGTCGTCGTTTAGTTTGAAAACTATTTTTTAGACGCGTAAAATATTTTTTAGACGTGTAAAATATATTTTAGACGTGTAAAATATATTTTTCTAACCAATTTACAGAAATAAATATCATATACTTATCATTATTTCAGGAACTATGTAACTACATCTCAGATTATATGATCTGAGATGTAGATATATAAGGTAGGGCTTGACGCGTACATCATCAAGGAACATGCATGAGTACAGGAACAAGTCTCTAATTATCATTGTCTCACTTAGCTTATTTCATCACTAAAACAAATCACCAGATTCCGACGCTAAACATAATTCTTATTGCTGTGATCAAAAGGAATCTCAGTATTGTTGTCAGATGCTGCTGCTCATGTTTAAGATGTTTATCCAAGATTTTCTTAACCAAAGTGAAAAATACCACACTCATACACTAAAGGCTCCTACAAACAGGCGCGACACGCGACGCGAATCGCATGCGACACAACACTGCTCGTCGCGCGACAGACGGTGCCTTTGCGTCGCGTGTCGCGCCTGTACGAAACAACCTTGATAATCGCAATGTCTTTCATTAAGACAATTCGACAACATCCACTGCGTTATTTACGTCGTCTAGCAGACGAATTTCTCAAACATATGAAGCAATTGATCAGGAATTTTCTTTGGAAATCCTTCGGATTATTAAAGAATTGGACTAGGCCTCACCGAAGCCTCGCCACAACGACCTCTCCAACGTTACCCGTACCAAAAATACGCACTCAATCCTGACAGATCAAAGTTATACAACTCCGTATCGCTAGACAAATGCTTGACGCGACCTACTAGCATCACAGCATAAATATAAATAAATAACCGATAGAATTAATTTACAATATTTACACCCAGACCAATAAAACTGGCACCATTTGGATAATTCTCACCAACAAATTGTTGAATTGTAACTGTAGGTCTGTTGGTCGTACATATTTGACATAAAAAATTACTTAATAATCTTTATTTCCACACTAATGAAAAAAAACACAGTACAGGAATTATAATAAATGGAGTGGACTGGAGCCTAAACTAGGTCAGCCCTGTATTTCACTTACTCGCCGCGGGAGGAAGACCTGGAGTCCAGGTCTTCCTCCCGCGGCGAGTAAGTTGGTACAATTTATAGCTGAATGACAAGTGTGTGTATATGTGTGTGTGTGTGTGTGCGCGTGAGTGTAAGGGTGTGTGCGTGTGTGTAAGGGTGTGTGCGCATGTGTGAGGGTGTGTGTGTGTGTGTGTGTTAATAATCATAATGCAAAAAATATATGATCACAGACCAAAAGAAACAACGAAATACGAATCAAAGAAATAAAAATAAAAAACAACTTGACAATAATTTACCACCTGAATGTATCTGTTTTAAATACTCGTACGTTTG
This sequence comes from Brachylomia viminalis, assembly GCA_937001585.2. Lineage (NCBI taxonomy): Eukaryota > Metazoa > Arthropoda > Insecta > Lepidoptera > Noctuidae > Brachylomia > Brachylomia viminalis. Next base: position 6,131,232 of record OW443302.2, on the reverse strand, counting down.
TTGATTGGACTTGAATGTCTAGCTTGTTTAATTCGTAGATTTACGTTTATAGAACAACAAATTGTCCTCAGGGAAAACACAAAGGAGAATAGGAAACATTCAGGAAATTCCGTTACAGGAAATCGTGTAAGAAATGAAATACAGCATCTCCGTGTAAAAGTACGGTACAACATATCAGACGGAAAATTATCTAACTTTTTTAATTGAATAAGATTTAAACGCTGACTAATTGGGAATCAGAGCTTATTGAGATTAATATCAGAGGGGTAATTCCCGTAATTTTAAGCACGTTCACAGTCTGATCTCAGTCTCAATCTGTCAAAAATACAATCAATTTCCATACATTTTTGACAAGTTTTTGACATTGATTGTCGCTGTGATGAGATTGCGACTTGAATTTGAACGTTTTTTAAGTACGAGAATTGCCCCTCAGATCTTTACAAAAATCCAACATAAAGTTTGTAACTTATACATGTCGTAGGATAATTTGATACTTCGAATCTTCGCGAAACGCGGATAATAAGACATAGGCGAAAAATTATCAAATCTTACCGGACAAAGTCAGGATCTAACATAACCTAACCTAAATGATACAACAACAATAGAAGGGTATCTGGCGCTTGGCGGCCGCTGCCGCGGCACGCTCGCTTCGCTCGCTCGCCTTCGCGCGCTAATGGTCACTGTTCTAACATAAACTAACCTAAATTCTAATTATCCGCGTTTTCGCAAAACCCCTAGGATTTCCGCGAAGATTCGAAGTATCAAATTATCCTACGACATATACATATAACGCTGATCATGGGTTACATGTCGAATAATTATAATCTCCTAATTATGTTTTAATATTTTAAATGTTTCCAATTTTCCATTACGCGTTTTCCATTCCTAAACATAGGTTACGTTACGCGTGCCACGTTTTACGGAGTTGCGTCATTTTATTCGTGATGCCTTACGGCAAATTGCATTAAAATATTATAGCAATTAGTGATAGGTATTTAGCGATAAACTGGAAAATACCATAGTAAAATATATACCACGGTGTAGGCAGTTAGGTCATCGCTACATTCGCTTTGTTTGTCGCCTAGATCTCGGGTCACAATACGATGCGAATATAATACCAATGAGTAGGTACCTACCTCCCTAGCCTCCCTCCCTCTTCACTAATACGAAATATTTAAATACTTAAATTTATTATTTAATTACATATGTATATTTTAATTGCCATACCTGTTACATACTAAGGCACCTACTACTTTATTAAATATTTAAGTTATCTTAAAATTCGTCATTCGATGATTAAGGAGCAAACAAAAACGAACCAACGAACCTAGGTACCGCGAATTTACGTAGAAGAAAAATGGTTGTCGAGAACCGCACAGCCGCGTAAAAGCAAAGACCTACATCAAATATCCGTATCCAATATGACATCACAAACAATAGGTACTCTTATACCGCAGAGCAACGAGCAAAACCAATAATCACGCATAATTAATGACCGCATACTCGGTAATAGACATAATAATTATGTCACGCGAGGGCGCGCGGCGTCGTTTGATGGTTCGCTTCGAAACCATCACATTACGTCACCTAAAGGTTGGACCACACAGATACGACCAGTCACGTGACGACATGTCGCGTACTCGCGTTACTATTTACGAATTACAAGAATTTGCTATTTGTATCTTGTGTGTGACTTGAAAATAAACTCGTATCAAAACATGTTGCGACTAACAGCCCGGGTTCTAAAGGGCTGCAGCCTAAGCTAGCTACAGAGAAACATTATGTCAAGGGCTTTGATTTGCCGTAGTTATTTCAGTCAGCCAATAACACAGACCGACCTAGTTAATTTTGAGCTGCCTTTCAGAAACCGGGTGTGACATAAGTTCCTTCTAAAGACACATCGTGGCTGGGTGAGTTGTAAAACTGAAACTTTAACTATGTGTTTCATTAAGTCAATTCCTTTTGAATTGTCAATGAGACGGTCAAAGAGTTGAAGCTAGTAGAGTTGCATGCGAATCATTGAAAATGTATGCTATAAAAACCGCAACACGAGTTACCGCGCGACATTTCGCGGCTGTGTGGTTGTACCTTAACTCTCGTTACCATGACGTACTTTCAATAGTAAAAAACCGTAACAATACCAATCGTGAAAGATCAAGCGATAGACGTTAAACTACTTGTAATCCGGCGTAATATTTGTCAAAAAAAGTTACGCTAAAAAGTGAGGTGACATCATTATTATTTGTAAAGCGGTGACGTTACAGTAATTAATAAGTATGGTTTATTAGTTAATTACTATGTTCGTAAAGTTAGCAGCTTATGTTGATAAGAAAAGATAATTACAGTCTTGCACTTTTTTTTGGGTTTAAGTAGTAAAAAAATCACGTGGTCAGCTTTAAACGCGTGCGGTTTCGTAACTTTTTTTTTTACTTTACGCTCCCGTTGCGCGTTGGACCCGTTTCAATTTGGTTTTGGATGGTAATTAATTATTTATATTCAATTATGGCAACTGATACAATACCTAGTGATTTATAGCGAATCTCTGCTAGGCTACACTACATACTTAAATTCCTACTTACAACAATGTTATTCATAAAAGTATCGATCTATACCTCTTTTGTTTTGGTCTTTCTTTTCAGAGTAGTCGGATAGGAAGCACCAAAACTCTTCTATGTACAATTAAAAATAAGTCATTTTTGATGTGAAAAAATGTTTTTTTGAACCAATTTACAGAACTAAATACAGGGTGTTTGGCGCATGGACCGACACAATGTTTCCAGGGATTTGGGGGGTCATTAGCTAGGTTCTACCCATACACCCTTTGTCCCAATTTTTTTTTTAACGAATTTAGAAGTTTTAAAATTTCATACAAAAATAAACTTTGGAAGCTTGTAAGGAATTTTCTTGAAACCAGTTGTATCACTGCCACTACACCTTACTAAAACACAAAAACTTACTATTTCGAATAAAAGGAAATATTTTAAGTGTTTTTTTCATTAAAAAAAAATCCTATGTAACCAACCGTGACGTTTGGGACAAAGGGTGTATGGGTAGAACCTAGCTAATGACCTCCCAAATCCCTGGAAAAATTGTGTCGGTCCATGCGCCAAACACCCTGTATAATTTATACATTTTTACCTTTGCCACAGTACGGTTACAGCTATAACGACTAGGAGACGTGGCGAATACCGCTAACGACATCGAGGGCATATATGAAATTTATTGTAAGCTAGAGTTTTAACTCTGTTAAAACTTTGACAGCGCACTTTTTCCTGTAATTAGGTAAGCAATAAACTTGTTATATAGATATGGTCTCCTTTGCTTCAGCAGATATTCCATTCTTTATATTATTAGTGTGCACTCTAATTAAAGCAAATCAAGCTTAGGATTATAGTAAAGCCTTCACTAGTGATGATTCTAAAGTGAATCCAGTGTGTCCTGTCTAAAGCTTTTGGTTTCCGTCATAGTTATAACGGCTGTCATGACAACCTGTCATTTTCACCAGTATTTGACATTGAAGCTGTCAAAAACGCTCTGCATTTGTTCAACCGTTATTGTGGAGTTAGTAAGTCATTATTCCTTCTGTTGCTGTTTCTGCATTGCTCGTGCCGTACCGACCTAAGCCAGATAAAATTCTTCAATTCAATAACAACAGAATACAAAACCCGTTACAATGGTTATCGTCGGCTGTTATATCTCCCGTTGTTGGCGATGGCGTCATCTTGTCACCCGTGGTTGAAGTCGTAGCCTTAGCTAGGATATAACCTAGATTTAATTCCTTTGTTGAAAAAGGTTGCGTTTAATGATGTCATTTTGTGCAGAAAATGAACGTTAAAAGTACCTTCATACCTTTTAATACAAATTCGAAAGGTTAGGGATGAATCAGCTGTGTATCAAAACGGAAGGCGAAAAATAGATTGTTACCAAAGGCCGTTTAATTTTCGTTTGACTAACAAACATGCGGGCTCTCCCTATGATAAGTGCCCCCAGCAGCCGCCATGACATCTGCATCGTAAAGGCATCGTAAATTCAGTGCCATCCCAGATACAAACCAGAAGTCCTCGCGCACATTTGGGAGTGGCGCGAGGAGGCGAAACGCCGGGGCGTAGCTCCGCTGCCGCGAGAAATCACGGTACAGCGGACAGAGCTCCGGCGGGATCTCAGGGCGGCATGGAGAGTGCGATTGTCGCAACCCAGCACTGAGCACGCCACAATTGCGGCGATAAGTCCCCTCTTTGAGAAGTGGCTAGAGAGGCGCCACAGCGTCCTCACCTTCCGCCTGACGCAAGTCCTCACCGGACACGGTTGTTTCGGGAGGTTCCTGTTCCGAATAAGGCTGCTAGGGCCTGCTAGGGTTGCGGAAAAGTCCGAGAGGGATACGGTGGCCCCTGGCACCGGTAACTGAAGGAACACGGGTGGGTTTTAGTCAGTAAGAGTCTGACACGCCCTCCTGCTCTGCCCAGAGCGGGAGAAGTTATTTGATGTTTTCCCACCCTCAAAAAAAAAAAAAAAAGATACAAATCAGAAAGGTCTCATGGGCTTGTAATCACTGGAGTCTGGAACTGAGCTAAGAACGCAGAAATAGCTCACGGGTAAAGCACTTTCACAAAATACACTACTCAAAAGCTACAATCTAAAATTCAGGAGTAATTTAATTACTTTCAAATAAGTAAGCAAATAGTCTTCATCCATATACTACGCTAAATAGATATCAAATATCGTAGATACATTATTACGGCAATATACAATCAATGTAATACATTATCTTCGTGTTACCTACTAAACGTCAAACCTTTCAGTGGACCGTAGCACCAATACATACTATTTGCGTAGATTAAATTAACTTTTATCTTGTATTAGTGATATTTATTTTAGAAGTATGTATGTTTGTTTGTATATAAAGCATAATCAGCATATTATGTTCCCATTGCAGGGACATCGATCTAATTGACAAAAAACAAAAATACTTATACTTAATTATACTATACATATATCGTATAACCTACGTTAGTACCTATATACTAGAATATTAGTACCTTACCTACTCATCAAAAGGTTTGTGCTGAAAATTCTTTTGAATTTTGTTGAAGCCGAACCTACGTTTTGCATGTAGGTATTCGTTACTACAGTAAACTAAAAGAAGCTATTAAAGTGGTAACAGCTCCTTTTGTTATTTTTTCAGAATTTTACGCGGACCTATTTTAAGAAGGTAGGTATACTGAGTAAGCTTTTGCCTGCAAACTTTTCGTTCTTATCAAGCTTCTAAAATGCCGATACAATATTTTGTATTTCTTCTAACAGAACAGACAGCAGTGCTGCTGGGGAGTTTGTTGCGCCACTTTTTCTTCCCAGCTAAAACACTAGGAAGTGGTGAAGGGCGTTTTGAAGGACTATTAATAATACGTAATGTTTACGTTAAAAAAATGCTGATTCCTAACATAAATAAATAAAAATATATTCTGATTCTGATTGAACTATTTTGTAATACGAACTCTCGAATTTCAGAGACCAATATTGTAGCAAAAATTATCATCTATTTGTGTAGGTATGTAGAATTTAAAGCATTAGCTAATTCTCCACGTGGTAGGTACAATAATCTACGATAGTTTGCACAGTCATGTTAAGTCATTTCCTTCCCGTAGGTACTTATCCAGGGGAAATAACTCCGTATTTTACTACCGCGTCATTCGATTAATCTCAACCGTCAGCAAATGATTGATTGATTGAACGTACGTACGAATAAATAAGCATTTGTATTAAGTACACATAGCGTTTTCCCCCTTCGGAGATATTGGTGGTCGCATTGTCTTAATGTGATGTTTATCCTTAATATTATACATGGTGACATTTGAATCACAGTTTTGCCAGAACAAACGTTGTTCAGACCATGGTATACAACCATTCTATAGCACCCAATAGAAATAAAACGTCATTGGTTTTCGAAAAAAACACAAAAAAGGCAATGTTAAAAAGTCGGGATTATCGTTACGCCCTACAACACAGACACTGCGGCCGCGGCGCGCGGCGCTCGCATCTCATTACGTAGTTGAATGCCATATCGCTACCGCGATGAGTACCTTGATGTTACGGTTAATGCTTCAAACATTTGAGCAACATAATACTCATTTGAGAACCTATAGATTAGTTTGTTTTAATAACATATTTGATGCTCTAGAATGGTAGTAGACCATGGTCTAAACAACGTTTGTTCTAGCAAAACTGTGATTCAAATGTCACCGTGTATAACTGACGAGAGTGTGTGACTCAGTATTGATATAATGTTTGTAATGATAGATTTCTTTAAGATTTGTTGGCTGTACTGACAAAAAAGCGGCCAAGTGCGAGTCGAACTCGCACACGAAGGGTTCAGTACCACCATAAAAAATTTAACACAAATTTTATTTTTATACTTAAATAACATACACGTTTTTTTTACGGTCACCCTTTAATTGTGATTGTTTTTATAGCAGCCATGGTAGTACACACTCTGGAAAAATTTCAAGTGTCTACCTATTACGGTACAAAAGATACAGCCCTGTGACAGACGGACGGACAGCGGAGCCTTAGTAATAGAGTCCCGATCCGTAAAGGGTGGCCTTTTGAGTACGGAACGGGACCGATACCATCATCTGTCTAGCCTTTTCCCAACTATTTTTGGGGTCGGCTTCCAGTGTAACCGGATGCAGTTGAATACTTTTAGGTGGGGCGACTGTCTATCTGACCTCCACAACGCAGTACTGGATAGCACGATATCCCTTAGAAAGACTGGTTGTAAGACTTTCGGGCTTGTGACGACCCGTAACGACTGTCAAAGATCCACGAATGACAGCCGGGACCAACGGCTTAACATGCTTTCCGAGGCACGGAGTGTTCTTGGTTTGTAAAGATGGACACCCAACAACGGTCAAACCGCGGCAAGCGTAGCTTAACCTGATCGATCGACCCGTGCACCTGTTACTACTTAACCACGATCCCCTATTGTAACTAAAAAGTCAAGGATATCAAATACTGTAATACGGTATTTAATTAGATTGTAGCGGTATCAACATCGCCACATGTGAACTACGCATCACACTGACGTCACGAAAATCCTGCATCGCGCAAGCAGAGTTTACCATGCAACTAGCATAGATACAACGTCCCGACATCATCGTTGGGCAGTTGCCCACCAGACACGACACCCGTCTGGTCGGAGGATCTTCCCTTTTCTATGCAGGTATGTGTGAACTTTACAACCTGTTCCTCGTGTCTCTTTGATGACTAAGTAGTCATCTAATTAAATTTATGAATTACACCAATACATAAACTTAGTTTGGTTACATAATAATATGTTTTGTAAACAAATCTGTAAAAAAGTGTGTGTGTCACCTCTCCCTGGGATAAAATATTCCATAAATAAGGAGTAATAGGGTCTAGAATGACAGCAGTCGCAATGATAACCATCACTAGCGTTGGTAACTAGGAAGAATCATAATAATCCTAATTGTCTCTATTTTAGCAAAACCTGAAAGCAAAACCTTAATACTATTTACAGATTTTGCGAAAAATAAGAACACAATACTTACACATAGTAAAATAAACAGCTACTTCCTAACATAAGTTCGAGCCAAGCAGAAGATCAAACTAAATCAACACCTTAATTTGAAATATCTTAACGGGAACACTATGTTCGCCAGGAACGGTTTGAAAACAACCATTCTTCACCAAAACGGTTTAACTCCACTCTATCGCTATTAACCTAGTAATTTATGTCCCATCTTAGTCCAATTTCTCATAAAAACAATTAAGTTTTGTCGGCCATTACCGACCACCGAGCATTACCTAAGCCACTACTGGCATGAATCCAATTTATGACAAATAGCTGCCATGCACATATTATAAGTTTTACGCAAAAACTTATAAGTAAAATCAGGAAATTAATTGTTTACATTTACTACCAACCTAATAGTCCGTATATCTCCGAATTACAACTCTAATTCTGTGACAATTGTATGAAATGGCTGTAACACAGCAAATTGAAGTAGTGTGGCAATTTGATAAACAATTAATTTCCCTGGCTGTACAAACAGTAAGTGCTTCTTACCATACAGGGCAAAGTACCTTGACATTGATTTATGAGAACTGCAAAATCACCTTTGCTGGTACATCTTTTTATGGTAATGAGGATAGCAACCTAATCTCGATGAGTATGTGGGTTACTAGGGCCCCATAAATACAAGGTAGGTGATGTTATCAGTCCATCATGAACTTCTGAACAAAGACCTCCTACATAGATCGAGTGAGCTTGGGATTATCACGCTCGGATGGTTAATCTGCATTCATAAACTATAGAAGATAGCTGTTAAAAAGAATATCCTATACTGTTTATTTATTTATTTGGACACCAACAGCGTTCACCACAAAACAACACGTAATTAACTAAAAAGAAACTTATGAAAACATAAAATACAATTAGAAAACAAAATTCAAAATAAGTGGTTGCATTATACAAAATATAATGGTATAAAATAATACCACGAGAGGTGGAAGGTGAAAGGGTGTGAGTGATATCTAAGATATCAAAACAAATTTACTTACTAAAGGTTGTGTTTCAATTTCTTTGTAAAATCACAATTTGAGCACAATTTTGATGCTAACTAGTCTCGTTATTCACTGTCTCAAATATGAGTCTAAATTAATAATATATAGGAACACAACATCATTTAAATTGTTTGGGAACATAAATCGTCCCGAACAACAAAAAAAAGAGTTAAAAGATTTTTGAGGACTTTTAAACAGGCGTCTGCAAAGTTTTCTCACATCAACAAACGAATTAAGATACTGCAGCCTGAAACTGAGTCAGATTGGGCCAAATGTCTGAAATAATTTTAATTTTAGGAACCCGGTGTCTGTATTTGTTCCTGGTTGGATGGCAATAGGCTCGTCCTATTACATGGGACTTAAAAACATATCCAATGTAATGTGGCTGTACTATATTTATATACACCTCTGCCTAATCCTTCAGGGCATACAGGCGTCGCGTTACGTTACGTTGTTCGGAACAGTTTAGTGTTCTGTATAACAAGTCTCTTTCTACAACAGACTCCACTTCCATTGTAGACCAATGATGACATTGTTCTGTATAACAAGCCTCTTTCTACGACAGACTCCACTTTCATTCTATACCAATGATGACATTGTTCTGTGTAACAAGTCTATTTCTACAACAGACTCCACTTTCATTCTAGACCTATGATGACATTGTTCTGTATAACAAGTCTCTTTCTACTACAGACTCACACTTCCATTATAGACCAATGATGACATTGTTCCGTATAACAAGTCTCTTTCTACTACAGACTCCACTTTCATTCTAGACCTATGATGACATTGTTCTGTATAACAAGTCTCTTTCTACTACAGACTCACACTTCCATTATAGACCAATGATGACATTGTTCTGTATAACAAGTCTCTTTCTACTACAGACTCCACTTTCATTCTAGACCTATGATGACATTGTTCTGTACAACAAGTCTCTTTCTACTACAGACTCCACTTTCATTCTAGACCTATGATGACATTGTTCTGTATAACAAGTCTCTTTCTACTACAGACTCCACTTTCATTCTAGACCTATGATGACATTGTTCTGTATAACAAGTCTCTTTCTACTACAGACTCACACTTCCATTATAGACCTATGATGACATTGTTCTGTATAACAAGTCTCTTTCTACAACAGACTCCACTTTCATTCTATACCAATGATGACATTGTTCTGTGTAACAAGTCTATTTCTACAACAGACTCCACTTTCATTCTAGACCTATGATGACATTGTTCTGTATAACAAGTCTCTTTCTACTACAGACTCACACTTCCATTATAGACCAATGATGACATTGTTCTGTATAACAAGTCTCTTTCTACTACAGACTCCACTTTCATTCTAGACCTATGATGACATTGTTCTGTATAACAAGTCTCTTTCTACTACAGACTCACACTTCCATTATAGACCAATGATGGCATTGTTCTGTATAACAAGTCTCTTTCTACTACAGACTCCACTTTCATTCTAGACCTATGATGACATTGTTCTGTACAACAAGTCTCTATCTACTACAGACTCCACTTTCATTCTAGACCTATGATGACATTGTTCTGTATAACAAGTCTCTTTCTACTACAGACTCCACTTTCATTCTAGACCTATGATGACATTGTTCTGTATAACAAGTCTCTTTCTACTACAGACTCACACTTCCATTATAGACCAATAATGACATTGTTCTGTATAACAAGTCTCTTTCTACTACAGACTCACACTTCCATTATAGACCAATGATGACATTGTTCTGTATAACAAATCTCTTTCTACTACAGACTCCACTTTCATTCTAGACCTATGATGACATTGTTCTGTATAACAAGTCTCTTTCTACTACAGACTCACACTTCCATTATAGACCAATGATGACATTGTTCTGTATAACAAGTCTCTTTCTACTACAGACTCCACTTTCATTCTAGACCTATGATGACATTGTTCTGTACAACAAGTCTCTTTCTACTACAGACTCCACTTTCATTCTAGACCTATGATGACATTGTTCTGTATAACAAGTCTCTTTCTACTACAGACTCCACTTTCATTCTATACCAATGATGACATTGTTCTGTATAACAAGTCTCTTTCTACAACAACAGACTCCACTTTCATTTTATACCAATGATGACATTGTTCTGTATAACAAGTCTCTTTCTACAACAACAGACTCCACTTTCATTCTAGACCTATGATGACATTGTTCTGTATAACAAGTCTCTTTCTACAACAACAGACTCCACTTTCATTCTATACCAATGATGACATTGATCTGTATAACAAGTCTCTTTCTACAACAACAGACTCCACTTTCATTCTAGACCTATGATGACATTGTTCTGTATAACAAGTCTCTTTCTACAACAACAGACTCCACTTTCATTCTAGACCTATGATGACATTGTTCTGTATAACAAGTCTCTTTCTACTACAGACTCCACTTTCATTCTAGACCTATGATGACATTGTTCTGTATAACAAGTCTCTTTCTACTACAGACTCCACTTTCATTCTAGACCTATGATGACATTGTTCTGTATAACAAGTCTCTTTCTACTACAGACTCCACTTTCATTCTAGACCTATGATGACATTGTTCTGTATAACAAGTCTCTTTCTACTACAGACTCCACTTTCATTCTATACCAATGATGACATTGTTCTGTATAACAAGTCTCTTTCTACAACAACAGACTCCACTTTCATTTTATACCAATGATGACATTGTTCTGTATAACAAGTCTCTTTCTACAACAACAGACTCCACTTTCATTCTAGACCTATGATGACATTGTTCTGTATAACAAGTCTCTTTCTACAACAACAGACTCCACTTTCATTCTATACCAATGATGACATTGATCTGTATAACAAGTCTCTTTCTACAACAACAGACTCCACTTTCATTCTAGACCCATGATGACATTGTTCTGTATAACAAGTCTCTTTCTACAACAACAGACTCCACTTTCATTTTATACCAATGATGACATTGTTCTGTATAACAAGTCTCTTTCTACAACAACAGACTCCACTTTCATTCTAGACCTATGATGACATTGTTCTGTATAACAAGTCTCTTTCTACTACAGACTCCACTTTCATTCTAGACCTATGATGACATTGTTCTGTATAACAAGTCTCTTTCTACTACAGACTCCACTTTCATTCTAGACCTATGATGACATTGTTCTGTATAACAAGTCTCTTTCTACTACAGACTCCACTTTCATTCTAGACCTATGATGACATTGTTCTGTATAACAAGTCTCTTTCTACTACAGACTCCACTTTCATTCTAGACCTATGATGACATTGTTCTGTATAACAAGTCTCTTTCTACTACAGACTCCACTTCCATTCTAGACCTATGATGACATTGAATTAATGCTGCAAGCATCATCAATATGAGTTCAAATGATACACACACGCACACACACATACAAAATACATACACTTACATGTACACACGCACTCACACATACTAAGTATTTTAGGATAAATCTTTCAGTTTCTTCCTTTTTTTATTTTTTTAGTTATAGTTAAAGTCTTCTGTTTGAGTGATACTCAATCACTTAAAAACGGCTGAACGGATTTGGAAGAAATTTGGCATACAGATAGTTTATAACCTGGAAAACCCATAGGATATTTTTTATCTCGATATTCTGACGGGATCTAGATTTATGCGGGTGAAACCGTGGGGCGTACCTAGTTGAGAATAAGTGAATAAAAATATAAAAAATTTTTTTTTTACATCATCCACACAAGGTCTTCAAGTCTTGACAGAACCTGTACTACGGTAACCTGATGACTGATATACATATCCAAAAACTTTCACATTTATTAATAGCATGTATAAACACACTTCAAATGTGGATAAGGATCAAAGTATTTTTTTAAATATTTTATCACCCTATTAAAATTAAATTATCGATTAAATAAAATGTATTCCGTGTGTAAATCGACGAGTTAATCTCTGCTTTGGCATTAATAAAGACTTTTTTGCGATTTTTGCTTATACTGGATTTTTCACCTTAGTTAACCTGACATTAAAATGTGATAAAGAGATAAAAATTACTGTTTTTAAAGGTTTTTATTGCGTTATATAAACAATTTGTAGTCTGTATTATTATAAAACAATCGCAGCGATTACAACAAGAGATACTCAATAAGGGTTGATCCAAATCACGTTGGGGAATGCCCGCGCTCGTCCGTTGGAACAGGCGAAAAAGATTTCCTGATGTGTGTACGGCAATCCATATTTGGCAGAGCTCTTCTTAGAAGCATATCCCATGCGTGATCAATAGGATTCAAGTCTGGCCATGGTAGGACGTGGATATTAGCTACAGCAACTGTGGTTGTAACGATTCTCGCAGTGTGTGGACGTGCATTATCATGCATAAGAAATGAAGCACCAAATTGGGTCCGCAAAGGAATGACAACATCTAATACAATCGTTTCAGCGTAAATCTGTGCATTGAGGTTTATTCTGATCCAAATCATTTCGGTTCGTCTGCCGATCCAAATACCCGCCCATATCATGATTGTTCCACCGCTGTATGCGTGGACTTCCTGGCATGATTTTAAACGTTATTGGCGTTCAAGGGTCCTCCAATACCGTGTACGTCTAGTATCTGGCCTCATACCACAGCAGATTTGTCAGAAAAACACACAAAACGACACTTTTCTTCTGCCCAATTTCTGTGTTCACGAGCCCGTTACAAACGAACTCTGCGATTGCGGGGCTCAATGGGTGGTACACGTACCGACCTTCGGGCACGTAGAATGACTTCACGCAAGCGATTTCTTACGGTTTGATCGCTTATTAACATCCCTGAAAAGTTATGAAGCCTCGTAACCAACATCATCGCGTTCGTTGTAAGATTTTGTCGAGTAGTAATTTGTATGTTACGATTTTGTCTGCGTGTGGTGATGCGAGCTCGTCGTCCATGCCGCTGTGCCACGCTTCCAGTGATGCGGTAACGTGTCCAAAGTCGACTTATGACACTCTGCGTAGTGCCCAGAGCGATTGCCATCAGAACGTTGCCGAGAACCAGCTTCCAACATTCCCACGCTTCTGGTCATCTCTTCTCGGCTCAAATGACGTCTTCTCTCCATAATAAGGTTCTTTTGTGTTGTTTCCACTCAGGCGTATGGCAGAAATTTTACTGATTTGGCCTCAAATCCGTTGCAGGATTATATATATAGGAATACAACTTGACAGAAGAGTTTTATCTTTTGACCGAAATTCAAAAAAACTATTCCCTTTTCAAATGACGAAATTTAATTTAAAAACCTGATTTTTTTGTAACTAGTAAAAATGTGCTTGATCCATACTTTTGATGTGTATATATAGAATAGGATAGTAGGATTAAAAATCAGCCGGTTCTTCCAACCTTCTAGACAAAATCCCAGACGATGGGTTTTCAGTACATCAATGCAGACATGCACACCATGTAAAACATGACAAAACAATGACATCACGAAACAATGAAAGCCTCACAGCAACACTTTTTACGAGATTATTTCATTAGAATTCGGCGATGTACCTATTAATTATGTACCACATAATTATTATGAATCATCGGTATTACCATTCAGTCCATCGTCTTCACCGCAAGAAGTTGATGACCATGTAAAGAATCTGCCAAAACTAACATTAATTCGAGTGCAATCCGTAACTGAACTTTTCGCTTAGGTGAGTAATTCCCGGTTGACGTAAGCAGTGACATTACCTACAGCTGATAGAGATTTACATATCCCGACTGCAGATTAGAGAGATAGATAGACAGATGGAGTGAACCAACATTTGGAAGTCTCAATAAAATGTCTACAGAATTAAATCACATTTGAAAGTGAAATTTGAATAAGTTAAAATAGACAAATTCAAGACAAAATTAATGTCAGACATTATAAATTTGTAAAGTTCCTGCAGTCCAGACTTGTTAGTTGTTATGTAGGTATACTAACGCAAAGAAATATGGACCAATAAAGTAGAATCTGCAAAGGGAACCAATAAACAAAATAATGTTGTGCAGTTGAAAACACATGATCATTAACACAATTGTACCGATAATAGAAAGGATACGATTACAGGTTAATTAATCTGTTAAAACAATCCATGACAAACGGACACTGACAGAAATGTGTAGCAACAATAAAGAGAACATAAATAACATGCTTGTTATAACAGTTGAAAGTTGATTGGGGTGGCGCCGCTCATGTTGTGTGAACTACGTGGGTGTATAGACAGCTCGCAGAAATAGAACGATCGTCAAATTCCTGTACGCAATCCTAGACATTAATCATATCACAATAAGGATGGGAGTTACTTGAAACTATTAGACATGATTTTGACAGGTTAGACCAATCATTGTGTGTATGTAATTCGAGCGAACTTTATTGTAAACATGGCTGATGTTTAGACCTAATCTGTATCAAGAAGTACACTTTTAATCGAGCATCTCGTGGCTTCGTTTTACGTAGGTACCTTGAAAGATGAAACAACTACTAGACAAATGATAAAAGAAAATGTTCCCAATAAAATGCCATGTGAAACTATTTAAAAACTACCAGGGTTACACCAAAGTGCTATTCAACGTGTTTGATTTGACAGATTTCGCAAATGGCACACTTAAGTTTTTGGCGGGAAATGCCTCGTAAATAGCACCTGTCAAATTCGGAGCGCAACCACTGACGGCCCTCAATAAAATTTAAAAATAGAACCATTGATGATGGCGCCATGGTTTTGACAGATAAATTAAAACTGTTGACGTGTGTGCCGTGGCGTCCGTGCAAATCTTAACCACACGAGATGCATCATTCATCATCATTGTTCGTTTTCAAGTAATTTTCAGAATTGATTGATATGTTTATTTTACTTACTCACAAAATTTTAACAAAGAATGCTCCAATTAGACTTAAAAGAAGATTGAATTCCAGCATAAAACAAAGTGCACCTTTACGTAAAATATCTTATCGAACACCTTGGCATTCGGTGGAACGCTTACAATTTTATTTACGTACCCTATCCAAACGCCTACTCATCAGAGTAGTTTTAAAATTACACACAGTAAAACTAATTCGGAACTTATCAATCATTCATCATTTTGCAATCTATTGGTTAAAACAATAAAAATATCATGCTCAACAACTTCGATGATAGGAAAATTATCAAATCCAATAGCTTTCTGTAAATAAGTAGATAGATTAACTAATAGAATAAGCATTTTATTTAGAACATCAAATCTTTAATACGATCATTTGCAATCAACAAATATTGGATAACAAGTTTATTTAACAAATTTTCTGCAATTCCTACGTTAAGTTGATGCTTCCTACGGTCTCCATTTGGCGTTGTTCGAGGTAACATCACAACAAACTCATTGACATATCAAATTAACATTTACGTGATAATTAGTGTAAGTAGTAATATTACTATTTCCATTTACAGATTACCAAAAATATGCTAATCTGCAATATTCACTATGTAGCTTGCATGTGACACTGATGGTTTTTGCTAATCCGGTTCTCCCCCGATTATTGTAAATATTTATATTATGTGATAATGTGACATAATATTGTAGCTTTAATCATGGTCACTATAATTATTGTCGTTAAACTTTCAAAGTGGCAAAGTAAGCTTCACGTCTTACCTTAAGAAATGGCGTTATTTCTAATCATAAGAACTATTCAGAATAGAAAAATGTCATCAATTATTTTCGTTCAAATATGAAGTAGTAGTCAAATAGGAAGAATATGTTCATATTTGACCCACGAAGTACGTAAATGTCGTGATAAGAATCAATAAAACAATACTTTATCAACAAAAACTAAATCCAACAACTCACCTTAAAATCTCACTACAATACAGCACAAAACACACGCCACATCTTCACACAAAAACTCCTTTACAAAATTTTTGGTCCTAAGTTCCGTAGTGAACAACAGGAGCAACGCGTTCGCTCCGTGGAGGAGACCGACTCTTTTGACGAGCGCCTCGCATTTCCTGAACGTGAAAGTTTCAGAATAAGCACGCACGTATAGATTACCGAAGTTGGCTCAAAGATAAGTGAAGATCGTGAGAGTGTGAGTAAACAATGCTTGTCTGTTGTTAAGCGTGTATGTTTATGTGGGAAGCGTTATTAAATTGTTTACCGTGACGCCGTTTAATTTTATAGTTAGGTATTATAAATTAAGTTTCCGTTTTAAATGCACGAATGCGAATAAATATATTTAATTAAATCTGTTTATTTATAGAACTCAGGATCATTTCAGCGGCTTCCATTGCGGTGTTAACAGAAAAGTTTCAGACAAAGCTCTAACAACGAGTCCTAGTTTCCGAAAGACACTATAACTATCTTCAATGCACCAGATAGTTTCAAATTGATGATCATCTCGTATACCTTTATAATGAATTAAACTAAAAAGGTTGATTCATAATTCATACGAATCCTACTCCTCATCTGCTTCGCTTAATCCCAGAAATGTTGGGATCAGCTGCCAGGCGAAGCAGATAGAATGCAACTAAACATCAATACTTCATTTGGAGCGACTGCAAGTGCCAATCCGTCGAGCCATGCCCACATCTCAAAGTTAGATTGGTTACCAAATATTCAGGCTTTCAGCTACATTCAAATGCTGCCATGTAAACATGTAATCATTGGTGTCGACTATGCAGGGTGTCACGTAAATAATGGATCAAACGTAACGGGTAACCTTACCTCATTTCCAACAACTAATTTGAACAGTTAAAAAAACCAGTAAGGTACCCAAGATATATTTTTTTCGAATTTTACCATTTTTTCAACAGGCTTTCGGTGTTTTTAATGCTGTCGCTGCAACAAATAACATTTTTAAGTATGATTTTTGTCAAAAACTTTTGAATAGCTTACTAATGTTATTCGATATTTTTTTTGCAAGTAACATTTTATCTGTGGAAAAAAAATATTGAATTGAAAATTGAAATTATTTCGTAATTTTGCACCTCTCTCAGATTCATAGCAATATCTTTGTAACCACAAGGACTAGACGTAAGTTTTATACTAATTTGCAAACCTTATTATATGTACAAGTTTTAAAAAAATGGTACACTTCGGTGTCATACAATTTTTTTACAGGAGAATTTTTCCAATTCTGGTCTTTTTATCGTAGACCATTCAATTCAAGATTTTATTTGAAAAAAAAATCTAATAACATTAGTAAGCTATTCAGAATTTTTTGACAAAAATCATACTTAAAAATTTTATTATATGCAGCGACAGCATTACAAATACTGAATGCTGGTTGAGAAAACGGTAAAATTCGAAAAAAAAATCTTGGTCACCTTACCGGTTTTTTTAACTGTTCAAATTAGTTGTTAGAAATGAGGTAAGCTACCTACCCGTTACGTTTGATCCATTATTTACGGAACACCCTGTATGTTCTACGAAGCGTGGAGGGCTCTCGAGTTTTTCTATAGGTACTTATACTCGCACATCCACAAAGCACATACCTACAGCAAATACAGCTCAACCTCGCAGATCAATAGGTCCCTTCCCAATGATGTTCTAATACTACCTACACTAAATAATAAATAAACTACGTTCCACCTACTTAAACGTCTAAGCATGCACTAACAAACTGCATGCTTACGTCGACCCACCATCATCAAACGATAAATCATTAGGAAATATGTGTAGAAGCATTTGTCAAATTATCATAAAACATGGCCGGCGCATTCAAGACGTTTGATCTGTCCTCATACACTTTGTTTGTACAATATGTTATCTATTTTAAAGCGTAAGTACGGAGCAATCCGCGGCCGGCGGTAGTTAACTCAAGTTTATCGTAGTAACTGCGATATTTCACCGCCTATTAACAACATCTCGGAGGCAGTATTGCCAGTGTAGTTGAGTTTTGCGTCGGTGTACTATTATTATTGAGCTTTCAGATATTAGGTTTCTTCTATGAAATACATAGAGGCTATCGTTTTATCGGAGTGTATTCAAATACATAAATACATATCAATGCTCATTAACTTATTCATCACATTAAGATAACCTAGGACTAGGAATCTTTATATACGAAATAATCAACATTTCAATATTTTTGATAGAGGCATCAAAGGAGTAACCTGGTCTATGATTTAGTAGCTCGGTGAAAGACTAATCAGCTGACTGGCTTTTTTAGAGAGGCATGCTATTTCTTATTGCATCTACCCTGGAGAAAAACTGCAGCTCATCTTTGTCAGCTTTAACATCAGGAGATGACCCCATTTGACGTGAAAGCATTTTAACAATGGCAATACATCATGGCTTCATTTCATTCAAAGTCACGACATATGAGAAGGCCTATCATCTCACATAGTGACACTCACATTTACGGGCTGATATATGATGATATATAAAATCATAAATAGTTTGCATATCTGGCAACCCAACGCTTGTCTCGTGGCGCCGTCTGCGCGGGAGCCGTCCCCGAGCGCCGGCGCCTAACGCCAAATTATGTAATAGTACGCGTAGAATTAATTCTGCTGGCGTTGGCGCCATTACATCGCCTTATCAGCATTATAATTAGCCCACAGATTCTTCACTTAGATATTTGTGTTTATAGATTTTTTTGGAGTTCAACTATGTATTTTCGTAGTCTAGCACAGTCCAGATCGATATCCGCAGCTTGGGATGTCACAGGGAGCTTTAAGGTTGACTGCAGATTTGGTCACAGACATGATAGCCCAGGTGATATACATACTTGGTACACAAACACAGATCATTCCGAATGAACGCAGTACTGTCAAGATGACATCAACGGATACCTACACTTTCGTTAGATTCGATGTTGACTTTGGCAAAATCATAGTTTACGATGAAACCATATATAACTATTAAAAACACTGAGATCGAGAGATGACCGTCCACTGAGCCAAGCTCAACACCTGCAACAGACCTTGGACTGTAGCGCTACCGGCGCAAAAGCTTTTATTATGAACATCGGCCTCTCAAAAGCAGCAAAGGAAATTCTATTCTAGGTACGAATATTTTATCAAAACCTTAAGAATCGAATCACGGATCCCACAACAACGGTGAAGCATGCCAGCATTTTGGCATAGGTGTATATTATGGATGTAGACATAGAAGTTTACCATAACATGTACCATTTTCATGGCCAACATTTAATTTTTTAAACGTTGCTTCACACTAGGAATTTCTCCTGGATTGTGAGTGCGTTTACAAACATTTAAACTTACATGCACAAACAGCCAAACCCGGAACAACTACTTGCAGGTCATACGAATATTTGTTCCGTGCGGGGATCGAACCCGCGACACGTAACGCAGCAGTCAATCGCTTAACCACAGCGCCAACCGTGTCGTAAAATGTCACCTTTCTCTAAAAATATTATACGAGTAGGTACGTGGTTTGTTTAGCCAAAAGAAGCAGCAACATCACCGCTGACGTCATTCGGTACATCCGCACACCTGCGTACGAGTACCTACATATCTAATGGCAATCAACACTTCGATTCCGTATCGATTGTTAGTCGAGTTGAACGTTCGCACGGTGCTTTCTCTATTTTTACCCTGACCGCAAAATATCATCTCCAACGAACTAGCGTCTCGCTGTACCGACCATGTTTAAGCCACAAGGGACCAGAGGACCAATGAAAAGGTTATTAATATTTTCTTTTGACAACAGAAATTTGCGTTTTAATGCAAAAGTATCAAGTGTCTAATTCTGGCCTACGGTCACACATATAGCAAACAATCTTCGGGTTTTGAGCGAACCTGATCAAGAGCCCTTGATACCCAATCAATTCAGGTGTACGCGTTGACGCTTCTAAGTTCTAAGCTATTTAACAGTAGATACAAGTTTTCCTACAAGGAGCTGTAGTACTATTAAGCCTAAATAATTAAATAAATTACTACGAATATATGAAATTCCAATTAAAATATTTAACACAACCCTAAAAGCACGCTCTTGTTAACATTCTTGTGAGCAAAAAACTAATTTTTACTAAGTATGAAGCCAAATCTTTTATATGTCATTTCGACATATTAGTTTTCCGACAACTTTTTTAAGGCGGCGCCATCGAAGTTTCCAAATGCGGGCTCAAAATCTCTGGTAACCATTTAAAGTAATATATTGCATAAAAGCCATGTATGCCTTATTAAATTTAAAGACCGCAAGGTTGGTCCCATCGGATCGAAATACCATATATTGCGAGCCGTTTTTGTTGGTGTTTAGGCTGTATTTATTCCATACAAGTAGAATACAAATTTAATCATCAACGTCTTGACTTTTCATATTTATAAATATCAGCTTGTACAGATATGGCTGACTTTCTTTATTAGACTCAATGTTTCGCAGGTAATTAAGTTTCCGGTGTCGTAACCCCAATTATGTATCTGTACCTACATACTGGAGGACCAAAATCAGAAGGACCAACTTTTCTTAGAGCCAGAAAAGTTCTATTGGTCCTTCCGATGTCGTATTATCTCTACGATACCACGTCTATTAGCTTAGTTACTTACGCGCCATGAGTTATTTATGCTATATTTAGTTGGTAGTTGTTTTAAACTGTATTTTACGTAGTAAATTCCACTTTTAGCGTTTTAGTTTCGATAGTTTGCCATTCGTTTTTGATATTTTGACTTATCCAAGGTATACATTGGGATGCTTCAGAATTGTCTGTAGGCAGTCTTTAAAGTGTCAGAAACGAGTTCAAGGCTCGTTGTAAAATTGTATAAACCGTTTTATTTTTACTGGCTGGTAATCGATATAAAAGTAGATTATATATGTAATGTTGAAATGTTCAAAAAAGCAAATATATAAGCAGTAAAGTACCATCACTATGAAGTTTAAATTATATTTGAAGTCCTCCACAAGTCTAGAAGAAACCGCGTTCATCCCGACAAGTACCTATAGCTAGACAATAACTGCGGTCTGTACTCGGCCACCCCTTACGCTAAGGCTCTGCCCCGGGTCTGGGCCCATCTACCAGTCCGAAAGGAGGAGGGGGGCCTCATCTTATTCAAGATTCTTGAAGAGTCTGGTCCCCAGTAATAGACCCCGGTGACCAGCGCATGTTCGGGAGCCACGTCACCGGTCAGCCACGCTACGGAGCTGCCCATCCAGCCATGTCTGGGAGCTGAATTCAGATCCGTTGGTCCTCTCTTTGGCGTGGGTACCACCCACTCCAGGCCACCCGTGCTACTCGGCGCTGCGGCCCTAACTCCGGCCCAGCTGCTCGACGTGGGGCCAGCCGCGGGCCTGACTCCAGACTGCTTGTGGCTCTTTCTGCTGCACGGCGAGGGAAAGCTGCTCTTCTTCTGGCCATGAAGAGGCTCGCTGGATCCGTGGGACGACTGTGGTCACTTAAAAGGGGGCTACTTAGCTGCGCGACGTGAGAACGCGGCTCTTCTTCCGACCACCGGGAAGCTCCCTGGATCCTACGATCCGCCTATTTTGCTATTAAAATAATAGATTTTGTATAGTTAAGTAGCTAGAAAACGCTAGAACTCTCCAAATAACTTGTGTCCTAAGGTTCGCTTTGACATTTTCGTGACGGGCGAGCTGTAACGTTACCTCGATCGACCCATAGTAAAGTTGAGTTGACCTTCTCTGACTAGCCAACAGTCATGGGGTCAAGTGATTTTTGAGGGATCTTCGTACACACAATGATCAGTTCACGGATGTTCGCAGCCGCCGCAGTTTAATTTTGCAGATGGTCCGATTGGCGCCAAAGCCATTTAGCCACGACCCTCTCAAATTGAAATTAATTATCAGAACCAATATTAGTCGTGCGTTATTATGAAGGACCAAAAAGAAGTTAGAGCAAAGAAACCAACTTCCTATCACCCTCTACCTATTATTTCGATCACCAAGATTGCTGTTCCGATCCGAAGGGAGGTAATGATTACCAGAAAAACAATTACCATACATGGTTAACAAATACCCATTCATGGTTTTGGAGACGATTATATTACTTTCAACGAACAAAATAACAAAAACCGCAATTACCTGCCGTCAAAATGGTAGATGAAACATTTATTATGAGAACGAATGTTCACACAATAATATTATTAAGCAAAAATAAAATATTCGACCACAAAAACTGCATGAATGGAATTATATTGCATAACAACGTCACTGGACCGCGTCTGTCTGAGGGAACCGTATTAAATGGTTTGTGGTATGACGCACGGCCGTCAATGCGCGAGGCAATGCGAAAATTTCAGTGCCTATAAACTCCCTATAGGTACGACGTACAGCCATATATACCTACAGACCTACACACAAACATCAGACGAACATCACTCAAGCGCCACACATAATGCGGGTAAACACTTTAACTGATCAATATAAAACGCTTACAAAACTTTATTTATTTATTTATTTATTTACTATTACCACTTACATTTGTTTTTACAGGTGACTTTAACTTTAAACTTCTTTCCTAGATTCTTACTATTTATTTAATAATAAAGGTACACCAACAGCTTCTGTACACAAAATATCAAATAACAGTAGATAACAGTTGAGGGCTTACACAGTTACCAATAATAGGTGAATCAACATTCTCAAATACAGTGGTATCCTAAGGTAAAAACGAAATGCATAAAAAATAAGTGGTAACAAATATATAAACAGAAATATAAAAAGACATAAGTTATAAGATTGCAGAGGTTGCAAAAAATACCTGCATACAATAAAATTTATCTTTAGATTGTGTGAGTTGCGTGCTTTGGGACCTCAAAATTTGGGTCTTAAAGTGTGTTATTGGGTCATGATATATGTCAACATGTGGAGAGGATTTTATATAAGAATTCGTCTTACGTCTGAGCCTATTGAGAGGTGAGTTCAGTCCTATATTTGTATTGAATGCTTTAGTGTGGAATAAATGGGTAATGGGAATAATAATAAAACTACTAAAACAAAATGGTGAAAATGAATTATGACGAACTAGCGGCCGCGGAAAATGCGGCACTGCTCTGCATGGTTTTTACGACTGGACAAAACGATCGATCATCATCATCGATCATCGAGATGTCTTTGTTATAATTATGTAAGTCAAAATCAATGTATATAACACAAGAACCTTCCGGAATATATTTTCGAAATGATGGTGAAAACCGCATCAAAACCCGTTGCGAATTTAGAAGAACTATGCAGTCACACAGGCGGACACCATGCAACTTTACTTTATAATAATGTATAGATTATCTTCATATCTCTAATACGCCTCTGTTTATTTACATTAGCAATGATAAATGTGCTAGATAACCTTTGAAACGGATCAAAATATCGATTTATTATTTATTGTTCACCTGCACGAGAAGAAAGATGTTTCTGACATTACAACTTTAGCGCCACTTAGAATTTAGAAAATAACGCCAGCACTATTTACTATGATGCAAAAGAATCAATAAACAAGCACATTTTCTTAAAAGATTCGTTGAATTTGTAAAATTGGTGGAGAATGTAAATAAATAAAAGACCGTGACCCTGACTTTGTTTTGCCGCGTCTTTTATGCGGTCAGTAAGCCAATAAACGCCAGAGCTGGAAAGAATAGTTGGTAAATTGTATTTATATGAAAATAACCTTCGATCAATAAAACAGAGAGTATTACAAACAAAAACTCATTGCACTTATGTTTGGGACTGGCTGTAATCGGAGAAGATGTAAAAACAAATTTGCTTGAAGTTTAGAAATAAAGTAATTTTGAAATACGTACAAAAATATTAATCCTATCTATAATATGTATATAAATTCGAAAGTAACTCTCTGTCTGTAAAATCGGAGAAATTGGTTGAAATAATATGTTGGTCACATTTTTCAGGCGGTTTTTGAGACATAAACCCTAAATCTATTGTATTCTTAATCGTGCCATTTACAGATTGAAATCCATTTCACAAAACGCACTACGACAGCATTTTATATTCAACTGCATCTAAATTTCTGTGGACGAAAACTAATAAATCACAAACTAATCTAATAAATCACAGACAATACATAAACATTTAATAAACGGGACACAGTTGTAAACCGCCAACAAACGTAGCATTTCCAATCTACGAGTGAATCCAATTCCTTAAGACGGCGCCGCTTCGTCAGCTCAAATTGAGACAAACCAATGCAAAAGTTGGCGCAGCAAGGCTGTATTATGTAAACCAGTGTACGTATGTACAGTTCACAGCAAACATATGTATTATTCCCCTACTTAGCCATTAAATTTAGCTCCTAAACCTTGCCTGTCGGTATCGTCACTGACGGCCGTTCTTATGTGCTTGAGAGCGTTTTTTGACCCCGTAATGTCAAGACATTGAAAATTACCCATTTTTGTGACAGCCGTCTTTTTGCGGCCGTTGTATGGCACCGATAACTTAGGAAACCCAAGCTTATATACAATGCCTTTAAATTGGGACTATGCGGCCTTCTGCATACCGCGTGTATATTATCTATTCTGTGACAGATATCATAGGCATCTCCGCACATAATCATTTCGACAGTAAGTTGATCTGAAAGCCAATTCCCGTACTTAAAAACGTTCAAGTCTAGTCGCAATCTCATCTCTGCTCTGCGAAAATCAATGTCAAAAACTTATCAAAAATGTAGAGGTATTTTTGAGGGATTGATACTGAGATTAAAATGCGACGGTTCCTTATAATACTGGACTTGTCCCTCTGATGTTACGAGAAACTCACTTGTTTAGGTAAGTATTTACATATTTTTGCCCTCGACTGTGCCTACAGATTCGGTGAACATGTGTTCGTCAACAATGAGCTCATTCGTCTCTGTCGTCAGCCGGGCTCTGTCAAACTGACGCTGTAACACCCACCGGGTTGAGGAGGATACTGCACCGTGATACTGCAGATTCAGTAAGACAATTGTATTAATTAATGATTGAGTCATTCGCTCGTGGCCTACCGCCATGATCTTGTTGCTAAGGAGTTGTTATATTTGAAGCGGTAACTAAGCGTATGTAAACTTTTTACCAATGCATGAGCTTAATTTTCATAGAGTACTGGCTGACCCCGCGAACTTATACATATATATATTTTTTTAATTTTTCTCTACGTATGAACCATCCTCGTACTTCAAGGAATATTCTAAAAAAAGAATTATCAAAATCGGTCCATCCGTTTCTTGAGTTATAAAATTACAACGAAAAGTGGCATTGGTTTTTATAGATATAGATATGCAATCGCTTATCGGAAGACGCAGAGAGGGTATGTCCTCACGAGGTGGACAGATGATTTGATGTAAGGTGCGGGAATACACGGGATGCAAGAAGCATATGACTGGTCTATGTAACGGTGCTTGGAGTAGGCTTATGTCCAAAACTGGACGACTTTCGGCTGAATGATGAGTTGTTACAACTTGTGCTGCTTCGAGAGAAGAAAAGTAATTCCTGCAATAGGCAAGGCAGGCAGCCATATAACTTCAGATCCAATGTTTAAATTAAAAAATGAGGATTCTATTTTTATTTCGGAGATTTTCATTTTAAAACCGAATCATTATCTACATAACCCAATTCAGGTACCTAGGTAGATATATTATCTAACATGGATCTAACATATGCAAAGTTTGGCACGATTTTCAAGTTAACTCGCTAGAAAACAGATACGAAACATGAAAACTAAAATGTTTGCCAACGTGGCGTGTTCCCTCGAATATTTTATATTACATGCTAGATTTATTCCAGTCTTCAAGTGTTGTTTGGCAAAACTTGTCACGGAAACTTGGGCTTTTATATCCAGATTCTTAGATACATGACATACGACTAAAAATGTTAGATCTTAGTGCTCATACACACGAGCGACACGAGTCAACGGCAGAGGCAACTGCAGCCGTCGACAACACGCCGCTCGTATATTTTAGTACCGAACTCAAATACATGACGATCAAATACATGATTGTCGACGGTCGACAGTCACCTCTGTCATTGACGCGTGTCGCTCGTGTTTATAAGCACTTATGTCCAAACTTCATAGATCAAGGATGATAAAAACTTAGATTAAAGACATAGCTATTCTGTTCCAAAAGTACCTATCTGATGAAAATGTAATCTAGTGCCATTTACAAATCGAATGCTTTGATTTGATTATTTGAATAGATGCAATCTCAAAAAACAAATTTTTATCTCCTTTTAATTGACATCCAAGTTTAATTTTATTTACCTCAACTTTCGACAATGACTTTTTAATTACAATTTAATTTTTGATACAATGATTATAAGAAAAAGTGACGAAATAAAAGTTGAAACCTTCTAAATACAGATGAACGTGTTACTAAATACGTAAGAATTTAACCTGAACAGGATTGGGTTACACTTACCTCAGATACTTTTGGGCAGACCATTGATACCTAGGTGCTTCGCTTAGTGCTGCGATGCGTGCGTGAAATGCTTCAGCGAACCAACTCATGCCACCCAATTGCCACTCTGACCCTTGGTGTCACGCTGCATGACTAAATTGTCACGTATTCGAGCTACGCCACTCCCCAAGCGTGGTAACAAACGAAGCCCCTAGCTTTGTGGCTGCGGCCTAACAGAAGTGTCTGACCATTGAAACTCACTTCGTACAATTTAAGTTGTTTATGGCCTTAGTTTTAAGTAATTGTGCAAAATAGTAATATAGTTTATTTCACTTTGTTTTGTTTTTCATATTTTTTGGGTACCTAATCCTTTATTTTTGAGAATGCTAGTTAACCTATAATAAACGACTGTGTAAGTTTTTTTTTTTTGAGGGTGGGAAATCATCAAATAACTTCTCCCGCTCTGGGCAGAGCGGGAGGGCGTGTCAGACTCTTACTGACTAAAACCCACCCGTGTTCCTTCAGTTGCCTATGCCAGGGGCCACGGTAACCCTCTCGGACTTTCCCGCCACCCTGGCAGGCATCGGTCCTAGCGGACCCCATCATTAATGCTGACATCTCTTTGAGGCGCGCGTGGAACACAATGCGCCGTCGACCCGGGCCTGGTCCATATCGAACGGCGAGCTGCCCATTGCTCGCCGCTCGCAAGCCCGTGCCTACGGTGGCCGGGAATCGGCCTGCGATTCCCGACGCCCAGAGCGTCTCCTGCGGCGGCTAGGGGCGTGAGGGCGCGAATTTTGCTTCTCCCTCACGCGTTCCGCCTCCTCCTTCGCGAACATTACAGCTTCGCAGAAGGAGGTGACGGCTTCCCAAGCCCTCTCGCTCCGTACCATGGCCTGGACCAGGTCCGGACGCGAGAGATCGCCACCGGACTGTGTAAGTCTAAGTCTAGAATTACCTTTACATATGATATATTGTATACAGAAGCTGTTAGTAAACCTATATTAATAAATAAATTTATTTATTCCTACAACTATCTTGAAAGAGTGCTAAAAAGCAGGATTTGTGGCACACGGAAAACACTTCTAGGATTAAATGTAATCGATATCTATACCCATAAAAATATATCACGTACTTTTAGGAAGAAAGGTGGCGAGAAAATCCTGAAAAAAACATGTTTTCCTGCATTTTAACTGAAAGAAACTATAAATTCCGTTGTACCGTTTGCGTTACAGAGTATGATTTGAAAACACAACTTCTTTTATTACCCTTTGCCATACTTGGAACATAGCAATCTTTGAACGCATCATACCTACTAAAAACATGATGTGAAGAAAGTATTCATAGTCAGCTACCTACAAAGTCACAAAGTGATTTATCGACTGCCCGAAGCTTATGATTCAATAATCTTTAAAAATAATTTCTCTCTGCGTAAATTCTTATTCAATCTCAATATGAAGACAAGTCGAACCTAACCTTCTGCGTTCACCACTACACTACAACAGTGCTGATTTGCTAAATTTTTAAATACAAAAACCTTTTCGTCACATCCTCATACATATTCAGTTTTATGTCACATGACACAATGATGGCGGTGCGATCCCGTCTGATGTATATCATAGTGACGTAATTATTACGTGGGTGAGACGCCAAGTAGGGGCTCGTGGCTGAATAATAACAGCCGCACGGGTGGATCGAAGGTTAAGCTACGCTTGACGCGGTCGGTTCGTGGATGGGTGACCATCCATTACATATCGAGACCCCTCCGTTCCTCGGAAGGCACGTTAAGTTGTTGGTCCCAGCTGTCATTCGTAGATCTTTGACAGTCGTTCCGGGTAGTCAGAAGCCCAAAAGTCTACAACCAGTCTTACCAAGGGGTATCGTGTTACTTAGTAACTGGGTTGTGGAGGTCAGACAGGCAGTCGCTCATGTAAAATACTGGTAATCAGCTGCATCCAGTTAGGTACACTGGAAGCCGACCGAAAATGCTAGACACATTGATTTCAGGCAACCAATGGGTTTGCAGTATTATTAGTTACCTACTAAGCATTTGCTGGTTTCAGTGTTAGAGAACTACTAAGTTTTGGAATCGGCAACAGCTTCTACTTTCTCCTTGACAATTCAAAAGCGCCTGTAAATGTCTTAATTGAAATAAATGTGAGTTTGAGTTGAGTTCGATTAGGTACCTGTTAGCTTTTACGATTATCAGCCAGGGCCTGCAGTCTCGACATGACGCAAACGGCTGTCGCAAACTACCGAGCGATAAATAATAGCAAAAATAATTGTTTGCCGTAACGATGCTTACGACAAATGGAAGTCTCTACACCCGAGATAACGCGCAAGATCGTACATAACTTTGACAAAACGGCGTCGGTACGCCAGCGAAAAGCGTATTCATAGTTCAGTTTTTTCGAAGACAATTAATGTCCGTAACAAATTCACCTTGAATACAGGCAAAATTAGTGAACATGATTTCATAAAAATAATTATTTTTCTGGAATATTTTATAGTGGCTATGTAGACCATATCTTGGAAACACTATTTTTCATGAAAACTATTAAGTAGCGATGACCATTTTAAAGAATTAAAATAAGTTGTTAAATATCTAAGGACATTAAAATCTGCGTCCTTGCAACATTATTAACCTAATGCCAAACTTGTCAAGTGTCATGTGTCAATGTCAAGTCATTATGGATGGAATTGTAAATTGTTTATTTGTTGTCATTGCAAGCAAACAATGTACACACATCAAAAGTGTCTAGGGATCAACATATATTTTTGCAATAACTTTTCTCCTGATTGATATTAATTAAAATTTTCTTTAAGGATTCATAAAATAAAGTGTTTTCGTTTGTCACAGTAACGATAAACCAAGTCACCTTTGCATTAATAAAGAAATTTGCCATTTTCCTAATAAAGGGATTTTTGACATTTGAACCACTAACACAAAAGTTCGAAAAAAAGACTGAAATAACAGTTTTCTTTAAAATTTTATTGGGTAACTTTAACAATTAATAATCCGTGTTTCTACCGCGAACACTAACAACACAAGAACATCGGTTTGGCATACTCAAAATGAGTTCATCCAAATCACGCTGTGGAATGGCCGCCCATGTTCGTTGCAACAACAAAAAAAGGTCTTCTTGCGACTGGATACCCTCCATATTCGGCAGAGCTCTTCTCTGTAGCATATCCCATGCATGCTCAATCGGGTTCAAGTCTGGCGACTGAGCAGGCCAGGGCAGGACATTGATGTTAGCTGCGGCGAGAGTCTGTCTTACAACTCTTGCGGTGTGCGGTCGTGCATTATCATGCATTAACTGAAATAAGGGACCGATTTGCACTTGTAGAGGAACGATGACGTCTGATACAATCGTCTCAGCATAAATTTGAGCGTTGAGGTTGCCTCTGATCCAAATCAACTCAGTTCTTCCGCCGATCCAAATACCCGCCCATACCATGATGGTTCCACCACTATAAGGATGGACTTCCTGGCAGGATTTTAATCGCTGTTGGCGTCCAGGGGTTCTCCAGTGTCGTATACGTCTTGTATCCGGTCTCATACCAAAACGAGACTCATCAGAAAAGCACACGAAACGCCATTGTTCTTCTGCCCAATTTCTGTGTTCAAGAGCCCATTGATATCGAATCCTACGATTGTGCATTGCTATAGGTGGTACCCGTAGCGGTCTTCGGGAATGAAGGTTCACTTCATGCAAGTGGTTTCTGACTGTTTGGTCGCTAATTAAGTTCCCTGAAGAGTGATGAAGCCTCACGGCTAACATCATGGCGGTTATTGTTGGAGCTCTTCGAGTTAAGATTTGAATGTATCGGTCTTGTCTCCGTGTGGTGCAGCGATACCGTCCTCCATGGCGCTCAGCCACGGTACCAGTGCTTCGGTAACGTGTCCAAAGTCGACTGATAACACTCTGACTTGTATTCAGAGCTAAAGCCACAGTACGTTGCCGGGAACCAGCTTCTATCATTCCCACGGCTCTGAGCATTTCTTCCCTGCTTAAATGACGTCGCCGCTCCATAATAACGTTGGTTTTAATCAGTAGTAGGGAAACAGTAGCACTAATAATGTCTTCAATGCGTTGTATGTTTTTATAGGGAAAATATTGACAGCTGATTTTCATCTTTTACTCGAATTTGATTCACAGTTCCTGATTCAAATTATGAAATGCACCAAAAAGGATCCATATAAATTTATAAAATCATAAATTTATTACAAAGCCACATCTTAATCTCAAGAAATCCGCATAAAAATGCTTGATCCCTAGACACTTTTGATGTGTGTATTTTCAATTCAATGGTATTTACTTATAATTTTTCATTGATGTGACAATGTTACAGCACATTATTACTCGGCTAACCCAATTTGGCTCAAGCGGCGACCCCACTGCTCAGAGTTTCTCATTAAAGTAATAGAGTTGCGTAATATGACACTGGACTACAGCAACTCTGTAATGCTGTAGCATTTGAAGAAATGGCTAATGTTTACCTAGGAGCTCGATAAACACGTCTCCTGAAATTCTGTAAAGATACGGAAATGAAAAATTTCAACGGATTTTCACTTTCGTGCGATTTGCAGTCTCATAACCATATCAAGGCTGTTGGAGGTCTCTGAGGCAGCATGAAGCAAGCGGTCCACACTTCAGAAGGCCACATAGCTTGGAGATGCATCATTTGTGGTGGCTATCTCCTGTAGTGAGAGCATGATGTAGAAGAAGAAGAAAACAATTTGAACTAAGTGCATAGTGAAAGTTTACATTTTCAATCAATAAATATTTTTCGATAGGTATGCAACATGCCCCATGTAAACAGTGTCTAGATTATTAGCTTTCATGAACTTAGGATATGATTGTGGTAATGGAAATTTAATAAAGTTGAAAACATGATTTGTGGTTGTGCGTTATTTATTTTTCAATAGAATATTTATTTACAAAGAATACACATACTAAAATCAGTTGTTACAGTTGTGAGGAATCCATGTACATTCTACCTAATATAGCAGGCTAATTTAGTAAATAAATTACAAAAACTAAATTTCAATACAGTTAACTTACCGGTTACCGGTTATGTAATCTTGTACAGATTAATAAATAAATCTACTAATGATGCTGTTAGCTGTTTTCTACATTATTGAAATGGTAGATCTTTAATATTGCTAGGTATTTTATTATAAGTTATAGGTGAGGTGCCATACAGATATTTTTTTCTTGAGTAAAGAAGTTATGAGTCCCGTGCACGAGTCCTTGGACATTGTGCCACCCTATGTAAAATTTCTACATATATGTCTGTAATTTTGAAGGTGTACATATTAAACAGTATCATATCTATCTATGTATTGAGATCTCATATCTGTAGCATGTTTTATAGTTTCATTAGAGGTAGAAAGTAGGTAGATGTTTATTAGTTTTTACAAATTTGGCTACTTCAATGATATAAAGGCATGGGAAGGTTTACAATTTATGAGACACCAAACCTTAAAACAGAAAGTATGTACCAAACCATGGTAAGCAACCAATATTTTCGGCAGACTAACTTCTTTTTGATAAGTTATGCAGCTTACTCTTGTACAAATTTCCTCTGCCTGTGCCTTCCTCGTCAACTGGCTGTCAATTAAGATCCCTAAAAATGTTGTGATGGTTATACTCTTTTTCTAAAGTTTATACGGTTAACCATGGGTAAAAGTGTATGATTTAGGTTTTTTGGAGATTTTAATTAAATTTCATTATTGTCACTTTATTAAACTGCTGAGTTTATTGGTAATGTCATGCGGATAGGTGTGCAACATAGACATGACATGACATTACACACAGAGTTGTATAATTAACATTGTAAACAGTGTCTAGAATTATAATGTGTGAACTTAGGAAAGGATAGTCATACATAGTGGAGATTTAATATAGGTAGTTGAATGATTTGCGGTTGTGTTCTTTATTTATATACCTACTAAGATCGGACAATTCGCTCCCTTCAAAAAAATTTAAAATGTCTTTGGCTCCTTCTAATGCGGTCATTGTCGGCGACGTTCGTTCACACGTAAGTAGTATGTCCTGAACCTATAAATAGGTGGACTTAAAAGCCTCATTGGTTCAGACACACAGACACACCATCGCGACACATAATTCCGCATAATTTTTGTTTGAAACTACTTGCAAACACCAAAATATTATAGTTTACGATGACAAGTTGACAACGAATCACTTAGCGGGCTGTCAAAAATGCTTGCAAACTATAATCGTAAACACTAAGGATATCGTCACTTCTTCGACCAAGATTGATAAAATACCGGTAACAACCGATAAATTTGAGTGTCGAGACTACCAAATATCGTTACATCTGGATTGTTAGGACTTAGCAACCGAAAACGATTGCTAAGCAGTTTGCGTCATTAATGATTAGTAACTTTTCCACGTGAATATTTGAAAGTATTTCTGAAAGGAAGTTGGCATCTAAAACCATGGACGAAGAATGTAGGTAACTGGAAACAACCGTCGCAATGAAAGAGGTCAATATTAAGCATTGCGAAGACATTGTAGACAAGGGCAGAGAAAGAAAACCATCTGGAGAAATTTACTCTGTTGGTTCAGTCCCATTTAATTATTAAACCAGAAACTGATCTTGTAAAGGTTCCGTATGCCTTTTAAGGTTGGAACCCTAAAATTGAGCGTTTTATACAAATATGAAATCGCGTAAAAAAAAACAGCTGGCCCCTACATTTTGACGAGTTCAGCAAACATAAATGTAGGGAACAGCAGTTTTTTTTTTCGCGATTTCATATTTGGTCCCATAGTAAACGTTGTTCATAATGATGAGTACAATGACCCCTTAAGAGGTTGATGGTGAGTTGCAGGTCGTAGGTTCGAACCCAGACAGGCGCTTTACTTTGTGTAAATTAATTCATCACCATTGCTCTCAAAACGGCGAAGGAAAACATCGTGAGGAAACCGACATGTCCTAGAACCAAAAAATTCGAAGACATGTGACATCTACCGACCCGCATTGGGCCCGTGTGTGGATTACGACCCACTCCCTCTCACCGAGAGGAGGCTTGTGTCCCAGCAGTGGGAACATTATAGGCTGATTATGATAGAGACCTAAGTCATTTATTTATTTATTCTAACTTAAAGCGGCCAAGGCCAATTACTTAAAGACACAAACACAAAAGTTATTACCTCATTTATGTTCAAATTATACATGTGAGAACGATGTAAGTAGAAAGAAGTGCACGTTAAAAGCGTCCGTAATACAAACATAAAAACATAAAAAAACCATTCAGGAATTAAAATAAGCCGTGGCAGCTAAGAGATGACCAGTGCCTACTGACAGCGCCCGTTCACGAACATGACGTATGCATCAGCACCATTCAGCTCAACCATTTTGAAGGAAACTTAATGATCCAAAACACACGCCACCACCAGCGAGACTTTTGCGTGAGCATGACATACTCTTAGCCGCCACCGCACGTTCAAGTCAATGAAAGGCAAACCCAGTAAATGGTAACTTTATTCTATAATAATGTAGGCGCGTAGTGGAGTCTTTGGTCAACTCGGCCCACCCAAAATGGACCCGCGGGATCACTCGACCTAATCACATTTTGAATAGGTCGACTGAACCCACTGCCCAATTTCATTATTAGTACAGTCACGGAGTAAAGCAGAATCTTTTAGTTTTATGACTTAAAATTATGCTAATATTATTCAATTAGGTATTTGAACTTACGCACCACACTTATTCACTAACACTAAAACAATTTGTTTGTATTCCATATATTGCCTAAATTAAGTGCACGAGCACCGCTAATTTCAAGGTCAAGCAAATGGGCCTTTTTACGGATTACCCTGCTCGGGTCAGCCAACCATAGACCTGCTTTCTTCGAGTCTAGGGAAGCGCTTCTGTGCGTATGCTTCAGCCAATAACAAGTAAGTAAATAGCTTATCTTTCTATTGTTAATGTTAAGTGCAGACATGAGTGCATAATTTACTCTAATGAATACCTCATTACGTGTGTACTTAGAGTGAAGACAGTGTTTAAAAATTAATGGAAGTGTTTAAGAATAAGTACTTATTTAGCTATTAAATGTATTTGAAGAAGTCCGGAACAAAATCATGAATCTCAGAATCAGTATGTTGAGTTGATTTATGCAACTAATACGTTGATTTGTAACATTTTATTCATGAATATACTTTTATCTGTCTGTGATTTTTCTATAGAACTTTTTTTTCTGTGTATTGTATATTTGAGTATTAAATTTAGTTAACACTATCGTTATAAAAAGGGTTGTCTTGATTTTACATAGACGTACCAAATTTTAAAAGATTTTAGATTTTGATTGAGAATAAACGTTTAAACATAATCGAATTGCGTTTTATTATATTTTGACTAATCACTTAATCAGTTTAACGCTCGCCTGTATCCACGGGTAGCTTTAAACAATAGATGTTATTGTTAAGTTTGAATGTGGGTCCAGTTAAACAATAAAAATACAGAAAATAAATTGGTCAAGTGGACCCGCGGGTCCAATAGCGAGCGGGGCCAGCTGACCGAAGACTCCTTAGTACTCACACATGTGCTATGCAATTATACAATATTAAGATATTGAATTACTAATTAATTAAATCTAACAAAAACTTTAACTTTAATCATGCCTGATGTGTGCCTGATTGACATAAATGACCTACGATCAAAGCGTTTAATAATTGCATAAAGAGATCAGTCGACCACAAAAGCAAATCAGCTCGATAGTTTTTTTTTTTTTTTGTTAAATTAAACAGGTTTTTGTATCATACATCAACCATATTGCACGACTACAAATCGAACGACTGCCTGAATGAGACTTAAGGGGACTACATGACCTAAACGCAAGTTTTATAATGCCTAAAAGTACATGATCCACTGCAGTAAACGAAAATCAGAAAAATAAATGATATTCTTCAGGATATATGCTAGTTAGATGTTGTGTTGAAAACATAATACAACTATTTTGGTACGATAGAAAAAAGTCACGAAGATACCTCTTAAAATTTCTTTTAACGATTAAAAACCATACTAATATACATCCAATAATTCTGTTTCTTTTTTCAGATTGTTCTTTAAGCAACATATTAACGTGATAGTGTTTTCATTTTTTTGTCCAATCAATAGATTTTTTGCAAATAGAGAATTGCTTCATATTTTGCAATAAATTACCAGCTTTCTGTCATCGCGCGTCTCTTTCTTTTCTATGCAGTCCGACAGTGACTGCGCTTTAGCTGTTGTAAGCCCCTTAACTAACAAAAAAATTTGCACTGTAGGTACTACCGACAGAAATGAAAACCCCAAAATATACACCGGCCGCTGCGCGTCGCCAGGCTGGCGCAACACGTCACATTACAATGTCGGTGACGTTAGCATGTCGTTGACGCGAACCCATAAGTTTTGCCCCAACCAAAAAATCTCAACGTTTTCATTTAAAGTTATTACTATAAAATTGAGTTTTTAACTTTCTTTAATTTTCAATTATTTTGAGGTTTATTTACCTATGTATGGGTAACCAATATATTTTTAGAAAGTGCTCCTTTAAGACCTTTCTTTTGACATTCCTCTCGATAACATAGCAAAACAAAACCGAAACCCCCAGTTGTTTCATGTAACATCCGTCATATTGATTTTGTCCGTATAAAATGTAACCTTCGTCACCCGGACCATAATAACGAAGCGATTGATGCCCCATCCATCAAAATCGGATTAGAAATTTGGGCGCTACAGTGGAACACACGTATACAGATACATAGACTGCGAAAAACATCACCCTTCCTTTTGGCTTCGCCGTAGTCGGGGAAGAAAAAAAACAAACAAACAATGGCAAGAACTCTGCGACCTGGAATTGCCTGCAAGAGACCAGTCTACATTGTACTCACATGCAAATGCAAACCACGAAAGCTTGATTTATTTATACGTTTATGATTGCACTTCAGAAAATAAAGTCGAACCCTCCTCGATACTTTCGGATAACGAACACTTACTCCTTAATGGTTTTTAAAACATATTTATGGTCCTTCTACTGAATGGGCAAATGAAAGTACTTTTCGTCTTAGATCAAGCAAACGTAGGCAATGTTCCAAAAATTTTATAGACACCAATGTAGGTAAGTACCTACCGACGTAGTGACAAAAGTATCGGCCGCTATCCACACCGTAGTCGATGGAACAAATCAGCCTATGATGTCCCACTACTGGGATACCGGCCCCCTCTCGGTGAGAGGGAGTGGGCCGTAATACACCACGCGGGCCCAGTGCGGGTTGTAGATGTCACATGTCTTCGAATTTTGGTTCTAGGACATGGCGGTTTCCTCACGTTTTTCTTCACCGTTTTGAGAGCAGTGGTGATGAAATAATTTACACAAAGTAAAGCACCTGTCTGGGATCGAACCTACGGCCGTTACTACCGGGCCACCACTGCTCTTGGAACAATGTTACTGAATAATTAACAATTATTTTGCGTAGCTTTTATAATTACTATCAGCCTGTAAAAGGCTAGAGAAACAGCGGTGCTGGAGCTTTACACGCTTCTTTCGAAGCACACAAAAGACGATCTCTTCAAAAACACAAGTTTGTAGATGAAACGACAATAAAAAATGGTACTGCCGTCAGGGGGCCTACTCTCTAAGTCCGCCAACGAGGATACGGGCCCGTCCGAAAGTAGTTCGATATTTAAAAGTGTACCCTACTCCCGATTAATAAACTTTTCCGGACGGGCAAAAACACATCGGGAGTAAGGACAACTGTCTAAACGTTTTGTCATTAATTTTTAGTTCGGTCCCTGGACTATAAATGATAAATGATTTTATTTGTGTAAGTAGGTTTGAACAAACACTTTTACACGTCAATCATATTTTTTTTTTTACTAGATGGGGTCGGTGTTTCCTATCTGACTACTCTGAGAAGAAAGGCCGAAACAAACTCAGAGGTCACAGTCTCTTTTAAAGTCCAGACAAAATCTTGGTCAGATCATGTGAAAGCTATGTAGATCGGTGTCTGCAATGGTCTTTTGAGGAAAGAACCACACAGATTGAGTGGACCTGTCCAGTCAGTGCACTAATATTATGTCCGTAAGTTTAACGGAGTAGGGAACGACCATAACTTCGGCCGAAATGACAGACTTAGTGCTTAGGGAGTAGGGCCCCCGTAACGAAGCCCCTTACGCTTTTTCTTCAACTACGAATGTAATTCGATATGGAGATTATGATTGTATAATGAAAAATTTGAAAACAGCAGCAAGAACGAAGCCGCGATCTTGTATTTACATTTTCTCCTTATTGTCTTCAGCACCCTCGAAAACCGTAAAAAGTAATATTTTTCTCCCTCCGTCTCTTTCTATTATGTATAATAAAAAGTCGCATGGAGGGGGCATAACGCTTTTTTGTTACGTGACGATTTCTACCATTTTCTTCTACCACAAGCTGCGTTAAAGAAATTCGTTTCAATAATATCTTTTGTGCTGAAAACTGTTGTCATTTGTACGATGTCAGGCGTCAGCGATATTATGTTATGTACGGCATCTTTACCTAATTCCAAGTATGGAAATAAACGTTAAGTAGATCTTAAACCAATCGTTTACATTAAACAGTCGTTCACATGCGCCACTACGTCCAAAACTGCGTAACTGGTAACGACAAATAAATTAGACAAGTGCCACGCGCCAAGTGATCCGTTGAACCCGGGCAACTACCTACAGATTTTTTTTTTAAGTTAAAAACTAAGACCCAACTACGACAAAAACGCCAACTGAAAAGGTATCAACAAGACATCGTAACAAAATAACATCGGTTTCGGTTTTCGTATAACCTAACCGGAGTCTCCGTAATCTGTATGATTTTGCCTTAATTATATGATTAGTAAATGCGTGTGACTCCGGTTTTTAGTTTAGGAGTTATGAGGGAACAGATGAACATAAGAATGAACAGATAAATAATGGTCTGGCAGTTTAAGTAGCGACCTATCCAAATGTCCTTCCTTTGGTACAGTTCGTCGAATCGTTAAGCTCTTTAAGTTCTGAGTTGAGCTGCACGGTTACTGACAAATGCGTACACTGACTGGACAGGTCCACTCAATCCGTGTGGTTTTTCCTCAAAGACCATTTCAGACACTAATCTACATGGTCTTCACATGATCTGACTAAGATTATGTCTGGACCTTTGGGTTTGTTTGGGCCTTTCTTCTCAGAGTAGTTCGATAGGAAACTCCGACCTCATCTACTTACCTATTTTTTTTTTTTTTGTGGGTGGGAAATCATCAAATAACTTCTCCCGCTCTGGGCAGAGCAGGAGGGCGTGTCCAGACTCTTACTGACTTAAACTCACCCGTGTTCCTTCAGTTGCCTGTGCCAGGGGCCACGGTAACCCTCTTGGACTTTCCTACCTAGAAGAATTTAGACCTCATCTACCTAGCTTTTAAAATATGATTGACGTGTAAAAGTGTTTGTACTAACCTACTCACAGAAATAAAATCATTTATCATACGTACTTACATAGCGTGTCAAAATCATAACCCTCATTTGGCTTCGGCGTAGTCGGGTAAAAATACACGACGAAGACGTATAGATCCCCATCTACTTATTAAAATATTATTGGCATGTTTGTATAAACCTACTTACAGAAAGAATATCATTTATAACAGTTTTGTAATGTATCTACCAAGCAGCCAAATAATAGTTCTAAAGTTACTATTTCCTGTCGATTAAGTAGGTTACCTATGCCAGCTTTTTCGCTCTGAGCTAAATAAAATATTATTCCAATTAACACCAAGAGACAGAAAAGACTTCTGCGGGGCGAGCACGGCCTCTGTCATAGGCTTGAGTCACACATTTTTATCACAGTTTGGGAGCAAAAACCGTGATAAAATACGTGAATCAAGCGTATCACAGAGGCCGTGCTCGCCCCGCTGGTGGTTCAAATGCATATCATACCTACTTAAAGCATTGTCAAAGTCAAAGTCAAAACATTTATTTCAAGTAGGCACCTAAAAGTCACTTTTGAACGTCAACATTTACATTAAAATAGAATTGATTCTAATCGCTTACTCTTTTAAAATGTGTTACAATATTTTGTATACATTATTTATATATATATATATATAATTATATACTCGTATATATAATTATATGTGAAGACGATGCACCTATAATAAAATTACCCTACCACAATAAGTAAAAAGATTTTAAAATGTAGCAATGATAAAATATTATGTTAATTATGTGATAAAAGTATACGATTTCCCAAATTATTTAAACAAGAAATATGTCATATGTGAGTTAAAGTAATCTCAGAATGTAAATCAATGTCTAAAAATAATAAATAAAAGTACAATTAAAGTAGCAACAAGTTTGATTTTGTCTAGACCCTTGATTGTCCTATGGAGCTGGACCAGCATGTTTCCAAGCATTCTTATCTTGGATATAATCCTCTAGTTTGACTTTGTGACTACAAGCACTATATAGGGCATTATGACTGCAATCTATAAATTCGTTACCTACATGATATATTCTTAATGTGTACCGTAGGTATTATTACACCAATAGATATATAATTATGCCAATGACATTAATTTATAGGTAAGTACGAGGATCATGTCTCATGTTTAATGTATGGGTAAATTATTTCCACAATTTTACGCGTGCACCGTTAGAAATAAGGCGCCAGCTATAAATAATGATGTAGATAACAATAAGTTTTCTGCGGATATTTTACAACTTTGCCAAATAAGGCACCAAAATACGTCTTCAGAATACCAAACATTTGTAAAATGAATCCCGTTCGTCAACACGTCATATTATATTTCACAAACAAATACCTACCTACTTCATTTCCATTCCTGACACGTTGGTGTACAAACAAGTCAATGCTCAATGATCGTTGTCGTTGATTTTAACATGCGTTCACAAAAAACTAGTATTTTTGAAAACTGTAAGCTTGGCACACAACAAACACACACACACACAAACACACACTAGGCGTGTTATGTTGTTATAAACTTGGTTACTAATTATGAATTCCATACGCATCTGTCTAAAAACAGTCGTTTCCTTAACAAAGGTTGCGCACACACCTCCCAAATAAGTTAAGGACAATCACGAATAATTTCGGTACCAAAAAAAAATGCAATAATTATTGATTCGTTACGCGTCGGTGTGACACGGTGCCGGTCGCGACCCGCCGACGCCGCGCAGGTGAAATACGACGGGCGCCGACAGCGACGCGCGATGGTCGCCAGCCTCCTCTCGTACCTAAACATCCGTACTCGACTCGAGTAGACGCACACTATCTAAATTGGAAGACAAAGAACTGTGAACTGATACCTATTGTTTTCTATGTTGCTAAAAGACTGCAGCAGTTTTTTCTGCTATTTCTTTAACTAATATAAAAAGAATTAGGGCTGTGGTCGACGTTTCTGGAAAATAGTAATCCTCTAAGTTTAGAAAGAAATTGGAGTTGGAAATAAAACTTGCGCGGGTTCACGTATGACAATATAAATAAAAGTAAATCTAGTTAAAAGTACGAACATAAAACATTACCTACAGCGCGTTTCAGTTGCATTTAGAAATAAGAATCTAATATAATAATTGTTTTGTAATTCCGAAGCAAAGATTACCAATCTTTGCTTCGGAATTACAAAACAATTA
Organism: Brachylomia viminalis; assembly: GCA_937001585.2. Taxonomy (NCBI): domain Eukaryota; kingdom Metazoa; phylum Arthropoda; class Insecta; order Lepidoptera; family Noctuidae; genus Brachylomia; species Brachylomia viminalis. Next base: position 6,089,678 of record OW443302.2, on the reverse strand, counting down.
TAAAAACTCAAGCCCAAAGCATTTATTAAAAAAATACAGGCACTTTTGTATTGTCAAGTGGTCGGTCAGTCAGAAAGATGAAGCTATTTTCCCATTCCAAAGCGTAGTAGGTACCTATGGAGAAGAACAGGCAAGAAACTCCATGGACACTCTTTTAAATCAAAATATTATTACAAAAAAAGTGGTAACTGTGTAATAAAAGTGGTATAACTAACTATATTAAAACACCGAAGTACCTACTGGAGACAAATGCGAGACAGCCAAAGTTGGTCCCCCACACAATGAAACCCTATCAATTATAAAGCCATGGCGGGTAACAAATTGATAGAATCGCATTGTGTCTTCTGCCAAACGTGGCTTCAACTTTCAAGCGGTTTTGGCACCAATTTGTGGCTTTAATTACCCCATCAAAGATCACTAGCTGAATAATAATTTAGGAGTGAGTATTTTATATATTACATAGATATAATTTGCATAATTATTTTGTATGGGAACACGAATTTTTAGATAAAAAAATATGCAATTCTTTTCATTTGCTGTAATCGTAGGGATTTTCACATGACCTATACAGGGTTATTGGTAAAACACCATCAACCTGTTAAGGGGTGATTGTACTCATCATTATGAACAACTTTTACTATGGGACCAAATATGAAATCGCGAAAAGAAAATCTGCTGGTCCCTAAATTTTGACGAGTTCTGCAAACATACCTAAGTACCTAAATTTGATGGTCTTTTACCAATAACCCTGTAAATATTATATACATGGCCTGTGAGAAACAATCTTTGTAATTTGCCGTAGATCCGTTAGAAACAGATATTTGGAGCCAGCCAATGGGGGCTCGTGGCAAAAGTTGGTCCCGGCTGTCATTCGTAGATTATGGACAGTCGTTACGGGTACTCAAAATCCTAAAAGTCTGACATCCAGTCTTACCAAGGATTCGTGTTACCCAGTAACTGGGTTGTGGAGGTCAAATAGGCAGTCGCTCCATGTAAACTACTGGTATTCAGCTGCATCAGGCTAGACTGGAAGCCGACGCCAACACAGTTGTGAAAAGGCTAGACAGATTGATTTGGAGCCAGCAGAGCTCTTCCAACCAGCTATTTTGTAACTGAAATATAAAGTTTCCCATAGTTTTATGGTCTATTTCAATTTTCAATTAGCAGTACTCAGTTACCTTGTGTGTTTCACTTTTCTCTGCAGAACAAAGTTGTCGTAATAAAAGCGTTACCGTTGCTTCGGATATGAAATGCGAAATACGTAAAAGAGATATAACGAGAATGCTTTCAATGGATCGAGGACGAATTTTATGCGATGTTATTGTAATCCAAGTGGGATTGTAGAAATTCCTAATACTTAAGTGCAAGGGAATATTTTGTTTTTAGGTACTAGTCTAGGACATTCAGAATTACCCAACATTCTTACATTAATAAAACCCAACATCTCTCTGCCTGAACGTTAGTACATACCTACGCGTATCATATGAATAACCATATATTGGTAGGTAGGTTACTAAGAAGGTAACCGTTTCCAGTGTGGTATCCCTTTCAGTCTGTGCTAAATATATTATGTATTTTCTTTATTACTTTCTTCCTAAGTGCTCATACACTCGAGCGACTAGCGGCAACGGCAGAGGCAACTGCAGCCGTTAGCTGCCGTCAACGCGTTTCGGCGGCAGCCGTCGAGAACATGTTTTTGAACCGCCGCGCGCCGCCGCGCCGATGCGTTGACGGGTGTCGACGGGCGCAGTTGCCTCTCCCGTTGCCGCGTGTCACTCGTGTGTAGTGACTTGTATTAATTCATATAAATGTTATCTGGCTAGGTGGTTCAGTTGAAATAGGTAGGTACGTCGGCAAGCGAGCCTAGGTCATCAGCATGGCAAGATTCGCATTATAGGTCCTAAGAAAATGTTTTCGCAAAATCCTCCACCCATCTACGCTGCAATAGGAATGATGTATTTATTCTCTCAACTGTCAGTAATCGCAAATAAGTAGTTGTATCTAAGTGCCTACTAAGAGATGGGTAAGCACCCACCTCCAACTAGGTACTGTCCAACTTCCTGACGTCATTCTATGTTGGTAGATCTCCTGAACCTGGTCACCTGGATATTTATGGAAAATACCGAGTTAGGACGTCCTATCTATAGTCCAGTGAGCGGCACAGGACTACATTTGATTCCAATAATAACTAGTTATTGCAAAACGTCGAAACGCACTGTAATTAACCGACTGCACGCCGGCAAAATGAGGGTAATGCTTTTTACGCGTAGGTGTTTCCTATGAGTGGTAATCGGATTCTTTGAGTGCAGGACAGAATTTAGATAAGAATATTAACTCGTTAAGAATATTAACAGGTGTCTATGTTTAACGAGTAACCATGCCCATTAAGAAACTACCCTCTTCCGACAAAATAAAACAGTCGTTCTTTAACTGAGTAGGTAGGTAAGTGATGTTCATCATCTTCTCATCAATGAGGACGAAAAATCATCCAATACCAAATTAATAAATAAAGAAATGGCCGAGTGAAATGAAGATGATGAATGATGATGAAGATGAAATGAAGCCATCCATTTTGTTAAAATGAGGATTTTTTAACTTATTAATTTTCTAATACATCTCATATTCTGTCGGTGGGACCGATATGCAGCGTGTGTTAATAATGCAGGCATCGAAATATGTAGCTTCCTGACCTACATACCCAATAGACAGTCTGTCAAGGCCGGAGATGCTGGGTATCCTTTTTGTTCTTTTTTAACCGACTTCAAAAAAGGAGGTTCTCAATTCGACTGTATTTATTTTTTTATTTTTGTTACCTCAGAACTTTCGACTGGGTGAACCGATTGTAATGATTCTTTTTTATTTGAAAGCGGGTGCTTCCCGTGGTACCTACCTACCCCACACCAATTCGAAAACGATCGTCTTATACGTCCACGTCCGTTTGAAGGCGTTTTATTTATTTATTTAAAAATAATTTATTGATGATTTTTTTTTATACCGCTTGACCGATTTCGGTAAGATTCGAAAGGTGATCCCATTCGAAACGCCTTCAAACGGACGTGGACGTATAAGACGATCGTTTTCGAATTGGTGTTGGGTAGGTAGGTACCATAACAAAATGTGGAAAATAAAAAACTTTTTAACAAAAAAAACCCAAATTCCAAATAAAAAAACACTACAAAGTGAAAAATAACTTTAGTTTCGGAAGTCTATGGAAAAAACTAAAATACAGGTCCAAAGACACCGAGTTCCGAAATTAAAGCAATTTTTCACTTTAAGTATATTTTTTTTTTGGAAATTGGGTTTTTTTGTTAGGTGTCTCATATGTAAGTTACAGCATTTTGTAGTCAATTCAAATTGGTATATTATCTCTGTATTGATCTACTAGCTGTGGCTTTGTTCTCTGTCGCAACCTAGGGATGCGAGGTATACAGAGTTGATACGACAGAGGGGCTTTCCTTTAAACTGCATAAACTAGGTACCATTTCAAAGCTCTGTACCAAAAATCAATTAAATAGGAGCAGTAGTTTAGTCGCAAATGATTTTTTAAGTTTTTGCCCCGTTTGAACACGATGTATCTTTCCTAACAGCCAATTATGTCTATACGCATATATGTCATGCACCTTAAAACGATAAATCTGAGTAAGTATAACCTACGATGCGTTGTTGCCGCTCTGACGCAAGTCACAAGTACAACCAAATATTTTCGCTAAATAGATGGCAATGCAAACAAGGAAGCAATAAACACACACACACTTGCACTTTCATTACGAGAGTGACAATCATAGCAAAACATCCCGAGCGTAAAATAAATAGTAATAGGTCAGTGTGTTGCTATTGCATCCTAGGTCCTTGCGATCAGTAAGTGGGGCCTCAGTGCGCCGACGCCGCGCCGACGATATGTTGTATGACGTATGTTTCGTAACACGGAAGCTCCTGCGCCGCTTTTGTTTTGTCGAGCTCCGCGCTGACAATTGTGATTTTATTTTGTTATTGTGATAGGACACAAGTTTAAGACCTCACTCCCATGGATTTCTTTTTGTGGGGGTACATTAAGGGTAAATGAAGATGTATGCCTTCAGAGGTAAATACAATTGTTGAAATAAAAAATAGGATTATTTTAGCATTTCACAAATTAAAGTGCTTAGCAACGGACAGTGAATTAATTAGAAAAATAAATAACAATATTCTCCGCCTGCCGTGCCAATCCAAAAGACTGTAAGTCGACTTACAGTGTTTGTGCTCAACAACGCCCAATCACTTTCTTTAAGTCTGTTTAGTACCCCTGACCAACATTTATTTCATTTCAACGTGTATTTTACAAGATAAGGCAAGCTAAAAAACACTGTATTACGTTCAAGTTAAAGTTTAACCAAGCTGGAAAACTGTAACTAAGCTTACAGTATTTTGCCGTAACAAACTACGCGCATTGCTGAAGATACAGTGTTTTGAACCGACGCGTATACTCGCACGTTGATACCGTCCCGCCAGCCTAATATGATCTGACAACATTATTGCTATCTCGCTCTTTCTCGACGTTTTAGAGGCCCCCCTGCCTTCTCAGCTGGTTTGAAGACGGTTCAGTTTACGTGTGTATTTTGAACCAGGCCATACATTCATGGCTGTGGATGCAGTCCACGCAGTTTATGACCTAGAAGATTTCGTAACCAAAATCAAAGAGTCAAGAAAAAATCTAGATGTTGACGTACTCCAACATAAAGACATGGTCATTTTTACAAATGACTGTAAAATAACATTTCCAAAAGACTGGAACATCCAAAATTTAAAAATGATTGAGTTTCGAAGAGGTAAACTCTCTATGTCTCTCCGAAACTGTTCACCGCTGCACTGGAGGATGTCTTCAAGGTTCTGGACTGGAAAGGGGCTGGCATTAACATTAATGGTGAGTGCATAACTCACCTTCGGTTTGCCGACGATATCGTAGTCATGGCTGAGACTATGGAGGACCTCAGTACAATGCTCGATGACCTCAGTAGAGCCTCCGAAAGAGTGGGTCTTAAAATGAACATGGACAAAACGAAGGTCATGTTAAATGCCCATGTAACACCCACTCTCATGAAGATTGGAGACGCTACACTCGAAGTCGTGGACGAGTATGTGTACTTAGGACAAGTTGTCCAGTTAGGTAGGTCCAACTTCGAGAAAGAGGTCAATCGTCGAATCCGACTCGGCTGGGCAGCGTTCGGGAAGCTACGCAATATCTTCTCGTCCCACATACCGCAGTGCCTCAAGACGAAAGTCTTTGACCAGTGTGTGTTGCCAGTGATGACATATGGTACTGAAACGTGGTCGCTCACAATGGGCCTTATTAGAAGGCTAAAAGTCATCCAAAGGGCAAAGGAGAGGGCTATGCTTGGAGTTTCCCTGCGTGATCGAATCAGAAATGAAGAGATCCGCAGGAGAACCAAGGTAACCGACATAGCCCGAAGAATTGCCAGACTTAAGTGGCAGTGGGCAGGGCACATTGCTCGCAGAACAGATGGCCGATGGGGCCGGAAAGTTCTAGAGTGGCGACCGCGTACCGGAAGACGTAGCGTTGGAAGGCCTCCCACAAGGTGGACAGACGATCTTGTCAAGGCCGCAGGAACCCGTTGGATGCGGGAAGCACAAAAGCGGTCGAAGTGGAGGTGCTTGGGGGAGGCCTATGTCCAGAAGTGAACGTCTTTCGGCTGAAATGATGAATGATGATGATGAAACTCTCTATTCTTGCCAAAAATGATTACAATGGGGAGTATAAAGAACTACATATTGTAAAGAAAAAGGTTGAAGGAGATTTAAGAAAGAAAATGGGTGATGAACTTGTAGTGTGTTAGGTAGGTTAAGGAAAACCTATTAATTAAACACTACTTGAGTATTAGATTTAAACGTTTATTAACGCAAAATATAATAACATAAACTAAAACAATAATGCGCGGCGCGAATTATAAAAATGGCATGCATTCGCCGTAGAGGTTTGTAGCGGACTGCCGAGGGCGTCCGAGGGACGCGGCCGTGCGCGGGAGGCGCGGGCGGCGGCGCGGCGATCCGATCGTGGCTTGTTTGTTCCACGCGTAGCTCGTAGGTATCGACGGCGTGCGGCACAGCGCGGGCGCAGGGCTCCGCTAACCGTGGCGCGCGGTCGAGCGGTAGGTAGGCAGTAAGGCGGTGTACAGACTCATGAATGTTTTAGGCCGTGTACACGATTGTGAGTATTTAATTAAGAGTAGTTATTATACATATTACTGTTGTATGTACATGTTACATGTGATTATGTTGTGTGTAATAAGTATGTAAGTAGGTATGTGTTTAATATTTATATAAGTATGTGTGTAATATGTATGTATAGCCTACATCACTCCCCCGCTGAGACCGGTTCACGGGCGATAGTGACGCGGAAATCTTACTGTTCTTCCGCTTCTTGTTTTTATTTCCGGTGATGATGGTGCTTGCGAAGATGGTGGTCGTGGTGGAGGTGGTGGTGTTTTCGGAGACGAGCCATCGTTGTTGTTAGCCATGTACGCTGGTTTAAGCCTATCAATGGTAACGGTTATGTGTTTTCCTTGGACGTCTATTGTAAATGTCTTTGCTCCTCTTTCTACAACTTTGTGCGGACCGGAGTAAGGTGATTCCAATGACTTTTTTAACGGTCCTTTTCGCAGGAAGACATAGCTGGCTGTACTAAGTTCTTTAGGTACGTAAAACATTTTCTCACCATGGGTGGATGTTGATGCAGGTGACAGTTTCGATATATGTCTTCGTAATCGTGCTGCGAAATCTGCTTCATCTATGATGTCATGGGTGTTTGATGGTTTCAAGAACTCACCAGGTAATCGAAGAGGCTCGCCGTACACCAACTCAGCTGTAGAAGTTTGGAGATCATCCTTCCAGGCGCTCCTCATTCCTAGGAGTACAAGAGGAAGTACCTCCGACCATTGCGTGTTGTTATGGCACATTATGGCGGCCTTGAGCTGTCTGTGCATTCTTTCCACCAGACCGTTGCATTGTGGGTGGTAAGCTGTCGTAGGACAATGGTAGGCGCCTATAATTGACGAGATGCACTGGAACAGTTGAGAGTCGAATTGTTTCCCTCTGTCAGTTGTAATCTTCTCCGGACACCCGAAGCGCGCGACCCAGCCAGAAATGAAGGTGCTAGCGCAGGTCTCTGCTGTGATGTCTGCTAGAGGGTAGGCTTCTGGCCATCGAGTATACCTATCTATAGCTGTAAGGCAGTACCTGAAATTAGAAGAAGGTGGCATAGGGCCTATTATGTCAAGGTGGACGTGGGAAAAACGATTGGAAGGAACAGGGAAAGATGAAAGAGGAGATTGGGTATGGCGGGTAACTTTGTTGCGTTGGCAATCAGTGCATTGTTGAGCCCATTTTCTGCAGTCTCGACGAATCTTAGGCCACACAAATCGTTCTGATACAAGTTTAGCTGTTGCATTGGGGCTTGGATGACTGAGATTGTGTAGGTTGTTGAAGATTGCTTTTCGAAAAGTTGGTGTTATGAATGGCCTAGGACGAGAAGTAGACTGGTCACAGTATATGTATCCGTCCATAGCTTTTATTCTCTCTAACTTTAACGCTGTGTTGCTATTTAGCAAACTCTGTAACTCACGGTCATTTTCCTGTTCATTTTGAAGTGCTTTGTAGTCGATGGTAGTGTCGATACTTTCCAGTCGTGAAAATGCATCGGCGACTACGTTGTGATTTCCTGAGATATGATTGATTTTGGTTGTAAATTGAGAGATGTAGTCGAGATAGCGGTGTTGACGAGGTGAGCAATTGTCTCTTTTTGTAGTGAAGGCGAATGTGATGGGTTTATGATCGGTGAACACTTGAAATGTTCTCGCTTCGACCATATACCTAAAGTATTTTATTCCTTCGTAAATGGCGAGCAATTCACGGTCGTACGTGCTATATCTTGACTGAGCAGAAGATAACTTGCGGGAAAAGAATCCTAGCGGTTGCCAGCTGTCATTGGTTCTTCTTTGTTGTAAGACAGCTCCGATGGCCACGTCTGAAGCGTCGGTAAAGATTGCTAACTCAGCTTGTGTATCAGGATGCGAGATGAGAGTGGCTTCTAACAAGTTATTTTTGCATGCGTCGAAAGCTTCTTGAATCTCAGGTGTTATAGTGATGGGCGTGTTTCCTTTAATTTTTGGATCACTTAAAGCTTGATTGAGCGGGCCTTGTATTTGAGCGGCGCCAGGAAGAAATTTTCTGTAGAAATTTATCATCCCTAAAAATCGTCGTAACTCCTTAGCATTTTTAGGGATGGGGTATTCTTGAATCGCCTTTACTTTTTCAGGCAGGGGTCGTATTCCAGCTGCAGATACATGGTAACCCAAGAATGTAATTTCGTTAACACCTAATACGCACTTATTGGTGTTGATTACCACGCCATACTTTTTTAATTGTTCAAAAAGTTTTTGTAGGTGTCCAATGTGCTCTGTCTCCCCTTTTGAGAACACGAGGATATCATCTAAGAACCCAAACGTAAATTCGAATCCTTGCAGAATTTCGTCGAGGAACCTTTGGAAGGTCTGCGCAGCATTTCTTAAACCGAATGTCATTGCGGTGAATTCGAAAAGTCCGAATGGTGTTGTGATTGCTGTCTTTTTAATATCGTCTTCGAATACTGGTATTTGGTTAAATGCTTTTACGAGGTCAATTTTTGAAAAGATGGTGGATCCTGACAGCTGGTATGCGAAGTCGTGGATGTGCCTGACTGGGTACCGGTCAGGTATTGTTCGCGCATTTAAAGATCTATAATCGCCGCATGGCCTCCAGCCGTCGTCTTTTTTAGGTACCAGGTGTAGTGGAGATGACCATGGACTTTCTGAACGACGAGCTGTGCCATTTTGTAACATTTCCTCAAATTCTTTCTTCGCGATCTGTAGGCGATCTGGTGCCAAACGACGCGGTCGTGATGTTACTGGAGGACCGGATGTTGTCCTAATATGATGCTTTGTGTTATGTATTGGTACACTATTTGAACCAGCTGGTCTGGTTATCTCTGGATAACATCGTAATAGGTTGAGATATGTTGTATTACCAGTAAATGTTTTCAAGGACAGGAGTTCGTGTGTTATTTCGTGAGACGAAGGTGCGCCGACGGTCAGATTCGTAATCGAGTCGATTAACTGTTGTCGTCTGCAGTCGACTAATAAATTATAAAAACTTAAAAAATCGACGCCTATTATAGGTTTTGAAACTTCTGCTATAATGAACTTCCAAGTAAACTCACGACGTAATCCAAGGTTGAGATTAAGTTGGTATGTACCGTATGTAGGTATCGGAGTACCGTTTGCAGCGACAAGTTCGTAGTTGCATTTATTATGATAGCGCAGCTGATTACGTAATAACGATTTAGGGTAGGCGCACACGTCTGAACCTGTGTCTACAAGAAACTGTATGCCGGTACGTTTATCTGAGATAAATAGGCGGCCTTTACAGGTAGAGCAGTCGTCAGCCGCCATTACTGACTGCTTTTGCAGTTTTCCGACTTAAAATCGCAAGGCTGAATACATTTGGTGGCCTTTGAACCAAATTTAAAGTGGTACCAACATGTTGGATATTTATTTCGTGAATGAGATCGACTCTGGCGGGATTTTGATCGGTCGTCACGCCTTGTTGATCGGCCTGCGCGGGAAATATGGTCCACTTTTTGAGTTAGTAATTGCATTTGTTTTGTAAGTTCCATCATTTGTTTCGACAAAGTTTCCATGTCACTCACCACATTTGCTGATGTCGAAGCCACTTGATGACCTTTCGGCACGACGTCGTGAATTCTGTCGGCGAGATCGGCTAATTCATCGAGGCGTGTGGATACCTGAGACGCGATTATGGGCTGTATGTTATTAGGCAGCCGGCTCGACCATATTGTCCTTAAAAATTCTTCAGGCACTTTAGGACCGGCGACGTGCTGCAGGTGTCTGAGAAACTGCGATGGTTTCCTATCACCCAGCTCTTCGTGTGTCAGCAGTTGGTGAACTTTCTTCTCGCGGGATTCTGAGAGCCGCTTTATAAGTTCTGTCTTCAATTTGCCGTATTTATCTGTCGCTGGTGGATTCACGATGATATCTTCGACCTCTGTTGAATATCGCGGGTCGAGATGACTGACGACGTAGTAAAACTTTGTTGTGTCTGCCGTAATATTAGATATCGCGAACTGGCCTTCTATTTGGGCGAACCAAATCGCGGGCTTCTCGGGCCAAAATGGAGGGACTCGCACGCCGACCCGAAACACGTCATGTGATGTCGGTGATCCAGACCGCTTCGTATCTTCCATGACCTGTTCGGAATCACTCATTTTGTTGTAAAAAGTTAAGTTTTTGTTCACTTTTGAGTCCACACACTCCGCACCGCACTAAAGTTCCAGGTAGCACTAGCACGTGTTTACTGTTCGGGGTCACCACTGTAGTGTGTTAGGTAGGGAAAACCTATTAATTAAACACTACTTGAGTATTAGATTTAAACGTTTATTAACGCAAAATATAATAACATAAACTAAAACAATAATGCGCGGCGCGAATTATAAAAATGGCATGCATTCGCCGTAGAGGTTTGTAGCGGACTGCCGAGGGCGTCCGAGGGACGCGGCCGTGCGCGGGAGGCGCGGGCGGCGGCGCGGCGATCCGATCGTGGCTTGTTTGTTCCACGCGTAGCTCGTAGGTATCGACGGCGTGCGGCACAGCGCGGGCGCAGGGCTCCGCTAACCGTGGCGCGCGGTCGAGCGGTAGGTAGGCAGTAAGGCGGTGTACAGACTCATGAATGTTTTAGGCCGTGTACACGATTGTGAGTATTTAATTAAGAGTAGTTATTATACATATTACTGTTGTATGTACATGTTACATGTGATTATGTTGTGTGTAATAAGTATGTAAGTAGGTATGTGTTTAATATTTATATAAGTATGTGTGTAATATGTATGTATAGCCTACAAACTATATCTTATACATATGATAGAAAGAGAAAAAAAGCAAGAGGTGTGAATGAAGTAAAAAAAGAGGAATTGCTAAGACTAGATAAACGATAAATTATTTTATTTCTTTAAGTAGGTTTGTACAAACACTTTTACACGTCAATCATATTTTAAAAACTAGATGAGGTCGGCGTTTTCTATCCGACTACTCTGAGAAGAAAAGCCGAAACAAACTCAGAGGTCAGTCTCTTTTGAAGTCCAGACATAATCTTGGTCAGATCATGTGAGGACCATGTAGATTGGTGTCTGAAATGGTCTTCTGAGGAAAGAACCACGCAGATTAAGAGGACCTGCCCAGTCAGTGCACGCATTTGTCAGTAACCGTGCAGCTCAACTCGAAATCTATAAAATCTATCTAGCATTGCGGCGAATTTTTTATGAAGTCCTTAAGGAGTCAGATGCCCCTTATCTCGATATATACATATTGATTCTGATTTGTAACTCAGTCATATCACAAATCTGAATCAATATTTGTTTTTTTTTTCATTAAATGATGGATCTCATAGAAGACCAAAGATATTTTTGTTATACTGTGTAAGTTCATAAAAAATATTAGAAGATTATGTTTTGCAATTTTTTTTAACTATTATGTATAAATGAATAACTTCATACAATTATTAGGATATTGTTATGTTTCGTCAAAATTCTCATTAAAGTTTATTTTATCAAACTGTAATTGATTTTATTTACAAAATTTGACAAATTGATGCCTTTATAGTACCTACCTACCTACATAAAAACATTTTTATTGGTCTTTTTAAACCACTGAATCATTGGATACAGTGTTATGGCATAATTAGTTACCTACTTTAAACAAGGCAAAACACTTTAATTAGTTTTACAGTGTTTTGCATTGTTATACATAGTTGTACCTACTTAAACTTGGCAACTCTGTCTTGTCAATACAAGTTAGTGGCAATATCTTTTTATCTTACCAAATATATTGAAAAAAAACGACTTGGCTATGTAGTTAGAGGTATACACCTACTATTGAATGCATAAAATAATACAATATTAAACAGTAATCATTAAAAAAAGTAATTAATTATCAAAAACCTTTATCGTCTAAAATCTCACAAGTGGTTTTCAAAAGTTACAGTGTATTGGATTGGCACGGCAGCGTCGGTATAATTTGTGCATTAATGTGAATGGAGGACACATCGAGAATTTAAAAATTTTATGTTTTTGTTGTGATTGTTTTGTGCGCGTACTTCAAAACCTTACTAACATAAAAGCCAGCGCAATCGTAAGCCTAAGCCACCGCCCGCGTTTCCGCCGCCGCGCGCCGGCCGCCCGCTTTGACACGAGGTAACTCTCGCCTCGCCGCACTCCGGCGCGCGCGCGACGTTGCCGCTTTGTTACCTAGGTACACAGAGCACTTATAATACTGGTATAGAGTGTCATCTCAAGGGATTTTTATGCCAACAACCTGTAGCGAGTGGCTCCATCTGGTTTTCGTGTTCCATAACTAACCATACTATACATACCTATTATATCTCAATTTCATTTTATTGCTTTTGCAAATATTTCTTATAGATTCATTGATTTATGTAAAACCGTGTTTGGTAGTGTAAAATTAATTTTACAGTAGTTTTAAAATAAAAACCACGCCTCACAAATTTGTAATCAATAAAAAATATGCACATAGATTGATTAAAATTCACGTGGAGCGGTTTTTATTTTCAAACTGCTGTAAAATTAATTTCACACTACCAAACATGGTTTTACATAAATCAATCAATCTCTATCTATGGGAAATATATACACTTAAATAGTTTGTAAAGGTTAATGTAGTTTTTAATGAAACAAGTTTGTTGTTGAATACTCACTATATAGATTTATTTTTCTGTTAGGTACTGTACTGTACTCTTGTGCACAGTTTTCACTTAAAAATGTCGACAATCGTATTTACAATAATATAAGTATAACTGCAGTTTTATATAATATAAATATTGTTAAATAATTACATACCTATAGCCAAAATACTATAGGAGCAGTGGCTCAACTCAACGTATTAGTAACAAAGAAAACAGCATAAACAACACGAAAACCATTCAGCGCACACGCAAATTGCAAAACGTATCGGCTATTTTGTTTTGACAATTTAGAATTTTGACATTTGTGATTTTTTTTATCCGTCGATAAAATAAATCGATAAATCAAAAAAATATGTATTTGCCCATAATTTATGTCTTTAAAATTGAACTAAAGTATGTATTGTAAAAAATAAAAAAAATTAACAGCAATTTTCAATAACTTTAAGTCGTTTTGTAGAGACATCTAGTACGTCTTAAATGAATTATTTGCCTTAAGTTAAGGAACATAATTCATAGATGGCGCACCTAAAAAACTTGCTGTGAACGTGAAGGTAACTTTACCCCCCTGCCTAGGTATCTAAGGTCAGTTTAATTTATTTACAAAGGGTGGTTGCGTTTTACTCTGATTTGTAAGCTATTAAGATTGTTTGAAAAAACATTTTTGGTGCTTTTTATTTTTATACCGTATCGACACATATAGTATACGTAGTGTTATTTAATGCCCCTCTGTCATATGAACTCTAATATAGTATCCTACAATATTAGTGGACTATATAGGTACAATATTTCAACAAAAAAAAAAATTGTAGGCGAACCTATTTTTTCGATGAAAATTTAAATAACATTATTTTATTCAAATAAGTGTAAAACGAAGCGCAGACCTATTCTGATTTTGAAATTAGTATTCAGAAATAAATCAATTTAATAAAATTTTGGCTGTATAAGCCTTTTCTGATCAACAATGTATTGCTAAATCTACATCTGAAAAATGGCAACAAGTATTACTCAGTGATTCTAACTTTTCTTATATTTTCATAATAGTATAATTTCTTCATTCTATACCAACTTCAGCTTTTGCTGAGCACATATTTTCAGTGAAGAATACAAAACGGCGAGATGAGCGCAATAGGTCCAGTATTAATCTCGTAAAAGGTGAAATAAAGGTATTTAACATAACCTAACATGATGCTTTGTATCCCGGAAGGGTTGGGCAGAAGTGTACCTTTAACAGTACACCCACATTTAGCTAGGTATCTATGTTTAAGTCCCATATCATAGGAGCCGAGCCTACTGCCACCAACCGGGTACAAATCCAGATTCCAGGCTAATACTGAGAAATTCCAGAAAAATAAAGGTATTTTATTTATTTCACAGGGGCATTTTGTACAGGGGCCGACTTAATGCCACATGCATGTTCTACCAGTCAAGTCAAGTTCTAAAGTCATTTGGGTCATGCAGAGACAAACAGTGGTAGGTACAATTACGAAAAATTGAGTAGGTAGTAAATATTTATTCAAATATAAAAATATATATAGATACAAATAAATATACATAAATACACGAATATACAAATAAGACAAACAATGCTAAAACATTAACATCGGTCCCGGGTTCGATCCCCGGACAAGTCAAACATTTGTGTGCATGAACATGTCTGTTTGACCTGTGTCTGGGTGTATATGTATATGTCGTAGGATAATTTGATACTTCGAATCTTCGCGGAAATCCTAGGGGTTTTGCGAAAACGCGGATAATTAGAATTTAGGTTAGGTTATGTTAGAACAGTGACAGTGAGCGTGCCGCGGCAGCGGCCGCCAAGCGCCAGATACCCTTCTGTTGTTGTTGTATCATTTAGGTTAGGTTATGTTAGATCCTGACTTTGTCCAGTAAGATTTGATAATTTTTCTCCTATGTCTAATTATCCGCGTTTTCGCAAAACCCCTAGGATTTTCGCGAAGATTCGAAGTATCAAATTATCCTACGACATATATAAGTATGTATATCAGTCATCAGGTTACCGTAGTACAGGATTTACCTAGTTCGGGACCTGAAGACCTTGTGTGGATGTTGTCTCATATTATTAACGTTGTAAAGATACTGCCAGCTTCTTACGAATGTCGAATCGGTTGGTTGCCATCCTTATTTCCAGGGGGAGCACATTCCGACCGATGCGCACAGAGACATGATCGTACTTACGCAGATTGAAAACGAATCGAATGCAGTAATTAAGAAAATGGTCAAGTTTGTCTAGGGTATTTTGTAACCATAATTTATTTTTAGAGTTTATTATTACCTATAAGAGACATAAAAAAAACTGTTGATAAAGCCTCAAAGTAGCTAAAACCGTGCCTTTTAAATTTACTTTAAAAAAAAACTAATTTGTTTTCCTGGCCTTTTACTATGTTTTTATAGGCAATGGCTTCGAATATACTATAAGTATTTGTTATAAATCAAGTTGGCAACCCTAGTCGCTAGTTTAGGTACCTAAAAAAGTACTTTAACCTTCTTTCGTACACAAAAAGAACTTTTCTCATAAATACTTGGAAATTCGAGCATTTTTTTTATTATTTGGCCATCTTCTTGGAGATAAATCGAAAATGCTGTATTGGTCAAATACATGCGAGCAGCGGCCGGCAAAATTATGTAGGTAGTATGGAAATCCATATCTGTCATGTTTAGTGGCTGAACCTTCGATCAACATTGAAAACTCATGTATATCGTGTAATTTAAAAATTGAACGATCTTCCTACGTCGAAACTTGGCAAGCAAGGAGGTAACTTATCAAAGATATTTTTTAAATTTCGAACGGGCTTGCAAATAGAGCTGTTTAAAAAAAAAAAGAAATTAACATAATGGCGCGTGAAAAATTACGGCTTTTCGTCATTGATTCTAGAATTTATTGTTGACTTTCAAATAAAATGTTTTACTTAAGTACCTACCTAGCTACTAATTAGTTTGAATTTCCCCGCATTATTTCATAAAACTAAGCACTATACAAGCCTTGGCCGTAACCAGACATTGATTTCGTCCGTATATGCCTCTTTTGCCGGCCGCTGCAGTAGTGTACTAATTTCAAACATTCTGAGAACAATTCCTTAAAAAAACGATTAGTAAGAGCTAGTTATTTATAAAAGTTACTACCTAAATTAAGTAGACACTTTTATCGACAAGCAACTGCACCACAACACTCGGTTCTTCGCCTTCCGCATTCAGTCAGTAGAGGCAGCCTTTTCCAAGATCATCGGTTCATCTAGCTCTTGTCCCCTGCGCTTGCAGATTTGCGGTCTGCACTCGAAAGACTCGCCTGCGCCAACAGTCATCGGTCCTATGAAAAAATGGCCACCTACACCACCCTTGCTGACTATGCTATAGGTATTAATGTTGGTAGCTACAGTTATTTTCCGGGTAACTTTCATTTAGGATCTTATCCTTCAAACAAACTATAAGCTCGCTCCGTACTTCGGTAATAACTATTGCCATTTACCAATCTATTGATAAATCTGTACGTGTGTAGGTGTGTTTATAGTTCAGAATAGAGGAAGCTAGCCATTCTCCTGATATAACCCTTAGTCACGACACTCAACTGATCATCTGATCTAATTTGAGACTGCAAGATACAAATATTTATTAATACCGCTAATAGAAGTTCTGATATTTATCATCGTGCACATGTGGTTTAAGTCTAAGGTGACCTCAACATTGGAAAATGGCTGAATAATGACCATCTATGATTTGGTCAGACAAAATAGCATAATGTTAGGAAAATCGGAATCTGGAATAAATTTAAATCGGCCTAAATTCATAGTCATAATGTTGACATACAGGGTCAAATTAAATTAGCTAGCGAAACTCTGCAGACGTGATGCTATCGATATCTACCAGTCAACCAAGTCTCCATACAATTTGTTCACGACATTCTTCGAATCTGGTGTAGCTGTAGAATTAGCTAAAAGGGCTGCTTTTGGTCCTTTTCCGGTTACCGAACTAGTTACCAGTCTTGCGGTTCTATTGTGTCGCTTTTGCCAGCCGCATAGAATCCCTGAAGTTGGATTGGAGACCTTAGACATACCCTTCATGATCCACGACACAAGATCGTCGTATCACCTGCGATTGCGTCGAGGTTTGCTGTACTTCGAGGCCGCGGTTTGTCAGAGTCCAGGAAACTGTCACCTTTATGTATTGTACTGTGCTTAGAGGCCGCGGTTCGCCGGGGTCCAGGAAACTACCACCTTTACTTATTATCATCATTAACACTTACGAGTATAATACCTTAATGCTATATAGCTTAATGCCTTTAACCATGACTGTTTTTATCGGGATAACTTAGGTAATCTTTATCAGATAATATTCATTTCAAAGCCTGCGTAATTTAGTGGTACCGAGCCCAAAAACCGATTGAAATCGGTTCCCTAGTTCATAAGCCAGCGTAACAAAGATTTACCATCCAATAAGTTTTCTGGTATCCTCTTTACATTTTGGCCAGTTAACCTGTTTAACAGTTAAACTGTGTGTTTAACTGATAAACTGTGTTATTAACTGATAAACTGTGTGTTTAACAGTTAAACTGTGTGTTTAACTGATAAACTGTGTGTAACTGATAAACTGTGTGTAACAGTTAAACTGTGTGTTTAACTGATAAACTGTGTGTTTAACTGTTAAACTGTGTGTTTAACTGATAAACTGTGTGTTTACCTGGTAAACTGTGTGTTTAACTGATAAACTGTGTGTTTACCTGGTAAACTGTGTGTTTAACTGTGTTTTTTGTAATATTTAATTTTAACATTTTATACTTAATTTTGGTTGCGATTTTTAATAATAATAAATTATATGTGTTTAAGAGGTGAATTTCATTTTTATTTTACTACACTAGGAAGGGTAAGCAACAAAAATCAGTTAGTAATAAATGTTTTAACACCAATAGTACAGAATAGCACCTATCCTATAGTATTTAGTGCACGTCTTCATTTTACGTCCCGAGCTGCAGTATGGCAATTCGGGATCGAAAAACCTTGCACGATCTATGTACATACACACATAATCAGCCTGTAATGTTCCGACTGCTGGGACATAGGCTTCCTATCGGTGAGGAGTGAGCCGTAATCCATCATTCGGGCCCAGTGCGGGTTGGTAGAAATCGCACGTCTTTGAATTTTTGGTTCAAGGACATACCGATTCCCTCACGATGTTTTCTTTCACCGTTTTGAGAGCAGTGGTGAAGAAATAATTTACACAAGCGCCGGTCTGGGTTCCAACTTGGGCTTTCAATACCTGTATTCCGGGATCCCGTAATACCGTGATCACGGATTATATTTTGGCCTTTTTCAATACCGGTATTGATGCCCCAATACCGTGATTACGGTATTACAAACATTATATGTGATCTTATTCACACACTTTGAGCAAGTTTTGCACATCCAAAGTTATGTACTAATAATTAATTTGTAGGGTAGTAAAGTAGTCAACCACACGCCCATGGTAACAATATGGCATTGACAGTACTTTTATGTCCTAGCTGTAAAAGTGATTTTCGTTGTACAAGTGTTTCATGGTTGACTGTTATAACACGATTTGCATGTAAGTAAATGATACAATAAAATCGAAAAGTAATAATTTATGTATAATATTAATAATAGAGTAAAGCTTACAACACAACAGCTCCAAATATTGGAAATGGATCACTAGACTTGTTAAGTTTATACCTAAATCTATTGAGGAGTCCGCTTGCTACAACAACACCACTGCAAGGCGGATTGGAAACATAGTTTGACACTGGAGTTCTGAATGGTCTCAACACTTGTGTTCGACAACTTTTGATTTTGATTCTAATACACTTATCACTTTTAAACTTGGTTGGTTCGAAGACTGATTCTCTGTGGATTCCATTTCTTAGCTTGCTAGAGGTTGGAATCAGCCGGAGTTTGGGCCGCTTCATTACCGGTCGGACCGGTGGGTATGTGAAGTCTTCGTCTGATGTTCTCTCGGGTGATGCGTTTTCGTTTGTGATTTTATCTGCAAATAATTGGGTGATATTTAAAACTGTAACATGTCTTTGTGAGAGTTTTTAGACTAAACTAAACAGAACCCTGTTACTACAGTGAGTACAGGGAGAGTTCCTTGTCGTCATCAGCATGCTATAATATTATTAGCATCCAAGAAATTTTTCGCGGTTGGACACATAATTAAGTAGGTACATGCAGTTTTTATGCATCGAATACATACATTTTCAGCTCTTCGAGCAACCACGACCGACTCGTGAAACCACGACCTTATCAATACTAATATTATATAGAAGTAAGTTCTCAAAACGGCGAAGGAAAACATCGTGAGGAAACCGGCATGTCCTAGAACCAACCAATTCGAAGACATGTGACATCTACCAACCCGCACTGGGCCCGCGTTGTGGATTACGGCCCACTCCCTCTCACAGAGAGGAGGTCTGTGTCCCAGCAGTGGGAACATTATAGGCTGATTATGTTATGTAAAGAAGTAAAACTAGTAAGTTTGTATATAGGGGTATTCTTGGGAACTACTGATCCGATTGCGAAAATAATTTCACTGATAGTACACCCACGTTTTGACAGTTATGTTTAAGTTAGGTAGAGGTGTACCTATAGTACACCCACGTTTTGACAGTTATGTTTAAGTTAGGTAGAGATGTGCCTATAGTACACCCACGTTTTGACAGTTATGTTTAAGTTAGGTAGAAGTGTACCTATAGTACACCCACGTTTTGACAGTTATGTTTACGTTAGGTAGAGGTGTACCTATAGTACACCCACGTTTTGACAGTTATGTTTAAGTTAGGTAGAGATGTGCCTATAGTACACCCACGTTTTGACAGTTATGTTTAAGTTAGGTAGAAGTGTACCTATAGTACACCCACGTTTTGACAGTTATGTTTAAGTTAGGTAGAAGTGTACCTATAGTACACCCACGTTTTGACAGTTATGTTTAAGTTAGGTAGAGATGTGCATATAGTACACCCACGTTTTGACAATTATGTTTAAGTTAGGTAGAGGTGTACCTATAGAACACCCACATTTTGGACGTTATGTTTAAGTTAGGTAGAGATGTGCCTATAGTACACCCACGTTTTGACAGTTATGTTTAAGTTAGGTAGAGGTGTACCTATAGTACACCCACGTTTTGACAGTTATGTTTAAGTTAGGTAGAGGTGTACCTATAGAACACCCACATTTTGGACGTTATGTTTAAGTTAGGTAGAGATGTGCCTATAGTACACCCACGTTTTGACAGTTATGTTTAAGTTAGGTAGAGGTGTACCTATAGTACACCCACGTTTTGACAGTTATGTTTAAGTTAGGTAGAGGTGTACCTATAGAACACCCACATTTTGGACGTTATGTTTAAGTTAGGTAGAAGTGTACCTATAGTACACCCACGGTTTGACAGTTATGTTTAAGTTAGGTAGAAGTGTACCTATAGTACACCCACGTTTTGACAGTTATGTTTAAGTTAGGTAGAAGTGTACCTATAGTACACCCACGTTTTGACAGTTATGTTTAAGTTAGGTAGAGGTGTACCTATAGTACACCCACGTTTTGACAGTTATGTTTAAGTTAGGTAGAGGTGTACCTATAGTACACCCACGTTTTGACAGTTATGTTTACGTTAGGTAGAGGTGTACCTATAGTACACCCACGTTTTGACAGTTATGTTTAAGTTAGGTAGAGATGTGCCTATAGTACACCCACGTTTTGACAGTTATGTTTAAGTTAGGTAGAAGTGTACCTATAGTACACCCACGTTTTGACAGTTATGTTTAAGTTAGGTAGAAGTGTACCTATAGTACACCCACGTTTTGACAGTTATAAGTTAGGTAGAGGTGTACCTATAGTACACCCACGTTTTGACAGTTATGTTTACGTTAGGTAGAGGTGTACCTATAGAACACCCACATTTTGGACGTTATGTTTAAGTTAGGTAGAGATGTGCCTATAGTACACCCACGTTTTGACAGTTATGTTTAAGTTAGGTAGAGGTGTACCTATAGTACACCCACGTTTTGACAGTTATGTTTAAGTTAGGTAGAGGTGTACCTATAGAACACCCACATTTTGGACGTTATGTTTAAGTTAGGTAGATATGTGCCTATAGTACACCCACGTTTTGACAGTTATGTTTAAGTTAGGTAGAGGTGTACCTATAGTACACCCACGTTTTGACAGTTATGTTTAAGTTAGGTAGAGATGTGCCTATAGTACACTTACGTTTTGACAGTTATGTTTAAGTTAGGTAGAAGTGTACCTATAGTACACCCACGTTTTGACAGTTATGTTTAAGTTAGGTAGAAGTGTACCTATAGTACACCCACGTTTTGACAGTTATGTTTAAGTTAGGTAGAGGTCTACCTATAGTACACCCACGTTTTGACAGTTATGTTTAAGTTAGGTAGAGGTGTACCTATAGTACACCCACGTTTTGACAGTTATGTTTAAGTTAGGTAGAGGTGTACCTATAGTACACCCACGTTTTGACAGTTATGTTTAAGTTAGGTAGAAGTGTACCTATAGTACACCCACGTTTTGACAGTTATGTTTAAGTTAGGTAGAGGTCTACCTATAGTACACCCACGTTTTGACAGTTATGTTTAAGTTAGGTAGAGGTGTACCTATAGTACACCCACGTTTTGACAGTTATGTTTAAGTTAGGTAGAGGTGTACCTATAGTACACCCACGTTTTGACAGTTATGTTTAAGTTAGGTAGAGATGTGCCTATAGTACACCCACGTTTTGACAGTTATGTTTAAGTTAGGTAGAAGTGTACCTATAGTACACCCACGTTTTGACAGTTATGTTTAAGTTAGGTAGAAGTGTACCTATAGTACACCCACGTTTTGACAGTTATGTTTAAGTTAGGTAGATATGTGCCTATAGTACACCCAGATTTTGACCGTTACGTTTAAATCTCACGAGCCTATTGTCAGCAACCATTAGCAAGTTATTGTTAAGATATACCTGTGATAGGGAATAACATCCTCCGCGGCAGTACTGAGTCGCCGAGCATCTCGTACAGCGTGTAGTCCGTCGTCACGTAGTCTTCTATGTACGTCGTGGGTTCAGATCTGAGTAGGCAGGTTGACACGTCCTGGCAACAAGAAATGTTAACATTATACTGGTCGAATTAAATTTGCTAGCGAAAATCAGCAGACGTGGTGATATCTAAACATGATAAAACAAAAATAAACAAATTATTTAAACTCATAAGTACTTCATATTTGAGGTGGTTCGTTAAGTGTTGATGACACATAGTCAATACGATCTGTGCGTACCGACTTGGACAGCTTTGTCGTTTGCCTCATTGAAGCCCGGTAGGGTATAGTTAGTGACCCAACATGAAAGATGATAAGTTAATTGAACAGTAATTTCCATAAGCTTAAGGTAAGGTAGGTAGGGCTTATCTGTCGGAGAGGTATGTCACCTACGTGGGACGTGATGGCGGAAACCAGCGCCGCATGTCGTGCGGTGTTCCGCAGGGTTCGGTCCTAGGGCCGCTCCTGTGGAACATCGGGTACGACTGGGTGCTGAGGGGCGAGCTCCAACCGGGCGTAGACCTGACGTGTTATGCAGATGACACGCTGGTCACTGCCCAGGGGAGCTTGCACAAGGAGGCAGCGTTGCTGGCGACGGCTGCGGTCTCACAGGTGGTGGGCTGCATACGTCGCCTAGGCCTAGAGGTGGCCCTCAGCAAGTCGGAAACCATGGCGTTTCATGGCCCCCGGCGGGCGCCACCACCCGGCTCACACATCGTGGTCGGGAGGCTCGGATCGCTGTCGAGTCCACCATGAAGTATTTAGAAATGGTGCTCGACAGCCGGTGGAACTTCGAGCCCCACTTCCGATGGCTGGCGCCCAAGTTGCTGGGCGCGGCTGGCGCGCTCGCAACGCTGCTTCCCAATCTAGGGGGCCCGAGCGCCGCCTGTAGGCGGCTCTAAATGGGGATCGTGCGATCCATTGCCCTGTATGGGGCCCCGGTGTGAGCCTCTGACCTGACGGCCGCAGCATCGCTGTTTTGCGAAAGCCGCAGAGAGCGATGGCCGTCAGAGTTATCAGAGGGTATCTCCTACGAGACGCCTTGCGTACTGGCCGGATCCCCGCCCTGGGACCTCGAGGCGAAAGTACTCGCGTCATTGTATAGGTGGCGCGAGGAAGCGAGGGCGCGGGGCGAGGGACCGATGCAGCGACACATGGAGCTGCGTCGGCGTCGTCAGCGGTCGCCGCCGTCTTCCCGGGCGAGAGCGGAGCACAGTCCGCCACGGATGGCTGTGCCCACAGCCGCAGAGCCTACAGGAGAGAACGCCATCAGCGTCCCAGAGGTGACACAGGCAGAGATGGGGGCAGCCGTGATGCGGTTCCGGGCCAAGAATGTGGCTCCGGGGCCCGACGGGATCCACGTCTGCGTGTTAGCCCTCGCTCTGAAAGAGCTTGAGCCCCAACTGAAATGTCTCTACACGGCGTGTCTTGAGGACGTGGGACGTGATGACGGAAACCAGCGCCGCATGTCGTGCGGTGTTCCGCAGGGTTCGGTCCTGGGGCCGCTCCTGTGGAACATCGGGTACACCTGGGTGCTGAGGGGCAAGCTCCAACCGGGCGTAGACCTGACGTGTTATGCAGATGACACGCTGGTCATTGCCCGGGGGAGCTCGCACAGGGAGGCAGCGTTGCTGGCGACGGCTGCGGTCTCACAGGTGGTGGGCCGCATACGCCGCCTAGGCCTGGAGGTGGCCCTCAGCAAGTCGGAGGGCATGGTGTTTCAAGCCCCCGGCGGGCGACGCCACCCGGCTCACACATCGTGGTCGGGGGGGGGGCTCGGATCGCTGTCGAGTCCACCATGAAGTAATTAGGATTGGTGCTCGACAGCCGGTGGGACTTCGTTCGGGCCCCACTTCCGACGGCTGGCGCCCAAATTGCTGGGCGCAGTTCGCGCTCGCAACGCTGCTTCCCAATCTGGGGGGCCCGAGCGCCGTCTGTAGGCGGCTCTACGTAGGGATCGTGCGATCCATTACCTGTATGAGGCCCCGGTGCGGAAAACCGAAAGCCGCAGAGAGCGATGGCCGTTAGTCATCGGGGGGTATCGCACGATCTCCTACGAGACAGGCTGCGTACTGGCCGGATCCCCGCCCTGGGACCTCGAGGCGAAAGTACTCGCGTCATTGTATCGGTGGCGCGACGAAGCGAGGACGCGGGGCGAGGGACCGATGCAGCGACACATGGAGCTGAGTCGGACTCAGCTTTTCGAGGTCCTGGTGGCGAAATGGCGGGACAGGCTTTCACGCCCTACCCTCGTCACCATCGAGGCGGTCCGGCCGGTGCTCGAGCGCTGGCTCGGGAGGAGGCACGGCTGTCGTTTCGGGCGACGTAGGTGCTCTCGGGCATGGTTGCTTCGGGAAGTACCTGTGTCGCATAAACAGGGAGCCGGACGCCCGGTGTCACCACTGCGTCGACTGCCGGGAGAAGACGGCGCGGCATACGCTGGCAGAGTGTGCCGCTTGGGAGGAGCCGCGCAGTGTCCTCATCTCAGAAGTAGGCAGTGACTTGTCGCTGCCGGCCGTAGTCGAGTCGATGGTCGGCAGCGACGAGTCCTGGGACGCGGTGGTTTCCTTCTGCGAAACAGTCGTCTCGCAGGAGGCTGCGGAAAGGGAGAGCGAGATCTCGTCTACTCACCCGGCCCACAGAAGGCGCACCGAGCGTCGGCGGAGGGCGGACAACGCCCGCTTCCAGCCCCCCTAGTGGGTCCAGGGGCGACGGACTCGGGGACGCACACCTCACTCCCCCCTAGACCCGAAGAGGCCCGCAGTGGCGGGCCGGCACCAGTCGGGGGTTGCGGAAGGATCGTACGTTCCCGCGATCCCCGGCGTAGGTGTGAGATGGAACACCGGGGTGGTTTTTAGTCAGTAAAGAGTCTGACAGACAACGCCGCCCGCCCCAGGGCGGCGGACATGATAAGGCGGAAGGAAACGCCCGGGTGTCACCATTGTGTGGATCGCCCGGAGGACACGGTGGAGCATACGGTGGAGGGCTGCCAGGCTTGGGCGGAGCACCGCCGTGTCCTCGTGCAGGCGATTGGCGGTGGCGATCTCTCGCGTTCGGCCCTGGTCCAGGCCATGGTACGGAGCGAGAGGGCTTGGGAAGCCGTCACCTCCTTCTGCGAAGCAGTAATGCTCGCGAAGAAGGAGGAGGAACGCGTGAGGGAGAGGTAAAATTCGCACCCTCACGCCCCTAGCCGCCGCAGGAGACGCCCTGGGCGTCGGGAATCGCAAGCTGATTCCCGGCCACCGTAGACGCGGGCTTGCGAATGTGCAGCTCGCCATTCTTCGATAAGGACCAGGCCCGGGTCGATGGCGCGTTGTGTTCCACGCGCGCCTCAAAGAGATGTCAGCATCAGTGACGGGGTCCGCTAGGGCCGATGCCTGCCAGGGTTGCGGGAAAGTCCGAGAGGGATACCGAAAAAAAGCGTGGCGGGCATCCATGAGCATATTCCACGCCGGAAACAAAAAAAAAAATTGGACCGCGCAATGTAATCAAGTATCGTATCTTCCCTTTTAAGTTTATCTGAATAATTACACACCGCTATTTAACACTTTCACTATTCGCAAAGCAAACACAAGGGTAAATAAAAATTGCCATGACTATAATTATAAATGTCCCCTCAGATCATATAAACACAGGAGATATGGCAAGGGGGCGTGGCGCTTGCGAACTCATCCGGCCGGAAAGTGTCATGATGCCAGTTTCGGCCATTAGTCGAATGCTCAGAACAATAACTAAAGCATAGAAGGCGCCTTAGGACATTTGAAGTGTACGCTGTCATAGACAAAAGAGTATTAGCTAGTGATGTGACTATGCATAAAATAAATACCGATATCGACTTCTTAGTTTATAGTATCGCTCCTTGGCATTTAAATCTAAAATATGCTAAGGTGAAATAAACTCACTTCTGTCTGATTAACTTATTTATTTATAAACACAGGATAAATTATTAACAAATTGAAATTACCAAGAAAACGCTTAAATAATTTTTAAAGAGCGATTGGCACCGGAACAAGTAACATAAAATTTAAATCACTGTCCTTTAAAAATTATAGTTTTTGTTAGAAATGTCCTTACTTTTTCTACAGGAGAATATAATTCTTTCGCGATATAATTAATCAAAAATTGACGTTGGTAGCAATATTTTAATAAAGCAGTCATCTCTGAAATGTTTGGAACAATTACTATGTTGTTTTTTCCATTCCCAGTAGTTACGTGCAATAGCGTTGATCCATGTTTGCCTCATGTCAATATCGGAGGGAAATCTGAAAATTAAAAAAAAAATCAAAGCTACACATGAGTTTAAATTATTATACCATTTGCCACACGGCTTTTTGACCACTGTCATTTCATTACTCATACGTATGATTTGCTGGCAAGCCGTAGGTATTTAGGTATTTATTTCACTCTTAAATATTTAATCCTTCCCAAAACTACGTGTAAAGAAAAATAATGTAATAATTTAGATGACGTTAGTTCTATCGATATTCTATCGATAGTTTATTTTTGCAAGCACTATTGCAAAAATTTCTATACCGATTTAAAATTTCTATTTTCCCTAGAATCGAATTATTTAATTACATAAAATATTGATTTCAAAACACTACCGAGTACACTAAACTCAAATAATTTTAAAAAATACCAAAATAACCTACAGTGAGAATACAAAACCGATAAAATTACCATATTTGATTACTTACCGATGGAAGCTTATGATTTCCGCATCATTTTCTTTGCGGGATGAATGTGATTTACATCCCACTATAATGCAGAACATTATTTAATCTTTAAGCTTTGCGATTTACACTAAATCACTATTGTTATTGTACTATTTTTATAAAAACACGTAAAATCAACGAAGCACTTCAACTCCCATGCGCCCATAAGCATTATACGAAAAAATGCGATGAACAAAGTCATACACAAAAACCTGAGACGTTAAGTAGCTTTTAAACTTAGTATCATAAAGGTAGCCAAGGTAGCCAAATTGACGTTTGCTTTGTGAGGCTTTGCATTTTGAGCAACCTACATCTGTCTCTTTCTAATTCTGTTATGAGTGTATAAGAAAACAGAGACGACTATATTAGTTAAATTTAGCTTCCTTCTATGCTTTAGTTATTGTTCTGAGGTCGAATGTCAACTTGCAACGTCTTCGCTGCTCATGATTTTTGTCAATATGCCGCGTTGTTCAGTGGTTGTTTGCAAAAGTAACAGCTGTATTGTAAATTAGATGAAAGATGGCATCTCATTTCACACGTAAGTACTAAAATATTATTGATTTTCTCAAAACAAATTCAAATCAAATTTATTAAAACATTACTTCGTGATACTAGAAACACGATGAAGTACCAAAAGCAATTATTTTCATTGGAACAAAAACCATTGTAGTACACATCGATCAATGAATCGGCTGGTCTAATAGCGCAATGGGTAAGTGTTTTACTGATACTCTCACTCACACGATAGTTTCATGAAGCGGCCGCTGCCGACTAGACTTAGTTAGAGACGTGATGTGACGATGACGATGATGACGATGCGACTAGAATCAATTCTATTTAAATGTAAATGTTGACGTTCAAAAGTGCCTTTTATGTGCCTATTTGAAATAAATGCTTTGACTTTGACGTTTGTGGTTGTCGATATATTATACGATCTTTTTAACGAAATTATTTATTTTGATACACAAGGGAACAAAATTTTTTGTTGCATCGAATTTTATGGCTGTTGTTTACTACTCATGTATCATTGATATCATTATCATCAGTCACGCCTTGCTTTTATTTTAACATTTTAGCTATCCGAAGGATCCAAAAATAAAAGAAAGTGAATAAATGCGAATAAATCCAAACTGGTTTCCAACAAAAAATAACACAACATGTTCGTCACACTTGAGCCAAAATGCTTTCAACCATTGAAGAAAGTTCGTCGGTTCTTTGAATAGTCGGTCCACTATTTAAGGCCAGGTAGACCAGGCAAAGTAGGCATTTAACGCTACCACGTTTGCGCGACGCAAGCCGTGCGCTTACGTCGCCTGCGTGAACTTACATGAACCCAACGCCGAGTGGCAAAGTGTCACAGTACAGGTAAGCGCGTTGTATAGGCAGTAGGTCAACTTATTTTATTAATTTGTTTTAAAAAATAATAAAATACGCGACTTGATCCATGATTTTTGTTTACCGATATACGTAGTAATCGCAAAGGCCGAAAATTAATTTGATGTGTTGTAAATACATTTTATTCAGTTATTCGACATTTTAGTTTCGTAAAGTGCATCTCACTAAGCGACACGCGCTTCACTTGTGGTGGTGGTTGGTTGGGTGTGGTGTAAAAAGAAGAAATGTTATGTGCTGACACCACTCGCCTTCACGCACACGCGTGACACACATAACATTTCTTAGTATGGTGTTTATGGTTGAGTGAAAAACACTTTTTACAAAAAAAAAACAACCGATATTAAAATATAAACACTGCAAAGTGCAAAATAATAGTTTCGAAAGTCGATGTTTTTAGTTCTGTTTTTTCCTTTTTAGTCACGAAAGTATTATTTTGCACTTTGTAGTGTTTATATTTTTATATCGGTTTTTTTTTTGTTGTAAAAAGTGGTTTTCACTCAACCGAATTGAGAACCTCCTCCTTTTTATAAAGTAGGTAAAAAAAACAAAATGGAATTACTTTAAAATTATTTTTAATACAAAATTAAATTAAATTATAAACACAAAACGACTGTTTTTCATAAATCAGTATTATAGTTTTTGAGTATTGAGTAAATATGGAAGGAATTCAATTCAAAATCAAAAATAAAAATCAAAATATTTTATTTCACTTAAACCTACATGGGTACTTATGAAACGTCAGAAGCTAGGTGTACGGATCCAATTGGTCGTTTCCTATGGAGAAGAACGTTACTCTTTTTAAAAATAATTGGCTTTTACAATATTTCCAAATGACAGTAGGTATGGGAGAACAGCGTAGGCCTGTCGTGCTGTGGCCCGGGGTGGGGTCGTCTTGCGGTGTCTTTAGACATCGCCAATGCTTTCAATACCCTGTCCTGGAGTTGCATCAGGGAGGCACTCCGGTAGAGTCATCAGGGGGTATCGCACGATTTCTTACGAGGCGGCTTGCGTACTGGCCGTGTCCCCGCCCTGGGACCTCGAGGCGAAAGTACTCGCGTCATTGTATCGGTGGAAGCGAGGGCGCGGGACGAGGGACCGATGCAACGGCACATGGAGCTGCGTCGGTCTCAGCTTCGCGAGGTCCTGGTGGCGGAATGGCGGGACAGGCTTTCTCGGCCTACCGCCGGCCTCGTCACCATCGAAGCGGTCCGGCCGGTGCTCGAGCGCTGGCTCGGGAGGCGGCATGGCTCCCTGTCGTTTCGGGCGAAGCAGGTGCTCTCGGGGCATGGTTGCTTCGGGAAGTACCTGTGTCGCATAAACAGGGAGCCGGACGCCAGGTGTCACCACTGCGTCGACTGCCGGGAGGACACGGCGCGGCATACGCTGGCAGAGTGTGCCGCTTGGGAGGAGCCGCGCCGTGCCCTCATCTCAGAAGTAGGCAGTGACTTGTCACTGCCGGCCGTAGTCGAGTCGATGGTCGGCAGCGACGAGTCCTGGGACGCGGTGATTTCCTTCTGCGAGACGACTGTCTCTGAGAGACTGCGGAAAGGGAGAGGGAGATCTCGTCCACTCACCCGGCCCGCAGAAGGCGCACCGGGCGTCGGCGGAGGGCGGACAACGCCCTCTTCGAGCCCCCAGGGTCCAGGGGCGACAGACACGGGGACGTCCGTCGCCCCCCACACACCAGGACCCGAGGTGGCGGCGCGTAGTGTTCCACGCGCGCCCCTTTTAGACGTCGCGGGGGGAGTCAAACACCTCACTCCCCCCCCCAGACCCGATGATGCCCGCAGTGGCGGGCCAGTCGGGGGTTGCGGAAGGATCGTACGTTCCCGCGACCCCCGGCGTAGGTGTGAGATGGAACACCGGGGTGGTTTTTAGTCAGTAAGAGTCAAGAGTCTGACAGACCCCGCCACCCACTTCAGGGCGGTGGACATCCATGAGGATTTTCCAACCCGGAAACGAAAAAAAAAAAAAAAAAAAAAAGGGAGGCACTCCGGTATCACCTACCTCTGTCGTGTGGTCAAGGCCTATTTGACAAAATTCGCGCCCTCACGCCCCTAGTCGCCGCAGGAGACGCCCTGGGCGTCGTGAATCGTAGGCCGATTCCCGGCCACCGTAGGCGTGGGCTTGCGAACGGCGAGCAATGGGCAGCTCGCCGATCGATAAGGACCAGGCACGGGTCGACGGCACGTTGTGTTTCACGCGCGCCTCAAAGAGATGTCAGCACTAATGACGGGGTCCGCTAGGGCCGATGCCTGCTAGGGTTGCGGGAAAGTCCGAGAGGGATACCGTGGCCCCTGGCACAGGCAACTGAAGGAACACGGGTGGGTTTTAGTCAGTAAGTGTCTGACACGCCCTCCTGCTCTGCCCAGAGCAGGAGAAGTTATTTGATGATATCCCACCCTCAAAAAAAAAAAAAAAGGCCTGTCAACAAGTCCCAGGTACTTGATAAAATGAAAAATGGTCTACAGATCTAAAGTCTACAAGGCCTACAAAGTCCTCACATTTACAAAATAATAATGTATCAAAAGGATAAATAAAATATAAAAACCTACTAAAACCAAGTGATATGATTGCCATTACAACCACTAATAAAGTGGTGAAAAATTGGAATTGTCTGTGTTTATACACGGACAATTCAAAATTTTCACCTTTTTTCTTTTTTTTTTTTTTGACATTATTGTCAAATAATAAAAATATTATGTCAAAGAAGTATACGCGAATAATTTTACATCGTTCTGGAGCCTTTTCTTTTTGTTTTTGGAGTCCTGGAATTTGTATTTTTATTCCTCATACCTACTTCTGTTTACTAACAAAAACGAATAACTGATTTCTTTTATTTACACTACGTGATAGCCGCGCGCTAGAAAAAGGGACATAGGTCTGGCCTCGACAAGGCCTGGCGGGCGACTGAATCACTCAAATGACGAACGCGAGCCGCTGTGTTATAATAATAATTTATTATTATAAAAATTAAGCTATTTTTCAAAATGTAACCACAAATTATTTTTCTATATGTTATTATCTTTTTTTAGATATGGTTTTTAGTAGTAAAACTTTTATAAGCTTCGAGTAAAACAAGAATTACATTTAAAAAATATCGAATTAGGCTGTTCTTCGGATTTTTTTTTGATCGAGTGAAGTTTACGATATCGTGTTTCGAACCACAAATTGTAAAAGTACATAAAGTATACTTCAATACGTTTTTTTTTTGGCTTGAAAAAATCACGATTTCTTAGTTTATTATTAAATCAAAGTGATATAAAATTGGGAATACCTGGCCTTAACTAAGAACATAACACCTAAACTGTCAAAACATACACATATTTACATTTTACTGGTCAATAAAATCCAATCAATAAATATCTCGTAGTTTTATAGGAGTAAAACTACGAGATATTTATTGATTGGATCTAGATTCAAGATGTTGATATCCTAATAGTTTCTTGGTAGTTTAGATTAGTTGATATGTATATCTTACTAGCTTTTGCCAGCGGCTTCGCCTGCGTGGATGTCGGAAATTATCCCACGGGAAACGTATATTTTTCCGGGATAAAAAGTAGCCTATGTGCTATTCCGCCTATCCAGGTTATAATTTCACCCACATCCGTTTAGCCGTTCTGGCGTGATTGAGTAACAAACATCCTATACATCCAGACTTTCGCATTTACAATAGTAGTAAGATGAATAGCTGTGATTTTGTAGCATGTCCTGACACATACTTTAAAGAGGAGTTTCCGTTTCCCCCGAACGTGCTCCATAAAAACGAAGTTAGATCATAATTTGAATATTAAATAATTAGAATTCTAGAGACTAATATCTATATCCGTGATTTATCAGATATCCGTTAAAATATACAGTTTTGAAGTTACACTGATTAATATTAGAAATTAACTGGAAATTTGTCATACCACAGATGTAGATATATTGTGGTTGTGTTATTGTATTTTATAGGCTCTAGACTAGATCATGTATTGTTTATTATGATAATTTTACTAACTTTAGTTAGTTAATATTCCAATTATGATCAAACTTCGCTTGTATAGAGTAACTATGTTCGAGGGAAACTCCTGTATCGTTTTATTTTCAGTCAATAAAATCTTTAGGAAAAAGAGCAGATATTAAAGGTAACTGAATTCATCGAATTTTTTCTACGATTACAACTTAACATCACTAGTTGCGTAACTTGCATATTTTATTCTGAGTCCGTAGCTACAGGTAGAAGCGCCGCCCCCTGTTAGCATGTGTTCTATGTGAGTTTATTAGTGTTGCTGAAAGTTTATTTGTGTGCGGGAGAGATGTGAGCTTGTGTGCCGTTCTTATAGTTTTTGCTTTTGTGTTAGTGAATTAAGTGGGAGAAACGCGGAGACATTGGAACAGGAATACATTTGTTTACAAAGCATATCTCTGTGTTTATATGATCTGAGAATGTCCCTGTGCTGGAAAGGGGTTAAGTCTCACTCACGAGTATAGTCTCCCGAAGGTCTGTCTGCAGATGGTTCCTTCGCGGCGCATGTATGCAGTCGTCGAGATGGTCCAGATGGTCGGCCAGGCACTCCACCAGCGCTCGCCTGCCGAGCGCCATCACACACTTGATCATGGGCGCCGTGAGCCGCTCCTTCGTGCCTTGGGCTAGGTAGTCGAAGAGGATACCTTTGCCTGAAGGAAATATAAAAATATTATGAAAAAGAGATCTAATGAATGTGTTGAATTTATTCTTCTCGGCATAAACGTCGGTTTCATTTAAAATTCTCTCAAACTTAAAATTCAAAAGGTCTCATTCCATTTAAAATTGTGTAAGGGGCATCTTTAACGAGTTGGCTTCGGCCCCTCGTACGCCGTACCGGGACCCTATGGTCCCAAGCTATGTTAACATATAAGAATGGAGAAAACTCCTCCTTTTTTGAAGTCGGTTAAAAATAATTAATCATAAATACTTTATTCAGTTCAGAAAAAAACACGGTACAATTAAAAAATATATAACAGATTACACAGGAGCCTTAGGTGCTAGATTTCTACAACTGCCCTGGACCCCTCATTAGGGTTCCCAGTGTCGTGGGGTCCAGTCTCTTCCCAAGTAAGGCAAACAATATTTACGTAGACTTTCACTGTAAGTAATTTTTTTTTATATATGATTAATAATGGTGGCGATTCTCTTGTACACCGAACTAAACTAACTAAACTATCACTAAAATTCCTTACTTTTGGCTATGAGAATCTTAAAGCTATTCTGCAAAACAAAATTTCTAAATTTTAAAATAATTTTGAGGCGCGCGTGGAACACAACGCGCCGTCGACCCGGGCCTGGTCCTTATCGAACGGCGAGCTGCCCACTGCTCGCCGTTCGCAAGCCCAATTTTGACACAATATCTAAAATCAAATTTGGCAATTGCGATCCCACGTGGTACTTGTTTGCCATACCACGTGATTTTTTTTTCAGTCCGATGCGCAGTTGTTGTTCAGCATCGACAAGTTTTGTTGTAAGGAATTTTTCACTTTTTGTACGGAAAATATGAAAAATTATTACCTATATGTCCAGTTTTAGCGCTTTACG
This sequence comes from Brachylomia viminalis, assembly GCA_937001585.2. Lineage (NCBI taxonomy): Eukaryota > Metazoa > Arthropoda > Insecta > Lepidoptera > Noctuidae > Brachylomia > Brachylomia viminalis. The sequence goes on along the minus strand of OW443302.2, from coordinate 6,056,160 downwards.
GCTATTATAAAGGGTGTCGAAATTTTCATTATTTTGCGATAGGACACACCGTTTTCGAGATATAAGCAAAAGAAAAGAAAAAAACATACAGTACTGTTTTTGAATCCGAAGTCGAGGGTGTTGGTGTGAATTTTAGTTCATGACAACTAATTTTAATCCACACCTTTTTAATCGCGATTAAAAATAGTCAGATTTAGTTAGACAATCAAAATTTTAGGTAATTTTTTTATTAAACGTCAAATTCATAATAGCAAAATTGCCATTTTCACTAAATTATTATCTCAGTGCCATCTTAGTGCTGTCAAACTAAAATATAGTTAAGCTGTGTCACATTAGTCAATTTCAGAATGGGAAATCGTCGTTTGACAGGAATAACTAAATTGTGGTGATTTTTAGTATAGTTTAGAGAATTTTGTGACAAGAGAATCGGCATCATTAATTATGTTTAAACTAAACTACTTATGTGAGAAATCCGAAAGAAACCGTTACAGTGATTTAACGAGAGATCAGCATCGTTTTTGGTATAATGCAGCCTAAGGAGTCGATTATAAGGTGCGAATACATTGGTGCGGCCACGCTCTCTATTCCGTTCATGGTCATTTTGAACTTTATTCCCTAATAAACAAGATTCCAACTCCTCGCATCGCGTCGCAGTGTTTGCGTCGTATAACTGTAGCCTTATGGTTTATGGCCTTATGGTTTATGGCCTTATGGTTTATGGCCTTATGGTTTATGGCCTTATGGTTTATTAGCTTCTGCCCGCTATTCCGCCCGCGTGGATGTCGGAAATAATCCCTCGGAAACGTGTTACCGGGACAAAAAGTAGCCGATGTCCTTCCCCGGGATGCCATCTATCTCCTTGCCAAATTTTATCGAAATCCGTTCAGTGGCTTAGGTGTGAAAAGATAACATACAGACAGAGTTACTTTCGAATGTATAATATTGGTATGGGTGGTGAAATAAACAAAAACAGAAACAAGGCAAGGGTAGTCTGGTTATAGGCTATAGTCAGACTACCCGTACAAAGATTTAAACCAACGACATGCAATAATGAAGTACGAATGAGGGTTTACTGTAATGACGTTCACTAGGTGACAGCACTGAAACGTTAGGTCGGGGCACCTGTCAAGTGTCAAAGCGCCATTATTTTCATGAAACGAATGATGAACGTCATTATACAGGGTTATTTGTATGGAGGGTAGAGACAAGGAGAACTATCTCTTATGGGAAGAGAGTTGAAAAGTGTCCAACTTAAACAGTAAATTATAGTTCAAAAACCCTCCAAAATGGCGCTAGCGTAGGCAAATTGTGTGGTATGAATGTAGCAGTTGTTATCGGACTGAAGTATGCCGAGTTACAAAATTAACGGATTGAAGTCTGCCGGAGTCAGAAAATTTAATATTTTTAGTGACTAGAGTAGTTACTGATAATCCAATATACCATACCTCAACAATTAACGTAGTCCAACATTATTTTGTAAACATAACCTAAAGTTATTGCTTTTAAAATTTACCCGGTGGCTACTGTAGCGCCACCCTTATGTAGCACATTTTGACGGACACTTTTCATACACAGAGATAGTTCTCGTTGTCTCTACCCTCCCATAGTTATTTGTAATACGACGGCAATCCATTAAGGGGCTGTAGGGGAGGTCATTTGCAACCATATGACCCCTTATAACCCCTATGCAAATGTCAACCATTTTAGAGTAATTTGACACTTTGTGTTTTTGAAGATTTCTGGTATCTTGTTGTATCTCGTTGGATCGCTGAGAAGTTTCGGAATGTTCAGTTGACACAGCATATCTATGTTTTTTGCAGAAATCAACCATTTTAGTCAAATAACCTGCTCAAAATGATGATAATTGTGTGGTTTGATTTAAAAAATATTAAAGATAATTGACATTTTATGGTTGATTATTATGTATTGAAGTAGATGCTGACAATAATAAATAATAAAAAAACAATTTTTTATAATCTTTTCAAAGTTGTATACCGCCAAAAAAATATATTATGTCAAATTACTCGAAAATGGTTGACATTTGCATAGGGGTCATAAAGGGGACATTTGGTTGCAAATGACCTCGCCTACATCCCCTTAATAGATTACCGACATATTACCTATAACCCTGTATATTTTATATTCATTTTCGAAATGGAAGAGCTCTTGTCAAAGTGGCGCCAACTGGTGGCGTGAATTTTCATGAAAACCCTCATTGTATTATAGGCTTAATTTTAAATTCATATTCTATAACATTTACCTATTGTAATAAACGAGGGCCAGGTACGTGTGATTTTTGTGAGTATTGCGACCATTTTCTCCGCGAGTGATCCATTGCCAAGTATGTTTGATACCATCACGGGAAATAATCTCTGGAACTGTAACAAAACATTGATGATTAATATACAGCTAGCTTAGTAATTACCATTTTTTTTTTACCATTACCAATATGAAGCCATTTATCAACGGTGCCTCGACACTCTCTCAGATTAAAGGAGCATATGTTACATACTCTATTTACTCGGTTGTACAAAATAGGGCTTAGGTATATATATTGACCTCTAACTACTTCTGTGCCGACTGGCTCGTTTGCAAAGACTCTAATAGAACTTCGTCTGTGCTTAATGAGGTCAGCATCAAAAATCAGTTCGGAGTGCTTACGAAGTACAGTACTAAGTGCAAATGAGTGTCTCACTCTTGGTACCCCACATAGTGCGTAGAGTTCGTTTTGTGGGGAAGCGGATTGGTTTGTGGGCCATAACTTTTAAACGGCCCTCTGCGCCCTTTCCACTCGCAGTAATGAGGTTTTAACAGAACTTCCCCAGGCTGTTATACAATAGATTATGATTGAGTGAGCTAGAGCATAGTATACCGTCTTTAATGTAGGGAAGTCAGCAGAAGCCCTCAGGTTCTTAAACACATATATTATTTCCTGATTCTACCCTCCAGTGACTTTATATGCTCATTCCATGATAGAGTACTATCAATATAGACACCAAGATACTTCATACAATGACTACGGACAATTTGAGTATAATTACAGCCCTGGTTTGTGTTAGGGTTACATTTGTGAGCTGTTAGTGTATATGCAGAGGTCGGCTGTGATGTTCTGCGTGGGGAAAAGGTCATAAATTTAGTTTTATCTTAGTTGAGGGTCAGCAGATTGCTTCTTAGCCAGGTCATAGTAGTTTGTAGAGCAGATTCAGCATGAGAAAGCGCATCGGACCAATCATTACCGTGTACTACTATTGCAGTATCGTCTGCGTATGTTATAATTTTCTAGTTTAATAAAGGTAGGTTGCAGAGGTCATTTATATAAATCAAGAATAACGTGGGTCCAAGTACGCTACCCTGTGGCACACCGTAACTGATATATTTGGGTTCACTTGTGGAATTACCTATTCTAGTAGTCTGAGAACGACCTGCTAGGTAACTTGTGAAGATATTTAGGGGCAAACCTCTCATTCCCAGTCGTTCTAGTTTGTTTAGTAAGAGTGGGATAGAGACCGTATCAAAGACTTTAGAGAGATCTAGGAAAATTGACAATATTTTTAAATGAATTGTTTAGGTTTTTAGCAATAGTATTGGTTAATTCCAAAACTGCATCTTCAGTACTTTTGCCGGATAAAACCATATTGGTTCTCAGCAATAATATTTTGGACTTGTAGGTAACTGAGGAGCCTACTGTTAATGAGTTATTCTAATATTTTGGATAAAGTAATTAGCACCGAAATTGGCCTATAGTTATCGACACGGTCTCTATCTCCACTCTTATATATAGGATGAACCAAACCCGTCTTGAACACCGGGGGAAAAACCCCTGTAGCGAAAACAAGGTTGAAGATATGGCACATAACTAGGATGAGAGTATCTCTTGCATTTTTGACAAGTATGGTAGAATTGCCATCACACCCAACCGCACTTGTAGTGTTAATTAAACTGAGATAATTTTTTTAAATTTCCTCGTTATCTGTTTCGAAAATAGCCATTGAATTTGGATAGGTACTTATTGCATGGGAACTTATGACACATGCAGAGTGATTATAATTCGTATCAATTTTGGATGCTAGATTCTTGCCTACATTTACAAATAAATCATTAACAACATCAGCAGCACGCGCGGGGTTGTCTAACAGAGACAGCAGCTCATTAGAACCAGAATTGTTAGTGTGAAAATTTGCAATAGTTTTTATGAGATTCCATGTTGCCTTCGGGTTTTTTTTTTATATTTGTTGAATTCTGCACGCTCATATTAACGTTTAATTTTTTTTAATACATGTTTGCAGAAATTTGTATATCGCAGGTAGATCACCCGGGAAGTTACGTTGTTGGGTTCTTTTTTAGTTTTCTGATATAGTTTGTCCCGATTTTGTATGCATTTTAAGATCCCGGGAGTGATCCAGGATTTAAGTATGCGTTTCTTACTTGAGATGCGATCAGTGCGTGTATTATTAGATGACTGACCATTAAAAATACTTACACAATACTTAAACTTTTGTTTGTTTGTTTTTTTTTTAATAAAGAAACTTTTATACTTATTATTTTTCTTTTTTTAATACATCGGCCCTAAATTCTTTCAATAAACCCTAAATTAATATACAATACACGAAAGTGTTAAGTGAACAATATAATATAAAGTTTGTGTACAAACGTACTAAGTGATGCTCTTTTTTGCTATTTTTATAGAATATTTCAGATATTGATGTTTAAATTTATGATAAGTAAGTACAAAGATAAATACCCTTACTAAGTATAGGCAGAATATACACAATTTCTATGTACAGTTTTATGTTATAGTATCTAGAAGTTATGAATCATTAAAAACAGTCCTCCTGAAAAATTGGTAGGTCTGTAATTAGCATGTTTGTCTTCTAGACCATCGCTATATAAGTAACCACATAATAAATAAGACTCACCTGCTGCTGTATATTCGTGTCCAAGCTACAAGGATTAGAACAGAGAGCATCAACCATATCCAACACGTTAGACTGCAGAGGTTTCTTAGCGGGCACGTTGAGAGCATTCAGATTGTCATCGTTTAGCACTAGGACAGCCAGGTTAAACAGATTCGGAAATATAGGGCCTATGCGGGTGTTCGTTGTCAAGTCTTCTACTGCTAGCTCTTTTGGTTTCTTCCGGAGGTTTAGTATGGCTGTAAATGTACTTGATTTACACTTTGTATAATCAATAAATCTATAAAAATAAAAATGAAATGCAGTTCGTTGGTAAGCGCATCACTTGAGAATGGCTGGGTCGATTTGGCTATTTTGGTTTTGAAATGTTCGTAAGAGTTCGAATTAGGTTCATAAGGAAAGAAAAACTGGAAAAAATTCCGGAACATTTTCGAATTCGGGAAAAACTGAACATTCTTTTTCGAATGGAATTTTTGTATAAATTCTTGAGACAGGACGTCTGTCGGTTCAGCTAGTCTTGTATAGGATTATTAAGTATGAGTCCTCATAATCATTCAATCAAATCATTTAAAGTCATTAATCATATTAAACTAACAATACTGGATACCTGCTAGTGCTAAAATATGAGCTCAACCGTCGCTAATGAGACACAATTACTTTTCTATTGTTACCAAACATAATCACTTTGATTGACAGACAAGGGGATAAAATTGTACATAAACAGAATTGAATAGACAGAATCTTATAAAATATTATCAACTGAAACAGCACACCATTCATAAAAAGCAATCTGATTCTTTATATTGAAAGAAAATATAGAAAAATTACATAATTTTACATAAACCAGACAGCCATGACTTACGTATCTTTAAACAATGTATTTTATCGTTTTCTACTTCAATAATATCTGAAAAAACATACCTCTAGCAACTTTGGTATAATAATTCTGCAGATTTATGCTTATGTTACTGGCATTGTTGAGACTCTTATCATCTGTGATCCATTCAACTGATACAGTGGCTGTTGTGCCATACATATAGCTCTGAGGAGTCAGGGCAAACTCTGTCACATTCAGCCAGGTGTCCTGCAATCGAAAAATAACCCTGTATAGCTTAGCTCCTTAAATATTTGAATCATACAATTCACGCCTGGTAATATGGCTTATGGCATTTAAGAAGAGAGAGAAGAACATCTAATTTATTAAACCTAGGTTTAGGCACACAGTAAACACACAAAAAAACGGGCTGAAGAGTTCCATACCACCATACAATATTAAACACTAAATTTTTTTTAAACACATTTCTTCTTTTTTTTCATTTCTTTTTTTAAGTATTATATTTGTTGTTAAAGCGGCAATAGAAATACACACTCATTTACTATTACGGTTACCTGACAGACAGTGGAGCCATAGTAATAAGGTTCCATTGGCACCCTTTTGGTACAGAACCCTTAAAAGCAGAAAAAACTTAATCAAGAGTATTTTGTGCCTCATGGCTAGGCCCAATGCAGCATAATGCCAGAAAACTAGTGCATGATGCTGGTTATAACTGGACCTTATGTGATGAGGATGTTTTATGTATGAATTTTTCTCTGAAAGATACATGGTGTACAAATATGCTTCTGCAGTTATCACAGAATGCTGCTAAATATATCACATTACCACAAATATTAATATACTCACAGTGGGAACGCAAAGCTTTTCTTCACCTACGGTGGTGTACTGTGTGATACAAGTTCCCACTACAGGGCTTGTGTCGGTCAATGTTAACTGTGTGTTCACATCCCAGCTGTCCACAGATGACTTCTTCATCATCTCACTGTGCAAGGCAAGGCTCTGGAAAAATAATAACACAGTTACAACTCAGCCCTACTGATTTCAGAACATTGAGATAAATATTTAATTTGGTTGTACCTACTCATTCATTTGTTTTAATTGCATTGACATTTTATTTTATTCCAATCTGTTCTGATACAATATTTTATTTGATGTAATATGGGTTTTACTTGAATGAAATTAATTTTATTATGTGTATTACATAATATGTGACGTATAAGATGACTGGTGAAATGTGGGTGAACATCCTCTGCCTACTTTTTTTGAAGAATATTATAGTTAAAGCTAGTTGTAGATTAAGGGTGCGATTTATGTTTCTTGTGTGGATGAGCACTTCCTGAATTTAAATTAACAACAAAAATTAAAAAAGGCCATAAAAACTTAAGAAACCAGCTTTGACTACTAACAAAAAAAAGATTACCAAAAGCAAAAGGAAAATACCTGCTTTGTTGGGGACACTAATGTGCTACATCAGACATATTGACGATGAGCCAATAAAAAATTACCTATGTCAATGTATTTTTTTTTTATTAAGTTATAAGAAAGGGGATAAACCTTCATTCAAGTTTTCAAAGCAACATTTTTGCCTTTAAAAATCAAATAATATTTAACTGACATTGCTAAATAATCTATGTAAGAGGACTTACACTGATAGCCTGCCTGAGTTTATAGCTGATATCCTCGGCCAAGGAGGTGATGGCCTCAGAGTTGACCTCATGCCCTGCCTGCTCTGCCATACAGGCCACCGACTCAGGGCTGACGCCTGCAAACTTGCCTTGCGCCGAGCTGCCATCCTGAGTGATAAAAATTGTGTTAAGTATGAAAACATTCAAGGTGATAAAAGGTTGTCCTTGAAACACTTAGAAAAAGTTATTTGTTCAATCAACCAACTAAAATACTGGCACAAAAGGCCAACAAGTGTTCACACTTAGCTTTTTGTGCTTAAGGATTTAGGTAAAAGGCGCCAAGTAAAGGGCTACAAGTTATTATTGAGATAACCTCAACTAGGCAAATGTTTTACCTTTTCATTGAGTGGAGGAGTGTCGCACTGACTGGAGCCTCCAGATTCTGATGCTACAGACTTGTTTCTATCACGTTCTCTGCTGCTATTCGCCTTTTTCGAGTGACTTTTATTACTCGAAAGTGAGTTAGACATTTTCATTTGTAACTATCACCTCGAAATACTCACAACATGTTATATACGGTTAATGATTTACTTATGATTTAGTCTAAACTGAGCCTGTTATAAAATAAGCAGTCACGTAAACAATTCTTCAAACAAATTGTTAGAGAACGGTAACAAGGAATGCGAAACGCTGACTTTATTTCCCCGAAACTGACGGTTGTTGACACCTGCCTGACGGACGGACAGTCGATTGACATTGACAACCAACTCGGCACGGTTTCATAGACTATACGAAGCATTTCATAGAGAAATTCTGAATCTCCAAATAGTTTTCTCTGTCTACGCTCCAAATAGTTGAGGGCTATCACAATTTTTCTTGTATTTGAGTGTTTGAAGAGTCACACACTCAAATACAAGAAAAAATGTGATATTTTATTTAGAACACTCCCGAGAGAAATAATCAAACTTTCACGGGCATATTTTTTTTTTAATTTAGTTATCACTGGGAGTTTTGGTGTGTGAATTTTTATGGTTTAGATATTTTTTTTTAATAATTTTAATGGCCTGGTTGCTGGGACCTTTTAGCCAAGTCTTTAATATGGTTTAGATAAGGCCAGTATGGCCACAGAGTACATTATTTGGATATGGCTACAAAAGTAGTACAACAAAAATATGCCCGACAAACTTTGATTATTTCTCTCGGGAGTGTTCTAAATAAATATCAATTTTTTTCTTGTATTTGAGTGTGTGACTCTTCAAACACTCAAATACAAGAAAAATTGTGATAGCCCTCCTAATCTCTACATGTGAAAATGATCAAACTATTCTTATGTGATGGAGATGAGGTTTGGATAGGATTGTGTGGTAAGTCAAGGTATACATCTCCTACTAATTCATGTAACTTTGTGTGGGGAATTCTCGTGAAGATACAGTCAGCAATAAAGGAAACTCCACAGATGGTGTAAGCAGTGTTCTGGGCTGAAATCATTGTTAAACCCCGTTGCTGTGTATCGCTTACACAGCCATCCACAGGTCAGTTAAATAAAAGTACACTAATATTTACATTTTTACTATAGTATAGGTACAGCGTGATATCTCAAAGATATGTCAGCACCAATGACGGGGTCCGCTAGGGCCGATGCCTGCCAGGGTTGCGGGAAAGTCCGAAAGGGTTACAGTGGCCCTGGCACAGGCAACTGAAGGAACACAGATGGGTTTTAGTCAGTAAGTATGACACGCCCTCCCACTCCGCCCAGAGCGGGATGTCATTTGATAATTACACAAAAAAAAAAAAACAAAGGTAAAGTGTGATTTAAACTGTATGGCGGCTCTGAAGTGCACTACTTGCTATGCAGTACCTCACCCCACACCCGCGCGGGCAGTTTAATTTGTTACCGCGCAGCGAACGTATTACTATAGCAACTGGAAAAGTTACGGGTACTACGACATGTAACATGCGATACTGATTGTTAAACATAAATAAAAAAAAACTTGTTTCATTTCATATTAATTTTTGTTTATATTCTCATAAGTAAAAAGAGCATGTGGACATAATTGGGTAGGTAACGTCTTATCAATATTAGACAGCGTAATGATCCAAAATAAATTAGCAATGTAGTTTGCTGAAGGCACACAATCCAGGTTTTGCTAGTTAACACCGCAACAACCCTATTATAATATAATTAAGTTCTCTCATATCTATGTACATACAAAACGATTTATATCTCTCGACAAACTATCATGTTCATCATTATATTACAATATTTTATTCTCGTATCTTCCTGTACAAAGGATTATTGCAATTTTTAGATATTTACTAAATTTAAATAAATGAACATCATGATAAAATATTATTACCAATCATTACGTAGTTACTTAAACCTAACTTTTACAAATATTGGCATAAAATAAAATAGAAATCTATGTTCACATGAGGCACGTTACGATTATCTTTAATTATGTCAACAATACATAACAATTAAGTTCATTTTACTTAAAAATTATGAATAAAATAAATCTGACATAAAAATATTATACTTTAATGTACCATCTCTTACATTACAAAAATATTTTCAAAACATGGCAAGTTATCATGTAACACTAGAGCGAGCGTTGATGACGGGAAGTGTACTGTACGAGTCGAGCACTTACACTACATCATAATATTTTACAAAGTTCATAAAGTACCAAAATATTCGTCTTTTCATGCAAAAACCATACACTCCCTGAATAATATCATTTGGACACGGATTAGATTATAAATGGAGCGACATGGTAGTAAGGTCGTGATCATCATTCATGCAAACATTGATTATTGCGTCGTTAGTCTTCCATCGTAAACCGCATGCATCCAATAGACATTTCATCCCCCTGTCGAATCTCACATATTGAGTTTTAATTTTAGTGACAAATATTCATTTAAACACTCCATAGACTTATTGCTCCGTGCATTCAAAGGTAGGAAGGAAAAGTGTCATTATAGGTGACATACACTTGCCAAGTTTGACGAGTAATCTGTTTTGTGTGGGTGAGTAGAGTAACGTTTAAAAAATAAGACACCCAAACCCGATGAAATAAACGTTTTTCGTGAGGTCAGTCTGAGTCGCTGCCGCTTTCGGACAGGCAGAGATCATCGTTGAGTACGTCCGCAGGTAGCACGGCGGGGTTTGGGGGCGCGGCGGTACCTGCAAAATAAATTAACGATTAGCGTAAATCCTTCTAAATAGATCATGAAACAGTCAGATAAGGTGATTGAGCTGGACATCCTATCAGCTGGTGTTATAGATTATTTAATCCCAAGGTCTTGTCACCGAAGCCAGTCTAGGACGATGTAAACTAAAAGTATCATTGTTACTTTGCGAAAAAGGACGTTCGCCATTGTTGCTGTATAGCACAAAATATAGTCTTTTGCGCATTGGAAACATGATGACTCCAATACAAAGCAAAAAGAAATAAAAAGCCAAGAATTTTAATAAAGTCGGTGCTTTTGTCAGCGTTTTGTGTTAACGAGTAGATAAAATGATGATTCTTGTCGTCGGCTTCAGGTTGAGCGTACCAGTATGTAATAAAATACTGACCATTGGGAATAGGGTGGTGTGCGCTGGAATCGTTGTCGTCACTATCACTGCCGCTGTCCGAATCACTGCCGCTTTCACTCGACGAACTTGAAGAGCTGTCCTCTTGTTGCGGTGGCTGTTTATGATGAAATAACAATGTTGAGTATTAGCGATATACAAAAATCACTCTTACCTAATATAAAAGTGCTGTCAATATCAAATTGTTACTCTCGACGAGCGTTTAATAGTATTCAATATTTATGTAAACAGTTTTATTTACATCTGAATTTCTTGCTTGACTAAGAGCCGATTTCATGGATAAAACAGTAACAGATGACCAAATTTTGTTATTCAAAATGAACTTTTTAGAAGTTTATCAGGATCAAACCACATAATATATGTTGTAGGAGTTGCAGTACTGTAGAAATGTTTTATTTTGTCTGTAGTGCTGCATTTTCATTAGATAGAAACGAAATCGGTGTTCATACCTGATGATGCGGTACGGGCGGTTGATACGCATTAGGATTATGGTGCGGCCTCTCGGGCGGCTGGACAGGCGCAGGCGCGGGCCGCTCGTGCGCGGGCCGCTCGTGGGGCCGCTCGTACGCGCGCGCGTAGCCGTTGTGTGCGGCGCCAGGCGCGTGCGGCGCGTGCGGCGCGTGCGCAGCCGGCGCGGCGGGCGCGGGGGCGGCGGGCGCGGGCGCGGCGGGCGCGGCGTGCGCGGCGTGCGCAGGCGCGGGGCCGCCCAATGCGTCTTCGAAACCAATCATCGGAAGAGACGCTAAAGTACTGTTGCCGCCGCCTGACCAGCTGTGAACATATAATTGATTCATTTAGGATTTTATTTGAGTTTTCATTCTTCTAATGATTTGACACCTGAAGGCCAATTCCCGTAATTAAAAACGTTCAAATTCAAGTCGCAATCGCATCTGCAGCGACAGTCTAGTGTCAAAAATGTAGGTAAACGCTATACAATTTTTGACAGATTGACACTGAGATTAGAATGCGAACGGTCTTTTAAATACGCGAATTGCCCCTCTGATCTTATTCCTAGCTTTGCCCCATGTTGAGGTCGGCACTATACTAGAGCCATTACAAATGCAATGTGCTGGTCTGCTACATAACATTCATAATTATTTACATTTATATCATTAGTAGTACGCGTATTTTATAAACTTACGGCGCAGCCTGCGGCGGCGATGTCTTCTGTCTCAGCGGAGACCTGACCAGAGTGGGCGGCGGCTTGGGCATACTAGCGGCCGCGCCATTAAACCGGGCAGCCGGGTTGTTCGGCTGGGCGGTTCCAGGTACTAGAAATAAAAATATATTGTTAGTTCGATTTTTTTATTATTCATTGGGAGTCTTTCGACTGACATGATGTAGGTACGATGATCTCGTAAATTACCATCAATGTTAGAAATCGATTATTACCGTTTTAGTGCTCATCAAGATCCATCGGTGTTGAGACTCATTTGAATATTTTGCGCTATTTAGTGTAATTTCGAATTTGGACATTTGGAAAATTCACCCTGTATATGTTTTGGAAAATTCAGTATAGGGGTTATAATAATCGCCTTTACGACTGCAGGTGACATGGCCCGTATATAGGTACAGAAACTCACTCAAAACTTAAGCATTACTTCAAACTAGTTTAAAGCCATTTATTGGTTGAAACTAGCTATAAGGAATCCTTTAGTCGCCAGTTCACCACCCCTTCTTGTAGTTTTCGTTTCCTACCTGTGTTAGTGGCACTACGTCTGTTGGTGGCGACGCGCGTGCGTGAGGTGGAGCGCTGCGTCGTGTTGGTGAAGTCTGTCGTCACGGGCGTCAGCGGCCGCGGCTTTTGAGACGTTTCTTGTCTGTGTGAAATTAAATAATAACTTATTACTAATTCGAGCTCCAAGATAATGAAATCGTAACTTTGTCATAATAACTTGAAAAAAAAATGGGCTGAAGAGGAAATGGTAACTAACAGTCCAGCCTGACATTTTCGCGCGAGGTGTTGTCCTCTTATCAACTGCCGAAGCTAAATATGGTTATGTACTCGTAACATATGTATATCTCGTTCCGTCGCAAGATGATGCGACGACAGGATTTTGTCTGATGCTGCGCATGCTGAGTTCACCCCTTTTTTTTTTTTTTGTGGGTGGGAAATCATCAAATAACTTCTCCCGCTCTGGGCAGAGCAGGAGGGCGTGTCAGACTCTTACTGACTAAAACCCACCCGTGTTCCTTCAGTTGCCTCTGCCAGGGGCCACGGTAACCCTCTTGGACTTTTCCGCAACCCCAGCAGGCATCGGTCCTAGCAAACCCCGTCATTGGTGCTGACATCTCTTTGAGGCGCGCGTGGAACACAACGCGCCGTCGACCCGGGCCTGGTCCTTATCGAACGGCGAGCTGCCCATTGCTCGCCGTTCGCAAGCCCGCGCCTACGGTGGCCGGGAATTGGCCTGCGATTCCCGACGCCCAGGGCGTCTCCTGCGGCGGCTAGGGGCGTGAGGGCGCAAATTTTGCCTCTCCCTCACGCGTTCCGCCTCCTCCTTCGCGAACATTACTGCTTCGCAGAAGGAGGTGACGGCTTCCCAAGCCCTCTCGCTCCGTACCAAGCTGAGTTCACCCCTTACCTATTATTTTCTTTATCTATAAATGATTGTTGCTGGATTGCAAAACTCCTACCGGTAGTATACAGGGTGATTGGTAAAACACCATCAACTTTTACTATGGGACCAAAATATGAAATCGCGAAAAAAAAAAAACAGCTGTTCCCTACATTTATGTTTGCAGAACTCGTCAAAATATAGGGACCTGCTGATTTTTTTTTTCGCGATTTCATATTTGGTCCTATAGTAAAAGTTGTTCATAATGATGAGTACAATGACCCCTTAAGAGGTTGATGGTGTTTTACCAATAACCCTGTATATTAGTCAAAATCAAGTTTAAATAAAACTGAACTAAACTGTCGTACCTTGGCTAACATGACGTCATAGCGTGAGTTTTACAGTTTTAGCATATTCATGTAAGTTTATATGATAGTAAAAATCATTCGTAATACTGTTTTGAGTTCAAGATAACGTCTAGCCTAGCTTGTGCCCAAATATGTATGCGTACGCCCTCATTACAATACCTATCAGTACTGTTATTTCTTACCGTAACGGATTTTGGGTTTTCACAGCACCTTCCGAGTGTATTACACAATGTTTTTATCTTTTTCTTCTTTTTAGAGAAAGGTATAACAGTGACTAATGGAATACTTTTGTTTGCCCTGTACTTTCTAACTGCATATTCGTGACGTAATCGTAACTATGACGAACAGGAGAGTAAACGGTGCTAACACGGCGTTTCCGATTGGCACAAATACAACATTATTTTAGATTTAAACTGTTTCTATAGCTTTTTTTTATGTCAAGTTATCACCGCCGTCTATGGTCATCTGGGGCCGCCGCCGCATGCATAGGGGAAGCGTCCAAGTCACCACTCTTGCGGAGCGCAAAAGAGACGGACCTATACAGAGCCATCCTTTCGCACCAAAACAATGATAACTTCCAACTTTTAACTTCATATCACTCCACTTTTTAACTTTCTTTCTCTTCTTCTTCTTTTAACTTTTTTTAATGATAACTTTCGATAAGGCGGCCCATTGTATAAATTTGTTTTTTCGTGTACATAGAATATATAGATAAATAAATAACTTCCGACACTCCCCTAAGCGGTCCGTCCATCTTGTTAATTTATCTTACAAATAAAATCTCAAATATGGAGTGCTCGTTCCTTCATTGTACGAAAATGAAAATGGGAGTTTTGCCCTGCAGTGATAGAGTTACATACTGGCTTATTAATACTGACCTTGTCTTTTTAACTTGAATATTACTTGAGAGCTTCTCCAGTGTAATCTCGCCGGTCACTCTGTCTATGATGAGCACACATTCCTTCGTGTAAGGCCTTTGGTTGCCTTTGAATACGGTTTGCGGGACCCCGGCGCCATCTGTCGGTAAAAATAATAAATATTGGTTTAGATTAATGAATTTATAAAGGGATTCACTTGGATTAATAAACCATACACGGTTTTAAAAATAAAAATATGTACATGTAATAAAATAATACAGCATTGTACTATTCTTCTCGTATTAAGTCAGATCTGCGAAAATTAGTAAGTAAGGTTGATAACGGAGCCGAATACCTAAGAAGATGCGACGACACCGAAGATCTTTCTAAAGTAGGTATTGTTTCGTGACTTACGTCGATAGTCCTATTGAGCAGTGACCTTAAACAGTATTTATTCTATTCTTTACTCATTTTCCTCCTTTGTTTATAAAGAAGACTCATTCGAACAATATAATTTTGTGGAAAATCCCGAAATACAATGCCAAGAATTACGGATTTCATGAAAAGATCACACTTACGAAATAAAGGATAATAGCACTGTGTCTACTAAGTATGTAGTCCACTATGGATTCGGATGACACATGTAATATCTTCCAATGATTGGTTGTAGAACATGCCGGTTTCCTCAAATAAAGAATTATTATGTTTGTTTGCAGTCAAATCTAATATTAGTGGGTTTTTTTTATATATTTAAGATAGTCAAAAATAAAAAAGGAGGTAAAGTAAGTTTCAGTTCTATCTACGTGCGTTGCCACGAAAAATCACCATCCGCTGCAATCACCTCGGAAGAGGATTTGGAGAAGTTTATAATTTCATAGTAATTTGCATGCTACTAAGAATGATCTCTTAATCGTCAATTGTTTTCACTGTTTTAATAATAACCCACTCATAATGTTTAACATGATACACTTACAAACTGCTTACACACATTCATCTATTACAAAACACAATCATACCCAGACATTAAACAATTCAAGTAAAAAACTGACACTCTTAGCGACCCTCTCGTTGAGAACCCGCGGCTCGCATAATATTGCTCACTTCTTATCGCTGGTCCGTCGGTATATCTCGCAACACACACATTCTGGCAAATTATTTCTTATGTACCCGCGCTCATTAATTTTTTCTCTCTTCCTCAAGCTCAAATAATATTCCGGTTAACTACTAATCACAATTTAATCATAGCATGAATAAGTTAAAAGTTTATTATCAGAACACGCACGGACTTAGGACTAAACTACCTTTGTTTTATCGTAACATTGAATCACATGACTTTGATATTATAATCATTACGGAAAGTTGGTTGTGTGACGGAATTTTGAACACAGAAATATGGGATGATCGGTGTAATGTATTTAGATACGATCGCCCTAGCGCGAGCGGTAGGAAGGTGGCGGTGTCATGATCTGTACTAAACGTGGTTACTCTGCCACAGCGAGGTCAGATATTCACATAGGATGCGCGGAATGTATTTGGGTAACGATTAAGAACAATGTTTTTTCTAAGTCACCACAGAAATTTGGATACTCATATAAATTGGAAATCCCACATACAAAAACTTAGATCAAAAATTTCTAGTTTTTCATATGCTCTACGTGAAATAAAGAAAACCACCAATCTTCAAACAGCGCTCACAACCTATTATGCATATGCTTATGCATGGCTAAGCTATGGTGTTACCCTTTGGGGAAATAGCACAGATGCACCCTCACTATTTATCCTTCAAAAAAAATTAGTTAGAATTCTGGCAAATATTAATCAAACCGACAGCTGCAAACCTCACTTTCAAAATTATAATATCTTAACACTCCCCAGTATATACATATTAGAAACCTGCAAATTTGTTCATAGATATCAAGAGTTTTACACAAAGCGCGAAGATATACAATCACGTTTCACACTCCGACATAAATCAAGATTAAACATTCCGCAATCTCGACTAAAAATACACTCAACAAGCCCCTATGTAATGTCTATAAAAATATATAATAAACTACCTGAAATAATAAAAAAAGAAGAAAAATTAAACATGTTTATAAAAAAACTAAAACAATTTTTAACAGAAAAATGCTATTACAACATAAATGAATATTTAAACGATAAAATATAATTTAATAATGTATACAATTTCTATGTGTATTTATAAAGAATTATGGTATTATTGGATTTATTTTAGATATATTATTATTTTAATATTTTAATTTTTTTTTTTTTCTATTTTTAAAGCTTCCTCTCTCCTACTATTTCTTTGTCTTTTGCTGTGCCCGACAGGGTCCATAATGATCTCATTTTTAATTTACCACCTAAGTACACATTGTGGAATGCAAATAAAGTTTGAGTATTGAGTATTGAGTATTGAGAAAGGCGACCTACAGTTAGCCGCGGTTTACATACCCCCCAACATCAACAATGCTGAAGGACTTTAGAGACTCTTTTCTACAGTCCTACAATGTAAGCCCCGATGATAGGTACCTAGTGGTAGGCGATTTTAATATACAATATTTTTATAGACAAATGTCATGTCCCACTGGAACTTTGCATTGAGGATTGCTGTTATAAACCTATTCGCTCTCAACCTAGTTTTTTTTAATATCTTTATTTATTTTAGTGAAGGTTTGATCAGACATGATCATGCCACCCACATAGGCCTCACAGAGATTGACTTATGGCTAATTTAACTAAATAAAAAATTGACTTAGCCTCATCTGACAGAGGAAGTTATAAAAAAGTTTTTTATGGCTGATTTTGTAAAAAATAATTCGGAGCTCGTTAGCGTAGACTGGAAGGACCGTTTCGAACAGCGTAATGTGGAGGTGTCGACATTCCTTACGCAACATTACGCTCAATTATATGCACACGTTCCAATAGTAAAAGTATCAGGACGATTCCGATACCCAAAATGGTACCCTCCACCACTAATAAACGCTATCAAAGAAAAATTTAATGCACACTAAAGGTGGAAAAAATTCAAATTACAAACTGACTACGCCGAATTCGCCTTGTAAAGATCTCGGGTAAAATTTCTCCGAGAGAAGTCCTACGCTAAATATACTGCGAAATGCGAGAAACAATTAATAAAGTCGCCTAAAGAATTTTCGAAGTACCTACGTAAATAATAAAAGGAAATCTTCTGGATGCCCTCGCAATATGTTTTATCAAGGGGTAACATACTCGAATGGCAAGGATATTTGTAACGCATATTTTTTTTTTCAAAGTATTTTTACTCCTACCAGCAGTAACAGTGTTTAGTGTTGCGATGACTCCCCTTTGTCAAACGTTACTCATTCTATTGTCATCACTTCCGAATCAATAAGTTTTACGAATTTTGGTCAGTAAGAAAGGAGCCGGTGCTGATGGGATATCAGCAATTTTTATAAAAAAATGTGAATTAGGTTCTTCTCCCCTTAAGATAATTTTCCAGCGATCTCACGATGAGGGCACGTTCCTGCTCAATGGCGCGAGGCTCAAATTGTACCGATTTACAAAAAGGGTATCTAATTACCGAGGCGTATCACTACTGAATAATTTCGGGAAGATGCTTGAGAAAATTGTATACGGTCATATTTATTCTACAACTAAGCTTTGTATACCAACACGACTTTGTTAAATCTCGTTCAGTCAATACAAGTCAGTAGTTGTTCCGGGTCTGGCTGTTTGTGTATGTGAGTTTATATGTTTGTAAAAGCACCCACGATACAGGAGAAATTCCTAGTGTGGGGCAACGTTTTTTTTTTTAAAAAGAAAGGAAAGAAACCTCGAGTTTACCAACTATGTTGTTAATGGTATGAATGGTGGTGCCCAAGAGGACGTAATATATACAGATTTCGAAAAAGCGTTTGACCGGGTACATTTCTGCATTCTGATCGAAAAACTAAAAGCCGTAGGTATTAAGGGGAACTTGCTAAGGTGGATACTCTTACTTGAGAAATCGACGGCAAGCCGTAGTTTTCAGTAGTCTAGTTACCGATCTGCATTGCGATTCTGTAACCATCTCACAGTGAAAACTTAGATACTAGCTTTGAAATAATATAAAATGATCAACATAACATTAAAAAAATATAATTAAAATCTCGATTACGATTGTACAAATTACAATTACATTGTAATTACAAATTACATTTACAATTACATTGTAAATGTAATGCTTGGTCAATCCCTAGCATCAGTGGGATGACACTGACAGGTCACTCCACGCTCACTACACCGTGTTCACTTCACGGTGAGATTTTTACAGAATCGACCGGCTGATTACGTAGACGTTACTTCTGGAGTGCCTCAGGGCACACTGATATCCCCCCACTTTATAATATTTATTTATTTGACATAACATAGTGTTATACGTTTTACTTGTGCATAAAGTTTTAATAAATAAATAAATAACATAGTGTTTCCTTCACTCTGAACATCTCCTGTATGCCGACGACAAAAAAATATTTATGAACATAAATAACCCCAGTGACTTACGTTGATACAATCTGACTTAGACAGACTTAGTGACTATTATAATTTAAACAACAGAAATGTAAATACTAAGAAATGCCAAGTTATATGGGAGGGCGCTGCTGTGCGTAAATAAACAGTCAACTCCGTCCAAAAAAAATCTTAAAAATAGTCTAAGTGATTATTTATAAACGATATAGTGTTTAATACAAAGCATTAGTAACATAAAGTGAGTGACATTGAAGTTCGTGCAATACATTCAATATAACTGACTAAAATCAAGAAAAAGTGTTTGAAGAAAAATAATGACTACCAACATAATTCAAAAGTGATGAGTATAGTGATCAATATCGTTCAATAAACGGATGTATACTGGACTATCTTCGAAGATTTGAGAAACATAAACAATAAAAAGGTACATTATCTAATATTATTATGAAACTCCCAAACTATTATGAGAAAAAATAAAATAAAAATCAGCCTTGAAATTTTATCTATGCTATAAAAACGCCACCTATGGTCAGAAAGCACCACTAGCGACCAAATAATCGATTACTAGTGACTTACCAAAATGTACTAAGTTGTCATTACCACTTAGTATCTTAATAACTCACTGGGTGTCGCTACTTGAACATACCCAATTCAAAAATAAGATTCACCAAGAGATGGCGTCATCTACCTTATGTGCAGGATGTAAACAAAAATTGCCAATAAGGGAAACTCTTATTTGTTCGCTCTGCAAGAGTAGATATGATCTGGAGTGTGCAGGTGTAGCAAAAGAATACTACCTGAAGTCTATGACATTGGAACTAAGAAACACCTGGACGTGCCAGACATGCATTTGTAAAATACCAAAGACAGGTAATACTAACACTCCCATACGATCCCACAAAAGCCCTGAATATGACTGCTTAGCCGCATCAACAGCGAGCAACAATGTTACTATGAGGAAGAAAACTATAAACCCCAATAATGACACAATTTGCTCTGAAAACCTGAGCTTGATTGGAGACACTTTACAGGCAGAGGATATTGCAACTATAGATATGAATAATTCTCTAATAAATTCCCTAGAAAACACTCAAGTTCAATTAAACATACAAAGTTTGAGCGAAATAATTATACTACGCTTGAAAGAAAACAATAAATCCATCATTGAAGAACTACAGAACACAATACAAACTGAGATTAATAGAGCCATCGCAGAGCTGAAACTAGATTTTGACTCCAAAATGAGTACCTTAACGACACAGAATGAACAAAGAAAACAAGAGATAGAAAACATAAACACTAAACTAGCAACACTACAATTAGAAAACGAAAATTTAAAAATAGATATAAGGCAATTATCATCTCAGTCATTCCAAGCTCCAAACGTACCTGAAAATCAACACCACAAACTTGTACTGTACGGCCTCACAGACTACTATCAGGAATCTGAGGGTGAACTATACAACAGACTGGTAGAACTATTTCGCGAAATTGTTAATGTAGACTTATCAGGATACATAGAAGACATGTATCGTGTAGGAAGAAAAGGCACAAACAATAGACCGCTTGTAATAGAACTACTTAGTAAAAGAATGACCAGATATATCGTCACCAATAACCAGTGGTTTCAGGGAACTGGACTAGGCGTTTCAGAATTTTTAGACGCGAATTCACGAAAACAAAGGGCTCACTTGAGAGAAGAATTATTTAAGGCTAGACAAAATGGACATCACGCAATAATTAAAAATAAAGTGTTATACATAGATGGAAAACCTTTAAACAAAAAATTCGACAACATCAAACCACAAGATATAGACGCAACTTACCAGGGAAACAATACGAACACGATGAGCACCCCTAACCTATCTCATCACAATATGCCCAACGAATATTTAAACCGTACATTTCGCAACCGAAGACCAAGAATTTAAAATACTTTTCCAGAATTTCCAAAGCCTAAATAACAAGCAACACTTACTAGACGCCTTCATTACCCAAAATTCTAAGTATAAAACAATATGCATCTCGGAAACCTGGCTCTCAGAAGAAAAGCTCGAACTAATTAAAATTAGCGGCTACAAAATTGCATCTTCATATTGTCGCAGTACCAGAACAGGCGGCGGTGTCTGCATGCTACTTCAAGAACATATAGACTATATACATAGGAGTGATATAACAGATAAATCTATAGAATATTTACTAGAGTTGTGTGCTACTGAATTGCCTAAAGAAAACTTATTGATAATAACTATGTATTGGAATAGAAGAGAGGAAGAAGTTTTTTATCAGCAATTAAAACTAATTTTAAAATATATAAATAAAAAATATTCAAAGCTTAACATAGTTATAGGCGGTGACTTTAACATTAATATCTTATCAGATAACCTCAAATCAAACCAATTTATAAATTTAATGCAAGAATACAAATTTACCCAACATATTAAAAGTCCAACACGTGTAACGTCTAACACAACTACATGCTTAGATTTAATATTTACAAATTTTCAATTCAATGATATGTACACAACTGTAGAAGAGCTAGGATTCTCAGACCATAATAGTACAATTCTACATTTAAACTTGCCGAAACAGACAAAAAGAATAACCTGGTCTGCAAAGAAAAGATTTTATAATCACACAAACATTTCAAAATTTAAGTCTAAATTAAAAGAAATATATTGGAAAGATATCATAACCAATGAAAAAGACATGAACAGTAATTACGAAGCTTTTAATGATACACTCAATAATATACTTAATCAATGTATACCATTAAAAAAATTAAAGTTAAAACCAAAATTTAAAAAATACTGGCTCACCGTAGGCATTAAGAACTCATGTAAAAATAAAAGATTATTAAAACTACTAACCACAAAAACAAACAATCCAATATTGACAAATTATTACAAAAAATACGAGAAAATTCTAAAAAAGACAGTAACTACAGCAAAAAAGCTACATTATAAAAACAAAATGACTAAATCTAATAATAAAGTTAAGACAATGTGGAGCATAGTAAATGAACGCACGAATAAAAAAATAACTAATGAGAAATCTAACATCACCCTACTTAAGAATAACGGTATGACTTCTGAGCCTAGAGAGGTAGCAAACATATTCAATGACTTTTTTGCTTCTATCGGAGATGCTACGATCAACTCAACCGGCCAACCGAAGGGATCTCCTGTTCTGAGCCCTACAAATAACTCAATCTTCCTCAGTCCAATTGACCCCTACGAGGTGAATTCATTACTAAAAAGTTTGAAAAATAAAAAAAGTCACGGTATTGATGAACTTCCCCCTACCTTATTAAGACAATGTGCAGATGAATTAACACTACCATTTTATCTATTGTTAAATCAATCATTTGAAGAAGGAGCTTTTCCCAATCTCTTAAAAAAATCTCTCATAAAACCCATACATAAAAAGAACTCAAAAACTGACCCAAATAATTACCGCCCCATTGCCCTCTTACCGACAGCTTCTAAAATATTTGAAAAAGGCATGTGTAATCGAGTCTATGCATTTTGCGAGAAATATCATATATTTAATGACTGTCAAAACGGTTTCCGAAAAAACCGCTCCACTACTTTGGCCGTTTATAAGTATATCCAAAAAGCTCTTGACATAATTAATAATAAAAAGTACGCGATTGGACTCCTGCTGGATATGACGAAAGCATATGATAAAGTACAATTTGACATATTATTAAATAAACTATATAGTATAGGACTTCGCGGTAAATGCTATGACTGGTTAGTATCTTATCTGAAGCATAGAGAACAAATAGTAGAAATTGAATATTATAACAATAGTAAAAATGAAATAGAATTAATCAGATCTCACAGCAAACAAATCACCGCCTCAATCCCGCAAGGAAGCGTCATAGGATGTTTCTTATTTCTAGTCTACATAAATGACCTTCCTAATAATATACCTGAGCAATGTGTCCTGTTTGCTGATGACATATCTATACTGACATCATGTGAAAACAACAGCAATTTAAATGACAAATTAAATTCTATATTAAATGACACAATAAATTGGATGACTAAACATAATCTGGAAATCAACTTCAAAAAAACTAAAATTATCTCATTTTACCCCCGTCAAAAAACACCAATAAATATAAACTTTAGCTATAAAAATAATAAATTAGAAGTCGTAGATAAATTCACCCTACTAGGCCTAAATATTGATTCACAAATAAATTGGAAGTCCCATATTCAAACAGTAAGAGCAAAATTATCAAAATTTTCATACGCCCTCCGCGAGATCAAAAAAACCACCGACCTTAAAACTGCACTAATGACGTATTACGCGTACGCCTACGCATGGCTGAAATACGGTGTAATCCTGTGGGGAAATAGCACTGATGCGCCCACCTTATTTACCCTACAAAAAAAATTAATTCGAATATTGGTAAACATTGAAGCCACCGATAGCTGTAAACCTCATTTTCTGGAACTAAAAATTTTACCCCTGCCTTGCCTCTATATATTCGAAGTATGTAAGTTTGTGCGTAAGTACCCAGAATTCTTTACAAAAAGAGAGGACATACAAAGTAAAATAACTTTAAGACATAAAAATAGATTGAACTTACCAACATCGAGATTAAAGATGCACTCGAATAGTGCCTACGTCATGTCCATAAAAATCTATAATAAGTTACCCGAAAGAATAAAATGTTCAAATAAATATAATATTTTTATCAATAAATTGAAATTTTTCCTTATAAGTAAATGCTATTATAGTATAAACGAATACTTAAATGATAAATTGTAATTAATTGCATATCTAATTATATTAATAAATATTCTCATATATTAATGACATAATAAATAATTGCGTAATAAATTAAATAGAAATAATTTCGGTGGGTATTTTTTAAATAATTGTAATTAAATATTGTAACAAACACTCTGTATCCTTCCTCCTCTCTCCTAGTTTTAATGTATGCTGTGCCCGACAGGGTCCATAATTGTGACTAAAATAAATAACCCTAACATCTATGTAAACATTATGGTACGCAATAAAGAATTGAGAATTGAGAATATATATTTCTCTAAAAAGCGCAACAATATTAATTACATTTACCGTATCAATAATGATATTATACCGCGAGCATCACAGGCTAGGGATTTGGGTGCGATTCTAGACGACAAATTCATGTTCGAGGCACACATAGATCAAATCACTAGTAAAGCCTACAAGTCCCACGGAATCGTAATTCGAAACAGCCAACAGTTCACTTTGCTTAAAAACTTTATATTACTGTTACGTAAGGAGCATATTGGAATCCGCAAGTGCTGTATGGCGACCTTTTTATAAGAAATATATTGACAAAATTGAGGCAATACAACGCAGATTTATCAAGCATCTCAACTATAAAACTAAAATTGATATCCCAAATTACCTGGACTCCTGTCCATACCACAAATTTAATACACTGGAAGAGCGACGACAGTTAAATGATATGATGTTATTGTACGATATACTTAACAATAAATTTGACTGACCACAACTGCTCAGCAAAATAGACTTTAACCTTCCACTCAGACATACCCGACATACTACTTTGCTATCAGTACCATCGGCCTCTCACCATTCTTGCATCTACCTGCATTATACATATAACAATAAATTCCTATCTCTGGACCCCTTTAATACCACACGAAACAGACTTAAAAAGGAGATTATCCAAATGCTCCATCAGACGCCGGATACTCAGCTAACTAAGTAGTGTCAGTTTAGTGATACATACATCATCACACACATTTACAGCACTCACGCCGCACAGATACACACACGCACACACTATAAATATTAATAATTATGTCACTCTCTGTATTTCTTATTTTCTGTGTACTTCGTAATTGGCGTAATGTTTGGAATAATAATTTTGTTATTCTTACTGTCAGCTGTGAAGCTACCTTATATAATAAATAATAATAAATAAATAAATATCGTCTGACATTGCACACAACACCATCTAGTTCCAAGTTAAGCACTTAACACTTAAGGCTTGTGTTATGGATACCAGATGGTTGATACACTACTTAAATACATTTTTTTTCGTAAATACATACATATTATAAATATACATCCATGACTCGGGTACAAATGTCCATATTCATCATACAAACATTTGCCCCTACCGGGATTCGAACCCAGGACCATTTGGTTTCGCTGACTACACTTAGCCACTGTAGCCACTACACCAAACGTGTCGTCGTTATATAAAATAAATAAGTATAAAAAGCGATTGTTCTTAAATTAAGGCTTCGCAATAAGCATGCCGTTACTAAACTGTATTAAATTGATCATGGAAAACAATAGATCCTATGCAGATCAATAACAAGGTAAACTTAAAATCAAAGTATACTATTTTTAAACCTGAGTGCCGATAATCTCAAACCCAAATGCACACAAAATGAAGGAATAAAATTAGTTTATTTTTTAAAGTCTGCAGCAACAGAAATATAGGCAAGAATCTAGAAATAAACAGTGGTCAGCTGTTTCTTCAAGATTTACTGCCTAGTTTCAGAAAACCAGATGAGTACTGTTAATGCTAAAGTGTTTATTTGGTTGTCAGTATATGGCGCTGCCCCATTTATTAAGACTTCAGAATGATCTAGTATAAATGCTGCGATTGAGAGCTAATCTTGGCAAGCTATAAAAATTCTAAAATATCTTTAGAGATACAAATAGTTCGGAAATGGATGAGAAAATAGTTTATTGTCCAAATAAAACAGTATGCAGGTTCACAGGTTTAACACAAGTTAAACGTGCGTGCCAGCTTAAAATATTACTGCAGTTAGGTTTCCAGCGAGGCCCAAACAAGACAATTAGTCTGTATCTTGGGGCTCAGGGTACGACTTCCAGAGTGGAGACTAGAGACGTGGTTTCAGGTGTGGTATGGTATGTGTGGTGTGGCACTCGTGTTTATTTATTAAACACTTCACATGTTTTCAATAGTTGGAAACAGTCCCATAACCTGTATCATCTCATTTCGTCCGCAACAGACACTCATACAACATGGTTCTCCGAGATATCGTGCTGTGTGTGTCACTATGTGCAACTGTGTCACTAAGTGCAACTGTGTCACTATGTGCAACTGTGTCACTATGTGCAACAGTGTCTCTATGTGCAACTGTGTCACTATGTGCAACTGTGTCACTATGTGCAACTGTGTCACTAAGTGCAACTCTGTCACTATGTGCAACTGTGTCACTAAGTGCAACTGTGTTACTATGTGCAACTGTGTCACGATGTGCAACAATGTCACTATGTGCAACTGTGTCACTGTGTGCAAGTGTCTCTATGTGAAACTGTGTCACTATGTGCAACTGTGTCACTATGTGCAACTGTGTCACTATGTGCAACTGTGTCACTATGTGCAACTGTGTCACTAAGTGCAACTCTGTCACTATGTGCAACTGTGTCACTAAGTGCAACTGTGTTACTATGTGCAACTGTGTCACGATGTGCAACAATGTCACTATGTGCAACTGTGTCACTGTGTGCAAGTGTCTCTATGTGAAACTGTGTCACTATGTGCAACTGTGTCACTATGTGCAACTGTGTCACTATGTGCAACTGTGTCACTATGTGCAACTGTGTCACTATGTGCAACTGTGTCACTATGTGCAACTGTGTCACTGTGCAACTGTGTCCACTATGTGCATCTGTGTCACTATGTGCAACTGCCCAGGTTAGATAGTGGATTGATAGATGTGTTAACTAAGCTACTATGCCAGAATTTCGTCATATTTCAGAATTGTCATTATAATTATTATTCTTGAAAAATTGGCCGTCATCATCACAATAAAATTGCAATTTGTGATGGAAATACAACTAAATTGCGGTCGATTCGATATACTTCAAAAATAGTGATGTACCGACCACAATTCAGTTACACCTTATTTATATACAAGTACTATATTGTACACCAGAAAATACATAACAAAAAATACATTTAACACTACAAAACGTACAATGGGCGGCCTTATCACTTTCTGCGATCTCTTCCAGGCAACCTTGGAATGGACAGTGATTGCGTGGACATAAAAATGGGGTTGTCGTTGGTGCAAAACAATAAGTAGGTAGTTGTAAAGATACAATACACTATAATAGACACATAGACGTACATTCATACTGAATATCTCATTAACGAAAATAAATGACAACTACATAACAGAGACGGCTACGAGAACAAAATCACAACAAAAACTAATTTTCCTTCACAAGTCTCTTAAATACAGGTAATGATTACTTACTTAGTTACTTGTGTTTGTTAAATACCTATTTAATAGATAGAAATCTGTGTAAGGAGTTTCCTAGTTTAATTATGGAGCATGGCATGTCCAGCAAGTTCAATCACCAGCATCAAACTGAAGAAGGCATTGTGGCAAGGAGCAGAGAGTGTACAATATCAATAAGACAATGAATTGTCATAATCATCAGACTAGCGTTTTCCCAACAATGTAGGGGTCATCTTCCAATCTAACTGGATGCAGCTTAACACCAGTATTTTACACGGAGCAACTGTCTATTTGACCCCCACAACTCAGTTACTGTTACTGGGTAATATGATTACTCCTTAGTAAGACTGGTTGCCAGACTTTCGGGGTTCTGACTACCCGTAACGACGATCAAAGATTTAAGAACAAGCCAACGGTATAAAAAAAAAATACAAACCCAAATGTGGTACAGTGACGGTCACTTGATTATTTGTTCCAACATCCACCGTTGCCATTTTGTTAACGTCAACTGACGCTGGTTTGAAGTCATCTGGAAAATGTTAACAACATGGCAAACAATAATAAATCAAGAACATAACTAAACTAACGTAATTAAAATAACGTAGTTAACGTTTTCCTTATCCTTGACATTGTATGGTTTTAATAATTAATTTAATAAATAAAGATTTCGAGGAACTAAACTAACTAAACTTCATAACTCAATGTTTAATTATACTAGGTTCTAAACTAATAACTTGGCACAAATTGTATATGTTAAATGTCAGGTATAAATGTAAGTTGAATAAGTTTCTTCAATAAGCAAAGAACACTGGCAGAAAGGCAAGCTAAGGATGCATGTGATCCTTATTACATTTTATTCAGGGAAAAATAAAACTAAGGAACCCACACCCAAAATATTGGCTTGTAATGTTTAGCATTACATTTCATCATAAAAAATTATACATTACACTTAGTCATAATGCAAAAAAAAACCTTTATTCACTCATTGTAATTGTTCAATTAGTACCATCAATTATTGATTCTAAACCTGGAAAAACTGTTTTTTTTTTTTTATTATGCTAAGAAGATAAATGAACTTGTAATTGCTGATCATGTCATGGTTTTATTAGCTTCATTAAGAGAGCAGATACTCTTTTCAACATAATATATTCAAGGAAAAAAAGTAAAGTGAATGCAGATTTATTGGAATGATTCATATAATATTAATTCCACAATAACATCATGATTGAATTAATGATAGACAATAAACATAGCAGTATTCTCTATTTCCTTTCTTTATATTCCAATTGTTTAGATTTAAATAACTAACTAAGGAAGCAGCTCTGCAAGCTGAATAATATACAAAAAGGAAAACATTCCTTCTATGAAATTAAATGCAAATCTACTGAACCTTGATTGACCAATTTTAAAACCTTGCAATAGAATAATTCTTGGCCATGCTAACTAAATGATCAAACTATACATTAACCGTTTTATTACAAAACACAATCTAACTTTAGCCCAAGCGTAAAACTTCGTGCCAGTTTTTGTAATTCAAACTTTATGCTGACTTTAGTAAAGTTCTTAATATAAAATTGTCAACTTAAGCCCAGACTAATTTGT
This sequence comes from Brachylomia viminalis, assembly GCA_937001585.2. Classification (NCBI taxonomy): domain Eukaryota; kingdom Metazoa; phylum Arthropoda; class Insecta; order Lepidoptera; family Noctuidae; genus Brachylomia; species Brachylomia viminalis. The sequence continues at coordinate 6,027,052 of OW443302.2, read as the reverse complement.
CAGCTTTGTAAAAGAAACTGTATTTTGATTTTTGTTAGGTTCTTATTTTAAAAACCGGCCATTGGCGTACCAATGAGCCGGTTTTTGAAATAAGACTGATATTGTCTAAAAGATACTTACATTTGATTGTGTGGTATTGAGACGCTTTGTTGTTAGTAAAACTAGCTCCCAACTTTAACTCTCTCACATCATAGTTCAGGCTGTGTTTATCGGCCATTATGACCTACTGGCTATGCCATAAATAGATTTGTTTCCTAGAACAAGAAATATACAATACATGTTAATGTTTATCTTATATTTTTCTTCTATAACTAATTAGGGTCACAGCCACAGCTGATCACAGCAATACGGAATAACAACCAACTGTAATATCAAATAATAATTATGTCAGTATTGTGATAACTGATAACACACAGCCTTATAATAACCCACTCTTCCTTTAGTAAGGTGTGTAGTGTATAAGGCATACCTGTAAGTAATATAATGTCAAATAATAGTACAGATTAATTACACTCTTGGACTTTTAAATTGAGTCACCCTGCTTTTTGTAATAAGTTCTATCATTTTTTGAATGGTTGTGAATTCCAATTTGGAACAATGATGACACCAAAATGATGGCCAGCGCGTTGGATTCAAAACTGCATCATAACTTTTCTTTTCACTATTTTGATGGCCTGTGCTTTTACCTAACTTGGAAATGCATAGTGGCTTGATTTAGCAAGTCCAGGAGTGAAGAATTGTATCCACAAATTCATTGGGAAATGGCTGAAACTGTAAATATCTCAAGTTATAAAGCTTAATAAAAATGATGCAATGCATAGTTTACACTGCATTCTTATCACTGATTATATATATTTTTTTCACTTCAAGACACAATTATAGCCTGTTACACATTGTAGCCTTGGTTCCTGTACCAGGAGTTCCTGTATCACAAAATCCAGGCTATAAGATAACATTAATGGTAGTCAAGTTGTAGAGGTAAGCTGGTGCATTAATTAATTAATAAAGTCACAGTTCAAATGTTGAAGGTTTTTGGTATAAACCTTTCTCTTTTCAGGCTTTATTCAAGTTCAGGTTTTAGAAATTATCACTATGTACTGTTAGTTAATTTGATTATTTCTTCAAGGGTTGAAATCATCAGGATAAGGCTATAGGGCACATACCTTTTAAAATATACAGGGTGTGGCACACAAAATCAAGCTTAAAGTTGGAAACTACTATATAACATAGCTGGATGTACATACATTAAATAAACTACACAGTTAGAGGCATGTATTTATCATGTAACTGCAATTATTGTGTGCCTACTTGTCTACTTCCTAGATTCCTAGAACTTTCTTTAGCATCTGTGTTTTCTATGAATTCATCCACAAGATTTGTAATAAATGAATTGAGTATTTTAATGACATTTTATAAAAAATATTGATTAAGTGACAATGAAGTCTTGATTGTACATTTTCTTTTAGCATGTAATAATTTAAGATTTATAAATTGTTTGTGCCAAAATTACATAAAATAAATTGCAACTTTAAACTATCAAAAACGATAGGAAGAATAAGAAATAAAACTTTACTCTCAGGAAATTCAAATCAATTTTATCAGTTATTCAGTTATCTATTTCAGATTTTATTGCATATGCATGGAAGTACCCAGTTTTGGTTATATTAAATATTCACCTACTACATATCATACATTATAAATACCTGTAATACAAGTAAATACAGCGACACAGGTACCTATTATGCATACGTATCTCTACATTCACTAACACAGCTGACAAACTAGGTCTGCATTTTTTTTTCGCCACTACACAATTTATTTCACATATTAATATAGATTCGAAGTTGATCCCTTAAACATTAATATACTGCTTAAATAGCAGAAATATAAACTTAATAGTAACATAAACTCATAAAAGAAAGTTCAAATAGATAAAATATGGCAAACAATTTTATAGACTGACTGATACACTTACCTTCGATTGATTCTCCCAACTATGTTTTAACAAACCCAACTATGTCTCAGAAATAAATGTCATCGTCAGTACGATTTTTAGGCGCACTAATTAGATAATAATTTCATGGAGAAGGGCTCGCTAAAGTAATAAAATAGTCCAATAAGTTAGACATGGACTATTCCTTCGACCTAGTTCCCATGACGTTTAATTTAGAGATGGCGTGCTATCATCATACTAATCAATTAGAGTAGCGCTGAATTACTATATAACATTACGAGTAAACGATTAGTTGTTCAAAAATATTATTACAAATAAAAATATTAAAAAAAATATATATATTGTAGAAGAGAACATTAGTGGATTGGTTGATGTTAATTCATGATACTTGTTGTACTTACATTTGAATTAGTTTCAATCAGAATAGCTATTCACAATCATTTGACAGACTTCCGGGTCAAAATTGACACATTCTCAGTTACCGGATTTACCGATTTACCTAGTCCCGGATCGCAAATAGCCGTCAAAAGACTATTAGTTGTCAACAATTAGTTGCTTTTGGTTAAAACAGTTAACATTTTCGGGTTCCGGATTTGTGAACAGCGTTCAATAACATTGATTGGTGTTCGATTCGGCACGGAAGAGTTTCAAATAGATGATAATAGCTATTCATGAAGCTTTAGCTTCCCACTGCGTCCGCTGATCCACTTGTTAACATTTAGAAAGTTCTAACATTGTCATAGTTTAGATTGTAAAATACATATAAATGCAACTTTTTTCACTGGAAAAATCACAAATCAGATCCCAGTTCAGCTTGTATATGCCCAGATTATCTTGATTTTTTCTCCGCTCGCTTGGAATACTAAAACCCAACAAGTGAACAAAACTAATTATGTTTAGTTCAGATCAGATTCCAGTACCATTAATGTGCTTTCTATTAAGCTTCATATTCACCTCTGCTTGCGTGGAATAACAAAACTAAAATCCACTTAGCCTAGGTTCGACTAAAAAAGCCTTAAAAACGCACTCTTGACTTGACTTAGCCTAATCACCTAGAGAAAAAGATAAATAGAATAGAATAGAATAGAATAGAATATCATTTATTTGCAAATATGGGTAATACATAAGTAGATAGTAGTAGGTAGTAGTAGTGGTAGTTTTATCTATTCATAATTTTCGAAGTCTACTTTTGAATTGCACCGTTTTCAATTCCTTCCAAGCACAGAAACGCTGGGTTTTTACTTAGACCATATTTTAACCATTTTTAAATGGTCTATGTAGACGAGGTACAGTCCATTCAATTATTTTACCTCTGACAGCAACAACTCAATAGCAACCTTAATATGCTTATTTTATGGTATCGATTTTATAGATCAGTGTGAATTTGACAGAAACGGCACTAAAGATCACTGTGATTTTGACAGTGATGCAAACTCAGAGGTAAAAGAACTGTTCGACGGAATATAATACACTATGCTATATTCTTGTGAGCCACTAGGAGTAATAGTGTTCTGTGATTGTGAGCTTTCAGCCTTGCCTCGAACCTCGAAACCAAGCTCGAAATGAAATCTATGTGAGTCTTTACCTTTGGCACAGAGCTCTTGTCTCTAGTCCTGTGCTCAATTCCACAATACATAGCATGTAAAGCGTAGACAGAGAAAATGTAAATGTAAAGCAATTCAATGAGCTTAGTATGTTTTCACACCACCTGCTCGAAAATGTCAAATTATATGTCAAGCAACCTTAACCCAAAGTGAGTCATTAGTGGCCGGGGGCACAGCCGGTCAATAATGTTGTACTGGATTTCATTATGACCCGCTGGTCAATAATGTGATTTGAATTTGGAATCTCACACATGCTCAGCTAAATTGGCAGTATAGTACTAACAAACACCCTTTGGTGCCAGAAAGAGGAAAGCTATTCTCGAAACCCTTACTACGCGGGGATGATATTCTCGATTTCCTACTTAACTTTATATTTGCACAACTGGACTAATGTCTCAAATGTTACCATTAACTTCAATTAATATGTAAGTGCATACAGGGTGTTTGGTAGGGAGCTGTACATACGCCTAGGGTAGAAACTAGGGATAGTCTGCTACCTACCCCCGCCCATTATATTGACCTTGGCCTCAAGGTTTTTTTTACCTTACTACCTTACCTTAAAATTATTTCTTTACCTTACTACGGTACTTCAGGCCCCATAACTTTTCTTCTCCACAATTTTCTGGTGTAAAATAATTTTTTGCAGGACCCTAAGACTCTAACGATTAAAACAAGACCATTAGCCGACCGGTCCCATGGATAGATTTTGAGCTACAGGTAGTTTTAGTCAAAAAATCACAAAAAAGTCAAATAAAAAATAAAAATAAATTAAAAAAAAACCTTGAGGCCAAGGTCAATATAATGGGCGGGGGTAGGTAGCAGACTATCCCTAGTTTCTACCCTAGGCGTATGTACAGCTCCCTACCAAACACCCTGTATAACTAACTATGTAGTTCTAAATATGTTATTCTTACTGTTTGTTTATTTAATAAATACTTTGTTTTTCGTACTATGGCTATTATTTTCTCACAGTAGGTGTAAAAAGTAGAGTATCCTCCTCTGGGCTAAAGGTGTCTTTGCCTTGGGCCTTGGGCTAGCTTGAATCTCGAGCGCAATGAAGGATTCTTGTATTAACTCCCTCGCTTCACTCGTGAGTTAAACTCTTAACTCCCTCGCTGCGCTCGGGAGTTAAATCCCGACTTCTTCATTGCGCTCGAGATTCAATATGACGCCCGTGACATAAGACACAACTTTAGCCCCTCGGTGCATAATCTACTATTATGGCTCAATTAATCACAAAGTGACACTGTCAATCACAAAACATATTATTATATACTCTAGAGAGCTGTCAATCTTGCTGTCAATGTCAGTAGGTTTTATTGACACTCAAATTTGTATTTGGGTCTCTTTGGTTGAAAAACATCTTTTTGATTTCGTTGCTATAGCCGAAACCGAAACTGCCTAGAAACTAAACAATATGACAAAAAAGTCAATAAGTTTGGACGTTGATCCAACAATCATGGAAAAGAATATGAGGATTATACGAGTAAGTTATTAGATTAAGCTATTTACGCTCATAACAATTACCAACAAACCACATCTATTCTTAAAAAAGTGGTTAAATGAGGGTTAATTAAAGTATCGTGTAGCATTTTTAACTAACACAATTATTTAATGCAATTCAGGAGAACCAGGTTGAGGAAGAATTCAACAAGCTTCTATCTAACATGGATACAATACCCACGAAACTTGTGAAACCTACACCAGGTAACATAATATTCTTAAATATTTAATATTGTCTACATGGGCACTTGTTTACAGCTCTTCCTTGCAACAAAACCTCTCTGATATGCTCAGAATTCATTCAAGTTTCACATTCACAAAATTAATTTGCATCTTTTTCATTACAGGCTTTTGTGTAAAAACGTTTACAAAGCCAGATAACAAGAAGGTGTTTGTAAATATATGCCTGACTGATGCTATCATTTGTCCAATTGACATCAGCAATGAAGAGCTTATGCAAATCCTCAGTTCTGAAGATCCTTCCACTTACAGAGTGCCCATGAGCATTGGGGAAGGTAGAACTGAACATGACAAGTCTGGAGCCCCAGCTACAGTTTATGATGTAGCTATAAACCCAGAATTCTTCAAAAAGATTGAAAAAGATGATTTGTTTCAAACATTCTTCCTCACTGTTGTATTTGAAGGTTTGCAGGATAAGTATCAATTTGAAATAGACATGCATAAGTACACAATTTTGAAAAATAGAAAGTCTATTGGTACTTTGCAGTGTCATAGAATTGAAATAAGAGGAATAAACATGGAAGAAGGAAATGAGGTAAAACCACCTCTAATTGAGGAGTTGGATGATAAGGGTGTTGTGCAAAAACCTGGGGTTCCAACAGCTGTGAGGAGGGAACTGGAGTTTAGACTGAGACGTGAACCACCCACTGGGGAGATTGAATACTTGCTGGCTGAATTTAAGATTCCTTCTTCTGTAAGACTATTGATTTAATTCTCAATTAAAATTAATAGGCCGTCATACTAAATAATAATGTGAACTAAAACAGTATTGCTTATAGTTGCCGGCACGTAACTTGGCAAGGTTTTGGCGTATTGAAAGTAAGTTTGCGCATGTACACTTAGTGCAACAAAAAAAATTACACTTTTAGTGTTTGTCAATAATCTATGTTCATTGCCATATTTCATTTTGAAACATGTCTGTTTAGAAAAAAGATAAAGAAAGCAAAAACGCATCTAACAACTCTTGCCAAGTTACGTGCCGGCGACTATACCAAACAATTATACTATAATTGCTTTCCAAAGTATAACTGTTTATGTGTATATATTTAAACTTTCAGGTAAATCTAAAAGATCTGAACTTGGAAGTTGGTGAAGACCGCCTGGTTTTGGACTCCAAAGGACTTTTTGAACCGGTGGACTTCTTCCTGCCATGCAGTGTGGATCAGGAAGTCATTGATGCTCAGTTAAACAGAAATGATGATGTAAGCTGTTCATACTTTACATACTTAAAAAGCCATAATTTTTGGATTTAGTATATTTTATTAAGGAGGCAGTGCGAGGGTAGCCTGTAAAAAATACATTTTCGTCAGTTTTAAGAAAATTTTGGTTAATGAAGCTACCCTGTGCTTCCCCCTTAGTTTGTAAAGCCTCTTTGATAAAGAATTTTTATTTCTGTAAATTGGTTCAAAAACACCTTTACACCTCAAAAATAAATTATGTTTTAAAACTAGATGAGTTTGTTTCCTATCAGACTATTCTGAGAAGCAAGATCAAAACAAACTCGTAGGTTCGTCTATTTTAAAGTCCAGACATAGTTTTAGTCAGGCCATAATATGAGGATACCTTGCTGATTAATGTCCGAGCTAGTGGTTTTTATTTAAGTTTTTTTTTTTTTTTAATGTTGCCCCACTAGGAATTTCTCCTGTTTCAACCAATTATTATTCTTGAGAAGTTAGATGCTCAATTAAATTGTATTTGACTAGGAGTCCTTTGCCCTTAAAGTGGGATATTACAGACTCGAAAAAGAATAAAGTACTCACCCAGTACATTTTTATTTCGAGCCTGGTGTTACTATTTACATCTCTGGTTTTCTTTGTGTTTCAGATGCTGTTTGTGAAGATGCCAGCAATTCATTAGATTATAATATTTAATCTACTAATTTTACTCAAAGCATAAATAAATAAAACTATGACTGTAGTATGTTTATTTTATTGTTGTTAAGGCAATTAGTATGACATATACAATTAGATAACCATGTCTCTGACTAGTCCTATCATGGAGAACTGGGATTAATACAAAAATTATAAACATATGAATTGGTTACATACATTATTAATTTGTACTTGTGTTGGCACAGTACAAAAGAAATGAAGGCACTACAGATTACTTAATAAATATTAATAATACACTAGTATTTCTTCTAATTAAAAATAATAATTAGCGTAATATCACAAAATAATGCCAATATCTCTTTAACAAATAACATAATTTATTGTTACCTTTGTAACAAACAAATGAGATTTTATGAGATTGCCGATTATGGTTTGTTTGTAATTTTTAGAGATTTTACAACAATAAGTACAAAATTAAGATCTAAATAAATTAAATGCAGTTCCTATATAAAAAAATATAATTATAACAGAAAGAAGAATTGTATGATTGGAACCTACTTAATATTCTAAATTATTATACCTAATAGGTAACAAAATAACTGCCGTATATTCGAGATTAGTATGAGAGTTGTGATTTCGAGTAGGTAGTAAGCCTCAATATTAATTCCTAATAGTCTACTTTAGTACTATAATAATGCATTATCTAAACGCCAAAGTTCCAGGCATCGCGGTCCTAAAAAGTGGGAGCGAGACCTCACGACGAAATATCCACCGCTCTACTCGCACGTTTCATGACCACGGTTGGCACGAGTCTCGGCGTTTAGCAGAATTCTCATTTTCATGTCCACTCATTACAAATGCAAAAAGCAATCCAAGTGTTTTTGTGGCAATAGGCTCGTTGCCGATTACATGGGACTTATAACTGGCGAAATTTGGGTGTACTATAGGTACACCTCTGCCGTACCTTTCGGGGGATACAGGCGAGATGATATGTCGTGGTCGAAAATTTTGGGACTTCCGAACAATCACATTACACGTTTCTAGAGAGTACAGACAAGGCACGAACATACACTGGACAAAACTGGGCAAACGAAAATAACCTTCGAGACAAAGACAAGAGATTCTACTAAAACTCGTCATGTTTTATATCAAAACTTCTCCGTACACTAGGTTCTATTCCCGCTAGCAGACTCTCATCATACCCCTTCAAAAGAGGTTTTATTTCCTCCAGCATACTCTCATGGTCTCTAATTTGTATGTTTATAACCATGCTAAATCTTTGGCGCTGGTTCCTGTTGAGGTAAAGTTTCAAAGAGGGATAGCTCATGATCTGTTCGTGTTGACAAATGCCGCGTTCGGTCACGCAGTTCACTTTACCCAGTTGGACGGCGTTGTTTAATAACTGAAAGAGGAAAGTTACCTTGATTAATAAGTGATAATTGGCCATAACGTAGTAATTTGCAGTGCAGTTGTGCGGGGCAGGTCAAGTTGATGGCCACAATAAAATTGTCACTGCACATTTGCTGCACATGGTCCAAATTAGCTTGACACTTCAGTTATGTCATATTGAGCATAGCTGTACAAGGATCTTTTGTCGCGTGGCCAAAAACGGAACTAACGCCGGCATCTTGTATTTTCAATACATTTCACCGTGATTTCACAAATTTTAACAAACGCCGCCTGGCAAAGTTATTCGAGCGCCAAAAGATCCTTGTAGCAGTGCACTTACAGTCCATTTACTGTTATTTTCCCTCTGACAGCAGCAACCCAACAGCAACCTTATTATAACGAGAATAAAGATCACTTTGATTTTGACATGCAAATTCAGAGGTAAAATAAATGTGTAGCAGGTACAGTCCACATGATAATGCCCACGCTCCTGGCTTTGATGGCAGTAGTATGATACTTACAATGCCAGCTACTGCGAAGTCTGTAAACTTTTCGTAGCAGCTGTAACATCTCGGTGAATGGAAGTAGATCAGCCAGGGTTTCTTGGTTCTGTAAAAGATAAAGTTAGTTACCAATATGATACTCCAATGAAATGGATTACGGACTGAAACGCGAAGCCTTGTGGTGCTCGTGTGAAAGCGATAGTGGCTGCATCGCGTTATGTCTACCGATCCATACATATAATAAAAAAGTAATCAAGAACTTTTGTCCGTTAGTCTGTCTGTATGTATGTTCCGCGGATTGGCGCAAAAACGGCTGAACGGATTTGGATGAAATTTGGCTGGCACACAGACATTTTAAAAACCGAACATGTAGGGTACTTTTAATCCCGGTAGTCCATTCCGGTGGGATATATTCCGACATCGACGCGGGCAAAAGCTAGTTAATAATATAATGTTTTGTCATCGGAATGGAACAATTATACAAAGTTTCAACTTTATAGACCAAGAAGAAGGTGTCCAAAGTTAGCTTGCAAGATTCCATCTTAACATGGATGTAAATAGTAAACTAGTAAATCTAAGTAAAAGCTTGTATTACCCGGTCGGGTTCAACTCTTCAGCAATGACTTGCTTGGAGAAAGTTTGCCAGTTGAGCTTCTGCACCGAGTCGTCAATGTACCCGAGTGCCCATTCCAATATGTACGGTGCTTGAGATAGGTGCTGTAAACTTACACTGAAAATAAAAGAAATATTACAAGCTAGCTAGAGATTGTTGTAACAAAGAATGTAAAATAATATAGTTCAGCTAGTTGTTAGGAGGTGGCCCAGTACTGTAGTAACGGGCCCCGCGAGTTGTAGGTCGTAGGTTCGAACCCAGCCAGACAGGACACTTTACTTTGTTATAGTAATAGTAATATCATTACTTTACATTGTGTAACCTCATTTTGTCATTTTTTTTTAAATATTTTGTTAAGTGTTCATTTAAGTTGAGAAAGTTCATTTTAGTTTTATTCCATTGTTTTCAGTTTTCACTTCTGTCGGCAGTCCTCTAAATATTTCTTAAATATTTTAATATTTTTTCGTCCTTTTTTTAAATATTTGTTAAAACAGCACTTCGTTATTTAAAAACCGATTTGTAAAGTTCTTTTTTTATTTGAAAGGATGTAAGTACTGCCTGGTTTTTGAGTCAGCTTCAACAATACTTTTTTTTTTTTTTTTTTTTTTTGAGGATGGGAAATCATCAAATGACTCCTCCCGCTCTGGGTGGAGCGGAAGGGAGTGTCAGACTCTTACTGACTAAAACCCACCCGTGTTCCTTCCTTGGCCCTTTATGTTCCGGGTCAGCGGTACCCCTTTTGGATGATCCCGCTTTCCCGGCAGGCTTGGGCCCTAGTGGACCCCCTCTATGATGCTGACATCTCTTTGAGGCGCGCGTGGAACACGTACGCGCCGTCCAGCACGGGCCTGGTCCTGATCGGAGCTTCAACAATACTTACGTATATTTTCCACCTATTGTATGTTGATGATGTTGTAATAACTTCCTGTTATTTACATTGCAAGTAGTGGTATACGACTTGTTTTGGTGTAGGCACCTGTAGTGTAAATACTATTTGCTATTGTTTATGTTTACCTTATAGTTTATTAAAAGAAAGTAGACAATTACTTTCTGTCACAGTTGTCATACCATCTGTATTTTTTTATGCAATAAAACCATATATCTCAAATGGTTTCCTATTTTATCTCGCCTTCTCTCGTATCAATTTATTGCATAAAAAAATACAGGTCCTGGCTCCAAAATCCAAGTTGGCCTCGATTCCCCATTTGCGGAAGGTCGTGTATGTCTAAAAAAAATTTCATAGGGTGTAGCGTTAGTGGCCGTGCACAGCAATGAGCGGATTGAATGGAGAGCATATGGTAAGACTTGCTCCCAGCTAGCTGTTTCACCGCCGCAGGAGACGCCCTGGGCGTCGGGAATCGCAGGCCGATTCCCGGCCACCGTAGGCGCGGGCTTGCGAACGGCGAGCAATGGGCAGCTCGCCGTTCGATAAGGACCAGGCCCGGGTCGACGACGCGTTGTGTTCCACGCGCGCCTCAAAGAGATGTCAGCACCAATGACGGGGTTGCTAGGACCGATGCCTGCTAGGGCTGCGGAAAAGTCCAAGAGGGTTACCGTGGCCCCGGCACAGGAAACTGAAGGAACACGGGTGGGTTTTAGTCAGTAAGAGTCTGACACGCCCTCCTGCTCTGCCCAGAGCGGGAGAAGTTATTTGATGATTTCCCACCCACAAAAAAAAAAAAAAAGCTAGCTGTTTCAAGTTCTTTGGTTCTCAAGCATAGCTTTATTGTTTTCCATAAAGTAACGGTTTAACGCTCAACTTGACCATTTCCTTGTGGATTATATGGCGTGGTTCGACTACATGCAATTCCATTTGTTACTAAATAGTTCCTTAATTCGGTACACAATGTTGAGTCTTTCGAATGGAGAGGTTGCTTTTATGCGCGTTCCTTGCTTTTTAACAAACCTAGGTTTGATTTCTGCGCAAATACGACACTTAGATGTCATCTTCTTGATATCGTCTAGAGTACGGCAGATTTTTAGATCGTACCCAGTGAAACATTCGTACAATACCGGGATGTCCCAAGATATTGTGTAACTCATTTAGTCTATCCGTGGTCATACTTGAGCACACACGGGAGAGGGTATCAGCCGTAATATTATCTATACCCGGACGGTACATTATATCATATTTATAATTTGATAGCTCTAGACGCCATCTCTCTATCTTCTCATTTTTGATCTTACTATTATGGGATTGGTTGAACATGAAAGAGACAGATCGTTGGTCAGTTACGAGAAAAAATGTCTACCAATGAGGTAGTGCCGCCATTTTCTTAAAGATTCAACAATAGCGCTTGCTTCTTTTTCTATTGAGGAATGTCGGCGTTCGGAAATGTGAACGTGAGAAAAAAGCTACTGGCGGCCGTTCTGAGACAGGGAAGCTGCAATAGAGTGTTCCGAAGCATCAGTTTCAACGGTGAATATCTCATTCTGATTGATGACGGCTAAGGCTGATTCCATTATATCTGCTTTTAGTTTTTGAAAAGAATCGACAGCGTCCTTTTCAAGAGGAAATTCAGAAACTTTAGTTAAGGGGCTGATCTTTTCAGAGAAATTTCGAATCCATTTTGAATAATGGGCGAACATGCCTAGTGTCCTTTTAAGTGATCGCGAGTCAGTTGGAATAGGCAAGTTCAACAGAGGACTAAGGCGGTCATCATCTGGTCGAATGGTATTCTTTTCAATTTTGTAACCCAACAATTTTATAGACTCTTGCCCGTAAACACACTTTTCCTCATTAAGAGTGAGACTGTATTTTGCTACAACCTCCCTGAATCGAGACAAATTCTGATCATGTTCCGCTGCTGTTTTGCCGCAAATTGTGACGTCATCCAAATACGAATAGGTACCTGTCAGTTTTTCTTTATTGATAATATAATGAAGTGTTCTTTGGAATGCAGCGACTCCGTTTGTGACTCCAAATGGTATACGCGTAAATTGGTATAAGTTACCGCAAGCTTCAAAAGCTGTATACTTTTTCTCAGTCGGCAATATAGGTACTTGATTATATGCACTTCGTAGATCAATTTGGCTGAAGAAGTTGTACTGTGCTACCTTCGATACAATTGATTCTATGCTTGGCAAAGGGTAAGCATCCAGTTCAGTAAATTTGTTGATTGTTAGCGAGTAATCAATGACGAGACGTTTGCGGTGTGTTGTGCCTCCAGTGACCAAGACTTCAGCTCGCCATGGCGAGTTACTAGGTTCGATAACCTGATCTTTTAAGAGTTTACTGATTTCGCCTCTTATGAATTGATTATCAGCTTCAGAATGTTTTCTTGACTTTATAGCGATGGGTTTAATATTATATGAAAGATTAGGTTATCGAACGAAGTGGAACTCTTGGAAGCTAATCCATCTTATTCTCACGTAAGATTACCGGATGGCCGTGAAACTACCATATCGAACAGACAGCTAGCACCTCTTCCTCTGCCGTCACTAGAGAGTGATCAATCTGAATCCGAAGATTACTATGAGGATGCCGAGGGTGAAGCGGAGATACCTGCTGTACAGGTTCAAGAATTAACAACAGCCGAGAACTCTCAGCGACACGAAACTACAGCAACTCGGTGCTCCACAAGAGAGAAGAGAGCTCCAGTTCGTCTTCAGGATTACGTTCTCTGACGCGGGGGTGAATGTAGTGTAAATACTATTTGCTATTGTTTATGTTTACCTTATAGTTTATTAAAAGAAAGTAGACAATTACTTTCTGTCACAGTTGTCATACCATCTGTATTTTTTTATGCAATAAAACCATATATCTCAAATGGTTTCCTATTTTATCTCGCCTTCTCTCGTATCAGCACCACAACTAAATAGTTAAAAATGAAAACATTTTCACAAAAACCAAAAAAATTTCCACCGACTTCCGAAAATTAAAGTAATTTTTCACTTTGTAGTGTTTTTTTTTGGAAGTTGGTAGTTTTTTTTTTGTGAAAAAGTTTTTATTGATATAAACTCTGCATCACGTACTACTTGACAATATGTATTAACCAACCTGTAGTGTTGCCCAGAAGCAATGGGATAGAGTCTTGCGGTGGCAGCTCGGATGTTAGTACAGAACCCGGACGGGTTGTTCGCGCAGTTCAGAATTCCCACGCGCACAAAATCAAGGGGGCGGAGCTGTAAATAACAATTTGATGTTATTTTGAAGTAAATTTCTCGTCAAAGTCAACTACACAGGAGATTAAAACAATCTTGAACTTCAAACCTCTTTACGTTGTACTATACAAGTATACAAACGTTGTATGCAACGTTACTTTGTATGTATTAGTAAACGAAATTGGTAAACAAAATGGTCACACATATGACATAATTATAGACATCTGTAGCTACACAGGGTCAAATTAAATTTAGTTAGCGAAACTCCACAGACTTGATGCGTATCGAAATCTAAACACGATAAAACAGAAAAAAAAATACCTAGATGATATTCCAATCACGAACTCGCTTTGCTAGAATACAATTACAAAAACGTTCTGCCCAATTATATAATAGGATAAATAGGGAAGTAAACATATATACAAAACAATACTATGACTGCAAAAGAACTCTGATTAATTGGAAAAAACTTATAAACTATGACGAAACGGAAACAATGTGAACACATCATGTATCTTGAGTTCATGATGCATAGTTTCTGTCCACCTGAACTGTTGCATCCAATGGAGTGCAACAGTTAAGTGTTGTAGGGATATTGGAAGTGTGGTGGCACGTCCTTACCTCGCATCTCATGTTGGCACTCATATTATACTCGCACACAAACGTGCACACACTCGCTCACAAATACACACACACACAAACATAATCACACATATACTCACACACTCACACAAATAGTGTTTTTTTTTCTTCTATTGTTGTCTTAGTTGTATTCGGTATGGAAGAGCGGAGTCTCCCAATACAGGCATTAAAGGGAGGCTTCAATCACTAATCTGTTTAGCCTAATTTATGTTGGAGAAATAAACAATATTTTTTTTTTTTTTTTTTGGGGTCAGTGACCTTATGTATAGCTTTACTTGAAATATCAGTTTAAAAATCAGTTTTTTTTGTGTAAACTTGACAGACGTCATGGTACTCATGGTTATCGATACCTGGCTAAACACGATAAACCAAAAAAACGGATTTTTTTCAACTCATACTTCAAGTACTTAAGCTACACTACAAGCGGGCGGTGACCCCATTTTTATTAATCGTCTGATCGTGTTTTATATCGATTCGCAACACGTATGCGGAATTTCGCTAGCTTATTTAAAGTAACGTATCGTATATTTGTCCCACGAATAGGGGTATTAATATACATCAAACTATCATTCTAGGGGTCCATAATCCTTGTATGTAAGGCGTCGGAAAGTGAGCACTATGTACCCACTATAAAGCTTACTGGGTTCGTCTTTCATTGACTTGAATGTGCCCTGGCGGCTGAGAGTATGTCATGCTCACTCAAATGTGTCGCTGGTGGTGGCGTGTGTATTGGATCATTGAGTTCCCTTCAAAATGGTTGAGCTGAATGGTGCTGATCCATACGTCATGTTCGTGAACGGGCGCCGTCAGTAGGCACTGGTCATTTCTTAGCTGCCACGGCTTATTTTAATTCCATAATTGTTTTTATCTTTTTATTACGGACGCTTTTAACGTGCACGTCTTTCTACATCGTTCTCACATGTATAATTACAACATGAATGATGTAACCACTCTATTGTAACAATATTTTGATTTAAAAGAGTGTCCATGGAGTTTCTTGCCCGTTCTTCTCCATAGGTACCTACTACGCTTTGGAATGGGCAACTAGCTTCATCTTTCTGACTGACCGACCCCATGACAATTCAAAAGTGCCTGTAAATGGTTTATTTGAAATAAATGCTTTGAGTTTGAGTTTGAAATCCCAGGCCGATTCCCGGCCACCGTAGGCGCGGGCTTGCGGACGACGAGCAATGGGCAGCTCGCCGTCCGATAATGACCAGGCCCGGGTCGACAGCGCGTTGTGTGCCACGCGCGCCTTAAAGAGATGTCAGCAATAATGATGGGGTCGGCTAGGGCCGATGCCTGCCAGGGTTGCGGGAAAGTCCGAAAGGGTTAAATACTTCACCTCGGAAGGCTCGGACCCGTGCTTCACTTAGGTTCTCCACCTGGGTGAAGTACGGGGACTTAAGGTGGGGACTTCTGCCAGGGTTGCGGGAAAGTCTGAGAGGGTTACCGTGGCCCCTGGCACAGGCAACTGAAGGAACACGGGTGGGTTTTAGTCAGTAAGAGTTTGACACGCCCTCCCGCTCCACCCAGAGCGGGAGAAGTTATTTGAGGATAAACAACCCTTAAAAAAAAAAAGTCAAAATCCTAGTATATTACCTTCTTAGCGACGATCATCCACTCGTACGCCAGATCGTCACAGAAGCTGCCGCAGTGCGCCGGCAAGTAGGCGACTAGCCACGCGTGTTCTCGTGATGACGCATCTAATATCTCTAGGACTTGTTTCTCGTCTAACTCCAAATCTGTTTGAATAGAATGTTTATAAAACATCTATACTAATATTATAAAGAGGTAAAGTCTGTGAGGTTGTAGGGGGTAACCACTGGATAGAATGAACCGATTTTGAAGATTCTCTCAGCATTTGATAGCCCAATTCTTGAGGAAGGTTATAGGCTTTTTAACATCACGCTATGACCATGAGGAGCTGAGAAAAAGTCAGAAAGAACGCTAAGCGAAAACGAAGTAATAGCGCGGGCGGACGATGCGATGCGACGGGGTGGGAGGGGGAACAAGGAATTTCACGCGGACGGTGTCGCGGGAAGAAGCTAGTATGCAATAAAGGAAAGGGTATACATACAGGGTGGCAGGGACATAGAAGCGCAACATGTTACCATGGATTCAGTACATGATTCTAGACTTCCTAGCGTAGACATTTTTCGTCAATTACCAAAAAAAACTGGTGTTTCATAGAATAGTACATTACTGCAGCGGCCAGCAAAATATGCACTGATGGACGAATGTATGCACACCATACGTAAGTCCATCAATGCCTAGTTAAGGCCAAGGCTTGTATAGTACTTTTCTCAAATAATGCGCGGAAATTAAAATACAATTACTTTTCAAAATCAATGACGAACAACGAACAACGATAATTTTTCCGCGTTAAGTGTTTATTTGAGCTAGTTTGGCTTCCGCGGGGGGCGCTCTACGGTGGACGCCATCATGCGCGTGCGGGCCCTCACGACGGGGGATGCTGTGGCCCGGGGCGGGGTCGTCTTGGCGGTGTCTCTAGACATCGCCAATGCCTTCAATACCCTGCCCTGGAGTTGCATCAGGGAGGCACTCCGGTATCACCGGATGCCGACCTATCTCTGTCGTGTGGTCGAGGCCTATTTGACGGACAGGGCCGTCATCTACCCCGGTCACCAGGGAGTGTGGAACCGGCAAGAGATGTCGTGCGGTGTCCCACAGGGATCGGTCCTGGGGCCGCATCTGTGGGATATCGGCTACGACTGGGTGCTGCGCGCCGACCTCCCCAGCTGCGTCAGCGTGGTTTGTTACGCTGACGACACGCTGGTCCTGGCGCAGGGGAGGTCGCACCAGGCGGCGGCCGAACTAGCGACACGCGGGGTTGCGACAATCGTCGAGAGGATCCGGCAATTGGGACTCGAGGTGGCCCTGCACAAGTCCGAGGCCATGTGTTTTCATGGTCCTCGGAACACGCCAACGTCGGGTTCCCAAATAACGCTAGGAGGGGTTTACATCGGCGTCGAGTCGACGATGAAGTACCTGGGACTCGTCCTCGACAGCCGGTGGAACTTCGTGGAGCATTTCCGACGTTTGGCTCCCAGACTGGAAAGGGCCGGGGCTGCCTTAAAGCGGCTCCTGCCCAATCTAGGGGGGCCAAACGCCTCCTGCCGGAGGCTCTACGCGGGGGTCGTGCGGTCCATGGCCCTTTACGGGGCACCGGTGTGGGCGCGTTCCTTGAGGCAGCGGCCAGCCCGCTGGTTGAACGCGCCCCCAAAGGGTCATGGCCACCCGGCTGGTCCGGGGATACCGTACGGTCTCCGGTGAGGCGGCGAGCCTCCTTGCCGGATTACCGCCATGGGATCTGGAGGCAAAAGTCCTCGCGCACGTTTGGGAGTGGCGCGAGGAGGCGAAACGCCGGGGCGTAGCTCCGCTGCCGCGAGAAATCACGGTACAGCGGACAGAGCTCCGGCGGGATCTCAGGGCGGCATGGAGAGTGCGATTGTCGCAACCCAGCGCTGGGCACGCCATACGGATAAGGCGGGAGGAAACGCCCGGGTGTCACCATTGTGTGGATCGCCCGGAGGACACGGTGGAGCATACGGTGGAGGTCTGCCCGGCTTGGGCGGAGCACCACCGTGTCCTCGTGGAGGCGATTGGCGGTGGCGAACTCTCGCGTCCGGCCTTGGTCCAGGCCATGGTACGGAGCGAGAGGGCTTGGGAAGCCGTCACGTCCTTCTGCGAAGCAGTAATGTTCGCGAAGGAGGAGGCGGAACGCGTGAGGGAGAGGCAAAATTTGCGCCCTCACGCCCCTAGCCGCCGCAGGAGACGCCCTGGGCGTCGGGAATCGCAGGCCGATTCCCGGCCACCGTAGGCGCGGGCTTGCGAACGGCGAGCAATGGGCAGCTCGCCGTTCGATAAGGACCAGGCCCGGGTCGACGGCGCGTTGTGTTCCACGCGCGCCTCAAAGAGATGTCAGCACCAATGACGGGGTTTGCTAGGACCGATGCCTGCTAGGGTTGCGGAAAAGTCCAAGAGGGTTACCGTGGCCCCTGGCACAGGCAACTGAAGGAACACGGGTGGGTTTTAGTCAGTAAGAGTCTGACACGCCCTCCTGCTCTGCCCAGAGCGGGAGAAGTTATTTGATGATTTCCCACCCACAAAAAAAAAAAAAAGTGTTTATTTGTTTTTTTTTCAATAAACAGCTTTCTATTTGCAAGCCAGTTCGAAATTTAAATAAAACCTTTGTTAAGTTACCTCCTTGGTTGACATGTCTCAGAGTAAAAGATTGTTCCATTTTTAAATTACACGATGGATATGAGTTTCAATTTATGTAATTTATTTGGCCGCTAAACCACGACAGATATGGATTTTCATACAACTTTTGCCGGCCGCTGCTCGCATGTATTTGGCCAGTACAGCAATTTCGATTTATATCGAAGAAGGTTGTCAAAATAATGTTCAAATTTCCAAACATGTTTGAGAAAAAGTACAATACCTACGCGGTCAAAATGTATGGAACAGCAATTTTTTTTTAAATAACCGACGACTGTAAGTGTCAACACCGGGGGGTTCAGAAGAATGTTCTGAATCCATGGTGACAGGTTCTGCGACGATTTCCCTGCCACCCTGCATACATATCAAGTGCACGGCTTCTTTGGATGATAACAAACTATGCATCTAGGGTTTTTAAATCCTATATCTACCTAACATCATCTGCCTTAAGACCAATGCAAAAACTTACAACCAAAACCAAAATAAACAAAATAAGCGAATCAAATAAATTTCCAGAAAAAAAAAATAAACATCATCTGCCTAGCCCTTTCCCAATAATGTTGGGGCCGGCTTCCAGTCTCACCGGGTGCAGCTGAATACCAGTATTTTACATGGACTGTCTGCCTATCTGACCTCCACAGTCCAATAACTGGGTAATACGATACCCCTTGGTAAAACTGGTTGTCAGAGTTTTGCCGTCTTATTACAAAACACGATCTAACTTTAGCCCAACCTACACATTCGATTTAGTTTTTGTATTTGGAACTTTATGCCGACTTTAGTAAAGTTCTTAATACAAAATTGACAATCTAAGACCGGACTAAGTTGACAGTTTTGTAAAAGGAACTGTATTTCGATTTCAGTTAGGTTCTTATTTCAAAAACAGGCTCGATGGTTTAAACCATGTCAAAAGAAAAACCTTGTTTTGTAATAAGACCGTACGTGTTTTCCGAGGCACGGAGGGGTCTCGGTATGTAATGACGACACGGTTGGCGCAGTGGTTAAGCGATTGACTGCTGCGCAGCGTGTCGCGGGTTCGATTCCCGCACGGAACAAGTATTTGTATGACCTGCAAGTAGTTGTTCCGAGTCTGGCTGTTTGTGTATGTGAGTTTAATGTTTGTAAACGCACCCACGATACAGGAGAAATTCCTAGTGTGGGGCAACGTTTTTATTAAAAAAAGAAAGAATGTTGTTCACCCATCCACAGACCAACCGCGGCAAGCGTAGCTTAACCTGATGCGACTGTTATAATTTAGCCACGAACACCTCCTCTCTCTCTCCTATATCTATGAGAAATTTCAGTACATGAAACCAACCACTCACGCGACTCCTTGGACAGATATACCCTTTCCGTTTTACATTGTATGTATATTTAAAAATGAAATCGGACAAAAGAATTTACTCCCAAAAACTGCGCGTTTCAATCGATAAAAACAAATTATTATTATTACTGACAGCAATATTCCTTTGTACCTACGGATACCTACAAATACAGGATTGCACATTTTTTTTTACAAAACGAGTTATAAATAAATATCTATTAAATATATAAATAAACCCTGAAAATATTGTGTAACTCACCTCCACTATCAATAATCATATCTATAAAGTCAAGCAATTGGTTCTCGTAGTCATGTCCGTTGTACGCGCTGCGCTTGGCTCCCTTCTGCACGATTATCACTGGCTGGTTGTACGCCACTTGCCGACAGTACTGGTCTGTGTTCGCTGTGCAAGCCATTATGCCAAACTGTGGAGGAAGTTTGGAGTTATTAGTCGATATGGTTACGATTATCGCAAAATAGCAGTAGGCAAGGGTTAAATTTGTTCTTTGTATCTAATTACTTATTCTATCCTCACTACAAGCAAAAAATCTTGTGTAAACGTATATTTAAGAAGCTATTTTTTGTGTAAGTGTTGTGTACGCCTGTAAGTGTCTTGTTCACCATTTCTAGTGAATAGGTCGTTGGTGTACCTTTTAAATAAAATAAAATAAATGACGATGACGTGGAAACTTGATAAGTGGGATAGTATGAGATTAAGAGGCATAGTTTCAAGAAGTACAGTAGGCCGATTCGATATAGATGTAAACGCAATTCTCTAGTACCAAAATTCGTGCGAGATTCGTTCGTACTTATTGCGAAGGCATAAGGTTAATTTATGTGCCAGCCAACATTTTAGCTTAGTGTGCTTTTATTAAGCTTATCCTCCAGAATAAAATTTAATTTTATGTAATATAATCCTTCCATATGATTTGCTTACATTAACATTTTCATCCGAATTATATTCTAAGCTAGTTCGTGTGAAAGGATCGGCGATGTGGTCCCACGTAGTCCCGTGCGGCGCCACTAATAGCACCCAAATACCCGAGTCCCCTGAAAATAAAAACAAATTGATTTAATACTCCTGGAATGAAAAAAAAATTGGATTGTGTGGAAAGAAAGGGGTTTGTAAGATAAAATTACGATTCAAAAGGGCGGAAAGGATAAGAAATACATTTTGCGCCAACCCCAAGTAACATGGGGCCAGGGATGGCAGAAGTTAGAAGCACTTCCTGCTCTGAACGAGTTCAATGTTGCGCAATTATTTTACAGCTTCCAGCGTCTGATATGCCCAGCTCGCTTCCAGACAAAGTATTTTTTTCAATGCTGCTAAGGACAAGATTCGCAGACCGCACTTTGACTTTGCCGAGTAAAGTTGCAGTTCCATACGAATATGAACATTATTCATGCGAATAATGTTCCTATTCGATTATTCGTATGGGCGAATGTGAACAACCGTTTCCTACGAATATAGAAAAGAAAGAAAGAAAAGAAAGAAAAAATGTTTATTCTGCACAAACAAAACGCACATTACAACTAAAAAAATAATAAAAAAGAGACTTAAAATTATACACATCCAACGTTGTCAAAAGCCTCATATTCAAGCATACATATTGCCGACAATTTTGTCCATTGCTTGATATGAACCTTATTCCTTTACGAAAGATATTCATATTCGTACAAAACGCTTACCAAGCAACTTTGCTAGCTAGTTACTTACCACCTTCAAATATCCTTTGAAAATCAGAAGTAGACAACGTATGCAGGTTGAGAGCCTCAGAGGCGGTCTCTATGAAGTGTTTGACGTTAACAGTAGGTGGGGCCCGCTGGTACCCGCCGCCTCGCTTGAGTGCGGCCCACGCCGGCGGAGAGTCGACGTGCAGGGAGGCGCATATCTCGGACCATTTGTCACAGTCTATCTCACCTGGAAGAAATGTATTGTTAAGTATACCAAAAGCGGGGCTGGTAACTGAACTCTAATTTTAGGAATATTTGAGTAGTATCAAAGAAAGTTCGTACAAACATGCATGCGGTATGTAGACACCGTCGCCTTTAGGCTTCTGCAATACCAGAAGTATATAAATCTGAAGTTATTTGTGTGTCCGTCATTACATCGGCACGGCACCCTTACCCTTCAAACCGAACCGAACTCCCCACACGAGCACACTACTAATTAACTCAAATAGCTCTAGCACTACACTGTATACAGATAATTAACAGGTCTTTTTAGAAAAACAGTCTTCACCAGTAGAACTTACCAAAGTTCATATTAGGGAACGCAACAATCATCTGATGTAGCTGCAGTCTGTTCTCTCCTTTCCTTGAAAAGAATAAAACCCACGTCTTTTGTGAGCCCCTACGTAGACTATTCCTTATTTCCTGTAAATTAGACAACACGTAAGATTTTTATATATATGTATATGTTTAAAAGATAAATAGAAAGTAAGTAGTACTATAGTTGTTTTATATCACGAGCTTGCGTGGGACTTTTAAGTTATTTGAATCCTTGTTTCCAATTAAACAAAAATCTACTTTATGAAAGTGTAAATTAAGTTGATGTCAGAATGAATAGTAACAATAAAAATGTTTGAATTGGTAGTTCAATCTGAACATTATGGCAAGTGCTTAAAACAAAAAACTTTTTTTGTTTTCGTCTGTCTGTTCCGGCTAATCTCCTATACGGCTGGACCGATTTTGACAGGACTTTCACTGGCAGATAGCTGATATTATAAAGAGTAGCATAGTTTTTGTCCTGGTAGCAAGTTCCCGTGGGATAATTTCCGACATCCGAAGCTGCGGGCAGTAGCTAGTTGAAATATACGATTTGACTTTGAAACTCGTGAAATGCATCAACTATACTTTGTATTGATGAACACTACTTTGAGGATTCAAAGCAATTGGAAACATTTCATACCTTCAATTTCTCTGGTCCAATAAGTTCAATTTTGGGCAAAGCTTCAACAATTTCCTGCAATATTTCGTTTTCGTCCGTGCTCTCTATTTCCCTCTTGATGTTCTTGTACTTGAATACGACAGTCGTATAGTCATCGCTGGCTAGTTTACTTCGAAGGTCGTCGTCTTCCACGAATGCTACTGTTACTACATCTTTCTGGAAGGATTATAAAAGAAAATTAGAAGAAATACTGTGATCATATTCTGAGGCTAACACTTACGACTATGGCACTCGTAGTATGAGGTAATTAATGGTATTTTCACACCACCTGCTCGACAGTGTCAAATTATATGTCATGCAAGCAAACCTAACCTAAAGTAAGTCATTAAAGCCCTGCAGTTGCCTGTGGTCAAGCCGGGCATTAATATTGTACTGAATTTCATTATGACGCGCTGGGCATTAATGTGATTTGAATTTGGAACCGCAAATAAACATTGAATACAAAGAATTTTCATAGTACATACTCGTAATAATATATAATAAAATGAGACAACATCCACACAAGGTCTTCAGGTCCCGAACTAGGCAGAGCCTGTACTACGGTAACCTGATGACTGATATACATACTTATATACATATACACACCCATACACAGGTCAAACAGACATGTTCATGCACACAAATGTTTGACTTGTCCGGGGATCGAACCCGGGACCAGCGGCTCAGAAGGCAGGATCGCAACCAACTGTGCCAACCGGTCAGTCAACATACTAATGACATGCATTTATAAATTATGAACTGCAGTAAAAAAAAAAGATCGGAAATCGAACTAGCCAAAATGAGATTTGTCAGACGACTGCAGAAGTTGCTGTGCTGGTTTTTGCAGGGTATGAGTTTCCAGTTTTGGCACAATAGGAGGCACATCAGACATATTACCTTGCTTGGACTTTAAAAGAGACTGTGACCACAGAGTACATTTTTATATGACTGTGACCTCTGAGTTTGTTTCGGCCTTTCTTCTCAGAGTAGTCAGATAGGAAACGCCGGCCCCATTTAGTTTAAAAATGTATGTTTAACGTGTAAAAGTGGTTGTGCAAACCTACTTACAGGAATAAAAATTATTTCATTTAATTTCTTGCAATGTCTTGTATTGCAATGTCCATTGGTGGCCGTGACCACTGATTGCCACCAAATACATATAATAAACCCACCCATATAGTAAACTCACCTGTTTTTCGCACAGTTGGCAGTCACTACAGAATGCCTTCTGCTACGATCCTTTTTTTTTTTTTTTTTTTTGAGGATGGGAATCATCAAATGACTCCTCCCGCTCTGGGTGGAGCGGAAGGGAGTGTCAGACTCTTACTGACTAAAACCCACCCGTGTTCCTTCCTTGGCCCTTTATGTTCCGGGTCAGCGGTACCCCTTTTGGATGATCCCGCTTTCCCGGCAGGCTTGGGCCCTAGTGGGCCCCCTCTTCAATGCTGACATCTCTTTGAGGCGCGCGTGGAACACGTACGCGCCGTCCAGCACGGGCCTGGTCCTGGTCGGACGGTGAGCTACCCATTACTCACCGCCCGCAGGCCCGCGCCTACGGTGGCCGGGAGTCGTCACGCGGCTCCCGACGCCCGGAGCTTCCACCGCGGCGGCTTGGACGGGAGACTCTCTCCCTCTCCCGTCCCGCCACCTCCTTCGCTAGCATGACTGCTTCGCAGAAGGAGGTGACTGCCTCCCACTCCCCCTCGCCCCGGAGCATGGCTTGAACCAGGGCCGGGCGTGAGAGGTCGCCGCCGCTGCTACGATCCTTACATACTCTTTTAGCCACCAAATATCAGAAAATAATGCTAAATCAGCTTCTAGAAAAGTATTACAAATACTAACCAAATGAAAAGCAATCCTAGTGACTACATTCTTGGCAACCCTATTGGCTCCTAACACATACGCCATGGGTTTGTCCGTGCTCCTGAGCTGCACAATAGTTGGCACGTGGATGGCAGTGCGAAGGAACATCATCACGAATTCGTCCAGAGCATCCAGTGTTCGCTCCCCGCTGTGGTAAACGAAGTTACCTTTTTTACCCTGTCAAAAATTACCGAGGTTGAAATAGGAATAAACATAACACATCATATCCCACCTGTGTTCCTACAAGGGTTGTGCAGAGATATATAGTTAGTTAGATATATATAGCAGCGGGTTTTTATCGCACACTGGATTTTCAACGCTCTGCCTAGCGCCGAGAGTTGACAATCCAACAGTGTTTCTCTAACAAAGTGCATCCCAGCGGCGCGCGGCGCGTCGAAAAATCCACTCGCAATATTTTTACGTCCGTCCGAACGTGGGCTTACAGTTTTCAGTCCGGCGGCCGTGCGTCGAGAATGCGTTCTTGACACTAGTCGGTTTCATACGTGTAGATACGTGTTTTGCGAATTTGATTTTTATTAGTTACTAGAATTGCTGCACTGTCAGGTGTCAAAACACATTCTCTCGACGGGCGGACCGTAGTACGCGCACATTTCAGACAAAAGGAATAAAATAACTTATGTCAATTACGTTATAAGAAAACTGTAAAATTGGTGCAAACAATCTCGGTTTCACTACACAGCTAATCATGTCTGAAGAAACGTTACTTTTCGTGAAAAATAAAATTTTCGATAATAAGTCTAATTTATTCTAAATAGTAAAACTTACACTAGGATAGAATAGTAGTGTTGGATAGCTGCCTATTCTCATATTATTGTAACAAAACGAGTTGTGATGTTTACAGTTCACAGCACCGATTTTTACCTGAAAACGAAATAAATAATATTATACACAAAAAAAATTACAACAAATCCATTCTTCACACATTTACATAATAACTAGTGATCGGAGTAGGTAGATTGAAATGGGGTCATTGATCCGAAACGTATATATTAATATGGACATTCCTCTGGAATTGGTGGATTATTAAAAAAAAACCGGAACTTATGTAGGAATTTTATTCTGCCAGAGTGGAAGGAGTCATTTGATGATTTGCCATCCTCAAAAAAAAGGTAGGAGTTGTAATAAAATGAGCAATATTATTCTTTATTATTCTTCATATTTTATTTAACGGCACACAGTCACGATTTGACAAAACCCAACGACCAATCAGAACAAAGGATCATGGGTGGTACAATAACCGGTTATCAGAACAATGCGTACGCCCGCCGACGACATGCCAGGTAGCTCACTCGTTTACTTCGGTTCGTAGAGTGCGCATCTTTGTTTGTTACTGTGTTGTGAAAACGTTACTTGACATTGTAATCGATGAAGATTAAAAATGTGAATAAATGTAAAATGTACATATTTAACAATAAACAATGTTGATTTTTATCTTTTTTCTTTATTCTACCCCTTTTTTTTGGTCCTAAAATCTGACTAAAATCAACCTGTTCCTTCGTATGCCCTTTACGTTTCAGAGTCGTGGTGCATCCTTAGAACAGTCTCACGACCCCAGCAGGCATTGGCCCTCTATGGGGCCCCGTCATTTATTCTACCCTTAATGCAAATTACCATGACCACTATGAAAATATTTAAATTTAAGTGCAACAATTTATGTCTATCTATAAAAGTTCTAGCCATAAAAGGCAAAAAATAAAAAAATAAAAATTAAAGCTTCGATCGGAATTCGATTGTTTTTATTATTCAACAGATAAATAATGAATTAATTTAGTTTTGATACCTTCCTTTAAATTTTGAATTGAGTAGGAATAATATCACTACCAACACTAACAATATTTAATTGAATCCGGAAATACCGGAATTACTTTCCGGGAAAATGGCTTATCCATGTTATTCTTTCTGTGTGCATTTATGATACAAGTACCAAAAATCAATCTACCTACTCCGATCACTGTAATAACGTATAGTATATAAATAAATAAATATGAAACAATACCCACACAAGGTCTTCAGGTCCCGAACTAGGTAGAGAGTGTACTACGGTAACCTGATGACTGATATACATACTAATATACATATACACATGCAGACACAGGTCAACCAGACATGTTCATGCACACAAATGTTTGACTTGTCCGGGGATCGAACCCGGGACCAGCGGCTCAGAACGCACTGCACCAATTGGTTATAATTTATGAATGGAATAAACTTACAATTCCTTTGTATATTTCAGCCAACTTCTTCCAATGCTCCGCCACACTTTGGCAAGGTGGGCAGAATGGTGAATAAAAGTTTATAAAGTAGAAACCATCCTTCATGTAATTCTCTGAAACATTATTTAAATAGTATATTATGCAATTAGTGAATAAAGGACGGATTTAAAGCGAGGGCCATAGATGAATCACGAGCTAGTGAAGGATTCTAACAACTGAATCACGACCGTAGGGAGTGATTCATGATGATTGAATCACGACCGTAGCGAGTGATTCAAGTATTAGAATCCTGAGCGATGCGAGTGATTCATGGCCCTCAATATAAATCCGTTTTATTCAAGAGTTGCATACTATACTTTATACCATGACTACGAGAAAAAGAAAGATTTAAGTGAAAATAAACATTTAATAAAGAAAAAGGAAGCTTAAATTAATTAAAATGCACATTAAAATTGGAACAATTACTAAAATGAAGAGTAATTTTCTTGTTATTATTATTAGGATCGTCAACTTGTGTAGCGATATAACAGTGAGTAAAAGTGCTTTTTATTCACTGTTTTCAGTGAATAAAATAAGCTTTTTAGAGGTGGAATGGTATAAATATTATTATTTACAGTCACAGATGTCCGTCTTCTTTACTCGTTTCACAGAGAGACTAATTTAATAGGAGGTGTATGCAAACATACAGTCATCCATCATAGTTAAGTATTTTCTGTAGCTAAGGTTTCATAATTAAACCTATACATATTTGTTTTTACACAAGTTATTAAAAAAAATATTTGCTGTTCCATACATTTTGACCATGTAGGTATTGCTGTTTTCTATGAAACGTCAGTTAATTTTTTGATAACCGACGAAAAATTGTTATAGTTTGCACGTCAATTTCCCTGCCAGCATGTATAAAATTCTTGTTAGAATGCAACCACACATAAAGGCATTAGACATGGATGTTAGATAAGCAATATTAAGGCTACTTGTACATAATATATGTACCTGCATACTTTGTAACAGTATTACAAGCTTTAAATTATAGTTGATTGATAAACATTGATACAGTTGGTTGTAAATGTGATGTATTGCAACTAGCATTTAACTTAGTAAAAACATTACATTAATCTGACTCATGATTTGCTAGTAATGTGAAGGAGGCTTTGAGTCTTCATTCGCTGACAGTAAGTGTAGAGAAAGGCTCCTACTCTTCAGAAAAATGTGGTGCAGAGAATTCGAGGCTTTTAATCCTCCTACACTAGCTTACAAAAAAACAGTCTATAGTGCAACACACAATGCAATTTTATATTCCGGCATAGGTACAGGATTTCCGCTCTCCTATTCAACCTACACATGAATTGTATAATGGTTTCTCTTGCCTCTTTCCCTCCACGAATATGGAAAAAAGTAAATGTTTTAAAATTAGAAATAAAGGGAAAATGCTTACTCCAGCTAGCTCCAGATAATGTGTCAACAAATGGATCATTATGATACAATCCATTGTAGTACAAGTTGTCATACTCTGACTGAGATCGGTAGTCATATTTCTTTGAATATGAGAATGACCCGTAGAGGTCATAATTATTTCTCTTATCCGGGTCCTTTAATGTCTCATAAGCCTCTGTGATTTTTAAAAACTTCTCCTGTTCATCTTCACCCTGGAAGTTATTATTAGAAAATATTAATTGGAGCATAATAAGACATATTTGATAGATACCTACTCAACTTTCTGTCTCCTACACAATGACACAAAGCATTGTAAAATAGATAACCATTCCTTACACATGTGATGAGGTTATACTACCAAACATTAGGAAACCATAATTATGTGATTCAAATTAGAGACCTGAAAAACTAATTAACTTCTACAAAAACGGCTCATCACAAGTTTTTTTTTGTTATAACCGCGTTTCTACAGACACCAGTGCTTTTTATTGAGTTTAATAATAGTTAGTACTCACAGGATTCTTGTCCGGGTGATACTTTACAGCTAACTTCTTGTAAGCTTGTCTTATCTCTTGGGCCGATGCTTTTTTCGTAACCCCTAATACCTCATAGTAAGTAACGTCTGTTAGGTTAACCGCACCAAGTAGAAAACAACTGATAACTATGAGTTTTAACCTGAAACAATGTAATAATTAAGATCCACATTAAACAGAAAGGTATTTTATTGATGAAATCAAACTTTATTGAACTTAAACTTACATTTCTAAATTGTATAAATAGTTCCTAAAATTTGACGCAGACACCGGCACTTTTCACTGATAAGTATGGAGCAGTTAATAAATCACTCATTTAATAATTAGGTAACATTAGTTATCACATTTTATACGAGAAACTGAGATAAAACTAAATTGTTTACTTTTTGTGTAGGTGTCGGTAAAGTATGTTGAACTTCCGACAATCGAGAAGTCAGACGTCACGTCAGTCACCTAAACTAGAGAGGCAAGGAACAGGCAGTTGATACCGAGCATCGATAATCGATTCACTGTTCATAAACAAAACTAATTACTAGAAACAAGAAAAATCATGTTGATTTTGATGCTATTAATAGTGAAAAGTAGAAATATTGTTGATTAATTTTTAGCCTTTTAGGATTTTTGCATAAAATCATTAAAAAAAAATCAGATCAGTCAAACTCATAACGCTCAAAAAATTAAGGCTCAAACTCAAACTCAAAGCATTTAGGCTAAGTAACGCATCTGTTTACCTACCATATTGGAACGTACCTAGGTACCGAAAAACAGTAAGTGTAGGTCACAGACGACAATATAGTGGTGTAGGTACTTACTACATTCCGAGCTTTGATGGGGCCCCAGGGCCGCGAATAGCAGTATTAAGCTCACTTTTCACTAGGTACATAAGTGATATAATCGTATAATAAATCCCAAGACAACCAAAAACATTTATAGTTTGAGAATAATAAAGTACTTACCTAGATTACATCTCAGTGTAAACGGTTCCATTTAAAAGTACGGCGAGTGATTTAATTTATGTCTTGAGATGTAATTTAGATTACCTACATTATATCCCATGTCAAAAGCAAGCTTTAGACTCCGCGGTCAGTGGGTCGTCTTAGGGGCGGCGGAGTTGTAGGAGTTAAAATCCTTTTTTTTTTTGAGGATGGGAAATCATCAAATGACCCCTCCCGCTCTGGGTGGAGCGGAAGGGAATGTCAGACTCTTACTGACTAAAACCCACCCGTGTTCCTTCCTTGGCCCTTTATGTTCCGGGTCAGCGGTACCCCTTTCGGATGATCCCGCTTTCCCGGCAGGCTTGGGCCCTAGTGGGCCCCCTCTTCGATGCTGACATCTCTTTGAGGCGCGCGTGGAACACGTACGCGCCGTCCAGCACGGGCCTGGTCCTGATCGGACGGTGAGCTACCCATTACTCACCGCCCGCAGGCCCGCGCCTACGGTGGCCGGGAGTCGTCACGCGGCTCCCGACGCCCGGAGCGTCCACCGCGGCGGCTTGGACGGGAGACTCTCTCCCTCTCCCGTCCCGCCACCTCCTTCGCTAGCATGACTGCTTCGCAGAAGGAGGCGACTGCCTCCCACTCCCCCTCGCCCCGGACCATGGCTTGAACCAGGGCCGGGCGTGAGAGGTCGCCGCCGCTGCCGATCGCCTCTACGAGGACACGGCGGTGCTCCGCCCATGCAGGGCAGGCCCCCACCGTATGCTCCACCGTGTCCTCGGGGCGATCATCGCAGTGGTGACACCCGGGCGTTTCCTCCCGCCTGATGATGTGCAGGAACCTCCCGAAACATCCGTGTCCGGTGAGGACCTGCGTCAGGCGGTAGGTGAGGACGCCGTGATGCCTCTCTAGCCACTCCCCAAAGAGGGGTCTTACCGCCGCTATCGTGGCGTGCCCTCCGCTGGGTTGCGACAGTCGCTCTTTCCATGCCGCCATGAGATCGCGCCGGAGGTCCGTCCGCTCCGCCGCGATTCGCCGCGGAAGTGGGGTTTCCCCCCAGCGTAGTGCCTCCGCGCGCCACTCATACAGGCGCGCGAGGACTATCGCCTCCAGATCACACGGCGGCAGTCCGGCAAGGAGGCTTGCCGTCTCGCCCGAGATCGTGCGGTAGCCCCGGATCAGCCTTACGGCTACCACCTTTTGAGGCGTGTTCAGATAGTGGGCGGCTCTCCGCCGCAGTGAACGCGCCCACACCGGGGCCCCATATGTAGCCATGGACCGCAATATGAGCAACAAAGAACACAAAAAAAAACAAAAATAGTTACATTGTTTTTTGGTACTGTATTATATATAAAAAAAAGTAAACTAAAAGTAATTCTTAGTCCTCTGCCCCTAAGGATACGCCAGCTGAAAGATCGACCGACACTTAATACGTTTTTTTTTCTTCTATATTTCTCGGGTATTTTTACATCATCTCATGGTTTTCGACCAGAGCAACAATTTATTACCTGAAAAGATTTTCAGCCGAGCTACCATTTTGGAAATATAGAGCGTTTTATAAAAATAAAAACAAAAGCTCCTAACTCGGAAACGGTGCGTCGCGCGTCGTTGGGTCATGCTCCTCAGAACCTAAATGGTTTCTATGGTCAAGTTCAAACCCGATACTGCAGTAAAATTAGAAAATTTCCGGGAAAAAAACCATTTCCTCGCTCCATAGTGCCCCAAAGGCTACACTCCAACCCACTCTTGAAACCTGAAAGCCCAAAATAGAGAATAAGAATAATTTATTTGCAGAAAATATAGGTGCTACCAGATGTAAAAGTTGGTGGTTTAATGTACAGTCCATATTTTGCCTGTTTAGGGCATGCAAATTAGTTTTACATGAATAGGTACATAGGTAGGTACTTATTTTAATAAGATAATAATATACAAAATATTCACCTATGTTCTAATATAATTTTTAAATGAAGTTAAATTTAAGTTACAATAAATAAAAACAAAAAAAAAACTTAAAACCTTAAAATAACATGTCTTTAAATAACACAAGTTCTTTAATAGTTAAACTGAATAAACACATGCCACAAAACTATAGGAAACTTAAAATACAGGGTTACTGGTAACTCGACGTATTCCTTGCACGACGTCATAGTAGGGTTAAAATGCAACAAATTAAGCCACCAAATTAATGTTCTACTGAAGTTCAGTAGTTTTTGAGTTAGTTACATTTAATATCATAGTTGATGTCGTAGCAGATCTTTGTTCATAATAAAAAGTTCAAAAATGCCGGAAACCTTGGCAAATATTATCACTAAACAAACATTTATTTTTTTGTGATTTTTGCTGTTACTCCATACAAAATGTTGTCTAGTGAAATAAAAAAAATGGCTTAATTTGTTGCATTTTAACCCTACTATGACGTCCGCAAGGAATACGTCGAGTTACCAGTAACCCTGTATATTTTTTTCTTTATGTTGCAGAAATTCTTGTAAACTATAAAAAAAAAAACCTTTCAACCTTAACTATTTACGCAGTTTAATTTTAAAAGATTTAAATGGCAGTTCCTTATGGGCTTTGGTAATTTGTTAAATATTGTAATGCACATATGATAAATATTTTTTTTACCTAAAGTTGTATTACAAAAAGGAACTATAATCTTTTCACTCCTCTTGCTCAAAAAGACCGTCATTGTGGCGTACCAGAGCGAAGAAAAAATAGCAATTCTTCCTCTAGGGGAAAAAGTTTTTTTATTTTTATTTTTGTGTGTCAAATGACAATGAGCCTACAAAAACGAAAAAGTCTTTAGTCATGTCACTGACCTCTATTAAAATACGCTGGACTGGCTATCCCATACAAAATGACAGCTATTTGCTGTGCCGATTCAAAGCGCCCCCAGTGACAGACGTGAGAGTTCTGAGAACTAATAAGATTGCAAATGGCCGTTGTTTGTTGATTTTACGCTAAGTGTCTCTGCGGAATAAAAAGTTTTTTATAGTGTTTACTGTGATTGTGATACAAATTAAAGTGTTATTATAGTGACAGTGACTGTATCTTATCTTGTATTGTTCGTCCAACATGAAATCGTGCGTATATTGTAAAACACGATACGAAAAGGGCAGTGATGACAGTTTTCACAAGTAAGTGAATCTAAAACATAAATACTTATTAGAAAACCGCTTAAAACAGTGTATTCTTACAATAATAAACGTAAACTATTCGAGTTTACGGGATTTTACGAACATTTTTATAACCAATAACTTTTGTTAGGGATGTCAAAATTCATATCGATACTTTCGTAATAATATGATGTAGAACAAAAGTCATGCTCATCATTGTTAAAATAATTATAGTGATCTCTAATAATAGCAAAACACTTCAAGGTTTATTATTATTATAGTCAATAACAAATAATTTAACACTTATGATTCATAATTCTCATTAAGTGTTCTATATAATTATAGATATATGTATATAATTTATAATTGTTTACCCATACCTACTATAATGTTTCCTTTAATTACAGGTTCCCCTCCGATTACACTCTCAAACTTTGGTTAAAAAATATGAAGGTTGTCAACTGGACTCCGACAATGTATCATTATCTGTATTCTAAACACTTCACGGAAGCCTGTTTCTTAAAACATCAGTCTCGGACTACGTTGAAAAAATGGCTCGACAGTAATTTTTAATTTAATAAAATATGTGATTTGAGAATGTTTTTTTTATTTCCCTGTCCCCCTCCCTTGCGGTAATTAAGTTGTTACAAGTTAATTACCGTAATTCTAATTACAGACCTAATAGAAAGTTATTGTGTCTCTTATCACATGGCAACATGCGGTATCTGACTAGTAATAATATCTTATTGTGCACTCTTTATAGGAAGGGATTATCTTATTAATTACTATTTCTATCTTAGTAATTTACTATTTTACAGAATTTTATTATTTATTGATCCTATAGTGAACTGTTATCCGATTAAGGAGAACAAGGAAGGAAGGGGTCAACCGGACTTGTGATACTTATTATTACAATCCATAAACAGTACTAGACACTGCTATTTCAAGTTATGTTTTCTACGTAAAATATCTGCTTATTACGACTATCTATAGTTCATTAGTTTAGTTAGGTACTCAACTAGTGCAGACATGTCTTTTTATCTGTGTTTTAGTAACATTTAACAAAATATATGCCAATATTGTTTTAAATCAATTATCTACAATTTTAGTAAATCTTCACATATGTTATAAAACGTATTTCACGTTTTTAAAAACATATTACGTATAAAGGACAACACGAATGTTACATGTTAATAATTACCTAAACCAATTTAATTTATAGGAAATCTGTAACAATAACGTTGGTAATATTTCTATCATTGTGGTCGATATCACAAAAGTTTTTATCGATAACAAACCTTTTGTTATACATCACTAGTATTAGTTCCATTCCCCCACACTGCTGCCGTCAGCGCCAAAATGGCGATTTTCAAATAGGCACATGAAATTGATAGCGATAGCCAGTCCAGCGTATTTTAATAGAGGTCAGTGAGTCATGTAGAATAATCATGAATATAGACCACTGACCTCTAGAGGTCAGTGATATAGACTCGACTTATTACTGTTTCATAAAAAAAGAACTTCATTTTATTTTTGAAAATGGAACTAAAATCGGCGATCTCTTTGGTAGAATGCATGCAATGCGTTGCGGCTGCAGAAGAAAAAACAAAAAAAAGACATTGGCGCGAAATCTTTATAATTTTTCTCTAATTGCAAATTGAATTGGTAGTGACCGTAATTAATTTTACAATAGTGAAAATGTCATCATCTAGTGAGAATGGTCAAAGTCAAAGTCAAAGCATTTATTTCAAATAGGCACATAAAATGCACTTTTGAACGTGAACATTTACATTTAAATAGAATTGATTCTAGTCGCCCCTTCCAAAAGGTAGTTTCGTATGGAGAAGAATGGGCAAGAAACTCCACCGTTACTCTTTTAAAATTGGTTACAATATTTTGTAGGTATACCTACATTAATTATATAATTTTATGTGAAGACGATGCACCTATAATAAAAATTACCCTACCACAATAGGTAAAAAGAATTTAATAAACGTAGCAATGATAAATAAGTTAATTAAGTGATAGATACATGGTGTTCACATATTTACAAACATTGTAAAAGTATACGATTTCCCAAATTATGTAAACAAGTAATAGGTATGTCAGTGTGTGAGTTAAAGTAATCACAGAATGTAAATCAATGTCATAAAAATAACTAACTTAACTATATAATTAAAGTTGCAATAAGTTTAATTTTGTCTAGACCCTAGATTGTCCTATGGAGCTGGACCAGCATGTTTCCAAGCATTCTTATCTTGGATATAATCCTCTAATTTGTAATACGCTTGTTTACACAGTGAACTTTTTATATAAGTTTTAAATTTTCTTTCATTTAATTGCAATATATGACAAGCCCATAAAAGATGTATGTACTTTAGCTAATCTGAAAAATGGTTGATCTATTTTATCTTTATTTCTTGTATTAAAATTATGTCT
Source organism: Brachylomia viminalis (assembly GCA_937001585.2). Lineage (NCBI taxonomy): Eukaryota > Metazoa > Arthropoda > Insecta > Lepidoptera > Noctuidae > Brachylomia > Brachylomia viminalis. Next base: position 5,991,619 of record OW443302.2, on the reverse strand, counting down.
ATCACTTATTTTATTAAAAAGATGTAGATTTTTTCTTACGTACATAATATTTTCATAAATGAATTGGCAAGGTACCGTCATAATATTAATCCTTTTAAATAGTTCCCTGAGAGATTCGCGGTGACGTAGATTATAATTGGCTCTGACAGCTCTCTTTTGCAAAATAAAGATGGATTCAATGTCAGCAGCCCTACCCCACAGTAAAATGCCATACGACATAATGCTGTGGAAGTAGCTAAAATAGACCAAACGCGCGGTTTCTACATCTGTTAACTGTCTTATCTTTCTAACAGCGTAAGCGGCCGAGCTTAGCCGCCCCGCAAGAGATGTTATATGAGGTCCCCATTGTAATTTCTCGTCTAGCGTGATTCCCAGGAAAACCGTGTGATTAATAAATTCCAGTTTCTCTCCATTCAACATGATGTCACACTCGCTACTTCTTACATTCGGTAATTGAAATTTAATGCATTTGGTTTTTTTACCGTTTAGTACCAAATTATTTACCGTAAACCAATCATGGACCTGAAGAATAGAGCTATTCACGTCGTCACGATTTGTGACCGTCGGTCTATCTTAAATATCAATGATGTGTCATCTGCAAATAACACCATCTTCGGTTGATTTTGAAGTAATTGGGGAGATGGAGACCCTAATTTGCAAATAGAAGAGAAAGGAAAAGAACCACTCAACATTCATCTTCACAGAGGACTGAAATTAAGTTACCGGGAAAAAACGTCTCGTTAAATATCCAGAATTGTACAAATTGTACATTTAATTTTTAATAAAATAAACTACATATTTCATATTGTATTGGATTGTTTTATTTTCTCGCAATCGTAGTGAAAAGTAGAGTAGTAACACACGGCGCTAAAAACCCATTATAACTCGGTTTCTATTTACTCCCTCGCTAAAGCTCGGGAGTAAAACTACCTCGTATATAATGGGTCATTTTAGCTCCTTGTATAACAATCTACTATTGTTGCATCTCTTGGTCTCTGTTTGGTGTAATTGTCACGTTTGAATCTAAAGAATTCATTATTTTTCCTCACCAACATCGAACCCTCAAACAAATACATGCCGGTCAAGGTCAATAGTTTCAGTTTTTGGAATAGAGGCCTACAAGATTCAAGTGGACCGACACCGCGTAAAGCTCTTACACATTTCTTTTCTACATTAAATGTCTTATCATTGTCTGTTGAATTGCCCCATAGTATTAATCCATATCTAATAGTGATACAACATACCCAGTATACCCACTATATGTTATGCGGTCGGTTTTTTCGTCTGACACAATACGAAGTTTTCTTAATGCATACACAAATCTATTTTTTACTGCATACGTTGAGTTTCCAATTACAAAATTTGTCTAGACTTATACCTAAGAATTTAATGTTTTAGTAGATTTGAATTTAGAAGATTGTATAGCTTCGTGTATTTTATTTTCATGGGTTGAATTGTTAGTGTCATTAGGCACTATAGCGGAAATATCATCAGCGAATAGGACACTATCATAGTAATTGAATCTGGTAAGTCATTTATATACAGTAAGAATAGCAAGGGGCCTAACACGATCCCTTGTGGTACGCCATATTTATTTAGTCTAGAGGAGGATCTGTAAACTGTGGATTCAAGATCTACATTTAAATTAGTAACTTCATTGCTGTCGGCCTGTTAAAAAACTTTTTATTCAATCTAGAGCGACACCACGGATACCATACGTTTCACATTTGTTTAGTAAGATGGTATGATCCACAAAATCAAATGCCTTACTCATATCAAAAAACACTACTGCAACCGGAATTTTGTCGTCTAGATATTCTGTGATCTTTTTAATTAGGGTTAATGCTGCTAAAGATGTCTATTTGTTATGCTGAAAATCGTTTTGTTCCTGTTTTGGAATACTATGCGTATCTAAGAAATTTATTAGTCGGTTGTAGAATATCTTTTCAAAGATTTTGGATAACACAGGAACAAGTTAATAGGGCGATAGTTATTTGGCTCTTTTCGATCACCTTTTTTGAATAAAGGCTAAGAATAAGGCTTAACTATAGAATAAGTACTTCAAATTCTCTGGAAATATTCCTTGTGACAATGAATTTTCTACAATATGGTTAAGAACAGTAGCATTACATGGAGGTGCATGAGCACTTACCTTAATAATCCGTGTGGAGATGCAGTCATAACCTACAGCGTTGGTGTCATTTAATGATTTTATTGTATTAATGATTTCTTGCACTGTGGTCGATCTGAGAAAAATCTAATTATCATTTATCTGATTTTGAGTCTTTCGTTGTTTACTTAATTGGTTTTATGAGTTTTTTTTATTTATTTTTTATTTGAGACAACATCCACACAAGGTCTTCAGGTCCCGAACTAGGTAGAGCCTGTACTACGGTAACCTGATGACTGATATACATACTTATATACATATTTGAGTTTTGATCATTAGCAATATCGATGAAGAATGTATTAAGTGTTGATGCTATTTGAGTAGGTTCTTGAACAATTTCCCCATAGTTTTGTAGTGATGTTATACTATTTATTGTCCTAATACTTTCATTTTATCTTTTATTATGCTCCAAGTAGCTTTGCCTTTGTTATTCGCTTGGTTCATCAACTTTATATTAATATTTTTCTTTGACCATACAATGCACTTTTTAAGTATATAATCATAATTATTATACATCTGGTGTGTCTCTTTTGTTTTATGTTTGTAGTAGGAAAATCTCAAATGTCTTCCATTTGCACTAGATTTTCTTAGTCCTTTATTAAAAGCCATTTTGGAGATTGTAAAATTGAAGTCATTTTAACTTTGTAATATGGAAGACACAGTTTGTAGACAATAATGAGTTATTGATGAAGATAATTGAAGTTTGAACACCTTATATAAATCAAGTCTGCGCGCGGTCGAAATTGGAAATAATCGTTTGCCGCCATCTCGACGTTTCTTTCAGGTTTCAAGAGTGTGCTGTGTTCCGTGTTTTCCAAAGTAAATAATCGCCATAATTATGCCGAAAGTGACTAGAAGTGCTGGCAAGGATATACTCTTGAAGGTGAAACACGCACGCAGGCTTATCTTCGCTCACTCTAACTTCAGACTTAGTCAGAAATGTAGTCTAACACTTCTTCTTTTTGTAGGTATCGATGGTAAATATTTAGTGAGCTCGTTGTTAACTGCAAATTATATGACTTACATCAACAGTTAGTTAGTTACGAGGCTCGAGACTAGCAAGCGCCTGAAGTTTTACAACTTTCTTACGAGTAGTAGTATCTAAGTCGCGCAACAGCAGCAGCGGTCAAACGCAGCCAGGCGCGCACTTTGTGGCAATTTTCTTTCTACACCATTGCTTTTTAAAATGTGAAAAGTCCGTGATTTATTTGTGTTGTCATGAACATGTAATACATTGTGTCAACCGTCAGTCCATCGCCTGCACTGGGTTCGCGTGGTGGTTTACGGCCTACTACTCCCTTTCATACAGAGGCCTGTTTCCCGTCAGTACGAAAATTATGATTATGTTACGAACCGAGCTCTGTCTTCATAAAAACCATCTCGAAGTCCATTTCGGGTCTTGGGAGCCCCGAGTCCCGAGTGGGACTCTTGGGTCTCGTGTCTGACGCAAATAATGATAAACGAGCCATAGATTGCGACTATCGCAACGCCTACAGTCGCAACTAGTCCGTCTAATGTCTGATTGTTCTTATTTAACACAAGGGGACAACACAAGCGGATGGACGATTTTCTTGTTAACACTTGAAATCGGCTAGATGGATTGTCTTTTTATGCCATTAACTTCAGAGTAATTATTCTTTCGAGCTGTGAATGACGCTACTTCCTGTGATCCTGTCGCGTTACAGTTCGCGAACGTGGATACGACACTTAAGTACCCACAGGCTTATACCTACCCGGCTAAGTGTTGCATCACAGTTTGTTCTTCTTCGTATTGAGGGCACTGCAGTTTTTCAAGCAATGCGGGCCAAAAACTGCGCAACATCCACGGCGTCGTCGGTGGCAGGGGAGAGGTCGCTTCCGCAATCTGATCCATAGAAGTAAAGTACACCACAGTAAGTTTATTTTTCTTAAAGAAATTCTGTATGACTAACTGCCGAAGTTTCCAGTGCCCATTAGCGGAGTTCGGCAATAGGCTCGCTTTTATTACGGTCATGGTACTGATGATGATAAGATAATGACATACCTAGGTACCGTACCTACTGGCTCAGTGTGGATGTAGGAAGTAATGCACTTTGCCTTGCCCTTCGGGTAAAACAGTTGATAAATAATAAAATTCGATTGGGATTTATTTTAAAACGTATATTTTCATTCTTGCACTAAGTATTAAAAAAATCAAGTTTCATTATAAAATCATGCAACACTAGGTATTTAGTGTAAATTGCATGCTTCTATTTCATAATAATAATTAACATTATTACAGACGAAAGTGTGTGTCTCAAGATTATTATGATTACCTACCTCATCACGTTTAAAATAGCATACATTTAAATGTTTATCACGACGCTTTCAATGTAGATATCTAGAGCAAACTGTTGTACTTGTATGCTTTGTTAATAGTTACATAACAAGGTAAATAACACATTTTTTGATTGTGCACATAAAGCTGTCTAAACAATTAATAAGATTCACTTGGTAAAACTTTTATTTAAGTACTTATAACTAAAAGAAAGCTTATCACAGAATGGTACAACTTGCTAATATTATATTTTGACAATGCAGTGGTACTAACGATATAACAATAATAATACCTACTTATATCTAACCAGATCCTTTTCATCACACCTAAGACACTTTTAGTTGCTTCTATTATACGATATGTACGAGGTAAAATTTAATAAGCTAGTGAAACTACAGATGTAATATGTTTCGATATCTAAACATAAATAACGATTTTTTGGGGTCGACTACCGCATCTACGGTAAGTAGGTAGGGCGTTGACCCCAATTTTTTTTGTTATTTATATTGTTTAGATATCGACCATCACGTGTGTAGTTGAAGTAAGAGTTAAGAAAAATCTATAGGTAGATATATAATATACTCATCACATAATATGTGGATGGATCAAAAACAAAAAAGAGATAAGAAATAGTTTTTTTTTGGGTCAACGACCGCATGTATACTATGTTGTGTGATTTTAGAAAAATCTATAAATCTTTTATGTAGAATTTTGCTAGCTAATTTAATTAGACGTGTATTATCAATATTTTTATATGCAAGTACATAATATTGTCTGCCATATTCTATAAAAGTCTTGATAGTGTCATGCATTCTTATAAATCTACCATCTACCTTACATTAATACTTGAAAATCATTAATCTATTAATTAAGGCTTAGAATCCAAACATTTTCAGACTGAACGTATGGAGCTGTGAGTAGGTAGTCGTTCACGTATCCAAACATAACTGCCTACGACCATACAAAATATTTGGATTCAATTATTAATTGAACGAAAGCTAAGTAGTAGATACTTAAACATCTCAGTTTTTTTTTTTTTTATAAATGACGAGCTAAGGACCTACTGAAAAGCGTGCGTTCACTTAATTACATAACATTGCTATGGATCAATAAATGCATTGTATAATTTTATTAATTATAATATTTTGATAATTAAATTTACTTAACTTACAATAAACCCATAAAGCCATTAAGTCTATGTAACACCAAGTCATATAACAAATTAAGGCAATTTAAAGTGTCTGCACAGCTGTGCTTTGTATATTTATATTATTATTAATATATTATATATTATTTAATAAATAAGAAGCGTAGGTAACTATGTAAAAAAATATAAATGTTATTATATAAACTTTTACATAATATATGTTTAGTATCAGTAGTACCTTTTATTATTACAATGGATTTTTTTTAAAGTTTGAAATAAAAAGTTTTAATTTTATTTTATTATTGAAAGAGTTGTAAATGTTGCTAGGAAAAAAGAAAAATGCCAACTGAATAGGTATCACTAAGTAAATATAAACAATTCTATTAGTCATGCTGTGTAAGTCTAAGTACCTACACAATAGAAATTGGAATGCAATTTACCGTATTTCGCGAGGATATCATTGTGTATCTAGATACTATTTAAAGTATTATGGCAAAGAAGATCAATTGAATTGCACACTGATATCGATTCAGGTTCCATTCCCAGGTCGTGCAAATTGTTATTGGGTTTTTACAATACCAATTACTCAGTAGGTAGCCGCCAGGAGTCTAGATTTGTGCCCAGTCGATGGCTATGGGCTCGCCCCCCATATAACATCAATATATTATATATTGTCTTAAACATGACAAGTGTAATGTGAGTGTACCTACTAATACACTTCTGCCTAACGTTGATTAATATACAGGAATGACATTGTGTGTTTTACGGCTTACTCAGGTAACTGGGTGCACGACAGTGCACTGTCAAATATTTTGCCACCTTAGATGCAAAGGGTCATTATATATGTCCAAAACTTTAGAGTAAGTATAGTCAGATTCATACGGCGGCTCTGAAGTACCTACGCTACTCGTTTTGCAGTAGGTACCTACCTCACCCCTCCGCTGACACGTGAACGTTACTGTGTAGCGACTCGCCTCAAGTTGCGAGCCGATCGTACTATATCGATGTGGAGAGGACATGTCAAAATGGCGCTGTCGTACCTAGTACTGTAGTTAGTTCCCAAAACAAGCTAAGGCGTGAGGTGGTTTTTATTTGGTTTTGCGAAAATGACTCGTTTTTGTGTTCATGAATGCTCAGAAGTCTAACATTTTCCGAAAGACCCTAAACTTAGAAGATTGGGCTTAAAGCTATTCGTAGGGATTTTTTTTTAATTAAACACAGTTTGAGGTTGTGTCGGAAATATTTTGAAGAAAGTAATTACGAGGAAATAAGCAGTATTTTAAGTCTTTTCATGTCGACTAAATATTGATTTAAAATATGGAAATTACCAAAAATAACGAAATAGTGGTTTAAACTCATGAATGAACACGAAATGGAATGAGTGAAGGAAATGTCAAATTTATTGGTAGGCCATAGGGACCTAGCTATGGTCACGCCATCTATACATTAGCTTTGACCGACCTTCCCCATTGACCATCATTGACTCATGGAAAAACAATCTTCTTGCGTAGCTCGAACAAAACTCCATGGTTACTATTTAAATAAATAAATACATACATAATGTAACTAAACAACGATGGTTGTTTCGCTTCGACATGATGTAGACTCGTGTCGTCACATTTTCAATGGTGTTTACAAACTAGAATGTAATAAATTAATACCGCTTTTGTAACACAAGCTATGGCAGTTCAAGTTTGTGAACTCATTTCCGAATAATAAATTACCGTAATTAAAATTGTCACTATGTGTTTAAATAACGAGTTTGTTCAATAATGTCGCAACACTCGCAGCCTACATAATTGTTAACCGGACGACTTGACGCTTCTCTTCAATGTGAAGTAAGCTAATATTCTGACAACGATGAGTTCTACTCCGAGGATCGTGATGTCTGTCCAGTAGTTGTCAGGTTCGAGACTGAACTCGTTGATCACTGCTTTGGGATGTCTGGAAACAAGAAAGCATCGTAAGATATTATACCCTATACTTTTTTTGGATCGTTTAGGTACGTGGTTTGTATTCAGTAGAGAACTTAATCAACACTAACTTAAATTCAGGGACACAGACCACTGCATGAAGAGACTGAAGTGTGATGACATGATTTCACAGAGTATTACGCTGCTGCGGGCTTTACCGGTCGGGGCCATTCAAATCAAGGAGTAAGATTATTGTGCGTCAATGTCGTTCAACAGCAGCAGTGCCCATTGGTGAACTAGCAAGTACGTAGTGCCCCAACAGCTTTAAGATGTTCCACACCCCTAAGAAACAAGTTCGCATTAAAGCTATTTTAAGTATAACAAAACAAACAGAACACGCATCTCACCTCAAGTGGCAGTACGTCATAGACTCAGGACACAACAGCGGCTGTCGACCATTGGAGTAGATGGACAGCACGAGAGCTTCAAAACCGTAGCGTAAGAAAGATGCGTGCGACACCGCGCGCATGACCGGGTTCATGTCCGCCAGGAGTGCCAAATAGCCCGCGTACACTATCATAGCACACGTCCAGACTGCGCCCAGGAATGTGCCGTTCTGGATAGACATAAATAATATAAGTACTTAATAAAATAAAATAAACATTCATTCTCTGACAGACTTCGCATAACCTACACAGCTGGGCTGGGTTAGAAGCAAGAAATTTTCATAGAGTTCAGTCCTTAAAGGCCGGTTTTTTGCTCCGTAGTTAACTTAACCGTTCGTTAAAAATAGCAATTAATAAGTAGTTAAATTTTGGAAAAAAGTATTGATTTGATCAACACATTTTACACATTTTTCATTTTTAACGAATGGTGAGTTAACAACTCAAACCATTAGTTAAAAATAAAAAATTCATTAAATATAAAATAATATAATAAAAAAAATTGTTGAGTTAACAACTCAAAACACCGGCCCTAAGTAACGTAGAGAGCACTAAGGAAATATTTTTGAAATTTTTTTCCGTTATTGGGTACGTGCGTGTCATCTGCCACGTGTAACGAAACACGCGAGCGAGAACAAACTTCAACATAAACAAAACAAGTCACGTGCCACCGAGAGATAACACGATGATTCAAATGAGTTCACTAGGTCCAACCTTTGTTACCTAACCTAAGGTACTAATGATGTTATTTATTATAATATTAAACTATTAATTAATAACATGTAATTTAAAAGCGGATGTCACTCGGAAATTACAGTAGGCATGTTTGACCTTTTTCTAATTATAGATACTAATCGTAATATAATTGTATTATACAAGACAAATGATAATTAAAAAAAAAAAAATGAACAATTTTCAAAACAAATGATGAACTTTTTATTTGAGTCCTGTGGAAGCCTTTGGCACGTCCCGCATCCTCAGGATCTTCATTTGGAGTATTCTAGTCAAAGCTACTCAACATCAGACTACCCGTTTTTAGGTGTTGGGATTAGCTCGTTAGCCTAGCCAGACGTGACCAAGGAGTATGAATTCTTCAAAACACAAAATAATAACTTTACGGAAAAACAAAACGGGAGTATCACAAGGTTACATTATTGGTCCGTTTTTTTTTTCAAAGCCACCTACGTAGGTAGGTCTAGAGTGTTAATAGGGCGGTACTTACAACAGGGTTAAAGCAGGTCCCGATGACAATGCCCATAGCCTCAGCGAGTAGCGCGACGTTGGCAAGCGTGATGACGAACATGAGAAACCGGACCGGCTCCAACGGCTGACCGGATAGGAAGTACGACGGCACTGAGTACACGAAACTGTAGATTACCTGTTGAATAGACAAAAATGTTACTTATCTACATTACTTATATGCTCTCAGCAGTCATTATTTTTCAATTTCTTGATTTCTGAATGTCGCTACAAACAGTCAAAAAGGTTGGTCCTGGCATACTCGTATGTCAGGCCGGAAGTTTGGGTTGATAGCGATAGAGAAAATGTAGAGCTGAGTGCTTATCGAAATGGCAGTGTACACACAGCAGCAGGTCAAGTTACCACAAACTGTCAAATTTTCTCATTCGATTTTGAACAGAGCCTTCAACATATCCAGGTTTAAAATAATTTGGAGAAATTTGTCAGTTTCGTATAACCTGAGGGGCAATTCCCGTATTTTTAAGACCGTTCGCATTCTAATCTCAGTCTCAATCTGTCAAAATTACAATCAATTTACATACATTTTTGACAGGTTTTTGACATTGATTGTCGCTGAGATGAGATTGCGACTTGAATTTGAACGTTTTTTATGTACGAGAATTGACCTACTGATGTGCTGGTGACTGTACATAAAAGCAAAGCTAATCTCTTTCACCGGGTTTTTTGTTAAAGTGATTTTCGGTAATCGTTTGTTTAGCCTTATAAGGCTTTACATTTTTAACACGCTTTTATTAGCTTGGCATGTATCTTTGGTCTATTTATCTATGTAACGGAATTTTTGAAATCTATTTTCATCCCCTTCCAAACGTCGGATTGATTTGAAACTTCGCACACTTATCAAGGACCGATGACAATGCCATAATTTTAATAGTTTGTCCTATTATCCATGCCAGGATCCTCAGGATTAAAAGTTATAAATAAAAAAAAATGGTTTAAATGATATTTACATGGTTATATCGTTGACCGTACACAATGCTTACGGTCAACGATATAATATCAAAACTAGCACACACACACACACATATACACACATGCAACCGTATAAAATAGAAAGAGAGGAAGATCGCTTGGATGGGGCATAGGTAACGCTTTTTCGTTAGGTACGTGTCGATTTCTGCCATTTGAATCTACTGAAAGCCAAAAGAATTCGTTGCAAAAGAAACAATAGAAAAAAAATAATAGTAAAAAAAAAAAAAAATAGTTTAAGAAAACACGCTTTTTACTTTTTTATCATAATTCTTATTTTAAACTCATTGGAAGTTATTTTCAACTTTTTTGTTCGGTTTTTTTTAAACTGTTATTTTTTATTTCAAGTAAGTACTTACATAAAATATTATAGGTAAGTATCATTATTAAAGTCCTAAAGGTTTTGGAAATACCAAATTACCACGAAAAAACATGTCTTGTTTTTTCCGGGCGCTAACATCATAATGAATTTCATAATTAATAAAATAATATTATCACATTACTAGCAAGTCACATTTTTTGCAGAGTTAACGTTATTACCACACGGTTTTTTATTCATGTGCCCTCAGACCAAAGTTATTATCACACTTAATCACCGTTTCATATGACCTTCGGACACATGTTGTGTAGGTACTCAAAACCCTGTGACATTTTCCATTGCCGTGCACGTGTTCTGTTCTCGAGCTCGTTATTTCCACAATTATGGCACACTATGATTTAATTACAGTAGTTTACCTGTATAGGCTTGTGGGTTACTGATGACAAGCTCTCATTATGATTTAATTATAGATCAGAGGTACAGTCATGGAGTTTTATTTTGTAGCAGATTGACACACTGCGACAATTTTCAGTGTTGTAGAGATATTTCAAACTAGTGTCCAAGAATATAATATAATAATAATAATTGACATACACAACACACATACATCCTAACACACACACACACAATTCCAGTCTTACACGCACACTCTGTTTAACTTTTAAATGTAACCCATTATAGTTTTAAGTTGTTTTATTTGTATTAAAATTGTAAAATAGAAGTAAACAAGTATTCATATAATGTAAAATGAAAACTTGTTGATTCCAATAAACCTTTTTTGTTTTTTTCTTTGTTTTTTTTATCTATTTTCACTACAAGACACAAACATCAGTGTAGCCCTGGCTCTTGTACTAGGAGTTCCTGTTTCACAAGAGCCATAAGAGTATCAGTTGTAATTCGAACATAGGGTAAATTTTAGGATAGTTGGCTATCGCCTTTTTAATACTGTGGTATACGAGGGAAATAGGGTGATAGCTATTAGGTTTTATTTTTTATTTTAATCATTATTGTTTGAATCGGAGTTTTTATACACACGGATACGTCAACCTCATCATGCCTTATCCAAACGACAATAAAAACTACTACAGAAATGGAAATCTTAATCATTGAAGTAGGTACACTAACTAGCCGACATAATTATTGTTTCAGCAACGTCTGGAGTTCGTTGTGCCAAAATGCTTTGAACAAGCCCTACCTCTAATATTTTTAAATGGAACTCATTCATAAAGATTTCCCTTTCATCCTTGTTCCGTTTAACTTTTTCCTGGTTTCAGGAGCACTATGACATTCCTTTGTTTAGTTACGAAGTTCGCTATCACTGTATCTGGGTTTTCGTCAAAGCAAATGTAAATACTAGCATGTGGTGGTAAGGTCGTTTTTGAACGATTTCTTTTAGCGATATGACCGCCCATTGTCACCTTATGTAAAATTTATAAGTCTATGTAATTCATAATAATGAGTTTTCTGTTATATTTCCCTAACTTCTGGAATCATCGATATTCGATGCGAGGAAGAAGACATAAGGTTCATAGTTTACCTGCAAAGGCATGCCAGTGACTAGTAACGCTGCGTAGTACGTTTTCAGGTTGTACCAGTTGTTGAAATTCTCCTTCTTCAGTATTGACATTTCGGTGGGTACTAGAAACAGAGAAAAAATCATGATTTAACAGTTGTTTTATTGTACACACGGCTACACATCAAGCTATACAGTACCAGTTTACACTGACCTCTCATTGTAAGGACATCCTATACAATGGAAAGTTAATCAGTTAATTTTTTAATTTTAATTTAATTTAATTTTAATCAAAACTGTCAAAGCCATTCCGGCTTTCATTTTGACAGTTCAACGGGAAGTCGGTTGGTGCCTCAACGCTTAAAATTGTCTAAGGGGCCTCTGCGAGTTGGCTGCGGCCCCTCGTAGGCTTTCCAAAGGTCCGGGACCCTAGGGTCTATATTTATTTTGGTTCACCAACGATTGTTTGCACAGGTTGTATGCTAAAAAGTAACATGCAGAAATATAAATGCAACAGTGCAACAATCACTTATAGGTAAACTCCGCATGCATAAAGGAGTTGTACAATTTTATAATATTAATCTAGTTTAAAAAACGAAAAATACTACCTAAGCTAAAGGACTAAATAATATAACAACTTATGGAACTAATAACATTTAAATATATTATAATTATATTCTCTCTCAAACGAGAAAATGAAAAGTTAAACTATCAAGAAAGATACAATTTATTATATTAATCTAGTTTATAAAAATAAAAGAAAATACTAATCTTAAGGTCTAAGTTATTAATATAGGTAACATCGTAAGGAACTTAATTATACTTAAATATCTATTCTCTCTCAAACGAGACAATGAAAAGTGAAGCTATTTAGCAAGAAGCTTAAAAAAATTGGCCTTCAATCTGCCCAGACTTTCAAAGTGCAAATCAATTTGATCACTGCAGCTATTTACAACCTTGCATAATCTCGCATAGGGGGAATTGGAGCCTAGAACCGTTCTTCTCTGCGGAGGGCAGAGTGGTGTAATCACACTGCGAGGAATTCTTGAGGGTGCACGGAAATTAAAAGTGTGCAATATTTGTGGGCAGTCAATTTTGTGGTGCATTACTTTGCACACAAACATTGCGTCATTAATGCGTCGGCGATTGTCAAGCGAAACCATTTTAAAGTGTGTAAGTCTGTTGCTGTACGAACGTACTTTTTTGGTTATTCCGCTAGAAAACGCCAAGTGCCATAGAAAACGCTTTTGAACGCGTTCTAGACGCAACGAGTGTGTGGCATAATGTGGACGCCAGATCACGCTACAATATTCCAACATACTTCGTATTAAGCAATTGTAAAGCAAAATTTTAGTCTTACAGCACCTAAACTGTTTGGAATTCCTCATGACAAATCCCAGCATCTTAGAGGACTTTTTTATTATATTGTCTATCTGGGGAATAAAAGTTAACTTACGGTCAAACATAACATCAACACTCTTATTGTATCCAGTTCCGCAATCTTTACTCCATTGATATAATAGTCTTGGTCTATTAAATTATGTTTTCGCGTAAATTTAACATGGTAACATTTACTAGAATTTAGATGCATCTTGTTGGTTTGACACCATTGCACAAGCCTGTCTAGATCGCTCTGTAGCGCAGAGGCATCATCTTTAGATTTAACAATTTTAACAAATTTTAGGTCGTCTGCATACATAAAGATAACAGAGTGAAGAAAATAATTGGGAATATCGTTAATAAAGAAATTAAATAAAACAAGCCCTAGATGAGATCCCTCTGGCACGCCAGACGAGATGCATCGTAATTCAGACTGAAAACCGTTATAACCACATAGAAAGATCTACCCACGAGATATGAACTCAACCATGAGAGTAACGACCCGGTGATGCCATATGCGCGCAATTTGATAATCAATATTCCATGTGACACCTTATCGAACGCTTTACTAAAATCTGTATAAATGACATTCGCTTGGAAACCTGAGTCTATTCCCTTCGTTAATAATTCAGTAAACAGTATTAGGTTGGTAGTTGTGGATCTAGACTCCACGAAGCCATGTTGCTCCTGACTTAGGTACAGCTTTAAGTGATTGGGAATGTGGGGGCAGACCAAAGACTCAAAAATTTTAGCAAAGGTAGACAAGATTAATATGGGTCTATAATTAGAAACCATGTCGTCATTATTTGATTTGTGTATGGGAACCACCTTCGCTATCTTCCATTTAGAGGGAAAAACTCCAGAAGCCAAAGACTTATTAAAAATAAGTGACAATGGTATAACCAACTCAGCCGCACACTCGGAGATAAAAATAGGTGGTATTCCATCTGGCCCTGCACCCTTATTGCAGTCCAGGTTTTTTAACTTATTGTATAAAGCCTCACAATCAATAAACAGATTTGATAAACTTAAGCTATAATTTTGAAGGTTATGTAAGTACGCTTTATTATTGAAATTGCCATCGTCCTGAGCGGGGCTATAAATAGAGGAAAAGTAGGATGCAAAAAACTCGCATATTTCTGTCCCTTCAGATGACGTAGTAGTACCATCTGTCATCGACAAAGGGTATGCACCCCCCTCGTCGTGCATAGACCCCCCTCGTTTAGCTTTTATGTAAGTCCAGAACAATTTGGGGTTTTTTGTGAGTTCGTTTTCCAAGTTTTGTAGCAAACTGTTGCGAGGTCATCACAGCGTTTACTGATTATTTTTAATTCAATTTTATCTAACGGGTTCTTAAAGACATTGTAGCGTTTTCTGATTTTGTTTTTAGAGTTTAGCATTTTAATAAGACTTCGGTTAAACCATGGTGGGTATTTTCCAGTCTTGGGTACTTTAGTAGAAATATTTTTTTTTATAGCCATATCAATAATGTCGTAAAACATATGCACCATCGCATTGACGTCATGTAGTCCCGCAAATCCCGAGATATTTCAAAGACTGACTGACTGTTGACTGGTAGAAAATGCCTCAAGCATTAAGTCCGTCTTTGTACAGTATTTTTTTTTACTTGTGCATAAAGTTTTAATAAATAAATAAAAAAAATATTAATAAATAAGTGAACAATTTTTAATCCAAATCTCCTTATACTTAAAATTTAAGAAATATGTATACTACTTATATACAAAAAAAAAAAAAATCTTATAGAAATAGACTAATACTTGACTTTTTTTTTGTTCACATTACCCCTTGTAAACTTATTTTGATTTACGATAACTTAAATGTTGAATACTACGTTAGTACGTTACCCCACACTAGTCGCTTAGCCACTTGTTGCTGATCAAATCCTCTTGCATGGTTTAACCCTTTTATACATACAGATATGTATAAATATACATGTAAGTATATACTTTCTTACATACCAGAGTATACAGAGAAGAAAGTACAAAAAAAAATTGACGGTATCTCTACAATAGTTATGGTTTCATCACCAATGAAGTATCGTGGATAGCTTGTTTCTTGTCTTTAGTACCTAAAGCAGTAAGAAAAAATATGCAAAATCTAAAATTTTCTGTTGGATAATGTAAATAAGAATAAAAACTACCACCCTGCAAACCGCTATTTTATCCTAGTATGCAATTACCTATTATAAAATAAAATATGTTTTCAATTTACACGTTTCTTGCCAATGTTGCCGGCAAGTTTGGAAACATTCGCGGCAGTTTTGGTAACTTTCGCAATATTGCCAGCAATTTTCATGCCTAGTCAAGTCAAAAAAATATCCTGTTTAGTATTTATTAAAACAAGATATTTTTTTCTAGACAACATTATAAACATTATAATCATTAAAACAATTTCTTGACGCAAATTAAGAAAAACCTATAGGTATTACTGATATTGTTTTTGTTTTATCCTAAGTTCCGCCATGGATTGTTGTACTAAGAAAAGGAAATACCTAAAAACTGAAGGCTTCTTTGCGCAGAAATAAAGTAACAGTAGGTATTAAAATATGTATAATGGCACTATCTCCCCACCATGCATCATTTTGGTTATTATTACGGACGACACACTGAAAGTTTTAAGAATATGCCAGTAAGAAAAGCAGCCGATAAAAAAATATTAAAATTTTGAATTAGGAACTTTTTGGGAATCTGTAGATGTGTAATGAATTCATATGTCATTTGTTTTTACAAATTGGCGGCAACTTAAAAAGTGTATGTCGTGCGTCGAAATGGATTTGACTAGAGGAAAGTTTCGTTCAATGATTTATTACGACTTTCGTTGCGGTCTTACTTAACAACAATTTCACGATAGTCTGTGGTTAGCATTTCATGACGAAGTTCATCCCGGGCCACTGTTTACAACTGGTTTAATGAGTTTAAACTTGGTCGAAGTAAACTCACTGATGATTCGCGAGAAGGACGTCCTTCTACGGCGACTACTGAAGATAACGTGAGTGCTGTGCGGCTAATGATAGAAGCTGATAGAAGGGTGATATATCAACAGATTCGGGCAGCTTTAGGCATGGGTATGAGTCAAGTACAAAAAGTCTTACATAAACATTTAGGTGTCAGAAAGCTATGTAGGTACTAGATAATCTCATAATTTGACGGAAGATCTAAAAAGCCATCGTTTGGATTGGTGCCGCTCAATGCTTGAAAAGTATGACGGAGGTGAATCGAATGCTGTATGACATCGTCACAGGTGATGAAAGCTGGATATATTTTTACGAACCCAAAACTAAAAGACAATCTGCGCAATGGATGTTTCCATTCGAAGATTTGCCGACAAAAGTAAAGAAGGGCAGAAGTCAAGGGAAACAGATGATTGCCTCATTCTTTGGACGGGCGGTTTATTTCGCAGCAATTGTCCTAGAAGATAAAAAGACTGTCACTGCAGATTGGTATGTCAGTCTTTGTTTACCAGTTGTCCTGGGAACTGTTAGACAGCAGCGCCCAAGAAGCAGTATCCTCCTCCACCACGACAACGCTCTAGCTCACTCCGTCAGACAGACTGAGCGAATATTTGACTATCGAAAGTGTAAAGTTAGTAAGTCATCCTCCTTACAGTCCTGACCTGGCACCTTGTGACTTTTATTTATTTCCAAAAATAAAAGATAAACTTAAAGGAATTCGTTTTATGAACCCTGAAGATGCTGTGCCTGCGTTTGAAAAACGCGTGGATGAAATCCCTAAAGAAAAGTGGGCCCACTGCTTCAGTCAATGGTTCCATCGCATGCGACGGTGCTTACGCGTGGATGAAATCCTTAAAGAAAAGTGGGCCCACTGCTTCGAATTCCAATAAAAATATTAAAAGGCATCATTCCATTTTTTATTTTTTTTAAATTTCAGTGTGACCCACGTATAACGGATGGATATGACCATTAATTTATTGTGTCACGCTAGAATTAGGTAGGTTATAGTAGGTAATTTCGATTATAATAGGTGAAGCAATATCTTTCAACTGTTCACAGTATTAGTGTACGTAATCGGTGGTTTAACTTGGAAGGAAGTTTTTCTTACCTACTAATACAATAAAAACTTAAAGCTCAGGTTGATCTACCTTGGGCACGCCACAATTGCGTCGATAAGCCCCCTCTTTGAGAAGTGGCTAGAGAGGCGCCACGGCCTCCTCACCTTCCGCCTGACGCAGATCCTCACCAGATACCTACGGTTGTTTCGGGAGGTTCCTGTTCCGGATAAGGCGGGAGGAAACGCCCGGGTGTCATTGTGTAGTTCGCCCGGAGGACACGGTGGAGCATACGGTGGAGGTCTGCCCGGGCTTGGGCGGAACACGCCGTGTCCTCGTGCAGGCGATTGGCGGTGGCGATATCTCGCGTCCGGCACTGGTCCAGGCCATGGTACGGAGCGAGAGGGCTTGGGAAGCCGTCACCTCCTTCTGCGAAGCAGTAATGTTCACGAAGGAGTAGGCGGAGCGCGTGAGGGAGAGGCAAAATTCGCGCCCTCACTCCCCTAGCCGCCACAGGAGACGCCCTGGGCGTCGGGAATCCCAGGCCGATTCCCGGCCACCGTAGGCGCGGGCTTGCGGACGGCAAGCAATGGGTAGCTTGCCGTCCGATAAGGACCAGGCCCGGGTCGATGGCGCGTTGTGTTCCACGCGCGCCTCAAAGAGATGTCAGCAACAATGATGGGGTCCGCTAGGGCCGATGCCTGCCAGGGTTGCGGAAAAGTCCGAAAGGGTTATCGTGGCCCCTGGCACAGGCAACTGAAGGAACACGGGTGGGTTTTAGTCAGTAAGAGTCTGACACGCCCTCCCGCTCCACCCAGAGCGGGGGAAGTTATTTGATGACTTCACACACTCAGAAAAAAAAGAAACAAGGTCTACCTACATGTAGCAAGAACTGACAAAAAAAAATTCAAATGTTATAAAGACTGCAACTAATATCTAACAAAAAGGTAGGTATGCCAAACAAAAAAGGTACCTTGACATGGTATGGAACAACATTCTGACTTACCGACCGACAGAAAACTGGCCCTGACCAATTGCAGATCGGACGGGACCGCTTGATGAAGTCAAAGCCCGGACCACGCGGTCTTAGGAACACCTTGACCCTATATTGTAGGTGGACAAAACATACCTAAGCCTTGTCAAAAATCTGAATAGTCTTGACTCACGTTTTGAAAGTCCTTAACATTCATCATTATTTATTTTCTCTTAAATGCACAATGTTGGTGCATGATGCGCTTATTGCCAAAATATCCATTACCTATATCAGCCAACCTTTAGGTGGAAACAATATTTTTCTGAACGACTTGTAATAGTAGAATAATCAGAATAAGGGAACATAAATGGAATCCACTAAGATCTTGTTGTTTTATTTACCTTATTGTACTTGTAGACAAAGATTATATATTTTTAATTTTTAAAACGTAAAAACCAAATATCAGTAGGTGGTATATAAAAAATATATAAAACTATACTTATAAAATTTATATTAAGTTAAAATTACAGCAGGGTCGAGGTTAACATTACGTCCATTAAGTTGATTATAGGTGTGTGTGTAATCACATTTTCTCACTATTATTTCACAATAACGTCGTGAACTAATAACAATAATTAGTAATTAATTAAACAGGAAATAACAAGCTGACGATCGTAATTAGTCCATATTCTTTGTAATATTTTTTTTTGCTGTCTATGTGTTGTCTACTTGGCGCTACGAAGAATCGAATATATCCGCAAAAATGTTAGCCTTTAGTGATTAGGTGAGGATGCTGGAAGAATTAAAAACTAACAGATTTATATACAGATTGGCAGGAACATCAACGCGCAAACTGAAACAATGAATTCAGTACATGATTCTAGTTATTTAAATAAAAATCTGCTGTGTCCTACAAAAGTGCAATACCAGAACAGTGGAACACCAGATTTTTTTTTTAAATAACCGACGTAAAATTTTTAAGCAGGGCGGGTCTCCAGATTCATGTACTGGATCCGTGGTAACCGGCTGTGCGTCGATGTTCCTGCCACCCTGTATTCAGGGTGAAATTGAATTCATGGGCTATATTTTAAATGGTCATTGTACTCATCATTATGAACAACTTTTACTATGGACCAAACCTGAAATCTCAAAAAAAATCTGCTGTTCCCTACATTTATGTTTGCATAACCCTTCAAAATGTAGGGAACAGCAGATTTTTTTTGAGATTTCAGGTTTGGTCCATAGTAAAAGTTGTTCATAATGATGAGTACAATGACCTTTTAAAACAATGCCCATGAATTCAATTTCACCCAGAATACTTACAACTAATAATCAAGTAGGTGGTAGGTACGTATTCAAGAAACGCTACCTAACAAAATGATAAAAACAAAATAATAAAACGAAGTTATTGAATTTTTGGTTGTTTAAATTGCATTCCTATAATTGCAAACCACAAAACTACAAGGTGGGCCAAAAGAAGTCATCCGATGTTGTTTGGCTCTCTTTTTTTTCTGAAATGAAAAACTTCGATTCTGTTTTTTGATTATGTTTATTTGAACCTTTAGAATTTTATTGTCAAGTCGAGAAGATTATATCGGCTAAATGGGCGCCGTCATCATTGATTACCATTTTATGGCATTTTTCATCACTTCGGCGAGAACTTCGGGCGACAGATTCTCGCACTCGTGTCGAATGTTGTCCTTGAGGGCTTCCAGAGTCTCGGGCTTGTTCACGTAAACACGGGACTTCAAAAAAACCCACAAAAAAAAGTCTGGAACGCTTAAATCGGGCGATCTTGCAGGCCAGTGCAAATCGCCAAAACGAGAGATGAGGCGACCCGGGACCCGGGGCTTCCAATAGGGTGATTTCTTTTGGCCCACCTTGTATATAATTTATGCAAAAATATTGTATTAAATATTCAGCTAATATTTCTAAGAATTTGGCTGTGATTTAGACAGGTAACTACAGAAAACAAAAGAGTTTTATACAGGCAAAGATATTCACCTTCGCACTACTATTTTTTTGATTTTGTATGTGTGCAGGTACATAATAGACCTTTAAACTTAAAACAAAGTTAAAACAATGATGTAAAACATTTGACTACTAAGGGCCGGTTTTTTGATCAGTAGTTAACTCAACCATAAGTTAAAAATAAAAAATTGCCAAAATGTGTTGATCAAAGCAACACATTTTGCCATAATTTAACCATAGTTTAAAATTTTACCTTATGGTTCAATTTTGGCAAAATGCGTTGCTTTGGTCAACACATTTACAATTTTTTTTATTGTTAACGAACGGTTGAGTTAAAGAACTACGGGTCAAAAAACCGGCCCATAAGGACACTCAGAACATTGATTAAAAGTAGTTGCAACTTAGCTGCGGGCTGCCTCGTTATTTCACTGTAGGTACTTGTGTACATATCTATTACTTTATTTTAGTAGTTGATGTCAGATGAGCTTGCCTTTTATGAGGATGTTACATCACATTACAGACGTGCTCGTAGACAACGAAATTGGATACGTCAAAAAGGTCACATGAAAAAACAAGATTATTCCCAGGTAGGTTGATTCCTCTATGAAGATAATTAGAATTGGTAGGAAGTAACTTGATTTGCTAGCCTTGATATCCGCACTTAGTTGCTGACCATAAAATCTAATTATCTACGTACGAGTTTGTTCTAAGCTGGTTCTTTATTATAATTAAATTTGTCTCATTCTGTTTGTTAGCAATTTAATATCTCTGCAACTTTTAGAGTGTACGTACTAGATTTTTTAACTGTATTTTATTTAAAGAGTGCATACTTTTTACAAGATTTATATTAATTGGCTTCGTTCGTACCTACGTGTTTTCGGTTACTCTCCTTGTCTGCCATTTTTTTACATTGCTTTTCGTACAAATAAAGGTTCATCTAGTTGCAAAGCATAATAAATATAAAATAAAGATAAGCTTTAATGTACCGGTCGTACGCAAATTATAGCGAAAAAGGACAATTTCGTTTCAAAGAAATATTAAAATGGTAGAATTTCCACGTAGTCCGACACCACGAACTAAAAAGGTCAACGAATTATGTGTCATTAAAACGGAATTACTTTTATTTTAACCTCTGGGTCACAGTCTGGCAAGTTCAGTAGTCAAAGATACCATGCGAGATGTGGTTAGGTTAGGTTAGTAGTTTTTTATAGTAGGTTCCTAGCTACACAACTTGTAGATATCTCCTATTATTATTGCAAGACCTGTACGTGATCCTGAATCACTCCTGTCTTAGGTACTTTTTTGAGTTCAAAGTCAAATCATTTATTTCAATAAGGCACATAAAAGGCACTGGTGAATGTCAAAATGTACAAGAAAATAGAAATGATTCTAGTTCACTACCAAATGGTAGTTTCGTATGGAGACGAAGATTTAACTAAGGACATGTCATAGCTATTCTAATATCTAAACCCATTCCAAAAATAAACCTGTGAACACTTACTTTTAAGTACAGCAGGCATGAGCGACGTATAACAGAGATAGACGATGCTGACCAGTAGGAAGCTGAGGTTACTAAGCGTCTTGGAGCCATCATTGCCAGCTTGCTCGTATAGCAGTCCGAGGAGAATTCCGATCACCATGTGCATTAGTAACTTGAGGTGGGATACTGTCTGTGAAAAAATGATGGTTGTGAGTATAGTGATTTAAAAGGCAATGGGAGTGGTTGTTATTTTTGGTTCTTAGGACCAAAATGTCGTCTTTGTGCCTGCCTACTTTGTTTTCTGTTTTAAGTATGCCCGAACCATTTGGTGGCGTAGTCTCTTACCCTCCATATTAGGATAGGTTACCGTTTAGTTAAGTTGCGCCTAACATTGGACTCTTATTTTTTGTAAGTTTTATTTAAAAAAATGCGTGTTGAATAATTTGTAAGGACCACAGCATTTCAATGAGTTGTGATTGTTTCGTTCGATCCGTGTTTTAGACGACATCTACGAAAAAACACAACCGAATTGGAGCTTCAGGTACCTACGCCGTTTTTTATGTTCATGAATTTATATTTAGATAAATTACTAGTCAGTAAATATAACCAACTGATGATAACACTGTTTATAAACCATCATAAGACTTGGGTTAAGTTGTGTTGTTTACCTACTTGTTATGCTTTATAAAAAAAAAAAACACTATTTTGTATCATTGTATAATCATCGCAATTAACCGTTAGTAGGTACCTAATTATAACCCGTTTATCGAATATTGTAGGTTTTATCGTAAGATAATAATGATTGTGTGGTTCCGAGGGGTTCCAATTAAGATGTATTTTAATAAAGTAATTATCAAGAAACTGGTTTAGTCGACGCCATGACAGATCTTAGACACATTCTACATGATTACCTGCACGTCCGCCACACGTGAACATAAAAATGACTTTGGTTAATAAAGTAGTAGAATTTGTACCAACTTATATCGTCGTACCTACTGGTATAACTAAGTTCTACCCTTTATCTAAAGTGGATCATCGCCTGTAATTAACTGTAATGCTAATGAGTCTTGGTCCAATTAGTTTTAACACATTTAAAACAAGTCTTATAAGTAAGCGGAAATACGAATGCGTCTTTGTTTCCGTCAATATATGACATTAAAATTATAAAAGTTTCTTGTGTGACATTTTGGCCATTTCACCCTGAGGAATATCAAAAAGTCATGGGTAGCTAAGTTGTAGGCAATCAGTCATTCAATTAAAATGCTGGCCCAAGGTAATGAGGAGTGTCCTGTGCTGTCAAATTAAAGAAATAGCATATAGTTTTTGGACTTAATGGTTTTTCGATTTATTATCGTACCTAATTTATATTGTAGATGATTTTAATAAGAATTAACTTATAATGACATCTTTTTTTTATCGGTCTCTAATGAGAAGAGCAATTGACATAGTCTCCATACCCGGGTATGAGACTTCGTCAGAGGTTTCATCGAGTATAACAACATTTCTGTAGTTCTGAAGCTTCATAAATATTGTTACCGACACGTTTACACAGTAATATTTATTTGTCGTTTATGTTACCTATGTTAGCACTTAGCACGTTATGCACGTGGGTAAATAGACCGTAAATGCAACGCAAATAGGTGCATAGTATGAGACCGTTACGAATAGTTAATACTTACTTGTTAAACGTAGCACTTGCGACAATACTCAGCAGGAAAAGGGCCATAAGACGGGGCCATAGAGCCCATAGGAAGGACATTATAAGTAGGTAGATCATAATTTAAGGACATACCTATGTATGTTTAAGATCTGGGTTAGGGCATAGATAAAGAAAATTACTTCGTGCAGATGCGAAGCTGCGGGTCTCCCTCTGCACGAAATCCGTAGTTTCTTCCTACTCCGTATCACCTTCAAGCACCTGATTAGTTCGGGATCCGAACTAAGGATAATTTCAACACGATTTGGCAGCAGTCCGTACTCCCGATGTGTTTTGCCCGTCCGAAACAGTTAATTAATTGGGAGTAACCCTTAATTCCGAAGTATCGAACTGCTTTCGGATGGGCCACTAAGTAGGTATATTCGTTGGCGGACTTAAAGAGTAGGCCCTGCTACCACAACACAACAGAATATCAGGACGCTTCATCGCTTTGGACCAGTCATGATTGTACCGGGTAATATTGCCTACCTTTAAAAAAAATACTATCAACTACCTGATTAGAAAAATATAAGTGTAAATTTGAACCGCCAGTTTTGCTTCTAAACGAAGTAACTTTCTATCCTATTTATTTTTCTACAGTTAGGGACAGGCACAAGGACCAAAGATTACAGAAATCAAACTTACCCAGTCTCTGTATTGCTGCATTATACACCGTTTGAACAGCTTGCCGAATTTGTATAGTTCGTGAGGTGGATTGATTATGATGGAGGTTTTCCCAAGAGATATCACTTCGCTTAATCTTTCGGGGACCGGTAGAATTGCTGGCTTTTCTACCCATTCGTAGTTTGAACATTTCTCTGCTAGGAACTCGTTGAAATTTCCGTATTCACCCGTCGCTATTTCTAAAACTGGAGAAATATTTTTTGAGGATAAAATATATAGTTGGTAGTTCTAAATAATAAATATGTATTTATACTTCTAATACAACCGTTATAGGTAACTAATGATCAAAGATCTACAAATGACAGCTGGAGCCACCGGCTTCACGTGCTGTCCGAGGCACCAGGGGTCTCGTTATTGTACCTAACTATAGGTAGTGGATGCTCACCCATCGATCGACCCGTGCAGCTGTCATTACTAACCCACATGCTACCTCCAGTTAATACATTTTATAATGTTTATTTATAAACTTTAAAAGCATGAATTTACAATTGATTAGCAACCTGTATAACGCGTTATGCGCGTTATTAAACAATTTAAATTCTTGAAAACTAGTTCACTTCATGAAGAGAATTCGTTCTATGTAATAAAATTCACTTGTCGGTGTGGCAATATTTTACTTTGGTAGGGAGAGCTACCAATTTGATGGGATACCTAACCGAAAGTTAGATAAATTGCACAAATTAAAGAAAATATAAGTTTATTTTAAGTATGTATTTCAGTTTATAATAACTATTAAATTTGCTTAACAACCAACTATGTGAACCGTTGTGCCATCCAGCATGGCAATTATTCAAATTGTTTTAAATAAACGTCTAAATTTAACTTTTCTCATGGGCTTTTAATTAGCATTAACACCTGAGTTATGGCCGATTTAACTGAAATAACATTCAAGATTAACCAATAAAATAACAATGGCTGAATATTAATTTACATGTAAACGAGTCGTACAAAATGATTGATGAACTATTCATTCAGTGATTTAATGCTCTTTGAGTTAATAATAAGTTATGGGAGGTTTGATTGATGCATACGTAACGACTTAAAATATAAGCCTGATAAAACAATATTGTTTGATTTTAATATACAAGTCTCGTAGTTCTGGCGGAATTTCGGAACTAAGGCGTCGATCACACTGCGAAGCTTAAAATTGGATAGTATTGAGAACCTTTTTGTACGCTTTTTAATTGAAGACGATGGAATCTTTTGTCATTGAGAGACACAAAACATAACATTATAATGCCAGCATTGAATAAGATTATCATAGAATTCTATTTTATGAAACAAAGGATCCTAATTAATTTTAATGAGGCCTGTTTCTAGTGAATAAATTCGGTTTAATTAGGTACGATGTATAAATACAGGCCATTCATATTAAGAGTGGAATCTACCATTATAATTATATTTAAGCATGTTTTATCTTGAACGCAGAACCACATTGTGCCATTTTATAGCTACCTACGTATTTTACTTTCAAACTTTTGGCCACTGTAAGCTAAGCTATATACATATATAAAAAAAAAAACAACTAGGTTAAGTGTTATTATGTTATGTTCCTATGTTTGTTTACCCGAATCCTGTATTTCGGTTAAAGGGCCAGTTAACTATCAGGCCTGAAGCCTGCCCTTGAAGATCGTAGCAGAATTTCATATTTGTTTTTGCATGCAATTATTGCTAGTAGCTAAACCTTACTGTGGAATAGTGTTGCCTATGATAGCGTAGGAGAATTTTGAAGTTTCAAGGCCCAAAGGACTTATAATATATATATATATAATATATTAATATATATATAATATATTAATATATATATTAGCAATACAAGTGATTTCGAGACAAAAATGACATTCAAATATACTTACAGTAGTCAGCTGGATTGTGGTACATGGGGCACTGGAGACCAACGGATGCTAGGTAGGGTACTGTGTTGTCGCTGGGACCGTGGTATATGCAAAAACCCTCTGCGAGCATGTACACCTGAGTTGAACAAAATAAATTCTCAAATAAAGAAAGAAAGAAAATGCGTTTATTTGCGGTAAACATGACGCAATAAATAACACAAACACAAAAAATAAGAAAAGTTTGGGGGAAACATGCGTCACATCCACGCAAAACGGCTATCGCTCAGCATTATGCTGCGACCCTATGCAAGACAGAGCCCCAGCGCTGGTTTTCAGCGACAGCCGACGCTGACGTAGTGACGTCGTCCGGTGAGGCAAACAATAGTTAGGACGCTGTACGCAATTCTCTCAATTCTTTATTGCATACCGTAATGTATGGAATAGTTGATGGGGAAATAATTATATTTGTCACAATTTGGACCCTGTCGGGCACAGCATAGATAAAGTAGGAGAGAGGAGGAAGAACACTGGGTGTTTAATGTGATGTATTTTATTAATAGTATATTAGTTAGAAGTTATACTGTTTGATTAATACAGAATTGAATTTAAGAATTATATATATTATTGTTTTATAAATTATACACATTTATTTATTTAGTACTTAACATTGTAAAAACCATTTATTTTTTCAATTATTCTCGGTTTTTACAATGTTACTAAATAAATAAATGTATGTAATTTATAAAACGATAATTAAAGCTGGATATAAACAAGGATACTCATGAATGCAAAGCATAATGCAAATGTAAGCATAGGTATCAGAAACCGAATTTCATCATCGCTAGAGACCGGTTTCTTTATCTGACTGTTTCCTGTTTCATTCCTCTAAGTGTTTCGGTAAACTTTTTTATAAAATTGCGTTGCAGTTAGAAATCTAGTTTGCATTTTTTACACAATGGAGACGTCTGGGGGGGGGGTCCGCTTCAGGAAACAGGTTCTCCGACTAACCAAGCAACAGCTGCGTACAGTCACAGCAGCCGTAACTGGCCCCGGGTCATTTAATAAACACCTCTTTGTCTTAGGAGTCACAGACAGTCCGCTGTGCAGGGCCTGCATGGAGGACGACGAGACAGCAGCCCATGTGCTTCTAAGCTGCCCGGTGGTCACCACATACAGGGCAAAGTACTTCGGTAATCCAGGCACTCTACGTGAGATTGTCAGCAACACCAAGGCGTTGCTGGCCTTCCTCGAGGAGCTGGGGTGGATCGAATAATCGATTTTCCCACCCGTACGCAAAATTCGCGCATTGACGTGGAGTTGCGGACGCCAGCCGGTATTACCTATATCCTATAATGGAGACGTCATAATTTGAAACTCGGTTACGTAAATGAATGAAATTGGACTGGTCTTTAAGTTCAAGGCTGTAGGTAAAATAAATATGAAGTAGCATCTCTATTTTTATTTTTGTTCGCCCGTACTTCCCACTGCTGGGCAAAAGACTCCCCCAAATCCTTCCAGGAACTCCCCACTCCCGCGCTACCTCGAACCAGCCAACCTACGACCTACAACTCGTTTGTCGCGACCATAATGTGCATTAATTCAGTTCATCGTCACCCTATAATGTTCCCACTGCTGGGACACAGGCCTCCTCTCGGTGAGAAGGAGTGGGCCTTAATCCACCACGCGGGCGCAGTGCGGGTTGGTAGATGTCACATGTCTTCGAATTTTTGATTCTATAACATGTCGGTTTCCTCACGATGTTTTGTTTCGCTGTTTTGAGAGCAGTGGTGATGAAATCATTTACGCAAAGTAAAGCGTCTATCTGGGTTTGAACCTACGACCTACGACGAGTAGGTCGCGGCCGTTGCCACTGGGCCAACACTGCTCTCGTTTTCAGTTAGACGTTGTATATTGCAGGCAGTGTTGGGCAAATTTTAATTGCAAGAACAATTAAAGATTAACAATTGATTAATTGGTAAATGTAACCACAACCACTAACAATTAATCAATTGTAATTGTGGAAAATTACAATTAACAATTATTTAATTGTTAACTGTAGTAGTAATATTAACAATTAGTTAATTTTATATTGTTTTATGAATTTTAATTAAAACTAAGAATTAAAAAAATACTGCTGTATAATTTACAGCCGGTATATATAAATATATAATATACCCGTGTGGCTCCGGGTAGTAGAATAGTGCCCCCCATCTATTGAAGCAGTTTTTATGTAGAAAGAGAGATTTAGAAAAATTAAGCTATACTTACAGCCTTTGACCACTTTTTTATTCGTCTGAGACTTTACAGCTTAATTTTCCTAAACCTTTTACTAATTTCGTTTTGATAGGTACATGAAGTTAGTTGTTAGTTTTAATTGTTTCATAAAACAACAAAAAAAGTTAATTGCAATTATTTCAATTGTGAGTTACAATTGACATAGTTAATCAAATTAATTTAATTCGAAGGTACAATTAAAAGTTTAATTGCGAATAATTTAACGGCAATTACTTTATTAGTCAATTAACAAGTTAATTGACTAATTAATTGATTAATGTCCAACCATGATTGTAGGTTTAATTATAATAGTAGGTTCACGGCACGGTTAGAGCAGTTTTTAAGCGATTGACTCCTACGCTGCGTGTCACGGGTTCGATTCCCGCACGGAACAAATATTTGTATGACCTACAAGCTGTTGTTCCGGGTCTTGCTGTTTGTGTATGTGACTTTAAATGTTTGTAAACGCACCCACAATACCCTAGAAAAATCCATAGTGAGGGGCAGCGTTTAAAAAAAAAAGCCTGCCTTTTTTTTTGAGCAGGTATAGGATCACGTTTATTGATTTATTGATCATGCCTATTCCACGTATTCATTTTCACGTATTTTATTACGCTAAAAAACAATAGGTACTGAAATCACAACTTAATAAATGAGATTGGCAGTAAAACGCTTTGACTTTATCTACACGGTGATTTTTAATTCACTGTTAACCTTTCAGGGCGTGAAAGTACTCATGATTATGCGCAACATTTACTATGAGAGCAACTCTGAAATGTCGAAAAAAAATCAGCTGTTTCATACAAAAATGCAATATATACCCGATGAAAATGTATGCAGCAGATGTATTTTTTTTGCTATTTCGTAGTTAGTCTCATAGTGAGATTTGTTTATAATCATGAGTTATTTCACCGTTTCACCGTTAATCACCGTGTATACTAATACTTTATAGAGGTAAAAGTTTGTATGTAGGAGGTAATCTCTGGAACTACCGGTCGGATTTAAAAAAATATTATGCATTTGATAGCCCAATTCTTAAGGAAGGCTATAGGCTATTTAACATCACGCTAGGACCCTTAGGACCCGAGCAAAAACAAAAAAAGGCAGAAAGAACGCTAAGCGATAACGAAGTAGGTAATAGCGCGGGCAGGCGATGCGATGCGACGGGGTGAGTCGAGGGAACCAGAAATTTCACGCGTACGAAGTTGCGCGCAGAAGTTATTAATGATAATAATAATATTATTATTAATAATATATTATTCACCAGCAACTTGCTTTAAAATATAAACTTGTGGATACCGAGGTACCGTATTACAAGTATGCGCCCGACCCAGTTCTCGAAAATGACCAAGTCACGTTGTACTGGGATCGGTCTATCATTACTGACAGGACTATTGTCGCCAATAAGCCTGATATAGTGGTGATAGATCGATTAGCGCGCCGCACAATGATTATCGATGTTACCATTCCACATGACGAGAACCTCGTGAAAGCTGAGAAAGAGAAACAAATTAAATATCTCGACTTAGCACACGAGGTTGTTGACATGTGGAATGTGAGCTCGGCTGTCATTGTGCCGATTGTCGTATCGGCCAATGGCCTGATGGCCGAAAGCCTCGATCAACATCTTTCGAGGCTCTCGTTAGGCGGTTGGATCAAGGGCCTGATTCAGAAGGCAGTACTCCTCGATACGGCTCGTATCGTGAGAAGGTTCCTGTCTCTGGAGCCCTAACCACCGGTAGCTTGGACCCTGCTCCTGATACCGGCGGACCACTATTTTTATATTTTTAAATGTTTTTTATAAAAAATATTTAAAAATGTATTTATATGTATGAAAATAAATAAACGGAATAATAATATGAGACAACATCCACACAAGGTCTTCAGGTCCCGAACTAGGCAGAGCCTGTACTACGGTAACCTGATGACTGATATACACACTTATATACATATACACACCCAGACACAGGTCAAACAGACATGTTCATGCACACAAATGTTTGACTTGTCCGGGGATCGAACTCGGGACCAGCAGCTCAGAAGGCCGGGTCGCTACCAACTGCGCCAACCGGTCAGTCTAGTTATTATTTATTATTTAACACTTTAAGCACACAAATGTACAGAGGCGGACTTAATGCCATAGGCATTTTCTACCAGTCAACCTTTGGGTGATGCAGAGAAACAGTGGCAGGTGCAATTTATAATGATATTTTAGGATTAAATAATTTTAAATATATAGACACGTATAAACTTATTTACTATTTTCTCGGGACCAGCAGCTCAGAAGGCAGGGTCGCTACCAACTGCGCCAACCGGTCAGTCTAGTTATTATTTATTATTTAACACTTTAAGCACACAAATGTACAGAGGCGGACTTAATGCCATAGGCATTTTCTACCAGTCAACCTTTGGGTGATGCAGAGACAAACAGTGGCAGGTGCAATTTATAATGATATTTTAGGATTAAATAATTTTAAATATATAGACACGTATAAACTTATTTACTATTTTTATATTCTTGGCTTCCACGGAACACTTAAATCGCCTTTCAGCGCCAGTATTAATAAAATCTAGGAAAGGTCACTCTATATATAAGCACTCTATATATAATATAGCGCAATGATAATAATAGCTTAAATTGAATATTAAACATCGATAGCCTTAGCATAATGTTACTCGCCTTGTGCATGACATTATACAACCTTTTACGTAAATAGCCACCTACCTCCTATTGATACATGAGAAAAAAATCCTTATTGTTTGGTGAGACGACAGAGTACACAAAACAGGAAGTCGCAAGAGTTGGAGGTGAAGCCTTGTGTCTGATTCCTGGGTCGTGCTAAGTATACCTTCCTATCGGTATTTCGTTTTTTTTTTATTTCAATTACAGATACAAGGTTGAAATAGGGTTATCAGGTTCACCATCACCAAGAATCATGCAGAGCTTGGTCTTTTTTTTCTTTTACGTGAGGTTAATGACGTGTTGACGCTATGTGACATAAGCACCTACATCTTCCGAGAAAATAATAACGATCTGTATAAATATCCGCCGTATAACCAGTGCTTACATATAATGAGAATGTACACCTTTACACATACCGGCATTTAAAAAGAAGCTTAAAAAAAGTATCATGTACTTGATAATAATGACTTTGTAAGATATCCTCGTGTTCGTGACCAATTTTTTGCTTCCGTTAAATAAACATACTTGAAGTGTTAAATAATTTAACCGCAGTTAGTAGTTTTTACAACGGAATTTAACTTAAGTTGCGTTGTAAAAACTACTAACTGCGGTTTATTTGCAGACCGAGTTTGATTTATGACACTATTCATAAGATGTGATCAAGAACTTGTAAGTATTTAATATTTAAACTGCATGTTGTTTATAAATGAATGGTTTATGTTTTGTTCGAACAATCCTTTAGAAGTTTAGAGAAAGTAATTACGTAACTATCTACAAAAATCGCAGCAGTTGTATCCAAACGTATATACAGAGTGGCAGAGACATCGTCAAACAACCGGCTACCATGGATTCAAGTACATGATTCTGGACCCGCTGCTTTGAAATTTTTAATCGCTTATTTTTTTTTAGAATGCTATTTCCTACAAAAGTGCAATACATACGCGGTCAAAATGTATGGAACAGATTTAATTTTTTTTAGTTACCGACTAAAAATTCCAATGCAGAGGGTCAAATGATGTTCTGAATCCATGGTAACAGGTTGTGCCTCGATGTCCCTGCCACCCTGTAGGTATAGGTCCTTTCCCTGAATAAAAGGACCAATAAAAACTCAAAATCAAAGCATTTATTTAAATTATACCATTTTCGAAAATTAAATAACGATTGGAGGGAAAAAGGCATCGTTATAGGTGAGAGAAAACTAACTAATCTGCGCTTCGCTAACGACATAGTTCTTTTTTGTCCTCCTAGGCAGATGAATTAGGCTTAATGCTAGACCAACTGAGCAGCGTCAGCCTCAAGTCAGACTAGCGATGAATATAGTGAAGACCAAGGTGTTGACCAATAGCACCCTTTTTTTTTTTTTGTTTCCGGGGTGGAAAATCCTCATGGATGTCCGCCGCCCTGGGGCGGACGGCGGGGTCTGTCAGACTCTTACTGACTAAAAACCACCCCGGTGTTCCATCTCACACCTACTCCGGGGGTCGCGGGAACGTACGATCCTTCCGCAAGCCCCGACTGGTGCCGGCCCGCCACTGCGGGCCTCTTCGGGTCTGGGGGGGAGTGAGGTGTTTGACTCCCCCCGCGACGTCTAAGAGGGGCGCGCGTGGAACACTACGCGCCGCCACCTCGGGTGACCAACAGCACCAAGCGCAACATAGCCTGAAAATATACGGTCCACGAGAACACTATGTGTAATAAAGCCAGGTTAAAGGCATTGCTCTTAGAAAATGTTACTATAGTCTCAAAGAATTTATGGAAGATAAAGTATTAAAATAGAGTTCATATATGTGTGTTAATTACCTACTTATAGTATATTTATAATCTTTTTTATGTATAGAGCTAGGTATAAGTTTAATTAATATAATATTTTTAACTGTGAAAGTTCATAATCTACGTGTTATAAGTTAATAGTTACTCACTGCAATATTATTAGTTTTATAACACATTTGCTCGTAAAGGGTCTCTTATTTCACCAATTTCAATATCGTAATGTATGTCATTACGTATTGTGCGTTATTGTAATGTAAAACGCACGAGTTTCTTTTTAATAAGGTAAAACGTACGGTTTATCAAGATGCTCCGTCTAAAACGAACGGTACTTTTTTAAATCTTAGCAAACAGTTTTTATGTCAGATATGTGGTCAACATATTAAAAATTAAAATTAACTTTGGGAGATAAAATAAACATTTAATTCTTTAATTTAATTAATTTTGACCAAAAATTACAACCATCTGTAACAAAAACAAAAAAAAATATTAATTTACTTTATTAGTAATACTGGCTGTTTTTATGCATTGGCCTTAAAACCAAAAAAAAGCGCAGATGCGCGCGCATCGCTAATTTGTGAACAAGTAAAAATTGTTCCGCGCTTTTTCTTTTCGCTGTATTGTTTTTATTTGAAAATGTCGTCAAGTAATGATGCATTTATTGATTCGACACCGCCAGAAGTCTCAGAGGCAGCGAAAAAGGCTACTCTAAGCCTCTTGCCCGAAAAATCGACCGATAGATACTTACAAGCGTATCAAAATGTCAACTTATGGAAAACAAGCAAAGATGCAAATTCATTTTCAGAAAGTGTGTTTTTAGCCTATTTCATGGAACTTTCTCAAAAATATAAGTCAAGCTCATCGTGGTGCTACTATTCAATGCTAAAAAGCACTGTGAAAACCAAACATGGTATTGATATCAAGTCATACTCCAACTTGCTGGCATTTCTAAAAAGACGCTCAAGTGGCCATGTGAGTAAAAAGTCGAAAGTATTTTCGGCTGACAATGTCAAGAAGTTCTTAAAAGAAGCTCCGGATTGCGGATATTTGGCAACAAAGGTCAATTGAAACTAAATTATTCTTATTAACTTCTATCACTTTCGTATTTCTTTAGGTACAATATAGGTGTTTTGTACGCTGTTTTTATCTCTTTTCAGGTTGTATTAATATTCGGCATAAATGGTGCATGTAGACGTCAAGAGTTGGCAAACATCACAACTAATGATGTCGATAACCATGGGCGGGTTCTTCTTGTCCAGGTCAAAAACACAAAAAATAAAATTCCAAGATCGTTCACAATACAGGGGCCTTTTCACGACATAGTGAAGAAATACGAAGCGCTTCGTTCAAGAAAAGCGATATCTAACAGATTGTTTCAAAATTACCAAAATGGAAAATGCACTAGCCAACCCATTGGAATAAATGCCGGAACAAATTGCCACTTTCTTAAATTTGGATGATCCACATGAATACACAGGGCACAGTTTCAGAAGGTCCTCGGCTACATTGCTCGCCGATTCAAGTGCGAACTTATTGACACTAAAACGCCACGGAGGGTGGCGGTCAAACCGTGTAGCCAAGGGCTACATAGATGACTCGATGAGAAATAAAGAAGAATTTAGCTCCCGCATTACAAGGAATATAAATTTGGAGCCAAGTGTTGACTCTCGACCATCTACGAGCACACACGCGTATCTACATTCCACCATCGTCGCCGCCGCCGCAGCCAATTCCGTCGCCGCCACCGACTGCAGAACTCTGTGGTCTCGTTTCTCCTACTTTCACTCAAGAGAGTGAGAGAGAGAGACTGGCGAAATTGTAACTAATAATAATAACTTGACAACATTAAAAATGCCAACTGGCAACGTTATAATCAATTTTACAAATTGTTAAAATTTTTCTAACTGCTTTAACAAGTGATTAAAGATTTATTCGTTTAAGAAAGTCCGAGTTTTATTTATTTCCTCGCAAATATTATGTTATACAACGTCGTATGACATACGTGCGCTTTGATAATTACAGCCTCTGCACAGCAAGTACGGACTTTGCATCGATAAGACATCGAGATCGCTAAGGTTCGCATTTTTATCGATCTTGTGATCGAATTTGGAAGTACGTAACTCGCGACGATAAGATTTATCGTGGGCCGATTCGAGTCGATAAAGATCGTTTGTCAAATGGCAATACTGAGGACGTCCACAGACAAACCATTTAAGGTGGGGTTTCTGTGGCACGACTAATGTCCGAAATATTTAGAAAATCCTTTTTGTTCATACATTTTTGGCATTGTAAACAATATTTATGGGTATAATTCAGAGAAGCTACCAGTATTTACCAAAATTTCCGTTTGTTTTCGTAAAAATACAGAAAATATGGTATCTTCTTAAATTAAAGTCGTGTTTAGTTGTTTACCTTTGCCAAAAAAAAAAGTTTGTTGTTGACATTTACAGACAGGTATATTTCAAAATTGTGACGAGTCATAGTATGACCATAATTTTTTTCTGCTTCTTTTCTTTTTTTAATGGCCTGAGTGCACTCAGCATCCCACCAAGGTGGTGAAGGAATTTTGCCTGTAGCACCATTCTTAATAGGGAAAGTATTATCTGCCAGCTGCCACTTCTATTAAAATTCTTGTTATTGATTAGATAATAACTGAGGATCATGTAGTTGTAAGGAATTATTTAAACCAAGAATTCTTTCTTCTACATCATTTTTGTATGTATCCCAATCTGCATTTTGAAGTCTATACTTTATTCGTGGTGTTAGATTGCAAGCAGCTGGTTTTTTATGTGGAAAAGAAATTATTATAGGGTAATGATGACAGGACTACAAAATCTAGGTATTTGTAGGTACTAGAAAAGGCGAGTTATTCTTTAATAGGTAGGTACTATAATAAGTAAAAATTAATCTAAATTGATTTAGAAACTGGTGGATAGTAAAAAAATAAATCATGTTTTGTCTAGATCTCGAAAGAAGTAGGTAGGTAACTATAGTAAAAAAAAACTGTACTTATGTACTATCGAGGAAGTTCATATCTAAGCAGTTTTAGAACAAAATCCCGTGTTTTACGTTAGTTACTGTTAGCGCCCGAGCGCTACAGGGAAAAATAGTCCTAAAGGTGCATAGATATGAACTTCCTCGATAGTACTTACCACGATATGGACAGGGAGTCCAGTGGATCGTATCCTCCGCACATCTACCTCTATCCCTTCTGTTAAAATTACTGCCACTTTCCGAGTCACCCGAAAGAGACGAACAAAATCTTCTTCTGGAAGTTCCAGAGGATTGTTCGTGTCTCTGAGACGCCGCCTCCGAATACGCATCACATTATGATGCTGCTGCCGTTCTTCCTCATCACCCAGCAATAAAGCCATGAGTCCTAAATCCATTATTATGTAATGATCGATAAGCTTATCGGGCTTCTACAAGGTGTCGATAAATTACCGAGCTTGACCGCTTAAATTGGCGATCTCAACTGTCAAAATGTCGTTTCGTACTTGCGTTTTCGATAAATTCGTTAAAATTTTAGAGTTTATCTACCGATCGGTAAAGTAGAAGTTACGTACAAACTTGCGATATCGATTCGATTCGATAAAAAACTCATTTTATCGAGTGTATCTGTCAAATTTATCGAATCGAGTCCTACGTACTTGCACCGCTGATTCTTGTAGCCCTCGCCTGATCGCCTCAGCTGTAATTTTCAACTTACCGCACCTAAATCATAATGTACTATTACGTTATCTTGCTGCGCCCTAACAGGGTCATGTACTCACTAGTTTTAAGCCTAGCGTGTAAAAACTATGGTTGTTTAAGTAGGTAGTGCATTAAACAAAAAAAAATATTGACGGTGTGTGGATTGAATATGTCCATGAGTACATATACCGGCGGTGATTGTGGGAGCGAGACAAAGCACTGAACACTGGATACCTAATGATATTAAATATCGTCTGACATTGCACACAGCACCATTCCTGTGTAATTAATGTTTTGGGTGGGTACATTAATTGTGCGCGCACGGTAATACCTGCGGATTAATAATACATTTTGATGTTATCAAATAATATTTGTTCAAATAATTGGTTGTTTATGTACTCGTACTTGCTTTATATTCTAAGAATGTTCTGTTTGTTTTATTTTATTTTGTTATAAGTAGTACCAACCAATCATTGAACTTGACTTGGTTTCCGTACGTCCTTTTCGGGTAACCACTGAAAATCAGCGCTGTGCTGTGGGTCCCCCATAGCACAGCATCATGCTGAGTGGAAGCCTTCTTGTCACAGTCATGACGTGCAGCTGTCGACGATTTCTGTCTTGTGCTCGTGATTAGAGATCTCTTTGTTATTTTTACATTTTTTCTTAATTATCTTTTTGTATGCACGTGTTTCTGTGACAAATAAATCTATTTTTCTTTCTTTCTTTCTTTCTTTCTATATACATCGGCCAAAAAGTCTCTTTATCTTATCTTCCAGGCAAGACAAGATAAAGAAATTGCTCGACGCACTGAGAATACCTGGAAGAGCTATGGTCGATGAAACAAATGATTAGTCTTTCACTGAAGAGCAATAATATCTCATGGAAATGTGCTTTCTTCCTACCCTCACCTTTGGAGCGCAGACATGGTCACTACCCAAGTGTCAAAGGTCCGCACTCGGGGTCTGCCAGCGAGCAATGGAACGCAAACTCCCTAAAACCTCACTGGAGTTAAACTCACTGATCGTATAAGGAACTCGATATTGCGTTCTAAAACTGAAATCACTGATGCAGGTCACACGGCTGCCAAGCTTAAATGAACCGGGCTGGCCACATCTGTCGCATGCCAGAGGGGCTATGGGCTAAAATAACCACACAGTGGGTCCCAAACAGCAGTAAACGGCATCGCGGCAGGCTCATGAGGAGACGGCGGGACGGACTCGACTCTTTTCTTAAAGATTGGCCACATACAGCAGTAGATAGGGATAAGTGGAAGGCGGGATGGGAGGCCTTTGGCCTGCAGTGGAAAACATACGGCTATAAATAAATAAACCATTTACAAGCACTTTGGAATTGTCAAGGAGACATTCCGTTAGTCTAAAAGTTGAAGCTAGTTGCCCGTTCCAGAACGTAGAAGGGAAGAAACTCCATAGAGATGGGCATTCTTTTAAATCAGGTTAGGTAATATTAAACTACAATGATAGTAGGTACATTGTAATATTTTCTCACCTGGTCAAACATGGAGTAGATTGATGCAGGTGGCTGGTGGATGGTGCAAACTATCGTGCGTCCACTCCGAGCCAAGTTCTTCAGCATATCCATGCACTGAGCAGCCGTTCTGCTGTCCAGACCACTGCACAAAAAAGAGTGAAGCATGTAAAACTTAATATAGTATGGCGACTCATACCCACTCTATAAAAAATATGAGCAGCATTAATATTTAAATTGATGACTATACTGTCAGTATTTTTTTAATCTAATGATGAAATATTGATAGGTAATATGGTTTTCTATGCCACCTTGTTCCCGACGACCACCGAAATAAGAGAAGTTCACGATATTGCATAGGCCGTGACTCTATCACTACTACACTTTAAAAAAACCTTTGCACAATTTACTTTTTTGCTAAGTATATTTAGGTAAGTAATATTATCACTCATGATTTCATGAACCACCCAATGTTGCCGCATCATTGTTGCTATTACAAAACCAGAATTTTATACAATGGATATCTATAAAATTTGATTTGCTGATGAATACGCGTCTGGCCTTGGTGGAATATAGATCAGTCTATAAAGACAACTAATATAATTCGATATTAAGAAACGTGTCATGTATCAAAAGTCATGTATTTACATTTAAACATTATTCTATGTAGATACCTAAGTTGCTCGATAGTGGAGGACATTGGTTCATAGTGACCGTAGTGGTGACCATTAAAATTAACTGTCATGGTAGGTAGGTACGCCGCGAGCTCTTTACTTAAAATGTATAGATTAAGGAACGATTTGGGTTTTTTTAAATAGAATAGTTTTTGTCTCTAAAAATATCTGTCCATTATTTACTTATTTTCATTTACCTAGCCCATGTAACTTAGTCTAGGAATTGATAACAAAGAGTCTTAGAAATCAAACTGCAAACGTTGTTGAAAATCAATAATGATGATAATTACGCTTCATTAATTAATACTTAGGTTAGTAATTATTATGTCACTATAGATTTACTTGGATAACCTTCTAAGAAGTCGTATTTCAACGTCGTAAAATTTTAATTAAACAAATTTTTGGTAGGTACTTTTATTAAATTATCTTTTATTAGGTATTTGTGATATGTGTTTTGTAGATTATTTGTACCGATTTAGGTATTTTATACTAGATTTAAAAAAAAACATTTGTTTATTGTGTTAATTTATCTTAGCGTTTGCTGCACCGATTGACGTCATCACGTCAACGCCGGTTGTCGCTGAAAACCAGCGCTGGGGCTCTGTCTCACATAGGGTCGTAGCATTATGCTGAGCGATAGCCGTTTTGCCTGGATGTGGCGCATAGTTTCCCCCAACTTGTTCTTTTTGGTGTAAGTATGTGTTCGTTCTTTGCATCATGTTTACCAAAAATAAACATTTTCTTTCTTCCCTTTTCTTTTGTTACACAAAAAAACGTGATTTTAATAAACACATATTTAAAAATAAAATTGTTCACTCACACTACTACCTACCAAACGACCTACTCAAATGTCCTTTCTTTGGTATTGTTCGTCGAATCGTTGAGCTCCTTAAGTTCTGAGTTGAGCTGCACGATTGCTGACAATTGCGTGCACTGACTGGACAGGTCCACTCAATCTGTGTGGTTCTTTCCTCAAAAGACCATTTCAGACACCGATCTACATAGCCTTCACATGATCTGACCAAGATTCTGCCTGGACTTTAAAAGACACTGTGACCTGGGTTTGTTTCGGCCTTTCTTCTCAGAGTAGTCAGATAGGAAACGCCGACCTCATCTAGTTTAAAAAAAATATGATTGACGTGTAAAAGTGTTTGTGAAAACCTACTTACAGAAATAAAATCATTTATCATTTATCACTCGATACCTAAATTCAATACATAATTATATTTGTCAAAATTAAATTCCTTTGGTCCTTTGAGCCTCTGTATGAAATATCTTTGTCCTGCTCAACCGTACAAGGAGTTTTAATTTTTCAGACCACATGTCAATCATCTTTCTCCTGTCCTTATCTAAATTTATTAGTGGTCGGCGCAACACGTCTTTTTTTCCATACATAGGTACTACATCTCGGTAGTCACTCCCTTTCTAGCCATATCATCTTTCACACAGTCCATCCATCTTGTCTTTGGCCACACGTGAATAAGGACAAAATATTTGCAAAGGCGACGAGACATTTTCGAGAAGTTAAAGTCATCGAAGCCATTTGCGGCGACGATGACGGCGACGCCGCCGCCGACGCGGTAGGTACAGAGTATCACACAGACCACAGCCGGTCTGTTCTGTAAAAATCTCACAGTAAAAACTACGGTTAAATGGTGGTGGTATCTATAGTATCATTTCCTAGCTCAAGCGAACTTAACCTAAGTTTTCACGGTAGGTAAGATAAAAAACAAACTTAAATCGGGACGTATATTTTTTTAAATAATTTTATTATTATGATTAGTTTAGTTTGTGATCTTCGTGTACGAGTCACCATAAATCCTTTTTATTTATTTATTTCTTTTATTAACCGAGACGACGCGTGACGCAGTAGGTACCTACAAAACTCTAAAACTCGATGCGTCACTTTAAAACGCAAAGACTATATAAATTCTCTTTGCTTTAACGGCTACATGATGTAGGTAACTAATTTACATTATCTACATATTTATTACTTACGTGGTAGGTTCGTCAAGAAATAGCACCGGAGGGTTGTCAATCAATTCCACTGCTATGGACAGTCGTTTCTTTTGTCCCCCAGAGAGATTTGCACATCTCGTGTTGTCTGATCCGGACAACCCTAGCGTGCAGAGAATTTCGGCTATCTAGGACACAGGAAAATTACATACTGATTAAGTATATTGATTTGGTTTTTTTACTAGACAAGTGGCAATCGCGTTCAAATAGTTTTTACTTAATTAATTCTTATTTTTAATCTTACAACGACTTTTTTTTTCTTTTTAGGGTTCCGTAGTCAACTAGGAACCCTTATAGTTTCGCCATGTCTGTCTGTCTGTCTGTCTGTCTGTCCGTCTGTCCGTCCTCGCTTAATCTCTGTGACCGTTAGCACTAGAAAGCTGAAATTTGGGACCAATATGTGTATCAATCACGCCGACAAAGTGCTAAAATAAAAATTGGAAAAAAATGTTTTATTAGGGTAGCCCCCCTATATGTAAAGTGGGAAGTGTTTTTTTTTTTAATTTTAACCCTAATGTGTGATATATTGTTGGAAAGGTATTTAAAAATGAATAGGGGTTTACTAAAATCATTTTTTGATAATGTTAATAATTTCGGAAATAATCGCTCCAAAAGTAAAAAACAAAGCGTCCCCCCCCCTCTAACTTTTGAACCATAAGTTTAGAAAATACGAAAAAAATCTGAAAAGTAGAACTTTATAAGGACTTTCTAGGAAAATTATTTTGAACTTGGATGGAAACAACAGATGGAAACTGCAGTTAACCAATATAATTTGGTCCCTGAATCGTATGAGCGCCTATACAATCCAGAGGTCAAGTTTCATTTGCCCGTATTTTTTTTTTAACTTCGTTTACATAATATTTTATTATCCTGAACGTATCTTTTTTCAAACAAAAAAATAATTATTAAAATAGGTTCTCGCAATTCAAAATTACCATCGAAAACTTCTGGCACGTCTATGTATTAATTAGTAACCCAATTCATGAATTTATAGTTTTCAAGAACTTTATCATTATGATCAAGAATGAGACATGCAACGACATCAGTTCTATCAAAGGAATATGGTACTTGGTACTTATTAATAAATGCCTTCACAAGATAACTTTTAAAAGTTGTGATAGCAAAAGGTAGAAATGGTTTTAGTAAATCGAAAATATTTAAAAAGAAATTGTAAGGGTGCTACTTAAAGTATAACCAACAGACAATGACCAACAGACGCATTTTCAGCATTCTTGGAATGGCTGTCTGTTGTCTCTTTCGATAGATGGCGTTGTGCATCTGACGTCATTTTCCTGAATCGCGGTGTTAAGATTCTCCGTGACTGAATGACCCTCTCCCATGTTTGAAATCAAAGCGGGTTAGATAGAGTGTTGAAATTGAAAGTATTAAAAGTGTCGTTAAAAGTCTTGATCGTTAATCGTTTGGTTGGAAGATTTGGTTTCGAACAATTCGAACATTTCGAACTTTGATTGAAAATTTTGAAGTACGAGCACGTACGAGGTAGTAAAGGTTCTAAAGGACTTATTTTAGACGCATTTTAGTTTTCGATAACCACGCGAACGAAGTCGCGGGCACAGCTAGTCGTAGTCTTAGGAGTCCTAACTAATATTATAAATTCGAAAGTAACTCTGTCTGTCTTTCTGTCTGTCTGTGGATCGCGAACATAATGGATAGTATGGATACCCACCTTTAAACTCATAAGTGGGAACACTTATTGTGACGGACGGGAAACTACGGAACCCTACACTGAGCGTGGCCCGACACGCTCTTGGCCGGTTTTTTTAACATACATATTTGACTTCTCGTTCATCGTTATCGCTGATAGAATGGTACTTTGTCTAGGCCCTCTAGATTGTCAGCGTAAAAATCCTATAGATAACTATAACACGATACAGAAATATACCTACGGTCTATTGACAGCTGACCGACCAATTTCAGCAAAGAATGGGCTATCAAGAAATACTCGATAGGGACGAAAAAGAAATACTACCACACTGTTCCTTTGATTCCATGTTTGGTTTTAAACTAAGCTGAACCACATAATAATATTATAGGTATTTCGATAAACTAGTTAGCTATTTATGATCGTAGTTTTAGCAATAAGTAGTGACAGAATTTCTACTTCAGCCCGAGCCCCAGAGAACCGGAATAGGTACCTAACTATTTAAAACGTTAACTGTAATAATTAACTATTTATACTTAAATGTCAACTTTAATCTGGGAGTCCATACTTTTTCTACCTATAGTAAAAACAAATGACGATAATTGAGAATCACGACGCCACGCCATGGACCTGTGCACTGTTTGACACATTGCTTGACAGTATAGGGACTCCGATCAGACAATGACATCGACATCATTCAAAAACGATATTATTTAGGATCAAAGTTTAAACTTTACGTAATCAATGTGATTTTTTGTTATTATGACGTTATTGTTTACGTAAAATAACGTCATAATAACAAAAAATCACATTGTTTTTCGATCATCTAAATACAATGAGATGGGTTTTTTTTTAAATATCTGTAAGATAAAAACATTAGCTTCACATTTCTATACAGTCAGTAAGCCATTGTTTGACGGAAGTCCCTCCTTTCAAATAATGATATCGTCATCAATCATTCAAAACCAATATTTAGTAAAAACGCAAGTTTGAACTTTACGTAAACAATAAACACATAATAACAAATAATCATATTATTTTTCGATCATGACATGTTATTTTTTCAATATCTGTAATGTGTTAATAACATTAACTTGACATTTCTATACAGTCAGTAACCAATCAGTAGTATTCAGTAGTACCTATATCGTCATCAATCATTCAAAAACGATATTTAGTAAAATGCAAGTTTGAACTGTAAACAATGACGTCATAATAAAAAATCACATTATTTTTTGATGCATTTACTTATATGCATAAAATGACGTGTTTTTTTTTTCAAAACCAGTAACAATAAATAATGTTAATAACATTAGCTTGACATTTATAGACCATCGAACTGGTTTTAACTGGCACTCTAAAAACTAGGAAAAAAGCCAGTCATCTTCTACTTGCTTATTGGAATAATAAATTATGTAGGTAATCTTAGTCCAACTGTGACAAACTTTGGTTGAAACGATTTTTATAACGGCCTAACCACAAAACAATACATGGTTTATCGGTAATATAATAAAAATAATCCTTAATAACATTAACTTGATAGTTTTTATGAGGGTTTTGTAGACACTCACTAAGCCAGTTTTATTAAAATAATCGGTACCGGCACTCTAAAAACTAGGAAAAAAAACGGTCAGATTCTTTATTATTGCATTAATAAATTATGTAGGTATTCCTAGTATAAAAAATCTTCAATCTTTTTACACCTGCAGCCTGTGGGTCAGTTATTCGCAGCGGGCATAAAGCGACCTGCGTGTCCAATATAATAATGCACTCAGGGTACTGTTGGGGCTGCCATGGCGTTGTAGTGCGTCAGGGATGTTTGCTGTAGCGCGGGTGGATGGCTTTGCTGCTATCGTTAGGAAAAGATGCGCCTCCC
Source organism: Brachylomia viminalis (assembly GCA_937001585.2). NCBI lineage: Eukaryota > Metazoa > Arthropoda > Insecta > Lepidoptera > Noctuidae > Brachylomia > Brachylomia viminalis. The sequence goes on along the minus strand of OW443302.2, from coordinate 5,947,416 downwards.
TACTCGCTCGCGTTCTTGGCAGTACCAACACTATTCTGGGAGTCCCCCATGCTGCAAAGGTGGGTGCGGCTTCATGTCGTTATTTAAGTAATTTTGTTGCCAATACTAACATTAGTTTTAAGCAAGTACTTACATTGTTACTAACAAAATATGGACCTGGTCTGAATTAAATGTTTATTATTATTATTATTATAACAATGACAAAGTTTGGCTGATATGATTTCGTGGAATTAAACTTAGAACTCTGGGTAAATAATAATATTATGATATCAAAAAATTACCTACATGGTTTATCAATAATAAGTATCTAGGTACTCTAAACATATAGGAAAATTACCAGTCAGATTCTGGCCAGGCATTTAGAGCGTTCGCAGACGGCAAAAAATCGGTGATCGATTTTTTGTAGAAGCTAAATGAAAACAGTAGAGATCAAATGTTATTAACGCATCACGTCCAACAAAATGAAGGTCATACAAAAAAATCTGACCGATTGTAGGACTTATACAAAATGTCGTCTGCGGGCACGCCTAGTCAGGTCCACTTTAAATATTTTAGCTCGATTAATGCAATAATAAATTATTAATATCATTCGTCTGTGGACGTTTAGCTAAGCGTGTAGGTAATAAACAATAGTTAGGTCCATTTTCAAACTCACCACGCTATATTTCAGTTTGTCAGTAAGTGTATCTCCTAGTTTCACGTCAGCGGCGAACTTCATAAGCTCAGCCACAGTGAACAGTGGATTAAGTCTGTCATCCTGCAGGATGTAGCACGATTTCTTTCTGTAGGCCTTCAGTGAACGCATGGAGTCGTTAGTCCCCAGTTCACATACGGTGTCACCGGCTCGTATGCTGCCCGTAACGCCTCGTGTCCTGAAAGGAATGCTTATTTGTTTTTACATTTAATTAACATTTGTATCGATAATCACTAAGCATTTTATGATTTATGTAAAGTTTGATATGCATTTATGTAACTACTTATAGGTACCTAATTAATGTAATCCGTCGTCACATCACCTTCACTAAGTACCTACATCACAAAATGTAATCCGTCATCTTTCGTAACGTCATTTAGTTGTGAACGAGATTCAAGTTTAGTTTTTGCCTTTTTGCAAGCTTGTAAAGTTCAGTTCATTGGCCTTTTAACTGTCGATTATGCAAACATTAATTGTTATTGTTCTTTACAGACCCACAAGATTGTTAACCTTTTTAGAATACCTACTTGAAACTCTACTTACGAAAAACCGGTAAGTGCGTTCATGAGCGAAGATTTTCCGGCGCCAGAGGGACCCATGATGGCGGTCAACTCCCCAGATTTGAACAGTCCAGAAACACTTTTTAGTATGGTCTTCTTCTCTAGAACAAAAGGATAAAATTATACAATTGTACAGCCCCATTTAGTTTGACAGTGAGAAATAAAATACATTACAGGCAGAAAAGACATGCATTTATTATTATTTCTAGTCTTTATTAAACCTGTCGAACAAATTAAATAAGTATTTGAAACATCCACATGACGTCAATCGAAACTCGTTCAAAATAACAACTAAGTATATGATTAATAAATAATTATGTACATAATTAAATAGACCACTTTTCAAATAGGCACGCCTAGTCTAAAAACATAATCCAAATCTAAGAGTTTGGAGTTTTCGTTATTTTTTATTTTTATTAATTATTAGACGGCACGGTTGGCGCAGTGGTTAAGCGATTGACTGCTGCGCTGCGTGTCGCGGGTTCGATTCCCGCGCGGAACAAATATTTGTATGACCTACAAGTAGTTGTTCCGGGTCTGGCTGTTTATGTATGTGAGTTTAATGTTTGTAAACGCACCCACAAAAAAGGAGAAATTCCTAGTGTGGGGCAACGTATTTAAAAAATAAATTAAAAAATAACTCCATAGGTTTAGGTATTTAAATAAAGGGTAAACAAATTGTAAAAATGGGGTTTTTATTATTTATTCAATATCTGTATTATCAATAACAAACATAAAGTCTGCCAAATTGGATAACAGTTTATCGGTAGATATAAGATAATATTATGTATTAATTTCCCTATGTTCAATTAACACACGCTGAAGATTTCACATTTACATACTACGAGTCGCTTTTCGTGTCTGCCTGTGTAACCGCATCGTCCTTTTAAACCGTGCAACGGATGTTGTCTCGGTCTTCACCATCTTATAGAAACTTACTTATAGTTAGAATAAAGAAATGTCGACGTTTTATCAAGTCGTAAGAACCGTACGAAGCAGGTGAAACCGATACGGGTCACTAGTTCTGTATAATTTATTGCAGAGTAAACCAGTTGGTCCAGTATGTTAAAACGTTACATATATGTACGAGTAAGTAGGTACATATGAATGCAAAATGTGCAGCGAAATAAATTATCATCAACATCTAATGACTTGTGAACAAAAACATCTTTATCAGATCTTTTCAATGTTTTTAAATGGTTTATTAGCATTCTGATCATGTAGGTAAGTACTTTCCATAAAAAAGATAAAATCTGAAGTAGGTACTTATGTTGTTATATTCTAGAGTTAGGTACCTACCTACTTTTTTGTCCTTTTCAAATCGTGTTTTTATTTAGCTTTTTAATCATAAAATAAATCTCTGGGAAACATAATATGATTATAGATAACCGCCGTAATTACGCCAAAACGAATCAAGTATTACGTAGAGGTAGGTATGTACTTATGTAATATAATATTGTTGCTCAAATAGGCCTTCAAAAATGGCATTGAAACATGACAGAGTTAGTGCCAGGTTTGTCTATTTTTTGGTAAAGCATATTTTATTATGTAGATAATGTAATTAATTAATTAATAGCTTCCTTCAATTCAATGTGAGGACTGTTTAATTACCTACTTAAAATACCAAAGATCAAGTCAGCGTTTTATAAAGTAACACCAGGATAAGGCTCGAGTAAACGAACAGTTAAATTAAAACCATAATTACCCGGTAGGTTCAGTAATTTAGATACAGGTAAATAGTACAGTTTATTTAATTAATAATGAAACGTTTTATGGGTCGTAATAATTTTTACCACTCAAGCGATTAGTCAGATAATTGACCGTCACGGTTACGACTGTAAACTTAAACTAATTAAGTACTATACCTACTGTGATACCTACATTATACATAGCATGTGGTTACATACTCTTTCACAAAATTTTGCGGTAAACTATCGCTTGACCATAGACAAACACAGTTTTTGAAAGCCATTGATCATGTCTCTAACAGATCCAAGTTAGATGTTGTGATAAGATGACCAAATTAACAATCACCAATCATATAACATTAATAAGACTAGTAAGTACTCCCGCAGACCAGCAGTGCGATTCTATATCCATCTATCTCACCGTGAAAACTTAGGTGAGGTGAGCGTGGAGTGAGCTGTCAGTGTCGTCCCACTGATGCTAGGGATTGACCAAGCATTACTTTTACAATCATAATCGTGATTTTAATTATATTTTCTATTGATGCAAATTCTATTGATAATTTTATGTTATTTCAAAGCTAGTACTTATGGGTTCAAAAAAAAGCAACATTGTGTTTCTAAGTGAATTTCTGTTTTCCTATTTTATTTGAAAACCCCGAAAATAGTAATGTTTAGCCAATTAGCTACATACTTGCTTTGAAATAATATAAAATGATCAGTAGAATTTGGATAAAAAATATTATTAAAATCTCGATAAGGATTGAAAATGTAACGTTGGTCAATCCGAAGCATCAGTGGGATGCACTGACAGGCCAGCTCACTCCACGCAAGTCTTCACGGTGAGATTTTAACACAATCGACCGGCTGGCATGCACAGTGTAACCATGTCATAAAAGGGAGGAGGCCTATATGCAGCAGTAGGTGGAACAAGGCTGCCAGTGATGATTATAATGATAACTTGTAAAGTAAATAAAAAAGGCTTTTAGGAACAGGCGTCCTGGTCTTATGAAATAAATAACTATGTCAATTGACCTGTTCCGAACTTGAGGATCATCTACACACTGACATTTTTCGTCCATTCTCATTCTTTCGCTGCGATAGCTGTTAGGTACGTCTCACTCCACTCTATAAGTCCGTCAACGAGGATACGGACCCGTCCGAAACTAGTTCGATACTTAGAAGTGAACCCTACTTAAGTTTCCCGTACAGCCAAAACCACATTGGGAGTAAGGACAACTGTCTAAACGAATTGTCATTAATTTTTAGTTCGGGCCCCGGACTAATCTTATGTTCGTAAGTGATACAGAGTAGGAAACGTCCGTAATTTCAGCCGCAACGACGGACTTCGTGCTTAGGGAGTAGGCCCCATAGGCAAAGGTACCTTTGATTATTATAACATTTAAAAAATACGTCACCTATCTACATTGTTTAAAAAAACCTTTAGGACAATTATTACAAGAATATTCTGTAGTCATGGCTGTTCATACAGCATGACAAGTATTTCGACATCAGGGAACTATTTAAGTGCCTATCATCATTCATCATTGGAAAATAATAGAAGTGTTATTATCCTGTAATTAGATAATTTGCGGAAACGCGAAGATGATCTTTTTTGTGATGATAGTGGACCAACTAGTGTGCATACACACGAGCGTCACGCGTCAACGGCATGCGGCAGAGGCAACTGCAGCCGTGGACAACGAGCCGCTCGTGTATTTGAGTACGGTGCTCAAATACATGAGCAGCATGTTGTTGACACGCGTTGACGGCAGCTACAGACTACAATATAGTTGACGGCAGCCGTTGAAATTCGTCGAGGCGACGACTGCAGTTGCCTCTGCCGTTAACGCGTGTCGCTCGTGTGTATGAGAACTTAGGTAGTTGTCGGGTGTCATAATTTTTAATAATGCAGTTCTTGCTACGGAAGTCAATTTTCACACTAATATTATAATAAAGAGGTTAAGTTTGTAAGTTTGGATGTAGGAGGTAATCTCCGAAACTAGGTACTCATCCGGTTCTACACTATTGCCGAGTGCTTAGGGTATCTTTATTTTTATGGTAGGTATAGTTGGCTTCCTCGCGGACGAAGTTGCGGGCAGCACTCATAAGTTATAAGTACTCCACAGGTTTAGGTAGTTAAAAAAGGGTAAACAAAAAAAAAACACGTGACACAGATGCTAAACCTTTTATTTCAAATGTTAAAATAATAATATCTAGAGGATCTATATTCTATCTTATCTGGATCTATATTAATAGGCTCTATTCTGAATCTGAATCTGGTGAACGATCTGTCACATTAATAATAAAGCGTTCTGTGGTATCATCAATTATTTTCTCTAATTTAAACATTTTCTGTTCTTCTTTTATTACATGACATGACCCTCGCAATTTTTCCAATTCTCAGCAGTCACATTAGCTAAAGCCTCTGGCAAAAGAATTTTTACGTCAGCCATTTTAAAAGTTTTATTTTTCTCGGCTACAAACCCCATAACTTGAGCCCATATTAACTCAATTGGATTTAGCTCACAGTGATATGGTGACACCGTAGACAGAGTACGTGTGACACCATTTTGTGGTACCTACTCTTCAATTTTAACAACGTTATTTATTTCGTTGTATTTTCTAAAAGGTTTGGGGAACCTGTCTTTTTAGGCTCTTTACAATAGACAGATTACAAAATATTATATCGTTATAATAAAAATCTAACTAAAAAAGTGTGCTCAAGCAGTTACATCTACGAAGAGTAGTTTAAGAATAAATGATAAAGATTAACATACTATGATAAAAGAGGAAACTATATTGTGATCGAAAATAAATTTAATTTTGTTATACTTAACGTATTTCTAAACAAGAAAGTGTCAACTATAAAAAAACCCTTTTTACGACTTGTTTACCTTTTTTTAACAAAAAAAAAAAACACTACAAAATGAAAAATAATTTCGAAAGTCGGTGGAAAAAACTAAAATATGGATCCAAAGACAGCGACTGCCGAAATTAAAGTTATATTTCACTTTGTAGTGTTTTTTTTTGGACGACAGGTTTTTTTTTGTTAAAAAGTTTTTTAAGTAGGTATATTAAATGTCAAGTTTGTACCAAATCCTACAAATGAGTACGGCTAGCGGTACTCAATGAAGGTGATGACCAATAATGCGAATATAATAATAAAAACCTGCCTCAAGCAGTGCTGCTGAACATGAGGTCCTGGGTTCGATTCTCGGGTCAAGCAAAGTGTTAATGCATTTTTCCGTCTCGAATTTCTCAGTCTGAATTTGTGCCTGGTTGACGTCAAAAGCCTCGCCCCCTGTTACATGGGACTAACACTGGCGATATGTGGGTGTTACTACAATAGCTACACCTCTGCCTTACCCTTCGCATTCGGAGATTACAGGCGTGATGTTTTGCTTAATCAATAATAAAAATGTTCTTGTCTGTAGCTAAAAAAGGTGATTTGAATAACGATTTTATTACCTCGTTTTTTAATACTGTCATTTGCATAATAGAGGAGAAAAACAAACACGAGTTGGTTGATTACGTCAAAGAAATAATATTATTGATTTTAATTGTGTTTGACCTATCTTAGATAATTATTACTTATTTATCATCTCTTGTTTGGTCTTCTTATATCTTTTTTTGGTTCTAAACTTCAGAGGTTATGTTATTAAAACATTTACCTATATTATAGTATTAAAAGATAGGTAGTTAACTAAAAGAATATAATAATGTTTTCGTTTTACTCATAAAAGCTAATTAATTATATTGATAGCTTGTTTAGTTGACAATAGCTCTAGGCTAGCGTCGTTCATCGCGATAAACAATATTAGATAGATGCTTTCGCCTGCATATACTTTAGAAACGTTGGACTTGTATACATATATCTGTAAATCACTATACAAGAGAAGTAAAGTACGAGGCAAACCTTATGATAATTTATAAGAAAAAAAAGTAAACGGTCCGTTTAACTTTAAATTAACTTATAATATTCGTACAGTTGCGTGCGGTTGATCAATGATCATAGTCGTAATAGCAATAACTAGAATTGCCTTCTCGATAATGACATGCTGACAGTGACTGACTGACCCTCATTGCGCAAATGCTCAACACACTTTCAATCACAATCTGAATAATTTTGAAGGATATTGCTAACCCATCGCTTTATACATATATGTTCGAAAAATACATTTAAAAACAAAAAGATTCCGACGAATTGAAAACCTCCTCCTTTTTTGAAGTCTGATAAAAACATAAAATATCATCTTTTTTGGGAGTTTTTAAATGATAGGTACAATAGGTAATTATATTTTAAATGTACGTGCAAGTAGGTAGGTATACTAAATATTTTGCAACAAGCCTTGTTTTCCAAAAATAAAAAGGGCGCCTGAAAACCATGAAAATCTCATTGAAACTACTTGGCATCTCAACAATCTTATACTACCCTCTTGTTAGGTAGCATATAAGTAAAATAAAAATGTTTTTATGTAATATGTAACTAAGTATGTGCCCCATAATTTTTAAAGGTGTTTTATTTTTGATCCCAAAATACATTAGGTAAATATACAGACCAATTTAAAATGGCCCTAACTACACAACAAGTAATTAGAGTGTAGGTAATTTTTTTAGTAATAAAACTAATTCAGCAGCGGACTTATACTCTAAAGGTATAGGTAGTTAAAAAAAGGTAAACAAATCGTAAAAAGGGTTTTTTATAGTTGACACTTTCTTTGTTTAAAAATACGTAATAACAAAATTAAGCTTATTTTCGATCACAGGATAATTTCCTCTTTTTATTATACTATGTTAAACTTGATAATTTATTCTTAATCTACTCTTCGTAGATGTAACTGCTTGAGCACAATTTTTTTGTTAGATTTATTATAATGATATAATTTTTTGTAATCTGTCAATTGTAAAGAGCCCAAAAATACAGGTTCCCCAAACCTTTTAGAAAATACAAAGAATTAGATAACGTTGCTAAATTGAAGAGTACCACAAAATAGTGTCATAGTATTGCGCCTGCCGCCATGTAACTGTGAGCTTAATCCAATTAAGCCGAGAAAAATAAAACTTTTAAAATGGATGACCTAAAAATTCTTTTGCCAGAGGCTTTAGCTAATGTGACAGAACATGTTTAACATGTCAACATGTTTAAATTAGTCAAAATAATTGATGATAAGTACCTCTTAACGCTTTATTATTAATGTGACAGATAGTTCATCATATTCAGTATGTGACTCTAACATAATATGATTTTAATATTTGAAATACCTAAAAGGTTTAGCATCTATGAGTCACGTGGTTTTATTTTATTTACACTTTTTTAACTACCTAAACCTATGGAGTATAGAGGCTTAAAGGCCTACGCAGACCGGGACGGCATGGCAAGGGATTTAAATTTTTACTAATGGACATTCAAACGTATCGATATAGATATACGAGATAAATTGTTATGCTTTAAAATTATGCCGTGGCATCGAAAGGGATTTCATTGCACGGCATTGAAGGACGCGCCACGGGCTCCCGCGCCGGGATGCCGTGGCTTTGGCGTACTGCGGTAGGTAGGCAACGCCATGCCAAGGACTCCGGCGCTCGTTGTGACATACCGCGGGGTGAGGCGAGGGTAGAGAAGCGGGGAATGCACACCATTTGCGTATAAAAGTGTATCGGGCAGCAGGAGCTGCCGAGGCATGCTTTGTCCTGCTGCGGCACGCCGTGGCATGCCGTGGCAAGGCGCTGGAATGCCGCGGTATCTAAGCGGCTAGTGTGCGCTAACTGGCGGCAAAATCCCTTGCCATGCCGTGCCGGTCTGCGTAGGCCTTAATAAAGTCCAAGTTTCAAAATCGTAAATAGACTGCCCGGCCCCGCTACACCGTATCGAACCTTACCATGGCCGTGCTAGGAAAGTGTCAGACAAAAATAATAATCTTATGTTGACAGTTTGACACAAACTTATTGTTTTATTTATACAGGTATAAGGATGTATATGGCTAAAAATGATTTTTTTAATTAGGTGAGACTCGAATCGTGGATCGAGTTCGTTTGTTCTCCCCTATGTACAACATGACTGTGTGCATATGTTTTAAGGATGTTGTACTTCATAATTACCGAGTATGCATTTATTATGATGTATTATGTATAGATTATGATGAAGATTATGTGGTTTATTACTTTATTTTATTTTATTTCTTAGTTAGTTTCACGGTCTGGCAGCTTGAGTAATTTATGCGGCCTACCCAAATGTCCTTTCTTTGGTATTGTTCGTCGAATCGTTGTGCTCCTTAAGTTCTGAGTTGAGCGGCAAGATTACTGACAAATGCGTGCACTGACTGGACAGGTCCGCTCAATCTGTATGGTTTTTCCTCAAAATACCGTTTCAGACCACATTCTACATGGTCTTCACATGATCTGACCAAGATTATGTCGGGACTTTAAAAGAGACTGTGACCTCTGAGTTGGTTTCGGCCTTTCTTCTCAGAGTAGTCAGATAGGAAACGCCGACCTCATCTAGTTTTTTAAAATATGATTGACGTGTAAAAGTGTTTGTACAAACCTACTTACAGAAATAAAATCATTTATCATTAGCTTAGCAATGACAGTACCTAGATACCTATACACTCAGTACAGCGGACTATAGATGCCCAGTGCCCATGTAAGTGCTCACAAGTAGGTATTATAAGTGGATAGATACATCCTTAAGAAAACTGGTTAGCCACTTGTCAGGTTATATCAGTAATTGCGTAATGTTTCTCTGCCACAGTTTCTTAGTTTCTATGTGAAGCGTAGGTAAGTTAGTAAGTATCACGTAGGTAGGTTTAGCTAGGAAAACTGACACTCTTACAAAGGTAACGATTTTCTTGTTGTATCGTAGCAGAAATCTACGATAAGCATTCTTAAACATAGGTTTTTGGATAAATAAATATATATACAAGGTGGAGACAACAATACGACAAAAAACAAACTGCGTATATCTAATGATGTTCCCAGCCTGCACACAAAAATTCAATCAAATATATACAATAGTTTAGGCACTATAGCTAGTCAAATATTGGCAAAACCCATAGTCGGCCCATCACTACTATTTAGTTTGTTGGAAAAAATCCTTTTTGTTATTTCGGTGTTAGGATTAATTTGATAGTTTCAAAATACTCCTATGCATTAGTATTTCCAGTGTTTTCATTTATTGTCGTATTTTTGTCTCCACATTGTTTATACATATAATAAAAATATAATTGTTTTAGATTCGTTTTTTTTTTGCCTAACCGGGCTTGCCTGTGGTTGCCATAATAAATTAAGGCCTCCAGCCAGGGCTAAACAAACTTATAAACTAGGCGGCCACACGCTAAGGGCACCCCCTGTGGGTCACGGACCTCAGTTTAGGGCGTTGTCGCTTGGAGAGGGCAGCAAGGGACAGACTGCATCGGAATTATTATTAAGGGACGAATTTAAAGCTACATACTCTGCGGCGCGGGGTGGCTTGAGCAAGGTTCGGGGCGGTAGATTCGTTTGAGACTGTGCAATTCTAAGTTATGATAATAGTTGAAAATGAGTAGGTTTTCCTTGAAAATTATACTTGTCGATGAGACTATTAATTGCTTGCTAAACCTCTTAGCTAAGTAATGTATGAATATGGTTTCCTGTGTTACAAGAAATATTTAAATAAACAGGAAGCACAGCAGAGGTGCCGATAGTACATGCACATTTCACCAGATATGTTTGTTTACGTCTCGTTTAATAAGGGGCGAGCCCATTGCCATGTACTGGGCTCAAACCCAGACTCCTGGCTGCAGCTGAACCATTCCAGATATACTAAAATATCATAAAAATATTATTATAACACTTACAAATAAAATACTTTGATACACTTCTGCAGATGTTTTTAAGAGACTATAAGGATATACACAGCGAGTCATCTTCAATTAACCTATGTCTCTAAAGGATTTTAGACTGATGGAATAATTGCGTCTAAGTGGAAGTAATTTTACATTTAATAATATGTTTGTCATAAAAACGTAGAAATTATAATGTTTCTTGGATGCCTGCGGTCGAATGGAAACTTTTGTAGAAACAGTTTTTTGCGACGCATTAGACATACAAAATATGTACTTATGATTAATACTAGTGACTCGCTCCTGCTTCGCACGGGTGAAATGGGGACATGCCAAAACATTCAGATTTCTGTGCTACTATACAGGGTGTTTGGCGCATGGACCGACACAATGTTTCCAGGGATTTGGGGGGTCATTAGCTAGGTTCTACCCATACACCCTTTGTCCCATTTTTTTGAACGAATTTAGAAGTTGTAAAATTTCATACATAAATAAACTTTGGAAGCTTGTAAGGAATTTTCTTGAAACCAGTTGTATCACTGCCACTACACCCACAAACAAAAAACTTACTATTTCGAATAAAAGGAAATATTTTGGGTGTTTTTTTCATTAAAAAAAATCATAATGTAACCAACCGTGACGTTTGGGACAAAGGGTGTATGGGTAGAACCTAGCTAATGACCTCCCAAATCCCTGGAAAAATTGTGTCGGTCCATGCGCCAAACACCCTGTATTAATTAAATATTAATGTATTACAATTATACATAAACCTTCATATAAAAATAAATGCTCTAAGTGATGATTTAAGGCTCCGCAGACAGGCGCGACGCTACAGCACGACGCGACTCTTGTAGAACAATTTCCATGAAAATGTTCTACTAGAGTCGCGTCGCGCCTTTTTGTGGGAGCCTTAAAACCGCAATATCCATTGTGTAGCTTAGGAGAACTAAGCGATCACACAGACAGAAGCTAAAAGCGACTTTGTTTTATACTATGTATATACAGGGTTATTGGTAAAACACCATCAACCTCTTAAGGGGTCATTGTACTCATCATTATGAACAACTTTTACTATGGGACCAAATATGAAATCGTAAAAAAAAATCTGCTGTTCCCTACATTTATGTTTGCAGAACTCGTCAAAGACCAGCAGCGGCGTCAGGGACCAGCTGTTTTTTTTTCGCGATTTCATTTTTGGTCCCATAGTAAAATTTGTTCATAATGATGAGTACAATGACCCCTTAAGAGGTTAATGGTGCTTTACTAATAACCCTGTATATATTTTGTAATATGACGATTGTACCTATACGGTACAAAGAGTAAGGTAGGTTTCGCCAATTATGGTTAAGGCCCAAGCAGCAGAGGACGAGCACGACAGCAGTTTAAAAATCCAGATTCCGGGATTATTATGCTGCTACTGAGAAACTCCTTAAGGGAAAACCAAATGACACGTTGCAGCCCAGGCTGGAGATCTAGGACCGGGGTGCCCATCTTCTGCAGTCGCGCTTGCGACCACTAGAACATCGAGGCTTTCACTTGCTTATGGAGTTCTTGCCCATTCCTCTCCATACAAAACTACCCTTTGGAAGGGGCAACTAGGATCAATTCTTTTGTCTTGTTATTGACATCCAAAAGTGCTTATTAATGGTCTAATTGAAATAAATTATTACCTATGCTTTGCAGGCACGCTTGACGTTAACGTATTTCACTTAGATTCCACTTAGCTTTTAGCACTTTGTTACCTCTCTCGTAATGTATACTTAGGTATGTTGTCTGTGGTTACTTTCACGGCTTGCTGTTAAGAAATCTTTACTCCGGATTCGAGTTTTGCTTTCTCTAAGACACGAGACTTCAGTCATTAAAATACGTTTCTTATATTAAATTAGGTCTTATTATGACTCGTCGAAATAAAGATGATTCATGTTACCGGCAATGGAAGATTTTATCTGTACCTACTTTAATTACATTTAAATAAATTAATGTTTAGGTAACTTAACCCTAGAACCGTACCCTGGGGTACAACTGAAAAAATATATTTAAAATTGGCTATAACTTTTTTGTTTTAAAACGGAATTTTTCGCACCGGCGCGTATTTACGGGGGACGGGGGGTCGTGTCGAAGCATCCGTCGGGCGCGAGTCCTGTTAGCGTGCGGTCGTGGCAAAGCGTGTGTGGGGTACTCCAGCACCCCTGGGTACGGTTAAGGTAATTATATTAGTTACTAATTAGTGGATGTTTTTATGAAATAATGTGTGCTATTGTTTTGTTTGATTCATGATTTTCATTTTAACATTTGCAATATTACCTTAGAAGTAACTTTGTCTGAATACAATGTGTTTGTACTTAATATTTATTCACCATATTTATACATTTTTATTTACGTTATTTTGTTTAGTAACGATTTTTTTGTAATTCTTCTTTTTAGATGGCGTCAAGTAAAAACCTTTCAGACAATGAAATTCAAAACCTCCTTCTGGACGTTCGTGATGAAGATGATGTGTTTCTTGGGGATGAATTAGAAGATGAAATCCCTACTCATTTTTTGGAAACCAAAAACCGCCTCAAGCACACATCAATGTTTGCTTTTCATGACGAACTTACTTTGTTATCATATGTACCTCCAAAGCTAAGTAAAGGAAAAAAGAAAAACGTGATTATGCTTTCTACTATGCACTATCAACCAGACGAAGACAAATCTCTTGATTTACCAGAGATAATAAGTTTTTATAATCAAACGAAAGGAGGAGTGGATACTTTTGATCAGCTTTGTCATACATACAGTGTTTATCGCAAAACTCGTCGCTGGAGCCTTTGTGTATTCTACGGAATTTTGAATATTGTAGGAATTAATTCCATGGTATTACTGCATTCATCAAAAGCCAATGGTAAACAAGTTTTCAAGAACAGACGGAGTTATCTGAAGACCTTATCTTTTGACCTTATAAAACCTCATTTGGAGGATCGATTTTTATACAAAACTTTGCCTATGCATCTACAAATAAGTATTGGCGGTATTTTAGAAAAAATACGACCTTCTAGTGCTCCATCCTCTTCAGATTCAAAATCTGGTAGATGTTCATTTTGCCCTAGGTCAAAAGACCGTAAAACACGCACTCGATGTGAAAAATGTAAAAGCTTTATATGTTTAGAGCACCAAAAAAAGATTTGCCAAAACTGATAATATAAGTTTGTTAATTTTTTGTTTAATTATGTAACGTGAGACTGAAATAAGTGCCATAAAAGTCTATGTATGTTGATTATTAATAAATCTCTATTCATAAGTAAAAAATTGTTTTTCTTAACGGGGTACACTAGCACCCCTGGGTACTGTTATTTAAAGTCTATTATGGGTACGGTTCTAGGGTTAAAGGCAGACAGGCGCGACGCGACAGAGCGACGCGACGCGCTCGTAAAATAATTTCCATGAATTTATCATAGAAATTATTGTAGGTACTTGAGTCGCGTCGCGCCTGTTTGCGGGAGCTTAGGAAAATAACGTGATGATACCCATAGCAAAGAACAAATCACGAAGCTACATTTACTTAAAGGTACTAGTTGTAATGTAAGTAACACTAGAAGTATCAGGTTCTTGTTCAATCCATGATATGAGTAGATTTAAATAACTTATCGAGGGTCAAGAGGTGTTGTTCTCATACTACCTTGAAGACAATCTCAAAGAATAACAATGTATTGTCAGTGTAGAGGTTAATATTGACAAACATGCCTGTTCAATCATCACAATGATAAAGGAAGTCATTCAAAAGTAGACACAGCCACGATGACAGCTTGTGGATTTAGTAAATAAATAAATTGTGTGTTGATGCAGACATACTTAATAATAACTCACCGTTTAACTATAGTTTTACTATAGATAGGTAAGTAAGTCACAATCGAAACTATAAATGAAATGAATGATTTAACAGCAGAAATGTGAAATGAATTTAAAGTTCAATGTTGGTGTTTGTGACTCGAAAAGAAATGAAATCTATTCAAAATCAGAACTTCTTCACCTACTTTTTTCGTAGCTAAAAAATCAAGCCTATCTACCAAGATCATAAGATTAAAGAATTTATGACAACAAAATAGTGTTGTTTTCTCAGAAAATCGGGCCTCATGCAGCATCTTTAATCTTATGATCTTGGTAAATAAGCTTGATTTTATTAGCTACGAATAAAGTTGGTGAAGAAATTCTGATTTTGAATAGTTTTCCCCGAAGCATTAAGCAGAGGTGTACCTTAGTTAGTACACCCACATTTTGAATAGTTTTCCCCGAAGCATTAAGCAGAGGCGTACCTTAGTTAGTACACCCACATTTTGAATAGTTTTCCCCGAAGCATTAAGCAGAGGTGTACCTTAGTTAGTACACCCACATTTTGAATAGTTTTCCCCGAAGCATTAAGCAGAGGTGTACCTTAGTTACTACACCCCCATTCCGGCAATTATGTTTCAGTCCCGTTTACTGGGAGCGAGCATAATGTTTTAGCAAATAAAAACATAATGGAATTTATGGGTGCTATTAGTCCACACGTAATGAATACTAAATACTGTGGCCTTCATTATTTTATGCTTGACAAGTAATGAACTCGAAATACGATACAAACATATGATAAGGCAAAAATCTACAACACTGGCGGCACATAATATTTACTTTATTAGGTACTTACATAAAAAATGAAATATCAACGCATCACAATTATGTTTACCTATTTTTTTCTCTGTTCGATGCAAGTCCAAAAGAAGAATGGCTCATTTCCATTCTATAGGATCGTCTGAGCACCTAGGCTAGGTTCGCAGGCGAGGCATTACGCAGATCTTCAACTGTTAGGTTTAGAACTTTAGACGTAACAGTCGCAAATTTGTGTAGATCCTCAGTATGGTGTGATGGTCATGGTCTAAGACTATACATCTCGTGTTATGCTGTTGGTAAATATGTAATAAGTAAATGCATAATAATCAGCCTATAATGTTCCCACTGCTGCGACACAGGTCTCCTCTCCGTGAGAGGGAGTAGGCCGTAATCCACCACGCGGGCACAGTGCGGGTCGGTAGTTGTCACATGTCTTGGAATTTGTGGTTCTAGGACATGCTGGTTTCCTCACGATGTTTTCCTTCACCGTTTTGAGAGCAGTGGTGATGAAATAAATTACATAAAGTAAAGCGCCTGTCTGGGTTCGAACCTTCGATCTACAGCTCGTAAGTCGCGGCCGTTACCACTGGGCCACCACTGCACTTGCTTCATAGTGCTCGACCGTTATTGCAGTATTGTGCACGTGTAATAACTACACGTGGCCAAGTAGTTGTTAAATCATCGCTTCTGACAATATCATGGTAATTCACCATGCACAACAACTACAAGCTGAAGTAACCACGCTTGATTCTAAAGATCAGGAAATAGAGTACTAAACGTCTCATGAGAATCCGTAAAGCGGCCAAGTGCAGGTTGGACTCGCACACGAAGACTTCCGCATCACCGTGTACCCTTCATTTAATAAGATCGAACAAAAAGCGCCGCAAATACACATTTCTTGAATGAGGACTTAATTTGTGAATTTATTATGTTTGTCATTTTTTTTATAGGGGTCATAGTAGTACAACCTACCTACCTAGTGTCACCTATTTCGGTTCAAGAGATATTATAGTCCTGTGACAGACGGACGGACGGACACCGGAGCATTAGTAATAGTGTCCCGTAGGCAACCTTTGGGTACGGAACCCTAAAAACTATTTAATTTGTCATGCTTACATCGACATTGTTAGTTACAAAAATATAAAAACATGTTAAAAATTCTGTCGCGTGTCTAAATGCCGTTTAGGTAATGCTATTGTAGGTAGGTACTGTTGACGTTGTCATCAAACCCACCGTTATTATGTTTGTTATTACAATTATCTTAAGCTTGAATGATTCATCACAACCGAGTAGATTCATGAATAATTTTCCGTACGTACAATATTTGATTTATTATTATCACCGTTGTGACCTTGGTCGTTATCGTTCACACGCTTTTTAAGTTAAAAAAAAAACAATATGTAGGTCAACTTCATTATTTCTTCTAAGTAACCACAAAAGGTATTATGATAATTTTCTCACTTTTATAAGGCTCCTACAGACAGGCGCGACACGCGACACAAAGACACCGCTCGTCGCGCGACAGGCGGTGCCTTTGTGTCGCGCCTGTTTGTAGGAGCCTTTACAGGAAAATCCCAATGCGTTTTCCACTCGCGTCATAATAATTGTCAACAATTATATCTACCTAGTGTTACAGTTGCATCTAGACTTAGTACTTAGTGTAAGTCGTTCATGGGTAATCTAATCAATCTGTTTAATTACAGGATGAAAGTCAATCAATTGCCATTAAAATACAATGGCTCTGTAATTATTTAGCAACAACCTTGCTAGACTTAATACGGGAACAGCGGATCAAAACTAATCAAAAGGCACCTACATCGTTTATTTACTTTCCGTTTAATAGAATAAAGATATGACTTGGTATAAGGACAGGACATACAGGGTTATTTGTAATATGACGGCAATCTATTAAGGGGATGTAGGGGAGGTCATTTGCAACTAAGTGACCCCTTATGACCTCTATGCAAATGTCAACCATTTCCCAGTAATTTGACATTTTATATTTTTTTGAAGATATCTTATTGTATCTCGTTGGATAGCTGAGAAGTTGTTTAAATTTTTGGAATGTTCTGTCGATAAAGTATAGCGATGTTTTTTTTGCAGAAATCAACCCCTTTAGTCAAATAACCTGCTCAAAACTTCTATCAATAATAATTGACCGAAGGCTCAAAACGATGAAAATTGGTTGCTCTGATTTAAAAAAATATTAAAGATTATTTTATTTGTATACGCATTGTCATACGTGTGTTGTATTGTATTGTGTTTTATAGTTGATTATTATGTATTGAAGTAGACACAAAAAAAAACATGCATTATTTTATACATTTTCAAAGTTGTCTTTATACCTACCTATATATACCTACCGCCAAAAAAATATAAAATGTCAAATTACTCTGAAATTATCCATCCATCCATTCATCCATTGTCCATTTGCATGGGGCTCATAACGGGTAATTTGGTTGCAAATGACCTCCCCTACATGGCTACATCCTCTTAATGGATTGCCGACATATTTTATTACCAACAACCCTGTATATTTTCAGAGGAAAATGAGAAATAGACAGAATTAATATGGGATGAAAGAGATTTAGAGGAGGCCTTTGTCGAAGGACCAGCTGTTTAAATAGAGTGCACCGAATGTCGATATTTAAAGAAAATAATTTAGGTTAGTAAAGTAGGTAGGTATAATAATATGGAGAAATATTTCAAAACACATTGTAGATCCAGGCTATTTATTATTTAAATAGAATAAGGTTGTGTGCAGATCTAGTCGAAATACTTTGGTCTAAAGTTATTGGCAAGAGGTTTTGTTGGCGACACTTATGTTGTGTAACACGCTCCGTTATTATTTCATTTGTCATAATTATTGCCGTAGCGTGTCCAAAAATGATAAACTTGATTGTTATATTGCCCATGGGCGCCAAGAGTGCACTTGCACGTCCCTGGCATCAAAAAAAAAAATGGGTATTTTAACATTCAAAACTAAAAAAAATATCCGAAAACGCCTAATACAATACTATGGACCTTAACCTATCCGAGGCGAGATCCTAAAATTTTCGAGCTCGCTTTGCTCGATCTTCCATTTTGCAATCTCTCAATCCTAAAGCTTTTGTGCATTAGTCGACAAATTACCGAACTCCTATTTCCGAAAGTCTAATCGTCCTTAGGCAGGGTGCTAACATTATCGAGCTTGCTTGGCTCGCTCTTGCATCCTACTCTATCTTATTTTTTAAGCTTCTTTGTATTAATCGACACAGATAGTCCTGTTTCTGTATGAATATCCAAATAAAACCTAACATATCCGAGGTGAAGTGCAAAAATTATCGAGCTCGCTTCGTGGAGCTGAAGATGCACCCCCCTGAAAATAAACTTGCCCATGAAGCTGCCTAATCATTATTATCATCATTACATATTAGACACCTCGATATCACGTACCACCTAAGTGATATGATTTTATGGTGATATAATACCTACATTGTAATTTTTGGTTCAGCCTGTGCTTATTGTAACTCAGTTTTGTAGATAAATCGTTTCAAATAACGTGTCATAACTCTCACTGGAGTCGGACGCGGTAAGATTTTGGTCTCAAATACCTTCTTTTAACCCATTGCAATCCGCTTTTGGGGGCTAACTACATTATAATTATATATATACCTTCAAAATGTTGAAATGTTCAATGTATACGATACATAAAGATTGGTACAGACGATAAACTATACATGTAATTAATTACCTAAAACAAAAATAACGCTTTATGAAGCAGTTCAACTACGATGCTACGTCAGTTATTAAACGGCAGTCTTTATAATATTAGGACTAAATTACCTATAAGATAATAGTTTCAGTAGGTAAATACCGGTAAAATGCTGCAACTTTGCCTGGATTTTTAAGTTTTTTGATCGTATATCTGAACCTATTTATTATTATGGCTTTTAATGAGTTTTAGACGGAAAACCGACCTTATGTCTTGCCAGGTAGTAGCCAAATCTTTTTAAATCATCATGAATTTCCGAATTACAAGCACTCTAAAGTCATAGGCAAAGTTGTAGGTAAAAGACGCAACTTTGCCTAGGAGGATATTATCTCAATAAATAAACAGTTGATCTTATCAGTTTCTTCTTTCCGTGTGCATGAGACACCGTGCTTGTCCACGGCAGTTCGATTATTGCCATAAAAGGATTTTTTTTTCACAGCTAAGTAGTAGGCAAAGTTAAGTAAATTATGTCACTTCAAATTTTCACCCCCTCGCACCGGTTTTTGTCGCACAACTGACAGAGTAAAAATGGAGTAACCATTGCAAAAACATAAAAATATGTTGCCCTAATAATGTAAAGTTACTACCAAATGGTACAAAATAAGAAAAAACTAAGCAAACGCGAAATATCGTAATCGAAACGAAATAGGCAAATTTGGGCTTTCTTGGCAAAGTTGCAGCATTTTACGGTACTTACTTGGTTTTTTGATTTTATAATTTTAACATAACACGTGTTACGATGGCTACGGCCGACTGCTGCTATTTGGTATAGATCTACGCAAAACTCGTAGACAAGACAACTGAACAATTTAACTGGGTTACTAATCTTCAATAACCAGTTATACAGTACCTACATAGATCCTTTTGTATTTGTGAATGTGAGAACGTTGTAGGTCTAACTTGTAAACTTAAGATTTGTAGACCATTTTCTATCTTGTTAAGTACCAGGTACCTGTTGACAGGCCTACACTGCAAAACGATTGTAAAAGCCAATTATTTTTAAATAGAGTACCGTGTAGTTTCTTGCCGGCTCTTCTCCATAGGAAACGACCAATTGGAGCCGTACATCTAGCTTCTGACGTTTCGTGCACATGTATGTTTTGAATCATTTTTGAAATAATATTATGTTCGTAACAACATAAAATTACAATCAATACAGTAGGAGAAAATCACATTTAGAAGTTGCTAAGTGTATACATATTGGTGCTCGTGACTGTACGTAGGCAGGTATAGAAGAAGATGATAAAACAGGTGATTAATATTCTGATTTTCTGTTGGTATAACTTGTGGCGTAAGTTACATTTTAACAATCTAATGATTAATGCAAAACGAATTATAATTTGGCATTTAAAACTTACGTTGTTAGATTTTTGGAGGCTTCGCTGGGAGAGATATCGGCCGTATAATTTGTCGCTATGATAATAAAACAAAACGAACCAGATTTCATTTTATCTTTTGCAGTAAGTATCTAACTATGAACATAACTACAAATATTGATATAGGTAATCTATTCTGTCGGTGTAATATTTTGTAATAATATCATTTAAAAGAGTGTCCATGGAGTTTCTAGTCCGTTCTTCTCCACAGGTACCTACTCGTACTTCCTTCGCTTTGGGCAACTAGCTTCATCTTTCTGAATGACCGACTCCTTTGACAATTCAAAAGAGCCTGTAAATGGTTTAATTGAAATAAATGCTTTGACTTTGAGTTTGTCTATACAGGGTTACTTATAATTCGACGTATATCCACCGGGAGCTGATAGGGGGGCCAAAATGCAACAAATTGAATCCCCATATGTATGGCCAAAATTCAATAGTTACGAGATATTTGAATTTTAAGGGTTATTCGATAATTACCCAAAATTGTATTCCAAATAAAAAATAAACCACATATTGAATAGGTACCATTGAAAATAATGTTGTAGCTGGCTCTTGAAGCTATGAACATAATTAAAAATACCTAAATCAACAAAATAATGAAAATGATAAAAAAAGTTGTTTGTTATTTGTACGATTATTGTCATAGTATATACTTAGTATTTTTTCTTTACTAGATAACGTTGTTTCAAAATGTATAATTCTTAAATCGCTCATCATCTTAATTATTTTGTTGACTTAAGTATTTTTAATTATGTTCATAGCTTAATTGAAGTGCAAGCTATGATATTATTTTTCAATGGCATCCATTCCCTAAGTAGTATTTTTTATTTTATTTGGAATTTAATGTCAAATTTTGGGTAAAAAATATCAAAAACCCCTTAAAATTCAAATATCTCGAAACTATTGAACTTCGGCTATGCCTAATTGGGGGTTTCAATTTGTTGTATTTTAGCCCCGCTATCAGCTCCTGATGGATATAGTTACGTCGAATTACAAGTAAAGTAACCCTGTATAGCTAGGTTATCTACAGCAAAAAACATGGGTAAAAAACCTAAATTATGTAGGGATTGAGGATTGACTGATCACATCAATGGTCGATCATTGATCAGCTCTCAACTTGTACGGTTAAAATGCGCGGGAAATCTATGTTAAGTACCGTTACGCGCGCCTTATCGCAATGTCATTTGACCCGGGCTGACTCCGGTTACAAAAAACAATGTAGCTTCGATTCTTTTGCTTCTATTTACCTACATTATGAAAACAGTTTCGGGTTCTTGAAAAATGGGGACATTGATGATAATATCAACAACACTTATAATAGTACGTTAGTATTAATTATTTAAATATCCTATTGAAAACAGAGAACTTGTTGCTGTATTATGTTGATTTCTGGCAAAAATAATGGATCAATTTACACAAAATATTGGTAATAATATCATCAATAGACAAATAATTAAACTAGATTTTGCTTGGGTTAGGTTTAGAAACGTGCTGCCTCTGCTGCGTGAAACGTGCTGCGTGCTGGAAAGAATAAGAGACTATTTGGGGGTTCTAGAAAGTCTTCTGACTTCCACTACAATTTCATTTTGGTGAAAATGCGTACGATATATTTATGTATAAAAAATAAAAAGTAGTATATTTTAGTTTAGGAACGTAAATTTATTTACGTCAAAAACCCAAAATAAAATTTGTTGATAAAGTAATGGGTTATTGTTAGGTTAGAACTGTGACAAAGCGCGTGTGAGCCGAGCCAAGCGACCGAAGCGAGCGGTGCCACGCAATGCAATTTTAGGTTTTTTTCCGACTAATTCCGATTTGAATTCAGTCATTTTACTGCTTAAACTCAAATAGTGTATTAAATGAATGACCAGTAATAATGTTTGAATGGACAGTTAGGTAAATAAATATTTACGTTCCTGGCCTAGGATCCCGGTGGCGTCACCAAGGCTTCACGGTTGCGCGCGGTAACCGACCCCTGAGGGTGCCAGCGGTATTATGAAAGAATTAATCATATACCCACTCCATGGGGTTCTTTAGTAGGTACCAATCATAAATCCACAGAAGCCTAATACTAAATATTTCTGGTTCCAATAATAAGGATTAATTCAATAGGTATTGGATAAAAGAGGAAAAATATTAATCTGGTTAAGCAACCTGAGTAGGTACTAAAATGTTGACCCGATGGATGAGTTCAACACACCGTTCAGTTCGTTGATACTTATGTATGACTTTAATGTGGATAATGGACATGCATCAGCATCATTTCCAGTTTACAGTGGAAATATGTCTATATTATTCCATTATACGTACCTGGTAGGTACTTAGTCAAGATTATATGCAGAGATGATTCACATGTTAAGGAGGTTCTTGACTCCAAACACGGACATTCAAGCATGGTCCTTTGGCAACGCAAACGCAAGCAGTGCCAAACTATGCATTACCTAGTGCTTTGCATCTAATTATGTTAATCAAGAAAACCTAGCAAGACTAATAAAGGGAAGGACTATGTTAAATGAAAAGAAAAACAAAACTAACATAGACAATAAACATTTATCGGCATTATACTAATTGAAAAGCAATTACAAAGGAAATCAAAAGAACATAGATATACAGTACTGAATATGATTTAGAGAAATTTGCATGTCAAAAGAGCCTACAAAAGTCTAGATTTCAGCAAAAAATGGATTACACAACTTACAAAATACAGACACCAAGTACGGACATAAATCATATAATAAATGTTGCAACAGAACTTTATACTAATTATATGGGCATCCTGCCTCTCACGAAGATTCAATCCGAGATATGGAGTCACTCAATTAAGACAGTGTACCAGAATTTCTGGAATACGAAATTAGCCACTCTATCCAACAATTGAAAACGAAGAAAAGCCCTGGAGAAGATCACATAGCAAATGACATAATAAAAGCCATCAGAGAGCCAATAACACGTGTTTTAACCGCAATATTCAACGAAATCTTGTATCAAGAGTCGATAACACCTGACTGCATGGAATAATACTGCGATTAAAACCTTACTCTACAAAAAAGGGGATCCAAGCAAAATGGACAGCTATAGACCACTGAGTATGCTGCAGACACTTAATAAATTATTTACAAGCCTTATAATGAAAAGGATCTCGAAGACCTTAGACGAAAACCAACCTAGAGAGCAAGCAGGATTCAGATCGGGCTTCTCTCCAAAATACCACATTTTCACGATGACAAAGATTATAGAGACGTACAATTAACGCAACAAATAGATCTACGTAGTCTTTGTAGACTACTCCCCGAGGCAATTGACTCTATCTCCCATGAATCTCTATGGTGATCACTTTGTGAACAAGTAGGCCACACAAAGTACATAAAAATGTTGAAAGAAATTTACAAGAACAGCAGAGCAATAATTAAACTGGAGAAAAAGGTCAGGCAGGGTGATCCCCTCTCACCCAATCTATTCAACGCAGTTTTGGAGCGTATCTTCAGACAGCTAGACTGGCGCGATGTCGGTGTCAAAATTTAACGGCGAGTTTCTCAACTTCTCTGCTCCGCAGATAACCTTATTTTGATAAGAGAAACACATGCAGATCTTGAACGCATGCTGAAGTCTCTAGGTAAGGTGAGCCGAAAATGTGGTCTCCACGTGAACCAACTATTTTAAAAGGATATTCAGGGTGAATGAAAGTTATTCTGTGCGATAGTGTTATATATGTCCTGATAGTGAATATATAAATATCTGACGGATTGATGGAGCCTTTTGGCAAATATGACGAAATTTCATCAATTCAGAAAATTACCATGTGGTCATAATTTTGCATTCATCCCTAAAGGAAAGGAAGGAAACAAAGGAACCCAAAAGCTTCTATTAAAGTTTGAATTTGAAGCGGACATGTTTTTGAAGATGTCTCGATATTCAGAAGTTTGAATATACCAAACACTGGAACGTAATGATTAAAAGTTAAATAGAAAAATTTTAGCATCGTCAGGGTGCACCTTAAACATGGTTGATTATATCAAAATGTTACTGTGACACTAAGTTAACAATATATTTGAAAATAACGCGCTACACACACGCGTCGCACGCTACAAGTAAAATACTAGTATACAGCTGCATCTGGTTTGACTGGAAGCCGACCCCAAGATAGATGGCAAAAGGCTAGGCAGATGATGATAGATCTACACAGAGTGTACAATGTAGATCTACACAGAGTGTACACTGTAGATCTACACAGAGTGTACACTGTAGATCTACACAGAGTGTACACTGTAGATCTACACAGAGTGTACACTGTAGATCTACACAGAGTGTACACTGTAGATCTACACAGAGTGTACAATGTAGATCTACACAGAGTGTACACTGTAGATCTACACAGAGTGTACACTGTAGATCTACACAGAGTGTACACTGTAGATCTACACAGAGTGTACACTGTAGATCTACACAGAGTGTACACTGTAGATCTACACAGAGTGTACACTGTAGATATACACAGAGTGTACACTGTAGATATACACAGAGTGTACACTGTAGATCTACACAGAGTGTACACTGTAGATCTACACAGAGTGTACACTGTAGATCTACACAGAGTGTACACTGTAGATCTACACAGAGTGTACACTGTAGATTTAAATAGTGGTGTGATTGGCCTTACGCAAACATTGTTTTGTTACAATGTCAAGGAAGGGCGATCCTAATGGCCTGTTAAACTTCTCCTTAGACAGATAAAATAAAATGAAATGGCCGGTGTTTAGAATAGTGTGTGTTTATGTATTTTTTTTGTTTTTTTTCATATACCGGCTGACATTTTTACCGTCTGGAAAACAATATGGTGTGTTGTGTAAGTAGAATAGAACCCATATACGCTAATATTTGCCTGGTACCATTGATATAATAAAAGTTCCAAATATCCTTAAAATCCACGAAAAAGAATACATCGTACGGCACTTGAGTAAAACTAATAATAGCCAAAATAGCCAAGATATACATATATACTTAATCGGCTACATAATGTGACAATAATTAATTCAGAATCAGAATCAGAATCAGAATTATTTAAATTATTTTTTTTTTTTTTTTTTTTTTGTATTAATATTGTGCAGGAAACGGCAAAAAATGGGTTTTAAGTGGTTTTATAAATATTCATGAATTGATCATTTCTTTCCTTTTTTGATCGAACCGAAATACCAACTAAAAAAATTCCTGTGAGTAAAATAAATTATTTGAAACATTGCCAACCTCTCAATAAAAAGTACTTGACCAACTGCGGACACAGCCACTTAGTATAAAATTTATTATATCTTAATTTTTATTTAAAGTCATTGTAATTTGCAGCTACAAAACGTCTAAGTCAATAACCCTGAAGTCGTTATAACTTCTGAATGACAGTTGTTATCAAAACGTGACGCTTAGCAATGTCTAAGAGCTTCGAAGTTTTATGTGTCGTTTTTGGCTTGAAATGGTTTCTATTTAGTATTACTGTGGTCAAATAGGTCACATGAACTAATTGGTTTGAAAAGTGGGGACTAAATTTTTTTACGAATAAATGTATAGAGTTGGTATGAAAAATCAGTCTGGTATGAAATATCTCCTGAAAATATGGCACTTTTTTTTATCTAAAAAAATGAAATTATTATCTTTAAAACGAGTTTTAATATTAATTGCTTATTTTCATTTAATTATTGAATGTTTGTATTGTTATTGTAATTGTGTGCCTAATAATTAGTACCTACATATGAGCCTTGTGTTACTTAATTATGAATAAATAATAATATCAAAAAAACAACAGAAATACATATTTTATGAACTAATGGTTACCGTACATGTTATTTTTATCCTTGAAAAGAAACAATAAATGCAGTAACAATTAAATAACAGTTTCGATGACAATCATGGTTCTTGATTCTTAAGCCAATATTTTAGCGTATATGGGTTCTATTCTACTTACACAACACACCATTTATTGTTTTCCAGACGGTAAAAAATGTCAGCCGGTATATGAAAAAAACAAATAAACAAACAAAAAAAAAATACATACACACATTATTCTAAACACCGGCCATTTCATTTTATTTTATCTGTTTATGGAGATGTTTAACAGGCCATTAGGATCGCCCTTCCTTGACATTGTAACAAAACAATGTCTGCGTAAGGCCAATCACACCACTATTTAAATCTACAGTGTACACTCTGTGTAGATCTATCACCCATCAGCCTAGCCTTTTGCCAACTATCATAGGGTCGGCTTCCAGTCAAACCAGATGCAGCCGTATACTAGTATTTTACTTGTAGCGTGCGACGTGTGTGTGTAGCGAGTGATTTTCAAATATATTGTTAACATAGTGTCATAGTAACATTTTGAAATAATCAACCATGTTCAAGGTGTACTCTGACGATGCTCCAATTTTCCTATTTAACTTTTAACTATTACGTTCCAGTGTTTGGTGTATTCAAAGTTCGGTATATCGTGAAATCTTCAAAAACATGTCAGCTTCAAATTCAAACAGTAATGGAAGCTATTGGGTCCTTTTGGTTCCTTCCTTTCCTTTAGGAATAAATGCAAAATTATGACCACATTGGCGTGATTTCTTGAATTGATGAATTTCGTCATATTTGCCAAAAGGCTCCATCAATCCGTCAAATGTTTATAAATTCAGTATCAGGACATGTAACACTCATTGCACCACGGAGCAGAAACAAAGTGCACAGAATAACTTTCATTCATCCTGAATATACTTTTAAAATTGGTTCAAATCTGAGTTTTAAAGTCGTCAGATTTAGGGAAAGCCCACAATTTTTTCGTCAGATTTGCCTATTTAAGTCATTATGGGTTAAGCTGCACACGGTTATATGAAAATCAACGGCTCTGAAGATCATTTTATTTTTGGTGCTTTTTCTAAATCGGAAAGTGGAATCCTGACCTATATTTTCGGCCTTCCCTTCCTCATGGTTCACCAACTCAGCTAAAACTTTTTGCCCTGTAGGCTTGCTCAAAAACCCTCTAGGCGCCTCTTTCAAGAGGTATAAGAAAGTTACAAAGTATTTCAACCTCGCCTTAACGTGCTTTCCAAGACACGGAGTCTTGGTAAGTTGATATGTAAAGATGGTCACCCATCCACGGACCAACCGCGGCAAGCGTGGCTTAACCTGATCGATGATCCGAGCGGCTGTTATTACGTAGCCACAAGCCCTTGCTTCTGTGTAGATCTTATAAAACTCAATAGCCGTGCGTTAGTCTCACAAAAACTGTCATTCATCACATCACATCACAAACAGTCACACAAAAATCTATATTTGATACAAGAAATTTGAAACGTGGTACGAAGTTCACCGGGTCTTCTCTTCAGATTCATTGGCACGTGGCAAAGTAGTGAACTAAAACGAAACATACCTACCTATTGCGATTCACAGGTTTTTGACATCAACCCTATACAAGCTTCGCTGCCATTAAGTAATGTAAAATCAGGGAAATCAATTGTTTATCAAATTGACACACTACATCAATTTGCCGTATTGTAGCCATTTCATACATAATTATGTCAAAGAATAACAGTTGCGATTTGAATATACTTACGCAAAATTTGAATTATTAGTATTTTTGATAAACAATGAACCCTGGCTTTACATTCGAACAAAGATGTTTGTCAGACTATATGGCATTGTTTATGCAGGTCCCTTAGGCCTTACCTTAGCACGTGTATGTCATGTAATGTCAGTGTCATCGTCACCATGGAATAATCAGTATACCTGTGTTTACATATTAGCATTAATTCATTACCCAAACAAACAAGAACATAGCATAATCAGCCTATAATGCTCCCCCTGTACTAGAACACAGGCCTCCTCTCTGTGAGAGGGAGTGGACGACTTACAATTAATTAACTCATAAGTCGCGGCCGTTACCACTGGCCCATTGCAGATTACGCGATTATTATTGCGTTTACATATTTATCGGCTTTTTGTTTTGGAATTTGCATACTCTGTGGAATTGATTACTTTATTGATTACCGGCTGGCTTCTTCTGGGTAAGCTCACTCTACCGTCGACACTATCTCTGTCACCACTAACCTAGACTAGAGTTAAGAGCAAACCCATCTTAAACTAAAAAAAAATATTTAGTCTATGTGTTGTAGGTATCGGTTACTTACCATAAACCTGAAATAAGTTTATTACCCTATGTTATCTTATATTCTCATTGTAAGTGGCTCTTTTGTCTTTTTGAGAATTATTTAAACCTTATTAATGAGCTCGACATTCGAATTTCTACTGCACTTTTTTAGAACAGATAGCCGAAAATACCTCAGAAGTCTAGTAATCTGGGTCGCATAAGTCGCAAATCCTCAAGTTTGGTTGAGTAAGAGTGCCTGCCATTAGGGTAACGGTTTGTTTCGGCGTTCGTCTATAAACAATATAACTACCGATTCATTGGCAAAGGCTTCAGACGACCCACTGACCAAAGGCTTGACCTAAAGAAATATAACACTTTTGGTCAGACAGGTTTGCTGAACATGCAACACTACAGCTAAGTTCGGAACCAATGGTAACGCCGAAGCCACGTGACGAAGTGTTTTAAGGTGACTACATGACCTAAACGCAAGTTTTATAATGCCTAAAAATATATGATCCACTGCAGTAAACAAAATCAGAAAAATATGTGATATTCTTCAGGATATATGCAAGTTAGATATTATGTTGAAAACATAATACAACTAACTCTCGTACGATAGAAAAAGGTCTCGAAGATACCTCTAAAAATTTATTTTATCGATTGAAAACCTTACTAATATACATGCAATCATTCTGTTTTTTTTTTTTTGTTTCGGACTGTTTTTCAAGCAACATATTAACGTGATAGTGTTTTATTTTTTTAGTCCAATCAATAGATTTTTTTGTATATAGAGAATTGCTTCATATTTTGCAATAAATTACCAGCTTTGTGTCATCGCGCTTCTCTTTCTTTTCTATGCAGTCCGACATCGACAGTGAGCGCGCTTTAGCTGTTGTCAGCCCCTTAACAGACTTCAAAAAAAGAAGGAGGTTCTCAATTCAGCTGTATTTTTTTTATGTTTGTTACCTCAGAACCCCGTCATTTATAAACCGATTTGGAAAAGGATATACTTCCCGATTAGTCCCATTAAATTTAGTCTAGTGCTGATGAGTGGTTTTTGAGTCAGCTATAAGCTATAATACGTATTTTTACCACTTAGTGTATGTTGATGATGTTGTAATAACTTCCTGTCACTGTTATTTACATTCTAAGTTGTGGTATATGACTTTGTTTGGGGTAGATACCACAAGTAAAAAGTGAAAAATAAAAACTTTTTCACAAAAATAAACCACTGACTTTTAAAATAAACACTACAAAGTGAAAAATAACTAATTTCGGAAGTCGGTGACAAACAAGGAAAATACAAAACAATCGTTTTTTTTTAAATAATATTATTCCTCCATTACTTGCATTAATTTTCAATAATCGTAATGAAATATACTTACCTAAATATGTTTCCCATTTAAAAACTTGTTATTTACCATAGTTGCCGTCGCATTAAGTAATTACGTTGGTAAATGGATGTGTATACATTAAACATTATCACTTGTATGTACAAGTAAATACAGCAATACTGGCCCAGTGGTAACGGCCGCGGCTTACGAGTCGTAGGTCGTAGGTTTGAATCCTGTCAGGCGTTTCACTTTGTGTAAATTATTTCATCACCACTGCTCTCAAAACGATGAAGGATAATATCGTGAGGAAACCGACATATCCTAGAACCATAAATTCGAAGACATGTGACATCTACCAACCCGCACTGGACTCGCGTGGTGGAGGCCTGTGTCCCAGCAGTGGAAACATTATAGGCTGATTAAACCCTTGTATTGTGTGAGAAGGATATCAGCTATGTGCCTAAAGACCTAATACATAGGTACAAAACGAATATTATGGACTGGGCCCCAGTCACTATGGCCTGATTCGTCTAGTATAATATGGTCTATTTTAGACATTTCAGGGAAATATGAAAATAAAATCACTACAATATCAAGTAGCTAAAGTAGGAATTATGTACAAGTTACGAAACATTTTTATTCTGCTTCACTGATTTATCAATGGTTGATTGGCAAAGGAACTTGTTATTTGATAACTCGATCGTTAGCAACATGATATTTACTAGTATTGGGTCTACACATAATATATTATGTAGGTACCTACTTACCTATAGTGCATCAATGTTTGTGTTCTTTATAAATCTCGTAAGTTCTATTGAATGTCCAATGTTCCAGTCGTCAAAACTTTGCATTGGTTTGCATCCGTTTCCGATAATGGGGTAGGAATATTGAACTATGTACATAACGATAACAATATTTACGTAAATTCGGCTACTAGTCTGGTTGTGTAGATAGACAAAATAAACAGATTATTTCAAATGTATTTGCGTCAGATGACCCAAATGACCCAAATATACTTGAAATAAGGCTAAGCTGATGATTATGGTACAAATAAGAAAAAGTATTTACCAACATCTCCGGAAGACGGCAATAACGCCTCTTCGTCGCGCAATTGTTCAATAAAAGAACTTCTAGCAATGGCTGATGTCACAATTAATCCGAATTTATTAAGGAAATGCAAATAATACCTTCCCACTTATATTTACCTTGACCTCATAAAGTGCAGTCAGACCGCTTTCTACACTGGCTCTAAAGAGGTTTCGATGCAGATTCGAATGTTTTTGAGTCATCGTAAAACCTCAGACCAAATAAAAAATCCAGACAATGCGAACAATACAGTGAAGCATGCAAACTACACCTTGCTCTGTGCATACACGCTCACACGCACATGTTTACTACCCAATTTACAACCAAACTACACCTCAATAAATGCACACAAGTTTACGAAACCGGGTCTCACGTCACTTTTTACAGCGCTGCTGGCCCGATTTTTTTATTTCGTCCGAGCGTAAAACATCTCCACTCTAATTTGAGAAAGTTAGAAATTGCATACAGCATACAGTATTATTTTGTTTGTGTATTTCTACGTTTCATATTTTAATGTAGGTACTCTTTTCGTCGAACTCTTTTTATGTACAGTCAGCGTCACAATGCGGGTACCCCCTTCAAAGTTAATTTTAATACAACTGGGGTACCCAATTGATACAGCCCATTGTACCTATCTAATTGTTGCGTGGAAAGTACCTACCCACTTAATAGAAAAAAATCAACTTGATTTTATCTTTTTCTAATGAAGTTCCTATGTTCTACGCTTCAATTTAATTACCTACCTAGGGGACTAATGTAATGAAATCATCACTTTTAACTGATATAGCAGTTATAACATTAAGAATATCATCATCATCATCATCTGCCTATCCTTTACATATGACGGGGTCGGCTTCCAGTCTAACCGGATGATTTATAAAATTAAGAATAACCGAACGGAAATACAGTTACCTCCTACTTCATAATATGGACCGTGGAGCTAAAAATAAGCCTACCTACTAAGTTTTCTATCACAAAGATGGCCCCCTTTACGCCATAGAAGGGTCACGTTTGTTCAATATAGTAACAAAGCACAGCTAATCCACCAGATGAGACAAATGCTAACTGTGTCAAAACAAACTGTTATCTCTACCTCACAATATGCACCCAGTTCATAATGCTGCCTTGTCTTTGAGCACAGATGATTAAACAGAAACAAAACGATACTTATCGGGAGGGCTCTTATCGCACGAGATTGAGTTGTATAGGTATACCTACGTAATAGACAATAGTGATCCTACCCTGGGGACTAAGTCTCTAAATCAACGAGGATATGGGCCAGTCTGAAATTAGTTCGATAGGTACTTAAAAGTGGACCCTACTCCCGATTAATTGACTTTTCCGGACGGGCAAAAACACATCGGGAGTAAGGGCAACTGACTAAACGTTTTAGTTCAAGCCCCGAACTAATCTTATGTCCGTAAGTGATACAGAGTAGAAAACGTCCGTAACTTTGGCCCAAACGTCGGACTTCGTGATTATCCCGAGTAGGTCCCCAGATCCAATATTAATAGACGAAGACTTCGGGAATCACTTTAATCACGGATGCCAAAAAACTGATCTGCTTAAAACTTGTTTTTCACCGCCTTGCATGATAATTGATAACATTTAACCAATATAAATCATCTCAGTGCCCTATTTTAACGCAATTAAAATGTTCATACCTACTAGCTACCGTCTCAAAAAACAACACGTGAGAGTTAACAAATTATGTTCAGTGCCACTTACTTCGCGAGGTCAATCCTTCTGAAACTTTCTGCGTAATGTTGTTAAACTCTAAGTGAACAGGCCTTGGGGATGGCATGTTCACCTGAAGCGTCCGACATTCAGGCTGCTCCTTCCCGCTCACTTTCTGCCCCAAGCCTTGCAGAACAGCTATAGCTTTCGCCATTTTTGTCAACACGTGCACTTATTTTGTAATTAGGAAGTTTTTAACACCAGTTAATTGTTTTCCGTGAGAAAACAAAATCACCACATTACGAAAGTTGATAATGGAAAATGTTTTTCAAATAAACGTTTTACAAAATTCGAACACTGCTTTGAAGTCTCTTTATTTATTTTTTAAAATTAGGAGTGGTCAATATTCTTTTTAATTTTTTGTTTTTAATATTTTGTAATTGGAACTCGAAGTCCGTGGTTGCGTGTGTTCGCTCGTGCAGCGTGCTGTGCGGAACAACGCGAGGTCGCCACCAGACTGCCGGGCGCACGAAGCGCGGGTGTTTTCATACTTGTTTCATTTCGAGCATTCGTCGGGTAGAAGAACCGTGATGTCTTAATTAATTAGTGTACCATGTGTAATGCACAGCTATTTTTATGACGAAAAGAAATTACCTTAATAACACTGTATTTAGGTATGACTCTGCGTTGTGCATTGACATCATTTGTGTAATTATTTGCTAAATCCAACTTAAGTCTGCATCTTTGAAATTGTCAGTTATAAAATATGAAAACAATTGTGAAAAAGTAGGTAGCTACATCGTTGCTGGTTGTTATTTGGTAGGTAGAGGTACACTTGTGGAGGAAATGGAGTTTAACTTTCCAACATTGAAATGTCGTTTTTAGCGGAACCTATAAATATTTAATGCCTAATCTCGTGTCAAACGGACACTGACAACGGTAATGTGACCCATACGAAGGCCACTTGTTGCAACAATCAATAATATCAGCTTACTGCTATATGTACCTACAAGTACATAAGTAGATAAATTGATGTTTATCTACTTGAGCTCGAAGACTATACTGTCGACACAAGTGACGCGTGGGCGTGCGTTTCCCCGCGTCCAGATTGCGCATTACCCTTTGATAGTGGGATGTGCTCGTGGTATGACAATCTATGGCTTATCTCATTGGAGCCCTAAAACGCAGGAAACAATGAATACCGATTGATCGTAAAGGCGGTATTGTATTGCGGCTTGTCATGGATAAAGAAATAGTTGCAGTACAAAAGAAAAGATAAGATCAGAGTTGTAGGGAGTGTCATTACCAGTGATCGGATATTCGGATGCATATTTACCTAAAGTTATTTTTTTGCAATGAACGTAAGGAAGCGGCCTATTAAAAAAAACATTAAAAGAAATCCCGGTATGCCAGGTACACCGAGAATGCATAACTATTCGGGTTATGCATTCTCGGTAATGCAACTATTCGGTAAGGAAGCGACTTCTAAAAAAATATTTATAAAAAAAAATACCTAGTTATTTCAATAGCTGCTTAAGCACATGAATTCTTATTATAATATATAGCTTACTTTCTGCCCCAAGCACTACGTACTACTAGTTATACTTAGCTTATCTTGACGCTGCGCTGTCTGTTTGCTATGGCAGTGTGATAGCTACCTACCTACTTTACAATATTAGGTAGGTAAATATACATCCGATTCTATAATCAGAAACCTACATTTGTTGATCCCGGAACCGCGGGATTTTTTCGTCAAAATAAAAAGTCAATTTATTAACTTTAGGTGAATATGCATCCGAATATCCGATCTCTAGTCATTTCATTACCTACTCTACCTGCGGGGTAGTTGCGTAACACACGAACAGTAGGAATGGCTTTAATTTTGACAGTTCAACAACATTCATTGCGTTATTTACGATGTTGAGCAGACACATTTTTCGAACATATGACGCAATATACTTCAAAATGACTCCGATTGTGATTGATAGTGTGTAACGCAATTAGGGTGCAGGTCACAGTCTACCTGTGTGCCTTTCATCGAAATCCGTCCAGGTTTTAAGGCGTGAAAGGTAACATATAGAGAGACGGGCAGACAGACAGACAGAGTTACTTCCGCACTTATAATATTAGTAAAATAATTAAATAGTAAATGATTATTAGACCGTTTCTAATGCTGGGGCCACATTACCGCGATAACGCGAGTAACACTTCGCGCGCTCTCTGTTGTATAGCCAGACCTAGAGCAGCACCTTATCGCGAGTCGCGACAAAGCAGCCGTAGCATAAAGGCTCCTGCAAACAGACGCGACATGCGACGCGAATCGCACGCGAAACAGAGGTGCCGCTCGTCGCGCGACAGGTAGGTGCCTTTGAGTGGCGTCGCGTGTCGTGCCTGTTTGTAGGAGCCTTAATGCGGGGGCCACATTGTCGCTATAACGCGAGCTACACTTCGCGCGCTCTCACTCGCACACCACTCGACGTCTCGCTGATGCTGGGGCCACATTGTCGCGATAAGGCTAAATACACTTCGCGCGCTCTCTCTCGCACACCGTTCAACGTCTCGCTGTACAACAGAGAGAGCGCGAAGTGTAGTTCGCGTTATCGCGACAGTGTAGCCGTAGCACAAATGAGATCTAAACGCATGCGATGACGAGGAATATCATAAGCAACGACCATGCAGGTTACCGTTATCTTGCTAATTGCCGACGAGTTTATCTTTAAACTGACATTTTCGACCCATTGCATGGCGCTGTGCTAAACAATAATTTAAATAAAAAAATACTATGGTAGCCCGTATGTATACCTAACGCTTTTTAATTAGTTGCGGTTGACCCTTGATTCACCTATTTTTAACGAATATTTTATTGTTTTCTCATGGTGTAAAATAAGTATTTTCGGCATACAGACGGAGGTACTTACCCAGACCACATAGGAAAGACTTCATTTTGCTAGCTAAAACGATTAATTTGTGTACATAAATAGGTACCGGGAACGCCCGGTTCCAACTCAATCCAATGCACAATCTCTTCTTCTAACTTATGTATAAACAATTTTGACAAAATTGTTTATTCTAGAGTGCCAAGATAGAATTTCTAGTGATGAATTAACACGATGACATAATCAATGATAAGTAATGAATGATGATAGCAAGGCGCATTAGCTAATTGATATTTACAAAGTGATTTGTAATAATTATTGTTCTTGATGAAATTATTTTTCCTACAGCTTGGAAGGCACGAACTACAACAACACACACACATACAAGGGGCGTTCAATGTAGTCTCGGTATGAGGGTGATTTACTAATGATGTGGGTAATTTGACAAATTAATTAATTAATGACACTATCTAAGGGTATAAAATTTAAATTTCATAAACGGGGGGTTACACTGAAAGTTTTTAGAATAGGCCAGTAAGAAAAGCAGCCGATGGAAAATGTAGGAACTCTTTGGGAATCTATAGATGTGTAATGAATTCATAATAAATGTCATTTGTTTTTACAATTCGGCGGCAATTTAAAAAGTGTCTGTCTTGTTCGAAATTTATTTGACTAGAGAAAATTTTTCGTTCAATGATTTATTACGACTTTCGCTGCGGTCTTACTCAACAACGATGTAACGATAGACTTTGATTAGCATTTCATGACGAAGCCCTATCCCGTGCCACTGTTTACAAATGGTTTAATATGTTTAAACGTGGTCGAAGCAAATTCACTGATGATTCGCGAGAAGGACGTCCTTCTACGGCGACTACTGAAGATAACGTGAGTGCTGTGCAGCTAATGATAGAAGCCGATAGAAGGGTGATATATCAACAGATTCGGGCAGCTTAAGGCATTGGTATGAGTCAAGTACAAATAGTCTTACATGAACATTCAGGCGTCAGAAAGCTTTCGTACTAGATGGATACCTCATAATTTGACGGAAGATCAAAAATGCCTTCGTTTGGATTGGACCCTGAAGATGACATGGCTGCGTTTGAAAAAGGCTCAGAAAGTTAATGGTTCCATCGCATGCAATGGCGCATAGAAAGGAACGGAGACTACGTCGAAAAGCAATAAAAATATTAAAAGGCTTCTACATCATTCCGTTTTTTATTTTCTAAAATCTTTCAGTGTGACCGACGACGTAGTTGTGATCATTAGTTTGCTGGTTATCCTTAGTTAACGGCAACTGGAATGGCTAACGTGATAATGTTGAAGAAAATTGAGCACCGCGTTGTTATTAACTTCCAAACAAGGAAAAGGTCAAAAACTATTAACGAAGAGATGGTGGCTGTTTACCAAGATTCTACTCCTTCGTTATTTATGGTTCAAAAGTGGTCAAGTGAATTTAAAACGGGCAGAGACAGTATTGAAGACGACAGACACTCGCTCGGATGGCCCGGTTACTGCCTCTAATACGCGAAAAAGTTGAGAAGCTTATACTGAAGGATGCTCGAATGAAGATGAAAATGATAGCAGAGATGACCCACCTCCCCGTTGGTACCATGCACACTATTCTTCATGACCTTCTTAACCTTTCAAAAGTCAGTACAAGATGTGTGTGAATTCTCACGGCGGATCGCGGCGGCGGCGCGGCGCGGCGTGGCGCGGCGCCGAAAAAACAAGTGCGAATCGAGTGCTGTAGAGAGTTTTAAGAGGTTTGTGGTTGAATTCCATCAAGTATTTTCGATCAAATTGTTATTGGAGATGAAACGTGGGGTCATCATTATGACCTTATAAGCAGGAGTCCATGCAGTGGCACAAGAAGGGTACCACGCCCCCTAAGAAATTGAAAGTCGTTCCGTCTGCCGGAAAAAAACAGGGCCTCAGTGTTTTGGGAATCAAAGGAAATTTTGCTGATTGAGTACACAAAAAAAGATGAAACCATAAATGCAGTATCCTACGCATCAAACTCAAACTCAAAGCATTTATTTCAAATAAACCAATTACAGGCACTTTTGAATTGTCAAGGGGTCGGTCAGTCAGAAAGATGAAAATAGTTGCCCATTCCAAAGCGTAGTAGGTACCTATGGAGAAGAACGGGCAAGAAACTCCATGGACACTCTTTTAAATCAAAATTGTTACAAAAAAGTGGTTACATCATTCATGTTGTAATTATACATGTGAGAACGATGCACACGTGCACGTTAAAAGCGTCCGTAATAAAAAGATAAAAACAATTATGGAATTAAAATAAGCCGTGGCAGCTAAGAAATGACCAGTGCCTACTGACGGCGCCCGTTCACGAACATGACGTATGAATCAGCACCATTCAGCTCAACCATTTTAAAGGGAACTCAATGATCCAATACACACGCCACCACCAGCGACACATTTGAGTGAGCATGACATACTCTCAGCCGCCAGGGCACATTCAAGTCAATGAAAGACGAACCCAGTAAGCTTTATAGTGGGTACATAGTGCTCACACATGTGCTATGCAATTATACAATACTAAGAGATTGAATTTATACAATGCAAAGATAGGTTGTACAATCTTCATCCACTGGCAATAAAAAAAAAAATACGGGGTAATCAAAATCAAAAGTCATTTATTCAAATTAGGCTGAGAATCAGCACTTTTTGAACGTCAAAATCACATAAGACAGTCCCCCCAAAACGCCCACCCTTCACCACTTCCTAGTGCTTTAGCTGGGAAGAAGAAGTGGCGGAACAAACTCCCCAGCAGCACTGCTGTCTGTTCAGTTAGAAGAACTGGATTCTATACATATAGTAATAAGTAATTAACATTACGAAACACAAAAATATTAAAATTATTTGCCATATGTCAGCTAGCACACGCCAATATTTAAAACTATACTCAAGCAGAAATAAATAATAAAAACAAAAACGCAAACAGAACTTAATACATAATAAAAAGCCTCCTGGCATAAAGGGCGTGCCCTGATATCCTGGATAATCTGACCACCCCTGTTGCTTCTTAACGACAACGCCCCGGTCCACACGGCGCGTGTTTCCAAGGCTGCTGTGTGAGATTATGGTTTCGAAGAAATTAAGAGCTATACCTCTTTTGGACACCATGGCGACGTCGCCAGTTCGCGCTGCCAACTAAATGTATACAGCTATCTAGTGGGTGGCTCACCTGACATCCGCTTGGGTACGCAGCCAACCATACATTTTGTTGGCGACGCGATTTGGCTGCGCCGCCATGGCGTCCCAGTGAGGTGGCTCTTACCACCCATCTTCACTTACGCCCCAAGTGATTTTTTTTGTTCCCTAATTTGAAAAAAGACCTTCGTGGGAAACGATTTTCCAACGATGGAGAGCTCAAGCCGGGAATAAATGCGCATTTTTCAGAGAAATTGGAAAGTTATTTTTTACAGGGTATTGAAAAGTTTATTTCGAGATGTAATAAATACATTGAGGTAATGGAGAAACACATTGAAAAATGTAATAAATTTTAATTGAATTTACGTTTTTTCTCATGCCGATACCAAGAATACATTGAACGCCAATCGCACATCACCAGTTCATCACTCTACATTTATATCTGTAATTTTTATGGTGTACATATTAAAGAGTATTCTATCTTCTTATAAATAGATGTCATGTCCGTAGGTGTGTCCGTGGCATCACAGCGGGCCCTATCAGTACTGTGGTATTATTTTTTTAAATATTGCAGCATTATGCTGAGATATATGTCTTTTTGGCCTCGCACAGGTCTTTTATGTTTTTCTTGTTTATTGTTGTTTTTAACGTTTATTTTGTAAGTTTTAAATGCCAAATAAAATATTTTTCTTTCTTTGTTCCTTTATCTATCTAATAATCCATCT
This sequence comes from Brachylomia viminalis, assembly GCA_937001585.2. NCBI lineage: Eukaryota > Metazoa > Arthropoda > Insecta > Lepidoptera > Noctuidae > Brachylomia > Brachylomia viminalis. The sequence goes on along the minus strand of OW443302.2, from coordinate 5,907,913 downwards.
GCCTAGCCTTTCCCAACTGTTTTAGGGTCGGCTTCCAGTCTAACCTGATGCAGCTGAATACCAGTATTGTATCTACATGGAGCGTCTATCCTGATGCAGCTAGTATTGTACACGGAGCGACTGCCTTTAGGTTCAGCTGTATTTGTCAGATTTTTTAAAACGAATATTAGTTTTCTTACCCTAGAAGTATGGATAAGCAATATCCTTCAAAATGATTTAGATCAGATACTGATTGATAGTGTGTTACGCAATTAGGGTGCAGGTCTTTTTCAAATGTGGGTGTTTCAGTAACCATTTTTACGCGGCCATCAAAAACGGGAGCCAATTTCAATGTCCGATAAGACGACATACCTTTTTTATTTTTATTTTGAGGGTGGGATCTCCCGCTCTGGGCAGAACGGGATATCAGACTCTTACAGACTAAAACCCACCCGTGTTCCTTAAGTTGCCTGTGCCAGGGGCCACGGTATCCCTCTTTCCCGCAACCCTGGCAGAGGACGACATACCTGTGATTCCTATAATATTTTTAGCCAACTTGTAGCTCTACTGCATTCCAAGGTACTTAGCATAAATTATCTTATTCCTCACAGGGCATAGGTAGGCCTTAGGTACCCAGAACCCTTATTGCGTAATACACTATCAATTACAATCTGAATAATTTTGAAGGATATTGCTAATCCATTGCTTCGAATATGTTCGAATTTGCCTGCTTATCAACGTAAATAACGCAATGAATGTTGTTGAACTTTCAAAATGGAAGCCATTACTAACTGTTAGTGTGTTACGCAATTACCACGCAGGTATATTATTTACTTCATGGGTCTTACACTACATTTTTTTTAGAGAAATCTAATAATTTTTTCGACCTCTTAGAGACATGGTTTTGGACAAAATTCTAAGAAATGCAGCTGAACCTAAATCCATTAAGCAAGTACACACCTAGTGTACACCTGGCCCATCAGTGCTGCAGTGTTGTATTTTTGTTTATGACGGCACGTCAAAGAAGTTACACAAAGAGCAATACTCGAAGTCATGGACGTACGAAAAAAATCCGACAGATTCTCGCTAACAAAAAACTGTGTCACTCAGAGTCAGCCAGCTCGCTATACGTGCAGTTCGACACGCACACATTCACGCATTAGTCAGCCATTACGCGCGCAAACGTCAACACAGACAACACTTAAATGCTGCGAAAAAATATAAAAATACAGCATGTCTTGTGTGGTGAAATAGTGTAAAAACCGAAGTAATCGGAAGAAAAAAAACCAAAGGAATCACGTTTCATAGATAAATGTATGAACAATTCAAACCCTTAGTTCCCGATTTTATGCATTAAAATCAATTTACATGAATCCCAGAACAAAAGAATTCATCAAAAAGCCAGGCCCTGCAGTCTCGACATAGTTAGCAATCGTTTTCGGTTGCTAAGTCCTAACAATCCAGATGTAACGACATTTGGTAGTCTCCACACTCAAATTTATCGGTTGTTACCGGTATTTTAGGTAGGTACTGGTAGGTAACAACCGATAAATTTGAGTGTCGAGACTACTAAACATTTACATCGACATTTACATCTGAAAATTTCCTACTGTCTACCTATTGCGGTCCATGAGATACAGCCTGCTGACCGACAGACGGACGGACGGACAGGCTTAGCGCCGGTTTTTTGATCCGTAGTTAACTCGACCATTAGTTAAAAATTGTAACTAATGGTTCAATTTTGGCAAAATCTGTTGATTTGATCAACACATTTTGTCAAAATTTAGCCATAGTTACTATTTTTAACTAATGATTGAGTTTACTACGGATCAAAAAACCGGCCCTTAGTAATAGGGTTCCATTAGCACCCTTTGGGTACGGAAGCCTAAAAAGCCGATTACTTTGAGGACGGTTGAAAAAAGGTTCACTGGCCAGTCAACCTTTTTTTCAAGAAATGCATTCTAAACATCTGGCCTGTATATTCTGAAAGTGTATGCAGAGGTACAGAAAGGTGTGGTCAAAATTAAGGTGTGGTACAGGCCATCGAACTAAATAACTTTCTCTATGGGACCAATTGGCTGAGTGACTGACCGGTTGGCGCAGTTGGTAGCGACCCTGCCTTCTGAGCCGCTGGCCCTGGGTTCGATCCCCGGACAAGTCAAACATTTGTGTGCATGAACAATGTCTGTTTGACCTGTTTCTGGGTGTGTATATGTATATCAGTCTTTAGGTTACCGTAGTACAGGCTCTGCCTAGTTCGGGACCTGAAGACCTTGTATGGATGTTGAAAAAAAAAAAAAAAAGTTTACAAAACAATTGTATGAGACGACTTATTATTCTGACCACACGTTTCTGATACATGCTGTATCTAAAGATGTATCTAGCTATTTATGTATTACAATTTGCAAAATTGTTAACAAGCTCCATGTGTCGTGTCCACTCAAATGTGTCGCTGGTGGTGGATTGTGTATTGGATCATTTAGTTCCCTTCAAAATGGTTGAGCTGAATGGTGCTGATCCATACGTCATGTTCGTGAACGGGCGCCGTCAGTGGGCACTGGTTATTTCTAGCTGCCACGGTTTTTTTAAATTCCTGAACCGTTATAATTTTTTTATTCGGACGCTTTTAACGTGCACGTCTTTCTACATCGTTCTCACATGTATAGTTTCAACATAAATGATGTAACCACTTTTTTTGTAACAATGTTTTGATTTATCCGTGGAGTTTATTGCCAGTTCTTCTCCATAGGTGCGTACTACGCTTAGGAATGGGCAACTAGCTTCATCTTTCTGACTGACCGACCCCTTGACAATTCAAAAGTGCCTGTACCTAATTGGTTTATTTTAAATACATGCTTTGAATTTGAGTTTGATGTCACCTGCAAGCCATCGGGCACAAAAAATCAGATATCATTACTATGAATTTTATCCAAATCTGTTCAGCCTCTTATGAAAAGGTTACAAACATTTCACATTTATTTTCAGTAAGAATGTAGATAAGACCTACATAATTTGGCTTTTATAATTTACTAGCTTTTGGCCGCAGATATTACTCCGCGGGAACGTACTATCAATATAATATTAATAATTCTCTTAATATTTCTCTCGGGAGTGCTCTAAATAAATATCATTTTTTTTCTTGCATTTGAGTGTGTGACTCTTAAACACTCAAATACAAGAAAAATTGTGATGCACAAAATAAAAATAAAAACATTATATTTTATGGGTGTATTGTGTAAGTACTCCACTGTCCACTAATAGTACCTACTCCAGATAAATACTCCTTTGTTTTCTTTATTATAAAAGTGACTCCCTTCATTTGGTACCGGGCCACTTGTAGAAGTAATCAATCAAGTGTCAATCAAATCATGTCTATCAAATTCACAATTTCAATATGATGTAGGGGATTACTTTACGTTTCTGCAAATAAAATGGAGGAAAATCAGGATCCGTTTGTTTTTATATTGAATCAAAAAGGCAAGAATGTCTTACTCCGAGATGGCTATAGGTACACACGGCTACACATCAAGCTATACAAAACCAGTTTACGCTGGTCTCGCATCGTACGGAAATTCTATACAATGTGAGATCAGCTTATACTGGAAATTATAGCTTGATGTGTAGCCGTGAGTACAATCATAGTGTTACAAATAATAATTTTTGGAGATGTTTAAACAGGGAAGAGTGCAGTGCTTCTTTGACAAAAACAGAAATCATCCGGGAAAACAAAAGTTTACATTCATGTAAAAGACGGAATGAAAAAAATTAAATCGATTATATACCTAATGGATTAATGCAAAACGGAATGTTGTCGAAAATTTACTCCGGTTATGAAGATATTAGAGCATCACTTTGGAAAATCCAATCTCGACATCTTGCCAAGCTGTGAATCCAAAAAAGATAGCATTGTATCGAGATCGACGAAAATTTTTGCAAGTGCAAAAAAAAATCTGTTGTAAGTTAGGTTTAGAATTTAGATACCAGAATTATTAGCCAAAGACTGGCTCTATTTTACCAAGATGTAAGGTTTGTAGAATTAGGCCATATAGAGTTATGGGCTTGGCTCTGAGATCTGATAACTTTTTAACAGTAAAAACGCTGTAAGTTTTGGGAACCTAATCAACGTAGTTCTATTGTTTATTATTTATTTTTGAAACACATTTTCGGTTTAGTAGCTTTTGTAATGTACTTCGTACTCTATCGAATGCAATGAGCTATGTCAGCTAGTCGGCCCATTTCTAGTTTTCATTGAAATGTGCTAACGTTACAGCGTGACGGCACGGTTGGTGCAGCGGTTAAACGATTGACTGATGCGCTGCGTGTCACGGGTTCGATTCCCGCACGGAACAAATATTTGTTTATATGATAAATGATTTTATTTCTGTAAGTAGGTTTGAACAAACACTTTTAAACGTCAATCGTATTTTAAAAACTAGATGAGGTCGGCATTTCCTATCTGACGACTCTTTGATGAAAGGCCGAAACAAACTCAGAGGTCACAGTCTATTTTAAAGTCCAGACAAAATCTTGGTCAGATCATGTGAAGGCTATGTAGATCGGTATCTGAAATGGTCTTTTGAGGAAAGAACCACACAGATTGAGTGGACCAGTCCAGTCAGTGCACGCAATTGTCAGCAATCGTGCAGCTCAACTTAGTCTTAAGGAGCTCAACGATTCGACGAACAATACCAAAGAAAGGACATTTGAGTAGGCCGCATAAATTACTCAAACTGCCAGATCATGATTAAAGTAACGGAGAAAGATACAAAAAAGAAAAGCAATGACCGACATAGTTCTCACATTCACAATAATTAGAATAATATTGTAATAATCTTTGAGGACCATGTAGATTTGTGTCTGAAATGGTCTTTTGGGGTATGACCTGCAAGTACTTGTTCCAGGTCTGACAGTTTGTGTATGTGAGTTAAAATGTTTGTAAACGCACCCACGATACAGGAGAAATTGCTAGTGTGGGGCAACGTTTTAAAAAAAAACAAGAACAACAAGAAGCCGCGGCGCGCGGCGGCGGCGGCGGCGGCGCCATAACAAACCTTAAGAGCGTTTATACCTTATGAGTGGCAACGTCGCAATTTAGTGTCATATTTCGTGGTTTTCAATTTTTATCATTTAATCGGAGCTATATTTTAAAAATCTGTTTAATTAACTTTTTAGAATTATGTGCAAACTGTGTTAAAGGTAAGAAATCGTTGCGTTTACAGTTCTATTTATATGCAAATAATACATTGGAAACTGCAGGGCGTTATTTTCATTGTCAAATAACTGTAAGCATTACGGTTACTTATTTTTTAATCACTTTCACGTAATTCTAAAAAGTTAAATAAACAGATTTTTAAAATATAACTCCTATTAAATGATAAAAATTGAAAACCACGAAATATGACACTTGTTCACGCATACATGGTGTGAATCATAGTCCACGCCAGGGGACGCGCGGAGAGCGCGGCGCGGCACGGGACGACACCGCGGAGCGGGCTGGCCGCCGCACGCACCTCACTCCAGTACCGAGCACAGTCGTCGACGCGCGCACATACTTGTTGTCACAATAGATCACTCCAACATTGTACTGATTACCAGATTATAAGAGTTTACAGTTCATTTTACCTTTCATTTACAAACCTTTAGTTAGGTTCTTAACATTTTGGTCCTTCGAGTTTCTTTTTTTTTAATCCGCGTAACGTATTTGTACGAACAAAGAGAACGTTTGCGCGGTGGCAGTACGGGCGACGTTGGAGGACTTTGATACGACGAGTTCAAAAGCGCCGTGTCACTACAAGCCGCATTTAATGGCAGACAAGTTTGCTGTTGGAGTCGTCTAGATTAAGCGAGGAGAGGACGGCTACAAGTTCCCGAGGTCTTCACGTCGACGGTGGTCCAGTCTCGACTACATTGGTCGAACCCGCCGAGACATTTTCTTGCTTCGTGGGAATCAAACACAGTCCGCCTTGTGGATAAAGATAAGCATATTTGTGTATCGTTCCAAATTCCTTTCGATTGACATTCCAGTTTGAATTCAAAATTCAAAAATTTCCGTTGCAACTGTTTTCAGTTTGAGTTTGAGTCATCAAGTGATTGTTTACATTGTTTTATAGTATGTTCATATTAGTTATAAATTGTATCAAACTATTTCTTATTGTTGCACCGGCCGACCCTTTCTTTAATATCGAGAGAGCTTCAAGGTCACGCGCCTATTCATTGCAAGAAACATCTGTTTGCTGTTTATTATCATACTACCTACTTGCCTAACACTTTTTCCTTTTTCATCTGCGTTTTACTTATTGCTTCTTCCTATTTAAAATTAGTTTCTTATAATGGCTACAGCTGAGGAACTATTAGTAAGAAAACGCAGTGCTATGAAAGCTAAGCTTACGAATTTCTGCAATTGGGTAAACGTGCTTATGAGTTACGAATCAATTTCTAGTTTGCAGCGCATTGAGCTGGAAGGTCGCCTTGGTAAATTTGAAGCCCTATATGATGAATTTGATCACTTGCAGTTGGAAATCGAGGTGCTCTCGGACAAGCCAGACGAGGCGTACCGGGAGCGTACCAAGTTTGAGGAGCGGTATCACGCAGTGGCAGCACAGGCGCGCAGTTTGCTCACCAGTGCTGATGCCGGCATTGACGGCGGGTCTGTAGCGGGCTCAGCAGACAAAAACACAGGTGCATCGTTCCGTCAAAATTTTGTACGCTTACCCAAAATTAATTTACCTCATTTCGATGGTAGCTATCAGTATTGGCTAGAGTACAGGGACACTTATCTTTCTCTTATACATGGTAGTAGTGCAATCGATGACATTAGCAAGTTCCATTACTTACGTGCATCGCTCAAAGGAGATGCTCAACAAATAATAAAAAATATAGATTTCAAAGGCGAGCATTATCAATTGGCTTGGGATTTGCTATGTGAGCGATATGACAATAGTAGGCTTTTAGTAAATAATCACGTGCAGGCTCTGTTTAACATTCCAGTAGTGCCTAAAGAGTCTTTTGTAGCCTTACGTCAATTGATTGATAGTATAAATAAGCAAATTAGGGCTTTGAAATCGTTGAACGAGCCCACTGACCAGTGGAGTACACTGGTGGTGTTTATAATGAGTAGTCGACTTGACAAAATTACTAACAGAGACTGGGAAGAATATCGCAATACTTTACCCAAATCTCCTACTTTGTCAGAATTTTGTTCATTTGTTAGTAGGAGGGCTGATTTGTTGGAGACAGTTGAACATAGTGAATCGGCAAAAGAAAGGGTAGACAGTAGCACTAACAGTCACATAGTAGACGTACAAAATACTAACATAAGCGATAATTTAATCAAAAACAAAATTAATAACAAAAAATATACAAAAGATTTTAAATGTCCGTTGTGTAAAAAAGATCATTTTATGTATGTGTGCGATGAGTTTCGTAAGTTGTCACTAGAAAGTCTTTTGGCAAAGGTGAAGGAGCTTAATGTGTGCTTTAATTGTCTACGTACTGGGCATTCAAGTAAACGTTGTAAATTGTCCCACTGTAAATATTGTAATCGCAGACATAACACGCTTTTACACGTAGAACAGACTAATTTAAATGTACAAGATCCAATGCCTAGTGTTGCTTTACCTTGTTTGCTTACTGACGTTTCTGGAGGTGCACAATTACAAAAAGGCAGGTCTGAAAACGTTGTTTTGTCAAGTGACATTGCAGACAGTACTACCCGTTATGTTTTACTCTCCACAGCTCTGGTGACAGTGGTCAGCAACCGAGGTGAGAAGTTCGACGCCAGGATCCAGCTTGATAACGGTAGCACAGCCAACTTTATCACTGAAACACTGTGTCACAAGCTGGGATTGCCTAGACGTAACGCTAACTCCACAATATCAGGTATAAACAAGCAAACATCTAATAGCACACAGTCTTGTAGATTTACAATTCAGGCTCGAAATGGTGGCTACAGGGAGACTGTCACTTGTATCATATTGCCTGAAATTACTAGAATGTTGCCGTCTTCAGCTATTAATCTTAGCAACATCAACATTCCAACAGACATTCAATTAGCTGACCCATCTTTCTATATTCCATCTGTAATTGACATTCTTGTTGGCGCGAAAGTGTTTTGGAATGTCTTAGGTTCCTCTTCTATAAATTTAGGTAGGAATCAACCCAAACTTCACGAAACAAGACTTGGATGGATAGTTTCAGCACCAGTTCCATTGCGATCATTCTCCAAAAACCAGTCACACTACTGCAACGTGTCTATGGATGAACTAAATAGTAACCTCAACAGGTTTTGGGAATCAGACTCTGTACCATCCAAGTATGCTCTGTCACAGGAGGAACGTGCGTGCGAAGAAAGTTTTCGTCATAATACGACTCGGAATGATCAGGGTCACTTTGTTGTGACAATTCCTTTAAAGGACAACCCTAACATTTTAGGTGAGTCATATGAGATGGCTAAACGTCGATTTCTATCACTGGAGCGTCGTTTTCTGCGTGACCCAAGTTTCAAGGAGCTTTATGTTGCCTTCATGCAGGAGTACGAGCGTCTTGGACACATGACAGAAAATCAAACGTCTAGGAAGCCTCATTTAGGTGACAATGTTGAATATTTCTTGCCTCATCATGGGGTCGTTAAAGAGTCCAGTTCGACAACGAAACTACGAGCAGTCTTCGATGCCTCAGCGGCAACCACGTCGGGCGTGTCACTCAATCAAATCCAGATGGTTGGTCCGACTATCCAAGAAGATCTACTATCAATCCTGTTAAGATTTCGGCAATACAAATATGTCATCTCTGGAGACATAGCTAAGATGTATCGTGCCGTTGCTGTTACACCTTCACAACGTGCTCTGCAGCAAATCATTTTCAGGACAGATCCAAAGTTACAGTTAAAGACGTACAGTCTTAATACTGTGACCTATGGCACAGCTTCCGCTCCATACTTGGCAACAAAGTGCTTAGTCAGCTTGGCTGATGCCGCTAACAGTACTGCCGCCAAATCTTCAATTGAACGTGACTTCTACGTCGACGATTTCCTGTCCGGAGGAAATTCAGTTTCAGACGTGGTAGAAATGGTCAAGGAGGTTATATCTGTCTTAGCATCAGCGAATTTTCATATACGAAAATGGCAATCTAATAATTCGACAATTTTAGATCAGGTTTGTAACAGTTCAGCGGTTTTGGATTGTCTAAAATTGTCTGAAGATAAGAACGCAGCATCGAAAACATTAGGTTTACGTTGGATGTGCGAGGCAGATTATTTGGCGTTTTCTATCTGTATTGATGCTGAGAAACAGGTGTCTAAACGCCAAATTTTGTCAGTTATTAGTCAAATATTTGACCCATTAGGCTTGGTTGGTCCATGTGTAGTCGAGGCGAAAATCGTAATGCAGAAATTGTGGTTAGCCAAGTGTGACTGGGATGAGCAGGTGCCAGAACTTATATGCAATTTTTGGTACAATTTTGTTAACACTCTTCCATGTTTAAATAATCTACGAATTCCAAGATGGGTTGTATGTGACAATGCGATATCGCATGAAATTCATGTGTTTACAGATGCATCGGAGAAAGCTTTCGGTTGTTGCGTGTATCTCCGGTCGGTGGACAGGCAAGGTTCAGTTAAGGTACAACTTTTTGCATCGAAAAATCGTGTTGCACCAATAAAACCCACTACCATTCCACGTCTCGAGCTCTGTGGGGCGTTGTTAGGTACAAGGCTGTGTGTTAAGGTTCAGAGTTCTATTACTTTGCCTGTAACTAGGTTTTGGTGTGATTCAACAATAGTGTTGAGTTGGCTAGATATTTCACCGAGTCTATTAAAACCTTTCGTGCGTAATCGAGTCAATGAGATACAGGAGAGCACTGCAGGTCAAACGTGGAGTTACGTGCCGTCTAGAGACAATCCGGCAGATCTTGTTTCTCGTGGGCTGAAGGCTGACCTTATCAACGAGTGTTCTTTATGGTGGTCAGGCCCACAATTTTTGTTAAATAACGAAAAAGACTGGCCAGCTATGCCCAATAAAACTGTGAAACTGGATCTGCCAGAAGTCATTACATCTAACTTCACAGATCACTCGTTTCTCACAGATTCACAAAATCATGTACATTCCTCTTACTTGTATCCATCATTCATTCATACACTACTCCATAAATATTCAAATCTAAATCGTTTACAAAGAGTGGTGGCTTACATACTTAGATTTGTTTATAATTTAAAAAATAAAACCAAGTTACAAAAGACACTATCCAATCAAGAACTTCAAGATTCTTTGAATTTCATTTTATGTCGAGCTCAAATGGAGATGTTTTCTAAGGAATATGCTATTCTTAAATCTAGCAAGACTTTGCCTCGTAAGAATAGACTTATTTCTCTAAGTCCCTTTGTTGACAAAGATGGTCTCATTCGTGTAGGAGGGAGACTTGATAATTCTCCTTACGATTACAACATCAAGCATCCAATTTTGCTATGCTCTAATCATCATGTTACTAAAATCATTTTTTATAAATATCATAAAGATTTGTTACACGCTGGCCCTCAGTTATTGATAGCAAATATACGACAAATGTATTGGCCTCTTGGCGGCAGAAACCTTTCTAAATCTATTGTGAAACACTGCATTAAATGTTTTAAATATAAAAATCAAAATGTTCAACCAGTCATGGGACAGTTGCCTACTAGTAGAACTCACTTAGAGTTCCCATTTTTGAATTGCAGTGTAGACTATGCCGGGCCAATATTGATAGCGGATCGAAAGGGGCGAGGGTGTAAGCTTGTAAAAGCGTATCTATGCATTTTTGTTTGTCTTGCAGTTAAAGCTGTTCATATCGAGCTCGCTACAGACCTTACTAAGGAAGGCTATATGGCTGCTTTAAACCGTTTCGTTGCTCGTCGTGGCAAACCCAAGAGCATCTTAGCAGACAACGGTACTAATTTTACCGGCACTTGTAATGAATTGCGACAATTCTTACAAGATTCAAATATTTCCTATGTAGTTGCACAAAGAGGCATTGAATTTAATTTTGCCCCTCCATACTCTCCACATTTCAACGGCATTGCTGAAGCTGCCGTTCGTTCTACTAAACACCACTTGAAAAGACTATTACAGTTAACACATTTCACATACGAAGAATTAATCACTTGTTTGACTCAAATAGAAGCTGTTCTTAACTCACGTCCTCTCACACCACTTTCCTCTGATCCACTAGATTTCACTGTCCTCACTCCTTCACATTTTCTGATTGGACGATCACTTACGGCTATTCCGCATCCACAGGTGACTGACATAAACATCAGCCGCTTGGAGCGCTATCACAGGGTGGAGCATATAAAACAGCATTTTTGGAAGCGGTTCCATTTAGAATATATTTCTCTGCTCCAACAAAAAACAAAATGGACGTCATCTACAGGACAACTGGCAGAAGGAACGTTAGTTCTCATCAAGGAGAGAGGACAACCGCCATTGCTGTGGTCACTGGGACGTGTCACGAAGGTCTTCCCGGGGAACGACGGAACAACGCGTGTGGTCGAGGTGAAGACTAAGAAGGGGACGTTACTACGTTCCTTTAATAATATTTGCCCACTTCCTCTAGATTGAATGCTTCAACCCGGGGAGGATGTTCACGCATACATGGTGTGAATCATAGTCCACGCCGAGGGACGCGCGGAGAGCGCGGCGCGGCGCGGGACGACACCGCGGCAGCGGGCTGGCCGCCGCACGCACCTCACTCCAGTACCGAGCACAGTCGTCGACGCGCGCACATACTTGTTGTCACAATAGATCACTCCAACATTGTACTGATTACCAGATTATAAGAGTTTACAGTTCATTTTACCTTTCATTTACAAACCTTTAGTTAGGTTCTTAACACTAAATTGCGACGTTGCACAGTGGGCTGAAAATCGGCTTTCATAGACTTAGGGATTTCTATCTGCAAGTGCCGGATTTTTTGCCGGATATTGCTTCTATTAGTTGTTACTATATTCAAAAATGACACCCGAGTTAATTCTGGAGAAAAACGAAGGAATTATAATTTTTTTACGAAAAATTTGTATGAAGCTAGTATTAAAAAGTTAATTATCTGGCAAACAGCAAGGAAAACCATAATATCCTTACAGGTGGTTATAGTACTAATTATTTATGATTTTTTGACATATGTCATATAACGGTTATCGCCGCAATTTTTTTTTAAATTGTCAATATATTTTTACTTATTTTTACATATGAAACGGTTCCTTTTAGTGATTAAATTAAGAACTTTGTTAATTATGAAGAATTTTATTGACCCAAATATTAAGACTATATAAAACAAGAAAAATATTTAAAAAAATAGAAAAAATGAACACATTTAAACATTAATTAAACATTTTCCTTATCACTGTCGTTGCCGGACTCCAATTCTGAGTCAGAATCCAGATTGGATATATCTAAACACTCGAACTCACTTTCCTGAAACTGAATTAAGTCGAGAGTTTCAGCAAAAAAGCTCTGCTTTCTTTTGGCATCTAACTTAGGCCTTTGTGCACTTAGGAAAGGATCCGAAGAAACAATAAGCATATTTAAGATATCTTGATTAGAATCTTGCCTACTTCTTTTCCGCGAATGATGTTCCCGGAACCTCCTAAAATCTTTGTTTCGAGACTCTGAGGCTTTTTCAGAGAGAGTCCCAATCGGCACAATATCATTTTTCTCGATTATGTCAGCCCCGTGTATTAATAATTTATGTACGGTTGACGACATGTAGTACCAGTCGTACAATTCCACGTACTTTTCTGCCGTTTTGCGGGCAAAATCTTAAAATTTTGTTACGTCGATCTTCTCGCCAGATGTTATCGCTTGCAAAATCACAGCAAATCTTTTAATAAGATCTTCGTCCAACCAGGTAATAGCTGCAGTTCTGTTGGAAAATTCGAAAAACTTTCTTGCGGTATTCCCGTCATCGGTAGTTCCCGAGCCTTATTTCACAATATCAATCAACAGATTGAGCTGATCTTTGAATTTATTTTGAATAGATTGTTTTCTGTTCTGCAACATTTCTTTGTCCTCATTACTTCTCGCTGCCCACCGTTTGAAGTCAAGCCTGTACGCAATATGTAACAGACATTCCATACAATTAATACGTGCGTGTAGGGATGACAAGCCAAATTCGTATATGTCAGCACACACAGTCCTTGATGTTGCAACATCTAAGCGGTTCATTTCCGTGGGTTTTGCTAAGCACAGGTAGCACGATGCATTTGATCTGGCCTCAGAAAGGTACGTGTAGACTTTGGCATCGATCATTGTCATCATTAGATTATGAGTCACCATGTTATTATTAATGCACTCTGTGGGGTTAAGGGCCTCAATTTCATCATCCATTTGTCTTTTGAAACCAATGACAACTGCTTCGCTCTCCTTTACAAAAGTAAACTGAACGGGTTCGTGCATACAGTATTATCTCCATCTGTCAGTTTTAGTGGCACCAAGGAGGTCATAAAAATGCTTGCATCATCTTGCTCAACCTCCATTTTCTGCTTGTATCGGCTTTGGTTGGAAGCACCATCAAATCCCCACTTGGATATCAGCTTTAGCTGCTTATTTTGCACATCCGCATAGTCAGAAAGACTTTGAAGGATCCTCGTCACAGTGATGTCAAGTAAAGCTTGAAGTGTAATCCTAGCCGAGGAATCCGTAACTGACACTGATTGCTTCGGAGGGTAGCAATCAAGCTTAGTTTGTTGCACTTTATAGTAGGATGGATAAATATCCTTAGCACCTTCCCGAATGGCAGCCTCTCGCAAAGTAATATATTGCCACTTTGACAGTTTTAGTGAAAGAAGCAATCCAAACGCTTTCTCTGGTGTAAATATGACTTTTTTCACTGGTTCCTTAAGTGTTTCTTTAATTTTAATGGCTGCTTCAGGATTTTTCATCAGGTATTCGATCACAGATGCGATATCCTCATGCCCTTCTTCTTTTAAACGCGCTGCAGCTGCATATGCCAATTCACTCGAGTCTTCGCCTGTATGATCATCAGATCTTCTCCTTTTCTGTTTACTTCCCAAATCTTCGAATGGTTTTCGGGACCTTTTTGTCATTGTTCCAACGCGAACGGACAATGATGCCGACGACGACGGTTCTTGAGAGTCTGATTGTGCTCTTGGTATCTCATCAACAGTTGGTTCTTGATTAACTAAAGTTTGCACACAACTTGGCCAATCAATATTTGCTTGCAGCCAATTTTCGTACAGTCTTCTGAAGAGATCAAGGAATCGGTTGGATTTCTGCCATCTCTGTAAAGCAGCTCGCGTGAAATTTCGACAAAATTCTTTGAGAGTTACTCGATCTTCGGTAGAAAGGCAATCGCCTATGCGGGATACAACTACACCAAACAATACTTCATATTCATGATTAAATGAAGTACTCTCACTTTTTAGAACACTTTTTACGTGTTGTTAAAAGTCTGTGTTCCTCAACCTAAAAAACAAAAGGAACAGTTTCATGTGTAAAAATAAATAAAAATATTTAGACGATTAAAAAAAAAAATTAGCAGCGATAACCGTTATATGACATATGTCAAAAAAATCATAAATAATTAGTACTATAACCACCTGTAAGGATATTACGGTTTTCCTTGCTGTTTGCGAGATAATTAACTTTTTCATACTAGCTTCATACAAATTTTTCGTAAAAAAATTATAATTCCTTCGTGTTTGTGCAGAATTACCTCTGGTGTCATTTTTGAATATAGTAACAACTAATAGAAGCGATATCCGGCAAAAAATCAGGCACTTGTAGATTGAAATCCCTAAGTCTATGAAAGCTGATTTTCGGCCCACCGTTGCCACTCATAAGGTATAAACGCTCTTAAGGTAGAGTAACTAAACAAGATAGGTAGGATCCGTTTCATCATTTGTCATGTACTATGAAGGTACTTACAGCTGAGTCTGACCCTGTAACGCTGCCCTTGAACCGAAATATATATTTTTTCTTATGTTTGTGTTCAATATTATCAAATGGTGTGGTTTTTCTTGTTTCTGAATGTTATGACATTTGTGGTCTATCGAGTGACAGTGGTGGTTTGCGTAATTTTAATTTTATTAACTATATACCTAATTAATTTGGAGGTTGACAATAATTCTTATTTCAGTAACTAATAATTACTTATTTATTTATGAGCACACGTCATTTATTATTATTAAGTATGTATGCATCTTTGTTAAATGCAACATCTGAATTAGACATATTTTTGTGGAAACTAAGTAGATAATAGAAATACAGTGACTACACAATTTATCACAAGAGACATCGGATTTACGATAGGTAGGTACCGTGCCGCGTGACAGACATGAACTGTCGTAAGGGACACACCTGCCGGCCGTTGCGCTTGTCCGCAAACAGGCGACCCATAGAAATCTGTCACAGGTCACCAAAGTCAAAGCATTTATTTTAAATAGGCACATAAAAGGCACCTTTGAACGTCAACATTTACATTAAAATAGAATTGATTCTAGTCGCCCCTTGCAAAAGGTAGTTTCCTATGGAGAAGAATGGGAAAGAAACTCCACCGTTACTCTTTTAAAATGTGTTACAATATTTTGTATACATTAGTTACCTATATAATTATAATTATATGTGAAGACGATGCACCCATAATAAAATTACCCTACCACCATAGCTAAAAAGAATTAAAAAATGTAGCAATGACAAATAAGTTAATTATGTGATAGATACATGGTGCTCACATATTTACAAACATTGTAAAAGTATACGATTTCCCAAATTATGTAAACAAGTACCTAATATGTCAGTGTGTGAGTTAACCAAATGCTACCTTAGGGCTGATTTCACCAAAGTCAGACATATTTTATCCGTGGAATAAAATTGACGTCTGACAGTTCTAGTATGGAAGAACTGTCAAAAATCCAAAATTTATTCTCACGATAAGACTTATTCTAGGTATAAAAGATTGGTGAAAATCGCCCTTAGTGGTATTGTGTTATCATCAAGTACAGCCCAATTCAAATTCTAAGGCATAGGCAGCTCGGAACATGAGGCAAGGTGCTGCGCAGTAGGTATCAAACTACCGTGTCAGCGGGGGTAGAGGTGAGGTACTGCGCAGCGAGTAGCGCACACTTTAGAGCCGCCATAAAGTTAGAATCGGGCTGTAACTGGGTTGTGGTCTGGAGATTTTTTTTTATTTGTTTGATTCGATTTTTGTTGTTTATTTTCGGTTTAAAATATCATTTATTTCTCAAAGATTTACATAATCACTTCATGAGAAACAACGTTTTAACATGCAGGTAATTGTTAAAATAGTCCAGAGCGCTCGTCGTGCAATTAGGAAGTACATAATTAGTTACTTTAAATAAACTTGGTGAGTGGGTACATCACAATAAATTACTGGAACGCGCGCGTCGTTGTAAACATCGAGCGCGCTATTCTTATCACTGCACTGTTATAAAGCACCGTGCACACTATACAATACCATACCAGATAATATAATAAGTACTTTATTTATTTATGTCGGAGCTGTCGAAGATGTGTTTCTTTAACATATTTTGGTTTGTGATTGTAATTTTGGTCTGGAGGTTAGATAGGCTCTCCATGTACAACACTGGTATTCAGCTGCATCCGGTTAGACTGAAAGACGCCCCCAAGATAGTTGGGGAAAAGCTAGACAGATCATTGTTGTTTATCATTGGTTATTGTTAATTAAAACGGTAACACCAATTACATTAATTAACTTAAGGATTGAAACAGGTTAAACAAAAATATTTTAAAATACTAACTTAAAATAGAGGACAACCTAGCATACTTACTCTCACAATACATCAGATATACACGCTTATTTCTACTCCATTCATCAGCAAACAGATCACATTCAGGATTGGTGATCAGGAGGTTGTTCCTCAAAGTACTACATACCTACACACAGGGGACTCAGCTCTGGCGACAGTTTTAGATAACGGCGGCGGCGGGCGGCGGCGCGACTAATTGCGTCGATGGATTTGGTGGTGTCCGATGTATTTGTCGGGAACAGATAACCGACAGAAAAGATAGTGGAGTTCGGGACTGTCGATGCGTCCTCTAAGAGTTTTGCAGGCTACTGTGAGCTGTAGAAAGCCTCGTCGAACCTCCAACGAGTTGAAGCCTAAAGCTCCTAGGAGGCAGATGATGAGTGGCCATGTGTAATTTGCTAAAATTATGTTACTAAGTACCTAGGTATCCTCTCAAAATATATCACATTCAGCTTTTAAGAAACCCACCTCATTCTTAGTCAGTAGCAAGGGTAATTTTTGTTTTGTTTATAGAGATGTTTTGTTTAGAGAGAGGTATGTGACCTTAAACTGACTAAATCAAAGTAACATCGATCATCGAAACGGTTCAGTAGTGCCATCTATGTTCAACTCACGGAACTAATTCAAGACTAACACAGTAGATACATTCTTATTTTTTATCTGTTGAACAGAGTTACGAGTATGCAATTTAAGTAAATATGTTCACAGTTTCTTGAGCCGGTCACAGATGACGCTGTAAACAAAAACATTGTTTTTTCTTATTTATTTTTAATCTACATTTTTTCTACTTCGTACCGTCCTCCTACTCTTCTGTGTAAAAAATAATTCACAGGGTATAATGAAAAAACTCCCAACTTAGCATCTTTTTTCAGGGCACAGGTAAGTAGGTAGGTACCTAATTTTATGAGTACTACTAGACCTATGGGCTTTTGAAAAATACAGTAGGTACCTACCTACATAAGCAGATAACTGAAATTTAGTTTACAGCTCCAGGGATTTGTTGCCCTTGGAAAATCTTATAGCCATTCTGAAAAGTGCTAGAGTAAAGTTGCTCGCTAGATTTCAAGGCTTTATTGAAACTAGTCCTTAATATTTTACAAATAATCCAGTTTACCCCAAAACGTCATAAAGCTTACATATTTTTGCTCTTTCGAACTTGTTTAATTCTGAGGCCATTTCCGTATAAATAAACGTAGGTAGGTACCTACTATGTTATTATAATCGAATAAAAAAACATAGTAACCAAATTATGATCAAATGGATGACTAATTTGATTGTCAATTAACACATTTCTCAATAACGCGTTTTAATTTTATCTCTCTTGGCCGTTAGGTGCCTTCAATTAAATATTTAGCGTTAAAATAATTTGTTTTTGATTAATAACGGACGTTGTTCTTGAATTTAGGAAGAAATGCTTGTCTTTGTCTCCCTGTACCTACATAAAAGTTACGAGTAACGCAGTAACATTACAATAAAGGGTATTGTTCACGCACGACGCACAGAGGTGCGCACGCCCACACGTTCGCTAATAGAATAGAGTCAGAGTGTCGTCCAACACTCATTTACAAATTAACGTGCAATGAAACAAAGCGTGTGCAATTATTTACCGGCTACGGACAAAGGGTTCCAACCAATCCAATAGTCCACTTCGCGTTGGAGCTAAGCGCGGGCGCACTTGAATGCGCGACGTATCGTAGCGCGCACGCGCGTAAGTTTTATCGAAGGAACAGTGTAGTTCGCGATCGGAATGATGTTGGCCGGGGCGCAAATCGTTGATGAAACTAGTGTCGCGTTTACGACAGGAAACACGGGGACAACCGGGACTAGTCCCGCAATGCCTCCCGTCCAGGGCTCCTCCCGGGAAGCCCAGCCGGTTGCCCCGCCATCTGCGCCTGCACAGGGACTCCACATGATCCCTAAACTTGACCCAGTGGACATACATTTCAGCAATATCACATGCACAGTCAAACTGGGAATAACTAAAGGTAAATTAGAATAGTTTATGTACAACATTTAGAACGGTTTCTGGAAACGGAAGCCGAATTTCACCCCTTCGTATATTATTTGGCGTTTGACATTTTTATATAAGTAATTTATTTATTTACTTTGGTTCACCCACAGCACATACACAGACATACAGATATTAAATCAGACTGTAATATTTTATTCTAATATATATGCCAATTACAGGTAAACACAACAACGCTAGATTACCGCTTACTCACTAACTTAAGTCTAGGTGTACAATTGATTATGAAAGTATAAAAAAGAAAAACAAATAATTAAGTTACGAAAGCCAAATAAATAAAAACAGAGTACCTAAATAAGATTGGATTTGCACCATATAACAGTAATTACGACTACGTTTCATTGGTGTTTATGGAGACCAAGATTCTTGATTTGAACTTCACCTTAGGGTCATTACGAGTATATATATCTGCTTCGGGTACGGACTTATTAAATGAATTATGATTTTCACACATCTTAATGAGAGGTGAGTTGAGACCTATGTTAGTAATAAAATTAATCCAGCATTTGAAACTAAGAAAGGAATGCTATCTGAAAGTGTATCATGGTCGAATTCCTTACCTAGTGATCCCTACACAATTAAAGGTTTTGAACCCTAGATCCATTATGAAAATGGGTGCAAGATTATTGACGTAGTGTGCCACAACTCCACAAGTCGTGATAATGTTATTCGGTAGGTATGCTACATCAATACCTATGTGTACAATAGTACATATGTACTGATTATATCGTCAATAACACGATAATAAATATCAATTTAACTTAGAGTCTTTGTGTAAACGCGGCATAAACTAACATAGTTAACGTGTCTATAATTTTACACGTAGCTATAAAGAATATCTAAGGAACTATAATTGCTTAATAACTTATTGACAACAAACATTTACCTACCTACATATATTATCTTATGTACCTATTTATTACGTCTCTATGTGGTTTTTAGATAATGCACTATATGAATGTAAGTTAACTAACTAATGTTGAGATTTTCATTCGACGCCAGCGTTATCTTTGTATCTAAGTTGCTGACTAACAGTAGTAGGTACCTACTTGATATGTTACCCATATTGCCAGTACCTAACACCTTCTTAATCGTTCTGCAGATGAAGATTCTCCTGAATTAACTGGTTGGTTGTGCAAATACATAGGTACTCATAGGTATAGAAAAAACACAAATAATGAATGAAACCATCGACTGCAGATTTTAATCACAGAAATACTAATGTCTTACAAATTACAGCAATGCCACCTAACATTTGTACTCGTGATATCAATGATGAAAGACTTTTAATTAATCCCTAGAAGATTATCAACTCATGTTGTAATCAGTGGGCAATCAATCAGAAGCAGGAAATCATGCTTTAATGCAGCTACTTAAAACAAACAACCCATGTCATCCATCCTGAAGTGTTAGATTCACAGTTGAACAATTTTGAATTTTTTTACCTAGCTCTCTCTTTCTCTCTCCCGTTTCCCAGCTTTAGTCAAACATGATTTTGGGGTCAACTTTCCTCATCTTTTCTTTCCAATTCACTCTGATTTTTATTTTTATGCCCTTGACTCTCTCGCCTCTCAAAGTGCACTGTCAATCAAATCAAGTATTATTCTCTCTGCTTTCTGCTTTGCACTTTACTCTTAAAGAGTCCATTTACTCTTATTGGTAATTCTGTTGACGACAAACCATCAGGCGCTTAAGCGCGGTCACTGTCGGACTGCCTATAAAAGAAAGAGAAGCGCGATGCTGGAAATTTATTGCAAAATATGAAGCAATTCTCTATTTACAAAAAAATCTTTTGATTGGACACGAAAAAATTAAAACACTATTACGTTAATATGTTGCTTGAAGAACAATCTGAAGAAAAAAAAACAGGATACTTAATTGCGTGGTTTTTAATCGTTAAAAAAGACATGTTCCAAATTAGTTGTAGGTATTATGTATTCAATACACTATCTAACTAACATTATATCCTGTAGAATATCATATATTTTTCTGATTTTGTTTACTGCAGTGGATCATAATTATACTTTTAGGCATTATAAAACTTACGTTTAGGTAATGTAGTCCCCATTAAAGCCAAAAAAAGCAAAAGAATATTCTTCAGGACGACTAGCAACCACTATCTATTTGGAGTGGCCTAATACCCAAAAAAATACCCGCGGGTAAAGCACTATCAGTAGCAATCGCTTTCATTTTGACAGTTCAACAACATTCATTGCGTTATTTACGTTGTTGAGCAGACAAATTTTTCGAACATATGAAGCAATGGATTAGCAATAGCCTTCGAAATGATTCACATTCTGATTGATAGAGTGTTACGCAATTAGGATGCCGTTTAATACCCGTATTGTTGATACTTACATAATTTACCTTATAATGATTGTAGGCACAACAATACGATTGTTTTTATTAGATCAGGTGTGGGGGCCTACTCTCTTAGTCCGTCAACGGAGACACATGCCCGTCCGAAAGTAGTTCGAAACTTTGGAATGAACCCGACTAAAGATTTTTTTTTCGGACGGTTGAATACACATCGGGAGGAAGGACGTTACAACTGTCAAATCGTGTTGTCATTCATTCTTAGTTCGGGCCCCAAACTAATCTTATGTCCGAAGGTAGTACGGTGCAGGAAATCAAGTAACTTTGGCCGAAACTACGGATTTCGTGCTTAGAAAGTTGACTCCTAAGGGGGTTATTAATGAATGATGCTTGAATTAATGCGCATAGATGATAGGAAATGAAAAGTGACACATAGCGGAGGGTAAATAATACTTAAATGCCGGTTACAATGAAATCTTCCTATACAAAAAAAAAACTATTGTTCTATTGTAGGTACGTCTGTCTCACTTACAAAAAAGTAATAAATCATTTTTGGCTATTTGTTGTACACTTCGGGCACCTCGTTGAATGCTGCATAATATATACACTCGAGAGCAATGAATCCGGGTCACTTAAAGAATGTTAAAAATCTCGGAAACTAAAAATGATAGGTTAATGCAATAAATTGTATTTAATAGACAATGTAATACTCCTTAAATCTTCGAAAGTGGCCCTTTTTCAAATTAGATTTTTTTATGATATAACTTTACAATAACTAAGAAGTTTTAATACCTTCATTTAAGGAGTACTACATTGTCTATTAAATACAATTTATTGCATTAACCTAGCATTTTCAGTTTCCGAGATTTTTAACATTCTTTAAGTGACTTAAAGAATGTTAAAAATCTCGGAAACTAAAAATGATAGGTTAATGCAATAAATTGTATTTAATAGACAATGTAATACTCCTTAAATGAAAGTAAAAAAAAATACATTTTATTAACACAAAATTACATAAAGAAAAAAACTGCTGATCTCTCCTTAAAACAAAAATAGGAAACATGAAATTTTTGAACTTTATTACGATTTTCTTGAATTTTAATACTTCGTATTGCCTCCTCGTGCTTCCATTACTGCGTTTACGCGGTTTGGCATGCTGTAAACCAAGTTCCTTATACGATTTTGGGGAATATTCTCCCATTCCTCTGTGAGAGCAATTTTGAGCTCACGAAGCGTGATTGGGGGAGGGTTTCGTTGTTTTACGCATCTGCCTAGCTCGTCCCAAGCATGCTCGATCGGGTTGATATCCGGGCTGCGCGCTGGCCACTCCATACGAGTAATGTTCATCTCTTGAAGGTAGTCATTCACAATCCTGCCTGTATGAGGTCGGGCATTGTCATGCATAAATATAGCATCCTCACCTAAATTGACCATAAATGGACCAACGTGATCATTGAGGATTTCTTCCACATATCTTACGCTAGTTAAAGAGCCGTTTTCTATGATCACCAGCTCTGTGCGACTTTCAGAAGAAATTCCGGCCCACACAAGTACAGACCCACCACCGTAGGCTACTTTTTCTTCGATGCATGCTTGCTTGAATCTTTCCCCTGGTCTTCGATACACTCTGTGTCTTCCATCATGCTTGTAGAGCATAAATTTTGATTCGTCGGAGAACATAACTTTTGACCAATCTTCAATACTCCAATTTACGTGGCTCTGGGCATATCTTAGTCTTGAAATACGATGCCCACGCTCCAGTTTAGGGCCGTTTGCAGGTCTAAGGGGTTTTAAGTTAGATTCAGCAAGCCGACGTCTTACTGTCCATGCACTTGGGTTACTTCCTCCGAGGCGTCGAAACTGATTGGTGAGTTCAGTTCCTGTGAGAAAGCGATTTCGAAGCATGGTGTTCACCAAGTATCGGTCTTCTCGTGCTGTGGTACACCTGGTTCTGCCCGTTCCTGGTCTGCGTAGGTTAGAACTAGTTTCTTCGTAACGTCGGAGAACTCTTTGTACTGTTGACAGCGACACACCGACAGTCCTGGCTGTATCGCGCTGACTCCGGCCGGTTTCCAGCATTGTAAGTATTCTGGTGCATTCTTCAGGCGTAAGCGACATAATTTCAGCTTGAATAATGAATATAGAGCACTATCAACATGGTTTATGTACCCACATAAATGACAGATTACAAACAAAAGCAAAACCAAATGCTGTAATTTCGTAGTTCCATCTTCGAAAGTGGCCCTTTTTCAAATTAGATTTTTTTATGATATAACTTTACAATAACTAAGAAGTTTTAATACCTTCATTTAAGGAGTACTACATTGTCTATTAAATACAATTTATTGCATTAACCTAGCATTTTCAGTTTCCGAGATTTTTAGGATTCTTTAAGTGACCCGGATTCATTGCTCTCGAGTGTATATATATTATGCTAATTATAATTAACACACCCCTTGCACCAAAATTAGCATTGTACATTAAAACAAGAGGCACTTCCCAAAAATTGCTTTTGTTGCTAGAGGTATCGGAAAAATTATTGAAATTAGATGTGACTGCTTAAAAATATCACAGTAAAGCCTTACGTTTAACCAAAATGAAATTACAAGTAATATCAAATCTAAGAGCGGTTCTGCACTGCATCTGATCCGAATCTGAATTCAGGATCTGAGTACAATCCGAATTGGGAATGTATTTATTTCGGACGGACATAGTTCGGATCTAGGGCGCTATCCCTCATACAAATAGTACTATGGCTACTTCGGACCAATGTATATTATCTCTGATCCGGATCGCATGCAATGCAGAACCGCTCTAAGGCCACCAGCTGCAATCGATCAACACTTACTGGAACTCAAAGTGCTTCTTGCATGGATTAAGGTTCTTATTGATTGAGGCTCTTATCGATTGAGCCGCAGCTAATAACCACAATACGTCGCGTCACCGCGTCGCCTTGACTCGATTGCTACGCTTATGACTCACGCGTCAAGTTCACTTCTTATTATCGGGTCAGCCGAATAAAAACGAGATGGTAACCAGAAAACTGCATTTTGTAATTATTAGTTAGCATATTGTATGTAGGTTAACTAATATCTAGTGTCTACTAGCAGAGTTTTAATTGTTCGTGAATGGTGTCTCAATTTTGCATCGCAAAATTATTAACTGCTGATATTACGACAAAGGGAACTAGAGAAAATCTCTACATAACGTTAAATAATTCAAAAGGATTTTAACGATTTATATGTACCTATAATAATATTATGAATCACAGCTTGGATTTTGTTAATCACCGACAACAGGTAACAACACTAACAACGACCAAAGTGCAAGGTAACTTTTACGTAACCGGTTTCCTTGGTTAAGTTAGGGGTTTTCGGAGAAACGTGTGCCGTAAAGGCTCCCGCAGACAGGCGGGACGTGACAGCAGGAAGCGACTCTTGTGGAACCATTTTCGCGTGTCGCGTCGCGCCTTTCTGCTGGAACCAAAGTCAAAGCATTTATTTCAAGTAGGCACATAATAGGCACTAGGTATTGAACGTCAACATTTACATTAAAAAAGCATTGATTCTAGTCGCCCCCTTCCAAAAGGTAGTTTCGTATGAAGAAGAATGGGCAAGAAACTGCACCGTTACTCTTTTAAAATGTTACAATATTTTGTAAAGATTAATTATACATAATATAATTATATGTGAAGACGAAGCACTTATTATAAAATTACCCTACCACAATAGGTAAAAAGAATTTGAAAATGTAGCAATGACAAATAAGTTAATTATGTGATAGATACTTAGACGATTTTCCAAATTATTTAAACAAGTGATAAGTCAGGTACCTATTTGAGTTAAAGTAATCACAGAATGTAAATGAATGTCATAAAAAATAATACTATACCATTAAAAATTTACAGTTAAATTAGCAACAAGTTTGATTTTGTCTAGCTAGACTCTAGAGCTAGACTGTCATATGGAGCTGGACCAGCATGTTTTCAAGCATTCTTATTTTGGATATAATCGTCTAATTTGTAATATGCTTGTTTCCAAGGTGAACTTTGTATATGAGTTTTAAATTTTCTTTCATTTAATTGCAACAACAAGGTATTTTATACCATTCCCCCTCTAAAAAGCTTATTTTATTCACTGAAAACAGTGAATAAAAAGCACTTTTACTCACTGTTATATCGCTACACAAGTTGACCATCCTAATAATAATAACAAGAAAATTACTCTTAATTTTAGTAGGTAATTGTTCCAGTTTTAATGTGCATTTTAATTCATTTAAGCTTCCTTTTTCTTTATTAAATGTTTATTTTCGCTTAAATCTTTCTTTTTCTCGTAGTCATGGTATAAAGTATAGTATGCAACTCTTGAATAAAACGGATTTATATCGAGGGCCATGCCATGAATCACTCGCGTCGCTCAGGATTCTAATACTTGAATCACTCCCTACGGTCGTGATTCAGTCGTTAGAATCCTTCACTAGCTCGTGATTCATCTATGGCCCTCGCTTTAAATCCGTCCTATATTCACTAATTGCATAATATACTATTGTTGTAACATTTAACACAGTAGGTACCCCATAAAATATGTAGGTATGTACTGTCAATCGTAAAGTCGGAAAGGTTTTAATTTAATATCACTACTTTGTAAAATACCTAGGTACATGTACTAGTTACCAAATACCATCATCTAAGTGGCTTTAAGACAATCGCTTTTTGATAAGTTTAAAATTGTATTTCCTCTCGTCACTGAGTTGGGTTATTGATTTTATTGTATTTTCAAATACATACTATGTACTCACAAGTTCTCATAAATTATACTATAATGTAGTACTTTGTAATGTAATCACCTCCAGTATGCGTCAGGATTTGACTTTTAACCTAACAGGGAAAAACTGGTTGGACACACTAGTAATTATTAAATAATGCTGTTTACCACTTCTTGTTAATAACTTTGGCAATATTAGGTCGGGGAAAAAGTTTTTTCTAATTCAATGGGTATAAAGTTGTAGTAAAATCTCTTTGGCTGTACTGTTTGTATCTGGCTGGTTTTGAAACCATTAAATAGATGACATTTGAAAAAAGAAACATTAAAAGTAAAAACGTCTTCCCACCATTGTTCAATTGTTTATCTGTCCGCCAAAATGAGTGAATAACGAAGAAATTCGATACATTTTGAAGTTTTATTCCAAAAAAGGAAAAATGCGACACAAGCTGCGAAAAAAATATATGACGTTTATGGGACGTAACGCAGTGCCAGTAAGAGTAGCATAAAGTCGGTTCAAGCGTCTTCAGGCGGGGATTCTGATGTCAAAGATGCAGCTCGCTCTGGTCGCCCTGTTACGGATTACGGATAAAGTCGATGCTGTTAGTATTAGTAGGTACGACATAGCTGAAGAGTTAATGGTTGACCACAAAATAGTTTTAACCCATTTGAAGAAGTCTGGGTATACAAAAAAGCTCTTAGTCTTGAATTTGTATATGTCGTAGGATAATTTGATACTTCGAATCTTCGCGGAAATCCTAGGGGTTTTGCGAAAACGCGGATAATTAGAATTTAGGTTAGGTTATGTTAGAACAGTGACCATTAGCGCGCGAAGGCGAGCGAGCGAAGCGAGCGTGCCGCGGCAGCGGCCGCCAAGCGCCAGATACCCTTCTATTGTTGTTGTATCATTTAGGTTAGGTTATGTTAGATCCTGACTTTGTCCAGTAAGATTTGATAATTTTTCGCCTATGTCTAATTATCCGCGTTTTCGCAAAACCCCTAGGATTTTCGCGAAGATTCGAAGTATCAAATTATCCTACGGCATATATAAAATACAAAAAAAAGAATCCCTGACCTAATACATAATTGACACGTGACTGTCTGGTAAATTAAACTGAGGAGTCTAAGGTAAGCCGTAGTGTAACCCCCCAGCTAGACGGGACAACCTTAAAAAGGTGGCTGGTACAGACTGGATACAGAAGGCGAGGGACAGGGTGGTGTAGAGCAGCATGGGAGAGGCCTATATCCATCAGTGGGCTGTGATAGGCTGAGTTGAGTATCTGTCACCGATCCTCACAGAAATCATACACCTACAAAAATAAGAATATGCGCAGTGAATTTTTAATCTCTGGACCACTTGTAGTTCTTTATCTTGCCGGCAGTCGTTTTTGACATACCATACAAACCTGACTGGCTGAAAAAAAAAATTGATAACTATTGAAGAAAAACATCAACACCTGCACCAATTCTATCAAAACTGAATCTAGGTATCTAGAGCATCGGAGGCAACCGCCTTGGCGCCTAATACGCCGAAATCCGCTTACTAGTCAAGGTAGGTGGACCGAGTGACCCAGGGAAGACGGTGGCACAGTGGTCACGTAGTGTCCTGCATAGCGAGGCTCAGGAGAGGCCCTTTTACAGTCTCCCCAGGGATGTGTCGTACAGGAGTTGCACAGGGGGGGTTCTGGAATTGGTATTTTAAGAGCAACCGGTGTCGTGTGTATGTTAGCACCTTTTTATTATTAAGTCATGTACGTGTTTCACAATATAAAAGATGTGACATTACTTAAATAAAGACAGTATTTACTCATCATTTGCCGCGTTATCATTTCGATCCGATTCCCAACTTCATTTGGCGACCGTGACGTAAGTGTCCCGTGGACTTTGTTTACAATTCCTTTCACCGTATAAGGATACCGTTCCACGATAAATCTCCCCCCCCCCCCCCTCTATGTGCTGATGGTGATCACCGGGGTGGTTTTAGTGTGGTGAAAATTCCACACTCCCCGACCTCCCTTCCAGGCGTCGGGTGCCTTTTGAAGATTTCCCTCCGAAAACAAAAAACCAAAAAAATGTATCTAGAGCATTGCATCAAAACGATATCTATTAACTAAGTAACTTCGATGTGACTTCAATTCTGGTTATTTCTTCATTGAAATAACCTATTTAAGTGACAATTGTTCAACTTAAACATTATCATGAATATGTAGAAAATACAAATGATTGCACACTCGAACATGAACTTAATCTATCCTTATCCATGGATTAACATAATTATCATTATTATCATGACATGGATACAAGGGAATTAATACAAAGATATTGAAATTACTAAACACCTTAACGTTGTATCATGAACAACTTTTGCTTGTCATTTTCTTGGTATTATCCAAAATGCAAGGTTTATTTATCGTTCATGAAATGATAGGACAAATGTGTTATTAGATATTGGACATTTCATTTTATGATATCTGCATCGAAAGGCGTATCTCAGCCAAAAATATTAGGTAGTTACCTCCACTGAACCTGTTTCATTCTTGCCATACTTACCTTCCAGCGTAACGAATGATAAAAAAGCCTGCCGAGCATTCCTTTGGTCCATTGATCTACGTAGAAAAACATGACCATAATCAACATAAAAACTCCACCCGAAGCTCGAAGTCCGATCTCCGTAACTACTTAATTAATTGCAAACTAACAGTATCTGCCTGCCCTCTACTGTGGTACTGCTTTCCCGCATATGTGATAGTACGGCTCCTTATCAAGATATGCCGAATCGTTGATAACCGTGATAAGCAAACTTACTGAATCGCCTAACAATCGTTACTACAAGTGTTCGATAAAATGCACTGAACAGTTCGTTCAACTCAATTGAATTGTCCAGTTTTTATGTTTGTCCCCTCCAAAATATAGGATGTGGACAATTTTGAGTGTTAACCGCTCATCATGGAGGAAAGAGACCTTGACATTAGATTGCGATGGCACGAGGAAGTGTGAAAACATAATACCTTGTGATAGTGCAATTCAATGACAGAAAATGTAAAACTCATATTTAAAGTACACTTCGTAAACAAGCTTAAATTACAAATTAGACGGTTATTTATTTCTTTATTGGTAAGGCACCTCAACGACGTACTCGCTAAAACATACACATACAAAAATCACATACAGTTTTAGGTATTGTGAATTCGTCACTTACAGAAGTGCACAGCACTAGCAGAGAACTTAATGACGTTTTAGTAATTGTTAGTTGATTTAGTTACAAAGTAAAAAAGATAAAAAGAAAAATATTATATATTATGTTCACAAATAAGATGGAGAGTACCGAAATACCTACCTACATACCTACCTATTTTTCTGTTATTTTCTTCTTGTCTGTTTATATAAGTGTGTACTTAAATGGTTAAATAAATAAATAATAAATATTTTTGTTTTAGCCTAGATAAGAATGCTTGGAAACATGCTGGTCCAGCTCCATAGGACAATCTAGAGTCTAGACAAAATCAAACTGGTTGCTAATTTAATTGTAAAATTTATAATTTTTTTGACATTCATTTTACATTCTGTAATTATTTTAACTCACACATGGACTTAAAACTTGTTAAAAAAAAAATAGGAAAATTGTATACTTTTACAATGTTAGTAAATATGTGAGCACCATGTACCTATCACATAATGAATTTACCTGTCATTGCTTTATATTTCATTCTTTTTACCTATTGTGTTACAGTAATTTTATTCTAGGTGCATCGTCTTCACGTATGATTATAGAATTAATGTATACAAAATATTTGTAAAATATTTTAAAAGAGTACCTAAAGGTGGAGTTTCTTGCATTATTCTCCATACGAAACTACCTTTTGAAAGAGGAAACTAGAATCTATACAATTTTTTTTTGTACATTGTGACGTTCAACAGTGCCTTTTATGTGCCTATTTAAAATAACTGATTTGACTTTGACTTTGAAGAAGCGAAAAAGATAACAATCAAAAGATTTGCACAACCAGTTGCAGGTAATTGGAATCGTTTTTGTGCGGCGTAATTGCGTAACACAAACAGTAGGAATAGCTTCCATTTTGACAGTTCAACAACATTCATTGCGTTATTTACGTTGTTGAGCAGACACATTTTTCGAACATAATTATGACGCAATGGATTAGCAATATCCTTCAAAATTATTCAGATTGTGATTGATAGTGTGTTGCGTAATTAGGGTGCAGGAATGGTTAAAAAAATGCATTCAGAAAATCAAATCAGTTTTGCATCTCTGCAAAATAGTGCCTACATTTAAGGTGTTCATTTTCAATTGCAATGGTTCACAGTTTTGCCCTAAATACGATGATGCTTCACACCTACATAAACTTAATTATCGACTACGTGACCGTGACCCAAATAGATGCATGTCTGCAGTTGATCATAACAGTCCCTCTATGACCATGAACTGCTGAACATACTGCCATTGAAGTACAGCCATGAGATGCCAGAGATACACATATACAACTATTTCCAGCTAACTTCTGCCGGCGACTTCGTCCGCGTGAACTTATAGGCCCGCGCTACTACCTATTAGGTACTTCGTTTTCGCTAAGCGTCCTTTCCGAGTTTTGTTTCTTTTTGCTCGGCTCCTTAGGGCCGTAGCGTGATGTTAAATAACCTATAACCTTCCTCAAGAATTGGGTTATCAAATGCATTTTTTATTTTATAATCCGTCTGGTAGTTCCAGAGATTGGCGCGTTCAAACAAACAAATAAAACAGCTCTTTAGCATGTTATAATATTGTTATATCTCATCTCATGTTATAATATTATATAATATATATTATATATAAATTATACCTTTTGGTGGAGACATCACATTATAGAAAGTTTCTTAGATAGTCGATATCCAAATATAGATAAGTACAGACAGATTTCATCACATTTTTATAGCTGCGGAGAATGAAGAAATCTTGAAGAATTTAGAATATTATACATATAGAATGCAAAATGCAAAAAAAGTGATGTCTCCAGAACTCAGGGATTTAAAAATTCGGTCTCACTACAATATAAGTTTTTTGGAAAGCAAGGGGTACTACTTAAATAATATTAGTATTCGTTTTAGACGTGTAAGTAATTATACCTATGATACAATTACAAAATCTCTAATATTTACAAGATATAACAACTGAATCTATAATTTTAATTGATATAATGATCAATAATAAACGATTGATATATATTTTTTTTATGCATATTAGACATTGAATATAAAATCTTTAGATTTACCTCTCAAAAGACACAAAACCTATTTAGTCTAATATGATAAAAACGCCTAGCTAGTTTTGTTTTTTTTTATTTCTATCCTAATTAGTAGGTAAGTCAAAGTCAAAGCATTTATTTCAAATAGGCACATATATGGCACTTTTGAACGTCAACATTTACATTTATATAGAATTGATTCTAGTCGCCCCTTCCAAAAGGTAGTTTCGTATGGAGAAGAATGGGCAAGAAACTCCACCGTTACTCTTTTAAAATGTGTTACAATATTTTGTATGTGAAGACGATGCACCTATAATAAAAATTACCCTACCACAAAAGGTAAAAAGATTTTTTTAAACGTAGCAATGATAAATAAGTTAATTAAGTGATAGATAGGTAGGTACATGGTGTTCACATATTTACAAACATTGTAAAAGTATAGGATTTCCCAAATTATGTAAACAAGTAGGTAATATGTCAGTGCGTGAGTTAAAGAAATCACAGAATGTAAATCAATGTCATAAAAATAATTAACTAACTTAACTATACAATTAAAGTAGCAACAAGTTTAATTTTGTCTAGACCCTAGAATGTCCTATGGAGCTGGACCAGCATGTTTCCAAGCATTCTTATCTTGGATATAATCCTCTAATTTGTAATACGCTTGTTTACACAGTGAACTTTTTATATAAGTTTTAAATTTTCTTTCATTTAATTGCAATATATGACAAGGTATTTTGTTGTAGCATTTAACACAGTACCCCATAAAAGATGTATGTACCTACTTTAGCTAATCTGAAAAATGGTTGATCTATTTTATCTTTATTTCATGTATTAAAATTATGTGTATCACTTATTTTATTAAAAAGATGTAGATTTTTTCTTACGTACATAATATTTTCATAATTGAATTGGCAGCCTGAGTAGATGTGCCTAGTAACTGATTACCACCTTTTTTTTTTTTTTGTCGCTGAGAAATGCTTTATGCATCCCCGCTCGTGGGGGACGTGGGGGACGAGACGGGGTATGTAAGACTCCTGTCGAAATCCGCAACCGACAGTATACCCACTAAAACTCAGCGGTGTTCCCACAACGCCGTGATGGGAGGGCTATGGGAAATCGGCTCAGCCTCTACTTCCACAGCCCTCCCGGCGCATGCCCGCCTAGTTGGCGGGCCCCGCATGCCCCCCATTTAACTGGGGGGCTACGGGAATGGCCGGGAACACCCGGCCACTCCCGTCCGACACTGGTGGAGGCCCGTGCAATACAGGCAAAGGGCGCCCCCGCACCCACCGCCTGCTGGCCTCCACCCGGGAGGAGCTGGAGGTTACTACCAGACCGGCTTCTTCCTCGACCCCTCCCCTCTCCAGAGCGGCGCCACGCGAGAGAATCATCCCTCCGCGCGCGCGCCGCTGCCTCCCTCCGGGACACGACCGCCTATTCCGCAGCGGCGGCCGTGCCCAGTCTACGCCCACTCACCTCCCTCTGTAAGCAGAGGAGGAGTGGGCGTATCTGCCCTCTGTAGCCCGGTTCCCTTCACCGACCATCCAGCATGATCGGCGATTGGAACCGTGACCTTTCCCCGCTTGTTGAAGATTAGCCGCCAGCCCCAATGGTCCCCCAAAACCGCACTGGGAGAAATTGGAGCCGACGTTGCCCAGGGTGCGCCACGAGGAGGCTCTTCAACATGCACTCCAACTGATTACCACCTGCCAATATAGCACCAATATAGGGAATCTAGAGTGGATCTGGCGCTCGGCGATCTGGCGCGGCACGCTCGCTTCGCTCGCTCAGGTTCATGCGTTAACCCAATCCAACCCAAATGACCTTTTTTTTTTCTTTGTTTCCGGGGTGGAATTCCTCGTGGATGTCCGCCGCCCTGGGGCGGGCGGCGGGGTCTGTCAGACTCTTACTGACTAAAAACCACCCCGGTGTTCCATCTCACACCTATGCCGGGGGTCGCGGGAACGTACGATCCTTTATTTTTTTTGTTTCCGGGGTGGAAAATCCTCATGGATGTCCGCCGCCCTGGGCCGGACGGCGGGGTCTGTCAGACTCTTACTGACTAAAAACCACCCCGGTGTTCCATCTCACACCTACGCCGGGGGTCGCGGGAACGTACGATCCTTTCGCAACCCCCGACTGGTGCCGGCCCGCCACTGCGGGCCACTTCGGGTCTGGGGGTGAGTGAGGTGTTTGACTCCCCCCGCGACGTCTAAGAGGGGCGCGCGTAGAACACTACGCGCCGCCACCTCGGGTCCTGGTGTGTGGGGGGCGACAGACGTCCCTGAGTCCGTCGCCCCTGGACCCATTTTGGGGGGCTGGAAGAGGGCGTTGTCCGCCCTCCGCCGACGCCCGGTGCGCCTTCTGCGGGCCGGGTGAGTGGATTAGATCTCCCTCTCCCTTTCCGCAGCCTCCTTCTGCGAGACGACTGTTTCGCAGAAGGTGACCACCGCGTCCCAGAACTCGGTGCTGCCGACCATCTAAACCCAAATGACCTAACCTAACCCAAATGATTCACCAACAATAGAGGGGATCTGGTTTCTAACCTAACCTATCCGAGTCGGATTGCTCTGAATCGGGGTGTTAAAATGATGGTATCAATATATATTTTAAGCGATAGACCTATTGATTTTCGATTTAATAAACGTTATACCCAATAACGTTATAATATATGAAATAAGTTTTAGAGTATATAAATTATATTTATGTAAAAAAAAATATCAACAGTTGGTATATCTCACGTTTATAATGTTGAAATGTGTATAACCCTTAACTTGGTAACGTATCTAATAATGCACACATTCTAAGAAAAAATATTTGAGAGCTGTTTTGATACTTGTGTATTATTATTTTTTTTAACCGTTAAATGAGACCCTTACAGTTTGTAGAAAAAAAAAATATTTTTTACATCTGGCCACATTTGTAGTCGGTAGATCGCAACATTGCGGAGCGTGCGCGTGCGTCTACGAGATATAAGGTAAGTATCCATTATAATTCTAATTAAATATGTATATTACGATAAATAAATGTGGTTATTATTTGATTGAATGTGCATTCATATGTTTACGTAAAAAAAAAATATCAAACAATAATGTTTTTTATCTAAAATATGACTGTCAATGTTCATGTATCTACAAATGCACACTGCCAAATTACTATATTATGACCTGAGTTTTGCAGTGTGCATTTTAAGATACACTGCCAAATATACAACAGTAGAGCTTATCTCATGCAGTGTGCATTTGCAGATACCTACACTGCCAATAAAATCCATAATTATGAACCTATATAAATATTATGTAATAAATAAATAATTACTATTTGTTTACTTTTCAGGCTGGTTACAAGAGCACAAAAAATATTGGCTTTTGTTCCGAAACCAGGAGCAAGCTCAGATGTTGATAGCAACGACTCCGATGATGAATTAATAAGACCTTCTGCAGATGGCGACGATAGTTAGTGTGCACCTTCGCTGCCATCATCAATAGAAAATCTTCACATAGGTATTATCCGAAAGTGAAGACGAGTATAGAGAAGTTCTGGTGGCGAACAAAAATGGTACAAATATTATGATGAAGAACATAAGTTAGTTGATCTCCATCCAGTATTCCTGCTTCTTGGTCCAGCATTGTAGAAAATGTTTTTATCCCGCCAACACCCTCACCATTATGTTCTTTAATAACCAGCCCCATGAACGTACATGTACCGTCACCATATAATGCAACTCGATCTACGAAAAGAACATACGTAGTCAAAAATACCGTATAAAGATAAAAAAAAATCTTCAGGTGAAGTGGAGTATTGCAAGATTCAAATTCAATGCTGAAATCGAAGACAAAAGATTTTATAAGCTCTCGCTCGAAACAAAATCACCTTTAGAATATTTTAAATAATGTTTTTCGGAGGATATAAGTATTCGAATTGATAATACGAGAGATCAATTTATATCATAATATGCAAGTAAAATGCATGCCCATGAACGTGACTTCAGATTAAATTAAGGATTTTATAGCCATTAATATGTTCATGGGTGTTGTACGTTGGCCAGCGTGAATGGACTGTTGGTCTAAATCATTCAGATGTAGTAAAATAGCAGTAACATTATCTAAATGACGATGTAAGTTTTGTGTAAAGACTCAAACTAAATGTATGTCTGAAATGCCAAGTTAGGCTTTGTTTGGTTGAAGACCGTAAGTGTTGTTATAATTACCACAAGAAGTAGTAAGGTCAAAATAGTGTACCTACCTAGTACAGGTGCTAGTTACCCATATTTCGTAAAAATAATTCGTAATTTCGTTTGGTTATCGTTATTAAACGTAGTACTGATTGATTGATCTCATAGAATATGTTATTATCGTTGCAATACCTTGCTTTAACTTTTAATTATTAAGAAGATGATGATTTTATGTTCCTACTTTACACTGAATAATATGATTTTACACATTTTGATTGAGATATCTGTGTTTATAAAACTATATAAATAATATTTTTATAAAATACAATTCTATTTTATTTTCTACCAATCAAGCAGTGTATCCTACAGTGCACATGAATTTCCATAGATATATGCATGACAACTTGGCAGTGTGCATAATTAGATACATGGTATAAAAACAAAACAAATATTGTGGGAATTTATTTTTTATTTTTCAGGTAACTATTTACCAGGTGACAACCCAAATATATGAAAGAAATTAAAAATAAATGACATCACACTCTCTGCCAAGTTAAGGGATAAGTTGTTATTGAATTGAAAATATACCAAATAACTTTATATGATATGAGACGCACCCATTTTAGACACCTCTAGCAAATAACTAATTACGTATATAATATTGTTGTTATTGAACTTAGAACCGTTTTGTGAGATTCTGATGCAGTACTGATAAGGTAGCTAACATTATTCGATACGACTGCCAATAGAAATTGTTTTTGTAACCCACTAACGTAGGTAATTGGATAATTAACGTGACAAGCCTCATTAGCTGATCAGCTATGGTTTGAAGATAGATTATGTTTTGATTAGAAATTGTTTGCCAATTTGTTGGTCAGTCTGAATTAAAAAAAAAACTGGATAGCCATGGCAAAAGATTCGCGACCGTTACAAATATACTCGTAGCTATATAGAATTCTAATCATTAAATTCAACAATTAAATCCTTAAGCTAGAATTGCCCTCAAATGTCATCACTCCATGAAATAATCATTCAATAGGGTAATATAAAATTAGAGAGTGGTTTTGATGACTTTTATGATTATAATTCTATAAATAAATATTTGATACGGCCGCGAATCATATTTGAATCAACAAACAAACCCTGACCTGCGAATTTCAAAAAAAGTATGACAATTTGTATTTCGCGGGCTATCTTAGCGCAAAACGAACCGCATGGCTACAGTATACAGAAGGAATTCTTTGAATGTTTGTGCTTCTGCGCAGTTTGAGACTGAAACTTATGCTAATATGAGATGATGGTTTTAAAAATAATCTAAGTACCTATCTATATCTACCAAGTTGAAATATAACCCAGTCACATGATTCTGACACAGTTTTATGTGCAAAAAATCTTAATGCTTACAAAGAGTAGGTAATCATATTTTTGTTATTACTCGCACAATCTAATCGTTGCTATTTCAAAACATAAATACTTGTCGGTACATTTTTTTTCCAATACCTAAGTTATTTTACACGAGCGACCTTGTTCTTACAAATAAATATTTACATAAAATTTTATCATTAAATATTTCATACTACTTTATATACAAAATTGACTCTATGCAAAAAATAATCAATAAAATAAATAAATTAACATGTGAAAGTTCACAAACGGGTTGTATTTATTTATGATAATGTTTCATCATGAAAGATTTTTATTTTACATGGGTCTGCTCTTGACTCTAGTTTAGGTCAGTGGTGACAGAGACAGAGTCGACGAGTCATAGATTTTGATGAGGATCATGTCTTTGAAATTCATAAGTGCACAGAATATTTACTTACTTTTGATTGCATATTGGTTCATGGTTCTTTAATTTCTAATGAAGTAAAGATTAACTTCAAAACTAGGTTAAGTTTTACTGCCAACAACAAGTTCAAAGATAAAGTAAAACGTTCCTTGTCAGTTTGCCGATCCCTTTGTTATTAACACATTTCACTTGATATAATTGGATGGTACAACACTCAGATAAGCAAGGTCTCTTTGTTTCCAAGGCATCGAACATAACATAGACTTTAGACAGTGCAAAGTTTATTAGTCACATAATTATACAACCGATCTACACTATGAAATCTACAATGAGCGCAAGGACTAGTTTCACAGCTGATATGATTTATGCAGATCGGTATTTGACAAGCTTTATTAATATTTATACTCTATTCAATCTAGCAATTCTAGCATGACATAAGTTAAAAACCAAGTATTGCCTATATTTTTATCTACTGCCCAAAGATAAATACACATTCTACTTTGAACACAGCAAAAAATTGTAAACAATGAACATCCTATTTCTTTGTTTTTTTTTTGGTATGATTTTTCAGTGTTTTTTTATGATAAGACATTGAGAAGACTAAATCTATTCTAAAATAAAATCAATCCGTATATCCATATACCTATGTATAAATGCAAAAGTAACTCTGTCTGTCTGTCTGTTACCTTTTCACGCATTAACCACTGAACTGATCGTTATAAAATTTGACAGGTAGGTAGCCTGGGTCCTGGAAGCTTTTCTCTAAGTCCATCAACGATGATACGGGCTTGCCCGAAAGCAGTTCGATGCTTATGTATGAGTGAACCCTACTCCCGATTCCCGATAATTAACATTTTCGGACGGGATAAAACACACCGGGAGTAAGGACAACTGTCAGATCGAGTAGTCATTCATTCTTCGTTCGGGCCTCAAATTAATCTTATATCTGTAGGTGATACGGAGTAGGAATGGCCAGTAACTTTGGTCGATACTATAAATTTCTTGCTTTAGGAATATACCTCTTGGAGAAGGTCATAGGCTACATTTTATCCGGATATTTGTATTCAAAATTATGAAACACAAAAAACACGCAGACGAAATCGCAAACAAGAGCTAGTTCGTATATAAACTTAAATCAACCTTGACAGTACATTGCAAGAAATATCATCCATTCATTGATAACTTAATTAAACTAAGGTTAAACCAATGTGTGTCACCTTTAGATAAATTTCCACTGCAATAGTTCTTGGATCTTGAACTAGCTTTTCATGTCTGTAAATAACATTAATCTGTTTATTGTGTGATGTATATAGGAAGTAGACATGTTACAACTTCTCGTCTATTAATATTCACAACACGCAATCGGTAAAAAAATAACGATTATGTGTTTGACCTCTGCTTATTGTCCAAAATGTGTTGTCATTCAAATAAAATCGATAAGATTCCTTTATATTTTAATTTATAATTTAAATCCAAAATAACTCCTCTCAAATCCATTTAATAAACATGGATTTGAGAGGAGATATTTTGCATAATTATATATTATATGTGAATTTGTTGCTATAAAAAGTCATTGAGTTACCTGGTTCTTAACTATTTTTTTTTAAATATAATTAAGTATATATTTTTTTGCGATTTGACCCTGAGCTAAGTACAACATTCTCAATGACTATTGAATGATATTCAATGTTATTTTTCTTAAAAATATTGTTGCTACGTCCCCATTTCCCACACAAAGTTATATAACGAACATATTAGATCTAGTGATACATTATTATATCAGCCGTGTGGACTAAACATTGATGCACGGACTACCACATGTAAAGGACCTGTCTGGTGATATCATAATGTGATATCACGAGTGATATGTGATATAATTGTGCAGGGTTAAGAGCGAAGTCCGAAGCAATTATGATAGAGTTTCAGTCAAGGCACACGTGAGTGGTTTTTTACATAAGAAACGTGACGTGAGTTAATGCTGCCTCTGGTTATATTTTTGCTAATTTTTATCTTAATTACATAAATTTTCTTGTTTTATGAAATAAGCTGGAGAAAATAATACAAGGGTATAAAGCTAGGGCTATAATATTCATGCAGTCATTCTGTTTATTCCTTTCCTGCGTAAGTAGGTCGAAGTTAAAGTCAAAGTCAAATCATTTATTTCAAACAGGCACTTAAAGAGCACCATTTAACGTCAAAATTTACAACAAAAAAGAAATTGATTCTATTTGCCCCTTCCAAAAGGTACTCGTAGTTTCGTATTGAGAAGAATGAGCAAGTAACTCCACCATTACTCTTTTAAAATGTTGTACAATATTTTGTTTACATTAATTATATG
This sequence comes from Brachylomia viminalis, assembly GCA_937001585.2. Lineage (NCBI taxonomy): Eukaryota > Metazoa > Arthropoda > Insecta > Lepidoptera > Noctuidae > Brachylomia > Brachylomia viminalis. Next base: position 5,868,514 of record OW443302.2, on the reverse strand, counting down.
TGATGGCGATGTAATTAGAATAAAACTACTATACCACAATATGTAAAAAGAATTGAATAAAGCAATGACAGGTAAATTAATGATGTGATAGATAACATGAATATGCTCACATATTTACAAATATTAAAAAAGTAGATGATTTTTCTAAAATTTTTACCAGTAATAACTTAGTGTGTGAGTTAAAGTAATTACAGAATGTAAAATCAAATCAAATTGTCCTATGGAGCAGGATCAGCGCCAAGCATTCTTATCTAACGTCTAATCTAACATCGCCAAGAATCTCTTAGATTCACGGCGACGTAGATTATAAATGGCTGTGACAGCTCTCTTTTTAAAATAAAAATGGATTAAATGTCAGCAACCCGGCCATTTAGTAAAATGCCATAATATGAGTAGAAAGCGCGGGGTATTTAAAGCTTCAGTGGTTTTAAGAGGAATTTTAGCAAAAAAGTTTTCAAATTCCTGAGCCATTTCTACATCTGAATTGATGGGGCCATGTGCAGTCTCTAAATTAAATTCAGTAGGTATAACGCTGTTTTTTCCTACCTGTTACATTATTTATTATTTGCCCGGTAGTTTTCACTTTATCATCAGCAGGCGTATCATGAGCACCGTATTGTCGACGGAAGAGTAGACAAACATGACTTTCCATGTAGACAGTACGACTGCAGCTAAGTAGAAAGAGTCAACTGTACTTTTACCAAATTCACTCTTTTACTTAATTCGACTCACAATTCTTTGTTTAATCATAGGATTTTTTTTCTGTTTGATTCTCAATTTGTCACGTCCACTACAACAATTTTTCTCAAAGTGTCGAAGTACCGTATTTTGGATCAAACAATTTTACAGTAATATTGGGCCTTAAGTATTTCCTTGGTACGTATGCCCTATTACCTAAATTATGTAAACTAGGAGAATATAGCTTTGTTCTTCTATTAATTATCACAGTTTTGCGTTCAAAACGCTCCCTTGTAAAATCATGATTTTGTAGATAGGTAACCGTTTATACTTTGTGGCCGTCGAGTAGAAAGTTTTCTACTGGCGATTCCAAAATCAAATTGTCTTAGATAAAATGTCAGTTGTCAGTGTGATTTTGACAGTAAGGATAGAAAACTTTCTTCCGAAATAGTCTACATATAAAAATACCTAGACAAAGATCGTTAGAAATGAAAGACAACATGACTGGTTGTAGAAGGATTTCTACGGTGCGATATCAAAAATGAAGAAACGAAATGTCAGTTTGTATAGAAAAAGCTATGTCCCTTCTTCATAGAAAGCGTCATGCTACGCCTGCTACTGATTTTATTATATTGCTAATCTAAAGAGCTTTAGCTATTTTGCACACACTTTTAAAAGTTTTGGACTGGTTTTATTCATATGTTGCTTTACGCCATAAAGTTCAAATAATTTTCTAACACCTGGAGTCGCCTAGTCACTGAATAAAAGTTTTGTGTCAATACTTTTAGTCTTTAGTGGAAAAGGGTCATTAAATTGCATGTTAAATAGTGGAAAGAACTCGGAGTAGAATTCATCGGCGGTCTTCGACTGTACCTACTTGATCGAGCATTGCTCCATTCTCACAGTTATTATAGGACATTGACGTATGTTAAACAACGATAATTGTTTGACACAGCCAAATACTTAACAAATCCTATAGTATTAGGATAATATTTTGGATACTTAAAAATTAAGTTAAAGTCTTGGAAAAACCGATAAAAATTGGGTTTTTATAAAATTTTAATAAATGACTAACGCACGATAAGATCAAGTTGAAGTAAGTACTGGAAATTGTGGGCTTTTTTACAAGCTTTTATTTAACTAGCCTTGTTGGTTAGTTAGTTACCTATTATATAGTTAGTAGGTATGTATTGGTCGACTCTTGCAAGCTGAATTAATTCCAGTTATCCTATAGAGTTGAAATTTTGCATGTTTATTCTACCGAAGCCTAGGTCAGCCAATTACTAAAATAGTAAATGAAATTCATTGTTTTATTCTTATTTCGGTTTTTTATTCTTCAACCTAACTGAGGTCTCTCTTGTGGTTTTTCCACCAATTGTTTTAACATTTCTGTAAAAAACGTTCAGAAAGATCTTGTAAAGTAGGTGTATACGTGCAGTTTGTAATATTTCGCTATTTTCCACACATAAGCGCCATCCAGTCGCATGTAGGTATTACGTCTGTGTTATTCCGCGAACGTGATCAAATAAAAACGTGATCGAAGTCCAACAACCTTGGTTTGTGACGAAAATAATAATAACAATCACTTTTAATAGTAAAGTAAGTATAAGGAATAAGAAGTACTTAATTGACAAATTGCATTGTAGCTTGAGTGTAGAGTACAAAAATGTTTTTGCCACAACATATTTAAAAAAAATATATATTACATTATAATAACAAAATTTAAGGTTTTCCTTAGCTTGTTATTGTTAAAATGAAAAGTAATTTTGTATTTCTTTTTTGGTTTGGTGTTGGTTTTGTGTTATTTCAAGTACCTACTTAGTCAACTATTGCATTATCAGAATTAGATTTCATTTGAATTGCCGAATTTGCGTGTTCCTGCTACTGCTTCTATAGATTTCCGCGTGTATATTCCGCACTACCTACTGACAGACATGAAAAAAGTGTAAAACACCTGGTTTTCTCGTCACTTTAGAAACAATTTTCAAAGTTTTGAGTGGTGATTAACGAATTTATTGTAAAGTAAAGATCAAGTAAATACCAAAGTACTGAGTACTACACTCATAAGTTGTTCGACTTAAACAGGAATGTGTCACTTCTGTGGGTCAACCATGTAGACGGCCTTCGATAGGAGATTACGTAGTATTGAGTAGGTATTTACGAGTAGGTGTATAGGTACTTATATATTCAGTATTAGTGCGTACGTCAAGATACTGGATAAGAGATAGAAGATATAGGTTCTACCACAAAACTATGCTTTCTAGACTGGTTTACTGGTTTAGGAATGTGTCACTTCTGTGGGTCAACCATGTAGACGGCCTTCGATAGGAGATTACGTAGTATTGAGTAGGTATTTACGAGTATGTGTATAGGTACTTATATATTCAGTATTAGTGCGTACGTCAAGATACTGGATAAGAGATAGAAGATATAGGTTCTACCACAAAACTATGCTTTCTAGACTGGTTTACTGCAACTTTTTATCGATCTTTGCAGACTGGTTTAAAGCCTGTGAGGAGGATAGATTTCAATGACCTTATACTTACAGTGCAAAACAATTATATATTAAATAGGTCGATACTCTTATAAAACAATTTCACGTCCATTGATACTAATAGCACAGACAGCATAAGGTACAAGTAGGTAAATAAAGGCCAAAGTAATTTTGGTTATGCTGTATTTTGGTTTTTTGGTTATGCTGTTTATCAGATGTTATGTAGTCTATGTAATTAAAGTCATTAACGATTTGAAGTCACACAGAAGACATCGAAGAAAAAGATCACAACACTGGAAGCTTCATTTAAGCAGATAAGTACATAACAATTCTTGCAAAACAGTCTAAACTCTATGAAAATAAGTGATGACAGCATTAACAGCGCCACAGGATGTCCCCATTGGTCTGATTATCCTGAGTACTTGCAAATACAATCGCGGGACATATTGACAGTTAGATTGCTGCACATCCGCATAATATAATCAATGTTTTCATCCGCACTGAACTTTACACTTGCGGTGAAGTCGCGGTTAGCTGGACTACGAGTAGTATCATGGTAACCACGACTGGTAATCATATAATGTAGAACATACCTTATCATCTATCATCACAAATTTGTTTATAATAAATATGTATGTAGGTATGTTTTTGTTATTGGTCTCTTCAAAGTGAGAGTGAACAGGCTTCTTCTGGGTAAGCTCACTCTATAGTCGACTCTGTCTCTGTCACCACTGATCTAGACTAGAGTCAAGAGCAAACCCATCTTAAATAAAATAAATAAAAATAGGTATTTATCTATGGGCCTGTGTCACCTGAAATAAATCATAGTCAATCATTTCAGCCGAAAGATGTCCACTGCTGAACACCGTAGGCCTCCCTAAGGCATCGCCACTTTGACCTGTTCTATGCTTCTCGCATCCAGCGGATTACTGTGGCCTTCACCATGTCATTGTCCACCTTGAAATGAATGGATTATTTATTTATTAAAACTTTATGCACAAGCACGACGACACGGTTGGCGCAGTGGTTAAGCGATTGACTGCTGCGTTACGTGTCGCGGGTTCGATCCCCGCACGGAACAAATATTTGTATGACCTGCAAGTAGTTGTTCCGGGTCTGGCCGTTTGTGTATGTGAGTTTAAATGTTTGTAAACGCACCCACGATACAGGAGAAATTCCTAGTGTGGGGCAACGTTTTTAACTGTACAAAGGCGGACTTAATGCCTGTGGCATTTTCTACCAGTCAACCATAGGGTGTTGCAGAGATATACCATGGCAGGTGCAACATACGGGATAGATAGCTCGGAAATTACTATAAAATACAAGAATAAATACTAATACATAGATACATACAAATAAACAAAATAAACCTTGGTCAGGAGAAATAACGATCGGTAGAGGAGAAAACGAATCCAGCACCTCAGCGTCATTATTGTCGGTTGTGTTCTTTTTCTCAGCTCTCTATCAACTGCATTCACGGCAAGTGCATAACATGCATAATCAGTCTATAATGTTCCCACGGCTGGGACACAGGCCTCCTCTCGGTGAGAGAGAATGGGCCATAATCCACCACGCGGGCCCAGTGCGGGTAGGTAGATGTCACATGTCTTCGAATTTTTTGTTCTAGGACATACCTGTTACGTCACGATGCTTTCCTTCACCGTTTTGAGAGCAGTGGTATATAATGAAATAATTTACATAAAGTAAAGCGCCTGTTTGGGTTCGCACCTACGACCTACAACTCGTACGTCGCGGCCATTACCACCACTGAACCACCTTTTCTCATAATCTTATTATTTTATTATTATAGAAGTATGACAGATCGGTTTCGTCATGGGCCTTGCCCGTAAAGGTTGTCTCTGTGATAGATTGACATAATAATGTTTTGACCCTTTAAGTGCGTCAGAGATTAAAGCGATACAAACTAATGTGGTGTTTAGTTTGAAGGTATGGGCAAATCTCGCAATGAAATGAAACAATGCTGTCTGTCTTCAATAATGATGAGGTGGAGCTACTAGTGATCGATCACACGGCAATACGGTAGAGAGCCGAGGCAACTATACTAAAACAATAATAAAATAACTTTAATAATAAACTCAAACTCAAAGCATTTATTTCAATTAAACCATTTACAGGCACTTTTGAATTGTCAAGTGGTCGGTCAGGCAGAAATATGAAGCTAGTTGCCCATTCCAAAGCGTAGTAGGTACCTATGGAGAAGAACGGGCAAGAAACTCCATGGACACTCTTTTAAATTATATTGTTGCATAAATATTAGTTACATCATTAATGTTGAATATAGGTATCATTATATGTGTGAACGGTGTAAATAAGACGTACTTACACGTTGAGTGTCCAGAGTACCTACAGCAAACAGAAATTTAAACAAAATAAAATTGTATAAAAGTAATTATGCAATATATTAATTACATACTAGCTGCGCCCCGAGGTTTCACCCGCATAAGTCTCGATCCCGTGGGAATATCGGTATAAAAAGTATCCTATGTGCTAGTCCGGGTCATGGTCTACCTATGTGCCATATTTCATCCAAATCCGTTTTGCCGTTTTCGCGTGAAAGCGTAACAAACAAATATACATACATAAAAGAGAACTCTCTCTCTTCTCTTTATAATATTAATTACATACTATTAAGAGCGTTTATACCTTATGAGTGGCAACGTCGCAATTTAGTGTCATATTTCGTGGTTTACAATTTTTATCATTTAATTGGAGCTATATTTTAAAAATCTGTTTAATTAACTTTTTAGATTTACGTGAAAGTATTTAAAAAGTAGGTAACCGTAATGCTTACAGTTATTTTACAATGAAAATAACGCCCTGCATGTTTCCAATGTATTATTTGAATATAAATAGAACTGTAAACGCAACGATTTCTTACCTTTTACACAGTTTTCACATAATTCTAAAAAGTTAATTAAACAGATTTTTAAAATATAGCTCCGATTAAATGATAAAAATTGAAAACCACGAAATATGACACTAAAGTGCGACGTTGCCACTCATATCATAAGGTATAAACGCTCTTAATTCTAAGAAAAAAAGTCGACATAGAGTGACCGCCTATTTCGATAAAGAATAAGATATTCTCTTCGAATTCTCATAATATTATTTGAACAGTAATTCCTTGCTAATTCTACATATTAACTGTGACTAAACGCAGGAAGTGCTCAAATTGATTAGATAACACTACACGACGGTTTTACAGCAGTAATACATTATATTAAATACAAGGGCACGAGCAAAAATAAAAATAAATACTCACGCCACTGCAAAATTGACAATTAGTTAATTTAACGTCCTTATTCACACCTCATATTTGATCTTGATCGTACGAATAGATGGATGGATTGTGTGACGAATGATATGAAAAAAAGGGAGTGAATGATTCAGAACGTGACGGTTTACAGCGGAGAATGAAAGAAGACAACGCACTGCACAACCACAAGCAACATGGGACATGGGCAGGGAGATAACGATGATTTGATCGTAAGCATACTTTTATGATGAATTAATTTCATTAATTCCTTTTCTCAAGATAATTATTTATCCACAGCCACACCCAAATCGATACCTAAATCTACAATTTTTATCTAAACTAATATCATAAAGAGAAAAGATATGATTGTTTGTATGTTTGTTTTTTACACTTTCATGCTAAAACGGCTGAATGGATTTGGATGAAATTTGGCGCATGAGTAGACCATGACCTGGAAAAGGACTTATGCTACTTTTCATCCTGGTTCGCAGACGAAGTCGCGGTCAACAGCTAGTGATTGATAAAGATATTATTATTTCTAACACGCAAAAATAATGTTATCAATTTCCAAATCCTTTAGTGGTGAGGACAGAAACGGTGTTGTAACTTCTAGCGTACAATTCGAACCACATTATTATCAATTGTCACGATACACACACACACACATTAACCATATCGCTCTACAATAACATTGTAAGTGAAAATCAGTCTGTTATCTATCCTACATATTTGATAGGCTTAGAAACAGATGTAAAGTATAATTTTCTTTTTCATCCATATTTACCTACCGCTTTATAATAGGGTGTTTGGGAGATGGGTGATGATGGGTGATGGGTGATGGGTGGCCTGAAGGAGGTGATATCTTAGACAATTTAGGACATATTAAGCTAAACTTGTCTTAGACGAATACTGTTCCTTTTATTTTTTTAAACTAATGTTTATATTTTTTTAAACTAAATACATATAAGAAATGTTTAGCAGATTTAATTTAGCTTAAGTATCTTGATTTAGTGTAGCTTAAGTGTTTTGTTTGGTTTTCTTTTATTTAATGTCCTACTAAAATTTATTAACTTTTTCTAAATTTAACAATTTTTGATAATTAAACTTTGTCAGCTTAGTTGTTAACATTATTGTACATGCTATAGTCTCCTATAAGTGAAGGATTACACCTACTTAATACAGGATATTGCCCTCTGTTTATGTGAAATATATTGTGTATGTATTTTGTTGGAGATCCTAAATAAATAAATAAAGAATGTGTAAGGATCATGGCTTTTCTGGAGCTAGGCATCAGTATGCGTCTTACTGCAATAATGGTGGGTGTAACGAACGTGTGTGACGAACGGTCCAGCAGGTGAAGCGAAGGCACCGGTAAAACGGGGTTAATAGGGATGCAGGGGTGAATCGGGACGAAACTTTAAAAGGGATGTTAAAATTGAAATAATATCGTTTGCTGCCAAAAAGGAATCTAATGTGTTAACTGTATTATAATTAACGATTAAGTGCCCTTATTGGCAACAAATTATGTTATTTCAACGTTAAAATCCATTTTTAAGGTTCGTCCTTTTTTTTTTAGGGTTTTGCCATGGTGGCATGGAAAAGATACACAAAAACATACTAACTTAAAAATCATTATCAATATGGAACTGACTTAAATTATAATAACCCGTCACCACTAAAAAGCTTCGAAGTCTTTTTTTTTAATAAAGAAACCGGCAGGTCTATCCAAATCTTCGGTATTTTATTAAAGATTACTGGAGCCATGCAGTAGACACTTTTGCCCATAAGTGCTGTCTTGGCTGAATGTAGACATAGCATGCTATTATCACGTCTATTGCGGGGAACTACGTCATCTAGACATCTAAAACGACTTGGGTTTGTCTTCACAAACACAGCTACTTCTAGTATGTAGGTACAGACAAGGTAATGTTAATATTTTGTACTTTTTAAAGTACTGTACAAAGCTATTTAAGTATAAACGTCGCTCGAACGCATCTTTTTTGTGCCTTGAAGGCGGTTTCTTTTTCAGTGGAATTTCCCCCAAAAATGACCCCATACTATAAGTGTGATTCTACTATGCCATAATAGGCAGCAAGAAGAGCATTCGTGTTTAATTTAAGTGATAAAGTGTGAAGGGCGTATATTAATATGTGATTTCCAATTTAGTTTTTTATCAATTTCAAGGTCCAGGAATATTGTACTTTCAACTTCTTCTATTGTATTATTATTCTAGTCTATATTGAAGCTGATGCTAGGGGTCCGTTGTCTAAAATGAATATGTTTCGTTTTGCTCCAATTTATTTTTAAATTATTTGCGTCTAACCAGTTTACCGCCTGTTTTAAACTATTATGTGAGTCACTCTCATACGCTTCTTCACTTACAGGGCATTGTAATGGTGCTATCATCCACAAACAGTGTTATCGGTTGTTCAATACATTGCGGTAGGTCATTTACGCACTTACAATAAAGGGACCTAATACACTTCCTTGAGGCACCCCAAATAATACTGTACGCTCTGAATACCGAAATATCTCTTCATGTTTATTCACTATATTGATGTTATTGACTTTTGTTATTGGTTTTCTATTGCTTAAGTATGAACTAAGTAAATTAAGGACACTGCCACTCATCCCCTAGGCTTCCAATTTCTTTAAGAGCGTAGGATAGTGTACATAGTCAAAAGCCTGGGTCATGTCACAAAATATGCCACGAACAGGATTACGGTGATCAAATTTTCTAATGACAATGTATATAAAATCATATATAGCCATTTTAGTAGTTTTATGTATTCGATTTCCTTTCTGTTCCTCACACAGAATGTAATTTTTATCAATGAATTTATATAGTTCCTTATAAATATATTTCTCAAATATTTTTGAAATTAGTGACATCAATGAGATTGGCCTGTAACATACCATCAGTTCATCAGTTTTCATAAAGAGTGGCTTAATAATTGATATTTTTAAAGCATCAGGGTAAATGATCACCTGCACTAATACTTACGTTTATTATGTGACTTAAATGACCGCTTATTTCCATTGACACGTGTTTTAGTATCTTTATAGAAATACTTACCATCATATTCTTAATGTTTATATGATTTTTTCTACGTCTTGTGGTACACAGGGTACCATAAAAATCGTTTTATTATTCGTATTAATTGTGTTACATTTAGGTTTGCTAGTCGCATCACGTTTCCCCTGTACTTTATCGATAAAATGATTGTTAAATGCTTCATCAATGTCATTGGGGTTACATAGAGTGCGGTTTTTATTTATAATTGAACTAATACCAGTCTTTGGCAGGTTATACTTTGCACTATTAATAATTTCCCACGTAGTCTTAGACTTATTTTTAGATGAATTTATTTTATGATTGTTTAGTGCCTCAATTTTTTCTTTGTTTTTCAATGTCGTAGGTTCGAACCCAGGCAGGCGCTTTACTTTGTGTAAATTATTTCATCACCACTGTTCTCAAATCGGTGAAGGAAAACATCTTGAGGAAACCGGCATGTCCTAGAACCTAAAACTCGAAGACATGTGACATCTACCAACCCGCACTGGGCCCGCTTGGTGGATTATGGCCTGCTCCCTCTCACAGAGAGGAGGCCTGTGTCCCAGCAGTGGGAACGTTATAGGCTGATTATGATGATACAACTTTTTTGTGTAAGTAGTGAAACTGATTTTATTACATTTATTAGGATTTATCTAAATTGCCGCAGGAGCTTTATTTTTTTGGAGCTTCATTTAGGTGTTTTTATGACATAAATTTTGATCAATTTTGTTGGGAAACACTAGTCGTATAATAATTTAAAAAGATATAGAAATTTATTATAGGCTTCATTCGGGTCGAATGTGTCATAAACCTCTACGAAAGACGAAAGATCGACTCTTTATTTTGAACTTCGAAATATTGTCCACACTATAGTCCCTTTTGGCCGTGTACCAACATATTTTGTTTGAACTGGACAGTGAAGCAGCTGTGCAGTATGATCACTTGATCAGACAATGCCAATTCTACCACGTCAGTTTTGCACGCTTTACTGAAAATATGGGCAAAGTTGTCTATACAAGTCATACTGTCCAAGCGAGTTGGCTGTTTTAATGCTAGTTTTAAGTTATAACTCATTAAAAGACATTCGAAAACACTTGATTGGCATGTCTATGTTGCAATCCCCCGCAATTACAATGTTATTATATCGCGTACGCGAAAGTTCTTGCAAAAGATTTTCCAGTTTATCCAAGCAGTAGTCGAGGTTATTTTTATTTGGTAGGTAGTCTGTAGATATATACGACAATTATCCTAAAATCGGTAAGTTCAATTGCACAACATTCTATAACGCCTGGTATTTCCTTATATTGTAGTCCGTTTCTCGCAAGAATACATGCCCCTCACCTTTTTCTTCCCTTTCTACAGAAATAGGCAGCTAGGGCGTAATTTGGCACAAACAATTGATTTTAACATCCCTCCATAATGAAATGTTCCGTTATGCACGGAACATCCACGTCTATCTTTATTTTAGGCAGTTCATCTAAACACACAGTTAAGACATTTGATATATAGATATAGGTGATAGATCCATACTGATTTAGGATAACGCCCGACCACAGACTGCTCGGGTCGTACAAGAGCCATCCAGAAGTCCTGATATCAACCCGATCGAGCACGCCTGGGATGAGCTCGGGAGGCTGGTCAGAAGCCGCAGACCACCTCCAATCACCCTCAGGGCCCTAAAACAGGCCCTGATGGAAGAATGGGAGAATATTCCCTAACATCGCCTCCGAAACCTCGTCTTCAGTATGCCAAACCGGCTCGAAGCTGTAATCAGAGCCCGAGGAGGCAATACCAGTTATTTAAATAAGGCGTAAAACATAGTTACAAAATGTTGTTTGAGTTTTTGGCCAGTAAGTTAAAAATAGCAAATTTTTGGTTTTTATACATTTTTAAGTTATAACGTTACCAATGTACCAATATTAACCACACTAAACTAATACAAATTAATACTAATACAAATACTAAAATATAATTTCAAAGAAAGTTGATTATATTTGACATAAATAGTTTTTATTAAAAAAATATGACTTCTGACTAGGAAAAATCGAATTTTTAAAAGTATGGTATTAAGTTTTGAAGGCCAGCGTATTAGGAATCTGCAACCCGGATATCTATAACTCTGATGGATAAAGTCAATTAAAGTTAAGTCTAGCCAAGATATTATTATTTATGAAAATAAATTGATGTTTCTACAAATATTATCAGAAACTGGTTCTGATATCTTCATTAATTATTAAGGTTATTTCATATTCATCAACATTATGTACCTATAATAAGACTGACCATACATATACGAGGGTCATTCAATAAATTCTTAGCCTACAAAAAGTAAACGAAAATTTTGGAAAAGTGGCAATTTATTTTTCAACATACTTAGTCTCCTTTTAGTTCGATACACTTAGCCCAGCGATGCTCCAACTTTTTTAACCCGTCCGAAAAATAGTTTTTGTCAAACTCTGCAAAATAGGCCTCCGTGGCGGCGATGACCTCCTCATTTGATCCATATCTATTCCCGGCGAGTGATTTTTTCAGATTAGGAAACAGAAAGAAGTCACAAGGGGCCAAATCTGGAGAATACGGTGGATGGGGCAGCAATTCGTAGCGTAATTCGACCAATTTGGCCATGGTAACGGCAGACGTGTGAACCGGTGCGTTGTCGTGGTGAAACAGCACTTTTTTCTTCGCCAGATGGGGACGTTTTTTCTTTAATTCGGCGTCGAATCAGCCCAATAAATCGGCATAGTAAAGCCCTGTAATTGTTTTACCCTTCTCGAGGTAATCGATGTAGATCACACCTTGTGAATCCCAAAAAACGGTGGCCATAACTTTTCCGGCCGATTTTACAGTTTTCGCCTTCTTTGGAGCACGTTCACCGGTCTGGATCCAATGTTTTGATTGCTCCTCGGTCTCTGGTGTATACCAGTGGATCCAGGTTTCATCGACGGTCACAAAACGACGCAAAAACTCCGCTGGATTCCGCTTAAACAGCGCCAAACACGTCTCCGATGTGGTCTCACGGTTGCGCTTGTTTTCCGGTGTGAGTAAACGCAGCACCCATCGCGCCGACAGCTTTCTCATGCCGAGTTCCTCGTGAAGAATAAGATGCACTGTTCCTTCTGAAATGCCTACAGTCTCAGCTAGCTCCCGAACCTTCAATCGGCGATCTGCCAATACGAGATCATGGATTTTTTTAATGTTTTCCTCCGTAGCAGCTGTTTTCGGTGCACCTGGACGTGGTTCATCAAAAACCGACGAACGGCCACGTGCAAACTCGTTGAACCAATTCTTGACGGTGGCCATCGATGGAGAAGAGTCACCGTACACAGCATCCAAGCGCTCTTTGATTTCGATGCGCGTTTTCCCTTCCAAAAATAGGAATCGAATCACCGAACGATATTGCTCTTTTTCCATTTTTGTAAAACCGATCGACACGTTCGCTTCCATAAGTTGTCAAATTAAAACAAATGAAGGGATTGGAATGAAAATTTGAAAAAAGAATTAAAAAAGAATGTGCTACACTGTGGTAAAACTCTTTTGAAACTACAGCGCCCTCTGGCGATGAGGCTAGGTACTTATTGAATGCACCTCGTAATTTAATACGCCAGTGTTCTTTATAAGGATTTGATCCCTCCCTCTCTTTTCAAATTGGTACCTCTAACTCTTTTGAAGCTGAAATACACTCGAGAGCAATGAATCCGGGTCACTTAAAGAATCCTAAAAATCTCGGAAACTGAAAATGCTAGGTTAATGCAATAAATTGTATTTAATAGACAATGTAATACTCCTTAAATGAAGGTATTAAAACTTCTTAGTTATTGTAAAGTTATATCATAAAAAAATCAAATTTGAAAAAGGGCCACTTTCGAAGATGGAACTACGAAATTACAGCATTTGGTTTTGCTTTTGTTTGTAATCTGTCATTTATGTGGGTACATAAACCATGTTGATAGTGCTCTATATTCATTATTCAAGCTGAAATTATGTCGCTTACGCCTGAAGAATGCACCAGAATACTTACAATGCTGGAAACCGGCCGGAGTCAGCGCGATACAGCCAGGACTGTCGGTGTGTCGCTGTCAACAGTACAAAGAGTTCTCCGACGTTACGAAGAAACTGGTTCTAACCTACGCAGACCAGGAACGGGCAGAACCAGGTGTACCACAGCACGAGAAGACCGATACTTGGTGAACACCATGCTTCGAAATCGCTTTCTCACAGGAACTGAACTCACCAATCAGTTTCGACGCCTCGGAGGAAGTAACCCAAGTGCATGGACAGTAAGACGTCGGCTTGCTGAATCTAACTTAAAACCCCTTAGACCTGCAAACGGCCCTAAACTGGAGCGTGGGCATCGTATTTCAAGACTAAGATATGCCCAGAGCCACGTAAATTGGAGTATTGAAGATTGGTCAAAAGTTATGTTCTCCGACGAATCAAAATTTATGCTCTACAAGCACGATGGAAGACACAGAGTGTATCGAAGACCAGGGGAAAGATTCAAGCAAGCATGCATCGAAGAAAAAGTAGCCTACGGTGGTGGGTCTGTACTTGTGTGGGCCGGAATTTCTTCTGAAAGTCGCACAGAGCTGGTGATCATAGAAAACGGCTCTTTAACTAGCGTAAGATATGTGGAAGAAATCCTCAATGATCACGTTGGTCCATTTATGGTCAATTTAGGTGAGGATGCTATATTTATGCATGACAATGCCCGACCTCATACAGGTAGGATTGTGAATGACTACCTTCAAGAGATGAACATTACTCGTATGGAGTGGCCAGCGCGCAGCCCGGATATCAACCCGATCGAGCATGCTTGGGACGAGCTAGGCAGATGCGTAAAACAACGAAACCCTCCCCCAATCACGCTTCGTGAGCTCAAAATTGCTCTCACAGAGGAATGGGAGAATATTCCCCAAAATCGTATAAGGAACTTGGTGTACAGCATGCCAAACCGCGTAAACGCAGTAATGGAAGCACGAGGAGGCAATACGAAGTATTAAAATTCAAGAAAATCGTAATAAAGTTCAAAAATTTCATGTTTCCTATTTTTGTTTTAAGGAGAGATCAGCAGTTTTTTTCTTTATGTAATTTTGTGTTAATAAAATGTATTTTTTTTTACTTTCATTTAAGGAGTATTACATTGGTGCTGATTCTGTTGTACACCGAACTAAACTAACTAAACTATCACTAAAATTCCTTACTTTTGGCTATGAGAATCTTAACGCTATTCTGCAAAATAAAATCTCTAAATTTAAAAACAATTTTGACACATCTAAAATCAAATTTGACAATTATTGCGACTCCACGTGGTACTTGTTTGCCGTACCACGTGATCTTTTTTTAGAGCCGTAGGCGCGCATTATGTGCGGCCTCGACTTGTTTTGTATGGAATTTTTTACTTTTTGTATGGAAAATATAAAAAAATATTACCAACACGTTGAGATTTATAGGTTTGCGGGTTGCAAAGGGGGTCGAAATTTTCATTATTTTTGCGATACGACACACCGTTTTCGAGATATTAGCAAAAGAAAAGAAAAAAAGATACAGTACTGTTTTTGCATCTGAAGTCGAGGTGTTGGTGTGAATTTTAGTTCATGACAACTAATTTTATTCCACACCTTTTTAATCGCGATTAAAAATAGTCAGATTTAGTTAAGACAATCAAAATTTTAGGTGAAAAACGTAAAATTCAGAATAGCAAAATTGCCATTTTCACTAAATTATAATCTCAGTGCCATCTTAGTGCTGTCAAACTAAAATATAGTTAAGTTGTGTCAATTTAGTCAATTTCAGAATGGGAAATCGTCGTTTGACAGGAATAAACTAAATTTTGGTGATTTTTAGTCTAGTTTAGAGAATTTTGTGACAAGAGAATCGGCACCAATGTCTATTAAATACAATTTATTGCATTAACCTATCATTTTTAGTTTCCGAGATTTTTAACATTCTTTAAGTGACCCGGATTCATTGCTCTCGAGTGTACTCTATACATTAGTATCAGCAGAGAGTGGTGGCTCAGTGACCTCCATCCCAACTTATGATTTCCAAGTCGTGGGATCGAACCCAGGCAGGCGCTTTACTATGTGAAATTTATTTCATCACCACTGCTTTCAAAACAGTGACGGAAAACATTGTTCTAGAACCGAAAACTCGAAAACATGTGACAGGGCAGCGAGGTGGATTATGGCCAATCTATCTTACAGAGAGGTGGCCTGTCTCCCAGCAGTGGGAACCCAACCGGGTAATAATACAAGCTTTTACTTAGATTCACTAGTTCAATAATAAAATGTTAAGATGAAATCTTGCAAACTAACTTTGGACTACTTCTTCTTGGTCTATAAAGTTAAAACTTTATATAATCGTGCCATTACAATGACAAAACATTATCAACTAGCTTTTGCCCGCGTGGATGTCGGAAAATATCCCACGGGAATGTACTACCGGGATTAAAAGTACCCTGTGTTAATCATGGTTATACATACAGGGTGTTTTTGACAGCCCTCCGCAAACTGATAGGGTGGCTTCAGTACATCATATTAAGATGACCGGTACATGAAATTCTTTCTTTCAGGAACATTAAAGGAATCCAAAAAACCAGATTTGTTTTATGGGGGGACATCGTGATCACTTACCTCACACGCAATATATCGTTACCGTGGTAAAACGCACGTAGCGGACGGCAGCGCAGCGAGCTTGAGCGAGGCTGCCCCCGCCCCCCGCGCGCTCCCCGGCGCACCTATGCCGCGTCTTTTATTACGTTACGGCATTTTTTTTTTCCTGAGTAAATTTCCAGTGGGATATGATTCAGAATAAGGAGCAGAATCAATCCTGTGTTTTTGTGGAGAGCTGTCAAAAACACCCTGTATACTATCTGTGTGCCCAATTTCATCTAAATCCGTTCAGCCATGTTTTCGGGATGGAGTAACAATACAATCTTTCATATAACTAGTAGGATAGTAAGACTTCCTCGTGCAACTTTATATACTACATCCTCTTAACTTTGCCAGAAGTAGATAAGCTGGCACATGGGTGCATGGAATCTTTTGTATGTTCCTTTATCCTTACTGTCTTATTTCCAGAACTGCTTTGCATAAAGAAGCAGTCCGACCCTTGTTTACAAAAATAACAATTCTAAATATAATACATCACGCCTGTATCTGCCGAAGGCTAAGACAGAAGTGTACATAGAGTACCAATAATAACATCAATTCTATCTTCAAAGTAAGAGTGTATGGTTTAAACAAAGCTACTGCTAACTAACCTATTAAACTCTGTACCCGATCTTTACCACATCATGCAAATGCGGTGCTTCATTTAAATTGCCAACATTAAAAATCGACTCGCAGCTATTTAAACAAACAAAAGGAATTTCGTTAACATTCGGCAGCTGGCAAGTAGCGACCATTATCTCGGTGTCACCAACCTCGTGACGTCACGCCAGCTGATACCTGCGAATATGGGTCGTTGTATCAAGTTGAATCGGCACCACACGCCAACCTCTGACGTAACACGTTTATTGCGAAATTCACGCCTTTGTTCACGATCTTTAAGCAGCTCTTTATTCAGTTTTGGTTATTGTTTTAATTTAGTTTCACAATAAGAAGAATGAGATGTTTTCGTTTGAGAATTAATCGATTCGTTACGCTACTGCTTAGTACCTATAGTTAAGTTTGTCGTGACTTGCCTTATAAATGTGTTTGCTATGACTGTAATTTTCATTGAGGTCGCGACTCTAATTGCAATTTGTTTCACGCTGCGCCTTTTATTAGAAGAAATTGAATCAACAGCAATGATATAATACGTCATTGATCAACAGGAGCTCAATTATCAGCTGGTTAGCGTTTACTGCAAAACCACGTAATTCTCGGCTGTTTTGTAGAACGTTGATCACGAAAATATTAATTAGCCCTTAATAATCCATACCAATAACTAGTCAAAACCTCCTTCCGACTTCTAGCAACATCTAACCAAAAACTTTTTTATTCATCATAAAAAAGTTTTTGCATGCATACTTATGATGATGATATATATATATATAATATATATATCATCATCATAAGTATGCATTCGAAAACGATCGTCTTACACGTCCACGTCCGTTCGAAGGCGGTTTTTTTTTATTTAAAAATAAATTATTGTTTTTTTTTACCGCTTGACGATTTCGATTAAATTTATATAAGTGGTCTTATATAAATTTAATCGAAATCGTCAAGCGGTTTAAAAAAACAACTCTGAAGTATGACCTACCAAACAAAAAAGAATCATCAAAATCAATTCATAATTGGCGGCATGATCGCGTAACAAACATACACAAAAAAAAACATACAGTCGAATTGAGAAAGTCCTCCTTTTTTGAAGTCAGTTAAAAAGAGCCTACCATGTGTCATTCTATATTATTTTCTAATTCTTTTCCTCAAAAATATTTCAGTAACATCACTCAACTATTCCCGGAACTCGTGTCAATTATTCAGAAAGCTAAGTTATGCTACGTTTGTAGTATTTCCGTGAATCAGCCCAGCACGAGGAACAATAACGTCAAACAAAGGTGTTTATTAACTCCTCCGCTGTCGGCCATGATGCTTGTCTGTCTGTCTGTCACTGGCTTTGTCTCCGACACGTGTTGTGTGTTCAGACTGTTTGTATGTAGGTAAAGTATATCGTGTAGTATCTTGGTGACTGTATCATGAAATATGTGAAGATATAACTATTAGGCTAGTTACTCACTCGTACCTATATTTAAAAAAATATCGTTTGAATGCATAAAGGTCGACTTATAAAAAGTTACGACCAAACATAGCAACAGACTTAATTATCGCTCTTGATAACTATTAACATTATAAAGATGTTCGATCAAGTTTGACTTAGCTAGATAAGTGTTATAATCTGTGGAAGAATTGTGCAAGTAGGTAACCGAAATCTTAGTTTATGTCTTTTTACTAACAGAATCTTGATTCCACACAAGATATGATTAGTTTAACATTTACCTGAGTGGCTGAGTTAGTATACTCAATATTGAAAAAAAGAAGCAATAAATGTACCTCAATCGTGCAAGCATAATTTTCGACTGATTCTTGGCCTTTACCTTGGCTTCAAATCTTCGTCTTCGACAAAGTTAGTTAAAATATTTCAAGTTAATAAATCTTTAGTTTATAATTGTTTAGTTTTTTCTTAAAATCCGTAAACGAGCAAGAGCCAATAACGAACAAATTCCTATTCTTACTCATTTATTTATAATATATTTACCTAAAACATAGTTTCAAGGTAACCGGAAATCAGTATGCATGATAGATAAGTGGTGCTGTGTTAGATAAGTTTCGTTGCATTTAAAATTAATGTACGCATCGACAATCGGACTATTGATGATGTTTTAAATAGTTTAATTTTTAACTTTAAAATAGTGTTAAATAGTATAGCTCGTCCTCAATAATCCGTCAGATGTAAGGTCAAAAGATTAATACTTTCGCCAACACTTTTATCTATCTCTTTCTGTAACTCACTCGAACCAAACCAGTTGTTCAACTCGTTTCAGTTATAAACAATGTTATCGAGCGGCGTACGCGCTCGTTAATGTATCACTTTGTGTACAATACGTGTATGTTTTGTCAATTAACTTGTGAGCTTTATGCGCAGTACACGGTTGCTAGCCCAATGGTTGCAATGGTTTGTTTTTGCCTGCAAAATTGATTGCTGTATGCTTGCAAAATATTTTTTTTTGCTAAAATATATAAGTTTAGGTATTTATGGAAGCGCCTATTGAGTAAAAAGTTTGATTGCAAAGAAAATAATCTTTATAAGAATTAAACTTAAATTAATGGTCTCAAATCGCTAACACGTAGTTATACTAACTTTTTTTATTTACGATGGGTTTGCTCTTGACTCAAGTCTAGGTCAGTGGTGACAGAGACAGAGTCGACGATGGAGTGAGCTTACCCAGAAGAAGCCTGTTCACTCTCACTTTGAAGAGATTAGGGTTGTATGCGTTCGGAAACACAGACGCAGGTAGGGAGTTCCACTATTTTGCTGCGCGCATTACAAAAGACATTACATTTGGAAACGCTTAGTGCGAATTGGTAGAATAGCAACTAGGTAAGGATGGTAACTTGCAGTTCGTCTAGATGACAGTTGGAAGAAGGGGCTGGTGGAATGAGGTCGTGGAGTTCTTGGGCACACTCATCGAAGTACAATCTGTAGAAGACCGATAAGCAGGCAACCTTGCGGCAAACATAACTAAGTACCTACATAGTAGAATAAAAACATTCCTTTGAATTTCAGTTACAGAAACTGTTACAGACATATTTAACATAATGAGGTAGATTTTTTACTGATTATAGAGTACCTTTTCTTTCCGGAAAACTCCAGGAATGCAACGAGTTGTTATTGTAATAGGTAAAATGCTAAGTGCTCTAACATTATTTTATTAACATGTTCGACTTCAATTAAATCATTCACAGTCATTAAAGGCTTTTATAAGAATATCGTTTTACCTAGCCCATAATTTATGATTAGACTGACGACAATTAAGTACTTCATATTATTTTACTTTACATATTGTGACGATATCATAATCTAACAACAACAACAACATAATTCGTTTCCGTAATATATTTTTATTTGTAAGTAAGAAGTTAATTACGAATAGAAAAGATGGACGATTGTGTGAAGAACGTAGACAGAGAATAGTTTTCACTGTATAAGGTGAAGAATTATATGAAAGAGAAGTGAAGGTTGACAGGGGAGAATGGGAGAAGAATATGCTGTGCTGGGGCCGTACTATGAAAGAGAGACGGAGCTATACATGACCGATAGCACTATCTCTTTTCCGCAACGGAATCATGATGGTATTAATAACACGTCATAGTACGGCCCCTGTGCACGGTTGGCGCAGTGGTTAAGCGATTGACTGCTGCGCTGCGTGTCGCGGGTTCGATTCCTACACGGAAAAAATATTTGTATGACCTACAAGTAGTTGTTCCGGGTCTGGCTGTTTGTGTATGTGAGTGTAAACGTGTGTGGGGCAATATTAAAAAAACAAAAGGTAACATGGGAAAAGTAGCCCTTGTCCCATGTCACTTCATGTTAGACATCGTTTTCATCTTCTTGCCGAAGATAAAAATTTAGTGTTATAGTATGTACACTAATTATTGTGTTTGTGTGGTGAGCGAGGGTAAATAAAAGCGATTGTTTTCTACTCACGGTTATAAGGCACAAACACAAATCCAATCAATCAGACGTCCACAGAAGAAAGGCACATAGGTTGGCACACACAAGGATAGTCATACACAAAGAAGGAAGTCTATAATTATTATTGTTAACAGTTTTAACAGTTCGTACACTTGATACACTGAGGCACTATGATAATCCTGAAGGGTTACGGTGGTAAACAATACGACCGGGATTAATCAGAGTTGCGTGGGCTTCGCGTCGCGATAGCGAGATCGAACTAAAGGTCAGCCAAGGTGAAGGAACGCGCGCTGCGTGGCGCGGCCCCACTCATGCGCATCGACTACGTCATCGGGTGACGTAGACGTGCGCGTTTCCAGTGTATCTGTACGGTATTGTTGTGTGCGACAGTGAATTAATATAAACAATATTAAATTAATAAAAGTGTATATAATTATGGTCTGTAGATATGTGTATAATGTATATGTATAGAGATAATTGTTTAGTGTAAGATAATGTTAAGGATCGCCACATCACTCCCCTCCAGAGACCGTCCTACGGGCGATAATAATCTGGGAATCGAACCCTTCGACCAGACCTGGTAGTTCTGACGGGAGTGTCCGTGGGGAGTATTTCCTCTTCTTGAACGTCTTGGTCGGTTGGTGGGGTGTCTGCCAATATGTAGGCGGGTTTGAGGCGGTCCACGGAAACTTTTACCTTTTTACCTTTTACTAATATTGTAAAGGTTTTGTCTCCTTTTTGTACAACTTCATAGGGACCGGTGTATGCTGGTTGCAATGAACCTCGAAGTGCATCGTCCCTGAGGAATATGTGACTTGAGGTAGAAAGGTGCCTATGGACAAATATTTTGTCCCTGGAATGGCGTGCGGCTGGAGTGGGCTGCAATTTTGCGGCAAACGAGCGTAAGCGAGTGGTGAACTCCGAGATGTCGGTGGTGCCGCTGTCACCAGGAATGAAAAATTCTCCCGGAAGTCGTAATGGCTCACCGTATAGGAGTTCCGCGGAAGAAGTCTGGAGGTCCTCTTTAAAAGCGCTCCGGACACCCAGTAGGACCAAGGGCAGAGATTCTGTCCAGTTATGGTCAGCGTGGCACATTATCGCCGTTTTGAGTTGCCTGTGGAATCGTTCCACTAGGCCGTTGCACGCTGGGTGGTAGGCTGTGGTCTTCCGGTGTTTGAACCCGACTATTTTGGCTAGATATTGGAACAGTGCGGATTCAAATTGCCGTCCTCTGTCTGTGACAATATCCGTTGGACAACCAAAGCGTGAGATCCAGTTGGTTAGCAATGCTTTACCGACTGTCTCAGCAGTAATGTCTGCAATCGGTACCACTTCTGGCCACCTAGTGAAACGATCCACGGCCGTCAAGCAGTACCGGTACCCCTGTGATGGAGGAAGAGGACCTATTAGGTCGATGTGCACAAAGGCAAATCTTGCACGGGGTAATTCGAATGTGCCCAGTGGTGATGACACATGGCGATTGACCTTTGTGCGTTGACAGCTGAGACACGTTCGTGACCATTGTCGACAGTCCTTGCGGACTCCTGGCCAAACGTATCGCTGTGCAATTAGTTTTGCGGACGTGTTTGCTCCTGGATGGCTGAGGCTATGAAGGCTCTCAAATATTTGTCTTCGTAAAGGTTTGGTCACGAATGGTCTGGGAGTGGCTGTGCTCACATCACAGAGTAACTCGACGGGACTGCCGTCGATTTTAAGCCTCTTTAGTTGAAGAGATGTTTCTGACTGTTGAAGTTGCAACAGTTCCTGGTCTGAAGCTTGGGATTTTGCGAGAACCTCAAAATCGATTGGAGTTTGCAGTTCACTGATACGGGACAATGTATCGGCGACGATATTGTCCTTGCCAGAAATGTGCTGAATGTCCGTTGTGAACTGCGAAATAAAATCAAGGTGTCTATACTGACGCGGAGCACAGTTGTGCTTTCGCTCATGGAAAGCGTATATCAACGGCTTGTGGTCAGTATAGACGGTGAAGTGTCTCGCTTCCAACATATGGCGGAAGTATTTTATGCCTTCATAGATCGCAAGTAGCTCACGATCGTATGGCGAGTACTTCTGCTGAGCGGGGCTCAACTTGTGTGAAAAGAAGGCAAGTGGCTGCCACATCTCGTCCCTGAACTGTTGCAAAACTGCACCCATTGCCAGATCAGATGCATCTGTAACTAGGGCCAGCTTGGCTTGGTAGTCAGGGTGTGCAAGCAATACAGCGTTGCAGAGGCTGTCTTTGCACGTATTAAAGGCGGTGAGCGCCTCGCCCGTTATTTCCACGGGATGTTGACCTTTTACTGAGCCAGTCAGCAGGGCGTTAAGGGGACCTTGAAATTTTGCGGCTTGAGGTATAAACCGCCTGTAAAAGTTCAACATCCCTAAGAAACGCCTGAGTTCCCTGACCGTTTTAGGCGTAGGGAAGTCCTTGATGGCTTCCACCTTGGACTCTAAAGGTCTGGTTCCAGCTGCTGAGATGCGGTAACCTAAAAACGTGACTTCATCTGCTCCGAACACACACTTCGAAGTGTTAATGACGATGCCATATTTCTGCATCCTGGTGAAGAGTTGATGCAGGTGATCCTCGTGCTGCTCCTGGTCTTTCGAGAAGATAAGAAAGTCATCAAGATAGCTATAGCAGAAGTCAAGGCTGCGCGTCATTTCATCGACAAATCTCTGAAATGTTTGACCTGCGTTCCTCAGACCAAAGGTCATATAAGGAAATTCGTACAGGCCAAACGGGGTTGTTATCGCCGTCTTCTGGATGTCGTCCTCACTGACTGGTATCTGATTATATGCCTTAACCAGGTCGATAGTTGAGAAGACTTTGCAACCAGCTATGCTGTGGGTAAGGTCGTGGACATGTTTAATGGGATACCTGTCGGGTATGGTCCTGGCGTTGAGCAGCCTGTAGTCACCGCAGGGTCGCCAGCTGTTGTCCTTCTTTGGCGCTAAATGAAGGGGTGAAGACCAAGGGCTTTCAGATGGTCGAGCAGTGCCGTTGCTAAGCATGATCTCAAATTCCTGCTTAGCGATCTGCAGTTTGTCTGGAGCTAGCCTGCGAGGGGAACAAGAGATGGGCGGGCCGGGTGTGGTACGTATGTGGTGTACTGTGTGGTGTGTGGTTTTTCGGTGTGTGCCAGCGGGTCGCGTGATCTCGGGGTACTTATTAAGTATTAAGTGATACCTGGAATCACCAACTGAGACCTTCACTGAACACGTCGCTGAAGCCTTTGCAACGGAAGCTGTGACAAACATTGAGGTGGTTTTGTCCACCAAACGTTGATTTCTGACGTCAACAAGCAAATCATAAAAGCTTAAAAAATCTACACCAATGATTGGCTTGGTGACATCAGCTACAATAAAACGCCATGGGAAGTTACGGCGCAAACTTAAGTCTAAGTTTAGCTGTAGATAGCCGTAAGTATCAATTATAGACCCGTTAGCGGCCGATAATTGATAGTTCGACTTGACACGCTGTTCACGTAGAACATGCCGCGGAAACACACACAAATCACTACCAGTGTCCACTAAAAACTGTGTCTTCGATGTCCGGTCCGTGACGAAGAGGCGACCTGTGGTCGTCGGACAGTCGTCAGCCGCCATTACCGACTGCCTTTGGAGTTTCCCGACTTCTCGTAATTACATGGCTTAACGCATCTGTGAGCGTTGGCCCCAAACTTGGCATGGTAAAAGCAGAACGGTTGCTTCTGGTGGCTGGACTCGGACCGCTGTCTGGATCGATGACGCTGTTGATTTTCCGAACGCGATTGCGAACGAGGTCTCCTACACAGCTGCGTTGTCAGGTTCTTCACGGCCTTCTTTAGTTCGGCGATCTCATTAGCCATCTCGTGCATGCTAGGACCCGTAGTCGATGCTGTTGCGACTTGACATGGGGTCACGATGTCCTGAACCCTGTCCGCCAGGTCTGCTAGTCCCTCTAGGGAAGTATGTGGCTGTGAAGCCAGAAGGGTCTGGACGTTGCTTGGCAGACGACTGCACCATATTGTCCGGAGAAAGTCCTCTGGGACGCTCGGTCCGGCCAAACTTTGGAGATGTCGCAGGAACTGTGAAGGCTTGCGATCTCCGAGCTCTTCATGTAAGAGAAGCTGCTTCACTCGCTTCTCATGTGACGCAGTAAGCCTCTTAATGAGCTCGTGTTTAAGCTTCTCATATTTGTTGTGCTCTGGCGGGTTGAGGAAAATATCCCGAACTTGTTTGGAGTACTGGTGTTCCAAGTTGCCGATGACGTGGTTAAACTTCGTCGCGTCGCTGGTGATGTTCGCGTTCGCGAACTGAGCCTCCACTTGTGCGAACCAAACCTCTGGGTCATCCGGCCAAAATGGTGGTATACGTACCGCAATACGGCAAATGCCGGATGGCTCGTCAATGGACACGCACTTTGCGCGACGAGGTTGTTGACGTGAACGGATAGATCCGAACGATTTTGCCGAGTCACTGCTATCACTCATCGTGCCACTGTGGTTTTCCTTCGCTATTCTATGGTTATCGAGCCTTTCTGGCGTATTCTAGACGGGGTCACCAATTTAGTGTTATAGTATGTACACTAATTATTGTGTTTGTGTGGTGAGCGAGGGTAAATAAAAGCGATTGTTTTCTACTCACGGTTATAAGGCACAAACACAAATCCAATCAATCAGACGTCCACAGAAGAAAGGCACATAGGTTGGCACACACAAGGATAGTCATACACAAAGAAGGAAGTCTATAATTATTATTGTTAACAGTTTTAACAGTTCGTACACTTGATACACTGAGGCACTATGATAATCCTGAAGGGTTACGGTGGTAAACAATACGACCGGGATTAATCAGAGTTGCGTGGGCTTCGCGTCGCGATAGCGAGATCGAACTAAAGGTCAGCCAAGGTGAAGGAACGCGCGCTGCGTGGCGCGGCCCCACTCATGCGCATCGACTACGTCATCGGGTGACGTAGACGTGCGCGTTTCCAGTGTATCTGTACGGTATTGTTGTGTGCGACAGTGAATTAATATAAACAATATTAAATTAATAAAAGTGTATATAATTATGGTCTGTAGATATGTGTATAATGTATATGTATAGAGATAATTGTTTAGTGTAAGATAATGTTAAGGATCGCCACATCAACGATGACTTAATTACGGCTCCGTCTGCTTGTAAAGATTTTCGTTCATGAGAAGTTCCCTCGTTTAATTTCCTATACCCAGAATGCAGAAATGCCTTTACACTTTTCATCAAACTGGGGTTGATTAGTTAAGTTTACAGGCGTGAATACACGTAGGGACAAATGTAGTAACAAACACATGTTTTAATAACAAGGACCTTACGCTGATATTATTGAAAACATTACCGTAGCAAAATTATCTTAGGTGACACACAATTATTTATAATAGATATATAAGTTAATAATTTGTATTATTATTTGTATCATGGAGATTGTAGTATATTAATATTACTTAGGTATACCTATTTGTAAGTATATCTACATCATGTTTGGATCCTGTTCTTTACTTCTCCTTAAAAAAAAATTTATCACACAATTGGTGATCAATAAAGTAACCTTTTGGTTCTTTTTAGATAGAGGTTATTTTTACTTTATTTAGGGCCGATTTTTCAATCTTAATAGTAGATTGTTATACAAGGAGCTAAAATGACCCATTATATACGAGGTAGTTTTACTCCCGAGCTTTAGCGAGGGAGTACATAGAAGCCGAGTTTTAATGGGTTTTTAGCGCCGTGTGTTACACTCTACTTTTCACTACGATTGCGAGAAAATAAAACAATCCAATACAATATGAAATATGTAGTTTATTTTATTAAAAATTAAATGTACAATTTGTACAATTCTGGATATTTAACGAGATGTTTTTTCCCGGTAACTTAATTTCAGTCCTCTGTGAAGATGAATGTTGAGTGGTTTTTTTCCTTTCTCTTCTATTTGCAAATTAGGGTCTCCATTCTCACTAGATGATGACATTTTCACTATTGTAAAATTAATTACGGTCACTACCAATTCAATTTGCAATTAGAGAAAAATTATAAAGATTTCGCGCCAATGTCTTTTTTTTGTTTTTTCTTCTGCAGCCGCAACGCATTGCATGCATTCTACCAAAGAGATCGCCGATTTTAGTTCCATTTTCAAAAATAAAATGAAGTTCTTTTTTTATGAAACAGTAATAAGTCGAGTCTATATTCATGATTATTATACTTATGACTAAAGACTTTTTCGTTTTTGAAGGCTCATTGTCATTTGACACACAAAAATTAAAAAAAAAAACTTTTTCCCCTAGAGGAAGAATTGCTATTTTTTCTTCGCTCTGGTACGCCACAATGACGGTCTTTTTGAGCAAGAGGAGTGAAATAGTAGATTGTTATACAAGGAGCTAAAATGACCCATTATATACGAGGTAGTTTTACTCCCGAGCTTTAGCGAGGGAGTAAATAGAAACCGAGTTTTAATGGGTTTTTAGCGCCGTGTGTTACACTCTAATTTTCACTACGATTGCGAGAAAATAAAACAATCCAATACAATATGAAATATGTAGTTTATCATGAAATATGTAGTTTATTTTATTAAAATTATTTCTTTTCCTTTCTCTTCTATTTGCGAATTAGGGTCTCCATTCTCACTAGATGATGACATTTTCACTATTGTAAAATTAATTACGGTCACTACCAATTCAATTTGCAATTAGAGAAAAGTTATAAAGATTTCGCGCCAATGTCTTTTTTTTTTGTTTTTTCTTCTGCAGCCGCAACGCATTGCATGCATTCTACCAAAGAGATCGCCGATTTTAGTTCCATTTTCAAAAATAAAATGAAGTTCTTTTTTTATGAAACAGTAATAAGTCGAGTCTATATTCATGAATAATCTACTTATGACTAAAGACTTTTTCGTGTTTGTAGGCTCATTGTCATTTGACACACAAAAATTAAAAAAAATAAAAACTTTTTCCCCTAGAGGAAGAATTGCTATTTTTTCTTCGCTCTGGTACGCCACAATGACGGTCTTTTTGAGCAAGAGGAGTGAAAAATAACTTTTATCTGAGAAATTATACCTACTTGCGATTTGACAGATATTGTATAGAAAAAATGTCAAACCACCTACCGCCATAATTTATTCTGCAATTAACAGATTTCTGACGTTTGTAAAATCGACCCATAATCACGTAACAGTAGACACAACTTTTCAAAGGACTTTTTATAAATATGCTATGGAAGTAAGTACAAATTTAAACGAGCCCATTAATGTGAATTAATAATAGTTATTTTAAATGAGCACTTAACAGTTGTCTAATCAACGCTTATACTGAGTAAGTGTAATTGTGCAATTATAAAATAATGGTGCTTTTTGATAAGATTAAATAACATTGCTTCATTGATCCTCAAGGTCAGTCAAAAGTATAAGGTTGATCTACTAACTGGTACCTAGTTGCTACAATTATCGAATTATGATAAGAAACCACATGTATAACCGGTAATTTATTTTTGATTCTTTATCATTATCTATAGATAAATTATCTACCTATACCTACTGGTATTGGTAACAAAGTCATATTTACAGCTCGTAAGTACTTAACCTCTGTCTGTAATAATGAATGTCAATTCATCCTGTTGTTTGTTTTCGGTTATTGTAATTTTACCGTGTAAAAGCAAATATCGACGACGAGTTGCCAATAACACTGAACTGACAAATATCGACGACGAAGTGCCAATAACACCTAACTGACGAACATCGACGAAGAAGTGCCAATAACACCTAACGGACAAATATCGACGGCGAAGTCCCAATATCACCTAACTGACAAATATCGACGAAGAGTGCCAATAACACCGAACTGACAAATATCGACGACGAGTGCCAATAACACCTAACTGACAAATATCGACGAAGAGTGCCAATAACACCGAACTGACAAATATCGACGACGAGTGCAAATAACACCGAACTGACAAATATCGACGAAGAGTGCCAATAACACCGAACTGACAAATATCGACGACGAGTGCCAATAACACCGAACTGACAAATAAGTAGGTACAGAGGGATCCTGTAAACAACGAACTAGTAGGTAGGAAATGTTTCAGCCTAGATTATTTTATGAATTATTTAATATAAATGTAAAATGCTTATATTCAATATAATATAACACAACTATTTACACTAGGTACTAAATTAAATAATCAACTAACTAACTATACAAACAAATACAAAAACAATAAGACTAGACAACGTAGCAAAATATATTATATTAAAAAAAAAACTGATTTAAACGTTTCAAAACGTTTTTCTGGCTTTTGATATGTATAAAGTTCCTAAAGTTATTTCAAACTTGTAATGTATTATTTAAGTCTCGCAATAAAATAATAATAACAAAAAGTAAATAATGACAATATAATAACACAAAGCAATGCACTGAAAACGTCAAAGGTAAACTCACAGTCATGCAAAGTATAATGCGAACATAAAGATAGAACGTCACAGTGACACTTACAGTCAACGACATGTCTATGGTTTGACTTTCGTAGCGCCTTTATTTAGCAGTAGTACATTCTGCTGTGACAAAGTCTAGATTAAATTCAGCCTTGAATTTCTAATGACAGGATGTCACCAAGTGTTAATTAAACTACTTACAATTAACTTCGTTCCTTCAAGTGCACCAGTACGCTCTGGGCTTAATCTCTGACGTCAGTCGGGGGCGGTCGGGGTTATCAGGGTTGAGTCGAACCGCGGAAACTCTGCGAGCGACCGTTATGGGTCAAACTTACAAGTAAATAGGTGGCTGTTGTGCCACCACGCGGACTCTAGTTATCGTTTGACGAATTATGGGGGAATATGAAAGAAAAGCCGTCTTTTAGATGTTGAGAGTGGTACGAAAGAACATTATAAACCTCATATTCAGAACCTTTAGACATCTATCCATAAATGAGGTACTAAATTAAAAACAAAAGGACACTTAGGCGTCGAAGTACTGGTCTACGTCGCTTTCATCCGCAAACGTGCCCAGAAGACTGGCAGCATTGCCACGTTGAATGGCAATGCTAATTCTTTGGCCAAAGAACAACCGGCTGGGTTGTTCAACTCTGAAACCTTATTAAATTCCAATTCCAAGCCCATCGGCAAAAATCCTCCATACAAACTTTCATCCCCAGTTTAGGCTGTGCGCTGTCTGAGTGAATGAAGGAATGAATTTAAGATTATGAATATAGTCTTATTGCACTCAATATTAAGGATTAATCTTTACCTATACCTACATGGTGGTAGGGACATCGACGCGTAACTTGTTAGCATGGATTCAGTACAAGATTCTGAACCCCCTCGTTGAAATATTTGGTCGTTTAAGGCGACATTAACTGCCCGCGCCCTTGAGCGAGTGGGAAGAGTTTGCGTCGCGCCCCGCGACTAAAGTCAGACAAAGTCAGCGATACACTGCCGCCCGTCGCCCGCCAGCGCCCCGCTTCAACGCGCACCAAGATTATTCGAAAAAACAACCCACATTGATTTATCAAGCACAATACAAATAAAAGCCGTATACCAAAATATGGGTCATTAAATTGTCTTTTATATGATTAAAGTTTCATGTAAATACGTCCCATAGTTTTTGCGTGATTATCGTTTTTTTGTCCACGTTAGACAATACTTTGCAAATTAATTACACTATGTTATTAAAATATAATTTCACATTTTCCCATATCAAATTATGAATAAAATTGTCTAGTATAACATATATTTTTTTCAAAGAAATAAGACTAGAAGTTTAGACGTGATGTTCTATATAAAATCATTAAAAGTCGTTTATCTGCGCCTTATGTATTTAAAAAAATAAATAAGCTGCTCCATACATTTTGACCGCGAAGGTATTGCAATTTTCTAAAAAAACACGACTGTTTCTTTTGATGACATAATATTAATGTCTTCCGCTAAGCTGTTTAGAATCATGGGAAATATATAAAATTCTTAAATATAAGCAAGTAGGAAGCAAACCGTGTGACTTCGACAGTTATTTTCAATAACAGAAAATTATATAATGATCGAGATGGAACGTGATCTCTTCGCCAATGGGCAGCGGGAGTTTCCGAATAGGTACCTAATCATATTCAAGTTTAAAAATAGAATACCAGTTACATTAAATAATGTGTCTAGACATAATTGCAGATGATTCATAAAAAATACTCATATCTAAGCGTAACATTTGGATATTGTATTTATTGTGTTGTTCGTTAGACGAATACAAAGATCACGCACATACGTTTGTCGTCAGTAAAGAAACGGATTTCCCTGACATCGACAACATGACGAAATCTGTTTAGAGAAACATATTGTCAATTGAGTTTAATTATTTAATATACATTAAGTATATTAAATTTTTCATAGATTTTATATTATTTAACACAACTAACTATTTTCACTAGGTAATAAATTAAATGACTAACTAACTAACTATACAAATAAATACAAAAACAATAGGACATTAAGCGTCGAGGTACTCGACCGTATGCTTCGTAGAGTAGAGATAGAAGCGGTCATGGTACGCATGCTGCTACAATCCTTAAATACTCCTCTTGCGTCGTTTACATTCATACGTCATCTGCTGCTCATACACAAACGCCGGCGTCGGTTGCGATGATGTACAATAAGTAGATATACAGGGTGTTTGGCGCATGGACCGACACAATTTTTCCAGGGATTTGGGAGGTCATTAGCTAGGTTCTACCCATACAACCTTTGTCCCAGACGTCACGGTTGGTTACATATGATTTTTTTTTAATGAAGAAAACATCCAAAATATTTCCTTTTATTCGAAATAGTAAGTTTTTTGTTTGTGCGTGTAGTGGCAGTGATACAACTGGTTTCAAGAAAATTCCTTACAAGCTTCCAAAGTTTATTTTTGTATGAAATTTTACAACTTCTAAATTCGTTAAAAAAAATTGGGACAAAGGGTGTATAGGTAGAACCTAGCTAATGACTCCCCAAATCCCTGGAAACATTGTGTCGGTCCATGCGCCAAACACCCTGTATAAAAGAGGGGAAGAGCTCATAGGGCATCAAAATATTCGTCCGCACCACTGTCAAGTCAATGGGAAAAACAAAACGAACTCAAATGGAAAAGGCAAAATATGGCTCTGCAAAGCAGTTAGATATACACACATACATAAACTCACGCTTTCTTCCCATGGAAAGAAAGAAAGAAAGAAAAATAGTTTTATTTGTCACAGAAACACGTGCACGCAAAAAGATAATTAACTCGAGTAGGTAAACAGAAATAAAACAAAATAGATCTAAATAATAATCACATAAACAATAACAAAAAAAATAAAAAAAAACGATCATCTTAAATAATAATCGTCATGGGGGAACGCAAAAAATATAGTAAGTAATGATACTTTCTTTCTCAAAAAAGTACAAATTTGGTACATGGTATCTACAGACAGATTCTAAACCTTTGTGAGGCTTTGAAATCATCAAATAACTTCTCCCGCTCTGGGTGGAGGGGGAGGGCGTGTCAGACTCTTAGCTTACTGACCAAAACCCACCCATGTTCCTTCAGTTGCCTGTGCCAGGGGCCACGGTATCCCTTTCGGACTTTCTGAGCTGGCTTGTTTTTGAGCTGGAGTCTATAATGGGTTCGGGACCTGTATGACTGATCTCCAGGCTCACACCGTTAAAATTTCAACATTAAATTATTGACATACGTACTACAACATTGTAAAACCTCCAGGTACTGAGAGGAAGGCAAATTAATATACAAAACAAAAGTAGAGGTGCTATGTGTGTCTTTGAAGAGTGTTGTGTGTCCTTTAGTGCAATATAAGTCCTCGCGCCCAGCACCCGCGAAGGGCACTGGGCGCGAGCACCTACTTGACCGAGAGTGTGCGTGCGGATAACAGGTGAAACGCGATCAAAGAATAATTGGAGTACGTACGTGACTATTCCCGATAGGCGAAATTATTTTAAAATATTTAGTATATATTTTCTGTCTCTACATAATCCAATTTTCAAGTAGCCATTTCGTTATAGTTTTTTTTTACATTTTGATTTCTACTTAGGGTGTATATTTAAAATCTTATTAAACTTTTACGATTCTATTTTTACTGTCACGATATTTACGTACTCCTTTTGCTTCGTGAGGTATAATGAATTCTATTTCTCAATCCATGTTCTATTGTTGCAGGCAGCAAAGAGATCCTCCATGGGGTCCACGGCAGACTGCGTCCTTGTCAGCTGGTGGCCATTATGGGTCCTTCGGGGGCTGGCAAGTCTACCCTCCTGGATGTACTGTCAGGGTACCGCATCACCGGTGTGGGGGGAGCCGTGTTCGTCAATGGAAGAGGGAGAATCATGAGTGAGTACTTAATATCCTCTTTTAATGGCATCGAAACAAGCCAGGTCTAACATAGGTGCGATAATTTTCTGCTTTGCATGTTTGATGCTCTTAACACTTTCACTGCCAAAATCCCGGCTCCCGGGTGCAACTAGCCTCCCGCGTCTTACATATCATGTGGAAGGGTTTTTAAACGGTGAATGCCCTAAAACCATAAGCTACACAAAATACCAAATCATCAGGTAATTATAAAATTCGTCAAAAAATGTGTTGTTCTAAACAATTTTCAACGTAGACCGTAACTAGTTACGAAATGCACTTCATTACAGTTTCTATAAGCAAATTTAATATACAAATAGCATCAGTAAGCGATTAGATTGCGTTCACGCAGCCGTTATCAGTGGAAAATAATTAGCTATGAACCAAGGACCCGGATTCTAGGCGTTAGATAAAACAGGCTAGGTTAGAGCTACATTCATGCTACCGTGATGCAACATGCATTCACGTGCTGAATGACCGCTAACCAGAGATAGCTATATTGGAAGGTAGATAGCGATATCGTAAGCCATGCGTCTTGTCTGTCTCTAACCTAAAGACGTATACTACGATGCAAGAAGCTATGCAGCACCCCAATTCCGCAAATCAATCAGAATCTGAATCATTTTGAAGGATATTGCTGATCCATTGCTTCATATGTTCGAAAAATTTGTCTGCTCAACAGCGTAAATAACGCAATGAATGTTGTTGAACTGTCAAAATGAAACCCAATGCTACTGTTACTGTGTAACGCAATCACCCCCTAGGTATCCTAATCCTAACTAATATCATAAAATAATGCGAAAGTAAGTTTGTTTAATACGGTATCACACTAAAACCGCTTATCGGATTTGGATGAAATTTAGCATAAGGGTAGATCATGACCTGGAAAAGGATATTAACTAGGCTTCTTTTCATCCTGGATCGCAGTCTCCGGCAACAGCTAGTAGATGAAATAAAAGTATGAATGAATAAACGCTTCTTTAGCACAACCCCGTACAAGTGCTGACATGAAAAAGCTCTTGAACAAACAGAACGCATTTCCTTCTTCGCTTCAGCTCAGCGCATGTGTTGGGTTGAAGAAGCATACGTAAACTCGGATTTTAAATTTGTCTACCCGAAAGCTTCAGTAAACCCCAGTACAATCGTTTGCATGAAAAGCATTTGTAAACACGCTGTGACTTGTGTCCGAGCCTATGTTTTTATTAAACAAGCTATTGCAGCCAGCTGCAAATTCCTTGCTATCAAATTGTTTATTGTTTTGGAAAGGGTGCACATGTGGCCTGCGGGGTGGTTGCACAACACATTATCACTAGCAATCGCTTTAATTTTGACAGTTCAACAACATTCATTGCGTTATTTACGTTGTTGAGCAGACAAATTTTTCGAACAGGAAGCAATGGATTAACAATATCCTTCAAAATTATTCTAATCTTGATTGATAGTGTGTTACTCTGTTAGTGTGTAGGTGCCTGTCTTGTGTCTTTGCTCATATTTTTATTATACAAGCCACCTGCCAATGCCTTTGTTTTAAATCGTTAAGTGCTTTCGACATTTTGATTGGATTGAAAACTCAAACTCAAACTCGAAGTTTTTTTTTTAAATAAACCAATTACAGGCACTTTTGAATTGTCAAGCGGTCGGTCAGTTAGAAAGATGAAGCTAGTTGCACATTCCAAAGCGTAGTAGGTACATATGGAGAAGAACGGGCAAGAAACTCCATGGACACTCTTTTAAATCAAAATATTGTTACAGAAAAGTGGTTACATCATTCATGTTTATATTATACATGTGAGAACGATGTAGAAAGACGTGCACGTTAAAAGCGTCCGTAATAAAAAGCTAAAACAATTATGGAATTAAAATAAGCCGTGGCAGCTAAGAGATGACCAGTGCCTACTGATGGGGCCCGTTCACGAACATGACGTACGAAACATAATCGATTACCTACTGCAATACAGGCAGAGATATTTCACTCCTCTTGCTCAAAAAGACCGTCATTGTGGCGTACCAGAGCGAAGAAAAAATAGCATTTCTTCCTCTAGGGGAAAAAGTATTTTTTTTTAATTTTTGTCAAATGTCAAATGACAATGAGCCTACAAAAACGAAAAAGTCTTTAGTCATAAGTAGAATAATCATGAATATAGACTCGACTTATTACTGTTTCATAAAAAAAGAACTTCATTTTATTTTTGAAAATGGAACTAAAATCGGCGATCTCTTTGGTAGAATGCATGCCTAACGCATGCAAATGCATAGCACCCGTTGCGGCTGCAGAAGAAAAAACCAAAAAAAGACATTGCCGCGAAATCTTTATGAAATTAAGTTACCGGGAAAAAACATCTCGTTAAATATCCAGAATTGTACAAATTGTACATTTAATTTTTAATAAAATAAACTACATATTTCATATTGTATTGGATTGTTTTATTTTCTCGCAATCGTAGTGAAAAGTAGAGTGTAACACACGGCGCTAAAAACCCATTAAAACTCGGTTTCTATTTACTCCCTCGCTAAAGCTCGGGAGTAAAACTACCTCGTTTATAATGGGTCATTTTAGCTCCTTCTATAACAATCTACTATTGATAGCTATCTCCATAATGCCATGTTACATTTCGATTTTCACATACCTAAGATTACGAACATGCGTCATCTTTCTTTCTCTATATGTGTGTGATAGACATATCTTACTGGTTTAACGAGTAATTCTGCACTAACCATGACCCAAGACGACTTCTCGAATCTAGTAGATCGGAACGAAGCAAGTGCAGTGATCGAGTTACGTGTCAAACTTGACTGCAGGATTTCGTATCGAAATGACTGCATCGATGTTAATTTGTTTTTATACGATACGATTATCGAGTTTTAATAAATCGACGGAACATAAAAATGGACGGAAATAAAATGAAATTAAATGTCATAAGTAGAATTAATTAAGATATTTTTAGCGAAATCCTCGCAACTCGCAACGATCAATTTCGTTTTTATGTATCTTTCAATTCGTAAACAGCAACGACCAATAAATTTCCATCAAAAAAAATATTTAATTTAATTTTTTATTTTTTTCATCTTTAGATGATGCATTAAAATACAAACCCAATTCTTTTTCCGTCCATCATCATAAAATAATGCCTCGTTTGTCTAGTGATCGTAAACGGGATTGCTGAACATGTGGTGCTGGGATTGAACCAAAGCAAAGTGTTATTGGGTGCAAAGTTCTTACTAACTTATCATTAAAGTGCTCAAATATCGATTACAGAGAGGTTCAAGAGGATGTCATGCTACATCCAGCAAGACGACCGGCTGCAAGGTCTCCTCACGGTGGGAGAGAACATGACGCTGGCAGCAGACCTGAAGCTGCCGACCAATCTAGACAAATACGAGAAGGGAGAAGTTGTAAGTTTACTGAACATGGGATACCTTAGTGGAACTTTAAATGACAACCTCAAATTAATATATAGGTTGGTACATAAAGTCTTGAACAAAAATTC
The DNA here is from genome assembly GCA_937001585.2 of Brachylomia viminalis. NCBI lineage: Eukaryota > Metazoa > Arthropoda > Insecta > Lepidoptera > Noctuidae > Brachylomia > Brachylomia viminalis. The sequence continues at coordinate 5,831,973 of OW443302.2, read as the reverse complement.
TAAAATATAATCAATATTTTTGAGGTTATCTGAATTATACCGGCCGCGCTGGCTACATAAGAAGGACATCACGTACACACGGCTACACGTCAAGCTATAAATTTCCAGTTTAAACTGACCTCTCATTGTAAGGAAATCCTATACAGTGCGAGATCAGCTTATACTGGAAATGTATAGCTTGATCTGAAGCCGTTCGTACTACTTCATGTCTCCTCCAACAGCTAGAGCAGAGCTAGCCAGCTTAGAGTAGCTAATAGTTAATTGTCGAATAGCAGCCCTAGAAATTGCACCAATGATTTAATGAACTTTGCCTCAGTTATGTAAATTAGAGTTAATAAAAACTCCTCATTCGGCAATTTATACACGCTTGTGAGTTTTGATGTCTCAAAATGTAACGATCATCGCCTTCCTCATTTTGAGCACTACGTTCCGCATGACGTGATAATTTAAGAATCACGTAGAGTCAATAATGCTCTTGCATGGACATGTTTTGAATATTTACTCTAATACACTTTGTTCGTGAATTTGGAGTCAGACACAAATGCCTTCGTTGTCAACATACATTTGCCATTTCATTATTGATGACAAAGGCGATGAAACAAAGCAGTGACATACAAAACACGCTAAAGTAACTACAGTCACCAAGGAAAGTAGGTTAAATCTATCCAAAGTCTTACAAGGGCTTAATGAATGAAAACATGCTACCAAATTACTTGTTTGTAAGAAGAGCGAGTTATTATAGAATAGAAAATTCTTTATGATAATATAATATTTAAAACAATGTGTAGGTTCTATGATACAATATACAGGGTTATTGGTAAAATACCATCAAAATATGCACCAAATATGAAACCGCGAGAAAAAAAATCTGATTTTCCCTACATTTAAGTTTGCAGAACTCGTCAAAATGTAGGGACCAGCTGATTTTTGTTTCGCGATTTTATATTTGGTCCCAAAGTAAAAGTTGTTCATAATAACGAGTACAATGACCCCTTAAGAGGTTGATGGTGTTTTACCAATAGCCCTGTATATGGTTCAGTATGTACCATTGTGCGCTTCTATCTGTAAGCATTTTTCTCTTGTATGTGTTGTGTGTACTTAAATAAATAAATAGAAAATAATCATAAACGGAAAATAGTCATCAGCAACTTTTGTGTCTGTCTGTACCTGCAACTATTATAACAACATGGTATTTGCACAAAATTACGCACAAATGCAGAATGTGTCATGATACGAAGAGTGCTGTAACCTAATTTTGCCAAATTGCCAGTCTTGCACGGTTTTGCACAACTCAGCGGTAAAAGTGTGTTTGTCTGCAGCTGTCATAGGTCATACGCAATCTGTGGCATTCATTTTATGCAATATGTATTTTGTTAAATAATGACTTACCTACAGAATTATCCTATTAGGTACCTATTCCACTACCATCGGTATACTAATATTACCTAGGTACCTGTAATTTTAACATAAAGAATATAGGTACCAAATAGGTATATAGGTAGGTTTGTTAAGGAGTCCACTCAATAAAAGCTATAATTCATTATTTGATGGGGGTACTCAGGGTGCAATCACGCGTTGAGGTGCGATAGAGATTATAAAATGTTACAATAAAAAAAAATACTGTGTTCAGATCGAGGACATCCTCACAAACCTGGGTCTGTACGAGCACATGAACACTCGCGGCGCACAGCTGTCGGGAGGTCAGAGGAAGAGGCTATCCATCGCGTTGGAACTTATCAACAACCCTCTTATCATGTTCCTTGATGAGCCTACCACGTAAGTCTAATTATTTATTTATTTAATACTTCAAACACAGAAATGTACAGAGGCAGACTTAATGCCATAGGCATTTTCTACCAGTCAACCTTTTGGGTGATGCAGAATTTGAAGCCGACCCCAACATACCTAGTTGGGAAAAGGCTAGGCAGATGATGATGAACCTTTTGGGTGATGCAGAGACAAACAATGGTGTAAGTGCAATTACAAAAGATTGAGCAATAAATATTTATTTAAATATAAAAATACACATAATATACAAACTATAAATATAATATACATAGGTATATAATTAAATATAAGTACAATTAAATATACTTAAATACACTAAAACAAATATCATAAACGGTGGGAAAACCGTAACGTTGTGAAGATACTGCCAACTTCTTACGAATGTGCTTGCGAACTTTTACTTTATAGGATAATCAGTTGGTTGCCATCCTGATTTCCAGAGGGAGTTCGTTCCACAGAGAGATAGACTGAACGAAAATGGAAGAGAGAATAAATTCTGTGCGTTGAGTGGGACATTGAAGAAGGCGAATAATTGATGAACTAACATTTTTTATAGTGGTTGGCACAAATGTACTGAAAGTGGGGGCTAGATAACTAGGGGAAGTGGGAGAGTCAAGAAATTAAAACAAGGTGGTCAACTCCCTTTGCTCTCTGCGCTGGCAACCACTTTAGAAGCGACTGATGCGCAACGACATGCTCTTACTTAAGCAGATTGAAAACGATTCGAATGCAGCAATTGAGAAGACGGTCAAGTTTGTCGAGGAGAACTGCACTCAGGTCATAGTAGCACCCATCCCATAATCGATGATAGGAAAAATTAAGGACTGCACAAGCATTGTCTTCGTCTACTTATTACCTCGTATCGGCACAACCTCCACTTATTACTGAGAATGCTTCAGTAAAGTAGCGCGGCTTGCCCAATGCCCAACAGTGCACTAAAGGCCCGAATATTGTGTAAGGCCAATAATATCAGCAAGAAGAGCCGTTGGGCAACTGCTGCAAAAATATGACTCTAATGTCCGTTTTCACTAACACTACGCGACATCTAAATGCAATATAAACTAATATGCGACACAGTTGGCGCAGTGGTTAAGCGAGTGACTGCTGCGTTACGTGTCGCGGGTTCGATCCCCGCACTGAACAAATATTTGTATGACCTGCAAGTAGTTGTTCCGGGCCTGGCTGTTTGTGTATGTGAGTTTAAATGTTTGTAAACGCACCCACGATATAGAAGAAATTCCTAGTGTGGGGCAACGTTTTTTTTTTAAATAATAATAATAATATTATAAAGATTAGATTTTTTGTGTTTTTGTTTGTTATGCTGTCACGCTAAAATAGCTGAACAGATTTGGATAGAATTTGGCACATGCGTAGACCATGACCTGGAGTAGGACATAGAATATTTTTTATCCCGATATTTTCATGGGATCGAGGCTTTTAGGCGCGTGAAACCGTGAGGCGCACCAAGTATCAAATAAACCCGCACTGTTCGATTGTACATATCAGGTAATACCTTTTACTGTCGCTTAGTGTTAGTGAAACGGGCTTACGTTACATATTATTAGCATGACAACAAACTAAATAAATAATATAATAAATTATCACAATAACCTACAAACAAAGCTGTGACTTAAATTACTTTTATGAGTTATGATGACGCATTTTATTCTCAAATTAATTTTTAATCTCTGTCCTGGCTCATGTTTTCAGAAGATCGAAAAAACTCGTCGATATGCGAAATTATCAATAGCGGCAGTAGACTTAAGGCTCCTACAAACAGGCGCGACACGCGACACAAAGACACCGATCGTCGCGCGACAGGAGGTGCCTTTGTGTCGCGCCTGTGTGTAAGAACCTTTATAATGATTACGTAAAAAACTAAATAAGGTGTCACTTTTCTCAATATCATTTAAACTTATCATGTACCTAATATACTTAAATAGTTATTATAGCTACGTTTGTGCCGTTTGAAAGACAAAATTAGCTAGGTTTCGTAATCAATCGTAGATAAACCGATTAACAATTGGTTAAGATAATAAATTATCCTTTCGATATAAAGTCCAAAAGGACGTTGTGCGAAAATCGGTTGCCATGGTATGTAACGCGGAGAAATGTGGATGAGAGAAACAAAAAAAAACAAGAGAAGTATTGTGGGAAAAACTATGGATAGAAAGAGAGTCAATACTGAAATGACAGGTAATAAAGACTATGGAACAAAAGGGAATCATGAGGGGCCTACCACCATCAGTGTGGGAAAGAGATAGAGCTATAAAGGACGTATAGCTCCATGTTTTTCCTACACTTCAGTAAGATCAAAATAGTACTGCTATAAGAGGTGGTGATAGGCCCCAAATAATACACTGTGAAAAGGAAAGGATATATGTGAACGATGATATTTTTTTTCGATACCAAATTTTTTTATTTTTTTATTCATATTTTTTTATTACTTTTCCTTGTAATTCTCCCTCTCTACCTGCGTCTGTGTTTCCGAATGCATACAACCCTAATCTTTTCAAAGTGAGGGTGAACACTGAACAGGCTTCTTCTGGGTAAGCTCACTCTATCGTCGACTCTGCCTGTGTCACCACTCACCTAACTAGACTCAAGAGCAACCCATTATAAATAATAATAAAAAAATTGCACGTGCATACTATTTTGGGCAGCTAATCATAGAATAATTTCCTATGTGTTTATATATCCTAGAACCAAAAATTGTCACATCTACTAACCCGTACTGGGTCTGCATGGTGGATTACGCCCAACTCCCTCTCACCGAGAGGAGGCCTGAGTCCCAGCAGTGGGAACATTATAGGCTGATTATGATAGAATAATTTCCTCAATGCTTGAACTTTTACCCTGTGTGTTAAACATAACGATAGCAGCAATGTGCCAGAACAATAGATGCACGTGACTATAAACTATAACAGTCTTATTGGGGTCACTCTGCCAAGTAAACTGACACAATATTTACTGATGAGGTTGAACGAAATGTTTGATATTCCTTAGATTATTTTGTTCAGTACATTATTAAATATGATAACAGTAGCTCAAGCATACTGCAAGAAGCTGATGATTATTTGTTCTGTGTCATCAGTTCAGGTTAACTCGCTGTCACAATACAAATATCTGTCGGTTTCTCGAAAGGTGCATATGGAACTCGGTGGGTGGGTACACTTGCTCTATTGAGTTGTAAGCTATGCAAATTAAGTTGGTCCATGATTTAATATTTAGCAACAATAATTTAACCTTTTGTAGGTTAAATGTGGTGGCAGAGACATCGACCCGCAACCTGGACAGTACATGATTCTCGACTGAAATTTTTTAGTCAGTTAAAAAAAACATCTGCTGTTCCATACGTTTTGACCGCGTTTGAAATTTTTTGACATATTTTTATGAAACGGCAGATATTTTTTAAATAACCGACGATCAATTTCAACGCAGGGGAATCCCAGGCATTTCCAGAATTACGTTGGTGTTGAATCTTTTAGTCACAGGTTGCGCGTCAATGCCCCTGCCACCATGTATACATATCAGAACTAATGTGGACCGAGGAATGACGTGAAATCCACGCTAATCAGTAGTTAGCGTGGATTCCACGGCGACGTCAATTTTTACTTTACAGCTGCTGTGCTTTTTATCTTTTTCAGAGGTCTGGACAGCTCATCATGTTCGCAAGTAGTGCAGCTATGTCAGAACCTGGCACACCAGGGTCGAACCATCGTGTGCACGGTGCATCAGCCATCAGCCTCACTTTTCGCTCTGTTTGACCATGTGTATGTGCTAGCGGCCGGCCGATGCATGTACCAGGGGACGACAAAGAATCTGGTGTCTTACCTAGAGCAGAGCGGGATACCCTGTCCCTTGTACCATAACCCTGCTGATTACAGTAAGTGTGCTTTTTATTTTCCCCGGGGAAAACACCTCGAGGTCTTCTAATGCTTCTTGGTTTGAGACTATACATTTTATAACTTGATTCGTTTAATATTTCACGGCGAACAAATTCTTAATGTAATTTGAACTTTGGCCGTGGAAGTCAAAAAAATAATGGAATGTTGCTTGTTCAACTGAATTAAACAATAAAAACGTTAGAGGAAGTTAGTATTTATTTATACAATAAAAACAAATGACTGCAAGAAATAAAATAATATCTATCTCTGTTATCCATAGTTATCGAGCTGTCCTGTGGTGAATACGGGCAAGACAAAATCGACCTGATGGCCAACAAATCTGAAAACGGTCGGGCGTTGGATTGGTTTGACGACTTTCAGACCATCCCCACGATGGAGGGGCTCCGCAAGCTGCTGCCACTCAGCGTCTTGAGAAGCACCGAGCCCACAGGGGGTGACGAGGAGACCAACCAGTCCAACCAGCTCAAAGTACTCATGAAGAGAGGCTTTATGAAGGCCAGGAGAGATGCGGTTAGTGCTAAATTTTCTTGATCAAAGAGTTTGTTTTCTGTAAAGTCAAGATATTGAGAAGCCTAATCTGGTGAAAATTAATAAGCTTTAATTTCAATTACTAGATTCAACTTATTGCTATTCACTTCTGGCCAGAACTGGGCATGTAGTGATCATGTAATTATTACATAAATACAAACCTAACGAAACCCTAATTAATTTTCAGACGATGACTCACCTGCGTTTGATAGTGAACGTGGTGGTTGGAATTATGTTGGGCAGTCTGTTCATCAACGCTGGTAACGAGGGTTCCCGTGTACTGGAGAACTATAACTTACTGTTTGCCATCCTCATGCACCATATGATGTCTCCTATGATGTTAACCATTCTTACGTGTAAGTATACAATCCTGACACTTCTGCTTCTTAGGGTAGATGCGATTCTTCTCTGTTTCCTTGTCGAAGTATTTAAAAAGAGCAATAGAGTTTATAAAATACTTATTATAAGAATCAATTCGTATTCGCCATTTTGTCTGAATCGTATTTGTCATTTTGTCCATAAATGACCTTCGTCATTGCAGATGATATAGTTATGACTGATGTTACATATATTTATGGTTAAGGTTACATCACAAAAACTGATAATATTTACGTTGATGCGTTTGTTTATTTTCAGTTCCCAATGAGATGTCGATTTTATCTAAGGAGCACTTCAACAGATGGTACTCCTTGGGATCATATTACATATCCATCACGATAGTCGATCTACCTGTATCGGTAAGTTCTTACCCACAACATCCTTTTGATAACAGATCTGCTTATCTTGTTACCTAATAACTGGGTTGTGGAGGTCAGGTCCATGTAAAATACTGGTGTTCAGTTGCATCCAGGAAGACTGGAAGCCGACCTCAACGTAGATGCTCAACCTCAGAACGAAAATAAATAAAATATATACAAATATTTTCATTCGGGCCCATAGTATAGTCCATTTAGTTAGTATACACACGACTTAGAAACTAGTGTTAGTAAGTACTTCTACCAGAAAAACGTCACAAAATATTAATTACTAAACCAAAGTGGCATGCAGGCTTATCCAATGTTCCAGTATGGGGCTGTCTCACCTATCAGCTATAGTTTTCTGGATTCTGTTCGGGTTGCGCGTATCCTGCGCATGATGGCGTGAAAGGTATCTCGCCTCTGCCAAGCACTGCAGTAGCACGGCAACCCCACCAACACCCTGAAAGCATTATTGTATTGTACGCGCAAAGCGCTGTATGCCCTCTGCGTGTAGTTGACCCACAGACTGCACGTATAGAACGAGGACAGTACGCTGTGAATAGTGTAGGCTTTACTCCAGTCTTGCACATTGCGAGCCAACATATTGCAGCGGACAGCCAACGCCCTGCGCTCACGCTCAATATCCAGACTGTCTGTTAGGTCTTCGGAAACTCAATGTCTCAGATACTTAAAAGTAGTGCTTACTTTGAGAAACTTCCGAAAGGTTTCGACTGTGGTTCTATCGGGTAAGTTTTAGTACCCATCTTATAGACTACGAGTAGTAACTCACTTTTCTTAACATTGTATCTAAGCCCATGAGCCTTCGCGTACCTCTCACATGTCGTAAGCAGGCTTATCATTTGGTTAATCGAAGGGCTCCGCAACACAACAGATAGGTAAAGCTAATAGTTGTTTATATTGTTTTCTAGATAGTGGGATGCGCGGTGTTCAGTGTGATAGTGTACACTATGTCCTCGCAACCTCTTGACATCGTCCGGTTCTGCATGTTCTTCGCCATCTCTCTCTACACCGTGTTGGTCGCGCAGAGCTTCGGCCTCATGATCGGAGCCGTCTTCAGCGTAGTTGTGAGTACCTATTCTTCATCTATAAAAATTCAGGAAATGGCTCTCCCGAAACTAGGAAGCGAAGTTACATGCCAGGCCTTGTACCTTTTTTTTCCCTGTGATTTTCGAGCCTAACATTTACTTATGGATAATTATTTAGCCACATAATTTAATCTACGACTTCTTCCAAACGTGGTAAATATTTAAGAAATTATTAATTCTGAATAGTTTCTTATGATCTGGATTATTATCGAGTACACACATGTTACCTACATCAAAAGTAACCATAACCGTTTCTCTTCCATCCAGAACGGCACATTCTTGGGCCCAACACTGTCAGTACCGATGATGATGTTCGCTGGCTTCGGAGTCACCCTCCGGGACTTGCCCGGCTACTTACGATGGGGGTCCTATGTGTCCTATCTGAGATATGGACTGGAGGGCTTCATCGGCGCCATCTACGGGCTTGACAGGCCCATTCTGGACTGCAATGAGGCCTTGTACTGCCATTACAAGTGAGTATTTCTTATGTGTTCTTTCCTATTTCTAGTTTATTTTTAAGCAATCAACTACGCAATGTGATCTTGGATGATACTTTTAATTCATAGAGACGCTATTGTTTGCTTAATGCCCGAGGCATTCATTTTGCTATTACATTCACGTAAAGAGATTACTTCAAAAAGAGAAGGACGATTTTTTGGACAGTTGTTGTACCTATTATCTGCTCAATTCTAACTAACCACCAGATAACCTATTAAAATAGGAATATTAAGCCTCTATAACAATTCGTACTAAGTGAGTATGTTAAAGCTAAGAATAAAATCTTTAGCCTCACCTAAAATTCTTCATTGTCAACAGACACCCTCGTACATTCCTCAACGAAGTGGCGCAGTCTCCTGACGAGTTCTGGTTCGACGTGATGGCGCTGTCCATCTTCGTGGTGACTCTCAGGATCACGGCTTTCTTTCTGCTGAAGTGGAAGCTGGATGCCGTGCGGTAAATGTGAGGAGGTGGGGCTTTACCGGTAGTTAGGTGTGTAAGTTATTCATGTGTTGTATCATCCTCATTCAAGCGTAGGGTTTTTGATATTTATTTGCCAAAAAAGGTTTTTTTGAGAAAAGGAGTAGGAAGACGAATGATATATCTTTCTGTTTTTGAAGCCGTTTAATAGTGACGAGCGAAATGTGGAAAAAAAAGTATCTAATGCCGGACAGGATCGCGGGAAACTCCGAAAGGGATACCGTAGCCCCTGGCACAGGCAACGGAAGGAACACGGGTGGATGGGTTTTAGAGTCTGACACGCCTTCCAACTCCCCACAGTGTGGGAAAGTTATTTGATGATTTCCCACCAAAAAAAAAGGGGGTACTACTTAAAATAAATAGTCGAACACCCTTTTTAGTCTTTTACATTGACCTTCTAGACTTAAAAATAAACAATTATTCAAAGTCTAAGGTCTGCGGCTACGCGGAATCACTTTGTCATTGTTCAAGTTACAACTACTAAGCAGAAAGTTGAAAGTATAACTCTCACATTGGAATTAGAAAGGATAAAAAACTGCATATGCAGTAATCGCTGAAATAAGCATTTCTAAAGTAATTTCTTTTAATAGATCAAAGATATTTTACATACCTATGTTATGTAAGAAGCATTTACCTCTAAAATTGTAGATACTATTTTCATTGGCGAAAGTTTCATATAAACTAAGATTTAAATATAATTTAGTGGTCCAATGGTAACAAAACTGTGATAAGTTTCCAAAATAATCTGTTTAATTTCATGACGTCAGTTCTTTGATACCTTATAACTTTTTTTTTGTACTAAATATATTTCTATAGTTTGTTTCTTCTCAACTTCCAATTTAATATTCAATCAATGTCGATAAAATTCAAGGCTGTGAGGTCTAAAAGAAGAGCAAGATATGACGTTCAAAAACCAAAAAAATAAGTGTATTTTTGCTTATTAATTGTATTTTTATACGTCAAAATATGGGAATATTATGTCTAAAATCACATTTCGATTACAAGCATTATAAATCAAAAGGGAAATCTTAATCATACTACCTTTTCATTGTGTTGCTAATGAACTATATTTTCTTAATCACTTAGCTACAACGCAGCACTAGCGACAAGTAAAGTACAACAATCAATAAAATATGCTTGTAATCAAAATGATGCCAATCAGTCTTCATAATGAATGTAGAGTAACATAATTATGTTAGCGGGGTAATTGCACAACACACTATCACTAGCAATGGCTTTCATTTTCAGTTCAACAACATTCATTACGTTATTTATGTACGTTGTTGAGCAAATGAAATGAAAGTCATTGCTACTGTCTATGTGTTACGCAATTAGGATGCTGGTTTCTGGAACTAAAATCAACAACATCGACTGCTGTGATTGGTTGACTGAATTATGAACAGCCAATCGCATCACTTGACTTGCGTTTGATTTTGACGCGTCGATAATTTTCGTTCCAGAAACCGGGCCTTAGTGAATAATTATAATTGTTGTATGACATGATATCGTACCTACCAGTTAGGACACATTGTACACAAATGTTTGTGTTATAGAAATCGCCGCCAACGTTTGCGGCAGCCGCGGTCGTAAAAAGTGGGAGCGAGATGACACGAGACTCTGTAAAGTGTTTAAATATTCGCCGTCCTACTCGCACGTTTTATGATCGCGTCTGTCACGAGTCTTGGCGTTTATTATGTAGCATACTTGCCTATGTTAGTTGCTCAATTAGGTATTTATTTGTAACTAGAAGTAGATCTATAAACCTATAGGCTGTACTGAACTATTATATGTAGGTAGATAGAAAACTAAGATTATATGGTGATAATTTTGTAAATATGTTTTTGTAACATTAAAAAAACAATTTTGGTACATATGAGTGTTTTGTTTTATGATACCTACTGCCCGGATGCAATTTTTAAAAAAGTCATTTTATACCTGAAAAATAAACGGAGCACAATTGTATCTAATTATTTTTATAAAAGCACACCAACCACATTTTTGTTTTGTAAATAACATGAGTAATATTTTTAATTTATTTTTATAAAAAACATTAAAAAAACATTTAAAAATATAAAAATGGTCGTCCGCCGGTATCAGGAGCAGGGTCCAAGCTACCGGTGGTTAGGGCTCCAGAGACAGGAACCTTCTCACGATACGAGCCGTATCGAGGAGTACTGCCTTCTGAATCAGGCCCTTGATCCAACCGCCTAACGAGAGCCTCGAAAGATGTTGATCGAGGCTATCGGCCATCAGGCCATTGGCCGATACGACAATCGGCACAATGACAGCCGAGCTCACATTCCACATGTCAACAACTTCGTGAGCTAAGTCGAGATACCGTCAAACGGGGTGAATAGGGACGCAGGGGTGAATAGAGACGAAACTTTAGAAGGGATTTTAACCTTGAAATAATATAGTTTATTGCCAAAAAGGACTCTTAATGTGTTTATTGTAATATAATTAACGATTAAGTGCTCTTGTTGGGGTCAAACTAAATTATTTCAAGGTTAAAATCCCCTTTAAAGTTTCGTTTCTATTCACCCCTGCATGCCTATTCACCCCGTTTGACTGTATTTAATTTGTATCTCTTTCTCAGCTTTCACGAGGTTCTCTTGTGTCTCGTGACTTGGTAATTTTCGACTGGGTCGGGTGCATACTTGCAATACGGTACCTCGGTATCCACAAGTTAATATTTTAAAGCAAGTTGCTGGTGAATAATCCTGGCTACTTGGTTATGCCTGTGCAAGTACTCACCGTTAGCCAGACGAGAACAACCAGAGATAATATGTCTGATGGATTCACCTGGACGGTGGCATGCCCAACACTGTATGTCAACCGTCCCGTCTTTCATAATATGTCTCCGGTAGTTATTCGTCAAGTTAACTTCGTCCATAATTGCACAGACAAAACCTTCAGTTTCCCCGAAAAGGTCACCAAAACGTAGCCAGGATACGGACGCTAAAAAGTCGACACCGGGTTGATGAAGAGCCCGGTAGAAGCGCCCGTGAAGCTCCTTGCTTTGCCATACTTTCCTGCGGTCATCGGTAGTAAGTACTACAGGTTTGCGCCAGTTCTCTTTAGCCATGGAGAGCGGGGTGAGTTCTTTGTCTACTGCTACTACATCACGGTGCATACCCATTTCAGCTTTAAAAAAATATTCCCTGAGACTGTAGACCTCGCGGTTGTGGAGGGTCTTCGCATTTAAAAAGCCTCGACCCCCGCACTTCCGTGGGATGTGCATCTGATTTGCAGTCAGTAGTGTACGGACCCTCCTATCCAGGGCGTCGAGTTCAGTCTGAGTCCATTTGAGTATGCCGAAAGAGAACATCAAAACCGGCATGACCCAACCGTTGAAGGCACGCACCTTGTTTCCGCCTGAAAGAAGACTAAGTAATATCTTCTTCAGCCGACCGAAGAAGCGCTCCTTCAACAATTGCTTCATGTCAGCAACGTTGATGCCTAACGCTTCCAACATGCCCAAATATTTATAGCTTTGAGATTTAGGATGAGGAGAGGTATTTAAGGTGTATGGAATCCGAAAGCTAAATTCCTTCGGATTCCATAATCTCACCTCGCTTTACATGCATGACTGCACATTTGTCCACACCAAATTCCATCCTGATGGCGCTACTGAAAGTTTCAGTTACCTTCAGTAGCTCCATCAGTCGCAATTTCTTGGGGGCAAAGAGTTTCAAGTCATCAATGTAGAGGAGATAAGATATGACCTGACCACCTCTCCTCAACCGATAACCTAGACCTGAATCCTCCAGTAGAGTACTTAGAGGATTCAGGGCTAAGCAGAACCAAAGTGGACTCAAACTGTCGCCTTGGAATATTCCCGTTTAATCCATACAGGCTCATCATTCCCCTGGATCTGTCGACTTCCTGGATAGCGAAGAAGCGTCCTCCATTGCCCCATACACGACTCTAGGAAGGTGCGTAGAGTTGCATCAATCTTGTACAACTCCAGCACCCTCATGAGTCATGTATGTGGCACCGAGTCGTAGGCCTTCTTATAATCTATCCAGCATGTCGACAGATCCTTGCGGGATCGACGAACCTGTTGGCTAATGGCCATGTCGATGAGGAATAGCTCCTTAGTACCGCGGGACCCGTTTCTACATCCATTTTGAGAGGCAGACATAATCATATTACTGCCAATGTGCGTATTAATTTTCGCTCTCAGAATGGATGTAAGAAGTTTATAGACCGTCGATAAACACGTAATTGGTCTATACTTCTTGGGTTCCGTGGGACTACCTGACTGTTGTTAGAAACTGTGGTAGCGACCCAGACTCTAAGGATGACTGGAACTGAGATGCCAGGCAAATGTGTGAACTAATTAGCCATTTTAACCAAAAGTTGTGCAATCCGTCCGGTCCCGGAGATTTCCAGTTCGGTAACGGACGGACCGCTCTGGCAACGTCTAATGGCGTAATTAGGACTGCTATTAATTAATTAATTATTATTATGGCTTGACATTTCTCGGGACCCTGGGGTCCCGGACCTTTGGAAGGCGTACGAGGGGCCGAAGCCAACTTGCAGAGGCCCCTTAGACAATTTTAAGTGTTGAGGCACTAACCGACGATTACCCCTGTATGCACTATGCAAGTGTACCCAAGGACAACCCCCGGTTGGTGCAGGACTATAAATTATTATTCAATTTTGTAACTTAATACAAACAATGCATTCTTTGTGAACTAATTACGTTCGGCTGCGGTCGAGGATGCAAAAGAAACCGATATACTTTGCTTAAAGACTTTAATTAATATAAGTATTACAATTAAATCGGTAAAATTAGGATACGCGACAATTGTTCAATGTCAGAAACAAGAGTGAAGCACTAAACCTAAAATTCACATTCGTCACTGGCATTGCACAATCTTCGATTACACGGTCGGATTGCTGAGACGGCAGATCTCACGGTGCAACACACAGCGCGGTGTTAGTCATGTTCTTAAGAATATGGGATGTCACAAGTAGCAACATAACATCTCCCTCCACGAGATCGGCAACTATTTGAAGACTCTAGTCGAAAATAGTGTCGATGGCGAAGCTGGATCAATCTCGGTGTTGCAGGCCTCCTTATCCTTAGCCTTGATATCGATTACTTCAGTGGCTTTCTGTAGTACTAGTTTCTTCAGTCTGCGACGACGAAGTATACTGATGATAATGAGCACACATGCACCGGATAGTAGAATGTATACCGGTATACTGGTGTGGTATATAGCTTCAGTGTTCGACGACTGTAGCGTTATAGGTTCTTGTAGAGCGATTTCAGAGTTACTTGAATGGAAACTGCCGAGATCAATGGTATCTAGTTTTATAGTTTTCATAGGTACATTATTTAAATTTTCCTTTATAGTTGGTAAGTCCATAATTTTCAATATCTTTCCCTTCGTTTGGTCATGACGATTGCTTGCAGTGAATGATGTTGTTCTTAGCGCGCATCCTCTGGGTATGATAGATAGGTAGCTCCCTTTCAGCATTCTATAATTATCTTCAGAACAAGTGAGGCGAACTTTCGTAGGTTTAGGAAAGCTTACAATGAAGTGTTGGTCGTCTAGCTGTTCCATCGCTTCAGAAGACAGGATGACTGATGTGAATTGACAGGATTCATTAATTTTCTGATGTAGTATAAGCTGCCGGATACAGTCTGATTGTTTGCCATGGTGGTGACTTAAGTTATCCTCGCAAAGGTGACCGTGGCTATACTTCGGACATTCTGTCTCCATGTACAATAGATCTTTTTCCGTGAACCGCTATGAAAGGATAAGTTGAAATAAGGACTTTATTGTTATAATTAGGGGCCAGGGATAATTTGTATAGGATAAAGTTAGTAAGATAAAGTATCGGAAATTGTATAACTATCACTATTTTATTCCCATTGCAATAATATCCTAGTCTAATAATGTCAAAATATTCTCTAAAACGCTCTCTCTCGCGCTCGCTTTCTCTATTCTCTAGAAATTGATCCTTATTATATAACATACTTAATCTATTCATCATGTCCTTAAACATAGGATATATATATAGGTATAGTTCAATACGGAATTATGAATACTTTTAGCCCAAATAAATGCTAATAAATTTTGTAATTTGTCAAGTTCTTTAGACAAATTATCTATATTGTCTCCTAATATCATTAGTAACTGTGCCAAATGAGCATATTTAATGGTATCTGTTTCATGTTTAACATTGCTAGCTAAAATTGAATGAATAATTTTCTCGATTTTCTTTTTTTATTTTATTTATTTATTTAACCATTTATGTACACACTTATATAAACAGACAAGAAGAAAATAACAGAAAAATAGGTACAAAGGTGATGCTTATTTCAAATGAAATCTCTTCCAGCATACCTGCGATAGGATAGTAGATTTAGAGATGTAGACAGCGTGTGTAAGAGTAAAAGAGAAAATAAAATACATAAAATCAAAAACAATTCACTTAATAAAATAAAACAAATAATATGAGAATATACATACATACATACAAACATACATACATACTTCTAAAATAAATAACACTAGAATATTAATATATACGCAACTATGACGAAGTGGAAAGATAGTGTTCTTTCACTCTTCTTTTAAAAACTGCAACAGTTTGGCAGTCCCTAATGTCAGGCGGAAGTGAATTCCACAACCGCACCGCGTGCACAGTGAAGGAGTAGGAGTAAAAGTCGGTGGAGTGGGGAGGGGACTTAAGGAGGTTTCTAAGATGCGACCTGCAAGGCGCATCTGAAGGTCGGGCGTAGGAAAAACGCTCCCGCAGGTAGGATGGCGTTTTAGGGTTTTGAAGGAGGTTGAATAGCAGACACAATATCCGAGAGTTCCTGCGAAGTCGAATGGGGAGCCACTTGAGTATCTTGCGAAAGTTGGAAACGTGATCATACTTTTTAAGGTTGAAAACAAAACGAATACATATATTCTGCAAACGCTCAAGTTTATTTAAAAGCTCCTCGGTGGCATCCAAATAACAGGCATCGGCATAATCTATGATGGGCTGAATGAGAGTTTGAGCAAGAGAGATTTTGGTGTTCAAGGGCAAGACGCTCTGGAGACATTTCAACGAATGGAACGTGTAATGCACTTTGCGACTGACTTGAGCAACATGGGCAGTCCATGATAAATAGGAATCCATGGTCACCCCCAGATTTTTGACCGTATGTGCGTATTCAATCTGAACACCATTCAGACAGAGTGGAGACAGCGACGCAACATCGAGCCTATTCCGCATATACCTGCCGCCGATAATCAAGGCCTGGGATTTCTTAGGGTTGATTTGCAATCCAAAAGACCGCGACCACTCGCTAATCAAATCCAGGTCACTGTTCATGGCAGACACGGCTGCTTCTGCATCTTCCCTTAAAAAATGATTGTAGAGCTGCAGATCGTCGGCATAGAGATGGAAGCAGGAAGAGATGACACTGGTGATAGAGTTAATGAAAATAGAAAAGAGAAGAGGAGAGAGAACGCCGCCCTGAGGCACACCTGCGGAAAGAGAGCACCAATCAGAAGATGCCTCGCCGAGACGAACCCGCTGCGAGCGGCCCTTAAGATAGGAGTCAAACCAACTAATGGTGGAAGAGGAGAAATTTAAAGATTTAAGGATCCCTAGAAGGATGTCAAAATCAACAGAGTTAAAGGCACTGCTAAAGTCGAGAAGTACAAGTAAAGTAAGAGATTTGTGATCCATAGCCCAGCGGATGTCATCAGTAACTTTCAAAAGAGCCGTTATTGTGCTATGACCAGGTCGAAAACCAGATTGAAGAGGACTCAGTAGGTCATTTGTAGATAGAAAGGCAGAAAGTTGTTGATGAACGATATGTTCAAGAACTTTAGAGAGATATGGGAGAATAGAAATGGGGCGGAAATCGGTGGGTGAGACCGGCTTAGGAATTTTGGGTAAGGGGATGATATGAGCTTGTTTCCAGGCCTCAGGGACAGTACAAGAAAACAAGGAGAAATTAAAAATGTGGGTCAAGACGGGAAGTAGTGTGGAGAGGATAGGAGAAATCATTCTTGAGCAAAGATTATCGTTACCAACTGCAGTAGAGGAGATAGCACAAATGGACTTTTTGACCTCAATTTCACTCACTGGCCTTAACTCAAAAGAAGAATACTGCGGCACTGGCAAACAAGAAAGCTTATTTAACGTAGTTGATTTGACGTGCGGATCCAAAGTAACAGGGGGATGTGAGAAATGTTTGTTAAGAGCACACACGTCAGTGTCATTACAGGAAACGACTGGAGACTTGCCAATGCCGACAGTTTTAAGAAACTTCCAGACTTCAGAGGAGTTGCGGTAGTCGAGGGAATTATGGAAGTACCGTCTCTTTGCATCTCTACACATACGCCTGCAACGATTACGCAGCACTTTATACGCATTCAAGTTGCGCTCGGAAGAACAGCGTTTTAACCTCCTTTTGGCTCTGTCCCTACTTGCCATCGCATCCTTAATGGCAGGAGTAAGCCAAGGAGCCGGAACATATTTGACTTTGACTCGACGGATAGGGGCATGCCGGTCATAAAGGCTGAGAACAGAGCTGCAAAAATTGTGAATCATATCGTTGATACATGAGCTCTCCAAGACGTCCGTCCAGTCAATGATATCAGCATCACGCAGTAATGCCTCCAGGTCAATGCCCTTGTAGTTCCGAAGGAAAATATATTGCGGCTTACGCTTAGGATGGCGAATCCTGTAGGACATAAAGATAAGGTCGTGGTAAGAAAAACAAGCGCTGAGCTGTCCGTGGACAGCTACATTATTAGAGTTAGAGACAATCATCAGATCCAACAGAGAAGGGGTGCAATTAGGGAAATGATGAGTAGCAGAAAGAGGCAGAATACTAAGGTTATAAGCAGATAAGAGAGATTGAAGTTTATGAGTACGAATGTCGTTTTTAAGAAGGCAAGTATTAAAATCGCCCATTAATACTACGTGGTCATAAGAGGGACAGAAATCATTTAAAAGCGAATCAAAAGAGTCAAAGTAATCAATACTGAGGTTAGGACTGTAAAGGACTCCGAGTAGCATTTTAGCGTGACGCAAGGAAATTTCTAGAAATAGATGCTCTGCTGATCCCGAGTAGGAAGATGGTGATGAGCTAATAATCTTGTAAGGAATATCAGTACGCAGGTAAATGGCAACACCACCACCACCCTTCCCAGTTCTATCATTACGGATAAGGACAAAGCCAGGAAGGGCATAATGAACAGATAAGAGTGTGTGTTCTCTTGGTTTTCTACTATTTTATCTGTAACGTTTAAGCTACGCGAAACCCACTGCTTACTTAGACTTATTTGGTGATTCATTTCAGCAACTAAATTATTTTCATTTTGCTTTAAGATTGCGATGGCATTATCGTATTTTAATGCATCAGTGTAATCGAAAATACTCTTTATTACAGAACCTTGACCATCTATGAGACCTCTTTTAATACGGTTTACCTCGAGTGTTTCCAACTGTTCCGATATTTCTTCTAATTTAGTTCCCAGGTAGGTAACGTGGGGTTCATAGAGAGATCGTGATATATTACTCAATTGTGGTGTAAGATTTTGCAGTTGCTCGTTAACTGTCTTTAAACTATTGCGCATATCATCAAGGTTTATAATTTGGAGAAAGGAGTGGAAATGTGAAATGACTCTCGTGGGTCCTAGGTTGAAGGGCAAAATACCTGGTCCATCGTTAAGACTGTCTAGTGTTATCTTGTCTGCTCGGGCCAGGGCCAGGCTCAAGACTAGTAGTATTTGTAGTGTCCTGTAACAAACGAGCACTATTAGGCGCCCGTTTTAGGCGTGATTTAGGCACCTTGCCTTTTTTCTTTCTGGTATAGATATGAATAGGTGAATCTGCTTATACTGTATCATGGGTGTATCGAGCTGCTAACTTTTGCCTATGGCATAAAGGATTCCTAATAAAAACTTGTTGCTCAGGTTCGTAATCTTTTTCAGGTTCGCGATTATTGTTAAGATTTTCAATAATTCCAGTACGGCGATGAAGTGAGGTGTCGTTGAGAACATCGTATACTTTTGACATTCGTCTGCGATGTTCTTGGATATATTGTTGTAAGAGATGTTCGGAAATATTCATATCTAAAGGATCTCGGGGATCAAAATGACCGGTAATTATATCGATAGGCCTACATTTTGTACAGCTATGTATTGAACTATTATAAGCCAATATAGCATAAGTTATAAGATTAGTAGTTGATTCACCTGGATGTTCTAATTTTAATATACGCAAATGTTCTAATAATGTTGAATTTAGTCGTTCTACCATTCCGTTTTCGTTGGGTGTAGATTGCACCAAGTGCAACATCATAAAACCTGTCCTAGGTTTTATGATGTTGCACTTGGTGCAATCTAGTAAATTCAGAAAATATTTGATTGTTAAATTCCGGACCATTGTCTGTTACAATAGTTAAAGGCAATCCGTGATGAGTAGCAAACTTTAGTAAAGCTTGTACGACACTAATAGCCGTAGCATCTCTCAAGAAGTATGTTTGACCATATTTAGAAAATGCATCCACTATTATAAGATACTTATTCGTTTCAATACTAAGCAGATCTAAATGTACAACCTCAAAAGGCTTTGTAGGTGGAGGTACAATTTGTAACCTTGGTCTTACTGGATTTCGATCATATTTAGCTTGCCCGCATATTTGACATTCATTGATATATTTCGTTACATGCTCTTTCATATTTGGCCAATAGAATTTACGCGATAGGGCAAGATAACACTCGGTGATGCCTCTATGATTGGTTTTGCCTTCATGATATTTTTTTATAATTTCCTGTTGCTTGAAATAGTCCTTAATATTTTCTACTTCGGTTTTGGTAAGTACCAACTTCATTGCCGAATTTTAAAATATTTTTGTATTATAGGTATTATAGAATACATTTCTAATGTAGGATTAATTAAAATACCTGTCTTTACTTTTGGATTAACGTGTTCTTTAATTGCGCTAATAACGTCTTGTTCTAAATTAGATTTTGAAATTTGTATGACAGTTTTAGTGTGTGTTTCAAATGGTTTAGAAACACTAGGCTTACTTTTTATATCTCCAACGACATTAAGATAAATTTGCTTATTAAACTTATTAAGAGGGTCGTCGGAAATAGGGATTTCTAATTTAGGACTTTCTAAATCACTATGTACGCTTAAAGTCCTAGAATCCGCGGTTTCAGTTCTAGAATCTGAGTCTGAAGGCGCACCTTGTGAGGTGTTAACTACTATCGAACTAGCTTCCTCATTATAAATTTCTATTCGTGACAAAGCATCTGCATTAGTATTATGTTTTCCTTGCTTATAGACAACTGTGAACTCAAATTCGCTTAGCCGTAATCTCCAACGGGTTAAACGGGAATTCGGTTCTTTAATATTCATCACCCATTGTAAAGGGCGATGGTCGGTTACTATTTTAAATTTTCGTCCGAATAAATATGGCCTGAAATACTTAGTTGCCCAGATTATAGCCAATAACTCCTTTTCAATAGTGCTATAGTTTATCTCACTAGAGTTAAGCGTACGCGAGGCATTAGCTATCGGTTTATCAGATCCAATAGTTCCCTGCGACAGTACTGCACCAATTGCTAAATTAGAAGCGTCAGTAGTGAGTATAAATTCCTTTTTAAAATCAGGGTATTGAAGAATTGGATCATTGACCAGAAGGGTCTTACATTGTTCAAACGATTCGACGTAATTTTGATAGAGTATGATTTTGGAACCCTTTTTTAAGCTTTGAGTCAACGGTTTGGTTATTTTAGCGAAATCGGGGATACATTTTCTATATTAGCCAAGAAGTCCTAAAAACCTTTTAATTTCAGTAGGGGTTTTAGGTAAAGGGTATTTTTGTATTGCTGAGATTTTATCTGGGTTAGGCTTTATTCCATCTTTGCCTATAATGTGTCCTAGATAAGCTGTTTCTAATTTAAGGAACTCGGATTTATCCATTTGTATTTTAAAATTAGATTCGCGTAATCTTTTAAAAACTTTTTCTAGGTTGACTATGTGCTCTTGCAATGATGTACTAAAAACGATTATGTCATCTAGGTACACTAGACAAATAGTATTTTGGAGTTCACGTAACACGTTATCCATTACTCTTTGAAAGGTAGATGGGCTATTTTTTTGTCCCATAGGCATTCTTAAAAATTTGAAATGCCCATGTTCTACATTGAATGCGGTTTTTGTAATATCTTGGGGATCCATCTCGACCTGATAGAATCCACTAGCTAGGTCTAGTGTAGTAAAGTACTGGCAGTTACCTAATTTGTCTAAGACATCAGCTATATTGGGGATAGGGTACTTGTCGTCTATGGTTTTCTCGTTAAGTTTCCTGAAATCTACTACAATACGCCACTTCGCCTTTCCTGATGCGTCAGCTTTCTTAGCTACCACCCAAATAGGAGAACTCCAAGCAGAATTAGAAGGTCTAATTATACCTTGTTCTAACATTTTACCTATTTGATCTTGTACTTCCTGTCTATGAATAAATGGATATCTATAACTCTTTGTATAGACTGGAGACTCATCCGTGGTTTTAATTGAATGTTTAATTTTATTTGTGAATGTTAATTGTTCACCTTCAATATAAAAAACGTCAGCATATTGCGAGCACAATAATTCAAGATTAATGCGTTCTTATTCATTTAAATGGTCAGTACGAAGTCGCGATAGCACTTCTTTTACGCGTTGCTTTTGCTGTTCAGTGCGCGTGCACTCGACATTATGAACTTCTGCAGACATTGCACGGTCCATTGAAAATATGATATCGTTTCTACTAGAATTCTGTACTTCTAATATACCTCTATTCTGTTTAACCGTAGTAAGGCATTCACGTATCTTACAGTTTGAAATTGATTGTTCAGGAATATAAGCATCTCCGTCGTGAACGTTAATCGGAATCTTCAGTAATTCAGATGTACCAGCTGGAATAATATTCTCATATAAATTGGTATTACGTGAATCGTAAATTCTAATGGGGTTTGAAGCGAACTTAGTTGTAAATAATTTATTTTTATAATCTATAGTAGCTTCCCATTTTTCTAGCAAATTGGTACCAATAAGCCCATCAAAGAAGTCGTGGAACTTATAAATATCAAATGAAACTGT
Organism: Brachylomia viminalis; assembly: GCA_937001585.2. Lineage (NCBI taxonomy): Eukaryota > Metazoa > Arthropoda > Insecta > Lepidoptera > Noctuidae > Brachylomia > Brachylomia viminalis. The sequence goes on along the minus strand of OW443302.2, from coordinate 5,809,806 downwards.
ACTTGAATCATTAAATTCATTAAAAATAGGTAAAGTAATTGAATAGTCGTTTCTAGTTTTAGCATGAACACTGTGCACTTCGAATGGAGAATAATTTAAAGGAATATCACTAAAGTATTTTTCGACAGCATTAGGTCATAGAAATGACTGGTTCGTACCCGTATCAATTAAAAGCTTAAGAGGAGGTGACGCGATTTGAACGTATGGAAGGTACCGTTTAGTTTGGAGATATATTTCTATTTTAATTTGTCTGATTTCGGAGTTTTCTGAAAATCCGGTTCCTTTGATTCTCTGGCGTCCTCTTTTATGCTTCCGGACGGCTGAGGATATTCAACACATTCCTGAGGGGATTGAAATTCATAGCACACATTTTCTGGGAACTCATAGCAATCGTAGTAAGTTCCATCATAATCGGTAAAGTACTCATTGAACGAAGGATCATTATAACAATCACTAAAATGCATCTCTCGGCTTTTGAAATAATTATTGGGTGGAGGATTGCCTGACTTGCTCCAGTCATGCCTAGAAAAACCGTTGGTAGGTGGTAATTGTCTGCTCACGAAATGGCTAACACCACTCATTGGGTGTGGTTGTGCTGATACAGTAGGCTGGTTAGGAGAATTCTGCTGGACTACTTGAAATGGGTTATTCTGACGGTTATAGTTCGGTGGGGGTGCCCTGAAAACTTGCTGAGTACGGGTCGGACCAAACTGACGAGGTTGAAAATAAATAGGTTTCAACTGCGGTGGTTGTTGAGATGGAAATTGGAATCGGGCAGGTCCTGGCATGCTATAATAATTATTGAACCTTGGGTCAGGTATATTAAACGGCAGCTTGCCATGGACGGGGTGGACTTAGTCCTGAAGGTTGCCACCAAATCCGGCAGCCTGAAGGGCACGTTCACCCGCGGTCTGAAGGAAGCTGCCGCGGACATTAAGGAGGCGGTTGGCATCCTCCTCAACAGGACGGCCTCAGACGAGGTCGCGAAGTTGCAGGAGGAAAACAACCGTCTCCGAAATACAGTCGTGGGCCGCAAGAAGGCCCGCAAAGCCGCCAAGGCGGCCTCAGCAACAGCGCGCGCCCCCGGCCGAACCGCAAAGGCGGTTGCGCAGCCTGAGCGGCGGACTGCCAAAGGCGGTCGCAAAGGACCGGCGATACGTGCTCCGCGTTCCGAAGCTGTGACGCTCACGCTACAGCCCGGAGCTGCGGAGCGCGGAGTAACGTACCAGTCGGTCATTGCCGAGGCCAAGGCCAAGATCAAATTATCAGATCTTGGTCTTCAGTCCGTCACCCTCAGGCAGGCTGCCACGGGTGCGCGGCTCTTCGAGGTGGTTGGTGCTGCTAGTGGCAGTGCCGGAAAGGCGGACGCTCTGGCCGCCAAGATGAGGGAGGTCCTCAGCCCTGAGGACGTCCGGGTCTCCAGGCCAATGAAAACCGCAGAGGTGCGGATTGCTGGTCTGGACGATTCCGTGACCTCTGAAGAGGTGGTGGCAGCCGTTGCCCAAAGCGGAGAGTGTCAGCCGGACAAGGTGCGGGCCGGCGATATACGCACCGACGCCACCGGACTCGGCGTGGTCTGGGTTCGGTGCCCTGTGGCGTCGGCGAACAAGATCGCCTTAAGCGGCAGATTGCTGGTTGGCTGGGTTGCAGCGAAAGTGAAACTCCTGCAGCCCCGGGCTTTGCGGTGCTTCCGGTGCCTGGAGAAGGGCCACGTCCGGGCAAAGTGCACCGCTGAGGTTGACCGTAGTGAACTCTGTTATCGCTGCGGTCAGCCCGGCCACAAGGCGGCCCAGTGTTCCGCGGCACTCAACTGCAGCTTATGTTCGGCTGCAGGGAAGCCAGCGGGACACAAAGTGGGCGGAAGGGCCTGTGGCGTGCCTACCAGCAAGGCCAAGAAGAAGAAGAGGAGCTCTAAACCTGCCGGGGAAACCTCGCCGCCCCCGCAGGCTAGTAGCTCCATGGTCGACTCCCGGCCCAGGACCGTTGCCGAGGGAATGGAATGTCAATAATGGCACAATTCCATTTCCTACAGGGCAACATCAACCACTGTGCCAGAGCTCAGGATCTTTTACTCCAGAGCATGGCAGAGTGGTCGATCCACGTGGCTGTGGTCGCCGAACCGTACTTAATCCCCGCCCGTGACAACTGGCTGGGGTGCGCTGACGGTTTGGTGGCCATTATTGGCGAGACTCTGATCGACCCGTCTCGAGGCCGCGGCTGGGTTGCTGCGGTCTCGGGCGGCATCGTTATTGTGGGGGCGTATTTCTCCCCCAACAAGAGTCTCGCCGACTTTGAGGGTTTCCTTGTCGAGTTGGGCGCCGTCGTAGGCCGCTATCACCCTCGTCCCGTTCTGGTGCTCGGGGATCTCAACGCCAAGTCATCGGCGTGGGGATCTCCGGTCACTGACCCTCGGGGCGAGGTGCTAGAAGAGTGGGCGGTGACGACTGGTCTGGTCGTCCTGAATCGGGGTTCGGAATACACGTGCGTGCGGCAGCGGGGCGGGTCGATAGTGGACGTATCGCTCGCTAGCCCCTCTGTCGCCAGCCGAGTCCGCGACTGGCGTGTCGCCGTGGGGGTGGAGACGCTGTCGGACCATCGGTATATCCGGTTCGACGTCTCTGCCCAGACCGCGAGCGGCCGCCACCCAACAACCCCGATTAACGACGGCCCGCGTTGGGCGCTTAAGCGCATCGACAAGGAACTACTCGAGGAAGCTGCCTTAATCCAGTCCTGGATTTGGGAGTCGACGACGGACGACCCCGTCGACGTCGAATCGGTAGCGCTGTGGTTTCGCGGGGCGATGACGCCATGCCCCATGTCCGCCAACAGTCCGCAAGGCACCAGGTGTACTGGTGGACGGACGAGATCGCGCGGCTGCGCGTTGAGTGCGTTGCGGCTCGCCGCCAGTACACGTGATACCGGAGACGACGTCGACGGGATTCCGTCGAGGAAGATGCGCTGTATGAGGTGTACCGCGCGTCTAAGGAGACTCTGTGGCTGACCATCGGCGACTCTAAGTCGCGTGCCAGGGAGGAGCTGCTGGGGTCCTTAGATCGGGATCCGTGGGGGCGCCCCTACCGTTGGGTACGGGGCAAGTTGCGTCCCTGGGCGCCTCCACTGACGCAAAGTATGGAATTCCAGTTGCTAGAGGCGGTGGTATCGGCCCTCTTCCCTGAGCGAGCGGGACACGTTCCACCGGCGATGGCTTCGCCCTCAGCCACAGACTCTCCAGAAGAGGAGAGCACCGATGTCCCCGAGGTGACGCAAGCAGAGACGAGAGCGGCCGTGTCGCGACTCCGGGCTAAGAACACAGCGCCCGGACCCGACGGAGTTCCTGGTCGAGCTCTCGTCCTGGCTCTGAAGTAGCTAGAGCCCCAGCTGAGGGGGCTTTTCACGGCATGTATCGAGCAGGGTCAGTTTCCCAGTGTGTGGAAGGAGGGGAGGCTGGTCCTGCTCAGGAAGGAGGGGCGCCCCGCGGACTCCCCGTCCGCGTATCGGCCCATAGTGCTGCTCGACGAGGCGGGCCAACTTTTTGAGCGCATTGTCGCAGATCGCCTCGTCAGCCACTTGTGCAGGGAGGGGCCGGACCTGGACGACCACCAATTCGGTTTTCGTCGGGGGCGCTCCACCATAGACGCCATCATGCGCGTGAGGGCCCTGGCGGAGGAGACGGTGTCCCAGGGTGGGGTGGTGCTGGCGGTGTCTTTAGACATCTCCAACGCATTCAACACCCTACCCTGGAGTTGTATTCGGGAGGCTCTGAAATATCATCGCGTGCCTCCCTACCTCCGCCGTACGGTAGGGGCTTATCTGGAGGATAGATGCGTCACCTATCGGGGACGTGACGGTGCCGGTCGGCACCTCATGTCGTGCGGTGTTCCACAGGGATCGGTCTTGGGACCGCTCCTGTGGAACATCGGCTACGACTGGGTGCTGAGAGGCGAGCTCCCGTCGGGCGCCGACTTGACGTGTTATGCGGACGACACGCTTGTCGCTGCCCGGGGGAGTTCGTACAGGGAAGCGACGTTGATAGCCACGGCTGCGGTGTCACAGGTGGTGAACCGCATCCGGCGCCTGGGCTTGGAGGTGGCCCTAAACAAGTCGGAGGCCATGGTGTTTCATGGCCCCCGACGTGCGCCGGCGCCGGGATCACACATCGTGGTCAGCGGGGCCCGGATAGCTGTCGAGTCCACCATGAAGTATCTGGGATTGGTGCTCGACAGCCGATGGGAATTCGGGCCCCACTTCCGGCGGCTGGCGCCGAAGCTGATGGGTGCAGCGGGCGCGCTTTCAACGTTGCTTCCTAACTTGGGGGGCCCGAGCGCCGCCTGTAGGCGGTTGTACGTGGGAATCGTGCGGTCCATGGCCCTGTATGGGGCCCCTGTGTGGGCGATGGACATGACGGCCGGCACTCTCGCCATTCTGCGCAAACCGCAGAGGGCGATGGCCGTCAGAGTCGCCCTCGGGTACCGCACGATTTCCTACGAGGCGGCTTGTGTCCTGGCCGGATCTCCGCCCTGGGACCTAGAGGCGAAAGTACTCGCGTCATTATATCGATGGCGCGAGGAAGAGCGGGCACGGGGCTCGAGGCCGGTGCAGCGGCAGATCGCGCTGCGCCGAGAGGAGCTCCGTCAGGTCTTGGTGGCGGAATGGCGGCAAAGGCTTCTGCGCCCTACCGCCGGCCTCGCTACCGTCGAGGCGATCCGGCCAGTACTCGACGACTGGCTCGGGAGAAGGCACGGCTCCCTGTCGTTTAGGGTGACGCAGGTGCTGTCGGGGCACGGCTGATTCGGCAAGTACCTGTGCCGCATAATCAGGGAGCCGGACGCTCGGTGCCACCATTGCGTCCATTGCGGGGAGGACACGGCGCAACACACGCTCGCCGAGTGTGTAGCTTGGGAGGAGCAGCGCTGTGTCCTCACAAATGAAGTAGGAGGCGATTTGTCGCTGCCGACCGTAGTGCGGAGGATGGTCGGTAGCGCAGAGTCGTGGGACGCGGTGGTTTCCTTCTGCGAGGACGTGATGTCGCAGAAGGAAACTGCGGAACGGGAGAGGGAGATCTCGACTCCCTTCCCCGGCCGCAGAAGGCGCACCGGGCGCAGGAGAAGGGCGAACAACGCCCTTTTCCGGCCCCCATGAATGGGTCCAGGGGCGTGGGACTTGGGGAAGTCCTCGCCCCCTATTTGATGGACCCGAGGCGAAGGCGCGCGCGGAGAGGCACGTGCGAGGAGACACCGGGGTGGTTTTAGCCGGTAAGAGTCCGGCACGCCCCTCCGCCTTTTCCCCAGGCGGAGGCAGTCCATGAGGATTTCCCCCCCGTAAACAAAAAAAGGTATATTAAACGGCTGAGAGTGAGAGGGCATTTTAAACGGGTTACTTGGCTGGTTATTGCTATTAGTTCTTTTATCAGGCAACCGGTCGTTACGATTTTGCAGATACATTGTATTAGTTTCCTCATGAACAAATTCTAGTGCTTGTTCTATATTTTTAGGGCGCATACAACGCACGCGCGATCCTACAGGGTCTTTTAATCCGCGCACGAATGCCTGTAGCGTCAATTTCTTATATAAATCTCTTTTAGCATCTATAGTAGTTTGTAATGTGTCGTGTAATGAAAGATATGTCATAATTGTACTAAAAAGATTCTGACAACGCTCATAGAACTCTTGTGGGGTGTTGAGAGCCCTGTGTTAAAAGAGATAAATCGCTATAAAGAGCGGTCTCGTCCCTCTGGTCAGCAAAATTATTTATTAATGCCTTACGTATGCCATTCCAATCAGTTGCTATGCCATTTGAGTTGATTAAGCGAGCAGCAGATCCTATAATTTTATTTAATATACCATTAATAAGTGCAGAGTTAATTAATTCGGAACCACCTTGAACATTATAATATTCTTTAACTAAATGATCGCATAATTGAATAAAATAATCTAGTCAGCACATTCGGTTTCCCGTCAAACTCGGGTACCAACCGTAATGCTTTAAAAATGGTATCTAAATCCAAAGACATTTTTACAGACCGATTCAGTGTTTTCGTATAATGTATCTAAATTAATATCTCTTCTAGAGTCTATCACTAATTCTCTATTACTTCTAACTAACCTAGTATCCTTGGATTTTCGTGGAAAGAAAATTTTGGAAGGTTATATTAGTACGGGCTAGGAGAAAGCGGTCACTAGAAATAATCTAATGTACTTACATGAACATTATATCAGCCCCTTTGCGTAATCAATGTCTGGATTCCTCGATACAGCACGACGTGTAGATTCGGGATACTCTGGAACGACTGGATAGCCGTACGGGCGGCTTAACGATTGCGAAAATCTTCCTTACGCGAAACCGACCGCGAGCATCCTACCGACTGCGCCAATTACGTTCGGCTGCGGTCGAGGATGCAAAAGAAACCGATATACTTTGCTTAAAGACTTTAATTAATATAAGTATTACAATTAAATCGGTAAAATTCGCGACAATTGTTCGATGTCAGAAACAAGAGTGAAGCACTAAACCTAAAATTCACATTCGTCACTGGCATTGCACAATCTTCGATCACACGGTCGGATTGCTGAGACGGCGGATCTCACGGTGCACCACACAGCGCGGTGTTAGTCATGTTCTTAAGAATATGGGATGTCACAACTGTCACAAGTAGCAACATAACAAACTCACTCAGAGAACAACAGAATAGGTCCGAGTCAGTAGCTATGAGGTTGAGAGTGCGGAGTGCACGCGTCAGTGGCGCCTCACTTAAAAGATTGGTCCGAGCGCGCGGCTTCTTCTGAGGCATTATTTATGGCGATAACCGCTTTCACGTTATTAAAACGACGCACCATACGGAGCATAAACCCTAAATTACGGTAGGCTTTTCTGCAGCAGTTTATGACGTGATCACGAAACGTTAGCCCTGTGTTGAATGTCACCCCCAAGTCCATTACTTCCGTAGCCCTAGCCATTGGCAACCCCTCTATACTGTATGTATAAAGAATAGGAGTACGCGCGCGAGAGAAAGTGATAGTTACACACTTTGAGATGTTGAACTGCAAGAGGTTATCCAGGTCACCACTCTGTCTATGTCTCTCTGAAGCCTTTCACGGTCCTCCAATTTACTTATCACTAGCGACAGCTTGAAGTCATCAGCAAACAGTAAACATCTGGCGTTCTTAACAACTCTGGCAAGTCATTTATCATAAGAATGAATTGCAAAGGCCAAAGGTTACTACCCTGACTCACCCCCGACCTGGTAAAATATGGCTCTGACTGGTATCCCGCATATTCTACGTACTGTTGCCTATTGCTCAAGTAACTTGCAAAAAACCTTAGCAGATGTGGAGTGAAACCAACGGCCGCTAACTTTTTGAGCAAAATACCATTATTTACCGGATCGAATGCTTTTTTTAAATCGAAGTAAGCGGCATCAGTTTGCCCCCCACGGTCCACTGATGGCTCAAGATTAGACATGTAGCTGAGGAGATTGCAAGTTGTGCTTCTTACTGGTCGAAACGGTTCCCTATCCATTTGCATAAAAGTTTAAGACCTAATATAACTTGGCATACTTTTGTTTGTCCTAATTATATTTTCGCATAAATTATTTAGGCATAACAGCTTACGCATAATTTTTTACGCATAATTTCTCTAATCATAATAATGATTAAGCATAACATTCTAAAGCATATTTTTTTTAAGCATAATAAGCATAACATTCTAAAGCACAACTTTATTAAGCATAACAATAATAATAAGGCGTAGTCGACGGAGCCAAGCTTCGCGGGGCCCCTATTTCTGTCTGCAGTGTTTAAAGGAACCTAACACGAAGGGGATGACGGGGGCTCGTTCGCTCGCTCCGCTCGCTCACTTGAGCCCCCGCCATCCCCTTCGAACCTAACCTGTCCGAGTCGGGGTGCCCCAATTCCCGAGCTCGCTTCGCTCGCTCTTGCATCCTAAGTTCTCATTGCCTTTCTACTAAATCACACACCATCCAGGATTTTATTTTTTAGCAAAAAAGATTGTTCAAGAAAAAAACACCAAAGCATTGAAATAGATAAACTTGATGTCGGAACATCACCAATACCAAAAAAAAAGAAAAAATACACGGACAAACACAATACGATTGAAAAAAATTCTTAGTAAAAAAGATGAATACTACCTACTTCGAAACATGCACATTTACAAGCGATTGCTAAAAATATACACCTAAAATAAAAATACATACTTAAGTTATATAATGTTATGTATAATACATCATTAACGTGGAAATCCAAAATAAATACGTAAAAATAACTTAATTTGTTTCCGTTATTTCTGTTAATTGTATGCCTAAATATTATTATGCTAATAACCATTAGGCCTAGTAACGTTATGCGAATTAAATTTATGCCAAAACAAATTAGTCTTTAAGATGATTATGCCAACATAAAATGTATGCCTAAAAAAATGATGCCGAAGTATTATTATGCCAAAACAAATTGTGCCAAAATCGTTATGCCGAAGTATATTAGGACAAAGAACATTATGCGAAAAGAAGGGATCCCGGTCGAAACCCGTGCTGGTCGTCTGAACCTGGCCGCTGACCTGTTGGAATATGCTCTTATGAATAGCCGCTTCAAAAACCTTCGCCGGAGTCGACAGCACTGCGACAGGCCTGTAACCATCCACCGTCATCCCTGACCCTCCCTTTGGCACGGGAACGACGCGGGTAATCTTCCACACCTTCCTCTATTAGATGTGCACCTATATCCTCTACGGATGAAATTAAATACCTAGGTATACTCATAGATAAAAATCTTAAATTTAAATCTCAAATTAATGTCCTTACTGGCAGAGTTCGCAAACTTATTTATATATTTAAAACCTTAAGAAATATTGCAAATCCTATAATTATACGTAATGTCTATTTTGCCCTATGCCTATCTATTATTACATATTGTATTCCCTGCTGGGGCGGTGCTGCAAAAACTTTCCTTAAACCTTTGGAAGTGGCACATCGGGCCATACTGAAAGTGGCGACCTTCCGGCCACTAATGTATCCAACAAATCAGTTATACCAAAACTGGAACGTCCTCAACGTCCGGCAACTTTTTATCTTACAATCAGTTCTGTTGCAACACCGCATAACCCCCTATATTGAAATTACCAAACGCCGAAAAGATATTATTTGTATTCCCCCAAAAACCCGCTTGCCGTTTACTAAAAGATTCTTTTATTATCTAGGGCCGACTCTATACAATAAAATAAACAAAAAATGTCCAATATATAAATTACCTTATCAAAATTGTAAAAAGTCTGTCCGTACATTTCTACAAGATAACTCCTACGAGGAAACAGAAAAATACCTAATTTAATGAAGATATGATAATCTGTTTAAATGATATATACTTATGTATATATTTATTATTATTATTATTATTTTTTGATAATTTTTGTGTATTGTAATACTCAACCAAAACGTAGACCCTCACTCCAATCCCCGTACTTACGCACGCTCACCCTCACGCACCTATACACGCACACACACAAACACACACACACACACACACTTACACACAAACACACTGGCACACACACTTACACGCACATATACATACACTCTCACACCCACAAATGCGCTCGCGCACTTATGTCTAGCATAATAAGTAAAAACTATATTTTGTAAAAATAAAATGTAATTGTAGTAATACTATAACAATTAGAGGGGTTCGGCACTGTCACTCCTTAATACAGGCTATTTCATAGCCTAGCAAGGGGAGCAGCACTTCACCCACTTGATTGCCAGAGACTGAATGCTACCCTTAAATGTCACATGTACTGCAATCTGTTTTTATATAAATAAAGATATTATATTATAAAGATACCATCACCACTTCCTACTTTCTGAGTAAATACAATGCCAGTTATCGTTAGTTTACCTATAGAAAACCATGACTCCTGACTTGAATCCGAGTACTTACTTCATTAAAAAAGCCCTCTTCAAAAAATATTTATTCGATTTCCAAATATGACTACAATAAACTCAAGTATAAGGGCTAACTTTTTTTGACCAACTTTTTCTTCATCCCTTTCTGTCCCCAAACGTAGTCAATAAGGTGCCACTGCGCATAGTAGCAGATTGTTAATACAACATGAAAAGAGATATAAACAGCAAACAGTAAGGCGTTACTAGCTGTAGAGAGAAACGCGTACACTGCCTCACCCCTGAGCAGATTCACGTACACCCTGCAAAGGAAAATGTAAAGGTTTAGAGGTCGATACTACCGTCTTTTCTGCTATTATTTTTATAAATAATTAATGTACGAGGGGCGTTCAATGTATTCTCGGTATGTCAGATTACCCACATCACAAGTAAATCACCCTATTTACTTATGATGTGGGTAATTTGACTAATTAATTAATTAATGACATTATTCAAGGGTATGTATACATGTAAAATTTCATATAGTTGTGATCATTAGTTTGCTAGAACTTATCCTTAGTCAACGGCAACTGGAATGGCTAACGTGACAATATTGAAGAAAATCGAGGACCACGCTGTTATTTTTCTTACCAAACAAGGAAAAGTGAAAAAACTATTCATGAAGAGATGGTGGCTGTTTACCACGATTCTGCACCTTCGTTATCTCTGGTTGAAAAGTGGTCAAGTGAATTTTAAAGGGGCAGAGACGGTATCGAAGACGACGTTCGCTCGGGCGGCCCGGTCACTGCCTCTACGGAAGAAAACGATGAGAAGCTTATAGTGGAGGATGCCTGAGTGAAGATGAAAAGGACAGCAGAGATGATGGTACCCTCACCTCCTCGTTGGCTTCATGACCTTCTTTACCTTTCAAAAGTCAATACAAGATGGGTACCGCGAATGCTTACGGTGCCGAAAAAACAAGTGCGTATCGAGGGCTGTAGAGAGTTTCAATACGAGTAGCTCTGTGGGAAAATTCCATCAAGTATTTTCAATCGAATTGTTACTGGAGATGTAACGTGAGTTCATCGTTATGACCCTGAAAGTAAGCAGGAGTCCATGCAGTGGCACAAGAAGATACTGCGCCCCTAAGAAATTCAAAGTCATTCCACGACAATGCCCCGGTCCACACGGCGCGTGTTTCCAAGGCTGCTGTGCAAAATTGTGGTTACTAAGAAATTAACCACCCACCTTATAGCCCGGAGCCTCGGACCTAGCTCCAAGTGATAATTGTTTGTTCCCTAATTTGAAAAAAGACCTTCGTGGAGAACGATTTTCCAGCGATGAAGAGCTCAAGGCGGCAATAAATGCGCATTTTTCAGAGAAAGAGTAGAGTTATTTTTTACAAGGTATTGATAAGGTAATTTCGAGATGTAATAAATGCATTGCATTGCATGCATGCAATAATTTTAATAGAATTTACGTTTTTTTTTCAAGCCGATACCGAGAATACATTGAACGCCCCTCGTATCTTTAGTAATTCAGCCATCTACTTTTCAACGTATTCACAAAAGGTTTAATTAAGCACCAAATAGGCTATAATCTCTACAGTACCTACATATCATGTTATCCACCTACTGTATATAATTATTTGGGGTAGGTATTAATATATTAAATATACCTCAGTTGTGTACTTTGAAAAACGGACCTATAATAAATCACACTTAATGTGGGCACGTAGTTCGACACTTTGTTGCACTACATTGTCGATGAGGGAGTTGTAGACTACTTAGATAGTCTGATTATCTGACTAGATAGCCTATAATGCGCCCACTGCTAGGACACCGGCCTCCTCTCGGTGAGAGGGAGAGGGCCGTAATCCACCACGCGAGCCCAGTGCGGCTTGGTAGATGGCACATGTCTTCGAACCGTTGGTTCTAGAGCATGCCGGTTTCCTTACGATGTTTTCCTTCACCGTTTTGAGAGCACATGTCTTCAAAATGTTGGTTCTAGAGCATTTTCCTCGCGATGTTTTCCTTCACCGTTTTAAGAGCAACGGTGATGAAATAATTTATATTATACAACGTAAAGCGCCTGTCTGGGTTCGAACCAACGACCTACAACTAGTAAGTCGCGGCCATTACGACTGGGCCACCACTTTTCCCGTGAAAAATATGACCAACTCATTTGGTCATGGCCATGGATTTACCAGCCCTTAGCGTCAATGATATACTTCACACTGCAGCAAAGTAAATAATTCACCAAGAAAAAACACCAAATGCTTACATAAGACAATATGCCGATGCAAAGCCTAGCATCAGCACCAGCCTAGGCTTTATACTACCAGGCCTCCTTCGAGGAGTGAGGAGTAGGTCCATGATGACTGTTACCATGGAGATTGTGTGCAAGGAATGCTGAGCCCAGTATGGTACGTACTCGAACACGCGAGGGGACGCAACTATGTGGGAATGGGACTTGTACAGCATCCAGAATGTCACGTCTGCGAACTGAAAATAATTTATAGGTATTGTGAGTGATCGAGCCTTTGCTAAAACTTTTTGGGGTGGATCATCTGGCCTAACGAAGCCTTGTTTGTTTTTGTTTTCAAAAAAACTATAGTTAATACTTAGTTTCACAATTTTTCTTATCCTTATTTAAAACTAGAACAATATCTATATGCATTTATTTTAGTCTCCTTTCACTTATCATAGTTTTGTTTCAAAATATACAATTTATCACAAAATTATTTTATTAGCTTCATGTGTTTGATTAGGCTGGTAAAATTTATAGGCGTTTTATTTTAGCAATATAACACAACATTCGAATTTGTCTTTGTTCTCTACATAGTACAGCGTGACCTCTGCGGTTACAACCTACTTTTTTAACGATGAATATGTTTGGTCATCAATCTTTGTACTCAGAATTTTTTAAATCTTGACGTTGACTAGCAAAACATTTGGTGGTTATAGAAAACACTTCAGTTGCAGAAATTTTGGAACGATTTCAGGTCGATTTTTATAATAAAGGGCTGCTTTCGGCCCTTTTTCCGGGTACCGTGCTATCCGTGTGACTTGCTGTTTGGTCGCAGTTACCAGCCGCATACAATCCTCGGAGCGCGAGACTGGCAAGTCCTTTCTGGCACGCGACACTTGATTGTCGTGTCACCTGCGATTCCGTCGAGGCTTGCAGATCTTCGAGGCTACGGTTCATCAGTATCCAGGAAACCATCCCCTTTGTAGGTTTAACATTCGAATGATAGTTGATCTTTAACCATGACTGTTCTTTGAAGTCATGAATCTTTATAAGATAATATAAATTTTACGTAATTCAGCGGCCACTAACCGAAAAACCGATTGCAATCGATTCCCTAGTTCGGTAACCAAATATGTAACAAAGATTTACCATCCGATATACCCTAAGTTTTCTCGTGTTCTCTTTTCGTTTAAGCCAATTTACCTGTTCTGCAATTGTTTTAATACCTAATATTTAATTTTAACATTTTATTTTGATTCGACTTAAATAGCATCATCTTAGTTTAAGAGTTACGTGCGGTTGACAGCTGATTAAGCCAATGTTAACTAACTTATTGGACTGATTGAATTATAAATGCAACTCACAGTCGTGATCGGCATCAAGATGGAGGTCATGACGACATCTCGGAGTACCCTGAGAGGTTTCACATGAGGAGGCTCTTCATTACGCTTTTCACACCAGTCGCAGTATATGCAGAGAGGCAGGTATGCTAGTGATACTATCTGAAATTAAAATATTAAAAATGATTATGAAAGTAAAAACCATGGACTCAACGATCGCGCAACGGGCAACTTCAAAGACAATAAAGAAGTTGTGTTGCTATCTGCCGTTGTTGTTGTTATTTTTGAAAAGAACAATGAGATAGTAAATGAAACGAAATTTAATTGGAGTAATGACACCCGGCATTAAATCTATAAACTTATTTTTTTATTTACCTTCTTATTTCCTGTGCGTATTCCAAATAAAATATTGTTCTTTCTTTGTATTTATTTTATTTTGTTTTATGATACCCAGGGACGGGGGTAGAGAAAAGCTAGAGTTAGGTACTGATCTGGCATTTTTTTTTATCACGAGGAATAAGAAAAATAATATTTTGACATAATTTCAGGGTAGGAAGATAGTATAGCAAGCTTGTGTAAGTTAAAAGTTAAAGCACAAAACATCGAGATACTGATTTTGTTCTCATGATTTATCTAGGTACCTACATATACAGACTTGGTTAGTAACTACACTGAACTGTAGAAAAAATGCAACATATTTACATTGAACAAGCACGTAATGAGTTTCCATCGGATGCGGCTGTACGCCCTGACGAGGGGATCTTCGTCTCCTGACACATCAATACTCAGGGTCACCACCGCAGTCACCACCAGATGTACAAACGCCAAACTATACCACACCAGCCTTATATTCAACAGAGAGTACCCATTAATCTTCACGACTTTGACCTTTAATGGCTGACCAGCCATTTTTACTGTCATTATTAACCAGTTATTATTACATCAATGAGTTTATTCAACGTGATTTATTAGTGTTCGTAAACGCGTCTCTATGTTGAGCGAGTTGTAAACATACTGGCATTATAATGTTCTTTTAATGTTTGGTTTGACAATGTATGATAGTACCTAGATAATTATTTGGTTTATTTTGAACATTGCTTTTGTTTCTTATTCTGTTAATATTATATTTTTAGACTAACCTAACGACAAAATACAGATATCTAAATGGTAAGTAGTCTGAATTTACTTGTGTAGAATAATTAAACTACATATATTCTTTGCAAAGCCGTTGCTGGTCCCGGTTATCATAATGTATACATCTTTGCCAGTCGTTACGAGTAGTCAGAAGCCAAAAAGTCTGACAACCAGTCTTATCAAGGGGTATCGTATTACCCAGTAACTGGATTGTGGAGGTCGATAGGCAGTCGCTCCATGAAATATACTGGTATAGTAAATAATATAATATCTATATAAAATAATATTGTAAATAAATAGTAAACAGTTGTATTTATTTTTATTTTGAACTAATAATACATTTATTTGCCATATAAAAAATACAGATGGGAACCTAGTGGTTCTTTATTTAATACTGTACATTGCATACATCTTTTTTTTTTTTTTGAGGGTGGGATATCATCAAATAACTTCTCCCGCTCTGGGCAGAGCAGGAGGGCGTGTTAGACTCTTACTGACTAAAACCCACCCGAGTTCCTTCAGTTACCTGTGCCAGGGGCCACGGTATCCCTCTCGGATTTTTCCGCAACCCTAGCAGGCATCGGTCCTAGCAAACCCCGTCATTGGTGCTGACATCTCTTTGAGGCGCGCGTGGAACACAACGCGCCATCGACCCGGGCCTGGTCCTTATCGAACGGCGAGCTGCCCATTGCTCGCCGTTCGCAAGCCCACGCCAACGGTGGCCGGGAATCGGCCTGCGATTCCCGACGCCCAGGGCGTCTCCTGCGGCGGCTAGGGGCGTGAGGGCGCAAATTTTGCCTCTCCCTCACGCGTTCCGCCTCCTCCTTCGCGAACATTATGCTTCGCAGAAGGAGGTGACGGCTTCCCACGCCCTCTCGCTCCGTACCATGGCCTGGACCAAGGCCGGACGCGAGAGATCGCCACCGCCAATCGCCTCCACGAGGACACGGCGGTGCTCCGCCCGAGCCGGGCAGACCTCCAACATTGCATACATCTAGTTCTATGATAAGATCTGTACTCAAGTATTATAACTCTGCCTCTTAAACTAGGTAAACCTGTATCTTAAGAGACAGTGATCAGCCATGAGGGTCCTAAACATAGATGACTTACAAATTAAAGCCAAAAAAAAAAAATTGATGTGTGTCGATCTTCGATCAATAATGTGTCGATCCATCTTTACAATTGAATCTTAGTATTTCAAACACGAAACAGAAAAACTAATAATAATAAAACTAGCTTAATAATAGTGATATAATGATAAGTTGTTGAGCGATGTGCAGTTGTTATGTATTAAAGAAGTGTAGGTTGTATCAGCGTGAGTGTGTTGTATGTGTGTGTGTGTGTATTTGAATGTTTTGTGAAGGTTATGTCTTGAGTAAATGTATTTTTGTTATGTAAGTGTGAGCGTATTGCGTGTAAAGTGGACTAAGTGTAAAGGACTCTGTAAAAGCATAGTCCTTCTGTAGAAGCCACTCAGTTACTTTTGATTATACCATAATTAGGTATGTGTATTTAGGTCTAAGATCACAGCACTTGGTGAATTTTTTGATATAAGTGAGTGCTTAGGATGTAGTATTGGTGTTTAGCAAAACTGGTTTTGTGCTGAATGCTTGGGAGACGAAGTGTTCGTTTATTGCAACCATGGGGTGGTAGGCAGGCATGTTTCCTCGTAGCACAAAGAGCTGCCGGATCGTTAGAACCCTACAGTCGGAGTAGATATCCGTTGTTCGGTATCTGTAGCGCTTATTAGACATTACCTACTTTAAGAATTATTGCTCTTTGCGCTCTCTCTACTCTAAGAAGTTTAGTTTTCCATGGGCCACCCCAAGCAGTAATACAATACCCAAGAACCGATTGACACAGAGCGTAGTGCCTGAGCGACTTGAAGATGTGTATGAGTCGTAAAGTTCTGGTGGTGAGGGCATCAATCTGCTTGTCCCATTTTAGCCCATCGTCTATTAGTACCACTATCGTTTCTGATCGAATGTGGGACAGGCATAGGGTCTGGCCGCGTTCAGGCAAGAGTGAGCCGATATAGAGAAATCCTGGGGCGGTGTAGTGTTAAGACGGATTGCAAATGGAATGTAATTAGTTTTATGCAAGTTGAGAGTGAGTAAATTTGAGTTAAGCCATTTCATTATTACAGACAAAGCTGCTTCTGCTTTTGTTTTAACTACATCCCACGAGAGCCCACTGACTAGAATCGCTGTGTCATCCGCATAGGCATAGATCTTGCAGTTTGGAAGTTGCAACTTACACAGCTCATTGACGTAAATCTGTTTATTTCTATCTACTTGTATAAAGTACGAATTCGTGAAAGAATGAACTTTTGCATTAATAATTTTCTACACGCACTTTAGATTGTGTTACGTCTTATCAGGTATGTAATTGCCATCAATAAAATTGACATTATCATTTGATATTACGTGAAATAAATGCATATCATGCGTTACCGGCAACCGATGGATTAGGATTGGGGGAATTATTGATGGGCTTATGGAATAACCCAGATAAAAAAAAACTAATTTTACAACCCGTTCATCAAACATGGACGTAATCATATTGATAGACGGTATGACTTTACATTGACAAGGGGGCAAACCGGAAGAAATTTACTAACCACGTTCCCTTTGGCCTCCTTGGCTCGAGGGGGATTCTTGGACATGCGTTTCCGAGAATCCCCCTTAGAGGGGATTCACTTATTTCATCGTTATTGGCAACTTGAGACTGCGTTTTCGGTCGACCACATATCAATTAGTTATAAATTAGAAGAATAAGTTTACATTTAAATATTACTTCGGTACAAAGTTTAGATATTCATGTCAACCAGGCGCAGTTTTAATAGTTTATACGATGTTAGTGTACCTACAGATCAAATGAGTTTTTATACAGTTCTATTCTCAGAACAATAACTGAGGTTCTATTGTATAAAAAAGTGACAAGTATTGACATTGACACTAAGTCACGGATATCGACCTCAGACTAAGGAAAAGAAGAATAGACATGACATACCTACGAAAAAAACGTGCATACCTAAAATGTGAGTCTGGCACAAAGATAGCGGCTTGCGGTAGAGCTGCGCGCATTATAATATCAAAAGTTTCTTCAAAACACTGAAAGAAACAAGTTGCTATGACAACTGATGTACTTGTTGGCTGTGACAAAACATGGCGACCGGCCGCAGTGAGATATTTTGTAGATAATGTTGCAATTTTTGGTAATGATAAGACTACTGTTGTCCTTTTTTTACATATGATTACCCTCATAAGTCAAAATGAGATGCCGATATGTCAGTAACTATGCCGTCGAAATACATCACATTCCTATAACTACTGTTCGTTATGCCGACTCCTTTCTTTTCCTTAGTCTGAGATATCGACACTAAGTACTGACAATTCTATAAATACTGTCGGTTTGGCTTTAGTGATAAGGACAATATTACTTATCATCATAATTTTAGCTGGAAGGCGTCCACTGCTGGACATTGACCTCCCCCAAGCACCGCTAGTTCGACCGGTTATTTGCTTCTCACATCCAGCAAATTCCTGCGGCCTTCACCAGGTCATCGGGCTACCTTGTGGGTGGCCTTTCAAGGCTACGTCTTCCGGTACGCGGACGCCACTCCAGAACCTTTCGGCCCAATCGGCGATCAGTTCTGCCACTGCAACTTAAGTTTAGCAATTCTTCCGGCTATGTCGGTTATCTTGATTCTCTTATGGATCTCATCATTTCAGATTCGATCACGTAGGGAAACTCCAAGCATAGCCCTCTACATTGCCCTTTAGGTGACTTTCAGCCTTCTAATGAGGCCCGTTGTGAACATTACTAACAGACGGATAATCTTAACGCCTACTCGTTTATTGGGAGTAATAACGCCTGAACAGTTTAAATAAGCAAAGTTCCATAATGTTTAGTTGCTCTTTAATTTATTTTAAAAACAAATCGTTGCACTCAATATCAAGCTTGTTGTTATTGTGTTTATCGTTTACAAAACCTCATGCAATAAGTGTTTATGATTACTTCATTAAATAAAAGTCAAATTAAAGTATTTTATTATTGTTTGGAGAAAAGCTTTTATTAGTCTATCTACCACTATCTTCAATGACACAAATAATTTGTAATAATAATTAAGAAGGTTATTTAAATAGGTCGGTAACCTATTTCAAACCTTACCTAACTTTCTGGTAGCATTATTTTCAAACTTTACTCATATCTTAGGACATTACCCTCGTTTTTGCTTATAAGCTGATCTCGCATTGTATAGGATTTCCTTACAATGAGAGGTCAGTGTAAACTGGAAATGTATTGCTTGATGTATAGCCGTGTGTACCTCTTTCATATCTTTAAGGCAGTTAGGGTTTATTTGGTAAAGAAATTCTTGGAATATTTATTATGATTGTTTCAATGTAAAAAAAATACATTTACAACGTGAATTTTCTCAGAAGAGAAGACAAAACTAGTGTAGGCTGAAGAATCACATATGGGTCATAAAAGGTCTTCCTCAGACTAGACTATTGTGAAGTATACCTCCTTCTCAGAGTTAAGAATGTTATAAGTGAAGGCAATGAAAAAAATACTTATAAGACCAACAGAAAAGTGCCCATACAATGAAACTCTATATTCGAAATGAACTGTCTTACAACCCGCAACGAATTTAATCAGAAGGCTTTGAATCCGACATCCACAAGACAATTCACTCACCGAGCGTAGCAAAGGAGATGGATAACGGTTCCATACAAGCGTGGCCCAGAAATGGTCACAAATAAAACAAAATGTATTATGAAGCAATAATACTTGTTTCAAACCCTGTATATTTTTATTCATTCTAAAACTTTGTGCAGAGCCACATCTACGACCTTACCCAAATCTGAAAACATCAAACCTGTCAAAAAAAAAAAACAAAAACAAACCTGAGGATCGTGGAGTAAACCACTGTCTTCCAACAGGTTGAATTTCACTCAAATTTAACGATTGTTTGACAAATGATTCATTTGTTATGCCCCAGTTTATAGAATGTTGGATCTCTGTTGGAAACCAGGCCAAATCAGAGTGGTCCGAGATGCTAGTTATCTATAGGTATTTTATTGTAGCCGAGGTAAACTGCAATGTGAAGATCCATAGTCAAAGAAAGGCGAAGTCACTCAGAAATAAAAAAAGATAACCAGAAACTCAGCCAATGATATTTTTGAACAAAGCACAAGAAATCACTACAAAACATTCATGATGCTGTCACACGCGGCACTACAGAGTTATAAATAAAATAGAAATCTTCAAAGCTTATTACCCGACTGACAAGAAGTGTTTTATGTTTTTGGTGCATGTCTTTGTATGGTACATAATTATGCTCTACTTAAGTAGGATAATTTATTCTCTCATAGCATCCAGAAAGACGTCTGGATGCATATTAATGATTTACATGTCGTCGTCAGGTTTTTGGTGCATGACCGCCGAGCGTAACGCACTTCACTTTCAACCGCAACCCGAAAGATTTTGAAAGAAATTCCAAAAATCAACATGGCGGACTAAACGCAAATAGTAACGCAAGTAGTAATAACTACAAACCCAATAAGTATAGTCGCGAAAAAAGGTTTTTGTACCTACGTCAAAATAAAGGGCTCGAGGAGACGATTCTGAAAAAAAGTTCAAAACAACTATGCGTTTGATGTTAGTTGAATCTAATATAATAAAATATGATAGTTTACGATAAAATTTTTGAGAAGTATGATACTATTTTATTTTTATGAAATATTTTTAATAAGTCTTTTCTTTAAACATTTGACAAATAAAAAATGTTTTTCTTCTTAATTGTTTCTTCGAAGTGCATAACTTCTTAATACGCCTAACTGCGCGGGTAGCCTTCGTTTGTGCAGCGCCTTAAATGACATTATGATAAATACATTACAATGACGGGCAGTGACAATGATTATGAAAGATATATAAAGTGCTGCCATTACATACCTTTAAAACTGGGCTTATCTATTTATTTAAAAACGAAATTGATACATTAATCAATTATTAAATATCATGATCATTACAGTGTAGTTAATATTCAATACGATTTAAACATAGTTTTAATGTTTTATATTACACAACAAGTATCTCATAATTACCATCTTATTTCCAAAACTGGCAAAATTAAGATCGCTCCGAATACTTGCATCAAAGTATACCTACTCTATTAGATTGTTTTTTTTTTTTGCCAAGTAACGAAAGTCGCGGTGGGATTTCAAGTATTATCAGTAGGGATGGGCCGAATATTCGTTTTATATTGGGCATATTCGGCAGGTTTACCGAATATTCTTATTCTTCTGGCGTGTATGACTGATCATGAGTCGAGTGTTTAATGTGTTATTTTTATGAAGTTACAGTGCAGGTTTATGTTTTTGTTGACACTGCAGCTATATTTCCAATAATAGATAAACAAGATGGATATTATAAACAAAATATAAATATGCACAGCTGTTTTGGGATTAAGCTCCAGTGAACTCTTTATAATAAAATAATATTAGGTTGGGGAAAAAGTCTTTTCGCATTATAGTACCTATGTATGAACTTGTAATAAAATCTCTTTGGCTATACTATTTGTATCTGGCTGGTTTGGGTATCATTGAAAGTTTAAATGTTAAAGAACATAATTCCAATTTCAATAGGAAAATGTGTGATTTTCATTTGTTTTTCGTACCGTCAAGATGAGTGAATCTAATGAAGAAATTCGATACATTTTAAAATTTGACTACAAAAAAGGTAAAAATGCAACGCAAGCCGCGAAAAAAATTTGCGATATTTATGGACCTAGTCCAGTGTCTGTGAGAGTAGCACAAATTTGGTTTAAGCGTTTTCAATCCGGAAATTTTGATGTCAAAGATGCACGTCGCTCTGGTCGCCCTATTACAGATAAAATGGATGCCATTTTAGAAAAAGTGGAGCAAGGTCGGCAATATCAGTAGTTACGACGTAGCTGAAGAACTGGGAATTGACCACAAAACAGTTTTGGCGCATTTGAAAAAAACTGGGTACACAAAAAAGCTCGATATTTGGGTACCTTACGAGCTCACTGAAAGAAACCTAATGAACCGTGTACTCATTTGTGATACTTTATTACGACGTAATGAAACCGAACCATTTTTGAAGAAGCTGATAACTGGTGATGAAAAGTGGATCACGTACGACAAGAACGTGTGAAATAGGTCGTGGTCAAAAGTTGGACGGGCTTATACAGGCTTAGACAGGCTATAGACTGTGGCGAAACCCGGGTTAACTCGCAACAAGGTGATGCTGTGTGTGTGGTGGGATTGGAAGGGCATTATTCATTATGAGCTGTTACCACCAGGCAGGACCATCGATTCTGAGCTTTACTGCGAACAACTGATGAGATTATAGCAAGAAGTTGAGAGAAAGCGGCCGGAATTAATCAACAGAAGGGGTGTGGTTTTTCATCATGATAACGCTAGACCTCACATCTTTAGCCACTCAGCAAAAATTAAGAGAGTTTGGCTGGGAGGTGTTAATGCATCCGCCGTATAGTCCTGACCTTGTACCCTCAGATTTCCACCTGTTTCGGTCTCTTCAGAATTCTTTAGGCAGTGTTAGGTTAACATCACGAGAGGACTGCAAAAACCACTTGTCGCGGTATTTTGATCAAAAGTCCCAAAATTTCTATATCATGTCCCTACCTACAAGATGGCAAAAAGTTATCGAACAAAATGGTACCTACATACTTTAGTTAAATGTAAATAAACTATATTAAAAAATATTTTGAATTTTCTTAAAAAATGCGAAGATACTTTTTCCCCAACCTATTATATTAAAACCAGGTCTTTATTGTAAGAAATTAAGCAAGTTTTTTTGTTTTGTTCAATATTTATTGTAAGAAAAAGTTTCATTATTATCAACACTTCAGCAGATTATGAGTCATATTTCTAGTTTCTTTCTACTTAGAGACCTGTATTGTTTAAGTACCTAAGGGAATCAAAAGACTGAATATTCGGTTCTGTAAAAGGTTTACCGAACATTCGGCCGAATGTTCATATTCGGTGAAACCCATGTTCGGCGCATCCCTAATTATCAGTTATTAAAAAAAAAAAATTGTCTGTACTTGGTCAGACTTTATTCATTCATGTGCGGATCTGCTCACCGTCAACATTGTACTGTGAAGGAAATTATCTAAAAAAAAACATGGCCCCAATATTAAAATTTACGCGCAGCACAACACGCGCCAACACCCAATCACTGAATCAATCTAAGTGATTCCTATTAATTATTATTTACTAATTAATCAATCTCAATATTTGACGTGACATTGTTTCCACAAGTCCGGGTGCCACGCGTCCTGTGATAGCTATCTGCTTCACGCCGAACTAAACGGGTTATCACCAATTCATAACCCGTCATGACCGGTTTAATCCCAACTGATACTGATTTGATCACTGCTCTATATAATGCTGCGTCCAAACCTTGACCAAATGAATCGCGCGGCTTAAGTGAAAATGATTTTTAAAAGAACCTTTGAAACCCTTTACAAGGCAAGGCAGAAGTGGGTGTGAAAAAGTTTTTTATAATGAAGATAAGAGTGACACAAGTAGGCATTACAAGTGGGCGGGAAACATTGTATTTTTTAACTCAAGTAGGAATCACTAATTTTGTGACAGAAAATAAATTATTGAATGCTGTGTTATTCTTCCCGTATTGGATGAAAACATTGTAATTAAAAATAGAATACCGAAAGTCAAAATTCAAAATACGTTAAAATCAGACTGGATCAATAAAGACTTGGAATGCTTACTAAAAGGAATCAGCTGTGGTCTGCTTATAATGAAAATCCCAATTACGACTTAATAAGAAACAATTTAATATCCCTACGAAACAGCGTGTTGGAACAAATTTAAAATGCTAAAAGTTGTTACTACTACAAAGTTTTCAAAAACTGTGAAAGAAAACATTTAAAGATGTGGAAGATAATCGGAAACTTAGCTGGAAGCAAGTCTCGGTCAAATCACAGATAGTAAAGAAATATGTAATTATTTTAACACCTTTTTTGCTACTATCGGGTCTGTTTTAGCTAATAAAATTGCAGGACCTAGGGAAAAAATACATACTCAGCCAACAACACAAACAACAGTATCTAGTACAAGTGAACTACTAAACTTAACCCCAACTACTGAAGCAGAAGTCACCAAAATTATAGACAATCTCAACGCAAACACTAGCGCGGGATCGTGAGTTGCAAAACCAAAAAAAGAAATAAAAATTTAATAATAACTAAACTCACGGTAAATATCAACGATTGTTTACAAAACGGCCTGTACCCGGATTCTTTGAAAATAGCGAAAGTTAGTCCTATCTTTAAGTCAGGGAAAAAGACTGACACAGGTAAATGTCACCCTAACTCTGTCCTCCCAAAAATATCTAAAATATTCGAAAAAATATTATATAAACGTCTAGGTGATTACCTCAAAACTATAAACTTCTTTTCTAAAAAACAATAAATGGTTTCCGCTTAAAATCCAACACTCTAAGGCGATTCGCACACTGCACCGCATCATGCTGCGGGGTACGTTGCTTGTAAGTATCTCCGTTTGTATAGAAAACACGCACCCGCAAGTACGCGCGTAGGTGCGTTGACACGCAACATGCAGCGTGATGCGTGGCAGTGTGATAATCGCCTAACTGCAACAATTGACCTTGTGACCAATCTAAAAAACAATATCGATGAAAAATGCGCAACACTCAGTATATTTATTGACCTTAAAAAGGCATTTGATACAATTAGCCATAGTCTCCTTCTCCAAAAACGACATGAAATCGGCATCAGGGATACTGCCCACGACATGTTGCGGTCTTATCTCTGTAATAGACAATACAATTGTTCGGATTGGTGGTATGCAAAGTAACCGCGAAACTATAACCTACGGCTTACCGCAGGGACCCATTCTTGGTCCCTTGCGGTTCATATTATACGTAAATGACACAAATAACCTAAATCTGGCAGGCGACATAATACTTTATGCTGACGACACAAGTCTATTTTTATTTGGTAACAATATCGAAGAGGTCATCGAACAAGCACAACAAGATTTTTACACACTCTCTCTAGATGGTTTCAAGACAATTTGCTTACTTAATACAAAACAAAGAAACTATATTATTTTTAGTGCTAGGAATAAAAAAGTCGCAAATAACTCAAATCTATACGTAAATAACGAACCTATAACCCAAGTTTCTTCAGAGAAGTATCTTGGTCTCCACCTAGACAAACATCTGACGTGGCAGACACATCTAGATAAATTAAGATCTAAACTATATTCTGTCATGGGCGCGCTTTGACGGATCGTCCGCTGCCTGCGGACATCTGAGCAGAGCTGTATAATAAATTACCTAATCACAATAAAGAAATACAGTCCTTTACTTTATACTGTAGCGGTATCAACATCGCCACATACTACGGACGAACTACGTATCACATTGATGTCACGAAAATCATGCATCGCGCAAGCAGAGTTTACCATGCAACTAGCATAGATACAACGTCCCATTTGCTAAGTATAAAGAAAACTAGAATACCTACTCCAACTTCCAAAACATTACAGTACATATAAATGGTTCAATGTGTAATTGCTATTGACTTGCCTTCAAGAATCAACCACTTACATCCACTTTTTCATTTTACCCACAACACTGTAAAAATATGTAGCCTAGGAGATTTTAAATCGATGGCTGACGGTGAACGAAAACAATAGTTAGGAAACCCGCTTTAAGCAATAATATTAATAAACTGTTCCCCCGAACCGCACTTATCAAAATTTTGTTTCAGTGCGGTTAGTAGAACCAGCTTCGGTGCCATACGGTCAAGTGCTGTTGAAATCAAAGCTCTGAGTGGAATACCTCCGTGTATGTAGTTTTGTTATCTTTCCCAGAGAGGGAACGATAACCAAAGTAACTAGGTAGAAGAGACTTTTCACACGTATACCATTTATGTTTTCTTTGAAGAACCCGCACGTAACTGAACTCGCCCTAATCCCTCATTACCAAAGGGTCATCGAAGCTTCATTAACATTAGATACGAACGTTTGTTTATAATAGGTTATTATCACACCATAATGGGCTAGTATCATGCAGCTACCGATATTTGTGCTCGTGATATGTATGAACGTCAATCATTATCACCGGTTTGTTTATAATTAGATGTATCAAGGACTAGATAATCTCTCTTAGGGCACTAGTGCATGAGGGAGAGAAGATGAAGTGGACAAAAGTATTGCTTCATTAAGGTTTTCCAATTGTAGAAATCGGTCCTCTTTCCAAAGAAAGCAGTTTTCAGTCAGAAATTGGATACCTACATTATCATAACTACTAAGGCGTGCAAATTAAAGACTTGGACAGATGTGCGAAATAAACTTTAGTATCTTTCTTTAATTCTACTCTCCCAAAAAAGTCGACTTGTCCAACTAGCGGGAGCAATTTAGTCCATTCACGATTCCGTTTAGAACCTTACGAAATGGAGGCGTGAATAACTCAAATAATCTCAAGGTGTAGAAAAAGAAGTTGTTGTGCCATATTTACGCCGCGTATTATTATGTATTATTAATGTATATATATATATATATATTATTAATATACACAATTATTGTGTAGGCACCATCCACGTAAACCATACGCACTGATAAACATGCATTTACGGAGATATACGGTTATCTCCTCATTTATCTGCTCATTTGCAACGATCACGAGAGCGCATGGTGCTTAGCATTCTACCCGGAAATGTTAACCGGCTGAAGTTCACCTTCAAAAGACAAAACAATCGTGCATAACTAACTACATAATATTTAAATTTGCGGTGGTGTTTCGGATTTCAGAAACATTAGTATTAGATTAGAGCAGAGAGTGTTAGGTGTACCTACTATACCTGTGCATTTAGATATGCACACGAGACATTTTTGTTTTGTCTCTGGGATGTCAACGCACCTGTGAGGCCTTTGATACTGCAGATTAATGCACCTGTGATGCCTTTGATACTGCAGATTAACGCAGCTGTGATGCCTTTGATACTGCAGATTAACGCAGCTGTGATTCCTCTGATACTGCAGATTAACGCACCCGTGATGCCTTTGATACTGCAGATTAACGCACCTGTGATGCCTTTGATACTGCAGATTAACGCAGCTGTGATGCCTTTGATACTGCAGATTAACGCAGCTGTGATTCCTCTGATACTGCAGATTAACGCACCCGTGATGCCTTTGATACTGCAGATTAACTCACCTGTGATGTCTCTGATACTGCAGATTAACGCACCTGTGATGCCTCTGATACTGCAGATTAACGCACCTGTGATGCCTTTGATACTGCAGATTAACTCACCTGTGATGTCTCTGATACTGCAGAATAACGCAGCTGTGATTCCTCTGATACTGCAGATTAACGCACCCGTGATGCCTTTGATACTGCAGATTAACGCACCTGTGATGCCTTTGATACTGCAGATTAACGCACCTGTGATGTCTCTGATACTGTAGATTAACGCACCTGTGATGCCTTTGATACTGCAGATTAACGCACCTGTGATGCCTCTGATACTGCAGATTAACGCACCTGTGATGCCTTTGATACTGCAGATTAACGCACCTGTGATGTCTCTGATACTGCAGATTAACGCACCTGTGATGCCTTTGATACTGCAGATTAACGCACCTGTGATGCCTTTGATACTGCAGATTAACGCACCCGTGATGCCTTTGATACTGCAGATTAACTCACCTGTGATGTCTCTGGTACTGCAAAATAACGCACCTGTGATGCCTCTGATACTGCAGAATAACGCACCTGTGATGCCTTTGATACTGCAGATTAACGCACCTGTGATCCTCTGATACTGCAGATTAACGCACCCGTGATGCCTTTGATACTGCAGATTACCTCACCTGTGATGTCTCTGGTACTGCAGAATAACGCACCTGTGATGCCTCTGATACTGCAAATTAACGCACCTGAGATGCCTCTGATGCTGCAAATTAACGCACCTGAGATGCCTCTGATGCTGCAAATTTACGCACCTGTGATGCCTCTGATACTGCAAATTAACGCACCTGTGATGCCTCTGATGCTGCAAATTAACGCACCTGAGATGCCTCTGATGCTGCAAATTAACGCACCTGAGATGCCTCTGATGCTGCAAATTTACGCACCTGTGATACCTCTGGTACTGCAGATAAACCCACATATGATGCCACTGATACTGCAGGTGAACACATCTGTGATGCCTCTGGTACTGCAGATAAACCCACATATGATGCCACTGATACTGCAGGTGAACACATCTGTGATGCCTCTGGTACTGCAGATGAACGCACCTGAGATGCCTCTGATACTGCAGATGTTCATGGTCGGCAGTGACTACTTGCCATCAGGTAGGACACCTGTATGATTGCCTTTAAAAAACATACACACAAGGGCACAAGGCAAGATAGGTAAGAGCTTTATATCTAACTGCACGGCAGACAGCTTACCGCCGCCGCCGGTTTGTATGATGCCGCTCTAAACAGGCTTTATCTACACGTGTCTCGCTACACTCAACATGTTTTGTACAATAGGTACCTGTATCACTTTAGCTTGCTATACCTACCTAACTTTGTAAGCTCGCGGTCGTAGTTAGATTTGTAAAGCTTACTTGTGATTGAGTAAATAATAACAACAGCCGCATGGCGATCGATCAGGTTAGGCTACGCTTGCTGCGGTTGGTCCGTGGATGGGTGACCACCTTTACATACCTTTATATGCTGTGGATAACGGTGTGAGTTTCACATTTCTTGCCTGAAACACAGGATTACCTAGTTCAGGCACGTAAGTCTTAGGAATATAATTTACATTTAAGCAAATCTGTACATATTTTTAAGCCATGTGATTTCTGAATAAATATATTATTATTATTATTATTATTTATATAATATCTTTGTTTATATTATTTGCGCAGATATAATGTGTTACTGTTTGTTTGTCCCAAATAAATAAATAAATAGCAAGGCCGCTCCGTGCCTCGGAGAGCACGTTAAGCCGTTGGTCCCGCCTGTCATTCGTGGATCTTTGATAGTCGTTACGGGTCGTCAGAAGCCCGGAAATCTGACAACCAGTCTTACCAAGGGGTATTGTATTACCCACAGGGGCGTATTTACCCTAGGGCCAAAAGGGTCATGGCCCGGGCCAGCTGGCTGCGAGGGGCGCCTAAGCTGCACCTCACGCTCAGTTTTGTGTGCCTTTCTTTTTGACTTTATTTGCCTTAATAAATAAAAAAAGCCTACCGAATTAACAAAATCTTAAACTCATTTGGTTGTTTGTTTGATAGACATCAAGACGCGGGGCTTAGGGCGGCGGCGCACGGTGGGCTGAAAATCGACTTTCATAGACATAGGGATTTCAATTTTTAAGTGTCGTTTTCTTCTTGGATATGGCTTTTGTTTATTCTAATAACTCTGCTCAAATATTCACACAGGGTTAATTTAGCATATAAACGGGTAACTTATATTTTTTTTACTAATTTTTTTAAGAAACTCGTTTGGGGGCTTCCATTAATTACGTTAGGCGTTTACAGGGGGTAGAGGGTCCACTACTCAGAATCATAGTTAATATTGAAGAAACCGACAGTTGTAAGCCCCACTTTCAAGAAATGAAAATTCTTCCCCTACTCTCCCTCTATATTTTCGAAATTTGCAAATTCGTACGTAAATACCCAGACTTCTACACCAAAAGGGAAGATATACAAAAAAAATAACACTTAGGCACAAAAATAGGCTCAATCTACCAACGTCACGACTAAAAATGCACTCTGACAGTGCCTACGTTATGTCTATAAAATTATACAATAAGCTGCCAGAATTCATTAAAAATATAGTAGTAGTAGTAGTAGTAGGTGCACATGATACATTGCATGCAAGATAATAATGATATACAGATAAGTTCTAACATGTTCAGCCGCATAACGTGGCGTACAAATTGGTAGAAAGAGATGGTGCATAAACCGTGATAATATTCATCAAAATTAACATTATAAATTATGTAGGTACTTATTAATCTTTTAAATTATTCAGATCATTACAATTCAGCAAGCATATTTCTTGGATAAAATTAAATGTCAAAATAGTCATAAAATAAATTAGTCAATAAAAAATATGAATTACTGTCATTAAAATTTAAATTCCAAATTACAATTAGTCAAAAAATACACACACAACATTGTCATCTCAAAGGCGAAGAAAAATTGTCCTCTTTCATAAACTCTGCTATACTATAATATGCTCTTTCAGTTAGTAAACTCTTCATTTTACTTTTAAGAGAAGATATATTTGATGCTCTCCAAGATTTGGGCAATTTATTAAAAATGGTCGGAGCCATGCAAAAGATGCTCTTACGCATAAGAGTGGTTTTAGCGCCGTGAACACAGAGTTTGAAATTATCACGTCTATTCCTAGGGACAGCATCAGACCAAAGCTGAAATAAATGAGAATTAGATTTAACGAACATTACTGTTTCCAGGATATATAATGAGGGCAATGTCAATATTTTACGTTCTATAAAATAAGATTTACAGCTGTCCGTTGTTTGCAGTCTAAACATCGATCTAATGCACCTTTTCTGTGCCCGAAACGCTATTTCATTGTCCGTGCTATTCCCCCAAAAGATGACTCCATATCTAAGAATTGACTCGGCTAATCCATAGTAAGCAGTAATTAGCGCATCTGTGTTAAGAACCACAGCAAGTTGTTTCAGAGCGTAGGCTGCACTACTCAATTTTTTACTAAGTGCCTCTATTTGAGGTTTCCAATTCAATTTTGAATCTATTATTAATCCCAGAAATTTTGTTATGTCAGCTTCATTGATATTTATATTGTAAATATTATTATTATTTGTATTGTAATTTATAGATAAATATAACATTTTCTTAAATAGATTAAAAACATTCCTAATAAATAAAACCTATTATAGTGTAAATGAATACTTAAATGACAAATTATAAATATGTACATAAAATAATTATATATTATAATAATAACCAAATTAGTAAAATATTGATATTATAATAAAATACTTGCAATTAAACCCCGCAATAGTCTATATTAATGTCTATACCAACTTATATTATAATATATAAATACCCTAGAAGATTTACCTTTATGAGTAATAATAACGTAATGTGCAATAATTTTTTTTAGTATTACAAGTAAACACTCAGTGCTCTTCCTCCTCTCTCCCATAATTATTCTATGCTGTGCCCGACAGGGTCCAAAATTGTGTCGTTATTACAACCTACCAGCTAATGTAAACTTAAATATGTACATTTTGGAACGCAATAAAGAAATTGAGTATTGAGGGGGCCTCGGCAGATATCAAGTATTTTTTTTTCCACAAGAAACAGTATAATATTGCGAGAAAACTGGGTTAAATTAAATGAAAATGTTTCTCCACTAAAATAAACTCTCATAAAATGAATGATACTATTCAGGGAAATTCACGGATTGAACCAGTAAACAGATTTAGACTACGTTTTTAGAAATCTTAAACACTAGTCGTAACTAGTATTAAATAAATAAAATAAAATAAATGTTATTTTTAATAAACCCAGCGCAGTTTAAGATTAAGCAGATTAACTTATTTAGATTAAAAGTATGCATTTTGAAAAATCTCACGTGATATTAGGGGAGGGGTGAGGGGGTCGAGCAAAATCTCACGACATCTCACCAGGGGCTGAGGGGGAGTCGAAAAATTGCCAAAATCACCTCACGTAATTAGTGGATGCCCCCTTTGGTAAATCCGCTTATCTTTGACACCGCAACATAAACCGTAATATTCATAAAGGAACTTTAGAACTAATTATTATTTATTGACACATATTTATGATTTATTGACACACCACGTATAAATTTTTAGACGGCGGAAGTTAAAAAAATATTAAGAA
Organism: Brachylomia viminalis; assembly: GCA_937001585.2. Classification (NCBI taxonomy): domain Eukaryota; kingdom Metazoa; phylum Arthropoda; class Insecta; order Lepidoptera; family Noctuidae; genus Brachylomia; species Brachylomia viminalis. Next base: position 5,778,254 of record OW443302.2, on the reverse strand, counting down.
ATATATTTTTTTTAACTAGACCTCGAAAAAAAGATTTCAACAAGAAAAAAAAAAGAGCTTCAAAAGATTGAGCTCATCTTTAAATTTATCCTGGATTTTGTTTTTCTTTCCTCCAGCAATGTCTTGTACTCATTTCCTCTTTCAGCCCACTTTTTGAAGTCATGTCAGTATGAAATATGTAAAAAAACATTCAATAGGAATCAGCAATGCAATGGAAGGAGCAATGCTTGTACAGGACCTTATATTTCCTATAATTGACTATGGGGATGTGTGTTACTATGACCTGAATGCAGATCTCCTCAATAAACCTGACCGCCTTCTCAATAACTGCATTCGATTCGTTTTCAATCTTCGTAAGTATGACCATGTATCTGCGCACCGACTGCTTTTGAAATGGTTACCCATTCGTCAGCGCAGAGAGTTGAGGGCTCTGTCTACGTTGTTCTCTATTCTGGACAAACCCACTTCTCCTTCTTACCTGACGTCCCAAATTCAATATTTATGCACTGCCCATAGTAAAAATCTTCGTTCCACCAACAATCGTCTTCTACGATGTCCTTCTCACCGTTCCGGCTTCATTCATTCTTCTTTCTTTGTCCAGGCGGTTTTTATTTGGAATGCGCTCCCTCTGAATATCAGGACAGCAACCAGTCGGTTATCTTTTAAAGTGAAGACACGTGAACATATCCGTCAGAAGTTGGCCGAAACATCCCAGCGCTGAGTTGTTGGATTCGTTTTCTCCTCTTCCGATCGTTATTTCTCCTGACCCAGGTTTATTTTGTTAATATACAAGGTGATTGGAAGATGGGTGCAAAGCTTTAAGGCGAAGATAGTACACACAGTTTAGAACAATTTAAGCCATGGTTGTCTTAGACGAAGTCTTACCATTTTTTATAACCTAATTTTTAAGATTTTTTTCGAAAATTGCCAAAATTTTAATTAAACTGGTTATTTATAGCTAAATTGAATGATACATGAATTCATTTTTATTTTATTTAATTAAAGTAATGTGTAAGCAATCTAGCAAAACATGTTTTAGGCCTCTGTGTCGTTAGACATTTTTTTTACAGACATTTAAAGTTCATATAAATTAAAAAAAATCATAAATCATTTTTGAAAAACTTATTTAAAAAAAAACGAAGGGTGCTTTTTTTGTTCAAATATTTTTGAAAACATGCGTGATAATCGCTCTTTCCTTTGAGGTATCATTTTCGAGGATATTTTACAAATTATTGAAATTAGGATCTACAAACCAATTTGAGGGAGACATTTTAAATTTTAGGCGGAGTAATTAAAACAACATTTGAATCTAAATTATTTATTGTTCATGTTCAAAATGTCTGCCATGATTCCTAATACAACCACGGCTACGTCTTCTCACTTCTGTTGTTGTTATTTTCAACATCATCTCCAATTTCATCGTTTCAAACGCTGAATTAATTCTCTCCATCAATTCTTCTCTCGTGTTTATTTCAACATTCGTATACACCAGTTCCTTGGCCCGGCCCCACACGAAAATGTCCAGCGGGGTCAGATCTGGTGAGCGAGCGGGCCAAGGGATGGGTCCATCTCTGCCGATCCAGCTGCCAGGGAAGCAATTATTTAAGTGTTCCCTTACATTTAACGTCCAATGCGCTGGACAGCCGTCTTGCTGAAAGACGACTGTTCGGTCTCTTTCGAATATCGAGACACCGGTTTCCTCTATCAGAACTGGTAAATCGAATTGTAGAAAGTGCAAATAATTTTCACCATTTAAATTATCCGGTAAGAAGTGGGGCCCAATCAATGTCCTGCCAATTACTCCAGCCCATACATTGACAGAGAATTTTCCCTGAAACGACACTCGCTTCTTAAAATGTGGATTATTTTCTCTGTCGGCCCACTCATGGAGGTTATGAAAGTTTGTAATGCCCTCCCTAGAAAATTTGCTTTCATCCGTCCACAAGATTGATTTCAGGAACCACGCATCTTCGATGTCTCTGTTGAGGAGGAAACGGCAGAACTGTATTCTTCTTTGGGGATCTTGCTCTTCCAGACCTTGCACACCCCTACCATGTAACGGATATTTGTCATTTTGGTGCATTGTATGCCACACCTTCCATTGTGAAATGTTTAGATTTTGAGCTACGGCTCTGGTACTGGTAGTAGGATCTGCTTGAAATGCTGCCAAAATGTTTTCTTCGACGTCAGTTTCATGTCTGCCTGGGTTGACTCCAGGTTCCACGCGGTGAAACCCAACTTCGGCAAGTCGACGAAAAGTGTTGTAAAACACTCGCACATTCGGTACCCTGCGATTCGGAAAGCGTTCTTGATACAATTCGGTTCTTTCATGTGCCGCACTGCGCGCGGCGGCCATTGTTTAGATAATCCCCTCAATTGGCATGTGCAAAAAATTCTTAAAATTGAAGTAATTATCATTTCGAACACATAAAGTAAGCTTAGCGTAAGTTTTTTAAGCAAAAATTTTGTTTTAATTAGTCTGCCTAAAATTTAAAATTTCTCCCCCAAATTGGTTTGTAGATCCTAATTTCAATAATTTGTAAAATATCCTCGTAAATGATACCTCAAAGGAAAGAGCGACTATCACGCATGTTTTCAAAAATATTTGAACAAAAAAAGCACCCTTCGTATTTTTTTTTAAATAAGGTTTTCAAAAATGATTTATGATTTTTTTTAATTTATATGAACTTTAAATGTCTGTAAAAAAAATGTCTAACGACACAGATGCCTAAAACATGTTTTGCTAGATTGCTTACACATTACTTTAATTAAATAAAATTTAAATGAATTCATTTATCATTCAATTTATCTATAAATAACCAGTTTAGTTAAAATTTTGGCAATTTTCGAAAAAAATCTTAAAAATTAGGTTAAAAAAAATGGTAAGACTTCGTCTAAGACAACCATGGCTTAAATTGTTCTAAACTGTCTGTACTATCTTCGCCTTAAAGCTTTGCACCCATCTTCCAATCACCTTGTATATGTATTTATGTATTAGTATTTATTCTTGTATTTTAAAGTAATTTCCGAGCTATCTATCCCGTATGTTGCACCTGCCATGGTATATCTCTGCATCACCCTAAGGTTGACTGGTAGAAAATGCCTCAGGCATTAAGTCCGCCTTTGTACAGTATGTTTTTTTTACTTGTGCATAAAGTTTTATTAAATAAATAAATAGGATTTATACGGGCGTGTAGTGATCACAAGCCGAATTCATATAGGCCAGTGGACATAGTCTTTGATGTTACAGCATCTAAACGGTTCCTTTCTGTAGGTTTGGCTAAGCACAGGTAGCACGATGCATTTGATCTAGCTTCAGAAAGATACGTACACATTTTACCATCGATCATTGTCATCATAAGTTGATGACTCACCTTATCGTATTACGTGGGGATCACTCAGTGGGGATACTTCTTCGTTCTCCTTTACAAAAGTTAACTGCACTGGACGACAATATAAGAAGGCTGAGCATGCCTTTGGATTCGTCCATAAATTTTCGTCTCCAGCAGTCAGCTTAAGTGGCACCAAAGAGGTCATAAATATACTTGAATCATCTTGTTACCCTCCATTTTCTGTTTATATCGGCTTTAGTTGGAAGCACCATCAAATCCCCACTTAGATATTAGCTTCGAATCCTTATTTTGCACTTTGTCAGAAAGACTTTCAAGAATCCTCTTCACCGTAATATCGAGTAACGCTTGAAGCGTAATCCTAGCTGATGAATCCGTTACAGTCACTGATTGTTTCAGAGGATAGCATTGTAGTTTGACTTGTTGCACTTTGTAGTAAGACAAGTAAATATACTGCGCACCTTTCCGAATGGTTGTCTCTCGCCACGTGATGTATTGCCACTTAGACAGTTTTTGCTTTTTCTGGAGTAAATATACAAGTTTGAACTGGTTTCTTAAGCATTTCCTTAATGCTGCAGCTGGATCTGGGTTTTTCAGCATATATTACAGCATAATTACGAATGTGGTATCCTCACGACCATCTTATTATAAAAGTAATGCAGCTGAATTGGCCAACTGACCTTCTATTCTTCTGTTTGCTTTCCAGATCTTCGAATGCTTTTCGAGGTATTTTTGTCCTTGTACCACTCGACGGTTCTGGAGAGATTAAATGTGCGCTAGATCTCTCGTCAATTGATTCTTGGATGCCAAAACTGGTTGGCACGCAACTTGGCCAATCGACATTAGCCAAAAGCCAAATTTGGTACTGCTTTCCGATTATATCAAGGATACAGTGAGATTTCTTCCACCTGTGTGAAGCAGCTCGTGTGAATCAGATTCGACTCGAAGACTGTGTAACGCTCAAGCAATTTTGCCGTCAGTCTTCGTCAGAAAGATCAGAAATATCTAGGTGATCACCTAGACGAGCTCCACGATTAAATGAAGAACTCCCGCTTCTTAGAAAAACAAACTAGTCTACGTTGGTGGTTAGACTTTCCATTATAATATTTTACGGTCACAGAATACAGATGTAATGTTCGCAGTCCAAAAGTTTGGAATACACTAAACTATAAAGCAAAAGGAGATTGACCAATTGACTAAAAAACTTACTCGTAGTATCGGTATGAAACATGTGGTGACTCGAAGAATGATGGTTTAATTTAAAGGATGCTTTGAGGGCTTTCTAACGCAATTTGACATTTTATCATAACTCTCAGCATTACACGGCAATTATGTCTCAAAATCTAGCTCTAGAATGGAATCTCTTACGACACTTTTTCTGGTAAATTCAAAATACGAATTAGTCAAAATTACGTTTGAGCATTTTGCATATTCGTCAATTCTGACAGATAAAGATTGACGAAGGCTCTAGTTAAGTACAAACTAGAGAATTCACATGAAACAGTATCGAACATTTAGAAAAATGTAGGTACATTTTGTTGGACGGAAAATCCATTGTGTACAACTTACTAATGTAACGCAATTAATATGTTATTATTACTCAATATATTAAATTAGTCAAAAACTTTAAAGTTGTAAATGATAAATGATTTTATTTCTGTAAGTAGGTTTGAACAAACACTTTTACACGTCAATCGTATTTTTTTTAAACTAGATGGGGTCGGCGTTTCCTATCTGACTACTCTGAGAAGAAAGATCGAAACAAACTCAGAGGTCACAGTCTCTTTTAAAGTCCAGACAAAATCTTGGTCAGGTCATGTGAAAGCTATGTAGATCGGTGTCTGCAATGGTCTTTTGAGGAAATAACCACACAGATTGAGTGGACCTGTCCAGTCAGTGCACGCAATTGTCAGTAATCGTGCAGCTCAACTTAGACTCAAGGAGCTCAACGATTCGACGAACAATACCAAAGAAACGACATTTGAGTAGGCCGCATAAATTACTCAAACTGCCAGATCATGATTACGTTGAGAAAAATACAAAAATAAATATAAATAAATCAATGACCGACATAGTTCTCACATTCACAATAATTAGAATAATATTATAATAATCTTGGAGGACCATGTAGATTTGTGTCTGAAATGGTCTTTTGAGGGAAGAACCACACAGATTGAGTGGACCTGTCCAGTCAGTGCACGCGTGTAATATTCAATTTCAAATAAAATATAAATGGTAATAATCCGAATGTAATAAAAATTATAAGTTGTTATTAATACTTAACTGTTGTAACTAATTATTCAAATATATAATTTTAATCATTTGTTGTTTGTTATATTGTTTTCATACTCTTTGAATGCCATGCCACTGACATGTGATATATCTTGCTTGAAAAAAAATACTATGTAGGTATGTATGGGTGAAATAGGAAACCGAAATTTTTATGATTTTTTTATGCGGAGAATTGTGAAGGATTAGCATTACTAGATAAAATCATTCAAATCAAATCAATCATTTATTGTATTTTATCATTACATTTGAAAACAGGAATCATCAACATTATAAACATATGTCACCACGGAACAAATATAGCGATACCAGGTCTAGTCAATTTCCTTTAGCTTATTTATCACTGTTCACTGATTATTAAAACTATAAGTGATTATCAAATTTACTTTTTGATAATTAACCTCATTAGAGGGTTCTCTTTGTAAACTACACCCATTAAAGATGTATTGGCTAAAGTGCCTACTGATTGAAAAAATATTTAAGTACTAGTAGATACTCGTAGTTACTCACTTTCCAGGTTAAGATATTAGATTATAAGAAGACGTTTCATTTTTGTATGGGACTCCGGCCATAACTTGTACGCTTTACAAAACAAGGAAAACGAACCCCTGAATACAATAAAGACTGTTTTGTTTCATAATAACTAATATTTATTAGGCACTAAATAAAAACTGAAAATGTTTGACGTTTGTCATGAGAGTTACGAATTTACGACCATCGACAACCAGCCATGACCTGACAGGTTTGAGAGATGACATTTATATAACCTAGAATTATCCAAACTGTATAGTTGTTTTCGCTATTTTATGTTTAATCACCAATCACGATCAAATCTCGAAAAAAAAAACCATTTCTGGGTGTGGCTCATCTTGATTAAAGGTTATAAAAGTGTTAACCGTTATACAAAACCAAAGTCGTAAGAAGTTAAAAAGAAAGAAATTAAACCTAAAATACCACCGAAAGGAAAGCCACTTGCACGAAGCCGAGACTAACGACACTGACAGATCAGATGTGATGTCAAATAGCAATACAAAAAATATGTTTGAATTTTTCGTCCAGAAGTACCTACAAATCTACAATCCACAAAAGTAGTTTTTTCAACGACGAACCTCACTGTCTTAAATAAAAAAAGTTGTGTAAGATAGCTATCTTAATGTCACATAAATAGATGCCTTTCATATTTATATACATAACGTGTACGTGATAATATTAAGTTTTAATGTAAAATGATTTCTGGACGAACGCAGTATGCAAGTATGACGACGCTATAATCAATAGAATATGGCAATCATTTTAGAAACAATTTTGTTTTTAACTCAGGTTTCCCTTCAAAACGTATAAATCTTTCGCCTTTTCTATTATTTTTTGTGCGGAAGTAATCAGGGGAATATTCATTAAAGAATAGTTTTCCTCAATTAGTGGATTTTTATCCTCTTTTTTCATTACCGTACACTTTATGGCCGAAAATGAGACATCTTCTTTGTGCTGTTGCACGGTGGTCATGTAAGTACATACAAATGATTAAATATCACTTATTCAGCTAATTAATACTTGGTATTTTGACTTGGTGCTTTAAACGGCGTCGATAGTGGTGCGTCTCATAACGTAGGTATAAACTCATTTGGTCTAATTTCATTTTATTATCGTTCATGAGATATAATCAACGTGAGATATACCAACTGTTGATATAATTTCTTTACATATAACATTTATTTATTCTAAAACTTAATTAGTATAACGTTGTTTGATGTAACGTTTATGCAATCGAAAATCATTTGGTCTAACGTTTAATATGTATATTGTTTATTTAATCGAAAATCATTAGGTCTAACGTTTAATATATATAAAAAACGTCATTATGGTTAACACCCCGACTCGGATAGGTTAGGTTAGAAGGCTAAGGCGGGAGCTCCGCTCCGCTTCGCTCCCGCCTTAGCCTTCATGGTTATTTTTTTAAACCACCCATCTCCGACCTATCTTAGCGCAGGTGGTAATCAGTTACTAGTTATGTTTAATATCTACTTAGGTTACTATTAACTATAACTACAATAGAACTTACAAAGAATAAAACAAAGAAAAAATACTTTTAAATATTTATTAAACAAAATACAAAGTTATTGTTTTTTTAAGCTTAAATTAGAAGCCACAGCTCGTAAAAATTCACAATCTGAATATTCGTTTTTCCGTTGCAGTGTAATAGGTTGTGGAGGTCAGATAGGCAGTCCCTCCACGTAGAATACTGGTATTCAGCTGCAAGCAGTTAGTCTGGAAGCAACAGAGTTAGGAAAATGCAGGCAGATGATGATGATGTGTCTGTCAAAACAATAATAAAATCATTAATAGGTTTAGCACATCTTTCCGCATGATTTTAATTTTAACCCCAAACGCCTACCATACGTCTCACAGAGCCCCACGAATTTAAAATCGTGAATATTTTTGCGCCCGAATTTCATATGAACTTGTTAGTTCATGTACCCTTTCCCCGGGCCAACCGCTCGTCGACCTCGGAGGTGCGTGTGTTTGACTCTGGTAAGTAAAAAACTATAGTCGTAAGTATGTACTTAACTTTTTAAAATCGATTTTTTGTTATATTGTCTCAGTTTAAAATTGATTCTAATAACGTCACTATCGAGCGGGGTGGATCTGTCAGAACAGATCTGTCAGACGAAGAAAATATACCAAACGATGATTACAGCGATGATGTGGAGTCTGGTGTAGGACTACAACATTTATCTACTAGAAGAAGGTTGCGGGTCTAATTTCATATGCATAATCAGCCTATAAGGTTCCCACTGCTGGGAAACAGGCCTCCTCTCTGTGAGAGGGAGTGGGCCGTAATTCCATATGCGAAGAGCTAATTGCAGTGAAACCGGAGATATTTTTTTATAACTTGATCTACTCGACCTCGTGTTCTAGTTGCTCCACCGGTCGTCGCACTCGCTGATGGCCTTCGCTCGATATTTCTGCTACGTCGTAAGCTTATCTGCCCATCCTCATGGACAAAAGATTGAAAGAAGGTTCAAGTTTGTAAAGTGATTAGCTAAACATTTTTGCTGCTCTGCTAGTCTCTTTTTGGGCCCGCCTACAATCTCTCGAAATCAGAATCGCTATTCAACGCATCCTCCACAGTAACGAGGGAACCTCATCATCAGCAGTTCCAAGTAGCAGCGGGGCTAATGAAAGGTTGTTGGTTCGAAAATTCTGTTCCACTTGCGACTACAAAGAGACGCAAAACCCAATACGTCAGTTTCGAATGCAAAGGATCAATTTACATCAAATGTTCAAAAAAAGCTGTGCAATTGCTGTCATAAAGAACTATAAGTTTAGAGCCTGCATTTTTTTTTAATCTTGATGTTATTTACATTTATTTAATTTATTTTATTAAGTTTGTTGATTATTGAATTAATAAAAAAATATATAAAAAAGATTTTTCTTTATGTGATTATTTTTATGGGTCTGATTTTTCAAATACGTTAGTTTGTAATCCTAAAATAAGAGAAGTTAATAACTAATCAAGATTTTAAAAGAAAAGCTTTTAAATGAGTTTTTTCTCTAATAATTAGTTTGATATGTGCCTTTAAATTAAAAACAATGCTTTACTGTACTAAATTTTACAAAAGAGAATAATTTACTTCCGGATCCCAAAGACGCATGCCAGGTGGTTGCGTGACAGGTGAGGTAATAGGTGGTAGGTGTTAAAGGGTTAGTCCGAAAGGGTTACCGTGGCCCCTGGCACAGGCAACTGAAGGAACACGGATGGGTTTTAGCCAGTAAGAGTCAGACACGCCTCCCGCTTCGCCCAGAGCGGGAGAAGTTATTTGATGATTTCCAACCCTAAAAATAAAAAAGGGGGGCTTAGAGTCATGTGCTGAATTCAAGGTTATAGTATGCGCGTTGATGTCTCTCTGCCACCCTGTCTACTAGAGAATTGCCGCATAATTGCTATTATTTATGCTAAATATTCCTACTACAGTGCTAGCAGACGTATTGTAAGGCGATACAAAAATAACTTTAATGACAACACCAATGAAATAATGCAAAGGAAATCGATAGTTCTACTACACACGTAGTTTGACCTTCATGTATCATGTGTGAATGCGGTGTACGTTCAAAATATTGATCAGTCCAATGCAGGGATTTTTATTTTTTTATATGCTTTCTTGGGGATGAGATTTTGGATCTTATTCAAATCTCCATATTTTATCATTCAAATCACAATATCTGTCTCTAAAACCCACTTTACCAACGATCAATATTTTTTCCCGAATTATACGAGTACATTGGATCGTTCCGATTCGCCACATTTTATCTCGCACAAAGAACGTATTGACAACTCATGATCGATGATAAATTGATATTACGCGAAAAATATTGGTCGTTTCATAGAAGTACCTACACCATTTCTTGGCAAGTAGCTATGGGTATTCTGCGTATGTTAAAAATATTTACGCTCATATGTACGTGTGACGGTAGGATGTTTAGTTTCGCTTGAGCCCCTTCCAAACACGTGGAGACTTAGAATTGATCTGCAACTTGACCCGCTAAACGATCCGCAACGTGCCCCGGTCATTCATTAGCGCCGATATCAAAACATGTTTATAAAATATAGTATGAGCTTAGGTTTACGTAATAGATTTTTTTTCGTATCGTAAAATTGTTTTTTTTTTTTCTAACTGGCCTTATACTAAGATGCGTCAAATACACTATTTTAGTATGTGTTTGCACATTGCGTTTGTTTGGCGTAGTGTTAGTCGAACTTATGCAAAGCGGAGACGCAGCGTAGCAGTCTCGTAACACTCGCGTAGCAATGGCGTAGACGTAGCGTAGCAACTCGTAGCAGCTCGTAGCAGCGCGAGACAGCGTTGCCGCCGCGAGAACGTGATTTTTATTTTATTTTTATTGAGAGGAAAAGCATACAGTTACATTATAAGGACTTACAACTAGTTTAACAAAATAACAATTTGGTTATAAAGTAACCCACAACGCTGTCCACAAGTAGGCATAGAAGTTTAAGAAAAAAAGAGCTAATCGCTAGGAACATTAATAGCAGTACGTATGGCAAATACTTAATTAAAAGTTAAATGATAAAAAAAATGGTTATAGACTGAAAACAGAAAGAAATATATATATATATATATATATATAAGAAATATATTTAAAAAAAAAATTGTTCAAAATTAAAGTAAAAAGATAACAAAGTTAAACAATATTACTATATTATGGAGCACTTGCTGTGACATCTAATAGGGAATGGCGAATGAGGCTTTTAAATTTACCTATTGTGCAATTGAAGATAATATAATATAATAATATGAGACAACATCCACACAAGGTCTTCAGGTCCCGAACTAGGCAGAGCCTGTATTACGGTAACCTGATGACTGATATACATACTTATATACATATACACACCCAGATACAGGTCAAACAGACATGTTCATGCACACAAATGTTTGACTTGTCCGGGGATCGAACCCGGGACCAGTGGCTCAGAAGGCAGGGTCGCTACCAACTGCGCCAACCGGTCAGTCTATAAATAAAAAGTCGATAAAAATGGTAATTATTTTGAATAAATATTTATTTATTCAAAATAATTAAGTACCATTTATTAACAACAAAAAACAATAACATAATCCATTATTTTTTCATTATTATTTTTTATTATTATTAATTTAACATATTTATGTTAATTAAAAAAAAAGAATTTCAATTTTTCAGTACAAATCGGCAATTTCAGACTTTAACCCCTAATGTATGCAGGTATGCCATGTTCTATCAACGCATTTTCAAGAAATGATATCAGGTATCAGTGGCGAAGGGTGAAATATTGAGAGCGGTAAGCCAGAAAACTTAACCTTGAAAAGCATGTTTCCTCACAAAGCAAATAATCTGTCAAGCAGCAATCTAAAGCTATTAGACCCGCCATCCTACTGACCTGCTACTTTGTAAATCTACTTACTCTAAATTAGTAATTTCAACTTATTACACTATCTACTTACCGCAAATACCTAATTTCAACGTACGTCTATGTAACTGCTTTCACTACACACAACAACAACACAAATAAACACAGTTCAACTAAAAAAATACACAAATCACTATTTTATACCAAGCAATAAATTCTAAAATAGCTAACTATTAAATTCAAATATAAATTCAATCAACAACGCATGCAAGCTATGGTCGTTTTAATGTAATGTAATTACGTCAAATTGTCTGTCAACATAAAATGTCATCAAACATTCGTCCGATTCGATACGAAATTCAACGACGGATAACGACCCATCCCGCTCGCGCGCACATATTTCCTATATACATCTCGCTCGATTATCCGAGTAAGACGCTCAGAGTCGGCTTACTTTAGTTCTAATATGGTGGGCTGGGTAGTGACCTTCAAGTGACGTCATGACGTTCTTTTGCTAAGAGATTTTATCGGCGAATAAGCCGATCGCTCCTGCGGTTTACTTTATAGCAATATGTTGTAAAAGAGCAAATTTTGTTGATTTAATGTCCATCAGTGTAGGCGTTTTGTAATTTTTCTCTACTTTTAAAAGTACTGATTGTGCCATTGAGAGAGTGATTGTGTTCCAAACTTCTGAAGGGAAGCCGGTGGGAATGGGCTTATAAGGAGGCTGCGGCGCTGATAGGTATTTTTATAATTATTTTTTCTTGTCCTTTTTTTTTTAGGGTGGGGAATCATCAAATACTTCTCCCGCTGGACCAGAGCCGGACGCGAGAGATCGCCACCGCCAATCGCCTCCACGAGGACACGGCGGTGCTCTGACCAAGCCGGGCAGACCTCCACCGTATGCTCCACCGTGTCCTCCGGGCGATCCACACAATGGTGACACCCGGGCGTTTCCTCCCGCTAAAGCCGTTCCCTAAAGCTTAATTCTTTCCCACAGCCACAGCTGACTTATATACAAGTAAAATCAGCGTCTGTAAACAATACAATAAATAAGACATTTTTAATTTATTTCAAAGCACTATTTATGTATCTCGCTCGTGTTGATAATACATACCCTCTCGCTCAAGGTTGCACTGGCACGTGACTTACTTATTGTTTGTACGAATGTTTAACTGCGAATGCATAAATAATGATTATTAAATGGGCCGTGAAATCGCGTTTAAACTACGACACTACTACCGTCTACTATCGTTTAGTTCAGAACTCTCGTTCCTTTTCTGTGAAAGAAGGATGCCTTACAGTAGCCATTTTGTTACAGGCTCATGAACCGGGTTATATTTTTTGAGTAGGTAATAAAAAAAACGGTGGATCCGAAATGAGGCAGATTCTTATGTGGCATAATGTGACATATAAGTCACTAGTAAATGCAAATTTTTTTTTTTTTTTTTTAAGAAAATAGTATACCTCAATACGACAATTTTAGCATTAATCATTAAAATCAAACTTCTTGCCAATTTAAATGTGTGCCGCATTATACACAAACTAAAACCAGTTACAAATGTAGTTTTGGCTTGATATAATAATTAGTGATATCGAGAACATTAAAAGCGACTATTCCACTAATGAACCTCTAGAAATTTCTTTGTTCTCGTTGCCTTTATCATGTTCCTAAGCTTCTAGAATCTCTGTTGACAAAGATTCCTCTTCATAGCCTCGGATCTAATGTGCAATCATTACACATATGTACAACTAGTCACATGCACGATAATCACTTCGCAGTATACATATACAATAGTTAATGTTATCGCAACGAGACGGGTCGCGGTTCTTCAATGTCCCTAGTACCTACTGTACTCTAACGCACTTGATATGTAAAAAGTCAATGATTTATTTTGTTATTGCTTAGGTACGTGGTTAAATTTGACCAATTAGGACCAATGTTTGGTTCATTTTGTTCGTAGCTTCAATGAAGACCATAAAATGTATAAAGGTTAAGGTTAGGTTAGGTTAAGAACATCTTTAACGAGGAACATTTTAAGACTCATTGTGTGATATAATGTCAGCTTCAAAGTTTGAGTAAAAACAGTTTACAAAACAATTAGCAATAATAAAATGGCTGTAAAAATAACAAAACCGAATAATAATTAATTTACTAATGTATACAAAAGGCCTTACATTGCTCTGTCGTAACATTATAACTTAAAACTGTAGTTGCTCAAAACTGATCCCAATGTAATCGATAAAAAAAGAAAATAAATATAGGTAGGTACATATATAATATATATATTACTTATTTGATAAATACGAAATAACTTAAATGACACGTTGTTGAAAATTAGTTATTTATACCGTTAGACTTAGAGATTCTTATTCTATCGATTGGTATTTTTAAAATATTGATATCTAAAAAAAACTCTTACATCACATAGTTTCCATAGGCCTAGACAATATTTTTGTTAGAAAAAATTTTTTTTTCTTAAAGGAGAATGACCAAATTGGACCAAAAATTGGTAAAAAAAGTCAAAGTCTGCCCCCAGATTTGCCACATAACTCATTTGAAATAAGAGTTCAAATGAAACATTTTATTCTATGGAACCGAAAAAATCTGTCCCACAGAAACATAAATATAACCTAAAATGTGATTTTATGAAAAAGTTGCATATTTTACTTTTTTACACAGGTAGGTGACCTTTTCTTATCGCAGATAATTAGCTTACACGCGAGTTTGCTTTCTTTGTACATTGCTCAATAGTTGTGTGAGCGAGAAGGCGATTGAGCCACCTTCTCGCTCACACATGTATGCGCTTTGCATTGCAACTGTGCAGTCCTTCTGTAACACTCTTCGCTTATAGTTGTGTACTGTGCGAATATTTTCTGTGGATATCCTGTGATTACGTGTTTGACCCTTGCATTACGTTCCCTGGATCTGATTTTAAGCCCTGTGATTTGGATACACTGTTTTAAAGATGTTTCGTGCATCTGCTGGACAAGTGTGTCTAGTGTGTGGTAGATCAGTGCGGTCGATCAGAAGAAGAACACTAACTACGCAGCTTTTTGAAGAATATCCAATCGCTGCAAACAATATAACTGAACGAGTTCTTCCTTATCATGTGAGTAACTAAATAAAATACTTAAATGATTGCAATAATGACTTATTTAACCATGTAACAATGCATAGAGTGCATGTCACGAAAGAAAGCCCGCAGAAAATTGTGGTACTACATTTTTTTATGCAATGTAATGTAATGACATAGACACTAGCGCTGCGTCAAAGGGACTTCAGTAGCGGCGCTATTCATTCATTGGTTTATTCATGTACTAAATAACATTTGTTAAAAAGATGTGTATGTGTGATGTGTAATTGTATCTAAAACTATTTGTTTCAGATACAATTTAACAACGCCGAGTTTATCTGTCAGCCTTGCTGGCGACGCGAGGCGTACCCACCAAGACGTCGTGCGTCCAGTGAACGAGAACAAGAACCACCAGTACGCCCTTCTGAACAGCCAGCAGATCAACCTGTGATAGAACCAGATCAAGCCGAGGTACAACCAGATCAAGCTGTGGTACCGCATTCTGGTGATCAACGTGGAGCAGTAGTTGACGAACAAGATATTCAACATTCTATTATACAGTTACCACATATTAGTCGGGCACCGAATACTTCAAACTCTTGCATTTTATTCGGATGTACAGGCGAGACAAGGCATCGAATACCAAAGCACATGAAAATCCGTTTGTTGAAAGATTTTAACTACTACGCACCACCTTTTGCACGCGTTTGTGAAGAACATTTGCTTTTAAATGATTTTGAGATTTTATTGTCAGCCAGAAATGTAAGTCATGACTTTAACGAAGCTCACATCATGGACATGATGCAGATTTTGAAAACTATGCCGCAAGAGGGAAGGGTGGATTTTGAAAATATAGAAACCATGGATCCAAATGAAGTTTACTTTCTGACTGGTCGAAGTTTCGAACAGTTCAACAGAATGTTTGTAGAAACGCCATCTTTGTCTAGAAGGAGCAAAAGACCCAAAACCGCTTTGGCAGCATATTTGATTAAGTTAAGAACTGGTGAAGCCAATACAAGACTGGCAGATATGTTTCACATAAGCCGAACAACTTTAGAAAGAGAAATGAAAACCGCAAGAGACTGTATAAAAGAAGAATTTACACCTCTACATTTGGGTTGGGATCACATCACAAGGGAGCAAGTGCTTAGGCGAAACCTTTTTATACCTCAAACTCTGTTCGGAAACCGAGAACAAAACAAATGTATAATTATACTTGATGGCACCTATGTATACATACAAAAAAGTAGCAACTTCCTCTTCCAAAGATTGACGTATAGCCATCACAAGTTCTTAAATCTACTAAAACCATTCCTAATAGTCTGTTGTGATGGCTATATAATTGAAGTAGCAGGTCCCTATTCAGCGACTACATCCGATGCAAGCATTTTAAATAAATTAATTGGTGGTGCGAACAGTGTTTTTAATTGGTTTTTCCAAGAAGGAGATGTTCTCATTTTGGATAGAGGTTTCCGAGATGCCGTACCAAACGTAGAGTCTTGTGGCTATGATGCCCATATGCCTAAATCTGTTTCAAGGGGCGAAACTCAATTAACAACGGCTGACGCCAATAAGTCTCGATTAGTGACGATTTGTCGATGGGTCGTGGAAGTAGTAAATGGCCGCTTCAAGAGAGATTTTAAGATTTTCAGGCAAGATTATTTTAACAGAGCTCTGCCTCACATGCAGGACGATTTTAGGAATGCCGCGGCCATCACAAATGCTTTCCACGACCCAATCACTGATAATGTTAATGCTTTTGGTTTTATGGAGAGAATTAATAATAGAGTCAATATTGAAAACTGTCTCGCACAGTATGTCATTGACCATAATCTTAATAGCCGACGGATTCCGTTTCAAAGTATGTCTGCCGAGTTACCTGATGTAAGAGAATTTCCAAGGTTGTCTGAGGAAGAACTAGTTATGTTTGCGTTAGGAACGTACCAAATAAAACTAGCCAGGAGTTATTATAGTGAACACGCTCGTAATGGCGTATATACAATAGAAGTGTACAGAGAAAATGATGATTTGAATAATCTTTTAAATAATTATAATATAACTGATAATAACTTCTGGCTATTAAGAGGTAAAGTCCAATCTAGGCATACCCGAAGCCGAATTTATCACATATATATACTTGTAAACTCAGACCACCTTGGGTTGGAGGCTTTAAATCATTATTATTGTTCGTGTAAGAGTGGCAGACGTACTTTGGGCACATGTGCTCATGTAATGTCTATAGTATGGTTTTTGGCATATGCGCGGTACGAAAATATTGACTATCCTGCACAGTTTTTAGACAGTATTGTAATAGATGAAAATGATTTATAATACGCATTCTATATTACCATCTGTGCAGAATAGTGTCATGAATAACATTTAAAATAAATTGTTCGAAAATAAACAATTATTAAATAACTATGTCGTTTTTTTAATTCATTATTCATCTATTTATTTAGTGAATCCTTATAACAACATTTTTAACAAGCAGAAATAATATACAAAAAAAAATTGGTGCAAGCGAAAGTGTATTGTTGCAGTATTATATAACGTCGAATTACTCTGTAACTGTGGGTTGGAATTTGATTCGCATTTGCACACATAGTTAGTTCAACAGTATTAACCCACCAACAAAGAGTCAACCCTGGGGGCAGCAATTTTTTTTTTGGTCCAGTGCCCATACTAATTTGGTCATTCTCCTTTACGTGATATAAATTGAAGGAATGCTGTTTCAAGTATTTGGAAATCTTGGTAGCATTAGAAACTGGAGTTCTACAAGGTGATTGGAAGATGGGTGCAAAGCTTTAAGGCGAAGATAGTATTTATTTATTTTTTATTTATTATTAAACTTACACACTATCATTACAGGAAGCCCCAATACAATAGTGGTTTGTGAACTGAACTTTCAAAATATATATAAAGTTATTTACTTTACTATTTATGTACACACAATAATAAATTTAAAATAATAAACCTAACCTATTTAAATATAACTAACAAAATTCATCAAAATTCTTGCGAATTCACTCAGATTGCACGAAAATATGTCAATCCTCTCATGCACTTCGTTTAGAACCCGTATTGTCCGGGTGAGAGGTGTTTTAGCCAGCAGGTTGGTTTTGGCTGCAGGTACAGCCAGCAGTGGCGGTCGCCGCCGCCTCCACACGTACTGGTCTGGCACGCACAGCTTCAGATGACGCAGTACACCCGGGTTATGTGCTACTCCACGCAGGAGCTTTAGCGTATACGCCGGGAGAGTAAATTCTCTGCGCACTCTTAGTTCGTTGTATGATGGGGACCATACCCAGTACAAACAGTGTAGGATACATCAGCGGGTAAAATGGGTAAACCCCATAAATTTTGAAGTACAAGTGTCTTGTAAATTTATTCTGCACTCGCTCCAGCATAACATTGTATTTCGCTTCATGGGGAGTCCAAATCACCGCACTGTGTTCCAAGTAACTCCTTACCAAAGTGTCATACAGCACTCTGAGCGTGGTAATGTTGGTGAATCCCTGCGACTGTCTCAGCACGAAACCCAGGTTCCTGTACGCCATCTTGCAAGTTTTAACTATATGATCCCGGAAAGTTAGATCCGTAAATGTTGACGACACGTTTGGTGTAGTGGCTACAGTGGCTAAGTGTAGTCAGCGAAACCAAATGGTCCTGGGTTCGAATCCCGGTAGGGGCAAATGTTTGTATGATGAATATGGACATTTGTACCCGAGTCATGGATGTATATTTATAATATGTATGTATTTACGAAAAAAAAAATGTATTTAAGTAGTGTATCAACCATCTGGTATCCATAACACAAGCCTTAAGTGCTTAACTTGGAACTAGATGGTGCTGTGTGCAATGTCAGACGATATTTATTTTTTTATTTATAAATGTCATCACTGAGCATTTCGCTGTATTGAAATAGAGTTTATTTTCATGGCTCCATTTTACCACTCTACCTATGTCTTCCTGCAATTTCTCACAGTCCGACTCACCCCTGACCTCGAGCAGCAATTTGAGGTCATCTGCAAACAATAAACATAAACTATGTTTGACTACTTCTGGTAAGTCATTTATCATTAAAATAAATTCGAAAGGACCCAAATTGCTGCCCTGGCTCACGCCTAGGCCTAGGCCTAGGCCGCTCGCGCCTAGGCCGCTCGCGCCTAGGCCGCTCACGCCTACGCTCAGTAGAGACAGTTTAGAACAATTTAAGTCATGGTTGTCTTAGACGAAGTCTTACCATTTTTTTTAACCTAATTTTTAAGATGTTTTTCGAAAATTGCCAAAATTTTAACTAAACTGGTTATTTATAGCTAAATTGAATGATAAATGAATTCATTTTTATTTTATTTAATTAAAGTAATGTGTAAGCAATCTAGCAAAACATGTTTTAGGCTTCTGTGTCGTTAGACATTTTTTTTACAGACGTTTAAAGTTCATATAAATTTTAAAAAATCATAAATCATTTTTGAAAACCTTATTTAAAAAAAAACGAAGGGTGCTTTTTTTGTTCAAATATTTTTGAAAACATGCGTGATAATCGCTCTTTCCTTTGAGGTATCATTTACGAGGATATTTTACAAATTATTGAAATTAGGATCTACAAACCAATTTGAGGGAGAAATTTTAAATTTTAGGCAGACTAATTAAAACAAAATTTTTGCTTAAAAACTTACGCTAAGCTTACTTTATGTGTTCGAAATGATAATTACTTAAATTTTAAGAATTTTTTGCACATGTTGCACATGTTGACTTGCCGAAGTTGGGTTTCACCGCGTGGAACCTGGAGTCAACCCAGGCAGACATGAAACTGACGTCGAAGAAAACATTTTGGCAGCATTTCAAGCAGATCCTACTACCAGTACCAGAGCCGTAGCTCAAAATCTAAACATTTCACAATGGGAGGTGTGGCATACAATGCACCAAAATGACAAATATCCGTTCCATGGTAGGGGTGTGCAAGGTCTGGAAGAGCAAGATCCCCAAAGAAGAATACAGTTCTGCCGTTTCCTCCTCAACAGAGACATCGAAGATGCGTGGTTCCTGAAATCAATCTTGTGGACGGATGAAAGCAAATTTTCTAGGGAGGGCATTACAAACTTTCATAACCTCCATGAATGGGCCGACAGAGACAATAATCCACATTTTAAGAAGCGAGTGTCGTTTCAGGGAAAATTCTCTGTCAATGTATGGGCTGGAGTAATTGGCAGGACATTGATTGGGCCCCACTTCTTACCAGATAATTTAAATGGTGAAAATTATTTGCACTTTCTACAATTCGATTTACCAGTTCTGATAGAGGAAACCGGTGTCCCGATATTCGAAAGAGACCGAACAGTCGTCTTTCAGCAAGACGGCTGTCCAGCGCATTGGACGTTAAATGTAAGGTAACACTTAAATAATTGCTTCCCTGACAGCTGGATCGGCAGAGATGGACCCATCCCTTAGCCCGCTCGCTCACCAGATCTGACCCCGCTGGACTTTTTCGTTGGGGCCGGGCCAAGGAACTGGTGTATACGAATATAGAGATGATAGATGATGAT
This sequence comes from Brachylomia viminalis, assembly GCA_937001585.2. NCBI lineage: Eukaryota > Metazoa > Arthropoda > Insecta > Lepidoptera > Noctuidae > Brachylomia > Brachylomia viminalis. The sequence continues at coordinate 5,758,087 of OW443302.2, read as the reverse complement.
GATAGATGATGTGTGATATGGTGCTGCTGAGCCCGTCGATCGGCGCTCTGAGGACGCTAGTTGCGATATGTGAGTCCTATGCAGTGTCCCATGGCCTCAAGTACAATGTCACGAAGAGCGAACTGATGATGTTTAAAGCGCGTGACATAAAATATTCAGATGTCCCGAGTGTCACGCTATGTGGTGCTCCTTTATCATGGGTGACTAAGTTTAAGTACTTGGGTCACTGGGTCACTGAGGATCTTAGGGACAATATAGACGTAGAGAGGGAGCGCAGATCGCTGGCTGTTCGATGTAACATGCTGGTTCGAAGATTTGCACGTTGTACAAATCACGTAAAGGTAACGCTTTTTAAAGCTTTCTGCCAGTCCTTTTACACGTACAGTCTTTGGACCAGTTTTACGCAGAGGACATACAGCGATCTGCGTGTCCAATACAATAACGCGTTCAGGATACTGTTGGGGCGGTCGTGGCGTTGTAGTGCGTCTGGTATGTTTGCGGAGGCGCATACTGATGACTTTTACGCCATAATTAGAAAAAGGTCCGCATCCATGGCCGGCCGGCTGCGTACCGCCACTAATAGTCTCCTGAGCGTGTTCCGAGATCGGTGGGATTCCCCTTTGCTGCGCCACTGGATGAGGATCCACACCAGTTAAGCGATTTCCTATTTTTATTACTAACACTAGTTTTTAAGTAATTTTGTTATACTAACCCTATGGACTCCTGTCTGAAATAAATGATTTGAATTTGAATTTGAATGTTGAAATAAACACGAGAGAAGAATTGATGGAGAGAATTAATTCAGAGTTTGAAACGATGAAACTGGAGATCATGTTGAAAATAACAACAACAGAAGTGAGAAGACGTAGCCGTGCTTGTATTAGGAATCATGGCAGACATTTTGAACATGAACAATAAATAATTTAGATTCAAATGTTGTTTTAATTACTCCGCCTAAAATTTAAAATTTCTCCCTCAAATTGGTTTGTAGATCCTAATTTCAATAATTTGTAAAATATCCTCATAAATGATACCTCAAAGGAAAGAGCGATTATCACGCATGGTTTCAAAAATATTTGAACAAAAAAAGCACACTTCGTTTTTTTTTTTAAATAAGGTTTTCAAAAATGATTTATGATTTTTTTAAATTTATATGAACTTTAAATGTCTGTAAAAAAAATGTCTAACGACATAGAGGCCTAAAACATGTTTTGCTAGATTACTTACACATTACTTTAATTAAATAAAATAAAAATGAATTCATTTATCATTCAATTTAGCTATAAATAACCAGTTTAGTTAAAATTTTGGCAATTTTCGAAAAAAATCTTAAAAATTAGGTTAAAAAAAATGGTAAGACTTTGTCTAAGACAACCATGGCTTAAACTGTCTGTACTATCTTCGCCTTAAAGCTTTGCACCCATCTTCCAAGCACCTTGTATATAGGCACAAGGTAAATAGATTTTGATTCATGATCTCAATGCCACAGCACGCAAAGATATAGTCAATACAATGTTGATTTAGGAATGATATTTCTTTAAACATAGTACCCTTTTCTACGAGGATGTTTTTGTTTCTTTGTGCTCCGGTAAGAGATTCCCAAAGTATAACCAAAGATTTTTATACTTATGACTTTCATTATCTCTTTCTATCAACGTTTCCGTCAGACCAATCATATCTGGGCTCATTTTAAGATCCAAAAGCTCTGATAAATGTATTTCTATCAAATGAATTTTGCTTAGTAAGACGGCGATGTTTTGGTGAACTACCCTTAAGAATTTAGAGGTCATCCCTTTGGGACATGCTTATGTGGTTGCCGTGAGAGGTACCAAGTACGACCACCTCTTCGTCGGTGACCACAGCATTAGTTTGAGGTCTAGAGTCTTTTAGTATCGGTTTCGACTCCTAACGGCGTCTTTGTGCAAGTAGATTATGAACTGAAGCAGAGGGATATTTTTTGAGATATAATAATCGCTTTGTAAGTATGAACGCGGCCTGCTACGATTCTTATAAACTCCTTTTGCTGCGTTTTAGCAACGAAACACGCCGTTTTACACGTGTTTCGTCGCTGCGGCAGCGCTGTGCCAAGGCGAGAATATATCCTTAGAGAATACACCGATAGGACTGATGCCTGCTAGGGTTGCGGAAAAGTCCGAGAGGGATACCGTGGCCCCTGGCACAGGTAACTGAAGGAACACGGGTGGGTTTTAGTCAGTAAGAGTCTGACACGCCCTCTTGCTCTGCCCAGAGCGGGAGAAGTTATTTGATGATTTCCCATACACCGATTGTACCTATATACAAGAATTTAAAATAAAAGAATACCTAAATAAAAATTTTGGCACAATTTGTTGATCCAATCGACACATTTTGCCAAAATTTAACCATTAGTTACTATTTTCAACTAATGCTTGAGCTAACTAAGGATCAAAAAGCCGGACCTAAGACTCTTAGGTTAGTTCTGTAGTACTCGCAACTGGCGTGTAGGTATGACATAAAGAACGTAAACGAAGCAAAAGGAGGAAGTATGTAGGGATCGTAGGTGGTGTTCTGTGGTTTTTGCCTCCGGAAGAAGGCGCGAGTATATGTATTAAGTACTACTTTGTTAAGTATGTGCTACGTAGGTATGATCAAGGATGGGACACATGATTGTGTGACATTGTAAAGTAGATACATGATAACACAAGTGTGTTGACGTGTTCATCCGACTAATCTACATAGATTAACTGCACATGCACATAGGGCAATTAAAATACTTGGGATATTCTGAACACGAAATGGAAAGCCTTCCTTGTATCATCATGCGCTTGGTTAAATAAACCTCATTGTGGCTCTTGCTAAAAGATTTAAATAAACACTAAAATTTCGTTAATTCCGGCGATAAGTCCCGTCTTTGAGGAGTGGCTAGAGAGGCGCCACGGCGTCCTCACCTTCCGCCTGACGCAGGTCCTCACCGGACACGGTTGTTTCGGGAGGTTCCTGTTCCGGATAAGGCGGGAGGAAACGCCCGGGTGTCACCATTGTGTGGATCACCTGGAGGACACGGTGGAGAATACGGTGGAGGTCTGCCCGGCTTGGGCGGAACACCGCCGTGTACTCGTGGAGGCGATTGGCGGTGGTGATCTCTCGCGTCCGGCCCCGGTCCAGGCCATGGTATGGAGCGAGAGGGCATGGGAAGCCGTCACCTCCTTCTGCGAAGCAGTAATGCTCGCGAACGCGAACGCGAGCGCGGAACGCGTGAGGGAGAGGCAAAATTCGCGCCCTCACGCCCCTAGCCGCCGCAGGAGACGCCCTGGGCGTCGGGAGTCCCAAGCCGATTCCCGGCCACCGTAGGCGGACGGCGAGCAATGGGTAGCTCGCCTTCCGATAAGGACCAGGCCTGGGTCGACAGCGCGTTGTGTTCCACTCGCGCCTCAAAGAGATGTCAGCATCAATGACGGGGCCCGCTAGGGCCGATGCCTGCCAGGGTTGCGGGAAAGTCAGAAAGGGTCACCATGGCCACTGGCAAAGGCAACTGAAGGAACACGGATGGGTTTTAGCCAGTAAGAGTCTGACACGCTCTCCCGCTCCGCCCAGAGCGGGAGAAGCCTATTGTTAGCAACCGAGCACAAATCCAGATTTCGAGCTGCCACTGAGAAATTCTTGATGGAATAACCCAGCAATACTTTACACGACCTGGTGACCATCGCACCCAGGGTATCATGCTCACCAGTAGCGCTTGCGCCCACTAGACCAACCACAATTTTTACCCGACTATGGCAAAGCCAAAAGGAAGGCCTATGATTTTAGCAGTCAATGTAAGTCAGTCTGACGGCACGGTTGGTGCAGTGGTTAAATGATTGACTGCTACGCTGCGTGTCGCGGATTCGGTTCTCGCACGGAACAAATATTTGTATGACCTACAAGTAGCACCCACAATACAGGAGAAATTCCTAGTGTGGGCAAAGTTTAAATAAATATATATATAGATTTGTGTTAAGTACGTGTGTTGCACCGTAGCGCCTAAACTACTGAACCGATTTTGTTTTTTTTTTTTTTTTTTAATTCGAAATTAAGCTCAAAATTAACATAAAATAAAAATTAAAATAAAAAATCAAAATAAAGAATTACATTAAATACACATATTACATTAAATAATAATCGCAGGCGCTAGCGTGCAGCTGCAGCCACCTCCGCAAAAAAGGCGAGTCCCACCGCTCGGACAGCACACCTAGGAACCTGTTCGAGCTGCCACGGCCACGGCGCAAGAGCGACGCACTCCTTTTTCTAATTATACCGTGAAAATCATCGGTTCTAGCCTCAGCGAACATCGCTGACGCGCTACAATATCGTGGCCGCCCCAACAGAATCCTAAACGCATTGTTGTACTGAACACGTAGAGCGTTGTACGCCCGCTGAGTGAAGTTGATCCACAGGCTACACGTGTAGAAGGTCTGGCAGTACGCCTTGAACAGGGTTACCTTCACCTGCGAAGAACAACGCGCAAACCTACGAGCCAACATGTTGCACCGGACAGACCACGCCCTACGTTCCCTCTCAATGTCCACATTGTCAGACAAATCCTCAGAGACCCAGTGACCCAGATATTTGAACCGATTTACCCTGTTCAAAAGTGATCCGCAAAGAGTGACAGGAGGTGCAGTTGAGTAACTTTTAGCACCCGCTTTAAAGATCATGTATTCACTCTTCTTTGGGTTATATCTGAGCCCATGGGCCTCTGCGTAAGTTTCACGGACACTCAACAGTTTACGTAGTGCAGAGAGCGAGAGGCTCAGCAGCACCAATGTCGTCCGCATAACTGATGTTGTTTACACAAACCCCATCAATAGAACACCCGACTTTAGTGCTGCTGAGATCCCCAATCAGCTGGTTCATATACAGGTTGAAGAGACGCGGCGAGGTCAACCCCCCCTGCCTCACGCCGCACTCCGACCTATATACATCCGAATACGACCCTGCCCATCTGACACTGTTCTGCTGATGACTGTACCAATATTCAAACAGCGATATAACATCTTGTGACAATCTCGTCTCGCATCGCAACATATGCCATAGCCTATCATAGCACACCATATCAAAAGCCTATGAGAGGTCTAAAAAGCATGCGTATACAGGTGTATTCCTAGCAGTGTAGTACTGAACAGTGAATAGCACTCTCAGTCGACAAGCCAGGCCTAAAGCCAAATTGAGCGCCATTCAGAATCAGGTGCCTACCCACCTGTTGATCAAGCAAACTGTCCAGCACCTTACTTATGACAGTTGCTAACGAGATGGGTTTATAATTAGAAATATCAGCAGAATCACCAGTTTTATTCTTAACAATAGAAACAATTACGGTGTACATTAAGTCATCAGGCAAGTAACTATGACTCACACACAAGTTGAAAAACAAAGCGAGAACTCTTGGCAGATGTACACCAGGGGCTCATGTGCACCACCAATACCCACAGGGAGGCTCGACACTGAGTTCAAGTTTTTTTTTGTACCTTTCCAGAAATCACTAAAGTTCTTTTTTGCATGATGCTCAGCTATACTATTATACATTTTCATCTGATCTTCATTATTTTGACAATATTTTAATTTCGATTTAAATATTTTTCTGGTTTCACGCATATCTTTGAACACAGGTCCAGTGCTAGGTTTACCGTTAAGTACCCAGGTTTGAAAACAAAGTCGAGCCCTCCTGTGTGCGTCACCGACAAACCTGCTCCAACCTGGTACATGTTTATGTCTTCTACAGTTAGATACATGTTTATAACAGCTGCACTCTGCTGCCTTAGTCAAAACATTTACAATTCTGTCATACAATTTACTAATTATTAACTTGTGGGCCTCATCAACACACATTCTATCAGCACAATGTGTGAACTCTGATGGGAAATCTAATAGTTATTAAGTACAATAATTAAGATAAGTTTCAATTTGCTTATTATTTCTAGTGCCCCATCTTATTTTATTAAACGACGACGTAATTATCTTAGTTTTAGGTAAAATTACATTCAACTAATAAGGGAAAGTGATCAGACCAATAGATGTCATACAGGATAGACACACTAACTATCGAAAGTCGCGCTGAACCAGTCACCACGCAGTGATCGAGCCAGCGACGACGCCCGTGTGCATCACTAATAAACGTATACGCGTCGGGAGGTAAAAGTTCCATGTCAACGCACGACCACATCTGTTCTGCACAAAAAGTTAATAGTTCACAAAAAAACAGCTCACCTGGGTGCGCGTTAAAGTCCCCAAGAATAAATACGGTTTCCACATCACTACTCTCAATTATAGCATTTAATTCACTCAAACACATAATAAACTCAGTCAAATTCTCAAATGAATCGGTTGGCATATACACTGTAATAACTAACTAATATGGTACCTACACGTAAATATCTAACCACGAAAAAACAAAATGAGATAATAATGAAATGTTTGGTGTTAAAAGAAAGGTCTTGACGAGCATATTGCCCAAATAATTCAATATTTATTTTTAAATTGTTAAAAACAAGCAAAATTGACACTGCGCTACGTACCTACAGCTAGGCTGTACAATAAAAAGCAAGATTATAATGATTTTTGACAAGAGTAAATAGGTTACCTAATTACTGACTTATTGTATTACTCTTACTTACGTTGCCGTAACGTTTATCAAGCGTTAACGGAAATGTATAAAATATAGTACATTACTGCAGCGGCAGCAAAAGAGGCATTGATGGACGAACGTGTAAATGTGGGCCGAGGCGAACATACGTAAGTCCATCAATGCCTAGTTGTGGCCAAGGTTTGTATAGTACTTTTCTCAAATAATGCGCGGAAATTAAAATACAATTACTTTTCAAAATCAATGACGAACAACGAAAAACAATATTATTTCCCGCGTTAAAGTGTTCATTTGTTTTTTTTTTCATTATACAGCTTTCTATTTGCAAGCCAGTTCGAAATTTAAATAAAACCTTTGATAAGTTACCTCTTAGTTGCCATGTTTCAGAGTAAAAGATCGTTCCATTTTTAAATTACACGATAGATATGAGATTACTATGTACCTATTTGGTCGCTAAACCATGACCATTGACTTAACCATGACAGATAGGGTTTTCATACAACTTTTGCCGGCCGCTGCTTGCATATATTTGGCCAGTAAAGCAATTTCGATTTATCTCGAAGAAGGTTGTCAAATTAATGCTCAAATTTCCAAGCATGTTTGAGAAAAAATAATAAGTTTAAAAAACTATAACCCTACTACGGAAAAATAAAAGTGGTCTAAACAATAAAATATTTCAGACAGTTTACACAGGTACAAAAGTGGTAATGGTAAAGCCGTGGTCGCAACCTGTATACCATGTGGGTGCCAGGAACACCTACAAAATTATAATGGCATGCGAACACAGCTTCACCTTGACAATTTTTGTACCTATTTCTTGATTTCTGTATAAAATATTTTCTTGTTTCGTACTTTTACGTTACAGTTTCTTAAACTTAAAAAAAAAATGTCTTAAAATGATGTATTTATGCATGTGAGACCTTCAAAAGGACTTATCTCCAATATTTTTGTAAACCGATAAAATATTAAAGCTCAGAGGACATGAGGAGAAGCAATTTAATTACGTGTAATATATAGCCTTCGAAAAGCATGTTATTTGACTAGTTCACCAAAGTCATTTAAAAAATCTTATCTGAAAGAGTATACTGAAGTAAATAAAACTAAGTTATGTAACTACTAAGAGGTCAGATAAACAGTTCTGCGTAAACATATAAATATTATGATTAAAAAGAAAACGGCCGTTTAGACAAATATTATTCAAATTAATTAGTTCAATGTTGCCTCCTTCCGATACTGTTGGGAAACTATGATTACTTCACTCAGTAAAATTATAATTGGGATAAAGTAAAGGGTTTATCAGTCATTCGAACCCTGTACTTATTATGTATTATTTTAAGCTATATGCTGGAGTTGCCAAAGTGAACATATACCAGAGGGGTAATACTCGTAATTAGTTTTAAAAAAAGAACGTTCGCAGTATAATCTCAGTCTCAATATATCCAAAATACCTCAAATTTCCCTACATATTTATATTTGACATTGATTGTCGCTGAGATGAGATTGCGACTAGATTTTGAACGTTTTTAATTACGGGAAATGGCTTTCTGCCCTTCTGAGGACCTAAAAAACGTCTCTGATACTCTCTTCTCTCCTCAGAAACGCCGCGATTAGCGTGGCCACCTACTGAGACCAAATCACCTATCATAATAATTTATTTTTACTTTTGCCATCGACTCGAAAAGTAGAAGCATTATGCTAGAAAGTATTTTTTTTTCTTTAATAAACAAACTTTTCTAAAACTTGTTTGCATATTAAACAGCAATCATTGGTGCCGATTCCCTTGTTCACAAACTAAACAAAATTTAAGTTGAATTCATCTTTTTCTTTCTATTTCATTATGAAAAGGACAGAAGATAAATTTTAGTTTAGTCCTGTCAAATTAATCAGCGCCTGACACTACTCCATACAAGTTTAGACGTGATTAAAAAGTTGACCACTAAAGTTACATCAAATTACGTCAGGTGCTGACTAATTTGACAGGACTAAACTAATATTTATCTTCTGTCCTTTTCATAATGAAATAGAAAGAAAAAATGCACTCACCTTAAATTTAGTTTAGTTTGTGAACAAGGGAATCGGCACCATTAGGGGTATAAAAAGGTTTCAAATTCAGAAAAGAGTTCCTTGCTTTACCATACCTTTGCCATGAGTAGCTAGCCAGAAAGACTCGTAATATCACTATGAAATGATTAATTGAAAAAGAAAACTGCGTCACATTGCTCATTAATGTGTACTATTATTGTGGTTAAAGCCAAACCTGTAAATTAGTAACTAAAGTTTCAATGAAACCGTTGCTAAATGCATGTATAAGTAAACTGCACGAATTAATGCTGCAATTACTAGAACTAAAAATGTTAAATGTTTCCAACTAAAACAATTAACAGGAAAACCTTTCAGAATAATAGCGGTCTATGGAAAACGATTATTATGAAATGATTTTCTATTACAAAAGATTATTTCCGGAGTCTGTCTCATAATGTTCCTTTCAATGACCTCGAGTTTTATTTGGCCTTAATGAAACTAATATAAATGAACTAAGATGTTTTTACTCTGTAGTCTGTCGTTTGAGAATAAATTGGTCTCTATACCTACAGCTATTTTAAAGACTTTTGAAAAGAAACTCTCGTAGTTTGTCCTTGAATATAAGTAAACCGTTATAGGGATCAAGCTTTAGAAACAAACGAAATACCGAATACTAAAGACTGAACGGTATAGAACTAAACTGATCTAAAGAGATAGCACGTGCGAGCCGCGTGAGTCGAGTCGTTATCGCGGTGCTGCATAATCATTGGTAACGAGATGGCAAGTAGGTCGCCACTACCTGCATCGGATCCCGCACCAATTTGCTGAGTGACATCGTAGTTACCTTTGACGATACCGCTATTGGAAATAGGTAACCTAGAAGATTATAGTTTTTCAAAGTGATTTTGCTGATCTGGGGGCACGGTAGTTTGCAAACACAAAAGTATGGGCATAACATATTTCAACATACTTTATGTGATTGATTAATTTAGTTATCCCTGTTGGTAATGACGTAGATGTAGACCCAAATGTTCATAATTATTCATCATAATCTGCTTGCTACCTTTGAATAAAAATCAATTGTGAACTTTATTAGATCAAGACTTACCTGTGTGGTTTGGTGATAATTTAGTCAAACTTCCTTGTACAGTCTTACCAAGGGGTATCGTGTTACCCAGTAACTGGTTTGTGGAGGTCAGATAGGCAGTCGTTCCATGTAGAATATTGGTATTCAGCTGCATCCGGTTAGACTGGAAGCTGACTCCCACATACTTAGTTGATAAAAAGCTAGGCAGAGTCTTGTGAAACAAAGCTTGCGACTGCATTTTTTAATCAATTTCTGGATATTTCAACATAAATCTCGCTCGGATAATGGTTCCAGTAAATGTTTAGTCATTTGTTGTTTTGATCTCTTCGTATCTTGGTAGGTACCTACCGTTGTTTTGACATACAAATTAATAGTCGGTCATACAATATTGTATAATTATTATCGTATCTATGTGCGTATTTTTAATAAAGAATAACAAACTACAAACAAAGTTGAAGCAGGTATATTTCGCCAATTAATTTAAATTGAACTATTGATTGACGTTGCCTAAAAGAAGATATAAGTTCTTAATCCTAATAGATAGACAATGATTTGTAATGGCTTCGTCAAAGACTGGTATTGTCATTTGTCAAAAAGACATTACTTATTTCTGCTCAGAACAGTAGAACAATCACTTGTATTGTATACCAATTACTTTTATAACACCGTACGTATCCATACATCGTGTGTATACGTACACAAACACCTTCATTTATTCCAAGGCTGTGTATATAATTCACAGCGTACCTTCTGTGGGTAAACGAATGGTGACAAATAAAGATACGCACGTGTCTGTGACGTCTCACCGCAGTTTCAACATGCTTATAGGTGTAAGTGTAGGCTATTCATTGATAAACGTACCTTACTGACGAACTGAGTCATTCATATCGACCGCCTAACTAAACAATGTCTACGACACACTTTTTAACTGAAAGTTCTGAAAACTGGGTGGTTATTGGGTTTTTCTGTAAGGAATTTCTCAGTAACTGTCCAGAGTCTGGGTTTGCGCCTGTTTAAACCGTGCCCACTCTTTTGCTGAGTAATACCACAGATTGTAATTACATAATAGTTACTACGTGTAATACTCTGGCCACCAGTTCGGAAAGATGTAGTACATTCAAGGCAGCCAGATATCTAAGTAGGTGTCTATATCTCTGCCTACTCCTTCTGAGGATACAGGTGTGTGTGTTTACTTAATATTATGTAGATTATGCTAATGTTATGTAAAAGCTTATAACTGACCAAATGATAAATTATAACGTATTTTTTTTCAATTCACTGTGATCTGTGATGTTCGAAAAAATCATCAAAATGTTTACATTTTAATAAAGTTTTGATAATGTTGGAACGCATTAATTTAAAAAGATAGATACGTATATATATTTTGTATTTTGAAGTACAGTCACGAGCACTAATATCTAAGTATACACTTTGCAAAATTTAAAAGCGATTTTCTCGTGGAATATTAATTGCAACTTTGAGATAAGACCTACCATATTAGTGCTCATGATTGTACTCGTAGGTACATATTAGTACCTAATATTGGTTATGTGACTGCGAAGCTATAATCATTTGCCTAGATAACCATCTTGCATTGTTAACACCATATTAATAATTACGACAAACAGTAGATTTTCCACTGTTGATAATTGTTTATTTCAGTAACGTTTCCACGTTGGTTCACGGTTTTGTTCGCGTGTCTGTGATGTCATCAAAGTATTAGATGTACATATATTGACCAAAAATGACTATAAGTGGTTTAATTCTCTTTGTTGACCAATGACGCTGACTCACAGGCGTCACTTCGATTCAAAGTATGCAGCCAATAGCTGCACTTTATGATAAACTACAATTGAAGCAAATTTCCGCGTCGTGATCTACATGACACTAGTTTATTCTAGTACCTACTATGCGTAGGTAAATATAAACATAACACCTGCGCCTGCGTTTGATGAAGGATTATTTAATCAATTATCAATTTATTATTTATTCAATTAGCGCTTACAGCTGCCACATACAAGCTTCCATTAACTAAAAACTATGTACCTAAAGTTTAATAAAAGAAATGAAAATACGCACAAAACTCTATAGGTTATAAACTAGATACAGTCCAGGTGTATATACACCTGGACTGTATCTAGATATTGGAGTAGTCTACAAACAGCCTGCAGCAGAAATACAAAAGTTTCTTGAAACTTATACAAGTAACCTAATCGAAAAGAAAATGACTATCATATTTGGAGACCTAAACTTGAATTTGCTAAATAAAGAAAAATCTAATAAGGAATACAAGACTATGTTAAAAGAAAATTGACTAAGAATACTAAATACAATTGATAAAATATACTGCACGCGTTACTTCAAAGACAATAATAGATCATGTATGTACAACCCTAAAAGATAATACTTTTCACATGGCTTTAGTAGAAAGCGCAATGTCAGATAACAAACAAATCTACTTCCAGGTAAAGAAAATCACACTGGAATATCCAAAAAAGTTACATACGAAGCTATCAATTACGACAACCGATATATAAATATAAAAGATACTACTTTATCTGACATACACTATGAATTCACAACGCTGGAAACTTATATTGTGGATGCTATATCAAAAAATAAAACAAAAAAGACTAAAATATTAAATTATAAATCCACTAAGACAAGATTGGATAAATAAACAACTGATTACATCTATAAACAGAAGGAATATTCTTTGGTATAAATTGAAACATTCATCACCTGAAGACAAAAACGTAGAAGAAAAGTTCCTGCAGCAGAAAAATATCGTATATCAAGAAATTCAATCAACCAAGAATCGGTACTATATGAAAGCTTTCAAAGATTGTAAAAATAATCCTTTTAAAATGTGGCAACTTATAAATAGTCTAGTCAACAACAAAACTAAACATACTAAACCTCTGTAAAATTAAACACTCCATCAGGCCAAATATCTGACACGAATGAAATCAGTGAGGGCTCGAATTTATTCTTCACAAATATAGGTGCAGAGCTTGCTAGTAGAATTCGAAAATCGTACCATATAATATATCAAGCTTTACAAGTATCAGTTAAAGAAAAGGACAGTATTGCTAACTTTACACAATTTAGACCTGCTACTATTGCTGATGTACTTGAAGCAATTAAAATGTAAAAATCGGTGAATCCCAAAGTGAACCTAAATTGATTACCTACGGCGGCGTTCCTCATGGCTCAGTCTTTGGCCCATTATTGTCCATTGTGTTACCCTATGTAAAATGTCTTCTTATAAATCTGTAATTTTTATGGTGTACATAATAAAGAGTATTCTATCCACGAAGTCGGCCTAAAAGGGGATATTGCACTGTATGCTGACGACACGAGTCTGTTTTACTCAGGTTCCTCAATTTGCTCAATCATAGAACAAGCCCAACATGATCTAAACCTGTTGCACACTTGGCTTAAATCAAACTTACTATACACGGTGATTTTTAATTCACTGTTAACCTTTCAGGGCGTGACAGTACCTAGTCATGATTATGCGTAACTTTTACTATGAGACTAACTCTGAAATGTCGAAAAAAATATCAGCTGTTTCATACAAAAATGCAATATTTATCCGATGAAAATGTATGCAACAGATGTATTTTTTTTTTTGCTATTTCGTAGCTGGTCTCATAGTGAGAGTTGTTTATAACCATGAGTTATTTCACCTCCTGCAAGGCTAACAGTGAATTAAAAATCACCGTGTATAATAAACACAAACAACAACACAGCAAACACACAAACATAACAAAACATACAACAACATGTTTTAACATAGCTAAAACACATTATATTGGTTAAATAAATAAATATATTATATTTACTGCTAAAAACAAAAAGATTGGTCAGCATGATAACTTCCAAATCGATGGTCAAGTACTGAATAGAGTGCAATATGAAAAATATCTTGGTCTTATAAGTATTTGACGATCAGTAAACGTGGAAACCACATATAGAATTTATTAGAATAAGCTCACATCACTAAAAGGTGCACTACCTGCCGAGCTATTCTGTAACGATCTCACCGTCAAAACTTAGGTGAAGTGAGCATGAAGTGAGTTGTCAAAAGTGTCAATCCCTAGCATCAGGTGGAATGATAGCTCACCCTACGTTCGCCTACGTTCTCACGGTTAGATTATTACAGAATCGACCGGCTGGAGTGCCATGCCTGCCTAAACAGGTGCAGTACAGTATATATACTCCATGGTTAAGTCCCACATAGACTATTTGATTGAGGTTTAGGGAACTGCTGCCAAAACAAACCAAAAAGTACTACCAGTTGCCCAAAATAACATAATTAGAACACTTTTTAAATGCAACTACAGATTTTTTTTACAAAGGTTTAAAAGTTATATACATCTTTCAAATATGTAAGCACAACACATGTACCTATGACTTGTCAAGAAAATACTAACTAGAAACATACACTCGCAGATAATATTTACAAAAAGGGTACAAACCTACAAAGTGTTAACAAGACAGGCTAACGATATCTGCAGCTTAGCCCAGCCTAGGACTAAATATTAAAATAGGAACACCGTGTATGAGGGGGCCAACTTTTATAATAAACTGCCTAAGGACATAAAAGAAATCAAATCGAAACACACATTAACACGAAAATTTTAAGAAACTTTACTACGTATTATTATAAATAACAAATAACTAAGAAAAAAAGACAAAAGGTTTCTTGTTTTTATTCTGCTTTTTTGTATAGACCTTAGTAAATACGCTACAATCGATGACATGCACCCTACGCGACTCGCTTAAAATTCAAAGTCAAAGTCAAAGCATTTATTCCAAATAGGCTCATAAAAGGCACTTTTGAACGTCAACATTTACATTTAAATAGAATTGATTCTAGTCGCCCCTTCCAAAGGGTAGTTTCGTATGGAGAAGAATGGGCAAGAAACTCCATCGTTACTCTTTAAAAATGTGTTACAATACTTTGTATACATTAATTATATCATTATATGTGAAGACGATGCACCTATAATAAAAATTACCCTACCAAAATAGGTAAAAATAATTTAATAAACGTAGCAATGATAAATAAGTTAATTAAGTGATAGATACATGGTGTTCACATATTTACAAACATTGTAAAAGTATACGATTTCCCTAATTATGTAACCAATTAATATGTCAGTGTGTGAGTTAAAGTAGTCACAGAATGTAAATCAATGTCATAAAAATAATAAACTATACAGTTAAAGTAGCAACAAGTTTTAATTCTGCTGTTCCTTGCGTAGAACTACCGTTCTTCTGATTTGTTTTGTTTGATAAGACAAAACCAAAAGCAAATGTGTTATTATAATGTTAGTTCAACGCTACACTTGATGGCATATATTGTTACCCTTCTGAGTTCTGAGTGAATTTGTAATTCTTGGAAATAAATATCTTTAACCGTTATCTTTCAGCAAATTATGTTACAGGGCGACCTTATCGCTCAGCGATAAAGCCGGTAAAATAAAAATAAAAAAAAAGACTTTCGGCATTGAAAGTTTCCAGATTGGTGTTCCTACTCAAGGGGATTACATGACCTAAACGCAACTTTATAATGCCTAAAAGTATATGGTCCCCTGCAGTAAACAAAATCAGAAAAATATATGATATTCTTCGGGATATAATGCTAGTTAGATAGTGTGTTGAAACAATAATACAACTAATTAAGATACCTCAAAAAAAATATTTTAACGATTAAAAACTATTTACATACAATCATTCTGTTTTTTTTTCAGATTGTTCTTCAAGCAACATATTAACGTGATAGTCTTTTAATTTTTTAGTTCATACAATAGTTTTTTAGTAAATAGAGAATTGCTTCACATTTCGTAATAAATTACCAGCTTTGTGTCATCGCGCTTCTCTTTCTTTTCTATGCAGTCCGACAGTGACCGCGCTTTAGGTGTTGTCAGCTCATTAAAACTACGACGAAAGATGTCTACTGCTGGACATACTAAGCCACCAAGCATCGCCAGTACAACTGGATATTATGACAGTCTTATGTTACAGGTGATTCACCGGAAGACACACATTTAATAGATTTTTTGGTGGTCGCATAGTCATTATTTGTTAACGATAAGTACGTGTAATCACATTAATATTAATGTGAATCAGAGAATCACTTGTGGGCTCATTTGGAGTTATTGGAGAGCATGAAGAAAACATCAATCAATCAATCAATCAACCATTTATTTGCAACGAATGTAGGTTACATTAAATACAGGTGGATTAGATAGGAGTGAGCCATGTAGGTAAGTACAATCTGCCTGGAAATAGGCACGCAAAAATTATGAAAATAGTTAAGAACCTATCCAGAAGTAAAATGAATAAGTCTGAATGATTACAATTATACTTAAGTACATAAATTAATATTGAAAAATGTCAAATCAAAATGTTACTATAAAATAACATTTTAAATAAATGTACAATAATAATAGGTCCATAAGTTCAAGTTAATATTAATTATATTTATTACGCATTGCCAATTAAAAAGTTTTGTCCATAAAAAATCAACCCCCTGGTATGTGGCGCGCTCCAATTTGGGCCGCTGTCAAATTTGCTGCGTCTGTGGCGTGCTCCCTTTTGGACCGCCGCTTTCGCGCTCACGTTTCGATCGTAAACACATTGATAGACTGTTTTCGTCTTTGTCTATCTCATTTAAATGCGTTAAGCGTGAAACGAGACAAGTAGCAAGCGGTCGTCTGAGTACTCGGTAGGCGAACAATTTGGCGCCAACCGGCAGTGAAATATCGGCATCGGCACTCTGCGTACGTGTGCGGTATTTTATACAAAAGCAGTGTTTTTAGTTGGATATAAAGAAGAAAGAAGCAGATAATCGCTTGAAATGTAAGTAAACTTTCGTTTCATACTAGAATTACGTGTGTTTATTACGATTTTATGCAAAATAACTGCCACTAAAACAGAAGCCTAACCCATGCCTTGCATTTACTTGCTCGATGTTTTTAGTTTTTATAACACTATTATTTCATTTGGACATTTCACATTAATTTGATATGATGTTAAATTAACATAGTTTTCTTGTTATAATACTCTAACATGGTTAAATATTCCGTAAAGTCCTAAACAATAACGAAAACAAGTACCGGTTCACTAGAAGCCCAAAAGTTACCGCGTCACAGACCGGGCGCAACTCAAATCGCACCTCTCACAGACGGCCTCTGCCGAGTTTTAATGGCCGCCGCGGCTGGTTCGCTTAGCATGGATACG
Source organism: Brachylomia viminalis (assembly GCA_937001585.2). NCBI lineage: Eukaryota > Metazoa > Arthropoda > Insecta > Lepidoptera > Noctuidae > Brachylomia > Brachylomia viminalis. The sequence continues at coordinate 5,741,126 of OW443302.2, read as the reverse complement.
CCGTGGCGGATTTCCTTACATAATGTTTAATGAAAAAAATCAACTTTAAATATGTGTATTTTTAGGTACGAAGCACGGAATCATCTTATAATATTTCGGGCAATCGGGTAATTCAATTTGCAAGACCCTAACCAAACTTAAAACCAAACAAGACCAAACCAAAGTTAAAATAATAAAAAAAGCCTTATCCATATTAATCTAACACTTTGTTTTGTAAAGTGGTCCTTTTTGCTTACTTAAATGCTTGTTTTGTTTACATGTTTCTGTTGAATTTTCTTTGAATTGATGTTATTTTTGTTGTTTTAATGTATAGTTTGTTACCTATAATTATAGGAAAATATAATTTCTCTGTGAAAAAGTTAATAATTGTTTTGTTAATCACATAAGTATCAAGGTAGTATTTTTTATGACAAAATAATCATCTTTTTTGTGTAACTCTTGTATAAAATCTACTGAACCTACACTGTTAATACTCTTGTAAAACCCAGATAGTAACCTTTATTTATTAAAAATGTAATACTGTGTTATCTGCAGTGTGAAATGATTTCAAAATATCATGTAATACTAAGCCTCATTGAGGTTGATCTCAGGGTAGGCACCATTTTTCTACTATACTGAAAACGTTGATTTTGTGAAATATTTGTACATGAGTCATGTGTATTGTGCTTTTTCCTTGTAAATAGTAATGTAAGGTAAATAAAAACATGGTTACTAAGCTAAAGAGTTTTTTTATTATATACACACATCAAAAGTGTCTAGGGATCAACATATATTTTTGCAATAACTTTTCTCCTGATTGATATTAATTAAAATTTTCTTTAAGGATTCATAAAATAAAGTGTTTTCGTTTGTCACAGTAACGATAAACCAAGTCACCTTTGCATTAATAAAGAAATTTGCCATTTTCCTAATAAAGGGATTTTTGACATTTGAACCACTAACACAAAAGTTCGAAAAAAAGACTGAAATAACAGTTTTCTTTAAAATTTTATTGGGTAACTTAAACAATTAATAATCCGTGTTTCTACCGCGAACACTAACAACACAAGAACATCGGTTTGGCATACTCAAAATGAGTTCATCCAAATCACGCTGTGGAATGGCCGCCCATGTTCGTTGCAACAACAAAAAAAGGTCTTCTTGCGACTGGATACCCTCCATATTCGGCAGAGCTCTTCTCTGTAGCATATCCCATGCATGCTCAATCGGGTTCAAGTCTGGCGACTGAGCAGGCCAGGGCAGGACATTGATGTTAGCTGCGGCGAGAGTCTGTCTTACAACTCTTGCGGTGTGCGGTCGTGCATTATCATGCATTAACTGAAATAAGGGACCGATTTGCACTTGTAGAGGAACGATGACGTCTGATACAATCGTCTCAGCATAAATTTGAGCGTTGAGGTTGCCTCTGATCCAAATCAACTCAGTTCTTCCGCCGATCCAAATACCCGCCCATACCATGATGGTTCCACCACTATAAGGATGGACTTCCTGGCAGGATTTTAATCGCTGTTGGCGTCCAGGGGTTCTCCAGTGTCGTATACGTCTTGTATCCGGTCTCATACCAAAACGAGACTCATCAGAAAAGCACACGAAACGCCATTGTTCTTCTGCCCAATTTCTGTGTTCAAGAGCCCATTGATATCGAATCCTACGATTGTGCATTGCTATAGGTGGTACCCGTAGCGGTCTTCGGGAATGAAGGTTCACTTCATGCAAGCGGTTTCTGACTGTTTGGTCGCTAATTAAGTTCCCTGAAGAGTGATGAAGCCTCACGGCTAACATCATGGCGGTTATTGTTGGAGCTCTTCGAGTTAAGATTTGAATGTATCGGTCTTGTCTCCGTGTGGTGCAGCGATACCGTCCTCCATGGCGCTCAGCCACGGTACCAGTGCTTCGGTAACGTGTCCAAAGTCGACTGATAACACTCTGACTTGTATTCAGAGCTAAAGCCACAGTACGTTGCCGGGAACCAGCTTCTATCATTCCCACGGCTCTGAGCATTTCTTCCCTGCTTAAATGACGTCGCCGCTCCATAATAACGTTGGTTTTAATCAGTAGTAGGGAAACAGTAGCACTAATAATGTCTTCAATGCGTTGTATGTTTTTATAGGGAAAATATTGACAGCTGATTTTCATCTTTTACTCGAATTTGATTCACAGTTCCTGATTCAAATTATGAAATGCACCAAAAAGGATCCATATAAATTTATAAAATCATAAATTTATTACAAAGCCACATCTTAATCTCAAGAAATCCGCATAAAAATGCTTGATCCCTAGACACTTTTGATGTGTGTATTTATGATACATAACTTATTGAAAATTTAGGGACCCCTGTAATTATGACAGCTGTACAACTTTATTACTAACCAAATATTACAAAAGCTTACTATTTTAAGCAGGAAATTTTATTTTAAATAGGTTTAATTCCTAATAAGGGCTTCCGCTAGAGCAAGGAATAAACAAATGCAGTTTTAGTGTAGGTCGGGCCCCCTCCCACCCCATACTGTGGCGTGCTCCAATCTGGGCTCCACAGACGTGGGTCATCTGTTATTTTGACAGCCACAGTTGAGGGGTTAAATAACATTTTTCTACTAGGAAGGCTACTAATTTCTTTTTAATGTATTTAATTGTAACATTTTACATTACATCTGGCAATTTATTGTACCTTAAGGTAGGACCCATACAAATAACACTTTTTCTCAATATGTGTGTTATAGGGTACCTACGATTTGTTAAAACGTTGGTTTGGTTTCCGACAGGGCGTTTTCTAGTTTCTGACATCGTTGGAAATAGGTTTTTATTGGTCTTTACAAACATGGCCATTTCCAGAATATACAGTGACGGAAATGTAAGCACTTTTAGGGACTCAAACTTTGGTTCGCAACTGTCTGTGGTCTTCAAACCACACGTCGCTCGCTCTAATGCAACGTTCTTCCGCCCTTATTTTTTCAACATCTTGACGACATGGTTGGCGCAGTGGTTAAGCGATTGACTGCTGCTCTTCGTGTCAAGGGTTCGATTCCCGCACGGAACAAATATTTGTATGACCTACAAGTAGTTGTTCCGGGTCTGGCTGTTTGTGTATGTGAGTTTAAATGTTTGTAAACGCACCCACAATACAGGAGAAATTCCTAGTGTGGGGCATTGAGTTATAATGTACTTACGTAGTACATTATAACTCAATGGTGTGGGGCAAAGTTTATAAAAAAAAAAAACTTTCATTGCCAGTGAAAAGACCGTCAACATTTTAACGTCATTGCTGAAAAGCCATAAAATAAAATTAAAAAAAGTTCCTCAAGACGAGTTAGGAAATATGAAATAATAATTTCAGTTAGCGAAGGCCAATTAACAGTAGTTAAGCACCTATATCATACAAACCCAAAACGAGAGCTGACGATACCTTACGTCCACCAATAACCGCTAGCACGTCACACATAAACACAAACACATTCATCACTACGTCACAACAGTAGCATGCTGCAATCATAGTACCATAGACATCCCGGCGAGGAGTCATTCATTGAGCGCCGTGTGGACCATGCGCGGAAGACGGAGCGGCACGCGACGAACTCGTGCGCACCACGCACGCATCACGCATCACACCATGACATGGAAGCACGGCAAAACTATTCCCGGCCGCAGTTAAACTCGAAATACTGGATTTATAGAAAGATATACAGTACCTATGTAGGAACCTACATACCAACGTCAACGGGCGTATTGCCAAATAGATTTTACAAATAGGTAATCGACGTTCGATAATCAAATTCGTTGCATTTCTGGTTAAAATCACAGCGACAGAATCAGGGAAAATTTTATTTTTATTAATTTAACCATTTATGTAAATATAATTAGTTATGTAGGTTAGTGTTGCCGACTTTTTTATATCCAATATAGTATTTTCGAAGCCACGGCCTGTATAAATATATTAGATAATAATAAAAAATAATATTAATAAATATGGAAAATAATATTTGTAGACCGTATGTTTGAATATAATATGATTTTATTTTTAAATGCATACTTACCTATATTATTTTGCTACTGTGATCCTTTAACAGTTCATTTTATGTCTCATACATAACTATTAGAACACTGATTCTCTTTTGAGACGGATGATCTTATGACTGCATTAGTGAGATGAGTTCGCGCAGCTGAATTTAGGCCAAGCATGTTTCAACTTTTTGTCATCGATACACGATTAATACACGATTAAAGCGCAATAGGGTCAATGCGCTCACCTCGCCATATTGTATTGAAATAAAAATATAACTAGTAGTATCGCCTAATTTTTTTTTTATTTACTTTAAAGGCCTCTACTATAGCAGGATACTATTATATATAGAAGGGTTGGCAATCGTAATAAAGGTACACAATGTACACATACAAAAATACGACACGAAGAAAGAAATATCTTCCACTTTTAGACACAGTTTGATACAGTCAAAACGTTTGTAATACCTAGTAAAATTTTAACAGCATTTCAACACCGAAGCAGTGGGAAAATTGTTTGTTTATAAAAGTATCCTGTTGTCAGTGAACGAGTAAATAGCCGGCCCCAAGGCTCTTGTAACAATAACTTCGATCGTTAACGGTGGACCTGTGTTCATGAACCTTCGCGTGGCTTCTTTGCGGTGTTCATTCATTATCATTATTTAATTTACAATACAGCGAAGATTAATGGGTCCATTTGTCTTTCCTTCGAGTAAAGGGCGGGTGTACATACTGACCAATTGTCACAGTGTCTATTTGGCTCTGGAGTTGAAATACTCTGAAATGTGTAGATAGGTAATAAATGACGACAACCATTTTCATTGTCCATGTCTTAAACTAAATGACATGTTTTGTTATTGCTGAAAACTAAGACATATTCAACAGGTTACATCGAAGACACATTAAATGGTGCCGATTCTCTTGTCACAAAGTTCTCGAAACTAGACTAAAAATCACCAAAATTTAGTTTATTCCTGTCAAACGACGATTTCCCATTCTGAAATTGACTAAAGTGACACAACTTAACTAAATTTTAGTTTAACAGCACTAAGATGGCAGTGAGATTATAATTTAGTGAAAATGGCAATTTTGCTATTCTGAATTTTACGTTTTTCACCAAAAATTTTGATTATATAACTAAATCCGCCTATTTTTAATCGCGATTAAAAAGGTGTGGAATAAAATTTGTTGTCATGAACTAAAATTCACACCAACACCTCGACTTCAGATGCAAAAACAGTACTGTATCTTTTTTTTCTTTTCTTTTGCTTATATCTCGAAAACGGTGTGTCCTATCGCAAAAATAATTTAAAATTCGACCCCCTTTATATACCCCCTAAACCTCTAAAAACCAACTCAAAAAAAAAAAACACGTAGTACGGCAAACAAGTACCACGTGGAGTCGCAATTGCTTAATTTGATGTTAGGTGTCAAAATTATTTTTAATTTTAGTGATTTTATTTTGCAGGATAGCGTTAAGATTCTCATAGCCAAAAGTAAGGAATTTTAGTGATAGTTTAGTTAGTTTAGTTCGGTGTACAACAGGATCGGCACCAATGGCTTTCTATTCCATTGTTGAAATCAAATTGTGATTGCGTTACGTGTATCTACCGACTTTGATATTCAATCAGATTGTTGATACCAAATGTTTTAAGACTAGCGCTAACCCTGCGACAAACTGTCTCGCAGTTTGTCAGGTTTATGAAATGTGTACAAGTGTTTAGTCCAAAATAAATAATTTATATATTATACATACATTCGAATAACACCCTGAAAACATCTCACCACCTTTTAACCCGGAAAAATATATATGTTTAAGCAGATCTGACATACCTATAAAAAGAAGATACTAAGTTAACTCATAATATTATCATAATTCGGAAACAAGAGATATAACAGTGAAACACCGAATTCGTATTTTCAGTCGGATAAGATACAAGACAATTCTTGCCAAGGGGTCAGTAGATTGATAACCCTTTACATCGCCAGAGCGGACCTCCGCCGATTCGCAGACGCACGAGAACTTCGCCCTTCTGCGACACGTCTTTAATGGTCTATAAAGGCACCCGACGCACTCAAAAGAAACAGTACGGCTTCGAACTCCGTCCATGATGTCAATTAAGGCATTCTGAACAACGCGAGAATTTGTTCAATAACATTCGAGTAACCTGCAATGACAAAAATAATACAAACAAAGTGCTAAATAAATATTTTCTTTCAAAAATCCCTCCGTTTGGGTCGCGCATGCGTGCAGTCGGCGTTGTGATTGGCCGTGAATAGGAACGTTCGCATAGAAAGCAAAAACATGAGTGGAACGGACAGCAGTGCCAGTCGATCGGCGTGCAACAGCAAAGGAAGCATGATCGTTGTGTCGAACAGGCTGCCTTTTATACTGAAGAGAAATGAGAAGACTGGCGATCTCGAGAGGAAGGCAAGGTACCGTGACCAATCTTTCACTTAGTTAACATGAAAATCCGCCTTGAAAATTTTTCAGCTAGGACTTAATAAAGCAAGAACACCGATTATCGGATTTTTGTGTCGCAGCTATGGTGCTCTGGAACCGGATGTTGTGTGTGAAATACCTATAAATAGACTGTGGTAAACTACGGCAGAAAACAAACAGTGTTACTCAAAATATTGATGTTGTCTTTGCTATCAATTAAAATGCTAATGACGGTTTCTAGAAAAGTCCGGGCTCGTTTAGTGTGCGGTAGAAATCGGTACAATTCGGGAGGCTACGTTGCGTTTGATAAAAAATTGCATTTCCTCACACACAGCTTATTATCTGCATAAAGCTCGTATCCTTTACCGTGGTGACCGTTAGGAATTTTGTTGAACATTGCGTGATCTCATATAAAAACTCGAAAGCCGGCATTCTATACAGACATGACATCGTCAGCTGTTGCCGGTGCATTTCCATAACAAGCACGTCTTACCGCGACTTACTTAATTGAAAAGGTGTATTTGTCGTACTTATCCAATTTAACTGAATGTTGTAGGTTTAATGATGCGTTGATTCTTTTGTGGGGCATTATTGTAGTTGACGGTATTGTCATAAATGGGTTTTGTGACATTGTGCACACAATACATGGCGCGCTTGGTAAATATACCCACAACCACAGAACACTATTACGCCTAGCGGAGCCTACAACGGTAAGGCCTTGAACTTGAATGTTTAGTTTCAAGGTCGATGTAGATGTGTAGCACGGTGCTGTTAATGGATTCATCACGACATTGACAATACTGCAATAAGGCGCAGTAAAAAGCAAACTTATATGTAAGTGAGAATAGCGCATGGCAGCAACAAATAGGGTTCAAACAGCGATGTGTTTGTTAATCACCACCTAAATAAATGTAATTTTGCGGTTTTAATTAGATTAGGTAATATAGGTTAATTAGCTATTTCTTTAGTTGATATAGGTAGTTGAGTTAATTGAATTCAATTCATTTTACTATCAATACTTAAAAATAATATAGTTTACGCTCAATATTTTGAAAATTATTATGCGACGAAATATATATTTTTTGAGCTCTGTTTTACGATTTTTTTTATCATGATATTATTTTATGCTTGTTTTGTTTTTAATAAGTCTTTTCTTTGATCATTTGAAAATACACACAATTTTTTTCCTTGTTTGTATTACTTAATGTCTTACGCCTAACTGCGCGACAAAAAACTGACCGTTTTACGTATACCTGCGCGTGATGTTGCCAAACAGAAAAAAAAATTACTTTTAAATGCAAAATGATAAAAAAAAACATTGATAACATTCGAGCATTGTGGTTATTTAAATTCATTCGAATTATCAACTTATGTGATAACATAAATACGCTCATATTTACTTAAGTTTGTATGTACCGATTAAAGTATTTGGGTTAATTAGATAGGTACCTACCTATTATCTTACTAGTTAGTTTACTATACACTCAGCTTAAATAAATAAGGAAAATGGATTGCTTAATCAATAAATTAATTCATTAATTTGTAAAGCGATGCACACAGGCAATTGTTTTTGTTACAATTACAGAGTTAAATCAGATTCTTCGACTGTTAGCACAATAATAATTTAATCCAATGACCCAATCATTTGGGCTGGGTAGATAGTACACGACCCCACCTATCTGCCATTTTTGTATGTTCAACGTTCTGCCGAACACCCTGTATAACGTAGGTATACTAATAGTGTTCAATTTATTTATTTTGGTTATGTTTTTTGTGGAGTACAATAAAAAAATTATATATAAATAAATAATTTTAAATTCGGAAATCAGTGTCTTTGGTTTCATGATTTCGATTTTATGCCACTGACTTTCGAAATTAAAGTAATTTTTCACTTTTTAGCTGTGGTATCAACCCCATATATTCGTTTACTCCTACTACTACTATTCCTACACTACTTGCTATGTAAATTCCTAATTCCTAGTGTGGGGCAAAGTTTAAAAAAAAAAAAAAAAAAAAACTGACAGAAAGTTATTTTATCATCATCATCAATATAAGTAGGTACTTACACTAACTGGAAGAATACGTGTTAATGAAGCTATCTGAAAAACTAGCCAAGCAAATGTAATAAAAAAATATTTCAAAATTGCTGGAGGTATCGCGTAAAATACAGGTGGTGGCGTAAATAATGTATAACCCTGAAACTGTCATTTACCGTTATATTGCCTAAATACGCGTATTTTTTTTTATGTTATAGGGGTTCGAAATTGCATAATTCCGTAGAAAAATTTTAAAATTTAAGAATAAGTATTTATTAAAATGTTATTTTAGATTGTAATAAAACATCTTGATACTGGTCTGATAATACCAATATTCACGAATGATATAAAAAAAACAAAACGAGATCAAGTCGCCAATTGTAGAAATGGCAGCTGATTTTGTAAAAGTCAGTACGAGTTTTATTTAAAATATCAATAATTTGGTCATCCATGGGCATATGGCGATAATGGGTAAATGATAGATAATAATCTGGCCGATCGACAGTTTCAGGGTTATCCATTATTTATGCCACATTCTGTATACTTATACAAAAAAAATACAGACAAAATGAGAACCTCCTCCTTTTTAAGAAGTCAGTTAAAAACACAGAAACACTAAACATTATCAAGTTATTGTTCTCACTACCGATCGTATATTATTGACAGATGATTTTAATGTTGCCGCTTTGATTCTCATACATTTACAAAAGAAACGGGCACAATAATTTTCGCCATTTAAACAACGTGTAACATAATTAACGCAAAACCTCATACACCCTAATTAGAGTATTGAGTTAAAAGCATTGACTAAAACATTTTTTTAAGCTATCTGTTATTAATTTATTATTAAGAAAAACGTATTAACCCTAGCATTACTTTGTGCATTTAAAATTGAGTATTATTGCCTTGAAATAAGATTTAATTTTCTTTGGCTCAATCGGCGGTCACTATTGCAAAATACATAATTTAAAAAAAAAACCTACCTATAATAATAGTTACTGAAATGGATTCAGTAGTAAATTATGAGCAAACTACTTTCAGGACTTGCGTTTATTCTGTTACACCTTGTATATGGCGACAAAGCTATTGTGCCAGTTTAAATATTTCACAATATTTTTTAGAATAGTAAACCTACTGCGGATATTATTTATGTACACATTTACATTAATATTAATATTAAAACAGATAATTTAATTAGGTCTCCAGATAGACACAATCACGATCCTGCTGCAAGTCAGTTAAAATTAAACTAAAACATATGGACGTGTGATAACCTACATATCGCGACTTCTTGTTACTAACATATAAATCAAACAAATCACACGCAACAATAAAGTATATTTGTCGTAATTGTTTGTAGTTGTAGACAAACGTTTTATTTTGTTTCAATTTATATGCTCAACAGCAACACTGATCATTTCTTGGTTTGTTCAAATGTCTCTTACGCATGGAAAAACGAATACTTAAATGAAAGCTTCCTATCGAGCTATTTATTGATTACAATGCGTTTAAGTATTTTTAGGTAGTTACTAAACTAATCTACTTTAAAAATACTTGTTCGTGTCGAATACCAATTTTAGGCAAAAAAAATATGATCGACTATATTTTTGTTTTGAATCATAGAAGAAGAAAACGATGAAGAGAATAATTATTAGTTCGGTAATCGTGCGTAGCAACGTAGCACCAAAGGCGTAGCAGCTGACTACGTCTAATTACTACGGAAGTCTACGGCGGCGTAGACTTTGACAAAGATAGGGATCACTGGGAATGAATTCAGCACATAATTCTAGATAATAGCGAAGAAATTTATAGTCGGTTATAAAAAATATATCTGCTGTTTATATATACAGGGTTATTGGTAAAACGCCAACAACCTCTTTAGGGGTCATTTTACTCGTCATTATGAACAACTTTTACTATGGGACCAAATACGAAATCGCGAAAAAAAAATCTGCTGGTATTTTGACGAGTTCTGCAAACATAAATATAGGGAACAGCTGATATTATTTCGCGATTTCATATTTGGTGCCATAGTAAAAGTTGGTGTTTTACCAATAACCCTGTATACGCGGTCAAAATCAGTTTACAATAATTCTTAAAATCAACAACCGATTGAACTGAAAACACCTTTTCATTATAAACATTTCTGTATTTCAATTCTTGCACACATTTAAACCTGGTATATACAATATTGCTATATAGCAATATTGTTCTCAACATAATATCAATATAGACTTCTTGAAGACAACCTTTTGATTTCGAAGCTCGAAGAGAACTAACTTAGAAAACTAGGCGATGCTCCAAACATCATATTTTCATTCCGTATCGTTATAAAACCAGTACTTTTTCTGCAACTATCAAATGAGATACTTTTAAACGTCATGACTACACTGATACAAAAATCATTTAATTAAGGCAAATCACATACTTTCAAGTTTAAGTATATAAATTTAGAATTTAAAATCACTACAAAATTTATGAATGTTTGGAAATCATGACATTCGGTCATCCGACACTGTGTTGCCTCCTGGCACGCACACACAACAATCATACATTTTAAGTTTAAAAAAACTTAAATCATGACACGATACAATTGAATATGAAGACTTAAATGGTATTTTAACTAACAAAATCGTATTCCGCCAAACCCGCACTCTCGACACATAACCCTTATTTTTATAAATTAGCTTTTTGAAACTCCACGGGATTTCTGCAAAATTCCGTAAATTGTTATCCTGATTATCATCTTCAACGTTCGTTTCAAAACAAAATATCTTCATTTCAATAGTTTTCAGTCCAACACGGCATTAATCAAAATGAACTTAAGAGGAGACCTAACAGTCATCGTGGCGTGTCTATAAAGTTAACTAATCACAGTGGTGTTTTTAAATATGTTAGGTACCTATAGCTAACCATCACATTCATAAGAATATCTTACGTAACAATGACATAGTGATTCTTTAATTATACGGGTTAGTTCACAAGATAATGAAACTAGATAACGAGTAGCAACAACATGTTGGCTATGTGTAGCAATCTCTTGATGGCCACCGGCCTATGAAACAATATACATATACTATGTACCTATATAGCATAATCAGCCTATAACGTTCCCCCATAGTTCAGCATCATGCTGAGTGGAAGCCTTCTTGTCAAAGTCATGACGTGCAGCAGTCGACTATTTCTGTTTTGTGCTCGTGATTAGAGACCTCTTTTTTGTTTTTATTTTTTTTCCTTAACTATTAGAGCTATTATTAGGACCTTTTTTGGTATGCACATGTTTCTGTGACAAATAAACCTATTTTTATTTATTTATTTATTTCTACTGCTGGGACACAGGCCTCCTCTTTGTGAGAGGGAGTGGGGATCCACCAATCGGGCCCAGTGCGGGTTGGTGGTCAAATGTCTTAAAATTTTTGGTTTTAGGACATGCCGGTATCCTTACGATTTCCTTTACCGTTTTGAGAGCAGTGGTGATGAACTAGATTCGAACCCAAGGCACGTATTGTGCTACTGGGCCAGCATTGATCGCTAATTTAATATTTGCTATGATAGAAAAACGTGATTTTCTATTGAGACAATTGAAGCGTGTGTCGGGGGATACAGTTGATTGAATTAGTTTGTGGAGCTAGGGGCCGTGTGTTTCCGTGCGAATAATCAAGATTGGCGGTTCTTCTTTAACTATACAAGGTGTAACAGAATAAACGCAAGTCCTGAAAGTAATGTGCTCATAATTGACTACTGAATCGATTCGACACAACATTTCATTAACTATTAATAAAGGTATTTTTTTCAAAAATTATGTATTTTGCAATACTGATCGCCGATTGCGCCAAAGAAAATTAAATCTTATTTCAAGGCAATAAGACTCAATAATTTTAAATGCATAAAGTAATGCTAGGGTCAACACGATTTTCTTAATATATTATTTACCTTTAAAGAAAATGGTTTTGGTGATTGTATAATGCTTTTAACTCAATACTCTAATTAGGGTGTATGAGGTCTTGCGTTAATTTTGTTACACGCTGTTTATCTTACTATATAAGTAATAAATATTATAAATTAAAGTTGCTTTTTGTGTCAGTCTGTGTAACCGCGTTGTTCTTCTAACAACGAATTATGATGCATTTTTTATCATCATTTAGAGAATTTATTTCGGAAGGTTTATGTCTAAATAAACATTAATAATAAACTAAAATATAATAAAGAAATCTCGAAAGTCAACCCGTAAAAACCGTGCGAAGCAAAAGCAACAAAACTGGCCCTAACTGGTCGTGGTTTTGTGTTCGAGAAGCTAGCTTTTGCTGAGAACGAAAGCTAATAACGATGAATTAAAACGCTTTTTTTTATTTATTTTACTACTTATTGATCACAATATTGCGCTGTTCAGTCAACTCCAAAGCAATGTTTCGGTAGCCAAAATTATACGAAAATTGACATTCTAAATACACACATCAAAAGTGTCTAGGGATCAAGCATTTTTATGCGGATTTCTTGAGATTAAGATGTGGCTTTGTAATAAATTTATGATTTTATAAATTTATATGGATCCTTTTTGGTGCATTTCATAATTTGAATCAGGAACTGTGAATCAAATTCGAGTAAAAGATGAAAATCAGCTGTCAATATTTTCCCTATAAAAACATACAACGCATTGAAGACATTATTAGTGCTACTGTTTCCCTACTACTGATTAAAACCAACGTTATTATGGAGCGGCGACGTCATTTAACCAGGGAAGAAATGCTCAGAGCCGTGGGAATGATAGAAGCTGGTTCCCGGCAACGTACTGTGGCTTTAGCTCTGAATACAAGTCAGAGTGTTATCAGTCGACTTTGGACACGTTACCGAAGCACTGGTACCGTGGCTGAGCGCCATGGAGGACGGTATCGCTGCACCACACGGAGACAAGACCGATACATTCAAATCTTAACTCGAAGAGCTCCAACAATAACCGCCATGATGTTAGCCGTGAGGCTTCATCACTCTTCAGGGAACTTAATTAGCGACCAAACAGTCAGAAACCGCTTGCATGAAGTGAACCTTCATTCCCGAAGACCGCTACGGGTACCACCTATAGCAATGCACAATCGTAGGATTCGATATCAATGGGCTCTTGAACACAGAAATTGGGCAGAAGAACAATGGCGTTTCGTGTGCTTTTCTGATGAGTCTCGTTTTGGTATGAGACCGGATACAAGACGTATACGACACTGGAGAACCCCTGGACGCCAACAGCGATTAAAATCCTGCCAGGAAGTCCATCCTTATAGTGGTGGAACCATCATGGTATGGGCGGGTATTTGGATCGGCGGAAGAACTCAGTTGATTTGGATCAGAGGCAACCTCAACGCTCAAATTTATGCTGAGACGATTGTATCAGACGTCATCGTTCCTCTACAAGTGCAAATCGGTCCCTTATTTCAGTTAATGCATGATAATGCACGACCGCACACCGCAAGAGTTGTAAGACAGACTCTCGCCACAGCTAACATCAATGTCCTGCCCTGGCCTGCTCAGTCGCCAGACTTGAACCCGATTGAGCATGCATGGGATATGCTACAGAGAAGAGCTCTGCCGAATATGGAGGGTATCCAGTCGCAAGAAGACCTTTTTTTGTTGTTGCAACGAACATGGGCGGCCATTCCACAGCGTGATTTGGATGAACTCATTTTGAGTATGCCAAACCGATGTTCTTGTGTTGTTAGTGTTCGCGGTAGAAACACGGATTATTAATTGTTTAAGTTACCCAATAAAATTTTAAAGAAAACTGTTATTTCAGTCTTTTTTTCGAACTTTTGTGTTAGTGGTTCAAATGTCAAAAATCCCTTTATTAGGAAAATGGCAAATTTCTTTATTAATGCAAAGGTGACTTGGTTTATCGTTACTGTGACAAACGAAAACACTTTATTTTATGAATCCTTAAAGAAAATTTTAATTAATATCAATCAGGAGAAAAGTTATTGCAAAAATATATGTTGATCCCTAGACACTTTTGATGTGTGTATTATTATTAATATTACAGAGCAAACGTGAATGTTGCTGAAAATTACTAAGATGAGATGGTTTTTTTTATTGATTCTACTTCTAAATGTAAAATTGTTATTTGTCTACAGCGCCGGTGGGCTGGTTACAGCTGTGGCCCCAGTGGTGATTCGAGGAGGTGGCATATGGGTGGGGTGGCCAGGCATCCACCTGGACGACCCCAACGAGAAGATCCCGGAGTCAGACCCCAATGACAAGACCCCTACAGCTGGCTTGCTCTCTGAAAAGGTATGATTACTGCATATTTAGATATGTATTAGCAAGAACTATGTCCATCTTTTGCTGAATATTAGCTGGTACTACGAGTACCTATAGGTGTTCTCGGATATGTTTCTATTTATACCATAAAATCATCAAAAATATGTGTGTAGTGTTTGTAGGAATCGTTCAAATCACATGTTAAAGAGTTCATTACCAATCGTTTGAGCAAATTGGATGTTTGTGGGCAGCAAATTGACGGATCATCAGTCTAGAATTAAGGAAAGAGGTCATAACGGCAAATAAAAGACCCGAAAAAACACCACAAAAAGTAACTTTTTTAACAGTTTCTGACCTATTTCCTGAATTGACAAAGTAATTCTTTAAAACCGGACAAAGTGTCACATTAATTTTGTATCATTTCACCTTGAGCGCTTTTGAGTGACATACTAAGATACAACGCAGTAAACAATGATGCTCGTGCTCGTACCATTAAATCTCTATGCACCATAAACATTCAAATGTGTGCTATCTCCTCCTAAAGTTACGACGGGATATTTGCATAGACAAGGAATCTTCCTGGCTGAAAATAATTGCCTACCTACAGAATGTCCTTCTTTCTTGAAGTCTGTTATAAAGTTGAGGTAGTATATGATTACATTTTTAAATAAACACTAGCCTGCAGTTATCCTACTAAGGATTCAACAGATTTCAGGCACCTTTAACTGACTTTAACATAAAAGTTAACGGTTTCTAAAGCATAATAAAAACATTTGCCAACACAAGTGAATCACACCGAGTCGACCTTGCACCACGCATGACCACCGTGTTCCACTGTACAAATAGTTTGCCAATTTGCTCGCCAGTGTACCTACCTACTGACGTGCTCGCACAAGCTCACCTCCTTACTTTAGGTCCTTCAGTTCAGAACAAACATTGCAACTAAGTATACCTACAAGCAAAATATTTTTAGTTAGAACAAAGTGAACAAACTTTGCCAGCAATATCAACAGTGATTGTTTATTTAATTATTTGTGCAATTAAACCACTTCATCCATCATTAATATATCAATAAGATTACTTTACGAGTTGCGTTACTATCCTATATAACTACTTAGGTGCAGTTATCTTATTATCTCCTTGAACTTGGGCAGATATAACTGTTTTCCACAACCAAGGGAAAATTTCAGGAAGTAGGTACAGGCTCCACGTTATTTTCCAATCAAGCATCTGATAATAATAAGTTATCAGATAACAGATGAATGCGACCGCATATAACTACAAAGCTATTAATGCATTTCATTGCGTTAGGGAAATAGTAAATACTATTACGTCATAAAAGGCTTACGGTATTGCACTAAATAAATATAATACGTACATACACGTAAAATGTATAAACAAACATATACAAGGTGTAACAGAATAAACGCAAATCCTGGACGTAGTTTGCTCATTATTGACTACTGAATCGATTTCAGTAATTAATATAGGTGTGTATTTTTTTCAAATTTTCTGTATTTTGCAATATTGACAGCAGATCGAGCCAAAAAAAATTAAATAATATTTCAAGGCAATAAGACTCAAATTTAAATGCATAAAGTAATGATAGGGTCAACACTATTTTTATAATAATAATAAGCAGTTAACTTTAAAAAAAAATCGGTCATTGTATTATGCTTTTAACTCGTTACTCTAATTGGGGTGTCTTTGCGTTAATTATGTTACTTATTGTATAGGTAATGCGTTTTATAATGTAGGTACATTACATACCACAGAAATATTTACGGTAGGTACCTACCATGCGATACAAACAGGATGCTTTTCATAAATTCCAGATCTTACAACAAAATAATTTCTGACAGCCTTCAAAATTCAAAAGTTCAAGTCAACATTAAAATCTTTAGTAGGTAACAAAACCACAATATCCTCATTTCAGATAGTCCCTATCTACGCGGAACCGAAACTCTTCGACAGTTACTACAATGGCTGCTGCAACGGCACCTTCTGGCCTCTGTTCCACTCCATGCCTGACCGCGCCACCTTCATCGCTGACCATTGGAAGGCGTACATCAAGTGCAATGAGGAGTTTGCGGATAAGACAGTGCGTGCCCTGCAGCTGCTCAAACAACAGAAGGGGGGGAAGAATGGAAACTCTCCGCCGATCGTGTGGGTCCATGATTATCATCTTATGTTGGCTGCTAACTGGATAAGACAGGTTTGTTTAAGACATTATTATTTTCAGCGGATATAGAGCCATAGAAATCAAAAAGGCGCCAAGTGTTAATCGTTTGCGTTTTACTTTCAGCGAGTTGAAGAAGACGACATAAAATGCAAATTGGCATTCTTCTTGCACATTCCGTTCCCGCCATGGGACATATTCAGACTGTTCCCATGGTCTGACGAAGTATTGCAGGGCATTCTTGGTAAGTCTAACTTGACCTGATATTTTACTTTTCAGTTTTGTTGAGAACATTGTAATATTAAGGGGTGTTTGTATCTCCACAGGTTGTGACATGGTTGGATTCCACATAACGGATTACTGCCTGAACTTCATAGATTGTTGCCAAAGAAACTTAGGTTGTCGTGTGGACAGAAAGAATCTTCTAGTTGAATTGGGAGGCCGCACCATCTGTGTCCGACCTCTGCCGATCGGAGTGCCCTTCGATAGATTCGTGCAACTGGCGGAAAACGCTAAAGCAGTGCTCTCTACTAACCAACAAGTTATATTAGGAGTCGATAGACTGGACTATACCAAAGGATTAGTACATAAGTTGAAAGCCTTCGAGAGACTACTGGAAAGATACCCGGAACACATAGAGAAAGTGATGCTGCTGCAGATCTCAGTGCCATCCAGGACTGACGTCAAGGAGTACCAGGACTTAAAGGAGGAGATGGATCAACTGGTTGGAAGGATAAATGGAAGATTTACTACGCCCAATTGGTCACCTATTAGGTGAGTTTCTGAAATTAAGTGGCCACATGCTTATGTTTATATGACATTCACGAATTTATGTCCAATACTTCGAGCAAATTTTTTTGATTATTTATGATCATTTGATAAAATATTTTTCCAGATATATCTACGGGTGCGTCGGTCAGGATGAACTAGCAGCCTTCTACCGTGATGCAGCAGTTGCCCTGGTCGCACCTCTGCGCGATGGCATGAACCTCGTCGCCAAGGAGTTCGTCGCCTGCCAGATCAACAAACCGCCTGGAGTACTCATCGTGTCACCCTTCGCTGGTGCTGGAGAGATGATGCACGAAGCTCTTATCTGCAATCCATATGAGCTGGATGATGCTGCTGAAGTTACTCACAGGTGTTTATCACTTAGTTATTATTTCACATTCAGAAGACTAGCTTCTGAACTTTGATTCAGTTATATGTATTGAAAGAAGACTTGGACGCCTATTTATTGAGGGTACATATTATTTAATGAGCTTAAGACACTCCTAGCAAGTCTGTAGGTACCTACAACAAATGTTATCGTTCAGAACTTTATGACGTCAATTGTAACAACAATTGCGGTGTGATATATGATATATGGCGATTATTAACTTATTATTAAACGTTTATTCCACCCCGGTCAATGGTTATCATAGTCATTGACACCAGGGTTGTCGAACGAGTCATATAAACAGAATCGCAACCGTAAAATCATGCTTAACTCTTGCTATAGTACCTATTAGGCAATTCCGAAGTACAAAACCTGGAGAGTTTATCAAAAATTGTATTGGAAAAATTCAAACTTTGTTCTGAAATTCCGTTTCAGGGCGTTGATAATGCCAGAGGATGAGCGCACCGTCCGTATGAACCACCTTAGAAGACGCGAGCAGCTCAATGACGTCGACAGCTGGATGAAGGCCTTCCTGAAAGCCATGGACTCGCTGGAGGAGGAAGCTGATGATATTGGAGCAACATCCATGCAGCCTGTCACCATCGATGACTTCGACGAATACCTATCCAAGTGAGTTTGAGATTTTGAACACATTTCTTGCCAGTTTTGCCTATTAAAAAAATATAATAAATGAAATAAGTAACAAGTTTTTAATAACAAATAAACTGCAGGAGATATCCCCAGATTTTATTACCTTGCTTTTATTTGAGACAACATATAATCCATCATACGCCACTTAACTCCATCCTCGGTTACTCATCCAGCTGCTCCTACCAGCCACACTGCGAAGAAGGACATTCCACCTATCTTGAATGCCTACCTTACGTTTGCCGAACCCATTATCAATGTTTAACCAAACAAGATCTTTCCTAAACCTCATATTCTTTTAAACAGATATATTGGCTACACCCAAAAGCTGGCGCTGCTGCTGGACTACGATGGTACGCTGGCGCCCATCGCGCCTCACCCTGACCTAGCGACCCTTCCACTTGAGACCAAGCACACGCTGCAGAGACTGTCCAACATGTCTGACGTGTACATCGCTATCATCTCCGGCAGAAATGTGGACAATGTTAAGAATATGGTGAGTTTGAATGAATTGTAACACATGCTGACTAGTTAAAGTGTGCTAAAACTTTATTACGAAGAAGTGTAGAATGAAACTTTAGAAACGCTGAACGGATAGAATATAAGGGAAGAAAAGAGAAAAATCTGACTTTTCGAAATGACATTGGTCCGCTCTCCCTATCTTGAATTGGTCTTATAATGTAGGTTATCTGGATCGCGTGAAAACACATGTCTACTCAAGAAGCTAGAGTACCTAACTAACGTTAATTAATACATTTGCCAGCTGTTTATTAATTTATTTAACACTTCAAGCACACAAATGTACAGAGGCGGACTTAATGCCATAGGCATTTTCTACCAGTCAACCTTTGGGTGATGCAGAGACAAACAGTGGCAGGTGTAATTTATAATGATATTTTAGGATTAAATCATTTTAAATATAGGTATAGACACGTATAAACTTATTTAGTCTTTATATAGGTACATTTATTACATATACCTAAATATATATAAATATAAGCACAAATAAATGTACATACCTAGGTAAATACACGAATATGCTAAAAACAAATAGGACAAACAATGAGAAAACATTACCGATGTGATGATACTGCCAGCTCACGTTTTACGTCATAAGTACGGCGAAAAATTACTTGACTAGGTATTACCTATAACAAAAATTTTAAAGGTTATCTACTTAGAATATGTGCAAATCGGATCTCAGCTCTGTGGAAAATATTAACAAATGGAACGATAAGTTAAATTAGTAGATATTTATTTAACTTTTGATCTGAAGACCGCCAATGATCGCACAGCAGCCGATATGAATAAATTCGATATATAGGTATTACCTACCATAATTTATCTAGTTATGTAACCATGCTTAGCGAAGACACTGTGTAGAGACTACAATGGGAACAGTATAGACAGCCATTCAAATGTGCCACGCTAACACGCTTACCATCTATGGTTAAAATGCTACATTCAGAAGTCAAAGCCTCAGAGGAATAAAAGATGAAGAGAGCAGCACGGCATTCACATGTGTTCCTATTGTGTACCAGTATTGGGTTGGTATTGTTTTCTATGAAGTTAGGTACTTATTGCGATTGTCAGCACAAGTTTTTTCATGCATTCCCTCCCTAAGCACGATGCTGACTGTAACTTCCGAAAGATTGAGGTCGACAGAGAGGTTAGATTAAAAATCAATAGTTATGAATAAAACCAAGCATAAATAACGAGTCTATCGTAATATCAGCTGTGGCCGAGCAGAACGTTCATTGAAACTATCGGGTGGCTTTGCAAATAAATAACAAGGTCTTTGGTATCGTGGTGAACTTTGACAGCCATTATCAGTGCTTAAAACAAAAATATTTATATTGTTCGTCGTTCACATAGGTACCTAACAGCCTTGATAAAATTATTACAACCGGGTTATGAACTCAATGGTACATACTTACCTACCTACTCGTGTGTCATTTGTGTTTCTATTACGTAATGTTTGTATGGCCGCCATGTTTTTCGTCCATGTTTGCTATATGCAACTTTACAGTCATATGAAAATTGCTGGCTGTATTATGTACCTACTGTACACGTATCTATGTGTTATATAAATAGGTGCATATACTGCTAATCAACCTTGGGGTAGTCCTAGGTACAGTTAACAAGTAGGTATGATCTTTTCTAACTCATGTCGAATTCGCAATAGTTTTAATGGATATAAATAAACCTAAGTTAGATATGTGTTACTCCATCACGATTGGATAAACTGAAATAGGCCCTGCGTTGCCGCGTTAGGTATAGGTACGTTTAAAAAGGAAACCACGCGAACAGTCTCCATCTATTCTAGTACCTAACTGCCTACCCATGTAGCTGTCTATCAAAACCTGAGTAAATATTATGCCGCTGTCATACGTCACAAGCGTGGAGAACCATGCATACCTACACACACCTAACACGTGTAGCTGCTCTATGTCAATTGACCTGTTGTGTTTCAAGAAGGTACCTAATATAGGTTGGTCTACAATATGTGTGGCAGATGATTCTTATTAATACTTACCTACGTAGGCCCATGGTAGGAAAATTACAATAATGTCTTATGTATTAGCACTGCCTAAATTTAAATTTATTTCCGTCAATTAGCGACATTAGATCAAGGTCAGGCCCTTTAAGACAATACAAGTTCTTACTAAATACAAATATAATACAGCACTATTAAGAAAAAATATAATGTCAACGGGGCCAATCATTTATAATAAAATTCCACATAATCTCAAAGAACACCCCACACGCATATTTAAAACTAAACTGACTGAATTGCTATTACAAAAATGTTAGGTACTACTCTATAAATGACTTCTTGAATGACAAAGATTTATAACAGACTGTACCTTGACTTTTTTCTTGTAATTGACATTTTAAATACCTTTTTGCAATAATTTATAATTTGATAACATAGTTTTTAATTTTTTAATGTAAGGAATATCTAGGTGTCACATTATTTATGTGTGTTAATTTTTGATGTCTTGTTATTTTAATGCCAATGTAATGTTATCTAAGGTTTTTGCACGCCGTAAGGTAGAATGTAGTGTAAAAATTGTATTCTGTACCATCTCAAACCCAAACCTGTACCTACATTATTGGCAAATAAATATTTCTGATTCTGATTCTAAATCTACCCTCAATACTTTGGTTATGCAATATTAACCAATGACTATTCTTTATCCAGGTGGGTATCGAAGGCATCACATATGCGGGTAACCACGGCCTGGAGATCCTGCACCCCGATGGCAGCAAGTTTGTTCACCCCATGCCGATGGAACTGCAAGACGCCGTCGTCAAACTGCTCAAGGCGTTACAGGAACAGGTGAGGAGGATATCTTAATTAACCATACATCAGAGAAGGCAAAAACTTTCCTGCAACTTGAGACCTTCAAGGTTTTACCGGAAACAATGTAAACAGTGCATAGAATTCAGTTTAGTGCTTATCTACCTTTAACCCATTGCCCCTTCTTGTTTTTTTTCTTATCGGCATGTACTACCTAAGTATACCTATTGAGAACAGCTCTACTCATTGCACGGCAGTACCTACCTACGCTAGGTGATAGCGTAAGCTAGTCCGTAGCTAGAAAGGCTGATTAAAACTACTTAACGAACTCTGTTTTTCCTCAGCAGCTCAGCATGCTGTGTTGAATTAGTTGCGTTAGTAGGTCGCGAAGTGATCGTCAGATATCACCAACATTGGCCAGCATTTTTCCAGCTTAAAAAATTTATTTAATGGTGATGAAAAAAAATTACAATAAATATAACTCAATATAACTCAATTTTCTCCATCAATTCTTCAGGTGTGCAAGGACGGCGCGTGGGTGGAGAACAAAGGAGCCCTCCTAACGTTCCACTACAGGGAGACTCCGGTGGCGAAGCGCGCGGCGCTGGCCGAACAAGCGAGGAAGCTCATCATGGCGTCAGGGTTCACACCCGCGCCCGCGCATTGTGCGCTTGAAGCGCGCCCGCCTGTTGAGTGGGACAAGGGTACACAATTTGTTCGATAATATTCAGTAACCTATTCCAATTTCTATGACTTTACACGGACACCATACTTTCGTTCTGATCAAATCAGATCTGACCATCTGTCGGGCGTCCCCTGCAAACATAGAAATTTTGTAGGTATTTGTGAACCATTTTGGAAAAGTCGAAATTGATTTGAATCTCTATTCCCGATTCTTCTGTATTTTCACTAAAGTTCCAATTAGTTTTTCGAAACAGAAACTAAAAAGAGCATAAAATTGTGCTGGATATTTTTCAAAAATCTTATATTAGATTGACTCCTTGACTAAATGTGTGGGTGTTCTTGTTTACAGGTCGAGCATCTATTTACATTTTGAGGACGGCTTTCGGTTTGGACTGGAGCGAAAGGATTAGGATCATTTACGCTGGCGATGACGTCACCGATGAAGACGCCATGTTGGTAAGTACCGTCAAAAACTTCCTATTTCTTCGGCCACTGATATTTCCGCCTGTCTTGGTAGTGTTTGAGAATCTTAATTATTCTGTAATCAAAGTCGCTGACAGAAGACAAGTTTTTAGACGATTTCGACCAACCAATTTCATCATCATCCTCGTCAGCCTATATTAGTCCACTGCTGGAAGTAGACCTCTCCTAGTGAACGTCACTGAGCCCGATCTTCGGCTCTCCTCATCCGGTCTCTGCCAGCCGCCAACCAACCAATTTATGAGCACCATGTCTCATAGTAAAATTATCTTTCAGGCCCTGAAAGGTATGGCTGCTACATTCCGCATCGCGTCATCGACCATCACGAAGACATCGGCAGAGCGGCGGCTGTCATCCACAGACTCAGTGCTCGCCATGCTCAAGTGGGT
The DNA here is from genome assembly GCA_937001585.2 of Brachylomia viminalis. Classification (NCBI taxonomy): domain Eukaryota; kingdom Metazoa; phylum Arthropoda; class Insecta; order Lepidoptera; family Noctuidae; genus Brachylomia; species Brachylomia viminalis. The sequence continues at coordinate 5,717,568 of OW443302.2, read as the reverse complement.
GGAGCGACACTTCTCGCGCCGCAAACCGCGCGCCAACTCGCTCACATACAAGAGCGCTAGAAAAGCTCGCGAAACAATGCAGGTGCACATGTCGTACCAGATGCCAGCAAAGACCTCCCCGCGACACACCCCTCCCCGCACGCCCGAAAAAACCTCCAGCGGATCAGAGTCCAGTTAAACTGAACTCCTGTCTTCATCTGTGCATCTGGGCACCTGTGTACTGACGTACTAGATGCGGTATGCAGAGCGAACGTTATTTCACACAAGAGAAAAGTTCATCCGAACTTCTGCATGTAGCGCATTTAGTACGTTAGTATATCAACGTCGTTTATCCTATCAGTGTAATACTGCAGTCATAAGAAAGAAGGCTGTAACTGACAATTTTGTCAAACATGAGTTATTAGCATATTCGGAATCAGCAAAGAAAATGCTATCATAAGGTCTTACACACAAAGCTGTAACTCGTATTAGATTAGAGATATCATAAGGATTATAGCCTTAACTACGACATAAATTCTGGTTTTCAAATCACAAAAGCCTTAATTACACAATAACGGCCTTTTGTGTCAATTATGGTTCAAAATAAAGCCTACATTTTTGTTATCACGGAATCAACGTTGACGTAGTTATGGCTTTCTTTCATATGACGGCAGAATACTGTTATTTAATTCCATAGATAGTCGTTAATTTCTCATATCATTCAATGATTTATTGCAAAATTGTTTTTATTATGTTCAATTAATAGCTTAACTGAGGCTTCATTATTCAATTTAAAAAATATTTTTATTAATCTAACTTTATAGTTTTGACTATAAAGTGTTTTATAGTTTTGACTTTCAATAAAATGTTTAAAGTCCTATCATGCCAAATATATATTTCAGAAGTGTATTGATAATTTTCAAAAAACATCTTGATTTGTGTGAAGTGAATGTATTAATCACACTTCTCGGTCATATTAATATACATTGCAACAACAACAGTAGGCCAATTCTCGCACGTTCAAATTCAAGTCGCAATCTCATCTCAGCGACAATCAATGTCAAAAACCTGTCAAAAATGTATGTAAATTGATTGTAATTTTGACAGATTGAGACGGAGATTAGAATGCGAACGGTCTTAAAAATACGGGAATTGCCCCTCAGATTTAGTCAGTATTTAAAACTAAATCGTTCCAGCAGCTTTAAACTTTAAAAGATAAAAACGAAGCACTTTTCTATAATTTCTAAAATACCTACTGCGCAGCGGTACTTATATGCCCGCGCGCAGTGCGCGCAGACGTTGATGCTGCCCGCTACAACACCTAGGTACTAATCAAACTGAGCTTATTCGGAGTTATACACTGAGATCATAATTTAGTTAAATTGACTGAATAGTATTTACATATAAATTATTTTTCTAAATTATACTCTTGAGGACCTGACTTTAACTTGGAAACAATTGGATATTATTTCAAGTTCCATCTAAAATAGGCGCCCTTGCATGAGAAATGTTACTTTTCGTCTAGTGAGGAGCCCCACTCGTATCGTGTAGCGTAACGTTGCATGCCATTTAGTTTTACAAGTTATTTATGTGATAGATTAGTGATAATTTGTTTGTAAGGCTATGTAATGGTTATATTTAAACATACGTAAGATTCGTGCACAACTTTACTCTGAGCGCACGATCTGTAGTGATTCAATGCATTTGTTCAAGTTTAACCTATGTGATAGTGAAACGATGAGCATTTTATTATGAAAATAATATGTTTCAACATAGTTCACAAATATCAATCAAAGTAAGTATATTTATGTACATTTACTATTCAAATCTTATTCGAAAAAAACCTAAAATGTTAGCAGCTGACATGGAAATCTATGAGATGTTGTAAATAATGTAATAAATAAATAAATAAATAAAGTGTTTATAATATTGTACTAGTCTAGATGGTGCACATGCCAGTCTGCTGTTGTGGCAGAACTCGCACTAAATTGTCTCGAATTTGTGTCATCCTTGTATTTTTTTATACATATTGATGTTTTTAAGGATTCTAATAAAAATTTCAGGAGACGGAAAATATTTTTTTAATTGATAATAATATATACAAAAACATTCATCTACAATCTTAATAAGAAGTACTGACTCAAGTCAACCTTTCTAAAACTGGAATGTTTGCATGGTGCCATATACCATAATATATGCGTAAGTGTATCCAAAAGAACCGAACATACTCAACATTGATGACGTAATTCCGCAATTTATTATCCGTTGAATAAATACATTTAGTTACAGTCAAGAGTGATCCACTTAATTAAACATTTATTCACAATTAATAACACTAAAAGAGTCTGTATATCACGTATTGATGCCCTAGACGTTACTGTGCGACACGACCAGCCATGACAGTATGAAGTAGAACAGGCAGATGGGGTAGACCGCAAGTGCCTTCTTGCCTTCAGGCTGACTGTCTCCGAGGAACTTTGTCGCGGCTGGAAACATAAACAATACATGTGATTAGCTCTTTCCTTGTGACGGTGGAGTACATAGATAATGACGCGGACGAAATAACATATCATCGGTACAGAACTTTGTATTGGTACGTTTTTTTAATAGAGAAAAATTAACGTTCAGGTTAAAGGTAAGTAGGTAGCAATATCTACCCATAAAAGTACTAGCCGTAATCAGCTAGCACTAAATAGTTGTATATCCTGTAAATGATAAATGATTTTATTTCTGTAAGTAGGTTTGAACAAACACTTTTACACGTCAATTATATTTTTTTTAAACTAGATGGGGTCGGCGTTTCCTATCTGACTACTCTGAGAAGAAAGGCCGAAACAAACTCAGAGGTCACAGTCTCTTTTAAAGTCCAGACAAAATCTTGGTCAGGTCATGTGAAAGCTATGTAGATCGGTGTCTGCAATGGTCTTTTGAGGAAAGAACCACACAGATTGAGTGGACCTGTCCAGTCAGTGCACGCAATTGTCAGTAATCGTGCGGCTCAACTTAGACTCAAGGAGCTCAACGATTCGACGAACAATACCAAAGAAAGGACATTTGAGTAGGCCGCATAAATTACTCAAACTGCCAGATCATGATTACGTTGAGAAAAATACAAAAATAAATATAAATAAATCAATGACCGACATAGTTCTCACATTCACAATAATTAGAATAATATTATAATAATCTTTGAGGACCATGTAGATTTGTGTCTGAAATGGTCTTTTGAGGAAAGAACCACACAGATTGAGTGGACCTGTCCAGTCAGTGCACGCATTTGTCAGTAACCGTGCAGCTCAACTCAGAACTTAAGGAGCACAACGATTCGACGAACAACGTGTATAAAAACATATGATATTTTTGTAGCATTCAAAATATCAGCAATTTATTCAGCCATTTACTTTGAAGGAATTTAAGTTAAACTATCAGCCTGTAAAGTTAATACATACACACAAACTGACTTTCATTATTTTTATAATATCAGCCAATAGGATTCTACTGCTATATACAAGGTGTCGTATTGCATCCTCGTCAAATTCGGGGAACTATGCTAATGATTCTCACTCGAATCAATAATAAATAAGTAGGTTTTTTTTGTTTTCGGAAATCTGCAGTGTAGGGCCCGTGTGATACCGCCCTGTAACTGTAACGCACGCACACAGCGACATAGTCGTGCGACACTGCCTACCGCATACGCAACGGAGCGATTCTGTTCTTTGAAAGTGGTGTATTCTGAAATACTGTCAAACTTAAATATCCTAAAAAAATCAAGTATGTATTAATTATTGAGCAGGTATAGTAATTTTATTTGATTATTTATGTCTTTCATGACAGCCACCTGAAATTTGACGAGGATGCAAAACGACACGTTGTATAGGCTTCATCCAAATATCGACCCGCAATAACCGGTCAACCGGTATATTAAAACCAGAGTCCCATCTATTCGACAGTGCAATCGATATAGATATTTTAAACATATGATTAAGAAAGAAATGAACTTTACCGAAGAACTTATCCGAGGACTACAGGAGCCGAACACGAGTCGATAGTGCAACTTTGCGGTAATCTGAACGATCGTCGAAATAACTTTAAAACTATAAACAATCCTCCAAAGACAACTTGGAACTTACCAAACGTGGCCCACATGAAACCGACCATAGAAAAGACCAGCCTGAGGAAGAAGAGGAAGGTAGTCTGCGTGGTGAAGAGTATCACGCGACATAGCACCAGGGACAGCGCAACCGGGAACATGCAGTAGCCCAGCACGCATACTGACTGGAAGAATGAGCTGTAATAGAAGGATATAGGTGTTAATGTCATGGGATTTATTGCAATCAATCAATCAACTTTATTTTCTCACCACAATAAACATAAATTATATAAAATGAAAAAAAATTTTTTTTTTCTTTGCGAAATGTGGATACTATTAATGTATGTGATTGGACTAGATGCTAGGTTTCCAGTTAATAATATATTATGCAATTAGTGAATAAAGGACGGATTTAAAGCGAGGGCCATAGATGAATCACGAGCTAGTGAAGGATTCTAACGACTGAATCACGACCGTAGGGAGTGATTCATGATGATTGAATCACGAGCGTAGCGAGTGATTCAAGTATTAGAATCCTGAGCGACGCGAGTGATTCATGGCCCTCGATATAAAACCGATTTATTCAAGAGTTGCATACTATACTTTATACCATGACTACGAGAAAAAGAAAGATTTAAGCGAAAATAAACATTTAATAAAGAAAAAGGAAGCTTAAATTAATTAAAATGCACATTAAAATTGGAACAATTACTCAATGCTAAACTCCTTGTCGAAAATGTCGACCGATCAAATTGAATTTAGAACACATCAATATAGGTCGAATACAAAGATTACACTTACACTAGATACGGCAAGCCACGACCAAGCGTGCCCTGCATGTTCGACTGTTCGTACTAAAAAAAGTCTGTTAGCTCAGTGACGCTTAGCGATTGAAACAATTCTGTTTACTTTGAGCACATCACTAAATGGCTGGGGTGAAGCTATCGTAGGTATAAAAAAGATGACACGTTCGGTTTTCATACTATCTAATAACATGCCGTATCTAGCCTAGGTACTCTAAATCTGTTGTCGAATACATTGGTTAATCAATGAGTAGTATAGAATGATAATCAATTAGTTTACGAGTACGTACGATTCCGTGTGTGTAGATTCTCTGTTTCTCAGATTTTTCGATCGTACGTATCCATTTAGTTATAAAAAGTCGGGAAAAGGTTTTTTCGTATTTTATAGGTATAAAGTTGTAGTAAAACCTCTTTGGCTGTACTGTTTGTATCTGGCTGGTTTTGATGATTAAAAAAAAACAACAGTAAAAGCGATTTCCTGCCATTTTTCAACTGTTTTTCTGTCCGCCAAAATAAGGGCATCTAACGAAGAAACTCGATACATTTTGAAGTTTTATTATAAGTAATAAAGGGGAAAATATGACACAAGCCGCGTAAACAATATGTATTGTGACGTTTATGTAGCACAAAGTTGGTTCAAGCGTTTTCAGTGAGGGAATTTTGATGACGAAAGATGCAGCTCGCTCTGACCGGCCCTGTCACGGATAAAGTCGATGCCATTTGTAAAAAGTGGAACAAGATTAGCCATGTTAGTAGTTACGATATAGCTGAAGAGTTAGGGTATGACCACAAAACAATTATGACCCATTTGAAAAAATCTGAGTAGGTATACAAAAAGCTCGATATTTGGGTGCCACGCGAGCTCTTAGTTTTGAATTTGTATATAAAATACGAAAGAACTTTTTCTCCGACCTAATATTTTACAAAGGTATATTATGTCTACCAAGGAGCCATGAATCCAAGAATAAATTCATATTACGTATATGTTACACATATTTTATTATAATGCTTTGCTACTGTATTGAAAAAGCCTTAATTATTTACACAACTTGTGAGTCTGACATTTTGATAATGAAACTATATTGTACAGTATTTTTTTTTCATGGGCTTCATTTGTTGTGTTTATTGTTATGTTTGTTATAACTACAAAATAAACAATAACACATGATGTACTTGAAGTCTGTTAAAAATCACATCTATTACTTTTACAGACACTTGATATTATGACTAGATAACTACCTATGACGAAAACGTCCACTTAAATGTAGGCGCCATTTTTTTTTTTTTGCTATTTATCAGGCGTCCAATAATCTATAACCTATTATTTCTAATGCCCTAATTCCAATACGCAGCCGCGCCGTCTTCACTGCGTTTCGTGTTTCGTTTCAACCACTATTCAGCGGTTATCGCGGCGAATATCTCAATACTTTTCGCCAACACCCACTTATTATTATTATTGTGTAATTAAGTTATAATATTAAATTATATTTATATTTTTTGTGATATTTATTCGATTTAGATTAGAAGTAACTGAGTATACGTATTGTATGTTTAATTTAAATTAGTGAATGGTTATTTTAATTTCTCTTCTACTCTTACGCACGATGTCTACATCTTTTTTTATATATTCTCCTATCGCAAGTATCTAATCTTTGTACTTACGTATTTTTCTGTAACCTACTTTCTTTTTGTTTGTTTATATGTGTGATAAACTGGTAAATTAAAGTTAAAAACGAACTCACATATTCCCACCAAGTAGTTTAGAGTTAATTGTGACAACTGCAGCTCCTATCCAGACTAGTACAAATACTTCGGCAAACTCCGGGCCGCCATCATTGGTGTTGTCGGCTACTTCCGTGCCTTGCAGGATTGTGGCCATCAGGGTGCATAGCAGCAGGGGGCCCCATAGATCCCCTGGAAACACAGGAAATTGATTTGTAAATCAATTAAGTAAGGCACATTTTGTTTTACAAGTAAAGAAAGTTTGCAGTTAAGGGATTTCCTTATAAGACCTTAGCGGTCGTACTACAAAACAAGGTTTTTCTTTAGACATGGTTTAAACCGTCGAGCCTGTTTTTGAAATAAGAACCTAACAGAAATCGAAATACAGTTCCTTTTACAAAACTGACAACTTAGTCCGATCTTAAGATGTCAATTTTGTATTAATAACTTTACCAAAGTTAAGTTAATATAGTTCGAAATACAAAAACTGGCTCGTAGGTTTAGGCTCGGGCTAAAGTTAGATCGTGTTTTGTAATAAGACGGCATAAGTCAGACATTTAAGGATATTTTGCACAAGAAGGAGGAGAACATAAACAATATTGTATATCTATGACTGCATTGAAGATTACAAAGTAATGCTTGTTTGTTATCTAATGAGAAATACTCATTATTTACTTCCGATAAGACTGATAATAGTTGATAACAATCTAAGCATTAAAAACCAATCACACTTTAATTTAAATCATGGCTATTTAAAGTTTTCTATGAAAAATAGTTAGGCAGCGTTTTTTTGAGAAAACAATGCTATCTATAAAAAAAATTCTACAAACTAAAAGATTATTCAATTAAGGGCTGATTTTTCAATAGTCGGATATCTTTTATCCGAGGAATAAATATTGTGGTTTGACAGGTTTTGTATGGAAAATATGTCAAACTTTCAGATTTATTCTTCAGATAAAAGTTATCTGACTATTGAAAAATCTGCCTTTAATCAATTTAGTTACTAAAATTACAAAAAAAATCTACTCACATTCCTTTAACAAACTAGACTTCTCTCTAGGAATTAGTACATGGTAAAATTTATTTCCCACTGCTCTCAGATCTCGAAGCTAAAAATAATAAATAATAAACATTAATGTTGGTAAAATCACTAAGTTTTTAATAAATAATATGTGCACCAGCTACTAAAATTATGACTCTTTTTTAGATAACATAACACCTTGTTTCCCAAAAGCCTTAGGCAGAGGTGTACCCACATTTCGCCAGTTATGTTTGTCCCATTTAATAATAGGGGGCGAGCCTATGGCCACTACTGAGATGCGCTACTAGTCAGATTTTCACTTTGCTTGACTTGGGAATCGAACCCAGGACCTCATGCTCAGCAGAAGCGCTTGACCGCTAGACCAATTAGGCAGTCTCGTACCCTATTGACTAATAAGTAAAACATTAAAGCCACGTTTTCACTAGGGGACATTTGTCCCGCGACCTTGTCGCCCGACACGAATTCTACGTGTCTGGCGACGTCGCGGGATCGTCGCACCACCTCGCAGGCGACATCTACGTGTCGCGGGACATGTCGCGTGTCGACGCTCGGATCGTGTCCCTCGACAGTCGCCCGACGGCATTCCAGTAGTGAGGACGCGTGTCGCCCTGTGTTCCTCGACATCCACGACCATGGCATAACACTACCTCCTCGGGTGACATCGCAACCACAACTTCGGTATGTGGACGAGCAAAATGTCGACCGACATTGTCGCCGGACAGTCGCACGTAAATGCCCCGCGACTGCTCGCGACTTGTCGAGCGACTTTGCACTGTACAACACTACCTCTTCCGGAGACATGATAGGTTCGACTGAACTGATGTGGACGGAGACAAGACATCGGGCGACGTGGGGCGATGTAGGGCGACATCGCCCGATGTCTCCGGGGACACACCTCGCTCGACAGATATTCCTAGTGGGGACGAGGCTAAGCCACTTTTTCTTAGGGGATATTTGTCCCGCAACCTTGTCGCCCGACCCGCAATTCACGTGTCCCGCGCGATGTCGCCCGACGTCGCTTGCGACATTCACGGGTTGCGGGACTTGTCGCTATTCGATGCTCTGCGAGCGTCGACACGCGCAATCTTCGTGTCCCTCGACAGTCGCCCGTCAGGCTTTGAGTAGTGAGGTCGCGTGTTGCTGTGTTCTGAAAATGGATTTTCACTACCTCCTAAGGCGACCACTGGCTGGTGTGAACAAATCATATGTCGAGGGACAAAGTTGCAGAGACTTGTCGGGCGATTTGTCTCAGCGATATGTCCCCTAGTGAAAACGTGGCTTTAGTTTATACGGAACTTTCTCAGTAGCAACTCGCAGTCTCGATTTGTGTCTGGTTGATGGCAATAGGCTCGCCCCCTATTACATGGGTCTTAAACATACCTGGCGAAATTTGGGTGAACTATACAAGTCTACCCAACCTTTCAGGAATACAGGTCGTTGGTCCAGATGAACAGGGTGTTAACTCAAAAAGCCTAATTATCAGGGGAGCGATTTGAAGTTATGAATCAGTTTATTTCCATTTCTGTAAATAATTGGTTAACCACCTAATTATTTTATACTAATTTCTTAACACTATGGAACCACGTTCATTAGAAAGATCACAATGATTTTTAGTAGGACTGTATTTTTAGGTTGAATTTGTAAATTTTTGAGTCCAAACATCATCATCCACAAAACATCCATCCATCAAACATCGTCATCCAAACGAATGAGGTGTGATGTTGTTTTGTTTTAGTTTGCTAGCAGTTGCTTGGTAAGGCTTGTTGCATGATTTAACTGGTGACTGATGTACAGGCTGATTAAAACATGGTTAAAATCATAGATTATTGCGTTTTGGGGGGACTGTCTTATGTAATTTTGACGATCAAAAAGTGCTGATTCACAGCCTAGTTTGAATAAATTACTTTTGATATTGATTTCCATGATAAAAAAAGGCAGCCAGAACTACACTATGTGGTCTCTGCTCCTGCTAAGTTTGTTTACCTTAACAACTCATAGTAAGAGATGCGATCAAAAACTAGCTACTTGCCACAAGAAATTTAACCGTATCTTAACAACAAACAATAGCAACATTCTATTATATAATTATAGCAATCACAATCATCTACTTACAAGTAAACATAAAAACTACTCTGTACTCTCGAAGCTAAGGAATATAATTGCTCGCCATCAGGCTATTCTCAGTAAATCAGGTAAAAGTTGATTAACATGCATGCATGATTATTTTAGAAGATTTATACAGTGTGAGGGTGCTGATGTAAATCATCTGATATAGAGTTTATAGGTATTTAATGTCGGCAATATGTCCTTCAGAAGGATTTTTGATGTAGTCTATTTCGAATGCTATACATTCTAGCATGATTACATTCTTGCTCAAAAATTTACACAATCAATTGCTTCCTAATCTGGCTTCACGGTAAATACCACATATATTCATTTCTACTAATGATATGTGTGAATTTAATGAATTTATAGTTTCTAAATACTACATTAAGTACATAGTATTTCTCATATTTATATATTTTATTTTCATAATTATTGGATACTTACAAAAGTTTCTTTGATTGGTTCATCAAGAGTGTTGAACTCCATACTGTTTCCAGATGGCACACCCTGTGAGGGTATGTTCATCTCCCCCTCGACCACCCCTACGTCCCCTGCAGGGTACATCTAGATAAGAAAGAAAATTACATGTACAAACATTAATTTGAGGAGATAAACGATCCTATAATCAGAAACAGTGATTAATTAAAGCACAGTTGTTGGTATATGAGTAGGAACGATAAAATTAATATATAAAACATACACTAAACACCACTATCAACGTAGACCGTGTTAGAACAGGACGACTACGGTGTAAAAGCAGTTTATTTCTATGACTCATAGAAACTGAATTTTTTGTACTTAACAAAAAAAACAGTAAACATCCTCTACATGTTTGTGACTGTGAGGTTAGCGACTAATCTTCATGTTATTACGATTACAGTTTTGGTGACCAAATAACGATTATTTTGGGTGGAACTATCCGAATAAAATACGAGATTGAACTATGGACTTTTATTGATTTTCATCGCATTTAATAGACTATGAACTTACATCGTATTTTGTATCAAACGAGGTCATCTCTGATTTTAAGTCCGCACTCTTTTAACACAATAAAATATGGATAAAATAAATAAACTCCAACACATCAAACATACACGAAGATTTCTTTCACAGATAACTATATACTAGTCAGAGACAGATAGGACAGTACTATGCACAGAGTAGAATAATATACCTATACAGGAGAAGAGTGCCCTCTTGTGACTTTTTTTGTTAATACAATTGACGCCATTTTGCGCCACTAGCGGCATCTGGAAAACAGTTCCATAAACGGCCTGTATACTATAGCTATATATAGGTAGATAAGTGTTTTGAGTTGATTTGTGTATTCATTGGAAAAGTTACAAATATCGATAATGTACTATTTTTCTGTTCCTGTCTACATGATTCGAACTGTTTAAGGGCAAGAATTATACAAATATACAAAGAAATAGTATTAAAAGGAACAAAATAATAGCACATTATTGATATTTACGCACGCACACGCATCAAGTAGTCAACACTTTGTAAAATGTCAAATCAAAAATTCAAAATGGCCCCCCTATTTTAGGGAGGGTAGATTTCATTATTACATGTACAAAAAAAAAAAGTTTGTTCTTAAATTGATATAACTTTTTATCTACTCAACTCTACAATATTACGATAATTTTATGATTAATAATTAAGTAATCCATGACTTTTCAGTTTAATTTTTATAATAAAATGCTATTTGAGTGCCATCTATCGACACTTTTATCAAACTTTGACGGAAATGAAACATAGGCGGCGCCACTTTCTTTTGAAAATGCGACTGTAGGCAACTGTCCTCCCCCTGGTACTATGGTTGACGATTAGTTCCAAAAATATGCGCCAAGCGCTAGTGTCGTAATGTCACTGAGGGATGACCCACAGCGTACTATAAAAATGACGCTGACCATCCGGCATAGAATATCGATAGCATAGTGATGTGCCATGGAATATTCTTATAGGGTTAATTTTATTATTTGCAATGTTTAATGTTTCTTCCTATATGTTCATTGGATACGAATATAACGAAAGAAATGTAAAAAAAAGACTTCAGATTTTACTTTTTATTTATTTTTTCGTCTTAACCTATGGGCTTTATATTTCTCAAAGGCAATTTGTTGAGGTACACACATCTGTTTCACAAGTTTTTCTTGTACACCTCCTTTTAAAATTTTATTAATTATGTTGCACCAATTATGAACATGGGTGCGTATCATTAAATTAAGCAACCATTCCTTTACTTCGGTGTTATGACCTGTACACCCCAACCAATTTAAATCAAATTTCTTTATTATTTCTATTTTTAAATGTTTTTTTACACATTTTTTGTATGCATACTTATTCAAGTAATCATGTATAAGGCCCGAGATATTCCTATATAACATTAGAAACTTCTTTGATGGATATGTTAAATTATGATGTTTAAAAAGGGTATATTCTCGTTGTTCAATCCATTTATGAAATACATCTCTTTTTGTTTGCATATAAGTATCAGAGCATCTCCTACAATTAAATTTGTTTCTCACTCTCCTGCACATATACCCTGCTGTATATGCAGAAGAGTGCACGCGCAATCTTTCGTTTACTGGATTTAGTGATTGGTTACTGCTAACGTTTTGCGTCATTGTTATGGGTCTACTACACACGGCATTTTCTTTATCTTCATCAAATGTTGATGAGGAACTCTCATCAACATTGGATGAAGATATGAGTTTAAAAAAATCTACAACTGTGTTTCCTGTATCATCCTCACAGTTTGCGTATATTGAATGTGGACCCATAACGTTGGACATTAGCAGTGATTTAAAAGCATTCAAAAAAGTATTTGCATCAGGATTGACGTTCCTGTAGTTGATGGCTCTGATCCTACCAAAAAAATTCTCAAGAGGATCCTGATTAACATTTCTAGGATAAAAATATTGTATATCATATTTTTCGAACAACAGTTTAGACAACCTTTCAAAACTTTCTATAGTTGTAACACATCCATTAAGAGAAGGAACTCGAACCTTATAGATTTTATTATTTTTGAGGGCTTTCTTGCTACTATTATCAATATATTGAATATTATTTAATATTTGTTTGGCTTCTGTCCAAAAATTGAAAATTTGATGGGCGTTTGGCTTTATTGGTCCACGAAGTTTGCCCCGGACAGTACTCCCTCGAGATCCATTCACGCTGTCAAAGAGCTTGTCCATGAATTCCACAGCTTCGCCTGTTGTGGCTTTTGTCTCACTGACATTTTGACCCGAGGCTGTAGTTTCTGAAATACATAATTATATATAAGTATAACAAACAAACAATGTTTCCATTTCCATTCTATCAGACTACAAGAAAGTGCAACTGGTATTATTCTTAGTATATTAGTTTAAATCAAACGTCTTATTAGTCATAATGGCTCAATTGTAAAAATTAAAACCCAATTATTAAAAACCTAATTCTTTTTAACAAAGAGTGAATATGTATAGTGTGAATTCTTGTGTTTCTTTTGTCGGAGACCCTAAATAAATTAAAGTAAAGTGAGTAAGTGAGTGACTGATTGATAACAAAGTAAAAACTTACTGAACAATGCAGTGTATTTAAGCATTCCACTGGTTGTTGCACTCAGAGTTTGGGCAGTAATTTTAATTATAATTTGCAACTCACTTTAATTTTCTTCATTTTTGCTGCGTAAATATGGTGCTCTGTTAGTTTTTTATGCATTCTAGTATGACCTAGTTGGCAATCAGCATCAAATACCATTTCAACTTTGCTTTTGAAAAACATGTCTTTTGTAAGAAGGTTGTTCCTTAGCCCCTTAAGTAAGTGTGGGGGATCATACACTACACTTAGGTGTTGTCCTGACATCTCAATAGTTCCATCTGCAAACAAAAAAGCTATTGAGTACAACTTAATTTGATGGATCACAATCCTACTAATTTATAAAATAATGTCAAAGTTTAGATGTTTGTGCAATTGTGGTTTAACAGTTCAACATATTTGGATGAAATTTGGTACACAGTTAGACCATGACCTGGACTAACATACAGATGGATATTATGATAATTATAATGATGATGGATACTTTTTATCCTAGATAATTTGCAACTGCTATGCAGATAATGTGAACGAAGGCTATTTGTAGAGAGAGTATCTACTCACCATTATATATAATTATGTCTCAACTCAAGCAATAAAGCGATGAGAACGAATAATACACAAACTAACCCAGAGATTCGACATAATTTTAATGTCTTTGAACACGAATGACTGAAATTACTGAAAAATGAAAATACAATCTGTCAGTTTGACAGTTATACGCAACACTCAACAGCCAAAATGGCTGCCAACAACATGGCTACCGAAAGTAGCGCCATAACGCATTTTTTGGAACTAAAGCTGTCGCAGGCCTGATTTCTTTCAGTGACATTTATTTGTAGTCTTGCCACTGCATAAAATTGGCCAAAGCATACGTTTGGATACACTTCAATATTGTTGATATAATAATAATAGCAATCATTGCTTGATTTATATTATTTTAATCAAACTATCTGAAGCCTGGGGAGAGACGATACTATAATAATAATATGGATCTATAGGGTTATCTTATCCTCTTTTTATTTTTTCACTAAAATAAACACATTTATGGAGAAATTGTTTCCGAACATAAATACCAAAAAGACAAATATCCAAAGAATGGTAAAATAACCGAATGAAATTGTCATTTGTCAACTTCATCGATTGTTGTTGTTTTGTTGTTGAACTATTATATAGATTTACGTGCAGTTGTAAAGTTCAGTAATAAAGCTTTTAAATAATAAGTATTATCGCTTAGTTCAATTTGCAACGGTATGCAAGTTTCGTGATATGAAAGTAACTGTTAAAAGTATGTATAACATAACCTGTAATTTCAATCAACCTTCATTTCTATTTGCCTAATGAATCGTATCCTATTTTCACGTAAACGTTAATTGCTTAGGTTGGACGGGCGTAGCGACTTGGCGGTGGGTAGCTAACGACGACAATTGCGGTATTTGTCGTATGCCCTTCGACAGCTGCTGCCCAGACTGCAAGCTTCCCGGGGACGATTGTCCTCTCGTTTGGGGCGCCTGCTCGCACTGCTTCCACATCCACTGCATCGTCAAGTGGCTGCACTCGCAACCTCAGCAGCAGTGCCCCATGTGTAGGCAAGACTGGAAGTTCAACAACAAGTAGATTGTCAAAACGTAAGTAGTACACTTCACTTAACAAGTATTGCTTGGTTTCATTATGATATCACTGTTTTAGGAATTTCATTAATGGAGGAGCTTTAGGTCAGAATCACTTTTTAAGATTCATCACATCATATTTCATATTTATGCAACAATAAGGTGATAAAATCACATGAAACTGTCAGTTTCCAAATTATTTAATTTATTGAAAGTGTATTAATTACTTAATGAGCGATTGATTTAAACATTGTTATTTGTATTAACAATAACTATGGTGGGTCAATAGGCCTACATCTGTGTGCAACAAAACATTGAATTTTGTTTTAGTAGTATCTTATGAACATAGGTCCTCAAACTCAACAACATGTCCAATTCATAAAACTTAGAAAAATTTCAAAGTATTAGTAACATTTTAGCTTGATGAATGTCTGGTGTTTGTAGCTCAATATTAAATTATTTTTTTAGTTCAGTGGATCTATGTGTTCTAAGTATCACGCTCGGAGGTGGAGTTACAGACATAAGCTTCTTATACCACATGAAGTAATTTTTAGCTCTGTTGGTGTAATTGCTGTGTGGCGTTCCAGTAGGAGGATAAAGAAATAAATGCCACAAATCTAATGTGAAATGCCTGTTATTTATTTATTATCTTAACACTATATTGTACCACATGAAACAAAAAAGATGAAACATATTTAATGCCCATCAAAGCATCTTTTTTTATAATAGTATTAAAATACTACATGACAACGAAAATGTACCTATTTCTATTATGGCAATATTAGTAATGCTAATCTAATACGCCAGAGTACTTATATAATCGCTGACATTCATATTGCTACATAATTACTATAGTTTCAATGTAAAATAATGATCAGCATTGTATTGTATTACATTTTTTCTGTGTCATCCTTGAAAGTTTTTAGTAAATAAAGCTAATCTTATTTTGCAACAGGTATAAAGGATAACAAAAATTATAACAAGTTCCGCCATATTTTACCATGTAGGCATGCAAAAGACACAGTAACTTAAATATTTTTCTTAAATTCACTTAAATAAATTAATAATAACCTTTCACCACTAAAAAGCTTTGGAGTCTTTTTTAAATAAAGAAAGCTGCAGCTGTTTCCAATTCTTCTTCAATAATAGGTAGTCTTATTAGATAATGCTTATGTAACAACAAGATTTCTAACATAATCAATATTGATCATAAATAAGATAGAAGAATTTGCAATTCTGCACTATAAAATAACAGAATTAATGTATTAAACTGATATAATTAAACAATGACACCATCACATGAACAGTTTGAAGGACATATTAAAACTCTTTTTTTTTTCACATTCTAATAATTTATACTGCGGATTCGCCTGCATGGATGTAGGTAAATATCCCACAGGAATATACTACGGGTATTAAAAGTACGTAGTCGTGTTAATCCAGGTTATATACTAGCGGTATGCCAAAGGAATATGGGTTTCTGCCCTAAAGCCATAAGGTTCATACCAATGTGCAATGGAAAGAGCTTTTCAAGTAGAACCATTGCAGCTAACACGACTTTGGACAATTACTGTTAGTCAGTTCGAAGTTAATGACGTAAATACGTAACAACTTGGGCACCGACGTTAAGGATTTCTTGGTGCCCAATAGCCATAACATATACATCAATGGAAAGAGCTTTTCAGGGAGAACCTTTGCTAGTAACACGACTTTTGTCAATTGTTAGTCAATTCAGAGTTAATGACCGAAATAGGTGGCTACTAGGGCACCGAAGTTTAGGAATGTTGCGCCCTGAAGCCCAATCTCCTGTCATCGAAATCTGTTCAGCCATTTTTGCGCCAATCCGGAACACACCTCCAAACAGACAAACGGATAAAAATTCTTCGTTACTAATTTATTATATGTGTATAGATTTTAATAAACCATTCTATGCATACCAGACATAGCTGCTTTTATTCCCCTTTAAATATAACTTTTAACTTTTTGAACATTAAATTCATTCAAACAAACCATACAGTTGTCCTTAATTCTGACAATATACAGTCTGGGTCTGTTGTAATTTAGGCAACAAGTGTTTTGTGTTAACACACATGACAACGGCTCTTCCAACCGAAATACTTATCACCAACAACTGTAGTGTAACATTTTGATTGGCGCGAAACAATAGGTCAGAGAGTGCTTTCGACATCACCAACAATAGCCATGTCGTTTGCGCCGCGGACCGGTAGCCACTGTTGCATTCATTCTCATAGTAAACAATCACTTTTACATTATTAAAAGTGTGGGTCAACTCATTGTTAGGCTGTATGGTACCTACTGCACAAACTACAC
Source organism: Brachylomia viminalis (assembly GCA_937001585.2). Lineage (NCBI taxonomy): Eukaryota > Metazoa > Arthropoda > Insecta > Lepidoptera > Noctuidae > Brachylomia > Brachylomia viminalis. The sequence goes on along the minus strand of OW443302.2, from coordinate 5,700,303 downwards.
AACACGCAACAGCTATGGCAAAGCTAGCGAACAAAGTAATTTTCAAGTCGAGAGGTAATTATTACAAAGTTTTGTACGCCTGTTCGACGTAGCGTCGCGTCGGAGCGACGACGTATAGCGGTGAGCCGGCACGCCGCGCCGGTGGTCGCCGCAAGGAGGCAGGCAGTGCAGTGCAACAGTGAGTGCCGCGCGCTCGCGGGGACGGACGTGTCGCCCTGTGTACTGAGCGCTCTCGTGTGTGTGACTGACGTGCTGGTGTTAACGCGCTCCTTCTACTATAGTACGCATATTATAGTATTGTTCGAGTGACGCTTCCTTCAAGTATGCTGATGGTACAGACTAACGCACAACCGATGAAGAACAGCAAGATCAAAGGACCTCCTCCAGTGCCTCCGCGGCCCAACCAAAGCGTGGTAGCGGAGGCACTGGCAAAAACGAGGAAGGCCGTGGCGGACTCTAAGGCTAGCTTTACGAAATCGCGTGCCTTCTCCAAACAGGAAAACCACTACACATCAAAATCTAAAACTTTGGGCAGAGCTAATACTGTCAGTGAATCAACAGTATCACCCAAACAAAATGGATTAGCACGGGTCAAGTCGTTCATCAGGGATGTGATTAGTGACAGAAGTTCTTCGTCCGATGAAAGAAAGTCAAGCGGTCAAAACTCCAGAAGAAGCTCTAGCGACAGTAGTTCTATTCCAACTCCGACATCGAACAAAAAGTCAAATGAATCGCTCAACTCTAAAGCAGTCAAAACATGCAGACAGATATTAGTAAGATCGCTCTCAACATCGAACAAGTTGGATCAAGATGCAAAATGTAAAGTATCAAAGTCCTCTAGCTTTGCGGAAAAGACTCTACCTTTACGAAAAGCACCTCCGCCACCGTTGTCTCCTAAGCCTAAGTTGAAACCAATGAAGCCTTTGCCTGTAAATAAAAGCCCTGTACATAGCAATAAATCTAAGATCTCACCGGACATAAGCCCATATTCATCCCCATTAGATGCTAAGCCCCCACAGAGTCCAGTGTCAGAAGCGCCATACGCGTCAGTGGAGGAAGTTCAGGAGTTTGATGACAGATTGCGGAATAGTCCATCGAAACAAGTCAGTACCCCACCGGCTAAACAAACTGAGCCAGGAAGTCCAAAAGTTGACGATAATGTAAATAAAAATAACAACTCTCTGGAAAGAAAAACATCGCAAGTCACAGAAATGTTAATTTCAGAGATCATAGCCAGTAGAAACAATAATAAAGAGAAAGACGAAGCGCACACGGTGATAGATAAAGGGAAAGATTCTGGGAACATGACTAACGGCAACGACACTCCGGAAATGGAGATGATGAAGGACATGAACAACCACGAGATGTTGATATACGAATTGCAGACAATGCGCTCGCAATCGAACGTGCCGGAAACTTTGGACACCCCTGAGTATGCAGAAACAAATGGACAGTGTGATTCTGAGGACTCTGAACAAAACTACGCCATGTCTTCAGTGACGAGCGGGAATACGGACGATGATCAGGCTTATGCGTACATACTCGACGATGACCTTAAGTCTAGGTGGGTTCTCAAGAATTAATAAATTAACATAATATTTCTTATCGTATGAATAAATCGTTATATTGTGCTTCTCTTCCGTGGTTCGGGCATGTTGTGGTTTTGTGTTAAAAGGTCATACGACTTGATTAAACCCGGTTATGAACGCTGATAGACTCGACAATACCGCGCACAATTTTTAGGTCGTTAAAATGTCGAAGTAAACCTGAATGTAATTGACGTCTTTAGTTATTAACAATGGCGCTAAATTGCTTTTAAATAACTTCCATGCGATTTAATTATTTTGATGATGATTCATATTTTAGAGTACAATTTCATGGTTATAACTAATCAATAACCAACCGCTTCTTGTCAATCTCAAGTCATCAAAAAGGAGGCTGTGCTCATAGTCATCAAACTTTACCATTATCAATGTCATCACAGGTTTTGTAATGACTTTCGATAAGCTCAAACCATGCAGGTTGCCTTTGATCAAATTTACGAAGCATTAGAAGCAAAAGCACTTCCTAATAAGTACAATTTTGTGGGCAGACTTCGCAAGCAGTTCCGCGCGTTCAGCACCATGTCCCTGCAAGGTCTACCGCCTCTCCCGAAGAGTCTCAGCGGCTTCGCAGAGGGCGAGCCCGACTTGCAGGACACACCCTCACCGCCCTCGGACAAACCACCCACAGATCTCGACTCACAACTCGCTTATCTCAAGAAAGAAATGGTATGTTGAATTTTCTTCTATCTTTTCTATACCCTTTAAACCTTTCTTTATGTTTCTCCTATTATAGATACCAATTCCATAATTAACACACGATGCTAACAGTAATTAAATCAAAAACTTTACCCTTTTTCCTTTACACGATTTTTACGGCTTCATAAACGGCACGATATAAGTCATAAAGTTTATGAACGGGAAGCGGGTGATGTTCCACAATTCCTGGTTTGTCATTATTTTATTTTAAACAATGTTTTAAAATTTCCTTTTTTGGTCGCTGACCGAGTATGAGTATGATGAAAGGAAAAATGTTGGCTTTACATTCCATCGCTAAATAAGGATGCTAGTTTCGATCATACCGGAATTACGAAAGTTTATCGAGAGTCCAAACGACCGACACTATTAATGACAGCGATTTTATAGAAACTAGAAGTAGTGACACCGAAAATAGAGTAGCTCCCCAGTGCTCAATACAAACATGGCAAGATGGAATAATAAATGTACACACAGCAGACACGAGCGCAGTTTAAAAAACAGATGTTGTTCATACATTTAGGCTTATCGGCCGTGCGCCGAACGCTATGTACGGAGAGACGTGCATGCTCCCTTTACTTGGTCTTACGAGCTGGTTTGGCAATATAGAAAATTGTAAATAAGGACACCTATCGACACTTTGTATTGCTCATAATCAAACGAGCCATGAAATTCATATCAAAGTAGGCTATATAGAGATACAACTAATGGGTCGATTTAGATACTATAATGGCTTATCTACGTTGCGTGTACATAATGAAAACAATTGATTCTATGTAATGCCACGACCAATATTGTGTTAATGAGTGTTTGTTTATTATACACTATTTGATTATGAAGTTACTTGAAACTGCCCACTTCATCGCAACTTGGAAGACCACATAAAATACATGTGTCATTATTTATTTATTTATTTAACACTTTAAGCACACAAATGTACAGAGGCGGACTTAATGCCATAGGCATTTTCTACCAGTCAACCTTTGGGTGATGCAGAGACAAACAGTGGCAGGTGCAAATTATAATGATATTTTAGGTTAAATAATTCATTCAGTCATTTTCGTTTCCATACTCATCTCTTTTTTTTGTATAGGGTCTTAAATTAATTAAGCCATCTTTTCACAGCTATCTTTCCGTGGTAATCATCCAACGGAAATGCCATAGCTTCGTAAACTATGTGAAACCCCACTAGTGTCACCCAAAGAAATTGCACAAGTTAAACTGACATGGTATTTACTCGTACGTAATCTTGCCACAAAGGCTGAAAATATGAAAAATCCAAGAAACACCTGACATAGAAGTCATAGAAAATGGCGTATCATTATCGCATTGCACAGCACTCGGCGCGCGATTATGACGCAAAAACTTGTAATATATAACTTTACTATCACATACATATTCCTAAGTGTATGTAGTGTCATAGACTCCACAAGCTTGACAATGAGAAAGGTCTCACTGAGACAATTCTCGTTAAGTATGACGTAGGACACATTCAGTTGAGTGTCTGCGTGATATTGTTTGTTGCGTCCTTATACGCCTTCTTAATCGGCGGTCGATGCGATTCCTTCTTCGTGTCACGTCTGTTGTACGTAATCGTCTTTTCAAGTTTTATGTTGACGGTAGGATGGTTTCATCTGATTTGTATTGATCAAAATTATTCATCAGGTTTCTTATTATTTGGATAGGCTCCAACATTTTGAAATGTCTGCGGATTAGATCGAATAAATTAGGTAGATATTCCAGAAATATTTGTCAGGAAAACGCCGATACATCCATAATCTATTACGTTTCATTCTTGTACAAATATGTAATTGTGAAACTAAAACATTGCAATTTTTTGCGGTATCAAATAATTTTATGTTCGTATTTCAAAAACTAGACATAACATTAGACGTGTAATGGAGTCTTGTAGCAGTTGTAGCCGGCATGTAATAACGCTCTAATGGCAATTATCACCCGCTACAACCTTGAACAGCTCATAATCATTTGCATCCCACACTTCACATTCGCGCACTAATATTATTATTGTATATATCATAAAAGTTGTCAATAAAAACAAAAGTAAAAATAACTTTCAAAAAGGCAAAGATATAACTTTCGCCAATAAAAGTATCGGAAAGTGACATAAGTTTCCCTTCACGTTTCCTTTATAACAATCTTAAGCTAGGGTCTCTTCGGAGTATCCATTATTCTGGTGTAGGCATCTAGAATTTATCTTATTCTTCTCGTGTAATAAGGTTAGTATGTGTGATTCATTTATACCTACCCCTCCTAGACCAGGTCCAGGTGCGAATAGTAAAGAACACCTTGCAAACGTATTCCCCTAATCTTGTTATACTTGTAGGAGTAAGCCGAAGGGTGATAGCACCGTGTAGTTCTACGACATTCCATTTACGATCAAGACACGATATGTAGAACCATCTACTAAACGCTTTACTTGTCGATAAAAAAGTTTTTCAGTTAGATTAATAAGGTTGCAGATGTTCGTCAGGCTTTTGGTTAACAATCTGATTTTCATTCACTATGCAGTTATATTCTTGGCACACAACAACAATTAATCTACATTGCAGGTTTTTCACTTGTATTTTGCGTATTCGGTTTTGCCCACAATTTAGTCTCTATTTGACTGATTTTGTACCAGTATCAGCAAATTTTCCTTCGTCGCCTTCAGAATATTCTTTTACAAAATGAATTGGCAATCAAATCAACTATGAATTGGAATATAAAGACGCTAAATTGATAGTCTTCATTCAATAGATTGACATAACCAGACGTAGGTAACATTTCGAATTTAATGAATATTGAATAGAAAACTCTTGTTTTGAATGTAACTGCATTTTGTGATAGATCCGGTTTAACACCATACAAGCTCCGAGTTACGTGCATGTCGTAATCTCGTATGCATTTTTATGAATCTTCGTTAACATTTTCGTAGGTGTGAAGCACATGGTAACTGTCTGTCATTGTATGTGTATATTCAAGTTTTTTTCAGTTGCATGCGTAGGCGATTGTTTATTATCCTGCGTAGTTCTGTTAGTTAATAAAGTCTAATATGGCTTGTAGCAAATATATTGGATTGAATAACCTCTGATTGTATTAATGCAAATGACATGTTTAATACTGATCTGCCTACAGTGCAAGCAGGTGGTTAAATAGACACACCCACTTGTGTAATCCAGTGTCTTACAAAAAAGAAAGTTATATTTTCTCTGCATCAGGCCCAGCTGCTACTGTTGATAATTTAAGTTCCCATGGCATTGGCTGAAAGCTACAAGCCGGGAAACTCATGAAGCAAATAATATTACTTTGATTGATAGAGTCCATGAAAATCGCACGTCAAAATCAATAAGTCTTAGTGTAACACCATTAACTTGTACCTTACGCGGTCCAGAAACCTGATACTAAGTAGGACCGGTTTCTAAATCACGTTGCGATTCTTTAACGTGTGATTAAACACGCGCCTGCGCCGGTGTTGGCTGTCATGCGTTATGCCATATCCTTGTATAGGCGATCGCCAGCGATAAAGTTACCTGCAAAAAGTTTGCTAGCTGAAAAACTTTTTAATTCGAATCGAAACGGACTGGTCAAATGTTAACGACTTTTTTATGGACATGCTAAAGGTGAAAGGTGGAATTGCAGAATGATGCTGAAAAGATCCTCGTCTGACAGTAGAGGAACTAGCTAATGCTAGCTTTGTTAAAAACTTACCTCGTTTCTGTACAAAAGTCCCAGTTGGAGTTGACAATGGAGCTAGTTGACCGCTGTCCGACGTCCATTCATTTTGTTTCTGCTTGAGCAAGCGAGATAAGTTCATAAATGATAATACAGAGCACCTCATTGTATTGGCTGATACAAAACGTGACGATGTAAATGTTGTTTTGTCATGACCACCGTTTTCCTCGAACTTTTCCAAAACATTACGAGGCGTCAGACTAAAATAGCGGAATATGAGTTAGTGGGAATTGCGTCAATGTGGGAAGCCAGTAGGTATGCAGTTTACCTGCATTATAAGGGCATTTACTGTATAGTCCGGCGGAAGGTTCGGTTTCGCCCAGATTCGGCCAAAAAATTCGGGTTTCAGCTGATGTTTCGGTTTGGGCCAAATCTTTGGCCGGACCGAAACTGGCGTATGGCGTTTGTGAGCTGTTGGTTTTGATAGTAGAATATGTACGTCTGACAGATAGACTTACAGCGTAGACTTAGTAATGGGGTCCTGTTTTCATCCTTTTCAAACTCAAACTCAAAGCATTTATTTCAAATAAACCATTTACAGGCACTTTTGAATTGTCGAGTGGTCGGTCAGTCAGAAATATGAAGCTAGTTGCCCATTCCAAAGCGTAGTAGGTACCTATGGAGAAGAACGGGCAAGAAACTCCATGGACACTCTTTTAAATTATATTGTTACCTACATACAAACATTACATCATTTTTTGTGAAAAAACTTTTAAAAAATTGTACTAAAAATTTAGGACTTATAAATAGCAGTCATTTAGGTTCATACCAGACATGCTGCTTTTAGTATCAACGAGTAGGAATTTATTCGCTTTCTAGAAGATTGATACAAGCTCTAAGGGCAACAGCAGATGCATCTTAGTGAACGTGCGTTTGGTCACATTAGCAATATCACACATTCCAGCTTACTTGACGCTGCATCGCGTTTTGGCGACTCGTTCTATTTGAGTACTTTTTTAAAATTGTGTATCTAACGATGCAGAATTGTTTGACAGAGAGATAAAGCATTGCATTGCATTTTTATTTATTTATTTACTGTCGGTAGGTACCTCTATCTATATCGAGCTACTGAAAAGTTGCGTATTGCTAATGCGAAAATTTTGCGGTGTTAAGAGTTGAATCGAGCATCTGAAAAATTATTAAATCACTAATCGCAAAAGCTAACAGTAGCATATCTGCTAAAGCCCTTAATTAAGTTAGGGCTCGCTTTGCAATCGTCATTTTGTAATTTGGACAGGTTTTCACACAATATCTGGCAAAGGTAAGTTTTTTCTTTGGATAAAAGAAATCCGATGATTGCAAAATGAGTCATTTATCAAATTATTTGTACAAAATCTACGAATAACGACGGGTCTCAGTAAATAATGTAATTTAACTAACTAACATTTTCTTAACTCCATAAGTTTCGGTTACGGCCGAAAATGGAAGAGGTGCCGAAGGTTCGGTTGCGGTTTCGCTTTCGGCTGAAAATCGTGTTTATGGAAACACTAATTTATTGAAACTTATTAAAAGTAAATGGTCGATTGGAGAAACACACTCAATCGAATCAATGTTTTAAATCCTCAAGATACAAGTAGAAACGTCTTCACGTTGCCTGTTTTAGACATATTATGAAAACTCGTTATCTGGACATCAGAAAGAGACAACGACTTTCTATGTCTTTGTACGAAGGCGTCTTCCCACGCAATTGTTTTAACACACCCATAAATAGTTTAATGTGCTTTTACTTTACAACTTACAACTAATAACATATTATAATTGCTCGTAAATTATCAGTTTGTCAGCTCATTTTGATTTATTGTGAATTAGATAAAATCAAAAGTGTAGATTTTCCTAATCATGGGCAAGCATTTGGAGTGCATCCATCTTGCCACGCTTCATAATTTGGACGCTAAAGCCCCCACGCTTATACAGGACTACTTAAAACGCCAATAAATCGCATAACTAATAATGCCAATGTAATTTAATCGTAGCCTAGCGTCCGTGTGCCCCTCTAAACGCCTGTAGAATGTACTGGTGACGATTGATGTCTCCGCGGCGTTAACCCTCTACCCGCATTGTCTGTGGCAGCTCCGCATCCGCGTTGGCAACCACAGCGCCAGGATGTTGAACCCCTACTACAAGAATAACTCGCCTAAATGACACGGGTTCATAGTCGTTAGTGTTTTCGTCACCTTTTGTTTCAACAAGTCAAAAGCCTTTATATCATTTCCTTTTCTCTCTCTTCGTGTCTATTACAGAGATTCCAACATTCATAGTCTTATCCTTTGCTTCGTTCCATCTTTGATGTCCCTCTTTCATAACGGTTCCAACTTCAATATACGTGCATGTCAGCAATTCCTAATCATATTTACATACTTGATATACAAGAAGGATTCATTTATTATTTCTTTATTTACATACGCTACCATAACAGTGTCCCAATTGAGGGCTTTAACTTAATCATAACATCGATTAGGTTGCAACTGTTGCAAGCTTCCAAAGTTGGTTTTTCCAATTTTATCCTCACTACTAATTTTATATATTTTTTTAAATATTGATTCCAAAATGTAACAATCGCCATCACGTTGAGATGTTCCCTCAACGTGATTGCGAGTTACATTTGAAAAAATGCGTCCAAAGCGATAACAAGTATGATAAAACGACTTGCGAAAATATTATATTATTAATCATGATATATTTTGCAATTTCAAAACAAATTCCGAATCTCCTTGATTGAAAAGGCCTTTGACTTAGGTAAGTCGACCGAAAAGATCAAACGGGCGAATCAAACAAAGTTTTTGGAGCTCTGCCTATAGTTTGTCATGTCAGCATGTGTGATATCAATATGGTAGGAGCCATCGTAAATCGAGAGTATGTCGTGCCTGGAGGGAGCACGTGCTGGTATTTTTAGCACGAGCGACACCCGGGGGCGGGTTACGTCACGTGCTGTAACCGGATTAGACGAAAAGTTCTATCAGATCATGTAATGGACAGCGCAGCGGCGGCGCTCCGTTGACATCGGTAATGAGAAATTGAATGAGATGCTTTAGAATCGGATGACAGATGACACGGTACTTATTTAAGACCGATGCTGTCACCCTAATGTCAAATGATTAGTATACGTATTTTGATTTGTTTACTTAGATCATTTGTTATTTGCAGGTATTGTGAAATAGCATTTAACGTCAAGTTGAATTTTAAAGCGTTTAAATTAGACTTAATCAAAAGCTTCAAAACCAGCGTTAGATACTGAGAAAACCGCTACGAACTTAAAGAGCGTGGAAACAAGAGACTCTAATCCTGCCGAAGGTACTTGGCCAGGTTGTTAATAGGTGTACTTAGTGTAACATTGTTCTTAAAAGTTTTCCTCCATTAAAGAGATTAGACGCCAGGGTACAAGTTTCTCGCAATTCGTGACGCGAAGGACGTGCGCTATCGCTGAACCCAAATAAGTATCTCACACATTGTATAGGAACCGTATACTTTTAGCACGTTTTGCCTAAAAGCCGGAATAATCCCAATGCTCAACCCATTCGTTCTATAACAATTATCGCTAGCCGGTCTCTAGAAATTGCTTTGGGATGTTTGAGGTTCGGATATGATGGAAAATTTACTCTTCGAGGAACATTTAACCCCTCGTGGATACGAGGGCTTAATAGGTGTAATAAACCCCAATGACGCAGTAGAAAGATGTGATAAAATGTCACTCGCCTCGTTTATTAGGCTATCAGATTATCTACGACTTCAGTAGACGCATGGAGACATTTCGGACGGCAACGAAATGTACTATATCATCTATAAATAACGGAGTCAACGGGGCATTAAGCAAAACAAACTGAACCTATGTTTAATATAGACGACACGGCTCGTTTACTCACGCAAGCTCTTCCATTCAAAAACTTTTGTCGGCGTTTTCTTATGACAATTGGCCATCTATTTACTGTTGTTTTAATATAAACTGTTATAATGTATACTGCTGTTTGTTATAATGTATACTGTAGTTTTAGGCATATTGTCAGGATTGTACACGGGAGGTATATGGATCAGCTACACCAAAAGGTCGCTAGATGTCTTGCGCGTTCAATACAATAATATTTTCAGAATGCTGTTGAGGCTGCCCCATTTCTGTAGTACGTCGGAAATGTTTGCACAGAATCGAACTGATGGCTTACATGCGACCATTCGGAAAAAAAATGCGTCGTTGGTAACTAGAACACGGGCCAGTAGCAACAGCATTCTGAGAACAGTGTCAGAGAGTTTATGCCATGTTGAGGCATTTCGTGGTCATCTTCTGTGCAAAATGCTTCAAACTTAAATAATAATAATGCCACTTACTAACACTTATTATTATTTGGATCATTGTTGTCCCAAATAAATAAATTATTTATTTATTTAATAGTCTTCACAGTTTTTAACTACATGATAAGTTCTTTGTCTAATAACTTTAGTCATTTTCTTACACACAACTTCAATATCTTCGAAAACATAAACAAAACGAAATGCTACAATGAAATCAAAACAAATCTCAGCTATAACCACAAATTGAACTAAATTGGCTAATGGGAGCATTACATTATAGACTGCATCATAAAAATTGATGTCAACCATTGGCCACGGGGCAGTTGAATGGAAGTCCGTCGACCCCACGGCTACACTGACATAATGCGCCTCGATTGGATTACTGACAACTTAACAAGTCATCAATTACTTGCCGAGTCTACCGACTATCGCTGACTAAACTAATAACATACGTAATTGGATTTAACAGTCCACGCCACACACAGCTAATTTAGAACTAATACAGAAACTATCTGTGTTATTGTTACGCGGTTTTGTGTATTTCAGGATTCTGAGAGGGGCTTAAAATAAATATCGTGTGTTAGTCAACGCTGAAGTAGTGTTGTTATTTAATTTCATGCCTGTCTATTTCGTAATGTCGAACGAAATATTTACAGTTATTTTATGACTTCTCCTAAAATACATGATTCAGACCTACTTGCTATTCCTGTAATGGGTTCCTAATCGTAAACTGTTTCAAGTGATCTTTTGCAAGCATTTCTTTGAACGTACAAATAAATGATCTGGACGATTGGTTTTCAAAAGTGGGCTATTTTTTCCGTTGTTTCGTCAACAATACTGGACAGTGTTTGGCGGTACTTACGTATGTGTTATTTAGTATTGTGGATTATCGAGTTACTGGTTCTGTTACACTTGGTTAATGGGGGCTTGTTTTGGTTTCACAAGTTTCATCACACACCGGTACCTTAGGTCGCTAACTTGCACATATGCATCGTTCACACCTGTGCCAGAACTCGATGCAGTCTGTGCACGTGTTTATCTGTTCCATTAGCGATCCTCCACTGTGCTCACGTGTCGTAATGGACCCTTATTCTTGTTTGCTCTCAGTTTGTTTTCTTATCTTTAGTCCTGTGGGCTCTTCTCAGAATCGGCTTGCTCTCTCGCTTACATCAACTTTTGTGAAAGTTAGCGTAATTATTCTATGATGCTTAAAACGGATGCTAATGAAATCTTAATCACAACTTTAAATGTCTCGGAAACGATTAGATATTCAATAACGAATTATACGTCCTCTGTCAATTGAATCTACCTTGGGTGACCAAAAGAGAAATCCAGTCTTTCGAAAAATAGAAGCATTAATTTTAATAGCAATTTGGCATGATTGCTCTCGTATTGCTAAAGTGTCGACTCCACTGACGTTTAAGAGCATTGACCAGTCGAATTCGAATATCAATTTTATTAAAAACAGTTTGGCTATTACTGTCACTTTCGTTTTGCACGCGCATATAATCAAATAATTTATGTTTATAAGTTTTCTAAACTTCATACAAATAATTACTTCAATTCATTAAATATTTAATGTTTTGAATTAGATTAGTTGTCTGTGTAAGCTCATCGTTATTCGGGCGAAAGACATAGGTCTCCCCAAGTATTGCTACTACGACATATTATCCTTTGCTTACAGCTGACTCCTGCTACCTCCACCAGGTGGTCGTCATTGTGTGAGCGTACTTCTGTATCTGAGTATCAGTATTGATGTCTTGTTTCATGATTGCTATTGTTTTGTAGTCTGAAGTATATTGTGTTGTGATGAAGCCAGCTGATTGAATCACCACGGTGCATCTGCGCGCGTGCAATGGCGCGTGGCGGTCGCGCATCATGGCCGCCGGACGCGCGCGCACGCACGCTCTTGACTACTTTCACATGTCATATTCGTACAAAATTTCACCTACATTTCGATTAATCCTCTTTCGGTCAGTGGAATGCTGTAACAAATGTATCGAAATGTTAACGATATCTCAAAAAAAAAGACTGCAAGTATTCCGTAGATATGTGATGGTGCCTTGTATTTCGTTGCAACGGTTGCAGTTAAGCGCCTGTTTATTATTGTAGATATTCATTGTTTAACTCAATGCTTGCTTACAAAATAACGCGAGTTACATCGATGACCTGTATTCCAGATTACCAAAGTCTATTAATGACATGATTAACATCAAAAATGATGATCTTAGAATCACTGTATCACGACATCATCGATGTGGGCTAATGACATGCACGAGATCACTTGTGTTTGTGATGCTTATGGTCTCTTGCATAATATGTCGCCAATCCGAAGCCACAGTCGTTATTCTGTTTCGTTCTGTTTTCTATCATTTTGTAACGGTTATGTAAAGACCCTATTGGGACAGTTACACAGTTCTTTGCATATTCTCAATTTTCCGTTTTGCCAATATCGTTACGGAAGTCAAGGAGTTCCAAAGGTTCTCACTCGGTCTATTGTTGATTTGTAAAATTGTTTCAATGATTTAAGATACAATAGAATTTGGTGATCCGTTGCGGTAATGTTCCGTTAAATCTAACAATAGGCAGTTAAGACCTCGGAAATTAATTGCTATAAATCATTTTACAGTGTCTGAAACTGTTTAAGTTTTTGTTAGTGTTAATCAAACAGCAAAAAAAAACCGCTACACCCATGTTTCATGAAATATCTTTTTAGATTCTGATGTAAATTTACTAATATTAGTTGATTATATTGTTATTGAAAGTAATCCCGCCGAAGCAAAGACTGTAAACAGCTTATAATTTTGTCAGACGTTGAGTTGGTAAAGTAATTATAATTAACTCATTAGATTTAACTACAGTTCCAGCGCGTGAACATAAAAATACAATGTTGTAATGTAAGAACATAAGCCAGCTGTATTTTTAGTAACAACTTTACTAGTGTGTTTACTATTGAATTCTTGCTCGAGTCAGATGAAGGTCGATAATATTTTTCATAACTACCTGTAATTTAATACAAGCAGACATAGTTTATGTGGTTGGCCTCGGTCCCAAAAAAAAAAAAATTATTAGTCACTAATATTTTGATGAGAATATTCAGAATCCCAAATTGCAAGTTTAGACTACCAAAGTTACCAAGTTTTCGCAGTGCAAAGTTTTGGTTTTTCGGAATCAGACACATAACTCGATGATGGATTTGGCGGATCTATTGTAAGCTTTTTAGGAATATCATTTCACGATGGACTGTCCAACAATCACAGCCCGTTGAAATGGTCTTCCAGTCCAATAGTAATGATAGTTTAAACACCTTCCGAATCCCTAGACTGGCTAGAAAATTCTGTTACTACAGACGAAGATGTAAGGTAACTAAACTGCGCGCGTGACAGGTCACGAAATGTTTTACTAACATAACCTCCGTTCATTTTCTCTCTGTTTATTAAACAATCAATCTCGTGTCAGGCTGTTCGTTTAGCAACACTTTTACTGTCCACTGTACCGTCACGCTTTCTTCAGTTATTTGGAAAAATGCATTCAAACCATCAATGTTTGCTTTTCAGTCTTCGTGTTAATTCGCCACATTATCAGCCGAACTGATTATTCAACTGCGATAGTTATCAAATTCATCGCTTAATAATTATCTAATCTTCGTTAAATTATGCTGTTTCATGTAAGTTCAACGTTAAATCGAAATTAACGACGGTTTGTGGTATCATTAACGTAACGGTAACGGTACCTATATCATGGGTTTTAGATAAAGCGTAATTGCAAAATCATGGAGCACTCGATGGGTGTGCATGGAAACGTGATGCTTTTTCATTTCCTGTTCTAGATTATATGAATATTTTGTAACGTGAATCGTAATACATCAACGTCGTAGTAGGAAACGTTTAGGCAGGCTTCCCCCTAATGACCCATTCATGTGGTCTCTTTCATACGGGGCGGGCCGTGGCGTGACTCACGACTCCCTCAGACACCATTAAATATGCACATACAACACTGATAGCTGTACTCACTTCTATTGATTACATTTTTTCGAAGTAATCTTGAAGAAATGAAGAACTTCAAAGTTATCTGATTAGGAATTCAGAATATTTAGGGAAACGGCTATTTAATAAAGCACCCATTTAGTATCAATTAGTTATCTTATAATAATCAACAAAATAACTTGATTGCTTGAAATAATACCTACGTTACGTTTTTCTGGGACTAATTTATGCTGGCTCGAAATTGCTTACATTTAGATCATTGCCCAATACGACAGCAATCTTATGACAATAGCAATTTAGTTCTTTGGAAAAGCAACATTACCTTCACAAAATAATTCGAACACAGCCAGGTCACGAGAAAGTAAAGTTTATGTCAGCGGTTCACGGTGCACACAAAATTCGTTCACTTGCCATTCAGAGAGTCGCTCAAGTGCCAGAGTACGTGAACGAAACCGGGTCGAAAAGACAAAGCCTACTTGCCGCTGATTCCCACGACGCGATACTTTTGAACAACTGCCACTGAAACTCGGGAAGTGCCTGTGTACTTGGCCAAAAGGGCATAATTGTCAGAAACGAGCACTTGGACATGCCCATTGTAATTATGTCCATTGCCAAGAGGTTACATTTATTAATCGAAAATTAATTAACCCCATTCAAACCAGCATTTTTATAAACACCTCAAAAATTCAAAACCAACTTGCTCCCAATCAATAACTCAAAGATAGCGCTGAATGAATTCATTAATAAAATGTAAGCTACATTTACGTCGAAACTAATTTTAAATATGCAGTGCATGTTCACCGCTGCACCAGCACACGTGATCAATATGCTGATGAAGGAAACGCAATTACTGCATCCGAATGTACGAGTATATCCGTTACCAATATAATGTAGAACGGGCGAATTTGTTTACGTGCAGAGTTCCGAATAACGACCATGAGATGTAATTGTATAGGCGTTTCCTACTTGGTTCTTCTCATAACGCAACTGCTCAAGTAACAATAAACCATTACACTGTTATGGATATAATGCTATACTTTGAGAAACTATTGAAAACATACTTACGCAAGGTGCTACGTTTAGAGAGGAAAGGGCAGTTTTTGCAAGAGTAGCTGTAAGCTATCAGAGCAACACAATATTAATTTTACAGTATATAATATTTACTGTATTATTCAAAGTAAAGCCCTCTCTTAGATGGTTAAATATAATGTGCTCCGTGAGAAGGCTATTGTTTCTATTCCGTCATAGAGCTCACCGGAGCGCGACAAGATCTCGAGGCCTAAGGCGGTGTGACTCAGCCGACGTTTATATGTCTGTACAACGCAAAGCACCACTTTTTCTAACAGTTTTTGTTTTAGTACTATCACGGGAAACCTTCCATGATCAATATTTTTGATTTGAGAAACCCATAGAAGTGTCTATTGTCTTGTCATTGAAATATAAGCCTTGGAAACGTCCTTTGCCAGAAAAGTAGCGGCTTCTGTTTAAATATATGTATTTTATTTAGCGAATAAACCTGCCTGCGTTATTACGAAATGTTACGTCAGATTATACTGAAATGGATATTGAAAGTATAAAAAGATCGCAATGAATTTTATGATGCATTGTTCAGAACCAACAAGGCACCACAAACTCGTTCTCGGGGATCGTATTTCACTCGCTCATCTAAACCGCGACACGTTCTGCTTTTAACATAAAGATTTTATAGAACTTATTGTACTTTGAGGTATTAGGAACGAATAGGCCGGACGTTTTAAATGAGGAAATACATTTCCTGGCTGTAAATCTCACCAATATCATCATCAAATGAGAAAGATTGGGTTTTTTTTATGTTTGTGCCTTGACGTCGATCCCAGGAAGGCTTTATTGGATATGGAAGTTAAGTAGAGATTTGGAATGTATCCTGGATTAGCGTGTAACGTCCTTGTGTGGCTTTTTCCACCCCGGATAACTTAAATCTTGTCCTGAAAGCCGTGTGATCTAATTCATCTGTGGCAACGGCTTCAAGAAATTCAATAATTCATGTACAAATATAATTCGGATTGGCCCTATTCGATATTATCCAGTCCTGCCAAGTGCCAAGCATTGATTTATTTCAGTGGTGTACGCTTGATAAAGCTTACCCGCGGCTTTACGGTTGTAAGATAATCTCCGCAAAACGTTATCAAAACAAATCTGCTGGCGTTCAATTCCATTTCCTCGGCAATATTGGAGTGTTACGATATAGCGGGTCAATCGATTACACATTCAAATTGAAAAAGGTTCTACCAGGTTTAAAAAGCTTAACATTATTGGATTTTGTGTGTTATGAAGCTGCTTGATTGACCTGTATGAACCTGGCATTTTTGAGTGCTTCCTTAAGAGTAGAGTTTTCTGAGATAAGGAGTTTTATTTTCTCCAAAAAATGACGTACAGTTTT
This sequence comes from Brachylomia viminalis, assembly GCA_937001585.2. Classification (NCBI taxonomy): domain Eukaryota; kingdom Metazoa; phylum Arthropoda; class Insecta; order Lepidoptera; family Noctuidae; genus Brachylomia; species Brachylomia viminalis. The sequence continues at coordinate 5,683,588 of OW443302.2, read as the reverse complement.
ACGGTGCAGTCCTGCAGCCTAGTTTTATTTAATCTTCGGCTGCTCGTCAAATTTACAGCGTAACAATATTGCAATACCAATACCGAGAATTTGGCGCCGCCTAAAACATAACACTAAATGGAAAATGGAAGAAAAGCAAAAGGTTTTAACGACCGCTGGAGCGCAAAAGTAGTAGTAACACATCGTTAACAAGTCCCGTAATAACCCGTTTTACATGCCTTTTACAACTTCTGCGGAAAGATAATCGACGAACCCTTTGTTTTATTTCAAACCAGTCGTACGCTATTCTATACTGAAAACAAGAAGATAGAAAGAACATGACGTGTAATTTGTGTATCTCTTCTTCAACCCTTCTCAAAATGCTGAGAGTTGATCTCCTCCATTACCCGTAATTTTTGTCGGTCTTAGGTCTCTCGCATCCAGCTCTTTCCTACTACCTTGACCAGGTATATTGACCTAATGTGTGTATATTCGTCTTGTACATTATTGATTGTTTTTCCAGTTGAAATCTTTACTAACCGAAACGATTAATGTAAATCACTTTCATTGAACTCAACTTCAAATAACGAGCAGTTGTTTATGTAATAGTTATCTATATTTTAAGTAACGATGGCTGTATATACGTCACGGTGTCCGACTGGCATATACGAATCATAACATGAGTCATTGTCGACCTTTCCCGCGTCTAAATTCGCGCTGCCAACGACCGGCGACGCGGCGTCCGCGCAAGGATCCATGCCGCTCCTTAATTGATCATTAAGACCGCATTAATTATGCTTGATTATGTTAGCCGTACGCACATTTCACTTTCGTTTTTCATTGTGAATGCAAGAGATATTTACAAAACGCTTTGCTGTTTTCTTTTAAAGTTTCCAAATGTCATATGGCTCGAAGACAATGGTTGGTTAACTGCTGGTCTGATGTTTCATGTATTATTCAATATTATTTGTTGTTCTGCAGAATTTTAGTTTAATATTTTCTAATTCCCCATTTCGTTACGACCTCCACAAAAGGTCACGGTGTTTGTCTTAAATGCTAATCGCTTTGCCATTACCGTCAAGGCAATTTCGTAAGCATCTAAGTATTATATCAGCGTGATCTTTGCGAATTTTCTCTATAAACGTTTAATTAGTTTTCAATCGTAACTTTCTCATCATATTTGATTAAGTTTAATCATAGAGTAGTGAAGCTCTGGTGCGTCGGCACGCCTTGTGCCACTTAGCTAAGGTCGGCTCACAGCGGCGGACGGCTGACCGAATCTGAGACGAGCGTGTACCGAATGCTAAATTATCGGGATTGTTTATTTATGCCGCTCTTGTACATCATTTACTCACGGCTTTCATATGATGCGGCCAAAAGCTGACGAGCACGTGACACCAAAATTTCTAAAAGTTATTGTTCCCCAACCAAACTATGTGCCATGTATCATATACCTAGCCTTTGACAGTAAAAAATGTGCGCTGTTTTAAAAAAAAAACATACCATTGCTACTGATGTTGCAACAACAAAATTGCGTTTCAAAATCGCCTTGGGTAACTTTTGGTGCTAAAATAATAACTTTTTTATATTTTTGGTAAGTTAGTAAATAATTTTGACACGCTAGTCTGTTGTACGATGTCCCTGGCACCGGCGTGTCTGACACGTTCTATTCAATAGGTACTCTATCCTTCGTCCATGTTGTGTCATTGTCTTCATTCGTAGACAGTGTGGCTCTCTAAATTCCGTAATGGCGACACAATGCTTTGTTTTACTATTTACTTCGGGTGCACGGATGTCCCATGCTCTCTGCTCCTAAATGCAACAAACAAAAGAACTTGCCTGAATCATATACGAGTATCTTCAAAGAATATTGTGCTCTTACACGATGATGTTTATCTACAATCCACATGGTAGCAAATGTGTGTAGTCTGGTTTTAGGGATGAACGATATTCCAATGCTTTGATCCGACTGTGCTGATAAATTAAACGCTACGTGTGAAGTCACCCCACGGATTGATCGATGGCTTGTGTAAACACACCGTCGCGCGGCCATTGACTCTATGGTTTGGGGTCTGATTTTCTATAACATTGGCGTGGGTGAGTGAAGTTTTTACACGAGCCTACGCAGTGGCTGTTGCACAAATGTTTATGTAAATGTTTCCGCTTAGATGCCACATGCCGGTGGGCTTTCGGTTCTTTCCATTTATTGACGATAAATAATCCAAACAATTCCGAAAATACTAAAGTAACAATTTTTGGGAAGTTATGGGCTATTAGTGGGAATAGCATAAAGAAAGCTTGCATTTGACGATGTCTCATAAAAACCTAACAAAACCGCAATGATCGGTTAGTGAATGGCATTTATTAAAAACCAGCCAAGTGCGAGTCGGATTCGCACACGAAGAATTTTTTACCACGTTTCTTGTACGGGGACCTTTAATTTTGAACTTAATTTTATTTTTAATAATTTTTGTTAGAGCGGTCATAGTAGTACACACTCTTTGAAAATGTCAAGTGTCTACCTATTACGGTTCAAAAGATACAGCCCTGTGACAGACAGACGGATGGACAGCGGAGCCTTAGTAATAGAGTTCCGTTGGCACCCTTTGGGAAGGATAGATTTCATTGAGTCACTCTACCAGGTAGACACGTGCCTACCGAACTGTAGGTAACTGAAATAGCCACCTGATTCATAATTCCAGATTGAATCATTGATGAACGCGAACCAGAGCTAAATGTTCAGTGATTTGCTTCAATAACAAAGATACGTGAGTGATGGGCTTTATTCGCTGCCCACGCGCATTATCTGTTAGATACGAGTCGTCCTTTGAAGATTTGTTTAGTTCTGTTTATATCATGCTTTGTTTTATGATGCAGCTCTTTGATAACCAAATAGAACACAATGGTTTGTTGATTACATGCCAGCTGCCGATGATATAGTTCGACAGTTCATTACTGTTTCGTTCAACTTTCAGGTCATGCCCTTGGCTCATTACGCTATAAGGCTTGCCAAAAAATACTAATTCAGCTACACCTGGTTGATTGGCAACACAGCCTGCTACGTTGATGAAATACATATAATTTTAATGCAAATCTACAGTACACATATCAGTGTTTTGCCGAGTTACGTTCACATTCCGTTGCAGGGTACAGAAGCTCACGTTTTGGCGAGGAATAGCATGTACTTACTGATGATTCACATGGTGCCATGTTTGTTTACTAATAGCAGTCCGGCCCGCGATGTGATTCAGCAATTATGGATAGCTTGTTATGTGGTGTAGACAATTTGCAGCTAAATTCAGTGGGAACGTCATCACTTTTTAGGGGAACAGTAGTACATCTCATTCTTAAATATTTGGTTGCCAACGATAGTATGTTCAGAGATCATTGTTCAATTCACATATCTAACTAAACTGATAAATGGTTAATTGCATTGATGATGTAACACACTTCATTCAACCTTCCGATACAGGCTTTGTTCTACAGATTAGTAAATATCATTGTTAGCTTTACAACAGATTAAGTAGAATTCATGTTACAAGTAATTATAACGAAACGAATCAAGTGTTTAACCGATAATCGTTCATATTATTTGTTTTCGTACAAACTAATACATACCATTACAAACAGTAAGTAGTAGAGTCAGTAAATCTATTGCATTATTGTTCCTAACATTCGCAGGTCTGACCTTCGCGATACTATCTATTCTAATCTAGTCTGAACGGCACTTGACTGGTCAAACCACTATTGTTCGTCATTGATACCTTGTTCTGGTGCATGGAAATATATACCTACTTACGTAGCTATTACACACAATTATAGTATAACGCCTATCGTATTGTTGAGGGTTTTGCTTCAAATCACACGTTTCATGATAACTTAGTTACGTTCATAAAAGGTATTTATTTACATGCGACAAAGAGTCTGGTTTAGCAAATAGGAAAGCAAAAAGTTGCTGCATGACGTAAACAGGATTGATATCTTTGTCTTCTATCACTCTCAACAATATTCCACAATGTAATAATTACTTACATCTAAAAACAACTGTATGCAACTGCTGCTATTGAAAAATGTGTCATTATTTTTATCAACACAAAACTTCCATATGAATGCACGCCACAGACGATATCTATCTTAATTGTTGACTCATTTAGCTTATCAAACAAGACACACTCATTTCACATCATTATCTTTGCTTTTAACTCAGGTGTCTGCTTCAGCAGGTAGCTTTAAGAATCTAGTTTGTTTGCATGATTGTTGTGTAAGTCCAAATAAGAATGTTGGCAACAATTCTTGTTTATTGGATAAACCGTAAGACCGAAGGCGCACCTTTATTGATAGGTACCATTATATTAACGGTGGTCTGCAGACTTCCGCTACATCGGCAGATCAACCTGTTGACGACCTTGTAAGGAGACTGGGCTCTTACACCGCACCCACATTCATCTGGGTACCTAGCAAATAAATACTGTTGATATTGCGTTCACCACAGAATACCTTGAAGTCCTCAAAATGTCCTACAAAGAACACACCTGTCGGTTGAGTCGTTGTCGCCCAAACTGGTCAGACTGCATTGCAAAAAAGGGGCGTGTTATGCCTGCTGCCCATTGTTTAGAGGACGACGGTTTATGACGTCATGCACGTTCAAGAGCACACTTCAGACATGCTTGACAAAACATTCAAATTGAATAATACGGCAGCTGTCTGGATAATTTGGCAAAGTCTAAATAAACCCATAAAAGCTGTTGTAAAGTCACAGCTAACTACTATTTGGAGAGGATCCGAGTGTAGTAAAAAATAGTGATGTGCAGCTGCGGACATGTTGTTAATTGCGACGGCACGCGTAAGACCTGCGACTGGCGCTCGGGATGATACGAGACACGAGTGCATAGAGCTAAATGAATCTTATAGCGAATCACTGACGGAAGCTTTGGCAACTACCGTGCACTGTGCAGCGATACTAAACTTATTTTTTCATTATATCCTTAGAGTATGAGTATGAGTAGAAAACACGTGTGCCAAAAATACATCTCGGATTTTGCAAACCGATTGCGACGGTTCTGCGCTATCGGCTGCCTGATTCTTTAGACTGTTAGTAAAACTTCGAAACCGGATCCAGTATATCCTCTGCAAAAAACGTGCGTGTGCGCGCGCGCCTTCAACATACTTGGGGTTAAAATTCTACTTTTCTAGGTTAACTGCCTTGTAAGGCAAAAATCATTTAAGCACTTTTTCCGATTACTGAGCGACGAGACCTAATGCTGTGTGTTTTAAAACTTTTGGACTGTTTATACAAAATATTATCGGCAACCGCCTAAGTAATGGTCATTGAAAAGTTGACGTTCAATGATCGCAGCAAATGTACAAACATGGTGAAAAACACGAGGACTGGATTGAAGATCCGTGGGTGGACTGGTCCCACGAGGCCACACATTTTTCTAACGCCCTCTTGCGCTAACTGTACTCAATACTTAAACATACATGAACATGTACTACATGCTGGCACGTTGACAAACCTCGCTGGTACTGAGAACATCGCAATACGTTGACCCATTCGTAATGCATTACTGTAAGGCGTTTTACGTCATTCAAACAAACACCCATTTAAACCATAAGTATACAAAAACTTTTAACAAACTTCTATCTTTTATATCACCACCCAGGATTAGATCATAACATTAATATATCGCTTATAAATCGAGAAAGTTGCAATAAATAAGTTATAAATAAATTACATAATAATTCTACTCCTAATGGACTGCGAAACTAGTTCCTATCTGATTTTCGAAACGACTGTCATACAATTTTAAGTTTTGGACATCTGATAGAACATAATGACAAGAAAACAAGCCTTGCCCACACCATAACGGGAGTCACGTATGATAATAATACTTTCTTCCGGTCCAAACTATTATCATGTAGGCATCTTGACTGGTATTGAATGTAAATTATATGGGAGACACGTGGGTGCTATGGTGGCGCCGGCGCCGGCTCCCGAACCACGAGCATATAGAAATAGGAACCATGTAACGGCAATCTTCAATTTATGCCCTATCATGTTCGGCTTATGAGCTCCTAGTGGTGTATTTATTAGCCCTGAATATAATCTCATCGTTGTAATAAATATCTGATGTAATATGGATATAAAGTTTCGGTAACGTTGCTTACAATTAAAAAGTTCTAAATCCAATTAACATGCGAAAACATTTCATCGTACGTAAGGTGGTTTCCATCATGTTTTTATGCAGTCGGTCGGCAGTGCGGTCATTACTGTGATATTCTGACTTTGTATGAAATATTAATGACGAATGTGTGCACGTGGAAATTGAAACCAAGCCAATTAAGGATCATCTGGCATCATGCGACTGATGCACAGGCAAATGTATATCAATGTACCTGATATTTCCTTCGGTCGATATTTATAGGAGTTCAATTGCATCACTTCATGCTTTATTTTATTATTATTATTGGCTATAAAACCGCAGGTTTTGCTCAGTGTTGATCAAATAACATGTGAAGAAAGTTTGCGTAAATGAGACTGACTGACAGCTATTAGGTTACACTTGATCTCGACGAGATCTGCGTGGGATAATTTTACTTACACTGGGTTTTAATGTCCTGGGTTCAAAGGACCAATGCTCATGGATGTATGGAATCCCGTACCATGCTGCACCAAAATCAAACTTTGTGTTTTATAGACTACACCTATCATATGAAGTCCTGCAAAAGTTCTTTTTCTAAACAAAACCCGGGCTTCCGAGTTATTTTTATAAAATCGAAAATTACCTAAAAACTAGCTAAGTATATTTTGTTCGACGATACCAATGACTTATTTTATATAGACACGTCATAAACGAACGAACGCCATAATTGCTCTAAAAACATCGACATTCGATGTTTTTTTTATATATATTTTTTATATTTTTCGCGACCCAGGGTATGTGAGTGAAACTCGGGGATTTACCCGACCGTTATATTGCTAATACTGTGAGCGGGTATCGTATCAAAGGGTAGGATCATTGGACACTACCCTGATCACACTACCACACCAATACCAATAAAACAGTATCATAATTGTGATATATATATATATATAATATATATAATTATATTATATATATAATATCATAAAATAAAATAAAAATTTAATTTTATGATTATACAATATTTTCATTTAATAAATCAAAGGCAAAAAAAAACTATATTTTCGAGAGCGCAAAAGTGATGAAACTGTTAACAGTTGCTGTGACTGACACGAATGGTTTAGCGCCATGAAAACTGTACTTTTGTAGTCACACAGACATAATGTTTCAATTATTTCCAGCTTTGTCACAATTAGATAAGGAATTGACAAAAGAGGGTTTTTTGTGTGCACGGAGCCTTAACGTAGTAATCGGCAAAGTATATTTTACATGATATGTAAGCCGTGATCATGACACTTTCAAAATTCAAGGTTGTATTAATCACATCATGTGAAACGGAACGTCATGTAAAGGTAGTAAAACATATTCCATACTATTTTACTTTAAATTAAATTCCCTTTTCAAAAATCAAATGCCTGACGCGTAAATAACGTAATGTCGTCAAAAATTTATACAATTTTGATCTTGATGTACGACACTTTTTGGTCGTTCTCCTTTCCAATAAGGAAATACTGAATTAGCAATTATTATCTGGATATCTTTAATTGTAAATAATCGCACGATGCGTTTTCTTGTAGATCATCTAAGATTCTGCCGATTTGGAGGTCAACATTACTAGTTTAATATTGGGAACATGCCGAAACGCCTCATGCAAATAACTTCTGTATTTGTTAAATGAAATTAAATAACCGTCATTCGAAATATGAATGAAGATGAGATAAGATTCTTGACAAGCGATAACCATGAAAACAATCGGTTTCGCTAATTATAAGAACATTGCAAGGCGTTTTACCGTTATTGACGCAAAAGACTGAACAGTGCAGTACCTCAAATAAATAAAGTCCAACTATAGCCGCATTTGTACACAATAGACCGGACGCAGTGCTGCACAAATAGGAGTTTCCTTTGAACTAGTTGTTGTAACAACAACGCCACAATTGTTAATGTAACCGCTTGCTTTCCTTCCTAGAAACGATCAAGCTTCTTTCACGGTTCTCTAGGTGCTCGACACAAGCTCTTTGATGAAACTTATTTGGAAAAGAATGTCTTTATAGTATCCATTAGGTGTTGAGCATTTTACGAGAGATTTTAAAATATTTTGAACGTAACAACAAAGTTTTTTTCTTTTTACTACTCTGAATCTGAATCCAATTAGGAAATGCACTTTTCTTTTTTCGAAGCTATTTCCATGTCCGGCAGTGTGAAGGGGTGCGGGAAAGCTAATTCAATTAGTTTACCATCCGCCACCCCTTCGCCTTTTTGTTATTACGATCCATTTCAAAGCGCCATCACGATATTTCACTGTATTAGTACAATGATTACATTTTTAACTATGATTTGTCACGAACGTTTTCTACAAAGCATCTTTCCATACCGTCAGCAATTAGGATACAAATATTTTTATCGCTCGAAAGTCATCAATTACAAACGGCATTCACCCATCACATAAAATCGTTTATTTTCTTTGAGCCGGAATAATTATTTAACCTTCAGTTTGTTTATTTGATCCATTAACATGAAAACCATTTGGCGAAGCTGGCGTACCTATACAAATGTTTACGGTACATTTCAACTACGTGTCTCCACAACGCGCACATTTATAATTTCTTTAAAAATAACATGTTTTTCTTCCTCCACGCAACTGGGATATTACACTAACATCAGTGATATATCATCCGCGACCTAATAATTTTCGGGAATTTTGTTCTGTAGAGAGATTTATTTTCTATACCAAATTACATTCTATTGTGCCACTTGTCGAGCACTTTACAATCTGAATACAAAGTGGTTGAAATTGGTTCCAGGCATTCATACACTTGTTGAGTAGGTACAAATATCAATTTATTTCAGCGTCTCTTAACCTGTCTTTGTGTAAAAGTGTTTTATACACAAGTAAATTTCTTGCTGTTTTATAACTCAATCACGTCATCGCAGAATTTATTGAATTATACCTTATAAAGGAAAAAATCTTGAGATCAATTCTTGTTGTTAAATTAAGTAGCAATCAAGTTTCTCTTTATGCCTATCATCTCTTCAGCGTATGATTTGAGCTGGCGAGTGCATGCTAATTAGTCTGACGGGACAGCCTCGATGGTTGCGTCTCCATCGGAGCGTGAAGCACCACTTGATAGGCACTTTCCCTCTTTTCCGATACATTCTCAACGGGAATGCAAGCGACGTTAATTTTCTCTCGTGCTGTATTGAATTTCATGCAATGATTCATTACACTTCTTTCTCTAATCTCATTGAATGCTTCGCTTTGATCATTGACTTAATTGTCCATTGAATAATAGCTGTAACGTGTTTGTTTTATGTGAGATTCGCTCAATTTTATGTATATTGTTTACCGAAATATATAACTCTGTTAATTATTTCTTACGGTACTTCCTTGCTTAACTTTAGCTAACTAAAGTTTAGGTAAGAGCACCTTTTATAGCGTTGATCTATTGACCTCTGACTTTAGCGACAATTTGTTTTAATAATCTTGCAAGTAAACTTGGCAACGCTTAAGTGTGTCAGCAAAAATATAACAGTGAAGCCTTGGTGATTTAGCAATAAAAAGGAAGACATAACGTCTAAGCGAACTGTTCGATGCGGCCTAAATATTTTTTATGAGAGCGATCTTTATAAGAAGATGCTACGGTTACATCTAGTGCCTATTTACCTAGTTCGGATCTAGATGGACCTGTCCTCCAGATCCGCGTGCGTAGTGAATGTATCGGCGTTGTGTAGCTAATATCAATAAGTTGTTCGGTTATTTCTGCGTCCCACATACAGTCGTGATCGCGCTGCATTCCTATCTAACGCAATCGACCAGAACACTCGCGGAAGGTCGCTTCGAGCACTGTTGTCATTCATTTGTCATGGAAATTGTTATAGCTTACAGTATTTATTTTAATTGTAGCTTCATTCTCTAAATACCGTACAAAATTTGACTTAATCATCAACCTTCGAACTGTTATCAGCTTTTTTCGAACAAAATTCGTTCCAGAAGTTAAAATCGATAAAACCCTTGATTAATCATCTACTGAATGAACAAACCGGCCCACGTGTTACGATGTCGGCTGTAGGTTGCTCAGCGGTTCGATAATTAACTAATGTTTACATTAACTGGATTCTAGAGTATATTTAAATAACATACCTGTTTATCAGGTCATGGTAATAAACGGCTAAATTGAACGCAAAGTCGTTAGTTCTTGTTTAAAATGTTGAAATTCAGCTGCCGTTGCGGTCTCGATTCTTATAGGTTTGTTCTGTTTCAATGTTCATGTGCACCGTGCACGCCCCTTCGTATGTAAACTAGGATCCTGATAATTTCATTACTTTCTCTGACCGACTCTCGGTAGGTACAGTCGAGAAATTAAGTTAACTGTTGATACTAGAATTCCCATATTTAAAGTTTTTGGCCTGATTGCTTTTCCTGTTTTGCTGTACTTCCTTTTACTTTCGTTAGTTAGTTAGTTGAAACTTATTGAGATAGCGTGCATCTGTGTCATTGTATCTACGAGTATCTACAAGTTCTTTTGTGTAACATCGAATTGATTTTTCTTTCTTGAAATATTGTCGCCATTAGAATGAAAATTTACCAATAATTATGCAAACTGGTCTAGGCTTATGTCCCATTCCTCAAGATGATAATACTCTTAAGTAATGTGTTATTTGTTATTTTCCAGGCGAGTCTGCGGCAGCTGGACCTCTCCTTATTGTCCGAGCTATGGACGCTGAGCGAAGCCATGGCGTCGTGGCGACGGCAACTAGAACGAGGGCCGCGCCTTCGCCCCGCGCCGCCGCCGCCGCCACCCCCGCACTACCTTCGGACATAACCACCCCATCAGCATTAATAAGCACTTGACTGACCACATCCGTCAACAAACGCACGCACACTTTTAAACATCACTTAGGCAGGACATTTACGATCGACGTAAAACCATGAGTAAGTCATTGCAACGAAATAAATAAGAATGATTTCCTAATTCTTATTTATACTTTATGACAATAGGATTAGAGTTACATTGTCAAAGAAATAAAAAAAGGAAGATATTCATATAATTCGGGCAAAACCCATATTACATAAAATTTCACAGTAGGTACTGCATAATAATAGAATAAAATGTCAATGCAATTAAAATATACGAATGAGTCGGTACAAATTGATAAAGGTCACAGAATTTAATGTAAAATAAATTATCAAATTTAATGCAAAAATAAACGAATGAGTAGGTACATTTTTTTTTACCTAAGGGTCACAGAATTAATTACTTACTTAAATTAAAAAAGAAACAAATGATGTAGGTACCCAAATTTGAATGACGAAAAAAAACCCATTTTTACGTCATTCAAATTTCATCGTGAATGCACTTCCTTACTCAGGGAGAATTCCGAGGCATGCTCTCATGAACTGTCCTAATATCGTCATCGGCCACATACGGCGTCTTGCCATAGGTACAATGTGTTGATTGCTATGAAAAATTGGTACGATGTGGTCTCGTTGAAGCGCTAAAATACTCTGTGGCGTTTACGCGAACGCTAGACGTCACCGAAAGCGTTAAATAGGAGATCCTCCAACTTTATAATCAAGTTCTGCGTGGTATGGCATGTGTGCGTGCGCCAGTTGATGTCGGCTGTACGAAGTCAAGTGTTTCGGATAGTTTGATTGAATCTGTACTCGACTAGTAAAGAGCGTGTTCAGTGTCATAAATATTATTTGAACCAAGGACTGATAAGGGTTCAACTGCAAGACTGGGCTGCCATATTAATAAGAGAAAACTGGGCTTTTCAGACTTCTTGGGAGAAGCCAATGTCAGCAGTGGGCTACTTTGAGCTGATTCGAAATAGGTAGTACTTTTATACTCCCAATCTGGAAATGGAAACAGCTCCGAGGCAGCAACAAACCCTGAGAAATAATTTTAGTTATTTGTTATGGCAATCCCAGCGTTGACATAACGTACCACACGTTACGTCAGCAGTTTTTTTCTCTAACAATGTTGATTGAACAATGTCATTGTATTTATTAAGTTATAATAAAACTCTTGTAAATAAACAGTTGTTGTGATTGATATTTTAATTAGTGAACCATTGTTTGGGGCGGGCAGACCGGTATAATATGATCACACTCTTACTGAATAAAACCACGTTCCCTTAACTACCTTATATCCTCATTTCTGAGCAAAGCCTAGGCCAGAGGCTTCCCTCCACTACTTCCACTTCTCGTGATACCTACCACTATTAGTATTTCCAATTTGAAAGGAATCCAGCTGTCCTATTTACTTTTAACCTATTGGCCGCCTCGGTCGGATGAATACGACAAATGTTTTCGTGCCCGTGCCGCCTCACACATACACATACACAAAGGCACAAACATACATGAACATAGGTTATACGACTGAGAACCTATCTTCGTTTCTCGTTATTTATTTCATTGCACGACCCTATTCGTCGTAGGTATTTATTTGTCGATTTATGAGCTGGGCGCTGCGGGCATGGCAATTGATATAAAACCAAGCGGTCAAAGGGTGACAGAATGATGGGCATTTTTTTATGAAGCCTAGCCCTTTTTGTTTTTTTTTTTTGAGGGTGGGAAATCATCAAATAACTTCCCGCTCTGGGCGGAGCGGGAGGGCGTATCAGACTTACTGACTAAAACCCACCCGTGGTCCTTCAGTTGCCTGTGCCGGGGCCACGGTAACTCTTTCGGACTTTCCCGCAACCCTGGCAGGCATCGGCCCTAGCGGATCCCGTCATTGGTGCTGACATCTCTTTGAGGCGTGCGTGGCAATGTGCCGTCGACCCGGGCCTGGTCCTTATCGGACGGCGAGCTACCCATTGCTCGCCGTCCGCAAGCCCGTGCCTACGGCGATTCAATCGGCCTGGGATTCCCGACGCCCAGGGCGTCTCTTGCGGAGACTAGGAGCGTGAGGGCGCAAATTTTGCCTCTCCCTCACGCGTTCCCCCTCGTCCTTCGCGAGCATTACTGCTTCGCAGAAGGAGGTGAATGCCCTCTCGCTTTGTACCATGGCCTGGACCAGGGCCGGACGCGAGAGATCGCCACTGCCAATCGCCTCCACAAGGACACGGCGGTGCTCCGCCCAAGCCGGGCAGACCTCCACCGTGTCCTCCGGGCGTTTCCTCCCGCCTTATCCGGAACTGGAACCTCCCGAAGCAACTGTGTCCGGTGAGGACTTGCGTCAGGCGGAAGGTGAGGACGCCGTGGCACCTCTCTTGCCACTCCTCGAAGAGAAGACTTATCGCCGCAATTGTGGCGTGCCCAGCGCTGGGTTGCCAACTTTCCATGCCACCATGAGATCCCGGCAGCGGAGTTACGCCCTGGCGTTTCGCCTCCTCGCGCCACTCTCATTATGTGCGAATCCAAAAATAAACATTACATCTATCAGCCGCCAGGGCACATTCCAAGTCAATGAAAGACATTCATTCATTTGATGTTTTTTTTATGATCATTTTTTAGCACTAATTGAAAATATTTTTTATAGTACATAAATAGAAGTAAGTACTATTTTGCACAAAAAAACTACACCATGGCAATGAAAACACATTTGCCGCATGATGTTCTTTGCAGTAGACTGCTGGCAAAAAATATAATGTGACATCATAATATCAAACAAATCAATAAATTCTAGTATATTAAGCAATTAGTGAATAAAGGACGGATTTAAAGCGAGGGCCATAGATGAATCACGAGCTAGTGAAGGATTCTAACGACTGAATCACGACGGTAGGGAGTGATTCATTCGCGCACGTTTGGGAGTGGCGCGAGGAGGCGAAACGCCGGGGCGTAGCTCCGCTGCCGCGGGAAATCACGGTACAGCGGACAGAGCTCCGGCGGGATCTCAGGGCGGCATGGAGAGTGCGATTATCGCAACCCAGCGCTGGGCACGCCACAATTGCGGCGATAAGTCCCCTCTTTGAGGAGTGGCTAGAGAGGCGCCACGGCGTCCTCACCTTCCGCCTGACGCAGGTCCTCACCGGACACGGTTGTTTCGGGAGGTTCCTGTTCCGGATAAGGCGGGAGGAAACGCCCGGGTGTCACCATTGTGTGGATCGCCCGGAGGACACGGTGGAGCATACGGTGGAGGTCTGCCCGGCTTGGGCGGAGCACCGCCGTGTCCTCGTGGAGGCGATTGGCGGTGGCGATCTCTCGCGTCCGGCCTTGGTCCAGGCCATGGTACGGAGCGAGAGGGCTTGGGAAGCCGTCACCTCCTTCTGCGAAGCAGTAATGTTCGCGAAGGAGGAGGCGGAACGCGTGAGGGAGAGGCAAAGTTTGCGCCCTCACGCCCCTAGCCGCCGCAGGAGACGCCCTGGGCGTCGGGAATCGCAGGCCGATTCCCGGCCACCGTAGGCGCGGGCTTGCGAACGGCGAGCAATGGGCAGCTCGCCGTTCGATAAGGACCAGGCCCGGGTCGACGGCGCGTTGTGTTCCACGCGCGCCTCAAAGAGATGTCAGCACCAATGACGGGGTTTGCTAGGACCGATGCCTGCTAGGGTTGCGGAAAAGTCCAAGAGGGTTACCGTGGCCCCTGGCACAGGCAACTGAAGGAACACGGGTGGGTTTTAGTCAGTAAGAGTCTGACACGCCCTCCTGCTCTGCCCAGAGCGGGAGAAGTTATTTGATGATTTCCCACCCACAAAAAAAAAAAAAAAAAAGGGAGTGATTCATGATGATTAATGATATTAGAATCCTGAGCGACGCGAGTGATTCATGGCCCTCGGTATAAATCCGTTTTATTCAAGAGTTGCATACTATACTTTATACCATGACTACGAGAAAAAGAAAGATTTAAGTGAAAATAAACATTTAATAAAGAAAAAGGAAGCTTAAATTAATTAAAATGCACATTAAAATTGGAACAATTACTAAAATGAAGAGTAATTTTCTTGTTATTATTATTAAGATGGTCAACTTGTGTAGCGATATAACCGTGAGTAAAAGTGCTTTTTATTCACTGTTTTCAGTGAATAAAATAAGCTTTTTAGAGGAGGAATGGTATAAAATTTATTTCACCTGTGACAATAACAAATATCACACTTGAAGGTGCATTACATACCTACTAATACGATTTGAATTAATAGAAACAATACACTGTCAGCATTATGGAGACCAAAAAAATTAAATGAAATGTTTATTTCTGTGTAGCCTAGATCATGACAATCTTGCACGTTAATAATTTGTTAGTCAATATTTTAAAACTAGATGGCACCGGCATTTCCTAGCTGACTGATCCCTCAGAAGAAGTGCCGAAACAAAATCAGAGGTCATGCCTCTTTTAAATTCCAAATAGGTATTATATTACTAAGATTTTATGTGAGTCTAGCAATGCAGGCCGATGTCTGGAAGGGCCTTTTGAAGAAACGCATTCCCTAGTCCACTGTGCCCAGGGCTCCGCCTGTTTCTGCCTGAGAAAAATATAACAGAAGAGAAGAATAATTACAGACGTACAGTCAGAAGAGTGATAGGACACAATATTAAAAAAAAACAGATTTCTACTGCTGTAAAAAAGAATCATAGAACTCTTAAACATGAAATGCTGGGATAGTGTTATCAAAATACACCTGATTGATGATCATAAATAATTGCCTTCAAATGGCAACCAGCCTTAGAACATTTCAGAAAGAAACGTGATTATGAAGGAAAAACCAAGATGGTAAGAGGTAAGTAGGTAAGTACTTATGTATTGTTCTTTGAATACATGGAGATTCATTAATAATGCCGATACTACAGATTTACATGACTAAATACAAAAAAAAAGCGGAGATGAGTAATTCATCGCGAGGAATTTTAACATGTTAGGGGTAGGCAATGATATATAAACTACGTCATTGGGGGTAGGTACCTACTAGGTACACACTTGTTCGGATTGGCATGATTCGGCGCAACCGAGCGTCTAAGTCGAATAAACCGGGTTATTTTATTAGTAATATGTCGGCCATCCATTAAAGGGATGTAGGAGAAGTCATTTGCAACCAAATGACCCCTTATGACCCGGATGCAAATGTCGACCATTTTCGTGTAATTTGACATTTTATATTTTTTGCGGTACACAATTTGGAAAATTTATAAAAAAAAAACTAGTGTATGATTTTGTTTAAGTTATTGTAATCTGCGTCTACTTCAATATTTAACAATCAACAGGTACTTCCAATCGGCTATGTTCAACAAATACTGTAGAAAATAATGCGCCGCCGCGCCGACCCGAACGAGTGCATCCACAGAGTACTACTATATACTGAGTGCATCTGTGCCATTGACTTATAATAGACCATGGTATAATAATATACCATGTAATAGACATAATGTTACATTATATTATTATGGATGGAGTATCTTTTTCACTTGCTCATTTCAGATGTCGCTACTACTGTGTGTCTTAGAATTTGACAGCTTAGTATCCATAACTTTGCGCAGAATGATGTTTATTGCAAAAATACGGGGACCCATGACTTCTCAAAGATGTTAAAAGACGATCACTTTCGGAGAAAGTTCTCCGAAAAATAATTGGATTCCCAACATTTCGTCGAGTGCTATCCATTTTAAAAACCTGAAGACTTTTATAGAAGAAACTCGCATATAGGTGATGCTCCCTAGAGAACTCAGTCTGTTTCATTACCTACAGGCACTTGTGGTGTGATATTATGTAAAAGTGCGTGTAATGTATATATCAGTGCTAGAATTAACCTCTTTGAAGTTTTTCGGTGTGGAATATCATCCTCGAGTGGGTTTTCAACTCCGATCAGGTTAGTTCTGCCTTCCGTCTTTTACTAAAAAAGAACTTAAAGTGAACAAATACAAAATAACCTATATAAATTATAAAATGTTCATATTTTATTTCATTTTTTTTTCTTTCTTTTTTTTACTCCATTTTTCCATTGATAAACGTCTTCCCTTTTGTATAGTTCATCTTTTAATAGCGCTACACTCCAAGTGGCATACGTATTTATCTAGTTTTCGTTTACTTTGTGATCGACACAAAAGTGAACCTATACAAAACAGTGACGATTGTACGCGGGCAGCAGTGCTGCCACCTATGACGAGCTTTCAGCTTATAACACCATTATTTTAACGTTTTGGTGGTTTTAAGAAACAACTTATTTCAAAGTTGTAAGTTAAGTTTTCAACTTAACTTCTAACAAAAGAACTTATTTATTTTAATTTTATCGCACAGGCTAACAAAACATAGATAACATTGTTTAAAAGACACGTATCTAAACCTACTCCAAAATGCTTGACGATCTGTAAAAGTTTGACATTTCGTTCTGAAAATAAACATTTCAATTTTCAATCCGACTAGTATATAGTTATCTGTGTTTTCAATTCAATAATTTCGTGTGTCGACGTATGTGTTATTATTATTTTAATGTCTAAAATATATTAAGAACTAATTTAGACAAATTGGATGATAATCTGATAGTTGCAACCGATGTCAGAGACTTCGTTGCAAGCTCAACAAGCCCCCAAGGAAGAGCAACCGCCGTCCAAGATACCTGAATCCGTAAGGGTTAGTACAATTGTACCGATTAATATCGCTATTGCTTTTATTACCGTAACTATTACACTACGTTACATCCTAATATGCAAAACAGATTCATGGCAAGGTACATAATACCCAAACACAACATTACATTCATACTTTTTGTATTTTCAGAAAATAATATCAATGGAAAAAGAAAATGATTCTAACGCTAATCGAAAATCCAGGATTGACCTGAACGCGCTTCCTACTCGTCAGTACCTCGACCAGACTGTAGTGCCAATACTGTTGCAAGGTCTCTCTACTCTGGCCAAAGAAAGGCCTCCAGATCCCATCAACTACTTAGCTGCATACTTATTGAAGAACAAGACTACCTTTGAGAGCAACACCTCTGCGAACAATAACCCCCCGCCGAACCCCCAACCATAATACTTCCATAATTATAAGATGAAGATGTACAGTACAATTATGCTGTACAGTAATAATATGCATATTGTAATAGGTTTCAAATTTTGGTTTATATCTTTGTGACGAAGAATTATTTGCTTCATGAAATATGGGATTAAAGGTTTTTTCCATATTATTATTATTATACATAGCTAGTAATAGGCTCCAAACTATTGTTACAACAAGTTGTTATGATCATTTTTGCTCTGAAGCAAAGAGATCTCGGTGAAAATATAAAACTAAGATACACACTACTTAATAGCATTTTTGCTAGTCAATTACTTGCTCAAATTAACATGGCTGCTAGCTATGAACATGTTTCGTGTTTTAATAGTAGTTTGGAGAAATTTTATGAGAGAATTATTGTTCACCTAGTACAATACTAAAGAAATAAGTTAGTTTTTTAGAAACTTTATGCATGTTATTACAGATTAACATAGTCTTATGATACAGCAGTGTGCATACATGAGCCTTGATATATCCAAATGATATTCACTTTGTTCTACAAAACATAGTAATTTTATTTTGCTATTTAAAATAAATAATCTAAGACTAAAAATTGCTTTTCTTATTAGGTAACATACATAAAAGATTATTTTCTTATAGAGTTATGCTGTTTATCAGTATCTACCCCAAAAAACCACCCTAAGGCGGATGCACGGAAACATATGACTGAGAATCCACCCTAAGCCTTGATGGATAAATCGTCGCCTTAGAGTGAAAACCTCGGGAAAGCATTTTTGCTCAAATTTATTTTATTGTGTTTCTAGGAAGAAAACCTCGCAACGCACATCCTGATCTGACTAATTTGTTCGTTGATAAAAGCGGGTTAAATTGCCATACTAATTAATAAAAAAAACATAAAAGACGCCATACAAACATTTTCCAGCACGCAGTATTTTCTACCTCCTGAAAAGAGGAACACTACACTACACTTACGAGGTTTTCACTCTAAGGCGTCGAAATGGACTATAAAGGCTTAAAGTAAATTCTCGGACGTGCGTTTCCGCGAATCCTCCTTAGGGTGAATTTTTCGGGATGGATAAACAGGCTAATTCTTTTTTTGTACATGCATACAAATTCAACAGGTGAAACATCAAATTATTATTTTTTATTAAGGTAAGCCAATTGACGCTCATCTAAAATAACATTAAAATAAGTTTTTTTTTGGCGTTTTTTAGGGCCTGTGCACACCACGTTTTTTAAATGCGCCTTTGGCGCGCGTTTTAGAAACGTGCGTCGACGGCGCGCTTGTATCCTACAGAGGTCTACAGGCTGCGTCTGACTCGCGTGCGTATCGCGTCTGTATCGCTACAAACGCGCGTCAACGGCGCGTTTAAAAAACTTGGTGTGCACAGGCCCTAAGAGGAAGTACCTACTGTTCCAATAGCAGAAATTCTTTCTCCGATAGAAAGCTACACTATTGCTGGTTGCTGATATGTTTGACGTCCACGTGGAGGATGTCGCTGGCAGAATATATTGTGATGCGATTTTACCACAACATGTTATTTAGAATTAAAGTTCTGTCCACAGGATACTATACAATGTAAATTTAGACGAGATCAATATTTTAAATTAACAGATCAGATCTTAATAATTATACAATCTTTTTGGTAGGTACCGTATAATAGATAATAATATATAATACAGTACCGTCAAACGGGGTGAATAGGGATGCAGGGGTGAATAGAGACGAAACTTTAGAAAGGATTTTAACATTGAAATACTATAGTTTGATGCCAACAAGGGCACTTTATCGTTAATTATATTACAGTAAAATCATTAAGAGTCCTTTTTGGCAATAAACTATATTATTTCAAGGTTAAAATCCCTTTTAAAGTTTCGTCTCTAATAACCCCTTTTTTTTTTTTTTTTTTTGTGGTTGGGAAATCATCAAATAACTTCTCCCGCTCTGGGCAGAGCAGGAGGGCGTGTCAGACTCTTACTGACTAAAACCCACCCGTGTTCCTTCAGTTGCCTGTGCCAGGGGCCACGGTAACCCTCTTGGACTTTTCCGCAACCCTAGCAGGCATCGGTCCTAGCAAACCCCGTCATTGGTGCTGACATCTCTTTGAGGCGCGCGTGGAACACAACGCGCCGTCGACCCGGTCCTGGTCCTTATTGAACGGCGAGCTGCCCATTGCTCGCCGTTCGCAAGCCCGCGCCTACGGTGGCCGGGAATCGGCCTTCGATTCCCGACGCCCAGGGCGTCTCCTGCGGCGGCTAGGGGCGTGAGGGCGCAAACTGCCTCTCCCTCACGCGTTCCGCCTCCTCCTTCGCGAACATTACTGCTTCGCAGAAGGAGGTGACGGCTTCCCAAGCCCTCTTGCTCCGTACCATGGCCTGGACCAAGGCCGGACGCGAGAGATCGCCACCGCCAATCGCCTCCACGAGGACACGGCGGTGCTCCGCCCAAGCCGGGCAGACCTCCACCGTATGCTCCACCGTGTCCTCCGGGCGATCCACACAATGGTGACACCCGGGCGTTTCCTCCCACCTTATCCGGAACAGGAACCTCCCGAAACAACCGTGTCCGGTGAGGACCTGCGTCAGGCGGAAGGTGAGGACGCCGGGGCGCCTCTCTAGCCACTCCTCAAAGAGGGGACTTATCGCCGAAATTGTGGCGTGCCCATCTCTATTAACCCCTGCATTCCTATTCACCCCGTTTGACCGTTACCTAATATTTGTTCAAAGCAAAATAAATACAAAATTTGTAAGCAATTTAATTAACCAAAAACATTGTAAATGAACATCTTACACCATTACACTACTTATAACAAGAACCTCACACACACAGAACAAATAATAATTTATTTTGCTTCTTTCTCGGCCTCCTCAAGGAACTGCTGTCTATGCAACAGCCAAGAGTCATTGTCATCACCCCCTTCATCTTCAGGCACGACTGAAGGCAGTTCAAACTGAAGATCGTCGGTGATGATGCAGCTTTCGTCCGTGAGTGAAGGCACAGATTCGTGAACAGGCAGCGGCATTGGCTCTTCTGGCAGAAACTCTGATATATAAGCCGTGACGTTGCGTGCTCGCCATGTTGCGATCTTGCCTGTTAGGAGGTACAGATATAAAGTGCTATAGTTTTTATAATAGGCGAACAAGAAGTTATCAGTTGTAAGGGGCCAGTAGTCGTAGTCAGTAGCGACATCTATACAGCTGCATTAGAACTACGCAACTAGGGAGTAGCGAGCGAACAAGTTACAGATGGCGAAAATACTGACGTCACACAAATTCTGCAAGCATTAATTATCGCAGAACCAAGATGCTCAACCCTGAACCCAACTATGACCATTAGGCAGAATCCGGCCAAATACTATCATTCGTCTGACCAGAGGCTCCTTCTGATTCAATTGAGGAACATTTCTTTTCATTCTTCCACTTGCACAAGTTCATCTTTTGTTAGAGGGGATAGGTAAAAGATTGGACTACCGACTCTCTCAAATCATTAGTCGAATGAGATACAAGTAATTATTAAATTGTTCATAGCTTTCCTGGGAGTCAAAATTCAAAAGGATAATGCATTTTTGTCATTTTAGATTGTTTATTCGCAGACAACTATTTATTAATTAAATACCGTTTCTCTAAAATTGTATCAGTTCGAGGTCTCTTGCGGACGACGACCTCAATGAAAAATTAGACGCGGATAAACTTGCTTGCATTAGATTTACATAAATATTATTAGATATACCTACCCACTGCTAGCAAATCGGCAGTGGCAATAAGATCTAAATTTCAAGTTTAAAACCCACTCAAAATATCATCTCCAACTTTTAAATTATCTACCCAAGCATGTAGGTAGATACCTACTATCCTTGTAGGAACAATAGGTATTCATCATTCCCATGCATCGCGAGCTAACAAACTCATTGACAGTATTGCTAGTTGATTGTAAGCCTCTTTCAATTCTACTTGCAAAAGGTACCGTTATCAGTTCATTCTTACCTGCTGTCTCATCAAACTCTAATAGGGACTCCTCTTCCTCCAATCTCTCATCTTTCACGTCTTTTTCTTCTTTCTCTTCCTCATCTTCACCGAATTCTTCATTAGCTGGATCTTTTATAAGCAGGTAGAAACCATGTTGCATACAATTGGTATCAAATACGAAGCATCCCGGACCCTTAGGCTTTCCCTTCAACCATGAGCCATGGTAACGATAACGGGGGTAAATAATTTGTCCGGGACCTTGGATCGTCCCTTCGAGCCATGTCCCCATGAATTTTATTTGGTACTCGGCGAAGAAGTACGTCCCTAGGCCATGCCGTTTGCCTTTGAACCACGCGCCCTCGTATATGTCGCCGTTGGGGTAGTAGTAGGCTCCGAACCCTTGCTTGAGGTCGTGCCGCCAGTCTCCTTCGTAGTGAGAGCCGTCTGGGTACACCATGCGGCCGACTCCGTATTTCATGGCTCTGCGCCATTCGCCTAGAAGCAAGAATTATTAGATACATCCTAATTCACGTGCAACCTGCGGAAATGTTACAAAAGCTATTTCGTGTCAAGATTTCAAACCGCCTACACATATACCGAAGTTGTTTACTTTTCCCATAGCTCTATACATCTACCAAAGTCGTTTACCCTTCCCGTAGGTCTCAGGTTTCCATACCTTCGTACCGAGAGCCATTCTTGAACACATACAAGCCTTTCCCGTTCCTCTGTCCGCGGCAGTAGCACCCTGTGTAGTAGTCTCCATTCGGAAGAACTGCCCATCCCTCCCCGTGCCGGTCGCCTTGAGGATTCCTCTTTCCTACGTAGATCTAAGAAATTCTGTCCATTAGATATCATAGGCCAGGGCCCATTTATTTTGATTTTGATGAAAATAAAACTAGAATCGTTCGTAAGCATGTAAGATATCTGTACCGAGTAGGTAAGTGTAAGTATCGAGTACCAAGCAAAACCACAGTCTTCCGGAATATAATTTCTGTAGAGAAACTACTGCAATACAGCAAGTAGTATTCATAAGAGGACTAAAGGTCTACTTGAACTGTTTAAATCAATGTTCTTTTTAAATATGTAGACAAAGTTCCAGGTAATTAAGAAGATATTAAGTTACCCCGATAGTATCTACATCCTCTCCAGCTTCTCCTTTTGCTTCTGCCATAATTGTCGTTTTTATTTGATTACAAACACAATTTCAAAAACATATTGATTATTGTATCGTCAGATAATATTGACATTCAAAACGTTCTACCATAGGTAGGTACTCTTTGGTTCTACCCGTCGTCGTCATGGAAAAATAAAACAACGAACAGTTGGAAAAATTGCAGCAAATAGGTCTCATGTTTCAAGTAGGTATGTGAACTCTAACAAGAAAAAATAAATAATAAACAGAAATAGCTTTATTTCTCACACACCCATGTCTGAATAAATTAATAACACATTATAATCAAAATTGAAGTAAGCTATGCAAATGGAACGAGTTAAGTGAGCTGGGATAACTTAATACTTAGTTATATCTTGACATGAAACCGTGTGAATCAATGGCTGACTAGATTCTAGGCACTAGTTTCAAGTTCAGCTTCAAACCACAAGCAAATGAGGAATATAAAGTCAATAGTAAGATCAATGTTTTAAAGTAAAACTCAAGGAATAGAACAAGAACAATAAAGGCACTTTAAAATTGTACGGAGCTAAGTGTCAGTAAGGAATTATTTAGCATTATTCCAGCTCACAGGAAAATCACAGACAAAAATATTTATGTATAGCCTCATAATTAACCAATTTCTCAAATATTTTCTATAAAATTAATAATTATTAATAACAATATTAGAAAGCAAGAGGGAAATAATTCAAAAGTTTGTCTCAATAACGATAATACCCTAAATCTAAAGACCTACAGTAACAACTCATAAAGTAATTTTGTACTTTTCGGTTTCCCGCTACATTGTTTTGTCGTGGCAAGTAATACATCACACTCGTCTCTAAGGGCCTTAACGCTAACTAAATTCAGTTACTTTTATATTTATAAGGTCGACACAGTTCTGTTCTTTAGGTCACGAGACAGCGGACCGATGACCTCAATCAAGTCGGATTCCATCTGCATTTATTTTGAACAACTTTTTATTTACTCGTTCACCTCCTTCGATCGAACCCACTTTGACACTAAACTAGGAAACGTTAACTGTTTATTGTTTATGTTATGTTTTAGCGCGGCGGGGCTTGCGGCGGTGCCTCTTCTAGCTTGCCCCACACCACGTTGCACATCTCACGCACTAGAGCCTGTTCTCCCGAATCTAGGTCTGGAGCTGGTCTTCTTCGCTCACGTTCTACGCGTTCTCTCACTTCCAAAACCTGTAAAGCGCGTACCACGGCTTCAGGGCGTTCGTTTCCTCCATTACCTAGTCCTTTCTCTGCCTCTAAGCGCCGAACTTTTTGCTCTAAGTCTTTAACATATTGAACTGTTCGTTCAGCAAGCTGAGGATGTGTGATTGGTATCGCAGGCGCAGTTCGTAAACCTTCCTCTGCGTTCGTCCCGCTACTGCTGCCATCACCGTCGTCACGCTCCCTTCCTGCTGCTCGTCCACAATTACTACACGTACTCCTCTCACGTTCTTCGTCTAAATATAAGCACAATTCTTTCAACTCTAAATTATCACGAATTAATTCTTGCTGTTTATCATCTAACTGCCTCAATTTGTTCTGGTATGCAGATACTTCCTGTCGCATAACAGATGCTGTGTATCTTCCAAATCGTTGCCACTCTCGAGCTAGTTTTCTACCCTTCTGTCGATCATCATCTAAGAAGCAACACAAATCTCGAAGTTCCTGATTATCCTCGCTTAATCGGCGATTGGCTTCTTTCAGCGCTTTTATCTGAGCTAAGAGCCCTTGAATCTGTCTTTTCTGATCAGTCGATGCTCGAGGTCCCTCGGGTTCCACGCGTTTGGTAAACTTCAGCATGTCAGCTGATCTTCTATGAATTTGTTCTTCCTCAATATTACGCTGCGCCCGCTGGATGTCGTCTGCACTTCTCGCTCTTGCAGTTGGCTCTACGGGTTCGTGCACAACAGCTTTCGTCACCACCTCGGATGGCCGCGGCATACGAAGTGCTCCCGATGGTTGAGGATATCCTGGAGGATAGCCTTGAGGATATTTCAAAAAGTGAACAGATCCACCACTGTACGAACCCGGAACAGCACCATGTGCAACTAAGGGGTACTGCGATTTGGTAGGATCGATAGATTTGCCTGGGTATGGTGGTTTGTACTCCTTGGCGGATGGGTCGATAGTGGCTAGTTTGGGCCCACTCGCAGCTAGAGGAGGCGGATGATAACGCGGTGGAAAGTTGACCGGTTCCGGACCCTGTTTACCTAGTTGCTGCTTCTGTTTATTAAATTGGCCTGCGTTCTGATTGATTGACATTGTCGTTGGAACCGATTTTGGTTACCAGCTCAGTCAATACATCGCTTTGTGTTTCTGGAGCTCATTTCCAAATCGTGCATATCACGTAGATGCGAAAAACGAGATAGCATAATTTCAACGATTGGTCCTTGAATGAACAGAGGTGGGGAACGCCGCCGGCTGCGTAGGCTGTAGAGCGTGGCATTCGCGCAATTAACTCGACCGTGGTTCTTTGTGTTCACGAAAAGCACTTGTCACACACTGTTTGGGGACACTATGAACTGTTTGTTGTCAGAGTTTTGATGATATGAAGGGAAACAAACGTTTACGTGATGTTGTTTTCAAAAAGCAGGTTATGCGTGACCGTATGTCGACGGTACGACGCGGGCGCGCGCGGGGCGCATGTCTCGGACTGGCCCGGCGGCGCTACCTGCGCGGAGGCTCTCGCGCGGTGTCCCGCTCTCGCACGCCATCTCACCTGCGTGCACGCTCACAGAAGCGCCGCTGTACGAAGAGCAATCATTGACTCCAAGTAATGCCACACTAGCATCACATCTGCGCGTCACACTCGACGACGCGCAGGCGCACCAGCCGGGATCGTTCTCGACTATCTAGGTCTCTTGATTGAATTGCATACCTTTGTATGACAATAACAATATTATTCTAGCGGAAGAAAACTTTCGATAATTCTGCTTGTAGAGCAGAATTCTTAGCGTGTAGGTAATATGACATCTTGTTAACTGTGTATTAAGAGTACATGTACCTTGTATACCTACCTGTACCTTGTATAAGAGTACCTAGTAGTATTCGAACCACAATAAACAGCTTCTAAAAATACCTACTGCTATTTTTCTATAAAAAAAAATGATTGTTTTCGACTATTTGCGCTGACATTGAATTTAACATGACTGCAAGAGGTCGACATAGCTTCACACCATCTATCACTATCGACATAAATCAACCTTGACTGGAGCAGAAGTACGACTTTCGCCATGGTAAGTTATCCACATAACAAAAATCTTAAATCCATTAATACACTGACAGATAACGCGCCGCTCTATCTGCTGAATGCAGTGTGCTTAGACGCATGAAATTTTGCATAAGACTTCCTTCTATGGCGATAGTGACCTCGAAGGTAGGAAAATTTATCCCCTAAAGGGGTAAATAGCAGATGATAGTTCGTCATTTTTGCTTATGGGAAATCTAATCAGGCACACGGCTTGTACTTACCTAAGTTATTCAACTTACGGCCAATTCTCAAATTGATAAGTATTTATTTTTGTCCGACAACCTGGACATACCGGTGTAGGGCTAAGTTTCATACTCTGTTCGGCAGGTATTTAATGTACCACGGTCCGTTTAACTACCACCCCTCAAATCCAACCTACCAACTTTTCTACCTATGACGCTACTAATAATAAAATTGACAGTGCAAATACGACTACTATGTTCGGCACCTGTCACAATCTAATAGCAATGCGCTTAGTAGTAAAACCTAGAGGGAACATTTTAATATTGCTAGGCGTTACATGTAAATATAAAACCATATTGTAAAGTAGGTAAGATAAGTTTTATACTCGGTCAAAGTGTTATTGGTTTTTCCATTATGAATTTGTCAGAAGCAGCGCGGAGTCAGGATTTGTGCCCAGTTGACGGGAATAGGCTCGCCCCCATGATCGCCCCATCTTCCATGTAAGTAGGTACAGACGCCAGCAGGTCAAGCTACCCGAAACTGTCAAATTTTCCCAATCAACCTTGAACTTTAATGCTTTAGCGATAAAGTTGAAAATCTATTAAAGAAATTTGACAGATTGTAGTAGCTTGATGTGCTGGCGTCTGTACATGGAATTTAACATAACTGTCCAATTATGGGTGTTCCTACTACACTCGTCCCGTCCGCCAACCCTTTTGGGAATATTCCCAAATACCCTTTATAGGCGTGATGCTATATTTATGTAAGTTTTAGAAAACTAACTTAATTTCCCAGTACAGTCTCGTCATCACGTGGGTATGGTTTTGACGGGAATCGAATAAACCCAATTGCAAATTCATAGTCTTCACTTTATTAAATCTTAACCGTCCATTTTGAAACTAGTGCCAGACAGAAATGAGTAATTAGAAACCACTATACTAATATTGAAGCTGTAAACAAAACTTGGCTTATACTATTCCTAACTTACTAGGTACCTACTCAAATATTTGCTTGTTACGCGCCGAGGACAGAACAGTTCACAAGTCAAGTTCACCCATTTCTCTTGCTCATCGGTATTCAATTCATGTAATTTGGCAAGTATATGCAAAGTGTGCTACCTACGGGGGTAGGCAGTGCCCCCACTGCCACCGAGCGCCAGTAGCTCGCTTAGTGCTCGGGAAGGATGGCGCGCGATCGTGCGCCCGCGCAATTCGCCTGCATTGCAACCATACTCCTCGTACAAGGTACGTTAACGTGACGGCTTGCAAAACACTTTATTCAGTGTTTTTATTTATATTATGTTGGCCCAGTTTGCAAGCGCCGATTTGTATATCTGTTGAAATTATCGAGATTTCGGCAATTTTCTGGGTAGACTGTCTCTTTCCAAAGACCGAACTACGTGCATTTCATAAGATAACGCATATTCTCATTATTTCTAAAGTGTTCAATTGCAGTAAGTAATAGGTGTTTGAGTGATGTTCGATTCTCACCTAATATGGGCAAAGTACCTACCTATTAGAAATCGACTAAAACTAGAACTAGGGCTCCCTTCATATTTTGGGCAGAACCGACGCTTATTAATATAGAGCCTTTACATAAATCAAAACATTAGTATCAACGTCTTAATTATTGCTAACAGCTATTTCTAACTTCCTTCGTACGAGCATCCAGGATAAGTGGTAATTTCTGGTGTAATCCAGTTACATTTCTGGTGTAATCAAGTGGTAATCCAGGTTACATTTAAGTAATCAGTTCTCGTTCGTTGATTGCACGTTCCTACGTGGTTCTATGTTAAAGCACAGCTGTGCAGTATCTTTCACTGGAATCATTACATAAACTGGTTATTATAGCCATAATTGTTATTTACACCATCAATTTATTTCATGCATCTATTTTACGCAATAATCATAAAAAAATTGGGTACATCGAGATTAATGGACTATCATTATCATGTTGTAACTTCTAGGTGATTGTGAACTCTGTGTGTGATATGATAATTATTACTTCCCTCACTAGCCACATATAGTAGATCAGATAGATGTATTATCCTTATAGGCTATTGTCAACATAATTCTATGATCCTTCCTTTAGTTACCATCATCGTTGCCATCGATCGATAACAAACACAAATAACCCATATCCGTATTACCAGTATTATCAAAAATTTTTGAACGATTAATTTACACCAGACTAGAAAAATACTTAAACGACATTAATTATATTTACGATCGGCAGTTCGGTTTCCGACCAAAATCAAACACTTTGTGCGCCACAATCGATTTAGTCACCACCATTAAAACTAATATTGACAAAAAAAACATTGCACTCGGTATTTTTATTGACCTAAAAAAGGCTTTTGACACGGTATCCCATAAAATTCTTTTATTAAAGCTAAAAAGCATTGGCATCACCGGAGAAATGTATGGTATCCTTTCCTCATACCTTGACAAAAGGGAACAAATTGTTAAAATAGGAAACACGATGAGTAGATCATCTCCCATAGAATTTGGTGTTCCCCAGGGATCTCTGTTATCCCCCCTCTTATTTGCTATTTATATAAATAATATTAAGGATTTAGGCTTAACTGGACAGTTAACCTTGTACGCCGATGATACTTGCCTTTTCTACTTTGGTAGCAACATAAACACCATTGTAGCTGACGCTCAAAAAGACTTGGATATATTATACAACTGGTTTAGCTCTAATTTACTTACCGTAAACGCATCAAAAACATCTTACATAATATTCTCAGCTAAAAACAAAAAAGTTCTTGACCACCCAGCCTTACACATAAACAACACTAAAATTATCAAAAGTAATTGTGAAAAATACCTCGGACTTCGGTTAGACAACAAACTCACTTGGCAAGCACATATGGATTACATAAAAACAAAAATAATATCGCTAATGGGATCAATGCGCGGGTACATTAATAACATTCCAAAAAAAATCCGCTACAATATTTACAACTCATTAGTTCGCTCACACATAAATTACCTAATCGAAATCTGGGGTTGCGCCGCCAAATCTACGATTAAAGATCTACAAATAGCACAAAATAAAATAATCAAACTTCTCTTCAACTACGATTATCACACACCTACATCCGAATTATACAAACACACCAAACTAATGAGCATTCATCAACTTTACACATTCAACTCCTGCATTCTCATTAGAAAAATTCATAACAAAACCATACACACACAACTATCCTTTAACATAAAAACATCCAAACACAGCCAAAGAAACCCCAACCAAATACAGACACGCCCCCCGCGGACGCAATACGGCAGAAAAAATATAAAATACGAAGGTGTACAACTTTATAACAATCTACCGACAGATATTAGGAGCACATCCTCTTTTAACATATTTAAAGCCAAACTCAAACTGTACGTCACTAATAACATCAAACTTTTATGATTAGGACTTCGCTAGTCTTGCACACAAAATGCGACATCGTACCTACCTACATTAATTAAGAAAAAAACAAAATTACTAGCTACTGGACTACACTTACCTTATTTATGTATTTATTCGCTAAGTGAACAATGTATGTTCTTTTAGAATAAATAAAGAATCTATAAACCTAAATCAAATTAAGAACGGTCACGGTTTATTAAGACTCCTGTTAAAATCCTAAGATAACTTCTTGAACAAGTAGGTAACAATTTCATTCCGCTCTTGGTACAGGTGTGTTCTCCCAGCGACATCCAATCAAGGAGGCGTTGTTGCTGCACACCGATGCTTACGGTAACGCCACCTTCGAGGACTGCGTCTGGCGACGAGACAAAGAAGTCTGCCCTGACGCTGACGTGAACCTACATCTGTATACTGAAGCAGATCCCATCAAGAATGTTGTGAGTAAAGAGCCATTTATCTTTCGATTCGTTTGTCGCTGCGGAATAAGATACTAGCTGAGGGATACGGTACAGTCTTCGAAACGTAACATCGGGATCAGTCTTCATGTTGTTTGCGTTACAAGCGAATGTTTAATCAGGATGATATGTCGCAGAATCTCTATGGACTTTCCAAGCATGAAGTTTGTAGAGTTATTTTCCGATGAAAATTCATGGTAGTTCACCTGTCGTGAACCGCAATTTACAATAGCGTTGAAGGCGAAATGTCACCTAAACTGCATTTGAGTCCTGGGATATCTATCTTTACACCCCTATGGGATATATGACGTGGGATAACTTTCCTCTCACAAAGAGCAGTCCTGACTCGCTGCTGTGGGAACATTACAGGCCGATTGTATTATATAGGTATAATATGTAGCGGTATATACAACGCCACATGCGAACTACCCATCATACTGACGCCACGCAAAATCCTGCATCGCGCAAGCATAGTGTACCGCGCAACTAGCATAATTATATACAACGCCCCGACATCAATCGTCGGGCAGTTGCCTACCAAACACAACACCCATGTGGTCGGAGGATCCTCCCTTTAATATGGGTATTACATATGAGTGAACTTTACACCCAACCTGTTCCTCATACCTCTATTGTATATGTGTCTTTATATATATTCTATACCGTATGGGTCTTCTGTGTACTTCACCATGTGCAATCATCGATATCTGACCCTCTGATCGTGTGTCAACATCGATACACCGATGCTTATTCCGATCATTCATTGCATAATAATGAATGAATATGCAAATAGAGTTTTTGTAAGAAACCTCAGCATTATAGTGTCATATTTACCTAAATCTGAGAGGAACATTGTAAATTATCCGAAGATATATCTAACGCATTGTATTGTATATGATCGAAGTTCCCACGTGTCTAGTTCATCGCGTAGCTAGGTACCTACCTACTAAGATTAGCAATTCTACATCGAATCTCAAGGTAAAACAACACAACACGCGTGAATTTCAAGAAGGATTAGGCAGAGGTGTACGTAAAGCACACCCACATTTCGCCAGTTTTGGTCAAGCCCATATTATAACAGGGGGGGCCTATTGACGTCAACCGGGCATAAATGCAGACTCCGGGCAGGTACTGAGAAATTCCACATGGACAACCCCAACAACATGACTGACCTTTTTTGACTGACCTGGTTGGTGCAGTTGGTAGCGACCCTGCATTCTGAGCCTATGGTCCCGGGCTCGATCCCCGGAAAAGTCAAACATTTGTGTGCATGAACATATCTGGGTGTGTATATGTATATAAGTATGTATATCAGTAATCAGGTTACCGTAGTACAGGCTCTACCTAGTTCGGGACCTGAAGACCTTGTGTGGATGTTGTCTCATATTATTATTATTATGAACACTTTGCTCGACGTTGGAATCGAATCCAGGACCTCATGCTTAGCATGCGCTTGCGGCCACTAGACCAACGAGGCAGTAATATAAAACAAATCATCATCATTGTCCTGTCCTGATCCCAATTTATTTGTGGTCGGCGCAACACGTTTCTTTCTTCCATAGGTATTTATATTAGTAGTCATCTCAGTAGTCCCCCCTTTGTAGCCTAATAATCTTTCACACAGTCCATCAATTGTTTCTTTGGTCTTCCCCTACACTTATAGCTAACAACATAAAACAAATGTCCATCTACTAAGCCTTTGCTTGTTTACGTAACTTTATGCTTGCATCCTTCATCCGTGGGCTTAACCCCCATGGCCTAGATGTTAACAAAATAACAACATTCGAATCCAACAAATTACTTATAGAGATCCCAAAGTCGGATTACCATTTGAAACCCTCATCAGTCTAACTAACTAATAAAATAAAAAACATACCCCTAAAGTCCATTCGGTTAGTATACACACGACTTACAAACTAGTGTTAGTACGTAGGTACATCTACTCGAGAAACAACACATTAATGATCACAGACACAGACTACAATATAGATCACAGAACACTATTACTCCTAGCGGTTAATGATGAAGAAAGAAACCAGGTGCTTTTTTTAAAAGGAACTATTCGATGGCATCGCTCGACACGGCCAAACCAAACTTCAAATCGAGCCGAAAACCGAATTCGCGGCCATTCTTAATTACTTACTACTTAAGTCTACAACGAAAGAATACGACGGAATCTTGAAATATTTCAATATAGATACTTAAATTATGTATTATGTGAACGAAAGTCGCTCACCTTCGTGTTTCATCAGCTGTGACCAAGTTTGCACTTCTGTGTAGTGGTATCGCCCATTGAGTAATCTTCAATAGATATGCAAGATTTTTGTACGTATTTTTTATCCGTTTTTCCGTATAATCTATTATAGTGTTCAGACTATTAGCATGTTGTGTTTTGAATTTGTAAAACAAGGTCAGCTTGACCATACATGCTAAATGATTTTATTTCTGTTAGTAGGTTTGTAGAAACATTTTTACACGTCAATCATATTTTAAAAACTAGATGAGGTCGGCGTTTCCTATCTGACTACTCTGAGAAGAAAGGCCGAAACAAACTCAGAGGACACAGTCTCTTTTAAAGTCCAGACATAATCTTGGTCAGATCATGTGA
The DNA here is from genome assembly GCA_937001585.2 of Brachylomia viminalis. NCBI lineage: Eukaryota > Metazoa > Arthropoda > Insecta > Lepidoptera > Noctuidae > Brachylomia > Brachylomia viminalis. The sequence continues at coordinate 5,650,514 of OW443302.2, read as the reverse complement.
AGACCATGTAGATTGGTGTCTGAAACAGACTTTGAGGAAAAACCATACAGATTGAGCGGACCTGTCCAGTCTGTGCACGCATTTGTCAGTAATCGTGCAGCTCAACTCAGAACTTAAGGAGCACAACGATTCGACGAACAATACCAAAGAAAGGACACTTGGGTAGGCCGCAAAAATTACTCAAGCTGCCAGACCGTGGTTAAAACTAATTGAGAAAACAAAAAAAGTATTGAACTACATAATCTTCACATTCACAATAATTAAAATAATATAATACTTTACAAAGTAAATAGGTACTCATGTATGTATAAAATTCATCAATGTCAATGTGTATATAAAAGTTCGGACATAATCTTTGAGGACCATGTAGATTGGTGTCTGATTTGGTCATAGATAACTAAAGGTGGGACAGACAAATAACTAGCGTCCAAAGCAACACCTTGGAAGTCTAATTGTCTGTATGCCATGCCTTGCTTAATTTTTACGAAAGTGGAACTCCCTGAAGTTAAATCTATAGTAAAGCAGGAACAAAGAAGTAATTTATAGCCGTGATAATCGATCATAAAGGTACATGGGAGTATATCTACAGCCTCAAGCACCCTCTGTTCACAATTTGCTAACATGTGGGCCATTTCTACTACACTGTTGACACAGGATCGAACCCATGACTAAACACACACACAGTCGAACTAAGTTTCACTTTTCTCATTACAATGTACACAGTGCGGCTGAATGCAAGAATGCGTCCAAAATACCGCTACTCGTCCTCAACTCCTCAAGGGGACTCGGCTCTCCTTCGCCGGACTCATAAGTTATTGCGTTCACATACAGCCCATTCATGGTGGGACTAAATTTACAATAACTATATAAACTATACAAGAATTGTATTAGAAACCTACATATTACTGTTTGGTCTGTCCTTGAGTCGAAGTAGGATCTTTGTTCTATTTCAAAATGGAAGTTTTAAATGTGTGTTAATTTGGGCGCTGTGACAGAAAATATCCATTCCATTCCATCCATTCATTCTTTTCCATCCATTTTTTTACCCGACTACGGGATAGCCATAAGAAAAACTATGATTTTAGTAGGCTGTGTTGGTATTTCTAAATAAATTTTCCAAAACAAGTAACTTTAATTGAAAAAAGCCATGTGCTCTAATTTGTAGAAAGTACTTCAACCTACCTATAGCGTAACTCAAGTAAACATAAGTATACTACATGTTGTGATGAATATAGGAAATAAAGAAAAATCTGTCCCCTGCCTATCGTAAAAATATCATACATAGCAGAAAGTGTTTGGTATTACATATCATGAAATTCTTCGATGTCGTGCAATAATTAGGTAATGACAATTAATTTAGTATTCCATAGCGTGCCTTTGTACAATGTATAGGTATTCGCGAATTCACAATTAAACTTTATCATGGGTAATCGAACTGTTGAGTGCTAATGCACACATCTTTATTCCCGACTACAAATAAGGGTTACCTATGTGTTTAAAGGACTGATAGTAAACGTACACGGTATGCTGTCGTTTCATTTCACCATGATCCTACGACTGTTAGGTACTAACAGAAACCGGCGATTTAGGGTCGAAATGCCACGGGGTACAGCTTTAGGACCACTAACGAAAAAAAAAGTACTTAATTTATATTTTCCGGATATGCTGAATCCATATAAAAAAATGTACTTTTCGTTTTTAACCGGCCTTCAAAAAAGGAGGAGGCTCTGCTCTATTTTTTTATTTTTTTTATCCTTCCTCTTATGCCTGTCATCTATTTATAAACCGGGTTTTTCAGTCAGCTTCAACAACACATATTTTTTCCACTTATTGTATTTTGATGATGTTGTATTAACTTCCTGTCACTGTTATTTACATTACAAGTAATGGTACACGACTTTGTTTGGGGTACATGTACCACAACCAAAAAGTGAAAAATAACAACTTTTGCACAAAACAAAAACCACCGACTTCCAAAAAAGACACTACAAAGTGAAAAATAACTTTAATTTCGGAAGTCGGTGGCAAACAACGAAACAACAAGAACCAAAGACACCGACTTCCGAAATTAAAGTTATTTTTCACTTTGTAGTGTCTTTTTTGCAAGTCGGTGGTTTTTTTGTACCTAACTTAAATTCACGCCTGTAATCCCCAGGGGTTAGGTGGAGGACGTGTATCGGATACCTGCAATTCTCCAGTTACGTTTAAGCCCTTGTAGCAAGTCTTGAATATGTTTCAAAATTAACTAAGTGCATGCTCCTTGTTCTAGGTGGATCTAAGCAGTCAGGACTGGCTGCGTCAGAGCGGCTGGGATCCGTCGCACGAGACCGTTCTGTTGATACATGGATACGCAGGAGGAGACGACACCTTGCCAATCGTCGTTCTTAGAGATGGTAAGAGACATAATTACGATTCTACGAGTGTCATAGAATAAGAAATAGTACGTCGTGTAGAAGGGACACTCGCTGTAGGCTTCTAAAAAAACTTTACTTTCTAGTTCGATACCATTGGCCTTTGCACCACAAATCACTAAATACTAGAGATGTACCGACTAGTCGCCGACTAGTCGGTAAAGCCGACTAGTCGGCCATTTTTGTAGTCGGCGACTAGTCGGCTAAATCCGCCGACTAGTCGGCCCGCTTCTCACTCATGTTAATATGCTTAAAAAATAGAGTGATTGAAATGAAATTGTATCTTTACTCTTGTTATTTTTTATTATAAGAATCACAGTTTCAGTTTACAATACAATTTAATAATTGGTAGAAAATTTAAATAGGAACTCTTCCTTTAGTCTTTTATAAAATAACAAAATATAGGTTAAAGCAAATAATTATTGGTAATAACTTATTACTATGTTATAATTGAACCTACTTATTACTAATAAGTAGGTTCAATTATAACATAAAAAATAGGAACTCTTCCTTTGACATCCCCAAGTTATTCAATCTCGAAATTAATAAAATAAAACAATACTAGAAGTATCTAAGTATAGTAAGTAAGTATCAATTGGATCAACAAACTTTTTTAACAAAATATTAGAAATAAGTAGGTAGGTTTACTTTACACTACAACCTAGAAATAGGAAGTTGTTCTATGTGTACTTTATATATTATACATATAAAACAAGTTCCTATTTCAATATAATAAATTGTACTGAGATCTAGAAATCAAGTAAAATAAACTTCAACAACAAAAAATAACTATTATACTATAGCCTAATAAGAATCTAGTTAACAAACAAAACAATGTACTACTCATCATTAATCAAACAATGGCAATAAACACTAAAGTTTGACAAGAGTATTCCTCTAGTTTTTATATTTTTTAATAAGGGGCAAATTATGATGCAGAAAGACTAGAGCTTCTGCTCTTTCTGGCAACAATCGATTTCTTTTTGTTTTTTCTTTTTTAACATTTCTGACGTCACCCGGATTTTACCGAAAGTAATGATCGGCCTGCCGACTAGTCGGCCATTTTGCTGCCGACTAGTCGGCTAGTCGGCTAGTCGGCCAAAGTCATAGTCGGCACATCTCTACTAAATACGTTTAACGCTAAATTAATTTAAAACTTCGCGCTGTCAAGATGACAGATGTTTAGCGCGAAACGCGTATATTCAAAATGCATGAAAAACGTATTTTGCCATTAAAGTACCTACTTATTATGGCAACGTGCTAATTTCGATCTACTTATTATGGGAGGATGGTATGTGCAGTGAATAATTTCTTTGACATTGGCAGTCTGTAGTGTGACTGTTAAGTATGCTGTACTTCCGCAGAACCGTTACAGTTCTGATCGATGGCATAACTTATTCACATTGACAACCTACCAAAGTACATGTAGATTTAATGATTGGGTAATCTTTCCTGCTATCGAAGATCAAAGGCCTTGCAAATTCTGTTGGATAATAATAATGTATCTAGATACAGGGTTGCAGGGACATCGCCGTGCAAACGGCGCAAACTATAACCATGAATTCAGCACGTTTCTAGAAATATTTAAGCGTAGAAATTGTTCGTCAGTCATCAAAAAAAATAAAAAAACTGCTGTTTCATAGAAAAGTGCAATACTTACGCGGTCAAAATGTATGGAACGGCATTTTTTTTTTAATAACTGGTGAATATTTTCTACGCAGCCCGGGGTTCAGAATATTCTAGCTACTGAATCCCTGCCACCCTATATATGAACGATGCCTTACCGACGCCTTGACGATACCTTTATAGCTGGAGAGATAAGGGCATACAACCAGCAAGCATTGACGATAAAGGACAAATAAGTTATGACAACCACGTGTCATTATTATGGATGGCATAGGTACGGTGGGCTGCATCAATTGGGTACCCCAGTTGTATTAAAATTAACTTTGAAGGGGGTACTCGCATCGTGACGCTGACTGTACCATAATATGGGGCATCGTACCTACGTATTATTACAACAATAGCCTTCAAGCTTCAAGACTAGTGAAAAATAGTACATTTTGATGCAGTTTGTTCTCGCTCTCGCGGCGGGACTGCATCCCGAGCCGGAGGCGAGGGCTTAATTTAGCCGAGAGTGCAAAGTGCGATGACAAATGCTCACGCCGACTCACGCGTATCACATAACGACACATCGATTGTCGATTTTCACCAGACTTGCAAAGGAAATAGAAATGTTATCCTCTTACTTAATTTGCAAAGAAAACACAGTCCTTTGTAAGCAAACCGCATCTTTTATTGCGGCGAGGCGCCACAAATTACCATTATCAGCTTCAACTGGATCGTCGTCAGAGGTGAAAGTGTAAGTGTTCGCGGTGCAATACTGTCATGTCTGATGTCGGCAGGAACAGTCAGTTACGTATATACTCGCCGCATTACAATTTACAATGCGCGGAGCTCCCACGGCTTTCTCTATGTAGGTAGGTATGTTGCACTACAGCAGTTCGACGACCTGCATATCAGCATTGACAATTGTAAAAATTGAATCAATTGACTCGTGGAAAACTGACGTTACCTAATTTTTAAATGCTTTTGCCACTGCTCATACTTTGAAAGGAAGCTGATTTTAGGTGGAGGCTCATGCTATTATAACTACCTTCGTTTGAGACGTTTTCTGTATTAACTCCTCTGATCTTTACTTTGACCTAATTAAGTATAGGAATGCAAAGAACTGAGCATGATGCATGGACATGTGGTTCATGATTCTAGACTCCCAGCGTTGAAATATTTCGTCGGTTTTTTTACTTAGCACCAGCTACTGTCGATCTACTATAAATTGAGTCCATGGACCTTCTACTAAATCTTGATAACAATAGTTTAGTTAAGGCCCTAATCCCTTACGCTCATCTACAATGCTCAACAAACACTGCATTGTTCCAGCGTATCTCCGCCGCGGCGGCTACAACGTGTTCATGCTGGACTGGGGTGCGCTATGCCAGCCTCCTTGCTACGTGGCCGCAGTCCACAACCTCCGTCCGGTAGCTCGATGTGTGGCCGACGCACTCGCTGCCTTACGCCGCGCCGGCCTGAGGACCGACAATCTCACCTGTGTGGGACACTCGCTCGGCGCGCATCTGTGTGGCATCATTGCTAATTATCTGACGTTTAGGTTGAATAGGATTATTGGTATGTATGATTGAACTCATCTAACCTAGAGTATGCAAGGGTACCTAAGTTTGGCGTTGGGATACGAATAATTTGGCAATACTTTTTATGAACATTGTGTTCTGCGCCATTTTATATTCTGCAATTCGGGACAGAATTTTATTTGTACGGTATTGTCCTAGCGCCGCAGTTACCCCAACCTATCTTTTAAAGTATTCATTACAGAAACATTTAGGTAACAACGATCGCCCCCTTTGGAGACAGTAACCACATATCTCTGGAAACTGAGAGCTTTGGTAGTGGCTGCATACGATTGCAAGCTCATCAATTTCCTAGATTCTAGTTGGACTACCAATATTAAGTTGTACAGGTTACAACTTAGCTACACTATTTACAGCCAAAAATGCTTGAAGAAAAAAAAATTGTTTCTTAGATCTGTTCTACATTAAATCATCTTTAATCTTCCAGGGTTGGACCCAGCCCGTCCCCTGATCCGTTCAGCGCCTGCGCTCCGCCTGGACCCGGGCGACGCGCGCGCTGTACACGTGCTGCATACAAACGCGGGCCGTTACGGCGAGGCGGCCCGACTAGGACACGCAGACTTCTGTCTCAATGGAGGACGGAGCCAGCCGTATTGTGAGGATACACCCAGTGAGTAGCTAGTTTGCTATAAATGTGATGCGTCTCTGTGGTATAACACAAGTACCTACAATTCACTTTCCGTATTGACCTAAAAGACTATGGTTATAAGCCCGAGGGTTGTGTTGTGCTATTTAGATGTCACGTCTCTACTTGTACCATTGCCTTATTGGCCATATTGATTCATAAATCAGCCGACCTATTTAGTAGTTATTCATGACTATCTCCAAAATATTCCCTGTTTAGGATCTTTCTAATACTGTGTGCGTTGGTACAAAATAGATGGATCTCTAGGTGCAATGGTAAACTTTGAAGGCTTTAACACTACGAATGGAGAAGGCGTTGCTCCTGTACTTATTCGATGCGCATGGGGCTTGCAGCAGAGGTCGTCTGCGTAGGTTATTTTGATTAGTTCGGAGAGTATTTTGCTGAGTAGTTCCGGACAATCAAACGAGCCATTTGCTATGCCTGCCGCAAAATTGAATTATGTCACTAATATTACGCCTCATGTTCAACGGTAAGAAATGGTATCGCTTGCAACGGTATTCGTAGTCCACTGAGAATTGGTCAACGCAACGCAAAAAATTCTTCTGAGCGGATTCGATACGAGATTTACAAATCTCGTTGAGGATTCCAGACTTGGGAAACACACTCGAGGTACTTAGTACAGTAGACGACTTTTAGATACTTGGTTTTAGAGACCGAAAGCTTGCAAGCTCTAATAATAAAGCCCAGGGCCTTGAAAGGTGTCTTGTCAATGGTTTCTATGTGCTCGTCTAAAAGTTATTTCCGTGATCTCTGATACTGCATGTCTTACTGATGTACATCAGTACGTACCGGCTAAGTGTGTACCCTGAACCGATAGTAGTTTCTGGCGCGTGTATACTACGTGAAAACATTTGGAAACGTTAAGTTCTAACTTATTGGTTTTGCAGTATGAAAAGAATCTGTCAAGGTCTGACTGAAGTAGCTCGCTATGAGTTAATGTTTGTATTGACTTAAAAACCTTCATACCATCTGCGTTTAACGAAATAGGTAGGTAGATACATATGTGAATTAGTAAAGCAGTTCTTGATGTCCGAGATAAATATTGTAAACAATAACGGTCCTAAGATCGAGCTTTGAGGTACTCCAGATGGGACAGTTTTCCAAGCAGACGTGTATCCACGTAAGACCACAGCCTGCGTTCGGTCATCTAATTATATGACGAAAACCAACGAAACAGGTCACCGTCTATTTCTGCAGATAAAAGCTTCCGAAGAAGCACACAGTGATCTATTCGGTCGAAACACTTGCTGTAGTCCGTGTAGATAACACCCGACCTGGCATCGTTTATCCATCCCAGTGGTTGTTCATTCAATGGACAATACAAAATTGGAAGTAGTCGACCGTCTTCTGAGGAAACCGTGTTGTTTGTTGCCAAAACAGCGCTGCAATGCCTAATAAACTTCTGTGTGCACCACTCGTTCCAGAACTTTGAAGAAAAAACAAAGTTTAGATATGGGGCGGTAATTTTCTATCGGTCGTTGAGAGAGGGACACCCTCAAACAACAAGCAGACTGACTCCACAAGGCTCTTTGCACAATTAATTATGAAAATGGGGGGTATCAAATCTGGCCCACCAGATTTAGTTAGGTCCAGACATTTGAATAACTTGAGTACCATGTCAGGATATACGTAACGGTAGGTACTCTGCATGTTCACTGAACTAGAAGAATGATTGTCTACATTAGTTTCTAGATCATCGGAGTCTAGTCCTTGGAAAGTTGAATGAAAGTAAATAGAATAGTAGTATTCTAATAAAAGTAGAATAGCTCAGTGATACCCTCGCTGGTGTCTGCGGACAGGTCCATATAATGCAGTACCTACGTTAGGTAATGAGTTACCACTTCTTTTACGTTTTTGGAGATTGAGGATTCAATTTTTTTCATAAAAACAACAAAACAAACGGCCTCTGTTTGCTTATCTCGGTTTCGCAAGAGAGACAAAGAGTGATAATCCGATAAATTACCGTAATTTTTATATTTATTATGGTATTTGTGTTTTTCTTTTAATGCACTGGTATACCAGGGGGGTGTGACAATTTCTTTAGTGGTTTAACGGGAATGTACATAGGTACAAGTTTCTTAGCTCGTAAAGTTTTTAATAGAAAAGGCAGAGAGCTTGGTCCAAGGATCCAGCAGACAACAATGTATTTCAATTTTCGATCAACAATTCCCAGTCTATAGTGCAGAAGTAACTGCGGGATAATCACCTTGATAAAATATGTATTTTACACTAGGTTTGCCAATATATTTATTGACTTCGACGAAATGGGCCTTAATAATTAGTGGTTTGTACATCGACAAGCACCGCCAAAGGGTCAGTAAGTAGTACACTCATTCAGGTATAGGTACCGCCGTTTACCCGAATTTTATTTGCCCTAATATCATTTGCCATAATAGTCAACAGCCATAATATCATACGACATAATACTCATTTGCCCTACTCTCATTTGCCATATTAGTCACGTGCCAGAATCATTGTTTCCCATAAAGTCACTTACCATAACATCATTTGTCATAATCATTGTAAGCCCTAATTATCACATGCCATAACATAATTTGCCATCGACATCGGGTGTGTAACGGTTGTTTATATCATGAGAAATTGGATGCAATTGGGACTTTAGGGCACCCCGACTCGGATAGGTTAGGTTAGAAGGGGATGGCGGGGTCGTGTGAGCGAGCGAAGCGAGCGAATAGACCCCGCCATCCCCTTCGTGGTTATTTTTTTATAAACCACACAGAAGTAGGAGCCCCGCGAAGCGGGGCTCCGTCGACCTAGCCCACCATCAACCATGCACAGAAAAAAAAACCATGCACAGAATAAATAAGTTTATTCTTATTATACCAAACATTGCGCACCCATCGACATCGACAGCCAGAAAGCTAATAAGTAGGTAAGTATTAGAATTAAAAACAAGTTTTATAATCAAACTATATAATTATAATTAGGTAGTACAATTTCTTTTTTAATGCAAATACAAAGGATGATGCCAGAGTTTCTATGAAGTCTGGTCCCACCTTCCAATAGCTATGTGTGTTACATCGTTGGATAGGTAATTTTGAGCTGAATAAAAGTTACTATGGCGCCAAGTTCCAAATCTTAGTCCGTTCAGAGTTATTCTTTAATAAACATGGTAGTTTTATCAGTAGCCAAGCAATGCTATTTTTACGTAATAAATATATTTGTGCTTTATACACGTAGTGTAGATACTAACCTACGGTTATCAATTGCGTCACTGAGTCGCAAACCTTATGACAAAAAGTTAAACAGATGTCAACATTGACAAAATGCTTTTTTTTTACAAATAATACACGATAGCGTATTTTAAACCTATACATTTATTTAATCACCGTTTTCTACAATGAAGTTATTTAAAAATAAGGCTGGTCCTACAAATCCCTCATGCCTGGCGTGCCCTAGATACCAAACGATTGAAACGATATGCGCACACCTGTGCGCATATCGTCACACAGACTTCGTCGTCGTACAGTATGTCGTCCCGTCATGCAGGTACAATATCTTTGGATAATATCATTATTGCGAACTAATAAGTAACAGTAGTACTTTCTAGCTCTCACGTGTCGCGACTGTATACGACCACGTAAGAGCCAAGCATACTAATCAATGCCAAATTCAGGTAAATCCTCCAGTGCAGCTTCTCGGTATATTTCTATTGTAGGTATACATTCCATTTTGTAGATGTTCGCTGCAGTAAGATTTCGCTAACTTCATTTGATAGGTTCCCAAACCTAACAAAATGATTTGTTCTTCACTGAATCTCGGAAAATCAATATCACTTGCTTCTATTCTTGTAAAATCAGCTCTTCTGCTGTTTAAATGTTTCCGTTCCACATATTCATATAAAATATTAGGGGTATGTAACTTCAGCCTTATTTCGGTGACGATAGCTTCTGCATATTGACTATCTTCGATGGGTATATGAAAGTGGTAGATATCCTAAACTCAGAAAACATATGCAGCAACGCATTGTTGAAATATTTTTGGCAAAACAGTTTAAAATCCCGTTTGTACCTGCCGTTAACCACTTCCACTACACCAGCGACAAATAGTGACCAATCGAGATTCGTTGGCTTGGTCAGTAGTAAGTTGGGATTCGTGTCTATCCTTTGAAGGCGGGACATGGTATTCATAACCACAGGCTTCTACATCATCCAAGCTGTCCCTAAATCCGCGATCTAAAATAAATACGTCATTAGTTTCAAGGAGACAGTGAATTGGATGTTCACCATTATTCATAATATCGCTCATTATGTTTGCGTCTGTTTTCGTAGCAGCATGGGGCCCTGTGACGTCAATTATATAGCCATCCGTTGTGACTATAACAAACGGCTTTAAAAGATTTTGATATTTGCTATAAGACTGTCGTTGAAACAGGAAGATTATTACGTAAACATAGCATTACTTGGCTACTGATAAAACTACCATGTTTATTAAAGAATAACTCTGAACGGACTAAGATTTGGAACTTGGCACCATAGTAACTTTTATTCAGCTCAAAAATACCTATCCAACGATGTAACACACATAGCTATTGGAAGGTGGGACCAGAATTTGCATCCTCCTTTGATGCTAAATATTATGTCTAATAATAATTATTATGGCACATAAAAATAAGGCAAACAATACTTATGGCATTCGTATCTTATGGTATCTAAAATTCGGGCAATTAAAAGTAGGTATGTCATATGTCTTTTAGGGCAAATGAAACATTCGGGCAAATGAAATTCGGGTAAATGAAATTCGGGAAAATGATGATTATGGCATTTAATCTTCGGGCAAACAATAGACAACCACTCATTCAGTTTAAATTCACCATTTGAGAAAACAAAATCTAATAACCTACAGTTGACATTACGCTCACCATTAAACTGGGATAGGTTGCTCCCACTTATTTATTTATTAAAACTTTATGCACAAGTAAAAAAAAAATACTGTACAAAGGCGGACTTAATGCCTGAGGCATTTTCTACCAGTCAACCTTAGGGTGATGCCGAGATATACCATGGCAGGTGCAACATACGGGATAGCTAGCTCGGAAATGACTATAAAATACAAGAATAAATACTAATATATAGATACATACATATAAACAAAATAAACCTTGGTCAGGAGAAATAACGATCGGTAGAGGAGAAAACGAATCCAGCAACTCAGCGCTGGGATGTGGAAAAAAAAAACAAAATAAATCGAACAGATACTTTCTCAGGGTATAATCCCGGGCTGTCGTCGGAATGTTGGCATTCCATATACCAAAGTTAAAATCTTATGATAAATGTATCTAACGGGTGGGAGGTTACTAAAAGGTTAAGTTTATGGTGGAACTTTTGTAATTGAGCTACGTAGGTACGAATGAATTACCAACATTTTGTTTGCACAAATACAGGCCGCAGATATTAATGTTATAAGTTACCGCGAGTCTAGACCTCCCTATCACCCCTGTGCCCGTACAGACGAGGCGCTGTGTAGCCACATCTGGTCGCTGTGCTACCAGGCGGAGAGCCTGTTCCGCGCGCGCCTCGCCGCGCCGTGCGGCCGTAGATATTAATGTTATAAGTTACCGCTAGTCTAGACCTCCCTATCACCCCTGTGCCCGTACAGACGAGGCGCTGTGTAGCCACATCTGGTCGCTGTGCTACCAGGCGGAGAGCCTGTTCCGCGCGCGCCTCGCCGCGCCGTGCGGCCGTAGATATTAATGTTATAAGTTACCGCTAGTCTAGACCTCCCTATCACCCCTGTGCCCGTACAGACGAGGCGCTGTGTAGCCACATCTGGTCGCTGTGCTACCAGGCGGAGAGCCTGTTCCGCGCGCGCCTCGCCGCGCCGTGCGGCCGTAGATATTAATGTTATAAGTTACCGCTAGTCTAGACCTCCCTATCACCCCTGTGCCCGTACAGACGAGGCGCTGTGTAGCCACATCTGGTCGCTGTGCTACCAGGCGGAGAGCCTGTTCCGCGCGCGCCTCGCCGCGCCGTGCGGCCGTAGATATTAATGTTATAAGTTACCGCTAGTCTAGACCTCCCTATCACCCCTGTGCCCGTACAGACGAGGCGCTGTGTAGCCACATCTGGTCGCTGTGCTACCAGGCGGAGAGCCTGTTCCGCGCGCGCCTCGCCGCGCCGTGCGGCCGTAGATATTAATGTTATAAGTTACCGCTAGTCTAGACCTCCCTATCACCCCTGTGCCCGTACAGACGAGGCGCTGTGTAGCCACATCTGGTCGCTGTGCTACCAGGCGGAGAGCCTGTTCCGCGCGCGCCTCGCCGCGCCGTGCGGCCGTAGATATTAATGTTATAAGTTACCGCTAGTCTAGACCTCCCTATCACCCCTGTGCCCGTACAGACGAGGCGCTGTGTAGCCACATCTGGTCGCTGTGCTACCAGGCGGAGAGCCTGTTCCGCGCGCGCCTCGCCGCGCCGTGCGGCCGTAGATATTAATGTTATAAGTTACCGCTAGTCTAGACCTCCCTATCACCCCTGTGCCCGTACAGACGAGGCGCTGTGTAGCCACATCTGGTCGCTGTGCTACCAGGCGGAGAGCCTGTTCCGCGCGCGCCTCGCCGCGCCGTGCGGCCGTAGATATTAATGTTATAAGTTACCGCTAGTCTAGACCTCCCTATCACCCCTGTGCCCGTACAGACGAGGCGCTGTGTAGCCACATCTGGTCGCTGTGCTACCAGGCGGAGAGCCTGTTCCGCGCGCGCCTCGCCGCGCCGTGCGGCCGTAGATATTAATGTTATAAGTTACCGCTAGTCTAGACCTCCCTATCACCCCTGTGCCCGTACAGACGAGGCGCTGTGTAGCCACATCTGGTCGCTGTGCTACCAGGCGGAGAGCCTGTTCCGCGCGCGCCTCGCCGCGCCGTGCGGCCGTAGATATTAATGTTATAAGTTACCGCTAGTCTAGACCTCCCTATCACCCCTGTGCCCGTACAGACGAGGCGCTGTGTAGCCACATCTGGTCGCTGTGCTACCAGGCGGAGAGCCTGTTCCGCGCGCGCCTCGCCGCGCCGTGCGGCCGTAGATATTAATGTTATAAGTTACCGCTAGTCTAGACCTCCCTATCACCCCTGTGCCCGTACAGACGAGGCGCTGTGTAGCCACATCTGGTCGCTGTGCTACCAGGCGGAGAGCCTGTTCCGCGCGCGCCTCGCCGCGCCGTGCGGCCGTAGATATTAATGTTATAAGTTACCGCTAGTCTAGACCTCCCTATCACCCCTGTGCCCGTACAGACGAGGCGCTGTGTAGCCACATCTGGTCGCTGTGCTACCAGGCGGAGAGCCTGTTCCGCGCGCGCCTCGCCGCGCCGTGCGGCCGTAGATATTAATGTTATAAGTTACCGCTAGTCTAGACCTCCCTATCACCCCTGTGCCCGTACAGACGAGGCGCTGTGTAGCCACATCTGGTCGCTGTGCTACCAGGCGGAGAGCCTGTTCCGCGCGCGCCTCGCCGCGCCGTGCGGCCGTAGATATTAATGTTATAAGTTACCGCTAGTCTAGACCTCCCTATCACCCCTGTGCCCGTACAGACGAGGCGCTGTGTAGCCACATCTGGTCGCTGTGCTACCAGGCGGAGAGCCTGTTCCGCGCGCGCCTCGCCGCGCCGTGCGGCCGTAGATATTAATGTTATAAGTTACCGCTAGTCTAGACCTCCCTATCACCCCTGTGCCCGTACAGACGAGGCGCTGTGTAGCCACATCTGGTCGCTGTGCTACCAGGCGGAGAGCCTGTTCCGCGCGCGCCTCGCCGCGCCGTGCGGCCGTAGATATTAATGTTATAAGTTACCGCTAGTCTAGACCTCCCTATCACCCCTGTGCCCGTACAGACGAGGCGCTGTGTAGCCACATCTGGTCGCTGTGCTACCAGGCGGAGAGCCTGTTCCGCGCGCGCCTCGCCGCGCCGTGCGGCCGTAGATATTAATGTTATAAGTTACCGCTAGTCTAGACCTCCCTATCACCCCTGTGCCCGTACAGACGAGGCGCTGTGTAGCCACATCTGGTCGCTGTGCTACCAGGCGGAGAGCCTGTTCCGCGCGCGCCTCGCCGCGCCGTGCGGCCGTAGATATTAATGTTATAAGTTACCGCTAGTCTAGACCTCCCTATCACCCCTGTGCCCGTACAGACGAGGCGCTGTGTAGCCACATCTGGTCGCTGTGCTACCAGGCGGAGAGCCTGTTCCGCGCGCGCCTCGCCGCGCCGTGCGGCCGTAGATATTAATGTTATAAGTTACCGCTAGTCTAGACCTCCCTATCACCCCTGTGCCCGTACAGACGAGGCGCTGTGTAGCCACATCTGGTCGCTGTGCTACCAGGCGGAGAGCCTGTTCCGCGCGCGCCTCGCCGCGCCGTGCGGCCGTAGATATTAATGTTATAAGTTACCGCTAGTCTAGACCTCCCTATCACCCCTGTGCCCGTACAGACGAGGCGCTGTGTAGCCACATCTGGTCGCTGTGCTACCAGGCGGAGAGCCTGTTCCGCGCGCGCCTCGCCGCGCCGTGCGGCCGTAGATATTAATGTTATAAGTTACCGCTAGTCTAGACCTCCCTATCACCCCTGTGCCCGTACAGACGAGGCGCTGTGTAGCCACATCTGGTCGCTGTGCTACCAGGCGGAGAGCCTGTTCCGCGCGCGCCTCGCCGCGCCGTGCGGCCGTAGATATTAATGTTATAAGTTACCGCTAGTCTAGACCTCCCTATCACCCCTGTGCCCGTACAGACGAGGCGCTGTGTAGCCACATCTGGTCGCTGTGCTACCAGGCGGAGAGCCTGTTCCGCGCGCGCCTCGCCGCGCCGTGCGGCCGTAGATATTAATGTTATAAGTTACCGCTAGTCTAGACCTCCCTATCACCCCTGTGCCCGTACAGACGAGGCGCTGTGTAGCCACATCTGGTCGCTGTGCTACCAGGCGGAGAGCCTGTTCCGCGCGCGCCTCGCCGCGCCGTGCGGCCGTAGATATTAATGTTATAAGTTACCGCTAGTCTAGACCTCCCTATCACCCCTGTGCCCGTACAGACGAGGCGCTGTGTAGCCACATCTGGTCGCTGTGCTACCAGGCGGAGAGCCTGTTCCGCGCGCGCCTCGCCGCGCCGTGCGGCCGTAGATATTAATGTTATAAGTTACCGCTAGTCTAGACCTCCCTATCACCCCTGTGCCCGTACAGACGAGGCGCTGTGTAGCCACATCTGGTCGCTGTGCTACCAGGCGGAGAGCCTGTTCCGCGCGCGCCTCGCCGCGCCGTGCGGCCGTAGATATTAATGTTATAAGTTACCGCTAGTCTAGACCTCCCTATCACCCCTGTGCCCGTACAGACGAGGCGCTGTGTAGCCACATCTGGTCGCTGTGCTACCAGGCGGAGAGCCTGTTCCGCGCGCGCCTCGCCGCGCCGTGCGGCCGTAGATATTAATGTTATAAGTTACCGCTAGTCTAGACCTCCCTATCACCCCTGTGCCCGTACAGACGAGGCGCTGTGTAGCCACATCTGGTCGCTGTGCTACCAGGCGGAGAGCCTGTTCCGCGCGCGCCTCGCCGCGCCGTGCGGCCGTAGATATTAATGTTATAAGTTACCGCTAGTCTAGACCTCCCTATCACCCCTGTGCCCGTACAGACGAGGCGCTGTGTAGCCACATCTGGTCGCTGTGCTACCAGGCGGAGAGCCTGTTCCGCGCGCGCCTCGCCGCGCCGTGCGGCCGTAGATATTAATGTTATAAGTTACCGCTAGTCTAGACCTCCCTATCACCCCTGTGCCCGTACAGACGAGGCGCTGTGTAGCCACATCTGGTCGCTGTGCTACCAGGCGGAGAGCCTGTTCCGCGCGCGCCTCGCCGCGCCGTGCGGCCGTAGATATTAATGTTATAAGTTACCGCTAGTCTAGACCTCCCTATCACCCCTGTGCCCGTACAGACGAGGCGCTGTGTAGCCACATCTGGTCGCTGTGCTACCAGGCGGAGAGCCTGTTCCGCGCGCGCCTCGCCGCGCCGTGCGGCCGTAGATATTAATGTTATAAGTTACCGCTAGTCTAGACCTCCCTATCACCCCTGTGCCCGTACAGACGAGGCGCTGTGTAGCCACATCTGGTCGCTGTGCTACCAGGCGGAGAGCCTGTTCCGCGCGCGCCTCGCCGCGCCGTGCGGCCGTAGATATTAATGTTATAAGTTACCGCTAGTCTAGACCTCCCTATCACCCCTGTGCCCGTACAGACGAGGCGCTGTGTAGCCACATCTGGTCGCTGTGCTACCAGGCGGAGAGCCTGTTCCGCGCGCGCCTCGCCGCGCCGTGCGGCCGTAGATATTAATGTTATAAGTTACCGCTAGTCTAGACCTCCCTATCACCCCTGTGCCCGTACAGACGAGGCGCTGTGTAGCCACATCTGGTCGCTGTGCTACCAGGCGGAGAGCCTGTTCCGCGCGCGCCTCGCCGCGCCGTGCGGCCGTAGATATTAATGTTATAAGTTACCGCTAGTCTAGACCTCCCTATCACCCCTGTGCCCGTACAGACGAGGCGCTGTGTAGCCACATCTGGTCGCTGTGCTACCAGGCGGAGAGCCTGTTCCGCGCGCGCCTCGCCGCGCCGTGCGGCCGTAGATATTAATGTTATAAGTTACCGCTAGTCTAGACCTCCCTATCACCCCTGTGCCCGTACAGACGAGGCGCTGTGTAGCCACATCTGGTCGCTGTGCTACCAGGCGGAGAGCCTGTTCCGCGCGCGCCTCGCCGCGCCGTGCGGCCGTAGATATTAATGTTATAAGTTACCGCTAGTCTAGACCTCCCTATCACCCCTGTGCCCGTACAGACGAGGCGCTGTGTAGCCACATCTGGTCGCTGTGCTACCAGGCGGAGAGCCTGTTCCGCGCGCGCCTCGCCGCGCCGTGCGGCCGTAGATATTAATGTTATAAGTTACCGCTAGTCTAGACCTCCCTATCACCCCTGTGCCCGTACAGACGAGGCGCTGTGTAGCCACATCTGGTCGCTGTGCTACCAGGCGGAGAGCCTGTTCCGCGCGCGCCTCGCCGCGCCGTGCGGCCGTAGATATTAATGTTATAAGTTACCGCTAGTCTAGACCTCCCTATCACCCCTGTGCCCGTACAGACGAGGCGCTGTGTAGCCACATCTGGTCGCTGTGCTACCAGGCGGAGAGCCTGTTCCGCGCGCGCCTCGCCGCGCCGTGCGGCCGTAGATATTAATGTTATAAGTTACCGCTAGTCTAGACCTCCCTATCACCCCTGTGCCCGTACAGACGAGGCGCTGTGTAGCCACATCTGGTCGCTGTGCTACCAGGCGGAGAGCCTGTTCCGCGCGCGCCTCGCCGCGCCGTGCGGCCGTAGATATTAATGTTATAAGTTACCGCTAGTCTAGACCTCCCTATCACCCCTGTGCCCGTACAGACGAGGCGCTGTGTAGCCACATCTGGTCGCTGTGCTACCAGGCGGAGAGCCTGTTCCGCGCGCGCCTCGCCGCGCCGTGCGGCCGTAGATATTAATGTTATAAGTTACCGCTAGTCTAGACCTCCCTATCACCCCTGTGCCCGTACAGACGAGGCGCTGTGTAGCCACATCTGGTCGCTGTGCTACCAGGCGGAGAGCCTGTTCCGCGCGCGCCTCGCCGCGCCGTGCGGCCGTAGATATTAATGTTATAAGTTACCGCTAGTCTAGACCTCCCTATCACCCCTGTGCCCGTACAGACGAGGCGCTGTGTAGCCACATCTGGTCGCTGTGCTACCAGGCGGAGAGCCTGTTCCGCGCGCGCCTCGCCGCGCCGTGCGGCCGTAGATATTAATGTTATAAGTTACCGCTAGTCTAGACCTCCCTATCACCCCTGTGCCCGTACAGACGAGGCGCTGTGTAGCCACATCTGGTCGCTGTGCTACCAGGCGGAGAGCCTGTTCCGCGCGCGCCTCGCCGCGCCGTGCGGCCGTAGATATTAATGTTATAAGTTACCGCTAGTCTAGACCTCCCTATCACCCCTGTGCCCGTACAGACGAGGCGCTGTGTAGCCACATCTGGTCGCTGTGCTACCAGGCGGAGAGCCTGTTCCGCGCGCGCCTCGCCGCGCCGTGCGGCCGTAGATATTAATGTTATAAGTTACCGCTAGTCTAGACCTCCCTATCACCCCTGTGCCCGTACAGACGAGGCGCTGTGTAGCCACATCTGGTCGCTGTGCTACCAGGCGGAGAGCCTGTTCCGCGCGCGCCTCGCCGCGCCGTGCGGCCGTAGATATTAATGTTATAAGTTACCGCTAGTCTAGACCTCCCTATCACCCCTGTGCCCGTACAGACGAGGCGCTGTGTAGCCACATCTGGTCGCTGTGCTACCAGGCGGAGAGCCTGTTCCGCGCGCGCCTCGCCGCGCCGTGCGGCCGTAGATATTAATGTTATAAGTTACCGCTAGTCTAGACCTCCCTATCACCCCTGTGCCCGTACAGACGAGGCGCTGTGTAGCCACATCTGGTCGCTGTGCTACCAGGCGGAGAGCCTGTTCCGCGCGCGCCTCGCCGCGCCGTGCGGCCGTAGATATTAATGTTATAAGTTACCGCTAGTCTAGACCTCCCTATCACCCCTGTGCCCGTACAGACGAGGCGCTGTGTAGCCACATCTGGTCGCTGTGCTACCAGGCGGAGAGCCTGTTCCGCGCGCGCCTCGCCGCGCCGTGCGGCCGTAGATATTAATGTTATAAGTTACCGCTAGTCTAGACCTCCCTATCACCCCTGTGCCCGTACAGACGAGGCGCTGTGTAGCCACATCTGGTCGCTGTGCTACCAGGCGGAGAGCCTGTTCCGCGCGCGCCTCGCCGCGCCGTGCGGCCGTAGATATTAATGTTATAAGTTACCGCTAGTCTAGACCTCCCTATCACCCCTGTGCCCGTACAGACGAGGCGCTGTGTAGCCACATCTGGTCGCTGTGCTACCAGGCGGAGAGCCTGTTCCGCGCGCGCCTCGCCGCGCCGTGCGGCCGTAGATATTAATGTTATAAGTTACCGCTAGTCTAGACCTCCCTATCACCCCTGTGCCCGTACAGACGAGGCGCTGTGTAGCCACATCTGGTCGCTGTGCTACCAGGCGGAGAGCCTGTTCCGCGCGCGCCTCGCCGCGCCGTGCGGCCGTAGATATTAATGTTATAAGTTACCGCTAGTCTAGACCTCCCTATCACCCCTGTGCCCGTACAGACGAGGCGCTGTGTAGCCACATCTGGTCGCTGTGCTACCAGGCGGAGAGCCTGTTCCGCGCGCGCCTCGCCGCGCCGTGCGGCCGTAGATATTAATGTTATAAGTTACCGCTAGTCTAGACCTCCCTATCACCCCTGTGCCCGTACAGACGAGGCGCTGTGTAGCCACATCTGGTCGCTGTGCTACCAGGCGGAGAGCCTGTTCCGCGCGCGCCTCGCCGCGCCGTGCGGCCGTAGATATTAATGTTATAAGTTACCGCTAGTCTAGACCTCCCTATCACCCCTGTGCCCGTACAGACGAGGCGCTGTGTAGCCACATCTGGTCGCTGTGCTACCAGGCGGAGAGCCTGTTCCGCGCGCGCCTCGCCGCGCCGTGCGGCCGTAGATATTAATGTTATAAGTTACCGCTAGTCTAGACCTCCCTATCACCCCTGTGCCCGTACAGACGAGGCGCTGTGTAGCCACATCTGGTCGCTGTGCTACCAGGCGGAGAGCCTGTTCCGCGCGCGCCTCGCCGCGCCGTGCGGCCGTAGATATTAATGTTATAAGTTACCGCTAGTCTAGACCTCCCTATCACCCCTGTGCCCGTACAGACGAGGCGCTGTGTAGCCACATCTGGTCGCTGTGCTACCAGGCGGAGAGCCTGTTCCGCGCGCGCCTCGCCGCGCCGTGCGGCCGTAGATATTAATGTTATAAGTTACCGCTAGTCTAGACCTCCCTATCACCCCTGTGCCCGTACAGACGAGGCGCTGTGTAGCCACATCTGGTCGCTGTGCTACCAGGCGGAGAGCCTGTTCCGCGCGCGCCTCGCCGCGCCGTGCGGCCGTAGATATTAATGTTATAAGTTACCGCTAGTCTAGACCTCCCTATCACCCCTGTGCCCGTACAGACGAGGCGCTGTGTAGCCACATCTGGTCGCTGTGCTACCAGGCGGAGAGCCTGTTCCGCGCGCGCCTCGCCGCGCCGTGCGGCCGTAGATATTAATGTTATAAGTTACCGCTAGTCTAGACCTCCCTATCACCCCTGTGCCCGTACAGACGAGGCGCTGTGTAGCCACATCTGGTCGCTGTGCTACCAGGCGGAGAGCCTGTTCCGCGCGCGCCTCGCCGCGCCGTGCGGCCGGCGCTGCGCCGTGCGGGCGCCGCCCGCGCGCGCCTCCGCGCTGCCCGTGCCTCTAGGGCAACCTGCTCCTATGAGGTTAGTTGTATCCGCTACTTTTGACTCCGGTTTCTAAAAGCCATCACCTCACCATCATCATTTGGCTGAAGTTGTTACGAAAATCATTAAACTTTTTGGTAGCATTGGAATGGGGACTATCTTTTAGTGTTCACCCGTTGGCGCCACTGGCGAGTAAGTTTCTGTTAGTATTTTTATTTCATACTAGCTTCCGTCCCAAAACTTCGATCGCGTGAAATTTCTTGCTGATCCACCCCGTCGCATCTCATCGCCTGCCCGCGCTATGACTTTGTTTTCGCTTACGCGGTGGTCTGCGTGAGCGACGAACGTGACGCGACGCGATGCTGCGAACGCGACGAACGCGATCAACTCAACGGCATACCCTACTTGCGGCCTATATGACAGTCTGCGGCGAGACGCGACGTAATGCGGACTTGTTTTGAGGGCGACCAGATGCGACACCGCGAACTACGTAATGGTTGATTCAGAAGAGTTGATCGCCGCAGTGCGTGAGCAAAGATTGTTGTGGGAAAAAAAAAACATAAACATTATTGGAATCGTTTATTAGTACAAAGAAGTTGGAAGAATGTTGCCGAAGCAGTAGACTCTGTGCTAGTGCTGAGTGCTCAGGTTCAGGAGATGCTCATCAACGAAATATCAAAACTGAATACCCCATCAAACACAGAATCTTCAATGATGGGTTACTTCACCTGTGGTGATTCATCTCAGTGATAATTTCATAATAATTAAAATATTTTCAATAATACAATATTACTTATGTAGTTTCATTTCTATGTACTTACTCACCGCAATGTCAAGAGTAATCTTTCTTCAATAGAAATAGGTTTTTGAAAATTTGTTGTTTTTTAATTGAAATTCAGACTTAATATCAGCAATAATGTAATCGAAAGTAGACGGTAACCCTCCACAATATTGTTTAAACATTTTAGAATCGTTTCTTAATTTTAGATATAAATGATGGAACTCGCCAAATGTGTTTCTTTGTAAAAATATTATATTTGTTTTCTTTCTGTGCTTTTTACGATATTATTTTAAAAGTCTGTAGTTTAAATATGAACTTTCAAGCAAAGTTGTAAAGTCAAAGTCAAAGCATTTATTTCAAATAGGCACATAAAAGGCACTTTTGAACGTCAACATTTACATTTAAATAGTGATTCTAGTCGCCCCTTCCAAAAGGTAGTTGTGTACTGTACTTCTCCATGATTCGAGAAATAATGACCAAAATCACGTAGGACATTTGTCGCGTGTAGCATCGCGTCGCGTTACGTCACGTCGTGTTGCGTCGCGTCGCGTCGTATTCGTCGCTCACGCAGGACACCGCGTTAGCGTTCTTCCTGTCTTTTTTCTTTGTGCTCGGCTCCTTAGGGTCCTATCGTGATAGTAAATTGTCTATAGAAATGTACTCTTCCTCTACCTCATTGAACCGATATACTATATCACTTGATAGCCGTTATTTGAAGTTAGGCGTGTATATCATTGAGTTTGCTGTTCCGAAAATTGATAATTATCTCAGATCGTGAATTCAATTATGTCATTCTAATTTCCAGTGCATCAGGTGCATACTGTCTCGAAGACTTATCGACGCCCTTCTGCCCGTATACCTCAGGGTTGAAAGAAGGCGACCATCGCTGTTGTCTGGACGAACTGTACGCCGCCGCCGCCACAGCCGACCCGCCGCGCAAGAGACCGCGGCCTGTGCGCCTGCGCGGCCCACGGTATAGGAATAATAATAGCGATAACTATACTGTAATATAAGATATAACATCATCACGCCTGTACCTTTTACCCGAAGAGGTAGGCAGAAGTGTAGTAAGTAAGTCGATACCCTTGTCCAAGGCTACAAGGATATTTGGCGCTCGAATGACGTTGACAGGGTGGCGCTGTTTTTAAAAATCGAGTGCAATTATTTTGTCAAATGTATTGAAAAAACAAGATGATTCGTTCCGATTTTGGCCACGCGCCAAGATTCTTGTACAACTATAATTTGGGGCCAGCTTATTGACATCAAACGGGCACGAGACTACAGGGCTGCTACAGTCCGATCACATTTTACCTCTGAGTTTGCATCACTGTCGAAATCACAGTGATCTTTATTGCCGTTGCAATACGGTTGCTGTTGGGTTGCTGCCATTGACAAGTTTGTCAAATTCGCAATGATCTTTATAATTATTAAAATAAGGTTGGTATTGCTGCAGTCAGAGGTAAAATCACTGTGAATGGACTGTACTGAGAAATTCATAATTAAAAAAAAAAAACAATATTGCTTTGCCCTATCTGGAGTCCGATGCATGCTCAACAATCGCACTTGCGACCTACATCAGCGGAGCTTAGTCGAAAGGTCAGACTGTCAGCTTTAAACCTTTGTACAAACATGTTTTATTGTAATAATTTTGAGTACTTAAACATTAAATCTATATTGAAAAAAATAACTAAAGTGGTAAAACAAAACGAAAAGGGGTTACCCTTTACAAATACGTTATAAAAAATTTAGCAAAAGTAAATGTGAAATACAAGAACAAAAGTACCTATTACTTAGATACATAAAAACAATACACAACTTACGTGTGTACCATATATTTACAAAATCACTTATATATGTAAGATAAGTTGTAAATGTGTATAGATTGGAGAAGTTTAGCCAAAGAAATCTTACCATTTAGTAATATTAAATAAATTATTACTTTTACATGAAATTTGTTTGATTTTAAATGGAATTTATACCATCTATGTTCTATGTTTTGGTTTCTGCACTTAGTCCTTCAGGTGACCATTGTGCGTGGGCCATGGCGGACGTTGGTGGTTATTACAACCAGCCCACCTCCCTCCAGAAGTTGTCTAGGTCACCTAGTCTGTTGAGAACATCTGTGTAAGTTCTGGGTGCTCCGAGGGTTTCTGTCCTAATTTGGGTAACGCCTGTGCACTCAAAGAGCACATGCACAACGGTGTCCGCAGCCTCCATGCAAGCCTTGCATAGAGGACTGTCCGTTGCCTATTGCCTATTGTGTGGAAGTGTCTGTTTGGTAAACAATGTCCCGTTAAGGTCGCCATCACCAGGCACAGGCCGTTCCTATCCAGTCGTAACAAACGTCTGGTTAGCCTGCCATCCAAGGATGGCATGGCTTCTCAGGACTGCCTGCAGCCTGGTGTCGAGGTCCACCAGCTCTCCGCTTGTATATGGGTGGACTCTTTTAGCCACCTGCGAATCTGGTTGAAGGGGGAATTTATACCAGTCTACACAAAATTTTAAGGGAAACAAGTAAAAATAGAAATAATATAATAAGTCCTATTTAATACAAATTAATATTAGAACTAAAATCACATTGTGAAAACCATGTACAATTTTGACTCGGAACTTACAGCTAATACATAGTACTTTTCTAAACAGTGCCACAAACTTATCTCTTCAGGGGCCATAGTATGAAGTTTTAAGTTAACCCATCATTGTTCCATTGCAAAAAAGAGTTAGTGCTAATCGTCATGCTATAGCCCCATCTCTATCTAACACCGGTAAAAAATATGGCTCTACCTCGTGAAAATACGACCCTACTTAACGGATATCGCTCATCTTTTGAAGAAAGATGAATTTAAGGCGGAAGCGTCAGGGTAGCTCGCAAAATTCAAATTATCTTACGGTTTTTTTTCAATTTGCAGGTTAGTATCACGTTGTATGTTGATCTAAATATGATTCGCGGCCGTAAAAAACATTTATTTATAGAATTAAATTAATAAATACTTTTATTTTTTTTAATGAACGTTTGCCCACGCTAGGAATTTCTCTTGTATTGTGGGTGCGTTTACAAACATTTAAACTCACACACACAAACAGCCAAACCCGGAACAATTACTTGTAGATCATAAAAATATTTGTTCCGTGCGGGAATTGCCGTAGGACAATAGAATTAGAATACAACCTGACCAGGCTCGGATACCGGGGGGGGGGGGGGCAGCCCCCACCCTTTTCACTTTTGGGTGGGAAATCATCAAATAACTTCTCCCGCTATGTGCGGAGCGGGAGGGCTTGTCACTCTTACGGACTAAAGCCCACCCATGTTCCTTCAGTTGCCTGTGCCAGGGGCCACTGTAACCCTTTCGGACTTTCTACCTTGGGCTTCGACCAAACTGAGTCTAAAACTCTAAATTGGACAAAAACATACTTTTGTAACCTGTATTTTTACTATGTTACAGTATAGGTATTACTACGAATTATAAGTCGTAGTCATCCTCGGAAAGGGGGGCACAGACACAGGTATCACATATCACATAAGAAAATAGGTGCCGGTTTTTTAATGAATGGCTTTCATGCCTTGACACATTCACCCCCCGCCCCCGTCTCCCATCCTCCCAGAAAGAAACATTTGCCCCCCTTGAGCGAAAACCTAGATCCGCGCCTGAACCTGACACAGACCTGCAAATTCCAAAAAACGTAAGTAAATTTAAATGTTGCGGGCTGCCTTAGCGCATCCCTCTTTTAAGCGACTTCCGTTTCCACAATAGTATGAACAGATATGACTAAGTACTAGCACGGTAATATTAATGATATTATTACCGTGGTACTAGTACGAATATAATAATGCGCGGCTATTTTCAATCTAGTAATCAAAAACATGTGGGTATAAATATATTTTACACACAGTTCATTTAACATGCCTTTTAGAGAATCAATCGACAACTATTTTACATTTTAGCGGTTAATATTACAACACTAAAGGATTAGGAATATTAACTACCTACATTATTATATTGCAGTCCTTTGTCACAAATATGAGTACTTCACGTAATACAACTGTTTAGCTACGGTTTCCTAGAAGAGGGTTTCCGACATATTTATAACAGACGCTAGTCATTTTTACAATAAGATATTTAAAAATAGCTCTGTATTCGGACATTACGGCCGCACGCGGTCACCGCTCTCCTAGGAAACTGTACCTTTACTGCTCAGTGATTTCGACGGCAAAGAACAACAACTAAAACATTCCAAAATGCGCCCGAAATAAAAAGAACTCATAGAAAAAATGAAATTTAAAAAAAAAGTAGTCTATGTAAAAAAGCGCATCTCAAAAATTACAGTTGTATCCCTGTGTTCGGTGGCCGTCGATTTAGTAATAGGGTTGCCGAGAATGTGGCTTAAAAACTGGACATGAATTGTCACGATTTGACGACTAAACGAATGAGGAAGAAACATTGATTTTTATTTAAATCACACTAAACTGTAGGTCGGTATAGCAACAGATGATGAGACGCCTACTAAAGGCTAGCCATTTGGATGGTCATGAACTCACACGTATATAAACAAGCACTACAAACCTGCAAATAAAACCCACACATTTTTTCCCATGCAGCAAGTTTTAATACGTCCATTTTTTATTGGCAACCCTACACGTCCACAGATGCATTATCAAGTTAATATTGTTGTCAGCTCTTGTTGCCAGACATGAGAAGAGACAGAAGAGCTGCCTTCTCTTTCTCCTTCTTTCTTACTACGTCGAGGCTGCGCGTACGCCACGTACTCTTCCTTAGCTTGATTGGTCTACTGCCAACGTAGCGACCTATAATAAACATCGAATTAACGGGAGATACATACATTCAAATAGTCTGTAAATAGGTAGATTGACGCCGCCGCGCCGTGGCTAAGCTAATGGGTTTTTTAGGTCTGAGTGTAATTAAAACGTATATTTTTAAGAAGCTTTTGCTCGTGGTTTCATTTGACAGAGAGAGAGAGAGAGAGAGAGAGAGAGAGAGAGAAGATTATTTGATATTATGTATCCTGGTCCATTCTATCTGTGTGCCAATTTCATCAAAAACTGTTTTCAAAATATTTTGCGTGATTGACATGGGAGTTGCATTGCAAACATATATATTATATTTCTGTAAGGATTCTGTTGGTGATCAAACGGTAACTGCAATAATCTTACCATCCATCTCCTTCATAGCCTTGATGAAGTCTCCAGGGTCCTTGAAGCTGACGAAACCGAACCCTTTGCTCTTGTTCGTCCGCTTGTCTCTTATAACTTTAGCTCTTTGGAATGAGGTGTATTTACTGAATGTGCGCGTCTAAAAACAAAAGAATAATCAACTAAGCCTCTGATAAATGAAATAAATAAAATATCCGTTTTTGAAATATGAAAAATTGCATATTTTCTAACTCAAGAAATTGAAATTAACCCATGGCTTAGTCCCGGGGCTCCCAACCTTTGAACATATTTTATTATTATGAAACTCATTTTACAGCACCTAGGTAGCTATTATGAATTTTTTTGGTTTTGTAACTTTTTTAATACAGAGAAAATAAAATGTTTAATAATATTTATTTTTGGAGCCATCACGCGCCCCCCCATTAGTGATTTACTGGCCCCACTAGTTGGGAATCAGTAGTATATTTCAAGTTTTTCAGGTTATATTGACTGTTCAAAGAATAAATGTTAAAAAAAAAATCTTTGAATAAGGCAATGTTCACATGGCATTGATCAGAACGAGAAATATTGGGATCACAGTGCAGTTTCACACTGCATTTGATTTTAACCATGTTGTCGTGTGACCCCAATTTTTTACAGTAAATTATCCTACAGTACAGCACCGTGTTAACGGCCGCTAACTGTAAATACTCACAAGCAGTTCATCTGTGACGTCATTTCCGAGGTCTCCACAGAACATGCGGAAGTCATCGTCTGTCCAGTCCAGTAGTGTCACATCCTCCCAAACCTGCCCTCCAGCTGTCCTGACAACCTGAAATACAAATATACAGGTGAGGTTTCGAACAGGTTGGGTATTATGCCAATCATTCCAAATAGGAAGAAAAGTATTCACATTTAACTTAACAAATTACTTTTATCAAATTGCTCAAAATTAATGAAAATTAGAACCTAACTCAATCATTACTTAAAACTAGTTTCTACCAATCAAATGGCTTTAAATTAGCTTTAAGTAGTCCTTGAGTCTTGAATTAGATTCTGTTCACAGTTCCGGATGCCAATTCCCCTAGTTAAAAACATTCAAAATGTAGTCGCAATCTCATCTCAGCAGCAATCAATGTCAAAAGTTTGTAAAAAAAAAAAGTATCAAAGGATATTTTTGACAGATTAAATGCCAATTAAACTGGTCACGATCAGTACATCTAAGCAATTCCCTGGTTCTTTAAAATACAGGAATTGCCCTGCCACATGCGAACTACGCGTCACACTGACGTCACACAAAATCCTGCATCGCGCAAGCAGTTTACCGCGCGACGACCATAAATAAAACTGCGTACATCTAATGATGTGCCCAGTCTGCATACAAAAATTCAATGAAATAATATATCCAATAGTTTAGTCAGTAGTTGTTTTAGTCGCTAGTCAAAGATTGACAAAACCCATAGTCGGCCCATCACTACTATTTAGTTTGTTTGAAAAAATCACTTTTGGTATTTCGGTGTTAGGATTAATTTGATAGTTCCAAAATACATCTATGCAATAATATTGCCAGTGTTTTCATTTATTGTTTCACATTGTATACAATGTCCCAACATCAATCGTCAGGCAGTAGCCCATCAGACACAACATCCGTCTGGTCGGAGGATCCTCCCTTTCTATGGAGTATGAGTGAACTTTACACCCTGTTCCTCATACCTCCATAGCCCCTTTTTGCAATGTGCCTTAGAAAGCTAAGTTCAATTTAATAATCTAGTTTTGTAAAGCATCATACCTTCCGGTTCTTCTTCTCCTTCTTGGGCTTGGCGACGGTGTCGGGCACGCTGATGGAGGGCGGGGGCGGCGCCACGGGCGGGGGCTCCGCCACGGGCTCCGGGCGAGGCGGCGGCGGCGGCGGAGGGGTGCGCTTCTGTTATATTATCACTTTAATCGAAAGCAAGAATCTTTGCAAGTTATACAATCGATTTTAAATTACTATCTTAAGTTTGAGTTCCTGCGAGATATATTAGATATTTCAAAATAATGTGTCAAATAAACACTATTTTGCTGACTGAGGATCATAGCATCAATACAATATTTGCATTATTTTTAATGTCAATGAGGGCCTCTGTAATTTGTAAACTGCTCAATCTAAAAAGTTAGGTATGTTAACCATGATCAAAGTGTGATCATTATAATATACACCACAAGATCAAAACCTGTCTCTTCTTCTACAAAGATCAATAAAAAACTGCCTTACCCTCTTCCGACTTTCTTTCACTTTCTTCTCATCTTCCTCTTTAGGTTGCTTGTAGAGTTTGGGTGCTGCTGACAGCACCACAGGCTGTGGCTTGGGCGGAGGAGGTGGTATCAGCTGAGGCCCTGGCAGGCCGGGGCGGAGGAACGTTAGGGCGGGCGGGAACCCGCCATCTGCGCCGCCTGGACGTAACCTGACCTGGTGGTGATGGTTAGTGTTGTTACTTTGCATTGGGCTTATGAATTTAAAATAAATTGCGCCGACAAAACAGTCTCAGGTTATCATGGTACTGCTTCCTTAATAAAGTATATTGAAATATTAAAGATAAAAGTAAATTAAATATCAGCCAGAAATGTCAAAATTAAAGATAAAAATATAATCTAAAGCTTCTCTAAGATCTTTAAGATTCCTCAATCTAAGAGAAACAAGGCTTAAAATAAGTTCAATGCAAATTGCATTTGTACAACCACTTGACAATGTTTTCAGCTTGATTGGGTGCTTATTTCTACTTTTCTAATATAGATAGTTAAGGTGGATCCCCTAAAGTTGGAATTTTCATATGAAATATTCTGAAAAATTCTTAGGTGGAACAAATTTACAAAGTTTTACGATTGATATAATCATCAATTTCATATCAATCGTCAAACTTTGGAAATTTGTTCCATCTAAGAATCCTATCCTCCCCACACTACTTCCCGTCTTGACCCACATTTTTAATTTCCCCTTGTTTTCTTGTACTGTCCCTGAGGCCTGGAAACAAGCTCATATCATCCCCTTACCCAAAATTCCTAAGCCAGTCTCACCCACCGATTTCTGCCCCATTTCTATTCTCCCATATCTCTCTAAAGTTCTTGAACATATCATTCATCAACAACTTTCTGCCTTTCTATCTACAAATGACCTACTGAGTCCTCTTCAATCTGGTTTTCGACCTGGTCATAGCCCAATAACGGCTCTTTTGAAAGTTACTGATGACATCCGCTGGGCTATGGATCACAAATCTCTTACTTTACTTGTACTTCTCGACTTTAGCAGTGCCTTTAACTCTGTTGATTTTGACATCCTTCTAGGCATCCTTAAATCTTTAAATTTCTCCTCTTCCACCATTAGTTGGTTTGACTCCTATCTTAAGGGCCGCTCGCAGCGGGTTCGTCTCGGCGAGGCATCTTCTGATTGGTGCTCTCTTTCCGCAGGTGTGCCTCAGGGCGGCGTTCTCTCTCCTCTTCTCTTTTCTATTTTCATTAACTCTATCACCAGTGTCATCTCTTCCTGCTTCCATCTCTATGCCGACGATCATTCGCTCTACAATCATTTTTTAAGGGAAGATGTAGAAGCCGCCGTTTCTGCCATGAACAGCGACCTGGATTTGATTAGCGAGTGGTCGCGGTCTTTTGGACTGCAAATCAACCCTAAGAAATCCCAGGCCTTGATTATCGGCGGCAGGTATATGCGGAATAGGCTAGATGTTGCGTCGCTGTCTCCAGTCTGTCTGAATTGTGTTCAGATTGAATACGCACATACGGTCAAAAATCTGGGGGTGACCATGGATTCCTATTTATCATGGACTGCCCATGTTGCTCAAGTCAGTCGCAAAGTGCATTACACGTTCCATTCGTTGAAATGTCTCCAGAGCGTCTTGCCCTTGAACACCAAAATCTCTCTTGCTCAAACTCTCATTCAGCCCATCATAGATTACGCCGATGCCTGTTATTTGGATGCCACCGAGGAGCTTTTAAATAAACTTGAGCGTTTGCAGAATATATGTATAATAGGTTTGTTTTTAACCAGAATGCAGAATATATGCAGAATATATGTATAATAGGTTTGTTTTTAACCTTAAAAAGTATGATCACGTTTCCAACTTTCGCAAGATACTCAAGTGGCTCCCCATTCATCCCCATCACAGGAACTCTCGGATATTGTGTCTGCTATTCAACCTCCTTCACAATCCTAAAACGCCATCCTATCTGCGGGAGCGTTTTTCCTACACCCGACCTTCAGATGCGCCTTGCAGGTCGCATCTTAGAAACCTCCTTAAGTCCCCTCCCCACTCCACCGACTTTTACTCCTACTCCTTCACTGTGCATGCGGTGCGGTTGTGGAATTCACTTCCGCCTGACATTAGGGACTGCCAAACTGTTGCAGTTTTTAAAAGAAGAGTGAAAGAACACTATCTTTCCACTTCGTCATAGTTGCATATATATTAATTTTCTAGTGTTATTTACTTTAGAAATGTGTATGTATGTATGTATATTCTCATATTATTATTTGTTTTATTTTATTAATCGAATTGTTTTTGATTTTATGTATTTTATTTTCTCTTTTACTCTTACACACGCTGTCTACATCTCTAAATCTACTATCCTATCGCAGGTATGCTGGAAGAGATTTCATTAGAAATAAGCATCACCTTTGTACCTATTTTTCTGTTATTTTCTTCTTGTCTGTTTATATAAGTGTGTACATAAATGGTTAAATAAATAAATAATTATATTCAGTAAATATATCATCCAGATGATATATTCAGTAAATATATCATCCAGATGATATATTCAGTAAATATATCATCCCTAGTCACAAATCGCATTTTGATCAACAAACAACATAAAACAGAGCTGCAATATGCAAAACACCAAACAAAATTTGAATTTGGTGGGCTACAACTGAAAAATCAGCACAAACCATATGGGCTAAACTCATGCCATGATAAAGATCTTAGCCCGTCAGCAAGTTAGTAAACATGCTGTGTATTTAAGTATAGCCACTATAATACATCTTTATTTATTGAAATATCAAATCACCTGTGAAGGCACCATGATGGAGGGTGGCGGTGGTGGGGGCGGTACTGTGGGATACATCATGGACATGTCGAAGGGAGGCATCATAGGCGCAGCGGCGCGCTCCAGCTGCTGCTGCACGGCGCCGAACGTGGCCGCGCCGATCACGGCCCGCGACACCACACTCACTCCGCCGTCACCGCCAGAGATTTCCGCTTCGAACCTTGTAATACAAATAAATTGGTGAGAAATGGCACATTGGGCCACAAGTTATAAATTGATACACTATAGTAGGATGGAAGGCGTGAAAGTAGACTTTATGGGAATGTTTTTACAAGCTTGTGTTGAAGCAAACACTGCAGTTCAGTGGAGTGTTTTTGTGTTCTCAAGTAGCACCCTTATTTCAACATGTAATATCCATTGCTAAACCTGTGGCTCAATAAGCACTGGCGGAGGTGATGTCATTACAGTAAATTTATTATTGGCACAATGGAAAAATGCTGGTGCTGGACGCTGGTCAGTCCTTTATTATTATTATTGACATGTTGTGGTGTCCTATGTGAAATGTAAGGTCGCTAAATGGAGTGGCTTCTATAGTTTCAAGTTGATTGCATTGCTAACCTAGACATTTCATCTTGCATCTGCTGGTATTTATTGGAGTCTTCCATGTTGCCGCTCGGAGTTTAACCTTAAAGCAGTCCAAAACGTTTACGTAGTAACCAGAAATAAAATGTACGCCACTAATTACAGTCACTCTTGATACATACAGATCCACACATTTTCGGGATTATTATTGTGACAATCGTAATTACGTTAATGGATAGAGATCGATAAGATAATCACAAAGTTCACAAACGCAATGATTTATTTTGTCGTGATGAGTGAACCACGACACCACAGGAAATCTGTCAGTCAGTCATGTGTCAAATAATTTGTCAAACAGTCAAACTGAAAACGCTAATGATGTGATATGAATCTTGTCTCTTCCCTAAAGTCGACTAAACCACCTACAGCTGTTTTCATCAATTTGCTTTATAAAATAATATAAGCTTGCGCAGTCGATGGATATAGAAAAATACGCGTACACACGACAGACAACAAACAGACAAAGCAGACAGACAAAGTTGGCTGTTGGCTTGACAGATCAAGCTATACCTGTCCAGTATACGCTGCTCTCGTATTGTATAGGATTTCTTTACAATGAGAGGTCAGTGTAAACTGGAAATTATAGCTTGATGTGCAGTCGTGTGTACGATACCCGTTTCTGAGCATCATAGATTTAAGTCTGTCGAAAAACTGCCACTTCCTCACTTCAGATGTCGCTACTACTACTACGTGTCCAAGAATTTGACAGCAATATATGACTATCCATTTATTTTTTGTAATTAAGCTACATACTTCTTTTACGCATAATTAATGAATATGCCACTTTTGATGCCACTGGACGCCAGAATACAGAATGCCTATTCTGGATATAATGGCTTTGTGATAGATCTTTTACATCCTGTAGATTTTGCTATGACAACCCAATCGACTATTTTATATTAGCTATTATTATATTTGAAAATTTAATAGGTAGCTAATATAAAATAGTCTATACTACTTTTAATATTGTCTATTGTATCCATTGATCTCTATTATTATAATCGTCTTTAATACTAATTCCATCTATTATACGTCAATGTTCCATGCTTTACCCTCAGAACAATAACTAAAGCATAGAAGGCGCTTTAGGACATTTGAAGTGTACGCTGTCATAGACAAAAGAGTATTAGCTAGTGATGTGACTATGCATAAAATAAATACCGATATCGTTTTCTTAGTTTATGGTATCGCTCCTTGGCATATAAATCTAAAATATGCTAAGGTGAAATAAACTCACTTCTCTCTGATTAACTTATTTATTTATAAACACAGGATAAATTATTAACAACAATTACCAAGAAAACGCTTAAATAATTTTTAAAGAGCGATTGGCACCGGAACAAGTAACAAAAAATTTATATCACTGTCCTTTAAAAATTATGGTTTTTGTTAGAAATGTCCTTACTTTTTCTACAGGAGAAGATAATTCTTTCGCGATATAATGAATTCTAATTGTTAAATATTCTTTGCTTATCAATTTAATCAACAAATTTCTATGTTCATCCAATACATCATTATCGAATGAATGTTCGAGTAAATCATCAAAAATTGACGTTGGAGCAAAATTATAATAAAGCAGTCATCGCTGAAATGTTTGGAACAATTTTATTACGATGTTGTTTTTTCCATTCCCAGTAGTTACGTGCAATAGCGTTGATCCATGTTTGTCTCATAATTATCAATATCGGAGAGAAATCTGATAATTTTAAAAAAATCATAGCTACACATGAGTTTAAATTATTATACCATGAGCCACACGGCTTTTTGACCACTGTCATTTCATTACTCATACGTATGATTTGCTGGCAAGACCGTAGGTGTTTAGGTATTTATTTCACTCTTAAATATTTAATCCTTCCCAAAACTACGTGTAAAGAAAAATTATGTAATAATTTAGATGACGTTAGTTCTATCGATAGTTTATTTTTGCAAGCACTATTGCAAAAATTTCTATGCCGATTTAAAATTTCTATTTTCCCTAGAATCGAATTATTTAATTACATAAAATATTGATTTCAAAACACTACCGTGTACACTAAACTCAAATAATTTGAAAAAATGCCAAAATAACCTACAGTGAGAATACAAAACCGATAAATTGACCATATTTAATTACTTACCGATGGAAGCTTATGATTTCCGCATCATTTTCTTTGCGGGATGAATGTGATTTACATCCCACTATAACGCAGAACATTATTTAATCTTTAAGCTTTGCGATTTACACTAAATCACTATTAATGTTGTACTATTTTTATAAACACACATAAAATCAACGAAGCACTTCAACTCCCATGCGCCCATAAGCATTATACGAAAAAATGCGATGAACAAAGTCATACACAAAAACCTGAGACGTTAAGTAGCTTTTAAACTCAGAACAATAACTAAAGCATAGAAGGAAGCTAAATTTAACTAATATAGTCGTCTCTGTTTCCTTACACACTCATAACAGCATTAGAAAGAGACAGATGTAGGTTGCTCAAAATGCAAATCGTCACAAAGCAAACGTCAATTTGGCTACCTTGGCTACATTTATGATACTAAGTTTAAAAGCTACTTAACGTCTCAGGTTTTTGTCTATGACTTTGTTCATCGCATTTTTTCGTATAATGCTTATGGGCGCATGGGAGTTGAAGTGCTTCGTTGATTTTACGTGTTTTTGTAAAAATAGTACAAAATTAATAGTGATTTAGTGTAAATGGCAAAGCTTAAAGATTAAATAATGTCCTGCATTATAGTGGGATGTAAATCACATTCATCCCGCAAAGAAAATGATGCGGAAATCATGAGCTTCCATCGGTAAGTAATCAAATATGGTCATTTTATCGGTTTTGTATTCTCACTGTAGGTTATTGTGTAATTTTTTCAAATTATTTGAGCTTAGTGTACACGGTAGTGTTTTGAAATCAATATTTTTTTGCATTTAAATAATTGGATTCTAGGGAAAATATAAATTTTTAATCGGTATATAAATATTTTGCAATAGTGCTTGCAAAAATAAACTATCGATAGAATATCGATAGAACTAGCGTCATCTAAATTATTACATTATTTTTCTTTAGACGTAGTTTTGGGAAGGATTAAATATTTAAGAGTGAAATAAATACCTAAGTACCTACGGTCTTGCCAGCAAATCGTACGAATGAGTAATGAAATGACAATGGTCAAAAATCCGTGTGGCTCATGGTATAATAATTTAAACTCACGTGTGGCTATGATTTTTTTGTCATTTTCAGATTTCCCTCCGATATTGATATGAGGCAAAAATGGATCAACGCTATTGCACGTAACTACTGGGAATGGAAAAAAACAACATCGTAATTGTTCCAAACATTTCAGCGATGACTGCTTTATTAAAATATTGCTACCAACGTCAATTTTTGATGATTTACTCGAACAGTCATTCGATAATGATGTATTGGATGATCATAGAAATTTGTTGATTAAATTGATAAGCAAAGAATATTTTAACAATTAGAATTCATTATATCGCAAAATAATTATCTTCTCCTGTAGAAAAAGTAAGGACATTTCTAACATAAACTATAATTTTTAAAAGACAGTGATTTAAATTTTTTGTTACTTGTTCCGTAGCCAATCGCTCTTTAAAAATTATTTAAGCGTTTTCTTGGTAATTTCAATTTGTTAATAATTTATCCTGTGTTTATAAAAATAAATAAGTTGATCAGACAGAAGTGAGTTCTTTATTTCACCTTAGCATATTTTAGATTTAAGAGCGTTTATACCTTATGAGTGGCAACGTCGCAATTTAGTGTCATATTTCGTGGTTTTCAATTTTTATCATTTAATCGGAGCTATATTTTAAAAATCTTTTTAATTAACTTTTTAGAATTATGTGAAAACTGTGTAAAAGGTAAGAAATCGTTGCGATTACAGTTCTATTCATTGGAAACTTGCAGGGCGTTATTTTCATTGTAAAATAACTGTAAGCATTACGTTTACTTACTTTTTAAACACTTTCACGTAATTCTAAAAAGTTAATTAAACAGATTTTTTAAATATAGCTCCGATTAAATGATAAAAATTGAAAACGACGAAATATGACACTAAATTTCGACGTTGCCACCCTTAAGGTATAAACGCTCTTGCCAAGGAGCGATACCATAAACTAAGAAGTCGATATCGGTATTTATTTTATGCATAGTCACATCACTAGCTAATACTCTTTTGTCTATGACAGCGTACACTTCAAATGTCCTAAAGCGCCTTCTATGCTTTAGTTATTGTTCTGAGCTTTTAAACTTAGTATCATAAAGGTAGCCAAGGTAGCCAAATTGACGTTTGCTTTGTGACGCTTTGCATTTTGAGCAACCTACATCTGTCTCTTTCTAATGCTGTTATGAGTGTATAAGAAAACAGAGACGACTATATTAGTTAAATTTAGCTTCCTTCTATGCTTTAGTTATTGTTCTGAGGCTTTACCCAATGACTAAAGTCTTTAGTCATTGGCTTTACCTTGATTTTTTGTCAAAAATTGACATTCGACAGTAACTAACGTAGCACTTCACTTGTCACTTCTTTTCTTTCTTGACAGACAGAATAGAACCTCTTATTCTTTAGTCATTGAATAGAACAGACAGTATATAATATACTCTGTGGAACAGACAGAGAGAGAATCCAGAAAATAAATGAATTATTGTTCCTTGATCGTGTACCCTGTTTAATCAAGTTTCTTTATTGTAAATATTTTCCAATTAGGTTAAAGCGTCATGATTGAGGACGATAATAAAACAATTTGGTGCGGTAATTTACCTGAACAAGCTTCTGAGGAAATACTTTACGAACTGTTTTTACAGGTTTGTGTATTTTTGTTGTCAGCGCACAAGAACGCTTTCCGAATATTTTGCTAATCATTGCTAACAATAATAATATATCATATTCACATTTACAGGCGGGACCATTGGAGAGAGTCAGGATACCAAGGGATCGAGATGGACGGCAAAAGAACTTTGGTTTTATCACATACTGTGACGAAGTTTCGGTGCCATATGCGTTAAACTTATTTCGAGGTACCTCCTTATTTCATAGAACATTATCTTTACAAAGTCGTGGACGAATGGTAACTCTACCGCCACCAATCAGATGTTACGGACTGGAACCACCTATAGAGTTTCCTCAACAAGCAAACATTGCTAAACAGTTTGTTGATATGACGGAGGATTTGAAAGACGAGGACTTCAAGTCTGTCAATATGACTCGCCAACCACTTGATCCTAATGACAGATTGGTCATGGCCAGCTTACAGGGTAACTGGTCTCATCGGCATCACCCTTACAGGCCCAAAGACAAGGCGCACAGAGATGACTACAGACCCAGGGATGCACACAATGATAACTATAATAGGAACCAAGACAATAGAAATAAACATTCAGGAAATTGGAGAGAGAGGAGAAATCATAAGAAATCTAGCTACCACCGGTAGAGCTCTGGCAAAATTTGTGGTGAAACAGGCTACATACCCAATGGACTACTAGCAATTTTGCTAGATAATTAAAATATAAGGATGATACACCATACTTATATCTGAATGACTTTAAAGCAAATAACTAGGTAATTAAAAAGTTACAATTTCAAAAATAAAACAAAAACTGTTCCGGTTTGGTGCTCACTTGATGGTGTGTGGCCTACTTTTAAAAGATTTTATGAAAGTAAAAGCGCTTCCATATTCCAAATACATTTTCATATTCTGTATGATTGTGAAATCATAAATAAACACAATATTTCTTTGAATTATTATTATCATATATTATTTGGTTGCTATTTATAACATCAACATTTCTTAGCATAATAACAATATAGTGAAATGCTATATCAATATTTATACAAAAACATATCGTATATTTTGTATCTAAATAGATCTAATTATAGTTTATTATCTTTTTGTTTTCAAGTTAATATTAAATAGTAAAATTTGCACTTACAGCTTTATACCGACTGTCCCAGACAGCAGGAAAGTGCTGCACATATCCAATTTGAGTTACACAACTGTCAACCCAGTTGCAGCAACATCTACTTTTGTGCATTATATGGAAAACATCATAAACGGGTAGTTGCAGGGTTGTCAGTTGGCGAAACTTAAGGATCAAAATTGCTGTCCCTAATGATTTACATTTAAATTTATATGTTGGGAATGGGCTAGGCAGATGATGATGATATATAAGTATAAGTGACAAACAACATTTGAACAATAGTTTTAACAGTTGTTAGTCATTTGTCAATTAAAATATAAAACAATATCTATCACGTTGTTGTGTAGCAGGTTCTATTTGTATATCCGGTTCTATTTGTATATCAGGTTCTATTTGTATATCAGGTTCTATTTGTATATCAGGTTCTATTTGTATATCAGGTTCTTGTTGTGTGTTTAAAAGTTCTGTCTGGGTACTTGTTCCATCAAACTCACTTGAAATTTGGGTTGCATAGAAGAACTCCTTCTTGAATTCACTCTGTAAAAAGAAAACAAACTTTTAATTGTTAAAAATATGACAAAGAGAAAGTACAATTTATCAGATTGCACAAAGAAAAAATCGACCCATGACCGCTAGGGGAACCAACCAAGTCTTAGTGTTATGTCAATGTCACTTCATAATTTGCTTGACAGAATAGAACCATCATATCAAAACATTAAAACACAAAACCAACTTACGATTTCACTCTTGTATTTGTAGCGTATATATTTAGCTATATCGTAAACGAAAGCCAGTGACACAAGATAGAAAATGACTGATAAGATTTTCTCTTCCAAATCAAAGAAATCAGTCGTGATGATCCAGTACATCAAATAAGTGCCCAATACTCCGCGTAAAGCGAGAAACATCATAAGGTATGAGACTTCTACCACGAAGTATAGCATTGTTTTTCCATATCCTGATTTTTTGAGAAACCTGCAGACAACATAATATCGAGAGCACATAACATAACATATATTCACCCTAGGGTGGATTCTCGGACATTCCACCCTGAGCCTAAAAATTCCGTTTTTCCAACTAGGGTGGATTCTCGGACATGCATTTCCGCGTATCCACCTTAGGGTCGATTTTTTGGGGTGGCAAAATGGAAATGCCTGAGTGCGCGCAAGATAAGTCTGCACGCGTGCTTGACCTTCAAGACACTGCCAGCACTTTTAATCACTTTCGGCATAATGATGGCGATTATTTACTTTGAAAAACACGGAACACAGCACACCCTCTTGACACTCGATATACTGCAGCGCTTACGCGCTAATTAGAAGTGCAGTAAGGAGGTTATTCGTATAACCTTACTGCACTTCTAATTAGCGCGGCAGTTTAAACGTCGAGATGGCGGCAAACGATTATTTCCGAATTCGGCCGCGCGCAGACTTCTTTTGCGCGCACTGTTTAGGCATTTTATACACTGAGAAAAGGCCTATTCAGATACTAGCGATATCGCTGTCGCGTTCGGTATCTAACGATACCGATTCGGTATGCGATGTCGCTGTCGACAGCGACAGCGTTAAAACTTATACTTATCTGAAAAGGCCTTTACGCAGACTCGGTGTTATTACCTATACCGACACGATTGTCGATTGACATTGCACCGGTGCCTATAATTGCAAAGGGTAACCGATGATAGGGGCTTGTAAAATCAGTTCGGACTTCGGTGAACAGACACCACTTAGATAACCACAACGATGAACGTCAGACTCAGACGGTCCATAGTGTTCGTTGATTTTAATAACAACCTTAAGGGTTGGACCTCATCTGGCAGCACGGAATCGCATTTGTTCCGCCTGTGCTACCACGTGCTGCAGTATGCTGCCGCATGCGAAATATGCGCGCTGTCGCATTCCGCAGACAAAAAAGGCGATCGCACGCGTCAGCATGCTGTAGCATGGGCGGCATACTGCCGCGTTCTTTCATGATCAGTTTAGTTTCAAGCGCGAGATGGATAGGACCACGGAAGAGAGAGCAGTGATTCTAGCGTGTATTTTGTACATTGTGTACGTGTATCATTGTTATTTCCATCCGTACGGCATGAATGAACAGGCTGCACTGAGCTGACGAGCGGCCGCGTGCGCCTTTGTACGATAGAGTGAGACAGCATGCGATAGCAAGTGATCGGCGGTGAAAGGATGCGTTAGCATGCTATCGCGCGCTTCAGCGTTCCGGAGTCTCCCTGCCGACCATTGCATTTTGTCCGTGATGCCGATCGCCTCGAGGATTCCGCCGCGTGCTATCGCATTATGCTTTCTGTCTCGGTCTAGCAAATGGCAGTTCTAAGCGACAGAAAGAGAAAGGGCGACGGAAAAAGGCGATTCCGTGCTGCCAGATGAGGTCCAATCCAACCCTTAAACGGGACCAGCCAAGGTACCCGTAGAAGTTCAAAATTTCTTACGTTTTTAGGTAGGTACCACAAAAGGAAAAAACGGACCCCTTATAGAATCATTTCGTTGTCCGTCCGTCCATCTGTCTGTTAGTCTAGAACCAGCAACGTGTGAACGAATAAAAAATACGGCCGTTTATGCGAAATATTTTGATTCTCGCAAATAAATCAAAACCTATAAAACAACCATTCCAAATCGTCAAGATTTAGGGAAAACCCACCATTTCTTCATCATATAAATTTGCCATTTAAGTCATAGTGCGTCAGGCCGCACAAGATCATACCAAAAACAACGGCGCTGAAGATTAGGGGAGGTCAGCTCAAAGCGGCCATGTTAACTTTGAGTTAAAAAAAACTTATTAAACGATAAACTTTTGAAGTGAATTTTATACTAATAGCCAGAGAATTTATAAAATTTTATAAATGAGAAATAAAAATTCGCGCTTTAATAATAACCATGTGATTTGTAAATTACGAAAACTTGTCAAAAAACCGCTTTGCCCGAGTGGTCGCCCAAAGCGGGCATGGGGGTAGGGGCAACATGGCCACCCCAAAAGTACACAAGAAATGTATTTGTTTTATTGAAAAATATCGTGCTCGACAAAATAAAAATACCAAAAATATTAAGTATATATCATTTATGTAAAATAATCGGCATTTTATACTTTATTTTAATCACAATTAGTCTTGAGGGTAGGTAATTTAACTTAAATAAATTGTTATAATTATTTAGTTCAAAACTTTAGTTTTGACAATATTTTATATTTTTGTTAATCAACAGTAAGTCTTACTTAATTATTTCAACAGCAATCAACATCAGTTGTCATCTTCTATGAAAATGAAGGCTGTAAAATTTAAAGACCGTGTTATAAAACAAGTTTAAAATAAAATTAAAAAAATATCAGATCAGATTTCTTGACAGTTATCACTACTTATCACAGTAGTAAGCTCCAATTCCGGAGTATGTCGTACACGCTTCATGAGCCCTTATCTGGCAGTCACCACAGCGAATCCAGTCCTCTACGGGTGGATCTTTGTATGGCTCTCTGCAAATCAAGCAAAAATAATGTTGGGTTGTGACATTGTCCTTGTGCTTTTCAGTATCATCCCTAGTTACAGTCTTTTTTCACATAGTATTCGCACGAGTTTTAGCTCTTTTTTAAGTTCTTCATCACTGTTTTCTCTTTGTCAGCATCAACTCAAGCATCTAAACAAACTAATGAAGCAATATCTATCGAATCATAATAATTTTACAAAGGGCAAAGCAGTCAGTTGGCCGCTTTGCCCGAGCCGCTTTGCCTTTTTCGGCCATTTTGTTTTAATAATGAACTGCTCTCACATTATTTATTATATTTCAGAGAGAATAGAACACAAACAAAGCCAAATAGATAAGTAACAGTACACGTTCAATAAAAGCATTGAAATATAAAGAGGTTTGCCCAAAGCAGATTGAACTTACCTTGCATTTTTTTAACAAAACACGCAAATAAATATATTTCGTCACTGCAGCTACGCGCTTGGTCCCACTGCTACCGAATGCTTGAACCCAGTATTATATGGTGCTCTGTGGCCTGAACGGCACGGGGCGGGAGATTGTTTATGCGGACAGAACGGCCACGCCGCGCTATCATTTCAAATAACCGAAAAATTATGCGTGGCCGCTTTGCCTCCTATGGCCGTTTTGAGCTGACCTCCCCTACGTAATGTTTGTCTTTTTTCGAAATCTGAAAGAGGAACCCTGACCACAGGCCTCGCCTTTCAAATATATTTTCCGTGTTCTCTCTCATGCCGCACCTACTCAGATATCAACTTTTCGCCCTGCATAATATGCTTGCTTATAAACCCTCTGGGTTCCCCTCTCTGGTTCTCTCTGGTTCTGGGTACCAAAGTATTTTTTACTGGTACATTAGATGATCATGATCAGCGACCTACATGGATACCATGAATGATCGCACTCCTGGGTAACAGACACAAGCGACGACGCGGACGCTTAGTTTGTGGCTCACTGAATTTGCCTAAATTGTATTGTTACTTTTTGATTAATAATAGTAATAAACTGCAGACTGCTGCTAATTCATTGGACATCCTGACTTCACCAGCTAAACGCTTCATACGCCATCAAAGAAAGATTTATAGAGTCCGTAGATACCTAGTTACAATACCTAATAATTATTGATCTCTCAAGTAAGTCAATTAATTTATTTCCAAAGGCACTTCTGATTTGACTTATAAAAGAATTGATTCTAGTTGCCTCTTCTAAAAGGTAGTTTTGTATGGAGGAGAATTGGCAAGAAGCTCCTTATGTAACCTAGTTAAGTCTTTTAAAATGTATATAATATTTTGTATACAGTAATTATTTATTTAAAGAAAGTAGATACTTTTCTTCCTTCGATTTTAATGTAAATAGGCGATAAAAAAATACGTACCTACTTTTCTATAGATATTCAACAAAAGAAAATACGAGCGCTATTTTGAAAAGCTATAAACGTTGTTATTTATTTTCTATCTTTATTTACCTAGAACGCGAGCGATAGCAGGATAGGTTATACAGAGGTTCAAGGACTAACTATGGTAATTAACAAATGGCCTTTCCGTTGGCCCTATTATTACAGGCCCTTTAACTAGCAAGTTTATGACATTTAAAATTCGAAGGACAGTGGATTATTAAAACGGACTTGCACAATTACCTACACAAAACAAACCTTGTGGTAATGGTTAGGTAGGCACAACCGGAACTGTACTTAATTAGTAGGAATATTACAACATCGGCAAGGACTAAGCAGCTATTTAAAATTCCGTTATGAAAAAGCCTAATACACAACCCGACCTGGGGATTGAACCCGGACCCTAAGCTCAGTATCTACATAGATAGTAGCGCTTGACCAACGAGACCGGTCACAAGTGCTCACAACGTATCAGGCGCGCTTCTCGACGTTGCAGTAGCATTAGGCCTAGCGATCTATACGCACTGCAGTATGTCAAGCCAAGTTCAGTCGGAGAAGAATAGGATGAAGCATACCCGTGTGTTACCTTACACGAACCATTTTCAGCTACGAATAACCACCTCCTAAATCAAAACCAAAGTTGCAAGTTCGCGTGCCTGTATGGTTCTCCTAATCACCATACGTACAAAATTTCATAAATGTAACTTTTACAGTTATTGATATTTGTATTGACGTCCAAAAATTTACTATTTTGTCACTGACTCGCTCATCAAAAACCTAATCCACTTCCACGTACCTACGCACGGCTACACATCAAGCTATACATTTCCAGTATAAGCTGATCTCGAATTGTATAGGATTTCCTTACAATGAGAGGTCAGTGTATACTGGAAATGTAGCTTGATGTGTAGCCGTGTGTACCTTCGAAACTTGGTTATTAAACCCAAAATATCAGTTTTCAGACTTTTTCCTTATTATTTTTAAAAATATTCTTTCTACGTTAAGATAACTTCTTTCTAAGTTAACTTCAAAAAGGGAGCTTATCAATTCGTCTGCATTGTTCCCGTATAACGCATCAGACATAGGTATCTACCTTTATGCACCGATTTCGATGACTATTTTTGATTGAAAGGGTATTTCACTCACCCAATTTCATCCCGACTTTTTGTTCAATGAAGAATTTCAGAGATAGACAATGGACCTCAAATGAATGTATGGATCATATGGATGGGTTATTTTCTATCATACATGGTTCATACATTAATTAAATAAATCACCGCTTAACAACTCCGGCCATGCTGCAGTCAC
Organism: Brachylomia viminalis; assembly: GCA_937001585.2. Classification (NCBI taxonomy): domain Eukaryota; kingdom Metazoa; phylum Arthropoda; class Insecta; order Lepidoptera; family Noctuidae; genus Brachylomia; species Brachylomia viminalis. The sequence goes on along the minus strand of OW443302.2, from coordinate 5,606,205 downwards.
AACGAACTTCATACGAAGCTAAATTTAAATAGAACAGCTATAAAGCAAGAAGTACTAACCATCTTGTTTGCAGTAGAGGATTGGTCAGTTCCAAGAGCAGCAGCGAACATGCAAACGTGCATCCTGTGTGGTCTTTCTGCATGTATCTTGTTATGGCAAACAGGGCGGACACATGGTGACACAGCATCACGACGCTATCAGTCCAGTACAGTAAGCACCACAGCAGGTCGAAGGCGAAGTATCCCCACGACCATATCATTAGTAAGTACTGGCACGGCAAAATCCTCCCTACAACGAAGTTTCGGAAAATCATTAAGTTCTAAATACTTTTGTATTAGTTTAGTTTCAAATAACTGGCGGCTTTTCTCTGCATTTCCAGCATATTTATACGTATCAGTTCTTCATCCAAAAATTGGCTACTGGCATAGCTAGCCCAATTTTAATTTTGAGGATCTAATCTTGACGACGTTTAAGACCTAATTTAATTTTAGCCGTGTGATTAATGTATGTACGGGAGGGAACACTTTCGTGATTCGTCATTAAAATTGCATGTCAATGATTTTTCAAAAACCAACATCCACGTTGTAGTAAGATAATAATAAAGGTACTAACTGGATAAATAATATGCCGTCAAAGTTCGCCATTTACATTGCGTGAAGCCGACAACAATGGCTACACTACCGTGCAGTAGCGTCAGGAGCCTCGACCGCCACTCGGGACTCCTCTCTGGCGCGTTTTCAACCGTCAGGAAATACAACCAGCTCCACAGCAAGAAGGACGTAAGTTTTGCCAGGGACGAGTTTGATAGATAATACTGTCTCATTAGATTCATTGCCAATCAGATATTGGGCATGTCTGATGTGTAAGTACCTCGCTCTCCGGGAGAATTCATGGTTGTAGGTTGTAAAGCATTTTTGCAGGATTTTTCTTTAATTGTGTAAAGTAAAGGGTAGGTATAAGGATTTCTGAAGTTTTGTGTCAGTACATGGTTGGTCTGTGGTCAGTACGTAGATCACAGAGGTAGTGTTTTTATACGAAAAGTTTTTGTTCAGCTATGAATTATGTACCTACCTACCTATTTTAATTCCGCCTCTTTCCATGCCCTGGAACATCGTTTGTCTTTAGACCACCGCCACCGGTCTAGATAACCATCCAGTAGGGTCGAAGTGGGCGAGGATAGTAAAAAAAAAAAACATCAACTAGACCAGAATATTTTATTTCCTAATAAAAGTTTATAAATTAATTGTCATTATAATAAAGTTCGCTCCATTGGAGGATAACATCATTTACACATATAGGTAGGCACCTATAGTCGTACAGTTTACCTATTTAATTTATTTTACTACAAAAATACCTTTCGCATATTTCAGTCATAGTTTCACAATTTCACTTACCTACTGGGAGGAACTCATAGTTACGGGAGACAGAAACTCTGGCTCTGTCCGGTTCCTACCGGTAGCGCAACTTCTCGACATACTTTTCGATGGCGCGATACCGTGAAGGTGTCATGGCTTCCTTGAGCATCTGTTTGAAGCGCACGTCCTCCCCGAGCGCGAGGCACAGCTGGCGCGCGTGCAGCCGCGTGTCCGCGCTGGCGTCCGCCAGCAGCTCGCCCGCCGCGCGCAGCAGCTCGCTGCGCACCTCGCCGGGCAGCGCCAGCGCGCGCGCCGCCCCGCCGCGCCGCACCAGTCGCGCCAGCGCCGCCGCCGCCGCCGCGCGCACCGGGCCCGCGCGGTGCGCCGCCCCGCGCCGGGCCAGCGCCAGCACCGCGCGCGCCGAGCTGCCGCCGCAAGCCACCTTCACGAGCGCATTGGCGGCGTCCGCGCGGAGGAACCGGTTGACGTCGGCGCAGCGCTCCAGCAGCGCACTGATCGCTTCCTCCAGCTCGGGGTCGAGCGCGCGGCCGCGGTGCTCGAAGAGCGCACCCAGCGTACAGCACGCGGCTCGTGAAACTCGCGACCTCAGTGAGCGCACATGCATAGCAGCCGAGCGCGTGGCCGCACGCCAGCTGACAGCAGACGCGCGAGCCGTCGGGTCCACCGCGAGTCTCTCAGTTTCCACGAGTCCGCTGACGATCAACTCCCAGTCCTCGTGTCTAGCGGGAACTATACACTCGGCAAGGGCGGTTCGCACGTCGCGCTCGCTGGGACGCGGGCGCTCGTCGTACGCATCGCTGGCAGGCTCCGGCGTGGGAACTCCGCTCCGCACGGGCGACGGAGCGCTGCTTCTCGGTGGAGTAGGTGCGGGTCGCGCGCTCGCAATCGTTCGCACCGGCGACACCTCGACGACGGTACTCGCGCGGGATTCCAGAGACTCATGCCCGGTGGAGGCCCCCGCGCTCCCCGGCGGCTGCGGTGGCGGGAGCTCGACTTGTAACTGTGACCGTCCACTGATCGGTGAGGGGTTAGATCTCTCGGAGTAATCCTCGATGCGGATGGAGGGTGAACGTGGCGGAGATGGCATTGAATCCTGAACCTCGTCTGGATCGGTGTTGAATTCGGTTGTAACACCTATTATCACCCTCTCATCAGATCCTTCCTTGGATGCGGATGTCTTTTTATTGTTTCGCTCGTCCTCATAGCTGGTAAGCGCGCTCGAATCTCTGTGAACAGAAATAAATACAATATCGTCGCGGAAACGGGTTGTTTACATGCGGCACATGCGGGCCGTCGCGACGCCGCGAAGGGGTTGTATATTACCGCGTGTGCGGCGGCAGGTCGGCGACGAGGTCGAGCGCGAGGGCGGCGGGCGCGGGCCGCACGGCGGCGGGGCGGGGGCAGCAGCACCGCAACATGGCGCGCGCGTGCCGCCGCGGCGCCTCCGCGACTGACGCCGACACGGCGAGGGCGACACCGGTGTGTAGGTGACTAGGTGTACATGTACACCCGTGTACACCCACTGGCCGCGATCAATTGGCCCTATGTTGATGAACTCACTCTACCTGCATATTATGCAGATTAGCTCACCTTCATGGAATTCCTAGCGGTCGCCCGGTCGGTAAAAGAGTCATTATAGTCAATCGACTCGTAGTCTCGTAGTTCATGATAATAATTATAACTAGTATAGTCAGACTTAGGGTTCAATAGGCCTCTTTAAACCTAAAGTCTGACTACCTGCCCTGTCCTGTCTGTCTGGGTACCTGGTGCTTTTCAAAGGGCTCAGAAAACCTAACCTAACAAAAGAAGAGGTGTTTTTAGTTTCCTAAGTTCATAATATTTATCAGATTTACAAAGGCAGCACGGCGGCGGCGGGAGGTCGTAGTATAACTGTTCCATAATTTTCCTGATTATTAATAAACGTTAAAGGACTGTTAAGTAAGTACTGTTTGCTGAACATGAAAGTGGAACGATCTAATGATAAGGAAAATGGGTCGTCTCGTCAGCGGTTCATAAACGCTCTGAATGGAAGTAGGCCAATAATTTAACATACAAAATGTAGGTTAGTGGTGGCACGCTATTACAGCCATTACTCTAAGGTACTGCTTGGGGTAGGTAGGGCAGCACCTCGACGTAAGTCACATGTCGACGTCAAGCCTATGGTTAATACCCGCGTTAATACCTTACCCATCACTGTTGATTAGTGCCCTTCGCTAGCCATTGAGAATTAAATATTAAGCGGGTCGATATTATGTTAAGGTAGGTATCCAATTTGCTGGATTCGATAAATTGAGTGCCCCGTTACGACGGTAAGTAGAATTTAGCCCCAGCCAAAGTGTTATTGGAAAGGATTGTCCTGGAACATTGGGTAAGGAGTTGGTCAGGAATGGTAATGTTATGCACACTGATAATCATCGTTCTGATAGAAACGAAATCGAGAACATTTAAATTAATTGTAAAGACTAACGTGGTTCTGTTTCAGTCAATCGTTTGAAGATGACACAGAAAGAATGATAAATAAATTTAGTTACTTCTGGAACAAGTGAAATATGTAGGTAGGTACTTGCGAACGGAACTTTTGAATACCTAGCTTTATGAAGCTCTTAACATCTTTAAGAGGCCATGAATCACATCGTTGGGTCGCGTCATGAACTCATGACATACCGTTGCCACGCGACACCACTATTCACACATTCACACCCACACACACCCCAAACTTTACCAGAATTACTTTGTTCTTGAAATTCAATACATTAGGTATCATAAGTTAAGTTGTTTGACGGTTGACATTTTCCTCGAGGTCGAACGTCTTTCTTGAAAGCGTTACGAATACGTGTTTACGAGTGTTTTGCTCCATTATGTTATCGATTGTTAGTCAGACTTTGAAATAGGGGTGAGTGACTTCACTGTGTAATTGCCGCCCGTAATCGGCGGATACATTTACATAGATAATATCGCGCAGTAGCGGTCAGCTGGTAGCCAGTAACTGTGATATCAAATCGAAATTGGGACACGAATTAACCCCGTGATTCTATTGAAGATTAGACCCCAATCACATCTGTTCAAGGTTTACTCAATTCCACGTGGGCAGTCAATCAACAGAATATTATTATCTGGAAAAAGATCAGCAGACGACGGCGATTACCTAAGTGACGCAAAACCATGATAATTGCTCGAACAGCTCGATAGCTATTAGTAGATGCATTTAGCTTTCGATAATTTGATATTTAATCTGTTTCAAGACCTCATTTCATTTTAGTGAGGTTTGGCTCTGCTGACGTAAGATCCCTTCTATTGACTTGTGATCTTACTCTTAACTCGTTAATTTCCACATAACGCTAAAAGGTTCTCTATCTCCACAATAAAAAAAAAACAATGCATACCAGCTTTAGCTCAGCCCCCTCTAACATTAGAACTGCTGATAGTATTCAATAAAGCTATCATTTCCTCAAGTTCAGTTTACGTTATAAACTATGTATAACAGATAGCTCCGTCTGTCTGTGGGGAGTGCCAGGTGCGTTCGTTCTCACAATCGGAAGGTCAAACCATTTAGACCTAGCACTTGACATCCTAGAGTAGAAAACATGTGCTTATTTATTTAAACTTCTCGCACACAATAAGGTACAAAGGCGGACTTTCTCTACCAGTCAACCAAGGATGGGGAAGAGATAAGATGACAAGAACTGGTGCAGATGGTGGTGTTTCTTGAATTCTCTAGTTCCTACCTAATTAATTTATATGAAATGTTCACTCTATAAGAAGTTTATCAGTCCCCAAGCCGCCAGGAAATAAAAGGGAAGTGGGAAAGATGGCATGTTCAGGTACCTAAAGGGGGTAAAATTAACACTTAGCTCCCAATTCTCTTGAATTAGTAGGTAGGTACCTACACGCGGTAGAGACAGAAAACTCTAGAAACTTGATTAAGTGTTTCTGTTTAGGTTCTGTATTATTATTATTGAAAAACAAAATTAGTAAGTACTGATCGACTATTTTAAGCAGAGAGGTACCTACCTACTTACCAACTTAATAATTTATCCATCAGAACTTTAGGTAATTACATAGATTAGGTACATATTTAACTTCCTCTTACTATAATAAGGTTCATCAATTTGGAAACAGCTTTCGTATTTTTAGATAGGTAATAAAAGTTCAAATTCAAAGTCACCTACACAGTAACTATTAAATAATCTGTGCCTATATATTTTTTTATTTATAAGTTAATAACCCGGAATTCGAAATGGGGACCTCATGATCAACAACCGTAGGTACCTACTTATAAGCTAGCCATGGTGCCGATTCTGTTGTACACCGAACTAAACTATCACTAAAATTCCTTACTTTTGGCTATGAGAATCTTAACGCTATTCTGCAAAATAAAATCTCTAAATTAAAAAATAATTTTGACACACCTAAAATCTGGCAATTGCGACTCCACGTGATTTTGTGCCTCGACATTTTTTGTATGGAATTTTTCACTTATTGTATGGAAAATATGAAAAATTATTACCAACACGTTGGATTTTAGAGGTTTAGAGGTCTTATAAAGGGGGTCGAAATTTTCATTATTTTTGCGATAGGACACACCGTTTTTGAGATAATAAAGCAAAAGAAAAGAAAAAATGATATAGTACCTACTGTTTTTGCATCTGATGTCGAGGTGTTGGTGTGAATTTAAGATCATGACAACTAATTTTATTCCACACCTTTTTAATCGCGATTAAAAATAGGCAGATTTAGTTAGACAATCAAAATTTTTGCTGAAAAACGTAAAATTCTGGAAAGCAAAATTGCCATTTTCACTAAATTATAATCTCAGTGCCATCTTAGTGCTGTCAAACTAAAATTTAGTTAAGTTGTGTCACTTTAGTTAATTTCAGAATGGGAAATCGTCGTTTGACAGGAATAAACTAAATTTTGGTGATTTTTTGTCTAGTTTAGAGAATTTTGTGACAAGAGAATCGGCACCACTATAGCTAGATTGCTAGACCAACGAGCAACACCCTAATTGAGTAACAGACTATCAATCACGATCTGAATCTTTTTAAAGGATATTGCTAGTCCATGGCTTCATAGTTGTTTGAATTTGTCTGCTCGTAAATCGTAAACGTAAATAAAAACGTCAAAGGTCAAAATGAAAGCCATTTCTACTAATGTTTTACGTAACTACCCCGCTGGTTAAAAAAAACACACATACTTCGGTCACCGAGGGGTTACTGATCTCTTCTCCCGGGAGTTCTTCTGAAATTTTCTGGAAACTTTGTACGAAAAGGAGGACTAACCTGTCGCTCAGGGGAATCGGTGACAGCGGCTGGAATGGTATGTAGTCCCTGCCTAGCTGCGACACACCTGTAGAAGACGCAAGCTTCACAGAATATTCCTTTTACCTCAAAATATAATACAATATAACATTTAGTAATGGACTCGTGGCTATACGGTAGAGCTTTGACAGTCATTACGGGTAGTCAGAAGCCCAAAGTCTGACAACCAGCAGTCTTACCAAGAGGTATCGTGTTACCCAGTAACTGGGCTGTGGAGGTCAGATAGACAGTCGCTCCATGTGAAGTACTGGTATTCAGTTGCATCCAGTTAGACTGGAAGCCGACTCCAGCGTAGTTGGGAAAATATTGATTAGACTAGATCGTAGATTGGTGCGAAGGGAGAAGATCACTCTCACGAAATTTTGAATCTGTTACAGTCTTCTCTCTAATCTTACCAGGCAGGGGTGCGGAGTCAGGCAGAGGCCTAAGTCTTCTGGGAGGGGGCGGTGCAGCGGGGGGAGGAGTAGACCTGGCGCGACGACGAACTGGCACTGGCAACTGCGAGCTCCTGCACCAAAATAATTCCGTAAGAAAGAGACAAGTTACAGTGTACTATACACGGTGTAAGGTACTTCGAAGCGCAAACTGTTACTATAACCCATAGATATAATCTGTTTTTAATATTTCTGTGCTATAACCGAAGAAAATTTTACGCTGGTGGGTCGAGCATCATGTACTGATTTCAAGGAAACCGTTTGAGTGTTGATGTCCCAAGCCTTCCCTGTATAATATAGACATGTGTGCAGTATGCTTGAAGAACTAACCTGTTCACGTGGCATGGCCTAATGTTCTCTATAGGACGACTCAGCCTTTCTCTCAACTGCAACAAAGGCAAACTGTTAACTCCAGTAAGTCCAACTATCTTATTTTAATAACCAATATTGAAACCTCAAATCCTTGAATCAAAGTTAGAATACTTCAGTATGACCACTATATGCACTAGAAGAAAAGCAAAGGGTATCGTATAATTGTATTTTTAATCAATGCCCTCGTAGATTGTGAACGTTTGCTGGAGACAATTTAACTTGCTTCTCCACGCCAGAGCACTAAGTGTTTCCAAATGTCTTTCGTAATGCGCACAGCAAAAGAATGGAACTCTCTACCTGCGTCTGTGTTTCCAAACGCATACAACCCTAATCTCTTCAAAGTGAGAGTGAACAGGCTTATTCTAGGGAAGCTCACTCCACTTACCGTCGACTCTGTCTCTGCCACCACTGACCAGTGACCTAGACAAGAGTGAAGAGTCAAGAGAAAACCCAACTTAAAAAAAAAGGAGCAATCAAGTGCAGTGAGTTAATGCAATAGGCGCACATTTGTGATGCCTCATTGCAGAAGAAATATAAAACAACATGCTCCATTTTATAGAATGTTTTCCAGCTACAACGGTGTGAGGCAGCCTCTGTGCAACCATTCGACTTATAATAATAATGAGTACAATATCAGCATATTATTTACTTCTATGCTTATTTTTGATTAATTTTAACTAGCTCATTAAATAAATAATAATAATATAATAATAATTTTTTTATTTAACTTCAGTTGTACAAGAAAAACACTTATCTTAACACTATGCGGCATTACAATTACTAAGGAAACGAGAGTGTTTTCGATGAACTCTGGCACCCAAAGTAAGATTTAACTTGTGTTTAGGGTGCCAGCGTCCTCGCCTATGATTTGAACATACAGCAGTAATTGTAAGACGAGCACAGAATATCATGATTAAATTATAATAATAATATATTACTTAGTTAATGCAACTATGATGTATCCTGTTTATCTACCTATATATGGTTGTGTTTATGTGTGTGAGCGAGACATAATATTATGATGAAAACCTGTGTATTATGAAAGTCATTATAAATATAATTCTGAACATACTTATTACTTTATTTTATATATATAACGTTGTGCATGTGCATGTGCATGCTGTATTCAATATTTTAGGCCATGCAGTGTTGTTTTTTTTTAAGTTTACTTAATATAGTTAGTAGAATAGTTGTGTGCTAGCTGGCATAATGGCAAATAATTTTAATATTTTTGTGTTTCGTAATGTTAATTACTTATTATATAGGTATAGAATCCAGTTCTTCTAACTGAACAGACAGCAGTGCTGCTGGGGAGTTTGTTCCGCCACTTCTTCTTCCCAGCTAAAGCACTAGGAAGTGGTGAAGGGTGGGCGTTTTGGGGGGACTGTCTTATGTGATTTTGACGTTCAAAAAGTGCTGATTCTCAGCCTAATTTGAATAATTAATGACTTTTGATTTTGAGTATGTAAGTTTATTGTATTGCCCCATTTGTGAACCTTTCAATTTTGAAATTTTGAAAAAGTGCTGATTCTCAGCCTAATTTGAATAAATGACTTTTGATTTTGAGTATGTAAGTTTATTGTATTGCCCGATTTGTGAACCTTTCAATTTTGAAATTTTCAAACAATTCTACGATTGTAATTAAGTAGATATGGTGCGTTACATTAAATAAATTATGGTTAAAAATATGGATAGGGCAATTCCGTAGCTATTTTTAAGGCCCGTCCTCAGAGGCGTAGCACGTAGTTAGTTTACTCGTCTATGAAACTGCGCTTCAGATGGGCAGTGGACCTTTTTAGTCTACCTTATTACAAAACACGTCAGCTCTGGCAGTGCCAGCCAGCCTCCTCCTCACAGCTGACAGGACGGCAGCCGGACCCGCGGCCCTCGCCAGACACAACGTGGCTCGCAGCTGAGCACTTTGGATCACGTCTTTATCACCACCCACCTAACACAACAGATGAGACAGGTTAGATTTCATGAAGGAGCATTAAAGTACCAACATACACACATCAAAAGTGTCTAGGGATCAACATATATTTTTGCAATAACTTTTCTCCTGATTGATATTAATTTAAATTTTCTTTAAGGATTCATAAAATAAAGTGTTTTCGTTTGTCACAGTAACGATAAACCAAGTCACCTTTGCATTAATAAAGAAATTTGCCATTTTCCTAATAAAGGGATTTTTGACATTTGAACCACTAACACAAAAGTTCGAAAAAAAGACTGAAATAACAGTTTTCTTTAAAATTTTATTGGGTAACTTAAACAATTAATAATCCGTGTTTCTACCGCGAACACTAACAACACAAGAACATCGGTTTGGCATACTCAAAATGAGTTCATCCAAATCACGCTGTGGAATGGCCGCCCATGTTCGTTGCAACAACAAAAAAAGGTCTTCTTGCGACTGGATACCCTCCATATTCGGCAGAGCTCTTCTCTGTAGCATATCCCATGCATGCTCAATCGGGTTCAAGTCTGGCGACTGAGCAGGCCAGGGCAGGACATTGATGTTAGCTGCGGCGAGAGTCTGTCTTACAACTCTTGCGGTGTGCGGTCGTGCATTATCATGCATTAACTGAAATAAGGGACCGATTTGCACTTGTAGAGGAACGATGACGTCTGATACAATCGTCTCAGCATAAATTTGAGCGTTGAGGTTGCCTCTGATCCAAATCAACTCAGTTCTTCCGCCGATCCAAATACCCGCCCATACCATGATGGTTCCACCACTATAAGGATGGACTTCCTGGCAGGATTTTAATCGCTGTTGGCGTCCAGGGGTTCTCCAGTGTCGTATACGTCTTGTATCCGGTCTCATACCAAAACGAGACTCATCAGAAAAGCACACGAAACGCCATTGTTCTTCTGCCCAATTTCTGTGTTCAAGAGCCCATTGATATCGAATCCTACGATTGTGCATTGCTATAGGTGGTACCCGTAGCGGTCTTCGGGAATGAAGGTTCACTTCATGCAAGCGGTTTCTGACTGTTTGGTCGCTAATTAAGTTCCCTGAAGAGTGATGAAGCCTCACGGCTAACATCATGGCGGTTATTGTTGGAGCTCTTCGAGTTAAGATTTGAATGTATCGGTCTTGTCTCCGTGTGGTGCAGCGATACCGTCCTCCATGGCGCTCAGCCACGGTACCAGTGCTTCGGTAACGTGTCCAAAGTCGATTGATAACACTCTGACTTGTATTCAGAGCTAAAGCCACAGTACGTTGCCGGGAACCAGCTTCTATCATTCCCACGGCTCTGAGCATTTCTTCCCTGCTTAAATGACGTCGCCGCTCCATAATAACGTTGGTTTTAATCAGTAGTAGGGAAACAGTAGCACTAATAATGTCTTCAATGCGTTGTATGGTTTTATAGGGAAAATATTGACAGCTGATTTTCATCTTTTACTCGAATTTGATTCACAGTTCCTGATTCAAATTATGAAATGCACCAAAAAGGATCCATATAAATTTATAAAATCATAAATTTATTACAAAGCCACATCTTAATCTCAAGAAATCCGCATAAAAATGCTTGATCCCTAGACACTTTTGATGTGTGTATAAGCTAATGTAAGACGGACCGCAGGAGGCATCTGAAAGGCATGACCCTTTGCAGAGTATTGAAGTGGCTTGCGTCTTTGGGCACCTTATAGACACCTAGTAGATTTTCAAAACCTAATATTGATGCCTTGTTTCAACCACCTTCGGATAAGTTTAACTCGAATTATCTGGGAAATAATTTCATACAAATTCTGTTCCAATTATTTTAATTTAGTTGGTTGGTTAGGTACCTACAGGCTATACGAAGAATGTGAAACAGGCCTTTAGGTTGCCTCTACGACCAATATTCTGGGTCGCAAAAAATAACTGTGCACTACTTACGCCAATCATGCTGGGATCAAAAATGAGGTCGACGATGTGATGCAGCGCGAGTCGTTGTAGTAAGGCATGTGGCAAGGCTGCAGGGAGCGGTTCTCTTGCCATGCGCGAGATCAGCGCGGGAAGAAGTTGCCGTGCGCAGTCACTGCTTGCGCCCCGCACAAGAGCGCACACGGCGCCCTCTGCCGGGGCTCTTGCAGCTGCTACCTGTTCCACAGATGATAACTGTTATGTCAAGGTACTCTGATGCAAGGATCTTTTGGCTCCGAATAACGTTGAAAAGGAGGCGCTGTTGGTAAACATTTGTGAAATAGTTCTTTTAAATGTATTAAAAAACAAGATGACGGCGTTAGCTCCGATTTTGGCTACGCGCCAAATGAACCTGATAGCGTTATACTTACCTACCTACCTGTTCCGAAACCAATCGTGTTGACTTTTTTACTGCAGATGTCCAGACATTGTTCCCTAATCAGCGAAACTCACTGCAGAACAGTGTCTTCGTTTTATGTAGCTCTTGTTGTTTCTCTAGTTCGCTGTGCATATTTTGCAATTGAGGGAAACTATGGCGATAATTATTATTATGTTAACTTTTCTCTACCGTCCACGAGGAGCATTCTTATGATTAAAAATTCAGCACGAGCTTACTGGACAAGTAAATTATAGGTACATTTCGTATTCAAAATACCCTAGTTGCTCCCTACTTATTTGTGAAATTCTAAAAGTCTAGACATTAAATGCGGCGCTGGTGTATTCATAATGACTGTCTGCATAAATATAATACGCGATACAAGTAAGTATTTTTATCAGCCACTTTGACACGCGACGTGAATAAAGTCCGTCCCCATTAGATAAATATTTTAACTACCACAATAATAGTGGTAGACGAGTCGTTAAAACGAAACTCTATCCAAATAGCTATTATACCTATCTGGCTGTTGTCATACGGACAATAGGCAAATGAACTTCCAAAAGACTAAATGAAGGAACCTAGTTTCAGTATTTTGCCTTCCCAAAGTCATAAGTTAACAACCTTTCTAAAAAAAACTTTTCAATCAACCTCGGTTAATCGACAGCAAAGTTATGTTTTTGAAAAGTTCTTTAGTTGTATGAAGCCCTTTGTGGACACAGAAGCTCGTCTCTGGAATGGCAACGCATCTGAGCATCTGACAAGCGTCAACCTTGTGCAGTTGAGAAAATAAAATTATAGTAAAAAAAAAATAAGTTTTTTTTTCGGAACTTTTATTTATGTAGTTAGTACGAATTTGCCCACCAACCTTATTTGCACTTTAACTTCCAACTTTCCCCCATGCTTGTATTTTAAGAATTATCATTATCTAAGTATGTATTTGTTTTAGTTCATCGTGTGAGCGATACATCATAAATGAAGGTGGCGTACAAACGTAGAATTGGAAATTGCCAATGCGGGTTTGCTCTAACTGTAATTTTTCTACTAAACCGTCAAAAGTATTGTTTGCGTAAAAATTATTCTAAAAATACGAATCAGCAGTGGAATGTCAAAAGTCAAGTCAATGCAGTTGAAATTACCTCCCATACAAGATGAAAGATGATGCTAAAGGCTGTCTTTAAAATATCGCTTTTAACGATAAGACCGCTCATTCTGTCACGTGTCACCATAATTATGTTAAAATAAAATTATCAGTAATGTATATAGGTGTTCCTACATATTATAATTAAGAGTATTCTGTCTGTCTCTTCTTCTCTATCTGTTCTTTATTTTACTTCGAAGGTCCTAGTTTATCATTTGTGGCTACAAGTTACAGCTACTACAAGTTACATATAAACATAATGTAGCATTGCATATGTAAGCGGGCACGCCCTTTATGCCAGGAGGCTTTTTATTATGTATTAAGTTCTGTTTGCGTTTTTGTTTTTATTATTTATTTCTGCTTGAGTATAGTTTTAAATATTGGCGTGTGCTAGCTGACATATGGCAAATAATTTTAATATTTTTGTGTTTCGTAATGTTAATTACTTATTACTATATGTATAGAATCCAGTTCTTCTAACTGAACAGACAGCAGTGCTGCTGGGGAGTTTGTTCCGCCACTTCTTCTTCCCAGCTAAAGCACTAGGAAGTGGTGAAGGGTGGGCGTTTTGGGGGGACTGTCTTGTGTGATTTTGACGTTCAAAAAGTGCTGATTCTCAGCCTAATTTGAATAAATGACTTTTGATTTTGTCTGTTATCTGTTAGTACTAAGTAGAATCGTGGGGTGTTATTTACCTCATTATAATTGGCGCCAAGCCAGGACAAAACTTCAACAAGATGAGTCACGATCCTCAGCACTGAGAGACCAAGAAGGATAAAGAAGAACCAAGAAGGACCAAGAAGGAAAAGAAGGGATAAAGAAGATTTACCTCATCGCTCAGGGCCCACATGTGGTGCACGAGGGAGAGTGCGGCCGGCTCCACCTTCCTCACGCTGCTGGTCTCCAGTAACGTGCTGTGGAGCTGGTCCGCCGCCCGCACCGCCGCTATCCAGTTTTCCTAGTACAAAACATGATAGGAAGACTTGAAAAACAAGTAAGTGACTCAAGTCAATAATTTATTTTACCCGGCGCCATCAACTGAGGACAAATGCATACTCTGGGCTGCAGCTGAGAACTTCCTAATAGAAAAACCCTAGAACTTTTGCCCGATCAGGGGAACGAACCCAGGGCTCCATGCTCAACAGTCGCGTTTACGAGCACTAATGTATTTGGTACAACAATTTTTGATACTATACAAAAGACACTAATGTACGAATATATGTGTGTGTGTGTGTTGTATGTAATTATCGATTAAAGCCATTCCAAAATAACTAATATGGTCTACATACATATTCTAAGTACAACTTTTTCTAAACTTGGATATATGAAGACTTTGAAAATAATGATACTGTACCGTGTTATGCAGCTGATCGGACACATGTTGCGGGACCACCCCTAATTCTTCCCAGTCGTAATGAGCTCGCAAAGGAGTTGGAGTGCGCGGAGTTAAGATGTCAGTCTCCTTCGGCGGCGACGACGCCAGGAGACTTAACACGAACCTATACGTCCAAGAAATAGAGCAATAAGACATACGGAATACCATAACCAGCTACCATATCAATGATTGACTCGTCTAGATATATCAGTCACGTACCCATCACGCTCCAACTCTACCCTCGTTTGATGACGACGCGGTGACAATGACGGACTACGCTGCAAGTTATGCAGAACCTCCACCTCCTTATGTGGCTCCACAGGACTCCGAGAACTGCGCCCAGACTTCTCTGGAGGCCGCACTTCAGCCAATGATAACGCCAAACCTGACATTTCAGGCATTTTATCTTCCTCTTCATCGTTCTTCGATCTAAAGTAATCGTACAACTCGCTCAAAGACTTCGATTTTACTTTAACACCATTATATTTTGCTACGTACGTCGGATTCTGCAACTTAGTATGAATAACTGGCAGTGGTATACCGCTCTTTTTTCCTTGCTTATTTTGTGAATCTCTTTCTAATGCCTCTCGCTTTATTTCATTCATTCTACTAACTATACCAGGTGTTACAGGTGCCAAAATTTCTTTATAATTGTCTCTTCCTATCTGCTGTTTATGAATGTTGTTGTCATCCTCGCTTGTTAATAAGTTATCGCTGTCAGGGGTCCTTATTTTAACACTCTCACCACCAAAACGTACTCTTTTAACCACAACATCCGTGTCCTCAGATTCACCATCACTATATTTTAACATATTTCTGTCTGAGCTATCGTAATCGTCTTCACTTCCTGTATTCTTATCAGATTCAGTCTCATTCTCTTCTAAAACGGTCATTGTGATCGCTGTATCAGAATCAAATTTAATTTCCGTTTCAATTATAACTTTTGCAAAATGATTATTATAAAAAGGTATAGGCTCAAAAGAATCTTCAGAAGATGAATCAGTCGACACCCGAATGGGGCCCGTATGGTTATTATTAAAAACATGATTAATTTTTACTAAAGGTTGATTGTTATTATGTCTATAGGCAGTTTTTCTCGGGGCGTAATAAACATCCATTGAATCTTCATCGTAAGTTTCACACAAATGTCGAAATCTTTCCTGAACTTTGGGATTTAATCTAGAAAGATATATCATGTAATCCCGTGGTCCACAAGCTCTCCTTAGTTTCAGTAGAGATCTCTGCGCGACGTCTCTATGCGCCGGATCGAAGAGCTTCTCGCCTAGAACTTGAAATATTGGTAACATATCTAGGTGTGAGTGTCTTCTTTTCAATATGCCCATCACGGAAGGTATCGATAAAATGAGGCCTGTAATAACGTTCACTTTTGTGTCAATATTCGCGGAATGAGGCCTTATGTTGTGGTAGGAACATTTGTCTAAAATAGCTCGCGCTGCACATTCAACGTCTTCGCAGTGCGTGCAGAAGACTTTTAGTGCATCCAGCGCAGCTTTCCGAACGTTAGGAGAGTTGTGTCCTAGGTTGTCGACGACTTGGTCGAACGGAAACGACAGCGCATTCCCAGAGAGCGGCAGAAGATCAGCTAAGACACGAAGTGCGTGAAGGCGTACTTCCCACTCGGGGTGCGTGAGGCGGTCCCTTATCGCGACGTACAGCAGCTCAACGTCGAGGTCGGGCGGCAGGGCACGCGCCCGCAGCACGCGGTCCCACAGCGGAGCCAGAGGCGGCGGCGGTGTCTCGGGCAGTTGCATGGTGGTGGACTGACGGCGAGGGCTCGCGTGCCCGGCCGGGCCGCGTCGCGCCGCACAACTGGGTTAATGGTCGGACGGTAAGCCACGCCGCCCCTGACCAATCGATGGAAACACATACCTACGTGTAGCGGCTACGGGCACACGTACACATTCGCGTAAACGCGCACTTACTCGCAACATAATAATACTGGATCATTAGCATAATACTAATTTGCATGGAATAATACTCAAGTCGGCGAAACTGTTTCGTTTCCTCTAAGATTACAGACGATAAATAATAATAACTTGCGCTAATCTGCCTATTACTTGAAACTGAAAAGTTGCAAATGTGGAGAAAACGTTTTCTATGAATTTCTTATCTGCACGTGTTACACAAATTAGAGGGTAGAATTACAAAGTTGTATGTACCTACTTAGGTTAGGTATATTATGAAATGTAGAATGCAGATCAAGTTTATAAAGAGGATGTAGGTAATTAGGTATATGATTATTTAGTAGGGCACTTGTACAAAATGCCTCGGATGCTAAAAGGGTTTATTTGGTTTACCTACTTACTGTCACCTAAATACCGATCCAATTATTCGAATTTCTCAGCAACCTACGCATTAAATAAGTTGAAAAGGGATTCTTTAAAGCCCTAATTAATTTTTATGGCTCTGTAAATCCTTTATAAGTCTTTATATCAATCCATTTGATAAGAATTCAGGCCATTTTGACACCAAGGCCAAGACCTTCGGATTTACACCTAAGGGAGGCCTTGAGGTGCGTTAAGGGGCGTCTAAACGGGCTATATTTTACGACAATTTGTGGCTGCAATACTGTGGCCGGCAACATTGCTAGCAATACCAGCCACACTATGCAATATTTTAAGGATGGCCCGGCATTATAGCCAGATATTTTTTGGTATGTCAAAATGTTTTTATGTGTAGCCGGCGTGTGGCCGAACGATCGCCTCGCAATCGAAAATACTGCAATATATCTGGGCCATCTATATTGTTGTTCTGTTTTACTGTATATGCGCGTCCCTTTCTCCCTGCGACGTGAAGTACTTTGCGTTTCACTTTCTGCGCGACGTGAAGTGTGCTGCGAGTGCTGCGACGTCCATCGTGTATAAATCTGTGGTGTGGCGATATTCTGTGCTGTCAGCAGCTGTCATTCTTGTGCTTCTCTGCTTTCCTCTCACAGAGTACATTTTTATACAGGGAAAAATATATGGTGGAAAAAATAAGGTGCTATAAAAATATCTGCCACGGCTGCAATGGGAGACAGTATTGTGTTTATAGATTACAAAAGTAAAGATAAATTATTGATTATTTGTCACATTTTTTTTCATACAAAAATAATTACGTATAAAATTGAATTGATTTTTTAGCATAAAACCATCCCGTAGACTTATAAGCTGTTGCCGCACCGCACCGAATTCATTCAAAAACGCCGGCGACGACATGCAAAAACTGTTGCCATTCTGATCGGCCCCGCGCGCCCCTACCCACACCCGCACTACCCCGTTCGTCGCAAGCGCCAGCCGACGCGACCGCCCGCTCGCCAGTCGGCCCCCGCGCGCCCCCACGCTCACCCGCACTACCACGTTCGTCGCACGCGCCAGCCGACGCGACCGCCCGCTCGCCAGTCGGCCCCCGCGCGCCCCCACGCTCACCCGCACTACCCCGTTCGTCGCACGCGCCGTCGCCAGTCGCCATCAGCGTACGGGACTTTTTAAACGGTGTGTGGTACGGCGGTGAAAGGTGGATAGGCCGAGGAGGGCCAGTGCCGTGGCCTCCTCGCTCACGGGTTTAACCCCTCTAGACTTTTTTTTGTGGGGTCGTGTAAAGGACCTTGTGTACGGCCAAACCGGACATGACATTAGAAGTGTGGAAGAACTAAAAAGGCGCATCAAACGCGCATTTAGGCAAGTTAAAAGTGAAACGGACACATTAGATAAAGTGAAGAGACATCCCAGCCAACACATAAGCCAGATAGTAGCGAAAATATACGACAATAAGCAGTGTCAAGCTTTATTACTTTTGTATTACAGCTGACGTTATGGCTTTATTTTGAATAAGAGAGTTCTTAAATTTAAATAATGTTGTAAGCTTACTAAATTCTGTATAAAGTTCGCGGTATTTCTTCAAGCTGAATAGTAATCAAGAGTAGAATCTGCTAAACAAGCGATATTCAAATAAAAGTAATTGAAACAGCTATTAGCTGCACAGTAGCTGAAGTTTTTGCATTGTCCTGTATAACATATTTAAACAAAGCGGTTAAACAGCAAAACGCTGAATATTAGACGAAATATTTTCTTTACGCTGCATAGTGTACGAAATGGTACTAATTTATTCAGAAGCTGAATACTTTAGATTTTTTCTTCTTTACACAGCAAACTTCTGCATAATTGAAAATAAACTGCTTGTTTTACCTAACTTATAGCGCTATAAGCGAACAATTGTCTTTATGTTCAGCTTAAAACAATATCAGTTACAAATGTGAGTATCTTAAGCAGCAAATAACTGATTAGTCGAAGATATCTATGTTTATATCCAGTTATTTCACCATTTTGTATCAAAACTTGATAAGTGCTGCATCAACAACATATATGCCTCCTCAGAAAAATAAAATAACAAAAGCGTAAATGATTCATGGAAAAAAAGAAAGAGAACGGGAGGAATAAGAAGAAAGTGTTCACGAGAGTATTTAAAGATAAAAAATAACATCTGTGCAGTAATAGAAAAGAGTTTGACAACTGATACAAATAGGCCCGGGTCAAGTGCGAGTCATACCAATACAGTTGAAGAGGGTTCTGTATACGACGATTGTGCATCACCATCAGGATTAGTGATTCAAACAAATAGACCGGGTACAACTGTAGGTGCAGTTGACGAGAGTTATATGTGTGACAATCTTTAATCTTTATTTATAATTTATATAATATAATATAATAATCAATCAATAAAAAAAAAAAATGTAATATAATAATCTTTATTTATAAATCTTTATTTTGTGATATACGAGAAGATGTAGTAACGCGTGGACCTTGTTGTTGGTCGTAATCGGTATCATCCGTATCTGTTCTGTTCAACATTTGAGATAATTCTTCCTCAGCTTCTTCAACAGTTTTGAAATGATCGCGTTTTAATCTACAGTTGTAGGTGTTCCAGTCCGGCTGTGGTAGGATTGTAGGGTTCTTGCAAAGTAGCTCGGCATTTTTTTTTGGCCAGTATAATTATTTTCCTTTTATCTCCCAAGAAGCGGGCACTGTAGATAATTCTACCCGGCCTTTTCGACGAGTTGAAACGATTTTGAACATGTTTCTGAAAAAATATATAATTTTTCTATAACACTTCAAAAATATAACTTACCAACATTGAGATGCATTGAAATGCAATCTCTCAAAAACAAATCTCGATCGAAAATCTCTCGAAATAAATTTCTAAAAACAAATCTCGATGTTTACGATTGTATCTTGCTTATCATACCTACCTAGCTTACTTATTGACAACACGAGCGCGACAAGGAAGCTACACGTTACATTTACTGCCACAATATTGACTGAGCAAAGCAACAGCGCAGCGAGTGTGGCCGAGCGCAAACTGATCGCAAGCCGAGCGCCCATTTGAAGCGTTGTGGTGGGAAAGGAAGCGCGGTACTTAAAGCGGCCTCTACACGTTAGCCGTGTTTGCCGAACGGGACGGCGCTATACCAGAAAGAAAGACGCAAATAATTCAATCTCTTTTTTAGTATAGCGCCGTCCTCTTCTGTTCGGCAAACACGGCCACCGTGTAGAGGCTGCTTTAGTTTGCAACTACCTACATTTTGCTGAATGTTTATGTTTATATTTTAGTGGGTAATATAAACAATTGTGTAACTAAATATAACGCAATGCGTCATTCATAGTAGTACTGTAGATAACTTGAAATACTTAATAGTGGGTCCTACCTACATTAGTATAGGTCACATGTAACTCAACCTCAAATATTCATAGATTTATGTTCTTCAAAAAGAACCCTAACAAGCTGCATAAGAGTATACTGCATTATGTAATTTATGAGATGTTTCTGAGAAATGTATAATTATTGTACTTTAAACCAAATCATTTCTGGATATGTAGTCGTATGTGAACCATTATGCAGAAAAATGCAAAATAATCACCGAAACTGACACTTTTATTCAAATTGGCCGTCCTCCATTAACTAACGTTCGACATAACCTCTTTTTATAAAAATCCTCAACATTTATCTTATGAAACACTTGTTTAGTGAGTAGCAAACATTAGCGGTTATACAAAATTTTATTCTCATTATTTGCCGGGACTGAAATTTGATAAAAAGTATTAGATAATTTAATTTAAATATTATTTTACATTTGTTTACCTTTTAAATTGTAGCTTTATCTTAAGGCGCTCAAAAAATGTACAATAATCATATTGATAATTCACAGTAAAGTGCCATGCGTTTATATAATTCACCTTAAACTTATTTAAAATGTATGAAACAATTTACTTACCAAATTTTTGAAGACGACGTGACGATCGTTACCTCCATTACAATTTTTTTAACTAAGTATCACAAAATAATCTCGCGTCACGATGAAAAAAGACATGTTTATTTTTTTTACTTGCATAATTTCTTTATAAAACTTCCCTTGATATCGGATTTTTGAATATCATTTGAATATCTGAACTCACAAATTATCAACTGCATAAAAGATGTATAATTTCTGGACTAAAGAATAATCAGAATTTATGCAGAAGATATTCAGGGTGTTGTACATTTATTCAGCTGCTATGTGACTATTAATCAAATGTTATCCAAATTGAAGCAAGATATTTTGTGCCCAAATTGCTTGAATATCATCTGGTATAAGCGCTTACACAGAAGTTATTCAAAAACTTTATCCAGCTTATAGTCAAAAGAATTGCTTTTACGCAAAACTTATTCAGCTAATCTGTGTTGATTGGGATGTACGTAAGCGTGCCTACATTTATGTGCAACGCGAAGGCGGACTTGTGCAACAGTTTTGTAGATAAGTAGGTAGGGAGTGTGTAAATAACTGTAAATACAGTGCAATTGTTGTAAATAAGATGATTAACTTTTAAACACGCCAAGTTACTGTAATTTATCGTTATTTGATATTAATCTAAGTACCTATTGTTGGGGCCCTCAGCACCAGCGGGGTGCCTTAGGACCACAACAACAACAACAACCTATTGTTTAAAAATAATAAGAAAAAAATTGCGATTCTTACACTAACTTGACAGTCCAAAGCCTGTTTTAAGTGTGATGGGAAGTTTATCATCATAGTTACGTCAGTTTTTTGGAAGAATGCGGTAGCTGGTAAGTAATTGCACTTTTAAAACACTTGGCGTATTATTGCGTACCTAGTAGATTAGGTAGTGACGAACTAGTCAGCTGATATCAGTTTTCATTCAAAGAACAGATGGAAAGAGATAGCAGTTGTTTTCATTGACGAAGCGACCCATCGCGCGTAATTTGTGAACCACATTATGCAGAGTAGAGTCAATGTTATTTTAACTACTTTATTTTCTCAAATTGAATTAACTGTTCCGGGGTACGAAATTTCTTCACTATTGTAATCTATAAACACAATACTACCTCCCATTAAAGCCGTGGCAGATATTTTTATAGCATCTTATATATATTTTTTTTTTCTTTGTTTTTTTTTTTTCGCTCTTAGACATTCTTGTAAAATTTTTAAATAAGTATTTATCCAGCATTAATTCCTTGTCTACGGAATCCAAAGTGTCACGCCTACTTAGGTAGGGTCGAATCCACATTCGTGTCCTTTTTTTTCGTTTTTCTGCCAAAGCAATGTAAGCGGCTGCGATGAGCGTCATTTCGTCGGCCATTGTTGCTGGATTGTGTGGCTCATTAAAGGGTTCTGAATCAAAGGCCATACTATTGCAGCCATATTGCAACATGTTGCCTGCAATTGATTGCTCAGCCATAAAATGCACTAAAATGTTTTTTTGATGGCTGGGCAATGTTTGCCAATAATTGCAGCCACAAATTGTCGTAAAATATAGCCCGTTTAGACGCCCCTTTACAAAACAATGCATAACAACATGCAAAAAATCCACGATTAATTCTTTCGCACCGATTGTGTTTTTTGCCATTGCTTCGTTACTGGTATGAAATATGTAGTAAATAATTTCGATTTAACTTTATTTCTTAAACTGACTTGACTGACTGATGTTTAGGTTCCAGTGATAGGTGCGAGGCTAGGGCGGATAGTGGAAGGGGGCCGGGGCAGGGGCACCCCTCCCGGATTAAGTTAAAGCTTTTATAACATTCGTTTCGTTTGTGCACGTTTCCTGTGACAATAAAAACTAGCGAGCGATCTTTCTCCACCTTGCTGGTTGAACACATAATTATCTTTGCAGCAGTATGGAAAAAGAACGTCTGAATGGATTGGCCTTAATGCTTAACCATCATGACATATTGCTTCAATGATGTACTTACTACGCTGACGAAGTACCTACTGGATATTTTCAGCAGCAGTGGCGACATTACTAAGGTGCAAAGTGGTGCGGCCAGTTCGGGCCCAGAGGTCTGCAAGCCAACAATGCGCTGGCCTAGAGCCTCAGTCGGCGAGAAGATGAGAGGATAAAATAAAGCTAAAAAGATAGCGCGGTCCTAAGGGCCTCGCGCCTCCCAAAGTTTATGCAGCTTCCCTCAACTCATAAAAAATATTTAGTTAATACCTACCAGCGGCGGATACAGGGGCGCATGAAGACATCTTGAGCTATTTATATAGGTAACTACGAGGGGGCGTTTTTAAGTTCGCGGAATGGAGGGTGAGAAGTGAAAATGAAAATACTAAATTATTTTTCTTTTTCAATATATTCACCTGCTACCCTTAAACATTTTTCAGATCTTTCAATTAGCTTATGTATACCTTCATAAAAAAATGCTTTGAAAAATAAGCTGAAACCGCGTCCTTCATTTCTTCATCAGTTGAAAATTTCTTCCACGAAGTTCTTTTTTCAGTTTTGGGAAGAGGTAATAATCACTGGGAGCCAGGTCTGGGCTGTAGGGTGGATGGTCTAAAATATCGAAGCCCACCTTATGCAGGGCAGTCAACGCAACACGGCTCTTGTGAACAGGCGCGTTGTCGTGAAGAAGAAGGACACCTTTGGTCAATTTACCCCTCCTTTTTTCTTTAATGCTTGCTTTCAACCCCTCGAGGATAGAAGCATAGTATTCTTCGGTTATAGAAACGCCTTTATCTTTATAATCGGTAAACAGGATCCCTTCTGAATCCCAAAACACTGTTGCCATGATTTTTCCAGCCGATTGTGACACTTTAAACTTCTTGGGTGGTGGTGTGCCTTTTTTGTGCCACTGCATAGAGTCTTGTTTCGACTCAGGTTCATAATGATGAACCCAAGTTTCATCTCCAGTAATAATTCGACTTAATAGTCCATCCTTATCTTCGTTACAGAGGTCCAAAAACGTGCGAGAACACTCCACGCGGTGTTGTTTTTGAGGCGGCGTGAGCATTCTTGGCACCCATCTTGCACTGACCTTTGTCATGCTAAGATGATCGTGTAGAATTTTGAAAATTGTCGTATCTGATACTACAACCATTTCTGCAAGCTGTTTCTTATTTAGTCTGGCATCTTCCAATATTATTTTTTAGACTTTTTTAATGATTTCCGGAGTAGTTACCTCGATCGACCGTCCGGGCCGTGGGTCGTCTTCAAGTGAGGTCCTGCCTTGTTTAAAGAGACTGTGCCACTTGTAAACCATGGTTTTACCCGGGTAAGAATCCCCGTAAACGGATTCCATCTCTTCCAGTATATTTTGAACTGACTTTCCTTGCTTGGTAAGGAACTTTATCACTGCACGGTACTCGATTTTTTCCACAATTCACACTTTCTTCTCAATTGAGTTGTTTGCTTGACGATAGTTCAAAGACTAATGATCCAATTAAGATAAAACCTGGTATTTATACTAATATTGAGTGGCTGAAGTTGTGGTCATCCCGATAATTACCTATTGTTATCCCCTCCCCCCCATTCCGCGAACTTAAAATCGCCCCCTCGTAAGTAATAACAAAATAATCAAGTCACATGCAAAGTTTAAGAAAACTTTACTTAAACTGTTTAAACACACTTTTAAGACAATGCCACACATCTTATGATATAAAAAAGTAACAATTTGAGTTCCAATTTTTCCTGGAAAATTGGTTAATTAGGTACCTACATAGTCGATAGGACAATCAATGTCAAGGTGAGTGTTCAACAGAGCTAAGCCATTAAGTACATCCTCCTCCATTGTCGACCTCCATGTCTTTGTGCGCCGCAACGTTGAAAAACTTATTTTCATCCCACCATCTCGGAAAGAGTATTTTTTCATCCCACCATCTCGGAAAGAGTATTTTTAATCTTCAATATCTGAGTGGAAAAGCCGTTTTTATTCTCTAGAGGATAAAGTAAATTGAATTTAGAACATCGTGTGCACTAAGTTTGTGAATTAAAAAAAAACATTAAACCTATTTACTGCTACCTCTATGGTGCCGAATATATCATACAACTTTTTTTTAATTTGTTAAAAACTCAGACTCGGAACCTTCTTGGTGTTCTTTTTTCAATTTGCTTTGTACGCGGTTCTTTACGCGGCATTTTTTCACGTCATTGTTAAACCTTATATTAAAAACAAGAAACTTGAAAACAAGTGAAAAAACTAAAATGAGTGATTCTAGCGACGAGGAAGTTTGCTTGACGCCAACAGAATTGACTGAAACTGTTAATACCTAATGCGCAAATGAGCTTTCTCCCTCAACAATCACGCGAGAAGTATTTAAAACAGTACGATATGTTCAACACGTGGCGACTAGCAAAAGGAGCCAAAACTTTCTCAGAAAACGTTTTGCTGGCATATTTTATAGAATTATCCGAGAACAAGAAAGCAAGCACTCTATGGAGTACGTATTCGATGCTAAAAGCAACAATAAAGATGAAAAAAGACAAACATATCGATACCTATCCTAAATTAGTGGCATTTTTAAAAAGAGCCTCATCTGGTCATCAACCAAAAAAATCGAAGGTTTTCACAGTATCTGATATTGAAAAGTTTCTTAACGAAGCACCCGATTCCGTATATTTGGCGGCAAAAGTAAGTCAGTTGCACATTCAGTATCTACTTAAGTATATTAATCTCAATTAAATAGTATACTTAGTAGATGTTGATAGGCATAATTATGCGTTCATATCAATTTTATTCATTTATCTACTACAATACTCTTTACGTTACAGGTTGTTCTTATTATTGGAATAAACGGAGCATGTCGAACTAATGAACTAACACAACTTAATGTCAAAAACATTGAGAAACATTCAGATGACTTACTATTAATTAATTTACCTAATACAAAGACAAAAAGAGACCGCAACTTCGTCATTCGCAAGGAATACGTAACGATTGTTGAGAAATATCAAGCCTTACGCCCGCCTAACACTCCAATCAATCGATTTTTTCTACAGTATCGCAATGGAAAGTGTGTTAGACAGCCTATGGGTACTAATAAAATTGGCAGTATCCCACGAGAAATAGCAACATTTCTTGAACTTCCAGAACCCCTGTTGTACACGGGTCATTGTTTCCGACGAACTTCAGCCACACTTTTGGCTGATTCCGGAGCTGATCTCCTGTCCCTTAAGCGCCACGGAGGCTGGAAGTCCAATGCAGTTGTAGAGGGATACATAGAGGATTCCATCCAAAATAAGTCTAAAATATGTGAAGGCATCGTAGGAGCCATTACACTGAAAGAGCCTCAATCGGATCCTTGGACTGGCCCTTCTACATCAAAAATAAGCCGTTATGAAACACCTAACCATCTCCCTCTCTCTCCAACATTCACGCCAAGGGAATCCGATGAATCGGTACAACTATTAAGTATGACAGATAGTTTACCGAAAAACAGTACACAAGTGACTAACACCAATATTACAGTACCAAACAAAAATATTACACTCAATTTAAATAACTGTAGCAACGTTACTTTAAAATTTTCTTAATTATACCTTAGTATTATTTTGTTATAATTTAAAGATTATTCTGTAATACTTACCTGTCATAATGTAGTAATTAATACCTAAACTGAAATAAAAGTGTACCTATCTTGTGATTGTAAACGTATTTTTTTTGCATTTAGTCATTTCCTCGCTGAGGTGGAATGAAAAGTTACGTGTTGCACTCGAGTGCAAAGATTTTTCACCTCGTGCTCTTTTGATTCCCTCGCTAACGCTCAGGATTCTAATTTTAAATCACTCGCTGCGCTCGTGATTCAATTTTAGAATCCTTCGCTTGCTCGGTCATCAAAATTGAACACGCGGTTAAAAAGCAACTTTGCACTCTTGTATAACAAATAACTATTCTACTGTAGCAATAGATAAAGGTAAACAAGCAAATAATAGGTCCTACCTTTGAAATTGCCGTTTTAGTATACTTGCCATTTGAAACGTAATTTATGTATGACTGGCAATAAATTCTAAATTTAAAAAAAATATTTAAAAATATGGAATTCTATTTTGAAAATCAGTCATTTGTTTATTGATTAATGTTTTGTTTTTACTAAATTTGTATATTTTTCATTAATACGGACACGATAACAATACGAGTAGGTAATTATGGAAGAATACGAGTTCCGTCGCGGTAGCAAACAAACTGCTCGCAACATTAATTAATTACGTGTACGGAATGAACACTACAAACGAACGCATGACTCGATAATGGGTGGAACGCTTCCGACATGGAAATTTGATCTAAAAAATTAACCCCGTCGTTGCCCAAAAACTAAAGTCAACAACGACGAATTAAAGGCGATAATGGTACTCAGTCTACGGCTGAGTTTGCAGCACAGACCAAATAGCCTTGTTAGCAGCAGCTTTCAAAGCTAGCATTAAAACAATATTTTCACTCCTCTTGCTCAAAAAGACCGTCATTGTGGCGTACCAGAGCGAAGAAAAAATTGCAATTCTTCCTCTAGGGGAAAAAGTTTTATTTTTTTATTTTTGTGTGTCAAATGACAATGAGCCTACAAAAACGAAAAAGTCTTTAGTCCTATGTAGAATAATCATGAATATAGACTCGACTTATTACTGTTTCATAAAAAAAAAACTTCATTTTATTTTTGAAAATGGAACTAAAATCGGCGATCTCTTTGGTAGAATGCATGCAATGCGTTGCGGCTGCAGAAGAAAAAACAAAAAAAAGACATTGGCGCGAAATCAATATAATTTTTCTCTAATTGCAAATTTAATTGGTAGTGACCACATAATTTTACAATAATGAAAATGTTATCATCTAGTGAGAATGGAGACCCTAATTTGCAAATAGAAGAGAAAGGAAAAGAACCACTCCACATTCATCTTCACAGAGGACTGAAATTAAGTTACCGGGAAAAAACATCTCGTTAAATATCCAGAATTGTACATTTAATTTTTAATAAAATAAACTACATATTTCATGTTGTATTGGATTGTTTTATTTTCTCGCAATCGTAGTGAAAAGTAGAGTGTAACACACGGCGCTAAAAACCCATTAAAACTCGGTTTCTATGTACTCCCTCGCTAAAGCTCGGGAGTAAAACTACCTCGTATATAATGGGTCATTTTAGCTCCTTGTATAACAATCTACTATTGTCCATTTGCGTAAATTTGGCAAGGTAAAAACCACTTGATAAGTGGGTGCCGCCAGCGCGACGAACTCGTTGAGGTATGCCTTGCGGGATTTTGAACACATTGTCACTTACGATAAAAAACGGATTCTCTTTGATATTCGTAAGCGGTCATCATGTTGGTTAGACCCTGGTTCAGCGCCTAGGCAATGCTTACCCCTAAAAAAGTCATGGTCACTGTTTGGTGGTATAATTCATCACAGCTTCTTACCAAATGGCACCCGCATTACCTACTGCGGATGTGTACTGTGAGGAACTGGACACAATGATGGAGAAGCTCGCAAATCTCCGGCCAGCCTTGATTAATCGCTCGTCCCCCCTGGTTTATTATAATTTTTTTCTATAATTTGGACGACTTCTTGGCAAGGAAAACATTCAATACCCGAGAGGCAGTACAAAATGCCTTTGAAGAGTTTGTTGGCTGCCGTACACCCGATTTCTTCAAGAAGGGTATTGAAAAATTACCACTGCGCTGGCATTGATGCATCGATAGCATGGGTGTATATTTTGATTGATAGAAATAAAAAATATTTATTAAATATAAAAATGACTTTGACTTTAACTGTATACTAAACGGCAATTTCATAGGTACAGACCTAATATTTTGTACAGCGTGTGCAAAGTAGACAACGCTTGCAGAACAGAATCAAAATCATTAATGCTCGTTTGCTTGTAGGTACTACCTATTGAAGAATCTCTGCCATTAGTCTCTTTTTAATCATTAAGGATGATTCTTCCAAGAACGACATTTCAGTTAAGCACTGATTCAATTTATGTGCCAGATCATTACCGTCATGTTTTAGCTGTGACTTGTGACTGAATGCAAAAGTATGTTGAATTTTAAGTGATAAATATTTTCTGAGCGAAACGATTTCTCATGTCAAAGGTAACATGATCCAGTGTTAGAATTAAAAAAAGTTCTTTTACAATAGGTATGTGATAGCATCGTCATTATGGTCGCAGTTTTCCCTGCGGCTTTGCCTGCCTGTAAGACGAGGAACACCCATCTCCACGCCTAACTCTTCATAACTGCCTTCGTCTCTCGAACAATACGAGAAAAGTGGCTACCAGCATTAGCTCTCATGCCGTCGTACACCTTGAGCGTCGAATCAAATTTTACTTTTATCGTCGCAGCCGTCCAAGCTAGGGTCTTGTAAGATTTTGCTGACTGGATATGTTCTATATACTCACAATGTCACTCAGTCAAAACAGCGTGATAATAAAACTCGCAATTAGAGAGAGCTCAAATGAGAATATTGGCTTTGGCAGCCTTTTATTCTGTCCCTCAAAGCCTCAAACAATGTATTTCTTTAAGAACTTTACAAACCGTTTCGAGATCAGAGCCGCTCCCAACCCATCTGGTTTGACATTGTGACTGCAGCGATTGTTTTAGGTGACTCTTTAATGTTGCGAACCACTTGCTAGACGCTATTAAGTAAAAGTCAAAATCAAAGCATTTATTTCAAATAGGCACATAAAAGGCACTTTTGAACGTCCGTAGATATAACAACCTTATCTAATGTTATCTCTATTGCATAGGACAAGGCTTGCAAAATTGCAATGAGTTCCAACGTCAGGACGGATACATCTGACATTATTTTAAAACCTGCTCTATAATTACAACTTGGATCGTAAAACGCTGCACCTAATCCATGAGCACCCTTAGACCCATCAGTATATAATTTCTGCCACCCACGATAATTGATATCCAATTCTCTCACAACTTCATTAACTAAGGTATTTGCCTCGTATCTTGATTTAGCTAGTGATATACTTACATTCCAAATCCATAATTAAGCATTTACGAAAATCAACAGCTGATAACCAAATTTCGAAAGTAAACATTGTAAGAATATCGACAGAAACACCGTCCATTTGTTTTACATCCTCGATTGTTTGTGTGAATAACGGCTTCTTTTTTATCCCAATAACTAATGTGCGTAAGAGCTCTCATTTCAGAAATTAAATTAATATTAATTACTATTATTTGACCAAGCACTGATTTTTAATAAATACTTATAGGCTAGATATTGTCTTCTAATAAATAAAGGGGCAATGTGTAACTCGCTCTCCATGACGTGAATCGGAGTACTTTTGATAAATCCGCCTACTACTCTCAAGGCTTGACTCTGAATTTTATCAAGTTTACTAATATGAGTTTTAGCACTACTATCGTATAAAATAAAATAAAACCGATGCGTAATCAATACGGCTTCTAATTAAAGTCATGTATATTATGTATAATCTTCGTAAATGTGTCATGTGCACCCCCCAAGCTATTCCTGCTAATAACTTTAATATACTTATTTAAGAATTTTGAGCATTTGTTGACCGTTTCGTTAATGTGTTTTCCCCAACTTAAACTCCTGTCTAGCCATATGCCTAAATACTTTACATTTTCGGAATAAACTAAAGGCTTTTCTAACCTTAAAACAGGTAGATTTTTTCTACGACCTCTACTGAACAGACAATATTGTGTTTTGTTTATAGATACCACCGACCCTAGTTCGCCTAATAACTCCACAACTAAGTTTAAACTATTTTGAATATATCGTTCACATATTTGAATGTCCTTATTACTGACATATATTACAAATACATCCGCGTATTGCAAAACTGACACATTTTGAAGTCTATGACATATTTTGTAGGTAATTAATTAAGTTAAAAAGTAGCGGAGAGAGAGGGTCTCCTTGTGCTAGACCTTTATTTGTGAACCTGCTTATTACATTACCGTCACACAACTGAATCTTCAAATGCCGCTCATTGAGAAACCTCCACAGGTACCTACTTACAAAGTTTGGTACCGATTCCTAGACTATCCAGTACATACCTATGCCGCGGCATCGATTGACACATTGTTATAAGCGTTTTCGATATCCAAAAAACAAGCTAATGTTGGCAGATCCAATCTGGATATAAGTAGCTATGTGGGTCAAACAGTCCAAACAGGACTGTGATTTTCTGAAACCAACTGTGAATGGAGACAGTATCTTTTCCTTTTCGGTATACCATTCTAAGCGTTTAAAGACCATTAAATGAAAAGTTTTACAGATACATGATATTAAGGATATGGCTCTTAATTTAACGTCACTGTTATTATTGCTACTGCTTTTGGGAATAGGGACTATTTGAATGTTCCTCCACTGAGAAGGAATAACACCATATTGATAAATGTTATTAGTTACCTACATAAATTAAGCAAATATTTTTTAGCTATGTCCGGTAAATAATAAAAGCATTGTAAGTATATGCTATATGATATTATATCGTCTTCACCCGGGGATGAGTCCTTTTTTTTTAAAAGGCTGTTAAGCTCGTGGATTGAAAACTTAGTTTCTAGCAGTACATTTTTCGATGTGAAAACTGGTTCTGTGTTAGACGCACACACACCCATTCTCAACTTCTCATGCACACTTCCACACACTCACCCACACTGTACCTACACTTAGCAATGCTTAGATGGTGCTAGCAATTCACTTCATTCTGTATGTTTGTTTCTGCTGCATGTATTGTAATCTGCAATAGGAGAACATAATAAATCGTGAGATTTTTCAATGGATGGATATATAGGTACTTTTCACTGACCTATTAGTGTGGTGCCCGTTAAAATCGATTCGAATCGATTGTTTTCGATGAGAAGTGTGAGAAAATATTATCCCAATCGTAGGTACCTATACTAGAAGGGCAGTATATAGGTAGACGCCACATATTCTAAGTCCTTGCAGTTAAATAACCTAACACAGACTACCTCAATACCTACCTGTATTATTTGCTACAAATGACTAAGTAGGACTGTATCGACTTATAAACAATAATAGCGACACCGCCGTATGAATCCGCTCTGTCTTTTCTATAGATGTTATAACTATTAATACTCGTATTTATGTTTGACTTAATATCTAGCCAAGTTTCGCTAATATTCGCGATATGTATAGTTTCACGTGTTAAAAGGTCTGTAAATGCTACTAATTTGGGGCACAGGCTTTGAGCATTCCACTGTACTATATGAGTCTAATATGCCTAGTTGTATTATCCATTAACAAAATTTGATAAACTTAATAACTTATTAACAACATAGTGCTTTAGTTCTTCCCATATGATTTTAAGTACTGCCGATACTATTTCTTCCAATTTGCTTTCTGACGTAATTATAGGTTTAATTTTAATCCAAAACTGCTTAAATTCAAACTTATCCTTTATGTGCTCGTCTCGCTTTCTTTTCCTTCTGTATTCTGCACCTCCTGATGTTGAACCTCCATATTTACTTCTTTAAAACTCTCCGCATTTCCCACTATCTTAGCCACGTTTTTCGCTTTATTAATCGCATTTGGAACTGATTTTGTATTACGTTTAGAAGTTTTATCCAACTCTTCTTCCTCTCCCTGAATAGCGGCCTCTGAAGTCCCTTCTGAAGATCCTTGTAGATGTACTGAATTCTTCTTGACTACACTGCTGAAGGTATCTCTTACGTTCATAGTATTCAATGAGGCGCTATTATCTGCTGTCAATATACTCTATCGAGTTGATATCTTCTTATTTATTCTCATTTCTGTGTATAACTGTAAGGCCTTTCTATAAGTAACAAGTTCTTTACTCATAATGTTTCTTATTTCTTTTTCTCTAATAAAAAAAGGGGCACGTTTTGTCCAGAACAAAGTGGTCTCCTTTACAATTCAAACATATTGTATGTTTGAATTGTAAATCGCAGTTATCATGCTGTGAGCTACCGCATTTTGACATAACGACTTTTTGACTGAGCAGAACTTTTTAACATGTCCGAATTGCCTACACCCTGTGCATTGAGACACGGGGAAATGGTATGCGTCTACTTTAAAACGGCACTCGTATGCGTATATATATTGTGGCAATACACCGCCCTTGAAACATATTTTGATAGCTTCGCTCGGTGTCCATGAGCCATTAGTTGATATTCTATTCATTCTTTTCAAACTCATAACTTTAACGTCGCAACCTATAATTTTCATGAGTTCTTCTTCACTCAAATCTAGATCGATACCTTTTACTACTCCATGAATCACGTATAATTCGCTTGTAAATTGTCAGCGAAACCCCATCTCCAAAAGAGCCAAGAGATGTTATATGAGGTCCCCATTGTAATTTCTCGTCTAGTGTGATTCCCAGGAAAACCGTGTGATTAATAAATTCCAGTTTTTCTCCATTCAACATGATGTCTGATCATCTGTCTGATGTCTGTCATGATGTTCTTACATTCGGTAATTTTTTCGGCCAAAGCTTTTCGAAAGGTTAGTCCACAGCAGAATGTATCCTGTACTTCACAATAGCATTACTGTTGAATGTTGACCTTCTTTGTGCAGTCACTGTTTGATTCTTAATTCTCTATTCTATGCTACTGTCGTAGGTTTTTGAATTGAGATTGTCTTTTTTTTGTATTCGCCAATGTGATCGCCTGACGGCTGCGCTCGTGTATTTTCTATGTGATTTTATTTTATTATATCTGGTGTACAAATTCTTCTAGTACTTTGATTGCATCCACGAAAAATCTCTCTACGAGAAGTTAACAAGGGTTATGGGCCAAGAAGAATTATACTGAGATACAGTGAGCGGACGAGAGATGGCAACCATGTCTACAGAAGGCGGAAGCGTGAGTGGTCTTTCTATTGAGCGATTGAGGGGGCGAGAGAATTACCTCCTCTGGAAGTTTAATGTGAGAAACCTACTTATCCATGACGACCTTTGGTGTTCTATCGACGGGTATCCGGAGGGCGATAAGTCGACTCCAGAGCTGAAACGGCGTAAGGATGAAAAGGCGTTGGCTAAGATCTGCCTGTTACTGGACGCTTCATGCGTGTCTCACGTGATGACTGCGAAGACGAGTAAGGATGCCTGGCTGAACCTGGAGAAGGCGTACGACGATAAGGGCATAGGCAGGAGATTAAAACTGTTGCGGATGCTGTGCTCGGTAAAGTTGGACGACTTTGGTGGCGATATGGACAAATATGTTGGCGAATGTTTGTCGTTTTCGCAACAGTTGGCGGCTGTAAATAAACCGATTGACGATGAGTTCTTGGCGGCGATTATTCTTCAGGGATTACCTCCTAAGTTTGATCTAATGATCATGGCCTTGGAGAGTAGTGTGACCGACCTGACCAGTGACTTCGTGAAGGCTAAATTGCTTCAGGATACGAAGTGGTCTGACAATTGCAAAGGTGGAGATTGCCTGATTGCTGATAAGTCGGAGAATAAGACTGGTAAGAGACGCAAAGACAAGAAGCCGAAGTGTTGGAACTGTGGAAAGTCTGGTCACGTAAAGAAGGAGTGTATCCAGAAAGGGGCGGCAATGGTCGCGACTCGGTTCTTGGCTGACACGTGGTACGTAGACTCGGGTGCGTCGAGTCACATGACGGGACAGCGAGACTGGATACATGATTTTTCTACAAGCAGTGTAGAGGTAAACGTGGCGAGCGGACAGACTTTGAAATGCGTCGGTATCGGTAATGTGTGTTTAAAACACGGAGATTATGATTTGACTCTTAAAGAAGTGATGTACGTTCCGGGATTGAGTGTAAATTTACTTTCTGTAAATAGTTTAGCGGTTAAAGGGCTTAGAGTGGAATTTATTCAGTCTACTTGTAAGATTTTTAGAAATAAATCTTGTATAGCTAGTGTTAGGTCTGTTGGCGGGGTATATAAACTGCATACTAACGCGGTAGCTTTAAGTAGTGTAAATAAAGAGGTTTCAAAGGAGTCTTGGCAACATAAATTGGGTCATTTAAGTTATGACAGCTTGAAGTCACTGTTACACGTTATTGATTTTCAGAATACAGAAATTGCAAATAATTGCGTTGTTTGCATTCTTGGAAAACAAATAAGGTTTCCGTTCAAGAAATCTAGGCGTGATGTAGCGGCTAAGCGGTTGGATCTGGTTCACACGGACTTGTGTTCGATTCCTGTTGCGTCCCACTCAGGGGAAGAAGTTGACGATTCCACTGGAGAGGGGAAGTCAAGCGTGTCTGAGAGTGAGGTGGCTGGTGATGCAGCTCAGGAGCCTGTCACTGAAGAGTCGGTAATGGTGAATGTTGAGCCGATTGTGTCAGCGAGCGGTGATGATGGCGGCGACGACACTTTTGTTTTTGAAGATAGCGTTGAGGAGGTGGTGGAACCTCCGGAACCGAGGTACAATTTTAGATCAAGACAATCTAAGGGTTTGTACG
This sequence comes from Brachylomia viminalis, assembly GCA_937001585.2. NCBI lineage: Eukaryota > Metazoa > Arthropoda > Insecta > Lepidoptera > Noctuidae > Brachylomia > Brachylomia viminalis. The sequence continues at coordinate 5,571,236 of OW443302.2, read as the reverse complement.
TACATGATACGATCCCAGCTGAACCGCACACTGTTAAGGAAGCTCTGGGTTCTGGGCAGAGCGACTTGTGGCGGCAAGTTATGCAGGAAGAGATTGACTCCTTCAATCAACATGAGGCTTGGGAGTTGGTGGATCGGCCTATGAGCAAAAATGTGGTTCGGAATAAATGGATCTTCAAAATTAAGTGTGACGCCAATGGGAAGATAGCCCGGTATAAAGCTAGGTTAGTAGCCAAGGGGTTCACCCAAAAGTATGGTGAAGATTATTTTGAAACGTTTTCACCGGTAGTACGGTACAGTTCTATGCGACTGTTGTTGGCGATTGCTGTAGAGATGGATCTGGATATAGACCATCTGGAGGTACAGACGGCGTTCCTCAACGGTGATTTAGATGAGGAGATATTTATGTTTCAACCGGAGGGGTTCATTTCACCTGGTGGAGAAAATAAAGTCTACAGATTGAAGAAGGCAGTCTACGGACTAAAACAAGCTTCGCGAGCTTGGTATCAGAGGGTGAAGGACGTGCTTCTGTCGACAGGTTTTGTTCAATGCCAACTTGAACAATGTATTTTTTACAAACGAAATGGTTAAGTCGGTTGTTTACATTGTTTTGTATGTGGACGATTTCGTTGTCTGTTACAATGATACACGCATGGCTGAAGAGCTGAAAGAGAGTTTACGTAAGCCGTTTAAGATTACAGACTTGGGTGCGGTGCGGCATGTTCTCGGGGTCGCGGTAGTGCGTGACAGGATGAACACAACTCTTAAGCTTTGTTAGGCGCGGTATGTTGAGCGCTTGCTCGACAGTTTCGGTATGTCGGAATGCAAACCAGTCCAGACTCCTTTGGACCCAAATGTTAAGTTTACTGATACGAGTGTGTTAGGCGAGGGTACTGTTCTGTATAGAGAATTGATAGGTTCTCTTATGTATCTGAGTGTATTTACACGGCCGGACATTACGTATTAGTATTTAAGCCAGTTTAATACGTGTCATACTAAAGAACACTGGAGGGCTGCGAAACGTGTATTGAGGTAAGGGGACTCAAAACGTTAGCCTTGTGTTTAGCAGGTCGGGTCATGTTAAGGTAGAGGGGTTTATAGATGCGGATTGGGGCGGTGACGCACGTGACCGAAAATCATTTTCGGGGTTTGTTTTCAAGTATGGGGGTAACACCATCTCCTGGGAATGTAGAAAACAAACATGTGTTAGTTTATCAAGTACTGAGGCTGAGTACATAGCTAAATAAACATAAGTTCTGTGTTGTGAGCTTGGGCTTAGGTTTTTAGGCCAGTTGAGCCAGCGGTGATGTCTGAGTTCAAACAGCGATTGAGGGGAAGTGTTGAATGTTGACCTTCTTTGTGCAGTCACTGTTTGATTCTTAATTCTCTATTCTATGCTACTGTCGTAGGTTTTTGAATTGAGATTGTCTTTTTTTTGTATTCGCCAATGTGATCGCCTGACGGCTGCGCTCATGTATTTTCTATGTGATTTTATTTTAATATATCTGGTGTACAAATTCTTCTAGTACTTTGATGGCATCCACGAAAAAATCTCTCTACGAGAAGTTAACAATTACCCATCAACAACACGGATTTGTTAAAAAAACGCTCAACTGCAACCAACCTGGTAGCCTTTGTAGATTATGTATTTAATAATATGGATTCTCGCACTCAAGTAGATGCCATATATACTGATTTTTGGAAAGCATTCGACAAAGTACACCATAATTTACTTTTGCATAAAATCGCCTTTAGCGGAATACGTGGCGATCTATTACGGTGCCTCAGGGCTCAATTTTAGGGCCCCTTTTGTTTATTATTTTCATAAACGATATTATAACGTGTTTTAAAAACTCAAAAGTATTGCTCTATGCAGATGATCACATTGTTAATAACGCCTTCCGCATGTACGGTTTTGTAATGAGACTTACTAAAGACTTTTTGCGGCCCTCAACTTACTTGTACCTGTATAATTCATTGATTAGATCGCAGTTAGAATATGCAGTGTGTGTGTGGAATCCCTTCTACAATAAATACTCAAAGTGCATTGAAAACGTACAAAGGAAATTTTTAAAAGCCATGCATATCCATATTTGTTATATTTATATACAGGGTGTTCGGCAGAACTTTGAACATACGAAAATGGCAGATAGGTGTCGTAATGGTGATGTAATGGTCGTCTGCTATCTACCCAGCTCAAATGAATTGACTTAGGCCCCATAGTTTTTTTTTATTTTGTTTTTTTTTAAATAACCAATTCATAATCAAAAATTGTAATGCAATAATTTTATTTATCAAGTTTGTTGCTAACAATGTCGATGAGGGCATTAACAGCTTGATCCGTTGATCTGCCCTCACGAAAACAAATCAATATATTTGTAGAAAGAGGTGTTTAGTTTCCAGATAAGTCACAAGTCTTGAATTAATTCTAGTCTCTCTAGAAGTTTAGACAGTGCTGGGAGGATTGAAATTGGCCTGTAGTTAAAGATACGACCCCTATCCCCGCTCTTGTGAATAGGTTTAACTACAGATTTTTTTAAGCTGTCGGGAAAAACACCAATTTGAAGGCAAAGGTTAAAAATGAAGGTAAGCGGAGGAACCAGAAACGTTTTCTAAGTTTTAAGGAAAGAGCTGCTTATTTGGTCATGGTCTGTCGCAGAGTCAGTTTTCAGGTTAGCAATGAGACGTTCAACCTCTTCCTCATGTGTACTTTCTAAAACGAATGACCCTAACTGTGTTTGAGTGTGAGAGCTGCTAATCGAAGTAGTGCTCAAATTGCCCGTTTTCTGTCAGCCAGCGACTTTCCCACATTTACAAAGTTAGTTGTTTATTTCATTTAGTGATGAGTGAGGAGAATTTAAGAGAGACAGAAGTTCATTTCGGTGGGTTGTATTTTTGGAAGTTTTAGTGATTTATTTAATTTATTATGTGTATTGTATAAGTATTTCATAATTTTTTGTTATCATTTGGCGCCGCCTGCATCAAATCTTTCTCGTAGGCTCTTGTGACTTTTTTTAAATATGATTGCATAAGTTTCTCTGGCGCGTGTAGGGTATTTTTAGAGTTTGATTGTCTGGAGAGAGTCTTGATTTTCGGTGTAAATTATCTCTATTTTTCATGCAGAGGAGAAGGCCCTGTGTAATCCACGGCTTTATTATTTTTTTACGTCTTGATAAAGTTATTACTTTGTGTTGTTTCCTATAACTTCTTGAATACTTTCAGTGAGAAACTTCAGGGAATCGTTAGGATTAGTTGAGTCATAAATAGGAGTTAGGTAAATTTTTAGGATATCATGTTCCAAGCTTTGAGTGTCGAATTTTTATAATGGATGTTAAAGAGAATTGAGTAAACTTATTGAAGTTTAAGTTTAGCAGGACAGGACAATGGTCAGTCAAATATGTGTTAGGAGCGATGGTCATCGCAGAGCTATTTGGTTTTAGAAGGGGATGGTCGATGCATGTATCACAATCGCTACGTGTTATAAGAGTATGGGCTGGAAGAAGCCCATGGGAAGCACGAAGGGTTAGATACCATTCGCCAATCACTTTTTATGGTTGATTGCAGTTTTGACATCTCCCATAACAATAATATTCTCAAAGTTGGAGTAATTTGTGAGAACTTCGTTTAGAGATTGTAAGAATGGATCTAGACTATGGAAAGAAGGTGATCTATGCAAGGTGTTGTTTTGCATCCTCGTTAAATTCGAGGAGGTATGTAACTATGCTAATGATTCTCGACACGAATCAATAATAAAATAAGTAGGTATTTATTTTTATTTTTTGTATTTTTCGGAAATCGGCATGTGTAGGGCCCGTGTGATTCCGCCCTGTAACTGCGCTGTAACTGTAACGCATGCACACAGCGACATAGTCGTACGACACTGCCTACCGCATACGCAACGGGGCGATTTTGCTCTTTGAAAGTGGAGTATTCTCAAATACTGTCAAACTTAAATACCTAAAAAAACAAGTATGTATTAATTGAGCAGGATCGTAATTTTATTTGATTATTTATGTCTTTCATAACAGCCTCCTGAAATTTGACGAGGATGCAAAACAACACGTTGTATAGAGCAATGATTGCCGTGCGATTGTCTAAGGTGGCAACTCAACAGTTACTTTCTTCGAAATTAGGTTCAATAACTGTTAGTCGAAGTCGAATAATAATAATAATAACCCCACCGCCGTATCTCTACGTTGACGTCGTGGTGGGGCTTACGCGCTTCGAACTCTAGGTCTGTGCCGATAGAGTTTACTTTGCTGGAACTGGTCTAGCGTGAGGAGCCAAGAGAGATACAGAAACCCAGGGCAGCATATGGCGAGCTTTTGGGCAGTAGCGACCCCGCGGACACTATATCCCGGAACAAATCTTCAAAACAAATTGTTCTTCATCTCTGGCTTGCCTTTATTGACCGGCAGGAGTGAACACTAACGAGGAACAGACCTCCCACCTCTTTCTTGCCTTTACTGGTTAGCTCGAGTGGAGATTCGCTAGAGCAAACGTGCTCGGAGGAAGGAAGTATTCAAGTGCTGGTAGGGATCTTGACCATCTTCCGGGCTCTGGGATTGTCCTGATAGTCGTGGAACACCTCTCCACTCCTCAAGCACCTCAGGTTATGTTGCCCTCTTGTCGCTTCGTCAATAAGTGTTAACGACAGTTTCCGGGGCCCATTATTGAGTGTGCAAGTCACCCCCTGCTATTTTTTCGTGTACAATAAAACATTGATCAGGCAGGGGCCATAGTTCTTCCATAGTTCTAGGTAACCAATACAGCCACCCAAACCCATAGCCCAATATGTTTTGTTCCCATGTTCTGCAATAGTCCTGTACCATCCGGGGTCGTCCTTGGGTGCACTTGCATAGTGCATACAGGGTAATCGTCGGTTGGTGCCTTAACGCTTAAAATTGTCTAAGGGGCCTCTGCGAGTTGGCTTTGGCCCCTCGTACGCCTTCTGAAGGTTCGGGATTCTAGGCTCCCAAGATATGTCAAAGACATTTAAATAATAATAATACGTTGTACTGGGATCGATCTATCATTACTGACAGGACTATTGTTGCCATTAAGCCTGATACCTATAGTGGTGATAGACCGTAAATGATAAATGATAAATGATAAATGATTTTATTTCTGTAAGTAGGTTTGAACAAACACTTTTACACGTCAATCATATTTTTTTTAAACTAGATGGGGACGTAGACAGAGAATGCTATTCTCTGTCTACGTGATAGACCGATTAGCAATAGCCGCACAATGATTATCGATGTTACCATTCCACATGATGAGAACCTCGTGAAAGCTGAGAAAGAGAAACAAATTAAATATATCGACTAAGCACACGAGGTTGTTGACATGTGGAATGTGAGCTCGGCTGTCATTGTGCCGATTGTCATATCGGCCAAAGGCCCGATGGCCGAAATGTGTGTCTCGTGTGTGTATGTCTCGATCAACATATTATTTCGATTAGTTTCTCTGTCTACGTTCGAAGCTCTCGTTAGGCAGTTGGATCAACTGCCTATTCCAGAGATGTACAAAATGGTTTTAAAAAAGCATATAAAAGTAAATACAAAATGCAAAATACTTTTCAGATTTTCAAATGCAAAATCCCAAATAGTTTTGCGTTTTGTATTTCAAATGCTAAATGCAAAATAGGTATTTTCAAATTAAAATACTTTTTACCAAATTTCTGATATTTTTATTTATTTTAGGTATTTCTCATGAGAAATAGAGACACAATGGTGCCGATTCTCTTGTCACAAAATTCTCTAAACTAGACTAAAAATCACCAAAATTTAGTTTATTCCTGTCAAACGACGATTTCCCATTCTGAAATTGACTAAAGTGACACAACTTAACTATATTTTAGTTTGACAGCACTAAGATGGCACTGAGATTATAATTTAGTGAAAATGGCAATTTTGCTATTCTGAATTTTATGTTTTTCACCTAAAATTTTGATTGTCTTAACTAAATCTGACTATTTTTAATCGCGATTAAAAAGGTGTGGAATAAAATTAGTTGTCATGAACTAAAATTCACACCAACACCTCGACTTCAGATGCAAAAACGGTACTGTATCTTTTTTTCTTTTCTTTTGCTTATATCTCGAAAACGGTGTGTCCTATCGCAAAAATAATGAAAATTTCGACCCCCTTTGTGGACCCTTAAACCTATAAAACTCAACGTGTTGGTAATATTTTTTTATATTTTCCATATAAAAAGTAAAAAAATCCATACAAAACAAGTCGAGGCCGCACATAATGCGCGCCTACGGCTCTAAAAAAAGATCACGTGGTACGGCAAACAAGTACCACGTGGAGTCGCAATAATTGTCAAATTTGATTTTAGATGTGTCAAAATTATTTTAAAATTTAGAGATTTTATTTTGCAGAATAGCGTTAAGATTCTCCTAGCCAAAAGTAAGGAATTTTAGTGATAGTTTAGTTAGTTTAGTTCGGTGTACAACAGAATCGGCACCAATGCCGAGCCGAACAAAAACGTCTAATAACATGGCACCTTATGCATGACATTTTGGTCATATTTATCAGTACCTACGCGTATCAATAAATATAAATTCTGCTAAGTCTCACTTAAAATAATGTAAAAAACTAGACTAACGAAAAGAGAACCATGGCTCCATTTTGTGAATTGTGTGGCCATTCATTTCGGTTGATTGTGTATCTAGTTCTTATTTTATTATTATTACACTTTTCTTTTATTAATAACAACTGGACTGGTATTGTTAAAAAGTGAAAAAAATAAACATCAACTTTTATTTATTACGGTTTTTAACAATAACAGTCTGTTGTTCGAATACATCACTAGTCGCCGTAGAAGGACGTCCTTCTCGCGAATCATCAGTGAGTTTGCTTCGACCACGTTTAAACTCAGTAAACCAGTTCTAAACAGTGGCACAGGATGGGGCTTCGTCACGTAATGCTAATCTAAGTCTATAGTAACATTGTTGTTGAGTAAGACCGCATCGAAAGTCGTAATAAATCATTGAACGAAACTTTTCTTTAATCATAATATGCATTTCGACCATTGAGGTTTTTTTTTTTTTTTTTTTTGAGGATGGGAAATCATCAAATGACCCCTCCCGCTCTGGGTGGAGCGGAAGGGAGTGTCAGACTCTTACTGACTAAAACCCACCCGTGTTCCTTCCTTGGCCCTTTATGTTCCGGGTCAGCGGTACCCCTTTTGGATGATCCCGCTTTCCCGGCAGGCTTGGGCCCTAGTGGGCCCCCTCTTCGATGCTGACATCTCTTTGAGGCGCGCGTGGAACACGTACGCGCCTTCCAGCACGGGCCTGGTCCTGATCAGACGGTGAGCTACCCATTACTCACCGCCCGCAGGCCCGCGCCTACGGTGGCCGGGAGTCGTCACGCGGCTCCCGACGCCCGGAGCGTCCACCGCGGCGGCTTGGACGGGAGACTCTCTCCCTCTCCCGTCCCGCCACCTCCTTAGCTAGCATGACTGCTTCGCAGAAGGAGGCGACTGCCTCCCACTCCCCCTCGCCCCGGACCATGGCTTGAACCAGGGCCGGGCGTGAGAGGTCGCCGCCGCTGCCGATCGCCTCTACGAGGACACGGCGGTGCTCCGCCCATGCAGGGCAGGCCCCCATCGTATGCTCCACCGTGTCCTCGGGGCGATCATCGCAGTGGTGACACCCGGGCGTTTCCTCCCGCCTGATGATGTGCAGGAACCTCCCGAAACATCCGTGTCCGGTGAGGACCTGCGTCAGGCGGTAGGTGAGGACGCCGTGACGCCTCTCTAGCCACTCCTCAAAGAGGGGTCTTACCGCCGCTATCGTGGCGTGCCCTCGACCATTGAGCTAGTCAATGATTTCGACGCACGACAGACACTTTTTAAATTGCCGCCAATTTGTAAAAGCAAATGACATGATTTCATTACACATCTACACATTCCCAAGGAGTTCCTAAATAGACAATTATAATTATTTATAAACTTATCATCGGCTGCTTGACTTACTGGTCTATTCTAAAAACTTTCAGTGTGACCCTCGTATGGTCAAAACGAAATCTATCTTATATTATTCGTCTGGCCCATGTGCCCCTCCCAGAAATAAATCGTGGATCCACCTTGAGCCTATTATAATCCACTGGGCATAAATTCAGGCCGCACTCCGGGCTGATATTGACACATTCTTGATGTAAGAACCCAATAACACTGCCTGACCCTGTAAGTGAATCCAGAACCCCACGCTCACCAGTCAACAGTACCTAGCGCTTGCGACCACTAGACTAACCATGCATGACTGGAGAAATGACATAGTTCAGAACAAATTAGATATTATCTTATTTAATTTTCAGGATTTCGGAGGCAGCACGGAGTTATTGCCCCTAGAATATCTCATAGATTTTTTTCACGATTATGTGGCAGGACTTCGAATTCTATTTTTTTTTTTTTTTTTTATTAATTTTAATGGCCTGGTTGCTGGGACCTATACCTGTAAATCAGTTTGTTCCTTTTACCACATATTTTTCTATTATTGTGAACAAAATATCATATCGCTTTATTTGTGTAATTATTTATTCAATTAAATAAGTAAATAACATAAACTCAACTAAAGTAAAACGAAACGCGTTTTGCCGCCCGCCATGTTTATTTTGCTGTTGCAAATGTCATTTTTCAACGTCGCTTTGGGTTGCGCTCTGAATTGCGTTACTTGTTTTTTTTAATAAAAACAATTCATTGTTTTATTATCGATGAAGTCTATAAAAGAAAATCATGTGAAAATTTCAATGTGCTTAATACAAAGGACGTCTTACTTCAGAAATATGCTACCCTGATGACAATAAAGTGTGAGTGCGGGTGCGGATCAAAGATAATGCCGACAAGATGAAGGTTTTATCGTTGTTATTTATGATTACGACGGGCTGCGGTGTCTGTGTGATCCTCGCTCAAAGCGATAACTGTACTAGAACTAACAGTCGTGGTGATTATAAACTATGTGTTCGCAAGCTATCCGATACTCTAGCAAGTAAATTTAGTGAAATAGTGGTCAAAGAACTAGGCAGCGAGTATACGGCGCGCTTCGAAATCCGGACCGCTTATAAAGTGAGCCGCTACCAAACCTCTGACAACGACGTGTTGACCAGTATCGCTGATAAACTGAGCTACAAGCTGTCATCAGCTACAAATATACTTCGCGACATGAACAATGTTATAAGCGACAACAGTACTCCGTCCTTCACACATCCTTGCCCATTCAACTCTATTCGTAAGTCTGTGTTTATTAAAAGTTCCAATGTATACGACAGCCTGCCTTCACAGGATCCTAAAAATAAAATGCTAGGTCGCTTTAAGGATTTAAAAGTTAAGAGACAGTATTTCCTATCACACATGGACTATGCCACTGATAGAGATTGTGCAACAATGCCCCACTCTAATTTGAGGTACCTCTATCATAAAATTGTGCATCCTGAACCAAAATTGGTGGTGTTTATAATTGATAATAATATGAAAGAAGATTCACTACAGCATGCTGTGCATGTTGCTAAAGAAACTGTGTACGCTCTGCAAGACTCAGACATGATAGCACTGAAGATGACGAACATGACAGAATTCCTTAAATTTGAAGATACTTGCAGTACAGATGGGATTTCTGACCTGGGAAATGCCACAGAAAACAATAAACTACTGCTGAAAGAATACTTAACATCTTTAGATATTGCTCCTACAAATGTGTCTCCTCTAGCTATTAACAAAGAGCTAAAAAATCTGCTCCTACAGAGAGATTTACCAAAACACAAGCTATTCATATTCCTAACAGACACAAAAGTTTTGAAGAATGAAACATGGCTCAAAATATTTCCATACTCTTCAAACAAAGATGAAAGCTTAAAGTTTGCTATTGGATTAATTTATGAGAATCAAGCAGATAAAAACAGTTCACTGGGTATATTGCACATTGACAAGTGGCACACACATACAAACAATCATTCTGTTATGAGACTGCACATAAATGACAGTGGAGTGGTTGGACAAGTGGCTTCTGCATTTATATCTCTACTGCCTGGTCACTATGGAAGTAAAAGAATTAAAATTGAAGGTCCAGTGTGGGAGGCAACAGAAAGAGACTTCATGATATCTTTAGTGCTACCAATAACAAGTGGGGTGCTTGGACTAGACCTGTATTGGTCAGATCTTGCAGAAGACATTGTGTATTTCAAGGGCACATATGAAAGAAAAAGAGCCTTTGTGATGGATTTTTCAGGTACAGTGTTAATGCACACATTCTTCCCAAGGCCAGAATCAGCTTCAGATAAAATTAAATTCACGAAACTGGAAAGTGTGGAAACATACACATTCATCACAACTGTAAAGGAAGAAATGTTAGCTAATAGTTCAGGCAATTTGACAATGTCTGAACGTAACTCTACTAAATCAATTATTTACTCTTGGAAATGGATAGGCAACTTGTATATAGTTTGTATTGTGTCTGAAATGACAGAACCTGCTGTGTTTAACAAAACAAACATATTTTTTACTAGAAGTAACAAGGAGATATTGTTCCATAGGTTGGATTTATTCCCTCCTAAAATGGGCAAAATGTGCAGACATTTCAAACAAATAGCCACTATAGATCAAGGTACTGTGTACTTAAGTCCATCGAGCTTCCAATCACCTTTTACTTATTTATATGATATGGGTGACGGTCAGGAGGCTGTAACATACATGCAGAACTATTTAGCTTATTTAAAAAGTGTTGCCCATGGCTTACTCTCCAATCCTGGTCTTAAGAATGAAATTCAGCAAGATGTTGGATTTTTGAACTCTATGTTGTCATATTATAAACGACAGCATTTGCATGGGCCTTATTCAAAATACATAGTCAGAAGGTACGCCGTGACAGAGAGTGGAGTCCTGGTGATGTTCCCTGGCACGGTGTTAGAGTATGATTACGAGCCAGTGAGGAGGCCATGGTACACATATGCTTTAGAGAATTCTGACAAAATTATTCTAACACCTCCCAATTTAGATGTTGGTGGAGCTGGCTATGTTGTTTCCATATCATATGCAGTAAAAAGTTCCTTTTATCCTACTATGGTTGTGTCAATGGATGTTACTATGGGCTTTCTGTACAAGCTTCTCATAGATAGTATGCCTCTTTGTGCCATGTCTTATGTTAAATGTTTTATCATGAATAATAAGGGCTATTTAGTGTCACATCCTGGACTTATGGATCCGAATAGCTCTGGTCCTATTGAACAACAGCATATCACTCATAAGGAATCCATGATTGCAATTGACATGTTGAATCATAATGGTTTCGTTACAAAAAGACTGTGTAATAATTTCTATGATAAAACAATACAGAGATTTTACGAATTTAATACTTCTCTACCTAATGTGCTCTCTAATGTTGTGTCAGGCGATCATTGTGTTCATTATTATATTGCTGCCATTCCAGGCACCAATGCATTCATTGGCCTAGTCAACGCGTCATGCAGCGTGGGCGCTTTCTGCCCCTGCAGTATGGTCGACCGTCTGTGTCTAAATTGCAATCGTATGGAACAAACTGAGTGCGAGTGCCCATGTGAATGCAGCTCAGAACTTTACGAGTGTCCCAACTCAAACATATCACGTTTCAATCTAGAGATACCTCTTTGTGGCATGATGCTAGAGAACAACAACCACAAGTCGCATTACTTTCACAATTTTGCAGAGAATTTAAAACCCTGTTTTGATTTTCAGTGCGAAACTTATCTGTCGCATTCTTCCTGTTTAGGCGTTCTTGGGTGTGAATGGTGCCAAATAGACGCCGACGGTAGGACACCACTGTCGGCACCGTTCTGTACTTCTCAATCGACATGTTTCAATGGTGTGTTAGGCGCCGTCACACCCTATGGGGAGGGCACTCTTGGTCATATCAATAGGGATGCCTTCGGCAACTACTCGGCTATTGGGCCGATCGTTGGTTGTATAGTCACCGCGAGCTTAGTCGTAGCTGTTGCCATATACTGCTACAGGCAGAATGTCACTACAGCCAGTTGCCATAATTTATATGTTGATGGTCCAGCAGAGACCTGGCATGATGCAGATGTTCAAATGAGTCACTTGCAATCTGATGACATGCATGACCAGTCTGGTCAAGATAAGTTGTTGCCAGCCATGGAGATAGAAGCTCCAATATCACCATACAGGGTTGTAACAGGATATAGGAGACCACACACAGCTGGTGGTTCTGATCATGGTTACTCAACCATGACTCCCCATGAAGATTCAGAGGCTACCGGGTTCTCAGTGAATGAACCAATTGTGTTATCAGACGACACTAAGTCTGATATTAGTTGTCCTCTGCCAGCAAAGATAAAACCAAGATTAAAAGCTAATGATTTAAATATAACTGTCCTGCCATGTGGTAAGAACAGCATAATAGCTCCCGTTACTGTTCACAGACATATGGAAGCGTCGTAATATTTAAGTACATTAAATAAATCTACCTCTGTGTATAAATTATTATTTTTATTTTTGATTGTGATGAATTTTATTTGCTAACAGTTTTATATGTTCCCGTTTTCTTGATCAAGTACTTAGCATTCATCATTGTTCGTACAGATACAGTTAAATACTTAAATGTTACTTACTTAAATGTTTGGTGCTCTTTTATTGTACTTTGTTATAAGAATAATTTTATATAATGATATAATTATTGACTATTGATGTTCCATGCATGATAAACTAATCTGCAGCAGCAAATGTATAGAATAATTTTGGTCTAAATAGATAATTTATTATATACTGGGTACTTAATCTTATCTTTATCAAGATAATCTTAAAATTTGATTGTAATGGCCTCAATTAGATCAAACAATAACAAAGCGTCTGTTAGTGTGTTGAAGTGTAAATGTAATAAGTTTTCGCGTTTTATCTAAATACTGGCAGCTCATTGATAAACACAGTATGCTAAGGTAAACAAAAATCAGGTTGTATCATACAGGTCTATTAGCAATGCGTAAGTTTTATATGTTGTATTTTCTGTGTTAGCTTATAAGACGATATACAAATTAATTTTTGATAAAAACTAAAGTGCCAGTGCCTCCTGTATTATTAAGATAAGCAAACTTATTTTTAAGACTGAACTTGATGTTGGCATTTATTTGATGTAATACATTTTCTTTTATAACATTCTGGTGGTTTCAATATGATACAGTTGATAATCAATTTGAGTAATAGTTACAGAAAATACACGAAAGCGAGAGTGATCCTCCAAATCTTGAAAGAACGTGCTTTAGTAATAGGCATGTATTCGAAAATTCAAATAATCCCATTTTGCATTTCATAAAAATATTATTGAACACTCAAATGTAAAGAATGCGCCTCTTTCTGTGAACCTCTAATTAAATTCCTATTTTGGGGCTCTAAATAGGTACTAAATATGAAATGAAATGTTTATTTCTGTAAGCTGTACTTTTAGGATACTTTCACACGGCAAAATTTTAAAACTAGATGGCGACGGCATTTTCTAGCTGACTGATCCCTGAGAAGAAATGCCGAATCAAACTCGAGAGGTCATAAAGTCCAAACATTGTATTATTAGGATTTTATGTGAGTCTAACGAATGCAGGGCTTTCTGAAGAAAGAGCCATTGCAGCTTTGAGTTGAGCTGTCCTCACGCATCATAAAAATAAATAGCCAAGTAACTGCGACCAATTTGGATGTTACGCTCTCGGCCCGCGCGCTATTTGTCACAGTTCGAGGTACTCTTTTTTAGTAGCCGCGACCAATTCGGCTCGCGCGTGGTTGGTCAGAGTTCTAACCTAATCAGTTTGATTGGGGTACGTACCCTAGCTTACGTTACTGCGACCAACTGAGAGAAAAGAAAGTAAAGAAGCGGCAATTTTTTTTAAAGTGTCCATCACTTGAAACACGGGTTTTCATTAATTTAAAAAAAAACGTACGTCATTACAAGGTCAATGAGTTTTTTCAGAATCAGATAAATAATTCCCATAATAAAACTAGTAATAACCTTAAAAAATATTTATTTAGATATCATGACTACTTACTACAAAATTATCTGTGTTTCCTGCTACTATCACACTTACGTTCCTATAGAAGATTTATCTATTTATATCAACATACATATTTGCCAACGCCTTCGAAATACGACAATACACCATAACCCCGCGTCTTAATCAACATGTTTGGTCGCGCGAATACGCGATCGGCGCGTTCATGTTAAGCATGTTTTTAAAATACCGGAAGGCGCCCTCTGTCTACGCCACCACGCGTTCACCGAAGAAAATGTACGCGACGATCGGTTTGGTTTGGACCTGGCCGTAGTATTAACATAAACAGTAGTAACAAAGTTATTCATCTTCAAATCGTATATGCGTGTGCGTGGGCTGCGGCGAGGCCGGTGCCAGCACGCGCGGCGCGGGCTGCGTGTCGCGCTGGGCCAACAGGCGCGTGTCGCACTGGGCTAGCATGTCGCGCTGGGCCAGCAGGCGGCAGCGGCCGCGCGGGCGCCGGTGGGCGATCGCGCTCTCAGCGCGCGACCATTGTTCCTGCTCATCAGGGCCCGACAGAATGCGCGCGTGGTTGCCGGCGTTCGTACAGTACTGGAATCAAATGATTCATTAATTACTATGGTGTCCCACGGTAGGGTAAATACTGCCTTGTCTTCTATTTTTTTTTCGTGACGAATTCGTCACGAATACCCTCCGTCTGGAGATAACGGAGGGTTATGTCGGACTTCTACCGACTAAAACCCCCACTGTTCCTCCTACCACCATGAGTCGGGGGATAATTGTACATTCGCCGCACCCCCGACTGGTGTCAGCCCGCCATGCCTAGCGGGCCTCATCACCAAGTGCGGCTGATCCCACGACCGCACGTTCTCCCACAAAGGCGCGCATGGAATACTGCGTGCCACCTCTTTGGGCCAACTGTTCGAGCGACGATACAGCCCCAATCGCCTCCCGCAAGCCGCCTCCTTATGGTGGCCGGAGATCGTTAAGCGCCCTTCGACGCCCGGCTGGTCTTCTGGTGCAGGTGGAGTGAGAGGTTTGCTCTCTCTCCCTCCCCGCCGCCTCCCTTGCATGCATCACCTCCTTGCAAAAAGAGGCGATAGCATCCCACGCGTTTTCTCTTCCGATCGTAGACTGAACCAAGACCGGAAGCGATAGATCATCCGAACCAAGTGTCGCGACGAGGGCACAGCGCAGTTGGGCCCAAGCTGAGCACTCCTCCAGCGTATGTTGAGCTGTGTCCTCGGGGCAGTCCACACAGTGATGACAAGCGGGCATCCGCTCCCAACCTATGCGACGCACTTCCCGGAACATCCGTGTCTAGTAAGCACCTGCGTCAGTTGGAAACTGAGGGCGCCAGGCTGCCGCTCCAGCCATTCCTCCATAAGTCGGTGTCTCCGGTTTTGTCGATTTTCGGTTTTACCCAGCGACTTTCGAAATTAAAGTTATTTTTCACTTTGTAGTCTGTTGTTTTTTTTTGTACAATGGCGCCAATCTCAACGGAGACTAGCCTTCGGCGCGGGAGATATAATGTATAAATGCGTGCGCAGACACAAGTGCACTCTCTCTTCCCTCTCATTCTAGTCCGATGGGACGGCAATCGACACGACCAGCGAGGGATCAGGCGCAGGACCAACGGCTTAACTTGCTTTCCGAGACACGGGGGTATCAGTTTTTTTTTTTTTTTTGTTTCCTGGTGGAAAATCCTCATGGATGTCCGCCACCCTGGGGCGGGTGGCGGCGTCTGTCAGACTCTTACTGACTAAAAACCACCCCGGTGTTCCATCAAACACCTACGCCGGGGGTCGCGGGAACGTACGATCCTTCCGCAACCCCCGACTGGTGCTGGCCCGCCACTGCGGGCCTCTTCGGGTCAGGGGGGGGAGTGAGGTGTTTGACTCCCCCCGCGACGTCTATGAGGGGCGCGCGTGAAACACTACGCGCCGCCACCTCGGGTCCTGGTGTGTGGGGGGCGACGGAAGTCCCCGAGTCCGTCGCCCCTGGACCCATTTAGGGGGGCTGGAAGAGGGCGTTGTCCGCCCTCCGCCGACGCCCGGTGCGCCTTCTGCGGGCCGGGTGAGTGGACGAGATCTCCCTCTCCCTTTCCGCAGAAGGAAACCACCGCGTCCCAGGACTCGTCGCTGCCGACCATCGACTCGACTACGGCCGGCAGCGACAAGTCACTGCCTACTGTTGAGATGAGGGCACGGCGCGGCTCCTCCCAAGCGGCACACTCTGCCAGCGTATGCCGCGCCGTGTCCTCCCGGCAGTCGACGCAGTGGTGACACCGGGCGTCCGGCTCCCTGTTTATGCGACACAGGTACTTCCCGAAGCAACCATGCCCCGAGAGCACCTGCGTCGCCCGAAACGACAGGGAGCCGTGCCTCCTCCCGAGCCAGCGCTCGAGCACCAGCCGGATCGCCTCGATGGTGACGAGGCAGGAGAGGTAGGCCGAGAAAGCCTGTCCCGCCATTCCGCCACCAGGACCTCGCGAAGCTGACACCGACGCAGCTCCATGTGCCGCTGCATCGGTCCCTCGCCCCGCGCCCTCGCTTCCTCGCGCCACCTATACAATGACGCGAGTACTTTGCCTCGAGGTCCCAGGGCGGGGATCCGGCCAGACACGGGGGTATCCAACGCTAACTTCCAAACTCCGAACTGTTACTAAGAAATTCCCAATAGAAAAACCCAATAACACTTTGCTCAAAATCAAAATCAAAAGTCATTTATTCAAATTAGGCTGAGAATCAGCACTTTTTGAACGTCAAAATCACATAAGACAGTCCCCCCAAAACGCCCACCCTTCACCACTTCCTAGTGCTTTAGCTGGGAAGAAGAAGTGGCGGAACAAACTCCCCAGCAGCACTGCTGTCTGTTCAGTTAGAAGAACTGGATTCTATACATATAGTAATAAATAAATTAACATTACGAAACACAAAAATATTAAAATTATTTGCCACATGTCAGCTAGCACACGCCAATATTTAAAACTATACTCAAGCATAAATAAATAATAAAAACAAAAACGCAAACAGAACTTAATACATAATAAAAAGCCTCCTGGCATAAAGGGCGTGCCCGCTTACATATGCAATGCTGCATTATGTTTATATGTATATAGCTGTAACTAGTAGCCACAAATGATAAACTAGGACCTTCGAAGTAAAATAAAGAAACATTAATTTCTAATAACAATAACAAAACCATAGTCAGCAAGCTGACCTGTCACCACAAGCAGCACCCGTTCACGAGCATAACGCAAAGATCAGTTGCGCAGTTATTGAAATGTCCAATTAGTAACGTATGTACTTTTAAACGGTGGACTAAGAGAAGACGTGACTACAATAACGACAACATCAATAAGTTTAAGGGCTATCTGCAAAACCTAACTTTTTCAGACGTCTATGCAGCCAAGGACCCAAATGTAGCGTATAAGGAGTTCGTAGATATTTTCATTTTGCTATACGATCAGTGTTTCCCAGAAAATCTTATTTCAGTTAATGTCCACAATAAACAAAAATGGGTATCACGTGGTATTAAAAAGTGCAGTGCGAAGAAACGACAATTATTGTGGCAGTATCGAATAAAACCTACTCAACAAAATAAAACGAAATTTAAGAATTACTCAAAACTATATAAAAGAATTATAAATTTAACACAGAAAGCACAAAATAATTACAAAATAAAAACATCAATAAATAAATCCAAAACTACCTGGCAAATTATAAACGAATCAAAATTAAATATCCCAAAGAATAATATCCCCAAAATTAGAATTAATAATGAAATTATCTCCGATCCAAACCATATTTCTAATTCATTTAATAATTATTTTATTGACAAAATTCAACCCTCGATAAATTCAGGGCATAGAATAACAAAACATATTTTGAACAGAAAGGATTCTATGTTTATCTTTCCAAGTTTGCCGAATGACGTATCTAAAATCATTCTAGCTTTAAACAATACAAATAGTGTGGGATATGACGGGATCAGTACAAAAATACTGAAAACAGTAGCTAATGAAATAAGTCACCCTCTTAGTCATATTATTAATTTGTGTATAAGTGAAGGTATTTTTCCAGATGCATTAAAAAAATCGGTAATAAAGCCTCTGTTTAAAAAACAAGACAGGGAACTAATGGAATGCTACAGGCCAATTGCATTAATTCCGATGTTCTCAAAAGTAATTGAATACTATATTTATAATCAACTTAGTTTTTATTTAGAAGTGAACAATATTCTCTGTGACGAACAAAAAGGATTTAGAAAAAAGAAAACAATACATATGGCAGTTTATGACTTTTTGCACTCGATTATGACAAATATGGATAAAAATACTCCAGTCTGTGCTATATTTTGTGACATGACTCAGGCATTTGATTATGTCCAACATGATATTTTACTAAAAAAACTCGATGCGTACGGTGTTAGAGGGAATGTTCTGGAACTTGTAAAATCATATTTGCAGGACAGAAAACAAATAACCGAAATAAGTAGACTAAACACTAGCACCAAAAACGAAGAAAACTTTCTATCGGATGAACGAACCGTTACCTACGGTGTTCCGCAAGGAAGTGTTTTAGGACCTACACTTTTTACACTTTACATAAACGACTTTCCAAAGTCAATTGACCATCCTGTGACACTTTTCGCTGACGACAGTACGATAACTATACCTTGTAATAATAAAGACCTATATAAATATGACATTGACAATACATTGATCAATACTATACAATGGTTAGACAATAATAATTTAAAAATTAATTTAAGTAAGACAGTAATTATGCATTTTAGTCAGCGTATATTGACATTTCCCAATCTTGACATAACATATAATAATATAACAATTGACACGGTAGATACAACTAAGTTTTTGGGACTAATTATTGACCGGCATCTAAATTGGAAGGATCACATAGATTCTCTGAGTAAAAGAATTAGTAGTAGTGCCTATGCATTGTACTTGCTGTCACGAAATGTCAATAGGGAGGCATTATTAACAGCTTACTACGGTCTGGCTGAATCCATTCTCAGATATGGTGTTATCTTTTGGGGTAACTCGACTAATAGAGAACTAGCATTTAAAGCACAAAAGAGGTGTCTTAGAGCAATGTTTCATTTGAAAACAACGGACAGCTGCAAACCCTATTTCATAATAAATAAAATTTTAACATTGCCGTCCATATACATTCTTGAAACAGTTATGTTTGTCAGAAACAATCCAAAATTATTTCCGTGCAGAGCAGATCAATTTCCCAGGAACAGGCGTGACCAAACCCAACTGTGTGGACTTCCCTGTAGGACTGCACTTATGCGCAAAAGTGTTTTTCATATGGCTCCAATTGTTTATAATAAGTTGCCTAAAAGTTGGAAGGAGCTTAATAATGTACACCTGAAAAGTAAACTTAAGACATATTTAGTAAATAAAGCATACTATAGCATTAACGAGTTCCTAGAGGAAAGATTTGTATTGACATAGTAGCTTATTTGATTATTATTATTTTATTTTGTGTTTGTTAATTTTGCAATGACTTAGTTTAATTATTTTTGTATCTTTTTACCTATTTTTTATTGTTGACATGATTATTGTATAAAAGTCTTAATAACTTATATTTTAAATTTATTACAATATTATTATTTCATTTATGACTGATTTATTGTTATTTTATGAGAATGTTTTTAATTAATAATACTCTTTTTTTACATTTGCACGTCACATCAAGTGGCAAACATGTCTGTACGTAAAAATTGTTAATGTTACCACCATGCATGCATGTTTATTGTATGTATGTCACATGTTTACGCAAATAAATATTATCTTATCTTATCTTATCAGCCATTACCCCCCTCGCCATATTTGAGGGAAGGAGGCAACCCGACCCCCGACGCTACCGCAAGCATTGACATCTAAGGGAGCATGACGAACTCGCTGCCGGTTGCTCAAAAGAATAATATGATGAACTGTCGAGGTCGCTAGCTAACCATATATTGCAATACAACTCATTAAAAAACATTGAAATGAGTAGATTATGTCAATAATAAATAAAAATTAAATTAAACTAAGGTGACTAATAAATATAGTCAAATAAAATAAACAATTATATGAACTCGTATAACTTGTCAGTAGGTAAGCTAATTTTGGAGAAAGAACATAAACATTGTCTTGAGTTAATCACAGCGACCAACTATTTTTATCGTTTAAGTAATCGTTGATTGAATAGTATGCCTTTGAACAAAGGTTGGATTTTACTTTAGCTTTAAACGCATTAAAAGGCAATTCTAACAAAGAAGAGGGAAGCTTGTTATAAAAGTTTATACCAAGCCCAACAAATGAGTTATGGACCTTATGAAGCCGGTGAAAGGGAGCACGTAGTTTCTCCTTGTTTCTAGTGTTAATATTATGAATATCACTGTTTTTTGTGTATAAATGTATATTTTGCCTAATATATAAGATGTTGGCGAAGATGAATTGTGAGGCCACCGTGAGAATACCAATCTCTTTAAAAAAATCTCTCAGAGTAACTCTAGCACCTAGCTGGTAAATTGCTCGTACAGCTCGTTTTTGAAGAACAAATATATTTTGAATATCAGCGGCTTTGCCCCACAGCAGAATGCCGTAGGACATGACGCTATGAAAATAACTGAAATAGACTAGCCGAGCTGTATCAACGTCAGTGTATTGTCTTACTTTCCTGACGGCATAGGCGGCCGAACTGAGCCTTCCCGCTAGGCATGATATATGTGATCCCCACTGAAGCTTGGCATCAACTGTTATGCCCAGAAATACTGCCGTGTCTACAGTTTCAAGTACCTCTTTATCTAAGACGATGTTGGGTCCTAGATTTCTAACACTCGGTAAGGCGAACTTTACACATTTCGTTTTCTTGGCATTGAGAACTAGGTTATTTGTGGTAAACCAATCTGTAACCATTGATAGTGCACTGTTTACGTCGTCAAAATTTTGTCTATTCCTGTCTACTTTAAAGATAAGAGAGGTATCATCAGCAAATAGTACAACGTCACAGATGCCCTTTAAATAGAATGGTAAGTCATTTATATACACCAAGAATAAAAATGGGCCCAGTATAGAGCCTTGAGGTACACCTAACTGAACTGGTAGCCCGGAAGATTTAACACCATTAAAATTGGTGCCTATTATGTAAATATGAATCTAATACGTTAAGAGCTTCGTTTTGAATACCGTAATGAATTAGTTTACGCTAAAGCGTGTCATGGTGCACGCAATCAAAGGCTTTGGAGAGATCACAGAAAACTCCAATAGCATTTTGCGAGCTCTCCCATGCGCTAAATATGTGTTTCAGCAGAGCAACACCCGCATCTGTAGTCGAACGACCTTTTGTAAAGCCATATTGTTCATCATGAAGGAGGCTATTTAAATTAAAATGTCTTAGCAAGCTTAGCAAGCAAGCTCGACCTGGGAATCGAACCCAGGACCACACGCTCAGCAGTCGCGCTTGCAACCACGAGACCAACGGGGCGGGCGGGGACCAACAATACATAGACATACGATCCCAGCAATCGCGGGACATTTGCTGTTAGTTATTGAAGAAGTCCATTGTCGATCTCCGAAGATCTTCATCAGCTACTAATAATATGCTTAAAACCTTCCCTGAAAAATATGCTTTTAAATAACAAAAACCAAATAACCAAACCGAATCGGATCAGTAGTTTTTGAGAAAATCGCGGACATACGAGGTGCATTCAATAAGTACCTAGCCTCATCGCCAGAGGGCGCTGTAGTTTCAAAAGAGTTTTACCACAGTGTAGCACATTCTTTTTTAATTCTTTTTTCAAATTTTCATTCCAATCCCTTCATTTGTTTTAATTTGACAACTTATGGTAGCGAACGTGTCGATCGGTTTTACAAAAATGGAAAAAGAGCAATATCGTTCGGTGATTCGATTCCTATTTTTGGAAGGGAAAACTCGCATCGAAATCAAAGAGCGCTTGGATGCTGTGTACGGTGACTCTTCTCCATCGATGGCCACCGTCAAGAATTGGTTCAACGAGTTTGCACGTGGCCGTTCGTCGGTTTTTGATGAACCACGTCCAGGTGCACCGAAAACAGCTGCTACGGAGGAAAACATTAAAAAAATCCATGATCTCGTATTGGCAGATCGCCGATTGAAGGTTCGGGAACTAGCTGAGACTGTAGGCATTTCAGAAGGAACAGTGCATCATATTCTTCACGAGGAACTCGGCATGAGAAAGCTGTCGGCGCGATGGGTGCCGCGTTTACTGACACCGGAAAACAAGCGCAACCGTGAGACCACATCGGAGACGTGTTTGGCGCTGTTTAAGCGGAATCCAGCGGAGTTTTTGCGTCGTTTTGTTGGCCAGAGACCAAGGAACAATCAAAACAATGGATCCAGACCGGGGAACGTGCTCCAAAGAAGGCGAAAACTGTAAAATCGGCCGGAAAAGTTATGGCCACCGTTTTCTGGGATTCACAAGGTGTGATCTACATCGATTACCTCGAGAAGGGTAAAACAATTACAGGGCTTTACTATGCCGATTTATTGGGCCGATTCGACGCCGAATTAAAGAAAAAACTACCCCACCTGGCGAAGAAAAAAGTGCTGTTTCACCACGACAACGCACCGGTTCACACGTCTGCCGTTGCCATGGCCAAATTGGTCGAATTACGCTACGAATTGCTGCCCCATCCACCGTATTCTCCAGATTTGGCCCCTTGTGACTTCTTTCTGTTTCCTAATCTGATAAAATCACTCGCCGGGAATAGATATGGATCAAATGAGGAGGTCATCGCCGCCACGGAGGCCTATTTTGCAGAGTTTGACAAACACAATTTTTCGGATGGGTTAAAAAAGTTGGAGCATCGCTGGGCTAAGTGTATCGAACTAAAAGGAGACTATGTTGAAAAATAAATTGCCACTTTTCCAAAATTTTCGTTTACTTTTTGTAGGCTAAGTATTTATTGAATGACCCTCGTACCTACTTTCCTCCTTTTCTTGAAGTCGGTTAAAAATATGATTAGCGAGTAGAGCTAGCAACTAAAACCGAGATGTTTGGTTGCCAGAGTTCTAGCTGTACTCTGGTGGGGCGAACACTCAGCGAATCAATTTTACTGACATATGACAATCTTTTGTATGATTCTTGCTTCAATTTTCGTGCTTTCTCGTCGCTGTTGGGTCAGGTGCACTTTTTTTTTTTCGAGGGTTGGAAATCATGAAATAATTTCTCCCGCTCTGGGCGGAGCGGGAGGGCGTGTCTCTTACTGACTAAAACCCACCCGTGTTCCTTCAGTTGCCTGTGCCAGGGGCCACGGTAACCCTCTTGGACTTTTCCGCAACCCTAGCAGGCATCGGTCCTAGCAAACCCCGTCATTGGTGCTGACATCTCTTTGAGGCGCGCGTGGAACTCAACGCGCCGTCGACCCGGGCCTGGTCCTTATCGAACGGCGAGCTGCCCATTGCTCGTCGTTCGCAAGCCCGCGCCTACGGTGGCCGGGAATCGGCCTGCGATTCCCGACGCCCAGGGCGTCTCCTGCGGCGGCTAGGGGCGTGAGGGCGCAAATTTTGCCTCTCCCTCACGCGTTCCGCCTCCTCCTTCGCGAACATTACTGCTTCGCAGAAGGAGGTGACGGCTTCCCAAGCCCTCTCGCTCCGTACCATGGCCTGGACCAAGGCCGGACGCGAGAGATAGGACACGGCGGTGCTCCGCCCAAGCCGGGCAGACCTCCACCGTATCCTCCGGGCGATCCACACAATGGTGACACCCCGTAAAGGGCCATGGACCGTACGACCCCCGCGTAGAGCCTCCGGCAGGAGGCGTTTGGCCCCCCTAGATTGGGCAGGAGCCGCTTTAAGGCAGCCCCGGCCCTTTCCAGTCTGGGAGCCAAACGTCGGAAATGCTCCACGAAGTTCCACCGGCTGTCGAGGACGAGTCCCAGGTACTTCATCGTCGACTCGACGCCGATGTGAACCCCTCCTACCGTTATTTGGGAACCCGACGGTGGCGTGTTCCGAGGACCATGAAAACACATGGCCTCGGACTTGTGCAGGGCCACCTCGAGTCCCAATTGCCGGATCCTCTCGACGATTGTCGCAACCCCGCGTGTCGCTAGTTCGGCCGCCGCCTGGTGCGACCTCCCCTGCGCCAGGACCAGCGTGTCGTCAGCGTAACAAACCACGCTGACGCCGCTAGGGAGGTCGGCGCGCAGCACCCAGTCGTATCCGATGTCCCACAGATGCGGCCCCAGGACCGATCCCTGTGGGACACCGCACGACATCTCTTGCCGCTTCCATACTCCCTGGTGACCGGGGTAGATGACGGCCCTGTCCGTCAAATAGGCCTCGACCACACAACAGAGGTAGGTGATACCGGAGTGCCTCCCTGATGCACGGCCTCAGGGGTCAGGTGCCCTGAGGCCGTTTTAACTTAATTCCATAAATTTATGTCAAAGTAAGATTATGCTACTACCTCTTCTGCTGATTTCGGAGTATCGAATCTGATAATTGCTTCGGACTGTCCCTCTCTCACATCAACGTGCAATGCGTGGATATTACTCCTGATCTGTAACATAAATATTCAAACAAGTAAATAACACAAAATTAAATAATTAATTTCGGGCCAATAAACTGAGTCGCATTGAGTTTAAGGGACCGATCACACGTACCACAACGACAACACGTGGTCGGGCGCAAATATTTATGAAAGTGAATAGTTTATTCACACGGACCATATTTTCTGTCAAAATTAACCGTGTCGGTGACACCGACCACATCGCAAACACAATGTTGCGTGGACCATGTAATTTGATTTTGTAGTTACTAGTAACTACAACGCAACTGCAAGAAGCTGCAGATACACTATTTAAACGTAACCACTGCTTGCCCACATTTTGTCGCTGCGATGTGGTGAGTTTGTGGTATGTGTGATAGGGCCATTATAAAAATGGCTTTGTTGAGTATCTTCTCTGTCACTAATGCTTTTGTGACAGTTTCTTCAAAATCAGAATCAGAGCGTTTATTTGTGAAACATAGGTATTTACATAAAGATCTTAGGTCATTATATTATTATGTGCGCTATGTTTTGCCGTGAAGGCGTACAAGTATTGAAATAAAAACATAAATCATAAAAATAACAATTAAACTACTAACATAAGAAGAAAGCAAAATTAAACTCTTACACGAGAAAAGGAACTATTTAAAATAACGTTATAAAATTTATAATTAAAAAGAACAGTAATAGTCTTAAAAATCTCAAAACAGTCTTTAAAATTTAATTGAATACGTAAAAGTGTTTATTGCATATGAAATAATAAACATTATTTTCATTCATAAAATCTTCTACAGTTTAATAACATTTTTCCATTAATAGTCAGTAGAGAATCTTTTTATGTTTAATAAAATTAAGGGCAAATTTTTAATGTTATCAGGTATTTTATTATAAATTTTCGGAGCCATGCCAAAAATACTCTTTTTCATTAAAGCGGTTCTGCATTTGCTGGTTTTGTCGCACAGTTTTTTTGTATATTGAGAACACATTGGAGTTTTTTTAACATCTGTGTTTTTGAAACAGATCTAAATTGATTTTGACAAACAAAGCAGTTTTGTAAATGTACATAGCTGGAAATGTCAGTAATTTTAGTGATTTAAAGTGAGGTTCACAAGTTTCAGTAGTTTTTAAGCCACACATGGACCGAATACATAGTTTTTGCGCTTTAAAAACCGATTCTCTTTCAGAAGATTGCCCCCAAAATATAATTCTAAGCCTCAGAACAGGTGCAACCAATCCATGATACACTAATAAAAGTGTTTGTGTGTTAACTTTTTCGATAACTGGAACAGGGCATATGCAGATTTATTTAGTTTTAAACAAATTTCTTCGATGTGGGGTTTCCATGTTAGCTTACTATCAAATCATTATACCTAAAAATTTGGCACTTGTCATATATGACATGGACTGGAGGTTTTTCACATCTTTGACGAAAGTGCAAATGTTTGTTTCGAAGTCTTGTTTTGTTTAAATTAATTACTAGGTTATTACTAATAAGTCACTATTATTTTATTGAGGCAATCATTTATACAGCTCGCGCGATAAGAGTTTGGCTTTGACCTTCGGATTTTTGAACTTTTGATTGTACAACAGGAGTGCGCGGTACGTCGTATCGATGCGAGAGGCAGGGAACGACTGGAGCGCCAATCAGAGCACCGCGTGCGCCTACACACCCGCCCCGCACCCCGCTAATTGCCCGTTGATACCCAATTTCTGATTTCTGCGCAATAACGGTCAAAGCCAAACTCTTATCGCGCGAGCTGTATCATTCTCGTAATAGTCAGGGTTATTACATTTTACAATGGCTGTACTATCATCAGCAAAGAGAACCATATTTTGAGTTATGAGTATTGGGAGATCGTTTATATATATTAAAAAAAGTAGCGGCCCTAGCACGCTACCTTGTGGCACCCCGTATTTTATAGTTCTTTGCAGAGATTTGTGAATTGTTACTAATTTACTTTTTTGGCATAGTGCACTATGATCTGTTATCAAGATATGACTCCACAAGTTTTAGAATATTTCCTCGAATTCCATATCCATAAAGTTTTTTTTTGCAAAATCTTATGGTTCACATAGTCAAATGCTTTTGTCATATCTGTATAAATAAAGCACATACCGGAGATCTTTCATCGACAGACGTCATAATATAAGAAAGGAGGTCGAACAATGCTGTGTGTTTTTTCGAAATCCTTTTTGTTTGTTACAAAATAACTTATTCTTTTCAAAATAACTATATATGGAATTATAAAACACTTTCTCGATTATTTTTGAAAAAATTGGAATTTTAGCAATGGGTCTATAATTTTTTACATTTGTTTTATCATCTCTTTTGAATAACGGCTTAATAATTATTTTTTTTAGACTACTGGGGAAAACACCATTTGCTATACATAAATTAATAATGTGCGCTAGTGGTGGTGCTATAACTTCTTTGACAAATTTCACAACTTTAGTACTATTTTAGTATTTTTAAGGTTATTTATAATTTTTATTATATCGATAGGTAAAACTGGTTACATATATAATGATTGTGTAGTTAGATTGTAAAAAGTATTATTACTATTCGAAGTAACGTTACTATTTATATATTTTTCAATAACATCTACAAAAAAGTTATTGAATTCGTTTACAATATCCATGGGATGTGTGATAATGGAATCATGTTCACCATCTTCCTAGTCATATTATTTACGCCTAGGTACTAATGCGCCATAATGAGTGTCAAATAATGCACTTACCGTTCTTTTTGTGAGCCTCACATCTAAGCATGGTTCCGGCAGTACCTCTTTGACAAATAGACCTGGTACTTTTTCTATAGATGCTATGCCTTTAGAGGCGTCTGCTTGACCGGAAGGTAAAGCTGTAATAAGTGGAAATCACGTTTTAAAACAAGGTATTTTTTTTTTTTATGAAATCTGGTAAGTTTTTGATTCATATTCCTAACATGGCAAAGCGCGTAAAGTATGCTGGTAAGATTGAATAAAACCGGCCAAGTGCGTGTCGGACCACGCACAATGAAGGGTTCCGTAGTTAAGATAAAGGATGATGCCAGAGTTTCTATGAAATCTGGTCCCACCTTCCAATAGCTATGTGTGTCACATCGTTGGATAGGTAATTTTGAGCTGAATAAAAGTGACTATAGCGCCAAGTTCCAAATCTTAGTCCGTTCAGAGTTATTCTTTATTAAACATGGTAGTTTTATCAGTAGCCAAGTAATGCTATTTTTACGTAATAATCTTCCTGTTTCAACAACAGTCTTATAGCTTACACAAGTATCAAAATCTTTTAAAGCCTCTAGTAACTTTTATTCAGCTCAAAAATACCTATCTAACGATGTAACACACATAGCTATTGGAAGGTGGGACCAGAATTTGCATCCTCCTTTATGCCAAGAACAAACTTAACATTGTAGTTGGAAAACACGATCTCCCATAGATGCCAACGGCAAATGTAAGTTTGTACGCACAATATTGAGTGATTTACCATGTTACTTTAGACCATAGACTTCATAGAACTATTTTCTGTATTATTTCCAAAATTTTAGGCTTAGTAGTTTCGGATAAGCTGGGGGAATGGTCAATTTTCATCCATTTTCTTAAATAACTTTAAAACAGATCATATTTACCGTCACAGTAAGCCCTTTCATTCAATTTGTCACATGGTACAGTCAGCTCCAGACAAACCTCACCCCCTATACATATATAGTACACATACTCGGGAGGGCGTGAGATTTCTCTGCAGCTGACTGTAGAATTTGCAAAACTTTATTTTTTTATTTTCTTATTTGCCTCCCAAAAATAACCCCCATGTTTAAAATTCATTTATTTATGTTACACATCCGTGTTTGGGTCACAGAAATAATTAATATGTGTAAGTACCAAATTTTAACTTCATCTGTCTATTTGATTCGGAGTAAATTGGCTGTGACAGACTGACAGGCAGACACAAAAGTGTTTATAATATAAGGGTTCCGTTTTTTTATTCGGAGATACAGAACCCAAAAAATGATTTGCTATAGAAAATATAATGAGCTGCATTATTATGACGCTAAGTATGTCTAAGAATAAATATTATTCACCTGGTTCAACTTCAACAGATGGTGCAGCGTGCGCACGAATACTGGAGTACTGATGTTGATTATTGTGTAAGTTAGTTTTCATCTCCTTCATATATTTTCTTTGGAGGTTCAAGTATTTATTCCTCAGAGCTTTCCACTCTGATTTTGATAACACTTGTAATCCCCACAGGGCGCCTCTGGGAGCCTCATTTTTAGTCAGGTTGTTTTTAGCCTTGCTGCGTTCTTTTGCAGTACGCTTTCGAGTCTTCTTTTTTCTAGGGGAACTGCCACTTTCTTTGCCTTCATCGTGACTGGTCATTTCATCCTTTGATTCTAGGTCTAATAGTTTATTTTCCTGAAACAATAATAAGATTATTTAAAAACCAATCATATTTTAAAACAACAAGATGTTTATTTTATTACTCACTTCTGTTGGTGTAGTTTCACTTGCTATGCTCTTATTCTCCTCCTGAAAAAGTAATTAACATAATGTAACATCACACCGACTACCTGATGGGTTGGGCAGAGGTGTAAAGTAATTAAAATAATAATATCATATCATCTTGGTCATATCACAGGTCCAGACTAATGAAGCCAATTATGGATGAAAATAAAGACATGATTCTTATCATTTTTTTTTTAAAAACACTGTTTTTTAAGTAAAACAGGGTTTATTCTTTTCAGGGAAGTATGCCCTGAAAAGAATATGGTAATCTATTAATGCAAAAAATCTTTTTTTCAAGCTCAAGTATACTTACAGTAGGAGTGTCTACCCTCTTCTCACTATCTGACTCACTTCCCAACTTCAACTCTAAACTCTTCTGGGGTGTCTTTTTGTCCTTCTTTTTCTTCTTTTTTGGTGGTTCACATTCTTCTTCGAGCTTCTTCTCAGGCAAGTCATCTGATGGTTCATCTACTGAGAACATCTTTATGGAAGACAGATCTTCAGGAGGCATGCATGTGGGAAGCTTGCAACCCATTTTGGTAAATGTGTTGATGCATTTTTGAGCATCCTCTGGCCTGTTGAATTCTATGAATGCAAAACCCTGTAATGTTGGTCAAAGTATAAAAAATCTGACAATATTTGAGAAACCTGATGTAGGAAGAAGAATACGTTTTTAAATGATGTCCAAGAAAATTCAATTTTTATTAACAAACAAGCTGTTCGTGCCCGGCGTCACCCGGGGTGAATTTCATACAAAAATAGCATCCAAATTTCCGACTTTCCAAAAATTTTTTTACATACAAACCTTGTCCTGACAATTACAAAACACAAAAGAGAATTAGCCAAATAGGTGCAGCCGCTTTAAAGTGCGCGGTCAAACATTTTTGACACTTGATTTATACACAGTGGTGGACCATAAAATTAGGCCACCTACCAAACCGGTTGTCGTGACTGTGTTTCATAATAAAAACCTTTAAGTTTTTTTTATTGATTGCGTTAATTCTTAAATTAAATAATGCATTTTTAAACTAACCAACTTAATTTTTTAGCAATACACAAGAAAAATCAAAAATGAAGAAAAAATTACTAAAACATCACAGTGATACTGCATGCCGTGGCAGCCTTTAGTTAAGGCTACACTATAAAATGTCAAAATAATATGGGTATTTTAACATGAATCTTTGGTGTATGCTTTGTTGGTTGTCCTTAAATAAATAAATAAAATAAAATAAATTGCTTAAAAAAATTAAAAAAATATTTTTCACTGATGTCAATCTTTCTTTAGTAAGAGGTACTGCCTCCTCTGGCTTTGATAACACATACCATCCTTTTGTTCATGGATTGTATCAACATTTTAATGATAGATTCTTTCTTTAGTAAGAGGTACTGCCTCCTCTGGCTTTGATAACACATACCATCCTTTTGTTCATGGATTGTATCAACATTTTAATGATAGATTCTTTCTTTAGTAAGAGGTACTGCCTCCTCTGGCTTTGATAACACATACCATCCTTTTGTTCATGGATTGTATCAACATTTTAATGGTAGATTGGGGTATGTTTTCCCATTCCTCCAATAATGCCGCTTTCAGCTGTTGCATGTTCTCTGGAGCTGGTTCTCGCTGTCTTACTCGCCGTTTTAGCTTGTGCCATGAATAAATGTTCTATGGGATTAAGGTCTGGAGTTCATGCTGGTCAGTCCAGAACCTGTATCCCCACTACTCGCAAGTAATCTCTAATGCACATCGCAGTGTGGGGACGCACATTATCGTCCTTTAATTTACATTCTTGACTGATAAATCCTAAGTATGGCACTACATGCTCTTCAATAATGTCAGTGATGTACGAATCAGCAGTCACAGTTCCTCTACAATAACCAGCTCTGTACGGGCTTCTAAGCTTACACACCACTAGCTTATGCACCTCCAAAGCTTACCCTTTCAGATATGACACATTGTGCATATCATTCTCCCGGTCTACAATATACTCTTTTGCAACCATCAGCACCATATAGATACATATGGGACTATCAGAAAAGAGTACTTGCCCCCATTGTCCCAAAGTCCAGTCACGGTGTTCACAACCAAAATTTAACCTTCTTGCCTTATGAGCTGTGATAAGTTTAGGACCTGTAAGTTGCAGGTCTGTATGGTTTTAAACCACATTCTTTAAGGCATCTTCTTATTGTCCTAACACTTACAGCAACATCTCGGACATCCCTGAGTAGTTGCTGCAATTCTACTCCAGAACAATGACGATTTCTGAGGCTTGCTGACACTACAAATCAATCATCCCAATCAGATGTGTTTCTTCTTCAACCTGATCCAGGTCTTCTGATGTAGCCACCGGTCTCCAGAGACCTTTTGTAGACATATTGAACCGTTGATCAACTGACTTGACATTGTCGAGCGACATTTCGCAGGCTCTATGTTCTATGTGCGTGCACTGACTGGACAGGTCCTCTTAATCTGCGTGGTTCTTTCCTCAGAAGACCATTTCAGATACTAATCTACATGGTCCTCAAAGATTATGTTCGAACTTTTATATACACATTGACATTGATGAATTTTATACATACAATGACATGAGTATTTACTTTGTAAAGTATTATATTATTTAAATTATTGTGAATGTGAAGATTATGTGGTTTATTACTTTTTTTATTTTATTTCTTAGTTAGTTTCACGATCTGGCAGCTTGAGTAATTTATGCGGCCTACCCAATGTCCTTTCTTTGGTATTATTTTGTTGAATTGTTGTGCTCCTTAAGTTCTCAGTTGAGCGGCAAGATTACTGACAAATGCGTGCACTGACTGGACAGGTCCGCTCAATCTGTATGGTTTTTCCTCAAAATACCGTTTCAGACACCAATCTACATGGTCTTCACATGATCTGACCAAGATTATGTCTGGACTTTAAAAGAGACTGACCTCTGAGTTTGTTTCGGCCTTTCTTCTCAGCGTAGTCAGATAGGAAACGCTGACCTCACCTAGTTTTTAAAATATGATTGACGTGTAAAAGTGTTTGTAACAAACCTACTTACAGAAATAAAATCATTTATCATTCATGTTAGGGGGTTTGGTTTCCGCACTTAGTCCTTTAGGTGGACCATTGTGTGTGATTTTGCTGTCTCATTCCAGTTTGTAACAATGTTACGATTCTAACCACTTCTGCTTCACGTAGATCCATATTTATCAGTGATAGGGAAGTGGGAGGCACAGAACTTAAATTAGTAATGCAATAGTTATGAATAGTGTCCTAGTGACAGCACATTAAACATAAAAGAATAAAAGTGTGGGTGCTTAAAAAAAACTGATAATTTTATCAATATGTGTACCCTCTACTAACATTGCAAATGAACATTAAAAAATGTAATTTTTAGTTTAACTTTTAAACATGAATAATGAAGAATCATAAAAATAGGAGTGGAATAATATTTTTGTCCACCAGTATACATTAATCGTGTATCATTCTCAGTTGCACAATTATCTGAAAAGTTGTTGCTTTCAATAATACATAAACATAATGTGGGTTTACCTTTATTTTCTGGGAGTTTTTAAACTTAGGCAGTGATATGTAAGCAACATGGCCATAATCTGAAAACACTCGTTCCAGCCACTCTCTACTGGCTGTGACTGGGATTGACTCCACATACACTGTCCTTGAGTCTGCATCATATGGTAGAACTGCAGTCTTTCTCTTTACCTAGAAAAGTATACAAAATAATTAACACTGTTAACATGTTGGGTTATAATGAAATGGGGCAGAGGTACATGTTAGAAATTAAATGGTGGTGTTTAATCTATGAAAAAAACTGTCTATCATTTACATAAATTATAGTTTTCATCTTGTTGCCTTTTAATATAATCATAGCCCATACGATTTCATAAGTGGGATGTCATATGAATGAAAATTTTCCACAGGCCCTTGATAGACAGGTAGACAGGCTCTCCTAATTAAACAGATTAAAACATAAATAATACCTTTAATTTGTCCTCTGATAAATCCAAGAGCGTGGAGTTCTTCATAGCTTTAGCTATGTCGTTAACATCCTGCGTCAACGAACGAACTTTATTGAATTTGAGGAACATTTCTATAGGCACGTAAGGATCTTTTTTCACAAGATCCCCCAAAAATCTGTCCTTTGTTAAGTTAGCGTCGCTAAAGTAGAACTCCATTTGTTTTAGAATATTCTCGTATACTTGTTTCTTACGATGCCGTATTCGTTTTCTAGGACTGTGTTCATGTTTTGCTTCTTGATCGACAACTTCGGTAGTTTCCGACCCCGACATGGTGCAGATATAACAAATATAAACTATTTATTTTCAGCGTCACGACAGGTTGTATGAATTAGCTGCTGTTACTACTATATTATATACTCAACACAAATAATTATTAGAATATGATGAAATGAGTTCGCTCGCTTGTCCGCTGACGCGAACCGGGCAACGGCGAAATTTCGCTGTTCGCAAACCCAACCCACTGACGTATAAATAATATATACGTCAGTGCGCAAACCTAACTGCCAATTTTGACAAGACAACGTCACTTTAGACAGCGGATTTCCAAGTGTTCAACCCTATATTCGAACTAATTAGGCGAGTTTTTTCATCATCAAATGAAAAAATAAAAAATCAATATGAAATGGTATAGTTCCTGTCTCAGGAGGTTAAGCTACCATTGTGGCCGTACTAAGAGAACGCAAGAGCTAGCGAAGTGAACTAGAAAATTGGAGCATCCTGACAGACACGTTAAACTTTCATTCGAGAACGAGCGTAGGGCGCTCGAAAATTGGAGTGTACTGGTTTTTTTTTTTTTTTTTTTTATGAATTGCATCTCGCAGTTGGCATTGAGAGACCGTGACTGCTTAACCGGTCTTTCCTGTGGTACCTTAGAGCTAACAAAAAGCCTCCAGCCACGGGCATAATATTAAGTACAAGCTAAGCGACCATCACCTAAGGGCACCCCCTGTGGCGTACGAACCTCGGTTTAGGGCGTCGCTGGGGGAGGACAGCAAGTTGGGGACAGGCTGGATCAAATTGGATTCATTATTATTATTAGAGGAGTTTAAAACTACTGACTCAGCTACGCTACCAGCTGGCTCGGATCCGATCAAGGGACAGGGAGGACAATTTATCGGGGAGGCGGACGCGGAGGACCTCGGCGCGGGCGAGGTCGGAATTTTGATTTATGTCTGTGTCTGCTGTATAATGTACTGGTGGCCCTACTGCTTTCCTGAAGGAGGGTAATGGGGTCATCAGGGTCGGTCAGTGCATGCCTTGGATGGCGGATTTTACTGATTCTAGAGGGAACATAACTGGTGGCCTTCACAAAAAAAAGGGTTACGATGGCTGCCAGCGGTATCAAAGAAACGCTTGCAAGCGCGTTTCATAAATTGCTGAATGGTGGGGATTTTCAAATCTGAGTGTAAGCTATTGTTACGAACGAACCAGGCGGAACCCGTTGCTTTACGAAGAAAACGGTTCTGTAGGGTCTGCATCCTATGGACGTGTCAGCCTGTCGGGGGTGTTGGAGTGTCCAGAACACTCCAAGACACCGGGATAGGTTGTTTTATGGTAATTTTATTAAGAGAATGTAATGCTAGCGAAGCGAGATATAATTTTGCATCCTGACTCTGACTCTTGCCAAATTAGAGAATAGCATGATAAATAGACCGTGCCTGTAGCTTGAAACCTTTGTAAGCCATACACAAATTACCTATTACTAATAACAAATTGAGGCGTTGTAAAACATTTTACGATTTTGTCTTACACGCGTGGGGTACCTGTAGCTTGGGGGCCCCGTATCATTGATACGGCGGTAGCAACGCCCCTGAGTGGGAAAATGATGGGCTGGTATTTTTATTATTGTAGACTTAATACTTAGTCTTTCGGGTACGGAACCTTTAAAATTACAGCTGGCTAGGGCTTTTATCCATTATAAGTCAATGCTTTTATCCGGTCCATACGACAGACAAATTTAGATCTGCGCAGCATATTTGCGCACACCCAATTTTTCACAAATAAAATGTGTGGAGGTCTAGTTAGAA
Organism: Brachylomia viminalis; assembly: GCA_937001585.2. NCBI lineage: Eukaryota > Metazoa > Arthropoda > Insecta > Lepidoptera > Noctuidae > Brachylomia > Brachylomia viminalis. The sequence continues at coordinate 5,536,143 of OW443302.2, read as the reverse complement.
GTTCCTTTGTTCGTCGTAAAGCATGCACAAAGTGGGTGCGCTGTGATGCGCAGTGTTAGGATCGGATGTTATACATTTGAGGGATAGGACAATAAAAAACACGAGTAAACCATTGTTTTAGACGATTTAAAAAACATCACTAAGTTTTTTTTTATATGGCAATATTGTACTTTTTACAGCCACACGGTTACTAGTGATGTATGACAAAATATCGAGAAATGATTAAATTAATATTTTTTGCCTTTCATTCAGATACGTAATTTATTTACAATGTATATACCTACCGTATTTACACTCTAAAAGCAGTTGTTGGATGAATTAAATTGTTATGAGATATATTGGAAAGAAGATTATACAGCTTAGTAAAAATGATGAGGACGAAATTATTTGTCACAATATGATAAAACACGTATTTTATACCAATTTTCTATTCTATCATTCTTCTCATGGTTCATCTTATTTTATTTACTGCATATAAGGTTATATTTTATGGTATTTCTTGTCAAAACTATAAAAAACAAAGTGATTACTGCGGTTGGAATTGGAGCCGGAAATGTCCCATATCTCAAAAACTACGTAGTTGATTAAAAAAGTATTTTACAAACATCGTTTATACACATTGTTTTTTTTTCTCCCCCGGTTACATGAATGCGGAGAGCCACCCCACATTGTTTTTTTTCGTAATTTCCCTACACCATTGTTAATCAAGCGGTACACAGAATACACCTACAGCTTGGCCAAAAAGTCGTGAAAATAATGGTGGCGCCACTATCGTGCATGTTGTAACCCTATATAGTACGACGAAAACGGTTTTGATACTTATTTTTTTTTTGACAATTAATGTGAATATTGGCGGGTTTTATGAAATCAGAATCAAAAATTTTAATCGTTATCCATTACTATAATTGAAGGTTTAGACAAATTCGGTATTAGTTTCTCCTTAACCCATTCAGTGAAATTTTATTTATTCATCTCCGACTGGTAGTCTTCACATTTATTTTTCCCACAAAATATTAACAAAGCATTTGGTACAAAACCATTTTCATTCCCTGCATGTATGATAATGTACCTGAGAAAAAAAAACATGCAGAACGTGCAACACATGCAAAACACACAACGCATTAAATAAAGCATGCTTCAGCAACAATTTACCTTTTGCCTTTGGACACACTTTCTTTTATTCCACTGACGTTAAGAGACTGCCAGCATTTTTTTAATTTATAGTTAATTTACTTACAATCTTTTTTACAGTGTAAAAGATTTGAACTTTTTGTCTGATTGCACATCAGTCAAAATTGTCTAATTCTTTTTTAGGTCGCCCTGCTCTATGTTTCCCTGGTGTGGAGAAAACGCCTTTGTTTCTTGGTCCTTCTATTGCAATTCGTCTTATAGTACTGATGGATTTACCTAAAATAATACTATAGTTATTTTTGTTCAGTGATATAAGCAATATTAACAAAAAGTATCAAAAATATACGAACGCGCTGCATTCAAGAAATGACAGAATATGTACCTTACTAGACGAGGCAGAGGGAGTGTTGCCAATGATCAAATATTGTAGTTCCGTTTCAGGACTTTCTTGCCAAGCTGTACTTAACAATTTTTATCGATAAAGTGCAAATAGTCTCCGAGTAAAATGACTGAGTAACATCTGGACGGACGGAAAGACTGACTGACGGACAGACGGACAGAAGGACAGACGGATAGATGAACAGACGGGTAGATGGACAGACGGGTAGTCGGACATATGTACAGACGGGCGAGACTAATACTGGACCGAAGGACATGACGAAATTATAAGAACATAAGAGGGAAGTGCCAGGGTAGCCCGTGAAATTCAAATTTTCTTACGTTTCGCAATTTGCAGGTCTGACACTGACCTGCAAATTGCAAAAAACGTAAGAATATTTAAATTTCGCGGGCTACCCTGGCGTTTCTCCCTAAAAAGTGCGGTATTTTGTGTTTTTTAGGGTTCCGCAGTTAAATGGCAAAAAGGAACCCCAAAAATACAATGTACTGAACTCTTTTTCTCACACAGATAGTTATTTATTTTTATTGCGTCTTTAACGATTTCACTTGGCATTTCGACATTCTTCGATAACGTAGTGTACTAGTTTTTATCGATATAATTTTGGTCCATCACTATGGTTCTTAGTACATTTTGACATTCTGGATTTTTGGTGGTCTCGTCGAGATAGAGTATGTGGGAAAATTATTGTTTGTTAGTAATTAGGCAGGTGTTATTTATCGTCGATAATGTTCTAATATGTTAGTCATTATTGGTTTAATATCAAATTGTAGTGTCTGCATTCACTGTGTGTTCGTCTGTTGAGCGTGCCATTCATAGATTTATTTCTCAGATAGATCTGTGCACAGAGAGGAAGATGACGGTTTTCATCTACAATAGTGATATTATTTCCGCATAATTGTGTTTATTATTCATGATGACTACAATTACGAGGTCTGCTAGAGTCAGTTTGAAGCCGATTGAAGTGCCGAAGGCTTTACAAGAGGGAGAGAAATTCATCAAGTGGGATGAGGTATTTTTTTTTACTTGATATTAAATATTTTTTTGTTTTGATACTGTTGCTTTGGTGGTACCTACATTCTATTTCACACTTGTCTGCTCTATTAAATGAAGATAAATAAGTGCCTTTGCAATATAATTACATTATAGGTAATATTTTCTGATTAGAATCCATTACAAGTATTATTTTTTGCTTTTATCAATGTTTCTATTTTTTTTTATGGTTTAATCTTACACTTAAGATTAATCTTACACTTAATTAACTTGGGAATAGTCACTTTTTGAACAAATAAGTTATTGTAACTTACTGTAAGTTATTAGTAACACCATTTAAATAACTAACTTAATTAAGATAAGATAAAGTTGATTGATAGGTAGAAAAGTTGAGTATTTTTTAATGAGTTAGAATATTAATGGAAAATTAACAATTTAAAATCTTGTATCAGTTTAATTACATTATATCATTAGTTCTGTTGCAAGATAATAATTATCTAATAACTATGTTAGTTCCTAGTTAATTCTATACCAGTATTGTTTATTGTGATAACCTGATTGTAAACAAAACAATCTATCTTATCAATCAATGAACCCTCACTGCAGTGATTAAGTCCACCTTTGTACTTTATATGTTGCATAAAGTTTTATAAATCAACAGAAAGTTATGAATTTTCAATACAATATATTTCTAACTCTCTAAAACAAAACTCTCTTTAAAACAAAAAAAAAAAAAAAACTATGTACTTCTTTGTGAAGGACTCCGGTACTGGTGTGCCAGTCACCCTGCGGGTGGACCCCAAGGGGTTCTTCCTGTACTGGACCGACCAGAACATGGAGGTGGAGATGCTAGACATTGCTACCATCAGAGATGTCCGCACTGGAGGACATGCTAAACTCCCAAAGGTAAGTTCAACTCCCCTTTACATTTCTCTTTCGTTCACCTCTAACATAGTCTAGAGTTGTGGTGAAGTTCTCTTGTCTTTAAATAAATCCTGCAGTTCTACAAAATAATAAAATTACCTTTAAAATAGTTGGTCGTCCTCAGTAACATTATATTGTGAATAGTAGGTAATTATTGATTTATTTGTTTTTATTATATAATATGTACACATAGTAAAATAGATACAGATACAACATATTTGTATTCAGTACAAAATTCCTGCTTATTTCTTAAGAAATTTCTTCCAGCAGACCTGAGAAAGGAGAAATGACAAAAAATTGTAGACAATAGTGTGTGAGAACAAGGGAAGAATTTGATTTTGTGACATCTTAAACTAGAATATTAAAATAAATATACCTACCTACATATGATGCAAAAAAAAAAAAGTACTTAAATAAATACAAAATAATAAAATAAATAATTATTCACCAGCAACTTGCTTTAAAATATAAACTTGTGGATACTGAGGTACCATATTACAAGTACGTGCCCAACCCAGTTCCCGAAAATGACCATGTCATGTTGTACTGGGATCGATCTATCATTACTGACAGGACTATAGTCGCCAATAAGCCTGATATAGTGGTGATAGATCGATTAGCGCGCCGCACAATGATTATCGATGTTACCATTCCACATGACGAGAACTTAATGAAAACTGAGAATGAGAAACAAATTAAATATATCGACTTAGCACACGAGGTTGTTGACATGTGGAATGTGAGCTCGGCTGTGATTGTGCCGATTGTCATACCGGCTAATGGCCTGATGGCCGAAAGCCTCGATCATCATCTCTCGAAGCTCTCGTTAGGCAGTTGGATCAAGGGCCTGATTCAGAAGGCAGTACTCCTCGATACGGCTCGTATCGTGAGCAGGTTCCTGTCTCTGGAGCCATAACCACCGGTAGCTTGGACCCTGCTCCCGATACCGGCGGACTACTATTTTTATATTTTTAAATGTTTTTCTTTAATGATTATAATAAAATATTTAAAAATGTATTTAATAATAAGTATAAAAATGAATAAACGACATAATAAAATAACTAAACATATATAAATTCTCACAGTTAGAGGAAAGGTAATGCTCTTTTACTCGATATTTGAATTGAGAAATAGATTTTTATTATTGTACATAATAATTTACGTAAAGTTATTGTGATACCACAAATAACATAACATTTTTCAAATGTGCAACATGCAAGGTATACTGCATATTTTCATTAAAAGTATATTTGAATGGAATAGCCCTTTGTTCCGCAATAACTTTATAATAACTTATTTTTACTACATAAACATGCATCGCCTTTTGAACCACTTGTGGCTATAATGGAAAGTGGTAGGTAGGTACATAAGTATCTACATAGTTAAGACTATGTAGGTACTGTTTGCGCGCCGTGTCACGTTCACGTTTGACGGCGAGTCTCGGTAGATACCTAATAGGTACGCTTACTAGGCATCTTGCTGAGTAGTGGAACTCCTTGCAAGAGTCAGTTTCTCCCAAAAAGATTTAATCAAGATAAATCTAGGTTACATCTAAGGTGCATAATCGTCGACCGCATCATTGCTTAAAACCTGATAACCATAAAAACTTGACCCACCTTGACCCAAGAATTATAGGAAGGTCGCGGAGCCATTGTTACCGACGGCAGTGCTTTTTTCATTTTTCATTCACTAAATGTCGTGTTTGGCCTACAAGGCCTTCGTTTATCCGTTCTTTCAATGCCGTCATGAGGTCCTTATCCGCCTTGGATGGCGTGAAGCTGAGATGCTAGTCGCCAGTCAGGAACCAGAAACAGTCCAACAAGTGGCTTATCTTTTACTTGTAACCAACTAATCTCATTCAGTCAAGTAGAACGAGAAAACTATTAAGCCAAAAAGTTTCCCGTCTCAAAAAAGTCCAATTGAAGATAAAAATCAGAATTGCACGCCAACTTTTGCAATTTGTTTTTCCGGTCTTCAAAACAACCGCTACTTTATTAGGACAAATTATACTTCAGTGCAGCTTCTTCACCGAAACAAATCTTGACTCTTGTAACGTAGAATTAAATTACGTTCGCATATTATTCGTGGCATGCTCTAAACTAAGTTCTATCAGGCAAATCGGATCCTGGCACAGTGCCGGAAAGTCTCATGACAAAGAAGATGAAGAAGGCTGAACAGAATTAATTTTTCTTGTTAACCTGGTCCAGGGTCCTGGACGTATGCCAGACGGACCCACTTTGCGATTAAAACTTCCACTTTGGGCAGAAGTTTTAGACGTTTAAATGTTGTTGCTTTCATGTGGCAACTTCTTATAAAGATAAATAGTGTGATGCATAAGCGCTTCTGGCTTCCGAGGATCAAATCCAACCTTATAAATTGCAAACGAATGCAATATTTATGACCAAAGTTTTGTTGGCTACAGAGATTGAACTCAAAATTGTAAATCTTAAATATTTTGGGGGGTTTGAATGGCATCGATATCTTGCGTCTTTTCCAGTGGTTCACAAACTTGGCAATGCTTACAAATACTCAGATTTCGAGTTCTACTTCTGTCCGATTTAAATACGATAAAGTGGAGACCAGCCCGCGGCCGTCTAGCAAATAATAAAACTAATTGCAGATTTGAAACTTTGTCAAGTGTCGTAATTATATTTAGGTACATTAAGTTGCTTAATACATTCAAATAAAAAAATAACACTATTTTCCGGAGCGTTTTCCCACAAAGTGCTCTAAACGTTGGGGAAGGTAAAACCTAATGAATTCTTAAATAATTCCGGTATTGATAACCTCTAAAAATAAGACCGACAAGCGACCTTCCTACATTTTTGGTCAAATGGCTAACTTATTCACATACTTTTAGCGTTTATAGTAACACTTGCTGAACTTTTTGAAGGTAGGTATACATTTTTAAAAGTTTCGAAACTTTACGTTGCTATATGTATGTAACAGTGTGGCTCGTGGAGATTTAATGTCTCATCATCGTCCGTCTTATACCTTAATCCGCAAAGTAATCTCTTTTTAGTATCCGCTCATCGGGGCAGTGTCAACTTTGACGTACTTAATTGAGGCGATCAGATCGCATAAATTCTACATGGGTAGTCTAAGTCATGAGTCCATACAGTCGATAGGTACTGCTGCTACATAATTATGTGGCCACACTTGCCACCTACTGTACTCAATAATTATTAAAAAAAAAACATCGAAGGAGAGTACCATCGGCACGAAAAGAAGAAACTACTACATACCTACTTATTTGCGTATGTACTTATGCCATTGTTCTTTATCCTGAATGTACTAATGGTAATTCTAGTGTATAGAAACTTCTACACAATGCGAGTAAAGTAAAACTAAACTTGGGACAACTTCATTATTTGGACAATGAAGTTGTTCTAACTTTAGCTTTCAAATATGCCTATCCACCTTGTCTCCATCCAAATTATTTGCACACAAATTCACACAGTCTGCACGTACTTACTTTTTTTAATCAACTAGCTGCGCCCCGCGGTTTACCCGCTTACGTCTAGATCCCATGGGAATATCGGGATAAACAGTATCCTTTGTCTTAATCCAGGCCATGGTCTACCTATGTGCCAAATTTCACCCAAATCCGTTCAGCCATTTCAGCGTGAAAGCGTAACAAACAAACATACAAAAACTCTAATCTTTATAATATTAGTTTAGATAAAATGGTCATCGGGTAAGCTGTAGACATAAATATTGTCAGCCAGGTTATTCATTAAGACGTTTCATGTTATGAAACCATAAAGTGTCAATATCGTGTAAGTACGTAGCGGCGTGGCCTGTGATGTGGTGCCGTGACGGGACATAAAATTATAGGGCGCGGTAACTTGTAATTTACGAGTAACTAATACTTACGCTGCCCTTCGAAGCTTCCCTCACCTAATAACTACCCTGTTGTACGAATGTCAGTTCACTAATGACAGACTGAGAAAGCCTTATTTGATTTAAGTAAGAAGAAGTGGTAAAATAGTAGGAAGTGCAAGTTTTAATGTCAAAATCTACTTGTATTAGCTTAGCTTGGTGTGAACTTTGTGCATCTACCACATGGTCTTTGCTAAAGATATAGCTGACATATCAATTCTATGCCTGCTAACACCTTTATTTAAGCATACAGGAAACATGAAAGCATTCAGCTTCGTCAGATGTCAACTTAACTGCACGAAGACTGATCTGCCAGCCCCTGACTAATAAAGCTCTGAATGAGTGCAGGCACTACGGTTGCAGTAGACAAATCACCCAACAACTTACTAGAACTCCACATTTGCGTGTCGGGCTGCGTTAAACGACGCGAGAAGAATATTGGCACAGTGATCACCAGTCTGCTTGCCAAGCGTTCTGGTGACTAATCTACGCTTACCGAGTAATAGTACTTATACAGGCATTTCTATTATTTTGTTGTTTCCTTGTTCTGTTAATGACAAACTTAAACTCTAATGATTCAGCTATCAGTTTGCTCGTTATGTTTAAAGCAGCATTTCAGCTGTATTTACAAAAAATTGGGCGACAAAATTAGACCATTAATATCATTGGCTTATCGCTTGTAATTAATTGCGCACTAGCGCTGGCGCTGTGGCCATATCACATTAAGTCTATAGCTTATATGGTTTATAAGCCATTTTTCAAACTTAATTAATAGGTATTAACATACACAGAAATAGGTGTATTTAAGCTAGCTTATTAATTGAGTAAGTAATTACACAATATTGTGTGCGGTGAAGTTATGTTTGTTACTGAATTCTATCGCTTGAATTTTTTGTTCTGTTTTATAGGAGAGATAGAGTTTCATAATTAATTCGCTCTTTATCCTTATTTTACGATAAGATAATAAACTCATTAACTTAAAAAAGATGATCTGGCTTGTAAGGCGCTGCTTGTAGCTGTGACTTAACATGTTCCTACCCCGATGACGACTGTGGAAGTGTGAATATTTAGGATTTACATATTGCTAGTCTACATGTAGTTGGTGCCCTGCCGCTTAGCTTTTCTCAGGGACACCTGTCTTGAAATCTGCGTCAGTAAGATCCAGGAGTCCATTGTGGGGTTATTTTGAGACTGATCTTTAGCCAAGACTGGAAACCGAAAGCGATAGTATTTTACTTTCGAAAAGTCTTGGAAGACCAAGACACCGAAGAAGAATAGGTAGGTAATGGTTTATTGGAAACAAACGTGTCACACCCTCACGTTAACTACATTACATGTACCGCACAGTGGGTGTGCGCTGTAGACATTGCCCAGTATCAACATTTCATAAGGTGGCCCAACGCAAACAGTGGTGAAGTGGCGTGCCACGATATTTTACCTATACGGTCACCGCCCATAATATATTATATCCCTAAGCTTTTATTTCCTACTTAGTCGTTACTCTTAAATATCTTGAAAGTATTTCAGTGCAAGTAACAACGTATCGTTCCAGGTTGACGTTGACAATTTAATGGGTATGTTCGTAATGTCGTGATGAGAAACAGATTTACGACAAAATAAGTTTGTCGCTTTATGCTAACGTTTTCAGTATATTTAAATAATATGCGTTTCCATTTATTCGGAAAGTTTTTACCATAACTTTGGTACCATCGATATTAGTATATTTTAACATTTTGATCGAATCGTCGCTCACCCAAAAAAACCTTAGCTCTGTTTGACGCCTTTTTTTGGTGGTTGGGAAATCATCAAATAACTTCTCCTGCTCTGGGCGGAGTGGAGGGCATGTCAGACTCTTACTGACTAAAACCTACTCGTGTTCCTTCAGTTGCCTGTGCCAGGGGCCACGGTAACCCTTTTGACTTTCCCGCAACCCTGGCAGGCATCGGCCCTAGCGGGCCCCGTCATTGTTGCTAACATCTCTTTGAGGCGCGCGTGGAACGCAACGCGCCGTCGACCCGGGCCTGGTCCTTATCGGACGGCCAGCTGCCCATTGCTCGCCGTCCGCAAGCCCGCGCCTACGGTGGCCGGGAATCGGCTTGTGATTCCCAACTCCCAGGGCGTCTCCTGCGGCGGCTAGGGGCGTGAGGGCGCGAATTTTGCCTCTCCCCTCACGCGTTCCGCCTCCTCCTTCGCGAGCATTACTGCTTCGCAGAAGGAGGTGACGGCTTTCCAAGCCCTCTCGCTCCGTACCATGGCCTGGACCAGGGTCGGACGCGAGAGATCGCCACCGCCAATCGCCTCCACGAGGACACGGCGGTGCTCCGCCCAAATGTTTGACGCCTGAGTTCATGGGTCCAGTTTGTCAGCAATTCCCACAGTCCAGATCTACCTAAAAGGGCGTAGAGTCACCGTATTTGCCATAACTACTTCTCTTATCCTTAATACTCTAATCACATATGTTAAAAGTTTAATCTCACATAAGTGAACTGTATCATGTTCTTATGAGAAATAAAGATTCTTTAAACCTAAACCTACATCGATAGTGGGGGATGGGGAATTTAAATTCATGATGTTAGAACATTAGTATGATTGAATTTCTAAGTCGTCTTTTACGACATTCACTAAATGAAGTGGGATGACCCATTTTTATCCCGAGGTCACGTGCATAGCACATTCATTACGCATGCATTATGCGGTGGAAATAAATTATGTCGTCATTTTAAAGTTTTCTGTTATGGATCTTTGAATTAATTTATTTGCCATTTTGACGTTCCTAAGCAAGATGCAAATTGCATGTGCAAATGGTGCTCGATCTGATCACAAAACTTCATATTTTTCTCTGTTCTTTTGTTTGTTCGTACCTATCTACTTATCGATGGTAAATAGTAGATATTCGAAATTGTAATAAAGTAGAATTTGTGCTCTTCTTTTGAAACTACTTACATACACTAAGTAAAATTAGCTTACGGCGACTACAATCAATTCTATTAATGTAAATGTCGACGTTCAAAAGTGCTTTCTATTTGAATTGTGTCAAAAGTGCCTATTTGAAATAAATGCTTTACAAATTTACTCAGTTACCGCCAGCTGTTAGAGGGCAAAAAACAAAAATCTAGGTAATCTTAGTAATATCAAGTCTATTTTCTCATCAGGGAAATACTTATAGTCAAAACCTTATTTTCTACATCAGTTCAGTGACACGCTTAATGGATATAATATTTTGACTGTGACCTTACCTCGTCTTGCTAATCTATAATAAGATAAATGTAGGTAGGTACTGATTTTATGTGGACTCGGGCCATTTGGTCAATTCGTTGTTTTTTTCCCACCTATTTCCAATGCATCGATGATAATATATTTTAAATTGGTCGTTAAAATGTTAATATTATTCTTTAAGAAGATGTATGTAGACAGATATATTATACAGATAGATGTAGACAGGTATATTGGGGTAGCAGGTTATATCGCTAAGCCGTCTTGGTTTGGACGTGCGGTGTCGTAGTACGCTCCCCACGTACGACTTAATCCTCACATGCTCTATATTCATCTCAGTATATCATGGGTTTCGGCGGAAGAGATTAACCTATACTGTGTTCCATTAATAATTTCGACTTCGGAAACCAGTTTCACATTATATTTGTCTATTTATTTATGGGGTTTTTATAACAAGTATCTTTAGAATATAACTATTAATGATTGTCAGATAGTTTATTGTAGGTGTGCATAAGTAATTCGCATTGTCATGTATGTGGAACTTATGTACACAATTGACGATTCGTTAACGAGACGTCAGCAGATTGTTATATGCACAGACCGTGTGGAGGTGCGCTAACATTACCGCCGGACCGATCGTTATCGATTCCGTGTCATGCACTAATTTTAGAAAAATCTATGTTATAAATTATAGCTTCGACACCGTCGGGACCAATTCTATTGCTTTGTATTTATAGACACATTTTATTATTTAGGACAGCTGAAGTATCAAACGTGTGTATAAATTTATTTAAAACGCAAACCTCATGCCTCGTTTATCTTTTGAATTCCATTCGCGCTTCTTCCTGCATATTTTTAAGAGCCGTCAATTTGCCCGAGAATTTCTAGAAATGTGAGCACATTTCAATAAAGTTAATTGTGGATGCGTTTACTGGGAATCAAACAAAGACTTCTTCTAGTACAATAAAAATGGATTACACTTAGGATTTAGTAGTTAGTAGTCAGATAGGAAACGCCGACCTCATCTAGATTAAAAAAAATATGATTGACGTGTAAAAGTGTTTGTACAAACCTACTTACAGAAATAAAATCATTTATCACTTTGTTTTCGAATGTGCTTAAGGTTGACGTGTTAAAAACTTAAATGCGATTGATAGCACATAGCACTGTTTGTTTTTCCAAATATTAAAGTAAAACACCTTTGATTTTTTTACTTCATCTTTAGTGTTAATTAGTGATTTTTTACATCAGATAAACTAAATGTTGATGATAAATGAAAAAAACTTTTATGATCTGATGCCATAATTAATAATTAAATTCCATAGTAGATCTTCGATGTCTTGTTCTATGACGAGAAAATAGTTAACGTCCTAATTACGATCCGTTGACAGCTTGATGAATCTATGATGATTTGATTGATTGATTACAACATCATTTCATTAGTAAGTGGTGTTGTATTGTATGTATATGCTGGTAACTGCTGCAACTGAACTAAGTAAAGTTTTGTTAAAAGCAAGTTAAAGTTGTTCAAGCCCTTTTGCGTGGATGTGACGCTTGTTTCCCCCAACCTTTTCATATTTCTTTGTGTTATTTTTTGCGTCATGTTTACCGCAAATAAACGCATTTTCTTTCTTTCTAAGTAGGTATGGACGCTTTACGTCACTCCTGGCAAGAGGCAATGTTATATCCTCACTTGAGGACCCGTCAAGTGGACAGGCACTTGAAAAGCGAAAGCTATTAGATACTCGTTCATTCAAGAGCGTGAGATCTTCAGTAGCATCCTTAGGTAATAACATAATGAGTACCTATTATATTATTCACGTAGGTTTTATTTAACGCGTTCTATATCATAGCGACATACCAGTTGTGGTTTATTGCATGATTATCGAGTTTCCGTTGTTCCCACGCCTGGCATAAACTATGATTCGTCCCAGATTACGGGCCACTTTTTTAACCAACTTCCTTTTAATTTGGTTTGCAAAAGTCCATTACAGACGTCACGGTGTGAGTAATCATGTGGTTATTATTATCTTCATATTCATCATCCTGCGCCATATTGTGAATTCCAAAGAGTGATTCGGAAGGACAGATTATTGAAAAAATAAACTGTTAAAATTTTGGTTAAAAACACTTATTACTTATAGTTTCCTTGCTCTTATTTCATGATATACAGGCTGTTCCAGAAATCAACGTCAAGCCGGAAACAGGTGATATCTATAGTCGTGACAGTTATCAGAAAAATAAAAAAATAAAAATTTTCTGTACTTTTCAACTCCCCCCTTCAAAAGCCTTTCGTTCTTTCCCGCAACCCTGGCAGGCATCGGCCCTGGCAGACCCCGTCATTTGAAAAATTTTTTTCTTTAATATAACTATGAATAAAAACCGAAGAATAGTTAATATTTGTGGTCACAGGACTTGAACATGTTCGTGAACGGGCGCATTTCTTAGCTGCCACGGCTTATTTTAATTCCATAATTATTTTTATCTTTTTATTACGGACGCTTTTAACGTGCACGTCTTTCTACATCGTTCTCACATGTACCTATAATTACAACATGAATGATGTAACCACTTTTTTGTAACAATATTTTGATTTAAAAGAGTGTCCATGGTGTTTCTTGCCCGTTGTTCTCCATAGGTACCTACTACGCTTTGGAATGGGCAACTAGCTTCATCTTTCTGACTGACCGACCCCTTGACAATTTAAAAGTGCCTGTAATTGGTTTATTTGAAATAAATGCTTTGAGTTTGAGTTTGAAAGATCATCACAGGGTGTCAGTTTTCCGATTTTTCTGTGATACTTCTAATTTGAAAAGTACACGACAAAGGTTTTTTTTTTATAATTTTTTGATTACCTACTGTCACGACTATAATGTATCTCCTGATTCCGACTTGACGTTGATTTCTGGGACAACCTGTATAATACATATGTAGAGAAGTATTTATGTTTAATGTATGTATGTATTTATTGTATATGAAAATGGTTCACCAGTGACTACCTGCGGTATTGTCTCTCCTTCTCCCTTTAATCCATCCAAAGGTTGTCTGTAAAACAACGCTTTTAGCGATAAGACCGCCCATTGTGTCACCCTATGTAAACATTCAACATTTATATCTGTAATTTTTATCGTGTACATAATAAGAATATTCTATTATTGTAAAAGATAGGCCACTGGACGCTCTTGATTAAGCCTCGTCCCCCCAAAACCTAATACCAGCCCATTATTGTCCCACTGTAAGGCAATAGTCTCTTCTCATATCTAGACGGCACGAGCATTGATCACCACGCTGGCTCAAGACGGGTTTGCGATTTCAGACTTATATTGAGTAATAGTTTCGGCCTGCGACTTCCTTCGCGTAAAATTTCTTGTTCCGCCGCCGCCCCACCCCGTCGTCGCATCGCATTACCTGCCCGCACTATCACTTCGTTTTCGCTTAGCGTTCTTTCTGACTTTTTTATTTTTGCTCGTCTCCTAACGGCCATAGCGTGATGGTAAATAGCTTATAGCCTTCCTCAAGAATTGGGCGATCAAATGCAAACAGATTTTTTCAAATCCGACCGGCAGTTCCAGAGATTACCCCCTACATACAAACTTCCAAACAAACAAACAAATTTTACCTCTTTAATATTATTTCTATCGTTATAATTATTTCTATTTTAGTGTTTCCTCACGATATTTCCTTCACTGATGTTAGTAATGTCCAAGATCAACTCATAAAATAGATATGAATACAAAACCACCTAGTAAGGATTTTCTCTCATAATTATACCTACTTACCTACACCAAACATTATGAAATATAAATAATTTAATACAGAATATAGAAAATCAAATTTAGATTTGAAAATATTAATGCTTAAATAATAACATAATTTAATATAATATAACGATTAAAAATACTCTGAGAATTTCATAATAATTATGTACATTATTCGTATGCAATACATAACATTAAAATAACTATTATAATAGACATTATACAAAACCGAATAAAATATAAATGCATAATTATACGCCCAAATAAACACATCTAATAATAATTTATAAAAATATTGAATTGCTTGAATTGCTGCATTAGCCCTCTTCCTCTCTCCTAATTTTACTGTGTCCGACAGGGTCCATATTGATCTTTAATTGTGTTATACCATCTATATAATACACATGGAATGCAATAAAGAATTGAGTATTGAGTATTCTTGCACGTCGCCCTATGTGAATGTACGGAGTGTTCTACATAAATATGCTTAGGTACAACACACAATACTTAAATTCTTAGATAAATTATGTATGTAAAACCGTTTCTGAAGGAATTCAGAGCAAGCAGCATCTGAGAAGAGTGCAGTATAAATCGTGTCACTATTGAAAGTGCAGAATGTATAATTCAAGAGTCCTGGCCACTGGCACTGCGCTAATGGCGCGAGCTTGCAGAAATAAATGATGGCGTATTTAAACTAGCATCTTTCAGATTTCCAGATGGGACTTTACTAACGATTTTTAGAACTGCAGCAGTGTCTGTGAGCTTTTAATGTTCGCCAACGTGGTTACGGAGTTTAAACTGCTTGTAATTTTTATGATCTTGCCCTCCTCGTCCATTGACTTGGTGGAACGCAGAGCTAAGAGGCTCATTGCCGAAGTAAAACTGGTGGATGCCAAGCTTCACAGCTTGGCTCATCGCCGCAGGGTTGCCTGCTTGTCGGTCTTCTACAGATTGTACTTCGGTGAGTGTGCCCAAGAACTCCACGACCTTATTCCACCGGCCCTCTTCTTCCATCGGTCATCTAGACGCAATGAAGTTACCATCCTTACCTTGTTGCTATTCCACCAATTCGCACTAAGCGTTTCCAAATTTAATATCTTTTGTAATGCGCACAGCAAAATAATGGAACTCTCTACCTGCGTCTGTGTTTCCGAATGCATACAACCCCTAATCTCTTCAAAGTGAGAGTGAACAGTCTTCTTCTGGGTAAGCTCACTCCACCGTCGACTTCGCCTCTGTCACCACTGACCAGACTAGAGTCTAAGAGTAAACCCAACTTAAATTAAAAAAAAAAATACTATCATGATTTGCGATATTTAGTCTCAGTCAACAGATTTGTGCACGTTCTCTCACAATTTATTAACCAAAGCTGCGTATTGGACGGTTGCTAACGCTCCGGTTCAGACTGTTTGGAACACGGAGCACAACGTGGTTTGGAATAACAAAGCATCTCATTTCGCCGGATGCCTCAAGCTGTCAGATAATCAGCGCATAAATATTACAAAAATTTAAAATCTCCCCGGTCCTAACTGCTGACCTACTTCTCCGGGTACGCTGTACCGTTACTGTCATGTCATTTTAATTGTCGTCTACGGCGGGGACCAATGGGACGCTTGACTATCTATACGGTCAGAACATAGAATTTCCTAAGATATGGACAGTAATGCACACTTTCTAATTTTAATTGCCTTTGAATTTAAATAATTATCGTGAAATACATTTAAAACGTCGAGTTCAAAACTTCAGACAGTATTTTTATCTATAAAGTAGTTTATTGATTGTTTATTATAGATTACTTACTTACATAATTTGAACTCATTGAAACTTGTGGTAACTAGTAGTACTTAGCATAAGGATGTTCAATATTAGTCACAATGGCGTGCAATTCTGTTTCATGAAGGATTCGATTCGAGATTCACATCTCCATTCCAGAATTTAATGACTTTTTGTCTAATCGCTCCTGGTTGTTGTACAGCTTCGTCAGATTTTAATTAAACTTTAAAGTTTTAAACTTCAAAGCAACCTGTTCGGGACTTTTCTATTGATAAACTCGCTCCCGCTTCATCTGATAATGAGCGAAAACACGGTAAATGCTCCGGGGCAAGTTGCTACCGCAGCCACTAGTCCCGCGAATACAAATAAACATCAATGAACGAAACGTGGAAATGAAAAAATATGTTTAAATACAAACTTACACTTAGGTACATATCACGAGCAAGCATAAAAACTACGTATTATGTCATTGTTATGCTTTCAACAATGCAGCTCTAATACATGTTTTTCCTTAAGATTTTTACATATTTTGATAATGCCAATTTGTCCGTAGAATCGTTAAACTTATCTGATAATTTGTTGTGTTCGAGGTCGACCGGTGTTCAACTCAAATTATCGTTATTGTGGAGTTTGATCACGCGAGGCCTGATTCGACGATATGGTGCGAGGAAAAGTGCGAACACATCTGTAATAAGCTGGGTTTAGCGATCCATCGTATTCCGCCGGGTTAAAATCAATAAATCGTTCTCTTGTTCAGCGCCATTAGTCGGCCGCTAATAAAGTTCAATCGATACTTCATTTTATATTTATCACTGACTAATGTAACAAGCTCTTAACTTTGCAGTATTCTTGGCAAAAGTTCTACTCTGTCTTAATGTTAATGTTAAATGCGTCCTTCTACCTGAATTTCTCCCTTGAACACGAATCTTCTATATTGACTTATAAGTAACTTTCTTTGCAGGATCAGAAAATACGTAATGTAGTGCTGATTGGGGCTCAGGGATCTCTAGAGGAAAAAACTGTCACCGTGTGTCATGGCGCCGACTTCGTCAATGTTATGTTCATCAATTTCTGCTGCAATAGAAGGGAAATTGCACAGGTGAGCAGCTAACTAACTAACATAGCGAATACATTAAAACCCACCCCTAAGGGGCGGGAACTGGTGATGGGCTATTAACACTTCAATCAGCACATTGGTTTGAATCGCTTCTCTTTCTACGTGGTATTATGACTATAGCACCGATGAAATCGTTCGGCTGTTTATCGTCATTCCTAATTAGAGTTAACTCAAAGACTCAACTGAAAAACAACTTTGGCATTTTTTCAATTTATCCAAAGTAGCAAACGGTATTTCGTTAACGCAGTATGATGGAAAGTCGTGATGAGAGGTGTCAACACAACATGGGACAACGCCATTGGAATAACAAATAGGTGCACGTAGACGAGTTGCTCGTAAATGTGTCCACACAATTGTGCGGATTTCACGTTGTCTGATGTTTCTGATACCTGTGCTCAGCGGAGCGGACCAAATCCGTATCGTAGGCGTAGGTAGCACCCGGTGCCGGATGAAAACTTTTCTCTTTATGTTCGTCGATGCTGAATGTCTGTTGTGGTGCACTCGCGTATTGGCATACTTTGCAGTTTGCACCAATTCCGTGATTGAGTTCAATTTCATTAGTTGCGGAAAGCTACAGACAGTTTCATGTGTGACTGTGAGCAACCTTTTTGTTCGGATTAAATGGATTGAGTGTGGCTTTGGTCCAATTTACAAGCTTCACGTGTTCGAGATTTTATCAAGTCGACACAAATGGAATAACAATTCATCTGAATAACAAAAATAACCCTAGATCCTTTTTCGACCAATGAGAACTCAAACGGTAATTACGTGGTCCATAACCAGATAAGCCACATATAAGAGATAAAAAAGAAGAAGTTTTTTTATGTATATCTTGCGTCAAATAAAGAAGATCTTTGAAGATATAGTGCATTTAAAATTTTGAGTTAAATAGAGTATTAGAAAGCTTTCGTCACATTACGCAAGATCTTTCCGGATGGCTGTGAAAGATCTCTTCGTCCGATATTCCTCAAACTTTTGCTGCATGGCAAATGCTAATGCAAAAGCGAAATAGTTTCTTTCGGGTGGATAAAGAAAACTTGGTGGTTGTAGAGTTGAGCCTTTTGACGAAAACGTGACGTTAATCACTTTATTGTAAACGCTTCGGCATACGACTTTCCAAAAGGAGGACCGACAATCTAGTGAAGGTGGCGGCAATCTGTTGGATGCAGGCAACTCGGGACCAGTGGTTGTGGCGATTCTTGGGGAGGGCAGTGGATGTGATGGCAAGATTAGATTCTGGCAGAGGCGATGAAACGCTTTAAGGCACCGAAATATTGTCAAAACAACACGCATTCACAAGACCATAGAATAATATAATTAAAAATCGATTAAATTATAGATGGTTGTTATACGAGACGTTGTAACCAACTACCAAGGAATTTATGTTTATTATGTTTTTGAATGCTTCAGGAAATGCTAATGTTGATATTCAGTAATAAACATAGACTGCGCTAGTCATTTAGTATCTGCAAGTAAATTATGTAACTACACTGTAACTGATACGTATAATAAATACCTCAACCAGCCAGCTATGAAAACCATATTATTAATAGCTATATGAAGGTATAACCCGCTGCCGCCGCCGGACAGATGAAGTGGTGACTTGCGAAAGGCGGCTGGCAGAGACTGGATGAGGACAGTGGAAGGTCAGGCTCAGTGGCGTTTTCTAGGAGAGGCCTACGTCCAACAGTGGACGAATACAGGCTGATAATGACGATGAAGGTATAAGATATACAGCTACACCTAATAACGTAACCAAGAAATGGTTGTAATACTGACGATAGAAATGTGGAATCCAGCATATAATTGCTAGTGCCAGAAGCTTCGGCCCCTTTCTTTTCTCTCCGATCACAATACCCGACAATGATTAAACTAAAATGCATTTTTTTTGTAAAACTAGGCCGAACATTTATCTACTATCATGGCCCATCCTATTATACGTGTTGTTATCACGGATATTATTGGAAAAAAGTGATGTCTCCGTGACATCAGTTCGTGGTGTCAGTGATAAATGTGCATGTGTGTGTTTAGTGATGGGACAGACGACGAGAATACGCGTAGTGATGATGTTTGATGCCATAATAATAATATGACTACAGATCCGCCGAGGTCAAAAGGCTTCCGCGAATAACTATACAAGGTGTAACAGAATAAACGTAAGTCCTGAAATTAGTTTGCTCATAGTTGACTACTGAATCCATTTCAGTAACTATGTGTTTTGCAATACTGATCGCAGATGGAGCCAAAGAAAACTAAATCTTATTTCAAGGCTATAGTGCTCAATTTTAAATGCATAAAGTAATCCTAGAGTCAACACGATTTTCTTATAAAAGCTAGCTTAAAAAAATATTTTGGTCATTGGTTAATGCTTAGAACTCAATACTCTAATTGGGGTGTATGAGGTCTTGCGTTAATTATGTTACACGTTGTATATGCCGCTCTTATTTATATATATATATATATTTTACGACCATTGTGTCTGCTTAAAAATGTAAAGTCATCGTGATTCGTGACGTCTCTTAAATTGGGTTAATCCGTTAATGTGTGAGCTTTTGAGCGGTAAATTGGTAGGACACTGGGTTGTATATACATTTTCTTTATCATGAATAAATAAATGGAGTACTGTATCATTGATGATATGTCTTGATATCACAAAGGTTCGCGTGTGGTATATTGTTAGACTTATATATTATTAACCGTAATATAATGATAGAAATCATTAATGTTATGTCATTACATTCTACAAGGAAACTTTGTTTGGTACAAGACTACTATTTAACACTATACAGTGAGTCAATTGTCTACCCTTCCTGTGTAAATAAGACTTGTTGAATGTTTTGACTAAATCATTAAATTGTCCCTTACTTTATAAGCACTTAGGTGACTCCGTAAATTTTGATGTCAAGTTTATTTCCTGTCATAGTTACTTACATTTTATCACGAGATGCGTCTCGTGCGGTACCCCTACGACACATAACAGCTTTTAAATTTATGTCTACTTACCTAATAGGTTTCCAAGTAGATGTAAGGTTCTCTTCTACCAATAGATGATATTTAATTCCGTAACAAAGCATCTAATGCTCTTGAATTAATCGGTAATGGTTTCTATGTCTGACGATAACGACTGGAGTTATTTACGCTGATACTGATGTCTTGAGTAATTAATTACTGATTCCATCCAAGATTAAAGTTTCAGTCGACTTACATCGGGGTTTAAACTTTCTTTGACTTAGTTTTTCTGGATACCGTTGATAGTAATTTGGTGTTGTTGGCAGCTTTGGACCGAGGGGTTGTTTGCGTTGGCGTACAATCTGAGCCAGCTCAACAATCCAACCATCAAGTTCCTCGAGAAGTTACACACCAAGATCGCGCTCAAAGCTGACAAGTCGGGGAAAATTCTCGTCAAAAAGTAAGTCTCTACGTCTTTCTACGTTGTCTTGCTTATTTATAGTTTTTTAACGTTCAGTGATAAGAACTGTTTTATTTTACAACTTGGAATGGCTTCTTTTATCTTTCTCCGGTATTTAATGGGGTGTAACGGGTCAATAAATACCATTAAAACTTTCAGACTGAAGTATTAAAGGATTAAAGAACAATAGGAAGTTTAATGAGATTGAGATGTATAAGAGCGCGGGTAACATTTGTTGACCTCATTCCAAGAGCGAAGCCCTGGCGCTAGTGAGCGTTTGAATGACATTAAGCAAAAAATATTAAGTTTAATGATAACGATGTTGCATTAATAGACCTACATGAACAGCTTTAGCAATATACTAACCCTGTGACTTTTATGACTTACGCGAAGATAAACAGCTGATTGAATGTATTTATGTCGTGCTCTAGACGGACTTGCTATATATATATCGTTACTGTTACTATTTAATAATCGTTTCTTAAAATGCAATGTTGTAAATTATGACTGAATTTTATGGACACGGCGATGAATATGAGTAGCTATTTGCTCCGCGTAAACTTAAATGTTGAATGTAGGATACTATTTTCCTCGAGGAGTATTCGTCGGTCGTTGCGATGGAGATTCCGTAAGTTTATAAAAACTTTGTGTACCACCACTCAGTTTTGTTTTTTAACCGAAACTTTTCCTTTTCTGTTTGAGTTCGATATCCTTGTATCTGGTTGTCAGGTAATGTTAGTGATAGTTGCGCTATCTGTCATTGTCATCTACCACACGAGAGGTTCATTGGACTGTATTGAGTACCAACCTTCGTCAATCTACCGTTGACACTCGGTGACAAACTTATCGGATATTAATATATTTACCCAAGATTCAGTTACGTGTTTCACAGATCTTAACTTTAGTGTACGATGTTTAGCGTCTACCCTGGCAGGAAAACACATGAGCGCGTTTTCTTCGTTGCTTGCTCCGCAGCTCCGGTATTACGCGGGGTCGAAGAGATTTGACAATAGTGTGCAATAAAATTGACACCGTAAATGAATTTGTTTCATGATATAATATTTTTTAACTTGCTCTCCACGGAAGTCAAGAACATGAGACACTGAACCTTTTTTTTTTTTTTTTGAGGGTGGGAAATCATCAAATAACTTCTCCCGCTCTGGGCAGAGCAGGAGGGCGTGTCAGACTCTTACTGACTAAAACCCACCCGTGTTCCTTCAGTTACCTGTGCCAGGGGCCACGGTATATCCCTCTCGGACTTTTCCGCAACCCTAGCAGGCATCGGTCCTAGCAAACCCCGTCATTGGTGCTGACATCTCTTTGAGGCGCGCGTGGAACACAACGCGCCGTCGACCTGGGCCTGGTCCTATATCGAACGGCGAGCTGCCCATTGCTCGCCGTTCGCCTACGGTGGCCGGGAATCGGCCTGCGATTCCCGACGCCCAGGGCGTCTCCTGCGGCGGCTAGGGGCGTGAGGGCGAAAATTTTGCCTCTCCCTCACGCGTTCCACCTCCTCCTTCGCGAACATTACTTCTTCGCAGAAGGAGGTGACGGCTTCCCAAGCCCTCTCGCTCCGTACCATGGCCTGAACCAAGGCCGGACGCGAGAGATCGCCACCGCCAATCGCCTCCACGAGGACACGGTGGTGCTCCGCCCAAGCCGGGCAGACCTCCACCGTATGCTCCACCGTGTCCTCCGGGCGATCCACACAATGGTGACACCCGGGCGTTTCCTCCCGCCTTATCCGGAACAGGAACCTCCCGAAACAACCGTGTCCGGTGAGGACCTGCGCCAGGCGGAAGGTGAGGACGCCGTGGCGCCTCTCTAGCCACTCCTCAAAGAGGGGAGACACTGAACCTGAAACATTAATTTTCCGTTTTATTGTTGTTTGTAGGGATCCCTAAAGTGTAAGACGTTCACCGTTCATGCATAACAAATGCATGAAGGTTGTCGACTGCCTGTTGTTCGCCGTCGTCGTAATATTGAACAAGTATTGTTTATTTACGTCGGAGCGACGTGTTTACTTGTATTCTTTTACCGCACGTGTCGTCATGTACTTCGCAGCTATGTTACACAACTCTAGCACATTCTTGTGTGAATGTTTAAGTTAAATAACTCCTAGTGGTCAGCTCTGCCGGTTATGATAATATATCACAAATTATAATTTTAAAATCTATCACGGGCTCACAGCAGTTTGCCTTGGAACTTGTAAAAACTTCTTTTGATTTTTTATATGCTTTTTTTCGATATTCATAATCATTTATTTTTAAATGCCATCACGCTAAAAAGTTTAGTTGTTGTAGTACTTATTAGACTATAGGTGAATACTATTGACCTTCGGAATATTATTTATTTTGTTAGTTGACGGGATGTTGCCTTGAGAATTAATGAAACGTGGTAACACCGGCTGATTGTTTTCACACTAAAACAATAGCTGCATACATACAGTTCATTATAGGTACACTAGCAACACACAATCTATTGAAAATCCCACTAGACCTTTATATCTTTTTTTCGAAAATATGTTATGTTAAACTTGATATAGAATTGAAAAATATCATTATTTAATACCTATGTCATTCTGAGAGCCGAACTTGCACATGCAGACGCACTCGGCTTACAAGTGTTTTTTAAACGTAGTTATTATACGATTCTTGCGTAATGCGATGACATACCGACTCGTAAGTTCACTAATGGCCTGTGTGTCTCGGACAAAGTTTTTATCATGTCAAGGGGCAACTGTCATTTGTAGTCGAAACATGTTGAGTTGAGTCGAGCCACGTTTAGTATAGCTGACATTTGACATTTTCACCATGGTATGTTTTTACCAAATATG
The DNA here is from genome assembly GCA_937001585.2 of Brachylomia viminalis. NCBI lineage: Eukaryota > Metazoa > Arthropoda > Insecta > Lepidoptera > Noctuidae > Brachylomia > Brachylomia viminalis. The sequence continues at coordinate 5,512,710 of OW443302.2, read as the reverse complement.
ATAACTGTTTCAATGGAACAGGCAGTTGGACGTTTGCTGAGCGTAATTAGATTTGATTAATTTGTTTTACTGCTGCATCTTTAACCATTCGAGACCTGCTGACTGTCAAGAAGAGCCTCGAAAAACCCAAACTTGTTAGGTTAGGAGTTTAAAAGGTCGGCCAAGCTTTAGCAACTAGTCTGAGGTTGCGGATGTAAAGAAAATTGAAATGTTTACGACATCTTCATCATTGCGCTCAACTAGGTGTTCCTGTGCTTTGACGATATCGTCAGTCAAATTGCTTTTGGACGTCCTAGGTCTGTGGCATAACAAATCGAATCCAAATGATTTATTTGCATAAAATGTCGTGGTCATGTCATGGTAATGAACGCGCAATCATAGGTGCACTAGGGACTGCAAAGCGCGGCAGGACAAAACTCAATAGTTTTGCCTCTGTGCAAGGTTGCTTTGTGGAGTCTTTCGTATTAATTCAGAAACATGAAGATAACCGCAGTGCATATCTTTTTTGGGTTACATGCAGATAATGAATAACAATTATTAGGTATTAAATTAAATTTTATTTTAAGTTAAATTCAAGTTTTAGCGCTAATCATTCTGTGGACAACGAACGTAAAGAGGTAACGACGTTAAATCATTCGGTCAAAATCTTACTTCAATGTTCAGTTAGATATTAATGTGTGTTTTTAATGCAGTATCGTGAAGCTGTTAGCACAGAACAAAGAAGATAAGAAACGCGTAGAGAAGGCGCTGAGTGAGTCGGGACTACCGACTGGCAAGAATGACACCATCAGCCAGTCCAAGTTCCAGTTCGAAGACTTCTTCGAGTTTTACAAGAACCTGACGCAGAGAACCGAGGTCCAGAAGATATTTAATACTCTGTAAGTTGTCTATATTTAACTTGAACTTTAAGAAGTTGCGCGCGGTCGTCGGAGCGAACGGAGGCCTTTGTCTGGCAGCGAGTGGGACATGTACCAACTAATAATAATAATATATCGTTCACTAGCTGTATCCCTGTCTCTGTTTGCGTGGGGTTAATAAAGGTTTCTATACGTACTAAAATTACAGATTAAAACAAAAATCACGCAGATCAGAGGGGCAATTCCCGTATTTTTAAGAACGTTCGCATTCTAATCTCAGTGTCAATCTGTCAAAAATTGTATAGCGTTTACCTACATTTTTGACATTAGACTGTCGCTGAGATGAGATTGCGACTTGATTTTGAACGTTTTTAATTATGGGAATTGGCCTTCAGATCGTCAGTAGTCGTTTTCGAGTTATAAACACACTAATAAACAGATAGAAAAAAGGACGCTGCGTTTTAGAAATGTAAGAAAAAGACAAAAAATCTACAAATTGGGAACATTCAGATTATGTTAGAAACCCCATCGTGTCTTTTGTGATAAGTAGAGATCGGAATAGGTACAGCTTGGCCAAAAAGTCGTGAAAATAATGGTGGCGCCACTATCGTGCATGTTGTAACCCTATATAGTACGACGAAAACGGTTTTGATACTTATTTTTTTTTTGACAATTAATGTGAATATTGGCGGGTTTTATGAAATCAGAATCAAAAATTTTAATCGTTATCCATTACTATAATTGAAGGTGTAGACAAATTCGGTATTAGTTTCTCCTTAACCCATTCAGTGAAATTTGATTTATTCATCTCCGACTGGTAGTCTTCACATATATTTTTCCCACAAAATATTAACAAAGCATTTGGTACAAAACCATTTTCATTCCCTGCATGTATGATAATGTACCTGAGAAAAAAAAACATGCAGAACGTGCAACACATGCAAAACACACAACGCATTAAATAAAGCATGCTTCAGCAACAATTTACCTTTTGCCTTTGGACACACTTTCTATTATTCCACTGACGTTAAGAGACTGCCAGCATTTTTTTAATTTATAGGAAGTATGAATATAGCTTTCGTCTAGATAAATAATGTCCTCTCTCAGATCATCCGGTAAATTCCTATTTTTAATAATCTTGTCCAAGTAGACTTCACGTTTTGCAGCAATATTCAGCTTTTCCGTCAAAGCTTGTCTGTCTGATTGGCACTTTTTGTATTCAAAGCCCAGGGCTATTAGAATCTTTCGTAAGTGTTCACGACTTCCGTTAAACCCAAGTTCTTCTCTAACCACAGGCAAAAGGTTTCGTAAAGTTGGTGCCTAAAAATAAAAATGACAGCAAATGTCTCAGTGTACTTAATAAAAACTAAAAAAAAATTGATATGAAAAAGAAGTTTAAAATTCTACTTACAATCTTTTTTACAGTGTAAAAGATTTGAACTTTTTGTCTGATTGCACACAAGTCAAAATTGTCTAATTCTTTTTTAGGTCGCCCTGCTCTATGTTTCCCTGGTGTGGAGAAAACGCCTTTGTTTCTTGGTCCTTCTATTGCAATTCGTCTTATAGTACTGATGGATTTCCCTAAAATAATACTATAGTTATTTTTGTTCAGTGATATAAGCAATATTAACAAAAAGTATCAAAAATATACGAACGCGCTGCATTCAAGAAATGACAGAATATGTACCTTACTCGACGAGGCAGAGCGAGTGTTGCCAATGATCAAATATTGTAGTTCCGTTTCAGGACTTTCTTGCCAAGCTGTAGGTAGAGTATATTTTACACTAAAAAAGGTAATATTGTGATTCTTCAATACAATAATTTATTCCCAATATATTCAACGTCCAATAAATAATTCGTGATTCTTATTATCTCGGAATGAAAAGGTCATGATATTATTCCGGGATTTCAGAATCCGGTATTGTCCACTCTATGTTACATACTTCCTTGCACTTTAGGCAAATATACTCGTCAAGAACTTATTCTGATCTATGATGTAAGTTATATCTTCTTACCGATTTTATGTGAAATTCCTAGCCACTTTTGTGTGGTATATTTACAACTTGAGGAAAATTGATTTCTCGGTTGTTCTACAAAACTACCTACATATATGTTAACAGCCGATCTATTTCGTAAAAATCTCACCGTGAGAACTTGGATGAAGTGAGCTGTCAATAGTGTCAATCCCTAACATCAGGTGGAATGACAGGTCACTTCACCTAAGGTTTCACGGTGAGATTTTTACAGAATCGACGCCGCGTCAGGGGGCCTAAAAGAAAAAAGCAGTAAAGTCTGTCAACGAAGATACGGGTCCGTCCGAAAGTAGTAAGTAACTTCGCAGTGAACCCAACTCCCGATTAATTTGTGTTTGTAATTGTTGTTTTTCAGACGGGCAAATACACATCGCGATTAGGGACATCTTCGTCAAATCGTATTGTCATTCATTCTTAGTTTGGGCCCCGTGATATGGAGTAGGAAACGACCGAAACGACGGAGTTCGTGCTTAGACAGTAGGCCCCCTGGTGGATGTTTATACGATCACTTATTTTCTAACGACATCCGAACCCAAACTATCACTTAGAATTTATCAATATGTCTGCGATTAGTACTTATTACCTGCTTTAAGTTAATGTACCATTTGCATGCTAATGAAATTGTTGTTGATACGTTTGGTAGAGCGCGACCATTTCTTTATTATTCCTGATCTGCTACTAACGCTGCCCAAGCTTTCTTTAGGGAGTAGTTAGGCCATAAATGCACGAAACTTTTCATTGCAATATATTATAAATAAAATGCTGTTCGTTGGCGAGCGCAAATTTTTATTTTAAAATGTTCGCTATAGTCTGAATTAGGTTTCTATGAAATGAAAAATTGGAGAAAATCTAAATCGTAAAAAAACTGAACGTGTTTTTTCCATAGGACGAACGTCTTTTATGTCCAAAAAAATTAAATAGGATTTTTGAAATATTGGAAATTAGTCAGAGCATCGTCTCTTGGACAGGTAAGTAGTTGGAAATAAGCATTTATAACAAAAACTTGACATAACCACGAGGGTGGTCTAAGTAATTAAACAAATTTTTCTCATCGTGCTCTGCTTATCGTGCATAGCAAAACGTTTAAGATCATCAATATTAAGCTTGAGCACATCCGCACCATTAAGCTCGCACATACGTGACCTACAAAACAACAACACTTTAAGAACGAAGTGCGTTGTTATAATAATGGCCCAGCATGCATTAGTTCGATCAACTATTCAAAATTTCTGCCCACTCTTGAATGGAGCGGTCTATTGAGTTTAATGAAACTTTGGCTCTGGATTGAGACTAACTCATGACCTTTAGATAAATACGCGCCGTAAACCGGTTACCGATTCCGTTGATAATGTCTAGAAACCCATTTCAGGCGCGACGGTTACCATTTTAAACGGTTACCATTGGAAACCTACATAGATACTTATAATTTATTTGAGACGGGTTGAGTTCAGCCTAAGCTTAGAAGTAACTAGGAATCCATTCTAGTATTATAAATACGGAAGTAACTCTGTCTGTTACCTTTTCACGTCTTAACGGCTAACGGCTGAACACGAAGTAAGAATGATGTGCATTTTTATATGAAGCCTGGCTTGATGAGCAAAAAAGTTCTAATGCATGTCAACTTATTGCTTATAACCGGCAACCACAAGGACGCGCGTAGATGCGTTTACTCGCAACATGCAGCGTGATGCGTGACAGTGTGATAATCGCCTTACTGTAACAAACTGTTACTGCTCACAAAAACGGTGAAGGAAAACATCGTAAAGAAACCGGAATGTCCCAGAACCAACAATTCGAAGACATGAGACATCTACCGACCAGCACTGGGCCCGCGTGGTGGATTACGGCCCATTCTCTCTCACAGAGGCCTGTGTCCCAGCCGTGGGAACATTGTAGGCTGATGAAGAACTGTAACAAAACATGTTATGAGTCATTATCTAATATTATTGAGAACTGCAGTGAACATTAGCGTCATAAACTAATACGTTTACATGGTACTTGCAGGTCTGATATCTCTTTACCCTCGTATTTCACAGCATTCTGCACACAATGAAAATTGATGCTTATGATATAAACTTTCATTTGATGAACAAGTGAATTTTATTGGATATGTCGGCCAAAATAACCCATCATTCTTTGGCACACAATTTGAGTAGGATATGGATACTTTTTTATGTCGGTAGTATTGTTTCCGCTCTCCGCTTGTCTGTAAATACAATTTGCCATTTAGCAGAACCCATCGCCCCGCCATCTGCCTGTACATTGTACAATAATAACCCACTTGTCCCGGTCGACATGGCATTAACGCCCAACAGATTATTTAAAGCTGATATTGCCATTTTTTTTCCACCACCCGGATTAGCGTTGCTCATGTAAATATAATATAGAGCAGGTAAATATACGGCGTACTATAAATAGAGCGAAGCAGCTCCTGTGAGTGGCGTTTCAAAAAGGTCGCGGGTTGGAGCGGGCGACAATTAGTTATAATTGTTCGGGTTGCCGGGCCACGTTAACCTCATCAACTAGTTGACTCGGACATAAATCACAATTGAACCCACCACTGTGACCTGTCCACTTAAGTACATACAGCTACGTACCTACATCACTATGTTGTGGTTTTGTTTTGTGGTTAACCGAGATTTTAATAATTACTGATTGATGAGATGTAGTTTTCCTTTGTTGAATATAATAATTATTGTTGTGCCAGAATTATAATAGGTAAAGCCATGTAGATAATGTCAACATTATCACACAAAAGTTTTTATCTGGTAAGTAGATACGGTAGTAAGACGAAACGAAGAAATTCAGGTTATCGCCTGGTACATAAAAATGCGATAGAATTATTTATTCGGTCGCGGTGATTTTACATAATTATTTTTCTATAAATAGTTGAATTGTTGGAGGCTTCCGCGTTTTCTGTGATTCTCATTTAGAGTAAAGTAGCGCTATATTATGTTTATTTAGGTACCGGTTAAGAATACGGGCTACCGCAAAAAGACGCGACGCGACTAGTTGTACAATTCCTATGAAAAATTCGTGAAAATTGTTCGACAAAAGTCGCGTCGCGCCTATCTGAGGGAGCCTTCACTCTCAGGAAATCTAGGTACCTACATATTTCTTGTAGGATGAGAGACCTTACTCGTTACTCCATTAATTGTAAAAACCTGTATTTCTTGAGGGTACAAAAAAAAATACCTTCTGTTGTACAAAAACACTTGTCTAAACACCATGCAGCGTTACAACTAAGGAAAGAGTGTTTTTGCAATGATTTGCAATGATATGGGTTCTCAAACCTCCATTGGGCTGCATGTACTCGTAGGTATGAAAATAAGGCGAGGGGAAAATAAACTGTTATAAATGTGTCACAAGCATAACATAACTCATTCCTTAGTAATGAATGGAATCCAAAGTTTACGTGTCAATTAAAAATCAGGACTCGTACCTAAAGTTCTTGAAAGGGCAAAATACCCACCACAGGAAATTTGCACATCAACGGATGACATCAGTCGGTCAAGGCCAGCGATGATAACGAGATATTTGTTTACAGTACGGACGGCAAGCCGCATCTGTCTGCCATTCAGCTGGTGGACTTTCTAAACGAGATCCAGCGGGACCCCAGGCTGAACGAGATCTTGCATCCCTACGCCGATCTGCAGCGGGCCAAGGATCTTATCAAAGCCAATGAACACAACAAGTACCATCAGCAAAGATCGCAGCTTACCTTTGATGGATTTTTAAGGTTTGTACTTATATCGCGTAAAGTAACCTTAATAGCATAATCAGCCTATAATGTTCCCACTGCTGGGACACAGGCCTCCTCTCTGTGAGAGGGAGTGGGCCGTAATGCACCACGTGGGCGAAGTGCGGGTTAGTGTATAACAAGTAACCTGTAGTACCTTCGAATAGCGAGGTTTTAATTACAAAGTATTCGTAATAAATTATGAGTCACTTTACAACTTATAACAGTTATAAAAACTATAAAGATTTGTTATTTTTATTACTAAAGAGGTTTGTAATAAAAAGAGTGTTTATTAAACTCTCCACCAGACAGTAATATAATAATAATGTACTCTTTTTACTTGTGTTAAAACATTTTTTAACGATGATTAATTTGCGTAATAAACTTTCACGTTACTAAACGCTGTAATGTAATAAAAAACTTAATTCTATTAAAACTGTATTACGCTTGATTTCTTTGAAATCTGTCCGACTTATAGATGTTGACACACAAACAAACCCGGAACAATTATGTGTAGGCCATTTAAATATTTGCGCTGAAGTCACTCAGCTACTTCAATAGACGTCTAAATGTCTCTTGTATTATAGATTCATCATGTCGGAGGACAACCCGATCGTGGCGCCAAGTAAAATGGACCTCTGCGACGACATGGAGCAGCCTTTGGCGCATTACTTTATCAACAGCTCGCATAATACCTACCTGACTGGACACCAGATCACGGGGAAGTCCAGCGTTGAGATATACCGACAGAGTCTTCTGGCTGGATGCAGGTCAGTTCAACTATAATTCACAGGTCCCCAAACTTTTTGTCTCATAGTCCACTTGCCATGTTTTTCGGTGTTGGGTACAAAAATGTGTTTTGACTGGTGTCTAACTGTAGCGAGATGTAGTAGAAAAAATCTACAGGTCGTCGTCGAAACCTGGGGGTCGATAGAAACCACTTTGGGTATCATTTTACTATAGCAACCAGGGGCTACCATGCATTTGCGTCGTGTTTTACCGCAAATAAACGTAATTTCTTTCTTTTCTTTCGTTCAATATTTGACATTAAGGGGCTGACAACAGCTAAAGCGTGGTCACTGTCGGACTGCATAGAAAAGAAAGAGAAGCGCGATGACACAAAGCTGGTAATTTATTGCAAATAAAATAAAAAAATAAAATAAAACTTTTTATTTCAGACTTTAAAAAAATATATATTTTTAGTACAATATAACCTAAATGGTAGTTTTAGTAGTGAAAAAAATATGAAGCTATTCTCTATTTACATAAAATCTATTGATTAGACTAAAAAAATCAAACACTATCACGTTAATATGTTGCTTATAGAACAATCTGAAAAAAAACCAGAATGATTGCATGTATATTAGTATGGTTTTCAATCGTTAAAAGAAATTTTTAGAGGTATCTTCGTGACTTTTTTCTATCGTAACAAATTAGTAATTGTATTATGTTTTCAACACACTATCTAACTAGCATTTATGTCCTGAAGAATATCATATATTTTTCTGATTTTGTTTATTGCAGTGAATCATATACTTTTAGGCATTATAAAACTTGCGTTTAGGTCATGTAGTCCCCTTAAGTGAAGTGTCAAACGATTTTGAACCTTGTGCGGTGCAACTATTACTAACAACTTAACCTGTCCTTCAAATATGTTACGGGCCAGTACGCCAGAATTCGTAGTATACCCTCGAAACACCCTCAGTTTGTCCTTGCTACCAACAAATAGACATTCGTGACGTAATTCATACCCCTTTATACCTTATAATATTATCTAACAGAAATGAGTGTGCCATATATAGGAAGCCGGAATCATAGGCGCGACGAATGCGGTTAGTGATAGCATTCATGTCTAGTTCATGAGCGTTAGAGCAAGCCTCCAAACTTGACCTTGTGTTCAGAGGTGTGGAGAGGGGTTTTGTCACTTTCTGCGATGACTCAAACAAGTGACATTGAGTCGACTTGTTCTATTGACAATTCAAGACTGAACTATTGTTGTGCAACAACACTTTGTACTACGAGACTACGACCTTTCGAAAAATAATTATTGTATGTTATGCCTCTAAAATGTTTAGCTATTAGACCCTGTTAATAATGATGATAAACGACCAAACAAACAATACGGGCGCGCGACTCGTATGTGTTCCGAAATACACATTCTTTCTAACTTTCTGTTCAAGCTATTTGTACGAGTTAACCAAAATATCCGCATTTCTTCATTGTTTAAAAAGTTTTATTAAACAATCTGCGAAAATTCCATTGGCATTTAAAACTAGGAAATTCAATTTGCCGGTTCTTCTTTCGTCGTTTTGTTTTTTCTTCACATACCTACCTAGCGCTAAAAATTCAAAACCTGTTAGTGAAAAAAAAAACAAAACGAATTGTATGTAAACCTGATTGAATGGTGCTTGTATAATATGTAACCTCCGCATACCGCCCGAACTCGTTGAGCGCTAATTACTACGATATCGATATTAATTTGTTTATAAAAATCAATACCTAATGTTTCCAATGCGTTTTTAATAATAAATCCAATTAGTGCGGTATCGAACGTTTAGTTATCGATATTATCGGTGTGAATTGACCTTAATTATCGTATGGAAATAAATGTAAATATGTATTTGGAAAACATACACGGTTAAATGGGACATCGACGCGCAAATTCAAACCATGAATTTAGCACCTGATTCTAGACCCCCTAACGTAGGAATTTCTCGTAGACAGTAATAAAAAAAAAAACAAAACGGCTGTTTCATAGTAAAGTGCAATACCTACGCGGTCAAAATGTATGGCAGCGCAAATAAAAAATAATTATTGACGTAAAATTTCAACGTCGCGGTTGGTTCCTGTTTCGGATAAGGCGGGAAGAAAAGCCCGGGTATCACCAATGTGTGGATTGCCCGGAGGACACGGTGGAGCATACGGTGGAGGCTTGGGCGGAGCACCGCCGTGTCCTCGTGCAGGCGACTGGCGGTGGCGATCTCTCGCGTCCGGCCCTGGTCCAGGCCATGGTACGGAGCGAGTGGGCTTGGGAAGCCGTCACTTCCTGCAGAGAAGCAGTGATGCTCGCAAAGGAGGAGGCGGAACGCGTGAGGGAGAGGCAGAATTCGCGCCCTCACGCTCCTAGTCGCCGCAGGAGACGCCCTGGGTGTCGGGAATCCCAGGCCGATTCCCGGCCACCGTAGGCGCGGGCTTTCGGCCGGCGAGCAATGGGTAGCTCGCCGTCCGATAAGGACCAAGCCCGGGTCGACGGCGCGTTGTGTTCCTCGCGCGCCTGCGGGAAAATCCGAAAGGGTCACCGTGGCCCTTTTGAAACCTTTGTTTATTACTTTTTTATTGCGCGCTTCACACGTGTCCTGCAATCTTATTACGCGCTTCACACGTGTCCTGCAATCTTATTACGCGCTTCACACGTGTCCTTCAATCTTATTGCGCGCTTCACACGTGTCCTTCAATCTTATTGCGCGCTTCACACGTGTCCTTCAATCTTATTGCGCGCTTCACACGTGTCCTTCGAGTTGATTGTGTGCTTCAATTTTGGTTCGAGTTAACCTCCTGCCAAGCTTGGATATTCATTTACTTATTCAATCTACTTATTAGATAAATTGTATATCGGAATTTGAAATTTTATGACATAGGTAATGGCCGTGCACTTATATGAGGAAGCGATTTATTTTTAAAGAGGCGAGTAATAAATAAATATCAGATGTTCTAGTAAAACGCTTTCGTTTACGTTGTCCATATGCCGCGGTTTAAAAGTTTGAAGCACTCTTGTTTTCTTTTTTATAACTAAACTGAAAGCATTTTTGGGATAACTCAACTTATCCAGACGTAAAAGCGTGTTTCGTTCGACTCTGCAATTACTTTCAGTTTAATATCTACCGTCTAGAAGCATGAAATGTTGCACCAGAGTTCCTTTTATAACAAAGGTGAGCATGAGGAAAGAATTTTTGACAATTCTGCCCCTACAGGGGTTGAATAGATAAAAGATGTTAATTTTAGCCGATGAATATGCCATCGGGCACAAGGTTTGTACTGATATAATAAAAAAATAGTGATAAGCGGAGACATACCATCAATAATTGAATGCAACATACAACCTATAAACTTTCTATCAATAGGTTTACAGACATAAAACAAATAAATATATCTAATCCCTCTTTTCTTTCTCACACAGATGTGTAGAGCTAGATTTCTGGAACGGCCGCACGGACGAGCCGGTGATCGTGCACGGGTACACTTTCGTGCCAGAGATCAGCGCCAAGGAGGTACTGGAAGCGATAGCAGAGAGCGCCTTCAAGACGTCTGACTATCCCGTTATACTGAGCTTCGAGAACCATTGCAATCCGCGTCAGCAAGCCAAGATTGCCAATTATTGTAGAGAAATATTCGGAGACATGCTACTTGATAAACCGCTTGATTCTCATCAATTGGAACCGGGTAAGTTATAACCTCGAAATATACTTACAGGCGTGTCACAGTTTTTTGTTTTTTTTTTAATTTGGTCTTTTCTTTTAATTGTGTCTGACGCACTGTCGTGGGTCTTGATTAAGAAGCAAATATATATCTGTATTGTACACCTACACCGACAGAAAGAACGCAAGGACACAATAAACAAAATAACAGTGCAAATGACGGTCTTATCGCTAATACCAATCATTATCATCATCTTTTCATTAGAAAAGTTGCTTTAAATAAGATAAGGGTTCCTTATAGACAGCTATAGTGACAGATCGTGAAGAACACGACCATAATCGCCGAGCTAAAGTGACGGATTGGTGATCACAATAGGTTTTGGCCGCCGTTGGCGAAATATCTTGTTTAAAAGACATGTAAAAAAACGATAAAAACGCCATATTTTATTAGAGAGGCTTTCATGCTCAGATGCCTTTAAGCTCTGTGGCAATATTACTAAATCGGCATTATTCAACATTGTCTAGTAAGAAAATGACGTCTCATTGGATACTTGTTGAATGCATTTGATAATGTTTTCATTCTTCTATAATAGATAACACAATGTTGCAGTCATGTGTGTTATAAAAGACTATAGAGGCACGAGAAACAGGGTGTAAAGTTCACTCATACCTCCATAGAAAAGGGAGGATCCTCCGACCAGACGGGTATCGTGTCTGGTGGGCAACTGCCCGACGATTGCTGTCGGGAAGTTTTATGTATGCTAGTCGCGCGGTAAACTCAGCTTGCGCGATGCAGGATTTCCGTGACGTCAGTATGACGCGCAGCTCGCTCGCGTGTGTCGGATGTAGATACCGCTACAAGACTATATATTATCTCAAGAACCGTAAGACCACGTTCGCACGGACGTCAAAATATCGCGGCGGGATTTTATCGCGCGCTGGATTTTCAACTCTCGGTGTTGAACCGAGCATTGAGAATCCAACAGAGTACATCCCAGCGCTTCGAAAAAACACATTGTTGGATTTTCAACTCTCGGTGATAAGCAGTGCGTTGAAGATCCAGTGGGCTAATGACTCCCGCCGCGATATTTTTACGTCCGTGCTAACGTGGACTAAGGCTCTTTGTACAGACACATTTTTCTTGCCGTGATAAACTACGGTTTATAGACCGTGTGTACGCACGGTCATCAGTCTTGTATGGATCACTATGGAAGCTTGTTGACGGACACGTTTTTTCTATGCCGCGGTTTATATTACAACGTTTTATGTCAAATGCACTAGCTTTTGTCACAGAAACGTTTTTGACAGGTACCTTTGTATTTTGTTATGGAGTCAGGCGTTACATTGCAGAAATCCATCAAAATCAAATGTTATACAACCTGAATATAGATATTGCATTACATGTGAGGTAATGTTGTTAACATTGTTATCTATTAAACATTAATTCCTATCAAAGAAGGGTGCAGAGGAAGAAAACAAACATATTTTCAGCAGAAAATATACAATCTTTACTAAAATCATTCGAGTGCAAATGACATATTATTATGTACATGCTTAAAGTCTTTAAAACTTCAAACTATCCCTGAATATTGTAAAACTGATACGATTACGATTATGAATACTGTAGGTGAGGTAGGTCATAAGGTAAACGATCACCGTTTAAAACATCCGATACTAAAGACGCTGTTAACTGTTTAAGATAAGATAAATTGTTTGCGTTCAATGCCTATTAATCTTTCAACCGACCATCCAAACATCAGGAGTGCATCAAACTTTATTGAACGCTTATAAAGGCCAGATGATTTTCATTTGATTTTATGAAAGGAAATGACGTACAACGTATCAGCCGACAAGTTCTTGTCAACGCAGCGTTGAGTACAGATTAATTCTGAAGCATATTGGAACTTTTTATCTAGCGTATCAATGACGCAATGGCTTAATTGTCAGCGCTATTTCGGAGCTTATAATTCTAACTATTATTATTATAAATATTTTGATGATCTAGTCAGGGCTCATTGACGTAAGACGACCAGGGTTCGATACTTTGAAGTCGGTACACCTGCAGTATTTACGTTGGCGCCTGGCGTTAAGCGTGTGTCGATATGACATGTTAAACACGATGAGACGGTTTGTTTCCACTACTCACGCACTTGGATACGGGTTCAAACGTCCACTTTGTATGTTGTTTTAATCGGTCCTTGACTTTTAAGGCATGCTAGCGTTTTATTAGGTCGAACTGCTAAGCGAGTAATAGTCGTACTATTTAAAACGTTTCTCGACAGACATGCGTATTTTCGTCGTCGTTTATAGAGTTTGGTGTGAAAAGATATAAATCATTGGTCAATAAATGTGTCTCCGGTAGATGGAGCTTTAAGGCTCCTGCAGACAGGTGCGGCGCGACTCTTGTACAACAATTTCTTTGGATTTTATTATCACCGACTGTAGTTTTTTGACCGTTTAACTTTATTTGTTTGAACAAGAGTTTGCATTTGTGATTTTAACACCAATATGTGCCAAGAGTGAAGCGTTTCAAAACAAAAGTAATGCGCTACTGATCTACTTCTATAAAAAAATATTTGAAAGATAACATCCCTCAAGTTTTATGACTGCCGTAATCTCAATGCTAAACATAATATAAAAAATGGCCAATAGACAGATTATTCACATTCATCGTTTAATAGTTTTTTAGAATTACTATATTTGAGAATTCGGTGACCGAAGTACTGAGGGAATCCTGCATTCAAAAAATTACAACCCTCTTTCTGATGTGCTTTTGTTTCTGCAAAAGGAGGAGAGTTACCGCCGCCTTCCATGCTGCGCAACAAGATCATAATTAAGAACAAGAAGAAGCACCACCATCATCACAAGAAAGAGGACTCCATTGCTTCTGAGGAGAGCGAGCCGCGACCAGAAGTACCGCAGGGCAACGGAGATGTGACCGCCGCCACGGTGAGCTCGACTGTATGTTATTGTAAGAATAGGTGCGCCCCGCGGTTTCGAGTCGCGGTTTCCCCCTGTGGGAATATAGGGATAAAAAGTATCGTATGTCCTAATCCAGGTTATGTTTTAACCATGTGGCAAATGCCATGCAAATCCGTTCAGCTGTTTTAGCGTGAACTACGCGTTCACGCTAAAACAGCAAACAAACGTACAAAGAATCAAATCTTTTCTCTTTATAATATTATATTATAGGTAAAAGACTACCTTTTACTATGCATTTATCCAGAATAAAAGTATTTTGTGTCAGTCTCCAGCCCATCAACTATGCCTATGCAAAAAATCACGTCGATACGTTTCTCTGTTGTGCTACTTGAAAGACGGTTATACAAACCTACAAATATACTTTTGCATTTATAATGTTAAGTAGGGAATCAAATAAGAAAGTTTGCTAGCATAGTTTTCGAGTTCTGTAATCCTAATGACTACATCATGATTATAAATGCATTTTCCGTTACGTTTTAACGAGATAATGTGACATCCTTTTCTAATCCATTAAACGTAATTGCTATCAAAATAAAAATACCGCGTTATTTATTTAGCGAAAGTCAGATTTTGGCTGCGGATCAAATATAATATGACTGTGAAAATCGTTTGCGTTTCGTACTTTAAGATTAGAGTTTTAGGTATGCAATATTTAGTTATTTTTTCGATTTATTGAACTCGTTAATAATATTTGCGGTAGATAAGTATAATTATAAAACATTTCCGTCCGTATCCTATTTAGTCGTTCAATCTATGAATTAGGGATCAATGAAAGAATTATAAATGTTTTATAATTATACTTACCTACCGCATACCTTCCTACAGTACCTATGGTAGGAAGCCATTCCGATCTACATATTATGTAAAAATAAATAATAATAATGTAGGTATAAATGAGCAATATTCCAACGTCGCGGCGTCATTAAAGAACGTCAGAAAACTAAAATAATCACCCGTCTCTTCGCTACTAAATTCTTTCGTGGGTTGACGTAAAATAATTATGTAAAATGAATCTGCATTGTAGGCACGAAAGTTATCTTGTATCCCTGTCTGTTTTGAGTTTTCCGCATCAGGTTTTTTTTGTTTGTCGAATATAAGTTAGGCAAGTTATTTTTTTTCTTTTTTTGTTGCGCTTTGAGATAAAAATAAGAATAAAATGGCCTTCGAACTGGGTGGTACCGAGTTGCTATCTTCTCATTGATCTGTTAGTGCATCATTATCGAAACAAAGCTTGATGTAACTGAAGTTAGTTTAGCAGTTACTTAAGGCTCCGTGCACATAAAAAACCCTCTTTTGTCAATTTCTTATCTAATTGTGACAAAGCTGGAAATAATTGAAACATTATGTCTGTGTGACTACAAAAGTACAGTTTTCATGGCACTAAACCATTCGTGTCAGTCACAGCACCTGTTAATAGTTTCATCACTATTGCGCTCTCGAAAATACACTTTTTTTTTACTTTGATTTACTAAATGAAAATATTGTATAATCATAAAATGAAATTGGAATTTTATTTTAAGATTAGCTGAAGATTAACGTGTGATTTTTAAATTTCTTGAAACGGCTTGCTCAATAATAGGAAAAAATACATTACTACCAGGGTTTGTTCCGAAAAATAGGTTTTTTCAACATTATTTTTCTGCTATATTTTGCATCGAAGTTGAAAAAAGTGCTCCAGCTACATGCAAGTAGACCATATAATGATGTTGATGATATTTTTTAATGTTAAAAATCAAACGTAGTTTCTAGTAAAAAAATGATCAAACGTCAGTCTCGCGTAATTTTTTGGAAAACTTGTTGCGTATATTAGTGATTTTCCAGGAATACTTAACTTATTTGAAAAATCCCTTTTAGCTACATGCAAAACAAACAACTCAAATTTTCGAATCGCAAATAATTTTGTATAAATAATGTTTCCCTTTCCTACAAATAATGCACAAAATTTTTCAAAATCAGTCGATTTCGTGCATGGCCCCTTAAACGCATTTGCGAAAAGAGCACTATTGTTATTTTGATTGATAAGAGACTATGTGTGGCTCGTGGCTAAAAGATAACAGCCGCACGGGTCGACCGATCAGGCTAGGCTACGTTTGCCGCGGATGGTCGGTAGATGGGTGACCATCTTTCGATACTTCGATACGAGACTCCTTCGTGCCTCGGAAAGCACGTTAAGCCGTTGGTCCTAGCTATCATTCGTGGATCTTTGACAGTCGTTACGGGCCGTCAAAAGCCCGAAATTCTGATAACCAGTCTTACCAAGGGTTGACGTATTACCCAGTAACTGGGTTGTGGAGGTCAGATAGGCAATCGCTCCATGTAAAATACTGGTATTCAGCTGCATCCGGTAAGATGAGTGCATCATCTGCCTGCCTTTTCCCAACTATCTTGGGGTTGGCTTCCAGTCTTACCGAATGCAGCTGAATACCAGTATTTTACAAGGACCGACTGCCTATCTCCCTTCTACAATTTAGTTAGTTGTGGAAGTTTGTAATATAATCATCTTATTAGCGTTGTTGATGCCACTGGGCCAGCACTCACTGCTCTCCAGACTTACTTACGAGTTATAGGTCGTGGTTTTGAACCCAAGCAGGCATGAGAAAAGAGCCTATCACACATATATGAGTGACATAGACGACGCTCTACTGAAATGAAGGTTTTCCAAAACTCGATATGCCATGTTTACTGTCGGGTACAGCCCGACGCAAACTTTATGGTAGTTCTGAACACGAGGGGAGTTGTTGCGCAGTAACAAATTCATGTAACCGCGGGAGTGAGGGTAGGGTACTGCGCAGCGAGTAGACCACTGCAGAACCGCCATAAAGTTTGAAGCTCACTGTACTGTAAATCATTCAATTATTTGTCGCCAGTTGACACGTCAGGGTTCATCCGAATCTTCGGACTCGGAAAGCTCGTCGGGTGAAGAGGAGGCAGGTGGCGTCGAAAACGCGGTCGGCGAGGACGCGCGGGAGACACACGCGGGTGCCGAGATATCAGCCCTCGTCAACTACGTACAACCCGTGCACTTCAGCTCCTTCGAGAACTCCGAGAGTGAGTTATACAACAGTTTGATGTAGTTGAGCTGGCTGTAGGCCTCCCCCAAATGTCCCCTTTTGTATCTATTATAGCGAGTTCGTGGCTGGTGAGCCGAAACATCCCGCCTTACAAATAGGTCAGAATCGTTTTCCCGTCTTTATATCTGCTAGGTTCCCGTCCCATCGGACTGTGAGAGTGAAAGAAGAGAGTGCACCTGTGTCTGCCCGCACACACTTGTGCACTGTTATATCTCTCGCTTCGATGGCTAGTCTCCGCTGAGATTGGCCGCCGTGGCCGGAATTCGGTCTGGAGGACTGTTATCACCTGCTAGGTTGACGTTAGGGGAAGCAGGACGAGACGCGCTTCCCCCTTACGCCCGAGAGTGAGCAGCTTCTTCTTATTGCTATAAGTGTAGGTCGGGGAGGACGTCCGAGGACGCACGCGGCCGCAGAAATCTCTGCCATAGTCAACTACGTGCAACCTGTACACTTCAGCTCCTTCGAGAATGCTGACAGTTAGTATTACTTTTGTTTTTTTTTTATTTTGCATTTTTTGTTTCATGCTTCTTTTTTCAAATTGTGCAGTGTACAAGCGCATCTACTGAGCCCCAAACACTGGTTTGTCTACAACTTTTTAGCATTAATCTCTGTCATCTTTCATCTTGTTCTGTACTATCCCACAACTATAAGGCCTGTATGTCGAACGAAAATTATCGCAAAATTAATGTGACAAATTGTTAAGCGCACGTAAACAGCTGTGATTGGTTGAATGCTTTATCAACAGCCAATCGCAGCAGTGTACGCGCGCTTGACAATTTGTCACATAAGTTTTGCGATTATTTTCGTTCGAGAAACTGGTCCCTAAGTTACACGACTGAACTGAGTGTGATGTGTAGAAAAGAACCGTTTCTACGAGATGAGTTCGTTCGACGAGAAGCAAGCGACGACGCTGCTGAAGGAGCGTCCCATCGAGTTCGTGAACTACAACAAGCATCAGCTGTCGCGCGTGTACCCGGCGGGGACGCGGTTTGACTCCTCCAACTTCATGCCGCAGGTAATAACTGAATACTTTGCCACACATAAGAAATCGATGAAAAATTAGTTCTACGCGAGTCCCTAGTGAACTTTGTAAACATTTGTCGCCCAGATGATGAAAGTAATTCCCGTAGTCACTTTTAGATGCAGCAGTAAACAAATAAAATATTCTTAGGCTTCTAGATTCTCCTACATTTCGATACCTAATTTTTACGATTTTGTAGATGACGACCCATTTTGTAGATGGTTTTTAAGTCGATCACATCATGGCTTACCATCAGGTGAGATAGTGGTCAAACGCGAACCTATCACTTAAAAAAGAAAACTAAAACATGTCAACGTCTATTTGCACAAAGTTATTAAATTAAAGGATGTCGATAAAAGCCTTTTAGCTCGATTAATTTCCCGACCACCGCTCGGTTCTCATGTATTACTAAGAAATAATCTATTTTTAGTGAGTTCCGAATATCAATATTCTTGTAATAACTCCATGTGTTCGACAGGTTTTCTGGAACGCCGGCTGCCAGTTAGTGGCTCTGAACTATCAAACGTTAGACTTGGCCATGCAGCTGAACTTGGGAACCTATGAGTACAACCGACGCTGTGGGTATTTACTCAAGCCTGAATTTATGCGGAGAAAGGTGAGTTTACAGAATAAAAAAACTTTTTAGTTATGGTACCTACCCCACACCAATTCGAAAACGATAGTCTTACACGTCTATATCCGTTTGAAGGCGGTTTTTTTTCTATTTAAAAATAATTTACGATTGATTTTTTTAAAACCGCTTGATTTATTTCAATAAAATTTATATGGAACTACCTCTGAAGTATGGCCTACCAAACAAGAAAATAATCATCAAAATCAATTCATAATTGGCGGAATGATCTCGTAACAAACATACAAAAAAAAACACAGTCGAATTGAGGGCCTCCTCCTTTTTGAAGGTATTTAAGGTAAGGTTAAAAATAACATAGCTTTAGATAAAAATGTCGGTTGATGGAGGGGGTAGATGGATGGGGAGGGAAAGCAAGGCTAAAGAAGGTATGGATGGATTGTGTGAGGGATGAGATGTAAGAAAAGGGAGTGAATGATAGCGTGACAGTTGACAGAGGAGAATGATAGCGTGACAGTTGACAGGGGAGAATGATAGCGTGACAGTTGACAGGGGAGAATGATAGCGTGACAGTTGACAGGGGAGAATGATAGCGTGATAGTTGACAGGGGAGAATGATAGCGTGACAGTTGACAGGGGAGAATGATAGCGTGACAGTTGACAGGGGAGAATGATAGCGTGACAGTTGACAGGGGAGAATGGAAGAAAACAACGTGTTGCGCCGACCAAGAGTAACATGGGACAAGGACAGGAAGGTGGTGATGAACCAGAAACATAGGTAATATTGATATCAATATCATTGTGGGGCTTGGTGCTTAGTAATAACGGCCGCACGGGTCGATCGATCAGGTTAAGATACGCTTGCCGCGGTTGGTCCGTGGATGGGTGACCATCTTTACATATCAAGACCTCTCCATGCCTAGGAAAGCTCGTTAAGCCGTTGGTCCTAGCTATCATTCGTGGATCTTTGACAGTCATTACTGGTCGTCAGAAGCCCGAAAGCCTGTCAATCAGTCTTACCAAGGGGTATCGTATTACCCAGTAACTGGGCTGTGGAGGTCAGATAGGCAGTCACTCCATGTAAAATTCTGGTATTCAGCTGCATCCGGTTAGACTGGAAGCCAACCCCAACCTATTTGGGAAAAGGCAGATGATGATTTATATCAATATCATTGACGCAAAACATCAATATAAACGTCCTTGCAATGAGGTAAAAGTTCGTTTGCCTTCAATTCAATAATTCCTCCTAATCGTGTTTAGAAAACAGATGTTGGAAATATTTACTTATCTCATTTGTAAAACGAATAAACTTGTAAATAATGTTGAATATTTTTATAATTGGTACAGTCTTTAAAACTACAGTTAGACCGTGTTGTGCAGAAATGATTCAATGCACAAAAACATAAATAAAAGTTATTTTGATTTAAAACATAAGTTAATTTTTCTTGTGACTATTATCCTACTACGTCACGTTATGCATATCTAAACTAATATTATAAAGAGGTAAAGTTTGTGAGTTTGTAGGGGGTAATCTTTGGATCTACTGAACTGATTTTGAAAATTCTTTCAGCATTTGATAGCCCAATTCTTGAGGAAGGTTATAGGCTTTCTAACATCACGCTATGACTATCAGAAAGAACGCTAAGCGAAAACGAAGTATAAGCGCAGGCGGGCGATGCGATGCGACGCGGTGGGGCGGGGGGACAAGGAATGTCACGCGGACGGTGTCGCGGAAAGAAGCTAGTAGTTTTATAAATAATTGAATATAGAGTTTTGCGTTACTTGATGTCTATTAAAAAGACCTTCATACTTATAGATCAATAAAAAAAAACCCTAGATCATTTCTGCACAACACGGTCCAGTTTTAGTTACGTTAGAAGTACTTAAAGCGCGAGTATTAATTCAACCACATTTGATTCTTGTACATTACCTCGCAACTAGTAAATAAATCAGACGCAGCAAGCGCCATTAAACAACATAAACCATTCGAACATTATTACTCAGTAAATATACCACATTATGCCATTAAAGTTTAGTATTCAGGAAGCCTCTCGACTGTTTTATTGAATGGTTGTTATGAATGCTAGCCGCCAGCACGATTGGATTGGTGACCAAACCTCATGCATGCTGCCCAATTTCTTGGCAATGGTGTATATGGTAAGGGAATCAATTAAAAACGAGTTATGACGAGTCAGTATGACGAGGAGGTTCCGTCTGATTCAAATGACCGACAAAGTTGACCGAAGTGTTTGTTTCCATATAATTTATAACAATAGTTAATAAATAGGTTTTTATTTATTTTATCTGTTTACACTTAAACCGTTTTTCCCGGATACGTCATCCGCGTCGCGTGCGCCTTACCATTTACATTGTTAGGGGTTACCCATTAGCTCGCCGTCCGATAAGGACCAGGCCCGGGTCGACGGCGCGTTGTGTTCCACGCGCGCCTCAAAGAGATGTCAGCACCAATGACGGGGTCCGCTAGGGCCGATGCCTGCTAGGGTTGCGGGAAAGTCCGAGAGGGATACCGTGGCCCCTGGCACAGGCAACTGAAGGAACACGGGTGGGTTTTAGTCGGTAAGAGTCTGACACGCCCTCCCGTTCCTCCCAGAGCGGGAGAAGCTATTAAATGATTTCCCAACCTATAAAAAAAGGGGGATACTCACATTTGTTTTTAATGCGAATCGAAACTAGCGTTTTTTGTTGATAAATTAATTTTAATGGGCTGTTAATTATTTAAGGACAACCAACAAAGCATACACCAAAGATACATGTTACAATACCCATATCATTTTGACATTTTATAGTGTAGCTTTAATTAAAGGCTGCCACGAAACCGAATACAAGATAAACCAATGTTTTTTTTAATATAATATAATATAAAAAAAAAAATTGATTGATATCCCCCAACACCGTTTGACCGATCAGTATGAAAGTTGGCACGTTATGTATATTTTTTACGGGGATGGTTTTTTTTTTAGGTTTTTTAAGACCTCCACGCGGGTTAAGCCGCGCGAAAAAACTAGTAAATATATAAGAACAACATGACCTTTTCCCTTTCCAGGATCGTCGTCTAGATCCGTTCGCAGAGAGCACAGTAGACGGTATCATAGCTGGTACATTATCGGTGACCGTGCTATCCGGCCAGCTGCTCACGGACAAGCGGTGTGGCACCTACGTCGAAGTGGACATGTTCGGACTACCGGCCGATACTGTGCGCAAGAAGTTCCGCACCCGGGTCGCGCCTAATAACGGCATCAATCCCGTGTATGGAGAGGAGCCGTTTGTTTTTAAAAAGGTATGTTTTCATTCTATAGAAAGAAGAAAGAAAGAAAATGCGTTTATTTGCGGTAAACATGACGCAAAAAATAACACAAACACAAAAAAATAAGAAAAGGTTGGGGGAAACATGCGTCACATCCACGCAAATCGGCTATCGCTCAGCATAGCTTAATTAATTTATCATCTTGGGTTTTAAAGCGTTTGTTAAAATCGCAGATTCCACCGGCTAGTTAGTTGCGATAAGCTATTTCATAGTTTATTGGGATGGCGGAACCGAATAATAATTTCGAAAATACAGCATTTTCCAATTATTCCTTTTGCACTAACCGGGATGGCGTGGCGTATTTAAAATTATAGGAGGGCCCAAATAAATCCAAATTATCCATGCCATATTTCCAAGTGGTGCATTAGTTTTTTCATCAGTATAATTGCACTTTTGCGTTGGCGCTCTCTTTTACCTGTATTAATAATATTTACTAAAACACTTCTTTAGTAGATACCTAGCGGAAAAAAGTAAATGCCCCTGCCTACCTACCTACTTTCACAATATCTATTGTGTAAATATGTTTTAAAAAATTGCGGTTTTCAGTTTATGTTAGTATTGAACGGAGCAGGATATTTCTCAATGTACCTACGTATAGTAATAATACTCCACATTAAACTCACCGTAACGATTACGTGTTAAAGTGAACGTAAGTAACTGAAATGACGACTGTAATTTTATACGTCATTCGCCCTGACGTCTTCTGTCGCGTCCGCGCAAAGAAATCTTTTTCAATGATGTATGCAAACGTAACTAACATTGACCAATCAATTTAGCATTACTCGTGAGGTAGGTATAGTTTTTATAAGAAAATTTCTATAATTTTACTAACGGTCGATTTTTCTATCATCAATAACTTTCAGAAAATATTATGGCAATCCACTATATTTCCTCTTCAGATAAAAGTTGACCCTGAATAAAAAAATAACAATGGAAGAAAATTATTTACAAATAATTTCCAATTAATTCGATGAGTCAAAAATTTCCTTAAACATATAAAGGCTCCTGCAAAACAGGCGCGACACGCGACGCGAATCGTACGCGACTCAATGGCCTGGCTCGTCGCGCGACAGGTGGTGCCTTTGTGTCGCGTCGCGTGTCGCGCCTGTTTCTAGGAGCCTTAATAGAACAGTATTCAGACATAAAATAGATGGTATAAAGGGCAGCTGCATACAACGAGTGTAAACAGGTGCATGCACACATAGAAGCTTGCGTACTCCAATCTACTCGTGAAGACAGAAGAATGAAAAAAAACCGGCTAAGTGCGAATAGGACTCGCACACGAAGGGTTCCGTACATCGTACAATATTTAACACATTTTTTTTAACACGTTTCTTGTACGGTGACCTTTAATTTTTAATTCGAATTTTATTTTTATTATTTGTTATTATAGCAGCAATAGAAATACACACTGAAACTCGTCCATGAGATACAGCCCGCTGACAGACAGACGGAGTGACGGACAGCGGAGGCTTAGTAATAGGGTTCCGCTGGCACTCTTTGGGTAAGGAACCCTAAAAATTGTTTATTCTGTATAAAAAAGACGCACTTTATAAAATAATACAATCTAGCACTCGCTGTACCTGAAGCGTGTCTATATGTGCGTGTGTTTTCGCTCGATACATGGAGGCGAACTTCTGTACCTATTTATTTCATGGTACAGATGTCGGTATTCCGCGCATCTCTTTGACTCCCGCCATATGGCCCGCGTCACCGCGCGACGGATTGTTCACACGTCATGCGTCAGTCCGCTGTGCGCCGGCGCCGCCACAATGGCATTCAGATAGTTAGCTACTACAAACGCTACACCGATTGACTTAACGACTGAGTGCAATTAAAAATTGTTTGAAATCTTCCCACTAATAATGTATAGGGATAATAAATCTAATAATACGTGCTGTGGCTCAGTTAGGTGTGAATTTATGCTTGTTTACACAGAGATCAGCTGAGCGCGTTTACAAGGTCAGTTTTTACCGTATTAAAAACGTTGATCTAGCATTATGAATTTGCTCACGTGCGTTTCACAGACACAAATCTCAGGTTCACTTTAAAGTTTCAAATTGAAATTTAGGTTACTGAAGGCGACTGGTACTCAAATTGAGCAGTGAACTTGATTGCTACCAGAGGACTGTAACTGTGGTAGGCTGCTATTGTGACCAAAGAGAGTGCTGCTCTCAGATGCATCTTCGGTATGCCTTTATTTTTTTTTTATTTTTTTTATCGTGTGTAATCATCAAATAACTTTTCCCGCTCTGGGCGGAGCGGGAGGGCGTGTCAGACTCTTACTGACTAAAACCCACCCGTGTTCCTTCAGTTGCCTGTGCCAGGGGCCACGGTTACCCTTTCGGACTTTCCCGCAATCTCCTGTATGCCTGTGTTGCTTATTATGAAACCTCCCTCCCGCATAGACCTCTAGTGATTTTATAAGTATTTGATATTCCTACGTGACTTGGTAACATGATTTAGGGGCAAAACAGCAATAAACGAATTAATATGTATAAATATAATAAAGAGTTTAAATACCTTATAATTTATTTGCGAGACAAAATTGAACACTTACACTGCAATTAGATTTTAAACGTCAATTTAACCGGAAATGTATATCAATGGCTGGTTGGTTTCGGTATCGGTATCAATGGTTTCGGTAAAAAGCGAGTAATTGTGCATTTCACAGGTGTTTGGACGGTATCGGCGGTTCGGTTTTAACGACAATGACTATTAACCTTGGTTCGGTCAGCTGTTCCAGTTCTCAGTACAATAGGAAACCTTTTAAACGCAGGGTGAGAGACAACGGATCGCGTATGTTTACTATTGAACAGTTCGTACGTAAAAATATCTTGGCTTTTGATGCGTCACTCATTCGGTTAGCAAGAAGTCGCTCAGAATCGTTGAAGGTTATTTTTTAAATGACTCAATACGTTTTTTACTTATTTTTATGCCATCTTGCGTTCCTCGAACAGGGATATCAAACGAAGTTACTAACGGGTTTAGATTTATAATAGAAGGGTGGTTTTTGTTTTGCGTACCTAATTAGAAAAGAAGATCAGGATAGTTTTCACGCATTCCATTATAGGTTAGATAAACTAGTTTGCCTATTTTATAATGCAGGATGATGGGAAGATGGGTGCAAAGATTTAAGGCGAAGATAGTACAGACAATTTAGAACCATTTAAGCGATGGTTGCCTTAGTCTTACCATTTTTTTAACCAAATTATTATGACTTTTTTCGAAAATCCCCAAAATTTTAGCTTAACTGCTTATTTATGGGCAAATTTAATACATACAATCGAATACATTAAATATTTTTTATTTAATTTAATTTAAGTAACTTGTAAGCAATCTAACAAAACATGTTTTAGGCCTCTATTGCCCGGTTCTGAATTGAGAATTTGAAGTTGAGAACGTCCGAATCTGTGAATCTGTACTTAAGTATAACTTTAAAATAAATTAGTTTCTGAATTAAGTTTTTTTTAAACTTTAATCAAAATTTTAGTAATATAACATCATTTACTCAAATTTGACAGAATGCATGCTTAACTCATGCTTAAGGTCGTCAGTAGCGTTTTTGAACTAAAAAAAACGTGTTTGGCAATACTCAAAGCATTATCAACGTCAAGTAAAACAGCTGAAAGTTGACACACCAATTTCGGCTACTCAAACTGTAATCAGCTATAGTAACTAGTGATTTTGTACGTGATTTTGATCATAATGAGTGACGACGATACCTACCGACCTACCTACCGATACCAGTTGAGCTGCACGATTGCTGACAATTGCGTGCACTGACTGGACAGGTCCACTCAATCTGTGTGGTTCTTTCCTCAAAAGACCATTTCAGACACCGATCTACATAGCCTTCACATGATCTGACCAAGATTCTGTCTGGACTTTAAAAGAGACTGTGACCTCTGAGTTTGTTTCGGCCTTTCTTCTCAGAGTAGTCAGATAGGAAACGCCGACCTCATCTAGTTTAAAAAAAATATATGATTGACGTGTAAAAGTGTTTGTAAAAACCTACTTACAGAAATAAAATCATTTATCATTTCATTTATCATTTATCCTCCCTGTCGTCTTTGGAGATGCCTCAACGCGGACAACCACGCAGAAGAATAGCAGGACATCGGCCTAACTTGTTCATAACGCTAAGCGATGAACAATTCAAGAGTCGGTTCCGCTTTACGAAGGAGTCGGTTAGGTTTATTTTTAACAAAATAAAGCCTAAACTGACCTGTCGTATTCAACGGCGGGACTGCATTTCTCCCATGTTGCAGTTACTAATAGCCCTTAGCTTTTACGCGACTGGTAGCTTTCAAGCTGTTGTGGGGGACACTATTGTACTCTTTAGTAGACTTCCAGGCTTTCTGTTTTTTTTTTTTTTATATAGCATGCGCCTGTCCTTTTGCACTCTATTACACTTTGGTATCTAAAGCAATAATAATCACACACATCTAAATAACTGTGTGGTGTAATCTAAATAACGTAAAATTATATTATGGTAAACATAGGTCATTATGTACTTACTTTGTTATCATTGAAAGAAGATTTTCTATTTCCTCTAGAGTATAGCTAGGCGATCTCTTTTTCTTATCTTTATCCATTTTAATTGGTACTAGATAGTTTAAGTAAAAATACTAACAGAATTCCAATAAAACCTGTTTTTATTTACTGACAGTTTGACATTCACTATTCAGTACATACAAACGCGTCGAATATTAAATTGCTAAAATATGCATTAGCAACTCTATAAACATAAACTTGTTGAAATGAATGCCGTTTTTTAAAATCAACTTACTTTTAAAGTCTGTTTTAAATTTATAAGAATAAAACTAGTTAATATTATGAGTTTTTGAAAATTACCGGTTTTTTAATGTAAATTGGAACGTGATAGCTTTGATCAGGAGAGCTAAGTAAATAATCAGTTGAGTTTGGTTTAACGAAACCCGATTTTGACTTGTGAAACGCAAAAAACTTAAGCGCATACTTAAGTATTTGAGTATAATCAGTTGAGATTTGCTACTTTTCTCAAATCAGAAACCGGGTGTATGTCGTTAAACATTTTTTTAACAGCCATTCAAAGTTCTCAAAAATTTTAAAAATTTATAAATACTATTTGTAAAACTTATAAAAAAAAAGCGGAGGGTGTTAAAATGTGGATTGTTTGTTTTGTTGTTTGATTGTTGTTCTTTGGCGGCCCGTTCATGGAGGTTATGAAAGTTTGTAATGCCCTCCCTAGAAAATTTGCTTTCATCCGTCCACAAGATTGATTTCAGGAACCACGTATTTTCGATGTCTCTGTTGAGGAAGAAACGGCAAACTGTATTCTTCCTTGGGGATCTGCAAGGTCTGGAAGAGCAGACCTTGCACACCCCTGCCATGGAACGGATATTTGTCATTTTGGTGCATTGTATGCCACACCTTCTACTGTGAAATGTTTAGATTTCGAGCTACTGCTCTGGTACTGGTAGTAGGATCTGCTTTAAATGCTGCCAAAATGTCTTCTTCGACGTCAGGTTCCTGTCTGCCCGGGTTGACACCAGGTTCTACGTGGTGAAACCCATTTTGAGCAAGTCGATGAAAGGTGTTGTAAAACAAAGCTCTTGATACATCCGTCGCGCCAAGGATCCATTGCCGTCTGCTCAGCCATACATAAATACGATATCCGCATATTGTAACGCCAATAAAATCTTACACGATCAACAGTATTGTTTTACCAAGGGACGTTGTACGACTGACGCCGGTGTCACCTTATTGAAACACATATTTACGGCGTGGGAAGAGGCCCAAGACGCCATAGGAATCTTTTGTGACCTCTCCAAGGCATTTGATTGCGTCGATCACAAAACCTTGCTCTTGAAAATTGAGCATTATGGACTTGGAATACTTGCGCTCAGTCTAGTAAAATCGTATTTAAATGATAGGCAGCAGCAAGTTCAAATAAATTGTGTCAATTCACTCGGTTTAAAAGTAGAAATGGGAGTTCCACAAGGCTCGATATTGGGTCCTTTCCTCTTTTTAGTATATATAAATGATCTACTCCATTTATTAAAAAATCAACCACAAATGATTTTTAATGTAGAAAGAAGTGCTACAAATTTTGACGACGTTAATTACGCTCACTGCAGGTCCAAAATTGGTTCACTGCTAATAATTTAGTAATAAATGAAAAAAAAAAACTAAGTGCATAAGATTTTCTTTACCGAATGTCAAAAGTAGTAATTGTGCGATAGTATTGAATCAACAGAAACTAGAATTCGTCGATAAAACGGTTTTCCTGGGGATCACGCTGATCCCAAGGCTACAATGGGGTCCTCATTTAACATCTCTGGCGGGACAGCTAAGTTCAGCAGCATATGCTGATAGAAAAATCCGTCAATTTACTGATGTAGATACCGCGAGGCTAGTCTATTTTAGTTACTTTCATAGTATCATGTCTTACGGTATTTTACTTTGGGGACGGGCTGCAGACGTCGAGTCTATTTTTATTCTGCAGAAAAGAGCCATCAGAGCCATATATAATCTCCGCAGGCGCGTTTCTCTAAGGGAACTGTTTAAGGTTACTAAGATCATGACGGAATCTTGTCAATATATCTATGAAAACATCATGTAGTACGTAAGGAAAAATTTACATCTTTTTAGTAAAAGATTAGCTCAACCAGGTTTCCAACTGGTTAAAGTAGACTCATCTGTCACGGGGTACTGTTTAAAATGTTACAATAAAATACCTCCCCACATACAAGAACTGAATGAAACGAAATTCAAGTTTTGTATAAAACGCACACTATGCTGACAGGCAGGCATATTATAAGTTGGGGGATTATATTGCTGATAAAAATGTCTTGCTCCACAACCACAACTAATTGAATAACATTTGAAAATACTGCTGGAGCTGCTCCAACAGTATTTTTTTAATTACATTGTATAAACTCAATCTCCTTTGTATTATATGATTGCACTAGCTGACCCCGCGAACTTCGTACCGCCTAACATTTTTTTTTATTTTTCTCTCCGTATGAACGAACCATCCTCGTACTTCAAGGAATATTCTAAAAAAGAATTAGCAAAATCGGTCCATCCGTTCTTGAGTTATAAAATTACAACGAAAAGTGGCATTGATTTTTATAGATATAGATAGAGCAAGTGTGAGTACTATGTACTATCGAGCTACCTTTTACCGGGTAATGTCTTTCATTGACTTGAATGTGCCCTGGTGGCTGATATATGTCATGCTCACTCAAATGTCTCGCTGACGATGGCGCGTTTGTTAGATCATTTAGCTCCCTTCAAAATGATTGAGCTGAATGGTGCTGATCCATGCGTCATGTTCGTGAACGGGCGCCGTCAGTTGGGACTGGTCCTCTCTTAGCCGCCACGGCTTTTTAAATTATTTTATTTATGGATTGTTTTGTTTAAATTTCTGTTTACTGTAGGTACTTTGGACACTCAACGTGTATGTCTTATTTACATCGTTCTCACATATAATGATACCTATATTCAACATTAATGATGTAACTAATATTTATGTAACAATATAATTTAAAAGAGTGTCCATGGAGTTTCTTGCCCGTTTTTCTCCATAGGTACCTACTACGCTTTGGAATGGGCAACTAGCTTCATATTTCTGCCTGACCGACCACTTGACAATTCAAAAGTGCCTGTAAATGGTTTAATTGAAATAAATGCTTTGAGTTTGAGTTTGAGTCACTTACATACTGGTGAGCTTACATGGAGAACTAAAATTGGCCCTTTTGGCAATATCGTTGCAAGTATAATCACTTTGGATAGCAAATTTGCCAAAAGTCTTTAGAAGGCCAATTCCCGTAATTAAAAACGTTCAAAATCAAGTCGCAATCTCATCGCAGCGACAGTCTAATGTCAAAAATGTAGGTAAACGCTATACAATTTTTGACAGATTGACACTGAGATTAGAATACGTTCTTAAAAATACGGGAATTGCCCCTCAGGAAGCGTGTTTATGGGCCCAATTACACGTAGTACAACCACACCACAACGACAACAAAATTAATCATGTATTCATACAGACCACATTTGGCCGTCAAAATCAATCGTGTCGGCGATACCGACCATGTCGCAGCCACAACGCAACCACCAGCGAGACCGCGTACTAGCGGCCACAATGCAAAGAACGTTGCGTGGACCATGCGATTTGATTTTGTGAATACCACTGTGATGTAGGGGGGAGGAGGGGTTGAGTAAACAACGTGATGCGTAGTTCTCCAAGAGCCGGCTGATCACTGACTCCTGTTCCTTTAATTAGTAACGTATATATACATACGAGCTATGTGACAATATGCATAAACTAAGACTACGAACACAGCATATCTACCTTAACTTAAACTATGTGCTATACGTGATGTTCTGATGTACGTGACTCTACACCACATCACCCCTCTTAAATGAAAAAAAAACTAAATTACAATGTGTTTTTTTTTTTCCCTATACACTTTAAACTTTACTCTAACTCTTACAATATAATTTTGTTCTATTTTTATGAACCACATCTATCTTATTTTTATATTTAACAATAACATTTGGTGACTCATCCCTTACAACTTCAAACGGTCCATTATAAATGCATTCCAATTTATTGCCTGTCTCGTTTCTCACCAATACCCAGTCACCTTCCTTATAAGCTATAGAATTAAGTTTCTTATCATAACAATGTTTCCTCGCTAACTTACTTGCTATCAAATTCTCTCTCGCATCATTCTGAGCCCTTTGCAATCTATACTTAAATTCTAAAGGATAATCATCAAAATTATACAAAGGTTCAACACTTTCACCTCGCAGATTACTTGGCAACCTACAAATTTTACCGAAAACTAATTCATAAGGTGTATATTTGGTCACAGTATTAACTGTTGTGTTATAAGAAAAACACCAATATGGAATCCAAGAACTCCACGATGATGGATTATTATTCGTCTGTATTCTTAAATACGCACCTAAAGTCTTATGAACGTTTTCCAAAGATCCTATACTTTCATGATGATATGATGTTGACAAGATCTTATCCACCATTACTTTTGAAATGAACTCAGAGCCCCTATCCGTAGCAATTGCCCGCGGTATCCCATATCTCAAAACAAAATTCTCTACCAAAGCTTTTGCTACCTCATTTGCGGATTTATTCTTTAATGGATAAGCCTCCACAAACTTCGTAAGCTCACACTGAAGAGTCAATATGTAAACATTGCCTTTTTCGTCCCTATCCAACGGTCCCACTACATCTAAATAAATCTTCTCAAACGACGTAGATGCAGTAGTAGTAATCGTCATCGGCTCCCTAGTATGCCTAGAGTACTTTTGCTTCTTACACTTATCACATTTCCCAATGTACTCCATTACATCTTTCCCAATAGATGGCCAATAATAATACTTCTTTATATTATTCACCATCCTGCGTATACCTGCATGACCACTCGTGGGTAAAATATGAAAATCATTCAAAATAACTTCCTTCTCATCCTTTCCTTCCACTCTCCGCAAATCCTTCACCACACACATTTTAAAATCTCCACACATGGAACTACCATTTCCCTTCAAATATTTTGCCATTCTTGTAATAAAATTAACGTTATAACGATTTTTAAAAATAACAACTTCTTTTATGCCTTTTCCAATACAAAAAATGACTATGTCTTTCGACAACTCGTCTCGCGATGATGCCGATAAAGATTCATAGTTCACATAAATACTCGAGTTTTCTGGCATGGCATATACACTAAATTGCGCGACTTCGAAAATACCTTTTTACCATTAGTGTTACGTAACATCTTCTCCCATCCATTCAAACATATCTCAACGTCATTTCCTCGTTTTTTAAGAACTTCCACGATCCTAGGGTGATCAGTCCCAGATACCACGGAGTCCGTACCACATACATCTGGCTCTTCCAACTGCTTGTACTGCGCTCTTGTCATTACGGATATAGTCTTTTCTCGCATGGTCTTCAAATCTTCACTCGTAATTACTATCCTAGAAAGCGCATCCGCTAGCACATTTTCTTTCCCCTTAATATATTCAACCTCAAAATCGTACTCTTCTAAACACAAACGAAACTTAGTCAACCTACTTGATGGATCGGTCATGTTAAACAAATACAATAGCGGCCGGTGATCCGTTTTTACGACGAACCTCCGTCCGTACAAATATGGCCTAAAATATTTAACTGACCAAACTATCGCCAATAACTCCTTCTCTATTATAGGATAATTTAACTCACTCTTCCCTAAAGACCTACTAGCATATGCAACGGGTTTTCCGTTCCCATTACACAACACACTTCCCACAGCGTACCCCGAACTATCGGTCTGCAATATAAAACTGTTGCCATCAGAAAAATCTGGATAATCCAACACCGGTGGATTCATTAACGCTTCCTTTAGCAACAAAAATGACTTCTCGCACTCATCGGTCCAAGTAAACACAACATTTCTTTTACATAGCCTATTCATAGGAACCACTATATTAGCAAAATTCGGTATGAACTTCCTATAATAATTCGCAAATGCCACAAACCGTTTTACCTCATCAACCGTTGATGGACGTGGATAACCTCTTATGACTTCAACCTTCTCCGGATCTGGTGAAATACCTTCCGCCGAAATAACGTGCCCCAAATATAGTACTTGCTTCTTCAAAAATTCACATTTGGATGGATTCAACTTAAGATTTACTTCCCTTAGGCGTGTAAAAACTGACACAAGGTTTCGGTTATGCTCATCCAAATTCCGCCCAAAAATAATTAGATCATCCAAATAAACCAGACATCTGTCATAATTCAATCCAGACATGGCTACAGTCATTAACCTGCTAAAAGAACTCGGACTTATCTTCAACCCCATTGGTAACCTACACATCTGATATTGCCCCTTATCTGTTGTGAAAGCAGTGTACTTCCTACTACTTTCTTCCAAAGCACATTGATAATAAGACTTCGACAAATCACAGTGACTAAAGTAAACAGCACCCGACATCGAATCTAAAATTTCACTTATATTCGGCAATGGAAATTTATCATCCTGTATCCTTTCGTTCAACTGCCTGTAATCTATCACCACGCGCCACTTCTTCTCCCCACTACGATCAACTGAAAATCAACTGAACTGCGATTTCGACTTGCCCCCACCGGCAACTATAACGCTGTCCACCCGACTGGCAGGCCGACTGGCAGGCCGACTGGCAGGCCGACTGGCAGGGTCAACGCAACAACAAGAAGCTACAGCGACACTATTCACACGTAACCCCTGCCTGCCCACACTTTGTGGCTGCGATGTAGTGTGGTTGTAGTACGCGTGATCGGGCCCTTAGACGGCTTGCGTGACGTCATGGTGTATTGCTCGCAGGTAGTGCTGCCCGAGTTGGCCATGCTGCGCATCGCGGCGCACGAAGAGAGTGGCCGCCTGCTAGGACACCGCGTGCTTCCCGTGCTGGGCCTGTGCCCCGGCTACCGCTCCGTGAACCTGCGCACCGAGCTCGGCCTGCCGCTGCCTGCCAGCCTGTTACTCCTCGTCGTCGTTAAGGTAACGCTTAGGCCCGTTTACAGCCTCAAGCGGCGTGACTAGCGTCAGACGACACGCGCGCGCGTCTCTTGTTTCCGTCTGTTGCTCCGCAAGTCGCGCCGTGGGGTCTCGTGGCATGCTCTAAACAACTTCTTTCATTTGTTTCCCCGAAGGCGCTGTCGCAATACGCGTCTAGCTCGTGGTCACGGGGTTATAGACACACGTAGCCCTGCTTGTTGAATGTTGTCTCTTTACAACCCACATCCTGTGTTTCTTATGAGTGTGTTGTGATGTGTTTGATGTGATGTGTTTTTTGCAAATAATAATAATAAAATACTATAATTAAACTCTTTCTCACCAGGATTACGTGCCAGACCGGCTGTCGGAACTAGCGGAGGCTTTAGCGAACCCGATCAAGTACCAGAGCGAGCTTGACAAGCGAGAGCACCAACTCGCCAAACTAACAGAAGACACCGACGTGCCCAGCGACACGCTGCCCTCCCGCCCCAAGCGCGCCTGCGACCCGCCCGAGCGAGACGACGCGCGCCGCACACACGTAGCCCCCGTACGTACACACGCATTACATACAGAGCGAGCGAGACTAGCGACGTCACACCGACGTGCTAGCGACACGCTGCCCTCCCGCCCCAAGCGCGCCTGCGACCCGCCCGAGCGAGACGACGCGCGCCGCACACACGTAGCCCCCGTACGTACACACGCATTACATACAGAGCGAGCGAGACTAGCGACGTCACACCGACGTGCTAGCGACACGCTGCCCTCCCGCCCCAAGCGCGCCTGCGACCCGCCCGAGCGAGACGACGCGCGCCGCACACACGTAGCCCCCGTACGTACACACGCATTACATACAGAGCGAGCGAGACTAGCGACGTCACACCGACGTGCTAGCGACACGCTGCCCTCCCGCCCCAAGCGCGCCTGCGACCCGCCCGAGCGAGACGACGCGCGCCGCACACACGTAGCCCCCGTACGTACACACGCATTACATACAGAGCGAGCGAGACTAGCGACGTCACACCGACGTGCTAGCGACACGCTGCCCTCCCGCCCCAAGCGCGCCTGCGACCCGCCCGAGCGAGACGACGCGCGCCGCACACACGTAGCCCCCGTACGTACACACGCATTACATACAGAGCGAGCGAGACTAGCGACGTCACACCGACGTGCTAGCGACACGCTGCCTTCCCGCCCCAAGCGCGCCTGCGACCCGCCCGAGCGAGACGACGCGCGCCGCACACACGTAGCCCCCGTACGTACACACGCATTACATACAGAGCGAGCGAGACTAGCGACGTCACACCGACGTGCTAGCGACACGCTGCCTTCCCGCCCCAAGCGTGTGACGTCACATTACACATTTCAGTAGCCGCCGTCTTGAATTTTGATTTCTTAATGTGGTATTTGAGAGGTTGTGCCATGAAAATAGTGCTTACCATGACGAATACTTTGTAAAATTTCATAGCCGCGGCAACACACATCACAAACCGAGTTGTGTTTCGTAGAAACAAATGCAATCCATTATTGAATTTTGGTGTAAAAATAATGATCAAAATCTCTTTTGAGCTGGACGCACTTAAAATTATTTGAATAAATCCGCAGATAAAACTAGACGATGCGCCAGACGGCAGCCCGTCAAAAGATGCTATGATGGTGACCAAGAAATTCATCGACACCGAGAGTATACCTTCACCAGTACCTCCCAACGGTAAGAATTAATCCACTTGCATTTACAATATCAACATCATTATGAGTATGAAAGGTAACGAAACTGTTTCTTGCACTCTGTACTTCGAAAACAATTTTGTTTATTATTATTATTTTGTTAAACTCATGAAACGGATAAATACCTCAATAATACTTAGTTATTGCTGTACCACTTTTGATAATACTCTTTTCTTTTTCTCAATACATTAATCTTCATTAAGATTGAAACGACCTAACTAGACCTTGGCGTTTTATGAAGTGAAGTGACAATAGGGTGTTGAGCAATTATGAGGTTGGGTATACATAACAGGGATAAAAAAAAATTAACGACAAGACAAAAAAAAACGTGTGTAATATTATGGCATAACAACAGGTAGTATATTATCACTTGAAATAACGTCCACATGATATAATTTTCATATGCTATAAAAACAAATAACCAAACAAATAAACTTCTTTTGCTCTAATAACATTTAGTATAACGTTCATTTCATATAATTTTCAATTTGTATAACGCTGTTTTTATCTAACGTTCAGTTGACCAAATTTTCATTTGACCTTATTTTTATCATATTTACTCATTTTCAGCCAAAATTCTGTAATGAATAAGTAAATATCAGGAAACATCATACTGCTTTAACCCACATGATTCACCAACAATAAAGGCGACCTGGCGCTAATGGTCACAGTAGACGTTTCAAAATTATATTAAATGTTAATATATAATTTTAATATTATAACTAACTAAACCTCATCACCTTTGTACCTTTTTTTCTGTTCATTTCTTCTTATCTGTTTATATATGTGTGTATATAAATGGATAAATAAATACTAACTGAATATTATTATATATTATACTAATTGAATATGAGTTCAAATGTGCATTATAGAAAATGTTTATTAAACCATATAAAATCAGGTAAACTAAAATTATATCAATAATTCATTATATCATTTCATCGTTACATACAAAATAAAAAGTATATTAAATAAAATTAGATCATGTGATCATTAGAACTTTTGTTATTAAATCAAATGGTACGCACCCAAAAAACGTATGGTTTCGGGGCGGGGTACGATGAACTTCCTTACGCTTTTCTTTGAACTCGACATTTGATCATTTTCGCAGCAGCCATCATGGATTTTCATTTTGACCACACTATTTGCTTCGGCATCCGTGAAAATCACGAAAAGAACACATATTATGAAAATTTGAAAAAACTCGCAGCCGCCGTCTTGCTTTCTCATTTTGACCTCAGTATCGGCATCCATGATGAAAAAAAATTAAATTTTCGCAGCAGCCATCATGGATTTTCATTTGACCACACTATTTGCTTCAGCACCCTCGAAAACCATGAAAAGAACACATATTATGAAAATTTGAAAAATTTCCCAGCCGCCGTCTTGCATTCTCATTTTGACCTCACTATCGGCACGCCAATCACGATGAAAAATTTGAAAATTTTAGCCGCTGCCATCTTGGATTTTCGAAAACCATGAAAACGACGGCGTAGAGGGGGCATGACGGCATGAGAGAGCGTCATGCCGTTTGGTCGATTTTACTGACAAAGTGCGCCAATAGATGTTACTTATCAATTTTTTTTTTTTTTTTGATAAACAGAATGAGTCAACGTAGATGTTAGTTAGGGGTCTGATGACTATTTATGTCTTTCGCCAATTAAATACAGTTTTAAACAAATTTTTTTTTTAGACTCGGACGTTAAAACGAACGGTACGTCAGACGAGTCCTTGGCAGAAACGCTTGAGACTCTGCTATCAATGAAGGTGGTTCGCGAGAAACAGACGGAGCTCGCGCGGAAACTAGACGCGCTGCGACGTAAGTTCGAGAAAGAGAAGAAACCACCAACATCCAAGTTCTACGTCAGCAGTAAACTGGTTAAAAGACTGTCCTCTAAAAATATGTAAGTATTGGTTTTGTGGGTTTTTCTTCTGAGATGACTAACGATGACTGTCAAAATCTCTTGTACAAAAAAATAAATGTGTTCAGTTACCAAAATAATGTGTTAGACAAATTCTAAACGTATTCTAAAAAATATCAACGCATTTTATTAAAATTTTCACGCCGTGATAGATATAGATAGATGTGGTCATTGAGTTTTTATCGTCATGAAAATGATTCTTCTCCATACGAAGTTACGTATGGAGAAGAATAATTTAGAATGGACAAGAAACTGTATAGTTAATCTTTCAATATGTTGCACTCTCTGCGTCCCTCTTCTCGTCTCGCCTCACCGGCACATCGCGGCTCCACGCCGTGTGCCATGTCACTGTCATTTATTTGTACAGGGTCCAATTAAATTAACTGGCGAAATATACAAGGTCAAATTAAAACATCTAGTGAAACCGGGCAGACGTGATGGTCTAAACTCTATAAAATAAAAACAAAAAAGTTTTGATGGTTTTTTTGGCGGGTCAACGACTTTTTTTTTTGTTTTTTTTTTTTTTTTGTGGGTGGAAATCTTCAAATAACTTCTCCCGCTCTGGGCAGAGTGAGAGGGCGTGTCAGACTCTTACTGACTAAAACCCACCCGTGTACCTTCAGTTGCCTGTGCCAGGGGCCACGGTATCCCTCTCGGACTTTTCCGCAACCCTAGCAGTATACCCCAACCACTACAATCTCCCCGAACCGTGCTGCCACGCACCCCCTCCTCTCGTGACAGCCTCGAGGGACGGAGTACCGGCGGCGGCCGACGAAATTAGGGTCACTGAGCCGCTCAGGTCCTCCACCCAGTCATCCCTGGGCGGGACAAAGTACGGTTCAGCAACCACGGCGATGTTAATCGACCACTGCGCCATGCTCTGGAGCAACAGATCCTGAGCGGAGGCGCAGTGGTTGATGTTCGCCTGGAGGAGGCGTAATGGGGCCGTTATTGGCACTCCATGTCAGCCTCCTCCCGAGCCCTCTGTGAGGGCCGTCGAGGCGGCAGCGGCGGCGGCAGTGGCGGCGGCTGCGGCAGTGACGGCGGTGGCGGAGGGCTTGCCCCTGCCCCTGGCTCTGGCGGGTGGAGCGCATGCCTTGCTCCCCATCCGGTGATCGGCCGGCTTGCCAGCTGCCGCACATATGGTGCAGTGCGGCGCGGCATTACAAGAGCCGGCCTTGTGACCGGGCTGACCACAGCGGAAGCAGTGGTGGCTGCGGTCCACCTCCGAGATGCATTTAGCTCTCACGTGGTTGCCCACCTGGCAGCGGAAGCACCTCAGAGGTCTGGGTTCCAGCAGTTTACCCTGCGCGGAAACCCAGCCCACCAGTAGCCTACGGCCTTCGGCTATTTTCTTGGCCGCCGACATGGGGCAGCTCACCGTAACGGCTCGCATCCCCGTGAAGTCAGGACGGATGGTGCCTGCCCTCACCTGCTCGGCAGAGCACCCCTCAGTCCTAACGACGGCGGCCACCACCTCTCCCTCCGTCACCGAGTCGTCTAGGCCCAGGATTCGCATGTCAGCGCACTTGGTGGGCCTGGACACTCCGGCCTCGTCCGCATTTAAGGACGCCCTAAGCCTTTCGGCCAGAGCGTCAGCAGCCGGGCCGCTGGCCGCACCGGGGATCTCGAGCATCCGGGCCCCAGTCGCCGTGAGCCTCACCCGGATGCCTTCGGTGGCGCCGATCTCCTCGAGGCTCACCGCCTTCCCCACCTTTTTTTTTTTTTTTTGTTGTTGCCGGGGTGGAAAATCCTCATGGATGTCCACCGCCCTGAGGTGGGCGGCGGGGTCTGTCAGACTCTTACTGACTAAAAACCACCCCGGTGTTCCATCTCACACCTACGCCGGGGGTCGCGGGAACGTACGATCCTTCCGCAACCCCCCACTGGTGCCGGCCCGCCATTGCGGGCCTCTTCGGGTCTGGGGGGGAGTGAGGTGTTTGACTCCCCCCGTGACGTCTAAGAGGGGCGCGCGTGGAACACTACGCGCCGCCACCTCGGGTCCTGGTGTGTGGGGGGCGACAGACGTCCCCGAGTCCGTCGCCCCTGGACCCATTTAGGGGGGCTGGAAGAGGGCGTTGTCCACCCTCCGCCGACGCCCGGTGCGCCTTCTGCGGGCCGGGTGAGTGGACGAGATCTCCCTCTCCCTTTCCGCAGCCTCCTTCTGCGAGACGACTGTCTCACAGACGAAGACGGCGCTCGCCCCCCCCCCCCCCCCCCCCCCGGCCTTCCCTACCTTGGCTAACACGTCGCGGTAGGACACGCCCTTCTTTTCCGCTTCCGGCTGCAGCGTAATCACTACAGCTGCGGATTTCGGGGCGCGGAGCCTGGCCGCGACGCTTCGCGCTTTTTGCCGCCCTTGCCGCCTTACCGGCCTTCCGCAACCCCCGGCCCCCCTCTTCTCCCCGGCTACTTGCCATTCGGCGCCGGCCGGAGGAGATATAGGAGGTGGGGGTGGCTGTCTTGCAGCCGGGGCCGTTGCCGTCCCGCCCTCCCTGGGCATGGGCGGCCCCGCGGATTTCAGCACGGGGGAGGCCCTTCCTCTGCCCCGACGAGCCAGTTTTGGCCGCGGCAGCTGCGACGGCGGCAAATGACACCGCCTTCTGCCGGCTCGCAGCCGGCTGGCTCGCCGCTAGTGGGGGGCGTAGGACAATGGCCTCCAGGGCGGAAAACCGGATTCTTCGTTTTTTTTTTTTTACCATAGTATTCCCACGAGTAAATATAGGGCAAAAATGTCCACCGGGCAGAGCCTAGATGCCCGGTAAGCCCAAATACTGCAGAGTGCGGCAGGTGCTCTGCAGGGGAAGCGCTCACGACTGGACTCCCTACAGCCATTCATCCTCTCACCGCGCTTCAAAGCTTAGAATTGGGTGGTTTTTTTTATCTTAGACGTAGCCTTCCTCTGGCCCAGGCAATTAAGCCAAGCCCCCGGCGGCGGCATTAGACATGCCACCGTTCGCTGTCCGGCCGACCCGACTCAGCGAACCCGCCGAAAGTTCTCTCCTCGTGGACTACTCCTCAAGGAGAGAAACACGCGCCGCTTTGGTGCGCCTGCACCGCAGCGGCGGCCCTTCCCAGTCTACGCCCACTCAACTACCTCTGTAAGCAGAGGAGGAGTGGGCGTATTGACCGTCCGTAGCCCGGTTCCCTTCACCGACCATCAAGCATGATCGGTGATTGGAACCATGGCCTTTCATCGTTTGTTGAAGATTAGCCGTCAGCCCCAATTGTCCACCAAAACCTGGTAGGCAATTGGAGCCGACGTTGCCCAGGGCGCGCCACGAGGAGGCTCTTCAACATGCATCCCAATCAACATGCACCCCTTCGGTTGTTACTTGAAGTATGAGTTGAGAAAATATGGTTTATTTAATTTTATCGTGAAATTGAAATAATAGATCACGTCTGTGAAGTTAACACATAAAATAATAGATTTTTTAACTGATATTTCAAGTGACTGTGGACGATGACCCCCAGAAAAAACATAGTCAAATAAATTTGTTTTATAATGTCTAGATATTGGTACCTATTACACTTGTCAAGTTTTGCCTAGTAGTTTAATTTGACTCAGTGTGTAGGACGACGCAGCGGCACGGCTAGGATACCAAAAGACTGCCAAAACGTATCATGTGGCTTCTTTCTTATTCACCACGAATGGTAAATGATATTTAATTCTGTAGATTGGTTTAAAAAAACACTTGACAAGTGAACTAGACGAGTTCGGTGTTTCCTATCCGACTGCTCTAAGACCGAAACGAACAGAGGTCGCACTTCGCAGTCCCTTTAAGTCCAGACATACTCCCGGTCGGGCACATGTGAGCGCGCACTGACGGCCGCGTGTCGCAGGAGCGGCGAGGCGGGCGAGGCGGGCGCGTGCGCAGCGTGCGCGTGCGCGGGCGCGGAGGGGCTGGCGCTGGAGCGCGAGCTGCGCCTCAAGTGCCACCACGCCGTGTACGCGGCGCTGGAGAAGCACGTGCGCGCCGACCAGCACCACCAGATGAAGGCGCTCTCCGTAAGTACACTCCACTCTTTCATATCTTCGCTTTTTCATATTTTCACACGTAATACCTTGTAATGAAGCAACGCACTGAGCAAACTGTGGCATGGAAAAGTACATTTAATTACTTTTATGATACTTACATCTTCTTATTTTTTTTATTTGATTGTCAGTCTGTCAGTGTCATATTTTTAATTCGGTCTGACACGTAGACAGAGAATGCTATAGACGCCTGCAAAGCGTGTCGCAGAAAGAGACAAAACAAAAATACGTCACACATTTAGGGTTACCGTGTGAGGAAAAATTTACCCCACAATTTAAAATGTCTATAGAAAATTTATTTTTCTCATAAATCGTCAGTGTCCGTTCAAAATACATATTTGGGAATCTAGATATTCTGTAATACAATCGGAATAAATACACCCTAGCTACAGATTCCTAGATATAGGAATATGTTTGATTTACAAATTATTTTGGTACTTATTACGTTTGCATGAACTACGCATGCTCCCTCAACCCCTTAAAAGCAGGAGAGAGTGACGATGGATGATGATGATGTGATTCTAAATACCTACATTTTCTTAGATGATAGTAGTATCTGGCTTTGTGAGTAAATAATACAACAAGTTTATTTTTAATTAGCTTTTATTGATTTTACACGTTATTGTCCTAAATTGTCCGTCAATAACGTATTTCAATAAGTATATTATAGTAATTTGTAAGTACAAATACTTGTACTTAGAAATTATTATAATATACTGTACTTACAAGAATGCTTAAATTATTTTCAATTTCCATATTCGTTTCTTCATGTAAACTGATGGAGGAAGATGATGGAATACAGGCCTTTGATTCCTAAAAAAAATTATTATCTTTAAGACGTTAATACAAAATAGATGTAAGAAGATGTTGTTTACGGAAAAAGATATTTTAAATTCTTGATCGATATTTTGAATCGCGTTCAGAGTTTAAGATAAGCCTGTCTCAGTCATTTATTGCACATAAAATGTACAAAATAATAGTTCGCAACAGATAATTGTATAAGTATAACAGTTTTAAAACACTGAACATATATAAAAAAACATATAAAACCTGTATCGAAACTTAATAATTATGTTATTAACTGAATGTTTAGCAGAATAGGTACTGTATTCGGTAATAGCAGTGTTAGTTTCTTCTGTTTTATTTAACATTTTTCTTATTAAAATGTCTGCTGCAAATTTTTGATGACGGTTTTGGTGTCCAATCTGTTCGTCCTGTAGCTACGATCCAATTCCGACGTAAATTATCATATTCAGGAAAACTGCAACAAGTCATTAATCTTTCAGATATACAATTAACTAGCTGCGCCCCGCGCTTTTACCCGTGTCTCGGTTCCGTGAGAATATTGCGATAAAAAGTATCCTATGTCCTAACCCAAGTAATTTACCGATGTGCCAAATTTCATCCAAATCTGATAAACCGTTTTAGCGGGAAAGCGTAACAAACAAACCAACAAATAAACTCAATTTCGTATTTACATATAATATTAGTTAGGATTAGGATACACACTACAGAATACATATTTCCCATAAAAGTGGGCAATAATTTTTGGAAAATTGGCAACACCAAAATCCTTAGGTTAGAATTTAATAATGTTAATTTTGTGCTTTTTATCGATGAATTTACGTCTAGGGTACATTATTCACAATGTATGAACACAGTAAAATGTTATTGATAGCCTAGTTACTGATATAAAGTGCTATACTTACGAATGAAAGGACAAGTCTGGCATTTTCGTTTCACCTATCACTTTTACACCTTAGATCGCTACACCGCACCATGTTTTTTTATTTAATGGTTGAAATATTAAGGCTAAATTGTTCACAACATAAAATAACATAAATTACTAAACTTAAAGCACATAAAACTGAATTTTACAAGAAGACGATAACTATCTGTCAAACTTTGTTTAGCAAAGTACTATGCTAAAACCGTCAAAATCGTGGCACGCGCTGTGAAACAAAAAATCTCATCGTTCTGTCTCATTTCTTTACACGACATCGGCGTAACTTGCTCTTTTTCTTGTGTGAATGCGACAAAACACATCAATTTGTCTATAGCATTCTCTGTCTACGGTCTGACATGTTAATAAGATGGCTGAATGTCATTCTGCGATATTGTCATTACGACGCAATATATAAGGCTCAGTCGGTAAAGCAGATTCTGTCGTGCAGTAAACAAACGTATGTGACTGTACAGTCACGAGCATGAATATATTTCTATGGACAGCTCGCTAATAATATCTGATTTCACGATTCATCCATTAATGTCTGTCGTCAAGATGACGGCACATATATTTTATGTGATCATTTGTGGAAGGCATACATAATTGGCAGCACAAACATATGACATCGAAGGAACACCAAAACTATCTGACGAGACAAGGGTCGTCAAAACAAAATATAGGATGCTACATCCTGATACATATACACACATACATTCATATACATACATACATTCCTGTCGTCCACATGCAGATGAAGGTGTTACTCCTTTGTTTTATTAAGTGATTGCGTAAGAATGTATCCTTAAGGGTTTTTGTTAACACTATCATCAGATACTTTTGGAACATACCATACACTACACAGAAAGTGGTAAAACAAACAATTTTACACCTTGTTTATGATTATTGATAATTTAAGTATCAGCAGTATCTATTGCTAAATTCATAACTGCTACTAAATTCCCTATTTGTCTTTTAAAAGGCCCTAAGGGGCTGACAACAGCTAAAGCGCGGTCACTGTCGGACTGCTTAGAAAAGAAAGAGAAGCGCGATGACACAAAGCTGGTAATTTATTGCAAAATATGAAGTAATTCTCTATTTACAAAAAATCTATCGTTTAGACTAAAAAATTTAAACACTATTACAGTAATATGTTGATTGAAGAACAATCTGAAAAAAATACCAGAATGATTGCATGTATATTAGTAGGTATGGTTTTTAATCGTTAAAATAAAATTTTAGAGGTATCTTGGTGACTTTTTTCTATCCTACCAAATTAGTTGTATTATGTTTTTAACACACTATCTAACTAGCATAATATCCTTAAGAATATCATATATCTTTCTGATTTTGTTTACTGCAGTTGATCTTATACTTTTAGGCATTATAAAACTTGCGTTTAGGTCACGTAGTCCCCATAAGCTCAGGCGACACGGCTGGATAAGCTAACTTTATTCATTTATAATATTGATTACGCGTTACACCCTGTAAGTACTTTACATTAAATAAAATTGCGGGAGCAGACCTTACACGTGATAGAAGTGAAACTCCTTAAAAAATAAAGAATAAGAGAGATTTCGTGTGAGAGACAGAGAGAGAGAGAGAGCATCTTTCTTCTGTCAAATGTAACGAAATGTGCCTAAACGTGAAATTACACTCTGAATTCTCGTCCAATTATCGACTCCTAAGAAGTTTTACTTAAAAAATCTATTATGTAAATTAAACGAATGACGTGTTAAAAATAAAATTAAGTACTTAAAACATTTATTCGCGGCGGAACAATTTTCTTTGGTGATGGATCTCAACTTCTAAGTAAGTTA
Source organism: Brachylomia viminalis (assembly GCA_937001585.2). Classification (NCBI taxonomy): domain Eukaryota; kingdom Metazoa; phylum Arthropoda; class Insecta; order Lepidoptera; family Noctuidae; genus Brachylomia; species Brachylomia viminalis. The sequence continues at coordinate 5,467,912 of OW443302.2, read as the reverse complement.
TTAGCTGGCAGTGTCTCCATTCGGCAGGTGAGAAATTAGTAAGAACCATGTTTACTCTTTATTAAATGACGTTATGTATGTCTTAATTTCTTCCATTGAGAGGGTTCGTGGCTAAATAATAACAGCCGCACGGGTTGATCACAGGTTAAGCTACGCTTGCCGAGGTCGGTCTGGATGGGTGACCATCTTTTACATAAATAGAGACCCCTCCGTGCCTGGGAAAGCACCATCGCCGCTTCATGTAAAATACTGCTGCCTCCGGTTAGACTGGAAGCCGACCCCATCATAGTTTTGTTGGGAAAAGGCTAGCCAGATGATGAAAATTCTTGTTACAGGCGAGACCTGCAAAACGAAATTTGCAGGTTTCGCCTGTAACAAGAATTTATTTACACAATTCGTGGAGTAGCACAGAATGTTCCCAAAAGTCTGTAACAAGGAAAAAATGGTTATTAACTGTAAGCCTTTTTTTTATGCTGGGAAATCCTCAAATAACTTCTCCCGTTCTGGGCGGAGCGGGAGGGCGTGTCAGACTCTAACTGACTAAAACCTACCCGTGTTCCTTCAGTTGCCTGTGCCAAGGGCCACGGTAACCCTTTCGGACTTTCCCGCAACCCTGGCAGGTTAACAATAGGCCTAAGATATCTACAGTAAGTGATCGTAATCAGCGATAGTAATATTATTTTTTAAATATATTAATATTATTAACATAAAAAAAAACCTTTTTGATTAAATAATTATTCTACTTACTGTTCTCAATTAGGGCCCGTTCACACGTACCACAACCACACACCATCGCAGCGACAAAATGTGGGCAAGCAGTGGTTACGTGTGAAGTGTCGCGCAACGTCTTGCAGTTGCGTTGTGGTAACTACAAAATTTCGGTGTGGTTGCTTTGTCGCTAGTAGTTGCGATGTGGTTACGCTGTGGCTAGTGTTTGCAGACCGACTGATCGACGCCTGCTGTGTCGTCGCGTTGACGCCTCGTTTTGGTTGGGTTGTTGCTTTGACTTCGCCTTGATGTGGTCGGTATCGCCGACACGGTTGATTTTGACGGACAAATGTGGTCCGTGTGAACAGTCTATTAATTTTCATACAAATTAGCGCCCGTCCACGCGACGTCGTTGTGGTGTGGTTCTGGCACATGTGATCGGTCCCTTAAAGTAATCGCAATATCCTGCCAAAATGCAGCTCGCCTGTGTATGCTTTTATTCATGCAGCTGTTCGGATCATAAGTCGCAGTGTTTGGATACCAAGTCTATTAATTTAACAATTCGTCATCGCAGAATTCCATGCTACACATCAATAATTCACACTTCATGCTGTTTTCAAAGCTTAGAAGCTTTAAAAACAGCATTCATACACCACGGTTACCACACATGCCTTAATGTGCCTACCGAACAGAACTTTGTAATGACGTCGTCATTGATTTTAGGCACACTTTCACCACAAATCACTTAATACGTTAAGTGCTAAACGAATTTAAAACATTGTTTTGTCTCTGTCAATCGTTTGAACTTTTAAACGCATTTAGTGATTTGTGGTGCAAGTGTGCCTGAATAAATGACGAGGTTATTACAAAGTTCAGGGGCCGTACTATGGCGTGTTAACACCATCATGATTCCGTTGTGAAAAAGAGATAGTGCTATCGGTCATGTATAGTTCCGTCTCTCTTTCACGCTGGAACAATGATGGAATTAACACGTCATAATACGGCCCCTGTTCTGTAAGTCACCGAAACAATATTCATGCATGTGTGGTACAGGAAAGAAACGAAAAAGATCGTTTCCTAATGCAAAGATTTGCTGTACAATACAATATAATTTAAATTGCTAGGTATTCTCACACAAATTGACTCCGCACATACCACTTCTTCACAACACCAATAATCCGCGTATTTATCTCGTCAGTTCGACGTCCGTATGTCATTGCAGGGATCCAGCAGAATTATGTCAGTAATAATAATTATTATATATTATTAATTATATATGATATAATTAATCATTAGCTCATCATCAGCATCAATTAGCTCAGCATGTGTCAGGCAAATATACCTGATATTTGCCTGACACATGCTGAACTGGAGTCCCACGTGGTGCAACCTTGAGACGCAATAGTCAATAGTGTCTTCAAAATATGTTTTAGTTTTCATTTTTTTTTATATATTGGCAGCTAGTAGGTATTTTTTAATATTCATATCATTAGTTTTTATTTAATCATGCCATTATATGTTGAGTTATGAGTTTTGTGCGCATCACATAAACGATTTATCTATGTATCTTTCAAACGCTTTACATATAATTATATTGAAGCACCGGATGTAAACGCCAGACTGGCTGATACTTCAACTCCTTCTGCGAAGCAGTCATGTTCGCGAAGGAGGAGGCGGATCGCGTGAGGGAGAGGCAAAGTTTGCGCCCTCACGCCCCTAGCCGCCGCAGGAGACGCCCTGGGCGTCGGGAATCGCAGGCCGATTCCCGGCCACCGTAGGCGCGGGCATGCGAACGGCGAGCAATGGGCAGCTCGCCGTTCGATAAGGACCAAGCCCGGGTCGACGGCGCGTTGTGTTCCACGCGCGCCTCAAAGAGATGTCAGCACCAATGACGGGGTCCGATAGGGCCGATGCCTGCTAGGGTTGCGGGAAAGTCCGAGAGGGATACCGTGGCCCCTGGCACAGGCAACTGAAGGAACACGGGTGGGTTTTAGTCAGTAAGAGTCTGACACGCCCTCCTGCTCTGCCCAGAGCGGGAGGAAAAAAAAAGACTGGCTGATATTGTATCATTTGCATGTACATAATATTTGGCTAAGCCCCGCTGCTGTTATCAATTAATTATGTATTGTAAGATAGCAATACTATCTTTGACGTTTTATGCAGTCGGCGTTATCTTTCAGTCCTTTAGTAATATGAATGGTATTGTTTCGGTGCATATAGTGTTTTATATCGCTATTTTCTGTTTTATTGTGTATTAATTCGCAGTTTAGAGCGTCTTTGCTTTTGTGTGAACTTCATTTGTGACGTTACATCATGGCCACGTTCTCCATAAAAAAAAATGTGAAATTGGTGAACCTGATATCTAATAAACGTGCCTTGTATGATCCGAATAGTCGCCATTATATAAATAATAACGAGCGAACACAAATGTGGAACCAAATTGCGACTGAATTTAGTAATAAAAGTAAGTAGAAACATTATTTGTTAAAAGGTTATTAAAAATTTCCTCCTCTCTGGGGAGACGGCCGGACGGAGGGGGAGTGGGCCGTAATCCACCACGCGGACCCAGTGCGGGTTGGTAGACGTCACATGTCTTCGATTTTTTTGGTTCTACGACATGCCGGTTTCCTTCACTGTTTTAAGAGCAGTCAGTGGTAATGAAATAATTTACACAACCCCTACAACTCGTAAGGCGCGGCCGTTACCACTGGCCCACCACCGCTCTCCAGATGACTAAAATCTAAATTAATTTAATTTAGATCCTATTCAGCAATTTTGTGTTATTTAGTAGCTTATTATAAAAATAGCTTTTGCCCACGGGGACATTTATGTACTACCGGGATAAAAAGTCCCGTGTCCTAATCCAGGTCATGTTCTAATCCGTGTGCCAAATTTCAATCCGTTCAGCCATTATGGCGCGAAAAGGTAACAGACATAATATTGAAGTATGGATAGTTTATATAATAAATGTAAAACCAAAATCGTGTGTTACAGGATTTACAGGCGAAGTCTGCAAAAACCAATGGATTAAACTAAAAAAAAGTTACGCCCATTTTAAAAAAACCGGTGGTGTTGTTACCAAGCGCACGAGTGCCAAATCTAAAGTCTTCCATGCAATGACTTTCTTAGAAGTTGTAAAACAAAAATCCAATGGAAATCAACAAGGCAATGAAAATCAACAAAAATCCAATGGAAATCAACAAGGCAATGAAAATCAACAAAAATCCAATGTAAATCAACAAGGCAATGAAAATCAACAAAAATCCAATGGAAATCAACAAGGCAATGAAAATCAACAAAAATCCAATGGAAATCAACAAGGCAATGAAAATCAACAAAACTCCAATGTAAATCAACAAGGCAATGAAAATCAACAAGGCAATGAAAATCAACAAAAATCCAATGTAAATCAACAAGGCAATGAAAATCAACTACAAGGCAGTGAAAAGAAATCAACAGGCAAGATTGCAGCAGCGGACTGCGGTAATGTACAACAAAATGCTATGCCGTCTGCCCAATCGAACGTCTGTGACGTGAAGAGTAATGAGGAAACCCCTCAGTCGTTTCACGAGGACTTCCCGGCTCCTAAGCCAAAGCCTCAGTTTTGTCCTCAACAAAAGCAAAACGAAGATAACGCAATGGAAGATGAATTAAACCTTTTGTCTACTCAAGTTAAAACAATGTTGGGAAAGCTGCCGCTTGAGTTACAGATTATGGCACACGAAGAAGTGTTTGGAGTCCTCATGAAATACAGGAAATTGGCTCTATCAATGTGTGTCGGTGAATCTTCTAGTAATAACACCGTGTAATTACTTTTTACAGTGGTTCCAATGTGGTTCATCGCCCTTACACATTTGACAGAACGAACTAAATGACAAAATTGTCGTCATATTTACATATTTTGCAAGGGATGGCCCCTTGATGACATAGAAATTGTTCATTAGTTTCCTTGGTAGTTATAAATTGCTTATTTTGGTAAAATAATCATCATATAATCGTCATATTAGCGGTATAATAATTTTAACCACCGGTTTCAATCGTTAGGATTGAACTGGAACTTCTCTGAAGGTAGCGAACGGGATTTCAGTATTGTGTCAAACGTAAATGTCTATTTTAATAGTAGTACTTTTGAATGTCTTATTTAAGAGAATATTTCGCCTCCTGTAACTAAAGAAACTGGCTAGTTTTTAGCGTCCATTTATATCGCTAAAAACTAGACAGTTTCGTTCGTTCTGGCTTTTAGTCCCCAGACTTACATATTATGTTCGGGCATTGTCAAATAGAAATATTATGTTTTGTACTTTTTATACATAATTATAAGTTTAAGAAATTAAAAATAATAAGCAATACATCATTCAAAGTTTTTTTTTATGATTCCTATTAAACTGCATGTTATAATAAGGTAATTATTATTTTACTAATTTCATTTGTAATTATTTTAGGTGCAACATGTTATAGGCGAGATTTATGATGTTGTTAAATAAACTATTATAAATAAAAAAATATGTAATTGACGTTATAATTTGTTTCCAGGATTTGTTAGAAGCGGAGAAGAAGGAAATTCTGAACAGGTTGGCGAACTCGCGAAAGGAAGACGTTAAGGCGTTAGCCAAGAAAACTAACAGAGATAAAGACGAAATCAATAGAATTAAGCGAGAGATACATTCGCAGGTAATTGGTCTTCAAATATGCCATGTGATCAACAAAATTCTAATTGAACTGTAGGTGAGATAGATGGTTAATTTGGAAGTTTATTTTGGGGATTGTACAAGGTGGGCCAAAAGAAGTCATCCGATGTTGTTTGGCTCTCTTTTTTTTCTACATGAAAAACTTCGATTCTGTTTTTTGATTATGTTTATTTGAACCTCTATAATTTTATTGGTCAAGTCGAGAAGATTATATCGGCCAAATGGGCGCCGTCACAATTGATTGCCATACGGGCTCGTTTTATGGCATTTTTCATCACTTCGGCGAGAACTTCGGGCGACAGATTCTCGCACTCGTGTCGAATGTTGTCCTTGAGGGCTTCCAGAGTCTCGGGCTTGTTCACGTAAACACGGGACTACAAAAAACCCCACAAAAAAGGCTGGAGCGCTTAAATCGGGTGATCTTGCGCAAATCGCCAAAACGAGAGATGAGGCGACCTGGGAACGCTGCCTTCAGAATATCGGTTATGGCTTGCGCAGTGTGTGCCGTTGCTCCGTCCTGTTGGAACCACATGTCTCTCAGTCCTAATTCGTCCAATTGCGGCAGAAAAAACTCGGTCAACATGACCCTATAGCGCGCACCGTACACTGTTGTCGTTTGGCCAGCGGCATTCTCGAAAAAAAAATGGCCCGATGACTCCTCCAGCGTGAACAGCGCACCATGCAGTCACTTTGAGCGGGTGTAATGGCTCCTCGTGCATCACTCGTGGATTTTCGGTGCCCCTGAAGCGATAGTTTTGCTTGTTCACGTACCCGCTGAGGTGGAAATGAGCCTCATCGGTCATTATGATTTTGGTCAAAAATCGTCCACTTCTTCCTCGAGATTGAGGATGGCTTGGGCGTAGGGTATTATTCCGCGTTCTTGGGGAGTGTATCGCTCCATGGCTTGTTCACTTGTATTCTGAATCTGTGTAGTCCACAAATGTCAAATCAGATTTGACATTGGCGGCCATTTGTAAAAATGAGAGCATCTTCCAATAGGGTGATTTCTTTTGGCCCACCTTGTATATGACCCGTAAGTTCCCGTGAGTTTAACCGATATGACCTGGTGAAGGTCGCGGGAATCTGCTAGATGGGAGAATCGATGAGCGGAGCTCCGGACTGGTCAATGTGGCGATGGTTGTGGGAGGCCTAAGTCCAGCAGTGAACGTCTTTCGGCTTGTTTTCCGAGATGTTTTGTAAAGTATCGTGTTTGTGTAGTCGGTGGAACGTGGCGTGGCGGAGTGCTGCCGGCTGGAACAGAAGTATGCGACGCGACGCGAGCAGCTCGCGCGCACGCACGACCGCCTGCTGCAGCTGCTGCTCAAGCATCGAGACCAGGTACTAATACTTTGTATTGTATAACCATAGCTACAGGGTGTAAAAATACTCATCAACTTGTATGGGACAGTCCATCCACTGTTGGAAAAGTAAGTTGGGAGTCTCATTTCCTACGAGATTTTTTGCAATTTCTAATATTTCTAGTACGCAACCTTCAGTTGGTCCCATAGAGTTTTTCGATCCATGTTATCGATCGGCATAAACCTAGCATACAAAATTGCCCATTTACATTCTATTTTTTCTGTGAATGGGGATCAAAATTTCTCAAAAAAAAAAAAGATGGTCTCCTAAGACTGTTTTTCTGTAACTACAACTGTTACGGTACCTATGGTTACTGCCCCGTCTCAAAAATCCACCCTGTGTACAATAAAGAAAGCAAGACGTTTTGTCAAGGCGTAAAAACCGTGTGAAGCCGGAGCGGGTCGCTAGTTATATTATAAAATGTGATGTGACATGTCACATGAGCCACTAAGGTGATAGTAAGTCCAAAGCATCCCCCCAAGTATACTGCCACGTTGCAGGAGCTGCTGGAGCTGGAGCGCATGTGTGGTGGCGCGCCAGACGGCTAGTGCGGACTGTGACGTCTCTCGGCTGCGCTCGGCTGCGTTCGGCTGCGCTCGGCAGCGCTCGGATGCCCTCGTCCACTCTCGGCCTCTCGGCCGCCTCTCTCGCCGGAGTTCATTTTCATTTAGAAATCTGTGATATTATCGCCTAAGGAGCAAATCGTACGGCCGGCGCTCGTATCGTCTCCGCATCGTGAGTCTCGACAGTATTGTTCTCTACGTTTGCAATCTCATAGTTTTAGTTGTCCCGCGCGAGTATTCGGCGGCTCGCCTGTCTTAGCTCCCGCGAATATTTCTCGTTTAACTATAAGATTGTCCTCGTATCGTACCTATTTTTATCATAAGAAGTGTGTCTTGGGAATCTTTGTATTACTGCATTTAATTGAATTAGTCGATAGCGGTTTTGCATGATTAACGCTTTTACGACGTCCTAGTCATCGCGCACGGCACGCGAGTGCGCGGGACGTGTGCGCGTACTGTACCGGTGACGTCACGCGGCCCGCCCGCCGCCCCTGCCGTGTTAACTCTATACATATCGAATGCACAACATGCTGGTTTTTCAGTGGGTAATTTATCTCGTACCTAATTATTTCGTACAATCTCACTAATAGATCTTCCTTTATATACATGTTCGTAGATGTAGCTATTAATAAAATTATTAATTCCGTGTATTGTAAAAATAAATTATTATGAAATTGATTCTTATGATGGTTATTCCAATATTTTCTGGTTAGTGAACGCGTTTCGAGCGAAGAGTTTAAATTTATTTATTTGTAATTTTCTAAATACTTGTGGGTTGATTTATTGGAATTGAAATTAAATTTTTGTAATGCACTCGTTACAAATTAGGTACGAACATAATACTTCACGTGCGGTTTACTGATTGTCTCAACATATTAATATATTAACGTGGGTTTATATAGCATCTGTGTAGTATTTATGAGTAGCGTGCAATATCATATTATATATAATGGCTTTTTTTGCATCGTTTAATCGTACTAACAGATGCCAGTTACAGTAGGTTGTAGATTAACATTCCATTTTTCGCTTAGTCATTAAAACGCCAATAATGTTTAGGTATTAGTAATAATAAGCCATTGCACTGATTATCCGATCTAGTGGGGAAACTCCAAATATATTTAGTCAGTCACGAAAGACAAGCTCGAAACACTAATACTGATAGACAATACAACCTTAGACTCTAGAACAGTATTACAGTAGTGTACAAGCGGCTCCCATCAAAGTAGCAATACTCGATATTACAACAACTAAAAGGAATCTGTGCAAGCCTGAAGTAGCCGAGCTTTGATACAAGAGCCTCCTTTAATACTAAGTTCCAGACGAAAGTATTAAATAAAACATTTGACACTTGGGTCACTTCATTCCGATAATTTTAAAGAGTTATGTGCCAATAGTAACACCAGATATTTAAGTTACAATTCACTGCCAATTGTATTATCAGAGGCTTGTGTCTTGTAGAATAATTCCAGCCTTAGACAAGCGCCTCCAGTAGATACTAAGAACGAGCGATCGGTTCCACAGATCTTATTTACTTCCAATTGGAATCTTAAGGAGATAAACCTAGCAAACCTCTTAAAACGCAGTTCAATTAGAGTGTTTCGTTAAAGAAGTTGTTAAAGTCTTCACTTTGTTTCGAACAATATCGTTCATTTGCGAAAAGCTTGACACAACACTCATACCCAAATATTGCTCTTTTCGAAAAAGAGGTATGGTGATTGTAAAGTTCAAAGTAAAAGCAGCGATAAGAGTGCGACGAAGCATACAGTTACACCTTTCTAGCCCCCCTTATTTATAGGCTTAGCGTAATGTCGTTTTTGTAGCAAAAATAATAAAACTCAAAATTGATGATTTTCTTAGTTATTGTCAGTCACCCTTATATGAGCGATATATCTGTATAGAAATATTTACAATAGTTAACGATCCAAGTGGCTTCTTTAGAGGAACAACAACTGTGTTACGGGTTTAATTTATAATAAAAGAGTGAGTTATATTTCAATGGTGCTTTCTCATAGGCTCAAAGTACTTAATGTTACTGAACTTAACCACATATGGTAGAGAGTAAGATTTTGATTCGTCACAATTTCGTTTCGATAAAAGAATAGATTATTATAAATATCATAGTCATTCTTTTTGTTTAATATTGTCCTCGCCTGTAGTGGATTATAGTGAATTTAATTTTTGCGAGTCGAATTGATCAATAAGTACCAGCAATAATATAGTATAAAATAGTATTTACATCCGTCTCCTCTGAACGAAACTTGCAATAAATAATGTTAAATGATATTCACTACTTTACATAGATTTAAGGCAAGTGTTCATTTGGATACATTTCCTTTGAAACTTACCTCTTGATCAAATTTGCTTCATCAATATTTCTATGTTTATTTTGTTAGGATACGTTGAATAAACGGAAAGTGTCCAAAATGAGCACTTCATGTAACTAAATAGTGCAATATTAACTTATGACTCGGCTGTCGCTAAAAATACTGACTTATGCACTCTCCGTACCGTTTAAGTGAGATATGGTAGTTGCCAAAATGTAGGTAAATTCGTTTAGATTTAAAGCTACGGCAATACGGTGTACAGTTGTTGTAGTCGATTCTCGAGTGTACACGTTTAATCAGATTTCAAGTCTTGACCTATCGTACTTGCCTTGTCATACATTTTTAAATTGCATCTTGCCATGGGCGGATTTCGAAGATTTGAAACAAGAAAACGGCAGATCTATTCTGTAAAAATCTCACCATGGAAACTTAGTTGAAGTGGGTTTGGAAAGAGCAGTCATTCCACCTGATGCTACGGATTGACACTATTGATAGCTCACTTCAAGCTTCACTTCGCTTGGCCAAATGTTCACGGTTAGTTTGTTCCAGAATATATCGGCTGGCCTATCTTCCGCATCTACTTAGGTACTTTATCTTAAAGCCGTTCGGTTGTTTTTCTTTACTTTAGAGGTAAACTGTTATATAAATATCGCGTCTATGGCTCGATGCTCCCAATATATTTTCTACTCGCCGTTAGTCAGCGAGATAAGAGAGTGGCCATTATTTTTATTGTATTTATCAAAATGTTTTCTTGTACAAAAACCTAGTTATCGTATAAGTGCCATGAATATAATGATTTTTTGGTCCCAAATATTTATTAACTTTTAAATCTACTTTATAATACATTTATTATCGTTAAAATTAAACTTTAGAGACCGTTGGGATTATTTGTGACATGTGACATACATTACAAATACTGCAAAATAACATAACTATTGTGTTATGTACTGTAAATCGGATCAAAATGGTGTTTTGTCTGTAGTGCTTGGCAATACGACCTTCAGAGGCGCCTTGCAGGTCGCATCTTAGAAACCTTAAGTCCCCTCCCCACTCCACCGACTTTTACTCCTACTCCTTCACTGTGCACGCGGTGCGGTTGTGGAATTCACTTCCGCCTGACATTAGGGACTGCCAAACTGTTGCAGTTTTTAAAAGAAGAGTGAAAGAACACTATCTTTCCACTTCGTCATAGTTGCGTATATATTAATATTCTAGTGTTATTTATTTTAGAAGTATGTTTGTATGTATGTATGTATATTCTCATATTATTTGTTTTATTTTATTAAGTGAATTGTTTTTGATTTTATGTATTTTATTTTCTCTTTTACTCTTACACACGCTGTCTACATCTCTAAATCTACTATCCTATCGCAGGTATGCTGGAAGAGATTTCATTAGAAATAAGCATCACCTTTGTACCTATTTTTCTGTTATTTTCTTCTTGTCTGTTTATATAAGTGTGTACATAAATGGTTAAATAAATAAATAAATACGTCACAAATAATTCTAATTTAACAAAGAAAGTAAAACATGGAAACAGGGAACCTCTGACTATCTCTTGACTATATTTATCGATCTGTCTTTGCTATGATGTATGTATTTGACACAATAGTTGATAAATTTAATATAGAGGAGTGTGAGGTAATATCAATGTGTTTAGATTTAATAATAGTAACTATAATGGGTTTATTAAAATTTTCCATCGGAAACTTGTGATGATTAGGTTTGTAACGTTTAGGCACTTCCCTGGTAGCACTGATATGGATGGATGGTTGAGTGCGCGGTAGCTCGGAATAGTATCCGTTTAGATTGACACGACCTGATGAGCTTAATATGCGGTATTAAATCGCCCTGTATGAATAAACTGGTACGTTAAAATGCACAAAGGAGAACATTCTACACTTTGTAAGTTGAATCTGTAGTTTAGGTGTCATGGTAAATACAAAACCTATTTGTTTTTAGGTCTCGGCATTAGGCACATGGATGGATAGCTTAGGAACGATCTTACCGCACATTAAGTCTACAATAGTGGATATAGTCGTTCTAGATGTGGAATGTATCACTATATTATGTTGTACGTGTGTGTGAGTGGCCACTGACGCGGCTTTAGTAAGTGGCCTTTCTTGTTCGTAGTGGGGACGCAGTATCCCCACTGTGTGGTCGGCGAGGCAGGTCTCTCCAACAAGCACAGTGGAGATGACGCAACAGTCTGTCGAATGATTGAGGTTTTGGCGGATATTTGAATTTATCAGCTCGATTTTAACGTTCTCCCGACGTCCACAACTAAATTTTAATAAGTATATCTCTTCTAATGACCCGATTTTGGCATTGTTATCCCCGTTCGTTGATACAAATGATTGAATTAGATAGTAGATAGAATAATATCAGTGTAACGAGTAGATATACGGATGTTTAAAGTGAAACACGACTTGTTCTTGCCTTGTGTAATTAAATTATTGTCTTAAGATGTAGGTCACGTCTGTTCTGTATTAGAACCACAGCAGCTTTGCACTTGTAATGTCATTATTTTCACAAGAAGGCCTAAGCTTTTCTTCGGTTTTGGACTTTTTAAAGATTATTCTCAATGGTTCATGTATTTTTCTATTTGTCTTGTATTATCTTTGTGAAGTCTCTGAACTCTCTAAACTCGGGTGCAATGATTGCCCCAAAATTGCCCCAATATTTTTATATAACATATTTATGTGCTATTTAAGAATATATTAATATATTTTATTCTAAATTATATTATCAACCCTGCTTAAAATATTTATTTGTGTATTCTATCGCTGTGGTCTCCGTGTTTAGCTACATTATAATATTAATACCTTATTAAAAGTTCGTGTGATTCTGCCAATTAGATGTTAAGAGTTATCTCGTAGTGTTTAATTGTAATCCGACTGCAGCTTCGATATCGTGATACTGATGTACGACGGAGAGGTTTCTTCGATAGCGTGATACTGATGTACGACGGAGAGGTTTCTTCGATAGCGTGATACTGATGTACGACGGAGAGGTTTCTTCGATAGCGTGATACTGATGTATGACGGAGAGGTTTCTTCGATAGCGTGATACTGATGTACGACGGAGAGGTTTCTTCGATAGCGTGATACTGATGTATGACGGAGAGGTTTCTTCGATAGCGTGATACTGATGTACGACGGAGAGGTTTCTTCGATAGCGTGATACTGATGTATGACGGAGAGGTTTCTTCGATAGCGTGATACTGATGTATGACGGAGAGGTTTCTTCGATAGCGTGATACTGATGTATGACGGAGAGGTTTCTTCGATAGCGTGATACTGATGTATGACGGAGAGGTTTCTTCGATAGCGTGATACTGATGTATGACGGAGAGGTTTCTTCGATAGCGTGATACTGATGTATGACGGAGAGGTTTCTTCGATAGCGTGATACTGATGTATGACGGAGAGGTTTCTTCGATAGCGTGATACTGATGTATGACGGAGAGGTTTCTTCGATAGCGTGATACTGATGTATGACGGAGAGGTTTCTTCGATAGCGTGATACTGATGTATGACGGAGAGGTTTCTTCGATAGCGTGATACTGATGTATGACGGAGAGGTTTCTTCGATAGCGTGATACTGATGTATGACGGAGAGGTTTCTTCGATAGCGTGATACTGATGTATGACGGAGAAGTTTCTTCGATAGCGTGATACTGATGTACGACGGAGAGGTTTCTTCGATAGCGTGATACTGATGTATGACGGAGAAGTTTCTTCGATAGCGTGATACTGATGTACGACGGAGAGGTTTCTTCGATAGCGTGATACTGATGTATGACGGAGAGGTTTCTTCGATAGCGTGATACTGATGTATGACGGAGAGGTTTCTTCGATAGCGTGATACTGATGTACGACGGAGAGGTTTCTTCGATAGCGTGATACTGATGTATGACGGAGAGGTTTCTTCGATAGCGTGATACTGATGTATGACGGAGAGGTTTCTTCGATAGCGTGATACTGATGTATGACGGAGAGGTTTCTTCGATAGCGTGATACTGATGTATGACGGAGAGGTTTCTTCGATAGCGTGATACTGATGTATGACGGAGAGGTTTCTTCGATAGCGTGATACTGATGTATGACGGAGAGGTTTCTTCGATAGCGTGATACTGATGTATGACGGAGAGGTTTCTTCGATAGCGTGATACTGATGTATGACGGAGAAGTTTCTTCGATAGCGTGATACTGATGTATGACGGAGAGGTTTCTTCGATAGCGTGATACTGATGTATGACGGAGAGGTTTCTTCGATAGCGTGATACTGATGTATGACGGAGAGGTTTCTTCGATAGCGTGATACTGATGTATGACGGAGAGGTTTCTTCGATAGCGTGATACTGATGTATGACGGAGAAGTTTCTTCGATAGCGTGATACTGATGTATGACGGAGAGGTTTATTCGATAGCGTGATACTGATGTATGACGGAGAGGTTTATTCGATAGCCATTTCCATAACCATTCTGTTAGATGGGTGTTAGGTTACACTATAATAGTCCCTAAGTGAAACTCGTATACTTGTTATATTTTATATTGACTATTTATTTTTAAAAGAGTTATCTGATCATGTATATTCTAATATTTATATTTCTAGACTATTCTATTATCATAAAATTACGAGTGGAGTGAGATCGTAAGCGAAGCTGCGATGACATATACAAAGACTTTCCGTATTTAATCTGCATTGGCCCTGCTTTTGCAGTTAATATTATTATCGAGCAATCTGTTGGAGCCCTAAAGCCCTCTGGAGTCACTGTCAGTACAGACACGGAGTACAGACTCGGGGCAAGGACTTACTGTCAGTCCCTGTAGTGTGGCGAGCATAGAATGAGCCGCCAACTGGTGTGTGTGCGCGTGATGACTCCGTAGTAGCGACTCGTCTCCCTGATGTGGTCTCCTCTGCGCCTGTCACTGGTGCCGATTCCCTTGTTCACAAACTAAACTAAATTTAAGTTGAATGCATCTTTTTCTTTCTATTTCATTATGAAAAGGTCAGAAGATAAATTTTAGTTTAGTCCTGTCAAATTAATCAGCGCCTGCCACTACTCCATACAAGTTTAGACGTGATTAAAAAGTTGACTACTAAATTATATCAAATTACGTCAGGTGCCGACTAATTTGACAGGACTAAACTAATATTTTATTTTCTGTCTTTTTCATAATGAAATAGAAAGAAAAAGATGCATTCAACCTAAATTTAGTTTAGTTTGTGAACAAGGGAATCGGCACCACTGACTAGTTTTTCGAAGTATTTAATTCTTCAATTGCTTCGACATAATCAATAAGTTACGCTATTAAACTTGTTTGCTCATAATTTCTACTGAATCTACTCTCATTGTTCCTTCCTGCTTGAAGCTGGCTTCTATATGTTATAGGTTTTCGATGTTATATATTGTCGATTTTTAGAAAAGTTTACATAGTTCACGTATTCACGGTTGCTGCGTTTTTTTGTATCGACTATTTTATTCTACGTAACTATACTTACAAGACTCGATATTAACTCTATTCTTCTTGGGGCTTGTTCTTACAGCTTTTTCTGCAGATGTCAGGCTAGGCTATATGTTTCAAACCAATTTTAGAATCTATATTTTTGATGTTGTTTCCTACATATTTACAAATTTTAATTATGTCTAGATTATGTATTATCTCTTCAATCTCGTTATGGGGTCATGCCGTTGTAAAATGTAAAATACTTACCTAGCTAGTTACTAAGAATAGATATGTATTAGGACTCCGCTTGAAATGTCTTGTACAACTACGGTTTTACCATCTATCAAAGTCTTGGGCGACACGTTACTGTAAGAGAATTAATTTAATAAGACATGTGCATATAATGTCTTATTCGCGGTATGTACCTACACTTTTTAGCTCTTTGTCTGCAGCTGTCATTCAAGGATTATATCGGAGACGTTTGATAGAATGCTACAGTCGTACAGCACCGCTTGATAATTTCCTGTATCTAATAATGTCTTCACTATCTTGCAATAAAATTTTGTGTGAGATTTTGACAGATGATGATTTGGTACAAAAATGTACACATTGATTTTATAGTGGCTAATAGGTGTGTTTAAGCTCATTATTTAATACTGACGAGTTCATTTTTCTCGATATCTTTTTGCCATCGAGTAACCGTTTGTGAAAATCCATAAACAACACAGATTCATGCGCAGGAGTAATTTGACGGTTTTTTTATAAAACTATCATTACAAATAGCTTGTTAAATAGGATAATGGGATGAACACTCCTTGAGTCTTCCTTGCCACTTAAATGTACAGAATCTATAATAACGAGGGTACCACTTACACTCGGAACATAGAACAAACCAGAAGGCGCCTAAGAACATAATTCCATGCCGCGCACTTTGTCCAAAAAGAAAGCAATCCTATCTGCATCTCTTTCCATCCGCGAAATATTGCTTGAAAACGTTTTACCATCTATGGGCTATAATAATAAATTTTTATTTAAAGAATAGTTTTTTTAGAACGCGACGCAATAGAAACGTCGTTGCCTCGAGTTAGCGCCTCCTGGTTGGTCCTGTGTTAGCACAAACATTGTCAAGCGGAGTAGAATCAAGTGATCGGCACATTTCTTATGATCTACTTAATAAGCGTCGTTAGCGACGGGTTGTGAATATTATGAGAGGTAGCTGTAAATGTCCGACACTCGGAGCTGCAGTGGGTGACTGTTTAGAACCCTGTCTCACTTCCCATAGAGAGCCGTCTGCCAGTCCTGGGTGGTTCCCATCGCTGCGTTATTGATCGGTCGATATATGGCATTACAAAGTATCGTTAATATTTTTCAACGTATTAGATTTATCTATACTTTGTCATACCCCTTTACATTTTAAGTTTAAAATTGCTATGGTGTATTCAATTTCCACCTAAATCGCAGTAACTGTGTCACATAATTTTATCCGACCTGGTTGCGCTTACTTCTACATTATGCTCACAATAATTTTTAATGCGATATTTAAATCAATCAAATAACGTACAGCGATGTTTTGGAAAAGTGTAAACGCGAAATATAATAATAGATACTATTGCTTGATTGGAAAGCAACAAAAGGTCGGATTGACATTTAGTTTATAAAATTAATTTAATGATAGCACGCTAAAGCATTTTGTAATATTTACGAGTTTATTTTTAATGAAGTTATAACTGAGTCACTGTTACAGGCACACCCCTAGAGTTGTTTATTTTAAGATAAGTCGATTTTGCCGATATCTCAACAGTACCACTTAGTGTTATAAATTTCAAGTAAACATGACTCATGTCACTAATAGATCGGTAGCTTTGTTATTTCAAAATAAAAGTCTTTTCATTCGGGATAAAACGATGCTTTTGTGTGAAAAATGTGATTTTAAATAGGCATATAATTTTAATCAGCATTCTTTAATTGTTAGCATTCATGTTCGAGTTTCAGAATGATTTAAACTTGTCGCTGGAGTTTTGTCAATTTAAAAATGAGACATGTATTGTTCTGCTATTCGAAATATATGTATAAGACAGTTAATTGTAATTAGTGTTTGTTTAGTTATATTATTTAATTTAACGACAAAATGTTCTTTTTCACAAATGTTTAATTTTAACATAACCGACTGAAGAGTGTCGCGTGCATTTTTATGTAACCATAGGTAATGTTTTGTGCGAATAATTTGAATATTTCATTTTTAATGTTTAAAAGGATGTTGATTTTGTTAATTTTTGTTTGTTGATTTAATATTTTTTTCTAGATGTTAGTCGCACTTATTGAATCTTAGCAAAGATCTGTTTGTATAAAGTTTTTCGTTTGTAAATAATTGTGTGCCAGAAAATTATATCAATAAAGTTTATCTTTTAAGGCGTGTGTTTAACATGTTTGTGGTTTGGATCCGAAAGTTTTGTGATGGTATCAATTTAGTGTGATAATAATAATTACTGTGACAGTTTTGACACTTGTTGTACACAGACCTAAAGTCCCGTTTTCGTAGTTATTTATTATAGATTTTATTTGGAACGTTGTCAGCTGTTTGCAATTAAGCAATAGATTACTTTAAGAATTGTGTGTCATAAATTTCAAGTAAATGGGTAAAAACTAATGTTACATTCAAAAGGCATAAGATGCTTCGTACAAAACTAGTTTCGTGAGCCAAAGTACGTGACCGTTAACTACCTATTAAGTGAATTAAGAATTCAAGGACTCGTATCAACTGTGGCGCAGGCAGAAGTCACGCTTGCATGTTTGTGTTCTGGTGAACTGTGACCGTATCATCATTGATTTGTTACAATCAGATATAACAATACTGAATGCCTTTGAAAGTAACGCTCAGCCGTGGGTACACATCGAGACCGATGAGCCACGTAATTAGTAGTAACCTACGATACTGTTGATACGTAAAGTTGTCTGGCGGCTTTCACTCTCTAATAGTTCTAGTCATTTTTAATTCCTCCGTGTTGTATCTATACATAAACAAGGATGCCTGTATATGGGTAGACAATATAATAATAATCAATATGAATGTTAAACATAATATATAGGTGAAACTTATATCTATTAAATTGATGTCTGTTCTATGTGATGTTTTATTGAGGAATCCCAAATTATTCCCTTTTCAGAAAACCCTTCCATGAAGTTAAGGTAGAGTGCCTTGCTCTTAAATATTGCCAAACTACAGGATCGTGTTTCTGGACGTCAACCAACGTCAACAGAGTGAGATGAGATGTTTTTGACCAAAATATATGGTGGTTGTGATCTACATAAAGTTGCCGAGACAATCTTGGGGCAAGTTAAATTATAAATTTTGAATGGTGTCAGACGTAAGTCCATCCACTGCGGTGTCGATTTGGATTGCTCGGATCGCTGTCGAGTCTACCATGAAGTATTTAGGATTGGTGCTCGACAGCCGGTGGAACTTCGAGCCCCACTTCCGACGGCTGGCGCCCAAGTTGCTGGGCGCGGCTGGCGCGCTCGTAACGCTGCTTCCCAATCTAGGGGGCCCGAGCGCCGTCTGTAGACGGCTCTACGTGGGGATCGTGTAAAATCACGTAAATTCGGAAGCAACGGAATGACGCATATGTCGCGGCCCTTATTTTTATTTTTTTATGAGGCTGGGAAACCATCAAATAACTTCTCCCGCTCTGGGTGGAGTAGCTCCCTCACGTATTCCGCCTCCTCCTTCGCGAGCATTAGTGCTTCGCAGAAGGACGTGATGGCTTCCCAAGCCCTCTCGCTCCGTACCATGGCCTGGACCAGGGCCGGCCGCGAGAGATCGCCACCGCCAATCGCCTCCACGAGGACACGGCGGTGCTCCGCCCAAGCCGGGCAGACCTCCACCGTATGCTCCACCGTGTCCTCCGGGCGATCCACACAATGGTGACACCCGGGCGTGTCCTCCCGCCTTATCCGCAACAGGAACCTCCCGAAACAACCGTTTCCGGTGAGGACCTGCGTCAGGCGAAAGGTGAGGACGCGGACGTCGTGGCGCCTCTCTAGCCACTCCTCAAAGAGGGGACTTATCGCCGCAATTGTGGCGTGACCATTATGACGCGGCCTAGCAATTAATTTTACGCATTTTCACAGATGCAACTTAAAAAACTTACGAAGTAACTCCGCCCCTAAGACGAACCAATGACCTTTCAATGTTCCTGTCAATCGTTTGGTAATAGTAGAGACTGCATAATATCTTAAACTGTTTAGCGCTACACGCATTTATTTACGACGTCATTACAAAGTTATGAAGTCACCGACACAAACGTTCATGTGCATAGATAGGTAGGTACAGGAAAAAAACGCTTATTCTATTGAAGCACAGAATGGAAATGCTAAAAATGGCTGATAGGTACCTACTTCTAACATTTGAATGCACATAATATTTTTGCGAAGCCCTCCTGCTGTTATCAGCATCTATCAGTTATCATATCAATATAGTATCAGTTATTTGGATTGATAACAATTAATTATTTATTGTCGAGAGCAATACCTACTATTTGACGTTTTAAACAGTCGGCGTTATCATTCGGTGCTTTAATAATAAGCTTTACATTGTAGGTAATGTTTATTTCCTGAGCCAATTATATTTATAGCAATTATCCTACAAATACCTAGGGTAAACTTGCCTAATTCGTACCCCTTAAGAAAAAACCATCATATTTTGAAAATTAGGAAGATAAATTAGTTTTAATTAAAAGTAATTTTTGTTTGCTAAATGCTTTATTGTTTCTATAATCAAATTTAACATAAACCTTATAAACTTCTAAAAAATTAACAATTTAAAAAAAAACTAAAAAATTACGGTTAAGACCAATCATCCCAAATCGTACTGCTATATCCTTAATTCGTACTTTGAGATCATTGGTATACAGTATTGAGAATCAGCATCATAATCAACAATGTGTTATTAAAACAAGTAGTAATTCTTAACAAATTCGACGGATGGTCTTCGCCAATTCTCGGCAATCATCGCAGTTATATTCTTTGGTTTTTTTATTGGTACGTTGTACGTGTTCGTGGTACGTTTTAAGAATTTAACTCGAGTACGAAATAGGAGCAAGAGCCAAACAAATTTTAAATTTACCGCCAAATAAATTGACAACAGTTACGAGTCACGTTACACGTCAGATGAAATCGCGAAGATACACATGAATACGTGTCAAATCGTAAAATAGGTTATACACGACCTTATTTGAATAAAACTCTTACGAAATGTGTAAAAATATTACAACAATAGTTGAAAAAAACTTACTTTTGCAATATTTTTGTCGAGAGCAGCGTCACAGGTGTTATCTCTCAGATGGTGAAATGGCCGACTGTTATTTCTATTTTTTTACACTAGAGGCGCTTATAGTTGTTACCAAAGCCGAGTTTTAAGTGGAGTACGAATTTGGCGTAAGTACGAATTAGGCAAGTTTACCCTACCTACCTACCTACCTATAGTGTTCTATATGGCTATTTTCCGATTTATGGTGTATTAGTTTGCTGTTTAGAGCGCGGCGTCCTCGCTTTTGTGTGAAGTGCGTAAATATTGTGACGGTGCATCATGGTCACGTTCTCCCACAAATTTAATCTAAAATTTATAGAATTGATATCTGAGCAACGTGACTTGTACGATCCAAGTAGCCCCTATTAGAAAAGTAAAAACAAGCAAGCAAAAATATGGGAAGAAATTGCGACTAAATGTACCTACCTAGTAATAAAAAAGTAAATATAACATTATTTGTAAAGGCTTTTAATAGTACATTGTTACCCTAGGGGTGAATAGGGGTGAACAGGCAACTGAAGGAATACGGGTGGGTTTTAGTCAGTAAGAGTCTGACACGCCCTCCTGCTCTGCCCAGAGCGGGAGAAGTTATTTGATGATTTCCCACCCAAAAAAAATAAAAAAAGGGGTGAATAGTAGATTGTTAACCAAGGGGATAAAGCAGTGTCTTCTGTCGCGGGTGACGATTTAAATCGCGAGCGTAATGAAGGACTCGAGGTTTACTCCCGAGCGTATCGAGGGTGTTAAAAACATAAATCTCGAGCGAAGCGAGGGATTTAAGACGAGTCCTGAGTGTAGCGAGGGATTTAAGTTCACCCAAGACTAAGACAGCTTTATCACCGAGGAAAATACTCTACGTTTCGTACCATTTGCGAAAAAATTAACACAATAATAATATGAGATAAGCATTTATTAAAAATAATGACAATTAAACGTATTTTTAGAACATTAACTTATTTATAAAAATAAATTAAAATAAACTTAACGTTTATGTATTTGATGAAAACATAAACGCGGCAAATTCCTAGACTAATATTTTTTGTCGGAAAAGCAAAGGCATCTAGCTCATACGGCCTCGTCGCTTTTCGTGATTTTATTTATTAGTCATAACTGCATAATAAATGCGTATTCCTTTTTCAAAAAGATGTATAATGCTTTATATACAAACTCGATGGTGTAAACACATATGTAGTTCAGTATAAATTTCGGTAGAAGTATTCCAAAGGACATGTCCAAAAGTGGTTTTTTATTATTTAATAATTCTAACCAGAATAAGTTAAATACATTTGGATAGACATCCCAAAAACTAGTCCTTCTAACTATATCATATATTTTTAAGCCCCTCTAATTTTGAGAAAAATTGTTTTTTAAGTTAGTGTGAATTTACTCGTAAAACGAACAAACCTTTCAAGATTTGCGAGTTTATACGAAACGAATCAGATTATTTACCTCTGTACTGCTTTAAATAATTATACCTACTATTATTAAAGCTGAAAAGTTAGTTTGTTTGAACGCGCTAATCTCTGGAGCTACGAGTCGGATTTGTACTCTTTTTGCAACTGTTACGCTGGCCATACACGTTCAAGTTTACCGTCCAGTTTGCAGCGGACTTGACGCCGCGTCCAGTAAAAAAAAATCCCATCCATATTTTAGACATTGTCAAAGTGTGTGGGAGATTTAATTTGGGTTGCCATCATAGAAAAAATTATATGTAAGTACCAACATTCAATATTTTATAATTTTTCTCAGAAATGGAGGGGTCCAAAAATATAATTTCAGTAGTTCCAAGTTCCATATTTTTATAGCTTTTATTTAGGCTTAGTTTCGTTCTGGTTAGATTTTTCTCGGAATAAAAAACCAACGTCCATACAAAAAGCGGACATCTCCTTTAAATCACATTCTCCCCCTAGAGGATGAATGAAATTCAGTACAATTTTCTTTCCCTGTGTTTTTAACAGATTAAAAATGACTATTGTTATGTTCGCTTTTTGTGGCATAGAATAGAATGTCACTTTTTTGAGCAAGTTGTACGAAAAGTAACTTATTTAGTCCCGAGACGCGAGGGCGCCAATAGTTCGGGGGACTAAATAAGTCTATAACCCGAGGTAAACACTGTGCTTTTCATTACGAATACAAGGAAAGTAAAAATAAATACATGAATTATTACTAGCTAAAGAAAAAATTAGCCTCTTCTCTTATGAAATCAGGCGTTACATCCATGTCTGAATCAGATGAACTCAAAACTCTGAAACTCGAAAAAACAAATGAAGATCGGATTGCCGCTTTCCCGCCAATTTTTTTTTTTCTACGGTCTGTACTGTTAAGAAATTCAGGACTTCATAGGCGTGATTTTACTGACAGCTGTCGCAGATATCAAGCTATCTTATTGTATAACTATGGATTAGTAGTAGGGGTGGGCCGCAATTCGTTTCATATCACATTCGGTTCGTTTCAAAGCTTCACCGAAGTTCGGTTAAAGTTTAAATTATTAATTACATTCGATAAGTACATGAAAATAATAGTAACTCAACTGTTTTGACTAAAATAATAAAACTAAACCAGTAAAATAAAACCATATGCATTTATATATTGTTTGTTAGGTGTTACCTATTTATTAATTAAATCGTTCATTTGCGAAAAGCTCGACATAATTCAAAAAGAGCAATTTTTGGGTATGATGATTTAAAAGAGTTAAAGTATCAGTAAGAGTACGACGAAGCATATTATAGTCACATCTTTCTAGCTCCCACATTTTTAGGCTTTAGTGTAATGTCGTTTTAATAGCAAATAGCAAAAAGAATAAAATTTGCTGCGTTCACATGTATAGATAGACATCGATTTTTCAGTTATGTCACCCTTGTTGCAAATGAGCGAAATATATTCAAAACACTATCAGAATATTATGACATCTGAACATTGAAATAATTATTATCCCCAAAGATCACTATGTTTATTTATGTCTGTTTGGATTGAGGAGCCACGTCACGATTTTAAAAGGAAACTCATCCCCTTATTTAAGTAGTAGGAAAGCAGATAATTTTGTAGGCCAAGTTCTGAAATTTGTAATAAAATATATCAAAAGTTATATCAATGTAAAAGTGGCTCCTCAATCCAAACGTCTGAATTGAGGAGCCACCTGGAACACGGAAAGTATTTAATGAAAATTTTGTATCATTTAGTAGTACCTATAATTGTGTATAGTGACTGCTGAAAATCTGCGTCCAGTACCTACTGTTGATATTCAAGAATATACAATACTTTTAATGTGGCTCCTCAATCTATACATAAGAGCGTGAATTTCCATGAAAGTAATAATTGGTCAATTTATATTCCACTCCAAAAAACATTTAGTAGTAAGTGTGTTCGAATTGGTAGCTTAAAGAGAAAGTAGTAAAACTGAGTGAATCAAACTCAAACTCAAAGCATTTATTTCCTAAGGTCACCCCCTGTGGGGTACGAACCTCGGCTTAGGGCGTCGCTGGGGAAGGACAGCAAGTTGGGGACAGGCTGGATCAAAATGGGTTCATTATTATTAATGGGTAAAACTACTGGCTCAGCTACGCCACCAGCTCGCTCTGTGGATCCGATCAAGGGAGGGGAAGAGGAATTTATCGGGGAGGAACGCGGACGCGGACGCGAAGGACCTCGGCGGCGAGGTCGGAACTTCGTTTTGTGTCTGTGTTTGTATACTGTACTGGTAGCCCTACTGCTTTCCTGGAGGAGGGTGGTGGGGTCGTCGGGGTCGGTCAGTGCGTGCCTTGGACGGCGGATTTTACTGATTCTAGAGGGGACATAACTGGCGGCCTTCACAACCAGAGGGTTGCGATGGCTGCCAGCGGTATCGAAGAAACGCTTGCAAGCGCGTTTTATGAATTGTTGAATGGTGGGGATTTTCAAGTCTAAATGTAAGTTAATGTTACGAACGAACCAGGGGGAACCCGTGATTTTACATAGAAAACGGTTCTGTAGGGTCTGCATCCTGTGGATGTGCCTGGGGTGGGCCTGTGCGAAAACAGCACAGGCGTATGTCATAATAGGTCGGATGCATGCCGTATAAATGCGCAGTTTGCACCTGAGTGACAATTTACTGCGTGCATTTAGGACGGAATGTAGTCTACTCAGAGCAAAGGCGGCTCGCGAACGAACCACCTTTATGTGCTCTGCGAAGGAGAGACGTCTGTCCAAAGTCACACCCAGATATTTGGCATGCTTCTCCCAAGGGATCGGCTTGCCAAACATCTTGATCGGGCGGGACTGATTTTACATGTTTTTTTTTTTTTTTATGTATGGGATCTCGCAGTTGGCCTTGAGAGGCCGTGACTGCTTAACCGGTCAATCCTGTGGTGCCTTCGAGCTAACTCAAAGCCTCCAGCCAGGGGCATAATATTAATTATAAACTAAGCGACCATCACCTAAGGGCACCCCCTGTGGGGTACGAACCTCGGCTTAGGGCGTCGCTGGGGAAGGACAGCAAGTTGGGGACAGGCTGGATCAAAATGGGTTCATTATTATTAATGAGTAAAACTACTGGCTCAGCTACGCCACCAGCTGGCTCTGTGGATCCGATCAAGGGAGGGGAAAAGGAATTTATCGGGGAGGAACGCGGACGCGGACGCGAAGGACCTCGGCGGCGAGGACTGATTTTACATGGGAGTTTGGCCTCCCATTATAGTCCGGCACATGGGCGCAAGTAGTGGGTGCCCTACTACAAAGTTTATTATTATTCCTGGCGACCCACTAATGCGGCCACTTTGGTTCATGCCTGGTCTCCGACAGGTTTCGACTTGTCCAGCCCGTCGGAGGCCAAACCCCGTGACCAATCACAATGATTTTCTTATTCTATGGTACGAGTATGTTTCTACAAAATATTGTACACAGGTTTCTACTACGTAATTCTACGGTGAGTTCGGCGTCCGTAACAATATTGTTACAAAATAGTGGTTACATAATTCATGTTGAAATTATACATGTGAGAACGATGTAGAAAGACGTGCACGTTAAAAGCGTCCGTAATTAAAAGGTAAAAACAATTCAGGAATCAAAATAAGCCGTGGCAGCTAAGACATGACCAGTGCCTACTGATGGCGCCCGTTCACGAACATGACGTATGCATCAGCACCATTCAGCTCAACCATTTTGAAGGGAACTCAATGATCCAACACACACGCCACCACCAGCGACACATTTGAGTGAGCATGACATACCTACTCTCAGCCGCTAGGGCCCACTCAAGTCAATGAAAGATGAACCCAGTAACCTTTATAGTAGGTACATAGTGCTCACACATGTGCTATTATATTTTGCTATCATAAATTACTAAGAGATTGAAATTTATACAATGCAAAGATAAATTTTACAACCTTCATCAGCTCCAACAATATCTTCGAATGCTAATTAATTAGTTTACGCGCCCTTGTGGAGCAGGACCAGCCCTTTTTTTTTTTTTTTTTTTTTTTACCGGGGGAAATCCTCATGGACTACCTCCACCTGGGGAAAAGGCGGAGGGGCGTGCCGGACTCATACCGGCTAAAACCACCCCGGTGTCTCCTCGCACGTGCGCGCGGGGCCGCGGGAATCGAAATTCTTCCGCAGCCCCACACTAGTGCTGGCCCGGTCTGTCCGGGCCTCGTCTCCTGCACGGGGTAGTGAGGTGTTTAACTACCCCGTGCATCGCCTCAGAGGCGCACGCCGACACCCGCGCGCGCCTTCGCCTCGGGTCCATCAAATAGGGGGCGAGGACTTCCCCAAGTCCCACGCCCCAGGACCCATTCATGGGGGCCGGAAAAGGACGTTGTCCGCCCTTCTCCTGCGCCCGGTGCGCCTTCTGCGGCCGGGGAAGGGAGTCGAGATCTCCCTCTCCCGTTCCGCAGTTTCCTTCTGCGACATCACGTCCTCGCAGAAGGACACCACCGCGTCCCACGACTCTGCGCTACCGACCATCCTCCGCACTACGGCCGGCAGCGACAGATCGCCTCCTACTTCATTTGTGAGGACACAGCGCTGCTCCTCCCAAGCTACACACTCGGCGAGCGTGTGTTGCGCCGTGTCCTCCCCGCAATGGACGCAATGGTGGCACCGAGCGTCCGGCTCCCTGCCTATGCGACACAGGTACTTGTCACACATGTGCTATGCTATTATAAATTACTAAGAGATTGAATTTATACAATGCAAAGATAAATTTTACAACCTTCATCAGCTCCAACAATATCTTCGAATGCTAATTAATTAGTTTACGCGCCCTTGTGGAGCTGGACCAGCCCTGAGCCAAGCATTTTTGTCAGCGATGTAATCCCCCAACTTATAATATGCTTGGCTGCATAGTGTGCGTTTTATACAAGATTTAAATTTCGTTTCATTCAGTTGAAGTATGTGGGGAGTTATTTTATTGTAACATTTTAAACAGTACCCCATGAAGGATGAGTCTACTTTAGCCAGTCTGAAACCTGGTTGAACTAATTGGTCCCTATTTCTAGTCATATACCTAGTTGTGTCTTTCACCTCTTTTACTGAAAAGATTAAAAATGTTCCGTACGTACATGATGTTTTCATAAATGTTTTGACAAAACAGATGTGTGTCTTTAAACATTTCCCTTAGAGAATCGCGCCTGCGGAGGCTGTATATTGCTCTGATGGCTCTTTTCTGCAGAATAAAAATAGACTCAATATCGGCAGCCCGTCCCCATAATAAAATACCGTAAGACATGATACTATGAAAATAACTGAAATAGACTAGCCTCGCGGTATCTACATTAGCAAATTGACGGATTTTTCTTACAGCATATGCTGCTGAACTTAGCGGTCCTGCAAGAGATTTATTTATTTATATATTCTTTATTGTACACCACAAAAAACATAACAACAAAAATTAAACTGAACACTACTTAATATACAATGGGCGGAAATGAGGACCCCATTGTAGCCTTGAGTCTAGCGTTATCCCCAGGAAAACAGTTTCATCGATAAATTCTAGTTTCTCTTTATTCAATACTATGTCACAATCACTACTTTTAACATTCGGTAAAGCAAATCTTATGCATTTAGTATTTTTCGTATTTATAAGTACTAAATTATTAGCAGTGAACCAATTGTGTAGGTATCTGCAGTAGGGCATTATTTACGTCGTCAAGATTTGATGCACGTCTATTCGAATTTAGTAAATAAACGCATTTTATTTGGCTCCTCGTTCTGCATAATAATTAATTGATTCTATTTACCCGAGATCTCAACGGAATCAATAACCAGAGGCACTAACATTTAGTAGGTGTAAATGTCTATTAAATACATTACCTATATGTACCTACTTACAAATTAACATTGTATATATTCAGTATCTGAAAAACAAATTACTTTTCGATATTCATTAAGAATTCGCTATAAAAGGTGACCATCTTGTATGTGTACCTAGGACAAACGGTCAAGCTATGGTACCTAAGTCCAACTTCGTTAAGTTATTGAAGCTACGGAAGATCTCGTCCAAAATACCGCAGTTTCTCGAAACAAAAGTGTTTGACCAGTGTGTGTGGCCAGTTATGACTTACGGCACTGAGACGTGACGTTTTACAATGGGCCTCATCAGAAAGCTCAAGGTCACCCAAAGGCCAATGAAGAGGGCTAGGCTCGGAGTTTCTATGCGAGATCGTGTTAAAAATGAGGGGGAACTTTGGGTGAGGTCCAGCAGTGGAGGTCTTTCGGCTAGAATGACGATGACGATGTTAAATGAAACCAGAATGACTAGTTATTGAAATTAAATTTTTAACTAATCGACACAGATTCTTCATAATAGTCGAAATTGACTACTAAATACCTAAAAGATATTATCTTTTAGGTATTTAGTAGTCAATTTCGACTTAAGTTAATGAATTAATTAATATTGGTTCGTCGGTGCTTTTACGAAATTTACAGTGACATTTATAGTGGCCCATGCCAGCGTCGCTAATTGTAGGGATACATTCTATAACACCTATTAATGTATATTATACCACCTTTACTTTGTGAGCTCTCATTTACCCGTTTTAAAAAGTCACAAAATTGTAGCAATAGAACTAAGTTGAATTATTTTAAGGCAGATTACGAGGCAATTAATGCGGCACTGGAGCAGGTCAATTGGTCATCAGAGCTAGATCCTGGCATGACTGTAGATCAAATGGTAGATTCTTTTTATAATATGCTGTATGGGATAATTAAGCGCTACGTTCCACAAGTACCAACAAAAGATACTAAATATCCGTACTGGTTCTATATACAGCTTATTAAAAGACTAAATGAAAAGAACCGTCTACGACTTAGAATTAAAAAATACAATAATCCGTTAGACATTATTGCATTAGAGTTACTCGGGAAAAGATGTGACCGTATGGCTACGACTTGTTATAATGCTCACATTGCTGATATAGAGGCAAAAATTACTTCGAACCCAAAATATTTCTGGAGTTACTTAAAAATGAAGAGAGGTGGTACCAGTAACTACCCCACTTCCATGACAGATGGTATATACACCTCTGATAATATTAATGAAATATGTAACTATTTCGCATCCCATTTCTCTAAAGTGTATAGCAGTGTTGGAAATGATGTGCATGCGGACGCAGATGACTTGGATAGCTGCATAAGCAATAGCATGTTAGGCCAAATAACTATAACACAAGATCAGATCCGCAAAGAATTAAAAAAATTAGACGTCAACAAGGGGGCTGGCCCTGATAATATACCTGCTTTGCTTTTAAATAAGCTGGCAGATGTTCTGTCACTGCCATTAAGTATTATATTTAATTATTCTGTGCTTAGGGGTACTTTTCCGACTATCTGGAAGGAAACTAACATTATGCCTATTTTCAAAAACGGGGATCAGACCGTTGTGAGCAATTATAGGCCCATCGCTATTCTCTCTATACTTGCAAAGGTGTTTGAGGCTCTCATATGCCCTGTGCTAGCTAGACATTTATCACAGCTAATAATAGATAGCCAATATGGATTTATGAAGGGGAAATCGACAGCTACCAATTTGGTGACTTATGTTGAGAGCATTGTTAGGCGGTTGATGCGCGTGTCCAGGTTGATGCAGTCTACACCGATTTCAGCAAGGCTTTTGACACAGTAGACCATGACATACTCGTCAAGAAGCTTAAAATGTATGGCGTTTCAGACCCTCTCTTAAGTTGGTTTCAATCTTATCTGTCTAGACGGATGCTCAAGGTTGTGGTAAATGGCTGCTCTTCAGATTCGTACATTGCAACGTCGGGTATCCCTCAGGGATCTCATTTGGGTCCGCATATATTCATTCTTTTTATAAATGATATTTACAAATGCTTCCCGAACTCAAATATATTCTTATTTGCCGATGACCTGAAAGCCATAAAGACTATAAGAAATCCTGCAGACTCGGTACTATTCCAAAGCGATTTGGACCGGCTGACTAAGTGGTGTGAACACAATAAAATGTCTTTAAATGTAAAAAAATGCCATCATATCAAATTCACGAAAAAAAAGAAACCCATACAGTCAGTTTACAAATTGAATGGTGAGCGGCTTGAGGAAGTCGAAACTATACGAGACCTAGGTGTTCAGTTCGATAAAAAGCTAAGTTTTGTTGAACATATTGACAAAACTATATTAAAATCGTCAAAGATGCTTGGCTTCGTTATGAGAGAATGTAAAAACTTTAAAAAACCCACCATTAAAAAAAATATGTACAACTCGCTAGTTAGAAGCCACCTCGAGTATTGTAGTGTGGTTTGGTCACCTGAGTATAAGGTCCACATCAAGCGCATTGAACGGCTGCAAAAACGGTTCTTATGGCATCTTACCTACAAAACCAATATGGGAAAAAAGCTCAACTCGTACCAAGAGATACTGAAGTATTTTAATATGGTGCCGCTGGAGAAACGCAGGAATATGCTGGACTTGGTTTTCCTTAAGAAGTTAGTAACGGGCTCTCTGAACTGTCCCGATTTGCTCAGTAGGGTCTTATTCCATGTGCCACGTAATCTGCCAAGAAGTTCTAATAGGAGACTTTTCTGCATGCCAAGATGTCATACCAACTTAAGGCAATATTGTCCACTGTCCAGAATGTATGCTGCATACAACGAGCACGAAGAGGACATTGACCTCTTCCACTCATCAGTACCTGCTCTAAAAAAAGCTGTGCTTGCGATTTAATGGGTATCTCTAGTCTAAAATCAAATCAAATATTTACCTAATCTTAAATTATTAAAAATATCAAATATAGAAAAATATTGAATCTAATCTAATTTAATTTACTCTAATTTAATTTAATTTTATATTTAATTTTATCTAATTTAATCTAATATAATGTAATCTAATTTAATCTGTTATTTAATTCATTGTAATCAATTTGGCTTTAACAGTAAATCTTATTTGTTTTTTGTTTTTCAAACTATGTATTACTTGTTGTTTAATTAATTGTGTTATTTACTGCGCATAATGTAGTGCATGCTGTGCTTTTCTGTAAGTGATGAGGCGCTTAGACTTAAGTTTGTAATGTAGAATTTATAAAGTAACAGTGTACTCATTGTTGAAAAGCCTAATAAATAAATAAATAAATTATGATCTACTTGAAATCATTATAGATACTGGTACCTCGTTTACTATAAACTTACCTCGTTTACTCGTAGAAAAATTAATTCAAAGGAAACTGTGTTTGACAGAGTATATTTGCACCACAGACATATACATAGTTATATGTCTGTGATTTGCTCACTGTTTGGTAGTCACAAGACGCAGGTGCAAACCTTTTTTCTTCTGCAATAAAAATTGCATCTTCTAAACTTTTAATTCCGAAACAGAAATTATATTCAGGTTTAAAGGCAAAAATGCGATCTGCCTAGATATTGGGCTAAATTGGCATGAATCATTTGTACACTATTTACTGAAAATTAAACAACATTATTACTATCTTAAATATACCATTCTCTAAAAAGTTAGCTAATAATAATCGATACAAATACAATGTTAATTACTTACATTGCAAACACCAGCGAGCTTTACCGGCGAGCCAATAAGTAAAGTTTGTGGACCTTAAAAAAAACACCGCTATTTAGGTGCATCTATACAAGTATTATTTACGGCGGCAGCACGCCAGAGGGTAGTGCGTACTGTGACGTCATTTGATTGCGTACGGTTGCGCTCGGCCACTCTCGGTCGCTCGGCCGCCTCTCTCGACGGAGTTCATTTTCATTTAGAAATCTGTGATTCTGTGATATTATCAAATTAATTCGTCCGTGTTGTGGGTATCTATATATAAACAAGTATGGCTGTATATGGGTAAACAAAATAATAATAATCAATCAATATTGGCCAAAGAGTCAGCATTGCCGTACAGCGTGGCAATGCTGCCAGCCTTATAGGCACTATTCCTGTTGATGCGGAAGAATTTCCCTTCCCTTTTTAAATACTTGTACATATTTATATTATCATTTTAAAACTGTTAGCTTTTAATTAAATTCTGTAAATATTATCTTGGAAATTTAAATTAAAATACCTATCCTTTGTTTTGAATACACTTAAAAAAAATTGAAGCCGCTCATGTTTATTGAGTTGGTCTTGGGTAAGGTAGCTGGATTCAGCATAGTCAAAGATGGGTAGAAGAAGCGATTAAATTACGCAATCTATTCAAAGATAAGGCGGATGCAAATAGCTTGTGGGTAACTTTCTGTAGCTCGGCAGTCCAAGAGAAGTTCTTATCACATTACTTAAAACTTGAGGATATTTCCTCAAGTTTTTAACTTTCTCACTGAGGGGAACAACTGAATTGTCGACAGAAACTTGGGGAAGAGTCGTCCAGTCGATCCTTGAGACCGTTCCAGAACTGCCTACCACCACAACCTGCATCTTTATGAGGTTGACCATAAGTCCTTATCTCTCACTGCAGTCGCATACACGGGCCAGATTGATCGTTAAGATAGCCTCAGACAGATTACCAGGAAGAGCTCGTGAGTAAATTTGTAAATCATCTGCATTAAGATGGTATAAAGAAATTAGTTCGTCAGAGATTGAGTTAATAATAATGCAAAAAGTTAAGGGGATTGGATGCCGCCTTGCGATACACCGGCAGAAGTATTACTCCAGGAAGACAAGGTCTCCGATGCAGATACGTTGCCGGCGACCGAACAGGTAAGTTTGAGCGGTTCAGCAGTGCATCCGACGAATATGAATTCAAGATCCGAGTTCAATCTGAATTGGGAATGTTCTAAATTCGGACGGACAGAGTTTGGATCTAGCGCGTGACCCCTCATGCAAGTAGTACATACAATGCCTACTTCGGACCGACATTTCTCGGATTTGGATCGGATGCATTCATAGAGCAGTCCGCCGCCGGTGGCCCGTGTTGCTCTATGGATGCAGTGCAGAACAACCACTGGCACGACGTCTGGTACTGTAGTGCCAATAATTTTTTTACGGACTTACGTCAGTGGTACTACAGTGCCAATATGCCGACTGTACGGAAATATTAAATTTCTGGTTAGACTACGGCTCTTTCATACGTTATCTGTGGTTTTTAATACACTAGAAGAATTATAGATGGCTCTGAAACCAAGTGCGGTGCATTTTTCATTACTCTGTGGTTGTGACAACGAGTTGAAGTCAGCCGTGTTTTCGTGTGTGAGAACGTGAAAGTGTCACCGTAATTATGTCGTCAGTACTTATGTTTTATTGCATATTTCTAATAATGTAATATATTAAATTTTTCTAGACAATGTACACGTTACAATGGTGTATAATTATCATACTCTTTTATTCTCCAAAGGTGATACATTTTGCAAAAGAAGTTGATGAGTGCCGTTTGAGTTTGTTTACGATCGGTTTCTGGTTTGGATTACGGACTGTAGAAATTGTTTACAAGAGTAATGACTCCTTAATTTCATGAAATAAACTATCTAGAATAATTATTTATATACAACAAATCAATTACGTTTATATTTTTAACAGATTCAACGAAATAAAAAATGTGATACGCAGCGTTCAAGTGCTTGGCACTGGAGTGACCAATAACGTTTGTAAATGTAAGGTTTGTGCAGACGAGATTTCGGTGTAGGATTTTTGAGTTCAGCTGATGTGTTTGGGTTGCATATTTTTGTGTTGGTTTATAATTTACATTATTTCAGCTTTTTATTTACGCATTTGGTTAATTTATTCTGCACTGCACTTTAGCATATCTTTCCATTTGCACGGCAATAACTACTACTTATCTCTTCGATCAACAATAGTGTAATTGTTAATCGAAGACTTATCTAATATAATTATAGTGTAATTATAGTGTAGTAGTATTAATGCGTAGTTTAAAAGATCTAAGGGAACAGACAACGGTAGCGACTATGTCTAAAACATCTAAAAATTTTAAATCTTATTTTTGCCATGTTTCTAGAATAAATAATTAATAATAAATAACAATGTATTTTAAAAATAGTAAAAACAAAAACACCACGAAAAGTACAATAATTATATTCAGTGCTAAATAGTCAAAAATAAATCGCTCGTCTGCACAGTCCCGGGCGGCCATATTGCTTGTTAAAACAACTCTCGCGAGTACCGAACGTCGGACCGGGGAATCTTGTTTTGAACTATTTATTTTATCTACTTCTCATGAATGTAATACAAATCTTTTGCTATCATCATGAAGGAAATATAGTCTACTTTATTTATATATTTTTATAACTGTTACAAATAGCATATTTAAATCACGAAAAATAAAATTGCCGGGAAATCAGTAAAAAATATTTACTTTTTTAAGTTTAAAATTTTTTTAAAGTATATCCATGTAAGTTTGGAGCACATGTTTTTATTTAAGTTTATTCTCTATACGCTAACGTAATCAATGGTATTTTTTATTTTGAAATTGCTTTAATACTTTTCATTTGGCAAACGTTTTTATCGGGGAAGATCCACGGCATTTTAGTAGCGCTGGTAATCGGTTGCGCTGTGACGTAAGTCCCACATGACAGCTCGCGAGCGCCGTCGTGCCAGTGGCTGTATGCATAGAAAGCTACAAGGATCTTTTGGCGCCTTAATGACATTGACAGGGGGGCGTTGTTGGTAAACATCCGTAGGCAGAGAAAACTACTGTCTACGTAACATCTGTGGTAAATATTCGTGAAATTGGTGAAATTGTCAGAAACCAGAAATTCTATTGACAAAACAACATGGCGGCGTTAGTTCAGGTCTCAGAACAATAACAGTTATTGTACTGAGGTTCAGATTTTGGCTACGCGACAAAATAAAATAACCTTTGTCGGTGAGTAGGTATCGCATTTGTACATTTAGTATTTTATCTATGCTTATCATTAAAGTTTTTGAAAGAAAACTTTTCTTCAAAGAAGCAGAGACTAGCCTTCATCCTTCTCTGAGATATGAACTATGATTTCCTTGGATTTCCTACACAATGTCAGATGACAAATATGTCAGTGACAACAATAATGCAAGATTAAATTAAAAAATAAACCCAAATTCAATGTTCAAAATATACTTAGATGTAAGTGAATGTACAAGAAACTTTGACAAGACGAAGGCAACGTAGCTTTCGCATAACCAATTTTCTGTTCGCAAAATCCCAAGTGACTATGTTCCGTCCACCTCATTGTAACTTCGGAAGGCTTCGAGGGCCTTTCGTGACGGCGAAGCTGATGCAGCCGATACATCCGGCGCGGCAAAAACAGCCGACGAGATGGTACAAGAAATTCGTAATGAATGATACCCTGGCGCAGGTCGAGAGAGACTGCGAGAGGTTCTGTACGGTACCTCAGTTCCCGCTGCAAAAGGTCTGTGGTTGATAACTGATAGCTACGTGGTTAGGTATTGTTTACCTTATTAATATTATAAATACAAAAGTAACTCTGTCTGTCCGTTACCTCTTCACGCCTTACCGGCTGAACTGATTTCGATTAAATTTGGCGAAGAAGGTTGCATAGTATCAAGTGTAGGTTGTTCCCTGTCACCGAGAGGAGGGCTGTGTCCCAGCAGTGGGAACATTATAGGCTAATGATGATTCATCATCATTTACAGAGTTCATAACCTAGGTACACTTCAGTGTAGGTTATGAACTCTGTAGAGATGAATATTTGAAATGCTATGTGACATGAAAAAAAAAAAACTACGTACTGAGGTAACTAGTTGTAAGAAAAAAACGTATGTTCGTGTTGTGATAAAAGAAGAACAATATTAATAAAATATCACCTCAATCTAAATCGTGCTAATTACCTAATACCTAACAAAAAAGACTCACACCGACAGGGCTAAAACAGAACGTTTATTACAATGACGTAAATAATTATTCGTGAGTGCAAATCATCTGTTACTTTAAAATAGAACTCTGCTAACTAAAGCGGAATGAATGCGACTTCAAAGAGGTTAGTCGAGTTATCCGCAACAGGACCATGAGCTGGGTTAAGATAAAATATACTGTTATCCCGGTAGAACGTCCCCGTGGCATAATTTCCGACCTCCACGAGGTCGAGGCCGCGGGAAAAAGCTAGTTATTCTATAACAATGTGGTTTTGCAATGGCGTTGATTTCCAAGTATAGAATAAGACTTGACCTTAGTGCTACACGCAACGCTGTACGTAATTACCTACACTTGCTGACCTAGAAGCTTGCTTGCTTACCTAGACTTGCTTGCGTAGATGAGCTGTAGGTGAGGCGCCATTTCTACCAACTATATTCTGCAAAAAAAATTGGTGTTAAGGCTAGTCTAGTATCTACCTACCTACCTGTAAGTTGAATTTACTAGTAACCAGTCATGAAATCACAACGTTCTGTTACTTTAACGCTTGCAATTCGTAAAAGCCTAGAAAGGCGTCCCAACAAAATCCAGCTTGGTTGTATTCCCTTAGGTGACCGTGGTAGGTGCCGGAAGTGATGTGGGCCGCATCGCTTGCCTGTTCCTGAAGCAACAGAAAGTCGTCAAGTTCCTGGCCATGTACGAGGAATCTCCGGAGTCGGGTGTCCTCGGCGTGGCTACTGATATTGCGCACATCGACACGAGCTGCGTAGTCGCAGCTTTCCAGGGACGCATGTTCCTCAAGGACGCTCTGCGTGTAAGATTTAAAGAATCAATCAGACCATTTCAATTCAAAGAACGCATCATAAAACCCAATATAGGTAGGTTACCTACCTCGTCATTATCATCATCATTATTCTCCCCATCATGCCCTGTTCCCAATTGATTTGTGGTCGGCGCAACAATTATATATTTTGTCCATACTTCTCTAAAGTCCCCGTCACGAGAAGCTATAAATTTTGTAAATAAAGAACTTCTACTGAGTTACGTAGCGACAATTATAATCAACAACAAATAATCCCAAATTCAATCAACTCAAAGTGACATACGTGTACTAAGAAACTAACGAGCAATTTCAGTTGGTCGGGTTATAGTTTAGCGAT
Source organism: Brachylomia viminalis (assembly GCA_937001585.2). Lineage (NCBI taxonomy): Eukaryota > Metazoa > Arthropoda > Insecta > Lepidoptera > Noctuidae > Brachylomia > Brachylomia viminalis. The sequence goes on along the minus strand of OW443302.2, from coordinate 5,431,119 downwards.
ATAAAGCGCTGTCGTCTAATGTTTTGTGGTACTGGAACGCGTCTGACTCATGGAACGTAAACATTTGGGCCGCCATCTTGAAGTAAGTTCACGCTGACACTGTCAATGCTCATTCGAGTTTCAAATGCGTCTCAGTTTGTTTGTGTTGTTTTCGCGGATTAGGATATATTGTTTGTTAATGTTGTCTTTTTTTTTAACTGTTTTTTCTTTTCTTTGATACCAAGGTTGCAAACCTCTGAATGTGTGTTTACAAAATTTATAGCTTCTCGTGACGGGAACTATAGTAGTCAATAACTCGTTAATTACACCTCTAGCCATATAATTTTTCACACACACCTTGTCTTTGTTCGTCCTCTGCTCTTATAGCCATCCGCTTTCATACTCAAAACCTTCCTCAGGACATTTTCCTCATTCCTACGCATTACATGCCCATACCACGACAGCTGATTTCCATACACATTTTATTTGTTTTTCTGTTTAAATAAAAAAACTAAAACAAACACTAATCGACGTCGAGCAGTCGATATTAATCGCTTCAAAACATATTCGATATCCCATGTCTTTAAATAATACACTCATGGTCGATGGAAGACACACAATCCATCAGTATGGACGGTCGTTACCTACTAGTCAATTCCACACCGTATCTACATCTGTCGACAAATATCGACCGTACTAATCCGGATGCTTTGGTAAGATGGGCTGGTGTCCGCAACTCCACGTTTTTTGCGTACGGATTCGGATGCCTTGCAACAGACTGGATCGGCCTGATCGTCGATGTCATCGATCGACCACAGTCTGCTTGCACCTTCACCTAAATAGGCTTTGTAGAGCGTCGTCAGTTCTAAAGCTAGATGTTTCGTATAAGCACCCGGGTACTGGATGGATTTATTAAATCAGAACGACATAAAGCCAATTACACTGTTTAGAAACATAATACTTAAAGTATGCACAACAAATAGTGACAAACACAATATACTCTTTCACTGAGTCTTCTCGCAAATAGCCAGATATTTCAATAGTATTACCTTCCATTAATTAGTGAATAGATCCAGTCCAGCACTAGATTCGTGGAGAGGGTTGAGTGCGTTCAGCATTAGCGGAATGAGTAATTATGTTCTTGTGACCTACAGGAAGCAGACGTGGTCCTGATCTGCGGCGGTTCGTACCTACCGCCATCATGCTGCTACATGATGGACCGCGACCTCTTCTTCCGCAACATGCAGCATGTGCGCACAGCGACGCTTGCGGTCGCGCAGTTCTGTCCGCATGCCATCGTGGCGGTCCAGACGCCGCCGGTCGACTGCAACTTTGCGCTTTGCGCTCATGTTAGTTAAAAAAGATTTTCGGAACGAAGTTCCTTAAGGCAGGCTGCGGTAAGAGTTGACTGGCATAAATCGACACGTAAGGAAAAAGCGTTATGCCCCCCCATGCGACTTTCTCTCTCTCTCTCTCTGTCTCTTTCTTTTATAAATGAGTGTGTGCGTGCGTATATCGCATAATACCGTCCCTGACAGTGGTACCCCGGCTGCACAGGTTTTTTTTTATTAGAAATCTGAGAGAATCAGGTCTTTTGGTAGGTACTACGATATCGTTCATGGCGATATTTTGGCAAATACGAGTGGGTAGCTGACTAGCTGTTACTTAGTTTCTACTCTAGGTAGTATTTATTAACCCCGACTAGACTACAGTCTGTTTTTTTTTCTAATAAATGAGTTCGTGGTGGCGGCCATCCATGGATGTGCGGCTTAGCGTACGGTTGACTGTACTATACTCTTTTCAACCTCAGACCCTAAAGCTGTCGCACGTGTACGACAAGCGGCGAGTCCTGGGTGTGAACTCGATCAACGCAATGCGAGCCAATCAGCTGTTCTGTAGCAAGTACGGTGGCGACCCCACGAAGAGCAACCTGCCAGTGGTCTGTGGGACCGGACGCTGTACAAGAGTCCCAGTGTTCTCGGTTGGTAAAGCGGTTACTGGCTGCTGCACAGCTCCAGATCAGGAATCCGTAAGTAAACGATGGTACTTATACTGAGGGTCAGGTCATACCAAGAGGCGACGATGCTTGACGAGGCCAGTTGTTTCACGCTGCGCAGCGCGGGGCCGCGAAACGCAACGTGTCGAATGTGTGCCTTTTTGTGTAGTAAATAAAGTTCTTTATTGTATCGCTATCTTAAAGATTTCGCGCCTCGTCGCGTCGCGTTGCGTTTCGGTAAGCTGTAAGCATTTTGTTCAACAGCAAATATCAGAGTTTGGTACCCGTGATCTGTAGTTTAAGTTGCAACCAGACTGCAACGTTGATCGGTGATATTCGGGACCTATTTTCACACATAAATAATTATGATAATGATGACATTTTGAGGCGATCAATGTCACCTGGTCGATGCCGCTCGGTCGATCACAATCTTCTTGCACCAGTTGCTCCTTTAGATAAATGATAAATTTATTTATTTCTGTAAGTGTGTTACACCCTCCTACTGGGTGAAGCTGCTCCTATGTTGACCTTTCGTCCTGCCTTCGCTTTAGCAGTTTGCTTCAACATCTACGTTGTTTTTTCATATATTATACTGTCCTATTGCAATCCATGGCTGGACTTAGTAGGAGCTATCGCGATGCTTTTCTTAGTTGTGTTTGCATGTGCAGTCAGGCAAATTAATTGTTAAGCAAATTGACACCCTACGTCAATTTGCCGTGTTATAACAATTTCATACAACTGTCAAAAAATTACAGTTGTAATTTTAATATATGGAAATTTTAAGCTGGTAGTCAATTTGTTTAACAGTTAATTTCCTAGACTTGACAATGTTTGTTCATGTCGATATAGTTGAACTGCTTGTCGCGACTGGTTCGCGAAGCAGACGACCTCATCTGCTCGGTCAAGAGCAACAACGAGCAAGGGCATCTCTCCATCGGCTTCTCTACCGCAAGATTTGTAGTATGCCTAATGAAAGGTACCTAAATTCGATACATTTTGAAGAATTATTACAAAAAACTTTTTAACAAAAAAAAAAACACTACAAAATGAAAAATAACTTTAATTTCGGAAGTCGGTGTCTTTGGCTCTGTATTTTAGTTTTTGCCACTGACTTCCTAAATTAAAGTAATTTTTCACGTTGTAGTGTTTTTTTTTCAACTGTTGGGACTGTTTTGTGGGCTACCCCTAGTTGACCACAAAAAAGTTTTGACCCATTTGGATAAGTCTGGGTATACAAAAAAGCTCGAAATTAGGGTGCCACACGAGCTCTTACTCTTGAATTTACAAATCTCCAACAAGACTAGTACGTACATAGGTCTTTTATAGATACCAATGAGTTCAAATGTTGATAAGCGTGCTTATTTTTAACCTGAAAATACTTATAATTTGGTAAAATTAATAGCAAAATGCATCTATTCGCTGAGTTTCTGCATACCTGAAAAAATATAAATGTAAATATAATAGGTATGTTTGTATATAAATTAAGAAAAAAACTTTTTCCCCACCTAATATGATTAAAGTTATAAATGACCTTATAAACAGAGGTCGGAATTATGTAGTAGGTAGGTACCTACTTGCATCGAAATGTTGATATTATTATGGATCTTCCCGGGATTTCTAATGGAAAATCCCGTGTGGCCAACAATATTACAAATAAATAATAATAAAAACCTCAGAGATAGACAGACAAATAAAACAAAGTTAAATTAACATACAATTTTTATTAGTATTTACTTTAATTCACAATACAAATTATTTCTCATAGTTATACCTCGCCTTTTTTATAAATAAGAAAATACTTTGCTTCTAGCCTAGACTCGTCGGGGACTCTCGGGGGTTGCTTATTCAAACGGCCCATCAGAATCATTTTCCTTGTTCGATTTATTCGAAGCACCACTAAGATTTGAAGTGTTCGCTTCCGACATTACTGTATAACTTTTTTATTTAATAATTCACGGGATTTTTCTGGTCTTTAAAATTAATCTCGGGATTTGAGGCATATCCACTATATTCTTTCGCTGTATGAAATCAGTGTAAGTACATAAATAACTTTAACTAATTCCGACCTCTGCTTATAAAGCAGTAACCATTGGACAATATACCTATATATCTGCTGTCCAGGACTATTCGAGACGACGACACTCATAGACAGCGCGCTCGTGCAGCAGGGCAACCCGGAGAAGTGTTATGACATGAAGTACTGTGCCACACCCGTGAAGGTCGGCAAGAGAGGCATATCTGAGTACGTAGTGCCGGAATTGAGTCCCGCGGAGAAGGAGTTGCTAGTGCAGGCCAGGTGAGTACGCCACGTGGATATTGTCTAGAATTTGACAAACAGACGGCATTTTTCGGCGAGTTCCGTAGTCAAATGGCAAAAACAGGACACTTATAATTTCTGTCATGTCTGTCTGTCCGTCTGGATGTCGCACAGCCTGTTTATTCTGAAACTAGACTATTTTCATCGATGTAGTGCATATATCGATGAAAATTTGAAAGAATGTGTTTCCTATGTACCTAAATAATAGTGTAGCGGAATTCCGAAAAAAATATTGGAATTTGCTATTTAAGTCTATAGTTTTTGTGATATGGGGTATTTTCGGTTACAACTGCAGAACTATGAAATACAAACTTATTTTTGTGTATTTATTTAGCTCAACTGCGGGACCTTTCACTATGCGAGGTCCGACATACATTATGCAGGTTTTTTCTGTGGTTGTTTTATTCTTGCGTATTTTTTTTAATAGTCGTCCTTATAACAACTCAAACGCAGCTTCAGCTATCTGCAATATAATTATTTCTATGGCTGTTAAAAAGAGATAAACATACACCAGGCTTTGGGTGACATAGCTGATAGCGGGTTAAATTACCTTAAATATGTGTAAAAATAGCTGGTTATTAATCGATAAGAAAGCATTGGCCGAATGCGTGCGGTCCCCGAAAATGATCATGATTTGATGGCTTACCTATCGATTTGTTGTTTAGTTCATTATATAAAACTGTGTAACATTAAGAAAGAAAGAAAGAAAAATATTTTATTTGGACACGCACAGGAAATAGGTACAAACAAGAAAAAAAAAACATTAAATCTAACAAAATCATGAAAACATTAATTAATGAATGACGGCCAGATTTTGTTGATATATGTTAATAATAATATTAGTCCTCCAGACCGTATTTCGGCCATGGCGGCCAATTTCAATGGAGACTAGCCTTCGGCGAGGGAGATATTATAGTGTAACCAGTGTGTTGTGCGCTGACACAGATGCACTCTCTCTCTTCCCTCACTCTCATTTGGACCGATGGGACGGCAAGCAGTCTGACACGACCACTGGGAGAGAGATCAAACGCAAGACCAACGGCTTAACGTACTTTCCGAAGCACGAGGATATCACACCGCCAACTTCCAAACTCGGGGCTGTTACTAAGAAATTCCTAATGGAAGACCCAGTAACAATTTGCACGATCTGAAATTCGAACTCAGCTGCTGAATCTACGCTCAGCAGTCGCGCTTGCGATCATGAGACAACGGGGCAGTATACATGGTGGCAGGAACATCGACGTGCAGGATTCAGTACATTATTCTAGATCCTTGCGTAAAAATTTTTTGTCAGTGATTTTTTGAAATAGCTGTTCCATACATTTTGACCGCGTAGTATTGCACTTTTTTCTATGGACAGCAGATTTTCTTTTTATAACCGACGAAAATTTTCTGGGCTAGGGGGATCTTCATGTGCTGAATTCGTAGTTGCAGTTTGCGTGTCTATGTCCTTCATCATCAGCCTACAGCAGTCCACTGCTGGACATAGGCCTCTCCAATTGCACTTAATTTAGTTCAATTCTCGGCAACTCTCATCCAGCTGTTACCAGCAACCCTCCGAAGATCATCGCTCTACCTAGCCTGAGGGCTTCCTACTTTACGTTTGCCGACTCGTGGTCTCCACTCATGAACACGTCTACCCCAACGGTCATCGGTTCTATGGCTAATATGGCGGGTCCATTGCCACTTCAGCTTGCTTATTCTGTGAGCTATTTCGACAACTTTGGTAATCTGCTGGATCACCTCATTCCGGATTCTGTCCTGAGGGACTCCAAGCATAGCTCGTTCCATAGAGCTTGCTGAGCGACCTGGAATTTCTAGACCAGCCGTACCGTGAGTGTCTACGTTTCGGCTCCGTAAGTCATAACAGACAGAACGCACTGATTAAAGATTTTAGTCTCTAGGCTCTGCGGAATACGTGACGAGAAGACTCGACGATGCTTCCCAAACGCTGCAGAACCCAGCCGAATTCTTCTGTTGGCCTCCTTCTCAAAGTTGTTCAATCCAAACTCCAGGGTTTGCCCGAGGTAAACGTATTCACAAACAACCTTAAGAGCACCGCCATTAACAGCAATTGGTCCCGGAGTGACGTGTTCGTTACACATAACCTGGGGTTTGTCCAAGTTCATCCGGAGACCAATGGGTATAGAAGAATCAACTAGGCCGTCCAGCATCTGCTGCAAGTCATTCAGCGATTCAGCCAGTATGACGATGTCATCTGCAAATCTCAAGTGTGAGATGTACTCGCCGTGCTTCGATGTACTTCCCAGTTCAGCATCTTAAACACAACCTCCAATGCGTTAGAGAACAATTTCGGGGAAGAACGACTCCTTGTCTCACCCCTCTGCGTAGGAGGATATATTCAGTTCGCTAAGTCCTGAGTTTGGATGGTCATTGTCACGTTTCATAAAAACACCTCAGCACTTGGATGTATACCAGTCGACTTGGCATCGCTGCAGATACTCCAAAACAGACCAGGTCTCGATAGAGTCAAAAGCCTTCACATAGTCCACAAACGCAAGACACAGGGGCCGATTATACTCATCGGACTTCTGTATAATTTGTCGCACTGTGTGGATGTGGTCTATGGTTCTGTATCCTACTCCTAGAAATCCAGACTGCGCCTGTGGCTGAAACTCGTCGAGTCTTCACGCTAGAAGATTTCTGATGACTCTTGAAAACAACTTTTATATACGTGGCGTAGGAGCGAAAAGGATCTGTAATTCTTTGAAAATTATCTCCCATTTTAAAAAAGAGAACAACTTTGCTCATTCTCCACGCTTCTGGAGTTCTCCCAATGAACAGGAGAGAGTTGAAGAGCTCCAGAAGCTCTATCAGTGCAGGACTTCCTCCCGCATTTAGGAGCTCGGTCGTAATCCCGTCCTCACCAGGGGATTTTCAATTTTTAAGCTGTTTAAGAGCCGCCTCGATTTCGTCTTGGCTAACTTCTGGCAGGTCTTCCGTGAAATGGAGAGCTAAGGTGGCTCTGGAATCCTCATTTTCAGGATCAGGTCGAGATGCATGCGATGCGTACAATTGGCCGTAAAAGATTTCGACTTCCGAAAGGAACTCCAGCTTCGAAACGATTATATCCCCACTAAATGTACTCGCCACCTTGTTTATGCGGGACGGGGAAATAAACGTATGTTAATATGTATAGGTAAGGAAGTTGAGCCAAGTTTTCTGAACAAGGTATATTTGACCTCGTAATAGCTGTACAACTTTTCACAACAATCCCTACTAAATTTAAACTTTACTAAGGTTGATACTACTAAAAGCCGCGCCGTGCGAGCACACGATCGTCGCGTTTATGTGTCACTTTTTGTTCGGGAAACCGGAACGTGTGGTCGCGCAGACAGAGTTTACTGTTGCATAGACCTTTGTCGTTTTATGACGTGCTAGAGACATTCAACCTTAGGTTGCTGAAGCAATTATGAGGCCAGACATGTATCTCAACATAATACCTATTGTGTGACGTTTCTGATATCTAATTGTTGAATGATTTAAGTGTTGTGGGAGAGGTACTTCAATGAAAGATATTCTTAAAATAATAATTATTCATGGAATCGTTTTACGTTTTTATATCATGACATACACTTGTCAGCTCTCCAAGCTGACCCCTAATTTTGTTTCTGCCTTCTAAATTCATATAAGCGTTTATCTCACAACCATATGCCATTATCTTGTATTTCCTCGAAATGGTTGCAAGGTAGAGCCACACAGGTTACGATCTCTATAGTAGGTACCTATCTCGTTTTGAGTGAAGGTGCCCAACTAATTGCAATGCCAAGATTCTATAAAAAACCAGGATACGGTGTTGTTTACCATAATTATGCAACATTCTTTTTCTACCGAACACTAATGATTCTAAATTATATTTACTAGGTGTGACTTGGAAGACATGTTGAACCTGGGCAAGTGCTTCGCAGTCGGCGATGAGTACTACTTGCACCCTTGCAAGTACTACCAGCCTGGATGTAGTTGCGAGGTCTGCCGATCTTGCAAGAAGAGCACTATCTAGGGATAATGGACCAGGAAAATATTTTGATATTGCTCGCACGGCTAAGTTCACGTCAGTAGTATCGGAGACAGTAGTCATAGTAGTATAGCCAATGTCGGACGCTTCACGTTTTGTAAATGTTTGCCTTTAATTCGGAATTTTTTACTTGAAGTGACCCGTATGAAAACAAAATGAATCAAAAGTGAAAAATGAATTCATTCGTGCACTCCATGCCCACCGAATGATCGAAAAATTTAATGACAGGGGCAGATGAACATTCAGCCCTATATAGTTTAGTCTGTGTCGTGTGAACATGGAGTGAAACAAAAATGAACATTCACCCAAGTGACACGTCTGATAACGGCTTTTGTGGTGCGAAATAAAGACGCTGGTAACATTTAATTGACTACTGCTAATTACTATGAATTTGAGCGAATGTAATATGCTAACTCCTATAATTGTGAATAATAACTGTTTATTATATCCGTAGTTATATAATTATATTTAAATGTCTTTAACCAATCAATAAAAATTAAACCTGGTAGTCGAAACTGTAAAAAATAACGCATACCTAATTATTGTTTTTTCCAAAATTGTGAAAAATTCAAAACAACATGTTATAGAAATCGAACAATAAGTCTAAACACTCATAAAATGTAAACGTAAACAATAAAAATGTATGAGAAAAATGTACACACACTTTTATTTTACACGCAGGTCGAAGGCAATAATTCATAAAAAAAATACTATGACAAAACAGGTATTATATGTTGGAGGAAACACAGCAATGATATGAGGACGCAGTCCATATGATTCTGTGAAAATACGAGAATAAAATCGGTAGGAATATCGAGTATACCTTCTTATTTCTGGCACCTGCGGACCTAAGGGTTAATACTATACCGCCATTTTAGCTCCTTGTTTCATTGCTGTGTTTTCTCCAACAATATGTCGAAATCTCTGATTTGTGTAACAGATTCGTACTATAGGCAAGCTTATTTTGTAAATATAGAATGGCTTTTGATTTAATGAATGAATTGATGAATTTACACTATGTGACTTATTCCAGTGCAACCATCTTTTCAATGGGGCACTATAGGTGCTCAAGTTGAGGGACGCCAGCTCTTTTTCAATAACTGCTGCTCGTCCCGACTCCAATAAGTTACTCGATCCTCCCACCCCCAACTTTCCAAGCCTGAAACCTTAGCTTGTCTACTTGAGGAGGGCTCAACATAGTCATCCAGTCTAACAGAACGCCCTTCAGGTTCTCTATCGGCAGAGGGCTAGCACACTTGGCTGGAGATCCGGGAAACAGAAGCACTAGGTCCACCGTGGCGCTAACACATAGTATGTCATGCTCGAAGGTGGGTATACCCACGCTGTTTGTAACACCCATTTTTGACTGAAAGCGTCGCAGAAAAGCGCCAAGCCATTTCTTGAGTCTAAAGTCACATACCTTGGGACGACATCGGTTTCTCTTGTTGCGAAGAGAACGACTTCGGGAACTCCCCACCGTCTGAACATTGCCTCCGTGGCTGATGGTAGCAGATGTCGATGCCCACTCGGGTACTGGTCTGCCCCTTGATAGGCAATCTGCAATGCCGTTCAGGTTCCCTGGTAAGTGAATGCTATCATCGGTTCAATTCCGACAACCTGGTTGTTAGCCCCAGTAAGTTTAACGCACGAGTTGCCCTGATTCAGCATGAATGCCATTAAAGGTCTGTTATTTGACTGTATTATAATGTGGACATTTCGCAACAGTGCACCGTTTTTTTTTTAGGGCGGGAAATCATCAAATAACTTCTCCCGCTCTGGGCAGAGCGGGAAGGCGTGTCAGACTCTTACTGACTAAAACCCACCCGTGTTCTTTCAGTTGCCTTGCCTGTGCCAGAAGCCACGGTATCCCTGTCGGACTTTGCCGCAACCCTGGCAGGCATCGGCCCTAGCGGACCCCGGCATTAATGCTGACATCTCTTTGAGGCGCGCGTGGAACACAACGCGCCATCGATCTGGGCCTGGTCCTTATCGAACGGCGAGCCGCCCATTGCCCGCCGTTCGCAAGCCCGCGTTTACAGTGGCCGGGAAACGGCTTGCGATCCCCGACGCCCAGGGCGTCTCCTGCGGTGGCTAGGGGCGTGAGGGCGCGAGTTTTGCCTCTCCTTCGCGAACATTACTGCTTCGCAAAAGGAGGTGACGGCTTCCCAAGCCCTCTCGCTCCGTACCATGGCCAGGACCAGGGCCGGACGCGAGAGATCGCCACGGCCAATCGCCTCCACGAGGACACGGTGGTGCTCCGCCAAAGCCGGGCAGACCTCCACCGTATGCTCCACTGTGTCCTCCGGGCGATCCACACAATGGTGACACCCGGGCGTTTCCTCACACCTTATCTAGTACAGGAATCTCCCGAAACAGCCGTGTCCAGTGAAGACCTGCGTCAGGCGGAAGGTGAGGACGCCGTGGCGCCTCTCTAGCCACTCCTCAAAGAGGGGACTTATCGCCGCAATTGTGGCTTGCCCAGCGCTGGGTTGCGACAGTCGCACTCTCCATGCCGCCCTGAGATCCCGCCGGAGCTCTGTCCGTTGTGCCGTGATTTCTCGCGGCAGCGGAGTTACGCCCCGGCGTTTCGCCTCCTTGCGCCACTCCCATATGTGCGCGAGGACTTTTGCCTCCAGATCCCATGGCAGTAATCCGGCAAGGAGGCTCGCCGCCTCACCGGAGACCGTACGGTATCCCCGGACCAGCCGGGTGGCCATGACCCTTTGGGGCGCGTTTAACCGGCGGGCTGGCCGCCGCCTCAAGGAACGCGCCCAAACCGGTGCCCCGTAAAGGGAATTGGACCGCACAACAGTGCACCCCGGGACCCGATGACGGCAAAAACGGCATACACCTCCTTCATGTTGGAGTGCCAGGCTTTTTGGTTAGTAGCCCACTTGCCTGAGAGGTATTGACTGTTTAAGTTCGCTCCCCAGCCCGCATCCGTTGCGTCTGTAGTTAAGAAGTGTGTTATTTCTCTCTTGTGTAGTGGGATTGGACTGCCCTCTATCGCATCCAACCACCACCGCAAGTCCTCTCGCACTCTGAGGCACAGTGCTCCCTTCTGGCCTTTCTGAGTAAATCTTCTCAGAAAGAACTGTGCCCTGCGACAGTGAAGCCGGCCCCGAGGGACCGCAGTGTTGGCCAAATTTAGCATGCCCAACGAACATTGATGCTCTCTTAATGAGCAGCTGTCTTGGCTCAATTTGTTTGTGAGGGAGCATTTATACCCAGAACTTTCCGGGTGGGCAAGGATACTGTCTGGTTCTGAGTGTCCAAGACCAGCCCTAAGTATTCCAAATTGCGTGTGGGCTCGGTTATGGAGTTCTGATAATTTATATGCCAACCTAAACATTCCAAGATGGCCACCATTTCCGCAACCTGTGCCTTAAGCTTGGATTTGTCCTGACAAGCCAGGAGATAGTCGTTTAGCTATATTAAGAGGCGTACACCCCGATGCCGGAGGATTGGTGCCATCCGGTTTGAAACCGCTGCAAATGGGGTGCCAAGGACAGGCCGAACGGTAGTGCTGGAAGATTTCTCCTTCGTAAATAACCCATAAAAACCTTAAGTGAGTTTCCGCGACACTCAGATGGAAATAAGCCTGTTGAAGATCGATCTTCACTAACCAGTCATTTGCCTGAAGAAAGTCTACTACATCTATCTGTGATATTATATGAAAATGTTTTGTCATTACATAATATATACAACGTGTCGTTTTGCATCCTCGTCAAATTTCAGGAGGTGAAAGACATAAATAATCAAATAATAATTACGATCCTGCTCAATAATTAATACATACTTGTTTTTTTTGATATTGAAGTTTGACAGTATTTCAGAATACTCCACTTTTAAAGAACAGAATCGCCCCGTTGCGTATGCGGTAGGCAGTGTCGCACGACTATGTCGCTGTGTGTGTGCGTTACAGTTACAGCGTCGTTACAGGGCGGTATCATACGGGCCCTAAACATGCCGATTCCCGAAAATTAAAAAAAAAAACCTACTTATTTTAATATTGATTCGTATCGAGAATCATTAGCATAGTTACCTCCTCGAATTTGACGAGGATGCAAAACGACACCTTGTATTTAGAGCCTTGCGGTCGAAAATTGGGCGCAAAACCCCATCTGATTTCTTTAATAGGAACATTTTGAGAAGAAGCCCCTTGGTCAGTGTTGAGGAGTTCCTGGAACATAAATCCGCATGATGACTGCTTCTGTCGTTATGCATATAAAATTTGCACGCTTCTAACTAATAATAATAAGACAAACATGTTTCTTCACATTATTAACACTACCATCTTTTAAACCATGCTATTAGCAAATAAATGATATTACTATTACTAGTCATTGGTATTTCTAAAATACCCTTGCTTTCCAACTCCTTGACCAGTTGTAACTTTAAGTTCTAAAAATCTAACCCTATCACTAACTGGGATAATCTTCTTATCGTCAATATCGGTGTTTAAAGAACCCCAATCAGGCCCTGCAGTCTCGACATAGTTAGCAATCGTTTTCGGTTGCTAAGCCCTAAACAATTCAGATGTAAATGTTGATGTAAATGTTTGGTAGTCTCGACACTCAAATTTATCGGTTGATACCTACCGGTACCTACCTAAAATACCAGTAACAACCGATAAATTTGAGTGTGGAGACCACCAAATATCGTTACATCTGGATTGTTAGGACTTAGCAACCGAAAACGATTGCTAACTATGTCGAGACTGCAGGCCCTGAGAGACAGCGACTCCGGCCGAGTAGGTAATGAACGGTAAATAAATGTAATGAACGGTTCCCAAATACTTTCATTGTTGCATATGACAAGATGTTACGAATCAACACTTAGTTATAGTACTAGGTACCTATTACAATACCACTATCTTGTGGGTCTACACTATTAAAACCACGGAGCTTAAACTCCGTGATTATAACAAAAGGCTTAAATAACTCTAAATATACGACCTTTGTGACAATAAAGTATCAATACGAGGATCGCTGCAAACCGGTTTCGACTTGTACTTACGGTTGCGTGCCGAGGTACGAGAACGCTTATTAGGCAGGGGTGACGCCGTGCCCTCCTTAAACTCCGAGGATGAGGAGGAGCTGCTTTCCCACGCTCCAGAGCTTGTTGACGATAATTATTCTCCATCCAAAGCAACAGTACCGGCTCGCTCGTGGTTCTCATTACCACCTATTGGCTCCATTTATTGCTGAAATGCACTGCTGTGATTCCAAAAAACACTAAAAATACACTCACTAACACATTTAATACTCATCTAACTCTGTTACAGTGGTTAATTTATGTTTTACAAAAAAAGGACAATTCGTTCAATTTTATAAGTTAAGTCCCAGACAGTCCCAACAAACAAACTAAGCTTATAAAATTAGGTCTATAAGGACTAAACTCTTATACTTGTTATAAAAGAGCATTTATTATGTTAATGTTCCTTATAGTGGCACATTATTAGAAGATTTGGCTAATATTACCTCTATTCTTATAATTTGGCTGGGTAATAAATCCAATTAATACGGCTACAATAAAGGTTCGAAATGTGTTCTTCATATAGAGGCTTGTTACATTGCTTTTTAGCCATATAATATTCAAAGTCATATAAAGGCTTTTAATATGGTCAATTATTCTTAGAAAAGTAATGCACAAGGTAACTATGACGCTTTTTAACTTATAGGAGCATTTGATAAGACGTCTATCCAACAAACGAGTACTAACATTGTATATGATCTTTACAAGGATGAAAGCAATCCGAATTCCCTTATACAGTGATTATAAAGATATTATTCTCTACATGGTAACATTAAAATGTTTTACATAACTAGTGTACATCATACATCAACATAACTATTCGCCATTTTGAAAGTACAGCAGATTGTGTGAATTTATTACGGAGTGGAATTTACATTAATAAAATTGATTCAAAATACTGGAAGAAGTTTAAAAGGAGCGGTGGTTACAGAAGAGAAGTAAAAAAAGGCTACGAAGACATAGTTGGGAGCATTACACCCACCACCTCTACTCCTATGATGCTACAAAATGACCAAGCCGATACCGATGAATCAGCCAGTGGTTCCGCAGCGGATTATTTTATAGAATATGAGAATGAAAAGGAACCCAGTGAGGAAGAATATAATTGTAGCGATAGTAACAGTGATAAAGACATATTTTTAAATGAAGAGTTGAAGAATTGATATTCGTAGTGACATCAGAGAATGGGCAGTGAAGTTTAACTTTACATTAAATGTAGCATATAATTCGGTATTGTATTTTACACCATTAATCCATATTTTGTAAAATAAAACAACTAATTTGAAAATCACGTATTTTTATTAAAGTTATCATTTTTTATAGGCTATCATGCCACCGTATATCAAAACCCAGAGGAAGAGTGGCTCTCAAATCGGGCATTGTCTAAAGGAAGGCTAATTTTGTATTTGTTGGTTTAGGGACTGACCTCAATGCTCTCTCAGTTAGCCCGCTAAACAGTTGGTGGGTTCACAATAGAAATCGCTGTTTGAACATAACCGGTGAATGATGCCTGATTTGGGAACTATCTCTTGGTCGTTTACTATCAAAACTCGTTTTTTAAGCATTACTTAAGACAGGACTTCAATCATCAGTATTTTTAACAACAATTTAAAAATAAAAAAAATAATTATCTTAGGAATTAACACAAGCGAACAAGGTCGCGGGAAACAGCTAGATTAATAACAAAACAGTAGAGTAACTTAGCATGTTGTGACATAGTAATTAGAATATAGTTTTACTTATAGACTAGTAGGAAAATGATCAACCATCACCAATAGATGGATTGATTCAGTTTTTACAGGTAAAATACCCTCTTCTGATGTGTTTTGAACACAATAGTATTTAAGAAAACAGTACAAAATCAGTCTCTTTAAATAAAACTAGTAACTTATCAAGCTATTAAACACGAATCTTCTTACTTCTAAGAAGTAGAAACGTAGTCATTAATCAGTCATAAAACTTTTCGAACATTCAAATATCGATGGTTGCAGGGAATAAAGTTATCAGTATGATTATTTTGCGATTGTGGCTTTATTCCCCGCAACCATCGATGTATAAAAAACTAAATTAAAAAAATGTCTGTAAGTAGAACAGACTAACAACTACAATAAGTCTTAGATAATTTTAGTCTTAGGTATTATTAAAAACCAGCTAATAATGGTAATAGTCTTAGTAAGTATTAAACGTAACAAAATAATAAGTAGATTAAAAAGGTTCTTCATACAGATGTTTCAAGTGGCTTAGTTGGTATTCCTGCAACGGATGCAGATGACATCAGGTCATCATCATTCATGGCCATCGCATTATGTAAATTAAGATCTTTACTTTGTAGGAATTTGTCAACATCTGCCAATATGTACCTACTATTGCAATATCTGCGGACAAACATATTATATATATAATTATATTCTTTAATGTGTACTTGTGTAGGTACTTACAATTATAATTATATTTTAAATTTAAAATTAGTGCACAAAAGCAAGCTTATCCCTATAAAGAGATCTCTTCCAGCCAACCCAACCATAGTGAAAGATTAATTTTATACGTATGGGAACAAGACTTGCTAGGTACAGGATTTTGTTCGTGAGAAAGGAACCCTAACAGTATGTAAAATGGCGATAGCATAAGCAACAAATGTGGCCATTATAAAGTCTTCAGTCTCATAGACTCCTTGTAGACGATGTGCGAATCGTTTTGCTCTCATAATAGCACTATATAAAACATGACTAAATAATTAATAACGTTAGTAGCACAAAAACAGCTTAAATTCAAGGGCGGGTTGATAATAACACACACAGCGTACCACATTTTATCATGAATTTGAATTTCCATACACTTTTCACTATAAACGAGCACATAAATCAGGTAAATAAACTACATAAAATAATAACTTACCGTTCACTTTTCGGTTAAATGGTTGACGTTGCTCTTTATTCGCCAAACTGTTGCGAAAATGTAATAATCACTAAGAAAAAAACTTATTGCAGAATCATAAACAGACGGTTATAAGGGCCTTCGGCTTTTTAAGAGCCTTTGATTTGCCGCAATGAGTTTAACTCCCTTGTATCGGACCATAATAAAACACGTATAAGGGTGATCGCCCGTATTAATGCTTTCATTATGTTTCTTTCAAGTGTGTTGGCTTTTTAGGAGCTTTTTTCTTGCCATTATAAGTTTAACTTCCGTGTTACTTGTCATAATATAACACGTATAAGGAAAAAAAGTAGACAATAAAGTAACTATAAGGCGGGTTTAAGGTTATTGTCTTTATAATTTGTGCCCAAACGCACCCTTATTATCGATAATGCGGCTCCTATAAGAATATTATTTTTGGCAATATAAGCCACTACAAGAACAATTTTTGTTAGTTGGGGTCCCTCAGAGACAAATTTAAAGAGATTAATGTGCCTTCTTAGTATATTTATGAAAATATTTTGTATGCACTTAAAAATATTAATCTGTTTAAAAAATACAGTGATATCCATAATATAATACTAGGAACAAACAAAAATTTGTTGCTCCTACAACCAGGCTTAAGAAAATAGGTGGCTCGTTTATATGCCGATGTATACTTTTTTATAATAAACTTCCTAGCCACATTCAAGAACCAAGCCTTAATAGATTCAAATCCTTTATCTATAAAAATCAATGCCACTTTTCGTTGTAATTTTATAACTCAAGAACGGATGGACCGATTTTGCTAATTCTTCTTTAGAATATTCCTTGAAGTACGAGGATGGTTCGTTCATACGGAGCGAAAAATTAAAAAAAAAAACGTTAGGCGGTACGAAGTTCGCGGGGTCAGCTAGTATTTTTATATAGCGGAAACTATGCCAGAAAGCCTATTATACTGTCAATGTCTACATTGAGGACAAAAAGACTAGGGATTGAGCTGCTCCAATAAATTACACATGGAATGTTGATTTATTTTATTGGTTTATGCTAACTATTGTACATTGGATCTTTGCTATAAGTATCTATACCTTTTACATATACAAAGACGTACATATTTACTGTATAGAGTATTATATTATTTTAATTATTGTGAATGTGAGGACTATGTGAGTCATTGTTCCAGTTTTAATCATGGTCTGGCAGTTTGAGTAGTTTATGCGGCCTACCCAAATGTCATTTCTTTGGTATTGTTCGTCGAATCGTTGAGCTCCTTGCGTTCTGAGTTGTGCTGAACGGTTACTGACAAATGTGTTCACTGACTAGACAGGTCCACTCAATGAATGGACTTTAACCAGTGACCTCTGAATTTGTTTTGGATTTTCTTCTCGGAGTAGTCAGTTATGAAAAGCTGGCCTCATTTAGTTTAAAAAATATGATTGACGTGTAAAAGTGTTTATACAAACCTACTTACAGAAATAAAATCATTTATCATTTAAAAAGCACGTTAAAATACTTTTTTTCTTATTATATAAAAGTTTCGACACAACTCGAAAGAATCCCAAGAACTTAATGACGCTTGACAGCAAAAATTTCGGTAAAATACTAACCTGTGGTAATAACGGCGCGGGTTGGTGTATCGCGTCTTCAAATTTTGGTTCTAGGATATGTACGATTCACTAGTCGATCACCATCACCCTAAGGCATTAATAAAGCAAAAACTACCTATTAATTGTTGGCAGCAAAAAAGCAGTTTTTGTTTTGCCATATATTAATTCAACAACCATAAGTTGTATCGTTCTGTTTACCCTCCTTTTTTTTTCCTCATGAATACCCCCTGTCTGGGGAGAACGGAGGGTTATTTCGTACTCCTACTGACAAAACCCCTCTGTTCCTTCTACTACCTTTCGTCGTACCCCAACTGGTATCAAGTGCGGCTATCCCACGACCACATCCTGCCATGAAGGCGCGCATGCAACACTGCGTGCCGCCTCTTTGGGTCTGACTGTTCGAGCGACGACACAGCCCCGATTTCGCCGCCCGTAGTGATTATGGTGGCCGGAGATCACTAAGCGCCCTTCGATGCCCTTCATCCTATTTACCTAAGAATTGTGAGACACATGGTCGCGCCAAATCCCCGTTCAACGGCACGTTCGACATTACATTATACCTACTTGAAGCTTAAGCCTAAGTAGGCGAGCATGTGTTCGTCGCACGTTCCTAACAACATAGTTCTATTTAAAAGCGTGACCCACGACTCACGTGAAATGAAACGCTTTACGCACATGTTTTCCAGCACGAGTGTCTAGATTTAGACGTATTTCTTTCACGTGATTGTCGGCGATTTCGTACGGCTTCTTTGTGGATTTAGGTGCGTACTAGACTGAAAGTGTCATGAGCGTAGTTTGTAGAACCGAGCTGGCGTAGTTCGCCGAAGAGACTGGTTTCTGATGTGATACGCCGCCGCTACTGAGCATCGCATACGAATATGAACATTATGAACATTATCCGTACATATAAAGTTAATGTTCATATTATTAACAAACCTTTGCAAGTTAACGTGCGCTCTATGAAGCATTCTCTAGGAAACAGGGGTAGCCGTTTTTAGGGGGCTGTATTTTGTAACACAATAACTGCAACTTATTAAACGATTATCTAACAAAGATGCAGGTGCGCCCAATATGCCGCAAACCCTGGTATGAAATAGTATTTTTGCTAATCTATTTTATAGAGGGCTTTACTACGACAGGCAGGCAGGCTTGTGTATAAACAGAGACCATTATTAATATTACTATTAACCAACGATATGCCACAGGAAATTGACCATAGAAGGACTAGTTAAAATAAGTACCTGGACTAGAAGTAAGAATAAAAAGCAAGAAAAAAGGAAATTAAATGAAAAATTATATCTGTGGCGACACATAGGAGGGTTAAATTGTCAGTGGAAACACAGGATTTCGTAATCTTTCGCCAGTAAAGGGAGCGACGAGCACGTTGTTAGTTGTGTGCTCCCTAATCCCAGACACGAGTCTTTACTCGCGAGATAACCTAATGATAATAATAGCACAATCCTTTGATTGTGCTATTGTTATCATAAGGTATTAATTATTTTTGTATAGATTATGTTCTTCAAATTAGGCATAAACAATCTCATAGTTGTAGACCATTACCCAATTTTCTTATCTTTCCTCATAAGTTATTGACGTCTTTTATTCTGGCACGTTTTGTAATGTTATACCTACTTTCTGTATCAGCGCTTTTGCACTTGATAACCCAAAAGGTTCTTATGTACTAAAACATAAATAAATGACAACATAAAAATGTGCTTTTTTTTAAGAACACGAGGACGTCTAACAGATGTTCCTAATAAAAACTTCTTTGATGTTGTTATTGAGGCATAGGAAATGGGGAGACTAGCCAGAGATTTTTTTTTTTTTTAAACGTTTCCCCACACTAGCAATTTATCCTGTATCGTGGGTGCGTTTACAAACATTTAAAACTCACATACACAAACAGCCAGACCCGGAACAACTACTTGCAGGTCATACAAATATTTGTTCCGTGCGGGGATCGAACCCGCGACACGTAACGCAGCAGTCAATTGCTTAACCGCTGCGCCAACCGTGCCGACCATGAAGAGATAGCAACACACAATGAAGAGTGGAAGGCCAGGTTGGAGTCCTTTAGCCAGCAGTATAGGACAATACCAGTTAAAGAAAAGAGTATTCAGACATTAGGTATTTTCTTTTGCAGTCGTTTAGGTAGTGTGTCATGCCAGAAAGAACATGGCATTATATGATTTTAATATTAATATTTTATTCAAACTAAAAAAACACACATTACAATAAAATAATGTACGGTAATGACTGCATTAGTTATAAACTGTGTCGCAGTCATTAACGCCCATACAAAAATGTTTTATGCGTCAGTGTTCCAGCGTTGAGAAATTATTTTTAACTTAAAAAGACGATTACAGGGAAAAATAATAATGAAAAAAAAAAGCGAAAAGGTATGGTAATCAGAATAGGCAAGCGTGTGTGTAATGTGTTGTGCTGGTGTATGGCTGTGCCGTGTTGAGTGTTGTACGTGAGTGTGCATGTGATGTGTTGTGCTGATGTGTGGCTGTGGCGTGTTGTGCGTGCGGAGTGTTGTACGTGAGTGTGCATGTGATGTGTTGTGCTGGTGTGTGGCTGTGCCGTGTTGAGTGTTGTACGTGAGTGTGCATGTGATGTGTTGTGCTGGTGTGTGGCTGTGGCGTGTTGTGCGTGCGAAGTGTTGTACGTGAGTGTGCATGTGATGTGTTGTGCGTGTGTGTGGCTGTGGCGTGTTGTGCATGCGGAGTGTTGTACGTGAGTGTGCATGTGATGTGTTGTGCTGGTTTGTGGCTGTGGCGTTTGTGCGTGTGGACTGTTGTACGTGAGTGTGCATGTGATGTGTTGTGCTGGTGTGTGGCTGTGGCGTGTTGTGCGTGCGGAGTGTTGTACGTGAGTGTGCATGTGATGTGTTGTGCTGGTGTGTGGCTGTGCCGTGTTGAGTGTTGTACGTGAGTGTGCATGTGATGTGTTGTGCTGGTGTGTGGCTGTGGCGTGTTGTGCGTGCGGAGTGTTGTACGTGAGTGTGCATGTGATGTGTTGTGCTGGTGTGTGGCTGTGCCGTGTTGAGTATTGTACGTGAGTGTGCATGTGATGTGTTGTGCTGGTGTGTGGCTGTGGCGTGTTGTGCGTGCGAAGTGTTGTACGTGAGTGTGCATGTGATGTGTTGTGCGTGTGTGTGGCTGTGGCGTGTTGTGCGTGCGGAGTGTTGTACGTGAGTGTGCATGTGATGTGTTGTGCGTGTGTGTGGCTGTGGCGTGTTGTGCGTGCGGAGTGTTGTACGTGAGTGTGCATGTGATGTGTTGTGTTGGTTTGTGGCTGTGGCGTTTGTGCGTGTGGACTGTTGTACGTGAGTGTGCATGTGATGTGTTGTGCTGGTGTGTGGCTGTGGCGTGTTGTGCGTGCGGAGTGTTGTACGTGTGTGTGCATGTGATGTGTTGTGCTGGTGTGTGGCTGTGGCGTGTTGTGCGTGCGGAGTGTTGTACGTGAGTGTGCATGTGATGTGTTGTGCTGGTGTGTGGCTGTGGCGTGTTGTGCGTGCGGAGTGTTGTACGTGAGTGTGCATGTGATGTGTTGTGCTGGTGTGTGGCTGTGGCGTGTTGTGCGTGCGGAGTGTTATACCTGAGTGTGCATGTGATGTGTTGTGCTGGTGTGTGGTTGTGGCGTGTTGTGCGTGCGGAGTGTGGTACGTGAGTTTGCATGTGATGCGTTGTGCGTGTGTGTAGTGTTGTGTTGTGAGTGCGTGTTTGTGTACATGTTACGTTTTAAATAAGTTTTCAAACTCTTCATAAGTAAGAGTATGAAGCCATTTATCAACGTTGATGATGGCATTACATAATGTAGGGGTGTGTAGTAGGTACATCCCATGAAGTAAATATACCAGGTACCTACATAGAAATATTAATATTAATGGCACCTCCGCTGGCTTCAACCAATGGGCTACTCCAGGTATTTATAAAAGTAGAGCGAGACTATACGAGTTATATGGTTTGAAAAATTACAGGTTTGATACTCCTTTCCTAGAGTATGTCAAAAATTATTTAAAAAGATTTGTGTTTTTGCTAAATCTAAATTTTTAAGCGATACAATTAAAAATTCGAATAACAAAGTAAAAACCACCTGGAAAATTATTAACAATGAAACGGGTAAGTCGGTTAAACAAGAAAAACAATTAGAGATTATGGTCGACAACAAATTAGTTAATAAAGCAGCTGACGTAGCTGAAGCATTTAATGAGTTTTTTGCCAACATACCTATAACTACGACTCGCTCCTTAAATTCGTCCCCATCTGAAGCTGAAAACCTTTTGCATAATAGTGTGCCTAAATGTAGTCGCTTATTTAGCTACGAACATGTAACACCTCGTGATGTAATTAGTGTTTTTAACACACTCAAGTCAAAAAACACTGGTGATTACTGGGGCATCTCAATTAAACTTGTAAGTAATATAATCGACATCGTAGCCCCCTATCTAGCTGTTACTTTTAATAAATGTGTTGATTTAGGAACTTTTCCTGACCTCATGAAGAGTAGTAAAGTCATACCATTATTTAAATCGGGTAATAAAAATAACGTTGGCAATTTTAAGCCTATTTCTATCTTACCTGCATTTAGTAAAATATTTGAAAAATTAATACTCAAGCAGTTGCTAAGACATTTTAATTTAATTAGCCTCCTTCATGATGAACAATATGGCTTTACAAAAGGTCGTTCGACTACAGATGCGGGTGTGGCTCTGCTGAAACACATATTTTGCGCATGGGAGAGCTCGCAAAATGCTATTGGAGTTTTCTGTGATCTCTCCAAAGCTTTTGATTGCGTGCACCATGACACGCTTTTGCGTAAACTAATTCATTACGGTATTCAAAGCGAAGCTCTTAACGTATTAAATTCATATTTACATAATAGGCACCAATGTGTAGATGTTAATGGTGTGAAACCTTCCGGGCTACCAGTTCAGTTAGGTGTACCTCAAGGCTCTATACTGGGCCCATTTTTATTCTTGGTGTATATAAATGACTTACCATTCTATTTAAAGGGCATCTGTGACGTTGTACTATTTGCTGATGATACCTCTCTTACCTTTAAAGTAGACAGGAATAGACAAAATTTTGACGACGTAAACAGTGCACTATCAATGGTTACAGATTGGTTTACCACAAATAACCTAGTTCTCAATGCCAAGAAAACGAAATGTGTAAAGTTCGCCTTACCGAATGTTAGAAATCTAGGACCCAACATAGTCTTAGATAAAGAGGTACTTGAAACTGTAGACTCGGCAGTATTTCTGGGCATAACAGTTGATGCCAAGCTTCAGTGGGGATCACATATATCATGCCTAGCGGGAAGGCTCAGTTCGGCCGCCTATGCCGTCAGGAAAGTAAGACAATACACTGACGTTGATACAGCTCGGCTAGTCTATTTCAGTGATTTTCATAGCGTCATGTCCTACGGCATTCTGCTGTGGGGCAAAGCCGCTGATATTTAAAATATATTTGTTCTTCAAAAACGAGCTGTACGAGCAATTTACCAGCTAGGTGCTAGAGTTACTCTGAGAGATTTTTTTAAAGAGATTGGTATTCTCACGGTGGCCTCACAATTCATCTTCGCCAACATCTTATATATTAGGCAAAATATACACTTATACACAAAAAACAGTGATATTCATAATATTAACACTAGAAACAAGGAAAAACTACGTACCATAACTCATTTGTTGGGCTTGGTATAAACTTTTATAACAAGCTTCCCTCTTCTTTGTTAGAATTGCCTTTTAATGCGTCTAAAGCTAAAGTAAAATCCAACCTTTGTTCAAAGGCATACTATTCAATCACCGATTACATAAACGATAAAAATAGTTGGTCGCTGTGATTAACTCAAGACAATGTTTATGTTCTTTCTCCAAAAGTAGCTTACCTACTGACAAGTTATACGAGTTCATATAATTGTTTATTTTATTTGACTATATTAGTAATTTTAGTTTAATTTAATTTTTATTTATTATTGACATAATCTACTCATTTCAATGTTTTTTAATGAGTTGTATTGCAATATATGGTTAGCTAGCGACCTCGACAGTTCATCATATTATTCTTTTGAGCAACCGGCAGCAAGTTCGTCATGCTCCCTTAGATGTCAATGCTTGCGGTAGCGTCGGGGGTCGGGTTGCCTCCTTCCCTCAAATATGGCGAGGGGGGTAATGGCTGATCTTTGCGTTATGCTCGTGAACGGGTGCTGCTTGTGGTGACAGGTCAGCTTGCTGACTATGGTTTTGTTATTGTTATTAGAAATTAATGTGACTTTATTTTACTTGGAAGGTCCTTGTTTATCATTTGTGGCTACAAGTTACAGCTATATACATATAAACATAATGCAGCACTGCATATGTACTTAAGCGGGCACGCCCTTTATGCCAGGATTATGATAGGATTATTATATATATTATATATTATGTATTAAGTTCTGTTGGCGTTTTTGTTTTTATTATTTATTTCTGCTTGAGTATAGTTTTAAATATTGGCGTGTGCTAGCTGACATATGGCAAATAATTTTAATATTTTTGTGTTTCGTAATGTTAATTACTTATTACTATATGTATAGAATCCAGTTCTTCTAACTGAACATACACCAGTGCTGCTGGGGAGTTTGTTGCGCCACTTCTTCTTCCCAGCTAAAGCACTAGGAAGTGGTGAAGGGTGGGCGTTTTGGGGGGACTGTCTTATGTGATTTTGACGTTCAAAAAGTGCTGATTCTCAGCCTAATTTGAATAAATGACTTTTGATTTTGATTTTGAACCATTTAAATTTAAGTTCCACGTAATATAAAATAATAATAATAATATATTGTGCATGAACATGTCTGTTTGACCTGTGTCTGGGTGTGTATATGTATATAAGTATGTATATCAGTCATCAGGTTACCGTTGTTCTGGTTCTACCTAGTTCGGGACCTGAAGACCTTGTGTGGATGTTGTCTCATATTAAATATTATAATATATTAATATGGGGCGTCGAGCTTATTGCCACCAACCAGGCACAAATATTATAATGTGTAACTGATTTAATGCACATTATTAAAGTAATTTGTTCAGAATCGTTTACTGAATCGATTTCTGTTATTTTTAATATAGGTCTTTTATTATCCCAAAATGAAGTAAAACTACGTCAATTACCAGTCGCATTTCCGCTGTACAGTCAAAACAAACCAAAATGGACGAAGTACCTACTACGCTAGACCCGTATACGTGTGCGACTGCGTGCGTGCGTAGATTTGTAATGTGACCACAATTTTCTCCCACAATCAGTATAACTAATTTAATAAATAAACAATATTTTATACGTAATAGTAAACGTTTTGTGTATATATCATGATTGTAACATAATATTATAATTGGGGTGTTTGCTGGTGTGCATTAATTCCAGGACATGTTGTATAGACTCCAGACTGCTACTGAGAAAATTCTAATGAAAAACCCTAATAACACTTTGCTCACCGGGGATCGAACCGAGAACTCACTCTCCGCAGTTACACTTGCTGACGTTAGACCAACGAGACAATTAGCACTTTCAACGATGCTGGTAATCAGTGAGCGTTTAAATAATGATTACGCTATAGTTCAAATGGTAATGTCGACTCGAATGTTTAATTTTATACAGCCGATCTATTCTGTAAAAATCTCACCGTGAAAACTTAGGTGAAGTGAGCTTGAAGTGAGCGTTCCACCAGCCGGTCGATTCTGTAAAAATCTCACCGTGAAGACTTGCTTGGAGTGAGCTGTCAGGGTCATCCCACTGGCTCTAGGGTTCTTTTGCTTTTTTTTTCTTTTTTTTTTAACGAGGGAATTGATCACATAGTGAACATTTCAACCAATTTATATAATATTCTAGCGGCTTTGGATGCTGGAAAAGCTAGAACAGTATTAAATTCTCCAAATTCACAAATATTCATATTAGATAGATAGATAAACCATTTATTCAGTGCACACAAAATACGTAGCACAACACACAAAAAGATCAATTAAATTATAGCAAATGACATAAATATAAAAACAAGGTGTCAACATACAAAAAGTAAAAAAATCGAACATAATTATAGAAAAATAAATATACCTATTATAAGATATATATATATATTTTTTTAAAATTATTTTAATATAATTATATATTATATTATATTCAGGAATCAAAATAAGCCGTGGCAGCTAAGACATGACCAGTGCCTACTGACAGCGCCCGTTCACGAACATGACGTATGCATCAGCACCATTCAGCTCAACCATTTTGAAGGGAACTCAATGATCCAACACACACGCCACCACCAGCGACACATTTGAGTGAGCATGACATACTGTCAGCCGCCAGGGCACACTCAAGTCAATGAAAGATGAACCCAGTAACCTTTATAGTAGGTACATAGTGCTCACACATGTCCTATGTAATTATAAATTACTAAGAGATTGAATTTATACAATGCAAAGATAGATTTTACAACCTTCATCAGCTCCAACAATATCTTCGAATGCTAATTAATTAGTTTACGCGCCC
This sequence comes from Brachylomia viminalis, assembly GCA_937001585.2. Classification (NCBI taxonomy): domain Eukaryota; kingdom Metazoa; phylum Arthropoda; class Insecta; order Lepidoptera; family Noctuidae; genus Brachylomia; species Brachylomia viminalis. The sequence goes on along the minus strand of OW443302.2, from coordinate 5,404,727 downwards.
TTGTGGAGCTGGACCAGCCCTGAGCCAAGCATTTTTGTCAGCGATGTAACCCCCGAACTTATAATATGCTTGGCTGTATAGTGTGCATTTTATACAAGATTTAAATTTCGTTTTATTCAGTTGTAGTATGAGGGGAGGTATTTTATTGTAACATTTTAAACAGTACCCCATGAAGGACGAGTCTACTTCAGCCAGTCTGAAACCTGGTTGAACTAATTAGTCCCTATTTCTAGTCCTATAGTCTTTCACCTCTTTTACTGAAAATATTTAAATTTTTCCGTACGTACATGATGTTTTCATAAAATAATGACAAGGTACCGTCATGAAGTTAATGTTTTTAAACATTTCCCTTAGAGAATCGCGCCTGCGGAGGCTGTAGGCTGTACCTCTGATGGCTCTTTTCTGCAGAATAAAAATAGACACAATATCGGCAGCCCGTCCCCATAATAAAATACCGTAAGACATGATACTATGAAAATAACTGAAATAGACTAGCCTCGCGGTATCTACATTAGTAAATTGACGGATTTTTCTTACAGCATATGCTGCTGAACTTAGCCGTCCTGCAAGAGATGTTAAATGAGGACCCCATTGCAGCCTTGAGTCTAGCGTTATCCCCAGGAAAACAGTTTCATCAACAAATTCTAGTTTCTCTTTATTCAAGACTATGTCACAATCACTACTTTTAACATTCGGTAAAGCAAATCTTTGGCATTTAGTTTTATTCCCATTTAATAGTTAATTATTAGCAGTGAACCAATTGTGTACCTGCAGTAGGGCATTATTTACATCGTCAAGATTTGATACAAGTCTATTTATCTTAAAGAAGTATCGTCAGCAAATAACACCATTTGTGGTTAGTTTTCTAATAAATGGGGTAGATCATTAATATATACTAAAAAGAGGAAGGGACCTATTATCGAGCATTGGAACACCCATTTTTACTTTTAAATCAAGTGAATTGACACCATTTATTAGGACTTTTTGTTGTATATCATGTAAATAAGATTTTACTAAACTAAGCGCGAGTTTACCTAGTCCGTAATGGTCAAGTTTTAAGAGTAAGGTTTCGTGATCAACGCAGTCAAATGCCTTGTAGAGGTCACAAAAGATCCATATGGCATCTTGAGCCTCCTCCCACGCTGCAAATATGTGTTTCAATAAAGTGACACCGGTGTCAGTCGTACAACGTCCTTTGGTGAAACCATATTGCTGACCGTGTAAGATTTTGTTGGTGTTAAAATGATTAAGCATTTGATTGAGCATTACCTTTTCGAACACCATTCCGGACACACTCCACCATGATATGAAAAATGTGTTCGACCACATTGCATTCCGTGCAGTTTGGAGATGTTACTTTGGCCATCAATGCAGCAAAACTATTCAGTGGGAATACGACACGGCACGCAGTAGTGATACGTATCCTTGGAACATTCAATCTTAACATAAAATCTAAAGATACTGAGTATTAAGATAACAGAAACTTAATCTTCTTTGTGGTCACAGACCTCTTCTTCGTGGTCTTATGATAGCCAAGGTAAGTATTATAATATTGTGGATAAACATGATTTGAATTATGAAGATACAGCCTAGTTATCGCACTATCCTGATGCTATAAGTAGAATTAATACCACTGATAAACCTACACTATGAAGATATCATTTTGATGGAGAACGGTGGCTGAGACAGATTGGATGTATAAGGCGGAGACGTGGAGTTCGAAAGAAATGTCAAAGGTCAGTCACAAATTGGCAATCGATTTAATCACCCGCTCCTTCTCTAAGGAATCCATGTGGCGTAGATCTTACGTTTTAGTAGATTGAATCCATTTAAGTTATAAAAAGCTGTTAATATATTAGGCCGGGGTAAAAGTTGTTTCGTATTTTATGGGTGTAAAGTTGTAGTCAAATCTCTTTGCCTGTTCGGTTTGTATCTGGCTGGTTTTGTATACCATTAAATAGACGACATTTAAAAAAAGTAAAAAAAATTGCCGCGATTTTTGAATTGTTTTTCTGTTCGTCAAAATGAGTGAATGTAACGGAAAAATTCGGTACATTTTGAAGTTACAAAGAAGGAAAAATGCGACACAAGCAGCGAAAAAATTATGTGACGTTTATGGACTTAACACAAGCAGTAAGAGTAGCATAAAGATGGTTCAAGCGTTTTCAGTCCGGGATTATTGATGTCAAATATGCTCCTGTTACGGATAAAGTCGATGCAGTGCGAGTCGAAATGGAGCAATGTCAAATTATATATACATTATATACACAAAACAGTTTTGACCCATTTGCAAAACTCTGGGTATACAAAAAAGCTCGATATTTGAGGACCGCACGAGCTCTTATTCCTGAATTTGTATATAAAATACAAATGAACTTTTACCTCGACCTAATATGATAACCGTTTTTAATAATATAAATGGATTCAATATACGATAACGTAAGATGGAAGCGGAAGGAGGGGGGGATTAAATCGATTGTCAATTTGTGACTGACTACCGGAAAGGTCAGGTGGGTAGTAGGTTCGTAAGTAGGTACTCGTAACCGGAGCGTAGTAACCAGATGCATGAAAGTGGATGCCAAAATTAAGGACCGTCATGAAGTGAAAATATATACAGGGTGTTTTTGACAGCCCTCCGCAAACTGATAGGGTGGCTTCAGTACATCATATTAAGATGACCGGTACATGAAATTCTTTCAGGAACATTAAGGGAATCCAAAAAACCAGATTTGTTTTATGGGGGGACATCGTGATCACTTACCTCACACGCAATGTATCGTTACCGTGGCAAAACGCACGTAGCGGACGGCAGCGCAGCGAGCTTGAGCGAGGCTGCCCCCGCCCCCCGCGCGCTCCCCGGCGCACCTGGGCCGCGTCTCTTATTACGTTACGTTACGTTACGGCATAATTTTTTTTTTCCTGAGAAAATTTCCAGTGGGATATGATTCAGAATAAGGAGCTGAATCAATCCTGTGTTTTTGTGGAGGGCTGTCAAAAACACCCTGTATAATATAAAAGTAAGAGGCTGGAAAAATAAATCTATCTATCTACTATTGTTGATCAAAAATGTATACAAAGTATAAAACAAAATGGCTTTTCGTGTCTGTCCGTGTGACCGCTTAGAGTTCTTCTAAACTCCACATTGACATGGAATTAACTTCTTTATTCTGTAAATAGGATATCGGAATCACTATGGGTCAGTCTCTTTTAGCTCACCCTTCGATAAGGACCAGGCTCGGGTGACGTCGCGTTGTGTTCCACGAGCGCCTCAAAGAGATGTCAGCACCAATGATGAGGTCCGCTAGGGCCGATGCCTGCCAAGATCGCGGGAAAGTCAGAAAAGGTTACCGTAGCCCCTGGCACAGGCAACTGAAGGAACACGGGTCCGCTGACCCGGAACATAAAGGGCCAAGGAAGGAACACGGGTGGGTTTTAGTCAGTAAGAGTCTGACACTCCCTTCCGCTCCACCCAGAGTGGGAGGGGTCATTTGATGATTTCCCATCCACAAAAAAAAAAGGAACACGGGTGGGTTTTAGTCGGTAAGAGTCTGACACGCTGAGAGTTATTTTATGATATCCCACCCGAAAAAAAAAAAGAGTTCAGTCTATTTTAAACATACATTTTCACGGCTGTTTTCTTCAAAGAGTCAGGTTATCAGAGGTAGTAGGTACACCCACATTTAGCCAGATAGGTTTCAGGTGCCATGTAGGTAATAGACGAGCCTATTGCCATCCACTGGGTAGAAATTCAAACTCACATTCCTCTGTAGCATCTCGGAGTTTGAATTTCTTTTCCTGATGGTAGAACCCAATAATACTATGGCCAACCTGGGAATGCAACCTAGGACCTCATGCTCTGCAGTAACACTTGCGACCACTAGACCAACGAGGCAGTCTCTTTTAAAGTTCAGACATAATCTTAGTCAGATCTTATGAGGACCATGTAGATTAGTGTCTGAAATGGTATTTTGAGGAAAGCACACAGATTTGAGTGAACCTGTCCAGTCAGTGCAAACATTTGTTGGTAATCGTGTAGCTCAACTCAGAACTTCAAGAGCTTAACGATTCAAAGGAAAATACCATGAAAATAACATTTGGGTTGGCCGCATAAAGTACTCAAACTGCCAGACAATCATTAAAAGAAAAAAAAAATAGAGCCGTCGCGGGACGCCTGGCAGATGTGAAACATCGAAAACCATTCTTTCAAACGTATTTACTATACAAAATAGTATAGTAAATAAGAATGAAACAATGGTATATTATAAGAAAATAAATATGGAATAATTTGTTCTTTATTTAAAATATAGCTTGGCGACGCGACGCCACGGCCTGCGTCGCCACGCCAGCAATCGGTTTTAGGTGCGGCTATAGGTGTTTCACGTCAAAAAAACTCGCCCACATAGTCCTCAGTCACATTCACAATAATTAAAATAATATAATACTTTACAAAGTAAATATTGATGTCATTTTGATGCGGTCTCCGACATTATTTAGGTATCTAAATCCGGAAGGTTTATGTAGGTCATTTTATCTGTTCTGTGGTCATACATTAATAATATTATATAATTAAATTTAGATATAGCACAGAAATCTCGATGTTATGACATGCACATCTAGTACACTTGCACCCGTGTGAAGCAGGGACGGGTCACTAGCTAGTGTTCTAGAGTAAAAAAGAACCGTTTGATGAAATGTTTAGCTTTGTTTGTAATCACCATATCGTATTCATGTAACTTATAACTTATTCATTTATTTATTAAATGGCTACTACAATGTATAACAATCATCGCGTTGTGAAATACAAATACAAATATTTGTATTGGTTATGTCATACCGTACTTGTAGTATAGTAGGTAGGTACGACCATAGTAGGTACGACCAGTGCAGTCAATCCCCGTACCATCTTGTTGGCTAACTAATAGATTTAACTCGGTTTGAGCTGCTCTTCCCGTGTTCCTTATCGAAACCAGAGAAAAGAGAGAAAGAAAGATAATTGGTTTATTTGTCACAGAAACATGTACATACCAAAAAGATAATTCGCTCTAATACTTAAGAAAAACAAAAAAAGATCTATAATCTTGAGCACAAAACGAAATTGTCAATAGCTTCACGTCATGAATGTGACAAGAAGGCTTCCACTCAGCATGATGCTGTGCTATGGGGGACCCACAGCACAGCGCTGATTTTCAGTGGTTACCCGAAAAGGACGTGCGGAAACCAAGTCAGGTTCAATGATTAGTACTATACTTAAGAAAAAATAAATAAACAGTAAGTACTTAGAATACGAAGCAACTAGTTATACAACCAATTATATGAATAAATATTATTAAATAACTTTAAAAAAACAATCCGTAGGCATTACCGTGGGTGCATAAGTAATGTTGGGTACATTTAACACAAAACATTTATTACAAAGAAAATCCCTCGAGAAGAATAATGTCTTTCGTCAAAAACTAAACCTAATACATAATCACAAATCACATTAAGTTAATACCCGCATAATAAAATTAAACGGCTAACTATAAGTACCTACCCATGGTAAAATCCCGGAAGATAAAAATGGCGTTGTTATCCGAATAGGTACCGCCATACAGCTGAACTTGAAACGTGGCCTTGCCTCGGGGAAGGCCGTGGGGGCAAGGCCTCCCCCTCTCTGGGGATTATCCTTACACGTGATACTGCAGTGAGTGGTCCAAGCTATATGGAAATAACAGTATTGTTTAGTTCACTGGCGATGACGTTGATACGACACTTTTTTATTGAATATAAGCGAGCTGGCCCTATATTTCGCATGGTTTTTACGACTTGACAAATCATTGATATTTCTTTATTATATGTAAGTTTAATATGAATACACATATCAAGAACAACACACCCACACCTTCCGGAATAAATTCTCTAAATGATGGTGTCAATTACATAAAAATCTTTTGTTTTGAAGTTAAGAAGAACTACGCGTTTACACAGACAGACTCACATACTTAATTAATAAAATGTATAGAAGAATACTAACAGCAAACAGGGAGACGTATGAACAGCCACGCAAAAACAATAAATAAGTCTCTCTCCGAGGGTTTCACGAAACATCCCCATGGATGTTCTACTATAACTGTTCTAAAATTTCATACAATAGTATTTAGGAAAGGTTAAGTACTGCTAATAACACTTCGAGCTTTAGAAAGAGACAGTAATACTGGTATGAGTGAAAGAGAGAGAGACGCCGCTCTATAAAGCCGTACTTTTTCTCAAACTCGATGTTCGGGTACAGTAAATAAAGTTAACACCATGTATTTATGTAGCTGCGTCGAAGGTGGTGTGATGATCTGATTGTGTTTGCGGGACAAAAATGCGCAGAAATCGCACAAGAAAGAGAGGTTTGGAAGGAGAAACGGAGGCCTTTGCCCAGAAGTGGGACTCAATTATAGAGGAACAGGGTGTAAAGTTCACTCATACCTCCATAGAAAAGGGAGGATCCTCCGACCAGACGGGTGTCGTGTCTGGTGGGCAACTGCCCAAAGATTGATGTCGGGACGTCGTTGTATGTATGCTAGTTACGCGGTAAACTCTGCTTGCGCGATGCAGGATTTTGCGTGACGTCAGTGTGATGCGTAGTTCGTATGTAGCGATGTAGATACCACTACACAATGATGGCAACAAGACGTCCGAAGATCTTTATTAAAAGATTTTAAGTCGACCCATCTGCCAATCAGAATAAAATATCATAAAGCACGGAAAGGCAGCGTAGACCCGTAGACCTAGCTACGAATATTCGTAGACCACCTGCTACGTCGGTTACGGGCTACGACTTTTACGTAACCACTAAAAGGCGTCAATGACTGCTAAGATATTTAAGTCGTCTACGATTCGTAGACTTTATTTATCTCATCTGTGTTCTACAATTTTATTTTAGAAGAGGAAGGAGTGTGTTTTTTGAATAAAAAATAAAATTATTCTATTTTTGAGTCTCGTTAGTTGACAACATCGTGTATGACCAAAAAACAAATGTAGGTTGGATAAAGGATGTTTTCTCAGATTCTATTCAGATAGATAGCATTTTTAACCTAAAAGCTCATATACTTAACTATATTCTCGATTACAGGTTGCCTAATACGTTTAACGCTAAACATATTTAAAACATCATTCTCTCTTTGTCATCTTCAAACGATTAACAAAAACGGAACTATGTATTAAATTTGCTTAACGTTAAGTGTGTATAGTGATTTGTGGCGAAACTGGGCCTAAGTATCTACCGATATTTAAATAGATATCTCGTAAACGACATTTGTTTGAACTTTACGAAGTATTTTATAAGTAAATAAAACGCTATCACTTATTCTTGCGCCAAGCGCACTATGGTAGATACAGCGCCCCCGGGAGCGAGTCTCAATGTCACAGTCAGGATCGATCCGACCGCGGCCGACTTTCATCTCGTTCTATTGTTTATGTGCTATGTTCGACTAGATTCATTTCAGAAAGGGAAAAGTATGAATTTTTACTATTTTTCTCGTTCAAACGATTTTTTTTATTAACCCGTAAAATTAGGCTAAACCTACCTGGTGGCTCTAAGCTGAAAATACACTCAACAAGCACATTAGTAATGTCAGTTAAAATATATAATCAATTACCAGAAGCAATTAAAAAAGAACAAAAATTTAATATATTTATAAATAAATAAAAACAATACCTAATCCATAAATGCTATTATAATATTAATGAATATTTAAATGATAAATAAAATGAATAATTAAAAATTAATACCAAAAATAATAAATAAAATCAAAGTCAAAGTACTCGTATATTAGAAAAACATTTATAATCTACTCTTTAAAATAATAACGTATTATTAGCTCTCTTCCTCTATCCTATCTTGCTGTGCCCGACAGGGTCCACAATGATCCAAAATTATGTATATTTTATAATGTACCTACCACCTAAGTTCACATTGTGGAATGCAAATAAATATACTGAGTATTGAGTATCCTTATCTATAAAAATCAATGCCACTTTTCGTTGTAATTTTATAACTCAAGAACGGATGGACCAATTTTGCTAATTCTTTTTTTAGAATATTCCTTGAAGTACGAGGATGGTTCGTACGGAGAAAGAGAAAAAAAATGTTAGGCGGTACGAAGTTCGCGGGGTCAGCTAGTGTCGTATACAATTAAAAGCCACTGTGTCGCGAGTTAAATGTGTGTAAATAATTAAAATATAGTTAATTAAGTATAAAAAAAATAATGTAATAATAATAACATATATTATATAATAATAAATAAACAAAATAATAATAAACAATACTCAGTTTTATTTATTTTTAATTACCTTATACCTATTTCATATAATGAGAATCGACTGTACAATGAGTTTGTAGGGCTCGTCTTATTTCTGGTACAACAGCCGAGTATTATTTGCGGTATTATATTGATGATATAAAACTACTGTATTTACGTCGCGATCGGTAGAGAATGCTAGAAAAATGGATGTAGAAAACGTTATTTCAAGATTGAAACAAAGCTACAGCGATGTTACGTGTAGGTACTCTGATAAGTGTTCATAAGACAGATTATTATTATATCATTAATCGGCACACAATAATGCATTAATTACTAGATAAGATATAATAATAATGATATGTGTTTTAATGTTCATCGCCTATAACGGATTTTTATTAATAAAAATGTGAGCGTTTATAGAAATAAAATGGAAAATATTTTATTGTCCAGGTAAAACAAAAAGCAGGTTCACAATTTAAGTTAACATCAAGTCGAGAAGACTTGAGTTGCTTAAAATAATGTGTGTTTAGTTATTTTATCTTGTATCTACGTCGATACGCATTTTTTTTATCAATTAGGAAATAGGAACCCTTCAATGGTTTTTGTTTTTGTGTTACTATCTTTTTGTGTTTTTCTTTGTATTATTCTTTTATAAGTTTTAAATATTTGACATTATATATAAGAAATATATAATATAATATTTTATTTTTTTTGTTTTTAATATGTGTGTGACCTACGACTAGTTGTTCCGAATCTGGCAGTTTGTGTATGTGACTGTAAATGTTTGTAAACGCACCGACAATACAGGAGAAATTCCTAGAGTGGGGCAACGTTTTTTTAAAAAAAAAGAAGAAAGGAAAAAAAAATATTATTAAGTATCCTTTTTACCGGGATTCTTTGATTGGGTAGATACGTAGATTACCATCTACGTATCTACCTGCCTAAAAACTCAGTATTATTTGTATCATTTCGTAATGTTGACTCTTAGTGTAGGTATTCTCTCGTACAACTTGGTGTTAAAAGTGAGCCCTTGTAACACCTTGTCATGATGATTAGTTTCTACTAATTACCATGATCGTACGAGGAACACCAGAGCTCTCACGACTTATGATGTAAAGCGGGAGTTCTTGTCTAAACTAATATTATAAAGAAAAAAGATTTGATTTTTTGTATTATACAGGGTTATTGGTAACTCGACGTATTCCTTGCACGACGTCATAGTAGGGTTAAAATGCAAGAAATCAAGCCACCAAATGTTCTACCGAAGTTCAGTAGTTTTGAGTTATTTACATTTTCAGTATTTTTATGAAAAATCCCAGATTAAAATCAAAATCAAAATCAAAAGTCATTTATTCAAATTAGGCTGAGATTCAGCACTTTTTGAACGTCAAAATCACATAAGACAGTCCCCCCAAAACGCCCACCCTTCACCACTTCCTAGTGCTTTAGCTGGGAAGAAGAAGTGGCGGAACAAACTCCTTAATTAACTTATTAATTAAATCATTTGGAGCCAATTTAAAAATGATTTACAGCGCGACTGTACTGAAATTTAACTTAATATCATAGTTGATGCCGTAGCAGATCTTTGTTCATAATTAAAAGTTCAAAAATGCCAGAAACCTTGGCAAATATCACTAAATAAACATTTATTTTTTTGTGATTTTTGCTGTTAATTCATACAAAATGTTGTCTAGTGAACAAAAAAAATTATAAAAAAATGGCTTAGTTTGTTGCATTTTAACCCTACTATGACGTCCTGCAAGTAATACGTCGAGTTACCAGTAACCCTGTAGATGTATGAGGAACAGGATGTAAAGTTCACTCATACCTCCATAGAAAAGGGAGGATCCTCCGACCAGACGGCTGTCGTGTCCGGTGGGCAACTGCCCGACGATTGATGTCGGAAAATTGTATTTTCCGACTATGGAGGTGACTGAACCGCTGGGTGTAGAAGTGTGAAATTTTGCTCACGTGTTCTAAGGTGAGTACTAAGCAGTGATCGGATAATCGGGCGCTAACATACCTAAACTTCACTTTTATTCCTACGTAATAATAATACGGACATGCATTTAAGAATTCCAGCATTGCGATTCTGTAACCATCTCACCGTGAAAACTTAGGTGAAGTGAGCGTGGAGTGAGCTGTCAGTGTCATCCCACTGATGCTAGGGATTGACCAAGCATTACACTTACAATCATAATCGAGATTTTAATAATATTTTTTATCCAAATTGTATTGATCATTTTATATTATTTCAAAGCTAGTATGTAGCTAAGTGGCTAAACAAAACTATTTTGATGGGTTTTAAAATAAAATAGCAAAACAGAAATTCAGTTAGAAAGTCAATGCTGTTTTTTTTTGTGTTTGCCTTAGGCGCGAGTGCGTCACGCACGGAACTGTAAATAAAATATAAAACATACAAGTTGAAGACCGCTACAAAAAAAGAAACGCGTAAGTATCGACATTGTTTGTAATTATGAACGAAGCGGGCTCGATCATTTTTCCATTCATACAAGGAAGAACTTTGTCGACTTATGCAGAAAAGCATAACAATTAAGAGTATGTAGGATATAAGAGCGAGCAAAGCGAGCTTGATAATGTAAGCACCCCGCCTAGGGCCGATTAGATTTTCGGAAATAGGAGTTTCGGTACTTTGTTGAATAATCCAAAAGCTCTAGAATTGAGTGGAAAATTTCAGGACCTCGCCTCGAATACCTACTTTAAGTACTTTAATATTCAATGAGGCGTTTTCGCATATTTTTTTAGTTCCGATTGTTTTACACCTATATTTAATTTTGAAGCCAGGATTGGAACGACAGGTTAAGTAGACCTTTATCTATTGGACGTTGGTAAATAAGTAGGTACCTACCTACAAAGTAAGTAAGTAAAAAAACTCCATGTGTTATTGCCAGTGCCTAACGCGCAAGCGCGGCGTGATCGTGATCACATCACCCGAATCTCAAAACCACCGGCGAGGTGAAGTAAGCGCGATTCGCAAGTGTCGGTATAGATTCGGGTTAGTAACAAACAAGCTTGAACAACGTAGCACAGTCTTTACTCGACTCGAGCCACAGTCGCGATTGGGTCATGGGATTGCGTTTACATAATCATTTAACATGGGCGCCGGGAGCGGGGTGCAAGAGGGCGCACTTGCACTCTCCTGGCTTCAAAATTAAATATAGGTGTAAAACAATCGGAACTAAAAAAATATGCGAAAACGCCTCATTGAATATTAAAGTACTTAAAGTAGGTATTCGAGGCGAGGTCCTGAAATTTCCACTCAATTCTAGAGCTTTTGTGGATTATTCAACAAAGTACCGAAACTCCTATTTCCGAAAATATAATCGGCCCTAGGCGGGGTGCTTACATTATAAAGCTCGCTTTGCTCGCTCTTATATCCTACATACTCTTAATTGTTATGCTTTTCTGCATAAGTCGACAAAGTTATTCCTTGTATGAATGGAAAAATTATCGAGCCCGCTTCGTTCATAATTACAAACAATGTCGATACTTACGCGTTTCTTTTTTTGTAGCGGTCTTCAACTTGTATGTTTTATATTTTATTTACAGTTCCGTGCGTGACGCACTCGCGCCTAAGGCAAACACAAAAAAAAAACAGCATTGACTTTCTAACTGAATTTCTGTTTTGCTATTTTATTTTAAAACCCATCAAAATAGTTTTGTTTAGCCACTTAGCTACATACTAGCTTTGAAATAATATAAAATGATCAATACAATTTGGATAAAAAATATTATTAAAATCTCGATTATGATTGTAAGTGTAATGCTTGGTCAATCCCTAGCATCAGTGGGATGACACTGACAGCTCACTCCACGCTCACTTCACCTAAGTATTCACGGTGAGATTTTTACAGAATCGACCGGCAGAACCCGGAATCGTTTGAAATTCCTGAGATTGCTAAAAATGTTACCTGCATACAAAATATAGTTAGAACTCGTTGTTAAAAAATATAAATATTTTAAAAATATTAATAATTTTTAGTCATCTGTTCGTATAAAATACAATAAAGTAGTCGATTCAATCACTAATCGTAATCTGTTAGATAGATAAATCAATTTCCACTTTTTTATTGCTAATCCATTTGTTTTGAATAAAATAAAGATACTAAATCACAATAACCACTGCTATATTTTCATTAAGTTTGTTATAGTAGTTTTTACAAAATTGCTCGATCCCGGGAACCCGGGATTACTTATTTATTCAGAAAGGAATGTCCATATTATTCTTTCGTGGGAAGAAGTTTAGGTATATAAGCGCCCGATTATCCGATCACTGGTACTAAGGAAGGATTTTACGGTTTTAGACATTTATTTTCTCAAAAGATTTACAATCACTTACAGAGAAAATACAATATTATAACTTAAAAATATATGAGGCCGATTTGCGTAGTGGGTTGGTACAATAAGTCAATAACAAGAATGACACTAGAATTTCGTAACAGTTTTAGTAAATTCGTAAAAGGGTAATTGTAGAAAATAGTTGAACTAAGTGCACGACATCTTATGCGCGAATGCGGGTAGGTGTGCATGAGCTGAGGAGTACAGTCATATAAAAATACAATAGATGTTTATTAAAGCCCATGACACAGTGATTTTCTTCACCGCGTTTAAAGTAGGCACATAGTTGTTATATTGTTATGCTCGTAAATTTATATTTTTATCTTATTAGTAATATGGATGTTATAATTATAACTAGGTACATTGAATTTTTGAAAATTTATCTCCTGAAAGGGTTCATAGGGGATGAAAGTTTGTATGGAACATTGTAATTCGACCGGGCACGCAACTTGTAGTTATACAAGGTTAAATTAAATTAGCTAGCGAAACTCCACAGACGTGATGGATATCGATATCTAAACACGCCAAAATTAAAAAAAAAGATTTGATGTTTTTTTTAGGCGGATTTTCTAGGTTTCTGCCTAGCCTTTTCTCAACTATTTTGCGGGTCAGCTTCCAATCCAACCGTATGTGGCTGATTGCGCAATATGCGACTGCCTATCTGACCTCCAAAACCCAGGTACTGGGTAGTGGGTAATACGATACACCTTGGTAAGACTGGTTGTCGGACTTACGGGCTTCTGACGACCCGTAACGACTGTCAGAGATCTACGAATAACAGCCGGGACCAACAGTTTAACATACTTTCCGAGGCACGAAGGGGTCTCGCTATGTAAACATGGTCACCTATCCACGGAACAACCGTGGCAAGCGTAGCTTTACTGATCGATTGATCCGCGCGTCTGTTATTACTTTGCCTCGAGCTGTTACATGAAGTATGAGTTGAAAAAATATGTTTTATCGTGTTTAGATATCGATACCAATCACGTCAGTGACATTTACAAAAAAAAAGAAAACATATTTTTAACTGGTGAATCCAGTCGACGAACTCACAAAAAATAATCACCAAAATAAATTAGATTTTGTTTTATCATATTTAGATATCGATACCCATTACGTCTGCGGAGTTACGCTAGCTAATTTAATTTGACCTTGTACAAATAGTTTTTCACTACACGTGCTGAACTGTACTGATCAAACTCAAAGCATTTATTTCAAATAAACCAATTACAGGCACTTTTGAATTGTCAAGGAGTCGGTCAGTCAGAAAGATGAAGCTAGTTGCCCATTCCAAAGCGTAGTAGGCACCTATGGAGAAGAACGGGCAAGAAACTCCATGGACACTCTTTTAATACAAATAGTGGTTACATCATTCATGTTGAAATTATACATGTGAGAACGATGTAGAAAGACGTGCACGTTAAAAGCGTCCGTAATAAAAAGATAAAAACTATTCAGGAATTAAAATATTAATCAATAAATGATAACTTAGATACGCAAAGTACGTGCTTGTTTGTTTTTATTAGGTCCCAGGTGTTTTTGATTGTCTGACCAGTTCATGGTTACTATTTTTGTACTGAGCTAATTGCATACTAAGGCTGAGGCTATCTGTATGACGCGGAGGCACTACGCCGGGGGGAAACCCCGCTTCCGCGGCAAATCGCGGCGGAGCGGACGGACCTCCGGCGCGATCTCATGGCGGCATGGAAAGAGCGACTGTCGCAACCCAGCGCAGGGCACGCCACGATAGCGGCGGTAAGACCCCTCTTTGAGGAGTGGCTAGAGAGGCGTCACGGCGTCCTCACCTACCGCCTGACGCAGGTCCTCACCGGACACGGATGTTTCGGGAGGTTCCTGCACATCATCAGGCGGGAGGAAACGCCCGGGTGTCACCAGTGCGATTATCGCCCCGAGGACACGGTGGAGCATACGGTGGGGGCCTGCCCTGCATGGGCGGAGCACCGCCGTGTCCTCGTAGAGGCGATCGGCAGCGGCGGCGACCTCTCACGCCCGGCCCTGGTTCAAGCCATGGTCCGGGGCGAGGGGGAGTGGGAGGCAGTCACCTCCTTCTGCGAAGCAGTCATGCTAGCGAAGGAGGTGGCGGGACGGGAGAGGGAGGGAGTTTAGGAGGGCTGGAAGAGGGCGTTGTCCGACTTCCGCCAACGCCCGGTGCGCCTGCTGCGGGCCAAGTCAGTGGACGAGATCTCTCTTTCCGCAGCCTCCTTCTGAGAGACGACTGTTTCGCAGAAGGAAAGCTTTGAAAGTCCTGTGCTAACTGCGTGGTGCTCGATAAACCACGAAATTTTCGAACTTCTATCTTAGTTTTAACTTATAAGTTGCTAGCTTTTGCCTGCATCTTCGACCCGCGTGGTGGTCGAAAAACATCCTGTAAATCCTTCTCCATTAAAAATATGTTTAAACTTAGGTACCTACGTGCCAAATTTCATGGTGGATGTTGGAGTTCACCATAGAAATTAACTCTCAACGTACTACTAAAGTTTCTAATAATATACAACGTGTTGTTTTGCATCCTCGTCAAATTTCAGGAGGCTGTTATGAAAGACATAAATAATCAAATAAAATTACGATCCTGCTCAATAATTAATACATACTTGTTTTTTTAGGTATTTAAGTTTGACAGTATTTCAGAATACTCCACTTTCAAAGAACAAAATCGCCCCGTTGCATATGCGGTAGGCAGTGTCGTACGACTATGTCGCTGTGTGCATGCGTTACAGTTACAGCGCAGTTACTGGGCGGTATCACACGGGCCCTACACATGCCGATTTCCGAAAAATACAAAAAATAAAAATAAATACCTACTTATTTTATTATTGATTCGTGTCGAGAATCATTAGCATAGTTACCTCCTCGAATTTGACGAGGATGCAAAACAACACCTTGTTTAAGAATAATTCAATCATGATTCTAAAGAAAAGTAGCGCCACCTAGCGTCCTAAACTCAAACTCAAACTCAAACTCAAAGCATTTATTTCAAATAAACCAATTAAAGGCACTTTTGAATTGTCAAGGGGTCGGTCAGTCAGAAAGATGAAGCTAGTTGCCCATTCCAAAGCGTAGTAGGTACCTATGGAGAAGAACTGGCAAGAAACTCCATGGATACTCTTTTAAATCAAAATATTGTTACAATAGAGTGGTTACATCATTCATGTTGTAATTATACATGTGAGAACTATGTAGAAAGACGTGCACGTTAAAAGCGTCCGTAATAAAAAGATAAAAACAATTATGGAATTAAAATAAGCCGTGGCAGCTAAGAAATGACCAGTGCCTACTGACGGCGCCCGTTCACGAACATGACGTATGGATCAGCACCATTCAGCTCAACCATTTTGAAGGGAACTCAATGATCCAATACACACGCCACCACCAGCGACACATTTGAGTGAGCATGACATACTCTCAGCCGCCAGGGCACATTCAAGTCAATGAAAGACGAACCCAGTAAGCTTTATAGTGGGTACATAGTGCTCACACATGTGCTATGCAATTATACAATACTATGAGATTGAATTTATACAATGCAAAGATAGGTTGTACAATCTTCATCAGCTCCAACACTATTTTTGAATGCTAATTAATTAGTTTACGCGCCCTTGTGGAGCAGGACCAGCCCTGAGCCAAGCATTTTTGTCAGCGATATAATCCCCCAACTTATAATATGCTTGGCTGTATAGTGTGCGTTTTATACAGGATTTAAATTTCGTTTCATTCAGTTGGAGTATGTGGGGAGGTATTTTATTGTAACATTTTAAACAGTACCCCATGAAGGATGAGTCTACTTTAGCCAGTCTGAAACCTGGTTGAACTAATTGGTCCCTATTTCTAGTCCTATAATTGTGTCTTTCACCTCTTTTACTGAAAAGATTTAGATTTTTCCTTACGTACATGATGTTTTCATAAATATATTGACAAGGTACCGTCATGATGTTAATGTCTTTAAACAGTTCCCTTAGAGAATCGCGCCTGCGGAGGCTGTATATTGCTCTGATAGCTCTTTTCTGCAGAATAAAAATAGACTCAATATCGGCAGCCCGTTCCCATAATAAAATACCGTAAGACATGATACTATGAAAATAGCTGAAATAGACTAGCCTCGCGGTATCTACATTAGTAAATTGACGGATTTTTCTTACAGCATATGCTGCTGAACTTAGCCGTCCTGCAAGAGATGTTAAATGAGGACCCCATTGCAGCCTTGAGTCTAGCGTTATTCCCAGGAAAACAGTTTCATCGACAAATTCTAGTTTCTCGTTATTCAATACTATGTCACAATCACTACTTTTAACATTCGGTAAAGCAAATCTTATGCATTTAGTTTTTTTCCCATTTAATACTAAATTATTAGCAGTGAACCAATTATGTACCTGCAGTAGGGCATTATTTACGTCGTCAAGATTTGATGCACGTCTATTTATCTTAAAGATTAAAGAAGTATCGTCAGCAAATAATACCATTTGTGGTTGGTTTTTAAATAAATGGGGTAGATCATTAATATATACTAAAAAGAGGAAGGGACCTAATATCGATCCTTGTGGAACACCCATTTGTATTTTTAAATGAAGTGAATTGATACCATTTATTTGCACTTTTTGTTGTCTATCATTTAAATAAGAATGTACTAAACTAAGCGCGAGTTTACCTAGTCCGTAATGCTCAAGTTTTAAGAGCAAGGTTTCGTGATCAACGCAGTCAAATGCCTTGGAGAGGTCACAAAAGATCCCTATGGCATCTTGGGCCTCCTCCCACGCTGTAAATATGTGTTTTAATAAAGTGACACCGGCGTCAGTCGTACAACGTCCTTTGGTGAAACCATATTGCTGATCGTGTAAGATTTTGTTGGTGTTAAAATGATTAAGCATTTGATTGAGCATTACCTTTTCGAACACCTTGCTGAATACTGGCAACACAGATACTGGTCTATAATTGTTGGTGTCTTTGCTGTCCCCAGATTTAAAAAGTGGTATAACCTTACTGTATTTCATTAAATCCGGGAAGACTCCTTGATCTACACACAAATTAAATATTAAAGCTAAGTATGTAAGTAAGTAAGTAAAGCAATTGTGACTGCCGAAAATTATTGGCCTTTCCCTCGGGAACAGTACTTTTTCTGGATGAAAGGTACCCTATGTCCTTTTCTGTACCCCTGATACCGTATGTACATGCAAACTTTCATGATGATCGGTTCAGTGGTTTAGGCGTGAAAAGGTAACAAACAAACAAACTTACATTCGCATTTATAATATTAGGATAGGCTAGTGAGGAAGTTATGATAAAATGTTCATCCCACGTAAAAGTCTTTGTGCTCTTTGGAAAAATTACCAATGTTTGAAGTGCTGTGTCTCAGGTCCTAATGGACCTATAGAGCTACGGCTACGCTCAAATTATTGCAAATATTTTTTTATAAACCGGTTGGCGTAGTTGGTAGCGACCCTGCCTTCTGAGCCGCTGGTCCCTGGTTCGATCCCCGGACAAGTCGAACATTTTGTGTGCATGAACATGTCTGTTTGACCTGTGTCTGGGTGTGTATATGAATATAAATATGTATATCAGTCATCAGGTTACCGAAGTACAGGCTCTGCCTAGTTCGGGACCTGAAGACCTTGTGTGGATGTTGTCTCATATTATTATTAGATACCTATTATACTTTAAACATGTACCTATTGGGTGACTTTTCCGTAGGATGTAGTTTTTACAAAGAGATTAAATTGATAGTATAATTTAATGTCTTTGAGTTTTTAGAAGTTATAAGTCAAAAATTAACGAAGTCCGAAAATTTCGAGGTTTTTGGAGCACTACACAGTTAGCTCAGGCCTTTCGAAACTGCAAACATGGTTTTACACTACTGGTATCTAACTTAACAACATTACAAAAAATCAGTACGGTGCAATTTTTTGCGACCTAACGCGATTTTTGTGTCTACGGTGACTGGCCTCTACTGTCTTTGATTGAAAGTGAACTAAAAAGTTTTAATTTGAAAGGTTGTAAAAAACGTACTGGCCGGCAATTTACTGGCCAGTTACACTTTAGTTTATGTTTCATACAATGACTATAACATTCGGAGAGATCTACACTCTAGTGTACGGCCTGAGTGAAAAGTAAGTATTTGGCACGCATCCTAATCCTAACTAACAGCTACTATTATGCTAATACTATTATAATAAGTATTATATCCTAACAATTTTTTTTTTGTATTGTTCTTTCTGTTTGTATTGCCTGTGGGTGTCCCAAATAAAATATTTTTCTTTATTTCTTTCTAATATTATAACTGCGAAAGTAAGTGATTAAATTTGGCACACAGATAGACCATGACCTGGGTAAGGACATTAGTTACATTTCATCCTGGATTGCAGCCGAAGTCGCGGGAAACATCTAGTAAAGTTATATAAAGTTTTTTTTGGTATGTTTTGTGGTTTTGGTATTGTAATCTAGAAATAGGTTAAACTTTGTGATAATTTTCCAAGTTCGTGTGTAATTATGTAAGTACCTATCTTAGTGAATTCACGTGAACTTGGAAGTTTGTAAAAATGAAGTTTTCAGCCGTATTCAGTTGCGAATAATCTAAGATTGGGTTAAGCATTAGACTATCTTAACTTAAATAAGCTACGCAGTTTTAACCCGTTCCACTTATAGAAGTTTTGCATCTTGTGAAAGATAACAGGATAATATTCTTATGCACAAGAAGCTATAGTTGTCGCGTTTTTCCATGGCAATAGCGATCATTGACCCACCTATATTTTCTAGAATTATTCTTTATTTCAAAAACTGAAATCCTGAATCAATATCTATCGTGATCTTCAACATCCTCCAATAACAAAAAACCATACCTACACAGTATATTGTTGGGGTTCCTACGGAGAGATATTAGGGGAAGGGCAATGACCGCTATTGTCATGCTATAGCGAAACAACTATAGACTAATGAACTAATCAATCTAGACAATATCTAATCGAAGAGGAAAATTTTAATCTAGGCTTACAAATAAGTATTATAACTATGTTTTTGTATGAACTGTGTTGCCAACTTGATTTTTTGGCGACTAGAGTAGTGATATTTTGTTTTGATAAGTAATATAATTATCCTTTCGCTACGAATCATAAGAAAACAAGGTCATGGATGGATGTGGTAAATAGATTAGCCAGTCAGCAAGTTAAGAAGTTGGGCTGACTGTTCAGGGTGCCCTGCAAGTAGGTACTTAGGTAAGTATACAGGGTGTAAGGGACATCGTCGCGCAAAGAGTTATCATGAATTCTGTACGTATTATTCTAGACCTGTTTCCAGAACTATCTATCACCGGTTATTAAAAAAAAAATCTTTACAAAAGTGCAACGGCTGCACAGTTAAAATGTATGGAACAGATGTAAGTACCTACATACTTACCAAGTCAGACTTACCAAGTCTAGAGTCATTGTGGTTTGCCAAAAAAATCTACTTCGTTCACATTTTATTGGTTACTACCACGTTACTACCCTATTTTTTTCCAGAAGGTAAAAAATGTCAACCGATTGATAGATCCCTCCCTATTAATAAATTATTAAAAAAAGTTTGTTGTACGGCCAAGTCGTGTTATTTGAGTTCGAAGATTAAAAACAGTAGTAATGTAATTAAAACGACTTGGAATATTCTATAAAAGATCTAGTAACCGAGATACTGACCACAATAAAATATGACTCACAAGACGCCGCGGCCTTTGAAAATTTATTGTCAGGTATTCCCGTTTCAACTACTAAATCCCTGAACACATCACCTTCTGTTGCTGAGTCTTTGCCTAAAGAAAATTTTAATGTTTGCGATTCGGAATTTCATTTTCAACATAAAACCTAAAACCTTTCACACTTTCAATGTAAAAAAGACTACAGGTCTACAGATCTGTGGGGTCATTCTGTAGAAGTTGCTAAGTTTATTATGGACATTGTAGCACCTACTTTAGCTCTTATTCTTAATAATTGTATCGTCAGTGGAGAGTTTCCTGACCTTATGAAAAATAGTAAAATAATACCTTTGTTTAAATCAGGTAGTACCTCAGACCCCACCAATTATAGACCTATTTCAATACTACGAGTACCTTTAACTTTAGTAAAGTTTTTGAGAAATTAATTTAAGCCCAATTGCAAAGATTTTTTAATAAACATACATTATTACATAGTAAACAGTTCGGTTTTATAAGGGGTCGTTCAACTACTGTTGGTGTACCGGTGTTGAACTTTTGGGACATATTTATAAAGCATGGGAAGAAATGCGATGCCTTGGGAATCTTTTGTGATTTTTTTCAAGGCGTTCGATTGCGTTTTTCATGAAACGCTAATCAGGAAACTCCGCCACTACGGGATCCGGAACACCGCTCTGGATCTTCTTACTTCATACTTGACTGATAGGATTCAGAGCGTTGGCGTTAATGGTAAAAGATCTCCGGGAAATAAATAAGAGCCTGTGTGGTTCTTTCCTCAGAAAACCATTTCAGACACCAATCTACATGGTCCTCAAAGATTATGTCCGAACTTTCATATACACATTGACATTGATTAATTTTATACATACAATGAAACGAGTATTTACTTTGTAAAATATTATATTATTTTATTTATTGTGAATGTGAGGACTATGTCGGTCATTGCCTTTTTTTTCTCATTTGATGTTAATCATGATCTGGCAAATTGAGTAATTTATGCGGCCTACCCAAATGTCTTTTCTTTGGTATTGCTCGTCGAATCGTTGAGCTCCTTAAGTTCCGAGTTGAGCTGCACGATTATAGACACATGCGTGCATTGATTGGACAGATCCACTCAATCTGTGTGTTTTTTCCTCAAAATACCATTTCAGACACCGATCTACATGGTGTTCACATGATCTGACCAAGATTACGCCTGGACTTTAAAAGAAACTGTGACCTCTGAGTTTGTTTCGTCCTTTCTTCTCAGAGTAGTCAGATAGAAAACGCCAAACTCATCTAGTTTAAAAAATATGAATGACGTGCAAAAGTTTTTGTACAAACCTACTTACAGAAAATAATTCATTTATACAGAGAGAAAACTATGACAAAAATGAGAAAATTCCAGTCCTACCAAGACCACTTTATTGTATTTAGGTTTCCCTTCACATTTTGAGCTCAAATATGAAAGGTATTATGGGAAAACTAAAACTAAACTTTACTTTTTTCTCGCAAAAAAAACTTTGTGAATGGTGTTTTTTTATAATAATATTTTTATATTTACGAGCAGACTCAAAATCAATGTCATTTTATTTTTAAAAGATTTGTGTTGTGAAAAGGCAAAAATATTTATTTAAAAAAACATTACAAACCAACGACGCGTCACTACAAAGTTTCGTTTCGTTTTTATATTTGGTTTCAATGGGATACCTACTACCCTATCCCTACTTAGATAAAATTGCATGCTGGTAAAAAAATTGATTCTGAAAAGAATTTTGTTTATCAAAAAAATTATGAAAATTAATGAGAAAACGAATTATGGATTCGCACGAGCATCGCCGTGTGAATCGATAAGCGCGTCATAATCTCAATTTCGGCAATTGCGAATATAAACCCGGTCGTAGGTGATGTTTTAATGCACTGTTGTGTTAGAAGTCGTAGGCGTCGAATCGCGCAGCCGACGACGACGGTCAAGGTCGCTCACGTACCTACGGGTATTCTGAGTCAACCCCTACAGTCTGATCGCTACGGCTACCGAGACCACCCGCGTCAATACAACACCCGCTATTAAACATTCTATATCGTTTTCAAAAATATTCGAAGTTCAAACTAGTGTTGTACTTTAGGATTTCTGTGCACTCGAAGTAAGTACGATGTCGGATTCGGGCTCGTTCGTTGAAGGTCATGGTTGTTGTGGTGCGAAAATTTATTGAACTGTTGGTCGCTGGCCAATAGCTTGCGTATTAATTTTGGTCTAAATTGAAAGTCGCTTCTGGAAAAGATTTTCTTTTCGTTTATTGTAAAAATATATTTAAGCATGTGACTCTACACACAAATTATAATTATCTGATCTACCAACAGAATTTTCATCACGCAATCATAGTGTGAAACGAATAGATACTAACGAAACCGGTTGAATTTTAATGAAGTAAGTAAAAGGTTTTAACTGATAGCACTTTTTTTTTTTCATATGCACGCCTCGACTTTTCAGCATGAGTTTTCATCTTGCGAATAAAGTGGTAAACGCGCACTTTTTACTGAAAATTTTGATTTTTTGGCCTTTTGTTATGGGAGCTGTTTTCACTAATAATTATATTTGGATGGCTCTACATTTCATCAATATGTAGTTAAAGTAAAGTAAACCGTAAAGGAATGTTTGTTGAACGAAAACCACCAAAACTAGTAGTATTCATTAAATAGGCGCTCGAACAAAATTAAGCACTGTCGATGTTTTGTTAGAAACAAACTAAAAGTGTTTTAATTTTGTAATAGTCCTACTGGACTATTTAGGGTCAATAAAATTCCAAAATCAAACTTGAAAAGAGATTTTCATTAAAGGCGTTTACACACACTTTCTATTTATGAAAAGAAGTATTGAAATATTTGAATGGCATTCATATTTGAGTTACAAAAACTTAATGAAAACCTTAACTAATTAACTACTCAACCGGTGGAATTAAACAAATGACGTGCGTTCAGTTGTCGCGTGTTTGTTTCGGCCGTATGATATAACTGAAGTGTATAGTTCTAGCGAATATGGCAGCCATAGAAGAGAAGTTATATCCTAACTGTGACGCCTCCGTGTGGCTCCGTTCCTGTGAGGAGGAGGTCGAGGAACCCCTGGAGGGGAAGATGACAGGTATGTACCGATGTTTACAAGTCAAATAATCAATTACCTGCGCCTATCGTAGTCCGCTGGCGGATAAAAGTCTCTCCCAGGCTGCGCCAAAATGGGGAAAATCGTAGTAGAATGAGAACAGAAGGCTAATTCCCGTAAAAGCGTTCAAAAACGTTGACGGCACGGTTGGCGCAGTGGTTAAGCGATTCACTGCTGCGTTACGTGTCGCGGGTTCGATTCCCGCACGGAACAAATATTTGTATGACCTGCAAGCGCACCCACGATACAGGAGAAATTCATAGTGTGGGGCGACGTTCTAAAAAAAAAAAAGCTCATCTCAGCGACGATCCATGTCAAAAATAGAGGGAAATTAGAGGTATTTTTGACACATTGCGACTGAGATTAGAATGCAAACGTTCTTATATGTGTGGAATTGCCCCTCAGATTTTCTCTTTATAACGTGAAAATGATAGTTATCTCCATTGAAATGTAAGCAAATGTTCTAGTTAAATCTAGACTCTGGTCAGTGTGCCAGCACAAGGTAAGTATTAAATAGAAGCCTCTTCGTTATTATTATTCGATCAGGAATCAAGGAAGATATTTACGTAAAACACAATGATTGAGGAAGGAAGGATAATTAATAACATCTAGCAAAACAATCTTCCAAATTGCGATGAAAAATCCATCTATAGAGGAATACATTTATATCGATACACAATAACAAAAATAGACGAAATAATGATATAAAGCACATGCTTTTAATAGCTCATAATTGATTCTGTTACAAGTAGAGTACTCAAAATTATCTGTCCTAGTTATTTTTAAGTGCAAGAAATATTCAATTTAGTTCATTTACAATACCAGATCTATAAACACTCTATCTTCAATCTGCAGTTCTAGTTTTATTTTTGACGCAATTCCATTATCTGCTAAATTGATTAAAGCAATGTTTTTCGTTTATAGATAGTTTCCCTGATCGCACGTTAGTTTACGACTCTATTATTGTATAACACAGAAATCGTCTGATTGGAAAAAAAATGCAGTCTAATTGGTAAATTGCTATTCTTGATTCAGCTAGAACAGAATACACGGTGTAACCCATCGGCGCGCAAACTGTTCTAGACTCACCAGCGTTGACATTTTTCGTCGGTTATTAAATAGGAGTTTAGAATCATGCTGAATTCGTAGTAACAGTTTCCACGTCGTACACCGTGTATACACGCTCTTGTTTCTGGAATCCTCTTTCAACCTAACTAAGTGCTATTTTTCTCATATTTGTAGTACCCAATAGAACTAATGCTCACGCGACTGTAATTTTCTTGTCTCAATAGTCGTGAGCTCGCCTGTGTTTATAATCCAAGGCATGTTTGCAAACCCACAAGAGTGCACTGCGGTCTTCACCGCAATGTATAGAAGTCATGTATGTATAATATGCACCTTCATTGCGTGGTTTTCAAGAAACCTTTAAAATATACACGGTGTAATAAATATACCGACGCACAAACTGTTACCATGAAATCATTGCGTGATTCTGAACACACCCCCCTGCGCTGAAAAATATCAAAGGTTTTTTTTTTAAATTAGTTTTTCTATGTTTTTGACCGCATCATGCATCTACTAAATTCGTGGGAACCGTTTTAATGTTGATATCCCTTATACTCTGTAGGTATAGGCACTTACTATACCGACCAGTTTAGTATCAACTAATAGCGTTATATTTATTAAACATGCATTGTTTCCCTAGGTGAGTTTCCGACATGGCTCCGTGGTACGTTGCTACGCAATGGGCCTGGCTCCCTCAAAGTCGGGGACTCGAGATTCGATCATCTTTTCGACAGTTCCGCACTTTTGCACAGGTAAGCCAGGCTTTGCATACCATCAAAGAGTATACAAGGTTATTGGTAAAACACCACCAACCTACACCAACCCCAACCACCAACAAACACCAACCAAAAAAAAATCAGCCGGTCCCTACAATTTGAAGAGTTCTGCAAACATACTGCTGATTTTTTTTTCGTGATTTCATATTTGGTCCCATAGTAAAATTTGTTCATAATGATGAGTACAATAACCCCATAAGATGTTGATGGTGTTTTAGCAATAACCCTGTATATAGGGTTAAGAGGACGACAGACGTACGGGCGAGTACCTACGCGTAATTATGGCTCGATATTTTTTTTTTGCCCATGTGTCGCTCTATGTAGGTACTGTCAAGAAGCGATAATGTTAAGCAATTTTCAAACAAATCCTTTTAATAAATAATAACTCTGTTCAAAGTCAAATATTGAAATCGTGATATCGACAAATTACAATCTTCACGATATGTTGTGTCACCTCTTAATCTAATTTAAAAAGGTACCTTTTTAACGTAACTCCAGGTTCGCGATGGACGATGGCCATGTGACGTATCAGTGCAGGTTCCTCAGAACTAAAACTCTGAAGAAGAACCGCGCTGCTAACCGCATCGTTGTCTCGGAATTTGGTACCAAATGTGCTCCAGACCCGTGCCATTCGATATTTGATAGGTAAATAATAATTGTGTTTTTGGGTTATGAAGATACTTACTCTAAAAGTCATAGGAAAATCATAACATATTTAGTTTTTGGACATGTAAGTACCTACTTACATGGTCATACTTACATGTCCAAAAACGAAATTATTAAAAAAAACTTACTTAATTAAAAATAATACCAGAATAGAACTGAATTTTTGAAATAAAAACTCGGAAATTTCAATTGTCCTAAAGGACATTCTGCCGAAAATGAGTTATAAATTTATTTGGAAACAGCGCCTCGAGTTCTATCGATTGCTATATTTAAAATAATCATATCTTAAAAAAAAAGCCCCTTAGGACCTCGATTTTCAACCGCTCTAGCTGGTTTTTTTTTACAATTTGGGATGTATCGTAAACATTTTTGGCTCTACTGAAAAATCGTGTTTTGTCCTTTAAGACAAATGAACTTTCCGATATCGTTATCGCATTACCACCTAATTAGTATGATATGATATAGTTTTTATTTAGTACGACTTTTTATTTATTTATTTATAACTTTTCGCACAAAAAGTTCCGAAGGCGGACTTAATGCCTTAATGGCTTATTTAGTACAACATTCACCTTTAGCACTTTGAGTTATACATAAAATAGACATTTGGCTTTGCAAACTATCAAACTTTTATTGACTGAAAGTCTGAAAAATCCTCTGGTGCTATAATCTAAATTATTGGAAGAAATTACTAAGTTAGTAAATAAACTTTTTACAGGCTAGCGGCTTTCTTCAACCCAGCAGAACACATGTCAGACAATGCAATGATATCCGTGTATCCGTTCGGAGATGAAGTCTACGCTTTCACAGAAGGACCTATCATTCATAGGTAAGAAGATTTAGCGAATATTTTGCTTACTTTTAAAAGGGGAAGATGAAGAAAAATTGTTGGAGTTAAAATAAATGATTGATGGATTGTGTGAAATATGATAAAGCTAGGAAGGAAGTAAACATTGTAATGACTAATAGAAGTACCTATAGTGAAAGAAAAAGCCATTACCTACCGCGTCAAACCCAAAATAAAGTGGGACAGAGGATTATTATAAGCTTAGAGAACACACCTAAGCAACACTGCAGGCACCCTGCTTACTATGAGTATCAAGTATTTATAAGGAGAGGGCAGGGATCGTTTTAATTCCTGTTTGGCTCAAAATGCATTCATGAGCATCAAAAGATCGCGCAGTTCGGTACCTTACTGCAATAAAATACAAACCCAAACCTGCAACTCGACTAAGGATGACCCAAAATATTATTTAACCTTAATATCTTAACAAACGTTAAAAGATAAAGCTGAACAGCCGTTTTCCTTTTGAGGCGTTTAACATATTTGGTTTTCTGTTCTTTTATAGTAGTTTGAGAACGTCAAGATAACGGATTACATATATTTAGAATAATTCATGTAGAGTATGGAAGCATTCCTGTACCTATTGAAATACCTAACTATTTCTTTTACAATAAATATTTTTTTAGAAGTCGCTTCCATACTATACCTACCCCGACTAGTTATGCATTTCCCGGCATGCCGAGTTTTTTTTTTACAAATTAAATATTTTAAGGTGCCGCTTCCATACTTTCATAGCGAAAATTATATATAATAAGTAGCAAATAATTTACTTTAGGTAAATATGCATCCGAATATCCAATCTCTGGCCATGAGACCCCAATTTGGGTAACTACCCGAACCTTGTTTTAATTACAACATTATAGTAGATTCAGAATAAAAAACCTTTTCATTTTGCCCATAATTTATGACTAATTATTATGTCAGAATCATTGCAAGATCCTACTCCACAGTATTACTTTAAAAAATAATAGCCACTGATAAGAAAATGGGGTTCGATGCTTAGATGACGGCTAATGATGGAAGATGAAGACATGCTGACGACCACAAACGAATTAGAATGAGGGCAGGATTAAAGGAGTTTGAAGACTTGATGAACTAGTAGTACGATTTTGTATTGAGTGAAATAAGACTTGTTTACAAATTGTATGTGGTATCCAGGGTCGACACGGTGACGCTGGACACGTTGGAGAGGAGGAACATGACGAGCTGCGTGGCGCTCGTCAACCACACGTCGCACCCACACGTCATGCCCAATGGTGAGGTCACACACTAAGTAGTTAACACTACAACTAAGACCGGTCCTACACCACCCGCAACGGATTTCCAGGACCTTCAGGCCTAGACAAAGTGACATTCTACCAGCGATAACGGTGACATTTGTATGGGACTGAAATAAATTACCAAAAAGCTTATGTATATCCCGTTAAAAGTCGCTGTAGAAATACGAATCGCTTTGAAACGATTGCCACAAATGTCTAGGTTCTAAGGTCGTCAAAAAAAATAACTGATTAATTATTTTAATATTTCTCAATACCACTGTTAAAATGCATTGAAAATAAATAACACGGTACATATATTGTGTTAGTGTCGCAAAAACATCGGATAACAGTTACGTAAGTACGCTTTGGTAACGAGCAAATTGTATTAAATTATTAACTTTGTATTTTCAGGGGATGTTTACAACGTCGGTATGTCTATCGTCAAGGGCAGAATCCAACACGTCGTCGCTAAATTCCCATTTACAGAAAAAGGTGAGAACGTACTCCCTTTTTATTATTATTTTTGTGCGCTGTTTGGCTATAATTATAGTGTTACTTTTAAGTGTATATAACTATAATTAAAGTGTTAGATAGATAGATTGAGTACGCTTAATTGTTAGTTAGTTACATCAGATTAAAAACTCTTATAGCTCCAACGTACTGGAGAAGACTCCTGATTTCAAAGACCACAATATAAAGTCATTTAATCAAATTAGGCTGAGAATCACCACTTCCTAGTGCTTAAGCTGGGAAAAAGTGGCGCAACAAACTCCCCAGCAGCTGTCTGTTCAGTTACAATAACTTGATTCTAAACAATAGTATGCAAAGTAATTAACATGGCTCAAAAACTAACCTCGGTCATTACGCCGCTGTGCCAAGACTTTGTAGGCAATACAACGTGTTATCTAAAACTACGAATTTAGACATCTGCGAGTCTCTGTCTAAATATAAGAAAATCCTAATAGATTCAGTTTCTAAAGGTTTTATCTTATTGTATTTTATTTTTATTTTTTTATTACGTTTTGTGTCTATTAATTAACTTTTCCAAATTTTAACTTTGTTAGCTTAGTTGTTTAACTTTGTGCATGTTGTGGTCTCCTATAAGTGAAGGAGTACACTTACTTATTACCTGATGTAACTCTTTATTTATGTGTCATGTATTGTGTACATCTTTTGTTGGAGATCCTAAATAAATAAATAAACATTACAAAACAAAGAAACATATATCATGAAATTAAATTATTTGCCCAATGTCAGCTAGCGCGTGCCAATATATCAATAAAAGTAAGGACACGCCATCCCCAAGTTTGGTGCGGAAAACTATTTGGTGATCGCTGATTTATTTGGAAAGTAGCTTTCATCGAAAATCTGGAACCTTCGTTTAATGAATTTATTTGTTCCCGGATTTTTATATCACATTGACATTGATGTATTTTATTTACACTACTACATGAGTACATATTTACTTTGTAAAGTATTATAATATTATTTGAATTATTGTGAATGTGACAACTAATGTCGTTCATTGCTTTTTTGTATTTTTCTCATTTATTTTAATCATGATCTGGCAGTGTGAGTAATTTATGCGGCCTACTCAAATGTCCTTTCTTTGGTATTGTTCGTCGAATCGTTGAGCTCCTTAAGGTCTGAGTTGAGCTGCACGGTTGCTGACAATTGCGTGCAATGACTGGACAGGTCCACTCAAACTGTGTGGTTCTTTCCTCAAAAGACCATTTTAGATACCAATCTACATAGCCTTCACATGATCTGACCAAGATTTGGTCTGGACTTTAAAAGAGACTGTGACCTCTGAGTTTGTTTTAGCCTTTCTTCTCAGAGTAGTCAGATAGGAAACGCCGGCATCATCTAGTTTAAAAAAATATATGTTTGACGTGTAAAAGTGTTTGTACAAACCTACTTACAGAAATAAAATTATTTAACATTTGTTTTTCAGGTGACATGTTCAAAAGCGCTCGTATTGTGGCCTCAGTTAAGCCTCGGTGGACACTTAATCCTTCTTACATGCACACTTTCGGTAAGTAATAATTAAAACTAATGCAGGGTATTTTGTAAGCTGATATGAGATGCTGCACTCGAGTGAGTGTTGATTTTTGTTTCATTCCAAGTTCACACGACACCTACAAACTTAAACAGAATTACCGTTAATTTCATATCATTTTTCGATCTTTCGGTAGGTGATGCCGTAATGCCGAGTGCCGAAATCCAAAACGCCTGAGATAACACAATAGTAATAATGATATGTTTGATATCCTAGGTATAACAGAGAACTACTTCGTGATAGTGGAGCAACCTTTGTCGGTGTCGGTGACGAGTCTCATGGGCGGCCTCATGACCAACGACAAGCTCTGCTCCAGCCTGCAGTGGAACCCTGACTACGAGGTCTGTGGATATTATTATATATTTATGTAAAGGCTTACTAACTAAATACATACACAGCATTAACTCACAATCTTTGTCATAATTATAGATCTCGCATGTATCTTAATTATACCTATTGTGATATAGTAATTTTATTCGACTTCTATTATCTTGTAAATTTTGGCGAGTGCCCTATATGTGTCTATATGAAAAAAATATCTGATTTTGACTATTACCTAACCAGCGTACATGTACATTATATACAAAAGAAAATAATAATAAGTAATTTTGAAATGACATGCAAAATAGTTTTTATTACACGTCTATATTATATCCAAATTTAGGAAATATATCCAAATTGCAATTGCTTGGATGTTCCACTAAGTGACTCGGATGACCAATACACAAATTGTATTAAATAATATTCATTTTCATTGCGCAGTACCAACTTATATTTTAGAATTCACAAAAACTAAGTAATTCAATGCAATGGATGTTGCTGAACCGTCAAACTAAAAGTAATTAGGTTCCTGAACGCTGCTCCTAGAGCAAATTTTCTTTGATCGAATTTTATTTAAATCGAATAAAATAGAATCGCAGCGATTTATTTGGCTCAGAATCAAAAGGAACATCCCTCTCTTCCATCCCACTGTTGGACATGGGCCTTGTTTTCGACAAGTTAGTGGAAAATAACTTTATTTTAAATAATAAAATTCATTCATATTTCCAGACGCAAATAATCCTCCTAAGCCGAACAACCGGCAAGGAGGTGAAACGATTCCGCACCGACCCGCTGTTCTACTTGCACATCATCAATGCGTTCGAAGAAAATGGCAGACTGGTGGTAGATCTTTGTGCCTACAAGGACGCTAAGGTCATAGACGCCATGTACGTGCATGCTATTGAGGTGAGTTTCAAACATTTTAAAACCGTAATTATGGAGTTCCTCGCCCATTCTTCTCCATACGACTACCTTTTGGAAGGGGCAACTAGAATTAGTTATATTTTCTTGTAAATTTTGACGTTCAAAATTGTATTTTTTGAGCCTAATTGAAAAGCTTTGACTTTGACTTAAGCACCGTGTTCATGGGAAACAAAGGTTGAACAATATTGTTGCAGTACTTACATGTTTTGATGTTGCGGGGAGCATGTTGGAGAACGGGAACTAAGCTCTTATTGTGATCTAATGCAAAAGCGAGCAAAGTGAACTAAAAAAACTAGAGATTTATGATTTGGCTAGGATAAGCTATTATTGTGATTTTACTAAGAGAATGCAAGAGTGAGTTCGAAAATAATTTTTGGTTTTAGGATTGGACCCGCACTGGACCCGCGTGGTGTATTACGGCCCTCTCCCTCTCCACAATAGGCTGATTATTCAATGATATTATGCTAAGACGAAACATGTTTTGTAATCGCTTTCCTTAATATTTCTATTTATTTACCCCACCATACTCTAATTTCCAGTCAATGCAAAGCAATGCGGACTACGCTCAATGGTTCCGTGCGCGGCCTAAGAGGCTGGAAGTGTCTCTGGATGCACCCAACTTGACCAGTGTGGATGTGAGGGCCCTGGCAGATATCGGCTGCGAGACTCCAAGGATACACTACGATCTTCATAATGGTAAGAAAACAGAGATACATTCTACGGAGCAAAATATTTAGACCACCACACAACTATGTATAGGTACATAATTATAAACAAAAATAAAATAAAAAAGAGGAAGCATACTGTTTTTTCAGCAATGCACAGGCTATAATTATATAAAAAACAATGGAGCATCTAAAAAAAATCTGCTCAGACCTAAGACCTGTGTCTTAAAACCACCTTAAAACCATAAAAATGCGATAATAATCAAAACGTATTTTATTGCAGGCAAACCTTACAGATACTTCTACGCCATAAGCTCAGATGTGGATGCTGAGAATCCTGGAACGGTGAGATAAGATTCCTTTTGCAACCATCCCACTTGACCACTGACTTTTAAATAATCACTCTTTTTTTTCGTTGTCTTTCTTAAATTAATAATCACCTTTTTTGCTCTGGCTTTTCGAAATAAAATTTTGGCTCTTGAATATTTTACATGAAATAATTGATAGGTATACTATCAATGTAGGTACCTACTGTTAATATACCCTAAAAGGAGCAGAATTGGTCCAGAGCGGCGAGTTACGAAGCTACGTTGATTCAAAAGAAGAATAGAAATGGAACATGATCGATAAAATTAATTTGAAATGTTTCAGATTATTAAAGTGGACACTAAGACCGGCGAAACCAAGACTTGGTGCAATCTCAACTGTTACCCCAGCGAGCCGATATTTGTGCCAACGCCCAACGCTAAGGTGAGGCAACAGGTTTCATGTCATAAGCAAAATATATGGAACATAGTTACACAACGTGACTTGCGGTAGGAGTTCACTGGTAGACATCGTCACGCTGAAAAAGTGTTAAGCCCCCTCCATGCGACTTTCGTTCTCTGTTTCTTTCTATTATATACGAAGTGCGTACGAGTATCGCGTAGTGAACTTCGTTCAATCAATCAATCATTCATTTATTTGCGACGAATGTAGGTTACATTAAATACAGGTGGAATAGATAGGAGTGAGCCATGTACATTCTGCCGGGAAATAAGCACGCAAAAATTATAAAAATTGTTAAGAAGCTATCCAAAATTAAAATTACAAATTAAAATGGCACAGTCAGAATTATTACAATTATACATACATAAATTAATATTGAAAAATTTCAAATCAAAATGTTACTGTAACATAAAACATAAATGTATAATAAGTCCATATTATTATGTTTAAGATAATATTAATTATATTTCCTATACACATAGCCAATTGTTCCTGGGGGCATCTAAGTTCGTCAACGAAGATACGCGCCCATCCGAAAGTAGTTTGATACTTAAAAGTGAACCCTGTTCCCGATTGATTAGTTTTTCCGGCCGGGCAAAAACACAGGGGGAAAAAGGACAACTGTCAAATCGTAATGTCATTAATATTTAGTTCTTGCCCCGGACTAGACATATGTCCGTAAGTGATACGGGGTAGGAAACGTCCGTTACTTCGGCCGAAACTACGGACTTCATGTTTAGGGAGTAGGCCCCCAGTCGGGGGTCCCCCGGCCGCACACGTTTTTTTCATGTAGGTAACATTCTCTTAGGAAAGCGACATATGGAACATTTCTTTGGTCCTCTTGACAAGTCCCAGCATAAAATTCCACCAGTCATGCTCATCCTCCTGCCCTTATCCCGATTTATCAGCTTTCCTTCTTCTTTCATACATTTCTTTTAGCCACCATCTCCAGTGAGTAGCCACGTCATCCTAGCCATATCACCTTTCATATAATATATATCTCTCTACTTAGGTCATCCTCTACTCTTATAACCATCCATTCTTAACAAAATCAGAACAGTATCTTACCTTCCTATAAACCATTAATAATACCAAGTTTTTCTTCTAGGACGAAGACGACGGTGTTCTCCTCAGCGCGTTAGTATGGGGCGAGAACAAGACACAGTCAGTGGCCATGCTGGTCCTAGACGCTAAGACCATGTGTGAACTGGCGCGGGCCACGTTCGACACTCCATCACCAGCACCCAAATGCTTACACGGCTGGTTCTTACCGACCAACGCGACGGTTAAATAAATCTACATAAGTAGGTTTACTAAGTAGATAAGTTACTAAGTAGGTTAGGTAGGTAACTAAGTCGTTAAGACTACGTTGCTAAAATATTTTAATGTCGCTTATGTCGTTAAACGTTGTGCTTTTTCTGGATGGAAAAGAAGGTGGAATTACCGTTGGTGGCCATATTGGTCTGAGAAGTTCTGTTGGTATAGTCAACAAGGCTAGTAGCGGCCATTTGTTGAGAGTTACATAGCTAAGTCTTATTTACGGAAATAAAGCTTGTTCCGATTGCTTGGTAACTGCAACCCACACCGATCCTCGGGGATGTCTTTTGCAGCAAAATAATAAGTCACCAAGCTTCAATGTTAATGCAGAATAGTTTCCGTAAAGAAGAACCAATGTTGAAAAGTTGATCCTGGACCAGGTACATGTTTTAAATTGTTTTTATTTGCGACGTTTAGCTTAAAACTTTGGTTTGGTTTGGTTTCGACCATAAAGTTAGATAGATAAAATTTACTCAAATTAATTTAAGTTCTTAATACGTCTTTTGTTGAAAATAATTCCAAAATTATGATGAAATAAGAGTATTTTTTTAAAGTTTAGGTATTGTTCGAAGGCTCCAAAAACTGTTTGCTTATATTATTTAGCAAGAATTATAATTTTAAGTAACAAGTGAAGTTACTGTGAAAATGGATAGATTGTGTGAATACTGTGGTGTACGGAAGATTTTTTATGTTTAATAAATAAAATTGAAATGATTTGGTTGTTTGGATTTATTTTGTCCCTAATTGAAAGTTTGCAATTGAAGCCTGTTATTTTGCAATATAGGCTGATAATGATGTGGGTAAGTACGTACCTAGTCAACAAGAATATAATCAGAAGCAATATTTTTATGGAGTAGGAAGTAAATTTTGATGTTATAACTTATAGTGTATATCCGCACGTAAAACCGATTGCTGATGTGGCGACGCGGTCGCCAACGCTATATTTTAAATAAAGAACAACTTATTTTTTTATAAACCTGAATACTTATATGGTTTTTGATTATCCCATATTTATTTTCATTTATTAAACCATTCATTCATACTTATTTACTATACTATTTTGTATCTATATACAGGGTTATTGGTTAAACACCATCAACCTCTTAAGGGGTCATTGTACTCATTATTATGAACAACTTTTACAAAGGGACCAAATATGATACCGCGAAAAAAAAAACATTTATGTTTGCAGAACTCGTCAAAATGTAGGGACCAGCAGATTTTTTTTTTCGCTACTTCGTATTTGGTTTCATAGTGAAAGTTGTTCATAATGGTGAGTACAATGACCCCTTAAGAGGTTAATGGTGTTTTACCAATAACCCTGTATATATAAAAGGAGAAACTGACTGACTGACATATCAACGCACAGCCAAAACTGCTGGGACTAGGAACATGAAATTTAGCACACGGCTACCTTTTATAATGTAGGGGAGCACTTAGAAGGGTTTTTTTGTAAATTCGACCTTTAAGGGGGTGAAAAGGGGTGATGTTGTTTGTATGAAAAATGTTATTCTTTGAGTTATTAAACTTGACTCTTGGTACAAATACTTATCTAAAACTAAATAAAAACTATCTATATCTACCATATATATAACTATCTTGTCTAAAAAAAACTAAATTATAAAGTTTGTAATTTATTGGTTTTTCTAAACTACCCCCTAAAGGGGGATTGAGGGTTGTCAAACTTTGTATGGGAGAATTTTAACGCGTTTTCTGATTAACTCGAAACTAAGTATTTATACCTACAACCAAAAATAAAGAATAACGTGTATCAGGGGATTTTCGAAAATCGACATCTTAAAGGGCAAAAAGGGGTAGTTAATTTTACAGGGGATGGTTTTACTGCGTGTCGTGATTAACTCGAAAATTGGTATAAATAATCTATAAGTCAAATAAAAGGAAAGTAACAAAATACTTTAAAAATATTAACTTCTTTGAGGGTGAAAAGGGGGATATAGTTTGTATGAAAGATCTTATTCGTTTGGTTTAGAAAACGTGGCATAAACTTATCTAGGTAAATAATAAAGATAAAATCATACATTTTTCAATAATCTAATCAATTTTTTTTTATCTTCGGACTTGCTGGTCCGATCTCGATTTTTTTTTTAAACTAATGGGAACCTATACAGTATTGCCGAGTGTCATATGATGTACTTTATGTTAAAACAAGACATTTTACGGGAACGAACTCGAGGGCAGAAACATGTATTATAATTTAATTAGTATACATCAGGTTATCTTAGACTTTACTAAACCATGTTGTATTTCGACTCGCTTTCTGATTCTAATTCTTGAAATTCCCTGAAATACATAATAATCCGCGATAATGTTTTTAGTTGCTCCTTTGTTTGAAACACTAAAATAACTAGGAATGTTGATATTACTTCGTAATATTTCTGTTCTTCAGAGAAGCTGCTTAATCCCAACTAATATTATAAACGCGTAAGTAAGTTTGTTTGTTTGTTACGCTTTCACGGTAAAACGGCTGAACGGATTCGGATGAAATTTGGCTCATGGGTAGACCATGACCTAGAAAAAGACATAGGATACTTTTCATCCTGGATCGCAGACGAAGTCGCGGGCAACACAGCTAGTAGTAAATGGGTATGTAATGATGATTTTCGATGTTTCACATCTGCCAGGCGTCCCGCGACGGCTCTATTTTTTTAAAATCAGAAAAGCTTTTCAGAAAATTTACTTTTATAAATCCAGCAAACTCGCTTGGCGGCAAAGCTGTTGATTACGGAACCCTAAAAACTATAAAAGCTATATTAGATAAAACCAATTTTTTTTATAAAAGTAATCACTGAGTTCTAAATGGGACTGGCGATGATTTGTATGTATATTTCATTAAATATAATGCCCTCAAAGATTGCTAAAAGGTAAAACTAAAATTTCTCAGAATATCGACGACTGATAGTTTCCACTTGATTTGATTATTCATACCTTTCTGCTTCAATGCTTCTGCCGAGAAACAGTGATTCAAATAAGTTTCATATGAAAAAAACTACGATCAACAATACCAACTAAATAACGGGTCTCGTACAAAATCAAAGCTAAATGCTGTCTGCGTGAAAAAAGTTTAAACTTATAAGTTCAACCTAATTACAACCATGGCACCTAGTAATAAAGTCGGGTTTACATTGGCTGTGTTTCAAGCGAACTAAACAAAATAAGAGCTCACGTCTCAAGTGCGCTGTTATTTACCGAGAAGTATTTCTTGCGCCGACCCGATAATATATAGTTGGTATTGATGGTCGAAGGAAAAAAAGCAGTGTTATAAAAAATATCTGTTACAAAAATACAAACATCAACAAACAAAACAAACAGAAGTACAAAGTACAAAAGTTTTAACTTTTGTTTTTGGAATCGAGAAAAGCATCATAATAAGTTAGTTTTTTGTATTTTTATAACTTCACTCCCTCTCACAGAGGGGAGGCCTGTATCCCAGCAGAAGCAACCTTATAGACTGATAACTTCACTACTCCCCCTCACAAAGAGGAGGCCTGTGTCCCAGCAGTGGGAACCTTATAGGTTGATAATGTCAGTCCCTCTCACAGAGAGGAGGCCTATGTCCCAGCAGAGGGAACGTTGTAGGCTGATTAAGCTATGCTTATGATATATATATATATATATAACTTGACTAATATATTAGAACGTTGTATGGGAGCTACATAGGCTAAAAATGCTTTGTTAATTAAATTAAATCACAAAGGTGCGGCGCCAATACGTACAGTAGGTACCTAAAGATATTGAAAGAAAACCATCGAGTAATTTGCTTAATGTTTCATGAGGCTGAAAGTTAATAAAACCACCAGACTTGGCTCATTAAATCACAAAAATATTTGCGGCAAATGACTTAAAATTCTAGGCTTAATCAATTTTTATCGAAAATGCGTTTACACATCTGCCTAATAAGGCTGTAGAATAAAATATTATTGAACGCAACTACTGTAGCTTTACTGTTCCATTTATACTACCACATACTATATTTGAATTAGTTTTAATCATGTTCTGGCAGTTTGAGTAGCTGATGCGACCTACCGAAATGTCCTTTCTTTGGTATTGTTCGTCGAATCGTTGAGCTCCTTAAGTTCTGAGGTTAGCTGCACGGTAACTGACAAATGCGTGCACTGACTGGACAGGTCCTCTCAATCTGTGTGGTTCTTTCCTCAAAAGACCATTTCAGACACAAATCTACATGGTCCTCAAAGATTATTATAATATTAATCTAATTATTGTGAATGTGAGAACTATGCCGGTCATTGGTTTTTTTAAATTTATTTTTGTATTTTCTCAGCTTAATCATGATCTGGCAGTTTGAGTAATTTATGCGGCCTACTCAAATGTCCTTTCTTTGGTATTGTTCGTCGAATCGTTGAGCCCCTTGAGTCTAAGTTGAGCTGCACGATTACTGACAATTGCGTGCGACTGGACAGGTCCACTCAATCTGGCGATCTCTCGCGTCCGGCCTTGGTCCAGGCCATGGTACGGAGCGAGAGGGCTTGGGAAGCCGTCACCTCCTTCTGCGAAGCAGTAATTTTCGCGAAGGAGGAGGCGGAACGCGTGAGGGAGAGGCAAAGTTTGCGCCCTCACGCCCCTAGCCGCCGCAGGAGACGCCCTGGGCGTCGGGAATCGCAGGCCGATTCCCGGCCACCGTAGGCGCGGGCTTGCGAACGGCGAGCAATGGGCAGCTCGCCGTTCGATAAGGACCAGGCCCGGGTCGACGGCGCGTTGTGTTCCACGCGCGCCTCAAAGAGATGTCAGCACCAATGACGGGGTTTGCTAGGACCGATGCCTGCTAGGGTTGCGGAAAAGTCCAAGAGGGTTACCGTGGCCCCTGGCACAGGCAACTGAAGGAACACGGGTGGGTTTTAGTCAGTAAGAGTCTGACACGCCCTCCTGCTCTGCCCAGAGCGGGAGAAGTTATTTGATGATTTCCCACCCACAAAAAAAAAAAAAAAAAAAAATGGGTGAATGTAACTTATTTAGTCCCGAGACGGGGCTTCAGTTCATGTTCTTCAGTTCATGGGACTAAATAAGTCTTTAACCCGAGGTAACCACGGTGCTTTTCATTACGAAAACCAAGAAAAACAAATAACAAATTTAATTAGCTAAAGAAAAAATGAGCCTCATCTCGTATGAAATCAGGAGTTAAATCCTTATCTGAATCAGATGAACTCGTTGTGTTAACACAAATCTCTGCTTTACGGAAGTTTAAACAAAACTCTACAACTCAAAAAAATAAATGAAGATCGGATTGCAGCCTTCCCGCAAATTTTTTTTTCTGTGGTTTTTCTTCTAGCTGTTCAGCCGTTATTTTTCATTTCCATCATTGAAAAAATGGTAAATATTTTACCCAAATCTGTTATTTTAAATAAATAAATTAAAATTAAATTATTTTTATTTTTTTATACTTAACTTTATGTTATTTCAATTTTACATCGCCCTGTAATTGAGTGGCTGTATAGGAAGTTGGAACCTGGTTCAATAGAAATGTGAAAATAGAACTAAAAACTAGTTCTAATAATTTTATAGATGTCAGTTGAAAACGATTCTCCCTAGGGCTGAAAGTATTAGGTACTTTCAACCCGCTCCTCAGGCAACTTCAGACCTACTTTCAGAGTATGAGTAATGAAAAATAATTTACTATACAACCCACGCCCACGCATCAGGACCAATAGTTAATCCAGTTAATCGTTTATGTACTTTGCTGAACACACTACTTCGTTGATAAGTAATAAACAGAATTAGGTAAACATTGACCAGTACCGCGGCAGCATTAGCTCAGTCGACCACGTAATACCTCCCGCGGAACTTGTGAATTAACTCAAACTTCGATAAAACTCAGTGTGCGTAACGTGTTAACTGTTGTGATAAATAATAAAAATATAAGTCAATTCACTAAAATTGAAAAAAAAAACAAAATAATGAATGAAACCGATGCAAATATCACAGAAAATTGGCACAACTACGTGAAGTTGGCTCTAACCGAAGAGCCCTACAGTTCTCAAGTTATCATCTCAGTAGCACTGTTCATCATTTTCATCGCCAGTCTCGTCGGCAACACCCTCACGTGCATCGTCATCTACTATGACAAGAGCATGCACACCGCCACTAACTGCTACCTCTTCAACTTGGCTGTGTCGGATCTGCTCGTCACCTTGCCTATTTTGATAATTATCTATCAACTTCTGACTCAAAGGAACAAGCTCTTTCAATATCACTATGGAGTGTTTTCGTGTAATTTCGTCTTATGCATCCACTTTTTGTTTATAAGTATCCTTTGGAACAACAGCATTCTGGTGATGACGGCTCTTTCGATAGAAAGGTACATTGCAGTGTGCTATCCAATGATGCTGCAAGGCACACCTGTATGGCGAAGAGTAGGAAAGATAATTGGAATTATTTGGACTGTGGCAATTATTGAGACCTTGCCAGAATATTGGATCTTAGAAATATTCGATACTGGGAACACTTTAATTTGTTTTTCTCGGTCATCTTGGTTTGGAAGGATTGTAAGTGGAGTGAATGCCGTGCTCACATTCATTGTTCCGCTGGCTATTATGACTTTCGTATACACTATGATAGCATTTAGAGTTAACGATAATAATGAAGTGTATAAATTTAAGGACTCAGTGTTCAATAGTGGTTTCAAAAGGAAGAAAGTCAACAAACTAATTGGTGAGTTGTTTTTACCCAGTGTAAGTTACACAATAGTGCTTTTGATTGTCAATTCATTATTAAACTGTTCTATGTTTTGATATTCAGTAGCCCTGACGGTGTCATTTGTGATTTGCTGGCTTCCTTTCTTCCTGCTCAGAGCGTTGATGTTTGCAGTCGACTATGAAAAGTTCGCTCATCTTCACCGGGTATGTCAGAATATTGTTATTCTTTTCTATTTGTAACTACCACTATAATCACTATTACTTTACTT
Organism: Brachylomia viminalis; assembly: GCA_937001585.2. NCBI lineage: Eukaryota > Metazoa > Arthropoda > Insecta > Lepidoptera > Noctuidae > Brachylomia > Brachylomia viminalis. The sequence goes on along the minus strand of OW443302.2, from coordinate 5,363,674 downwards.
TAATATCTATGAAGATAGTATGTCAACAATATACTAGTTCAGTGGTCAAAAATTACTTTACAATTACTTTTTAACGGATATAAGATATTACATCGATCGACACTTAAAATTTCGAAGTGTGCTTGGCAAGCCAGTAATACATATATAATATCTCAGATCATTGTGTTTATATGATCTGAGTATAATATAGTAGATATAATATATTTACAATTATTTTCTTGTTTCAGTGGTGGTCGGTGGTGCATAAGTTTGCAATGTTCAACAGCTGGCTACCAACGGTTTTGAACCCGTTGCTGTTCAGTGCCATGTCCACCAAGTTCAGAAAATCATTCAAGGTGTGTAAAATAGTAATATTATATGATCCTGGATCGCAGGATCAGTCGTTATGGTAATCTTTGGAGGAGGCTTATGTCCAGGACGAGACGTTTTTGGGTTGTTATGATGAAGAGTGTTGGAGTAAAAACATATACGCAAAGGTACAGTTAAGATAAATAAGTTGCCTTTGGAAACTAAAAAGCTAAGTAAAAAATGTCATACATATACAATACAATTATCGCTCTCGTTATGGAAATGTCTTGAACTCCACTACGTAATTTAATTATTACTGCTCGTGACTGAATAGAATAGAATAGACATTTATTTTGCAAATATGGGTAGTACATAATAGGTGATAAGATACATTAAAGCTCAGCTATATTTCACCTAACCTGAACAAGCTGACTTGTATGATGGGTAAGTAATTCAAATTCAGTTGAAATGGGCCGTCTTAGGGCGGAGTCTCTTATATGAAAACGTTTAGTCACATGGACTAATATGTATACACATAGCAACTTTTAAAAGTGTTTTTCTCAAATTGTATTGATAGTCATTTTTATGTTGTTACGAACACAGTGTTTTGGAACCCTTATTATTATCAGATAGGTCTTTTATCAAAGTGGCAATCGTAATTCCACGAGAAAATCGCTTTTGAATTTTGCTACGTGAATACATATTAGTGCTCGTGACAGTACGTACGGATGCCTACGTAATTATGTAATAGATTCTATATTTGCAGAAGCTCTGGGAAGGAAAACTAAGAAAACGAAATCTACGAAGCGAAAAATGTGAATCCAGCACACACTCTCAACGTAGAAAGTCAACATCATATTATCAAGTTGAATAAACATTGACCAAATTGTGAATCTCAAACAACGAAGCGACAAGTACTTAGATATAATATTTTGTGTGTTGTGTACATAGCAATTTTCTTAATCTGAAGTGTGAAAGTCATTGTGATCTATACAAAAATATACCGATTGGGAAATAAAATGACGCCGCATTTGAGCTGTTGTTTCATAAGTTCATAACTGAAATATTGATTGCTGTATAATACTGTGTAAGAGCACTTATAAGAGCACAATTCAAATATGTAAATATGCTCTGAAGAAGTCCTAATTGGTATCTACCACTATCTGTATAAGCGCTTACGCATTCCCGATTTTTTTTGATCCGTATTTTCTCGAATCGATCGTGAGCTCCGTCCAGTTTCCACAGTCGACCATAACTTTTACGCCATATTCTCAGATGTTCAAAAAAAAAATCTGCAAAAATATTACACTCGTAACTTCATGCCTGTGTTTCCTGAAGGGTCAGGCCTAGGTATAGACCCTTCGCCAGTTATATTAAAGTCCCATGTAAGCGGTGTAATCAACCAGACATTTCATTAAGCATGTTTCAGCTTCCAAAGATAATCCCACTTCTAATAATGGACAGTCACGAAAGCCATCTTTCAATTGAAGCTCTTAATCTGGCAAAATCTTCGAGAGCCACTATTTTGTCTCTTCATCCACATACGACGGCCAAGTTGCAACCACTAGACGTAAGACTAAACGTTCCATTTAAAACATATTATAATGCAGCGGTAGAATATGGCTGTTGAGAAATCCAGGGCAATCTTTAACCATTTATAAAATTGCCGAGTGCGCCGGAAATGCATATTTAAAAGCCATGAAAATTCCAAACGTCTCCCTGGTTGTATGTGCTATTAACAATTACTATAAAGTGGTTTAATTCTCTTTGGCTGAAAATTTAGCATGAAAATGTTTCAAATATTATATTTGAGAAGTACGAAACCTAATAATAATTACTTAATTATAATAAATAATGCTTTTAAAGCATTCTTGGATTTAAAAGCATTATTTATTATAAATTTTATGTTTCAAATCGAGATTTCTGATTGATAATGTTATAAACATGTTAATTTGTTCGTAATTATTATAAGGAAAACATATATTATTGGGTTAATTTTGACAAAATAAGCTTTAATAATAAATAAAAGCTCAATTTAATAACATAAATACGGTGATAGCACCATAATTATGTTATTAAATTGAGCTTTTGAGGTGGATAATCATGAATATTTCGATATTTATTTTGAGGGATTAAAGGTGAAAACATACCTGGACTTTTATGCATAGCAACCAAATGTCCAAGTACGGGCACTCTCGCAGGTCCAGGAATCTTGGCCATCAGTCTCCCCGTGCGGCAATATCGGACATGGGCACAAAGTATCACAAACACTAAAATAATTATACAAAATAAATGCAGAATCACTATTAAAAGCTGTTAACAGTTGCAACGTCTACTCACTAGGTGATCTTACTTTACAATGGCGGGAGAACAGAAAAATCTCAGTTTTTCTTTTGTTTTTTGGCTAAATATATTAATTATTCATGGAATCATGGCATTATTTTTACCCTTGGCTTTTGTGACAGAAGATTCAATTTGGTTTTTGCTTGTTTATAAATAATAGCTGTAAGTACCTGTTCAATTATATTGTAAAAACTAGTTTAGTATCAGTCGTTTTCTTTTTGTTTAAACACGTGAGTTCTTGCAATATCAAGTGATAATGACCTACCCATTGGTAGGAGGAGCATTCGTCCTCTATACATTTTTTAATACATAATACAAAATGAGAAGCTCCAAGAACAAATGGCCCCTACTGCCCAGCGGCCCAACTATCCTTGGCTACGGTAGCGGTCAAGGGCGCAGGGCGCGGTGAGGCAAGAGCAGCTAAGAATCCCCGGAAGAGATCCGGCTGGCACAATCACTGAAAACTGGACCTGGCAACATACAACACGCGTACACTCCGGACTGAGGATAAGATCACCGAACTCGGGGAAGAATTGAGCAGGTTACTATGGGGTATAGTAGGGTTATCTAAAGTCCGAAGAGAGGAGGAGGACTCGATAATCCTGACATGAAAAAACATGCTCCATTTTCGGGAGGGCGACCAGTAGCTCCAAGGTGGTGTCGGGTTTATCGTCCATAAGTCCCTTGTGAGCAACGTCGTGAAGATCGGGAGTGTGTCGAACAGGGTGGTGTACCATTTACTCTGAATATCCGCAAGGTATTTGCTGAAGTTGAACTGGTTTACGCCTCGTCATACCCCGACGATGTGGTGGAAACCATGTATGAGGATATTTCCAGAGCCATACATGGCTCTAAAACTCACTTCACCGTTGTCATGGGGGACTTCAACGCGAAACTGGGCAAACGAGACGATGATGAGCTGTGAGTGAGGCAATTCGGAGTTGGACGTCGGAACCGCCGGGGTCACCTGCTGGCCAGTTTTATGGAGAAGAAAGGCGTCTTTATGATGAACTTATTTTTCAGAAAACGTGATCACAGAAAGTAGACTTTCCCCTGACCCTGATGACCCTGATGGCGCACCAAAAAATTTGATTGACTTCATTATGTCAACGAAGAATCAAGTATTGAATAATGTCTCTGAGATCAACGCGGTAAGATCTGGAAGTGATCCGATCACCACATGGTAAGAGGTACATTGATATTTAAATATCAAGCTGAAAAGATATCGACTGATGAAGCCTACTCTCCACCCAGTACCGATCCAAGTCCAAAACCCCGAGAACTTTCAGTTCGAACTTCAAAATCCTTTAGAGTGCAAAGGGAGCTCCGTGTACGATTATAACGATGGGTTGGTGGAAACTGTCCTTACGGTCCGGTCTCAGATGTTCGAAACCCGTCGTACAAATAGAAACAAGAAGCTCTCTGATCCTACTTTATAGCTCATGGAGGAAGGCGCGAGATGATCATGCAGTCTTCAGACGATGTGCTCAAGTACCGGCAGCTCAATAGACGGATCTCTAAATCCTTGAAAAGCGACCTTTGCCGCTTTAACACAGACTGCATTAAAGATGCGATAGAGCGAAATGACTGACCAGTTGGTGCACTTGGTAGTGACCCTGCCTTCTGAGCCGCTGGTCCCGGGTTCGATCCCCGGACAAGCCAAACATTTGTGTGCATGAACATGTTTGTTTGACTTGTGTCTGGGTGTTTATATGTATATAAGTATGTGTATCAGTCATCAGGTTACCGTTGTACAGGTTCTACCTAGTTCGGGACCTGAAGACCTTGTGTGGATATTGTCTCATATATTAAAGGCTCCAAGGTCTTTGCTGGAGATCTTTCTATTGGGTAGAGCCAGCTTACGGAACTGAAGACTGATGATGGCAGGATCGAATCCGCTAAACCTGAGCTGTTGAGAGAGATCGAGAGATTCTATGGACAGTTATACACGTCAACATATTAGCAATCTGGCAAACGACCCAGGCCGTCATCTACTCCGGTCACCAGGGAGCATGGAACCGGCAAGAGATGTCGTGCGGTGTCTCACAGGGATCAGTCCTGGGGCCGCATCTGTGGGACATCGGATACGACTGGGTGCTGCGCGCCAACCTCCCTAGCGGCGTCAGCGTGGTTTGTTACGCTGACGACACGCTGGTCCTGGCGCAGGGGAGGTCGCACCAGGCGACGGCCGAACTAGCGACACGCGGGGTTGCGACAATCGTCGAGAGGATCCGGCAATTGGGACTCGAGGTGGCCCTGCACAAGTCCGAGGCCATGTGTTTACATGGTCCTCGGAACACGCCACCGTCAGATTCTAGATGGGTTCGGCGTTTCCTATCTGACTACTCTTAGAAGAAAGGCCGAAACAAACTCAGAGGTCACAGTCTCTTTTAAAGTCCAGACAAATCTTGGTCAGATCATGTGAAAGCTATGTAGATCGGTGTCTGCAATGGTCTTTTGAGGAAAGAACCACACAGATTGAGTGGACCTGTCCAGTCAGTGCACGCAATTGTCAGTAATCGTGCAGCTCAACTTAGACTCAAGGAGCTCAACGATTCGACGAACAATACCAAAGAAAGGACATTTGAGTAGGCCGCATAAATTACTCAAACTGCCAGATCATGATTACGTTGAGAAAAATACAAAAATAAATATAAATAAATCAATGACCGACATAGTTCTCACATTCACAATAATTAGAATAATATTATAATAATCTTTGAGGACCATGTAGATTTGTGTCTGAAATGGTCTTTTGAGGAAAGAACCACACAGATTGAGTGGACCTGTCCAGTCAGTGCACGAAATACCTAAAAATCCTTAACTGAAAAACGTCATGGTGTGCGATTTTATTGCTTTCAAGTGTATATTTATCAGTTAAGATGCAACATAATCTTTCAAGCAGAGAGGTCATCCAGTATTTTAGGACCTACCTACTTAACATATGGAGACAAAAATAAAATTTTCTTGCGATTCCATTGCAAAAAGGTTTCATTGTAATACATTCGGCTTTTCTCACTTTAATATACCTCCTTCCGATTCCTATGCCTCTTGGCAAAACCTGCCGAAAATAACACACACACACATTAACACAAATTCTATGAAAATTACGCAAAGTAATTACGGCCTGATGTTTCATAAAACAAAATTAAATTAAATTTTATTAAAAAAAAAAAAATTTCTTTTGTCAAAATTAGGTTTAAAAAGACTGCTTGTTTGGGAACCCACCTCAACAGCCGAGGAGATTATACCGCTCAGACTTTTAGTAGAAAGAAGACACACCCCGAAAAATAAATTCTCGCCCGTACACTCATATCCAGAATATCTAGATAAGGATTTAAAGATGTAAATATAAGCCTATAAATAATGGATATCAATGAATATACATTTTTTTTATTATTTATTATAATAATGTGTTTGCTATTTCATGAACCTCTCTCTGGTAGAATATTATTCTATTTAATAAATTCACCCCTTGTCGCCATTGTTATTTAATATTGCGACCATTCATATTAAATTTGTAAAGCAATACCTAGCTCCGTATCTATCTCACAGTACGCCGATGACTATGTACTTTATGTAACATCTCGTAACTCCGATCAAGCAGCCGCTGAGTTCTTAGGTATCTTATGTAGTCAATTTGATACCCTAAATCTAAATGTATCACCAAATAAGAGTAAAATTTGCATTTTTAGCAGAGGCTTTAAGAGACTTTCGGTTAACTTGTCAATTGGAGGTAATAGATTGGAGGTTGTCGACACGGTTCGATACCTTGGTGTGTGGTTGGACCGTTCTCTTAGGTGGGGAAAACATATCAATGAGGTTTGTCAAAAAGTTCAAAAATTAATTAAAATTATTAAAGTATGGGCAGGTTCAACTTGGGGTGTGCACCCAAAATATTTAAGAAAACTTTATATAACTTTAATTAGAAGCCGAATTGACTATGGGAGTTTTTTCTATGACAACAGTGCAAAAACTCACTTGGAAAAATTAAATAAATTACAGAACCAAGCTATGAGAGTCTACTGGGTAGTTTTATTAAAACTACACCCATTCACGTGATGGAGAGCGAATTATGCCTACAACCGTTATATCTACGTCGACGATTCTTAGCTAGCTAATTCTGGCTTAAAACGAAAGCCTTGCAGGCAAATACTGGAGGTATCAACTTAGGTACTTTCCGAGCTATCCACATTGTGTAATAATTCTTCATAATGGCAAAACAAAAGAATCCCCCTGTTGATCTTGGTTCATGACTCACTACACGATTTAAAAGTTCATTGCAGTAATCAATTAGATATGTTTTCCCAGAATACATGGGTTAGAAGTATAGATAGCAACAATTTTATAAAACATGATGTAAGTTTTATGACCAAACCAAAAAGGCAATACAATCCTGTTAGCTTAAGATATTTAATTATTAACTACATTACTTTCGAATACTCGTCTTATTTTAAAATATTTACAGACGGATCTAAGGACGGTGACGATATCGGAGCCGCCTTTTATGAGTCTGAAGGAAACTCAATGAAATTTCAAATTAATGCCAGTCTGTGTATAATGGAAGCAGAACTGATTGCGATCGCAGAAGCTCTGTCGTATGTAGAATCAATACATAAGAACAATATTGTCATTTTCACAGAAGTTCGCTCCAACACTTGGCTCGGTGTACCTCGACATTTCGAGGAAAACCGATAGCCTACACTATACTGAAAATTATTTTGAAGCTACAATCTGATGGAAAACACATAGTTATTCAATGGATTCCATCACATATCGGATTAAGAGGCAACGAGATTGTTGATGTACTAGCTAAGCAGGCCATATGTGATGGAATCCCTGTTAATTTTTTTCCTTACTTTACCAACTTTATACCTAAGATCAAACGGGATTGTTATTCGCTTTGGAAGGAGTACTTCAATAAAAGATCACAAGAAAAAGGAATCTGGTACAAAACGATCCAACCGCATCCATTAAACTCACCGTGGATAGATAATCAGCTGTTGAACAGAAGTGATACCGTTATCGCACTAAGACTTCGTTCCGGACACATTCTGTGTAATAAGTTCTTATACCTAATGGCAAAATCAACAACGAATAATTGTGAGTTTTGTATTAACTTTGTTGACGATGTTTATCACATAATTAACCGAGTGTGTCCGCAACGAGGAATTTAGAAATAGTTTAGATTGTAAGATTAGAGACATAGGTTACTGTAATAGTGTTTTGGCTGTGCCACTTTCTGATGCAGCCAGAGTGCTTTACAAACTAGCTATGCTAAGGCTAAGTTAGATAGAAATTAGTATGATTTTGTTAAACCAACCAGGGCGGCATAATCGCATGTGCGACAAAGAAGTTACTTTAGAAAAAAAATAAAAATCACTAATATAATTTATATATTTTATTTCCATAAGACAAGTACTTAATTACTTAAAATATAACACATCGGCAGCCTCGGATTCAAGGCCTTTAATGATTATAATGTATTACATAAAAATGACTCTCGGCTTCTTTAACGGTATTTTAACACCAGTTATTATGGAAGATGAATTACATAAGTAAAGACATCTTCTGGGTTCACTCGTTCCATCGTCCTTCGCTTTCCTCCAGGCGAGATGAGGTCAAGAGTTGGCCAAGTTCGCAATAAAAAAAAAATTTATTTTCATGGGACGTACCTATAGGTATTTGTCATTTTCACGATTCATCAGCGTTTGAATACGGTATCCAATTTTTAAGACTATCTTTGAAAACGATCCCAAAATAATAGTTGATCGGTTCGTCCATATATGTGAATGCGCTGCTAGTAAAAAAACGAAATATTTAGCTAAATACTACCTGTCTGTCTGGATATTGGTATAACTCTTATCTCTTTCAAGATTAAAAATGAATATTTATTAATGTAGTTTGTAAAGTATTTTTAACTTATTTATGAGGCATTATTTCTATGGCGGAAGCGGACATAGATAGGATGTGTGGTCCGCAGAACGATATCAGTCGTGAAGATGAGATCGTCAGGTTTCGTTACTGGCTCCAGCTTGAACCTTCGCAGAAGACTGGACATCATAGTCTTCATCTCCATTTGGGCAAACTTTTGACCTGAAACAACAAAAGATTCGAAAATAGGACGAGGAATTTGACAAATTGTAAGAGGTTGCAAGCAACTGGTAGCCCACTATTTACGACCCTAGCTTACGAGATGTATTTCGTGGGGTCCCAGCCCAGATAAACCCAGTAGGCATTTTACTTTTTCAAGACCACCTGTTTTTAAAACGGTACAGGAAAACAATCGTAAGGAAACCGTCAGCATGTCCCAAAACTGAAAATTCGAAGACATGTGACATCCCCCAATCCGCACTTGGCCCGCGTGGTGGACGGCCCACTCCCGCTCTCAGAGAGGAGGCCCAGTGTGAACATAATAGTCTGATTATGTAAGATTACCAATGTGTAAGTGTACAGGACATACACAATTATATACACTTAAGTTGACATAAAACAGCAATGAATTATAACCTATGCAGGCGCCTGAACTAGTGTATGTTACATGCACCGTGTACAAGGCCCATTTAATGAAGATACGTTATCTTGTGAGATCGAGGTAAAGAGTCCATTTATAAATAAACATACATTATTTATTTGTTTATTTACCAACACAAACGAACAGGAATAGGAAAAGGCGATAGGGTTCTTATCTAAAAGCATATAGAAAAATTACAAACTAATGCTTCTGAGTTATTCTTGGAAATTAAAATAAAATAAATTGCATATTTTTCGGCGGCGATGGATTCAAAAATATTGGAGGTACCAACCTATGCAGTTCCTAGGCCCAGCACTAAACGGTATGTAGGCATAAGGATGTCGTGTGATACAGTTCTCTGGTAGAAACCTCTCTGGGATGAATTTCTCCGGATCTGGGAATATCTCCGGGTTCCGATGGATGTCAAACACGTTGAAGTTGCACATCGTGTTATGCGGGACTATATGTGCACCTGTAGGTATAGGAAGAAACATAAATATTATACAGGTGACGCGGCTGCTTGAATAGGAACTAAGAATATATAGAATTCTCACGCTTAAAAGGCCAGATGAATGGAACACCCAAGACTAGAATGAGGCTGAATTATTAGTATGTTGTAAAGGATCAAAGAATAAATATCACTTCGAACACTAACAAAAAAACTTGGTTAACGAAACCAATTTATTTCTGTTAACAAACTGGTTTACCAAAATGTTATGTCTATTTGAGGAAACATGTTAATTAATGTATCAAAGAGAAGGTCAAAAGTTAAAACATACCAATTTGCACATCCTCCTTGAAATATCTAGAGATAAACCACACACTGGGGTACAGCCGAAGTGACTCTTTAATACAACAATCTAAGTACTTCATTTGACTCAGGTCCTCGATTGAAGGAGGTCTTTGACTGTCACCGAAAATGCTCCTCATCTCTTCAGCTATTGAATCCTGAAATTCATGTATTATCAATTAAGTGTTTATGTGTGGGTTAGTTCGAGACCCAGGTCGGGCAAAAGTTTTTGGGTTTTTCCATCAGGAATTTCTCAGTAGCAGCTCGGAGTCTGGGTTTGTGACCAGTTGATGGTGTTAGGCTTGCCCCCTACGGATGCTGTGGCCCGGGGTGGGGTCGTCTTGGCGGTGTCTCTAGACATCGCCAATGCCTTCAATACCCTGCCCTGGAGTTGCATCAGGGAGGCACTCCGGTATCACCGGATGCCGACCTACCTCTGTCGTGTGGTCGAGGCCTATTTGACGGACAGGGCCGTCATCTACCCCGGTCACCAGGGAGTATGGAACCAGCAAGAGATGTCGTGCGGTGTCCCACAGGGATCGGTCCTGGGGCCGCATCTGTGGGATATCGGCTACGACTGGGTGCTGCGCGCCGACCTCCCCAGCGGCGTCAGCGTGGTTTGTTACGCTGACGACACGCTAGTCCTGGCGCAGGGGAGGTCGCACCAGGCGGCGGCCGAACTAGCGACACGCGGGGTTGCGACAATCGTCGAGAGGATCCGGCAATTGGGACTCGAGGTGGCCCTGCACAAGTCCGAGGCCATGTGTTTTCATGGTCCTCGGAACACGCCACCGTCGGGTTCCCAAATAACGGTAGGAGGGGTTCACATCGGCGTCGAGTCGACGATGAAGTACCTGGGCCTCGTCCTCGACAGCCGGTGGAACTTCGTGGAGCATTTCCGACGTTTGGCTCCCAGACTGGAAAGGGCCGGGGCTGCCTTAAAGCGGCTCCTGCCCAATCTAGGGGGGCCAAACGCCTCCTAACGGAGGCTCTACGCGGGGGTCGTGCGGTCCATGGCCCTTTACGGGGCACCGGTGTGGGCGCGTTCCTTGAAGCGGCGGCCAGCCCGCTGGTTGAACGCGCCCCAAAGTGTCATGGCCACCCGGCTGGTCCGGGGATACCGTACGGTCTCCGGTGAGGCGGCGAGCCTCCTTGCCGGATTACCGCCATGGGATCTGGAGGCAAAAGTCCTCGCGCACGTTTGGGAGTGGCGCGAGGAGGCAAAACGCCGGGGCGTAGCTCCGCTGCCGCGAGAAATCACGGTACAGCGGACAGAGCTCCGGTGGGATCTTAGGGCGGCATGGAGAGTGCGATTGTCGCAACCCAGCGCTGGGCACGCCACAATTGCGGCGATAAGTCCCCTCTTTGAGGAGTGGCTAGAGAGGCGCCACGGCGTCCTCACCTTCCGCCTGACGCAGGTCCTCACCGGACACGGTTGTTTCGGGAGGTTCCTGTTCCGGATAAGGCGGGAGGAAACGCCCGGGTGTCACCATTGTGTGGATCGCCCGGAGGACACGGTGGAGCATACGGTGAAGGTCTGCCCGGCTTGGGCAGAGCACCGCCGTGTCCTCGTGGAGGCGATTGGCGGTGGCGATCTCTCGCGTCCGGCCTTGGTCCAGGCCATGGTACGGAGCGAGAGGGCTTGGGACGCCGTCACCTCCTTCTGCGAAGCAGTAATTTTCGCGAAGGAGGAGGCGGAACGCGTGAGGGAGAGGCAAAGTTTGCGCCCTCACGCCCCTAGCCGCCGCAGGAGACGCCCTGGGCGTCGGGAATCGCAGGCCGATTCCCGGCCACCGTAGGCGCGGGCTTGCGAACGGCGAGCAATGGGCAGCTCGCCGTTCGATAAGGACCAGGCCCGGGTCGACGGCGCGTTGTGTTCCACGCGCGCCTCAAAGAGATGTCAGCACCAATGACGGGGTTTGCTAGGACCGATGCCTGCTAGGGTTGCGGAAAAGTCCAAGAGGGTTACCGTGGCCCCTGGCACAGGCAACTGAAGGAACACGGGTGGGTTTTAGTCAGTAAGAGTCTGACATGCCCTCCTGCTCTGCCCAGAGCGGGAGAAGTTATTTGATGATTTCCAACCCACAAAAAAAAAAAGGCTTGCCCCCTATAACATGAGACTTAAACAAGACATAACTGGCGAAATTGTAGGTACTATATAGGTATACCTATACCTTACCCTTCAGGGACAACAGGCGTGTTGTTATGTTCTGTTGTTTATACATGGAGGTTAGATTTTCGTAACGATTATTATTCTAAGATATACCCACATACCTACTTAACAGGCTGAAAAGAAAAATAACAAAAGAAACGTGGTTCTTGGGCACTAGCAAACAACTCGATAGAGAGATGTTGCGTTTTTACATCCATATTATAATTTTACACATATGATCCATACGTCATGTTCGTGAACGGGCGCCGTCAGTAGGCACTGGTCATTTCTTAGCTGCCACGGCTTATTTTAATTCCATAATTGTTTTATCTTTTTATTACGGACGCTTTTAACGTGCACGTGTTTTTACATCGTTCTCACATGTATAATTACAACATGAATGATGTAACCAATTTTTGGAACAATATTTTGATTTAAAAGAGTGTCCATGGAGTTTCTTGCCCGTTCTTCTCCATAGGTACCTACTACGCTTTGGAATGGGCAACTAGCTTCATGTTTCTGACTGACCGACCCCTTGACAATTCAAATGTGCCTGTAATTGGTTTATTTGAAATAAATGCTTTGAGTTTGAGTTTGACAATATGATTGTAGAAATATTGATTTCGATGAACTGTAGGGCACCTATTTGGTTAGTAAGTAAGAATATGAATAATTTATTGGTCCATTGTTACAAAATAAATTTCAAAAATAATAATATTGTATGTTGACTGTAATTAGAATATTTAACATAGTTATTTGAACAGCATTGCGATTCTGTAACCATCTCACCGTGAAAACTTAGGTGAAGTGAGCGTGGAGTGAGCTGTCAGTGTCATCCCACTGATGCTAGGGATTGACCAAGCATTACACTTACAATCATAATCGAGATTTTAATAATATTTTTTATCAAAATTGTATTGATCATTTTATATTATTTCAAAGCAAACAACCCGATAGAGATGTTGCGTTTTTACAATATGACTGTAGAATTGATTTGTAATATTGATTTCGATGAACTGTAGCGGACCTATTTGGTTAGTAAGTAAGAATATAAATAAGTATAATTTACGAGGATAGGCACATTGTTACAAAAAAAAAAAAAAATACGTAAGGATTACATATATACAGGGTGGCAGGGAAACGCTTCCGAAAACGAAGACAGGTGATAGGGCTAGTGATTCTCGATACGATACCATAAAAAAACAGTTTCTTTTTTTACAATTTTACAATTTTTTTTTTACTTTTTCGTACACTATGCTGTGAGAACAGTTAAATGAAACCATTATTTGCGATTAAACACATTTTTTTTCTTTACAACTCTATCAAGCAATGTATTCGTAAATAAATATCAGCTGACAATCGCGCATAGCCCCGAGTTCAAATAGTAATTACGGGTCATACGACGCGCACTCGTTTATTGCTATAACTCTATCCATTAAATAGGTAAGTAAACCAAATCAATTTAAAGTGGATAACTACTTTAATAAATTAAATCTAAGAAACCCGTTAAGTCTTATTTATAAGTAAGAAAATGAAAACAGTTTGTAATAAAGCATAATTACAATTTGCTATCACTTAAAAATTAATAATAATTGGTTTCTGGTTTAATAATTATTCTTCTAACATTTTCCTCTGTAATTTGTTGATCTTTGCACGTCGAAAGACACCGCTATGAGACACCGCGTCGCCACACCGACGCGAAGGCGTGCGGCGCCCACGCGGCGGCATGTTTGATGTTCTTAGTACTTCTTAGTAAACTATGTAGTTAGTTCCTTTCAAACTCAGTTCGTGAGCGAACGTGGGTTACGTTTAATCGGTCGATAGGTAAAGAAACGTATTTAATAGTGTATTGTTAGTTTTAAATTTGTGTTTAGTTATTATTGTTACGTTTTAAATGATGTTTTTTTGTTTTTGTTGTGTTAAACAATGTCCGATGCATACGTGTACAGTGCTCGTGAATACGGCAACATGTTGATGTGTTTAGGAGAAGCCCGTGGCAATGCTTATGTTGCGTTGAGAATTTATCGAGACAGATGTCCGAAAGTCCGGCTGATTTTCGTATGATAACTTTATTGAGAAACGGGAGTTGTGGTGTTGGGAGTGTTTGATCGGGAATGTGACAGTGCTGATGAAATTCGTGGCAGAATAGTGAGCGTTTTTGATAGACTACGTGCAGAATGTGTTGAGGATCCTACACTAATGCCTCGTGTTCACGGGTCGACACAGTGACGGGCCCGGCTTGGTATTGAAAGGGATGGAGCGGCGTTCGAGCCAAACCTCATAAGGTCGCAAAGGATTTAGACAGGTACGTAGATGCCTCTGTCAGCTTAAATGTTTAACAGTGGGCTACGAATGCGATTAAAATTCATAATTTAGGGTAAGGGTAGGCATTTTGAAAGTGATGTTTGTAAATTCCGTATAAATCCCGTGACTCGGCCGTACGGAGTGCTCGGCGCCCGAAATGCGCTGACGCACGGAGGCACGATGTTGCGTTGCGTGTCAGTGACCTCACGTTTTGGACGGTTTCCATTGCGTGTTTACGAAATATGAAGTCTTGAAAATAACCAATTTAAAGCGAAAGGTTATTGGTATCCGTTTGCATTTAGGTGGTATATAATATACGTTCTGGCTTCGGAAACGTTCCCCTTACACCCTGTATATATACGGTAAATTTTAGGTCGTTCTGGAACCGAAAGCCATATACTCGATCATCGAACTCGAAACGATTCGGACCATTATTTTCAATAAGTTACAATAAAACAAAATCACGATAAATCTAATTTATTGTTTTTTTTTGTGTAATAGTGAGAACTCGTAGTAACGCTTCATTGCGATCAATGCATTTATGTGTGTAAAACGTATTGACGAACTGCAACACTTGCGAACGGTACCCACCCATTGAAAAATTCATTCATCGATCAGACAGCATGATCCGTAAGCCACGCCCCCGGCCCCTTACAGTCTAGCCGACCGCCCGCGCGCCCCCGCCATTCCTAATTTCTTATTCCTTTCTAGTATTGTCTCGCGTTTCGTTGTATTAGGTCACGCACGCGCAACCTAATAACGCGCCAAAAATTGGAGTTTTGGCCTATGGTGGATGTTTATGTGACATGGCGAACCTTAACTTGGAAGAGGCCAGACGTTTGTATGCTCAGCCGGAACACCTGAACTCACTGCGCGCACGTGGAATCACTGACCCTCAAGTTCCCTTCACCTCCACCATCCTGGCTGTAAGCCAGCGCCTCCTTAATCATGGACAGTTTCGAGCGCCCACACACGCGCAGGGCCGCGGTAGACTACCATACTCGGCGGAATTGGAGGAAGACATACAGGAATACTTCGAACGGGACCCACGCGGCCACGTCGTAGTACCATAATGGCGGCCAGGCGATTCAATGTTAGCCAATATTATGTATCTCTCTGGCATATTAACGCGGTCTGTTCTATCAGCATGATGGA
Source organism: Brachylomia viminalis (assembly GCA_937001585.2). Classification (NCBI taxonomy): domain Eukaryota; kingdom Metazoa; phylum Arthropoda; class Insecta; order Lepidoptera; family Noctuidae; genus Brachylomia; species Brachylomia viminalis. Next base: position 5,348,128 of record OW443302.2, on the reverse strand, counting down.
TGCCCTGCTCATTATGCTACTTCAGTGCGTGCGTATTTAAACAGTGTGTTTGGTGAGCAGTGGATAGGTCGTGGTGGCCCTGTGGCTTGGCCCGCAAGGAGCCCTGACTTGACACCACTGGATTTTTATGTGTAGTTCGAGATAAAAAGACTAAAGTACCCGTCACGAGAAGCTATAAATTATGTAAACAAACATCTTTTACTAAGTAAACATTTTATACTGCGAGATAATAATAAATTGACCATATTCAATCGACATGAAATATAGACGGGTTATATGATAGTAACAACCTATTTAATTTAGTCGGATCATATTTTTACGACGCAAAGCGCTATCGTTTGTGCTTCTTGGTACCGGAACGCGTCCGTCGCAGGGATTGTAAAGTATCGGGACGCCATTTTGAAATAAACGCGTCATTCGAGTTTCGAATGCGTACGAGTTTGTTTCATTGCTTTGCATATATCGCGGATCTGGTTGTTATTGTTAATTTTGTTATTGTTTCGTTATCACTTTTTTATTGTTGTTACTTTAATTGTTGCGTTAATTTTATTTGTTATTACGTATAATGGAGCCAGTAGCCAGTACATCTAAGGAAATAAATTCGCCACGAAAAAAACGTCAAAAGGTTTGACGAGGTATTACAAGGTAGAAATTTGACGAGGTAAAACAATTATTACAAGAGGGACTGCAGCAGATTACTTCGGAAAATTGGAAGCGTTGTGTGGAGCATGTTATCAAGGAAGAAGATAATTTTTATTCCAAAATCGATGAGATGATTGATAAAACTGTAGACAGCTTCGTGATACATGTCACTGATTCTGACACAGAAATGGAAACATCTGAATCTGACGAATAATTATTCTTAAATAATATATGTTAATTAATATTTGTTACTTAACAATTTATTAAATCTTAAACAAATTAATTTTTTTGTTGGTCCAAATGTTGTGAACTCCTGAACACTTGTTTACAAAATTTATAGCTTCTCATGACGGTTACTTTAGTAACTTCCGATTAGCGTACTACTCGAGATGACTTAAGAAGTGCGACAGTGGACGCTTTTAATATTGTGAAAAGTGAAGTGAATAAAAGAGTACCTACAAGTAAGTTAGTACTGACATACTTAGATACGAAACATGTACTTACTTATTACTGACGCGACGGTCCTAAGCCCGTAGAAATTATGAAGGAAAAATTAGAGTTATTTAACTGATAGGTATGTAGATAAACGCAATTTAAATCAAACAATGGTTATGAATGCGGAATCAAACGATTTATTATTGTCGCGGGTACTTATGTATCTACAGCAACAAAGTGCAAGTAGGTACTGATGACCGCGACCGGTGACTCTACACCACAGTGAAAGGTGGACATCTTGTTCACTGTGTACCTACCTACATCAAAACAATATTTTTTGACCGTGGGAGGACAAGGAGGTTCCTCAATAATATCCTTGCTAGCAAATTTCTAGTATTATGTACCTACTGAAAAAAAAAATATTACTTTTAAATTCCGGCTTGCCATTTGGACGTACCGCGGATTTAAACTTATTTATACTCTAAACATATGGCCGTAGTACTTTGTCTATTTTATCTATGCGTAGGTACCTAGTTCACAGAGGTCGCCGATCGCCGCTAACACGCAATAGATAAAATAGGTACACAAATAAAAATACGAAAAGCGAATTCAGACTTTATTTCCTAACCGTAAACGGTAACAAATCGAAATTTTACCAAACTAGGTACAAGCAACGTAGGTACGCAGTTTACTAAAATTATTCTGAGAAGCCACAGAATTGATGCACAACCGAATTCAGCGGTTAACTTTATAAAAATAAGGTCTTAATTCTGTCCAATATTTTCATAGAAAAGGGCACCACCAACTAAATGATAAATGATTTTATTTCTGTAAGTAGGTTTGAACAAACACTTTTACACGTCAATCATATTTTTTTTAAACTAGATGGGGTCGGCGTTTCCTATCTAACTTATAATGAACTCTATTTGACAGATAAAACGATTTATTTTTCTGTTTGAATTGCCTGCCTTTGTAGACGCCGCCGCACCGCGGCCGCAAGCAACATTGTAAAAATTGGTTTAGGCAGTATTATTTTTATTCATCATAATTTTATTATGGTAGGTAGCTGTATGCTTATTAAGTATTAGCTCGATTGGTTGACACTCGATTCAAGGCCTTAAATACAACTCACAAGCATACTCGTCATGTCTAGTTGAGGTAATAGACCGTACGATTACTAGTGATTTCGTGATGCGAGAGTATAGAATGAAATTTCAATTAATTTCTCTCGTTTACGAGGAGATGTGATAGTGCTAAACACCGTGCCGTGCGTCCAATTAGGTTCCAATACAAACGAGAGATAACGGAGGTAAATGAACTTTTTTTTTTTTTTTGTTTCCGGGGTGGAAAATCCTCATGGATGTCCGACGCGCGTGGAACACTACGCGCCGCCACCTCGGGTCCTGGTGTGTGGGGGGCGACAGACGTCCCCGAGTCCGTCGCCCCTGGACCCATTTAGGGGGGCTGGAAGAGGGCGTTGTCCGCCCTCCGCCGACGCCCGGTGCGCCTTCTGCGGGCCGGGTGAGTGGACGAGATCTCCCTCTCCCTTTCCGCAGCCTCCTTCTGCGAGACGACTGTCTCACAGAAGGAAACCACCGAGTCCCAGGACACGTCGCTGCCGACCATCGACTCGACTACGGCCGGCAGCGACAAGTCACTGCCTACTTCTGAGATGAGGGCACGGCGCGGCTCCTCCCAAGCGGCACACTCTGCCAGCGTATGTCGCGCCGTGTCCTCCCAGCAGTCGACGCAGTGGTGACACCGGGCGTCCGGCTCCCTGTTTATGCGACACAGGTACTTCCCGAAGCAGCCATGCCCCGAGAGCACCTGCGTCACCCGAACCGATAGGGAGCCGTGCCTCCTCCCGAGCCAGCGCTCGAGCACCGGCCGGACCGCCTCGATGGTGACGAGGCGTGGGCGAGGGCGTGAAAGCCTGTACCGCCATTCCGCCACCAGGACCTCGCGAAGCTGAGACCGACGCAGCTCTATGTGTCGCTGCATCGGTCCCTCGCCCCGCACCCTCGCTTCTCGCACCACCGATACAACGAAGCGAGTACTTTCGCCTCGAGGTCCCAGGGCGGGGATCCGGCCAGTACGCAAGCCGCCTCGTGAGGTAAATGAACTTACACCAACCTAAATCGTACCTACCTGAAATAAAATACCTACTTGCAGCAACGTCCGTTGACCCACCACGACCGCGCTATAGCACAGCTGTTCGTTTATGAATGAAATAGTGGAAGGGCTACTAAGATTTAACTCGAATGACAGAATAAAAGTGATAAATTTCTAACTTCTATATTAGATGTCTTAAAAAAATTATAACAATGCCAATTGTAACTATTAATCGTCTGGAGTTACTGTGTTTCGGCTCCAGAACGATGTAAAATTATTCGTGTATAAATATTTTAAATAACAGTATTGTATGCTGACTGTAACTAGAATATTTAACATAGTTATTTGAACAGTGGTCCCCAAACTAGGCAGCGTCTGTATCTTGGGGACCTGAGTTGTAAAATATTATTCGTCGCATAATTCTCAAAATTTTGAGCGTGAACTATCATTGTGCGCGACGCACCTTCTTTATAAAATACACCAAAAAGTATAAAACTGTAAAAAAGGTGCGAACCGCTACGCGTTTACCGGATGTCGTCGATGATGTTCGGTGCCGCTTCTAGTCCCTTTACGGCAATTTACATTAAAAATAAAAATGCGGCCGAGCATCAGACACGATACCCGGACGCAGCGCGTGCAATCGTTTGCGACCATTATATGGACGATTGCATCTGCAGCCTTGACAGCGCGGACGAAGCCGCAAAACTGGCCGCTGATATTCACGCTGTCCATAAAAACGGGGGTTTTGAAATGCGTGGCTGGGCCTCCAACAGCGCCTCGGCCCTGACGTTGTTACCAAAGGAGACATTGCTGGAGGCGCCAGTAACGTCAGCTGTAGACCTGGGTCACCTAGCCACTCCTGTGAGGACGCTTGGCCTTGTTTGGCAGCCCACTACAGACTGCGTCGGTTTCAATATTGGATTAAAAAAGGGTGGGCTGCCAAAAAAGCTTACCAAGCGGGTGGTTTTGGCCCACGTGATGCGGGTTTTTGACCCTCTCGGAATTATTGCGCCTATAGTAGTGACCGATCGCATCATGTTCCAAAATGCGTGGCGCAAGGGTCTCGAGTGGGATGCAGAACTTTCTCAGCAGGACAGTGCAGCGTGGAGGATATGGTTTCATGATTTGTTTCGGGTTGCCGAATTGCAGATCCCACGCTGCTACTGCCTAGCCGACTGTGAAGTGAATCAGTGCGAGCTTCATGTTTTTTCCGACGCCAGCGAGTCTGCCTTTGCTGCGATGGGTTACTGGCGGTTCGTGCTTAAGGATGGAGAAGTCAAGCTCGCACTGATTTGCAGCAAGGTCCGTGTAGCTCCCTTAAAGCCGGTGTCGATTCCGCGGTTGGAGCTGCAAGGAGCGTTGATCGCCGCGCGCCTCGCTTCAACAATCTGCGATTCTCATCGTTTCAGACCCGTCAGGCAAGTTTTTTGGTGTGATTCAATGACGGTGTTGAGTTGGTTAAGAAGCGAGGCCCGCCCATTCAAGCCTTTTGTTTCGCACAGAGTCGGCAAGATCCTGGAGTTAACGAGTGCCAGTGATTGGCGGTGGGTGCCCAGCGAGTTGAACGTCGCTGACGATGCATCCCGATTAAAACGCACTACGTTGTCTCTAGAGTCGCGCTGGATCACTGGTCCCGAATTCCTGCTGTCTTCTGACTGGCCTAGTGAGCCATGTAGTTCCTCAGAATACCCAAGCGTAAATGAAGAGAGTAGGAATCCGGCATATACCATTGCAGCAGTTCACCTCATCGGTAGCGTTGAGAGGCATGTGCCTGTCTCAGCTGATCCCAAGCGGTTTAGCTATTGGCTGAGATTGGTACGAGCAACATATAGAGCTCATAAGTATCTAACTCAGATCAGAATCCGTTCCTTATCACGTAGGGCGTTTCATGTAGAGAATTTAGTGCGTGAGCAAGGGGGGCTATTAACGTTTTCCTTTCAGCCGTCAAGCTTTTTTGGCTCTCCACACACCACGTATGAGACAGCTGCCGATATACGCCTGGCCGAAACGCATATTTTGCGCCATTTGCTGGACTCATTTCCCGACGAGATGATGCGTCTGAGCAGACTCCCACCCCTGCCCATACCTCGCACCAGTCGGTGGTTCCGACTGTCTCTGATTATGGATGAAGAGGGCCTCCTACGCCTGTCCAGCCGTATCGCCGCAGCCTCGGGAGTGCCTGAAGCCACAAAGAACCCAATCGTCCTCGACGGGAATCACCCTGCCGTCCAGCTACTGGTGGACTACCACCACCGCCGAGCCGCCCCTGCCAACACGGAGACCGTGGTCAACGAGCTTCGTCAGAGCTTCTACTTGTTCGGCTTAAGAAACGTCGTCCGCTCCGTTGCCTTCCGTTGCCAGCTATGCCGTATTCGCCGAGCTGAGAAATTCCAGCCGCCCACTGGGAATCTACCGGAGGCACGTTTAGCTTACCACAAGCGCCCCTTTACATTCACGGGGCTAGACTACTTCGGGCCAGTTCAGGTAACTATTGGACGCAGACGGGAGAAGAGATGGGTCGCTTTGTATACGTGCCTAGTCGTCCGCGCCATCCACTTGGACGTTGTTGGAAGCTTGTCGACGGATTCTGCTGTGATGAGTCTTTGGCGCTTCGTGGCTCGCAGAGGAACGCCGTCTGAGATCTGGTCTGACAATGGCACCGCTTTCATCGGGGCAAGAAGAGAACTCCGTGCGCTCTACGGGGACGCAGCTATGGAATATGCTGCGACGGATAAAATCAGTTGCTTCATTCCTCCGTCGGCTCCGTTTATGGGTGGAGTATGGGAGCGACTGGTGAGAAGTGTAAAGACAGCACTCCGAGCCACCCTCACCGAACGTGCTCCGACAGAAGAAGTTCTTCGAACCGTACTGGCAGAAGCAGAAGGGCTCATCAACTCCCGCCCCCTGACGCACGTCTCGGTAGAGCCCGGCAGTGAAGAGGCGCTCACTCCGAATCACTTTCTACTTGCAGCTTCATCGGGGCGTCCTGTTCCAGCAACCTTGTCGGATCGAGATCTGGTGTCAAGAAGTGGCTGGCGCAGAGCGGTCAGACTGGCGGACTACTTCTGGCAGCGCTGGGTTAAAGAGTACTTGCCGAATCTTATTCCCAGACCCGGGCAAGGCGACGTTCCAGAGTTGGCTGTGGGCGATCTAGTCCTGGTGGCTGATGGCAATCTACCGAGGGGCTCTTGGCCAAAAGGGCGCATCTCAGCGACTTACCCGGGCCGCGATGGGGATTCATATTCAGGATTCATCCGCACTCGGATCACCGAGTGGCGGACGTCAGGACTGCAGTGGGCACTCTGAGGAGGCCCTTGAAGAAGCTGCTCAAGCTGATGGTTTAATTTTGGGGGGAAGGAATGTGCGCGACGCACCTTTTTTACAGTTTTATACTTTTTGGTGTATTTTGTACAGTGTTTATTTATATTTGGAATGTTATTTATTTTTGATACCTTTTTTGTTTGAATAAACCAGTCTACCACGGTGCTTCACGGCGTTTACTTTATCTACGAGTAGAACAGTGCCCTAGAAAATAGGAAAAGTCAAGCACTTAAACCAGCAGTGGAAATTTAGGCTCAGTCCTCTATAATCATATTTCATGTAATAATAATAAAGGGAATTCAACCAACTAAAGAAAAACCTAAAAATCAATCGACTCAGCCGTGCATTAATTTTTAATTTATTTTTATTTTATAGTTATATAAAACTGCAGAGCCACTCACTCACTGACTCAAAAAACTGAAAACTGCAAGGGGGTCATTCAATTCGACTAACATCAACCGCATCTCTGTTTTTAACCTTATTTATTGTCGTGATGAGCTATTGTCAATTACCCAAAAATTTGCTTATTACCGCGCCATAAGTTGGATTCAAATACCTACAAAAAGATAAAGAAAGCATGATAAATAAAGAAAAAACTATTATTTGCGGTAAACAAAACGCAAAGAAAAAAGAAAGAACACATACACAAAAAGAACAAGTCGGTGGAAAATAAGCGTCATATCCACGCAAAACGGCCATCGCTCAGCATATTGCTGCGACCCTATGCGAGACAGAACCCCAGCGCCCAAATTATAAACAATACCCATAATCGAAACGATAATTATAATGTTAAAACTATACCTGTATCTCCGGTTCGTTGGCGAGCCTCATGATCATTAAACAAAGCGCTGTTGCAGTTGTATCGTGACCCTGGAATACAACCAATTCATTTTTTAAATTGGTCGGGTATGTTAATTAAAAGGATAGGGTTTTTGAAATGTCCTTAAAGACCGTTTTTTTAAGAGTAAATAATGGAAATCTAAGGGACTGTGAACTGGCAACCGGTACTATCTGCTTTTTGACAACTTAACAGAATGAAGAAAAAGCTTGTTTACATCGAATCAATAGCATAAAAAACGCGTAGTTTTTAAATATTTTATTTACGTACGTAATTAATAACAAATTTCATTACACGTTTCCTACTAATATAAAAAATTGTATAAAATTGCATCAAAATGTAAAAATCTCTGAAATAAGAGATAGTGCCGGTTGCCAGTGTACAGTCGACATGCACAGTTAATTTGTAGCGTAGCGTTAATGACTTACTTCAAACATAAACGTGTCAACTTCCTCTGTGATTCCTTTTTCATCGATATTTCCTTTTTCCTCTTCGTCTAATAACAAGTCTAGCATGGCTAGCTTAGGTTTCTTACCATATACATTATCATCACCATCATAAATGTATTCAGTAATATTTTTATTTTTCCTATATTCCCGTCTGTCTTGAATTATTTGTGTGGTGAATTTCTTCAAAGTGTTTAATGCTTCGTTCTGAATTTTAGCATTTCCACTAAATTGGAAGAACACATCTGAGTATAACCAAATCCTCGTAACTCGGTATACCACGGTCGACATTAATGTTTGAAATGGTTTAAAATATTTATTGACTAATGAATCTTTGCCTTCTTGAGTCGTGGCTCCCATTGCAGTTTCTAAAATAAAGTAAATACATTACTTATTGGTTTTAGACAATTGTATCCAACGAGCATTTAAACAGCGAATTCATATCGCTAAACACTGCCGTTCTAAACAACTATAGCGACCCGCCCAGCTTTGCACGTGTCTCTACTCTCAGATTTGACAGTTTTACTTTACGTACTTTGTAAGTGTGAGTACAACGCTGTGTGTGTGTTTGTGTAATAAGCAAAATCTTAGAAACATAAAAAGTGTATCTTACCACAAATAACGCCAAGAGTAGCCTTGCTGACAAGTGGGAACAGGTCAGATTGGTCCTTATCGACCTCTTTCTCAACAGTGTTCATTAGTTCCTGGGAATGTTCGCAGAAAGTGGCGAAGAACCGCTTCAAGATCAGAAAGTGGAACGCAGGCGTCAACATTTTACGGCGATGTTGCCATTTTTCACCTAAAAAAAATATTAAAAGATTTTGGTGCGTATTTTTGAACTACTAAGAAATATTTTTGTGTAAATGTCGTGGTACAGTCGGCCTCATGTCAGTGGTACCTTACACTTTGATCTTGAGTTGCCATATCGTAGTAGGTACGGAGTAACAATAGAATAAGAGGCTGGCTTATACTGGTTTTGTGAGCACTGACGTGCGGCCTACTGTACCTACATATTATGAAAAGACGTTAAGAAATCTATACTAGCAGGTTTTTAGGTCAGTGTTTACAATTTTTTTAGCAATTGTTCCATTAATTTATTAATACAACTGATCCATAAAAATACCTACCAGTACTTGTCAAAAGTCCTTCACGTAGCCACGGAAACAAGAATGTGTACGGGTAACTTTTGTCTATATACCGTGTAGATGACAAGATTACCTGAAAATAAATGTTAAGTCAATCTCAGGAAAGCAATAGAAATGTTTTATTTACTTATAGGTCATACAGTACGTGGGTACAGCACTCTCAATAGGAATAAAACGATTTTATTGGCCGAAGATGCCTTGTGGTGCCTACTCCTGAATATTATATATATTTTATATCATTATTATTATACCTATGTTACACAAATAAATAAATGACTTAGGAGTAAAAAAATTAAATTAAATATAGTAAGATTATCATCATCATCATTGTTCAGTTGGTGTTTTCGGTTTAGATCGTTCCAATCGAGATTACTTAAATAAAATAAATAAATCAGTATCTCAGCCGAATGATTTCCACTGCTGAACAACAGGGCTCCTCCAAGCATCACCACAAACACCGATCCTTGACTGCCTGAATCCAGCAGATTCCCTCGACCTTCACTTGTAAAGTTCTCGAGTATATATTTGTGTAAGAATTCACAATTGTTACACATTTCGTGAACAGTATCACTTGCGCTTACCTCAATATCCTCAGGTTTATACACATACACTGCTCGGTAGTTAAAACCACATAATTTCCACAAGTTACCAAATCTTTTGCGCCATTCTGTTTGATATTCGAAAATTTGTACTGAAAAAATAATGTACTTAATCAAGCTCGTGTCAAGATTTGACTGTTCGTCGCGTATTCCTATTTAATAACAAAATATTACATTTATTTTAAATCCGGCAAATCGTTCAGTCCTCTTAGAAACACATACATTCTCTATGCGCGCGCAGACAGGTGTGATCTGTGCGCGGACAGGTCCAATACAATAATTCAACGAATTCTAAAGAAGCGATATCCGCTTGTACGCAAACGTTCCGGACCGGCCCCGCTCCAACTATTCAGTACAACGAAAGAGGGACCGTCCGATTTCTAATTTTGACTCACAATGCTAGTGCCTCATCTGGAAACGATATTATACTCGGCCGGGCCCTTAAAACAATTGAGAATTTGTACAAAAAAAACGGGCATAAACCTGTTCTGCGAAAGTGCGGTAATTTGGGACGATGTTACAAAAAAACATAGAAGCTGGGGGCGGAGTGAAGTGATCTATAGGAGATGGAACTGGGAATTATAACGAAGAAGTTACAGAGAGTTGACTGAGGACCGCGATAGGGTTCAGACAGGTTCCAGGCTAGTTAAGTTAGGAGTCTTAGGAGTCTTAGGGAATGGTGGAGACCAGCAGGCAACGGGTGCGGGGGCACCCTTGCGGCAGCAAAACACCAGCTGGGGCACTAAAGAGGAAGGGCAGGACGGAACGGGAGGCGCAGGCCCCAGAGCCTACTTCCCGGCCACAGGAATCTCCCACGACTGACGCCGGGTGGCAGGTGGTCGGGGAGAAAAAGAAGGCGGCCAAGGCGGCCAGAAAAAAGGGGCAAAGGCGGCGCCACAAGGAGCGAGCCGTCGCGGCAAGGCTCCGCGCCCCAAAGACCGCGGGTGTAGTGATCACGCTACAGCCGGACGCGGTTAAGAGGGGCGTGACGTACCGTGACGTGCTCACCAAGGCGAGGGAGACGGTGGACCTCCAGGAGCTGGGGATCACCGAGGGCCTCCGGCACAGGGTGACCGCAACTGGCGCCCGCATGCTGGAGATCCCCGGTGTGACGAGTGGCCCCACCGCTGACGCCCTAGCTGAGAAGCTAAGGGCGTCCCTCAATGCGGACGAGGCTCGAGTCTCCAGGCCCGTCAAGTGCGCAGACATGCGAGTCTTGGGCCTGGATGACTCCGTAACGGAGGGAGAGGTGGTAGCCGCCGTCGTCAGGACGGGCGGGTGTCTGGCCGACCAGGTGAAGGCGGGCACCATACGTCCGGACCCCGCGGGTATGCGAACCGTAACGGTAAGCTGCCCCGTGACGGCGGCCAAAAAGATTGTGGAGGGCCGAAGGCTTCTGGTGGGCTGGGTCTCGGCGCAGGTTTAACTGCTGGAACCCAGACCTCTGAGGTGCTTCCGATGCCATGTGGGGCACCACGTTGGCGTCCAGTGCACCTCGGAGGTGGACCGCAGCACTCTGTGCTTCCGCTGCGGTCAGCCCGGACATAAGGCCGGCTCGTGCGAAGCCGCGCTGCACTGCGCAGCATGTGCGGGTCCGGCAAGCCGGCCGATCACCGGGCGGGCAGTAAGTCCTGCGCTCCACCCGCCGGAACCAGGAGGAGAGGCAGGCCCTCCGCCACCGTTGCCACAACCACCGTCACCGCGGCCAGTGCCACTGCCACTGCTGCCGCCGCCGCCACTGCCGCCACCCGGGAGGAGACTGAACTGGAGGAGTAACGGCTCCATTGAGACTCCTCCAGGCGACCATCAACCACTGCGCCTGCGCTCAGGACCTGTTGCTCCAGAGCATGGCGCAGTGGTCGAATTTTGTCCTGCCCAGGGATGACTGGGTTGAGGACCTGAGCGGCTCAGTGATCATAATTTTGTCGGCCGCCGCCGGCACCCCATCCCTCGAAGGTGTCACGAAGGGACAGGGGTGCGTAGCAGCACGGTTCGGGGAGATAGTAGTAGTGGGAGTGTACTTCTCTCCGAGCCGAACTCTCGCCGAGTTCCAGAACTCTTTAACAGAGTTAAGTGTCGTCGTCGCCGGGTACCATCGCTTCCCCGTGCTAGTGCTCGGGGACTTCAACGCCAAAAATCCGGCTTGGGGTTCCCGTTACACTGATGTGCGGGGCAGGATGGTGGAGGACTGGGCTCTGGAGACAGGCCTGGTCGTCCTAAACCGGGGTTCTGTCCCCACGTGTGTGCGGATGCGGGGTGAGTCTGTGGTGGACATCTCGTTTGCTAGCCCCGCTCTGTCACAGCGTGTCATTGACTGGCACGTCATGGAGGAGGTGGAGACCTACTCCGACCACCGGTATATCCGGTTCGACGTCTCCGCCCAGACCTCTAGCGCGCCGGTCCAACAGGCCCCGAGTGGTCCGCGGTGGGCGATGAAGCAGATGGACCGGGAGCTCCTCCTGGAAGCCTCGATCGGGCAGGCCTGGGTGTCATCACCGGACAGGCCGGCCGATATTGACGATGAGGCGGAGTGGTTCCGGGAGGCCATGTCCGAGATTTGCGACGTAGCAATGCCCCGAGTCCGTCCAGGAAGCGCCCGACGTCAGGTATACTGGTGGTCGCAGGAGCTGGAGACGCTACGCAAGGCGTGCGTCGCAGTGCGACACCTGTACTCCAGGCACCGTAGGCTCCGGATCCGCCCTCCGGATGCGGAAGCGACGGAGGCGGAGCTGTACGAGGGATACAGAGCGGCGAAGACCGCCCTCCAAGAGGCTGTCCAGCGTGCCAAATATACGGCCCGCGAGGAGTTGGTGGAGACTCTGAACGGAGATCCATGGGGGCGCCCTTACAAAATGGTGCGGAATAAACTCCGCACCTGGGCCCCCCCGCTGACGCAGAGTCTCCGCCCCCGCCTGGTGGAGGAAGTGGTGAGCGCTCTGTTCCCTTCACGGGGGGAGCATACTCCCCCGCCCATGGCTCCGCCGCTCGCGGTGCCTGAAGCGGACCACGCGGACGACGACGACACGCCTGAAGTGACCGGGGTAGATCTGAGAGTGGCGGTAGGTAGGCTGAAGGCCAAAAATACCGCCCCAGGACCCGACGGCCTGCCAGGGAAAACCTGGGTCCTGGCCTCGACGGCTCTTGGGCCTCGACTGGAGGCGCTCTTAAGCGCATGTATGGAGAGAGGCCAGTTCCCACTCCGTTGGAAGACGGGGAAGCTGGTCCTCATTCGGAAGCCAGGGCGCCCTGCGGACTCTCCGTCCGCATACCGGCCCATTGTGGTGCTCGACGAGGTCGGCAAGCTCTTTGAGAGAGTAATTGTAGGCCGCCTCATCGGGCATCTTGTGAGGACGGGTCCGGATCTTGCGGATAGTCAGTTCGGCTTCCGCAAGGGGCGCTCGACGGTGGACGCCATCATGCGCGTTAGAGCCCTCACGACGGGGGACGCGGTGTCTCGGGGCGGGATTGTCGTGGCGGTGTCACTCGACATCGCCAACGCATTAAACACCCTGCCCTGGAGTTGCATTGGGGAGGCACTCCGGTATCACCGGGTGCCAACCTACCTCCGTCGAATAGTCGAGGCATATCTGACGGACAGAGCCGTCATCTACCCCGGTCGCGATGGGGAGTGGAACCGGCGAGAGATGTCGTGCGGTGTCCCACAGGGATCGGTTCTAGGGCCGCTCTTGTGGGACATCGGTTACGACTGGGTGCTGCGGGCCGACCTCCCTGATGGCGTCAGCGTGGTGTGCTACGCTGACGACACGCTGGTCCTGGCGCAGGGGAGGTCGCATCAGGCGGCGGCCGACGCGATGACACGCGGGGTTGCGATAGTCGTGGAGAGGATCCGGCAGTTGGGTCTCGAAGTGGCTTTGCACAAGTCCGAGGCCATGTCTTTCCATGGGCCCCGGAACAGGCCACCATCGGGATCCCAACTAACGGCAGGAGGGGTTCACATCGGCGTCGAGTCCACGATGAAGTACTTAGGACTCGTGCTCGATAGCCGGTGGAACTTCGTGGAGCACTTCCGACGTTTGGCCCCCAAACTGGAACGGACTGGGGCCGCCCTCAAGCGGCTCCTGCCCAACCTGAGGGGTCCAAGCGCCTCCTGCCGGAGGCTTTACGCGGGGGTCGTGCGGTCCATGGCTACATATGGGGCCCCGGTGTGGGCGCGTTCACTGCGGCGGAGAGCCGCCCACTATCTGAACGCGCCCCAAAAGGTGGTAGCCGTAAGGCTGATCCGGGGCTACCGCACGATCTCGGGCGAGGCGGCAAGCCTCCTTGCCGGACTGCCGCCGTGGGATCTGGAGGCGATAGTCCTCGCGCGCCTGTATGAGTGGCGCGCGGAGGCACTACCCCGGGGGGAAACCCCGCTTCCGCGGCAAATCGCGGCGGAGCGGACGGACCTCCGGCGCGATCTCATGGCGGCATGGAAAGAGCGACTGTCGCAACCCAGCGCAGGGCACGCCACGATAGCGGCGGTAAGACCCCTCTTTGAGGAGTGGCTAGAGAGGCGTCACGGCGTCCTCACCTACCGCCTGACGCATGTCCTCACCGGACACGGATGTTTCGGGAGGTTCCTGCACATCATCAGGCGGGAGGAAACGCCCGGGTGTCACCAGTGCGATTATCGCCCCGAGGACACGGTGGAGCATACGGTGGGGGCCTGCCCTGCATGGGCGGAGCACCGCCGTGTCCTAGTAGAGGCGATCGGCAGCGGCGGCGACCTCTCACGCCCGGCCCTGGTTCAAGCCATGGTCCGGGGCGAGGGGGAGTGGGAGGCAGTCACCTCCTTCTGCGAAGCAGTCATGCTAGCGAAGGAGGTGGACGCTCCGGGCGTCGGGAGCCGCGTGACGACTCCCGGCCACCGTAGGCGCGGCCTGCGGGCGGTGAGTAATGGGTAGCTCACCGTCCGATCAGGACCAGGCCCGTGCTGGACGGCACGTACGTGTTCCACGCGCGCCTCAAAGAGATGTCAGCATCGAAGAGGGGGCCCACTAGGGCCCAAGCCTGCCGGGAAAGCGGGATCATCCGAAAGGGGTACCGCTGACCCGGAACATAAAGGGCCAAGGAAGGAACACGGGTGGGTTTTAATCAGTAAGAGTCTGACACTCCCTTCCGCTCCACCCAGAGCGGGAGGAGTCATTTGATGATTTACCATCCTCAAAAAAAAAAAAAAAAAAGGTAGCGTAGTCTAAGCTAAACAGTTTAGTTTTGTGAGCTGTGAGGAGCTGTGCCCGAGGTGAAACTGCACGTGCTGTATTTTGTAAGTAGTTGTGATCTAATCACCACCGACTTTTTTTTTTTTTATTCCAACAGAACAGAAACAGATTTCCCAAACTAGACACAGCCTGTATCTTGGTGACCTAAACACTTCCCAAAGTTAACAATTTAATGGGATCTACTAGCGCAAAATTGTTATTAGTTATTGATAATTTTAAAATAAAATTCAAAATCATAAAATTTGCAAATATGTGAGTAAAAAGAAGCTAATTACATCGAATAAACATACAAACTGTTGAGGTAATTAAATGTGGGTGTAAGTGTGTGTGTGTAGCTATGTGTTTTATCAGAGAGTGTGGTGGGTATTAACCTAAGCGACAAAGTAAACTTTCTGTTTCTTCATAATTCCGGCCCAGCAGCCATTCTTTAAGTTTAATTTTCGTCTCAGAGTAGATTTTCGGTACGGTAAAAGTTTTACTTATGGCATTGAACACGCGTATGGGTATAAACGACGGAAACCGGATTGCGAGGACGGCTTTTGTTTTTGGAAGTGGGATTCTTTCAGCCATTTCCCTACCCCCCTTACTGCAGCTAGAGCGATTACTGTTGAGCTTTATTAGGTTTAGTAGTGATCCTAGGATGGACTGTTGACGTACGCGTAAAACTACAGATTCTTTGTACAGTTCGTCCATAGAAAAACGCCGCGGCTTTCCCAGAAGCACCTTGAGGATGGCCCGCTTGGCCCGTTCCAACTGCAGCATGCACGTCTTGGCGGCGCTGCCCCAGACACTTACACAGTATAGCAGGACAGATTGGCATAGAGAGACGTAAGCCTGTATCCAAATATTTTTGGGAGCACTGGCTCGTAAGAGTTTGGTAAGTGTCAACTTTAATCTATAGTCTTTAATATATAGTGGGAAAAGTCCGTAATTACGATTTACACACTAGTGTAAATCGTAATTACGGACTTTTCCCATTATAGTATTCTGACAGATCGATTTGTATTGTGATTTATAGGCAACTGTTAGGTGATATAGCTGACGAGCTATTAATGATAATTTATTCCAGCATGGCAAAACTACTCTTATTTAGTATCGTGGTTTATAATTAACGCTACTTTCTCTTGTATTACCTGACCATCTCCTAATCCGTGCCTTGAGAGATATTTGTCATTTGCGTTTGGTTATAGGGCAACGGAGAAGGCCTTCTGCTATACTTGACACTGAGCTCCAACGCTCCTGACTCTTTATGACTATTGACCCTTAACTGACGCACCACATATGGAAGGCAGAACCGTAAACACTCAATTCATCTAAACCAAACTAGGCTATAAAGCCGATCTCTAATTACATTATAAAACAATCAAACGTTAAAGATGATTACTGCTTGGACAAAGGTCTGGCCACAGAACACTGCGACAGGTTTGTTGCACGCACATTTCCAGGAGAAGAGGTAGGCTTCACACACTGTCACATGTGGTGCCGTGAATGCCAAGAAGTGATGTCGATTAGGACAGTAAGGAACCGAGCATTATTTATTAAGTTGATAGTGAGTTATAGACCACGTTAGGTAAGGTAGCTTGTGACAGTGTCACTGGCATTGTGTCTGTGCATTCCCTGAGACTCCTAACTTATCTAGCCTGGAACCTGTCTGAACCTTCTGGCGGTCCTCAGTCAACTCTCCGTAACTTCTTCGTTATAATTCCCAGTTCCGTCTCATTGAGATCACTTTACTCAGCCCCCAGCCTCTATATTATTTTAACCGACTTCAAAAAGGAGGAGGTTCTCAATTCGACTGTATGTTTTTTTTTTTGTATGTTTGTTACGTGATCATTCCGCCAATTATGAAATGATTTTCATGGTTCTTTTTTTATTTGGTAGGTCATACTTCAGAGGTGGTACCATATAAATTTTGTCGAAATCGGTCAAGCATAAATCAACAATAAAATTTAAATAAAAAAAAACCTGCTTCAAATGGACGTGGGCGTGTAAGACGATCGTTTTCGAATTGGTATGGGGTAGGTACGATAGCTAAAAAGTGAAAATTAAAAAAACTTTTTTACAAATTAAAAAACAACTGACTACCAAAAAATAAACACTAAAATGTGAAAAATAACTTTAATTTCGGAAGTCGGTGGAAAAAACTAAAATACAGATGCAAAGACACCGACTTCCGAAATTAAAGTTATTTTTCACATTGTAGTGTTTCGTTTTTTGGTAGTCGGCTGTTTTTTTTTGTAACATCGACCCAAATTACCGTACTTTCGCAGAACAGGTTTATGCCCGTGTTTTTGTACAAATTCTCAATTGTTTTAAGGGCCCGGCCGAGTATACTGTCGTTGCCAGATGAGGCACTAGCATTGTGAGTCAAAATTAGAAATCGGATATTTTACTCGCTTCTTTAGAATTCGTTGAATTATTGTATTGGACCTGTCCACCGCCCCCGCCGGTACTTGTTCCTAGTTTGTTTCCCATTAATAAATAATGTATGCATTCCTAAGTAGACTGAACGATTTGCCGGTTTAAAATTATTTTAAAACCGGCAAATCGTTCAGTCCACTGGTTGGTTGGTTGGTGCACAGGCATAATTATTAGAATCGCTACGGATTATTGTTAATTTAAAATAACGCCATCTATTATCGTTTGTCGGAAACGTCAAGCAGTATGCCTGGGTGAGGTCGATACAGGGCTTGGCAGCTGTCAGTTGTCATTCTTTGACATTGGCCGTATTTGAAAT
This sequence comes from Brachylomia viminalis, assembly GCA_937001585.2. Taxonomy (NCBI): domain Eukaryota; kingdom Metazoa; phylum Arthropoda; class Insecta; order Lepidoptera; family Noctuidae; genus Brachylomia; species Brachylomia viminalis. The sequence goes on along the minus strand of OW443302.2, from coordinate 5,330,631 downwards.
GACCGGCGACTGTGGGGGACTGGACTTGATGGTAAGACACAAACGCAAGAGGTTGTGCTGCCAGCCTGTACTGAACTTAGCGCGTTTCCGTATCTTAATCCATTTTCATCGGCTTGATTACTTCAGATTTTGTTAATTTGTTAACGTGAGTGAATAAATAGACGGTTGTGTTGAGACTGTTATTTCGTACCTGCACCATGTTGAACTCGGACTCCGATAGCGAGATACTCCAAATAGATGGACTACCCTCGTTAAATATAATATTTTGTTATTAAATAGAAATACGTGACGAACTGTTACAAAGACAAAGCACTAAGGAAAACACTTTTTAACAAAAAAATAAACAAACGACAACCGAAGTTGGAAATATATATTATATATACGTATTCTTTTTTGTAGAAAAGTTATTAGTTTTCACTTTTTGGTTGTGGTACCTACCCCACAAAAATTCGTTGACTACTACTTGTAATGTAAATAACAGTGACAGGAAGTTATTATAACATCACCGACATACACTTATTAGTAAATATGTATTATTGAAAACTAACTCAAAAAATACCTGTATCGGTATCTACATCGCCACATGCGAGCTGCGCGTCTTATGTGCGCGTGCTTATGTATCTACCTTGATCTATCAAAAGCGTTTGAAACAGTCTCTGTCCCCATACTTCTATCCAAGCTTGAGACGTTGGGGGTGCGTGGCATAAGCTACGAAATCTTTAAAGACTACCTCACGAACAGAAAGCAACGTGTCATAATTGGGGATTACATGAGTGATGAGGAGACCGTCTCCTACGTCGTTCCACAAGGGAGCGTCCTGGGCCCGACCCTCTTCTTGCTTTATATCAATGACCTCTACACAATGTACCTCCCCTACACTCGCATTTTCACGTATGCAGACGACACCTCCATATTTGTCTGGGGTCAAAACTGGCACACAGTCAAAGAGAAAGCTGAATTCCCACTATCTGATGTGAAAAATTGGCTGACTCACAACTTACTAACCCTAAACCTAACCAAAACGCAATATGTTCCCTTCTCCATCAACAAAACTAAGACTTCACCGCGAGGATTTTCCATACAAGCACACACTTGCATCTCACAGGCCAACTGCAATTGCCAAGAAATCACTCGCGCGGAATGTGTGAAATATTTAGGATTACACATAGATAGTGGATTGAGGTGGGTGGGACAAACACTTAAGCACAGTAAATTCCAGAGTAAGATGGCTCATTCATGTATTTAAAACGCTTAGAGGCAGTGAAACTATGAAACAACTCGGACTCGTATACTTGCCCCTTTGACAATCCATAGTACACTACTGCATCATTGTATGGGGAGGGGCCGCAAAGACGCATCTGCTGAGCTTAGAAAGAGCACAAAGAGCGGTGTTGAAAGTGGTGGCAAGTAAGCCCTACAGATATCCAACATCTCAGCTATACTCAGAATCGAAGGTCCTAACAGTTCGCCAACTCTTTGTGCTGTGAGCTATTCTCAGGAAGCATCAAAGCGTACCATTAACCAGCCCTAATAGGCGCAGCAAAATGCCTGTGTGCCCTAATGTTCCATGCAAGACCTCCTTCGCAAGGAGACAGTACAAGGTCATAAGCTGTAATATAAACAACACTATAAACAAATACCTCAACATTATTTATCGTAGCAGACACGAACTTAAAGGTAATAATCTGAATGGCTTCATCTACTAGACTATCAGACGACGGAAGACCTACTGGCGAATATTGCGTAACATACATCACACAATGCTTCTAAATAAACTCTCTCACACCACACCTACACCATACACACCGTCAAACATCCACACATAAAAATTAGATCGTACAATAAGAATTGCCGAAAACTATCATAAGAATATTATGAGTCTCCTGCAGCGACATTGAAACCAAATGTATTCGTATTTTATTATGTGATACTTCCTGCGGCTGACCACTGTTTCCCATAATACAAGCTCAAGCTTAGCTTGGGAATCAGTAGCAGTACTTTTTGTGCAATACATCAATATTAAATATACAATGTATTAAATGGTGACAATAAAGCATTAAACTTTGGAGAGCGTTCGACAAATCCCGACAAATCGTACTCAGCGCTTTAACTCCTCATTTATGTTTACAATCAATATGCTGAACTCACTGCGAGCGACTGTGTTCCCTTCCACAGCCTCAAAAGCACAAGTAAAGTGGCATCTTCTGGACACGCTCATTCCACTGTAGACCTTATCCATCGCTTTCCATAAGCCGAGATCGTGCGGACTCATTTAGAAGATAAAAAAGTGCCATTTAATGGCCACACTAACATTGATATTTTATTTAGTGACCTCTAATACCGACCGTAGACGGTTGGTTTTTGATAAAGTTGATTTTAATATTTTATAAATTTCTTTATCTTGGTCTAACCTACTGTTGTTCATACTAAGAGTGATATAATTATTTGCATTATTATATTATTATCTGTTACCATTAGAACGACAATTATGATACTTAATTACGTAACTATCTATTATTTTACTCACAACGCAAAACCGATGACTATTACATATTTGCATTTTTATGAAAACACAGTTATTGTTGCGATATTTTTTTTATTATTAAGATGAAAATAGAATTATAAAGTGCACTTACCAGGAGTAATAAATATGTCGAATGTATTTCCGAATAAAAATGCTCCCTTCGGTCCTTTAATTTTATAAATTAATCTGCCTGCATAGTTGTATCGGAAATACAAATGAGAGCCTAAAACTAAAATGCAGAATAAAAGCAAAAGTAATAGAAACATTGTTAACACGGTAATGTCTCGACGGTCGTGAAAACACTGATGGCTAATTAGCGTTCGGCATTCGATTTATCAGTACTGCTTAGGATGCGCTTACACGTAACTACATCTAAATTGCTACTTACACTACAACAATAAAATGTATTATTATGATTCAGATCAAATATGTCGTCACGACAACAAATGATCTACTGCGATGCCAACATGCTATGTTCTGTCTCTTCATTTTCTAGTAATCGCTACAATTGTAGAGATACCGCCACACCTTAGAATATAATAGAATATTATTCATTATTGCTGCAGGAGATAAAAAAAAAAAAAAGTTGGCAAAAATTATAAATCACTCTTACTGAGCTATTTTAAGAAACTCTGCAATACATTTAGCATAATATAAATATAATGTATTAAGGAGCAATTAGAAGTAGCTAATTTAATTATTAATTAGTCACAAAATCCACAGCTCTTTGAATTAAAATAAGGAATGAGCAATTTTGAGGAATTAAAATAAAATGCTCGACTGCCTCCTGCAACTGTTGCTGGGCAATTGTTCCTGCATAATTGCCTGTGTGAGCGCAGCTTTAGGATGTCGATGCGCAAAATTTATATTTCGAATTATTATTATTTATTTTTATCTATGTTGACATGTAAGTATCTTATAAACTAAGCCCCACAAAACCATAGTAGTGGTTTGACTGTGAGGTCGGTGAATCTCTTATACATTCAATTGACTGACCAGTTGGCGCAGTTGGTAGCAACCCTGCCTTCTGAGCCGCTGGTTCCGGGTTCGATCCCCGGACAAGTCAAACATTTGTGTGCATGAACATGTCTGTTTGACCTGTGTCTGGGTGTGTATATGTATATAAGTATGTACATCAGTCATCAGGTTACCGTAGTACAGGCTCTGCCTAGTTTGGGACCAGAGGGGCAATTCTCGTATTTTTAAGAACGTTCGCATTCTAATCTCAGTCTCAATCTGTCAAAAATTGTATAGCGTTTACCTACATTTTTGACATTTGACTGTCGCTGAGATGAGATTGCGACTTGATTTTGAACGTTTTTAATTACGGGAATTGGCCATCTGAAGACCTTGTGTGGATGTTGTCCCATTTATTATTATTATTATTAATTAACTTCGTGCTTAAAATTAATTACTTATTATTACTTATTTAGGTAGGTAGCACTTTAACATATTTTTAAATAATATTTTTTTAATTTATTTTTAAATCAATTTTTGTTCATTTCACTCCGTATGTCTGCTGGCAGACCGTTCAATGGCATATGGTATTCGTTTTTTTAGGGTTCTGTCACCATAGTAATTAGCGACTCTGGGTACATTGAATTTGCCAGCAGCCATAGATCGTGTGTTATGGTTATTGACTACATGAGTTAGGTTATGCTCTTGGGTACCATGGTGGTTAACTGCTAAAAGATACTTATGTTTGTAACTAATCGGAAGAATTTTACATATTTTAAATAGATTCCTATAATCTCATTTACAACTGTTTTTAGTTTTTTGTGTAACAAGTAGTTTCAAGAATCGAATTTGAAGAGCTTCTAATTTTTCCAAGTTAAGTAGTTTTGAATGTTAATCCATAGCTCCCAAGAGCATAACTCATAATAGAATCTACTAACGACATGTATATACATCTTAATACGTTAATAGGAACCTAAAAGCTGAGGTGGTACATTTTACTTCATAATATTCTTAATTTACTACAAATATAGTCTATATGTTGAGACTAAGAAAAATTTTGATCAACTTTCATGTCAAGGTAAGTTACACAATCAACTGTTTCAATAGGTCTACATTTAGTCCCGTAAGTTGTTATGGTGGCATATTATATAATCATGGGTAAATAAAGGTGAAGTCGCACAATGAGGTCGCAAATATGGCGAATGAATTAACATTAAATTAGTTTTATCAGCGTTTAATATAATGCCATTGTCATGCGACCAATTAACAACAGCGTCTATATCTTGCTGCCAGTACCCGTACTGCAGTACTCGGTAGAATACGTTCGACTTTACCTACCTCCTTATATTTTTGTAATTTGTTAGCATTTTTTTCGTGTCAAGGCAGTCTTTTCTTTGTTTATAAACATGCTATACCTATAATCTTTTATGCACGAAGAGAAGAGAGTTTTGATAGTGTTCTTATGGGAAAAAGCGTACAAGTGCGAGTAGGACTTGCGCTCAGGATCCAGTAGATTCGGAGCAAATCGGCTGTGACAAACGGACAGACAGACATGAGACCGACAGTCACACTAGTGATCCTGTAAGGGTTCCGTTTTTTCATTCGGAACTACAGAACCCGTAAAATAAGAGGTAGGCACTTATTTTAAAACAATAAAGTAGGTACGAAAAAAAACTAGAGATATAGCAGATAACAAGTTACTGGCTTATTTTAGTAACATTGTTGTTGCTAACATAAGTTAATTAGCAAAATATGAAGAAGTATAATAACTGCTAAGATAACAGATTTAAACATGGTATGTACTTAATGTTTACTGATAAGTAAGTGAGTGACTGAGTTTACGGATATTACACATTATCATAATGAGCTAATAGTGCAAACTGCTGAACTTGTCCTTAGGTTCCCTTCAAGAGATAGCACAAGGCTACACGGAGAAACCCATTTGAACTGACGATTAGCGGTCTGTCTGCGCATGTATACTGTGAGTACACGTATATACGAGATAGTAAAATTTTTACGATTGGCTTCACTTTTTAAGCACAGCTCGTTGATGATCGATCTAAAAGACGGTATCTATTCACTGCAAGCATCCGCTTCGCGAATTTGTTTTGCGAACATTCGTTGCGCATTTATTTGTCTACCGACCGAAACCGACGGCATCGAGGCACGCGTCCGTACGTCGCGGAATGACAATGAATCTTTCCTTCCGTTCATTCGAGTTTTGTAGGTTTACCCCATGAACGGTTTCACATACTCTAGAACTCTCTCTTCAAAATTCTTTTCAACTTTCCCTCACGGTACTTGTTCACTATCAGTCTCGCGGTAATATTTAGCCCCTTAGATGGAGTTTACCACCCACTTATGGCTGCATTCTCAAGCAACCCGACTCTAAGGAGACTCCCTCTCGACGCGATCCTCCGTCGCTACGGGCCTGGCACCCTATACGGGAAACCGGCCCCGTTCAAGATGAACGTGATCGCGACGAGACAGCGGAACCTACTGAACACCACATCTCCCGCCGCCGCCGCCTGAACAACGGCGGGATTCAGTGCTGGGCTTCATTCCTGTTCGCTCACCGCTACTAAGAAAATCAAGAAAATCCTGGTTAGTTTATTTTCCTCCGCTTTATAATATGCTTAAATTCGGCAGATGATCCTCCCTTATCTAAGAACTACGATGAAAGAATGAGGCAGACGCGATATCCGTCAGCGTTACGACGCAGCAACCGAACTCTCGAAAGAAAGAACGACGACGGCCTCGATGCGTTCTTCGGACGTCGAGTCCGCTTACTTCGACTAGGTATATGATGTGAGACATTTTTTTTTCTCGACGTCGTATTGCGCGCTCATAACGACGAGCACGAGACGAAGCGTACAGCGCGACAGCGCGCGCGTAACGCGGCACGGACAAGAAATGTGACTTGACGCATCGCAACCTTCGCTGGTTAGCAATGTTACCACCGACCGAAGAGTCTCGAGCGCGCGTGCTCTCACACGTCCGCCGTTTCCTTTTGTACGTCCGCACGCGAACGCGCACAATGCGTGCGTATTACTTGCACGTAACAGCATCGAGCGCGACAAAGCCGTTCGACAAATGTCTTATTGTATAATATCGTTATATTTGAACGGACGACGTTAGATGTCCTTTCCCCAAGCAGATGCGCGCGACCGCTTCGCGCAGAACCGTCAGATGCGTGACAGTTATAATAATAATAATATTATCATCATCATCGAGACGCAATGTGGCATTTGTGTTTTATACAGCCGGCCCTCAGGCAGGAGTGGTCCTGGATGTGTCTACACGGACCGCAATGTGCGTTCAAAATGTCGATGTTCAAATATGTCCTGCAGTTCACACTAATGAGGCGCAGTTGACTGCGTTCTTCATCGACCCGTGAGCCAAATGATCCACCGTCCAGGATAATAATTTAATAATAAACATATTACCGCATGGAATGAGATACTATGCGTCATTGTTGTATAGCGATTGTTACATGAACTGATAGAATGTTTTTATTTTTATTTAATAAAAGTAAAAAAAAATGGAGCCTACCGCAGTATGAGGGACGAATGTGTTGACGAACACGTCTAACGGTACTCGTGGTGTGGGTTTTTAGAACAGTCTACATACTATGCGAGGAGGACGCGACGCGAAAAAGCACGCGCACGACGGACGCAAGCCGGTAGCGCGACGCACGCGCACCGTCAGTCGGTCGGTGAGGAGAGACAGACGGCGCACACAGCCTCGCACATCGGCCCGCTGAAGCGCGCTTGTGGATTCTCTGCGTGTGTTGCTTTGTTTTTGGTCTTCGGATTGTAGTCAAGTTTATATGCTTAGCGTAAGCACGTTAATGATCCATCCGCAGGTTCCCCTACGGAAACCTTGTTACGACTTTTACTTTGGTCGACTTCCCAGCAACGCCGACGGCCGTGAAGCCACCGCGTGTCGGTCCGAAGACATCACTAAATCATTCATCGGTAGTAGCGACGGCCGGTGTGATTATGGGCAGGGACGTAATCAACGCGAGCTTATGACTCGCGCTTACTAGGAATTCCTCGTTTATGAGGGATAATTGCAAACCCAACTGATTCATGAAAAAAGCCTTAACTGAAAAAAGTCATGGTGTGCGGTTTTATTGCTCTAAAGTGTGTATATAATATAAGAAGCTACATAATCTTTAAAGCAGAGAGGTCATCCAGTATTTCAGGACCTACCTACTCAACCTATGGGGACAACAATCAAGTTTTCTTGCAGTTCCAGTGCAAAAAGGTTTCATTGTACTTAATACATTCAGCTTTTCTCACGTGAATATCTGTCTCCTCCCGGCCCCTATGCCTCTTGGCAAAGCAACTCACCTGCCAAAATGACGCCACGCAAGTTCTATGAAAATGACACGACACAAAAGCTATGAAAATTACGCGAAGTAATTTCGGCCTGATGTTTCAAAAGCAAAATTTAATAAAGTTTTATTTATAATGAAATTATTTATGTTTTTTTTTTCTTTTGTCAAAATTAGGTTTAAAAAGACTACTTGTGTGGCAATCCACCTCAACAGCTGAGGAGATTATACCGCAGATTATTAGACAGAAGAACCACCCGAAAATAAAATTCTCGCCCCTACACTCATATCCAGAATATCTAGATAAGGATTTAAAGATGTAAATAAATGCCTGTAAATAGGGGATATCAATAAATAAGTAAATCCTCCCAAAATAGCAAATACATACAGCCTACAGAAATAACGTTTTTTTTTTTCAAATTCATCATTTGATATCACCCTTCATGATACTTAGTATGTATCAGCTTATTTTCATTGCGTTTTATATATATTTTTTACATATTTGCTATTTCATGAACCTCTCGGTCTGTTAGAATATTATTTTATTAAAATAAATACACTAATATCGTTTATATATTTTATTTCCATAAAACGAGTAGGTACTTAATTACTTTAAAAAATATTCAAGGCCTTTAATTATTATAATGTATAACATAAAGATACTCTCAGCTTCTTTAAGGCTATTTTAACACTAGTTATTATGGAAGATGAATTAAATAAGTAAAGACATCTTCTGGGTTCACTCGTTCCATCGTCATTCGCTTTCCTCCAGGCGAGATCGAGGTCAAGAGTTGGCCAAGTTCGCAATAAAAGAAAAATGTATTTTCATGTGACGTACCTATAGGTATTTGTCATTTTCACGATGATTCATCAGCGTTTGAATACGGTACGTATTAAATTTTTAATAGCCACTTTGATAACGATCCCAAAATAATCGTTGATCGGTTCGTCCATAATGTGAAGGAAAAAAAAACTAAATATCTAAATAATGGTGCCGATTCTCTTGTTAACAAACTAAACTAAATTTAAGTTGAGTGCATCTTTTTCTTTCTATTTCATTATGAAAAGGACAGAAGATAAATATTAGTTTAGTCCTGTCAAATTAGTCAGCACCTGACATAATTTGATGTAATTTTAGTAGTCAACTTTTTAATCACGTCTAAACTTGTATGGAGTAGTGTCAGGCGCTGATTAATTTGACAGGACTAAACTAAAATGTATCTTCCGTCCTTTTCTTAATGAAATAGAAAGAAAAAGATGCACAGAACTTAAATTTGGTTTAGTTTTTAAACAAGGGAATCGGCACCACTGTCTGTCTGGATATTACTACCGACCTCCAAAAATTCTTATCTCTATCAAGGTTAAAAATGAATATTTGTTAATCTAGTTTGGTAGGTATTTTTAAGATAATCATGAGGCATTATTTCTATGGCGGAAGCGGACATAGATAGGATGTGTGGTCCGCAGAACGATATCAGTCGTGAAGATGAGATCCTCAATTTTCGTTACTGGCTCCAGCTTGAACCTTCGCAGAAGACTGGACATCATAGTCTTCAGCTCCATTTGGGCAAACTTTTGACCTGAAACAACATTTTTTATTCTTATTTATAAGGATTCGAAAATAGAACGAGGAATTTGACAAATTGTAGCTGGTTGCAAGGAATTGGTAGCCCACTGTTTACGACCCTGGCTTACTGTTACAAAATGTGTACGAGCACTGTGCAGGTGAGCGGGTGGCGCCCCGCCATTGCCCGCGCTGGGGATTTACTTATAAGATTAAAGCAGTGTGCAACAGGCCAGCGAGTTTGATTGGCGAGTGTCACCGCCCTTTCGCATACTACTTACCTACGTACTTAACACGTGGCGACGAGCGGACCATTTTTTTTAATAAGTAGTAAAAAGGTCTACGGGAGTGACTTATGGCGTTTTTTCCATATTTGACCACCAGTCAGTCGCAAGAGTGGAATAGTTACAAGTCGCGATTAAATCAGTGGTTTATCGCTAACGACATACCCTCAGAAACAGACAAAGCAACGATCGAACGAAGGGCGATATTATTAACGTCATTATGTGAATCAACGTTCAAGCTTGCTAGTGACCAGGCGTTACCCAACAAGATGGAAGAAATAGGTTACGAGGCAATAATAACACTCCTCGACGAGCACTTCACACCAAAAAGGTTTGGGTTTGCAGAGAAGTCAATCTTCTATTCGGCAACACAACTACCAGGAGGAACACATACTCAATGGGCGGCCAGGATAAGAGGATTAACGACTCACTCTGCATTCAAGAATTCGGAGAAGGCCTTGCTAAACAAATTTATCATGGGCATGGATGGCAGGACGAGGGTGCGACAAACTTTTCACGCTCGCGAAGGCCATCGACTTGGCAGAAAGGCTCGGGCTCTAGCGGCATCGGCGCAGCGGGCCGGGCGGCGTCTTCAACATTTCCAAAAAGGAAAAGTGCAAAGGTAGGTTTGTTTGTATATTAAGACCGAAACGGTCTTATTACAAAAAAATGTTTTTCTTTAGACATGGTTTAAACCATCGAGCCTGTTTTTGAAATAAGAACCTAACGGAAATCGAAAAACAGTTCCTTTTACAAAACATACAACTTAGTCCGGTCTTAGGTTGTGAATTTTGTATTAAGAACTTTATTAAAGTCGACCATAAAGTTCGAAATACAAAAACTGTCTCGAACGTTTAGGCTCGGGCTAAAGTTAGAGCTTGTTTTGTAATAAGACGGTTTGAGTTTGAGTTTGACATGCGTCGTGAGACGGGTCGCGGCAGTCACCTGGCTACTATTAAGCACTATATTTTAAACGGCTGGTCCAGGAAAGTTAATGATGCTGGCTTAAAACCATTTTATACCTTGTCGTACACAGTTATCTTACGAAAAGGACATCGTAATGCGTGGACATAATGTGGTTATTCCCTCAACATTGCAAGAAAGAGTATGTAAGGAATTACATAGTTCTCATTTCGGGATAGTTAAGATGAAGGCAGAGGCGCGTAAGCGGTTGTGGTTTCCTGACGTAGACGCGGCGCTAGAGCGGTTAGCCGTTAGCGGGTCCTGTGCACCACGCACCGCGCCCCCGCACGCTCCTCTCGCGCCTTGACCATTGCCGCCGCATCCTTTTTTTACCGAATTCACATAGATTTCTTGGGTCCGTTCCACCATTACATGTTTTTAGTTATTGTTGACGCGTATAGCAAATGATTGGAATGTTACGATATGTCCTCAACTTATAATTCAAAAACAGTTATAAGTAAATTAAAAGATTTCATGTCGCGGTTTAGAATTCCACGCACGCTGATGAGCGACAACGGTACATCTTTTACTTCATTGGAATTTAGGGACTTCTGTAAACTGAACGGTACCAAGCATGTTCTATCTCCGATCGCCCTAGAGTTCCGTGAAAATTATTAAAAAGGCGAGGGCATTTTGGAGGGTTGTAACAAAAAAATAGTTCAAGGGAAAATTGCAAAATTTTTATTCCATATAGGAACTCTAAAAGTAGCACCACTGATTTTAAAAAAGCCGCGGAGATAGTATTCGGGCATGCGCTGCGCTCGCGGCTTGATCTGTTGAATCCAACCGCGCCGTCACCATCGTTAACAGACCTAACTCAGACCGTCGTCGCTCGAAATCAGTCCTTACAGGCTAATTAATGTATGTAGTATAAATATATACGTGCCACATTTGGGATGCGAAGTCACGAGGCACATCGACCAAATAAGGTCAAGACAATCATCATAATCAAACGACGACTAGGACTGGGACCCAGACGTGGTACACGATTTAGCATCACTTATAGGCAATCACCCTCAGCCCGTCACGCATCCAGGAGAGGGAGGAGAGTCAGTAACGGATACCGAACCGGAAACTCCGGCGACACCGCCGCGCGTCACGGTAACACTTATTATTCCTATCTTCTCGACACCAACGGCGGCCCAATACGTCAGTGATGTTGATGTTGATGATGATGAACAAACGGAACGACCATAAATTAAGTGTAGATTTAGAGATAAATAAGATAAGAGTATTGCCTAGCTTATGGGAAAGGGCTGTTACATATGTGTGCGAGCGCTATGCAGGTAAGCGGGCTGCGCCCCGCCATTCCCTGCTCCAGGGATTTACTTATAAGAACAAAGCAGTGTGCAACAGGCTAGCGAGTTTGATTGACGAGTGTCACCGTCCTTCCGCATACTAATCTACGTACTTAACACTTACGAGATGTATTTCGTGGGGTCCACATGACCACCTGTTTTAAAAACGGTACCGGCAAACAATCATAAGGAAACCGTCAGCATGTACCAAAACTGAAAATTCGAAGACATGTGACGTCCCCCAATCCGCACTTGGCCCGCGTGGTGGACGGCCCACTCCCGCTCTCAGACAGCAGGCGCAGTGTGAACATAATAGGTCGACTATGTAACATTACCATTGTGTACCTAAGTGTACAGGACATAAGTACACATTTATATACACTTATGTTGACATAATACATTATAACCTGTGCAGGCGCCTGAACTAGTGTATGTTACATGCACCGTGTACAAAACACATTTAATGAAGATACGTTATCTTGTGAGATCGAGGTCAAGAGTCCATTTATTACTAAACATAAATATTATTTATTTGTTTAATTACCAACACAAATAAACAGAAAAAGGCGATAGGGTTCTTATCTATGAGCATATTATAGAAAAATTAGAAATTAAAGTACAATAGCTTCAGAGTTGAGAGTCTTACGAATACATTCAATAAACAGGAAACAATTTCAATATTTTCGGCGACGATGGTTTTAAAAAATATTGGAGGTACCAACCTATGCAGTTCCTAGGCCCAGCACTAAACGGTATGTAGGCATACGGATGTCGTGTGATACAGTTCTCTGGTAGAAACCTCTCTGGGATGAACTTCTCCGGATCTGGGAATATCTCCGGGTTCCGGTGGATGTCAAACACGTTGAAGTTGCACATCGTGTTGTGCGGGACTATGTGTGCACCTGTAGGTATAGGAAAAACATTAATATTCTACAGGCCACATGTATTGTTTGGCACTGGCGCAGCTGCTTGAATAAGAATTAAGAATATAAAGAATTCTGACGCTTAAAAAGCCAGATGTATGGAAAAGCCAAGACTAGAATGAGGTTACATTATTAATATATTGTACAGGATCAAAGAATAATCAGCATTTCGAACATCAACAAAAAAACTTGGTTAACGAAACCAATTTGTGCTGTTAACAAACTGGTTTAGCAAAATGTTAGACCTATTTCAGAAAACATGTTAAATAATGTATCAAAGAGAAGGTCAAAAGTTAAAACATACCAATTTGCACATCCTCCTTGAAATATCTAGAGATAAACCACACACTGGGGTACAGCCGAAGTGACTCTTTAATACAACAATCTAAGTACTTCATTTGACTCAGGTCCTCGATTGAAGGAGGTCTTTGACTGTCACCGAAAATGCTCCTCATCTCTTCAGCTATCGAATCCTGAAATTCATGTATTATCAATTAAGTGTTTATGTGTGGGTTAGTTCGAGACCCAGGTCTGGCAAAAGTTTTTGGGTTTTTCATCAGGAATGTCTCAGTAGCAGCTTGGAGTCTGGGTTTGTGACCAGTTGATGGTGTTGGGCTTGCCCCCTATAACATGAGACTTAAACAAGACATAACTGGCGAAATTGTAGGTACTATATAGGTATACCTGTACCTTACCCTTCAGGGACAACAGGCGTGTTGTTATGTTCTGTTGTTTATACATGGAGTTTAGATTTTCGTAACGATTATTATTCTAAGATATACCTACTTAACAGGCTGAAAAGAAAAATAACAAAAGAAACGTGCTTTCTTGGGCACTAGCAAACAACTCGATAGACAGATGTTGCGTTTTTACATCCATATTATAATTTTATTACACTTATGATCCATACGTCATGTTCGTGAACGGGCGCCGTCAGTAGGCACTGGTCATTTCTTAGCTGCCACGGCTTATTTTAATTCCATAATTGTTTTTATCTTTTTATTACGGACGCTTTTAACGTGCACGTGTTTTTACATCGTTCTCATATGTATAATTACAACATGAATGATGTAACCACTTTTTTGTATCAATATTTTGATTTAAAAGAGTGTCCATGGAGTTGCTTGCCCGTTCTTCTCCATAGGTACCTACTACGCTTTGGAATGGGCAACTAGCTTCATGTTTCTGACTGACCGACCCCTTGACAATTCAAAAGTGCCTGTAATTGGTTTATTTGAAATAAATGCTTTGAGTTTGAGTTTGACAATATGATTGTAGAAATATTGATTTCGATGAACTGTAGGGCACCTATTTGGTTAGTAAGTAAGAATATGAATAATTTATTGGTCCATTGTTACAGAATAAATTTCAAAAATTATAATATTGTATGTTGACTGTAATTAGAATATTTAACATAGTTATTTGAACAGTGGTACCCAAACTAGGCAGCGCCTGTATCTTGGGGACCTGAGTTGCAAAATTTTATTCGTCGTATACCCAATTCTCAAAATGTTGAGCGTAAACTATCATATTTTATGTAATGATAATAAAGGGAATTCGATCATATAAATAAATACCTAAAAACTATTCGACTGAGCCGTGCATTCATTTTTTTCGATTCAACTAACATCAAACGCATCTGTGTTTTTAACATTATTTATTGCCGCGATGCGCTATTGTCAATTACCTAAAAAATTGTTTCTTACCGCGCCATAAGGACGTAACGACACCGATATGCATAATTAAAATATCTATAAGTGTTTGACGGAATCGGCTTAAGTCGGATTCAAATACTTAAGCATGATAAAGAAAGAAAAAGAAAGAAATTACTATTATTTGCGGTAAACATAACGCAAAGAAAAAATAAAGAACACAAACACAAAAAGAACAACTCTGGGGAAAATAAGCGTCTCATCCACGCAAAATGGCAATCGCTCAGCATAATGCTGCGACGCTATGCGAGGCAGAGCATAAGATAGCGCCCAGATTATAATCAATACCCACAATCGAAATGACATAACGTTAAAACTATACCTGTATATCCGGTTCGTTAGCGAGTCTCATGATCATAAAACAAAGCGCTGTTGCAGTCGTATCGTGACCCTGGAATATAAACAAATTATTTTTTAAACTGTTCAGTTATGTTAATTAAAAGGATCGGGTTTTTGAAATGTCCTTAGAGAACGTTTTTAAGAATAAAGAACGGAAATCTAAGGGCATAAAGACGTATATGTAATTCAGGAGGACCTGAATGACATATCGACTGTGAACTGGCAACTGGTACTATCTGAATTTTGACAACTTATCAGAATGAAGAAAAATCTTATACAAGTCGAATCAATAGCATAAAAAACGCGTAGATTTAAATATTTTATTTACGTACGTAATTAATAACAGACATTACACGTTTCCTACTAATATAATTTTTTTTATAAAATTGCATCAAAATGTCTGTTTTTTCTTAATGTGTAATTGTTTGTTTTCCCTAATAAATAAAATAAAAATGTAAAAATCTCTGAAATAAGAGATAGTGCCGGTTGCCAGTGTACAGTCGACATGCACAGTTAATTTGTAGCGTAGCGTTAATGACTTACTTCAAACATAAACGTGTCAACTTCCTCTGTGATTCCTTTTTCATCGATATTTCCTTTTTCCTCTTCGTCTAATAACAAGTCTAGCATGGCTAGCTTAGGTTTCTTACCATATACATTATCATCACCATCATAAATGTATTCAGTAACATTTTTATTTTTCCTATATTCCCGTCTGTCCTGAATTATTTGTGTGGTGAATTTCTTCAAAGTGTTTAATGCTTCGTTCTGAATTTTAGCAATTCCACTAAATTGGAAGAACACATCTGAGTATAACCAAATCCTCGTAACTCGGTAAAGCACGGTCGACGCCAAAGTATGCAATGGTTTAAAATATTTATTAACTAATGAATCTTCGCCTACTTTAGTCGTGGCTCCCATTGCAGTTTCTAAAATAAAGTAAATACATTACTTTTTTGGTCTTAGAAACTTGTATCCAACGAGAATTTAAACAGCCAATAAATTCATATCGCTAAACACTGCTGTTCTAAACAACTATAGCGACCCGCCCAGCTTCGCACGTGTCTCTACTCTCAGATTTGACGGTTTTACTTTACGTACTTTGTAAGTGTGAGTACAACGCCGTGTGTGTGCGTGTGTGTGTGTGTGTGATAAGCAAAACCTTAGAAACATAAAAAGTGTATCTTACCACAAATAACGCCAAGAGTAGCCTTGCTGATAAGTGGGAACAGGTCAGATTGGTCCTTATCGACCTCTTTCTCAACAGCGTTCATTAGTTCCTGGGAATGTTCACAGAAAGTGGCGAAGAACCTCTTCAAGATCAGAAAGTGGAACGCAGGCGTCAACATTTTACGGCGATGTTGCCATTTTTCACCTAAAAAAAATATTAAAAGTTTTTGGTGTTTATTTTTGTGTAAATGTCGTGGTACAGTCGGCCTCATGCCAATGGTACCTTACACTTTGATCTTAAGATGCCATATCGTAGTAGGTACGGAGTAACAATAGAATAAGAGGCTGGCTTATACTGGTTTTGTTAGCACTGACGTGCGGCCTACTCTACCTACATATTATGAAATCTATACTAGAAGGTTTTTTTGTCAGTTAAAAAAAAGTATAATATAATACCTTTTTTACTAATATTTTAGCAATGTTTCCATTATTTTTTTTATATAACTCATCCATAAAAATACCTACCTGTACTTGTCAAAAGTCCTTCACGTAGCCACGGAAACAAGAATGTGTACGGGTAACTTTTGTTTAGATACCGTGTAGACGACAAGATTACCTGAAAATAAATGTTTAGCCAATCTCAGGAAGGAAATACAAATGATTTATTTACTTAAAGATCATACAGCTCTTGGGTACAGCACTCTCAATATGAATAAAAAGATTTTATTGGCCGAAGATGCCTTGTACCTACTCCTAAATATTATTATATATAATTAATTATTGTACCTATGTTAAACAAATGTATAAATGACTCATAAAACTAAATTAAATATAGTAAGATTATCATCATCATTACAGCTCGCGCGATAAGAGTTTGGCTTTGACCTTCGGATTTTTGAACTTTTGATTGTACAACAGGAGTGCGCGGTACGTCGTATCGATGCGAGAGGCAGGGAACGACTGGAGCGCCAATCAGAGCACCGCGTGCGCCTACACACCCGCCCCGCACCCCGCTAATTGCCCGTTGATACCCAATTTCTGATTTCTGCGCAATAACGGTCAAAGCCAAACTCTTATCGCGCGAGCTGTACTCGGTTGGTGTTTTCGGTTTAGACCATTCCAATCTTCAATCAACAATAGCACTAGATTAAGGATTTGGAACAAAAACACATTGCTCAAGTGGCCGCGATTGCATATACCTTGATTGAGTACTCAGGCATAAAGTTTATTATCGTTTCCAATATATTTACTACGTAGATTGAAAAGTAAACGCATTTTTAAAATAAGAACAAACATATTTATAGAAAAATACAACATAATTTCTAAGCTATAAGGTTGAAAAAACTATGTTGCAAAATAAGACCATAACATTATTTATGGTCTTATTTTTCGGGCTGTTTTTTATGCGCTCATCGGACATCTAGTAGGTACTATTGTTGATCGATGATTCCAATCGAGATTACTGAAATAAAATAAATGAACCAGTATCTCAGCCGAATGACTTCCACAGCTGGACAACATGTCTCCTACAACGCATCACACCGATCCTTGACTGCAGATTCCCTCGACCTTCTCTCGAAAAGTTCTTGAGTATATTTGTAAGAATTCACAATTGTAACACATTTCGTGAACAGTATCACTTGCGCTTACCTCAATATCCTCAGGTTTATACACATACACTGCTCGGTAGTTAAAAGCACATAATTTCCAGAAGTTACCAAATCTTTTGCGCCATTCTATGTGATATTGGAACATTTGTACTGAAAAAATAAGGTTATTAAGCTCGTGTCAAGACAAAGCACTAAGGAAAACTCTTTTTTTACAAAACAATAAACAAACGACAATCGAAGTTGTTTATTTCTTTTTTGTATAAAAGTTATTATTTTTCACGTTTTGGTTGTGGTACCTACCCCACAAAAATTCATTGACCACTACTTGTAATGTAAATAACAGTGACAGGAAGTTATTATAACATCATCAACATACATTTAATAGCAAAATTACGTATTATTGAAAACTAACTCAAAAACTACCTAAGCAAAGTTAATTAAATATATTATATGTTTTCTACCAAGTGAAAAAAGAATTTTTGCAATCGGTCCACAAGTGACGAAAATATCGGTGGACACTAATAGCTTATTAAATAATACCAACAGTATACGGAACGGCACGGTTGGCGCAGAGGTTAAGCGATTGACTGCTGCGCTGCGTGTCGCGGGTTCGATTCCCACACGGAACGAGTAAAAATGGACTTCGACAGCAATAACATAACTTACCGGAATAAACCTTGTAGAAGAAGCAAGCAGAATAAACCTTGTACAACAAATGATAGCGAGAAAACTATATAGGATGCAAAGATGATGAGTGTTCCGGATAGCTTCCACGACACCACAGACGAAATTAGCGAGTTAAATAATGAAATCAAATCACTTAAACAGCAATTGCTAAGCGCTTATCAAGAAATCGACAATTCAAATATTAACAACCTGCACCATAAGACAGATTTACAAAATATGATTGCGACTGTTAACACATACAAAAAAATATGTTCAACGCCTGACAAAAAGAGTACAACAACAACACGCATAAGTAAGGCATCACGTCAAGTTAATTTACCAAATGACCGAACCAATAGACGTGAACCTCCAATCATTCTACCAGACTGCGTGACCAACAAGCACAATAATGGAACTCAGGCTGCCCATATTCGAAAACAGACACCACACAAAGATAATAGGTTGCCTGCTTTCTGTACCATCGGCCAATCCTGTAATACCGAAAACTGGGATATCGAAAGCGAATCTTGACGAAAAGAATAAACTGTTTAACTTAAGTAGTAACAAATACAGTGTAGCTTTGTCCTCCATAGTGGAAGTTTTCTTCGAATATTTCAACTACTGTCACTGTATAATGCCTAAGAGTACCCTAAAACAACTACTAAGCGGCATCGAAGAAAGATTGAAGCAGTTTACCCTAAACGACTACTGCCTAGTTTTTATTGGAGAAAATCTTGTTATAAATGATAACCTATACTTAATAAACTTTTTAAATGAGTCCCTTCGAAAAGTTACGCACACCAACGTAGTAATTTGTCTTCCTACGTATAAGACAGGATCACTTAACTTGTCCGAAGTAACGCCACTGTGGCACCACAAAGCTGAAAAGACGGATCGATACTATATGCATAACCGAACATTTTAGACACCTCAACAGGAAAGACTTCTAAATATACCAAACTACAGCCTAGCAACAAGTTTCTCCAGAGATAATAGAAGAGGTGGCGCGTGCATTTTAACCAGGCGGCCGGGCTCAAGTATAATGTGTTAAACTTAGGGAAATATTTTGTAATCAACGTAATTGAATGCTGCGCGATTGAATTGACGGAACAGAACATTATTATTGTAATGTTTATTTATTATTTAATTTATTGATTATTGTTGTAATTTGGATATTTATTTCGAAAATTTAAATAATATTTTGCATTTGCTGTGGGGACTTTAATATCAACTTATTAAAAAGAAATAAACAAACATTAGACTTCAAATAAACATTGTTAAATTATAATTTACAATTACAATTTTTTCAGCCCACTAGGTTAAGCAGTGCGACCTGCTTGGACAATATAGCACATAATGTAAAAGGCTGTATAGGAGAAATTATAGATTTGGCCATGACAGATCATACCGCACATCTTTTCAAATGTCCTGCTAAGAAGACACGTGTCTTAAAGCGTTGTAAAATAAAAAGACGCAATTATTGTCAAGATAATAATATAGAGAAATTTAGAAATTGCATTAAAAGTGTCACTTTTTCGGACATATATATACGACTAGTGACGTCAATGAGGTCTATGACCATTTTCTTGACCTATTCAGATGCTTTTACGATCTTTGCTTTCCTTAAGAAATAATAACAAAATCAATTACAAAAAATGGATAATTAACGGCATAATGAAGTGTAGTAAAAGGAAACGGCACTTGCTATGGCAATATAGAAAAAATCCTACCCCAAAGAATAATCAGGCATACTCTGCAAGGTTTAAAAGTGTTATTTATTTATCACTATTAAGGCACAACACAAACACAAACATTTACAAATAAAAGAGAACATGACATGGACATGTGTTTACGTCAATTACAGACGTGCACAGCATTCACAACAAAATAGAAGAAAAAAAAACATAAAAGTATAAAAAGTTATAACGTTAACACAAACATCACGAAATAACTACTTCAAAAAATAAATCTAAAGCGGTATGGGCCATAATTAATAATTCTAAGACCTGCTTCCCTAAAGAACCAGTATCACAAATTCAAACAAGGACGCAGAAAATCACGAACCCATTAAATATAGCTCAGGCTTTTAACAAGTTTTATGTTAACCTAGTTACCAAGCCAAAAAATATTACTATACCAGGAATGAACGTACGCTCAAATAATTCAAACTCTATATTTATGGAGCCGAGCATACCTCAAGATATAAATACCTTAACATATTAACTCACATCGAAATACAAATAGTGTTGGTTATGACGGAGTATGCACTAAAGTTATCAAAGAAGTATCTCATTACATACCTCCACATCTCAGTCACATAATTAATAGGAGTATTACTAGCGGAATCTTCCCTGAGAAATTAAAAACGTCAATAATTATACCATTGCACAAAAAAATTATAGACAAAATTTAAAAAAAGGGATTTCGTAAGCAGAAGACAATCAATTTGGCTATACATGACCTGCTTCTCCCTATTTTTTCAAATTTAGATAAGAGAAATCCTGTATGTACTATCTATATGGATCTAACTAAGCCTTTTGATTATGTGGACTATACTATACTAATACATAAACTTGAAAAATATGGTGTCAGGGGAAATATACTTAATCTCATTCGATCTTACTTAACGAGCTGAAAGCGATTTGTAGAAATCACACAAATATCCTCAAATACCAGTTATAAGAAAAAATATCGTTCCGAAAGCGAGATAATTAAATACGGCGTTCCTCTGGGTAGCGTGCTGGGACCTCTCCTTTTTTTGCTCTACATAAATGACCTTCCGAGCCACCGTGATTATTCAGTGCGATGATCCCAATACTTATGAAAATAAAATAAATATGACATTAAATAGAATTGTAACATGGTTTGACAACAATGATCTAATTATAAACTTAAAAAAGACTAAAATTATGCGTTTTTCTCAAAGGATGGGCTCCTTTGAGAAAAACGCATAATTTTAGTCTTTTTTAAGTTTATTAAACAAAATTATTGACATTAGCTATTTAGGGACAAAAATAGAGTCAACTACTGCTACTAAATTTCTTGGTATTACTAAAGACAACAATTTGACTTGGTGACCCCAGACTGACGAAATATGTAAAAAACGTAATAAATTTGCCTAAGTTCTCTATAAGTTATCAAAAATAGTGATCCGTACTAACAGCTTATCAGGGCTATGTTGCATCAACACTCAGATATGGCGTAATACACTGGGGCAATTCAGTAGATAGAGAACTCGTATTTAGAGCCCAAAAAAGATGTGTCAGATCTATGTGTGGCCTTAAAAGCACAGACAGTTGTAAACCATTCTTTATACGTCTAAAAATTCTTACCTTGCCATCGCTGTACATGTACGAAAGAAATATGTTTGTCAAATCTAACATTTCGTTATACAAAATAGCTACTAAAAGTCACTACAGAAAATTACGCGATAAAAATATATGTCAGAACTCGAAGTGACATCTGGCAAAACTGCACTAATTAATAAAAGTACCTTCTGTAGGGCCCAAAAAATATTTAACAAACCACCTGAAAAAATAAAAACGTTAAATCTGGACAATTTCAAAACAGAACTATTAGGTAAGAATTTTGATAAATAAATGCTATTACTCACTTCAGGAATATTTGGCGACCATTCTATAATTACTGCTACAGAAAATTGGACATCACCTCACCTATTTTGACGATTTTGAATTTTGTTTGACATTTGCATTACTTGATATATAACATAACTTAATCTATTTGAGATTTATTGAAATTGTTTGTGTTTTAATTCTGTATTGATATGCATGTTAATGTATGTATATTGTTGACTTTATTACTAATGTGAAAGTTTACATAATTCTACCACCTTATGATATCTTAAAAGTTGTTGTGTTATAAAGTAAAAATTTCGACAATATTGATTAAATATATTTGTACGCCTGTAGGCAAAACATAGAGGATCTACCAATCTGTAACATCTCGCACACTGTTGTATTTTGACCTATGTTTACAAATAAAGCATTCTGATTCGGATTCTGAACAAATATTTGTATGACCTACAAGTTGTTGTTCCGGGTCTAGCTGGCTGTTTGTGTATGTGAGTTTAAATGTTGGTAAACGCACCCACAATACAGGAGAATTTGCTAGTGTGGGGCAAAGTATTTGAAGACTTAATTTTTTTTTACAATTTATACCTATTGTGAACCCATAATTTTTGTATGTTTGGGCTTCGTTTGTCTAGTGACGGTGGCAAGCGCAACTGCTGGGTTTTGGGATCGATTACCAGTTCACGAAAAGTGTTATTGAGTTTATCCATTAGGAATTTCTCAGTAGCATCCGGGGTACATGGCCAAATGAGATTTTTACCTTCACCCACATTTTTGCGAGTTTATTTTAAGTCCTTATACTCCTCTGCTTACCCCATCATACATGCATGATTTCAAAATTATAAATGCAGTTTATGTTTACACCTATTTATTTAGTTTGTATTTAGTTGCAGTGTCCCGGTGTCTGTCTGTCTGTAACCAAATCTTGCAAGTTAAATTAGACCCACTTCCCGGTTTCCGATTTTTATGTATTACATAGGTATAGGTACAAACACAACATAACGACAGTTCAACAACATTCATTGCGTTATTTACGTTGCTGAGAAGACAATTTTTTCGAACATGTCGATACCGGAAATTTCGAAAAAAATCAGTTGTCGTAAAGGACAAAACACGACTTTTCAGTAGAGGCAAAAAAAAATACGATACATCCCAAATAGTAAAAAAAATCGAGCTAGAGCTGTTGAAAATCCATTTCGTAAAAGGCTTTTTTTAATGATAGGATTATTTCAACTATAGCAATCGATAGAGCTCGCAACGCTGTTTCCAAATATATTTATAACTCATTTTCGGCAAAATGTCCTTTGCTTTTGTCCTTTTTTTCCTTCATATTATGAAGCAATGGATTATCAATATCCTTCAAAATTTAGACTTTGATTGAAAGTGTGTTACGCAATTAGGGTCCATGTCAGGACAAGACGAGAACAAGGAACTAAGTATAACGCTAATTTAATAAATAGATATCTGTGGAGATCCGCGATCGGGTCATGTTGCACAGACATGACAATATGATATAGGGGCCTGCTAATCTATACTTTTAATAAAATAGTAACGAATACTTTTTTTCCTGGCCTGCTTGTCTGGATGTGTGTTCCGGATTGGCGCAAAAACGGCTGAAAGGGTTTGGATGAAATTTGGCACACAGACCGTTTAAAAACT
Source organism: Brachylomia viminalis (assembly GCA_937001585.2). Classification (NCBI taxonomy): domain Eukaryota; kingdom Metazoa; phylum Arthropoda; class Insecta; order Lepidoptera; family Noctuidae; genus Brachylomia; species Brachylomia viminalis. The sequence goes on along the minus strand of OW443302.2, from coordinate 5,307,033 downwards.
GGATTAACACATAGGGTAGGGTACTTTTAATCACGGTTTCGATCCCGTGGGATGTTTTCCGACATCCACGCGGGGACAAAAGCTAGTACCATATATTATTATGTGCAATTTTTGTGTTCTATGTAATGATATCATTGTCACTAATTAACTAACTATATAGTCAACGCCAGGCACTGCAGTGGCCTACCTACAGTGCCCGGGATTAAATTAATATGGCAATAAAATTTTTGAATAGAATAGAATACTCTTTATTATGTACCTACACCATAAAAACCGCTTTCTAGAGCTGAACTATTTAAATTTTGGAGAGCGTTCGACAAATCCCGACAAATCGTACTCAACGCTTTATCTGCACATTTATGTTTACAATCAATATGCTGAACTCTCTGCCAGCGTCTGTGTTCCCTTCCACAGCCTTCAAAGCACAAGTAAAGTGGCATTTTCTGGACACGCTCATTCCATTGTAGATCTTATCCATCGCTTTCCATAAGGCGAGATCGTGCGGACTCGTTTAGAAGAGAAAAAAGTGCCATATACTGGCCACACTTACATTGATATTTTATTTAGTGACCTTTATTACCGACCGTAGACGTTGGTTTTTGATAAAGTTGAATTTAATATTTTTTTTAATTTCTTTATCCTGGTCTAACCGACTGCTGTTCTATTGTTCTTACTTATAGTGATATAACTATTTGCACCGGTATCATCGGTTACCATTATAACGACAGAGTTGATGACCTACTTACGTAGGTACCTATGTATTGTTTTACTCACAACGCAAAACCGATGACTATTACCTATTTCCATTTTTTTATGAAAACACAGTTATTATTGAGATAATTTTCTCTGAAAAAGAAGAAAATAAAATTAAAAAATGGACTTACCAGGAGTACTAAATATGTCGAATAAATTTCCGAATAAAAAAGCTTCCTTCGGTCCTTTAATTTTATAAATTAATCTGCATCCATAGTTGTATCGGAAATACAAATGTGAGCCTAAAACTAAAATACAGAATAAAAGCAAAAGTAATAGAAACATTGTTAACACGGTATTGTCTCGACGGTCGTGAAAACACTGATGGCTAATTAGCGTTCGGCATTCAATTTATCATTACCGCTTATGATACGCTTACACGTAACTACATCTAAATTGCTACATAAACTACAACAATAAAATGTATTATTATGATTCTGGGCAATGTAGAGCAATTAAGTCGTCACGACAACAAACGATCTACTGCGATGCCAACATGCTATGTTCTGTCTCTTCATTCTTTAGTAATCGCTACAAATCTAGAGATACCGCCACACCTTAGAATATAAAAGAATAATATTCATTGTTACTGCAGGTGGTCAACAAATAAAGTTGGTCAAAATTATAAATCGCTCTTACTGAGCGACTAGGAGTTATTTTAAGGAACTATGCAATACATATAGCATTTAAACATAATGTAATATGGAGCAATTAGAAGTAGGTACCTACCAAATTTACGAAACCCTTTAAGCAATTTTGAGGAATTAAAATAAAATGCTCGACTGCCTCCTGCAACTGTTGCCGAGCAATTTGTACCTGAGAAATTCCCCGTGTGGGCGCAGCTTTATGATGTAGATGCGCAAATAGTATATTGTTTCATCGAACGCAAAGTGAGTTATTAATACACGTATGTCATGTTTTCTTTTAACTACCAATCTACCTACCGTGATAAATTATACCTACTCAAAATAAAAACTCAAGTTAATGAAAACAAAGTTTAATTCATTTTCTCCTCAAACATTTATACATTACAATAATGATTAAATGTGCAGTTATTAAAAGTGAAATTTGCACTTTTACTTGGAACATTTATGCTAGTATTTGTTTGGTTTATTTGTGAATAATAATTATTTTGGAGTTAAATTCATATCGCTATCGCTGTCTATTTCCATTTTATTAAACTTTACTTGCTAAATATGAAGTATGAAAGTTTTACAATGGTACAAAATTCGCGGCATTTGTTTTTTTTTTCACAAAGTCGGTTTTATTCAGCCGATTTATATTTTCTGCCAGTATCTTTTTGATCTAATGCATACATTTTATATTTAACTTAATGGGAGACAATAAACCTCTGTGGTAAATTTATATCTAAATAAAATAACAAACAGTGCATTAATGAAGAACTGTGCAACTATGAGATTCTATATAACAAATGTTATATAAAATCTCATAATTGCACAGTTCTTCATTAATGCTGCACTGTTTTGGTTCTAAGCAAAAAATACATCTCTTGTGATCGGTTTTGTAGTGTTGAAAGAAAATTTATATTTCGAATTCGTCACGTCTCACGTTTGTCAGCACGCAGTGCCGCAAAAGTTCCAAAAGGTATTCTGCTAAACCAAAAAACTAAGTCAAACGTACTACTGCAATGAGATTGCGACTAGATCGAAAATAACAAATATACCAAAACGGTATTCTGCTAAAGTTTTGACTTGACAATGAAAATAAATTTGGTATTCCCGTAAATATAAAAAGGTCAAAACTGACGTAATAATGAGATTATTTGTAGATTTAACTGTGACAAAAAAAAAATTATCTTCTGCAGTTTTATATTTCTGGTTTTATTTCGATTTTATCCTTGAAATCAGCTTGAAATCCAAGATTAATAAAGTAAAAACTTAACCAGTAACACTGTCGTAAATAATTTTGTGTTGGTGTGGTGAAATATTATAAAACGAATGGTTTCGGCCTGTGGGAGTAATGTTCATTCCTCGCACAACGTGCTGGCGACGAATCGGCGGCAGAACAACGTAGAGAACACAGCAGCAGCTGTTCTCAGGATCACCGGTCGCGGCGTCTCCCATAAGACGCATTTTCCATAAGCGACCGTACGTTTACAAAAAGTTACAGACTCACCAAAGTCTTACGAACTGAAGCCGCTTAACCCACAGGATAAGCGAAAAAATGGAGTGGGTGTTGCAGCCAAGGTTGGTCTACTACGTACAGGTCTGCATTTTGCGCGAGTAGCTATATTCCTTCAGATCCCCAGCCGTGTAAAAAGTCACACTGGCCCTGAACCACCCACATGTATTGAAAACACACGTGCACTTCCCTGTGACAAGAAAAAACCCGAGAATAAGCTGAAAGTGTGGCGGTTATCTTAAAAATTATGCGAAATTAATAATAGAATATATATATATATATATATAATAGAATTTGTTTGTCGGTTCACTATTATGATACTTAGTAATATGTCTCCTTTTTAGATTCCATCTATTTATATGAGCTACGTGTAATACATTTCTGCTTCAAAAGACCATCTGATAATTAAGAGGAGTAATAATATCCTCCAGACAATTTCAACGGAGACAGACAAAGTATAAAGGAGGTACTATCGAGAACAAGGCAAATGTGCGCGCATACACAGGTGCACTTACTCTTCCCTCACTCTCATAATCCGATTGACGGCAATACGATGTAACCGGGAAGAGATTAGGCGCGGTACCAGCGGCTTTACGTGCTTTCCTTTCCTTTATGGCATGGGGGTGTCGCACTTTTACATTATTACATATTTGGAGGGATCACGCGGACACCACACGGCGCGGCGGGAAGAATGAGCAGAACGGTTGTTCTGATTGCCGGATGCGTTATAATGTAAGAGCAAAAAGCACGGTCAATGTCCAGTAAAAAAACTTTTATTAGCGCCCAAATTCGTAGTGTTACTTATGTTGTTATGTGTAATATTTTATATGTTCGTATTAATAATTAGTTTACTATTTAATAAAAATTGGTTTTCATTTTAATAGTAGCTTTATTTTACTGCAGTCACTCCACTTCTGTGAAGCACAGGACAGGTCGATGTGGTGACGATTGAAGAAGCTTGAGAAGCCTATGTTCAACAGTAGACGTCTCTCGGCTGAAATGTTAATGATGACTCTATAGGGCTGATTTTAGAGTCGGTTAGCACTTCGCCTGCGACTTTCACGACACAATTGCTAAAATTACAATGTATTCACTCACTGGAATAGCTTGGTAGGTACGTAGGTAAGAATTTTCAAAAATATTCCTTGAAGTTCGAGTCAACACGTATAGTTTAAATAATAATAATAAAACGTTTATTTTTTAAAGAGGGATACATTTACAATGAATATCTTAACATTTAAAATAGCGCACAGTTGCTAATTTGCCTGAACTAGGTTGAACCTGTGCTTCAGGCTAAAAAGTGCATAAATACTTAATAAAATAAATTAACAAAATGAGTACAACTTAAAACTAAATTAAAACTTAAATAATTGAAAGTAAAATAGCATATTAGTAGTTCTATTTGCAGACAATAAGTAGGTCTTCTGTCTGTACATAGATAATGGTTAGTAAATATATAATTATATATTTTTTACAGTTATAGTAATTTAGTTTATAGACCTTACCTGTATGGGGTGGGGCAGCGAAATCAAAATTTATAGACGTTGAACGAGCGCAAAGAGGTCTGATAAAAATAATGTACTTCAAGAAACGGAGATTCCCTACTGAAAGTCTATATGAGATTAGCGGCCTGCTATCTGTTAGGAAATTATATATCTGTGCCTCGACCTTAAAAAAGCATAAGGCACTTACATACGACAAAAACATAATGCTAAAGAGAAGAAAGGATATTATTGTGCAGGTGCCACAATCTAAAACCAATTTTGCTGATACACAATATAATACTCAATCAGCACGGTTATATAATAAAATTAATAAAGACGTATATATTTACACTGAACATCTTCATAAAGGTAAGAAAATGCTAATAGAATGGTTAAAATCACGCACCTACGCAGATATTGAATGGTTGTTACAATAAGTGGAAATTAGTTAACTGACACCGCCACACCCGCACGCACATCCTATCATACACACATCCACACCAACCACACACCTCTCACACCCCAAACACATCACACACCACACACACTCGGCACACTAAACACACCCCTCACACATCACACACTCCGCACACCCAACACACCCACATTAATGTAAAGTGTAACTTAAGTAACTAATAAGAATTTAATTTTGTAAGTGTACAAACAGCCGAAGCTATGGAAGTGCGGAGTCTCCTAACACAGGCGTCATCATGCTTAAAAGGAGGCTCCAATCATAAACTAATGTAAACTAGTTGGTACAGAAATAAACATTTTGTATTTTTGTATACTTAGTTTTATATTTAATCTATTGTACAAGAATGGGCCTAAGAATGTTAAAAATCGTTCTACAAAGACATGTTTTGAGGTTGCATTAGATATACATACTAACTAGATCATTGCGTCTCTTGTTAGTGTTGTCGGCATTGTAGGTAAGCATGGTGTGTTGTTTTAAAACTAAGTGCATAATGAAAAGCTGGCGAACGGTTAGTACATTGCACGATTTATATACGAGATCTGTGGGAAAAAAGAAAGGAAGGAAGTTTGCTACCTTTAAAATTGCTCTCTGAGCTCTTTCAAGAGGAAGCAAATTAGTTTTTGGTGCGCCACCCCATGAAGTGTTGAATTATAGATTGACATAGGGCCAAATAAACTTGTGTGATTAATTTTGAATCTGCTAATGTTCGCATTTTTTTTAAAACATATATAAGTTTGCGCACTCTTTTCACTAGGCTTTCACTATGTTTTTTAAAAGAGAGTGTGTCGTCCATTATTACCCCCAGGGATTTTATGTTGCTCGTTTTGTGAATAAGAGGACAAATACACATGGTGATTGTACGGTTACCACATTGATGGTCGTATTGAGAAGGGTTAGTAATGTTAAGTTGAGGCTTGCGCATGGAGAAGTGAATATATTTTGTCTTGTCGGCATTTAATGTTAGTAAATTGCTTCGAAGCCAATTACTCACAGTATTAAAACCTAGTTGAGCGATTTCGAACAGTTCGATATCATCATCATCAACATTACTGGCAGGCTTGTTCCACCCACTGCTGAGTATAAGCTATAATATTATCACGCTATTTGCTATGGGGGAAGAGCAATATTGGATTTTACTTTTGTTCTTCGATAGTTAACTGCGGGATTGTAATAAGACAAGACAACATTGCAAATTAGTTACGGATTTAAGCTCTGAAATGAAAATCATTACGCTATACTTACTTGGAGCTAAATAGTAAATTATGACATGGAAAAGAACGGCTATTTTAGTCGATTGTCAACGAAACACACAGCCTGGCCGTTCCTATCGTTCCACTAAAATCCCCTAGACCAGTCCCCCGGGGGACTACACATAACTCTATGTTCCACTACGATCCCCTATGCTGGGTATTCTCTAAGTACTAATAAGTTTTATTCCTTTAAAGTCCCTTTAAAATAAAAAGCAACTTTTAAAAAGCAATATGTAATACATATAATTAAAAATCTGTCTACTGGGGGAATAAATGACGTAAATTAATTTTTCTAAAATAAGTTAAATGTTGATAAAAAAAGTACCAAAAGCGATAAAGAATTTCGCAAGTTCGACCAGTGCAGCGTTTCGGTGGTGTAGCTGGAATCGCGTTCACCTAGATAGTGAAAGACGTGGGTTCGAGTCCCACCTAAGGCGTTCGATTGCTTCATCGTAAAAAAAAAAATCTAACGCAAAATATCAAAAAACAAAATAAATATTCTACTTAAAAGTCCCTGAATTATTATTTACTTCACCATTTCTAAAAAAAATACTGACTGATATTTGCCCATTTAACAATTTCAGTTGTGACTCTTGAATCCATTGATCTTTGACTACATCTTCTGGTTTTCGTTGTTTAGCCACTGAGCGGCGCTCTTTTTTTTATGCATTCAAAACATGTAGGTACCAGTGTCTATGCACGGCATGCCTACGACCGGTTGGGAACGTGCGGTGGCTGAGAGGGCGCGCGGGCTGCGGCATCAGCAACGGGCGACGGCGGCGGCTGAGCGAAACCAGTGTTGGTTTATGGCAAAACTTTTTATTTAGATGGGAATGCCAGATTTCTGCAACATTTGTACTTGTGTGACGTTCGTCGAAAACTGACCATCTTTTAACAATTTTTTCAATTTGTTACTAGTAAGTACTTCATATACTTTTACAGTTTTTAGATTTAGAACTACCTAGTAATTCCATCCTTTCTTGTAGTATGACCAACCTTCTTCTATAAGATTGATTGGCAGCAATCGAAATGTTCTGCAAAGCTAAACGAAACTTTTTGTTTTTTTAAACCGAGTTTTGTTCCCATTTTGACAACGTATTTTTTTAAAGTAAAAAAAAGGAATTTTTCACCTCAGCAGTGGGAAAATTCATATAAATAGCATTTATGCCTGCTAATTCGGTAGGGACACGGTGAAGCATACGGTGGAGGTCTGCCCGGCTTGAGCGGAGCACCACCGTGTCCTCGTGCAGGCGATTGGCGGTGGCAATCTCTCGCATCCGGCCCTTGTCCAGGCCATTGTACGGAGCGAGAGGGCTTGGGAAGCCTTCACCTCCTTTTGCGAAGCAGTAATGTTCGCGAAGGAGGAGGCGGAACGCGTGAGGTAGAGGCAAAATTCGCTCCCTCACGCTCCTAGCCGCCGCAGGAGATGCCCTGGGCGTCGGGAATCACAAACCGATTCCCGGCCACCGTAGGCGCGGGCTTGCGGACGGCCAGCAATGGGCAGCTCGCCGTCCAATAAGGACCAGGCCCGCGTCTACGGCGCGTTGTGTTCCACGCGCGCCTCAAAGAGATGTCAGCACCAATGACGGGGTCAACTAGGGCAAAAAAGGAATCATATTAGTTTATTTTTGTGTGAAATTCCGCATGAAAAACATAATTATATTCGGCGAAATGCGGCGGACATGATTGGAACGTACCATCAACCAGCACATGTTTTATTTTTGATAGTATGTTCGAATCTCTATTTTCTTTGGAACATAATACCAAAATGCGCTGTAACTCGTGTTCTTCTTCGTTTACGTAGTCACATAAAACGAAATTAAGGTGGAAATTATGTATTTTTACCTGGTCTCCTCTACTAGAAGTATACTTCTGTACATTGGCACTCTTATTTCTTAATTTATGTAGACCGCTTTTCTTCGCCTTAAGATGAAAAATTAAAAAAAAGCAAAATGTTTATTTGTCCCAAAACAGTTACCTACATGGGTTATTAATGAGACAACCCCAATAATTTATGTGTTGGGGGTATCTCGCTCTTTCCCTTAATTATTAACAATATTGAGACGATTGCTTACCTAAAGGTGACTAAAAATAAAATTTAGGAACAAAATGAATTAACTTTTTAAAATTAGCAGTAGAAACAAATACATATAAAATTGCATACCGTCAGGCAGATAATGGAGAGACCAATGTACACATTATATTATAACTGAATTATGTACCCATTTTCGCAATAAATGAACTTGAACTTGAAAGATAAAAAATGAAATAAGGTAAGTAAAGGTAAATGACTTATAAACAAATTTGCAGCTGTTTGTGTAACTTGTAGTTGTATGCCTTTGTGGTGCTTGTGCGTGTGCGTCTAATTTTCAACAGGGTTTGTGTTGTTGTGTGTGCATGTGTGTGTTTATGTGTTTGTGTGTGTGACATTTGTATGCCTTAGTTATAGCGCCGACGACGCGTTCAAGCGCAATTGATAGAATAAACTCGGTGAGTACTTACTTTATTGATAAGAAAGAAATATAATGAAATTGTTTAACCCTTTGACCGCTTGGTTTTATATCAATTGCCGTGTTCCCAGCGCCCAGCTCATAAATCGACAAATAAATGCCTACAACGAATAGGGTCGTGCAATTAAATAAATAACATGAAACGAACATAGGTTCTCAGTCGTATAGATACGACTGAGGCGGCACGGGCACGAAAATATTTGTCGTTTTAATCCGACCGGGGCGGCTAATGGGCTAACCAGGTCTAGCTAAAACTTGCTCAGTTTCCTCGCATGTTAAGGTTCTTAGCCACTCGGTTAAAGAGTAACGATGGAGTTTCTTGCCCATTCTTCTCCATTACGAAACTACCTTTTGGAAGGGGCGACTAGAATCAATTCTATTTAAATGTTGACGTTCAAAAGTGCCTTTTATGTGCCTATTTGAAATAAATGCTTTGACTTTGACTTTGGTTATTACCTTTTTGCATACATGTGAGACCTCATGGTGGAACCTTTATTTTACGTTTATTTTATTTAGTTTAGAAATGAAGGCTGATTGGGTTGCATACTGACGCCGCGCAAAATCGGCTCAGCCTTAAAAGATGGCATATTCGCAACCCAGTTATACCCTTTACATATTATTTGCATATTTGCTTAAACATTCATTGTAAATAGTCGGGATCGGTCTAAATTCTTCGCATGTTATTTTATTTCTGCATTCTTGTTACGCCAAGTAAATTTCAATTTGCTCTATGTTTCATATATACAAGACCCTGCATGTTTAGTTCGCCACACTATTTTATTATCCTAAAGAAAAATATATAAACAGCTTGTAACAATGCAACCGTAGAGGTTCAATAAAAATTTACTAATAATTAAGATTTTTTTATCTTTTAAAATAACTGTATGCTTTTTAGGATCCGTACGTCCGTCCGTCTGTCACAGGGCTGTATATTTTGAATCGTAATAGGTAGACACTTGAAATTTTTACCGAGTTACTAGTATGCCCGCTATAACAACAAATAATAAAACTTTTGCATCACAACTTGAAGAATAAGCAAGCTGCAGAAGCCTTCGATTTACATCGGGAGAAGCAGCGGTTCAGCCGATCCGGACCTAGCTACTACGGAACAGACCGAGCGTTTTGCATTGCGAGCACGAGCAAGAGTTCATAGTAAAGAAATAAAAGGCGAATATAAATGTACTTTTATTTATTTTGTACATTCATATGCAGTACATAAATACTAACCTACTGTTTGTTGACGTTTGAATACAATTCAATATGCCAAAATGCCAAATAGTAAATAAAATACATCCCGAATACATTAATAATAGCCAATAAAATTCAAATTATTATAATCACTAAATATTTCGTTTCATAAAAAATAAACGTAACTACATATATATATATATAAATGATTTAAAATAAATTTGTAATTTAAAATTTCGAAATAACCGAAAAAAACTAATACATTAGATTGCATGAACCCATCTGGGTAAAGGCCTCCTCCAGAGCCTTCCATTCGTCGCGACTTTATGCGGTAAAAGTCCAGTTTTTGCCGGCGACTGCCTCATCCGGTCTTTCTATCGTGCCTTTGGTCTGCCCCTTTTTTTGTGGGTGGGATATCATCAAATAACTTCTCCCGCTATGGGCGGAGCGGGAGGGCGTGTCAGTCTCTTACTGACTAAAACCCACCCGTGTTCCTTCAGTTGCCTATGTCAGAGGCCACGGTAACCCTTTCGGGCTTTCCCGCAACCCTGGCAGGCATCGGCCCTAGCGGACCCCGTCATTGGTGCTGACATCTTTTTGAGGCACGCGTGGAACAAAACGCATCGTTGACCCGGGCCTGGTCCTTATCGAACGGCGAGCTGCCCATTGCTCGCCGTTCGCAAACCCACGCGTACGATGGCCGTGAATCAGCTTGTGACTCCCGCCGCCCTGGGCGTCTCCTGCGGCGGCTAGGGGCGTGTGGGCGCGAATTTTGCCTCTCCCTCACGCGTTCCGCCTCCTCTTTCGCGAGCATTACTGCTTCACAGAAGGAGGTGACGGCTTGCGAAGGCCTCTCGCTACGTACTATGGCCTGGATCAGGGCCGGATGCGAGAGATCTCCACCGCCAATCGCCTCCACGAGGACACGGCATTGTCCCCCCAAGCATGGCAGACCTCCACCGTATGCTCCACCGTGTCCTCCGGGCGATCCACACACTGGTGATACCCGGGCGTTTCCTCCCGCCTTATCCGGAACAGGAATCTCCCGATACAACCGTTTCCGGTGAGGACCTGCGTCAGGCCGAAGGTGAGGACGCCGTGACGCCTCTCTAGCCACTCCTCAAAGAGGGGACTTATCGCCGCAATTGTGGCGTGCCCAAAATGGTGGTCTGCCCCTGCGCCTGTAACTGGTGGATCCTTTCCAAGTCGTGACTGCTTTAGTCCACCTATCGTCAGTGTATCTGGAAACATGTCTAGCCCATTTCCACTTTAGGCTTTGAGCGAAGGAGACAGCGTCAATTACCTTAGTCTTTTTTCTTATAGCAGAATGTTTAATTTTTTCTAATAGCCTTATTTTAAGCGTACTTCTTTCTAGCGCTCTTTGACTAGAGGTAGGTAATTTTTCTCATGGCCACAGAGTCGGAAATCCATGTTTGGCAACCGTACGTGAGTGGTAGACAGGCCCTGCAGTCACGACATAGTTAGCAATCGTTTTCGGTTGCTAAGTCCTAACAATCCAGATGTAACGATATTTCTATGTCTAACTATGTCGAGACTGCAGGCCCAGGAATCCTTAAGGTTACGTTTCCATTAGATGTGGACGTTTGACTTTATTGTTTCTTTATATGACACATAATTTTATGCACGGTGTCGTGATTCGCCTGTCTATTTCTTCAGTGATGTGATTCTTGCTAAGCGATAGGTACAAGTTTCTCCAGGTAAATATAATCGTCTTCGTAAGCCACCGAAGAGCTGTTGAGTGATATAGGTATTTTTAGTTCTTTCGCCATCATTTATGATTTTGAGAGGTTCATTTCTAAGCCGATGTATTCACCTCGTACTTCGTGAAGCTCTGCCAACATTAGTTGGAGCTCTGCAGCTTCCTCAGAAAATATTGTGGGCGTAGGTGCATTACGGAAGTTTTACATCATAGCGGCGCTACCTATTCCTTTCTGTATGATCTCCCCTGCAACTCTTCACTCAACGGACTACAACGACCACAACAGTAGGTAGGTATTTATCCCGCATGCTATGCTTGGGTTCTGTTCCAAAATACGATGATAACCCACATGGTTAGTATAAATCTTGTAAAATTGTATGATGGCTAGGTAGGCACCATATTTATTCGAGAAAATCTCTTTCTTCCTGTGATAGTGCAATAAATCGTAACAGTAATTTCAGCCATGAATCAATAATTAAGGGCTGATTTTTCAATAGTCAGATAACTTTTATATAAAGAATAAATATGACAGTTTGACATATTTTCTATACAAAAGCTGTCAAAACACCATATATATTCCTCAGATAAAAAGTCTGACTATTGAAAAGTCAGCCCTTAATAAATAAAAATGATATAAAATTATAGTTTGACATTCAATATAGTGACTTCTTGACATCTCAAATCATGCGCATCGCGCTTACGCGTCTAGATTACCAATACGTTCCAAGTTAGCTTTCTATCCAATTATTTATTTTTATGATTTTGCATTCTTAAAGACTTAAAATAACAAACGGGAAATGAAAACACTATGAATGTGTACTAATCCAAGCAAACTAATTAAGTCATTAAAAAATCATAAAATAAGGTTGCAAAAAATTAAAGTATCACTAAGTATCACAATATCGTCTGCATACATTGAACCAACATGGAAACATGTTTTAACCGTAGACAGTACCATAGACAGAGAATGCTCTGTCTACGGTTTTAACATTCTATCCGATTATTTATTTTTATGATTTTGCATTCATAAAGACTTAAAATAACAAACGGGACATGAAAATACTATGAATATGTACTAATCCAAGCAAACTAATTAAATCATAAAACAATCATAAAATAAGGTTGCAAAAAATGAAAGTATCACAATATCGTCTGCATGCATTGAACCAACATGGAAACATGTTTTTTTTCGTAAACGAGAACAAAGTTGATCGCCATGCGACTAGACTGCGGTGATATTTAAAAACAAATCGAACAAACCGAATTTTAAAATTAGCAGAATACCATTTTTTGGTCAATTCACAATGTCATCGCATTCCGGTCTCGTGTTTTTCACTTTGCTTGTTAATTAGTACAATTGACCCAGTACTGCAGTACTCGGTAGAATGCGTTCGACTTTACCGACCTCCTTATAATTTTTTAATTCATTAGCATTTTTTTCGTGTCAAGGCAGTCTTTGTTTATAAACATACCATACCTACAATCTTTTATGCACGACGAGAAGAGAGTCTGAGAGTGTTGATAGTGTTAAAATGGAAAAAACCGGACAAGTACGTGTAGGACTTGCGCCCTGGATCCAGTAGATTCGGATCAAATTGGCTGTGACAAACGGACAGATAGGCAGACAGTCACTCGAGTGATCCTGTAAGGGTTCCGTTTTTTCATTCGGAACTACGGAACCCTTAAAATAGGAGGTAGGCACTTATTTTAAAACTGTAAAGTACTAAAAAAACTAGAGCTATAGCAAATAACAAGTTACTGGCTTATGTTACTGAAATAACATTTCAGTAACATAAGGTTAAAAAGCATAATATGAAGAAGTTTATTAACTGTAAAGATAACAGATTTAAACATATCTGTCAAAATCAAACGTCATTTATTCAAATTAGGCTGAGAATTATTTACATATATATATACAAATATTACATAAGACAGTACCCCAAAACGCCCGCCCTTCCCCACGTCCTAGTGCTTTAGCTGGGAAGACGAAGTGGCGCAACAATTTCCCCAGCAGCACTGCTGTCTGTTCAGTTAGAAGAACTGGATTCTATACATATAGTAAGAAATGAACATTACGAAACACAAAACATTAAATTAAATTATTTGCCACATGTCAGCTAGCACACGCCAATATACCTAATACCTACGAACAAAAACATTGAAAAATATACTCAAGCAGAAATAATTAATAAAAACGTAAACAGGACTTAATAAGGACTTAGTAAGGAGCTAGCTAATAATCCACAGTGGTCAGACGTTAAGTTACTTAACACTAATTTATTTTTGGCATCGCCATTACTAAATATATTATCCATACAAGTCGACGAAGATGCCGTGATCCTAGTAGGTTTAAAAAACAAGTTAATTAAATTAATATACCTAAACAGATTTAGAAGTCTAATACTTAATGGAGTAACATCTAAAATATTAATATTAAAATCACCACCTAGGATTTTATTTTTATTATTTGATTTTAACTTAGTGAGTAAATCCTCCATTACCAATTCTAAACGAATAAAATCCCCGTAGGGCGGTCGATAAACGCAAACTATAACGTATCGCTCGAGTTCAACACAAGACAACTCATGTGCGCTCGATAAAAAGATTAACTAAATCAGAACTTTGTTTACATTTCAACTTGTTTGAAACAAGAATTAGAGATCGAACGCGAATAGCACTTTTTCAAACAAATGCACTTTGAATGGTAAAATTATCATCATTGATAAACACTACTTCATGTTCTTTCAACCACTGTTCAGTCAAACATAGCACCTGAACATCATAGTCCTCCATATATAAACTTAACTCTAGCTCTTTGCCGGACAGACCCTGCATATTTTGATGTACCTACAGCATTCAACATATTATGCGGCGCACCTGTTGTCGCACCTAATAGTTTCATTAGTAGTGTTAGTACCACTACTAACAGTAATCTATGCTACACTACAGGTAGCGGTGTCCCTGTGTGTATCGCATACTAAAAGATTAGCAATTTGTCTTCTGCAACTAGGTGGCAAATGCATTTTATTATTTGTCAGTTTGTAATCAGTAATAAATTTATTACAATCAAAATAGAAAATAGCGACACTGTGGCGACAGGTCCTAAAATTAACATATTTAAATTATCATCAGTCAAATATTTAGAATAAAGCAAGGCACAGAAAATAAATTTACAATTATTGGTCTCATTGAGATGTAACATCAAATGGACACATTCAATTATGTCCTTTTTTCTTACAGTTAAACAATCTTCATATAATAATATAACAATTCATCTGCAGTTTATTTTTGTCAATCTAATATTACTAATTAATTGACTAATACTGGCACCGGGTAAACAATTATTAACTACATATTAATACGAACACTGATTCAATATACTACCAAAACCTTGACATCAAATTTATCAGAAAATATATTTACTTAATATTTACTGATACGTGACATTACCTATATTATTACATTTACACATTATCATGAGTTCATAGTACAAACTGCCGAACTTGTCCATAAGTTCCTTTCAAGAGATAACACAAGGCTACATGGAGAAATCCATTTGAACTAACGATTAGCTATCTGTCTGTGCATGTATACTGTGAGTACAGGTATATTCGAGATAGTTTAATTTTAACGATTGGCTTCACTAAGTAATCATGGATCGTTGATAATCGACCTAAAAGACGGTATCAACTCACTGCGAGCAATCGCTTCGCGAATTTGTTATGCGATCATTCGTTGCGCATTTATTTATAATTATATACTCGTACTTTATTGTACACCAGAAATTCACTAGAAAACATACAATGGGTGGTATCGCTTTCTGCATTTGTTACGCGACGAACATTCATTCGTGAAGCTAACAGTTTGGTGAGTACGTGATCATAAACACGGGAAACAAAATCTTATAGCAGCTCGTGACCTGATTATGCACAGTAGCTTGTAAACAGGGTTATTGGTAATATGTCGGCAATTTATTGGATGACATTACATTATTATTATTTTATCTTTACGTATCTCGGGACCATGTAGTCCCGGTCCTTTGGAAGGCGTACGAGGGACCGAAGGCAACTTGCAGAGGCCCCTTGGACAATCTATATGGAATGAGGCACCAACTACGATTGAACTGTATGCTCTATGCAGGTGCACCCAGGGACAACCCCCGGTCGGTGCTGGACTTATGCTGGTGCTTAGGCTATGGGTTTGGGTGGCTATAATGTATTGGTTACCAAGAACTATGAAAAGACTATGGCCCCTGCCTGATCATTTTTTTATTATACACGGAAAAACGACAGGGGGTGACTTGCACACTCAATAATGTGCCCCCGGAAACTGTCGCTAGCACTTAGTGACGTAGCGACAAGGGGGCAACATATCCTGAGGTGTTTGAGGAGTCGAGAGGTATTCCACGACTATCAGGATAATCCCAGAGCCCGGAAGATGGTCAATATCCCTACCAGCACTTACTGGAATACTTCCTTCCTCCGAGCACGTTTGCTCTTGCGAATCTCCACTCAAGCCGACCAATAAAGGCAAGAAAGAGGTCGGAGCTTTGTTCCTCACCAGTGTTCACTCCAGCTGGTCAGTAAAGGCAAGCCAGAGATGAGGAACAAGACTTCTCCCGGGAGGTAGGGTCCGTGGGGTCGCTACTGCTCTACAGCTCGCCACATGCTGCCCTGCGGGTTTCTGTATCCCTCTTGGTCTGGCTCCTCACCGTAGACCTGTTCCAGCAGTTCCGGATAAGGCGGGAGGAAACGCCCGGGTGTCAACATTGTGTGGATCGCCCGGAGGACACGGTGGAGCATACGGTGGAGGTCTGCCCGGTTTGGGCGGAGCACCGCCGTGTCCTCGTGGAGGTGATTGGCAGTGGCGATCTCTCGCGTCCGGCCCTGGTCCAGGCCATGGTACGGAGCGAGAGGGCTTGGGAAGCCGTCACCTCCTTCTGCGAAGCAGTAATGTTCGCGAAGGAGGAGGCGGTACGCGTGAGGGAGAGGCAAAATTCGCGTCCTCACGCCCCTCGCCGCCGCAGGAGACGCCCTGGGCGTCGGGAATCGCAGACCGATTCCCGGCCACTGTAGGCGTGGGCTTGCGAACGGCGAGCAATGGGCAGCTCGCCGTTCGATAAGGACGAGGCCCGGGTCGACGGCGCGTTGTGTTCCACGCGCGCTTCAAAGAGATGTCAGCACCAATAACGGGGTCCGCTAGGGCCGATGCCTGCTAGGGTTGCGGGAAAGTCTGAGAGGGATACCATGGCCCCTGGCACGGGCAACTGAAGGAACATGAGTGGGTTTTAGTCAGTAAGAGTCTGACACGCCCTCCCACTCTGCCCAGAGCGGGAGAAGTTATTTGATGATTTCCCACCCACAAAAAAAAAAAGACCTGTTCCAACAAAGTAAATTCTACCAGCACAGACCTAGAGCTCGGAGCGGGCCAGCTCCACCACGACGTCAACGTAGAGATACGGTGGTGGGGTTATTATTATTATTAATGTTTGATTGACATTTGCATGGGGGTCATAAGAGGTAATTTGGTTGCAAATGACCTCCCCTACATCCCCTTAATGGATCGCCGTCATATTACAAATAACCCTGCGTAACTGTAACCTGCCTTTCCTTCTTTTTAACGATACTTCCCGGATCCATGTAGATTTGAACTTGACAAAAAGATCTTGTCATGATAAGCTCATTTATTCATAACATCATCCCTGTATTCATCCAATGGATAGCTGGCTATCCATTGGAAGAATACAGGGAGCGGCGAAATTTCGCACACATTTCGCCGCTTATGTTTAAGTCTTATGTAATAGGGTTTGGTTTGTTTCCACAAATCTAGACTCCGAGCTGCTACTGAGAAATTTCTGATGGAAAAACCCAATAACACGAAGTCCGTCGTTTCGGCCAAAGTTACGGACGTTACCTACTCCGTAACACTTACGGACATAAGATTACTTCGGAGCCCGTACAAAAAATTTATGACAAAACGTTTTGACATTTGTCCTTACTCCCGGTGTGTTTTTGCCCGTTCGTTCGGATAAGTCAATTAATCGGGAGTGGGGTTCACTTATAAGTATCGAAATACTTTCGGATGGGCCCGTATCCTTGTTGACGGACTTAGAGAGTAGACCTCATGCTCAGCGAAAGCGGTTGCGACCTCTAGACCAACGAGGCAGCCATTGTTCTGTTTTATTTGAATTTTATAATAGCTGATTAATATTATGTTTGTTTATATTATTATCTTTGTTTCTTCAGTAGGTTGTTTTGTTAATATGCGGTGGTATTTTGGGTGTGCTTCATAGGTAACCTAAAATATGGTCTTTTTCCATATTCAGGAGTATGCAGGGACGCTGCCCGGGGCAAAAGCTAGTATTCGATAAAAGAGATGAAAAAAACAGTGTTTTTCTTACAAAATAAGTATAATTTATTTACAAAGCTACAATTTTCCTGATTCTATCATTTCTATGATACGGTACTTCTGTATCTTGCCGGAGGCTGTCTTAGGGAACTCGTCGATAACTTTCAAAATCCTGGGGATCTTGAAACGGGCGATGTGACCATCGCAGTGACGTCTGACCTCATCCACGGACACGGAGACACCTTCACGGACTCGCAGCACTGCACACAACTCTTCGCCTAATCTCTCATCGGGTACTCCAACGACCTGATTCGAAAAAAAAAGTTGATTGTCTCATCTCAACATGGGGCGGGTTTGACAAGGCGAAAATATTAAAATACATTAAAGAGTTCATGTCTCAAGTCATGCCTCGTGTCCATGCCTGTCAAGTATCTCTTGGACCGATTTTTATGAAGACATACAATTTGAAGTGGCCTCGGTCTTGCGGTGTCTTTTAATTACCTATGTGTCGCCTAATCATTTTGCGTTGGTACTGGAAATAGCTGTGCGCAGTCTGAGTCGAGATGATCGCTTCATGAAATATTGTAAACGACACCCATACACGTAACAAAACAGTCTCATTGTTAGCCAAAATTGGTAAAGTGTAGGTACCTACTGAAAATATTGTTTTGACACAAGATAAAACTGTTGAGTCCAAGTTAGATAAACTACAATCTAAGCTTGAGGCGGCGCGCGGCGCCAAACAAACAATCAACGAATAGCAATCATTACTACTATACTTGAGAACCTGCTCCCTTTATCGTGGGTTAATCAAAAATAGTTGTTTCAAATGTGCGCAATGTCTTATAATGTTTCAGATGCTTGGGACACAGCAGTGCTATTCTGTAACCATCTCACCGTGAATACGTAGGTGAAGTGAGCGTGGAGTGAGCTATCAACAGTGTCAATCCCTAGAGTCGGGTAGAACGAAAGCTCACTTCACCCAAGTTTTCACGGTGAGATTATTACAGAATAGATCGGCAGGCCTCCTCTCTCATCACTGCACTAAATGGAATTAGTATGTGACAGGTACGGCACTTACTAATTCCGTGTACCTATTACAAAACGATTCAATTATTTGCTTACTTGACAATCCTCGATATCAGGGTGTGTGATCAGCAAGTCTTCGATCTCTTTCGGAGCTATATTCTCTCCCCCTCTAACGATGATGTCCTTTAGTCTCCCCACAATGCGCCCGTATCCATCTTCACTTATCGTGAACTTGTCTCTAAAATGAGCAAAAAAATGTAATATTAGAAGTTCAAATACCTACTTGCAAGGGTATGTCTTCATAATAATAAATTATCATAATGTGAAAGTCACAAATTATTGCGCAGTTTAATAACTCAGATAGGTACTTCGGATTAAAAGGAAAATTAACAAAAAAAAATGAATATTCTAGCCTCTAATAAACAAGGCATTGTAGTATTGTATTTACTTTACCTTTAGCGAATTACCTCATTAGTAAACATAATGTAAATGGCACCATAAAATATTAGATTAAAGAACCGTCAATTTATATTGATTTACATCCTTACATACTGTTTGAATAACAATAAGGCACCTGGGAGAGTTGGCCTGAACATAGCCCTATTGACGCGATGCAAGTTTCTGGCCTGTGGCATACAATAAAATTGAAGCAACAAATTACTTGCACCGTCTAAAGTGTTTATAGACTTCAACGTATGGCCACAAATCGCACCGTGTAAATCAGGCTTTATTTCCAAGAAACAAACTCCCAGGCAAGACGACCATTCCTAATATAAGCAAGCTAGATTCTATCGGGTAATTCTCATTTCGCAGTTTCATATACAATCCACTAGTGGATCGGGGTTCCCCTTTAGAAAATTTAAGTAGCAACCCAGAGTTCGGATTTGGGCCCAGTTAATGGCAAAAGAGTCTCCTCCATTTTTTCTGCCGGGCAAAGGAATCCTTCATAAAAACGCTGGCCAAAGGTCGCCTCCTATTATGTGGGACGTATTATTAACTGGCAAAATGAAGGTGAACTTTTTGTATAGTTAGGTATATCTCTACCTCTTCTTTTGGAGATTGCAGACGTAATTCAAAGACATACAAGAAGCCTTACCCGGTCTTCAACCAGCCGTCTTCGCTGAGGGTCTGCCTGGTCTTCTCCGGGTCGTTCCAGTAGCCGATCATGTTGTTGTAGCCGCGCACCACCAGCTCGCCGGGACTTCCGAAAGGCACCATGTCGCCGTTCTCATCTACTACCTAAAGAGATACTATATTATTACTTTTTCTTCTTCATCTCTTTTATCGGCACGAATCTTGGTAAAAAATAGAAGCCAGTCAGAGAGTGCGCCGGATAGATATTTAAGTATCGCCATTCTTGTTATTTCTTCAGGAATTAGTCGGGAGTAGTAGCCTGGAAACTATCTAGATTCTCGCCTGGTTGGTTTAAATGTGGGTGTACGATAGGCACGCCTCTGCACCACACTGCGGGTAAAATAACTGTGATGTTATGCCAATTGTGTAAGTTATCCAGTCGCGTCGGTCGATTCTGCAACAATCTTACCGTGATAACTTAGGTGAAGTGACCTATTATCCCAATGCTAGGGATTGACACTATCGGCAACTCACTTCAAGCTCACTTCACCTAAGTTTTAACGGTGAGATTGTTACAGAATAGCTCGGCTGGGTTCTGTTACTTAACGCAGCCACCCATTTTGTAATGTAAGAGATGAGATGAGCTAGAGATCCGTAACCTTGATACTAAATTAGAACACGTTATTTATCATCATTTCATTCTCCTTGCTAAATCGATTAGCACTGATTACAGGTACCTACATCATTAACTTAATACCTAATAAATGCGGCCGTTAGGTACATATTCTATGCCGCGTTTTATAGCAAAAAATCAATCAAGTTAATTGTAATTCATTCACAGATTATTTCTCATGACTATCATTTTTTAAACTAGTAATAAGTTATATCAAACCCGTTAACTGTATAAAAAGTGTATACCTAAATTGATCGATAGCAAATAAATTATGTATATTTCTTTACGCGAAGATAATAGTTTTATTATAATTTACTCTCGTAGAACAGATAAATCACTGACAAAAGTTTCCACTCTGTCTTCACCTTGAGGAAGCAAACTAAGTGACAGTTGAAATTCAAAGTCTGCGACATATTAGCAATATCTCAGTATAGCCTGGTTTAAGTTAAAATTGAAGTTAAAATTCAAACCATCAACATATTTTGCATGAAACCCATTTTTTGCAGTTATGAATATGAGTCATTGACACTTGCTTCGTATGCACATGCTGTTGATGGCAATGTCATTTACGCTATTTATAGTGTATGAACACAATAAAATTTACAATCACTAAGAATAAAACTATCAAAGGCTTTCCATAGATACTTTTATTCGCTATTTTAACTGATTTGGCACAGGTTTGTCAATGCACGAATTAACTATCTAATGTTCTAATAATTTTAAACGATTCATTTTACAGTTTTCGTTTATGCCGTCGTACATGCGAAGATCTTGACGCCATAACGGCCATACACGATATGGGTTTTGATGAGGTCAGAGCAATCCGTAGGCCTGCATGATAATCACATTTGGGATCTCCTCTGACTAACCGATTCTTTTGCTTCCTTTTTGTTTAGACGAAAACAAACACATCTCATGGTGCTACAATCATCAATCCAAAAGCAGCTCCTTGCTGGTCATGCCCATTTTGATCTTGCCCAATTAAAAGTCATACACGCTGACTTTTAAAGTCATTGTCACCTTTCAAAGTAGGAAGTACTCATAAACACCTTTTACTAAAGAACCACTTATTAAACAAGCAAAACTGCTGTTCCAGAAACCCAGACTAAAATGCAATTACGAAGGAGTTAAATCAGTAAGAGGAGTTAAACAAGTTAAGAGGAGTTTAAGGGAGTTAAACAGGTAACTTTTCGCTTTTTCTAAGTTGGTGCCATAGTAAAACTTTTATAAACATTTGGGTCGACTAGGTGTTGAAGTTTTGTATGGGTTAGCTGATATTTTTTTTTGCGATTACGATGTTGATATCATGGAGAAAGTGGTTCAATTTGATGATTTGTACCACACATTTAAATATGACCACACATTACTTACACGCTGTATTGACGAGCGAAGACTTTCTCTCTCTGGAAGGATGCTAATGAGTTCGAAGCCGGTATACAAATAATATAAATGTATAGTTACCTTGGTCTCTACATGGTCCTGTATGTAACCAACGGTCTCCGCCACCAAGTCAATACTGTCGCCTGGAATGCTCTGGAATATGCACGCCGTTGTCTCTGTCATTCCGTATAGACCCTGAAAAGATGGCAACATTGAGAAATAACCTTTTCATGTTAATAGGTGGCATATTTTGGTGGCAGCCAATCCATCTGATGTACCACCACCTATCATTAATCTACAATACCACGGTTGCAGGTGCGTTGCCACTCTAGAGACAAAGCAGAAACGTCTAATGTTCCTGTAACTGCACCGGCACTACCCATATTTATCTATATTTTTTATATATACTTCATTGTATAACATTTGTATTCATAACAAAAAATACATTTAACACAACAAAACATAGAATGGGCTTTATCTTATCTTTACTTTATCGCTTTCTGTGGTCTGTGGGACAGTGATTGCGTAGGCATAAAAATGAGGTTATCATTGGTAGTACCGATATAGATACAACACACTATTATAGATACTTAGATACACATATATAAATGCCATATAATAGATACATAAACACATACATACTAAATATCTAAACAACGACAGTAAATGGCGACTACAGATTATTTCAACTACGAGAACAAGGACACAACAACAACTGATGTTCCTTCATGAGTCTTTTAAATACAGGTAAGGATTTGCCCGATCGAGCACGTTTTGTTTGACCCGGCAATGCATTCAAACGAGCTGCCTGGACAGAAAAGGATTTGGCGAAGAAAGTTGTGGAATGCATTGGTATTTTAAGCTTCAAGTTATCTGGTGACCTCAAAAATTTCTTGTGGGAGTCGCAAAGTTACTTGAAACTTTTTTTGGGATAGAGAGTGGTGGAAGAAGAAAGAGCACACTAAACTAAAGGGAAAGAATATGAGTATTCCGGCGAAGGTGAATTGGTAACCACTTGAGCTGCACACGAAATTTTGAAACATGGTCATTTGCGCAAACCGAATATGAACCTTATACAAACATTTTGAAGCCGCTCCAGTTCATCGAGTTGGTCTTGAGTAAGGTACAGCTGGCATCAGCATAATCAAGGATGGGTAGAAGAAGTGATTGTGCAAGCGCATGGTGGCAGTTGGTATAAAATTACGCAGTCTCTTCAAAGATGCAGCGGATGCAAATGGCTTGCGGCTAACTGCCTGAAGCTGGGCAGTCCAAGAGAAGTTCTTGTCAATGAAAATCTCTAAGTTATTTTACGTTTTCGCTGAAGGGAAATCTCAGAGTCGTCAAAAGATATTTGGAGAAGAGTCATCTAGTCAATCCTTGAATTCATCCTAGAACTGCGAACAACAACAACTTATGTCGTTATGGGGTTGACCATAAGTCCATAACTCTTGCTCCAGTCAGTCGCATATACGGGCCAGATGGCGATTAATCACTAAGATAGCCTCAGACAGATATCCAAGAGGAGCTCGCGAGTATATATGTAAATCAGTCGTATAAAGATTGGAGGAAGAAATTAATTCGACGGAGATAGAGTTATTAAAAACTGCGAAAAGCAAAGGAGATAGAACGCCACTCTGTGGCACACCAGCGGGTGTATTACTCCTGGAAGCTCTGATGCAAATACGTTGCCAAGCGACCGATCAGGTAATTACGAAACCAGTCAATTACCGATGATGATGATGATACATGGGATATACTAAGGGGCATAAATTGCCAAGCAAGACATCGAAATCAACAGTATTAAAAGCACTGAAATCTTGCAAAGCTAAGACCGTTAGATTACCATTTTCCATGGTTGACCTTATATCATCCGTAATATTCAGAAGCTAAACCCATACCTACCATCCAAAGACTACAGATTGGCTCTTCACAGGTATTTATACCACGTCATCATCATCATCATCAGCCTACAAATGTCATGCCAAATGTCCTTTCTTTGGTATTGTTCGTCGAATCGTTGAGCTCCTTAAGTTCTGAGTTGAGCTGCACGGTTACTGACAAATGCGTGCACTGACTGGACAGGTCCACTCAATCTGTGTGGTTCTTTCCTCAAAAGACCATTTCAGACACAAATCTGCATGGTCCTCAAAGATTATTATAATATTATTTTATTTATTGTGAATGTGCTTTAAGCTTTGGTTCGTGCTTCTTTGTTTCTTTTTTTTTTTCCTTTTTCACTTGTTTTTTACATGCCGATTTTATCTCATTCCAAACCTTAAATTTGTCCCTAGTATTAAGATGCAGATATTATTAGATTTTTTTTTCCACTTTATTTTATGCTCTCCGAGATACATTTAAAATGACAAACCGAGTAATAATGTTAACTTTGTTATGAGTATCTTTAAGTTTGCCCTTATTGTTTTGTTATTATTAACATTACATATGCTAATTATTTTATATGGTAATTTGTGGATAACGTCGTGAGTAGTGTATTTGTTAATTCTATTAGTATAGTACTCCAATCATGTGTAATATTTAATATACTGCTGTTTGTTGTCCCTAATAAATAAAAATAAAAAAAAATAAAATAAAATGTGAAAACTATGTCGGTCATTGGTTTTTTTAAATTTATTTTTGTATTTTTCTCAGCGTAAACATGATCTGGCAGTTTGAGTAATTTATGCGGCCTACTCAAATGTCCTTTCTTTGGTATTGTTCGTCGAATCGTTGAGCTCCTTGAGTCTAAGTTGAGCTGCACGATTACTGACAATTGCGTGCACTGACTGGACAGGTCCACTCAATCTGTGTGGTTCTTTCCTCAAAAGACCATTGCAGACACCGATCTACATAGCCTTCACATGATCTGACCAAGATTTTGTCTGGACTTTAAAAGAGACTGTGACCTCTGAGTTTGTTTCGGCCTTTCTTCTCAGAGTAGTCAGATAGGAAACGCCGACCTCATCTAGTTTAAAAAATATGATTGACGTGTAAAAGTGTTTGTTCAAACCTACTTACAGAAATAAAATCATTTATCATTTACAACAGTCCACTGCTGGACATAGGCCTCTCCAATTGCACGCCATTTAACTCGATTCTCGGCAACTCTCATCCAGCTGCTACCAGCCACCCTGCGAAGATCGTGGCTCCACCTAGCCTGAGAGCGTCCTACCTTACGTTTGCCGATTCGCGGTCTCCACTCAAAAACACGTCTACCCCAACGGTCATCGGTTCTACGGCTAATATGGCCGGCCCATTGCCACTTCAGCTTGCTTATTCTGTGAGCTATGTCGACAACTTTGGCGACTGATATACCACGTGGGGACGACAATAAATGAAAACACTGGGCAATACTAGTGCATACGAGTACCTATATTGAAACCATCAACATAAAAAACGAGCGAGCCTTAAAGAGCCTTTCACGAAATCAGTTCTACAGATTGCAGGAATGCAAGAGGAAAGATATTACACGTTAAAAAAAAACCCGTTAAATAGTGATGGACCAACTATGGGTTTTGCTAATCGCGCTACTTCAGATCAGACAAGCTATTACAATTACTGGTTGGATATTATGTGCCTGATTGAATTTTTGTTTGGAAACTGTGAACGAGTTTAGTTAGATATTATGAAGTAATTTTTTTGTCGTATTGACATCCCTACCCGGTGTTTCCTTGGCTGAACTAACTCCTTCAGCAAAAAACTCTACATACTACTACTGCCTCTACCTAGGCGTATAGACATCATAAGAAATAAAATATTGCTTCCTACCTTCACAGCTTCCGTCTTAAGATACTTCTTCATGTCTCTGATGAGTTGAGGACTGCACGGTGCGCCGGCGGCTAGTGCTACCCTCAACTTGGATGGGACGTCCCCCATCGTTTTGATCTTCGCCAGCGTATCCAGGAACATGGTCGGGGTTCCAGTTATCACTGAGCATCTGGAAAGTACCTAGGATAAGTACACGGATTTGTTAACAAATTGGGGAGTTGGGAGTTTGTTGTGCCAGTTATTTAGTAGTACTTGATCGCGACCGTAGGTCGTGGTAGAACACAATGAAAGTGATAGCGGACTGTATAACATGTATGTTAACGCCATAATTTATTTAGGTTTATGTCCCATGCCTAATTACTGGCAACTCTAATTAGTATCTGTGTAACACAAAATTCCTTCCGCTTTCCCTCTCTCTTCCGCAATCCTTATAATGCCTGAGCGAGAGCAAGAAGGAAGATTCGCGATGGCGAAAACACTGCCGCCATTGAAAACTGGCACTAGTTTCTCAACCAACATCGACGCCTGTGGGTTAATAAACCCAATGTCAAAAAGGACTCAAATTCCACCGCGAAGAACGAAGATTATTATTAATAGAGCGTTTATACCTTAAGAGTGGCAACGTCGCAATTTATTGTCATATTTCGTGGTTTTCAATTTTAATCATTTAATCGGAGCTATAGTTTAAAAATCTGTTTAATTAACTTTTTAGAATTACGTGAAAGTGTTTAGAAAGTAAGTAACCGTAATGCTTACAGTTATTTTACAATGAAAATAACGCCCTGCAAGTTTCCAATGTATTATTTGCATATAAATAGAACTGTAAACGCAACGATTTCTTACCTTTTACACAGTTTTCACATAATTCTAAAAAGTTAATTAAACAGATTTTTTAAATAAAGCTCCGATTAAATGATAAAAATTGAAAACCACGAAATAAGACACTAAATTGCGACGTTGCCACTCATAAGGTATAAACGCTCTTAAACTGTGCAAGTGCGTGTCTGTGTGTTGTGGAAAGTGCTGATTCTCGTCCGTACGGGACATCGTGGAAGCGCCGCCGCCAAGTGGCTAAGGAAACCTAGCTCACCCTATCTTCGCCATAGCTCACCAATCAGGTACCATCATCATTTTCCCACACCACCAAAACACCTACTTCTATCACCGAACCGCCCCTCATACAGTCCACTCAGAAAATTTTCACCCCATGGCTTAGGCCGCTGCATCAATGTATAATGTAGAAAAAGATAAAATTGCTACTGTGCCTGTCTGTTTAAATGCAAACAAGAAAATACGGACGTTAATAAAACGCATCAGCGCAGCCGTGCAACAGCTCACTAGAGCTCGTCCAGGAAAACCAGCGGTGCTGCTGTGCCCCAGTTTGATGGATATGGGTACCAGTATATTTACAGGCTTAAGAGATACTCCAGCTTTTTCAACATTTTTTCTGGGGTGCGTGGTATTGCAGATGTCTACACAGCGTTTATCTGAAAGGTGTGGTCAAATACAGACCATTAAACTGGACCACTTTCTCTATAGGACCAACACCGTAATCGATAATAAATAATCAGTCATCCCCTAAATTTGGGTTGAGTAGGTATAGAAGCTTTTTATGGGACGATTGATTTTTCTTTGCTATTATGACATTGGACCCATTGAGAAAATTTTTCAATTTGATGGTCTGTAAATTTGACCACACCTTTATGATACGCGTTGCATAGGCGGATAGCCAATGATAACCAGTGTCACTTACTTCAAGATAACTACTGCAGCCGAGCTATTCTGTAACAATCTCACCGTGATAACTTAGGTGAAGTGAGCTTGAAGTGAATTGTCGATAGTGGCCATCCCTAGCATCAGGCGGAATGGTAGCTCACTTCACCTAAGTTATCACGGTGAGATTGTTACAGAATCGACCGGCGAGTTAAAAGAGTGACCATGGCCTTACTTGTGGCTGAAACTACCGATTCTGCCTACATAAGCTAACACTGCCACTTCATCTTCAGCATGCAAAAACAGTTCTAAGTATATGAATAGAAATAAACAGTTGTAATTAAAACAATTTACTTTTCAGCAAATAAAGTTTTGACGTTGTCATCGACGTTATAGGCGGGACCTGCTAGCACTAAGGTGCTGCCATGTCTTAAGCCACCCAGGAATGTGACAATTGAACCAAGAGCGTGGAACAACGGCACCTGCAAACAAACAAAAGACAATCAACATTTAACAAGATATAATGAAAAGAGATTTCACTACTTAATTGGATTTTAATTATGTTCAATTCCTACGGCTACCGTTATAGTTTCTCAAAATAACATAGTGAAAAAGCTTTTATTTGCAAAGTTCTCATTTTAGTAAGCATCTAAGATCCAATCCAGTTGAAAAATTATAAACGTTAATATTAGATAGGTACGGCATCGTCCAAAGCGCAATTTTTTTTTATATTTTTTTTTATCTTTAATGCGATGTATAGTTACCAATAATATTATCAACGATAATCATAGATAGAGCAGTAGTGGCCCAGAATTAGCGGCCGCGACTTACGAGTTGTAGGTCATAGGTCCGAACCCAGACAGGCACTTTAATTTGTGCAAATTATTTCATTACCGCGCTGCTCTCAAAATGGTGAAGCAAAACATAGTGAGGTTACTGTTCTAGAACCGAAAATTCGGAGACATGTGACATCTGCCAACCCACACCGGGCCCGCGTGGTGGATCATGGCCCACTCCCTCTCACTGAGAGGAGGCCTGTGTTCTAGCAGTGGGAACATTATAGGCTGATTATACTATGCTGATCATAGATATAGGAAGTTTTATTTGATGTACCAACCTTTACACAAATGGTGTGATGTCCCTCGTTTAACGTGTTCCTCTTGCCTACGAAGTATGTATTGTTCACGACGCCGAGATGAGAGTCTAGAGCTGCTTTTGGGTCACCTGAATAACAAAATACAAAATATTCGTGACATCTGCTAAAAATAAGCTGATGGCATTGATGGCGTTAAAGTTACTTTATAAGTTGTTATTTAAGCTAGATTTTAAAAGGGAACAAGGTCAAGCGGGGTTATTTCGACTATGGGGTAATTCTAACTAATGAGACTAGGTGTTATTCTACTGCATTTGTAGACAATCTATATCCAGGTAGGTGAACAGTTTATTTCGAAAATAAACATAAATGAAGCTGCTAAAGCGCCAACTGTTTAATCCGCACGTCTTTTTTTGCCATTTGCCATTTTATGCTTGTGATAGTCGTGATAGCTCAGTGTTTGAGGCCTCGCCTCTAATGCACGAGGTTGTGGTTTAAAATCCGGACAAGTACCAATGTGACTTTTTCAATTCATATGTATTCCGAGTTTATCTTGGACATAGCTGATATCGATGATTGAAAGCATCGTGAGGAAACCCGGACTTATAATGAATATAAGTCTGTAATCGTCAACCCGTCTTGAGCAAGTATGGTGATCAATCCTTGTTCCTTATCTGCATGAGAAGATGCCTTTGCCCCGCAGTGGAACAATAATAGCCTAGTATGGTTTACAAAAAAACGCTCGTCACATTTTTGGTCAAAAGTTCTGTTTTAAACGCTTGTTTTCACAATATTAAACAGAGACTACTGAAAATATAAGCCATATGTTTTTCTGCGGTTATTTGATCTTTTATATTATACGTTTATGATGTGATTTTGCGTTAGTTTAAATAGCCCCACGAAAAGATGAAGTGGGGTAATTTCGACTAACCTAACGTCAGAATTACCTCGCTTAATTTTTGTATGGTATTGTGAAACACTAGTGATGTTCCATTATATCGATGCATAACAAAATCATTGACACAAGCCGCGATAAATTGTGCAGTGAACCACTACGCAACTTGGGTTTTTAACATGTTTTTGTATCTCACTTCCACTTTTCTACTACTACACGGCTGATCCACTTTTTTTGCTCTTTGATCATCAAAAGCTCTAACACTGAATAAGCTGCTATGGCAAAAACTCAAAGCATTTATTTCAAATAAACCAATTACAGGCACTTTTGAATTGTCAAGGGGTCGGTCAGTCAGAAAGATGAAGCTAGTTGCCCATTCCAAAGCGTAGTAGGTACCTATGGAGAAGAACGGGCAAGAAACTCCATGGACACTATTTTAAATCAAAATATTGTTACAAAAAAGTGGTTACATCATTCATGTTGTAATTATACATGTGAGAACGATGTAGAAACACGTGCACGTTAAAAGCGTCCGTAATAAAAAGATAAAAACAATTATGGAATTAAAATAAGCCGTGGCAGCTAAGAAATGACCAGTGCCTACTGACGGCGCCCGTTCACGAACATGACGTATGGATCAGCACCATTCAGCTCAACCATTTTGAAGGGAACTCAATGATCCAATACACACGCCACCACCAGCGACACATTTGAGTGAGCATGACATACTCTCAGCCGCCAGGGCACATTCAAGTCAATGAAAGACGAACCCAGTAAGCTTTATAGTGGGTACATAGTGCTCACACATGTGCTATGCAATTATACAATACTAAGAGATTGAATTTATACAATGCAAAGATAGGTTGTACAATCTTCATCAGCTCCAACATTATTTCCGAATGCTAATTAATTAGTTTACGCGCCCTTGTGGAGCAGGACCAGCCCTGAGCCAAGCATTTTGTCAGCGATATAATCCCCCAACTTATAATATGCTTGGCTGTATAGTGTGCGTTTTATACAAGATTTAAATTTCGTTTCATTCAGTTGGAGTATGTGGGGAGGTATTTTATTGTAACATTTTAAACAGTACCCCATGAAGGATGAGTCTACTTTAGCCAGTCTGAAACCTGGTTGAACTAATTGGTCCCTATTTCTAGTCCTATAGTTGTGTCTTTCACCTCTTTTACTGAAAATATTTAAATTTTTCCTTACGTACATGATGTTTTCATAAATATATTGACAAGGTACTGTCATGATGTTAATGTCTTTAAACAGTTCCCTTAGAGAATCGCGCCTGCGTAGGCTGTATATTAGGCAATTACCTTTACTGCAAGTTAAAATCTTTCCTTCCTCAGTTTAGTTCTTGTTGTCAGTTGAGCCCTTCAGCTTTGTTGCTCTAATTATTCTTAATTTTCAGTATGCTGCATGCATAAAATGCAGCTAAAAGATGGCTGGGAAATCTAAGGGCAGAGGTTGCATATTGATGTAAAACTCCCAAAATATGAATTGACAAGGACTCTGGCTGAAATCTGGGATGAACTGAACCCGGTCATTCTGCAAAACGGCTTTAGAAAAACCGGAGATAAAATAAACAATTTGCAATTCTTTTTGAATTAGTCTTAAATAAAGTTCTTTTTTTAAATAAAAGTTTATTCATTGTTGA
This sequence comes from Brachylomia viminalis, assembly GCA_937001585.2. Classification (NCBI taxonomy): domain Eukaryota; kingdom Metazoa; phylum Arthropoda; class Insecta; order Lepidoptera; family Noctuidae; genus Brachylomia; species Brachylomia viminalis. Next base: position 5,275,878 of record OW443302.2, on the reverse strand, counting down.
TGTTGATTTGATTTATCGACAATATTGGTTGGCATGCGTTAAGGAAAACGTCGGAATTACGCCTCTAATGTGTTTAAAGTATTTTTTGCATAACTAAACCATGTTAGGTAATAATAAGGCATAGATCTGTATGTACGTATATGTGTATGAACTATGCCATAAATATATTCTAGCTTTCAATTTCAAAACGAAAATAGCTTTAGTACGATAAATATGTGCCATAGTCGAAATAACCCCACCGTGGGGTAACAATTTCTTCTCAATTTCAAAAACATCTTGCCTTTGAATATATAAGATGAGTATTCTGTTTGAGGCCTACGTAAATAAGATCTCAATTAAAGCTCTTATAACATAGGTACATTTATGTAATCTACCATAATATATTCAAAGACGAGTTTGCAGACATTTGATGTTGATGTTTGTGTTTTTATAGTCGAAATAGACCCACCCGACCATACAGATAGAAATGTTTGCTGATAAATAAATTACAGGAATCAAGATCTATACCTGTATGGAAGAAAAACTAGTATCGCTTACCACAAATAAATTTCGACAAGGCAATCTCCAGTTCGCTATTAGCCACTGTGTTTGCCTATCAACGTTGTGATTGGTCGAAATCACAACACTCAGTCAAATCAATTAACATAAGACTTGATAACAGATTATATTAAATAAGCTTTTGAAAATTGCGAAACGTTAGACCAATGCACTGTCGTAGTGAGCACCTTTGGACCCTCACCAGTGGTGCCCGAAGTGAAGTGGATGAGGCATCCGTCGTCCGAGTTGACTGCACTGCCGTAATGAGAGATCTGGCTGCCTGTTCCACTGATAAGGGAATCGTAGGGCGTTGCACCTCTGTTGACAAAGACAAGGAATTGACAGAATATCCAAAACAAATCTTTGCTATAATTATCGATAACTTTTTACATAAACAATGACATGAATATTTACGGTATAAACTATTATTATTTTAATTATTGTTTTAATCATGTTCTGGCAGTTTGAGTAATTTATGCGGTCCGCTCAAATGGCCTTTCTTTGGTATTGTTCGTCGAATCGTTGAGCTCCTTAAGTTCTGAGTTGAGCTGCACGATTGCTGACAATTGCGTGCACTGACTGGACAGGTCCACTCAATATGTGTGGTTCTTTCCTCAAAAGACCATTTCAGTTAGCGATCTTCATAGCCTTCACATGACCTGACCAAGATTTTGTCTGGACTTTAAAATAAACTGTGACCTCTGAGTTAGTTTCGGCCTTTCTTCTCAGAGTAGTCAGATAGGAAACGCCGGCCTCATCTAGTTTAAGAAATATATGATTGACGTGTAAAAGTGGTAGTACAAACCTAATTACAGAAATAAAATCATTTATCAATCGTCTGTGTCATCGACGTTTGCTGCTTTTGAGCTCTGCGTTGTCAAATATTAGGGACCTTTCATTAGGCATTTTGTATTTTTCTTAAGCAGAACTGAGTAATAAGATTGTATCTGCTGCAAGATGGGCAACTACATATAGTTGTGCATTAAAAACAAAAATTCCTAGAGATCCGTGTTTTTCCGTAAGACTGCTTCCTCTGGTCACAGATCTCCAGTATTAGTAATTTGCTGTTTGTAACACCCCACTTCTTCTTCCCAACTTAAAGAATTCGAAGTGGTGAAAAGTGGGCGTTTTGGGGTTTGACTTTTTAACATTTGAAGGGGGAATAAGGATTAATTCTCAGCCTAATTTCGATACATGGTTATGTTTATGCACTTACGCCAGTTTCTCTGTTTCTGTAGTAATGATAGAGCTCAAAGTTGGAAATTCTTTTGACTTCCATGAGCCTGGCTTGCTGTTCTGTAGCTCTGGTATCATCTGTGACAGTTTGTCGTAATAGTCCCGTTTCGCCAATCTGTTGCCTATCAACAGGCTCTTCACCCCAGTCTTCTTTAAGCAGAAACTTAACTCATTCTTTTCATATAATGGATTTATCAGGACCTGAAACAACATATTAAAATTTTGTTAAGTGCTAAGAGAAGCTAATATTTTAGAATAATCGTCTGGTTTGTATGATAAAACACGCGCCGTGATCATGAGTGATACTTCAATGCTCCATCTTAAAAGAGGCCTTTGCCTTGCAATGATAGGCCCATCATTAAATTTTACTTTACGTAACGTTATACGTAATCTTACGTTTCTTGCTCGTTCTTCGTCATAAGAATCTGCGCTTTGCAATAACAGCTTCAACTCATTCAAAGAATATCTAGGTAAATGGTCTAATGTTAATTAATTCTCTGAGGTTGAGTTATTATGTGATCCAGTTTAAGACAGATTGTCGAATACTTACAGATACGAGGCCTGCTCTCGCGGCAGCAATTGCAGTGACCATCCATGCAGTACTGTTGTGTGACCATAGTCCCACGGTGTCACCCTTCTGCAGACCCTGCGCGCGGAGGGCACATCCTAAGGAGTCTGCCTGAAAGGAATACAAGGAAATAATTACATTTTCAAAAGTTTGAACTTGTTTTGTAAGCGCGACGTAAACGTAAATTCAAATGATTGTTTCTATCGAAAATACATCTTTTAGCATTTTGATTAAAGGAGATTGCCTAAAAAATACCCAGCATCGATAAAAAAAAATCTTAATTGTACGATAGTAAGGTATAAACGTGGTAGATATCCAATGTGAAATTAGTTTCTCACAAGATAATCACCACAAGCGCCACAGCGTACACAAAGCGCTCACATTTCAAACGTCGAATAAAAAGTTTCCTGTTCACAAAGAGATAGGTAGTGCATCATGCGGTTATGTTGCACATATTCCACCATCCAACAACCTAATGAAAGTCAGTTAAACACTGAGGGTTCTAATAACACTTATTAGTTTACAAAGAACCCAAAGCGGACAGGGCGCCTGAAGCAAAAAAAAAAAAACAAAAGAAACGTCGGGAGGTTGTGCGCATGTAATCAACATATCTCGATTCTTTCTTAATTGGTTACGATAATATGTATCAGCGATGTATTCTTTGTAATATATGATTACCTACCCTTTTTTCATGTGTTTTTTTCTATATACCATATATTGCTCACCAACTTTATTTACAAGAAGAAAGCAAGACAATCGTTATAATAAAAAATTACATAGCCAATCATGGGGATTATTTAAAAAAAAAGTAATGTAATATTTTGTTATCTACAATAAATACCCTTATACCCCACGTAAGTATTGTTTAATCGACTCAAGATTTTGCCCATAATTTTTTGGGCTTTCTCCTTTTTACAACAAGCACAATTAAGTAGTATCATCCACAGATATGAATAAAGTCTTCAAACTAAGTCAATATTTTAAGTGAAACGGGAATTTTCTATTTTATTATCATAAGAATTGACATTACGTTTTCTCCGCGTCTTCGTGTTAGACACTGAAAAAACAAATGAATTTGTCATGATGTATAACAGACTGGTGATAAGGTGTTTTAAACAAGTTTACTAAAAATAGAAAACTGAATTCTTCAAATAAAGGGAATAGCGTAAAAATTGGTACGAAATAAACCACCCTTCATATTATGGCACAACACAAGCGCGGGGTGATGGTACTTATTCAACAATTGAACACAAACAGTATGGTGTTGTTACCAAATAAAAATAAATTAAGTTGAATTTTGTTTAATTAACTAAAACGAAAAAAAATATCCCCTGACTAGAATATTAATTATTTTAAATTGTACTTATATGTTTAAAATACGTAAAGTAGAATACGTGGTTTCAATTAATGTGATAGCCTAATGGCCACATCCTTATTTGTATTATAGTGACTACCAAAATAATCATATAAAAGTATTTAGCTTAGCCAAGTGAGTATATCGGTGTTTCCAATGACCATCGGTATAGCCAAATTTGACAATTTGTTGTAAATCGAAAATAATAATTTAATGTGTTCACTTGAAAATTGTTCTGTAGACTGCGTTTATACCTCTTTGACACGTTTTTCTCTGTATGTGTATTAAAGATTATTTATTTTTAATATTACTAGAGTCAAGAGCAAACCCATCTTAAATAAAAATGTTTAAATGCTGAGACACCTTTTTAAACAGCGGGTATTTGCGCTGTGATCCCAGCAAGCATCGCAGCAGAAAAACGTACAGGATATATTCCGTGATTGTAACTTAAAATTGTGATCCCTATCTGATGTTTTATTTCTATATTTATGTTTGTTTTTTTTTTTTTTTGTATGTCGGCACTTTGTTTTTATATTTATGTAATTTGTTATAATTTAATTGTGCTTTTATGTGTTGTACTACGTCTTTTGTGTGCACTGAATAAATGGGTTATCTATCTATCTATCTATTTCTATGTTCTATGTTAGGGGGTTTTCGTTTACTGAAACGCCACTCAAAGTCCTTTAGGTGGACCATTGTGCGTGGGCCATGGCGGCCGTTGGTGGTTATTCCAATCAGTTTTATTTATATTAGCTTCTGCCCACAGCTTCGCCTGCGTGGGTGTCGGAACTTATCCCACAGGAACGTAATACCGGGACAAATAGTACTCTGTGTCCTTCCCCGGGATACCATCTATCTCCTTGCCAAATTTTATAAAAATCCGTTCAGTAGCTTAGGCGTGAAAAGGTAAAATACAAACAGAGTTACTTTCAAATTTATAATATTAGTATGGACAAATAACAGGACGCTCTTGATCTTGATCTCGCCGAATGAAAAGGAGGTCTAAAATGAAACGAGCATACCCAGTAATTCCCGTTAACACTTGCAGGTCTTGGGACAACCTAGTAGTATAATGAAAATGTACCTGTTTCAACAACTCTGCATAAGTTATAGTGATGTTTTCATACGGAGATCTGACGGCTATCCTATCTGGGTACTTGTCCACTGTCTGGGCGATGACGTCACCAAGTGTGTCGAGTGACAGGGGTTCGGATCCCGGGTTGTGCAAGTAGCTTTGAGCAGCTGCCGCCTGAAGTTGGCGACTCCATCTGTAAACATTTTGAGTTCATATATTGTAACTATGAAATAGTAGCTGACGTGGAAGTGAAAATGAAGAATCTCCAATAAAAAGGAATAATATAAAGATGGTAATATAAAGGTTGTAGTATGTGTTTAAAGGAGTATTTTAGGAATTTCTCAATTACGCCGGGAATCTGGATTTGTACCCGGTTGATGGCAATATACTAGGCTTGAGAAGAACACAAGCATGATGTTACATCAAACAAATAACGATAACAAATATATAGTGGTACAGTGTGCAATGAAGTAGCCAATATACAGCGACTAATAAAAAAATAAATATGAAAAACATGAAAATGAACTCTACTCAAATGATAATAAGTTTTTAATTCCTAAAAATAATGGTTAATTTAGTAGCACAGTTAAGAAATAAGTGTATACAAATATAGATGTATGAGGAACAGGGTGCAAAGTTCACTCATTATCCTTAGAAAAGGGAGGATTCCTTAGAAGGGTGTTGTGTCTGGTGGGCTACTGCCCGACGAATAATGTCGGGATGTTGTATATATGGCTAGTGCCGCGGTAAACTCTGATTGCGCGATGCACGATTTTGCGTGACGTCAGTGTGATGCATAGATCGCATATGGCGATGTAGATGCCACCACACAAATATTTATCTCACGTAAATACAGAAAAACGATAACAATAATCACGAATGTAGGAGCGGGTCGAAGATCGGTCGAGGTTTATAATTATGAGTGTTATCAAGTATTATCTGATAAGATCGTAAATATTACTTTATAGTATTTTTTATATACTGATAATTAGGTACAATCTAGTACTTTCTAAGTTATCTAACTGGCCTAATATCACCGGTATTGACCAAGTTAGGGAGCATTAAAATTGCCTCGACTCGACCAGGTACTAAAATGTAGGTATGTATAAACTAGTTTGCTGTATTTAAACCACGATTTAATGGTGCCGATTCTGTTGTACACCGAACTAAACTAACTAAACTATCACTAAAATTCCTTACTTTTGGCTATGAGAATCTTAACTCTATTCTGGAAAATAAAATCTCTAAATTTAAAAATAATTTTGACACATCATCTAAAATCAAATTAGGCAATTGCGACTCCACGTGATACTTGTTTGCCGTACCACGTGATTTTTTTTTAGAGCCAGAGGTGCGAATTATTTTGCAGCCTCGATGTTTTGTATGGAATTTTTCACTTTATGTATGGAAAATATGAAAAAAAAAATTTTTTTTTACCAACACCTTGGATTTTAAATGTTTCGGGGTCTTATAAAGGGGGTCGAAATTTTCATTATTTTTGCGATAGGACACACCGTTTTCGAGATATAAGCAAAAGAAAAGAAAATCGATACAGTACTGTTTTTGCATCTGAAGTCGAGGTGTTGGTGTGAATTTTAGTTCATGACAACTAATTTTATTCCACACCTTTTTAATCGCGATTAAAAACAGGCAGATTTAGTTACGACAATCAAAATTTTTGGTGAAAAACGTAAAATTCAGAATAGCTAAATTGCCATTTTCACAAAATTATAATCTCAGTGCCATCTTAGTGCTGTCAAACTAAAATTTGGTTAAGTTGTGTCACTTTAGTCAATTTCAGAATGGGAAATCGTCGTTTGACAGGAATAAACTAAATTTTGGTGATTTTTAGTCTAGTTTAGAGAATTTTGTGACAAGAGAATCGGCACCATTGTTTAATGAATTATACCGAAACGAGAGAACAGACAAAGGAAGAGATATGTGCGGAGATGGCGGGCAGCCTTTATTACCAGAGAAGAGAACAATTAAATACGTTGTCATAGTCTACAGTGCTTAAGTACCAAAGACATTTAAATACAGGGTGTAGGGACTTCGGTGCGCAAACTGTAACCATGAATTCAGCACATGACACATTTATTTTTCTTTTTTCTTTGCTATTTGGATTTGTTATTTTATATACGTACATTTGTGCGCTCTAATTATTAATCTTAGTGTTAGATATTGTTTCTCAGTAAGTGAATTATGCAATTTTTTATGAGAAATAAAGTTGTTCTTAAACTTCTAAAATTTCTACACTACGAGGGACTAGAATCAGGTTTAGACATGATTCTAGTCCCTCCTAGTGTAGAAATGTTAAGTAGGTTATCAAAAAAAAACAGCTTTTCATAGAAAAGTGCAACTCCTACGCGGTCAAAATAAGGAACAACATTTTTTTTTTAAATAACCGACGAACAGTTTCAATGCAGGTGTGTTTAGAATCATTTACTCAATACATGGTAAAAAGATGCGAGTCGATGATGCCACCCTGTATATTTAGTCTATGCGCGCACTTTAATCGGTGCGATTTTTAACTGCGAAATAAAATCGCAAAGTAAAATAATTTTACCAGTGAATTCTCAAGGGATTTTTTACCGTAGTGAGTTGACTCTAGTTATATTGGGATTGTTCACAGATTTTCGATTATTATCCGCAACGATTAACATTCGTAGTGCGTGCTTAAGTCAAAGTCAAAATCAAAGCATTTATTTCAAGAAGGCACTTTTGAACGTCAACTTAGTCTTACGATAAACGGGACAAAGCGAACAACATCAAAATGTACTAGGCATCACCTACAGTGGGGTAATTGCGTACAGCGTAACACACTAACAGAAGCAATGGCTTTAATTTTGACAGTTCAACAACATTCAATGCGTTATTTACGATTCTGAGCAGATCAATTTTTCGAACATATAAAGCAATGGATTAGCAATATCCTTCAAAAAGATTAAAATTGTGATTGTAAATTTGCAATTAGGGTGCAGGTCACACCACACCTCGTTTAGTTTATTTCTATGTCTTGTGTTATAACGCCCTACATGACAGCAGTGAGATTCTGTAACCATCCCACCGTGAAAACTTAGGTGAAGTGAGCGTGGAGTGAGCTGTCAGTGTCATGCCACTGATGCTAGGGATTGACCAAGCATTACATTTACAATCATAATCGAGATTTTAATACTATTTTTTATGCAAATTCTATTGATAATTTTATATTATTTCAAAGCTAGTATACATACTAGCTTTGAAATAATATTCTCACTCCACACACTTGCTCTAGGTACACCTAGAGCAAGTGCGTGGAGTGAGAAATTGTGTGCATCAGAAAAATGATTATTATATATTTTGGTACGTATTGCAAACCCCGTAGTGATAAAATTATTCTCTCCAATATTATTTTATACTAGCTGGTGCCCGCGACTTCGTCTGCGCAGGATTAGTATTTCGAAATATCTTTATAAATTTTAGCCTATGTGTTATTCTGATGTATAAGCTATATTATTGTAAAGTTTCATTAAAATCCATCGAGTAGTTTTTAGGTGAAAGAGTAACAAACATCCATCATTATGAACTGTACAATGAAAGGACCGTTTTAAACACTCCTGAATTTAATTTATATGTTAGAAATTATTCAAAATTATTTAAAAAAGTTTGTTGTAAGTCCCGTTATTTGAGTTCGAAGATTAAAAACAGTAGTAATGTAATTAAAACGACTTGGAATATTGTTAATAGTGAAACGGGAAGGTCTAGTAACCGAAATACTGACTACAGCCTGTCCATTAAAGACAACATAATAAAATCTGACTCACAAGTCGCCGCGGCCTTTGAAAATTTCTTTTCAGATATTCCCGTTTCAACTACTAAATCACTAAACTCATCACCTTCTGTTGCTGAGTATTTGCTTAAAGAAAATGTTAATGTGTGCGATTCGGAATTTCATTTTGAACATATTACTTGTAGAGATATAATTAAAACCTTTCACACTTTAAACGTAAAAAAGACTGTGGGGTAATTCTGTAGAAGTTGCTAAGTCTATTATTGACATTGTAGCACCTACTTTAGCTCTTATATTTAACAATTGTATCGACTGTGGAGAGTTTCCTGACCTCATGAAAAATAGTAAAATAATACCTTTGTTTAAATCAGGTAGTACTACAGACCCCACAAATTATAGACCTATTTCAGTGCTACCTACCTTTAGTAAAATTTTTGAGAAATTAATTTTAGCCCAATTGCAAAGATTTTTTAATAAACATAAATTATTACATAGTAAACAGTTCGGTTTTACAAGGCAACTACTGATGCCGGTGTTGAACTTTTAGGACATATCTATAATGCATGGGAAGATAAATGCGATGCCTTGGGCATTTTTTGTGATTTGTCCAAGGCGTTCGATTGCGTTCTTCATGAAACGCTAATCAGGAAACTCCGCCACTACGGGATCCGGAACACCGCTCTGGATCTTCTTACTTCATACTTGAATAATAGGGTTCAGAGCGTTGACGTTAATGGTAAAAGATCTCCCGGATCTATAGTAACAATGGGAGTCCCACAGGGCTCAATTCTTGGTCCTTTTTTGTTTCTTATTTATATTAATGACTTGCCTTACCTCATAAAGGATAATCATGATATAGTGTTGTTTGCGGACGATACTTCACTTTTGTTTAAACTTAAACGTCAGCAGCTGGTTACTGACGATGTAAATAGCGGGATCTCAAAAGTAGTTCACTGGTTCAATGTTAATAATTTACTACTTAATGAAAAAAAAACCAAATGCATTAAGTTTACGCTGCCTCACGTTAGACAGGTGTTAACTAATGTATTGATAAAGGGCAGAGAATTGAATCCTGAAGATAGCACAGTATTCTTGGGCTTAACTTTGGATGCTAAGCTTCAGTGGGGCCCACACATAGATAAATTATCAAAAAAGCTTAGCTCCGCAGCGTATGCTGTTAGAAAAATTCGTAATTTAACTGACATAGAGACAGCCCGTTTAGTGTATGTACTTTAGCTATTTTCATAGTGTAATGTCGTATGGTATTCTGTTGTGGGGAAATGCCGCCGACATTCAGACTATCTTTGTTTTGCAGAAAAGAGCTGTTCGATCAATTTATAAATTAAGCCCGAGATACACTCTCAGAGAGAAATTTAATGAGATTAATGTAATGACTGTGCCTTCACAGTATATTTTTGAAAATCTTTAATATAATATGCCCATAAAAATATAAACTTGTTTAAAAAATACAGTGATATCCATAATATAAATACTAGGAACAAACACAGCTTCGTTGTACCTACAACAAGGCTCAAGAAAATAGGTGGCTCGTTCAGATGTCAATGTATACGCTTTTATAATAAACTTCCAAGCCACGTTCAAGATCTAAGCCTTAATAAATTCAAATCATTCATTAAACGTAAGTTGTGCCAGAAAGGCTTTTATACCGTTAAGGATTATATTGAGGACAAAAAGGCTTGGGAATGAGTTGTTCCAATTTTCTGCATACTGAATGTTTTCTTTTATTTCTGTTACATACACTGATAAATTGATAATTATTATAACAGAACGACTTGAATACTTACCTTGAGAAGTACAATTTATTGTTTTAATAATATTGTGAATTTGAGGACTATGTGGGTCATTGTTTCAGTTTTAATCATGATCTGGCAGTTTAAGTAGTTCATGCGGCCTACCCAAATGTCCTTTCTTTGGTATTGTTCGTCGAATCGTTGAGCTCCTAAAGTTCTGATTTGAGCTGCACGGTTACTGACAAATGCGTGCACTGACTGGACAGGTCCTCTTAATCTGCGTGGTTCTTTCCTCAGAAGACCATTTCAGATACTAATCTACATGGTCCTCAAAGATTATGTTCGAATATTTATATACACATTGACATTGATGAATTTTATACATACAATGACATGAGTATTTACTTTGTAAAGTATTATATTATTTAAATTATTGTGAATGTGAAGATTATGTGGATTATTACTTTTTTATTTTATTTCTTAGTTAGTTTCTCGATCTGGCAGCTTGAGTAATTTATGCGGCCTACCCAAATGTCCTTTCTTTGGTATTGTTCGTCGAATCGTTGTGCTCCTTAAGTTCTCAGTTGAGCGGCAAGATTACTGACAAATGCGTGCACTGACTGGACAGGTACGCTCAATCTGTATGGTTTTTCCTCAAAAGACCGTTTCAGACACCAATCTACATGGTCTTCACATGATCTGACCAAGATTATGTCTGGACTTTAAAAGAGACTGTGACCTCTGAGTTTGTTTCGGCCTTTCTTCTCAGAGTAGTCAGTTATGAAACGCCGACCTCATCTAGTTTCAAAAATATGATTGACGTGTAAAAGTGTTTGTAACAAACCTACTTACAGAAATAAAATCATTTATCATTTATCATCCATCCATCCATACTTACAAACTTTCGCGTTTTTAATATTAGTAGGAAGTAGAATTTTACCAAGTATTTAGATATATTATATATTTTTTTTTACATTCGTGTCGGTAAAAGTCATTGACTTATAATAGTAAAAGTCATTGGTAAAAGTACTTAGGGGCAATTCCCGTATTTTTAAGACCGTTCGCATTCTAATCTCAGTCTCAATCTGTCAAAATTACAATCAATTTACATACATTTTTGACAGGTTTTTGACATTGATTGTCGCTGAGATGAGATTGCGACTTGAATTTGAACGTTTTTTAAGTACGAGAATTGGCCTACTCATATCATGTCAAACTTGGCTACTAAGTTACTTTGATATATTATGCTAGATGGCAGCACTGAACCATAGGATCCGTAGACAGAGAAACTAAATAGGATCACAGTTTTTCTATGACATTTCTTCTGACAGCGTCTCTATAGTATCTTAAATCGCTTTGATACGTAGACAGAGAAAACTATTCTGTCTTCGCTTTGATAGGATAGGTATATTATTCAAGGTAGCCGATTACATAGTCGTGAAGATCCTTGACAAAAGCAGAGAATCTTAAACTGTTGCAGTAGTTCTGAATAATGATTGAATCCAATGAAAAGAGTGCAAAATAAATTCAGCACGTAAGACCTAAATGAATCTTTAAAACAATAGTTTCCTATCGCATGAATAATCTGTTTGTTGACTGCAAATACAAGAAACTTAATAAGACAATAATCCCTCTGCTTGCTCTCTAATTGACCTAGTGGGCATATAAGTTTACTAGATTACTGTCCGGTTGTATAAACATGCTGGAGCTAACAAAAAGGTGGTAAACAAACTGCTAATATAAAATAGTTACTTACTTTTATTTTCAGAAAAAAAATGAAAATAAGTGATTTATCTCATTAATATATTCACAAAAACTTCTTATACTAAATAAACTATCAAACTATTCAAATTAAAATATAATAACCTAAACTAACTAAAACTATTAACAAATTAAAATAGGGCGTCGAAAAATTCCTCCGCATCGCTGTCGACTGGTAATGTACCCAAGAGACTGGCGGCATTGCCACGTTGTATGGCAATGCTAAGCCTCTGGCCAAGGTAAAGGCCAGCCTTTGGCTCACGGGAAGTGTCAACCAGCCGTTTGGAGATTTCGTTGAACAAACCGTGAGCCCTCGGAGCCACGTGGACCCACGACCCGAGGGTTTCAACCCCAAACGGCTCGAAAATATAATTACCGATAAGATTATTATACTTTCGCCGCCTGAGGTTTTCCGCAGCCGCAGCAGCAGCGCCAGCACAGCACGCCGAGTCAGGAAGACGGGAAGGCGCAAGAGTATCGACACACGTGGCGTCCCACACTAAAGGCCTACCCACCTTCCAAGGAAATAAAGGCATGCCATCCGGTCTCTTGCCATCGTCGCATGGCAAGCCATTAGGTTCTAATACAGCTGGAACACTGACGGTGACAAGAGCTCGTCGGATGATGTCATTTATCTTCGCGTGCCGAGCTAAGTGGCCCGCACTTCGCCTGCAGGACAGGCCGTGGTGTCCGAGGCTGTTGACAACTTCGCCACAGTAATAGTGATGAGAACAGCAAGGAGCTCCTAGTCTTAGGGAAACAGCGAGGCGGAAAGTAGTGTGGTCGAACAAAGTGCCTAAGTTCGACGACGGTAGTGCAATACTAGTAGAAGGCGGTAGTGTTAATATAAATACTCGATGAGCAATCGGACACCACAGATGTTAATATAAATAACCGACGAGCACTCGGACCCCACAGAAGTTAATATAAATTACTGTTCCATTATGTCCTGCCTAGTAGGTATATATATACAGGGTGGCCGGGGAGTTGACGTTCAAACGTAAAATTTAGATACTTTATGATGAGGAGTATCCGAATCACCCCCATGTATGTTCTACGATTTTTCGTAGTTTTCGAGATATAATTTTTTTTATGATTTTTTTCGTAATTTTCACCTAACATCAGTTTTCGATTTTTTTCTCGTTCTTTTGAACATTTCTGGTTCTGTTTTTTTGTGATAACTAATTAGCATAGTCTAACCTAACACCCTAAAAATTATGGTTTATCTAAGAATTGCAGAACTTACTTATAATTTATTCGAAAGTTCAAAATTAAGATTTGATTGAACCCAAAATCTCCCTATTTTTTTTTATACATTCATAATTTGTCATTACTGAGCTGTGAGCTCACTCGTTACACGTTTGAGCAATATAAGACTAATTTGAGAACTCCTAAATTAGATTGTTTTAATAACATATTTGATGCTATAGAATGGTTGTAGACCATGGTCTGAACAACGTGTGTTCTAGCAAAACTGTGATTCAAATGTCCCCGTGTATACATTCGGTATGATCGTTAGATTCCCGAAATTCTAACAACCAGTCTAACCAAAGGATTTCGTATTACCCAGTAACTGGGTTGTGGAGGTCAGATAGGCAGTCGCTCCAAGTAAAATACTCGTATCCAGCTGCATCCGGTTAGACTGGAAGCCGACCCCAACATTTTTGGAAAAAGGGCGGCAGATAGATTGAGGCTCTTATTACATGGGTCATGAACATAGTTTGCGAAGTTAGTGTGAAACACCAAATACCGCAATGTTTTTTGAAAATGAAACGGTCGCGACCTATAACTACATTATTTATGACAAAACCAATATTACATTAGTTAGTTTATAAGCTGTTTGTATACTCACCCAAATGGACTATTCATCATCGATACGTTTGGTGGGGCAATTATTTTGAATCTTACCTCTGGCTGAGCTTGACAATTGTACAAGGATCTGTTCAATGTTTGTTTGTGTTCAAACATAGATGAACGCGTAACTATTCTAACTGAACGCAGTCCCTCCAGTATCGCCACGATCACCTCCATCTTTTTTATGAGTGGCTGTACGATCACGGTTGCATCTATAAACGCCTTTAACCTCGGGCGTTAACTAGGTCTCAGTCACAATTATTATGTCGCCACAATCGGCTAAGATATTCATAAAGAATGTGCACTTTGGTGCGGATCCCTCTGCCATTTCAGTACTATATAACTAAGTTGTCAATCATTGTAGAGTATAATTATACAGGTGATCGTCGTACAAGCATTATCTGTTACTACGTAATCGTACGTAACAGGCCAACACGAAACAAACAAGACTCGAAAAAAATTATCAAATAGGTCGACCGTAACAAGCATCATACCAGCCAGTACATACAATGTCTAACTAAAATATAATGTATAGATAAAGCATTTACATGTTTGCCTAGCAAAAAATTAATAGCAATAGTATGCACAAAATTGTTTACATCGTCAATATTCCCACAGGCAAAGCAGTATTTCACGACAGTAAATTCTACCTTTTAAAGGGAGAGTAAGTTTTAATCGTTAGAGTAAGTATAGATAAGGATGAATTCCAACAATAACATAAACAATCCGGCTATTTAACCTCTTTTACAAATTGCCGTGTTATCAGAAGATCGTAGTGCATACAAGGATTACATACACAATAACTTAGACTTTATTATTTTATTCTTATTCCTACGCCCTGTACTTTTTAATTGTTTAATAAATCAAACGTCGGTAAATAGCTTTATTAAACATTATGTTGAAGAAGTAAGGTTGCGTTTAGTGTATTTTGTGAGAAGAGAAATGGCAAAGAATTGCGTTATTTTCCTTTGTAGGTAGGTACTTACGCTGCTTCGCATAAAACTAGGTACCTCAATCAATGAATCAGTCTGTCTAGCCTATTACCAACTATGTTGAGGTCAGCTTTCAGTCTAACCGGATGCAGCTGAATACCAGTGTTTTGCATGGAGCGACTGCCTATCTTGCCATTGCCTTGGTAAGAATGGTTGTCAGAATTTTGGGGTTCTGACTACCCGTAACGACGGTCAAAGATCTACGAATGACAGCCGGGACCAACAACTTAACGTGCTTTCCGAGGCACGGAGTTGTTTCGATAACTAATGGATGGTCACCCATCCACGAAACGACGCGGCAAGAGTTCATTAGTTTATTTTTATGTTATGTGTGCCTATTGGATTGCAATCAAGCCAATGGCCTTTCTAATGGCCAGTGGTTAATGACGCCTGGTCTCTGCAAACAGCAGGCGCGGCGCGGCGGGACGGGACGGCGACGCGACACTGAGCAGTTGTAATGTACTAGATATTACGGACGACGTGGACGCCACACAGAGAGACGGTTACCGTCGCGTCGAGCGGGACGGCTCTGTGTGGCGTCGTCCGTAATATCTAGTACATTACAACTGCTCAGTGTCGCGTCGCCGTCCCGTCCCGCCGCGTCGCGCCCGCTGTGTGCAGAGACCTTTTTATCTGCAAAACCAGAGACAGGCACTATGTACGGTCAGTGCTGTACATTACCTGACCCCTTTTACAAGGAAGAAGAGGGGAAGAGGGAGTCGAGAGGGAGTATGCAAGTCACTGATTACAATGGCTAATGTGATTTAAACATTTTGAACTTGTCAGCATGAGTTCAAAATGCTTAAATCACATTAGGTATTGTAATAATAATATGTAGGTATGTATAGTGTACTAGGTATAGCATTGACATCATTATTTTAACAGTCATTGGTGCCGATTCTCTTGTCACAAAATACTCTAAAATAAACTAAAAATCACCAAAATTTAGTTTATTCCTGTCAAACGACGATTTCCCATTCTGAAATTGACTAAAGTGACATAACTTAACTATATTTTAGTTTGACAGCACTGAGATGGCACTGAGATTATAATTTAGGGAAAATGGCAATTTTGCTTTTCTGAATTTTACGTTTTTCATTGAAAATTTTGATTGTCTCAACTAAATCTGACTATTTTAAATCGTGATTAAAAAGGTGTGGAATAAAATTAGTTGTCATGAACTAAAATTCACACCACACCTCGAATTCAGATGCAAAAACAGTACTGTATCTTTTTTTCTTTTCTTTTTTGCTTAGTATCTCGAAAAGGGTGTGTCCTATCGCAAAAATAATGAAATTTTCGACCCCCTTTATAAAATGCGTTAACTTCTAAAACTCAACGTACTGGTAATAATTTTTCATATTTTCCATACAAAATGTGAATAATTCCATACAAAACATGTCGAGGCTGCACATAAAGCGCGCCTCCGGCTCTAAAAAATAAATCACGAGGTATGGCAAACCAGTACCACGTGGAGTCGCAATTGCCAAAATAATTTGATTTTAGGTGTGTCAAAATTATCTTTAAATTTAAGGAGAGATTTTATTTTGCAGAATAGCTTTAAGATTCTCATAGCCAAAAGTAAGGAATTTTAGTGATAATTTAGTTCGGTGTACAACAGAATCGGCACCATTGTGCTTTTAAGCCACCACAAATTACAATACATTTGGGAGGATGTTTCAATGGCGCCTTCAAAATGATTAATTTATTCACAACGTAGAATTATAAAAATAGCATATTCATAAAGCAATAAGTTTAAAACAAAAAGTTTAATATTTACTCAACGATCATAATAAAATAACTTCATAAAAATGCAATAATTTTCCATTTTATTGCATAATTTAATGCAAAATATTGCAACCAATAAATTTATAAACATAAAACATTATTGCACGTAACTATGTACGTAAGCATTATAAATGATTACTATTTATTAATTAACTACCTAAATATAAAGATAGGAAGTGATAAGATCTGAAATAAACCTAGTATCTACTAGAGCCACGCGTATCTACTAAGTTTAAGGACAAATAGGTACATAGCAATATTGGCATTTTGTTTGCTACAATACCATTTTATTTGTTATTTATTTAGGACTAGCTTTTGCCAGCGATTTCGCCCGCGTACAGGTCGGAAATTATCCCACGGGAACGTACTACCGGGATAAAAACTAGTATTTGTGATAAGCCAGGTTTTAAACTATCTATGTACTAAATTTCATCCAAATCCGTTCAGCCGTTTTTGCGTGATTGAGTAACAAACATACCTACAAACTTTCACATTTATAATATTTATAGGATCTACAACAAAATATATACTACACCACAGTCTAGTGGTTTCTTTATAGAGGTTTGTTATAATATTCTGGGGCAACTGTATCCTATATATGTATGTATGTATATTTATAACCACGTACCAAAAATGATTAAAGAGCATCCTTTAGGAAGGTTTAAAAAGTTCCTTAAAAAATTACTAATTCAAAAATTCTCTGTATCAGATTTTTTAAATGATAAGACTATTTAACGTCCAATGTTCATATATTAAGTAATTAAATAGCTTTAAGTAAATAGAATAATTTGTAGTATAAGTTAATAAAAAAAGGCAGGTCTTTGAAAAGTAACCCCGTATTTTGTGTTATATTATTTAATTAATTGCAGTGTCTATTTATAATCCCTATCTTAATCGTTACTTATATAACAACAACAGCAAAGCACAAGTAAAAAAAATAAAACACCATAATACGATCGGCCTGGGCTGTAAAGGACCGGTTGAAATGCAAATGATTCGGAAGAAACATGTTTCTATAAATACCTACGTAATACAAAGCTGCTAAACTAAACCAGAGCCACTAGTGCTGCTGAGATACTCCGCCTCGGAAAGGACAAGGAGAAATTGTCAGAGTTGATGGCCAACCTTTAGTGCAATAAAAGAGAGAGGCAAGAAAAGGAGCAGAACATAAAACCGAATAACATACGTAGCCGGAGCCTCGCTTCATAACCCTACCGCAGGTACACTTTTAGGGTTTTCTTTTTAAAGCATATTCATCAGTTTTAAGCTAACTCTGAGATATACAAACAGAATAAGCTTTACATTTTTAAGTTTTAAGGCTACAATGGCCTAACTTAAGGGATGTGTACTGGTAGCATCTGACAAAATGATCTAGTATTTAAAAATCTACTCTTAACTCCATTCTGATGTTGACGTTTTCTCGTATCATATGACTACTAAGCCTGGCTTACAAGGTGCGATTTAATTGCCCGTGCCATTCCATAAGTTGAAGCAATAATAAAAGTTGCACCATTTAAAAAGTGTTAGACGATGCAAGTAATTTTTTGCTTCAATTATAATATCTGTCACAGGAAAGAAATATGCGACGTGTAGATCATCTTCTTTAGATAGTGGTGAAACAAGGCCGAAACAAAAGATTTTTTGTAGAAACAAACCTTTTGTTGACAACGCTTCTGAACCTCGTAGCGTTGATCGCGCTTTTGGTCCACATTATATTATTATCACGACACGACCACTCCGGCGGAAAGGCACTGACACTCTGATTAGCCGACAATAGCGTACAATACACATTATCTTGAAAACATTCTTATCAGTTCTGAGATAGTAAAATAATAACGACTACGCTTTAATTTTTGAAAACATTGGTGCCGATTCTGTTGTACACCGAACTAAACTAACTAAACTATCACTAAAATTCCTTACTTTTGGCTATGAGAATCTTAACGCTATTCTGCAAAATAAAATCTCTAAATTTAAAAATAATTTTGACACATCTAAAATCAAATTTGACAATTATTGCGACTCCACGTGGTACTTGTTTGCCGTACCACGTGATCTTTTTTTAGAGCCGTAGGCGCGCATTATGTGCGGCCTCGACTTGTTTTGTATGGAATTTTTTACTTTTTGTATGGAAAATATAAAAAAATATTACCAACACGTTGAGTTTTATAGGTTTACGGGTTGCAAAGGGGGTCGAAATTTTCATTATTTTTGCGATAGGACACACCGTTTTCGAGATATAAGCAAAAGAAAAGAAAAAAAGATGCAGTACCGTTTTTGCATCTGAAGTCGAGGTGTTGGTGTGAATTTTAGTTCATGACAACTAATTTTATTCCACACCTTTTTAATCGCGATTAAAAATAGTCAGATTTAGTTAAGACAATCAAAATTTTTGGTGAAAAACGTAAAATTCAGAATAGCAAAATTGCCATTTTCACTAAATTATAATCTCAGTGCCATCTTAGTGCTGTCAAACTAAAATTTAGTTAAGTTGTGTCACTTTAGTCAATTTCAGAATGGGAAATCGTCGTTTGACAGGAATAAACTAAATTTTGGTGATTTTTAGTCTAGTTTAGAGAATTTTGTGACAAGAGAATCGGCACCAGTGTCTGTGGTGAATGTAGAAACTGGATTACCGATTGGGACGAGTTTTACTCGATTTGGTAACAGGTATCGACTATTAAGTGCGCAAGAGTGGTTTTTTGTTTCAACGTCTATCTAGTACTAGTGCGTCCTTCACTGACGGCATTCTATTCTAGACCATTAAGGGTCTGTACCTCAAAAGGAATAAACGGAACAGCAAGACGCTTTTAGCCGCTAAGGCCTTTATCTATCTATATGATAGAACCGAGAATCTAACGTTTTGAGTAAAAAACATTAATTTTTTTATTTTATCTTTTTTCCTCAGTAAGTTAAAGAAATATTCAAAGACCTTTTTCTCGGAAACGGTGCGTTGTAGGACCATGCTTCTCGAAGTTAAATGGTTTCTATAGACAAGGTTAACCCCTCAGATGTGTTTATAATATTATGATCTGTGGTTAACCCGATAGGTACCTATTGCAACACACGACGATTTCTTTGTTATTTTTACTTTTTTCTTAATTATTAGAGCTAATTATGTTTTTGTATGCACGTGTTTCTGTGACAAAAAAGGTCAATTTATGAGAGAAAAATCGTCCTACGCCCAAAAAGCTACACTCCAACCAAATGTTGTTTGAATTGTACCCACACCAAAAGTATATAAGAATCCCTAGTTTTTTATTATATTTTTTGTACTAAGGATACTTTTTAGTAAATTTCGTAATTTGAATAGGAATAGTTTTTGAATTCCGGTCAAAAGATCAAAATCTTGTGTCAAGTCGAATTCGTATATAATCCTGCGGTTTGAGGCCAAATCAGTAAAATTTCTGCCATACTTCTGACCGGAATCAATACAAAAGAACGTTATCATGGAGAGAAGACGTCATTTGAGCCGAGAAGTAATGATCAGAGCCGTGGGAATGTTGGAAGCTGGTTCTAGGCAACGTGCTGTGACAATCGCTCTGGGCACTACGCAGAGTGTATAAGTCGACTTTGGACACGTTACCGCATCACTGGCAGCGTGGCAGAGCGACATGGAGGACGAGCTCGCATCACCACACGTAGACAAGATCGTTACATACAAATTACTGCTCGATTAAAACGTACAATGGCCGCGATGATGTTAGTTCTTCAGGGATGTTAATAAGCGATCAAACCATAAGAAATCGCTTGTATGAAGGCTCCGTTCCCGAAGGCCGCATAAGCGCGAAATATGGATGCCGTACACACACCAGAAAATCTTTTTCGTCTGTTACAACGGTCGTGGCCGCCATTCGGCAACGTGATTTGGATGTACTGATATTGAGTATCGAATCCCGGCGGAAATACAAAGTACTTACTAATTGTTTATTTTACACAATAAAAACCCTTTTAAAACTTTTTTTATTACATTTTAATGTCAGGTTTAACTAAGGTAAACATTAGCAAAAATCGCGAAAAGTCTTTGATAATGCAAAAGCAGATGGTACTTCGTCGATCTATATAAACGAAGAAGACATTTTATTTACTTAATCAATCTAAATATACATTTTTATTTAATTTCACTATAGCAATTAAATATTTAAAACCTTTATCTCTTGATACTTTTGATGTATGTACCTAATTGGAAATGGTTATGGTATGGTAAAACAATATTGCCTCTTTTATCTTTTTAACCAGCATTGTGGCATTTCCTTCTAAACTTATCTTTAATTATTTAATTATGAGTACCTACATGGTAGATAGTTGAACATGAACAAAGATTAATTTGAACACATTATTTTCTATCTTTGGTATTGTACTAAATTACAATACGTAGGCATACGTATGTAACACCATTTAATCCTGCCAGCATGTCTGTGCATGGCTGAACAATACTGAACATGCTCGAAATTAAAGGTCAAAAGGGCAATCACCATTTACGCCATGCGGAAAGACGGCTTGCTTATTTAAATATTTGGCTATAGCAAAGAACAGCCGATATATTGTGTAAAAATCTCAATGTGATGGTGTGATATAAAGTGTGCCGTTATTCCACCTGATGCTAGAGATGAATAGTATCGACTCACTTCACCTAAGTTTTCATGCTGTGATTTTTACAGAACATACTGGTTGGACTCTGCTTATAACAACATTTTCTTTTACAAAAGGGTTTTAACATTATTGTCTTTATTGCTGTAATGTACACCCATATATATCATTTAAGGGTCATACAGTAATAGGAGCCGAGCCTATACCGGGCCCAATCTATTAAAAAAATAACACAACACATTGCCCGACCAAGGAATTGACCTCAGGATCGTAGGCTCAGCAGTCGCGCTTGCAACCAATTAATGAGCGACCAAGATTTGCATGAACTTCCAGTTCTCCAAAAAAAAAAGTTAAATTTGAAATATTTCAATTTATTAAGCGTCCAGTCCAGTCAATCAAACCCAACCCAATCCTAGCCAAGCAACAACATCAGCCAAGGCATCATCGACATCATTCGAGATTACTCCGGGATCACCAGCCCCGGGAGCAAAGCGTCCTATTGTTCAGTCTAATCGAAGTGCAAGGCCACTGAGCAAAAGGGTGGGTTCAAATCCCGCAACGGCACTTACGATATTGAATGTGAAACAAGCAAACAAATAAAGTATAACTTACTCCATCAATCAAAAACGCCAAACAAGACCTCTTGAGCCGCAAGGGTTGGTTTGCCTAATCTGAAAAGTAATGGAACTCCATATTTTGCACTTACATAAGGACACCGCCTCTAAATAACACAAATTATATACGTAACTTAACGGACCACGGTCAAGTCTTTGTATTCTTTTTGGTATCTGATCTTGGCGGTGGCTGAATCGAGGCCGAGTGCCGACTCGCCTCTCGCCCCGCGCGCCCCCTCGCCCCGCACCGGAAGTGGCGCGTGGGGCGCACGCGACGACACCCCACCCCCCGCGCCCCGGCCACCCCGCAGCCCTCTGTGACGAAACATGCAAATTTCCTCGACCTCCTAAGGCCACGATACAGATCTAGGTAGGTGAAAATGCGTTACAAATGTATTTTCCGCCTTCCTGTTCTCTCTAACAAGGTCGCGGGGTGAAAGATCTAGGTGATCCTTTGCTATATAATATACATCGTAATGACGCCGATATCAACCTTATTCTGAAGTTTATTATGAAAATAAAGCCCTATACTTCAACCCAGTATACGTGAAAATTTTCGTCTGGAAAACTTCATGAGTTTCGTAAAAAAAACATGTTTTTCGCGTATTTTCGTCTGAGAAAACGTTTTTCTTTTAAAAAACATATAAAAAAATAAACTGCATGTGTTGTCCCACTGGAGGACATAGGGCTCCCTTTCCTTTTTCCACGCAACACTTTAAAAAAACTGTAATACTTTACAACATAAAAAATTGTTTCTTCACAAAAATATTGTTGGTAGGTATTTGCGGAATACCAACGCTGAAAAAGCTGTTGACTCATCGAGCACTGACTTGGCTGTTTAATTCCATTACTAAATTGCAACACCTTTCAATATATCGAGTGTATCATATCATGTCAAACTGAACAATTCCACTGTACAGAATACTGAAAGTGTTTCGCTACAAGATTAAAAATTATAAATCAGTCTATTAACGAAATTAAAATTGGCGTAAAAAGAAATAAAAATGTTGAAAGACATAGCTTGTATGTATAATGACTCATTTTATGTTTGTATGTATGTCAGAGGTTTATTTTTTCCTTAGCCATGATTGATTCCTTTCAGAGTTGTGCTTTTTGCAGCTGTCCAAAGGGGTGAATTCCCGCCATACCTGCAATTTAAAACTACTGTGGTAAAACGGAAATTGAAACATTAGTTTCAACTTAGAAAGAAAGGTAGAACGGGTCTGTTTGAAAAAAATTTGAGATATTTGAAGGGAAAAACCTCACCACAGTAACAAGCACGGGTCCCGCGACAAATCATAAATGGGTCAATTCATGGGACGCTCTGAGACATCGCTCGGGAGTTTGTTTGTAAATCCAGCCGGGCGCACCGCCGCCTTTATTTACTCGAATCATGCAAGAAGTCGGCCCGCGCTACGCAATCGTGCCGCAGTCATGCTCCGCCCGCCCAACGAATAACATACTCGAAAAGCTCGAGCCATGGCCGTCCGTGATACCCTGTGCAGTGCTTCGTAAATGTGATACTGTTATGTGACGATGTCGCAGGCCGCCGGCGGCAAGAAGGGAGGCAAGGGCCCCCCTAAGAAAAATGTGGATGAAGACAAGATCCCGCCGGTTAAGGCCGCAGACGAGGTTAAAGATGAGACTTCTTCTAACAATGGTGATAAAAAGGAAGTTAAGGAGCTCAATGGAACGGAGAGCGTGGTCAAACCTCCGAGTGCGGGGATTAACATCCGGGAGGTGGCGGCGAGGATCCTCACACTGGCGCAGAAGGGGGAATGGCCAGCAGTGGAACAGACCCTCAAGGTTCTGGAGAAGCTGGTGGCGGCTGGCGGCGAGGATGCCGTCTCCGTGCCCATGGCAGGCATCCTGGATCCGGTAATGTTCTATTTCATGTTTATTACGGTATACCTTCTGTCAACTCTATGTTGTTACGAAACGATCTAATTCTCTAACGCTGTTCTGAATTATATTCTGGTTTTCAGTCGGTGTCATATATTGCAGAAATCTTTCTGAACGTTATTTATACGATTGGTTTTAATTTCGGGCATAATTTATTAAATATCGGTGTAGTAGGCATTATGGAGTAGCGGTTTCTATGGTTTCAGGTCGACGCTTGGTAGGTAGGTACTTCAAGGCTTATAGAATGGATCTGCCGATTAGATAAAGAGTATTTATGGAAGGATTCCACGTTTTCTTAAACTGACCTGGTGGCCAGTTAGAAGATGGTGGAGAAAGGTACTATGAAGGGGCAGAATGATATTGTACTTGCTTGAAAATTAATTTCTATATTTTCAACAGTAGGTACTGTTTGTTCATGGTTAAGTCGAGCCAGACAGCTCTGGTTTAGTTTTTGTTTTGGTGACTGAGCGCCGTCCAAATATCGTGCAGGGAATGCGAGGAGAATTTTTAACACCTTCGCGTTTAAGTGATTCGGGAAACGTCAAAAATGCTTTTTCTAATTTGTTGCAGTTAGTTGGTAGCTACATTTATGTTGAGTTTTTAATTGTTCTTCATGTTAAGATAATATATAGGTATGTATATATATTATACCTTTAGTATAAAATTACACATATACCCACGTTTCTTCTGTTAGGAAACTTGACTTCTAAAGCGTGTTTCATTATCTATAGCAAGGCAGTACTGTGTGTCATCAAGAGCGTTATATTCACGTGTTTCAACTAATATTTCTGACTACTCCAAAAAAGTAAGAAGCCAGCCCTACACCGTACTTTATTACACATAACAATGGCCTTGTTTTAAGTCCAAATTAATTCCAGGTACACCTATTAGAGATGTCCTTCATATTTTCGTTAGCCGCGTGGTCGCCAAAGGTCTTAATCGTATCGAAACCTTCAACCTTCTTGCTTCACTCATTTATGGCTGCTTCGTAATCATTACTTGTATTATTAGAAATTAACAAACAAAAACTAACAGTTATTATTGTTGCTCACAATCTTGTCTTCATAACTTTACGATTTTTCAATTATTCGCTTTCGCCCTTTAAAAATACATTTTCTGATAAACTGACAAAATTATAGTATTTTGGGAGCATTTACCTAATTGTCATTAGAAAATATTGTTTGTAGGAAACAAACAATATTTTATTTATTTAATCATATTGTTGCGTGGTTTTTGGCATAGAAATGATCAGTCATAATCATAAATGATAATGTTAAATGATTTTATTTCTGTAAGTAGGTTTTTACTTTACAAACACTTTTAAACTTCAATCATATTTTTTTTTAAACTAGATGAGGTCGCATCTCCACATTCATCATCCCTTTATATGTAGTATGTAGGTAAGTACTAGCTTTTGCGCGCGGTTGTGGAGGTGGAGGTCGAATAAAATCCTGACAATCCTTCTCCAATTAAAATACATCTAAACTTACCTATGTGCCAACTCTCATGGGTTCGGTCAAACGGTGTTGGAGTTTACTCCAGACTCACAAAATGTATTACTTACCTATATTTATAAAAAAAAATACTCCCAACACACAACTGAAGTTTCTATTAATTCAATCATGATTCGAAAGACACGTAGCGCCATCTAGCGTCCTAAAGCAATTGTGATCCTCAAAAGTTATTATTATTTCCCTCGGGAACAGTACTTTTTCTGGATAGGTACCCCATGTCTTTTTCTGTACCCCTTACAACGAATATGCAAAATTTTATGCTGATCGGTTCAGTGGTTTAGGCGTGAAAAGGTAACAAACAAACAAACTTACTTTCGCATTTTTAAAGAATTGGGATAACCTTTCAAATGGACACTGGACTCTAAATGAGCACACCAAAAGACTCAATGAATAGAGGCCTAGACAACGTGACATTCTGTAGTAGTAGTATAGAAAAGTATGAAATGTAAGGGATGGACATAAGTTGTAGTATAGAAAAGTATAAATGTATGGGAGGGACATAAGCCACCGAAACGCTGCCAATCCAGTTCAAAGCCGTCGTTGAATTATGAAACGCTTTGAAAGCGATTGCCACTTGTCTAGGCTCTCAAACAGCAGTACAAAATATGGTAATCTATCGATGGCTGTTTGTTTAGCAAAGACAATTCATTGTGGAATTTACTTTTTTATTCAAAGTTATCATAAAGATATTAGAATACAGGTTGCTGCTGTGAGCAACTTACAACCATCTTTGGCAGTTGGTCCATCTTACTTATTGGTTCCCCGACCTACTGGTCGAGGAACCAATTTTACGACCACATTTTTAGCTCTTGCGGACCACTGTCTGCAAGAGCTAAAAATGTGCTCCGAGGAAAGTTTAAAATTTCAAACTTTTTTCGTTTGGATACCGAACAACGATAAAATTAATACCGAATTTAATTTTCCATAAACATTTTTGTGTTTTCTATTATATTAGTGCCTAGCTAAGTTTTTAATGCACTTTTAAGTGTAACGATAAGTAGGTATTTTTGTTTGCTTAATTTACATTGACACTACACTATTATATATACATTTTTTATTGCGTTGACTTGGAAAGTTGATTTTTTAGAGCTCTAAGGTACCGTAGACCTACTTGTAGTATTAATTTCAACTTGATACTTTTACGCGTTCCTGAAAAAAAGGGTCTTGACAGACATACAGACGAACAACGAAGTGATCCTACAAGGGTTCCGTTTTTTTTCCTTTTGAGGTACGGAACCCTAAAAACGTTGGGAAACAGTGATCTAACTCAATGGAAACCAAACTAGAATTAACATTTTTTACAGCCATATATATTTTACACTTTGCTTGTCTAATATGTACTTAAGGTTGGTTTACTTAGCTTCTACTTAATATACAGGGTGGCAGAGACATCGACGCGCCAAACTGTAACCATGAATTCAACACATGATTCTAGACACCTTTTTTTTTGAGATTTGGAAATCGTAAATTACTTCTCCCGCTCTGGGCGGAGCGGGGGGGCGTGTCAGACTCTTACTGACTAAAACCCACCCGTGTTCCTTCAGTTGCCTGTGCCAGGGGCCAAGGTAACCCTTTCGGATTTTCCCGCAACCCCGGCAGGCATCAGCCCTAGTGGACCCCATCATTGTTGCTGACATCT
Organism: Brachylomia viminalis; assembly: GCA_937001585.2. Taxonomy (NCBI): domain Eukaryota; kingdom Metazoa; phylum Arthropoda; class Insecta; order Lepidoptera; family Noctuidae; genus Brachylomia; species Brachylomia viminalis. The sequence goes on along the minus strand of OW443302.2, from coordinate 5,248,934 downwards.
CTTTGAGGCGTGCGTGGAACAAAACGCGCCTTCGACCCGGGCCTGGTCCTTATCGGACGGCGAGCTAATGATTCTAGACCCCTAGCGTAGAAAATTAAGTAACGTATCAAATAAAAATTGCTGTTTCATAGAAAAGCGCAATACCCACGCGGTCAAAATGTATGGATTATCAGATTTTTTTCAAATAACCGACAAAAAATTCAACGCAGGGTTCAGAATTATGTACTGAATCCATACGTCGTCGATGGCCCTGCAACCCTGTATAATTATAACATTAATGTAGTAAGGAGGTGGATTTAATCGCTAAAATACACAAGACCAAAGCGCCTGCAGCGTGCAGCGACAGGCATAAAGCATTACAACGTTTCGCGACTTGCTCGTTATGACTAGTTGTTGCTCGTTTTGTTCATTTGTTACATTTTGTTTTATGTCTTAATGTCTTTTAAAGCTTTTTGTTTTCAATTTTGCGTTTGATGAGGTTGTTTTGATATTGCTATCATAGATACACAATTATTACAGAGCAGATTATTATTTTTTTTTTTTAGATTATTAGCAGAGTTGTACAGCACATCCAAATTCCGTCAGTTCCTTATTTTATCCTCGTAGTTTGTCGCATGAAGTTTCAATTGCCAGTAACTGAGCAAATAATTATTATAATCCAGGATGCTACAGAACATTTACAGAAAACCCCAAGAACCCTTTACTCAGTCTGGGAATCAAACCCCCAAACCTCACGATGCACTATTTCACTAACTTATAATACCGATCAGACCAACCTACTCACAAAACAATAGCTCTCAGTGAATTTTTAGGTTATGATCGTATTTCTCAGTATTCCCGATCAGAGCAACTGTAACAGTCACTGCAATATTAAAGTATCGTTATTACCTAAACTAGAAGATACTTTGTAATTGTGTAATCTCTACACCATCGGGTGAAAATAGGAGTTAAAAGAACGCCGAAGAAATAGCGCTGATAAAAGCATCATGTGTCACAGATTCACAATAATTATATCAATCGAGGATCAAAATATTATTATAATTTATGGTAATACTTGCACAACGAAAACCGCCCTTACAGCTACGACGTAAAGCTGGTGCTGTCAATGACAAATTGATACCACTGATGTGCAGTTTACTGCGTAATACCATTTTGTACTTTTTTTAATGTCAAACAATAGAAAACAGCCCAACTCTTTTTGAGCAACGCTTACTTTTCACAAATATATTTTTTCTCTGTGGTTTCTTCACAGTTTGTATCCCACACTTAGCCCCTTTGCCCAAAAAAGTAATTTAGTGTATGCACTAATTTAAATTCCCCTCGTTTTTCCGGAAACACAAAAACTCCAATAAAAAGTTGACACTGAAGGAATTGACGATCGTCATTAACTAAGTTTATACAATCAGCTTGATACTTAAATTATTTTGCTATCAGATTATGTCATGAAAACACGCGTAGAAACCTTTGAAGAGCTATAGGAACGTATATAACTACGAGTATGTACTTAAGGTCTGTTCCAAAAGTATCGAATGAAAGTGGAAACAAATACCGTTCGGGTAAATTCTTACGCAATCAGTCTCTAAAGGGAATTATAAACTTATTCATCTGTATTTAGAACGATTAAACTTTATTAAATATCTCACCACTTTCTCCGACAAGTATTGTTTAAATAACATTATTAAATTGTAAGTACTGATTTTTTAAATCGTCGACGAAAATTGAGGTTATAAAATTAACCTCAATTTTCAAATGAAAAACATATAAGGTGGTTTAAAACTAGAATATCAGTTATTAATAATCAAATCAAAACACTCAATTTACAAGTGGGCCAACAAGTTGGCATCCACAGGTACCTAGGTACGTTTTCTGATCCATTTGTTTACATTCTCGTTAGAGACTTTTGGAATAGACTATAGGAGGAAGTAAGAGTAGAATATTTATCTAGATACGTATAGTCTATTCCAAAAGTATTCTATATTTTTTTGTTTCATAAATTAGCATATTACTATTCATTGACTACTGTAAAAATGGCCGTGATTAAATTATCTTAACCGATGCAGTTTCATTTTGAAAGTTTCTTCTATACAGGCTAATAAATAAACATTTTTAGTGAAAGAACCAACCGAAAATTTTATTAGACTATACTGAAAAAGAAAAATGTGATAGAATAGTATAAACTTTTCCATTATCTATGATTTAATTTTCAACCAAATACAGAAAAGATATCAAAACTACTCACTTATATTAACCATCTACGTTAAACTCCGTTGGTCTTCAGTACAAAAACTCTAGAAACTTCCATATTTCCAAAAAGTAAGAACAACTGCTGCCGCAGATACGGCTCGTATATTTGAAACATGGCAGATCCCGGAGATTAGGGTTGAATTTTTATTGAATAGCTTTCAATCACGTCATGTGCTCATCCATAGCCACTGGTTCAAAAACCTAAGCGGGTATCGGTTTCTTGTTTTACCAAAAAATATCTTTACAATCGATGATTTAGTTGTGTGCATTTTTCATAGATTTATAGTTGCACGATCGTCTTTGATATTAAAAACTTGTCATTTTATAATTTTGTGTGATGTAAAATCGGTTTCAATATCTCTGAGAACTTCGTACATTTTTTGTTCCGACTTTAATCTACGTTGTTGGTAATCTTCTTTGAACCCGTACGGATATAGTTTTGTTTAAGATCACATCTATTCCGTCTTTTCACATATCACTGATTAATGTTCAATTCACCTAGTAAAAGATAACGTGAATTTTACTGTTGTTTGCCGTATATATTATGTAAACAAACATAGACTCCTGCGATCGCTTGTTGGTAACGAATAAAATCACGGAAAATATCGACACAATTACCTACCTGAAAAATATAGGAACATTCGCGAGGGCTTCCCTGTCCTAATTCTCAAAAATGATGGTTTTCTAAAGCTAAAATAAATAGTATCGTGTATATCGCAGTTCAGGGGAGGTTCACGTTAAATTTTTGTGTTGGTTCCTGTGGAGGGTCGGTATGTCTGTTCGATATCTTGGCAACGGATCGCGTGCCTGTCTGTCGCTCAACGAGACATCTTTCTACGTTTTTACTGCCTCTACAGGGGATGCCGTACAGCCGGATCGATCAGAACTATCGCCATATATGATTTGTTTTGCTATTCGCGTGAGATAGTCCATTTTGAATTCTTGTCTCTGTGAGCATAAATCAATATTCGGTTGGTTGTACTTTATGTGGTAGTGACTTCCTAGACGATGTGCATGTTGAAGGTCTTAGCAAGCATGTTACAATGTGAGATATTACCACAGTGACATGAACTTATGTGCTACATTGATTTTAAATCGAAAAGCGTCGCGATTTCAAGCATATTTGCGATTTTTAAACAGTTTTTTACTATTTCATAATTTTCTTACGACGTGACAACTATCTTTAGGTGCCTACTTAGTTGCTGATAAATATGATTTTAGTCAGTATTTCAGTTCAATTCATCAATTCAATAAAAAAAAACAACCGAAAGTCGGGGACAAAAAACGAAAATACAAAACCAAAGACACCGACTTCCGAAATTTAAGTTATTTTTCATTTTGTAGTGTTTTTTTTTGGAAGTCGGTTATTTTTTAAGTTTTTATTTTTAATTTTTTTGTTGCGGTTGCGGAGGTAGGTCCCCACAAAAAATCGTATAGGTACCATTACATGCTATGTATTTTTTGTATAAATCAAGCTTGAATACTATACATGTGCTACAACTAGCAACCAGTCGCGAAAATTTTTTAACTAACTACTAACTTTGATAAAAAAATGTGGATCTACCCTGATATACTGAATACATCTGCGTAACCCTTTCAAGTGTACAGGCCTGATGTTATATTGTGTGATTGCGTAAATAATGCATATTTATGCGATAGCAGCAATCACGGTTGTTTTGTTGTCATTTCTTGAAGAGTTACGTCGTCTGTCTCCGAAACTCATCATCAGATCTATATGAAATTTAAATGGAACCATTTTGGAATAATCCTCTTTCGAACAAAAAAATATTTTGCAATTCCGTCTATATATGACGGAGTTATGCCCGAACATACCTATATAAAAAATATATAAACATCCTCCTTTTTGAAGTCGGTTAAAAATACTAAAAACGTTAAAAAAAGACTAGTCAAAATAATTAAAGTCTACTTAAAAACAAATACGACTACTACTTTTTCTGGCGCTTTCGCCTTAAGAGTAGGTTGGACGCACAGATAAATAATATATATATATTATGTGGTTGGACAACAGGTACTCCTTGGATGTGAGTCATTAAGTCTACTAACGGATGCTGAATATCCCAAATAATATAATTATATGTAGTTGGACGACAAGCACTCCTTGTATGTGAGTCATTAAGTCTACTGACGGATGCTGAATATCCTAAATAATATACATCTAAATGTTTGGACAACAGGTACTCCTTGGATGTGAGTCATTAAGTCTACTAACGGATGCTGAATATCCCAAATAATATAATTATATGTAGTTGGACGACAAGCACTCCTTGTATGTGAGTCATTAAGTCTACTGGCGGATGCTGAATATCCTAAATAATATACATCTAAATGTTTGGACAACAGGTACTCCTTGGATGTGAGTCATTAAGTCTACTGACGGATGCTGAATATCCTAAATAATATACATCTAAATGTTTGGACAACAGGTACTCCATGGATGTGAGTCATTAAGTCTACTGACGGATGCTGAATATCCTAAATAATATATATGTGGTTGGACGACAGGTACTCCTTGGATGTAGGTCATTAAGTCTACTGACGGGTGCTTAATATCCTAAATAACCAAAATAATTGAAAGCAGGAAAAGCCTGTAAGGCTTGCCCCCATTTGCACCGAAAATCTTTAAGTGTTTGAAGGTGACAGAGATAGAATATGTTTTAAAATACGTCTAGCGTAGAAGTCATTCCGTTATTTGTTGTGAAAATGGGCCTGAGAATGTTCTTTATTTTGTTTTGTAAATTATTTCCACAATTAGGTTACATAGTTTGAAAAACATTGGTTACAAACCATTCAAGTGTGGAAATTACAGATATTCTATTTTTGGCGCCGCGTTTACGACATGGCCGCGTGCTACAGAAGTAGTGGTCGTCAATTAAAGGCTAAATCTTAATAGAGCGGTGGCTTGGCGTGTTCTAAGTATGCCAGACGGCGGGCCGCGCCATTGCTGATGGATTCAACGGAAAATCGTTACAGGACTCTATTAAAGCTGAAGATAACATGTTGATTTGTGCATATGAGTAGAAAGAAAGTCGTTCAGTTGAATTACTAAGTTTTTCTCATGACTTTGATAAACTGGTATCCAGGATGCTATTCCAGTTTTTTGTAAAAGTGGATACAATAATTAAACTGTTCATATAGCACAGTTGCTAAGCTAAGCTATATAATATAGCTAAGTGGATGTTTGGTTTTCGCTTTACATTAACGATTTAGCTACGTGCTAGATGGGTAAGAAGTTATACCTACATATAACAGAATATGAAAAACTATTTCACCCATAAAAAACATTATGGCCAGTAGTGAACGCCGAAAAAATAGGTAGTTTCCTGCCTACATTACTGTACCTACTAACGAAGCCCAACATGACATCAATATCAAGACTTCGTCATCTCAATAACTGTCGAGGAGCTCCCAGTAATTCGTAAGCTAAGATGGCGAACCAAACGACCCCTATTTCCGCCTAAAAGCGATATTTTCACCTCCCGGCCTACATTTCAGGTGTAAATCGAATATAAGCCGCCAACTGACCATTTCTGTGTCAAGGGTAAAAGCTTGGAGTTTTGCGTGTTTGCCTGCCCGTTTCTCGGTAATCGATGGGAGATTTTCGACCTTGGGTCCACCACATCCTTGGCTACTGCTGACCTGTCTAATACTTAAGGCCACTGTTATTCGAATGCGGTTTGGTGGAATGAGGGAAGTTGAAGACTCGTAAAAACACGGAAATTCTTGGGGTGGGCGAGTTCGTCGATTTTTGTTCGGCTATGCGGCTTGCGGCACTGTTTTAATTGGGAAATATGTAACATAAATGTAAGTACGTTTACCTGTTAGGAAACTTCGCTAGATTGAAAATTCCCAGTATTTTATGCTTATTGAATTATGTAGGTGTTAGTCGTTATGTGTATTCGTTCACATCTGATTAATCAGAGGTGAAAGCTTTTGATATTGAACAGCAAACACATACCTATGTTGGCTAGGTATTGCATACTTTTTACCACTCCACTTTTGGAAGAAAACCTCAACTTTTATGGTGTATCGATTTCAAAGAACATTTTTATTACACTTTTATAGCTTTCTCAAAAACATTGCACGTAATACTCGTGCATAATAATGACTGAAAGCGATCATTCATTATTTTTTGTACCGCAATTGTCAAGAACGTGCAGAAGACTAACTGATGAAGGGTGCATACAAATGAATAGTATTTATTTCACCGTATGGCTGTGAACACAGTGAGTTTATAATCTATCTCGCGAGATTAAAAACTGCCGATAAATTCTAAACTTTAGCATACGGCTTACAACATAACGTATTCATTTTCAATAGTTTATAATCTATCCATTTCAAACCGTCAAATTGTGAACGAACCTGCACTTACCGACAGAATTAACAACATGTCCGATCTAATCACCCGTACAACCTGTCCCTCATTTGTCGGTCTTGGCGGTAGCCGAATTGATAACAGTAAGCCAGGGAAGCGAAGGAGGAGGCGGAACGCGTGAGGGAGAGGCACAATTTGCGCCCTCACGCCCCTAGCCGCCGCAGGAGACGCCCTGGGCGTCGGGAATCGCAGGCCGATTCCCGGCCACCGTAGGCGCGGGCTTGCGAACGGCGAGCAATGGGCAGCTCGCCGTTCGATAAGGACCAGGCCCGGGTCGACGGCGCGTTGTGTTCCACGCGCGCCTCAAAGAGATGTCAGCACCAATGACGGGGTTTGCTAGGACCGATGCCTGCTAGGGTTGCGGAAAAGTCCAAGAGGGTTACCGTGGCCCCTGGCACAGGCAACTGAAGGAACACGGGTGGGTTTTAGTCAGTAAGAGTCTGACACGCCCTCCTGCTATGCCCAGAGCGGGAGAAGTTATTTGATGATTTCCCAACCACAAAAAAAAATAAGGGCACCCCGACCAAATGAGTAAGTTTAGGTTAAAACTGTGACCAACAGCGCGCGAGCTGAGCGAGTGAAGCGAGCGGACCCGCGGCAGCGGCCGACGAGCGCTACTTCCAAGTTGGTCGCAGTTACTTAGCTATTAGCGTAAGGTGTGATCCGCCGCATGCAAGTTTGATACTAGTTCACAATTTGTCGGTTTGCCGTGGACAGATAGCTTTTAGCTATCGAAAAATAATGCGATAAATTGTAAATGGTTTGTTGCAGTTAACAATTGTTCGTTTATAATCTCATAATTATAAATTAAGATATAAACACCCTGATTGAAAATAGTGATGACAATATTTTGTTGATTAATCGTTGGCCTATTACAGCTTCCGGGTTTCAAGTTTATAAGTTCTTAAGTATTCTTTATCCTTCAGGCAAATAGGCTAGTGTGTGTCAAAGCCTATATTATCACACAGTTCAAGACAATGTCTTCTGAACACAAGCAAAAAACTTACCCTGCTTACTTTTTTGACATCCCCCTTGGAATTCGACCGTCACTTTAATAGCAGCTTTTATATTAGAATCATGAATTATTTACGTTGGCTGACTCAATAAAATTGCCGTACTTAATTCAAGTTGTTTAGTCTTAAATTTCTTCGATACTTTATTATCAGATGTAGAGTCACGAGCAAAAGTATACCTACCTACACTTAGCGAAATTCAATAGTCAAATCGTTGTAAATTATCGTACAAAATTATGAGAAATTTTACAGATTTTTAAGTGTCTCTACTTTACAAACACATTCATGGTTTCTAAATATTTCACAACTAACGTCTGCTCGCAAATTCGTCCGCGTGAAATTTCATGCTCCCCCGACCCATCCCGTCGCATCGCATCGCCTGCCCGCGCTTTTACATACTTCGTTTTCGCTTAGCGTTCTTTCTGACTTTTTTCTTATTGCTCAACTCCTAAGGGTCTTCGTGTGATGTTAAATAACCTAAAGCAAAAATATTTTATCATATCCAACCGGTAGTTCTAGATATTACCCCGTATATGCATACTTTACCACTTTATAGTATTAGTATAGATTGTAATCAACTCGTTAAGTTTCACAAAAGCTTTGGTGTCCTAAGAAAGTGGTGCCCTCATTAAAGCGACTGCAAATCACGGTTGATGATTGCCATTCCAGTGTGCAGTGTCGAAGAAGAAGAAGAAGAAGAATCGAACATATGAAATATATATCTAATAAATAATAATAAATATATATCGAAAGAACATATGGACGTTTATTATACAGGGTGGTAGGGTAGGGACATTCTAAACACCCTTGCGTAGAAATATATAGTCAGCTCTAAAATAAAACTGCTCTTTCATAGAAAGTGCAATACCTACGCGGTCAAATTGTAGAACAAATTAACGATATTTCTGTCTTTTTAGGTCACGGCCATGGTTGATTTTTAGCTGAACAACAGTCTGAAATTTTAGTATTTCTATTTACTTTAATACTATTAATAATAATAATGATAATAATAGTAATTTAATAACTTCATTAGTCATACCTAGTTTTACTTACTTGTAAGCTACTGGCAATTAAATGAGGCATTAACAAGGTTATTTCCTTTGTTTTAATTATCTCACATTACCGCTACCTCCGGCAGATTTAAAGTCTGACTCTACGAAGGTAAGTTATCCGGAATTAAAACATGGTGTGCTATCTCCACGGCGCCCGAAATTCTTTTATTTGTTTTACTTGTATTTTTTTTATAGAAGATATTAAATTACTATTATTATCATTATGGCTATTGTTATTATTATTATTGCATCTTGTGATATTAAATAAAAGGGAGAAAAAAATGGATTAATTAAACCTCCATAGACGACGATATTAACTAGGTTGGTTTAACTGTTGTATACAAAATAGTAGGGATAGACTGTCGCGTTTATTGTCAACAAATACAGGGTGTCAGGACATCGACGTGTAACGTGATACCATGGATTCAGTAGAGTGTACAACTAAACGCCGACAGATACTACGCCGACAGGCTGAACACCGACAAGACTGTACTTCGACGGGACTCTTTACCGACATCCATGGTAACGCGTTGCGCGTCAATGTCCCTGCCACCCTGTATAATTTTGCGACTCGTTTTAAGACGGCACCGCTTTCTTAGGAAACCCAAGCTTAGGTGTGTACATATTTTTGCTCGCAAGTGTACTATGTAGGTACTACGGTGACTTGTGGAGGTCACGGTAGCCTGCAACTAATGAATATTAAGTACTTCCTTGCGACGATTAATTAGTGGTGCTAGCAGAACTGTGCTGATTGTGCAATTTTTATATTCGCCTAAAGTACAATTAAAAAAAGGAAATTAAGCTACTCTTCTGTGAAATGCAAGCTGTCAGTCTGTGTTTATTTTCAAATGTCTTATAGGCTAGTTACAATCTGTTAGTAAAAAAGTACCTACTAACAAAGTGTTCAATCTTTTTAATATACGGATTTTTATTTAGTGTTTTTTTACATATTTTTTATAAGAATTTAGATAACACTTTAATACATAGAATGTATACAGGGTAGCGGAACACCGACGCGTAACCTGTACCATGGATTTAGTATGTGATTATGGATCACTCTGCGTTGAAATTTTTCGTCGATTATTTTTAAAACAATGCTATTCCATACATTTTGACCGCGTAGGTACCGCACTTTTGTAGGAAACAGGAGATTTTTTTACTAACTGACGATACATTTCAACGCCATCCAGAATGTAAAACGGGGTGAATAGAGATGCAGGTGTGAATCGGGACGAAACTTTAAAACGGATTTTAACGTTGAAATAATATAGTTTGTTGCCAACAAGGGCACTTATTCGTTAATTATAATACAGTAAGCACATTGGAGTCCTTTTTGGCAACAAACTATATAATTTCAATGTTAACATCCCTTTTAAAGTTTAGTCCCGATTCACCCCTGCATCCCTATTCTCCCCGTTTTACCGGTACTGAATCTATGGTGACAGATTGTACGTTGCTATACCAACACCCTGTATTTGTTGACAATAAACGCGACAGTCTATACCTACTATTTGTTGACAATAAACGCGACAGTCTACTACTACTATTTGTTGACAATAAACACCTACCTACCTACACCTATCCCTATCCCTATACCTACTATTTTGTATACAACAGTTAAACCAACCTAGTCGTTTATACAACTACATACAAATACTAAACATTCGGACTGTTGTTCAGCTAAAAATCAACCATGGCCGTGACCTAAAAAGACAGAAATATCCTAAATTTGTTCTACAATTTTATAATTGGTTGTCAGTGAGTTAAGTTTTTTTTTTGTTTGCGAACCTTGCACAATAATGATAGTTCTTCTTTATGTAACCACTGAAGCCTTGTCTTGTCTCACGTAAACGAATCTAATGGAAACCTGCCAAGTCCTCAGCCTAGATAATATTTATTTGCTTGATTTATTGGGTTATGGCGTACTAAGCTAAATAGCGAAAGCTTTATCTATCAACAAGTTAAAATCGACACGACTTTAATTTAGTACCGAATGATAAATGATAAATGATTTTATTTCTGTAAGTAGGTTTGTTACAAACACTTTTACACGTCAATCATATTTTTAAAACTAGATGAGGTCGGCGTTTCATAACTGACTACTCTGAGAAGAAAGGCCGAAACAAACTCAGAGGTCACAGTCTCTTTTAAAGTCCAGACATAATCTTGGTCAGATCATGTGAAGACCATGTAGATTGGTGTCTGAAACGGTCTTTTGAGGAAAAACCATACAGATTGAGCGGACCTGTCCAGTCAGTGCACGCATTTGTCAGTAATCTTGACTCGCAGTTATCAGAATGAGATATTAATTTCAAGGTCCCGAGCTAAAATAAACATGAAGCAAGCAAAGAGCATATTTTTTAAAGATACCACAGTCTGTAGACAAACTTAATTACTTACTATCCTTTTTTTGTGTGGGAAAACCTGTTAATTCCAATCAGGGTTTTGCTATGGCATGTCCAAAGATGACCGCCCAGCAGTTTCCCTGTTACAGTATCTGAAGATATCCAGTATTACCTTACATAGGAATAGCTGTAATTTGCACGTCTCTAAAACCTACCTGACCTACCTACCTAACCTACCTAAAATATCGAGGAGCAAGAGAGACAAGTATTCACATCAGAACATACATTTTACCAACTCTACAGTTTCGCACAAGCGGAAAATTCTTCCGTTTAAACCGTACGTAACCGTAAAAAAAACGTACACCCCGTTGAACCCAGTTCCGCCTACGAAATGTAAATGAATGTGTTCCAAATTCCGTGTTTTTGGACAACTCGTTATAATAATACGTTTCGAGCTATTATTCAAGGAATGCATTAAATTCAAATGCAAAAATTTGTGAATGGGAATAAATACAAAGAAATAACCTACTTACATACTAAAGAAGGGGTTTTCAATTAAGACTTCTTTGCCGAGACACTGATTGAAATGATATTAGATAGGGGTTTTTCTAACTTTGGAAAGCCACAAGGTCTCCGTGCCAAGGACCTGGGGCTATTAACAAAGCAACAATCAAATCAAAAGTTTGTCGTGTTTCAAAGAAAACAATCATGGTGAAAGTCATGCGTAATAATTGTATGTTATGTCATGATTTCCAAATATTAATAAAATTTGTAGCGATTTTAAATACTAAATTATATAATTAAAAGTATGTGGTTGGGCCCAAATGAGTTTTGTATCAGTGTAGTCATGAAGTTCAAAAGTATTTCGTTTGACAGTTATCGAACAAGTAATGATTTTATAACGACACAGAATGAAAATATGATGTTTGGAGCATTGCCTAGTTTCTAAGTTAGTTCTCTTCGAGCTTTGAATTCAAAAGGTTGTCATCAAGAAGTCTATATTGATATTATCTTTAGTACCTAACTAAATAGTTGTTCAAGTATTGCTATATACCAGAGGGGCAATTCCCGTATTTTTAAGACCGTTCGCATTCTAATCTGTCAAAATTACAATCAATTTACATACATTTTTGACAGGTTTTTGACATTGATTGTCGCTGAAATGAGATTGCGACTTGAATTTGAACGTTTTTTAAGTACGAGAATTGGCCTACAGGTTTGTATGTGTGTAAGAATTGAAATACAGAAATGGAAAAGGTGTCTTCATTTCAGTTATGTACACAGGTTATGTATGAGTTGGCGATTTCCTTACTTTGTCGAAAGTTAGTCTGGATAAGTTATGCTGCAGTCTATTCAAATATGACTCATATCTTGTGAGAAAAGTTATACCTATTATTTTCGTGGTCATCAAAGCTGGACGAGACATCAAGTAAATACAATTTTCCACTGAAGTGCCAGAGAGTAGAACCAATTTCATTGGAGTTCTACCACTGAAAGTGTTTGTATCAGATGTCTTTACCCAACTTGTTTTGCACTCAAACATTCTTGTCAGCCATTGATAATTAATACATAATAATTTAATGGCATAATACCATTATGGCGCATTGGGTACGTGTACATGTAGGTACATATACCCCGTGCGTCTGGTGAGTGCAGCAGATATATGAATTAATCTTTTTTTTTCTCGTTTGTTACTCACGTAGCTTATAAGTAGTGTGTATTACTAACATCATATGGATCAAGGTCTGAAATAAAGTGATTTAATTAATTAACTCCGATACATTCTAGAAAGAAATACAGTTCTTTTCATTCCGTAAAACTAACTATTCAAGGAGAAGGCGGCAACAGTTATTTTACAAATAAATAGGACAATACGAACAACCTCTGTCATACAGTCACGTGATCCGACAATATCAATTTGATATTATCGGTTCATTGACTTTTCTGTGCGTTAATGGTAGATAGTCAGTCATTTTTGAAGAAAAATATGACTGCTGTCTGCTCGATTCTACATTAATTTATCTAAATGGTTTTTTAAATTATTTTCTACTAGATACTAGAGCCATATAGTGAATGATGGACGCATTACTGTATTTAGTAACCATGACATTAGATTTATTTATTTAATTTAAATAAATCATTCATTCATTTATTTATTTCATATATTTAAGGCTAAACTTAAGAAGCATATATATGTACCCTGTAACGTCACCAACGCCCCAGAGGCAAATACGATATTATTATTTATCATTAGATATAAGTACTTTGTATCTCATTTTAAGTGAACTATGTAATTTAAGTTCTTATGAGAAATAAATGTCTTTAAACCTAAATTCAAATAAAGGAGGAGGCACTCGAGTCGACGCGAGTAAATGATAGATGATTTTATTTTTGTACTTGTAGGTTTGTACAAACACTTTTACACGTCGATCATATATTTTTTTAAACTAGGTGAGGTCGGCGTTTCCTATCTGACTACTCTGAGAAGAAAGGCCGAAACAAACTCAGAGTTCACAGTCTCTTTTAAAATCCAGACAAAGTTGTGGTCAGATCATGTGAAGACTATGTAGATCGGTATCTATTTCAGATACCGACTCCGGCCGGTCTTTTGTGGAAAGAACCGCACATAATGAGTGGACTTGTCCTGTCAGTGCACGCAATTGTCAGCAATCGTGTAGCTCAACTCAGACATTAAGGAGCTCAACGATTCGACGAACAATACCAAAGAAATGACATTTGAGTAGGCCGCATAAATTACTCAAACTGCCAGATCATGATTAAACTAATTGAGAAGAATACAAAAAAAGCAAGCAGTATTTCTTTATTATTTATATTATTCACGTCAAAAATGTAAAGAGTTGCAACTGTCCTCCACTAGCCGTCGCCTTAGCAAGTCGCATAGTCGTTAGCTGCTATAAATGGCAATATAATCTACATAACCCCGTAGAGTAGGTGTGGCCCAAGCTTAGCTATAGATCATATCTAGCCGTAGCCTATATGCATTAGACCGGCGAATTTTTCAATTATATGAAAGTTATGGAACTGACTAAGCAAGTCAAGGACTTTCCAAGGGCGGGCGAGAAAGCAAGCGACGTCATTTGTTTCAAACTTTTTGGTAAAATAGTAAACTAGCATGTACTGTTATTATGCCTGTGTAGAATAAATCGAACTTCTATACTAAAAACTGATAAGAGTTTATAAATTCTAAAATGTTTACCTACCAAAATCAAAACTAAAATTAATTTATTCTAAATTAGGCTAAGAATCATCAGTTTTTGAACATTAAAATTTCATGAGACAGTCCCTCGTAACGCCTGCCCTTCACCACTCCCCAGTGTTTTAGCTGGGAAGAAGAAGTGGCAACAAAAAAACTCCCCCGCAGCACATCTGTCTGCTAAGTTTGAATAACCACATTAAGAGGGCACATTTGAGTGAGTGACTCTACAAACACTCAAATACAAGAAAAATTGTGATAGCCCTCTTAACTACTTGCTTGATTTTCTAGTATCATATAAATGGTGTGTTTTTAGACTGTCCACAGTAAAACTATGTTACAAAGTAAATAAATATTTACCTCAAATTCACAAAAATATTACTAGAAAATAAAAGTTCTAGCCATTTGATATATCTTGGTTCAAAAAATTTCTTCTTCGTTATTTATTTCTTTACTTTTAATAAACGGTTTTAATACCTTTATTACTTATCACCTGAGGGGCAATTCTCGTACTCAAAAAAACATTCCAATTCAAGTCGCAATCTCATCTCAGCGACAATCAATGTCAAAAACTTGTCGAAAATGTATGTAAATTGATTGTATTTTTGACAGATTGAGACTGTAAACGTTCTTAAAATTACGGGAATTGCCCCTTTAGAGCAAGACTGTTTATCTTCAACTTTACAATACCTTGTAAAGTTTGAAAGAAGCAGCGTTAAAGCTCACAGACTGTTCAGTAAACTAATTCCAACTATGGCGTCAAATAGAGATGTGTCACGTCGTTGATGTCTTTCTGACTAGCGAAGTGATGGGTCGCTGTGTCGGTCGGGGAGAATGTGTGGGTGTCAGCCGCGCGGCGAACGTAATTAATGTTACTGTCTGATTTTTCTGCTAGGTGTTACTTTTTAGTTTGTCGGTAGTTCTGATATGGTATCAAGCAACCCATGTAGTGCACATTATATCTGTCTAATATTTATTTAAATTATTCTTGTTTAAACTATAATAAAAGTCACTGGAAAATGACAAATTCCCAAGTAATTTTTCAAATGGTTGCTACACCTTGTAAAGCCGAGGTTGGTTTTTTCGGTGGATTGGTTATTTTAACATTCAGCCACACATGTGAACACTACATTCTGTATTCAATGAGCTGTTGTGTTATATTAGCTTACACTATAAGGTAGCCGGAAAGTTGACGCCCAAAAAAATTTGATCCCTCGTATCGTGGGATATCCAAATCACCCCCATGTATGTTCCGCGACTTTTCATAGTTTTCAAGTTATGATTTTTTTTCGGATTTTTTACAAACTTTAAAATAGGTAATCAAACATTTTCGAGATTTTTTTATGACTGAATCTTCATGATTTTTACTTTTATCCGTATAATAATCAGCTTCGTAACTTTAATAAAAGTTATGAAAATGTTCGGATCAACATTTTTTTTTTGGACGTAAATTTTCCGGCCAACCTTTATATTGAAACAGTTGTAAAAGTCGCTAGAAAATGACAAATTCTCAAGTAATTTTTCGAATATTTGCTACGACTTACAAAGCCTGGTGTCTTTCTGTTAAGCTTTTCAGTGTTGGTAGAGTACACCTACTGTTCGTACGTTTGATTCTTCAACGAAAAGTTGACCTTGAAAACCTTTGTAAAATTTATTATGAGAATTAGTAGTGTCGATAAATGAATAACGATATTTATTTATGTACATAGGTTTTTATTTCTTTTACACGTTAGTAGTAATTTAAAAACTATATGAGGTCGGCGTTTCCTTTCAGATTACTCTGAGAAGAAAAACTGAAACAAACTCAGAGTACAACCATTCCTAACACAGATTATTTTTTACGAACATTTTATACTACAATATACTGACTCATTCGAAGATTAGATTGGTAGTCACTACGATACCTACAAAAGTTAAACTTTTACAGCAATTAGGTTTGATCATTGACCCTGAATAATGACAAAGCAACCCCCTCAAAGTGACACATCATCATTCGACTAACTTTTATGGTCAAACAGTCCCTATAATTACACAAGGTTGAGTCACTGCGTAGGTGGCGCTACCTAGCCGGTCACAAACGTACCACCGGATGTGAGCAAGCAGGTTAGCATGATGAGTATTAATCGACTGAAAGCCTTCAATCACCGGATATTGCAAACTATAGGAAGTTCCTATGAAAAGCGAATCGACCTGAATTTCAGGATATCAGGAAATTGGATACCTACTGATTAATGTATATAGGAACGTTTTGCATCGTTAGTTCACTTACACGGAAGTAAAATGTATACATAAATAGGTTTCTGGGACACGGAAATTTCACTATTTTCGTGTGCGTATGAAATAGGCATCTAAGGAATTTCTTTCAGGAAAATCTAGGTGTTAAAATTGCGCTTGGTAAACAGAACCTAATTTAAGTAAGTACAGACGACCTAAGTCTAATCTGTAGATAGACAATACCACTTTTTCAATGAAAAAAAAAATGATGGTACAGTCATGAGCACTAATATGTATACACTTAGCATGTGTTTTTCTCCTACTGTAATTCTTAATTCGTTGTACGGTAATTGGTAATGTGGTTACAAACATAGTATTTCGGAACTTATACTGTTATGAAATAGGTCTTATGTCAAAGTTGCAATCAATATTCCACGAGAGAACCGCTTTTCAATTTTGCTAAGTGTATACTTATCAGTGCTCGTGACTGTACCTACTGTGGACTCCAAATATCTTAACATACGACATATAAATTGGACTGTTTCTGGTAATAATACTATGTTGGTATATACTGTACGTGCTATGGGAATGGAATTTCGAAACCCCAATAGACCTCAACTTTTTTCATACGTTCTTCAAAACTTTGGTAAAATAATTACGTCGTCTATAGTTAACAACGAACTCTTTAATGTCCGGTACTAAATAGATCAGCGAAATAATATAGACATTACAGTGATGATGTCACTTTATGACGTCATCACTAAGTTTCGCGTGCTTTCTGACTTATAGGCCGAAAGTTATCCGTTCATAAAGCAATAAATTAGTACCAAGTACACGATCAAAGATCCGACCAAATGGAAATAGAAATCGGATAGAGTGCAAATTTATTTTGAAGGATATTTAAAGAAATTCTGGAATAATATTATTTCCAGCTACATATTTCAGAGATCTAAAAATTACTCTTTAAGGAGGAAGTAGGACGGCCAGGTGGCCCGCGAAATTCAAATTATCTTACGTTTTTTGCAATTTTCAGTAATTTACAAGTATGTATTTACAGAATTAAAAAAAAAATAAAAATAATCATCATTAAAATCAATAGAACCCTCTAAGTTCATACACATATCAAAAGTGTCTAGGGATCAAGCACGTCTTTGCTAGTTACTAAAAATCTGGTTTTATAATTATATTTTTTGTAACTCTATGGCTACTTTTTAGTAAATTTCGTCATTTGAAAAGAAATAGCTTTTTAATTTCGGACAAAAGGTGAAAATCTTCTGTCAAGTCATATTCCTATATAAATATATATTAGTTTATATATTTTATATAAACTTGCCATACTGATTACGACGACGACGAACGACGAAGACGTCATTTAAGCCGAGAAGAAATGATCAGAGCCGTGGGAATGTTGCAAGCTGGTTCTCGGCAACGTGCTGTGGCAATCGCTCTGGGCACTACGCAGAGTGTATAAGTCGACTTTGGACACGTGACCGCATCATTGTCAGCGTGGCAGAGCGACATGGAGGACGAGCTCGCATCACCACACGCAGACAAGATCGTTACATACAAATTACTGCTCGACGAAATCGTACAATGACCGCGATGATCTTGGCTACGAGGCTTCATAGCTCTTCAGGGATGTTAATAAGCGATCAAAATCGCTTGCATGAAGTCAATTTCCGTTCCCAAAGGCCGCTACGTGTACCACCTTATTGAACCCCACAATTGCAGAGCCCGTTTACAATGGGCTCGTGAATACAGAAATTGGGCAAAAGAAGAGGGGCGTTTTGTGTGTTATTCTGACGAATCTCGCTTTGATGTGAGGCCAGATACTAGACGTACAAGGTATTAGAGGATCCCTGGACGCCAAGAACGTTTTAAAAAATGCCAGGAAGTCCCTGCATACAGTGGTGGAACAATCATGATATGGGCGGGTTTTTGGACCGGCGGAAGAACCGAACTGATTTGGATCAGAGGCAATCTCAATGCAAAGATTTACACTGAAATGATTGTATCAGATGTTGTCATTCCTCTGCGAATCCAATTTGATGCTTCATGTCTGCTTATGCATGATAATGCACGTCCACACACTGCCAAAGTCATTGCAATCACACTTGCCGCAGCTAATATTAAGGTCCTACCATGGCCTGCTCAATCGCCAGACTTGAGTCCTATTGATCACGCATGGGATATCCCATGCGTGATCATATGCTTTGAAGAAGAACTCTGCCAAATATGGATGCCGTTTACACACCAAAAACTATTTTCCGCCTGTTACAACCACGGAGCGTATTTGCTCCGTGGTTACAACAGACGTGGGAGGCCATTCCGCAACGTGATTTGGATGAACCCATATTGAGTATTAATAATTAGTATTAGTGGAAATACAGACCACAAATTGTTTATTTTACGCAATAAAACCTTTAAGAACTTTAATTTTTATCTTTTTATTGCAATTTAATGTCAGGATTAACTAAGGTGAAAAATCCAGCATAGGCAAATATCGCAAAATGTCTTTATTATTGCAAAAGCAAAAATTACTTCGTCGATCTACACTTACGAAAACATTTTATTTAATCAATCTACCGCAATGATTATCTATCTAATAGACATTTTTATTTTATTTCAATAGGACATTATAAAACAATAAAATATTTAAAAAAAAATACCTTGATTCCTAGACACTTTTGATGTTTGTATGTAGGAATGCCACGAAATATAAAAAAAACACATTAACACACTTCAATTACATTAAATAAAACAGTTTCGAAATAGCTTTCATACAATCTGCCCTTAATTACAAGAGGAACGTGACTTAAATAATACATGGTGAATGCAAAATTTAAGGTGTGCCAAATACCGGGAAGTTATTCATAGGTACTAACTCGTTATTAGACACACCCTGTGCTATAAATGGTGAACAGTTCGTTTCATAAGGAATGTGAAAAATAATTTCGAAGAAGTAACATACATTTATGCAATTTGGGCTGATATAATTCGATTTTGCCATTGATCGATACTTTAAATATAATATAATATAATATGAGACAGCATCCACACAAGGTCTTCAGGTCCCGAACTAGGCAGAGCCTGTACTACGGTAACCTGATGACTGATATACATACTTATATACATATACACACCCAGACACAAGTCAAACAGACATGTTCATGCACACAAATGTTTGACTTGTCCGGGAATCTAACCCGGGACCAGCGGCTCAGAAGGCAGGGTCGCTACCAACTGCGCCAACCGGTCAGTCAAATGATGAAGGCGTACTAAAGTGATGAATATTTTGTTGTAACACCTGGCTGGCGCTAGCGTATTTCTTGCTATACCCACCTCTAATTTAATTATTTACATTTTCAATACAAACGAATCGTAAATTCGTTGCCTTCCCAGAAACAAACCTGAAATGTCTCATGTTCCTGCAATGTTTTGTTGCTAAATGGGTCACCTCTTGGCTTTAATCTCGCCTGGTGGAATGCGATGGATGAACGAGGAAGCCCAGAAGATGCCTATTCACTCTTGCTTTGAAGGCTGACGGGTTCTGCGTGGAAGGGAACACAGACGCTGGCAGAGAGTTCACATTTACCCACACTCTTTATATTATAACATGGCAACGATGGCCGGGAAAATAGTATGGCGTCTTAATTTAAAAATAAAACAGGTGTGTCTATAATTAGATGTATGAACAAAACTCGTAGATTTATAAGGTTAACTAAAACGTGCTACACATCATTAAATAACTTTAGACATGTTACACTAACATTATAAACGCTAAACAATAAATTATCTGACAAAAAATAAAAGCAAAGCATTGCAGTCAACTTGAGTTAGTAGCTATGCCAATCTAAGCTCGATGCAGACAGCGAATAAATTCATGTTGTGCCTACTTGTAGTAAATTACTATAATTTAATCTAATTTACATAAACTATTTCACCTTAGTGTAACCTCAATTTTCGCGAACATTTATCAAGCACATTTGTTTCAGCATTAAATAACGACAAGCCAATTACTTTAGCTACTGTAGAATGATTTAACTTTTAATACCTACGTATGCGTTGTTAAACGATCTTTAAGAAAATATACAAGACGTAAAAAACACATCTAACTACGTATCAAAATATAATCCATCTCCAAGCCTAGCCTTTTCCCAACCATGTTAGGGTCGGCTTCCAGTCTAACCGGGTGCAGCTGAATACCAGTATTTTACATGGAGCGACTGCCTATCTGACCTCCACAACCCAGTTACTGGGTAATACGATACCCCTTGGTGAGACTGATTGTCAGACTTTCTGGCTTCTGACGACCCGTAACGACTGTCAAAGATCCTCGAATGACAACCGGGACCAACGCCTTAACGTGCTTTCCGAGTAAATGGTGAAAATATGGTCACCCATCCACGGACCAACGGATATTTCTTAGCCACAAGCCTCTCCAAAATAGAAATATAAATAGAAATGGAAAATATTTTAATGTCCACGTAATAACAGTAAGCAGGTTCACAAGTTAACACCAAGTTGAGACGACATGAGTAGCTTAATATATTACCTACAGCTATGTAACGATATATTGTTTGCCAGTGAGTCCCAATCTAGACAGTTAGTCTGTATCTTGGGGCTGGAAAAGTCTCTTGACTATTGATACGCATTCAGATCTATGTTTTTAAGAACAAGTGCCTGTTCCTGTATTTGACCGATTGTTATTGGTTCAAAACTAAGACAGGTGCATCAGCTACGAATGTAGCGTACCCTCTACGGCGTAGCGGTGTAGACCCATCTGTGTGTGTGCTACGACACACACACAGATAAGATGCGCACATTTTGAACTTTGCTTTTTTTTAATAGCAGAAGGTAAGATAAGGCAATTTCAAGACATATTTTATATATATCGGGGCGGTCTCAAAACGTGAATTTACATACCCTCTGCGTGCATAGAGTCATCTACCAAAAAAAATTTTTTTTTTTCTAATCACTGGTAAAACCAAGAACAAACATTACTAACCTTATCAGCGCCATCTGCGATTAGCTATTAGTAGTGTTTTTTATTCATTTCTTCGTAACGGCAGTAGATGCCGCCCGAAGCAGTAAACAAGTGAAGCACGCCCAAACAAAAACAATACGTTCTACAAATACAACTGCTACAAACTACAAAGATCTTATGGCGCTTGAAAGACTTCGGCAGGGTGGCGCTGTTGGCAAACATTTGTGCAATTGTTTTGTGAAATCAAAATGCGTCATTGTGTGAAATGTATTGAAAAACATGATGGCGGCGTTAGTTCCGAGGTATGGTTTGGCCACGCGCCATAAGATTCTTCTGTCATAACATGATGCTAGACTCCGCTCTTTACAACTAGATTGGGACTAGGTAAATGTCTGCTAGGTACAGTTTACAGTGTTTTACTTCGAAACATTTAATTATATAACACTATCTTCTTCAAAATATATTTAGGTGCGGTGAAAGCCTAATTTAAACGATGCACGCTTCTTGCCTGAGCCATACAATAAAGTAACAAATGACCGTCTTGCATCGTCGTGTTTTGTTTAGACTTTTGTTGTTGCTTCAACTTATGGTAAGTTATGGTCTTATGGTGGTTAAATCAGGCTTAATTATCTGCCCATGGGCAAGGTCACCAGGAAAACAATCACGTATTAAAAATACATACTTACGTGACGGCAAAAGATTAATGAAGAACACGAAATGCAAGTTTAAAAAATCAGTAATTTAGTAACAGATCATTAAGGTAACAAGTCGCGCTTGTGCGCCTTACTAATTACTCCTTGGAGGGTTCTCCTACTTTAGCTGCCAATCCAGCTTTCAAAGGTTATAAGTCATAAGCGGATGGCGTTTTTGCATTAATTGCATTGACCATACATGCAAGAATAAGATTTTATTTCGTAAACCAATGTTTTATTGATCGGATTTTGGTTAAGCACTCCATTTTGTTTTGGCGTCTTAAACTGGAATTCTATATTATCATGTTTTACACACAAACATGTATTTTTAGTGCTGTTTTGTGGAGGAATTCCATAAAACGGCTTGTGTTTGTAAAAAGTTGTGACCAACTTCGTCTTTATACTTTTGGTACCGATTACGCATAAACTTCCAAATGTTTAACTTTATCATGGACTACACACACTTACACACCCTCTCTCCATTCATATTCTCACACTTCATTCCACAAGATGAGAGGTCACGCATTCATACTCAACATATTATAATAGAATATAATAAGATGTGTAAATTAACACTACTGAAAGAAAGAAAGAAAGAAAATGCGTTTATTGGCATTACAGCAAACTGTCAATAATTATCTTGTAAAAACTAATGTTATTGGCTACGATTAATGTAAAATTATCCGAGGAGATTGGCGCTGATAGCCGAAATACAGGTTTTGCCTATTTCGGCTACAGATGCTGAACTCATTTGTACTTAAAAATAGCCTATGTTTAATTTGTTAAACAATCTATAAAATAAATTTATTTATTTTTAATTGTGTTCTTTAAATATATATTTATATACTACTACCTATACTGAAAGGCCATACACATACAGTGCCCTCCGTGTCCAGTACAACAACGCTTTCCGGGCGGTGTTGGGGCTGCCCCGTTTCTGTAGCGCATCAGGGTTGTTCACGATGGCGCGCACTGATTGTTTCCACGCTTCTATGCGTAAGCGGTGTGCGTCCCTGGTGCGCCGAGTGCGGGCCAGCCCCAATGCTATCCTGGCAATGTTTGCCAACAGGCTGGACTGCCCTTATTTCCGACATTGCTGTGGCAGACATGTTGCTGTTCCAATGTTCCGATTAGAAAATTATAATTAATGTATTTATTTGTATTTATTTTTGATGACCAATAGTGTCATTTGATTATGAGAGTGACTAAGTTTAATTTAAAATAATCGAATGTCTTGAATGTTGGTAATGTTATTGTAATAGTGTGATTAATAATTAATATGAGTCCTGTGTTATTTGAATAAGAATAAATAATAATAATAATTCAGAAAAGCCCTTTCGTTTAAAGGGTCTAATTAAATAAGCTAGTAACAATGCTGCCAGCGATCGTTGACACCGCAAAAAAAAACAGATAATTTTCATTTTTGTTTTATCGTGTTTAGATATCGACACCCATCATGTCTGTAGAGTTTCGCTGGCTAATTTAGTTTGACCCTGTATATCTGGAGTGAAAACACGCTATCTCCACCTGCTACTATTCAATGCCGATAAGTTACTTAAAATGTACAGCCATGCCATTGATCCTTCTAATACCGCATTTAATAGAAAATATTTTGTAATATCTTGTCTAATTTTAATTAAATCAATATTTTGAAATATAGTCGAC
This sequence comes from Brachylomia viminalis, assembly GCA_937001585.2. Classification (NCBI taxonomy): domain Eukaryota; kingdom Metazoa; phylum Arthropoda; class Insecta; order Lepidoptera; family Noctuidae; genus Brachylomia; species Brachylomia viminalis. Next base: position 5,225,115 of record OW443302.2, on the reverse strand, counting down.
AATCAACTATAGGTATTTGCAGTGTTTAGTTGTCATTCCAACAAAAATTGTTATGTGCGTGCAATACATTTTATTTATATATTTTTTTGATACAACAGTTCAGTAGGCCAATTCTCGTACTTAAAAAACGTTCAAATTCGAGTCGCAATCTCATCTCAGCGACAATCAATGTCAAAAACCTGTCAAAAATGTATGTAAATTGATTGTAGTTTTGACAGATTGAGACTGAGATTAGAATGCGAACGGTCTTAAAAATACGGGAATTACCCCTCAGGTGTCTAAACAAAATACGATAGTCAGAATCTCAGGACCGTGGAGATCCAACCAAGGGGATTATATTACGTGCTTAACAGCATTAAAACCTCTTTTCTTAGTCTGTCTTAATAACATCACTGGACCTTTTTTGTTTCCTATTCAAACATTTAATTTGTTTTGCAAAATAAAAAACAAAAGCCGCACGCTGTTCAGATTTGCGTATTTCCTTCTCCGCATTTTCTTCTTCTTTTTCTAAAACGTTGCCCCACACTAGGAATTGAACTTAGATTTAACGCGCGTTTAGATTAATTTTATTAAAATCGTAAGAATCCTCTTAAAATTGGTTTTATTTTCGTATCGAGTTGTGAATGATTCGTATTAGTGGCTATCAAACGAAACGGCAAAATAAGAAAAACAAAAATAAACTCTACAAGAAGCTCGCTTATGAAAACAAGTTAAATCTCTCTAAGACATAAACAAAACTCTTTTGTACCTGAAAAAACTACATAAGACAATAAACCAAGTTAGTTCTTGCATGTTCGGCACAATATTTGCAAACAGCTCAGCCCTTTTGCCTGCGTGCATTTCCATAAATGCATGCATCGCAATTATTACCAAACCAAAAACTTAAACCAATTCAAATCATATTAGTGCTAATTTTAGTTTAGATTTACCATTTCATAATTATAATAAATTGTAGTAATCAATATAGCTTTTAAACCATATTATTTCGTATATTGTTTCGTATCTTGAAGATTGAATACCTAAACAAAAGCACGATAATTATTATTGCAGTAGCACTTTATTCTAAGCGTTTAGCAGTGCAATCTTCTATAAATTGGACCACGCCCAAAGGCTTGACTATTTATCGGCACGAAGCTAAACTTTCAAGAGACCTTAACGGACAATTATTCCTGAAGACTTTTCACAGTAAACATGATTTATAACGACTTTAAAATGTACCCTATTACTTTAATATGTTTCAGTTATCGCTGTTTTTAATGAATGGGTTATATAAAGTTCAAGGGTGTTTGCCTAACTGACACCTTTGTTATTTATTTAATTTCGGTATGCGGTCAGCGAGTAGAGTAAATTTATGCAGTCCGCATTTTGGCTACCTGTTTGCAATTGTTGCATTTAACAACCGGTAGTCACTATTTAGTTCTAATTGCTATGAAAATGCATTTTTTGGGTGGCTAACTGTTCCGTGTCTTGTAGTCAAAATAGTTAGGTACAGTTATTCTGAATGCATCTAATATTACCTACCTGTCGCATGTTTACGTTCAAGAGAAACTTCGTTTTCTACCCGACAGTGCGATAGCAAATACTGGGTTATACATGGTGACATTTGAATCACAGTTTTGCTAGAACAAACGTTGTTCAGACCATGGTCTACTACTATTCTACAGCATCAAATATGTTATTAAAACAAATAATCTAGGAGTTCTCAAATTAGTCAAACGTGTAATAATGTTTGAAACATTAACCGTAACATCAAAGTACTCATCACGGTAACGATATTGCATTCAAGACGCGAGCGCCGCGCGTCGCAGCCGCAGTGTCTGTGTTGTAGGGCGTAACGATAATCCCGACATTTTTAACATTGCCTTTTTTGTGTTTTTTTCGAAAACCAATGACGTTTTTTTTCTATTGGATGCTATAGAATAGTTGTAGACCATGGTCTGAACAACGTTTGTTCTAGCAAAACTGTGATTCAAATGTCACCGTGTATATTTCAAGCCTATCTATGTATCTTTTTTGTATTTGTATCCTATGCACATATGTTTGAATGAGGGATGTTTTATACCCTCGTAGCGTCGTAGCGGCTGGATGGATTTTAACAAATGAGGTTTCCACCCTCTCGTCTAGGTCCTGTGATGGTTCTAAGATTTTTTTTTATACAATCAAAATAGCATTTATTTTTATATGTTTTCCACGTAAGATAATATTCTAGTGCCGATCTATAGGATACCTTTGCATTACTTAATCATTAGGCATGATTTTTTTTTTGCAAACTAGCTGCGCCCCGCGGTTTCACCCGTATAAGTCTAGAGACCCTGTCGGAATATCGGGATAAAAGTATCCTATGTCCTAATCTAGGTCATGGTCTACTCATATTCCAAATTTTATCCAAATCCGTTTAGCCGTTTTAGCGTGAAAGCATAACAAACAAACATACAAAAACTCAAACCTTTTCTCTGTGTAATTTTTTTTTGCTATATTACGGTTTATTTCTGTAAGAATATCAACAAATGTATTACAATTTAAACCTTAACCTGAACTAATATTTACATAATTTAGAAAGCTAAATCTTAAAATAATAATATGTACAAGTATATAAAAGAAAATTATATATTATTATTATATTATGTATAAAAGTTTAGAAAACATGAGTGACGTAAGCGTAGGCTGAGCGCTGAGAGTTGGCTGCGCTACCAACCTCCTTACTGACTGATCTTTTTACCACGGTATGAGCTCATATTATTGCCTAGTTCATGCCTACACTACAGAAGAAATATAAATAAATATTAACCCTTTGTTTTGTTCCAGACGACGGGCATGACACCGCTGATGTACGCCGTAAAGGACAACAGAACATCTTTCGTGGAGCGGCTCATTGAACTCGGCTCCGATGTTGGCGCCAGAAATAATGTGAGTCATAATATTTTACGCACCTGATTCACGATAGACTAATTGTGTTTTAAGTGATTCTCTTGAAGTAACTCGTCAAGAAGAAAAGGGCATCCATAAAGGACATGTAGACTATTAGCATATACCATCACGGGTGCAATCCCCGACGGGTTGAGCAAAGGTGTAGGGTACCTGTGGTACACCCACATTTGGCCAGCTATTACCCCTTTTTGTGGTTTATGATTTGGTGAGCCTATTGCCATCAACCTGGTGCAAATCTTGACTCCGGGCTGCTAGTGAGAAATGCTAAGACTATTGTCCATCGTAAATTGATCTCCAACCTTCATAATTTAAAAGCACGTCGTGCACTGTGGAACTATACGGTTGTTCCACAGTCTAAGGTTCCACAGGGGATGAGGTGCTTGTAAGAATTAGTATTTTAATAAGTACTAGTTTCTTTACTGAAAAGTCATCTTATTTCGGTAGTCTATCTATAGAACTTAAGAGTGTTAGTCATAGTAGCGTTGTTGTGTTGTTGTACACACGTTACTGCGAAAGTTTACTATCGCGACGTTCGTTGTTGCGAAAGTTCACCCAAATGATTTACCAGCAATAGACTGACCGGTTGGTGAAGTTGGTAGCGACCCTGCCTTCTGAGCCGCTGGTCCCGGGTTCAATCCCCGGACAAGTCAAACATTTGTGTGCATGAACATATCTGTTTGAGCTGGGTGCGTATATGTATATAAGTAAGTATATCAGTCATCAGGTTATCGTAGTACAGGCTCTACCTAGTTGTTATGTTGTCTCATATTATATTATTATTAATAGAGGGGATCTGGCGTTAATTATCTCTGTTCTAACCTAACCTAACCCAAATGATTCAATAACAGTAGTAGTAGATGGTATACTTTCGCAACAACGAACGTCGCGATAACTTTCGCAACAACGAACGTAGCGATAGTAAACTTTCGCAACAACGAACGTCGCGATAGTAAACTTTCGCAACAACGAACGTAGCGATAGTAAACTTTCGCAACAACGAACGACGCGATTGAAACCTTTCGCAGTAACGTACATTGCGGTAATGAACTTCGCAACGATGATTTACACTGAGAACTTAACGGTAACTATTCTGCTCGTGATATGGACTCGGTGCGCCATGGACTAGTTTGAACTTACTAATTTCCAAACACTTTTAAAATCTTACTCTCAAAAAAAAACAACAATTTAACACCCTTGACAAAGGTGTGGGTGCCATAATAATTAACAGCATGTAAATAGGTTCGCGTCTTGAAACAAAGCAAACTGGAACGAAGGGGGTTATTTCCTATAAGGCGTGCCAAGCTGCCGCCGAAAGTGCTTGCGTCCACACAGAGCGATAATACTTCGACGATGTCTGCGATAAATGTACAAGCTGATGGAGGGGTACAATTAAGTGTGTCCCAGGAAATATTAGAGGTTTACAGGGTTATTGGTAATATGTCGGCAATCTATTTTAAGAGGATGTAGTGGAGGTCATTTGCAACCAAATTACCCCTTATGACCCCTATGCAAATGTCAACCATTTCCGAGTAAGTTGACGTTTATATTTGTTTGGCGGTATACAACTTTAAAAATTGATGAAAAAAAACAATGTATGTTTTTTTTCGTTATTATTATCTGCTTATACTTCAATGCATAATAATAATCAACCATAAAATGACAATTATCTTTACTATTTTCTAAATCAGAGCACGTAATTTTCATCATTTTGAGCAGGTTATTTGACCAAAATGGTTGATTTCTGCAAAAAAAACATGGGTATACTCATGGACAGAACATTAAAAAAATATGTACAACTTCTCAGCTATCCAATGAGATACAATAAGATACCGGATATCTTCAAAAAAATATAAAATGTGAAATTACTGGAAAATGGTTGACAATTGCATAGTGGTCACAAGGGGTCATTTGGTTGCAAATGACCTCCCCTACATCCCTATAATGGATTGCCGACGTATAACACATAACCCTGTATATTGGCCTTTATGTTTAAGTCGCATGTAACAACGGGCGAGCCTATTTAATTTAATTTATTTCAAATAATCAGATAACAGAGATCCATAGTGTTAGTAAAGTACCTTATACCTAGTTTTAGTATATACATAAATTAAGATAACAATTTGCGTATGAGTCACTTTGTAAAGAAGACGAAACCAGTTTCTCAACCGGTCATCTTCTCCACAAAATGCCTCATAAAATGGGGAAAACACATTCTCAGTCACTGTTTTTAGAATGCTCTTGTCACTGGCCCGGGTTCTAGCTGCCACAGACGCTATTTTTTTCCGCACAATTGCGTGGAAGCCGTCAGTACGGTTCTGCGTTAACATCTCTGACGCACTACAGAACCGGGGCTGTCTCACGAACATTCTAAAAACATTGTTGTACTGGACGCGCAGGACATCTAGCGACCTTGTGGTGTAGTTGATCCACAGACCACTCGTGTACAGACCCTGACAATACGCTTTTTAAAGCGTTATTTTTATCTGGTCCGTGCAGCGGGCGAATCTACGAGCCAACATATTACCCCGGACCGCTATCACCACGACTCGGTTGCTACAGAACTATAAAAAAACTCAATAACAGAAACGAAAACATCCAGTTCAATGAGTCTGTGGTCTATTCTAGAAAAATAACACATAATATTACGTCTGCATTCCTCGAAGGTTTGGGCAGAGGTGTACTTATAGTACACCCTCATTCTGCCAGTAATTATTAAGTCGCATCTAAAAGGGGTGATCCTATTGCCATCAACCGGGAAAGAATCTAGAATCCGAGCTGATACTAGAAAAATTCCAGAAAAATAATGAGTAACTTAGCGTACAACAATTTTTGCATTCTTTATGATTTGGATGAACACCCCAAGCGTTTTAGACCTAAGATTATAAATGAGGGGAAGACTGAAGAAGCTAACAAAATAAAAATAAAAAAATATTTGTCAATGTTTATGTCGATGAGGGTATTATCTCTACTACCGAGATTTTAGCTAGAGCAAAGTTCTTATATTGCTTTTGTTTTTTTATTTATTTTTGTAACGTGAATACTGTGTTTTTTTTTTCTATTTTGTTGTGAATGCTGTGCACGTCTGTAATTGACGTAAACACTAGTCCATGTCTCTGTTCTCTTTAATTTGTAAATGTTTGTGTTTGTGTCGTTAATGTGCCTTAATAATAATAAATAAATAAATAACATGTCCACCCAAAACGTGTAAAATATGCATCGCTTGCAGTAGGCCCCAACACTAATTCTGCTAACTTATAACGCGGGTTTCATGCCTACCGTCACAGATTGCCCGATAACACCCTCCACAGGCAATTTATGCTCATAACCTATAATAGGTCAGTACTCAAGCTCGAACCGGCTTACAAGAAAATGCATTATGGACTAGCTAGTCGAATGTTAACAGAATATGATCAGTAAATGTCTGTAGTCAAAATAATGTATAGCCGGTTTGCGATATTTTTGCATACATTTAAAATGTAGGTACCTACTAGCTGACCCGGCGAACTTCGTATCGCCTAACAGTTGATTCTTTAATTTTTAATTTTTTTTATACTTCTCGATTGTGAATATACTCTTCAGATCGAAGTTTGGTCTGATTCAACCTGATGAATGCTAATCTCTCCGTTTCAATCTTTACATACCTAGCAACAACATATCTGTGACATAATCGCCGGCATTTCAAGATGTGATAGTCTTCATTTTCTCTGATCATTAAGCGGTATGAATAATAGTTAATTGAACTAACTTTTTTGTTGATTTCAGAACCTGTAAATATATTTTTTATTAGAATGATGACAGTTAAATAACAAATTAAACTATTTAGTAGGTGATATATTAGATGACCCTCCAAAGATATCACAAAAAAATCACGAAGAAATGTCGAAAAGAAAAAATAAAGAACTCTACATATTAACCTACAATGTTAGAACTCTGCTATCACACGAACGAATAATAGAACTGGAAAAAGCAATATTACATGTAAAATACGACATAATAGGTATATCAGAAGTTCGGCGCCTTGGAAATAACATAGAAGAATACAAAGAATTTATTCTCTGCAGTACAGGACAAACACAGGGCAAATACGGAGTCGGTTTCATAATACAAAAATATCTGAAACAATATGTGGAAAGCCACTTCGGTATTTCTGAACGCGTAGCCCTGCTAAATCTGAAAATACCAGGAAAGAAATTCTCCATCATACAAGTATACGCCCAACAGAAGCAGCAGACGAAGAAGAAGTAAATATTTTCTATGACACCGTCTATGAGGCAATGGATAAAGCATACGAAGATTTTATTTTGATGGGTGATTTTAATGCCAAAATTGGTAAACCACAAAGAGATGAATACTTAGTAATGAAAAAGTATGGATATGGAACAAGAAATGCACGAGGTCAAAGACTTATTGACTTTGCGATGGGAAACCAGCTAGCTATCATCAACACCTTTTACAAGAAAAAAGAGAAAAGAAAATGGACATGGCAGTCTCCGAATGGTCAACATAAAAACGAAATAGATTTCATATTGTCTAATCATCCTCATTCATTTCAAGACATTGAGATACTAAGTATAAACTTTAGATCAGACCACAGACCACTCAGAGCCAAGATATCACTTACCAAACCAGTGAAAACACGAACCAGGTTTGTAAATAAACAAAACAGTATACTCAAAACCGAAGAAGAAATACAAATATATAAGGGAAACATGAAAACTCAAATATCTCTACTCTACACCGAGCCTAACGTGACAGTACAGGACTACTACGATAAAATAATAAATTCTATTACAGACAGTTTACAAGTCGCACGAACTTTACATGCAACAAAAGTGCGCAGTGCACTCACGTAAAATACAGAAAGACTTTTAAAACGAAGACAAGAGTTACAAAGGACTAAAAATAAATCGCGAACAATGAAAAATTTGCTCAAAACACTATACAAGTTGATAAGCAAATATACAAAAAAAGATTATAAAAACCATAGAATTAATATCCTTCAAAAACATTTACAACAAAGTGGAAGTTTAAAAACAATTTAAACAATTACGGACAAATAAAAGATGGATTGAAGGTTTGAAAGAGACGGGAGATACTGCTTATAACCGAATGGACACAATAAATATTGCTACAAATTTTTATACAAAACTATATAGTACATCAGACCTAGCCAGAGACACAAACCACATTGAAAATGGTTACATCGATATCGAAACGCCACAATGCCACATAGAACCGATAGATTTTACAGAAATTATTGAAACAGTAAAAAGACTGAAACCAGACAAGAGCCCAGGATCAGATAACATCACTAACGACGCCATAAAACCGCCTGCTTCATACTAGCTGCTCCACTAACACAATTATTTAATTTTATACTTGAAACTGGTGTCACACCTTCTCAGCGGTCTGAATCTAATATTATCTTGCTATACAAGAAAGAAGATCCAAGAGACATCAGCAATTACCGGCCGATAAATAAGCATTTTACCAAGTATATATAAACTTTTCTCTACAATAATCAATCAAAGAATTAGTATAGGTAGGTGGGTATGCTGGAAGAGATTTCATTAGAAATAAGCATCACCTTTGTACCTATTTTTCTGTTATTTTCTTCTTGTCTGTTTATATAAGTGTGTACATAAATGGTTAAATAAATAAATAATAACACTAGAGAAAAATCAACCTATTGAACAAGCGGGATTTAGAAAGATTTTTTCTACTATAGACCACATCCACACATTAGAACTAATAATAGAAAAATATCAAGAACAGCAGAGACCGCTGTATATCGTATTCATTGATTACCAAAAAGCTTTTAACACAATCTCACACCAAAGTATATGGAACACTCTAAAAGCCCAAAATGTAGAGCAAAAATACATAACAATACTCAAACACCTATACAGTAATAGCTCAAGTAGATTCAAACTGGAAACCATTGGACCAAACTTTCCAGTCAGGAGAGGAGTCAGACAAGGAGACCCCTTATCCCCAATTTTTTTTATTGCTGTATTAGAATCTGTCATAAACAAATTAGACTGGAAAAATTGTAGCTTAAATATCCAGGGTAAATACCTAAACTACTTACGATTTGCGGACGACTTGGTTTTACTATCAGAATCGAGCCTACAACTGCAATACATGTTAGACATTCTACATAAAGCCAGCAGACAAGTGGGATTAGAAATGAATATCACAAAGACCAAACTCATGACCAACTTCAAAAAATCTAAAGTTATAATCGAAAATGACCCATTAGATTATGTGGATCAATATGTATATTTAGGAAAACAAATTGGCAGAGATAGCAATGAACTACACACATCAAAAGTGTCTAGGGATCAACATATATTTTTGCAATAACTTTTCTCCTGATTGATATTAATTAAAATTTTCTTTAAGGATTCATAAAATAAAGTGTTTTCGTTTGTCACAGTAACGATAAACCAAGTCACCTTTGCATTAATAAAGAAATTTGCCATTTTCCTAATAAAGGGATTTTTGACATTTGAACCACTAACACAAAAGTTCGAAAAAAAGACTGAAATAACAGTTTTCTTTAAAATTTTATTGGGTAACTTAAACAATTAATAATCCGTGTTTCTACCGCGAACACTAACAACACAAGAACATCGGTTTGGCATACTCAAAATGAGTTCATCCAAATCACGCTGTGGAATGGCCGCCCATGTTCGTTGCAACAACAAAAAAAGGTCTTCTTGCGACTGGATACCCTCCATATTCGGCAGAGCTCTTCTCTGTAGCATATCCCATGCATGCTCAATCGGGTTCAAGTCTGGCGACTGAGCAGGCCAGGGCAGGACATTGATGTTAGCTGCGGCGAGAGTCTGTCTTACAACTCTTGCGGTGTGCGGTCGTGCATTATCATGCATTAACTGAAATAAGGGACCGATTTGCACTTGTAGAGGAACGATGACGTCTGATACAATCGTCTCAGCATAAATTTGAGCGTTGAGGTTGCCTCTAATCCAAATCAACTCAGTTCTTCCGCCGATCCAAATACCCGCCCATACCATGATGGTTCCACCACTATAAGGATGGACTTCCTGGCAGGATTTTAATCGCTGTTGGCGTCCAGGGGTTCTCCAGTGTCGTATACGTCTTGTATCCGGTCTCATACCAAAACGAGACTCATCAGAAAAGCACACGAAACGCCATTGTTCTTCTGCCCAATTTCTGTGTTCAAGAGCCCATTGATATCGAATCCTACGATTGTGCATTGCTATAGGTGGTACCCGTAGCGGTCTTCGGGAATGAAGGTTCACTTCATGCAAGCGGTTTCTGACTGTTTGGTCGCTAATTAAGTTCCCTGAAGAGTGATGAAGCCTCACGGCTAACATCATGGCGGTTATTGTTGGATGTCCTGCCCTGGCCTGCTCAGTCGCCAGACTTGAACCCGATTGAGCATGCATGGGATATGCTACAGAGAAGAGCTCTGCCGAATATGGAGGGTATCCAGTCGCAAGAAGACCTTTTTTTGTTGTTGCAACGAACATGGGCGGCCATTCCACAGCGTGATTTGGATGAACTCATTTTGAGTATGCCAAACCGATGTTCTTGTGTTGTTAGTGTTCGCGGTAGAAACACGGATTATTAATTGTTTAAGTTACCCAATAAAATTTTACAGAAAACTGTTATTTCAGTCTTTTTTTCGAACTTTTGTGTTAGTGGTTCAAATGTCAAAAATCCCTTTATTAGGAAAATGGCAAATTTCTTTATTAATGCAAAGGTGACTTGGTTTATCGTTACTGTGACAAACGAAAACACTTTATTTTATGAATCCTTAAAGAAAATTTTAATTAATATCAATCAGGAGAAAAGTTATTGCAAAAATATATGTTGATCCCTAGACACTTTTGATGTGTGTAGAAGTAGAGAGGAGAGTCAAACATACTTCAAATAAGTATTGGAGTTACAAGGAGATATTTAAAAGTGAAATGACTATCAATTTAAAGAAAAGAGTCATGGACTCTTGTCTCATTCCTTGTCTGACGTATGCATGTCAAACATGGAAGTTTACAAACAAAATAAAGAACAAAATAAACACATGTTAGCGAGGAATGGAACGCAGTATGTTAAATACCATGAAAATACAGAAAATAAAACACACTAAAATAAGATCTAAAACAAAAGCGATAGATGCTCTCAGCTATAGTCAAAAGTTAAAGTTGAAATGGGCCGGTCATGTAGCACGTCTTAAAGATCATAGATGGACAAAAACAGTTACGTTATGGAAAGGCCCATCGGGTAAACCTTATAGAGGAAGACCGTTCACTAGATGGGAAGACGAAATTAAAAAAATTGCTGGTCCCACAATGGCAGCAAATAGCCCAAGACCGAGATAAATAGAAAGCTTTGGAGGAGGTCTTTACCTGAGGGGGGTTTCAGTGGAAAAATATACTAGTGCCTACCTAGATATTTAAAATATGTGTTTTTTTTTATATTAATAATAATTAGGTATATATTAAGATAATTTAGGTTACATAGATATTAATTTTTCTAATCCTTTTGTTAACAAAGGTAGACACGTCATTCTTTAAGTTAATGTGTAAAAACTGGAAATAAATAGTAGATTATTAACAAAAATATTATTATAAAAATACTAAATAAATAAATAATACATTATATAAATACTAATACTACATTATACTACACTAAATCCTACTTTAAAAAATACTTACATGCAAACTAACAAAACAAAATTAAAGGATTAGTCAGTACGCTGCCATGTATGCCACATCTAGTAATACATCTACTTTTTACTTTAGATCCGTGTTTACTCGGGTGATGATTAGTGGATATCTACTATATTTTTTCATCACTACCTTCCTATCTTTTTATTGTAAATTTACTGTTAACGTCGTTTTTGTACGCTCGTAAACATTCTCATGTTTATAAATTTAGTTTCTCAGTAAGTGAATTATTGTAATTCTTAATGAGAAATAATAAAGTTCTTAAACCATATTTTATAATCACCCTCTTTTAACCTCATTAAATAAATTTTTAACACTTTTGTAACTAGCATTACTACCGAATAAAAGTCGCTACAGTAAACAGACATTTCGTGTCCTAAAACTTGCACAAGGTCTACAGCTTTTATCTTTTAATTAAGTCTACAAAATGGGCTAGATTTCCTGTCTTTAGATTCATATCTTTACTTGAAAACTAACAAATCGAGTTTATTTTTCCGCATAGATGGCTGCATGTTTATAACTAGGTACGGTAAACGAAAGTAAATAACTTCTTGGACTTTATGTTCTGTTTTTATTTTCCTATTGTTCGATTGGCCTCAAATTTGATTAACTACTTATATAACGACAGCTTTTGCACACAAGATCCAATTTACATTTTGTATAATAACGTTTAAAACACCAGTTTAATAAGCACAAATATTCCTACTTACTTAATAATTATTTGAGGAATCGTTAGCATAGTGATGATAACTAAGTATACAAGGTGTAACAGAATAAATGCAAGTCATGAAAGTAGTTTTCTCATAATTGGCTACTGAATAGATTTCAGTAACTATTAATATAGGTTTTTTTTTCAAATTTTATGTATTTTGCAATAAAAAACCTTTAAGAAATAAGATTTAATTTTCTTTGACTCGATTTGCGGCCAGCGCAAATCGAGTCAAAGAAAATTAAATCTTATTTCAAGGCAACAAGACTCAATTTTAAATGCATTTAATAAAGTATTGCTAGGGTCAACACGATTTTCTTAATAATAATAATAGTCAGCTTAAAAAAAATGGTTTTGGTCATTGTATTATGATTTTAATTCAATACTCTAATTGGGGTGTATGATGTTTTGCGTTAATTAAGTTACACGTTGTATAAACTGTTGCCCGATTGTGAATTCTTAGTGAAGCTCACAAGCTTCACTAAAAGCTTTATTTGTAAGGTTGACTGACCTGTGAAAGAAAACTTTTGTACGGTATTTTATGTACATAGTTGTTTTAATGTTTAGCAATCTCATGTTGAAACTTGTACTCGTAAGCCTCGTTAAGCCTATACAAAAGCAATAAAATAATGTAGCAACATAAATGTACATTAATTACAACTGGCTGTAGGTAACATGTACCTGTGGATTATAATAGGTTTGTTTACATCAGGTATCCGCCAGACTGCATTTATGATACTTACATCTTACTTAAGACGACAGAAATATTGAAAAGTCTGCTAAGTACACATTTCGATGATGACAGTAATCTTCTTTTCCAATCTTTTTTCTACCGTTGCTAGTGAATCATTTAGTAGTTGGTCCAATAGACTCGTCAGGTATGAGTCAATGGGCCGCATTAGAGCAACAAATAGCGCGAGGTGACCACTAGTACCGCTAGAGCCACGTCAGCACGCGACCAACCGATTAAACGCGCCTACACACTACTCTACGCAAATTACTCACTTCACGCTTTCCTCTAATTTCGTCACGTGGCCAATGACGTCAGTCGTCTTGGTGTTGATATTTTTTCTGTTTTTTTTTTTCATGGTCTGCCATAGATATAAGATGACTAGCGAATCCACAATTAAAACCACAGATTAGATCAACAAGATTCTGAATCTGACAAGCCTCGCGTTCTACGATCGTTTACCATGTCACAATCAAATCCTAATGTTCTTTTCTTGTGAATTCTCCTGTACGAGGACTCGATAAGCGATTCTATCATTTTCTTCTCATACTGCAAGATCTGACATCCACCAACCCGCACTGGGGCCACGTGGTGGATAACGGCCCACACTCTCTCCGAGAGCGGAGTCGTGTGCCTCAGCAGTGCGAATATTAGAGGCTCCTTACGTTTACTTTTACTTTTCAAACTAGTACAATTCTGCGTTCAGTTCGACAAAACGCCATCTGTCGGACGCGGGTGGAATTAGTTATTTTAGCTTCATTCCTATCCAACACTCGATGCTGTCGAATCCTATCCAACCCTCAACGCTCGATGGTGTCATACCGAAAAACAAATATAATCAGTGACAGTCTTGTTCCAACCTCTCCATTTTGTGCCACTCGTCTATGGTCTGTGGGAGTCTCATCCTGATCCTTTGTAGATCATCCAAACATCTGGCTAGGCTGCACATACTATAATTTTCTTGCTATTCTATGAAATAAAATCGTGCAGAATAAAATGTGTGCGATAATAATTAAAGCCCTATATGTAGCACACATAGAGTTTGCATACATATTGATTAAGTAAGCTAATGTCTTAGCAAGACCAGTACTTGAGGCACGCGATCTATCAGCAAACAAACATACATATGTAATTATGTACGGACATATTTACTACGCATGGGAATTTAGGGGAAATTGTGCCTATATAATGTATGTAAAGTAATTTGGTGACACCGTTAGTGGAGACCGCTTGCTTCGTTCAAGGACGCAGATTTAATCGCAAAATTAAAACAATGCTACATAAGGTCCATTCTGCATTAAATCAACATACGTTTCGTGGCTATTATTTCTACCTGTACCTACATGACGACAACATTACACATAAGTATACTGATTGAGTATCAGTACAACCAAATTAAAATATTAAAAGACTAAACGTTTAATAAAATGTATAATATTCCGTTTTATAGTAACAGTTTCAAAATAATAGGTAGCGTACCCTATTTTCGTAGCTGTGTAATAAAAATGGCGTAGCAAATACAGTACATGTCGTAGCAGCGTAGCAGTTTCCGTAGTCTATTCTATGCCGTAGATGCGCTACGCTTCAAACATGCTTGCGGCGTATTCTAAGCTCTTATAACTTTTCATAACTTTTGCAAATGAAGCAATTCTGAGAAAACCACTCGGTTTCCCCTCAAGCTAGTATTTATGGTCGCAATAATACGACGCCGGGGAACTAACCCTGAAATTTAAAACATATTTTTATGGCGTCTACATTTCTATTTCATTTTTTGCCAATAAAAGCTATTCGGGGCTAATGCTGTCGATCTAGATTCGTACCATGCCGTCTGTCGTTAGAAATAAGATCTTTATTTTAAAAAATCCGCCAGTATAATGTAGATTGTATCTTATTATGGACGTAATAAGGTAATATTTTTGCTCAATCTTTTATTACATCAAAAATAATAAGATTATTATGGAAGTATCGTCACGGTTTTAATGAAACGACGAACTATCTCTCTAGCTTGATTTTACTATCAACAAGAACGGAAAAGTACGAACTTATAAAATAAGGGTGTCTTACCACAGATTACTAAATAGTTACTTCTTATGTCTTAGTTCTTACTTAACGTTTGTACCATAGATGGCGGTACCTGTACCTACTATTGAGTATTTGGCATGTTAAAGTAAGGCCAACGAGACGAGATAAAATACGTAAACAACCTGCCCTTTACTGAGTTACATTACGATAGCAAGCGATTAGTATCTCTGTCCTTATCTCTCGCACGCAATAATGACGTCAGTTGGTAGAGGATGGCTGTCGTTGTGTGACTCGTGGTACAGGAAAGCGGTCGGTACAGCAGCTATCAATGTTTGGTCCCGTTCTTTCCTGTTTGGATTGCGTTCGAAATGATACGAATTTTTTCGCTTCAGTTTTTGTTTCGTTTTTTGTTATTGTTAGTTTTTATTGTTATTGTGAGTGGATTTCGATTTTAATTATAGAATCACAGCTTGTCAGCTCGACAACCTTTGAAAGATATCAATTCACCACGAAAATAAACATTTATTTAAATAAAAAAGTTATGATGAACCCCTGAAAGTTTGTTATAATTCTTTATCTCGTCTAGTTAGCCTTACTTTTATAACTTACTTACTTACTAGAATGGTAAAATATACAGGGTTATTGTTAAAACACCATCAATCTCTTAAGGGGTCATTGTACTCATCATTATGAACAACTTTTACTATGGGAGCAAATATGAAATCGCGAAAAAAAAATCTGTTGGTCCCCACATTTGACGAGTTCTGCAAACATAAACGTAGGGAATAGCTGATTTTTGGTCCCATAGTAAAAGTTGTTCATAATGATGAGTACAATGACCCCTTAAGAGGTTGATGGTGTTTTACCAATAACCCTGTATATTCGATTTTGCCATCGCACCCCTTTCACTAAACAGCTGTAATAAAATAATTCAGTATAAATACAAAATTTACCCACATACTCATTGTTAAAATGTAATGTTATTTATACTTTCCAATACTGGCTGTTGGTATAGTGGTTGTAAGCACGGCTATAACTGTCCATGGTTAGATTCCCGGGTCGGAAAAGGTGTTATTGGGTTTTTGGGTTTTTCTATTAATAAATGGGTATTATTAAACGAGTGACTGTAAATTAACGTTATAAGTGACAAAAATAATCAATTTACGTTATAGTATTACTAAGTGAGCGACTGACTGCGAATGACGAGAAATCAACAGAACAGCCACTTACAAACATTAATTTGAGTTAGGTACTTAAGATACAAAAAGAGAAGCTTCATAATATTTGAGGGACTTAATATTTGTTTGAGTGTCAACGTTACGTCCTGCATTTTTTTTTTCAATATTTGGCCTATGATTTATATATACTGAGCGGCATTTTATCTTAAATGAAGTGTTTCGAATAGAAAAACCACTTTGAAGAATACTACAATGAGCAGAGTGCTATGAGCTCAATTTTTTTTTAAACTATACTAAAGTAACTTAAGAGCGTTTATACCGAAAAATTAACTAAACTAACGATGAATATTGATTAATAATAAAATCCAGAACGAGCTTACTAAAAGTGGGTTGTGATTAATCCCTTCCAGATAATAAAATTCTAGCCGTGCGACTAAATGACTAAGTAAGCGACTAGTAATACAGAGAGGGCAACTTCAATATTAAGATAGAGACGATTTTTCCAATTGAGGTTTTAAAAGAGCGTTTATTCCTTATGAGTGGCAACGTCGCAATTTAGTGTCATATTTCGTGGTTTTCAATTTTATCATTTAATCGGAGCTATATTTTAAAAATCTGTTTTATAAACTTTTTAGAATTATGTGAAAACTGTGTAAAAGTTAAGAAATCGTTGCGTTTACAGTTCTATTTATATGCAAATAATACATTGGAAACTTGCAGGGCGTTATTTTCATTGTAAAATAACTGTAAGCATTACAGTTACTTACAGTTTTAACACTTTCACGTAATTCTAAAAAGTTAATTAAACAGATTTTTAAAATATAGCTCCGATTAAATGATAAAAATTAAAAACCACGAAATATGACACTAGATTGCGACGTTGCCACTCATAAGGTATAAACGCTCTTAAGATACAAAAAGAGAAGCTTCATAATATTTGAGGGACCTAATATTTGTTTGAGTGTCAACGTTACGTCCTGCATAATTTTTTTCAATATTTGTCAAATGATTTATATATACTGAGCGGCATTTTATCTTAAATGAAGTGTTTCGAATAGAAAAACCACTTTGAAAAATACTACAATGAGCAGAGTGCTATGAGCTCAATTTTTTTTGAAAACTATACTAACGTAACTTAAGAGCGTTTATACCTTATGAGTGGCAACGTCCCAATTTAGTGTCATATTTCGTGGTTTTATATTTTTATCATTTAATCGGAGCTATATTTTAAAAATCTGTTTAATAAACTTTTTAGAATTATGTGAAAACTGTGTAAAAGTTAAGAAATCGTTGCGTTTACAGTTCTATTTATATGCAAATAATACATTGGAAACTTGCAGGGCGTTATTTTCATTGTAAAATAACTGTAAGCATTACGGTTACTTATTTTTTAAACACTTTCACGTAATTCTAAAAAGTTAATTAAACAGATTTTTTAAATATAGCTCCGATTAAATGAAAAAATTTTAAAACCACGAAATATGACACTAAATTGCGACGTTGCCACTCATAAGGTATAAACGCTCTTAACCTCAATTGGAAAAATCGTCTCTATCTTAATATTGAAGTTGCCCTCTCTGTATTACTAGTCGCTTACTTAGTCATTTAGTCGCACGGCTAGAGTTTTATTATCTGGAAGGGATTAATCACAACCCACTTTTAGTAAGCCCGTTCTGGATTTTATTATTAATCAATATTCATCGTTAGTTTAGTTAATTTTTCGCTTACTCAAATTCATATCCCTCAAGTTATTAAAACAGTATCTCATCATCAGTCGCTAAGTTTTTTTTATTCGTTCGTTTTATAGTTCCCCTTAATAAATTCTCAGTAACACCTCGGGAGTCTAGATTTTATACGGGACTAACATACTCTTACCAAACGATTTATGGGCAAAGATCCTGTGAACTAATAGTAATACACTCAACCCGTGTTACTTGAAGCTTAAACATAACTGGCGGGATATGGATGCACTACCCCTACACGTCTGCTTAATCCTTAGAGAAAACAGGAGTGATGTATGTATGACGTACACTCTGCTGATACCTTAACGACACACAAAGCGATGCTGTTATTTATGACGTTAATGTAATAATTTTCTTCCTCTTCCCAGGACAACTACAATGTGCTCCACATATCAGCCATGTACTCGAGAGAGGACATCGTCAAACTGTTACTGTCCAAGAGAGGTGTCGATCCATTTGCCACGGGAGGGGTGAGATTGTTATCAATTATATGAATATCCTGCGATTTTCTTTTAAAAATACCTATTTATTGGAACAACTTCTCCCAGTTCTGTAGTGAAAAATTTGATTGCATTAGTTATGCCATTAATTACATGTAGACATGTGTTTTTGTAAGACTGGGCAAAAAAATTGTCTAGTGATATTTTTAATACAATATTTTAAAACGTTAAAAGAATTTACTATGGCAACTTGTTCTCAATTTGCATAACACTAGTGATTAAAGTATTTGCTAGCCAACCATAATTTATTATGAGTAATCATGCATAATTTATAAAAATTATGAAAGTACAACGGTTTGAAACTTTGAACAGGGATTATTTCTAAAAATTTAATCTGTTAGAAATATGACTCACATTTCCTACCTTTTCCAGTTTTGTTCTTTATATTAAGCGAACGAAAGAAAGCATAAAACAAAAAAAAATAACTAGGTCTGCAATTAACTATAATACCCTTTACCTTAAAAAAAATGCAACAACGTTGCTTTTAGCTCGCAGACCCAGCTACCTAGGTTTAATAATTGTTGTTTTACATATCGTGTTGATTGCAGAGCCGGCAACAAACCGCCGTGCATTTGGTGGCTAGCAGACAGACCGGCACTGCCACCAGCATACTTAGAGCACTGCTTGCTGCCGCTGGGAAAGATATCAGGCTGAGGGTTGATGGGGTAAGCAGTACATTAACTAATACTAGTAATTTTCGTAAAAGCAATAGAGATAAGATGAGACGTATTCAAGACTAAGCCAGAATGAGAACCACAAACAACCATGGTACAAAAATAATGCGCATTTAAAAGTTTATTCATCTTCGGAAAAAGGTCATTCACTGTCTGTCAGTAGTAGGTACATCGACCGAAGCCTACCTCCATCTATACCTAAACCTGGCAAACACATAAATGTATGCAAATTGGAAATAGTAAAACTAAACGACCGTTGCGAATTGTATACAATAAATCTTAAGCTTTATAGCGCTGTTATTAGAGTTATGATTTGTAAATACAAGAACAGTGAACGGGCGTGGATGCAGCGTTGTCGCAAGCATCGCGTGCAGCCGCGCGCCTGGCACCGCCATCCGCCTGATTCAGGAACTACCCCCGAAAACACCCTAAATTACAACCTGTAAACAAAACTCTTCGTTTACACTGTGAGCTGAATCAACTCTACGCCTGCCAACTAATAAAACTTTCAAACTTATGGTGCTATTGTTTGACGCAACACGCATTGATGACAAAAATAATCCAACAATCACTAATTATAACTAAATTCAAGCAAACCACGGTGTCGCGCACCGCGTGCCGCGTGCCCGCCCGACACTGACGTGCTAAGGACATTCCGATAGCAGGAACGAGCCACCCTGTACGAATAGAAACTAGCTAATTATCCGTCGAGCTTTAGCCGCCGGGTAAACGTCACAGAGCGAATTTACAATGCAAATCACCCGCTGAATATTAGTTACAACGTCAGCGCTGAAATTCAAAATTACTAATTTTAATACAATACGTCTCAGTCGGTCCTTCGTCACGACTAGAGGAAGGCAGCTTTGCCATGGCCTCCGACTTTCGTTCGTGTAGCTAGTACCTAATACTCATGGAGGATCAAGTACGTATCACTGGCTCTGAGCGTGACGGACGAAACTTAGTACATCGGAAATCGTGGCAATTTCGAATGCATCGGTATTCAGTGAGAAGCACGATAGACGATCGATTATACGTTATTGTCTAGTCGCTTGCGAAGACTGCGATGCACATTAATCGGTTCACGGTGGTGTCACGGTTTGGAAGCAATTCGTGCAGTTGCACCGCGGTGTGCAGGGCGCGGGTTGTCTGTGGTGGCGGCGCATGGATGCGGTGCGGGCGCTGAGCGGGCGCGATGTCCGACCGGGATGCCGCCAGTGCCAGCCGCGGCCGGCCGCGCAGCCCGCCTGCCAACCAGCAAACAAAGGACCTACAGAAACTCGAGATCAGTTTCATAGAGCTCAACAAGGAGCGCGCCAGACAGAAAGAATGGAAAAAGCTAATTCGCGACATGGTGTGTTCCCAGAGGGGGAAGATCCCGCTGCTGCTGGCAGTGGAGGCGGGCAACCAGAGCATGGTGCGCGAGCTGCTGAGCGCGCAGACTGCCGAGCAACTCAAGGTATGTGCCGTCCCTATGTGTCGCACACGGCGTGACACTCGTCGCCACAGTACCTATAGGCTGTTTATGTAGCGTTATGCAACTGCACAGAGATCGTATGAATTATTCAATACTTGTAACAGTTTTAATTTCACAGCTTTTTTGTAAATTAATAAACATAAGTGAAGCTTTAACAGAGTAGGTTTTGTATGTGAATATTTTGTGCAAAGGTTTATATTTCTTGTGTATATAAAAAAAGTTTTCTGATTCTCTCTTACCTACCTAACTAGTTTTCAATTTTAAGTAGTTAGGTTCACTTATCATAAGCGTTTCGTCGCCTATCGAGTAACATGTAACAATCACTTTTATATGTAGAAAGAAAAGTATAAGTAGGTGCTTTAGTATTGAGAAGTAGCGTACTACCTATAACTCGTAATTCTATTATATACCTAAAATATAAAGTATTGACGACGAAACGCGCCACTTTTCCATCAACCATCGCTTATGCTACCATCATGACCCCGCGTCCTCACCAAAAAGATCGTTCGAGTTCATTTGTTCGGAAAACCGGAACCCTCTGACATAATTATGAACGCGACGATCGCAAATTCGCGCGAACGATGTATTTGCTTAGGACGCTCGCGGTATCGCCTCGCCACCCATTAACCAGAGTGACACGGATACTAATCCCAGTAGTTTAACAACCCGTGTGCCACCCAGGCGAGCACCCCTGTGGGGGACACGGCCCTGCACCTGGCGGCGCGGCGCCGCGACGTGGACATGGCGCGCATCCTGGTGGACTATGGCGCTGCTGTGGACGCCGTCAATGGCGCTGGTCAGACCTCCCTGCATATCGCGGCCGCGGAAGGTGACGAGCCACTGGTCAAGTACTTCTATGGAGTCAGGGCAAACGCTGCGATTGCTGATAATGAAGGTGAGCCTAAACTGATATTTGTAACACCTTTCAAGTTAAAAATATTTTATATTTCACATAAACCTACATGAGCACTTTTGAAACGTCGGAAGCACGGTTCCAAGTGGTCATTTCCTATGGAGAAGAGCCGGCAAGAAACTCCACGGTTCGTTTTTTTTAGGGACATTTAGTAAAAGTATTCTTTCTGTCGTGTATGTTGTCTTAACTACCTATTCTTCAGATCATCTTCTGATATTATTGAACATAATTTTTGCCATAACTTCTTGTGTATCAAAAATCTTGTTCGTTCCTTCTTAATCCAATCTTTACAATTTCTGAATTACTTACACTGAGAAATTTGTAGCACCCTCAAGCGTTCTTCTAGCGTGTCGATGGCAATCTACATTGTATCAGCCCAGAAAGCACTACTTAACCACCTCCTGCTATGAAGATTCATCCTCTTCCTCTTCCAGACCGGACACCAATGCACTTAGCAGCAGAAAACGGCCACGCAGCGATCATCGAGCTCCTGGCAGACAAATTCAAGGCATCCATCTTCGAGAGGACCAAGGATGGCAGCACACTGATGCACATAGCATCCCTCAACGGACACGCAGACTGTGCCATGATGCTGTTCAAGAAAGGAGTCTACCTGCATATGCCTAATAAAGTACGGTTTTTATAGAAATGAATGCCCATGTGACGATAGAACATGGAGAATTACTATGACTATATTATGAAAATACTACCTATTACACGGGCAACAGCTAGTATTTTAGTAGTATGGATATTTGTATTAAAAAAATCATGAAATAAAAAACACACTCAGACGAAGTCACGTGACTTCGTCTGAGTGTGTTTTGTATTTCATGATTTTTTTAAACAAATATTCATGGTGAATAAATGTATTTGTCAAATTTCATAACGTTCGCTTTAGTGGTTTAGGCGTGAAAGGTAACAGGCAGAGACAGACGGACTTACTTTTGCAGTTATAGGTTATATTAGTATGGATCTCTGTACCATTTGGTATATATACAACTACTTTGCAAGGATGGGTAATTTTTCCCCATGTAACTTCATGTGTGCAAAGCAAATCGGTAATTCCAGTGCCTTTGTTCGGTATTTTTTTCCTTCTGCATAAAGTTTTGATAAATAAACAAATCCTACTATATTATAATTCATTAATTTTATTTATTTCAGACATAATCTAGTCCATAGTATTACACTCATACATTTAAATTTTAAACTATTTTACTAAACAGATAAAAACCCAAAATAAAACTGTGATTGATAAAATTATTAAAAAATAATGATGAATGAATGTGAAAGTTTTTATATTTAGATGTTTGAATGTTTGTTACTCAATCACGCAAAAACAGCTAAATGGATTGGGATGAAATTTGGCACACAGACTGCCTATAACTTAGATTAACACAATAGTTTTTATCCCGGTAAACCGACATCTACGCGGGCGAAGTTGCTGGCAAAAGCTAGTTTTATAATATGATTTACTTTGGCTAGGAAAGTTGAGGCTTGTTTCATCATTTCGGAATACGCAGCAGATAAATTAAATTTAACATATCCTGTCTTTCCTAAAACATCATGAGACAATGCCTGGTGTGTAATCCAAAATCATAAATAATGCAAGAATTCCTTCAATTACCGTTTGCAGTGAATATTACCAACATAACATTTTCTCCACAATGCTAAAATATGGTAAACAGTCAGGATATGACAGTGAATGTATGACTGTGTATGAGTTTAGGATAATTAAATTATTATTCATCACATTATAATATATTATTATCGTCATAATTAACAGATGTTAAACAAAGAAAATGTACACGGATGAAATGATTAGCCAACAATGATAACTACGGTTAGTTGACCACAATATCATACGTTTCTAGGCTTCAAGTTTTCTTTGTTTCTAGGTAGCATTGAATATCATTGCAGCTACGTGAACAATAATAATAGAACTCGTGAATTATTACACCATTACAGTTTATTAATATCAAAGACATTGCTAATATTTATTCAGCTTTAGAAGCGAAGGTAAGCATTAAGTAACGTAACAATGATATTTTACAATACCTACTTACTTCAATCATTAAATTGGAGGCGAATATTAACTCTATTTATTTACATTCTGTTTGCATACTTAACTTGTATTTAAATAAAAAATTATGTACCTAAATCGTAAAAGTTCCCCATTTATAAGCGCACTAGTAGACTAACAAACGATGCGTTTTATTATAATGGAAGAATATTATGTTACACCCGATATTACCTATGAATGATATTTTCCTGTCTGTATATTTTTTTTTCAATTAATTTTGAAAGCACAAACAAGTTAGATAATCATCATTCATTAGGATCATAAAGTAATTAACTAAATCAAACAAACATAGCTCCATTTCCCTTATTTCCGTGACACTGTCTCCATTGTACGGTTCCGCACAGCCACAGGCACAGAACTCCTTGCGCACGAAACTGCCATAAGACGTTGCGTGCTTAATTTCATCGGCGGTGCATACGTAATTAAATAAATTTCACATTGTTCAACCTTAGCCTTATTTCGAAGCTAGGAGTAGATTTACATATCAATTTTAATTGTAGAGTGTTATACTTAGTGGATAGTATTAAAAGAGTCCTGATTATGACTGAAAATATCTATAACCACGGATGGTTCTCTTTTTCTCTGATCGTCATTTAGATTTTGTATGCAAAATTGGTATTTTTGTCGGAAACTTAGTTTTTTATATTCTTGATATGTATTCAAAATCTGCAGCCACGCCGTAGCAAAGCCTGCATTTGGACTTTCTATTAAAAGGCCTTTATTTTGTTTTTAAGTTTTCTTCTTTATTCTCTTGTTAACTGTTCCTGAATAGCGAAAAGAAATGCACTGTCATCCAAAAATAGAATACTTTTCTGATACCAAATAGTACCTACAAAGTCTGGTTGGAACAGTGCCTACTTATTATTAAATAGTAACTCAGGTGCAGTTACTAGAATACCCCTCAAACTATCGTCTGTGTTAAATTTACACGTACCAACATACACAATGCAAATAAAAGTATTATATTCTACAAATACTAGATCGGCCTTCTAAAACTGTTTATCTTCACATTATTTTATTTTCCTTATCATCGCTATAAGGTTGACATTAAAACATCACGCTCATCAACCTTGCTGGAATTAAAATATATCTAACTAGCATGTCACTATCTACTTAACTACGTGATAGGCCGGGATTTCCTCTGCGGGTTGCGTATAAAGGTCAGCATATACGTAGTAACTCCACGTGCCGGATGTAGAACTAGGGGCGACCTTTGTACGCAGTGATAAAAGTAGGAACATGTTACGCATTAATGTGAAAGCATTTCTACATATTAATTAACACGTTACTTGAAAGTATAGTTAGTGCTTTGTCATTTATTCATCATTTGTTTTTGTCATTGAAATACTCAGTATTTAACCAAGTGGAATGGGAATAAAGAGAATGTATACAAGTAAGGGAAACAAAAACTCTCTTGTGTAAAAGTTAAGTAAACGTCTCCTTTGTATATAGAATCTATACTGGTATGTAAATCGATAAACCCCAGGCTAGCAAGTGGAGCAACACCATTGTTCAATAAAAACTTATATCATCGACGTACATCCGTTTTTTTATTTACCGTCATACTGTAAGTTTATCTTAAATTATGCCCTATTCCTTCACATTTACATATCAGTGTAGACACCAGTCTCTCACAAACTAAAATCACGTAGTTCTCAAGCTTGTTTTAAATATTAAGATGTCATTGTTTGTGAAGAGAAATCAGGCCTGCGTTCAAAAAGAAAGTTTGAAGAAGGAGCATGTTAGCACGGCTAATGAATAAAACTAACTTGTATCAAACCATCTGTTTCCAGGATGGCGCCCGCAGCATCCACACGGCGGCGCGGTACGGCCACGTCGGGATCATCAACACACTGCTGCAGAAGGGCGAGAGCGTCGATGTCACCACCAACGTATGCCTCTTGTATTTTGGTTTCTTTTCAGATTCATCTTTAGCTTCATTATATACAAGTCGTTGACAGATTGTTATGATTCGTCATAACACGGATGGCGTCGTTTGTATAGCAAACGACGCCGTCCGTTTGCAACCGCTCGCTGGTTCGTGGAGTGCCGAAGACAACCGTCGCCACCACACAAATTGTGGCGATGTCCAGAATTATTGTGATGTGAACACAATATGTGGTGGTGTTTGGCAAACTACATCATAAAAAAGAAACAAGAGCATTGTATTGTTTACAAAACTGCCAAACTGTTTGGTGATTGCAGTAAGTTTTAGCGCAACACAAATTGGATTAGAAAGTCTTTTATATCGGGACATCTAAGTCGATATGTCATAGTTGACAATTTATTATTATTTACATACATACACCATAATTACAACGCAAACACCAGCTTATGCAGGAGTTTGATTTTTACCAAAATTGTGGTTACAGGATAATTACACAGCATTACACATAGCTGTGGAGTCCTGTAAACCTGCTGTCGTAGAGACCCTGCTGGGGTACGGAGCTGACGTCCATGTGAGGGGCGGCAGACAAAGAGAAACCGCGTTACACATCGCTGCCAGAATACCTGATGGTAAGCACAATACCCACTACGTTAATAATTGGTCAATCAATTGCTGAAGTTTTCTGTAAATCTGTAACTTAGCTTATATGAAGTAACTGTCAATTAGTGCCCCATAAATTACACGGAGATAATTTTCATTTCATGGTTGATTAATAAATAGTGAAGTAGAAGCAGATAATAATAATTTAAAAAAAATCATGCATTGTTTTTGTTTTCATACATTTTCAAAGTTATATACCGCCAAAAATATATAAAATGTCAAATTACTCTGAAATGGTTGACATTTGCATAGAGGTCAGACCTCCGCAAATGACCTCCTCTACATCCTCTAAATGGATTGCCGACGGATTACAAATAACCCTAAATATTCATAGATTTGGGCAAGACACATTATATTTAGCGCGGCTAACTATTTAGTCGGCAGAGATGACTGACGCCATCTCGCCGTTTGCATTGGATGGAGCCCTTGACACTTAGAAACACGCCTTGAAACTTATTTACTTACATCGTGACGACATTTGAATGAAAATAAGCCAGCACACTGTTGCAATTTACGGAATTTCGTCAGAAATCTGCCAATCAAGGAATATTTTATATTTCCTTCTACTGATACCGCTAGCACTCAACTTTCAATTGTTTTTCTTCTTTTTATATTTAGTATTCTATGTAAGCAGGTATGTCCAAGGAGAATATACATACTTGCGACTCTATTTAAAATGAAGAATAACACGAAAAAATATTTATTCGAAAATATTTTTTATAGTAGAAATAAAGTGGTCCCAGTCGCCTAGACATGCCAATAACAAATGCAAATTTTGGTAAAAAAGGTCATTCATAGGCTATATTTTCTTAATTGAATTTATTACTATCGTACTGGTTACCTACATCAGCTAGAAAACTGATTTGAATTAACAATGTTATGAAACTAATTTGTCTAAAAAATTACCCACACTTATTTCATTAGTAAGCAGTTCAAATTGTGTATTTTGTCATTTTCGATATTCAATGTCCTCCTTTATCAAATTCACGACCCTTTTCTTCTCCTAAATAATGCGATTTGTACAAAATCGTATCTTTCTTTAAGATATCTAATAGTTGTAACACGTTAGTTTATAGTTTTCACGTTGACGATTGTTTTTAGGGTGCCAAGATTCCAAATAATTCGTGCTATGATGCCGTAGCCCAAATACACACCATTTTGAAATAAAATCTGGTTTCAGCTAATTCTATATCATATGTTTTTTGAAACGAGTAATTCGACCTACCATTCTAGTATTTGTAAAGTTGTAAATCCATCCCTCCGTAATTAACTCCACCGGCAGTAATGGTAATGTAAGTACGTTAGCGGTTATGTACGAGCGGAAAATTGATCATTTTTAAATTTCAGCTTTTCGAGTTTACGTCGTAGGCTTTTACAAACAATGAAAGTAACACCCTCTCCCAACGACATTAGGAAAAATTTCAAAAAAGGCACTCATTCGTAATCTGTTGTGAAATGGGACGGTCCCCATTCTGGTACTCGACTTTTGATTAGCCTAAAAAGCACTTCATAAGTTGACTTCTTTTTTTCTGGTAAAAGAGCATAAAGTAACGGTCTCTTTTTGTAGTTTCTTGTGCATAAGTATTACAAAATAATGCATAGAGTTGAGTAAATGGCTCTGGACAAATTCGAAAAGTGCCATCACCGTAATACATTTTCTTCGTTCCTAATAGCTCGTATACATCATCAAGTGCAAACACGAGAATCAATTTGCCTTTTTTTTTTTTTTTTTTTTTTTTGAGGATGGGAAATCATCAAATGACTCCTCCCGCTCTGGGTGGAGCGGAAGGGAGTGTCAGACTCTTACTGACTAAAACCCACCCGTGTTCCTTCCTTGGCCCTTTATGTTCCGGGTCAGCGGTACCCCTTTTTGATGATCCCGCTTTCCCGGCAGGCTTGGGCCCTAGTGGGCCCCCTCTATGATGCTGACATCTCTTTGAGGCGCGCGTGGAACACGTACGCGCCGTCCAGCACGGGCCTGGTCCTGATCGGACGGTGAGCTACCCATTACTCACCGCCCGCAGGCCCGCGCCTACGGTGGCCGGGAGTCGTCACGCGGCTCCCGACGCCCGGAGCGTCCACCGCGGCGGCTTGGACGGGAGACTCTCTCCCTCTCCCGTCCCGCCACCTCCTTCGCTAGCATGACTGCTTCGCAGAAGGAGGCGACTGCCTCCCACTCCCCCTCGCCCCGGACCATGGCTTGAACCAAGGCCGGGCGTGAGAGATCGCCGCCGCTGCCGATCGCCTCTACGAGGACACGGCGGTGCTCCGCCCATGCAGGGCAGGCCCCCACCGTATGCTCCACCGTGTCCTCGGGGCGATCATCGCAGTGGTGACACCCGGGCGTTTCCTCCCGCCTGATGATGTGCAGGAACCTCCCGAAACTTCCGTGTCCGGTGAGGACCTGCGTCAGGCGGTAGGTGAGGACGCCGTGACGCCTCTCTAGCCACTCCTCAAAGAGGGGTCTTACCGCCGCTATCGTGGCGTGCCCTGCGCTGGGTTGCGACAGTCGCTCTTTCCATGCCGCCATGAGATCGCGCCGGAGGTCCGTCCGCTCCGCCGCGATTTGCCGCGGAAGCGGGGTTTCCCCCCGGCGTAGTGCCTCCGCGCGCCACTCATACAGGCGCGCGAGGACTATCGCCTCCAGATCCCACGGCGGCAGTCCGGCAAGGAGGCTTGCCGCCTCGCCCGAGATCGTGCGGTAGCCCCGGATCAGCCTTACGGCTACCACCTTTTGGGGCGCGTTCAGATAGTGGGCGGCTCTCCGCCGCAGTGAACGCGCCCACACCGGGGCCCCATATGTAGCCATGGACCGCACGACCCCCGCGTAAAGCCTCCGGCAGGAGGCGTTTGGACCCCTCAGGTTGGGCAGGAGCCGCTTGAGGGCGGCCCCAGTCCGTTCCAGTTTGGGGGCCAAACGTCGGAAGTGCTCCACGAAGTTCCACCGGCTATCGAGCACGAGTCCTAAGTATTTCATCGTGGACTCGACGCCGATGTGAACCCCTCCTGCCGTTAGTTGGGATCCCGATGGTGGCCTGTTCCGGGGCCCATGGAAAGACATGGCCTCGGACTTGTGCAAAGCCACCTCGAGACCCAACTGCCGGATCCTCTCCACGACTATCAATCAATTTGCCTTCATGTGCGTATTTGGCAAACAAAAAGTGAGTGTTTCCACTTCGTCAAATGTAGTAAAATTTAATTACTGCACATTTAACGCAGCATTTCGATAGCGGTAAATTGACGATCTGACATTATCGAATTTAGGCAGTTTAGCAACGTGATTCATCCCCATGTCTATTCAAGATACTAAGGAGTCGTTAAAAATACGGGGTACAGGTTTGCTACTGGATGTCGCTATGGTTTTTTTGCAGTTTGAGATAATTCTCATCGACAGTATTGTCTTCACGTATAGGTAGTTGTTCCTTTTCTGTAGTTATTGAGTTGTCCTATAACTGTAGTTTGTCCTATAACTGTATTTCTGTAGATAATGTGTTATAAATTTTATAATGTCATTTAATTTTTTTTTAATGTTACGTAATTATGTTAAGTCTTAATTTTTAAATGTAAAGTTTCATTTTTAAAAGTATTTAATTAAAAGTAAAAGATTTTTTATGCAATTTAATAATGTAAAGTTTTAATTTTTGAATGTATTTATTTTAATGTAATAAGTAGTAATCTCCTATTTTTTTTTTAATGTACCTAACATAGTTTTTAAGTCGTTACTAACAAATATTATGGACCAAAATGTCTGAAATAAAAAGATTTTTTTTTAATTTTTTTAATTTATAACGAAACAGACTTTCGAAGTAAATAGTAGTAAGTTTCTGGTTTGGTATTGAAAACATCGAGTATAAAATAAGTAAGTAGTCACATCAAACCAAATGTACCTACCTTAATTGTAACTGATCCTACGCATTGGTTCTTTCTATATCTTGCACAACGCCAAATAGTACCCTGATGTTGGTATATTTTCCATTTATGGTATTGATAGCCAATTATGAAGTAAAACAATGCCTTTTCCACGATTAATAATATTGTAAATGGCACTGTTTCCAATCTCGATTTAAGGTAAAATTCCTAGTCAGCTGATGGAAAACTTATTGATCACAATATTGACAAACCGGAAAATAATAAAATTTATACCTAAGAGTTTTATCATCCGAGTTTGAAGATGAACCGATACTTTAGAAGACAATTTACCTATTGTTACACATACATTTAAAATGGATACATATTTATTCCAGGTGACAAATGCGCGCTGATGTTGTTAAAGTCAGGCGCAGGTCCTAACAAAGCGACTGAAGATGGTCAAACCCCAGTACATGTGGCTGCCAAGTACGGCAACCTCGCGACACTTGTACTGTTGTTAGAAGATGGAGGAGACCCGCTGAGGAAGACCAAGGTAGGATGTGTTTATTTTATGATTTTACGAAAACTGTTTAATTGGTTATACTCATTTTTTACAGCTTGGTTTGAATTCTTAAAACCTGCATTAGATTATATTAGATTAGATTATTTTTTTTAAATGCCTACGTGGACTGTATTATCTGCGGTCTGTAAACGTTGGTATTCCCCAGGGTTCGTGTCTAGGCCCATTTTAGTTTTTTGTAAGTGGTTATGGAACTTTGCTATTAAATTACTCATCAACTGAAATTATTATTTAAAAGGGTATTTTTAGTAATATTTTGATGTAAGAAATTGCATACTTATTTTTATTAGCACAACATATTTGCTCTATAATTTTTATAGTTTATTATGCTTTGAGTAAGTGACTATTATATTCTTATAAACGCATTGATATTTATAGACTGGAGAAACACCTTTACACATGGCATGTAGAAGTTGTAAACCAGATGTTGTGCGACACTTGATAGAGTTCGTCAAAGATCATAAAGGTGAAAACGTCGCAACGGCATACATCGACGCAGTTGACGAAGACGGTGCGAGCGCACTCCACTTTGCCTGCAAAATTACCAAAGAAGAGGTCAAGATACCAACAGCCGACAGACAAGTGGTCAAATGCCTCATAGAAAATGGCGCCGACGTAGCGTTAATAACGAAACATTATTTAGAAACGGCATTTCACTTTTGTGCTATTGCCGGAAACAATGACGTCATGACTGAGATGATCGCGCACATATCTCCTGCTGACGTGAGCAGGGCACTGAACAAACAGAACTCAATAGGGTGGACGCCGTTACTAATAGCTTGTAATAGAGGGCATATGGAACTTGTCAGTACGCTTCTGTCGAACCACGCGAGAGTAGACGTGTTCGATACAGAAGGTAGATCAGCTCTCCACCTCGCCGCAGAACATGGCTTCCTACAAGTCTGTGACGCTCTCCTCACAAATAAAGCATTTATAAACTCCAAAGCAAGAAACGGCAGAACAGCACTTCACTTAGCAGCTATGAATGGCTACGCGCATTTAGTCAAATTCTTAATACGAGATCACAATGCCATGATAGATGTCCTCACATTGAAAAAGCAGACTCCGTTACATTTAGCTTCAGCGAGCGGTCAAATAGAAGTGTGTAAACTTTTACTAGAACTCGGAGCTAACATCGACGCGACAGACGAATTAGGACAAAAGCCTATTCATGCAGCCGCACAAAATAATTACAATGAAGTGGTCCAACTTTTTTTACAATCACATCCAAACTTGGTTATGGCTACTACGAAGGATGGGAACACGTGTGCTCATATAGCGGCTATTCAGGGTTCAGTGAAAGTGATTGAAGAACTCATGAAGTTTGATAGGACTGGTGTTATATCTGCTAGAAATAAGTTGAATGATTCGACACCTCTTCAATTGGCTGCCGAAGGTGGTCATGCGGATGTTGTCAGGGTCTTAGTAAGAGCAGGAGCGTCATGTACCGATGAGAACAGGGCAGGTCTGACAGCTGTACATTTAGCGGCGCAATATGGACATACTAATGTATTAGATGTGATGCGATCGACCAACACGTTAAGGATATCTAGCAAGAAATTAGGATTGACGCCACTTCATATAGCTGCGTATTATGGACAAGCTGGTAAATAAACTGAACTTTAGCAACAATTTTAAGGATTATATTTAATAACATAATTTTGAATCAATATGTTTTGTTTTACAGAAACTGTCCGAGAACTCCTCTCCCACGTACCGGGAACAGTAAAGTCAGAAGCTCCTACTGGAGTATCACTAGTTCCAGAGCTAGGTGCCGAGTCCGGACTAACTCCGCTACATCTAGCTGCTTACAATGGTAACGAAAACGTCGTGCGGTTACTTCTCAACTCTGCTGGTGTGCAAGTCGACGCTGCGACTAATGAAAATGTAAGTCCTCATAACTTTCATACAAGATTCTTGACACGAATTACAACTTTATTTTTTCTCATTCCAGGGTTTCAATCCGCTGCATCTCGCGTGTTTCGGAGGACACATGTCTATTGTAGGTCTCCTCCTCAGTAGATCAGCAGAGCTACTTCAAAGTACGGACAGACATGGGAAAACGGGATTACACATAGCCTCAACGCACGGTCACTACCAGATGGTAGAAGTTCTACTTGGTCAAGGAGCTGAAATCAACGCCACCGACAAGAATGGATGGACACCTCTCCATTGTGCAGCGAAAGCTGGTCATCTCAACGTGGTGAAGCTCTTATGCGAATCAGGAGCATCACCAAAAAGCGAGACTAACCTAAATTGTGCTCCAATTTGGTTTGCCGCATCGGAAAACCACAACGATGTCCTAGAGTACTTACTGCACAAAGAACACGACACTCAGTCCCTTATGGACGACAAGAGGTTCGTGTACAACCTGATGGTGTGCTCCAAGAACCACAACAACATTCCCATCGAGGAGTTCGTGTTGGTCTCGCCGGCGCCGGTCGACACCGCAGCTAAACTGTCCAACATTTACATTATTCTATCCACTAAGGTATGCCTCACACATTTATTGCTTTATGATTAATCAGTGAGTTTATATTCATCGCACGTTGTTTTCCGTAACAGGAAAAGGAGCGTGCCAAAGACCTTATAGCGGCAGGAAAACAATGTGAAGCGATGGCCACCGAGCTGCTGGCGCTGGCGGCCGGCGCCGAGTCCGCCGGGCACATCCTCACCGCCACCGACAACAGGAACATTGAGTTCCTCGACG
This sequence comes from Brachylomia viminalis, assembly GCA_937001585.2. Lineage (NCBI taxonomy): Eukaryota > Metazoa > Arthropoda > Insecta > Lepidoptera > Noctuidae > Brachylomia > Brachylomia viminalis. The sequence continues at coordinate 5,191,761 of OW443302.2, read as the reverse complement.
TCTTAATAGAGAACGAACAAAAAGAGGTCATAGCCCACACAGTGGTCCAGAGATATCTTCAGGTAAAATATAGGTAACTTCCCTGCTTCACAGAACCTTGACTTCACAAACATATGATGATGTTCATTACTTCGCTTCTTTACAGGAACTCTGGAGAGGGAGCCTCAAATGGACTGGCATCAAAATTATGTTCCTTTTTGTCGCGTTCATAGTTTGTCCACCCGTGTGGGTGGTGTTCTCTCTTCCATTAGGCCATAGATATAATAAGATACCAATAATTAAGTTCATGTCGTATTTAACTTCACACATTTACCTCATGATATTGCTAGCCTTAGTAGCGATAACGCCCATTTATAATTCGATATTTAGGGATAGTTTAATACCAAGGTGGTATGAATGGATGCTGCTCATTTGTCTGAGCGGTCTCCTACTCTTTGAGCTCACCAACCCCAGTGATAAATCTGGTTTAGGGTGGATTAAGATAGCAGTTTTGTTATGCGGCATGATCGGCGTGGCTACACACGTCGTCGGCTGGATATTCGTATTACCTAAGTATTGGCCAACGCTTATGTATTGTAGGAATCAATGTTTTGCCTTATCATTTCTATTAGCGTGCGTTCAAATATTAGATTTCTTATCTTTCCACCACCTATTCGGTCCGTGGGCTATTATTATTGGGGATCTTATGAAAGATCTCGGGAGGTTCCTCGCTGTATTAGCGATATTCGTGTTCGGCTTCTCGATGCACATCGTTGCATTGAACCAGCCGTTCAGGAATATTAACAAGGCGGAAGACAATAAGTATGCAAGACAAGCGAGGAAGAGACTGTTCTCCGACGGTGAGTGTGAATCCATTATACTTACAATGTTGCCTACCATAACATCTACCATAGAAATAGTCCATTCATGTATGTAGATCATGTGTGTTCATTCAAATATTAAATGTTGTACTTCTCGCAATAGAGACTCTCCGATTGAAACGACAAGCGTATGATACACAATGGCAAAATACACTAAACGGGGAATCATACAGGAGGAAACAAGGTCCAACAGGACGTAAGTCCGCATACACACGAACAAGACTGTTTAATTTTATGTGCATATGAATGCCATTTTCCTTACGATGATCGCATTACAACTCGATGTGCTTGTTTTACTTGTTATTTTTTTGTTATAAAATACGTGCATCCGCTTGCAAGCTTCAGTGTTTGTCACATCGAGAATGTTATCATCGTTGGCGTTTTATACTATACATTCCATTAGATAATTGTTGCCATCACGTTAAGAATGTGGAATGTTAGGTCTCTGTAATATACAATACACTTCGCCCCGCCATAATTTCAATGTTTTATTTTCATATATTATGGCACGTGTAAGTGGTTGGTGGTTAGAAACCTTGATGTCTGTTAAGTACACAATGCATTTTCTGCATCGCATCACAGCTTTATGAGAGTCGTGGTTTCCAGATGTGGACACAGAACATGCATTGCGCGTCACAATACTAGTTTTAGTGGAATGAGTGGCCGACCTCACCGCATTTGATGGAGCAAGTTTGATTTGCGCATGCCGCGGCTGGCTTATGTCCTGCGTTTGTTTCACCACTCCGAGGTACCATTTTATATTTCGGATTTGTTTGGCTGTTTGTCGTCAATGTGGCGTCTGTCCTGCGCTCTCAATGTCTAGCCGTAGTCGGGACGGGGTGGATTGATGCACTGGTATAATAAGTGGAAATCAAGCAATCTATATTCTCTTTAATTAGCACACTAACACTAAATTATATAAACACTGAAATCCAAATTAAGTTCAACACACGTCTACACTTCTTTATACCAATGTACAGAATACTTACACAACCGTATCAATCTATCTCTCCCACACAAATAGGTGTCTAGCCGTGTTAGATCTTTAGATTTGCGGGAAGATTGATGCAGGAGTAGATCAAACATTACTTTTTAAAATCCTAGTACTCTAAGACACCGAAGTACTTGTAACAAAGTATAGGTATAGTGAGCCATGCATCAACCTACCCCGGTTCTGTTCGCGCCGCGAGCTACCAGACCGCGGTCCATGTTGAGTGTTGTCTTCTAGCGACGTTGTCACCGGTCGAGGCGTTGGAGAAACTGTTCTTCGCACTTTTCGGACAGATAACGTTGTCGGACCTTAACTACGTGTCCAGCGTGCGGCCACTGTGGACTCAGAACATATTCAAGTTCGTGTTCGGGGCGTACTTACTGATGTCGGTCGTGGTGCTCATAACGCTCCTCATTGCGATGATGTCGGACACTTACCAACGTATACAGGTAACTACGTGTCCCCAGAACTCTGATCTTTTGTTCGCAGTTACTATGAACCCACTGTACTCGTTCGAGCTGCTGTTCTTCGCGGTGTTCGGCCAGACGACCACGGACCAGACGCGGGTGCATCGTAACGATAGTAACATACAGCCGGCCTGGACCAATTACCTGTTTAAAATTGTGTTCGGGATCTACATGTTGGTGTCGGTGGTAGTACTCATCAATCTGCTCATCGCTATGATGTCAGACACGTACCAGAGGATCCAGGTAACACGTGAACAGATTAAAACATGATGTACGGTGTGCTTGTGCGCATATTGGCACAGATAAAGAAATAAATGAAAACAATGATAAAACAGCAACTTAAATAAATGACACCTGTTAGTTGGCACGATGTAGAAAATAATAAGGAAATAATTATATTGAATTAATATGTTTTTCGCTAAATTTGATACTGGGATATCTGACCTGCTCACACAATTGTACACGTTAGTAATTAAAATTATCAGGCAATATCAGCACATTATAATGTTAATCAAATTAAATACAAAAGTACTCGACCTACTAAAATTAATATTTAAGTTACTAAACTAAGACGAGAATTGTTGGGTTTTTTTAATAAGGACGAAGTAAATATGATAAACCTTTCCATAAAGATCATTACAGACAGCCTAATTTGCAAACCCAAGAAGGGTTGAACTTTAAGACATGACTTGAGCATAATCAAAGTTGGGATGTCTGTAAGCACCTTTATAATGATAATAACTTGTTCACCGTCAATGTATTATTTTTCTTTTTAACTACCATCATACTTTGTAGAAGTTTATTTTTTTATAAGTCAGTCTTATATCCTAAGATCTTATGTCTAAGATTCTATTTTTCTCATAGCTAACGACCGAATACCTAAGTACTCAATCGCCGTTATGTCTACTGTTTCTCGTGCATTAATGTGTATTGTAGCAACATAAAACTTCAAAGCAGTTTAATTTGAGTGGCGTTTGAGAGTATACGGCGTTGAAATAAACAGAATGTATTGCCAAAATGTTGTACGCTAGTAACAACATCTTTTAACTGCGATAAACAAACTGTCTGCTTATGACGACCCCACCTTGTCCATTGCGATAATCATAACGGGTCGTGTCAAAAATATCACCCCCAAAGATCCCTAAATTATCTACTTACCTGCTACAACAATCAAAACTTTTCAGGCTCAATCAGACATCGAGTGGAAGTATGGGCTCTCCAAGTTGATCCGCAACATGCATCGGACGACCACTGCGCCATCTCCTCTCAACCTGGTGACGACGTGGTTGATGTGGATCATCCACAGGTGTAAGGTGAGACAGTACTTCCATCTATTACTTACTTAATACTACGTTACTTTTGCCAGCGGAGTGATGGAAAGATATTGAGTTTGCCCCACTGCGAGGGCAGTAAAGGCTGACTGAGGAACCTACAAGATTTAGACTAGTTAATGCTTCAATTAAGCTAACATTAACAGTACCCGGTTGTTAATATAATTATTACATTGACCTTTGAAAAGACTGTCACAATGGAATGAGTATCAGACGCGACGCTCTACAACTGAACTTTTCATAAAACTCAATTTGCTCTCATCAATGGTGTCTGTAATTAAATATGACGATAAGCCTCAGCTGTCGACTGTTCCAATGAAAGTGATTCGATTCTTGCTTTTGTTACTGGAGATATGGGATTTTTAAACTTCTCCAAGAACAACAGGTCCTCCTTTGATACCTATAATCACTATCTGTTCTGTGCCTATAATAATATAATTTAAGCCTAGTCTTAGAAGACTCCACTGCTACACCTCAAATTTTTACAACACATGACAAACCATTTTTTTTGTAAATAAACATTTTCTGACTATTCAATGCGTAAAAACTATTTACCCTTTAAAATTTCTCAGTTAAAAAAATCCATAGGTATTCTGCATAAAAATTATAAACACGGAGCCTCTATCAATCACTTAGATTTTATTATCATACCCGAAAAGAGCCCTAGTAGAAAAGCTTATTTCGGTAAACTGTTCGTTATTCGGCAGTTAAGTGAAATTAGCATCTTATATGCACAATGCAATTAACACATTACGTTTGCTTTCAATACACCACTGTCCGGAATATGGACGCATACGAACGCACGACAAAAAATCAAAAATTCCAAATTTTATTCATGTAGACTAAGCACTAAGCTAACTTCAAAACCCACACATCATCCACATTCAACCACAAGGTATACTGGTCTGACAACAACAATACACTCCATTTTTAACCCAACTATTTCGCACCAGGACCGCATAAGCAAAAAGAAGCGACCAAGCTTGGTGCATATGATCGGTTTGCAGAGACAGGACCAGATGAGCGCGCGGTCCAAGGCTGGTGCCAAGTGGCTGTCCAAGGTGAAGAGGGGACAGGTTGTGCCGAAGGGTAAGTTATACAAGCTGTAATAGAATATACGCAAGTCCTGAAAGTAGTTTGCTCATAATTGACTACTGAATCCATTTCAGTAACTATTAATATAGGTATATTTTTTTATATTATGTGTTTTGCAATACTGACCACCGATGGAGCCAAAGAAAACTAAATCTTATTTCAAGGATGTACGACTCAATTTTAAATGCATAAAGTAATCCTAGGGTCAACACGATTTTCTTATAAAAGCTAGCTTAAAATAATATACCTATTTTGGTCATTGTATAATGCTTTTAACTCAATACTCTAATTGGGGTGTATGAGGTCTTGCGTTAATTATGCTGCACGTCATAGATAGATACAATTCTGTATAATGTACACCATAGTTGAAAGACACAAACAAAATTGAATAACAAGGGTAATACAATGGGAGGTCTTGTCGCGATCAGTGATTCCTCCCATGCAACCCAAAGATGGCAAAGTTTTTACGTGCGAACGAAGGATAAGTTTGGTCTTAATACACGGAATATAGTTAAATTACCTGTTCATAGTCTGCTCTTATAGTTGTTCACCGACCGCTGTTCTCCATCACCTACAAACTCTCCTGGATCATCCTGGATGTTTTACAGAATTTGTTAATTGAACTTTTTTTTTCTCAAAGTTCTTGATATTCCACCAATTTTATAGTTCAGTACCTATTCTGTAAAACAAACTTTACAATTACAAGGATTAATTCTAGAACACAACGTAAACACAGTTTTTTTTTAATCACCAACTCCTTCCTAGGTACTTAATAATTTTGCATATATTATATAACAATATTTTTCTAATTCCTAGATTCAACGCGTCTCTCCGTGGTGCACCTCAGTCCTCTGGGCTCCCAGCTGAGCATCAGCAACGCCACGAAGATCGAAAACGTGGTGGACTGGGAGGTCATCGCAAAGAAGTACCGAGCTCTTATGAGAGACGAGCCAGAAGAACCGGCCAACAAGGAGAACGAAGGAGACTCGGCTGATACCGTGTCGGAAATAGTTCCGAACAATATATCCGCCGCTCCCCCTTGAACTTAAAGACAAAAGCTTTTAGGAATCAGTGTACAAATGTAATATACTAGGCGAAAACCTTCAAGTCGAGGTTTGACGAGAAAGGCTGGCTAAAAACTAGTCAGGTCCCAACATTGTTACTCGGTTTTGACGAGACATTTTGTAAATATATTTAACTCTTGGAATAGATTTTTGTAACTGAAATTACGACAGGTATGCTATGCTGTCGGTGGCAAATAGTGTACGAACAAAGTGAAGATTTGAATGTGTCAGAAGAATCAGTGTTTCGTGTAAGCCACTATTATCTATTTATGTATTACGAAGGGGTTCACTGCAAGCGGACGAAAAAATTAAAACATGATAATGTGTAGTTTTATATTTGGATCAGACTTAAATTTAGACTATTTGTAAAATAAATAGTGTTGGCATATCGATTTAAACCTGCTAAGCCAAATTCTCTAAGAATTAGTTTTTATAGAGTTTGTCAACAGCCGGAAGAAACCTGGATCATCAGTTCTGTAGCTCCAACAGGACGCCGGCCATCAGTAGTGAATATTAATTGGTAAGAGACAAGTACAGAAGTGTGGAGCAGTGGTGGCCCAGTGGCATCGGCTCCGACTTGTTCGTGTGTTCGAACCCAGGCAGGCACTTAACTTTGAGTATTTAAAATCATCACCACTGCTCTCAATTGGTGAAGAAAAACATCGTGAGGAAACCGGCATGTCCTAGAACCAAAAAATTCGAAGACATGTGACATCTACCGACCCGCACTGGGCCCGCGTGGTTGATCATGGCCCACTCCCTCCCACAGACAGAAGGCCTGTGTCCCAGCAGTGGGAACATTATAGGGAATATCCAAAACGTCTCTTGTACAGCCTTGCCATATCGCGCTCAGTAAAGGTAGGAAATTTGCCTCGCTTGCAGTAGGCTCCGAATTTTATAAGCCATTGTACAGTTGAGTATAGTTGATAGTAGTGCCTAACATAAGCTAGTAATACCTAATATAAAGTTTAGAAATTTAGTAAATAAGGACAGCGATGTTATTTTTCCAGATTAGTGTTGTTTAGTAATAAGGTTAATTTATTACTACTAATATTTTTATAAATAAACGTGTTGTGTATTTGTGTAACTGTATTGTTCCAAAATAAAATCAGTGCAATTTCTACTTTCTTGCGTTTTTTTATCAAATTTTTTGGATTCCGTAGGCGTAGCTGCTTAATTTTCTCTCTTGGAAGATTTCATCCCAAACACGACGATACTCTTTTTACTCGACCGAAATAGATACTTAAAAACATTAACGTATTTCGCTGAAATTCTTCAAATAAATATATTGAGAATAGGTAATATAAATAATGATTAATAAAATATATATATACATTATTGTATGTTTACAGTGTTTGTGTTTTAGCAATACCTTTATTTTATTTAATACCTTCATCATTTTAGCAACACTCCTACAATTAAATTGTTTATTATTATTAATGTACTAGCAGACGTCTGTCGGAGACGTTGGTCTCTAAATTTTAATAATCGCATAGCAAAACGTCGAATGAGCAGTGGTGGCCCAGTGGTAACGGCCGCGACTTACGAGTTGTAGGTCGTAGGTTCGAACCCCGACAGGCGCTTTACTTTGTGTAAATTATTTCATCACCACTGCTCCGTGCCTCGGAAAGCACGTTAAGCCGTTGGTCCCGGCTGTCATTCGTGGATCTTTGACAGTCGTTACGGGTCGTCAGAAGCCCGAAAGTCTGACAACCAGTCTTACCAAGGGGTATTGTATTACCCAGTAACTGGGTTGTGGAGGTCAGATAGGCAGTCGCTCCATGTAAAATACTGGTATTCAGCTGCATCCGGTTAGACTGGAAGCCGACCCCAACATACCTAGTTGGGAAAAGGCTAGGCAGATGATGATGATACAGCTTAACAGCTCAATCGTCATATGATTGAGCTGTTACGCTGTATAATGTACCTCGTCTATTGCAAAAGGCATAGCAAAACGTCGAAAAATACCTAAAAGAGACCATCAAAGCAGTAGCGATTTTTTCCAAAGTCAAAGTCAGAGCATTTATTTCAAATAGGCACATAAAAGGCACTTTTGAACGTCAACATTTACATTTAAATAGAATTGATTATAGTCGCCCCTTCCAAAAGGTAGTTTCGTATGGAGAAGAACGGGCAAGAAACTTCACCGTTACTCTTTTAAATGGTGTTACAATTAGTATTTTGTATACATTAATTATATAATTATATGTGAAGACGATGCACATATAATAAAAATTACCCTACCACAATAGGTAAAAAGAATTTTAAAAAATGTAGCAATGATAAATAGATAATTAAGTGATAGATACATGGTGTTCACATATTTACAAACATTGTAAAAGTATACGATTTCCCAAATTACGTAAACAAGTAATATGTCAGTGTGTGAGTTAAAGTAATCACAGAATTTAAATCAATGTCATAATAATTATAAAACAATTAAGTAGCAACAAGTTTGATGTTGTCTAAACTATGGAGTACTAAAGTCTATGGAGCTGGACAGCATGTTTCCAAGCATTCTTATCTTGGATATAATCCTCTAATTTGTATTAAGCTTGTTTACACAGTGAACTTTTAAATGAGTTTTAAATTTTCTTTCATTTAATTGCAATATAATTATGACAAGGTATTTTGTTGTAGCATTTAACACAGTACCCCATAAAAGATGTGTACTTTAGCTACATACATCCTTTACTACTTTAGCTTCCTTTAAAAATAGTACATTACTGCAGCGGCCAGCAAAAGAAGCATTGATGGACGAGCGTGTAAATGTGGGCCGAGGCGAAACCGAGGCACACATACGTAAGTCGATCAATGCCTAGTTGTGGCCAAGGCTTGTATAGTACTTTTCTCAAATAATACGCGGCAATTAAAATACAAATTACTTTTCAAAATCAATGACGAACAACGAACAACAATAATTTTTGGCGCGTTAAAGTGATCATTTGTTTTTTTTTTTTTTTTTTTCAATAAACAGCTTTCTATTTGCAAGCCAGTTCATATTTGCCTCATATGCAGCCATGAGCCATATTTGGTCTCATAGTAAAAGTTGTTCATAATGATGAGTACAACGACCCCTTAAGAGGTTGATGGTGATTTACCAATAACCCTGTATAATAAAAATGAAATGCTGTTTGTTGGTAAGTGCATAACTTGAGAACGGCTGACCAAATCTGGCAATTTTTTGTTTTTTTGTTTTAATATTTATAGTCCGAATTAGTTTGTTACGGAATCTTCCCCTAAAATTAACAAATTCTGAAACAACTGAACGTCCTTTTTGGATTGTTTTTTTTTATGAATTATTGACATTTTGACAGGACAACGTCTGTTGGGTCAGCTACATAGTTTACAATATTTACAACATAAGAATAAATTCACCTTGACAACACTGATTTAGTCCGAAGACTAAAAAGGTTAACACCTGATGTAGTTTAGTGCAGTGTGAGTGAACTTAAACTGTAGTGCAAGTGCTGAATAATATAAAGAACACGTAAATCAAGTGTCTTCCCCTTAACATAGTGACTATGAAAGACGTTATTGGACGATTTCTTAATTTTATAGTTACTTAGGAGTTTATGTTATATTTAAACAAGTATTACCTTATAGGCTACATTGTAATGTGAATAAAATACCTATCCCGTTTACTAAAACCAATGTATTAGTAAACGGAGCGGAATTGGATCTTGTGGACACCACTGTGTTCTTAGGTATTACTTTGGACTCGAAGCTACAGTGGGGCCCACATATAACCAAATTGTCGAAGCGGCTTAGCTCTGCAGAATTTTGAAGAAATTGATTTGCTTGATTCAATTTTGAAGAAATTGATTCGCTTGCAGAAGATTGATTCACGGGTCGATCTGTATCCGGGCAAGCTTTTGTCCAGACGTTCACCGCATCAGTCAAGCACGGCACTCCAGAGTCAACAGAGAAGGGGCAAAAATTTTCCTGGTCAACTTTTCGGTGCTAGATAGAGTAATTTTGCGGACGCCGAGGCCATCAAAAGGGATGGATAGTGCGGCTAGAAGTGGGTTCGGTTGTTCAAGGCCACATTTAAAAGCATGTTAGTGTGCTACGAATAATTTGGTCGAATTTGTCCAAAAGATGTGGCTGCGTCCATAAAGGGGACGAACGTAGAATATTAGTGAAGTTTTCGAGTTCAATTTTCTCCAGAACACTATCCCCGGTGTAACTTAGTTGGATAGCAACATGCAATGTCTTTATCAAACGTCTGCCTCTGATATAAACTCTATCTCTCTATTGAAACTGAGGTACTAAACTGCTAAAGTTAGCGGGGCCTGATGGTGTTCCTGCTATACTTATTTATAATTCGGTGCGCACAAAGCTTAACTTTACCGCTTACCCTGATATTTCGGCTGTATGTTTCCCGAATAGAATAAAATAAATAAAATATATGTCGGATCATGGCTGGCTGAGATACGAAAGATCGGGTCTTCTTCGCGATCCAACATAGTTTAAGTAGGTGTGGACACTGCAGTGGGTACTCGAACGAAAAGATAATTCGAATTCAAAATAACTTTAACAAACTAGCGAACGAAATAAACACGCGCGTCGGAAACAAACACGTGCTGTCTTCTAAAATTGGGGCATCTAGGAGGTGCAACGAACGTTTTTCTAAAATTTTGATTTGTGGGGTTCTTTATGAGCTTAACTGTCGCTAATGAGACACAATTACCTACTTTTCTTTTATTACCGAACTTAATCAGTTCGATCAACAGATGAGGAGTTAGGGTCAATTGTCTGTCAGTAATATCAGAAAGGTAAATAGCTCCCTTTCGTGCCAAATCAAGCAGCAGAGACAACAAGACATCGATGACGGCCTCGTTCACACCGCCGGTGAACATGAGGTTGATCGGGGCCGCAAGCTCCTTCAATAGCGACTCACCAACTTCCCCGGCACCTGAACTCGGTAGATCCTTTAGATGTTGTAGAGTCAGGCCGTCGAGGCCGCCGGTGGATCCACTTCGGAAAGAGCTCACGGCTGCAATCAACTGGCGGGCCGAAACGTTGAATTTAGGTCGGGAGAGTCGGGGAGGTCGGGAAAGGTGAGACCATCCGCAGCCGCTGGGTGTTTACTCTCTAGAGCTGTTAACGTTTCTGTAGAGTAAGACGCCACCACATCGCTGCTGAACAATATACTGGCCGCGCCCCTGATGTCACCTTCACTTATGATTCCACATATGGACGTGAACCTTTTTGTGATAGGTTGGTAACTGCGGGTAATTTTGGATCTAAAATTAGGGTCGGATTGTTACAATTATCTTTTTTTCGTTCGTTACAAATTTTTTTAGTTCCCAATTTTTTCTGGACATGTAGATTCTTTTAAGGAAAGGTAAGTAATTGCTCGCAAGCACTTTGTGAGTTCTCCTGGTTCGCAAGTCATCGCTTCAAACTCAGTGCAACAGACTGTCTTGCGCCCCGGGGAACTCGCTTTAAAACCGGGGTAGATTTTCTTAATTTTGCTAGTTTTTGCCACAAGGTTTGGTCTGAAGGTTGGGGATGTTGCTGGGGGGGCACAATGGTACACGATGTGATTTGTGGATCTTGCCATAGTGTATCCGTAGCCCCCGTTCGCCTTTAGAAAAGCATACCTGTGAGCAATGCGGGCGGGCATCTCACCACCTGGACATCGAGCGATGTGACAGGCTGACTGTTTCCGGCGTCGCTACTACCGACATTGATCATATACAGTATGGAAACCAGCAAACACTGTTTTGTATGAAATCCGACATCTTGTTATTTTGACTTGTTATCTTGAATTTTGTTAATTTATTCCAAATAGTGTGAAGATTAATATGGCATTCACAGTTTAAAAATGACTTGTTCTGGATATAGCTGCCTTTGATTCTATACCCCTCACATACGTATATGCAATAAATGAAACCACAAAATTGATATCGCCTTTTTTTTTTAAACGTTGCCCCACACTAGGAATTTCTCCTGTATCGTGGGTGCGTTTACAAACATTTAAACTCACATACACAAACGGCCAGACCCGGAACAACTACTTGCAGGAAATACAAATATTTGTTCCGGGCGGGGATCGAGCCCGCGACACGTAACGCAGCAGTCAATCGCTTAACCACTGCGCCAACCGTGTCGTCGATGTTGTTGACGGTGTACAAAAAATTAACGAAATCGGTCCAGTAATTATCCAGTGAAATCGGTCAAAAAGTTGAGTTTTTATTTTGAGATAATGTGAACACTGTAGAATTGCACTGGATTAAATTGCACTGAGGTCAATGACTCAATGAACTCGAATCCTTGAACATTGAAAAACGACTTGCCAATATAGTGAAAACTATCACGACGCGCGCGCTGTTACGAATTCTACTTATTTGCCTAAAATGTAAAATGGGTACACCTTAACGACAAGGTACGAAGGTACGTTGCCTAAACAGAGTGATTAATTTTACTGAATTTCTTTTGATATTTATTTTGTTAGAAAATTTTTATATTTTTATATTTACGTATTTTTTATTTAACATTTAATTTTGCTATACTTCTGAGGACTAGTATTACATGTGGTGTCATTTATTGCATATTATGTGGTTTCCATACTGTATATTAAACTTTGTGTAACACTAAAAACAAACATAAAAAAAGACTTCAAAACCAATTTTTCGCTATTTACTCTTAATAAAAAGTCTGAAGATGGACACACATTGTGATGAAGGATGTCACAGTTTGACGAGTGCGGCGCAGTCGCGCTCAAGAGCCGCGTTCCAGACCTGTCATTTACATTTTCATCTTATAGTTATTAGCCATAGAAAAAAAACCAAATCAAAATAAACTTCGGTTAGAAACTTAGATCCTTTCTAACTAAAACAAGAGGTATTCATTATTAACATCATCAGAAGGCTCAGAATCACCATTCAATAAATACATAAACATAACATAAAAAATGGGTTAGTTCGTCGTCATCTGGTATAATATGTTCCCTGCGTCCTATGAGAACACAATGGTTATGGTAAGATTACTGGTCATCTCTTAGCCACCAAGGCTTTTTTTAATTATTTTATTATGGATTGTTTTGTTTAAATTTATATTTACTGTACACTCAACGTGTACGTCTTATTTACATCGTTCTCACATATAATTATACCTATATTCAACATTAATGATGTAACTAATATTTATGTAACAATATAATTTAAAAGAGTGTCCATGGAGTTTCTTGCCCGTTCTTCTCCATAGGTACCTACTACGCTTTGGAATGGGCAACTAGCTTCATATTTCTGACTGACCCACTTGACAATTCAAAAGTGCCTGTAAATGGTTTAATTGAAATAAATGCTTTGAGTTTGAGTTTGATTTTTTACATGAACTTCATAATAAAGATTTCGATTTTAATGCTAGACGATTGCAAGTGTATACATGCAATCGTCTAACATTAATAATTACAAAACATACCGGTGATCTATAAAGGTCACCTGTATGTTTTGTAATTTTTTATTTTGTTGATTGTAACGCTTACTTTTTTATTTTCGGTCTCAACAGTTTCGGCGCTTCTATCTTTACTTTCATTATTTTTTTACCTTTTCACCGTTCCTTTACTGTTTTTAGTCTTTTCAGTAGCATGTTGTATCCATGCGACTGCTTTTGGATCTCTTTTCCTTTCGATGTTTTCATAAGTAAAGTCACTGGATTTGGAATATTCTGTTCTGAGAGATACGGCACAAATATTTCGGTTATACGTTGTTTGAAAACATCTGCCGTCATCCAGTCCGTATTGCTTTTGGATCTCTTTTCCTTTCGATGTTTTCATTCTGTATAGTAATATGGATTTTGCGGCCATCTATAAGTAAAGTCACTGGATTTGGAATATTCTGTTCTGAGAGATACGGCCCAAATATTTCGGTTATACGTTGTTTGAAAACATCTGCCGTCATCCAGCCCGCATCACTGCAGCCGATATCCCGGTTTGGCGGCACTGATGACGAAATTGTATCCGTAATGGTTGACATGTCTTAACAGCGGCAGAAAATGTGAAAAGAACGGTGATATTTTGTTTGGGATTTCCTTGCCGCACTGCATAAGCACTCTTCTCTCTTTGTGGGGCAAGCACACGACGAAGGACAAGTCTGAAATCCGGTTTCGTCTGCATTAAAAACACGGTTTGGATTCTGAATCGCATCTAACAGATTTACCCTGGGAAATAGTCATTCAATGGGATTATATGATCCTAGAGGGTTGTATTGTGATATAAATTATTATAATTATGTCAATACATACTTGTTACGGTCGCTAATCATATTTTGTTCAACGTACACCCTGACACTGTCCTGATAATTGCAAAAAACCTAAGAAAATTTGAATTTCGCGGGGTGTCCTCGCGCTTCCCCTTTTAGGTGACGAAGATATTTTGTAAGTGACTAATACAGCTTGCATCTGTTTCTTTGTTTGAAAAATTATAGAATTTGCCTCATAATCATCATACACAGAGTGTTACGGCTTCATCTCTTCATATTCATCCAGAAACCACTTAGATACCTACTGCTACCGTGATCATGATTTCCCTGATTTTTGTCCTTCTAGCAATGCCTTTTAGTACCTTACATACATTTAAATTGCAATGCCTTAACAGGCAACTAAGTTCTATGAACCTACCGATTGTTAACATCTTCAAAATGGTGTACACTTAAGAATTTGAATTTGAATTTACCTACATAAGTACCTTCGTATCAATGGTCCATTTTTTATTAATAACAATTTATTGAATAAAACGTTTTCAAAAAGTGTACATTTAGTTCCTAAAAATAAACTAAAACTAAAATTAAATTAGAGTTGCAAGGAATGATGGTTTTTCATTGTTAGGTAGCGACCAGCCTGATGTAGGTTAATGTAATTCACGGCTATGGTCGATTACAACATGATTACAATCACCCCGGTAGCTTGGTTGGACCCTGGTTTCTGAACATTATTTTTACCCAACATAACATTACGCCTGTAAACCCTGAAAGGTTAGGCAAAAGTGTACCTATAGTAGGTACTCACACATGTCGCCAGCTATGTTTAAATGCCATGTAATAAGAGGCGAGCTTATTGCATGAACCGGACACAAATCCTGACCACGGGCTTATCATCAGCCTACAATGTTCCCACTGCTGGAACACAGGCCTCCTCTCCGTGAGAGCGAGTAGGTCGTAACCCACCACGCAGGCCCAGTGTGCGTTGGTGGATGTCTCATGTCTTCGAATTTTCGGTTCTAGGACATGCCGGTTTCCACACGATGTTTTTCTTTACTGTTTTCGAGAGCAGTGGCGAGGTAATAATTTACACAAAGTAAAGCACCTGTCTGGGTTCGAACCGACGACCTACAACTCGTAAGTCGAAGCCGTTACTACTGGGTCACCACTGCTCTCTGACCACGGGCTGCTACTGAGTAATTCCTGGTGAAAAAACCGAATAACACTTTGCCCGACCTGGGCATCGAAACCAAGACCATTGCTCAGCAGTAAGTAGTGCTTGCGTCCACTAGACCAACGAGGTAGTTTTTGAGTTAAGTTTAAGATACTGAGAGTGCATAGTATTTGCTTTCTAATGCTTGTCGGTTTTTTTTTTTCTTAGCCTCTATTGGCCTTGGGTAAAGGCCTCCCAAGTCCTTTCAGGAACTATTTCCCACGCCACCTCACACCAGGCCTCACGGTATGCGTCCAGGTCATCTCGCCACTTCTTTATATTTATTTATTCTGTTAAAACTTTTTTTTACTAATCATTATCCATTAGATTTCAGTTAGAGTTTTGTTTGTCAACAAAAACAAAGAAATATTACAGCTGCTTCAAGGTCTTAACTCTAGTTCCGTGACTGTTAACCTCGAAGCGATTGTTTTATCAGCACCACGATCAGTTCTAACGTAATATTAGACCACCGCGCGCGCGCATACTTGCACAAACGCGTGCGGACGGACGCAGAAAGTCGCGGGAAAAGTAATTTAAAAAAATAAGCATTTACATAAATAAAAAATAACAGTGTGCCTGGCATAAAATAAAACGGATATATAGAAACGTATGCATATGTGTAAATGTATATGTGTGTATTTAAAGAAAATAACATTTTAAAAATGTGTTGTGCAAAGAATTTATTGTTTTTAACGATTGTGTTGATAGGTTTGTACCTGCTATGGTTTGCACATATACAAACTTGATAGTCTTGCTTATTTTTTTTATAACATTTTATGAAAAAAATCTGTGTTTTTCTTTTTACTTATTTCTGTTCTCACATACTGCATAAAAATATATCAAGAAAAGAAATAATACAAAACGAGGTCTTTTATATTTTTTATTATGGCAAGCAAAGCCGATGTCGACCATTCTGCCAATGAAAAGCAAGCGTTGTTATAAATTCAAATAAGTAGTACATTGTTAGCCTTGGGGTGAAAGTAACTTATTTACACCCGAGACGGGGTTCGAGGGACTAAATCAGTCTTTAACCCGAGGTAAACACTGTGCTTTTCATTACGAATACAAGGAAAGTAAAAATAAAAACATGAATTAGCTAAAGAAAAAATGAGCCCCTTCTCTTATGAAATCAGGCGTTAAATCCATATCTGAATCAGATGAACTCAATTGTGTTATTACAAATATCTGCTATACGGAAGTTTAAACAAAACTCGTACAACTCAAAAAAAAACAATAAAAATCGCATTGCCGCTTTCCCGCCAATTATTCTTTTCTGTGGCCTGCTTCTAGCTATTCAGCCATTATTTTTCATTTCAATCATTGAAAAATGGTAATTATTTTGCCCAAATCTATGTTATTTTAAAGAAATAGTTGAAAGTAAATTATAATAAAGTCATTTAAAAAAATATATTCTTTAATTAATACTTAACTTTATGTTATTTCAATTTTACATCGCACTGTAATTGAGTGGCTGTATAGGAAGTTGGAACATGGTTCAATAGAAATGTGAAAATAGAACTAGTTTCTTTTAATAATTTGACAGGTGTCAGTTGAAAATGATTCCCTCTGGGGCTGAAAAGTATTACTTTCAACCCGCTCCTCGGGCAACTTCAGACCTACTTTCCGAGTATGAGTAATGAAAAATAATTAGAATGATAAAAATCTTCGATGATACAGTTGAGAGGTAGTGGTTCTTAAAAGTTTACTTTTAACTTACGAAACTTTGTAAAAGCGCGAATTTTGTTATCGTTGTTTTCTTTCAATTGTTTTTCTTAAATAAAATTATAATAATTTCAGGTTTGCTCGAATCATCACAAGCGGCATTTTTACGATGTTACATTGGGTAAGAAAACTATGTAGGTATTAAGTTTAATTTCGTGGAAACATACAGCCATCTATCTAACGCCGCCTCGCGTAATTATACGAAAAATACAAATAAATTAACAGATAATTT
Organism: Brachylomia viminalis; assembly: GCA_937001585.2. Classification (NCBI taxonomy): domain Eukaryota; kingdom Metazoa; phylum Arthropoda; class Insecta; order Lepidoptera; family Noctuidae; genus Brachylomia; species Brachylomia viminalis. Next base: position 5,174,579 of record OW443302.2, on the reverse strand, counting down.
GCAAAAAGACATTTATTCATTCAATACGAAGAGTATGCCTATATATTAGGTACCTATTGATTTTTTGTTTTTTGCTCCCTTTTTTATACAGAAGCAAATTTTCCATGATTTTTCACAGTAGGTACGCTTGTTTTTTTTTTTTTGCAGCTAGCATTAGGTATTAGCCCATGCAGTTTCTTATGTATATTGTAGGTGCATTTACAAACAAATATCTTACGTATATCCATTATCCGTGTATCAACCTACCTAATACTGGGCGAGCCATTGCCATTAGGTATCTATCTTAACGCAAATCCCTATGCCACCTAAATCTCACCTTGAAAACATAGGTGAAGTAAGTTGGCTGTCATTTCACCTGATGCTAGGGATGCACCTATTGACAGTTCACTTCGGTCTCACGGTGAGATGTTAACAGAATAGATCGGCAGACCACTAGACCAGCGAGGCATTCCCAGATGCTCTCGTCTCCCCGCAGGGATTGATTTTTCTCTCATATGTGATTATGTCTTCTGTAGTAATATCTTACAAAACCTACAGTAATTTATATCTTATGATATTTTATTTAAAATAACACATCCATTAAACAAATACTCACCTCATAAATCATAAGTTCGCGTGAAATCATCCGAGTTGGCGTACCTATATATATATATATACATATAATTACTAAGTAATATATTATTATTATAATTTAATCATGATATTCTGTGCTCGTCTTACAATTACTGCTGTATGTTCAAATCATAGGCGAGGACGCTGGCACCCTAAACACAAGTTAAATCTTACTTTGGGTGCCAGAGTTAATCGAAAACACTCTGTTTCCTTAGTTGTAATGCCGCATAGTGTTAAGATAAGTATTTTTCTTGTACAACTGAAGTTAAATAAAAAAAATATTATTATTATATCTATATCTATAGGTAGGTACTTACAAAGTGAAATTGAATTAACTGAAAACCTCTTAAGGGGGCATTGTAATAATCATATTATGAGCAACCTTTCCTACAAGGACAACACGACATTTAAAAAAATTCTAGTGCTCCATACATTTATGTACAAAGACCGTTTTTCAATTACACTTCTAAACTAATATACTTTTTGTATGTTTGTTTGTTACGCTTTCACACTAGAAAGCGTAACAAACAAACAAACATACAAAAAGTGAACAGCTGAACGAATTTTGATGAAATTTGGCACATGGGTAGACCATGACCTGAATTAGGACATAGGATACTTTTTATCCTGATATATTCAAGGGATTGAGACTTATGCGGGTAAAGCCGCGGGGCACAATTGGTTGTAAATGTAATTAATGCGACCACTAGCCCAATGGAGCATCCTAATAATTATCTACACATAAGCAGGTACCTAAGTATTAGATAACAAGAGTGCAAAACTAAACAAACAGGAGAAGTTACTCACATTATAGAAGGTTATAAAAAGTGGAATATTACCCAGTCAGTACGAGTTCTGCATTACATAGAAAATTGGTTGTCATTCGCAAAACAACTATTACTTTTCTAAATAACGTTCATTACTTTTTTTTTTGTATCCATCTACATATATCAACAATATTTAAGAAATCTTAGAAACAATATACAATCTAACACTAAAATATATTTATTATGTACAACTACGTAAAAGAAAAAAAAAAGGGAAGAGCTCATTGGGCATCAAAAACTGCCACCTTTTTGATGCCCAATGAACTCTTCCCTTTTTTTTATTGGTTTTTTCTTCTTCGTTGCCACGTCGTTGGATGGCAATGCTGTTCCTTTGACCTAAAAATATAGGCCAGCTCTGGTCACGTGTAGAGTAGACCAACCGCTCGGCGATGTCCTGAAATACTCGATGAGCACTCGGCCCCCATGGTCTTAGTGTTTCAGCCCCAAATAGCTTAAACATATAGCTCCCAATAAGGTTGTTACTCAATAAATATGCAGGGAATACTCGCTAAGTTAAGTAAGGCTCTCTTGTGAAAAGAAAAATAAATTATTTAGGTAAGTACAACACGGAGTTTTGAAATAGCCAAGAAAACCTTATAATTTAGAACGTACCTATAAAGTATAACTTCCTCAAACGGATAGTGGGATATTTTGTAAAGCCCTTGAACCTTCAGAACACCGTAATAAACATACTTATCTGATATTAAAAATTACCTTATGATCACAAATGAAACACATTTGGTAACCATAGAAAAGTAATTGTGTCTCATTAGCGACGGTTGAGCTTTTATGGGATAATTTTCTACAAATCTTATAGTGACACCGTGACAATTATGCAGATCACTAGATCTGCATAGTTGTCACTTTACAAATTACAACTTGTAATATGTAAAGTATCTTGTAAATTACATGTCTGAGAACGTAATAGTACACGGATTACAACAATAGCATTACATAAATATATGTATCTCAATTTTTTACAAAACAATTTTTCAGCTGCCTTAAGATAATAATAATAATAATAAAAAAACTGGCAACACCGACGTCAACACTTCATATCATTTTTATCATATATTATTCAGATAAATAATTTTTCCTTTTTTTTTTTGATGCAGTTTTTATACTTATATATAGTGTAAAACCCAACCCAACCAAAACCCAAATAAATATAATCAGCATCTAAAAATGGACCATTATTCATAAAAAACTGCCGAACGGGAGGTGACATCTGTCATGTCACCTCCGATATTACATAATTCAATAATAAATTATTGAAAAATGAGAAGATGTTGACGAGACAAGCCGCACGTCAAGCACGACTACCACCTCCGGACTCTTCGCTCAGCTCCGCCTCGCCGCCGCCGGTATCCAGCCCCTCTGTGAGCGCTGTGACGACACCGGCCGCGGCAGTTGCGTCGAGCTCGAGCGACGAGTATTTCTCTCCGCCCACGTCGCCACCACCTGCTCGTCGACGGGGAGGACGCCGGCCGCCGGATGGCTTAGGACCTCGAGGCCCAACGGCCTCTGATAGGGTCCCAGCTCCCGGCGGAAGTGTGCAGCGCATGAGATGGACGAGATCCATTAATGAAAATGTCATGCGCTCATACTATGGGGCTACAGAGGGGGGAAACAATCTGACCGCGTACCGTGTTCGGATGCTCTCTCTTTTTCAGGTGCTTGAGCCAGCTGTCAACGTTTCGGCACAACGACTATCGGATCAGGTGCGAGTCATCCAGCGTAATCATATGTTGGATGACTCTGTACTTGATCGCCTGCGAAGTGAAATGCAGAGTGGCCATATCATCGCACCCCAGTCGCAGACTGTTGTACATCCGCAGCCCAATACAACGCATGCTGACGAAGGGAGTAATGATAGGGCTACAAATGTAAGTAGCCAGTGCAATGAGCAATTGAGGAGTGCTTTGGAGGATGCGATTCAGGAATATCGCTTCATGCCGCCCGAACTTAGGCCACGCTTACCTCGTTTGCCCATGCATAACAAAAATAGGGCGCTGGTGGCGGTCCTGGATTCGCAGTTATCAAACTATTTTGATACCTGCGAAGACCTCACCGATATTCATTCAATTCTGTACTGCGCGGCAGTAGCAGCATGTCGTGTAGCTCACGTCAAATTTGCAAATGACACTAGAGCTACACGACCGAAACCAAACGTACCAGCTTGGCAGTGCAGAATTGAACGCCGTATTGGTGGGGCCAGGACGCTCATCGGCAAACTAATCTGCTTCAAGGAGGGCAATACTCGCCCTAGAGTGATGCGCTTTGTGAGACGGGCATTCTCAGGGACTGATATCAGTCCCCAAGACTATATGTCTTGTGTCACAGAGCGCATCGACTTCCTGAAGCAGAAAGTGTATGCATGGGCAAACCGTATTCGTCGGTATAGGCGGCGAGTAGAGCGATACACTCAGAATCGCACCTTCCAGAGCGATGAAAGGTGGGTTTATAGGGGTTGGGAGCGACCGGACCATGGTGTGACTGAGACGTGCCTACCGGATGATGATGCCATGTGTTCCTTCTGGCGCAGCATCTGGTCGGTACCTGTCAGTCACACCGAAGGTGATTGGACTCGGGAAGTCGAGCGAGCCTGCGATCCGATACCAGAAATGGGGGCTATTACCATCTGCCCCCAAGATGTAGCTCGTGCAGTCCGTCCACTACCCAACTGGAAGTCTCCAGGGCCGGATGGACTGCACAACTTTTGGATTAAATGGTTCACAAGATCGCACGCTCGCTTGGCATCTCAGTTTCAGACTACTTTGGAATCTGGTTCGCTACCCCAATTCCTAACGACAGGAATTACCCACCTGCTCCATAAATCAGGTAGCACCGCGGAACCCAAGAACTATAGGCCGATCACGTGTTTACCGACGGTCTATAAAGTTCTTACATCCATTTTGAGAGCTAAAATTAACAAACATATAGACACCAACTCCATCATGTCTGCCTCTCAAAATGGATGTAGGAATAGGTCCCGCGGTACTAAGGAGCTACTCCTCATTGATATGACCATTAGCCAACAGGTTCGTCGTTCCCGAAAGGATCTGTCGACATGTTGGATAGATTATAAGAAGGCCTATGACTCGGTGCCGCATACATGGCTCGTGAGGGTGTTAGAGTTGTATAAAGTAGATACAACTCTTCGCACCTTCCTAATGTCATGTATGCGGCAATGGAGGACGGTCCTTCACTATCCAGGATGTCGAAATATTCATGGGAATAGCGAACCGATAAGGATCGAGCGAGGCATATTTCAGGGCGATAGTTTAAGTCCGCTTTGGTTCTGCTTAGCCTTGAATCCTCTAAGCACATTGCTGGAGGATTCAGGTCTAGGCTATCGGTTGAGGAGAGGTGGTCAGGTTATATCGCACCTCCTCTACATGGATGACCTAAAACTCTTTGCCCCCAACAATTTGCAACTGATGGAGCTACTGAAAGTAACTCAAACTTTCAGTAGCGCCATCAGGATGGAATTTGGTGTGGACAAATGTGCGGTCATGCATGTAAAGCGAGGGGAGATTGTTGAATCCGTGGGAACCCAACTCTCGGATTCCACAAACCTTAGAGCCCTCTCCGCATCCGAAACCTATAAGTATTTGGGTATGTCGGAAACGTTAGGCATCAATGTTACTGACATGAAGCAGTCGTTGAGGGAACGCTTCTTTGGCCGCCTGAAAAAAGTACTTAATAGTCTTCTATCAGGCGGAAACAAGGTGCGCGCCTTCAACGGTTGGGTCATGCCAGTTTTGATGTACTCTTTCGGCATACTCAAATGGACTCAGACCGAACTCGACGCCCTGGATAGGAGGGTCCGTACGCTGCTGACTGCAAATCGAATGCATCACCCACGATCATCGGTAATGAGGCTGTATATCCCGCGAAAGTGTGGAGGTCGAGGCTTTTTAAACGCTAAGACCCTCCACAATCGCGAGATATGCAGTCTCAGGGAATATTTCCTAGAAACCGACGTGGGTATGCATCGAGATGTAGTCACGGTGGACAAGGGCCTCACCCCGCTCTCCTTGGCTAAAGAGAACTGGCGCAAACCTGTAGTGCTTGACACTAATGATCGCATGGAGGTATGGCAGAGTAAGGAGCTCCACGGACGCTTTTTCCGGGCCCTACATGGACCGGATGTAGATCTACTAGCGTCCGTTGCCTGGCTGCGTTTCGGTGACCTCTTTGGAGAAACCGAAGGTTTTGTCTGTGCAATTATGGACGAAGTTATGATGACGAACAATTACCGGAGATTTATTGTGATAGACGGCACGGTTGACATCTGTCGGGCATGCCACCGGCCGGGAGAATCAATCAGGCATATCATCTCCGGGTGTTCTCGTCTAGCTAACGGAGAGTACTTGCATAGACACAACCTTGTAGCCAGGATAATCCATCAGCAGCTTGCTCTGAAATACAACCTTGTGGAATCGGAGGTACCGTACTACAGGTATGTGCCCGACCCAGTTCTCGAAAATGGTAATATCACATTGTACTGGGATCGATCCATCATCACTGACAGGACTATTGTTGCCAATAAGCCTGATATAGTGGTGGTGGATCGATTGGAGCGACGCGCAATGATTGTTGACATAACCATCCCGCATGATGAGAACCTCGTGAAAGCCGAGAAAGATAAACAAATCAAGTATCTTGACTTGGCTCACGAGGTTGTCGACATTTGGGATGTGGACTCAGCGGTCATTGCGCCCATAGTCGTGACAGCCAATGGGCTAATACCCAAGAGCCTCGACCAACACCTAAGGAGGCTCTCGTTAGGCAGCTGGATCAAGGGCTTGATTCAGAAAGCGGTACTTCTGGACACGGCCCGCATTATTAGGAAGTTTCTCTCTCTGGAGCCCTGACCGCCGGTAGCTTGGACCCTGTTCCCGATACCGGTGGGCTACTATTTTTTATATTTTTAAATGTTTTTGGTATCTTTTTGTTTATAAAAATATTTAAAAATGTAATTCATATGTATGTAAATGAAATAAAGGAAATAATAATAATAATATGAATACCGCACTTAAATTCCAAAATCAATACGGAAGTGACATGAAGAGTGATGTGATGTGTGAGTGTGTGTGATGTGAGTGATGTGTGGGAGTGACATGTTTATAATACCTTATTTTTTTATCTGGTTGCATTCAGTGCAATTATTTAACTAGTGGTTTAGAAATTAAAACTCGTGTTGACCCGCCAAAAATTACTTTCGATTGTCCTTCTTAGTGCATATTGCATTTGAGTAGTATACAACGTGGCGCTTTAATAACGACATTAATTTAACACACGTATACGGTTTCGCGTTTTCGTTTTAGGAACATATTTTAATTTCAATAAACGTTATAATTTATTGAGTTATTTACAATTTTCTGAAATAGCATCTCGGAGCAACCTGTACTTAAAGAACTCTAGTGCAGGAGTTATTTGCCGAGATAACCGATCATAACATCGCATGAATTAAATTAAAACGAATAACGTACAAAGAGTAGGCGAATTGAAGGAAAGAGAGAGCCCTATGTCCAGCGAATGGCGCAGGCGATAGTTTTCAATTTACGAATTATATTATTTTAATATATTTTTTATGATTACTGGCCACTGGCCAATAGCCCTACCCGTGTGTTAAATTAATGTCGCCATTGTAGCGCCACGTTGTATACAGAATGTATGGTCAGATTGATACTGAAACTGGAATGAGAACTATTGGAGGTACCTTTTGACCTTGCTACTCTGCCCTGTCTGCTGTGAATGCTGTGATACAGTTTTCAAGTAGTACAGGATACAGGTGATCCTTTCTTCTAAAGTTAGGTCCTGTATTAAATTGCATAATTTTTGCTGATACTTACCCGGTGTAAAAATAACTGTATTAATTAATTAATTAATTACGAATTTTTAATTATGAAAAATTATTACGCGATTGACGATTTTCTTAATGATGATTTACTAACTGATTGACATACTGTTATTCTGATTGACATAATTATTGCGATCCTCTCATTGACTTATTTTATTTTATTTATTTAACCACGCTGACATTTTTAATAATATTTATATTGTAATTCCAATGATCTGACACTTATTGTTAATTTTTAATTTGGATCGAAACCTTTGCATGCCCATGTGACGGTAAAATATGGAGAACTTTATCATAAAAAACACCTATGTATACTATACCCATGTTTGCAAGGAAATAAATGATATGATTTGATTTAGAGTACACCAAAAAATTACAGACATAAATGTAGAAATCTTATCTTCCTACTCTGCTCATCCGGCCATTCATCATGACCATAGATTACTTACATTAATGGAATCGATTCTTAGTATTTGGGACAACGCGTTGAACCTACTTAATATTTATGTTCATTCATCAGTAATTCGGGCAGACAATATAACAATAGTCGTGACAGGAAAACCAAACTCTTGGATCAGAATTAAAGACAATAGTAACGACTACCGACGCAATACCTGTTTAAAGTAAGGTGTAATGTAATGACTAATGGTGTACGATACAGAATGACAATCAACTTCGAAACATTTGGTGACAAGCATGACCAATTGATTTTAAGTAAGACCATACTGACAAGTGACAACTGATATACAGGGCGTCCCACGGATATGCCACATGGAGGGAAAGTACCTTGAATATTGTAGATGGAACATTTTACTGAAAGGTGTCATTATTTTAATTTAAAAATTTTTTTTTAAAAAAATCACCTGCTTAAGTGCAAGTAGGTACTTATGTAATGTGTCATTGAGTTTTCCCGCTAAGAATTTCTCAGCCGAAGCCCGGAGTTCGGAAGGTGACGGTATGATAAGCCCACTCCTCGCCCGCGCCTGATCTGGTCGTGTCGTGTTAGATCGCCGTCCAACTGACGATGAGTGAGGAAACAGATTTACTTTACGCCTGTGTCGTCGATGGCCAGTCTCCGGTGAGATAAGTCAGCATGACCGAAATTCGGTTAGGAAGACTGTTTACTTATTCGTCTTATTCTACGATTTTTTAACATGATACACTTTATTTTTTAAATTTTTGAATATACAAATTATTAATTTTTTTTTTATATTGTATAGTATATAGGGCCGGCAAATAAGTATGGAAAATAATGTCAGACAAATGTCCACCTCTAGCAGCATGGCAGATGTGAACCTTCTTCATTGCGTATTTCATGACATTTTCACACATTTCCTGCGTTATCTCAGTGAGTGTGTCTCGGACATTTCGGATATTTTGTTATAATTGTTGAAGGTTCATTGGCCAGTATGTTGATTCTGTGAAAATCTCACCGTGAAAACTTAGTTGAAGTGAGCGTGGAGTGAGCTGTCAGTGTCGTCCTCTGATGCTAGGGATTAACCAAGCATTACATTTACAATCATAATCGAGATTTTGATAATATTTTTTGTGTTAATTTTATTGATAATTTTATATTATTTCAAAGCTAGTATTTAAGTGTCTAAACATACTATTAACGGGTTTTTAAAATAAAACAGAAAAAATTCAGTCAGAAACTCAATTAAGTTCAGTTATTTATTTTTCCTAAACTAGCTGACTAGCTACTAAAAAAAATGCGCATGGATATTGTTTTATTTGTTATTATGGAACTATTGTTTAATATGACTATTGTTGTCGTTTTCATGGTTTTCGAGGTTGCTAAAGCCGAAAGTGAGGTTAAAATGAATATCTTTGTTTTCTATTTAAAAAGAAACAAAATTTAGTTTAGACACTATACTAGCTTTAAAATAATATAAAATTATCAACAGAATTAACATAAAAAAGTATTATTAAATCTCGATTAAGATTGTAAATGTAACGCTTGGTCAATCCCTAGCATCAGTGGGATGACACTGACAGCTCACTCCACGCTCACTTCACCTAAGTTTTCACGGTGAGATGGTTACAGAATAGCAATGCTGTTGGCATAGACACGTCCCTTTAGATGGACCCACAGACAAAGGTCAGGAGCTTTGAAGATTGTGGCTCGTGCCGTTTCTATATTCTGCTCCGTACGAGCCCTTCAGACAGAACGGAAAATGTTCCGTTGTTTATGAATTCACTTCCTACAATAGTTTCAAAGTCTTTCAGGGATATAAGTTTCCTTTCTACGTTAGATAATAATAATAATAATAAATTCTACGTTAGATACTTCGTCCATGTTTCTTGTGCCTAGACATTTTAAAATCAATGATGTTCTCATCAAACGGGCATAACCCACATGCTCTGAAGCCACTTATAATACTATCTACTATATAATAACAATTTCAGGATTGAAATCTTCTAGTACTGTTTTTAAAATATTAGCAATATTTGGCTTTGTGCTTTGCCGAGCTTTTCAATTAAAAAAAAAAGATCCGAAAATGGATACGTCAGCTAGTTGGGTGATACGAGTGGTGTTAGGATAAAAAGCAATAAGTTCAATTCCTATCTCCTTACAGGTTATATTAAGCTGTAAAATAATATGGTTTCTGTGGCCATCTTTAAATAAAATCATTGGCGTTGGAATATTAGGTTCTGAGAAATAAGGCGTAAATATTTCGGTTATACACTGTTTGAAAACATCTGCCGCTATCCAGCCCGTATCACTGCGGCCGATATCTCATTTTGGCGGCACTGATGACGAAATTCTTTCTGTAATGGTGGACAATCATGTCTTGCCATCGACAGAAAATGTGAAAAGAGCAGTGATCTTTTCTTTGGGATGTCACACGACCAGTAGAAGGACAAGTCTGAAATCCCGTTTCATCTGCATTAAAAACACGGTGTGGATCCTAAATCGCATCTAATAGATTTCCACTGAGAAATAGTCATTCAAAGGGATTATAAGATCTTAGAGGGTTGTATTGATGATTTTAATTATTGTAATTCTGTAAATAATATTTGTTTTTAATTACATAATTTAATTTCCCTGATTTTTGTCCTTCTACTTCACGTGATTTTTGTCTTTGGTTTTTGACCTACTTATCTACGGCCTAAGTATTTTTTTTTATTAATAATAATTTATTGATTAAACGTTTACAAAAAGTGTACATTGAGGCAACAGTTCGATACCATTATAGTGCCTAAAAATAAACTAAAAGTAAAATTCAATTATAATTGCAGGTAATGATGGTATGGAATTTCAATGTTAGGTAGCGACCCGCCTATTTGTCGGAGAGCCAGTTTGGCTTCCGCAGGGGGCGCTCTACGATGGACGCCATCATGCGCTTGCGGGCCCTCATGACGACGGGGGATGCGATGGCCCGGGGTGGGGTCGTCTTGGCGGTGTCTCTCGACATCGCCAACGCCTTCAATACCCTGCCCTGGAGTTGCATCTGGGAGGCACTCCGGTATCACCTACCTCTGTTGTGTGGTCGAGGCCTATTTGACGGACAGGGCCGTCATCTACCCCGGTCACCAGGGAGTATGGAAGCGGCAAGAGATGTCGTGCGGTGTCCCACAGGGATCGGTCCTGGGGCCGCAACTGTGGGATATCAGCTACGACTGGGTGCTGCGCGCCGACCTCCCTAGCGGCGTCAGCGTGGTTTGTTACGCTGACGACACGCTGGTCCTGGGCCTGGCGCAGGGGAGGTAGCACCAGGCGGCGGCCGAACTAGCGACACGCGGGGTTGCGACAATCGTCGAGAGGATCCGGCAATTGGGACTCGAGGCACAAGTCCGAGGCCATGTGTTTTCATGGTCCTCGGAACGCGCCACCGTCGGGTTCCCAAATAACGGTAGGAGGGGTTCACATCGGCGTCGACTCGACGATGAAGTACCTGGAACTCGTCCTCGACAGCCGGTGGAACTACGTGGAGCATTTCCGACGCTTGGCTCCCAGACTGGAAAGGGCCGGGGCTGCCATGAAGCGGCTCCTGCCCAATCTAGGGGGGCCAAACGCTTCCTGTCGGAGGCCTTACGCCTTGTCCATGGCCTTTTACGGGGCACCGGTGTGGGCGCGTTCCTTGAGGCGGCGGCCAGCCCGCCGGTTGAACACGCCCCAAAGAGTCATGGCCACCCGGCTGGTCCGGGGGTACCGTACGGTCTCCGGTGAGGCGGCGAGCCTCTTTGCCGGATTACCGCCATGGGATCTGGAGGCAAAAGTCCTCGCGCACATTTGGGAGTGGCGCGAGGAGGCGAAACGCCGGGGCGTAGCTCCGCTGCCACGAGAAATCACGGTACAGCGGACAGAGCTCAGGCGGGATCTCAGGGCGGCATGAAGAATGCGAGTGTCGCAACCCAGCGCTGGGCACGCCACAATTGCGGCGATAAGTCCCCACTTTGAGGAGTGGCTAGAGAGGCGCCACGGCGTCCTCACCTTCCGCCTGACGCAGGTCCTCACCGGACACGGTTGTTTCGGGAGGTTCCTGTTCCGGATAAGACAAGAGGAAACGCCCGGGTGTTACCATTGTGTGGATCGCCCGGAGGACACGGTGGAGCATACGGTGGAGGTCTGCCCGGCTTGGGCGGAGCACCGCCGTATCCTCGTGGAGGCGATTAGCGGTGGCGATCCCTCGCGTCCGGCCCTGGTCCTGGCCATGGTACGGAGCGAGAGGGCTTGGGAAGCAGTCACCTCCTTCTGCGGAGCAGTAATGTTCGCGAAGGAGGAGGCGGAACGCGTGAGGGAGAGGCAAAATTCGAGCCCTCACGCCCCTAGCCGCCGCAGGAGACGCCCTGGGCGTCGGGAATCGCAGGCCGATTCCCGGCCACCTTAGGCGTGGGCTTGCGAACGGCGAGCAATGGGCAGCTCGCCGTTCGATAAGGACCAGGCCCGAACCGACGGCGCGTTGTGTTCCACGCGCGCCTCAAAGAGATGTCAGCACCAATGACGGGGTCCGCTAGGGCTGATGCCTGCTAGGGTTGCGAGAAAGTCCGAGAGGGATACCGTGGCCCCTGGCACAGGCAACTGAAGGAACACGGGTGGGTTTTAGTCAGTAAGAGTGAGTCAGACACCCACTTCTCCCGCTCTGCCCAGAGCGGTAGAAATTGATGATGATTTCGAAGGCTCAAAAAAAAAAAAAAAAGGTAGCGACCCGCCTGATGTAGGTAATTCAAACCTATATTAATGTTAATTCAATGCCATGTTAATGTTAATTCAAGGCTAATATGTTAATGTTAATTCAAGCCTATGGTCGATTACAACATGATTATAATTTTTATTGGACCCTGGTTTCTAAACATTATTTTTACCCAACATAACATTACGCCTGTAAACCCGGAAAGGTTAGGCAAAGTTGTACCTATAGTAGGTACTCACATGTCGCCAGCTATGTTTAAATCCCATGTAATAAGAGGCGAGCTTATTGCATGAACCGGACACAAATCCTGACCACGGGCTTATCATCAGCCTACAATGTTCCCACTGCTGGGACACAGGCCTCCTCTCCGTGAGAGCGAGTGGGCCGTAATCCACCACGCAGGCCCAGTGCGGGTTGGTGGATGTCTCATGTCTTCGAATTTTCGGTTCTAGGACATGCCGGTTTCCTCACGATGTTTTCCTTCACTGTTTTCGAGAGCAGTGGCGAGGTAATAATTTACACAAAGTAAAGCGCCTGTCTGGGTTCGAACCTACGACCTACAACTCGTAAGTCGCGGCCGTTACTACTGGGTCACCACTGCTCTCTGACCACGGGCTGCTACTGAGTAATTCCTGGTGAAAAAACCTAATAACACTTTGCCCGACCTGGTCATCGAACCCAAGACCATTGCTCAGCAGTAAGTAGTGCTTGCGTCCACTAGACCAACGAGGTAGTTTTTGAGTTAAGATTAAGATACTGAGAGTGCATAGTATTTGCTTTCTAATGCTTGTCGGTTTTTTTTTTTTCTTAGCCTCTATTGGCCTTGGGTAAAGGCCTCCCAAGTCCTTTCAGGAACTATTTCCCGCGCCTCCTTAAACCAGGCCTCACGGTAGGCGTCCAGGTCATCTCGCCACCTCTTTATATTTATTTATTATATTAAAACTTCTTTTTTTTACTAATCATTATCCATTAGATTTCAGTTAGAGTTTTGTTTGTCAACAAAAACAAAGAAATATTACAGCTGTTTCAAGGTCTTAACTCTAAGTTCCGTGACTGTTAACCTCGAAGCGATTGTTTTATCAGCACCACGATCAGTTCCAACGTAATATTAGACCACCGCGCGCGCGCATCCTTGCACAAACGCGTGCGGACGGACGCAGAAAGTCGCGGGAAAAGTAATTTTAGTTAAAACATTTAGTTTAGTTTCGGTTTGGTGTAGTTATTTAAAAAAATACGCATGTCTACATAAATAAAAAATAACAGTGTGCCTGGCATAAAATAAAACGGAATATATTATGTAAACGTGTGTTTTCAAGAAAGAAAATTTTAAAAATGTGTTGTGCAAAGAATTTATTGTTTTTAACGATAATAGGTTTGTACCTACTATGGTTTGCACATTTCTACTTGATACTTTTGCTTATTTTTTTTTATAACATTTTATGAAAAAATCTGTGTTTTTCTTTTTACTTATTTCTGTTCTTACATACTGCATAAAAATATATCAAGAGAATAAATAATACAAAACGAGGTCTATTCTATTTTTTATTATGGCAAGCAAAGCCGATGTCGACCATTCTGCTAATGAAAAGCAAGTGTGCTTTGTTAAAAATTAAAAAATAATTTAATAGAATGATAAAAATCCTCGATGATACAGTTGTGAGGTAGTGGTAATAGTTTATAAAAGTTTACTTTTAACTCACGAAACTTTGTAAAAGCTCGAATTTTGTTATCGTTTATGTTTTCTTTCAATTATTTTTGATAGATAAAATTATAATAATTTCAGGATTGCTCGAATCATCACAAGCGGCATTTTTACGATGTTACAATGGGTAAGAAAACTATGTATTGAGTTTAAAATCGTGTAAACATACAGACACGTAACTAACGTCCCCGTCGCTAATTTGACACAAGATACAAATAAATTAACAGATAATTTGCAAAAAAACATTCATTCAATCAATACGAAGAGTACCTATACCTAGCTAGTAGGTATGGAGGAAGGTACCTATTGTTTCTTTGGTTTTGGTCCCTTTTTTATACAGAATCAGTTCCATGATTTTTCACATGCTTGTTTTTTTTTACTGCAGCAAGCATTACGTATTGGCCCATGTAGTTTCTTGTTTATGTATATTGTAGGGGCATTTAGAAACATAATTTTACGTATATCCATTATCCGTGTATCAACCTACCTAATACTGGGCGAGCCATTGCCATTAGGTATCTATCTTAACGCAAATCCCTATGCCACCTAAATCTCACCTTGAAAACATATGTGAAGTAAGTTGGCTGTCATTTCACGTGATACTAGGGATGCACCTATTGACAGTTCACTTCAAGCTCACTTCGGTTTCACGGTGAGATGTTAACAGAATAGATGGGAAGACCTCTAGACCAGCGAGGCATTCCCAGATGCTCTCCTCTGGCATGATATGTCTTCTGTAGTAATATCTTACAAAACCTACAGTAATTTATATCTTATGATATTTTATTTAAAATAACACATCCATTAGCAAATACTCACCTCATAAATCACAAGTTCGCGTGAAACCATAATATATATCTATGTCGGAGAGGCACTATTCATCTCGACATCGTCATTAGTGGTCACGGGTTTAGTGAGCGTTTTCAGATTAGCTAAAGTACATACATCTTTTATGGGGTACTGTGTTTAATGTTACAACAAAGTACCTGGTCATTTATTGCAATTAAATGAAAGAAAATTTAAAACTCCTATAAAAAGTTCACTTTGTAAGCAAGCATATTACCAATTATAGGATTATATCCAAGATAAGAATGCTTGGAAACACGCTGGTCTAGCTCCATAGGACAATCAAGAGTCTAGACAAAATCCAAGTTGTTGATAGGTACTCTAATTGTATAATTTATTATTATTATTTTTATGACATTATTTACATTCTGTGATTACTTTAACTCACATACTGACATATTACTAGTTTAAACAATTTGGAAATCAAGTGTAGTCGGAGACTGAGATTATTACAAAAATCTTTATTCATGAAACACCTACCCTTTTATTTATTTTTTTGAGGGTGGGAAATCATCAAATAACTTCTCCCGCTCTGGGCAGAGCAGGAGGGCGTGTCAGACTCTTACTGACTAAAACCCACCCGGGTTCCATCAGTTGCCTGTGCCAGGGGCCACGGTATCCCCTTCGGACTTCCCCGCAACCCTAGCAGGCATCGGCCCTAGCGGACCCCGTCATTGGTGCTGACATCTCTTTGAGGCGCGCGTGAAACACAACGCGCTGTCGACCCGGGCCTGGTCCTTATCGAACGGCGAGCTCTCCATTGCTCGCCGTTCGCAAGCCCACGCCTACGGTGGCCGGGAATCGGCCTGCGATTCCCAACGCCCACATGCCGGGCAGACCTCCACCGTATGCTCCACCGTGTCCTCCGGGCGATCCACACATTGGTGACACCCGGGCGTTTCCTCCCGCCTTATCCGGAACAGGAACCTCCCGAAACAACCGTGTCCGGTAAGGACCTGCGTCAGGCGGAAGGTGAGGACGCCGTGGCGCCTCTCTAGCCACTCCTCAAAGAGGGGACTTATCGCCGCAATTGTGGCGTGCCCATGCTTCTTGGGCCCTGTTGTCTAACATTTTCCATAACATAATTTATTATTATTTTTATGACATTATTTACATTCTGTGATTACTTTAACTCACATACTGACATATTACTAGTTTAAACAATTTGGAAATCAAGTGTAGTCGGAGACTGAGATTATTACAAAAATCTTTAAAATCTTTATTCATGAAACACCTACCCTGGTCCGCTATTAGACGCACAGGCGGCGGCGGCGTCCCGAAAGTGATATGAACGCTTTTAGAGCGACAATAATTGCGATCTCAGTATTAATTCTCAGAGAATGCCCAAATAATATAGATTTAGTGAAAGCATTCACAAGCACAAACACGTATTCTTTTAGAAAAAAAATGCCACTTAGTTTTCCTGTGGCATCTATATGGATCGTGTGCCAAGGAATGCTTACTATTGGGATGGGGTGCAACTCTAATTGTTGTTTACCACCACTTGATTTAGCTACTTTGCAAGTTGTACAACTCTCAACAAATTTTCTAATAAATTTTTACATTTTTGGAAACCATTAGTGTTGGTATGCCTTTTCTAAAGTTTTATCCCATCCCAAGTGGACAATGGACATAGAAAAGGCCTAGGCACAATCGGTAACCAAATATTACGGTTATTCCTTTGAATTTTCCTATATCCATTGGATCGCAACTCATAAATTTGATAACTTTTTAGATCGAGCACATCGTTTTCAAGGTCACGAATAATCTGATTGCACTCAGAGTCCCGTCATTCTTCTGCTTGTAACCAGTTCGGAGATAGCTTAACTACATATATTGACGCGTTTTTCTTGTACATAATTTACCTTATCTAAACTGATTGCATCACTACCAGTATCGATCTCTCTAGTCTAGGGGAATGATTCCTCGAAAAAAATCAGCATGGGCCTTTTTCTTGCCTTCCATACACTCTATATATTATATTGAAATCAAAATCTTAAAGAAAAGCCCACCTCCGATGTACTTTGATGAACTTTAGCCCTTGATGCTTTCAAAGAATTGCAATCAGTAACAACTGTAAAAGTTCTGGCGTACAATTAATGTCTAAAATGCTTGACTTGATTAACAACTGCTAATGTCTGTAACTCATAGGAGTGATAGCTACTCGACCAGATGTAATTTTACTTCAGCTCGCTGGAAGAAGATCGCACCGTAACCTTCACTGCTAGAGTCCGTATGTAGTTCTATAGGTAGTTTCGGGTTAAAAAGCATTAAAACTGGGGATGAAGTTAGCGAAGACGAATTGATAAGATGGCTGAAAACATTGAAGAATCAATCATCTGCAGATTTATCCATTTTCAATTCAGCTGGATGAGTCCACTTTACCAACACATGAAGCATTGTTATTGTCATACGTGAAGTTCATCAAAAAAGAGAAAATATGTCAAGAAGAACTATTGTTTGCTATGGAAACAGATACAAAAGGATAAATCATATTTAATAGGTAGGTACACTGGAAAAGTTTTGTGATGAAAAGGAAATTCCTTTTAATAATATTTTGCCAGTTGCTACGTATGGCGCATCGCATATGACAAGGCGTCACAAAGGCTCCATAGCTCCATAGCGCATTTAAAAAAATAAAGTTCCTGACGAGCTTGCTGTTCATTGCGTAATTCATGGCCAGCATTTGGTTGCGAAAAATCTGAGTGAACTCCTCCGTGACTCACTGCAATATGTTATCAGAGCAGTCAATAAAATCAGAAGTAACTCGTTGAATGATAGATTATTTAGTCAGCTTTGCATTGTAAATGATGAAGATTTTAACCGATTGGTGCTTCACACAGAGGTGCGCTGCGCTGACTGTCAAAAGTTACCTGTTTGACTCGATTTTACAATCTGTTTGAATTTTGGCTGCAGAAGCCGATGACGCAACTATACCCAGCATTATGGTCGATTGTTTAACTATTTCTGATACCATTTCCATCGTCCTATTTAGCTGATCGTGGATTTAGTGCTGAAGCAACGTTGGTAACTAAAAAGAGCTCCATGTTACTGAACGCGGTGACTAACGGTTGTTTGTAAGTAAAATTGATCCTGATATTAACAAACTCCTTAAAATGCATCAAATTCAACCTCCTCATTAGACGATAAGTTATTAGTAGTTAAATAATTCAATGTCTTCTGAATTTTAGTAAAAATACTTCTCAATATAATTAAGTACCTATGCGTTTTAATTGTTCGAATTGAATCATTCTTCTTTAAACACAGAAAATAAGACTTTATAATATTACACGTTTAAATATAAGTAATCGTGGCAATAGTTAGTTGATTCAGGTTCGCGATAGATGAAAAGTAAAAAAAAAACGGGACTACAATAAAAAAGATCATCAAAGTGAAACAGATGATCCCAAGTTCAAGCAGCGACCTCGTTGGGTGTCGGTGTCGATAAACGCACCGGTGGGTACAGTGCGCGTGCGGCTTTGGTAACGAGTAGTAACGACACGGATGAGTAGCGTGCGGCTTTGGTAACGACACGGATGAGTAGCGTGCGGCTGACTCACACAGTATACTACGATCTTGGTAATAATTTTATTATTAACAACTGGATATTTTTAGGTTATTCTTATTTAAAGTCTAGTGTTGTTATAAAATAAGAGCTGCTATACTATGACTGGCCATCTTGGCACTAACACCACGGCCTTACTACGGTATAGATAATATTACCGTGGCCTTACCCTTCAGGGAAAATATGTGTAATGTTATATTGTGTTATCAAATAAAGTTAACATCCGGTGTAATACAGGACGTTAACTTTTTTGATGATCACATAAATACAACGACGAATACAACACAATGATAAAATTACATCTTAATAAAAAGCTGTGCTACAATTACTTAATTAGAGAGCTACCAACTGACCGGTGTACCGTGGCTATCTTCTTGAAATTATAAGTTGAGAATAACAAAAGTTGCTTCTAAAAGAAATTAATGTACAAATAATCGTTCGCTGCGAGCAACTTTCGAAATCACAATAAATTTAAATAATTGTATTTATTATTTTTACTCATCATATCTACCCATTAAATTATATAAACCAAATAAATAATAAACCGGTTAATCGGAATTATAGCAACATGTTAGTGTTGGTACCTACCTTGGTCTACCTTTGAGAAATACGGTAATGACGTAAATCGGAAAGTTTTATGAATATGAACCATAGAGTGGTAAAATATAAATGTGGTATGTGTGAGCCCAATCCACGTCAATTGAAACATTTTGCCATTGCCTTACAATTTTAATTGCGGACCGGAAATCTGTAATATCAGGTGTTTCATCAGTTTCATAGACCTATTATAGTACCTAGTTTACCTAGTACTTCAATCAAACTAAGTAACTATTACTAAACCAATTGTACTAGACCGTCCGTCGCCGTCGATATTGATAACCTAGCAGAAACGTATACTACGAAATGTTTATAACATAGTGAAATGCACAACCTTCATAAAGACTGACCTATGCATTATATTTTGCATTTCGCAATAGATAGGTAGTCTGAAATAGTACATTGTTACCCCAGGGGTGAATGTAGGTAACTTATTTAGTCCCGAGACGGGCAAACGGGTTGTTCGAGGGACTAAATAAGTCTTGCTAACACTGTGCTTTTCATTACGAATACAAGGAAAGTAAAAATAAAAACATGTTATTTCTTACATTAAATTTCATTGTCAGAGGTAATAATAAAACTTCCAAATAATCTAGATGACGAGAACGTTTTTTTGTTGAAGTCTATTAACCCATGGCCGATGCCAATATAGGCGTTCCGTGTGAAGTCTTTAACAAAGAAAATATAGCCGTCGCGGGACGCCTGGCACATGTGAAACATCGAAAACCATTCTTTCATACCGTCTTATTTACTATAAAAAATAGTATAAGTATGAAAGAATGGTTTAGTAAAAGAAAATGAATATGGCATAATAAAAAACCAAATATTCAGTTTTTTTAAAGAAATTAATTGTTCTTTATTTAAAATATATAGCGTGGCGATGGGTTGCCACGTCAGCAATCGGTTTTACGTGCGGCTACAGATGTTTCACATCAAAAACTTGAGTTGATTGTCTCGTTGATCTAGTGGTCACAAGCGCCACTCGAGACCTCATGCTCAGTAGAGCATGAGGTCTCGAGTTTGATCTCCGGGTAGTAGTATTGGGTTTCTCATTAGGAATTTCTCGGTAGATAACCGTCACCGGGGCGAGGATGGCCGTATCCAAGACGTTTGTGACCAGACATGATAAATTATGTTGTCTTACAATTTGTCTTAAATGCTAGCACGGGTCAACCATATCGTCCCTTTATTGGTAAAACCGATTATCTACACTTTTTTTCAAAAATGAGTTATTTACACCAAGCTACTCAACTTTTTGAGCTCTATCTACAGGTAAAACCGATTTTTCGATAGGATGCATAGTTTCCGAGATAGATACGCAAAAAAACAATTATAATATAAGCTTTTAGGTAACATCTGCATTCAATAACAGCTAAAGTCTTATACCTGTACGATTTTTTTGAAGCCTTGCAATCAAAAACACATTCAGTTTCATATCTTATTTTAGTTGCAATTTGCTTACACTCTGAACATACTGTAGCATTGTACTAATACAAATTAAAATACTTTAAATGGTTCTGGTTTTGCTGAATTATTGGAAAGTACTTAGAATCTTACACATTAAAAAGAAAGTAAGTAGTTCTACTTGCTTTTAACAGAACATAATCCTTCGCACTCGTGCAGATTTTAATTCAATTAAAAGAAATTAAGCAGCTTTATTTGTTTTTCCGCAACATCAGAGATCGTATCGTTTAGATTTAAATACAAGTAAAAGCAACTATGCTTAAATAGTTGTTTTTCACCGAAGCGTATGGTGATATTTCTACATAAATATTTTCAGCTAAAACCAATTATCGACGCCAAATATTATGCAGAAAATATTGGAGTCTAGACTAAGCCTCAAAAAAGTCATTTATTTTGGCTCACGTAAGGGTCAGTAAAGAGACTTCTTGTAAGTAGGAAAAGAACGACACGACGCTCTTTTGCTAAGCAATGCTTTTTTACAATAGGGAACGAAATATATGTTTGCCAAAAGTTTTTCTGCCAAACATTATGCATTGCTCCGTGTGTCGTAGCTGGTGCTAGAAAGCACCGTGATAACTTAGGACTTTTTGCCAAGCAAGAAGACCCTCGCGCACGTCTTGAGCCTCCGAATAAAATACCTGCAAAAAATTTTATACATAAAAAAAACATGTTGCATCTTTCCCTACTATGGAAAGCCATTACATACGGAAGAAATCAAAACGCAAGTATTTAGACAGAAACCTTACATTATGCAAATTGTATTCTTTGTACGTCAAAAAATTGCATATGTAAGCGGGTACGCCCTTTATGCCAGGAGGCTTTTTATTCTGTATTAAGTTCTGTTTGCGTTTTTTGTTTTTATTATTTATTTCTGCTTGAGTATAGTTTTAAATATTGGCGTGTGCTAGCAAAAATGGCAAATAATTTTAATATTTTTGTGTTTCGTAATGTTAATTACTTATTACTTTAGAGAATCCAGTTCTTCTAACTGAACAGACAGCAGTGCTGCTGGGGAGTTTGTTCCGCCACTTCTTCTTCCCAGCTAAAGCACTAGGAAGTGGTGAAGGGTGGGCGTTTTGGGGGGACTGTCTTATGTGATTTTGACGTTCAAAAAGTGCTGATTCTCAGCCTAATTTGAATAAATGACTTTTATTTTGATTTTGTGAAGACGAAAATATGGAACCTGTGTGTGTATTAAGGATTTTTCATGCCAAAAAAAGACCAATGTCTTTTGTGCACTAGGTACAATCGCGCTAATCCAGAAGAACAAAATAAAATACAAGGAGAATATCTGACACATATTGATAGAAAGCAAACTTGTAATCAGGAAAAGGATAAAGATAAAAAGAGAACTGAAGAAGAAACAAATTTTCTGTGTGCTACTTTCGATTTGCAGGCAATTCTACAATTGCCATGCACCGATGTTGGTCTCCTTTACTATACAAGAAAATTAACTTTATACAATTTAACGCTGTACGAAAGTGCGCCTTCTAACGAAGCTTATTGTTTTGTATGGTCTGAGACAAATTGTAAAAAGGGAAGTTCAGAAATCGGAACTATTTTGTGTCACTATTTATTGAAATCTGTACCAGAGGAAGTCACGGAAGTCAGTTGGACAGCAAGTGAAATGGTTAAAAATAAAACGGATGAAGTACATAAAAGGAGACAAAAAAATATACTATAACTATGACATGTCAAATTCATTTATAGCAATGGATTTAACTGTTTGAGACACACAAAATAAGATTAATATAAATTCAGCATCGACATCTTCAGCACATGGACACCACAGCTATGCAACAAGAAACAAAGCAAAGCGATTTGCAGCAGGAACAAGTAATTGAACTACCAACTACTACCTCGGAACTGCAGTTCCCACTACTAGAACAATTGTATGATGGACCTCTTCCAATAACGGAAGATAAGAAAAAAGATCTCATTAATCTATGTGAGAAAGGGCTTATACCCGAAGAGTACCATGGATGGTACAGAAGTTTCCTTGTGGATAGGGATCGCATTGAACGCGTCCCTGGTGTGGCCGCCTCTCAAGAGTCACAATCTGAGTCATCTGTGGACTCATCAGCTGATGAATGAAAGATACATTATTTTAGTTTTTCTATCTAAGTATACTAAACAAATTGTTTTGTTTATGTACTTAGATAGAAACTCTAAATTAATTAATTTTATCATAAATTGTTTTGTATACTTAGATAAAAAATATAAAAAGTTACTAATAATAAAGTTGATTATTTCCTAATATATCACTCTTATTATTTTCCTACTTTATTCAGTTTTTACTTTCATGTAAGTAAGTAATGATTTTTTGGTATTTTTGTAATTATAAAAATAGACCAGGCTTGCTGTTGTTCGTTGTATGAACATTTTGCAGATAGTCTACCACAATTCTTAATTTTACTCAAGCAAAACCAATTAACATTTTTTTAAATTTCAATTTGTAGAATGTTTCAGAGTGTTATGATTACAGTTGTTTTTGGTACCTTATTACTTTCTTCGAAAGGTTACCGTGAAGCTATAAGATAAGCTCCAAGTGATTTATTTAATGATATATATGCTTAAGTCGTTATTCAGGAAAAACCAACTAAATGACCTCCCTGAAGATAGTGATTGACATTTTTTCAAGCATTATCAATGAAGTACTTCTATTTTTATGATTTACAAACATACTTTATTAAACTTTTCAATAAAATTACATGATTGCAGGTAAGATATATGTAATTTAGTTACATAATTATTCTGTCAAACTTTTAAATCATTATTGCCACAAGTTTAGTTTTCGGCAGATAATCGGTTTTACCAATAAAGGGACGATATAACATAATCTAGAGGCGCGACATGCCTTTCTTGTTGCTGAATTTACAGTGGGACACAGTAAATTAAAACAACATAAAAAACTAGTAGGTACTGTCTGAATATGCGACCAAATAAAATAAACGTCTAAAAGAGTGCAGTTCGTACAGTGAAACTACTTTTTCATTTTGTTGGGAACTAATTCATTTTTGACACACACACGACTTTCGTTTTGTTTGTTTGGTTTGATAATTTAGTGCAAAATTTATATTACTTACAAGCTTTTATTTAACTTTTTACATTCATATTCCTTATTCACAATAATATATTTACAAAAACTTCTTATACTAAATAAACTATCAAACTATTAAAATTAAAATATACACCTAAACTTACTAAAACTATTAACAAATTAAAATATGGCGTCGAAAAATTCCTCCGCATCGCTGTCGATTGGTAATGCACCCAAGAGACTGGCGGCATTGCCACGTTGGTTGTATGGCAATGCTGAGCCTCTGGCCAAGGTAAAGGCCAGCCTTTGGCTCACGGGAAGTGTCAACAAGCCGTTTGGAGATTTCGTTGAACAAAGCATGAGCACTCGGACCTCACGGCCCGAGGGTTTTAACCCCAAAGGGCTCGAAAATGTAATTACCAATAAGGTTATTATACTTTCGCCGCTTGAGGTTTTCCGCAGCCGCAGCAGTAGCGCCAGCACAGCACGCCGAGTCAGGAAGATGAGAAGGCGCAAGAGTATCGACACACGTGGTGTCCTACACTAAAGGCTTTATACCCACCTTCCAAGGAAATACAGACATGCCGTCCGGTCTCTTGCCATCGTCGCGTGCCAAGCCATTAGGTTCAAATACAGCTGGAACGCCGACGGTGACAAGAGCATGTCATTTATGTTCGCGTGCCGAGCTAAGCGGCCCGCACTTCGGCTGCAAGACAGGCCGTGGTGTCCGAGGCTGTTGACAACTTCGCCACAGTGACAGCGATGAGGAGAACAACAAGGAGCTCCTAGTCGTAGGGAAGCAGCGAGGCGGAAAGTAGTGTCGTCGAACAAAGTGCCTATGTTTGACGACGGTAGTGCATGATGCCAAATACCCGACTCCCACTTACCCACAGCAAGCAGGCGCGCACGCTCCGCAGTAGTAGCAGATGTGTTAAGTAAATAATTGTTCTGTACTACAGTAATCCACCTTCCCAGAGACAGTGGGATGAGCCGCTTTGCAGAGTAACTCTGCAAAGCGGCTCATCCCACTGTCTCTGGGAAGGTGGATTATCGCGTTGATCTGAATTCGGGCAAGCGAGTCTCCAGGCATCCATAGCCTCGGTGAAGCACGGCACATCAAAATAAATCAGTGTGGGGGCTAGGATTTTCCTGATATTTTTTTCAGTGCCGTAGACCCAGGATATTAAAGCCGGTAAACTAAAACTCGAAATTTTGCGGATTAAATCTTATTTAACTTGAAATGTTTGTATGTATGTAGGTATATGTTAGTTTTTTGAGGTCAAACCTTACAACAGAATTTTTAAACAGTTATCTCCAACCATTGAGCTGAAATGTTGCATACCTATATTTAGTTTGGATGAAAATGCATGGTTGGTTGCGATGAAAAATGTATTTTTTTTGATAATCGTGAGCGGTCATCATGTTAGTTAGACCCTGGTTCAGCGCCTATGTAATGCCCCAAACGAAAACTTACCCCTAAAAAGGTGATTACTCTTTGGTGGTCTAGTGCCGGTATAATTCATCACAGCTTCTTACCAAATGGCACCAGTATTACTGCGGATGTGTACATGTGAGGAACTGGACACAATGATGGAGAAGCTCACAATCTTCGGCCAGCCTTGGTTACCCCGCTTGGTTAATTGCTCGTCCCCGCTGCTCCTACACGACAACGCTCGACCTCATACGGCACAACAGACGCTAACAGCTCTAACTCTAAGCTACAACAAGTAGGGTTGGAAGGTTTGCGTCATCCGCCGTACTCACCAGACCTTGCGCCGACAGACTTCTACTTATTACAAAATTTTTACAACTTCTTGGCAGGGAAAAAATTCAATACCCGAGAGGCAGTACAAAGTGCCTTTGAAGAGTTTGATGGCTCCCGTAAACCTGATTTCTTCAAGAAGGGCATTGAAAAATTACCACTGCGCTGGCAGAGATGCATCGATAGCATGGGTGCATATTTTGATTGATACAAATAATATATTGTATATATAAATGACTTTGACTTTCTTTATAGTAAACGGCAATTTCATAGGTAAAGATCTAATATTATAAAAAGTTTGCTTATACTTAACGGGTGTAAAAAGACGCTTAACTAAACCGAGAGTCACTTGTTCTTCTTGCCATTGTGATCATTTTTATGTAGTACTGAACCATACCTGGAAACTTGTTGAATAACTTTTATGTTACAACTATAAATACGCCCACGACCCTTGTAGGATACCGTTACATGCACCTATAAGCAAAATCTTTCACTGATAGAAACCTACGATTCATCATCATAATCAGCCTATAATGTTCCCATTGCTGGGACACAAGCCTCCTCTCGGTGAGAGGGAGTGGGCTGTTTTCCACCACGCGGGCCCAGTACGGGTTGGTAGATGTCATATGTCTTCGATTTTTTTGGTTCTAGGACATGCCGGTTTCCTCACCATGTTTTCCTTCACCGTTTTGAGAGCAATGGTGATGAAATAATTTACACAAAGTGAATCGCTTGTCTGGGTTCGAACCTACGACCTGCGACTCGTAAGTCGCGGCTATTACCGTTCCGGCTATTATTATTCTAACAAAGTCTATCATTTCCAGATCGCTGAACAACTACCTAGTGACACCATTGAACAAGCCGCTCGCCCTAGCCCCGTGCATCAACACAGACCTTACTACCGTGTTTTACACCTTTGGCTTCCGCGGCAAAACTGCAGGCCCAGCAACCACAGCTGTCCTGACTGCTTACTTAGCTCAGAGGAAGAGGAATGTCATACTCTTGGACTGGGAGCAGGAGGCTGATCCTGGACTGCTTGGCATATCCTTGGGATACGCGCTATCGGCTGTACCAAATGCTAAGAAGGTAATGGAGACTGATTTGTCTATTTGTGATCCGTAACTTACAGGTAAAGATTGTAAATCGGTTAAACTATTTGTAAAAACATTTGACATAAAAAAAGTTTTCGTTAAAAAGTAGTACAAACATACAGCTCGCGCGATAAGAGTTTGGCTTTGACCTTCGGGTGGAGGGGATTACTGCGCATGGGTACGACTGGAGCGCCAATCAGAGCATATACACACCCACCCCGCACCCCGCTAATGGCCCGTTGATACCCAATTTCTGATTTCTGCGCAATAACGGTCAAAGCCAAACTCTTATCGCGCGAGCTGTACTTAAGCAGGTATTATATCATAAATATGTTTTAATGGGTAAACTGTACCCAACGAATGTACGTTAATGTCTCTATAAGCATAGGTTTATAATCAGCTAATTAAGGCTCCTGCAAACAGTCGCGCCTGTCTGCGGGAGCCTTTATGGTATTCTTACGCTTATAAATTTTGGGCATGACTGACTTCCCAGTGGAGACACTAGACCAAACGTGGACGTCGGCGTCGGCGACATCAGCTTTGCGAGGCCTCTTTCATTTCCCAGTCGAAAGAAAAACGATAAATTGAATGATCTGAATTATACACTAATGTATAATATGAGTTTCATTTCTAATGAAATGATGACAAAAATTACATAAACAAACACAAATTAAAATAGACGAACTCTTTGGCAACAAAATAAGAAAAAAAGTATTTTAACCAGTCTTACAGAAATAGGAGATATTTTGTTAAGTTGTACAGAAATATTTGACAATTAGGAGAATGTAGGATGCAAGAGCGAGCGCAGCGAGCTCAAAAATTTTTGCACCCCGCCTCGGAAAGGTAAGGTTGTCTTTTAGGTTTTTTTTCGAGAAATACTTTATCGTTGTTGACTTATGCAGAAAGGTTCGAGAATCAGTAAGTATATGACGCTACAGCGAGCATAGCCAGCTCGAAAATTTTGGCCCGCAGTCTCAGATAGGTAGGTAAATTTTTCTTTTAAACATTTATAGCTACAGCAATAAAGAGATAAAAATATGATTGACGTGTAAAAGTGTTTGTAAAAACCTACTTACAGAAATAAAATCATTCATCATTCATTCAACGTTGAACATTTTCTTCGTTTTCAAAAAATAACTTTATTTTTTGAAAACGAAGAAAATGTACGATGAATGAGCGAGCGAAGTGAACTCGAACATTTTAGCATGCTACGTTTATATTTTGCATACTTAGGGGGGCCTCAAGCTACAAACAGCCTCTTTGTTACGGAACATATTTTTGCCTTGTTTGGGATTTGATTAAAAACTACTTCTCTCGATTTGCGACCGTGGCGCCGAGGGGTAAATAAATACGAATAACTAACCTTTTAATATCTTGTAAAAGTTTGTTGCAAGCCGCGAGGCAGTCGGCTGTCGCCTAAAAAAAGTAAGTAGGTACCTACTCTGTGGCAGTCCCCGACGTCGCCGACCGACGCCTAGGCTCTTCCTCTGGATAGCATAACACGAGTCGACTCAAACTTTCGTGTACATTTCCAAACGCTGCAAAAGCGCTTTAGGTACCTTTATTTATCACAATAATATTATGTAGATTCATTCAATGCTATGTGTGTAACTTTGAATTTATATCACTTTTGTTTGTAGGTCAAGTATGTCAAAGGACCAACTAATTTTAAAACTTGAATGGTTTTATCTTTTTGATGTGTCAATTAAGAAACATTTCAATGTAAATGAGTTTCCTTTTTCACTTGATTCTTGACATATTTTTAAAGGTTCTTGAACTTATGCTTGAACAATGGAATTCAATGGGTGATAGTGACGTTGTTTTTACATACTCCTTGGTATTCAATAAGCCTTTGTTTACTTTCTCTGTATGTAAAACAAGATATGCAAACGCTGCAGCTACCTACATAAACTGACGAAAAATAAAATGTATGCAGACTCGTGTATGATGCCGGCGTCTTTCTGACTTTAAAAATCATTTGAAAATATTGAAAACAACCCTGAATTGCAATAGGATTTATACAGTAGTTTTAACAGTAGAGACAAATTCTTATTTAAACTCTAATAAAAAAACTACCAACCACACTAAAAACGCCACATATCTTTAACATACATCTTACTCAATCTAGGTTGGCAGAGATCTGGGCCATGCGCTGATGGACTTGACTAAAGCTGGAGTGAGGATGGAGGACATCCACCTGGTAGGCCATTCTCTGGGAGCACACCTCTTGGGATACGCTGGCAAGATGACCAGGGAACGCGGCTATGTGGTGGGAAGGTGGGTATAGCAACTTGATGCTACATTATATTTCCTATTTCTTGCTGGTGTATTAGCTTCTCGCTTCTGTTCTTCCTAGTTATTTTAGGTCTATGAGGTTGGTACTGATTGATCTATTCACTTCTGGGTATCTTCCTACTGATACTCCTCTAGCCATAGTTAGCTCTCGTAGATTAAAATAGCAATTTTCAAAAATGTTCCGTCGGTTGATACCTACTTACCTATTGGTTCGACCATGCAACCATAGCCCTATTTATCGTGATTTTAGTAAGTTGTTCCCGTTACGATAGGGACGGGACACAAGTAAAACAAAACCGAGTACCTACAAACACTCTCAAAATAGATTACAAATTACAATTGATAATTTCATTAATTGATTGCTTACATCGTCGTTATTCAATAGATGTATTGACCTCTATTAGGTATCAATATGGACATCAATAGAATAATAGGCAATAGTGATTGACCTCTATCCTCTTACTCGCATACATACCTACCTATATAATCGTAGACACTATTCGTACTTTTAAATGATTTATGTTCCTTGTTCGTATTACATTTTAATGAAGATAGTTGCTAATGCGCACAGCAAAAGAATGGAACTCTCTACCTGCGTCTGTGTTTCCGAACGCATACAACTCTAATCTCTTCAAAGTGAGAGTGAACAAGCTTCTTCTGGGTTGGGTAAGCTCACTCCACCGCCGACTCTGTCTCTGTCACCACTGACCTAGACTAGAGTCAAGAAAACCCATAGGTACTAAATAATAAAAAAAGATAAATTAGCAACCTCGAACTGCTATGACACCGACAACTCTTGCACCTAATGCAAAAATCCCGCAAATTCTCCCCTAGACAGTTACTAGATTAGTGTTTAACGATTTGTGTGCGTTACGATTGCTCCGCCAAGTTATCGGAACAGAAAAAGACTTCGCTAAAAAAATTGTCGGAATTTGTTAAAATCGAAGGGAACTTGAAACCAAAAATTTGTCAAAGTAGAAATTAAGAAGTTATAAGGGTTTTAAGTTGGCATGGCCGCGCGAACGTAAAGTGGAGGATTGCGCGGCCATGGAGATCTCAGCAACTAGTTGGGTTAGAGATCAATAGTAGATTGTTATACAAGGAGCTAAAATTACCCATTATATTCGAGGTAGTTTTACTGTGTGCTTTAGCGAGGGAGTAAATAGAAACCGAGTTTTAATTGGTTTTTAGCGCCGTGTGTTACACTCTACTTTTCACTACGATTGCGAGAAAATAAAACAATCTAATACAATATGAAATATGTAGTTTATTTTATTAAAAATTAAATGTACAATTTGTACAATTCTGGATTTTTTCCCGGCAA
The DNA here is from genome assembly GCA_937001585.2 of Brachylomia viminalis. Classification (NCBI taxonomy): domain Eukaryota; kingdom Metazoa; phylum Arthropoda; class Insecta; order Lepidoptera; family Noctuidae; genus Brachylomia; species Brachylomia viminalis. The sequence continues at coordinate 5,144,447 of OW443302.2, read as the reverse complement.
CTTAATTTCAGTCCTCTGTGAAGATGAATGTTGAGTGGTTCTTTTCCTTTCTCTTCTATTTGCAAATTAGGGTCTCCATTCTCACTAGATGATGACATTTTCACTATTGTAAAATTAATTACGGTCACTACCAATTCAATTTGCAATTAGAGAAAAATTATAATGATTTCGCGCCAATGTCTTTTTTTTTTGTTTTTTCTTCTGCAGCCGCAACGCATTGCATGCATTCTACCAAAGAGATCGCCGATTTTAGTTCCATTTTCAAAAATAAAATGAAGTTCTTTTTTTATGAAACAGTAATAAGTCGAGTCTATATTCATGATTATTCTACTTATGACTAAAGACTTTTTCGTTTTTGTAGGCTCATTGTCATTTGACACACAAAAATTAAAAAAAAAACTTTTCCCCCCCCCCCAATGAGCCTACAAAAACGAAAAAGTCTTTAGTCTTAGGTAGAATAATCATGAATATAGACTCGACTTATTACTGTTTCATAAAAAAAGAACTTCATTTTATTTTTGAAAATGGAACTAAAATCGGCGATCTCTTTGGTAGAATCATTGAGATAAAGTCAATGGGTAGAATGCATGCAATGCGTTGCGGCTGCAGAAGAAAAAAGAAAAATAGACATTGGCGCGAAATCTTTATAATTTTTCTCTAATTGCAAATTGAATTGGTAGTGACCGTAATTAATTACAATAGTGAAAATGTCATCATCTAGTGAGAATGGAGACCCTTATTTGCAAATAGAAGAGAAAGGAAAAGAACCACTCAACATTCATCTTCACAGAGGACTGAAATTAAGTTACCGGGAAAAAACATCTCGTTAAATATCCAGAATTGTACAAATTGTACATTTAATTTTTAATAAAATAAACTACATATTTCATATTGTATTGGATTGTTTTATTTTCTCGCAATCGTAGTGAAAAGTAGAGTGTAACACACGGCGCTAAAAACCCATTAAAACTCGGTTTCTATTTACTCCCTCGCTAAAGCTCGGGAGTAAAACTACCTCGTATATAATGGGTCATTTTAGCTCCTTGTATAACAATCTACTATTTGTCATTTGAAGACTGAAACTGTCAAAAAATTTCGAAAAAAGAATTGTAAGCTCAAGATCAATATTTTACGAAATATTCACCTTGGAAGTTATGGCCGCGCAATCCTTCACTTGTTGTTTCTTTATTGTTGATTATTTCTTTAAAACTTAAGACTTCATACAGTAAAACTGTTACAAGAAGAAAGATCTTAATTTGTCAAAACTAATGAAAGCAATAAATACTAGTAAAGTTTAGCTAAACAGACGAAACCAAAACAAAAAGTACGTGGCCGCGCAGTCGTAACGTTACTTTGTACGCTGATTTTATATTTTCATTATCTATAATTGCTAGGATAATAGGATTTCGGCGTGAACATCCATTTATTGGACATATTAACCGCATTAGAATGACATATTGTTTTACCCTCAGAACAGTTTTCAACGCGTGTAATCTCAAAAATGATGATAACTCATATAATTTTCGAGTATGGTAACCATAATTTGATTGAAGATTAGTGATTAGTGGATTAGTGTTCAAAATAGTTTTTCGGCTACAAGTTCACAAGTCCATCTTTTCGGCACTTCTTATCTTGTAAAACACCATAAAGCCACACATGCACCACCTAGAACGCTACAATGCGGTTGATAGAGATAACGCGATAGCACCTCTAAGCAAATTCATACATTATGGATCTTTATACCCTAATACCCTCTGTGACTAGTTAAAGAATATAACTTTAAGTCTGAATCTTTATTTGTTTTTCACTATGGAACTCAAAAAAATAAAAATAAAATATCTTTAAATTCAAGAAACATTTAAAACATTCCATACATTCTTCGTTCTTCATCACTCCAGAGTCACCGGTCTAGATCCCGCTCGAGCCCTCTTCGACGGCGCATTCGCGTTACAAAGCGGTCTTGACCGCACATGCGCCAAGTTCGTGGACATCATCCACACCGACCCTGGCGGCTATGGCTCCAACGCAGCCACTGGCACTGTGGACATCTGGCCCAATTATACTGGGGGCTCCGGCACCCAGGCCGGCTGCCCCGTCGGGAAGTTTGAGCAGTTCAGCCCTGAAGGTACGATTGAATTACGATTATAAAAGACTGTAAAATTCATGCTATCTGCTAGAATAGAATATAATGATTTTTATTTGCAAAGAATGTAGGTACAGTATATAAATCAGCTGTTACAAATATTAGGGTTCCTTGTACAGACGCCAGCAGGTCAAGCTACCCGAAACTGTAAAATTTTCCCATTCAACCTTGAACCTTAATGCTTTAGCGATAAAGTTGAAAATCTATTAAAGAAATTTGACAGATTGTAGTAGCTTGATGTGCTGGCGTCTGTACATTCTACCTTTAAGGCATGCAAAAATTTGCTGTGGTTAGCTGGCTGAAATAGTAACAGCCATCAAATCACTTGAGAGCAGTGGCGGCCCAGTGGTAACTGCCGCGACCTACGCGTCGTAGGTCGTGGGTTCGAACCCGCGGAGGCACATTATTTTGTGTAATTTATTTCGTCACCACTGCTCTCATAACGGTGGAGGAAAAAACGTGAGAAATCCGCCATGTCATAAAAACCAAAAATTCGAAGACGTGATATGCGAAACCCGCACGGGGCCCGCGTAGTGGATTATGGCCCACTCCCTCTCACCGAGAGTAGGCCTGTGTCCCAGCAGTGGGACCGTTAAAGGCTGATTATGCTATGCATGTTATGCTAATCAAATCATTTGACAGGAGTTTGACCACAAGTTTAGTAGTTTGTTAGCAATTTTTCGTGTTTTGGAAACAGCATAGATTAAATTGTAGATACAAAATTGCTTTTCTAGTTTTTTTTCCTTCGATCAATTTTAATCTGAAATAGAAAGTTGTCATAACGGGTTAGGCAATTAATTACAGATCTGCGGGGTAATTGCCTAGAACACATACAATCTCAATTTGACAATTGATCGCAATGTCTTTCATTTTGACAGTTCAGCCACGTTCATTGCGTTGTTGAGTAGACGAAGTTTTCAAACCTATGACGCAATGGATTAGGAACATCTTTCAAAACCCTCACATTGTAATTGAAAGCGTGTTACAATAAGCTATATTATGTAGGGTACTTTTAACACGCTTTCAATCACAAGACTAGCCCGAAACCTTTTATCCTGAAACTGTGCTAGGCCTAACGAAATATGTTGGATAATACTTATACCTACTTAGTTAGCAAACATATAGGTATTGTATAAGTAGATAAATTATCTTAAATTGCTGCTCGAATAACAGAGACAACGTTGTTATCTAGCTATTAATTCAGACGGACCATGAAAAATGCCATGTTTGAGTTAACTACTTACTTATACGATGTATATAATCTGTTTTTTAAAAGACCATGGCACATTTCTAGATTACTTAGGCAATACAATATTGTTATCTACAACACATGGTGTAAAGGCTCCCGCAGACAGGCGCGACGCGACCCTATTAGAACAATTTCTATGAAAACTTCATGGAAATTATTTTACCAGAATCGCGTCGCGCCGTCGCGTCGCGTCTGTCTACAGGACCCTTTATTTAAAATGCTAGGCTAGTCTTAAAAAAAATTAGGCCGTCGTTTACCTTACTAAGAGTTAATTATCATATTAAATAAATAAAAAAACTTGAGCTAAAGCTTCGACATAGATTCGATTACATCAAAATGTTCGTAAACGCCTGTTTTCTCGGCAGGCGTACCTAGGCAACGATTTTATGTAAAAAACACCCACATATCGCGAGTTAATATAAATTCCATGTAGGTAATAGGGGCCGAGCCTATTGCTATTAACCGGGCCAAACCCCTGACTGCGGTCTGCCATTGAGAAAAACATAAAAACACTTACTTCCGACTCAAGGATCAAGGGATTGAACCCTTCACATCTGTTACTGCTTACAGACTACAGACCCAACGAGGCAGACTTTTGGCTTGTGGTTAATGAAACGTTTCAGTCGAAACGGCTGAATTTGTTATGAGGTGCGGAAACCTGTCCGGTCAGGCAAACCTTATCGTATGAGGTTGCCCATAACAGTGGTTGTAGAGTAGTAAGGCTTAGACCATTTCATAAAAATAGGCCAGCAAGCCTTGCCGCTGCTTGTTAAAAAGAACGAACAGCCTGTCCCAAATTATCGATAAAACGGGAGTCGGTTTGCTTATACCTACATCTGCAAAATCTCGACTTAGGTACTGTTTGGGCCATTGGTGTACTGTACTGGGGCCCGGGAAGCTCCTAGTAAGTACACTAAAGACTACCTGCAGTAGTGTCGCTCTTCTCCCTTAATCCATTCAAAGGTTGTCTTTAAAAGATCGCTGTTAGCGATAAGGCCGCCCTTGGTGTCACCATATGCAAAATTACTACATTTATATCTGTAATTTCTATGGTGTACATAATAATGATCTATCTATTAATAAAATGGAATAAGTTTAACGCCCCTAAAGCCCCAAATTGCCAACGTTGTAGTACCGACTTGAGGGTCATAAATATTCAATGCAATTCAGAAATCTAATTGCCTACCCATTGACCTAATACCATTCTAATTAGTGCCTAATGGAAGCATGTTAGAAAAAATGGAATTTCAATAGCTACAGGTTATCTTCATGAGCATATTAATTAGGTATTCAAATATCTGATTATGAATGCACATAGTACTAATTCAGGTTAGACGGATAACGCGAGCTCACAATTACGTACCTATTTAAAAAAGTACGTGGCAAAAGGAGATGTATTTAATTGCCTGTGGCCTCCAGAAATTCTCATAAGAAAGAACTGGTAAACCCCAGTTTACTTAGCCGGCAACCTACCTCATAGCATATTCTTCTCGTGAAATCCTTGGAGATACCTTATTATCATCATTCTTTTGCCCTTATCCCAGTTTATTAGTGGTCGGCGCAACATGTCTTTTTCTTCCTCTATTCGTCGTCATGCCGCTAATCTCCCCCCCCCCCCCCCTTTCTAGACATATTATCTTTCACACAGTCCATCCACCGTTTCTTTGGTCTACTCTACTCTTGTAGCCAATCGAGATACATAATTCCATTTCTCGAGATACCTAATTCCATATCTTAATTTTTCAGATTTATGCAGCCACGACCGTTCATGGAGATACTTCGTGGAAGCCCTCGGGCGACCGACGGCTTTCCAAGCAGCGGGTGCGTCGAACCTCAATGAATGGATCGCCCATGGTTGGGACCCCAACCAAACCATAATATACTTGGGACCCCTGACTAGCACACGGTAAGTATACCCATAGCAGGACTGAGAACTTTAGAGAGCGCTTAACATTTTCAACGCTTCTATATAAATGCCTGCTGGTACCGTGCACTTAACTTTAGACGTTTCATAAGTGCCCAAGAAACAGAAATATACAACGTGTTGTTTTGCATCCTCGTCTTTCAGGAGGCTGTTATGAAAGACATAAATAATCAAATAAAATTACGATCCTGCTCAATAATTAATACATACTTGTTTTTTAGGTACTTATTTAAGTTTGACAGTATTTCAGAATACTCCACTTTCAAAGAACAAAATCGCCCCGTTGCGTATGCGGTAGGCAGTGTCGTACGACTATGTCGCTGTGTGCATGCGTTACAGTTACAGCGCAGTTACAGGGCGGTATCACACGGGCCCACCACACGCCGATTTTCGAAAAATACAAAAAATAAAAATAAATACCTACTTATTTTATTATTGATTCGTGTCGAGAATCATTAGCATAGTTACCTCCTCGAATTTGACGAGGACGCAAAACAACACCTTGTATAATTGCACAGGCATAAATAATAATATTTTAATAGCCTGATGACTGGCTAATTCTTAAGAATGACTTGCCGAATCTATCACGTAGACATAGAGAAAAACGCCTCTTAAAACAACAAGGTCTACAGAGTGGATTAATAACAAACCTCAAGCATGAAGTAGGTACGTAGGTACATTATTAGGCCAAAAAACTCACTCAGTTTAGTAATAATCTGTATATACTAAAAATAAAGCTGAAGAGTATGTTTGTTTGTTTGAACGCGTTTATCTCTGGAACCACCAGTCGAATTTCAAAAAATATTTTTTTTTGATAGCTCAACTCTTGAGCAAGTCTATTTAAAATCACGCTAGAACTCTTAGGAGCCGAGCAAAAAGGAAAAAAGTAAGAAAGAACGGTAAGCGAAAACGAAGTAGTGGTGCGAGCAGGCGATGCGATGGGGTGGGTCGGGAAAGAAGAAATTTCACGAGAACCAAAGCTAGTGTTAGATATACATATTATGTTTGTGTATTTGAACGCTTTTTGTTGTTGCACTTGAAGTAACGCTCGCTGTTATTTTAATCATGTTTCCGTAAATAAAACTGACAGCAACCTATTCAATTTGAAGTGGGCAATAATGAATGATGATGGTCGAATTCAATCAATGGGTAATCATTTTAACTAGGTACCTACCTACTTAAATTACATCATTTAGTTTGATTTCCTGGTTATAAAAAAAATTGGTAGGTACAGGTTTAAGGCCCACATGATGTTAGACGAAAGGAAGGCAATACCCATTGATTCGGTACCTACCTCCTTATACATTCAGTCAAAAAAGTATCGGGAATGGATGATTTGTTTATGGTTCCAAATTCAAATATTTGTTTTTTTGTAGTTGTTAGATTGGCACAACTGTTTTCCATTTTGGCGCGGAGTTTGAGTTGTATCTGTTATTTATATTAAATACAGTGCTGGTTTTAGTAATATCATAATATAGTGTGTATTGCGAATTTCATAATGGACAAAAATATCGAACAAAGAGTTTGTCTTAAATTTTGCATCGCCAATGGAATTTCGTGTTCGGAGTCACTGAAAATGTTACAGAAGGCTTACGGTGAATCGACTTTATCAAAAACTCGTGCTTATGAGTGGTTCAAAGCGTTCAAAAGCGGTCGAGATGTGATGGAAGATTTGCCTCGCTCTGGTAGGCCGTCAACGTCTGCAACTGAAGTTAACATCGCAAAAGTGAAGGAAATAGTGACTGAAAATCCCCATTCAACTCTGAGAGAGATAGCCGCCGAACTTTCTGTATCTCACGAGTCGATCCGTACCATTTTAACTAATCATTTGGGTATGAAACATGTTGCTGCTCGGCTAGTCCCAAAAGATCTGAATTGTCTCCAAAAACTCAATCGCATGAAAGTCGCTGAGGACATGCTAGAACGAGTCAGTTCGGACCCAACATTCATGAAACGCATTGTTACTGGTGACGAGACGTGGGTTTACGAGTTTGCCATGCAAACTAGTCAACAAGCTTCGGAGTGGCGCCTTCCAACTGAACCGAAATCGAAAAAACCACGCCAAAGTCGATCAAAAGTCAAAGTCATGTTGACTGTTTTCTTTGACTATCGCGGTGTTGTGCACTCTGAATTCTTACCGGAAGGTCTAACGGTAAATAAAGAATATTATTTGAGCGTTATGCGGCGTTTAAGAGAGCAAATTCGACGAAAAAGGCCAGATTTGTGGAAAGAAAATTCTTGGATTTTGCACCACGACAATGCGCCTTCGCACAAGGCTATCATTGTGAACGAATTTTTAACCAAACACTCAACAAATACCATCCAGCAACCACCATATTCACCAGACATGGCTCCTGCTGACTTTTTTCTTTTTCCTAAACTCAAATTACCACTTCGTGGCACCCGTTTTCAATCGATAGAAGACATAAAGGAGAATTCGCGGCGAGAACTGAAGTCAATTCCGGAAGCAGCGTTTTAAAAAATGTTTTGATGAATGGATTATTCGTTGGCGCAAGTGTATCGTTTCTAAAGGAGCATACTTTGAAGGTGATAAAATAAATTTGGATGAATAACAGACATTCTGTGTATTATTGATCTTTTCCCGGTACTTTCTTGACAGAGTAGTATAATTACAAACGATTCAAAAGCCAAAAAACCGAGTTTTATGAAGCCGGACTATCGGAACACGCGGTCTGCTCGGGGCATTTCCAATTTTTGAAGTGAAAACTTCTTTAGCCGCGTTTAGCGATTTTTGGTAGGGGCAACACTTATGGGTTCCCGTCGTAGACAGAGAAACTAAACCGACATACTAATGTGACGTCAGTCTGGCGACACTGGGCGACGCGCAGCGGCCTGTGTTCATGTTGGGGTTTTCACTTCTGTCGGCAGTACCCCTGAATGCCATTTCTTTATTTTTCCTTTTTTCAGCTGATCAATAAAAAATAACCTTAGGGCCTTATCACATTGGCGATTTTCGAGCGTGTTTTTCCTGCTTATTGGCATGATATGATAACGCTCTAAGCAACTCGTAATTATCAAAGGCATATAAATTAAAACTAGACTGGATTAGATCAGACTACTAATTGCCCAATATATATATATATATTATTAAACCCTTCCATAACTCTACATGTTACATCCACAGGGCCAAAGGAAACTTCTATCTGCGAACACGCCCAGACTCACCCTTCGGCGTCTGTGCGGAAGGAATGAAACCTAACGGCACTCAAGCGAGGAGGCGCAGGAGAGATCCTATATTGACGAGGATCTTGAAATACTTCTAACGTTTTTGAATCTATCTAGTCCAAACATTGGTTCATTCGTCATCACCTGCCTAAAGAAGTCCTGGTGGACATAGGCCTCTTCTACTACACGCCATTTTACTCAATCGTCGGTTACTTTTATCTGCGATTTGTGATGAATTCTCCACCTAACCTGATGGCGTCTTCTGGCCATTGGGTCGTTGCTGTAGAGATAAGACAGCCAAATATCCAAATATCGGTCGCTAGAGCTCATAGTAGATAAGAGGCTCCATAACAAAGCATGAACTGTATGGAAATTGTTGTGACAGGCTTGAATATTATACAGCACGTATCAGAACGGCGTGGTCATATATGGGTGTGGTACAGACCATAAAACTGAACAACTTTGCCCATGGGACCAACATCGTAATCGTTCGTCATTTTAATTTCTGAATTGTTTTTATCTTTTTATTACGGACGCTTTTAACGTGCACGTCTTTCTACATCGTTCTCACATGTATATTTTCCACATGAATGATGTAACTCCTTTTATGTAACAATATTTTGATATAAAAGAGTGTCCATGGAACTCCATGGACACTCTTTTATATCTTCTCCATAGGTACCTACTACGCTTTGGAATGGGCAACTAGCTTCATCTTTCTGACTGACCGACCCCTTGACCATTCAAAAGTGCTTGTAATTGGTTTATTTGAAATAAATGCTTTGAGTTTGAGTTTGAATCGCGAAAAAATTATCAGCCGTCACAATTGGTTCGAGTGGGTATTGAATATTTGTATGCGACAGTCGATTTATTTTCGCGATACCGATGTTGGTCTCATGGAGAAAGTTGTTCGTTTGATGATATGACCACACCTTTCAGATACATGCTGTATAGGACAATGTAGTTTTAAACTAGCAGTAGAATAACTCAAGTAGTGTGCATGCTATGATGGATATCCAAAGAATAAAATCAAGAATGAGAAAGCCATATTAGTCGACATTAGTGGTTAATTATAGCAGTGTGAGAGCGAAATAATGCAGGTCTTGCATAGAATATAATAATGATTAAAGGAATCAGTGGAAGAATGACCTCTTGGTGATATCGAGACATTTGTATGAGCAAAAATCTTCAATTTTGTTTGTGATACTCTCCAGAAGGTTACCACTTAATTAAGATAGTATTATTTAAAATTAGCATCATTTGAACGCCAGAAATATGTCATAGTAGTAATCTTAGGTTGTGATGTGCAATAAAACTAAGTACGTATGATAAATGGTTTTATTAAATGTATTTGACTTCAAAATACTACAGATACCTATGTACAATATTTACAGCTCCGTACGTATAAAATATGTACTGAATTTACGTGAACATTTTTTTCTAATAATACTTTCGTAGCTATAACGCAACGATAAATACCTAGGATTAAAAATTTGTATGCGCCAGTTTACAACAAGTTCTCGATCATTAAGTCCGTTATTGGGCTAAGCAAATAGTCATAAATTTGGGTGTTTTCCTGTGGACCTTTCCCGTGATCCACGGGTGTATTTTATTTCTGTAGCTCCTACTGAAGTGTTGAAACCCAAATGTACCTCCCGTATAATGAAACTAGACTAAGTCCGCACTTACACACACACCGCACACACTTAGTCTAATTTCTTGATACGGAAGGTATCTCGATTTCAGTCGTAATACTGCTTTCATTGAAGATAATAAAAGAAAAATCACAGACACCCATATATTTCATACTCAACATCAAGAAAGAAACGTACCGCAATGCTAACATTGGTGCCATACAGTGGCGAAGTAGATTGGTAACACGTAACATGTAACACACGTTGAAACAAATTCCCTCGTAGTTGTTTTAAATATGTTGTATGGAGTCATGTGGAGTGTTACATTTCTCTGTCTACGTGAAAAAAGAACGCTGGCTGTCAAGCTGCGCATCGACGATTTTTCGGTCTATTTGGTGGTATGAGGTGCGGCGCGGGGCGGGCGGGTCACGCGGCGCATGCTTGCCGGTGCGCTATTGGTTCGTCAGTCGACCTTTGCTTTCCGCGCTGTGTCACGTTACGTTCATTCTCAAAATACCATCGCGCACAAAAGTTTGAAATTACGAAATGGTTTTACATAGGAAAGAGAGAATAAATGATTTATGACGTGTATTGTTTTATGAAGTGCATAAGCAGTTGATAATTTTAAAACAATTATTAAACGGACCGCAGAGGCAACAAAATGTTCCGAGTCTACAGTGAGACGAATTGTAAAAGGTTCAAAAGATTCGGAATTTCTTACTGTCTTTCGAACTCCCGGCAAAAATACAAGACTCAGAGAAAAACCAATAACAGATATTGACAGCTTTGACCAGGGTGTTATACAAAGAATCATCCATAATTTCCACGTCACTGAAAAAGAATTGCCTACCATTGGCAAGTTGCGAAGGAAGTTACAGGATGACCTACATTTCCAAGGATCTGCAGCAAGTCTCAGGCGAATATTAAAATAATTGGGTTTAAGTGGAAAAAAACAGAAACCAATAGAAGAATTTTAATTGAGCAGTCACAAATTCGATTTCAAAGAATTGAATATCTGAGAAAGATAAAAAAATATAGAGAGGAAGACATATAATTTACACTGATGAATCATACGTCGATAGTTCCCATACGTCTCACCATTCTTGGACAGACGGTCCCACCAAAGGCATTAAAAAACCTCTATCTAAAGGTAGCCGCTTGGTCATAGTGCACGCAGGTGGTGAAGCAGGTTTTGTGCCGAATGCTTTGCTGACGTTCAAAGCCGGTACAAAAAGCGGCGACTACCACGACAACATGAATTCGGAGAATTCCGAGCGGTGACTCCGTACTAAACTGATACCGAATTTACCGCCTAATTCAGTCGTGGTAGTCGACAATGCATCGTACCACAATAAGCAACTCGATGCTGCACCAACGTCCAATACAAAGAAAGCAGACATGCAAACCTGGCTCCGTCAAAAAGGAATCGAATTTGAAGAATGCATGCTAAAGCCGGAGTTGTACAACTTAATAAAAAAATACAAAGAGCAATATAAGAAATTTAATATGGATGCCATATTAAACGAAGCAGGCCATTCTGTACTTCGTTTGCCCCCATATCACCCGGACCTAAATCCAATAGAAATGGCCTGGTCCCAAATAAAGGGATATGTTGCCAACAAAAATGTAAGTTGGAACCTTACACAGATAACTGACCTGGTTAATGAAAAAGTTAATTTAATGGGAGCAACAGAATGGGGAAAATTGTGCACCAAGGTAAAGGAAATAGAAGCCGAATATTGTAAAAGCGATCATGTGGTTGACATGATGACAGAAACATTTATTATTCGCGTAGGGGATGATGATTCAGACACAAATGGTGATGAAAGCTCAAGTGACGACAGCGACGACAGTGAAATGGCCACCTCTAGCACCAACACCGCGTCCTCATCTGGTTTTCACGTCACCCACGACGACTTAATGGAAGGAGTTTCAACATTAATTTATTTTTTTGTAATTAGATTAAACATTCTACACTGAATCAAACATGTTTTTAATTCTATTTAATAATATTCTATCTAATATATTTTTCAATGTACCAATAAACGAAGCCGCGAGCGAAAGCCTAGTTCAAAAATAAAGCAACAGTCCTAGTACTTTCGTGCGCGAGTGTACCCATGCGCAAACACACCCCCCCCCTCCACTTTCTTCCAGCGTTCTTTTTACATGGCGCGTAGTGTAATTGCGCTGTTGCGGGTTGCCAGTTGCGAAAATTCGATGATCAAAATCGCTCCGACTCTGCAGCGTCTAACTGTAGATGTTATCACACAAAATATCTATACAAGTACACTAATATTTTAATAGTTTTAGAAACATACTTTTATCTTTTTTTTTTTAATCAATAGTTCGTAACTTAAAAATGGAATAACAATCTCGATGCATAAACAGGCTAATACAGGCTTCCCACTGCTGGGACACAGGCCTCCTCTCTTCGAGAGGGAGTGGGCTGTAATTTACTCACGATGTTTTCCTTCACCGTTTTGAGAGCAGTGGTGATTAAATTATTTACACAATTTACAACCTTGATGCCGTTCCATCATTTCTTTATAATGAGCTGTTATTTTTAATCGTTAAAATCCACCTTGCAAATCGATTTGCTCATTGTAATAATCGCAAAGTGCTAAATACGTCACGGCTCTAAAACTATTAAAATATAATAAGCATGTTTAATAATATCATATTGTAACCGTTTAATCATTAATTGATTTGCTAACAAGATATTATGGGAGTTATTTTTATAAAAATAACCTTTACATTTTTTTTTTTGTAAAATTAGAAAACATCTAGTGCTATCTTGTAAATAAAAAAATATACAACACTAAGTTGCTCTATTTTAATTGATTAAACAAAATAATATCCTCTTCTTTTACTACAAGTTAATTGTTACGTAAGTACTTGTACTAATATTATTTACAAATTCCTAGGACTATACGTGGTTGTTAATTAAAATGTGGAGACAACAATACGACAATAAATTAAAATACCGGCAATACTAGTGCAAGGAGTATTTTGTAACGATCAAATAATTAATACTGGTAATACTAGTGCATAAGGAGTATTTTGTAGCGATCAAATAAAAAATGTGGCATTACTAGTGCATAAGGAGTATTTAATAACGATCAAATAAAAACTACTGGCATTACTTGTGCACAAGGAGTATTTTGTAACGATCAAATAAAAAATACTGGCAATACTAGTGCTTAAGGAGTATTTTATAACGATCAAATAAAAAATACTGGCAATACTAGTGCAAGGAGTATTTTGTAACGATCAAATAAAAAATACTGGCAATACTAGTGCATAAGGAGTATTTTATAACGATCAAATAAAAAATACTGCCAATACTAGTGCAAGGAGTATTTTGTAACGATCAAATAAAAAATACGGACAATACTAGTGCATAGGGAGTATTTTGAAACTATCAAATAAATCGTAACATTGAAATAAAAAGAAGTGATTTTTTAAACGAAATAATTACATAGTAGGTAGTAATGGGTTTTGCCGATCAGCCGACTTGCTATACTGACTAAAATATTGGATTAAATTCTTGTATGCAAACAGACAGACGTTATTCAAATCAAATCAAATCAAATGTATTTCATAAAAAAAGACTTACAGTCTGTTACACGTTACACAGTAGGGTGACAACTTAAGAATAGTTTACACCTGAGATGAGTAGATAACAATACAATTTTACGATCTGATGTCCTAGTTAGATTACTTAGTAGCCTGTATTAAGGACAATCAGCCCTCATTTCCCGAAAAATAGGACACAAATATTGCTTAGACTGTTACATAATTATAATCAAAATTTTGAACAAATTAATAAAAGTCCAATACAAGAACTGTGTATGTGTGTGTTAGTGTGTGTGAGAATGAGAGTGTGTGTGTGTGTATTATTGGTTACTTCATTATTGTAAGAAGGGATTCAGTATCATCATAATTTTTGCTAGAAAGAAATTCAGTTATTAGATATACGCAAGTTTCATTTATAGTCGTATTGTCGTCTCCACATTGCATACAAAGTTGTTAATATATTATAACACAGCGACTAATACAAAAAAAGGCTTTGTAGAACATCGTCTTTGTCATTATCACACTTGTGCGGTACTCCGGCGTTAATATGGCACATACCGAGTTTTAAAAATAAAGGTGCCAGCAGATTTGCTTGATTTTGACGATCAATAAGATCTTGTCTGAACTTGTAATGTTGTTGCTTACACATTTACTAGATTTGGTTTGAACACACATGTCGACCGTCAGATATCGAGCAAATATGTAGGTACCTTAAAACTCAATGTGCCACATGAATGCACAAGTACTGTACCTACATACTCTACACCAGCATTATTACTTGTCAAGCAGATATAGGTAAATAAAAATATATCTTACAGTTGTTTACAACCACAGTACAGTATTTTGTCTTATAATTAATTGTATAAAGTATTTACAGATTTATACTATCACAATTTAGAACGATTTCATCGTAGATTTCTCATTCAAAACTTCAACTACACCAAAGGACAATCAAGCCTAGAATATTTTGTCCTCCTATTATTATGACATGGCAACACCAAATAAAAGTCAATATTCAAATTCACGAACTTCACCGAAGAGCTTCGGCAGTTCACAGATACCTGTGCTAAGTGGGCGAGGTCGAGTAAAATCGCTTCATCGTCGCGTCGATATCGACAATAGCGTTGCGAACGTCGTGCGTCGCGGCGCTTATCGTCTCGAACGTGTTCGCTAGACGATCTATCGCTCTCGCCTGCCGAATATGGAACAAAAGATGGCTTAGCTTAGAAACCACTATTATGAAAATTCAATCAACATTTGAGACCAATGTTGACGACAATGATATTATAAGTGTATTCAGGATATTATTATTAACAAGCTATTTCTGTCCATAAAATAATGTTGGTGGGTGATTGGCTCTTTATGGGCACAAACTGTACAGGGTCTTTAGTTAAAAAACCTTTTCATAAAGCACAAAACGCCCCAAGGTTTGTTTTTGTTTTCAATGTTTTGTTTGATCAAATGTAAAGGTGATAAAATAATAAAAATATATTAAAATTTTACAAAAATAAATAATTATACAGGATTTCAGGCACGTCGACGCGCAAACTGTAACCATGAATTCAGCACATGATTCTAAACACCGTAGCTTAGAAATTATTCGCCGGTTAACAAGAAAAAAAACCTACGCGCTCAAAATGTATGGAGCAGCTTTTTTTTTGCGTAACTGGCGAAATATTTCAACGCTCCCTGCGTTGAAATATTTCGCCAGTTATCCAGAATCCACGGTAACAAGTTTCGTCTGTATCCCTAGCACCCTAAATTAGTACAAGAAAAAAAAAATCTTGAGTTTATAGAAGAACATTAGTGGTCGGCTTGTTTCAGAACGGCTAGTTATCTTTATTTTGCAGTTTTCCGGTAATTTTGTAAAATTGTGGAGGGAATTTTTAAGTCGAACTTTTGAGCTAACGATTTCCCGTAAAAATAGAATCCCGACTTGGTTGGCTGTTAGCCATGCTTACTGGGCATGCATGCCAAGTAAGTACCGTAAAACGGGGTTAATGGGGACGCAGGGGTTAACCCCTATGTCCCGATTAACCCCATTTTACCGGTATGCTTTTAGTGTGACTAGATCACCATCACACATTAATTTCGATTGAATTCATCAACATCATTAGGTTTCAGGTCACTTACAGAAAGTATTATATTAGGGATGGGCCGAACATGTGTTTCACCGAATATGAACATTCGGCCGAATGTTCGGTAAACCTTTTACCGAACCGAATATTCGGCATTTATGATTCCCTTACGTAAACAATACAGGTCTCTAAGTAGAAAGAAACTAGAAATATGATTCATAATCTGCTGAAATGTTGATAATCATGAAACTCTTTCTTACAATAAAACTTGCTTAATTTCTTACAATAAAGACCTGGTTTTCATGTATTATTTTATTATAAAGAGTTCACTGTAGCTTATTCCCAAAACAGCTGTGCATACTTATATTTTGTTTTTAATAGCTACAGTGTCAACAAAAACATAAACGTGCACTGTAAATTACTTAACCTCATAAAAATAACACATTTAACACTCGACTCATGACCGATACACGGCTCAATACAGTAAAAACTTTGAGTACTACTTTGCCGAACATTCGGTGATTTAGCCGAATAAGAATATTCGGTAAACCTGCCGAATATGCCGAATACCGAATATAAAACGAATATTCGGCCCATTCCTAGTATGTATGTTATTTTTTATCAGAATTTCACCTGTATCTGCGATGCATCGGCGAGTCTCTCCATCGCTTGTGCGTTAACATGAGACGCGTGCGCCAGCTGTGTCATGGCCGCCGCCTGGTCACTCATCACTTTAAACTGTAATATAAAAATATATAATAAATAAAAATTTGAACTGCAATATAAAAATATAAATCAAAATATAAATGGGTGGCAGGGACATCAACGCGCAATCAAATACCATTGATTCAGTAGGTACATACATGATTCTGTACAGCCCTGCATTGAAATTTTTCGTCGATTTTTTTTTAGAGTAGCTATCCCTTACATTCTGACCACGTAGGTATTGCACTTTTCTATGAAACTGGCAATTTTTTTTTATTACTGACGGAAAATTTCTATGCTAGGGCTGATTTTATAGTCACGCGTTTCAGCAGCGCCGTCGGAGCGCGCGCGCTCGGATATGTATTGGGGTAGTAGTAGCGTTTCAAATTCGCGCGCTTAAGCAGCGCCGTTCGGTGAACGCAAACGCGCGCTGTTCAACAGCGCGCTGCCCAACGGCGCGTCTAGCGGCGTGACTATAAAACCAGCCTAGGGGTCTAGAATCATGTGCAGTTTGCGTATATAATGCAACTGTTTTATAAGAATAGTAACAAGCAATTATATTAATCAGCTCAGTGTACTACAGTCCACTGCTGGACGTAGGCTCCTCCTAAGTTACACCACAATACACGGTTCTCTGCCTTCCTTCTTCCTTCATCCAGTCTGTCCCAGGCGTCTTTTTAAGGTTGTTGGTCCATCTAGCTGGGGCACATCCCTCGCTCTGACTAACAATCCATACTTCCATACTAATATTATAAATGTGAAAGTAACTGTCTGTGACCAGAGATCGGTTAGTCGGTTCATTTTAGGTTATGAAAGTATGGAAGCGGCTTCTTAAAATATATTTTTTGTTAAAAAAAGACCGAGGATGCCAGAAACACCAGGAATGCATAACTATTTGGGTGTATAGTATGGAAGTGACTTCTAAAAAAATATGTATTAAATAAAAACACCACATGAATTATCCTAAATGTAATGTAGTCCATTATCTTGACATAGTTTGCTATGGCAGTTTGGTATCTACCTACCTACTTTACAATATTAGGTAGGTAGATATGCATCTGATTCTATAGCCAGAAACCTAAATTGGTTGATCATGGAACCGCAGGATTTTTTTCCATACAAAACCTCATTCCATATTTAACCAACATCTTAATTTTAGGTGAATATGCATCCGAATATCTGATCTACATAAGACATAAGATAATTTTCATCCCAGCAGTATGTTCCTGTGGGATAATTTTCTGACCTACAAGCGGACGAAGCTGCAGGCAAAAGCTAGTGTACCTATATTTAAGCCTTGTTGAATCACATGAGGTAGGTAGGTAAACAAACAAACGGACAGAGTATGAGAATACATGAGGTAGGCCAATGCCTTTGTAATAGTAGTTTTAGGGTACAACCTACCATTTTCTCCATGATTGCCATCTGCCTGTCTTCAACATCCACCACAGGTTCCTCAAAGGCCAGAACTGGATCTGACTCCACATGGTTTTGGTCCATACTGTCCTCGTTGTACAAACTCTCATCTATGAAGTTGGACTCCTGCTTGACACCACGAGGTTCTGTTGAAAGTTTAGAATAACATATTTTATTTGTAAAATGCCAAAATACAGGATTTCAATAAAACTAGTACATCAAAGGGAACTAGTTCAGCCGTAACTTTACTGCATTTCTGTTTATAAAGTGTTCATTCTGATTGTACTGGTTGGTTATTTGAGCAAGTTGGAAAGACTAGTAACTTTTTGGCAACAAGTGGTGAAAACCTAGTTGCTCTTTGGCTGACTGACCACATGCAAACTTTTTTTTAACCACTACTGTGTTGATTTTTAGGTTGGCCGCCCAAATATCATCATTATTTCAGCCCAAACCGTTGAGTTTACGTCCACTGCTGGACATAAGGCTTCAAGCACCGCCTCTTCAACCGGTTCTGTGCTTCTCACATTCAGAGGAATCCTGTGGTTGTTCCAGTTCATGAGTCCACCTTGTCCAATGCTACATCTTCCGGTACACAGTCGCCAGTCGCCTTTTGGCCCCATCAGCCATCAAAATGTGATTAATATCAATTCAAATACTTACTACCATTATCACCAGCAAGGAATAAGTCCCAGATCTTCTTCTCAATGTTGGAACACAAGTTGTTAGGGTCACCACCTCCACCCTGTACCTTGGATCTCACTGTTGACTTTTTGTCAGCCCAATACTGCAAAAATAACAAAATGTACTTATATTATATTTTAAGGAAAACAAACAGCTGTATTATGGAAGCTCCTCTTTGTAAGTAGCAAGAGCAGAAATGCTCAACATGATAAAAGGGTAGGTTTTTAAGGAAAACAGACAATAAGACCCATCTCACAAACAACAGGCTTGAGTCCTAGCATTGGAAACATTTTAACCTGACCTGGTATGTTATGTTTAACACATAGTTGGTACACAACACAAGCATGGTAATTTTAATAACTAGAACACCATTTCAGGTTAGTTTCTCTTTTTCTGGCTATTTTCGGTGATGGTGATGTGATTATGTCAAGAAAAGCCCACCTCCTAGAATTTTAAGAAATTACATGAGCAAAGGGTCATGATTGAAATTCACTATAGTGTATAAAATACAAAACAACAATCAGTCAAACTTACTTTAATCCAAGATTTCATAGGCCTAGTGGGACCAGTAATATTATTGACCATCCGAGTCAGTTTGAACCACAGCTTCTTGCTCTCATCCCTGCCCTCTAGACCTCTCAACTGACCCAGTGCTAATGCCGGATGCTTCTCCATGAAGTCCACTATTGCCGTCACCTGCTCCAAGCTGGGACGGGACTAAAAAAAAAAATTACAAGTTTATAAACTACAGTTAAATTATACCCAAACCAGCCAAGTTGCCTTTAGTTGTCACTCAATTAATAAAAACAAAATAATATAATTCTTGTGAAGATGATGCCAAGGCTTAGTTTGAAAGCCAGTAGGAACTCTTCCTGAAAATCCTGTGCCAACCTTTTTGATTATTCTTTGCGGCATAAGGTTTAGACATTTAGAAATGCACTGATAAAACATGGTATACCTCTATATCCCTACTAAACACCTAGCTAGAGGTATGAAGGAAAATAATGATTCTAGTCCGCGTAGACTGGACTTAATAGATTATGGAAATGTTGACATTAACACACCTATTGCTTAATTTTATATTATATTTGTATCGTCGTGCGATAATGGCTCAAGTAAGGGTCATGTTTAATCGAACTCACGCCGAAATTCGAACCTCTTTCGCCTCATCATCAGCGAAGCGACAATGCAATGAGTAGAGGTAAACACGATTTGCGCCAAGATCTGTTCGAGTTACCGTGTTTAGTGAGAATCTGATGAAAATAATGAATGGCTACGATTGTTCCACTTACCGCTATGACTCGATCTGTCATGTTTGAATATTTATTTACTTGATTGAACCTATCGCTCGCTGGCACACATAAGCCACAAGTTATAAGTTAGTCTTAGCACAAATCAATATTTCGATACTAAGACTTCTATTTCGAGTCTGAAAATGCAATATCTACGTACAAAACTACAAAACGTCGATAACAAAATATTACATGACAACCATTGGTTGGGGCGTTGAATTGAATTGAAGACCAGTGTGACCGTTTTCAAAAACCGCTAAACTACTAGATGTAACTTACTTTTCTACTGAAATCTACTAACGTTTTGGAAAAACCTAGTGAAATTGTACTGACGCACGGTGGGCTGAAAATCAGCTTTCATAGACTTAGGGATTTCAATCTGCAAGTGCCGGATTTTTTTCCGGATATTGCTTCTATTCGTTGTTACTATATTCAAAAATGACACCCGAATTAATTCTGGACAAAAACGAAGGAATTATAATTGTTTTACGAAAAATTTGTATGAAGCTAGTATGAAAAAGTTAATTATCTCGCAAACAGCAAGGAAAACCGTAATATCCTTACAGGTGGTTATAGTAGGTACTAATTATTTATGATTTTTTGACATATATTTTTTAAAATGTTTTTCTATAAAACGATCTGTAAGTAAAAATGAAAAAAATATAGGTATGTATTAAAATAATATTATTTAAACACGACACGATACCACACAATTGACCTGGTAAGTATGTCAGTTGGTAAATGCTGGCACACAAATAAAATGATTCTTGCTGTTTTTATCTTTACACAACCACGACGAAAATAACGGATTCTGTTTCCACTCAGCCCGATAATTTTGCTCAAATTTACGCTTCATATGCTGTTTACTTGGCAATAACTTTCAAGACAATTAAATAATAATAACATGATGGGGTAAATTCCCTTTGATATCTATATTACTATACTCTTTGCCTTTGATACTGTGAGCATTTTGGTCGGACGTAAGAGAGCTGGGGATTCCCCGTTAATAAACACTCTATGCCTCCGTTCGACGTGATTCGCAGTGGTGCCAACCGAGTTAAACGAATCACTGACAGCTGTCAGAGGTAATTTGTTTACTTTTTCGATATTGCCGTGTTATGAGAAAAATATTTGCTAAAGTTTAAAATATTGCCAGGATATTCTACTGAAATCCGCTACTTTTTCAAAAAATACTGAAAATCTACTGCACTATCAATTTTACAACGAAAATCTACTGTTGCAGTAGTCAATCTACTGTAAATGGTCACACTGTTGAAGACGGTAATTGCAAATGAAAACGTGAAACAAAACGCAACGAAGCTGTTTTTCGCAAAAAGAATTTTTGAATTTTATGTGTATATAAAAATAATACATATTTAGAAAAGCACGTATTTAATCATATTTATGTAAGAACTATGCGTATTTAACAAACCATAATCTCCCATTACTCATTTGCCACCTGAAGCAAAATTGCCCATACCCAAACAAAAATTTTTTTTTTATAGCTTCCCTGTTTAAAAATGTATAGTCTCATTCATCACATAATATCGTATATTAAGTTGTAAATTGTCGTCATTGTAATTTGCTCATTATTCACCTTTATAAAATACACTGATCCTTTTTATCGTCCAATCCTAAATCCCGTTAATTGATCATAAATATGTTATACTTTTTTCTTTCATTTCCCTACCTTTGTTCTCGTCCTTCTCGATAACTAAACGTGACGTTGGCTAAATGCACAAACCATGCGAAGCACTGACCTCTATTTAATAGAGGTCAGTGGTGCGAAGCCATAACAATACACTGATCCTATAAATCGTCCAATCCTAAATCCCGTTACAACTGATCATAAATATTTTATTTTCCTTTCGTTTCCCTACCTTTGTTCTCGACAACTAAACGTGACATTGGCTAAATGCACAAACCGTGCGAAGCCAAAACAAAAAAAAAAAAAAAAAAAAAAGTCCAGAAGGAAATGTCAAATTGAAACTTGGAATGTCAAAAAAAAGTTACATGCTCTGTCTGTGGTCAAAAAATAAAGTGAATTTTATTATGTCGGTTGTAGGTCCCTGAATATTTTTCACAGAAATTGTTTATGTACACAACTATTAAATTACAGCTGCCACGAACCGAGACTGAAGTGTAAAAGGAGTAGACAACTAAGTATATGCATTATTCTGTTAGACAAAAGTACCTAAAATACAATGATATGGTAAATATTGTATAAAAGGTATCAAAATAGAGGACCAAGGTAGAATAATGGCAAATTCAGTAAACATATCCATAGAGGCACCAATAGAAAACCAAATACAAGAGATTACTTACGATGGCCAAGAGATATATCAAGCGTAAGTATTTTTACATTCACCTGTGCTACTTTTAGTAAAGCTGAAGTAAGATACATTATGAAACAAAACATACCTTAAGCAATATTACGATTATGTTTACAGGCCCCTGTCTATGTCAGAGAACCTTGCCCGGCTAGCACAGAAGATTGATTTTGCAAAAACTGAAGATGAGTTCTGTAATATCAAGAAAGAAGGCGAAGGTAGCTCTGACTCAAAGTCTGAGGATGAGAACAAAGAGCCAGGCTATCAGTCCAGTTTGTGGCCTTGGGACTCAATCCGTAACAAACTCAAGAATGCTCTGACTGAAGTCAGTGTACTGGCTGATGTACTGAGCATTGCTAAGGAGAAGAGATACATGGTAAAAACTGGAATACACACCTAAAGCACATGATAATCAACACAAGCTCTTCGAGAAGGACATGAATAGTTTAAGAATGTTATATTCTACTTTTAATAAAAACTATTTGCGTTTTGTATGAATCTTTTTAAATATCCATATTGTACGCCTAGAAAATATAAAGCTCTTTAATTATTTTATTTTTTATAAATGAAGAAGGCTATCAATAAAGCTTATCATTGCACTATAAAAAAAATTATGAGTCACAGAATCTTCTAAAATACTGTTACATGCAGGTTTTAGACCCAGTCCAACCGGAACAAGTGGAAGGCAGACCCATGGTCCAAGTCTATGGAAGGAAGAAAGCTCTTGGTGCTGCAGCAGCAGTACTCCTGGCAGGAGTAGAGCGTCTCCGAGCCAGCGAGAACATGAGAATGACTCGCAATATGCCTGACTTCCACATAGACCTGCTGAGATTGCGGCAGAACTGGCGATTGAAAAAGGTGTCCAACACTATTGTTGGAGACCTGAGTTACCGTACTGCTGGCTCTAAGTTTAGCCAGACTGGAGTTTTTGAGGTTTGCATAGGCTTTGTATGCGCTAGTTGTTCTTCCTGTCATAAATAAGTGTCACAGTTGTTTTATGTAACTACTAGGCCTACATGAACCTTCATAAAAAAGCTTTTATTTATTTTTTCTGCATGTTGTGAACAAAATACTAATAGCAACTTTTCTGTTGCAGGTGACTAAAGCCCCAGAGGAACAAATAGCTCAAGCGATGAGTGCAGCAGGTCCTGTGCCATCAGCATTGCGTGTCACTGTTCCACCTGAGTTGCAGGGTGTCGCATTTATATCTGTGCTTTGCCAAAAAGGTATACCTCAATAATTTGTGAGTGAATGCATGCAAGGGTTGTATACAAGCTTATTGGTAATTGGGGGCATTCCTAAAAAGGGATAAACTAGTGCTAAATTGTAACTATTTACACCCTGATAACTTGGGGTCCAAATGACCAAAAACTTTGAGAAATCTACTCTGCTCTAAATGTTATAATCATACATTTCTTTCTTTTGTTTTAATCTTTCTTTACACAAGTATGATTACAACATTTTATCAGAAAAGTATGTTTAGAAAATTTAAAAAAATATATATTTTTGAATGGTACACAAACAATTGAAAATTAAGCGTAGTAAAATGTATACTTCTCGGTTTATCAAGCATTTATTAAGTAAATGTATGGCACTTCAAAATAACCCTTTTCAAGGAATGCACCTAATTACCTACAACCTGTACAGAGAACTCTCCAATCCAATGTTTGATATGGTGAATCCCATGAAGATCATAATGCATTTATGATTTTATATTGGGACAATAGCTGTAAGTAATAATTATGCTACATTTTTGTTATGCACTTGGTCAGAAGAAAAAGTTTTTACTAACCTGCCTAAAGTGGAATAACCAAAGAAAATCTACCACATGGTAACACACCATGAAATTCTGCTGTTCTTTAAACACAATGCTAAAGATTTTTTTAAGACAAAGAAAAAGTTCTTATGTTTTTGAATGTGGAATACATACAATTTTTTTTCTCAAATCTTTAACCATAAATCATGACAGCCAATTTTATACACAAATCTGTTTCAGAACAAGAAGATGTAGTGACAGCTACTTTATGTTCGGCTGCTATCAACTGCCCTGGAACCCTGCCAGGAGATGGAGCAGAACTACACTGGCAGCAGAAACTTGAAGCTGCCCAGAATGTGTTATTCTGTAAGGAGTTATTCGCGAGATTAGCTGCAGAAGCCGTGCAGCTTGATGCATCTATACCGCATATGGTTGTGGGCAATCAGATCATGGCTACTGTAAGTAGAATGAAAATCTGACGAAGTACGAGTATAAAAATAACCATTTGCTGCATTATTTAAGCTAGCTTGGACAAAATGTTAACAGAATCTGTATTTAAAACCTTACAAAACTACATCTTCATTCTTTTGAAAATGGAATTTCTACATTGATTGATTCAGTATCTGTAACTACACAAGATATAACATGAATGCAACATACTTAACAATCAACCTTTTAACAACATCACTCTTTTGCTAATTACTGTGGAGGCTTGTAAATGGCTTGTCGTTATTTACTTGGTTGTTACATATTAAATTGGTATCTGTTTGCCACCCAAACACAATAAAATAAAACAATCTGAATGAAAATGGCTAATAAAAAGTGAAGGACTGTAGTATCGAACAGGTGAGGTAGATAACTAACCATCATCTACCTATTGCTGAATGTACCAGAACAAAGCAATAAGGAGATATAAAAAAAGTCAATATCATATTTATCATGACATCATTTTTTATTAGTTATCTGTATTTTAGGTTCTACCTGGCATTCAACTGTTGATTGGACTTTGCCACAATAATGGACAAAACAATAACAACGCTAACCCAGAAGGAGTCAAGGTTTGTTACCAAAACACACTTTTTAATACAACCAACAAGGTCACAGAACATGCAACCTTTCACAATATTCTTTTTTCTAGCCTGAGAGTGCGACAGGCAAGTCAGATCATGACCACGTTCTGGAACATTCCTTACATCAGCTACTCAGGGCTGTGCATCATGCTAATACTCATCATCCCTTCCCTCACCCCGCTACTGGACCACTTGGACCTTCAAAACGACGCTGTTTGGCAGGTAAAGATAAATTACAAATAATATATCTATGCCCCTACAGCCTCCTTTGAGAAGTTGTGTCCTTTTGTAATGCAAGTGTATTTATTTACATAAATCTGGCAACTGATGTAAAATGGCCTTAGTCAGGTTTATGTGAACAATACAAGGTCAACACTATAGGAGGTACAGATACAAAACATCATCGTTCTCTTGCTCATGGACTCCCAATTTATTTAAGAGTTGTCGCAGCATGCTTCCATATTACTTCTCTAATAGTCACATACTTATCAAAATGATTAGTTACTTTTCCTCCTAACATTCAATTATAAAGGGCTTCCTTATAATAATCTTGTCTGTTCTAGGTCCCTTGGCAGCTGATCGTTATGAACTGCTTGATATGAGTAAAGAACAGTCTCTGTTAGAACAAATAATTCAGCAAGCACAACATTTCTTCATGAGGAGACGAAGCGAATACGTACTGGATACTATTGCTAAAGAGGTTGGTAATCCTAAGTAAAGAAAATTCTAGTAAATCTAATGTTGTTTGTACAGACAGCTGGTAAGCTGGTTTATGATAGTTCAGGTGAAAAGGCAGCAACGTCCATATCTTCATTTGGTTCATCATGTGGTTTGATAATAGGGTAGTAGCTTTGTAGATTAAATCTATTACTGCTTGGACCCCGTTCCCAAAATGCTGTTAAAGCGCACAAATTAAAATCAATTTTTTTATACTTTTAAGTCAGGTACTACATTTTTGATAATTTAAATGAGTGCACTTGTACTCGGTTGAAGTTCACACATTAAAATCATCAAAAATGTATTATTATGATCATCAAAATTAATATACCTATTAGTTTTTGAGATAAAACACAAACACTCATTGAAAACTTAAGGGGCTTGTTATGGGTTACCAGTTATGTTTTCTATTCAGGTTACATTTTCGGTTAACATTAAAACAGGATGTTCTGTAAATGGCGATTCTAATGTATTCTATTCACACATTTGTCCTTATATACAGGTCAAAGACCCTCTGATCGTGTCACACTGGAATGCTCTGAACAGTCCCACACAATCATGTGTGAAAATCAATATTATGGCTTATGGGTAAGAATAGACAATTTATCCTTTTTATGCAACAATATATAATATTCTTGAAATTAACTCTTGAAGTTATCCTTAGTGCCAGGGCCTAGAACCAGAAAAAACCTTAAAATTGGATGTAACTAGATAAGTACATTTTCATGATGTTTATAACCAAGGTGGTTATATTCATCATGTATTCTGTATTGTTCCTGTTTTCTCTTAGTGTGGGGGCAACAACTTTGGTTTAGCCAGTGGAGTGAGGAACATGATATCAAATCTAACCAGCCTACTTACTTAGAATAGGCCAATTTGAGGTTAAATAAATACAAAACACGATGCAATGCTTTTTACCAACACACTCCATAAGCATGGTGTGGATGATATTATTTTAACAAAGGTCAATTCTTGCAGTAAACTGATGATGATTACTTTCATAATTCTGCCAAGCATGGCTGATTATGATATTGCCCACGACATCTTCCACTGTACCATGGCCATTTTACTGTACCATGCATGTGTTATTTAAATAAATAACACATGGTGGTTATTGGCATTTACCAACCATGGTGATACGGCATTGGAAACATGTTTTAGTCATTAATTGTTACAACTTGTAACAATCAATAACCATAACATAATGGGTTGTTACGCTGACAACCCTGTTAAGTATAGCTTGTTCTAAGAATCTTTATTTGTAATCCTATCATACAGCTACGATGCAGTGTGCAGAACATCCCTTGTAGTACATGTTGGAGAGAAGACTCTCAAGTGTACTTGCCGTGATGGCAAAGTGAGACATCTGTCTTATGAACTGCAGGAACTAAGAGATCTCATATACTGTCAGGTAACCTATGAATTCTTTGATACACCATCATATTAATCTTGTTTCAATTCAATAAGTTATCTAATTTTAGGAATTTGGATGATAGACACTAATAACCTCAGTCTATTCACTTTTCTTTCTTCATCTTTGATTTGATTACACACAATACTTGTATGTACATTTCTACAAACATAAGAAAATAAAGAATCAAAGCATATCATGCTGGATAATAAATTGTTTGTATGAGTGAAGGTTAGGTTAGGTGTTAATTGGATAAGCAGGCATGTAACCTTTAGAAATTAAAAAATTACTAACTTCTAGTATTAGTCATTGTGAAATACTATTACTGATCATGATTACTCACTTCTACGATACGATTTCTACGAATTTTCCATGATAAGAAAGAAATTGAAATACAACCAAATTCTCCTGGCAGATATATCAGCATCAGATGACTGGGGTGCAAGCTGTAGGCCGGTGCATGGGCTGGCAGCTGCTGGCTATTAGCTCACACCTTGGCTCAGGACCTGTAGAACCACTGGGGAATGCTTCTTCATGTCTTCTGGCCTCGCCTAATGGTAGGTTTTTGGTTGGAGTTGTTTTCCATGTTTTTAAGTGTTGTTTATTTAGAATGATGTCTATGAACTTGTTGCATTAAATGTTTGTTTTTATGTTGTTTTAACATTTTATTTTTATTTTAGGTGACAGAATGCTTGCGGTAAGATGTGAGCCATCAGTTGGTATTCAAGTTTACATAGCTCAATCTCCCAGAAAAGACTTCTTTACCAGTGAACTTGTTCAAGACAAAAAGTGGGAGCACCTCGGAGGAGCCTTCAAAGAAATTAAATTAGAAAAAATGGAAGGCAAAAACTTTTTGAACAAGATGGAGCTCCTCATGGCGTGTCTTAGCAGCCCTTCATAATTATTTATGTGAAACTAGCAATAAGAATAATTTTGTGATGTCATTTTGTAATAAAAATCAAATTGAATTATATAATCGTATATTTTTTTTAAAGAAACTTAGCAATTAGGGTGCTTAGGCAGAATGTTAAGTAATCACTGAAGGATTGTTCTTGCATTAACTTCTCGAAAATCAAATGCCCCGAGATCAGTATTCATCCTTGGAACTGTAACAAAAACAACATCGTTAAGACCTCATCAACATACCAGAAGTATAGGGTTTTGATGTAAAGAGTTGAACTTACAATGACGATCAATCGATGACTTATCCATGGAACGAGCAACAGTAACATTTTAGGTTATACACATTTAATTTTACAATCTTTTGCACAGATTCATACTAAATGAATTGCAATACAATACTAAGAGTAATGGATATCAGTAAGTGAGCAAACAACGGGAGTTGTTTTCACATAAATTTATTGAATCAAACAGATACGAGTTACATACATTTAAATGCTAATTATTAGACAGAAGTATTTTAGTAAAGTCACACTGAATAACACGATAGATAAAATCAAAAGCTATTACCTCTAATTCCTTGAGACATCAATGGAACACCTCCTAGTATTAATATCAAACCCCCAGTTTTTACCAGACATTGAATTTAACACTTAGAAGGCTTCAGATTACGATAACACTAACACCTAACATAAAACTAAATACTAAATTAATATCGAGACAATGGCGACCTAGATCTGAAGTTGCCGCCGCCGGAGCCGTACTCATCGCGCTGGTTGTTGCGATTGTAGGGCCTGCTGCCGCCGTACGAGTTGCCGAAGGATCTGTTGCCGCCTCCGGGTGGGCCGCCGAAACCGCGACCTCTGAAGTTGCCGCCGCCGCTGCCGCCGCGTCCTCCTCGGAAGCCGCCACCCCTGCGGGGCCCATCTCGCTTCCTAGAGATCTCTACTTTTAGGGTCGCGCCTAACATCTCGAATCCATTCATCGCGCTACACGCATCCTCAGCCTCCTGCAAGTTCTCAAATTCTATGAAGGCAAAACCCGGAGGGTTGAGGGCCACCCAAACGGAGTTTAGTTTTCCGTATTTATCGAATTCTCTTTCGAGGTCTTCCTTCTTGATGCCTTCGACTAGCCCGCCGACATACACGCGAGTACCACCAGAACTCATGATTGTGTTGAAATCTATAAATAAAGAAATCTCAATTCAATCACATGTAAATAGATCACAATCGTAAAGGAGAAGTTATTTATCATAAATGTAACTACGACGCGACCGTACTTCGCACAGAAATAAATATATAAATACAATGAAGAAAACAAAATGTCGACACTGCACAAGCATTGCCACGCCACGCCAACAATTACAATAAAACATATATTACATGATTATTAACAAAAACTTACGTGTAACGTTGATATAAAAATGAAAAGGAATTAAAATAGTACTAAAATTACCTAATTTATAACTTTATTCCAACTATTTTAAATATAAATTGTGAAGACTTAAAAGAGTCGACGAAATTTATGAGTGAATGAACGAGCGTTAGCCGAACGCGAAACTCAACGGAATATAAGAATGAACCATTCCCACGGTAGCATAGTAGTCAGGGTTGCAACTTAATTATACAAACTATATTAAATATCTTTACGAATATTTAATAAAAATGGATTGTATAATAATACATTAAATAAAGATGTTTCCGCAAGTTTCTGTTTTTAACTATTAGGAGTGATTTATGAAAACATTGTAAATAGTTTACTTAGCAGGAGGAAAGAACGAACGAATGAACTATACTAGCAACGGCGTCCCACTAGCGCACATTTATGACGTCATTCAGGCTCATGCAAACACTGCGTAGCTTAGGGTAGCAGTGGTGGGGAGGAGGCTTTGATAGAATGAGTGAAGTGAGTGAGTCTGATATCCGAGGAGGGTAGGGAGGAGGTATGAACACGAAACCGGCCAAACGACTTCGTTCAACGGTCGCGCGGCAGCGCGCATTTTTGCTTGTTTTATTTTTACTTTAGCTGCCCCACCTTTGTTTCGTTATGAATTGTTTTGATTCAAATTTTGTAATTCACGTGAAGATTCATTTAAAACTTTGATGTTTATTTAAGAAAATGTGTGGTGTCGTATTCTGTCGAATTACCTGTGCGATGTTTGGATAGGTGTTGAAATAGGTTGCAGCAGGTGAGATACGCTAGTAAAAGTGAAATGAATATTTTTGTGTTCAGTTAATGAATAATGGAGTGCTGTAAAGATATGGGTGTGCAGAAGAGACACAGTCAGTTCAGCGACACGAAGTATAAGTGGAGGACAGTGTTGGTGTTCTACATAACGGTATTGTGTTGCTTTTGTGGGTGTAAAGGACAGGAGTCGCTAGGAACGGGGGACCCTTATCTTCTAAACAAGTCGTTAGGTCTGACGGAGTTGCCGGGTGGCGTACTTACCGGTGGGCGCACCGTGTGGAGGCCTGATGGTAGCCCCTACATGCTGCGCGATGACTTGCTCGTCGAGAGGGATGCGGAGCTGATGGTGGAACCAGGAGTCGAAGTGCGGTTCGCGCCGATGATTGGCATCACGGTGCGCGGGAAGCTAGTCGCTGTGGTAAGCAAAAATCTTCAAAATATTTGCAAAACAATAAAAAAAAAGTTACCTTTCTGTTTATTAATGTCAAATAAATCCAAGCTCTCTTATCGGGACCCTTATTGGTAGCTATATTGCTTTTTAGTAATTGGCTGTATTACTCGATGCCTTGCGTGCTAAGTAATTTTAAAGGCTTGTTAGTTTATTGCCGTTAGGCAAGTATCCTTATAAATTCTGAGCCTAGCAGTATTTTTAGATAGCAATTTGTTCTCTTGATAGGTATAAATCGTAGTTCGAGTTAGATTCTGATTAGAGTAACCAGCTTATAGTTCTAATGGATAGATACTCCATTTATTACATTAGCATCTAATTAGTCTCCAATCTATCCATTTATTCCTACAGGTCACCTAAACTATTAATTTTGTCATTGTTCTATTAATTCATGATAATAAAAGAATGAAACAATTACTTAATGACTTTATCTAACCTAACATTGACTCACTGCAATGGGTATCCTTCAGTCTTGGAAAAAATAGGTTTCAATCGGCCCTTCCCAAAACCCGTTTTTTGGGTGTTAATCTCAGATCGGTCCCCAAAATGTTTGGTTTAAATTAGTCGTAACACAATTATAGATCACACTATCCTTCGATAAACAAGCAGTTGATAAGTTTGTGATAACGGCACGTACCTGTGTGCCCTGATACGGGCTGCGTATCGAGCTCATTCAAGTGATATTGATTTACTCACCTGTTTGTGTGTCGAGCAAATATTTGCTACATTTATATAATATTGCGAAATCATGAAGCAGTATCATGAAGCTCTTGAACTCAATTTTTCAGCAAATATGTACTTAATTAGTGAGAGGAATTCCAAAATGATGTATCAGCCCAGTAATTACATTATCTTGCTCGTATCCTAATTTATTTGGGGTCGGCGCAAATATGTATTTCTTCCATACTTCTCGATTATTCGTCATCTCTATGGGCACCCCCTTTCTAGCCATATCATCTTTCACACAGTCCATCCATCGTTTCTTAGGTCTGCCCCTACTCTTATGGCCATCCACATTTATACTCAAAACCCACCTCACGACATTTTCCTCATTCCTCCGCATCACATGGCCATACCATGACAACCGATTTCCACACAACTTCGCAGGCACCGGTGCCACTTTGAGACTACCTCTTTTATACTCATTTCTAATTCCATCCATTCGCGTATGTGCTCAAAAAATGCCCGAAATTACCAAAGTAGGAGCACTGTTCGATGCGCATTCGTAATGTACTTTGATGAACCTACTCCAAAAAGGCAAGTTGCCAGTAGGTGCTTGGTTTTATAAGAATAAACTGGTATATTCCACATGATACCTACCTACTGGTTTAGGCCAAAACCTGTTGATTATAGATTCATTACAATTATTGCACGCATGTTTCGAATATGAAGGCCCGTACGGAAGGACCTCTGTTTTTTCATTTACAAACTAGTTAAGCTAGTCTAATATAATAGTTTAGTTAATAGTTTTCATGACATGTAAACATGCATTTTTCGCCAGTAATAAACGCTTACTTATAACGACTACAATTTTACAAAATATCAAAAAGATTCAATAGTTCGCGGCATTGTCACAATTTCAGAACATTCCAAAGTACCTAACATGCCAGCATTATGTGTGAACGTTTACTTAAAGCTTAACAACATGCTTCTATTCAAAGCAGGAATGAATCATGCAACAAATGATGATGAGGAACACGTGTTAATGAAGGCAGCTGATGCATTAAAGACGCCGGCTGTACCTGACCCGTCCTGACCCCGGGATTGGGGCGACATCCTTTCGCTAATTCAATCAGCTTGGACAAATCACTTCTCTGACCCCTCCGCATGTTTTTCGATAGACAACTTCCTTTAGATAATCCGGGAGACGTCTTATTCCGGAGATTTCTATGTTTGCATTTATATGATCCTCTTTGGAATAATTTATCGTGGTAGGCATGATTCGTTGTAAGAAAAAAGAAAAGAAGGTACCCATCTACGTGCCAGAGCTACAAAAAATTAAGGAAATGATTGGAAATCACAGTTGGAAATATATCTGCTTACAAACCAGGCCCTGCAGTCTCGACATAGTTGACATAGTTAGCAATCGTTTTCGGTTGCTAAGTCCTAACAATCCAGATGTAACGATATTTGGTAGTCTCGACACTCAAATTTATCGGTTGTTACCTACTGGTACCTACCTAAAATACCGGTAACAACCGATAAATTTGAGTGTCGAGACTACCAAATATCGTTACATCTGGATTGTTAGGACTTAGCAACCGAAAACGATTGCTAACTATGTCGAAACTGCAGGGCCAGAAAGGGTTCGTAATAACATAATAAATATCACCTAAATACCACTGTTTATATCTGCATCACCCAAAGGTTGACTGGTTGAAAAGACCTATGGCATTAAGTCCGCCTCTGTACATTTGTGTGCTTAAAGTATTAAATAAATGTCTCGCTGAGCGTTTCTTAAATTATTAAAGGGATACCTCAAGAATAGAGGATGCGATTGAAGATTTTGATGGAAACCTATGCCTGAATCAATAAAAACAGCAGAAGTATGCATGAAAAGGACAGTGTAAGAAAATAACGCAACCACAACTTACTTATTAGACATGAAATCGTAATTGGAAAACGAGTGTTCTAGTGCATTTATGATTGCCTGTGCAATTGAGTTTTCACCTCACATTTGTTTTCATAGATTACCCTTACCGTACAATACGGAATGGAAGATTAAATTACGTATGTCTGATTCTCTACAATGGAATCTGGGCTTCCACGGTAGATGCAATTTGATTGGAGAAAAGTATCCCACGATAGTTATTTGTGTTTAATAAGTCAGGTATAAAAGAATGCCGTAAATAATGATAAAAATACTTTTCCCCTTTTAAGCTACATCTCAACCTAATGCAGTGAGCATTAGAATACCAATTACACTAATTGCAGGCACTTAACTGTAAATTGTTGATTGTTTCCAACGTTCAGGGCTTACTGTACATTAACAAAACTATGGAATTCAACGTAAATAGTATCTGTAGCCACTTAATAGTCCTTGTCCTAAATCGACACCGTGTTTTGAATAAGAATATTTAATGGAAATTATAACATAGATTGTAACTGGCATAGATTTGTCTTATTAGCCGAATTTTCTGTCTTTGTCTATTCTATCAAAGTTTTAATTTTCTAATCTGACAGGTATCTACAGAACATCTTTTTCGAAGAGATTGCCATTATGTGAAAAATTTGCTTCGGATGTACACCACGGCTGATGACCACAAGTTTTAATAATAATGACTGGTTACATGCAGTAAAATGCGATAACAACTTTCACTTCCTCAGATAATTTTGCTCTGACTAAAAATTTTGCAATGAACTTGGGACTGGTTTTCAAAGGATGACGCTTAGCTCGTTGCCAAGAACAAGCTAGCGATCACTATGAAAATCTGCTGTGGTTTTGGTACCTAACACTTATACTTTCTAAAACAGTTTCCTTATCTGACCTACCAAAAACGCCATGGCGTTAATGACTGTTCATATCAAAATTGTGTCAAGAGCTGTAAACAAGATAAACTAAGTATTATTGGTAGGTACTCCCACGTTGTTACATCTCTGTGCCTGTAGTATAGATAAAGACGAAAGAATAAGTTACCATCTTTATCGCTTTCTGAGCGCTAGGAAAGGTGCAAACCGTGCAAACTGCACCTTGCGTCTGCTAATGACCTTTTATCGGTCACTATAATCCATCTGTTCAGAAGTACAGTTACTAGACGACGCTCAACGGTCGCGGTTGAGTGGCTAACATAACCTATCTGTTTCAATACCGTACAGCAACCTTGAAGGTATGTAGTGGCGCCTTCTCTGAATCATAGGGAATTAGATTTGCATTTAATGACCCTTGCCTTTACTCGTTATGTACTGGGTCCTTTGTTCTGTTCTGATGCTAAGAGTATCATTTGGCTGAAGATTTATAGTGCTAAAGTTCTTAGATAATTTAGATAGTAGTATTTCTTACAGCATGATACTCTTTATTCAATATATTATATTCTTCTTTATTTTGTAAAATGAATCCAAGCTTGACTAAAGCCCGCTTGTTCCACAAAACACTAAATACGTTTAGCGCCAAACATATCTCTCTGTATCTGTCATCTTTGCGATGGGCAGAAATATGTAGAACGATGATTTTTATTATTTAGCGCTAAACGTTTTCAGTGAACTGTGGTGCAGGTGGGCCTAAAATGTTGAAAAACTGACAATGGTAAAGCAAGTCAACGAATAAAACTATTAGCTGACGTGTCTTTTGTGTCCTACTGTTTGTTTTCCATGTCAAGTGCCTATGACTTTTCTTATCACGTGTACACTGAGTTCACATGTGATTCATTCTCGATTGCTATTCCCTTATGATTCACTTAGGTACTTACTGTTAAATGGCTTTTATTTCTCAAAATGACGCGCAACGACATGATCCTTACCATAAGGTAGTCGTATAAATTGTATTAAGTACCTATTATAATACCAGCCTTTTTTTGTCCCACTGCAATAGCAAAGGCCTCTTCTTATGCGGAGAAGACAAGAGCATTTTTTGAATGCTCGTGCCTTCTTCGTTTTGAGCAAGCGTGGTGATCAATGCCATGGATCACCATTCAGCACGCTTGCGCAAGACGGATTGGCTTTTTCAGACTTATCTATACTGACTATAAGTCCAGGTTTCCTCACGATGTGTTTTGGTATTGTACAAACGTAAATAGTTTTGTACAAACAACAATATCACTGAGCGGTTTCTCAGAATCCTAGAAATATGGTTTTTCTGCTTATCCGCTATTTCCACACTGCATCGCAGAAAACCCCTTTCACTCAGCAGAGCATACAGAATTATTTTTATCGAATATTTTGCTTGACATCATTCCCACATTTCCATCCATAAAACTTGAACATCAAGGACCTCTCTACACTATTGGCAGTAATCGCTCTGTTCGTTGATTATATTTATGTTTATATCAGTATCAACAGAATTGAATAGGTAATAAATCAGTACTTACCCTATCAATTGCATAATAGGTACAGCATTTGTCTCGTTACTCCTTGGTCCTTTTAGACCTTTGATAACCTCGAAGATTGCAGTTGCTACAAGTAAATTAATACAAGACTGCACTTACAATATCGATATTTATGGTGAACAGTGTAGAACTTTGCGATGAATCAGGTAAAACTCTTCCTTGACACGAATTAAAAACTGGCATGAACTGAAAATGGTGCGACAAGGTCATCAATTAACGTTCGGAACTAATTTCGGTGGACAATCATGTATGCTAATGTTTTCTCTGAATCAGTTCGTCGATACTTTTCAATAGTTATCGTCATTGACTGCATGAGTCACATCACTCACATCCTGTTATCTTGTACGGCAATTCAAATACTGACAATTAATTTCGCTGTGCACTGACATACCTTTAACTAGAATGCACTCGACAATTTGCTTTCGACATTGATTTTGTGAATCGGGATATGATCTCTAACAACGACAGATATCTTTTACTTTTCTAATTGATCCCTTTCTCATCACGACGGTAGATTCTTCCTGGTTCAAAATTGGTTTCAGAATGTAATTTATTAAAATTATCCCCTCAGAGAGAATTTCAGTGAAAGTTTGGTTGCAACAAAAAAATCTAAACGAATCACGCTCTCTTTCATAATACGTATTTCTGCTTGCGGGTAAATGGCCGAGATGAGTCAACTAACCATGTTTGTTTACTAGACGCTTCCTATCACCTCGTAGATTTAACATTAAATACTAAGTGTCACCGTACTTCCGTTTTGTTATTGTTCATAACTCTTATCAGCTACCGTTGGAATACATTGCATTCTTTGATAGTGATGACATTTGTTATTATGTTCTTCCTTACTGCTAAGTGCGAACTCTCTTTGACTTTTTATCGGTGTCAAACAAGTGAGATTTGTAATGATTCTATTTTAGGCTTTCCTGATAGCAGAATCGAAATTTGATGAGATCATTTTGTAGAACGTATGGTGAAAAAGCAACAGAATGTGCGTTCAAAGAAATCGTATCAATCAAAACTAATGCAACAGCACCCAAATCTACCGTGTCCAACAAATCACTGGGAAATAACGCAATGAATCGAACACGAAGAGCAGCCTTTTGTTTGGGGTATGGAACAATTTCTCCCAATCATCTTGTTTCGGATATTTTTGAGGTCACGTTCAGCTAACAGTAGTACCTGAGCAGGGCATTGATTTTGCAGCGAAACTGGGTTGCGGTCGGGACTGATATGGTATGTTACGCAATTTGAGGCAGTCATACTTGAGTAGCCATGGTACTTATACCTACTCAGGCAAATACCAAACTCATTATAATTTATACACGCCAGGATGTAGGTATATCTAATATACGTCAGTAAGAAACAGTTATTTGATTCTTATAAGTTTTAAACGCAAAATATAGAGCATGAAGAATACAAAGACACTTAAGCTACTTGGCCAATAAATGGGTCCGTACAAAATTATAAAGCTGAGAATATTAAAGATTGCAAAGTATCATAGAGACAGAAATACCAAAAAGGTTCCCAAAACAGTTATGAAACTGCAAGATTTGTTTACAACAAAGAAACAAGAAATGAATCGTGAGAAGATTAAAGACGTTTTAACGCTGCAGTTAACCGGTATTCTATTTGTCGCTTTATATTAAGACCTTGTGAACCGATGAATCCTTGCTAATTCCGTTTGTAATTGCTAAGATGTTCGCCCACTTTGGTGAGATGTCTATCAACCGAGGCGGCTTTAGACGTCTCATCCATTTTAAACTAGCTACATGTTATTCAATTTGTTAACTACTTTGTTCAGATACGACGCAAATATTCTGCTTGTATGGTCCAAATAACGTTTCCCACGGCATTAACATTAGTTAGCTTCTAATTCTGCTAACGTTATTGCCACATGTTTCTCAACAAGCGTTTGGGTTTTGCATTTGGACTCTAAAATATAAGGAAGAAATATGTAAAACATTTTCAGAACGGGTTTCGGTATAATAATACCTCCCAAGCCAAGATTTACGATAAGAAACGTAACATGCACTGTAATAGAGATCGCTGTTGTCGTCAGAGTTATTCAAGTTGCTCTAAATATTGCGGTGGTATAACAAACGGCCTGGAAACCTTAGCGTTGGGTGTGAGTTCAATGTCTCGCGATATCACAGCGATCTCGTTACGGGGCCTGCAGTTACGTCTCGCTTCATGCTTTGTATCATGGTGTCTAGCTGTGTTTTGCTATGTGTTTAAGTGACAACTTGGTCTATGATTGTAAGTCTATGTGTGGTCTCCGTTATCCAGTTATTGGAGCTATGCTTTGGAACAGTGAGCAGGTGGAGGACTGTGGTGCAAACTTGAATGTGGCGTCGAGGTTACTGCTGAGTAACAGATTTTAAAATGACAAAACAAAGACATATGACGGACATCAATATTTAACTCGCACAAGTTACGCTTATGGAAATAATCTTTAAACCTGCCGAATACAGATGTTTATAAATTCAGACTTCACAATTCAGTAAATCTTTTAAAAACAATGGTGGTTCCAAAGTTTAAATTTTTCAATATAGAAATATTCTTTATAACTACGCAACCCTAAGGTGTAGATACGTCGCAAATTCCGTTTGCAAAAATAATATGTTCACTTCGTTGCATCTTTTTTCTGTGATTGATATAATACTTCAACGAACAGACAGTTCGTAGTTGCAATTTCAAGAGTCATTTCGAAACTGACGAGCGTGTTATTGTAAAGATTTGTTTCATTTTATGCAACGAATCAGTTTTGCACGATTTGAAAGTTTAGTCTAAAAACTCATTCAGTTGTGAAATGTTTCCGTTTTCAATCGGTCTATTGGGTGTTTTTATCTTTATAAACGTACTTTACCTATTAGACCTAATATTATTTTAATAAAATGTTGTCCTTAAAATTTCCTTTATGTCATGGTCCTTTTATGTTCATGGACCTACATTTAAATCCAGTGAATGCCTGTGCAGGCAACTCTTGCGCAAGATTCATACATGGCGCAGAGTATGCATTCATACTCATGCCAGTATATTGTGGCTGTATGACTTAAAGCAAAAGCGAATAATCTCATAATAATATAGTACCGTTGCAAAACAAATGAATTAAGATTAACCAATTCAGCAATGCAATATATTGATATATTAAGAAACTTATTGACAAGCAAAACGATAGATTTCGCACGTACACACGGCTACACATCAAGCTATACATTTCCAGTTTACCTCTCATTGTAAGGAAATCTTATACAATGCGAGATCAGCTTATACTGGAAACGTATAGCTTGATCTGTAGCCGTGCGTACTATCAATTACACAAACCTACCTAACTACTTTTAGAAATAGGAAGTTGACAAAGAGAGAAAAAATATCTTCCATTTACTTTTATCTGAATCACTGACTGACATATTTTCATAGCCCATTCATGTTTCCGTAATTTCTTAATTATGGAAATAACGAATTAATATTTATAATTTGCTACGTATTACACAATTTCCTGTAGCTTACACCGGTATATTTTACTCGAGGTTATACGTCAACGATGCTAGTCCGAGTGGTTTGCGTAAATGCCTCCATTCATTCACGAACTTGCTACGTTGCATTTTCCTTTGCTAAATTTTTAACATTACTTACCTTGAGGCGCTAGCGCGAATCCATTGTTAACTTGGCAATGATGTCGATTTGGAGCAAACACATTATTTCTGCAATCCGTATCTTCGAAATCGAATGTCAAATGAAGATAAACGTAGATTCATAGACATCTACGATACCGTAAAGTTATTTTGTTTGGGCTAACTATCTCAAATCTTATTAGTCGCATTGATACTCAACTGTTAAGTAACAGCAATGAGCTCTTCGCTATCACAAATTTTGTCATTTCACAATGAATATTTTTGAGTTACCTATATGTATTACTACTTATTACTCAACTACTTATAGAATCAATTAATTCCATCCAACAAAAAAAAAAGTTCGTGACTCAAATGTGTTGGTTCATACTCGAGTTCAAAGGAGAGTTAGAGATTACACAAATGCCTTGGGATTTCAATAGCTGCTGGCAATGTGCATGTATAACACTCCAGGGATATACATGCATGACAAAGGCTATTGTGTAATCTCATGAGGACAATAAGAGCTGTCGACGATGTTTTTAATTATGTAACAGAATTAACAAGTCAAGTGGTCAAAGGAATTTATGGTTTTATGGAAACGGTAACAAACTATGAGTGATTATCGAAACACCACCTACCGGAATGAAAATGATTAAGTGTGCGAGTAATTTAACGTCACTGTTTATTACTGATTAGAAACCACTATAGAAACATAAATGGCACATGGGCAAACTTTGGAAGCAAAAACGAATGCCTCCTACTCCAAATACCACGGCACCCTGTTTTATCTGTTCTGTGACGGCACCCATCCAGTCGTATGTAGGAGACTCAAAAACTTGACACAACACTTTTGGAGATATCACACCAAACTAAAGCATTGTTCCCAGTTAACCTATAGAGAAATAAAATAATCCTCCTTCTGACGCAGTCGGGTAAAAAAGTATGCCGGACAAGATAGTGCGTGTTTTAGTGTCGCTTAACATTTGGCACGGGAGATACCATCGTCCCGCTCTGTTTGCGATTGTGAAAAGCGTGACAAACGGACTCGCTTTACACTGATCTGTGGAAAATACTCGTGACTGGTAAAAGCTACTGTTATGGTGACATTTCCTTTAGATTCTTATCTTTCTTTCTGCAATTTCTATCGCCAGCCCAATATCAAAGATCTAGGAAAACAACGATACAACAACGGTGTATACGTAACAACGATGATTTTATTAATGTCGTTGAAATAAGACTTTTAGAATTGGAATCTGTTGAAATGAAATAAGCAGCACCACTTCAAAATTGAAAATAACTGTTACCTAATAGACCATTTTATAAAACTTCTGCCTGAGTAAATCGCTTTGAAGTGCTTGTTAGGTGAACAACCTGGAAAGATTTGCAGTGCAGCACGACTATTTACCAACTCAGGGTCGTGATGTCGTGATCCATTATACAAGAGCCTTCCATAATGCTCACCTGAGTGGGATTTGCGTCGCTCTATTGATTACTTTATATACAAGTTAGCACCTAATCAATTAGGAAATTATAATATTTCAGGCTTTCAGCCCAATTGTACGTCCAAAATATACATAATTGAACTTTCGCCCTTCTGTAATACAATAAAAGAATCATCATAACAAACATGGGAAGAAGTTTTAAGAGGTACCAACCTATGTGTTTGATTGTTCGCCGTATATGGCGGGGGTCATTGAATGGCTTATGACGCTAGCCCACCAAATATAATACGTAAATGTGGCTTGGTAATTAGCTCATCTCTATACTTGCCAAAACTGATATTTTCCTCAGCATTTCTGGCAGTAGGTGTCTTTTCCACCCATGGAGCAGAGTCACGCAAATAAATTGTGTGATGAGGCCAAAAACCAACTCCAAGGCTGACTAAACAAACTTCATCAATCGAACGAGTTATATCACTAGGCATGTTTTGGTTTTTGAGGCCAATCGTCAGGCCAAAAACCAACTCCAAGGCTGACTAAACATACTTCATCAATCGAACGAGTTATATCACTAGGCATGTTTTGGTTTTTGAGGCCAATCGTCCGGTGTCCGGTATTGGTCACATGCCGTTGTCTCGATTTATCTTTGCCCAATCAAGCCCGTCCTGTCTCACAAAAATGAAAACAAGCCACAGTTTAGAATCAGTTTCCTGGAAATTGTAACACATTTCATTGTTCCAAAGTGATAATGCTTACGAAATGATTCGCATGGCATTGCAGACATTGTTATTACAATTTGGTGGAGAACAATGAACTTTTAACCATAGAGGTTATCATAATTATATTGATGAATCTGTTTCAACGTTAACTAATTCATTCTACCGTCGATTTTGGGTATGTAGGGGCCTGAGTCCTACTAAGCCGGAGGAGTCCAACGCCTGGAGTTTCGGCTAAAGAATCAGTTACAGCCAGTTAAAGTACTTTATTAATGCGTAGCACTTGTGGTCCAAAATTAACAAACAACACAGTTGATCAGATAACGGATACCTCCCTTTCGGGGATGATAGTTTGGCGGTTATAGTTACATATCGCTCATCTTTACTTAATTATGGTTTTGAAAATGACCATGATTTATCTAGTGTCGGTTCAGTTCGCAACTAGGACAACAGCTCGTTCTACTTTTAATTCATTGTTTTATAGTTTCCTGCAGTCTGTTCTAAAATTACCGTCGCACGTTGTCTGATTATCATCAGATTTTAGACAAAAGCACACTCTGTAAGGCCTTTTTTACAG
This sequence comes from Brachylomia viminalis, assembly GCA_937001585.2. NCBI lineage: Eukaryota > Metazoa > Arthropoda > Insecta > Lepidoptera > Noctuidae > Brachylomia > Brachylomia viminalis. The sequence goes on along the minus strand of OW443302.2, from coordinate 5,102,356 downwards.
TTACAATGTTGGCATCATGGCATCATCCAACCCCTGTTTATATTCTCTAACATCTAATCATTTGCAAAATCAGGCATAAAACTATGATACAGCCTCCAAGATACCAGTTTACCTATGTTTGTTTTGATTAAGCACTTACCTATTTATAGTAGTTGTACGTAGTTGGTTTTCAACCAGCCAGCGTGACCGATCCATGGGAATCTAGACATCCATAAATAGCAGTTGTATAAATTACTTGGCGGATAACGAGCACGAACCATGGCTTGGCATGGTGCACGGTGAAATCGGCGGAAGCACGGACCGCTAGTCCAGGCACTTTGTAAGAGAATTTCTCCTTTAATCAGCGACGTAGTTATAAATCCCTTGTACTTAATTAGTGCACAATATGCTTTAATTAATGTTGTTAACGTTGCTAGGTAAAAAATTTATTGAATCGTTGAAATTGTTTGGTGTCTCCTTACTGCTTTCGGAGATTTGGGGTCCTCGAAGTGCTCGATTAGTTTCGTTTTGATCGCAGTGTCTTATAAAGGATAGCTGGCAATAGTAATAATATTAATCACCTACTACAAATGTAGAACTGCATTAAACACCTTTTGTATTTCACTTAAAATACAATATTGTTTAAACAGTCCCAACCTGGGTCAAACACTCATTTGGGATTCCACGCGAGTGCAACGTAGGAAGTCGCTGCCGTAAGGCTTGAAATTCACCTTCAACGTACATTATTAGCTATACATTGTCAATAAAATACTATGCACTCAAAGTCTATCTATGTGCGTGTCAACACTCACCATTTCTAAGTGTTCTATGTATAAATTCTGAACTATGGGGTCGTCGGCGGTAGATAATTCAAATGTCAGATTATAAGCGAAGGATTACTTACCCATACGAATATGGGATGCAAGATATTAGGTATGTTATAAATGATGTCTTCCGGATATAGGATACCTCAGATGATAGCGGGGATTTTCAAAAAAAAGCTTGTGCCCACTAAAACTAAAGATATAGAAATAAAAGATAAAGATATAGATATTTCCAACGCATAGAACTAATAGTAAAATTATAGTAAGTAGATCGAATCATAATAGACTAGCGATCCATCAATCATTGTCTTTCGAATGATACGTTCTAGTCGACTCATGTTGTGTCATTATCTAATAGAAATGCTCACGTAACGCCTTCTCGCATTACTTGACTTTGACCTGCATAAGGCATTATTGAATAGTGATCTTGAACTTGATTGAAAAACATGGTATCTCCTTCCCTATTCATAAATAAATTTGCGTCAGTTCATTTGTCTGATTCAGACTTTTTGAATATTCTCTATATCCAGTATATAATCCTTGCCAGCGGTATATTATCCAGTCGATAATATAATAAATATTCCACTTTAACCTTGGTAACTGTAACGGGTGTTCTCGCCTTTCAAAATCGCAGACAAAATGGACGTACCGAATTCACAGCCTACAACGGCTGATATCATTTGTCAATGCCAACGTCATGCACAATATTTATAATAAAAATAGGAAAAAAAATTAACCTTCGGTATGCCTGGTAGGGTCTGTCAGACCCATCTGTACGCATAAACCGTTGTATTTCCTTCAAATTCGAATTTCGCGCCTAACCGCACTTAGTAGCTGGCCGTTATGAATTGCTAGACGCCCGCCGCCCACCACCTCAGTCCGGAGCGCGCTCTCGTTGTAGTAGGACGTACGTATAGTTCGCCCGGGTCTCACAGACCCGACCAGGCACACGACGTGACGTTTCTATGTAAGTATTTTTTGTTAGTGTTTTTGGAAATTGATGTTATTTTTGTGCTTAAATATAATATTTTTTAAATTATTTTAGTTTCAAAATGGGGAGCCATCTGTGCGATGATGATATTAGTAATTTATTACTCGACGCTGCTGAAGATGACGTAGTTTTCAACTCAAGTGGAGAAGAATCCGATCGCGTGAGTCAGAGAAGCGAGGCATCTGAGTCAGAGGCACAAAACAATGATTTTGGTGGGGCTGTTGCGGAAGAAAGTTCGTCAGATTCTGAAATGGGCGTGCCGTTGTCTACGCTAGCTTCATTGCCGTCAGGGAGAGCGTACAAAGGTAAGGATGGAACTTTATGGCATAAAAACCCTGGTCGATCTAACGTACGTACACGAGTTGAAAATATAATATCGGGTACACCAGGAGTAAAGCCTCAAGCTAGAGATGCAAGGACTCCTTTAGAATGTTTCGGACTCTTCATCAACGAGTCTATGTTGTTCGACATAATGCTTCATACAAATGTAAGAATCCGAAGAACGAGAGACAATTTGAAATCTTCTAATGAATACTGCTACTCGGAAATTTCTATTACGGAGCTGAAGGCTACGATTGGTCTAATTTATCTCGCAGGATTGTTCAAATCTGGAAGACAGAATTTACAAGATTTTTGGTGCAATGATGGAACGGGTGTTGCTATTTTTCCCATGACGATGAGCCTAAGAAGATTTTCATTTATCTTGAACCATTTGAGGTTTGATGATGTCAGTTCGCGCGAAGAAAGATTAGCACAAGACAGGCTAGCACCATTCAGGAAGCTCTTTGATGATTTTGTCACCAACTGCCAGCTGCATTACACGCCTTTCGAGAATCTGACCATAGACGAAGAACTTGTAGCATTTCGAGGGCGTTGCAAATTTCGCCAATATTTGCCCAACAAACCGGCCAAGTATGGAATAAAAATATTTGCACTGGTTGATGCCAGAACCTACTATTCCTTGAATTTAGAAATTTATGCAGGAGAACAGCCAGAAGGGCCTTATAAAATCAGCAATAAGCCACATGACGTTGTTGATCGTCTAGTGAAACCTATTTCCAGATCAGGGCGAAATATTACAATGGATAACTGGTTCACGAGTTATCCAACTTACGAACACTTGCTAAAACATCATAAGTTGACTGCTGTTGGTACAATGAAATCCAATAAAGCTTGTATACCTGAGAAATTCAAAAAAATCGTAAACAACATTCATCCCTGTTCGGCTTTCAACAAAATTTGACCATAGTATCATATATTCCAAAACCCCGCAAAAATGTGTTTATGCTGTCATCACTCCACCATGACATGGAAATAGATCGTGAAACAGAGGAGAAGCAAAAACCCGTGATTATAACATTTTATAATAAAACAAAGGGTGGCGTAGACACCGTTGACAAGCTTATTCAATCTTACGATGTCACACGAAACTCCAGAAGGTGGCCATTGACACTGTTCTTCTGGATGCTCAATACTGCTGGCATCAATGGCAAAATTATTCAAATGCTCAACTGTCCAGAAAACAAGTATAGTCGTAGAAGTTTCATAAAAGACTTGGGCCTTGTACTAATTGAACAACATTTGCAGTCACGAAAAAACAACAATCGTTTATCTACAGATCTTCGCAAACGAATAGGTAGTCATTTGGGTACCCAAGTTGACACAGCATTGAAAAAATCGTCTCCTGGTATAAAACGTAGATGCTACGTATGCCCAGTCAAGAAAGATCGCAAAACGAAATATATTTGTGAGACCTGTAAGAGTCACTTATGTCTGGATCATGCACTTTTCGAATGTGCAATTTGCTTCCGAACCAGAGCCCTGGAAAATGTTGATAGAAGTAATGAAGACTGAATATTTTCTAGTTATTAATAAGTGCATAGAAGTGCCTTATATTTTTATATAGTCTGATTGAGATCTCTTTAGTTTTTAATAAGTAATGTGTGTTATAAGAGTAACGACGTATTTTTTTTAGTTAAAAACACTACCTAAGTTTAATTGGAAAAACAATTATTAAAAATTGTTGATTTGCAATATTTTTTTGTTTTATTTTGTAACATACACCCCTAGTAGAAATATTAGTACATTTTAATAACTTATTTATCAATAGTTATTTGAGAAATTACAATTTAAAAATCCGGGTCTGATAAACCCACCAGGCACACCGTGTAACTTTTTGCCTCCAGGCATACCGAAGGTTAAGGCACTAACATGGTGGGTAATAATAAAAATATCTAAAGAACCTGTCATCCATGTACTTTTTCTCATTTTGGACTTCGACTCTCAATACCTACCTCTGACGTTCCTGTGCTGATTGTTGTATACTTACCTGTTTTTTAAATAGTTTATCTCAGCTGACTGTCTTTTCTGTACGTTAGTAACCTAAACTACCCCTGTGCTAAGCATAACCAGGACATTCCAAAAAAACGTGGCCGCAAAGAAAAGAAACAACAAAACTGTAATTAATAAGTACTTACAAAGAAAAGAAATAACACAAACTTTATTGCTGACTCACAGTTCAAACCGGTGTCCTTGCTTCGTCCTTTAGTTTCTTTACCGGTATTTAATCTTATGTGGGGGTTTTTTATCTCTTGTAGTTAGCCGGCCGTAACGATTTAACGGACGTCTGGCGACCTGCCTTAAAATATTCCGGGTGACGTGTACAGAATTATAAAAAAGCCTTTTGAGTATTGTATCGGTTTGTCGTGCTCACGCGACGCAGTAGTTTAGTACATTTCTTGCCAGTTCGAGCCAAAAAGTGGTCCGCGTGCTACATGCGGTACCTAGCCTACTGTTTTTTTTTTTATCTATTGGTGCGTTGTCTCAAAAGGTTACTGAAATATTTCATAGCCAAGACACAATCTCGCCTTTTATGTTTTAAGATGTTGTGAAATGGACACTTGGCTTCAGGCAGTCTATTTCAAAACACCTAGACAAACACCTACGTGTTAAACCGACGACGTCTAGACTATTCACAAGTAGTTTAGCATAAATATCAGCTCGTACATCTGACAGGAAAATATCACCCAAAAACTTTCTACTTACTACCACATTGAACGGTAAATAAGTCGAACTGTAGAGCTTACTTTGAATTTGGCGGACATGCGTTTTTGTAAACCGACATTTATGTGTCAATTATTGCCATACTATTGTCGGTCGTTCCCCTAATCGGAATTACATCATGCACATTCCAATTTAGCGACGGTTAGGTAACAGACGGGCAGTAGATCGTGACTGTATGAATGGGGTGCTGTGAAAAGGCAGGAAGCCATAGCGACGAAGTGCAAGGGCGCATCGTGCCTGCGCGTACGATGATATGCGCGCGCAGAGTACCTATGATGTCATGTGAGCGCTTTGGTTTCGATGACCATTGTTCGATAGATTTATTAAGTAAATATGTATTCGTCGTACCCTAATTTGTTGGTGTTCTTCCAACTGCAGGCTACTGATAAGATTTTATCATTGCATTAAGTAAATAATAATTTAATTATTTAACCGTCAAAATGCACCATTCATTTTGAAATAACAGCATTAGTGTTTTATGGCGCTGGTTAAAAATATACGATTTTGTAGAAGTTCGCAATTCTTTATGATCATGACTATTAATAATTCATGACGTGGATATAATACTGACACGGAAGAATCGATTTCAGTCCGTACATGTCATTGTCTACCTAAGTAACTACCTACGTTAGACATTTTTGCACATAAATTATAGAGCATGACACTTTTACTAAAACTTTATTTATCATCTTCGCCCACGTATCGCATGCTGCCTTCCGTTTGCCGGAGATAACAGACTTTTTCTCTTCAGATGATATGACGATATTGCCTACTCAGAATGCTTTGAACAAAGGCCCTCAAAAATGTGGCACTTTCAATAGTATATTTTTGTGCACCGCGTTTACCATGGCCCTTTCGTAAAGAACATTAAATAATATTACTAAACGCGTTTTACACATCCGCCTATTCTTCTTGGCTCACCCCTTGTGCGCTCGGCCAACTCTCTAATCGATGCCTTGTGAAATACACAACAATACAATACGATCATTACATTTGCACATATCTGCACACCTGCCTTTCACTTATAAGATGCCATTTCAATGACATCTTCTATCCATATCGATATGCAGGGTGCAGTTAAAAGTAGGTCTAGGTGTCACTTGTCAAAGCAATTTTATTTTTACTAGACAGCTTTCGTCCACCGATAAAGTTTGTAGAAATTATCCATAGTCTACTGTTTGAAGCTAATATTATATGTTTATAAGCTGTTGGTGAAGGTACCTATGTATTAAATAAATAAAAAGATATTCGCCTGAAACTTATAGGTGCATATTATTTATTGTATCTTCAAGCGAGTCGTTTCTAAGTTCATTTCTCGTGTTCATTGATTGCTTGGCATTTCAATTTTACAAGGAACCTTTGCACGTAATTTTATGTTGATACTGTGTAAAATATTACATCTGATAAAACAATTTTCAAGCTCTTTTCAATTACCTACTAGGTGACCGTAATTCAAAGAGGCGATCAGCCGCGAATAATAACATTTTTACTGTTTGTAGCTGAACTAACCAGAATGAAATTGATTCTGGATGGTCGTGTGTAGTTTTATAACTTCATATATCTATAAACTTATTATAAAGTGTGAGCTATTCTCATAGTACCTACAAAGCTATCTTTACTGTATTACAATAGCATAAATAGAAAACTATAGTAGTAACATATTTTTCTCTTAATTTCAGGGTGAACATCAAAGGGGTATAACGTTCACGAGCACAGAAGAGCCGGATAGACCTTCTAAGCCTATACCAGATATCCGTTTAGTGGACGGGCCATCCATCTTAGTGGGAAGAGTGCAGCTGTTACACCGAGGACAATGGAGATCAGTTTGCACCAACTCCAGAAAGTAAGTACTCTTACATAAGAATATTGTAACTGTTTAGTTAATAAGTAGAAAAAATAGGAATGAAGGTAGGTCTCGTAAGTAAATATTAATATTGTTTTTTCTACGCTTTCAGTTGGACCGTCAACGACATGGAGACGGCCTGTAGACAATTAGGATTCATGGGAGGATCCTTCTACAACTGGATCGATCGTCAGCCCGGCAGAAGAGCAAGACTATTATTCGAAGAGCCCAAATGCAAAGGAACAGAATATGACCTATTCCAATGTGACTGGAACTCTAGAGAACTCGGTTCAGGCGTCTGCGACTACCACCCAGACCTCGCCATTCAGTGCTCACCACACCATGACGTCAATGACCTCGCAAACTCTAGAAGGCATTGGAGAGGTCTACGTTTTGAAGACGCAGTCTTCGAACGACTCCTCACCGCTGCAAATACTCTATACGTCCCTACATCAATGTCCAAACTTATACACGTTACTATAAAAAATGCAGGTCTAGGTAGAGATAACAATGCAACAAGTGCCTTAGATGTTATAGGAGTCCCACCGGTCTTAGAAGACATAGAAATATCAAACTCTGCCTTTAACGCGATAAATGTGACGTCGCCTAACGCTCCCGTAGTCATAAACAATTGCACGATACAAAACAATAGAGGATATGGTGTCTATGTGAACTCTACGTATGGCATGGCCAAGATTGAGAATTGCTTGATACACGACAACGGCGGCGACGGGGTCAAATACGTGGTGCACGAAATGAACATCGATGAAAGGCTAGACAGAAGCGAAATATTTGATTTATGCACATTAGCGTCCACACCGAGCCAGACGTTTCCTATTCAAATGTCAATTGAACAATCAAGGTACTCTAATATGGAGAGAGATTGCCATCAGAAGTTTTATACTAGACCGGATCACGTTTTAACTTTAGGTTTCATTAAACTTCTGACTAATCAAAACAATACGGGTGAATTATTTATATACGATGGATTAACGACAGAAGACAGACTTTTATTGGCATTCAGCATTAGAAATCACACGCGACCACAAAGTGTTACGTCAACGAGGAACCGCATGTACGTGAGATTCCGAGCCAACACCAGGACGGATATTACAGGCTTTTTGAGGTTGACATCAGGCATAAGCAAAACGTATGATTTAAATGTAACTGACACGATTATATCTGACAACAATGGCAGAGGCGTGGTAATCGAAAACTTAAGATCACAAGTTCACATTCACCGCACTTCTATATCTAATAATAATCATGTTGCTGGTCTTCAAGTCACGAGTGGAGCGGGAGATGTAAATGTAACTGAAAGTAGAATATCTTTCAATCAAGGTGACGGAATCAACATTACTGTAACTGGAGGAAACAGAAACATATCAAAAAGTATATTAAGTTCTAATCGAGGATACGGTATAGCTGTATGGATAAACAATACTCAAGAAACTGAATATATTCCAGTAAATCAAACCACTGCAGTAGAGTATTCAGAAATATTCAAAAACCTGGATGTTGGAATACTACACGGAAACTTTTGTGGCGACAGCTGGGTTAATATTACTGGAAACTGGTTTAATACGAGCGCTGAAAGTACCATAGAAATATCTACTTGTTGGAGATTTAATAATCCAACCAGATTGCTCAATTTACAAGTAGGTCACAATAGATTTTACGAAAACCAAAGAGTACCTCTTAAAATCCAACCGGCCCTAAATATAAACGGAAAGCTTGAATATAATTATTTTGAACACGGTAACTATGGTGCAATCGTTATAATGAATAGAATAGAAGGGAAATATCTAGAAGAATTCGAAATCTTACCAGCTCGATTCCACATACAACATAATTACTTCTTTGGAAATAGAGGTCCCTTCGTTGTAAATCTGGGATTATCTCCTTACAGCGATCTGCAGTACATTCTATTTTCTAGAAACTTTCTTCGAGACAATAAAGTAAGAGAACCATATGAACCTCTAGAAGGTATATCATCTAGGCTGACTCCAAGAAGTAGAGTCGCAGCTACAATTGTATTAGCGTCGAGTAACATCGACGTCTATAGAAACATTATAAATAACCCAGAAGCTCAATACGAAATCGGCTCACACGTCGAAGACCAAAGTAAGATATTAAACTGCACCTACAACTGGCTTGGCTTCGGAGAAGAGGAAAAGGTTTACAACCGATTGTTCCACAGAAAAGACAGGTACAATTTGGCCAAAATACTTTACATGCCATATTTATTGCATAGCAGTAATCCCGGAGCAACACAAATTAATTATAATTCACTTTATGTGCCACAGTTTAATGTACCTGGTACCTTAGTAGTTGGTGGTGAAGTTGAAGGAATAGAAATTCTTCGGCAAGGAGAGTATGATGTTGATAAAGATATTAATATCCGCCCTGGAGGAAAATTAGTTTTACAATCGGGCGTCACGTTAAAATTTCCTCCGGCTATAGGAATAATGGTTGCCGGAAAACTAGACGCGAGGGGTAAACGACCTAATGATATTACATTTACCTTGAAAGAAGAAGTAGTTATGACTAACGAGAGTGTTTATGAAACAGATTTTGAACCTACAACACCCGGATATACTGAACCCATCGTTCCTATAAGACTTCTAGGTGGGAGAACACAACATGAAGGTAGATTGCAAGTGAGGATCGATGACAAATGGGGTACAGTGTGTAACTACAGATGGAACATTCTCAACGCGGCGTTAGTTTGCAATCAACTTGGCCTTGCTCTGAATCCAGAGGATTGGTTCTTAGAACCTAACGAAATACCATCTGCAGGTATGACAGAAGATATAATTTTATCCAACGTTGAATGCTCAGAATTCGACAACGATATTACCAAATGTAAAGCAGAAACTAAAGATCACTTTGAGAATTCTTGTACACATGAAAATGACGTTGGTATTAGATGTTACGAAACAAGTTGGGCTGGGGTCAGATTCAGCGTTATTTCTGAAAGAGCCGATTTACAATACGTCACTATAGAGAAAGCTGGACTATTGGATTATTCCTCAAACATTTTTAAACCAGCTCTTCAGATAGATTTTGCTCGACACAGCTTGGAAAGTATCAAAGTTTCTAACAATTACCATGATGGTTTGGGAATACTTTATTCTGATTTATATGGAGCCGATGCGGTTAATACTGTCCGTAACTCAGAATTCAGCAATAATCGAGGAAGCGGTATTAGTTTCAAACAACTTGGTCTAAAAGTATATGGATCCGTCATAGAAAATAACAACTTAGCTGGCATTTCCCACAACCCGCACATTACTGGACCGCAGCAAAGAGAAATAGCTGGTTGGTTCAATTTAGATCCTGGATTCAACATGGACGAATCTAATTATCACCCAATCATGATTCCCGAATATGAAACAGATATAAGTTTAGTAAATGGTGAAACCAGGCACATAGTTTTCACAAAGCGCAACGGAGAAAGTATATCCAAAACATACAATATCAAATGCAATCCAGGATACGTTCTTGGGCTTCAACTTCTCAATCCTATACATAATTTTTCAACGGAAAACATTTGCATATACGACTCGCAAAATATTAACGGAGCTAGTGTAAAGTGGTGTCTCAATCGTGATCTATCGACTTTTCCAACGACAAGTAGCAGTTTTGGCGTTGTTATAACATATGGAAGTGGAACGAATGCCTTAGGAGGAGTCGTGCTAGTCGTAAGCACGATCATAGCTCCGGTGCAAAACCTAAGAAACAGAATCGTAAGAGGGCCTGTCCCAACTCTACAAGTAGTCAATTCAAAGATAAAAGGAAACACAAAAGGAATCAAAGCTTTATACTACAATCGTTATTTGAATGAGTTAGGTGACCACTTTTTACGGAAAGCTAACGAAAGTATTAAAATATTTAGCTGTGAAATAGCGCACAACAAAGAAGAAGCTATCTACGTCAATACTCCGTTTTGGGATATACACGACAGTAACATAACGGAGATAACCATAATGGTCAACAGCAGTTTGATCACAGATAATGGCAGAGGAATATTTCACTTTGCTAGAGATTTGAGAAGTTCGAACAATTTGTATCACTACATTCTTCAGGACAATACAATAGAGAGGAACAAACAAGGTGGTTTCGACGTTGGGTTACCGTACGTTTGGCAGTACAATGAAAATTTTACTCATTCCGTCTACATGCACAATAACACTTGGCGTAACAATCAAAACTTTGCGTTAGTCGTAGATGGCCATTTTGCCGAAGTCAACATAACAAAGAATATTTTCACTGATAACAGTTGTAAAACTGGGTTACTATCCATTCAAGGCATGGAAAAGAAGATGATGATTGATGGCAACTTTATTGAAAGGAATAATGGACAGTTTATGGTGAAGTTCCATATGGACAGTCAAAGTGAAATTATGGGTTTAGTTTATGCGCTTTTCGTATACAACCAAGTGAAGAATAACAAGCACATGCTATCACAAGTCAGCCGAGGTGCTTTAATCAGAAATGTTGAACCGACTTACGTTATAGGTTTTAAAGGAATACAGAAAGTAAAAGTAAGTAGGAATTTGTTCGGGAACAATGTGTTGGACTATACATTGTTAGCTGGAATTAGAACAGCAAAGATCAATAATCTGTTAGATGTTACTGAAAACTGGTGGGGAAGCTCTGTAGAAAAAGATATTCGGGACCAGATATTTGATTTTGATGATTGGAATAATCACGCCGTAGCTACGTATCTGCCTTACTTGCTTGAAGATAGTATAGATTCTAGTGTATCTGCTTCATTCAGCCCGGAGATTATTGTGGATTCAAACGAGTTAGGAGGCCGTTTATTATCAAACTTCACTATTGAGTCCAGAATGGCCCCGTACATAGTCAAATCCGATATAACTGTTATGCCAGATGCTATTTTAACGATCAGCCCCGGTGTTATATTGGAATTCGCGCCCAATGTTGGCATACTCGTCATGGGTAACCTGCACGCTATAGGTCACAGTCAAGCACCTATAGTAATGCGACCTCTAATTCGAAGTAATGTAGAAATTAACAGAATAGAAAAGAGAGATGTTAGTCAATATTCGTCAACCCATCACAAGCGTAGACGTCAATTAGAGTCATTGACTGCACCAAACTCAATAAGACTGTGCACTGGGAGAAATTGTTCTATCACTGATAATACAGCAGAAAGAACAAATGAAGGTTTTCTGGAATATTACAATATTACCACCCTACAGTGGGTGCCCATGTGTGACAGCCGTTTTACTGAAAGAAATGCTCAAGTTGTTTGCAGAGAATTGGGTTTTGATCCAATTAACGTGTTCTTTGCACATGACCGACGAGTGGAATATCATAGTAATTCTTTATCGCGGATTTGGTCGTGGCCAGAGCCATTACAATGTGTCGGAACTGAAGATCGTTATGAAGAATGCCCAATAAGACTGAACGGACAACTTTATGGACATAGACATGAATGTAAGTGGGATTCTGATTTCGTATTCATCCATTGCGGTACGAGAAATTTGGAAGAAAATCTTGAGTATTGGGGTGGCATAAGGTTTGCTAATCCAGAATTTGAATACTCTCTATACGAGCATCGTATTCACGACCATCACACTCATGAAACAATGAAGAAATCCGAAAGTGAATTAATTCACGTACAAATCATTGGTGCTGGTATACTGCACAATGAGAAATCTCCTGCTGTTCAAAGTATAACAAAGAACCCTAGAATACAAAATGTAAATATAACAAAATGCGCTCATCACGGCATTAATTTAATATCACCCACCGATTCAATTAATATGATGTTTAATTCCGTGAATGATATATTAGGGGAAGGTGTCAGTGCCATATCGTTGAATGGGGAAGGTAGAGAATCTGATGAATCCAGTTTTACACCGCTGAAGGATTTGAATCTTCCATATCACCTGTTTTCACTTATCGATATTTGTGATAGTACCAAAATGATCACTGTTGAAGAGCGAGTGTTGCTGTACTATAAATATGACAACAATCCAGTCAACTGTGTTAAGATATTCAAGAGCATGTTTAGAGTGAAGCCATTTGGGTTTAGATTACTTCAGTTCAATCTTTTCAACCACACTCAGAATTATGGCAAACGCGACTCTTTGGCGTTATATGATGGTGATATTTACAATATCACGGCACCTATGATTGGTTACTTGGAGAATGGGGCTCCTGATGAAAAGAAGCTCTTCAAGACAGAAGGTGCCAGTTTGAGTGTCTCTTTGTTCGCAAACGGAGCGTCTGCTGTTCATGGATTTATTGCTGAGATTGTTACTTTGCCGATATCAGCTATTGGTTTCAGTAAGTTCACTCGTACATCTAACGTTTATTAAAAAAAAAAACTCAAACTAATAAATTTGTCTAAGAAAGGTTCCTTTTTTTACAGACCGCGATGTACAGCATAACATATCGAGCAGTGAATTTATAAACAACAGAGACGGGGCTATTACGTATCAGTCGGTCGGTGAAGTGAATCCACTAGTAGCTATCACAAGGAATGAGATCAAGAACAACTGCCTGAAATTGTATGGAAACTTCACTTCATGTCAAGCAGCTGTGAGAGTAGATGTACAGAATACACAGACGCTGGTATTTAGAGTGAGTAATCATACATCAAACTAACAGCCATAAATCAAACGATGCCATTTTCTAATAAACTTATTTCTTCCAGAATAACTTGGTACGGAATAATGTTGGAGGATTATTAATCAGGGCTGACTCTCGAGGATCAGCAACTTCACTTCGCGGATGGATACATAACAACCTGTTCTTTGCTAACCACGATCTTCCGTGTCTCAAAGTTGAAGGTACTTACAAACAATATTCTTCCTTCTTATGCCCGTTCTCTTAAGTTTCGTGTGCTCTTTTTGTTTCCTTCAGTTTGTTAACTTTGTGTTTTTATATAAGTCTCATTTGTTTTCAGGGCGCCAATCTTCTCCATACCAAGAAGTTACGATATACCGTAATTACTTCACGCGTAACCGAGTGCCTTTCAATGACGTCATCATCTTGCGTCAGGTCGTCTCAAACTTCACATACAACTACGTTCATGATAACACCGGCTTGAGGATTCTTGAGGTTTCAGGCTTCGATAAAGTCAGGCTACCGATTTATCAGACCACTTCGCATAATGGATTTTATAAGTAAGTTTATTTTGTGCCTTTCTACTTGCATTATTTTGACTCGGGAGCTTCTTTATTGTAGGTACTGCCATTTCTCGTTCAACCTCATAATGTGATCATTATTACTTCAGGAACTACGCTACCGATCGTGAAGGTCGAGCTACGGTTGTAGCAGGTACAGCAGGTCAGAATTACGTTGACAACATCTTCTTCAACCCCGACAATGATTACGAAATGATCACAGTCAATAGATCTATGTGAGTACTATCTCCAAATGCTAATAATCGGGACAAATCTGTTTCTCCAAGGTTTTGCAATTGTTATTAATATTTCTCAAGACAATGCCTTCCATGTTTGTGAATAAAATCGATAGTGAACATAATTTTTACAATATTTCAAGTATACATTGGGTCTATTTTTTAATATGTTTACTTAGACAATTTTCTTATTTTTTTGTCATGACAAGGATTTTCCAAGTAGGTAAAGCTTATTTATATAATACATTTAAAATTCCCGCACGTCAAGTATATCTAGGTATATATAAAGGAAATATATAATTATCTTGCATGTTTTTGTTGCATGGCTACCCGGACCATAGCTTTGTTGACTATAATCCGACTATCATGAGGTAAGTCTACGTTGTAAAAATTTTAATTCATCAATTATCATTATTGACTTACTGCATGTAAAACAAATAACTTACTAATATTATATCATTAATTTATCATATTCGCTTTTTACCATTCTCCGTCTCCGATTCTTCCATCTTATGTACGGTTTAGTAGATACTTCAATAGACACTGCATGCTTGATTAGATGCGTTTTAATTAAAGTAAGCAAGTCATCAAAAAACCTAGCTAGTAGGTAATACGGGCTGGTGCCCGCAACTCCACGTCAAAACGCGTGTTTTGATACCGAACGCCTACCTATCACAAACATGAAATGGTTATTCATATTATGGATACCATTTAATAAAACTTGCAGTGTTAATAATACTTACGCCCTTTACTTTTACTAATACTACTAATGACATAATCAAAATGCTACTAACGACGTATTTTCTAATAGACCAATAAAACTTCACTTTGTATAGGTACCTAATTGGCTTTAGTTGTAGTGATCACTCAAATCATTCACACTTAGCACGTTTTCACCAAAACTAAAATATTCCGATCCTACAATATATCCTTCATAATTCTAGTTCCCTCGATCTCTGGCGTACACGAATCGACGCGAAACATAACTTCTGGAGTTACAACGAGACCCTCGCCGTGGCTGGTCGTATTCGAGATCAGAGTGATAACCCTTTGCTGCTCGAGGTGGACTACAGGCCTTTCTATATGAACAACCAGACTGTCCTCGGAGGCGGGAAGTGTCCTCCAGGGTGGGATGCCGTCGCAGGAACCTGTTATATGTATGTCGGTGCACCGATGACGTATGAGGAAGCGAGGCTGTTCTGTTTGGTAAGGATTTTCATAATTTAACTCCTACACTACCTACTTCGTTTTAGTTGATTATTACAACATCGATGCTATTGGAAACTTTTAAATAGGTATTTTGGGAGATGCTTTTTTAAAAATTAGATGAATGTTAGTAAGTTTTGACTTGTGATAAATAAGTGACTTCTGACCTCTAAATCATGATTTCCCAACTGACAATCAATATTTTTATGAGATTCACCTTTTTCACACGTTTAGGCACCATAAATCAAATTAACACTGATGTGCTTAATTCGACCATGATTCACCCAGCGACCTTTTTTTTCATCACCGAAAAAATGGGCCCTATAAATTAAAAAAAAACCTTTTTTGTAATCCCAAGCCCATTCTTTATTTTTTGTCCCCAAAACAACTTTTTTATTTATTATGAAACCCCTTTCCCTTTTTCTTCCCAGTCGGACAACGCATCAATGCCATACGTAACAGGCAACTACGCGGCGCTCTACGAGTTCATCAACCGACAGAACCAATGGTTCCAGTACGGGGACAGGGTGTGGGTCAACCATATCGATTATGTTACTCAGTGCACTTCGTTTGCCTTCTCGAACGTTGAAGTGACTGATTGCAAACAGAAGAATGCTTTTATTTGCGAGATTGGTAAGTGGGCTTCGGGTCATCGGGCTTAACGTCTGTGCTTTGTATGGTACCTAAAGTGCTACATGTATCTTTTGGCACCTGAGGCATATCGCAAGGGGGGCGTTGTTGGTAAACATTTGTGAGATTGCTATTGAAAAAACAAGATGGCGGCGTCAGTTCCTATTTTGATCACGCACCAAAATATCCTTGTACAACTATTTTCGCATGACAGAGAACATAATACATTTCATCCCACTTTCACGTAGACATTTAATTTCTTTTGCCAACCATTTCCTCAAGCTTTGCTATAAAACCTCTTTTGTTTACAGATCCGAAAATTATGATCGATGCGATGTCCTGGCAAGGGGATACTCTAGCGGTGGCATTTATCGGTGTGTTGATAGCTGCAGTTTTGTTGGTTGCAGCCGCTCTTGTCTGCTGGTACTCCAAGTCTAAGCACAGGTAGGTTTCTATCATTGTTTTGATTTTGCTGGCGTGCAATTGGAGTTCTTCTCTTGTTTTTTTAGTTTCTTGTTTCTAGCTAAAAAACTGGCTATCGATATAGGTTGTACTAAGTTTTGAAAATACTTATACCATAGCCCAACCAATTACTTCTTTCTAGGATGACATATTTTCAAATTCCATATTTAAACAGGAACACGGTAAAGTAATCATAAAGAGAAAGCAAAAGTCTTTACTGGGACTTGCACAGGGAAAAACAACTAAATCAATCGATAATCTTCTTCTTTCTTCGCAGACATGTCCAAAGACTAGAGCGGCGCAATTCGATCCGGCAGTCTTTACACTCTGTTCGGTCTATTGGCAGCATCAACGGTGGCTTCCCTGATACGCCTTATAGAAGAAAAATGCCACAAATGGTAAGATGTCACAAGATTTCCCAACCAAAAATATTGATCGATCGTTTTTTTAAGTGTTTTCAGGTTCTATGTACCTACTTACTAATAATGTTTAAACTTCTTTATCTACAGAGTAGTACCCGCTCCACCGACACATTAACAAAAGGCTCAGACTACAGAAAGATGTTAGCATCGACAACATCAATGGAATCTATGGAAAAGAGCCAGTTCAACTCCTCTCTAGATGACAATCAGAGCTTCGACATTTACGAGGCTCACAACCCCAACCCAAACGTCATGCCTCTCCAACACTCAACATTTGTAAAGAAACCCATCACTCCAGAATATTCTGTGCCACAGAACAATACAAGGCCATACCACTTAGCATTTAGAAACGAAGGTTACAAGGATAATTCTGGGACAGCCAGTGGGGCCCCATCCATAAATACGGTTGCCACTGAAGAAATACCCATATTACATCATCAGGAGGGCTTAAGATCGCCTCCAGATGAGTATATAATGTCGCCACAAAGCGATTCTCAGTATTTTACATCAGATACATTACCGCTAAGAGATAACTCTGATGATGGCGATAGCATGAAGAGGCAATTGGAAAGGGCTGGGAAGATATACGGGCCGTATGGTGCTCCCGCAGGAAGCTACGGTGCACAGCCGAAATTGTCATTCTTAATGGAGTTAAGATCTAAAATGCCGGACCAACCACAAGCGGGAGCAGTGCCAACTACGACTTTCGGCCAAAGGAACAATGTTGCAGGTAATTAAAAAGTATAATAAAAGCTAGTAAGCTCTAAGGCGAAGTTTGTATGTAGGAACAATTTCGAGATAAATAATAAGGGTATTTACGTAATTATATTACCTTCTGTCAACTTTTTGTGGACTAGGATCAGCTTTAATTCGGATTGTTTATAGGATGTCAATGAAAACCTTTGATGAGCTTCATAATGGCTTATAAGAGAAAATAAAAAAGATTAAACAAAACTATAGAGACCACGTCCACTCGGCACAGCATTGTACATTTAGTGTTTTATTTTGTCTATTCCTCATTCCGAAACGAACTTTAGGAATTATTTCATAAGAACGTTGCGCCATAAAGACAATTTTGTATGAAATGCGTTCATTCAGGTCTCCGAATCAGAATTCGTTATCAGGAAACCGTACGTATGTGGCCAGCCTAAAATACTCCTAACGGAGCGCCAAATAGCCAAAGAGTGAACTGTGAAACTGTGAATGAAAGTGTCGCTAACAAACCAACTGACGCTAAAAGAAAACTTTCGCGCCAACCGGTTTGATTTTGACAGATAGATAAAGACCGAACTAAAATAATCAAATAGTGCATCCATAATATATACTGTACTCTTTGGTGCATCCCACACGCTGTTCTTTTTGGAACTGATATATAATAAAGTGCAACTTTCTTAAATACTTAATATTTTCGATTGGTATTTATAGATCAGCAGCAGTATTACGAAGACAACCTACCAAGTCCACCTCATCCACCAGTATATTCTAGTGCATATGATACAACTGGATCAGACAACATACCCAGCTATGATTCGAGCCCGCACGATCTTTCCAGAGAGTTCGACGATTCACCGTTACCCGAACTACATCATAGATCTAAGTCTGAGGCGTTACTAGAAACAAATTTTGACTTTGAGAACTCGGAATCCAGTCCGATACCGATGTCTGAAGCAAGTCGGTCACATAGTCAACCATTAGAAACTGCTATGTAGTGGAAGCCATAAAATAAACTCGAAATTGAACGCGATTTTTCAAATAAAGTGTTACTTACTTATCAATGGTCTAAAAATGGTCGTTGAATGTATAATTAAATATTAGATATATAAAAAGGAGTTGATCACACTATCCTGTCGTAGAAGTAGAAAAGCAATGAAAAGACTGAGTTATGATGTCTTGATCGAGATATTTTATTTTTCTTGCATTTAGTTTCATGCGTAATATCTAAACAAGTGCCTTTTAAAACTTCTGACATTCCAACTTTCTGTTATATTCTGTCCCTGTAGGTAATTTTAGGTAATATGCGTATGTATAAAGTATTTTAAGTCTTAGTGACCACAAATTACCAGAGGTGATCGATCTCATAATGAAATAAACAAATTAAATTCTAATGCTGCGCCTTATGGCCAAATGGATGCCTTAATAATAAGTTTTTGTTAAGTGAAATATATGCATGTATCACAAAAAGGAGTAAGTACCTAAAAGGCGTATACTTTAATTGTAATTAATGATTATGATGCAATATTAGATACGTATTTTTTGCACATCCGTCCCCTAAGTGTTATTAAACGTCTTATGAATGTTTATTCGACAAATGATATGTATAATTTTATTGTAAATTAGTTTTAAGAGACAGTCTTTCCATATACAATAGTTATATTTTGTAATTTTTAATCGTAATATTAATCATGTTATGTTTAATCGTTTTTTTTATAATTTTGCGGAGATTTTTCCTCCTTATTGACGCGTCTATCGGGTCTATCAACCTGCATACTTTTTCAGCAAATATATTAAGTCTTCTCCAACTCTTACTCGTACCTACATCAAAATATTTTCCAAACCTCTTGACTTATTATGCGTATACTTAACTACTGTCATCATCTTGGACACTCCGGGCAATTATTTTATTATAATAAAGGTGGACATAGACGCGACAAATTGTACTAGTAGATTAATATTTAGCTAACATCAGTAAAAACTGTGTTTATACAGATTTTAAGGTGTATTTTACAAAATTATTTACCGTCTTAATTTTTTTATACTTAACTAAGTTATTTACATGATTACATGTATAAAAATATAATGACCTAATGTTCATGCTTTAAATGTAAATTGTACAAGAATAATAGTAAATCATAATTTAGAATAATACTTGATAATGACAAATATAAAATTATGATTTAACTGACGAAAATATATTAATAAAATGTGACCCAGTATTTTCATACGAAATATTTGGTTTTTCTCCCCTATTTTAGATAATAATTAGTAGATAGCAAGATTTATCACTGAAATGAAATGAATTAAAAAAAATATGAGTATCGGTGCATGATTTAAACTTATGAGCACACAAGGCACATACCTAAAGTATTTTTATCTCACGAAGTGACGCGTGCTTTACTTGTGGTTACCAAGTGTATAAACACGCTGTGAATGTGTGTAAGCACAAAAGCTTCTTTCTAAAACTGTACCACCGTCCGAGACAATGGCGAAGATGGAAGTGTGTGTGACTGACGCTACTTCTCTTCACGCACACATTCACAGCGTGTTTGTACACTTGGCTACCACAAGTATAGCGTGCGTCGCTTCGTGAGATTAAAATGCTGTAGTCGCTTGTAGTAACTCTTTATGGGTACTTATGAGATGAAGAGAAGACCCACATCACAATATTTACTTACCTCCTATTTCCTATCTCCTTTCTAATCAAACCCATGCGAAATAAAGATTACTATAGGCCAACCGCTTAACTGAGACGTTGCCACACCCTTTCCGCACCGCACAGCTACTAAGCGGTTGGCCTATAGTTCTGTTTGGACCTTTTCACACACGGTGGCTGTCGGAGTACCCAGTCACAAATGTATGGGTAAAAAAGCAAGACCGTTAATCCGTTAATTAACGAAGTTAACATTTCAAGTAGGTAACAGATTAAATTTTAAGATTAACTTTCCATAAGTCCGTTAATCGTTAATTAAGTGTACTTCCTACTACATATTTTCCAAAAGGACCCCGAGGCTCGCACCACGCAGCCGCGAAAAACACTTTCTGACAATCTCTAAATTATTATTATTACAAACTTTAATTATTATACCTACACCAGCCTACACCCTTATTTTATAATTTTTTCATGGCCTATCAAAACTTCCATAGCCCGCACCATTTTTTTTAACTTACCTGTAAGTAAATATTAAGGCAACTACGTTTCTATTGCAATTTCTAGCACGAATTAAAGATTAGCGTTAACTTTCGTTAAATCTTCCGAAATCCTTTTTAATCTAATAATGGATTTGCGATTAACGAAGTTAACTATTTGATTAATTATCAGTGCCAAGGTATGGTAAGGAGGAAACAGACCAATTAGCTTGGAGGAAAAATTCTGCCGGTACATGTGAGAGGTTTCCCACCCGACAATAAAATTACTTTCCTCTATGATGGCTATTCCATACCATATTCCATCCATACCATTGAGATAGGAAAAACAATCCATACACATCAGGGTTCTGTCAATTTCAATATAGTATAGTACACAGATAACTATATACTAGTCGGAGACAGATAGGACAGTACTATGGTTGACGATTAGTTCCAAAAATATGCGCCAAGCGCTAGTGTCGTAATGTCACTGAGGGATGACCCACAGCGTACTATAAAAATGACGCTGGCCATCCGGCATAGAATATCGATAGCATAGTGATGTGCCATGGAATATTCTTATAGGGTTAATTTTATTATTTGCAATGTTCAATGTTTCTTCCTATATGTTCATTGGATACGAATATAGGTAACGAAAGAAATGTAAAAAAAAAGACTTCAGATTTTACTTTTTATTTATTTTTTTGGTCTTAACCTATGGGCTTTATATTTCTCAAAGGCAATTTGTTGAGGTGTTTCACAAGGTTTTTCTTGTACACCTCCTTTTAAAATTTTATTAATTATGTTGCACCAATTATGAACATGGGTGCGTATCATTAAATTAAGCAACCATTCCTTTACTTCGGTGTTATGACCTGTACACCCCAACCAATTTAAATCAAATTTCTTTATTATTTCTATTTTTAAATGTTTTTTTACACATTTTTTGTATGCATACTTATTCAAGTAATCATGTATAAGGCCCGAGATATTCCTATATAACATTAGAAACTTCTTTGATGGATATGTTAAATTATGATGTTTTAAAAGGGTATATTCTCGTTGTTCAATCCATTTATGAAATACATCTCTTTTTGTTTGCGTATAAGTATCAGAGCATCTCCTACAATTAAATTTGTTTGTCACTCTCCTGCACATATACCCTGCTGTATATGCAGAAGAGTGCACGCGCAATCTTTCGTTTACTGGATTTAGTGATTGGTTACTGCTAACGTTTTGCGTCATTGTTATGGGTCTACTACACACGGCATTTTCTTTATCTTCATCAAATGTTGATGAGGAACTCTCATCAACATTGGATGAAGATATGAGTTTAAAAAAAATCTACAAGTGTTTCCTGTATCATCCTCACAGTTTGCGTATATTGAATGTGGACCCATAACGTTGGACATTAGCAGTGATTTAAAAGCATTCAAAAAAGTATTTGCATCAGGATTGACGTTCCTGTAGTTGATGGCTCTGATCCTACCAAAAAAATTCTCAAGAGGATCCTGATTAACATTTCTAGGATAAAAATATTGTATATCATATTTTTCGAACAACAGTTTAGACAACCTTTCAAAACTTTCTATAGTTGTAACCCATCCATTAAGAGAAGGAACTCGAACCTTATAGATTTTATTATTTTTGAGGGCTTTCTTGCTACTATTATCAATATATTGAATATTATTTAATATTTGTTTGGCTTCTGTCCAAAAATTGAAAATTTGATGGGCGTTTGGCTTTATTGGTCCACGAAGTTTGCCCCGGACAGTACTCCCTCGAGATCAATTCACGCTGTCAAAGAGCTTGTCCATGAATTCCACAGCTTCGCCTGTTGTGGCCATTGTCTCACTGACATTTTGACCCGAGGCTGTAGTTTCTGAAATACATAATTATATATAAGTATAACAAACAAACAATGTTTCCATTTCCATTCTATCAGACTACAAGAAAGTGCAACTGGTATTATTCTTAGTATATTAGTTTAAATCAAACGTCTTATTAGTCATAATGGCTCAATTGTAAAAATTAAAACCCAATTATTAAAAACCTAATTCTTTTTAACAAAGAGTGAATATGTATAGTGTGAATTCTTGTGTTTCTTTTGTCGGAGACCCTAAATAAATTAAAGTAAAGTGAGTAAGTGAGTGATTGATTGATAACAAAGTAAAAACTTACTGAACAATGCAGTGTATTTAAGCATTCCACTGGTTGTTGTACTCAGAGTTTGGGCAGCTACACTCACTTTAATTTTCTTCATTTTTGCTGCGTAAATATGGTGCTCTGTTAGTTTTTTATGCATTCTAGTATGACCTAATTGGCATTCAGCATCAAATACCATTTCAATATCCTTCCAAGTGGCAACTTTGCTTTTGAAAAACATGTCTTTTGTAAGAAGGTTGTTCCTTAGCCCCTTAAGTAAGTGTGGGGGATCATACACTACACTTAGGTGTTGTCCTGACATCTCAATAGTTCCATCTGCAAACAAAAAAGCTATTGAGTACAACTTAATTTGATGGATCACAATCCTACTAATTTATAAAATAATGTCAAAGTTTAGATGTTTGTGCAATTGTGGTTTAACAGTTCAACATATTTGGATGAAATTTGGTACACAGTTAGACCATGACCTGGACTAACATACAGATGGATATTATGATAATTATAATGATGATGGATACTTTTTATCCTAGATAATTTGCAACTGCTATGCAGATAATGTGAACGAAGGCTATTTGTAGAGAGAGTATCTACTCACCATTATATATAATTATGTCTCAACTCAAGCAATAAAGCGATGAGAACGAATAATACACAAACTAACCCAGAGATTCGACACGAACACGAATGCGGATAGTCATTGATGCGGAATGACTGAAAATACAATCTGTCAGTTTGACAGTTATACGCAACACTCAACAGCCAAAATGGCTGCCAACAACATGGCTACCGAAAGTAGCGCCTTAGCGCATTTTTGGAACTAAAGCTGTCGCAGGCCTGGTATAGTATATACAGGGTGTTTGGAAGGGAGCTGTACATACGCCTAGGGTAGAAACTAGGGATAGTCTGCTACCTACCCCCGCCCATTATATTGACCTTGGCCTCAAGGTTTTTTTTACCTTACTACCTTACCTTAAAATTATTTCTTTACCTTACTACGGTACTTCAGGCCCCATAACTTTTCTTCTCCACAATTTTCTGGTGTAAAATAATTTTTTGCAGGACCCTAAGACTAACGATTAAAACAAGACCATTAGCCGACCGGTCCCATGGATAGATTTTGAGCTACAGGTAGTTTTAGTCAAAAAATCACAAAAAAGTCAAATAAAAAATAAAAATAAATTAAAAAAAAACCTTGAGGCCAAGGTCAATATAATGGGCGGGGGTAGGTAGCAGACTATCCCTAGTTTCTACCCTAGGCGTATGTACAGCTCCCTTCCAAACACCCTGTATATTGTAGTCTTTGGTATAGGTAATGTACTCTGTGGGTTCTGTGATACACATTGAACGTGTGAAAGGGGCTTTCCGGAGGGTATGGAGGGTAGAGACAAGGAGAACTATCTCTGTGTATGAAAAGTATCCGTCAAAAAGTGCTATATTAGTCACTAAACATTATTTTTTTAAATCTAAATATATACCATTGACTATATACTAATTAAAATCCGATAATTTTCTAATTCGGCATACTTCAGTCCGATAACAACCGCTACGTTCATAATACCACACAATTTGCCTACGCTAGCGCCATTTTGGAGGGTTTTTGAACTATTATTTACTGGTTGGACACTGTTTCAGCTTTCTTTCCCTAAAGAGATAGTTCTCCTTGTCTCTACCCTCCATACCACGTGGACGGACGTAAGTAAAAAAAAACTGAACGGTCTACATAATAAAGACGTCACACAACCGTCCCGACGGCGACGTCCCGACCGGTCCCGACAGATTGTGACGTCTATAGGGCGCTTTATTCTAAATTTTGGCGATAGTGGCTCTTCCCATAAAATCATTTTTCTATTTGTCATTTATTTGAATTCATTTGTGTGGGACAAAGACAATTATATTTAATTAGACAAATAGTAATAATAGTTTTAGGCACGTGTTATTTTTATCTGTTGGAAATAAACAGTGTACCATTTAATTAATAACCATCTTAGAAAGTAAGCCAGATGTTAGAAATACTAAAGCGCGGGCGCCGCCGCCGCCGGGGGCTCGGGAAATTTGGTTCACGTTTTAAATTTGATTAATGCCGAGCGTCCTAATAAAATTAATTGTTTTATTGTTTTTGATAGTGTAAAAGAAGGGTACCTGCGCCCATTGATAAAAAATATGCATTTATTCACAGACCAAATCATTTATTTTAGAATAGGTCTGTGGAGGGTAGAGACAAGGAGAACTATCTCTTCTGGAGAGAAAGTTGAAAACGTAGATTGAAAAAGTGTCCAACTTAAACAGTAAATATTAGTTCAAAAACCCTCCAAAATGGCGCTAGCGTAGGCAAATTGTGTGGTATGAATGTAGCAGTTGTTATCGTACTGAAGTATGTCGAGTTAGAAAATTAACGGATTGAAGTATGCCGAGTCAGAAAATTTAATATTTTTATAAGTTATATAGTGACTAGAGCAGTTAGTGATAATCCAATATACCATACCTCAACAATTAACGTAGTCCAACATTATTTTGTAAATATAACCTAAAATTATTGCATTTAAAATTTACCCGGTGGCTACTGTAGCACCACCCTTATATAGCACATTTTGACGGACATTTTTCATACACAGAAGTTCTCCTTTTCTCTACCCTTCATAAATAGGTCGTAGGTAGTAACTACAGGACATATATACCCTGACGGGGTAGTAACCATGGACCAATGGACTATAAGTCCATGGTAGTAACTGATTTGTGTGGCCATTGTTATCAACACCAAATGTGTTTCTATTCTCTGTCTACGGTTTCAAATAAATAATAGCGTAGCGAGTACTGTTGCTAAGACCCAAAAAGTGTGAGAAATAGTAGGGTAAAACTGACGTCACTCGGGCATATAAAATATATATCAACATAATATACCTGTCGGCATATAAATAAACTCCACAAGCGCATAGTAAAGCGCAAAAAAAAGGCTGTCGACACATCCAAAACCCGAAATTTTTGTCACTTTTAAAAAGACGACCGCCTGTCGAATGGTTGTAAATAGCTATGCTGATCTGGAACAAGACAGTTGGTTGGGTAGGCTTCAGTAGGCTTCAGTTCCACCATGGTCCACCGCCGCGCACCGCGACGACGCTACGACGACCCAATCCACGTCCGCCCCGAAGCTTGCTCGAGCCAGCACGGGCCGCTGAGCCTTTAGCTTTAAAATTCATCCCCTAATAACAATTCTGACCCAGCCTGTCCTCCCCCAGCGACGCCAAGGTCTGTACCCTTAGCCTGGCCCATAACGTGTAGTCGCCTAGTTTATAAGTTTTAGGCCCTAGCTGGAGGCCTTCGTTTATTAAGGCAACCACAGGCAAGCCCGCTTAAGCAGCTGACAACCTCATAGGTTGACCTTTTTTTTTTGAGGGTGGGAAATCATCAAATAACTTTTCCCGCTCTGGGTAGAGCAGGAGGGCGTGTCAGATTCTTACTGACTAAAACCCACCCGTGTTCCTTCAGTTACCTGTGCCAGGGGCCACGGTATCCCTCTCGGACTTTTCCGCAACCCTAGCAGGCATCGGTCCTAGCAAACCCCCTCATTGGTGTTGACATCTCTTTGAGGCGCGCGTGGAACACAACGCGCCGTCGACCCGGGCCTGGTCCTTATCGAACGGCGAGCTGGTTGACCTGCGAGATTCCACATAAAAAATTAAAAAGCCATGGTCCACCGTCCATCTTCACAGTGGCTGGAATTCCACCAATCCAGCATACTGTGCGACCCACCGCGCAAAGAATTAAAAAATAAACAATCCACACGCGATAGAAGTGAAACCTTCAAAAATGTAACTTCAAGACTAACATCGATCACTAATAAGTTCTTTATTCGTTTTCGATGCTGTATAATGTATTCTATCTCATTCACTCGTACGTTAAATCCTATAGATGTATGTTTTGGTCTCTTTTTCGTTTCATCGAGTTCGACACAATTTAAACTAAATCGGCCTTATTACAAAACAAGGTTTTTCTTTTGACATGGTTTAAACCATCGAGCCTGTTTTTGAAATAAGAACATAACTGAAATCGAAATACAGTTCCTTTTACAAAACTGTCAACTTAGTCCGGTCTTAGATTGTCAATTTTGTATTAAGAACTTTACTAAAGTCGGCATAAAGTTTGTAGTGTGTTAGGTAGGTTAAGGAAAACCTATTAATTAAACACTACTTGAGTATTAGATATAAATGTTTATTAACACGAAATACTTATAAGAACATAAACTAAAACAATAATGCGCGGCGCGAATTATAAAAATGGCATGCATTCGCCGTAGAGGTTTGTAGCGGACTGCTGAGGGCGTCCGAGGGACGCGGCCGTGCGCGGGAGGCGCGGGCGGCGGCGCGGCGATCCGATCGTGGCTTGTTTGTTCCACGCGTAGCTCGTAGGTATCGACGGCGTGCGGCACAGCGCGGGCGCAGGGCTCCGCTAACCGTGGCGCGCGGTCGAGCGGTAGGTAGGCAGTAAGGCGGTGTACAGACTCATGAATGTTTTAGGCCGTGTACACACGATTGTGAGTATTTAATTAAGAGTAGTTATTATACATATTACTGTTGTATGTACATGTTACATGTGATTATATTGTGTGTAATAAGTATGTAAGTAGGTATGTGTTTAATATTTATATAAGTATGTGTGTAATATGTATGTATAGCCTACAAGTTCCAAATACAAAAACTAAATCGAATGTGTAGGTTGGGGCTAAAGTTAGATCGTGTTTTGTAATAAGACGGGTTAAGTTTTCACATCAGTTTTTTTATAGCTTGTAACACACAATAAAAATGTATCCTTGAATCCTCGATTCCTCGGACCAATTACCTACCAACTTCAATGACTCTTATTCTTTAGTCATTGACCAACTTATAATTGGTCCGAGGATGCGTCAGTTATATTCTATCATTTGGAATAGGAACAGTGAATAACAAAGTCCAAAGTCGGATGCAAAGAGTATAATGGTCGGATGCATGACTTGCATGAGTCACCGTTCCACGAACCTACTCGTTCTCGTTCACAACCACAACCGATTATTCAATCGATTTTATCGTGACCACAGACCACAGAATAGGTCTGGTATAATACTATTACTCCGGAGCCACAGACTGCCACAGACTCTGACTTGCTGTGTTGAACAGCAAGCGTATAACTACCAGTTTAGAGTAGTAGGTACTCTGTGCGTATAACAGTGGAGCCAAAGAGTACAGTACATAGAACACTATTACTTCTAGCGGAGGTACTAGGCATGGTATAATAATATACTTCGCCTGGTATTCTCTTCCCGTGACAGCTGGGTCACGTGATTGGCCTAAGTATACGTCATCAGTTGCGATGCGGTTCTCAAAGTTTTTTAGTGGGGAAAAAGATAAAAATAATACAACGGGTACTCAATTTTTATCATTTTCAATAAATTGAAATATTTGAGACTCTTGTATTTTTTTACTTTGCTTATTTTTTAATTGATTGCATATTATGGTTTTATTTAGTTCCCTTACTCGTAGATAGGTCCTCGTTCGAACTAAACAGAGTATTACTTCATAATGAATTTGAGGATACAAGTCCTTTGTGGCATCATGAACAATCCGAGTCAAATTAGTGAAAATGAATTTTTCATCGTGCAACGATTTACCGTGATCCTGATCAATTCTTTGCAAGGGTAAATTAGTTTTCCCCTCGACACAAAAAAAATCCAATCATTTATCATTTAGATATCGATTGTGAAGTCATAGTAGTAAGTCGATACAGAAACGAAAAAGTTCAAAATTACGCTATTATTATGTATTCCGAGTCCACAGAGACCCGAAAAACAGTGATTAATATTTTAGATGAGCCCAAAAGGCCTTGAAGACAGAGCCGTTAAAACTTATTTGAAAAAAAAAACTATCTAGCAAGCTACGCCAACATCACTTGAAAAAAAATACATCTGACTTGGCTGTATGGGCCAAGATCCCTTTGCCTGTCCTTAATTAGGACTAAAAAACAACCAAAAAAAAAATCACCTACAAAACAAAATAAAATAATATAATGGAGCAACTTAGTACACGACGAAAACCTAATATAGACGCAATTAACTCGACTTGAAAAATAAATCAAAAACTAGTTAGGTTAGGTTATGTTCGGGCGTACAGCCGAATTAGCACAACTATGCCTTATATGGAATTTACAACCGTAGATAAATGAAATAATATGTAGAAAGGTACTTACCAGTTCTTATTGTTGTTTTTGGTCTACAATATTGAAGCCACTCATTTGCTATCATCTCTTCTTTGGGTAAAGAAAAAAACCTTATTACTCCGCCTTTTTTACTTCTGTTTTTACAGTTTAGTATGAAACAATTAACCTTTTTTTTCTTGTGTATCTTTCAAACACAGTTTTTATAGTAACTAATGTTTGGGAACCACAGTATTTTGCTCACCGAGCGAAACAACGCTATAGGTATGAGCGACACGACGATAGTGATGAAATGGGGAGCTGTTAGTATGACACTTGTCAATTCGATGTGTGGCTACTGTGTGTGATTGAATTACCTGAGCAAAATGCATTTTTTAACTTATCAAAGCAATTATGAACTAATAAATAAATATGTTAATTAATTTAAAACTAAAAAGATGAATCACAAGAGTTACTAAATAGTTAAGCTAGTTAGTAATTTATTTTATTTTTATTAACTAATTAAGAAAGACCCTAAATTTACTGAAACGGACAATCAATGGCAACACTTATCGTGACGTAGTCTTAGGCCATCGTGGGAAGAGAATACCAGGCGAAGTATATTATTATACCATGGTACTAGGTACAGTATACTTATGAAGTGGAGCTGCTGCACAGGTTTATGTTTCGTTCACGTTGAATTTAATTTGACAGCACGACAGCATCTAATAAAATTGTCAATTTGACATGACAGCTGTGAGCTGTGAATCAATATTCGATTCGATCGAACGAATTAATGTACGACCATAGGAATTAAATAATATTATTTTTCTCATTATGCATAAGTGGCAACTGACTGCAAATCCTTAATTGAAACAGATGTTTATTAAGAGAGAGTTTAGTGTTTAAAAATCAGTCATAACATAGATCTTGGAAGAGAAACAAACTAAAATACCTGCGTGCGTATTTGAATATTTTTTGGCAAATAATTGTCCTGTGTTTTGGTAATAATGGATGCGACAGGTTCAATAAATACTGAAGCTATAGAGAGTATTGAAAATGAAGAGGATGTTATTGACGATTCTGAGGAAAGAGAGTTAGTGACTGACTCATGTTCCACGAAGGTCTTGGACACGGGAGAACAGCCTCGGGACAATTACTGCATTGTTTATATACTCTTCTACCTCTTTGGAGTCACTTCCCTAGTGCCCTGGAATTTTTTGATCACCGCCAATGATGTGAGTTTTTTTTTTCGTCTCACTAAACTGACCAAGGAATATGACCTTCAGGCAATTTTTGTTTGTTTTTGGAATGATCACCTTATCTTATTCATTCATTATCTATGAATGACTCTAATACTAAGTCAAACTAATGCATTTTAATTAACTTGGGTACTGTTACTAATAATTACTGTTATGTCTAAAAACATCCCTTGGTTGGAGAGTCTTGTCATCATCTTTTTAATATAAAACTATTTTATTTTTATTTTATTATACTCTGTTTATGATTTAGGTACAACATTTACTTAGGTAAAGTCATAAATCTCCATACACCTTTAAAATAAATGAGGTAAACATTAAAGTATAAACAAGGCCTTTGTTATTTTTAGTATTGGATGTACAAGTTCCGGGATGTTGCACCAAATAATCTCACAATGGTGGTACGCAAGACCCCGTTCCAGGCGGAGTTCACGTCATACCTCAATGTAGCCACTGCCATTCCTAACTTATTGTTCCTTATCCTGAACTCGCTGTATGGACACTTGTAAGTACCTTTTAAGCTCTTGGCTACATATCAATTGCCGTGCCCCTAGCGCATGGCTACAAATCGGTCAAACAATATTGTTTTAGTTGTACCACGCAGTTAATGGGACGAAAATAGAACGAAAAAATCATGCATGTTCTCTGTCGCAGAAATACGACACGAGCGGTAGGAGCACGGAAATATGTGTCGCAATAATGCGACACAAGCGGTCAAAAGGTTAACAATAGAAATTATTAACACATTATTTGTATTACCAATAATTACCAATAATGTTTAAGTTAAAAGTATTACGAATAATGTTTACTTGAGGAAAGAAGGAAATTGTCTACTCAAAATATAATATGAGTGTCTGAAAAATATTCAGGCAATATACCCCGATTTATTATAGTCTAAGTATCACAACAGCAAAGTAAATAATTTTTTGACGCATATTCACATTCCCTGTTGTTGGGAGAATATCCCTAATTAGATTTATATTAAACAATGCTAATTGGCACCTTAAGCCATGCCCAAAACAACAATTTCATTAGTAGGTGTAGAATAGAATAATCTTTATTATGTACACTAAAAAATTACAGATAAAATGTAGAAATTTTACTTAGGGTGACACAATGGGCAGTCTTTTCGCTAAAAGCGATCTTTCACAGACAACCTTTGGATAGATTATTTTGTATAGTAATGTTTATAGGTGATTCAAATGAGTTTTAATGACTACGTAAACAGATTTACTTACATTACACTGGAAAACAGTACTTAATAAAGGTTGAAAACATTTCACATAATCATTATAAGCCTGACTTGGTTAATGTTATTCTTTCATTAACTAATTATTATAACAAAATGTTTGCTTAAAAAAATACTTTGTGTTCGAAATGATAACTTAGATCAATTCTATGAATTTTTTGCACATGCAGATTGAGGGGATTATCTAAACAATGGCCGCCGCGCGCGGTTATCTTAAGACAACTATGGCATAAATGGTTCTAAATTGTCTGTACTATCTTCGCCCTAAAGCTTTGCACCCATCTTCCAATAACCCTGTATAATAATAATAATATATTTATAATATAAAATATTAATATGATTATATTAATATTTTTTTTGTAACTATTGTATTGTCTGGTGGTATTGGTGGTGGTCTGGTGTACATACCTAGCCTAGACCTTAGTTCATTGTTGTACAGAAAGATCCTTAGTCCATTATTATACTGAAATGATTTAGTAAGAACTGTGATTGTAATTGATTGTATACACCCTGTCTAACAGCTTTCATTTGACCAATGTCTTCATAGCAAGTACCTCTTTATCCTTGGCTTGGCCATGGAAAATAATACTGGCTATTTCATAGTTAAATTATATATTCTTTCTCACCTGTCTTTTACGGCACACTATTCTTCCACATTATTACATATTTTCTACAAATTCCAGAATACCACTGAAGGCGCGGCTGCAAGGCTCCCTGATAATAGTGACCATATGTTTTCTGGTGACAACCACATTCGTGCAGGTGGACACTGATGAATGGCAGAACACATTCTTTATCATCACCATGGTGTCTGTCGTCATTATGACGGGTGAGTCATTTTGTTATGTGTCTTTGTTCATTGTAAAGTGGCCGTGATAAGCCATAAGTGCATCACAATATAGCTATGACAACAACTTGCTCTGTAAGGAAAAGTCAAAGATGCCTAAATGAAAATTATCTTTAAGACATTTGGATAAACAACATCAATTATCAAATTAAGTAGTTCATAATGACAACATTTAACAAACATGTGTGACCCCATCATAGTCAGCAAAAGGCTAGACAGATTCTGATGTAGCTTATAAGCTCACTGACTATTGTCCTGTTTCCTGATTGTATGTTGATTTCTTGTCTTTTTATTATGAATAGGTAATATGAATTCATGATACAACTCCCAACTCAAACTCAAAGCATTTATTTCAAATAAGCCAATTACAGTCACTTTTGAATTGTCAAGGGGTCGAAAGATGAAGCTAGTTGCCCATACCAAAGCGTAGTAGGTACCTATGGAGAAGAACGGGCACTCTTTTAAATCAAAATATTGTTACAAAACAGTTGTTACCATCATTCATGTTGAAATTATACATGTGAGAACGATGTAGAAAGACGTGCACGTTAATAGCATCCGTAATAAAAAGATAAAACAATTCAGGAATTAAAATAAGCCGTAAAACAACCAAAAACAAACAAATAAATAAATATTCATGTAAGTATATTTTGAGTCAGCACCCGTACTCTAGACGCAGTTGCTTTAGTTGATACCTAATTCAAAAAGTAATGATTTCTGTTCAATAATTTTATCAAACAAATGAACCATTTGATAGGGCATACAAATAAAATTATTGCTTATCATAAAGTAAATAACTCATTAAAGTTATGCAGATGTGCATTTGACCCGGCTATCTGGGGTGCTGATGCATTAGATTACGTTTGTCTTATATTATCTGGGTCACGTTTCATGTTCCTATAACAATTTTATTTGTAACTTATGTTTACAAACGCATAAGTAATACACTCGAGAGCCAGTATAATAAAATATATACAGGGTTATTGGTAAAACACCATCAACCTCTTCATTGTGAACAACTTTTACTATGGGACCAAACATGAAATCGCGAAAAAAAATCAGCTGGTCCCTACATTTTGACGAGTTCTGCAAACATAAATGTAGGGAACAGCTGATTTTTTTTTCGCGATATCTTATTTGGTCCCGTAGTAAAAGTTGTTCATAATGATGAGTACAATGACCGCTTAAGAGGTTGATGGTGTTTTACCAATAACCCTTATATTCTTTAAAATTCCTGCCTACTGTTTAACTCCATGGCGACCTAAGTATTAGCTATCGCGAATGCGGGTCACCCACCTGGCTGTTCAGGTGACCACTGGAGTGTAAAGATCTGCATCGTTGATACACTATAAGGCCTCTAGGCGACAGAATAATCGATTTCCTTAAATACGTTACTTGGGTAATTTTATCATCTTTTTGGGGCGGAATAGTTCACGCCTTGATATGACATATTATCAGCATGACTAGTAGCGGGGTTACTAACTGCCCAGGACACGCCGAACGTGCTTAACAATCGTTATAGTCTGTCTATTGAAAGCTGAAGGTGAAAAAGAGCGAAAAAAAAAAATCGGTCGAGTATCCCTGGATCACGGCACGGATCAAGTAGGAAAAAACGTATTTGATACTTGAATATTTTTAAGCAGAATATTTATTTTATTTATTACAGTACAATAGTAGGAAAGCATAAAGCAAAAAATTGTGTAGATAAGCTTTTAGGATCATAAAAGGTTTATTGTGTAATATTAAATATTAGGTCATATTTTTTTAAATATATGATTACTTATTCCAATTCTATGCATTAATACTATGCTTTCTTTTATAAAAGTTTCCGTAGCAAAAATCCTAGGATTTTAAACTGGATTACATAAAGAATAACACTATTTTTATACAAAAAAAACTGTCTGGTGAACATGATTTGGATATATTCAATACGAGTGTTTCTCGGCTTAAGCATTTGTTGGTGGAAAGCTTTTTTACGGGAAAGTAATTGTTTACGTCAAAATTATTTTTAGTTTGTATTTGTCGTTCGTATACTATTTTTTTCCTAATTTATGTAAAAGGTATTTTGTACCGACATATTTTTTCTCGTTTTTAATTTTAATTTTGGTGTTTATCTTTGGAAACTTGTACATGGCCTTCAGTTGCATATTGTTTAGGTACACTGTATAATTATTATAGCTGTAAGTTTCCCGAATAAAATAAAATAAAATAAAATTCTGCACAAAAATATTCAAGTATCAAATACGTTTTCTCCTAGTTCATCCAGGGATACCTGACAAAATTTTTCGCTATTTTTCACTCTCAGCTTTCAATAGACATACTCTATCTACTACTGATTTCGTGAATGCTATTGTGATTAATTCCTCAAAATAAAGTGTAGTTTTTATTTATTTACTTTGTGGATGAAAATCTATTGGTATTAAAGAATTGACCGTGACATTACTTAAAATTGTTTAATGGATAATAAAATCGATAAGGATCTGGCTCGAATGGTGTTGTTTTGAACGCAAACTAGATAAACAGAAACTCATCTATTTTCTAAGCTTGTTTTTGTCACTTCAAATAAAGATTACTAAACGTACGAGATGAAGTTTCCCCATGTTTGTTGTTTTTATTGCAGTCTTAATTTCTTATTGACGAAATCACTATGCAAACTGGCCCCAATTATTTCCGTTATAAAACCGAGCTAAACAAAGTCGGTAATGTTATGTGAGTCACTAGGATAGGATTCTCAAAGTCACACGTAGCAAGTTAATACATACGGGAATCTAAGGTTTTGCAAACTGTCGCAGCACGGCTGGTCTCTGTTACGTCACTTTGAGACTTGACCTAGCCTAAGTTTCACGGTCACCAGTCACAACACAATATATTTCTCATTAAAATACTAACGTTTTTGTTCCAAGAATCTATTAACTTAGATTCATTGTGCCCCTTACCTACTGGTCACAATTTAAAAAACTGTAGAGCTACTTTTGTACCTTCAAAAAATAAAGCCACAAGCCCTGTAAAGACATACTTAAAATGTTTTTTTATATCATAGATGGATATTTTTTACAATATTTTAATAAAATAGCTGAACGGACAGACTTCCTGTTTCCTAGAACTCGGTCGCAGGGCCACCTACCGGGTCTAATTGTGAATCTAAACCATCCAGGAACCCACTCAAACACACAAAAATGTAATCAAAATCGGTCCAGTCGTTTAGGAGGAGTTGACATAGACACAAGGGGATAAGTCATAAACGCAATAATGAGATGAGTAAACTTAACTCTTTGAACCCTTTTAGTATTTGGTTGTTTCCTGACTAGACTCGATTTGCAATTTGAGTTGAACGAAATTGTAACACAAATACTGACTTATGTCTTTTTTACCTTAATAGATTTTAATGTTTAGTATCGAACTATGCATATAACTCGTTTTTCAATATTTATGGTTTATCCCCTTTTGCCTTAACACCACAGAATTATTATAAAGATTAGCTACCAAATTTCAAATTCAGATGTAGCGTTTATAAATAGACTAGAGGCTAGGTGGAGCGACGATCTTCGCAGGGTGGCTGGTAGCAGCTGGATGAGAGTTGCCGAGAATCCATCTAAATGGCGTGCAATTGGAGAGGCCTATGTCCAGCAGTGGACTGCTGTAGGCTGATGATGTGTGTGTGATATACGTGTTTATAAATACCTACCTACTAATCACAATGAGACTGTATTTGTCTATTCGGACTAATATAATGTTTTGTGCTTTCGTACCTACTTAATATGCTTGTTCACCCTATTGACATTATAATAACCTCAAGGTTTTTTTTTACAATAAGTTTGTTCATGTATCTGTTTATGGACATGGCGTTATGCTGATTTAACGACCGTCTCGTCTGACTCATACATATAACCCAATGTTAATTGGAGCTAGGATTATCTGATATTGCAGATTTAAGTTTTTGAAGCTTTTTTTATGCCAAATGCAGTTTCCACTAAGATTTAAAAGTGATAGAATTGTTAGGTTAATCACAAAAGAGGATTAAGATTTAATCCAACTGTCCTTGGTGACATAAAATTCTTCGACCAAAACCATTTACCCCAGCTACTACTAGATACAGCTCTCCCCCTTGATAGTGCTTGTCATCATTCTCCTGTCCTTATCCAAATTTATTTGGGATCGGCGCAAAGTTCATTCTCCCATACTTCTCTGAAAAAAAAAACTAATTTTTGGTGCTTTTTATTTTTAAGCCGTATCGAATTAATACTAAACACGTATAGTATACGTAGTGTAATTTAATGCCCCTCTGTCATATCAACTCTGTACAAGGATCTCTGTTTATTTACGGTCCGTTATCCGATGAAAACAACGGACGTAGGTATACAAGCAGCCTTAGTGTCTAAACACACTATGCCGACGATACGCGACCGAAGTTCGGCATGATTACGCCTGCATTGCTATTTGAATTACTGGCGACACATTATGCCGAAATTACGTTGCGTTATAGCGTACAGCCGAACTTCGGTCGGGCGTAAGTTCAGCGGCAATTCGGCGGCAACGTATTCTGTAGAACACACATTATACGCGACCGAAGTTCGGTTCGATTGCCGACGAAGATCGGGAGCGGGGAGCAGCGGGAGGCAGGCATGCCCCCGCCCGCGCCCCGCGTGTCCGCCCGTAGTGTTTATTATATATATGTATTCTGAATGTAGTATCTTTTTTCAAAATGTTGTTACTGATGAGAAATAACAGTTCGTCGAAAGATTGTATTGTCATGCGAAAATACTTAAAAAAATGAACGGGATAGACTCTGTATTTTGCATAACGTTGAAACTGGCCATCTTGTAGTCTCGTAGAATTCAATGGGTGCACCCAATATTCTTTCTTGTATTTGTCCTCTTCTAAAGCCTCTGCAATTGCTATTACTGTAAAATAATCCATTTTTCGGGTTTCGCACCTCAAAAGTAATAACGGAACCCTAACAAGATCACTTCATTTTGCATTTGTCTGTCCGGCTGTTTAGATAACACGACACGACGCCACGACAGCGCTCGAAACACTGAATATACACACAAAATTGCGCAACTGAATTTCTGCCGCGTAAGTTCGGCACTTATGGTGTGTCATATCAGCCGAATACGTTGGAACGTAAAATCAGCCGCGGAACTTCGGTCGCGTACGTTCGGCATTGTGTGTTTAGACACTTAGTCGTCCGTCTCAGTAGCCATTATTTAAACTTTTTTATTTTGTTATTTGTATTCTGTGTTTCACGAACTGTGTCCAAATAAACGTTATTCTTTCTTTATTTTTAGTCACCCTCTTTCTAGTCATATAATTTTACACACAGGACTGTGTGTAAAATTATATGAATAGAAATCCATATTTTATAACAAGTTCATAGTGTATTTTACTTTATCTCTAAAACCAGATTCTCTTTTCCAGCTGCCAGTGCAGTCTTCATAGGAGGCCTAGTAGGCATCGCAAGCAGATTCTCCAAAGAATACATGGCCGCGGTTGTCAGCGGCCAATCACTAGGCGGTATTATAGCCGCTGTAGCCCAAATTATATCACTGGCCTTTAAAATATCACCTCTCCACAGTGCTCTGATATACTTCGTCATTGCCGATTTTATGGTGATCACGTCCCTGATATCATATGTCTTCTTATACAAGATTGACTTCTTCACATACCATATCCTGCGAGGGTGCGGTGGTATAGCCGCGAACAGACACAGGGAGGTGTTTATGACTGTCATCATCAAGAAGGTTTGGGTGTACACCTTCAGTATATTCGCTGTGTTTGGGATCAGTATGGCCGTGTATCCGGCGGTGACTGTTTTGGTGGAATCTCATCCGGATACGGCAGGCACTGATTGGAACAGTGAGTATTCTTTTATCTAAAAATCATAAATTCATTGACAGACAATGCGCAGCTCCGCTCGCTGGGTATAAATAGGAAAAGTGAGAACTAAGGAAATATTTTTGAAATTTCGTTCATTCGCGAAAAGCTTGACATAATTTAATAAGAGCAATTTTTGGGTATGATGATTTAAAAGAGTAAAATTAGCAATAACAGTGCGACGAAGCATATTATAGTCACATCTTTCTAGCTCCCTTATTTGTAGGCTTTAAGTGTAATGTCGTTTTTATAGCAATAACCTGTATACTTAACTCAAAATTGCAGATTTTTTTAGTTATGTCACCCTTTTTGCAAATGAGCGATTTAATTCCCTAAAGGGTTTAAAGAGGGGATGAAACTTATGATAGTTCTTCATTTATGACGAAGGGAAATCCTAGTGGGCTTATAGGCTTGTAATTACATAATTATGATAACACTTCCGTTATAATGGTCTAAAATACGCAATAAGCATGTGTAGTGATTAATATATTCAACGCAATTATATTAATATGCTCAACGCTTCTCGATATGAAAAGTAGCCTCTGCCCTGCAGTGGTATACTTACATGCCGATTGCTGATATTATAATTTTAACCGTCAATAAATACTAGTGTAGGTTCACAGCATAATGCCGAATGCACGGGCCAAGAGACACGTAAATCAAATACAGAATAATTATCGATAGTCAGCTCAAATGCAAATAAACCATTAAATTCATTTGTTTGTTGCATAAAATCCAGACCTAAAAACTAGTTTTTATTGTGTTTAGATATTTATTTATTAATAAAGGTACACCAACAGCTTCTGTATACATAATATCAAATAACAGTCGAGGGCAACAGTTCCAATAATAGGTGAACCAATATTCTCAATATATAAGATATCGATACCTATCACGTCTGTGAGTTTTACACAAAGAAACCTGATTTTGTTAACTGATATTTCAAGTGACTACACTACCTGCGGTTGATGACCCCAAAAACAAACTCATCAAATTAATTTATTTTGTATTTGACCTTATATATATTTTTTATTTGTCTCTGTGTCACCCAAAGGTTGACTGGTAGAAAATGCCTGTGGCATTAAGTCCGCCTCTGTACATTGTGGGCGGCTTAAAGTATTAAATAAAAATAATAAATATCTTTGCCCTGAGAAATGAAACTTTACTAAGAAATTTTCAATTTCCACGCTTCGTGTCACAAATCTAGTGATAATATCATAAAAAACGTTGATCTCTATCATTCTCACAGCATTATGCAGTATCTATTACACTTAACGGGAAAATTGCAGCCATTGTCTCGGGGTTTCTCCGTATTGTAAAATGTATGTTTGTGAGGCTTGCTTTTACCGTTTCTATGTTATTTCCCGATTTATAGAAAAGGGAAGTGGGAAACTGGTTTCAGTTCCTAGTTTAAATTATGTGAAGCAAAACTTTATATATTTTTCAAAACAGTGTTTTTCCCGAGTTCGAACTTATTAGTTTTCCTTAATAGTGGATAGGGTTAGACTGGAAGCCAACCCCAACATGTTTGAGAAGGGGCTAGGCAGATGAATAGATGAATAGGGTGAGTTAGGTAGGTACTCATTAAATCTAATAGTTTTATTCATTTATTTTTATTCTATTTTCAGACATATACTTCGTTCCCGTTGTGAATTATTTGATTTTCAACTGTGGAGATTACGCGGGGCGGTTGGTTGCCGGGTTCCTACTGCGAGTAAGTACCTGCCATTATAAATTACAATCAGCTAACATGCTCTAGTATTCTCCACCTAACTTCACCATCATTGTAACACGTATAGCCGTTGAAAACCACGAGCGCGCGTCATGTGGGTTTTATGTCATTGACTTATGGTTTAAATTGCAATGGATGACGCGCGCTCGTGAACTGTAATAAAAGTCAAGTCAACACGGCTGATAATTACTGCCTATCTCTACTGTCCGAGTCATAATGCCATAGAACTTAAAATAACCAAACGACACCGAATCATGCAGTCAACTGAAATACTGTGCGAAGTAACTCACGTTTATATTATATTGAACTGTTCGCGTCGATTCCGTATCAATGACGTAAACATGCATCCATTGTTTGGCAAAATATTTTATCACAACGCAGGACGTTGTATGAATGTAGTTTTATACTACTTTCGCGTCATTTTAGTTTAATAAACTTTACACTTTTACCTCATAGTGCAAAACCATACCTACTATAGATTGCGGTTTAGCCCTGTTACACAATTATAAAGGCACTTAGTAATAAAGGATTTACTGCGGTTTATAAAGGACAAGGTAATAAAGTGGAAGGATAAGACATGGTTGATAAAAAATAAATTACCTCATTTCCTTTTCTCATCACCAGTTGCAAATTATTAAGCAGGGTGTTCTATAAATAATAAATAAATAAATATCGTCTGACATTGCACACAGCACCATCTAGTTCCATGTTAAGCACTTAACACTTAAGGCTTGTGTTATGGATACCAGATGGTTGATACACTACTTAAATACATTTTTTTTTCGTAAATACATACATATTATAAATATACATCCATGACTCGGGTACAAATGTCCATATTCATCATACAAACATTTGCCCCTACCGGGATTCGAACCCAGGACCATTTGGTTTCGCTGACTACACTTAGCCACTATAGCCACTACACCAAACGTGAAAAAAGCCATCCATATACACATGATATTTTTTTTAACAAACCCCTTTTTTTTTAATTTTCGCAAGCTTTTCTGTTGAGCACGTGCTCCTCCATGGGTTCGATTCCCAAATCAGACAAAATTGTGTTATTGGGTTTTTTCCATCAAGAATTTCTTAGTAGCAGCTCGGAGTCTAGATTTGTGCCCGGTAGATGGCAATAGACTCGCCCCCTGTTACATGGGATCTAAACATACCTAACTGGCGAAATGTGGGAGTACACACGACACGGCTACACATCAAGCTATACATTTCCAGTTTACACTGACCTCTCATTGTAAATAAATCCTATACAATGCGAGACCAGCTTATACTGGAAAGTTATAGCTTGATGTGTAGCCGTGCGTACATACTACAGTATGTCGATTCTGTAAAAATGTGACCGTGAAGTGAACACTTAGGTGAAGTGAGCGTGGAGTGAGCTGCCAGTAAAAAAACCCGTAAATAGTAATTTTTAGCCACTTAAATACCTACTAGCTTTGAAATAATATAAAATTATCAACAGAACTAACAGTAGAAAACATAATTATAATCTCGATTATCATTGTAAGTGTAATGCTTGGTCAATCCCTAGCATCAGTGGGATGACACTGGCAGCTCACTCCACGCTCACTTCACCTAAGTTTTCACGGTGAGATGGTTACAGAATCGCAATGCAGGTACACCTCTGCCTAATCCGGAATTACAACATGATTGTATGTTATGTTGTATAAGTAAACAAATAAAATAATTGTTACAGCCAAACAACCAATGGATAATCGCCGGAGCCAGCATCCTCCGTATTATCGGCGTGCCCATGTTGATGATGTGCAACGCTCAGCCGCGCAAACATCTGCCCGTTTGGTTCGCGTATGATTGGGAGTACATCATCATCATGATTGTCTTCTCGTTCACCAACGGATATCTTACTAATATCGTGATGATCAACTCTACTAGGTGAGATATTTGCTAGTCGCATATTACTGTGCAACAAGCAGCTTTGTGTAAGTATCTCCCTGTTCTGTTCGCGTACGATTGAGAGTATATCATCATCATGATTGTCTTCTCGTTCACCAACGGTAATCTTACTAATATCGTGATGATCAACTCTACTAGGTGAGATATTTGTTAGTCGCATATTACTGTGCAACAAGCAGCTTTGTGTAAGTATCTCCCTGTTCTGTTCGCGTATAATTGAGAGAATATCATCATCATGGCCATCTTCGCGTTCACCAATGTATATCTTACTAATATCGTGATGATCAACTCTACTAGGTGAGATATTTGCTAGTCG
This sequence comes from Brachylomia viminalis, assembly GCA_937001585.2. NCBI lineage: Eukaryota > Metazoa > Arthropoda > Insecta > Lepidoptera > Noctuidae > Brachylomia > Brachylomia viminalis. Next base: position 5,060,163 of record OW443302.2, on the reverse strand, counting down.
CATATTACTGTGCAACAAGCAGCTTTGTGTAAGTATCTCCCTGATCTGTTCGCGTACGATTGAGAGTACATCATCATCATGATTGTCTTCTCGTTCACCAACGGATATCTTACTAATATCGTGATGATCAACTCTACTAGGTGAGATATTTGCTAGTCGCATATTACTGTGCAACAAGCAGCTTTGTGTAAGTATCTCCCTGTTCTGTTCGCGTACGATTGAGAGTACATCATCATCATGATTGTCTTCTCGTTCACCAACGGATATCTTACTAATATCGTGATGATCAACTCTACTAGGTGAGATATTTGCTAGTCGCATATTACTGTGCAACAAGCAGCTTTGTGTAAGTATCTCCCTGTTCTGTTCGCGTATAATTGAGAGAATATCATCATCATGGCCATCTTCGCGTTCACCAATGCATATCTTACTAATATCGTGATGATCAACTCTACTAGGTGAGATATTTGCTAGTCGCATATTACTGTGCAACAAGCAGCTTTCTGTAAGTATCTCCCTGTTCTGTTCGCGTATAATTGAGAGAATATCATCATCATGGCCATCTTCGCGTTCACCAACGGATATCTCGCTAATATCGTGATGATCAACTCTGCCAGGTAAGAATATGTTCAGTTATTATTAGCAAGATGTCTCTGCAACGCTCAGACAGTGCGTATGTGCAACACTCAGCCAGCACATACCTGTATTTAAAATACACTACCTTCTGCACGCAACTTCGTCAGCGTGAACTTTCAGGTTCCCCCGCCCCACCCCGTGGCATCGCATCGCCTGCCCGCGCTATTATTTCGTTTTCGCTTAGCGTTCTTTCTTTTTGCTCGGCTCCTAAGAGCCCTAGCGTGATGTTAAATAGCCTATAGCCTTCCTGAAGAATTGGGCTATCAAATGAAAAAGAATTTTTGAAATCCCACCGGTAGTTCCAGAGATTATCCCTACATACAAACTTAAAAAGAAACAAATTTTGCCCCTTTCAAATATTAATATAGACATCTTGATTCATTCTAAAGTTCTGTCACATTCTTCTAGAGATAGAATGTTTGTTGTTCATAATTTACTTAATTTACACGATGGAAATTTTTCGTCAGTTATTTAAAAAAAAGAATTGCTGTTCCCATACATTTTGACCTCGTAGGTATTGTACTTTTCTATGAAACAGCTGTTTTTTTTTTTATAACCGGTGAAAAATTTCCATCCTATAAATTAAATAAATTAAAATCTAGAATCATGAATGAATGAATTCATGGTTTTGCGCGTCAATGTCCCTGCCACTCTGCATATAAGCTATGCGGCTTATCAAAAAGACCACAAAATTCTCTCTAATCGCGTCATCGAAACATTTCTATTACCCAAGTCAAAATAATCGATCACACCAATGAACACGTGGCTGACTATCTATATGACCCCGACTAGAAAGAATGTGCAATATAGGTAGGTATATAGGTTTAATGTACTGTGCATTGTATACACTCGCGGTCAAATAATACGGGTTGATGACGAAAATCTGTGGGTCTTGCAAATTAATAATGGTACATGCATGAAACTAACTAAGTACTTTTATATTACAGAGAATTTTAATATCGTATGAAATAAAACCTTAAATGATCTACAACGTAATTTAAAAAAATTAAAATATTAAAAACGTCGAATTTGAAAAAAAAAAATAACAATTCCCGGTTACTTTAATTTTGCTGGTTTTCTCACTTTTTTTTTCAATCTGTCAAATCCAAATGATAAAAGGCGGTCATTGTCGTCTTTCACCATCATTATTGAATTACTATGACGTTGCTAACACCAAAAGAATGTACACACGGCTACACATCAAGCTATACATTTGGTTTGTTTTATTTACTGGTAAATTATCTACAACATACAGTTAAATTCATACCGCTAGCTCAATTATTTTAGGAGTAATTTTAGTTTTTCGAACTGACCCGCATACTGGTCCGCGAGTGTAGTTAGTAATGAGGTTATCACTACTTTTCTATGATAAACGTGATATTGATGAATCTGCCGGAATATCTAGTTCTGAAATCGTTAGTTAATTAACCTACTTGATATTATTGTATGTTCTCTTTATGGGATATATGTAAAACGAAATTGAATAAAGCCATAAATATTATTGAATAAATAGAATCACAGTAATAACAACTATGCTCGTTGGTAATGGGTGTGCTTTAGATTATATTTAATTAACCTCTATTCAAAATACGGAAGGAAAACCAAAAGAAAATAAGGAAAATTGACGTAAACTACTTATTGTTACAATATTTACCTTTAATACTTCGGGTGTAGCAATACAATAAAAATTTACACTAGTAACTACTTTGTCTAGGAGACTATTCCTCCGGTCGTTTCGTTTTTTCAACTGTGACAGGCTGATAAAATATATAAACACCCTTATTAATAAACGTGGAATAAAGTTACACCCTGGAGTAATGTGATTGACGCAACTTGACCCCACGTTCAATACTTAATATAATAAACGCCAAAGTGTCACGAACATCCTCGTTGGCTGCTCAAACCTCCGTCCTTTAGAAATAAAAATAGTGTAGACCTTTTCATTTTTTTTTCCTCATTGTAGTAATTCCAAATTTTATTTTCAGGGTGGTGGAACTTCATGAACGTGAGAAAGCATCAGGACTGATCGCTACAATGCTGAGCGTGGGTCTAGTCGCCGGCGCCGCGGTGGGCATGCTTCTAGTACATCTGCTATAAATACCTTACTATGCGTGGAAGGAAGTAGGAAGGTAGGTATGTGGTCACAGGAATAATGTTTGAGCTCTTTTGGAGTGTAAGAATTTGACTAGGAGTTCAAATTTATCCGATAATTTCCTAAACTGGGACAGGATATAATACAGATAAAGCTGGATTCAATCTTGATTGAATCAATTGAATGCTCCAAATTGAGGGGATCATAGTGATTTCCGGTCGAAATCATTTGGAGAGAGTCACAGATAGGAGTTACTCGAGCAAGATTTTTTTGTGGAAAATATAACACTGGTTTTGTTTATACTATCCCACTGTTGGGCAAAGGGCTCTCTGATGTTCTTTAAAAAGAACTAACTTAATGAGTTGACAAAAAAACTGCAATGCTACAATTTACTACTTGTGTATTGCGCCTATTCCATAACAACATTATTTCTTGGACTACATACCAGGCGATAGTATTAATAGGCCGCTGGCGGTACGCGCTTCATAAAGACATTTACTATATGTATATATTATGTGTAACATCATTAATACTCTATCAAGCGTTCCATACGCTAAGCTTAAAGGAACAAATATTATCAAAGATCGACTAATCGAAACCGATTTTTAAACACTAAAATGCAAGATACAAAGTATTTTGTATAGCGGTATTTTATTCGCAATTCCATAAATGGTCGTCCCCATACAAAAGTATGGTTTATTTTAAAATATGTATATTACTTGCTCATAATGTATAATTTTCTATTTCTTGAAATCTAACTGGTCGGTCAGTACAATTTTTTTTAACATGGGATTTTGAACTAATTATTTCTTTGTGCTTATCAATTATTTTCTTCGTTGGTAACTGCAGTATATGTGTCTATTGTAGAAATTAAATGCAAGGCACACTAAAATAACAATACCATTCCCATTATAATTTACTGCCCGTTTAGCTTTTATCTAAGTAATATTTAAATATTATTTAAGAAATAATTAGATAATTTCATCATTTGGATTTGATGCTTTGTTGTCTATTGTATTGTTTTTAAATGCGGCTAAGAAACCTTACAAGGTAAATAATATCTAGAACCTGTAATTGTTATATCAAACAACTAAATATCATCTTAAAAATAATTATAGATTTACTTAGATGAAACAGTGTAAGGAATAAAATATGGAAAGCGTGATATTTTCGACAAATAATTCCAATGAAAGACAGATTCCATACTTATTATTGGAATTAACACATTTACAACAATGTTTGACATTAATAATAATATGACCTTTTGTTAATTCAGCTTAGCAAATGTGTTATAGATCTCAAATACTTAGGTTTTAATTATGTATTTAAGTAGATCAAATAAATAGTTAAGTTTATATAGATATATAGCGATTTATATATAAATAATCATTATGTGTGGTCTCGAAATAATATAATTCAAAACGTTTTGTACCTGATTTTAATTTTAAGGACCTACAGGTGCTCTGTCCAAAAAGTTTTACATTGAGTTGTAAAATGTTGTTAATAGGGTTCCGACCCTATTGGAAAACGAAATCATAATAAGATTACTTTTATTTACATTATTGTAATATTTTTTTACGTTGTAAATATTTTTTTGTATAATAATTATATTTTGTAAACCCATCCTTATATTCTTTGTAACTCCAGAACTTGCTTTATTGAATTCCGCAAGCAAAAATAATTGTTTATTGGTTGGTTTGTCATTGTAGCATAAGATTTTATGTACAAGTTACCACAAAGGTTTGTTACAATGCATGTTATATTTACGTTTGGTATATAAAAGAATGTGTGTGGGTGGATCTTAAAGTGACGCTTCGATTTGTATATTAATAGTAGTTTATGAAACTGATGCATAATGAGGGATATTATAACACGAATGTGTGTTTATTAGTATCATACGAGTGTTTTAATACCTAGTTATGTGCAGTTTAATACACTACTTTATCTCTTCTCAGACATTGGGATTGAACCTACTAAATAAAAATTCAAAAGTTTCTCACGAAATTCAGTACAACAAAACGTATGAATGGCGCCAACACCCAGGCTCATCACCGCGCATGCGCTAAAGCGAGCGCTGCGCGCTGCCACAGACGAGTAACAATTGAAATCAAAACTTTTTGTAATGCTATAAAAATGGCGCGCCCCGCTTAAGAGCGTTTATACCTTATGAGTGGCAACGTCGCAATTTAGTGTCATATTTCGTGGTTTTCCTTTTTTATCATTTAATCGGAGCTATATTTTAAAAATCTGTTTAATTAACTTTTTAGAATTATGTGAAAACTGTGTAAAAGGTAAGAAATCGTTGCGTTTACAGTTCTATTTATATGCAAATAATACATTGGAAACTTGCAGGGCGTTATTTTCATTGTAAAATAACTGTAAGCATTACGGTTACTTACTTTTTAAACACTTTCACGTAATTCTAAAAAGTTAATTAAACAGATTTTTAAAATATAAGTACCTAGATCCGATTAAATGATAAAAATTTAAAACCACGAATTATGACACTCAATTGCGACGTTGCCACTCATTCATATGGTATAAACGCTCTTAAGCGTTCCATTAGAAAAAAAATGTCGTCTAACATTATTTTGTTAAAGAAAAAAAATCAGTAAGTTTTGTGTTTACTATGTAGGTACGTCAATATAAACTGGTTTTGAAGTATATAGCTCTAAAATTACGATATATGAGAGTATATAGAGTAGATTTATGTATCTGTTTAATATTGATGTGCATAATTTTTATATTGTATAAATAGTAGTTACAAAGTCATAGTATAAGTATCTATTTAGAAAATTGGTACTCCAGTACTCTATTTTTCATTGCGTTTTATATGACATGAAAACAGGGATTATAATAATTTGTATAGTGTTTCTAAAGACAAATTAACTTTTTGTTGATAATTTATCAGTCAATTTTGTGAACTACATTCTAAGTATACTATATCATACTATTATAAATAAAATAAAAATAATATTAAACAGTAATTTTTGAGCTATTAGTTTAGACAAAAGAACGATGTTGTTCACAGTGGCGCCATCTGTAGAAGCTGCACATAACTACACCATTGCAGTAAATATTGTAACTATGCACTATTACCAGATATGAACTCAATTAGAAAGTATAGAAACTTGTGATCATTTGTTGACGAATGAATGAATTTAAAATAAATTATTTATGTGACTCAATATAATTGTATTATTTCTATTATATATCACTATTCATTATATAAATATTGTTCTATAAAGTAAATTGACCGCTGAAGAAGTATCATGCAACGCCATTTCGACGTCAGAATGAAGAGAACAAGGATTTTGTTAAAAAAGTACGTACATGGTGAGGTAATTAAAATTATTGCATAAGTTGTATATAGTAGATTTACAATATTAAACTTATATGCAATAGTAATTTGAAATCCAGGACTTGTTCCCTTCATCTCAACGGTGACCGATTTATGATCTTTAGCTCATGTTTTCCTCACGCCCCTAGCCGCCGCAGGAGACGCCCTGGGCGTCGGGAATCGCAGGCCGATTCCCGGCCACCGTAGGCGCGGGCTTGCGAACGACGAGCAATGGGCAGCTCGCCGTTCGATAAGGACCAGGCCCGGGTCGACGGCGCGTTGTGTTCCACGCGCGCCTCAAAGAGATGTCAGCACCAATGACGGGGTTTGCTAGGACCGATGCCTGCTAGGGTTGCGGAAAAGTCCAAGAGGGTTACCGTGGCCCCTGGCACAGGCAACTGAAGGAACACGGGTGAGTTTTAGTCAGTAAGAGTCTGACACGCCCTCCTGCTCTGCCCAGAGCGGGAGAAGTTATTTGATGATTTCCCACCCACAAAAAAAAAAAAAAGCTCATGTTTTCCTGAGTGTTGGAAAATCACGCGCGTGATACCAATACCTAAGGGTGCGATGGATTCAGACGTGAGTGGCTGTAGGCCGGTGGCCATTCTGTCAATTCCAGCAAAAGTTTTCGAGTCGTGCATATTAGACCAAGCCCTGCAGTCTCGACATAGTTAGCAATCGTTTTCGGTTGCTAAGTCCTAACAATCCAGATGTAAATGTTGATGTAAATGTTTGGTAGTCTCGACACTCAAATTTATCGGTTGTTACCTACCGGTACCTACCTAAAATACCAGTAACAACCGATAAATTTGAGTGTGGAGACCACCAAATATGGTTACATCTGGATTGTTAGGACTTAGCAACCGAAAACGATTGCTAACTATGTCGAGACTGCAGGCCCTGGTGTCCAGTTTACTATCGGACGTCCAGCACGGTTTTCGACCGGCGTGTAGCACAGACAGTAATTTACTGAACTTTATGACGTACGTGGTTCCAAATGTTGACGCTGGAGTACAAGTCGACGATGCCTACTTTGACTTAAAAAAAGCTTTCAATTTGTTTGATAACGACATATTATTAGAAAAGTTGGCAGCGGTCGGATGTACTCCTAAATTGCCTTAGTTCTTTGCTAACTACATGAGGTATCGACGGCAGTTCGTAGAATATGCTGGTTGTAAATCCGAGTCATATTATACACGATCAGGAGAAAGTCGGGGCAGTAATGTGGGTCCGCTGAGTTTTATTATTATGATAAATGACCTGCCTGAGGCTGTCAGGGTTGCCACTTGTCTGTTATTAGCGGATGATCTTAAGTTGCTCATGGCCATTAAAGTTTAAAGTGATTGTGCACGATTGCAGCAAGATATAGACAATGTAGCTGAGTGGAGTAGGAAAAATAAACTGCAGGTTAACGTTAACAAATTTGATTGTACTGATCTTGTGAACAGTTTGTGCTACCTGATCCCTCGTACTGTAATCGGTCGAGAGGTTCATTCGAGACGCCTATTTGCTACTTCGTTTTGTCGAACGAACTCAGGCACTCGCTCACCGTTACATCGCTTGGTTGACACCTATAATAAACAGTTTGGCTCTACTGATATTATGTTTCTCAGCAAAGCTGTATTTAAGAGTGAGATTACAACTATTTTAAGAGATAGCCCTAGTATATAGTTAATAAGTGTTTTTTTTTAAAGTGTTTTTTTAACTTGCTCTTCTAACAGCTAGCTATTCTGTATTGTAATCTGTGGATAACGTCTTGGGTAGTGTATTTGTTACTTTTATTGCAAGTTTTATATTGTATGCCTACTGTGTAATATACTGCTGTTTGTTATTCCTAACAAATAAAATAAAATAAAATGCTCTGTCATAACTTTTGGCAGGATGAGAGAACCGCATCATCATGATTACAAGCTTGAGGGCACATCAATTGAGCGGGTGGAAGGGGTGCGCGACCAGGGGCCGTACTATGACGTGTTAACACCATCATGATTCCGTTGCGAAAAAGAGATAGTGCTATCGGTCATGTATAGCTCCGTATCTCTTTCACGCTGGAACAATGATGGAATTAACACGTCATAGTACGGCCCCTGGGTGTACGCCTGAAAGCTGAGGTAACTTTTCGTGACCATATTGTAAATATATTATGTAAAGTCTGGGTTTTGTTCTTCGATGGGCATCGGGTTATCCAAAAGCAGTTGTAGCATTGTATAATGCGCTTATAAGAACTCAGCTTGAGTATAATGCTGTCATACATAATGGGCCCGGCATGAGACTAAATATAGCCTCATGTTGGAGCGTATACAAAACTAATTCACCAGATTTCGTGCATGAAACTTTACGGTGTGTATCCCATTTATCCGTTGATGTACCCAACCTTATTCGTTATTGGTATGGTTGGGAACAACAAACACGAGACAAGGAGGGACTTAGCTGTAACCACTTATGTATTTAAACTATTACGCTATAATTCCGGTGTTTTGAAGGAATTTGTCTGAATGTGCCTGACAATTACGCATTGCGGTGCAGAATGCCACGGTAGCTCGCAGTGCCACACGCACGAACAAACTTGCTCAGCAAAGCGCCACTGACGCGCGCCTTGCACGTACTCAATGACAATGCTGACAGGATCGATTTATTTTCCTGCTCTCTGAATGAATTCACAATAATAATATTGTATGTATTATGTTATTTAAGATAGTTTAATTAAGGACCACGCTACCGCATTAGGAAATTCCCGTAATGATAGCAGTGATTGTGATAAATAAATAAAAAGTTAAATGAGAACTCGGCCGTCAGGAGGTTTATGATTGGAGTTCCTTAGTTAAAATATTAGAGGTGTATTAGAGATTTAAAGATTCAAAAGTAAACAATTAAAGATCAGTCAGTCCGTTTAATAAATAATGTCATGTAAAAAAAACAATCACAATATCAGATATTGTACAAATGTAATTATATTATTTGTAATATATAAACTATAATTACACCTTATACGAAGCGATCACTCAAATTATGTATTTAAGTTAAAAATGTGAATAATTCCAGGCACCATTTTTAATATATTATAAAACTTTAACTTTTGAGTGACTATCCAATACTAAAAATAAATTCATAAGAAGAATTAAAATAAAGGAGCTACCATCATCTGGGCCATTTCATTTATATGTTTCAGCTTCAATTTTAAGCGATTTCAAAAATGTGTTTGTTGTTTTGACGGCAATTTACCTCCAACATACTAAAACACCCCAGATTTAGAACTATACCCACAAAGAAGCAAAAACGTAACGCAGATGATGATCACTTACGCTCATTTTAGCTGCAAATAAAAAAAATAGTAAATTATTTTGGATAGTCACTCAAATCCTTCCCTCCCCTCAATTCATAACAACATGAGCAACGCGAACATTTATGAGCACAATATACATAAGTATATTTTGGACAACACGATTGTCGTTTAGTCACGTACAGGGTTGTGCAAATTAACTACACAATAAATTATATTTAGAACCTGATTTACCACTGAGCCTTTAAATTTAATTAGGTGCTCATTATTTTGTACAAACCTTCAATGTAAAAATATTATATTAATAAAATACGACACATGCTATAACTGCCACAAAATACTAAACAAATATCTATAAACAAGTGGTCATAATTAACAGCAGGTGTTAAAACAAGCCTTAGATATTCCTTTCTTTTAATAGATTCTCTCTGCTTATTTTTCACTAGTTTTATAACTACACCAGCGTGAGGGCTCGTTGGCAAGCAAAACTTTGAACGATATGTGAAAATTCACATCATTCCTACGAAAATATAGCTGTTCCAATTTACGAGCGCGCGTCAATCATTAGAATTTAAACCTTATGTCAATTACTTTAGAACTCATCGTGACGTGCGATCGTGATATACGACGACCATACATACATAAGCTTGACTGTCTTAAAAACAATTTGATTTCTTAGTCGATAAATATTAATATAATTTTCTCTATTGAGTGAGATTTTATGTTGCGAATGATTTAAAACTAAATATATAAATGGTTCGAACTGACTAGTAAATTTGAAGACGATGAATGAATGTGACGAATGTACTACATAGTGTTTTTTCAACTACAGTTTAAGACAATGTTGCTGGGCTTTTCTAAGTGTCAAATAACCACTAAAAGTTGGGATCAGGGGCCGTACTATGACGTGTTAACACCATCATGATTCCGTTGCGAAAAAGAGATAGTGCTATCTGTCATGTATAGCTCCGTCTCTTTTGCACGCTGGAACAATGATGGAATTAACACGTGTTAATTCCGTCATTGTTCCAGCGTGCAAATATAACGTTCAGGGGCCATACTGTGACGTCATAGTATGGCCCCTGAACGTTATATTTGACATCAACTAACAATTCCACAAAACTAAGTACAGTTACAACTTTTCATAACATAATGGTCGTCACAGGAATTTAGTTCCATCCCAACTAAATTCTAAAACACCTATTTATTTATTCATCTTCTATTCAGCGACTTTAACTTTAAAAAACCCAACAAACTGGCCAGTCTCATCACACTTAGCATAAACCCAACCCCAAAATTCTTAAAAACATTCCTCGATTTCAGATTAAAAAAAATATATATTATATAATTCCTATTTCTTATGTAAATGTTTGACTAAGACACAAGACTAAGTTTGCACAACCCTGCCTACCCTCTACCTTATGTAGGCTCCTATAGATCAGGTTTTGGTTGGCAGTCACCTATTCCGTTGCGTCACTACTTCAGCCCCTTGTCGAACGAACCGGAACATTCCATTGGATATCGCCACAACGGGCGAGAATAGACGAAGAGGGTATTCGCTGGAAAAGAGAGAGAAATATGGTAATATTTTATAGAACTATTGGAAAACAGTACATATACATGCAGATCTTGTGATTGGAATAATAATAATCAATCAAATCACTTGGACGTGAGATTTAATATTAATAACACACTTTAGATTTTATTTGATACATACATACCTACAGCTCAAACTCACGCCTTCCCATGAGGGTAGGCAGACACTACAGTACGCCACCTGCTACGATCCCTACATACTCCATTTGCCTCGTTTACGTTCATATATCAGAGGGGCAATTCCCGTATTTTTAAGACCGTTCGCATTCTAATCTCAGTCTCAATCTGTCAAAATTACTATCAATTTACATACATTTTGACAGGTTTTTGACATTGATTGTCGCTGAGATGAGATTGCGACTTGAATTTGAACGTTTTTTAAGTACGAGAATTGGCCTACTGGTCATACACGCACTACTGCTGCGAGTACTGCGCACCTGACCTTACTGAAGAACATCACCAGTAAGGTCACTGCAATATTATGTCCTCTTAGGGCGTCCCTACCGGCGTTTCCACTCACTTGTAAATTCTCTCAACATGACCAAACCATCTAAGCATAATCATCTCAATGTTTGTCACCACATTTTCTTTTAACCCGCACCGTTACCTTATCACATCACTCCTCAGCCTATGTTTCATAGTCACACCACACATGCTTCACAAGGAACGCATTTCCATTGCATTTATTCTACTTTCATGCTTTATTTATTTGATAGTCTTCCAGAAATTATGCTTATAAAGCACACTATCTCGAACAGAAACCTGACAGTTTTATGTAGGGGTGAAACATAGAAACCTTATACAGGGTTATTTGTGATACGTCGGCAATCCATTAAGGGGATGTAGGGGAGGTCATTTGCAACCAAAAGGGGTCCTTATGACCCCTATGCAAATGTCAACCATTTTCCAGTAAATTGACATTTTATATTTTTTTGAAGATACCTGGTATCTTATTGTATCTCGTTGGATAGCTGAGAAGTTGTACATATTTTTGGAATGTTCTGTCGATAAAGTATATCCATGGTTTTTGCAAAAATCAAACATATTAGTCAAATAACCTGCTCAAATTGTGTGCTGTGATTAAAAAATATTAAAGAAAATTGTCATTTTATAGTTGATTATTATTATGTATTGAAGTAGACCCAGATAATAATAACTTAAAAAGAGTCATGATTTGTTTTTTTTTTAAATTCCAAATTGTGTACTTATCGCTAAAAAAATATAAAATGTCAAATTACTCGAAAATGGTCGACATTTGCATAGGGGTCATAAGGGTCATTTGGTTGCAAATGACCTTCCGTATATCCCTTTAGTAGAATGCCGACATATTACCAATAACCCTTAATAAAATAACACTTTTCAAAGAAGATAATATTTCAAAAAGCTTGTAAGATACAAGAGCAGGCCATTACCCAAGAATTTTAAGGATTATCAAATGTTTATCTTTTCCAGATTTAACTTTGTTTGTGTTATCATTATATGATACCACTCCAAAGTCCAATACGTCTTTAGTAATACCTACATACAAACATAGAGCGGATTGGACTTTAGTATTTTAGATAACTACCTACGGTATTACAAGTTAGGCCGATAAAAAAAAAAACTAAAATTACGTCGATTTTCTGATAAAGACACTGTAAGTCATTGCAATAAAGTTACTCACTTTCCTATAACGGGAGTAGCCTCGTTGCCACTCAGTATAAATACGGGGAAGAATATGGAGAAAACGCAGCCACTGTAACAAAAAAAAAAGCATTAAGTACATTATAATTCTCTTTATATTACCTACCTATGTTACTGGTTACTGTCAGCCTGCAACACCCTACTGATTCTCTTTATATTACCTACCTATGTTACTGGTTACTGTCAGCCTGCAACACCCTACTGATGGGCAAATGGTTATCTACATGACTTAGGGCCGGTTTTTGCCATTAGTTAAAAATAGTAACTAATGGTTAAATTTTAGCAAAATGTGTTGATAATTAACAGAGTTTGCCAAAATTTTACCATAGTTGCAATTTTTAGCCAATGGTTGAGTTAATAGTAAAATCTTGCCAAAATGTGTTGATCAGCTCAACACATTTTGGCATTTTTTTTTTACCTAATTATTGAGTTAACTACGGATCAAGAAACCGGCCCTTAGGTACAACTGATTCGGTCCACAGCTAGTGTGGGCTATTGGCTAGTCATTTTGTTTTGGGTCATTCGTTTTTTTTCCTTCCTTCTTTCTATCACGACAGTTTCTGGCTGTCAGTGCTCCACATATGTTTATTTCGGCCCAAAGCTCATTGGACATGCGGGAGACGTGGCCAGCCCAGTCCCAGATTACGTAAGTACCTAATCAATTAAACTGCCTGCCCCGTTGACTCGTGGTCGCAAGCGCGACTGCTAAGCGTGGGGTCCTGGGTCCGATTCCCAGGTTTTTCCATCAGGAATTTCTCAGTAATAGCTCGGGAGTCTGGTTTTGTGGCCGGATGATGGCAATAGGCTCGCTCCCTATTACATGGGACATAAACAATTTTTTCTTCTTTCTTACTTCTGTCATTACTGGGTAACCCATACATAAGTGGCGAAATGTGGGTTTACTAAACACCTGCCTGAGCCTTCGGGCCATAGGCGTGATGTTATATAATCCATGAAACAGCATATCGCTAACCAGTACTTACACTAGATAAGATAAGAAGTCGATAAGGGATTATGTCCGGACTCTAGACTCCTAGGTACTCGGAGATGCTGTGATTACGTTCCAGTCATTCAAGCGTGCTGATAACGACTGTGTACTATGACTTTTTATTTCAGCGGTCATTTGAAGCCCATATCAACAAGTTGCTGAAATACCGAGTTTGTGGACTTTAACACCTCCTTATCCTATTTCGGTTGAAGAACACTGAACGAGTCACAATAGAAGTTTTATTGTTATTAAGCCTGGGGGCGTTTAGTGTCCCTCAAACTGTTAAATTCTATATCGCAAAGTATTTAACATTTTGATAACCTACGTGAATACGTAATTATAACAAAATTCATTATTTCATTGAAACTTCTCCATATCCTCTTATCTACACTGAGCTCCGCGTTACATTACGTATAATATAACCATTATTATTATAATCTACACTAATTGAAATGTTTTTCCACACATGTCATTGTAGGAATGTCAAGTTCATAATTGAAAATGTTTCCTAAAGACGTTTTAAGTTACAACTAAGCTATCTGCTTTATTGCCTTTTGAAACACCCTGTATTCATAAATTCATTCGTTCTTATAAAATACTAGCTTCTACCCGCCACATCGTCCGTGAAATTTCATGTTCCCCGACCCACCCTGTCGCATCGCATCGCATCACCTATCCGCGCTAGGTATCTCTTCGTTTTCGCTTAGCGTTCTTTCTGACTTTTTTATTTTTGCTCGGCTCCCAAAGGTCCTAGCGTGATGTTAAAGAGCTTATAGCCTTCCTCAGGAATTGGGCTATCTAATGCAAAAATAACTTTTCAAATTCGACCGGTAGTTCCTGAGATTACCCTCTACAACCTCACTAACTTTACCTCTTTATAATATTAGTATAAATAAAAGGCTGCTCCATATTATTTGTCATATTTGAAAGCAGCTGTTTTAATAAATAATCGGAAACAGCTGAGACTACAATATTTCCCGATTCATTCATACAATTTGTACCCATACCTAGTACAGAGTAGATATCAATCGTAATTTCAATGGATATCGATATATTAAGTCGGAAGTATTTTGCAATCTCAACGTTTAAAGTTGAAGCTACATAAAAGTTCTGATTAGGTGCCTATATTGTAAGCAAATCGTTCTACTAAATCAAAACAATTGATTGATACTTTCATAATAATTATAATTTTAATATGCTCGCCTATTTATTTATTTAAAATGGGTACGCCAACAGCATATATGTCCATACATTGTACATTAAATAATAATAAAAATAAAAGTTAACAGGTAACTAAGGGTTCTTATTTATATGTCGCAGGCGAAATTATTGTCGAATCAGCTGTTTTATGACTGACGTTTAGCTATTTTCCATAATTACTAAACGTTTAACAATCTAGCGGGTCAACAATTAGAGGTTTTGCAAAACAGCGTGAAATTAAAGTCAGATTGTGGATTTTAGTTCTAAAATTTGACGCTCGACGCTCTGTGTAGTCTGAGTTCATAACAACAATAATGGCGTCCGAAACAGAAATACATAAAACGAGTAATATGAGTGATAATTAATTACCCTAACTCAAGTGAAAACAGCGATTTTAAGGACCATTTGTATATAAAGTTATCAGAGTTTTAAGGAAGTCAGTCCTAAAAATAGTAAATAGCCAAATAACTGCGACCAAGTTGGAAGTAGCGCTAGTCGGCCGCGACGTTGTCGCTTCGTCTCACCTTATAATATAAGACTGTGGTATCTGCGTCAACACAGCTAAGGGCAGCCCGAAGCCGAGGAAGTAAGGCCAGTTGGACTCGATGAAGGTCAGCCGCTTGTGCAGCTCCCAGCCCATGTTGAACCACTTGTACTCGAAAGAGTACAGCGAGTACAACAGGCACATGTGGACTAGGCAGAGTAGTTCGCCTATGTACGTTATTGGTAGCATACTTACTAACATACTCTGAAATTAAAAGTTAGTTACGATTAGGTACATAATGACTTTATTACACATTTGTTAAAGCACTAGGAAGTGGTGAAGGCCGGGCGTTTTGGGCACAGAACATAATTATATACCTACTCTGACGGGGTTTTGGGGGACTGTCTTACGTAGGTAATTTTGACGTTAAAAAAATTTGATTATCAGCGTAGTTTGAATAAATGACCTTTGTTTGTTGTTGTTATAGACTTAGAGTGGACTGTTGCTATAATTTACTGGTATTTGATGGTTTATACAACAGCATGTTTTCGTAACATATTATGGAGCAGAGCTTTTATTTTTATCTCCAGTGTCAAATAGTGCAAACTTAGCGCTAGGAATGTGTTTAAGAGAAGGCAATCAAATAGGAATTACATTTACGTCTTATTACAAAACACCATCTAACTTTAGCCCGAGCCTAAACCTTCGAGCCAGTTTTTGTATTTCGAACTTTATGCCGACTTCAGTAAAGCTCTTTATACAAAATTGACTACCTAAGACCAGACTACGTTGTCAATTTTGTAAAAAGGAACTGTATTTGATTTTGTAATAATAATAAGAGAAAGAAAAATTTGTTCGGTTTTGTAATAAGACAGTTAAGAGCTGTAGGTACAGCCTCAAGTATCTAATTTGCATGCCTATTAAAAGTATTTCCACTGTATATTGTAAGTATCATTATAACTTACCTGTACTAAAAATAGTGCTTGCACCAGCAAACTGAAGAGGGAGTCGGCAATGATTTTACTGACGCTCGACATGAACTGTGGTCGCCCGCGTCTGTGGCGGTATGCGCTGTCTGCTATATCCTGACAAACGGCGTTAAAGTTTAGTCTACTCGTAACTAGAAACAAATAGATAAGTATGCTACTAGTGACCCGGTTTGCACGGGTGAAATGGGGCGACATGGCAACATCGAGGCTTCAGGTGCTACATATAAGTTAAATATTAATGTATTACTAAACTTATACACATAAACCTACCCGGAAAAATATCTAAATTATGGTGTGAAAACCACATGAAAATCTATTGGGTAGTTTAGAAGAACTAAGCGGCCACACAGACACACGAAAAGCATTCATAGAGAAATACAACCCTAATCTCTTCAAAGTGAGAGTGAACAGGCTTCTTCCGGGTAAACTCACTCCATCGTCGACTCTGTCTCCGTCACCACACCACTGACCTAGACTACAGTCAAGAGCAAACCCATTTTAAATAAAAATAAAAGATTGAAAGAAGAGGACCCTTCAGGCAGTGTTTTAACGTTCGACATTTCCGTCTGTCCAAAATTTGGAAAAGAGGCACCGCCTATGCGCCCTATGTGCACCGTTAAACAATGGTGTAGTGAAGTTACGAATAAAAAGAATAATACGAATAAAATTAGGAGTGGCTCTCTATACATGCAAGTAACAGGATTTTTTTTTATTTTTATATATCAAAGAATTCCCATTTCATTGATGCTAAAAGAAAATTAAAAAGACGCCACTACGAAATATTAACACATACAATAAAAACCTTGAGTTTGATGCAAATACGGGTAAGTAAATAATATGTATTGAGTTTTAACATTACCACATAATGTACTGAGTTTAGTAACATTGGAAACAATGAAATTAAAAGATCTTCAGTTTTTAAATATTTGAAGTAGGGAAAAATTTGCTTGTTAGTAAATTGTGCGTAGTATTTTTTTGAATGTTCGTTAATTTCATGTGGTATTGAGATAACTGAAGGAAGTTAATATTTCAATTGCAGCAAGCCTAGATTATAAACCTCTCACAAAATCTCCTATAGGCCAGTCATAAAAAATATACTACGCGTAACGCAGTTTGATGATGATGTAATTCTATTATTTACTAGAATTACAGATTATTTTACTGAACCGACATACATTGTCCCGTCAAAATTTCAATCTAAAGAATCAAGCACTTTCAGATTTTCCCGAGTTATTGTAAGTCTTGTATCCAATTTTGCCAGGCTGCCAGCAACTTTTCCAAAGGGGATTGATGATTTTTCAATGGACCCTGGCATACCTACTGTCCGCCATTTTGATTTTTTTGCAAAATGGCGGTGGACATGTTGTGTGTACGTAGGAGAAATTGTTCATAATACGAACATTTTAAAACCAAAAATATCCGAATCGGCACAGACGTTCTCAAGTGATGCCAAAAAACAGCATTTCAGTTTTATTTACATACAGCAGATTACTATAATACTACCTACAAAAACAATCTTAAGCATTCAATGTTATACATATTACTTAATAATACATATATAGACTATGATGTAACCGTCAAGTTGTTACAAAAAGCCATCAGTTTCTTGTTTAGTATTTGAAATTATATTAATTATAATCGTTATAGTAACACATCAACAGATACATACATACAATTTCGTGCTTATAAATTGGTTTATTTGTTAGTCTAAGCCGTTTTCCTCAATGCATTTTGATAGCAAAATATTACTCTAGGCTAAGGTTTCCCAACCTGGGGTGAACTAGTATCCTAGGGTGTAGTAAAAATTTTGATGTTAAAACAAAAAACAAAGCTGCACGGCGCACTACGCTGTGCTGTGGCGATTGTGGCAATCCAAACATTTGACTTTGGTTGCAAAAATGCAACACCGACAATCTGATTAGAATTTAATAAACATAGATACACCAATGTGAGTTAAATAGACCTAAGTAAATATAGCAAATAAAAACATTAAAAGCAGTTTTTCTTGCATTATTGTTAGGGGTCCGCGAGTCATGGTTAGGTTGCGCTAGGAGTCCACCCTAGGAAAGAAGTTGGGAAACTGCTCTAGGCTACTCAAAATTATAGCATTGAGATATAAGGCTGGTAATGAGAAACAGTACCCAAGTGTATCAGGAAAACCTAGCTTGGGATGACCAACTTGATTGCTCAGTTTCACAACAATGAGGTCAATGAGTTATTATATCATAAAAATCCAGTGCCATATCAGGCAAAGGGGCGGGCGTGTGTTGATAGCTTTTAAGCCTGGCAATATAAAATAACTACTAGGCGAAGCCCAAAGACAGACGGATGGAATGTGTGAAAGATGATAATATGGCTAGAAAGGGAGTGTCTACCGAGATGACAACTGATAGTGAAGTATGGAAGATAAAGATCTGTTGTAACAACAACAACGAATAGGTAAGGGCAGTAGAATGATGAATACAAAATAAATACTCACTTGAAACCACAGGCTGTTGACTAGCTTACTCAACAAGAACAACGGGAGCACCCATATCATCCGGAACGTCATGGACAGGAACGGCTGCATCCATGCCCACACATTATGTGCAACCCCTGGGTTGTGGCCAAACACCACCGTCACTAAGTACTTGACCGCAGGCAATAGAACATACTCGAAAATTAATATACTAAGCAAAAATATAAAGCCGTTGAGAATGCATGATTGTAACACTCTTGTAAGTACTTTTGATTCCCTGGAACAAAAGAAAAGCAAGTTGAACGATGCCTAAGATGACTGTCTGACTGATAGATAACTTATATTTTTTGAGGAAAAAATTATAGCTAGGGCCTGTTTAAATCCTCATTTTCACAGACTTCTAGTTTTCGTGAATTAATTCACAGCTACATATGTATGGTATGGCCAGGATTTATTTTTAATTAATAAAACAGAGAAACTTACTGTTTTACTTTTGGTTGCTTTTGTTTATTTTTTGTGTTTTCAAATTCCGTTTGCGGCGAGCGACTTAGAGCACGCTCATTAATCTCTTTATCTAAATATAAGAGTACAGTTACACCTCGTAAGCTGTCTATGAAACCTTTGATAAGCGATACAGAAAAATTCTGAAACAATAAAATTTAAGAACAATGAAATATCAACAACAACGTACCTACTAACATAGGCACAGTCTAAATAATACTCACTGTAACGCTCTCCATTTTGAGTTTCAATAAAAAAAAATTACAAGTTCATTATTCAATCTTATAATGAATTAACTATTCACATTATTTTGTTCAATTTTGTTTGACGTAACGTAAATTTACGAAAAATAAAGTGACACAATGACAATTTGTCTGAATTTGACATCAACAAATGCAAATGGTATGCACAGAGCATGTAACTTTATGGTATGGTAGCGATTTTGGGACGACGATGCGATGTCACGAAATTCTACCAAAAATCATATCACAGTGTTGTGCAGTTTCGTTTACTACTATTTGAGGATTTCACATAGATCTTAGATTAGGTCAGTAGTAGAGACGTGATAATGTAACAGACAGAGTTCAAAAATTTAAAATATAGATATAGTATGGATGTAAGGGGTCAGAGCGGTTCTGCACTGCGTCCGATCCGAATCCGAATTCAAAATCCGGGTTCCATCCGAATTGAGAATGTATGTACGAAATTCGGATGGACAGAGTTCGGATCTAGTGCGCAACCCCTCACACAAATAGTACTATGGCTACTTCAGACCGACGCGACGCACGACGGCGACGACGGCAGCGCGGCGGCGGCGGCGCGGCGACGTTTCTCAGATTCCGATCGGATGCAGTGCAGAACCACCCTAACATTTGAACTTTGTAAACCGCCTTTACTGCTACAACATTGTACGACATAATGTGTAAATGTTAAATATTATTACCATATACTAGTGCCATCTCGTGCATTGCCGTTGACAGAATCATCGAATAGAATTATAGATATCTAGTCATGAATGGTGCCTTATTCAGATGTTGAATTTAACAGTACCGCCCCTATATTAAATTGTAATCTGTGAGATTTACAGAAAGAGATTTCACACATTTTTGTAAGGTGACTTGATTTACTTCAGACGTCTTTTGGTGCAGTTATGCTTTTTACTCATTCAATTAAAATGGACACTAGCAACATAATATTATTATGAAAAAATAAACTATTGGGAATGTCCTGAAAAATTGTAAATGAATGTTATGGTGGATGTATGATGGATACTGTGAACAATTTTATTGAAAATAATGATGAATGAGTGATAACTAGAAAAATAATGAATACCTACTGAAGTGATGGTTAATAGAGTAGATTATTGTATCGAAGAACAGGACATTCTGCCTCTACCCCAAGTTAATTTGGGATTGGGATTGAAGAGTCCGGAAGATGATGATCACAGACTTGCAACTCTATGATCATCATCGCCCGTCTTATTATTACTTTAGTATTTTTTATTATTCATTGCACTTCATAATATAATTATTGTATAACTATCTACATAAGTATTTAAAATTAAAGAAATAAAGTATATAAAAAATGTATATTAATTTACATTCACGACTGTAAAAATTGGTGTACCCTTCTTTACAAGGTACAGGACCCTCAAAACTGTAATAACTATTTTATCAGATTAGAGCACAAAATATTTGAATTTGAACATTCTAGTAGAAATTTGTAAAGTAGTGCAACATTTATGTTGTCAGACGTGTATTCGACCTGCGGATTTCTTGTTGTTATGAGTATTGTCCAAAATATCAAATATTGTGCTTTTTCATCGTTTTCGATGCTGCCAGACATGTCATGCGACGTCGCCCGACGTCGCTCCATTTCGCGCGGCATATCTAGGGACACGCGTCATGGGAAGCTTTATGCGTTGCAGCCTGTCCGGCCATGTACCTACGATGCACTACGTAAAGTGATCGCACGTTGGCTTGTAGTTGCAGGGCAACAAATCATCGTGCATAGTTCATATTGGACGTATCCCTAGATCCCATTTTTGGGTTCCTTTGTCCAAAATCGTCGTTTTCTTTGATTTGCCTTTATATATGAAGACGTTAAAACTAGTAGCAATAAAAAAAGACAATTATCACGTAATTATGGCTGCTTGCTTTGCATAGAAGTGTATGAAGCACAATAGGGGATGACGCCCTTCTTGATTTCCAATGTGTAGAGGCTGTGTTAGTGGGCTAAATACCCATACAAAGTCAGCTACTAGAGGGCGTGTGTGACCTTCAATACTATATCCCTGCCAGTACTTTTTAGTCACATTCGGCATAATGATGGCTTTGGAAAACACGGAACACAGTACACTTTCTTGACACCTGATAAAAATGTCGAGATGGCAGCAAACGATTATTTCCGATTTCAGCCGTGTGCAGACTTATTTTGCGCGCGATCTAGTGCCACTTTTCCCTGCAGTGGCCATTATTGGAACTATTCATTTCCGTCATCTTTGAATGTCATTTACAAAAAATTGTTTACTGGATTTTTATCTGTATACTCTTTATTTTATAGAAAGTATTTGTACGAATGTACGCGAAGTCTAAGAGCGACAGTATACTATAGTAGTCTTTGATGCGACATCGACACCCAGATTACATGGAGTCCTGCCAATTTTCTAGAAAAACCCATTAAAAATACGTGGTATTAACAATTTTGACCTGAAAATGAACAGCTCATTTTCTAACAGCTGTCAATGTCATAGTGTCTTTATCGTTCTGTCATCATTTTCGTTCTGTCTCTGTTTCGCTCAGCGTACATGCTTTATGTGTCTCGCTCAGTGTCAGTGTGTTTATTCTGGAGAAAGTATCGTAGTTACATGTGCCTACTTTACACATAACATCAAGAATTTTGTTTTGTTAGCGTTTCGTTTTTGTTTTAGTTTTAATTAAAAACCTTTTGATTTTGTGGTATTCATAGATTAGTTGGTAGGCCTATGAAGTGTTCAAGATGGATAACACGTATATTCTCAACAATTTGAGGTAAGTAAACTTGCGAAACAAATGCGTATGTCGCAACTTTGTCCTCTGCAACGTATCTAAATACATTGTGTTTACGTATCTGACCCATTATGCATCGTGTTTATCGTATAATGTACCGAATGTACCACTACGTTCCTTATCTTACTTTATTTTCTTATGAGGCGGATTAAAAAGTAATAAGTGGGTATAACTTCAGGAGAAAGTTAAAATGTTTTCTTGCTTTCTTAATCCTTTCATTATGAAATGATGTAGAAAGTTATGAACCAGTAGCTATCGAAAGGACAAAGCATAATATCTTTTACATTGATTTTGTATCCCTTGTTTGTTTTAGAGGAATTTTAAAGTTACTGGTAGATTCCTATACTTTAGATATATAAATAATAAATGTAGGTACTTTTACTTTAAAATTGATTACCTACCCACTCTCCTGTCTTAAGAAAGAAGGCTGTAACTGACAATTTTATCAAAAATGAGTTATTAACATATTTGGAATCAGCAAAGAAAATGACGGCCTTTTGTATCAATTTTATTAAGGTTCAAAATTAAGCCTATTTATTTTGACGTCTTATTTATTTATTTATTTCACATGTATCTTTTCTTTGCCATTACATACAGCGTGGCGCTGCTATGGTGACCTTAATTTAACACACATATACGTTTTCACATTTTCGTTTCATGACAATTTTTTATTTCCATTAAACGTTATTATTTACAGATTTATTAAAGAATTTAGGAAATAGCATCTTAGAGCAACCTGTACTTAAAGAACTGTCGCGCAGCGGTCATTTCCCTCGGTCACGGATCATAACTTCGCATCAATGAAATTAAAACGAATAAGCAATACTATTAGGATGAAACAAATGCATAGAGTAGGCGAATTTAAGGAAATTTCCTTTGTTGGCGAGCAGCGCAGGCGACGCGCGCTCTCCCTTCCACCCACCCGCCGCACCGAACACGAATTCTTTTTTTGCTTTTCTAGTGCTAGTCGAACCCGTGTCCTTGACGCACTTATTTATACTAGTGCGCATAATTACGTCGCGAAAAAGACTCTTAGCTATTGTTTTATTTATTTCTTTTTGTGTAATTAGGATAGTAATTAGATCATGGTACTGCGATAAAGACACTTTGATTGGTTTTCGTTTTCTTATCTAGTAGGTACGTTTACACCTCTTGCGATACGGACGCATTTATTTGTGCTATTAGTGCTTGTGTAAACTTATGATCGTGATGGCAGTGATTAGTGATGACAGTTATTACTAATAGTAACAAGAGAGGGTGATGTGATAAGTGTTTGTACCACTTGCGCCGCTCGGTTTCTTTGATAATATGCCGTCAAAGAATCGGACCGATCACGAGTAGGTACAGACGCCAGCACATCAAGCTACTACAATCTGTCAAATTTCTTTAATAGATTTTCAACTTTATCGCTAAAGCATTAAGGTTCAAGGTTGATTGGGAAAATTTGACAGTTTCGGGTAGCTTGACCTGCTGGCGTCTGTACAAGACGCGATGCGCGCGGTTGCCAGCCCGCGAACCGACATATTGCCGCTCCGAGTTAACGTAAGCGAGCTAGGTAAGTAATTTCATGAATGAATTTTTGCAAGGGTGATCCCAATTTTAATGACTTTTTTATTATTTAGTTTGTTTGAAAAATTTTTTTTTTCAGTTTACGTATTATTTTAACCTATCAATATTTATATGGTTAATGGGCACTAGCCCTACCCGTGTATTAAATTAAAGTCACCATTGCAGCGCCACATTGTATAATAATAAATCTAATGCAACAAAGTAACTTAAAATATACTTAACTATACCTTACATGTTACACGGTACATGGAAACCATTGAGTAAATTGCGGGCTTTCATTTTAGATAAATCTTCAATTATCTCGGAATCAATGTTGATGTAGTTACGGCCTTCTTTCTTATGACGGCAGTACTACAACCATCACCTTCACTAAAAGCATAGCAATCTTCTGCTGGTCATAGAACATTTTCAATTGAACACCATATAACTCAAAACTCTTCCAAATTTCACACACTATGCACAAAACACATTTTGTTGTCTACTCTAACTCAACTCAATATTTTAGTTACGCTTAAAAGTATGGTCTTAAAAGTATGGAAAGTAGGGTCTCAGTAGAAAAGTTGTTTGTATTAAGAGGGCTATCACAATTTTTCTTGTATTTGAGTGTATAACTCTTCAAACACTCAAATACAAGAAAAATTGTGATAGCCCTCTTAATACAAACAACTTTTCTACTGAGACCAAGTCTGAAATCTCTCAAAAGATAGAGATAACATGTGTTGTACCACTTGCCCCATTAAAAATTGCCCAAGAATTCATTCAGCCTGATAGATAGATTCATCTTTTTTTTTTCTGTTTAATAAGGTGTTTCTTTTTAGCCTGTATATTATTCTCTCTCAAAAGTATACAATCTGTTTTATACTCTACATAAGGGGGAAGCCCGCGAAATTCAAATTTTCTTAAGTTTTTTGCAATTTGCAGGTCAGTGTCAGGTTGTATGTTGAACAAAATATGATTTAGACTGTAACAAGTATGTATTTACAGAATTAGAACAATTAAAATCATCAATAATAAGTTCATAATTGAGGAGCTGGCGAACAAAACCGGATTAGTCCACGAAAATAAATTTTACACGGTAGCTAAAAAACTAATATCAGTATATAGGAGACTAATAGTATTACATTGCATTAGGATATGTCGGTGGATTAGTTCTATTATTGCATGAGGTACCTATTTTTAATTTACTTCTATATTCTGGAACTTATTCAAGAAATAAAAATGGACTAAACCGGTTTTGTTTGAAAAAGGTGGACTTTGGTGTGGTGGTGGTGGTGTTTCGTTTTTGTTAGACATTTCCTGTTTTGATTGAAAATGTGTTGATGAAATAAATACATTACAGGACAAGTTCGCTTTAGAATGAAAAAATATATTTTTTTAAAATCTTTGTGTTGGATATTGGACTAGTCCGGTTTTGTATGAAAATTTAGTTTTTTAAGCCTTTTTAGCCTACTTCTAGCCGGTTTTGGGTGAAAATATTAACAGGGATCGACGAAACTAGGTCAAGACATCACGATTCGAAAAAAAAACATCTTTTGAATAGTAGTGGACAAGTCCGGTTCTGTTCGCCAACTCCTCAATTATAATCACACTGAATGGCTATTTCATTAAATAGTCAGTTATTTTATTTTTTTATTTATAAACTTTTTTCAGAGCTATCACTCTGAAAAAAGGTTATAAATAAAATAATTGTAGTACATTTAATATCAGTTCCAAGTCTCTGTGTGCCCTTTGGCAAAGGCCTCCTGCAACCCCTTTAAAGTCTTCCTGTTCCTTGTCTGTCTGTTTGGCAGGTTAACCTGGCGCTTCACCCTAAATAAAAAACAAAAACCTTTTTTTTTTAATTCTGTTGTAAGTACTTTGATATTTTTATTTTATCTTCAACTAAATTTTTATAAAAATTTAAGTAACTACCACAGTCAAATCTGTGTATTCATAACCACTTTTAGAAACAAAAATGTTATTTCATGTCTACACTTACACTGATTAGGCAGTTTGTTGATAAAAAAAAAAACAAGTAAATATGATGTGGTCATTTTTATTTTAGATTTATTTAATTGCAGTATTTACTGTAAATAGGGTGGCTCAATTATAGGAATTAATATTCAACAAAGAGATTGTGACTACTCAAAGTTTAAAAAAAAGTCTGCAACTTAAGGAGGAAGAGTTAGGTTGCCCACCTTAAGTTTACAGATAGTAAAGAAAAAAAAGAAAATACATTTTGGGCCACCACAATGTTTCAATAACTGTACAATGTGCTCCTTAAACATCTGCTTATTGCAAAGAAAATCATCTAAAGTGATTTCCACCAACTAAACCCAATGTAAGCAAGCAAACCTATAATTTTAGATTGCAGAAATCTCTTTACCCAACTTCACAGTAGGTGAGCGTAGAGCCTATTTCGACACTATGCAGGTAGACAAACAGGGATATCAATGACCACTCCACACTCCTCCATCATAACATACAAGTAGATAAGTTGCGTACATTCGCCCATTATGATGTATGGACATTACGAGCCAAAGTTCAAAACTGGTATAGCTAATCAGTCGACGTCACGGCTGCGAGCGTCCCTGACTCGAGCCACTCAGCACTCAGTTGAACACTCGGCAACGAGCAGTGCGCGCGCGGTCTCACCGCGAAACGCGCGTCTGTACAATCGCATTTATTTATATATACTTACTTCTTTGTGACGTACGAATGACGAACTGAGTTTCTTAGTTAAATAAAATCCATTGTGTTTTGTCAAAATGAAAGTGGACAAAGAATTGAGCCTTCCGGGGCCAGTGGACACTAAGCCCATTATCTCCGACAGGAAAGGGAGTCTGAAGGTGACCATCACTCCGGCACAGCACAAGACCCTCACACATCTGCCAAAGAGGCCGCCAGTGGACTTGGCGTTCACTGATCTCACCTACAAAGTGCAGGAGGGAAGAAAAAGCAGTAAGTACATTATTCACCTCTGTTTGAGAAAACAATCAGTTTGAAACAATGGCAAAGTATGATAGATTGCCACTATTAATTCCATTTACGTAAATAAGTGTCTTTAATTATTTAAATAACAAAGATAAAGAGTGTTTCTAACGATGTCTAAATCATTCATTATTTCCGTGATAATTAGACGTATGCGATACCTATGACCTCAATGATTATATTTCCTCAAACTCGCAAGATTACGTTCGATTCGATGTTTGTATTTATTAACATGAGAATTAAATCCACAAAAACAATCATAATTGGTAATTGGTTCTCTCATCTCATCAAATTTGAATTACTCGTCAAGTTTTAAATTAAAACTCGTTATACCAAACAAAATTCTGGCAACCTTCCTCAAAATATGTTACAAGAGATAATAAAATGACAAAGAACGATACTAAACTTGGCTAAGTTTCTGCACATAATAAACGCATATACACGGCGGAAGAGATACAATACTTTGAACTCGAGGGAGTTAGATCAGGATAACCTTTCACGCAACCCTCACAGAAAGCAAAAACTGCAGATTTACGAATAATCAATACTATCCTGTAAAAGGAAAGGGGTAGGAAGATCTAACGTTAAGATAAGACGACAAAGGAACATCCTCAATCAGTTGTTACTATCATGATGATAAAAAAATCATGAGACTTTCACACAGCAAGTTACTGTGCTATGTTAATCCCAAACAGCGTTTCGGAGCCCTTTTAAATCCTCTATTTCCTCATTACCATAAGAATTGGGGTGACCCAACACTCATCGAGTGGGCTACACGTAAGGTCAGGATCGAAAGAGCACTCAAAAATAATCATCACTGAGCACTTTTTCTCACTACTTACCCCATCCAAGTTTTCGGCTAGCAAGTTAGCCTGATAGTTTTAAAGATGTTAACGTTTCTTTGGCTGTAGATATGTAAATACACACTCTATTATGCTGGCAGTTTGTGCCCGTGTCTCCCAAGGAATAAGGAAGTTCTTCTTGTCGCTTTTCGGTGTTTCTTTCTCACTGAAAAAAAAATCGTCTTTTGCTATATTCGGATTATCCTTGTCAATTTTACCGTCGCAATAATTTGAAGATGTTGTTACAGCTTAGTAGAAGCTAAGATTCAAATCTGAGTCTAACTTGTTTTTATAACACTTAATTAGAGACTCGTCTAAGTGGTATAACTTGAAGTGATATTAATAACAATCCCAATGCTAATTACTGTTTTTATAACATCTTAAGATAAAAACAAATCTCCAAACACGTCCATACAAAAGTCAATGCTTTTATGCCTGTAATTTTCGAGTTCCTCGATTTAAATAAGCAATCATGCATATTATTATCCTGTGATCGGAATCTGTTGCTAGTCCTTTCCTCAAGCACGTTGTACTATCGTTGCATATCAAGGGATCCGGTCGTGTTTCTTTGTTTTCCTTGTTTCCTGCTACGTTACTGATTATTGTTCCATCGAGGTTTCCGCGCGACGGTTACCAAGACACTGTTTACATTCAGCTTGGAAACGGAGCCTTACAAAATACTAAACTTTGATGACTGTTATTTCTCTTTAAAACTGCAGTGCTCTGTTGTCTTGCTTGTTTTTTGGGACGGGAGTCA
Organism: Brachylomia viminalis; assembly: GCA_937001585.2. Lineage (NCBI taxonomy): Eukaryota > Metazoa > Arthropoda > Insecta > Lepidoptera > Noctuidae > Brachylomia > Brachylomia viminalis. The sequence continues at coordinate 5,031,731 of OW443302.2, read as the reverse complement.
GATCCATAGTTTCAACTTCTTATTCCAACTTTGTTTCAACTTCAACCATAATTATTGCTACTTTTGTAACGAAATTACTATCATTGCTGTCCCAGGCAGCAGGTCAGGTATCTTTACCCTTGTCAATCAAGGCTATGACGTCTCTGACCTGATTGAAGCGTTTAGTAGACTTTGCTGCATCGTCGGCAGTAATTATGCACATTATCCGTTTACCACAGCCATTACAAAACATGATTAAATCTTGCTAAAGTAGTAGGTGCTACTACTAAGTATTTCAACGTTGTTAACTGTGATGTCTACATAGCATTCATTTTTTGTCTTGACTTTTCTTGTCTTCACCTCAAATCCAAGTTTAAGATGGTACACAATAAAAATACTCAGCTGAATTTGAAACAGAATTTTGACCACAAATCTAACGGAATTTCTTCGTAACTAGGTTCAGTTGAAAAGTATATTTTTTAGTAAAGTGAAAGTACGTTTAGAGAGTTTGATGCTCTTGTACATTCGTACATCATTTTTATTTAAAAAATACTCCATTGCTAATGCTAACACGCCAATGTCTCGGGAACATCCCGAGCTTACCACGAACAAAATTTTACGTAGCTGCAACGCCACAACCAGTTTATTAACACTACAGCTTAACTTCAAGTTTATTGAAAAGTACATCTAGTTTAACTAAATCTGTATATTAATCACCCAAGATTTCTAGTTTCTTTAACATTATCTGATCTCCCAACTAGATATGTAATTCAAACAAAACAGGAATTTCGAGACGTGTATTCTTGCAATTCCTATAGACGGTCGTCCCGACGTCAACTAGGCTAGTCGAGTAGTAATATTAATGAAACGGCTAAGGAAACACTCATTGGTACGTATAGGTAGGCGTCCACCAAGCAATTTACCTCTTCCGTTGTAATTGGTAATGCCCGGTTATATGCCTCTATTATGTTCAGTACCACTTGTAACATGACATTGTGGTTTTGAAATCTTATTCTTATTAACATTTATGGGATTGTTAACATTAGCTGCTTATGCTGCTTCTGTATGATGTGTAATTGTCCCCATAAAAATGACATGTTTTAGTAATAACCTGAGTTGATGATTTGTCAGACTGTTGATTATGTAAGAAATTATTCTAAGATATTCAAAATAGTCTGCGCTCAAGCTAAATCTATATTAATATTGTAACAAAATTATTATTTCTAAGAATAAAATAAAAGCATTGTGGCAGATAATTAACAAAGAAACTGGAAACACAAAAGAGCGAGATCAAAATGAATTATTGTCTCTAAAAATTGATAATGAAACCTTCTCAGATAAGTTAAAAGTTGCTGAGACACTAGAAAATTTCTTTACCAACATACCAAAAGAAGTTACGAAATCTCTCCCCTCATCATCCATATTAGCTGAATGTCTAATTAACTGCTCCCAAATTACGATGTTTTTTTTTGTGTACATTCTTCTTTGACATAATCCAGATTTGTTATAGTTGTAATGGCAATCATATCATCTGCTTTAAATGGGCTTTTATTATTTTATTTACCTTATATATAGATTCTTTGTATTTTGTGAATATGAGAATGTTGTAGGCCTAACTTGTAAACTTAAGATTTGTAGACCATTTTCTATCTTGTTAAGTACTAGGGCGTATTGTTATTGACAGGCCTGCACTGCCCATACATATAAACACTGTAATTTGAAAACATTGTAAAAGCCAATTCTTTTTAAAAGAATAACCGTGGAATTTCTTGTCCATACATACATACATACCATGTCTTCTTCTCCATACGGAACGACCAAGTGCCCATGTAGGTTTTTACTTTGAATTAAACGATAATTGTTAAAGGTTACTCCTTAAAAACGTTACAACGGTGATTACTTCCTAGGCAAGTTTATATTACTATCTACATATTCTACATGATTATTTGGCGTATAGCTTATTGGCGATCTTTCCATGGACCATGACACTGATAGATAAAAAGGTTGTGACTGTATTTTAAGTCCCGGAGGAGTAATATAGCAAGAACGAATAAAACAAAATGCTTTGGTTGCGTTTGTTGTAGTGATTCCTTTCGTCTAAAGCTTGAAAATTAATCAATTGAATCAATTTTAAATATTATTTTTATCTTAACAGTTGCTTCACTTTATGGCTAAGTTGACTCACTTCCATATTTTTATAACATTGGGATACACTAATATAATTGAGATATATATATATGTAAATATATTATATATATTATCTTGGGATATCATTCACTGGCCTAAACTTAACATTTTATCGTAACTCGTAAAGTAGTGGATGTAGATAAACACGTATTTATAAAGTCTTTCTTTATAGTCATTAGTTATATGAAAGGAATCTATATATTTTTATCGGCGAAGAAAAGAATATAAACAATAATTTTCACAATATACAGCTGATGCAATGGTAACGGCATATGATTTTCTAGGAATTGTAGAGAATTTGTAAGTTCTGTCTTCATATCAGAAGTAATAGAAGAAAAAGTGACTCGAAATATATAAATAATTGTAAATCCTATTAGAAAGTCCTAAAATAAAATAGATACAGAATTTCACGTCCCGGAAGTACAGAAGGAAACGAAAAAAATGCAAGTTATTTACTGCTGATAAACATTGTAAATTATAATTTATCAAATCAGCAAATCCAAATCATTACCAATATAATTATCTCTTATTGTATCGTGATCGGCTATAATAGATTATGTTGCTAGTTCATCATTAATGTCGTAAGTTGGTGTAGTTTTTTGTTCGTAAATATTTCAGAATCTTAATACTGTTTTAAAAGGTAGTCTATCGAATTCCTTATGATTTTTCTTTGTTGTCTTTCAAACAAAATGTTTGACTTTTGTTGTCATTATTTCGATGTAGTTGAATGCATCGTTACACCATTGTTTAATCAATACCGTGATGGTTTCAAAATATTACGCATACCTATGAAGTTTATTTAAGCATTGGGATACAGTTGCATGTTCGTAGTCAATTGGTGAACTTCATCTTTCTTGAAATAAATCATCTCATCATGAATTTTTACTTTCTCGTTTAAACGAGGAATACTCTTACCTATAGCCTCGGTTGTTCCTACGTTTTTCAGCATTGTTAACTATCATATTTGGAGACATCTCCTTGCCAATCACTACAACACCTCAATTGCATAATATATTTTCTTTCACACATTGCAGGATTTTGAAAGAAATTTGTAATCCATTGCTGCATAATTATGTTCGAAAAATTCGTCAGTTTGACAACGTACAGCACGCAATGAATGTATTGAATTATCTAAACGAAAGTCATTCCAATTAACCCGCAGGTGTACTGATTGTACTAAAATTTGATGTAGTAACACCGAAGATTAGGTAAACATAATCAGAAGCCCTATTATAGTGGTATTTATCTACAAAAGTATCGCATTTTAAAAGTCAAATAGCCACGATGGATGATATCATTTAAGTTAATTCTTTAATCTTTTGATAAGAACAGGTAGGTAATTCTTATCGTTATAATCAAGGCACGAATATTGAGAAACGGCCATTTTTTTAATTAACCCTGCATAGTTTGAAAGATAACATATTTACGATAGTTCCATGCTTGCGATCACTAATATGATTTGATAGTATTTGGTACAATTTGAATATTTCTATCTTTTATCTCAACATAAATGATAATAGTAATTGTTTTTGTTGTCTCTTCTTATGAACTTGGTCTTGGGATGTTATGTTTAACGTTATCATAGTTTTGGATAAGTTATCTTATTTAACCCAATTACAATTAGCAGTTTTCTTACGACTTTTATTAAATCTTTTGTTAGTGTGTAATTAATTAGTTGTGGGCTAAACAAATATTTTTATACGTAATGAAAGTAACATTAACATTTAATGCACCAACTCTCATGTCGATAATTGCATGCGCAAACACATTGTGGGCTCTGAAATATATACAATGAACAGCTATAATATATATGTATGCTATCATAGGGAAAACCACACCTTACTTACCTATATGGTTAAGTGGCCATGGCATTCTTGTATCTCTGCTTAAATTAAATGTTAACAGGGAAATAAACCAAGACATCCATCAATCCATTACTTACTTTTAAAATTTTATTTACTTACTTATTTATTACACATAACATCACGGCTTGTTTCTCTGAAGGGTAGGGCAGAAGTGTACATAATAGTACACCCTCATATCGCCAGTAATAAGGGGCGAGCCAATTCATTATTAATCGACACAATTTGAAAAAGGTTAATATTGCATTACCTGTAATTAAATGTTAGTTTAGGAATTTCCATAATACGATTTTTTATTACGAAACAGATTAAGTTCGGGAAGAATATTAATTGAATTACCGCGTCGATATCACGATTGAATAGTTTATTTTGTATCATTTGAATAGAATTGAACCTCATAAGTCCGATTCGTCAGTTTGGCTGTATTTTACCAATTGTTTTATTGTACCCTTCCAAAGCCGGTTTCCCTTTGGTCATTCACAAAGGCCTGAATTTAATACACATAACATAACATCACGCCTGTAATCCCTAAAAGATCAGGCAGAGGTGTACCTATAGTGCATTCGCCAGCACATCAGGTTATACAAAACTGTAAAATTTCTCCAAATGAACCTTAAAATGTTGAAGGTTATGTTCAAAATCGAATGAGAAAATTTGACAGTATGTGGTAACTTGACCTGCTGCTGTGTGTACATCCACATTATCTAGACCTGAATACTATAGTTGCATTTATAAATTACTCGCTGTTGCGGTGGCTTCGCCCGCGTGGAGGTCAAAAAAGATACCATGGGAACGTATTACCGATTTAAAAAGTATCCTATGTCCGAACGCAGGTCATGGTCTATCCGTGTGCCAAATTTCATCCAAAACCGTTCAGCAGTTAAGGCGTGAAAAGGTATAGACAAACGGACAGACAGATTTACTTTTGCATTTGTAATAATAGCATGGAATAGTATGGATTTTAGTCTTTTTGCAATCATGTTTACCAAGCAAAGGTTTGATCGTGTTCATAGCGATAAATGAAATGCGTTTCTAGACCAAGGCTCTGGTTTTTTGTTGCCGACTGACATAGGTCTGTGACTGTGAGGTTGCCACACTTTGTATCTTGCCTTTTGTTTTGTTAGACATAATATCATTGTTTTATGGTAGAACTTCTCGAAAGATTCAATTTTGAGCACGAATGTGAATGGCTATAAGATTTGGGGAAGACCAACGAAACGCTAGGAAAGGGGGTCACTACCGAGATAAATATCTACTGATCGAGAAGTATGGGAAAAAATACATTTTGCGCCGACTACAGATATATTTAGATAAGGACAGGAGAATGATGCAGCATGAATGGTGAACAGTGGTGGCCCAGTGATAACGGCCGCGACGCTTTACTTTGTGTAATTTATTTCATCACCATTGCTCTCAAATCGGCGACGAAAAACATCGTGAGGAAACCGGCATGTCCTAGAATCAAACATTCGAAGACATGTGGCATCTACCAACCCGCACTGCACCCGCATAGTGAATTACGGCCCACTCCCTCTCAGTCTGATTTTACAAGAGAATGATCAGTTGTGTGTTAATTTGACGATTATTCTCAATTAGAATCTGAGCTCATCACAACATTCATTCATTCATACTCATCTCAGGTAGGAAAACGAAAAATTAAATACCATGTCCTTTTTTTTACACCATGTTGGTATTTTATGTTAATAAACGGGAAAATGTTCAATGTTAATGCAGATTGCAGGTTAATGACCGAATGTTGACTTAAAGGAAGGTAAACATGCCACATTATAATGACAATTCAGTGAAATGAATGACATTTTACTTTAATTGTTGATCTCGATCTTTGGAAGAGTCAGGAAGAGGAAAATATTAAAACAAGGAAATGGCAAATACTTTCTTTGAGTACGAACCAACTGGTAGAATTAACTGAAAACGAATCAATAAAGAATTTGGTAGCTATATTTTGAATCTTGATCTTAATCACAAATCTTTTAGTTATAGTGCTTGTTTGTTCGATATTTCTTTGAGTCGGCACCCTCATTCAGTTTGAGACACTGATTTGCTGAAATGTCAAAATACACTCCAATAATTTATTCTTATTTGAAAATTCCCTAGTTTTGCTTCCATCATAAGCAACTAGGGAATGTTTAGAAATATTGGTGAAAAGCTTGAACGAGTTTGACTTGAAAAACGATAACAACTTCGTTGATCGGGAAAACCGATTTCTGTTTCACTCTTCAGTCCCACTATGTCTTCTGTCATTGTTGTGGACTATGGTGGTCAAATTTATCATCATTTTAAGATAGCTAGCTATATGGTAGTTTTTTCTTGCGCTGTATATGTACTTTGTTTTTTATTTTCTTCTGATAATTACAAGTCACAAACTTTCAAGATTGTTGTGCTCCAAGAGCTGGTTTGCATTTTCTTCCATTCGAACTGGATTTCCATATCATTATCATGTTTATTTAAGTAAATGATTCGTTTTATTCCGTAAGTATTAAAAGATCAGCTAGATTGATGTGGCTTTATAGATAAGTTATCTAATTGACATGTTTTTATGTGACCTCGATGGCTCTTAACGCGTAGGCCATTACTGGCTCTATCTAATTAAATCTAAAGCAATTTATATAAAAGAGGTAAATGTGGTTGGGGGCCATGTTTCTTCATCATGGAAAATTGTTTTTAATATCGTAGAAGCACGACTGGTTCGTCCAAGTTTGTATACAGGGTCAAATTAAATTAACTAGCTAAACTCTGCAATCGTGATGGGTACACGATACACGAAAGCAAGATTTGATGTTATTTTTTAGGGGTACGACCAACCGCCATTAGTGTTGTTACTTGAAGTATGAGATGAGAAAATATGTTTTATCGTGTTTACGTATCGATACGCATGACGTCTGTGAAACTTACAAAAAAAAAACTATTTTTTAAAACTAATATTTCAAGTGAATATACCTACTAATTGCGGTTGAAGACCCCATAAAGAAAATCAGCAAATTAATTTATTATTTGTATTATCATGTTTAGATATCGATACTCATCACGTCTGCGGAGTTTCGCTAGCTAATTTAATTTAACCCTGTATATTACGTAGGCATATACTTTAAGCTTTTGGATTTGAGTGAGTTTTATCGATGTGGTTGCACAATTTCTTTTTGTGGCAGTTGCTGATACGAATACGAAACATTATTTTACTACAAAAAAATATGTTCGATTCTGGTTCAGGAATGTAGTCTTTCTGGTTTATCCCTAAATATCTGCATAGTACCAAACAGCCGTTTGTCTGTAGGTATATTCCTTTAGTACTTCTAAACTACTTGATGGGTTTTGATGCCGTTTTCAAGATCGTTTAGACTTGCTCCTTGAAGAAATTTTATCATTGAAAAAAACTGACGATAAATAATGAATACGTGCGAAGCTTGAGCGGTCGGCATATACAGGGTTATTGGTAAAACACCATCAACCTCTTAAGGGGGTCATTGTACTCATCATTATGAACATAGGGAAATTAAGATTGCTATCAGTCTCTCCGTGACCACGGGCCTTAGAAAGCAGGCCTAGTAAATAGCAATATTTGTTTATAGCATTATATCCAGCGGGGTAATTGCGTAACACAAATAAAATGGCAATCGATTGCAATGTATTTCATTTTGACAGTTTAGCCACGTGCATTACGTTGCTGAGCGACGAATATTTCAAACCTATGAAGTAACGGATTAGGAATTTCCTTCAAACCCTTGGATTGTAATTGGAAGTGTGTTACGTAGCTAGGGTGCAGAGGTATCGTTTATAGAATGAGTATAGTAATAAATACTTTATATGCTAATGGCAATTGTAAACTTGATGCAAAGACTTAGCACAATAACGACATTGAATGACGAAAAATTTAAACAATTAATTAATAAGTTATTGTCTTTGTGGAGCGAGAATCACACAGTAATTGTCAGTAAAAATAGCGAGGATCACTTTACTAGGCAAAAAGCAAGGATTAATTAAAGAATGGTGTCTTCAGACATTTCTTGCGGTGTAATTAAAATTGATGGCTTTGCATGGAACTAATGATAAAGTGTAACGTGTTCCAAGTGTGCGTTTGACCCTTGTACCTACTGCAATGTGCAATGTTATTGTAGTCGGCGATTACGACACTAATCAAGATGCAGAAGTAAAACACTCTTTTATAACAGTTGCTTAGTTTATAGATGATCATGTCAGTTGGTAAATCTACCAAATTAAGAAAGTTTTTATAAAAAAATCTCTCTTAGCGACAAACTTAACTCGTACTCTTAGCCTTATTTACGCGATGCAAATTTCTTGCTTGATACGGTGCAACTTTTATTGTTGTTCAACTATGGGATGCCACAGGCAATTCAAACGCACCGTGTATATCAGGCTTTAGGTATGAATAGGTAGTTCTGGAAAAACAATTCGATGAACGATTAGGTACGACTGAACGAGAGATTCGCTTTTAGATTTTCTATATATAGTTTTCCTTATTCCTCCTTGGTCATCTTTCCTTATACAACTTTCTTCGTTCTTTTGCAAGAGTACTTGAAGATGTAGTACATATTATTAGAATAACAAATAGCAAGGAATGTGCAATACAATCGATAGTGTACAATCTAAAGCCCATATCGAGTGGACTTTGCAAAGCATGAGTAATGTTTGATGAGACAAACAAAGGACTAGCTTACGTGGCAGATGTAAAACAGTCTATTTACATTCAAGTTAAATCCAAATCTGAACTTTTGCGGCGTTGAACAGAATATAATTCAAATGAACAGTTTGTGTAGCAAATAGGAAGGAGGAAGTCGAGTGTTTGCACATCTTATAGTAAAACCTGTTTGAAAAGCAGAGGTAATAATTTTATTGACGTTTATTTTGTGTGAACTCGTTGTAACGTGTGAAACTGTAAGAATTGGATATTAATATTTAATTACATATACATACTTTATTACAACTGCGTTCATTGTACCGCTCTCTTTGAATACACATGGTCATTTGTAATACGTCGGCAATCCATTAAGGGGATGTAGGGGAGGTTATTTTCAACCAAATGACCCCTTACGGCCCCTGTGCAAATGTCAACCATTTTCCAGTAATTTGATATTTTATATTTTTTTCAAGATATCTGGTATCTTATTGTATCTCGTAGGATAGTTGAGAAGTTGTACATATTTTTGGAATGTTTTGTCGATAAAGGATATCCATGTTTTTTTTTTTTTTTCAGAAATCAACCATTTTAGTCAAATTACCTGTTAAAAATTGTGAAAATTGTGTGCTCTGATTTAAAAAAAGATGAAAGATAATTGGCATAAATAGAAGCAAATAATAAAAAATAAACAAAAATCATGCATTGTTTTTTTATACATTTTCAAAGTTGTATACCGCCAAAAAATTATAAAATATCAAATTGACATTTGCATAGGGGTCGTAAGGGTTCATTTCGTTGCAAACGACCTCCACTACAGCCCCTTAATGGATTGCCGACGTATTACCAATAACCCTGTTTATTGCGTACTCCTGTGTATTGCGTACTGCGAGTGCCGTTCGAAGCATATAGAAGATACACAACTAACACAACTTTTGCTTGCGCGAACAAAGAAGTAAGATCTTTCTGTCCGTCTAAATATGGGCTCAATATGTTAGATATCGTGGTAAAAGTATCGTTTTTATTCGGAAAATGTCCAATAACATGGACATAGATCAGAAATGCAAGACCAACGTAAATTAAGAATAAAAACTTAGCATCTCCAAGCGGATCTGGGAAGATGCAAGCAGTAGATATCAATTTCTATACTGCGCAAGATGTAATGTAAGTGAGGCTCGAGACATCAGGCGAGGAAAACCGGTTACCCTAATGGTGTTAGTGTTTACTTAGCAACCACAGTGTGCCGTGCAATTGCAATATTTCAAGGCAAATACAGTAGTATTCATTAAAAAACAGAGAGTGAAATATTCTTTTCAATTTCATTACGTCCATCATTAGTCAAATGTCTAGTGATTTATGGCTTCGAACATCAATGTTGAATACTAATTGAAAATTGAACGGTCTTTGAACTTACAGAAACATAATCATTACTTTATTTTTATTTTTTGTCTCAATATCATAGTTGCCAGTTGGCAATTTGGCTTACCTAGATATCTTGAGCTTTACTTACACCTTTGTTGAGAATTTATTCAAAATCATTAGCAAAATATGGTTTGATTGTATAGCCGGCAAGAACAATTGACGGGAAATGCTGTTAAAGTAGTGATCCATTTGACTTTAAAATTATGTAAGTATATTGTCATGGATATTGTTTTTTTTAGCAGGACTTCGTTTTTTCAAACAATTTAGCTAGAATTCATTATTTACGTTATCGCGATCGGTTGCATTATCCTACTAATCTTTCTAATAAGAATCCCGAATCCATGAGCCAAGCCTGGTGGTAGTATTATTGTCGTAACTGCTGTGGGCTATGATGGAATCCATCTTCAGCATTAGACGGATAACAACGTAGTGTTGTCATATAATCCGGAAAAACCCATAACTTAACTAATATTTGATTGCTTGCTCACTCACTCATACTCACCACTTCGGATTGAGTATCAAACGAGGAAGGCAAATCTATCTCTGAGTTCTGGCATTAAATTTTTTTTGGGCCGTCCAGGCTATAAATACGTATACAACATTTTTTTGCACAGGCGGGTTTGTGAACTGTATAAAAACACGACCTCTAAACAACAACATATTTAATAATAATAACTTAATGCTCTGTAATTACTTGAATTTTGAAGGCTCTTGCTGTTGTTTAATCTTTTAATTTGAAAGGACCGGCGACAATTCTATTAATAAAAAAAATTAAATAAAAGTTATATGTAGGCATAGTCAAGGCTATAGACTGCTCCAATCTAAATTTTTGGCTGGTGTTATAAAATAAGATATTCTTAATTAGCTTAAGGATATCCAATATCCTCTAGTTTCCTGAAGAACGACGTTTTAGCATTTTGCAGATCATTGATGAAGCAAGAGATAGGCTCCAAAAAATCTGAGTAAGGGTCCGAAAAACCCAAGTTGCCAGGCGTAACGGTTGTCACTGCAAATTAATGCTACTATCCTTCTTCATACCTTATGGCTAACAAACCTTTTCTTTCCCCTAGATGTGAAGACTATCCTCAAGTCGGTCTCCGGCCGACTACGGTCCGGCGAGCTGACTGCCATCATGGGACCCTCTGGCGCCGGAAAATCCACACTACTCAACATTCTCACAGGATACAAGTAAGTGAAGAATTCTATTGTAGCCCTGCCAATATTATACCAGATCTAGAGACTAAGCTGGCACGGTTTGATGGCGACGGCTGTTCTTCATTTTGTTTATGCAAATCTAAAGCTAGTTTTGTAAGTTCCGTAGAATTGTGTATATGAGCCTCCACCTTTTACCGGTCTGAGGTAGTTCTACAAGGTGCCAAATAATGTATATTGTAATAAGGATACTAAGAGATTGAAATAGATATTTCACGAAGATAATTTGGATTTCGAACTTATTTAAGGCACACATGAAACAAATAGATTGGGTTCGCAGGAAATACCTGATAAAGTATGACAAGTAGTAAATGCAAATTGCATAATTGTGTCAAATTGATAAACACAGATAGTTGATGTTTCGAATTGATTACCACGCTCATTTTACGACGATATCCCATTACAAAATGGTGGAATGCTCGTGAAATTAAAATTTGAATTGACTTTGTGAAGAAATGTATTTTGATGCAAATGCCAAGAAACATATAATTTGAATATGGTTAATAAGCGTTGGATCATGGATGTAATATACTGCAAATAATTAAATAACCTGGTATAATAATGAATACTAATGAATGCTGATATTTGCGCTGCAATGATCCAAGCGTACGCTAAAATTGAGAACCACAAACAATAACTTAGCGCTTATCTACGTGGTTTGACCCATCTTGACTTGCATTTTTCGCGGCTGGGATGAATGAAATGACCAAACCACAATACTCTCGTTTTATTAGTAGTAGGCGTTTGCAACGACCTCACCAACCCACTTCAGACGACAGTTGTACTAGAAGTCATACCACAATTTTAAATTCATCATGTATGTGTTACAAAACTTCCCAACTTACGTCACTTGTACTAAATAAGTCTTGTACTTACTCATGTACCTATAATGTACATCTGTGATCTCCTAATGTCATCGTTTCTAGGATAGTTGGCGACTTGCGACAGCCGTTATGCAATTTGAACGCATAAGCAAACTATGCCAATCCATACGTTTTGCTTGAATTAATATTAATATTTATTAGAACTAGTTTCTTCTTGACAGTCTCACCAAGGATCTTCAATTTCTGAAATTAAATTAATGGGTCAACATTTTCTTTCTCTATGTTCTTCAAAGATTTAGTAGACGTTTATTGGATTTATTTTTACTCAATTTAGTTAATTCATCTTTCTCAATGCTTTAATGTGGTTATTGGTTACCTACGCTGCTTTATTTACTGTACCAGTGATTCGCTCCTGTGGGCCTACTCCCTAAGCACGAAGTCCGTCGTTTTCGCCGAAGTTATGGACGTTTCCTTATCCGTATCGCTTACGGACATAAGAATAGTCCGGGGCCCGCACTAAAAATTAATGCAAAACGTTTAGGCAGTTGCCCTTACTCCCGATGTGTTTTTGCCCGTCCGGAAAAGTTAATTGATCGGGGGTAGGTTTCACTTTTAAGTATCGAACTACTTTCGGACGGACCAGTATCCTCGTTGACGGACTTAGAGAGCAGGCCCCCTGCTTCGCACGGTATTTACAACTTGACAAAACATCAAATTTATATCTAAACTATTATAATATTATAAAGAGAAAAGATTAAAAAAAAAAATATGATTGTTTGTTACGCTTTCACGTTAAAATGGCTGAACGGATTTGAAAAAAAATCAGCTGTTCCCTACATTTTGAAGGGTTATGCAAACATAAATGTAGGGAACAGCTGATTTTTTTTTGTGATTTCAGTTTTGGTCCCATAGTAAAAGTTGTTCATAATGATGAGTACAATAACCCTTTAAAATATTGCCCATGAATTCAATTTCACTCTGTATATTTTGCACATAAACCTTCTGGCATAACTCAAAATTAGTTGCGCAGATCAGAAGAACAACGCGGTCACAGACAAGCAAGAAAAGCGGCTTAAGTATTTGAATGTACAGGACATTCACATCTCATACGATAATAAAAAAATTTTTTACAAAAAAATAAAACCGACTTCAAAAAAACCCTACAAGCACTAAAAAGTTAAAAATAATACTATCACCTAACTATGCTAATAAACCTAACCTAACCTACGATTAACCTATAATAAAATTTTACAATTTTTTGGAGTCGGTGCCAAACTAAGTAATGAAACGACTAGTAATTTCAGAGTATTTATCCGTTTTAGTACAACAAAACTCGATAGATGGCGTTGTCATTTCTGAATCGCGCTATGGTTACGTTACCGGCATTTCTATAAGTAAGGTTGCTACACAACTGGTATTTATGTTCACGTGACTCTAAATTTAGAAGTTAATCGTCGAACTCCTTGCTTTTCTTGCGTTGTTAGTGTTACATTGTGTAAACTGTGTTAATTCTGATTTTATTTTTATTGATTTGTATGTAATTTACGTAATAATATACCATTATTATTAAGCATTAACGTTAGTTTATTTTTGCTATTTGTCTAATTATTAGTTATATGTAATTTATCTTAAACTATTTTTGTTGTTTTCTATTTGATTGAATACTTAGTAACTGTAAGATTTATGTTTTATTTTTCTTGTTTTAGTCTGTAGGTGTAGGTACTGTTTGGCACCGACTCCAAAAAATTGTAAAATTTTATTATAGGTTAATCGTAGGTTAGGTTAGGTTTATTAGCATAGTTAGGTGATAGTATTATTTTTAACTTTTTAGTGCTTGTAGGGTTTTTTTGAAGTCGGTTTTATTTTTTTGTAAAAAATTTTTTTATTTGTTAATTTTTAGTGACATAAATTAATCTTATAAAACATGGGTAGGCCTAGTAAAGATGCTTCTCGTATGAGAAACCTACGTCGAAATGAAACTGAGAAACAAAAAAGTAAACGATTGAAAGAAATTAGAGAGAGAAATGCTCAACGCATTTCGAATGAGAACCCTGACCAACGTGAAAATAGACTTGAAAAGCAGAGGACCTATATGTCACGTAGGTTGAATAAGGAGAGTCAAGAAGATCATAATCGTCGACTTAGTTTGATTCGTACTCGATTGGCCACTGAAAGCCAAGAAGATTACGATCATCGTATATCTTTAATTCGTAATCGATTATCTAATGAGAGCCAAGAAGATTACGATCATCGTCTATCTTTAATTCGCCATCGATTATCTAATGAGAGTCAAGAAGATTACGATCACCGTCTATCTTTAATACATACTCGATTGGCTAATGAAAGTCGAGAAGAATACCACCATCGTCTTTCTATAATACACGCTCGACTAGCAAATGAAACTGAAGAGGAACGGTCACAACGATTGAGTGGCGTACGTATTCGTATTAGTCAGAGGCTGCTTAATGAAACGCCAGAAGCCAGAGTCGAAAGATTAAATGTCGTTCGAGAAACAGCCAGAATTAGAAGAAATATGTTAAGTATCGAACAATTTCGGGAGGCGATCAATATTTTTGCAGACGTACCATGTACAGTATGTAATAAGGCTTTGTATCCACAACAGCGTGTAAATTTGCAAACAACGATTTACAGCTCAATTTTGCCACCAGAATTAGTAGGTAATATAATTATAACTTGCTGTCGCTGCTCCAATAATATAAGAAAACGCAAAACACCACCCCAAGCGTATTGGAATAAGTTAACTGTTAGTTCTGTACCGCAGGAATTAGCTGATTTAACGGAAATCGAAAGACGGTTTTTGTGTAGAGTAGTACCCTTCCTTAAAATAATAAAGCTACAAAACCGTTTCAGTCAATATTGGTGCAAAGGGCAAGCAATATTATTTGCTCAAGATGTTGTTGAGCTTGCGGAACAATTGCCACTTCGGCCTGACCAGGCTGGATTAATTTTAGTGGTGGAAAGCTTAGAAAACGTTCAGCGTTCCAAAGAGTTCATAATAGATTCTGATAGATTAAACAGAGCTTTAAATTGGTTGATGACAAATAATATTTTATATAGAGACGTGCGTCCATATTTTAACAGAAACATAGACATTACTGAAATTGTACAAGTAGTTGACGAACCAACAACAAACCGAAATTCTGGAACAATTACGACTGTTTGTCATTACACCAGTTTAAACGAAAATGTGGCTATTCTTCGCGGTTCATTTCATCAAGGAGATGAAAGATTTAGTTCTGAATCACGTGGTAGGCAATGCACTGCAATTGCAACTATTTCTTGTATAGCTTTTTGTAGTCATGATCCCAATTTATTGTGCAGAAGCGACATCGACTACATAGTTATTGTAGGAGATAACTATTATCATGACTGCATCAACACTCGACCACATCTTAGCACTGGCGAAGTCAATCCGGAATATCTTGCTGCTACTGAACTTCTATCACGGGTTGTTTATAACAGACAAACATTTCATATAAGCTGCTACGAACAACCTATTTACAATGGCCATATAACTAATGACGACAGTGAAAACGGTTTCCCTAACTTAAAAAATGCGTTAGCAATTTTTTTCAGAGAACATTCTTTCGGTTTGTTAACAATAAATTCTTCTACATTAGCTGTGCATCGTAGAAGTCAGTCTACATCTGATACATATTGGCTGTTTGATTCCCATGCACGCGGTGCTAAAGGTGTTAAAGCACCATTAAGAGGCACTTCCTGTTGCATGCGGTTTAACAATATTGATAAACTACACGCTATTATATGCCGAAATTTGGTTGTCAAAAAGTCCGTGAACCGTGACTATACATTAAATGTTTACTCATTAACATCTTTACAAATTACTCCAGAAATGCCCCTTGCAGGAACGTCCCTTCAAGATAATAATATACCAAGCGCAACTAATGGACAAGCGGATCCAGAACATACCCCAACTGTTAACGAGCATCGAGCACTAGTCGAGACAAGGACTATAGAAACTACTAGTATGCTTCGTAATATTGACGAAGTAGTACCAAATTTAGATAGTGTTATAGACTTGTCTAATTCTGACTCAGAACCCCAATTAAGACTGGCAGAAATCACGAGAAAAACAGCACCACCCTTAAATTTAGAACGAGAGCGCAGAATAGAAGAACTTGCATGGTACTTTCTTTTCCCGGATGGCAGAAATGGGTATCAGGAGCAAAGAGAAGTATATATAACACCATTGGATTACTTTCAAAGCCGCGTAATGGGTACTGATAAACGTTTTCATAGAAACGATTATTTATTTTATGCCTTATCAGTGGTCGAGTACTTTCGAGCGAAGTCTAGTGTTTCGGTATCCTGTCGAATGCGCCAAGGCCAAGGAGAACATACTCCTCGAGGTCTTGTTGACAACATGCATTTAACGATGAGGAATATAAGAGGATCCGCTTCATATTGGCAAAGATGCTGTTCAGAGCTTATTGCGATGGTCAGGACATTGGGTCCTCCTACATGGTTTTTGACATTTTCTTGCAATGATTTACACTGGCCTGATATGATGAAAGCATTGCTATTAGCAGATAATCAAGATTCAAGCAAAGAGGGTCAGCTCACATTCCAACAGCGCTTAGACTTGGTTCAAAAATATCCAGTAGTCGTTGCTCGACAATTTTCAGTTCGGGTCAATGCTCTAATGCGATTCTTAAAATCTAATAATGATTGCTTATCAGGTCCAGTTGTAGATTATTGGTACAGAATCGAATTCCAAAACAGAGGAAGCCCTCATCTTCATCTGTTGATTTGGTGTAGCAATGTTCCCGATTTTGCAACCCCAGAAGGTATCAGAGTTATTGAAAGAGTAGTATCATGCAGTGCAAACCCGGAAAATCCTGAATTAAAAGACCTTGTAAATAATGTGCAGATTCATAAGCATACTAGCACTTGCTACAAGAACCGTGATAATCAAACATGTCGGTTTGGTTTTCCAAGGGCACCTAATGACTCTACAACTTGTTTAGGCCCTGATGAAGCCTTGGCAAACCATGGTCGTTTTTGCATTTTAAAAAGGACTTCAGATGAAACTATGATTAACAATTATAATTCAGAACTTTTATTTCTATGGGAGGGAAATATAGACGTACAACCTTGTGGCAACGTCACGGCTGTCTCATATTATGTTGCAAAATACGTAAGCAAATGTGAACCCCATGACACGGGGGAGGTTATACGAGCATCTATAACTAAAGCTAAGAGACAAGGTGGTACCGTGTGGAACCAGTTGTTCTCGGTAGCTATGGCCATTTTGTCTCAACGCTTGGTGAGTGCTCCTGAATGTGCGTATAGGCTTTGTCATCTGCCTCTCAAAATGAGCTCTCGTAAAACCGTTTTCATTAATAGCTGCAGGCCAAATGAAAGATTTCGGCTTTTGCGATTTGAAAGTAACGAAACGTCGGTATATAACAACATCTTTGACAGGTATATACAAAGACCTAACGACTTAGAAAATTTAAGCTTAGCCGAATTTGCTGTGCGTTTTGAAACAGTGTCAAATACGACGTGGAGTGAGGAGGACGGCGATGCAGAATTGAGACAATTAGACAGCGAGCCAACACGGTATATTAAATTACGAGACAATACCAGAATGCGCATTAGAAACAAAGCGGCTGTTTTACGAACTCGTTACTACACACTGAATAGTGATAAAGAAGGATATTATTACAATTTAATAGTGTGCCATGTTCCATTTAGGGATGAAGCCGAGCTTTTATTAGATCAAGAAACGGCAGAGGCGTGCTTCTTACGACGGCAAAATGAGTTAAGGCCATTGCAATCCAATGTTAGTGCAGAACAGTTTGCTCATGCTGAACAGATTATTCAACAAGCTCTTGCTCAAGCAACAGCATTGAATGCTGCTCGTAATATACATGTGCAAGAGAATGCTCCAATTATTTGTGCCGATGAGCAAATTATAGAAGATCTGGATAATTTTTGTGAAGACGTCCCAGATGATCGAGCAGCATTACCTGATGATGTGTTCTTAGCGAATATACGTGGCCTTAACATACAGCAGAGCGAGCTCTTTCAAAAGGTTTCTAGGGCAATAGAAAGTGATCTAAGCGGTGAGGTACATCAGTTACTACTTTTTATCACTGGAGGTGCTGGGAGTGGTAAATCATACCTCTTAAAATTACTAGTCCAACATATTAAACGTTGCTATGCACCAACAGTCGACGTTCTCCTGAAACCCAGTTTTGTTGAAGTTGCTTCGTTGACAGGAGTGGCTGCTCGCCAAATATTTGGCAAGACATTACATTCCCTATTTTCGCTTCCTATTGAAAAAAAAGGAAATACTATGACCCATAAGCGTTTGACGGGACAAAAACTCGAACAGGAAAGACGCAAGTGGCGTAACATGAATTGGCTTGTAATAGACGAGATTTCGATGGTTTCTTATGAAAATTTAAGGATCATTCATTTACGTCTACAAGAATTTAAAAACAACGATAAATTGTTTGGTGGGGTAAACATTATTTTATTTGGTGACATAATGCAGCTACCTCCTGTCAAAGGCCACTGGTGCTTTTTGCAACCCCTGTGGTTGGCGGCTGAAGTGGACTTATGGAAAAAATTCTCATTTTGTGAATTAACCATAAATATGCGTCAGCAAAACGATAGTGAGTTCATTGAACTACTAAATAATTTACGTGTTGGGGAAATGACAACGGCTCAACTGGAGTTACTCTGCGAACGTCGACGAGTACCTTTGACTGGAGAATTTGCTGATGGAGTGGCAGTTCGTATTTATCCTACTGTCCGCCAAGTAGACGCTTATAATGCACATATGATAGCTGACAACGCGAAAACACAGCGTATTTACACGATAAATGCAGTCGATGAATCCCGCGAAATTGCTACTTACGGAAATTTACCTCCCACTAATGTTATTCCTAAAGATGTGAATAATTGTGGAGGTCTTTTATCAACAGTACAATTAGGTATAGGGTCACGAGTTATGCTAAGGCGAAACATTTCTGTTTCCGAAGGGCTCGTAAATGGGGTTATGGGCATTGTGCAAAAATTTAAATGGCCAGCTTTACGAAGAGAGCAGATAGAGGATGGTGAATTACCTGAAGCTGTCATTATAAAATTTGATGACGATACTGTTGGCAATAGGTTAAAAGATTTGGATGGCTGTATTCCAATAACCCCAGTTACAGCTACGTTCCAGGCAACCAGAGGGTACGGCAATGTAGAGCGAAGGATGTTGCCTTTAATCTTGAGCTGGGCAGTCACAGTACACAAGCTACAGGGCACAACGCTGGATAGAGCTGTGATTGACTTAGGGAAGAAAAATTTCGCCAAAGGGCAAGTATATGTAGCTCTAAGTCGCGTGAAAACCTTAGATGGTATTGCATTGTGTGACTTAGACGCTAATAAATTATTAAACAGGCCACATGATGAAAGAGCATTGGCAGAAATGGCAAGATTACGTGAATTATCGTCAGCCATGACGAATTCACAAAATCAATGAGCTGACATCCTTTCATCATCATCATCATCATTTCCGTCAAACGAAATTCACTGCCGCGCATCTCCCATCCAACGAATTCCAGCTAAAATCACGAGGTCATCTGCCTTCCACTTATTAAAAAGTTATGTTGCCTATCCCTGAACCCATCAACAAATCATCAACCAAAATCCATCCATAAATGACGAAGTTATACCCGTACAAACATTAATATATCCGGAGAATGATATTTTTAATGAAGGAAAAGAAAAACTTTTTTGATTTTATTTTTTATAAATTATCATTGGTTCACTTGGAAAGTGCATACCATTACAATTCCAACAAGCCCAAACACGGCTAGGATACATTGTCTTATTATGGAGTTTCGGTGCCTGTCTCTTGGCTTCATCATTAGATCTGATGGTAGAATGGTTCCTATTGAACGATTAGTTCCTTCCATAATCAGCTCACCTAGATAACCTGAAAAAATACAACGATATATACGTCTCCATAATATTTTATTAAAGAATTATCCTCCAACTCCTGACCGTTGAGGAGTTGTACCTTCCATCATCAGCGCAGCCACATGAGATTATGATTATCAGCCGAAAATACTTAAACAGCTTTAGAAAATATATGAAAAAACCTATGTGTGCCTATAAAATTCGAGGGTTGCCCTCGATTTCTCAGGGTTTCCATCATCAGATCCTGACTTGATGACAATGGGACCATTTGGGAAGTATACCCTTTCCAACAAAAAAAGATTTTTTCAAATCGGTTAGCAAGCGACGGAGTTATGCCCGAACAAACATAAAAAAAAAAAAAAAAAAAACAAACATCCGAATTGAGAACCTCCTTCTTTTTTAGAAGTCGGTTAAAAAATTACATCAGGTTCTCTTAAAAAAAACGAATCCTTTTAAAATTCTTCGAAGCCTTGTTGATATAAGATAGGTTTTTTACCTACATCAGATGAATTTAACTGGTTTAAAACACACGATTTGCTCCTATCGTGTCTTAAGTAGATACGTAATTTTGTATCTAGTGACATTGCGATGAGACTTCAATGTCACAACAACTAGCTGGTCAAAGGGCTGGTAAACAAACAGTTTTGATGCAGAAGTCAAGCTTTGTATCATTTTGGTTACTAGAAAAGTATCACATTATAAATAATAATAATAAGTTTATTTATTTTCTCTCGCAATGGTTTTGCAGCACGAAACAGTTTTTAACTGTATACATTCACTTTGTGAGAGCTTGTGCCTGATATAGGTTTAGGTAAAACCTGTGTTACAGGTACAAATTAACCAGCAAGTAAAATGTATTTCTACTAAACAATTAGAACAAAAAATAAATAAATCCAAAGAAAAATAAAAATAACAACAAAAGCAGACAAAGGGTGTGTGATGAATGTGTAGGTGAATAGTGGTGAGTGTGTAT
Organism: Brachylomia viminalis; assembly: GCA_937001585.2. NCBI lineage: Eukaryota > Metazoa > Arthropoda > Insecta > Lepidoptera > Noctuidae > Brachylomia > Brachylomia viminalis. Next base: position 5,010,659 of record OW443302.2, on the reverse strand, counting down.
GTGAATGGTGGTGAGTGTGTAGGTGAATGGTGGTGAGTGTTTAAATGAATAGTGGTGAGTGCGTATGTGAATGGTAGTGAGTGTGTAGGTGAATGGTGGTGAGTGTGTAGGTGAATGGTGGTGAGTGTTTAGATGAATAGTGGTGAGTGTGTATGTGAATGGTGGTGAGTGTGTAGGTGAATGGTGGTGAGTGTTTAGATGAATAGTGGTGAGTGCGTATGTGAATGGTAGTGAGTGTGTAGGTGAATGGTGGTGAGTGTGTAGGTGAATGGTGGTGAGTGTTTAGATGAATAGTGGTGAGTGTGTATGTGAATGGTAGTGAGTGTGTAGGTGAATGGTAGTGAGTGTTTAGGTGAATGGTGGTGAGTGTGTAGGAGAATGGTGGTGAGTGTTTAGGTGAATGGTGGTGAGTGTTTAGCTGAATAGTGGTGAGTGTGTATGTGAATGGAAGTGTGTGTGTAGGTGAATGGTAGTGAGTGTGTAGGTGAATGGTGGTGATTGTGTAGGTGAACGATGGTGAGTGTTTAGATGAATAGTGGTGAGTGTGTATGTGAATGGTAGTGAGTGTGTAGGTGAATGGTGGTGAGTGTGTAGGTGAATGGTGGTGAGTGTTTAGGTGAATGGTGGTGAGTATTTAGGTGAATGGTGGTGAGTGTTTAGATGAATAGTGGTGAGTGTGTATGTGAATGGTAGTGAGTGTGTAGGTGAATGGTAGTGAGTGTTTAGGTGAATGGTGGTGAGTGTGTAGGTGAATGGTGGTGAGTGTTTAGGTGAATGGTGGTGAGTGTTTAGGTGAATGGTGGTGAGTGTTTAGGTGAATAGTGGTGAGTGTGTATGTGAATGGAAGTGAGTGTGTAGGTGAATGGTGGTGAGTGTGTAGGTGAATGATGGTGAGTGTTCAGATGAATAGTGGTGAGTGTGTATGTGAATGGTAGTGAGTGTGTATGTGAGTGGTAGTGAGTGTGTAGGTGAATGGTGGTGAGTGTTTAGTTGAATGGAGGTGAGTGTTTAGGTGAATGGTGGTGAGTATGTAAGTGAATGGTGGTGAAAGTGTGGAGTACTTACAAGCCATTTTAAATTAAAAATATATTTATACCATTCCCCCTCTAAAAAGCTTATTTTATTCACTGAAAACAGTGAATAAAAAGCACTTTTAACTCACTGTTATATCGCTACACAAGTTGACCATCCTAATAATAATAACAAGAAAATTACTCTTAATTTTAGTAATTGTTCCAATTTTAATGTGCATTTTAATTAATTTAAGCTTCCTTTTTCTTTATTAAATGTTTATTTTCGCTTAAATCTTTCTTTTTCTCGTAGTCATGGTATGAAGTATAGTATGCAACTCTTGAATAAAACGGATTTATATCCAGGGCCATGAATCACTCGCGTCGCTCAGGTTTCTAATACTTGAATCACTCGCTACGCTCGTGATTCAATCATCATGAATCACTACTTTTTTTTTTTTTTTTTTTTTGTGGGTGGGAACGGTTTACGGTCGTGATTCAGTCGTTAGAATCCTTCACTAGCTCGTGATTCATCTATGGCCCTCGCTTTAAATCCGTCCTTTATTCACTAATTGCATAATATACTATTTAATTGACGTCGTTAAGTAATAAATGACCTAAATAACCCATATATTACTAACTGTCAGTCTTAATTAATCTGGAAATAATAGTTTTGTTTTCTTTAAAGAAAATCTTTATAAATTCCATGGAAATTTAAAAATTTAGCACGCCTATTATACAGGGTTAACTGTTATTTACTTTAAATGTTATTAAATGGAACAACTGCTTATCTTTGACATAATGAAAATATTTTCATCTTTCTTTACTTATTTATCGATGATTCTGCAAGTTTGTAAGACAAAGGTGGTATTATAACTACTACTACTACTTTTTTCAATACCCCTGTATAATTCTATCGATACATTATTCAGTGGCTGTATGTCAAACTTATTGCCCATTTAAACTGCATAGAAAATTCTGGAAGATGCAATCAATAACCTTTACAAAGTTTATAGGTCATGCTGATAACACGCCTTGTGTACAATTTTCAATTATAAAGGCCAGTTTTGTGTTTTAACTACACATATGACTAATCCATGGAATAAAACAAAATAAATATTGTTTTCATCATCAAACCGGACTTGGTTATCAAAGGCAGCGTAGTAAAGTAGGTCGAGCGTCCGAGTGCGGCCATTTACGCAGTTTGTGTACTTTTGCTAACAGTTTTATGTACTAGAAAGAGAGGTGTACTACTGTCTCTCTCACTGCACTGCTTATCAAAGCTTCATCTTACTCGGAGTAGTAACAGTTTTAACAGTAAAAGGAGCAAACCACCAGTGCGTTGACGAGCGAAGAATAATTTAGTACGAAACAGTAAAAAACATACTAGGCTGTTTTTTTATGAGTGGGCAGTAAACTTGTAATACTTATGATAGTTTTTTTCACATACAACATCACGCCTAAACTACCCAAAGGGTAAGGCAGAGGAGCAAAAATGTTCTCTAACGTCAAAACAACTGTTCTTGTCTGTAAAAATATTATGTTCTGTTTTAATATAATATATTCCACGTTTTTAAGTATTTCCATGTATTTCGGAACCATCTAGGTATAACGGCTAAGCTATGAATTGATTTTAGTTAGGTAGGTATTGATTAATTCTATTTTGGCAATTTAAATTATGGGCCTTTTTTGTTTTATAGAATTAAAACAAGTTGTTAATGAAGACGGAATATTTGTCTTACGTTTGACCTCACAAGGCATTGACTTGGAATGTAAAAAAAAAATATAGGATTTAGCTAGCTTTTAAATGTACTTAGGTTGGTCGTGTTTAAAAGCGAGGTTTTTATTGAGTCGGCAGTTTAAAATCAAAAACAAAATGTGAGGACTGACAGTTTTTTTTTATGGGATGTTAATTGTTTACTGGAATTTCTCAATAGCAGCCTAGAGTCTAGATTTGTGCCAAGTCGATGGCAATAGGCTCGCCCCCTATTACATGGGACTTAAACATATCTCGCGACATGTGGGTGTACTATAGTACACTTCTATCAAATTCAATAAAACCCAAATAAAATATATTTCTTTCTTTCTTTTATTTATTTATTTATTCATCATTAAATACAAAGGCTTGCGCCAATGACAGTAAGTAATAGGCAAAACTAAACATAAAACTAAACTTAGTACTTAAACAAAAACATATTACAAAACCAAATAACAAGTCGGAGATCAAACATACTTATCAATAACTTTAAAAAAGAAATTTTCTAATTGTTATAGTAGGTACTTATTTGCTTTCATTGGTTAACAAAATGTACGAATGCAATTCAAGACGCGCTGTATGAAATTGTCAGTCATCTTTAAAATATTGTATTCTTTATGTGCATTAAAGAACATTATATTTTTTAACACATAACATTGTGTTTCATTTTACAACACACGGGATCAAGTTATGTTGTTGCAACTTTGAAATTGTATGTATGTCCTTCCTTCTTTCTTTCTTTGAATGAGATAAATAATCGCTGCTATTTCCATGACTCCTTGACCCATTTTTAATAATTTATGGATCTTAAAATTAAGTAATCTGTCCTAACTATCGCGTCTAAATTAATATGGAGATTTACACAACAATTAACACACATACAGAGTGCAGCAAAGAAAGTAGCTTTCATGGTAGTAGCCTAATGGCCGCTGGAGGTGGAGACGACCTGGGCATCGGGAATCCCAGGCCGATTCCCGGCCACCGTAGGCGCGTGCTTGCGGACGGCGAGCAATGGGTAGCTCGCTGTCCGATAGGACCAGCCGGTCGATTCTGTAAAAATCTCACCGTGAAGTGAACACTTAGGTGAAGTGAGCTGTCAGTGTCATCCCACTGATGCTAGGGATTGACCAACATTATATTTACAATCATATTCGAGATTTTAATTATATTTTTTTAATGTTAGTTCTGTTGATCATTTTATATTATTTCAAGGCTAGTACGTATTAAAGTGGCTAATCATTACTGTTCACGAGTTTTTTTAAATAAAACAGCAAAACAGAAATTCAGTAAGAAACTCAATTAAGTTATTTTTTTTTCTCCTAAACTAGCTAAGTACTAAATAAAATGCGCATGGACATTGTTTGTTGTTATTATTAGGGACCTATTGTTTAATATGACTATTGTTGTCGTTTTCGTGGTTTTCGAGGTTGCTAAAGACGAAAGTGAGGTCAAAATGAAAATCAACGTTGGCTTACCGTCATCTTTGATTTTCATTTAGAAAGAATCAAAATTGATTTACTGTGTTGCTGTTTTATAAAAATAAAACTCTAAATAATATTTAGACACATAAATACTAGCTTTGAAATTATATAAAATGATCAACAGAAATAACATTAAAAATATAATTCAAATCTCGATTATGATTGTAAATGTAATGCTTGGTCAATCCCTAGCATCAGTGGGACTACACTGACAGCTCACTCCACGCTCACTTCACCTTAGTTTTCACGGTGAGATGATTACAGAATCGCAATGCAGGCCCGGGTCGACGCCGACGGCGCGTTGTGTTCCACGCACGCCTCAAAGAGATGTCAGCACCAATGACGGGGTCCGCTAGGGCCGATGCCTGCCAGGGTTGCGGAAAAGTCAAAAGGGTTACCGTGGCCCCTGGCACAGGCAACTGAAGGAACACGGGTGGGTTTTAGTCAGTAAGAGTCTGACACGCCCTCCTGCTCCGCCCTGAGCGGGAAAAGTTATTTGTAGACTACCGACCTACAAAAAAAAAAAAAACCTAATGTCAATCACACAAGCAGGACGGATTGTATTGCTGCAATCTCCACATTATGTGCTTGATGGACTGCAAGCTACACTTACCTACAACATTCCGTAATACCCATAGTTGGTATTAGGAAAACATAACGCAAGCAAGCATCAAGCATCGTTAGCATAAGCATCTGTTTGTGGAAGATGCCTGCATTTATGATAATAAGATAAATATTATTATTGAATTATCATTGAATGGACAATGGATGGATGTGGACAATATAGGCATATTGTCCACATCCATCCATTGTCCATTCCACATTAAAGGCAATAAAAAAAACAATAACTCAGTAAAAGTTGAAATTCAGAAGGGTAATTTTCTGTTATCCATCCTATGGATATGGAAGCAAATGAGTCCACAGCTCATAGGTTCCTGAAATTGTGACCTAAAAACTCATGTTTTGTGAATTGTGACACTTTATTTTTTTACTTTACTACGGGTAGAAACTTACCCGTTTCATGTTTTAATAGCATTATGTTATATTATGCTAACAATTAGGAGGAAAATAGGTGATACAACTAACTTAACTTCAGATATTCAATCATATTGGTTCATCATACATTCTGTAATGTATGTTATTGAATTATTGTAAGTAGTCAAGTAAAGGCGAGGCCCCATTAGTACGTTGCGCTGCGTTGCGTCCTCGCAGCGTCGTCGCTGCGTCGTTTTCCATATATTTTTTATGACATGCCCCATTAGACCGTTGCGTCGTCGCGCGCGACGTTTCAACGGATCGACGGACAAGAGACGAAGCGGGAGGGAGAGTGATGCGCTGCGTTGTCGGAGCTCCGCCTCCGCTGCGACGACGGACAGTGATCCACTGCTAGAGGAGGAACTGAGACGCAGCTGCGACGGCGTGCATACCCTCTTGCGTTGCGTTGGCGCAGCGTCAACGCAACACAGGTGTGGCATACAATGCGTTGTTCCGTTGCGATGACGCGACGCAACGCAGCGCAACGCACTAATGGGGCCTCGCTCTAATGGGGCCTCGCTCTTATTTGAATGTTATCGTTTGCGCGTGATTCGATTTCCGGGATCTTTTTTGTAAACCGTTGATATAAACCGCTAGTTACATCAATGTTGTAAACATTAAATTAATACATATTTGGTTTTTTACTTTTAAGATTTACAATAGTTACATTTTGTTTATTTACCAACATCCAGATCTTACCGTATCATAATTATTGTCAATAAAACTGAATAAATCCACAATTTGTCACATTTAAATTTTGCTGATGCACACACAGATGGCTTTGCAGCTTTATGGCGCAATAAGACCGCGTCATTCATTAGCCGGTTGCGTGGAAGTCGCCACAGCATCTTGAGTGCCATTGCTGCTAGGCACGATTGTCCCCTGACAAGGATCTTAGTGTAGCGTATCAAGTCCCTGCTTACATTTTGTACTAGTTGTATGTCTGATTATGGATCAAAGTTATCTGAATAAATAAATGTATTAGGTACATAGTATCTTATTAAATTTATAGCCTTCAAGACTGAATACCATTTGGTACTTCTGGCCCGCCCTGCAACAGTAGTTTTATGTTTACCTCACTATTATGTATACATAAGTTCATTATATGTATATCAAATATTTTCCTTTTAGATAAAGCTAATAGTCTTGAATAATGTGTCTGTTAACTGTCAATTAAATATGATTTTGGAGAGACGAATTAAATACTTGTTTTGCTTTTTGAGTTCGCTGTGCTTTCTGAAATACCTACCTCAATAACGAGTAAGTAACAATGACGACACGGTTGGCGCAGTGGTTAAGCGATTGACTGCTGCGTAACGTGTCGCGGGTTCGATTCCCGCACGGAACAAATATTTGTATGACCTGCAAGTAGTTGTTCCGGGTCTGGCCGTTTGTGTATGTGAGTTTAAATGTTTGTAAACGCACCCACGACACAGGAGAAATTCCTAGTGTGGGGCAACGTTTAAAAAAAAAAAATGAGTTTATTTGTGCGTCACTCTGAGATTACCTACATATAGAGGAAAATAATCATATACTTAGTCATGCATTAACTTGACATGAATATAATGTCATGTCTTAGTTGTTTCAGAATAAATTTGAATATATATTATATTTTTTTGTCTTATAATCACTAAACGTCAAACTTTTTGTTTTGTTGAAAAATAAATCCAAAATCAGTTTCTGTTCAAACTACAGTTGGCGTTTCGCAAAATTCCAATTTAGGTGCACAGTAATAGTTAAACAGAAGATGTATTGATGCATTAAATCATATTTAATTTTAAAGGCAATATATTAGCTGTAATTATTATTTATGTGTCGGTTATCGACCCCTTAGTCGACTTCTTGTTTTTTACGACGAGGAAAACTCCATTAGAATTTTTAATAAGTACATAGGATATAAATTCGTACGTAACAATATTTAAATTTTTAGGTAATTTTCATTACCTATTTATTTATACATCTCTAAATAACATCAAAGAGACAAAGGGTTTCAATACACAGTAGGGACAACCAACCTGCATAAAAGCAAAAAAAAATAAACTGTTTTGGCAGGTCACTAGGCCCAATTTCACCATCAATCACTAAACACGTTTAGCGCTAAACGAATTTTAAACATCATTCAGTCACTGTCATCTTCAAACATTTGACAGAAAGTAATTTTTTGTCGGTTATAAAAATAAAAATCTGCTGTTTCATAGAAAACTGCAATAGCTACGCGGTCAAAATGTACTGAACAACAATTTTTATAAAAATAACATTGAGAAAACATTGCCAAGGCTTGCATAGTACTTTTCTCAAATAATGCGCGGAAATTAAAATAAGTACAATTACTTTTCAAAATCAATGCCGAACGACGAACAACAATCATTTTTCCGCGTTAAAGTACCTATTCATTTGTTTTTTTTTTCAATAAACAGCTTTCTATTTGCAAGCCAGTTCGAAATTTAAATAAAACCTTTGATAAGTTACCTCCTTGGTTGTTTATTTAGCCGCTAAACCACGACAGATATGGATTTTCATACAAATTTTGCTGGCCGCTGCTCGCATGTATTTCACCAGTACAGCAATTTCGATTTATCTCGAAGAAGGTTGTCAAAATAATGCTCAAATTTCCAAGCATGTTTGAGAAAAATTAACAGTCATACATAAAACACTCACTTTACTGTCCCGGTATATCGATCCTAGCTGCATTAATAATTACCTAACTCATTAGGATCGATTTGATAATGAATTGTATCGCATTGGTAGGTATGGACTGCAGGCTATAATCCCACTTGTGACGAGGTCAATGTCATGTGCTTGCAATCGATACAAAGTCATCAATAGTCTAGAATCTACATTATTATTAAGTGCCTACGTGGAGTCGGTAAAGTTTGGGTTTAACCATTTCCCCACCTTATTTCTAAGGCTACAAAGGTATAGAGTGGTCAACCACCAACTTTATTGCCTATGCTCCTACGGTTGGGACGCAGGCTTCCTTACTGTGAGAGAGAGTAGGTTTTAATCTACTACACAGGCCAGGTATACCAATATACATATATGTATGACACCGAGTCCTAAAGATAAAATAGTTTTCTAAGGTCAAAAAGGTAAAATAAAAAGTAATCCACCACCAACTTTGTCGAGTGTACAATCATCCTATGGTCCTACTGCTGAGCCTCTAGGGTCACCTTTGAAAGAGGGTTGGGGTGTAATCCACTATTCATAGGCCCAGTGTTGGTTGGTACCGATGACACAAAGTACTAAAGATAAAATTATAGTTTTCTAAGGTCACAGAGGTAAAATAATAATTGGTCAACCACTAACTTTGTCGTGTGTACAATTAGCCTATGTTCCTACTGCTGGGACTAGGGTCACCTCTCCGTGAGAGAGGGTTAGAGTGTAATCCACTATTCATAGGCCCTGTGTTGATTCTTACAGGTGACACAAAGTAGTAAAGATAAAATAGTAAATAGTAAGGTCACAAAGGTAACATATAAAAGTAGTCAACCACCCACTTTGTCGAGTACACAATCAGCATGTGTCTGCGGCTGGGACGCAGGTTTCCTCTCCGTGAGAGGGGAGTAGGCCAGTGTCCACTACGCATAAGCACGTTAGTGCAGGTTGGTATAAAAGACACATACTGGTACAGATAAAAATTTGTTGATCCAGATCAAATCACAATGGATGGTCAGGCTCAATGGCTGGTACTGATATTTTGATAGTATTGAGTATGAGTCAACCTATCAGTCAGTAAATATTTTTTTAAACTAGGTAACACATTTCTTTTACCTATAGTTATATTTTACTAGCTTATGCCCGCGACACATCCGCGTGAAATTTCTAGTTCCTCCCCCACCCCGTCGCATCGCATCATCTGCCCGCGCTAGTAGGTACTTCGTTTTTACATAGCGTTCTTCCTATTTTTTTTTATTATTGTTCGGCTCGATGTTAAATAGCCAATAGCCTTCCATAAGAATTGAGCTATCAAATGCAAAAATAATTTTTCAATTCCGACCAGTAGTCAAAGATTACCCTTTACATACAAACTTACAAACAAAACTTTGACATGTATACAACGTGTCGTTTTGCATCCTCGTCAAATTTCAGGAGGCTGTTATGAAAGACATAAGTAATCAAATAAAATTACGATCCTGCTCAATAATTAATACATACCTACTTGTTGAGACCGCTCCTCTCAACATTGCCGCGCGATGGCGGCAGTGAACGAGGAGTGCGGGGACAGCGGGGTATCAGCCGGCCGACGGCCGAGCGCGGGTCCCGCACCACACAAGTCAGCTGTTGCACGCCTCCACGCACGGCTGCGCTTGCGCATTTTATTAACGTCTTTAGTTAATTTCTTGTTTCCATTTTAAATCGACCTTTTACCTTTGTTATTCATCATTTTCTTATTATACTTGTTATACAGTCCACTCTTACTTTAATTTTACTATACCACGACCTATCGTCGCGATCACTACTTGTTTTTTTAGGTATTTAAGTTTGACAGTATTTTAGAATACTCCACTTTCAAAGAACAGAATCGCCCCGTTGCGTATGTGGTAGGCAATGTCGTACGACTGTGCCACTGTGCGTGCGTTAAAGTTACAGCGCAGTTACAGGGCGGTATCACACGGGCCCTACACATGCCGATTTCAGAAAAATACAAAAAAAATAAAAATAAATACCTACTTATTTTATTATTGATTCGTGTCGAGTATCATTAGCATAGTTACCTCCTCGAATTTGACGAGAATGCAAAACAACACCTTGTATAATATTAGTATAGATAATTAAAACTTCAGCAGAATACTTAACATGTTCGACCCAAAAAAATGCAAAAGTGCTTATCTATTTCAGAGTTTGCACCTTTTTTGAACGACAAAGGTGACACCAAGCAGTTTCGAAATTAGCAGATTAATTTGAGCCTTTTGCTATACTTGCAAATGCACATAACAACGGTCTTTATTGCATTACTATGAATTGGTTAGCTAAACACGAAGGAAGATCGTGTCAGATAAATATGTTAAAGCGAAGATTATTTTATTTAACGCGCGGTAAGAAGCATATTTTACAATAGCGCATCGCGGCAACAAATAATGTTCAAAACAGCGATGCGTTTGACCAAAATAAAAGCAATTTTGCAGTTTTAATTAAATTTAAAAAAGGAATGCACGGCTCCTTATAATTTTTGGGTTCTTCTTAGTTGATTGAGTTCCCTTTATTATCATTACATAAAATATGATATTATTATGCGGGAAATATGCGAAAACAAAATATTTTTTAAATTCTGTTTTACGGTTGTCTTATCATGATATTATTTTATTTTTATGAAATATATTTGAATAGGTAAGTCTTCTTTGAATATTTGCCAATACACTTAATTTTTTTTCTGGCTTGTAATATGTACTACACTCTGCGTCAAAACACTTTACGGTGTCCTACGTTTGGGTGCCTTAATCATGGACATAATAGTGACCCCCTGTTAGCCTGGGTATCATATCTATTCTATTGATAGTAAACGCAAACCGCTGTGTGACCGCTTATTTCTTCTAAACTACGTATTTGATGCGATTAACAACATCAGTAAGAAAATTTATTCCGGAAGGCTTATAATATAACTATACTTTTATATTATAAAGAGGTAAAGTTTGTGAGGTTGTAGGGGGTAATCTCTGGATCTTCTGAACCGATTTTGAAAATTCTTTCAGCATTTGATAGCCCAATTCTTGAGGAAGGTTATAGGCTTTTTAACATCACGCTATGACAATTAGGAGCTGAGCAGAAAGAACGCTAAGCGAAAACGAAGTAATAACGCGGGCGGGCGATGCGATGCGACGCGGTGGGGCGGGGGGACAAGAAATTTTACGCGGAAGAATTCGCGGAGAGAAGCTAGTTTATAAAAAAACTAATATTTAACTCAGAATTTTCGATGTTCTGTCATGTTGCTACATCGTTATATTGGACTACACGTTATATATTGTTATAGTAGCCTAATCCTAATCCTAACTAATATTATAAATGCGAAAGTATGTTTGTTACCTTTTCGGGCCTAAAACACTGAACCGATTATCCTAAAATTTTGCATATACGTTGTCAGGTGTACAGAAACGGACATGGGGTACCTTTCGTCCCGAAAAACAGCACTGGGGCCGTACTATGACGTGTTATCATGATTCCGTTGCGAAAAAGAGATAGTGCTATCGGTCATGTATAGCTCCGTCTCTCTTTCACGCTGGAACAATGATGGAATTAATACGTCATAGTACGGCCCGTGTTCCCGAGGACAACAACAATAACGTTCTTATGATAATAGATGGCGCCACGTGTACTGTGTGTAGTGTAGCGTGTTAGGTTTTTTTTTATTTAAGTACCTAATACATGTAAATATAAATAATACATAAACCACATGTCTAGAGTGTCGTTAGACCGGTTTTTCATCCTCCTGACTATAATATATTAAAAGTGACATAAATCGGCGCAGTGAACGATTCTGAACAAACTAACATCATTATGCGCATTAATTCAGTTACACATACTTTCATATTATGCATTTAGTAACAAGCTGTTGTTTTGACATTACAAACAGACATCATTTTATTTATAGAATTTATACGTATTAGCGCCAAATAGAAACACGTACAACATTGTGTATAGGAGCGTCCTAGAATAATGTTCCGTTCTGAGCCCATGATTGCAACCGCCAAATAACAAGCAGTCTACATGTACAACCCAAATTGATTGTCAAATTCTAAATTAACGCGAGCGACGCTGCGGGCAAAACCTAGTAAATACACAAAATCAATGCATGCGCCAAAGGCACTTATAAATCAAACTTAGTCACAATCCAACCTAACATAATTTTTCCTTCCTCAGAACCTCAGGACTGGAAGGCAGCGTCACAGTGAATGGCATGGAACGCAACCTGTCGGGTTTCCGCAAGCTGTCCTGCTACATCATGCAGGATAATCAGCTCCATGGTAACCTGACGGTGGAGGAAGCTATGGCAGTGGCTACGGCGTTGAAGCTGCCTAGTACCACCACCAGCGCTGATAAGGAAGAAGTGGTATGTAAATTGCATTGACAAAAAAATTAAATGCCTACAAAAACCCCTATATTTATAACCGTTGCTTAAAGTTAAGTAATGATTAGCGACTGTTTAACCATACATTTTTCATCGTGGTTTATATACAGGGTTAAGGGTAAAACACCATCAACCATCATTGACGAGTTCTGCAAACATAAATGTAGGGAACAGCAGATTTTTTTTTTCGCGATTTCTTGTTTGGTCCCATAGTAAAAGTACTTCATAATGATGAGTACAATGACCCCTTATGAGTTTGATGGTGTTTTACCAATACTCGTAACCCAGTATAAATACCCCATAGTGTTTAGTTTTCACTACAACCAGTTTTTTTATATTCAGTTACAATTTTCAATAGTACTAATCATTCTGAAATCAACTTAATTTACACTAGTGCAAAGTTATATTTGTACAAGTGAAAATAACGTCGATTGAATACAAGGTTGTGATAAATTGTAATTCATGCATGTTTCTAAAAACTGGTTAAATGTGGTGGTTTCTACTATAGGAACATCTCTGCCTTCGGGGAAGACAGACATGACGTTATGTACCATCGCGGACATTTGCGGTGAACCACTTTTGACCGCAAATGTACATCTGTATGTTCTAAAAAGTGTTATTTACCGCCACACCACTCTACTGGTCATACTTGAGAAATTAAGTATTTGGAGAAAAGTGTATTCTTTATTTTGTAAAAACATAAATATCACTGTTTTTTGAACCACGTATCTGATGTTATTTTATATCACATATGCCTTATACATTGTGGACATGACAATACGACAATAAATGAAAACTCTGTCAACAATAAAATAATGCATCGGAGTATTTTCAAACTACAATTTATTTTTTTGGGATATCATCGAATAATTTCTCCCGCTCTGGGCGGAGCGGGAGGGCGTGTTAGACTCTTACTGACTAAAATCCACCCGTGTTCCTTCAGTTGTCTATGCCAGGGGCCACGGTAACCGTTTCGGACTTTCCCGCAACCCTGGCAAGCATCGGCCCTAGGGGACCCCGTCATTGGGGCTGACATCTCTTTGTTGAGGCGCGCGTGGAACACAACGCGCCTTTTGAAATTTTTACGTTGGTCAGGTCGAAATTCTCAAAATATCTGAAAAAAAATCATAACTCTAGAACTAAGTATGAACAGTCGCGGAACATACATGGTGGTAGGTAATTCAGATACCCCACGATACGAGGGACCTAAATATTTTATTGTACGTCAATGTTCCGGCCACTCTGTATATATAGTTTAGTCTTCGTGACAAAAATAGAAGAAAAGATAATGAGCTGACCCCACATTATCTTATTTACTTTTTTCATCTGGAGTCATTATAACAACAATTTGATGACAGAATTTAATTACAACAACAAATTTACAAGACACCCAATTACAAAACAACATCTCTTCCAGATTCACGAAATCCTCGAAACACTAGGTCTATCGGAGCACCACAAGACAATGACCTCGAATCTCTCTGGAGGGCAGAAGAAGCGACTCTCAATCGCCCTGGAACTGGTCAACAACCCTCCTATCATGTTCTTTGACGAGCCTACTTCTGGTCTGGACAGCTCCTCCTGCTTCCAATGTATATCGCTGCTGGCGACCTTGGCGAGGGGAGGAAGGACTATCATCTGTACTATACATCAGCCTTCTGCGAGGCTTTTTGAAATGTTCGATCATTTGTATACGTTGGCGGATGGGCAGTGTGTCTACCAAGGCAGTACGGGAAGACTTGGTATGTAATACTTTTCGCTATGTTATGTTTACAGTTTTCTTACCAATTTGTTATTAAAACTCAATCATGCATCAAAAGTTCGTGTCAGTTAATAATAATAGGTTTTTAGTTTGGTCGATCATCACACTTACAAAATTAAAAATATTTTAGTTTTCGTTTATTTTTAGGTAAGTACTGCAATTGTATGGGAAATCCTACTACTGTTGGTTAAATGTATACTTTTTGTAAACGTTAGTTTTAATCGATAATAAAAAAAAAAAACTAACGTAGAAATTTACAGCTACTTTACCGCTCAGACATTAGAACGAGTATTCAGTATACCCCTTTTATACACCGGTATATTTTTTTAAATACAGGTCGCAGATAAATTCATAGGCACTCAATGCCTATGAATTTATCTGCGACCTGTTTTGTTATTCTTCTTATTTAGTTTTTAACTTTAATCAAGTCTTCTGTGGTCGCCTTTACTGTCCCAATAACTTACAATAGCGCTGAACACATACAACTGCCGATTATTTATGTATTTGTAAATTAGGACATCTTTAAACCGTCATAAATTTTTAACACAAGTTTTTTGTCCTAACAGTTGAATGGTTAGGCAGCTTGAGTCTACAGTGTCCCTCGTACCACAACCCAGCTTCGTTCATCATTGAAGTGTCGTGCGGCGAGTACGGAGATAACACTGGCAAGCTGGTGCGAGCCATTGATAACGGCAAGAATGATATCAGGTGAGATGAACAATAAATTGGAACTTCCGGGCACGACACACAGTACGCGGCCGTTGTAAGGCACAATATGGAGTTTTTGACACAGACTGTCACAAGGATAGTTTGACAGAACATATTTTGCTTTGTAGCATAGCATCTAAGATTGACGATACTTAAAAGTATGTCCGTCGCCGCGGCGGCACAGTCAGGCGACTGCGCTGTCGCTTTGCTGAATGTATAATTACTGCTGCTATTTTCGCCACAGTGCGGCTATTGATAAAAACCTGTTTCGATATGAGACAAGAAGATTCTCGTTTACTTTGCAAAGACGTATTGTCTTAGCCATTGTTTACTCGAAGACTGCCTGGGCAGCCCGTTCTGACTTGTGACGCATTTCGAAATGACATGTAGTTAAGTAAACCCAAGTTGCATGCAATTTGTTCTTGCATACACACTGGCCTAAGAAATATGCGTCTAGTTAGAGTATCTAATCTAAACTATAAGGTGAAGTTTAAACGGAAACTTACGCCAAACTTAAGCCTCGACAAATGTACATACAAAACGGTTAATCTGACTGTTCAAAATTCAAATATTCTTACGTTTTCTGCAATTTGCAGGCCAGTGTCAGGTTCTCTGTTGAACAAAATATGATTAGCGACTGTAGGAGGTATGTATTTACAGAATTATAATCATTAAAATCTTTAATACAACCCACAAAGTTCATATAATCCTATTGAATGACAATTTCATAAAATATCAATCAGTATGATTATATGAACTTAGAGGGTTGTATTGATGATTTTAAATGGTTGTTACGGTCGGAATCATATTTTGTTCAACAGAGAACCTGACACTAGCTCGCAAATTGCACAAAACGTAAGAAAATTTGAATTTGTCGGGCAAATTGGCGCTTCCATCTTAAAAACATTCTCCTAATTCCTTCACAGAAACGGCCAGCCCTTCCCAGACAGCAAAGTTCCAGAATACAACAACAAAAAGGCAATGGAAGAGTCGCTCAACAAGGAGTGGAATAAGAACGACCTCGCACAAGTACAGGAGAAGTTCAGAGACGGGAACAACACTAACGGGAATGGAAACCTACAAAACGGGATCTTGCAGTATGCTGCCAGCGAAATTGCTAAAGGTAGGAAAGAGTCAAGTCGAACTCAAAGCATTTATTGACTGACTGACCGGTTGGTGTAGTTGGTAGCGACCCTGCCTTCTGAGCCGTTGGTCCCGGGTGCGATCCCCGGACAAGTCAAACATTTGTGTGCATGAACATGTCTGTTTGACCTGTGTCTGGTTGTGTATATGTATACAGGGTTATTGGTAAAAAACCATCAGAACAAAATTCAGAAAAAAAAACTGCTCCTCCCTACATTTAGATCAAAATGTAGGGACCAGCTGATTTTTTTTTCGTGATTTCATATTTGGTCCCATGGTAAAAGTAGTTCATAATGATGAGTACAATGACCCCTTAAGAGGTTTATGGTGTTTTACCAATAACCCTGTATAAGTATGTATATCAGTCATCAGGATACCGTAGTACAGGCTCTACCTAGTTCGGGACATGAAGACCTTGTGTGGATGTTGTCTCATATTTATTTATTTTAGCATAACGAACGCCTGTATTCCCAGAGGTGGTGCACCCATAGTACACTCACATTTCGCCAGCTATGTTCTTTAAGTCCCAAGTAACAGGGGGCGAGACTATTGCCATCAACCGGGCACAAAACTTCGGGGCAGGGGGCCTCCCTCCCTAAGCACGAAGTCCGTCGTTTCGGCCGAAGTGACGGAAGTTTCCTACTTCGTATCACTTGCGGACATAAGATTAGTCCGGGGCCCGAACTAAAAATTAATGACAAAACGTTTAGACAGTTGTCCTTACTCCCGATGTGTTTTTGCCCGTCCGAAGAAGTTAATTAATCGGGAATAGGGTTCAATTTTAAATATCGAACTACTTTCGGACGGACCAGTATCCTCGTTGACGGACTTAGAGAGTAGGCCCCCTGCTAATCAGAAATTTTCGATGGAAAAACCCAATAACACTGCCCGACCCGAGAAACGCAGCCAGGACCTTATCCTCAGAAGGAGCGCTAGCGACGGCTAGACCAACGAGGCAGTCATTTATTTCAATTAAACCATTAACAGGCACTTTTGAATTATCAAGGGGCCGGTCAGTCAGAAAGATGAAGCTAGGTGCCCATTCCAAAGCGTAGTAGGTACCGATGGAGAAGAACGGAGAAGAAACTTCGAGGAAACTCTTATCTCACTTTTTTTAAAATTAATTTAATATCTTTAATTCAGACACATGTATAGTCCATATTTATAAACAACGATAGCATTAGTAAGGGTTGTTAATAGTA
Organism: Brachylomia viminalis; assembly: GCA_937001585.2. Lineage (NCBI taxonomy): Eukaryota > Metazoa > Arthropoda > Insecta > Lepidoptera > Noctuidae > Brachylomia > Brachylomia viminalis. The sequence continues at coordinate 4,993,499 of OW443302.2, read as the reverse complement.
CACAAAATATACAAATAAAAGATGTTCGTGATTTGTTAGTAAACAAAACAAGTTACACAATAATTAGGTACTTAAGTCTACTTCCTATTTCTGTGCAAGTGTACATCTGCCTAGTACACATTAAAATGACTGTCGATTGTGCACGCTAACGCTCTGAGGACAGTGTTGGTGCCACCACGGATCCTGCTCATCATCAATGCAGTTTTTCCTTATGATGGCAAAGAAGTCATCGATGGATGCATCTGCAAACATTGCGGAAGCACTGCAGTACCGGCGTTTCCTCAACACTGCTCTCAGAGCATCGTTGTACTGAACACGCAGGGCGTTGTAAGCCCGCCGCGTAAAGTTGATCCACAGACTGTACGTGTTAAAAGACTGACAGAAGGCTCTGAAAAGTAACGGTTTATATTATCTTCCTTATTCTTTGGTTAAGATCAGTTAAGATGGTGGCTGCAACTGGTTAGCCTAGAACCGGATGTCGCAGATGATTTTTTTATAAAAACAAAAATGTTTGCGGTTGGCACAAAAAGCAGGTGTAACAAAATAATCTTGTTTCGAATAGTGATTGAAGAAAAAATTAAAAAAGGGGAGGGGAGGGGAATTAATCAGAGGGCATCAAAATTTCGTCCGCATCGCTGCCAATAGCAAGAGTGCCCAAAAGGCTGGCAGCATTGCCACGTTGTATGGCCATGTTTGTCCAAAGATTAGGCCAGCCGGTCACGTGAAGTCTACCAAACGCTTGATGATGTCTCGAAAAACTAAGTGGGCACTCGAACCCTATGAGTCCATGACCCTAGTGTTTCAACCCCAAACGGCTCGAACATGCGTCCCAATAAGATTGGATAATAATTAATGATATATTAAATTTAATTGTATTCAAAGGTGATGCCTATGTCATTATCCGATGAAAGAGTTGATAAGTACGATAAAAATTGGTGCCGCGCCTATGTTGCTATACCAACCAATAATTTAATTTAAATGTTAATTGCGGTACTTTGTGGCCTAGTCCGATTTACAAAAAGTCTAAATTCGAATACACTGTTTATTAAAGTAAATATCACTGTCCATTTTAACGCCAAATTAAAGCTAAATAAACTAACTACGATCACAATTATTTATACATTTATTTCCTTATTAATTAACTTACCTTTCGTATTATGCACGTGATTCTGTGATGGATGGATAGGCTTTGTGAAAGATAGTTTAGCTAGAAAGGAAGTGACAACCGATATGACGACCAACAGAAGTATTGAAGTAAAAGTCACGTTGCGCCGCGCCGACCACAAATTAATTGGAGCAGGAGAATGATTAAAATGTATGTGCATCTGTGACAAATAAAACAAATTGTCTGTGTTATTTCTAACTATGCTGAAACTTACTTGATTAAGTTCACGGGTAAAAGGGCATCTTCCGTCAGATAGCTATTAACATAATTAGACAGCCTCGACATAGATTATGACGTCATCAAACATAAATATTTAATACTTCCGGATGCGATTGATATCGTCGTGAATTAATTTATTTCCCGCGTGTTATGTTGCGTGCTCGCTCTTACATAATAATAATTCTTGCTTAGCATAGAGATGTTCGTGGCAGACTCACAGAAATTACTCGGTAGCCATTTTAAAAACTGGTTTGGTCCTTTTGCGGTGGTAGAATATGAGGAAATCCCGTCCGCCGTAAGGTTATTAAGCATCTTAGAATAAAGAATACTGAATACAAATAATCTATGTCTACAACGTGTATAATTATCAGCCGTCCCGTACATTTGGGTCGAGTGGTGGTGGTGGTGGGTGGGTGGGTTTTGTATGGGACACTTGATATTTTATTCACGATTACGATGTTGGTCCCCTGTAGAAAGTTGTTCAGTTAGATGGTTTGTACCACACCCTTAAATATTACCACACATTTCTGATACACGCTGTGTAAGTAGTACAAAACATAGGCGCTTTTCGTGTCTGTGTAACCGCTTTGTCCCTCTTAAATACACAATGGATTTTGATGCGGTTTTCGCTGTTATTTAGGGAAACACGCACAGAAATGTCGATATTTTGACAAGGTGGGTCACCACTGAACAATAAATGTTTCTCTAACGTGTCCATATTGGCCAGTTGAAAGTATTATTACCAGAAACAGTCCAATTTATATGTCGTATGTTAAGATATTTGGAGTCCACAGTAGGTACAGTCAGTAGCAAAATTTAAAAGCGATTTTCTCGTGGAATATTGATTGCAACTTGGAAATAAGACCTATTTCATAACAGTATAGGTTTCAAAATATTATATTCGTAACAACATACAATTACAATCAATACAGTTGGAGAAAATCACATTTGGAAGTTGCTAAGTGTATACATATTCGTGCTCGTGACTGTACAGTCCTCTCACAGTTTTTCTACCTGTGATTTTGCATTACTGTGATCTTTATTCTCGTTGCTTTATGGTTGCTGTCCGAGTTAAAATAAATGTAAAGGACTGTTGAGTAAAGACTGAATTTTTTTATATTAAATATATTACTATCACCATGCTAAACATCTCTGCCCTAAATTTTTATTGACCTTCACAGATATCTAAACAAACAAATAAAATTGAAGTGTCTGTTTGTAATGTCAAAATAACAGATTTTTACTAAATGCATATGAAAGCATATTCAGTAGTTATAACACAAAAAATTATGTATTTGTGGGTCTGTTTGTTCCGGCTGATCTCCGAAACGGCTGGATCGATTTTGACGGGACTTTCACTGGCAGACAGCTGATGTTATAAGGAGTAACATAGGCTTTTTGTCCATGAAACACGTTCCCGTGGGATAATTTCCGATATCCACGCGGGAAGCAGCTACTTACAAATATAACCTTGCACTAATCTAGATACTATGGATTATAGAAATGTTCTTATCAATGAGATAACCCGTTTTCACGTGTTTCTTAATCGTGATATACTCGTACATCAAAGCTATTTGCAACATACATAATGAAATAATAAAGGGGTATGCATTTGCGTCTGATTGATAACAGAGATCAGAGGTAACGATGCATCCTGTTTGCATCTCATGTGCTAATCATGTGTAGGATAATGTCTTGTCTATGATATAATAATAATTATTATATACATGCTGTCAGGGAAGCGCAAACTGAAACCATTTATTTTGTCTTAAAAACGTTGCCCCACACTAGGAACTTAATTCAGCACATGAGTCTAGACCCCTAGCTTAGAAATTAATCGTCGGTTATAAAAAAAAAGGCAGTCATGGGAACTGCCGACAGAAGTTAAAACCCCAAAATGTTCACAGGCCGCTGCGCGTCGCCACTCTGGCGCAACACGTCACATTAGCATGTCGGTAACGCGAACCCATAAGTTTTGCCTCTATCAAAAATTCCACGTCAAAAAATCAGCTGTTCCATACATTTTTACCGCGTAGGTATTGCACTTTTCTATGAAACAGCAGATTTTTCTGCGCTAGGGGTCTAGAAATGGTTTCAGTTTGCGCGTCGATGTCTGGACTGGTGCTGCGGGTAGAATATAATTTTGATTTTAAAAGATATTTGCTAGATGCAAACAGGGATACGACACACCAAATTCATCCAGAATAATAAGCAAGTAGCACTAAACTGAGTCCGGCTTATACCTTCTTGAGCTGGAGCTGAACATGATGAGATTTCGGACACAATTGAAGCGGCTTGCGGGCACGTATTAGCTTTACGCAATTCGAATGTCGATTATTTTTGAGTTCCACGAAGCCTTAGAGAGATTCTTCAATAGACCACTCTTGGCGAGCGCGATATTGATACTGCACCTGTAGAATCGGTCATCGTTCGATGATTGAGCTGACCGTATGGTTGTGTGCAAGTCATCTCACTCACATACTGAATAGAATACGGCGTTAGCAATGTCCCTACCACCCTGTATTATTGGAGACGTAGATTTTAACGATAGTCACAAACCCATATGATAAGTTTGTTTTATTTACAAAAGTTCCATCTGTTTCTATGCCAATTTATAAGACAAAAGTTACTGTTAGTTTAATTTATTTATTGTTTTTTTTTTGTGAGGTCATCGACCGCAGTTACTGTATTCACTTGAATTATCAGTTTAAAAATTACGTTTTTTTTGTGTAAACTTCACAGACGTGATTGTTATCGACCACTAAGAAAACAACATCAAATCCTTTTTATTTAGTCGTGTTTAGATATCGATGCCCATCACGTCTGCGGAGTTTCGCTAGCTAATTTAATCTGACCCTGTATAGTGTTAGTTTTTTTGAAAACATACATGGCATGCAAAGACGAATGGTCTTAAGGAATGCATTGATCATAAATACAAACTGAGAGATCAATTTAATTGTAATTGTGAGAATTTTCATTCCTCAAACAAAAAAAAAAACAATAAAAATACTATTATTTTGATTCAAATGTCATGGAAAACATGTTTTCAACAGCATTATCATCACGTAAATAGATAAATATTCCTATCCGGTAAAAAAAGGGAAGTAATAATATAACAACGTAGTAAGTCTAACCTATGGGTACCCACGGCAACGGCTGGGTTACACAACCAACTTCCACGGTACACTGATAACGGTCCACAATACATAAAATGAACTTTGAACGGCGATAAACTAATGTTTGTATATTTATTTTTCATAAACTGTATAGTTAGATTTCCATGCAAGTGAATCAATCTGCCTGCCTTTTTGGGGTCGGCTTACAGTCTAACCAGATGCAGCTGGATACGAGTATTTTACATGGAGCTACTGCCTATCTGACCCCCACAATCCAGTTACTGGGTAATACGATACCCCTTGGTAAGACTGGTTGTCAGACTTTCGGGCTTCTGACGACACGTAACGACAGTCAAGGTTCCAGGAATGACAGCCGGGACCAACGGCTTAAGGTGCTTTCCGAGGCACAGAGGGCTCTTGGTATGTAAAGATGGTCACCCATCCACGGAGCATCCGCGGCAAGCGTAGCTTAACCTGATTGATCGACCCGCACGGCTGTTATTAATTACTGAGTCACAAGCCCCTCTAGATTTCTATACAAGTCTAGACATGCATAGAAAAAAAACTACACAAATAATATTGAATTGTTTCTTCTAGAATAAACATCTCTTGAAAAGTATTTACACGGGAAACATGAAGTTAGTTTATTGAAAGGATTATGTTAGCACAAGTACATAGCGAAATCATTATCACCACCAACCATTATCCTACTATTTTTTAAAGCCTGATATGTACTTCTGGGCGGAGGCCTCACAATTCAAAATAATCTATAACAATACTAAACTATACTGTCAAATTATTGATTAATAAACTAATAAAATATGCTCATTTATCCATTCAATTCCAATTGACGTCTCCTCAGTTAGTCGGCCGCATCCGCATCAATCTTGTCTAGGTTGCTCCGTTGTCGAAGCCGAATAACTTGGCCATTAGTTTATATTATGTCTTGTGCCGTGAATACACATGCTAGTGGCACGGATTATTGAGATAATGATTCTTGATTTTAGCCAACCCATAACTACGCTAAAGGACCTATTCCAGCGGTCAGCGATTGCAGCTCCATTTGTGGAGCGAAGACTCCTTCAACGGATATAACAAAAGGGGTGAATGTAGTATGTCGCATTTCACAAGCGTATGAATATCCCCCCCCCCCCCCTCCCTCATTCCCTCCACTTCTCTCGTTGTGCTTCTTCTCGCTAATTCATGAGGAACCCATCCAAGGCGTCTCCTCTGTGTGCCCCGCCTGGCACCCCTTTTTTTTTTGTTTCCGGGGTGGAAAATCCTCATGGATGTCCGCCGCCCTGGGGCGGACGGCGGGGTCTGTCAGACTCTTACTGACTAAAAACCACCCCGGTGTTCCATCTCACACCTACGCCGGGGGTCGCGGGAACGTACGATCCTTCCGCAACCCCCGACTGTCGTCTGGCACCCCTTTTTTTTTTTTTTTTTTTTTTACGGGGGGAAATCCTCATGGACTACCTCCGCCTGGGGAAAAGGCGGAGGGGCGTGCCGGACTCTTACCGGCTAAAACCACCCCGGTGTCTCCTCGCACGTGCGCGCGGGGCCGCGGGAATCGAAATTCTTCCGCAGCCCCACACTAGTGCTGGCCCGGTCTGTCCGGGCCTCGTCTCCTGCACGGGGTAGTGAGGTGTTTAACTACCCCGTGCATCGCCTCAGAGGCGCACGCCGACACCCGCGCGCCATCCATCAAATAGGGGGCGAGGACTTCCCCAAGTCCCACGCCCCAGGACCCATTCATGGGGGCCGGAAAAGGGCGTTGTCCGCCCTTCTCCTGCGCCTGGTGCGCCTTCTGCGGCCGGGGAAGGGAGTCGAGATCTCCCTCTCCCGTTCCGCAGTTTCCTTCTGCGACATCACGTCTGGCACCCCTTACCCCAACTTATTTGGGGTCGGCACAGTACGTCATTTTCTTCCATACATTCCTAACAGCCGTCATATCACTAAAAAGTCACGTTTATAGAGCGAGGAAGAAACTTGCTTCAACAAAATATTTAAATTAATGACTTTTGCATAGCAGACAAAACCGGTTAATAATATCAAATCACCTTTAATCTATCATCAACAGTATTATGTATAGTTTAGTAATTTAATAAGATTATTATGAGCTAAATACATACTTTATTAATATATATATTTATAATGGTATACATGCTAAAGTAACTCTGTCTGTTACCTTTTCACGCCTAAACCACTGAATCGAGGGCTATGAAATATGTCAAATGATGATATCGGTAGCGTGGGACCTGGAGAAGGACATAGGCTTCTTTTCATCATGAATATTTGTATTAATACAAAATTATTATATTATTATTATGTTTGTATTTGTTATTATTATTATTTTATTTCATATGTCAGATTACATTGATCCATATTGGTTAGTAACAACAGGAGCTTAAAATCTATGTTAGTAGATACATAATTAAAATATAAATAACAATAAAAGTATATTAAAGAATTAGAAACAATTACAATTCAAATATTAAAACCAAAATATCAATTAAAATCAGAATTAGAATTGGAATCAAAATCAATTATAACTAAAACATTTTATTTTACCGTCCCAATTACGATGCGTACCCAAAGCGAGTGCATTGGACACTGAAATTTACCAGAAATTATCCTCAGAATATTGTTGCTGCTGCCGCGTAATCTACCCAGCAGAGACGACACCCGCTTGCGTCTTATTGCATAAAAGTCATCCGTACGCGCTTCGGCAAACATAGCGGACGCACTGCAGAACCGCGGCAACCGCAACAACATCCTGAAGACGTTGTTGTATTGTACCCGCAGAGCGCCGTACCTACGTCCTTTGAGTATAGTTAACCCACAGGTTGCTCGTGTAAAATGATTGACAATATGCTTTGAATAGCGTTACCTTGACTTCATCTAAGCAACGAGCAAACCTGCGAGCCAACATATTACCCCGGACCGTCAGCGCAACATAAAATACACACAGACAAAGTTGCGGGCAACAGCTAGTTATTAATATTTTTGTAATTTTATACTGTTATTATAAGCAAAATTATTTAAAATGCTGAGGGGACGATTTACGAAAATTGTGTTTATCTATGCGTGACGAACTGACATTGTTATGTATTAGATATCTCCATGTGTATTAGTCATAGCGCGTTATGTAGATATTTTTTTTTTAATTATACGAAAATATATGTGTCATTGTTGGAGACAAAAACGTGGTACAGTCAGCGTCACGATGTGGGTACCCCCCTTCAAAGTTAATTTTAATACAACTGGGGTACCCAATTGATGCAGCCCACCGTACCACCCGCCACTGCGACAACTGGACTGGGACAGCAGCGAGCGGGGAACGGGGGATGACCAGCCGATAGCCGGTGACCTGGGGGCCAGCCTAAGCACAAAGTCCGTCGTTTCGGCCGAAGTGACGGACGTTTCCTACTCCGTATCACTTACGGACATAAGATAAGCCCGAACTAAAAATTAATGACAAAACGTTTAGACAGTTGTCCTTACTCCCGATGTGTTTTTGCCCGTCCGAATAAGCTAATTAATCGGGAGTAGGGTTCACTTTTAAGTATCGAGCTACTTTCGAACGGGCCCGTATCCTCGTTGACGGACTTAGAGAGTAGGCCCCAGTAGGCCCCGTGCACCGCGTTGTAACACAAAAGGGACGGACCGAGAGCCGCGCGTTCTTACGTCCAATATTACCACCATACCTATAATTACGGTCCGTAATTTTATTTTATAACACCTCTGAGAAGCCCCAACAAAGTAGCGGACTAAAAAAATTATCACAGTAAAAGGGTTATTCAGAATGAACTCAGCCTATCGCAGTCCGCTGCAGGACATAGGCCTCTCCCAGGCTGCGCCACAACACCCTGTCCTTCGCCTTCCGCATCCAGTCTGTCCCAGACACTGTCTTGAGGTCGTCGGTCCATCTAGCTAAACAAAAGGGTTATTATGACAACCGTTATAAAGCCCAACTGTACTTGCAGGCTTCGCATGATTTGTGGTCTTTATTGGTCGAATGGTTGCAAGCGCTCCTGCTGAGAATGAGGTCTTGGGTTCGATTCCCGGGTCAAGTAAAGTTCTTTTGGGTTTTTTCATCTAGAATTTCTCAGTGGCAGCCCAGAGTGCAAGGATTCTGGATTTGTGCAAGGTTGAAGGCAATAGGCTCGCCTCCTGTTACATAGGACTTAAACACAACTGGCGACTGGCGAAAAGTGGGTGTAGGTGCTTGCGACTCGCTCAGGAGCAGGTCCCAACTCGACCAAGGCAACTTGGACTCACCCGTACAATGTATACCGTCTGTAATTGTTGGTTGAGAGCTAGAATTTTAATTATGTAACTGTATAGGTCTAGGCCTAAGCCTTTGTGGAATATAATTATGTTATGTTTTGATCTTTACAAAATTGCATGCAACCAAACGTTTTAATAACCCTCCTCCTGACGCAGTCAACTAAAAATTATAACTTGTTTGGTAATTGGTTATTTTTTGCTTCAACGAGTACTTTTTTTGCTGTCTTACGGACTTTGTTCTTAGTTTATTATCCTTTATTAAATGGCTGACTCGTGTTAATACACGAATACATCTATTTAATGTATGCGTATCCACGTGATAACATCATGGGTCTGCCTTGACACTTGAACCTACCGTGTTGTCTCCGTAACTGAATGAAGGCTGTTCACAATTTCCTCATTCTTTTTTCTTTTCATTTAATGGCGTTCGGTTGTATGGCTGCCAGTAATTAGGACTGATTCGCTGAACTTTATCTTGTCGTCCTAACTGCGGATACTTCATTATGATAAGGTCTTTATCGTGTTATTGAAAGTGTATTTCCTATTTCCTACTTATATAAGCGTAACAAAAATTTAAACTATGTTTTCTGATAACGGGTTTTAAAACTTCGTAAACATAGAAGATGGATATCGTTCTTCTAATAGCAGCATATCAAAACTGCAATTTATGTCCATCGTCGACCTTGAAAGTAATTGCTCAAACATGTAGCTGTCCTTCCGTTTGCAAAATGTTTGACTTAATGACATTATCATTATCACACTGTTGATCTCATAAATGTCTAACGGAACAGAAATAAAAATAACGTTTTAAAATGCTAGCCTCGTTGTTCTAGTGGCCTTGAGCGCGACCACTGTGCCACATGAGTGGCGATCCGTGGGATCCTTGGTGTGATTCCCGGGTCGGGGAAAGTGACACGGGCCTTTCCCATAAGGAGTTTCTCAGCGGTCGCCCGGATTCTAGATTTGTCCCCGGTTAACGACATAAGTTGCGAAATGTGGGTGTACCATACAATACATCTCTGCCTACCCCTTTGGTATTACATACAGGCGTGATAAAATTGTATTTTAAGTTTATAAATTGTTTGCCCTTCATCGTCATAATTCTAACATCCAAACTCTTGTCTCCAGGTGATCCGCTGGTAGTCCAAATGGACACAGAGAAGCAAGACAATGTAGAAGTCGCCTTACTAGGGGGTGAGGCTTCCCCAAGACGGTATGCCACTTCAGAGCTCACACAGTTCTGGGTCGTACTGAAAAGGACACTGTTGTTTAGCAGAAGAGATTGGGTAAGTGTACTGAGTACCACGGTCATGTACTAAATGCCACTGTGGTGTACTAAATACCCCAGTTGTGTACTAAATACCACATAAATGTACTGTAACTGGCCGTTAATAAGGCACATTGAGTTTTAGAAAAACTTCGGTGTACTGAGCACCGATTTACGAGTTGTAAGGTCGAGCCCAGACAGGCACTTTTCTTTGTGTATTTAATTTCATCATCACTGCTCTCAAAACGGCGGAAAACATCGAGAGGAAACCGGCATGTACTAGAACCAAAAATTCGAAGACATGTGACATCTACCAACCCGCACTGGGCCCGCGTGGTGGATTACGACTCACTCCTTCTCACAGAGGAGAGGCCTGTGTCCCAGCAGTGGGAACATTATAGGCTGACTATGTTATACTAGAGCGTTGCCTCTTTCACTTTATTCTAGTGTATCAGTCGCTTTCTGATGCATGATATCGTCATATTTACACCCGCGTGCTGAACTAAATACCACTGGTTTGTTTTGTAAACTTTGTCGAGGTGTGAATCTACGATGATTTTCGATAAAAAACAGTGCATTTCTCCTTTCAAATGTTATCTCGTAATGTTCGTATGCTGTCGCTTAATTAAACGAGCATAGAAACGAATTTGACAAAATAGGTAATTATGCCGTCACTTAGGGTGCAGTGATTCATCGCGTTTGCCTGTACACAGCTAACGCGATGAATCACTGTACCCTAAGTACCTTTAACTTTTGGTCAGGGTCGTTACAGTCACAGATAGTCAATGTCATACATGTCGATTGCGATTGACATTTGATTGTCATGGATCGTCGGCGTCGTCTGTTTCATATCCCGAGCAGCAGTACCGTGTCTCGGGACCTTCAACATTGCTTTGCAAAATATATGCTTTGGCAGAATGGAGATAGATTTAGGTATACAGTATAGATATAGAAGGCATAATGAAAGTTGCATTACTTATAAGAGTTTCTCAGACAGCATGTTTTGTGAACAATGACACAGTTTTGGGTCACGGTTTAAAATAACACGATTATTAAGTTCAGATTGTTTAATGTTTTTGTTGATAGTTATGTTATGAGTACGACGATACGTTATTGTATCAGAGATGACACTGTTTGTCAAAGCGTGTTTACAAAGTGTGTTACAAAGGTTATGATGTCAAGAAAATACATTTAATTTTTATTTTTGTCTATACAGTAGATTTATAGTAGTTTTAACTGTCAAATCTCTGACCAATATTGCCTGGCAGATAGGAGCTATTATTGTATGAATACATTAAAACTAGACAATTCTAGACTTGCTAGGGCTATGTGTTGACGGTCATTGGTTTTCAAACAATAATGCATTATTTAGTCATCCATTGTTACGACCATACCTACACATTAAATATTTAAATATTTCTTGTCAATTTACATATATGTCTAGAACCGTTGGTATTTTTTGTTATAAGCGCCTAAGAACTTTAAAATAACATGTCAGATATCAGAAAAATACATTCTTGGGCCAATGACCGTGGTTTTGATCAGGTCAAAGTAACGGGTTTATATAGCATTCATTATATGATTTTTAGACAAATAACAAAACGTTCTATCAATGATTCTTCTGTTGCCAATGTGTAAATTGGTCAACTTAGGCTATTTTTGACTTAGAAGTTGGACAGACTGTTTATCCAGGTCATGTCAAAAATAGGCGCAGTCTCTGCCATGGTTAAGTTTTATTTATCACGCTTACTCATTATGGATATACCACTAGACTATTAAAAGTGTTATAAGTAATAATAAATAATAATAAATATGAGAGAACATCCACACAAGGTCTTCAGGTACCGAACTAGGTAGAGCCTGTACTACGGTGACCTGATGACTGATATACTTACTTATTTACATATACACACCCAGACACAGGTCAAACAGACATGTTCATGCACACAAATGTTTGACTTGTCCGGGGTTCGAACCCGGGACCAGCGGCTCAGAAGGCAGGGTCGCTACCAACTGCACCAACCGGTCAGTCAAGTATAGCTGTAGTATAGTTGTAGCTAAGTGTGAAAAGTCCAAATATATTCTCAAAACTGGGACTTGGCTAGTCATTATAAAAGATCACGTTCATTTCTTTCGTCTTTTCAGCATAAAAATTGTTCATACCGTGTAACAATATTAGCCAGGCGAAGAGTGCGCCCGACGAACATTTAGGAATCGCCCATCGTCACTTTTGGTGGTTGTTTTAAATCACCCCAAAGTCCTCGAAAATGATGAAAGGTGTCCTACAATGGTGTTATGATCCAACTTATAACACCGGCAGTACTTGGTCGCCATGATAAGGTCTAACATAATTTCGAATAGAACCTAAAATTGCACCATTTGAATTCTAATATTTCTTAGTAGAACGGTCGCATGTTTTATACGTATCCTAGTTATACACAGAAACCTATTATAAACCATACAATATCGTAATACACATACTCTGTGAGATACTCTATGTATCGCTGTTGGTTGTCAAAATAAAAGTTTTTTTTTTTTGATATTTTGGTATTTACATTAAAAAAATGGTCCGTTCGTGACTTTTATATTTGTCATTAATTCTACAATGTACCCCTCTCCCCACAGACTCTCATGTACCTCCGGCTCTTCGCGCACATCCTAGTCGGCTTCCTGATCGGAGCATTATACTACGATATCGGCAACGACGGCTCCAAAGTGCTCTCCAACCTCGGCTTCCTGTTCTTCAACATGCTGTTCCTCATGTACACCTCGATGACCATCACTATTCTTAGTTGTAAGTATCAAAAACTTTTGTTACGTTAAATTAGCCAGCTCGAACACACTAATGCTAATGAATTCGATTCGTTTTTGAATCGAAAATACAACTACAGTAGTCGGGGGCCCGGGAGATACTTGCGGACCCCACGACCGCACGTCCTCCCGTAAAGGCGTGAATGCAACACTGCGTGCAACTTCCATGGGTCAGACTGTTCGAGTTACGACACAGCCTCAGTTTCGCCGCCCGGTGCCGGCTGGAGATCATTAAGTGCCTTTCGACGCCCGGCGGCTCTTCTGGTGCAGGTGGAGTGAGAGGTGTGCTCTCTCTCCCTCTCCGCCGTCTCCTTTGCATGCATCACCTCCTCGCAAAAAGAAGCGACAGCATCCCACGCGTTCTCGCTTCCAACTATGAACTAAACCACGCCCGAACTATCCTTTACTTAGCATTTTGGTTTGACAAGGACAATAAAAAAACCGATCGAATTAACTTTAAGTTTGCTCGCGTTCGGGTTAGGAACGTAGCGTTCTTTTGTTTCTGCCTACCCCATGGACAAAAGGCGTAATTTTAAATATGTAATAAAAGCTTGGACTCTGAGTTCAAACTGAAAAACTTTTTTTAAACCAGTAATTAATAACTTCTTGCCTTCGTTGTACCTTAACTTAACCTTTGACGATTGCGGTGCGATTAAATGAGAAAACTTTTAATACAAATAATGAAATTATTTCTTGACTTGCCCTGCATAAGGAAAAAGGGCGTTATTTTTCCTCCCCAAGAGAAATTCCTAAACAAATTTACCTGCAATACGTTACAAATATCAAATGAGGATAAAATATTGTATGGCAAGCCAAACTGGTTTGGCTGGTTTATTTCATCCACCAAAGTGAGAATGAATGCTCGAATCATTTCCTCATGTTCTATAGTAATGTCAAAAACCACTGAGGTCGTAGACAGAGACAGATCCAGTTTTTTATATATAAAAAATACGTACAAAGACAACATGCAAAATCTGTCTTTTAATCCAACTAAAAGGAATACAATTTTGAACTGTAACTTTCAAAGAATAAGATTGAAATTTCCCTAAACTTACTCTACCAAATCTAGTTATTTACTAGTGTTTAATTAGTTTGTTAATTAATATTTGTATTTTCCAGTTCCCCTTGAGATGCCTGTGCTGATAAAAGAACACTTCAATCGATGGTACTCGCTACGGTCCTACTATTTGGCGATCACCGTGTCTGATATACCTTTCCAGGTAAATATGGTTCATTTTTCTATAATAACGTTGTTGTAGAGTTATTATTATGTGAAAGAGGTTGTTCCCGTTTAAGAATGTTCGCATTCTAATCTCGGTCTCAATCTGTCATTCACCATCATCAGCCTAGCCTTTTCTTGGGTTTGGCTTCTAGTCCAACCGGATGCAGCTGAATACCTGTATATTACATGGAGCGACTGCCTATCTGGCATCCACAACCCAATTACTCGGTAATATGATACCCCTTGGTAAGACTGGTTGTCAGATCGGGCTTCTAACGACCCGTAACGACTGTCAAAGATCCATGAATGACAGCCGGGGCCAACGGCTTAACGTGCATTCCGAGCCACGGAGTGTGATCGGTATGTAAAGATGGTCATCCATCCACTGACCAACCGCGGCAAGCGAAGCTTAACCTGATAAATCGACCTGTTCAGCTGTTATTATTTAGCCCTGGGGCCGTACTATGACGTTTTAATTCCATCATTGTTCCAGCGTGGAAGAGAGACGGAGCTATACATGACCGATAGCACTATCTCTTTTTCTCAACGGAATCATGATGGCGTTAACAGCTCATAGTACGGCCCCTGAGCCCCCAATAATCTGTCTCAATCTGTCAACAGTACCCCTAATTTACGTTAATTTTTGACAAGTCAAATTTCATTCAACTCAATTCAATCAACAAAAGTTTCAGTTTTCAATAAGTTTCAAATAAGAATAGAGCGATTCACAAAAAAAATATTTTATTGTTAAATAGCGTGGGGTGCTTTATCAGATATTTTCATGATGACGCTAATTTTACAAATATTCACAAAAATATTTACAACAATAATTGACATCAAGAGCACTTTTATACAATAAATATTTTTTTTTGTGTATTCTTATTTAAAACTCATTGAAAATTATTTTCTACTTTTTAGTTCATTTATCTACAAAAGCGTGTTTTTTTTGTTTTTTTAACTATTATTTATTAACACTGATTTATTGACCAAACATTGATGGAGCAATCTTTTTTAATGTTTTCCTTTTTATCGGTTCTGGTTATCAATGAATGAATAAAGAAGTGTGTAGGTACTGACATACATTGTAAGTTCGTTGACTGTATAACCCAAATCAACGAGCTTTCCCTCTTAAACGCAAGGAGCAGGGTGTAAGGTCGGGTGTCAGATTGAATGAAACATCACAAGGTATGGTACAAGACTGCTCTTTATTATGTTAATACACGAGTTATATATTTGGTTACACACATTGAAATAATAGGTACGTCACAAGGGTCTTCCTTGCGTTTCAGATCTGTTCGTTGATTTGGGTATTATAGTATAAAGTTATGTCATTTTATTTTTGACATCGACATTTAAATAAAAGAGTAAATGTGTTATGCTAATTATCAGAAGCTTCACTCGAGTGAATGTTCATGTTTTTTTCATTCCACGTTCACACAATATTGACATTTTAGGAATAAAGTTTCATCTGCACCTTTCATTTAATTTTTCGATCATTCGGTATCCAACATCGTTGCATCGGTTCACTAATGCACAAAATTTTCACTTTTAATTTATTTTGTTTTCACTTCGAGTAAAAGACAAAAAGTGAAGCGTCTTATATCTGCTTTAATACTATCTGAGTTTTTTGTAAAAGTAAGTAACTGTTCACTATGCCAATATTTATTAAAACATCAATCATCTCTTTCCAGGCGATATTCTGCATAATCTACGTCGTGATAGTGTACCTGCTGACGTCACAGCCGCCCGTCTGGTTCCGGTTCGCGATGTTCCTCTCATCATGTCTGCTCATCTCCTTCGTGGCACAGAGCGTCGGACTCGTTGTTGGTGCTGCTATGAATGTTCAGGTAAATATACAGAGTGTATCCTCTTATGCATATGAAACAATTTCCGTTTCTCACTGACAACGTTCAGCCTGAACCTCTGAACATACAACCATAAACGATCACACGAAAGGGGTGTGTTGTATAATAATGCACTGCATCTAAATTAATATAAACGATGTAATATTACATGTTGTGAATAAATCAAAAATACTTTTACAGTCGTACATTCGGTTGACAAAGAATAGTATCCACCTTACCTAGAGTTCACTTGGGTGGGTGTATACTTAATTCCCTGCATTATTAGCAAATGTACACCGACAGTACATTTGCTTTAGAAAGGGAATGTTAATCCTCGACCACGACACATAAAATTTCTTCGAATGTTTGATTCTGCGTAAACTGGGAACGTTACGAATGGGCCACCACGGTATGTGATGCGAATTACGTTAGCTGCAGTCAGAGGGTCGAAAAAAAAAACAAATTAACTTAGGAAAATATTTAATTAAAGATTTAATTAGGAAAATTACATTAATTACTTATAAAATAAAAGAGATGAGACCTAATCGAAATATAATTATGGAATGCTAGATTATTCAAATTATAGTTTACAAGAAAATGTTAAATGACGTCACTTTTGCTGCACTTGCACTTCGACCTATTGAACAAAATGTAGGGCAGCAACTCAGCGATCTACATATTGGGCGATTGCGTATTTTGCGCCTCAACCAACACCAATAATAATAATAATCTTTCTTCCACAGAACGGCGTATTCCTGGCCCCTGTAATGTCAGTACCGTTCCTGCTGTTCAGCGGTTTCTTCGTGTCGTTCAACGCGATACCGGTGTACCTAAGATGGATCACATACCTGTCATATATCAGATATGGCTTCGAGGGCACCGCGCTCGCTACCTACTCCTTTGACAGACCCAAATTGAAGTGCCATCAGGTAAGACAGAAACAAACAAGTAAATTAAATGGCCATTTGGCGTAACAAACTTTCGGGCTAATGCTTGTCTGTGAATCATGGATGCGTGGTTCTCCATACAATGCAGTCGAATTGTTTTCTTATATTATTAAAACTAGGAAGGTTTGTGGTTCGGTTCCCAGGCTGAGAAACCATTGAATGACATTGCTTTAAAATTTGAGTTTAAACTCCATTTTTTTTTTGAATTTAATTTAATTGTACTATTTTTTTACAATAAAACAGCTGAATACCAGTCCGACGACTACACAGTACACATTTCCCCTCGTTCCCCACATTTGCCCTATTTCAGTTCTATTAAGCAAAATTCAACCTTATTATCAATATCAGCCTGTAGCAGTCCACTTCTAGTCATTTTCCTTCCCAATATGACACCACAGAGCTCAATCTCAACCGTCAGCCACTCTAATTCATGCATTATCAGTGTACTGAAACAACTTTGTGTTTCCAGACTTACTGCCACTTCAAGAACCCAGAAACCACACTCGAAGAGCTGGACATGTTGAACGCAGACTTCACCCTGGACATCGCAGCCTTATGCCTCATCTTCGTGATCCTACGTATATCTGCGTTCCTCTTCCTACGCTGGAAGCTCAAAGCCACTAGATAAGCAAAAATAAACCTTATGTTATGTGTAATTAGGTTAGTAAACCAAACGACAAGCTATTTTAAGTTAGGGTTGTCACTTTGTCACAGAACACAAAATTGTATAGATGTGATGTTGACTAATTATGACGCAGGTTGAGTTTATAATGCAGTTTTAAAAGCGATAGATATACTAAATCGAGTTTATGCCAAAGGTTCTAATAATTCCTAATTGAGGAATTAGAGTAATAAAATAATTATTTCTTTTAAAATTCGCATAGGTGACTCAATCAGCTGTTTTCATAATGTTTATAATAAAATTGATATTTAAGACAAAGTAACAATCGCTGTAGGTAGTAATTTTACGCAGTTATTGTGATAAAGAGATGTTCTATACTATAATAATTAAAACTCAAACGGGACTGTACATTTCGAATATGTTATGAGAAAATGGATCCTTCAATTCCGTGTCAAATACACGGTGACATTTGAATCACAGTTTTGCTAGAACAAACGTTGTTCAGACCATGGTCTACAACCATTCTATAGCATCCAATAGAAATAAAACGTCATTGGTTTTCTAAAAAAACACAAAAAAGGCAGTGTTAAAAATGTCGGGATTATCGTTACGCCCTACAACACAGAAACTGCGGCTACGACGCGCGGCGCTAGCGTCTTGAATGCAATATCGCTACCGTGATGAGTACTTTGATGTTACGGTTAATGTTTCAAACTTTTGAGCAACTAGATTAGATTGTTTTAATAAAATATTTGATGCTGTAGAATGGTAGTAGACCATGGTCTAAACAACATCAGTTCTAGCAATACTGTGATTCAAATGTCACGGTGTATAGGTCTTACTTGTAAGCAAACGTCCTGTAATCATGTTTAACAAAAATAATTTAATTAAAATGCATACATAATTTATATTTACTAACGAAGAAAAGTCCTTGTGTGCTCTCGAAAAATCATTCATTCAAATAATTATTGTAATTTTATATTCATGACAATCAATTAGTAACGACTTCGAAATCGAGAAAAGACCTAATTTTATTACAAACATTTCATTCATTTAAAAGTTCAATTTCCTTAGTGATTTTTAATTATTGCAAAAGAAAGCAACTAAATGTGATAGTTAAGTGTGATAATCTGGAAAATGTTCACAAAATTATAGAAATTAGAGCAGTTTTATAAAATCATTTATT
Organism: Brachylomia viminalis; assembly: GCA_937001585.2. NCBI lineage: Eukaryota > Metazoa > Arthropoda > Insecta > Lepidoptera > Noctuidae > Brachylomia > Brachylomia viminalis. The sequence continues at coordinate 4,974,807 of OW443302.2, read as the reverse complement.
GTATAAAATAAAAACTGATTGTCTTTACATGGTGGGGTGGCCTTGTTTTCTTAATACTTTATAGATTTAAAATATCCATACATAAAGTTTGTTTAAAATGCAGATTGCAGATAGAACATTGTACACAAAAGTAAGATCTGAAACCATCCGATGCAAGAACCATATGAAATAAAATCGTTAGAAAATAAAATATGTAATTCTATAATTAATTGATTAATTTTTCTCATAAATTATTCATATTTCTTGCCTTACGGGCTTGCCGTTAAATTTATATCAAAGATAGACGTAATTTTCGCCTGTGTGGCAATGTTAATTTAGATTTGTTACTTTTACTTACAATTTATGAAGACTGCTGTGTTATTCAGAAATATATCTGAATCATTAAAATAATAACATTATTTTCTTAACTATTTTTTTCTATGTTTTTGAACTAAAAATATTCTTTTATTTATTTGAGAGTATACTTGCATACTAGTCGACGATCGAGTTGGTTAAACAACTTTCCGCTCTTATTTGACGGATTTTAAAGGTACGATCAACAGCACACTTGCACCACCCTAATTGCTATAAAATAAATGCTCTGTTAATGACAAATTGTTACAATGTATGTGCGGTTGATTGTACTGAGACGAATATTCCATCCATTTTGTTGAATTGCCTTGGTCAGCTAGAAACTTCAGATATTTCTAAATTATCATTGCCATTATAAATAAATAATTATACGTTACGCATTCAGGGATCATGGTTTATATTGATTGTACTTAGTGATGTAATTATTTAGATAAATATTGTGGTCCAATTTATTATTGATATGGTTAGATGTAATGGTTATAGAATGTATGATGTTTTGTACCTATATATTTTTTAAATAAATGGTTTATGAAATATAATATAATTTTTTATTTGGACATTGATTTCTCTCTTGCAAACTTGCCTTGATGTTATAACATAAAATTAAATGATAAACAATTAAAAAAAAAAAAATCTGTAAGTAGGTTTGTACAAACACTTTTACACGTCAATCGTATTTTAAAAACTAGACGAGGTTGGCATTTTCTATCTGACTACTCTGAGAAGAAAGGCCGAAACAAACTCGAGAGGTCACAGTCCCTTTTAAAGTCCAGACAAAATCTTGGTCAGATCATGTGAAGGCTATGTAGATCGGTGTCTGAAATGGTCTTTTGAGGAAAGAACCACACAGATTGAGTGGACCTGTCCAGTCAGTGCACGCAATTGTCAGCCATCGTGCAGCTGAACTTAGAACTTAAGGAGCTCAACGATTCGACGAACAATACCAAAGAAAGGACATTTGAGTAGGCCGCATAAATTAATCAAACTGCCAGATCATGAGTAAACTAACTGAGAAAAATACAAAAAAAAGGCAATGACCGACATAGTTCTCACATTCACAATAATTAGAATAATATTATCATAACCTTTGAGGACCATGTAGATTTGTGTCAGAAATGGTCTTTTGAGGAAAGAACCACACAGATAGAGTGGACCTGTCCAGTCAGTGCACGCATTTGTCAGTAACCGTGCAGCTCAACTCAGAACTTAAGGAGCTCAACGATTCAACAAACAATACCAAAGAAAGGACATTTGGGTAGGCCGCATAAAGTACTCAAACTGCCAGAGCATGATTAAAACGGGAACAAAACCACACATAATCCTCACATTCACGATTAAAAATAATATAATACTTTATAAAGTAAATATGAAAGTCATTGTACCTTTATGTAAATAAGTATAGATACATAAAGCAACGATTAAAAGTAAAATAGTTAGCAAAATAAAATAAAAATAAATTAATATTGCCTGTGTTTTATTGGAGCAACTCAATCCGAAGCCTTTTTGTCCTCAATATTGTCTTTGACAGTATAACAGGCATTCTGGCATAGTTTCCTCTTTCTAAAAGATTTGAATTTATTATGGCTTAGTTCTTGAATGTGGCTAGGAACTTTATTATAAAAACGTATACATTGGCATCTAAACGAGCCACCTATTTTCTTGAGCCTGGTTGTAGGAACAACAAATTTGTGTTAACCGCTCGGAGGCAGAGCGCGGGAAAAATAATCGAGCCAGATGAATGCCAGATGCGTCACCGGCGTGCCGGGCGCCGCTCGGCCGCCCGATAATGTAAACAAAGCATTTTTACGACTTGGGTTTCTTTGAATGGTGCTAACACTTGTGTTTTTTGTTATGGTAAGGAACGGGGCTTTAAGATAGCGGAGTTTCGTTTGAAATAGGATAGTATTTACGTAAACACTACGTACGATACGTACGTACGATAGTATTTACGTAAGTCAAATAAATGGTTATAGTTCGAAAAAATGAGCGTTGACCTATATTGTTTAAGGTTTTAAATACATTATGTGTATATACTTAACGCAAAACACTAATAAAACCACATAGCATTAGTACAATATGTACTGAGGGTGGCATTTACCCAAGAGTGGGACAGCGCAAGCTAGTAAAAAAATAATCAAAAGAGAAAATTGTACATTTATTGCAGGCAGAGACGTCATGATAAAAATCATCAAATCGAAACATTTGGGGCTTTATAGACGGTCTACATCTACATTTTAGAATATCTACCTGCCAGCTACAAAATTACCGTTTGAATATCATCCCAACGGCAACATTGAAGTTTAGATGGCAGGTGAACTGCAAAATAGCAGTTTACATTGCATGCTAACAAAAAAAAAAAACAGTTTAGATAGGTAGCATGCGCACTGCCAACTCTGTGCCAACTACAGATTGGATATTATGCCAATTACTGAACTGCAGTTTGGATAGCGTGCCTACTGCAACCTTGCCGTTTGTACTGCTTTCCAACAATAAAAATAAACCTTGCATATTACCTACAGATAAATACATATTGCAGTAGCCAACTGCAAAAATCCATCCTTCCAAAAGAACAATTTCACACAAGGCCGAGCCATTAAACTGTGTGCTAAATAATGGCTATCTATTATCGGCTAGCTTCAATCAGATGCGCCTGCGTTCGTATCCGGGATGTTATGCTATCGCGGGACCTGAGCACTCAGGCGAGGAACCATTGGCACATACCTACCTATTGTAACTTTGTAAGAGCTGCCTAACCATGTGTGACATGCACCCCAATTGCGTAACACACTTTCAATTACAAACCGAGGGATTTTTAAGAAAATTGTAAACCATTGCTGCTTATGTTTGAAAAATTCTTCCGCTTGACAACGTAAACCACGCAATATATATGGTTGAAATGTTAAAACTAAAGGCATTGCCAATGTGTGTTACGCAATTACCCCCTTTATTTTTTGAGGTTGGGAAATCATCAATTATCTTCTCCCGCTCTGGGTGGAGCGGGACGGCGTGTCAGACTCTTACTGACTAAAACCCACCCGTGTTCCTTCAGTTGCTTGTGCCAGGGGCCACGGTAACCCTTTCGGACTTTCCCGCAACCCTGGCCGGCATCGGCCCTAGCAGACCCCGTCATTGGTGCTGACATCTCTTTGAGGCGCGCTTGGAACACAACGCGCTGTCGACCCGGGCCTAGTCCTTATCGGACGGCGAGCTGCCCATCGCTCGCCGTGCGGAAGCCCGTGCCTACGGTGGCCGGGAATCGGCTTGCCATTCCCGACGCCCAGGGCGTCTTCTGCGACGGCTAGGGGTGTGAGGGCACAAATTACCCTGCGGTTCCATCATGATCATCATTTGCAATTGGCTTGTAGCTGGACTGTTCTTTCATCGTTTTTGAGAGGTATAAGAGGAAAGAAAAAAAATTCGTGCTCATACATTTAATGGAGATTAGGTATTTGCGACGTTTGTCGGTCGGAATAAAACATAGATAGGTGAATAAGAAATTCGAGGGGCTCGTGGCTAAGTTATAACGGCCGCACGGGTCGATCGATCAGGATAAGCTACGCTTGTCGCGGTTGCTCCGTGGATGGGTGACCATCTTTCAAAATCAAAAGTCATCTATTCAAACTAGGCTGAGAATCAGCACTTTTCGAACGCCAGAATAACATAAGACAGTCCACCAAAACGCCCGCCCTTCACCACTTCCTAGTGCTTTAGCTGGGAAGAAGAAGTGGCGCAACATACTCCCCAGACTCCTCAGACTCACACTTTACATAGCGAGACCCCCCTGTGTCTCGGAAAGCACGTTAAGCCGTTGGTCCCGGCTATCATTCGTGGATTTTTGACACTCGTAATGGGTCGTCAGTATCCAGAAAGTCGGACAACTAGTCTTGCCAGGGGGGGGGGGGGGGGGTCAGTCGCTCCATGTAAAATACTGGTATTCAGCTGCATCCGGTTAGACTGGAAGCCGACCGCAACTTAGTTGGGAAATGATGAGCGGAATAAGAAATTTGGCATACCTACTACGTAGGTACCTCTAGAAGGAACTGCCGCTCCAGACTTAATTCCACTTGCACCACTATCGCTCAACGTATTTAAAACATCAATCTCATATTCAGACGATTGGAAGAAATAGAACGATGTTTTTTTTTATAATATGAGACAACATCTACACAAGGTCCTCAGGTCCCGAACTAGGTAAAACCTGTACTACGGTAACCTGACGACTAATATACATACTTAAATACATATACACACCCAGACACAGGTCAAATAGACTTGTCCGGGGCGAACCCGGGACCAGCGGCTCAGAAGGCAGGGTGCAACTGCACCAACCGGTCAGTCAATTTTGATTCGTTTGGCGCTAAATGCATTTAGTGACTTGTGGGGCAGGGCATCATTAACCCTGCAGTTGAGGCTTTATGTAGGTACTTAATTTTGACATCGATTTTAAAGTAACGATCACCTAATTTAGAATAATATTAAATCATATTATTATTGGACTTACTGTGAATAGCAAATCTGAAAATGATTAATTTGTAGTCTGTCGATCGAACGGATTAAGTTCGGTAACAATAAAAAAAGTAATTGTGTCTCATTATCGACGGTTGAGCTCATAATTAAGAATGACATAGACAATATTTGTAGTATTGTACACCATCTTATTTATACTGGCCATGGCGTATAATGTCTCGCAGTGGACGACTTTCAGCTGAAATGATAACACCATAATGTTGTTGTAGTACCTATGTATAGAACTTGCAAAAAATATTAACACTATGTAAATCTATATTCTTACAAATAAATACCTACATTTTGATACTGATTCTGATTCTGAGGCGTATGAAACTATTAAACATAATAGTAACTATTGATTAAGTGTGACCTGTAGAAAACGCCTACGGCATTAAGTCGGACTCTTTACATTTGTGTGCTTAAAGTATTAAATAAATATTGCACCGGGTACACCTAGACCTACCTACAATCCTGATATCTTGAACGATGAACACACCAAATGAGTTCTAATCGCTCGCATACTAACTACTGCGGCCGTATTTTACGCCCAATTTCGCTTCTATACGGAGTGTCTATTCGGTATTTCTTTTCCTACCTTATTACCTATTTTGAAACAAGTCAAGTGTACTCAAGTAGCTACAAAATACAATAACGCTTGATTTGAAATTCATAAAAGTAAATCATTCGTCAGTCTTTTGTTTTATTTGCCCTCTCCGGTATGACCGGATGGAAAGGTCATTAATTTCATATGTAGAGTTGATTGCTGTACCTACCTACTTATATAGTAGTAGGTAGGTAAATTATTAACACGTAAGTACTTACCTAGATTGTTTACAGTTGACTTGATTTTTCTGACTATTTCTTAGGTTCAATGAAACGAATGTTTTATGATCTTAGAACGAAACGTTTATACAGGTAGGGAAATGGTACGTGTTTATGGTGACCTCGACGCGCAAAATTTAATTATGCATTCAGGACATGATTATGATAGCGTAGAAATATTTAAGTAGTTATCAAAAAAACAAATGTGCTGTTTCATAGAAAAGTGCAATACCTACGCGGTCATAATGTATGGAAAAGAAAAAAAATAATTGCTGACGAAAACTTCTAAACAAAAGGTTCAGAATCGACGTCGTCGCGTCAGATGCGCGTCAACGTTCCTGCCACCTTGTACAGGTACTTTGTATGTACCTACCTACTACACCTATTATTATAAACAAAGTAGGTAACTTACTAGAATGAAAGAAGTTAGTATAAGGTAATTGTTTCCCGTTCCCCTATAAACGCTGACGCACATTTGGACGGAAAAATGGAAAATCTTCCTACTGCACTTTCCCATCGCACACTACAGGCGGGTCGCACCGCACTTTTGTATTTATATATTATTTTTTTCCAAAACACTTAGCCTATTAAACATTATGATTTTAGCGACATAACTAAACCATTCATTCATTCCAACCAATTCATTAAAATTTTACAAAAATGTTAAATACCATGGCCATGCTCTGTACCGTTGTGCTGCGGCCCGATGCGTCTGTAATAGGTGCTTACTGCTTAGCTTAAAAGGTAGGTGATCCCACCTACCTTTATTCTCGACCTCAGGACAGGTAGGTAACCTACACCTATGTATGTCAATATCTGTATAACCCTCATCACGTTATTTAACGCAATCTCTGTACAATAAAGTATTATTCATATCCTAACTAAATATTTAATGTAATAATGATTTTTAGTGGTTGTTGAATGTGAAGCAAACTTGAGGTAGGTACTCGTACTTAGGTACCTACTGCGTTAAGAAAGCTGTTTGCCCTTCTTGGTTGCCTCTCCTATCCAATCGTTGGTTTAGTACCCGCAAGCCCAAACAGCTGAGCTTTTGGTCCTGGATTTGATTCCCAGGTCGGACAAAGTGTGTTTTTTTTCTACCCGCTACTTAAGTCATTATAATAGGTAGTGTAGCGAAAAAAAAAAGAATACACATTATTCTCTTCGCCACTGAACATGTTTAATTTATCTTATGGATTAAGTCCAGATATTAAAAAATAAAACAAAAAAAAAGTAGATAATACAATAACTCGTAAAATAACTTGTCACTTTACACCCACGGATTTATAAAAAAATTCAGAGAAATAAGACATACTTTAGGTTTTCGTACCATAAAATATATTATTAAGAGTAATTGGGCAAAGCGACGAGCTTAAAAATGTGGTTGCAACCAAAATTTGTCACTACGCGGCGTCCACGCGGCCGCGTTTTTAAAAGGTATTGAACCTGCTGTATTCTGTTTTATAAAAAAAATCATAATTACAAAAAACATCAAAGACCGGTTGTAACTTTTGAACCGCAGGTAAATTAGGATAAACTAAATTAATAGAAGTAAAAAAAAAACTATTATATATTTGCCAAATCTTCTCTTGGAAGTCCCGACGTGATTACGTGACTATGTTAGTAGTCGCGGTGCCATGTTGAGGACCTCCTAAACTATTGGATTGGTAGATTGGTAGGTTCAAAACTGGTCGCTTGAAACTGGGCGCTCTCTACAGCGGTTCTGTCAGGTGTAAAATGGTAGGAGACTGGAGGGGTAGAGCTAAATGGATCGCTTTGCAAAATCTTCGGACTTAAACCAGAAAAACGAAAAGAAGAATTCACGCTTTGCTTTCTTACTGGAGTCACAACTCGCCGATGTTAGTCGAGGGACGTCCCCGATTCAATAGATCACGAACACATCACTTTATGGAACAAAAGGTAGAACAAATCTTAAGAATTTTAACGTATAGATTCCAAAATAAAATAATTCCTCCCGTCGGCTGTGACGAATTCTCAACAAGTCACCCTTGTTTTTAAGTCAATCCCATACGACGTAAAATCAATTCCTTATTTGAAAATATTAAAAATAAAATTTCTGGTTAAGCAGAGTGACCATAAATGAGGTTGCATTATTCAAAGAGAAGGATGCATGTTAAATAAATAACATGTAGTATTACTAAGACTACAATAGGTAGATAATAATCAAGACATATTTTACTAACAAAGTAGTAGGTAGGTAATATAAGATTATAAAAAAAAAACTGATAAAACCCATGTTATATCAAATAAAAAAGTCGATAAAGTAGATAGGTAAATATTGTTATTTCTCTCGGTTGAACCATTTTATTAGTTAATAGGCGAGAATGAGAAAAAATACTAATAAAAAAAAAAACTAAATGTGAATACATAAATTCATTCTTTATTGACAAACCACAAGCAATGATTTCATACAAATATCGAGTATAATAAAAAAGTGTGTATAGCTTTCTGCTAAAATACATTTTTATATCGTGTTAAAGTGGATGCCTTTCGGCTGAAAAGAAGCGATGATGATGATTGTGATAAAGAATTGTCGACTTGTGTCTTACTCTTCATTAAATCGACAAACTTTGCTATGTTTTAGGAAAGATTTAAAAAAAAAATTGTTGGGTCTCAAACAGTTACATTTGCAGATGTGATTGAGACAGCCCCAGTAAGTAATTAATAATACTTGTGTTGGGGTTGTCTTTTAGAAGTGTCTTGTGAAAGTCTTTTGTGAAGATTATGTTTTTATTTCCGTTTTCGTTTCGACATAACTTCAATAATAAATGTTATGACAGAAATCGTACACCCAAATATATAAATTATCCATGGAATAGTCAAACGTCCCACAAATTCGTATTGGTGGAAACTATGCTTTATTTTTTTAAGATAATTCATGTCACGCATAGCCTTTTCAACCAAACCGTTCTCCCTTAACTGAATGGATTTTTGACATAACTTATCTATTAGAGGAAACCCTTTGTAAAGGTATATAGCATAAATCACCTTTGAATAAGGCTCGGGTAATGACACAACCCGAGGGTTGCCAAACTCATCAAAAAAGTCCTGTTCGTTATATTTATATAGTTCATACAAGATAAGCGTGTATAGATTTTCAGATTTCGCCACTGCTTCGATGCTTCCCATCAGACGATGGCAGACATCGGTATCGTCAAATTCCACACTTGATTGTACTGATTCTAAATAATACTTTCCCATTATAGAACTTAAGCATGGTTTAAGCTGAAAATTATCTATATCTTCTTCTTTTGAAATTTGATATTCCTGAGCAGGGTTTGTGGTGAGACTGACAAGACTGGATTGGTAGAAAGTATTGACCAAATACGCAAACACCACCCAGATAATGAGAACATACTTCACCGTCCACCGACTTTGGACACTGCGCCCGTGAAGTACAAGATTGTCCAGTAGTATTAACACCACGTAACTTTTATCCTCCGTGCGAAGAAGAACGATTACTAATACCGAGTACATCACGAGAGCCAGCATTAAGAGCATCCACACAGTGAAATCGAATTCGAGATAAGTATTCTTCCAAGGAGGCACATTTTTGGCTCGTTGCACCACAAATCGTATCTCATCTGTATAAACTAGGTGACCGTATACATAAGAGAATGCGGCTGTACGAGATGGTGTCAGTAACATACCTGATATGTGCATGTCCACTTCGTTGTCTTGTATCTTTTTCAATACTCCTACCGCTTGCATGTCGGTTGATACCGTGGAAAATTCATCAGCGTCGCCATAATAGTTTACAATATTTATACTAAATCCTAGCATTTGTCCGATTAAACGCACTAAATATGGCTCCACTCCATTCCTAAGTGCAGGTGGTGAGGTGGATGATTCGCTGGAAGAAAGAATTGTGTATGGGGGCCAATCGGTCATCAGTACATTAAACGCACAGTTCTGTAGTCCAGTTACAAGTTTTTCTGGGTACAAGTTGAGTGAGTGTGCTTGCAAACACTTCCCAAAGCTGATGGTGGTATCATAGCGTTTACCGCAATTGTAGTTATCAAAAGGGTTGTACGTGAAGAGGTGAGCGTCAGCAGTGGTGTTCACCACCAACACATTATTCGCATGCAGTTTGAGGAATGTGTTGAACACGATTCTGAGGTCGCTCTCTTTTAGATCTCTGATTAGAAGTAAGAAGCGAGCGTTCGGATTCCATGTTGATTCTTTGGTAACATTACTAAAATGACTGACAAAAGAAGTGGCATTATGTGAAGATATGAGATATGCTTGATGTGGGATGAGCAGTTTGGCTGTTACTCGCTTTGATACCACGGTCACAATGTTCTCGTCATTAATGGCTTTCAGAAGTTCTTCATCTCGAACTCTATTACCGACATAAGTTAGTTCTTTTGCTTCTGTAAAATATTGTCCGATGATATCTATTACACATTTAATAAGTTCTTCGCTGTATAATGAGTTAGGTATTTGTATATGTAGACAGTTACCACTGCATATTAGTGACACGAGCATGTACACGGCCCGCATTTTGGGATATGGGAACAAGTAACATTCTCATGAACGTAGAAGTTGCCTTCTATTCATAAATCATGCTTTACTAGATAATGTCTGTATCTATTTCAAATACGACTGTGATTCCATCCAATTAGCTGTTAGGTGCTATAATTATGAATGTGATATGACTGACGTGTGATAACTCTACCATATCTATTGCGGTGATTGACACTTTCAAAAATGGTGGAAATGGTTTAGGCGTGTGGTAAATAAGGTAAGTACTTACAGTATTACATTGTAATAATTGTAATTAGTTTATTTAGTAGTGCGGGTCTTAGAGCGTGCACAGCACTATAGGTAAGTGTTCCGCTAACCGAAGTAGGTACGTAAGTACTAGAGCTATAATAATTAATCGATCATCATTATCTGCCTAGCGTTTTCCCAACCATATTGAGGTCAGCTTCCAGTCTAACCGGATGCCGCTGAATACCAGTATTTTACATGGAGCGACTGCCTATCTGACCTCCACAACCCAGTTACTGGGTAATACGATACCCCTTGGTAAGACTGGTTGTCAGACTTTCGGCCTTCTGACGACCCGTAACGACTGTCAAAGATCCACGAATGACAGCCGGGGCCAACGGCTTATCGTGCTTTCCGAGTCACGGAAAAAAAACTAAATGTAAAATTGATGATATAGTACCTACATTTTGGCACGGAATATTGAAATCACAAATTCTTTAAGATTTGTGCCCGGTTGATGGCAATAGGCTCGCCCCCTGTTACTTAGGACTCAAAACATAAATGGCGAATTATGGGTGTATTATAGGTGCACCTCTATCTAGGCCATCTGAGAACACAGGCGTGATATTATGGTTTCTGTTGAAATGCAGCAGTCAGCTGTTTATTTAGGTATCTAAAAAATCGTTATAAGAGTCAAATTAAGTTGTGTTGAGGGTCTTGAGGCCATGGTCGTTTTCCGCACCTCTTTCTGTCCTTTGTTGCACACCGTGTAGTGAATTTATTGCAGGGATAAGATGGAGCACTACACTCATTTTAGCTGGCATTAAACACTACATTTTAGTTGTCATTAAACAACACTAACGCTGCTTCACAAGATGCTTCGGTAAATATTCAATTAAGAAAGAAACAATAGACGCAGCAAAGCCTACCACGTACACGCACCATGGGAGAGTAAAGCGAACTTCAAATTCTTTCTGAGAAAATCTCTGTTTCAGTATTCTTAAAAAGTATTGGTCATGCAGGCTCTTGTCTGCTAACCCATTCTCCCTCAACCGCAACGCGTTCAATTGTAACGTATGCGTAATTGGAAAACCTTTGTAAAAAAAAAACCCAAACAAAAACTTTGTATAGGGCTTTTCAAAGTAGTAAATCAACGGATTGCCCCACTTGTCGTTAAAGCTTCGCTTGTTATATAAATACACATAATGTGGTATAAGTGAATACATATCTTGAGTTTGACTAACTGTGATGAGTGCTTCAAGAGTGGTGTTGCATCTTTTGGTCACAGGAGCGGATAGAAGCACAGTGCTCTTCTTTGACAAATCTTTAGTATGCTCAGTCGATAGGTATTGCTGTAGTGCAGAACTGAAGCAGGGTTTGTATTTATATTCCAATATGTCTTCTTCAGTTGCGACTTGATATTCTTTGCTCGGATCAGTAGTTAGGCTGACTAGACTGGACTGGTAGAATGTATTGATGAGGTATGCGAACCACACCCATATTATGAAGATATACTTTATAGTCATCGGGGAACGAATATCGCGGCTGTGTAGCAGCAGGTTCTCTAGCAGTTCCAACGCTACGTAGCCTTTGTCCTTTGCTCGAAGGAGGAATACCATCAATGCAAAATACACGATGAACGATAGCAGCAATAACATCCACACAGTTAAATCGAATTCTATGTACACTGTTTTCCAAATAGGAATGAATGATGCTCTCTTTACTGCAAACCGTAGCTCGTCGTTGTAATCATGATAACCGCAGAGCCAAGTTAAACCTTGAGCTCTCGTTGATACCATCATCATGCCCCCAAATATGACATCGGTTTCGTTATTCCGAAGCATTAGCATAGGGCCACTCACTGTCATATTTGGAGCAACCGAGGAATAAATATCAGCGTTATAACTGTAGTTATAGAACACGTTAAATTGTTCTTTTTCACTTAATATTTTGAATATGTATTCTTCTGTGCCTAATATAGTTTTCTCGCCTTCAGCTCTTAATGGGTTGATGCTGAAAGGTGGTCGGTGAGCCAGTGATGCTTTAAAGGTGCAGTTTTTGAGTCCGGTGACTAGTTTGTTTGGGTACAAGTTGTCTGAAGTCTGTGAGCACAGCCCGAGGCTGATGACGTCGTCGTAGTACTTGCCACACGCGTAATTATCAAACGGGTTGTAGGTAAAGAGGTGAGCGTCTGTTGTTCCGTTCACAACTACTACGTTGTTGATATGCAGTCTCAGCAACTCATCGAAGATCACACGAAGCTCGTCGTAATGCAGCGATTCCACAACAACCAAGAAACGCGCGTATGGATTCCATGTTGGGTCTGTCATGAGGTACTCGAAATATTCCTTGAAGGTAGTCACATTCTTCGAATTGATTAAATATCCCTGATTAGGCAAAAATGACTGATGCGTCGTATTTCTGGTAACCAGCGAAAAGTTGTTTGTTGAATGAATTGTTTTTAGTAGCTCTTCATCATCGGTTTCTATGTTGACGTACGTGCATTCTGTGTGTTCAGTGAAGTATTTGTTGAGTACACCGGTTACACATTGAATCAATTGTTCTTTTTTAAGCGGGTGTGGTGGCAATGTGATCTGGCACTGACCTACTACGTAGAACACGAACATTAAATAGCATGCGACTAACATTATGTAGCGTGAAATCGTCAGTGATTGTTTCACATTTGACGCCTATTGATTACCATGACGATACGGATATTAATTATCTTTACGTGCTTTCAAACTGTTTCCGTGGTCGCGTGCACCGCTTTTGTGTTTAATTTTCTATCGATGAATTAGCGCGATGAGTCTTTGTTCACTTTATTAATGAAAAAACATAAGCTATAAAGACGAACATTTATAAAATGCTCATTTTTTAAATTAAGACAGGCAGGCTCTCTACTTCAGGTGCTGTTACCAATGTGTTGTAAAGTACTGATATGAATTACAATGTTTATATAAACAGTAGTCTAATTCTCACACCTAATGACTGTATTATTACCGAACAATAATCCACTTTCTTATATCAAATTAAGTCATTATCAGACAGACATATTATTTTCTTTAGATACTTACCGTGTTTTCTTATACCTACATATATATATATACATTATTTTGTAATAATGTACCTTATCACATTAATTTGCTTCGAGCAAATATCTTCATTGCGGAGAGAAAATAAAACAGGTTTTCCATGTATGATTTTATTTAAATCGAAAATAATTTTAAGTGATGGTTACAATAACACACGATATTTTAAAACTACATTTGTGTTAGGTAACGTATTTTCTTACATTTTAATTTTAAATGCTGGAACAATTATATTTAGGTTGGAGACTATAGTGCACTGCAGGTAATAAAATTAGTATTAGATTAAGTCCAAGTCACTCGTGATTACGTTGTGCATAGAGAAAAGTTTATTATAACTTGAGTGCTATACCTACCTAATAATAATGAACAACATCACATGGTTAATATTGCAAGAATGCCACTGATGCCGCACGCAAGCCGCAATTAACGTGGCCACCTACTAGGCTCAAATAATATAAAGAAATCAACATAAATATACATAATTAATATATCAACTACACATGTTTAAATCTTTTGCCTGCACTTGTCTCATGTTACTTGGTGAATATGCTTTGTCCAGTATGGAACAGATCTGCCCACGCAAAATTAGTGGATACAGATTTGTATGAGACATGCCGGATTATTACTGGTTGCTTAGAACCGCCGCGTTGCGAATGCTGTAGAATATAGAATAGAATAGAATATATTTTTATTGTAAAACATGAGTATACATCAAAGAATATGTGCAAGGTCTTAAAATAACAGGTAGATCTGCATGTTTTGCCATTTATGGCGTACAAAACAAAATATTTATGGTTTGGAGAAAAAACCATAAAAAAAAATAAAATTAAAAGTTGAGTCTACACAGCAAATTATTAAATAAAAAGCAATGACATAATGTTAACTTAATGCTAATAATTAAAAAAAAATATGTATTGTTTTAACAGATTTGGGCGTCAAATTGTGAAAGTGTCGTAAATATAGGTTTCTATTTAATTAATTGCGGTCATTTAAAAATTCCGATATGGTATAATAGCATTTGGCTATGAGATATTTTTTTAAATGTATTTTAAACAGAGCAGTAGGCATTTGTCGAATAGGTTTTGGGATTTTATTATAAATGATTGGCGCTAAACAAAAAATATTTTTACGCATCAATGCCGTGGTTGATCTTGGTACGCATAATTTATTATTATCCCGTCTATTACGAATAGAAACGTCTGATAGTTTCTTAAATAGGTGAGGATTGGTTTGAATAAAATTAGCTATTTCATAAATAAATAAGGAAGGCAGACTTAAAATGTTATATTTAATAAAATACTGTTTGCAACTATCAGTTGTTTTCAAACCAAACATAGCCCTAATACACCTTTTTTGTGACTTAAAAATTATTTCTTTATTAGTAGAGTTTCCCCAAAATATAACTCCAAACCTCAAAATGGAGCCGACAATACCATGGTAGGCAGTTATAAGCGCATTGGTATTTATAATAGGTTTTAGTTTATACAGGGCATATGCAGACGAACATACTTTTTTATTTAATTCTTCTGTGTGTGCTTTCCAGTTCAGACGTTTGTCAATGGTTACACCCAAAAATTTAGCTGTGTCTACCTTTTTTATAACATTTAGTTTGTGTTGAACATTAATATTTGGTGCTGCTAAACGTTGACTGAAGAACATAATTTTTGTTTTTTCAAGATTCATTTTTAAATTATTGTTATTTAACCAGTTAATTATTGAATTTATTGTATTAATAATTTCTTCTTCATACCTATCTTTATTTATAGAATTAATAGTGACTGTGCTGTCATCTGCAAAAAGTGATATTTTATAATTAGTTAATAATGGCAAGTCATTTATATAGATTATGAATAACAAAGGACCCAATACGCTCCCTTGCGGGACTCCATATTTAACTATGCGTTTTTTTGATGCATATGTTTCTTCTCTTTTTGTATTAATGTTTATTTTAGAAATTTCTGTATATTGTTTACGATTTTTCAGATAAGATTCTATGAGATCTAGTACATTGCCTCTAATGCCGTAAGCGTCCAGTTTACGGAGGAGAATGTCATGATTAACATAATCGAAAGCCTGTGTCATATCACAGTAGATGGAACATACCGGCGTCCTTTTATCCACATTGCCCATGACGTTACTTATGAAATCAAAAATAGCCATGTTTATTGTTTTATTCTTGCGAAAACCTTTCTGGTCTTCTGTAAGAATGTTGAATTTTTCCAAAGAGTTATAAATTTGACTATAAATGTATTTTTCAAAAACTTTCGAAATTATAGGAATAAGTGCAATAGGTCTGTAACAGTTCATACTATGCTTGTTGCCTTTTTTTTTGAAGATGGGTTTAACGATACTAGTTTTTAGACTTTCCGGGTATGATCCAGTGCTTATACACATATTAATGATATAGCTTAGGTGGTCACAGATATCATAAGCGATATACTTTAGGATTCTGGTAGAGATGCCATCGTATCCAACACTTGTAGTATTTTTAAGCGATCTTATAATTTGAAGTATGTCATATGGAGTACTTGGTGCCATAAACATAGATTGATTCGATTTGGAAATATTTACGGTTACATCCTTACCAGCGCCTGGTATTGGTTCTATCTTATCTATAAAGAAATTGTTAAAAGCATTCACAATGTCACGTGGCTTGGTTATAGTTTTATGATTTGTTTCTATGGAAGTGATACTATCCTTTGGTAAATTGAGTTTAGACCTATTTATAATCGCCCATGTGGCTTTGGATTTGTTAGTAGATGATTTTATTTTATAATTGTTTTGTGCTTGTTGCGTTAAATTGATTATATTTTTATATATTTTAGAGTATTTTTTAAATTTACTTTTATTCACTTCATTACGATTTAGCCTATAGTTCCACATAAGCTCTCTCTTTTTTTTGCTACAGATTTTTATGCTCCGCGATACCCACTGAGGTTTTACTTTGGTTCTTATTGTAATGTTTTGGAAAGGAAAGCATAAATTATAGAGCATCATGAAAGGTTCCAAAAATACATTGTATGCGGTGCTAGGATTATTTGTATTACAAGTGTAGATTTCAGAAAAAGACAAAGTTTTTATATATTTTTTGAATTTTTGTATATTTTCTTTATTATAGTCTCGTCTATTTGTTCGCCAATAGTTTATTAAAATTTTTGTATTAACCGGTAGTTTTAGTACTTGCGCTGTGTGGTCTGACAGACCGAAGTCAATCACATCAGATTTACACTTCTTCCCCACATTATGGGCAAAGTTGTCTATACAAGTGCCGCTCGCGAGTCGAGTTGGCTGATTTATTTCTAGCTTTAAATTATAACTTAAGAGCAAACATTCTAGATTTATCAAAGTATTATTACGCCTAAGACAGTCAATATTATAGTCACCTGCAATTACGACATTTCTTTTTAAATTTTTGTTACAAATAGTACATAACACTTTCTCTAATTGCTCAAAAAATACAGATAAGTTATTGGACTTTGGTACTCTATACACACAAACAATAATCGTATTATACATTGTTAGATCAATAGCGCAACATTCGAATATTCCATTTATAGAGAGTTTCGATATATCTTGAAACTCCTTAAACTGATGACCTTTCTTTGCAAGGATACATGTCCCACCTCTCTTACTGTCCTTTCTGGAGTAGCATGCCGCCAAAGTGTAATTAGGAATATACAATAATTGTTCATGCCCAGCCATCATGAAGTGTTCAGATAAACAGATTATGTCGATTTCGGTTTTTTTCTCCGACATCTCTTCAAGACATACAGTAAGCTCACTGCTCTTATTCAGTAAACCCGCAATGTTTTGATGTATCACGTTAAGGTGCTTATAATCGAAAAAACTGCACTGTCGCATGTTGCTCATCCATATTATTAATTTTCTCGCCTTCTGTATTTGCGAAGGTATTTTCAAGTATGAAGTTCATAAGTGCGGCGATATCTTGGAAAATTATTTGCATGCCGTAATTATTTACTGATCCTGTATTTTGTCTGTACATTTTGTAGTCCCACGTAAGGTTCTTATTCGAGTCAATGAAGTAGGCATGTTCGTGTGCTAAAATGTCTTGGTATAGCAGATTATTAAAATTTTCTACTCTCATGTTATACAAAGTAGCATTACTAATACAATGACTATAGGTTGGCATGCAGAGAACAACATTTGTGTGTTGAATTTTTTCTAGTACTTTTCTTATGTGGAGAATGATACTAGAATATTCCTTAGTAGATTTGAAGTCTGTTTCACCAATTAAAATAATACAGAAGTCATTTAAAGTGAATTTCTTTAGCTTTGGTTCCAAGTCGCGAAACATATTATTTATTCCTGAGTATGGTGTTAGGTAATGACATAATTCACAATTTTCAAACTTATTTTCTGCAATTGTACGTATTTTATTATATTTATTTTCACTTATAATACAGATTTTACTAACTTTTTTCTCCGGGTCTTCATTATGGCTTTTTGTATGAATGATTGCTGGTGATACTGCAGATTCTTCCTTAGATGATCCCTTATTATCCATTGCAATTGTTTGAGTGCCCTTACTATTTTTCTTCTTGTCAGACATCTTTACTTGCTCCGTTTGTGTGATTTTGCTAAGTAGAGCTGTCCTTTTTTTTGGAGTAGAAGATTTTTGTCTGGTATTCTTCTTAGTAGGAGTGTTGGTGATTTTTTTTTGAAGTTCATTTTTCTTTTCCATCTCCTGGTTTGACTGTTTAAGATTACTATTTTCCAAAGTAAGTATCTCAATTTCTTCTTCTGCAATACTTAATTGAAGAGTTAGTTTCTCAACTTGTTCCTTTAGTTTAGCTATTAATTCGTGGTCGTATGTGACATCGTTGCACCTCTCGGGGAGACTGGTAGCGGTGTCATCCAGTGTCTCGTTTACAATTTGACTGGCATTACTTTTTGAGTCTGACATTGAACGAGTACGAGTGCCTCGAACACGTAACGTAATGTTCTCCAGAAAGTTCATGATACACGACTCAAATTATTTAATTTCCAGTTTATTTTCTGCTATTCAATAATGTTGTCTTCATAGATTGTGTTCAACACTAAAATTGTATACCACTGATATGAAAACACAAAAAGTGATAAGTGCTTGCAGGATTCGAACTCGAGACACGTTGCATCTGAGTCGGTACTCGTAGTAATTAACTGTTTGAGCAGATACTTTTATTCCGAAATAAGGATATGCGTTCAAGAGTTCGTTATTCTATAATGTGGGTGGATGTAATTTTGAATTTTTGACCGTTGTTGTTATTTTCACTTTCAAGCGTTTTATTTGTTTATTTTTAGGTTTTTCACGATATTTGGTTACAGAATAAGATTAAATGAAGTTTTCACATGTATGTTAATATTCATGAGCACAATAAACACATAATTAATGCACTATTTGTCACTCAGTTGTTGTGGTGAGTCCAGATTCTATTTCGCCTTAGAATTTCGTCGGATATTGATTTTAGGTTTGGATAACACTTATACCGGTAATAAACAATGCTCGCTTTGTTATTAACACTAGCCTGTATGGTTTCACTGATTTTATTTATTTTTAAAGAATAGTTATTACGGAGCTCAATGTTACCGTGGCACAGTGTTGCCAGTCTTGCTGTATTCACTGACTTGCATCGCGCCTCCAGAAATTCGCAAGAAAATAGCCAGCCGCATCGAGAGGGCGAAGCTAATGGAAGACCCACGCCACCCAATGCACAACTTTAACCCATTGCCACAGAGCCTTAAAAGCCGCAAAAGTTTTTATGAGTGCGTGAGTCCAGCGTCTCTGCAGACAAAGACCTGCACACGTGGAGGACCTAATGGCTGCGTCAGAAAACGGTATTCGCCTTGTTGAATTTGGGCCGAACTTAAAGTTATATTTTTTATTCGAGTTTATTTTGGCATCGACACGAGAAGACTTGTTATTGATGAAAAAGTATTTCTCCTCCAGTCTTTCACCATGGCTTGTCTTGTCAGCTTTCAAGTTATCATTCACCTGGTTTTTCATTCATATCATTCCGTCCTTTCTCTCCGTCTCTTTTTGGTGTAAGTACCTCTTCCCATTCATCCACATCATAGTATAAATATCATGGTTTAAAAAAATCAAGATCCCCGTTATTTTAGTTTTGTTTTCAACCTTTTGAATGGTTTTTCTCCTATATTTATTAAGCATGTCCTAATTACATTCTAATGATTATGAACATAAAGTGTTCTACAAATATCACAATACAATTTTGGTGTCATAACAGAAACAATACGTGAAGTGGACGTTACATCATTACTTTGATTTATTTCTTAGTTACATGTTTTCGTGGAGGTCAACAATCAGAGGTTATTTTGTATGTTTTTGTGAAGCTAGCTAATTAGCTGTGTCAACACTTTACGAATGATACTCACCTATCGTAAAACATTTTTCATAATATTAATTGTTCATGTATATGGGTATACCTACTCGTTCTTTTACAAAAATACGTTTCCATATTCTATTTAGGACACCCCATTCTCCAATTCATGACTTAAGCAAGAAGATAACCACATATCTGAGAAGATGTATCTGTTCAGCATAATACGTACTTTGTTATTTGTGTGTTGTAGTGCTCTTCAATCGTTTGTAAGGAGGACATTCTTGTGCCTTTCATAAACTAGTTGGGACGGCAAGGGCTGTGTGTGATAGACGCACTCTCTTGATGCAGATCGAGTTGGCCAAGAGCATGCCCTATCTATCTACAAGAAGGCGCATAGCTTCAAGTTATGTTTAGAGATTCGCGACAGAAAAAACTAGTATAGGTACCTACTTAGTCCATTTGCATAAAAATGGTTTAGTGTTCTTTGTTCTATGCTATATTTAAAAATCAATATTTAGTCATATTAATTTCTATGATAAATGCCACTATAGCCAGCGAGCATCCGAAAACGTAAATTCGCCATGGAATAACGAAGCGAGCCTGAAACTCTTTCTCGTGAAAATGATGTTTTACTTGTTTGAGGTAGTTCACATCATTCATAACTTTATCTACCAAACCGAACTCCCTCAATCGAAGCGCTTTATGAAGTAAATAGTTAATCATAGGGAATCCTTTATAAAGGAAAATTGAGAATATTACTTTGGAATATGGCTTTGGTAGTGTTATAACCTGAGAATAACCATACTTATCTAAAAAGGCCTGCTTGTTATACTGATATTGTCCATTCATAAAGATCGTGTAAAGATCTTTCGAATTCGCTACCGTAGTTACGCTTTCTATCATACCGTCGCAGCCATCGATTCGCTTATAGCCATCATCGGATGTTACTGATTCTAGATAATATTTCTCCATTACTGAACTAAAACAAGGCTTAAGTTTGAACTGTGTTATATCTTCTTCCTTAGCAATTTGATATTCATGAGCAGGGTTGGTAGTGAGACTGAACAGACCGGACTGGTAGAAAGTATTGACCAAGTACGCGAACCACATCCAAAATATGAGGACGCACTTCACCGGCAACCGACTTTGAATGCTGTGACCGTGAAGTACAAGGTTGCCCAGAAGAATTAAGACAACGTAGCTTTTATCTTCCGTGCGAAGCAGAATTATTATTAACAGCGAGTAAAATATGAGACTCAATACTAAAACCGCCCACACAATCGATTCAAATTCCAGATAAACATTTTTCCATGGAGGCACCTCTGCGGCTCGTTTGACTACAAATCGTATCTCATCCGTGTAAGCTAGATGACCGGACACATAAGAGAATGCTAGTGCACGAGACGGTGTCAGTATCATTCCTCCTAGTGCAGCGTCCGCTTCATTGTCTTGTATCTTTTTCAACGAACCCACTGCTTCCATGTCAGTTGATACCGTGGGGAATTCTTCGGTAGCGTTATAATCGTTTATAATGTTTATTTTAAATCCTTGCATTCTCCCAATTAATTGGAATATGTATGGTTCCGCCCCATAACGAAGTGGATGAGACGAGTCTGAATAGTTGGTAGATAATATTGTATAGGGAGGCCACTGGGTTATAATGACATCAAATGTACAGTTTCGTAGTTTGGTGACCATTTTGTTCGGGTACAAATCATATATCCATGCTTGTGAACACTCCCCGTAGCTGATGACGTCATCATAGCGTTTACCGCAACCGTAGTTATCGAACGGGTTGTAACCATACAAGTGAGCATCTTCTGTCGCGTTCATAACCACCACGTACCTTGCATGCAGTTTCAGAAATGTGTCGAAAACGTTTCTGAGTTCGCTTTTTTTTAGGTCTTTCACAATAACCAAAAATCGAGCCCGTGGATTCCATGAACCTTCTTTGGTAACACTAGGAAAATGTTTGGAAATTATAGATGCATTTATACTAGATAAAAGATAAACTTCGTGTTGAATAAACAATGCTTTTGTAGTTTTCTTTGATAGTAATAACATAGAAACAGTGTTTGCACTGTTTAAAGCCTTTAAGAGATTCTCATCTTCAATCTTATTACCAACATATGTTAAGACTTTCCTTTCGGCATAATGTTCTTTGACTATATTGGTAACACATTGTATTAGTTTCTTGTTGGTCGGTGATTCAGGTATTGGTATTTTGAAACAGATCCCGCTGTAGTATAAAAGACTGATAAGCCAGTACACGACCAACATTTTGAGACGTGGAACTGATAAATCGTATGGTTTCGTCCTTTTTGGAACACGGGAACTTTTATTTTATCATTAATCAAAGCTTATGTGTAGTCGATTTTTCAAATCTGACGCTGATTGTAACTTGTCGGACATTATTTATAATAAGGCCTGGTTCGTCAGTGTTAGGTGCTATGATTAGTAGCGTTTAAAGCAGTTTACTTTCGTGGCAGTCTTGTGGTATTACAAAAATTGTATTTTTGTTCATTAAGAGTAGCTTATGTGTCTGCCTATTTCTTCGTAATATTTACATGGTCGGCTGTAACTGTCTGTCTTTAATGAACTCATAAGATATACTAAACATCTTACATTTTCCCGTTCACTCATAAGAAAACGACGTTTACCTTTGTTATTTCAATTGCAGATTTATTGGTGAACCTATATGGATATGCTGAAAAAGTAATCATGAGATTAGCCAAAATAGTTGTTATATTGCGTAGACGTTATTTCAAAAATAAAAACAATACTAGCTAAAGCGCAACCTGCTACATAGATAAACCATGGCATTGCAAACCTAGATTCAAACTCTTTTTGATGAAAATTTAATTTAATTTCCCTAGCATAGTAAAAATCTCTTAACTTCTTATAAACCAAACCATTTTCTCTCAAACGAAGCGCGTTTTGTTGCATTTTATCTGAAAGTGGAAACCCTTTGTAGAAAAATGTGCCAATAATAAACTTGACGTATGGTTTCTTGAAGTAATAGGCTGGAGACTGACCAAATTCATCGTAGTACATTTTTCGGTTGTATAAATATACTGAATGTTGTATAAGCGTAAACAAATGTTCTGATTGGGAAACTTTCGTTAAACTTTGCAACACATCTAAACAATCATAATTGATTGCAAGAGATATATTCGTTTCAGATTGCACATATTCTAACATTCCTGGAGCAATGCAAGGCTTGAGGTTGTGCTTAAGTAAATCTGCTTCATTAGAAACTTGGTGCTCTTTTATTGGTTTCCCGATCAAACTGACTAAGCTCGACTGGTAATGACAGTTCATTAGAGACGCAAACCACACCCATATTAAAAAGATGCACCTTACATTACTAGTCATTTGAAGTGGCATAGTACAGCCACTGGATAACAAAAAGTTTAACAATTTCAGCATTATATTAGTTTTGTCTTCAGCACGGAGGAGTATGTTCATTAATATTGAGTATATCAGATACACTAACCACAACAGGCACCACACTAATGGGTCGAACTCTAAATAAGCGTTTTTCCACTTAGCCACAGATGACGCTTTCCTCACAAAGAAACGTAATTCATCATAATAATCCAGGTACCCGTGCAAATATGTGAATGCATCTGCCCGGCTCGACACTAACAAAATATCACCTAATACTGCATCAGTTTCATTATTTCGCAACTTTGCCATGGGTCCCATGATTTTCATATCAGCGGTTATTGTAGTAAATATTTCATTAGTAAAATCGAAGCTAAAATTTACTTTGAAATGTTCTTGCTCTCCTAGCACTGTAAAGAAATATTGTTCAGCTCCTAATTTCATTCGGTCGTTTTCCGCAAGTTCAGGGTATATAGAGTAAGGTGGTCGATGCGGGACGGTAGTACGCAAAGTGCAGTTTCGTAGACCAGTCACGAGTTTGTTTGGGAATACATTATTTGTCGTATTCAAGCACGAACCGTAACATATGACGTTGTTGTAATATTTTCCACAGGCATAGTTGTCGAATGGATTGTAGGTGTAGAGGTGAGCGTCGTTAGTGCCGTTTACCACCAGCACGTTGACCACATGTCGTTGCAATAACTCGTCGAAAATCTTCTTCAGTTCATCGTCTTTCAGCGATCCGATCACAATAATGACCCGCGAGGACGGGTTCCATGTTGGATCATCGAGAAGATGTTTAAATCCATCCGTGAATTTGGTTGCATTCTGTGCGTTAATGAGATATCCTTGGTGTCTAAAATATGACTGTGTAGTCGTCTGTCTGAATACCATCGTTGTGGTGGTTGATAAATGAATTGCTTTAAGGATTTCGTAATCTTCAGAGTTCATATCCACGTATGTTAGCGTCTTTTCCTCAGAAAAGTATGTTCCCACTATATCAGTTATACACACCATCAAATTTTGGTTTTGCCGTACTTCGAAAGATAAGACATTTTCACTTTTACAGTTGAGAAATAACAATGAGAGCGACAAGAAAACAACCAACATTTTTGGATGCAGATTGATCTATGTTTTAACGTCACGTAGAGTAAGTAGCTTATAGATAATGAAGATAAATAGGTATTTTTATTATGGTTCCATAATGAAAGTAAGTTGTCGTTAGAAACAGGGAAATTAAATGGTTTATCGTAATGGATCTAGTATGGAATGGATTTTAACTCAGATTTCAATCTGTGCACATAAAATGGTCTTTGATGGACGGTTAATAGCTACTTTTCGTCTCAGATGATTAATTATACAATGTGAGTCTGACTATACGACATTAAAGAGACGTTCTCAGTCTGCATACAAAAATTCAATCAAATATTATATTCGAAAGTTTAGTCACTATACCCTTTTTCCTCTATACCTCTCTTTCCTGTGCGATCTCTAGCCATGTTGGCCATAATTTGATCGTCACACCACCTTTGCCGCGGTCTACCTCGACGGCGATGTCCTCCATCAGGCGTCCAGTGAGTGACAATCTTAGCCCATCTCTCCGAGTGCATTCATGCAATGTGGCAAGCCCACTCCCACTTCAGCCTAGTTGTTTTTAGTGCTATGGAGCGCAGGATGGTGTTTCTAACGCGATCTGTTCGCTTGATACCTATTATGCTGCGTTCCATTGCCCGTTGGTTAATTAAGAGTACTAAAATGAGTTCACATGAAATCATGTCCACGAGTGATCGATTAATAAAAGACTAGGTATCAAGTACTTAAATCATTTGATACAGATATTTAGGTAACGTTAACGTTATTAACTTCTTTGATCTCAACTGGCATTTTTCCACTGTTTCTATCACGGATCGGCTAAACAAGCAAAAAACTCTGTCTCTAATTTCTAGTCTAACGCGTCCTCATATTAATCATCAGATCAGAAAGATCATTCTCTCCTTCAAATCAAAAGCGGTGAGATGTGGAAATATCACCCGTATTCTGGATCAACTCCTACCCGCGATTACCTACATTATACATTTTTCCTTGTACACCGGAGTATTCCCTTCCCTGTGGCGCAAAGTCGATGTTCGTTTACTACCTAAGGTTTCTAATCCCTTTCTTCCCACTGACTTTCATCCAAATTCTATCCTTCCTTTCTTATCTAAAGTTATTTAGGCCTGTGTCCACAAATAATTCTTCAACTTTGTTCATCGTAACTCAATCATTAGTCCTCTTCAATTTTGGTTTAGTCCTGGGCACAGCACTGTTTCCACCCTCCTTAAAATGACTGGCGATGGGCAGGACTGGAAGACATCAAAGTTACTGGTTGATTTCTCGAATGCCTTTAATACCGTCAGTCACGACATCCTATTAGCCATTCTGTAATATGTTATGGTCTCTCCCGAAGTAGTGGAATGGTTCCCTCTTACCTTCAGGAACGTTAGCAGGCCGTTCATGTTGGGGATTCTTCTTCTTGCTGGTGTGATTTAGAAACTGGCGTTCCTGAAGGCATATACTTATATTTACACGTATACTTTCTCACCTTCTGTTTTCTATTCGTTTGCAGAAGACTTGCAGTTGTAATGTCACGGGAAGGTTGATGAATTACCTGACGTTATTGACAAATTAAATAGGAACCTGATAGCCATAAAAACCTAGACTGACAGATTTGGTGTAGCTGTAAACCCTACGAAGTGTCAAGCAATCATCATTGGCACTTCTCGTAGTATTAGCAAAGTGGATGGTAGAACCTTGCCACCAGTTCTCTTCAATGGTACGATCGTTCCTTTTAGCACTGAAGTGAAGAACCTTGACTTATACATCGATAGTACCCTGAACTTGCGGAAGGATCGTACGTTCCCGCGACCCCCGGCGTAGGTGTGACATGGAACACCGGGGTGGTTTTTAGTCAGTAAGAGTCTGACAGACCCCGCCGCCCGCCCCAGGGTGGCGGGCATCCATGAGGATTTTGCACAAAGGAAAAAAAAAGGAGGCACTCCGGTATCACCGGAAGCCGACCTACCTCTGTCGTGTGATCGAGGCCTATATGACGGACAGGGCCGTCATCTACCCCGGTCACCAGAGAGAATGGAACCAGCAAGAGATGTCGTGCGGTGTCCCACAGGGATTGGTCCTGGGGCCGCCTCTGTGGGATATCGGTTACGACTGGGTGCTGCGCGCCGACCTCCCTAGCGGCGACAGCGTGGTTTGCTCAGTGTTACGGGTTACCGTGGCCCCTGGCACAGGCACTGAAGGAACACGGGTGGGTTTTAGTCAGTAAGAGTCTCACACGCCCTCCCGCTCCGCCCAGAGCGGGACAATTGATGATATACCAAGCTCAAAAAAAAGGCTGGTTCGAAGTATGGATCTTCGAGAAGATATTAAAAAAAATGTGAATATCGTTGAGTTCTTTGCGTTTATGAGATATCCTTGGTGTCTAAAATATGACTGTGAAGTCGTCTGTCTGAATACCATCGTTACGACGGTTGATTTAAATGAATTTCACGATCTGCTAGTCGTCAGAGTATATCAGTATGATAGCGTCTTTACCTGGGAAAAGTATGTTCCCACTTGACCAATTATACTCACCATCGATTTTTGATTTTGCAGTACTTCATAAATTACGGCGTTTTCACCTTTTCAAAGAGAGCGACAAGTAAACAATCAAAATTTTTGGATGCACATTGGTCTATGTTTTAAGGTAACGTTTGGTAGCTTGTTTATGATAGCGTATTATTGTGAATATATAATATAAATACCTTGATTATTAGCAGTGAACCAATTGTGTACCTGCAGTAGGGCATTATTTACGTCGTCAAGATTTGATGCACGTCTGTTTATCTTAAAGATTAAAAGTATCGTCAGCAAATAACACCATTTGTGGTTGGTTTATAAATAAATAGGGTAGATCATTAATATATACTAAAAAGAGGAAGGGACCTAATATCGAGCCTTGTGGAACCCCCATTTTTAATTTTTTAATCAAGTGAATTGACAACATTTATTTGGACTTTTTGTTGTCTATCATTTAAATAAGATTTTACTAAACTAAGCGCGAGTTTACCTAGTCCGTAATGGTCAAGTTTTAAGAGCAAGGTTTCTTGATTAACGCAGTCAAATGCCTTGGAGAGGTCACAATAGATCCCTACGGCATATTGGGCCTCCTCCTACGCTGTTAATATGTGTCGTGATAAAGTGAGACCGAAATAAAGTCAGTCATACAACGTCCTTTGGTGAAACCATATTGCTGACCGTGTAAGATTTTGCTGGTGTTAAAATGATTAAGCATTTGATTGAGCATTAACTTTTCGAACACCTTGCTGAATACCGGCAACACGGATACTGGTCTATAATTGTTGGTGTCTTTGCTGTCCCCAGATTTAAAAAGTGGTATAACCTTACTGTATTTCATTAAATCCGGGAAGACTCCTTGATCTACACACGAATTAAATATTAAAGCTACGTATGGTGCTATAGTCTCGATTATTGGTGTAAAATTTTTGATAGACATTCCCCATAGATCTCGGTCAATTTAATTTTTATTTGCCGAAAAGCTTTTATAACTATCATAGGATTTTTTTTTTAAACCTTTGCCCCACACTAGGAATTTCTCCTGTATCGTGGGTGCGTTTACAAACATTTAAACTCACATACACAAACAGCCAGACCCGGAACAACTACTTGCAGGTCATACAAATATTTGTTCCGTGCGGGAATTGAACCCGCGATACGCAACGCAGCAGTCAATCGCTTAACCACTGCGCCAACCATGCCGTTGCCGTTTAAATTGAAATTCAACCGATCAGCCTCAAACGTTTGCTCTTAATAAATCAATTGAGACATCGGGTGAGGAATTTAAAGCTTCCGTCGTTTTAGATTATATTAGTTAAGAAATTTACAAATTCCTGAGCGACTTTAGAGCATATGCCACCACGTGAAGTCTCCAATGTATAATCAGTGCTTCGTATTTTTTTCCTACTAGTTTCGTTATTTATAACTTTCCAAACTGTTTTTATTTTATTTTCGGCTGCTTTAATCTTGTTGCTAATGTACTGGGCTTTAGCTAACTTGCAGGTATTCCAAAATTATTGAACGTTTCAGTGTTAATGTAGGGCTTAAGGCCGTACAGATCGAACAGTCTTTCCCTACTTATCCTAAGACCACCAGTCACTAAAAATAAAATTAGGGCAAATATTTTTGGTTTTCTTTTCAAAAGTTTTATTGAATTCATTGTGCACTACTGAAAATAAACCCTTATACAATTTATTTGCATCGTCCATATTATGGCTCAGAACATTTAATTTATTGTTTAGGGTAAACGCGGCTACACGTCAAGCTATAATTTACAGTTTACACTGACCTCTCATTGTAAGGAAATCCTATACAATGCGAGATCAGCTTATACTGGAAATATATAGCTTGATCTGTAGCCGTGCGTACTATTAAATCTATTTAATTTCCCAGTCGTTAATGATCACAAGTTTACACAAGCACTAATAGCACAAATAAATGCGTTTGTATCGCAAAAGATGTAAACGTACCTACTAGATAAGAAAACGAAAACTAATCAAAGCGTCTTTATCGCAGTACCATAATCTAATTACTATCCTAAGTACACAAAAATAAATAAATAAAAGAATAGGTAAGCGTCTTTTTCGCGACGTAATTATGCGCACTAGAGTGAAAAGACACGGGTTCGGATAGCACTAGAAAAGCAAAAAAAGAATTCGATTTCGGTGCGGCGCGGCGCGGCGGCGGCGGCGGCGGCTGGTGGAAGGGAGAGCGCGCATCGCCTGCGCCGCTCGCCAACAAAGGAAATTTCTTTCAATTCGCCTTTAAGCATTTGTTTCATCCTAATAGTATTGCTTATTCGTTTTAATTTCATTGATGCGAAGTTATGATCCGTGACCCCGGCAAATGACCGCTGCGCGACAGTTCTATAGGTACAGTTTGCCCTAAGATGCTATTTTCTAAAATTTTAAATAAATCCGTAAATGATATCGTTTAATGGAAAAGAATTTTTTTCGTGAAACGAAAATGTGAAAACGTATAAATGTGTGTTAGATTGCTGTCACCATTGTAGCGCCACGCTGTATACTTCTTGATTTAACTTCAATTATTCAGGAAGATTTAATATGCCTATATTATATTATTACAAACTATAAAGCTGAGTCTAAAATAAAAACTATTAACAATAAAGGTTGAGATTTCATTTCAATCTACCTATTTTTAAGCATGGAAATATGAATAAAGAAAAGAGCTGACTATTCGGCGCCTCTTGCGGACTAGTCGCCCGTCTACAAAATATGGTCGGATAGTCGGCGACTAGTCTCGGTGCATTTCTAGCGATTACCGTAATTAGGTCTTTAGGCACTGTGTTATGGACGACGAAAAGACCTGACGAGGTTCACCAAATACTGCCCACCCCAGCTGAATCCTCCTATCGGCTTGCCTCTCAAAATTGTTCCTACCCAACTGCATATTCTGCCCGAGGTAAACATATTCATGAACAACTTCAAGGGGGACCGTCAATGATGCTTATAATAACCCAAGATTTATGCCTAGGTCGTCGTGTTATCTACTAACTCATTATTAGAATACCATAACAAGATTTTTCAATGTAAAAATTTTTATGACTATATTTTATGTAAACAAATGCCCTTGTATGGGCACATGTCGGTCATGTCGGTACTCAATGAAAGAATGCTTTGATTTACTAATTTGGCGATAATAGCCTTTGATGCAAGTCTAAATCAACGCTGTTAAATTATGTCCTTACATCGTTTTTTAACTTCTAAGAGTGGCATTAAAAGAGCCATTAAGTTTATCATGAAAAATTTTCCTACCTATAGGGATCGTAAAAATGAGGGAAGCAGGGAGGAAAAGATTACGTAACAGTCCCTGAAATCAGGGAAATTAATAACTTGAAAGAAAGAGACCAGACTCAAAATGATACGGAAAAAGTGTTTAAGACCCACCAAATATGCAGTATTATCGCACTTTAAGGATCTTACGCAGTGTCAAGAGACCCTAGATTGCTCCGACTTAAAAACTCAAACTCAAAGCATTTATTTCAAATAAACCAATTACAGGCAGTTTTGAATTGTCAAGGGGTCGGTCAATCAGAAATATGAAGCGAGTTGTCCATTCCAAAGCGTAGTAGGTACCTATGGAGAAGAACAGGCAAGAAACTCCATGGACACTCTTTTAAATCAAAATTTGTTACAACAAAATGGTTACATCATTCATGTTGAAATTATACATGTGAGAACGATGTAGAAAGACGTGCACGTTAAAGGCATCCGTAATAAAAAGATAAAAACAATTCAAGGAATTAAAATAAGCCGTGGCAGCTAAGAAATTACCAGTGCCTACTGACGGTGCCCGTTCACGAACATGACGTATGGATCAGCACCATTCAGCACAAGCATTTTGAAGGGAACTTAATGATCCAATACACACGCCACCACCAGCGACACATTTGAGTGAGCATGACATACTCTCAGCCGCCAGTGCACATTCAAGTCAATGAAAGACGAACCCAGTAAGCTTTATAGTAGGTACATAGTGCTGACATACGTGGCAATTCTTTCAGTTTGAGTAATTTATGCGGCCTACTCAAATGTCCTTTCTTTGGTATTGTTCGTCGAATCGTTGAGCTCTAAGTTGAGCTTGAAGTCTAAGTTGGGCTGCACGATTACTGACAATTGCGTGCACTGACTGGACAGGTCCACTCAATCTGTGTGGTTCTTTCCTCAAAAGACCATTGCAGACACCGATCTACACAGCCTTCACATGATCTGACCAAGATTTTGTCTGGACTTTAAAAGAGACTGTGACCTCTGAGTTTGTTTTGGCCTTTCTTCTCAGAGTAGTCAGACAGGAAACGCCGACCTCATCTAGTTTAAAAAAATAATATAATTGACGTGTAAAAGTGTTTGTTCAAACCTACTTGCAGAAATAAAATCATTTATCATGTATCACTAAAGAGATTGAATTTATACAATGCAACTAAAAGTTCTGGTAAGTTATGTTTTTAGCTACTTATGGTAGAAGCAGCGTTGGCAGACCAATAGCCAGGCGGGTTGGACGACCTACAGAAGATCGCGGGGAAGACCTGGATGACTCGCACATACCAGGGAAGCATGGCACAAAAGGGAGGAGGCCTGTACTCAGCAGCGGGTGGAACAAGGCTCCCAATGACGATGATGGTGATAGTCCGAAACATCCAATTAACCCAGTAGGTAGCACAGCTAGTAGTCAGGTAATTACCTGACCTATTAATAATAATAGCCTTTTATTCAGATCCATATTTTATTACAATTATATGATTACAACACATAGAAAACTTTAATTTAAATTAAACCTTGTAGCGGTATCAACATCGCAACATGCGAGCTACGCATCACACTGACGTCACGAAGATCCTGCATCGCGCAAGCAGAGTTTATCACGCAACTAGCATAGATACAACGTCCGGACATCAGTCGTTGGGCAGTTGCCCACCAGACACGACTCTCGTCTGATCGGAGGATCCTCCCTTTTCTATGGAGGTATGAGCGAACTTTACACCCTGTTCCTCGCGCCTCCATAACCTTAATCTAGTTTCTTATTTGAATTTTACTTATTTTCTGTAGATCTGTTTGCCAGTCGACAAAGGCCTCCTCCAACCTTTTCCACTCATGTCTTTCTTGAGCCACTCTGTTCCACGTGACGCCTGCCACTTGTCTTATGTCGTCATCCCATCTTTTTGACGGTCTACCTCTTTTCCTATTACCTTCTCTAGGATACCATCGTGTCACAATTTTGCTCCATTTGTCTTTTCCTCTTACCATATGCCCTGCCCATCGCTATTTAAGACAAATTACCTGACATGATCTCCATTAAAAATACACACATTATCTTGTATACCTAAACATAATATTGTGGGTCAGTGTCAAAGAACAAATAATTTGTAATGCTTGTTACACCGCTGCACCGTGGGTTCCGTATTCTATTCGCTAATTTTGAAGTTGCAACATGGCGTGGAGTATCAGCGTGTTAGGTGTAAGGTCACAGAAATCTAAATTCCTGTTTAAGTTAAGGAATGTTTGTTGTTATGCAGATACCTGTGTGGTACTACTTTTAAAGAAGGCAGGAATCAAGATGTAGTACATACTTGCAAGATTTTTTTTGTCTTTTTTAGGTACTTATGTGCTTAGGGAGAGTACAGTTGAAAAACACGATAAAAAAAAAATACTTTAATGAATGCTGGTCAATATTTACGGGACCTTTTTAATAGACGGAACAGAACCTTAAAAGTACCAAGAAGACTTGCCTAATGTAGTTTTATGGTCAATTTAGGTAAGGTCAACCTATAGACAATTTTGTTAAGCAAACTTATAAGTATCATTATTTATTTGAGACTTTAAGTATTGTTGTACTTTATTTATTTATTTTATTATTTATGTATACACAGTAAAGCAGATATAGATACGACATATTAGAATTGAGTACAAATGTATAAATTATACTTTTAGTGCGGTTATAATGCTCGGGGCACTGATCGTATACGTTTTGTAGGCAGAAATAAACATGAAACCTGCTCAATCGTCAGTAGTTTAGTACATTTCCAAATAAGCGTCATCTTGAGTAGGTACTATCTAAATATGTATATCAAATTATTAAAAAATAGTAGATTGTTATACAAGGAGCTAAAATGACCCATTATACACGAGGTAGTTTTACTCCCGAGCTTCAGCGAGGGAGTAAAATACAAACCGAGTTTTAATGGGTTTTTAGCGCCGTGTGTTACACTCTACTTTTCACTACGATTGCGAGAAAATAAAACAATCCAATACAATATGAAATATGTAGTTTATTTTATTAAAAATTAAATGTACAATTTGTACAATTCTGGATATTTAAAGAGATGTTTTTTCCCGGTAACTTAATTTCATAAATATTTCGCGCCAATGTCTTTTTTTTTGTTTTTTCTTCTGCAGCCGCAACGCATTGCATGTATTCTACCAAAGAGATCGCCGATTTTAGTTCCATTTTCAAAAATAAAATGAAGTTCTTTTTTTATGAAACAGTAATAAGTCGAGTCTATATTCATGATTATTCTACTTATGACTAAAGAGTTTTTCGTTTTTGTAGGCTCATTGTCATTTGACACACAAAAATTTAAAAGTAAAAACTTTTTCCCTTAGAGGAAGAATTGCTATTTTTTCTTCGCTCTGGTACGCCACAATGACGGTCTTATTGAGCAAGAGGAGTGAAAAAAATATGTCGGATAGTAACGGCGATATAAATCACTGTCAGTATACAAATATGACGCTCGATCTTGCGTTAATCAATAAACAACTGAATCATTAAAAAATATAATTTCCTTACACTTACTTATTTATTTATGTATGACCATGAAAATGCATAGGTACCTCTCATTCGATATATCAGTGGAATTGTCTCATTTCACTCCATTCGAAGATCCTTCAGAAACGGTACTGCGCTTGAAAGTGTTGGTTTTCGCTCGTCACTTGTTTTAATTTTAGATACCTACGTAAGTAACCTTCCCTCGGAATTGAAGTCATTCCATTTCCAACTAAACAAATGTCAACTTTGCATAAGTGATTTGATTTCAGAATGATTCAGTACTTATTGAAAAAGTCATAAAAATGTTTAAACTTTTATGGGTGGATTTTTCAAAAAACACATTTGTTTACATGTTTTGGAACTAAATTGCAAACGTGGGATAGAAATGTAGGCGCGCCTTTTTGGTTCTTGGTTTTTAATATTTGTGACTTAAATACGCCGCAATATCAGCTATACTTAAAGTGTATAAGTCAGTTCAATAACAATCTTATTTCGCGGTTCATTGGAGAGAGTGAACTGAGCAGTAAGTGACGTGTTCCTGTTTGAGTCCACTTACTATTGCCATTGTTACCTAAAGAGTAGCTACCACTGTGCAGGTCAAACAGTAGTTTAATAGGGAGTTTAATGTAATAAGTGTGTAGAAATCATACACCTCAAGCCAGTACTAATAATGTTTATTCACTGTTTACAACACAATCGGGCAATTCACAATCCCTTATTAATTAATATGAATGTAAAAAAAGTAAGCACGGATCCGCCAAATATGCTTACAGTTCCACACCTCGAAATAGACTGACCCTCTCCAAGCAAATCGGTTACCAACTGAATGTTCCCCACTTTAAACTGAAGTGAAGACTCAGCCGGCTATACGACCAACCAGAGCAAAGTAAACAGTACCTACATACAATCACTTGACTAACTAAGTTTATGGTTAACTGTATAAACACCTTCTTAATTTAAACAATAATCGTTTAATAATTATGCGAAACAAATATCATTTTATAGCTATATTCTAGAAATGAATACCTCTAAAATGAATGTAATGAAGCTCGTGCAACCTCTAGCGCCATCTGTCGCTTGTGGAAAAAACCTTATTCTTAATGTATTATTTATCAAAATCATTACAAAAGTGAATGTTCAGAGTATTATAGCAGTTTTTCATCTGATGTGGTCCTTTTTTGGGCATAGGTGAAGTAACAAAGGTCTTGTTACTGGTAATTTTTACAATAGCAAACATATTGATAAGTGATTTCCTTATGGTATATATTCACTGCCGCCTCTTCACACCTGCAACCAGACTACAAGAGACACAACACTGGAATGTCCTTTTCTTCATACTGCTTCCCAGAAACGCTGTTTATAGCGTCCTGGGTCGGTGTGCTTTTCAGGACCAGCTCCTTTACAAAGAGCACTACTGCTACAGAAAATTGGTGATGCATAATCAGCCTATATTGTTCCCACTGTTTGAACACAGGCCTCCTCTCTGCGAGAGACAATGTGCTGTAATCTACCACGCGGGCCCAGTGCGGGATGGTAGATGTCATATGTCATCGAATTTTTGGTTCTAGGATATGCCGGTTTCCTCACGATGTTTTCCTTCACTGTTTTGAGAGCAGTGGTGATGAAATTATTAACACAAAGTAAAGCGCCTGTCTGGGTACGAACTTACGACACTTTTTTTTTTTGGAAATCCTTGAGTAACTTCTCCCGCTCTGGTTGGAGCGGGAGAGCGTGTCAGACTCTTACTGACTAAAACCCACCCGTGTTCCTTCAGTTGCCTGTGCCAGGGGCCACGGTAACCCTTTCGGACTTTCCTGCAACCCTGGCAGAACCTACGAGGCTACGACCTACAACTCGTAAGTCAGGGCCATTACCATTAGGCCACCACTGGTAATGGCCCCGACTTACGAGTTGTAGGTGGTGATAATTATGGCCGAAATCTACATATAAACTTTACTTAGCACTTACTTTGGCTAAGCGTTGTTCCTCTCACGGTCGTACAACAGTCAACCTTTGTAGTTAAAACATGCGAAGTAACATTTATAGATCTCGGCCTTTGCTACATCGTTAACTTCCATATACTCCCGACGACCACCCGTTATGTACTGTCATCACTATGATTCCTCTCATGAGAATTCAGTTGGGAAGATCGTTGGTGGTTATAACTTCTTTACTGGTTTACTTTTGTATCGATCACAAATTATCGGAAACTAGTTATATATGTATGAGATTTGGAGTGTACCACTATTAAACACGAGCTTAAGAAAAGAGAAGCGTCTACCACTGGTTCACTGGTCTAATATGATCATAAACACACACACACACACACACCTTTACCGCCTTTACTATAATTTACGTAATGTCATACCACAAGTTCCAGTAGGTAATAAAAACGGACTTAGTTCTCTTGGGAGCATCACCTGTATACGAATTCCTGCCCTAAAAGTCTCCAGGCTTAAAAAGAATACATATTTTTTTTCGGAGAGACATCTTGGGCAAATACCGTTATTATGCAGTGAACAGCTGCGCAACGGGGAATATTAATTAAGTCGCTGGTTTACTTAAAATGTATGGATAGTGACAGCTAGCTGTCAAATTCTTGGACGTTTGATACCAGCGACATCTGAGGGGCAATTCTCGTACTTAAAAAACGTTCAAATTCAAGTCGCAATCTCATTTCAGCGACAATCAATGTCAAAAACTTGTCAAAAATGTATAGAAATTGATTGTATTTTTGACAGATTGAGACTGAGATCAGACTGTGAACGTGCTTAAAATTACGGGAATTACCCCTCTGAAGTCAGCAAGTGGCAGTTTTTATCCCCTTTAGATGCTGTGTAGGTAAAGTTACCTTATCCTAGCGCTCTGAATCTTGCAAAAACATAAATAAAATACACAATATGTAATATGACTGGCTACTAATGGACAAAAAGTAGAAGTTTACACGCGATTGTCGACATAGTTGTTTAGTTGTGTAGCAGCTGGCATCAAAGTCCACGCGCTGTGCGCGCGCCCATACAGCTAACACTACGAAGCATTTTTTTTTATTTTTTATGAATGCCATCTTTTAGTTGGCTTTGAGAGACCGTGACTACCTAACCGGTCTTTCCTGTGGTGCCTTGGAACGAATGCCTCCAGCCAGGGGACTACGACACGACGACGCTCGGTATTTATATGGCGGGCAAAAAGCCACTCGCTCGTGTATAATTGGTCGGTGTAAATATTTTACATAGCTAACGACTGGCCAGTTGTGATTGGTCAATATAAATATTGTGTGTAACTCTCCCTAGGTCTATGTAAAGGACGAAATTGTAAATATAGACTCGCTCTTAAAATATAAGCTATTCAATCCGAATATTGTTTAATTGCGTCGTGCGACAGTTCTGAGCCACGGATACGGAAGGCGATAACGTGATGACTAATTGCTCGATTAGAAGTCGGATGTGTGCCTAACATTGTTTGTATTTTTATGTAAAACAGTGGCAGTATTTCAGTTGTTGTATAAAGCTTTTTAAAAACAAATGACATCGGGGTGGTAGTGATTGCTTTATCACCCTAAAGTTGTGTCATTTTCGCGTCGCAGAAGTACAAGGTGTATGTGACAGTTAAAATAGATCGTTTCATTCTAATGTTGAGTGTCATTTGCGCGTCATAAAACGACAAGGTGCAGTTATAATATGTAGATAGTTTCAATTTACTGAAAATTATTGTCAAAAGCGAATCTTACTGGTCTGTCGCCAAGAAGCGTTGCGGCGGTGCTATGTTTAGGTCTAAAAGGCGTAGAAGCCGGTGTGATTGCAGGCATTTCATCTTTGTCTAGGGTAAAGCACCTGTAATGCCTCTGAAATTACAGATGCCTATAGGCAGCGGTCTCTATTTTCCATGCGGTGCCTCCTGCTAATTTTCCTAAATTACCGCCTTCAGGCGAAAGCGCCAGGGTAGCCCGCGAAATTCAAACTTTCTTACGGTTTTTGCAATTTGCAAGTAAGTAAATCAGGTGGTATGTTGATCTAAATATGATTCGTGGCCGATATGAATATTTATTTGTAAAACTATCATCATAAAAATCATCAATACAACTCTCTATGTTCATATTACCCTATTGAATGACAATTTCATGTAGTCATGACATTTGAAGCAGATTCTAACTTACGGAGTTGTGTTGCTGATTTTAATGATTATAATTCTGTAAAGTCACATTTTTAACGGTCGCGAACAATATTTTAATCAATATACAACTTGACGCTGACCTGCAAATTGAAATAAAACGTAAGAAAATAAAAAAAATACGGGCTACCATAGCGCATCCCCCTTAACATAAAAATGTTCCCAAGTAGCGGTTTAGACCCGTATTTTATATAGAACTATGCAAAAATTTTAATCTTGATTTACATCAAGATTAAAATTTTTAGCTTGAGTTCAGCCATACAAAAATCTGCCAATGTTTAATAGAAATTCATACGCATCGTTCTATGATATTATGGACTTTAAAGAATTGGGTGGTTTCACCCGCGTGAAGGTCGGCAAAAAGTATCCTATGTCCTAATCCTAACCGAGGTCGTGGACTATCTGTGGACATCATTCATTTCGTACCCAAAGTACAAGAAAGAAAAAAACAACCATTTTATCATGGTAAATAACATCTTGAACATATTTTAATATTACAACGAGACTCTGTAATTAACCGCTGCTGTTTGAGGTTGAAAAAACCAAAAATCATATTTTAATTTATAATGTTTCAAGCACAAAACTTTCAAAAATATCGACCTTTATTTGAAAATAACATCCTGAATATTCGTAGTCCGGCTAAGCAAGACGACCTCTCAAGGTCAACTCCGAGACGCCATAAAAAAAATACTTTGCCATGGCGTCGTCGTCAGTGGCAGAGGTCACTTTGACTGCGAAGATATGATATATTAGGTATTAATAAATAAAACAAAAAGACTGAGGGAAAGTTTTTGTTATTTCTTAACACAGAGTCGTCACGAATCGTGTAGCGCGAAGACTCGAGGAGTTTCAACCATTAGAGGTTTTTCTGAAATACGTTAACCTCGCGAAAACTCTGCAGTTTGGTTAGAACAACTTGGATAGTTTCCCAAAAGCTGCCCAGCCCAGCAGAACACATCTGTTAGCCACCAACGCCCTCTTCCAGCCCCCCTAAATGGGTCCAGGGGCGACGGACTCGGGGACGTCCGTCGCCCCCCAAACATCAGGACCCGAGGTGGCGGCACATAGTGTTCCACGCGCGCCTCTCTTAGACGTCACGGGGGGAGTCAAACACCTCACTCCCCCCGCAGACCCGAAGAGGCCCGCAGTGGCGGGCACCAGTCGGGGGTTGCGGAAGGATCGTACGTTCCCGCGACCCCCGGCGTTGGTGTGAGATGGAACACCGGGGTGGTTTTTAGTCAGTAAGAGTCTGACAGACCCCACCGCCCGCCCCAGGGCGGTGGACATCCATGAGGAGTTTCCACCCCGGAAGCAAAAAAAAAATAAAAAAGGCAGCGTTTGGGAAACTTTGTCCAGTCTTTTCGTCACGTATTCCACAGAGCCTAATGACTCAGGTCGTCAATCAGTGCGTCCTGCCTGTTATGACTTACGGAGCTGAAACATGGACACTCACGGTTCGGCTGATCCATAAATTCCAGAGCTCTGGAATGGGTTATGCTTCGAATCTGTCTGAGTGATTGAATCCGTAATTTAGTGATCCGGCAGATAACAAAGTGGCCCGCCCCGTCTGGTCGGAGGATCCTCCCTTTTCTATGGAGGTATGAGTGAACTTTACACCCTGTTCCTCGTACCTCTATAGTTGCAACAGTCATGTAACTCGAAACCAAAGTATAAGTATATATAATATATAAGTCAAAATATGATTTTTAGCAGCGGAAGGGTTGTATATGTATAATTGTAATATAATATAATTGTATACTCTCGTTGTATAAGTAAAAAATGTTGAGGTTGTTATTTCTGGCCGGTCCTTTAATTTTAGGGTACTTGCAAAATGTTCGACACCTGAATGATGTCGAAATCCATTCAGCCGTTTTTGCGTGATTGAGTAATAAACATCCAAACATATAAACATTACCATTTATTATATTAGTAGGTTTAATGGTATTACTTTCAAGTGCTTCTAAAAGTGGCACTACTGCCGTTTCTCTCCCTTTTGCTTATATTATGAATGCAAAAGTCTGTTTCTTATTACTCAATCGTGTCTCGACGAAATGAAACATGATGATTTGCATACGGGACGCATAGCTCATGTTATTATGAGAACTGAGCCGCTTTAAGGTGAAAGGATAGGCCAAACTACAAAATAGACCTCTCTTTGAAGGACTACTACTACTAGACGGATGGACCAAATATATAAAAAAAAAATACCTAATTCGCATAACATATTTGACTTTAAATTTTAAGTTTAATTTTTTTATTATTGTTTATACTTTTGTCGGAAAAAAATCGAATATATCCTCTTTAAATCTGCAATAATTTGCTTACTGCTTTCAAAGAACTGAAGCGATTTAAATATTTTTTTCACACTATCATAGACAATTTATTGCTTTATTAAATTTAAGTTCAAAATTGTACAAAATTATTACTTATAGGTGCCGTTTAATCAATAATATCATAATACCGGCGCTGGCGCTCACTCAGACGCGAGGGCCAGTCTCACCCTAGCGTTTGCACGGGGAGGCTGTGTCGCATGTTAGCGCGCTCCGCTCTATAAACTTTACGTGAAAGAGTAAACAGTGCAGATAGTACGTTTGGTACAGTAGTACGGTTGAGCTATTCTTTTTCTATTTATTGATCGAAGAAAACACTATCAAAGAAAAGCGAAAATTTATGAGTATTGAAAACGGATGAAAAATCTTGCCAGCCACAAAAAAAAAAAACAAAAAACTATAGAAAAAGAAAATGAAGAAGTGAAGTCAAGATCCAACGAAAGTAATACAGAAGAAAAAGAAAATACATGGAAATTAAATTATAATGATAGCAATACAGAAGAAAAAAGAAATGAAGATATTATATTAAAGTCAAACTCTAATGAAAGCAATACAGATGAAACTACGTATTTACAATCTACGTTTGTTAGGGAAATGCAATTTAACTAGTTTTGTTTGGTTAATAACAATTTTTTTAAATGGTCCAAATAAAATGTTAAGTAAATATTATTTTGATATTTTCGTTTTTATGGTTTCGTAGCCAAATGACATAAACCATTTTTCTCCAAGTCAAGTCATTTGAAATATAGACACTTCCAGAGTGGTCAAATGTGCGCCCCTCTAATTTTTAAAATAAGTGTAAAATAAAATATGTGCTGGTAGATCTCAATGAAAAATTTCAATGAAAATTGGTTTGAACGAGATGTAGTCATAAAGCCCGGTTTCCACCGCGAGCGGAACGGACCCATTATTGACTTCGTTAAAATCGCAAACGCAAACGGCATACTTGTATTTCCTTTGTTGGTGGAAGTTTAACGAAGTCATTAATGGGTCCGTTCCGCTCGCGATGGAAACTGGGCTTTAGTTTTCGAGATATAGCACATGTTCAAAAACCGCAAATATAAATTTGTCATTCATACAAACACTATGGAAAACAAAGTTAAAAACAAAACTTTGCTTGCTACTACGGAACCCTTCATGGGGGAGTCCGACTCGCACTTGGACAGTTTTTTATTAGTCTAAGCACATTAATAAAAAGCGTTATTATTTCTTTTCACAAAAACAAATTGAAATTTTATGTATTTTGATTTACTCTAACTACAATAACTGTACTCGGTAAAGAATATTTTGTTCTCAAAACAAGCATTGCAAATGTTCCGAGTCTGCCTACATTCAATCGATTTATGATGATAAAAGGTAGTATTGTAGCGACAAAAATTCTTCGAACGCATCTGCGTCCGGTCTTCTCTTTGACGGTCGGGGGATGAGCGGGCGCGCGGGGCGGTTAGCGCGCTGGCCGCTTGTTTCATGTTCAATGCTCAAGGACGTTGGGCTATCCTTTCGCCTTAAATGAGCCGC
This sequence comes from Brachylomia viminalis, assembly GCA_937001585.2. NCBI lineage: Eukaryota > Metazoa > Arthropoda > Insecta > Lepidoptera > Noctuidae > Brachylomia > Brachylomia viminalis. The sequence goes on along the minus strand of OW443302.2, from coordinate 4,933,167 downwards.
TTAAAAATAAAGCTATTTTTAGAATTTAGTGTACTATCTGTATTCAGTGTGTCGTTGGTTACACCATCATTTTCGCGTCTATTTGACTCAATTATCATCATCACTACTCTCAAAACGGTGATGAAAAAAATTGTGAGTAAACCGGTATGTCCTAAAACCAAAAGTTCGAAGACATGTGACATCCACCAACCCACACTGGGCTCGCGTGGTGGATTATGGCCCACTCTCACTAACAGAGAGGAGGCTTGTGTCCCAACAGTGCGAACATTATAGTCTGATTATCCGTATGCTTATCGTCATCACAGCATAAAGATGTCCACTTCTGAACAAAGGTGTCCCCCGAACCTTCCAATGATTCAAAACTTCAGTCAGATTCACGTTGATCGTAGTGTATTGAAAATAATTAATTGTTTATTATAATAATTAATTGATTGAGTAGTTAATTGAAGACCCCGTATTGATGTAACCTTCATCATATTTGCTTAAAGATGTATGGTGTGGCATCCGTTTATACTAATATCATAGGTGTCAATCAACTATGCTTAACTAGTTCCTGTGTACTCTGCCACCACACCGAGGACGTCTATCTTTCGAGATGATGCAGTAAAAATATTGTTTTCACTGTTCTTAATAAACAACACTTAATGTAATTTATCTCCAGCTACCTGAACCTTCCTGGAGAATTTACTGAGCAATGTGTAACAGCAACAGAATACACTAAGAAGTTTTGCAGCCTTTTTCAAGTACACAGATTGACTTAATTTTATACCATTATGGTGGTAGGTTTATGGAGTGATACATAATATATATGTAAAGGCCGTCCGTAGGCTACTGCAGGCAACAGCTGGCGACGTGACGCCGCGAAACTACTGGTTTCTATGTATTTCTATGAAATACTTTCTGTAGCTAGCGACATGTCGTTTTCTAGAAATACATACAAACAAGTAGTGTCGCGGTGACATGTAGTCTGCTGCTGCTGTCTGCAGTCGACTACGGACTTGTACCTTTAAGCTTGCGATTTAGGTAATTGCCTTTCTATTATGGTTATAATACAAATATATTTTTTCTACAACCGAAATGAAAAAAACAAAAAAAAGGGAAATAATTCTAAATTGACTTTGATTAGGTTTGTAAATAAAAAGTATCTAGAGTCATCGACCTTAAAAAGGACCAAGTTAATGTTTTTTTGATAAGGAAAACAAAGTGTTTCGTACTTACGTCGTCACGTACGTATTTTGCTTTCTTGGTAACTAATTCAGTTCAGTGACATTTATATACGATCATTACACCCTCGAAGATATGTGAAGATAGCTTTATAGCTACAAAACTTATAGGTATTTGGATTACAAATCAGATTACACCATCTGCTGCAGATATTCTTCGAGCATACCAGTTTTCGCCTTTCACAATGAACTCTCGTAAAGTTTAAAATAATAATATTGTACAATCATTTCACTCATTTGATGCAATTCTAAGAATATATTGTTTAACATTAATAACTAACAATATTAACATAATCTCTTGTAGGTGGAACCAATATTTTACTGCGTCCAGTTCCATCAAATCTACTGCCGTTCTGACGTTATAAAGTTATCAATGAAATCAGAAATTCGCATTAAACTGAAATTTCGCGTCAATCATCGAAAGGCAGACATAACCACAGACTACAAACACCGGCTTATATATTTTGTGCATCAAAACAACTTCAAGCTACTATCTATACTTACTGTGACTTACAGCTCGTTCTAACTTTAGTTCTCATTCGTTGGTTGCGGCTACTTGACGCATGCGTGATACCGGCAAAATAAATACGCGAGTTACTGTATTAAAACTACAAATAATCAGAACTGTATTACAAACTGTATAAGGCAGTGTTTTCTATAGTTTTTTTGTATCAAATTGTTCTGTTTCATCGGACTTTGTGTGCCCTTCGCCTGTTCCAAATTCGAAGTTTCAATTATCTAACATTCTAACGAATTGAAAGATTAAAGGTATGTTTCGCTGCTGGATTATGGTTTCGTTTTTGAAACTAGAACACTATCTGTAATTTGAATAATGATTGGAAGTTGTTAAGTTTAGTTCAATATATTAAAAGGATTGATAATTATCATGTTTTAATTTAATATCCCTCATTTTAAGGAAGTGAAAGTTCTTGTTGTGTTAATGAAAAATTGCCCCATTTGAAAGTAAACATGATAACATGATTCCTTTAAGTATTTTGATCTAATGACCTAGATACCGTATATAAAAATATGGATGACTCATTTATTTTGGTATCTTCGATACCGGTCCAAGAAAATGTTTCGGTGGTTGGCCATCTAAATCTAATATTTAGAACGCCTTGAAACCAACATGTATACCTACTTAGGTATGTAGTTGTTTACATGCTTAAGCTTATGACCTTCTGGCAAATAGATTTTCGAACATAAAATTAATATTAACCGAATACTTATTATTATTTCCTATACCTAAAATCCAAACCAGGACGGTGGTGCCAACCAACTCAGCCGATGTACAGAGAGCAAAAAAAAAATTTTCGCTACGTCTATTCCGTATAATCTTTTTTAAATATTATTTAAACTGAATATCCAAACTTTTCTTGCTGACTTTACGTGTAGTGATATTTTACACTGCACGTAAATAAATACTCGTTCATTTATAGTACACATTTAAAACGAATGTTTAAACGAGATAAAAACCAATGATAACAATGTTCTCTATTATTATTACGTAGACCGGTACTTAGGAAGCAGATAAGTACTTACATGGGAAACGGAAATAAATTTCCTACCACCTATCTTCAGGAGATTGTATCTCTGTCTAATAAAGTGACACACAAAACATTCGTTTTAAGTCATTTAAAGGGTCAAATTAAATTAGCTAGCAAAACTCCACATGTGTGATAGGTATTGATATCCAAATACGACAAAAAAAATGTGGGGTCATCGACCGCAGTTAGTGAAGTCACGATGACGGTAACTTGTCAATATATTTATGAAAACATAATGTACGTAAGGAAAAATTTATATCTTTTCACTAAAAGAGGTGAAAGACACAACTATAGGACTAGAAATAGGGACCAATTAGTTCAACCAGGTTTCAGACTGACTAAAGTAGACTCATCGTTCATGGGGTACCTACTGTTTAAAATGTTACAAAAAAATACCTCCCCACATACTCCAAGTGAATGAAACGAAATTTAAATCTTGTATAAAACGCACACTATACAGCCAAGCATATTATAAGTTGGGGGATTATATCGCTGACAAAAATGCTTGGCCAGGGCTGGTCCTGCTCCACAAGGGCGCGTAAACTAATTAATTAGCTTTCGAAAATAATGTTGGAGCTGATGAAGATTGTACAACCTATCTTTGCATTGTATAAATTAAATCTCTTAGTATTGTATAATTGCATAGCACATGTGTGAGCACTATGTACCCACTATAAAGCTTACTGGGTTCGTCTTTCATTGACTTGAATGTGCCCTGGCGGCTGAGAGTATGTCATGTTCACTCAAATTTGTCGCTGGTGGTGGCGTGTGTATTGGATCATAGTTCCCTTCAAAATGGTTGAGCTGAATGGTGCTGATCGATACGTCATGTTCGTGAACGGGCGCCATCAGTACGTGGTCTTTGTGGATTGTGCCCAGTTGATGGTAATAGGTTTACCCCTAATACATATGGGACTTGATTGTAACTGGCAATATTTAGGTGTCCTCCACTATAGGTAGGTACTTCTCTGCCTATTTTTTTTTTCGAGTGTGGTAAATCATCAAATAACTTCTCCCGTTCTGCGCGGAGCGGGAGGGCATGTCAGACTCTTACAGACTAAACCCCACCCGTGTTCCTTTAGTTGCCTGTGCCAGGGGCCACGGTAACCCTTTCGGACTTTACCGCAACCCTGACAGGCATCGGCCCTAGCGGACCCCGTCATTGGGGCTGACATCTCTTTGTTGAGGCGCGCGTGGAACACAACGTGCCGTCGACCCGGGCCTGGTCCTTATCGGACGGCGAGCTGCCCATTGCTCGCCGTCCGCAAGCCCGCACCTACGGTGGCCGGGAATCGGCTCGTGATTCCCGACGCCCAGGGCGTCTCCTGCGGCAGCTGAGGGCGCGAGCGCGCGAATTTTGCCTCTACCTCACGTGTTCCGCCTCCTCCTTCGCGAGCATTATTGTTTCGCAGAAGGAAATGACGGCTTCCCAAGCCCTCTCGCTCCGTACCATGGCCTGGACCAGGGCCGGACGCGAGAGATCGCCACCGCCAATCGCCTCCACGAGGACACGGCGGTGCTCCGCCCAAGCCGGGCAGACCTCCACCGTATGCTCCACCGTGTCCACCGGGCGATCCACACAATAGTGACGCCCGGGCGTTTCCTCCCGCGTTATCCGGAACAGGAACCTTCTGAAACAACCGTGTCCGGTGAGGACCTGCGTCAGGCGGAAGGTGAGGACGCCGTGGCACCTCTCTAGCCACTCTTCAAAAAGGGGGCTTATCGTCGCAATTGTGGCGTGCCCACAATCATGCAGCCTAACAATGTAGACTGGCAGCCGGGGCTCATATTAAGACCAATAAGCAATAGTGGCCACACAAAAATCAACCTTATGCCTTAGTCGTTAGGTTACGTTTAGGTTAACAGTTATAGGACCAATTGTAGAATATCGAAAATAAAAACTATTTCATACAAACACCTGCCAATCAACATGTTTGAAACAGGTTCTTGTTTTTAGTATTTAAGAGTTGGACTCTAATCAAAATCCCTGTAATATTGAATGTAATATTAATATTATATTTTACGCTACTAATCTCAGATCAATGTTATTTTTTTCTAAGCTGACAAATAGGTAACATTGATAGTACCTACCGAATTATGACGGTCGACGAACTTTGGAATGTGCAAAAACTTTAATCCATTCGCCTTTAATTTTTTGTCTTTAAAGTATTTATATAAAAAAAAAAACAAGGACAAATAAATAAATAAAATGTTAATAAAAAACATGGTCTTCAAAAAACACCGGTTTCGCATCCTGATTATGTTAATTTTGAATTGATCTTGATAATAAAAATTATTACCGCATTTCACTTTGAAAATTTTATTCAGAATTAAAACGAAACATACATAAATAACACTTATGTATAACTGAATGATTAATCAAAATGAAAATATAATATCTATACGTAATTATAATAAAGTCGTTGCGAAGTCAAAACAATATCTTGCCGTTTTTTGTTGTAATTTTTGCGAGGTCGGGGAACGATGCTAAAAAGTTGAATATTTTTTTTATTGAATTTTTGTCTGCTAGCTGTTTGTCTGAATGTATGTCAGCATCACGCAAAAACGACCGGATAGATTTTATTTAAATTTTGCCTAAATATTTCCTAGAAGTGTGTTTAATCTGTAAACTATAAATTATCACGCTAGTTACTATGAGGGACGAGCAATATTGCTTTATGTTCGTATTCGTTCGTTTTTCGTAAAAACAAAAGGTTAAGGCAGATTTAACATTTTAAACGATTATAATCACGCTATATCTTTATGGAGCTCAGCAGTAAATCACGACTTAAACAGGGTGGATTTTTGAGATGATACAGGTACCTTAACCGTTGTCGCTACAAGAGAACGGTCTTAGAAGACTGTTCTTAACTTTTTGAAACATATTGATCTGCATTCATAGATTTTGAAAAAAATGTAAAGTCACCAAAAAAAAAAAACAATTTTCACAAATACAATTTTTGATGCTTTTCGATCCTGTTTCTTGTAAGGATCATCAAACTGTATGGGACCACTGGGGTTTGGGTACTAGAAAAGTCAAGACGCAATAAACTTCCCTAACATTTCGTAGGAAACGAGACTGAGATGAGAGAGAACACAATAAAACAGTGTATGTCTGTCGAATTATTCCATTACGACACTGGGTTGAATAGGGAACGAATAAAGCAGATAGTTGCATATTTAACCTTTTAAATAATTATCATCCCACTACACCTTTAAGGAGCTAAGCAGTCAATCATGACATACATTATAAGAACGGCTATTTTAGTCAACTTTCAACAAAGCAAATACATATATTAAAAGTTCGTCGAATGGTTTGCAAACCTATGTACTCCTACATTATTATTATGTTCGATTCCCAAAAATAAATATGATTTATGCTTCCTTTTTTACATTTTATTATATTATTGTATCGACGGCAGCAAATTGCAAAGAGTCAACTGCACTTTTTACGAAATTCACTTTTTTTCATAATTCGACTCGGGATTCTTTGTTTTATCATAGGATTTTATTTCTGTTTATTTCAAAATTTTTACTAATATTAAGTCACGTATATAAAGACAACTACACCTTTTTTTTCATAAAGTGACGATGTAGATGCGGACATATATAAGTTTAGTCCGTGTATACGTCACACAATACGCCGATAACTGACTGATAACTTTGTTTAAAACAGGTATTTCAAACAAAGTTATCAGTCACATAGCCGTTTTGAAGTCGGTTTTTTAAACTTGCCTTATTTTAGCGCAACAACAATAATAAGTCATGTCGACGTTAGGTACAAGTAATAGTACCCTCACCCTCAAAAAAAAAAAAAAAGGTACAAGTAATAGTTAAACAAGGAAAATTATTAACGTACCTTTATTTATTATAGCAAATAAACAATATAAATAATATCATATAATAAAAAATATATAAGCTTAAGCAACTAATAAGTCCACGTAGAAGCGAATACATTATCGACTCCTTAGAGTGAAAACCTCGTAAGTGTAAAAGAAGTAACTTTTCAGGAGGAAGAAATAACTGCGTGCTGTAAAATTTTTGTACGGCGTCTTTTATGTTTTTTTATTCATTTAATATGGAAATTTAAGCCGCTTTTATATCCAGAACTGTTCGGTACTATAAGATTGCGAGTGCGTTGCGAGATTTTCTTCCTAGCAACGCAATAAAATAAATTTGAGCAAAAATGCATTCCCGAGGTTTTTACTCTATGGCGACAATATGGCAATTGACTCATTTAGTTTACTTTTTTGTACGAAGTAGATAAAGACACCAACTTACTGTATTTTGAACAAAAAACCTGTAATTGGCCTTAACCATTATTTTCCTTGGCAAAACATAACAAGATAGCTTGGTTCTTCTATTAAATATCACAATTTTGCGTTCAAAACGTTATCCTGTAAAATTCTGATCTTGTAGATAACCATACATACTTGGCGACCATCGATAACACAGTTCGTAGAACGCACACAGAAAGCGTTGAGTTTCGGCCTCTTCTGTCATCTTTGGTTATAATAAAAATAAATATCTATGGTTATGAGAAATCCCGTGTGTTTACAATCTACTGTTATATTATTTTAGTGATAGCTAGAAAGAAAGATAGAAACATAGGTTTATTTGTCACAGAAACACATGCGACTGGGAGCGGTTCGTCAGGAATGATGTGCAAGAATTCAACAGTCAGTGTATCAGTGTTCTGCCATTAGGTTATTATATGCAGGAACGGTAGGCGGTCATTAATTTACTAAAAACGAAAAACTTCGCAAGGAATAGGAAATTACTACTGAAGGCCGCAGGTGCCGACCTCAGGACGAGCTGCTTCTCACACGGACAACTGTACGTCGCCGTCGCTTGCTCCCGCGCGTCACCAGTCCTGACTCTCTTCATATTTTGACTGCTGAGACCATAACTACTAATGGGGTTGTTACTGTGGTATATGGTGATGTCTTTACGACTTCCTCGCGAAAGTTAGGGACAGAAGCTAGTCCTAAATAAACGAAAACTATGAGCTAACTAAAATATGCATTTTCATCTTCATTCATCCGCATTGCTATCGACTGTTAATGTACCCTGTATATTTTAATTGGTTATAATAAATATAACTTAGGAAGGTAAACATCGGTGCATAAGGATTGTATTCGGTTGTATGAAAAACTTAGGATGCATCCTTAAAGGCTCCCGCAGACAGGCGCGACGCGACAGTGCGATGCGATTCTGGTAAAAAAGTTTCATAGAAATTGTTCAACTAGAGTCGGCGGTACCTGTCTGCGGTAGCCTTTAACCCACTTTACCTACCTACATACTTCTTTTCTTGCTATCTTCTACAGGATGCCAGGGACATCCACTCGCATCCTGTTGCCATGGATTCAGTACCACCATCATTTTGTTTTTTACCCACCAACCCAGCATTTTGTTTGATAGGTACCTACTAAATAAAAATACTAATGGGGTCGTGGGTCCGTTTCTCAGGTCGGTAGGTTACTGGGTGTTTCTATCTAGAATTTCTCGGTATCAGCCGCAATAGGCTCGCCCCCTATTACATTGGCGAAATGTGGGCAAACTATTTAGTAATCTGTGATGTGGGTGTACTATAGTTACCTACACCGGTACACAACTTTATAGGCTGATTATAATAGCATATTCAGCCTATTAAGTTCCCACTGCTGGGACACAGGCTTCCTCTCTGTGAGAAGGAGTGGGGTAAGATCCACTACGCGGGCCCAGTGCGGGTTGTTTCACTTAAGCCAGGTTTTTTTTATAATGACTTCTTGCATCGATCTCAAGAAGTTGCGGCCTGCTTAAGTAGGTAAAATGGTGTCAAACAGACCTCCAGCCAAGTGTGACACGGTGCTGCTCTTTGACCCTTGTTTCGAAATAACACATATGAAACGCCAGGCCACTGAAAGTGAGTGAGTGAATGAGTGATGGGGATGGGAGCAACATTCTGTAGCACGAAATAAAAATCAAAAGTCATTCACCTATTAAAACTTGGCTGAGAATCAACACTTTCGTCAAAAAGACATAAGACAGTCCCCCAAAACACCCACCCTTCACTTCGGAAACCAATGAATTGTTTTGTTCGACTTCACTAGCTTACTGCGGAGTCTACCAGTAAAATGTTTTTACTTTTGTAAATAAAATGCTAGTTAAATTGATTAATTTTATGCGGCTTCGAAGCAATGTAAAAGTATAATTACCTACTTTTTGAATTTAAACGATCATTATTAATGTTTTTAACAGTAAAGGAAACACCGCTATTCCTTTGTTTCGAACAGAATAGTGTTTTGCTTTGTCGGACGCCATTTAATATTGCCGGCTAGAGAAGTGAGCGAGCGTCGGAAATTGCGTAACTGTTTGTTGACTCCTTTAGCTCAGTCACCTGCTATCATGTTAAACTAACACGCACCCAACTGATAGATAAATTACTAGGAATAATCATTCTAGTTGACTCGATATACGAGTAATTATTGCGCCTCTTTTTGTGAACCTCAAAACTATTATAGGTACCTACATATAGTATTTAGTACTTGGTTGGCTATTTACTATTTTTTGTGTCCTAAAAATACAAAATAGACAAGTAACTAGATTACAAGCGCAGAAAGTTTTAGAGGTTAATTAATTTTAAAAGTGTCCACCATTAGAAGGTTAATAAGTTTTTAGAGGATCAGGACGAAATTTTCAACGAACGATTTTTTTTACGAATTTACTTTTATTACTTCAATGTATGGTCCAATAGTTTCAACTAAGACCAAACTAAGGACTAATTTCTTAAATAACCTTACATCTATAATATACTGCTTCTATCGCCCTAACTAATGAAGCAGGACATTGTGTAACGCCAATTAATGAAAGGTCTAATCGAGTATGAACTTACGTACCCCGTTACCTGTCGGTTACGTCACGAACTATGCAGTATACCTGCTTGTTGTCAACACAAAAAAGGTTTAGCATCGCTGCCTCTATTCCTGTTGATAGTACAACGCGACAAGTTTCTTTTGGTGCGCGGGCAAAATCAGAACTAACGCCGCCATTTTCTTTTGGCAAAACAATTTCGATGAGAAAGAAAAGAAAACATTGGTGACAATGTTTACCAACAACCCTGTCAATATCACTCAGGCTCCAAAATAATCTTGTAGCAATCTAAATTTTGAATTGAAAATCTACCTGCGTGGAAAATTAATACCTTTAAGCATCTTCTACATGTAGTCGTTTGTTGAAGTGTGGACGCAGTAAAACTTGAACCCTGAGGAATGCCTACTTAATTAAAGGTTTCGAACGGTCTTTAAATTGAATATTTAATGGTGTTGAAGTTTTTATGGAAAATTGGAAAACCGGCAAAGCACTAGTTACTAAGTATTCCGATATATTATAATAATAATAAAAATCGTTTATTTTGGAACAAGAACAGATACAATCATAAAAATAGTTAAACGATGATAACTGCAAAAGTTAATAACTGTGGCGCAGCTATCAACGCCCGGCTCCTAGTGAGAGGGTAGTTCGTTCCAGATAAGCAAAATATATTTTAACTATATATAGGTTATAGTTAAAGTAATTAAAAATAAAAAGGAAAAAATTAAATAATAGAAAACAAACAACAGAATTACGGGATAAGTAATCTGTAACGTGGTGTAAGTGTGACTGTGTGTATTTGAGTGTTTGTGCGTGTGTGTGAGAGTGCGTGAGTGTGTGCGAGGGTGTGTTTGTATGTGTGTTAGCGTGTGTGAGTGTGAATGTTGAAAACTTCCAAAAGTTTTCCAGTTGCATCATATGTGAGCGATTTTAGCCAAGTATCGAGCCTTTTCTTGCATTTATTTTTGGTAAAAGAATAGATGTTGATCGTTTTGTTAATTCTATTGTATAATTTTGAGCTTAAGTATGTTGGAACAATGACGACGAGCTGCTACATTCGTACAAGGTTTTATATCACATACTCGATCTGAACGGCGTATGCTGTTACATCTGGCTGGTTCATAGGGAAGCTGGGTGTGTTTACATAACACTACCTGAGAAACAAATAGCTGTCTGACTGTTAGGACCTGGCAGAGAGAATACAGGGAGATTGTAGAAAAGCGAATAGGTTTCCTCGCAAGGACTTCAGAACTGCTCTTTGAGCTCTCTCAATGCGTAACATAGAAGTCTTATGAGCGCCACCCCACACTGTCAAGCAATATCCCATCATTGACTGAGCTAGTGCAAAATATACATTAATTAAGGTCCTAAAGTCTGCCACAGATCTAAGTTTCTTAAAGATATATAGGTAAAAGCTTCCTCAGGCGTGTCACGGTCGAGTCAATTTGTTGATGCCATTTAAGGTGACTATCAAGTACAATACCAAGATATTTAATAGTTGTTTAGTTGTTGTTTTATATTTGGGGGCAGTCACAGGTAGTGTCAGAACTAGGGTTTGTACACGTATGGGCTTGGAGAGCAATAGGAGTTTGAGGTTGACCTGACTTATTTAAGGAAAAAGTAATGAGCTTAGTTTGAGGTTGACCTGACTTATTTAAGGAAAAAGTAATGAGCTTAGTTTGTGGTTGTACTGACTTATTTAAGGAAAAAGTAATGAGCTTAGTTTGAGGTTGACCTGACTTATTTAAGGAAAAAGTAAATGACCTTAGTTTGAGGTTGACCTGACTTATTTAAGGAAAAGTAATGAGCTTAGTTTGAAGTTGACCTGACTTATTTAAGGAAAAGTGAGCTTAGTTTTATCGATATTTAAAGTTACCAGATTTGTAGATAACCATTTCATGACAATACATAGGGCCAGCTCAGCATTTCTACAAGTTTCACTCCAAATGCGGCCATGAATTAGCTGCGTCATCTGCGGAAGTGACTCGCATTAAACATGTAAAAAAAAAAATAACTATGTTGAATGCATTGAAACTGTTTGACTTGGCACGTAAGTAATAATTACCAACAAAATAAGAATTGTTTGCTATGACATGATCGCAAAAATTGTAGAAACTAAGTGAGTAAATAAATAAATACACTACGAAGTAAAGTCCAAATTGGTTTGATTGTGTGAAGTTTCTATTGATATCTTATTTACAATGTCAATAATCTTCACTAAGGTTCTTCACTTCTTTTTCTATGGCATTGCTTGACGACTCTACTTAGAATTAATGTTAGGTTTGAGTTGATTGGCAATAATTCAGGAGGTCGACACATGAATCACACCAATTCTGAAGTAGCGAAAAAGAATCTGCGCTGTCACACACAAATGCTATACGAATACAATGAATGTGTTTGAAACAGCTGTTTTATTTCACTCTTTCGGAGTTGGTGCCTTAGTAGAAATAGGTTATATTCATGAGTAGGTACCTACTTTCACCCAGTGAAACATTACCTAATTTTTAAACTCAGCTTCTATACAACTGTTGGAAGAATTGTTAGAAGCAATCAAATTAAACCAAAGTTTGTCCTTGTATCTTTATTACCATTTGACATTGACAATATTTATTATGCGGTAAGAATAACAAATGTGTAAATAAACATCCAGTGAAAAGGCCATGAAACTGGATTAAATGTTACGATTCCTTTTATGACGTAAGCAAGATGCTGATCTTGGGAATGCATTCTAAAGCGATTTATTATTCATCTGCATAGGCTTTTAATTCAACATTGGCAAGAGATTTTATAATTATGTAATGTATGTAAGGTACAAAAAAAGTTGGACCAAGTATGCTGCCCTTCTGAAACCCGAAATGAATGCGGAGTAAACATTCCATTCCACACCCATTTGCCCTAGTTTTGTATGACAAAACAGGATAATACGAAACACGTTGTTATTCAAGCTGTTTCTATTCAAAATGCCTATAAAGCTGACACGCCGGTAATTCACGATAGTTCGAAATGATCGACAGCCGTTGTGCAAGCGCATAGCTGAAGCAATGTTGTCAAACATATGCCGTTTTATATCAGAGTGATGTGAAAGTGTGTGTTTGTGTTAACTATACTTTTGCACTAAAGAGGTGAAGTTGAATGTTTGTAACAGGTAATCAAGGTTGGGGCACGGTAATATTATCTATAATTGGGGTTGGGGGTAGCAATGTGTCTTTTTCAACCCATATGTTTTCTAAGTTTATCTTGGTCATCACTGACATCGATTTGGATTTTTATTTCAATCGGTGAAGGTAAACGTCGCGAGGAAACCTGCACTTGTAGATAATATTAGTTTGAAATCGCCAACCCGTCTTGAGCATGCGTGGTGATCAATACTCATGCCCTCTCTGTACGAGACAGTAACAAGCTGGTATTATAAAAGGAAATCTTGAATGACATAGGATATTGTTTGTTGTGCTGTTTTCCGACTTCCACGCGGATGAAGTCCAGAGGCCAGTGACCCATATTTATGTGAAAGAATTGAAACTATAGTTTTCTTTAAAATAATTGCGTGACACATTTACAAAAGAACTGCCATGCTGCTGTCATTTTTAACCGACTTCAAAAAAGGAGGAGGTTCTCAATTCGTCGGAATCTTTTTTTTTTGATGTATGTTCACCGATTACCTACTCGAAGACGCCTGAACCGATTTGGAAAATTCTTTTTTTGTTTCAAAGGGTATACTTCTGGGAGTATACCTTTGAAACAAAAAAAAATATTTTATTGTAGTCCCATTAAAATTGTATCGAAATCGGTCAAGCGACTTTAAAAAAATCAACAGTAAAATATTTTTAATAAAAAAAAACTGCCTTAAAACGGACGTGGACGTGTAAAACAATCGTTTTCGAATTAGTGTGGAGTAGGTACCATAATATCTAAAAAGAAAAAAAAAACAAAAAAAAATAAAAACATTTTTTGAAGTCGTTTGTTTTATTTTTTGTAAAAAAGTTTTTTTGATAGTTAAACAACATTCGTGGCATTATTTACGTTGTCGAGCAGATTTTTTTTCTAACAATGGAAGGAAGCAATGGATTATTCCATTAACTTTTTCAATTCAATTTATTTATTTCGGAAAAAAAATTAGATTATGAATTTCCTTCAAAATCATTCGAATTGTGATAATAGCAAGGAAATTATCAAAAGGACTATATTATCAAGAGGGACTATAATAATATGAGGATTATTTGGCCTTTGAAAAATGGCCGTCGTTTTTCTAACGTTACTGACGCATATTTCAGATTATATACAAGTAAGTAACTAATTATTAGTTTATCCAAAAATAGCTTATACATAATAATATTATCGGTTTTAATAGTAATTGTCAATGGCAAATGCGGATACTTATATTTTTTTTCGTTGATTATTCTTAATATTATATCATACGAGTATAGGTACTGACAATATGTTAATGTCAATACAGGAAGCAATTCAATAAGCTGCTTATTTTCAGCATTCAATTGTAATATAATGACGTTAGCATGCAATCTGACTTAGATAGACTTAGTGACTATTATAATTTAAACAACATAAATGTAAATACCAAGACATGTCAAGCTATATCTTGCTCTTAAAAGCGCAACAATATTAATTACATTTACCGTATCAGTAATGATATTATACCGCGAGCATCACAGGCTAGGGATTTGGGTGTGATTCTAGACGAAAAATTCACGTTCGAGGCACACATACTCGTAGATCAATTGATATCCCAAATTAGGTAGGACCTGGACTCCTGTCGATCGATACCACAAATTTAATACTCTGAAAGAGCGACGACAGTTAAATGATATGATGTTATTGTACGACTTACTTAACAACAATTTTGACTGTCCACAACTGTTCAGCAAAATGGACTTTAACGTTCCACTCAGACGTACCAGACATAGCAGTTTGCTATCAGTACCTTCGGCCACCACTAATTATCTATAGAAGTCACCATTCTTGCGTCTACCTCTAATATATAACGATAAATTCCCATCTCTAGACCCCTTTAATACCACACGAAACAGACTTAAAAAGGAGATTATCCAAATCCTCCATCAGACGCCGGATACTCAGCTAACTAAGTAGTGCCCGTTTAGTGATACATACATCATCACACACATATACAGCACTCACACCGCACAGATACACACACGCACACACTATAAATATTAATAATTATGTCACTCTCTGTATTTCTTATTTTCTGTGTACTTCGTAATATTTTTTTTTAAACGTGACTAAACTAGTCATTTCTCCTGTATTGTGGGTGCGTTTACAAACGTTTAAAAACTCACATACACAAACAACCAGACCCGGAACTACTGCTTGCAGGTCATACAAATATTTGTTCCGTGCGGGAATCGAACCCGCGACACGCAGCGCAGCAGTCAATTGCTTAACCACTGCCCTAACCATGCCGTCATTTTTTAAATTGGCGTAATGTTTGGAATAATAATATTGTTATTCTTACTGGCAGCCGTTACCGTTACCTTATATAAAATAAATAAATCATTAATAAGGCACATTCCGGACATGATAATACTTATTTTGTTTCAAATAAAATGTTATCTTTGGGTTTCCTCACTAAAAAATAAAAAAAACACTGACCGTTTAAGTAATAAGGTCATTTGCCTTACATTTAAATCTATAAATTTTCCGTGTCCTGCCTTTTGGTTCACTAACAAACACATTGGTGCCGATTCCCTTGTTTACAAACTAAACCAAATTTAAGTTCAGTGCATCTTTTTCTTTCTATTTCATTAAGAAAAGGACAGAAGATAAATGTTAGTTTAGTTCTGTCAAATTAATCAGCGCCTGACACTACTCCATACAAGTTTAGACGTGATTAAAAAGTTGACTACTAAAATTACATCAAATTATGTCAGATGCTGACTTATTTGACAGGACTAAACTAATATTTATCTTCTGCCCTTTTCTTAATGAAATAGAAAGAAAAAGACGCACTCAACTTAAATTTAGTTTAGTTTGTGAACAAGGGAATCGGCACCAATATTAGCTTGTATTTTGTTATAATATTTGATTGCTATTTGTGTCCGAATCATTTGGAAAAAAGTCGTATACACCATCATCATTCTGATTACCCTTTTCCCAACTATGTGAGGGTCGGCTTCCACTCCAACCGGATGCAGCTGAATATCTGTTTTTTACATGGAGCGACTGCCAATCTGACCTCCACAACCCGGTTACTATTACCCGGTAACCGGTTCCCCATGGCAAGACTGATATACCTATAGCCCTTCAATTACGAATACACTCATGTGTTCATAGCTACACGAGTGGCACACGTATACGGCAGAGGCAACTACAGCCGTCGACACGTCGGCGGCTGTACCTCTCTCTCTCTCTGACCTCCAAAACCCAGTTACTGAGTAACACGATTCCCCTTGGCAAGACTGATATACCTATAGCCCTTCAATTACGAATACACTCATACACGCGAGTGACACACGTATACGGCAGAGGCAACTACAGCCGTCGACACGTCGGCGGCTGTACCTCTCTCTCTCTCTGACCTCCAAAACCCAGTTACTGAGTAACACGATTCCCCTTGGCAAGACTGATATACCTATAGCCCTTCAATTACGAATACACTCATACACGCGAGTGACACACGTATACGGCAGAGGCAACTACAGCCGTCGACACGTCGGCGGCTGTACCTCTCTCTCTCTGACCTCCACAACCCAGTTACTGAGTAACACGATTCCCCTTGGCAAGACTGATACCTATATCCCTTCAATTACGAATACACTCATGTGTTCATAGACACGAGTGGCACACGTATACGGCAGAGGCAACTACAGCCGTCGACACGTCGGCGGCTGTACCTCTCTCTCTCTGACCTCCACAACCCAGTTACTGAGTAACACGATTCCCCTTGGCAAGACTGATACCTATATCCCTTCAATTACGAATACACTCATGTGTTCATAGACACGAGTGGCACACGTATACGGCAGAGGCAACTACAGCCGTCGACACGTCGCGCGTCGGCGGGTGTACGACGGTCTACGGCTGACGCAGACTAGTGTCGACGACTGCAGCCGACTCTGCCGTCGGCAACGTGCCGCTCGTGTATATGAGCACTAACTGACAGACAGGATGATGCCAGCTACGTAAATCCTCTTGACATAATTCCTTGTGCTCGTTCAGTAATGTTATTCTCTAGATGCCTCAACTTAGTTATACACTTTCGTATTAACTTGACACGCTGCCAACTTATTGGGCAACAAACAAACAGACTCTAAGTAGTATTATATGTAGTATTAGCAAGGTTTATGCAAAATACTCTGACGCATGATCAGTAAAAAATAATCTTTAAACTCATATTTTATATTCATATCGGAATGACTGGGCAATGGCCGTCCGATCTCTATCGCAGCATTGGGTTTTAATGTATTTTATTTATTGAATTTGTCATTGTTTTATTATTGATTTAGTTTTAAGAGTTTAGTTTAGGAGTTCAGTTAAATTACTATTTTATTATATTCTATCGGTAGAAGAAAAATACTGGAATGGCGCAAAATGTTTTGATTCCACACATGTAAATAATAATTCAATTTAAAAAAAAAAAATGGATAGGTTTGTATCACGTGGATCACGTGGTTATATCACAGAATGACTATAAAATATGCTCTATACTAACAACAACAAAATTACAATGATTACAGCAAGAAGCCATGTTATTAACATCAAATTATATGACAGTTAAATATAATAAACTCGCATACACGGAAAACTAGAACGGAACACTTGCCACGATGAATCAGCAAACAAATAAATAAATAATAAATTCTAGAATGAAATGAGCCATTTCTCTCATTATCTAGTTTGACACATATTCGTGTTGATAACGCCAATATTGCATGTTGTATGTCGCAACCAGATGGATCACGGCAACACGCGGAGGTCGACTACATTCCCCGATGTATATAATAGGTTAATACACTCCAATAACTTCCAAAGTCCCAATAGGACTAATATTTTAGCCACCTTAACCCGTGTGCTGGATTTATCATCATCATCATCATTTTGCCGATAGACGTCTACTGCTTGACTTAGGCCTTTCATAAGCATCGCCCAATGATCGGTGCTGTAATTATCTCGTCCAGCGGATTCTTGCAACCTTCACCAGTTCGTGAATCCGACTGGGGATTGTTTCATACTAAAACTTGCCTATTACTATTATACCTACAGGATCTCCTTATACAGGATTATTGGTAAAACACCATCAACCTCTTAAGGGGTCATTGTACTAATCATTATGAACAACTTTTACTATGGGACCAAATATGAAATCTCGAAAAAAAAAACACCTACATTTTGTAGGGTTCTGCAAACATAAATGTAGGGAACAGCTGATTTTTTTTTCGCGTTTGTAATTGTTCATGATGATGAGTACAATGACCCCTTAAGAGGTTGATGGTGTTTTACCAATAACCCTGTATAAATGTTTTTCGGTCAAAAACTACTTCATTAAGCGAGCTTATTACAATTTACTGAGTTCTAATTCAAAATCCTATAAAACTATAAGCAATTGTACATAACCCAGTCTGGGAATCAAATGCTATGACAATATAACTTAATATCAAAAAGCCGTTTTAACTAGAAATGGTCTAAGAAGTGATATTTGTTGATTGTTCTTTAAATATGTATTTGTTAGGCAATTGTAATTAGGTCTTATCAAATTGGAGCAACACGAAATATTTTTTATCTAATTTGATGTTCGTAACCTAGTTTCTCACTTTATTTTAATTTTAATGAAGGCTATGATATTGATTATGAGGACAGCCGTATTTGGGTAGGAGTCGGGTGTCGAGATATGATAGAATTCCTCAAAATATTTTGTAACCGGCGTGCGTGTATGACCTGATGTATAAACGTAAACGAAGCAAAAGGCGTATGTAAGGATCGTACAGGTGGCCCACTAGGGCCCAAGCCTGCCGGGAAAGCGGGATCATCCGAAAGGGGTACCGCTGACCCGAAACATAAAGGGCCAAGGAAGGAACACGGGTGGGTTTTAGTCAGTAAGAGTCTGACACTCCCTTCCGCTCCACCCAGAGCGGGAGGGGTCATTTGACGATTACCCATCATCAAAAAAAAAAAAAAAAAAGGACCGTACAGCTGGCGTTCTATAGTTCCTGCCTGTCCCCATGGGCAGAAGGAGTGAGTTTATGTATGCAGGGTGTGGTGTAAATAATGGATAACCCTGAAACTGTCGGTCGGCCAGATTATTATCTATCATTTACCCCACTTATATCGCCATATGCCCATAAATGGCCAAATTATTGAAATACATGTTTGATAGTTCAAATAAAAAATCGTTCTCAATCTTACAAAATCAGCTGCCATTTCTACAATTGGTGACTTGTTCTCGTTTTGTTTTTTTCATGTCACTTCTGAATATTTGTATTATCAGACCAGTATCAAGATTTTTTATTACAATCTAAGGTAACATTGCAAAAAATACTTTTAAAAAAATTCTACGGAATTATGCAATTCTGCGCCCCTATATCGAAAGAAAATGTACGCCTATTTAGGCGATATAAGTGGGGTAAATGATAGATGATAATCTGGCCAATCGACAGTTTCAGGGTTATCCATTATTTACGCCAGAACCTGTATATGTTGTCAATCAAGAGCAGTCGCTCAGGGCAATTGTGGCACAAGTTGTCAACTTGACAAGATACATTAGATACATATAAACATTTTTGGTAGGCTAAACGAGAATAATATTCGTGCTCCAAAGATTACTGATGTCCTTTGTCAAACATCACATTAACTAAATATATATTACAAGTACATCGTAAAGCATTACAAGTACAAACGTCGAGATGCCATTATGATTAGCAATAGTTGAAACTACGGTCGCATAAGATAATAGGCGCAGCATTCTGCAATTCATGAATTGCAACATACAGCCGCTAGTTCGCAGTTACTAAACACTAAACAAATATTCTAACCACTGAGGCGTGTCTAAATGGAGGACTAATAAACTGACTGAACACTGTGCTAGAGAAATCTGCACGACTTCATATAAATATGCCGATTGTCCTTTGGGAATACACCGTATATAGGAATGTCACTGAATCATCAACAGATGTTTCTTTTACTTCAACATCATTTCACCTTTTGATGTTTACTGCCGACCTGGACATAAGTTTTTAATAGAGATTTCAGCAACTTTCCCGCATTCAAAATTATGTGAATGGAATATCTATTTTAACTGCAAAAATATGCGTACGAGGACTCCGTTTACTAAGCTCGGTTATCCAGACTGTCATACTTTTAGTACCTAACCTAACGCTTGACATTTCTATGTATTTAAACCTACAAGTATTTTCTTTTTTACAAATAAAGTCTTGATTTCAAACGAGTTGTTTTAAATGTAGGCAGCTTATTTATAGGCACATAATTATATTATTGTACTTTCAAGGTGATTGCACCATGCAACGTCTTTTAATTCCTGAACTTTTCAAATAGCTTACTTTTTGATCTACGAGTACTTTGCATAATATGCAGGTGTTTAATGCGTGATTTTGCTACATCGAGATGACACTACAATATTTTGTTTACCAACACGAAATTGCCTATTTTATTTGTTTTGCTAATATTCTCTAGATCGTGATATTTAGGAAGTTGCAGTGTTTATTTGGTGTTCCCATATATATGCCAATTATCTGACAATGTATCATGGTCCTCCAAACAGAGACGTATTTCAATTATAAAATGTACTTTAGTCGTACCACGAGGAAGGTCAAAATACAAAGCTAGTTAACCTCTTGGCTTTTAGATTAATGATGTTACTATTTAAAATGCAAATGCGCGTTATGGAATTGGTTAAGCTTTTGTTAGTAACTGTCATTATTTCGTGAAGTATGTAAAGGTAGATAAATATCTGTGTCTTGTTTTCCTTCTAATTATTTTAAAGATCGTCGCAGTTAGCCTGTAAGCTCGAATGAACATCGTCCTTCTCAGAGATTGCTGCTATTATTTAGTGCCAAAAATCTAATGCCCTATCTAGTTGACACTCGGATTGATCAACTTAATTCTGTAACCAAAAATGTAGCATGGTTGCTTTTAACTTCTTGATAAATGTTATTCAAGTCTTCGCAACCTCCAACATCGCAAACCGTATTAAAAAGACAGTATATTATGTAGATTTCAATCTGTTACGTCTGGAGTCCCACACGGCTCTATTTTGGAACCATTCTTATTTATTGTAAATAATTCAACGAAAATAAACGAAAACAAAGAAAAACCGTTAAAATAACTATTTGAAAGTCTGGTATAAAATCTAAGAGTTTGGAACGTAGGCAGCAAATCTAGGTAATAACGTGATTGACACCTCCTACAGAAGTAAAATGTTGTCATATTTCGAAAGACATTGCAGTTACATACCAAAACGACATGATTTCGTAACCAAATCATTCATTGATGATAAATGATTTTATTTCTGTAAGTAGGTTTGAACAAACACTTGTACACGTCAATCGTATTTTAAAAACTAGATGAGGTCGGCATTTCCTATCTGACTACTCTGAGAAGAAAGGCCGAAACAAACTCAGAGGTCACAGTCTCTTTTAAAGTCCAGACAAAATCTTGGTCAGATCATGTGAAGGCTATGTAGATCGGTGTCTGCAATGGTCTTTTGAGGGAAGAACCACACAGATTGAGTGGACCTGTCCAGTCAGTGCACGCAATTTTCAGTAATCGTGCAGCTCAACTTAGACTTAAGGAGCTCAACGATGAGAAACCAATTTGCAATAAGTACAGGAAATCAACCCACGTCACTGCGAGTGCGATGCCATTCAATCAACTCAGCTAATCGCAGTCTACTGCTAGACTTATATCCAGCATGTGTTGTGGCGCAGCCGGGAATGGCCTATACCTCTTCCAGGCTAGGCCACAACACCCTGTCCTTCCCGAATTCCGCTATCCACCTTTTTAAAGTCGTC
The DNA here is from genome assembly GCA_937001585.2 of Brachylomia viminalis. NCBI lineage: Eukaryota > Metazoa > Arthropoda > Insecta > Lepidoptera > Noctuidae > Brachylomia > Brachylomia viminalis. Next base: position 4,911,549 of record OW443302.2, on the reverse strand, counting down.
GGTCCATCTAGCTGGAGGGCGTCTCATGCTTACCGATACGCGGTCTCCACTCCAGGCCCTGCAGTCTCGACATAGTTAGCAATAGTTTTCGGTTGCTAAGTCCTAACAATCCAGATGTAAATGTTGATGTAAATGTTTGGTAGTCTCGACACTCAAATTTATCGGTTGTTACCTACCGGTACCTACCTAAAATACCAGTAACAAACGATAAATTTGAGTGTGGAGACCACCAAATATCATTTCATCTGGATTGTTAGGACTTAGCAACCGAAAACGATTGCTAACTATGTCGAGACTGCAGGCCCAGGACTCGCTTGCTCTACCGGCCATCGGTCCTTCGACAAACATGGCTAGCCCACTCCCACTTCAGCTTGCTTACTCTGCAAGCTATATCGGTAACTCCGGTTATATTCCGGAGAACTTCATAACGACGCCATTAGTTAATTCTATTACAATGTTGTTAAGTGTATACTCTTATTGATACTCCTTGAGAGCGAGACGTGGTAATTACGTGTTAATGGCACACAGTTAAGTGTTAATTTGTTCAATCGATGTGGATTTAAGATAAATAAAGGAATTGGAAACTTTATGATGAGCTATATAAAAGTGACAAACAATTGGCATGAGGATGTTAGATGGCATGTCCTTTAAGCTTTAGTTAGTTTAAACTTGTTTATTTAAATTGTGAATTAATAATAAAATACTTTTTGCAGTTGAATTTTAATCTCACCAATCTGTTGATTGACTGTAATAAAATTAATAAGTTAATCAATTAAATGCCTAGTCTAAGAATCCAATCTTAGGATGGATCTTAAAAAATATAAAAAAACAATTTTCTTGTAAATTTTGACTTTCAAATGTGCCTTTTTTACTGCTTTGACTTTGCAGCTGTTTTGATAAACACTATTAAACCTTACGTTTTTCATTAGCACATTTTACCCGATCAATGACCCTTGTAACATGTCACCTTCTTAGTCAAAGTTTTAAGTGAAAAACAATACCTAAGTTTTAACTTAACCAAATTCTAATTAAATTTTTTGATTTGATTTTTACGAGAGGGTAAATTATTGGCATTGTGTGAATGATACTTATCTCAATTATTTGTTAAATTGTGCATTTTAAGAGACAAATGTATGCTACTTTCTATATTGTAACTTGGTTCAAGAATTCTCTTTAGCGATCACAACAAAACTGAATAACTTTGCAAATCTTTGTTAGTTTCAAATGAAAACGGAAATGCATAATTATTTATTTTTATAATAAATTATATTTAACAGCATTAACAGCATTTTGGATGAATGTGTCCCTAAGAAAAATCGTAGCGTGAAATCACGGTACACGTATCCTAATTGGTACACGAGCGAAATAATACAAGATCTAAGAACCAAAGCTAGACTTCACAAGACGTTTAAGGCAACAAAGGATTTAAGTGTTTATAGTGAGTATTCTAAATATCGAGCACTTATTAAAAACAATATTCATACTGCGCACAAACAACATCAAACTAAAATACAATGTCAGTTTGCGAAAGATCCGAAGTCATTCTGGCAATATATACGATCCAAGACCAGCACAGCTAAGAGACAAACTATTGTTAAGGATGGTCAACACCTAACTGATCTTGAATGTGCCAAGCAGTTTGCGATGTTTTTCGAGTCGGTATACAGTAGTGAGCCACCACAACTTGACCCACAAGCGGCCGCGGCGACGGCGGCGGGGGCCATGAGTGGGTCGCACGTGCAACTAAACTCGCTGAGTATTAAGGACGTTAGAGAGGCACTTGAGCGCCTAAAACCTAAGCGTTCAGCAGGCCCGGATGGCATACCAGCGTTCCTATTCAGGGATTGTAGTAGGGTATTGGTGGAACCTCTGCACTATATATTTAATACATGTCTCCAATCAGCGACGTTTCCAACTCGTTGGAAGTTAACGCGTGTTATTCCAGTCCCCAAAGGTAAGGCAAAATCGGACATCAGTGGTTATAGACCGGTGGCCGTGTTGTCGACGAAGGCCAAGGTTTTCGAGTCCGCTATCCAGCGCAGCATGCAGGAGCAGGTCCGCGCTCAGCTATCGGATGCGCAGCACGGGTTCCGGCCGGGGCGCAGCACTGCTACCAATCTCCTTAACTTCATGTCACAGGTGGTGCCAGCGGTGGATGCTGGTGTGCAGGTTGACGCTGCTTATTTTGACTTCAAAAAAGCATTCGACACCGTCGATAATGACATATTATTACGCAAGTTAGCAGAAATCGGGGGCACACCACATCTACTGCAGTTCTTAGCTAGCTATATGCAAGGCAGACAGCAGTATGTTGACTACAACGGCTGTGAATCTGATCCGTATTACACCTGGTCCGGTGTGAGTCAAGGCAGCAACGTGGGGCCTCTAGAATTTATAATAATGATAAACAATTTACCATAAGTCGTCAAAAATGGATCTTGTTTGTTATTCGCAGATGACCTCAAATTGCTGTCTGAGGTCAGGACGGAGTCTGATTGCAGACGTTTGCAGGATGACATTGATAGGATAGTGGAATGGAGTCATGAGAACAAGCTCTACTTCAACGTATCCAAATGCTCGGTGATAAGTTTCACCCGCGCACGTGCACCTCTACTCTACGAGTACGTAGTGGATGCAGTACCGATGCAACGAGTCAACCAGGTGAGTGATTTAGGGGTTGTTCTCACTCCTGAACTATCGTTTCGCGGTCATATAACTAAGATTTGCAAAAAGGCATTTAGAAACTTGGGGTTTGTTCTGAGACAGACGCGAGACTTTACCAGCATCACAGCCATCAGGGTCCTGTATGACGCATTAGTCAGGAGCCATCTGGAACATAGTGCTATCATATGGGCTCCACATGAGGCTAAGTACTCAGTGATGTTGGAGCGAATCCAGAACAAATTCACGCGCCACCTGTATAGGAAGCTTTATGGGGTATACCCATTTTACCCATTGATGTACCCCACTCTATTCGTACTGGGTATGGTGGGGTACAATCAACTCGGGGTGCGACGGGAATTTGCTCTGGTCTCGTACATGGTGAAACTGCTCCGAGGCATAGAGCACAACCCAGGAGTGCTGCAGCAGTTGCACTTGTACGTTCCCGATCGTTATGTGTGGAGGCGACGGCCCCCGCCACTGCTGGTCGTGCCAGCAGCCAGGACCAACTTGCTGGCCAAAACCCCTCTAACTCGAGCAATTCGCACCATCAACTATATTCAGGTCGAAATGGATATATTTACATGTCACTGGGGTGAATTCGCAAAAGTACTATTGTTTACATTATGTTACAAACAATGATTTTTATGATCCTGAGATGTAGTTGTGACTTATTTTTAATTGTGTGTATGTGACTTCGCTATCGCATTAGGTTTGTAAGACCTGTAATGATAGTTTTAAGGCATTTAAATAAATAAATAAATAATAAATAAATAAATTTGTTTAATTATATATCAATTATTAAATGAAGTCTTAGCATACCTACATATATTTTTTTAATACTGTAAAAATAAGCGACATTCAATATAATTAATCAGTTAGATGTAGCTAAGTTATAGGTACTTACTTAAATACAGCACATACGCGGAAGTTATACCTACGCTGCGTAAACAAGAACACACAAAAACATACTTACGTATTAAATAAAGATTTAATAACATTCGTTTACGACAAACCTAATATAAACCTACTTTATTAAACATAAAAAAAACTTTTTTACAAATAATAACAACCGACTTCCAAAAAAATCACTACAAAGTGATAAATAACTTTAATTTTGGAAGTCGTTGGAAAACGCTAAAATACAGATACAAAGACACTGACTTCCGAAATAAAAGTAATTTTTCACTTTGTAGTGTTTTTTTTTGAAGTCGGTTGTTATTTTTTGAAAAAAGTTTTTTATTTATCATTTTTAGTTATGGTACCTACCAATACTAATTTATATGGGACCACCTCTGAAGTATGACCTACCAAACAAAAAAGAATCATCACACACAGTCGAATTGAGAACCTCCTCCTTTTTTGAAGTCGGTTAAAAAGGATAAGGATAGTATGTGAGGGTCGTAGCAGGTGGCGTTCTATAAATTCTGCCTACCCCCATGGGAAGAAGGTGTGAGTCTATGTATGTATGTCAATAAAATAAATCGAATTAAAGAATTAATGCTTGGGCTTGTGGCTTAGTAATAACAACCGCACGGGTTGATCGATCGGTCGATCAGGTTAAGCTACGCTTGCCGCGGTTAGTCCGTGGATGGGTGACCATCTTTACATACCAAGAACCCCTTTGCTCCGGAATGCACGCTAAGCCGTTGGTCCCGGATGTCATTCGCGGATCTTTGACAGTCTTTGCGGATCGTAAGAAGCCCGAAAGTCTGACAACCAGTCTTACCAAGGGGTATCGTATTACCCAGTAACTGGGTTGTGGCGGTCAGAGAGGCAGTCGCTTAATGTAAAATACTTGTATCCAGCTGTATCTGGTTACATTGGATGCCAACCTCAACATGGTTGGGAACAAGCTATATAGGCAGATGGTGCTGACTGATGATGAATATAGAATTAACGCTTTGAAACATTGGGGAAAATTAGATTCCTTCTCCGATTAGTTTCATCATTCGGTATACAAACTACATACCTAACATCACGCCTGTATTGCCCGAAAGGCTTTGCAGAGGTGTACGTACCTACAGTGCACCCACATTTCGGCAGTCATATTGAAGTCCCATGAAATAGAGGTCACAAATCCAGAAGGATGCTAGTGAGAAATTTCAGATGGAAAATCCCAATAACACTTTACCTGACAAGGGAATTGAACCCAGGACCTGATGCGTAGCAGTCAGGCATCTTCGTCTACAGAAAAACTTGACCTTTTTGCAAGATTTGTGACACGCGATGCGTCTTTAGGAAATATTACTGTAACCACAGCGTTTGACTAACAGATTACAAATAGAAGGATCTGGATACCAGAACTATCATATTGAAATAATAAGAAATAAAATATTGTGAGCCGTTACGGAACGCCTGGCAGATGTTAAACATCGAAATTATTTTGTACAAGTATTAAGCATAAAATAACAGATTACGACAAGAACTAAATAGCATAATGTAAAAATAAAATATTACTATTTTTTTCCAGAAAATGATGATTGTTTATTTAATAAACATTTATTTTCATTAAATACAAAATTTTAAATTCAAAAATTTATTTCAAATTGGGACAACTCAATTCTACGACGCGACGATTTGGCGACGCGTCGCCACGGCATGCGTCGCCACGCCAGCAATTGGTTTTACGTGCGGCTATAGATGTTTCACATCAATCAAAAACGTAAAGTTAGACGCCTATTTCGTCAAAAAAACTAAGACCCTATCAATGGTAAAACAACAATTTATAAGATACGACAGGATCTTGTAATTTCTGTATAATAATTCTCACAAAACCCACGTCTTGTAGGTACGCATCTCATCAGCGTCAAGTTTCCAATATTTTCGTAAGTAAAATAGCAATCTTTTCCTGCTAAATTCTTGAGTAAGAATTTGCATATCTACATTCGTACATAGAAGACAACTTCCTTAGTTATGTCCCAATGCATTTGTCAGCTTTGACCTCGTCATACAAAGTTCAGAAGAATTAATTATGCATTCTTTTTCATGGCCACTGTGCAATGAAAAAGTAGTTTCAATAGTGCACTTTGATTGTATTGCTATTAGGTATGTACCTACCTGTATAATTGTATAAAAGAACACATTTTAATAATGCATACAGTCTGTAGTTAGAGTATCCGTATGCATAACAGAATAACAGTGATGAAAGGTTCAGCGAAAAATATTTGTTAGTAGTCTTAAATTATGAGAAAGTTTCAGGTGATATTGAAATTAAATTAAATGAAATAATGATGAAATGATTTTTATTTCTGTAAATAGGTTTGTACACAAACACTTTTACACGTCAAACATATATGTTTTTAAACTAGATGAGGCCGGGCGGCGGCGGCGTTTCCTATCTGATATTATACATATATTGTTATGTAAGACTACTGTGTCGCAGAGGTTACAAGGTAAAAGGATTAAAAACGTTTTTATTGCATTTTATTTTCATGCGAATGAACGTAAAATGTGTGAAATCGTTTCAAACTTTCTTTTGATAAAAAAACAAACCAATCCGAAAATTATTGTCTTGAATAATTTTGGTTAATTTGTGCGTTAATTAATTAACATAATGGTTGCAAATTGATGAGAATTTATGCCACTTTCTCTATCCACTTTTAATTACATTACCACACACATTTATTATCTTTGAAAACAACAAAACAATGAATGCAAAATCTAAAGCCGTCAGAATATTTGATTTCTATTGTAACTTGGAATTTACGACTACGGTAACCATCTGACCTCCACTCCGGCAACAAACAACGAAATAAAAGAATCTCGCTTTTATTTTACCATGTATTTTACTATTTAAACAAAAAACCGAAGGCTTCCGTACGGCAAGCCAAAAAACTCCGAAATGAACACGTTTTTTTGTATGGAGACCCCCTATAATTTTTAACTTTATTTTATTTTTTATTGTTTGTTGTCATAGCAGCAATAGAAATACAGACTGGGAAAATTTCAACTGTCTACCTATAACCGTTCATGAGATACGGTCCGCTGACAGACAGACCGACGCGGATGGACGGACTGACAGCGGAGGCATAATAAAAGGGGTTACGTTGGCACCCAATTACTTTCGTTATCGATTAGCGTTCTTTCTGACTCTTTTTTCTTATGCTCGGCTCCTAAGGGACATAGCGTGACTTCCTCAAGAATTGAGCTATCAAATGCAAAAAGAATTTTCAAAAACCAACTTGTACTTCCCGAGATGAGCGCGTTCAAACAAACAAACCAAAAAACTCTTCAGTTTTGTTATTAGTATATAATGTAGAAAGATAGATAGAAATAAATAAGGTATTATGGATTAGCGTGGGTTCTGTCATGTGGCCCAGCCGCCCAGGTCACGAGTATTGATGAATAAGTAATCGCTTGGAAGACCTAGTGCAGGCAGCGCTGCTATGAGGTGTCTATTAGGTACCTACATAAGTATTGTAGCACCATCACATACTGACATACACACAATCAGCTTATAATGTTCCCACTGCTGGGACACGGGCCTCCTCTCGCTGAGAGCGAGTGGGCCGTAATCCACCACGCGGGCCCAGTGCGGGTTGGTGAAGTAAATTATATCATAGTCAGATTTTCGAACTTGACTGACACTTTTCCAACTATTAGTGACCATTATTTTATTCGATAACCAGGCAACACAATTTGTTTTTCACTGGAATTTTTCCTCGGTGATGTCAATAGGCTCGCCCCCTATGCGGTAGAAGAGCTGTAATTTTATTGAGCAGTAATTTTTGTTTTTATTTTTATTGAGAAAACCATGTTGAATTTCATTGGATTTTGTTCATTCTGATTTATTGATCTAACTATACATTGAATATTATTTTTTTTTTATGAATTATATTAATCTATGTTTATCTTTTGTTAATTACTTTATTGTTAATATTTTGAATTTTAAGCTGTCGGCCATATTGTTTCATTTACTTGTGTGTCATATTGATGAAATGTGACCTTATGATTTTTAAATTGTTGTTTGAACCTATGAAATTCAAATGTAATTTATTTTATTTTAGTGTGTCTACTGTACCTAATTGTGTTTTTGTGTTTAAATTCACATACAAAATTATTTGTTTATGAATATATGAATACGACTATGACATGTGACTTAAACAAAATGGCGAAATGTGTGTGGTAGGTACTATACGTAGGTCACACTATAAGTTTTGCGTAACTTAAAAAAACCACATGTTATAACCAAAATTTTATGTTTATTGCTTTTCAAAATACTCTCCTTTACATTTGAAACATTTTTTCATGCGATCCAACCATTTTTTTAAACCGGAGGACCACAGATCCGAAGGCATGTTTTCTACGTGTTGATTGAACGCTATCACTGCCTCTTCGGAGTTGGTAAAAGTGAAACCTCTCATCAAATCTTTGATTTTGGGGAAAATACAGAAATCACAGGGTGCTGCTATACGCAGGATGGGTGACGAGTTGTACTTTTTCGGAAGCTAAAAATGACTTTGTTTTGTTGGCCGTGTGTGAAGAAGCGTTGTCATGGTGTAGGAGAACGCGGCTTTTGGGTCGTCTTTCGCGAACTTTTTCTAACACCCTTTTTTTTTTTTTGGGTAAACAAATGGTAGAGTACCATCATTTTTTTACCAACGTTTCTCGCCTGTCTTACTTTTGTTGGCCTGTTCTCATTTTCAAACACCCATTCACAAGATTGCTGTTTTTTTCGGGTTCAAAACAATAAATCCACGTTTCGTCTCCTGTGACAATGTCATAAACAGCATTAGAATGTCCGTGGTCGTACTTCAGTAGCATCTGTGAGCACCATTCCACGCGAGCCCGCTTCTGCTCCGCTGTCAGTTCATGAGGGATCCAACGACAACAAAGTTTCCGAACTTTCAATACTTCGTGTAAAAAATTCTGAATTTGGCTCATACCAATCCCCAATAGTCCAAGAATTGTCTCATAGGTAATCCGCGGGTTTTCTTCAATTGGCCGCTTAACACTAGCCACAATATTTTAATTGACGGCAGTTGAAGACCGCCCTTCACGAAATTCGTCATGTAAAGAAACTCGACCTCTCTCAAATTCAGCAAACCATCGCCTCACGGTGCTCAAACAAGGTGTTTCTCTCCCAAAAGCATTTTGAAGACGAGCGGCACAGTCTTGCGGAGACAGAGAACTTTTAAAATCATAAAAAAATCATCGCTCTAAAATCTTTTCGACTTATTTCCATTTTCGTTGCGTACGTAGAACTTTGATGTGTGATAAAAAACAATTGACAAATGATTTCCCGCTAATTGTTTTTTTTTTATTACTAAGAAAGTTGCAACGTTTAAAAAAATATAACATTCGAAATTCAAATAGTTCCGATTAGCTAGAAGTGCAAAACTTTTAGTGTGCCCCATGTAGGTACACTTCTGCCCAGCCATTTAGGAAATGCAGGCTTGATGTTATGTTATACTATAATTTGCATGTACTTCAAAAGTCAATGCATGTAGAATTAGGACGATGAACTATAAAACGTTCATGGCCGCAGTATTTTGTACAAAATATTATCTGTGCGAATTACACATACATGGATTCGTTATGCATAGCCGTTTTAATTAGCAGCTTAGCGTTCTCGCTTAGTGTCCGTGGAACCTGTGTATGTGGTTGTGTGTTAAATGCTTGCAAGTGTTTCAGTTTTATACTGCCTGCATAATAAGTCGCGTGCATAATAAATATAACTCAATCAATCTGCGTAGCCTTTTTCCAACTATTTTGGAGTCGGCTTCCAGTCTAACCTGATGCAGCTGCATACCAGTATTTTACATGGAGCGACTGCCTATCTGACCCCCACAACCCAGTAACTGGGTAATACGATACCCCTTGGTAAGACTGGTTATCAGACTTTCTGGCTTCTGACGACCGGTAACGACTGTCAAAGATCCACGAATGACAGCCGGGACCAACGGGTTAACGTGGTTTCCTTAAGGGGCTGACAACAGCTAAAGCGCGATCACTGTCGGACTTCATAGAAAAAAAAGAGAAGCGCGATGACACAAAGCTGGTAATTTACTGCAAAATATGAAGCAATTCTCTATTTACAGAAAATCTATTGATTGGCCTAAAAAATGAAAACATGCACTACCACGTAAATATGTTGCTTCAAAAACAATCTGAAACATAAACCAGAATGATTGCATGTACGAGTATATTAGTATGGTTTTAAACCGATACAATAAATTTTTAGAGTTATCTTCATGACTTTTTTCTATCGTACCAAATTAGTTGTATTATGTTTTCAATACACACTATATAACTAGCATATATCCTGAAGAATATCATATATTTTTCTGATTTTGTTTACTGCAGTGGATCATAATTATACTTTTAGGCATTATAAAACTTGTGTTTAGGTCATGTAGTCCCCTTAAGTAATTATTTTGGCATATAATTAAGTTTTTGGATTAAGTTTAAGTTTAAGTAAGTAATTAAGTTTATTTTAGATACAGATAAGTCGTGACGTAGTCGTATTACCAGTTTGGCTAGGTTAGGTTAGCTTTATTGCTAGATTTAATGATTGATTGATTTGGTTAGATTGAATGTTATTTTATTATTGTTTGTATTACCTGTGCGTGTCCCAAATAAAAAAAATATTTCTTTCTTGTTTCTTAATATCATCGTGCATAAATATTTTCGAACCTTAAAGGCTCCTACAAACAGGCGCGACACGCGACGCGAATCGAACGCGACACAAAGGCACCGCTCGTCATGCGACAGGCGGTGACTTAAGTGTCGCGTCGCATGTCGCGCCTGTTTGAAGGAGCCTCAACAAAACATGTTACGAGTAAAACGTTCTTTTAGTTGCTGACTGTACAAGTCTTTTGATGTAAGTCCCGGTAGTGAGGTCTTGTCTTGATTGCTTATGAAATGTTCCTTTTCAATTATTTGTCACCGCAATCCAGTGCACGATGAAAACGTGAACTTTGTCCCTAGAGTTTTATGCATAAGCATTGCTTATTGAATAAGTACTCTTTGGTTGTACCATGAAGACTCTCCAAGACAATTTCTATGAAGTTTTCATAGGAATTGTTCTACTAGAGCCGCGTCGCGCTGTCGCGTCCCGCTGTCGCGTCGCGCAGCCAAGTCTCTCAGTCGCGTCGCGCGGTCGCGTTGCACTGTCGCGTCGCGCTGTCGCGTCGCTTCTGTATTTGGGGAGCCTAGTTTCGTCTGATTTTGTATCAGGGATTTATTTTATAAATACACGATTCAATGCTATTCTCGTAGTGCAAGAACATCCGCATTCTAATCTCAATCTCAATCTATACTTTTATTTAATAATATAATATTATAAAGAGGTAAAATTTGTTTGTTTGTAAGTTTGTATGTGGGATGTAATCTCGGGAACTTCTGGTCTGATTTGAATAACTCTTCTTGCATTCGATAACCCAATTCTCGAGGAAGGCTATAGGCTATTTAACATCACGCTAGGACCCTCAGGAGCCGAGCAAAAAGAAAGAAAGTCAGAAAGAACGCTAAGCGAAAACGAAGTAGGAATAGCGCGGGCAGGCGATGCGATGCGACGGGGTGGGTCGGAGGAACAAGACATTCCACGCGGATAAAGTCGCAAGCAGAAGCTAGTTCGTTATAAATACCTTTTACCGACATTTTTGACAAATGAGATCGCGACCAGATTTAGATCGTTTTTAATTCCGGAAATTAGTCTTCTGGTCTCGTGTCAGCACGAATTATATGAGAACACCTGACTACTGCCACAATAAAGAGATCTAGTCAACAAAGACTAGTGGCAGGCCCAACTATCCAGGGTGAGACTCTTTTAATGCACATCGTTTGACGAATTAGGTATGTACTGTCCATTGACTTTTGATTTGCGGTTCCAGTTCTGGCATCATAACAAACACGTTTTACTAGTAACACCGCGTTGGTTCGTATAACTTCGTGTGCATAACAACGTGCCAAACACGTGAATGCTGCAGTGAAAGGAAGCCATTCATTTGGAACTGCGCGCTGCTTACGATGGGCGAATAAAACTTATTTTGTAAAGTTATAAAATTGCTCAGTAAATGTGATTAAGGAAAGTCGTTTTTTGTAGTTTTTTTTGAGGACTTCGGAATTTGATACTAGACGCTCAGCTCGCGACTTCATCTGCAAACTTCAACTACCAAGTTCACACAAATAGGGGAACATAAAAAAAATGGTCTACGTCTTTCTTCAAAGTTCGTCTCGTCTTTGTACGAAATTCGACGAAATTCGGATCAGCAGTTTAGCCGTGACAACGTAAAACAGACAAACATACGTACATAGATGATACTTTCACATCACTAACATGATTTTAATCTGGTTAAAAACGTGTGACGATATTACAACATTGATACAGTTGAATAATCAACTTCCGTTTCTCTCATGCCACAATAATTATAACAAGATCATTAAATATCGGATCAATCGTCTTTATAGGCTTTAATTTATCTAATTTGAGAATCTAACCTTGAGCTTTGATTGCGGATGTTTTGCTGTTTATCCATTTAGGGTTGGACCGCATGGGCCATCATCTTGGTACCTACATATATCCCCTCTTACTGGCTCTAGGAGGTCAGATGACTCGATTCATAGAACTCAGATATATTTCAACTGACGTAGTCACGTGGGTGACATATGACCCCCAATGTTTAGACAACAATAGATTTAAATACTTGCAAAAAAGTTGGGATTTTGTCGAGTCATCTTTGACCTTACACAGAGTGTACCTAAGCAATTTACTAGGAGGTGAATATTATTTGCCGTAAATCGATAAAAGGTTCACGTTATTCCATGGTTTTTGTCTCTATTTTTTGATCAACGTAAAGACAAAGAGAGTTGTCCAGGAATTCGTTGTATTAAACGTTTCCAAACGTCTTTTGTAATGCGCATAGCAAAAGAGTGGAACTCTCTACCTGCGTCTGTGTTTCCGAACGCATACAACCCTAATCTCTTCATAGTGAGAGTGAACAGGCTTCTTCTGGGTAAGCTCACTCCATCATCGACTCTGTCTCTATCACCACTGACCTAGACTAGAGTCAAGAGCAAAACAATTTTAAATAAAAAAAATAAAAATAAATGGAACTTTGAAATCTTGCCACATCTAGCTCGGTCGGAAACGTGTCTCAATAAACTTGCCCAACTGTTTGGAAAAAGGCTGGAACTTTCTCAAGTCGTCTTCGATCTTATAGAATAAGTCTGTAATTTTGATAAGGTGACGATCAAGTTCTTAATTCATTGCAAAACTATGCCAAATTAAACAATGACTAGCAGATAAATTGTTATTATATAAAATCAAACGCACAGACAGACAAACTTGACCCGGTTCTGTGTCAATGTCGCGTCTGTTGTCTACTTACGTAATATTATTTTTTACTGGCAATCTTTTTGTTGAGTCAGGCGTTTTCGTTGCAGCAATAGATAATGTCGGTTCTCGAGTGACCGTGAATGATTCTGGATAGTAGCTAGGCTACTTCGGTTTTGTCGATATTATTATTTTGAAATTAGCATTGACTTCTTCAGAGTAAACTCTAACAAGTGCTGTCTTCACCTTCATAGATAGCCTAGGGACCTGTGAGAGAAATAACGGTGCAGTTTTCTTCACTGAGGTTTGAAGGTTTTCCTTGTGAAGAAACCTGAACTAAATTTTCTGAAATCGAAATCACTAAAGGCCAGCAAATCAACATGGCGATCAGGCGATCAACAATGCCAGTTTTCCTCTCGACTCCTTTCAATGCATAGGACCACTTCAGGCTATATTGACTGGAATAGAAATAAGTCAAACCTGTAGCAGACGATCTAGCTTTTTTTACCTGAAAGAGACAGATAATTCTTTCATACTGGACATATACATACATACACACATAATATGACTGGACAGGTACACTCAAACTGTGTGGTTCTTTCCTCAAAATACCATTTAAGATACCGATCTACATAGCCTTCACATGATCTGACCAAGATTTTGCCTGGACTTTTAAAAGAGACTGTGACCTCTGAGTTTGTTTCGGCCTTTCTTCTCAGAGTAGTCAGATAGGAAACGCCGACCTCATCTAGTTTAAAAAATATATATGTTTGACGTGTAAAAGTGTTTGTACAAACCTACTTACAGAAATATTTTTTTTTATCATAATCCTCTTTATTTACAGATCCTTGGGATGCCAGTGTGATCCACAATGGCGACCACAGTGGAGGTGAACTCACGTGCCCTCGGCCGCGCTCACCTCTCGCATCTGCCCCAGCGGCCTCCCATCAACCTCACCTTCCAAGACCTGAGCTACACTGTGCAGACTGGAAAGAGTAAGTGGAATATTTATTTACATATGCTTAGCATATACACGGTTAAGCTAGCACGTGGACTAGCTTTGCTTTTTTACCGAAACGTAGGCGGGTTTTCGCACTGCGATGCACGACTACGCTTTACTCGAACGCATGTGTGGCAACGTCAGACGTTTCGGTTAAAAGGGGTATTGGTGCCGATTCCCTTGTGTACAAACTAAACCAAATTTAAGTTCAGTGCATCTTTTTCTTTCCATTTCATTAAGAAAAGGACAGACGATAAATTTTAGTTTAGTCTTGTCAAATTAATCAGCGCCTGACACTACTCCATACAAGTTTAGACGTGATTAAAAAGTTGACTACTAAAATTACATCAAATTATGTCAGGTGCTGACTAATTTGACAGGACTAAACTAATATTTTTATCTTCTGTCCTTTTCATAATGAAATAGAAAGAAAAAGATGCATTCAACTTAAATTTAGTTTAGTTTGTGAACAAGGGAATCGGCACCATTGTCTGACAACCGGTCTTTTATACCAAGGGGTATCGTTGAACCCAGTACTGGGTTGTGACGATCAGATTGTGAGTCACACCGTGTAAAATGCGGGTATTCAACTACATCATGTTCGACTGGAAGCCGACCCCGTAACGCCACCAATGTAGTTAAGATAAGCTTAGGTAGACAGGCGCGGATACAGGCGGGAGCAACTGGTTCATTTGCATACTGAGTCTATAACTCTAAATTGGACATAAACATAGTTTTATAATCTGTATTTTTACCTTGTAAACGTACAGTACAGGTATTAATTACTAAGATAAGTCGTAGTCATCCTCGAAAAGGGGGCACATTGTTGAGTTTACAGAAAATAGGAGCTGATGGATTTTTTTTTAACTGCTTTCATGGGTTGCTACATTCACTCCTGTCCCCCGACTCCCAGAAAGAATCACAGTTTTGAGATGTTAAACTTATTCATAAGCATTTAGCATAATCAGCCTCTGTTGGGACACAGGCCTCCTTTGAGTAAGAGGGTGCAGGCCATAACTGCAACCACGGGGCACAGTGCGGGTTGGTAGATGTCATCAGATGAACGATGTGTGTTGCTTGCGTGTTGAAGTGTTAGGCCTCGTTTACGGAGACGCGGGGCGTCACACGTCACATTCGAGCATATGGCTTTGTATGTGAGCGAGACAGATGCGCGACTCCCCGCGTCTCCGTAAACGAGGCCTGCCGTTACCATATTTAAGTTACTTTGAGTCGGAGCATTGGTTTTTATTTTATTTTCCCGCCAGTCGTAAAAAAATATTTTTGTTTTTTATTTTACTATTTTTAGTATTCATTTTACTTATCTCTTTTGGGTTTAAAGTTTAAAAAACTGCTTTGTGTTCTCAAAGTTAAGTTGATAATTTGGTTTTGAATTCTTGAACTTGACTTGTCTTTTGAAATTTTGGATTTTTAATGGCGGGTTCAATTTGCATCAATGTAAATAATTATGCATGTATTAGTTCGGTACTGCTTGGTTTTGTTTACTGAATGTTTTATAGTGATAATTTTTTTTAGTTAGTAAATATACATTTATTAGTTTTTCAGCATTTACCTGCAACTTAACATCACGTAATGTAACATTTTTATTATGGATTTTTTAAACGGGATTTTTCAGTGATCAATGAAATCAACGAGATCTATAATTATTAAGACAAAAATTGTGGGTTAATACGGTGTATGTATTGAGTTGGTCAGCCTTTATATAAATGAAAAAATGTATATATATATATTTTTTTACTTACCTAAAATAATTGTGTGGGTGCTTAACAGCTGCAAATTACTTTTAAGATTAATTCTGCTGTTATTTGTTTATTACTTTAAGCACACAAATGTACAGAGGCGGACTTAATACCATAGCCATTTTCCACCAGTCAACCTTTGGGTGATGCAGAGACAAACAGTGGTAGGTGTGCAATTTATAATGAAAATTTTGGGATAAATATTTTTGAATACTGCTGTTGGTACCTATGTTGTAATATATACCTATAATAAACTTTGTACCTATTACAAAACTCAAGGCAAAAGCAGAAACTAAGTTCATTTAAATTAATCAAAAAGGGTGCAAGAAGACCCATCACGAAGCCGACATCTATGCATTTTGTACAACACACTAAGTACTTTTGTGTAAAAATAATAGCTGGGAATTGCGACTTTTATTTTTGGTGTGAAAATTCACAGTTTACTGAAATGCGCAATGTAACATACGCAAGACATTGTGCTTATGGGCGCATACAACGGTACCGGGATCGTGGGAGTATCAAAAGTTAAGATATAAAATGTAAAAAAAAACACCGTCAAAAAAAAATTTGAAATTTTTACTTCAGTATCTCCGTAACCAGAAGGTTTCCTGCGGCCATTACACGGCCTCTGTGGTAGGCTTGAGTCACGCATTTTATCACGGTTTTTGCTCCCAAACTGTGATAAAAATTTGTGACTCAAGCCTATCACAGTAGGCTGTGCTCGCCCCGCAGGTATGGTTCAGTACAGAACAAGATCATGAAAAACGGGAACAACAAATGACTCTCGGCGTCAATGACTCTTCGTTTTTTTAATTTTGGAATAATTATAAAACATTATTTAGCGCTTGAAAAGTACTTTGTAGGTATCACCAGATAATTGAATTGTCTATTCAATGAAACGTTTTTTTTGTTGTTTTTGTGCTTTCATTTGTTTATTTATAAGTATAACAAATATGTATTATTTATTAGGTACTTACCTATGTCGAAACTGTTTGTACTCCCCGTCAGTTGTTCCTAAAGGTTCACTAGAAAACCAGCGTCAGACCGCATCTGTCTGGCATTAATGCTGAAATAAACCTTTTTGGGGCAGCCATTCTCATGGCTGCCCCAAAAAGGCACACACTATTGTTGTTAAAACATTATTTTCACTTTTTATTTTGTTATTTGTATTTTGTGTTTCACGAACTGTGTCCAAATAAACTTTATTCTTTTTTTATTTCAAACGAAGAATGCCTAGATCTCCTGAAGGGTATCCCTGAAAATGTACATATATAAATATTACAGGTATATTAATATTACATGTAGGTAATCCTCATGGGTGATAATGATAAGTGTTTGTCCTCTGTACAATCATACAGTCTGACAACTACTAACCGCTGCACGCTGCTTCCACTAGGTACTTTCTATTAACCTGTTTGCCAACCTATAAACTTCAATTAAAACAGATCATTGTAAAAATAATTATTACCCAATAAAAAAAATTGATAACGATAAACAATAATAGGTTACTAGAGTCAGAATTTGCGACATTTTTTATCGACACAGCAACTGGGTCGGGTAATTTCCGTTTCAGTGTCCACAAGTGCACCGGTTGACACTACAACGTAAACGGGTTGTTAACGCTGGCCCCAAGTGTATTTTAACATTCGGATTTCACTTTGCAATCATCTGAGGTCAACCGAAAAACATAGGTAGAAAGAAAATGCATTTATGGTGCTACGCTTTTGTAGCAGACTGATGATTTTTTCGCTATAATTAGAAAAAGGTGCGCCTCGCTGTTAAGGCGTGTGCGTCCGAATGGTATTCTTAGCGCATTGTCCCAGAGGTGGGACTCACCAATGTTGATGAGGTGGATGCGGCTGCACGCTAGCGGCCCCTCATACTTATAATAATATGTAGGTACTATAATATTTTATGTGCTTTGACTATCTATTTATTTCTGTTTAAATTATATTTTGATTATTAGTATTATTTGACAGTTTAAAAATTATTTTTGATTATTATTATTATTTGACTTAATTATTCTTTTATACATGTTCTGACATTTACGTTTAATTTTTATAATATTTTAAAATTATTGTATTTTTAAATTTATTCATCTTTATGTTTTTTTTATATTGTTTTTGTAATATTATGGATTTTTATTATCTGCAATAAATAAATAAATTGAAATTGAAAATTTATTTGCATAAAAGAGCAAAACTGCAGGTTTTTTTTTTGATAACCGATGAAAAATTTCAATGCAGAAATCAGAATCATGTACTGAATCCATGGTATCAGGTTGCGCGACGGATGTCCCTGTCACCCTGTATAGGATCAGCTTTTATTCAGCCCAATTTTTTTTTGTGGTTAGGAATTCATTAAATAACCTTCTCCCGCTCTAGGCGCAGGGCGTGTCAGACTCTTACTGACTAAAATCCACCCGTGTTCCTTCAGTTGCATTTGCGAGGGGCCACGGTAACCCTTTCGGAGTTTCCCGCAACCCTGGCAGGCATCGGCCCTAGCGGACCCCATCGTTGGTGCTGACATCGATGCGATCGATGTCCCTGCCACCTTGTGTAGGGTCAGCTTTTATTCAGCCCTAGTCCGTTTACTTCAATTCAAATCATAGTAATGCAAAGGAAAGTTTAGAAACACATGACATTACATCACGCGTGTATTTCCCGAAGAGATAGGCACATGTGTACTTGAGTATACCCACATTTCGCCAGTTATTTGAGAGCCTAGAAAGTTCAGATGTTCTTGTAATGTATGTTTAAAGGCCTAATCTTCAGTTGTTCACTGGTTGCAATTTTGCAATTGTCGCAAATGATTGAACAAACGAACCTTTCAAATGTTTAATGTTCAAACAGTGCAAAGTGCAGATTATGTTATATGCAGTATTATGCAGTTAATTAACATGTCCGGGGGCGTTGCATCTTGTGGTTATATCAGTAATACGGGGCAATGAACCCGGGCTGTTAGAGTTACATGTGCATGAAACAAAGATGGCGAAAATAACCTCGAATTAACAAGGATAGTAAAGCCAGGGAAAATAATAAATTAGCAAATTCTCTATCTACAGTTGCGATTGGAATATACGGACGAATAAAGATGAATTGTAATTTTTTGACAGTGTTATAGCCATTTAATAAAATGGCTTTATCACTGTAAACTGACGTAGTGTGTCAATTTTATAAGCAATTAATTTCGCTGACTGTACAAAGATGGCAAAAGAAAAACAGAATTATAGGCACTAAGGCCAGTCCCCCAAAACGCCCGCTCTTCACATTTATGTTATAATTACCTATTAATATTCTAGTAATGTTTATGTTAGAAGTATGTATGTGTATATGTTTATATTTTTTTATTTATATGTATGTATATGTAAGTATATTCACTAGGAATTTCTCCTGTATTGTGGGTGCGTTTAGAAACATTTAAACTCACATAAAAACACAGCCAGACCCAGAACAACTACTTGTAGGTCATACAAATATATCGAAACAAATATGTATATAGAATCGAACCCGCGACACGCAGCGCAGCAGTCAATCGCATAACCACTGCGCCAACGGTGCCGTCGTTTGAAGCGACATTTTGGACGATATTGAGTTATATTCATATTCGGATTCAGCTAATTTTTCGGCGTCGGATGAGCCGGGTCAAGTACAATTCTGAGCACTTATTTGGCGCTTAGACAATGCAATTTTAGTGCATCATTCTCAAACTTGATGTATGATCCGACAACAAATTTGCTATATCTTTTCAGTACTTAATTTAAGCTGTACACAAAAATAGAGAATTGAAGCATAAGCCGTTATTCTCGTCCTAAAACTTCAGTCGGATGGCAGATACCTATAGAGTTTTTCAATATAGCTAACTGTAGATGAAAAAAGTCCCTTCATACATTTTGCTTTCCACTTTATAGGTATGAGGAACAGGGTGTACAGTTTACTAATCCTCTATAGTAAAGGGAGGATCCTCCGACCAGACGGGTATTGTGTCTGGTGGGCAACTGCCAGAAGACTGATGTTAGGACGTTGTATGCTAGTTGCGCGGTAAACTCTGCTTGCGCGACGTAAGAATTTGTGTGACGTCAGGATGATGCGTAGTTTGCATGCGGCGTTGTAGAGGCCGCCACAAGTTTACTGACACTATTCAATGTCGCTTCAACCAATTTGCCGTCAAGTAAATTCAATAAGACATGTCGATGTCGGTTCAACCCTTTTCGCTGCAACTGTTTTGCACTCTGTTTGGAGCTTCAAACAGTATTTCTGTTCTTAAAACTGTGTTCCTTAGTCGCTTGAACAGTTTGTTAGTACCTATCCACATTTTTAAAATAATAAATCTAATATCAAGTGGTTAGATTAACATAATTTTTTCCTATATCATTTCATATGTAAATATTTTGTATTTTAAACCATCCAATTTTAATATTACACCAACAATCTATGTATTTTAAAACAAATAAATGTTGGCATATTTTTCGTAAACTGTGGCAATATTATTACTGTGCCGCCCGGCGCAGGCGCATCAGTCACTCGCTCACTCGCGAGTGTGGCGGGAGACAGGACGAGCGCTGTTAAGTATACTATGAATAATGATATCCTGGAAGACAACATACCAATACATGCTAAACCTAAGAGTCTCAATCTCAAATATAAATATTCGTTAGCAACTACCAAATCTAAATACAATGGTCTAAAGAAATTATGTGACACTATAACGTTATTCCAAAAATATTTCATGTTGATTACTGTAGGTACTTTATTTGCAAACCAACAACGGTAAAGACCAACTAGTGGATACTGATAATGAAGATGAGACGGAGGAATTAGATTAGAAAATAGATATAGGTAACAGGTAATGCTTAGCTAAATCCATAATTTTTGTTTTATTTTTCTGCCCTATCTCTATGTAGTAATAAATATTTTTCTTCGTAATTATTGTCATAAATGCGTCAACTGTTTCAGCATTAGTAATGGCATAATAGAGATAAAGCAAAACTTATCTACATGATAATTGTGATGTTCAGTACTCTAAAAGTTTTGAAACAAACCTTCAAGTACATACCTTTTTTTTTTTTTGAGGGTGGGCACCTAACTTGACGGTTTTGTTACAAAACTACACATCCAACTACCTATTTGAAAAATCTCTCACGTAATTTGTATTTGTTATGTTTGATTTTTAGTAAGTAATGGTACAAACAAAAATGTTCAGTTACTTTCTTAATTAATACCTAAGATAATTTTCTAAATAATGATTCACCCATTTCAATACTACAACTTCTTTTCTTACTCTTATAGTCATTAATAGCTCGTATCAACAACCATTTTGTAAAATCCTTTCGAAACATGAGACATCAAACAACTCATTAAGAGCGTTTATAACTTATGAGTGGCAACGTCGCAATTTAGTGTCATATTTCGTGGTTTTCAATTTTTATCATTTAAACGGAGCTATATTTTAATAATCTGTTTAATTAACTTTTTAGAATTACGTGAAAGTGTTTAATAAGTAAGCAACCGTAATGCTTACAGTTATTTTACAATGAAAATAACGCCCTGCAAGTTTCCAATGTATTATTATTTGTATATAAATAGAACTGTAAACGCAACGATTTCTTACCTTTTCCACAGTTTTCACATAATTCTAAAAATTAATTAAACAGATTTTTAAAATATAGCTCCGATTAAATGATAAAAATTGAAAACCACGAAATATGACACTAAATTGCGACGTTGCCACTCATAAGGTATAAACGCTCTTAAGAACGTTCATCGTTGCTTTAGTCAACTTGCCTGTATCGTTATCAAAACACAATTAGTAGTTAAACAAAGTAGCCTATTCCTATTCTCATTGAATTACGTCGATAAAATAATTTTGCTTTCTACTGCATAAGCACTGTAATGTCACTTAAACCATTTTGCCTGCTGTTGATTGGTGACACCGTTGGAAATTTAATAATTTTTCTTTACTCTAGAAATAAGGCAATACAGATCACATTGTATTAAGCGACATTTATGCTGGAACCTATAGCTGTTTTTTTTTATTAAAAATTATACCAAAACATTAAGGGATTTCGCGCAGTAAAAATAAAATGAAATTAATTATCCCCATTAAAATAAGAGCAGTAGTTTTATTATAATGTTTTTATTTCCAAAATTTTAATATT
The DNA here is from genome assembly GCA_937001585.2 of Brachylomia viminalis. Taxonomy (NCBI): domain Eukaryota; kingdom Metazoa; phylum Arthropoda; class Insecta; order Lepidoptera; family Noctuidae; genus Brachylomia; species Brachylomia viminalis. Next base: position 4,889,695 of record OW443302.2, on the reverse strand, counting down.
TATATGGCTCTTCTGTAAAGTTCGTAAAATGTCGCTTGAAACAAATAGCCTTTCACCCCTCGACCGTGTGTACAATAAAAAATAAAAAAATCTTTTATACCCACGTTTCTTGAGCATGAAAATAGTCGATAGCTCCTCGTCGGCAGCGGGACAGGTGCCTTAGATGGTAAAAAATCTGGAATAGTCATAAATATTACAAAATAAACTCTATTGATATAAATAGGTTATTAAATTATTATTGAAATTTGTTGATAAGTTTTTAATTTTCCTTTCAAAGCTAGTTTTTGTGTAACCTTCGCTTACAATGTTTGATTAATGTCTGATATGATAATTAAAATGATGTATTGTTTAACTGACGAATATAATGTCAGTTAAACAATGCCGATGTATTTTTTTTAGTTTTTAACTTTGCTTTGTCTACAAGTGTGTTTTATGTGTGAACTTATTTAAATAATGTAACATATGTAGGTACCTAATTTGTTTTAAAACTATGCCTTAATTTTATAACAAAATATTTAATTAAAGACACATGGTTGAATTAACTTATTTAAAAAAGGAAACTCTTGCTATTCCTTGTTCGTTTTATCTTGGAAGTTTTATTTCAATAACACAATATGATTGATTAATTCGTTTTTTTTATCAATTTATAAACATGATTTATATGTGTGCATAGCAAGCGCATCATATGCATCACATTGTTTTATTTTATTCTTAAGTTATAGCACATTTGGATCGAGTATATTCTTCATTTAGAACTAGCTATTACCCTCGGCTTTACCCGCGTGGAGTTCGGATATTATCCCACGGAAACGTACTACTGCGTTTAATATATCTTTAAAAGAGAAATAATTCCACAAAACCACAATGAATTATACACTTAGACCTTCCTCATGAATCACTCCGTCCATTGGTGAAAACCGTATGAAAATCCGTTCGGTAGATTTTGAGTTTATCGCGTTCAGACAAACAGGCAGACGCGGCGGAGGACTTTGTTTTATAATAATTATGTAGTAAATTTGGGCACAAATATTATGTATATACCGGTATTAATACCTATATTAATTTTGTCCGTTTCTTACGAAGGTAATATAATTTATACCCAAAGTTATAAATAGACCGGAATTCCTAAGTTATATAAGATCAGCTTAGAGACGTTGATAAAAATATGACCACGCCATTGAATAAATGTGTTTTAATATCGAAGAAATGTCCTAAAAAGATCGAGGGAAAGACCTGAATGAGACTAGGACTGACCAGGGAAGCATGGCCCAAACGGGAGTAAGCCTATTATAATCAGCAGTGAGTGGCCAATGATGATAATCATGATGTTGAATAATCTCCACGACCTCATTCCACCAGCCCCCTTCTTCCATCGGTCATCTAGACGCACTACAAGTTACCATCATTCTATTCCACCAATTCGCACTAAACGTTTCCAAATGTCTTTTGTTATGCGCACAGCAAAAGAGTGGAACTCTCTGCCTACGTCTGTGTTTCCGAACGCATACAACCCTAATCTCTTCAAAGTGTGAGTGAACAGGCTTCTTCTGGGTAAGCTCACTCCATCGTCGACTCTGTCTCTGTCACCACTGACCTAGACTAGAGTCAAGAGCAAACCCAAGTTAAATAAAATAAGACGTATAGCTGTAGGCAGGAAATGAACTCCCTTGATTTATTATAACAGGATATAAAAAAAAAATATTTTTCAAAATAAGTTATTGAAAGTGATCCGTTTAAAGACAATATCTAGATAACTGTTTTTAATTGGCATGCAATTAGAGAAAAAATCGGAGAGTAGTGTACGGTAACGGTTCAGTAACAGCAGTAAGTAGATGTGTAGGTTGGAGGTGTTTGGTCGTCCTGCCACACTGACACTCATAGCTGCGATGTTTTCTGCTGATCTTTTGGACAGATGACGAGTAAGCTTTCTTTCATCTTTTAAAGAAAACGTAACACGTGAATAGCCCACATTATTGCCCGTTTTCACTGTTAATCACCTAAATTAATGCCTTAATGCCTAATTAATGGTTTGCAACGCTTAGCCCAGCGCCTAGAGTTGAAAGTACAACAGTGAAGTAATTGGTATGTAGGTATTTCCTAGTGTTAGTGAAAACGGGCATAAAGATCACGCTAGGACCCTTAGAAGCCCAGCAAACACGCTAAGCGAAAACAAACTAATAGTGCGGACAGGCGATGCGATGCGACGGGGTGAGTCGGCGGAACAAAAAATTTCACGCGGACGAATTTACGGGGAGAAGCTACTTAGTAGGTCTATAAAGAGACACGATACGCAAGCGAAGTGCACCGTGCAGTTGCACCGGCGTATATAATTACTGTTGGCCAGAGAACATTGGTCAATCTTTAGAAAGCTGCACGTGACCGACCAATAGTGAAGTGCGAGAAAATTCGCGCTATCGATACAGGAGAATATATTGGATTTGTAAGATTAGCTTTTAGTTTAGGGAAATTGACTGCAAGTACCTACCAAATAAAAGCTTTTCAAACCAGCACCTTAATTGCGTAACACACTCACTTCAATCACAATCCAAGGGTTTTGAAGGAAATTCCTAATCCATTTCTTCATAGCAAGTTTGAAAAATTCGTCTGCCCAACAACGTTAATAACGCAATGAACGTAGGTGGACTGTCAAAATGAAAGGCATAATCAGCCTGTAATGTGAAACATTACAGGCTGGCCTGGGTCCCAGCAGTGGAACACTGCTGGGACCCAGGCCTCCTCTCTTCAAGAGGGAGTGAACCGTAATCTACCACGCAGGCCCAGTGCGGGTTGGTAGATGTCACATGTCTTCCAAGTTTTGGTTCCCGGACATGCTGGTTTCCTCACGATGTTTTCCTTCACCATTTTGAGAGCAGTGGTGATTAAATTATTTACACAAAGTAAAGCGCCTGGCTGGGTTGGAACCCACGACCTAGAACTCGAAAGTCGGGGCCGTTACCACTGGGCCACCATTGCTCACTCCACCCCACTCTTTTCTAAAATGAAAGGAATTGCGATCAATTGTCATTTTATGTGTCTTACGCAATTACTCCACAGATTAAGTGCAGGAGTGTAGGTAGCCGCGCCAGCAAACTATTGAAAAGTTATTCTACTTATCACGGCATGAGCTTCTTGTAAAGATCATGCTGATATGAAATAAGGTTTTAAAGGGAAAACCAATACAAGAATACCTCATCGATAGCCATGATAGAAAAGTCAAAATGTATTGGATTGACATAAGATACCCAAAAGCTTATAATATAATAGAATAGGTCTATAATTGCTTAGAATGTAGGTACACAAAAATAAGTTATTAAATTATATATATTTCAACAAGCTTATGTCAAGGATTTACATAAGCTTGTTGAAAGTCGCTGAAGAACTACGAAACGCTTTGAAAGCGACTGCCTCTTGGCACTAGGCCCTCAGGCAAAGACTACTATAGTATACTGGCAACCCTCAGGACAAATACCTTTCGGATTTTTCCTTTGCTGTGTATACTACACCTGCCACTACGCCAAACCCGCCAAAAATTTGACGGCACGGTTGGCGCAGTGGTTAAGCGATTGGCTGTTGTCTTGCGTGTCGCGGGTTCGATTCCCGCACGGAAAAAATATTTGTATGACCTACAAGTAGTTGTTCCGGGTCTGGCTGTTTGTGTATGTGACTTTAAATGTTTCTAAACGCACCCACAATACAGGATAAATTTCTAGTGTAGGGCAAAGTTTATAAAAAAAAAATATATATATATATTATATATTGTATACATATATCAAGTTTATTCGTTATCTAACCCGACTAAACACGTCAATCGACCGTCCCTGGCTGGTGGCTTTGAGTTAGCTCAAAGGCACCACAGGATTGACCGGATAAGCAGTCACGGCCTCTCAAGGCCAACTGCGAGATGCCATACACAAAAAAAAAAAAAACAATCGACAGGTTCGCTTCACTATACCTTTACACGTGACTGTCCTGTAACCTAAATGAGAGTAGACGGTATGCGTCGGCGCACGTGTTGACCGATTAGAAAATCCGATAGAACTCGCTTATGTCTTTACGCCAGTTTTCCCCAACGAGGTTACTAATACCGACGCCGCGACGCGACGGCTTGTTGCAATATATAATTGGTAAACATTGCTGTTAGTATTGAGATAGGTCCGTTCGGGGTATAACCGTTATTTGCCTAACCTTATTAGTAATTGTTATGGACGAAAACGACATCACCAGTGTGACAAGCCTTGAAAGTTTCACAATGTGTTTGTATTAACCCTACGTGGTTCTTTAAGTTAGAAAAACATACTATTCAACAGAGACCTGCGATTTGTTACCTAGCAACTGGGTTGTGGAGGTCAGATAGGCAGTCACTCCATGTAAAATACTGGTATTCAGCCGCATCTGGTTAGACTGGAAGCCGACCCCAAAGTGGTTGGGAGAAGGCTAGGCAGATATTCATAATGAGTGAACTGCGAGTGGTTTTTCCCAGTACTGCCTGCTACAAATCAGAAGGGGCCTGTAACTACAACAGAAGCCACAACCACAGCCAAAGCTCACTAACATAGAAGTTACTTTTTATATTTAAGGATTTTATTTAATTTGTGTTATGCTAAACAGCAAGCCTTTGGTTTTTCTGCTAATCTTTAGTACGTATTTACTTCAAGACATTCGTTCATTCAGCCTTCTTCATCCAACGACGAGGAAATGATGGATGGACTGTGATGGCAACTGATAGAGATATTTGAAGGAAGGAGACAAGCTATTTATTGGGATGAGACCTGCCATCTTATCTGTTCATCACCCTTTGTTGACTGGGAGAGAATGACTAAGGCACTAAGTCCGCCATTGTACCTTTTTTGTGTGCGAAAAGTTTAAATAAATAAATAAGGTCAGGAGGATGATGATTATGAGTTTTTTTGATCCGTCGCGCCGATAGGACTATCTATCGTTCACCGATGTTTAATGTTATCCAGTACTTTCTTGCAGATTATAAAGTTAAAGATTGCTTGAACTCTTTCATTGTGCTGTCTTTGGTTTGATGCTCTTGCAACTGTTACTAACTGCGGAGTCAAATCAAATACAAAGAAAGAAAATACGTATATTTGAGGTAAACATGACTCAGAGAAAGACAAATTGCGTCTAAATAATGAAGTACCTGTACCTACTAGTTTAAAGGTTATGTACGTATTATATTTTAACGAAGTAGTAAACTTGTTTGTGTTAATTAACTATTAAACGTTAGAAGCTTTTAATCTTATCTTATAGGAGACAAGAATATCTGTTTTTTTTTTTTAACACAGTGGTTTGTTTTTGACTGTAGATGTAAATGCCGGATTGAAGGAAAACAAGTTGTCTGTATCCCTGGTATTTGTTTATTGGTTCTAAGATTGTTACTAAGACCTGAGTAAGTTTCTAAGCGGTTGGTCGACTCTTCACGTGACCAGAGGGCTGGCCCATTTTTTGGCCAAAGAATCAGAATTGCCTGCATGGCAATGCTGATTCTTTGGCGAAAAAAAAATCAGCAGGTCCCTACATTTTGACGAGTTCTGCAAACATAAATGTAGGGAACAGCTGAATTTTTTTTCGCGATTTGATATTTGGTCCCATAGTAAAAGTTGTTCATAATGATGAGTACAATGACCCCTTAAGCGGTTGATGGTGTTTTACCAATAACCCTGTATATACCAGCTGCTTGTAAGAGCTTCGATAAAATCATAATGCCTAACACTCCTGTTTATAACCAAATTTATTGAGGGATCGGCACAGCATATCTTCTTCCATACAAATCTTTGAATCACCGTCTCATTGTTCACCTCCGTTCTAGCCATACCTATCTTGCACACAATTAATCCATCGCTTCTTTGGATTTCCTATATTCTTATAGCAATCCACATTCATACTTTAATTTTTTAAATTAATCTAATCTAATTCTTTCTAATTATTCTAGTCTAATTCTTTAATTTTTCGAGTAATTTATGCGGCCTACTCAAATGTCCTTTATTTGGTATTGTTCGTCGGATCGTTGAGCTCCTTAAGTTCTGAGTTGAGCTGCACGATTGCTGACAATTGCGAGCACTGACTCGTCAGGTCCACTCAAACTGTGTGGCTCTTGCCTCGAAAGACCATTTTAGATACCGATCTACATAGCCTACACATGATCTGACCAAGATTTTGTCTGAACTTTAAAAGAGACTGTGACCTTTGAGTTTGTTTCGGCCTTTCTTCTCAGAGTAGTCAAATAGGAAACTAGTTAACTAGCCTCATCTACATAGTTTAAAAAAAAAAATATATATATATATGTTTGACGTGTAAAAGTGTTTGTACAAACCTACTTACAGAAATAAAATCATTTACTCAAACATTTCGATATGTCCCCTGCGTGGACAGAAACGTGTACGATAAAATTATATAAAATATGCCTAGTTATTTCATAACAATTTGCTACTCGTAGCTAAGCATCAATATCCAGCGAATGAGAACAAAGAAATATGAGATGGCGACATACATTTTGAAAGGCATCATTATTTCGAAGTATATGGATGTAAGGAAACCTTTGGAAACTGCACGCTATAACTATGTTACTGCATTTTGTTTGCGAAAGCTATACCGTTGCAAAATATGCTGTTAGGATGCAATTGTGTTTTCTCATAGGTTTATATGCACAGACTTACGTAGGGTTTGGAAATTTATAGCTTGTTAAGTGTTTTCTTGAGTACACGCTGGGTTTATTGAAATCTATCCTTTTTTTTATAAACGTTGCCCCACACTAGGAATTTCTGCTGTATCGTGGGTGTGTTTACGTACATGGAAACTCACATACACACACAGCCGGACCCGGAACAACTGCTTGCAGGTCATTTACTTGCTTGTTCTACTTTTTTAAAGGATTAAACTTTACTATTTAGAACTTTTTGTGGACAGTTGACGAAAATCAAGGATTACTTTCGTCAAGCTAGAGTTTTCTTAATTATGGACTTTTGTAATAGCAATGCGTATAACGGTCCCATATTTGGCTAGGTGGACAGACGACCTTTAAACAGCTGCCGGGACAGACTGAGAAACGGCTGTTGGGACAACTGGGGAGAGGTCTGTGACCCCTGTCCAGTTGTAGTGGACTACGATGATTAAAGGATTTCCTTAATAACACCTATACAATGTAGAGACGATAATACGACAACTAATTAAACTGCGTATATCTAATGCCATTCACAATATGCGTACGAAAATTTAATCAAATATATTCAATAGTTTAGTCACTATAGTTAGTGAATCTCTACTATACAAAATGGCGCGTACCTTATCACATTAAATTATACTACTTATACTACATGGTATACTTAGACGATATACTAAATTTGAATGAAATCCATTCACAAAAAAAATCTGCTGTTCCATACATTTTGTCGAGCTACGTGTAACAAAATGTATGGAACAGCAGATTTTTTTAGCCTACCTTTGTCAACTTCCATTGTCAGAATTTGGGTGGTCTTTCTGTAGTTATGAATAGAATATAATTATTATATCGTTATATCACCTCATAATCATGAAGCTACCTACAGCTATTGTGGTGGTATCCACTTCCATAAAGGTGTGGAAATGTGAGATGCTCGTTGAATTTATTAGCTGTTTAAGAATCTATGCAGGGTCTCAAGGGTTTTTGGTGAAAGTTAGTGAAGGGCTTGTCTGTGACTTGCATGTTAGTTATCATAATGTATGAGTAGCTGTACCCACGGCTTTGTCTGCAAGAAATGGTTTTTGTTAAGTTTTTGAAGTGCAACTTCTTAGGCAGCGATTCGATAATTGGAGAGAATTCAGAGTGAAATTTCAAGGACGCGTCCCGTTTAGGTACTTTTCGTTACGTGAGAGTGAAGAAAGATTATAACTCCATCTCTCTGTCTCTCACACTAAATCTCTCTTATTCTATAATCTTTAAGAAGTGTCACTTCTATCATGTGTACGATGCTGCACGCGCAATTTTTTTATAATAATTACCTAGATAGATTTTTACCAGAAATACTGTAAAGCAGCCTGTACAGTATATTCTGTAAAAATTTCACCGTGAAAACTTAGGTGATATGATCTGTCATTCCACCATAATGGTATTGACAGCTCAATTCACCTAATACGCATTGCGCAGATGTCAGACGCATGAATGAACCAATCACTGGAGTGAACAAGGAACATATACTCGCCTACGCTACGGCGAGAGAGTGAAAGATGCCGAATGAAAGACAAAATGTGAGCATTTGAATTAAGTTGGAATGACAGATTCGCATTTGTAATTTTGAATTTAGAACGATAACTAACATTTGTTTTTTAAATAAATCTCGGAAGAACTCAAGCAAATAAATACAAGTTTTATAATGGCCAGTCATGTTTTGGCCACAGCCATTAAGAGGCAATTGCCAGTTTACAACTTTCCGAGGTGAAATATTATATCCCATTCGTAGATAAGCTGTACTGCAGAAAAAAAACACACAGTAAATGACAAAGGTAAGTAATAAATTGTAGGTTTATGCAGATATTTATGTCTAACGAGTGGTTTCAAAGAATTTACCGTCTACACTTGTCGACTGCCGACCTAACGTGACCCCACAAAGCATTGTTTTAATGCAGACGTCACCAAGTAGGTATTATATTCACTGTGACAAACACTGACACTGTGTACTTGACAGTTGAAATATACGCCGTGTACTTATCAGAAATGTGTGGGAATATTTATATTATTCATATAACATAGTTTTCATATTATTTCGCGATTACGATGTTGGTCCCATAGCGTAGAAAAATTTTCAGTTTCATGGTCTCTACTAAATCCTTAAAGACTACTACATATTTCTGATACACATAAGAAGCCTATAATGTTCCCACTGCTGGGACACAGGCCTCCTCTCTCTGAGAGGGAGTGGGCCGTAATCCATCACGCGGGCCCAGTGCAAGTTGGCGGATGCCACTTGTTTTCGAATTTTTGGTTCTAGGACGTGCCAGTTTGCTCACGATGTTTTCCTTCACCGTTTTGAGAGCGGTGGTGATGAAATGAAATCTACAAACTAAAGAGCCTCCTGGGTACGAACCCACGATCTACACTCGTACTTAAGTCAAGACTAATACTACTGGGCCACCACTGCTCCACGCTCGCTGTATTGAAATGAAACACAGTGGTTACCTTTTTAATGCTACTATATTTTAATGCTACTATATTTTAATGCTACTATATTTTAATGCTACTATATTTTAATGCTACTATATTTTAATGCTACTATATTTTAATGCTACTATATTTTAATGCTACTATATTTTAATGCTACTATATTTTAATGCTACTATATTTTAATGCTACTATATTTTAATGCTACTATATTTTAATGCTACTATATTTTAATGCTACTATATTTTAATGCTACTATATTTTAGCATGTCTAGCTAGTTTATTTTTGCTGGCTATATAGCTTCTAATTATAATAAATATATATATAGCTTCTAATTATAATAAATATGCATAGGAGATATAAAAACATGATTGGTTGGCTACTAGGCTTAATCACGGTACTTTCGGGTCAAAAATATGTTTTAACTGACTTCAAAAAAGGATGAGGTTTCTCAATTCGACCGTACATAATTATATATATTTTTTTATGTGTGTTCGCGGATAACTTCGTCGTTTATTAACCGATTTTGATGATATTTTTTTTGTTGGAAAGGAGATATCCCGAGGGTGGTACCATTATAAGGAAACCGGGATCTGATGATGGCATCTCAGAGAAATCTAGTCGTAGTGGCGACTAGAGCGTTTGTTAATGTTTTCATTAAGTATTTTAAGGCACTACTATTTAATGAAGGTCTGGAGTCGATCTGAGGATGGAGCCGAAAGACAGTCGAGGGAACTCCTCAACGATTTACAGCAATTACCTGGTGTTTGGGTTTGATAAGTTTGTATTGTTGAGAACTATAAACGACAAAAAAACGTCGCATTTTTGAATACGTTGACATAAAAACAAAAAAAAAAATACAAAATTAATCAATTTAATTTAAGTAATTAATCAAATATACAAGAAATAAAATACTTTAATTAAAAAAAGTGATTTTTACAAACATACTAATTAGGGATAGAAGTGCCGACTATGGGTTTTGCCAATTTTTGACTAGCTATAGTAAATTAACTATTGGGTAATTATTTGATTGAATTTTCGAATGCACACTTAATTTTTTTTTTTGAGGATGGGAAATCATCAAATGACTCCTCCCGCTCTGGGTGGAGCGGAAGGGAGTGTCATACTCTTACTGACTAAAACCCACCCGTGTTCCTTCCTTGGCCCTTTATGTTCCGGGTCAGCGGTACCCCTTTTTGGATGATCCCGCTTTCCCGGCAGGCTTGGGCCCTAGTGGGCCCCCTCTTCGATGCTGACGCATTGCGCGTGAAACACGTACGCGCCGTCCAGCACGGGCCTGGTCCTGATCGGACGGTGAGCTACCCATTACTCACCGCCCGCAGGCCCGCGCCTATGGTGGCCGGGAGTCGTCACGCGGCTCCCGACGCCCGGAGCGTCCACCGCGGTGGCTTGGACGGGAGACTCTCTCCCTCTCCCGTCCCGCCACCTCCTTCGCTAGCATGACTGCTTCGCAGAAGGAGGTGACTGCCTCCCACTCCCCCTCGCCCCGGACCATGGCTTGAACCAGGGCCGGGCGTGAGAGGTCGCCGCCGCTGCCGATCGCCTCTACGAGGACAAGGCGGTGCTCCGCCCATGCAGGGCAGGCCCCCACCGTATGCTCCACCTTGTCCTCGGGGCGATCATCGCAGTGGTGACACCCGGGCGTTTCCTCCCGCCTGATGATGTGCAGGAACCTCCCGAAACATCCGTGTCCGGTGAGGACCTGTGTCAGGCGGTAGGTGAGGACGCCATGACGCCTCTCTAGCCACTCCTCAAAGAGGGGTCTTACCACCGCTATCGTGGCGTGCCCTGCGCTGGGTTGCGACAGTCGGTCTTTCCATGCCGCCATGAGATCGCGCCGGAGGACCGTCCGCTCCGCCGCGATTCGCCGCGGAAGCGGGTTTTCCCCCCGGCGTAGTGCCTCCGCGCGCCACTCATACAGGCGCGCAAGGACTATCGCCTCCAGATCCCACGGCGGCAGTCCGGCAAGGAAGCTTGCCGCCTCGCCCGAGATCGTGCGGTAGCCCCGGATCAGCCTTACGGCTACCACCTTTTGGGGCGCGTTCAGATAGTGAGCGGCTCTCCGCCGCAGTGAACGCGCCCACACCGGGGCCCCGTAGATAGCCATGGACCGCATGACCCCCGCGTAAAGCCTCCGGCAGGAGGCGTTTGGACCCCTTAGGTTGGGCAGGAGCCGCTTGAGGGCGGCCCCAGTCCGTTCCAGTTTGGGGGCCAAACGTCGGAAGTGCTCCACGAAGTTCCACCGGCTATCGAGCACGAGTCCTAAGTACTTCATCGTGGACTCGACGCCGATGTGAACCCCTCCTACCGTTAGTTGGGATCCCGATGGTGGCTTGTTCCGGGGCCCATGGAAAGACATGGCCTCGGACTTGTGCAAAGCCACCTCGAGACCCAACTGCCGGATCGTCTCCACGACTATCGCAACCCCGCGTGTCATCGCGTCGGCCGCCGCCTGATGCGACCTCCCCTGCGCCAGGACCAGCGTGTCGTCAGCGTAGCACACCACGCTGACGCCATCAGGGAGCTCGGCCCGCAGCACCCAGTCGTAACCGATGTCTCACAGGAGCGGCCCTAGAACTGATCCCTGTGGGACACCGCACGACATCTCTCGCCGGTTCCACTCCCCGTCGTGACCGGGTTAGATGACGGCTCTGTCCGTCAGATATGCCTCGACTATTCGACGGAGGTAGGTTGGCACCCGGTGATGCCGGAGTGCCTCCCCAATGCAACTCCAGGGCGGGGTGTTAAATGCGTTGGCGATGTCGAGTGACACCGCCACGACAACCCCGCCCCGAGACACCGAGTCCCCCGTCGTGAGGGCTCTAACGCGCATGATGGCGTCCACCGTCGAGCGCCCCTTGCGGAAGCCGAACTGACTATCCGCAAGATCCGGCCCCGTCCTCACCAGGTGCCTGACGAGGCGGCCTGCAATTACTCTCTCAAAGAGCTTGCCGACCTCGTCGAGTAGCACAATGGGCCGGTATGCGGACGGAGAGTCCGCAGGGCGCCCTGGCTTCCGAATGAGGACCAGCTTCCCCGTCTTCCAACGGAGTGGGAACTGGCCTCTCTCCATACATGCGCTTAAGAGCGCCTCCAGTCGAGGCCCAAGAGCCGTCGAGGCCAGGACCCAGGCTTTCCCTGGCAGGCCGTCGGGTCCTGGGGCGGTATTTTTGGCCTTCAGCCTACCTACCGCCACTCTCAGATCTACCCCGGTCACTTCAGGGGTGTCGTCGTCGTCCGCGTGGTCCGCTTCAGGCACCGCGAGCGGCGGAGCCATGGGCGGGGGAGTATGCTCCCCACGTGAAGGGAACAGAGCGCTCACCACCTCCTCCACCAGCTGGGGGCGGAGACTCTGCGTCAGCGGGGGGGCCCAGGTGCGGAGTTTATTCCGCACCATTTTGTAAGGGCGCCCCCATGGATCTCCGTTCAGAGTCTCCACCAACTCCTCGCGGGTTCGTATGCACACTGAGAACGGCATTAGATAATACGCCGTTTTATTTATTATATTGTTTTCTCCACCTGGTATAATGGATTAGAGAAATACAAATGAGAAAAAATCTCTTGTCTTTTATTTTAAAAATGCTTGAAAGATAGATCTGTCTTGCTTCTCAAAGTCGAAAGTATAAAACGATAAATTCTCATCTCTGGACCCCTTTAATACCACACGAAACAGACTTAAAAAGGAGATTATCCAAATCCTCCATCAGACGCCGGACACTCAGCTAACTAAGTAGTGCCCGTTTAGTGATACATACATCATCACACACATTTACAGCACTCACGCCGCACAGATACACGCACGCACACACTATAAATATTAATAATTATGTCACTCTCTGTATTTCTTATTTTCTGTGTACTTCGTAATTGGCGTAATGTTTGGAATAATAATTTATTTATTTTATTTAAGATGGGTTTGCTCTTGACTCTAGTCTAGGTCAGTGGTGACAGACACAGAGTCGAAGATGGAGTGAGCTTACCCAGAAGAAGCCTGTTCACTCTCACTTTGAAGAGATTAGGGTTGTATGTTGTAATTTTGTTACTCTTACCGTCAGCTGTGAAGCTACCTTATACAACGTGTAACAGAATAAACGCAAGTCCTGAAAGTAGTTGCTCATAATTGACTACTGAATCGATTTCAGTAACTATTAATATAGGTATTTTTTTCTAAAAGTTATGTATTTTGCAATACTGACCCCCGATTGAGGCAAAGAAAATTAAATCGTATTGCAAGACAATAAGACTAAATTTTAAATGCATAAAGCAATGCTACGGTCAACACGATTTTCTTAATAATAATACTTAGCTTTAAAAAAAAATTGGTCATTTTAAAATGCTTTTAACTCAATACTCTAATTGGTGTATGAGGTCTTGCGTTAATTATGTTACAAGTTGTATAAAATAAATAAATAAATGAACGTCAACATTTACATTAAAATAGAATTGATTTTAGTCACCCTAAGAAAACACATACCTACCAAAATAAACGTAATAAATAATATAGCTGAGGCTTCATAACTTACACTAGGTACGACATAAAGGTAAGTAACACGATAGTCAATGGCGGTTCTCGAATCCTTGGGCGCCATTTTATCGTAGGCACCGACAATCTCTCTAAAGAAGCCTTGAATTTTGAGATTTTGTAATGCTAGATGCTAGAACCTCTTGGTTCAACGGATGTGATTTTCTAATATATTTTGGCTAGATACGTTTAGATTGAATAATAAGGTGTAAATTTCGTTTCATAAACCCAGAAAGTAATTTGACAGGTGTAATGTCAAACTCCCATATCTACTAAAAGACAAACACAAATTTTATATGTGGATGCTTGTAATTAGCAATTGTCAGTTTTTTACTATTTCGTTACCATTTGCGTGTATTATATTAATACGTAAGCTTTCTTAAAATTGTAAAAATAAAATAAAAATAATATAAGACTTGAAATGTCAGATTACTATCTGGGATTCAAAAACATATTATAAAGTGTTTGTGGCCTGTCTATTAACTATCTGGAATAAAACGGTTACGTTTTCACGTAGTCATACAAAAATACGCAACTGCATTCGGGACACGTTAATTGACACACAAAAGCATAATAGGTTTAAAAATAATTTATTTCTCACAAGAACTTAAATAACGGTTTACTTAAGATGAGCCACAAAGTGCTTACAGCTAAATAATAATCATATTTGCCTCTGGGGTGCCCGGGTGTTGGCGACGCACAAGAGTAGGTACATACATGCTTCATCAGTTTAGTTTTAAATGTGTATAGATACTATCACTTCTTGTAATCCTCCGCTGAATCATTGAACAGTGGTGCTGCCTAAACCAATACCTATTGTTTTTTTGCCGTAATTAGTACGTATCGTACAGTCATTAGCTAAAACTTGTTTTTACTTCTTCGTGTTCAGTATGAATAGTAATCGTTTTGTTGGAACTAAAATGAAGCTGAACAGAATTTTTAAGCTAATACTATGAAATTGACAAAAAAAATTGCTTGAATGTATGTTTTGTTTTATCTTTATACATATTTTTTCCTACATTATTTATATCACACGCTGTCACAATATAGAAGATGAAAAGGCGACTTAAGTTTTATACACAGATTCGGAGACTCAAAAAAGTAGCCTAAATATAATAAAAACAAAAAAGCCTTAAACTAATTTTAGCTTTTATTATAGCTCATTAAAAAGAAATGTGATTTGTATGGCTCCTGTAATCTTTAATATTATAAAACACGTGACCAAATTAAAAGTTTTCCGTTGCAAAAATAAAAAAAAAACGTTTCACAGAATTACTTGTAGATACATGTTATTATTCTGTGCCCCTTTTTTCCTAAAATATCATGTTGTTTCCAAAATGATTTTTTTTTTGTAATATCTTTATTATCCTCTACTTTGTATTATATTTGCATGCAAGACCTATTCTATTCTACGATGTCTGACTTGTCTGAGTATAATACAAGGTACTGGATTTGGCTGATCTTTCTTTTGGCTCATTTCATTTCCTTCTCATGTTAAAGCACGTGCTCTCATCAGCATCATCATCCACAGCCCAATTTCACTCACTGCTGATCATAAGCCTCTCTTTTCTCGTGCCAATCCCCGCGTCCCTGTGCCAGCCTCATCCAGGTTGTGCCTGCGATGGTAACAATGTCATCCGCTCATCTCGCCGCTGGATGGCCGACACTTCGTCTCCCAGTCCTTGAATGTAACTCGGTCAGTGCCTTACTCCACCTGTCATCACAGTGCCTTGCCAGGTGTCCTGCCCAACTGCCTTTGAGTTCCAATCAAGTGCTTTACATAACATGAAATAGATTAAAAGAGGTAATTATTATAATTGATCAATTTCCACTAACCATAGATGTTAAGGATGCAACCTAAATTGTCTAGATCCTACACGTGGCACATAAAAAACGACTTCTCAGTTGTTTTGCTCTAGATGCAATCTTTGCTTCTTACAACACTAGTTTTTTTTAATAAGCAACATCAACATTGCAAAGAAGGGTAAATAACATCTATGTCCTAGATCTCAATGTTACTCAAAATAGTGACATCTACAATCAACCTGTAGCGCAAGCGCAGGTTGCAAAATTCATAGTTGTACTCGTACCTCGTCTTGTCGGTACGATATTGCAGAAATAATTACAATTAATCATCATTATGGCTGGACTGTGTTTTCGCCATTGAAACCCTCATTTTTGGTGTTCCGTATGGAAATTATTTATTTATTATTATTGTTTCAGTGTTATTAAAATACTAGCTCTTAATCCGGGACTTTGTTTGCGTGGTTTTCATATTTTCCCAAACAAAAAATTTTCACTCAACGTCAAAGCATTAATTCAAGTAGGCACATAAAAGGCACTTTTGAACGTCAACATTTACATTAAAATAGACCTGATTCTAGTCGCCCCTTCCAAAAGGTAGTTTCGTATGGAGAATAATGGGCAAGAAACTCCACCGTTAGTTACTCTTTTCAAATGTGTTACAAATAATTATATGTGAAGACGATGCACCTTTACTAAAATTACTATACCACAACAGGTAATTATCATACCACAACAGGTAAAAAGAATTAAAAATGTAGCAAAAAAAAAATGCGTTAAATATGTGATAATTATATGCTGCTCACATATTTACAAACATTGTAAAAGTAAGTATACGATTTTCAAAAAAAAAAATAAACAAGTAATAAGTTAGTATGAGAGTCAAAGTAATCACAGAATGTAAATTAATGTCATAAAAATAATACATTATACAAAAAAAAGTAGCAACAAGTTTGATTTTGTCTAGATTGTTCTATGGAGCTGGAGCAGCATGATTCCAAGCATTCTTATCTTGGATATAATCCTCTGATTTGTAATATTATTATGCTTGTTTGCAAAGTGAACTTTTTATATGACTTTTGAATTCTCTTTCATTTAATTGCAATATAATAATATGACAGGGTATTTTGTTGTAACATTTAACAGAGTACCCCATAAAAGATGTAGGTATGTACTTTAGCTAATCTCAAAAATGGTTGATCTTGTTTATCTTTATTTCTAGTATTAAAATTATGTCTATCACTTATTTTTTTTTATTTTATTTAAAATATGTAGTTTTTTTTCTTGTTAACTTTGTCAGTACTTACACCAAAAATTAATTTACAAATTTTGACTTGACAAGCAACGATTGGCAAAAACATGATTTGCATTTCATCATTATACAAAAACAAGTTTGCCAAATATTTCACTTAAGAAAATAATTATCCGATAAACTTTTTTTGAATATCGTATTATTTTACAAAAAATTCATTCTTTTTTCATTTTATCTCTTACAACAACGCTTGGAATAAAAACGTTTTATATATTGACTTATTATTACGCAAATTCCTAAAAATGAAAGATTAAGTTAATTATTTATTTAAAATGGTTAGGTTATGTTAAAACTGTGACCCCTTACGCACGAGCCGAGCGAGCGAAGCGAGTGGTGCGCCGCGGCAGCGGCTGGCGAGTGCCAGAAATGACTGGATTATATAGAAAAAATACTTTAGTAGGTAGTAAAAACCAGTACTTGCATGTAAATTATTTGACCCAAATAGAAATTGCAAACATGTAGGATTATTTGTAGTTCAATAAAATTATGCAAAACAATACCGTTGTAATCACTTTGTGACTGGCTTAGAAAATCCTTATCAAATCCTTAAAATAATAAAAAATCCAAATTAAATCCAATTTAAATTTAATCCTTAAAATCAATGCCACTTTTCGTTGTAATTTTATAACTCAAGAACGGATGCACCGATTTTGCTAATTCTTTTTTTAGAATATTCCTTGAAGTACGAGGATGGTTCATACGGAGAGATAAATATTTTTTTTTTTTTTAAATAGACTGTATGAAGTTCGCGGGGTCCAGCTAGTGTATTATAAAATTATATTTACTATAAACGTGATTTTTCTAAAAGATACTTAATATTAAATAAAATGTTTTTACGCTTAAATATCATCCGGAAAAAAGAAGCATTTGCCAAATAAATGTATGTAAAGCGAGTGTTTATGAAATAAAACAATTGCGGAATAAGTTGTTTGTGAGATAAATAGTACTAATACGAAATTTTGGTTGTAAACTAAAAATTTGTCAATGGTGTTTTGGTGAAACATTGGTGAACCGTTTTTCTTACATACATAACATTTTCATAAATGAACTGCATTGCGATTCTGTAACCATCTCACCGTGAAAACTTAGGTGAAGTGAGCGTGGAGTGAGCTGTCAGTGTCGTCCCACTGATGCTAGGGATTGACCAAGCATTACATTTACAATCATAATTAAATGATCGTTGCATAATCGAGATTTTAATTATGTTTTTTAGTGTTAGTTCTGTTGATCATTTTATATTATTTCTAATCTAGTATAAAAGTGTCTAAATATTATTATTTAGAGTTTTTTTATTTTATAAAACAGCAACACAGAAATTCTGTCAGAATCTAGTTTAAGAAATCAAAATAAAAGAACTTATTTGAGTTTCTAACTGAATTGCTATTTTATTAAAAAAACCAGTAAATAGTAATTTTTAGCCACTTAAATACTAGCCTTGAAATAATATAAAATGATCAACAGAATTAGCATAAAAAAATAATTAAAATCTCGATTATGATTGTCGAGTATGATTATGCTTGGTCAATCCCTAGCATCAGTGGGGTGGCACTGACAGCTCACTCCACGCTCACTTCACCCAAGTGTTCACTTCACGGTCACATATTTACAGAATCGACATACTGGTACCGTCATAATAGTAATCCCTTTAAATAGTTCCCTGAGAGATTCGCGGTGACGTAGATTATAAATGGCTCTGACAGCTCACTTTTGCAAAATAAAGATGAATTCAATGTCAGAAGCCCGACCCCACATTAAAATGTCATACGAAATAATGCTGTGGATGTAGCTAAAATAGACCAAACGCGCGGTTCTGTCTTATCTTTCTAACAGCACAAGCGGCTGAGCTTAGCCGCCCCGCAAGAGATGTTATATGAGGGCCCCATTGTAATTTCTCGTCTAGCGTGATTCCTAGGAAAACAGTGTGATTATTAATTTTCAGTTTTCCTCCATTCAATATGATGTCACATTCGCTACTTCTAACACTTAGGTCCTTTGTAAATACTGAATAATTTAAGCAAATTAAAAATTAAATGTAATGCAATTGGTTCTTTTTCCATTTAAGTAGTACCAAATTATTTACCGTAAACCAATGTTGGACATGGAGAATAGTCTATCTTAAAGGTCAATGATGTGTCATCTGCAATCCATCTTCGGTTGATTTTAAAGGAATTGGGGTAAATCATTAATATAAACTAAAAAGAGGAATGGACCCAATATCGAACCTTGAGGAACACCCATTGCCATTTCAGACCCTAAAGAGTTTATAGCGTTTATTTGAACTGTAACCTTTCTGTCTTATCTATCTTTTTATCTTAGTAATTCGAGAGCTGTATTTCTAATCCCATAGTGCATGCCATAGTCGTTCTGCTGTTCTGCTCTAATCCCCATTTCACCCATTTTTGGGTTGTCAACAAAAAGTATAATTCCTAAGGGCTCTAGTCATCTTCTTCTTTCATTGATTGACTGACAGATAACACATAGTCTAATCCACTGGGTCTAGAGGCATTACATTTTGTAGAAGAGTTCCTTATAGCAAAAGGGAGGATTTTTGAAAATATATTCTCTAAACGGGTTAAAGCGGGGATCAAAGTTCGTAATTTTCGCTGACCCCATCGGACATACGGTTAAACTTTAATCAAATTCGGTTCAGCCGTAAAAACGCATTTTTTTAATATGTTTGTTGGTCAACCTAAGGAGGTGGTCGGCCGCTTAACTGGGCTTGGCTGTGGGGCTAAATAAATTAAGCCTTCCAGCCAGTGCTTTAAATAAAGAAAGAAAGAAAAAATGTTTATTCTGCACAAACAAAACGCACATTACAAATAAAAAAATAATAAAAAAGAGACTTAAAAGTATACACTTCCAACGTTGTCAAAAGCCTCATGTTCAAGCGTACATATTGCCGACAATTCCGTATTCCGTTCATTTTGTTTTTAAATACTTAAAAACTAAGCGACAACACGCTAAGGGCACCTCTATGGGGTACGGACCTCGGCTTATAGCGTCGCGCGTCGCGCGCCGGGGAGGGCAGCAAGGGACAGGCTGGAACGCATTATTCCGTAATAACTAAACAGACAGTTAAACGTACTTTCTTATAACATAAGGTTGGAGATAACTTATAACTTGGTTACACGTTATTAGTTAAATAATATGACCTTTTAGATGTAATCATTTTAATCTGTTCTGCTGAGCTAGATTACATTGATTACCCTTTTCAATTAACATAGGTACCTTTGATACGAATGAAGGCAGTTCTGTTTTATAAATAACGCCATAAGCTGTCAATCATGGTCACTGTGATCATGAAATTGATTGACATACCTCTCCCTATATAATTATGTACTCCTTATATAACCTGGCAACTAACAATTTCTTGATAGTGGTTTTTCATTTAAGGAACTAATCGATAAATGCTCTACCAAACTACAAAGATACTTAACCACATTTCTTTGATAGAAACCTCCTTTAAGAGCGTTTATACCTTATGAGTGGCAACGTCGCAATTTTGTGTCATATTTCGTGGTTTTCAATTTTTATCATTTAATCGGAGCTATATTTTAAAAATCTGTTTAATTAACTTTTTAGAATTATGTGAAAACGGTAAGAAATCGTTGCGTTTACAGTTCTATTTATATGCAAATAATACATTGGAAACTTGCAGGGCGTTATTTTTATTGTAAAATAACTGTAAGCATTACGGGTACTTACTTTTTAAACACTTTCACGTAATTCTAAAAAGTTAATTAAACAGATTTTTTAAATATAGCTTCGATTAAATGATAAAAATTGAAAACCACGAAATTTGACACTAAATTGCGACGTTGCCACTCATAAGGTATAAAGGCTCTTAAACACACAACAAAAAAAAAAAACAAAGCGTCAATGGGAATTTCGGACGACGACCTTTGAAATGCTCTCCTGAAAAAATTTAATTTCACATGCGTTAGGCCCGCTTGCACCACTAATCTCTAAATTAGCGCTAAACGCCATTAAAACATCATTCGTCATTCATCGTTTCTGCCCATCATTTGAAGACGACAGAGACAGTATGATGTTTTAGTCGAACTGAGTTTAAGGGCTGGTTTCTGTAAGAGTGTTTGATAAATCATTCAACCAATCACAGCAGTTACCACGCGCGTGACAATTTGTCACATTCATTTTGAAACTGGCGCTAAGAATCGTAAGGAAATTCAATCAATAAAATCGAATTTAAAATTGTGAACACCAATGACGAAGCCCGGCTCGAACTTTGCCGTTTCTGAAACCATAGCGTACCTTCTCTTTTGTAAGTACGTATAGAAGTACATTGGTAGGTACTAGGCTCGAAGTGCAGTTGCATCGTCTACTAGATGTCTATACTTTGTTACATTCTAATTAAACTTGGGATTATTATATGGTATATTATTGCTTGAAATCTGCATTCTAAAATAGACAACATTTTCACTATAATATAGGTACCTACAGACTACAGGAAAAACTTTATAATACATCAATTGCCTAGCATTTTTCCACCTATGTTGCAGTAGGCTTAGAATCTAACCGGATGCAGCTGAATAGGTTTTGTTTTTATTGATACCTATATTCTTAATACGGGTTCAGATTTGTTTTGACCATTAAACCAGAAATGGTTTGTATTGGTACTCAAATTCGCTGTAACGACACCACTCAATCACTACAAAGAAAATATAAGCAACATAATAATTAGAAATAATATATAATTATACTTGGAGCGTCTGCCTATTTGATCTCCAAAACTTATTGCCCGGGTAATAACACGATACCCCTTGGCAAGACTGGTGGTCAGACTTCCCGAGATAGGGGGCGAGTAGTTTAACCTACGATCGACCCGAATGTAAGTTTTTTTTGTTTTGTTTTGTTAATGGCATCTTTCAGGTCAACCTAGGAGGTGGTCGGCTGCATAACCGGCTTGCCTGTGGTTGCCTTAATAAATTAAGGCCTCCAGCCAGGACTTAATAAACTTATAAACTACGCGACTACACGCTAAGGGCACTCCTGTGGGACGGACCTCGGTTTAGGGCGTCGCTTGGGGAGGGCAGCAAGGGACAGGCTGGATCGGAATTATTATTAAGGGACGAATTTAAAGCTACAGGCTCAGCGACGCGGACTGGCTCGAGCAAGGGTCGGGGCGGACGAATGTAAGGGCCTGTGCACACCACGTTTTTTAAACGCGCCGTTGACGCGCGTTTGTTGCGATACAGACGCGATACGCACGCGAGTCAGACGCAGCCTGTAGACCTGTGTAGGATAAAAGCGCGCCGTCGACGCACGTTTCTAAAACGCGCGTCAACGGCGCGTTTAAAAAACGTTGTGTGCACAGGCCCTAAGGCCCTCACAATGATATGACTTATACATTTATTCCAACTTGGATGGGGGTCATTGATCAAATCTTAGTGTCTGCGTTGTAAATGTTGCGCATAATTTGTGAGTTACAATGGAAAAAAAAATATAAAAAATCTAAAATTACGCGTCAAAACCTCGCAGTATTTTATTACAAACAAAAAAAAAAGTTTTATTCCTGATTTACATATATTATGACCAGAATGACCGTTAGATATTGGTTGATAAGTTTTTGTTACGCACATTTTGACCAGTTTTTGCGTGTTCTTCTATTTCCTTCGTTGAGCTTAATTACTAAGTGGAATTGGCAGTGTAATATTATATAATCTGTTTTTGCGAACATGAGAACCAGCAAATAATACACGAGGTTCACGTGTCATGGTATAGTCGTACACAAGTTTTTTTTTCATCTTACTACCTCGGAAAGGTTTTGTTTGTCATTCGAAATCGCAATCTGAGTGCAAAAGTACATTTTCGTACCACTTGCTCAAAAAAGTGACATTCTATGCCACAAAAAGCGAACATAACAATAGTCATTTTTAATCTGTTAAAAACAGGGAAGAAAATTGTACTGAATTTCATTCATCCTCTAGGGGGAGAATGTGATTTAAATTTGGAATACTTACCGAAGTTTATACTGAACTACATCTGTATTTACACCATTGAGTTTGTATATAAAGCATTATACATCTTTTTGAAAAAGGAATACGCATTTATTATGCAGTTATGATTAAATAAAATTACGAAAACCGACGAGGCCGTATGAGCTTGATGCCTTTGCTTTTCCGACAAAAAAATATTAGTCTAGGAATTTGCCGCGTTTTTGTTTTCTTCAAATACATAAACGTTAGGTTTAACTTTTTTTAACTTTAAGATTAAACTAATAATATATAATTTATTTTTTTTATTTATTTTTATAAATAAGTTAATGTTCTAAAAATATGTTTAATTGTCATTATTTTCAGTGAATGCTTATCTCATATTATTATTGTGTTAATTTTTTCGCAAATGGTACGAAAAGTAGAGTATTTTCCTCGGTGATAAAGCTGTCTTAGTCTTGGGTGAACATAAATCCCTCGCTACACTCAGGACTCGTCTTAAATCCCTCGCTTCGCTCGTGATTTAAGTTTTTAACACCCTCGCTACGCTCGGGAGTAAACCTCGAGTCCTTCATTACGCTCGCGATTTAAATCGTCACCCGCGACAGAAGAAACTGCTTTATCCCCTTGGTGAATAATCTACTATTTGTCCGTTACTAGCGTGGAATAGTAGATTGTATCATAAGGGAGCAAAATAATATTTTTACGGTGAGGGCGCTTTTTCGAATTCAGCGCGAAGTGAGGGATTCTAGAGTAGAATCCCGAGCGTAGCGAGGGATTCAAAGTACGTCGCCCAAGCCAAAAATATGTTTTGAGCCTGAGTGATACATTCTACTTTTCATCACCCACTATGAGAAAATAAAAGGAGCCTCATATTTTATTGTAATATTATTATTTAATATAACATAAAGTAACAACTAAATTGAATTTAAATAGTATCTATTAATAAAAAAAACTAAAAACTTATATCTACATTTGAGACATTTTCGCAATTATGAATTGTTACAGTTTTAGTATGAATAAATAAAGATTGTTGTAGATTTTATATTCTGCGTGTTTGAAGCACTTGCCATTTTGATAACGGATGATAAACCGATTGGTCTTCATATCAGCAGGACGCAGGTCCAGGTATTTCCGTACAATAGTTTAATACTCTCCTCGGATTACGAAGGATCGGTCAATTTTTGTTTTTGTGTCTGTCAGCTTTACTAACAGTAAATCATTCGAGTGATTTCCGACATCATCAACAGTTATTTTTTAAAGTTCATTGCCACGACAAGCTCCATGTACTCCGAATATTAAAGCCACCTGAAACAAAACCGAATGTGAATAAGACAAGTATCTATCGAAGTACAGGTTACAATAAAATGCGCATTTTAAAACACTATGGTTATACTTTACTAATCCACCATATACATAGTTACTTACTTTTACGGCAAGAAAGACTTTGTCGGTGCCTCATTAAGGAAAGTCTCCACGTTTTTGACTGAGAACACTTTGGATTTTTTAGGGTTAAATCCATCAGACATCCTCTTCAGATACGCTATTAATTTCGAATATTTGTCCAGTTTTACGTCGTTATTAGAACTGACTGCTGAATTTAGCATAGAGTAGGTACCCCAAAGAGTGGAAGGTTATTTAGTTTTGGCTAAGTACTGGAAGTAGGCCAAAAACACAGATTCTGAAAAAATCTTGGCGCCTCTTGCATTTCTCCATTCAATAAAATTACCATAGGCTTTCTCCCGGGATTTTGCAGGTACTTAATTGATTATTCATCAGAATTCTTTCGTTAGTTCTAATACTTTCAGGAGTTAATTCTATACTTTCACTGTCACTTGAAGAACTCATTTTTCAAAACAAAACCATGAATTTCTAACAATCCGTTAAAATTTACCAAAACGCGAGTTGTAGTTCGCACGTTTATAAATTGATTTCTTTTTTTTTATTCAGCCGGCGGCGGCGGCGCGACTATGGGCCGTCGTACCAGCCAGTCTTTATTCAAACAATATTTGCGTTCGATTTCTTTGGCGCTGAACACTAAGATGTTCCAAATTCAAAAAGTGCGCGGAAAAGATAATTGCGGCGCACTTATTAAGAGGATTAAAAACTCATTACTGCCCGCTCAAAGTTTCTTATAGAAAACACCACCTTTGGGTGCACTTAAAGGCGAACCAAGTCGTCTTTTTTGAATATATGGGATGAAAAAAGTTGTTGTGTGTGTGTTTCGCTCGGCAGCAAAGGTATTCTGCATCTCGTACCTTTGAAACCCTCGCTACGATCAGCTTGCCCAGGTTTCAATACCAGTACTCGCGCCAAAAAACAACTTTGCCTAACAAATGACTATTTCAGCTTTTAATTTTTACTAACCTCAGCCCGAGATTTCGTCCGCGTAAAATTGCTTGTTTTCACACAATATATTATATCGTATGACCAACACTTGGCTTTTGTAGCTTCCCATTAGTGAAAGAGTTTTTGGAATCGGATCAGCAGTTCCGAAAACTACCCGCTACATACAAACTCACAAACTTTACCTGTTTGTAATATTATTAGTATTGTTAGGTTTTATTAGGTTGTTAGGGACAAATTTTCTTATGTGTTTTGCAATTTGCAGGTCAGTGTCAGGATCTATGTTAATCAAAATGTGATTGCGACCGTAAAAAAGATGAAGTATTAACAGAATTTTAAACGGAAGAATATATATCTATACATAATTTTAATAAATTAGTAACGAAGTCGAAATTGTACATTGAATTTTTTTTTAAAGTAGTTGCTACGAGGTGTGGGACGAGTCCTATGCCGAAAATATAGTTTTTAGAATTTTTGTCCGTTTGTCTGGATGTATGTTCCGGATTAGTGCCAAAATGGCTGAACCGATTTGGATAAAAATTGGCTCACAGATAGTTTATAACCTGGAAAACAACATAGGGTACTTTAAATCCCGTTAATACATTCCCGTAAGATATTTTCTGACATCAACGCGCCCAACCCACCGGCAAAAGCTAGTCATCAATATACCTCTCTAGTAGGGGACGTAGGTGAAGGCTGTCGAATGTCACACTTATCGAATGTTTCGTTCAGCAAACAGATAATTATCAGAGGTTTAAATGAGAAAAGACGCAACCTGTATGCGTGTGTGACCAGATGTATAAACGTAAACGAAGCAAAAGGAAGTATGTAAGGATCGTACAGGTGGCGTTCTATAGTTCCTGCCTGTCCCCATGGGAAGATGGCGTGGGATTATGTATATATATGTATGTAAATAGTAGTACATTACTGCAGCGGCCAGCAAAAGAGGCATTGCTGGACGAACGTCTAAAAGTGGGCCGAGGAGAAGCCGAGGCACACATACGTAAGTCCATCAATGCCTAGTTGTGGCCAAGGATTGTATTTAGGTATAGTACTTTTCTCAAATAATGCGCGAAAATTAAAATACAATTACTTTTCAAAATCAATGACGAACAACGAAAAACAATAATTTTTCCCCCATTAGTGTTCGTTTGTTTTTTTAATAAACAGCTTTCTATTTGCAAGCCAGTTCGAAATTTAAATAAAACTTTTGATAAGTTACCTCCTTGGTTGCCATGTTTCGGAGTAAAAGATCCTTCTATGTTTAAATTACACGATAGATACGACTTTACTATGTAATTTATTTGGCCGCTAAACCACGACAGATATGGATTTTCATACAACTTTTGCCGGCCGCTGCTCGCATGTATTTGGCCAGTACAGCAATTTCGATTTATCTCGAAGAAGGTTGTCAAAATAATGCTCAAATTTCCAAGCATGTTTGAGAAAAAAATATTGTTATCAATAATATTTCAAAAATCTTGGGATCGGTTTTTCTTATCCGTCTACTGTGTGAAAAAACACATAAAGAAACTCAGAGGTCACAGTCTCTTTTATAGTCCAGACAAAATCTTGGTCAAATTATGTGAAGACTATGTAGATTAGTGTCTGAAACGGTATTTTGATCACTGCTCCCAAAACGGTGAAGGAAAACATCGTGAGAAAACCGGCATGTCCTAGAACCAAAAAAAGCGTAGACATGTGACAACTACCAACCCGCACTGGTCCCGCGTGGATTACAGCCCACTCCCTCTCGAAGAGCGAAAGCTTGTGTCCCAGCAGTGGGCACATTATAAGCTAATTATGCATTATTATTAAGTAATAGAAAACAATTATAAATACCTACTTAAGAACACAGATAATTATATAAAAAAATACTTAACAGTGAGTTCACTGCTTCATGAGCTGGCAATCTAAGTTGACTGATCCTTGATCTTGTAACAAAAGGTACTAACGGTTGATAATTAAGCTAATAAACAGAACAATAAGGAAAACGGCTATTATTTGTGTTTTTTGTTATGTGCGGCCGTGTAACACGGTGTTATTTTTTCAGTTTTTACCAAAGTAAAATAACTACTGACACAGATATAGTGCTAAAAGGTTATTTTGGCGCGTGGCCATAATTAAAGCTAGCGTCGCTATCTTCTTTTTTCAATATATTTGGCAAAACAATTTCCTAAATGTTTACCGACAGCGCCTCCAAGTCAATATTATTTGAGCGTAAAAATATCCTTGTGGCAGTGTGTGTTCTGCGAGAGAAAACTTATTTTTGACCAGATGGGAATTTTTACATGCTAAAAATCTAAATTTTTCTGTCTTTTTATTATTTTTAGGCTCGAAGATAATCCTGCGCAGCATCAATGGCGACTTTCGTTCGGGTCAGCTGACGGCCATCTTGGGTCCTTCAGGAGCTGGCAAGAGTACCCTTCTCAACATACTAGCTGGATACAGGTACTGCATGTTTTTTTTTAAATCCTATACTGTCCCACTGCTGGCCAAAGGTCTCCCACAAACTTCACCTTTCATCCTTGCCTGCTGCCTTTTCCGGCCAAGCAGACAAGAAAGAGTCGAGGTCGTTGCGCCAGCGTATCTTAGGCCTGCCTCGGTAACGACGCCTGTCTTCAGGCTCCCACTGCGTGACGACCTTGGCCCGTCTGTCCCGATGCATCCTGTACGCGTGGCCCGCCCAGTCTCATTTCAGCCTCGCGGTCTTTTCGCCAACATCGGCGCTGCATGTCTTCAAGCGTATTACTGTGTTGAGAATTTGGTAGCTGTTTGTCTGTATCAAATCTTGCAAGTTCAATTTGACATACTTCCCAGTCTCCAATTGAGCTAAAATTTCGCAAGCATACGTAAACCGGATGACAATGCAATATTATCATGACATGGAGCTGATCTGATGATGGAGGTGGAAGGTGGCCAAGGAAACTCTTTAATACGACGACGCATCCCCATCAAGTTTGGCTCGTTTGATTTTTGTTTTATTATTCAAGAAAAATCGTACTTCTATATCTATAACTATATATTTTGTAAATTGAAGAACAACAATTGTTCTTCTAAACTACGCAACGGCTTTTGATGCGGTTTTTATCATAATTTTGTGAATTTATTTCGGAAGATTTATTTGTATAATACATCCATATTAAACTTACATATTATAATAAAGACATGTCAATGTTCTGTCAAGTAGTTAAAACCGTGCGAGCCCCTGTTTCGTTACTGTTGCAATATATAATAATAATATTTATATTTATTATAATTTTTATATCATGTTTGTATGTTTGTGACTCGATCACGCATAAACTTCTGAACAAATTTTGATGAAATGTTGCGAACAACTAGATAAAGTCCTGCATTAACTATAGTATATGTTTACTTGACTATTAGAAGTATTTTCCCTTGAAAAATAATAAATTAAGTGCTTTGTAAATATACTTCGTTTAATGAAGAGGAAAATAGATGTTATAGTAATAAAAATAACTGGTTAATAGACATTCTTATCGTGAGTAAATGGCTCTTTAATAATAATGTAATGAAAATAATAGGTTCTCATTATAAATCAATTTAACTACATTAGCAAGTTAATCAATATCACTTAGCTTTCCGTAAACAATACGAAATAATATTCTATTACACACATAAAGGTAATCAGTTATTACCTACATCTACATATTATGGTTAGCCAATTTTTTCATTATAAGTAAACACCAATTAGTTAGGTATCTCATGTTTCTGCTGATTTAAATAGACGGAATAACCGAACGGAATTATCTTTCAGCTTAAAGGCTCTTACAAACAGGCGCGACACGCGACGGGAATCGCACGCGACACAAAGGCACCGCTCGTCGCGCGACAGGCGGTGCCTTTGTGTAGCGTGTCGCGCCTGTTTGAAGGAGCCTTTACTCTAACAGGCCATATTTCTGTCTGAATTCTTCGATTATGATAAAGCTCATTCAAAACTCCAATATTGTTTTCCTCTTAATGTTTCCCTTAAACGTTAATGTTAACCCGTAAACGTTAACTCAAGAAAGGACGATGTAGCCAGCTGTTCTTGAACAGAATACCAAGGTACATACAACTACTCACGCAGAGGCCCCGTGGGACTTTGAAAATATCCTTGACCAATAAAGCCCTTCTGTAAGCTAAACGCTCATTACAGCCGCATCACGCCGCAATGCATCGCATTTCCATACAAAAAAACGCGCCCGCCTTTAGTGTGCGATGGTTCATACAAAATGTACGAAAGTATTGTAGAAGGGTTTTTGCAATGCAGTGCGCCCAAATCCGCGTCAGCTCTCACAGATCAATAACAAAACCTTTAACTTAATTCCTCGTCACCTTTGAGTCTGACCAACCTTCACACAGTATTTCAGAATCTGAAGGTTTTCAACGCGTTTTCCCAGCACCATTTTGCCTCAAGTCATCAGGTTAGTATTATGTAAAAACGACATAGCGACTAAACGTTAACGTCATAGGACATTAATAGTAGGTCTAGTGCCCATGTGTTCAAGGCCTGGGTTAATTGCTGGCGTATTTGTATAACCTAGTTGAGTCGCATGACTGGAGATTAATGTGGTTGCGTAGTGTTTAGACTGTGTCTTAAGTATGGACTGAATATTGATTGGTTTTGACGCTTCTAGGTGAGAAGAATCCATCAAATCCTTTGCTTAAAGCAAAGGTTCCCAAACTTTGTTGTCTCATAGACCACTTGCACATGATCCTGCTTAGCTAATATTGCATTTTTGAAATTTATCAACTTCAAATGTCTTTCAACTGTAGTGAGATGTATCGTAGAAGAAAGGGGTCGATATACGCCACTATGGGTATCATTTAAAGTTTCATTTGAGTCAGACAAACCTGCATACAGTATTTCAAAGTTATCTTTTTCACCAACATTAAGTTTTGCAAAACCCTGAGTGAGCAACACAATTTTTTGACATTTAAGTCATTTTATTTTATGCCTTCTGAAAAATTGGACGAAATCTATACCTAATTTATCCATTTAATTGAGAAAACTTTACATTAGTAAGTTAAATTAATGCTATTAAAAACTTAAAATGTAATTTTATTATGGTTTTAGTTTTATAAAACTAAAACAAAGATTAATATCTTAGACAGGGTATTATTACTTTTTTAGAATGAAAAAGATTAAATTAAAAAAATAACATTGATTTGAGATGTGAGTACAATCAATCAATTTTTTACTACAAAAACCAGTCTTCTAAGACTGGTTATTTGCGGTAAAAAATGCCTTTAGACGTCATACCTAATTCAGATATTGATGCCGATCGTTCAACTACATGAGAGATTACACAAAAAACATATAGTTAGCAATAAAGTTGATTGAATAATAATATCAGCCTCTTATTGTCCCACGAATATAGTGTCCCCAGTCGAATATAGTGAGACTAAAATTATTTTACCGTGTTATTATGTTTGTATGTACCTATATTCTGGCAATTAAAAAATATGAAATTTATATTTCAACTTCAATTTGAACGGATACTTTCAAAACTTATTGATCTTCTCACGATGATTGCCATCGAAACTCAATATTTTTTTTCTGGCCTTTTTTCAATATCGGAGTTACTAACCTCGAAAAAATGGGTTAGGTTAGAACTGTGACCACCGACCACCACAACTAAGTTGGTCGCAGTTGCTAGGCTGGGCACATTAAAAAACGACCATCTAGCATATTATCGTACCGATTTAATAGGTATTAAAGGAAATCCAAATAGGAATTATTTGGGGATCCAAAGAACACGCTCAATTATTATATTAGCGTATCGATTTATATTTTTAGGTTATCAAAATATAAACTATTTGGGGATCGATTAAATACATGCCCATACTCTTAGATTTTTCCAACATTCACTGACGCAACTTGACCAACCCGACCCAAAACCCAACAATTTGATAAGCCAAACGCTTTTTTCTGCCAGGGTAACAGGCGCCTCAGGAGTCATCTCCACCAATGGCGAGCAGCGTGACCTTCACCAGTTCAGGAAGCTGTCCCGGTATATCATGCAGGAAGATCTGCTGCAGCCCTACATCACGGTGGAGGAAGCCATGCTGATTGCTGCAGACCTGAAGCTTGGAACTGACATGTCTAAGGAGAAGAAAGGGGTTATTGTACGTATAATCTGTATTTATATCTACATAATAATTATTATAAATTAAAGTCTCTTTTCGTATAATCTGTGTGATCGCGCTGTTCTTATAAATTAACGCAAATTTCACCATCAATTAGAATATGCATTACGGAAGGCTTATGCATAATACATATTAAAGAAACATATAATAAAGAAATCTCGACGTTTTGTAAAAGCCGTATATAATACTTTGCGGATTTTGGCAATATGAGTGATGAATATGGACTAGTTGTGAAATAAATGAATTTATTATTATTATTTAAATGTCTTTGACATATGTACCTCGGTACCCTGGGATCCCGGGCCTTTGGAAGGCGTACGAGGGGCTAAAGCCAACTCGCAGAGGCCCCTTAGACCATTTTAAGCGTTGAGGCACCAACCGACGATTATCCCTGTATGCACTATGCAAGTGCACCCAAGGACAACCCCCGGTTGGTGCAGGACTATAGCAGAACTTGGGAACAAAACATATTGGGCAATGGGTTACCTAGAACTATGGAAGGACTATGGCCCCTGCCTGATCAATGTTATATGGTACTCGGAAAAAATGGCAGGGGGTGACATGCACATTCAATAATGGACCCCCGTAAACTATCGCTAGCACTTAGTGATGTAACGACAAGGGGGCAACATATCCTGAGGTGCTTAAGGATTGGAGAGGTATTCCACGACTATCAGGACAATCCCAGAGCCCGGAAGATGGTCAAGATCCCTACCAGCACTTACTGGAATACTTCCTTCCTCCGAGCACGTTTGCTCTTGCGAATCTCCACTCAAGCCAACCAATAAAGGCATGAAAGAGGTGGAAGCTCTGTTTCTCGTCAGTTTTCACTCCAGCCGTTCACTAAAGGCAAGCCAGAGATGAGGAACAAGACTTCTCTAGGGAGATAGGGTCCGTGGGGTCGCCCAACACTGCCCAACAGCTCGCCACATGCTGCTCTGCGGGTTGCTGTATCTCTCTTGGTCTGGCTCCTCACCCTAGACTTGTTCCAGCAAAGTAAACTCTACCAAAACAGACCTAGATTTCGGAGCGCTCAAGCCCCACCACGACGTCAACGTAGAGATACGGAGGATGGATTTATATGAAAGATGGTTAAATTTGAAAGATGGTTAGACATGAATGACGGTTGAATATGAAAGATAGTTGGATAAGAAAAATGGATGTATATGAAATATGGATTGATATGAAAGATGGTGGGATATGAAAGATGGATGGATATGAAAGATGATTGGATGTGAAAGATGGATGGATATGAAAGATGATTGGATGTGAAAGATGGATGGATATGAAAGATGTATGGATATTAAAGACGGATTGATATGAAAGATGGATGGTTATGAAAGATGTATGGATATTGAAGACGGATTGATATGAAAGATGGATGGTTATGTAAGATGTATGGATATTAAAGACGGATTTATATGAAAGATGGATGGTTATGAAAGATGTATGGATATTGAAGACGGATTGATATGAAAGATGGATGGTTATGTAAGATGTATGGATATTAAAGACGGATTGATATGAAAGATGGTTGGATATGAAAGATGGATGGTTATGAAAGATGTATGGATATTAAAGACGGATTGATATGAAAGATGGTTGGATATGAAAGATGGATGGTTATGAAAGATGTATGGATATTAAAGACGGATTGATATAAAAGATGGTTGGATATGAAAGATGGATGGTTATGAAAGAAAAAGGAAAGAAAAAAAAAGGAGTGAATGATAGAGCTGACAGAAGAATGGAAGAAAAACACCGCCCAAGTGCGCGTCAGACTGTTTGTACTCCCAGTCACTTGTCCCTATTAATACATTATTTCACTTGTTTATTTTGTTATTATTTAGTATTTTGTGTTTCACGAATTGTGTCCAAATAAACGTTATTCTTTCTTTCGTTCACAATCAAGAGTTGTATTTGAAAAATATATTCAGCAAATGTGAATTTGTACGCACAAAACTGAGAGTTATACCAAGTTATTTTAATACCATAGACTTTTTATAGGTTTTCCTGTAATCTATAAGTATATAACTATTTTACTATGTTTTTTTCCAAAATTTTAGGCCCAGTAGTTTCGGAAATAAGGGGGAATGGCCAACTTTCAATTGTTTTCTTAAATAACTTTAAAACTATTCATTCGTTTTTTTTTAATGAGACCCTCACAGTAAGCCCTTTCATTTGATATGTCACACGGTAGTTTGTAAAATGTTTATTTAAATTTTTTTATTCCCTCCCAAAAGTGACCCCCTTATTCAAAATCCATTTATTTACGTTACACGTTCGTTTTTGAAATTGGCGGTGACAGACGGGCAGGCAGACACACGAGTGATCCTATATGGGTTCTGTTTTTGTTATTCGAAAGTTCGGAACTCTAAATATCCAAAGAAAACCGAACCCAAGTAATATGTATGGGACAAGAGCAGGAAGTTGATGATGAAGCGGATTGTGTTAATTTATCGTGCATAGTTAGATACCGAGAAAACCTGGTAGAAACTGTATACAAGGTGTAACAGAATAAACGCAAGTCCTGAAAGTAGTTTGTTCATAATTGGCTACTGAATCCATTTCAGTAACTATTAATATAGGTATTTTTTATTTTATTATGTATCTTGCAATACTGACCGCCGATTGAGCTAATGAAAATTAAATCTTATATACACGTGTAACATAATTAACGCAAGACCTCATACACCCCAATTAGAGTATTGAGTTCAAAGCATTATACAATGACCAAAACAATTATTTTTTACTATTATTATTAAGAAAATGGTGTTGACCCTAGCATTACTATAAGCATATAAAATCGAGTCTTATTGCCTTGAAATAAGATTTAATTTTCATACTTTCAGGTGCAGAATACTTATTAGAAAATAAAGATAATTTGTGATTCATCGTACGGCTCCTATCGCTATTAGTTTTGTTTAAGATCCAAATTATCCAAAATACGGATAAAGACGGAAATAACGACTTTTTCATGCTTACTTAGTCGTGCTGTCGATAATAATGATGAACAAACTACACTTTCGGATGAAAAAAAAATGGTTTTTAAAATTGGTTATATTTTGTTGTTAATTACAGGTAGAAGAAATCATTCAACTGCTAAGGCTACAGAAAGCTAGACATACTACAACAGAACGGCTATCAGGTGGCGAAAGAAAACGAATATCAATCGCTTTGGAGCTGCTCAACAATCCCCCAGTTATATTCTTGGATGAACCTACCACGTAAGTCACCACAAAATTAAAACTTTAAATACCCAAAGGGTCAAGCAGATGAGCATTGGTCCTTTCGCTAGTTATGTTATGGCCCGTGAAATGGGGAGCGATCTTATTGTTACCAAACGGGTATAAATACAGACTAAGCGCGTTTGTCCACCGCCAACTGAAGGAACACGGGTGGGTTTTAGTCAGTAAGAGTCTGACACGCCCTCCCGCTCCGCCCAGAGCGGGAGAAGTTATTTGATGATTTCTCATCCTCAAAATAAAAAGCCGTCACCAGGACGTCACCGAAAATGAGATGACGGACCCGAAGTAGCGATACATGTATATATTTACTATGGCCGCGTGTCCACCGCACGTCCGTTATTCGATCCCCTTCATCCCGGCCGGCGCTCGCTCGCTCGCTCGATTCAGGCGGCGGCGGCGGCGGCGGCGGGCGCCGATGTTTCGAGTAGTTCGGCGTGACCGCTAGAACTCTTCCCGAGATTGGCAATACAAAACACGTTTGATCTTGCGCACACACTGGCGTCGCACGACGCGCGGCGGCGCCTTTCGTCCGGATTTTGTTATGCCTATCAGAATTTATAACATATGGCCTACTCTCTAAGTCCGTCAACGAGGATACGGGCCCGTCCGAAAGTAGTTCGATAATTAAAAGTGAAGTGAAGGGAGTAGTCTCTGTGAATTAACTATTTCGGACGGGCAAAAACACATCGGGAGTAAGACAACTGTCTAAACGATTTGTCATTAATTTTTAGTACGGGCCCCGGACTAATCCTATGTCCGTAAGTGATACGGAGTATAAACCTTCCGTAACTTCGGCCGAAACGACGGACTTAGTGTTTAGGAAGTAGGCCCCCTGAACCGCTGAGTTCGGTTGCGGTGGACAAATGATCGCCATTGCTGTGACGCCACGTTCAGCTGAACTATTTCGTTTCTGTAGATGACGTTCCGGTGACGACTCGGTGAACAAACACCCTTAGGGCTGAAGAGAAAATATCCTCATATAAATCTTTGCCCCACCCGGAGATGGACCGTAGGTTCAGAGGTCATGCTTGCGACCACAAGACCAACAAGTCAGACTTACGTTTACGGAAAACTAAAACACGTAACATCTTAGAAACACGAAGCGAAGTGTTTTAGTTACTTGGCAGACTAGTCATTTTAGTTACATCTGAAAAGATTTATATTTCATGGTCCTTATTCATTGCTAACTTACATTATCTATTCTTTAACCGGTTAAATGCCGTGATTACGGACACAATTAAAACGCCATTGTGTCTCGCGTGGATCCACGTTATTAGGTAACTCTGTAAGCATTGTGTCATTTGGACAGGCGTTCTGGCCGTTGAGTCAATTTGAGGGTAAATTACAACGACGAGACTCTAGTGTGGTTGATAAATATCATCTAAAACTATCTTCTGCGATAGATTACATTAATTGCTAGTTGCCGTTTCACCAAGCAAATTCACAAGAGTGTAGCAATAATTCCGAGTACATTTCCATAAACTCCATTTTTATTCAGCCTTGTTGATAAATTCCTCGTTAATTAATGTTACTATTGTAGCTGCAAAATTAAAAAAACTGACCAAGCTCTACAAATTATTTATTACAAACATTGAAATGCGTAAATGGCCAAGTTCCTGACTGAAGTAAGAAAAAATATTAAATTCCTCGACTCATCACGTCACCTGCACGCGCAATTACTACGTTTTTGCGTAGTGTTCTTTCTGACTTTTTTTCTTATAGCTCGGCTCCTAAGGCTCCTAGCGTGATGTTAAATAGCCTTCCTCAACAATTGGACTATCAAAAGCAAATATAATTTTTGAAATCCGACTGGTAGTTCGAGAGATTACCCCCTACATACAAACTTACAAACAAACAAATTTTACCTTCTTATTAGTACCTATAGATCAAATTTTAATGACAATACCACTTTATCAAGTCATATATTTGAATATTCCTCTATAACATAAGTATCGAGCCTACTATAGCGCTACAAGGTACTTCTGGCGCGTGGCCAAAATCGAAACTAACGCCGCCAATACATTTCACAAAACAATGGCAATTTTTTTTTTTATAAACAAAACCGCTGTTTATAAAAAAAAATGATCTTTAAAACGTCATTCCCGGCAAAAGATTCTTGTATTACTGTATTGTGGACGAAAATGTAGCTCACTGTTTCACTATCTCTGCATCTCTGCCGGTGACGTTACGAAAAGTTACAGAATGGTAACATTTGATTCGACAGTCGCCAGCCCATTTGTCTTGCTTGGTGACTTGGCCCGGTCGCCCGGCCGCGGAGTGCAGAAAGCTGAGCAGGCAGTTAAAATTATAAGTTTGTCGATGACGTCTGCTACCGTTATTACCGCGGTTCTATTTTCAATTGGGTGTTATTTACTTAAGACTTCGAACGTTTGTTAAAACAGTTTAAGTTCTATTTTTGTTTGTTTAAACGAATTGACAGATAAAACACTAACTAGTTTAAAGTTGACCAAAAATATCAAAGCTGATGTGTTAAACATCTTTTAGACGTAATTAATTACAAGGTTTCTTATTTCTAGTCTACATAAATGACCTTCCTAATAATATACCTGAGCAATGTGTCCTGTTTGCTGATGACATATCTATACTGACATCATGTGAAAACAACAGCAATTTAAATGATAAATTAAATTCTATATTAAATGACACAATAAATTGGATGACTAAACATAATCTGGAAATCAACTTCAAAAAAACTAAAATTATCTCATTTTACCCCCGCCAAAAAACACCAATAAATATAAACTTCAGCTATAAAAATAATAAATTAGAAGTCGTAGATAAATTCACCCTACTAGGCCTAAATATTGATTCACAAATAAATTGGAAGTCCCATATTCAAACAGTAAGAGCAAAATTATCAAAATTTTCATACGCCCTCCGCGAGATCAAAAAAACCACCGACCTTAAAACTGCACTAATGACGTATTACGCGTACGCCTACGCATGGCTGAAATACGGTGTAATCCTGTGGGGAAATAGCACTGATGCGCCCACCTTATTTACCCTACAAAAAAAATTAATTCGAATCTTGGTAAACATTGAAGCCACCGATAGCTGTAAACCTCATTTTCTGGAACTAAAAATTTTACCCCTGCCTTGCCTCTATATATTCGAAGTATGTAAGTTTGTGCGTAAGTACCCAGAATTCTTTACAAAAAGAGAGGACATACAAAGTAAAATAACTTTAAGACATAAAAATAGATTGAACTTACCAACATCGAGATTAAAGATGCACTCGAATAGTGCCTACGTCATGTCCATAAAAATCTATAATAAGTTACCCGAAAGAATAAAATGTTCAAATAAATATAATATTTTTATCAATAAATTGAAATTTTTCCTTATAAGTAAATGCTATTATAGTATAAACGAATACTTAAATGATAAATTGTAATTAATTGCATATCTAATTATATTAATAAATATTCTCATATATTAATGACATAATAAATAATTGCGTAATAAATTAAATAGAAATAATTTCGGTGGGTATTTTTTAAATAATTGTAATTAAATATTGTAACAAACACTCTGTATCCTTCCTCCTCTCTCCTAGTTTTAATGTATGCTGTGCCCGACAGGGTCCATAATTGTGACTAAAATAAATAACCCTAACATCTATGTAAACATTATGGTACGCAATAAAGAATTGAGAATTGAGAATTGAGGTTTCCGGATATTTTCGATCAATTATGTGACACATGCACGGTAAACAACACATTTGCATTTAAAATATGTAATTATCATTAAAAATAAATTAACATGTTTGTTTCATATTTGAATGATCAATTTGATTGAACTAAATCCTGAGAAAAAAGACCGAAAGAGTTATAAAATTAAGTACTTGGAAACCTAAACTAATGAAATCAAAAGAATAGTTGTATTGGACAGATAGATTAAATTAATAAAGACAGTAAATACACATTGTTAAACGTTACCTACAGTTCCTAACAAAACCTTCATGTAGATATTATAATAAGAAAGCAGTCACTTCACAATCTCATTAATTTTCAATGTTAATAAACCACCATTCCTCCACTCCAGCGATATCGACAACGTAGCCTCCTTATCGTGCGTCTCAATTCTCACACGCGTGGCTCGCGGTGTTCGCTCCATCGTCTGTTCCCACTTAGCACTCTTCGCTATCACTTGGTATATTAACCTCATTATCATTTTCAGCGGTCTTGACGACGTAGCCTCCTCAACGTGCGTCTCCCTTCTCAAGCGAGTGGCTCGTGGTGGTCGTACCGTCATCTGCTCCCTGCACACGCCATCGGCCCGCCTGTTTGCGGAGTTTGACCACGTGTATGTGGTGGCAGGTGGTCGCTGCGCCTACCAAGGAACATCTTCTGGAGTCGTGCCCTTCCTTAATGAGTTGCAGCTGCCTTGTCCTAAGACTTACAACCCGGCTGATTTTAGTAAGTAAACCTGACATTACATTATCATTTTAAACGTCCACTGTATCTAGCTAATTATTTTGTGTTAGATTCTAAACACATTGAGCCTTGACAAATTTTGTGACTGGCTTAGTTAATTAGTAAAAAATCAGATATGGAGGATATCCTGCGAGCCAGAAAGTGCCCATTCTAATAAGAAAATGAATATTCAAGGCGGAAATGGTTGTAATTACTTCATTAAAAATCAATATCAACGTTTTCGGATACTAACGCTTGGCCAATAATAATCCTTATACTGTACCTGCTCGTAAAGTAATTTTTTTTTTAAATGTGGCACAATGTACGTCATCACTATTCTACAAATGTGCGGGTCAAAGAAATGTATAAATAGTACATTGTTACTCTAGGGGTGAAAGTAACTTATTTAGGCCCGAGACGGGGTTTGGCGCCCGAGCGTAGCGAGGGCGCTAATAGTTCGAGGGACTAAATAAGTCTTTAACCCGAGGTAAACACTGTACTTTTCATTACGAATACAAGGAAAGTAAAAATAAAAACATGAATTAGCTAAAGAAAAAATTTGCCCCTTCTCTTATGAAATCAGGCGTTAAATCCATATCTGAATCAGATGAACTCAATCCGTCTTATTACAAAACACGATCAAACTTTAGCCGGAGCCTAAACCTTCGAACCAGTTTTTGTATTTCGAACTGTATGCCGACTTTAGTAAAGTTCTTAATTCAAAATTGACAACCTAAGACCGGACTTAGTTGTCGGTTTGGTACAAGGAACTGTATTTCGATTTCTGTTAGGTTCTTATTTAAAAAACAGGCTCGATGGTTTAAACCATGTCTAAAGAAAAACCTTGTTTTGTAATAAGACCGATTGTGTTAATACTATACGGAATATAATAATCTGCTATACGGAAGTATAAACAAAACTCTACAACTCGAAAAAACAAATGAAGACCGGATTGCCGCTTTCCCGCCTGTTTTTTTTTTCTGTTATATTTATCTGGCTTTTCAATTTTCGAAATGCCGTCTAGTAGCAATAGTAAAGATTTAATGACGCCGCCAGAATTAAAAGAAACTGCCGAACCTGTTATTGACAACCTATTATGACTATTAGGTCATAATAGGTTGTCAGTAACAGGTTCGGCAGTTTCTTTTAATAGGACCGCCCCAGAAATCCAGGAAAAAATATATCATATGAAGATATTTTACAATCGAAAAGCGAGAAAAATGCGTCTTCATTTTTTGAAAATGTTTTACTAGACAGTAAAACATTTTAGTGAAAAAGCGCAAAAATATAAGCCAAGTACCTTGTGGTCGTTGTATTGTATGTTAAAAAGTACTATATTGGCAAGAAACGGCATCAATATTATGGAATACAAAAAAAACTTACAGCATTTCTGAAAAGAAAATCCTGTCGTTTGCAAGAACTTGTAAATATAACCACAGGCGATATCGACTTCCTCGTGATTTTAATAATTGTCAAGCTTTCTATTTAAACAAAAACCAACATTCAGCGATCATTTGTGATATCGGACTTGTGAAGTCTCATATGAAACTTCGAAATATATGAAAACAAAATAAAACTTTTTTCTAT
This sequence comes from Brachylomia viminalis, assembly GCA_937001585.2. Taxonomy (NCBI): domain Eukaryota; kingdom Metazoa; phylum Arthropoda; class Insecta; order Lepidoptera; family Noctuidae; genus Brachylomia; species Brachylomia viminalis. Next base: position 4,849,173 of record OW443302.2, on the reverse strand, counting down.
TAATGTACCTACAGCCAAAGACCAAAGAGCTCTCTTTTCATTGGTTTTAGTTGCCGTGACGAACAAAATAATTAATTTCGCAACTTAATAGATATTAAAGTAACAATAATGTATAATAATTAAATAGATAAAACAAACATAATTACAACAATAAAAACATATGGCCAAGTCCAAAACTATTGAATAATGTTCATATTAAACTCGCCCAACCGCTGTTTCTACATTATCTGTGGCGATAATGGCGGCATGTCACCGCAATAGCTGATTGGTTGCGTTAGAATGATGGATTCGGGCGTCATAATTACGATATTATTTATTATTGTGTTTTCATGAAATTGCACTTTAGATAAAATATTGTATGAAACTGCACACAACTAGGTATTCCCTGGTTATTCAGATGTTTCGTAAACTACATATGAAATTTGAATTGGTTTTTATTACCTCGCAGTAGGTGCGAAAAGTAGAGTATTCTCCTCCGGGATAAAGGTGTCATCGTCTTGGGCGAGCTTGAACCGTCGCTGGACTCAGGATTCTAGTCTTAACTCCCTCGCTGCACTCAGGAGTTAACGGGAGTATAACCCTTCGTTGCGTTCGGGATTCAAAATAGTGCCCGTGACATAAGACACTTCTTTATCAAGGAGATAAAGCAGTGTCTTATGTCACGGGCACTATTCTACTGTTTGACGAGTGCAAAGTTAAAAAGGCAGATATTGTAATCTAATATACTTAATAACTATGAAGAGCATAGCTATATAGCTAGTATAACCATAATGATGACAGAAATATCAAACAGGAACCGTATCTAAGTAGTTATTAAAGTTAAATTACAGTGTAATAAGAGTCTTATTATCATAATGATCACAAGATGAGAATAGAAAAGAATTGGTCAATTAGACAAACAATATTATGCCATATGTCACATTGGTTAAGGTCGTGATTATGAAGCTCGAGATTCATGATATACATAGTCGCCTTCATATATAGGTAGGGATCATCTAAATAATTTGAAACTGTACGCCTTTTCACTTAAATTTTTATACAAACATTCAGTGGCATTCGTGTAATTTTAATTAGACGATGTCAACGCAATAAGCTGTGGCTTCTGTACCAGCTGTATTGATTTATTAAAACTTTATGCACAAGTAAAAAAAAAAATATTGTACAAAGGCAGACTTAATGCCTGGGGTATTTTCTACCAGTCAAAGGGTGATGCAGAGATATACCATGGCAGGTGCAACATACGGGATAGATAGCACGGAAATGTCTTTAAAATACAAGAATAAATACTATAAAAATATATCTCTTAAAATATTTCCTATATAGCGGGTATAAAAAGACACATAACGAAGCCGAGAGTCACTTAGTGACGCTATAGTAAATTTAAATTCTATTTCAAGGCGAGAGGCCCTTCTGGCCCCGCCGACGCTAGGTTACGCAGAGGAGCTTCCTCGGAGCCACCTGCAATAGCGTCACTTGTACTCCCCGTTATTGTAATTTTTTTTTTGTACCGGACTATACCTGGGAACCTTTTGGTTACGGAGAAATTGAAGATCAAAGTTCCAACTTATACTGACGTTTTTTTTTAAAACAAGTTTTTAATTTAAAAGAAAAACAACTTTAAATACTCCAACGAACCTTGTAGCATTGCATGCACCCTAAGCGGCGAGCAGTTTCAGTGTCATATAATATTAAACTGTCGCTTCGCTGCCGGCCCGGCCGCTGCCATCTCGGATTTGAGCCATAAGCACAATGTTTTGCGTGTGTTACATTGCGCACTGCCGCAAACAGCAAATTTTCACACCAAAAATAAAAGTCGTTTCCCAGCAATTATTTTGTGCAATGTTACTTAATTAGTTTGATATACAGAATTCGTAGTTGACGTCTATGTGATGGGTCTTTTTACACCCTGTAGGTACTCATACAGTAAAAAATAAATTCCAAAAAAAGTAAAAGAAAATTATTTTCCTTCCAGTAATCGAAGTTTCTAGTGGCGAATATGGATCACATGTGGAAAGAATGGTATCAGCAGTTGAAAATGGCAAAAACCAACGATGGAGAAACTACGCCATTGAAGATATCCAAGCAGGAGAGCATTTCGAAGAGATGGAGATAGAACAACTAAATGCCGGTGGAGTTGAGAAACTTAACTATAAGCATGGATGTACCGCTTGCCAACAGTTCACGGTGCTACTCAAGAGGATGCTGTTGCAGACTGTTAGAAATAAGGTTAATATATTCCATACATATTACAAATATAGCTTCAGGCTAGCTAGACAAAATGATGGTAATTTACTGCAAATCATTACAATTTTGATAGACGAAAACCAGATTGCGAGTGGTGATAGCAAAATAATCCACAATTTTATTACTCTACAAATTCGAAAAAAAAATCACCAGCTTTATTTTTACGTAGAACATAAATTAGCTGATAAATTTGCTAATATACCAAGTACCATAATAAACGTTTGTTTAGAATACTTAATATAGAATGTAGGTTACAGCAGTCAGAAGGTTAATTCCCGTAATCAAAAACGTTCAAAATCAAGCCGCAATCTCATTTCAGCGACAGTCAAATGTCAAAAATGTAGGTCAACGGTATACAGTTTTTGACAGATTGAGACTGAGATTTGAATGCGAACGTTCTGAAAAACACGGGAATTGCCCCTCAGACCTATAACCACGTTAAGGTAAAACAAAACGTTAAATAATTACCAATAAAATTATTATTTTTTCCAGAGTTACCTTTGGCTGCGGGTCGGCTTGCACTTGTTCATTGGGTTCATCGTTGCCCTTTTGTTCAACAAGATGGGCTACGACGCATCCAAGACCATATTCAACTTCGGTTTCTGCTACGCCTGTACCATTGCCATGCTATACATTCCTATGATGCCGGTTTTACTTGCCTGTAAGTACAATCATTTTATTATCTTTCTCATATTTTTTTATTGAAATATTTCGTGCTTGTTCTACTTTAGAATTGTTTTTATTTTCTTGTAATATTAATATTTTATAACTCGTTCTGTGATTCATAATATCTATGGAATTTAAAAATATATTAATAATTTACATCTTCAGATACATAACAAAGGCACAATACAAAAAGATAACACGTATTAATTACATAAAATGTAATCTAGTTTTGCTTTTTTGCCTTGCATTTCTATCTTGATTGACATGAAACAGCAAGTGGCATTCAGTCTGTTTATTGTCACTAAATTTGCAACGGAAGCGTTTAATCAAATACTAAATGATACAAATAAACATAACTCAGTCTTGAATTTTTTGTTAAAAAAGATAAGGCTGCCTTCACTGAGGACTACGCATATATTAGATGAATCATCGACTCCTTTAATTATAACAATAATGTAGTTTATACAATTAATGTCTTTCTTATTTCAGTTCCAACAGAAGTACAACTTGTCAAGAGAGAGTACTTCAACCGCTGGTACGGTCTGAAGCCTTACTACGCGGCGCTGGTCATCTCACGGACACCCGCCACTATATTTTTCAGCCTCATCTACTTGATCATCACCTATCCCATCACCTCGCAGCCCATGGAGCTCGAAAGGATAGTCATGTTCAGTTCTACGTGTATTCTTATAGCCCTCATATCGGAGTCTATGGGAACTGTCATTTCGTCTATGTTGAGTGTTGTTGTAAGTAACTTTTAAATTCCTTTAGCTTTGATATTTTTATAATCTACCTAGCCTAGCCCATTCAAAACTATGTCGGGGCCTGTTTCTGGATGCACCTGAATACAACAACTCAGCTCGCTTTTTTCGTTCTCATTTCGAATGCTTTTCTTTAAAAAGATGTAACGTGTTATTGATCGTTTATATTTATACAGGGTTATTGGTATACAAGTTTGAAAAAAGAAAATGCATGATTTTTTATAATTATTACTATCTCTGCTTCTCCTTCAATACATAATAAATCAACCATAAAATGACAATTATATATATTATATTTAATATTTTTTTAAATACGAGCATAACATTTTCATAATTTTGAGCAGGTTATTTGAATAAAATGGTTGATTTCTGCAAAAAAATACTTATCGCCAGAACAATAAAAAAATATGTACAACTTCTCAGCCATCTAACGAGGTACAATAAGATACCAGATTTCTTCAAAAAAATATAAAATCTCATATTACTAGAAAATGGTTGACATTTGAATAGGGGTCATAAGGGGTCATTTGGTTGCAAATTACCTCTCCTGCACCCCCTTAATAGATTGCCGACGTATTACAAATAACCCTGTGTTTTGATTTCGAATGATTGTTGCTCTCCATTTTTTGTTTTTTTTTGTTCTGATTTTGCCACAAAGATGTTAAGTGCGTTTTGTGATCTCCAAGTTTGATTTTGATAACTTGTTTTTATCATATGACTATGTAACAAAATTGTGAATCAAATGTTACTTTATTATTTCCGTTCAATTTTCTTTTTCAGAATTCAGTCTTCATGGGCCCAGCCATGAGTGTTCCACTAATGCTTCTCGCAGTATACGGCATCGGCAGTGGAGACGACCCTCTCCCTATCGTATGGAGACTTGCAAGGGCTTGCTCTTTTCTACGTTATGGGATCGAGGGTCTGGTCGCCGCGATATACGGCGCTCCCAGAGATGATCTCATATGTCCTGAACATGTCGACTACTGTGAATATAAGAACGTTGCGTAAGTATCAGCAACTGATTGAATATTGTTTAATGTTTTAAAGAATAATATTATGGCTTTCTACCGGGATTATTATTAAATTTAAAAAAAATAGACAATCAAGATAAAAACCACTTATTATTATTACAATATAGTGTTTAAATAAAGCGTGTGTTTATATTCACTATAGGCACGAATAGAATGCTAGAAATTCATTCTTATAAACTATTCCTTTAGATAGGAATAAGTAATGAATTTTGAACATAGCTATAATGTATACTGATGCTATATTGTTATTATTTCCAGCTACTTCGTGAAACTAATGGGCATGTCTGGTGTCTCCTTCTGGGTTGACTTCAGCGTGTTAGTCTTCATCCTGCTCGCTATGAACCTTACCGGTTACTACCTTCTTCGACAACGTCTCTCTCCTAACTATGCGTTTAGAGCTATTAAGGTTATCGGCAACTTTATTAAAACCAAGATGAGTTCTTACTCGTAGTAAGTCATCGTGCAATTTGGGCCCTATTCCCAATTCTATTGTGTAAATACGATACCCAGTAGAAATATAACTTATGTTACATTTTAAATGATTTTGATTATGATTTTATATGATTTTTACGTCTTGTCTAACTATGAATATTTTGATATCATAGCAATCGGTGTTGCCATGTAAACGTGTTGCTAATGTTTTTATGAGCATGATGCTCATTACATTCAAAGAATGTGAAGATTAAACCACTGTGATAGCATGATATAGGTTTGAAGTGGTTCCTATTTACCCGACTACGGCGAAGCCAAAAAGAGGGAAATTATTCTTGTGCATTTCAAAAAAAAATGTTTTAGGTGTACAACTTTACGGATATTATATTGAAAAAAATATTAATGGATATGAAAACATAAAAATCAGTTACTAGGTACCATTTAAAATGTGTAATTTGAACCAAAGGAAGTAAGGAATTCCCAGTGTGATCTTTTGTAAGTTTTTACTCTATGTGAATATAACATTTATAGTTTTTAGAAGTACAATTATATTATAGACAATATTACAGATGGTAATGAAGTGATTGTTTAGACTTAAGTTTTCAAGGATGAGGATATTTTTAAGACTGATTGTATATGAACACCGTCTTCTTTACTTGAAATAATTATATAATAACGCATAATGCATGACAGTGCTTGTTAGTTTTTTGTACCTCAAATCAATATAAAAAGTATTTCTACTTAAGTTATTCCACTAACATTAGAAACATCACATATAATCATATTTAGTAATGAAGTGTCGTAAAGAACCTTGACAAAGGAACAAAATTCTCAGAAGTTCATTAAATAAAATGTACAAGGATTTTTTATTGAGTGACCTTAATATTGTTTTAGAAAACTCCTTATAAGGAGAGTTCCTTTTGTGGAACAACCCAAGTTAGTCACCAATCATGGCTATCTTGCTTTTTCATTTTAGTTGATTGATCTGTATTTTTCATTTAAGTTGCGTCCCCACTTATGATATGTTCGCCAACACACGTTTGGTGTAGTGGCTACAGTGGCTAAGTGTAGTCAGCGAAACCAAATGGTCCTGGGTTCGAATCCCGGTAGGGGCAAATGTTTGTATGATGAATATGGACATTTGTACCCGAGTCATGGATGTATATTTATAATATGTATGTATTTACGAAAAAAAATGTATTTAAGTAGTGTATCAACCATCTGGTATCCATAACACAAGCCTTAAGTGTTAAGTGCTTAACTTGGAACTAGATGGTGCTGTGTGCAATGTCAGACGATATTTATTTATTTTATTTTATTTTTACAACGTCCAACATGTGATCTATGAGTAGCAAAATGTGACGTCACGCAGCTATCCATTCCAAACTCTCATAAAAATCACAACGGTATAATGCTGAACATACCTATTTACCGCGACGTCGACGCCCTACCTACTCACTTTGCAACTTTGGACATAATCCGTTTTGTTCCAAATTTAAAAGTACCAAAGAAAATTTTTGCTATGCTGTGAGGGCCTTGGCTTTATTTGACTTTACGATGTAATGAAATAACAAAAACATGGCCAGTGCCAGCGTGTGTGTTGAGAACATTCGCTGGTGTGATTAAAGAACTTAAGCTTTCTTTGGAACTGGGCATCCCATTTTTGAGTTTATCGTAACACATAGGTTCGCTCTGAAACCAGTATAAATCCAATAATTTTTGACAAAGGTCCCGTAAGGTCATAGACACGTCACGGTCACGACATACAATGAGTTTACGGGAATCCTTTGATGAATCGACAGCTCAGCTCACACATGATCGCACGCACGCTGACGCAGAAGTGGAGGTAGAGGGTTGGCGTTATACATAGGTGTTTATGGCAAAACTATGTGATCATCTATGAGAGCTTGGAGTCGGTTGACGTCACATTTTGCTTCTCTTACTACACATATTATGTATTATAAGTAGCTCTTATCATCTTTCATTGTAACAGAAAATAAGTTAGTTTTTTTTATATCACTTTAAATGAATTCTCTTAATTTGTATGTATTTTATTATCTATGTCTAAGCTGTGTACTTCTTTAAGTGACTAATTCACCATATCAACTGCTATATATGTTCTTTATGAGTTATGTTATTAGTGAATAAGTCATTGGAGTATCTATAAATAATATAAAAAAATATAATAAATTTTGTTGGCGTGTTTGTTCCAAGTGGAAACGCAGCTTATTAAAATGCGCGTAAAATCTAATTTTGTTGATAATATGGAATGTGTAGAAGGCGTTTCGTCTGAACGTGGTGTCATAGATGATTTTAAACCTAATACTTATTAATAAGTAGGTGTAACTTATTTACCATATTTCAAATATTCTTATGTGTCGTATTTTAATTATGTATACAAATACTCTGTCGGTGTAAATTATTTTCTTATAATTAAGTGTGGGTTTGGTTTGAGCCATCAAATGTAAAATAAAACCATTATTGTTCTTCAAACGTATTTTTATTTACCAAATGGATTTCTCACTAAAATAAAATCACGCATTTGTTTATTAGTGAACAAAAAATCTTTCTCAACAAAATCTGACTAGGGCAGTCAATTAGCCACTTAACAAAAATAATAATTTCAATAAAGTTTAGAACTTTTGTAATACTTCCTACTTATTGTGCTCTAGGTGCTATCGTGCACTTGATGTAGTATTTGTATAAATCGAACATTTTTGATTATATTATAGTCATATGTCATATTTATGTCATAAGTACAAAGTATGCTACATATATCAATATTTACTTATTTACATAAATCGTGATTGAACTATATTAGTATTACTTAGGAATCTTCGTATATATTGAAATAGATGCGATTTCTTGTTAACGTGCATTATTTTTTCCTAAAGTTGTCTATATTGAACATAGCTAGTGAGCTAGCTGCCCATATTTCTACAAAGTACTTCTATTATATTGCCATGAACAATTTATTCTTTAACAAGCCGTTTAGATATTCCGCACAACGGTCATAGATACAAGTAGAGGTTATTATCAAGTAGCAATAACTAAGATAATTTGAAATAAAGAAGAAAATGGTACTGTAGAGTTACAAATTATTGATCAAAATGAATGTTTTTGATCTAAAGAAGCCATTTATTTTAATCAAGTAGTGATAGCATTGCCCATTAAAATGTTTTATCTCCCATACATTGTTTATATTATGTAGACGATGTTATAGTTTAATCATAACAATAGGTCATTTATTTTTATAGTAACTATGATATTGTCTTTCCCTAGAAAATTCGTTTATGTTTTCAGTTTCAGATGAATATTGAGCACTCATTAAATAGTATAGTTATAATATTATTATTATTGTAATTGGAATATTTTTCGTAATAGTTATCCAATACATAGAAATATCATGGCAGTTTTTATTGACATTCTCTATCTATTATCTATTGATGATGAGTTGTTATGTTCAGTTGGTAACCATTCGATAAAACATTCACTCATCCCTGACACTTTGGTTGGTCATACACCGATATCGTTTTACAATAATTGTTAAAGAACAGATAGAAAAATACAAAAGTACACAAGTATTTACAATAAATTAATACTTCTTCGAAAAATTAAAGTAACAAATGTAAATAAAAATATCTAACTTAATATAACGAGTATTAAACAATTAACTTACTTTACAGATACGAGATTGAAAACATTTTTAGGCCTTGACTTTTCATTAAACAAAATGTTTTGATGAAAATGGAAATTTTGGAATAATTATTTGTTCAAGACGTCTTTTATGATTGTCTTTAAACAAATCTTTGAGCATCTTAAATGAAACTATTTTTACAAACTTACAATAACGACTTAAATTAACAACTGTGATCATAGCTTGTACTGTAAGGCGAGAACTTTATGTTCTTATTAAATAATAATTGTGATGCGATGTTCAAAATGAAACGATGACACAATGATTTTTAAATGAAACACCCGAACATTTGAGATTACTTAGATAGTCCATAAAATTATTAAAATTACAAACGATTGCCAAAGTTACTATCAATAATTATTTGTCAGTTGACGATTCAGTGAATAATGCGACGGAAGTTATTTCGATAAAAATCGTCCGTTTCTAGTTTAATAACGCCTAATATTTTATTGAGCACTGAATGCGTTTTTGCTAAATAAAAAGAATCTAAAATAAACCGACTCATTTCGAACATTTCTTGATAGGTACTTAACATAATTATAATAAACGGTGCTAGTTCCAACACCAATCAATTTCGATCTGTAATAAATTCCTAAATGTTATTCTTTACAAATATTATCCACATTCCACATTCCCGGCACTTATAGTGAATTAACTATAGTAATGGTAACTACTTTATACTAAGTTATTAATTACTGAATATAATATTAATGAATATACACGATAAACTTAAATAAATTTGTAATTTACAGATACTAATTCATTAAATCGAAACAGTAGTTAAAAACAAAAATAATATTACATTTAAACATAAAGTAAAAGATCTAGAGTAATGTCTTTAAAAGATACAACAAAATGGAATGTTTAAATTGTGAGCCTTAAAATAATATTTACAAATGGTAAATTAATTTGGCACCTTCTACATGTGAAAGGAAGATTATGGTGCCTTAATACTATAGGTACTGACATTATAATTACCGAAGCTAATACGTGATGTAAAGCGAAGTGTCATAAGTCTTATTTGTGACTATATCCCTGATAATGTTTAGATCACTATCGTAATTCCCTAAGAGGACATTTTCTTCTACTCATTCTGCTTGCATATCTTTAGATGTTATTAATGTTCGTTCTTCTTTTTCTAATTTATTCCCGGTTACAACTTTTTCTGTATTTGTTACGTCAGCAAGTATAATTTTAAACTAAGAATAATATCGTTCAATTATAAAAAAAATGTAATTTCGGAATGTTTTACTTTGGAACCGGGAATAAATTATTGTTCTTCTAATATCCCATTTTAATATCAAGTATAACACCAGACATTTCAAATGCAGAAGAAACATACAATTTCTTCCGTCGCGTTTTCTTGTCTTATTTGTAAGCATCACTCTTCCTGACGGAGAAGTTCATGTGCTGGTTTGTATTTCTCAAGCAATTTTCTGGCACCCTAGAAAGTGTACTGTTGGCTAGCTTTCTCTGCATCACACTGTTCCATGTAGAGGGCTGGTCGTTCTGTATCGAGGCATGCACCAAGCTTGGCATGTTTGATCAAGGGTCCTTGTCGTCGCCAGAGCTGGTCCTCGTCTGCAGGGTCACAGGCGGCCAGGACTGCGGTCACTCGGTCTTCTGATGAGAGGGAGAGGCAGAGGCGGTGGTGACGGATTAGACCGTTGTCGAAGCGCCACTCTTGGTTGCCGCCTGTGTAATGGCAGGGATACATACCTGGAAAATAATGAGTTTGTATTTAAATCTTGGATTTCTTATAGCGACAATAATCGTGTTCAAGATCTAGCTCGTATCAAATATTCAGATTAAATGGCTTAAAGGCTCTCGTAAAAAAAGTGGAGCTTGCGCTTAATACATTTTGCGTAAATTCTCGAGGTCAATAATACGAATGGGTCTTACCTAAAGTGCCATCAACGAGATGACCCATGGTATCTAGACACCTGACTCCTTGCTTGATGACGTGTGAGACATCAGTCATGGCTGGTACTTGCAGTTCAGGGTACACGTGCTCCAGGTACCAGCGGAATGGCTTGCAGTGCAGCTTCTGACGGAGATTCACGCGTTCTGATATGCTGAGGAAGAATAAAGAGTAATTGGTTTAATATCTATTGATTACAAGTAAAAGCAATTTAATCAATAGAATTGTAACGGAATTTCGCCAAACCATCGAAGGTCAAGAATTTTATTATGATGACATAATATTGTCTTGGGATTTCATGGAGGTTTAAAATAAATTGAAGGAGGCCTATATCCAGCGATGAAAAAGAAAACTCCAAATCGAAAATCAAAATTAGCAATTCAGTAAAATGCACGAACATTAAGTAGAACGAATTAGAAAGACCCAGTAGAACTTACTCTCCAAAATCAACTTGCTTAGCTAACGGTTGGGATCGGTAGTACAGTTCCTTGTAATCATCCATCCATACTTCAGCAGCCCTTCTGGTGTTCCTTGCAAACACCGCACCGGATCCACCAGGGAAGGTGTAGGGGTGACGCTTCCTGAAGACGTGGCCCACTCGGGAGCAAGGGACTATCTCCAGAGAACCACCGCATTGCCATACCCTGAAATTTAGGAATTTGTTTGTTATTAAAGTGTGGTGAGTTTTATAGCAACGCATCTTTCAGTGATTGGGCTACCATTGGTATTCATAAAAGCAGAACACGGCTTTATGAACTGTACAATGAAAGGACCGTTTTAAACACTGCTGAATTCAATTTATATGTTAGAAATTATTCAAAATTATTTAAAAAAGTTTGTTGTATGGCCAAGTCCCGTTATTTGAGTTCGAAGATTAAAAACAGTAGTAATGTAATTAAAACGACTTGGAATATTGTTAATAGTGAAACGGGAAGATCTAGTAACCGAAATACTGACTACAGCCTGTCCATTAAAGACAACATAATAAAATCTGACTCACAAGTCGCCGCGGCCTTTGAAAATTTCTTTTCAGATATTCCCGTTTCAACTACTAAATCACTAAACTCATCACCTTCTGTTGCTGAGTATTTGCTTAAAGAAAATGTTAATGTTTGCGATTCGGAATTTCATTTTGAACATATTACTTGTAGAGATATAATTAAAACCTTTCACACTTTAAACGTAAAAAAGACTGCAGATCTGTGGGGTAATTCTGTAGAAGTTGCTAAGTCTATTATTGACATTGTAGCACCTACTTTAGCTCTTATTTTTAACAATTGTATCGACTGTGGAGAGTTTCCTGACCTCATGAAAAATAGTAAAATAATACCTTTGTTTAAATCAGGTAGTACTACAGACCCCACAAATTATAGACCTATTTCAGTACTACCTACCTTTAGTAAAATTTTTGAGAAATTAATTTTAGCCCAATTGCAAAGATTTTTTAATAAACATAAATTATTACATAGTAAACAGTTCGGTTTTACAAGGGGTCGTTCAACTACTGATGCCGGTGTTGAACTTTTAGGACATATCTATAATGCATGGGAAGATAAATGCGATGCCTTGGGCATTTTTTGTGATTTGTCCAAGGCGTTCGATTGCGTTCTTCATGAAACGCTAATCAGGAAACTCCGCCACTACGGGATCCGGAACACCGCTCTGGATCTTCTTACTTCATACTTGAATAATAGGGTTCAGAGCGTTGACGTTAATGGTAAAAGATCTCCCGGATCTATAGTAACAATGGGAGTCCCACAGGGCTCAATTCTTGGTCCTTTTTTGTTTCTTATTTATATTAATGACTTGCCTTACCTCATAAAGGATAATCATGATATAGTGTTGTTTGCGGACGATACTTCACTTTTGTTTAAACTTAAACGTCAGCAGCTGGTTACTGACGATGTAAATAGCGCGATCTCAAAAGTAGTTCACTGGTTCAATGTTAATAATTTACTACTTAATGAAAAAAAAACCAAATGCATTAAGTTTACGCTGCCTCACGTTAGACAGGTGTTAACTAATGTATTGATAAAGGGCAGAGAATTGAATCCTGAAGATAGCACAGTATTCTTGGGCTTAACTTTGGATGCTAAGCTTCAGTGGGGCCCACACATAGATAAATTATCAAAAAAGCTTAGCTCCGCAGCATACGCTGTTAGAAAAATTCGTAATTTAACTGACATAGAGACAGCCCGTTTAGTGTACTTTAGCTATTTTCATAGTGTAATGTCGTATGGTATTCTGTTGTGGGGAAATGCCGCCGACATTCAGACTATCTTTGTTTTGCAGAAAAGAGCTGTTCGATCAATTTATAAGTTAAGCCCGAGACACACTCTCAGAGAGAAATTTAAGGAGATTAATGTAATGACTGTGCCTTCACAGTATATTTTTGAAAATCTTTTATATGCCCATAAAAATATAAACTTGTTTAAAAGATACAGTGATATCCATAATATAAATACTAGGAACAAACACAGCTTCGTTGTACCTACAACAAGGCTCAAGAAAATAGGTGGCTCGTTCAGATGTCAATGTATACGCTTTTATAATAAACTTCCAAGCCACGTTCAAGATCTAAGCCTTAATAAATTCAAATCATTCATTAAACGTAAGTTGTGCCAGAAAGGCTTTTATACAGTTAAGGATTATATTGAGGACAAAAAGGCTTGGGATTGAGTTGTTCCAATTTTCTGCATACTGAATGTTTTCTTTTATTTCTGTTACATACACTGATAAATTGATAATTATTATAACAGAACGACTTGAATACTTACCTTGAGAAGTACAATTTATTGTTTTAATAATATTGTGAATTTGAGGACTATGTGGGTCATTGTTTCAGTTTTAATCATGATCTGGCAGTTTAAGTAGTTCATGCGGCCTACCCAAATGTCCTTTCTTTGGTATTGTTCGTCGAATCGTTGAGCTCCTAAAGTTCTGAGTTGAGCTGCACGGTTCCTGACAAATGCGTGCACTGACTGGACAGGTCCTCTTAATCTGCGTGGTTCTTTCCTCAGAAGACCATTTCAGATACTAATCTACATGGTCCTCAAAGATTATGTTCGAACTTTTATATACACATTGACATTGATGAATTTTATACATACCTACAATGACATGAGTATTTACTTTGGAAAGTATTATATTATTTAAATTATTGTGAATGTGAAGATTATGTGGATTATTACTTTTTTTATTTTATTTCTTAGTTAGTTTCACGATCTGGCAGCTTGAGTAATTTATGCGGCCTACCCAAATGTCCTTTCTTTGGTATTGTTCGTCGAATCGTTGTGCTCCTTAAGTTCTCAGTTGAGCGGCAAGATTACTGACAAATGCGTGCACTGACTGGACAGGTCCGCTCAATCTGTATGGTTTTTCCTCAAAAGACCGTTTCAGACACCAATCTACATGGTCTTCACATGATCTGACCAAGATTATGTCTGGACTTTAAAAGAGACTGTGACCTCTGAGTTTGTTTCGGCCTTTCTTCTCAGAGTAGTCAGTTATGAAACGCCGACCTCATCTAGTTTTAAAAATATGATTGACGTGTAAAAGTGTTTGTAACAAACCTACTTACAGAAATAAAATCATTTATCATTTATCATTTATCAAAGGAATGAAAATATTATGACCGGAATTACAAAACCAAATATTCGCTTGATGTGGGATTTGAAGTGGGGGCATGTAACAGCTTATTAGCGTCCCCTTTGTCGGAGTAGGCTAGGATGTTGTGTCGACTGTTGTTGGTTATTTACCAAAACGAATAGGGACAACACTATTAAGTAGGTCATAATTATAATAATGGCTGTTTATAACCCATTATTTAGTTTTAAGTTGTTGAATGTTTTCTGTTACGGGGGTGAAATTATCACTAAGTGATAAAACCCTTTTAAAAAAAAAAACTACGCAATACGCAAAATATACTGAGTAGGTATATTGAAAAGTATGCATGAGTATATTTTCTAATTTTGATCTTTTGATCCCTGATTCCATGACCATGTAGACTTTTGAAAATTTTGATAGCTGCTAAATATTTGTATGAATTAATTCCGATAATGAATCACATTTGTAAGGCGTCGTCAATATCACAAGTATGTCAATAATGAATACTTGCCCGGCTAAGGTTATGAAATGAATTTTGCACATTGTGTATTTTGTAACCTTAATATTAATATAATTATGCGTATATCTTATTACACTACATTAACGACATTAATATAGGTACTAAGCTGCCTTATAGCTACGATATTTTCAAATCACTCCTTACCTAAACGAGATCTCCAGATTCTCTCCTCCCCAGACGTCCATCCTCATGTCGTACTTTCCGAGCTTGGTGAAGTACTTCCTGTCCATGCTGAACAACCCACCAGCTATCATGGGAGTCCGGATAACCTGGGTCGGGTCGCTGAGGCGGGCGCTACGCTCGGCGTGGGCTAGGTACTCCCACTGAAATGTGATAAAGAAGAATGAATTTAAACTATTCAGGGTTATTTGTAAAATGTGGGCAACCCATTAAGGGGATGTAGGGGAGGTCATCATTCATCATTGCAAATGACCTCCCCTACGGAGGTCATTTGCAACCAAATGACCCCTTATGACCCCTATTCAAATGTCAACCATTTTCTAGTAATATGAGATTTTATATTTTTTTGAAGAAATCAGAGGGGCAATTCCCGTATTTTTAAGACCGTTCGCATTTTAATCTCAGTCTCAATCTGTCAAAATTACAATCAATCTACATACATTTTTGACAGGTTTTTGACATTGATTGTCGCTGAGATGAGATTGCGACTTGAATTTGAACGTTTTTTAAGTACGAGAATTGGCCTACTGGTATCTTATTGTATCTCGTTAGATAGCTGAGAAGTTGTACATATTTTTGAATGATCTGTCGATAAGTATTTTTTTGCAGAAATCAACCATTTTAATCAATAACCTGCTCAAAATGTTGAAAATTGTGTGCTCTGATTTAAACAATATTAAAAATAATAGTCATTTTATGGTTGGGAATTTTACTTATATATTGAAGTAGAAGCAGATAAAAACAAAAACAAAATCAAAACACATATTTTCTAAGTTGTCTAGCGACAAAAAAATATAAAATGTCATAATAATCGGAAATGGTCCCAGTCCCAGTTGTCCCAGTCAAAACCGACTTACGTATTAACGAATAACGAAGGATTACTATGAACAGTTTTGACCTATATTCGGCGTAGTCATATAATTATATAAAATATAGTTATCTATAGTAGGATAGTTAAAATCTCGCTGCAGACTCGGTCATAAATCATTCGAGTGTTTCGCTCTCTTTCCCACTCACGGACCTTATGGGCAGGCCACGCTCACACGTACTCCTGTGTATTACTGCAGTCGATGAGTGATATCGATAGTTTTATATATTTATAAATGGGTGATAGAAATAAATATACATTTTTTTTTATTTTATTACCAAATTTACTACAAAGGATATTAAATATATAAACAAAAGAACGTATTATATAAAACTAAAAATAGAAAATTAAAATTCTTCGTCTGAGTCATCATCGATAATGGCCTTGAGCGCGCGCAACTAGCGCACATCCCTACTCCGATTATGATTTATGACCAAGTCTGCAGCGAGATTTTAACTATACTATAGTTATTTCTAGTGCGTGTTAGATGAACACACGATCAGATATTGAGGATTTCATCAAACTCTTATCAAAAATTACGCCTAAAGTTCACATATCCGGCACTTCACCTTCTAAAGTCAACTAGTTGGCGACAGTCTGTTCGTCAGTGAGCGGTTACCTTGAACACCAGGTTCCAGTCGAAGCCGCCGCGCAAGTCCGCCGATGCACCGATGTACTGGAATGTGTCCATACTGATCACGTCTATAACTGGACACACCACGCGCGTTGGGTCCTGTGGATAAAATACATATTTTGAGTTATCTTTAAAGAACATATTTAACAGCCGCATCCTGCAAACCAAAACGAAGGATAGGAAAGAAAGGCAACTTATTAAACAGTATAAATGAATTCTATGCATTTGGTGGATCAATCAATCTTTCGTCAGAAAGGAGAGTGTCGTCTGCGTAACTGGGATATGGATGCCTTATAAATAAGGCCTAGAATAAGGACAAGAAACGTACAAACTAAGCGACTACACGCCAAGGGCAGCCCCTGTGGGGACCTTGACTTAGGGCATCGCTGGGGGAGGGCAGCAAGGGACTTAACACTTTTCGTGCGATACTCCGGAATTAAATACTTTGGGTTCGTCCTTAAAATCAGAGCATACCTATCAATCAATCAATGTTTAAATCATCGTATTCGAGTACATCTACTAACTAAATGGTATGTGTGGTCTTCATGTCATGGCTGAATTCATAATCGTTTCTTTAGGGCAAAGGTATTTAGCGTTGGGCCTTTAACGTCAAAGTAATTCTACTAGTTTAGTACCAAATTACCACAAAACATGTAGAGGACGACTACATAATTATATTCCAATTCATTTTAGTAAAGCTCTATAGACGCATTTGGCAATAACTGTGTTGCCAGGATATCGTAAACTATGCCTAAAATAATGCAATGCTCAATTTAAATTCGTCGTTATTTCGCACTATGAATTTCGTAGACGCAAGCCTAACTACATATTTATCTTAGATGTTGCAAACTCTGTAATTCTATGATGTATCGGTAAGTGCTTTAATATGAATACTATTGCCATTTATTATTATTTTTGCAAGAGTTTTTTTGGGTTATCATTGATGTTACGAAAAGGTAGTCACTGCCTATTTTTACCCGACTGCGCCATAAGGAGGGTTATGTTTTTCGAGTGTATGTATGTATATATATTTCTTTGGCACGCTCTGTAGCCTAAACGGCTTGATGCATTTTGCTAAAGAGGTGTCGTTAGATTCAAAATAATCGTGAGAGTGACACCGTGCACAAAAACAATAAAAAATAAAAAAATGGCCGATTTTGTGTTCAATCTTTTTTTCCCTCAAAACCTATCTAGTGGGATATCAACCTAAAGGGTTTTTTTATAAATGGTTTAAAATAAAACGTACATGTATTAACGTAATTTGGATTGAGAAATGCTAAATTAATAAAAACTAAATAGCTTGATAAAACCTTATCTGGATAGCACAGATTACATTTTATGTAAAAAACTTAGTACCTATATCCGCATACGCTTTACGCTCACTTTAATTATTTTTATACACGGATGTTCTACTAACAGCGTACTATGGTTTAATAGAATCCCATCTACGCTATGGGCTAATATTTTGGGGTAACTCTACAGAAAAAGAATCAGCACTCAAGTCTCAAAAAATATGTTTACGGGCGATGTTTAAACTTGAGAAGACCGATAGCTGCGTGCCTTATTTTAATAGTTACAAGATAATAACATTTCCGTGCTAGTAGGTACTTACATATTAGAAGTAAGTAGCTGTTTGTTAAGTCGAATCCGCATTACTATAAGCGTCTAGCCGACATATTCCCACGTAATAGACGTGACAATGGTCAACTTTGTCTCCAATCCGCTAAGACGTCCCTTATGCGCAAAAGTGTATACTGTATGGCTCCCGTCATTTATAACAAAGTACCTAAAAGTTGGAGAGAACTTTTAAAAATAATCTTCGTACTTTTTTGACCGCCAGAGCATATATAATAGCGTTACTGAGTTCCTTAATGAAAAGGAATTTGTCTTGACATAAGTAATTAATTATATTCATTTGGAGCTACTTATACAACGTGTCGTTTTGCATCCTCGTCAAATTCCAGGAGGCTGTTATGAAAGACATAAATAATCAAATAAAATTACGATCCTGCTCAATAATTAATACATACTTGTTTTTTTTAGATATTTAAGTTTGACAGTATTTCAGAATACTCTACTTTCAAAGAACAGAATCGCCCCGTTGCGTATGCGGTAGGCAGTGTCGTACGACTATGTCACTGTGTGCATGCGTTACAGTTACAGGGCGGTATCACACGGAGCCTACACATGCCGATTTCCGAAAATTACAAAATTTAAAATTAAATACCTACTTATTTTATTATTGATTCGTGTCGACAATCATTAGCATAGTTACCTCCTCGAATTTGACGAGGATGCAAAACAACACCTTGTATAATAATGTTGCTTTACTCTATAATTTTAATAACCCATTAATAAATAAATATGACAACTTTTAATATTTTGTTAATTTATTTCTTAATTGTATAAATTTATTATTTTGCATTACCTGTTTGTCACTACGTAACCTAGTGATAAAAATGTTTGCACTTAATTAACTTTAACATCTTCTATACACTTTCTATGTATGTACACACTCATGTTTAAGCAAATAAAAAAATCTTCACTTATCATAACTGAAATAAAGCAAATTATTTGAAAAGAAAAAACAAAAAACCCGACTGCAAAAACACATACCAACCTGAAATAAATAAATATCGTCTGACATTGCACACAGCACCATCTAGTTCCAAGTTAAGCACTTAATTAAGGCTTGTGTTATGGATACCAGATGGTTGATACACTACTTAAATACATTTTTTTTTTCGTAAATACATACATATTATAAATATACAACCATGACTCGGGTACAAATGTCCATATTCATCATACAAACATTTGCCCCTACCGGGATTCGAACCCAGGACCATTTGGTTTCGCTGACTACACTTAGCCACTGTAGCCACTACACCAAACGTGTCGTCAGTAAAAAAATATATAACGAAATATTATATAACTTTTGTTTGTGCCTACAATAAACTTACAAAACAAAATTCAATAGATAATAATGCCTGTTTTTCTCTTTTCAGTTAGGTATGTGATTTTGCAGGCGGGTTTTTTTTGTTTTTTAAATCATTAACTTTTTTCGTAACTTCCTTGCGGAAAAACAAGCGTAAACCAATGTTTTTATTGTATGTTTATGTAATACCATAAGACCTTGTAGTCACATCCGAGTACATTTGAGGCTTTACTTATATCCAAAGGTGAACACTTTCAAAATGGAAGTTACTTCGAAGTTTTTGTAACCTAAAGATACAGATCAATCTGGTGTTGTGCATGACAGCCGGATTACGTTCATCGATCGACCATTGATTTTATTTTGAGGAGGATCGACAAGTTGACGTCGATCGACCACAATCCAGGTGCACCTAGATTACAGAATATAGAACAATACAGAATCCATAGCTATTTGAAGACATGCAGGTTATGCCTAAATCAGCAGAGGTTACTTCGATTTTATAGGAGATAATAATTTCCATTATGGCTACATACAATATCTAACCACAAATCGAATTTTATTGCTGAAAGTGTGGTCACATTTAGTACCGAGTGTGGTTTTGTGCAGAAACAGTCTCCGTCCGTAAAGAAAATATTTTTTACCTGTCTATTATTAAGAGCGTTTATACCTTATGAGTGGCAACGTCGCAATTTACTGTCATATTTCGTGGTTTTCAATTTTTATCATTTAATCGGAGCTATATTTTAAAAATCTGTTTAATTAACTTTTTAGAATTACGTGAAAGTGTTTAAAAAGTAAGTAACCGTAATGCTTACAGTTATTTTACAATGAAAATAACGCCCTGCAAGTTTCCAATGTATTATTTGCATATAAATAGAACTGTAAACGCAACGATTTCTTACCTTTTACACAGTTTTCACATAATTCTAAAAAGTTAATTAAACAGATTTTTAAAATATAGCTCCGATTAAATGATAAAAATTGAAAATCACGAAATATGACACTAAATTGCGACGTTGCCACTCATAAGGTATAAACGCTCTTAAGAGCATGACTGCTACATACTAATAGGGAAGAGAAGTAAAGAAAAATAGGGTTAAACAACGGCTGCACTTCCTCCCACTAAAAGTGCACCTTACGAACAGCAGAGGGTTGCACTCCAATCTCGATCCGGTCCGTCACCACCTTGAGACCGAGAAGCCGCACCTGTTTTTCTTAACGGAGACGAAGATAGCAACCCCGTCGGACGTGGCGTACCTCAACTACCCAGGTTACTCTCTTGAACACAAGTACAAGAAGCAAGCTGGGGTCTGCGTGTACGTCCGTGATGACATTTTGTTGTCGTCGTCTCCGTTGCTTTGAGAGATCGGGTTTTTCTGCCATACGGCTACTTGTGGACACTGGCGTGGAGAGATCTCTCTACAGCGGCGTCTACCGATCGCACAGCATTGACCAGGAGGCAACAGCACACTTCAATTTCCTCGTAGAGTCGACTGACAGATTTATTGATTTCCAACCATCGGCGTTACGCCGAGCGTTGGAAATCCAACAGCAGACAGTTCTTAGAGCCTAATTACGCAACACACTCTGAATTAAAATCCCTTTCTCAATCCTAATCCCTGAACAGATCCGTGACTAATTAATGGACAGATTGACAAGAAAAGTACAGCACAGCTCTCAGTTAGATAAAAACTCTTCTTCCTTCAGGAAAAAACGTAAGATTCCCTCCTCCACCATCTCCCGCCTCCTCCCCACCTTGGAGAATGAAGAAATCATAGTGCACAACCAAAATTGTTTTCTTTATTATTTAATAAGGGACTTTTATAATCACAATGCGAATGACAGTCCTACCATACACACTGTTACGGGTTATATTAGGGCCATGAGCCTGGACATGCTCTTCGTATCATTAGCGTTCGAAAGCTGAACTACACGGCGAGGGTGCAGCTGTTAGAGTCGCGCCGCAATGTCAATTTCAAGGCATTTGTAGTGCGTATTCCGACGTGCTACCTCAACCTGGTGTTGGAAGAAAACTTTTGGCCGCAGGACGTGGTGTTCCGTCGCTTCCGCGGACCTATTCCACACGACAGCACAAAGACGTACTTGCGGTGCTAGTGAAGTGTTACTAACATAGGCTTAAGTTTTTTTTTTTTTTACTAACACTTATTGTTGATAATAATATGTATACTTAGGTTAAGGTATTTATCTATGGGTCTATGCAACCCGAAATAAATAATTTGATTGATTGATTAGGGTGAGACACATTTGTTATGGACACCTGAACGTGTTCAAAGTCACGGGAAAAAGCTAGTTGTTAAGACATGATGTAAGCTAGGAATATTCTCGATCTTTATATTACCCTGACCAATATACGTGCAGTTGTAACAGTTCACTTTCAGGCTGTTGATTGATCATAGTTTAAGGCCAAGTTGTAACATTCACTTTTAACTGAAGATGAATCTAATAGTTGAGTTTGTAAAGCTTTAAAAGTTAGCCAATTTGCGAAGTGGTGGTTTTTAATACTAACTTGTAGATTGTTAAAAGTTGATTTTAGGAGGTCAGTTGTATAAACAATAAAATAAAAATAAAACTAATGAGAGTTGAAGTCTTACAAAACTTAAAAAGAAATACAATTGCACACAATTGCATTTGCACAATTGCATACAATTGCGTACAAATTGTATTTCTAAAGAATTGTATTGTATTTGTAACCATTTTGAAACAATTTACTAAATTCTTTACACATTACCAAATTCTATTATCACAATTTTTTTTTAAATGTAATCATTGAACTAAATATTTAATTTAAATCGGAAGACAAGTAGAATTGCTTTTATATAAAATACTGAAATACATCATCATTGGTCTGTCTTTTCCCAGATATGTTGGGGTCGCTTCCAGTCTAACCGGAGGCAGCTGATTAGCAGTATTTTACATTAGGCGATTGTCTTTCTGACCTCCACAACCCAGTTACTGGGTAATACGATACCCCTTAGTAAGAGACTGGTTGTCAGACTTTAGGGTTTCTACGTACCCGTAACGACTGTCAAAGATCTACAAATGACAGCCGGGACCAACGGTTTAACGTGCTTTCCGAGGCACGAAGGGGTCTCGATATTTAATGGATGGTCACCCAACCACAGACCGACCTCGGCAAGAGTAGCTTGACGTCCGATCGACCCGTGCGGCTGGTATTATTTAGCCACGAGCCCCTCTCAAAATACTGAAATACCGTGCATCAAATAAGGTTGTGAGAATTTACAATTTAGAATATAAAATAGATTTCTATACAGGGTTACTTGTAATTCGACGTATATCCGTCAGGAGCTGATAGGGGGGCCAAAATGCAACAAATTGAACCCCCTTACGTATGTCTGAAATTTAATAGTTTTCGAGATATTTGAATTTTAAGGGTTTTTTGATATTTAAGTAGGTACTTACCCAAAATTTTACATTCAATTCCAAATGAAAAAAAAAAAGACTTTTTGAAAAATATTGTAGCTGGAACATCAATTAAGCTATGAGCATAATAAAAAGTACTTAAGTCAACAAAATAATAAAAATTATGAGCGATTTAAGAATATCTCAAAAATATTTTAATTTTACGCTTCAAAAAAATTTGTCTCGTTAAAAAAATACTAAGTATGACATTAATCGTAAAAACAAATAAAACAACTCTTTAATTATTTTCGAGGGGTCAAAAGTGAGAGATTTTTTGTTGCTTTAGCATGATATGAAGTACATCTTTCTAACTGTCAGGAGGTCTGATATTTTTTAAAGGCTTTATGTCGGAAATCTAAAAGATTTGAAAAGTATGACTTTAAGCAGAGACCTCTCTCTAGCTCTAGGAATTTAATTTTTATTGCTCCTCCTCAGACTGGGAGACAATACGAAAGAACCGATTGTGCTATCGAAATGTATATCTGAAGCAGAAGGCGTTTGGAAGTTACGTATCGTAATGTTTTTAAGGTCCAGATGAATTTTCTAACTCTCTTCATTAATAATTCTGTGTGAATGTGCCAAGTCAGGCGTTCATCAATCATTATGCTCAGATATTTTGTAAATTTAACTTTAGCAATTACGTCGCAAGTGCATATCGAGTGAGAGGGGTAGAGGCATTTGTGTATTTTAATGTTGAAATCTGCTGTCGGTTGGGAGGAATCGTACTTAGAGAAGCAGATGAAGTTCGTTTTGGAAGTGTTTAGGGTTAGAAGGTTAAGGTCGAGCCAAGTAGCAATATTTTTCAGATCGTCCTCAGTAGACATCGCTATTGGACATCGCTCCAAGTTGTGCCACTAAATACTATGGCGGTGTCATACGCGTATGAGAAAATGTTACATTCTTGTATTTTCAAATTACAAAGGCTGTTTAAAGAAGGAATATTGGCGGGCCGAGGACACTTCTTTGGCCTACTCCGTAAGTAACTATTTCTTCAGAACTTACGATTTTATCATTACTTTTATCATTACATTAACTTTTTGTTTGCGACCACTTAAATAATGTGAAACGGGTAAATATCGAAAAACCCTCAAAATTCAAATATCTCCAAAACTATTGAACTTCGGCTCCTGACGGATAAACGTCGAATTACAAGCAACCCTGTATATTGTATATATACTCGTACATACCTATATATAAAAGTAGCAGTGGTTTTCTCAAAAACTAAAAATGTGAACCGAACTCTTAGAAATGGTAAAGCCTCCTTTACACCATTCCCCAAACCGCGAGACACTTACATTGAAATAAACTTTCATCTCACCAACAGATGTCGGTTGCGACATAACTTCTGACAATTGTCGCCGGCGGGCGCGGCGTCGTCGTCACGGTTAAGGACCGTGCCTGAACTGGCAAAGTCTTTTATTCTTTTATTTCAATGCCAAGTGTACAGCCAAGTATACTTGAAGGTATTATGTAAAGAAGCCTGACAAATATCTGTTCAATGAACATACGTAACATTTCGCCTGTAATCCGAAGAGTTACCTATAGTACAGTCCACACTCACATTTCGTCAGTTATGTTTTGAGTCCCGCGTAATAGGGGCGAGCCTATTGCCATAACCTGATTGAAAAACCCCGTACTGCTTTGCACGACCTGCGAATCGAACCCAGGAGGGGGTCTGATGTGAACTGTGTATAAATAATTATATGGGAAGCAAGGCAAAATTTTGGGTTGTAGAATTAGCAAGTAACTTAAGTAATTAGATAAAGACACAAGTAGTCTAATTATATCATCTACTTACAATAACAATAGGGTTCATCTTGGTGGTTTGAGTATCTGTATCGCACCTATAATATGTTGTAAAAACTTTGCGTAACACGCATAACATTTCCACATCAAAAAAGTATGGAGAATGCTATTAATATTTTGGTATACCAAGATACACCAATTGCAATTTTATGATTGTGACGCAAATAGGGTGCTGGTTTAACTGCAATGGAGAATTATGAACACAGAAACTAACGATTACGAATGAGAGTTATATGAAATGATGTTTACTAGGTGGTAGCACTGAGACGTCACGACAGGGGCACCTGTCCAAAGAGTCAAAGCGCCTCTATTTTTAACAAACTTCAAAAAAGGAGGAGGTTTTCAATTCGACTGCTTGTTTTTTTTTAGGTTGTTATGCGTTCATTCCGCTAATTATGAATTGATTTTGATGATTCTTTTTTTGTTTGGTAGGTCATACTTTAGAGGTGGTCCCATATAAATTTTATCAAAATCGGTCGAGCGGCTTTAAAAAAATCAACAATAAAATATTTTTAAATAAAAAAAAAAAAACCTTCAAACGGACGTGGACGTGTAAGATGATCGTTTTCGAATTAATGTTGGGTAAAAAGTGAAAAATAAAAAAACTTTTTTCCAAAAAAAAAAAAACGTCTTTACATCTGTATTTTAGTTTTTTCCACCTACTTCCGAAATTAAAGTTATTTTTCACTTTGTAGTGTTTTTTTTTGTTTTTTTGCAAAAATGTTTTCTTTAGTCTTGACTGAATGTTAAACGAATGAATTAAACGAATGATGATCATCATCATGTATTTTTTATTCATTGTCGAAATGGTAGATCTCTTGCCAAAGTGGCCCCAACTGGTAGCGAGTCATTCATGAAAACCCTCATTAGTACTCTGAAAACCCAACTACAATCAATGCTGTCTGGCTAGTAGCTACAAACATAAGTAGTAAGGAACAGCTTACACACACAAGAAACGAAGAAGAATGAAAAATGATCATCATTCCTGCCCTTATCTGAATTTAATTCAGTTCACTCTGTGCTTTTTCTGTTCCATCAGCCTCCATCTCAATGTTCACTTCTTTCCAAGCCAAATTGTCCATCACACAATCCATCTATCTTTTATTTCAATGTTTATATAACCTGACGCTACTTATGTGACCAAGAATGCTCGTGATGAAACAAATGCTCGAGGAATGACAATACAATGCACTAATTGCTAAACTCCTGCAAATTCCACGGCAATCTTCTCAGTAATTTCACAAGAAGTTACATGAAAATGAATTAGTGAAGATGTAAGTTATTTCAATATATTAACGAGTAGGACGTAAAACGTGGCGTAATATTCCATTCCAGGTAGACGTAGTTGTCTAAAGTGAAGGTACGTTGCTAATCCGTGTGATGTGTACTAAGGATGGTGATTGAATATTAGCGTTGTGACGATGGAGTGTGAACATGGTGAATGGCTTGTTACACCATCGCCGGTAGGTATATTGGTAGATGATTTCATTAAAATTCTGGTCCGTTTTAAATGTATCTCATTTGCATTGACACCTCTTTGGACACTGTGAAACAGGCCCCAAGGATTGTGTCGTTGCTTAGAAAGAATTTAAGTCCGTTCGATGCCCATATATACCTACTTTTATTCATTGAATATCAACATAGGTAAGTAAACTGTGTCTTCACGACACAATTTACGTCAGCTTAGTTCAGCAGAATTGTAGTTACTCGTAGCTATTGTCCGATTTCTCGTATCTTTGCCAATATCAAATCGTACCAAAGCGTTCATCCTTTCAAAGGTAAGTTGACTTTAGTATGCTCCAACTACTAGATTGGCATATTATATACAATTTATAAGCTAATAATTGCACATAGAAACTGGTCCTATATTTCTCTATCTCGGAAAGTTTGAAGTCGTAATAACTCATTCAACTAAATCAAAACGGCGGTGCGTTACTAACACGAGTTGCGTAGGCGCAGGTATGCAAGCACAGAGTAGCCTACTGAGCCGGGAGCGACCGAGGGTGAAGGGATCCCGATGATCTGTTGCACAACATGGTATACTATCTTCCGTTCACCACGCTTGAGCAACTGGGGCGACGCAAACTGAAGGAGGTAGCGGATTAAACCAAGTTTTGATGAAATCCTTATGTGAACATAAAGAAAGAAAGAAATCATTTATTTGCTGATAATGTAGGTATACATATAAGCTGGAATATTTATATATATTATATATTTGGTTTGAATTAAATAGTACTATATATTATACTGCTATCGATGCGCTTATTATTAGCCATAGTCAAATTTAATATGTAGTTACAGATCAGACTAAAACAAACAAAACAAAAAAAAATAACAATAATAATAATCAAAATAATCAATGAATTAAATATAAATCTCTTGCAAATCATATAATGAAGAATATTATGTCGTAAGGTGTAATGTTAAAAAGCTTAATGTCAAAATAATCTAAAACATTAACGACAATCACAATTATAATGTGAATCACGATGTAATGTAATGTGAAGTTTTTTTCGTGATGTGGTAGAATGCCCATTAAGTGGGCGTAAGTAGTTCGTAAATACCAGTATAATAAGAAGGCATCATCATTCTCCTGCATTTACTCTAATTCATTTGGGATCGGGGCAACACGGCCTTTTTGAGTCGTCAGCTCAGTAGGCCCTTTCTAGCCATATCATCTTTCACACAGTTCACCCATCGTTTTTTGGTCCAATATAAGAAGGCATCTATGCATATTGATCAACGACAATAGGTTAACAAAATGCTGCTGAATACTACTTTGATAATATACAGGGTGGCTGGGCAATCGACGCCCAAACTGTACCTAACCATGAATTCAGCACATGATTCTAGACCCCTTTCCCCCCCTTTTTTTGTTTTCGTTTTGAGGGTGGCAAATCATCAGATAAGTTCTCCCGTTTTAGGCGGAGCGGGCGGGCGTGTCAGACTCTTACTGACCCACCCGTGTTCCTTCAGTTGCCTGTGACAGGGGCCACGGTAACCCTTTCGGAATTTCCCGTAACCCTGGCAGGCATCGGCCCTAGCGGACCCCGTCATTGGTGCTGAAATTTCTTTGAGGCATGCGAGGAACACAACGCGCCGTCGACTTGGGCCTGGTCCTAAACGGACGGCGAGCTGTCCATTGCTCGCCGTCCGCAAGCCCGCGCCTGCGGTGGCCGGGAATCGGCCTGGGATTCCCGACGCCCAGGGCGTCTCCTGCGGCGACTAGGGGCATGAGGGCACGAAATTTGCCCGTCTGTTTTGCTTGTTACACGTCATATAAAAAAAAAGCTAGATGGAGTCGACATTTCTTATTTCTGACTACCTCTGACAAGGATTGGCGAAACAAACTCAGAGGTACAAATCTATTTTAAAGTCCAGACATAATCTAGGTCAGATAAAATTCGTCTATCAACTCTTGACTTGGACCACACAATCACTGCATCGGTATCTGTAACATTACGTGAAGCAACTTACTTTCCAACGTTACACATTTTGCAACGGCCGCCATGTTAGTTTTATCTCATTACCAACACTTTTCGATGGAATTCTGTGATTAATGATCACGGTAGCTAAAATGATTTGTTTTAAAAAGCCGTGACAAATGATGGCCTGTGCCTATTTGGTCACATTTTGGGGAGAGATTGTGATTGTCATTTGTCTTCGAAAGAAAATGTTAATGTTTTTGAGATAGTCTTAAATTGGAATAAACTTTAATGGGTTTATATTTTATATTATTATTATTGTTTTATTTTGAAAGACCAATGTTTTATCAGTCAATATTCTTCTTAAGACCTTGACTTTTATCTTCCTTTAGTCCTTGTTCTATGTTTCATTCCACGTTCGGCGTTATCTGTTGCTATAAACCAAAAAAATAAAAAAAATATCAAATCTTACTGTAAATAAAAAGCGAAACTCATTTGATTGCAAGATGGAACAAAAACTTGATTGACTTTAAGACAATGAACAAGATTGCAAACAATTTCATAGTCTTGGACCTACATTATTTTACGGCACTATCTTTCAGATTTGCAATGTAATAAATAAATAACTACCACGAACTTTGGTGACCATTTTAAAATGACTGACCGGTTGGTGCAGTTACTAGCGACCCTGCCTTCTGAGCCGCTGGTCCCGGGTTCGATCCCCGGACAAGTCAAACATTTGTGTGCATGAACATGTCTGTTTGACCTGTGTCTGGGTGTGTATATGTCTATCAGTCATCAGGTTACCGTAGTACAGGTTCTACCTAGTTCGGGACCAGGCGCTGCAGTCTCGACATAGTTAGCAATCGTTTTCGGTTGCTAAGTCCTAACAATCCAGATGTAAATGTTGATGTAAATGTTTGGTAGTCTCGACACTCAAATTTATCGGTTGTTACCTACCGGTACCTACCTAAAATACCAGTAACAACCGATAAATTTGAGTGTGGAGACCACCAAATATCATTACATCTGGATTGTTAGGACTTAGCAACCGAAAACGATTGCTAACTATGTCGAGACTGCAGGGCCTGAAGACCTTGTGTGGATGTTGTCGAATAAAAAAAACATTATTGGCCCCGAACAACGTTTGCAACATTTCCTTTAATCGTCAAATCATTTATTTCAAGACACTTTAAAACATCTTAATTTACATTGAAATATAATTGATTCTAGGCACCCCTTCCAAATGGCACTTTCACAAGGAGAAGAACTGGCAAGAAACTCCATAGATACCCTTTAAAAATGTTTTACAATATTTTGTATAGTCTTGTATAGTAGTCTTGCACCTACTTACATAATTATATATCAGTAGGTACATATCTAACAGATTTGCAGTAATATGTAAGTAACCACGATCATTGTCGACCATTTTAAAACATTATTGGCACCGTTTTAGCAATACCACTACCACATTACGACATGTCTGTAAATCACATTCACTTGAGATGTCCAATAGCCCCAGTAGGGTATACGAAATAGCCTCATTACTCTCTAATCGTTCCGTTATAGCCTAGTCTAGCTCGGTTTAGTGTTACCTAATAGACGTTATATACAGTATTGTAGATGTTCAATTCAATTACTTTAACGTAGGTACTGACAACCTAACACCGCAGCTGTTGTGGGTAATAAGTTGTAACCGCAAAAGTGTTATGTATGTTATGTGTGAAACAATTCGAAGACATGTGACATCTACCAATCCGCACAGGGCCCGCATGGTGGATTATGGCCCACTCCCTCTCACAGAAAGGAGGCCTGTGTCCCAGCAGTGGGAATATTATAGGGTGATGATGATGAAATGTTTTGTGAATACATAATTATTCAATTAACAATAAGAAGAGTTAAATCTTTACTAGTATTATAAAGATGTAAAATTTGTGTTTTAACTTTGCCCCACACTAGGAATTTCTCCTGTATCGTGGGTGCGTTTACAAACATGGAAACTCACATACACAAACAGCCAGACCCGGAACAACTACTTGCATGCCGTACAAATATATGTTCCGTGCGGGAATCGAACCCGCGACACGTAACGCAGCAGTCAATCGCTTAACCACTGCGCCAACCGTGCCGTCAAGTTTGAACCTATGTAGGGGTAAACTTCGGAACTAATGATCCGATTCCGAATATTATTTCACTAATGAGCAGATACAGTGTTTCCGAGTGTCATATGACTTATGTATATTACGTTTAAACAAAAAAAAAAATACGCGGATGAAGTCAGGCAGAAGATAATTTTGAATTGACATCATGCCTTAAGGGGCAGGCAGAGCTAGATATAGTAGACACATCCACATTTCGCTAACTGCCAGTAGGTAATTAATTCGTTGATTTAATTAGCATTAATCGATAACCAGGAATCGAAGAGTACCGATCATATAACACAGCTAATAAGCTGTGACTGACATTTGATTCTGTTGATTTGTGAAATAAGATAATAATGATTAAGAAAATAATAGATTATCTCTTACTGATAAACGTAATGTTAATGAAAAGGTCATGCGATCTTTTCCTGCGGTTGTTATAAGCGGCAACAGCGTCAATTTGTGCAATTATATCTTCTATATAATATCATTAGGCCATGATATACTGCTAAAGACTGCAATGAAACAGGCAACAGGACAGGGAAGGGTATGAATATCAAGTACCATGCATTTATGAGTGAAAATAGGCAACCAACGCTCAGATTGACAAGCTTAGTACTATGAACTTGTTACGTCGCGACGTAACAAGTTCATAGTAAGTTCATTCGACGCGTCGAGTGAACAACAGCGAGGATAGTACGAAGTTGACGACCAACCCTTATTTATGGAGATGGAGACGAGCAGCAACCAGGTCAAGGCGTGCAACGTAAGTCAGTTTTAAAATGAAACAACGCGTGCAGTGACAAAAGAAGTCCTATATTAATCAAACATGGACGTCTACAAGAATAGTGTAGTACACATTCCTACCACTAGGTGGCGATACATACACATAGGTTTATTTTGATATAACACAACAAGTTTGTCAGATAACTAAACATGTTACTTCCTATTGAATAAAACTGTAACAGAAGTGCTATTAATCAATGTATGGAAGAGGACCTTTTAATTCGGAAGGTGTAAGTTCAATCTCTTATTCGTTCAACTTAATAGTCGAACGAATGAGAGATTGAACTTGATTAAACTAAAGTTAATACTTTGACCCAATCTTAGCACGAGCATACTTTACCCATAAAATAAATGTGCAACTGATACTTAGTCATCTATAAGTAAAGTACTTAATATTATAAAGAGGTAAAATTTGTTTGTTTGTTTGTATATAGAGGATAATCTCTGGAACTACCGGTCGGATTAAAAAAAATCTTTTTGAATTTGATAGCACAACTCTTGAGGAAGGTTATAAGCTATTTAAAATCACGCTAGGACCTTTAGGAGACGAGCAAAAATAAAAAAAGGCAGAAAAGAAGCTAAGCGAAAACGAAGTAGTAGAGGCGGAAGCTAATATTTCATAAATAAATATAAAAAACAGCTATTCCTTGAGAGGTCACTTCCACGACGACGCAATCTCCTCGCAATAACTTCCGCTTAATTAAAAGAGGTCAGATAGCTCAAGCTCGTTATTTTTGCCCAGACGTGGCTGCAGACAGGTTTAATAATATCGAGTACACCTACCTCAATGGTAATATTGACAGTAGTGTTACGCGTTGATAACTTAAACCAACACTTGAGGAGCACTTGGTGTGCGAGGCATTATTAATTCCACCTTTGATCGTAGATGAATACATATTTTGTAGAATAGTGATACTTTTTTGTATATCTGATTCAGTTTTGTACCGTTGACAACGTTTTCGGGCATCATAAACGAAGAATTTCTTGCAACAGACTTGCAACAAGAGTGTTGGTTTCGAGCCGTATGTTGGTGTGATGGTGTGATTTCCGGAAAAATAATAGTGGTAGAGATGATTGAAAATAGACTGTCTGTTTGTTGATTTTAATAGTTTATATTTTTATCGAAAACAGCTTTTTGAGCTCATAAGGAAAATATTAGATTATTTCTAGCTTGTAAGGCTGCAAACTTGTTTGAAAGATGACTAACGTTAGGTGTCCTAGCGTTAGTATTTTTTTTAAAATATGTTAAAGATGGCTTTATTAATATTTAAATCCCAAAAAAGTGTATTAGGGCAATGTTCGGTTTGAAATCCACAGACACTTTTAAACCATTTTTTATTCCGTGTAAAATACTGACATTGCCCTCTCTGTACATACTTGAGGCTGCGGTATTTGTGAAAACCAACCCAAAATTGTTTCCTACGCTATCTGACACAAATAACCGGAGTCGACGACACGTCAATATGTTATGTGCAAGACAGTCTAAGACAGCTCTGATGCATAAAAGTGTTTTCTGCACGGCACCAATTATATATGGTCACATACCGGAATCAATCAAAACCTTAAATGTTAATTTGTTTAAAAGACATCTAAAAAACCTTCTCATAAGTAAATCATATTATAATATCTTGGAGTTCTTATCGGCAAAAATCTGTGGGACCTAAGTTGTTGTAATTTTAAATGACTGTATGATTGATCTCTTGGTACTTTTCTTGTTTTCAGTTTATTATTCCTGACATGCACTTTGCAATAATAATTAAAACTAAAATGTAATTGGACTTTTTGATAAAATAAATTATTTTCTTTTCTTATTTTTACTTATTTAAAACAGGTTTTTATCGTATCCATTGACATCGTAATATGTGTGACATTTGAGTGACAGTGACATTTTGATATAATATTATGACATTTTTCTGATAATTGTGATTCAAATGATTTGACATTAATTTGTAAAATGGAATCCTTATCTATAAAAATCAATGCCACTTTTCGTTGTAATTTTATAACTCAAGAACGGATGGAACGATTTTGCTAATTCTTTTTTTAGAATATTCCTTGAAGTAAATATGGTTCATACGGAGAGAAAACATTAAAAAAAATGTTGGGCGGTACGAAGTTCGCGGGGTCAGCTAGATATAATAATAAATATTTAAAATGTTTTTGATTACGATTATGATTTGCATCACCATGTAACGGTAGAACATGGAGAACTAACTTCTATGACAACATAATAATATGTACCAATTATTTACCCATGTTTGCAAAGAAATAAATGATTTGATTTCATTTGATTTAAATTACTTGCCCATGTTAGAAACGAATGTAGGTGTATCTATGTAATGTTAACTTGTGCTTACACCATCGGGGAGTACAGGCGTGATATTATGTAAGAAACCATTTTATGAGCAGATCGTCTATCATAAACACAATGTTACTGGATACTAATAGATAATAATAAACCAATCAATAATAATCCATCGATTATGCAAATAGGAACCCAATGCACTATCGTTTTCTTTAAGAGTCATTTTTGTATATTTACTGTAATGCAATCGTAACCATAAAATTAAATGTTGAAATAACGAATCCCATTTTTCGTAGTTTGATTTACCAAAATCTTTTATGAATATTAAATTATTAATATTCACGACCAACATTCAGTTTTCTCTTCATAATGATCCAATTTATTGTTTACGGTAAATGCCAGATTAAGTATACCTAGATGTTGAAAATGTAAAAGCGTTTAAAAATTATATTAGTAGATAAAATACACAGACAGAGACAAAGTGTTGAACATTTGTACCGAATTTTATGTATGCATCTGTACAACCTAAAGGTGCATCCACACCAAAAGTTACTTTTTGTAGATCAACGTTTGGAAGTGTTCGTGGGCAACAACGGATAACAAAAGGTTATTTAGTAAACTTACTAAAAGTTTTAGAAAGTTACCTGTTATCAATAAATATAAATAAATAAATATGAGACAACATCCACACAAGGTCTTCAGGTCCCGAACTAGGTAGAGCTTGTACTACGGTAACCTGATGACTGATATATATACTTATATACATATACACACCCAGACACAGGTCAAACAGACATGTTCATGCACACACATGTTTGACTTGTCCTGGGATCGAAGCCGGGACCAGTGGCTCAGAAGGCAGGGTCGCTACCAACTGCACCAACCGGTCAAGCAAATCAATGGTTATCAATGTTATCATGTTACAAAATGTTGCCCGACAAAAAGTAACTTTGGTGTAGATGCACCTTATCGCAACTGTATAATATTCGTGCTCTGATAACATTCCACCTTTCACAGGATGGAAGTTCGTAACTCACTGCGGAGCATGAAATATATCCAGACGACGATGGCGTATTAACCACTGAAATCTTAAAAATAGGAGAGGCAGTCCTTCGGAGAGGCACTGAAATCCTAAAAAAATGATAATATGTGGAAGGTGGAAACCTTCCACATATTATCATTTTTTTTTTCAACTATGCACGCACACAACGCACGCATTGTCACTAATTGATTATTCTTCTCCTAAAAAAGGCTGACAAAACATACATACAAAATAACCGTCCTATCAATCGCACCAGTTTTGCACCTGTACAAAACCTTCATTAAAGTAATCGAGAACCGTTTTGCCGATGATATTTCCTTTTTCGTTTATGTCTATAGATCTACGCACGACAAGCCTCGCGGTCGTACTTCAAATAAATATGTCAAAGACCAAGTTGATGACGAACAGCGTGCATCACAGGATCACAGTAGCGGATGGGGAGGTTGAATATGTCTATGAGTATCTCTATCTTGGTCAAATAGTCTCTTTGCAGGCAAGATAAAACAAAGAACTTGCAAGACGCACCGAAAATGGCCGGAAGAGCTATTGGGCCACGAAAGATCGAATGAAGGGGAACATCCTCTATTCCTCAAGAGAAGACTCCTCGACATGTGTATTCTTCCCATCGTCACGCATGGTTCTCAAACACGGTCTTTGACAATTCAACAGAGGTCAATGCTCGAGGTCGCTAGAGAGCTTTGGAACAGAGTATTCTGGATAACTTTTGGACCGGGTTAAGAATACAACAATCCGTTCCATCACTAAAATAACTGATGTTACTCGGAAAGTTGCCGCGCGTAAATGGAATTGGGCATGACACATCTGCCGCATGTCAGACGATCAATGGGCCAAACTTACGACCCAGTGGGTCCCGCTTAATAGCAAACGACATCGCGGCAGGCCCGAACGGAGATGGGGGGATGAGCTGGACTCCTTTAATAAAGATTGGTCCTTGCCAGCTCTGGACAGAAAGAGGTGGAAAGAGAGTAGGGAGGCCTTTGTGCAGCAGAGGGGCAATAAAGGCAAATACAAAAAAAGTTAAAATTATAATATGTATCTTTACCTTATTTTTTTCTCGACTTTTAGCTGAGTATTGCTGAAAGAATTTCTAATGTCACCCTGATTATAACTACAATAGTTTCTGCTCGACCTCGTCCGCATTTCTATACTTAATATTGTAAAGAGGTAAAATTTGTTTGTAAGTTTGTATGGGGTAATATCTGGAACTGCCGGTCGGATTTGAAAAAATATTAATGCATTTGATAGCACGATTCTCGAGGAAGGCTTAGGCTATTTAACACCAAAAAGAAAAAAGTCAGAAAGAACGCCTAGCGCAAACAAAGTGAAACAAGACAAGCAAACAAGAAATTTCACGCGAACGAAGTCGAACGAAGCTACTATTAAAATAAAAATATATTATGGTACTTATTATATGAAACTCGGCAATAGGATAGCTTTCTATCAGTGAAAGAAGTTTTGAAATCGGATGAGCAGTTTCGGAGATAACCTCCTGCACACAAATAACAAGCTTTGCTTCTTTATAATAGTAGAATTGTTTATAATATTAGTATGTTATGCGAAGGAAAAACTCTAAAGAATCGAAATCTTATCACTAATAAGTCTTTACAGTATGCTTCGGAAAAGGTTACCAGATATCACTTTAAAGTGGAATTGTCTCATTAAAATGCCAAACTCTTTTAAGCTTTTAAGTGCCATAATAATAACTCAACTACCGGTCATTATTAATTTACTTTTACGCTTTAAAATGAAAATAGTTTTACGTATTTTGCAATTTTTCATATCCTGTATATTCCCAGCTTTTAATGAAATCCTAGAAATGGGTCACGAGCTATGAAATTTTTATTAACAGAGTTCGCCGAAAGTTACTACAGCCAATACAAAAGAAGATTTCGGTAGATGTATTTACCGCGGTATCAAATGATTAGTTGTCAGTATTATACACGACAGGATATGAAAGCATTTGTCAAGAATGCTTCAAAATGTGCCGTAACATTGCCGCAACTTAAAGATGACTTTCAAATAATACTCGTACAAGCATTCATGTTATAATTACGACAGTCATTTTATGAAGACCACTCAACACTTCAGATTTGACTTAAAAGTTCAGATGTTAAGGCTCAATTCCACCAGTGT
This sequence comes from Brachylomia viminalis, assembly GCA_937001585.2. Taxonomy (NCBI): domain Eukaryota; kingdom Metazoa; phylum Arthropoda; class Insecta; order Lepidoptera; family Noctuidae; genus Brachylomia; species Brachylomia viminalis. Next base: position 4,812,575 of record OW443302.2, on the reverse strand, counting down.
GCGGCACTGTGCGACACTGTAGTGCACAGTGTACGGCACAAATGTTTCATTCGGTGGACTCACTCAAGTAAAGGCAAGACAAACAGGCACGACGCGACAACGCGACTCGGCTCTAGTGGAACAATTTCATGAAAACTTCATGGAATCTATAAGAGTCACGCCGCGCCTGTCTGTTTGAGCCTTAAATATTTACAAATGTGTTGCACTGTACGCTTACAAAAGTTTCGTACAGTTTTGCCGGTGGAAACAGAGACTAACGGATTTGCAGCTCAGTTCGTACACTGATGGAGTTCTGCACAAAATGTTTGTGAACAAATGTGCTGAACACAATTTTGATGGAACTGTAGCGGTATCTACATCGCCACATGCGAGCTGCGCGTCATACTGACGTCACGCAAATCCTGCATCGCGCAAGCAGAGTTTACCGCGCGACTAGCATATATGCAACTTCCCGACATAAATCGTTGAGCAGTTGCCAGTCTGGTCGGAGGATCCTCCCTTTTCTATGAAGGTATGAGTGAACTTTACACCCTGTTCCTCGTACCCTCTATAGAACCTTTACGAACTTGCGACGTTTAACAGCTAACATACTCTGTTCAGTGGAATAATCATTTACTTCTACGTCTTCATTCCACCATTATTGATGTTACTAGTTAGTTGTTCAATCAGTATTTTGGTAAAATTACTTTTTTTATTGTCTCAATAAGCGTATGACGCTGCAATTATTATTCATCAATCAGTCTCGTTTCTACAAAACGTAAATATAATTGCGAAAGTCCATGTATATAACGTAACTAGTCGTTTTAATAAGTCAGAAGATTAATTATATTTAGCTATGTGTGGCGTAGTATCTTTTGATTAATATAATGTTGCAATCGGTAGGTATACTATAAGTACTACCTACTAAATAAATGCGCTAAGTAGACTGCATGCAATTTATCTACCCACAACTTTCTCAAACTCAATTATAAATTTCATCTCCCACAACAGCTTTACCATAGTATATTTTCGAAGCTACGCTCGCTCCAATTTTGAGCACGTTCTTGCATTAAATCTACTCAAAGTTAAAAGCGTCATATTTTTCTTGGTGGCTGCGACATCCACAAAATGCCGTCACGTCCGCGCCTAGCCTTGACATTAAATTACCAGTTGGATGCCGTTCGAGCCGTTTTAAACTTGGAACAGGAATATTTAGTATCTGTGGTGAATAAGATATTGAAATACACGGACATATTTTATTTATGTTCTTACAATATTATCTTATTATTCTTTTTGTTCTTCTCATATATGGTCAGAAAAACCCAAAAAGCAATCATTTTTGTCAGAAAACTGGGGCAGAATATAAAATACTGAAAATCTGACCTTATGGTAACTAACATAAATAATGAGAATCCTGTCAAAATCGAGGAAAATATATGAATAAAAAATGCACTTGTGTAGTTAACTATAACTAGGTAAGTACTTTTAATTACTTATTGTCCACACGATTATGACAATGTAAGCTCAGTTATGTGGTCAATGGATGCAACGTCACAAATATAGGCTTGCCTTTAGAATTCACATAAGAAGCTCATTTTAAAATAATACAGCATGAAATTACGCCTGTATTTCGTGTAGAGTTCGGCAGAGGTGTACTTAAAGTTATGTTTAAAAGACCCTTGTAATAGGGGCGACCCTATTGCCATCAACTAGGCACAAATCAACAAATCCAGACTCGGGGAAGAAAGAACAAAAAAACTCCTGATGGAAAAATCCAATAACACTTTGCCCGATCTGGGAATCGAAATCAGGACCTAATGCTAAGTCGTAGCGGAAGCGACCACTAGACCAATGAGGCAGAAAAACAATACTCTATCAGTGACTACCAAAAATACTCCATCAGTTACTAATAAAAATACTCTGCAGTTACTACGAAAAATACTCTATCAGTTACTACCAAAAATACTCTATCAGATAACTAACAAAAATACTCTATCAGTGACTACCAAAAATACTCTATCAGTTACTAATAAAAATACTCTGCAGTTACTACGAAAAATACTCTATCAGTTACTACCAAAAATACTCTATCAGATAACTAACAAAAATACTCTATCAGATAACTAACAAAAATACTCTATCAGTTACTACCAAAAATACTCTATCAGATAACTCAGAAAAATACTTTACCAGTTACTACCAAAAATACTCTATCAGTTACTACCAAAAATACTCTATCAGATAACTAACAAAAATACTCTATCAGTTACTACCAAAAATACTCTATCAGTTACTACCAAAAATACTCTATCAGATAACTAACAAAAATACTCTATCAGTTACTACCAAAAATACTCTATCAGATAACTAACAAAAATACTCTATCAGATAACTAACAAAAATACTCTATCAGTTACTACCAAAAATACTCTATCAGATAACTCAGAAAAATACTTTACCAGTTACTACCAAAAATACTCTATCAGTTACTACCAAAAATACTCTATCAGATAACTAACAAAAATACTCTATCAGTTACTACCAAAAATACTCTATCAGTTACTACCAAAAATACTCTATCAGATAACTAACAAAAATACTCTATCAGTTACTACCAAAAATACTCTATCAGTTACTACCAAAAATACTCTATCAGATAACTAACAAAAATACTCTATCAGTTACTACCAAAAATACTCTATCAGTTACTACCAAAAATACTCTATCAGTTACTACCAAAAATACTCTATCAGTTACTACCAAAAATACTCTATCAGTTACTACCAAAAATACTCTATCAGTTACTACCAAAAATACTCTATCAGATAACTAACAAAAATACTCTATCAGTTACTACCAAAAATACTCTATCAGTTACTACCAAAAATACTCTATCAGTTACTACCAAAAATACTCTATCAGTTACTACCAAAAATACTCTATCAGTTACTACCAAAAATACTCTATCAGTTACTACCAAAAATACTCTATCAGTTACTACCAAAAATACTCTATCAGATAACTAACAAAAATACTCTATCAGTTACTACCAAAAATACTCTATCAGTTACTACCAAAAATACTCTATCAGATAACTAAGAAAAATACTTTACCAGTTACTACAAACCGAAAACACAGTACTTACGGCTGCAAAAGCCATGCTACCGCTTGTTATTTGTGTACACACGGCTACACTTAAAGCTATGAATTTCCAGTTTACACTGATCACTCATTGTAAGGAAATCGTTTACAAAGCGAGATCAGCTTATACTGGAACTGTACAGCTTGATCTGTAGCCGTGCGTACACATTATTCTTACATGCTGAAAAGTCTCTAGTAAATAGAACCTAATTCAAATATTACATTGTCAATAGCTAGGCAAGCATTTCCATGCAAAACATGTCTGTCAAGTGTATTATCTGTGATGACTTATTTGTGGCACAACTGTTTGCATACATTATCTGTAATTTTGCACAGTGTAGTGACGTAGTGACAAATTACCCGACTATCTCTGTTTACATAGGTTCTTTCCCCCCACTTTTAAGAAGTACGTACACAAGATACTCCATACTATCTACTCAAGGTACTGACTCCTTGGTTACAGGTTGTGCATCGATGACCCTGCCAAACGTGATTTACTTTTTAAACAGAAATCGCCAACGTAACTCAAAAAGCAGCAAAGCTCAAGTGGGACTGGGCCGGACACGTTTGCCACATGACGGATGCATTGTGGGTTAAGGCCACCACAACATGGGTCCCTGAAAACGTCCAATAGCATTGCGGTAGACCAAGGAGTACATGGCGTGGCGATCCTGACGGATTGGCGCAGGATCGTGTTGAGTGGAAATAGAAAGGGAGGCCTTTGCCATGCACGAAGACAACATAGGCTGATTTATTTTTATTTCTTTATTTCTTCTTCCCCGCGATTTCAGCCCCGAGGTATTCAGATATTCGAAATTCGGATTCTTCCATGTCGATTTTCGACTCCCAATGTCCCAATGTCTTTTGGGGTGGAATTAAAGAATAATACGTATGCCTATGTCATTCCTCAAGGTTTCAACTATGTCCATACCATATTTTAGGTTTAGCTGTGAAAACCGAACAAAGAAAAATAATTAATTTCTCATTTACAACACTAGTTAAGGCATAGCTGACCCGAAAGACGCTGTCCTGTTAAAGTTTCAATAATATGGTCTGGAGTCCATACAAAAATCCCATAGAAAAAAGCACCTTCAGTTATTCCCGAATTTTCCTATTTTGCACTATCTTAATTTTCTTTCTATAGAAACCTAATTCGGACTATGACGAACATTTTAAAACTAAACATAACCAAATCGGTCCAGTCTTTTTTTTGTACGCACGAACAGCATTTCATTTTTATTCCTAAAGATGATGTTGTAGAATCATTTCATGTTCCCAGAACATTATGGTTTCAACAATGTATTATATATAAAGATTGCAATTCAGACAATTATAATATCGTTTGGATGCGCATTGCATAAAGTGGATTACGGCATTACAACACAACTTGACATTTTGCTCCGTTTTCGAGTTCGGTCCGATCACGAACGTAATGTAAAAGCAGTGTGCAATTTGCGAACTCGATTGTCTGTTATAGTTTACTAGAGTATAACTGGCTAGCCTGGAACTAAAGTGCTCTATGTAACGTAATGTTTATCATCAATATAACATACATTCATATGTACACAGTGACTTCAAACGCGTTTCGTTTGTTAGCTCAAAATGTTTATTTTGTATCATAGGCCACTTTAGTGCCAGGCTAGCCAACTTATCATCGTACCATCACTCCTCTTTCCTCGAAGGGTTGGGCGGACCTGAAATACACCCACATTTCGAAAAAAAAAAAGTCGATGTGATAAGGGTCGAGTTCCTATTATATCTATTTATATATCTATACATATTGGGGATGCTACTGAGAAATTCCAGATAGCAAAATACAATAAAACTTTGCTCGACCTGGGAGTCGAACCTCATGCTCAGCAGTAGCGCTTACCACTCGACCAACGGGGCGGGCTTTAATGGAATGTAAATGTGACATTTAAATTAGTGGACCTACTTGTCATTCCACGTTAGAATGTATAATTATGTCACGAGGCTATGTATGGTACTTTATTGTAAAACTGTGGTTATTAGTAGAACATTCTCGAATGGACACCAGCTCTTTTCACATAGCTTTGATTTGATCCGCCTGTCGAGTGAGTAAATTCTTTTAGTAGCGAGGGGCGGTAATTCGTTTAGTTGTTCGTAGTGGTTTTATTATTTCGATATTGGTTTCAATATGTTGATTGTAAGTAGATAACTTTAGTTGGCTTGCTTTAGTTACCATTGGTTACTATTTGGCAAGTTGCCGCTTAATTATCAGATCGTTTCCTTAGATAGTTAACTTTAAAACTTTTTTGGTTATTAAAAGAAATCGATACTTAAGATAAGATTATTTCTAATTACTAAACTTAGTCTTCAATGAAGAAACACGACATTTTAAATAAGAGCTGTGAATAGCCAACAGCTTCTCAAAGGTTATCAATAATGCCAGACGCATTGGCAATTAATTTGCAAGTCAAATTAAACTTCACCTTTATTTAATTAGAAGCTCGTTTGCTACTAGTTTTAAATTGCAGTAGATTGTGTTTTTCAAGTTATTAAGGTAATCTAGATTAGCACGAAATGCCAGAATTAAATTAAGAAATAGGGATGTTGCAGTTAGTTATTACTTAAATATTTATTTTAAAATGATTAATTTAATATTGACTAGCATAAAGTAGATTTCAACAACTGAAGTATTTCCACTTCATACCATTTTACTCAGAATCTATTTGGAAGGTTTAATTCTTGCTCAAGTGACAAATTAAATAAAGCGACGTAAATGAGTAAGTGCCGATCCTTGACCTTTCAAAAATCACACTACTTGTAATATTATGTATTCTGTGACTATGGCTAAGATTAAACCATTTAAGCTTTGGTGGCTCAGTGGTAACGACTGCAACTTACGAGTTGTAGGTCGCAGGTTCGAACCCTGACAGGCGTTTTCCTTTGTGTAATTTATTTCATCACCACTGTTCTCAAAACGACGATGGAAAATATAGTGATGAAACAAAAAATGAAAAAAAATATTGTTCTAGAACCAATAAATTCGAAGACTTATGGCATCCACCAACCCGCAATGGGGCCATGTGGTGGATTACGACCTGCTCCCTCTAACTGAGAGGAGGCCTGTGTCCCAGCAGTGGGAACAGTACTTAGTTCAATCAAAACGCGATCTCCTAATGTCTAGAATCATGTGCTGAATTATAGATTCTTTCTTTTCCTTTTCTTTTCTTTTTTTTTCTTTGTTTTTGTTGTCGCTGCAACAAATATATATGTTGTTTTTGTACAGGGTTGACCGAGGAGAAGGGGTTGTCGTATACGCTTCAAATTATAGGGGACACAGCATAATCAGTCTTTAATGTTCCCACTGATGGGATACATGCCTGCTCTCAGTAAGAGGAGACCACATCGTTCACTTACAATCGAGATAGATACAATAAGTTTGACAAGGGCAAAAATATAACATCATTCTCCAAAGATGAAACTAACCAATTCACGTAAATCCGTCCATTAAACCCTTTATTAAACAAGAGCATAATTATATCAGCCATAAACCAACGTACCTCTTTAACTCTCTGCAGCAAAGGTTCCAGCCAGTGCGCGTTGCACTCCACATGGGAATCCAGGAAGGTGAGCACCGGAGCCACTGCAGCGTCAGCACCCCTGACCCTGGACCTCATCAGACCCTCGCGTCTGGTGTTGCGGATCACCTTCACTTTTCGAATGGCGCGGAGCGCGGCACCGTCATCGGCTGTTGAGGAAAACAGCAAGTTAACTTAAAGAAAACAAAGTATAAAATAAAGTCACTTTACGTGTCTGTGTCTGTGCGCATGTATGTTTTGTACCTGCGTGAGTGTGTGTGTATGCATGTGTGTGTGTGTGTAGTGTGTGTGTGTAATTATGTGTGTGTGTGAGTGTGTATGTGTGTCTAAATGTGTTTGTCTGAGTGTGTGTCTTTGTGTGTATGACTGTGTGTGGGTCTGTGTGTGTAAGCTTAGATTTTATAAATTACTCAAACATTTTTGATACGAATTTCAATATCATTTAGTTAGAGCATTTATTCCGGATTTTTTCTATGGAAGCTTGGTTTTTTGGTAAATCTTTAGCTCATTCACTCACTGGTAGACAGCACACAGCCTAAGCCGCTGCATGGGTCTTCAAACATTAAATAATACACAAGATTTCCTCATATAACGGAAGTGAGCACTAAGGAAGGATTTTAGAACATTCATCTCCTAAAGGGGTTAGATATGGGAAGAAAGTTTTTATGGAAGTTCGCCATTTTGCCGTTGGGATATCTCATCGGGCACACGGTTTGTAATAGCAAAAAATCTTAATGTTTTATTTTGACATATCGCCATGGCACCCGTGCCAATCAGGGGTGGGCCGCTAGTAATTGATGGATAAGACCTACTTATGTGCAACAGTTTTTACAGAAAAAATGTTCAACATCTTTTTTTCGAAAATATAAAGTACTTATTCGTCATTGGTACTTGTTGACAGGTCTACACAGGTCCTCTCATACCTATTAAGAGCGTTTATACCTTATGAGTGGCAACGTCGCAATTTAGTGTCATATTTCGTGGTTTTCAATTTTTATCATTTAATCGGAGCTATATTTTAAAAATCTGTTTAATTAACTTTTTAGAATTACGTGAAAGTGTTTAAAAAGTAAGTAACCGTAATGCTTACAGATAGTTTACAATGAAAATAACGCCCTGCAAGTTTCCAATGTATTATTTGCATATAAATAGAACTGTAAACGCAACGATTTCTTAACTTTTACACAGTTTTCACATAATTCTAAAAAGTTAATTAAACAGATTTTTAAAAATAGCTCCGATTAAATGATAAAAATTGAAAACCACGAAATATGACACTAAATTGCGACGTTGCCACTCATACTTAAGGTATAAACGCTCTTAACAGTGTAATTTGAAAACATTATAAAAGCCAATTATTTTTAAACGAGTACTCGTGGAGTTACTTCCAGGCTTGTGGGTTTCTTCTCCGTAGGAAACGAACAAGTGGAACCGGGCACCTATTTTCTGACGTTTCATAAGTGCCCATCTCGCACGTCTATGTGTAGGTAATAAAATATTTTGAATTTCAACTAACAGATTTAATGACGGGTACTAAAAAGTTTACGACATTCATAACTAATAATTGTTGTTAGTTATAACACACGAATTGCCAGATTCTATGTAGGTAGATGTATCAATAAATTAGATTGAAATTGGCTTGACGATCACTGAGGTACCTACAGATTTGTTGCATAATTTAAATACAATATTCATCATCATTATAATCAGTCTACTGCTGGACATAGGCCTCTCCAATTGCTCTCCAAATACAATACTATAAAGTTATAATTATTAGAATAATTCGTATATATAAGCAATGAATTTGTTTGAATATTCTGGTTTTTGTAAAATATTATGTAATAAGAAATAATGATATAAAAAGTAAAACATGTTGGTTAGATCATGCGCAAGTATCGTACCTATGTATATTGATAAAATGTTACACAATTTCAATTCGGTACTAATAAAATATTCTAACAAATTACCTGATTGATTGATCTGTTCGCGTTGAATTTTCTCTCTATGTCTAAAAAAGACGTAAGTAGATTATGTAAAGTGTGCAAGTTACTATACACTTGCGTTTTAAGTAGCAGTACCTTACTAGCGATGTTGCCAGTGTAAAATAAGACAGTAAATCTACATGAATAATCCCTAAGGAACTGTCTTCTGAAGATAAAAGGACTATGCTTCCGATTCGCTTGAGTTCCTTGGCCCAAATATTTTTTCGTGTACTTTATATTGATTGCTTTTCCTGGATAAGTGCCAGTATGTATTATTTTTTTACAATACAAGCTATCATTTCATTTACAGACGGTAAAATGTAACGGAAAACATAGTTTGGAAATCTGAACATAAAATATTCTGTAATTGCGAACACACTGAAAATCTTTATAGGATTATGTATGCTCACTTCATTATATTTTAAATAAGGAAAGGCCTTTTTTCTTGCAGTGGGATAATTTCAAGCAAGAACTATTCCGAATTCAAAAAGTGCTAATAATCGTATAAGTATTCAAAATAATTGTTGAAAACATACAACAATTATTTTAATTAGACACCTACTATGGATTAAAACGTCGTATGTTGGGGATATTATAGCGTGTTGAATCCTCATTTACATTTTGTTGCATGAGCATGTCTGTTTGACCTGTGTCTGGGTGTGTATATCTATTTATGTATGTATATCATCAGGTTACCGTAGTACAGGCTCTGCCTAGTTCGGGACCTGAAGACCTTGTGTGGATGTTGTCCCATATTATTATTATTATTTACCCAAATAAATAAGTTTTGGGTACACGAGGATACAAAACATGTTAGGTTCTGTGCCAACAAAGATGGCTCCGTTAATCATTTTGGTTAATATTTGACTTTAATTCTGTGTTTTGCTTTGCAGGATTTTGTCTTGAGATTGCACCATTTAGAAATTAATATCATATTTGGATACACACATTATACGTGGATACATCTTAATTGTTATTGATCTTGCAATCTAATCTTTTGGACGAAAATAATATCTCCGCTCCTCAAGCATCTCAGGAAGGATTACCTCCTTGTCGCTACGTCACTACGTGCTAGCGACGGTTTCCGGGGGCCCATTATTGTGTGTGCAGGGCAGGCAGGCAGTAAGTAAACAAAACAAAGAGATTTAAGGCATCAAAAGGCACATAATACCTACTGTCATTTCTAGTATTGTTTGGTCTTAATATATTAGAGATTATAGTCATAAACGCGGCCGAATCCACAATGTTTCAAAACACAGTCACACAATTATTAAATTAATATTAATATTTAGTTAATTAATAATTGCTCCACTAGCGCGAACACAAGAGCATTTAGCCCATTATATTGCTCGAATTTCACAATTTATTATGTGAAATGAAAATGAATTGCCAACGAAACTATTGTTCCAGATAATTACGCGAATCAAGTGTTTTGTTCAATTAAATACACACAGTTTACAATTCACAACACTGTGGTGGATTTAGCATTGTTTCTGTAATTTCTATGATTTTGTGGGAGTGGCGTTTTAGCACAAAATAGTAGTACAGAAGGTCGACTCCATGCAACTAGTAAAAATAGATGCACGTGTACTTACAGTGAGATTCACAGATCACACTTTGACTTTACTCATAGTAATCGTATGAAACACTTATCCAAATTCTTATACAAATGTGAACATTGTTGAAATCATAAGGTTCATTTTTGTGTGAAGCGCTTTCTGTACTTAGCAAAGTCTGAGGGTGCAACACACATGTTCGGGTCGGTATGATTTGGCACAGTCGTAAGGCAAAATCGAATAGGTACCTACCTATATTTAAAAAAGAAAGGGAAAGAGTAGGGGAAGAGCAAAGAAACGGTGGCTTGACTGTGTGAAAGATGATAAAGCTGGATGGACCGGACTACCGAGATGACGACTGATAGAGAAGTTTGGAAGAAAAAGACTTGTTGCGCCGACCGCAAATATATTTAGATAAAATGTTCGGAAAAAGCCGCTCGGCTTAGCTCAAATTGTGCCGAGGCGACCCGAACATGATTAAGCGAGTGCTGAACGAAGTTTATCGCACGGCACGTGCCGAATAAAAGACGAATGTGTGTAGTAATTGCTTCGGGTCGGCTTTGACCTTCAAAAACTACTCCCGAATCGAATGTGCTCCGATGTGTCCTCTAAGTGCGGTTGTGAATCTCGCGGTTGTGAATCTCCATAACCACGTAGGGTTCGGAGATCTCAAACTATCATAAACAATGTATATAATAATATAATAAATAATATATATAATAAATAATAATAATGCCAGTCGACAATGTACAGTTACAGTAATATTTCGTTGAGTTTTCACTCATTGGATCGGACCTTCTGTAGTGGGTATCTATTCTGTGGCACTGTGGTCACGATAAACCATTGTTTCTGTAAATTCTTTGATATTGTGGGAGCAGCATTTTAGTTTCGTTTCATTTTTAGGCTTGGCAGTGCGCCAGCCAAGTTGGCACATTTATTAGTGCTTGCATGTTTGTATGACAATATTCTTGTCCCATTTCTCTGTCAGTAACTTCTTTGATATAAAGATGCTGTTATTTCGGGTAGGTCAGCTTGACATTTTCTTGTTCTATTGTTGGGAATGTTGTGTAAGAAAATACCAATGCGATGACAATATTTTAGTTGCACAAACATTTTCATATTGCGAAAGCTAGCATGTCTATTTTCAAATGAGTTTATTAAATATATATTTTTGATATACTTTTCATTTATACTTATGTAGGTATTACTCTGACATCTTTTATATAATTATAAGTAACCTACAAATAATAGATCTGTACAAATTAAACTTAATTTATTTTTGATTGTCCCATAAGGTAAGGATTTTGGTAAGCTGTTGTGTGCACTACCGTGAAGGTTTCTGAGTTGGTAAAACCATTCTCCACGCGAGGGAAGCCGCAGGCAAAAGCTAGTAGGTTATAATCGTCTAAGTATACAGGGTTATTAGTAAAACACCATCAACCTCTTAAGGGCTCATTGTACTCATTATTATGAACAAATTTTACTATGGAACCAAATATAAAAACGCGAAAAAATAATCAGCTGTTCCCTACATTTATGTTTGCAGAACTCGTCAAAATGTAGGGACCAGCTGATTTTTGAATCATGAGTACAATGACCCCTTAAGAGGTTGATGGTGTTTTACCTATAATCCAGTATAAATATCTGTTGCGTTAAAAAAAAATATAATTTATTTATTCCACCTCAAGAACTTGGCAAGTAGTCCTATTCATATTTCCGGTACGACGCCTTTCACTTATACATGTTTTTGTTTAGTTTCAAGTTAATACAGTCTTGTGTAATAATTATTATACATAAGTTTATTCCCACCTACTTTTACTTGCTGTAGAGTATGTAAGAGATTAGTCAGATGACGGCGCAGTTTCAAGTCAAGTAATTACTCAGATTACATTACTTACGTAATAATTTACATCAACCTTATGACCCCCGCGGGATTATGCGGAATATAATCAGTGCAAACGTACTGGTGCAGTTCATGTACATAAAAACTTGGTAGGTTAATAAAAGGGTAGTATTTAAACGAGTGACTGTAAATTAAAGTTTTCGTGACAAAGATAAATAATTTACGTTATAGTATGTATTACTAAGTGAGCGACTGACTGCGAGATACGAGAAATCAACAGAACAGCAACTTACAAACATTAATTTGAGTTACTTAAAATACAAAATGAGAAGCTTCATAATATTTGAGCGACCTAATATTTGTTTGAGTGTCAACGTTACGTCCTGCATTTTTTTTCAATATTTGGCAAATGATTTATTTATACTGAGCGGCATTTTATCTTAAATTAAGTGTTTAGAATAGAAAAATCACTTTGAAAAATACTACAATGCGCTAACCTAAAACTAACCTAAATTGGAAAAATCGTCTCTATCTCATCATTGAAGTTGCCCTCTCTGTATTTCTAGTCACTTACTTAGTCATTTAGTCGCACGGCTAGAATTATTATATCTGAAATGGATTAATCACAACCCACAATTAGTAAGCTCGTTCTAGATTTTATTATTAATCAATATTCGTCGTTAGTTTAGTTAATTTTTCGCTTACTCAAATTCATACCGCTCAAGTTATTAAAACAGTAAGTATCTCATCATCAGTCGCTGAGTTTTTTTTTATTCGCTCGTTTTATAATTCCCCTTAATAAAATAGCAATAATAAGGGCCCATATTGTCTACACTGTAACAGAATATTCTGTAGCTTTGGTGAATCTCACTCGTCACACGTCACTTTGGCTGCATGTTTTGGAGCACAGAGGGCAGGAATATGTTGGTTTAAACAGATGTAACGATTTATCGAAGAAGAACTGGAGATTGCGTCCTACAAATTAGGATATTCATATCAAAGCAGGTTTTCTGCGTCGTACGAGTATCCCAGTTTTTAGTACTTAGTAGTAGCATTAGCCGTAAAAACAAACTCAATTTGGACCTTCGAAAATTAGGCTGACAATTAGTAGGATAGAACGAATGTTCTATCCTACTAATTGTCAGCCTAATTTTGCGACATTTAAAAGAAAAATGACCCCTTACTTACTTCAAATTTAAGTTACTAAGCTGATAATAAACAAATCTTTAATGTTTTACTAAGTACCAACAGCCGAGGATGTACTTAAGTATGGAGATAATGTTAATAACAAACAAAGTTGCAAGCGCATTAACATAACTTGACGAGGTCTCAGCAACATTGTTGGTTTTTTGAGGGCTATCCTTAAATGACGTCACACGAATTTTCATTTTTGAAGTCCCGGCCTTGTGCACACATATTATTTGTGTCACCCCTGGTGTGACGTCACGTATTTTTAATTAAACCTTTTAATAGTGTTGGTAGTATTTAAACGTTTTTCGTTAATGTTGGAATTAAGACTTTTATTACTTTAAAGGAGCAGTGGTGGCTCAGTGGTAACGGCCCAGATTTATGAATTGTAAGTCCTGGGTTCGAACCCAGCCAGGCGCTTTACTTTGTGTTAATAATTACATCTTCACTGCTCCCAAAACGGTGAAGGAAAACACCGTGAGGGAACCGGCATGTCCTAGAACCAAAAATTCAATGACACGTGACATCTACCAAACCGCACTGGGCCCGCGTGGTGGATTATGGCCCACTCCCTCTCACTGAGTTGAGGCCTGAGTCCCAGCAGTAGGAACATTATAGGCTGATTATGATAATGGCAATACTTCAGATTTATACATGTGACGTCACAAAGGTTCAAATAATAAAAGAAAGGATTCAATTCAAATGCTTCTTTGTACAATGATCATTATATTATGAACCCGATTTAGTTCCGCACTAGATTTAGTTCTGACTAAACACTGAAGTAACTTCTGACATAATTCAGCAGCTGACAAATTATTATTAACTAAAACTGCCATTCAAGATAGCAACAATCTACAACGATGCGAATTTAAACATAGTTTAAGATGTTATAAACTAGTTTGTCAGCTTTGAAATGTCACGTTGTTTTTAAAAGCTGGACCGTTGTTTAATTTAAGTTTATTCGTTACGAAACTAAATGAGGTTTATCATAGATAATGGTGGCGATTCAGTTGTGAACAACCCGAACTTAACTTAGGCTATTTCAGTAAGGGACGGACATAAATAAGAGCTGTAAATTTTAGCTGGCTCGTGCAGGCTCTCTGTGTGAAAATAGGCCTTTGTCCTGCGGAGCTAGCACGGCCTCTGTGATAGGCTTGAGTCACGCATTTTATATTGTGATAAAAATGTGTGACTCAAGCCTATCACAGTAGGCCGTGCGCGCCCCGCTGCAGAGGGATATTAATGGGCTCGTATTATAAAACTTCCATACGACTTAGCTGGAAAGAAAGATGGCTCGTCAAATCGTATAGACTAAAAACAAGACGAAGTTCAAAGCATTAAGTAATTTGACATCCCTAACTTAGTGCTTATATGTCACCGTCCTAACTGTCTGTCAGTATGAGATGTCAGTTCTCTAATTTTACTTTACGACTTCAAAAAAGGAGGAGGTTCTCAATTCGTCGGAGTCTTTTTTTTATGTATGTTGTCCGAATACTCGATGATGCCTGAACCGATTTTAAAAATTTAGTATTTTGTTTCAAAGGGTATATTTTCCAGGTGGTCCCATTTAAATTTTATCGAAATCGGTCGAGCGGTTTTTATAAAAACATCAAAAATATATTTTTGAATTAAATAAAACCGCCTTCAAACGGACGTGGCCATGTAAGACGATCGTTTTCGAATTGGTAGGTAGGTTGGCACCATAACTAAAAAGTGAAAAATAAAAACAACCGACTTCCAAAAAAAACACTACTAACTGAAAAATAACTTTAATTTCGGAAGTCGGTGTTATTGAATCTGAATGTGAATTGAAAATTAAATTTATTCTTCACTTTGTAGTGTTCTTTTTTTGGAAGTCGGTGGTTTTTTTTTTTGTATTTTTTACGAAGTTATGAGTAGGTACTCACGGTTATCACTGTAGTCGTCGACTAGAATAATTTCTTTGATGAGATGCTCCGGACTTCTATTGAGGACACTGCAACCAAAATATATTAATGAAGTTTTGTAAATGTCAAGTAAATAAGTAGGTATCTATTTCAGTGCTGATATTTAACAGTTGCATTCTTTCTGGGTGCTTTAAATAGGATTGAAAAATAACTTAGGCCATGGGCAGACGTCGAAGTCAGACTACCGCTCTATGAAAGCAATTATGGTGCGCACAAACCATAACAACGCTACACTGTAATTTTGTGTTTTGAAAACGATTGCCCAACTTTTGAAAGTTTATTTTGACTAAGTCTGTACACAGCCTTAGAGTTCCAAGAAAATCTGAAGAAACCCAAAGATCTTACGATGTTAATCGAAGAGCGCCCGAATAATGCCGAAGAAAGCCAAAAGTTAAACAAGGGATTCGATCGAAATCCAAATGTTACCTGACTATAGTACGCAGCAGTGTGGACCTGGCTTCGTTGTGGAATGTGATGATGATACTGGTCTGTGGCAAGTCATCGTCGTATTTCTTTAGTCGACACCTGGAAGGAAAGTAAAATTAATGGATTTCTGTTCTACAATAGGTATAATATTTTTACGAATTATTTGTACAGTCAGGAATTTTTTGTGTGATTATGTAATCAGGCGATTACAAGCGATTTCACATTATTAGGCAGACTTCGAAAAAATACCTACACGACTTTTATTCTGACACTAACAGTAGGAATGGCTTTCATGTTGACAGTTCAACAACATTCATTGCGTTATTTACGCTGTGAAGCAGACAAATTTTTCGAACATATGAAGCAATGGATTAGCAATATCTTTCAAAATTATTCAGACTGTGATTCAAAGTGTATTACGCAATTACGGTGCAGATTGAAACAAAATCATTTTTCAATCTGCCTAATTACGAACATTCCATTTTCAAAAAACCATTATCCCAATACTGCCATCCCTATATTTAACCAGTAATAATCATTAGCAACATTGCAGAATCCCCAGTACATCTTACGAGACATTGACCCCACGAGGCTGCGGGGTTGTCCGGGGAGGTCACCAACGCCTCGTATTACGTGTGGGTTGCGTCAAATTGAGCCCGTCGGTTGACACTGCACTTCTTTTGCGAAGGCTTATAAAGAATTTGGGTTAAGAACAACTAATATTGTTTTAAGCTGTTTGCTTTGTAAATTATGACGTGTTAATAGTTAATCTGATGGTCATGTAGTCTAAACTAATAAAGTGAAAAGATTTATTTTTTGTATGTTTGTTTGTTTTTTACGCGTTCACGCTAAAACGGCTGAAACGATTTTGATGAAACTTGGCATATGGGTAGATCATGACCTGTATTAGGACATAGGGTACTTTTTATCCCGATATTCTCACGTTTTCGAGACTTATGCGAGTGAAACTGCGGGGCGCTACTAGTATATTCCAGCCTGTATTTTTTTCTGTACGCTTATGGGGTAGGTGTTATTTATAAGCTGTTTTAGCTATTAAGGGCCACTGACTCCACTGGTAGGGAAACAACCTGCCAAAAGTATTGTAAAAGGTCGATTTCATTGTGATATTTTTTTTCTTTAATGACAATCTGTATCGGCTCTAGTAAGCCTTGCCAGTGTTAATTTATTGTTATTCGTGCCTATGTTCATTTGTTTTAAACAGGAGTATTTTTTTCTGTATTTTTAAGAGCGTACGCATTCTAGTATCAATCTTAATCTGTCAAAAATACGTCGAATTTTCCTACAGTTTTGACTAGTTTTTGGTATTGATTGTCGCTGGCAAGAGATTGCGACCGTTTTAAATACGGGGATTGTCCTTCTATTGGTTAAAAAAGCTAACTACTATCACAGGATAATGCATTTCAAAGTATTTCCTCTAACAAGAGCTTCATATTAATAGGGTCTCTTGCCAACCATAAATAATATCGTCTTACAGGATATTACCTACTCGATCTAGTTGACGGAGAATTTATTAGGTCTATACCTCGGGCCTGACCCCTTTGCTCGGAGAACATCGTTAAGTCGACGATCTCGGCTCGCATGCAAATATCTAATATGGCGGTTATTAAGGGACTTCAGAAGCCTGGAAAAAGTCTAATAACTGGTTTAACGTTAGGTTGGATACTAGGTAATCTGTGGTCTACATATTTGTTGGGCTCAGATGGATTTCGTTCCGTTTTAAATGTTCGTATAGATAATTAATAAATAGCACACGTTTGCATTGCTATACTGGAAACTATTTCACTAGTAGATTATTTAGCGTGGCCTATGAACTCAAACTCAAATCATTTATTTCAATTAATCCATTTACAGGCACTTTTGAATTGTCAAGTGGTCAATATAACAAAACAAATATTACAATAATGCAAAGGAGATTGAGTTTATACAATGCAAAGGGAGTCTTATCTTCAGCAGCTCCAACGGTATTTTCAAATGTTAATCAATTAGTTGTGGTTGTGGAGCAGGACCAGCATTGAGCCAGGCATTTATATCATCGATATAATCCCCCAACTTATAATAAACCTGTTTGCATAGTGTGCGTTTGACCACACGGTGCCATATCTCTATCCCGAACACATTGTTCTTAAGTCTCCCAATTATGAATATATTGAGCCTCTAACAGTATATTGTTGAAATGGCCCAAGTTGTGCTCAAACACCTGGATCTCCACCTTCTACATCCCGCTGTCCTTCACTGCCTTCTTCAGGGCATCGAAATCATCTATTCTAATATTACAAAATAATTGTCAAACTCACATAGCATTCCTTGTATCAGGCACCTGCCTATTACTAGACAGGTTATCAGACGCGGCCTGGTTGAACCTGTTCCTCACATAAGGGTCCGAGTCCTTGGACCCTCCAGCCACATAGCCAGCCTCGTCGAAGTACGCCCGGCCTGTGGTCCCGGTGTTGCCAGTATTGAAGATCTCTTCAGGTGATGCTGGACTGCTTTCTGGTTCTTCTACGTCTGAATGCTGTTTTATTAGACGGAGGGCTATGTTTTCTTCCTGTAACAAGTTAGGAAAGGGTATTTAAGTATTGGGTACAAAAACATTTTTCAAACCACCTGCTCGAAAATGTCAAATTATATGTCAAGCAACCTTAACCCAAAGTGAGTCATTAGTGGCCGGGGGCACAGCCGGTCAATAATGTTGTACTGGATTTCATTATGACCCGCTGGTCAATAATGTGATTTGAATTTGGAATCTCACATGCTCAGCTAAATTGGCAGTATAGTATGTACTAACAAACACCCTTTGGTGCCAGAAAGAGGAAAGCTATTCTCGAAACCCTTACTACGCGTGGATGATATTCTCGATTTCCTACAAAATCATAACGACTGCTTCTTCATATCGTTGCCATGTTTTCGAAGACATATTTATCTTTGCACAACTGGACTAATGTCTCAAATGTTATCATTAACTTCAATTAATATGTAAGTGCATATAACTAACTAGTTCTAAATATGTTATTCTTACTGTTTGTTTATTTAATAAATACTTGTACTATAGCTATTATTTTCTCACAGTAGGTGTAAAAAGTAGAGTATCCTCCTCTGGGCTAAAAGTGTCTTTGCCTTGGGCTAGCTTGAATCTCGAGCGCAATGAAGGATTCTTGTATTAACTCGCTCGCTTCGCTCGTGAGTTAAACTCTTAACTCCCTCGCTGCGCTCGGGAGTTAGATCCCGAATCCTTCATTGCGCTCGAGATTCAATATGACGCCCGTGACATAAGACACAACTTTAGCCCCTCGGTGCATAATCTACTATTAAATACGAGCCTTACAGAATATTACCATTTAATAAAGCAAACGATGATCTGGAGCTGAATTTTATTTAGGTACGTTTTAATCGTACTTTTTTTTCAGGTCCAATGGCAGATTGCAAATTATTATTTTCATAAGAGATAATTTTTCTCAGCCGGAAGATTAAACATACTGTGTCATCCATAAAAGTCAGCAGATAAAATTAAAGAACCACGTTTTATTAAGTATAAAGATTCAAAAGTATATAGAAGTACCTATGTAGGGTTCGTCTTTCGTTGGCTTGAATGTGCCCTGGCGGCTGAGAGTATGTCATGCTCACTCAAATGTGTCGCTGGTGGTGGCGTGTGTATTGGATAATTGAGGTCCCTTCAAAATGGTTGAGCTGAATGGTGCTGATCCATACGTCATGTTCGTGAACGGGCGCCGTCAATAGGCACTGGTCATTTCTTAGCTGCCACGGCTTATTTTAATTCCTGAATTGTTTTTATCTTTTTATTACGGACGCTTTTAACGTGCAAGTCCTTCTACATCGTTCTCACATGTATAATTTCAACATGAATGATGTAGCAACTTTTTTGTAACAATATTTTGATTTAAAAGCGTGATAAAAACGGGCCAGAAACTCCATGGACACTCCATGGAGTTTCTGGCCCGTTCTTCTCCATAGGTACGTACTACGCTTTAGAATGGGCAACTAGCTTCATCTTTCTGACTGACCGACCTCTTAACAATTCAAAAGTGCCTGTAATTGGTTTATTTGAAATAAATACTTTGAGTTTGAGTAGTGTAGTGTATAATGTGAATTGGGTTCATTCAAATATTGTTCACCTGTCAATACAATACAAAACGTATACTTTGAACTCACTCTGAACAAAACACGCACGTGCTCATAAAGTTACAGTCACACAATAATTCAGTTCAGTGTCTGAGCTTACTAATTATAATAAGTACCTCACATTATTCCAGAACATGAACAAAATAAACATGCTTACAATGACATAATTAGTGTATGTACGCAAGGCTACAGATCAAGCTATATCTTCCAGTATAAGCTGATCTCGCATTGTTTAGGATTTCCTTACATTGAGAGATCAGTGTAAACTGGAAATGTATAGCTTGATGTGTAGCCGTGTGTACGTGCCAACAATATTTATGAGCTAAGTAAGAATACTGGATGCGCCACTCTGTAATAATTAATGGGGTACTTAGTTTACCCTCTTCGTACTCTTTGGTACCTACTTAGTTTCATACTGGACACGGTTTGTCGTACAAAGTGTTGTCCATACAGTTTATCCTACTATATTTAACTTTCACATTAATCCTATTCATATTATAAATGTAAAGGTTTGTGTTTGGATGTTTGTTAATTACGCAAAAACGGCTGAACGGAATTTAACACACAGATAGTTTATGACCTGGATTAACACAAAGGATACTTTTTATCCCGGTAGTATGTTCCTGTGGGGTAGTTTTCGACCTGCACGCGGGTAAAGACGCAGGCAAATGCGAGTGTGGCATAAAACAGTGGAAGGGATCTCACCTTGTTGGTCATGTTGTGTGCCTTTTAGTCTGTGCTAAATAAAAGTATTTTCTATATTCTTTTCCGTCCTTCTTTTCGTTCTTTCGATCTCAAATACAGTGATAAAACGAAGTTTTTCTGTGATCACAGCAGCAGGAAAACTACTAGATCCCATAAAAGAAAAACAGTTTGTGTTATGTTAAGTGTAATTAGGCAAAGAACTGTGCTGCCCATCTTTTTCACGTAGACTTTACACACACACACACACACACACACTTACATTTGTAACCATATTTTTACAAATTACAAGCTGACACATACAAATTTTGCAAAAGGTTATATCCATTCTGAATAGCTCATCTAGTTTGTAACAGTTATACGTCGTTGGTAACCTAATATTTAATTCATAGCACCGTCTAGCTTAACGCATTCCTAACTAAAAGATCTTTTGAAGCTTCGTTTAATAGTACATAAACACATAATCAGCCTATAATATTCGCACTGCTGGGACACAGGCCCTCTCTCTGTGACAGGGAGTGGGCCATAATCCACCACGCGGGCCCAGTGCGGGTTGGCAGGTGTCACATGTGTTCGAATTTTTGGTTCTAGAAGATACCGGTTTCCTCACGATGTTTTCCTTCACCGTTTTGAGAGCAGTGGTGATGAAATTAAATACACCGATTATAATATAATATCTACTATAATATAATATAATATGTCCGATACCGCTGGGCAATAATAATGGTGTTTAAAGCCTTGATATGTAATGACTTAAAATTTACCAAAGTATACATATACAAATAACTAATCATGGATATCTCGAAAACTATTGAATTTCGGCTATACATATGGGGGTTCAACTTGTTGCATTTTGGCCCCCCTATCAGCTCCTGACGGATATACGTCGAATTACAAGTAACCCTGTATAGATGTTTGCAAGCTCATACAATATTATTTACTTTTTAATTCTATGAGCATTTTGTAAATCGAAATCACAGACTTCCTAAGAAATAACGTAATACAGAAACGACATTATTAAATGTAACATAACATCACGACACACCGAAGGGTTAGACAGAGGTGCAGGTACTATCGAGGAAGTTCATATCTATGCACCTTTAGGACTATTTTGCCCTGTAGCGCTCGGGCGCTAACAGTAACTAACGTAAAACAGATGCGGTCATCGTGTTCACGGGATTTTGTTCTAAAACTGCTTAGATATGAACTTCCTCGATAGTACACCCACACCCATAGTATCACCATATTTCGCCAGGACTCCTTATTCCCATGCAATAGGGGGCGAGCCTATTGCCATCAACCGGGCACAAACCCGGGCTGCTACTGAAAAATTCCTGATGGAAAAACCCAATAAAACTTGCCCTAGGACCTAATGTACTGGAACAACGAGGCAGCAAAGGTATGATATAAATAAGTATATTAATATCAGCCTCCTCGAATACCGTGGTTTGCTATCAAGGAAATGAGTAGGTATCATATTGTTCTGCTTCACAGATTACGCTCTGGTCACTATCCATCCCGCAAGTTTGGTTATTTGATGAACAAAGTGAGTTCTCCCAATTGTGAAACATGCGGGACAGTTGAAGATGTTTACCATCTACTTATGGAGTGTTCTAAGACAAAGAAGGAAAGAAAGACACTGTTAGGTAGAATAAACGTAAACGAATATGACATTGGTCCTTACGTCAAAGTTTTAGCGCAGCCTTCACCTGAGATAGCAAACCTACTTGCTGATTTGTTTCGACATTAATTATAATGTTTAATATATTTTTAGAGGTAGTTTAGAATAGTTTAAGTTATGATGAGGCTGACATGCCACTGTGGATAAAAGCCTCTAATAAAAATTAAGAATAAAAAAAAAAAAAGTATATTATAGGTCGATATATTGCGTAAAATCCGATTCTAGTCTGACCTTGAGAGAGGTTCTCACTGCCCATCCGTTTCTCTCAACCTTGACATATCGTCTCTCTAGCACACTTTAATATTATACCATATGTATGGTAATCAGATAACTGGTTTAAGGTATAATGTCATCATCTGTTTTGTAACTGAATCATTATGTTCTTGTTTTCAACCTTATAAGAAAACACAGAAATAAGTAGCTGTTTGATTTTATGCACAGTCACAATACTCAGGTTATTTTTTTCGATTGCATAAGTATTGTTTCACCGAATGATAAATCTATTGACCCAATTATTTATCTGGAAAAGGAGACATTACAAAAAAAAATGCCAAAGCCGCAACTTTTCCTTTAAAAGATTCAATTTTTGGTTCCCAGAATGCACTTCTATTTGCACATTTTACGGACTTGATGAACGGTTTGTATAAAAACTATCGAATTGATCCATGTAAATTTATAAAGATACAAGCTGTTCGTGCCCGGCATCGCCCGTGGTGAATTTCATACAAAAATACCATCCTTTCCGACTTTCCCGGTGGATTTTCCAAACAAATTCTTTCATACAAACCTTATCCTGACAAATAAAAACACAAAAAAACAAGGATTTGCCAAATAGGAGCAGCTGCTTAGAATCGATGCGCAGACCAACATTTTTGGCAATTGATTTTTATTTATATAGAAGATTTTACTTTTACAACAAATATTGCCTGGGTCTGAGGAAATAACTAGATAATAAATAATGCCTATATAGGGTCATAACGTTATGGTCACTTCTTAACCCCTGTATACATAGAATGCCTAACAACTTTTCCTACAGTTTATGTAAGCTATTGACAACAGTTATACCAGGTACTTAGCTTACCAGATAGTTTAGTTATTTAGCAGATAATTTAAGACAGGGGACAGGGGGGGGGGGATATTTATGGGAACTTCGACTATAATCGTTCTTTAACAAGCTTGTCTGAATAATTATGATATGAAGTAGAAAATGACAGATGTCGTCAGGTTTTTAAATACATATCAAAGTCAAAAGCTAAGCCTTGGAATGAGCTTGGAGAACAAAGACGTTAATGTCTCTTGTGAAAATTATTCTAAGGTAAGAGCAGTGGTGGCCCAGTGGTATCGACCCCGACTTACGAGTTGTAGGTCATGGGTTGAATCCCAAGCAGGCGCTTTAATTCGTGTAATTTATTTCATCACCACTGCTCTCATCGCATCGTGAGGAAATCGGCATAGTACAGAAAAACAAACAAACAAACTGTACTAGAACAAAAAACACTCGCACTGGGCCCGCGTGGTGGATTATAGCCCACTCCCTCTAACCGAGAGGAGGCCTGTGTCTCAGCAGTGGGAACATTATAGACAGATTATTTTATTACTATTTTATTTTATTCTTCGATTACTAATAAAAAACAAGGTATTCAAAAAATTTGTCAATAAATTACTAGATAGACATTATAGAATTGTTTTCTTTTGTTTTTTAGATTATTCAGAGCGTATTGCCTTTTGAGAATGACAGTATATGTAGTTAAGTCCACTAACGAAAATTAACTGATATACTTTAATTTAATATATACAGGGTGAAATTGAATTCATGGGCATCCTTTTAAAAGGTCATTGTACACATCATTATGAACAACTTTTACTATGGGACCAAACCATAAATCACAAAAAAATATCAGCAATGACCCCTTTAAATGATGTCCAAGAATTCAATTTCACCCTGTATAATTAAAATGAAATGCTGTTTGTTGGTAAGCGCATAACTTCAGAACGGCTGGACCGATATGGCTATTTTTTGTCTTAAAATGTTTGCAACAGTCCGAATCAGGTTCTTACGGAAAGAAAAAAAATCTACGGGAGTTTTGTATTAATTATTCAGCTTGTTAGGTATAAAAATTGTAGTAGTAGCAATATTAAAAAGAAAAAAAACGTTTATTTGCTTTAAAAATGACGCAGAGAACGAGCACAAACACAAAAAAGAACAAGTTGGGGGAAAATATGCGTCACATCCACGCAAAACGGCCATCGCTCACCATAATGCTACGACCCTATGCGATACAGAGCCCCAGCGCTGGTTTTCAGCAAACAGCCGGCGCTGACGTGATTACTTCAACCAGGGCCTGCAGTCTCGACATAGTTAGCAATCGTTTTCGGTTGCTAAGTCCTAACAATCCAGATTTAACGATATTTGGTGGTCTCCACACTCAAATTTATCGGTTGTTACTGGTATTTTAGGTAGGTACCGGTAGGTAACAACCGATAAATTTGAGTGCCGAGACTACCAAACATTTACATCAACATTTACATCTGGATTGTTAGGACTTAGCAACCGAAAA
Organism: Brachylomia viminalis; assembly: GCA_937001585.2. NCBI lineage: Eukaryota > Metazoa > Arthropoda > Insecta > Lepidoptera > Noctuidae > Brachylomia > Brachylomia viminalis. The sequence goes on along the minus strand of OW443302.2, from coordinate 4,787,849 downwards.
CGATTGCTAACTATGTCGAGACTGCAGGGCCAGTGCAGTAAACGCTAAGATAATACTCGGTAGTATTAATGCTTAATTTATCATCATTATTGCCTAGCCTTTTCCCAACTATTAATTCATAAATATATTTATACATAAAAAGTATTGACTCTACATAACAATGTTAAACTGTACTAACACAAATATGTAAATATATTGCAGTAACGGATTAAACCGCATCGCCGTGTGAAATGTCGTTCTTCACTTATCAGTTGATTTACTCAAATTCAATTCTAAATTTATTTGATTTATAGCCTTCGGCCTAATTCATCTGTCAGAACCGTACTAATAATGATTAATTGATTTGTTAATATGTGTTGAACACGCAAGATCATTAAGTGATTTGACAATATTTATTTTCTGTCAAAATGATAAACTACTAAAGATTGTGCTGGAAAACCTGTTATTTATACGTATTTCACGGTTTGATAATGAAGAATATAAAAGCGGCCTAATGCGGGTCGTACTCGCACACGATGGTTCCGTACCACATGGCAAAAAACGCAGAAATAATACGTTTCTTCTATGAAAATAAAATAAAGTTAAAGGGGGACCCCTTATTAACTTTATTTTATTTGTTGTCATAGCGGCTATAGTAGTTTCAAGTGTCTGCCTTATTAGGTAGCCGTAGGAACCGTAGACGTAATCGTTCCGAACTTTTGAACCGTAATCGGTTCAAAAGATAGCCCTATGGTAGATGGACGGACTGACAGCGGAGCCTTAGTAAATAGGGGTCTGTTGGAACCCTTTGGGAACGTAATCCTAAAAAAGTAAACTAAAGGTAATAAAATGTAAAATCTATTTATTTATAGACATAAACGAATATAAAATCCACTAAAACCAATGTTTTTACTGTGTCTATCATCAACTATTTTGTAAAAAAAAAATAAAACAAATGGTCTCGCATTAGTCACGGTCTCTTTACTAGAACTAACGACTACCTAAGTACCTACCTATACAAAGAGCAAGAGAGCCTTTATCTTAGTAGGTAGGTACTAAAAGTTTAGGGTATAATCAAGGCGTAATAACATAAAACATAACATCAAGCCTGTATTTGCCAAAAGGGTTAGACAGAAGTGTACTTCAGCATAAACACCAATTTTTTTTTTTTTATATGGACCCATTGTAGTTGGCTTCGAGAAACCTATACTGCGTAACGTAACCTGGCGTCGGCGGGGCCAGAAGGGTCTCTCGCCTTGCTAGAGAGTTTTAAATCCAAAGAAAAATAAAGTAGCGCAGCTAAGGGCACCACATAGCGGGGCTCGAACCTGGGCTTAGCGCGCTACTGATCACTGAGCTAGAGAGGAGACTCGGATCGGTATTACTATTATTATCAGGGACGTTGTTTATAATTACAGGCTCCGCGCGGGCGGGCGGGGTCAAGGGTCGGGGGGGGGGGGGGGGGGGGATAAACACCCCCATTGCGCCAGTTATGTTTTGAGTCCCATGTAATAGGGGGCGAGCCTATTGCCATCAACCGGACACAAATGTAGACTCCGGGGTGCTATTGAGAAAATCCAGATGGAAAAATCCAATTACATTTTGCCCGACCTGGGAATCGAACCCAGGCGCTCTTGCTCAGCAGTCAGTCATGCGGCCACTAGACCAATGAGGCGGTCAATATCTACCAATAGGTACCCAATTATGGAATAAAATAATGAATAAATATTCTTGCATAGAAGATGCATGATGCGTGTGCTTTAATTGAATAATTAGCTATTTCAATCATTCAGTTCTCGCAATGCTTCGCCTATAGTATCTGCACTTACTTCTCAAATTGGCAAATTATCCAAAAATTTAGTTCCGGTCTTGCCGTTCTTGAAATACATAATGCTGTTACGTCACTATGACACGCACTTGACCAGTTTTTATTTACTGCCTCGATTTTTTTTCTCTGCATTATGACATTGACAGACATACTAGAAAGGCAACATGTTTGGCGTTTGTGTTGCTAACGCAACTATAATTTATTAAACGGTGATTATGACTACTAACGTATGTAGATATCTACTATACGTATCTATAGCTATGAACAAACAGATAAGTATCGGTTAATTTATCACTAGTGTTGGAACCAAATGAGTTTACTTTTGACAGCACTTTGACATTGACGCTCTAGTAATGAACTCTATCTGTTACACTGACGCGCGAATGTGACAGCCCGCGTCTTTTGTTTTTTTATTAGGACGCTTACCTTATTTTGTGGATTAAAATCATCATCATTTTCTTTGTCATTATGTTTCTTAAGCCTTTGTTCGTGCTTCTTTTGTTTTAATGCAAGTTTATTTTATTTATTGGATATTTTTCAAATTATAAACTTAGCTGCATCAATTCTGAAAAAAATTGTAGCGAATTTCGCAAGTTGAAGTTTTACATTCCTACCTATAACCAAAGCTGGATGTGTAAACATTGTGTACATATTTAATAGTAGATTATGCACCGAGGGGCTAAAGTTGTGTCTTATGTCACGGGCGTCATATTGAATCTCGAGCGCAATGAAAGATTCGGGATTTAACTCCCGAGCGCAGCGAGGGAGTTAAGAGTTTAACTCACGAGCGTAGCGAGGGAGTTAATACAAGAATCCTGAATGCAGCGAGGGATTCAAGCTAGCCCAAGGCAAAGACACCTTTAGCCCAGAGGAGGATACTCTACTTTTTACACCTACTGTGAGAAAATAATTTTAATGTTATTCCATTCCTTTTAAAAAATGGTTCGTAGTTATCTAATTATTCTTACAATATTATGTCTTCGAAAACATGGCAACGATATGAAGAAGCAGTCGTTATGATTTTGTAGGAAATCGAGAATATCATCCACGCGTAGTATGGGTTTCGAGAATAGCTTTCCTCTTTCTGGCACCAAAGGGTGTTTGTTAGTACTATACTGCCAATTTAGCTGAGCATGTGAGATTCCAAGTTCAAATCACATTATTGACCAGCGGGTCATAATGAAATCCAGTACAACATTATTGACCGGCTGTGCCCCCGGCCATTAATGACTCACTTTGGGTTAAGGTTGCTTGACATATAATTTGACATTTTCGAGCAGGTGGTGTGAAAACATATTTTGATGGCTATTTCAGTTGTTACGCATGATTCCATCTACTTCTAAAATTAAACTAAACTCAAACTACTTAATTCATTAATTCATTCACTGAATAGCGCTCAGCCTATTATAGACAGCTGGGTCTAAAGGCATGGAATTTTACACGAGAGCTCGTTTTAAAAGGGATTTAAAACAAATCACACCATAAAAATGTTAAATAGGGGATGAAACTTTGTAAAGAGGTTCGCCAGTTCGACTCGTAGCACTTTATTGACTACAAGTAAAACAACAATGAACAATGATCATGTAAGTCCTATAAAACGAATCCTTATTGAATTAATCAACATAACTAAAGTCTATTTCAAAATCGAATCATTTAAAGTTAGTCAAAAAATCAACAACGTACGTCATCTCATATGAAAGCGCATACCTAATGACACGCTTCCCCAGGATGTCCAAGAGTTATGGTCACATTGCTACTGAGGTATGTTATCTAGCAATGATTGGTTGAAACATTAAGTATATGTTTCTGTGAGAGGATGTCGTTAAAAACGGACTTCATTACCTTTTTAGCTGTATGATTTATAAGTTAGATGTACATATTCTTGGGTAATTTTTAAGATGTCATGCTGGTAAATGAGTATACAGGGTGCCTGAAGTATCATTACTGCCTATGGACATCCGCTACACCAGGGTTGTTGCTAATGGGTACATTATCAATTTAACGAATTGTCTGTGAGAGTTAAGGCGAAAGCGGCAGGGCCGTCCGCAAATTTCAGTCACGTTTTTTGCAATCATCAATACAACTCTCTATGTAAGTTTATTGAATGACTATTACATGAAATCATGATATTTGAGGCCAATTCTAACTCATGGAGTTGTTTTGCTGATTTAAATGATTTTGTTTCTGGAAAAACATACAGGCTGTACAAAGACCCATCACATAGCCGTCAATGGCCCGTGACGGCACCGTTGGCCCAGTGGTTAAGCGATTGACTGCTGCGCTACGTGTCGCGGGTTCGATTCCCGCACGGAACAAATATTTGTATGACCTACAAGTAGTTGTTCCGGGTCTGGCTGTTTGTGTGTGCGAGTTTAAATGTTTGTAAACGCACCCACAGTACAAGAGAAATTCCTAGTGTCCCCACACTAGGAACTTGTCCTGTATTGTGGGTTTGAAAAAAAAATATATCTGTTCCCTACATTTATGTTTGCATAAACCTATAAAATGTAGGGAACAGCAGATTTTTTTTTTGTGATTTCAGGTTTGGTCCCATAGTAAAAGTTGTTCATAATGATGAGTACAATGACCCTTTAAAATATTGCCCATGAATTCAATTTCACCCTGTATATATGAATATGAACTGTTCGCTGCTAAATTCTCAAGAAAACATCCACATCGATAAAAATTCTAGTCCAACTTATCTATAGATATATCGGTTACTCCAATATCCTGTCCATGAAAGCCATCACGCGATCAAATATGCATACCGAAGTAATATTCCCTAACGATTCAACGTTTACAGTTCCGGCCACTCAAAGGGGAATGCAATCGATTTTGCACACTTTTCCACAAGTCCGCGCATGTCCTGTTTTCTATACTACCTAGAGATAAGACAAGCTGGTTTATTATGCTGAGCTTTCTACGTGTTCTGTGGATTAGCAAGCAAATCGTGTAACCAGTGAAAGTGCTTTGACGGTGTTAAAATTTGCTTGGATTCTGATAAGTAAAAGTTTTTATATCTAAGTATTATATTGGTACGGTTTTAGAGCCCAGGCAAATGATCCGAAACTAGTTAGGTACAAAACAGCAACATCTAGATAGCATTAAAAGAGCTTCCGGTGTGGTTTGGAAGTACAGTAGACCACACGTCAGTGGTAGCAAACCCAGTATAAGGTGGCTTCTTATTCTATTGAAACCCGTATTGAGCTAAGCCAGCTCAAAGTCACTGACGTGCGGTGGACTGTACGTGCGGCCCTGAAAGAAATCATCTAACAATCTTGCAGACTGATTAATTTGTTAATTCCCTCGTAAAATTTCAGTACCTACCTACAGCTCATGCCAACCCGAGGACCATTTTTCATGCCTTCGCTACAATTTTCAGCATGATAAGGTTTTTCATGATAGCAGAGGGGCAATTCTCGTACTTAAAAAACGTTCAAATTCAAGTCACAATCTCATCTCAGCGACAATCAATGTCAAAAACTTGTCAAAATGTATGTAAATTAATTGTATTTTTGACAGATTGATTCTGAGATCAGACTGTGAACGTTCTTAAAATGACGGGAATTGCCCCTGAGATCTTTACAATGCCTACATTGTAAAGATCTCAGGGGCAATTCCCGTCATTTTAATTAGTGGGAATTAGTTAGATAAATCGCAAACATAACCTATTATGTTTGCGATTTATCTAACTAATTCCCACTCAACTGAATGTTTCCTGTTATAATCATCTATTTCCATGAAGTCTATCAGTTTTTAAGTCGTTATGTATTTTTACTAAATCATTTACTAATCTAGTCTAGTGTCTTGAATGCGTATTATTTAGAACATCTAGATTCTACATTTTCATTTTAGAAGACTCTCAGACGAAGTATGAATATAGAACATGTTTACAAGCTACCCAGGTGCTTCACCCGTGTTACAAGTTGGTTCTTGAAACTATAATGTATGTCTCTCTAGGGTGTATTACATATACGAAACGGACAGGTTTTTTCTGTATTTTTAGAGAGAATCCTTTTATGAATTTGTTGAGCATGAAGGCTGTTTGTAATTAGTTGAGTGGTTTGGTGTAGATTATTATCTTATTCACATTTTCTGTAACGAGAGGGAAATAAATGCCGCTAAAATGATGTATTCTCAAGAATCGATACCGATTTTTCACCAAATCAGAGACAATCTTTTATCAAAGTGGTTTATCCTAGGGTGTTCTTTCGCCGTAACATATTTTGACATCTCTTTCTTTTTATACTACCATGGTTTATGTAGCTAAATTAGGTATTTATTAAATACCTATGCAGATCTATATTCTCATGCAAGGGTAGAGCTATCCCACGTTGAATATATGGGAATTTCCAATGCATTAGGAATAACATTGACATGAAGTTACGTACGCTACAGCTAGTACTTACAGTAACGCATACACTGCCGTGCAATTTAAATACAATTACGTATCTAGAAGGCGGGACGTTCTCACAGAAAGCCCCGTATTTTCCAACAATGAGCGGCAGTTAGGAAGCGGTACACTGCAGTGCATTGAAAGTACAAGTGTGGCACTGGAGTGCAATGCGTGTATAATGTCGTGCACCACAGGGCGTGACCGACGCGGTTTGAGTTTGACAATCTTGGCGTTAAGTTAGGGCTACTGTTATGTTACTGTCACCTGAGAATTGGTCGTCATGCTTTGAAATAAATGCATCGAGTACCTATTAGGTAGCTCGTGTTCAGGAATTTAATATCTGTCACTTGTAACTAAGCTGTCTAAAGGCTGTTTTGGCCAACGCTGTTTAATTTAATTTTAATTTCTTTATCCGAGTCCATTTTATCCAAATACCTTTTTATATACAAATGTCTGACGTTGGAAAAATCAGCTTTACATTTATCGATGGCCTTGCTTCACACGACGACGTTATATCGCACTTCACTGACCTTTTGACCTACCTTAAATATTCAACTATTTAATAATATTAGCCAAGACTAAAACGTTGTAAGGAAAGATGCCATTTATTTTATCTTCATTTTAACTATTATTACTTTGACCGAGATACGGAGAAAACATTTACAAAATAGTAACAATCACCTAACACTTTAAAGATAAAATGTTTGTAATACCCCGATTAAATTATACAAATTTGGACTGGCCGCTTGTTAAAAGCATATTTTAATGTTACCAAACATACCATAATTGCGACATGTTCGACAGCCCTATGTTGTTCTGCAACATACGGACCATTGGGTAAACTGTGAAATGTTTACCATTAATGTGGCCTCAAGTGTACGGAATTATATTTCTATAATTATGGTGCAATTATTTTTTCCGCCAGTTTTCCGGTTCTTCGTGGTCAATAAGCTTGTGATTTGAAAACGTTTTGTAATTTAAATGTTTTATTCTAGATTTATATCTAGACTTGCTTTGATAATTCTAGGATGTATGAAGTATTCATAAAGTATGAACGAAGGGAAGGAAATGCCGTTTTCTTTTGTATACAGTTTAGTTCAAGCAACCAGGGTTATTGTTCGAAGTAAGTAGTTCCTTGTACATAAATAATGCGTAGATTATACTGCAATGCTACTGAATTATAGATATATACTTCAGGGCAATGACCTACATTCAACGTTCTATGAATGATATAATTTTCATGCTTATTGTTATATACTATTTTGATGTAGGTACGGAAATAGATTATTTATAAAATATTAAAGTCATTTTGTTGGTTGCCAATGCGACATATTTGTCGTAAAATGCCAAAATTGACAGATTTCCACGACAGTAATTGCTGTTTAGTAAAACATAAAAACGTCTTGTTTTTTTTTTATGGTATGATTGTTGCTTGTCGGTTTTACAGGTTTCTGGTTTCATAGGTACCTACATAGTGCTATATACCAGTTACCACATAAAACCTTATATATAAGGCTTTAGGCGCTTTGTCCGGACAACGTTTATAATAATAATGATATGCATAGATAGATAAAATGCGTAGTTTATTTAAGCTTCACCAATAGATAAATAAATTAAAATAATACTGCCTGTAGAAGTTTACGACGAGTCATAAAATGTATGCCTAATAACGATAATCAATGTCATAATAATTTAGTACTACAGCGACAAGCAAAGCTGTCGGTAGACAAAAGCCACAGCCTTCCAATAAACTTTGCAAGTTCATCGATAACACTAAGTGAACTGACTTCGAAAGGCTCGTTCACACGCGTAGCGCATATCAAATAATAAAAAATAAAAATAAAACTTTTTTGCTAAAAACGTTAGTTTTTTTTATTATCATTATCAAAACAATTATGTTATTTGAATATCAGTCTGAAATAGGGGTAGGGGCTCGTGACTAAGCCATAACAGTCACACGGGTCGATCTTCAATTTTTAAAGTTAAGCAACTCTTGCCGAGGTCGGCCCATGGATGGGATTTATTACAAACCGAGAACCCTCCGTACCTCGGAAAGCACGTTAAGCCGTCGGCCACGGTTGTCATTTGCAGATCATTGACAGTCGTTACGGGCAGTAGAAGTCCTAAAGCCTGACTGACTAGTCTTGCCAAGGGGTATCGTGTTACCCAGTAACTGGGAAAGTAACCCAGTAACTCTAACGTCCACAAAGAGGTCAGAGTTGCTCTATGTAAATATTGGTATTCAGCTGCATTTGGCTAGACTGAATGCCGACTCAAACCTGCTTGGGAAAACTAGGCAGATGATGAATATCACTGCCTGAAATAATAATACTACACAAGAAAAGCGTCTCCTTACACTGGCTACAGTGATTAATTGAACGTTTTAAGCCATCGAGGTTAATGCGTGCGCAATAGGTTTAGCTCTTGCAACCACTGTGATACTGTATCGGTGCTAATCATCACATTTAGCACGGCTCGATTATCATAGTATAATAGGATATCGCGCACGACCCTAAGGCACCGTTCGTCGCGCGGCGAGCGGTGCCTTAGGGTAGCGTGCGATTCGCGTCGCGTGTCGTACCTGTTTGTAGGAGCCTTAGCACTGCAGCTGACAGTCCCCCTGAGTTTGTTGTGGTCTTTCTTCTCAGAGTAGGTCGGATATGAAACACCGACCTCATCTAGTTTTAAAACATAATTTATCGTTGGCGTGTACCATAAAAGTGTTTGTTGCAACCAATTGACGGCTATAAATATAATTTAACATTTTACCATGTATTTATTATTTAACCCTTAAAATCCTCCAATTCCTAATCCTACTGTTGCGTATTCAACGTGAAGCAGAAATTAAACTCAAAACCATTTCAATATCAGCCGGTACTGAAGTGTGACATAATCTCTAAATCATGCATGGAATATAAAACAAGTTATAATATATATTTATGTACAGTTTTATTGATTGTATAAACACATTACGGCAAATGGATGACTCATTATGATTACGTGTTAGGGTTGTAACAATAGATTTATTATTACAATGGCTTGATAAGTTATCGCGTGGTTGTAATTTAGCATAAGCATAGTCAGCCTATAATGTTCCCACTACTGGGACACACGCATCCTCTCTGTCAGAGGGAGTGGGCTGTAATCCACCACGCGAGCCCAATGTGGGTTGGTAGATGTCACGTGTCTTCAAATTTTTGGTTCTACGACATGCCGGTTTCCTCACCTCACGATGTTTTCCTTCACCGTTTAAGATAAGAGCAGTGGTGTTGAAATTATTTACACAAAGTAAAGCGCCTGCCTGGCTGGGTTCGAACCCACGACCTACATACAACTCGTACCTAAGTCCGTGTTTTGTTTTTTGGATTAAAATTTGGATTTTGTTCTCGATTGATGCAAAATGACCAATTGTGATATTTGCAGTAGATATTCAGATTTGGAACTAAGCCGTTCAATGGCGATAGGCTTTTTCTTAATTGACATAATTTCGTCCAATTACTTATCGAATTAAGGTTGCATCATAGTTTGTACGGAATGGGCTGCCGATTTACTCAGTAAAAATCTCACTCTGAACACGTAGGTAAAGTGCATTCTCATTTAAAAAAAATATCACGAATTCCGTACCTACAATCAAACCTACACCTACATACAACACAAAAAGTAAAAACAAACGGTTAGTTTCAACTAACGACTACACGTGCACGGATTAATTACGGTAAGAAAACAATATTATTGAACGAGGGTGCGCAAATATTCAATAATTTACCGGAAAATATAAAGAAGTGTGATAGTTTAAACATATTTAAAAAAAAGCTCAAAAAACATGTATGTATCCTGTAACGTTGCCAACACCCTTGAGGCAAATATTATACATATTATTATCTATTTAGATAGAAGCACTCTGTATCTCATTTTAAGTGAACTGTTAATTAAGTTATTAAATTAATTAAGTTCTTATGAGAATAAAATTCTTTAAGCCTAAGTGAGCTTGACGTGCTAGGGATTGACGACATAATTGACAGCCCACTTCACGTAACTATAATAGGTATTGTGTATTTATTGAATTTCGTATTGTATATTTTATCACCGGTTGACGACATCACGTCAGCGCCCACTGTCGCTGAAAACCAGCGCTGGGGCTCTGTCTCGCATAGGGTCGTAGCATTAAGCTAAGCGATGGCCGTTTTGCGTGAATGTGACGCATATTTTCCTCCAACTTGTTATTTTTTGTGTATGTGTTCGTTCTCTGCGTCATGTTTACCGCAAATAAACGTATTTTCTTTCTTTTTTTTTCATGTTTTCACGGTGTGATTTTTAATAGTCTCCTGAGCGTGTTCCGAGACCGGTGGGACTCCCCTCTGCTGCGCCACTGGATAGGATCCACACCAGTTGAGGTCCCTTATTTGAATTACTAACACTAGTCTTTAAGTAATTTTGTAATACTAACTCTATGGACTCATGTCTAATTAATAGTTTTAAATTTAAATTTACAGAATATACCGTCTGATCATCTCCCGATCTCATCGAAAGATAGAAGTTGTGACGTAAAATTTTGGCTTTCATTTAAATTCGAAGAAAAAAATAAATGAGATTCAATTTCGATGCGACCCACAGGATATTACAACATTAATAAACCATTAAGGATTCAATAAAACGTTGAGCAAGTAAGCGTTTAAGTATATAAAAGGCATAAAATATGTTTCGCAGAAGATTGCATTGAGATTTAAGTACCTGTATTTCAAGACAAACTAGTCTGGTAATAATGTTACAAGAAGCTTGGTATTTTCATAACCTTACAATTTAAACCTGAAAAGAATTGTGTTACTCCTTAAACGATTTCCTCATTCTTGGGTGTAGTGTAGTATGAATTGGAGACAATGGTCAGCACCATAGGTATTCCTTTCTGCTAATTAAAAAAAAAACAAACTGGAAATTGACTGACCGGTTGGTGCAGTTGGTAACGACCTTGCCTTCTGAGCTGCTGGTCCCGGGTTCGATCCCCGGACAAGTCAAACATTTGTGTGCATGAACATGTCTGTTTGACCTGTGTCTGGGTGTGTATATGTATATAAGTATATATATCAGTCATCAGGTTACCGTAGTACATGCTCTGCCTAGTTCGGGACCTGAAGACCTTGTGTGGATGTTGTCTCATATTTATTTATTTATTTATTTTCTCCAAAACCTGAATTACGAGGAAATAAAAAGCCTCATACAAACTTAATATGTCACATCCTCCGCATACACATACACGCACCCTTCCCACACACACACAGACGTACGCACCTCCACACCCTCCCTCACACACACCCACTTATACTGCTACAACTATTATTAATAAATGTCTAGTTCTAGTTTTATTATTATTACATGTTTATGTCTAGTTTCTACCTATATGTATAACCAAAATGGTTGTTATGGAACTCACTTTAGCTTTTCGCTCCTGGGGTGGGCGCTAATAACAGCGACGCAGTAATTACTAAACTAACGCAGTAATAACGTACACAAAAATTGTTATATGTGTGTTTTTGTTCCAATAAAAATATTTGTATTTGTAATAATAATAAATTGCTGTCACGTAATTATCGGCCAATCATTGTGACTTTTTCCCTTAGTCCAGTCATTGAGTAGGCACATTTTCAGTAATGTGTTACGCTAATTGATGACAGTCAACCAGATGTATGAAAGTAAACGAAGCGAAAGGAGCATTTGAGGGTCATAGCTGGTGGCGTTCTGTGGTATCTGCGTACCTACACCCGTGAGATAAGGCGTGAGTTTATTGTATGTAATAATTTTAAGTGATTACCAATATAACCAAGTACCTAGGTTCAAACAGAATTTTCTTAGTATTTTTGGACGAAATAAACCCGGTTCAGCAATTTTTCTATTGTTTAATAAATGTCAAGTGTTGACATAATTGTGACTCCTTGGAGATTTAATTAAGGAACAAGAGGTATCATATTTCATCTCACTCCCTGGAGGAATCGTCTTGTAATTAGACAAAGAAAATAACTATCACTTACAAGAATCTTAGAACAAGATTGAATATCAAATACTAACAAACAAGACAATAAACACGTTTTGTAAAAGAAGAAGGAGAAAAGATTGAAAGTTCAAAATATACTAGTACATATATTTTGGGAGGCCTAAAATACTAAATTATTATGAAATCAATTTATTATTTGTTTATTTATTTGATACTTTAAGCACACTAATGTCTACAGGCGGACTTAATCCCATAGGCATTTTCTACCAGTCAACCTTTGGGTGATGCAGAGACAAACAGCGGTAGATGCAATTTATAATGAAAATTTAGGAACAAATATTTTTAAATACACCCACACATTGTATATACGCATAAACCTATTAAGACTATAAATATAATAAAAATACCTAACTATATACAAATATAACACGAATATATTAAAAACAAATAAGAAAAACAATGAGAAAACATTTTGTGTTCTGCCGTTGTTATTCAATTGTGAAATTTTATAACAAACAACGGACAAGGATAATTTAATTAGATCGGAAAAACAATTACAAAATATGCAAATCAAAAGCAATTAAATAGTTTAATTACTCTGTGAGTGTAATCAGATTTCACTTTCATTGGCCATTCAAATGAGCGATCATAAATTAACAAAATTGACTCTTTATACTGTCCCACCTTTAATTCCCTTTTATGGAAAACACCATTTCACAGAATGACAAATGGGCTCCCAAATCACCTTCATCCTACCCTACCACACAGTAAAGGGGCAACCAGACTGCAGCCGATCGACATCAATCGTTGACATCGACTGTTAAGTCCAATCCAGTGTCGTGCATAGCAGCCGGATTAGAAGTAAACGTTTGCATTCGACGTGGATCAATGGTGTGTATTTGACCAGTAACTATCGTCCATACCAATCGATGGTCGGTCGTTCAAAGATTGACCATCATCATCATCATCTTCCTGCCCTTGTCCCATGTTACTTTACACGCAACACGTTTCCTCTTCCATTCTCCCCTGTGCAAAGATCGACCATCGATCGATAGTGGAATATTGAAAATGGTTCATGTTTCGACGCGATTAATATCTAAGTACTCCAACGCCGACGTCGATCGACCGTAGTCTGATTGTACCCTAAAAGGCATAGCGAATACAATTGCACTGTCCACTAACGTCTGTACACGGCTTTACGGCTTGGAATAACCGGATCTCAGTAATGCGGTGTCGCAACAACGCGTTCAAGGACGCGCACTGACCGCCGCGGTCGGCGAGCGCTTTCACTATCAGCAGTTCACGCACCGCGTAATTGGATTAGTATTGACTAAGACCGTGTGCACGCACAAATATGAACTGGCATTCAAATTATAGGTTTATTACGGAGTAATTGATGTATGATGGCCAGAGTTCATGTAACATGGGCGATTCTTTTTTGGAGGTCTTTTGGTATAAAGATATGTATGACGAAATAAGTAAGTAATTTATTATTGAGTTAGAATTCTCATTGAAAGATGATCAGTTTAAGCTCACTAATTGCATTTACACACTTACCTGTTAGTCGGTTTCGTATAGCATCAAGATAATTATCGGGATATCTATTGGTATACAAACAAACAAGCAATAAAACAGCTCTAACATTAGAGCTTATAAAACTACAGGCCTAAACTCCTGAGAGTTAGGTAAAATGAGTACCTACAATACCTAAATATGTACAAGGTTGCTATAGCAACTAGCTCTTTCACTACATAATATAACACTTCAACTTGTTCATAAGCACTTTTTCATTAGTGAAATAACTCACTTTAAGGATTACTTCTGGTGTACGGGTAAAATTTTGAATTTTCCAACGATTCGAGCCGTGAAAAATGAAAATAAGCGAATTCATTGCCAAAGTTGGTTTTTTTTAACGAATCTGGGACACGTTCCATTAAATTGTAAGGACCTTTAGTGCGAAGTTCATCGTCATCATCAACCTACAGCAGTGGACGGCTGGACATAGGCCTCTCCAATTGCACGCCATTTAGCAAGTTGCGATTCTCAGTAACTCTCATCCAGCTGCTACCAGCCACCCAGCGAAGATTGTCGTTCCGCCTAGCCTGAGGGCGTCCTACCATAATAAGCGAAGTTAATTCATCGTAATCTAAGGTTTTATTATGAGTTTGGGTAGATAAAACTGAATCATTATTTTAAGCTGTTTGTCTGGTCTAGAATTAGAGTTTCGCCGCCATTGTTTTAGAAAAGTATTAAGTATAATTATAAAACGGAGAAGGGTTATTCTATGATTTGAGACTAACAGTCTTTCGGGTTTATTTTTTTACTGATCTCATTTTTTAAACTAGCTAAGCACTAATTTCAGTGAGAGTAAATTTCCTATACATTTTTCAGTAAAGCGTTCTAAAGATAATAACTATCACCGATATTTTATATCTAACGACACATGTTTATGTCTATGAACGTTATGTACTTTATGAGCTATAAAAAGCGGCTCCTCTAACTCTGTCGTATACATGACCACAGAGGCCAAACATTAAAGACTTTTAAACTGTTTATTGGCACTTAGATCTCCACCTGACATAAGGGTATCCCGCAAATCCATACACAGTCCAGCATAACTATTCACGAACACTTGATATGTTTCCGTGCCAAATCGAACATCAATCAATGTTATCAAAAAATACTCTATTGCTGTTCACAGATTAGAATACCCCAAACATTTTGACAGTTTAAACCAAACATATGTAGCGGTATCTACATCGCCACTTGCAAACTACGCATTACACTGACGTCACGCAAAATCCTGCATCGCGCAAGCAGAGTTTACCGCGCAAATAGAATATACATATACAACGTCCCGACATCAATCGTCGGGCGGTTGCCCACCAGACACAACACTCGTCTGGTCGGAAGATCCTCCCTTTCCTATGGAAGTATGAGTGAACTTTACACCCTGTTCCTCGTACCTCTATATATAACCGCTATTCTTCCGACAGCTATTTGCTGTCGGGGACTCGGCTAATCAGGTAACCGAAAATGTGTCATTGTCGATTCTGAGACCTGTTTTTAATCCTATAGCATAATCAGCCTATAAAGTTCCTATTGCTGGGACACAGGCCTCCTCTCGGTGAGAGAGAGTGGGCCATAATCCACCACGCGAGCATGCGGGTTGGTAGATGTCACATGTCTTCGATTTTTTGGTTGTTGGACATGCTGGTTTCCTCACGATAGTTTCCTTCACCGCTTTGAGAGCAGGTGTGATGAAATAATTTACACAAGGTAAAGCGCCTGTCTGGATTCGAAGCTACGACCTACAATTCGTCCAGTCATATAGAATATAATAATACATATTATACTGTCGGTAGACACATCGTTAATCATGGCAGGTCATAAATCAATATGTAAATGAATTCGAATGTCAATTGTCATACTTTTTTGTTAAATATATTTTGCACCAAACCGATCGAACCACGACGAAACAAAATCAGTCTTTTTTATTTCTAATGTCTGTAAAATATCGCTTTTAGCGATAAAACCGCCCATTGTGTCACCCTATGTAAAATTTCTACATATATAATATTATCTGTAATTTGTACGGTGTACATAATAAAGAGTATTCTATTCTATAAAATATATGTTTTCAATCAATCCTGATACATAAAGTAAATATAAGAAATAGTGAACTAATTATTATTGAATACTTTTCATTCTCTAGTTAACACAGTTACAAAAACTTTTAGCACATTCTCTAAGTGCGTGTGGCATAGTTACATGTCTACATTTATTTAGAAGATTTTAATCTGTCCGAAGGATACGTTCGCTTTCACTACCACGCGTCCAAGCTGTACGTAATTGGCTTGTTATGGTCGAACAGGCTTGTACGCCTACTCGCCTACGGTCATATCTGTAATGGCGATACCATTTGAATGAAAGGGAAACAGCAATAAATACAGTATCAGTTTCGATATTAATGGTTGAGTTACGAAATCGTACTTTGGTGGTGTTGTCGTGAAACAATATCAAAATTGGCAGCAGAACTGATAGGTAGAAGAGTAGGTAGGTACCTACTATTTTATGTATACTAGGTATTCATTCCATAAGAGGATAGTGGGTACTATACGGTCTCCACGGCCTTGTATCATCTACCTACCGGGATTATCAATGAAATGAAATACGTATTTATATTAATCTCATAATATTCCAAGAATAATCAATGCTACTCGTTTTACATCATGACGCTCTCTGTCAGCTCTTCAACCTGGGTCTCTATTCTTTTCTAATCTTCTAAATACCCGTGTGGGTGTTCTTGTTGAAATCTTTGATTTTTGCAGTATCCTAAAAAGTTTACCATTCATTAGTTCTGTTTAATGCCGAGCAATGAACTGTTCTATTCAGAACTTTATTTTAAATCAAACCATCGTTTTCATAACAGCTAAAATCGTTGACTGAACTGAACCAGTGCCCGCAATGAGCAGTCAAAGGGGGAATCTCAATGCTTGACAGACAGATTGATGATAACAAAATTGTAGTTATTTGATGACCGGAGGACGCATCTGATGTCCTCTTGACAGACCACATCCTCTTGACGTTATTCCTAAGGTATCTTTTATGACATCGAGGTGGGAAAATGGTATATTCTTTGCAAGTAACTTTTAGATCTACATCAAACCGATTACCTCAATTTATTATTTGAACCACACCCAAAGGCCAATTCCCGTAATTAAAAACGTTCAAAATTAAGTCGCAATCCCATCTTAACGACAATCAAATGTCAAAAATTTAGATAAACGCCATAACATTTTTGACAGATTGAGACTGAGATTACAATGCGAACGTTCTTAAAAATACGAGAATTGCCCCTCTGTTTGTAAACTAGAAATAGTACATTACTGCAGCGGCCAGCAAAATAGGCATTGATGGACGTACGTGTAAATGAGGGCCAAGGCAAAGCCGAGGCACACATAATATGTAAGTCCATCAATGCCTAGTTGTGTCTAAGGCTTGTATAGTAACTAAAAAAATAACGCGCGGTAATTAAAATACAATTACTTTTCAAAATCAATGACGAAGAACAATATTTTTTCACCCTTAAAGTGTTCATTTGTTTCAATAAACAGCTTTCTATTTGCAAGCGAGTTCGAAATTTAAATAAAACCTTTGATAAGTTACCTCCTTGGTTGCCATGTTTTGGAGTAAAAGATCGTTCCATTTTTTTATTACACGATAAATATGAGTTTACTATGTAATTTATTTGGCCGCTAAACAACGACAGATATGGATTTTCATACAACTTTTGCCGGCCGCTGCTCGCATGTATTTGGCCAGTACAGCAATTTCGATTTATCTCGAAGAAGGTTGTCAAAATAATGCTCAAACATGTTTGAGAAAACAATTGAAATAACCAGTAATTTTTTGTTTTGCTAGCAGTTTCATGCACAAAATTGATGATTATAGATATGGTCATATTTACCATGAGACTCGTGAGAATTGGCGTAAAAACACCTAAGATCGATAGAAAATATTCCATTTGACTGTGGGAATTAAGGAAAAGTGCCGAGGAAATAGTTACGTGAATTTATTACTTTAAAGTTTGCACATAGAAAGTATTGCTTGGTATCCGGTATAATAAAATTGTAAAGTAATCAGGAGTTATGCTAATTATTTGGTTTATTTATTGCCTTTTTTCTATGACTCATAACTAACTACTACTAATCCTATGAATAATAACATATCGGTACAACTTGTGGTGTCATTTTGCCATTCATTCTGGTAACTTTCTGCTTTTAAGGTGCAATTTATATGGGCTATTAGCCATGGTGATTAAGTGATCAGTTTCAAATCAGTCTGTTTGTACCGCAGTCACAGGTTTATATCGAGTTTATTAAAATCAAAGGAAGACATAGCTATCTATGTCTACCTTCTGATGTACAGACTTCTTGCAAGTCCCATAGGTCACATGTAATCGAAAATAATGCTTTAGAGTCCTCTAGCAGTGCTGTCATCTGCCAAAGCGACAAGCCACGTTAGCCTTAGTTAGATTGAAGATTTCTTTCATATATTTTTATCTTTTGTTAATTCGTTAACTCAGGTGTTAGATAATTTAACTAAATTACTCAATTCTAAGGTCTTGAACCTCACGAGCCCCAGTCGTGCTTAACTGCTGAAGTAATACCTGAAACAAACAAACAAACAAACTTAAAAGTTTATAATAAAAATCACGCGAACCATTCTAATTTTAGAGGTTAGCTAGTACCGATCAATCATGAAACGATTAACATGCAAATAATTTTTAATAGTCTTCACTTTCTAAATTGTATTAAAGTGTTTACGACCGTGGGTTTGCAATTACAGCGGTTCTCAAAATATTACGAACTTATTGGTAACGTTTGTGAGTAATTAATTAGAAAACAAAACGTTTCTGTATTTATATTGTTCTTTTATTATAAAAGTAGTTGTAAATTATTTAGGGTTCTTAAAATAAATGCAGGAGCAGGAGCAAGTTCTGTCGTTCTTGCTCGTCTTGATGAGGAAAGACCTAAGTAGGGTGCACGGTGTTATCAACATTGAAAACGGATGCGGACAGTTTGCGCTTGACAACAGGTCTAGGTTATTTTATTACCTACTGTGATTGCCATACATTTATGCTTATTGTTGTTATAGCTAAGTCTTTTCATCTATTCATTCATTATGCATTGACGAGAAAGAATAATCTTAGACACCTACATGTAATAAAAGAACCCACTAAATCAGCATGTCGCAAAACACAGTAAATCTTCACCAGAGTAAATAAATTAACGTAATCAGTTCATGATCAAACATTTCTACACAATCTGTGGTCGTTAGCGCGAAGTAATTTGCCGCCCAATCCACGCAGGTCGATCGTTGCGTCACCGCAGCGTAGTCCACATCAATCACATTACGCAATAGTTCCTGAGATGCGCGCTAGAGGCTAGACTAACGTGTGGATTGTGAATTTGTGATGCAATATAGACACTGATTTTGTAGGAAATAGTCGTGTGGTGTGATCTTTGACGTCATCGGATTGCTTTGATGTTGGAGGTTGTGTCCGAACATGGATGCACCAATTTTACTTCCACGCTCATTATAAAAGTCAGAAAGTTAGTAAATCGTTGATAGATACAGTAGCTAAATGACGGGTATGGACTTTTTTATTTCCCCTAAAGTTGAAATTTATTTTGCATTCTGATTCAAACATACACCACCTCTGAAACCATTAGAAAAGCTTTTCCACATTCTACTATTAATAAACGAATCTAAATAAAGCAGAACCATTCAAAACTAGAACTACTTAAACTTATTCAATAGCAATTAAAACCCACTGTGGCGTGAATAATTAATTATAGTCGACGCCCGCGATTGAGAGCCACTGACATAAATAACTCTGACATGTCAGAAGTCAAATGCAGTGACCTTGTAATGGCGTACGACGGCTTTAAATACAAGTGCTTTTGGTTCCGCTTGACCCTTTAATATGTTGAATGGATAATTGAATGAGGATTTATAACCTGATTGAGAGGTTAAGGTGCATGGGATACGGATGTGTTGGTTTTCAAAGATGGACCTGGGTGCTGGTTAGTAAATAATCTACATCTACACTAATATTATAAAGAGGAAGTTTGTAAGTTTGGATGTAGGAGGTTATCTCCGTAATGATTAATCCGATTTAAAAAAAATCATTTACTGATAGAAAGCTACACTATTGCCGAGTGCTATAGGATATATTTTATTCTACAGTTGGCTTCCACGTGGACGGAGTCGCCGACAGAAGCTAGTCATAAATAAATACTGATGTATCACAAGCCCATACGTTAAAGTAGAAATTTGTAAATGTTTATCGTTCATCAACTCAATCCTTCGTAAATTCATATCATCTTGATTTGTGTTTCAAGATAATTATTTTCGAATCAATTATCAGCATATCTTATCACTTATTTGAGATTTACCGAAATACAATCTAGAACCAAGACGCATCAAACCTCAATCTACTGCATTCCTAGATTTTTTTATATAAACTAGCTGTCTCGATCCTGTAGGGATATCGGGATAAAAAGTATCCGGGTCATGGTCTACCCATGTGCTAAATTTCATCTAAATCTGTTAAGCGGTTTTGGCGTGAAAGTGTAACAAACAAATATAGAAAAAAAAACAAATCTTTTCTCTTTATAATAAATATTATAAGTTTAGATAGAAATTGACAATGTAATACAAACCAATTATAATTAATGACCTAAAATTTTAATCAATTTTAATTTAAATTATATAAACAATATACATAATTATATAATTGAACAATAATAACCTAACCTAACTATAACTATTAACAAGCTAAAATTATGGCGTCAAAAATTCCTCCGCATCGCTGTCGACTGGTAATGTACCCAAGAGACTGGCGGCCACGTTACAACGTGGCCGCCAGTCCAGTACATGGCAATGCTTAAAGTAGATCAATGTCAATCAAGTAAAAAAATCGGAAAAATATTTAACATCATATTTAAGTAATTAATCCACTTTACACTTTATCTTAATTCATTGTTCCTCCAAAATCTTCGTTCAATTAAGGTCGCGAAGCATAAAATGGTAAAAAAAGTTGTCCAACACACGTGCAGGTAATTTAAAACTCGTTTACCAAGCCAATAATTATGTTTGTCGACTAACATTTTCATGTGAGAGGATGTTGTGAATTTTGCAAAGTGCACGGTAGGTAGGTCATGGAGTAAGAAGAAATGGAGCAATAAGTTACGAGGCTAATGTATACCGCTGTTTCCGGCAAAGATAAATGGCTTCTTCGCTTTAGTCTATCTACACGGTTGGTCTACCAGCCTCCTCGTGGATGTTTAAAGAACATCTGAGCCATTATTTCAATCTAATGGAGGTTTTAAAAAATACTACTTATTTACGGAATGGAAGTTTAGTCCAGGATCCAGTCTGATAATTTCCAAATACACACACACGCACATAATTATTATTAAAGGCCCGTGGCGAGTGAGTTGTTGCCCGAGATGTTACCATTTTATAAATATTATGTTTATTTAAACATTTAGAACTAGGTGCTGCGTATTTATTTTATTTCTTATTTTGTTATTTTTATCTTACCGTATGCTGCACCGGTTGACGTCGTTACATCAACGCCGGTGGTCACTGAAAACCAGCGCTGGGGCTCTGTCTCGCATAGGATCCTAGCATTATGCTGAGCGATGGCCGTTATTTGTTTACTGAAATTATCGTTTTTTTTTTCATTCTTTTCTATGATTAAAAACATAATGCAGTCGTCAATCTGCATTATATTTTCCAAAGAGTGATGACGGAATCAAGGGCTACCTCATCAATAATGCTAAAGAATTTAGTATAGGCCTTCGATCATTAAGGGAAGATTTCTGGCTGATAATGAATACGCGGGTATGGACGGCGGATAAACTTTGTAAATTGCTTACGGCATTCGTAGCTGACATAGACAGTCTGAAACTGCCACAACACTGATACAATGTCAACACAGTTTGACCGTAAGTATGGGAATTGAATTTTGAAGGAAAAAATGTATCAGCACTCCATTTGTTTTACATCTTGGTTATGGCTTACACCAATCTTGTAATATGTAATGATGTGACGTGTGAACAGTTTTGGGATGCTATTAAGTAGCCTTTTTTATGTCGCAAACGGCTGGATATAAAACAGAAGTTAAAAAAGTACACTGATTATAAAATTCGGAGCAGCACTAATGAATAACGTTTCCTGTAATCAGGAATGAAGACAGGTTTTAATTTAGTATAAGTGCCTTTTTAAGGTAAGATCGTGCAAGGTAAGAAAATGTTCAATCTAGATAGGGCACGTTTTTTAAAAGATACCATTCCACCTCATCTCTCTGTGCGGTTACCTGGCCAGAAATACATAGTTATTTTGCTTATATTGCTCTTCCAGGTTTTGACACTTCCCAAATTAGTCTTATTAGGCAGATGTGAGTGGAAACGCCGAGAGGGGTCATTGTACTCATCATTATGAACAACTTTTACTATGGGACCAAATATGAAATCGCGAAAAAAAAATCAGCTGTTCCCTACATTTATGTTTGCAGAACTCGTCAAAATGTAGGGAACAGCAGATTTTTTTTCGCGATTATATATTTGGTCCCATAGTAAAAGTTGGTCAGGTACGTAGTACTCGCAACCGGCGGTGGCGTGCGAGGATGACCAGATATATGAACGTATTCGAAGCAAAAAAAAAGAGTATGTAAGGATCGTAGCAGGTGCTTTCTGTCGTTTCTGTCTACCCCCGTGGGACGAAGGCGTGAGTACTTATCAAATGAGGCTTTGTTTCTACATCAGTACGTGACCACTAAAAATTATTGCGTTCCAACCTACGTTAGAAATTGATCTTCATCGTGGTATTTATTGATATCCACTTAAAGGTTAATTTGACACCCACTACACACCACAAACCAAAGGTCAATGCTGTATTCGAGATGAAACTTCAACCATCGTGGGCGAAGTCGCAAGGGACGCCTAGTTTAAAAGATGTATGACGTGATGGCCAAGGATGGGCAAAATCTATTAAAACATGATTTTTTTTCATTTTTCAAGTTGTTAATATTTTTATCTAAGATCCTGTTATTGTAACAGTAAAATTGGAAAAAAGGTCAATTAAAATTTTACCTACATTGGCCATGTTGATCACAGTAAATAATTGTTCATAAATATTTCTGCAAGAAACCACTTTTGTTTTTCTTTTGTGTTAGTCATAACTATTTATAACAAAAAAAATATTAATAACCACCTATCATATTCTATAATTTACACAGTTTTATGTACTAAAAATCATTTGGTTTTATTTATTTATTTAAACTTTATGCACAAGTAAAAAAAATACTGTACAAAGGCGGACCTAATGCCTGAGGCATTTTCTACCAGTCAACTTTAGGGTGATGCAGAGATATACCATGGCAGGTGCAAAATACGGGATAGATAGCTCGGAAATGACTATAAAATACCCTAACCAAAAACCTACTACTACTATAAATCCCTGAACCAATTCTACCAGCCCTGGTACCGCGTCAATCGGAGACGACTCATAACTTCGCTCCCTGTTTCCCCAAGAGACGTGACCGCTTCTATTTATAGTGAAAGGCCCATCAGCATGTATTTTTAGCGGCATATGAAGTACAAGGTTGTTTCCGCCATATTTTTAGTCTGATAGGCTAATTTGAGGATATTTGAGAAGGTTGGGAGTGGCTTGCTATCCCACGGAAGTCGTAAGTCCACTTTGGGATGATGTATTGCGTAATTGAAGTAAATCGTGAGTGCTTTCCAATTTTTCATATGAAGTGGCATGAAGTAAGAAGTAAGGGAACTCCTTCGTGGCGCAGGCAAAACAAAATTTCAAAATTTGTTAGCCCAATTCTTCGCCACTTCCATAGCATCGTTGCCGGTGGCAGCGCAGATGTCACTTTAACTGCGTCTTTTGGGCACAGAGGGCAGGATAGAAGGTGGCACAAAGTTTGCGACACAGCTCCACACCCCTTCTGTTGCCGTTTAAAGTAATGGAGATACAGGACGTTTTTCTTTGAAGACTATTAACTACAATGATATTTTGAAAAAAAAAAGTGGACTAACTTGTGGATTATCTTTAAAATACTAATACAGAAAGCGAGTACATGGGCATTGCCGTCATTCTCTTGACACTTTGTGACCTTATCGTAATTCTGTACGTCGAGGTTACTAGCTTAAGAAAAAAAAGTACCTATTCTTTATTGCTTATTATCAGAGGTCGGAATTAGGTAGAGTTATTTATGTACTTACACTGATTTCATATAGCGAAACAAATGCCTCAAATCCCGAGATTAATTTTATTATAAAAAGCAGAAAAATCCCGAGATTTATTAAATAAAAAAGCTATTTACTTTTACACAATTTAAACCACTGCACGCGCGACGTTGCCAAATTTACATCAACGACATCGGATGTATGAAGTTGCAAAATTCCAATGCGCAAAAATTGGATGCTTATTATCTTTTTTTTTTTTTAAACGTTGCCCAACACTTTGAATTTCTCCTGTATCGTGTTTGTTTTATTTGTCTGTCTATCTCTGAGGTTTTTATTATTATTTATTTGTAAAATTGTTGGCCACACGGGATTGTCCATTACAAATCCCGGGAAGATCCATATTAATATCAACATTTCGATGCAAGTTCATAAATAACTCTACCTAATTCCGACCTTTTATTATTGGGCACATACCCATGGAAAGGCAGTATTTTCTGTTTACTATTGGGTAATCCATGAAAATATACTAATAAAATATATATTAAATCGGTTAAATGTTGTGATCGCGTGCGATTTAATCCTCCTGGATAAATTCATTGACTTTAGGGACTATGTTCACCTATTAACCTCGATACTTCGTAGAAAGCTTATTTCTGCGTTGAGTAGTAGCAATGGTTTTAAATAACTGATTTAGACTTTCAAGGTTTTTTAAGCCTACATACCTACAAGTTTTTTTTTTCACTGTTTTTGTCACGCAATCGTGACCAGTTCTCCAGAGCATGTATCTACGTGTGAATAGTGTTGATATTTAAGGTATATTGGTATGCAATTTGAATCCACTCACTAATTTATTTGTCTGTGGCATATAAGTTGAAGCAACAATAAAAGTTGCACTGTCTAAACAGTCTTTAGAGTTTAGACATTGCAAGTAATTTGTTGCTATAATTTTATTGTTTGCAAGAAATTTGCATTGTGTAAATGCACAATCGCAGTAGACCATGAAACGCGGAAAGAGGGAAGGTAGGCTTTTGCCCTGCAGTGGGCTAACACAGGCTTATAATAAATAAATAAATGGGACTTAACTTTGTTCATGCCACAGTTTCAGTATTTTGGCAAAAACTCGATGTGTACCTACATAAAGTCAGTTTTAAAGTGCTATGGTTAATGATTTAGATTGAGGGAACTACATGACCTAAACGCAAGTTTTATAATGCCTAAAAGTATATAATCACAACATCCACACAAGGTCTTCAGGTACCGAACTAGGTAGAACCTGTACTACGGTAACCTGATGACTGATATACATACTTAAATATATATACACACCCAGACACAGGTCAAACAGACATGTTCATGCACACAAATGTTTGACTAGCCGGGGATCGAACCCGGGACCAGCGGCTCAGAAGGCAGAGTCGCTACCAACTGCACCAACCGGTCAGTCTATATGATTTATTTTTTATTTATTTATTTATATGATGCACTGCAATAAGCAAAATCAGAAAAATATATGGTATTCTTCAGGGTTTATGGTAGTTAGGTAGTGTGTTGAAAACATGATACAAATAATTTGGTACGATAGAAAACAGTCACGAAGATACCTCAAAAAATTTTAAATGCAATCATTCTGTTTTTTTTTCAGATTGTTCTTCAAGCAACATATTAACGGGATAGTTTAGATAGTTTTCATTGTTTAGTCCAATCAATAGATTTTTATAAATAGAGAATTGCATAATATTTTGCAATAAATTACCAGCTTAGTGTCATCGCTTCTCTTTCTTTTCTATGCAGTCCGACAGTGACCGCGCTTTAGCTGTTGTCAGCCCCTTAATGTCTACAGAAAGACGGATCGGATTGGTCCACACTTGCAAATCCGAAGGGACGAAAAGGGAAGGGAAGGTCTTTGCTATTGTATCGACCTGTAGGTGCTGAACATGTCTCTAAATTATTGCAAAGTAGGTGAAAGGGGACTTGTCGCACTTGTCAGGTGAATATTGGTCATAGCGGTTTGTTGTAATTGTCAGACAGGACACTTGTTGGTATTTAGTCGATTTATCTGTGCAAAAATAAATCATTCTTACTTTTTAATAATGGCAACACTGTCACTAAATGATTAATAAAACCAACAACTGCTGTCAGTTCCTCCCTTTCTATTTCATCTATTCGCCGTGCTAGGAGACAGACATAAAACCTTCCCTGTGTAACATAAATTAAAATATAAAGAACAGTATTTAAATTCAAAGTTTCTGTTTTTAATTCACACCCGTAACCTGATTTCCTATAACACTGTTGTCTAATCTGTTGTCTCTTTTTTCAATGAGAGGAAATTCATCCAATATGTCATCTCAATCATCTCGTACATGTGGTCATTGTCATTTCTTGATAGTAGCAGACAGGAAAATAATGCTGCCTACTACTGCTTCTCTTCTTTCTTCTTCTCTTCCTTTTAATTGTTTTAAGCCTTTTATAATATATGTTTTTTATTTTGTTATGATGATTGCTAAGCAGTTCGAGCAACATAATATATATGACTTCAAAAAGGACTCTACAGTTGTGTTTTTTTTAATGTTTGTTATCTCATAACTCCGTTATTTTTAAACCGATTTGGATTTTTATTTTTATTTGAGAAAATATACTTCCAGATTGGGCCTATATAAAGTTGGTCAAGTTTTAATGAGTGGTTTTTGAGTTAGCTTCAATAATAAGTGGTTTTTCCACTTAATGTATGTTGATGATGTTGTAATAACTTCCTGTCACTGTTATTTACATTACAAGTAGTGGTATGCCACTATGTTTGGGGTAGGTACCACAACAAAAAAGTGAAAAATAAAAACTTATTTTTCATTTTGTAGTGGTTTTTTTTTAAGTTTATTTGCAATATCTAAGGTCCAGTTTATGCCAGTATATACATTTCCTAGTTATATACTTCCCACAAGGGTCTCAGGGGACGGGTAATGGATTGTAGCAAAGTGGTTTAGGTATTCCATCTACCTGGCTAGCGATGTCATTATATTTCCCTCATATCGTCGCTATTTCAAATCTATTTTGCCATTATACTATACGCCGATGTCCAAAATAGGTTATTTCCTACGGTTATTTTATTTTTTAGGTATCCTAAAATATATAACTTTCATTATCTGTGCATGCAACATATGTTTAAAGTGTGATTTGGCAACAAATGTATTTTGCGAATGGTTTTGAATGAATGAAATTTTCGAATGAATCAATTTGATACAGTAGAGCTGAAAAAACGTTTAAAAAGTACTCTTTATGTGTTGTTACTCTTCCAACTTCAAATGTTACCAATCTAAAATGATTATTAAGATTCTGCTGTATGACTTTGAAACTTTCTATTTAAGTATTTTTTTTGTTTTATTACAAAACAACTGTTTATCGTAGTTAGCAACAATTAGCATACCAATCAAGTAAAATACATATTTTTAATGCAATTTGTAATTTAAATAAGAACATTTCTGTAAAAAAAACACTTCTTTTAGGGTTCCTTACTCACACCGTACTAACTCTAGGGTTCCGTACTAAGCCTCCGCTGTCCGTCAGTCCGTCCGTCTGTCTGTCAGCGGGCTGTATCTCATGAACCGTAATAGTAGTCAGTTGCAATTTTCACAGAGTGCGCATTTCTATTGCTGCTATAACAACGAATAATAAAATTAAAGAGGTCTCCATACATGAACCGTGTTTTTTTTCGGCGTTTAGTCGTGTAAAAAGCGCAATACCGTGACTTACGATTGTGTAACTAAATAATAACGCATTAGTACGAAAGAATGAAAGGAAATATATATTTGCGGTCAACGTGACGCAAAGAAAAAACAAAAACACAAAAAAGAACAAGTTGCTTACCCATGTACGTGGGACAGACTGATAGTTTTTAGAAAATAAAAAACGGAATGATGTAGACGCCTGTTAATATTTTTATTGCTTTTCGAAGTAGTCTCCGTTCTTTTCTAAGCACCGTCGCATGCGATGGCACCATTGACTGAAGCAGTGGTACCACTCTTTTTTAGGAATTTCTTCCACGCCTTTGTCAAACGCAGCCACGGCATCTTCAGGAATCTTCAAAACGAATTCCTCTAAGTTTGTCTTTTATTTTTGGAAATAAATAAAAATCACGAGGTGCCAGGTCAGGACTGTAAGGAGGATGTCTTACTAACTCCACACTTTCGATAGACAAATATTCGATAGTCCGTCTGGCGGAGCAAGCTAGAGAGTTGTCGTGGTGGAGGAGGGTCCTGCTGCTTGGGCCCTTTTTTTTTGCGGGTGGGTTTTGCGCTGGCGATTCCCGACACCCGGGGCGTCTCCTGCGGCGGCTAGGGGCGTGAGGCCGCGAATTTTGCCTCTCTCACTCCGTACTATGGCCTGGACCAGGGCCGGACGCGAGAGATCACCACCGCCAATTAAGGACACGGCGGTGCTCCGCCCAAGCCGGGCAGACCTCCACCGTATGCTCCACCGTCCTCCGTGCGATCCACATAATGGTGACACCCGGGCGTTTCCTCCTACCTTATCCGGAACAGGAACCTCCCGAAACAACCGTGTCCGATGAGGACCTGTGTCAGGCGGAAGATGAGGACGCCGTGGCGCCTCTCTAGCCACTCCTCAAAGAGGGGACTTATCGCCGCAATTGTGTCGTGCCCATGGTTCTTTGGCCCTGCTGTCTAACATTTTCCAAGACAACTGGTATACAATGCTGACATACCAATCTGCAGTAACAGTCTTTTTATCTTCTAGGTCAATTGTTGCGAAATGATCCGTTCGTCCAAAGAATGACGCAATCATCTTTTTCCCTTGATTTCTGCCCTTCTTCACTTTTGTAGGCAAATATTCGATTGTCTTTTGGTTTCGGGTTCGAAACAATTTTATTTTTTTAAACTTGCCCCACACTAGGAATTTCTCCTGTGTCGTGGGTGCGTTTACAAACATTTAAACTCACATACACAAACAGCCAGACCCGGAACAACTATCTGCAGGTCATACAAATATTTGTTCCGTGCGGTAATCGAACCCGCGACACGCTGCGCAGCAGTCAATCGCTGTAATCACTGCGCCAACCGTGCCGTGCAATATGTGGGTGGGTTCGAAACAATATATTCAGCTTACATCACCTGTAACGTGTCATATACAGTATTCGAGTCACCTCCGTCATACTTTTCAAGCATTGAGCGGCACCAATCCAATGGACGGCCGTTTTGATCTTCCGTCAAATTATGAGGTATCCATTTAGTACAATGCTTTCTGACGCCTAAATGTTCATGTAAGGCTTTTTGTACTTGGCTCATACCAATGCCTTAAGCTGCCCGAATCTGGTGATATGCCACCCTTCTACCAGCTTTTATCATTAGCCGCACAGCACTCAGGTTATCTTCAGTAGTCGCCGTAGAAGGCCGTCCTTCTCTCGAATCATCGGTGAGTTTGTTTCGACCACGCTTAAACTCATTAAACTAGTTGTAAACAGTGGCACGGGATGAAGCTGCGTCATGAAATGCTAATCGAAGTCTATCGTAACATTGTTGTTGAATGTTGAGTAAGACCGCACCGAAAGTCGTAATAAATCATTGAACGAAAATTTTCTCTAATCAAATCCATTTCGAGGCACGACAGACAGTATTTAGATTGCCACCAATTTGTAAAAACAAATCACATATTAATTCATTACACATCTACTGACAGATTCCCAAAGAATTCCTTTTTTGAAATTTTAATAAATTTTTCATTGGTTGCTTTTCTTACTGGCCTATTCTAAAAACTTTCAGTGTGACCCCCCCGTAAGTATGTTTTACCGATAATGTACGAGTATGTATTGCCCATAGATATCCGAGTATTTGTACTCGAGTCTTGTTAAACTGGAAACCAGTACTTCTTGAGAAAATGTATGGCAAAGACCGACGGGTCTGCTGTTCATAAAGCCACATATGGCAGGTTTCCTTTTTCCTACCGACAGTAGTGCCCGTCGGTGTGCGTCGTTAGATATGTCATCTTGAAGACTTGCCTTAGCGGAAGCGTAGTTATTCCATGAACTTTTGCGCAATGGCTAATTGATTAGACTTTGTGTTTCTTTAGTTTGCCGCAATGATAAAATGGGCAGGTAACTGAATTACAAAGGCATAGGTAGTTGTTATGTTGGTATACAGGGTTACTTGTAATTCAACGTATATCCGCCAGGAGCTGATAGGGGGCCAAAATGCAACAAATTGAACCATAACTATGGGGTATATGATAATTATGTATGGTCGAAATTCAATAGTTTACGAGATATTAGAATTTTAATGGTTTTTCTATATTCACCCAAAATTTGTAATTCCAAATATAAAAAAAGCACATATTGAATGGGTACCGTTAAAACATTATATTGTAGCTGGCACTGCAAGTAAGTTATGATCATAATTAAAAGTACAACAAAATAATTAAAACAATAAAAAAAAGTTGTTTTAGTAACTTGTACGATTAATGAGCATTCAACTCACACTCTAAAGACCATTTCAGACACCGATTTACATAGCCTTCACATGATCTGACCAAGATTTTGTCTGGACTTTAAAAGAGACTGTGACCTCTGAGTTTGTTTCGGCCTTTCTTCTCAGAGTAGTCAGATAGGAAATGCCGACCTCATCTAGTTTTTAAAATACGATTGACATGTAAAAGTGTTTGTTCAAACCTACTTACAGAAATAAAAATAATTTATCATTTAATGTCATAGTATTTTTTTTTATCGAGACAAATTGTTTGGAAGCGTAAAATGAAAATATTGGTAAGATAATTATCGCTCATCATTTTAATAATTTTCTTGACTTAAGTACTTTCAAATCTGTTCATAGCTTAATTGAAGTTCCAGCTACAATATATTTGTTTTGTGTATCGCTCTGGTTTTATATGTCCTTCTAAAAGGAAAAAGCGATGCCTTCGTCTTGCATATGGCCCTGAAGAATCTGACATTTTTATTACACAACTATCTTTACCTTAGTATTCAGCACAACTCTTCATCTATAAGCTCGCGAAGCCTGCCACATTGTCATTCAAGTCCACACCAGTGCATATTATAGGATATTTTCACGTCGATATCTTTTTCCTTGTAAGCTGCCGGTTTCTCTAGAAATGGTTCGGATTTACTAAACATGTTTGGAAAGTGACTTGTTCAACCGTGCTAGTCACGATCCAGCTTGGGCGAGCTGGGATAGGGGTGGCAAGCTTTATAAAATGTAAGAATCCAGCTAGTTTCTTCCACCTCCTCGTGTCCTATTGCTAATTACCGAGGGTCGTGATTCCCCGACGTGAAGTCATCTCTAGATTTTCAGCTAAATAGGTAATATTAAAGTGAAGCGAGAAGTTGGTTTCTCGTTGGTCCAGAGAGTCGTAAAATGTGAAATTGAGTAGGGTCTTGAGTTCGATCGCATGTTATTATTGGGTTTTGTTTCATAAGGAAATCTCGACAAACCCAGTTTCTAAGCTACTACGCGCGGAATCTGGGTTTGTTTATGGCATATAAGGTCGATTCAGTTTTCATGGATACTTGTCATCCTAATCCTAACTAATATTATCTAAATGCGAAAGTAAGTTTTTTATTTTTATTTTTAACCGATCATCTTGAATTTTTGCATGTTCGTTGTCAGGGGTACAGAAAAGGACATAGGGTACCTTTAATAAAAAAAAGAAGTACCTACTTTTCCCAAGGAAAGAACATTATCTGTCGGCAGTCACAATTGTTTTAGGACGACAGATGGCGTTACGTGTCTTTCGAATCATGTTTGAAGAAACTTTAGTAGTGTGTTATGAGATAATTTAAAAAAATATAAATACTACATTGTGTGAGTATAGAGTGAACTCCAACACCGTTTGACCGAACACAATGAAAGTTAGCACATAGGTAGGTAAGTATATAAATATGTATTTTTGAAGGAGAAAGATTTACAGAATTGTACGACCTCTACGCTGGCGAAGCCGCGGGAAAACGCTAGTCATTAACTTACAAACGAGTCATATACATGAGCAGATTATAAAAAGGACGCTGAATTTTTTGACTCAGTTAAGGCTAGCTTGAAGTTCTATTTTATTTTTTATTAAAATTAAAATAAAAAGCTCTGCAGCTTTTTATAAAAATATATACGACAACCCTACACAGTACGTAATTTAGTGCAACCCAAATTAAACTTTATTGTTCAATCAATTATGATCACAATGGCACAGCTATCAAAATTGATTTATTAGTATAGATTTGTCTGGTGCATTGTCCTTATATGCAAATGGGTACGTATTTAATTGGGCTTTTATACATCGTGGGCGGTTGACAAACGAGAATTTGATGCATTAGTGTTATACAATATATCTTTCTCTATTTATTTGATAGTAAACTATCACTTTTGATAATCAAAAATTATTATTTAAATATATCCGTTTTCTTAGCAATCCTGCGTTGCTGATTGGTTACTCTTTTCGCTGCGTTTGCGTTGGTACGAGTTATTAACTTACTTTACCTAATTCGGTATCGTCATAATCAGTCTATGAAAGCAGCCACTGCTGGGCATGACTCTCCAATCACACGCCACTTTACTCGATCCTCAGCTACATCAGAAAGCATCTGGGTGAGAATCCAAATGCTTTGTCGGCATAACAATTAAGCAAGTTACGTCCTATATTTGTTGAAATCCTTGTGGGAACCGCAGCTAATTTATAGCTGCGTAAGTACAGACAGCATTTTGTAAGTTCACCTAGTGCACCGCACTGCGCGGTGCTAGTGACGCATAATTCAACTTAGATGGAGATAGATTGGAATAAAGCTCGTCTTTGTGATACAACCAATGGATGGCCATATAAGACGTCCCAAGAGAAAACTTAATACTCAGAACTTTTTTGTATTTTTTACTAACTCTATCAAACGATAAACAAATAATATGGCTCTTACGTTATTCGAAAAATCGAAACTAAGATACTTACATATTTATATATTCCACTTAATTGCTGTAAATTTTTTTGCAAACACTTTTATGCATAACATGTTCTTGCAATAAACTTGTCTATCTAATGGACATGTAGAAAAAACTTACATCTCACTTGGAAATATAGAAAAAAAAAAGCAGAATAACTAATTGCACTCTCTACACAACTCTTTCTTATTTTTATGTATAGTATCCGTCAATTGACTTTCATCTCGCCCATTTTAATTGTGTAAACGGAATTATCGTGCGGCAAAAGTATATCATATAAAGTAGAGTAATACGCAATGCGTTTAATTGTGTTTATGTAACAAGCGCTAATTTAGACCACAACACGTAACGTAACGAACGACCGTGACGGCTAAGATGTCGCGCACGACAATAATTATAGCAGCCAGTTTTTGACCAATTATTTTCCTAAATACAAAAATATTGTTTTGTAGTTAATTTAAGTGATTAGATTCTGAACTTTAATAGGTTATTGGATTAGTTTGCGGAAAAATGCATTATTTTATCGACGATGATTTTGTGTTTTGTATGTTGGATTTTGCTTTGCCTTATTTTGGCCTATTTATGTAATTGAAACAGGAATAATTTATGAAAGTATTCTAAAATTATTTTTATTACAAGGAAAAATAATGACCCGTGATTGTTTTTATTTTGTGGCACATTTTGTAAGTTATGGTCGGCGGATGCATTTTATTGGTATTTGTACGTTTCGAATTCAATACGCATGATTACAATTTATTCTTCAAGTTTGATATGATAGGATGATGCAATATAATATTTATTAAACTTCACACAGCCGACAAAATAATCGCATACAATATCTCAAGCGTGTGCGGTATCTAAGCACAAAAAGTAAAAGCTCAGCGGACTGGTATCTACAACGCCGTGGGACCGGTACTGATTGCTATCTAGTTTGCTACGGATACCGACTAGAGATCATCTCTTGCGCACGCAGATTTTACTGAGGCTGATTGTGGAATAGATTTCCAAGCTCGATCGCAGTCTGGTTTGACTGGATATCTATGTGCTTGAGAAGATTTTGAATGATAGATTTTTCACGAATTCGTTATTAACGTTATTGATATGCCATGGTTAGAATAGATGTCAGTTGCTAAGGTGCATAGTGTGACTGACGGCCCAAAGTATACTGAACCCTATTTAATATAACTAATAAATGCGAAACATTTGTCAAAACATGACAAAATTGGCACAGTTTCACGACGGGCTTAATAAAGCAGAAAGAGTATGAAATAAACTTGTAAATTTGTCGCCTGTCAGTTTTATTAATAGGCACCTGGACGTACCTATACCAATCACCACTCGTTGAGGGTTAGTCATGGAGCCACAATGTACGTTTTGCTAACTGATGGATCAACGAAACGAGTATAATGTGCTATGATAAAGCGGGAGCTAGATGTTACAGAAGGGGCCAAGATTAGAAAAGGTTTCATCTTGCCACAAACCTCGATACCTACGGCAAGTTAATTTATCAAATACAAAATATTTGATTGATCAAATTCCAAATATTTTATTGGGCACGTATGAAACTTCAGAAGCTAGGTGCACGGTTCCAACTGGTCGTTTTCTATGGAGAAGAGCCGGCAATAAACTCCACGGTTACTCTTTTAAAAATAATTGGCTTTACAAAGTTTTCAAATTACCTACAGTGTTCATAGGTATGGGAGGCCTTTTCAGGCCTGTCAACATGTAGCAGGTAGGTAGATACTTAGCAAAATAGAAAATGGTCAACAAATCGAAACATATTTAAATGAGTCACGAAGCGATCGAAGGTATTTCTATCCAGCCTCTTCTTGAAGAGGGATAAATCCAGTGTTATGATAGAGCGACAGACTGACAGATTTTGTTTAAAAGTAAGTCTGTTTTGCTTAAAAAGCTCCCGATAATTGTAACCTCAGAAAGGCAAACAGATCTCTTTTACGAGCCTCGTTTCAACATTCAAGACAGACACAATCGTAATTAGGTTTTTTTATCGGAAAAAACTTGGCTTTAGTCCAGAATTGGAATTACGAATTGTGCCCGATAAAAGGATCGTTCTCTAATACATTGGAAGGCCGTGAACCAGTCAGTAGAAACCCAATAAAGTCCTGATTCAATAAGTATAGATAGAGCCGTAGAATTAAGTAGGTTCTGAATTGGGTATTTTTATATTTCGTTTTCTGTTAGCTGGGTTTCATCAGTATTCACTTATGGCGATAGCAAATTTAAAGAGGTGAAACCATACTGTAGCACACAGATCATACAAATATATTATCTGTGCTGTAGCATGAATCTGACAGCTAGAATTCGATTTCGAATTTTATCAAGGAAGACAGTTTGCGAAGATTCCTATCTATTCATGGACAACAATCTTTTTCACTTTGAAGTGTTTTTATTTAAGTCAGTGGTATTTTTGTGACAAAGTTTTTATTTTTCACTTTTTGGCTGTGGTATTTTTTATATGATTTGAGTATCTATCCCAAACAAAGTCGTATACCACTACTTGCAATGTAAATATCAGTGACATGAAGTTTACAACATCATCAACATACACTAAGTGGAAAAAATACGTATTATTGAAGCTGACTCAAAAACCAGTCATCAGAACTTGACTAAATTTATATGGGGCCAATCGATATCCTTTCAAACAAAAGAAGAATTTTACAAATCTATATATCTATAAAAATCAATGCCACTTTTCGTTGAACGGATGGACCGATTTTGATAATTATTTTTTTAGAATATTCCTTGAAGTACGAGGATGGTTCATACGGAGAGAAAAAAAAAAAAATGTTAGGCGGTACGAAGTTCGCGGGGTCAGCTAGTTGATTTATAAATGACGGTGTAATGAGGTAACAAACAAAAAAAAAATACAGCCGAATTGAGATCCTCCTCCTTTTTTTTAAAATCGGTTATAAAACATCGTAGACGCAAATATTAGAGGCAGCATAATGCTTAAAATAAAAAATGTAAGCATAATTTGGAAAGGCCACAGTCCTACATCAAACAATGATAAGCAAGTAGGTACCTACATCTACAGACGTATTTCCACGAAATTGTGAAATAACAACAACGCTAGTAAGAGCGAAGGTTTGCCGCTCGACTCCAACATACTGATACAGATTAAAATCTTCTGGCTCCAGGTAAATGTCGAAGACCTAGAATTAATATTTAGTAGACGCCAGTCGAAGCTCGTGCTAGAATACCAATTCGGAAGATATAATCTAGAATGCATTAAGTACCTAATGCAATGTAATCCATTACCTTATGTTGTGTAATTTCGTGAAAGGTTTAAATCTAGTTTGTACAACTGAATTACAAAAAAATCCTGTATTATTATTATCTTGTCTCAACTAAAAACTATCAATATAAGTATTGCAAAATGTTTAGTTCAATGAATTTGAACTAAAACTTTGAAACTTTGTAATTTATCGATAAGTTTAATAAAATCACAAATGTCCAAGTTAGATATTATATGAATTATTATAGGCCAGTCGCGACACGACTCTGGTGGAACTATTTATATGAAAACTTCATGGAAATTATTCTACCGGAGTTGCGTCGTCGCGCCATCGCGTCGTGCCTATCTGCGCTTCGAGGCTCTTTCAAACAGGCGCGACACGCAACGCGACACAAAGGCGCCGCCTGTCGCGCGACGAGCGATGCCTTTGTGTCGCGTGCGATTCGCGTCGCATGTCGCGTCTTTTTGAAGGAGCCTTTAATGAGGACGTCGGTTAAAAAATAAATTAAATTAACAGCGTTAAAAAAATAGTTATGTTAAGCCATTTTCATATTATCATTGCACCTATGTAGACGATTGCACATTAATATCTAATTAATGTGCAATCATCTACGGTTGTTTAGCGATTTACTTTTAACGACACGGTTGGCGCAGTGGTTAAGCGATTGACTGCTGCGTTACGTGTCGCGGGTTCGATCCCCGCACGGAACAAATATTTGTATGACCTGCAGATAGTTGTTCCGGGTCTGGCCGTTTATGTATGTGAGTGTAAATGTTTGTAAACGCACCCACGATACAGGAGAAATTCCTAGTGTGGGACAACGTTTTTTTATAAGAACAAATTTCTCCCCATAATACATAGTTTTCTCAGAACATTATAAAAACCGTACTCAATCTTTAATACAATATCAATAAACATTCCAAGCGTAGTATTTAACATGAAAATGTTACGTATTAAATCATGGCCCACGCATATAAATTGCGTTTATATACTAAAAGTCTGGGACGGCTTCGCATAGAATAGCTGACTCATTGATTGTGAACGGCTGAACAATACAAATATTGTTGATTCCCATTGTAATCATACGGAAATTATGCATTTTTTATCCGTCACTATGGTAGAATGGTTTATAAACAGCGAAATAGTACAAAAAGGTATGAGGAACTTGTTTATTAATCGTATTAAAGAAAAAATAAATAATATATTGTGACCGGATTGTATTATTTTTCCTTGTAGGTAAACAATCAAATCATATTTTATGTTGTAATCTAAAATGGTAAGTTCGTATTACGTTATTGTTTCGTTAGTTACAAAACAATATAGTTTTAGATGCGTTTAGTTTTCCGATTAATTACCTGCCTTTTCCAATCACATTCAAGTCAGTTTTCTATACAATTTAAATTAGCCCCAGCAATCTATGTGGTCTCTTCTTACAGCTTGGCTCCTAAAACACAGGCTTTTGGCCTAGTTTAAGAGGCATCAGTTCGCCCTTTAATGTGACTCTATTGTACAATATTTCGTCAATCCTTGTGAACTTATGTATGTTTTTCGAAGTGTACAAATAAACATTTTATTTATTTAAACATTAAAGCTCAAAATTGCTCACTAAAACATCTATTTACAATCCCTAGTGATACATTTTTCCTTGCATCGCAATCTTGTCTTTCATGTCAGCAAAACCACACGTCAAATCACACACCAGGCAGACAGGCATCGAATCTACACAGGTAGAATGGGGTCAGTCGTTCAGCATTACCGCAGAATATATAGTACAGAAGGTTGGCTTCATAGATCTAGCGAAAACGGACGCACACATAAGACGCGTACGTACGGTGAACTCAAACAAATGCCGGTCGCAAGTGTGCTTGTATTCGCTGAAGTGAAGCGTGTCTAATGTGTCTATCTTCTATGGAGTTTAATCTCAGCCTTCTGCACCTATCTATCTTGTGGCATTACCGCAACGTTTGTCAAACTCGCGTGTGGCTGCACCAGTCAAACGCAGTCAGACAGTGTTCACCGCAGATATAGCGTTGAAGCTGACTGTATCGATTAGTGGTATTGTGCTATCAAATGTGGTTCTGTTTTTGTAGGAGACTGCAGGACTATTTGCATATTGAAATGTAAGGTTTTGTGAGGATTTGCTGTATGAGTATGAAGTTTGCGCATATTTACGAGTCAGCTTTGTGTATAACAGACTGCAGTCTAAACTAATATTAAAAAGAGAAAAGATTTGATTTTTAGTATGTTTTTTGTTACGCTTTCACGCCAAAATGGCTGCACGGATTTGGATGAAATTTGGCACATGGGTAGACTATTACCTAGATTAGGACATAGAATACTTTTAATCCCCATATTCCTAGGGGATCGAGACTTATGACTTATATTCTGAATGTCGGTCGGTGGTCCTTCGACGAGATGGGCGATCATTGTTGTCGAGTTATTGTACCAACGCCAAGCCGATATAAGCCGGGCACAGAAGCTATAAGATGTGTTACAATGCTCAGGCGAAGTCAGGCTATGGATGATCATTATCAAGATGATTTAATGGTGAATACATAGATAACTATGTTAATGTTCATTAAGTGGCAATTATCTCTGTTATATTAATTATTGATAAAATTCAAATGGTCGAATTCCATTGCATTGTAGAGATAGTAGTTTGGCAGTTGGTAACAATTATCGTAAAAGTTATATCTGTTTCATAACTCATAACATGCTAGTTAAGGGGCATGATACATGCTTATTCAACTACGAACCACATTCCTACAATTAGAGAGCAAATTCAAATAACAGGTGCCAGTGAAAGTGATTGACGACAGAAAGCCAATTACATCGAGCCCGAACCGTTTAATGACAGCTGCTCTTTATATGAGCGCTCGAACTTATTCAAGCTCGGTAGATCTTGAATATCTCCAATGATTACACGGTACACTATGAACTGGGTCGTCGGGTTTATGATATAGTCTTTGTCATTGTAGATTCTAAAGTAGTGTGCTCTTGGAACATCTTTTACTAGTTTGTTATTGCTCTTAGCTTTATTGTAAGCCTGCAATCTATCGCAGTCTACATCGTATTGAATTTCTATAACGTTTTCAGTATGCATATGTATGCCGTATTAAATTTTATTTTCCTTTTGTTTTTGCACGCCTCATAACGCGAAGCCACTCTGAGGCCTGTGTCCCAGCAGTGGGAACATTATAGGCTGATGATGATGATAACGCGAAGCGGTTGAGGTAGTGCTTTACACCCGACTCGTCAATATTAAGTAATTTTGTGATCTTCAAATGCCTCTATCGCAACTATATTGCACTTACTTATACAATAATATGAGTAGATGTAGGTACATCGAGAAAACACTAAATTAAACCATCTTATACTTACTTACTAAAAATCTTTTTATGTTGCTACATTGAAAAAAAAACGTTTCGAAATAAAAAATACGTGGGCGTCCTGATGTCTGTAGATATGCTGATTTTGTATGTACCAACGATAACATCCGAGAAAAAATGATTATATCGATACCGGGCTTTTTTTATTAGTTCCAGAATTCGGTGAACTGGTGCCATATTTCATATCAGTAGCCTAGCTTATGTAGTTTTTTTTTAATTAATTTTTATTAAAATTCACTATGATACACACGTACAAAAATATAAGAACTTTTCTATGTTTTTTTTTTTACAATAAATCAATTATACGATTTATTATTTTATTAAAATAAATGAGCGGTATGAGGCGGGCATTTTTGGAATTTCCAAACTATTTTTGTTTCTTTTCATTTGTATGAGTGTGTTTAGTTTGCGATATTCCTGTGCGAGTACCAATATATACTTATTCTTCCTTTATTTCTTTTCGTGTAGAAAAGTTTGAATACGTCTTTAAATGTTCGCTTTAAGAATCCGGTAAACATTGTACACAGTTATGACAGCCAAACAGATCATCATTCCAATGATCCAATGACGCATGTTGGAGCTGTGCAACGACAAACAATATGCAATAACGGTTAGTTTACCTGTATCTCAATTACTCGGTGTTGTAAGACAAATTAGTGGGGAAGAGCTACCGTTGCGTCAATGTAGATGCGGTCTAATGGCCAACAGAGGCTTTAGTATTTGTAAAGGTAGGAAGGGAATGTTGTCTTGTATCTTACAAACCAAGGATAATAGAGACAAATGTTCAAATAACACGGAAGGGTCACCATAACGACCGCTGGTTTAGACACTCCATATAATGGGTACGTCGAAACGGACACGCCTCCGAAAACTGCCAAGAAAGAGCTGGTGAGGTAAGCCGCACGCGTAATAAGAAGCTGCTTTGAGGTGGCACTGAGCAGGAAAAGAGAGATACTAGGAAACATTTAGTGGAGGATTTTTCTTTAGCTGTGGGACAGTAGCTATAATCTAGTTTTAGTTCTTTGCATTCTCCTACCATTATACCGGGGCTAGAGGAACAAAAGGAAGAAGAAGTGCCTATAGAAAGCTTATTTCTAGTCAGCAATCACCCAGTACGAATCTATTAGTTCAAAAATACCATCCACGTGAAAAGTGCAACGGAATTGGTTAACGTAAAATCAATTTGAAAGCGCTTTTCGGGACCGAATTCGGCGAGAATCGAATGAGCCACATTTCGGCGAGAATCGAATTTGCCATAACGTTTACCTCGGCGTATTTACGGCGAATCCGACGTCTAGACGGCTTACCTTTGTAGCCGGCAATATCCGAGTTATCCGAGTTATCGGATCGACGTCAGAATTGAATCGAAAGCTGGATCTCGTGAATTTAATATCACTCCCGCATTTTGTATCGAATTCGTTGCTTAAAGTTTAGAACGATGTTTGAGTAATGATTTGTGCATGTCCTTGTGGGTTGCTCTCTTGCGAAATTGTATTTATTTATTCATACTTCTCAGTCATTGAACAAAATTTCATGTCGATTTGATCATTTGCTGTGCGTCATAGCGATGTAGCCCAAAGAATTTATTCTATTGAAAATAACTGACATCACAATTTGGTTTGCGCCATTAGCCATATAGCCGAAAGATATATATGCAAGATTGCAAGAAGACAGTATCTAATCGCAAATTCAGTTTCTGCATTTAGAAATCAGGTCCACAAAATGCTCACAAATTAATTATACATTCCACATTTAATCCTCTCACTGTACACCCATATATTTTCAAGTCCGACATTAGGCTGGCAACAACAGATGAGAGCCTTGGGGACTAGTGATGTGAATCACGATACACTTGAGATAGTGATGTGGCGAAATGTTACATTGTCTGCACAACAATGAGGTTGCGACACACGGCGCCGCTGCAAAATTAACTTAATACCGTATCTTAGCCTTATAGTTTCGATATTGCAATACTTAATTAGAGGTGTGATGTAGATAGCTTGAGAGAATTGAGACTGAATAGTGTATATTCAGCCATATGGAGCCGTTAAGCCTATTGTGCTGTCTGGGTTATGACGTATGATTGGATTATGTTCGTCTATTGTTTTGATAAGTCGCAACTGGTTTTCTAGACCTGGCTTTTTCAAAACGGGGAGTTGAATTTCGCCTAAGTTGGCAAGACATTTCACTGGCGCCTGCTCTGTTGAGTATAGATTTACTGTTGATGTTAAGACTGGCACAGGGTTAATTAATATACGGTCTTAGATAGATTTTGGAATGTTGTATTCAATAAACTGACCGTTTAAAACTGCATTTTTTTTTTGTGAGACATCTGTCTTTTCTTTCACTATGTTTACCATATCGATTGCTACTAGTTTTGTTTAGAGCTGACATAATACAAACTGTCATTCTTAGTTAAATCATTCCAACTTTCTTTTGTTTCTACCCCAATAAAACCTGCTCCGCCATAGCCTTATTTATCTACTTACCAGTCATCATTTTATGCATGATGCTTGAGCATTTACTGATAAGTAGAGCATCTTACAAGATTTTATGCATCGAGGTTCACTGGAGTAGCCTTGATCCGTTCAGAGCTCGCATCACGTAGTGCGCAAGAGATCGTGGAGATGCACGTCATGTATGTGAATATGTAATTATTTGACCGTGTCTGAGCGTCTTTCGTCTTTTGATTCATGGTAGGATGTTTCATGTTTTTTGTATGCAAAAAATGTTCAGTAGGTATCTATCTTCCAATATTTTGTAGGAATACAAATCACGTTTAAGATAATATTGGATGTTCATTTAAGTTATTCCAAAATCATCATTTTTGTAATAAATGGTGTGTGGTGTCCCTATAACGGTTATAGGGACATTCATTATGATTATCTCAATATTATCCATATTCATTATGCAATACATAGTCATTATGATGTGCGTGTAGGAACGTAAACGAAGCAAAAGAAGTATTGTAGTTTAATGTTTGTAAACGGACCCACAATACAGGAGAAATTCTAGTATGAACAACTTTAAAAAAAAAGGATCGTAGCAGGTGGCGTTTTCTAGTTTCTGCCTACTCCTATATGCAAAAGGCTTGAGTTTATGTATGTAATACATAGTCTATGTCCTATGCATTATAGTAATATTAAGAGTTACTAGAAATACATAACCTGTGTTGGTATTACCTGCAATTTTGCTTTAAGTGAAAATCTACAATTTGAATTCAGTGGACCAATACATACATTGCAAACGGTTGTTAAATTGTTACTATACTATGCATCGTTGGCATTCAAAAACACGAAATCTTTTAAGTTACGCAGAAATTCCCTGTTATGTAAAATTTTGTATATTTTTCATTTCATTTTAAGGCTTGTTTTTTTAAACTGTCTTGCTGAAGAGGATCGTTAGGATAATAAAAACGTATAAAAGAAAATTATTAATATTATTTGTCTCGTCAAAGAAAACCGTTAGGAAAAATGTCGAAAAGAAAATAATGTTTTCTTTTTTTGCATTGTAGGAAGGATGGCTGGTGATTATGCGGCAACCTAGATATTATTTTCAAGACCACAGACTAGGAAATGGTTCATTCACATAATATATTTAGTCTTTAGTAGAACGCTTGTTTAGGTAAGCACCTACAATGAAAAGGTCCTGTACTGATTATACAGAATAAGTATCTACTAAGACGAAAAAGAATTGGTTAATTTCAAAGAGAACTTAGATGTTTTTTATCAAACTAGATTATATCATAAACGTAAGCACTAACACATAACGTATATCTGATCATTACAATCCGTTTCATCTAACGATCTCATCTCGTTTTTGATATTAGGTACTACATCCAGTTTTTGTATCAAACCGGCAATCCGCATTCTGATCGGAGAAATTCAAACTTTGTTACCAGTTTACCAGGTCGTTAAAGTTCAATATTGCATGGTAAAAACTTGATTGACGTATTTAAGAGCAGCACTACACTTAGAGTAATTACATCAACGTTATGTAATGACCTTTTATCTCGAACAGCTAAATGATTCATTTGTGTGTGTATCTTGAAATTGTATTCACCTGTTTAGAAAAGACCCTCTTCATTTTCGGTAATGATAAAAAGACTACTCCCTCTTTAAATGAATTAAGTGAGCAGTGATTCGACAGACAGCTCACCCAAAGTTAGTTTAAGCGCCATCTATAAATTATTTACTGCAATTTAAAAATTAGACCTTGCACCTGCTTTGTACGGTTATTTTATCTCTATTTTGTTAATATTTAAAAGCTAAAAGTCTTAAAGTAATAATATGTACAAGTACCATAATTACAAAAAGCGGAGGGGAAAGAATCATAGGGCATCAAAAAATTCGTCCGCATTATTGTCAACAGGAAAAATACCCAAAAGGATGGCATTGCCACGTTGTACGGCAATGCTGATTCTTTGCCCGAAAAATAGGCCAGCCGGTCAAGCGACGAGTCGACCAACCGCTTGGTAATATCTTCAAAAAACTTATTTAACTTAATTTTTATTACTTATGCATGAATGAAAATAAAATAAGAAATGCCCTTCGTGTCTCCAGACATACGTATCGTCCATAAGAAAACTGGAGAGAAGTCTCCTAATTAACCCACAATGCTAAAACCAAAAGGCGTTTCTTGGAGGCAGTAATTAATAGACATGGTGATATTACCGGACGATTTGTTCCTTATGTAGCTGTAGCTACTATTAAACTGGGTTTAGTTTTAACGAAAAGAAAGCCAGTTTGTCATGAGTTTTTGCGACAAGCTGCTCTTTTGTGTACAAATTAATTTAGAGTAAGGACTTGCATCATATCACTTATGCAGTTCTGCAATCTTACACAATACGCTGTTAGTGATGTTACTACCTACATACGATCTTCTACGTTATCTTACATTTGGTCTTGAAATTTTTGCTTCAAATAAAAACTTAACGCATATTGTACGTCTCTGCGATGAAAAGGTTGTTTAAGAATGTTCAGATGTACTTAAAATCAACGATCTTTTAATGGGGTTGGGCCATATTTGAGCTGAGTTTTAGTACACCACA
The DNA here is from genome assembly GCA_937001585.2 of Brachylomia viminalis. Taxonomy (NCBI): domain Eukaryota; kingdom Metazoa; phylum Arthropoda; class Insecta; order Lepidoptera; family Noctuidae; genus Brachylomia; species Brachylomia viminalis. The sequence continues at coordinate 4,743,257 of OW443302.2, read as the reverse complement.
GACGACCTACACTATTGTCTCTCCTTCTCCCCTTGAATCCATCCAAAGGTTGTCTACGTAAAAATTCTACATTTATATCTGTAATTCGCATGGTGTACGTAAGAAAGAGTATTCTATTCTATAAAATTTTAAAATCTTATTTATTTATTTTTAGCCTATGTTGTCCCTCCTGTACTTTCTCTTTTCCACTCCTCTTCGTCTTCAGCTATTGTAGACCAATCCTGTCTGTAGGTGTCAAGCTCGTCCCGTTATCTTCTCTTGGGTCTGACTCGATGTCACTGGAAGTTTTCAGTTACCCACATGGTGGTAGATTTGGCCTATGACTCGTTCGACATGCGGCAAACGTGTCCGGTCCAATCCCACTTATGTTTGGCTGCTTTTTCGGTGACGTCGGTGATTTGTGTTTTGGAGCGCAGCACCGTGTTCCTTACACGGTCCATTAATCTGACTGCAAGAATGCTGCGCTCCATTGCTCGCTGGCAAACCTCAAGCTTTAACCTCTGCTGAACTGTCAAAACCCAGTTTTGAGCGCCGTATGTGAGGACAGGGAGTTTGCACATGTCCATTAACTTGCGTTTATGGCAAATTAATAGGTCTCATTTCATGAGGTCAAGGTTAAAATCTAGGCCCAAAAAACAAAGCGGTTTGTTCAGAGAGATAAACAAAAAAATAATTAAGAAAATGATTAAATCAAGTTCCTTTCCCAATTATGTGGTGTAATGTAAGTGTAGAAAACTGTCTAATTTTGGTCTACTATAGACTGAACTAATCGGGATTTAATAGTACATAGTTACACTTAAGTACCAGAGGACCATTAACCACTAACTTCAAACAACTAAGCAAAAATAATACATTGAACTCAAACTCAAACTCAAATAAACAAATAACTACAAACAACTCATTTATTTCAAATAAACCAATTACAGGCACTTTTGAATTGTCAAGGGGTCGGTCAGTCAGAAAGATGAAGCTAGTTGCCCATTCCAAAGCGTAGTAGGTACCTATGGAGAAGAACGGGCAAGAAACTCCATGGACACTCTTTTAAATAAAAATATTGTTTCACAAAAGTGGTTACATCATTCATGTTTTAATGATATATGTGAGAACGATGTAGAAAGACGTGCACGTTAAAAGCGTCCGTAATAAAAAGATAAAAACAATTATGGAATTAAAATAAGCCGTGGCAGCAAAGAAATGACCAGTGCCTACTGACGGCGCCCGTTCACGAACATGACGTATGGATATTGTTATCCGTGACGCGTTGTTTGTCCTTGACAAAAGGTAATCTGTTGCTGTATGTATGCGCTGACATGCTCTTACGTCGATCTTGACATGCCTCCGTAAGAGTGACGTAATGTTATGAATGTTATTCTTTATTGAAATAACTACAACCAATAACTGCAACAAATCTGGCTGCAGAGCACGACAGTGAATGAAAACTCTTTCATTGTCGTACTCTGCAGTAAGGCTGGCTACCCCTTTTCTAATGAAAAGGAATCGGCATGGATCATCATCCTTGCTTACTGTGTTTTCAGCTCAATCTACTCGTTTTTTTTTTAAGTTTTATGTGCACGTCTTTTTACGTTGTTGTCACATAATTATATGTATAAATTCAACAATAATGATGTGACCAATATTTTGTAACAATACAATCTAAAAGAGTGTCCATGGCTTTCTGCCTGACTGACTCCTTTGAAAATTCAAAAGCGCAATGCAAAATGATTTAAGTTTAAACTATAGAGGTATGAGGAACAGGGTGTAAAGTTCACTCATACCTCCATAGAAAAGGGAGGATCCTCCGTCTCGTGTCTGGTGGACAATTGCCCAACAATTGATGTCGGGACGTTGTATATATGCTAGTTGCGCGGTAAACTCTGCTTGCGCGATGCAGGATTTTGCGTGACGTCAGTGTGATGCGCAGTTCGCATGTAGCGATGTAGATACCGCTACAAAACATACGATGACAAGTCACGATTTTCTTCATTATATTTTCACCTCACTACAATTCAGTGGACAATTACAATTCACTATTATGATAAAAACGACATGACATTGTAAAATTCACATTGCGGGTTCATAGCAGTCTAATGTATAATGTATGTATCTAAAACCTTTTGGTGAATTTTCGGTTCTTCACAAATATTACTTTAACAACTATAAATTTAATGTAATATGGAGAAACCCTTGATCACACTCACGCGTCTAATACTCATTGTTGTACACAAAAAGGAAAATCCCCTAATGCAGCACAAATGAGAGAGACCTTTGAAGTATTTGGGGAGCACTCCTAATGAATGAAGTAGCTTCGCGACCTAGTTAGGCTGCTCCTAATTAAGTTTGTTGATCTCTGAAGCCGACTAGCTGAACCCACTTTACAAATTCGCTTTTTCAAAGAAAAAAGAAATAAAAAATGCATAGTGGTAGATAACGGCGCACTCGCTCTTAGAGAGGAAGCATGTGCCCCAGCAGTGGGAACGTTATAGGCTGATAATACTTATGCTATGTTGCATAGAATGACGTTGGTCAATGTGTACGTTTCCTTCTCTCGTATTTGTTCCGGTTTGCCTCACTAGTTTTTAATTGGAAACCTGTTATGTATCTCTAATCTCCTCTTAGTTGGAAACCTGTTTTGTTTCTTTTCATCGTCAGCCCACAAACGGGAGTAGTGCTGATCGAATGTCTAAACCAACTACAACGGTAAGAAATATTGTTAATATGATAAAGTCTGACAACCAGTCTTACCAAGGGGTATTGTATTACCCAGTAACTGGGTTGTGGAGGTCAGATAGGCAGTCGCTCCATGTAAAATACTGGTATTCAGCTGCATCCGGTTAGACTGGAAGCCGACCCCAACATACCTAGTTGGGAAAAGGCTAGGCAGATGATGATGATGATTAATGATTAAGATAAAATATATAAACTCTTAAATAAAAAAAAAGACTAAAGAAACATCTGAAGATACATCCGTTATCTCAATCTTGTTTCAGTCTAATTTATTATTCGCGGTCCAAATTAGCTCATAGCGGTTACATAACGCTAAACGCCGGCCATTTTAACGCATCAACTTAAAGTTCCGATAAAATTTAACTGCTAAAGAATTACTAGATGGGGCACGCTGTTTATGTAAGAGTAAATCAAGATAGTTGATCTGCCTAGCTCTAGCCAAATATGTTGGGGTCAGCTTCCAGTCTAAACGGATGCAGCTGAATACCAGTATTTAATATGGAGCTACTGCCACAACCCAGTTACCGGGTAACACGGTACCCCTTGGTAAGACTGACTGTCAGACTTTTGGGCTTTTGACTACCCGTAACGACTGTCAAAGATTTAAATCACTATAGTTATCATTTTTGTTTATAAAGTAAAAAATATAGGTACCTACAGCTGAAGGGGTAAAGCGATTAATATTTCTGATAATGGTTATGTAGGTTCTTATAATTTTATAATTATGCATTTTAATTGCAGTTGCATTTAGTTTTATAACTACTCACTCGACTCGACTCATTTTAAAACGATGTTACCTATATATGTTGTTGTTGGTAGCGATATGTAATTCTATTTTTTTATAATGCTCCCTAAATTCTACAAATTAGGAATAATTGCTTAGTGTCTCCCCTAAATAAAGGCAACGAATCTAGTTCCATTTTGGTCAAATTAGGGCACACTGGCACTGCAAAAAAGAAACCGCAAATTTTACCGCAATGCGCATAGGCAGGTATAACACCACCTTCCTTCATAGTAGGCATAATTTACTCGTTGGCAAAAGAATTCCCTTTGAACCGTGTCACTGGGGAGAGTGGAGAAGGCTCGATTGTAGATTACATCCAACATGACAAGTGTCGTTTTCCGTTCCAAAAAGGTTTTCCATTATTATCATGATTCATACCTGTAACAAAAGAAAGTATACCTAGTCAATAAATTGTTCCACAAAAGTTAAAAAATAAAGTCTTGTGAAATGTTTTGTTTGATATGGACTGGCAGAGTTATTTATTGTATGGATTATCTTTGGTGAATATTTTGTCTCGAGAATCAATCAGTGTTTTTGGGAAGATTAGCTGGTAAGGAAGATGACTATACTTTTTCCAACTATGATGGGGTCGGCTTCCAGTCTAACCAGATGCAGCTGAACACTATATTACATGGAGCGACTGCCTATGAGTTCTCCACAACCCAGTTACTGGGTAACACGATACCCTTGGGCTGGCTGTCAGATTTTCGGGCTTATTTTATCCTAACTAATATTATGATTGCGAAAGTAAGTTTGTTTGTTTATTACGCTTACACGCCAAAATGGCTGATCGGATTTGAATGAAATTTGGCACACAGATAGACCATGACCTGAGTAAGGACATAGGCTACTTTTCATACTGGATCGTAGACAAAGTCGTGGGCAACAGCTAGTTACAAAATATAGTAGCTTAATATCGTTAGCTGACCCATAAATTCCTAGTGTGGCAATACAGAAAAACGTATTATGTCCTATATATAAACTGTAAAATCAATAACAAATTAAATGAACACTGTTCTACGCTACGACGAATGACGGAAATACCTAGGTAACCAGTTTTTGATTTTCGCATAAAGTAGTCCTGTTTTGTACCGATATTTTTGTTGTGTGGGATGATGTTTTCTAAAATATCCATATAAGTAATCTAAAGCATCCTACTTCTTTAAGTATGCATAATGTAAATTAGAAATCAGAAGCCTTGGTATCTTAAAAGCAAATTTCGTCTTATTCGTATAGATTCGCAACCGATCAAAAACACTCTCACTATTACTGAGCTTAGATCTACTTAAAAAACTGGTCATAAGTACCTACAGTCACTAAAAAGTAGCTACCTACTTAAAGCCAGTTTCTAACGGCTCATGAAACTAATTAAATTAAATTATAATAACCACGAATTATGCTAATCTTATTATATAATTGTTAATATATAATAACCACTTCCAGTATCTCTAAGCCTGTAACGATGGTTCAATGAGAATAAAGGCTCGACCACACAGGCGCCACGACGAATTTGCGATATTTTAACGCCAGCACATTTTCCACAAAAAAAAGATGCAAGTCCTACACACAGCAACTTACGGCACTGTTAGAATACTTATTGATGGTTGGGAATCATGAAGTCACAAGCAACCGGTTTGTTCTGTCAAAATGTCACCGTGACAGCTGTCCTCTCACCTGATGCTAGGGATTGACAATTTTGAGTTAGTTAGTTTTCACGGTAAGACTTTTACATACTACACTCGGCGTCACAAAAATCGCACCTCTTTAAGAATTCCCTTCAAAGCCATTTTAACCCTATTAATCAATGGTAGACATATGACTATAAGGTATCATTGGAAAGGCAATTTATTTAAATTTCAGAATAAATCAATGGATTTAGTTTTTTGTTTACCAGGGAATAAAAAAAAGCAAGTTAATGCAAATGATTAAAAAGTTAAATTTTATTTTATCGGAACTAAGGTGAGTCCAGTGTGTGACCCTGGACGCGTCACACTTACCAGAAATCATTTATTTTGCAATGAACGTGGGTACAGTCGCCAGAACATCAGGTTATACGAAACTGTCAAATTACTCCAAATGATTTTAAACCTTAAAATGTTGAAGGTTAAGTTCAAAATCGAATGAGAAAATTTAACAGTTTGTGTTAACTTGACCTGCTGCTGTGTTTACAAAATAAGATATAAACATTGTAAACGCAGTTCCAACACACTTTACGAAATGCAAAAGTAAAAAAGAAATACTAATATTTAGATAATATCTACTCAATTATACAACCATACAGTTATGAGGAGATACTACAGCCTAAACTAAACATCAAAAACCACAATCTTAATTTATAATTCTATATTTTTGAAATGATTGAATAAACTGTTTATTTTACTTAAATTAACAAAAAAAAATTAACAATGTAAATATTGAAATTTGAAATAAAACTAATAAATTCATATAACGCAAAAAAAAAACTCTTGTCATTCAAAAATTCTTACAACGTTTAGGTGTTACAATTACTTTTTACATATAATACAATCACCTTACTTAAGTAAAAGTTAAACTTTTGAGCTTTGTCACATTAAAGTTGTTATCTACTTGTCAACTGTTTTACCGGTTTTGATGCTTCGTTTTTATTACGATAAGGTACTAAGTATGTTTAAGATTTTCACAGACCGACGGTACGTACTGTCGCCTAAGACTGTCTGAAAGTTTTAGGCTGAAATCTATAAATGTTAAGCACCTGCTTTGGCTAAGCGTTATTCCTGTCACTGTCGACAACTGTCTAACTACACGTGCAAGATAGAGACGGGAACATGTCTAAGTCAAAGCATGAGCTAAGTCATGTTTATAGATCTATTTTTTGCGTCATGTTTACCGCATATAAACGCATTTTCTTTCTTTATCTCGGCGTCAGAGTTGCATCGCGACAAGACGATTGCGGAATCAGTAGGAATTTTTCGCTTCTCCGGAACTTGAATTGGCTTATGTAAATGTTGTAATTACGCGGGTTTCTCGAGCAATTGAGTTGCTTAAGCCTAAATTAATTCGTTATCGCCGATGCTTACAATTTTGATGTTATTTTTAAATCGATTGGATTGGATGAATTAATTAGTTTTACCGAAAGCGGTGATAATGGTCTCGTTTTTCTTTCTGATTTCTTACGTGTTTGATTGTGTAATTTCAATATTCTTGACCTTAATTTACGAAGTGCAATGAGTTGTAAATGATTTAGTTTCCAAACGCTCGTATATAAATAACGTTTTAAAGGATTTAATTGACTGTGACCATTTAGTTAATCTTCCCCCATATCCGAAAAATATTACATAAAATCTTCAAAAAGGAATTTATTTGATTCGAAGCGTACATTATATTTTCTAAAGGTTTCATTTACAAATAACTTAAAAATAGAAAAGCACAGTTACACGCATATCAATCAAACCAAGCAAATCTAAACCAACCATACGGAATCCCAACTCACGCGCATCCAATTACTGCCGCGATGCGCAAGCGCGAAGGTCAGTAATTTCGAACGTAGGTACAGTCAGTCACACTTCCATGTATCAATTTCATTTTGACAGCACTTTCATTTCGTAGCGATGAGGGCAGCTTCAGTTGTCGTAGTGTTACTTTTGAGTGTGGCGGAGCGTACTTCTATTACAGGCTACTTTTACTTGTTACGTCATCAACAACTTCATTAGACACTCTCATTGTTTTTGGTTAGTTTTATTGTTCTTTGTTTTGTTCATCCATTCATGTTTGACACAGATTTTATATCAATTTGTGAGTGGGTTATGTAAAATTAGATATGTGGTATATATAGAGTGAAAGGTTTTGGTTGTGCGGTAATAATGTTAGTTAAGTAGGTACTTAATTTAGATAAAATTTCTTTAATGTGGTATTTCCACCTCGACTGATTGACTGCTGAACATGATGTGATCCTATTATGGAGGGTAGAGGTAAGGAGAACTATCTCTGTGTATGAAAAGTCTCCGCCAACATGTGCCACATAAGGGTGGCGCTACAGTAGCCACCGGGTAAATTTTAAAAACAATAATTTTAGGTTATGTTTACAAAATAATCTTGGACTACGTAAATTGTTGAGGTGCGGTACTGGACTGTCACTAACTACTCTAGTCACTAAAAATATTAAATTTTCAGACTCGGCCATGCTTCAATCTGTTAATTTTCTATTTGCCTACGCTAGCGCCATTTTTGAGGGTTTTTGAACTATTATTTACTGTATAAGTTGGACACTTTTTCAACGTTTTCCTCATAAGAGATAGTGCTCCTTACCTCTACCCTCTATAGATCCTATAAAGTACTAGCCTATCCCAAAAATTGTTGATCCGTCAAAACAAGTGACCAATTTAAATTTTCGGACGGGCATATACATTGTATATCGGGAGTAGGGACAGCTTTCAAATCGTGTTGTCATTCATTCTTAGTTTTTGGCCCGGTTTAATCATATATCCGTAGGTGATAAAGAGTTGGAAATGCCCGTAACTTCAGCCGAAACTACGGATTTCGTGCTTAGGGCGTAGTCACCCTGGGTTTATTCCCGGGTCGGGCAAAGTTTTAGAGGATTTTTTCATCGGTAATTTTTCGTGGATATAATATACGATATTACAGGCTTATATTATATTATGTTATGTAATAGCGTATTAGAGCAAGTTTATTTAACTGTTCCTATTTTTTTTCAACAGCTTAATATTCCTTTGCAGCACTCTTAGCATGTTCACTTCTTGCTTTACTTATATCTCTTTAAATACAAAGGGACATTTTCTTTTCCTCATTTTTGACAGCGCGCCCGCACCTTATAAGCCTGTCTACAATCAGTCATTATGCATTTTTAGTTCTACGGTGGTCATGCTACAGGCTACAAGGATCTTTTGGCGCCTAAATTACGTTGACAGAGGTTAGGGGAGGGGGGTTGTTGGTAAACATTTGTGTGAAATTGTCACTGTCATTATGAATTGACAAAACAAGATGGCGGCGTTAGTTCCGATTTTAATCACGCGCTATAATAAACGATATTGCCAAGTCATGTCCCTATAAATAAGCAAGTATAAGCTAAATTGAAATTCCTTCTTACTTTCCGAAAGTACAGTGACACTAGACTTCAGTGCGTTTCTATCAGTATGAAGACTCGGCAAGTAATCCTGAAGATTAGTTATACAAATTCTGTTAGACCGCAGATTAATTGAGCCGGATTACGATGGAATGTGAAAGATATCTCGAGAAAAGTAGTGAGCAATTATTATGAAAGTTCGATCACGTGCGATCTTTTTAGTTCATCGAAAATTGTTTTGTCTATGTAGTTAAACCACGTCGGTATTATAACAAAACAAGGTTTTTCTTCACACATGGCTTAAACCATCGAGCCTGTTTTTTAAAGAAGAACCTAACAAAAACCGAAATACAGTTCCTTTTACAAAACTGACAGCTTAGTCCAGCCGTGTCTAAAAACATGAATGAACCATTATAACAGCATAAATATCAATCAAATTGTTCTCGTTGTGGGATTGAGGTGGTTTCTCTTAACGAAAACCAGAAAACCGCTAAGATTTCGGCGCAGGAAACACGAGGCGGATTTTAGAATATTTTATTTAAAGATCTCTGACGTTTTGCATTCAGTTCCCGGCGTAGAACAGGCTCCTTGATTATAAGCCCCATAAGAGCGTCCACCTGTAAAGGAATCTCCGTTTAGATATTCGTTTGTTATATGTGTTATTTAGTATTTTTTGTGTGTTTTGCAGCGCAGTGGTATTTTTTTTAATGTTGCAGCATTATGCTGCGATAGGAGCCTTTTTGGTCTCGCGCAGGTCTTTTATTTTATATTTTCTTGTTCATTGTTATTTTAATGTTAATTTTGTTAGTTTTAAATGCTCCTTTAATTTTAATTTTTTTTTACTGTTTTTATTGCCACCGGCAATAAAAGGCGTGTCCCAAATAAAACATTTTTCTTTCTTTATTTATTTTAGTAGTGGCGCATTAGTAGTTCAATTAAAATAGCACACATTATTGGATTGTGTGTTCCTATATTACATTTCAGGCCGGTGCTAAAGGCCATATAGCTCCTGATTATATCGTGATTTGGGAATAGCCAGTATACATTTTCCTACTAACATTATAATATGAAGCAATTAATAACCTTCTTTGCGATATATATACTGCACGTCTTTATCAACTGTGCTTTCTGTAGGATTATTTCCTATGATTGATCACAAGCGCAGTGTGTGAGCAAGAATGATGTACGAGTATCTCATCGCGAAATCTTAACTCGACAGCGGATAGAGACTATTAATGCCCAATATGGCCCATCCTTGGCTTGAATGGAGCAGTTATTTAGCTCACACAAAGCTGCAGCGGTTCAGCTGTTAATCTGAATGTTCATCATTATTTTAATTTCCTCGTTTCCTGTAATATCAGAGATTGTGATCGGATGGTCATTTATTTGTTGTAGGTATGTACCGACCTTTTGAATGCTTACGACTTTATAGTTCTCGAGTTTCATCGTACCTAGGTACAGGCCTATATTATATTGTTAGCATTGGATAATTTTAATAATTTTGTGTCTTTTTGATTGGTATTCTTGTTTTGTTTTCGTTGGTCAATAGGCTGTGATAAGAATTTGGATTGTTAGGACCAATTACTATTATTTTTTACATTATCATCTGTTGATGTGATTTAAGTTTCGTTTGAAGATTAAATATAAAAGATTGTGCCGTGTTATAATATCCGAATGTACACGTAATTTTTCAGACAGTCGTACTACCTAAAGGAAAATATTTTGATTTCATCACTAACAAAGTAACGAGTCACACTCACTTACTCAACGCAAACAACAACGGAAATGATATCTTTTAATTGTAACTTCCCACGGCCACTTTCATGAGCGCGATAAAAAAAAAGAAAACAACATTACGTCCGCTTTAATTCCCTTATTAAAAATATTAGTTGTCTGCCAAATGTCAAACAGACAAGACGTATCATGATCACGCTCCGTCTAATCACAGAATAGTAAGTACAGTAGGTCAGCTCCCTCCATACAACGAACAAAAACGCACACACACACATACATACGCTTCACATAAGTACAGCGTGTGCATTTGTTTGAGATAGTTTGAGAACTCAATACGTACGCATCTACTGAGTGTAAAAACAACCCTTGACATAGACGCATTCTCTACATCAAACTAAGTAACATGGAGCAAAAATTATTGCTGGGGGACGACTTTTATTTTTGGCATGAAAAATCGCTGTTTACGCCAGCGCGTATTGTAACGCACGCCAAACACAATGGATACAGGAGTTGTGCGAAGTTATAACATTAAATATTTGTTTTCATGAAAAAAGTTTAAAAAAATTGGAGAATTGACTTTAATATCTCAGTAACCAGAGAGTTCCGAGGAATGGTCCTGTACCTAAAAATATTACAATGATGGTGAGGACAAGTTACTCCTGGCCTCGTTAAGCGTCTTTTTACATCCAGAAAGCCGACCTTAGCACTACAACTAACTTAATTTAGAAAAAAAAACAAATTTAATCAGATTTGGTCATATAGGAACAGTTACATTTGGCGCTGTTATGTGTGCGTGCGCCGGTTTTCGCTTGTTGTAGATATAAATGGAGCCGACCTTCTGTAGGTACTATTCTGTGGTCTAATGTCGATTTGTATCACGTAACGCACGCATTTAGCGTAAATGTTGTAATACTTCTTCGTCGTCAGAAAGTGGTCCTAATGTCCTTGCTTTCTCCGTTTAGAGCCCGTTGGAGTTCGCTTTCTATGGTGTACTGAAAAGTGACGTTTTGTTTTTATACCAGCGAGCGGTGTTTGTTTAGGTCATTATCGTTAACGTTTTTTTAGGCTGTTACAGACGAATGGTGAAACTGAAATCTTAAAATGGTGTCAACGTTTTAGTATAACACTATATGACACTCTGCTATGATTTTTTGCCCCATATTTTTAATTTGATGATATTTTTTTCTGATTTTACTATTAAGTTATCGGCTGTTCATAATGTTATCAGTTTCTTGGTCTTAACCGTGATATTAAGTTTGTCGATCAATGCTAACTTGATTATGAAACTGGTTTTACTGAATTTAAAGTATGAAATTATACAAGAAGTACTGGTTCAAGTTTGCGCTGGCTAGCCTTCTTTGGGGTCCTTTCAAAATAACGTTTAGAGTGTAAAAATATTTTAACAGATGAAATGGCAAAAAAGGAGGAAAAGAAGAGTTACACGGCCAGAGTGATAAAAATGAACTAATCTTTATTTAATTTAATATTAAAGTTTTTTTTTAAGAATCATTTGAACACGATCCCACAATATTCTAAAAATAATAATACGCATGTTTATCACTAGGTATCCTGTTTAGAAGGAAAACCAAACATTACGTAAACATACATTATTTTTAATAACAAGCACAATTTCCGAGCAGCGCTGCGGTTGAAACTAGATAAATCAATAAACAAGGTGGGGCAACCATGTGTTTCAAGTAGTATGTACACTCGCGTCAGTAAAACGTTGGACAGTTCATTAACAAATACAATACCTTTCCCAAGTCGAGTTGGTTTTAAATTCATCATGTTGTCAAAAAAATGTCGTGCTAGGTGCAAGTAAAAACATAAAAAAATATGTTGGCATAAACGTGGTAAACCTTTTCATTCCGCGACTGTACATGCATGAACATACTGGTTTGTGCGTACTGTAAATCTCACGGTCGATTTCTCTCAAGCAACACGTAGTTAATGGAAGCTAGTTACTTCTTAGATGGATTTATAATAGGTCCAATAGATTAAAGCGGAGCTATGGACTGTAGATATCAAAAGACCGGTAGTGATCACGGGTAGACTGATGGTGACGAATGACGATTGACAACTGACTTAATTTGGTCCAAAAATTTCGAAGTTCCTTAAATCGCAGTATAATAAGGTATGGAACTACTTATAGAGGTACAATAATAAAAATAACCTTAACACATTAGATCCGAAAGTTATTTTAAAAGGGTATTTTAAAAGTTATTTTAAACCCCTTTCAAAATGAGAAATTAATAATAAAACGTTTATTTATAAAACGGGATACATTTACAATGAATTCCTTAACAATTAAAATAGCGCACAGTTGCTAATTTGCCTGAGCTAGGTTGAACCTGTGCTTCAGGCTAGAAAGTGCATAAATAATTAATGTAATAAATTAACAATGAGTATAACATTAATCTACTTCATAAAAATCTTATTCAATTACTGACAGACGCCTATACCGCTGAGTCTAGATCTAATCTTGCACAAAGGCTTTTTATATAACGAAGGTGAGCACATAGGGAGGATTTTTGAAAATTCACCCCCTAAAGGGTTTAAATTGAATAGGCGATGAAAGTTTGTATACATTTTTGCCGTCGGTAAATCCCACCGGCACACGGCTTATTATACAAATAAATAAATAAAACTCTACCCAACCCTAAATAAGGTATACAATAACATATCCGAGTGGCGCCCCCACTGACCTACTGGCGTGTGGCGCGGCTTAGCAACACCAAATTATATGAATATTTTACAGACTACGCTCTGCCCTCACACGTCCACGTGTATGGATTTACTTATTTATTTATGTATGCATAAGTATAGACCGGCACGTAACTTGGCAAGGTTTTGGCGTAGTGGGAGTAAGATTGCGCATGTACACTTAGTGCAACAAAAACATGGTCACTTTTATTGCTTGTCATTATTATAAGGGTATTGCCATAATTTGTTTGGTGGGTAGTAGGTTGCAGCTGAAAATCAGCGTCAGGTGGTACACCTTGTGTTGTCATCTGACATTATGCTGAGCTGAGGCCCTTTTGACATTATAATTGTTATTTTCGGTTTATCAGTTTTAATGTGTATTTATTTTGCTGTAATGCCAATAAACGCAATTTTCTTTCTTTCTTTCTTTGTTTTTAAACATGCGTGTTTAGAAGAAGTATGTAACGACTCTTGCCAAGTTACGTACGACTGTATTTATATATAAAAAATTCCGCACTCGGGGTCTTTCAGCGAGCGATGGAACGGGGTATCAAATTAGTTAAACTTACTGATAGCATAAGGAGCTCGATATTGCGTTCCAAAACTCAGATTACTGATGTGGGTCACACGACTGCCAAGCTTAAATGGAACTGGGCTGGCCACATCCGTCGCATGCTGGAGGAGCTATGGGCTAAAATAACCACACTGTGAGTCCTAAACAGCAGTAAACGGCAACGCAGCAGGCACACGAGGAGATGGCGGGATGAACTGGACTCGTTTCTTAAGATAAAAAAAGGATTGGCTACATAATGCAGCAGATATTGATAAGTGGAAGGGGGGAGGGGACGCTTTTGCCCTGTAGTGGGATACAAACAGCTGATAATAATAATGAGTATGTCTATTTCCGACATGATGCGTAGTAAGTACAGTCGAGAAAAGAGATTAGTTACCAGGGCTAACTAGAAATACTCAATACTTTATTGCATTCCATAATGTGTACATTATAACAGTTGGTATGTTAAAACATCGAATCAATTATGGACCCTGTCGGACACAGCAAATTTAATGTTAAATAGGAGAGAGGATGAAGGCGCTTTTTGTTAAGAAAAATATTAAATAAAAATAGTATCATTTGCAAAATTAAATGCAGGTTTGGCAGACGGTTCGCGGACGGTATGTAAAAATGGTTTTTATTGTTTATGAAATTTATCTCTAATGTATTCGTCAATGGTGTAGTAGCTTTTGATTATTAGAAATTGTTTCAATTTTGATAAAAGTATTATTGTTATTTATATTTTTGATGCATTCCGGTAACTTATTATATATTTTAATGGACATAACGAATGTACTAGAAGAGTGCATTTTTATGCGTGAAGTGGATATGTTTAATCTGTTTTCATGTCTAAGTGATATTTTAGTTTGAATATCTCCTCTTTTGGTATAGAATTGTGGATACTCGTTCAGAATGCGTTGATATTCAAATAATGTAGACCCAACGCATACCGTGTCCTAACCGAAAGCGCCAGTCGCGTGAATATGCGATCGTTTGATTGAATTAAGACTTACAAACGCGACTTGATTGATTGCGCGAGCACGTCATACGATTATTCATATAAAACCAGTCACGTGTCGATTGGTTTAGGTTACGACGCGGGCTTGGGATGTTAATTTCTTAGCTCCTTTGTAGTTATAAAAGGGACAAGACAAAGAAAAAAAAACACTGTTTCGACTCGATATCCATCTTGGACGTTGATGTCGTATAAACCATAAATTATGCTCATGAAAACAACGACACAGTAACGTTTCTCGGTGAGCGCCACCTAAATGAAAGTCTTATCAGTGTTTCAGTTGTAAATCTAATGTGTCATGTTAACTGTTGTGATTTGTTTTCTAAACAACCAGTCATTTAGGTTGACACGTGATTTGATTATATCATATTGACTAGATTTTCAGTAATTGAGTGATTAGAATATATGGTCAGTCAATTGTGTATAGCATTTCAAAATTGCCCAAAAAAAATCAATGAAAATTTTCTCTCAAAAGTAAAGCGAATGAGGTTTCTTGTTCATATTATTCAGTTACAAAAAATATATTAACTCTACACCTATAAGTTTTTTACCAACCTACCTCTACTTCTGCATGGAATTACCCATATTTTTTTTACAAATATACAATGTTTTTACAAAACGATTTCATATTTATAACAACTAAAAACGAAACCCACTACTCACCTACTGACAGTTTCCTATATTATTATCGACACTACAGTAACTCGTTACACTTCACTAAACCTCAGCTTGTTTAGTAAATTAGTAACCGATACACGCACGTTACCGTTACAACGTAAACGTATCAATGATTCAAAAATAGAACTCATTCATTCATGTTTCATACTGGCCAGTTTCAGCGTTTATCGTTCATTTAATAAGTAAACAGTTTTTGAACGAGGAACATTCGTTTACTTAAGTGATTGGGTACTTTCGTGAATGTTTCGGAATTATTCGGGTTCCCGAAGTTGTACGATCGGTCGGTTTGACTCGATTTAAGGTTTTTTTTTTGCCTGTACCACTGCTGGGCACAAGCCTCCCCCAAGTCCTTCCAAGAACTCTTCTTGCGCCACCACATACCGACTCTCGTATTACTCGTGTTATTTGTTATTTCGGTCATAACATTATTATTTTTGGGAATTTTGCATGTTTTGTAAAGCCCCATCAAAAGTGATATTGTTTATTTAGGTCATTAACTTCACCTCCTGCCTCGTAGTTTCATCGAATAATAATTCCCCAGGAATTTGGGTCAACAAGTTTCGTGAAACTGAATAATTATGCAAATGGGGTTTTCTTTTCTGTTTTCAGTAAATAATCTTAATTGTTGTTGAACAAATGATAAGAACCCTGCGATTATTTTTGGTGCAGCTGAGTGAAGAAAACTTACCTACTAAAAGAAGTACAGTCAGAGAATTTGATTATTGTGCAGGATGAAACACTACTTCAATTTGTTGTGTGTGTTATATATAACCATTGCATTTGACAAAGAATTACAATTGTAACTTGAGATTAACAAAAAAAATAAGATGATAGTTAATTTGCTTATCAATCAAGTTCCCTGACTATACATGCTATTAAGAAAGTTTCGAATTAATACGTTACGCATTATTAAACATTTGTATTATTAATCGTTTTGTATATAACACATAAAATATTAATTAAAATGATAATCATGAGGCCTTCTAAAGGTCTGACAGTGACAAATGTATGAGTAAAACTCAGCTTAGGCTAAGAAAATTTCGTAATAAAAGCGTTAATTCGTTTCCTCACCTTTGTTAAAAAAATAGCTAAAATAACAATGATTTTTTTTGTTAAAATACCTAATATTACCAACCACCATGACTTAGCAAAACAATGAATAACATTTCTTAGTGAAATCTGTTTATAACAAGCGCCAAATTTGACCACATGCGCAGTAAAAATAACTGTCTCACGATTTTTTCACGCCGCATTTGTCTCACAAACAAGAGCGCCGCGCGATGTAACGTATCTACAATTTATTTGATAGTGTTATAATATATAATATGTGAAATACTTGGCACTACTAAATGGTACTAATAAGAACGCGAATCTTGTAACTGCTCTCGTTGGATCTATTCAGATATAATTAAAAGTGACATGAATTTCTAGGACACTTACATGTATTTGAATGTCTCTTAAGTCATTTATTTTTTTAATTATTATTTTTAGCCTGTGTTGTCCCACTGCAGGTTATTGGCCTCCCTTTCATATTTCCATTCCTCTCTTTCTTGAGCTAGTGTGGACCAATCCTGTCTGTCGGCGTCAAGCTCGATGCTCGGTGTCAAGTATTCTCCTGGATCTGCCTCGATGTCAAAGAAATAGTGTAAGCGGGCACGCCCTATATGTTGAAGGCTTTTATTATGTATTAAGTTCTGATAACGTTTTAATTTTTTATTTTTGCTTGAGTATAGTTTTCAATATTTTTGTAGGTAAGGGATATTGGCGTGTGCTAGCTGACATAATTATGGCAAATAATTTTATTTAATGTTTTGTGTTTCGGAATGTTAATTACATACCACTGTAAAGAAGTTCTGCTAACTGAACAGACAGCTGTGCTGCTGGGGAGTTTGTTGCGCCACTTCTTCTTCCCAGCTAAAGCACTAGGAAGTGGTGATGGGAGGGAGTTTTGGGGGATTGTCTTATGTAATTTTGACTTTCAAAAAGTGCTGATTCTCAGCCTAGTTTAAATAAATTACTTTTTATTTGATTTCGATAGTTCTAAGTGTCAAGTTTTATCATGGTACTAGATAATTGTAATGTATCAGGTTGGTAAACCTCAAATAAATAAAAAAAATCAGTAAAAAAACCAATCTGCTAAAGAAGAAGTAGAAGACTTTTACAGGGATTTAATCCTCAAAAAACAGAACGTTTCTTGTATACCTAATCTCAGCCCAAAATAACACGAACCCGATTCACTCAATCACTAATCAACGCTCACCATGAACCATGAATTCAGGCCACTCCAAAACGGAGATAGAAACACCTTGTGTTGGTTTCCTTTTGCCAACTCATAAAGAAATAGAAACCTGTCAACGGCACGGCTGGCGCAGTGGTTAAGCGATTGACTGCTGCATTGCGTGTCGCGGGTTCGATTCCCGCACAGAACAAATATTTGTATGACCTGCAAGTAGTTGTTCCGGGTCTAGCTGTTTGTGTATGTGAGTTTAAATGTTTGTAAACGCACCCACGATACAGGAGAAATACCTAGTGTGGGGTAACGTAAAAAAAAAAAAAAAACGAGAACTTATTGAAGACCTATCCAATGATTTGGGCAAGCGTGATCTCCGGACCATTGTTCATTAGAAGACTTACAGTTGTTTGGGCGTTAATTTTTGTGAATGGAGTTCAAGGGTCGTTAGCACAGGAGCCCCGATGACTTTTATCGAAGATTATCGACCAGCCCATTCTTCGCACGGTTTTGTCAACTTCACAAAACATCGAGATTTCTTTAGTGTTTTAAGCACCTTCCGGAATAAATTGTCTAAATGATGGTGAAGACCTCACCAAAGTCCGTTACGATTATCAGAAGAACAACACGGTCACTTAGACAAAAATGAAACTTTTGATATTCAAGAAAAACATGCCGATTTACTCGGGAGAAGTTCGAGTCTCTTCGCTTTTCCCAGACTGAATGGACCTATGCATAATATTAGTATGGAAAAGACTATGGTATCTATAGTAAACAAATGCAAGCACATCCTTTAACTCCAGAATAATACACCAATTGCCAAGGTTCGCTTAGCATATAAAACGTATCAACAAGTCGTTCGGAAACTTGATCAGTTAGTTAAAAACCTGTTCTTCTAGATACTAGCTCGTTTTATATGGCTATGAGAGTTTCTAGTTGTACCAGCCAGGGTAGGCTTGGCCCCAGACACGTGAAATCGACTAACGATTTCAAATTAGCTGTTTGTCGCTTTTCCTCTGTTGTTTATTAGTAATTTCTGTTCATATACTAATTAACAATGAATACTAAAATAAAAATAGGTTCAATCCAGCAAATTCACAGGACACGTCATCAGGGCCCTTGTTCTTTGAAGCTAATGATATTTACAATCGCTTGACAGACGAATAAACTTAAGTAAAACAATAAAATGAAGAACATTTTACCGAATACTATTTCTTCATCTTTCAACCGCTATAACAAATTGCGTGCTTACGCTCGGCCCTCATAAACCCCTAAAAACAACAAAAATGTAAACATTACTGAACAAAAACCGTCCTACATAGAATTGCGCAACGCTTTATAAAAATAATTCGGTGAAACGGACCTTTTTTGTTTGAACTCAATATTTCGAGAGGGCCTAGTAGGTACCTCCTACCTACCTACAGTACCTACCTACGTTTGAACGGAGTTTCGGAGGCTTGGAGTGTCGAGTTACACTTGTCTGTAAATTGGGTTAACAATTATGAGCCACTGTAGCTTTTGCTCGCGGTTTCGCCCACGTATCAGTCGAAAATGTCCCACAGAAACGAAATAACGGGATAAAAAGTATGCTATGTCCGAACCCTGGCCCTAGTCTACTTGTGTGGCCATCGAAATCCGTTCAGCCGGGTGCCAGGCAGACAGATAGACAGAGTTACTTTAGCAGGTAGCCATTGAAGTATGGAAAGTGTGTCAGTACTATGAAATTAAATGAATGAAGGATTACAAACTGGACGCGCCCGCCGTGTGCCGGGCGGTGGGACTTCTACCACATATTTAACCTCTTTACGGAATGAATTAAAAAAAACATCCATTACTTAAACTGGAGATTCATTATAATGAAACAAGAAGATGAGGTGTTCTTTTAATATTAATTTTGAGTACTAAGTGTTAATTTTATCGGTTACAAAACCGTGTTATTTCAGCATGTATAGTTACTTTGTGGTACTTATGCATCTACATACGTGAAATTTCGTTTTAAACATATTTGACTAAACGAAAAGAATGAATTTTTAACGCACATCATTTGAATGCACATTAAATAAATTATGGAGAAAGGAAACCATAAAAAAAAGTTTATTTATCTAATAAAAAACATGTTTAACTTATTACCTCGTTACAATAATATAAATAAACAATTATTTTTGATTATTATTGTGACAATAATTATGCTAAATAGTTATTTTTAAAACTTAATGCTTATTATGTAATTAAATTAAAAGGCAACTGGATACATACATTTTGTTCAATTAATTATTATCTATTGTGAATTTAACATTTTCAAATGTTTGAAAGAATATTGTAATTCGTGACGTGAATGCGTTAAAAGTTAAAATGTTATCACTAATCGATTAAAATGTTAACAAATTTATTTTCTTAACTATTTCACTACTAAAATATGAGAGATTTTACGAGGAAACTTGTAAAACGATCAGTATTATGCCGGAAGAGAAATTTAATTGTTATCGATAGTTATTTACTCGGAACAGTTTTTATTTTATTTCATGATTAATCGATTTTGGCCACTATTGTTATGAATTGTTTGAATTTCGTTACAAAAACGAAAGTTTTGCTAGAGTATTATTTACCTAGATTGAAAGCCATTGTGGCTATGATCAAAATGGTATCATAATTTTGAATTACAATACTTTCCTAAACTAATATTACCTTTAAGAGAAAATAATGAATTTTTTGTTTGGATGAAATTTGGCACCATGCCCTGGATTAGGACATGGGATAATTTTATCCCGATATTATCCCGGGATCAAGACCTATGCGGCTTAAACCTCAGGGCGCAGCTAGTAAAAAAATCAAAACAATAAAAATTACTTTTACTTTGCCTTGTTGTTATACAGTTACTTATTTTATCATATAATAGTTATTTCAAACGTTTTCGTAAATCGACTGTTATTTATAATCAACTTTTACGTGTTTTACATAATGTACCAATTATAATTTAAAGTATATTTTTTACATTAAGTAATAAAATAACAAAATAATTATCCAGTTGTCATAACTAGCTTATTTACGCTGGAGGTAGAAACTTGTTTCCTACCGTAGTAACATAGAGGTACACACAGCAGTAGTTACCACAAACTGTAAAATTTTCAACTCATCGATTTTGAATTTAACCTTCAACAATTTAAGGTGAGAAATTTGACAGTTTCATACACCTTGATGTGCCGACGACTGCATCTTACCACTAACCTTACGTAGTGTTTAAATAAACGAATTGTACTCTAATAATAAAACCGCGTTTTGGAAGGGGTAAATCAACTTAAAATAACTATCATGAACGATTCCCGGACGTAGATAAAGCAAAACAGAAAAAAAAACATCCGTAACCTAAACAAGAAATTCTCCGAAAAAGCATTTTTTTATATTCGTCCTTAATAACCCTGAAGTTTACCTTAAAGTTGTTACAGAACTGAGAACTGTTTCATCATATTTTTATAATTTCGAGTTCTCGGTAACGCTGTTATCTATTTAGCTCCGTTAACTTATGTAAACAACAGTTGGCAGAATATCAATTTAACTTGAAACATTCTGGTTGAATTTTAGTGGAAAATATTTGATTCCCGAAACTGTTGGATGTGACTTTCTGTGAGTTTCGCAAGAAGTTCAACGTAAATTCATTTAAATAAAGATATATTAACGTGTTTATGAATCCTCTCGGCTGGAAATTTCATTAAGCATTCATACCTTCGAAATTTAGTTTTATTAAAGTCTTTTTCAAAAAGGCGCGACACGCGGCGCGAATCGCACGCGACTCAAAGGCACCGCCCGTCGCGCGACTGTCGCGGTTGGTGCGCGTGTGTCGCGTCGCGTATCGCACTTGTTTGAAGGAGCCTTTATGCATAAAGCATGAATCAACAGCAACAGCCATAATCATGCAAAAAATCACGGTTAACATAACATTACGCTTGTATCAAGGGTAAGTAAGGCCTCTGCCTAACCCTTCAGTACTCCTCTGTGTACATAGAGTACTCCTCTGTGTACATAGAGTAGACCTCAGAGTACACCTCTGTGTACATAGAGTAGACCTCTGCGTACAGAGTAGACCGCTGCGTACATAGAGTACACCTCTGTGTACATAGAGTAGCCCCCTGTGTACATAGAGTAGACCCCTGTGTACATAGAATAGACCTCAGAGTACACCTCTGTGTACATAGAATAGACCTCTGCGTACAGAGTAGACCGCTGCGTACATAGAGTACACCTCTGTGTACATAGAGTAGACCCCTGTGTACATAGAGTAGACCCCTGAGTACAGGGAGTAGACCTATGTGTACATAGAGTACACCTATGCGTACATAGAGTACACCTCTATGTACATAGAGAACACCTCTGAGTACATAGAGTACACCTCTATGTACATAGAGTACCCCTTATGTACATAGAGAACACCTCTGCGTACATAGAGTACACCTCTATGTACATAGAGAACACCTCTGTGTACATAGAGTACACCTCTGCGTACATAGAGTACACCTCTGCGTACATAGAGTACACCTCTGCGTACATAGAGTACACCTCTATGTACATAGAGTACACCTCTATGTACATAGATTACACCTTTGTGTACATACAGTACACCTCTGCGTACATAGAGTACACCTCTATGTACATAGAGAACACCTCTGCGTACATAGAGTACACCTCTGCGTACATAGAGTACACCGCTGCGTACATAGAGTACACCTCTGCGTACATAGAGAACACCTCTGCGTACATAGAGTACACCTCTGCGTACATAGAGTACACCTCTGTGTACATAGAGTACACCTCTGTGTACATAGAGTACACCTCTGCGTACATAGAGTACACCTCTGTGTACATAGAGTACACCTCTGCGTACATAGAGTACACCTACATTTCGCCAGTTATGTTTAAGTCCCGAGCCTATTGCCAGCAACCGGACACACATCCAGACTCCGGGCTCTTACTGAGAAATTCTAATTGAAAAAACCCAATAACACTGTGTCCGACCCGGGAATCAAATTCAGGTCCTCGTGCTCAGCAGTAGCGCTTGTGACCACATAACCAACGGGGAAGTCACGGTTAATGACATGGAAAAT
Source organism: Brachylomia viminalis (assembly GCA_937001585.2). Taxonomy (NCBI): domain Eukaryota; kingdom Metazoa; phylum Arthropoda; class Insecta; order Lepidoptera; family Noctuidae; genus Brachylomia; species Brachylomia viminalis. The sequence goes on along the minus strand of OW443302.2, from coordinate 4,720,681 downwards.
GGTGGGACGGGACATGGAAAATGTCTTTCAAAGTAGTTTTGCCAGCTCATCACAGTTATGCGCGGTAAATGTAAACAATTTAACAAAATCTACAAAATTACTGATCATGATTTGTTAGTACTATGCAGAATGCCACAACGTATAAATAACCTTTTCAGAACGAACTATAGGTTTTCCTCATAGCTATATACAGGGTTATTGGTAATATGTCAGCAATCCATTGAGGGGATGTAGGGGAGGTCATTTGCAACCAAATGACCCCTTATAACCCCCATGCATTGTCAACCATTTCCGAGTAATTCGACATTTTATATTTTTTTGGCGCAAACTTATAAAAAAAAACAATGCAAGGTTTTTGTTAAGTTATTATTGTCTGCTTCTACTTCAATACATAATAATGAACCATAAAATGACAATTATCTTTAATATTTTTTAAACCAGAGCACACAATTTTATCATTTTGAGCAGGATATTTGACTAAAATGGTTGATTTCTGCAAAAAACATGCACTTTATCGACAGAACATTTCAAAAATATGTAGAACTTCTCAGCTATCCAACGAGATACAAAAAGATACCACATATCTTCAAAAAAATATAAAATGTCAAATGGCTGGAAAATGGTTGTCATTTGCATAGGGGTCATTTGGTTGCAAATGACCTCCCCTAAATCCCTTTAATGGATTGCCGACGTATTACAAATAACCCTGTATATATATGTATCATATTTTGCAGATTCCACATTTATCACGTTTTACTGAAAGATTTCTGGTGCAGTGTTACGTCACGAATGAATTCACTTTTACCGTTACCTAGGGAAAGAAAGAGTGACTTCTTGGCAACGCGAAACTAACTAGACACAATGAGTAAATAGACATATTGTCTTCAGGTACAAAAAAGAGATAAACTATAGAAAACAGACGCTAATAGATCTGTGGGAATATAAACACCTGATTCATATCCACATTAATCTTTCAACACCATCCAATTCTGAAACAGAAAACGTGGTGAAAGTGTACAATCGAGAAAATGTATCAAGATCAGCGAACAGTCTCTCTAAACCAATGTCACAGACTAATAAAAATCAGCCATGTGCGAAATGGACTCGCACACGAAGGGTTCAGTACCACCGTTCAATATTTAAGACTATAATTTTTTTAATAATTTATTTTGACAAACTCGTTTTTTGTTTGGAGTTTGAGACCCCTTAGATTTTTAAATTTTCAACCGATTTCAAAAAAGGATGAGGTTCTCAATTCGTCGGAATCTTTTTTTTATTTATTTTCACCGATTACTCGAAGACACCTAAACCCATTTGGAATTTTTTTGTCCCATTTAACTTTTTCAAATTTTGTCGAGCGGTTTTAAAAAAAACAACAATACATTATTTTTAAATTAAAATAAACCGCCTTCAAATGGACGTAGACGTGTAAGACGATCGTTTTCGAATTGGTGTGGGGTAGGTACCATAACTAAGAAGGGAAAAATAAAAACAACAAAAAAAAAAACAACTGACTTCAAAAAAATAAACATTACAGAGTGAAAAATTACTTTAATTTCGGAAGTCGGTGGAAAAAACTAAAATACAGATTCAAAGACACCGACTTCCGAAATTAAAGTTATTTTTCACTTTGTAGTGTTTTTCTTTTTTGGAAGTCGGTTGAATTATTTGTTGTTATAGCGGACATAGTACTACACAACCTGTGAAAAGTTCAAGTGTCTAATTATTACGGTATAAAATAAACTGCCCTGTGACAGACATACGGACGGACAGGGGAGCCTTTAGTAACAGGGTCCCGTTGGCAACCTTTCGATACGGAACCCTAAAAACATGAGTACACCGAATTGTCTATATCGCAACGGAACAATAGAATTTTTTTATGTTTTTCGTGCCGTTGCATTGGCCCGTTTCCCACGACTTTGCGACATTTTCACCAATTAGCCGGTAACATGCGTTTAGTTACTGCATTGCGTTTTAATTGAATGCGTCAAAAAAGTTGATGGAGACAATGTTGTCATAATGTGTTGCTACAGTGAGATTACTAGCCGATCAAGCTTTTACTTGGTATAGCGAAATATTCTAAGTAGATATCATGAGTTAATAAGAGATTATTTATTGATAATTAGACCACTGTAGGTAAGTGACGTCATCCGTAAATATTTCGGGAAGATATTGTAAGGTGGCGAGAAGCACAGAACCGGTCCAAGTGGGCTATGTCTAGCAGTGGACATCATTCGGCTGAAATAATGATGGAGATAGTACCTAAAGTGGTATGTTGTTTTCAGTGTTGTCTGAATTAGTTGAGCATACTATTCTTATAATAATAAACAGATTATGGTTTCGTTGTATACAGGGTTATTGGTAAAACACCATCAACCTCTTAAGGGTTCATTGTACTCATCATTATGAACAACTTTTACTATGGGACCCAATATGAAATCGCGAAAAAAAAAACAACTGGACCCCTTAAAAGGTTGATGGTGTTTTACCAATAACTATGTACATTAAAACTTGAGCGTTTGCTTCTAATTTAGTTCCATAAGAATGTTTATACTTTAACAACGGTCATTACGCCGCTGTGCCAAGACTTTGTGGGCAATACAACGTGTTATCTAAAACTACGAATTTAGACATCTGCGAGTCTCTGTCTAAATATAAGAAACTCTTAATAGATTCAGTTTGAGTACCAATATCTAAAGGTTTTATCTTCTTGTAATTTTTTTTTGTTTCCATTTTGTGTCTATTAATTAACTTTTCCAAATTTTAACTTTGTTAGCTTAGTTGTTTAACTTTGTGCATGTTGTGGTCTCCTATAAGTGAAGGAGTACACTTATTTATTACCTGATGTAACTCTTTATTTATGTGTCATGTATTGTGTACATCTTTTGTTGGAGATCCTAAATAAATAAATAAATAAACAAAAATATTGTTAATTACTACTACTGATATTTTTATTCTGTGGCACGGTGATTCTGTAGCATAGTGAATAAAATCGTGCTTCAGCAAGCCTTCCAGCGGATAAATCTGTAGACAGTCATGTCAAAGTAAATACTTTATTCGAATTACATTCCTGGCTTGGTTCTCTTTGTTCGTTATTTAATGCTGTAGATTTAGGGTGCACTTAGGTTCTTATTTTATACAACGTGTAAAATAATTAACGCAATACCTCAAACACCCCAATTAGAGTATTGAGTTAAAAGTATAATACAATGACTAAAACAACGTATTTTATAAACTAACTATTATTATTAAGAAAATTGTGTTGACCCTAGCATAACTTTATGCATTTAAAATTGAGTCTTATTGCTTTGAAATAAGATTTAATTTTCTTAATTTGGCTCAATCGGCGGTCAGTATTGCAAAATACATGAAAAAAAAGTACCTATATTAATAGTTATTGAAATCGATTCAGTAGTCAATTATAAGCAAACTTCTTTCAGGACTTGCGTTTATTCTGTTACACGTTGTATAATGATAGAGCATTCACCTCAATCACAATATTGAGGAAAAGTATGTTATTGTTCAGAATGTGGAAACTAAGTCACTGTTACAAGGCAGATTCGTTGTTCTTATTTTGGAATATTCTGACTCTATTTCCTGTTATCATCATCTGTACAGGATAAAATTCAAAGCTTGCACCAACTCGCAATAGGAGGTTCAGTAACTGTTACATAATCATCATAAATTGTCATTTCCCAAAACTAAAGTCTAGAAAGGAATCGTACAGTAATTATTATCGTCGTATATAGTGCAAACTAAGTTATTGCCTTCAAGTAGACACGAACTATCGTCGTTCCAGTAAAATAAATATAAACAAATAAGAAAGTTAAAGTATCCATTTTAGCACGTGCCGGAAAAGCAATAAAAAATAATATTTACATAAATTTATTTCAGGTCCTTGACCCATATTAAATACAAAAACAATAGGTACACAATTTTGCCAATTTTATAAGTGTCGCTATTGCGCAATTAAATAAGTAATAAATAGTTGAGTGATTAAAAAAAAAATATGCTAAATAGATGCCGCAAAAATATGAATAACAAATAAATGTCCAATCCATTCATCGCAGAGTTCACAACATGAAGCAAGTTGGCAACGCGTTGAGTTAGCGGTCATTTACCAATTTTTGACCGTTTCTACGAAAAAGAGGGTGCGGGACGACGACGTTGCCAAATCGGTTGCCTACGCTATCCTTTCCTTTCTTTCGGCCGAATGACATGCACTATATTTTCTTTATGATACGTTAAATTAGATATTTTAATTTGGCGCACCTATTCAATTACACCCTGTATAGTATAATTAGGGCTTTACCGATAAACAAAGTAATCAATCACAGTCGTACCTAAATTGTGTTTAAATAATTATGCAGACAAGGATTAACAAAACAAAACATTTGTTTGGAAATGAACTAAAGAAACAATTATACACAAGGTTGTCAGTTTCGGTCAAAAAAGTCAATTCTAGCGTGACGGGTTTTGACCGAGATGTATGTTTAGTTTGAAAAATATTACACGTTGTATCAGTTCAACGTAAATTGTTTTTGTGTTTGAAAAAATAATGTTCTTGTGTTTTTTGGTAAAAGTCTGTATTTCTATCATGTTAGTTTGAAGTTTAGTACCTAATGATTTTCCATCTGTCTATCCATCAAGGCCCCTTCAGACAGGCGTGACACGTGACGAGAATCGCGTGCGTCACTAAGGCACCGCTCATCGCGCGACATACGGTGCCTTTGTTTCGCGTACGATTCACGTCGCGTGTCGCTCCTGTTTGAAGGAGCCTTTAGTCTGTTTGTCTACGTCTATCATCTCGTAAACTTCTGCAAAGCTAGAAACAAAGATAGAAGAACTCTAAATAGCCTGAATGTAATAAATGTTTGTGTTGTCCATGGGAAAATTTAAAACCTTTGACCATTTCATCTAAAACTATCCAAACACCAGTTTCTCTACTCACACGAATGATCTTCAGGTTTGTTTTCAGTGCCTAATCCTTCTTCACCAGTAGCAGAAATGTTACCATACCTGCAACAAATAAAATAAAGGTAAGTAAATAAAATACATCAACGTTACTAAAACAATTTCAAAACACAGGTATCTCCTAAAGAATACAATCTTATTTAACATGTAAGGCATACAATTTAAAAATACAGAATGCAACAGGTTGCAACATTACTTTAACAAAAACACTTGGTTTTACCTGAATTAAATACGCGTGAAATGCATATTATTCGTATAATAATGTTACAAGAGAAGTAGTTTGCATAACATTTGCAAATACAGAATGGACATTATTAAGTATGCAGATCCTATAGTTGAATATTTCAAATCGTGAAGAAGGTAAAGCAGATGAGGTCATTTCGACGTAGGTATTTCTAAACGTTTTTCTTTTTAAAGAACTTGGAATCATTGAATTTGAATTAAATGAAGAAGTTGCTAATTTAATAACATCATGTGTCCGCTAGCAGATCCTTGTCAGAATAAGACACTGGTTGACAAATTCCTTTCATAAGCACTGCAGTAGCTATATTGCGGTCAATTAAATTAGCAACACCAAAAATAGCAATTGATAATGAAATCATTGCAGATATTGAAAGTATTACATTATTTGAGAAATAACAAAGTTCGTTGGTATTGCGCATAATATAAAGGATCGTGAAGATCCAGGCTCACGAAGTAATAGAAGATACAAAATGAAATGTTACGCGATAAAATCAAACTGCTTTTTCTGTGCAACACAAACCAAATCTGTTTTACAAAATCTGTTTTTTGTTTTTTAAGTAACGTTCTATTGCATTTGTAAAGTTAATTCAATAGATTTAATTAAAATGTTGCACACGTATATATACATATAAATGTATTTGCTGAAACCGATAGTAAATTGGTTTGTATGAAATAAACAACGGCTGCCAATCTCTGGTATCGTGATGTTGGCATGTCTGAGCTCTACGGAGATTACAAATTCTAACTTTGTTCACATCCCAGGTGAATTTTCTACCATATCTAGCAGAAGTTGACGTCTATAGACGATGTAATTTTATTGTACCTCCTGCCTAGTTCGGAAAAACTATTCTCATAAAAAAGGTTTTAGTAAATTTTTCTTAAATTTTTTATATGTCTCTGCTGGGCAGTCTCCCCATTGTAGACTTCCACATTTTTCTTTTTTTGCCTTGTCTGATCAATCTCCTATAATGCTTTGGATGGCCATGAAGATGTGACAAACTTTTCATATTCTTACGAGTATACCTTTTGCAGTTAACGTTAAACCTTAACCAAAACCTTTTTGATCTATGATTTCTTCGCAGTTACCATCATTCCACATTGTGCAAACTATCAGATGTCCAACCTTTTGCCTAGAAACGCAGTTCCAATCCATTTCCGTATCACGACTGGCATAGAACATGTCTATATTCTGTTAACCTTCAATTTCCTTCACGAGGAAAAACATTGTATTCTTTGGAACACAAATAGCAAAAGAATAGATTCGTAGACTAAACATAGGGTTAGATACTGCCACGTAATCTTTAGTAACACACTGGCAGAGGACAAATGGACAAGTATTTTAAGAGCGAATATCCTTGTTTAGCCGAATCAACCATGTTCGTGTAGATAACCCCTGTCAAAGGGCATACACTTTGTATAATGCTGTACGCTCTAATTAAATTACCCTATCTTATGTTGATTAATTTGCTACGATACAATATCTGCAATTTACAATAAACTCTATTTGCTCATCTTTTACGTGTCCTATATCTTCTGCAGTTGGAAATTCAATTCTCAAAACACCATGATCAGTCTTTCTTTTCTTGTTGAAAGTATTGTATTTTTTTTTCATCTCATCTTATCAGTCGAATAAGTACTATTGGATTAGAAAATGTTCCAAATTGAAAAATAAAAATATGTTATTCAGTTAATCTAAACTACTCGTAGAACTCAGTGATACATTACAAGTCTTTAAGTAGGCTAGAACTAAATTAACAGCTGCTGGCCTTACAAATGTTAGTCCCGATGCTCATAGGTCCCCAACTAGATCGTTAGTTCATAACTTCATATGACTGGTGTGCCGATTTCAATCCCGGACATGTAGTTACAGTCAATTGAACGAAACATGTTCGTGCGATGCTTCCATCGACCTCTCGTTGTAAGTGCATAGTGTCTATGTAGATTTAGATCGACTTTATTAGGAGCCGCTGTTACAAATTAATATCTAACTTTCGTGGTCTAACTACTTAAATATTAGTAAATATATCTCGAAGAATATTTTCCTCATATTTATCAGTGACGGAGCAATATGAGCGTGACCTCTATAATCTTTACGGAAAATGGAATCCCCGGTATAATTATGATTGTAAAAGTGAAAATAAATAAAACACTAATGATTTGGTAACTCAAACTACTTAATCCATTTATGAGCTAGCCTTGAACATAACCCAAATGAACCGAAACCCAAAAATCAATCTTCCATCGATCAATACACAAACGAAGGTCAATGATGCGTATTGAACAGTTCAGTGTTCATCGCTTTAAACGAATTATGGCGATAATAAAGAGATTAATGGCAGTGAAACTGTTGTTCACGACGGGAGGTGGAGCTGATTCCACGGCGACAATGGCTATTCACCACACTTTCCCCGTGGATCGCTTTCAACTGAGGTGAAAATGGAAGGGCGAAGTAGGTTCTGAACGAAAGTGGGTTTCTGTGATTTACTTGATAGGTTAGGTTCCTTCTAGAACTATTGCGTAGTCATAGTTTAATAGCATGAATAGAGGATGAAAATAAGAATTATCGTTTTAAGGACTTTTTACATCTTAAGTACTTTATGCGACTCAGACAACACTAATAATATACAGATTGACCCCCTTTTTTTTGTGGGTGGGAAATCATCAAATAACTTCTCCCGCTCTGGGCAGAGCAGGAGGGCGTGTCTGACTCTTACTGACTAAAACCCACCCGTGTTCCTTCAGTTGCCTGTGCCAGGGGCCACGGTAACCCTCTTGGACTTTTTCGCAACCCTAGCAGGCATCGGTCCTAGCAAACCCCGTCATTGGTGCTGACATCTCTTTGAGGCGCGCGTGGAACACAACGCGCCATCGACCCGGGCCTGGTCCTTATCGAACGGCGAGCTGCCCATTGCTCGCCGTTCGCAAGCCCGCGCCTACGGTGGCCGGGAATCGGCCTGCGATTCCCGACGCCCAGAGCGTCTCCTGCGGCGGCTAGGGGCGTGAGGAAAACACGAGCTAAAGATCATAAATCGGTCACCGTTGAGATGAAGGGTTAGGTTCCTTCTAGAACTATTGCGTAGTTATAGTGTAATTAGCATGAATAGAGGATGAAAATAAGAATATTCATTTTAAGGACTTTTTTACATCTTAAGTACTTTATGCGACTCAGACAACACTAATAATATACAGAGTGACAAGGGCATTGACCCCTGGCGTAGAAAACTTTCATCAGTTACAAAAAAAATCTGGTGTTTCATAGAAAAGTGCAATACCTACGCGGTCAAAACGTATGGCAGAGCATTTTTTTTTAATAACCTTTGAAAAGTTTCAACGCATGGGATTCAGAATCATGTATTGAATCGATGGTATCATGTTGTGCGTGGATGTCCCTACAACCCTGTATAGTCGGTCGAATTTGTCTTCTTCAGTCGAAGTTTATAGTTTCTTTAAAATAAGTGCAAAATTAAACTATCGTCATAAGGTTGACTATTTCACTACTGAAATTATTTGCATAGTTACTGTGGTCCTTTTAGCCGGGGTTCTTACGTCCTAATGTAGTCCTTTATTATAACATCTTTATAATAGGAAATAAGTCATGGTCAGTAATATTCCAAGTTGTATTCAAGTTTTTATCATAAAGGCGCACTGCTGTAATGTGCACAAAAACCAAATCAGGCACCATTAAGAATTCGCCTCAACTCATTTAATTCAGAGGTCGTTGGATTTATATTATATATTATTTTTATTTATATGCGTACGTTACCATGACGACCATTATGTTTTATTTACTCCGTGAAGGGTAGGCTGAGTTATAGTCTCTGCTAGTTTTATTTTGTTTTTTTACTTTAATGTGTATAATAAAGAATATAAGTATAAATAAATAATTAAAACCATTTTGTATCCCCCCCCCCCCCCCCTCCCATAAGTGTGAAGAAAAACCTATCGCCAACCATCAACCTAATTTCAAACCACAAGACTATACGTGAACGTTCTATTTAAAAGCCCTATGTGCTTTGAAAACCGGGACCTCAACGTTTGCCTCGCTTTGAACCACTTAACGAGACGAATACAATTTACATGTATTTAAATTTTCACATCAACCCGCATACATAAGGAGCAGAGGTAACCCAATTTTCACGTACCTACTGATAGCACTCTGCGGTATATTTATTTGAATCGAAGTGCAAAAGGATGTCCAGTGAATTTGAAATGAATATTGAAATAGATTTTTGTCATCAGCCTGTATATTGGTTTTGGCAGTGTCAACTGTTAATGCTTGTTTTGAGGTATCTGACGAGTTTATTGGGGAAACTGAGCTTTATTATTAGATAAGATAAGTCTTTATTTGCCTTAAACATGGTATAATGGTGTTACAGTCATAGTTAAATATAAAGTCCACATGTTTAGCTATACAGAATAAATGTATTAATTGCATGCAAAAATAATTATGATGTCATAATAACAGTGAGTAGTAATTAAATAATTCAAAAAAAATAATTAAAAATTCAGTATGTCAAAGAAATCCTTAATGTCATAGAAATTATGTCCATTCAGCTATTTATACAGCTTGTTTTTTAAATTATTACCGGGGAATCATAAATATGTCTCCAGCAGCGCCTGTTCCCTCCAAAAGGCTAGGTGGAGAGATCTAAATTAATTGTTTTCATAAGCACATTTTCTCGATCGATGCGTATTTTCACAGAGCATTGAATCACCGCGTCGGCAGTACCTAATAAATTTCGTGACGCCGAAATTGCGTTGAGCGCAAACTTCTGTCATCTTCGCCATTCAAAACTGTCAGTTTCTATACGTCATTGTGACGTAGTACGAGTAAAAAGTGACACGCGTGGTTTGTATGGAAAGTGTTCGCAGAGCAGCCTCCAGCAACGTCCACCAAGGGTCTCCGTATTCTGTGCCTAATTTAAAGCTATAATTTATTTATTTATTTATAACTTTTCGCACAAAAGGTACAAAGGCGGACTTAATGCCTTAGGCATTCTCTACCAGTCAACCAAGGGTGGTGAAGAGATTAGATGGCAGGTGCTTTAATTGAAAGGAAAGGAAAGCATTGATTTGAGCGATGTTTAACAATGTAAAAATAAAATTAACTATCAAAATAACGTACACAAATATATAAATAAGTCCTATACACATACATACTATTTACTATACTATATACTTACATAAATATATATATATATATATATACAAATTCCAGGAAGAGAGATGTTGAGATGACTTTACTCTATTTGTTTCGAAAATAACTCTGCAATTTCCGCTTAAATGCATACCGACTGGTAGCCGTCCTGATATCAAGAGGAAGCGCATTCCAAAGAAGAATGGACTGAATATGAAAGGAAGAATGAACAAAGTCAGAAGTATGAGAAGGACAGAGTAGAAGAAGATTGTTAGAAGAACGTAGATTCTTAGCGTGAGAAGAACATAGGTATTGGAAGTGAGACACGAGATAAGAAGGAGGAGTGGGAGAGTTGAGAAGGGAGAAAAGCGTGGTCAAAGCACGCAAACTTCTTCTTTGGCGAATGGACATCCATTTGAGCTCAGACCTATAGCTCGACACATGATCATATTTTCTGAGGTTGAATATGAACCGGATACCATAGTTAAGCAATCTGTCGAGCTTATCCAGCAAAACCGCATTCAAGTCAAAGTAACACACGTCACCATAGTCGATCATAGGGAAAATCAAAGTCTGCACAAGCATGGTTTTCGTCTTAGCGGGCAAAAAATTCCTCAGACGATACAGGGATCGCAGAGTACCGTTGACCCTTTGACCAACACTAGAGACCTGGTGTTGCCAGCTGAGTGTAGAGTTTCACAGTAGGGGTAATGGGTATGACGGTACCATTGAAAATAAGAGGAGGAAGAGAGCTAAGCGTCACCCTACCTATCATGCGTGAGCTTCCAATTACAATGGCCTGACACTTCGAGGGGTTTACAGACACCCCGAAACTATCAGACCACTTTTTGATAGCATCTAAGTCTCGGTTTACATCTGCTATAGCGTCTGACAAATCCTCAACCCGCTCAGCTGTATACAATTGAAGATCATCGGCATATAGATGATACGAACATCGAAGACAGTGAGTTATAAAATTAATGAAGATGGAGAATAACAATGGGGAAAGAATACCGCCTTGTGGAACACCAGCATCCAGATCACGCCAACCACGTGAATCGTGTTTTAACGTAACGTAGTCTTTTCTACCAGAAAACTCAATTTAATTATAATTATTTTATGATCTCCTAAAATAATTACACCCCTAATAATCTTACTACGCTTTTCATCTACCTACTAACCGAGCTGTGAAAGTTTCCTTTAATCCCGGTGGATAAAGTTGATGAAAACTCATTTTTAATTAAAGTTGCACGCGGTGCAAATAGTTGAACAGTGTTATTTCAGATTCAGAAAAAATGGTGCTGATACAACGTCACCGTTCGTTTTTGTCCCGAATTCCGGTACTGTGTGCATTTTTTTCGTGAACTCAACGAGTTCGAATTTCAAAATCTATATTGCGTGGAACGGTTTTTTTTTTGTAATGTTTTTCATTGTTATGCTTTTCGTTCATGATTTATTGAATTTTTATCAGTTCTTCTCACATACGTTGTTACTTTTTTTCGTTACTTTCCGAACGCAACATTAATTTTCGGATTGTGTCCTGTAGTTCAAAAATACTAGATGATTACTTATCAATTCTTTATACGAATTTGCCCCCTTATTTATAAACGGTGCTTCAATTTAAAGAGAATACATGACCTAAACGCAAGTATTATAATGCCTTAAAGTATACGATCCACTGAGGTAAATAAAATCAGTAAAATATATTATATACTTCAGGATATAATTATGCTAGTTAGATAGTGTGTTGAAAACATAATACAACTAATTTGGTACGATAGAAAAAAGTCACGAAGATACCTCTAAAAATGTATTTTAACGTTTACATTAAATACAATACTAATCATTCTGGTTTTTTTTCAGATTGTTCTTCAAGCAACATATTAACGTGATAGTGTTTTCATTTTTTAGTCCAATCAATAGATTTTTTGTAAATAGAGAATTGCTTAGTATTTTGTAATAAATTACCAGGTTTGTGCCATCGCGCTTCTCTTTCTTTTCTATGCCGTCCGACAGACCACGCTTTAGCTGTATGATTAGCGTCTGCTTAACCATACACTCTCTGACATTTAAACGTCTCCTAATTTTAAGCAACGTTTTTAAATAAGTACTTAAATATAAATACTTTATATAAAATCACCTACTCTATGCATAACATGAATGATGATTGTGTCAGTATCATCGCCAAATAAGTATAATCAAACCTAAAACTCGTTGTAACAAATCCTATCTATTGCCACTCGCTCTATCAACAACAACAAAATAAAAATAGAAAGGAAATACCACACTAAAAACTTCCGATCAATCAAGCATGTCATTATGAACCGACAAACCGATTTGATTGGTTCAAAGCCGTGTTATTGGTTAAAACAGTTTGATTTGTTCAAGCGGTTGCATCTCATCGGTTCGTGTCGGATTTATTGATTAATTCTAAGTGATGTTGTATAACATTTTATGTTTTACTTTTTATTTGAAACGCTCTATTTCCTTTCGTAAATTTCCTTGTTTATTGGAGTTTACAGAAGATGAAAGGTTAAGTTTGGTTACTTTTAATTTAAGTGGCAGTAATTGGACGGATTGTTTGGTTGACCTACTTTAATTTATTTATTCTTTATTATACAACACAAATTCAAACACTACAAAATATGTATACAATGGGCGGCCTTATCGCTTTCTGCGATCGCTTCCAGGCAACCTTCCGAGAGGGATACCGTGGCCCCTGGCACAGGCAACTGAAGGGACACGGGTGGGTTTTAGTCAGTAAGAGTCTGACACGTTATTTGATGATTTCCCGAATCTTAGCGATAGAAGTTGGAAGAGTTCCCAGGAACATGGAAGCTATAATATATAGTTTAAGTTACTCCAAATATTAAATTATATTAATGTAGGTAGATATACCTACCTACATTACCTACATCAAAACCAATAAAAAAGAAGAATACAGGCAATTACCATTAAACAGCAAAAACAAATAACCTAAGTACCTATCCTTCAATTTTGATCCTGCATGGGGATGTCACTGCATCCGCTGACGCACAAATTAAAAATGTAAAGAGTAATTTGCTGCTGAATACACGGAAATTATCAAAGCCAGTAGGTAGATACCTATTTGCTGACCAAGTGATATCCGTAAAAATAGGGCATCCCACTTCTCCTGGGCATGTAAAAGACGACTCAAAACATGTCAAGAGGATGGCCAGAAAAATTGTTAAAGGTCGAAATAATTGGGGTCAAGTTCTTCGTCCTTATTAATTGGATTTAAAAAACAAGAGGTTCTTAAACGTCCTTCGTTTATCACTAGTGATTTTCCCCTGCTTGACACGGTTTTTTCGACTTTACAAAACATCGAGATTTCTTTTATTATATTTGAGTTTAATTCTAACGTACACACGGCTACAGATCAAGCTATACATTTCCAGTATAAGCTAAGCTTACAGTGAGAGGTCAGTGTAAAATGGAAATGTATAGCTTGATGTGTAGCCGTGTGTATCTACTATGTTCACATGTATGTCACTACTTTTTATTTTGTATATATTCAATATATATATATTTTATTGATTCTATATTTTTTTTTGCATTTAATTCATTTTCTTAATTTATTATACCGGACACACACTTCCCTATGTTTGTTATTCCAGCGTATGGCACTCGTGGGTTGCAGCTGAAAATCAGCGTCAGGTGGTACACCTTGTGTTGTCATCTGACATTATCTTGAGCTGAGGCCCTTTTGGCATTATAATTGTTGTTTTCTGTTTTATAGTTTTAGAAAGAAAGAAAGAAAATTGCGTTTATTGGCATTACAGCAAAATAAATACACCTTGTATTTATTTTGCTGTAATGCCAATAAACGCAATTTTCTTTCTTTCTTTCTTTAAATATATTTTAAACCGCATCGTAATCCGTTGCGTAGTTCAGAAGAACTAAATACACAGACAGACATGAAAAGTGACTTCACTTGCTAGAGAAAAGTTTCTTTTTTACGCTTTCACGCTAAAACGGCTCAACGGATTTGGATGGAATTCGGCACATAGGTAGACCATGATCTGGATTTGGACATAGGATACTTTTTATACCGATATTCCTACGGGATCGAGACTTATGCGGGGAAAATCGCGGGGCGCAGTTAGTAATATGTAAAGATGTAGAGGTGGCCAGTAATAACGTAATTTTAAGATACACTGCGACGAAACGATATTACAAAATCTAGGTTATTTCCTAAAATCTTCGAACCAGACAAGTAGGTATTCATCATGCAACTGTGACTAATTCAAAATTATCTTGATTGCAGTGCTCTAAGCAAAACTAGCCCGATTATGTAGTCTCACACTGGCATTCGTAAGAATATATATGTACAAACAAAAAAAAAACAATAGGCTCCAACAATAAAAACACTAACAATTGAAAAATTACTTCAATTTTGGAAGTCGGTGTCTTTGGTTTTTATTTTCGTTTTTTGTCACCGAATTCCGAAATTAAAGTTATTTTTCACGATGTAGACAGTTTTTTTTGGAAGTCTGTTTTTTTTTGTAAAAATGTTTATATTTTTCACTTTTTAGTTGCTATATAAATAACAGTGACAGGAAGTTATTATAACATCATCAATATAGGTACACTAAGTGGAAGAAATACGTATTATTGATGCTAACTAAAAAAGTACTCGAGTACAAAGTAAATAAAATTATATGGGACCATCCCTGGGGCATATCCTATCCGATAAAACAATAATATTTGAAATCGATCCACCATTGCCGGACATATCACGTAATATACAAAAAATAAATACAGACGAATTGAGTTCCTCTTCCTTTTTGAAGGCGGTTAAAAATGAATGGCTCGACGGTTTTCATCTTCTAAATTAATGGAATATTGTGTTACAAAGATATAACTTCGTTTATCATTCCCTATTTTTATTCTGTTCTCTGTATTTTTTGGCATAGCCGTCTAGATTTTTAGCAATGTACTGCGTCCAAATAACCGTTATTCTTTCTTTCTTTCAAAGACAGTGTCCGTTTTCACACACTTTGGAAGTCTTAAAAGCCGACGTAGAAATTACGTCAAGAGGACACGCAGCAATTTCCTGATTGCTAATGAACAGTTTTAATAAATTGTTAGTGTCGGTTACATAATTCTTGTGGAAAACCTTATAAATAACTACCTTTTAGATACCTACCTGAGGGGCAATTAATCTCTATCTCAATCTGTCAAAAAAACCTACAATTTTGACAAGTTTTGGACATTGGTTGTCGCTGAGTTGCGATGGCGGGCGGCTAGATTTTTAACGTTTTTAAATACGGTAATTGGCCTTCAGAATACACGTGTATTCTTCTTCTTCGATCAACAATACCGACTAGATATCGGGTTGGCAAGAAATACGTCTCGGCAAATAACAGCGCACTTGAGACGTGAGCTCTTATTTTGTTTAGTTCGCTTGAAACACAGCCAATGTAAACACGACTGTATTACTAGGTGCCATGGTTGGAATTAGGTTAAACTTATAACTGTTCACGCGGACAGCATTTATCTTTGAATTTGTACGTGGCCCGTTATCTAGTTGGTATGGTTGATCGAAGATACACATATAACAAAATAATCTTTCCCAAGTTAACGGCAATTCCAGAGCATAAAACATGAACTCCTATCCTGTATTTTGTAACTTGTACCAGGGTTGTTGATGAGTTGAGAGCAGACGTAGCCAAAAGTTTGAAGGAGTTTATAACCAACAACTCCAACGCTAACAAAACTAAGAAAACTTTCACGCTAGCATAACGTGAACACGTCTCTTTCAAGCTACATACCCAAGTCCTTTTAAAGTCCCGTTAGTTTAAAACTAATAGAGTTGTACCTATGAGTTCTTGGAAGAACTGCAACGAGCAAGGAAAGTTAGTCTTGTGGATAAAATCTATTCTACCTAAGTCTGTTATTATTCTGATGTCAATATAATATACAGGGTTATTAGTAATATGTCGGCAATTTAAGGGCAAGGATAGCAGCGATGTAGGGGAGGTCATTTGCAACCAAATGATTCCTCATGACCCAAATTCAAATGGTAACAATTTCCAAGTAATTTGACACTTTATATTTTTTTGGCGGTATACAAGTATGATGCAGGTTTTTTTTTTTAATTATCTGCTTCTAATGCAATACATAATAATCAACCATAAAATGACAGTTATATTTAATATTTTTTAAATCAGAGCACAAAATTTTTATAATATTGAGCAGATTGTTTGACTAAAGTGGTTGATTTCTGCAAAAAATATAGATATAATTTATCGACAGAACATTCCAAAAATATGTACAAATTCTCAGCTATCCAACAAAAGACGCAAAATACCAGAAATCTTAAAAAAAAAAGTCAAATTACTGGAAAATGGTTGACATTTGCATAGTCATAAGGGGTCATTTGGTTGCAAATGATCTCCCCTACATCCCCATAATGGATTGCCGACGTATTCCAAATAACCCTGTATATCTCTTTGTAGGCCATACTTCCTTGAGTTGTCCATTGATGAGCAGTGGTGTTAAATTAATGATGTAACGTCTAATGAGGATGCGTCCACATCAACACTTTCCTTGCTGAGTTATTCAGTGGCAAATAAACATAATAATTATTGTCATACCTACTTAATTAACGGAGAATCTGTGTAATTAAAGATTTATTGATTTTAACCGACACCGAGACATGTTGCTGGGGAGTTTGTTGCGCCATATCTTCCTAGCTCAAACACTAGGGTAAACGGTGGGCTTTTTGAGGGCATATTCTTTTGTTTTCAATTCAAAAATTGCGAATTCTTAGGCTATGAAATTTGAATTATCCATTGAGAATTTAAGAGACATAGACAGTATGTTAGAGAGGATTAATTAAATAGCGGTATATTCCGAGCATGTAATTCAAATCAAATGAACACAATCGGTTAGGGCACTCGGTGGCATACATTTATGTCGTATGTCGAGATGACTGATAGTTATAACAGATATGGAACGATCTTTAAATAGACGCAATTTGACACAAGTCTTTGTAGTTTAATTGTGAGATACAGTAGAGCAGTTTATGGAGGCGTAGCAGACTAGTAGGCATATTCCAAACTTTCGTTTTAATGCGTGTCGCCTTGTCGAACTATCATTTTCCTCAGGCCAAAAATGAGTCATTTTCATTCGAAATGCGTCGGAAAAATAACAAGGTACACCTAAAAATGTATCTTAAAGTGCTTAAAATTATTTATGTGGGCATTAAGAGCCGCGGTCAGAGGAAAAATACAAGAAATATCTCAAACTCGTTTATTCTTTTAAATAAATTAGTAAAACACATCAAATACATCTTGGTTTAAAAAATGACGTCTTAACTCCGTCAATCAAAAGCCACTATCATTCTACCTTTTTAAATATCTTCCACGTCATCCCAAGCATTATATACAGGTGAAATTTAATTCATGGGCATTATTTTAAAGGGTCATTGTACTCATCATTATGAACAACTTTTACTATGGGACCAAACCTGGTATCACAAAAAAAAATCAGGTGTTCCCTACATTTTGAAGGGTTATGCAAACATTAATGTAGGGAACATCTGATTTTTTGATTTCAGGTTTGGTCCCATAGTAAAAGTTGTTTATAATGATCAGTACAATGACCCTTTAAAATAATGCCCATGAATTCAATTTCACCCTGTTTATACGTCTTTGGTATATGTCATTGTCATCTGTCTCACTTACACAGTCATCCATTCATCAACGTTCCATTCCTACATTTATTCCTTGCATAATCAGCCTATAAATGTCCTTTCTTTGGTATTGTTCGTCGAATCGTTGTGCTCCTTAAGTTCTCAGTTGAGCGGCAAGATTACTGACAAATGCGTGCACTGACTGGACAGGTCCGCTCAATCTGTATGGTTTTTCCTCAAAAGACCGTTTCAGACACCAATCTACATGGTCTTCACATGATCTGACCAAGATTATGTCTGGACTTTAAAAGAGACTGTGACCTCTGAGTTTGTTTCGGCCTTTCTTCTCAGAGTAGTCAGTTATGAAACGCCGACCTCATCTAGTTTTAAAAAATATGATTGACGTGTAAAAGTGTTTGTAACAAACCTACTTACAGAAAATAAAATCATTTATCATTTATAAATGGAACGTTATAAGCTGTTGGGACACAGGCCTCATCTCTGCGAGAGGGAGTGGGCCATAGTGCCCATAATCCACCACGCGGGCCCAGTGTGGGTTGCGGGTTGATGGATGTCAAATGTCATCGAATTTTTTGGTTCTGGGACATGGGGTCTCCTCACGACCTTTTTCTACACCGTTTTGAGAGCGGCGGTGATGATATAAATTACTCAAAGTAAAGTGCCTGCCTGGGTTCGAAACCACGAACTACAAATCAATTTATTGACTGCACATTAATCTTTTGTTTTTGATTGTAATAACGCGAACGCCTTTGTAGGTTAATTTTCTTTGCCGAGGAAAACTCACGTGGGTAATTTTCTATGTTTCAAATCTATATGTATTACCTACCAAAAGGATATTTAATTAGGAGGAAGGATTTGATGTTGCCACTGTGCATCTTAGTCAGCTTAAAGTTAATTTCTAGCTCCGCGATAAATTCTTCTAATTTCTAGTTCCCCGGAGTGGGGTCCCCGGGGAACTAGAAATTTGACGCGGACGAAGTCGCCAGCAGAAGAGTCGTCTATTAAAAACAGAAGAGTGTTTTGTTGTGTAAAAATGGTTTTCAATACAAAGTGGTGCTGTTCCACAAACGGTGGGACACATCATATATCATGTCCTGCGTGCCCTGATGCCTGTACGTTATAGGAATTTAGGGAAGCTTCTGATGGCGCCAAACTCATAGCTTAGTTCTGTGGCAATTCAATATCGTTTGCGTTTGTAAGAATTTCGTAAGCGGAAATGATTTTGAACCTTATTTTGCCGTGCCATGCCGAGTCCTGCCGCCTAGTGACCCACGCCTTAAGAAAAACACGATGCTTACATCGTGTTTTTCTTACACAGTCAAAAAATGTGTGCCTTAGCACACATTTTTTGACTGTGTGCGATCATTATATTTTGCATTTTGCTAAGTATCTCGTATTGCAAAGTCTGCTCACAAGCAAGACAACTTTGTGGACAGCTTAGTTGACTGTAAACGTCTGTCCACTCCACGCGCGTATGTGTGCTCATATTATATTGAATTCTCCGCGCGTATTGGCAGCAGCTTAGTATCTATACGAATGCCGTAATTTCGCTTAAAATACTCTTAAAGTGGCGACTGTACTTGTATGGACTTGATTAGATGGTGATGCCAATTCATGTAATGAGTTGATTATAATCACTTGTCAATTTATTGTTAGTGTGTACAAAATGTATTGCTGTATTTTCCTATGATCTTCAACGTGCATGATAAAGTTCATAAGCTTTTGTAATCAGAAAAATCAAACAACGGAAGTGTATAAATAACTATTTCCTTATGATTTTTAAACAAAGTAATTATACATTATTCGTAAAAATAAAAACTAGATTTCAGTATCCAAACCAACTCAGTCCTTTCTCAAAAACATGCAAACCTCAAAAAAACCGCATCAATTGCTCATTGCCCTTATTCGCTAATCTTATAAAAAAGGAAATGGCCTTTAGTCCCCAAACAGAAAAAAACAAATGACAATCCGATGACGTGACAGCCCACGACATTTTCTCACGAGGTTTTCCCAGAACGGGCACAGATTCAAAACAATAGATTAGGTTAGTAGGTACGGTCCACTGTGTACTGTGTCGTAAGTCCTGTCCACGTGCTGTGGTTTATAATGGCTACCCAATTTATAAGGCACGATCGCTTATTGTTTTTAGAGTTCCGTTCGTTTAGAATGTGGAGTAGGTACTTTTCAATATGGCGCCAGAACAGTTGCATTTATTTGTTGCGTTTTGACTACATAAAGGCCCTCTAATAGTTTTGAATGATTTATTAAGTTTTTCGGAATGTCATCATAATCCTCACGTTTACTATTATTTTTTATTGTTTTAGGAAAAACTTTGCAGATGCCTCTTATATACATTTATACATATACATTTCCTTTCATTACTAAAAAAAATCTAAAAGTCAGTATTTTCCTTTATGAGTTGTGACATCCAGTCGACTCAATGTTTGTTTCGAAAGAACCCAATAAACTATTTAAACTTAACGTTGTTTTTAATGTTACCTATGTTGCGTGGAAAGTGCGTGTTACGTGACTAGTATCGAAATTGGAAGAACATTAAATTGCGTCTCAGATAAGGCATTTGGTGTCCACACGTTGTTCGAAAGGAATGCTAAGCCTACAAAAGTGAAGGTTTAACTTTCTGGTTCATTCTTTTGTTTTTTATAGTCGGTTCTACATTCATTTGTACCCACATGGCGATCTTTTTTATGGTGTTACAAATGGGGAATACTGTAATGTATCCTAACTGACTGTATGTGTAACATAATGTACATACTTAAACTCAAGCCTTTCCTATAGAGGCAAGCAAAAACCACAGAACACCACTTGCAACGATCCTTAGAAGAAAAAAAACTACATCTATTCACGAACAAATTAAAAAATATTAATAAGCAAATGTTATTATAATGTCAACGAATATTTAAATGATAAATCCTTAAAACACATCAGTAATACTCGTAAGCTAAATGTTAAATTATTATTATTATAAAAAATAATTATTTTGTATAAATGTGTTGAGAATAAGTTAGATTATAAGTTATGTAAATGATAAGTCCTCTTCTCCACATATCCTTCTTTTGCTGTGCCCGACAGGGTCCATATTTGTTTCTTTTGGCAAATATTTACTATCTAAGCCTACATTGTGGAATGCAATAAAGAATTGAGTATTGAGTATCGACACTCCTTTTGCTTTGAATACGTTCATACATCTGTCTGCCCGCTCGCCGGTTGCGACTAGTGCGCACCTGACCCTTTTGAAGAACATCACTAATAAGATCACTATGCTTAGGGGCGTCCCCTCCCGGCGTTTCCACTCACAGCTGCTTTGTTACTCCAGTTTATACTTTTGATAGTCGCCTTTCATTTATCCTCTCAACATGACCAAACCATCTAAGCATACTCTTTTCAACTTTGAAATTAAATTTGAAA
Organism: Brachylomia viminalis; assembly: GCA_937001585.2. NCBI lineage: Eukaryota > Metazoa > Arthropoda > Insecta > Lepidoptera > Noctuidae > Brachylomia > Brachylomia viminalis. The sequence continues at coordinate 4,699,220 of OW443302.2, read as the reverse complement.
GTCCAAACATTGAATTATTAGGATTTTATGTGAGTCTAACAGCGCAGGGCTATGTCTGGAAGGGCCTTTTGAAGAAGGAGCCATTGCAGCTTTGAGTTGACCTGTCCTAACAGACGGCATGCATGCCTCAGCTTTTGTGTCTACATCTTCTTTTAAACCGCAACGTTGCCTTATCACATCATGCCTCCATCTGTAACGTCCAAATGATTTGGTTGATGTTACAGAGTAGGTATAATAAAGGTTATGAAATAATTCGACAGAAAATAAGTTTGGTTTAGAGCCTAAAAAGACAAATACATGCAACAAGAACAACAATAGGCAAGCCTGTAGATTGGTTAAGTAATTCGAGTACAGGTGCAATATCTACATAGCTACATACATAAGCAATATACATACGCAATATACATAAGTGGCAGATACGTGAGTATTAAGTGAATGTTTAGTATTCAGAGACATGGGGGCGCAAAAGTAAAGGAGGTAAGCCTATCTACTTATTCCGCAAGAAAACTCTTCCAGATACGTATTTGGTTATGTGTTTATGCTGGTCTTTTTCTAATTGTACGTAGAAAATATGGGAATAACACATTTATTCAACGATTTCACAGTCAAACCAAATTTTCCAGTAAAAATAAATTAGTTTCCCATTGTAAAACTTATAGGGAACTATATTTTCTATCACCAAAATTTATATTTGTCATCAAGTTGTATCACCTAATAAATAGATCTATCGCCACGAAATATTTTCGTTCTCAGATAAACAAAAATTGTTCCCAGGTTGATATCTCAGGATTTTAGGTGATTTATTGTGGAACTGATTTTGATTTGATTGTTTGGTGACTACATTTTGGTGACAGATCTACTATTTGGAGGACAAACCCTATTATTAATTAAGAAACACAAAACTAATTAAATTGGTAATAGCTTAAATGATACCCGAGACAAATTACCAGGAGAAACTGGATGCAATCTGGACTTTAGGGCACCCCGACTCGGACAGGTTAGGTTAGAAGGGGATGGCGGGGTCGAGAGACCCCGCCATCCCCTTCGTGGTTATTTTTTTATAAACCACCCAGAAGTAGGAGCCCCGCTAAGCGGGGCTCCGTCGACCAAGCCCTGCCGTCGACATATTATGTATATCAATCGATCCGTGGTGAATAAGAAAACTACTACTATTGGTGATCTCTTTAAATTAGTTTGCTTAAATACTTATTAGGACACACCTATTATAATACATACAAAAACATTTATTTGGTACTAGACCTTATATCTCAGGATTTTAGGTGATTTATTGTGGAACTGATTTTGCATTGTTTGGTGACTACATTTTGGTGACAGATCTACTATTTGGAGGACAAACCCTATTATTTAAGAAACACAAAACTAATTAAATTGGTAATAGCTTAAATGATACCCGAGACAAATTACCAGGAGAAACTGGATGCAATCTGGACTTTAGGGCACCCCGACTCGGACAGGTTAGGTTAGAAGGGGATGGCGGGGTCGAGAGACCCCGCCATCCCCTTCGTGGTTATTTTTTTATAAACCACCCAGAAGTAGGAGCCCCGCCAAGCGGGGCTCCGTCGACCAAGCCCTACCGTCGACATATTATGTATATCAATCGATCCGTGGTGAATAAGAAAACTACTACTATTGGTGATCTCTTTAAATTAGTTTGCTTAAATACTTATTAGGACACACCTATTATAATACATACAAAAACATTTATTTGGTACTAGACCTTATATCTCAGGATTTTAGGTTATTTATTGTGGAACTGATTTTGCATTGTTTGGTGACTACATTTTGGTGACAGATCTACTATTTGGAGGACAAACCCTATTATTTAAGAAACACAAAACTAATTAAATTGGTAATAGCTTAAATGATACCCAAACTTATAGTACATTCGCATCGTGATTTGATTCATAGTTGTCAGTTACACATTTTGCATTCTATTTTTTACTGCACTTTTTGTTCAATGACACGAGCGGGCATTGGCACTTTTATGGGTCAATTTTACTGACAGTTGGGGGTAAAAATAAATTCTTAGAAAACTTATTTAAAATATACGTTTAACAAATTGTAACTGGGATAATGTTTTGCACACAAATGTCCCAGTCGTTAAAAATTTACTCGAAAGATATCCAGTAGGTACATAATTATTAAGTAAGTATAGTACCTAAACATTTATTTTCAATACATGACATGGCATTATATTTTTTTACTCCTGTACAACAGTAGCCCTGTATCCTAATTTACAACACTGAAAATCGCAAGTCTTTATTTTGACAGTTCAACACTATCCATTGCTTCATATTTTTGACAAAATCCATCTCTTCGACATCCTGATCAACGCAATGGATATTGATCATGTTAGCGTCAACTATAAACGAAGAAATGATTGCTAATTAGCATCTACGGAATAGCAAGTTTCTATTATATAATATAGAATTCAGTTTTATCCAGTTCGACTGGAAGCTGACACCAAGTTAGTTTTTAAAATCCTCGGCAGATAATAATGAAGGTTCTAATGTGTAGATAGCAATATGCATAAAGGCTTGACAGGCGCGACGCGACTCTAGTGCAGCAATTTCAATGAAAACTTAATTGAAATTGCTCTGCCAGAATCGCACCTGTTTGCAGGCGCCTTAACATAGCTATTCGATTAAAATAATCCTTTTAACTGTGACAGCTGAATAACAAAGTAATATAGCCGCAGATTAGAAGGTGAGGGGCTAACAACTGTTGTGTTAGTTATGTAAATGACATCTGCATAAATACTGACGCTAAATACTTGTCATACTCGTAAATAAAGTACTTAATGTTTGGATGTCTAATGCTAAACATGGTCTTAGTTAGCGTACCAATGGATACGTGCTTGGTGCATGAAATGCCCGAAGTATCTATGTATATGTCATGGCAGGTACTTAGGCTATGTCGAGAGCGTTGGCAGAAGAATTTTGCTGAACATATTGCTGCGCTTACGATTTTTTTTTGCCAACTGTGGTGATTATTCAAATAGGTCTCATCTGCCTTGCCTGTTCCCAGCTATTTTAATTAATTAATTTATTTTATTATTTATGTACACACAGTTAAACTGATACAGTTACGACATATTAGTATTGAGTACAAAGGTACGTATGTTGGAATTGGCTCCCAGTCTAACCGGATGCGGCTGAATACCAGTATTTGAAATGGACTGACTGTCTATCTGACCGCCACAACCCAGTTACTGGGTAACACGATACCCCTTTGTAAGACTGTTTGTCAGAGTTTTGGGCATCTACTACCCTTAACGACTGTCAAAGATCTACAAAGGACAACCGCGACAAACAGCTTAGTTATCCAAATAGTTATTATTTGGAAATGTGGTGAATTTAAATAAATCCACAAAATTAGTAGACAGTACCTACTGTAGACCGGCGCGACGCGACGATGCGACGCGATTGTGGTAGAACAATTTTCAAGAAGTTTTCATAGAAATTGTTCTACTAGAGTCGCGTCGCGCTGTCGAGTCGCACCTATCTGCGGGAGCCATGGATCGTGTTTCGCGATTGCCACATTCACACTACTGCATAGTGATGGCACGCATCGATTACCGATCGATTTACATGTTTTTACAGCAAACATTATGGCATAGAACAAGAATGTATAGAAGCGATACTTCCACTCCGAGTTCATTCTAGTGCTAGGGTAGGGCGTAAGAAACGTTTCGGGTGGTGCATTTGTGGCGTATGTTACGCCACGCGAGCTCGATTTTGGACAAAATTATAACCCTGTTTTGGCTTGAGCGAGCAAGACCAATAGCTTGTGGGGACATTTCGGTCGAATCATCTTAGGCCCATATGTAAATACAAAACATACCCTGGCGTCAATATGTCACATTGAATTTATAAATAGACTGTCTTGAAAGTCTTATAAACGACGCGCAAGGCTAGGTTTTTTCTTTTTAAGTCTTTCTGTGGCCCTGAACTGTACCTGCTACGTAAGTTTCGCTTCTATACGGTTTTCTTATTCTATGACCGTCTCCACTTAATAACAAGTGTCACTTCACGGATCAGTTCGGTTACGGCCGCTCAAACAGCCGTATGGGCGATAATGGCCGTTGTCAGATCCGGTCACACGAGCTCGTCATATTTGCATGTAAAGTGGTTTTTCTTTTTATTATTTTTTAGGGTTGAGGTAGCCCTTCTACCTGTGTGATGATAATGTTGCTTGGGATTTTAGTACTTTGTTAAAGTCAATTTCATTTCGTTTATGTGTATTTGCATTAGGTACTTTAGGGTAGAATTGAAAACTTTACCCACGCTGCTTAAACTCGAAAACTCGAATTGATAAATGATTTTATTTCTGTAAGTAGGTTTGTACAAACACTTTTACAAGTCATCATATTTTAAAAACTAGATGAGGTTGGCGTTTCCTATCTGACTACTCTGAGAAGAAAGGCCGAAACAAACTCAGAGGGCAGAGTCTCTTCTAAAGTCCAGACATTATCTTGGTCAAATTATGTGAAGACCATGTAGATTGGTGTCTGAAACGGTCTTTTGAGGAAAAACCATACAGATTGAGCGGACCTGTCCAGTCAGTGCACGCAATTGCAATTCAAAATTAACTGAAACTATTTAGGGGAAAACCCGTTATTATAACAAGACCATCTTTGCATCATAGGAATTCACCCAAATCAATTATTTATTATTTCAAGAAAACAAAGATTACCTTCTGAAATTGTTTCCGTCTTTCTTCTCAGAGTAGTCAGTTAGGAAACACCGAACTCATCTAGTTTTAAAACATGATTTAATTTTGACGACTAAACGTTTTTTTTTTGAACCAATCCACATAAATAAATATCATTTCAAAAATAGCTTCTTTACCGCAGGAAGCTTCCAATCATCAGCTGTACATCAAGAACCTTCTTAACTGAAATATTGCGTTCGAAAAATATAATCTCATAATATTATCATACTTTCACAATAAACATTGCACTTCCATCTTCAAACGGATCTCTACTTCCTTCATTTATTTTGCGGTATACTCCGCATAGGCGCCTTAGTTATACAATTGTATATTTTTCATTCACAACTGAAGGAAATCTCATTAAAATGGCGACATATTTTAACGTCTACGTTCACGGTCTGACGGTTGCAGCGCATTTTTTATAATTTCAGGCGACGTTTAAAGTTTGCAGTGACAAAAACTAAAAGTAACTGCAAATAATATGAGCTCAGTCGCTTTTCATCTTGAATACTTAATATTTATTTTGGACGGGTAAATACGTAAATAGGTTACCTAAACTTATTATTTTAAGGTTGATTAGAGTGATCACGATCAGTGATTGCAAATCATATTACGACGGGATTGTATTATTAATATTATTATCGTTAAAAAATAAAAAATATTATGTGCTTACTTAAGCTAAGTTTGCAATTTAGTTTCCAAACATGTATACAAACACATTGCGTTTTTGGAAAAAAAATATCTTACACATCCAGTTTGCGCTACAACTTTTTTCATGATTTTTTATTACTTTTTTTAATAGTTAGCCATTCTGAAATTAACTTTTGTTGATATTTTTATCAGTGGAAACAACATCTATTGGAAACAAGGATTTGAATAAAGGGGTTTGCTAATATTAATGTACTACACGTAAACCTTTTATATTTATATCGAAAAACATGAGCACGGTAAGTAAAATCCATGCAAACTCACCCAGAAAGGTTCAAAAGGTATTCAACTATTGTATGATTGGTAATTTTGGCCAACAGCACTTAGATTGTTGACGTTTCAGTGACTAGCATAACGGTACGCTAGGAAATTAGGTTAGGTCAATTGGCCTACTTAATCGCAGATGAGACACCCCTTAATAGCATTAATGAACAACACAGCAGCTGTGACCACATCTGACAAGACATTGTCGTTAATAACAACATAACAAAATGTTTATAACAAAGTCACTGGGTCATCTTTGTTTTAGATGACGTTTAGTGTGGCTATATAGTCTTGCTTGCTTTTTACCCGATTACGGCACAGCCAAAAGAAGGTTTACGATTTTCTGTTCGCTCGTAGCTTTTAAACTACTCGTCGCATTTTGAAAAATTAGGTATTGTTGTTACTTCATGTTTCTGTATCAATGGCGCCAGAGTTGCTACCTACCGAAGTGTTTTTGAGAGAAAATGCCGAAGCAAACTAGGCTGAAATTCCATTTTAAAGTCCAAACATCTTGGAACAAAACAAAAGACCCCAGGGGTCTTTCAGAAAGACACACAACCTGCCTAAAAGCCTATTACTCTCTTAATGCCTTCAGAGGCACGGTTGGCGCAATGGTTAAGCGATAGACTGCTGCGTGTCGCGGGTTCGATTCCCACACGGAACAAATATTTGTATGACCTGCAAGTAGTTTTTCCGGGTCTGGCCAAATATTTGTTTGACCTGCAAGTAGTTTTTCCGGGTCTGGCTGTGTATGTTAGTTTAAATGTTTGTAAACGCACCCACGATACAGGAGAAATTAGGTTCCCTATCCATTTGCATAAAATTTTAAGACCTAATATAACTTAGCATAATTTTGTTTGGCATAATTATATTTTCGCATATTATAATTACGCATAACAGCTTACGCATAATTATTTTAAGCATAATTTCTCTAACCATAATAATGATTAAGCATAATATTCTAAAGCATAAATTTACTAACCATAATGTTCTAAAGCATAACTTTATTAAGCATTACAATAATAATAAGGCTTAGTCGACGGTACCGCTGACCCGGAACAGGTACCGCTGACCCGGAACATAAAGGGCCAAGGAAGGAACACGGGTGGGTTTTAGTCAGTAAGAGTCTGACACTCCCTTCCGCTCCACCCAGAGCGGGAGGAGTCATTTGATGATTTCCCATCCTCAAAAAAAAAAAAAGGCTTAGTCGACGGAGCCCTGCTTCGCGGGGCCCCTATTTCTGTCTGCAGGGTTTAAAGGAACCTAACACGAAGGGGATGGGGAGGGATGTCATCCCCTTCGAACCTAACCTGTCCGAGTCGGGGTGCCCCAATTCCCGAGCTCGCTTCGCTCGCTCTTGCATCCTAAGTTCTCATTGCCTTTTTACTAAATCGAGATGTGTTAGACCTTGGGGCAAAAATAAAAATACATAGTTAAGTTACATAATGTTATGTATACGTAAAAATAACTCAAATGTGTTTCCGTTATTTCTATTAATTGTATGCCTAAATATTATTATGCTAATAATCATTAGGCCTAGTAACGTTATGCGAATCAAATTTATGCCAAAACAAATTAGTCTTTAAGATGATTATGCCAACATAAAATTTATGCCTACAAAAATTATGCCGAAGTATTATCATGCCAAAACAAATTGTGCCAAAATCGTTATGCCGAAGTATATTAGGACAAAGAACATTATGCGAAAAGAAGGGATCCCGAGAAATTACTAGTGAGGGGCAACGTTTAAAAAAAACACATAAAACTCCAAAAGCATTAAATAAAGCCACGTGTATACTAAAACTGACATAACAATCTAAACAAGCGCTCCACAAGATATAAAAGCTCGTAAAAGAAGAATTTTATATAAAACCAATGTTACACAATAATTTACCAGATTGGCTGCCAAGACAGGATATTCCCAAAAGAGGATACAAAAGAGGATACAATAAAAATGACGTTTTTATTAATGTCTATTTACGACAAAACAGTCGTGACTCGGATTAAAATGTTCGCTTTCTCATTCGTGTTCGGAATATTGAGATTTGGAGATCCGGATTGGCGGTTTTTTGTAGATAACTGTTAGGTACTTGGATTTTTTTGATAATTGTTGAGGGTACAGAATTTAAATAACTTCGTTCTCTAAGCTTCTTTTGTTTTTGCTGAAGACTCATTAACAAGAACAACATTATCAGAAGCTGTCATCAAAACCTAAATATTATTTTTAGGCCTACATCACTAGTATATTTCAATGGCGGCCCGTGTACGACGCAGGCCGCAGCCAATCACAACCAAGTTAATAACGTGTCAGTAAGTAGTATCGTGTACGGACCGCCTCGCGCCTGTGAAATTCTGGCTACTAATTGGTGATTTGAGTTTGTAACACGCTACTTGTGACCAACGTCATGGACGATAGGCCTTACTGACAAAAAAGCTGGAGTATTGAGAACAAAGTTATTTATTAATATACAAAAAAGCTGGAGTACTGAAACTCAAACTCAAAGCATTTATTTCAATTAAACCATTTACAGGCACTTTTGAATTGTCAAGTAGTCGGTCAGTCAGAAATATGAAGCTAGTTGCCCATTCCAAAGCGTAGTAGGTACCAATGGAGACGCGGAGGCAGCCTGGATTCCGCACAACACACGCTCGAGGAGTGCCCTGCGTGGGCCTCCGAGCGGCGGGTCCTGGTTGCCAAGATCGGGCGGAACCTGTCTTTGCCGGCAGTAGTGAGGGCTATGCTGGCAGAGACAGAGAATTGGGCAGCAGTGGCTTTCTTCTGTGAGACCGTGATGGTCCAGAAGGAGGCCGCCGAGCGGGATCGGGAGAGGGCTGATCCTGCTCGGATAAGGAGGCGTCGGGGAGGCAACCGCCTTGGCGCCTGATACGCCGAGATCTGCTTACCAATCAAGGTAAGTGGACCTTTGGGGTCGCGGGTGCACAGAGAGGGGACTCTGTCCGCCCACCAAGTGACCCCAGGGAGGACGGTGGCACAGTGGTCACGTGCTGCCGAACATAGCGAGGCTCAGGGGAGGCCCCTTTACAGTCTCCCCAGGGATGTGCCTTACAGGCATTGCACAGGGGTGGTTCCGGAATTGGTCTTTTAAGAGGAACCGGGACCGCCCCTATGTGCTGATGGTGATCACCGGGGTGGTTTTAGTGAGGTAAAAATCCCACACTCCCCGACCTCCCTCCCCGGAGGTCGGGTGCCTTTTAAAGGTTTCCCCCCGAAAACAAAAAAAAAAAAAAGGTACCAATGGAGAAGAACGGGCAAGAAACTCCATGGACACTCTTATAAATTATATTAGTAACATCATTAATGTTGAATATAGGTATAATTATATGTGAGAACGATGTAAATAAGACGTGCACGTGCAGTGTAACAACAAATTTTGTGAGAACAAATGTTATTTATTACATACAAAAGAGCCATTTTCATGTTTTACCAAATCTATTTAAACGTAGCTCTCGGAAATCGTTATCCCACCATTTTTATCTCAAAAAGGTTGGCCTTTCAGGAAAACATAAACGAATAATCAAAGATTTGTTTGGTTAGATTTTATCTGTAAAGAAAAGAACGCTTACTGGCTTTCAGCCAATAATTACATTATATTTATATACGTTTTTTGTGATCGGTAACATATTATTTTCAGTGTCAAGTTTTAGGTACTTAAGAGTTCTGAATGAGTTTAATTAACAGATTTTAATAAAATAGTTTCATTAGCAAAACCCAACCCACAAACAAAGAGATGTAAGTACAAACGATAAATTATTGGAGAGATTTTTTTTTGACAACACTTTTTTTTAAGAATATACGATGTGTGTTTTCAGCGGTCAAAGAACACTGACTTGTTATTTTTATCTGCATTGTGATGCTCAACATCCTAAGAAAGAAACATATTGTATTACAAAAGTCGGTTAAAAAGTTTACTCTATTCGTGACGTGTGATATTGGAGAATATCGTTGTTTTATTTCAATGCGTTGAATAATAAATTTAAACGACCGGTATCAAACTGTTATGGCCAAGATTTACAAACGAATGCATTGTGTACGATCTACCGTGGAAACTTAATTAAGTACTCTACTTGCCCTGCAACGTGATGTGACTATTGAATGAACGTTTTATTGCTTAATCGCAAGAGAAAAAAGCTAGAATGGAATTTAATAATGATTTATTTGCATAAAAAGTAGGTACATTTTTTTTTGTTGTTTTATATTAAGTGATCCTTATACATTCTACCTTAAATTAAGCATGCAAACATTTAGTGCAAGTGCTCGTTAATCTAAAACACTGTCAATATAAAAATCTTCTGATATGGTTAACTAAATGAAATAAAGAAATTAAAAAAATGTCAGGATTAATTAGATTTCACAAATGTTGCTTTTAGAATAATAGAACTTCGCGTCAATCACATACAATATTTGTGCTGAACTTAGCCTAGAGTGATGGCTCAACCCTTAAGCAAAAGCGTGGGTCCATTAGGACCCGATCACATCACCACAGCACAATCAAACTTTACTACCTAGAGTGACGATGCAGGGTCGAATCCTTAAAGGGGTTTTGGACACAGAACCTGTTTGTGGTCGCTTACCTGGCAAGCTTCAAATTGGAGCGTTATAAGCGTTTGAAATTTCAGTTGAACTTTAAGAAAATGGTAGGTAAAATCGATTAAAATTGTTTGCACCATCTAAAACCAAACCCATACTCTTTCGTACTTAGGCTTTTATACAACCAGTTGGCAATGTTCAAAGCATTAGTACGATGACAGCTGCCCTTTTTACCTAATCCGCTTAAATTTAAACCGGATATTTTTGTGCAGGATACCTAGTGGTTTTGAGCAGGGTTTTCATGAAAATTCACGCCGCCTGTTGACGCCACTTTGACAAAAGGTGTTCCATTTCGACAATGAATATAAAATATATGACAAAGTTCATCATTCCGTCACGACAAAAGAAAATATAGGCGCTTTAACACTTTTGACAGGTGCCCGGACCTTACGTCTTAGTGCTGCCACCTAGTGAACGTCTTTACTGAAAGCCCTCATTATCACTGCATGTATTATAATGTCACTCTTAAACTTACTTGATAATCTATACATCTCTTTATCTACTTTCCTATCGCAGGTATGCTGGAAGAGATTTCTTTAGAAATAAGCATCATATTTGTTCCTATTTTTCTGTTCTTTTCTTCTTGTCTATGTATATTTGTGTGTACATAAATGGTTAAATAAATAAATAAACATGAAAAAGTGAAACAGAAAACATGGTCAGGTCCAAATAAGAAAATGTATCAAGATAACCAAACGGTCTCTTCAACCCAATTACCGCTTTTCATGTCTGTTGTAAGACCTCTTAAATCTTCTGAAATTATCAATGGATATTGATGCCGTTTTCACCATCATTTTGAGCGTTCTTATTTCGAAAGGCTTGTGACTAATTCATTAATATTTTACTTAAATATCGCACAGACATCTCGATGTTTTAACGTGTCGACATTGCATCCGCGCGAAGCACGTACATAAAAACATATTCAACGGGAATATGTCTTTCATATGAACACTATTGATAAAGATAAGAAAAAAAAAATACCGACGATAAAAAAAGTGCAGTATTTCCCGTAAAATGAAGGATTTAAAAAAATCATAAAATAATTAGTACTGTAAGGATATAACGAGAAATTTTACAGTTCCAGAGATGTCCTGAATTTTCATACATCTCTCCATACATTCTGCTCCATACATTTTTTTCGTGAACAAAATTATAAGTCATCAGTTTCCAAGTCAAATTAATTCATGTGTTAACATACATGATTATAGTAATACTAAATGGAAACCATTTCAAATCCAAACAAAACGACACATAAAACTTCGAAGCTCTTCTAATCGCGATTTTCGATCCAAAATATGTGGGGCGGTTCGCTAGTTCATGTTAAAGCACACGCTGTACACTACTGATAAGCTACACTTAGATTTAAAGTGTTTTGATGGGTATAATGTTCAAAGAAAAACCTTTACAATAAGTTTACTAAATTATATTCCAGCACCCACATTATTGGGATCAACGACTTTACGACTAAGGAAAACGAAGGGTGCTCCAACACCACAGCGCTTTAAAAAACGTGTGCCGCACCAAGGAATGTTATTAACACGAGGGTGCAAATCTTAGGGGAATACTACATGCTCGTGTTCACACTAAATAGAAAAGTAAAAGAAAATATTTCCAGTGTTAGCAAAAACTATGTGAATATTTTACGTATATAAGGCTGTGAGTTAGTAAGGAATATGTACAGCCAGATTAATTAATTGTTTATCAAATTGATACACTACGGGCAGATTTTTAAATCTTCAGATATCTTTTATTATGCGGAATGAATAGTTATCTTTCGATTGAAAAATCGGCCCTACGTCACTTTGCTGTGATGTCATTTCATACAACTGTCAAAGAAAGACAGTTTTTTTTTTTGAGGGTGGTAAATCATCAAACAACTTCTCCTGCTCTGGGGGGAGCGGATCAGACTCTTACTGACTAAAACCCACCGTGTTCCTTCAGTTGCCTGAGCCAGGGGCCACGGTATCGCTCTCGGACTTTCCCGCAACCCTGGTAAAGAATGACAGTTGTGATTGGAATATATGGATAATTTAAGATGGTACTTTAACTTATTAAAAAAATTTTTGCCTGAATTTACATGCTGTAGAGGGTTGCTGGGGTGTAACTTCCTATTACACTTCAGACTGCTCAGAGATTATATAATAGGTAAAACCAGCTCCTGTCGTTTATCAAAACACTTTCCTCATTGTGTTTGTACCATTATTCTATATATTATATCATTTATCGCTCAAAGCTCTTGTCCGGACAGACGTGTGTTCGATTTTATATTTTTTATTCAAAAAGTTGTTTTCGCATTCGGAACTCTGTTCATGTGCTATACGGTTGTTAATTCACTGTCAAAACATTCATTAAACTAGTGAGAGGTCTAATTGTTTATCTCCGTCACCATAAACGTCGGAAACGCTCGCGTCGACTCGTGCGGTGAATGTAAGCATTCGTAATACGTGGGAACGGTACATCCATCGTTTCGTCCTGCTCGCTACTTGGCGTCAGCGCAGTCACTTATTCACTGATACCACCAACTTTTCTCAAGATCTACCTACTTCTTGGATATTGTCTGCAGCGGCATAATGAGCGGCCAAAAATCTCCTCCCATGGTAAGCGCGGGATCACATCCAGACCTTTCCAAACTGCGTGATGAACCCACTAGTATCACGTTTAGAAAGAGGAAACATACCGAATGTAACTGTGATCACTCAGAAGTATTACTTGAATTTCAAAATAAAATTATGCAGACGATTACATCCACTCTTGAAGTTCAAAATCAAAACATCATTACCACTTTGGAATCATTGCGTCAGGATGTAAATGGGTTTAGACACGATTTGGAAACGGTAAATAGCAAAATTCTTATGTTATCCGAAGAACAAACATGCATTAAAAAGGATGTGAGCGATTTGCAGTCAAAAAATACTATCAACAATAGCAAAATACAGACTGTATCACATGAACTCGTAGCGCTTCAGGCGACCGTTGCAAACTTATCAGATCAGCTGCGTGTTAAAGAACAGCAGGGAAGAATCAATAACCTTGAAATAGCTGGAATTCCTGTCACAAAGGGTGAAAATTTAATCAACATCGTACATAACATAGCCAAAAAGATTAATTTTCCCATTACAATGACTGACATCGATTATGTCCATCGTGTTCGACGCTTTAAAGCAAATAATTCTAGTGTACATATCGGTGAGTCGGCTTCAAATGTTACACCCATCCCGAATATCATCGTCAAGTTCACTCAAAGGAAACGCAAAAGTGATATGTTGGCTGCTGTCCGCGCGCGACGAGGTATGACAACAGCTGATGCTGGATTGGATGGTGCGGCGAAACCTATTTTCATTAACGATCACTTAACTCCGCAGAATAAACAACTATATAAGCAGGCCCGTCTTCTTGCAAAAGAAAGTGACTATAAGTACGTATGGTTGTCTGATTGTAAAATCTTACTGAAAAAAAATGATACGTCCAAAACCATGTGTGTGTCCAGTGATACGGATTTAGCTAAAATAAAATGACTATCCACTCATATTAATTATATCTGCATACTTATTTTATTACCTACTACGATATTACTTGTAGTACTTTACTGTCAAATACTTTGTTGTTTTGATATTAAGAAGGAATGTGCATTCATTAATGAGGCTCAATACCGTTCATTATTAACAATTAAAACCCTTAAATGTAATGTTAGTGGAACTTGTTTACTCATAGCGGTCCTAATTATTATCAATGTTCGATAACAATAACTTGTCCATTTACTATCAAAACGTGAGGGGATTACGCACTAAATCACACATATTTCTTTCCGAAGTTCTGCGGAACAATTTTGACGTCATATGTATCACAGAGACCTGGCTTAATGATAACTTTAACAGTAGCGAATACGTTGATAGCCGATACGAATTATACCGTTGTGACCGTAATTACCAAGCGACCGGCGGCGATCGCGGTGGAGGTGTTATGATTGCCGTGCGTCGCGAGCTCTGTCCCTGGCAGCGCAGTGCCATGCATACGTCACCGCTGTCGGACGAGGTATGGGTCTCCCTGCCGCTGCGCACGCAATCGTCGGCGGGCCAAAACAATATCGGTTCACCTAATTACTTACATATTATAGCTACGTATATATCGCACGGTACTAATCATGAATCATTACTAGCATCCTTTTACGACAGAGTGAGTGAATTTGTTTTACGTAACTATAATGATAAATTTCTTATACTGGGAGACTTTAATGTATCACACGCTTGTTGGTCTTGCAATTATGACTCAAATTCTATGGATATATATACTAATAATGACAAGCTGGCTAGCCTGACTGCCGATTTCATGAATTTCTCTTCCTTATCACAATACAATAATCAGTTTAACCATAATAATAGAATATTAGATTTAATTTTTTGTAACGAATTGTGCCTTATCTCACAGTGTAAACATCCATTTGTACCACAAGATTTGCATCACAGCCCGTTAGAAATTGACTTAAAATTAAACCTCTGTCCTGCACTCAAGCTCCCGTCTGTAAGGAAAAGACAATATTATAAAGCAAACTATGACTCAATTAAAACTGCCCTTGCGTCAATAGATTGGGAGACTATTTTTTCTAGTATGACCCATGTAGATTCCATGATTGATTACTTCTATAGTGTCCTCCAAAATATTTTGGACGAATTTGTGCCAACCTGCAATTTAAATTCTACACATAAATACCCACCTTGGTACACTAAACCTCTTATTAAGTTATCCAACGAAAAATGCAAGTTACACCACAAATGGAAAACATATGGTAACCTTCAAGACTATCGCACGTTCTCATTATTACGAAGTAGATTTAAAAAAATGTCTAAAGATTGTTATCAAAATTTTATTAAGTATTCTGAAGATAATATAAAAAAAGATTCCAATTCTTTTTGGTCATTCGTCAAATCAAAAAATGCATCTAATACCATCCCTGAAAGAATGATGTACAACGGTAAAGTACTCTCTACTGGCGAGGACATTTGTGATGCTTTTAATGAGTACTTCAATTCAGTTTTTGTTTCGTCCACATCTCAAACCTACCCTTGTAGCTACAACACATCTTCTACTGTGGACATAAGCACAATCAACGTTACTTTTGAACAAGTACTGTGTGAATTAAAAAAGGTTAATATTAAAAAAGGTGCCGGATCCGATGACCTTCATCCAGTTTTCATATCTAAGTGTGCTGAGGTACTTGCAGGACCAATAACCTTCATATTTCGCACGTCTATTGAAACTGGAGTGTTTCCTAGTAAATGGAAAAAATCAATTATAACCCCTATTCCCAAAAACAAAAGAAAAGACATTGTGACTGAATACAGACCGATCTCTAAATTGTGTGTTCTAGGAAAAATATT
This sequence comes from Brachylomia viminalis, assembly GCA_937001585.2. Lineage (NCBI taxonomy): Eukaryota > Metazoa > Arthropoda > Insecta > Lepidoptera > Noctuidae > Brachylomia > Brachylomia viminalis. The sequence goes on along the minus strand of OW443302.2, from coordinate 4,683,530 downwards.
AGAAAAAATGGTAACATCTCAAATTTCATTCGCTGTTCGTAATCATATTTCGCAGCAACAGCACGGTTTCTTTAAACATCGTAGCGTAGATAGTAACATGCTAAATTTCTCGGAATTTCTCGTGAACGCTATGGATAAGAATCTACAGGTAGATGTCGTGTACACCGACTTTTCGAAAGCCTTTGACAAAATTAATCATGATATGCTTATTGAGAAACTAGCGAGGGCCGGTGTGCACGGCAACTTACTGCGATGGATCCAGTCCTATATAAAAAATCGAAGTCAGGCGGTTTGTGTTAAAGGTTACTCTTCTCAATTCCTCCCTGTCCCCTCCGGAGTTCCCCAAGGTTCCCATTTGGGACCCTTGCTCTTTACCCTCTACATTAACGACATAGGAACCATATTTGACCACAGTAATCACTTACTTTACGCTGATGACACTAAAATATTCAGAGTGGTGGAGTCCGTTAGAGATTGCTCTAAATTACAAAGTGATTTACTTAAATTGCATAATTACTGTACAATAAATCAACTCTTTCTCAACATAGATAAATGTTTCATTATGTCATATACACGTAAAACACACCCATTAAATTTTAACTACGCCATAAATGGCTTAACTCTTAAAAGAGTTTCTACCATCAGAGACCTGGGGATCATTATGGACTCCAAATTATCATTCACCCATCATATAGACCACATAGTTAGCTCCGCATTTCGCAGCCTTGGCTTTATACTACGAATTAGTAAACCATTTAAAAAAGTTATCACTTTAAAAATTCTTTATTTTTCATTTGTGCGCTCTATTCTGGACTTTTGTTGTACTGTATGGAGCCCATGTTTTAATATACATATAAATAGGATAGAAAGGATCCAAAAAAAGTTTTTAAAATCACTTAACTACCGCAATAATACTTACGACGCTGCGTATGAAGACGCAATGCGCAGGCATAAATTGATAAGTCTACGTAACAGACGTAATATGTTTGACATCATTCAACTGTTCAAGATTTTAAACTCATTTACTGATTCACCATCACTACTTGGTAAAATATCAGTAAGAGCACACGCTCGGCTACCCGTACGCCCCTCACGTACAATACCACTTTTTGTTCCTCCTCGACTGCATAAAACATACACTCGAAATTCATTTATATACCGTTCCACTAACAATTATAATAGAGAATTTACAGACATAGATCTTTTTAACATTTCTCTTAATAGCCTCAAACAGAAACTTAAAAGTAGATATGTCACATAATTTTAACTCATTCTATTTTTTTACTTTGTCTACCTTCAGTTAACTTTGTAAATTAAGTTGCATTGAACATTAGTTCTGACACAATAATTAATATATATATTTCTTGCACGTCTATCCTTGTTAAGAGTTTATTGTACATATTTTTAGAACTATACCACATTGTCGGCACTATAGGTCTTTTGTAAGGAACCAATTCTTTCATAAATAATATTGTTTGTAAGTACATGACTGTTTGTTGCCAAAATAAAATAAAATAAAATAAATAAATTATTATTATCAATTTGTTTAACAATGGATCTGTAATTTGTGGATAGCGGAATGAGATAACGCTATGAGACAAGTTTGTAGAGAGATAATAAACATCAAGCGGTTGATGATTGCTAAGAATGTCTTTATCAAATAATTCTTGTAAATAATAATAATTGTCTGTATTAATTATATTTTGCAAAACATACCGCGGGAAATACCTAAACCGTCTGTTTTAACGATGAAATGAAATAGAAGCACAAAATAAGGTACTCGTATATAACTTTCTGCATCAGAGAGTTGAATTTTACTTTTCAATGCTTGCATTAAAACCTAATTTTTATTTTTTATATTGATTTGTTTTAAGTGTTCGTACATTTCATCCAGGATTTTGTGAAAGTGGTTTAAATCTCAATTTGTAAAAAATATTGATACCATGAATATCGCAGCAGTTTTCAGAGCCACCGCAACTACTAACTGGTAAAAAAGTATTTCAGCTGGAATTGGCTGAACTATAGTCCATGCACTCACTCATAGATTTTTGTTGGCAATATAAGCCTCATTTGATAGGAGTTTCGTCTCCATGTGTCAAGTAGTCGGAGACCATAGCAAAAGTTACTGTTTAAAATATTATTACCGACCTAACGCGTTTATATAAGTTCTAAGTGATAATTAATTTCAGAATATCAGGCTTGAAAATTGCGGGGTAATAGTCGACAGAGGTGTAGTAGGAAAGAGCAATAAACCGCAATATGTGATAGGTATAAGGGCAGAAGGAAAATGAGGATTATACGCTTACTTTGCACTCAAAACCAGCGCCCTAATTGCCTAACAAACAATCTGAATCTTTTTGAAGGATATCGCTAATCCATTGCGTCATACGTTCGAAAAATGTGTCTGCTCAACAGTGTAAATAACGCAATGAATGTTGTTGAAATGTCAAAATGAAAGCGATTGCTACTGTTAGTTTGTTACGCAGCCACCCCGCAGCATGTGGATTCGAGCAATCACTTCACAATAAAGCTTAAATCAAAACTTATTACATAGTCTGAAAATTATCAGATAACTCTTGAATTACCAGTAAGTAAAGCATAGAGAAGATAACAAAAAAAACTGCTTGTTTACACTACTGAATATGTGAATTACCATTATCAGTGTACGACTACGGACACTGATAACAGGTGTTTGACCTCGTTGTATGTAAACATACCCAGATTTGCAAACGTGACACCATATGATGATGTAAGATGATTATTTTGGTTTACGAGATCATTTTATTTATTAATTTTATTAAAACTTCATGCACAAGTAAAATAAGAAAACTGTATAAAGGCGGACTTAATGCCTGTGGCATTTTCTACTAGGGTCTACAACCATAGGGTGATGCAGAGATAAAACATGGCAGGTGCAACATACGGGATAGATAGCTCGGAAATGACTATAAATACAAGAATAAATACTAATACATATACAACAAAATAAACCTTGTCGGAAGAAATAACGACGGGTAGAGGAAAAAACGAACCCAGCAACTCAGCGCTGGGATGTTTCGGCCAACTTCTAACGAATATGTTCACGTGCCATTACTTTAAAAGATAACCGACTTACCCTCCTGATGTTCAGAGGGAGCGCATTCCAAAAAGACCGCCTGGACAATGAAGCCAGAACGGTGAGAAGGACATCGTAGAAGACGATTGTTGGTGGAACGAAGATTTTTACTATGGGCAGTGCATATTATTGAATTTGAGAAGTCAGGTACGAAGGCGTTGGATTCTCCAGAATAGAGAACAACGTAGATAGAGCCCTCAACTGCGTATCATTTTGGAATTTCTCAATTTATTCTGTATTTCTTGTACGACCACGACGCGGCGGCGGCGACGCGAGCTGAATTAATTTTTGTGTTTATAAAGATGTTTTTTGTTGCTTTAATATTTTAGCTCAAAAAAGGTGTACCTAGGTAAGACTAAAAATATTGAATTTTTCAAACAAAATACTAATGGTTTTCTATCGATACTTTCTATTACTATTTATTATGTCTCCTCCTTTTTAGTAAATCAATAGTGTTTTGAAGAGATGCATCAGTTTCCTGCCCCTATCCGAGTTTGGCAATTTTATTCACAACCGCTCATACAGTGTCACCCAAACTCGATGTTGGATTTCGCCCTGATAAAGAAGAAGATTAAGACGTTTCCAATCATGACGTCATTACAGATCCCATACCTACCTACCACGTACATTGGTGACTATGTTGATATTTTTTACGATTCCATTGTACTCGTAAGAGCTCCTGACGACAATTAGCGCGTGGCGGTAAGGTGATCCAGGTAAACAGTTTTATTATGTGCGTATGAGATACTCACATCTTCCACTTACGACAACAGGATATGGGTAGTATACACAATTTTATGATGCTAAAAATGATTGCACACATGTTTGGACGTTTTTTTCATTTTCTGATCATATTTCCCTAGTTACATCTAGAAAGTTTTCCAAAATAATCGAAGATCTGACAAAGGTTGCAGGAAAAGACTGGATGTGGATGGAACCGGGGAATAGTGGACGTCTTCGGCTGAAATGATGATGATACTTAAAGCAAGGAAGTTGTCGGTATTATTTGCTACAAATCATACAGCTTTTTAATATTCGAAGCTACGTAACTATTCACAAAAAATAATTTATTTACTATAAAATGATTACCTTACAGTGACGTTCAAGGAAAACGACAAACGAAAGTACCTACCTATGTTATAAAATATATGACAGACACGTCGGTGGCTATCGTGCGCCGTTAGTACATAAATATACTAAAATACGTCAGTAATAATGAATTCTAAGTGCACACGTGGATACGAGGAACACATGACAAATAAAAGAAAAACTAACTTGTCTGGCAAACTGTTAGTTATAGGCCTAATTGCACGATATTAGTTTGTTGCCTGTCTCATGCAATAACATTTAAGCTAAATGATTTATATCGTCTAACGACTGTTTAGATTTAGATAAAGGTTAGATGTAGCTTTATATTCGCAAAAAAACTAAAATATCATAAATTATGTGACTTAAAATATGGCTAGACGTGAGGGTGGTAGGTGGAGCAGAGCCCTAATGGAATAGTTGCCGAAAAACGGTAGAAGGAGCGCTGGCAGACCAATAGCCACGTGTGTGAACGACCTATAGAAAATCGCGGAGAAGACCTGGATCAGCTGCGTATAGACAAAGGCATAAAAGGTAGTAGAAACCCCTGCAGTGGGTGAAATAAGGCTGCCAATGATTACGATGATGTGACTTAGATGTTTGGGCATGTGTGTAAAGTTTGAACACATATTTTCTACTTTGCGATTCCGTCAGGTAGTCTTCAAATAAATATTCATATTCATATATTTATTTGCATAAATATACAACTGTCTGTCATTATTTCTATGGCCGCTATACATAATAACACTTTAAACATTTACATTGAGTCAGTCACGGCCTTGGCAGTAGTCATAACTCTGGTCAATGTATTAGAGAGATTTAGTTTGAGTTGGATTCCGTGGAAGTTCTTGCCGGCTCTTCTCCATAGGGTACCACCAATTGGAACCGTGCACCTAGCTTCTGACGTTTCATTAGTGCCCATGTAGGTTTATGTGAAATAAAATATTTAGATTTGATTTGAATTAAAATCAAGGTTAAAAAACTAGTTTTCATCCTCTGTGTCTACTAGTTGTCTGGGAATTTTGTATTGGCAAATTAAATTAACGTCATCGGTATGTTGTAGAGCAGAGTCAATTACTAAAGTCAAAACTTGATTATATTTGTTAATGTTAAAATAAATGTATTGTAGCTAAGCCTTTTAATTTTTACATGCGTTACACAAATACAGTCCCATGTGCTTGAAATGTGAAAAGGCGTTTACAGGTTAAATTGTCTATACAGTCTATATGAAATCGCGAAAAAAAAATCTGCTGTTCCCTACATTTATGTTTGCAGAACTCGTCAAAATGTAGGGACCAGCAGATTTTGTTTTGGTCCCATAGTAAAAGTTATTCATAATGATGAGTACAATGACCCCTTAAGAGGTTGATGGTGTTTTACCAATAACCCTGTATAATATTTCCGAAGGATGCATGTTGATGAATTTAATTCAAAATATTATGACTCGCACGAAAAATCATTCATTTTAGACCCTGACAACCATGATTAACTTTTAGATGAAGACCCGGATAGTTAGACCCATTTTGGATTCCCGTTCGATAATCTTAAATCTTAATAATAGCTCCTAGAAACAATGGTCGAAGTTGAACACATAAATCATGTTATTCACCATTTGTATGCAGGATGTAGATTTTAACCCTGACACGCTTAAACTGGTGATTGTACAATTCTGAACTTGGTATTTAGTGTCTCCTTTGAAGAGTCTTTAGAGTTGGCTAGAGTTATTTGTAATAACCTTGTCGTCGAGCTTCACAAAAGTCTATATAAACATTTTTTTCCTTAATAAATAGATGTTTCGACTTAAGGGGACTACATGACCTAAACGCAAGTTTTATAATGCCTAAAAGTATATGATCCACTGCAGTAAACCAAATATAACGAAACCAAATAAAACCAGTAACCAAACATATATGATATTTGTCAGGATATAATGCTAGTTAGATAGTGTGTTGAAAACGTAATACAACTAATTTGGTACGATAGAAAAATGTCACGAAGATACCTATAAAAATTTCTTTTAACGATTAAAAACCATACTAATATACCTACATTTATTTTTTCAGATTGTTCTCAAGCAACATATTAACGTGATAGTGTTTTCATTTTTTAGTCCAATCAATAGCTTTTTTGTAAATAGGGAATTGCTTCATGTTTTGCAATAAATTACCAGCTTTGTGTCATCGCGCTTCTCTTTATTTTCTATGCAGTCCGACAGTGACCGCGCGTTACCTGTTGTCAGCCCCTTAACTTGTTAAACAAGGACCTCTTGCAAAATTAGCTCATGAGCAAGCTTGATCATGTGCTTTTTGTTGAGTTCCGTATACCTTCCGTAGTTCCTTCACCCTTTCACTGGATCGTATTACTAAGCTTATACGCCGTCTGTTGTATCTTGTTGTTGTTGTTGTTTATCTTGTATCTTTTTACCGTAATAGGAAACAAGTTGAAAATACTTACCTACTAAGAAGTATGACGTCTATGTTGTACACGAAAAAAGAAAAGTGAAAATCCAAGGACAGAAAACATCGCAATGCTTTTACATAATAAATCATAATAGTGATAATTTACTATCGAACCCAGCTGCATGAAACGATCCCTTTATCCTGATACAATCCTTTAATCTCCTAGAATGGCACCCACGGGAAATTACTATATAGATTGGTAGTCACGCCATCATTGCACGGGACGATAATAATATCGATCAAGCGAAATTAATTATTCATACATTGGATATCGATATACCAGTAATCGTTCACTTTAGTCAAGGTTTTTGAATGTTACTTATTTTAACGTATCTACTTGTAGGTTTCATTTTCAGTGATAATGTCTGCTTTATAAAGTTCAAATTCAATCGTAGCCTCTTATACGGGAAGTCTCATTGGCTTGAAAGGTGAATGTCAAGTGTGTTCGTACTCAGACTATGTTATTTCATCAAATTCAAAACATTTTATTTAACATAAACCTACATGGGCACTTATGAACCGTCAGAAGCTGTGCGCCGCGGATCCGATTGGCCGTTTCCTATGGCAAAGAGCCGACAAGAAATTCCACGGTTACTCTTTTAAAAAAAAATGGCTTTTACAACGTATTAAAAGGTACAACGTATTAGCAGGTATGCTGGAAGAGATTTCATTAGAAATAAGCATCACCTTTGTACCTATTTTTCTGTTTTTTTCTTCTTGTCTGTGATAAGTGTGTACATAAATGGTTAAATTAAATAAATAAATAAATAAAATTACAGTGTTTGTGGCATGGGGACAGTGTACAGTAGGCCTGTCAACAAGTACCAGGTACCTAATGAACCTAATGTGAATATTGCTATGTCAAAGTGTGTCCCTGTCCACCAAGTGAATGAACTGCAATTTTTCTTGGTATAACAGAAAATACACCCCTAGCCAGCCTTATTGATCCGATCGCCCTACGGCTCTTTTAGCTTAGGGTAGTCAGCAACTACACCCGTCTCTCTCTTTACGATACTGCCGTCTCTTTTGCACCCTGCGCTTTTAGTTTGCAATGTTTGAGGAACAAAATACTAACTTACTAAGTTAGTTCTGGTAGGTAAGTTTGTGAATCGATTTAAATACGTTTTTAGTACCTTGTTGAGAATTTTGTCCTTGAAAAGTAAGAACCAAATGAAAAGTAAAAACAACTTAATATTTGAATATTTTTCGGTCCAGAGCTACAGGTATTGCTAATGTTTTTTCAAGTATGAGACAGACTATGCTCACTCCTATCTACTCCACCTGTATTTAATGTAACCTACATTCGCTGACAATAAATGATTGATTGATTGACGCTCTAATTACATTAAACTTGCAAATTAGGAGTACACACTTAATTCGTCTTTTAGAGCAATTAAAACCAGCCAAGTGGTGTAAAAACGGATGGATTACCTTTCATATGTACAAACTAAAAATTCTATTTCGGACCTATTAAGGAAATGAGTCTAATAGCTTTTGGCAATTAAACGATTTAGGACGCCGAAAAAGGAAGGTAGATCGAGTTTGTATCCTGATTGTATTATTCACAGTACCTACTGTATTATACAGTAATATGTTACATATATTTTCCTGTATATCCATATTATCCATAGCCATTTTAAAAACAAACTAAACTCATATTCCTGTTAATACTTAAGGGACCGTCCACGAAAAATATCATCAACATAATTATATGGTCTACTTGCATGTGACTGGATCACTTTTTGCAACTTCGATACAAGATATAGCAGAAAATATTGTCCAGTCTAGAAAAATCCAGTCAGTAATGTATATTTTCTTATTATTTAACAAACCATTTCAAAAAATTTATTTTATGATAATACTATAAGATCTTAAATCAATCAAAGGCGAAATAAACTATGTATATTTTCGAGACTGCAAACATGTTGTAACTATTAATAGGTGTTGTGACTGACACGAATGGTCTAGCGCCACGAAAACTGTACTTTTATAGTCACACAGACTTAATGTTTCAATTATTTCATGCTTTCTCACCATTAGATAAGAAATTGTCAAAACCGGGTTATGTTCGTGCACGGAGCCTTAAGCACAGTTACACTCAATATTAGGCAATTTGTTCCATATACTAGAAACTCAACGGAGAAGACTACTTAGTTGAATTTTTTTGCATCTACTACTGCAGATGTCATTAAAAAAGATTTATTAGAAAAGATACCACACGATGTAAGTTCTACATGCCACTATAATTAAAGATAAAGTAAATAAAATAAAATGATTTAAAAAAATACGAATGCCTCCTAATTTACAAGGATAATCGTAAATTCTATCCGTATTACAGTGCACAGTTAAAAGCATATTAATAAAACAGTGAAGCAAACACTAAACTTAACACAATATAGAAACAATATCAGAATATTAAAATCCAAATATACCCCAATAAAAGGCACCAGACGATTTCAGACAACCTTTTTGGTACCAAACTTCATAAGTAAACTACGATACGACAGGATTATATCCTCAGTAACGTTTGTTGACTACCAGCCAAAGGTCGAGGGTCGAATGGATCCCATCGAACTCTCAAAATGGTTAGAACCATTCCTAACACAAATATTGACACATTCGTTGCTGGGTTTAAAAGTACACTTTACTTTGGAGGAGACCTTTAAACAGATAAGGCGAGTAAGTAGGTGAGTAAACGAAATTATGCTTTTGGTGTTGACGTTTGACTGAGGCATTCTAAAATGCATATTAAATGTTAAATTGTGTCTAAACGTGGGATACACAAGAAACGGAAGGAAATACGTACAATACCAACCCAATACGACACGGTTGGCGCAGTGGTTAAGCGATTGACTGCTGCGTTACGTGTCGCGGGTTCGATCCCAGCACGGAACAAATATTTGTATGACCTGCAAGTAGTTGTTCCGGGTCTGGCTGTTTGTGTATGTGAGTTTAAATTATTGTAAACGCACCCACGATACAGGAGAAATTCCTAGTGTGAGGCAACGTTTAAAAAATATATATATATATTGCTCTGAAATCCAAACAATTAAAAATTGTTTAGAAAACAGCATCGCAGCATGACTATATCAAGATTGGAGCGATAATTAATCAATGCTATCAATTAAAATGTGTTAATGGATAGATTTAGCACCATTTAAAAATAGTTCAAACTTAAAGGTGTAATTTATGTTCCAAAATTTTAAAGTCTTAATTAATTTAATATGTTTTTACTGTGGATCCAAGGATAGTTCCCTGTGGCACACCAAACCTCGTAGTACCAATAATACATTTTTGTTTGTATTTTACGAGACGTGGACTGATATACCTAGGTGTAGATAATGAATCATTACTATGAAACATAATTATAACTTCAGTAAAATTATTCTGATGTTAACAGGAAGATAAAAAGTTCAGCTGTAATGGTTGAAGTTGTCATTTGTTTTATTTTGTACCAAAACAATATTGACAGTGTTGTTCTACACTGTTAATAACAATAAGTGTACATTTATTAACACCATGTATTTATTTACTCAATACTTTATTGCATTCCATAATGTGTACATTATAACAGTTGGTACCTATGTTAAAACATCGAATCAATTGTGGACCCTGTCGGGCACTGCAAATTTAATGTTTAATAGGAGAGAGGATGAAGGCGCTTTTTGTTAAATTAAAATAGTATCATTTTCAAAATTAAATGCAGGTTTGGCAGACGATTCGCGGACGGTATGTAAAAATGGTTTTTATTGTTTATGAAATTTATCTCTAATGTATTCGTCAATGGTGTACCTAGTATCTTTGGATTATTAGTTGAATACTTTAAGCATAAAAATGTACAAAGGCAGACTTTATGCCATAGTAATTTTCTACCAGTTAACCTTTGGGTAATGCAGACAAACACTGTGGTAGGTCAATTACGAAAGATTGAGAAACTTGATCTTCTTGATTGACTTAAAAAAAGAAAATTTTCAATTCTAGAAATCAAACTAATATTACAACTAGTAGAAAATGTACTATTACTACCTGTAAATGCGGTGCATTGGAAGTGGGAAAAAACTTGGTTTAGGAAGTAACACATAGGTACATCTATTTACGATTATGTACGAGTACTCTCGGCTTCCGCGTGATCATTAATTGCTTGTTAGTAAATGATTGGTTTACACTTTGCAGGATTATAGTCAGTTGAAGCCGTTATACAACGTGTAAGATAATTAACGCAAGACCTCAAACACCCCAATTAGAGTATTGAGTTATAAGCAATAAGTATACAATGACCAAAACAATTTTTTTTTAAAGCTTACTATTATTATCAAGAAAATCGTGTTGACCCTAGCATTACTTTAAGCATTTAAAATTGAGTCTTATTGCATTTAAAAAATAAGATTTAGTTTTCTGTGGTTCAATCGGCAGTCAGTATTGCAAAATAAATAAGTGTTCAAAAAAATACCTATATTAATAGTTACTGAAATCGATTCAGTAGTCAATTATGAGCAAACTACTTTCAGGACTTGCGTTTATTTGTTACACCTTGTATAAGTAGAGCATTGACCATTTGTATTTTAGGTACTAGTGACACGATTTAGAACTGGCCTGCATCCTAATTGCGTAACACACTTTCATTCTCAATCCGAGGGTTTTGATGGAAATTCCTAATACATTGCTTCATAGGTTTAAAAAAATCGTCTGCTCGACAACGTAAATGACGCAATGGACTTAACTGAACTGTCAAAATGATAGGCATACATAACAAGAAGCGGGGAAGTCCTTTTCGGACGGCGAGGTACCCATTGCTCACCGTCCGCAAGGCCGCGCCTACGGTGGCCGAGAATCGGCTTGCAATTCCCGACGCCCAGGGCGTCTCCTGCGGCGGCTAGAGGCGTGAGGGCGCGAATTTTGCCTCTCCCTCACGCGTTTCGCCTCCTTCTTTGCGAGCATTACTGCTTCGCAGAAGGAGGTGACGGCTTCCCAAGCCCTCTCGCTCCATACCATGGCCTGGACCAGGGCCGGACGCGAGAGATCGCTACCGCCAATCGCCTCCACGAGGACACGGCGGTGCTCCGCCCAAGCCGGGCAGACCTACACCGTATGCTCCACCGTGTCCTCCGGGCGATCCACACAGTGGTGACACCCGGGCGTTTCCTCCCGTCTACCGTGACCCCTGGCACAGGCAACTGAAGGAACACGGGTGGGTTTTAGTCAGTAGTAGAGTCTGACACCTGAACCTGACCTAACCTGAGAAGTTATTTGATGATTTCTCGCCAAAAAAAGGACATAACAAAAAAAAAAGGGAGAGTTGAAATATCTCGAATACCTACCGTTAGTCAATCATTAGTAAATGGCAGATCATGCCAACAACAAAGCTTGTAGATAGCGAAAAGTCAAACAGAATTTCGGAGTTACATAAAATAACCTATATTTCTAACATTGCCGTGAAATGCTAGATCACAGTAAAATAAAACATAAAAATATATGTACCAGTTACCTACATCTTCCATTTAATTGTTGTTATTTATATAAACGAACGTTAGTTACCACATCGCGGTCACTGAAATGTTACTTTCATTTTGTACAGATATAAATCATAACGAAAATAAAAAGTTAAAAGTACCGTAGATTATTTCTTGTGAAATATCACATTTTGCTGATCTTGATTATGATTGCGGAAAACTTGAAGTTTCCGTTCCTATTGTATTTATAGAATAGAATAGTAATCTATAATTGGTACGCCACTGACTACCTGCAGTATTGTCTCTCCTTTAATCCATCCAAAGGTTGTCTGTAAAAGATCGCTTTTAGCGATAAGTTAATAAGATTATGTCATCCTATGTAAAAAATTTACATTTATATCTGTAATTTGTTGGTGTACGATAATAAATATGTGATAGAACTTATAAGAATAGTATGAGATAATATAAACTGTATGAATAATATATATATAACGTAAACTGCTTAACTGTAATATTGAGTAAGTATGTATACATATTTTTTCCTTTTCTTATATGTATAGACATTTAAATTGCAATGCCTTAACAGGCAACTAAGTTCTAAGAACCTACCGATTGTTAACATCTTCAAAATGGTGTACACTTAGTTCGCAATAAAGAATTTGAATTTGAATCTATTCTACACGGTGACATTTGAATCACAGTTTTGCTAGAACAAACGTTGTTTAGACCATGGTCTACTACCATTCTACAGCATCAAATATTTTATTAAAACAATCAATTCTAGGAGTTCTCAAATTAGTCTTATGTTGCTCAAACGTGTAATAATGTTTGAAACATTAACCGTAACTTCAAAGTACTCATCACGGTAGCGATATTGCATTCAAGACGCGAGCGCCGCGCGTCGCAGCCGCAGTGTCTGTGTTGTAGGGCGTAACGATAATCCCGACATTTTTAACATTGCCTTTTTTGTGTTTTTTTTTAAAACCAATGACGTTTTTTTTTCTATTGGATGCTATAGAATGGTTGTAGACCATGGTCTGAACAACTTTTGTTCTAGCAAAACTGTGATTCAAATGTCACCGTGTATGATGGATTCACATAAACATCACGCCTGTGGTAGCCGAAAGGAAGGGCAGAGGTGTAGGTACCTATAGTACACCCACGTTTATGTTAAAGTCCCATTTTATAGGGGGCGAGCCTACTGCCATCTACCGGGCACAAATCCAGACTCCGGGGTGTGACTGAGAAATTCCACATGGAATAACCCAACAACAATTTTCCCGACCCGGAAACCGAACCCTGGATCTCATGCTCAGCACTAGACCAACGAGGCAGTCAATGTTTGAACCAGTTGCTCTCATTCTAACCTTGCATAACGACATGCAGCTGTTATTAGACTAATTACGCAAAAGTAACCTTTAATTTTTGTTTTTTTTTAAAACGTTGTCTCACACTACGAATTTCTCCTGTATCGTGGGTGCGTTTACAAACATTTAAAGCTACATACACAAACATCCAGACCCGGAACAACTACTTGTAGGTGATACAAATATTTGTTCCGTGCGGGAATCGAACCCGCGACACAGAACGCAGCAGTCAATCGCTTAAGAGGGTTATCACAATTTTTCTTGTATTTGAGTGTTTGAAGAGTCACACACACAAATACAAAAAAAAAATGATATTTATTTAGAACACTCTCGAGAGAAATAAACTTTCTCGGGCATATTTTTTTTTTAATTTTGTGGCCATATCTAAACCATAATCAATCACACATCTAAACTGGGAATTTAATTATCACATTTTTTCTTGTATTTGAGTGTGTGATTCTTGTGAGACACAAGGAAAATTGTGATAGTCCTCTTAACCACTGCGCCAACAGTGCCAAATTACATTATCTGTAAAGTTAAGCACCCCGCTATCTGTAAAGGTCGCTGAAGTCACTTTATGTCCGGTTTAATCCCCAAACGATCACTATTAACGTATTTGGATGAAAGACTTAACATAACGAGATTACGTGACGTTATATATGACGTAACAAACGGATTCACAGACGAATATTTCATAGACTCGTTTTTTTTACATTCGAATTTTGTTATTACACATCACATCACGCTATAAACGATAGAACTGATAGTGAAATTTTGTCAAAATTTGATTATAACACTTTGTTGTTTCTTTGAATTAGTTTGACCCTGAACTCTTTCAGATAAAAGACAGATTCTGGTACAGTAGGCAAATAAAATTACTACGGTTGATTATGATCAAACCGTATTATATAATAAAAAGAAGAAATAGAAACTATATTAATAGCTACAAAAAGCTCAGATTCACCTGCAACAAGAAGAACAAACTACGTAAGTACAAATTGTATTATCAAATCGAACAACCTATAATTTGAGACCGATGGACGGGTAGACATCACGGCGTAAGTTGACGATGTTTTCACCTTCACACCGTATCATTAGATTATGTCAGTCGGGGTCGGAGCAGGAAACAATTTATGCGCCAAAGTCCATTGCTATTGTGAGCTATGATGTTAGTAATAGGATTTATGAAAGTTGACCATGCAACATGCAAATTAAAATGAAATTATGTTAATCACAAAGTGCCAGACTTCGGCACTCTCATTTCGTAACACAATTTGAATCATTTTGAAGGATTGGACCCCTCTCTAGGAACTTCTCCTGTATTGTGGGTGCGTTTACAAACATTTAAAGTCACAGACACAAACAGCCAGACCCGGAACAACTACTTGCAGGTCATCATACAAATATTTGTTCCGTGCGGGGATCGAACCCGCGACACGCAGCGCAGCAGTCAATCGCTTAACCACTGAGCCAACCGTGCCGTCAAATAATGTCCGTGCTGTATACCTATTGCTAATCCATTGCATGGGTTTATTAAAAGTTTTAGGCATCGTTTTTGGGCAATATTATAATATACTATCATCTGCCCGCGGCTTCGCCCGCGTGGATGTAGGAAATTATCTCACGGGAACGTGCTACCGTGATAAATAGTATTCTATTATCAATTTATTCAGCCGTTAAAGCGTGAAAAGGTAACAGACACAGATAATAAATGCAAATATGTTTATTTTTGTTAAACAGGTTTTTATGATTCCAAATGTCTAACTTAAAAATAATACATTTTTATAATTTATCATCATTAATTTGAAATAGTCTAATGCCGCCATTGACCAAGTAGGTATTACCTACATATTAGCTAAGATATTTTATATCTTTAAAATGTTATAAATTTTAAGCGGGTGCACCGATTTAAATAAAATAAATACTGAAATAAATAATACCTCAAGATACGGGTTCTGATTATATTTCCAATTCCTTAAATCTCTTAATAAGATGTACACATTAATTTCAATAATCATGTGAGTTTTAAAATCATTCCCTATTTTACCCCTTTTTTTTTAAATTGGGTCATGATCAAATAACTTCTCCCGCACTGGGCGGAGCGGGAGGGCGTTTCAGACTCTTACTGAATATAACCCACCCGTGTTCCTTCAGTTGCCTGTGCCAGGGGTCACTGTAAGCCTTTCGGACTTTCCCGCAACCCCGGCAGGCATCGGACCTAGCGGACCCCGACATTGGTGCTGACATTTCTTTGAGGCGCGCGTGGAACACAACGTGCCGTCGACCCGGGCCTGGTCCTTTCGGACGGCGAGCTACCCATTGCTCGCCGTCCGCAAGCCCGCGCCTACGGTGGCCGGGAATCGGCTTGGAATTCCCGACGCTCAAGGTGGCTCCTGCGGTGGATCCCCTTGGGGGATGATTTTACAAAAGCGCTAAAAATGTTTAAGTTTCCCATACAAACTTTCATCCCCTTTTAGGATTATTTTTGAGACAAAAAGTAGCCATGTCCTTCCCCAGGATGTCTATCTCCTTGCCAAAATCGAAATCCGTTCAATGGTTTAGGCGTGAAAGGGTAACATACATACAGACAGACAGAGTTACTTTCGAATTTATAATGTTAGTATGGATTGGCTAGTTTGGTAATAATGATGTGAAACCTCGCTGGTAAAACAAAGGCCGGTTGCATGGAAGACATGGTTCCACGAGGTCTAACAGCCTGCGACGGGAACCGAAATTACCCAAAGGGGACGTTTTGCTAAACTAGTCAAACTTTCCAACGATATACAGGATAGATTTTTGAGACGAAGCAGTAACTTTCTTAGGAAACATTCTTTAAATGTTTGAGTAATTGCTAAGTGCATTCACAGATGTTGGTAAAATGTTACGGTCAGCTAGAAAATCTGTAACTAGCTGAGTGGAAAGGCATAAGAAGTGGATAAAGATCTTGTAAGTAACAATTTCGGTGATGTCGGAAATGATATAATTGAAACTAAAGTACTGTATTTTTCAGATATTTTTTAATGGGAATTAAGAATATCATTGTTGTCGACGTTGAGTCCAGTTTTTTTAAGGCTTTACAGCCTGGCTAGCCTTCAAGACTATTTTAATCAGAACGAGAATTTTGACCTTTGGTTTGGTTGAATTTAATACAAAGATTTTTTAATTATTGCATTAATATTTTTGTTTTCGGTTGACATTGACTGTTGACAACCATTCCTTACATCGCGCCCTTAGCATAAGCACGATTAGTCAGTTAGTTAGTCTTTGGTCCATATTTTCCAAAATTGTAAGATGATGTCTGCAGATGTCAGTTTCAAATCTCCCATCCCAGGGTTTCCGACAGTCGGTAATTACGTTACTTAACTGATTATCTTCCTATTGACAGTGACGGATGCTTTGCAAATTATTTAACTTTACAAGGCTTTTGAGATAAAAATCCTTTCTGTCAGAAGAGGTGAAGGTGACATCATTGGTTGTTAACTAGCAGAACAGTTGAAAGTTCTTTAAGGTCCAGAAAAACTAATGCGGATTGAATGAAAATCAAATACTTCTTCTTTTTTAGATGATAAAAGATAATAATCTAAATTAATAGGATAATACAGAGACATATAAACTTATATTTTGAATATACATATATTTAGCTAATATAACCGTTCTATAAAGTCAAAGTGATCAAGTAAACGTGGATAATTCCACTGAAGGTTAACCAGTTCGTGACTTTAACGCTATAAAAAGATTGGTCGCGTTTTATAGTGTCTTAAGTTACGCGGAAAAGTGAAAATAGTTTCGGAATGAGTTCTACACAGTCTAATAAAGACGCTTATTTGCATGTACGTAAGTAGCTAATTAGTAATTGTGTACCGTTTAAGAGTCTTACATTATTCATGGGTACAATGTCAATGTTTTATAAAATACGTAAAATATTTCACAGGCTCGACAAACTAGTGTTCAGATTTAATTCTTGAAAAAGTAACGTGACGGTAAAATTGGAATGTTCCACATTTAAATGCAGGCGCAGTTTAGAATATCACGCACTAGAAAAGAATTGAATTCCAATTTCAAACTCAACCCGAAATAAGAACGCGAATTTTTACGCAAACGACTTTTGCAAGTCAAAAATATTATACGGCAAACATCTACAAGAAAAAAAGTTGCTTAATAATTGTAGATATTTCAAAGAATAATAAAGCTATTATTAAACACATTTATCACACACACGATTAGCACTAAACAACGATTTGTTGTCTTTTGCAGTAACGTGCGGAAACTAGTAAATAACACGCATTGTTCTTTTTGGCAAATTTTATGGCACCAATCAGATATGATTGGTTGCATTTCCGCTGTAACCTGCAATTAGCTTCATTATACACTTCTCAGTTATTGATAGGTAGTTAGATAATACAGAATCAGCTTGTACCTATCAGTTAATAAGAATCATTTTATCTTAGCTACAACTAAATAGTTAAGTATCTTCGAGTTTATGACTTGCAGCGGCTACATCTTATTTCAATGTGTAATTTTCGCAGATTATTTTTGTAATGTACTGTTCTAAACTGGGTAAGTATTATTGAGTGTTGTATTCTATTTTGCAACTGGCGTTGAGCCGCACCTGTCTCACGCAATTATGCTCAGACTTTTTTTGAGATTTTTCGGGGCAAGGGGAATTATGTAATTTATAATTTAAAACTCAAATATATCACTTTCACGGGGAATCGTGTCAAATGATGAGTGTTTTAGTCCTGAGGCTACAGTTATCACGCCGCGTAGGCGGCTCGGTCATGCGCAGTGCAACCCCACCGGAGGTTGCAGCGATCCTTAACCTAACAAACAGCTGATCATTGATAAACAATGCTGCCAGCAATTTGCCCAAATTCCAAATGCAGACAAAAGAAATGACAATCAACAAACATACCTTAGATTGTGCTGAATCTGGCTGCATGTAGTAAAATAGGAAAAACATCCACACCGCTCCGACTAGGAACAGGATTTTGACGTTTCGTCGCATTTTGTGTTTTTTTTTAAACAATTCAAAAGAGGAACGTATCACTGGTTGGATCACACTCGATTTTTAAACGGGCACGATCGTTTGATGCGTCGTGTTCGCGTTTGTTATTATTTTGTGTTGTCGGTTCGCGGCGCGCGCGGCCGCGCTCGGTGGTGCGGCGTGCGGACTGAACCTAGTTCACAGAATACAGAATTACAGATAGCTGCCGGTCATGCGCGTATCGGTCCTCGACACCGCGTACCAAAATAGAACATGCACAGTTCGGCCGGCATCGACGTACTGTGCAGCGCGTACGGGGGCGGTCCTCTCACTGCATTGTTCTCCTTGGTCAGTGTCTAGACGTATGCCGTGGTAATCGCCTGGCAACACGTTAGGCCCAGTACGCCAAGGAACCTGTTCACATGCGTGCGCAATCGGTTTTTATTATGAAAGTATGCAAGGATTAGTATACCGGTCATGCAGATCCTTTCGAGAAACCTCGTGAGTTGAAATGCTCATTGGTCCATCGTTTGGTTCCTAGCCTTCAAGCATACTTACTGCAGAGCCTTTTCATAGACATCTTGCTAAACTTTACAGTCTACATCTCTTTCAGCATACAAAATACATCTCTCTCTCATATAAAAAGTTCACTGTGTAAACAAGCATCAAATTAGAGGATTATATCCAAGACAAGAATGCTCGGAAACATGCCGGTCCAGCTCCATAGGACAATCTAGGGTCTAGACAAAATTAAACTTGTTGCTACTTTAATTGTATAGTTTATTATTTTTATGACATTGATTTACATTCTGTGATTATCGTATACTTTTACAATGTTTGTAAATATGTGAACATCATGTATCTATCACTTAATTAACTTATTTATAATTGCTACATTTATTCAATTCTTTTTACCTATTGTGGTAGGGTAATTTTTATTATAGTTGCATCGTCTTCACATATAATTATATAATAAAATTAATGTACCTATACAAAATATTGTAACACATTTTAAAAGAGTAACGGTGGAGTTTCTTGCCCATTCTTCTCCATACGAAACTACCTTTTGGAAGGGGCGACTAGAATCAATTCTATTTAAATGTAAATATTGACGTTCAAAAGTGCCTTTTATGTGCCTATTTGAAATAAATGCTTTGACTTTGACTTTGAGCACTCCAGAAAACTGTTGCAGATTTTGTGCCATATTGACTCCCGTTCCATATCTGCCATTATTAGATTTTGTCGTTCTAGCGAATACTGTAATTGTAAGTTTATTATGGGCATGTACCCAATGTTAATAAATTGTCGTTTACCTCGTAAAGGACAGACCGTGAAATGAATACTTTTATTGAAACTAACTACTTTATACGTTTTGTTTACCGACTGTTTTAAGTTTATTTTTATTGCTTGTACAGAGAAGTTGGCAGATTTTCAGTCTATCTGCGATTTTGTGAAGTGAAAACTTTTGGCACACGTCCACTTTTATCTGCAGAAAGTAAAATTATTTGTAATAGCACTGTTTATATTAAGGCGCTGCCCAAATGTAGGACACCGAAGACGCTCAGTATTTTGTCACACAGTTAGGCATATTGGTAGGTATGTATTACAAGCCAGAAAAACAACGAGTGTATTGTTAAATGTCCAAAGAAAAGACTTATTCAATAATATTTAATAAAAATAAAATAGTATCATGATCAAAAAATTCGTAAAACAGAGCTCAAACAAATATTTTTCGTCGCATAATTCTCAGTTTTGAGCGTAAACTATCATATTTTATGTAATCATAGTAAAGGGAATTAAATCACTTACAGAAATAGGTACCTAAAAATTATTCCACTGAGCCGTGCAATTATTTTTTAATTTAATTAAAACTGCAAAATTACTTTTATTTTGGTCAAATGCATCACTGTTTTGAACCTTATTTGTTATCACGATGCGCTATTGTCAATTACCAAAAAACTTGCTTCTTACCGAGCCTTATCGTAATTTCTCAATGTGTCAATGTCACGTTTGCTGTGACCACAAAATGGTAAAAGACTTTTAAAAGCTACAATCGTACCTACTTTAATTACGTCTTGCTATATTACATTATCATTAGCAGCAGGGACTGTCCAAATAGGGCCACTACCAGGTATTTCGGGCTTGGCTTTGTCAGTTCTACTTTACAGAAGTTGAAAGATCAATAAAGTTTGAATTATTCACATCTGCATCAGAACTTTGCTAGACATTGCGATTTCAAAGTAGTAACTAGGCCGGCTGTCCCGAACATTAAACCTGCTCCAAATAGTGCCATAGCTATAAAGACTACTTGTCTTTAGGACTATAACTTTAATTTGAATGAACTGTACCTTTAACTGTTATTTTAACAAAGAACGCTTTTGTTTTTAAAAGTTGCTTTTGTTCGACAAAAATGTATTCCTTGGACGAAACCAAAGGGTAACATCTTAAGTCAAGTCACCTATAATAGGAGGGTGGATGGCAAGGAGGGCCCCCTACCATTTCCCCCGCCAGAGCTGCGTAGTTTTTTTATATTACAAGTTTGTAACTTACAAAAAAAAACTTAATATTGCTGAGAAAAATCGGCTTAATAGAGGGGGAGGGGAAGCAAGCAATAATAACAAGGCCTAGTCGACGGAGCCCCGCATGGTTTAAAAATAAGCGGGTGACCGAGTCGGGCTGGCCCAGGTCCCGAGCTCGCTTCGCTCGCTCTTGCACCCAATAAAACACCAAAATGTTAACTTTGATAATAACGTATATAATATTATTTAAACATATTTAATCACCTCCACAATTTCCAAAAATAGATATTTTTTTTATAATTTACAATATTCCGCCGCCACAAGTACCTACTCCACTATAGCATCACCAAAATTCTCCGGGTTATAGCGATATGGGAGCACATTCACGTAAACTCGGAAGCAACGGAATGACGCGAAGGCAAGTTTATCATCTGTCACAGTCAGTGTCAATGTGTCAATAAAATAGCGGCCTAGCAATTCATTTTACATAGATATTGACAGACGCAACTTAAAAAACCTCAGAACAATAACTAAAGCAAAAAACGTAAGAATTTTGTGAAACATAAGTTCCGTTTCAAGCATTAGTTAGTAATTTACCGATATTTTTAGAAAATAATTTTAAATATTTTGACGCAGCTCCGGCAGCTAAAATTGCACGAGGGCGCTTGAGGGCTCAAGGGGATTTATCTCCTGTTCTCCTCAAATTTAGGCGACTCGATATAAGATCGAATCCATATCAAATATGAAAGAGGAATTAAAAATAAACTCAAATTACTCCAGTAATTGAAGTCACGTCATTAATCAGAAGCGTAGGTATATATCAATTTACAAATGGTTACCGTAACAAAAAAACACGCTAACGTACCCTCTTTGAAAAATGCTGTAATTATGCACTTAGTTCCTAAACTAAATATCTATAGAATGTTTCCAGTCAATTAGCGTATCACTATACCAAACGCCAAAGTTATGGCTCGAGTGACCATGTCCATTACACACGTTTAAGAGGGCCATGCCCTCTAAACCACAGCGTGAAGCGTGGGTGACCCACTATCAAACTGACAGATTCATTTTTATAGAATTCACTTGACAATGACACGTGACGTCATATATATATGACAGGCTGAGAGATGATTGGGCCGGATACATGCTTCCGATAAGATAGATTCGAAGATGGAAGGTCGATAGTCCTAAGAGAGAAGGCAGATCTAAGATGGATGGATTGTGAAAAGGGTAAAAGAGCAAGAAATTATGTTACATCTGAAACTGCGATATAAATGCCAACTGCAAATTAGTTAGAATAACAACAGACGAATGGCGATACCAGCACCTGGTCCCTAGATCAGGATAATTATCATGATCTAAAAACCAGGTGTCTAAAATTAAAAAAAAAACGGTTTTGAGAATCCATATGAGTCTCGCTCGATCTGATTGATCAATTAATTCTGTGACTTGCTATTTGCGTGTGTGATACGGTGCATCTCAAAGGCTTGGACAACATTGGTTCTAAGGTGTAGCTATTGGACCAAGGCATCAATCAGTCAAGAAAATCTAATTCACGACGGGCCTATTGCCGCCGCTCTTTTATAGATTATAAAATAATAAAGAAAGCGATAAAATCACATCACAATAAAACGACTGCGTACCCGTTGGACCTCCAAGTTTGGACCTCACTGACTATCATGACCCTTTGGACCTCCTTGTGCCGTTTCGACCTTAAAACTTGGATTTTGCCTATACTTTAGTGCCCATTGGACCCCCTATTAAACAACGTGTTCCGTTGGACCCATTTTTTTACATCTTCGTATGAAAAGCTAAAGTACAATCGTGCACAAAAGTGAGACACTTTATCAAAAATAAAACACGATGCAATAAATAAATCAATATGTTTATTCAAAGATATAAAAGCAACAACGTCAGCTTTATAGGTTCAGGGGTTTGGGCCCTGCGTTGGTGACTTAGTGAATGAGTCAGGACTTTGATTTTTATATGTATAGATAAAATCACCTATTCCAATTAGATCACGTATTTACCCGATTATAAATCTTTAAGTTGGTATATTCCTACAGGTTGTACCAGAAGGGTGTGGATAATTGTTAATATAAAATAATGTGTATTATAAGTAAAATAATGTATATAAATCACAGATCAAATATTAAAATCAGTTTTATCCTAAAGTTAACAGACTGAAGATATAAAAATAATAATTATTATATTATACATGGTTTAAGATCACAAATTCTAATTACAATTAAATAACAGTAATGCCATTACATGATCTTTATTTTTTTAAGCAATTAAAGTACCTATATTATTGAATACAAATCATATAAATGATTATAATCACAGTATATCATAGAATTTACTTACATTTTTGCAAGCAAAACCTAAATATGGCGGCTTTTCTCAAAATTAAAACGTTGTAGCCTGACATGTCAGTGTTACCTAATCTGACGACTCAATGTCGACGGTAATATTCATAATGTTGCAACATTAAGTTATTTTTTTTTAAATAAATTTGTAAATATAACTATATATTTTACATGTTTCTAAATCACTGTTCAGTGTTATTATCGTTTATTTTGTTCGTTAATATAAAATATTGTATATTTTAAGTAAAATAGAGTATATAAATCACAGATCAAATATTGAAATCAGTCTTATCCCAAAGTTCAGACAAAAGATATAAAAATAATAATAATAATGATTAACATGGTTTTAGATCACAAATTCTAATTACAATTAAATAACAATATTGCCATAAGGTGAGTTTACAAAAATAACATTACATAAATGTTAAAAAAAAAATAACATTAAATCACAGATCAATTTATAATCACAGTATGTCTTTAGAATTTACTTAGACTAAATTTGGACCTAAATTAACCTAAGTATGGAAGCTTAGTTAGCTTCCATACTTAGGTTTTACACATAAAAAATAACATCATCAATCTCAAGTCAAGCTCAAGTAACAGAATTTTCAAATAATTTTTTGGAAGGACATTAAGTATTGTTAAATGACAAACTTAAAATACATATGTAAGCAGCTTCTCTAAGCAATGACCTACATTAATATAATTGTTATCTAATTGCTCTAGAATATAAGCGATTTTTTCATCTTTTTCTATGTACTCTTTGCGCTTATTTAGTATTTGGTGTCCATTTTCTAGTTTTGCTATAGTTAAACTTGTCATTGATGCGTCTGTTTTAATTATGCTCAAAAATTGTAAAATATTTGGCTTTGTATTACCACACAACTTTTTATTAATACTCGAGTGCCATGCTTCCACGCTATTAGTTGTACGATGTCTTTCAGAGTTGAAACACCAGATTCTTCGCATGTCTTCTTTTTGCAGCCATTGTTTTGTAAAATAGTCATTAAATTTAACTAAATTTTCATTTTCTTCGGACCAGTCCTCCATAATATAAAACCAACCTTCATCTGTGGCTTGTTCTGGTAATAATGCTAAAGCGGCACATAAAGCAACATGTCGCTTACACGCGCGATTTTTTAAGATGTGCAGACTCTTTGCTTTTTTACTTAAAGCCTGAGTAAAATGAAAAAAACATCCCTTAATGTCCACTTCAGGAAAAACTGACTGAATAGCATTCATTTGCGCAGTTTCAAAATCTGTAGTAAATTTTTCTGGCTTCCAAGATGGATTTTGCGATAGTAATAATTGAAAAATAATTTGATAAGTTTCTTCTTTTTTATCAGTAACCAAAGCATATATCAATGGTTTAATATTTGTGCTTTTTTCGGTGCTACCGAGATCTCCGTGAATACTGTACATTTGTACAAACGGCGGTACTACGCATTTAAACGTCCCATCTGCAAAAAAATGTTTCACCGTTTTCAATTTTTCTCTTGCTTCTTTTGATGAAAATATTAAAATTCTTCGAGCACCTTCTTGATAGTCAGCCATTAAAAAGTCGTTGTATTTTACAGGAACTTTGACATCTGTAACTGTTTTTGGCTTAATATTATCGATGCCAAATTCTTTTCTGCGACTGTTATAGAGTCCATGCTTCACATTATTAAAATTAGGTATCCGGGTCAATAGGTTAAGACCTCTATCCTTCAACCGGTTAACGCCTTCATTATATATTGTTTGCAGAGGAAGAACTCCTTGTCCAGATTCAACTTTCCATGTACTTATTTCTTTCTTTATTTCATTGCCAGCGTGATCACGTACACAACTGTTACTGTGACTGACTTTGTTCATAATCGTATTTCCTTTAATTGTTATAGTGCCGCGACACTTCGATTTATATTTGCAATTCCACCGTGAGGACCCATTTTTATTATCTTTTTTTTTATAGTACTGGTAACCATCATTTAGCAGAATCTCACCACCTCTTTTAGATGTCACGAAACAAAGTTCTTGTGTTTTATCTATATTATTATGTCGACTTGTTGAAGGGACTACTTCTATTTGAGACATTATTCATTAACAATGATTCTTCTTTAATCTGAAACAGGCCATTAAATATATTCGTTTTATTTAAGTTATTATTTTACACGAAATAAGTAGTGAGTAAATTTACCACAACATAAAAGACAACTAATTGAGTAAACTCAGCTATAAGAAAAAGAAATAAGAAATTAAAAATAAGAAAAACAATTGGACTAAAATCTATAACAATAATTAGGTAACTTATGAAGAGTGTCCATAAAACAAAGTTCCAAAGAAGACTAAAGTGTATTATTATGATTTTTTTTATTTTAATCATAACCAATGTTACTAATAATGACACATTTTGCACCGGCTAGTCGACGGTCGGCTGGAGTCGTGTGTGTATGAACAAATTAATTAATGTATAATAATTTGGTGGAATGCTAGCATGACTAATTTTACAAATTCACAGTATGGTAAGTAATAATTGTTCAATAATTAGCAGAGACAAATTAAATATAGAAATAATAGTGACAAAATTATCAGAAAAGAAAACCACGGAAGATTTGAAATATACATCCAAATAAAATCACTTAAACATGCAACAGATAAAGTAATTTAATACTTACCAGGTACTTAATTAAACGTTTCCTTGTTTTCTTATTACTTGTGATTATCACCTTTTACCACACGGAACTTTATTGCACAAATGCACACACGTCAACAACTTAAAGCTCCAACTAATTGTAATGTAATGCAAAATGTCACTGTTTTGTTTTTGCTGGCCTGCGATCCCTCTAATACTCACCCCGCACCATACCCCTTTGTCTACTCCCTGCGCCCCCGCGCGCCGAAGAGAGCGAGGAAAGGTCTAGCTTAGACGCGAGTTTGCCTTGCGTATGTCCAAAAAATGATAATGTTCGATTGTCTATTTTACTTATAAAACATATTACACTTTATTTAAATAAGTTTCATTGGTGTTTCTACATGAAGGTTACCAAAATAATAATAATAGTAATACCGTGTATTTGCTTAGGTACTTGTTTCGTCAATTTTTTTGATTTCCATTTAACAATTTTCAACATAACTGTACCCCTTTCCCAACTAAATAACATTGAACGAACAACAAATGAACACATATTTTTTGAAGGTCCAAAGGGTACTAAAAAAGAGGTCCAACGTTTACTTTTTTACTTGTTTTAATTTTGAAGGTCCAACGGGTACTACAAATGAGGTCCAATGGGCACATTGATTATTTTATTTTGAAGAGGGTCCAAAGGGACCTAAAAATTAGGTCGAACGGGTAACATTTGTAATAGGGTCTAATCTTTGAGGTCCAACGGGTACGCAGTCAATAAAACTAGACCAACCCACTGACTATCAAATGTTCAATAAAATGTAAGTATAAACTTTTATTAAGATGCTTGGCTCTCTGATGACTGTGACATTGATTTCATGATTATTTATATTTAAAGATTTAAAAACTCATCCGTAAATTAAGGCTCGCATGTCAAAAAAAACAAAAATGCGGACCAAAATACCTACAGGATGTTTTTATAACCTGTGCGAAACTGTAACCATGAAAGCAGCACTATATGATTATATACCCGATAACGTAGAAATTTTTCGTCAAGAAATCTGCTGTTTCATAGAAAAGTGCAATACTTAGATACGTCTGAATCATTTATGCTGAATTCATAGTTACCTACTATTTGCACACTGGTTAATTTTATTCCAGTACCTACTTATGTATTATTGGTCCTAAACTCCTCAACAACAACGTTATCATAGCGTAACTTTGGAAAAATACTGCAATGCTGATGTGCAGGAGGAAGTCAAGAATAAGTATGTAACACTCAGTAGGTAATATAACGCAGCAATTTTCTGACAGCGCCATCTAGTAGTAAAGATAGGTAACACAACGTAACACAACTCAGCTGCAGTTACATCAAGTTCCGTCCGCACTTGCTAGATGACATTGTCGTCTAATTGAGGGTTAAGTTTATTTATAGGTACGTATTTTGTTTTCTTTCTACAAAGAGAAAAAAAGGCTTCATTCCATTTCTTACTTGCAACGATTTTTTTTTTATATCTGAAATGAGAAAGCATTTAAATTAAACATACAAATAAATGTGAGAAATGTATGATCACAAAAGGTAGGTACTTAGATACATAATTAACTCATTTGTAAACTGTTTTCATAAAACAACACAGCATGTACGGTATAAAAATGCAAAAATTGATGGAAAAGTATTCCTAGTACATATATTGTAATTCCTGGGAATACTTAAACTAGAGAGGGAACACATTTATTCAGAACGGAATATGCATCACATATACCGATGTACCAGTTGTAATTAGCCGCCTCATCCTAACGCGGAAATTATATTCCTCTTGTCATAGGGCGCGGGTTTTCATGCGTAATGCCGGGAGAAACACGTAGGTTTATGGTGGAAAACCGCTATGGTTAGATAAAAACGCGATACCTGTAAAGGTTACTTGGTTATTCTATTGGAGTCAAAATGAGAGATCGATTTTATTTTCCACGCTTCAACTGTTCAAATAAACAACTATCTAGGCAGAAAATTTTAATATTCATAGACTGTACACAACTGAACAGTCCAGTGAAAACAACAACTTTTTAATCTCCCTATAATGGCATCGCTATCGAAATAAAAAAAAACAGAAAAGAAAAAAGTAATGGCATAATTCCTACACTTTTTTCCCGCTTTTCCCCGTCCGAGTGTTCCTGTTATCCCGGCAGAGTTCGTGCGGTGTCCGACGGGAGCGCGCGTCCCCTCGCCTTGTGATCGATTGGCGCGTAACGAACTTACATCGAAGTTTGAATTTTTGAATATTTCGAAATAATAATTGCTCCATTCGAACTGTTTTCGATATTGTTTTGTTTTTTTGTGTGAGTGATGTTTAGTGCCCTTTATTATTTGTTGGACGTAAAGTTTTAGGTAAGTTTTTATTAGAAAGCTATTTTGAAAATATAGTTAGTTTTATTCTAACTGGATACTGATTTACAAAAGCAGCTTTCCAAGCTCGCCTTTTAACTCATTATAATGGAAGCAGCAATTATCAACCCTAATGACATACCCACCTACTTATCACAGGAAATTCCAATTTTATCAGGGTGATAAATTCTAACCTCGAAAAGAGACATCAAATAAACAAACGACTGTTGAAGAATACAAAGACGACTTTCATAATCATTACACAAACGTAATAATGTTACAAAACGAAGATAAAAATGTCATCCCATGTAGACAGAAAGAATTTAAACCATACAACCGTAAAATTAAACGAATATTATTATTTACGGCAATAAGCTGGAACTCTTTTAATTATCTAATCATCCCATAAGGTAAAAACTTAATGAATTTTACGAACCGCTCTCATCACCATAGATTAAAATCTTGTCAGTTGTCGATTTCCGAACGTGATTTACGATGCAAATTATGACAATTTCATTAAAAAGGAAGGTAACTAGATCAGTAGGTATTTTTACCAGATTTTAAAATTTTTACTGATTTTTATAGGCCGATATTGTTGGATCGTGTTGATAGCATTGCATCAATTTTAAATTCCATGATGCCTGTTTCATCTTCTTCGGATAATTTCATGGCCATTCTGTTCTTTTTGAACTGATTATCTGGCAAATATGGCCTACCGAGACACTGTAAAACTGACCTAAAACGGGCCTTAAAAATACAAACTTACAAGTTTTTTAGTGAAAATGACAGCAGACGGCAACAAATATTATAGCTGAACGTAGGTACCTATGGCTATACAGGGGGTTATCGTAGGGAAACCACCCTTTCAGTAATATAGTAAATATTAAATGTAAAAACAAAATTTAACAGTTTACACAGTCATAAACTTTGGGAATGAAGACCCTAAATAACAATTGGCGTGACAAGGGGTCGCAGCACGAGATGATAAGTACGTGGCGACTTGTGCTGTCTCAAGACTTTCTTCATTGAGGATAATACCTGTATCGTTTTAAATAACAATTAACAATATAAGAACGCCAATACTATAAATCAACAAGGTCAGCTGTTTCACTAATATCATGGCGGGTAGACAGGACCCCGTCTCCCCCATGTTAGTCTAATGTTCACCCTCACGAAGTGCAATATAAACAATATTAGCGTCCCATGTTAATATATTGAGTATTGACATTTTGGCAATAGTATATAATTTATTAGGATTGTAGAAATCATAAAACTATTTACAAAATTGTGAGCAATTTCAAAGCTTTGCTTTGGCATTAGCGCACAAATATACTACATATAATATATCGACGATGAAGTGACAAGAACCTTTATCTACCAGAACATGATTTTACAGGAAAGGAAAAAAACGTTTTATTTATTTTAAACGCAAGGTGTGAAAAATACTGTTATTGGATATATATTAAATAAGGCTTCTTATTTAATATTATATCCAATAACAGTATTTTTCATACCTTGCGTTTAAAATAATTAAAACGTTTTTTTCCTTTCCTGTAAAATCATGTTCTGGTAGATAAAGGTTCTTGTCACTTCATCGTCGATATGTCAATTATTATAGATTACCTTAAGCTTTCTTATTATTGTATTACTATCGTTTTTTTTTTAATTAAGGCTACTGTATTATCAACTTCCTTAGTTTCCTCGCTTCCCTCAAACTGAACTCAGGCAAAAAAAAAAAAAAATGACCAAGCAATGGTGAAAAAGTTATTCTTCCTGTTATTTGCATCATTCATTCACAAGGTCAGCTGTTTTGCTAATAACATAGCGGGACTAGAAGACCCCCATCTCCCCCAAGCTGGCTTTATTTGCACCCTTACTGAGAGCAATATAAACAACATTAGTGGTCCATGTTAGCAGTAATCATTCGCAGTAGCTTTTAAGCACAGGTCACGGGTGAAGATATATTCTCTCTATAACTTCAATTTAAATACTTAAATAAGTTGGCGCTTTGTGGGCAGCATAGGTAATTAATAGTTACCTGCTTAACTACGATTTTGCTGTGCTCTTTTAACTCGATCAAAAATTCAATTGTCATTGACTTTATTAATGTTCACCACAGTCAATGTCTTTGTGCTGAATTAGTGAAATGTTTAAAAGTTTTTTGGTGACTACAGCAGAAGCATTGCAGCTACGTTACCATTTGTATAACTAAGCGGAAATGCCCGTGATTACATCGGCACCCAAACCTTCAAACACAGCAAGCTCTTCTACTACGGTAGACAGATTATCCAATTTCAATAAATACTTTTTCATAGTCATGCCTACTTAATATATAATATTAATTTATAATATCTTCATAAGTTCTTCAGCTTTCAAGCGGGTAGCGCCATCTCCCCCACGATCGTGGTCGTCAGATGCACCCTCGCTGAGCGCAATATAAACAATTTAGTTGTACAATGTAAAAATATCGAAACTAATTTTATTTACATCATTATTTTTTACCATGGGTAGCGTTTTTCGGACAATTGTTTATTCGACAGTCAGTTCTTCGGTCAATCGGGCAACCGTTTTTTCGAACAAGTAATCTATGAGCAGTCACGATTGTCCGAAGATTACTTGTTCTTTAATCACTTTTATAGGCTCGCGTTTGACCACTCTCTCATCTGTTGGTAAACGTTTATGCGGTCAACGATGGTGTGCGCTTGCCTACAAGTTACCAAGCTACTCGAGGCTTGAATACCTTGTCGTCTACTGGTTCCCCCATTCACAGCCTGGATCCCTTTGATAGGTTTCTCATCTCGGTTTTTCGATTGTAAATTTTAAGTCCCATGTGTAGAGGGCATTGATCGAAGCTGAAGTTACGCTTGCCGCTGTCGGTTCATGGATGGGTCCACCATCTATTACATATCGAGACCACTCCATGTCTCGGAACCCGGCTGTCATTCGTAGATCTTTGACAGTCGTTACGGGTATTCAGAAGCTCAAAAGTTTGACAGCCAGAGGATGAGGTCAGATAGGCAGTCGCTCCATGTAAAATTCAGGTATTCAGCTGCATCAGATTAGATTGGAAGCCGACCCCAACATAGTCGGGAATAGGCTAGGCAGTTTGACTTCGAGTGAAGGGCGAAGTTGCGCTTTTCAATACAAACTTATTAAGAGGACACCTTAGAAATGTAAGGAGAAATGAGACAAAATGACACATTGTAGTAAGGTTTCTAGGGTGCGATGTCAAAAGTGAAGAAATATCACGTTGGATAGATAAAGATTAGTCGAATAGGTATATTAGATAGAGTTGTCATGCTACGCGTGCAAATGTCTAAAACACTTTTCTTATTCGGAAAACCAATGTACAACTGCAAGACAGCGCCTGATTCAAATTAAATTACCTACAGAATGCAAGAGAGGTCCAAAATCATAATTTAGATATTCCACGATACATCTTTGCAAGTTGCCTGGTCCGGTAATAATCTGACGGTATTGAAGTGCATCTCCCCTCGCCTTTGTGG
Organism: Brachylomia viminalis; assembly: GCA_937001585.2. Lineage (NCBI taxonomy): Eukaryota > Metazoa > Arthropoda > Insecta > Lepidoptera > Noctuidae > Brachylomia > Brachylomia viminalis. The sequence continues at coordinate 4,651,690 of OW443302.2, read as the reverse complement.
TCGCCACGTGCCCTCGCTACATACAAACAATTTCGGATTCAGAGCTTCATTCATATTGATTCCATGTTTTACGACGAGCTAAGAAAAGAAGTGTATTATAAATTAATAATTTATCAAGTTGAAAATCGAATGATAGGAAATACCGAAGAGAAGACTGCGACCAGTTATGAAGGAACCCACTCATAAAATATAATGTTTGGAATGTCATCTCATCTTTGCAGTTCTAAAGGTCCAGACGAAACGATGGATAAATAAAGCAGGATGCTGATGGATAATTATGAAAATAAGTCTGTCCATGTCATCAATGAACTCATACAACGTATTTATAAACTATAAGGCTGTCTCAAAACGAGAGGTAATGAATGACTTCGTTTCCAAATATCCACACAGCTACACCTCATTCACTCTCTCCATTCAAAACAACATCACAACAAATAAAGCTCAAGGCACCTGCCCGACAACCGGCGACCGTCGAGAAGCGAGTAGAGCTTGCAACTAAAAACTAGTTGGCGAGCAACGAGCAGCGAGTGCGCGACGGCAACGAGTGATTATTCGCTGGTATGTGTATGTACCAAGCGTAAGTGTCTCAGCGAGCTTTCTGTCCGCCAAACGAGCGTCGCTTAGCGTGTACTCTCTTTGATAACTCTAATTACTGCTACAAACGAGTACTCGCCGGCGCGGTGAACAGTCAACGATGAACTATTATAAATGTATCTCTTTTACTTACACAGGGCCCACAATGTTTTGTACGCTTCATGAGCGAGAAAATAGTTAATAGCTAGTCGCTTACTCGTCGGCGGCGGCGCGGTGGGATAGCTGCCTAAAGCACACAAACGTGGAACGCACTGCACAAAATGTACCTACAGATAAACGTCAGTACAGATGTGCTAAGTCGAACCAGTCGATCGGTTTAATAATAGAGCGTTGCACCCCATCCCTGCGATCCGCACCAGCCGTCATGTGCACTCGCCCTTACTTAATCTAAAACAATTTAGAGCTGGGTATTAAATGGAATTCTATACAATAATTTGCTTTGAGGATTAGTGCTGGCTGATTTGAATATGGAATTGAAAGAGGCTAGAGATTTTTGGTTTGGTTTTGTGAGTTGTCGGTGTTATCGGTCTCAGTACTTTGTAATACATCTATGAGTATATCTATCTGCCTTGCCGTTTCCCAACAATGTTGGCGTCGGCTTCCAGTCTAACCGGATGCAGCTGAATACCAGTATTTTACATGGAGCGACTGCCTACCGGACCTCCACAACCCAGTTACTGGGTAATACGATACACCTTGGTAAGACTGGTTGTCAGGCTTTCGGGCTTCTGACGACTCGTAACGACTATCAAAAGTCCACGAATGACAGCCGGGACCAACAGCTTAACGTGCTTTCCGAGGCACGGAGAGTTCTTGGTATGTAAAGATGGTCAACCATCCACGAGCCCACCGCGACAAGCGTAGCTTAATCTGATCGATCGATCTGTGCGCCGTTATTAGGTACTTTTGTATAACATATAAATACAAAAAAAAATATCATAATGACGAAATCCCTTTATTGATATTTATTTCAGCTATCAATCTTTGGTAAGTACAAACACTGAAAACCCATTGAAAATATTAAAAAATCGCAACAATTCATCTCCAAAAGTCAAGTAATTTACTCGAGAAAGTTTCAATTCCAACAAAGTATTTAAGCAAGTGCATGAAACTGTTTGAAATGTTCGAAATAACATTGTACATACATTTTTAAAGTTGCCCACGAAGCCGGCGCCGCAGTAACCGATATTCCACACTAGATTTATGACTTCCGTAGAAAGGAGAACTGAGTTGGTATTCTTTGATTTTCATTCATTTCCGAAATACTCATAACACTAATGTTGCTCCTTTCATATGTTACACTTTCAGGGACTTTCCAAGAAATTCTTGAATAAAATATTTAACATTGCTAGCTTCTAAAGATAAAATGATTAAAGCCGTTAAGCAAGTTGAACCGTTAATGATTGTTATGATAAAGACATTTTTTTAACTAATATGACTGTCGCGATCCGTTCAATAGAAAAATCTTGCTTTCTTAAGGACTTATAACAGCATTAGTTGATTTAAAAAAAAACGAAAAGAAATTATTACTTACTTGTTTTGTTTTTTTTTTATCCATTATTTGAATATTGTAAACATATTGTATATTTTTATTTTTTTGTCATTTATATTTTCTTATTTTTACTTTGTTTCTTTTTATTCTTTTGTGAAAATCAATTAGTACTGCGTTAAGTTTACTTTTTGTTTAAACATCCGTGAATATTTGTACGCCTTCTGGTATAACATAGCGCGCTTGTAATTTCTTATACTTAACTATTTTATTGTACCTATGTTAACAAATAATTAAATGAATTATGAATTGTTATTATGAAACCTGAAAGTAACAAAGAAATACTAATAACAATGCACTAAACAATAAAGTAATTCACGTAAATGTTAAAACATACTATTTTTACTTTGGACTATGTGTCTGACTGAAGTCTGAAGTAAAGTTGGACCAGGATAAAACTCAAAATTGTTATTTTCATGTTTTTTTAATAAGTTTTACTTATAAATCTTACCGTTTACGAAATAGTTCGGCGGCGGTCCGGACCCGGACCGCGGTCCGCCATTTGGTGACTTTAGATGCACCAGTAAAGCCGGTTCACTCCTGCGACCATAATTTTTAGAAATAGGTCCTAATATGTTTTCCTTATCAAATGGGGCGGTGCCTTAACTGTTTGACAGAACAAAAATGTTAATCAGTTGGACTGGACATGTTTTTTTAAGTTTCCCCCCCTTTTAGATTTTGCCGCAGGAAACCCGGCTTAATTCGTACATACATACATAAACTCACGCTTTCTTCCCATGGGGGCAGGCAGGCACTACAGAACGCCACCTGCTACGATCCTTACATACCCAACACAACTTTTACTAAGGGACCAAACAAAAAATCGCGATAAAAAAAAACAGCTGGTCCCTACTTTTTGACGAGTTCTGCAAACATGAATGTAGGGAACAGCAGATTTTTTTTTCGCGATTTCATTTTGGTCCCATAGTAAAAGTTGTTCATAATTATGAGTACAAGGACCCCTTAAGGGGCTGACAACAGCGAAAACGCGGTCACTGTCAAACTGCATAGAAAATAAAGAGAAACGGGATGACACAAAGCTGGTAATTTATTGCAAAATATGAAGCAATTCTCTATTTACAAAAATCTATTGATTGGATTAAAATATGAAAACACTATCACGTTAATATGTTGCATGAAGAACAATCTAAAAAAAAAAACAATGATTGCATGTATATTAATTATGGTTTTTATTCGATAAAATAAATTTTTAGAGGTGTCTTCGTGACTGTTTTCTATCGTACCAAATTAGTTGTATTATGTTTTCAACACACTATCTAACTAGCATGTAACCTGAAGAATATCAAATATTTTTCTCAGTTTGTTTACTGCAGTGGATCTGTATACTTTTAGGCATTATAAAACTTGCGTTTAGGTCATGTAGTCCCCATAAGAGGTTGTTTTACCAATAACCCTGTATATACTAGATGACGCATAATTTTCGCAGCCTGCACATGATGACAGTGGAGAGGGTGGCGACTGCATCTAACTGCCGCTTCTAGTGTCGCGACCGGTCGACCTTGATGAGATAATAATTATAGCTGACTATGTGCCACTGAATAGAAATTTCAGAAAATCCAGTACAGGAATGAAAGGAGATGATGTGGACGGGAAATATTAAGTTGATTTTAAAGAAATATAATTTTAATCGGAACCGGTAGTTAAAGCAGATGTTATTGAAAGTCTGACAATCTGAACGGATTTGCGATTTTGTTATGTAAAATGATTTGCCAAACAGATGCATGGCCAGACAGTACGGAGTGTACAGACATGGTGCTTTAAATAATAAGAACTTACTCTGCTTTGCGTTACATAAGAGAACGAGTTTCAAGCCACAAAGACGTGCATACAACCATAATAGTTCCAATTTGAAAAATATAATACCAAATTTAAATGAAAGGCTCTTGAACTTAAACGAAGGTGCGGTACTGTATAATAAATTGCCAGATAAGGTTACTAATGCAAAAAATATAAATATTTAAAAAAAAGAAAATGTTCAAAATAATGTAAAATTAGCTGAAAAAAAAATTGCCTGTGCATGTATTAAATTTAAAATTATAGAACCCCAGTGTTGTACATTCTGTTTGGTTCTTATCGACTCACGGAGTCATTATGTTACCATATAACGGCATGATTTATTAGTATACCTATCTCATTTAATAAGTGAACTGTTTGTGTTCCTAATGAGAATAAATTCTTTAAACCGAACTGTTTTGAACCAAGTAACTGTTGTTGCGATTTTGGTATTTATTCTTTGTAAGCTTTTCATCCGGTCTTGGTTTAAGTGGATATTCTGTTGGTCTGTTTTTAGTTCGTATCTATCTACAGTATATTTGTGTTGAAGCTACTTTCTATTAATTAAGAGCATTGGCTGCAGAGTAAGTAACAATTAATAATTTATCTTGATCAATGGTTGATAAAGTCGTCTCTAGAAGATTTTCTAAGTATTTACCATGATTTTTGCGCATTAGCTACTTAGGTGTTATTTGCTAGGTGTCAAAGATATATCTCCTTAGAAATATATACGAGTATAACTTGAAACATGTTGATCATTATGATTGGGCTCGTGGCTAAGTAATAACAGCCGCACGCGTCGATCGATCAGGTTAAGCTATGCTTGTCACGGTGGGTTCGTGGATGGGTGACCATATTTACATCAAGACCTCTCCGTGCTTTGGAAAGCACGTTTAGCTTTAGCTGTTGGTCCCGGCTGTCATTTGTGGATCTTTGACAGTCTTTACGGATCGTCAGAAGCCCGAAAGTCTGACAACCAGTCTTACCAAAGGCTATCGTCTTACCCAGTAACTGGGTTGTGAAGGTCAGATAGGCTGTCGCTCCAAGTAAGTATTCAGCTGCATCCGGTTACACTGGAAGCCGACCCTAACAGAACTTGGGAATAGGCTTGGCAAATGATGAGTAAATAGTAAGTTTAGTCCGAATACGACTTCAATATGTGCAAGTCCAGGTATATGTTTGTTAGTTATGAAGTAATGTCAACCATTGTTCTATAGAGGCACGAGGAACAGGGTGCTAAGTTCACTCATACCTCCATAGAAAAGGGAGGATCTTCCGACCAGACGGGTGTCGTGTCTGGTGGGCAACTGCCTGACGGTTGATATCGGGACGTTGCATATATGCTAGTCGCGCGGTAAACTCAGCTTGCGCGATGCAGGACTTTCGTGACGTCTCAATGTGATGCACAGCTCGCATGTGTCGATGTAGATACCGCTACAGTTCTATGCCTTTTACCTTTATCATGCCTCTCATTTATCACGCATTCATACTCCACCTAATATAATAGAATATAAGAAGATATGTACAATAACACTACTGTTAATTATCTTGTAAACCCGAATGTTAATGGCTACGATGAAAGTAAAATTATCCGAAGGGATTGGCGCTGATAGCCGAATACAGAATTTGCCTAGTTTCAGTTTTCAGGTTTTTCAGCTACCGATGCTCAACTCATTTGTACTCAAAACTACCCTATGTTTCTCTGAGTTTGTTTCGGCCTTTCTTCTCAGAGTAGTCAGATAGGAAACACTGACCTCATCTAGTTTAAAAAAAATATGTTTGACGTGTAAAAATGTTTGTACAAACCTACTTACAGATTTTTTATTATTTTTATTATAGATGGGTTTGCTCCTTGACTCTAGTCTAGGTCTGTGGTGACAGAGACAGAGTCGACGATGGAGTGAGCTTACCCAGAAGAAGCCTGTTCACTCTCACTTTGAAGAGATTAGGATTGTAAGCGTTCGGAAACACAGACGCAGGTAGAGAGTTCCACTCTTATCATTTATCATTTAATTTAAAACATTTGTAAAACAATCTAGATATAATTCAAATGTATTTATTACAATACTTATCCTATTCACTTCTGTTTCTTTACTTGTACAGAAAAAAAGTAAAACAATTGGTATACTCACTCATTCATTAGACATGCATCACTTTGTCCTAATAATGACGAATCGTCTCGAGTTCACAGCTGACTCAATTCAAACTAAAGTTAGCGTCATTAGGAGAAACAGCAAAAATATTTGGCGCCCATAACCAATTAAAACCTACAAAACTTGCTACGGCAGATTGAATATGTCACGCGAGCAGTAATTAAACAATTAGTAACGTCTGGATGCTCGATTTGTGAAATGTACGCACATTTTTTTCATTTCTAAGTTCATACTGGAGACATTGATGGATTAACTTTTCTGAGCAAACGGTGTAAAAAAGATGAAGAAAGTCCTAATTAAAACTAAAGACTACGAATGGTGAAAGTGTAGGCGTTTAGAAATTGAATGCTCTATTAATACACAATATCTTAGCCATTAATTAATTAAATCACCAAAATAAAACAATAGTAGTAATAATTGAGTAGTTTATGCGGCCTACGGTGAGAACTATGTCGGTCATTGCTTTATTTTTGTATTTTTCTCAGTTAGTTTAATCATGATCTGGCAGTTTGAGTAATTTATGCGGCCTACTCAAATGTCCTTTCTTTGGTATTGTTCGTCGAATCGTTGAGCTCCTTAAGTCTAAGTTGAGCTGCACTATTGCTGACAATTGCGTGTACTGACTGGACAGGTCCACTGAATCTGTGTGGTTCTTTCCTCAAAAGACCATTGCGGACACCGATCTACATAGCTTTCACATGATCTGACCAAGATTTTGTCTGGACTTTAAAAGAGACTGTGACCTCTGAGTTTGTTTCGGCCTTTCTTTTCAGTGTAGTCAGATAGGAAAAGCCGACCTCATCTAGTTTTTAAAATACGATTGACGTGTAAAAGTGTTTGTACAAACCTACTTACAGAAATAAAATCATTTATCAATAAAACTCAAAAAATAATATATAAAAAGAGAACAGTTTAACGGAAAAATATGACACCATTTCCGAAGGACTGAAACATATAAATATACATTTAGTACGTGGCTTCAGGCAACACTATCGTAGCTCACGCTGATAAAATTTTGAGTTCTACAGACCTGCTGAGTCTGAAAACAGAGACATTCTCTGCAAAGTAAGTTTAGTATATAAGTTTATCCTACTAATATTATAAATGTGAAAGCTTGTTTGTTTGGATGCTGAGATGAAAACAGCTGCACGGATTTTGATGAAATTTGCCACACAGATAGTTTTAAAACCTGGATTAACACCTATGATACTTTTTATCTCGTGGGATAATTTCCGAAATCTACACATTATAAACGCCATATTCTTACCGGAGCAGATAAAGGAGAGAGCGTGTTGATTCCTAGAATATTATTTGTCATTTCAATTTAAGAGGCTGCAATTTCCCCTAAAGTTGGAATTTACAATGACCAGCCCCAGGGTCAAACGCTGAAAGTGGCAGGAATTTATTTGGGCACTCCTTGCTTCTCACATGGTCAACCTTATGTCGGTTGCTCAAGAGTATCGAGTGCCCAAAACTTACACGTACTGGCGGAAAATAATAAATCGTACCATGTCGTCTATCTCAATATATTAACTTCAAATAGGATATAATATTTGAATAGATCATTAGTGACTTTAGTATATAAAGTTTATCCAGTGTATATATTTTTATCCTCTTTAATATATATTTTTTTTACTCAAAATCTAGACGTCGCAATAAAAACATTAAGTATAAATTTTGCGGTTCTAGCATATTTTTTTGAATTGATTTGTTTAAATCAGACACAGTGATCTATAATGTTGTTGAAAATTATGTTTGTAACCGAAGATACGTACCACAATAGTACCATTATAACTAAATGAAATAACTGAAGTGCATAAAATCAAATAGGTAGTATTAATGTAATATAAAATCAAATCGAAATTGTAAAAAATCACAAATATTTCACTAAAAGTCTTAAAAATCATTTACGTCTTCCAATTCATTAAAATTGAAATCAATTATCATTTTATCAGTAGCTATTAGATAAGATCTGTTACTCTACCTAAAACCTACTGTTTTTATCGACGTGCAAACTGCACACAATGCCACAATATTGGACAGTCGATTTCGCCAGCCACAACGCTAAGAATGCCGTTGTGACCGCCGTGGGCACGACTACACAATGATGCAGCTCTCTTTCTGAGGATGGCATCAATGCAAGTGCTATGTGCTATGGGGGACCCACAGCACAGCGCTGATTTTCAATGGTTACCCGAAAAGTACGGTAAACGGTGATTCTGTACTAGAGAGTAAAAATCAATGTTCAGCTGTAAGGATTTAGTTGTAACGATACCATTAGCACAATGGCATGGTTAGCTATACATAATATACTCTTCATATCAATGTATACCTGTAAAATTCTATGGGATCAATGAAGCTTTTGTGTAAGTTTCGTTATTACTAAACGAGTCTAAACTTTGACAAACATTGGATATTGGATTTGTGATAAGTAGAAATCGGATCGGATGCATATTCACCTAAAGTTGAAATGTTGGCTAATGTGGAATGCGCTTTTGTATCGAAACAATCCCGCGATTCCGGGATCGACAAATTTAGCTTTCTGATTATAGAATCGGATGTATATTTACTTACTTTACCATTAAAAACCAATTAAAAATTATAAACCTTACCCATTGAAAACCAAGTATATGTTGTTTGGTACGAGGCAACAGTTGAAGAAGATACCTTTAAGCCTTAATTTAACCCTAATGGGTAAGCCTATTGACCGTGTGAATGAGGCGCGGAACCTTGGGTTATGTATGGACAACAGCCTTAGATTTGAGAAACACGTAGCTAACTCCGTAAGAAACTGCTTCTATCGTCTGAAACTGCTTTACAAAATGAGGCCGTTCTTATCAGAAAAGCTTCGCGAACAGCTAGTCGAAACCCTTGTTCTGTCAAAATTAAACTACGCTGATACGGTTTACGGCCCACGCTTGCTGTCTCGTACCGATCGACTTATACAAAGAGTCCAAAATGCATGCGCGCACTTCTGTTACTCTGTTCCCCCTAGAAGTCATATCACTCCCTTTCTTAACAAACACTTTATTCTCAAGATGAAGTCGAGACGAAAGTTACACCTAGCGTGTTTGCTTTTTGGTGTCGTGAAGTCTGAAAAACCGAAGTATTTGTACGACAAGCTTAATTGGATGGCTAGTAGACGAGATTGCGCGCCCAGGCAATGTGCACAACAACTTTCAACACATTCTCATAGGACAGCGGCTTTCAGAGGCACTTTCCGATACGCTGCATCTAAGGTGTGGAATAATATACCACCACCAGTAAGGGTTCTGGGCACTATCCACACGTTCAGAACACGTTTGCGGCAGTATCTGATAGATTCGCAACAGAAACTTGACATGGTTGCGCTAAATGTTTCACTTATATGAAATGCCTATAGTACTTAGTTTAAAATATAATTCCTGTTGTGTCGCGAAAATATATATGATATGGCGGCGCACGTTCGGTGATTTTCCGTCCTTTGCTGCTTCAAAATGTCCCCGACCCGATGGCGTTGCTGTGCCATTCGCGGTTGTGAGACCTGTGGGAAACAAAAACGGACACATGATTTCATTTTTCCTATTTTTTTTTTAACCACCATCCATACTCTGTTCTATCTTTATGCGATATCTATATTAGGGCGTTGTTTTCGTACTTACCCTTTGTGCCTGGCCTACTTGCGACTGTGACGCATAGCTGGCGTCGAGATCGCTTCATTCACACTCCTTTTTTTTCAATAAAATCTTGGTCCAAGACGATACTTCTCTTTCGTTATAATGTAGGTACTTCACATTCTCCAAATAGTAGGTATTAAATTAACAATTTTATAACATTTTTTTTATTTTGTTATTCAATTAACCCACAGTAAAAAACTTGTCATAATACTAAGTAACTGTCGGTGAATTGTCAATCAATCAATCTTGCAAGGTAATCGCTAAAAACAGGTTTTGTCGAGTTGGTTCTTGTTGTTTTCGTTTTGTAAGTAATTATATTTGATTACTAGTTCATTTATTTATTTATAAGTATAAAAATATGTATTATTTATTAGGTATTTACCTATGTCGAAACTGTTTGTACTCCCCGTCACTTGTCCCTAAAGGTTCATTAGAAAACCAGCGTCAGACAGCATGTGTCTGGCATTAATGCTGAAATGATCCTTTTTGGCGCAGCCGTGAGACACACACTATTGTTGTTAAACCATTATTTTCACTTTTTATTTTGTTATTTGTATTCTGTGTTTCACGAACTGTGTCCAAATAAACGTTATTCTTTCTTTTCTTTCTTTCTTTACTTTCAATAGTTGGATTATATGGAATGCCCCTTTGTATCGATTTTAAAAATCCCGTGATTCCGGAATCGACATATTTTGTGTTTTTTTCTGGCAATTGAATAGGATGCATATGTACCTACCTAATATTGTAAAGTAGGTGGGTAGATACCAAACTGCCATAGCAAACAACGTCAAGATAAGTTAGCGAACTAGATATAATTAGAATAATTCACAATTCCTGAAACAAATTGTAAAGAAATATTGAGCTTAGTGAAATTTTAAATAAATATGCATCTAAATAGTTAAGCAATCCAATAACCCGGGGATTTTTTTTAATATTTTCTTTTAGAAGTCGCCTTCATTAAATACACCCGACTCGTTATGCATTCCCGGTGATCCTGGCATTCCGATAAATAAAAAAAATTACGAAGCCGCGTCCATACTTTCACAGCAAAAATTAACTTTAGGTAAATATGCAATCCAATATCCGATCTCTGGTGATAAGTTATAATAACTAAGGTTTTCTCAGTTATCAAAGTTTTTAAGTACCACCTTATTATATTATATAATAACAACTTACCCACATTATTTTTACATTAACGGTTTCATTACTATTTGTTTATTGTATATTTAGCAAATATTTGATTTTAATTCTTTAAAACTTCTTATAATATACACTAACAAACTCTTACAATCAAAATATAATAACATAAACTACCTAAAAAAACTTATAACTTAAAAACTTTTCGACGCCATATTTGATTTGTTAATAGTTTTGGTTAGTTTAGGTTATTATATTTTAATATAAATACATAGTTTGATAGTTTATTTAATATAAGAAGTTTTTGTGAATATTAATAAATTAGGTACACTACCTAAACCTAAAGACAAAATTAGAATATGGCGTCGAAAAATTCCCCCACATCGCTGTCGACTGGTAATGTACCCAAGAGACTGACGGTATTGCCACGTTGTATGGCAATGCTTAGCCTCTGGCCTAGGTAAAACTCGGCTCTGAACGTCCTGAACCAATATCTATTACGATCTTCAAAATTATCCAATAACGAAAAACCCTACCTAAGTTATTGTTTGGGTTCCTACGGAGATATATAGGAACCAATAAAATTAGCCAACGAAACTCTGCAAGCCTGATGGGTGTCGGTAGGTAAAAACGACAATATAAAAAAAATAAGATTTTATATTATATTTTGTGGGAGAAATAAAGTTATAATATTTTTAAGATTTTCTTTTGGATCAATGCCCGCTGGTAGTGTTGTTATTTGAAGTGTGAGTTGATAAAATCTGTTTTATCGTGTTAAGTGAGTTAACGACACCCATCACGTCGGTGAAATTTACACAAAAAAATTTATTATTAAACTAATATTTTATAAAGTAACTACACGCTATCGGCGGTTGATGACCCCAAAAAAAAAGCATCATATAATAATGTCTTTATTGTTTTTAGGTATCGATACCCTTACCCATCACGTCTGCAGAGTTTGGCTAGCTAATTTAATTTGACTCTGTATTAAATAAAGAGCAATGACCGCAATTGCCATGCAAAAACGCAACAACTTATAGATCCTTACTAGTTTCATGACCACCTACGTTAGCATAAGGAATTGGGCATTATAAATTCCTCAGTACCTTGTTAGTTACATCCTCATATGCTTTATAGCAAAAATAATCATAGTACTTGGATGTTTTAAGTTGATTTCTCTTTTTGCGTCAGTTGGCTAATGCGCAAAAATAATCATAGGTGTTTTAAGTTGAATTCTCTTTTTGCGTCAGTTGGCTAATGCCCGCAGCAGTTAGGTTTCCATTTACCATTAGGGTTCCGTACCAAAACAAAAAAGAAAACAATTCTGTGCGGGGGAATGCTTTTTGGGGTTCCAGAAACAACCAGTTGGAAAACGATATTTTATTAACCATATCCAGACTGATCTCTGGACATGGGCTTTTTTATGCTAAATTCCTAAATGATACATCTTAATAACCTATTTTGATAACTTGTATAATAATTATTGTGTTTGCATGCCAACAAGGCAGAATGTACACGGTTCTTTATTATGTTATTTACGATCCTATTTGTATGTACCTGCATTCAAAGCAAATAAAGTCTATTCTATTCTATTCTATTCTATTCTATGGCTGTGAGGGATTTTCCTTCGAATACTACTGTGTATACTTTTTCCTATCCATATTTTGTTCTATTTGCAGTTGTAACCAAAGCTAGTTTCCTAGAAGAGCGGTTCCGCCATGTTATACAGGGTGGTCCAAATAGTGACGTCAACAAATTTTTTTTAGATTCCTCACACCTGGGGGTATCCAAAAATACCCCATGTATGTTCCGCGATTTTTTGTAGTTTTCGAATTATTAGTTTTTTTTTGTGTTTTTTTAATTTATTCTGCCAGCGAGGTTGCAAAAATTCATATCTTTTTATGTAGTAGGTATTTTGCAGTTATTTTTTTTGTGCCATAATTGTCTTGAATGTTGTTTTAATTAAACAAATAACTCAGCTTCCTGAAATTACTTAAAGTTACCCAAAAAAGGCTTGAAAGTTAGAACTTTAGTTTTCAGTAGGATTTACCCAAACATTCAACTTCAATTTAAAAATACAAAAATTTGTTTTCATAGCTTCAAGTTAAATTTAAAAACTTCGCAGAGTCCTAAACTATCAAAAACATACAAAAAAAATAGTACTTAATTAGCCTATTTTTGTTGTAATCGGCGTTTGAAGACGGATAGGCTAAAAATCATTGAAACACGATCAAAGCATTTTTAATTTATTTTTCAACTTTTTATCATTGTTATGGTAAATTAAACTTAAAAGTGTAATTTTAAATTAATTTTAATTGAATGTCCTGTAAAATAACTGTACGTCGTGTATTTTTACTCCATGCCCCTTTTTTTACGTCACTCGAGTAACACGTTACATTGTGAACCAACCAACGATACTGATAGGGTCTCAGGGGTTCGGTACGCGTTGGGGGAGGGGAATGTGCATTCCACGGACCGGGAAACGGTTGTAAGTACATCGTATTAGTCGTTTCTTGCCATCGCGCGCATTAAGACTGCTCTCGTTGACGTTATTTTCTTTTCCTTGAACTACTTACGCTGTGTTAACTGGAATCTGATTTGCCTCACGATTATCTCTGCTTGTGCTTCGGACCCTGATTTACCTTACGAACAACCTGTGCTTGAGTTTTGGACCTTGATTTGCCTTACGAACAACCTGTGCTTGTTAGTCAGTGACTTGGATTGTCTTTGTGCAGTACCATGAGCTATTCACTAAGCCAATACGCAGAAATGCATTACTATTATGGCTTTGCTCAAGGCAACGGTAGTGAAGCTGCGAGGCTTTATCGACAGGCATTAGAGAGGCGAGGAGAAGTAATGGAGCATTACCCGGATCACAGGGTTTTTATTAATACACACAACACCCTGATGGCTGGACGTATCCCCGGGCGAAATCAAATTCGCGGAGCTGTACCCCAGGACCAAGATCAAGTGGATGAAGTCTTGGAAGAAGTTCAAAGAGACCCATCTACAAGTTCAAGAAAAATAGCTAGACGAACTGGGATTCCACGAACTAGGATTCTAAGAATTCTTAAGGAAGGTGAGTCATAAAAAAAGGTACCTGAGCAATTACGAATTGTGTTGTAAAAAAAGATTTTATTTAGTTAGTTATTATGTACGTATCGTCTAAGATAGTGGTAAGCCTATCTCTGATCTAGGTCTCTTTCTGCTAAAACCCATTTTGTTCAAACCACGCTGTAACCAGTTAACTTGTGATAGGAACTTAGCAGTGTGTTTTTGTTCACAGAAGGATTCCATGCGTACCATATTCAGCGAGTCCAGCAGCTCCAGGAATCCGATTACCCAAGAAGAGTGGCTTTTTGTCAGACAATGATAGAACGATCTGAGGAAGACCCTGATTTCTTCAATAAAATACTGTGGACCGACGAGTCCCGATTTGAAAGGACTGGAGTGTTCAACATCCATAATTATCATAGCTGGGCCATCGAAAACCCACATTCGGCAAGGGCGTCAAGCTTCCAAACACGCTTTAGTGTCAACCTTTGGTCTGGGGTCCTAAATGGAGTGTTGATTGGGCCCTTTGAATTGCCGACCAGGTTGGATGGAAACAGTTACTTAAATTTTTTACAAAACAATCTTTATGCATTGTTACAAGACGTGAATCTCCAGATTCGACGAGAAATGATTTTTCAACAAGATGGCGCGCCCTGTCACTACGCGGTACAAGTAAGAGAGCATCTGAACACCGCTTTTCCCGAAAGATGGATTGGGCGTGCAGGGCCGATCGAATGGCCTGCGCGTTCGCCAGACCTCAACCCCATCGATTTTTTTGTTTGGGGATTCTACAAAGAGCTGGTGTACGCGTCGGAAAGCAACGACGAAACTGAATTAAGACGAAAACTTACAGAAGCGGAAAGAAAAATAAAACAAGAATATTCCAGTAGCTTCAGGCAATTAAAACATAACTTTTTAAAACGTTGTCGTTTATGTGTTCAAGTTGGAGGAAGAAATTTTGAAAATGTATTGTAATAAATAGCAATTTTTCAGTAATTTGTGCCTTTTATTTCTTATCCAAAAACAAGTAATTTCACAACTAGCTATTTTGACAAATGCTCACATTTTAATCAGTGGTAAGACCAAATTATTGTAAAAGCTACACTAGCTACGGTTATTTTGCATGAATTTCAATTAAAATTAATTTAAAATAACATCTTTAAGTTTAGTTTACCATAAGAATGATAAAAAGTTGAAAAATAACTTTAATCGTGTTTCAATGATTTTTAGCCTATCCGCCTTCGAACGCCGATTACAACAAAAAAAGGCTAATTAAGTAGTATTTTTTTTGTATGATTTTGCTAGTTAAGAACCCTGCGAAGTTTTTAAACCTAACTTGAAGCTATGAAAACTCATTTTTGTATTTTTAAATTGAAGTTGAATGTTTGGGTAAATCCTACTGAAAACTAAAGTTCTAACTTTCAAGCCTTTTTTGGGTAACTTTAAGTAATTTCAGGAAGCTGAGTTATTTTTTTAATTAAAACAACATTCAAGACAATTATGGCACAAAAAAAATAACTGCAAAATACCTACTACATAAAAAGATATGAATTTTTGCAACCTCGCTGGCAGAATAAATTAAAAAAACACAAAAAAAACTAATAATTCGAAAACTACAAAAAATCGCGGAACATACATGGGGTATTTTTGGATACCCCCAGGTGTGAGGAATCTAAAACAAATTTGTTGACGTCACTATTTGGACCAACCTGTATAAGCCGCCATGAAAATTTGTCAATTTCACTAGTACCTATTTAACATTAAGCTGTCAAAAAACGTTCTGTATGTGGACAGCCGTTATTGTTTCGCCGCTTGTTTATAGAACCAAAGCTTAAGTAAAGAAAATAAAAGAAGAAAGTAAGAAACTACGTTTATTTGTGGTAAACATGACGCAGAAAAGAAGAAGAAGGAGAAGGTTGCCGGGAAGAGATCGCAGAAAGCGATAAATAATAATAATAATAAAACATTTACTTCAGGCTACAATGGCCCATAGACATATATCTACCTTACAAACTAACATATATAAAGTTCTTAAATAAAACAAAACTTGTGTTAATAAGGCCGGCCATTGTTTATTAAGTAGTGTTCAATCAATTTTTTTTTATATGTATTTTGTGGTGTACAATAAAGGATATATAAATAAATAAATCGAACACAAACACAAAAAAGAACAAGTTATAAGTAGTTATTGCTGTTTAAGAAGATGCTGTTGGTCCTCCTTGACCCATTTTTTTACGCCACACCGGTTAAGCTATAACATCAGGAGGGTTGTCTATTGTTTGCCCGAAGATTATATGCCATAATCATCATTTTCCCGAATTTCATTTACCCGAATTTCATTTGCCCGAATGTTTCATTTGCCCTAAAAGACATATGACATACTTTTAATTGCCCGAATTTTAGATACCATAAGATACGAATGCCATAAGTATTGTTTGCCTTATTTTTATGTGCCATAATAATTATTAGACATAATATTTAAATGGCATAATATTTAAATGGCATAACAAGTACTTATTAGACAAATATTAATAAATAAACTTATTTATTCTGTGCATGGTTGATGGTGGGCTAGGTCGACGGAGCCCCGCTTCGCGGGGCTCCTACTTCTGTGTGGTTTATAAAAATATAACCACGAAGGAGATGGCGGGGTCTATTCGCTCGCTTCGCTCACTCACACGACCCCGCCATCCCCTTCTAACCTAACCTGTCCGAGTCGGGGTGCCCTATAGTCCCAATTGCATCCAATTTCTCTTGATATAAACAACCGTTACACACCCGATGTCGATGGCAAATTATGTTATGGCATATCATAATTATGGCATGTGATAATTAGGGCTTACAATGATTATGACAAATGATGTTATGGTAAGTGACTTTATGGGAAACAATGATTCTGGCACGTGACTAATATGGCAAATGAGAGTAGGGCAAATGAGTATTATGTCGTATGATATTATGGCTGTTGACTATTATGGCAAATTATATTAGGGCAAATAAAATTCGGGTAAACGGCGGTATACCCATCAGGAGGAATAGAGATGCACCTTCAAATCTGTATAAATAAAAGAAAACAACCAAAAACTTCCACAGAGTTGCATTTTTTTGGTTTGCTCTTGTAATTAGTCTCGGTCAGTGGTGACAGAGACAGAGTCGACGATGGAGTGAGCTTACCCAGAAGAAGCCTGTTCACTATCACTTTGAAGAGATTAGTGTTGTATGCGTTCGGAAACACAGACGCAGGTAGAGCGTTCCTTTGCTGTGCGCATTACAAAATACATTTGGAAACGCTTAGTGCGAATTGGTGGAATAGCAACTTGGTAAAGATGGTAACTTGCAGTGCGTCTAGATGACCGATGGTTCTCCTACAAAATACACGACTAATACAATCTATCTCGAACAACAGTTACAAATCTGTCGTCCGAATATAGGACCAGCCTACTACCAGCACTAACTAACCCTAGGTGTGGCGAATCCCCACAAGTCGGAACGAATCATTTTTACAACCTCCCGGCGACAAGAATATACAGAATGTTTCTTGGAGGATACTAAAATTTCATTTCGCGCTGCCCTGTAAATTCTGCTTTCCGTAATTTTGGGATGCTGGAACCAGGCGCTGTATGACGGTTTTAGTACCTAGATATATCTTTTGTACCAAAAGTTTTGAAAACTCTGTATGTAAATTGTGGTTTAGGAAGTTTTGGATGCACGGAGTGGAGGAACGTGTTGTTAGGAGTGTATTGCTTTTAAGAATATTTAATAGGAAATTCAGGAAGATGATTGCATTGTATCTATATATTAGTATTTATTCATGTATTTTATAGTCTATCTATTTCCGAGCTAAATTGCAGTTTTGTGATGTCCCAAACTCAAACTCAAAGCATTTACTTCAAAGAAACCATTTACAGGCACTTTTGAATTGTCAAGGGGTCCGTCAGTCAGAAAGATGAAGCTAGTTGCCCATTCCAAAGCGTAGTAGGTACCTATGGACAAGAACGGGTAAGAAACTCCATGAACACTCTTATATATCAAAATATTGTTAAAAAAAAGTGGTTACATCATTCATGTTGAAATTATACATGTGAGAACGATGTAGAAAGACATGCACGTTAAAAGCTAAAGCAAGCTAAAAGATAAAAACAATTCAAGAATTAAAATAAATGTCCTTTCGTCCTGTATTGATTAGAACTATCATCGACTCAAAGACTACTCATAGACTTAATGGCTTTGCGGAGGAGTGTCTCCATTTTTAACTGACTACAAAAAAGGAGGAGGTTATAGACTCTGGGGACCAGTTAGACAGTATTAAATTTTACTGTCGGCAAGTTTAATTATCCCTATTTAAACGCAGACCTACATTAAAAGGTAACCAAAACAGCAGACAAAAGTGCATTTTTGAATGTTTTCTTTTGAAAGTTACAAAGCATGTAATTTATAAATTATACGTTCCTACTAATTGGAAAGCAAGTCCTGGCAATTAGCCAGGATTCCACATTCAAGAGTAGTTTTTAAATCAATTACCGTCTAAAAAACTTCATTAATCTAATTAATGAATATGAATTATGAATATCTAATTAATTAATTTACTCGCTTTGGGTACGCATCGTAACTGGGACGGTAAAATAAAATATTTTAATTAAATTAATTTTTATTCCAATTCTAATTCTGATTTTATTTGATATTTTTGTTTTAATGTTTTACTATTTGAATTGTAATGGTTTCTAATCCTATGATGTAATTTTATTGTTATTTATATTTTAATTATGTACCTACTAACATAGATTTTAAGCTCCTGTTGTTACTAACCATTATGGATCAATGTAATCTGACATATGAAATAAAATAATAATAATAATATAGAAACTATCTAACTGTCAAATAGGTATTGTAAGAAAAATCTACTTTGTATGTCGCTTGCACGTCATAAACATTATGACGTCTAAGTTACATTAAAGTTTAGGGTGGTAAAGCAATTACAAGATTGACTATACCTAATGCTCCAACACAAAAAACGTTCACGCGATTAAGGGAACTACATGACCTAAACGCAAGTTTTATAATGCCTAAAAGTATATGATCCACTGCAGTAAACAAAATCAGAAAAATATTTATGATATTCTTCAGGATATAATTATTATATGCTAGATAGATAATGGTGCCGATTCTCTTGTCACAAAATTCTCTAAACTAGACTAAAAATCACCAAAATTTAGTTTATTCCTGTCAAACGACGATTTCCCATTCTGAAATTGACTAAAGTGACACAACTTAACTAAATTTTAGTTTGACAGCACTAAGATGGCACTGAGATTATAATTTAGTGAAAATGGCAATTTTGCTATTCTGAATTTTACGTTTTTCACCAAAAATTTTGATTGTCTTAACTAAATCTGACTATTTTTAATCGCGATTAAAAAGGTGTGGAATAAAATTAGTTGTCATGAACTAAAATTCACACCAACACCTCGACTTCAGATGCAAAAACAGTACTGTATCTTTTTTTCTTTTCTTTTGCTTATATCTCGAAAACGGTGTGTCCTATCGCAAAAATAATGAAAATTTCGACCCCCTTTGCAACCCGCAAACCTATAAAACTCTACGTGTTGGTAATATTTTTTTATATTTTCCATACAAAAAGTAAAAAATTCCATACAAAACAAGTCGAGGCCGCACATAATGCGCGCCTACGGCTCTAAAAAAAGATCACGTGGTACGGCAAACAAGTACCACGTGGAGTCGCAATAATTGTCAAATTTGATTTTAGATGTGTCAAAATTATTTTTAAATTTAGAGATTTTATTTTGCAGAATAGCGTTAAGATTCTCATAGTCAAAAGTAAGGAATTTTAGTGATAGTTTAGATAGTTTAGTTCGGTGTACAACAGAATCGGCACCAATGGTGCCGATTCTCTTGTCGCAAAATTCTCTAAACTAGACTAAAAATCACCAAAATTTAGTTTATTCCTGTCAAACGACGATTTCCCATTCTGAAATTGACTAAAGTGACACAACTTAACTAAATTTTAGTTTGACAGCACTAAGATGGCACTGAGATTATAATTTAGTGAAAATGGCAATTTTGCTATTCTGAATTTTACGTTTTTCACCAAAAATTTTGATTGTCTTAACTAAATCAGACTATTTTTAATCGCGATTAAAAAGGTGTGGAATAAAATTAGTTGTCATGAACTAAAATTCACACCAACACCTCGACTTCAGATGCAAAAACAGTACTGTATCTTTTTTTCTTTTCTTTTGCTTATATCTCGAAAACGGTGTGTCCTATCGCAAAAATAATGAAAATTTCGACCCCCTTTGTCACGCATAAACCTATAAAACTCAACGTGTTGGTAATATTTTTTTTATATTTTCCATACAAAAAGTAAAAAGTTCCATACAAAACAAGTCGAGGCCGCACATAATGCGCGCCTACGGCTCTAAAAAAAGATCACGTGGTACGGCAAACAAGTACCACGTGGAGTCGCAATAATTGTCAAATTTGATTTTAGATGTGTCAAAATTATTTTTAAATTTAGAGATTTTATTTTGCAGAATAGCGTTAAGATTCTCATAGCCAAAAGTAAGGAATTTTAGTGATAGTTTAGTTAGTTTAGTTCGGTGTACAACAGAATCGGCACCAGTGTGTTGGAAACATAATACAACTAATTTGGTACGATAGAAAAAAGTCACGAAGATACCTCTAAAAATGTCTTTTAACGATTAAAAATCATACTAATTAATATACATGCAATCATTCTGTTTTTTTTTCAAATAGTTCTTCAAGCAACATATTAACGTGATAGTGTTTTAATTTTTTAGTCCAATCAATAGATTTTTTGTAAATAGAGAAGTAGTTCTTATTTTGCAATAAATTACCAGCTATGTGTCATCGCGCTTCTCTGTCTTTTCTATGCAGTCCGACAGTGACCGCGCATTAGCTGTTGTCAGCCCTTTAAGAGTCGTCCATTAAGTAGCACAGACGAAAAGAAACTTCGCGACATTTCCCCTCAAATATAGTGGTAGGAACAAATTGCCAGAGCACAATAGTTTCGACCAGCACGCACCATTACTGCCTACCCCACAATGCTGTGTCGGCGTCCACAATGGAACTATTGAAAAGTCAGAACAATAGTTAGGCAGTGTTTACATTCGGATTTTTCGACAGCGACAGCTTGCGATCGTGGAACCACATTCAGTGTGCACATGGACTAGTTCTGTGTCGCAGCTTTACTAGATTATTTTTATTTTGCTTATGCAAATTATTATGTTTATTTATGTACAGAACACTTTTAAAAAAACATAAGTATAGAAGAGCACAAAGGGCATTTTTCCTTTGGAAAATTATTTTCATTTATTTTTACGTAAAATTTTAAAAGTTATAGTTAATTGATGTATTGCGATATTTTCTGTTTGTCTTTTCTAAAATAAAGAAAGGATTAAAGTCTTAACCAATATTGTAGTCAAAAAAAAAATGCTCTACTTAAAACTTTTGCAAGAATAACAATATCGGAAAAGCGTTCAGAAGGCAGAAATCTGAATAATGAAAGTGGCACGGAAGCTTTCCTTGGAATAAATAAAAGCTGCAATTTTATCAATGGCATATTTTATTATTGCCTGCTTTGTAAAGAGATAAGTAAATATAACATAGTTTTGGTACCTACTTAGGAACGTAAATTATACCTACAGTTTCAAATTAAACTATTTAACGAAACTCGACAGACGTGATGGGTTCGAAACACCACACATGCCTCATACACACACCACACATGCGACACACACACACCACCCACGCCTCACACACACATCACACTTACACCACACACACGCCAGACACACACCACACACACACATCACACTCACACCACACACACACCACACACACACCTCACACACGCTACACATGCCTCACACACACCACACACACACAACTCACATACACGCCACACACACATCACATCACACACACATCACACTCACACCTCACACACGTTACACATGCCTCACACACACCACACACACACATATCACATACACATGACTCACACACACCACACACACACATATCACATACACGCCACACACACCACACACACATCACACACACACCACACACACACCACGCACACGCCACACACACGTTACACATGCCTCTCACACACCACACACACACTCACATCACATACACGCCACACACACACACACACCACACACACGCCACACACACACACACACCACACACACGCCACACTCACACCACACACACGCCACACACACGCCACACACACCTCACACACGTTACACATGCCTCACACACACCACACACACACACATCACATACACGCCACACACACACATCACACATAATCTGAAATCACCTCTCTACTCTAGTCTTCACTCTGGAATTCGTACCCCGAGACCCAAGATACACTGTCTAGTTTGAGGCTCACTGACAATTAATTAATAATAAATTGTAATCTAGCTGTAGGTAATATTTTAAGCAACTCTTGTCGTTTCAACTTAATAGGTGTTAACATGCTTACTGTATTTTCTGGACCATAAAATATTTTCTACTTTTTTCTATGAGTTGAAAAAATAATATTTTTTTTGTTCAACCAAATAATAAATGCAAATTTAATTCGACCCTGTATACTACAATGCTAACTTTCATTATTTCAAGAAACAGCCCATAATAGTGACATTGTAGTACCTATAACTACTTCAGTTGCAGCTACTCGTCCCCTCACGAGTTTGAGTACAAATATAGACATTTTACAATGCCCTAAAAGCTTACACGTCTCAAAAAAGATTTGGGCGTTTGACAGGTGTTGAGAGGGCGGTGTTGAGTGTACTCCATCGAACGCCCTCTTACCGACTGGCTCCGATAACTAGGCACTTTTCGTGTACCTGTACCTAATGGTACGTTTTGTTTTTATTTTATTTTCCTTGAAACACTATTAGTTTCGTGTTATTTATTGGGTGTAGAATTTTAGAAAAAATATTATTAAAATAAATCATTTAAAAAGACTAATAGATTATTAATATTATATTATAAATGATAAATGATTTTATTTCTGTAAGTAGGTTTGAACAAACACTTTTAGACGTCAATCAATTTTTTTTTTAAACAAGATGAGGTCGGCGTTTCCTATCTGACTACTCTGAGAAGAAAGGCCGAAACAAACTCAGAAGTCACAGTCTCTTTTAAAGTCCAGACAAAATCTTGGTCAGATCATGTAAAGGCTATGTAGATCGGTGTCTGCAATGGTCTTTTGAGGAAAGAACC
The DNA here is from genome assembly GCA_937001585.2 of Brachylomia viminalis. Lineage (NCBI taxonomy): Eukaryota > Metazoa > Arthropoda > Insecta > Lepidoptera > Noctuidae > Brachylomia > Brachylomia viminalis. Next base: position 4,628,471 of record OW443302.2, on the reverse strand, counting down.
ACACAGATTGAGTGGACCTGTCCAGTCAGTGCACGCATTTGTCAGTAACCGTGCAGCTCAACTCAGAACTTAAGGAGCTCAACGATTCGACGAACAATACCAAAGAAAGGACATTTGGGTAGGCCGCATCAGCTACTCAAACTGCCAGAACATGATTAAAACTGGAACATACATACATTATAAAATACAATAATTTTCAATTGCTAATTTAATTAAAGTACTACCAATTACAAAATTCAGTACCTGTTTCTAATAATACCATCCCCGCTTTTACAATAAAATATCACCAAAATATTTAAAAAAAAAAAATTAAAGTCCTCGATTTTTTCCAACATGTAAGCCAAAACTAATTTACGCACGCGACCGAGTTAACACGTCAATCATCAAGTGGGGTGCGTAGTACCCGCCCGGTGCTTTTGGTAAAAACTCTTCCTACCCTCACAGCAAACAAAGAAACTTAAATTGGATCCCACTTATTGTTGTACAAATCGAACTTTGAATTTTTTATTAGTTCTACTGTGCAAACTGTGAAGGGCTCAAGAGGCTTATTGAATAGTAGTTCCTTTATTAGAACGAAATTTGATTTTTGTTTGTGTTGTTCACAAAGGGTTTAATTGAATCTTATTTGAATTTATATTGGATTTTGTATCAGTATGATTTCCACACACGAGTTTTTCAACTAAAAAAAATATAAAAATACTTTTTTTGTAAAAAAATCTTTTTGGAAGTCGGTTTTTTTTTTGTATAAAATCTTTTAATGTTCGCTTTTTCGTTACGGTACTTACCCCACGCCATTTCCTATACCACAACTTGCTAAATAAACAAAAGTGACAGGAAGTAATATTAAATACGTTTTATCGAAGCTAACTCAAAAACTACCCAAGCAAAGTTTATAAATGTACCTATATTAGAAAGAGAGAGATATAATATAATAGAAAAATAAGTTTTGAAATCAGTACACAATTGAGAGAAATATCGAAGAAAATACACAACATATATCAAATAATAAATACATACAGACGAACATATTATAAACCTCCTCATTTTATGAAGTCGGTTTAAAATCGCTGATGATACCCTTATCAAGAAAATATTCCCTTACACTGTCCTGCAAGTTCGCCACCACTATTTTTTTAACATGGAAAACTTATTTATTTTTAATTTACCCAAATTGAAACAGAGTATGGTGCCTTAGTATTAACATTCGGCTCCCCGAGGCCCTAGCTAACGAGTCGCAATGCCACGCTCCAGAACACTTGCCAAAAAGCAGACGCGTGACAGAGAGAGACAGCACGACATTTTCTTACATAAATAAGTGTCGCCATCTCACTTACACAGTGGCACAGGAATTAAGTTGCCCAGCATTCTCATGCAAGGTAACAGCTACATTCGCTCGTTAGGCCACGTTTACTCCAAAGGCCGTATTTTATGTTTTTCCTCTCCTACTGAATTTCAGAACATACATATTTAAATACATCGTGATTCTCGTACGGAGTACATTTTTATTTGGACTAGAGGAATGTTCATTACTAACCGGAGCACGGTTGTGTTCGTCTATAATAGTTATTTGTGGGTTTTTATCTTCAAAGTGCCTTAAACTTCCTAATGTGGAGTATAAAAAAAAAACAAATACAAATAGTATGTATGTGTATAGGACTTATTTATGTATTTGTGTACGTTGTTTTAATAGTTTATTTTTTTATCATTGTTCATTTTAATTAAAGCACCTGCCATCTAATCTCTTCACCACCCTTGGTTGACTGGTAGAGAATGCCTAAGGCATTAAGTCTGCGTTTGTACCTTTTGTGCGAAAAGTTTAAATAAATATATATTGGGACAATTGGGAACGATTGGGATATTCAGAATAATTTGGTGCAAACAAAAGGATTTTACGATTGAGTCGTTTCGTGTGTCCAAGTATTGGCTACTTCATTTATAGGTTCAGTGCATTAATAGTTACAGGAGAAAAAAAAACTGGCAAGTTAAATTTAGCCCACTTCCCGGTTTCCGATCGAGCTGAAATTTTGCATGCCTAAGTAAATCGGTTGACAATGCAATATTATTGTGACATGTAGCTGATCTGAAGATGGAGCCGGAAGGTGGCCATGGGAAGTCTGTAATAAAACGACGCAACCTGATGAGGTTGCGTCGTTTGTTTGGGCTCGCTTGATTCTTTTGACCGGGACTCTGGTCCTGGATGATATCCCGGGTCTGATGATGGAACCAGAAGGTGGCACCCTGGGAGGCGGCTATGGGAAATCTGTAATTAAATGCCAAAACCACCTCGAGTTTTCAGTCGATTGATTCGTCTTGATAAGTAGTGGACCTAAAATTTTTTTTTTAAATAATTAATATAATTATGAAAATTAATAAACGAAAAATATATGTAAAATAAATAGAAATTACCAAACTAGGTATTACACATCATAAATACAAAAAAGAAAAAAATATGTTTTAAAAACAAGCTTTTATTAGGTAGCTGTTAAACTAATAAAAGCTTGTTTAAAAAAAAAAAACCTTTTTTCCTCTAAATACTAGAGGATCCTCCTGTAATTTCAGTTGGATTGCCTACATAACATAATCGAATAAAATAATGCAAACATGAAGTTTTAAGCCACACAACATTGCAATGTGTATATCTTTCCCTACATTGCTAATCATTATTTGAAACGTAATATTGTACTCTGATGGAGGCAACAACATTATTTGAACCCAATACAGTTCCAGCCACAATGTATCCTCGATAATTTACGCCAAATAACAGTAAAAGTTAACTAGATTTACTTCGGCATATTTCCCGATGTCCTGCAAATCCAACATAATGCTGAACATGAAATTGTTTACCCCTTTTATTTTCCTACATGCAGGAGTTAAATTCAAAAATGTGCCGACCTCTGCATACCGTCTGTCGCATGCATGCAATTTTAAATAGCCATTGTGTGGACTATGTTTTATCGAGTTCTATTTGATTGAGATTTTTATTTTAAGCTCTGCTGGCGGAAAAATGCTTTATTATTGTTATATTAGATTAATTTCACGGCTTTTACGTATACGATGGTGTCGGGAATTTTTCATTAAATATTCTCGTAAAATTTAGAAATAAAAATCGTTGTGTTTCAAAAATAAATACCAACAGAATCTACTAAAACCCTAAACAAACAATTAGCTGCCTCCATTTTGCACCTTGTCTAGAAGTAACAAAGCTCACATTTAGTTAGATGAATGGTCACGTGTTTCCACGCTAGCAGACTATGTATTTGCTCGTCGGCTGTCAAGTTGTTTTCAAAATAATTCACGCAGAAAATTCATAAAAAGACATCTCTAGAGAAATACGTGCTGCGTTTCGAGAAGATACATACTTACGTAGTCAGGAATGGGGAGCCTCATTTTTTCAAGTTTGCTGGTAATGGTTTTTTTCTGTATGCAGCCAGCATTCACTTACGAAGATTGAGTTCAGGACTCTTCATATGGCTCTTAAGGTATTAGTTCCGTGAAGCATTTCACTGCCGTTATCACAATGCTAGTGATGGGATCTTAAATCATGTTTTAGCCTTAAAATGATAGGTATTTTTTCCTAAAGCCTGCGTTAATATTATTAAATAGACTTTAAATTAGTTTCCAAATGAATTTTACATCAGTTTCCTTAAGGAACTTGCAAAGTGAAATTTATGCCATCATTGGTCAGTGGTCCTCACATGGCCTGAGCAAGATAATGTCTGGAGGTTAAAAGACACGGTGACCTCTGAGTTGGTTTCGGTCTTTATTTTCAGATTATAGAAATTAACGAACTCATCTAGTTTTAAAACATACGTTATTGTTTACGTGTAAAAGTCTTTATTTTAACCAATATTCGGAAATAAATATAATTTATCATCATCAATAGACCTAGTTACTAATAACCTGTTCACACCCTTTGAAACATGCATCAATTTGATATTCGTAAAGGAAGTAATTTGCTACTGTCGTCTTTCACTGGCGTGTGCTAGCTGACATAATTATGGCAAATAATTTTAATATTTTTGTGTTTCGTCATGTTAATTACTTATTACTATATAGAATCCAGTTCTTCTAACTGAAAGACAGCAGTGCTGCTGGGGAGTTTGTTCCGCCACTTCTTCTTCCCAGCTAAAGCACTAGGAAAAGTGAAGGGTGGGCGTTTTGGGGGGACTGTCTTATGTGATTTTGACGTTCAAAAAGTGCTGATTCTCAGCCTAATTTGAATAAATGACTTTTGATTTTGATTTTTCACTGTTAATTTTTTTTTTAAGTGGCTGCTTGAGTTCATACTCAAGCAGCCACTTCATAATAGTAATCACTTCATAATCGTCATTCATGTGACGATTCATCATTTATAATACCTAAACGTGTAGTATAAGCAATAGAAGGCAACAATAACGGGTGTGCAATATATGGCATAATAACAGATAGTATATTATCACTTGATATAACGTTCACATGATATAATTTTCATAAGCTATAAAAACAGATAACCTAATATCGTGTGATCTAATGTTACATTTCATAAAAACTTCGTTTGCTCTAATAACATTTAGTAAAAAGTTCATTTCATATAATTTCCAATTTGTATTGCTCTTTGTATATAACATTCAGTTGACCCAATTTTCATTTGAGCTAATTTTCATATTTACTCATTTTCAGGCAATATCCTGTAATGAATAAGTAAATATCAGGAAACATCATATTGTTATAACCTCATCTAACCCAAATGATTCCAATAGAGGAGACTTGGCGCTCGGCGGCCGCTCACCGCGCTCCGTCAAAGTAGACGTTTCAAAATTATATTAAACGTTACCTACTATATAATTTTAATATTATACTAACTAAATATTAGTTAAAATGTGCATTATAGAAAATGTTTATTAAACCATATAAAATTAGGTAAACTGCAATTATATCAACAATTCATTATATCATTTCATCGTTATACCTACTAAAAATAAGTACCTTTATTAAAAAAAAATAGGTCATGTGATCATTAGAACTTTTTTTATTATATCAAACGGTACGCAACCAACAATACCTAAGTAATAGTAAAGATACAAGTTTTTTGGTAAAATTATCAAATAAACGCTTTATTTTTCTGAATCAATACACACTTTCGTTACATCTTGATTCTCTTTCTCATTGGCAACATCTACATGTTGTAACCATAGTAGGTACAGATCCAAAGATTGTAACCATTCAGTCATTCGTTCAGTTAGAGGTAAAGTTTTCGTTACGAACATCTAACGTCAGTCAATTCCATTTCAACTGTGGATCAATCGGCACAAGACTTTGCGTCGGCGCATCTTGTAAACAAACGGATCGCCCTCTGTGTTTATATAGTCTTACTCTATCAAGGTGTAAGAATAACATTTGAGTCAATGAACCACAGGTTACTTTGTAAATGCCGCTTTGTGTAAACAAAAGTAAAAACAGTCGTTGTTTATTATATTTAGACATTTTAAAACTTATTTTTCTTGTAACCCTTTGAAAGGTATATTGCTTTTCTTGCCACCAAATGTTTTGTTTTGTTTTGGGAGGTGAAAACGTAAAAAATGGAAATTAGAGGTAACTTTGTGAAGTTTTTTATCCAGAAAAGTATATTGTTTAATGTTTGTGTTCTAAAAAAATGTTGGAAATATCATGTAGTTACTCATATTATTTTTATTTTATACCTAAATCTTATCATTTAAATGAAGAATCACATTTACAATTGGCAATTTTGCTTTCGGTTGGCTCTTGATTTTGTTCACTTCGGCGGTGGCAGGGTTAAATATTATACCCTTACGAGGCAACGACTGAAATAAGCAGATAAATAAGCATATTATGTGCGTCAACATAATTCAGTCCGCTTATGCTTAGGTAAAATGAAAACAGTGTTAGATAAGTCATATAGACTAGACATTTTGCAGGTCCCTCCCAAGTTGTGCCACCCAGCAGCTCTCTGCCTTCCACACCCAGTCAAACTCTTATAGCAGGCACAGAATATATAAGAAATGATTGAGCCACCAAAACAAGACAAACAATAGAACATCCCAAAAGATTTTTCCATGCAAATATTGTTCTAAAAACAATATAAACGTGAACAAACACACGTATTTGTGAACACACATCGAAATTCCTCTTTACGCTGATTTTTAAACAAATACTGAACAAAATGGCCGGCTTATTGACGTGCCTAAGCAAATAGAGGGGGATTTATTTGCTAGCAATAATATGAATATGTACTAACTGCTTTATGTTACAAATAGGGTGCATTATTAGGTGCGTTGTCGATTGATTGCGTACATCCAAAGTTGTTAGTACCTAGGTACTGCATAGTTGAAGCTACGGAATATGGTGTACTCTTTTTGTCAATATTCTTGTTTCATAAATCACACATTACATGATTAACAGTGATGGAAAGAACCCAAATGTTTGGGATAGTTTGCATCTGCCAATTGGGAAGTGAAAATGAAAATTCTCCGTTACTTTTTTACAGGGTGCTCTGCAAGGCAATGTTGAATGATCTTTGGGAAATGCGGGATATTTGGACGAGTCATTCCACTCATTACGGCAAGAGTACGAAAGAGGAAAACAGTGGAAGGCTGACCTACTCGCGAACTGTCTCCTGGTAATACCTTCTTAGTTGCAAGAAACAAATTGCATTTCAGCTCCTAAGGCACCAGTCCCACCGCCGGCGATTAACGAGCAGCGAGTGCGCGACGGCGACGAGCAATGAGTCGCTGGTATGCTGGTATGCGTATGTATATGTACCAAGCGTGAGTCTTGCAGTGAGAGACGCTGAGCGAGTACTCTCTTTGATAGCTCTTGTCTCTTATATTGAACATTAAAACCTAATTGCATACTGGCCAGTTCGAAGTCATGGACTAAAATTGTTCCGTTTTATAATTTTGGATTACATTTGAATACTTTTTTAACTTTGACACTTGTAAATAAAGGTATCATCATGCCTTTTACAGTCGAGGAATGTACCAGGATCATCTTCAAAAAATTGCTAATTAGTACCTAAGGGACATAATAATGTTACAGAGTTTTGAATGACACATTTTGAACTTAGATCCTTTAATTAGTTTTATTTCATTTTATTGTTTTAATTATTATTATTTGTTGACTGTATTTTGTAATGATTGTATTTGAATTGATTGAATTTTGACTATAGTTTAATTATTTCCTAATTTGTAAATTCCAATTACTTACATATCATAAACTATTTTTTACGCCGAATACCTATGGCAAAACATGTTGAACCGGCAATTTTAAACTCGATTCCATCCATATGTGCATATCTATGTATGACGTTACACATGTTTAAACAAATAAATTAATCTAAAAAAATTTAATCATTACTATAGTTTAATTGGGGAGATCCCAGAGACAAACCACCAGAACAATGGGTGTGAGACAATCTACTGTCCTAGAAGGGCTTCTGAGGTTTAGGGGGACTGGATTTAACCCAAGAAGACCAAGAAATGGTAAGCCAAGGTGCACAACGACCCGAGAAGATCGATTCATTGTGTCAACGATGTTAAGAAGGTGTTTTTTAATGCGGTATTAAATACATTAATTTGAATGTAGCTTTTCACTTCAAGAAGCTATCTTGCATAGTATCGAAAATATATCATGAAAAGTTAGTGGTTTTTTTCGCTCCTTATCAGAAGGACAATGTAGTAAAATGCCCTTTATATTTGCTCATCAGTGTATGTGTATCTCTGTTATTTCCACGGGACCTAAAATCTTTTGTACGTTTCTTGAGCGAGAAAATTGTTGATGGCTAGTCGCTTCTTCGCCGGCGGAGGAACAGGTGCCTAAAGCAATAAACAGATGAATGTCGTGATGAGACACACTGTACTGCCGTGATCTTTGACTCGATAGTAGTAAACGTTAAGGGCTAGACCCTTGACGCAATTAGTCAGTTTTACTGCTTCGAATTTTGCTTACATAATCAGACTATAATGTTCCCACTGCTGGGACACAGGCCTCATCTCTGTGAGAGGGAGTGGGCCGTAATCCACCACGTGGGCCTAGTGTGGGTTGGTAGATGTCACATGTCTTCGAATATTTGGTTCTAGGACATGTCGGTTTCCTCACGGTGTTTTCCTTCACCGTTTTGAGAGCAATGGCGATGAAATAATTGACACCAATTAAAGCGCCTGTCTGGGTTCGACCCTACGACCTACAACTCGTAAGTTGCGGTCGTTACCACTGGTCCACCACTGCCCTGAGTTTTGCTTACCCGAGTTTTGTTGTTAACAGGTACTTACGATTGGCTTGGCTTTGTAAAAGAGAAAATAAAGAAAGCCAAACAAATATCTTATTTGGGACACGTACAGGAATTACAAATAATACAAAAAGGAAAATTACAAAATAATGAAACCAAAATAGACCAGATAGATGGATTTTGATTTGCATCCCAGTTTTCCATTAGGTATACAAGTTAGCTGCTTCAGAGGAAGAGTGTTTCGATGTTCTAGGCGTCACAAGCATGAATTCTGAAGGGTCTTGGGTTGGGTACCCTGAAACGGGCAAAGTTTTCTAAGGTTTTGCGGAAGCAATTTGTATATAAGAAAACACTTAAAATTTTAAAACAGATATCCGTGGATTTAATGATGCAATATTTACAGGGATGCGTTTTGGGACCCCAGACATGGTAATAAATCACTCTCGCTGCAGAAGAGTTCTCAATAAAAAAAAGCTCCGAGGATTAAGAAAACAACACATAACATACACATGATCACGTCTGTAACTCCTAATGGGTTAGGCAGAGTTGTACCTATAGTACATTCACATTTCGCGTTACGTTTAAGCCCAGTGTAATACTGGCCACAAATCTAGACTCCGAGCTGCTACTGAGCAAAACAAATGCACAAAAACCAAATATTCTTAGCCGAAAATACATAACGGACTTTACGGAAGCCTAGTGCTATGTAAAATGTATTTAGAACCTAGCCTGTGGTAGGTAGCCCTACCTGTCTATCACCATGAATTACCAGCGACATACATTCCTCGAATACCAACAGTTCCCTCCTTCGATCAATTATTGATCGAAGGTTCCCTCAATCAATGAATTACTCGTACATTTGATTTAAGTGTTTTAATTTACTTTGTATGGACATTCTTTAACGCATTTCTTGGCTTTAAGCCAGTTTCAACTTATTGGTTAAACATGAGGTCCTGAGCAAGGAGTGTCTTTGATTGAAGTTTTGTGACGTTGGGACCCATAGTTATGAATTTAGTAGAGTGGATTCGTTTTATTTGTAAACACACCTAGAAACTCCATCAACGCAGGCATTACTAAGAATGAATTACTTTATAATACACTATATCTACATAGTTTATTCATTATAGTCTCTACCTTGCATGAAAATGATAAATGGGTCTACATTTTCAGAGCACTAAACCCACTAGAGGTTTTATGCTGTACAGTATAAATTGAATGTTAGGCTGAGTTTTTAATTGATTGATAACAGGGGTGCATTTCTACTACAGAATATAAGTATAATAGTACGGATCCCTACACTTATTATGTGGTTATAAACAAGAGGTGTAACTAGTTTTAGCGGTTATCGCTAAAAATACTGATCGGACAGAGCTATTCAAGAGTTTCAAAGTCAAAGTAAAATCATTTGTTTGAAGTAGGATGTAGGCGATTAAAAGCATTGAGCTAGGAAAATTAAAAGGCACTTTGGAACGTCAAAATGTATGTACAAGAAAATACAATTGATTCTAGGTGCCCCTTCCAAAAGGTAGTTTCGTATAGAGAAGAATGGTTAGTTTCTTATGGAGAATAATTTCTTAGTTGTATTTCCTCACTTTATTTTATAGACAGCAATAATCTAAGTATAATTTCGGCAAGCAAGGCATATTTTTTATTTTTTTTATTTCATTTACGAAGCTGATGCAATAAAATAGCTACAATGTGTCTGATTGACATCTACTAGATGTGAATCTATCATGCATATTTTAAGTAACATTTACAATAAAGACGATACAATAAAAAAAAACAAATAAAAGTTATCCTGATAAAACTTTTCCATAGTGAAAAAGTTATGGGAAAGAAAAATTAAATATAAATAAAAATATTATACAATTAAGTCTTTAAGTTTAGTCCTTACTGAGGCCACGGAACCAGCAAATACATCTATTTCACTGCGAATGGAGTTGGCAAGAGAAAGCATGCGACTAGTGGGTGAAAAATTACCTACATTAGTTCGACTATGAGGCATGACGCAACTACTACTGTTAATTAGGCGGCTACCACTACGATGGGGTACCTACAAATTTTCACTTTTTCTAAAAGCTCGAGAGAATCTATTAAACTTTTTATTAATTTAAACAAAACATGAAATCTAAACATTTCCTGCGTGCGCTTGAAGATTTCATTTTATAATGACTCAGCCTACAGTTATACGGGTTCAGATTATGACACCTGTTAACCGAGTAACACAAGTGATATAATAGTAGGTTGTTATACAAGGAGCTAAAATGACCCATTATATACGAGGTAGTTTTACTCCCTCGCTAAAGCTCGGGAGTAAATAGAAACCGAGTTTTAATGGGTTTTTAGCGCCGTGTGTTACACTCTACTTTTCACTACGATTGCGAGAAAATAAAACAATCCAATACAATTAATTACGGTCACTACCAATTCAATTTGCAATTAGAGAAAAATTATAAAGATTAAGCGCCAATGTCTTTTTTTTTGTTTTTTCTTCTGCAGCCGCAACGCATTGCATGCATTCTACCAAAGAGATCGCCGATTTTAGTTCCATTTTCAAAAATAAAATGAAGTTCTTTTTTTATGAAACAGTAATAATGTCGAGTCTATATTCATGATTATTCTACTTATGACTAAAGACTTTTTCGTTTTTGTAGGGCTCATTGTCATTTGACACACAAAAATTTAAAAAAAAATCCCCTGGAGGAAGAATTGCTATTTTTTCTTCGCTCTGGTCCGCCACAATGACGGTCTTTTTGAGCAAGATGAGTGAAAAAACCTTTTTTGAACACGCTCTATCCGATCAGAGTGCACCTGATAAAACGGGTTCCACACCGTACTACAATTAATACTGCAGAATACTTCGAATAATGCTGTTGTAAATGGAAATAGTCAGTAAATTACGAACAAATGTCTCCATCAACCAGGACTTTGTTCCATCCTCTTCAAAATCCACGACATTTCTGAAATCTCAACGTAATCGACTTCATTTGACTCGCGGATGTTTACTCACTTACAACATGCATATTCACAGCGTTCTATGAAACGCAACTTTGTTCAGTTTCCTGTGGTTTAGGTGCACTAATGATTTTAGCACACATCATACAAAGCAATGCCTTGTTCACTAAGGCAGTTAGGATGCTAAGTAAAATTTAGAACTACTAAGTCGTTTCGAAGAATTTGTGCGTTACTTCTGGTTGTAAACTGGGGAGGAGGGGGAGGTCATTTTAGAGTGCGATTTAGTGTTTGATAGTACATGCGTGAAGACTCCAGACTTACCCATTTGAATACTAGAGGATTGGATTAGAATGCAATATAAAACTCAATGTTGTTGTTATTTTCAATACATTCATTTATTTTAAACGCATCCGTTTAAAATAAATGAATGTATTGAAAAAAGCTCCTCTGACAGGTCTAGATGAGAGATAAAGTTATGGTACAGTTTGGAGTTCTTTATGTCTACCCCTTTTTTTTTTTTTTTTTTTTTTTTGTGGGTGGGAAATCATCAAATAACTTCTCCCGCTCTGGGCAGAGCAGGAGGGCGTGTCAGACTCTTACTGACTAAAACCCACCCGTGTTCCTTCAGTTGCCTGTGCCAGGGGCCACGGTAACCCTCTTGGACTTTTCCGCAACCCTAGCAGGCATCGGTCCTAGCAAACCCCGTCATTGGTGCTGACATCTCTTTGAGGCGCGCGTGGAACACAACGCGCCGTCGACCCGGGCCTGGTCCTTATCGAACGGCGAGCTGCCCATTGCTCGCCGTTCGCAGGCCCGCGCCTACGGTGGCCGGGAATCGGCCTGCGATTCCCGACGCCCAGGGCGTCTCCTGCGGCGGCTAGGGGCGTGAGGGCGCAAACTTTGCCTCTCCCTCACGCGTTCCGCCTCCTCCTTCGCGAACATTACTGCTTCGCAGAAGGAGGTGACGGCTTCCCAAGCCCTCTCGCTCCGTACCATGGCCTGGACCAAGGCCGGACGCGAGAGATCGCCACCGCCAATCGCCTCCACGAGGACACGGCGTTGCTCCGCCCAAGCCGGGCAGACCTCCACCGTATGCTCCACCGTGTCCTCCGGGCGATCCACACAATGGTGACACCCGGGCGTTTCCTCCCGCCTTATCCGGAACAGGAACCTCCCGAAACAACCGTGTCCGGTGAGGACCTGCGTCAGGCGGAAGGTGAGGACGCCGTGGCGCCTCTCTAGCCACTCCTCAAAGAGGGGACTTATCGTCGCAATTGTGGCGTGCCCAGCGCTGGGTTGCGACAATCGCACTCTCCATGCCGCCCTGAGATCCCGCCGGAGCTCTGTCCGCTGTACCGTGATTTCTCGCGGCAGCGGAGCTACGCCCCGGCGTTTCGCGTCCTCGCGCCACTCCCAAACGTGCGCGAGGACTTTTGCCTCCAGATCCCATGGCGGTAATCCGGCAAGGAGGCTCGCCGCCTCAGCGGAGACCGTACGGTATCCCCGGACCAGCCGGATGGCCATGACCCTTTGGGGCGCATTCAACCAGCGGGCTGGCCGCCGCCTCAAGGAACGCGCCCACACCGGTGCCCCGTAAAGGGCCATGGACCGCACGACCCCCGCGTAGAGCCTCCGGCAGGAGGCGTTTGGCCCCCCTAGATTGGGCAGGAGCCGCTTTAAGGCAGCCCCGGCCCTTTCCAGTCTGGGAGCCAAACGTCGGAAATGCTCCACGAAGTTCCACCGGCTGTCGAGGACGAGTCCCAGGTACTTCATCGTCGACTCGACGCCGATGTGAACCCCTCCTACCGTTATTTGGGAACCCGACGGTGGCGTGTTCCGAGGACCATGAAAACACATGGCCTCGGACTTGTGCAGGGCCACCTCGAGTCCCAATTGCCGGATCCTCTCGACGATTGTCGCAACCCCGCGTGTCGCTAGTTCGGCCGCCGCCTGGTGCGACCTCCCCTGCGCTAGGACTAGCGTGTCGTCAGCGTAACAAACCACGCTGACGCCGCTGGGGAGGTCGGCGCGCAGCACCCAGTCGTAGCCGATATCCCACAGATGCGGCCCCAGGACCGATCCCTGTGGGACACCGCACGACATCTCTTGCCGGTTCCACACTCCCTGGTGACCGGGGTAGATGACGGCCCTGTCCGTCAAATAGGCCTCGACCACACGACAGAGGTAGGTCGGCATCCGGTGATACCGGAGTGCCTCCCTGATGCAACTCCAGGGCAGGGTATTGAAGGCATTGGCGATGTCTAGAGACACCGCCAAGACGACCCCACCCCGGGCCACAGCATCCCCCGTCGTGAGGGCCCGCACGCGCATGATGGCGTCCACCGTAGAGCGCCCCCTGCGGAAGCCAAACTGGGTCTCCGCCAAATCCGGCCCCACCCGCACCAGCCGCCCGACGAGGCGGTTTGCAATGACTCTCTCAAAGAGCTTGCCCACCTCGTCGAGCAGCACGATGGGCCGGTAAGCGGACGGAGAGTCCGCTGGGCGCCCCGGCTTCTTGATGAGGACCAGTTTCCCCGTCTTCCAACGAAGTGGGAACTGGCCCCTCTCCATGCATGCGCTTAGGAGCCCCCTTAGTCGAGGCCCGAGAGCCTCCGAGGCCAGGACCCAGGCTTTCCCAGGTAAGCCGTCGGGTCCTGGGGCGGTATTTTTAGCACTCAGCCTACGTACCGCCACTCGCAGCTCTACCTCGGTCACCTCCGGAGCATCGTCGTCGTCGTCGGCGGTGTGGTCCGCATTCAGCACCGCAGTAGGCGGAGCCATGGGCGGGGAGATATGGTCCCCTCTAGAAGGGAACAGAGTGCTCACCACGTCCTCCACGAGCTGGGGCCGGAGACTCTGCGTCAGCGGGGGAGCCCATGGGCGGAGCTTCTCACGCACCAATTTGTAGGGGCGTCCCCACGGGTCCCTGTTCAGAGTCTCCAGCGACTCCTCGCGGGCCAGTCCCTTGGCCCGCAGGATCTCCGCTTGGAGGGCGGTCTTCGCCGCTCTGTACCCCTCGTACAGCTCCGCCTGAATGGCTTCCGTATCCGGAGGGCGAATACGGAGCCTGCGGTGCCTGGTGTACCGGCGTCGCGCAGCGACGCACGCACTGCGTAAAGTCGTCAACTCTGGCGACCACCAGCACACCTGGCGCTGAGCGCGTCCGGGCTGGGCCCGGGGCATTGCCACGTCACATATTTCGGACATGGCCTCCCGGAACCACTCCGCCTCGACGTTGATGTCAGCAGGCCTGTCCGGTGATGACACCCAGGCCTGCACGATCGAGGCTTCCAGGAGGAGCTCCCGGTCCAGCTGCTTCAGCGCCCACCGCGGACCACTCGGGGCCTGTCGGACCAGCGCGCTCGAGGTCTGGGCGGAGACGTCAAACCGGATGTACCGGTGGTCGGAATAGGTCTCCACCCCCTCTATGACGCGCCAGTCAAGGACACGCGGTGACAGAGCGGGGCTGGCGAACGAGATGTCCACCACCGATTCACCCCGCATCCGCACACACGTGGGGACAGAACCCCGATTTAGGACGACCAGGCCTGTCTCCAGAGCCCAGTCCTCCACCATCCTGCCCCGTGTGTCCGTATACCGGGAACCCCAAGCCACATTCTTGGCATTGAAATCCCCGAGGACGAGCACGGGGAGGGAACGGAACCCGACGACGACGACTTTTAACTCCGCAAGGGAGTTGTGGAACTCGGCAAGAGTTCGGTTCGGGGAGAAGTATACCCCTACCACTACAATCTCCCCGAACCGTGCTGCCACGCAACCCCGTCCCCTCGTGACTGCCTCGAGGGACGGAGTACCGGCGCCGGCCGATGAAATTAGGGTCACTGAGCCGCTCAGGTCCTCCACCCAGTCATCCCTGGGCGGGACAAAGTACGGCTCAGCGACCACGGCGATGTTAATCGACCACTGCGCCATGCTCTGGAGCAACAGATCCTGAGCAGAGGCGCAGTGGTTGATGTTCGCCTGGAGGAGGCGTAATGGGGCCGTTATTGGCACTCCATGTCAGCCTCCTCCCGAGCCCTCTGTGAGGGCCCCGCCGCAGTGGTGACGGCGGCGACGACGACGGTCGAGGCGGCAGCGGCAACGGCAGTGGCGGCGGCTGCGGCAGTGACGGCGGTGGCGGAGGGCTTGCCCCTGCCCCTGGCTCTGGCGGGTGGAGCGCAGGCCTTGCTCCCCATCCGGTGATCGGCTGGCTTGCCAGCTGCCGCACATACGGTGCAGTGCGGCGCGGCATTACAAGACCCGGCCTTGTGACCGGGCTGACCACAGCGGAAGCAGTGGTGGCTGCGGTCCACCTCCGAGGCGCATTTAGCTCCCACGTGGTTGCCCACCTGGCAGCGGAAGCACCTCAGAGGTCTGGGTTCCAGCAGTTTCACCTGCGCGGAAACCCAGCCCACCAGTAGCCTACGGCCCTCGGCTATTTTTTTGGCCGCCGACACGGGGCAGCTCACCGTAACGGCTCGCATCCCCTTGAAGTCAGGACCGATGGTGCCTGTCCTCACCTGCTCTGCAGAGCACCCTCCAGTCCTAACGACGGCGGCCACCACCTCTCCCTCCGTCACCGAGTCGTCCAGGCCCAGGATGCGCATGTCAGCGCACTTGGTGGGCCTGGACACTCGGGCCTCGTCCGCATTTAAGGACGCCCTAAGCCTTTCGGCCAGAGCGTCAGCGGCCGGGCCACTGGCCGCACCGGGGATCTCGAGCATCCGGGCCCCAGTCGCCGTGAGCCTCACCCGGATGCCTTCGGTGGCGCCGATCTCCTCGAGGCTCACCGCCTTCCCCACCTTGGCTAGCACGTCGCGGTAGGACACGCCCTACTTTTCCGCTTCCGGCTGTAGCGTAATCACTACAGCTGCGGATTTCGGGGCGCGGAGCCTAGCCGCAACGCTTCGCGCTTTTTGCCGCTGCCGCCTCTCCTTCCTTTTGGCCGCCCTTGCCACCTTACCGGCCTTCCTTTTCTCCCCGGCTACGTGCCATTCGGCGCCAGCCGGAGGAGATATAGGAGGTGGGGGTGGCCGTCCTGCACCCAGGGCCGGCACCCTCGCCGTCTGTGTAGCCGCCCCGCCCTCTCTGAGCATGGGCGGCCCCGCGGGTTTCGGCACGGAGAGGGCCTTCCTCTGCCCCGATGAGCCAGGTTTGGCCACGCCAGCTGCGACGGCGGCAAAAGAGACCGCCTTCTGCCGTCCCGCGGCCGGCTGGCTCGCCGCTAGTGGGGGGCGCAAGACAATGGCCTCCAGGGCGGAAAACCGACTCTGGAAGGCAGCCAGCTCCTGCCGCACCAGGGTCAGAACCCGGTCTTCCGCAGGCACGGGCCGTCCCTGCCCATGCTGCTGCGCCCCCTTCTGCGGCACCTCCCTGGGGCCGGCTGCTCGCAGCCCGGCCAGGTCTGCTCAGAGCTCCTCATTCTCCTTCCGGAGAAGCTCCAAGGCGGCTGTCAAGCGGGCGACCTCCGCCCGCATTTCGGACATTACGTCCGACGGAGGCCCAGGTTGAATGGCCTCCGCTGCCGATATAATGGAGGCCGTGGCTGCGGATATGGCCTTGTCTTTAGAGGACTTAATCCTCTTCACGGCCACATCCTTTATCGCGGCTGCCACGACCTCCTCAAACCTGGCCGCTCGCTCCGAGTTGGAGCCGCCAGCGGCGACCGGCTCACCACCTGAGGACTCTGACATGGCCGCCCTGCGGCCGGTCACGCCTGGGTGGTTCTCCTCCATGGCGGCTCGCTGGGCCGGCTCGGCAGGGCTGGCTCGGCTTAACTTCTTGGCCTCCTCCTGGGTGGCGAGCCCTCTACCCAAACCTTTTTCCCGGGCCCCACCCCGCCGGCTGGAGTGGATTTTTTTGCGGCCCGAGGTCCACTCTTCGGAGGACGACCCCTGGCCCTCCCCCAATTTGGGGCGCTTCAGGAAGAACTTTCGGTTCCTCCCAGCAGCCCCCTCCACTTCGCGCTCCGAGCTCTGGCTTGAGCCCTTTGCGCCAGATGCGGCGTCGGACTCCGACCCCGTATCACTCCCCTCCTCTACGTCCTTTTTATTTTTATTTAATTTATTTTTTTCCATAGTAAATCCCACGAGTAAATATAGGTAAATATGTCCACCGGGTAGAGCCTAGATGCCCGGTAAGCCTACATACTGCAGAGTGCGGCAGGTGCTCTGCAGGGGAAGCGCTAACGACTGGACTCCCTCCAGCCATTCATCCTCTCACCGCGCTTCGAAGCTTAGGATTGGGTGGTTTTTTATCTTAGAGGTAGCCTTCCTCTGGGCCAGGCAATTAAGCCAAGCCCCCGGCGGCGGCATTAGACATGCCTCCGTTCGCTGTCCGGCCAACCCGACTCAGCGAACCCGCCGAAAGTTCACTCCTCGAGGACTACTCCTCAAGGAGAGAAACAAACACGCGCCGCTTTGGTGCGCCTGCACCGCAGCGGCGGCCCTTCTCCGTCTACGCCCACTCAACTTCCTCTGAAAGCAGAGGAGGAGTGGACGTGTTGACCCTCTGTAGCCCGGTTCCCTTCACCGACCATCAAGCATGATCGGTGATTGGAACCATGACCTTTCCTCGTTTGTTAAAGATTAGCCGCCAGCCCCCATGGCCCACCAAAACCTGGTGGGCAATGGGAGCCGACGTTGCCCAGGGTGCGCCACGAGGAGGCTCTTCAACATGCACCCCTTATGTCTACCCCTGCATTACCGATTGGTAAACTTGAAGAGAAGAAAAGAGTTAATAATATTATAAAGATACAAAAGACTCAGAGCGATGACATGATAGCGGACTCATTAAATGTTACGCGGTTGAAATAATTATGTAAACGGGAACTTCAAACATTCGAATGTACGAGAGTCGTTCAATGAATTATTTGTATCGGCATGAAAAAAAACGTAAATTCAATTAAAAATATTTTTATTTTTCAATTTAATCCCCCATTGCCTCAATGTATTTATTACATCTCGAAATTAACATTTTAATACCCTGTAAACAATAACTATTCTCATTCTCTGAAAAATGTGCATTTATTGCCGCCTTGAGCTCTTCGTCGTTGGAAAATCGTTACCCACGATGGTCTTTTTTCAAATTAGGGGACAAATAATAATCACTTGTGGCTAGGTCCGGGTTATAGGGTGGGTGGATAATTTCTTCGAAACCACAATCTCGCACAGCATACTTGGAAACACGCGCCGTGTGGACGGGGCGTTGTCGTGAAGAAGCAACACACCGGTGGTCAGTTTACCTCGTCTTTTTTCTTTAATTGCTTCCCGTCAATTTCGTAAAGTAGATGCGTAGAATACTGCGTTTATGGTTTCACCTTTTTTTGTCTACTTAATCAGCAAAATTCTCTTTATCCCAAAAATAAATATAGTCCCAAAACACTGTGACCATGATTTTTCCGACAGACGGAACGACTTTGAATTTCTTAGGAGCGTAGTACCCTTCTTGTGGCACTGTATGGACTCCTGCTTACTTTCACTGTCATAATGATGAACCGACGTTTCACCTTCAGTAACAATTTAATCTAAATACTTGATGGAACTTCAACACAGAGCTCTTCTACAGCACTCAATTCGCACATGTTTTTGAGGCGCCGTAAGCATTCGCGGCATCCATCTTGCACTGACTTTTGAAAGGTAAAGAAGGTCATCAAGAATAGTGTGCACGGTACCAATGGAGAGGTGGGTCGTCTTTGCTATCATTTTCATCTTTTCCAGTATAAGCTTCTGAATTTGTTCACGTTTTCTTCCGTAGAGGCAGTAACCGAACCGCCGGAGCGAGTGTCGTCTTCAATACTCTCTCTGCCCTTTTTAAATTCAGTTCACCACTTTTAAACCGTAGATAACGAAGGTGCAGGATCTTGGTAAATAGCCACCTGTGAATAGTTTTATAACTTTTTCCTTGTTTGGTAAAGAATTTAATAACAGCGCGGTGCTCGATTTTCTTCAACATTGTCACATCAGCCATTCCAGTTGTCGTTGACTAAAGATAACTAGCAAACCAATGATCAAAACTATATGAAAATTTACCTTTATACCCATAAAACTAATGTAATTCATTAATTAATTAGTCAAACTACCCACATCATTAATAAATCACCCTCGTACCGAGAATACATTGAACGCCCGTCTTTCAAAAGCAGTTTATGGTTATATCAAACCTAAGAAAGACAAGGTTGAAAAGCAAGTATATACTATAGGGATGATGCATCTAGTATTGCAGATATCCAAAGGCAGTGGTGATCTCTGATCATCAGATGGGCCGCCTGCTTCTAGCAAACCAATAACATTTCTAAGATAATTGAACCAGAAGCATTTAGCGTAATTTATGTGAAATTATATGACAATGTTAATGCAATCGATGGAAAGTCTAAGTGAATTAGACTTTCCATCTAATGCACTCACGTTGGAATACATAAATACCGGCCAAGTGCACCTCTTCTCGAACGACTATTGCTGTGTAAGATCAATTATCCATATCTAAATCCAATGCAGGTATGCAATGCTAATTATTAGAATTTAATATGGAATTCTTTGGAAAAACGCTATCGGATAATTGAAGTGTTCATATTCAGCGATCTAATCACTTAACAGTTGTTAAAAGTAGGTAACTGGAATGTTTTCTTTTCTCTATGTTCACTTGCTTTTTGTATTTTTTCCATAATCTTGATTGGCTCGTTTAAGTAGGTCCTACGACTAAAACTATAGGTTTTACAAAACAACTTACCGTATTTAAAATGTTGTTTAAAATGTCATGTTTTCTGCTTTTAACAAAAAGTATCGCAGGAAATGCTACTGACAGCCAGTCACCAGCGATATCGTTCGCGTAACATTTTATCAATTCAAAAACGGAAAATTGGAAAATATCTCAAATACCGTGGGTCGCAGACACTTTTTCAATATAGCCACTTAAAAACCAATTCCCCAAGCATAAAATCAGAAATACCTAGACAAAAGCTCTAATATGAGAAAAAGACCTAATCAATCCAGAGGATAAAGCTCTTTATCTATAAAATTTCAATATCCCCAGTTTAATGGACTAGACTTGGAAAGCGGTATTCTCATTTCTAGTCAATGAAATTGCATATAATTTCCCTCGCAATCGGCTCTCTCTTTTGTGTCAGGAATGAGGAAAGAGGAGAGGTAATGAGCTCGATATTCAAAGGTAATGACGGCGCAGAGATGAATAGTACCAATAATATAAAACAGATGAGACTATGTATATGTACCTATGTTAGGTCGCCTAACTGTAAATCGGTTTCGATGTTTTATTGATTTTGAAATGCGAACGCGAATTGCCTTCAGTAAATGGATTGAGGATCATGATTGTTTCCACAGAACACATACAAGAGGTGGCTCTTGTATCTGTTCTGTGATTGTTTCCGTGTGTTTTAACCTCAAAAGCTTTATGTTTGAAGTTAGTGCAGTTTTGCTGTTTCCATCAGTGTTCTATGAGGTTTCTTTGTTATATGAACTATTGTTTTGTTAAAAGAGCTTAAAAATTATGTGTCATTTCTATACAAAAAAAAACTCTCCTCGCCTCGTTGGTTGCAAGCGCTACTACAGAGCATGAGGGCCAGGGTTCGATTCCCAGGTCGGGCAAAATGTTCCACGCGCGCCTCAAAGCGATGTCAGCATCAATGACGGGGTCCGCTAGGGCCGATGCCTGCCAGGGTTGCGGGAAAGTCCGAAAGGGTTACCGTGGCCCCTGACACAGGCAACTGAAGGAACACGGGTGGGTTTTAGTCGGTAAGAGTCTGACACGCCCTCCTGCTCCACCCAGAGCAGGAGAAGTTATAAGGTCGGGCAAAATGCTATTGGGCTTTTTCCATCAGGAATTCCTCAATAGCAGTTCGGACTCGCCCCCTATCAGGTGGGACTTCAACATAACTGGCGAAAAGTACTTCGGTAATCACAGCCCTGATGTTATGTATTTTTTTTATATAATTTATTTATTTATTTCAGGAAAAAAACAAGCAGTAGTAATTTGAAGTATTTAAAACTAGCTAGTAACACAGATACAATACCTATACAATAAATAGTCATTGTCCAAGAACTCATTTTTAAAATGATAAAAGAAAAAGTAAATTTGTGTGCATACACTATTTAAAACATTACGCTATTATATATCACTTTGCTGATCCTGTAGGGTTGCAAGGATTTGCTTCTTAAATGCATTTTTACTAAGAAAAAGAATGTCGATTGAATTGAACTCGTTATTGAATTCAATTCAATCGACATTCATAATTCATTTTACATAATTGCTTTTACATGCTGTGTAATAAATGCATGTTTACTAAGAAAGAGAATGTCGATTGAATTGAACTCATTATTGAATTCAATTCAATCGACATTCATAATTAAATTTGCATAATTGCATGCTGTGTAATATTGTCGCTTATTATTGTGCACTTGGCTTGGCTTGTATGGTGGCCAAGAAATGGTAACCAAGCGGTTCAACAGTGTAACGATTGTAGTCAAACCATTGTAGATACAAGATACAACGCATTTTGTTGTAATAAGACTTATTTTACCCTGCATTGTTAGACTCACGTAAAATCCTAATAATATAATGTTTGAACTTTAAAAGAGACCATGACCTGTTTCAGCTTTGCTTCTCAGGGATCAGTCTGCTAGGAAAACATGGCGCCATCTAGTTTTAAAATATTGACCAATAAAATATTGACGTGTAAAAGTGTCTTCAAATATCTACTTACAGAAATTAACATTTCACATTTAGAGTTGCTGTTCATCACACCTGTGTTGAAGAAGCAAGAGCCAGGCTGCACTTTCAAAACTTTCGCCGCTTTCTTCTGAATTCGTAACCTCATTTTAGACAAACGATAGTTTAGTTAGTTTATGCTGTCCCGAGCTCTCCTTAAGTTTACCACTTACTCTTCCTATAACATGGACATGGAGCACTAACAAACCCATTCGTTCCACCTGCTGAAAATCTCGCACCTGGACATGAGTTGCCTTGCTCATCTGAAAGTCTTTAAATAGACTTCCGACTCAGGTAGGCCGAAGCAAAGAAAGCCTGCGCAGGGGCCGTACTATGACGTGTTAATTCCATCATTGTTCCAGCGTGAAAGAGAGACGGAGCTATACATGACCGATAGCACTATCTCTGTTTCGCAACGAAATCATGATGGTGTTAAAACGTCATAGTACGGCCCCAGGTGGAGATTCACAGACGACTCCACCCTGGAGTGTAAATGAGGTGCTGTCCCACAAACAATGGGGCACTTAATATCATGTACAGCGTGTCCTGCTATCTGCACGCTACAGGAGTTGATGATTGATGAACGCCACTGAAGGTGCCAGGCTCGTAGCCAAATTCTGAGCTGACTGTATGCCATCTATACGCTAAGAAGAACATAGTGCACTGTTCAAATATATACTATGACATGAGTATTTACTTTGTAAAGTATTATAATATTATTTTAATTATTGTGAATGTGAGAACTAAGTATGTCGGTCATTGCTTTTTTGTACTTTTCGCAGTTAGTTTAATCATGATCTGGCAGTTTGAGTAATTTATGCGGCCTACTCAAATGTCCTTTCTATGGAATACCATACAACTCTACTATACTGAGTTGAGCTGCACGATTGCTGACAATTGCGTGCACTGACTGGACAGGTCCACTCAAACTGTGTGGTTCTTTCCTCAAAATACTATTTTAGATACCGATCTACATAGCCTTCACATGATCGGACCGAGATTATGTCTGGACTTTAAAGAGACTGTGACCTCTGAGTTTGTTTTGGCCTTTCTTCTCAGAGTAGTCCGATAGGAACCGCCGACCTCATCTAGCTTTTAAAATATGTTTGACGTGTAAAACTGATTGTAAAAACCTACTTACAGAATTAATTTATTAGGTTTTTACTAGCTAAAAAATGTCGTCGGTTCGTGAAGTCGTTATAAAACGACTTCGCGAACCGACGACATTTTTCACACCATTTCTATGGGTTTTGTTTCCTGGTATAAACCAGGAAACAAAACCCATAGAAATGGTGTATTTATTTGTCATAACTTTTTCTTTATCCCTTTACACATGATTTCATTTGTCTTTGCTTGACAATCAGAGACAAGATCCATAACAATGGTCTATTAGCATTAACAAGATTTTGTTTATTAAACTATCATGGATTCTATGTATTTTTTTTTTAATAAATAGAAACGTGTGCACCAGGTATATAAAGCGGTATATCATAAGATGGGACACATAACTCCGCTAGCTTCAGCAGCACCAACAGGGCTATACTTACTCAATAATCATCCAATCAAGAAGACCATCACTTATACTGTGAAAATTGATTGTTTTTAAATATCTTTTAGACTAAATTAATCCAGCGAATCCTAAAAATGGTTCGTGCAACAGTAATCGTAGCTCTCTTCATCATTGTAGTGACTGTTGTAAAGGCTTCGCCGCTGGAAGACGAGGTGAGTGTTAGAGGACGAGGCCTAACTAGAGGTAGAGGTTTTATTCACTTTATATTGATAATGGATAAACTGTACCCAATCAGAACATACATCAGTTAATCAATAATTAACACACCTATACACCTACTCACACCCACACACCATCACATCCACCCTCCCACACATACATACACACACACAAACTTAACACTACACATACCGGTACATGCTACAAAAATAATTTTGTAACAAACTAGTAACTAAGCTTTTTCTTTTCTTTTGTTTTGTTTTAATTATGTCTCAAAATTGTAGATAGTAACCATGGGAAGTTGCGAGGTAACCCCCCATCACAAGTATCCTTATAACGTACCGGGGTCGCATACAAAAATAAAATAAAAACCAGTATGAGAAACAATAAAAACTTTAACATTCATCATTAACATTATGTTATTTATTTTATAACAAAATATACAAATAATTAAAAAAAAATGACTACTGGTCTACTGGTCGCAAACGCTCCTGCTGAACATGAGGTTTTGGGTTCGATTCGCAACTCGGGCAAAGTGTCATTAGGTTTTTCCGTCAGGAATTTCTCAGTAGCAACCAGGAGTATAGATTTGTGTCCGGTTGATGGCAATAGGCTCGCCCCCTATTACATAAGTCATGTTTAACGTGACTGATGAAATGTGGGCAGACTATAGGTACACCTCTGCCTAATCCTTCGAGGATTACAGGCGTAATGTTATTATTTATTTTATTTGTAACTTTGCCCCACACTGGGACTTTCTCCTGTATTGTGGGTGCGTTCACAAACATTTAAATTCACATACACAAACAGCCAGTATTATGTATGAAAAAATGTTTTTTTTTAGGAAGGAGACGGAAATTGCGTGCGATTTGGAGGAATAGTACACGTGGTCACAGTCGCAGATAACTGCACCGTTTACAAATGCATTTTGGAAGATGGTAGCGAATTTAATACGTCAGAATGTAAACCAACAATGATACGTTTTCATTAATCAAATTAATTAATTAAATTCTTTTGTTTCGATTTATTTCTCTAACCAAGAATTCGCCGGTATTTCAGTTTACTCAAGAAGCGGTGCTAAGCTAGTTCCTTCCCCGTGTCCTAACCAAAGAGGTCATCGCGCGAGTAGGCGATCGACGCGATCGTTTGTACGAATTTCGTCTAGATTTTTAGTACAAACGCTACTTGATTGGTCGCACGACTACGTGATTTATATTAATATTATAAAGCGGTAAAGTTTGTGAGGTTGTAGGGGGTAAAGTCTAGAACTACCGGTTGCATTCCAAAACGTCCTTTTGCATTGATAGCCTAATTCTTAAGGAAGGTTATATGCTATTAAACATCACGCTACGACCATCAGAAGCTGAGCAAAAAGAGAAACAGTCAGAAAGAACGCTATGCGAAAATGAAGTTATCGCGCGTGCGGGCGATGAGACGCGACGGGGTGGGACGGGGGTACAATAAACACGCGGACGGAGTCGCGGGTAAAAGCTAGTATTCATATTAAGGAGCGTGAAAATCGCGCACTTGCGCGATGTTCTCTTTGGTTAGGACGCAGTCTTATGGGAATCTAAGTAAACCCCTTCAATCCCAATGCGAAGCGGTTCTCTTTTAAGGGGCTGACAACAGCTAAAGCGCGGTCACTGTCGGACTGCATGGAAAAGAAAGAGAAGCGCGATGACACAAAGCTGGTAATTTATTGCAAAATATGAAGCAATTCTCTGTTTACAAACAATCTATTGATTGGACTAAAAAATTAAAACACTATCACGGTATTATGTTGCTTGAAGAACAAACAACCTGCAAAAAAAAAATGATTGCATGTATGTATATTAGTATGGTTTTTAAGCGATAAACTATTTTTTTAGAGATATTTCGTGACTTGTTTCTATCGTACCAAATTAGTTGTATTATGTTTTCAACACACTATCTAACTAGCATAAATCCTTAAAAATATCAAATATTTTTCTGATTTTGTTTACTGCAGTAGATCATATACTTTTAGGCATTATAAAACTTGCGTATAGGTCATGTAGTCCTCTTAATTCACTTCGGAATTATGGCTGTATAGCTGCCTGACTGCAGCAGATGCTGGACGGCCAGATTGATTCAGGGTCTCTTCAGGGTGGCAGAGACATTGACGCGCAACCTGTCACCATATTATTTTCAGCATATAATTATGAGTATATCCCACGGGCGTTGAAATTTTTCGTCAGTTATTAAAAAAAAGTATTTATTGTTCCAACCATTTTGACCGCGTAGGTATTGGCACTTTTCGATGAAGAACATAATTTATTTTTTTATAACCGACGTAAAATTTCTACGCTAGAATCATGTACCTACTGAATTTATATATATACAGTTTGCGTGTTCGTCGCAGTCCCAGCCACCCTGTATAGTACAGCTAGCCAAAGCCATGAGCTAACTCCATATCTGTGTCTGTGTCTGTACCTATATGTTGTGGTGGGATTGTCTATTTTCAATCTATCAGTACAAATATTTGTATTTGTATTAGGTGTGCTAAACATTTTTTGGGGTCGCTTTAGGTAATCGGGACAGCCGGGCGGTAAAGTCAAATCTATACTAATAATAAAGCTCAAAAGTTTGTTTGTTTGTTTGAACGCGCTTATCTCCGGAACTGCAAATCGTAGGTAGTTAAAAAAAAACATGTTTGCATATGATAGCCAAATTCTAAGGAAGGATATATGATATTTAACATCACGCTAAGACCCTTAGGAGCCTAGCAAAAATTAAATTAAATTCAGAAAGAACGCTAAGCGACAACGAAGTTATAGCGCGGGCACGCGATGCGATGCGACGCCGAGGTAAGCACGGTACCCGTATATTATAACATGACATGTGATGATTGCTTAGGGTCGGTCGGCACTGTTCATCAACAAATTGAACCGAATCGAATGTGCCAACAAATGTGTAGTACGCCTTAGATATTTGAATTGTTACCTATCTACTTTTATTTTGAATCAGCGACACAATGATTATATCTCACTACTATTAATTGTGAAACGGAGCCACCGATTGAAGCTCTCCATAGTATCTACCCACCTCAGATTTATAAACACAGCTACCCACACTTTGTCATTTATTATGTGGTGTGCACCACGCATGAATTCAGTCATAGATCAAGAAATCCGTGTAGAAACGAAACTCATTTTATAGAATGAAATGAATGAAATATTTTATTTGGGACACGCATAGGAAATACAAACAATAAAAAAGGAATATTTCATATTTGTTACCTTTGTTGCGTTTGTGATGCAGCCGAAAGCTCCTATCACCCCGATAAGAATTTCTCAATCATATTTTAAAAGCTAGATGAGGTCGGCGTTCCCTATCTGACTACTCATAGAAGAAAGCCCGAAACAAAGTCAGAGGTCACAATCTCTTTTAAAGTCCAGACATAATCTTGGTCAGATCATGTGAAGACTATGTAGATTAGTGTCTGAAATGGACTTTTGAGGAAAAACCAAACAGATTGAGTGGATCTGTCCAGTCAGTGCACGCATGTGTCAGTAATAGTGCAGCTCGACCCGCAACTTATTTAAGGAGCTCAACGATACAGCGAACAATACCAAAGAAATGACGTTTGGGTAGGTCGCATAAAATACTCAAACTGCCAGATCATGATTAACACTAACTAAAAAAAAAGCAATGACCCACATAGTCCTCACACTCACAATAATTAAAATAATATAATACTTTGCAAAGTAAATACTCATATTCAAACATAATCTTTGAGGACCATGTAGATCGATGTCTGAAATGGTCTTCTGAGGAAAGAACCACACAGATTAAGCGGTCCTGTCCAGTCAGTGCACGCATTTGTCAGTAACCGTGCAGCTCAACTAAGAATTTAAGGAGCTCATCGAACGACGAACATTTGCGTCAGTCACATAAAATGGCAATCGATCCTTAAAGTGCCTTTCATTGACAGTTCTGCCACGCTCATTGCGTTACCTAAGTTGTTAACCAAACGAATCTTTCAAACCTATGAAGCAATAGATGTCAAAATGAAAGGCATTGCAATCGATTGCCATTTTACGTGTTACGCAATTACCACGCTGGAGCATCACTTCTTTATATTCTTATTCTATGGTTCAGTTCATCATTAACGCAACTTGACACGTCGGTCACGACATATCGACGTGGATACGTTGTATTTCAATATCTATTGATTTTACGAGCGACGTAAATAGAAATCTTGTACTGCGGGTCAATCATGTACTACTGGTAGAATAAACCAGAATACAAGATAGGTAGGCAAGGAATGATGAACTTTTGAATAGGTTTGGTAGCTAACGTTCATTTGGGAAAAGCTTGACAAAATACAAAATGAGCAATTTTTGGGTATGATGATTTAAAAAATTGTAAAAGTAGCAATAAGAGTGCGACGAAGCATATTATAGTCAAATCTTTCTAGCTCCCTCATTTTTAGGCTTTAGTGTAATGTCGTTTTTATAGCAAATAGCAAAAAGAATCTGCGTTCACCTTTATACCTAACTGAAAATAGCAGAATTTTTATTCATGTCAGTAGGTACTGAAACTCAAACTCAAAGCATTTATTTCAATAAAACCATTTACAGGCACTTTTCAAAGTCAAAGTCAAAGTCACATGGTTAATGCTAATGCATGTCAAATACTGTGAAATTAATACATGTCAAAATACAGTGAAAGTAATAAATGGTCAATAATTCAAGAAATCTTGGATCGTGTAGTATGCTTTATCAATTAAAAATGTTCGTAATTTATTTTTAAATACTGAAAGTTCCTTAAGTTTTGAATTGTCAAGTGGTCAGTCAGTCAGAAATATGAAGCTAGTTGCCCATTCCAAAGCGTAGTAAGTAGGTACCTATGGAGAAGAACGGACAAGAAACTCCATGGACACTCTTTGAAATTATATTGTTACATAAATATTAGTTACATCCATTAATTTTGAATATAGGTAAGTGTAATTATATGTGAGAACGATGTAAATAAGACGTACACGTTGAGTGTCCAGTGTACAGCGAATATAAATTTAAACAAAATAATCCATAATTAAAATAAGACGTGGTGGCTAAGAGATGACCAATCCCAACTGACGGTGCCTGTTCACGAAGATGACGACGCATGGATCAGCACCAATCAGCTCAACCATTTTGAAGGGGCTAACTAAATGATCCAACACACGTCCGCACACCGTCAGCGAAACATTTGAGTGAGCAAGACATCTATCAGCCGCCAGGACACATTCAAGTCAATGAAAGACATTACCCGGTAAATGGTAGCTCGATAGTACATAGTACTCACACTTGTCCTATGCAATTATACAAGGTGTTGTTTTGCATCCTCGTCAAATTCGAGGAGGTAACTATGCTAATGATTCTCGACACGAATCAATAATAAAATAAGTAGGTATTTATTTTAATTTTTTGTATTTTTCGGAAATCGGCATGTGTAGGGCCCGTGTGATACCGCCCTGTAACTGCGCTGTAACTGTAACGCATGCACACAGCGACATAGTCGTACGACACTGCCTACCGCATACGAAACAGGGCGATTTTGTTCTTTGAAAGTGGAGTATTCTGAAATACTGTCAAACTTAAATACCTAAAAAAACAAGTATGTATTAATTATTGAGCAGGATCGTAATTTTATTTGATTATTTATGTCTTTCATAACAGCCTCCTTAAATTTGACGAGGATGCAAAACAACACGTTGTATAATACAAAGGAGATTGTGTTTATACAAAGCAAATGTAGTCTTACAATCTTCAGCAGCTCCAACAGTATTTTCAAATGTTAATCAATTAGTTGTGGTTGTGGAGCAGGACCAGCATTGAGTCAGGAATTTTTATCAGCGATATAATCCCCCAACTTATAATATGCCTGTTCACAAATGTCAGTTTAGGTTTAATTTTATTAAGGGACTTTATCGCAGCTCGCATGTGGCGATATACCGCTACATTACTCCCCTCCGGAGACCGGAGGTCGATAGTGGGCTGAGTCGTGTATCTTGCGATGCTTGCCAGTACCCGTTGAGGTTCCAGTGGGTCGGAACCGGGTGCCCATAGTTCTGGTGAGTCGGAATTGTCTGCGGTGGTCCCCAGTGAGTCGGGGTGGCGCTGCGTTATGCTCCAGTGCGTCGGATATGGTACAGCGCCGGGTTGAGGCTAACTGCTGGCGTCGACCAGGAGAGGTGTGAAGGGCTCTGCTTGATGACCGGCCGAAAGTGCAGTGTGCTGTGCCAAGGTTGAAATTGACGTTTTCTGAAAGCAAAACCGTGCGAGGCAGGGGAGGGTCGCTAGTAGGTACTTATATTTATACATTACTACCTGACCCGACTGACGTTGTTCTGTCAATATTTCAATAATTCATACAAAAAGGACCTTTTGTTTTTCTGAATTTGAAGATTTTCGGGAAAACTTTTCCAATTTTTCTATCCACAAAACCTGATTGGGACCATTACGAACTGTTTGCAGTAAAAAATAGCTCAATCGGTCCAGGCGTTCTCAAGTGATGCGCTTAGGTACCAACGAACAGCATTTCATTTCTATTTTCACAGGGTTAAAATTAAATTTGCTAGCGAAACTCTGCAGACGTGATGGGTGGACGTGATTACTAAACATGATAAAACAAAAAATAAATAAATTAAGTAATTATTTTGTGTGGGGTCATCGACCGCAGTTAGTGTACCTATCCACTTGAAAAATAAATTTAGTATCGATATCTAAACACGATAAAACATATTTTTCAACTCATACATCATATAACAAAACTACAAGCAGTCGTTGACCCCTAAAAAAAACCTTAAATCTTTTTATTTTATCGTGTTTACATATCGATACCCATCACGTCTGCGGAGTCTCGCTAGCTAATTTAATTCGAACCTGTATAGATAAAACACGGTGGAATACTCCAACCTTGAAATACTGAAGGTTAAAACAGTTAAGTCTATCTAAACTACTTACCTTGATAAGAACATAATAATGAAATTCCGCTCGTGTCTCATCTCTATTACGGAGTCACCAAGCTACCCTATTAATTATTTAAATGTAATATCTAATTAAGTCTGAACTGTGAAGAGGCACAGCTATGCAAAGTCACGTTTACCTCAGTGTCATTTTAACAGTGACTAAAGTAATTATTAGAAGCTATGTTTTATAATTATAATGTAAGAGCCTACAGCTCTTTAGTTTTAATGAACACTATGGGGAATTTAAATATTATGTTGCTTTAGTCTTGAGTTTATTTTTGCAGTTTTGTCTTCCCTTTTCAACCCGTAAAACGATGGATGGATAGTGGGAATGATGATGGATAGAGAGGGAGTGAGCACTGCGATGACGGCTGGTAGAAATCGATATCGGAAATTTCAACTGTCGTACAGGACAAAACTCGAGTTTCAGTAGAGCCAAATTTTTTTACGAAACATTTCAATTAGTCAAAAATTTACTGACCGGCTGGTGCAGTTGGTAGTGACCCTGCCTTCTGTGCCGCTGGTCCCGGGTTCGATCCCCGGACAAGTCAAACATTTGTGTGCATGAACATGTCTGTTTGACTTGTGTCTGGGTGTGTATATGTATATAAGTATGTATATCAGTCATCAGGTTACCGTAGTACAGGCTCTACCTAGTTCGGGACCTGAAGACCTTGTGTGGATGTTGTCTCATATTAAATAAAAAAATCGAGCTAGAGCTGTTGAACATCCAGGTCGTAAGGGTTTTTTTTAATATATGATTATTTTAAATAGAGCAATCGATAGAGCTCGTGACGCTGTTTCCAAATATATTTATAACAAATTTTCGGCAAAATGTCATTTACGACAATTGAAATTTGTGCTATCGAAATATAAGGATTAAAAAGACACGCTGCGCCGACTACAAATTAAGTAATTGAAACCCAGTAATAGTTACCTAGCTACTTTACCCATCATTAAAATAATCCAGAACCGCGGAGTTGTACTTGCGACAAGAGTTTGTAAACGCACCACACTACAGGAGAAATTCCTAGTGAGGGGCGTTTTGATATGAGCAGCACGATTGCTGACAATTGCGTGCACTTACTGGACAGGTCCACTCAATTTGTGTGGTTCTTTCCTAAAAAGACCATTTCAGACACCGATCTACATAGCCTTCACAAGATCTGACCAAGATTTTGTCTGGACTTTAAAAGAAACTGTGACCTCTGAGTTTGTTTCGGCATTTCTTCTAAGAGTAGTCAGATAGGAAACGCCGACCTCATCTAGTTTTTATTATTAAAATACAATTGACGTGTAAAAGTGTTTGTACAAACCTACTTACAGAAATAAAACCATTGATCATTTTATTATAAAAAATAATAAAATCATTTTTTTTTGTCTCCTGTACATGTTATGTAAATATCGTTCAACCAAACTCAACTATTTTTAACAAAGTCCACCATTATAAAAGGTTATCTGAAAACATTCGTTATTTTTCATAAAATGTTTTCCAACATTTCTTGTTTTTTTTTTGTTTCTATGTTTAAACTCACTTTAAGAAGTCGGTCAGTCAGCCAGAGCGTCGTTTAGATGGCAGAGATAACAATCTGCTGCGTTTTCAGCTTTTCATACTGGCTGAATGAGCACTGAATCAAGACTCTCTTGTCTTGATGAACCATGGTTTTAAAGGTAAAAAGATCTTGTGGGTTTTACGTATGAAATATTTTATATCAAAGACTAGCTGTTGCCCGCATCTTCGTCTGCCCAAATTATATATTCCATTTCTTTTCAAGCAAATATCCAGGGTGAAAATTAGCCTGTGTCCTTCTCTGGGTCGGCTACCTATCTGTCAAATCTCATAACGATCGGTTTAGATGCATGAAAAGACAACAGAAAGACGTTTATAATGTTAAGTACATATTAGCCAAACACCTAAAAGAAAATGTACAAGTTTTATAAACAGACAAAATAATAATTGTTATAAATAAGCTCAAACACCTAAATACATAGATATATAGCCACAATCTTTACCGCTTCTATGTAATTTAATTAAGAAGAAAATCTGACGCAGCAGAGCTCCGGCCTTCCCAGATAACTAAGCTTTAGCCTACTTATCCGTAACGATAATACAGGGTGTACAGGGTGGCTGGGACCGCTCGCCGTCTGATAAGGACCAGGCCCGGGTCGACGGTGCGTTGTGTTCTACGCGCGCCACAAAGAAATGTCATGACGGGGTCCGCTAGGGCCGATGTCTGCCAGAGTTGCGGGAAAGTCCGAATGGGTTACCGTGGCCCCTGGCATAGGCAACTGAAGGAACACGGGTGGGTTTTAGTCAGTAAGAGTCTGGCACGCCCTCCTGCCCGAGAAGATAATTGATGATTTCCCACCCACAAAAATAAAGGGTGTCACAGACATCGACGCGTAACCATGGATTGAGTACATTATTCTGAATCCCCTGCGTTGAAAATTTACGTCAGTTATTTTTTTAAGACTTAGCAGTTCCATACATTTTGACCACGTAAGTATTACACTTTTCTATGAAACAGTTGCTTTTTTTTGATAACCGACGAAAAATTTCTACCCTAGTCTAGAATCATGTGGTGAATTCATGATTACAGTTTGCGCACCGATGTCCCTGACACCCTGTATATATTTACTAACATTTAACTACTTACACTTATCCGTTATTTTGTTACTAAAGCGCGCGCAAGATAAGTCTGCGGACGTGTTTGACCTTCAAGACTATATCCCTGCCAGCACTTTTAATCACTTTCGGCATAATAATGGCGATTATGTACTTTGGAAAACAAACTACTTTTGGACGGGCCCGTATCTTCGTTGACGGACTTAGAGAGTAGGCCCCCTGATATAAACGTCGATATGGCGGCAAACGATAATTTCCAACTTCGGCGGTGAGCAGACTTATTTTGCGCGCACTCCAGCTTCTGCCCGCGACCACAGAATACAATAATAGTTGCCGCGACTTCGTAAGCGAGACATTTCTTGTCTCCCCGACCCACGCCGCGCCGTCGCATCGCATCGCCCGCCCGCGCTTTTTACTTGTACTAATTACTTCGTTTTCGGTTTGCGTTCTTTTCTTTTTGTTCGGCTCCGGGTCGTATCATGATGTTAAATAGCATATGGCCTTCCTTAGAATTGGGCTATGAAAATTTTAAAGAAATAGTTGAAAGTAAATTATAATAAAGTAATTAAAAAAAAAAAATCTTTTATTAATACTTAACTTTATGTTATTTCAATTTTACATCACGTTGTAATTGAGTGGTTGTATATGAAGTTGGAACATGGTTCATTAGAAATGTGAAAATAGAACTAGTTTTTTTTTTAATCATTTGACAGCTGTCAATTGAAAACGATTCTCCCTAGGGCTGAAAAGTATTACTTTCAACCCGCTCCTCAGGCAACTTCAGACCTACTTTCCGAGTATGAGTATTGAAAAGAATTATTCAAATCCAACCGGTAGTTCCAGAGATTAGCGCGATCAAACAAACAAAACAATTTATTGCTCTATTGGTCGCAGGCACTACTACTGAGTACGGTTCCCTAAAAAAATTTGGTTTCGGTTCCCAGGTCGGGCAAAGTGTGTATTGGGTTTTTGGAATTTCTCAGTAGCAGACGGAATCTGGATACACATCCAGATTCCGTCTGCTACTGAGAAATTCCAAAAACCCAATATACGGCCGGCTGATGGCAATAGGCTCCCTGTTACATGGTTGCTAAACATAACTGGCGAAATTTGCCCTTCAGGAATTACAGCTGTTATATTTTTGCTCGAACCCACAGCTGTTATATTTACAGTGTTATCTGCATTACACAGTACACTAACAATGAAATAACGAATCAATTTTCTTGTATGAACATATTACATATATACATATACGTACGCCTTTACCATGGGGGTAGGCAGAATCTACAGAATGCCACATGCTACAATCCTTACATGCGGGTCTATTCTGCAAAAATACCACCGTAAAAACTTAAATGAAGTGAGGTGTCGCTCCACCTAATGCTAGGGGTTGACACTGCTGACAGCTCACTTCAATATCACTTAGCCTAAGTTTTCACGGTGATAATTTTACAGAATAGAGCGATTGGCCATATACGCACGCGCCGATTACTAAAAATCCAGCCTTTAAGGGGCTGACAACAGCTAAAGCGCGGTCACTGTCGACCTGCATAGAAAAGAAAGAAGCGCGATGACACAAAGGCTCTGGTAATTTATTGCAAAATATGAAGCAATTCTCTATTTACAAAAAATCTATTGATTGGACAAAAAAATGAAAACACTGGTGCCGATTCTCTTGTCACAAAATTCTCTAAACTAGACTAAAAATCACCAAAATTTAATTTATTCCTGTCAAACGACGATTTCCCATTCTGAACTTGACTAAAGTGACACAACTTAACCAAATTTTAGTTTGACAGCACTAAGATGGCACTGAGATTATAATTTAGTGAAAATGGCAATTTTGCTATTCTGAATTTTACGTTTTTCACCAAAAATTTTGATTGTTGTAACTAAATCTGCCTGTTTTTAATCGCGATTAAAAAAGTGTGGAATAAAATTAGTTGTCATGAACTAAAATGCATACCAACACCTCGACTTCAGATGCAAAAACAGTACTGCATCTTTTTTTCTTTTCTTTTGCTTATATCTCGAAAACGGTGTGTCCTATCGCAAAAATAATGAACATTTCGACCCCCTTTATAAAACTCCGGAACATCTAAAATCCAACGTGTTGGTAAAAAAAAAAATTTTTTTTTTTCATATTTTCCATACAAAAAGTGAAAAATTCCATACAAAACATGTCGAGGCTGCAAAATAAAGCGCGACTCTGGCGTATCACGTGGAGTCGCAATTGCCAAATTTGATTTTAAATGTGTCAAAATTATTTTTAAATTTAGAGATTTTATTTTGCAGAATAGCGTTAAGATTCTCATAGCCAAAAGTAAGGAATTTTAGTGATAGTTTAGTTAGTTTAGTTCGAAGTACAACAGAATCGGCACCACTGTCACGTTAATACATTGCTTGAAGATCAATCTGAAAAAAAAAGATGCATGTATACTAGTATGGTTTTTAATCATTACAATAATTTTTTGGAGGTACTCGTATTTTCGTGACTTTTTTCTATCGTACCTTAGTTGTATTATGTTTTCAACACAGTATCTAACTAGCTTAAAATATCCTGTACAATATCATACATTTTTCTGATTTTGTTTACTGCACTGGATCATATACTTTTAGGCAATATAAAACTTTCGTATAGGTCATGTAGTCCTCTTAAGCGGAAAGGTTTTTATACATTCTACCTACAGTTTTACTGCCGTATTTTTACGTTTTCAGAGGGAAATATTAACTGCATCAGTTCCCCGGCCACACAAACGCCGGCGGCATGCTAACACCATTAGCACAATATTCTAGTGGTTTCCTCTGCGTGTACTCAATTTCCGAAATTGATAATTGAGGCTAATTCAAAATGTCGATGGTAGATTAATGCATCATTGAGTTATTCGAGTGTAAAGTAAAACAAAGATTAAAGGTATAGGTACAGGGTTATGGGTAAAACACCATCAACCTCTTAAGGGGTCATTGTAGGTACCTACTCATCATTATGAACAACTTTTAATATGGGACCAAAAATTAAATCGCGAAAATAATCAGCTGGTCCCTACATTTTGACGAGTTCTGCAAACATAATTTTTTTTTTCCCGATTTCATAATTATCCCATAGTAAAAGTTGTTCATAATGATGAGTACAATGACCCCTTAAGAGGTTGATGGGGTTTTAACAATAATCCTGTATAGCAGGGTGTGAAAAGATGCTTCACGAAGTCGTCATCTACAACACATTCTGAATATCAAACTTAGTAAGTTTGTGCAAAAATAATTGCTGGGAAACGACTGTTATTCTTGATGTGAAAATTCGCTGTTGAAATTCGCTGAAAATACCTATGATAATGTGCAATGAAATGACGCAAAATGTTTTTCTTATGGGTGCATGCGACGGTACAGGAATCAAGGGAGCATTTAAAGTTAAGTTATAACAATTAAAACTTGTTTTCGTAAAAAAAAACGTCAAAGAAAGTTGGAACTTTGACCTTCAATATCTCCGTAACCAGAAGGTGTCCCAGGTATGATCTTAATATTTCGGGTACAACAATTAGATCAAAATAACGAGAAGACAAGTGACACTCGTCTTCGGTAAGGGTATTGTTACACCCGTTATATTTATTGATTAGATAAGTAATTGTGTCTACCTGGTATGTAAAATTAGGGCTTATTTTTCCAACGTCAGATATCTATGCCATGGTAAAAAATTGCGATAAGTATGGTCAAAGTTCATTTACGTAGATGATATTTGAAAATGGTTCGTAAAATTGTTACTTTAACTTTTAACTGTTTGATGTTTTAGAAAATGTTGTTAAGTAATTCGAAAGGTTTGTTAAAGTATTAGGTACTAAATGGAATCGTAATGTAGGACATCAAATTTGAGAGGTTCGTTCAAACGGATATTTACACCCGTATTCAAGAATGATACTTATTTAAGTATGGCAGCAACACTATGCTAAGTAAGGCATTTCTCACTGCGTTCGTCATGACAGGCCATTTAATTCACAAACAATACTCAAGCGACACAGCGAATGCACTGCGTCGAATAAAGATCTGTGATTGGTCCGTTTCTGTTGCTAAGTTCTCTCTAATGTTTGGCAGATTGGCGGATGACATAAAATATAACCTTTAAAGTTTTAAACGTTTTGTCAGTTGTGAACTAACAATTTCCTATATTTCTTTGTTAATTTTTTGTGTGCTGATTACTAGTGATTGTTGTTTCGATTTCTACAAATATGGATATAAATAATATAACTACGTCTTTAGGTTCATCAAGCTCAACCTAGAATAATATATATAGAATAAAAGAACAAATAGCTATAGAAGAATATTATATAGAATAGTTATAAGGTCTCCTGTTATCATCTGTAAATCAAAATATTGTAAGGTAGTAAGTAGGTAGGTACGTAGTTGTTATTGTACTTATCAAAGTTCAGCCCTTTCATAGAGAGGTAAGGTAGTAGGTACACATTCTAACGCTAGGTTTCATAAGTACCCAAGTTATTTTAATTGTATTAACTAAATAAGGTAAGTACCTGGAAACTGCCAGAAGAATAAAACCTTAAGGCCACTAGCAACTGATAAATAGGTGGCACTGGAAGGCCTCTTGCAGTCAATTTGTCTAGGTCTTCATTTATCAGTGGCAAGAGTATAAATTGTACCACATCTTTCGAAAATCTGTAGCGTCGTCTAAATTCATCCGAACTGTAATAATCAAAAGGATCTTGGAAATCCCGTATCACTTTTCTGGTACTTATTATTGTTTGCTCATTGATATAACTATCAAATTCTTCTTCGCTACTGTAATCCATTATAAAAGAACGGCACTAGAATCAAAAAGAACCTCAAACAACGCAAAACCAAACCTCGAGAGACAAAAATAACTAACTTTTTGACATATTATACTGGACACTATGCGTTGCTTAATATAGCTAGCCGGCTACCTTACCTATGCGTGCGTTTTAAGGGACGCATAGTGCCGATTGCCACTCAAGTATGGTCTATGTATAGGTTTTAGGACCCTGTGCGCCCGCGCGCACTGTGAGACCTCATAGTAATGTTCATGAATACAGGCCTTAGTGACGAACTCTGGAAAATTTTGAAAATTACATAAAAATTATGTTTTCTCGATTCCCATGAATTTTCGCCTAGGCTTTATGGGGTGCTTAATTGTTGCAAAAGAGTCACGCTATCACGTCCTGGACGGAATACGTCAAATTACTAATCACCCTGTATATCATGTAATTAATGCTTAAACGTGTGACTCCGGTTATACAAAACCGATCTTATATTTAAACCGACTTCAAAAAAGGAGGAGGTTCTCAATTTGACCGTTTTTTTATGTTTGTTACGTCAGAACTTTCGGCTGGGTGAACCGATTTTAATGATTCTTTTTTTATTTGAAATTCCCGTGTGGTCCCATTTCAATTTTATCGAAATCGGTCAAGCGGTAAAAAAATCAACAATAACATATTTTTAAATAAAAAAAAATCGCCTTCAAATGGACGTCACGTACACGTACACACGGCTACACATCAAGCTATACAATTCCAGTTTACGCTGACCTCTCGTTGTAACTTAAACCAATACGATGCGAAATCAGCTTATACTGGGTTTGTATAGCTTGATCTGTTATAGCCGTGTGTACATTTGAAGGCGATTTTTTTTTATTTAAAAATATGTTATTAAAAAGGATCGTTTTTGAATTGGTGTGGAGTAGGTACCATAGCTTAAAAGTAAAAAATAAAAAAAGCCAACTTCCAAAAATAAAACACTTCAAAGTGAAAAATACTAATTAAGTACTTTAATTTCGGAAGTCAGTGGGAAAAGACACCGACTTCCGAAATTAAAGATTTTTTTTCACTTTGTAGTGTTTTTTTTGGAAGTCGTTATTTTTTTTTTTTTAGTTTTACCTATATAAATTGTCAGTCTGTGATGTCTTTTTTACTTATAAAAAAAGCTTAGTGCATTATTCATGGTTCTGCGGTCACTGCATCACACATTACATAACGTAGGTACCTACATGATTATGAATAAACACACTCTCACTCTATACATACCTACTTATAAATTTTCAAGCGCACTCATTACGGACAGTCCCCTGGCTGGAGGCTTTGAGTTTCACTTAAGGCAACCACAGGATAGTCCGGTTAAGTAGTGACGACCTCTCTAGGTCACATACGAGATGCAACAGTTAGGAAAAAAAAAATACGGTCGGTTAGCCCACGTGCGCACAGACGTAAAAATATAGCAGCGGGATTT
Source organism: Brachylomia viminalis (assembly GCA_937001585.2). Classification (NCBI taxonomy): domain Eukaryota; kingdom Metazoa; phylum Arthropoda; class Insecta; order Lepidoptera; family Noctuidae; genus Brachylomia; species Brachylomia viminalis. The sequence goes on along the minus strand of OW443302.2, from coordinate 4,588,996 downwards.
TATTGCACACTTGATTTACAACGCTCTGCTTAACGCCGAGAGTTGAAAATCTAACAGTGTGTTTTTTCGACGCGCTGGGATGCCCTCTGATGAATTCTCAACGTCGAGATTTATAAATCCCGTCGCGATATTTTTACGTCCGTGCGACAACATGGGCTTATCCTTGCATTGTTATTTGCAGCCTTTGATTTGATTTAAATTAAGAAGCGGACATTTCCGATTCAATGCTGCTATGTGCTAGCTGTACTTAGTACCTACATTTAAATTGAAACTTAACGAACCTATGTAGGGCTTTGATTAGCTGTCCTTTGAGAGCACCGAGACTCGAGGATGTAGGAATGGAAAGCTTTTATTTTAATACAATACTATAGTAACCCGCCCCGCCCCGGCTTCCCACGGTTTTACGACTGGACTTAAAGATCAAGATTTCTTTATAAATAAACCTTCCGGAATAAATTCTCTAATTTTTGGTGAAAACCACATCAAAAACCGTTGAATCGCGGGTTGAAAAAACAACGTGCTCATTCAGACCTAAAGACGAAAGTCGACTTTAATCATTAATTATAATTATGTAGGTACTTACAGATATACACTTGGGGGCAAATAAATCGAGCCACTTGCTTTTTTCACGTTTAAAATGTTTATTATTTCTGGTATTATGCAACGTATCAATTCGAAACATACCGCCTCAGAGGTTGTTTACAGTGAGGATAAATTATTGAATGATAACCTTAATGAATGATAAAGTATTGGCTCTGAAAGAAAAACGGTAATTGATGATTTTTTTATTGTAACCTATAGGGTTCCTGGTACTTCTGCAAGTTCTCTATGTCTTTTACTCACAAATAGTGAGGTGATAATAAGAAACTAAATAAACAAAATGTTTCATTAAAACTTACATTTATGACATTTTGTGTATAAAGAAATATTTATCGTTTTTCTATTTTACATCCAACGCAACGTTGGCGGAATAATTGTCGCGATACCACTCGACATAGGTATCAAAACAGAATGATTGCTTTTAATTCTAAAGTTGGCAACTCTGTTCTTTCCATAAACAACTTCACTGTATGCAAACAGGTATACGTTACAAAATTGCAAAAAAAAACGTGATATATTGACCCAGCATTTTTTTACTGTAAAGTTTGAAACTCAAAACCTACAACCAAATATACCTATATAGATATAAAGAAAAATAGGTTTATTTGTCACAGAAACACGTGCATACAAAAAAGATAATTAGCTCTAATAATTAAGAAAAAAAAAAGTAAAAACAACAATGAGATCTCTAATGATGAGCACAAAACCGAAATAAGTAGTCGACAGCTGCATGTCATGACTGTGACAAGAAGGCTTCCACTCAGCATGATGCTGTGATATGGGGACCCACAACACAGCGCTGATTTTTAGTGGTTACCCGAAAAGGACGTACGGAAACCAAGTCAAGTTCAATGATTGGCACTACTTATAACAAAATAAAATAAAACAAACAGTAAGCACTTAGAATACAAAGCAACTACATAAACAACCAATCATTCGAACAAATATTATTAGATAACATCAAAATGTATTAATCCGTAGGTATTACCGTGCGCGCTTAATTAATGTACCCACCCAAAACATTAATTACCTACACAGGAATATCATTATCCAGTGTTTTGTGATATCTGCATTACCATCGACAAAAACACAAAACCAGCCACATCCTATAGAAAAACTAAACCAGGGACAACAAAAATGTTCCCTATCAGCGTACTATCTAGGTTCCGTACTTGTTATACCGGGAACAAACCTGACGACTCCAATGGAAGGCTTTGAGAGCCGTCACAATGCCGGGAACGTTCCAACCAGGCTTTGACTGATGCATCCTAGGCCATTGCAAAAATACACCCAAATCTGCCAAGGGGAATTCAACCTTGTGGCTATACATGCTAAGGTTCTGTGAAACAGTCCTTTTCAGTATTCATCTCGCGCTGAACAATTAGACGGGCGATAGTGGATGATATGAATATAGGTGTTATGGTATTAATATTAGGTATTGATGTAGGTCTTGTCTGCGCGTGTACTTATTTTGGTACGTGAGTGAAGTTTGAGATGTTATCAATAGATTTAGGGTACAATGGACGATTACAAATACTTGATATTGAAATAGGTCTAGAATATTTGTTGCGTAGAAGAGTGATTCTATTCTCTTTTGATATCAGTTCGCTTTACGCATTGTATACGATATTTTTTTTTATAAAATATTGTCTTTTAAAGCAAAAAATAAACTTAAACAAAAATGTGTAAACAGCATTTTTTAATCTTAAAATCTTGGATAACCATCATCATCTACATCAGGTTTTCTTGGGGTGCGGAAACTGTTTATTTCAACAGTTATTTCGAAAAAACACTTAATTTTATTAAAGATAACTATTCTAAAAGCGCTGCAAAGTAAAAGAAAATTCAGAATCACGACTCCAAGAGTAAACTCTGCGTATGCCCAAAGACGTCCATCATTCCTACATACTCACATCTACAATAGGGTAAACTCTGTTCTAAAGATCCATAACTCCTCTTACACCCGAATGAAACACACAGTCAAAATATGGCTCTAGGAACAAACGTACACCTCTACTGAAATAATCCTAAGTATAACCAAATAAAATCAACTCACACTGCACCGACACAAACATCCGTATACACATTCATTCATTAAGTTCTGATTTGAGCTGCACGATTACGGACAAAATGCGTGCACTGACTGGACAGGTCCACTCAATCTGTACGGGTTTTCCTCAAAAGACCGTTTCAGACACCAATCGACAAGGTCTTCACATGATCTGACCAAGATTATGTCTGGACTTTAAAAGAGACTGTGACCTCTGAGTTTGTTTCGGCCTTTCTTCTCAGAGTAGTCAGATAGGAAACGCCGACCTCATCTAGTTTTTAAAATATGATTGACGTGTAAAAGTGTTTGTACAAACCTACTTACAGAAATAAATTATTTATCATTTACTGACGCACACACACGTTCGCACAATACAGAACAGCAACATTTAACGGAAATTTTAACACCAAGTTTAATCTTATATATTAAAATTTTATTGAATTGATTTTAGATTTCACTTAATTAGTTAATATTCATATTCATTTATTTATTGTTTGTCACAGGTGAAAAGACTGTTCTTACACTTAGTATTATTGTATCACTGCAACATACCCATGGGGTGTATAATATTTATAATTATATATCTAGGTATGTCAATATTATTGGCTATGTTAAGAATAATTAATATAAATACAATTACACTCTTAATAGTTGGTGGTTGTTATCCATTGCGTTGGTTGTTTTAGTCAACCACATTTTACATTCATAATTATTATGGTCTTACAATTTACGTCTAATAAGTCAAAAATATAAAAATAAGTTTCACATGTCAATTTTTAGTCGACCTCCTTCATTGATAGACAATTATTATGGTCATATAATTTACATTAAATAAGTCAAAAATAATTTTAGTCAATAATTCGGCCAAAATGAAATTCGTTAAATGAATAGGTAATACGTTTTACTGAGAAATTCTTTAATTTGTTTGTATATTTCGTATCGTAGTCTCGATAAGGCTAAGTAGCTTAACTGTAGCCAATTTCAACTTTTACTTTATTTAAAAATTACCGAAATGTTGTACCTATTTAGTGCGGAAATCACACCTAGTTTTGTCTTCTAAATTCAAATTTTGTTAAAAGAATTGATTTTAGTTTTCCCTTAATTAGGTAATTTGTTTGTTTAATTGGTTCTGTAGTCTCGATGCGGATAACTTGCTTAACTGTAGCCAATTTCAACTTCTATTTTATTTAAAAGAAAATAAACAGCTGCCCAAGAAACAAGCTGCCCAAGAAACAGGCTATGCCTAGTTAAGGAAGCAATGATACCGAATTTTACTTTACTTCAAAGTCTAATAATAATATCTACAGCAGTTGAGTCGCTAGTTAGGCAAAATCCTAACAAAGCCTATCTCAGCTTCCTGTCCTCCGTCCCTTATTACAGCATATTTAATTGACAAAATAAAAACCCGGAAACACAAAGGAAGCCCTGATAATAAAGAAAACAGAACTAAAACGCGTTTCGCGACAGGATTTCAATACGACCGACCCCTTGTCTCATTCGTTAGAGTGTCCTTAAGAATTATGTTTTTTTTTGCAGTTCCGCCTAAGGACAATTGGGGCTTCGAGGCCAAGATGAGTGGCAGCGGGATGAGGGGCGGCCGCAGAATCCCCACTCCGATGCCGCCGCCCAAGGAAACTATACATCAGCCCAGGTAAAATGTTGATCGAGAATTCTGGGAGGGAGTGAAAACGAAAATTTCAATAGTGCTATGTGTTTTGCGAAATAATTATGTGGAAAATGGTTGCTCAGGATTTCTGCGTTGGTTACAAATTCACCGGCACCATTTGACAGGTAGACGGCATGATTTGCAAAAGTATATAATATGCCTATGTTACATGCAGGCTGACCGCTTGGCTGAATAAACGTTTTTGGGACATTTGACAAAAGACCTCTTGGGATTCTGGAAACTATTTGCCAGATATTTTCTTTAAACGTTGGAAACAACGAGGTATAATAATAATTAATAAAAAATAATCAGTGCAAAAGGAATATCAGCCTTTTCATATCCAATGATAACCACGAACGTTAATTGTTATAACGGCTGCCATTAAAACGGTCAACTAAATATTTATTTATACAACGTGGCGCTACAATGGCGACATTAATTTACCACACGGGTAGGGCTAGTGGCCAGTACTTAATCATAAACAAATATATTAAAATACTTTAATTCGTAAATTGAAAACTACCGCCTGCGCCACTCGCCGGACATAGGGCTCTCTCTTTCCTTCAATTCGTCTACTCTTTGTACGTTATTCGTTTTAATTTAATTCATGCGAAGCTATGATCGGTTATCCCGGGAAATAATCCTATTTTATATAATTGTAAATAAATCAATAAATGATAACGTATATGGAAATACAAATATGTTCATGAAACAAAAACGCGAAACCGTAATACGTGTGTTAAATTAAGCTGTATAACTTATTAGCTTTTGCCCGCGGCTTCGCTCGCGTTAATTTAAGGTATCAAGCAAACAAACTTAATTTCGCATCTATAATATTATAGTTAAGATGATGAAAAACCGGTCTATTGATACTCATAGAATCTCAAAATGTATTATGTACCTACATAGATTAATAAAAAAAACAATACACTTCATAGTACACGTGGCGCCATCTATTATCATAAGAACGTTATTGTTGTTTTCCTCGGGAACAGTACTTTTTTCGGAATGAAACGTACCCTAAGTCCGTTTCTGTACACCTGACAACGTATATTTAAAATTTCAGGATGATCGGTTCAGTGGTTTAGGAGTGAAAAGGTAACAAACGAACAAACTTACTTTCACATTTATAAAGTTAAGTTAGGACATCCTCGGGGTTGCGGAAGGATCGTACGTTCCCGCGACCCCCGGCGTAGGTGTGAGATGGAACACCGGGGTGGATTTTTTTTTAGTCAGCAAGAGTCTGACAGACCCCGCCGTCCGCCCCAGGGCAGCGGACATCCATGAGGATTATCCAAACCGGAAAAAAAAGTAACATCCTCACTTTAAATATCAGCATTCAGCAGACCGTTACATAAAGATAATAATTATATTCCAAACTTTGCTTACCCTTTAATGTGGCTTCATAAAGTGTGTTACCACATCAGTAAAAACATTGGTTTTATACGGTAATGTTCATTTACAACACGCATATAAAATAAAACAGGTTACTCAACGAAATTATTTATTAAAATAATTGAACATTGGCACCGGTTCTCGGGAATTGCTTTTCATGAATTTGTTAAGGGTTAAATTGGTTTTCAGAATTTTCACGAGCTTAAACTTTGATTTTGGTTTGGACAATAATGGTCTTGTAATAGAACGTGGACTAGAAAGAAAATATTCAGCCTAGAACATGGTAATAATAATGTGGTGCAACTGTTTGAGTATTGCCTAACGTTAAAAGAACAACTGACTAATGCGTAACAATGGCAATAATCGTATGGCGTTAATTAACGCCATACACCGTTTTATCTAAAATAAATTTTAGATAAAACGGTGTCAAGAGAGAGATAGAGAACATGGTTTTTAGTAGGTATAATATTATTATTATTATCATTTATTTGTTTAAACTTCAAAATAATGTGGTACATTGTGTTAGTAACAATCTTACTTAGCCTATGTTAGTACCTACTTAATAACTAAAACAGATCATGTTCGGTCGGCTAACGCCCACACAAGCGGACTTTCTGTCCGGGCGGCTACCGAGTGCAGAATAATGTTGGGACTGTCACGCAACCTGCGAAGTAACGAGGCAGATTTCTTGCGCCATACTTCGTCAAAGCTGTAAGTGCGCGCGTTGGCAAACATCGCCGACTCACTGCAGAAGCGTATCGCAACAGCACCCTGAACGCATTGTTATATTGGATACGCAGAGCATTGCAAGCCCCTTGGGTATATCTGAACCACAGGGCCCCCGAGTACAGTGTTGTGCAATATGCCTTAAAAAGGGCTATTTTAACTGGGATTGTACATCGAGAGAACCTGCGGGCAAGCATGTTTGCCCGGACTGACAACGCTCTGCGCTCCCTCTCCAAATCTGAATCGTGTTTCAGGAAATTCTACATATTTACCTATATTTTTTTCATAAAATCTGAACTACGTTTTTGTCAGAAATCAAAAATTAATGACCCATCCTTGTGAACCAGTCGTGCTTAGGCGACACTTTAATCTGCCATAGCCAAATTCTATAGCTCTAATAAAGCCCAGACCATTTTATAATTCAAATTGAAAACAACAGTTCATAACAAAGGTACCTTTTGAAAGGACTCCTTCAACCATCTTTCGTCGTTCAAATACAGTAATGACACTTAGCAAGGACCGGCCGGAGATTGGGAGGGACCTTATAAGCTGAACTTTGGCCTTTGTTCCATGTAAATTGAGACCTTATTACAATTCTCGCATTTTGAGGATCTAATCTACATTAATACAATGAAAAGGAAGTTCGTTTGTCTGATTTTGTTTGTTGATAATTGCGTTTGTTATTGAATTAGTTTTCTTGTTTATGTGGGTGCCTTTTGTTGGTGTTAAATCATTCTTTTAGATAGAAAAAGTATTATTTTTTCTATTTGAAATCGGTAGTTAGAAAATGTTTCTTTCACCACGTGTTCAAAACACACGCTCAACTATGACAGCAATAGCATTTTTTTAATCAATAACGCCAAAACTGTTGATCATCATAATCATCAACAGCCTATAATGTTCCCACTGCTGGGACATAGGCCTCCTCTCGGTAAGAGGGAGTGGACCGTAATCCACCACGCGGGCCCAGTGCGCATTTGCAGAAAATTCAAACCAAACTTTAGTTGCAACCTTACACTTGAAATGAGGAACAATCTGGAAATTCCAGCTGTTATTCAAATGACTGGTTGACACAAACAGACAACTTGGCAACTTGACTTGAACTTGACAACTTGAAGCAACTTGGCTCTTAAGGGGATTACATGACCTAAACGCAAGTTTTATAATGCCTAAAAGTATATGATATACTGCAGTAAACAAAATCAGAAAAATATAATTATGATAAGTATTCTTCAAGATAAATATGTAGGTATGCTAGTTAGATAGTGTGTTGAAAACATAATACAACTAATATCGTACGATAGAAAAAAGTCACTAAGATACCTCTAAAAATATCTTTTATCTATTAAAAACCATACGCAATCAATCTGTTTTTTTTTTCAGATTATTCTTTAGGCAACATATTAACGTGTTAGTGTTTTAATTTTTTAGTCCGGTCATTAGATTTTTTGTAAATATAGAATTGCTTCATATTTTGCAACAAATTACGAGCTTTGTGTCAGCGCGCTTATCTTTCTTTTCTATGCAGTCCGACAGTGACCGCGCTTTAGCTGCTGTTGTCAGCCCCTTTACAGCACTAACCCTTAATCACCGGAATCTGCATAACCACATAGACAGAGTCCATGCGACAAAATCGTAGGAACTACTACCATGAAGGGGAGGTGTTGAGAACCATTTATAATAGTTAGAGTGTCAACACGATGACGTATTGAAACTGTAACCGATACGATTGCGTCGCTTCAAGACAACAGTATCATGTGACTGTGAACTCATTTCTTTACGTAGCGCGTAGGTTGAATAGACATACAGTGTCACATCTGTGTAACCTTTTTTATTTGATCTATGAACTGTCTAGTGTTTTCTTTACTTTGACATTCGTGTCAACGAAAATGCTGTGTGATGGATAGTATCTGCGTCTTCTTTGGGATATTCTTTCTCGTGTTTGTCTTCTGTTTTACTGTTTATTTCTTTCGTGGACTTGTTCTTTTGCTGATTTAAAAGCAGTAATAGAATGAGGAACCTAATTTTATTTTCATGGCAGCCACTGCATGATCAGTTTTTGAATCTACAATACTTACACGATAAAGCTCTTCCATTGTTTATTGAGTCTTCGGTCAGCTGGCCCCGCTCGCTATTATTGGCTTTATTCTCAACCACAATCTAAAATCTTTTTAAATTAGGTAAGTGCATTTATTTATTAATCTAAGTATAATCAAGATAAATCTTATTATAACTAGAATAATAACTAAATTTAATACCTACTCAAATATAACACAGAAAAAAATAAGTAAGTACTATTTATAAATCACAGAGAGATAAACGAACATTAATTAATAAAATTAAGTATACAAATCAACGTGGTAGTTTAGAATAAAAGCCCCTAAAATAAAACATTAAAAAAAAAACGTAGTAGTTGCATAAATCAACTCAACATACTGATTGTGAGATTGATGATTTTGTTCTGGACCTAGTCTACTCACCAATAATTCACATAAAATATCACAAATTTTTTAAACACTGTCTAAGGTCTACACTCTAAGTAAACACGTAATGATATAGCACTTTAACAAAAGATAAGCCACTTACTTGTTATTGGCTGAAGCATACGCACAAAAGCGCTTCCCTAGACTCGAAGGAAGCCGTCCTATGGTTGGCTGACCCGAGCAGGTAATCCGTAAATATGACCATTTACTTGACCTTGAAATTAGCGGTGCTCGTAGGTACACTTAATTTAGGTAATAAATGTATTACATTAAAAAAAATATTTAGTTTTAGTGTTAGTGAATAAGTGTGGTGCGTAAGTTTAATCACTTTTGAATAATATTAATTTTAAGAGCGTTTATACCTTATGAGTGGCAACGTCGCAATTTAGTGTCATATTTCGAGGTTTTCAATTTTTATCATTTAATCGGAGCTATATTTAAAAAATCTGTTTAATTAACTTTTAGAATTACGTGAAAGTGTTTAAAATGTAAGTAACCGTAATGCTTACAGTTATTTTACAATGAAAATAACGCCCTGCAAGTTTCCAATGTACTATTTGCATATAAATAGAACTGTAAACGCAACGATTTCTTACCTTTTACACAGTTTTCACATAACTCTAAAAAGTTAATTAAACAGATTTTTTAAATATAGCTCCAATTAAATGATAAAAATTGAAAACCACGAAATATGACACTAAATTGCGACGTTGCCACTCATAAGGTATAAACGCTCTTAAGTCATAGAAATAAAACTAAAACATTCGGCTGTACTCCGTGACTATACTAATAATGAAATTGGGCAGTGGCCTAGTGGGTCCAGTCGAACTATACAAAATGTGATTGGGTCGAGTGATCCCGCGGGTCCATTTTGAGGGGGTCCAGTTGACCAAAGACTTGGCATGATGGATTTGTTTAGGTAAAATTTGGGTTCTAAATTCGATATGGATAGGTATCTAATACGTACCTATGTGTATCTTAACCAGTAGGTTATATAATGTGACAAAGAAAGTCCCTTGTAAAAATACCTATTTCATCGTCTGCATTGCAATAGACTGTGTAGAATTGAAGCCATTTATAACATCAATACCGATACTTCATAATATTTTGATAAGTTGTCAGAAAGCTACGATACTGACCTTTCCCTACCCTTTATTATTTGCACGCGATGATTTTCAATGAAATAGCGTTGAATAGAGAACGGAACGTAAACCAATTATTATTGTTCCTGCTAAATTATCTAGAGGTGTGAAATATATAATTATTTCATATTATTGTCGAAATACCAAAGAAAGGTTTGAATGAAGTATACAGAATATACCTACGGTATGTTAATGTGTCTGTATGTAGATCAGACCTTGGTAGTGAGTTGACAGGGAAAAGGGAAAAATACAACCTTTTTAGATCCCGAAAACCAACAAAATGTTAACACGGGTAACCTGAATATTAATAGGCTTCCCTAGTAACGATTGTTGGCACTTATTACCATAGTATCTAGTTCATGTCAGATTTTATAGAACTGTACCTATCATAGACAAGTACTTGGGCCTAAGTAGGTATACCTAAAGTTTTTTTATGCAAACTTTATAGCTTCAAAACATTGCCACTTCAACGGCGTTCTGTCAGTGACAAAGCAGAGGTCACCAAGATTCCAGGTATGGGCACAAATATATAACAGGATAGGAGGTAAGTTTATTGAATTCTATGTAGATGCATTACTAATTACTATCCATACGTCATGCCGTCATGGTCGTGAATGAGCGCCGTCAGTAGGCACTGATCATCTCTTAGCTGCCACGGCTTATTTTAATTCCTGAATTGTTTTTATCTTTTTTATTACTGGCGCTTTTAACCTGCCGTCTTTCTACATCGTTCTCACATGTATAATTTCAACATGAATGATGTAACCACTTTTTTGTAACAATATGTTGATTTAAAATAGTGTCCATGGAGTTTCTTGTCCGTTTTTTTCCATAGGTACTATCGAGGAAGTTCATATCTATGCACCTTTAGGACAATTTTTCCCTGTAGCGCTCGGGCGCTAACAGTAACTAACGTAAAACAGATGCGGTCATCGTGTTCACGGGATTTTGTTCTAAAACTGCTTACACAGTACATACCTACTATGCTTTGGAATGGGCAACTAGCTTCATCTTTCTGACTGACCGATCCATTAAAAATTCAAAAGTGCCTGTAATTGGTATATTTGAAGTAAATGACTTGAATTTGAGTCTAAGCCCAGACAGGCGCTTTAAAAAAAATAGAACTACCTATTTGAAGATTGATCCAAGACTCATTCCACTTGAATAATACCGTGGCCTTTGAAAAAGCATAAATAATAAAATGTAAAGGGCTTTTCAACAAGAACTTTGTTTTTTAAAACAAAGATAGATGAAAATAATTTGAATGAATTTCGTGAAATTATGCGATCAGGAAATTTTTATTTGCAATAAATTAATTTATTCGTTGACTGTGTGACTTGTGGCACCGTCCTGTTGGAACCACATGTCAGTGATATCCATATCATCAATAATAGGCCAACATTTTGTTGTTAACATCTCTTGAAATAGACCCGCCATTTTGCCAAAAAGTGATAAAAAAAAATCTGTGAGCGTGGTCGCGGTAAACATTTGTCCGATATCATCTTTCATTCATAATTGCGAAACCTTACCTCTTTTTAATACGATACAAATTTAAATAATTTTCATCTAAATTCTTTGTTTTATTTTGTTTTAAAAAACAAATTTCTTGTTGAAAAACCCTTTATAAAGCACATACCTACTATCAGTAACTATTAATATAGGTATTTTTTCAAATTATACGTATCTTGCAATACTGACCGCTGATTGAGCCAAAGAAAATTAATTCTTATTTCAAGGCAATAAGACTCAATTTTAAATGCATAAAGTAAGAATAGGGTCAACACGATTTTGTTAATAATATAAGTAAGCTTTAAAAAAAATTGTTATTTCATTGTATAATGCTTTTAACTCAATACTCTAATTGGGGTGTATGAGGCCCTTGCCTTAATTATGTTACATGTTGTATGCGGTATATAACTCCTCAGACACAATACGGAACAGGCGAGCGACGTGTAATGTAACAATATCCTACAAAGTTATTAACTGCACTCTTATAAGTGCATACCTACTTAGTTTGGATTTCAAAGAATTCGGAGAAGCAGACGATACGTTTCTTGTAACCTAAGTAAAATAAAGGATACTTGGATTAGGGAGGATGGAAGACGGAATCGTACCTGTTTCGCAAGCAGATCTGCGACTAAATTGGATTTAATTAAAAAGTAATTTTTGAAGGCTTACTACAAAACTTTTGACTACGAATTGAGTGTCATCATTTCTAGAAGACATTGTTTGTCAACTTCGATCAACAAAAAAACGATCGACGATCTTCTAGATTAAGGATTAGGAACAAAAATACATCGCTCAAGTGGCCGTGGTTGCATACAACTTGGTACAACCTTAATACTCTAACATAAGGTTTATTATCGCTTGCAATATATTTACTACTTTGATTGAAAAGTAAACGTAGTTTTGAAATAAGAACAAACATTTTTTATGGAAAAATAAAACATAATTTCTAAGCAATAAGGTTGAAAAGGCTATGTTACAAAATAAGACCACAATAATATTTGTGGTCTTATTTTTCCGGCCGTTTTTGTTGCGCTCATTGGAAATCTAGTACTAATGTTGATCGAAGTTTGTCAATGTTATTATAGAGTTCTAAGCAGGGCAGGGATTTGGTGTCAGGCAGTTCATAAAACAATCGAGTTATGTGGAGAAGACATATTGGGGCGAGTTTCTAGTTAGGTACAGTCGACATCGAAAACATTATTCTAATGATGACGTTCAGAGTCAATTAATACTTATTTGAAACAATCTTTAGCTAAGAAAACGTACATGATATCACGCCTTGTTCCCCCGAGGGGTAGGGCAGAGGTGTACCTATAGTACACCCCTTCGGCAGTTGTTTTTAAGTCTCATGTCATAGGGGGGCAAGCCAATAGCCATCAGCCGGGCACAAATCTATACTCCGGATGACTATGGAGAAATTTTAGATGGAATAACCCAATAACACTTTGCCTGAACTGGAGATCGAACCCAGACCCTCATGTTCAGTAGTAGCACTTGCAACCACTACACCAATGAGGCAGCTACAACACGTCAGCTATATAAACTGATAGTAACACCAAAAAGATACCAATCTCTCTAGCTAATAATTCGAAACTCGACCTTAATTAAAGGGAAACAATCCAATATCCAAACAAAAGCAGCACAGATGCCATTTAATATAATCTATAGAAAAATAACACGAATCTATTATAATAGTTAAAAACTGTCGATTCACACCCTCATCATTAGGGACAGGGTGTCCAATTTATCTTGATATATGGGGAAATAAGGAACTGAACATAATGTGGTTTATTTTCGCATTCTCTTTACAACAGCGCTCTCTATAAAAGGTCATAGTATACTGGCCATTCTGTATACCAGATGTGTATAGGGCAACCCTTTTAGTAGGCTCTTTAAAAATAAATATTTTAACTCTGACCGCGGTAATGTACTCGTATGTAAAAAAATAATGGCCACGTGAGCCATGAAGTTGGTATAGTCTATGCATTTTCGATGACAGCTACACACAAACATAATGCACGTGTGTTGGAAGCTTGTTTTGGTGCAAGGGAAGAGGGGAAAACGATAAATTATTGTTTAAGTATTGTCAGAGAGTTTCAGACTGAAAATAAACAAAATAGATTTAAAAATGCCTGTTAAGTACCACGTATTTATGTACCAAAACTTGTATTTTTTATTATAGTTATCTAATTAAAATACTTTTAAACCTCCTACAGAACTCTAGACTCAAAAACCCTAAACGATACGCTACTCTATGAAAAACATCGCTAACGAGAAGCTCCCTGAATATTATAGATATCCTGTGAGACCCACAATTTACATACACGTAAGCTATGCATAGGAGCCCTCAAGGCGCTGCCCAAACGTAGGACACGGTAAAACGCTCAGTTTTTTGTCGCACAGTTAGGTGTATTAGTACAAATTACAAGCCAGAAAAAAATTAGTGTATAGTCAAATGTTCAAAAATAAGACTTATTCAAAGTTACTTCATAAAAAAAATCGTAAAACAGAGCTAAAATTTTTTTTCGCCGCATATTGCTCAAAATATTTCAAAGTTACTTCATTAAAAAAATCGTAAAACATAGCTCAAATTTTTTTCGCCGCATATTTCTCAAAATATTTAGCGTAAACTATTATATTTCACGTAATTATGATAAAGGGAATTCATTCAACTAAAGAAATACCTAAACATTATTCCAATGAGCCCTGCATTTATTTTTTATTTTAATTAAAACTGTAAAACTACTTTCATTTCGGTAACACGTTCTCTATTCAAAAGCGTATAACACAATAAAGTACTCATTTAATTAAACGCTTGCTCTCGTAACTTGCGCCGTCACAAACTGCTACCAGTCAGTCTATTAATGTTAACTGTCCCACGTAAAGCGTAACTAAATCTCATAAACAAGGTATTCATATTTCGACGCGTTTCATCGTGTCACGTAATGCAATAGGCACACTTTTTTCAACACCAGTTTTTGCCCTTTGAACGTTGAAAATGTAATGAAATGCGCGTTCGAAATTTAAAAGAAAAAAGTGTTAAGTCATGCTGAAATGCTGACAGATAGCAATGATGAGTGCTCCATTTGGTTTGATGCTAAAGTAGCAAGTTATTAATTAAAAAGCTACTTTAGTAAAAGAGCAAAGGATACAAAACCTTTGGAACGAAGAAGCCATAACGTTGCAAATTTGCAATGCGATATATTGCTCGCCTAACAACAGTAGCTGCTGTAAAATTGCTTTCAAATCTATGCTACGACCTATGTTTGTAGGATATAAAATTAACACCGAGGGCTGTTCTTGCTATCCAAAAATCAACCTAAATTTTAATTTGTGGAAGCTTTTAAGTGGCAATTGTAAGCGCTATTTGTTCTTTACCTATTTTGATATTAGACTGTACCTAAGATTTCTCAAGAATAAATCAATTAAGGCGTGAATTTAATCGAACCTCAATTAACTCCAATTTTGCTTTCCTAAAAATATTATTGAACACTAATATAATGTATGGCGCCGCTCCTGTGAACCTCAAATAATTCCTATTTTGGAGACCTAAAAATACTTAATAACCGAAAAATAACTGCGATTTCGAGAAAAGGCCAGAAAGTTAAAAAGAGGTTGAATAGTTTTTCATGAAATGTCATCATTAGAAACCCAAAAAGTTTTTAGATTTTGATTCATTAAAAGGTCAATAAGTTCTTAAAGGATCAGTTAAATATTTTCCATAAATAAATAATCAAAATCCACCACAAAAACAAACAAATGACATTCAACACAATCATATTATTATGAGAATAGAGTACGTACCTTCTTATTTATTTATTTAACCATTTATGTACACACTTATATAAACAGACAAGAAGAAAATAACAGAAAAATAGGTACAAAGGTGATGCTTATTTCTAATGAAATCTCTTCCAGCATACCTGCGATAGGATAGTAGATTTAGAGATGTAGACAGCGTGTGTAAGAGTAAAAGAGAAAATAAAATACATAAAATCAAAAACAATTCACTTAATAAAATAAAACAAATAATATGAGAATACACATACATACATACTTCTAAAATAAATAACACTAGAATATTAATATATACGCAACTATGATGAACTTCTTAATAAAAAACTAAACCGAAACTCTTCGTCCAGTCACCGATACCCTCATTAACTTTCCTCCTCAAATTCCCAATGCTTGTGCAAAGATCCAAACTCTTCAGGCATAGTACAAGGGGCTAAGGATGCTCAAGTAGCCATACCGTAGCATTGTTAGTTGGTTTCTCGTAAAAAATGCACGCCCGCTTCAGGCCAGGATTCAAGTGCCATCAGCAGACTCACGCGGGCTCGTGCCGGGGACGGAGATGAATTGTTTGCTGGATGTGACTGCTTTATCCGTAAATCTGGAGTAAAATCGTTGTGGTGGAGTATATTACATATGTGAGATTTAAAAAAGGCTCTATTTTTATTGTAATACCTACGGTGTGTGAAAAAACCATTGCTCATCATTCAACCTCATACCATTAATTTGAAATAAACCAATTACAGGCATTTTTGAATTGTCAAGGGGTCGGTCAGTCAGAAAGATGAAGCTAGTTGCCCATTCCAAAGCGTAGTAGGTACCTATGGAGAAGTACGGGCAAGAAACTCCATGGACACTCTTTTAAATCAAAATAATGTTACAAAATAGTGGTTACATCATCATTCATGTTGAAATTATACATGTGAGAACGATGTAGAAAGACGTGACTGACGTCACATTGGTGACGTAGTGGGATTTAGCTTGCTTACCGTTTCCTTGTATAAGTAACAGTATTTTATAGCTTTCGTTAGCTGAAATATGCTTAGTTCAGAAATAATCCTGAACATGGACAATGGACTAATCGTGGACATGAATAACACTATTGCTTCAGAACAGTTCACTGTACCTACCTACAACTTTCTTTTTATACAGTAGGCCGCACGATACTGGCAATACTTTGACCTTGACCTGGCCTAGCGTAGTACGGATTTTCAATAGAATACGAGACCAACTTGTACGCACGGCTACAGATCAAGCTATACATTTCCAGTATAAGCTGATCTCGCATTGTACAGGATTTCCTTACAATGAGAGCTCAGTGTAAACTGGTAGTGTATAGCTTGATGTGTAGCCGTGTGTACTAGTTTTGTTACCAATGACGTGCGGCATACCGTACAGTAGTTTTATCTCAGTAGGGGACGCGCGCTTTACTCGTGGTAACCACGTGGTGGAAGACGAGTAGCATCAGTACACACACTTTTGGACTCTATCTTACGATTTTTTTATCATGATTTTATTTTATTTGTATAATATATTTTTGAATAAGTCTTTTCTTTGAACATTTTCTGGCTTGTAATATGTACTTCCGACTTCGCCATTCCTGCGCTTATACACACATTCACAAAGTGTTTGTTCACTTGGTAACCACAAGTAAAGCGCGCGTCGGTTCGTGAGATAAAAATACTTTACCCATGTTCGGCAAGTGAAATTCGTCATGATCATTATGGAGCCGGCCACATCCAGTCAGCTCTACGCCTCCCACTTCACCTTGCATTAACCATTGAAGCGGTCCTTACACGACATTCTCTGGACAATGCGGCCTATTTATGTCTCGACCACTCTGAATCTCGATTATCTTCAATATTCGGTTTAAAGATTCTTTATTTATTCTAAAAGAACATACCTACATTATTCACTTATCGAATAAATACATAAATAAGGTAAGCGTAGTCCAGTAGTTAAGTCTTTATGAATTTTAATTTATTTAATATAGGTAGGCACGTTGTCGCATTTAATGTGCAGGACTAGCTTAATATTTCGTTAACTTAATAGTTTTGTGTTGTTAGTGACGTACTGCTTGAGTTTGGCTCTAAATATGTTAAAAGAGGATGTGCTCATAATATCCTGCTGGTAGATTATTATAGAGTTTTTTTTTTTTTTTTTGTATGGCATCTCGCAGTTGGCCTTGTGAGGCCGTGACTGCTTAACTGGTCAATCCTGTGGTGCCTTCGAGCTAACTCAAAGCCTCCAGCCAGGGGAGCCTCCAGCCAGGGGATTATTATAGAGTTGTACACCTTCGTATATTATACTTTTCCTGCCATATTGCGTCCGCGGGGGGTGGGTCTGTTTTTGGCTGGGATTTCTTAGGCTGTATTTGGATGTTCTTATGTTAAAGGATAATAAAATTGTGTGTGTATTAATATTAATAATGTGTAATATTTAATATCTTATAGCCTATTATTCAAACAATTTGGAATTTAATAGAGGTTTTAACATAATATTTTAAATGATTTATTCGGCTTTTCTAAATACATACAATTAAGAACAAGTTCTCTTAGGCATGACAGATCTATATATTTTTTGTTAGCAATTTTATTTTATCATAAATTAAAAAACAATATGTAAAACAATAAACAATAAGTGTAATATATATATATATATATATATATTAGGTACTTATCTACAATATTGTACATACATATTATTATATCTTCTGTAGGCTATTCCTACTATTTTGAATACAGAATTATATGAAATAGTCACAATTAAGTACACACGGCTACACATCAAGCTATAATTTCCAGTTTACACTGACCTCTCATTGTAAGGAAATCCTATACAATGCGAGATCAGTTTATACTGGACATGTATAAGCAGCTTGATCTGTAGCGTGCGTACATGCAAAAAAATCACACTTTCTGTAGGTACTTACGTAAGAATTTCCTACCGTTTAGGTAGGTTACACTTAAAACGATTATCAATAAATTAACAAGACGATAACAGACATGACAGCTTATTTATTTATACCACAACTAACTATTTACACCAGGTACACAATTAAACGACTAACTAGTTATATAAATACAAAACAAAAGGACACTTATGCGTCGAAGTAGTTACAAACATGATAAATTGTTAAATGCATTCAACATAAAATGAATATGCAAACCGTATATTAATTACAATATTCAAAATAATGCTGTTACAGACAAGAAAACAATGGGCAACTTTTATTGTTAATAAATATTTGTGTTCGAACAATTTTTAACAATTGTTTCTATCCTTTGGTCATATCTCCCATATACCTAACGTTACTAAATGTAAGTAATATAAATATCTCAAAAGTTCACCAATTTTTACCAATTCTATATAATCCTAATCAATATAATTAATGTTTGTTTTCCCTTACGAAATAAAATAAAAATAACAGACGATAAACATTACTTTAGTATTGATACTGCACGGCGCACAAATGCACCATTGACAAACGAATAAAAAGAACCTTGTTCGCGACAGATAACGAATACAAAGAACAAACTGCTCTTCATCGCAAAGTTATGTCAGAATAACGTACTATTTTGTTTGATAGCACTCCAATAACTTAAAAAATGATAATGGTAACAACGTATCGGGATACAAAAACACAAAAAGTATTTTGTCAGAAGTGGGATTCGAACCCACGCCCACAGAAGTGGACTGCGACCTGAACGCAGCGCCTTAGACCGCTCGGCCATCCTGACGTTGTAAAAATAGCCAAAATAGCCGTATTGGTTCCACCATTACCTTATAATACTTTAGGTATACATTTTTCATAGCTGTAAAGTGTTCTTGTCTCGACAGCCACTTAATAATGAAATGGTTTCCATTTCAGACGCCTCAAAAGCGTATATTGAATTCGATCGTATTCCGAATTATAGGTACTTACCTACGCTAATAAAGTATCATTAGATCCCAGACAAAAATTATATTAATATCCGTAATGAGTTAAGTTACTCTCTCTTATACGAACCTGAAAAGTGAAGCATTATTAAGACGTTTCAACTCGAACTACATGGAATGTACATAATATTACGACTTACTAGTATTAAAATAACGCCAACAGATCCCTCATATTCAAGTTGATAAGTTTATTTACAGTTTATCCCAAAGCGAAGTAACAGTACCTACACCTACCTACATACTTTCAGTCACGTTGCCTGAAGAAGCCACGAGACTTGCAGAAACCCTAAACATACACAACCACAAGAAAATGTTGTTTAATATTTGCGGAAAGTAGCGGGAAAACTCAAGAGTAAACATTTTGTGACCTCTGAGTTTGTTTCGGCCTTTCTTCTCAGAGTAGTCAGATAGGAAACGCCGACCTCATCTAGTTTTTAAAATATGATTGACGTGTAAAAGTGTTTGTAACAAACCTACTTACAGAAATAAAATCATTTATCATTTACTTACATAATAATTATTTACATACATAGATACGAGTATGTTATCATTAATAATAATAATAATATGACACAACATCCACACAAGATCTTCAGGTCCCGAACTAGGTAGAACCTGTACTACGGTAACCTGATGACTGATATACATACTTAAATACATATATACACATCCAGACACAGGTCAAACAGACATGTTCATGCACACAAATGTTTGACTTGTCTGGGGATCGAACCCGGGACCAGCGGCTCAGAAGGCAGGGTCGCTACCAACTGCACCAACCGGTCAGTCAAATTGTGTAATGGCTGATATTTTAGGGATACACTATCAACTCTATGCACCTACTGAACCTAGTCAAGTAGGTACCTATTTACGAATTTGCTAAATAAAACGACGTTTTCAGCTTTGCTTTACTTGCGAACGTGTTTGGTACCTATAGTCTGGTCATCGAGAGAATGCGTTCTTGACACAGTCAGTGCGACAATTCTAGTAACTAATAAAGATCAAATTCGCCAAACACGTACTCATTTGTATGAAACTAACAGGTGTCAAGTACACATCCTCTCGTCGGTTTTACTGTTAGTTAAGGTACCTAATATGATCTGAGGTATCTACCTAGGTACCTACTCCCACTAAACTAGACTGACAGTTGTCTTGCTGTCACCTTGGCCTGCCCTGCACTTCACCTGCCTTGCTAAACATACCTTCCAAAAGCTGGATAGGCTCTCATCAAGACGAAAATCTCAATCGCACGGTGATAATTTTTAAAGAAGATTAACAAAACCTATAGGTACATAAAACTCAACACATGTTAGTGCAAAATAACGATCCTGGTGAATGTGTACCGATGCACATTACGAGGACAATATGGCGTCGCGTCCGGTGTTCCGTTTGATCTCGCCATGTGGTTCCGGTAACGGCGCAGATCGGCGCGTGCGCAGGACACGTGCGATTGTGCTCGTGTTATAATAAAATTAGTCTGCGTCGGGTTTGCATACTTTTGTCTTCTGTTTTAGCGATCATCGTGGCGTGGTTTGCATTTATTTTTCTTGTAGGGCTTAAATTAATTAGAGAAAATATTTTGCTACTGATCCACTTTATGTGAATAGGTAAATGCTTAACACGTATGCACTCAAAGAGGTAAGCCCACCGGTCGTTAATAATTTGCTATAATAAAATTTGACGTTTTAAGGGGCGCTGGGGAAATTTGGAACTACTTACGTACATAAATTGTTCTGCTTCCATCAAAAGTATCGTCGAAGTAAAGATTGGTCAACCAAACAGTGTTTGGTTAGTTACATTAGTGTTTGACAATCACTAATTAAATTTCCCCATGCTTCCTGCCCGTTAATTGCGTTTCTATCCTACCTACTTTTAATTGCAGCTGATTCCAAACTTTCAGCCAAAGCTGTTCTGCACAATAATGGAATCAATTAATACCGTGGTGATTTCAAGTTGCTTTAATAAATTTGCTATTTCAAAAACCTTAATAAATTGAGTGATTTTAAGCAGCTTTTAACAAATAGAACTGAATATATTATTTCATTTTTAGGGTTCCCTACCCAAAGAGCGCCAACAGAACCCTATTACTAAGGCTCCGCTGTCCGACCGTGCGTCGCGCGTCGGTTTGGCTGTCACAGGGCTGCATCTTTTGAACCGTAACAGGTAGACACGATTTTTTTACGGAGTGAGTAAGTACTACTTACCATAGCCGCTATAACAACAATAGATACTTACAATAAAGTAAAAAATTAAAGCGTTTATGTAGTGTTTAATATTGTACGGTGGTACGGAACCCTTCGTGTAGGTACGAGTCCGATTCGCAGTTGGCCGCTTTTTCTTAATGACCGTTTTAATTTCGTAATAACTAAATTCTTGCAAATAGGTGCACGTTCTTTTAAAATTGGAACTCAAACAAACCCGAAAAGATAAGATGGCCTCTGTAAATACAACTTAACGACTGAATCATTAAACACTTAAACAGAGATAAGATAAAACTTGATTGCTTGCTTAATCTAGTTTCGCTACGAGAGTTGCTTAAGGGGACTACATGACCTAAACGCATGTTTTTTATTGCCTAAAAGTACCTATATAATCCACTGCAGTTACCCAAATCAGAAAAAATATATATATGATATTCTTCAGGATATATGCTAGTTAGATAGTGTGGTTGAAAACACAACACAACTAATTTGGTACGATAGAAAAAAGTCACGAAGACACCTCTAAAAATTTTTTTTAACGATTAAAAACCATATTTTTTTACATGCATATATTCTGTTTTTTGTTTCAGATTGTTTGTCAAGCAACATATTAACGAGATAGTGTTTTAATTTTTTAGTCCTATCAATAGATTTCTTGTAAATAGAGAATTGCTTCATATTTTGCAATAATTTACCAGCTTTGTGTCATCGCGCTCGAAAAGAACTATTTACTAAAACGTCTCGAGATTCGAGAGAATCTCAACTGAGCTACTGACTCAGTTTTTTTTATTCAAAAGCCTGCAATGAGCGCTTCGCATCGTTTACATTTAACCCAATTAACTAGTAAAAAGCACCAATTAAAGCAATTCCAGTGACGTTGGCAACTTAACGTTTAAAGAAAGACGTTTTATTTCTCCGTCTCTCATTTAGACGGATTCATTCAAATTTTCAGAGCTATTTATAGAGCTGTTTGAGACTCTTTCAGGATTTTATGATGATTTAAAACTATTAGTGTTTCATCGGTTCTATCATGATGTTGTTTTTATCTATTATAAGTTGTGTAGATGACGTAAAGGTGTTTGCTAAAGATATTTCTGAATATTATTCAGTGATGAGTAATGCCATGTATCTACTTAACTGCTTTATTGAAATTTCCGTTGCAGGTGTAAACTTCGCATCATCTTCATCTGTGCAGAGTTTCTGCTGTATTAAATCCAGCTGACATTATTTATCATAATATCTATACCTACTGGGTGAATATTTATTGTTACATCTTAACTTATTAATTTATTATTTATTTTAATTTGATTCTTAACTTGTATTTTTATTGATTATTTTTATCACTTTAATCAGAAATAAGCAAAATATGTAAGTGCTGTGCACACGTTTATATGACAAGGTCGCTGTAGTATTTATGAATAAGATGCTGCCCGCGGCATCGCCCCCGTGGTTGTCGGTTGTCGGTCGGTACGTACGGGACGTTACGTACGGCCCAAACGGCCATTCTGCCCCCGCATTTTAAATCTCTGATGTGTTCTATCCATTCTAATGATATGCTGTAAAGGAAAATTTTGATCTACATTAAATGCACAATGTATCTAACGTATTTATTTGGATAATAAATAATATTGTATTGTTTAAAATAGCTTATCTATTCTTTAATAACCCATTATTTTATTGTAATAATAATTATGTAAAAGATAAAAATTGTTACTGTGGGTTATCCTTAGGAGATAGACATATACCATTATAAACTTTTTTGTAGATCTTTTTAAAATATATAATTCCGTGGTACATTAGTTGGATCTATCTCGTAGGGTTTAGCAGGCGTTTGCAATGTAAGGCACCATAATATGTTTTTTACGACATCAGTCATCACATTACAAATCTTTGAAATTCTCGGCATTTCTCTACCCTTCGTCTTAAATCACTCTGTATATTGATAACCGCATTAAAATTCGATGCGTTGTTTAAAAGATCTAAGCATAGGTAGGTACGCACGGCTACAGATCAAGCTATTAATTTCCAGTATAAGCTGATCTCGCATTGTATAGTATTTTCTTACAATGAGAGGTCAGTGTAAACTGGAATTTTATAGCTTGATGTGTAGCCGTGTGTACATACACAAAAAGCGACTTTGTTATAAACTATGTAAAGAAGATTATGCTCTCTGTTAATGTTTTTTTGAACTAGTCGTTCCGGTCCGCCGCGCGCCGGTAGCCCGTGTTGCTCTATGTTAGAGTGCCATATTAAATAAATAAATAGGTTCCTACCCATGAAACGAATGATCCTTATGATAAATGATTTTATTTCTGTAAGTAGGTTTGAACAAACACTTTTACACGTCAATTCGTCCTTGTTTTTCAATATTCTCATAACAACATATCATTAAGCCTGTTATCCACGAAGAGTTTAGGTACAGCTGTACCTACAGTACACCCTCATCAACAATGCATTTTTTCAATATTGCCAAGCAAAATATTGAGGTCGCAAACATCCCTTTTCCTCTCAATCATAAAGATCCAACATAAAGTATCAGTTCCAAAAAGTACCTTATACTTTACTCTTTTTATTACAATCGCTGAGTCCTGCTAAAATCAAAGCGGGACTAATAAAAGCTATCATAACTTTTGGCACCTGTTTCCTCTCGATATCGTGCAGGATTCGAGTGAGGGAGATCAAAGTGTATGCCGGACGCAAACTGCGAACAATTGTTACTGAGAATCATGGTTCATTGATTCAATGGATGTGTGTGTATTATTTTTTGTGGATGCAGCAGGTACCTACACACGGCTACACATCAAGCTATACATTTCCAGTTTACACTGACCTCTCACTGTAAAGAAATCCTATACAATGCGAGATCGGCTTATACTGGAAATGTATAGCTTGATGTGTAGCCGTGTGTAGGTACATTGGGTTTAAGATGTTGTGTTGTTATTAATATGGGATAAGTAGTTGAAGTTTGTTGTTTTGATATAGTTATAGTTATGATGAGTTTTGGTACCGCCAGCAAGACCATGAAATTCAAAATAGAAAATGACAAGTTTAAATTAAAGAGACATTTTAACTTCAAATAGACGAAAAAAGTGTGACTCAATCTTCAAACTAAGATCAGACAAAATGTAAAGGAATTAGGTAAGTATTAAAATTGCCAACAACAAATTAACATTCACAGTATTGCAGTAGGTTCCAGCTCTCTCGATGTAGGAAAAGATATCATTACTTACACAAATCAGAACAACAAAAAATGCATTTGCAACACTAGGACACCACAACAAAGGCTACAAAACAATGGGAACGAAAATACTCTTGAATCTAGAGCAAGCCCAACATCACAGTAAAATTTAAAAAAAATATTTAGTAACACTGCACCGCGGTCACAGCGATCATTGAGTACAATGAGACGCATAATTAGAGAATGAGAGGCGACACCGGGAGGGTGCGAATGTATTCCTAATTGCCTGCGGTCGTGTCTCAACTCGGTTTTACGTACAAGTGCATCTACATAGGGTTGTCACGAGATGTTCGGTGAAATGCAATCTAGATTCCTGAGATAGCATGGGGCGGCAGCTCTATGCATAATGCCTATTCTTATAACTTTACTGTTCTTTTCTGATATAGTAAATTACTGCAGCGGCCAGCAAAAGAGGCAATGGTGCCGATTCTGTTGTACACCGAACTAAACTAACTAAACTATCACTAAAATTCCTTACTTTTGGCTATGAGAATCTTAACGCTATTCTGCAAAATAAAATCTCTAAATTTAAAAATAATTTTGACACATCTAAAATCAAATTTGACAATTATTGCGACTCCACGTGGTACTTGTTTGCCGTACCACGTGATCTTTTTTTAGAGCCGTAGGCGCGCATTATGTGCGGCCTCGACTTGTTTTGTATGGAATTTTTTACTTTTTGTATGGAAAATATAAAAAAATATTACCAACACGTTGAGTTTTATGGGTTTACGGTTTGCAAAGGGGGTCGAAATTTTCATTATTTTTGCGATAGGACACACCGTTTTCGAGATATAAGCAAAAGAAAAGAAAAAAAATACAGTACTGTTTTTGCATCTGAAGTCGAGGTGTTGGTGTGAATTTTAGTTCATGACAACTAATTTTATTCCACACCTTTTTAATCGCGATTAAAAATAGTCAGATTTAGTTAAGACAATCAAAATTTTTGGTGAAAAACGTAAAATTCAGAATAGCAAAATTGCCATTTTCACTAAATTATAATCTCGGTGCCATCTTAGTGCTGTCAAACTAAAATTTAGTTAAGTTCTGTCACTTTAGTCAATTTCAGAATGGGAAATCGTCGTTTGACAGGAATAAACTAAATTTTGGTGATTTTTAGTCTAGTTTAGAGAATTTTGTGACAAGAGAATCGGCACCATTGATGGACGAACGTGTAAATGTGGGCCGATGCGAAGCCGAGGCACACATACGTAAGTCCATCAATGCCTAGTTGTGGCCAAGGCTTGTATAGTACTTTTCTCAAATTTGCGGAAATTTAAATACAATTGCTTTTCAAAATCAATGACGAACAACGAACAACAATAATTTTTCCCACGTTAAAGCGTTCATTTGTTTTTTTTTTCAATAAACGGCTTTCTATTTGCAAGCCAGTTCGAAATTTAAATAAAATCTTTGATAACTTACGAGTACCTCCTTGGTTGCCATGTTTCGGAGTAAAAGATCGTTTCAATATCGTCGTCAATATCGTTACAATATTTTGTATACATTAGTTAAATAATTATATGAAGACCTATGCACCTATAACAAAATTACCCTACCACAATAGGTAAAAACGCAGCCTATCTGTTGACCTTTGAAAAGAATTTAGTTTGGCATAGGTCGTATCGACACCAAAGATAAAATAATGAGACATGTTAGTAACATCACTTTCTCTCCTCCGCCAACCCTACCTACCTGTGGCGTCATAAAGGCTACTATGCATCGTGGGGTGCAAGCTCAAACACACAGTCAAACATCTCTTATGTCGCGTGCGTGCACATAGTAAACTGAGCCGATTACTGTGGCTATAAAAACCCAAAGATAAGTACCTACTGACGCGTTGGGGTGAAGATATAAGGCAACGTATAAATTGCGGTGTTTATGCGTTTGAAGTCAGGAAGCAAGATTTGAACTTTGCGACGAGAATTGCATTTTTCTGCCGAACGGAATTTTCGAAATTAAATAAAAGGTGACTAGTACCTATACCTACTTTGTTACAGCTATGAAATCATTAAAAAATAAATTGTAGTCACGTTATCAAACAAATGTTGTATCAAGGCCCATTTTAGCCCACTCTCCTCACAAAAAAGGCAAAACCAACTTAAAATATAATGTACTGCTATAATTTTATTTTACTTTACAAGATTGTTGCTCTTGGAAATAATATTTTATTTCATTCATAACTTTATTTGTACTTACCAAACATATTTTAATTTATTACTCATTTCGAAGTCCGTTTTTTTCTTCAGTTAAATGAAGGTAATATGTCTGTTTATAACAGTTTGATTTCTATTTGCTCTAGAATACTCTAGATAATAGACACTGCAACGTCAGCAATAGACAAAATGTGAATACATATTTGAAAAGCTGTAACGCCATCTGCTGAATAAAACTGTAACAAACAAAAGTCAACAGTGCAGATAAAACCTAATAGATGGCGCTTTAACAAAGCTGGTTTTCTGTACTTCATCCCGCCACCTAGCGGCAAATTTAGAAACTTTGTTTCCATACTTTGGGTAGATGGTCCAAATATTACTCCGCAGATAGCAGCACTCGGGGATGTTAAATAATTTAACACATGTCATCATGGAAGCTTTGAATTTTGATTCCAAAGTAACTAAGTTAATCTAGTTATTTAGTCTAGTAGCTTCGATTCTACGATACGTAGGTAATTATATTTTGGGGCAATTCTTCCGATAAATTATTAATATTTAGGGCACAAAAAAATGTATATGAGCCAGGTGTGGTCTGAAACAGATGATAGCTGTGCACCTCACTTTAAATTCATGAAAATTCTTACATTGCCAGCATACTAGTTTCTAATACGTATACTAATAGAAACTAGTATTTTCGTCAAAACAAATATATAAACCTTTTTGAAAAAATATCAACGGTACGAGATGTTCCAATTCGTAGTCAATTAAAAAAATCCTTATGTAATACTAAATGTAAAACTGCGTTAATAAAAAATATTGTTCTGGATATGGCCCCACGTCTTTACAATAAAATTACCGACGCCATTTTTTTTAACACATTTCAAGTTAAGAATGAAATTACTACCTACTTGTTGATAAATGTTATTATACTGTGGACGAATACTTATCTTAGATGACAAATTAATTTAAAATGACATTTTTAGATTGTTATATTAATTTATTTTTCATTAACTACCGATCTATAACAGTGACTTAAAATAATTGACATTAATCGTAGCTATTTTACATTTTTTTACATTTTTTTTTAAATATTGAAATAAGTTTTTAATTAACTTGTACTAATTTAAATTGAACACCATATTAATTTGTTCGTCTCATAGCATAACATAGCGCTCTATCATCTCTAACTATCTATCTATATCATCTAAGCTAAGATCTATATTTTATAAACACCTATGTTAACAAATAAATAAATGATTATGATAAAAACATAAGAATAATAGCAATAATAATCTAGTTAAAATTGGTCCTGAGCCAGGCAAGCCTTACTTCGGATTTTAAAAGTGTGAATTATTAAACAAACATCCCCTCTATCCCCACTAGAAAAATAACAAAGAACATAACAATTATTGTAATTGCTGGTGTTGACTATAATTTAATTAACAATGCTAAGTTAATAATAGACGACCTCGTAATGCATGACCGCTTTTGACAACAATTCCCAGTACATTAAAACACTAAGATTAAAAATATATAACTGACACATAGAACCTTCTCGGTGTATTACGTGCAGGTGGCATTCATCCATATGGTGATAAAGCAATTACGAAAGTGACTAAACATTAAGTTTATGTTCTGCTTGGTTTGTTTTCTGCCAGCGAGCTGACACATTTTCGTCTTCACCTTCACACAATGATGGTTCATATTTCTTCAGTGTAAATACTAAACAACCAATGTGATATTTTCAATTCATAACGCACAAAAAAAAAAGGTTATTTCCAAGTTAATTTGGACGTCACTGGCATCAGTGAAGAAAACATCGCGAGGAAAACTGGACTTAAGTATAATTAATATAAGTCTGAAATCGCCAATCCGCCTTATGAAGTGTGGCGATCAATGCTCACGCCTTCTTTGTATGAGATGAGTCCTTATTCCTGCAGTGGGACAGTAATGGGCTTTTATATTATTATTTTTTTACATATTTCGGGCCCCTGAGGTCCCCAGACCTTTGAAATGCGTACGAGGGGCGAAAGCCAACTCGCAGAGCTCCTTTAGAGACAATTTTAAGCGAGGCACCAACCGACGATTAACCCTGTATGCTCTATGCAAGTACACTCAAGGACAACCCCCGGTTGGTGCAGGACTATTGCAGAAAATGGGAACAAAGCATATTGGGCTATGGGTTTTGGTGGCTATAGTGCATTGGTTATCTAGAACTATGGAAGGACTAGGGACCCTGCCTGATCATTGTTTTATTATACACGGAAAAAATGGCAGGGTGACTTCTTGCACACTCAATAATGCTAGCACTGACATACGCAGCGATAAGAGGGGCAACATATCCTAAGGTGCTTAAGGAGTGGAGAGATATTCCACGACTATCAGGACAATCCCAGAGCCCGGTAGATGGTCAAGATCCCTACCAGCACTTACTCGAATACTTCCTTCCTCCGAGCAGGTTTGCTCTTGCGAATCTCCACTCAAGCCGACCAATACAGGCAAGAAAGAGGTCGGAGCTCTGTTCCTCGTTAGTGTTCACTCCAGCTGGTCCATAAAGGCAAGCCAGAGATGAGGAACAGGACTTCTCCCGGGAGATAGGGTCCGTGGCTTCGCTACTTCCCCACAGCTCGCCACATGCTGTCCTGCGGGTTTCTGTATCTCTCTTGGTCTGACTCCTCACCCTAGACTTGTTTCGGCAAAGTAAACTCTACCGGCACAGACCTAGAGTTCGGAGTGCGCAAGCTCCACCAAAACGTCGAAATAGATATACGGCGGTGGGTATTATTATTAAAATTTCGGCCCCCAACACACGCGACGCATCGCATCGCCCGCCCGTGGTATTACTTAGTTTTCACTTCTTTCTGACTTTCTTTTCTTTTTGCTCGGCTCCTAAGAACCGAAGCGTGATGTTATATACGAAGAATTGTGCTATGAAACGCAAAAAGATTTTTTCAAATCCGACTGGTTGTTCTATAGATTAGCGCGTTCAAACAAACAAACTATTCAGCTTTAATTATAAGTATAGATTTTAAATAACTTAAACATCATCGCAGCAGTGGTGACCCAGTGGTAACGACCACGACTTACGAGTTGCAGGTTCGAACCCAGACAGGCGCTTTACTTTGTGTAAATTATTTCATCACCATGGCTCTCAAAACGGGGAAGGAAAACATCGTGAGGAAATCAGCAGGTCCTAGAACAAAAAAAATTCGAAGACATGTGACATCTACCAAACCGCACTGACCTGCGTGGTGGATTATGGCCCACTCGCTCTCACCTAGAGGAAGCCTGTGTCCCAGCAGTGGGAACATTACAGGCTGATTATGCTAAACATCACCGTGAACCACTAAATAAAAGTTTCGCTAAGTATACACCCTCAGATCATATAAACATATTATATGATCTAAGTATACAACATTCTCTTTCTGTACCTACTAAAAGTTAGGTAACATATATTATTGCATTCCACATTGTGGAACACTAATCACAAAATATAAAAAAAATATACATTTCTATTTCTATTCTCTAACCTTAGTTTAAACCATGATATAAACTAGCTGCCAAGTACAGTCACAAACTCATCCATTACAGGATGCTTAGCTGCAGTGAATAATGCACTTTATGTGGTGCAAAATATGTATAGAGGTACGTTATTTATTTACTGCAAACCAAACGCTTATGGAAACTATTTCTCTGGCTTACAGTGAATTGTTATGGTAATGTTTGTTTACTTCATATCTTTCATTCTAGGCGTATTTTGTTATATCATGTTGTTACTGACAAATGCGAGCACTGACTGGACAGGTCCACTCAATCTGTGTGGTTTTTTCTTCAAAAGACCATTTCAGACACCAATCTACATGGTCCTCAAAGATTATGTCCTGATTTTTATGTTCACATTGACATTGATGAATTTTATATACAGGGTTATTTGTAACTCGACGAATTCCTTGCAGGACGTCATAGTAGGGTAAAAATGCAACTTATTAAGCCACCAAATGTTCTGTCGAAAACAGTTTCTTTTTTCGTAATTTTTGACTGATTAAAACACAATTATGAAAAATAAAATGTTTAATTAGTGTTTTTTGTCAAATTTAGAGGCGTTTTTGATCGTTTGATTGTGAACAAAGATCTGCTACGGCATCAGCTATGATAATAACTTATCTTCTAGTATAGTCGCGCCGTAAATCATTTTTTTTTATTTGATTTTTCATTAAAAAAAATCTAACTAACTCTAAAACTACTGAACTTCGGTAGAACATTTGGTGACTTAATTTTAACTCTACAAATACTCTTAATGTAATCATGATCTGGCAGTTTGAGTAACTTATGCGGCCTACTCAAATGTCCTTTCTTTGGTATTGTTCGTTGAATCGTTGAGCTCCTTAAGTTTTGAGTTGAGCTGCACGCGGCCTTTCTTCTCAGAATAGTCAGATAGGTAACGCCGACCTCATATAGTTTAAAAAAATATGATTGACGTGTAAAAGTGTTTGTACAAACCTACTTACAGAAATAAAATCATTTATCATGTCTAGGAATCGAGTAGGTACCTACATATAGCCTAGGCACAAGCAACGAAAAAAAAGTTGATGTTCTGTCTAACATTTACTCTTCAGGCAAATCTAGTCGTTCCATTGAAATCTAATATGTAGATCCAATTAATCTTCTTCAAAACTATGTAGCTAAGTAAGCTGAATAGTACCTAAATGTTGGGTCGTTGACATGACAGGCGTAGAATTTTACACAGGATAGATTATCACGACAATTTATAACCACTTAACACTATTTTACACTATAGTAACTGAAGTCGCTACACCTAACTAACCGTATTTGTGGTCTCAGACAAAACCGTAATCCTGCCTAGTTGAAAATCTCATTTTCATTACTAATATTATAAATGCAACAGTATGTTTGCTTGTTAGCTTTTCACGCTTATAGCACTGAACTGATCATCATGAAATTTTGCATATAATTACGTTGTCATGGGTACACAAAAGGACAATAAGTACATTTCCTTTCATCCAGAAAAAAGTACTGTTCTCAAGGGAAAGAACAATAACTTTCGACGCTCACAATTGCTTTAGGACGCCAGATGGCGCTACGTGTCTTTCGAATCATGATTGAATTATATATTATTAGAAACTTTAGTCGTGTGTTAAGAGTTAATTTTTTTAAACACAAGTAATACCTTTTGTGAGTCTAGAGTGAACTCCAACAAGTTGGCACATAGGTAAGTTTATTATGTATTTTCAACGGAAAAGGATTTACAGAATTTTATTCGACCTCCAGGCGGGCGACACCGCGTGCAAAAGCTAGTAACTACATAAATAGAATTGAACTGTTCAAATCAGTACCTATGTAAGTAAGTAGTTTTTTTTTAAATCATGCTATAATTCGAGTTAGCCTAGACTTTCTTCGACATACCTACCTACGCATTTATATCGAACTACCCTCCATTAGCCAGTCGCGATAAGAGCTCATTGTGAGCGGTGCTTGTAGCGGTGACGTCCTCCATCATACGCGCTCTGTCTGCTGATTGGGGATAGCATCGGAGCTGTGTAGGTTTACACTGTCTCAAGGTTGGATTATGGGAGTCTGAAAAAATACACGGTGATTTTTTAATCACTGTTAACCTTTTTGGGCGTGAAAGTACCTACTCATGATTTTGCGCAACTTTTACTATGAGACCAACTCTGAAATGTCAAAAAAAATGTCAGCTGTTTCATACAAAAATGCAATATTTACCCGATGAAAAATGTATGCAACAGATGTATTTTTTTTTTTGCTATTTCGTAGTTGGTCTCATAGTGAGAGTTGTTATAATCATGAGTTATTTCACCTTACACCGAACATTTGAACTAAATCATCATTTTAATGTTTAATATATTTTTAATTACTTCAAATTAATAAATAAAAGTGCAAATTAGGCGAGGGAATTTCAAATTTGTAAAACGCAACACCATCGGTTAGAACGAAACGTGACGTCAAATATCACAATAACAAGTCAACAAGTTCGTATTGCTTACATTTGTATGGTTTGGAGGCTCTATCTGTTATGAAAGAAAAAACAAAACATTTAAGTTGGTATAAAAAATTTAAAAAGTCAAGGGATGAACGTGTTTGAAGGGATTTCTCGTTTCTGCTGTATTGTTTACGTAAAAAACAATAGACGAAATCACAAAACTTTGTAAACTGGATTTAAATATAGATAACTACTGCTTGTGTGATTGATTTTCAATACAAAACTTACATCCGATTAACTGATATCATAATTATTAGGTACTTATCGAAATACGTCATACTTATATTAAAGTGATCTTCACAACAATGTAAACAAGTTGTTGCAGATACTTCATCTCTTTTGATAACCTTACACCATTCCTTACGTATTTTGGCACCTATCGGGGCTGGAAAAAGCACTATCAGGTGCACTTCTGATAGGCTGCATTCAGGCACAATGCAATACTTATAAACTCGCTTTTGACATTTTGTTTACGGTGAAATAAGTGAAAAACGAGAACACCTGTAGTAAACAATGGACTGGGCTGTCACTGGACTTAGTATTTGACGTCATCAACAGAGCGCGCGAAAATGGCGCGTATATACAGCTAAAAAGTATTGTCTATTTTAAATATTTTTTTAAGCTTTATTACAGCATTTTATAACAGTATTTATATTTTTTACTATGTTCTATCGGTGTAAACAACGAATTAAAAATATAAAATAAATACAAGCATATACCCTATTAATCAAACTATGATGAAAAATTGAAAATTCCATTTTAATCAACGTAAAAGTTTAGCTCATACCGATATCAATTCAGTTGAAACAGCACCCAATTTGGCAGCTTATTAATGATCAGGTTTAAATAAAGCATTGCACGGAACAGTAATCCAAAATGTTGGTCTAGACAAAGTCACAATTCAAACAAGGTACTAGCCATTAAAATTGCCAATAACCATTAAGTCAATGGAAACACGCCAAGTACTACCGAATGCAATACAATAGCCTGTATTAAATCTAACCAATAAATTATTCAAAGACGTTTCAACCGCAGAACTGCTGGAGTGATCCCAAATTAAAACTACACTAGCTTTAAATGCACTTGGACCTTCACACCTAATCGAATAAAGACTGAAATTGTGGAGAGTTTAGTTCGGTGATGGTAAAGTTATGTTGGTATTTTGTAGTGTAAAGGAGTACCTATAATTCAACGCCCAACGGTGATCGAGTATACGTCAAGATGTGTGAATGTCTATATTAGATGCTATTTTATGGTCGCGTATGTGGAGAATTGATTATTAATCATACTGTGAAGATACTTGGCGCGATAGTGGAATACTCTCTGTTAAACTTTGAGCCATCCCATTATTAAGAACCTCAGTTCAACTTTCAATACATTCAATGTACCTTTGTTCACAGTAGAATATTTTAGTCTACGCCTTTATTCACTGTACGTTGATTAATGAATTTGATTGTACCATTATTGTCTCAATAAATAATTACGACTATGATTTACTATCCTCCTCTTTCTTATCACGCAAAAAGCGAACATGAATTTTAAAGACAAAAGAACGTAAAAGCACTAAATTGCACTAGAGCCTAAATAACAAAATTCAACCAACTAACCCAGAAATAAAGACCAACGACCATAAGACTAATAGAATTCAACACTTTCTCTGAACAATAACTTGGGAATAAGCGACGACAATTTGTAATAAAACCATATATCATAATAAAAATAAAATAAGAATACACACTTTCGGGGAAAAAAAACGATTACTTTAGCCACGATAAAGGAGTATATTAAGACGATAAACCCGTCTGTATAAGACGTCGAGGGACATAATATGTGTAATAACATATAAAATATATCTGGGAAACGGTCTCGGGCCGTATTGCTTGGGTCATGGGTTCGCCATATTCTTGCAAAGAAACTGTTGCGAGAAATCACTTTCTCTACCATTTTTTCTGCTGATTTAGTCGTGTTATGTATGGGGGTCTTGAACTTAAAGGGTAAAACTTTCATAACAATTGTTTATAAGAATTCGTGGCATTTGGAGTTCTATTAGGCTGGATTGATGGCAGTGTTGAACTTAAAGATGCTAGAATGATCTGGGAAATTTTAAGATGTAACCAAAATGCTATAATATCATAAGTGCCTAAATAAGTCGAAAATGTTGACCAACGCAGACAAAAATACTGATGTTAAATACAAGTTGCATTACGGAAAGAAAAACAAAATGAAGTTAAAAGACATAATTCATTATTTGTAATAGCGTGATAACCTAGTTTGATATGGTAACGACCCAAATCATCGATGATAACCGGGATTGACTCACAAATGACCCTCTAAACGTTTACCATAAGACATGAAGACTTCTTCCATCCATCTGAACCCTTCAAAACGATTTGTTAACGCATCCAAAAAGTATTTAACCCCCAAAACTGTCATGGGACGGTTTGAGAGGTTAAAGGACCTTTGGAAACCGATCCGTGCCACAATAGGGTTGCTATGAAAATAAACTGGAACCCTTACAAGGTCGATGCTAATGTGAAACCGACATTTATGATGTTTTCCGGCTATATATACCTACTGTTAATATTTGATAATGTAAGACTTCTGTGGATATGTAATTGGGGAGGTCAAGCCTAATACATGTTTGTAAAATTTTTGGGTAGCCATGATCGTGCTTTTGGCTGGCTAGTTACTTGAGATTAAACTTAAAATTCATTATGCCTACAGAAGTTCCAATTGAATACTGCATAATTATATAAATCATCTTCCGACCTATCAATCAACAACTTCATCATCATCTGGCAATAATTGGTCTGTTTAAAACACTATGACTATCATCACGACGTTTATCTCATGAATCTGTTATAAACTGGGCAATTCTGACTTTTTCGTTTGTCACTGCAGTTTGGACACCATGCCATGTCATATAGTGAAAGTCTTCACACAAACAATGCTTCTATTATTTCATATTTTTATGAACTAATAATCTGTACAATTTATTTGTCTTCTGCACCCTTTTCGTCTTGTTCTTTATGAGTTTTAATTTGACGCGTTGTTGGTCAAACAAGGTTCTTGTTTTGGGTCCTAAACTGGATGTCGGCCAGAAGATTTTATGAAGGCTGTTCCTGGCTTGATAAAAGTAATGATGAACTACTGGCTTTTTATTATCTAAGTACCAAGCAGTGTGTAATTGCTTTTACGGAGAAAAGCTCGAGGCTCCATGCAATATTGGGTGACTGGCGCTTAAATAACAACGGGGCTTATGTTGATTATATTTAATTGGGAGCAAGGTAATAAAAGCTGTGACACTTTTTTATTATAATATAATTTGTTATTTTAGTATATCTATTAATAACCAGGTTGAGATTTAATAAAATACTAGTCTCGCAATTTAACAATATTGAGGATACTAAACTTGATAGTTTTGATGGCTTGGGATTCGATGAACGACTTAAAAGTTGATTGAAGGTAGTTTTTATTCAACCATTGATTTTTCATGTATACCTACATGGTTTACAGGTCCACTCAAGGCTGTGTGGTTCTTTCCTCAAAAGACTATTTCAGATGCTAATCTATATGGTCCTCACATGATCTGACCAAGAATATGTCTGGACTATAAAAGAGACTGACCCATGAATTTGTTTCGCCATTTCTTCTTAGGAGTCGTCAGTTATGAAATGTCGAATCCATTTAGTTTTTTTTTATCAGGCGTTTAAAAGTGATAACGATATCCTGAAATGAACACACCTTTTACAGTATAGACATTTCTGTATTTCAATTCTTGCACACATACAAACCGCCCATATAGCAATATTTAACCAACGATTTAATTAGGTAGCTACTCAACATAATATCAATATAGACTTCTTGAAGACAACCTTTTGATTTCGAAGCTCGAAGAGAACTAAATTAGAAACTAGGCGATGCCCCAAACATCATATTTCCTCTAAACCTGTACTTTTTCGGTAACTGTCAAATGAGATACTTTTAAACTTCATGACTACACTCAATGATATTATAACACCTTTTTACTTATAATATCATTGACTACACTCAATGATATTATAACACCTTTTTACTTATAATATCATTGACTACACTCAATGATATTATAACACCTTTTTACTTATAATATCATTGACTACACTCAATGATATTATAACACCTTTTTACTTATAATATCATTGACTACACTGATACAAAAATCATTTGAGGCAAATCAAATACCTTCAACTTTATGATAATCCTATTTACAGAATAAACAATTTCATTTCACTTCATGCAAAAGAAATTCAGCTCTATCCACAATCAATGTCCTTTAATATTTTAGCTCTTTTAGTTTTTTCTATCTAAAAGGTGACACTTCTTATTCCAGTGACCTTCAATAGAAAGTGTCTGTCTGTGAATACAACTCTCAAAAACCGTCACAGCACAGCTGCTCCATCCACATTTGCTCCAATATTCTGCAGTAATTCATTACAGCCGACTTTAGCTACAAACAGGGCCAATGTTTTGACAGATGTTCATCAGAAATTGTTATTTTTGTCGCCGGGGGTGTTAATTTGCGTCGCTTGTTTAAACGCCAGACCGCGCGTCAATTAAGGGATTACTAAACGTAATTTGCATGTAATAACTTGAAAGGTGGCACTGAGGTAGAATTTGTCATCTGGTTTTTGGGTAGTGTGAATTTTTAGAGACTTTGGTGGTCGCATTTAATTTTTTGGCACATCTATCTGGTCTAACAGCGTAACTTGATGCTGGAATGGTAAATGAAAAGCGTCAGAGTTTCGAGAAACATAAAAAAAATGGTAATAAGATTAACACCTCCATCCCTCATGTCCAGTCTTTAAATACTGACACTTTCGAGTGCTGCTCTTGGTATTGAAACGTCAAAACAGTTGGGAATCATATTATTTATTCTAATATTAGGCACGAGAAGTACCGATAAGATAGATCACAAAGATCTGAAATTAATACTGTTCATTTTAATCGTTATGTATTATGATTTTCATTAGGCTATTAACTTCTGTTTTATCATCATCCTATAGCAGTCCTTTGCTGATCATACATAAGTTCTATTAGTGATTTTCTTAACTTGCGAGTTTTCAATAGAATACATTTTAATATACCGTCCGCGTCCCACTCAACTTTCAATCAGAAATCTTGTAGGATGTTCCTTGTAGTTTCCATAGTTCATCTGTCTGTGTGTCTCGACAAGGCATAAACAAATACTACAATACATGCGAGGGTGTCGCAAGCGATTATTAGTCGGATGTTAGTCGTGAACTCGTGACGGTTCGGCGAGACAGAACAAATACTGCGATTGTTACTGCGGCTATATCGTGCTTAGTCGCTGAGACTTTCTTTAAATTACCTACATTTAATTTGGTACTAAGTACATTGTTGTAGTAGGTAATTGTCTGAGAATCGGAAGATATGATGTAACTGTTGTTGCTTCTTCTTCTTAGTAATCTAAGTTTTACCGCATAATTATTTATTTAACATCAACATTGATTAGTGCTACAACTCCTGATTGACGAATCCTTGAAAATTTAAAAATAAATGTTAGCAAGTGGTTTCATTACAATGAATTACTTATGTTTCAGTTTGAATCAATAATTCTACCGGTTTTCGATTTTGTAGTAGAATAATCTATCTAATATCTTCACTCTCTCTTTTAAGCCTCTTTTCCGTGCAAAGTAGGCTGTAGATTGAAAAGTAGCTCTGCATCTTGATGAATGATGTGCTTACACTATCGCCCATGTTGTATGAAACATGATACATCATTCCAAGTACGAGTATGTCTGCAAAATTATGTACCTATTACGATTTTGTTTTTCTCGACCAAGAAAGGGTTATTTTTGTCTATTTTGTAAACTACCTAATATATGAAAAAACATCTTACAATGACAACGTGGTCATCCTAACCGACACGTGTGCTCATTTACTTTTGAAAATATTTCGCTGCACTAATATTACGTGTCTTCCAAACATTTCCCACTACATTTTGAACCTTATATTTTCCTACATTAGGGTTCTTTATCACCATCTTCAGTCGTCTGGTTATGGATCAGTGTTGTAACCGCGATCACGGTTTGCCTGTTCATTGTTTTCGTTGACGACAGCGCGTTGTGTTGCAATGTTCAAATGTCGAACGATGAATACAGTTTGACCCTAGTACTAAAGGTCATTGTATAAGGAGGTAAAAGTACAAGTAAGAAAGGGCCCATAGTGTTTACAACGTTGGAAATTGTTTTAAATTATAATATTAAGTTTACACTAGCTTTTGCCCGCAGCTTCGCCCGCGTTTATGTGGGAAAATATCCCACGGGAACGTGCTACCGGGACAAGAAGACTATGTCATTCACCAGAATGCCATATCTATCTCCTATTCAAATTTTATCGAAATCCATTCAGTGGTTTAGGCGTGAAAAGGTAACCTACAGCTGTCTGTAGGTTACCTTTTCATAGGTTTTCTTTTCTTCTTTAATAATTGCTTTCGAATTTATAAATTTTCTAATAATACAATCCAATCATGATTCCAAAGACACATAGCGCCATCTAGCGTCCTAAAGCAATTGTGACCGTCGAAATTTATTGTTCTTTCCCCCGGGTACAGTACTTTTTTTTCTGTACCCCTGACAACGTACATGCAACATTTCATGATGATCGGTTAAAAATAAAAAACTTACTTTCGCATTTAGATAATATTAGTTAGGATTAGGATTTGTAGACAACAGGTGACTTATTGCCAAAATGACTGCTTTTAGGAATAAAAGACAACGATGGTAAACGTTACTAGTAGATGGCATAATAATATTACATTTAATTCGTCAATCTACTTAATTTATTATTTTCTGTGGTCTCAAAGAAACCAGATGGTATACTTTTCATACGACGTTCGTCGATCTTTTTTAATAAGACACTATTGAAATTCGTCGAAATCTTATCACAGTGTGTTTTAAAATCAGTATCTCAGGGCCTACATACACCTTCATAGATAGTCTGAGATCGTAAATCTGTGCGAATTTGGGTAACAAATTGCAAGATAATTTTCCATCAAACTCCTGTAAGCATGAGTGACTAAGTAGTGAAGATTATTTCATCTCGGCGTACAACGTCAGAATGTTAATACTACGTGTAGACAGCCCGCGGGCCACTAGACATCTGCAATGTTATACTACCCTGGTACTCGTACTATTTGTTCACTCGATTTAGGTTGATAAAATTTGTAGAAGACGAATTTACAAATTGTTTTTGGAACCTCTTCTTTATCTCCTGGTTATCCAGATAAGATTGTCAGGTGTCAATTTGTAAGATTTATTTCTCAACGCACAGTCATAGTATGAATGATTGACCTAATAACAATGTGTTTTGTTAGTAGACCAACTTATTTTTAACGGTATGTCAAAAACTACAAATTATCCATCAGCAGAACAATCTTTTGCTATGAAGTTGTGAAGCAATAACAGGTCTTAAATTCATGGGGACTACTGCTTGAATAGCTTGTAGACACATAGTGTCTTCGTTGTCTTCTCGTAAACTCGTAACTGAAATGTTCAAACGTAAAGAAGTAATAAGTAAATCTAAAGAAGTAGTCATGTTCGTTTATGGACAACAGCAGACCTTTACTTAAATGGTGATCTATGTAGTTTCTAGTATTACCACCAGTGTACCGGCAAAAGCCTCTACCTCCCTTGAACATTGTTAGATCGGTTGATTATCCAGATACGTTACTAAACTTTAAAATTGCACAATATTTTAACACTTCAGAATTGTTATAAAGTTTCAACGAGTTTACATCCCAGAGTAGCGCGTGGGACGCCAAAACTATCAGAATTCAACTAGCGGCTCTTTCGTCGCGCCTAATACAGTTAGTCGCCTACCTGCAGGCACTTTTCACTTTTGGCTAGATCTAGACAGAGGAATATACTTAGATTTAAAGCTCCAGACAATTGTATCAGAACTGCTGGTGCATGGAGCGAACGAACTGCTATCAGTGTTTTTATTAATAGGTACCTACTAGAGACTTCATATTTTGAGGACTGTATTTGTGATCATTGATCTGGCTTTTCCGATCTAATATTTTTTTACTGTCATGCCAAGAATCTTATTGACCTTTCTTTGTTTGATAGAAAATATGTAGATACTACGGTACATGTAAAGTTTTTATTATGAACATTATTTTCAAGTATACATCTCAAACTTAGTTATTGAAAAGTTGGTGGAGCAAGATTTTCTCAATTTTCAACTTTGAGGAAATTGTCTGAAGTTTTTCATATTTAGGCCTCTTAAACGAAGGTCTTGAAGTAGTTATGAATATAAATTTTATACGCAATATGATTTTGATTTGTTTCTACTACATATTACTCTTTTGTTCCTATGCAAAGTCGTAGGTACCTAAAGTTATTTATTATGTACCTTAAGTATTTTCATAGAACTTATTTGTTAAAACAATTTTTTTTTAGAAAATGCCAAGAAGTAATAATTTATCATTTTGCTACTGCTGTTTGCTTAGCAAAGCTCTAGGGAGTACCCGAAAAAAAAAACTAAATGCTAACTGAATCTAAAAGAACGTAAACGACCGTAGAAATCACTACCAAATAGCAGTTACCTACAAAAAGTTACCACTGTTAAAATTAATTTACGCACCAAAAATATGCGCGCAAATAACTCACGTCGGCAATCTTCGGCAATTTCCGACAAATCCCTTCGACATAAAAGCAAATCGCTTGGCGATCTGTCAGCGAGGTGGGAACGGCAAAAAAGTTGAATTTCTTACGGCATAAGCGTCATAAATAAAAGGAGGCGGCATACTTTCTGCCGTTACCGGTGTGAGGCTGAGGGCGTATTCTGGGACTCAACAGTGAAATGCTATAACGTATATTTTACGTTCTCGTAGTTTATATGAAACTAGCACTTTGCCAGCGAATTTGTCCGCCCTATATTCCCTATATCATAATTATAGTAGGCATTTTGGCCTTATTACTTTTCTACATCTTATAGGGAACCTCTGTGCTGAATTTTAGCTTTCTAGGTCTTAAGGTAAGGCGGGGGGGGGTTGATGAGTCATGCTCGGTTCCTATAAACAAAAACGGATCGTTTTGCTTACCAATGGTAGCATTTTTTATTGCCAAACTATGCATATTAATAGATTAGTAAGCTAATTTTACCCATGAGAGCTACTTCCATAATAGAGGCGTCTACTATGCAAAGCTATGATGTCTTTGCTTCATTATTGGTAAAGATACAAGAGTCTTAATTTTAACCAATAACGGTCCGTAAATTATAGGAATCGGCCATTAGTCAGTGAGTCCGGACTTTTCTTTTTTTTCCTGTTTTGGTTTATTTGTATTCAATTCAACTGCCCAGCCGTTTCCTAATTAGGTTGCGGTCGACTGGCAGTCTAACCAGATGCAACTGAATACCAGTATTTTACATGGAGTGACTGCCTATCTGACCTCCACTACTGAGTAATACGATACCTCTTGCTAAGACTGGTTGTCTGACTTTCGAGCTTCTGATGACTCGTAACGACTATCAAAGATCGACGAATGACAGCCGGAGATTAACGTGCTTGCCGAGCCACGGAGGGGTCTTGATATGTAAAGATGTTGGAGGAGCGATGCGGGTTTTTATTATAGGTAATGGGTTGTTTTATAAAAGGGTTGTCAGATGCAACAAAGGGGATTGAATTGTATCAACACCAATCTTTATCTAGAACAGAGCAATTAGGCCAGCACCCACCTGGCATTTCCTCTTCTTGAAATTGGACGCGAATTTCTTGATGAAATCCGCCCTGATGTATTGAAGCAGAGTTATGCGACCGTATTAATTTACGCGTTTCGCTAGTGAAATTTGCAATACTTCAAGAGGGATGAAATAAATTGCCTTTTTAAGTTTGAGCTCTCGACACTATAAGATAGGTTTGACTAGCCACTCAGGACGCGCGATGGTTCGAGACTATAGTTCCATTCGTTCTTCGAGATGTTCGGCTGCCCGATATGTGTGTCATACCTACCCCATCACTCACGAAACTAAACGAAGATGGCGCGAGCAGATGGTCACCCATCCACGGACCAACCGTGGCAAGCGTAGCGAGGTGTAAAGCGAGGTGTAAAGTTCCCGCCGCACATCCACGTAACGGGAATCGATGTGGCAGCGATAGAGAGCGTGGAACTCGGCCCAATGCTCGACACTATCAAAGGTCTTCTCGTAATCGACGAAAGCCATGCACAGGGGCCGGATATACTGTTGGCACTTCTCCATCAGTTGTTTTACCATGTGGATATGGTCGATGGTCGAATACCCGCTGCGGAAACTGGCCTACTCGATGGGTTGGGCTTTACTAAGCTCACGGGCAAGTCGATATATCGAATAGCTTGTATATCTGAGAGAGGCGGCTAATGGGACGGTAGACGGTTCCACGAGGACCTTTTAAGTTACCGTTACCGTATAAGTTGACATGATATTTCCAGATGATTTAAATTGACGCGGTAAATTATCTGATAGTGTGTACTTGTCCTGAAAATAGAAGCCCTGAAGAAAAAAAAAAATTCCCGACTTGGAATCGAAACGGTTCGTTAAAGTTGACTACAAACAAATAGAAAACATTCAGAATAAGGTTATGTGGGCACAATTTGTCGGCGCGGACGTTCGGGCGCGCTCTCCGCAGGAAATGAGCGTATTTGTCTTACCTGAGCAAGGTAAGGGTCTTTTATAGCGATAAGCGGAAAACGTGTACGGTAATAGTAGATTGTATCTTAAGGGAGCAAAATAATATTTTTATGGCGAGGGCGCTTTTTTTAATCTAGAGCGAAGTGAAGGATTCTAGAGTAGAATCCTGAGCGTAGCGAGGTATTCTTTAGTAGAATCCTAAACGTAGCGAGGGATTCAAAGTACGTCGCCCGAGCCAAAAATATATTTTGCGCCCGAGTGATACACT
Organism: Brachylomia viminalis; assembly: GCA_937001585.2. Taxonomy (NCBI): domain Eukaryota; kingdom Metazoa; phylum Arthropoda; class Insecta; order Lepidoptera; family Noctuidae; genus Brachylomia; species Brachylomia viminalis. Next base: position 4,545,135 of record OW443302.2, on the reverse strand, counting down.
CTACTTTTCATCACCCCTTATGAGATAATAAAAGGCGCCTCATATTCTATTATAATATTATTATTTAATAAAACAAAAAAAAAAAATTGTTCCAAGGCATATTTCATATGACGGTATAAAAATAAATGAATCTACCAGTGTAAGATTTCTAGGGTTCACCATGGACAAATACCTAGACTGGAAAGGACACGTTGACGGAGTCTGCAAGAGAGTTAACACTTTCGTATATGTCCTAAACAGACTAAGAACTACGTCTAACCAAAGTACGGTATTGTTGGCATACCATGGCCATGTAGCTTCCGTGCTACGATACGGGTTAATACTATGGGGAAACTCAACAGACTCCCAGCGGGCGTTTCTCTCCCAAAAACGATGCATAAGAGCAATTGTTGGTATTCCTCCTTATGAGTCATGTAAACCTCACTTTAATAAACTCAAGATATTACCCCTGCCGAGTATGTACATTTTTGAAGTTTGTGTGTTCGTAAAGTCCAATCCTAATCTATTTGTAAGAGCTCGTGATATTTATACACGGGATAATGTCTACCCTCGTAACTCCAGACATGGTCAGCGACTAGTGTTAGATTTTGCACCAAAGACTGCGGTGTTCAAAAAAAATTGCTCAGCTATGTGCGTTAAAATTTATAATAGGTTTCAAACTGACATTCAAAATCTCCCCCTACAAAAATTTAAGAAAAAGCTTAAAGAGCTACTGCTTAAAAAAATGATTTACTCGGTAAATGAATGGCTACAGGAATAAGGAAAATATTCTTTATATAAATATTTTAAATAATGTGTGTTGTGTATTATTAATTCAACGTAGAAATGACTGAGTTTTATTGGCATTTGACAATGTATTTTACCAGGCACATAATTATTTTATTGACATTATATAAGACTATGAATTTCGGAGACACGTATTGGCTAAGACCACGGGCTAAGACTAACCATTATTTATATTTCTTTATTCCTTTTTTACTTTTAAGAAAACGATTCACATGCCATACCACAGGCTAAATAGAATTATAAGACCAAATAATGTAACATGGAAACCACCGATTGTATTTACTCTATTTATACGTGAATAAATGAATTTGAATTTGAACATAGAGTAACAACTAAATTGAAATTAAATAGTATCTAATAATAATACAACTAAAAACTTATACTACTTACGTACTTACTTACTTAACTTACTTACTTTTTGAGACATTTTCGCAATTATGAAAATGTATTGTTACAGTTTTATTAGGAATAGAGATTGCTGTAAATTTTATATTCTGCGTGTTTGAAATAATGTCCGAATCTGCCTCATTTTGAGGAAAGTGTGACGGTGAATCTCGTTGTTTGGATGAGATGGGCGCGGCGACAGTGGCATGGCTGGATTAACTGAAGGTTGCAATTTAATGTTTTCAACGATGCGTTCACATGTTTTCGCCTTGTTCTCAATGGAATCTTCTATATACCCCTCTGCTACAGCACTCGACTTCCATCCTCCATGTCGCTTGAGAACAGTTAAGTCCGCTCCAGAATCTGCCAAAAGAGTAGCAAAAGTACGACGAAAACAATGTCCTGTATACAGCTTGGTATCTGGTAACTTCAAATAAGTAGCGATTTCTTGTGGCATGTTAGAAATTTTATTTTCTCCCATAACTTGTTTGAAGCACTTGCCATTTTGATGACGGATGAAAAACCGATTGGTCTTCATATCAGCAGGACGCAGGTTCAGGTATTTCTGTACAATAGTTTTATATTCTCCTCGGATTACGAAGGACCGGTCAATTTTTGTTGTGTCTGTCAGCTTTACTAACAGTAAATCATCCGAGTGATTTTCGACATCATCAACAGTTATTTTTAAATGTTCATTGCCACGACAAGCTCCATGTACTCCGAATATTAAAGCCACCTGTAACAAAACCGAATGTGAATAATACAAGTATCTATCGAAGTACGGGTTACAATAAAATGCGCATTTTAAAACACTATGGTTATACTTTACTAACCCACCATGTATATGGTCACCATATACCAGTTACTTACTTTTACGGCAAGAAAGACTTTATCGGGTGCCTCATTAAGGAAAGTCTCCACGTTTTTGACTGAGAACACTTTGGATTTTTTAGGGTTAAATCCATCAGACATTCTCTTCAGATACGCTATTAATTTCGAATATTGTGTCCAGTTTTACGTCGTTATTAGAACTGACTGTTGATTTTAGCATAGAGTAGGTACTCCAAAGAATGGAAGGTTGTTTGGTTTTGGCTAAGTACCTACTGGAAGTAGGCCAAAAACACAGATTCTGAAAAATTCTTGGCGCCTCTTGCATTTCTCCATTCAATAAAATTACCATAGGCTTTCAAATATTTCTCCCGGGTTTTGCAGGTAATAGATTATCCATCACATTTCTTGCGTCAGTTTTAATACTTTCAGGAGTTAATTCTATACTTTCACTGTCACTTGAAGAACTCATTTTTCAAAACAAAACCATGAATTTCTAACAATCCGTGAACATCATGTGAAAATTGACGAAAAACGAGTTGTAGTTCGCGCGTTTTTAAATTGATTTGTTTTTTTGATTATTCTGCCGGCGCGGCGGTGCGACTATGGGCCGTCGTACCAGCCAGTGTTTATTCAAACAATATTTGCGTTCGATTTATTTGACGCTGAACACTAAAATGTTCCAAATTCAAAAAGTACGCGCCAAAGATAACTGCGGCGAACTTATAAAGAGGATTAAAAACTCATTACTGCCCGCTAAAAGTTTCTTATAGAAAACGCCACCTTTGGGTGCACTTAAAGGCGAACCAAGTCGTCCTTTTCGAATAGATGAAAAATACTGTATTAAACAGCATGAGCTGCAAGAAATACCTACCACATGCTTGGCAGGTGATAGTAATTAATATTTTCATGATGCATTTAGTGAGTCATCATCAGCCTTATCTTCGGCTATCTTTGGATCTCCAAACATGGGATGACTGTCTTGTGGGGTCACATTGCATTCGCAATTCGCGGTTGGAACTCGGAAAACAGCAGCCATCAATGATGCGGCTAATATGGCCGGCCCAATAACTGTAATTATCCAATATTTAGCCGGCAATGTCGACGACTTTGATTCATTATCAGATCACCTCGTTCCAGTAACTCAGTAAACTCTGAGTATACCTAGCCCTTTTAATAGCCGGCTAAACGAATTTAAAAAAAATTCTGTGAAAACATTTCAAAATACTACTGAGCCTAAATTTTGGTCTTTTGGCAACACGAGACAAAATTAACACTACAAAACTGAAGCTGCCGGTTTAGGAACTAAAAATGCAAGATCACTTTACTGTATGAGAATAGGGCTGCAGTGAGACAGTAATAGGCTGATATTATTATAACAGAACTCCCGCTAACACTAGAGCCGTACTCACTCCAAAGCTAGAGCTACACATTCATAAATTCACTTACCAACATTTATGAATGTTAATAATTAAAGCCACTATGGCTCCGTGCGATTTATTTGGTGCTCCAACTGCTTATGCACAGTTTGCCACTGAATCTTGAAGTCAGACAACTGACGTCATATTGTGGTGAGTGGAAGCAGTTCATGCAGTGGAGATGTATTGTTTATTTATGCTTAGCTTTGTTATGTTTCTTACCTTACTTAGGGCTGACTTTACCAAAATCAGATAATTTTTTATCTGTGGAATAAAATTGACGTCTGACAGTTCTATAATAACTGACAAAAACTCAAAATGTATTCTCAGGGTAAGACTTATGCATTTGGCTCCCAGACTGGAAAGGGCCGGGGCTGCCTTAAAGCGGCTCCTGCCCAACCTAGGGGGGCCAAACGCCTCCTGCCGGAGGCTCTACGCGGGGGTCGTGCGGTCCATGGCCCTTTACGGGGCACCGGTGTGGGCGCGTTCCTTGAGGCGGCGGCCAGCCCGCTGGTTGAACGCGCCCCAAAGGGTCATGGCCATCCGGCTGGTCCGGGGATACCGTACGGTCTCCGGTGAGGCGGCGAGCCTCCTTGCCGGATTACCGCCATGGGATCTGGAGGCAAAAGTCCTCGCGCACGTTTGGGAGTGGCGCGAGGAGGCGAAACGCCGGGGCGTAGCTCCGCTGCCGCGAGAAATCACGGTACAGCGGACAGAGCTCCGGCGGGATCTCAGGGCGGCATGGAGAGTGCGATTGTCGCAACCCAGCGCTGGGCACGCCACAATTGCGGCGATAAGTCCCCTCTTTGAGGAGTGGCTAGAGAGGCGCCACGGCGTCCTCACCTTCCGCCTGACGCAGGTCCTCACCGGACACGGTTGTTTCGGGAGGTTCCTGTTCCGGATAAGGCGGGAGGAAACGCCCGGGTGTCACCATTGTGTGGATCGCCCGGAGGACACGGTGGAGCATACGGTGGAGGTCTGCCCGGCTTGGGCGGAGCACCGCCGTGTCCTCGTGGAGGCGATTGGCGGTGGCGATCTCTCGCGTCCGGCCTTGGTCCAGGCCATGGTACGGAGCGAGAGGGCTTGGGAAGCCGTCACCTCCTTCTGCGAAGCAGTAATGTTTGCGAAGGAGGAGGCGGAACGCGTGAGGGAGAGGCAAAGTTTGCGCCCTCACGCCCCTAGCCGCCGCAGGAGACGCCCTGGGCGTCGGGAATCGCAGGCTGATTCCCGGCCACCGTAGGCGCGGGCTTGCGAACGGCGAGCAATGGGCAGCTCGCCGTTCGATAAGGACCAGGCCCGGGTCGACGACGCGTTGTGTTCCACGCGCGCCTCAAAGAGATGTCAGCACCAATGACGGGGTTTGCTAGGACCGATGCCTGCTAGGGTTGCGGAAAAGTCCAAGAGGGTTACCGTGGCCCCTGGCACAGGCAACTGAAGGAACACGGGTGGGTTTTAGTCAGTAAGAGTCTGACACGCCCTCCTGCTCTGCCCAGAGCGGGAGAAGTTATTTGATGATTTCCCACCCACAAAAAAAAAAAAAAAAAAAAAAGGGTAAGACTTATTCTAGGTATAAAAGTTTGGCGAAATTCGGTGATGCTTGATTGAATTTTGGATTTCGAATTATTTTATGTTTATGAAAATATATTTTGTGAATCATGTTAAGAGGATGGCAAGTAAACTGCAGTACCTACCTTAGAGTCTGTACGAGTTATGGAAAGTTTTTAAAGTAGGTACTATGAAATATTCTGGTGGCGTGTGTATTGGATCGTTGAGTTCCCTTCAAAATGGTTGAGCTGAATGGTGCTGATGCATACGTCATGTTCGTGAACGGGCGCCGTCAGTAAGCACTGGTCGTCTCTTAGCTGCCACGGCTTATTTTGATTCCTGAATTGTTTTTATCTTTTTATTACGGACGCTTTTAACGTGCACGTCTTTCTACATCGTTCTCACATGTATAACTTCAACATGAATGATGTAGCAACTTTTTTGTAACAATGTTTTGATTTAAAAGAGTGTCCATGGAGTTTCTTGCTCGTTCTTCTCCATAGGTACCATAGTAATACTACGCTTTAAAATGGGCAACTAGCTTCTTCTTTCTGACTGACCGACCCCTTGACAATTCAAAAATGCCTGTAATTGGTTTATTTGAAATAAATGCTTTGAGTTTCAGTTTATTATTGTGCTCTATTAGACAGTCCAACCTAGGATTTTAAAATCGACGGCAATTGTAGGTAGCTCCTGCACCAGAGACTATAATATAGTTTGTCTGTGTCTGACAACAGTTAATCACCGTGAATCATAATAATACAACTGTGACTCATCGGACTTGAAACCTATCAATTTAATTTGTAAGCTTAACCGGAATTTGGATCTCTCTTGGGCTTTGGATTTAACGTAAAACACGTATACAAACGAGGATAAAAATAAAGAAACCAAACACTCATGTTTGAGAAGTATCACGAAGTGGATAGGAATCGCCAGGGCAGAATAATTGTTTCGCATGGCGAGAGGTATAAGTAGGTTCGTGGAGATGACGGCCAATCTCGTATAAACTGTTATAAACAGATGCTGAGGTACAGATGGAGATACTATTTGACCTGGTTTAAAGGCTATTGGGGGACATATTTGGATACAAATATTTTGTGGGAGAAAATATAAAATAATTTAATCAATTTCTACTATTTGGAAGAAATTGATGGCACGTTTCACCTTTTACAAATGACGATTATTTTGGGGGTATTGTTTTATTACTTAGTACTAATAGATAGTGCACTACTGCCTTACCCTTCGGTGGAAATAGGCGTGGTTTAATGTATAATGTTGTTCTTTTCAAACTTTGACTATGAACCCCCATTATTTCCTTTATGTTTGTTGATTGCCATCGAAACCTCATAGCCTTATTCATTTAATTTATTCGCCATGGATCGATAAGTATTGTATATGTCGTAGGATAATTTGATACTTCGAATCTTCGCGGAAATCCTAGGGGTTTTGCGAAAACGCGGATAATTAGAATTTAGGTTAGGTTATGTTAGAACAGTGACCATTAGCGCGCGAAGGCGAGCGAGCAAAGCGAGCGTGCCGCGGCAGCGGCCGCCAAGCGCCAGATACCCTTCTATTGTTGTTGTATCATTTAGGTTAGGTTATGTTAGATCCTGACTTTGTCCAGTAAGATTTGATAATTTTTCGCCTATGTCTAATTATCCGCGTTTTCGCAAAACCCCTAGGATTTTCGCGAAGATTCGAAGTATCAAATTATCCTACGACATATATAACAAGCTGTTCGTGCCCGGCGCGCGGCGTCGCCCGGTGTGAATTTCATACAAAAATTGCATTCAAATTTCTGATCTTACCAATGGATTTTCCAAAAAAACTTCTTCATACAAAACTTGTCCTGAGAATTACAAACACAACAAAAAATAATTAGCCAATTAGGTGCAGCCGCTTTGAAATGATGCGCGGACAAACATTTTCGGCAATTGATTTTTATTTAAATACTTATGTAATTATTGTTAACTTTTATTTTCTGCTTTTCAGGTCAACACCCCGATTGGTTGGCTCTGATGCATCATACAAACTGAGCCCGTATGAAAAAGAAGCCATGAATGCGGTAAGTTTTGAAATTTTCTTATTTTTACATAATGTAGCCGAAATGTGTTGTAATAGGTACATCATTACTTTAATAAACGAACTATTACCTACTATACAGGGTTGCTGGTAATTCGGCGTATTACTTGCAGGGCGCGATAAAGCAGCTAAAATGCAAAAAAACTAACTCCCCATGTATGTTCAGAAAGTGAGTTGCTTTCGAAAAATTTAAAATGTTAGGTTTTTCACGAAAATACCCAGATTTTCACATTTAATCCTAAATAAAAAAGTTACTGTTATGGTAATAGTTGTAATGTTGACTGTTAAACGAAGCTCTCAAAAGAATTAAACACCCCCCACAATACATAACAGTTTGATATCGTAAGTAAAAACAGGGCAAAGAGAATTTATTTTTTATCGATAATTTTTTTTTTCTGACCATACATTTAGAGTTAAGCTTGTTGCATTTTAATTGTTTTATCATGCCTGCAAGTAATACGTCATCTTACCAGTAACCCTGTATAGTTTCATAGCAGCCATCAAAACAGATTTTTCTATAGTGGTGCAAAAACTGACAATGATAGAGAAGTGACTACGAAAGCTCGTTTTCTGGGTAAAGACTTAAATATGATTAAGGTTTAATGGAAGATGGAGATGTGGCTTTCATTGGTATACGTTGGGTTAAAATAAAGCATTAGAGTGTTGCAGGCTCGTTCATTATAATTAACTACGAGAAAACATCGACTGAACAATAATTTGTCGGCATTTGTTTACATATAAATGAAAGCTTTAGTTCCAATACAGAACGCGCTCAACCGAAGATAATAAGTAAATAAATATGAGACCACATCCACACAAGGTCTTCAGGTCCCGAACTAGGTAGAGCCTGTACTACGGTAACCTGATGACATATATACTTATATACATATACACACCCAGACACAGGTCAAACAGACATGTTCATGCATACAAATGTTTGACTTGTCCGGGGATCGCGAACCCGGGACCAGCGGTGCAGAAGGCAGGGTCGCTACCAACTGCACCAACCCGTCAGTTATCAGTGGATTAAATGATATGTAAAGTAAACACAGTTATCTCCAAGTTATTGCGTACTAGACAAATAATAACATAATAATACGGCACGCATGTGCTTTGCAGATTATGGTGGAAACAAGGTGGAAGATTTTGCGGAGCGACAAAGATATATTACAGTCAAATCTTTGCTTTATTCGTGGTTTTAATTCAGAACAGCGATACCTATTACGCTCAACAACTCACAAGTGCAATTGCAAGCACAAGAGACTTTTGAGCTTAGTCTCTCTTTGATGTGTGTAGCATGTAGATTTCCATAGGCAGCTGTCATTTGTTTGTTGATCATCCATTAGAGAAGGTAACATAAAAAAAACATTTTTACAAAAAAAACACTACAAAGTGAAAAATAACTTTAGTTTCGGAAGTCGGTGTCTTTGTATCTGTGTTTTAGTTTTTCCACCGACTTCTGAAACTAAAGTTATTTTTCACTTTGTAGTGTTTTTTTTTGGATGTCGGTTTTTTTTTTTGTAAAAATGTTTTTTATTTTTCACTTTTTAGTTACACACCTACACAAACACCAATTCGAAAACGACCGTCTTACACGACGTCCACGTCCGTTTGAAAGCGGTTTTTTTTTTATTGTAAAATAATTTATTGTTAATTTTTTTTAAATTGCTCGACCGATTTCGATAAAATTTATATGGGACCACCTCTGAAGTATGACCTACCAAACAAAAAAAGAATCATCAAAATAAATTCATAATTGGCGGAATGATCGCGTAACAAACATACAAAAAAAAACACATACAGTTGAATTGAGTACCTCCTCCTTTTTTGAAGTCGGTTAAAAAGTGCATCAAATCAGTAAGCTGACTTGACCTTTAAGATTATGGTGTCCGTAAGATATATATTGTCATTGACACCACCGTCCTGGCCCTTCAAGTTAGATAACTTTTGCAGACATGGTTGACAATTATGTGCGTCAGACACATGAAATGACAATTAATCGCAATGGGTTTCATTTTGACATTACACCCCCGTTCATTGCGTTATTTACGTTACTGAGCAGACGAATTTTTCAAACCTATGAAGCAATGGCTTAGATATAACCTTCAAAACCCATGGATTGTTATTGAAGGTGTGTTACGCAATTAGGGTGGCTGATTTACAAAAAACACGCACTGTTGAAACCCGCTCTCGCTTATGCCTCAAACGTCGATTCCGTGCGTTTATAGAATTTATTGACCAATTACGTAAACTATTTATAGCAACCGAATGGCTATTCGTCTATAGCATATTGCAGATAACATCAGCATAATGTTAGAAACTAACTGACTTGTTGCAAATAACTTCTCGGTGTAATGGTCAGTTAATTTATCGATTTTCCTATATCAAGATTGCAGAACTAGTTTTTCTCAATTAAATAATTTCTCTTTAACGAGAATAGCTATTTCAATTCTCTATCTCGTTAGCTATACTTTATTGATTTCATTTGCAATAAAGTAGATTTTCTGTTGTCTGCACAAATCTGCTTTATTATTAGTTTTTTAAGCCTTTTTAAGATGAATGTCCTACAAATCCTACAATGCTTTTACATAAAAAAAACCAGTAACAGGGTTGTGGAGGTCAGATAAGCAGTCGCTCCATGTAAACTACTGGTATTCAGCTGCATCCGGCTAGACTGGGAGCCGACCCCAACAGAATTGGTAAAAGGTTGGGCAGATTGCTTGAACGCTTTTACATTAAAATGTCAAAGGGTCAAGTATTGTGTTATAACTATATTTCACAAAGATTAAAATTAATATATATATAATGCAACTAACTATTTACACTAGGTACTAAATTAAACTATGTATTTAATTTAATTAATCAATCATGAATGACTAACTAAATACACAAATAAATATTTTATATTTTCATATTGTATATTTTGTCATTAGTCGTCTGCTGAATGATTATAAAGAAGTGTATAGAGGCATGAGAACCACGGCATAAAGTTCACTCATACCCATAGTAAAGGGAGGATCCTCCGACCAGACGAGTGTTGTCTCTTGTGGGCAACTGCTCAACGATTGTTGTCGGGACGTTGTATTGTATATGCTAGTTGCGCAGTAAACTCTGCTTGCGCGATGCAGGATTTTGCGTGACGTCAGTGTGATGCGTAGTTCGCACATGGCTATGTAGATACCACTACAAGTGTGACCTTAAAAAATAACCTGAAGAATATTTTTCTTCTATTTCTTGCTTTCATATGATTTAAACTTCCATTCCCAGCCCCAGCTGCTATCTACGACACGTAATCAAAATCAAAAGTCATTTATTCAAACTGGGCTGAGAATCAGCACTTTTAGAACGTCAAAATCACATAAGACAGTCCCCCCAAAACGCCCGCCCTTCACCACTTCCTAGTGCTTTAGCTGGGAAGAAGAAGTGGCGGAACAAACTCCCCAGCAGCATTGCTGTCTGTTCAGTTAGAAGAACTGGATTCTATATAGTAATATGTAATTAACATTACGAAACACTAAAATATTAAAATTATTTGCCATAATGTCAGCTAGCAAATAAAACAATAGTTCTGTTCAGTAAGTATTCCGCAGTGTCCCATTCGTTAAACGAGCGAATATTTGTATAATGGTATTAGTTTATTAGTAATATATTATTGTGTCCTATATAAATGAGAATGAAGTGGTTTTGCGGCCACTGCGTTCCTAATATATTTCCATTATTGCCCATGCTGCAGAGAACGTTATGAGTTCCATAGTTCTATATGGCTGTTGATAAATAAAACAACGTTTTTAATCATTAAAAACAGCCGACTGCCAAAAAAAAACACTACAAAGTGAAATATAACCCCACACCAATTCGAAAACGATCGTCTTACACGTCCACGTCCGTTTGAAGGCGGTTTTTTTTATTTCAAAATAATTTGTTGTTGATTTTTTTAAACCGCTCGACCGATTCAATAAACTTTAAAAGGAACCACCTGGGACCTTTGAAACAAAAAATAATTTTGCAAATCGGTTCAGGCGTCTTCGACTAATCGGTGAACATAGATTATAAAAGATTCCGACGAATTGAGATCCTCCTCCTTTTTTGAAGTCGGTTAAAAATAGTCTTCACGAGTTATACTTAGCTTAATAACCAAAAAACGCCTTTTACTACCATAATCACGATGCTTAGCACCTTTCATCCCTATGCGTGATTAGCAGTAGACAGGACTTTGCCGTCCTTAATAGCAATTTAAATCACCTCTGGGTAAATTATGACGTAGTATTTTGCCGACTGTTAAATTTGTATGAAGTTGAAATTTTCTGTCAATAATATTTGGACTTTAATATGACAATCACCGATTAATATGTCTGCGTGTTCAAATTAAATGTAATATAAACGACCATCATCCCGCTATTTAAATAGGAAGCTCTTTTGTTAGTCCCGTTGGTAGTTGACCTGCTGTAGGGGCGATTAACACGGATACGGCGCGGCGCGACGCGGTTGGCGCGAACTTTAGTTGTAGGGCTGTGAATAATTCAAGAAGTTATTTTTAAACTAAACTCTTATTACAATATCGAACTACTAAAAGTACCCACAACTTAGATAATTAATTGTATAGGGCAATTACCATATTCACTTCGCTTAGCAGATGAATAGACGGGCTCGTTAATATATTGATCGCGACCTACAGAAAAGTGGACGCTGCTAACTTTTTGGCTAAACCCTTTAGGCGCCTTTTACGACGCCCTCTACCTACACAATAACAATTTATAGTGATTTATTCCTCGTCGGGAATACCGCAGTACGTTTTTAACAGTGTAGCCTACTAGCTAGGCTACACTGTTAAAAATATACCCTAAAATACCTTTACATTAATCACATAATGGTTTTATCTGAATTAGTTTCATTACTTAGAACCAAAATAAGAGTATTTTAATTTCCGTGCCCACGATGACACCTTATTTCTCTTCATGCCAACCCTAGCCCCCAAACAGTTAGTGCTTGTAAACACTTTTTCACGCTATTCTAGTGCATAAAATTAGTTTCACACAAACCTGAACTGCTCAAGACCTTACCGATTAGGGCTGGCTATTGTTACATTGTTGCAATTAAGGTCTATTGCCCGCAGTCGTACCAATTCAGTGAGGCGCCAATCCTTACTGGAATCGTCTTTTGTATTTTATTGGCACAGAGCAGGAGATTCAGTAGTCCCAGTATCAGAAAAAAAATAAAAATAATTTGGACTTGAAATTTTCAATGTACTTATTAATGCTCAGCTTCTGAAAGTATATCTAATGGCTATCCCAACAAAAGTTTATGAAATCATTGAACTGTTAATACATCTATAGTTCTGAAAACACTGATTCTTTAGCGATATATTAGGTTTAGTACTAAATTACAGGCCCTCACTAATACCCGCCATGTTTTACTACTCAAATGGGTAATTAAATTATAATGGTCCCATAATCTCTGTCTTTAATTTTTTTTTTTTACGGGCCGCACCAAAAGATTAATATATTCTTGTGGGTCCTAGAATTGCATTCGGACTACATAAAAATCTCAACCTTCAAAACGGCAACACTATATTATTTCTACTTACCCCTATTTCTAGAACGACAATTATTACATAAGTTGAGAGTCAGATAGAGGTAGAGGTGCCTTTTTTATTTTTTTTTGTGGGTGGGAAATCATCAAATAACTTCTCCCGCTCTGGGCAGAGCAGGAGGGCGTGTCAGACTCTTATTGACTAAAACCCACCCGTTTCCTTCAGTTGCCTGTGCCAGGGGCCACGGTAACCCTCTTGGACTTTTCCGCAACCCTAGCAGGCATCGGTCCTAGCAAACCCCGTCATTGGTGCTGACATCTCTTCGAGGCGCGCGTGGAACACAACGCGCCGTCGACCCGGGCCTGGTCCTTATCGAACGGCGAGCTGGTTGACCTGCGAGATTCCACATAAAAAATAAAAAAGCCATGGTCCACCGTCCATCTTCCCGTCGACCTCCCCAGTGGCGTCAGCGTGGTTTGTTACGCTGACGACACGCTGGTCCTGGCGCAGGGGAGGTCGCACCAGGCGGCGGCCGAACTAGCGACACGCGGGGTTGCGACAATCGTCGAGAGGATCCGGCAATTGGGACTCGAGGTGGCCCTGCACAAGTCCGAGGCCATGTGTTTTCATGGTCCTCGGAACACCCGTCGGGTTCCCAAATAACGGTAGGAGGGGTTCACAGAGGTAGAGGTGCCTAGTTTCGTTAATTGTTCAGAGTGATCTTACTCGTATATTCTGCATGTGATTGCCTCTGTAATTACAGTATATTTTAAGTAACAAAGGATTCAGTTACAGTTGTCCTTTGTGCTGTTCCTGACCATTTGGGAATGAAAAGGGTATCGGCTCTTATTTTACGGATGTTTATAAAGGTAAAAGGTAAGGTTAGGCTTTCTAATTACATTGTGGTTTCGATATAGGCAAGAATCTTCTATACCAAGGCAATGCTTGTACAATTAAGGAGGGGCTCGTGGCGAAATAATAACTGCCGCATGGGTCGATCGGAGCTTTTTTTTTTTTTTTTTTTTTTTTTTGAGGATGGGAAATCATCAAATGACCCCTCCCGCTCTGGGTGGAGCGGAAGGGAGTGTCAGACTCTTACTGACTAAAACCCACCCGTGTTCCTTCCTTGGCCCTTTATGTTCCGGGTCAGCGGTACCCCTTTTGGATGATCCCGCTTTCCCGGCAGGCTTGGGCCCTAGTGGGCCCCCTCTTCGATGCTGACATCTCTTTGAGGCGCGCGTGGAACACGTACGCGCCTTCCAGCACGGGCCTGGTCCTGATCAGACGGTGAGCTACCCATTACTCACCGCCCGCAGGCCCGCGCCTACGGTGGCCGGGAGTCGTCACGCGGCTCCCGACGCCCGGAGCGTCCACCGCGGCGGCTTGGACGGGAGACTCTCTCCCTCTCCCGTCCCGCCACCTCCTTAGCTAGCATGACTGCTTCGCAGAAGGAGGCGACTGCCTCCCACTCCCCCTCGCCCCGGACCATGGCTTGAACCAGGGCCGGGCGTGAGAGGTCGCCGCCGCTGCCGATCGCCTCTACGAGGACACGGCGGTGCTCCGCCCATGCAGGGCAGGCCCCCATCGTATGCTCCACCGTGTCCTCGGGGCGATCATCGCAGTGGTGACACCCGGGCGTTTCCTCCCGCCTGATGATGTGCAGGAACCTCCCGAAACATCCGTGTCCGGTGAGGACCTGCGTCAGGCGGTAGGTGAGGACGCCGTGACGCCTCTCTAGCCACTCCTCAAAGAGGGGTCTTACCGCCGCTATCGTGGCGTGCCCTGCGCTGGGTTGCGACAGTCGCTCCTTCCATGCCGCCATGAGATCGCGCCGGAGGTCCGTCCGCTCCGCCGCGATTTGCCGCGGAAGCGGGGGTCGATCGGAGCTTAAGCAACGCTTGTCGCAGTCGGTTCGTGGATGGGTGACTATCCATTACACATAGAGACAGTAAAGCCGTTGGTCCCGGCTGTCATTCGTGCATCTCTGACAGTCGCTAAGGGTAGTCAAAAGCCCAAAAGTCTGACAACCAGTCTTACTAAAAGGTATCTTGTTATCTACTAACTGGGTTGTGAAGGTCTAATAGGCAGTCACTCCATGTAAAATACTGGTATTCAACTGAGTCCGGTTAGACTGGAAGCCTTAAGTATCATTGTTGGGAAAAGGCTATGCAAATTGAGATATAATATAGATATATTGATTGATAGAGACACACACAAACACACACACCACAGCGCAAGTCCAACGCAGTTAGCCATTTCAGCCGAAAACGTATCATACATGCTGGGCATCGATCACTTATTTCTTTATTAGTGATCGATAATGCTGGGTCATTAATAGGTACTAGTTAAAAAATGAAAGAACGAAAATACATCATCGGGCTGTCCGTTGAACACACCATGGAATTGTCCTGTGTTGAGTTTGATAAGCATGCTATAATATGCGAATATAGACTTCCAAGTTACCAGAATCTATCTGTGTTTGATTCTGTAATAGAAGATGTGTTAAAGAAACTTAGTAGTATCTAAGTCAGTAATCATAAGTGGCGATTTTAATATTAATTTATTAGAAAATAACTCGAATACTGGCAGATTATTAAGTGTTTTTAGGGGTACTCCGTTTCTTCTCCTAAAATTGTTTGTCCGAAAATCACTATCCATAGTTTGCTAAAAACTTCAGTAGCCATAATGTTCACAAATTCGAAATTTTGTTTTACATAATAATTATCTTTACTTATAAAACTATTCTGTCACAATATCGAATACTATAATAATTTGAAAGAAAAGTCACTTATACTGTAAATACTTTTTTAATCATAAATACTTTTTAATCATGAACACTTAACCATACAGTACCCAATAGTCAGATACACAGATAGTCTTATGCTAGTCACTTGGTCTATACCGCTCGATAGTCCAAGGAATACTGCCCCGCAAAACAGTGTTCGATTTACTTAGAAGCTCTGTGTCAACGTAACAAAAGTGGGGCAAAGCGCGCGAATTTTAAGTCAATAGATGGACGTTTATTTAACTAAAATGGTAACCGTTTGTTATAATAATCACTAATGGTTTGTATTTGGATTAAAGTTAATTACTACGTGTTTAATCATAACATACTATTTAAATGCAGTATTATGTTTTATCGAACTAAATTACCGTTACTAGTCAAGTTGCGTATTAATAAAACCTTGAAATATCTCAATTTATTTTGGAATTGCTTACATTCGTCCATCCTGACTTATGAGTCGCGCCCTCGCGATGGACATACAAAAAATATTAATAAGTACAAACAACTTAGTTTATGAAAATAAAGGATACACACAAAATACAACGAATTGGTGTAAAATACATTTTGTTTCGTTACTAAATGTGTACTTACTAAATAAACAAAAATAGTAATTATACTTTTTC
This sequence comes from Brachylomia viminalis, assembly GCA_937001585.2. Taxonomy (NCBI): domain Eukaryota; kingdom Metazoa; phylum Arthropoda; class Insecta; order Lepidoptera; family Noctuidae; genus Brachylomia; species Brachylomia viminalis. The sequence goes on along the minus strand of OW443302.2, from coordinate 4,529,154 downwards.
GAATGATTTATGGTTTATCTGAATTAAGTTATCTATTAAATATCAACAATTTAATAACAATGAATAATATCATAAAACTAAATTTTTATCTTATCTATCAATCACAATCAACCAAGTACATTAAATAACATTGTTTTGTAAAAATAGAACCAAATTCAATTCCTTCTCGATAATCTTAATTCACAATTATTTACACTCGTCTTATCACACTACACTGGAACCATATTGCTATATATTATCACAATACTCAGTACAACAATCAGTACAATAGTCAGTCGAATCTCGGCGATTAGTGCTGTTTCACTATACTACCATACTGCCATACTACCATACTGCCATACTACCATAGTGCCATACTACCATACTGCCATACTACCATACTAACCATAAAAGCAGATTGTAGCCTCTAAAGGCGTTTACCTCTACTACCATACTATCTGATTAACTAAGCTGTACTATTCGAAACTAAGTACTAATAACGAAACTGGCCTCCTATAGGAAATTCACTTATATTCATAGTGTTCAACATAACAAATTCATTGAAATACTTCCACAATTTAGTGGTCTGTATCCATATCCGAATGATTACCATCATCGTCTTCATTACTCTCGTCAACCGACTGGTACACAAGCCAAGGGTAAATTTTATCTACCGAAAAAATTCCTACATATTTTTGTTTACCCTTTTTCTTTGTGATAGGCGTGTCCTCTACCTCGTATCTGTCATTCTGTAATAATTTGGTAATGCGGTAAGGCCCTAGACATTTTGGAACTAATTTCTTACTCTTCCCTTTTTGACCTACTTCTCTTTCTACCCTAACCAGCTGTCCTACATCAAACTGACGCGGGGGAATTCTAGCTTTATCAAAGATTTGCTTTTGCTTTTCCTGAGTACGTACTATTTTGTCTAGTGCTTCGTTCCTAATATCGTTACGATCGTCGATCGTCGTATCGTTATCGTTCGTTATGTTACTGATATTAGTATCATCATTTTCCTGAACTGGTAAAGCCAGTCCACTCTCAGTCAACCCTTTTAGACGCAATCCAAATAACAATTGAGCTGGGGTTTTACCTACTGCTTTATTGGTGGTATTATTTAAACCCCATTGTACTTGTAGCAAATACTCATCCCATAGTCCTTCGTCTTTTCCGAAGGTCATAGCCGTTAATGAGTCTAATACCGTCCTATTATAACGCTCTACCTGACCGTTTGCGCGAGGAGTAGCGACCGCATTTAAAATATGTTTCACACTTTTTTCTGACAAAAACTGTCTGAACTTTGAGCTCGTGAAAGTAGTGCCTCTGTCTGTTATTATGCGAGAAGGTACACCGAACAAGCTAAAATATTCTTTAAAAACTGAAATAGTTGTGGGGGTTTTCGTATTTTTAACAGGCTTAAGAATAATAAATTTCGTGAACGCGTCAATAAGGGCTAATATGTACTTATTCTGCGCGCCTGTATGAGTGGCGCGCGGAGGCACTACGCCGGGGGGAAACCCCGCTTCCGCGGCAAATCGCGGCGGAGCGGACGGACCTCCGGCGCGATCTCATGGCGGCATGGAAAGAGCGACTGTCGCAACCCAGCGCAGGGCACGCCACGATAGCGGCGGTAAGACCCCTCTTTGAGGAGTGGCTAGAGAGGCGTCACGGCGTCCTCACCTACCGCCTGACGCAGGTCCTCACCGGACACGGAAGCTTCGGGAGGTTCCTGCACATCATCAGGCGGGAGGAAACGCCCGGGTGTCACCACTGCGATGATCGCCCCGAGGACACGGTGGAGCATACGGTGGCGGCCTGCCCTGCATGGGCGGAGCACCGCCGTGTCCTCGTAGAGGCGATCGGCAGCGGCGGCGACCTCTCACGCCCGGCCTTGGTTCAAGCCATGGTCCGGGGCGAGGGGGAGTGGGAGGCAGTCGCCTCCTTCTGCGAAGCAGTCATGCTAGCGAAGGAGGTGGCGGGACGGGAGAGGGAGAGAGTCTCCCGTCCAAGCCGCCGCGGTGGACGCTCCGGGCGGCGGGAGCCGCGTGACGACTCCCGGCCACCGTAGGCGCGGGCCTGCGGGCGGTGAGTAATGGGTAGCTCACCGTCCGATCAGGATCAGGCCCGTGCCGGACGGCGCGTACGTGTTCCACGCGCGCCTCAAAGAGATGTCAGCATCGAAGAGGGGGCCCACTAGGGCCCAAGCCTGCCGGGAAAGCGGGATCATCCATAAGGGGTACCGCTGACCCGGAACATAAAGGGCCAAGGAAGGAACACGGGTGGGTTTTAGTCAGTAAGAGTCTGACACTCCCTTCCGCTCCACCCAGAGCGGGAGGGGTCATTTGATGATTTCCCATCCTCAAAAAAAAAAAAAAAAAAAAAATATGTACTTATTCTTTCTTTTGCTCTCATTGAATGGACCTAGGTGGTCCGCATGTATGGTGTGAAAAGGTTCAGATATTTTCGGAATTGGATGTAAAAACCCGGACCTCTTTCCAGCCGGTACCTTTCCGTGAGCGCATTGAATACACGCTTGACAATACTTTTTAACAATTTTATTTAGTTTTGGGAACCAGTAAGTGGTTCTAATTTTGTCTAAAGTCTTCTCATAAGAAAAATGACCTATATCATCATGAAAAGCACGTAACACTTGCCATCTGACACCTTTTGGCACATACCATCTAAGTCCATCGTCCGTTATTTTGTAGACTACTCCACGTTTTAAAATAAAATTTTGTTTTGTATAATTAATTTTATTTGAATCTGTATCATCTAAAACCCGTTTAATTCTTTTCGTCTCATCATCATTCATTTGTACGGTGGTTAACCAATCTACAGTAATATGGAAAACTTGTAAATCAACAGGGTCGGTACTGGAAGTATTTTCTTGCAACGGGTTCCTACTTAATGCATCTACGTGAGTCATAGAAGTCCCTGGTCTATAAATGATATTAAAATCAAATTCCTGGATCATACTCCACCAGCGAGCAACACGCGGAATCATATCCCTTTTAGTAAAAGTGGCACGTAAAGAATTACAATCAGTAACGATAGTGAATTCTAGCCCTATTAAGTAACATCGAAATTTAGTTAAACTATTTACAACCGCCAAGGTTTCTAATTCATATGATGAAAAGTGTTGCTCTTCTGGTGAGGTACGCCTACTAAAATAAGCGACTGGTTTCATAACTTGATCATCCTGTTTCTGTAAGAGCATGCCACCTACACCGTGTTTACTGGCGTCCGTATGCAACTCGGTAGCAGCATTAGGATTGTACAAAGTCAAGATTGGTCGGGATACTAACTTAGTTTTTAACTGAGTAAATGCGGTCTCTTCTTCTTTGCCCCAAGTCCAAGAAACATTTTTTTTTAGTAATTGAGTCAATGGTCGAGCTATTATCGCAAAGTTTTTAATAAAGCGCCTAAAAAAACTAGCCAAACCTAGGAATTGCCTAACATTATGGACATCTTTAGGGGTAGGAAATTTATCAACTGCGTCTATTTTACACTTACCCGGTTTTATACCATTACCCGTTATTTCAAAACCAAGAAATTCGATTTTTGAATGGAAGAAGTTGCATTTAGATAGTTTTAATGTAAGACCTGCATTTCTAATTTTATCAAATACTAATTCTAGTTTTTTAAGACCATCCTCAAACGAAACCGAGGGCAAAAGAACATCATCCATGTATACGACGACCGTGTCAAATCTTAAGTTATCAAGAACTTTGTTGATAGTTCTTTGAAACACCGCTGGTGCATTTGTCAGACCAAAAGGCATCCTATTAAATTCGAATTGCTCTTCTGGTGTGACAAAAGCAGTTTTTTGTTTGTCGTTTTCAGCTAACTCTATTTGATAGTAGCCTGACGCTAGATCTAAAGTTGTATATAAAGTATACCCCGCTAACCTTTCCATCTGATCCTCTATCCTAGGCAAAGGGTAGTGCTGTTTTACAGTTTTCCGATTTAAAGCCCTGTAATCTATACAGAGACGCTTCTCGCCGTTCTTTTTTTTAACCAAAATAATTGGACTTGCAAACGGCGAACAAGATTCTCTTATGATACCACATTGTAGTAATTCGTCGGTCATACCCCTAACCTCTTGTTTTTCTTTATGTGACAACCTATAAGGTCTGTAAACTACAGGTTGGGGGTCCATAAGATCAATGTTCATTGTCTCTACATTAGTACAGCCTAACTCGGTCAATTTAGTAGCAAAACAAGTTCGATAACGATTTACGACATCCAATAGTTGCAATTTCTGATCTCTGTTTAAGCTATCGTCCAGAGATAAGTCATTTAAATGAAATGGTTCTAAAGATCTTGCAACATCAATCTTATTTATATTAGGACAACTTATAATTTTTATTTGCAAAAATTGCCCTCTAGCTATCAGCTGGTCTTTATTAAAAGTTATAACGTTCGAGGAAATATTATCGACTAATAGTACACCTTTGCCATTTTCAATTGAGTAAACACCCTCTTCTATATTATGTTCTAAATTAGGGAGGGACCTATAACTACCGTATACCAAAATGGAACCAGTTATGTTCGGAGACGAGTCAACTTCTACATAGGAACATCCGGGTAGAATTGAACTAGATTCTTTTGAATATAGTTTAACCACGCCAATAGTTTCTGGAAATTCACGGGTGATTATTAAATCACTATCGGTTTTTAAGATTTTAACCCCCAATCCTTCAGTAAATGACTGACCAACTAACAATGGGTACTTTAAAAAATGATCAGGTACAACAATAATATCTAATTCGACAATGACTCCTTGAATTTCCAAAACTACTAGACACCGACCTATTGCATGAACTACTGCTCCACCAAAACCCGTCATTGCCACTGAATAAGTTCTATCCCATTTACCTAATACTGCTACAGCATCGGCGTTTCTAATGAGCGTACATTCGCTACCTGAATCTAAATAACCTATTTTTTTATGACCGTTAATAAGAACAGTTTGTACATATTTATCATTTATTTTAGGTTTGGTAATTGAAATTTCTAAGACAGATTTTGCTTCTTCCTTTTTACGATAACATTCATTAGAGTCGTGACCAATTATAGAACAATTTGTACATTTCTTTAATGGTTTTGTACACTTATTCATAACATGGCCTTCTTCCTTGCAATTAAAGCACCTTATTGTATTTGATTTATTATTAACAGGTGCTTTATCTTTAGTCGGAAATTTCTTATAAGGTCTCTGAGTATTATCATTTCTTTTGGCTATACTTTTTGCATTGCGTAAGTATGCCAAAAGTTTGTCAGGGTTATCAAATTGAGCTGCTTCCGCTCCTATCCTAATGGCCCTATCGTCTATACCAAAGATCACGCACTCTACTGCTCTTTTGCCCTTAATTTCACACCTATTAAGTAATGCCATTTTGTCATAAAAATAATCCTCCAAGGGTTCCCCAAACTTCGCTCTTTTTTCCAACATATCCGAAAGCATTTGACCGTAATTTTCATCGGACGGAAAAGCTGCTTTGAGTTTTTCTTGCCACTCAACCCAGGCGTAATTGACAGTTGTAAGACCCTCGTACCATCGCTTTGCATTACCAGTAAGTTTAGGTAGAGTATTGTGTATAATTTGTCGGTCAGTCCAACTATATATGCTTGCTATTTCATTTACTTTATTTATCCAATTATTTATGTTCTGATTTTTAGAAGACGGGTCGAACTCAGGAACTACATTAAAATTACTTATTCTCTCACTACTCCTACTTGAGATTTTATCAAGAAAATTGGCAAATTTAGAAAACACATCAGTTGTAGGAAATGACTCACGTGCACTAGTTCGATTGCCCGGCGAACGGGTGTCTCGTCGACGACGAGGATCCCCGCTTCGCTGGTGATTTCGTATGTTGCTCCTGCTGCATCTTGACCGTGATCTGCAATCTTGGCTGTGCCGTTTCTCCTGTGAACCAGGGATCACCCTGGTTGGACTGCGACTCCGATGAGTTGCAGTCCTTTCCGGCGGCGGCGTCTCGAGCCGTCGAATTCGGTGACCAGGGCTCCATACACGACTGCGCTTGCGGCTGTGCCTGTAGCTCAGCCTGCGGCTGTGGCTGCGGCTCTGCCTGCTGCACTGGCTGCGGCTCTGGTTCCTGCTCCGCGTCCGGCTTGGCCTCCGGTTCCGCCTACCCAACACTGGTGATGGGGTTCGCGGCGGTCGAACCAAACTTCCATCACGACCGCCATCCATTTGTAGACCTGGTCAATAAAAATATTATACGGACACAGCTATCCTTTTAAACCATCTAAATGGCTATTTACACAGTTTTAAAAGAAAAGATCACTGTAAAACATGAATCATAAGGTCATGAAGGTACTTCTATATTTTAGTGTTATAATCACCACGTACTAAATTGGCAATGGCGTATTTAACGTAACTTCGTAATGATTATATTTCAAACCACAACGACCGTTAATATCATAAAAGCACAAACAATTGCAATAGAAATGAATAGAGTATAAAAATGCTAGTACCATTCAATTAGCAAAAATAATATCAGGTATGTTAAAAAAAAATGTAAAGATAAGATTCACACTATGTAATTTGAAACGTAACAGAGTATAATAGGTAAGGCAAAGCACACTTACGTGATCTATCCCACTTCTGAACTGAAAGAAAAGTCACTTATACTGTAAATACTTTTTTAATCATAAATACTTTTTAATCATGAACACTTAACCATACAGTACCCAATAGTCAGATACACAGATAGTCTTATGCTAGTCACTTGGTCTATACCGCTCGATAGTCCAAGGAATACTGCCCCGCAAAACAGTGTTCGATTTACTTAGAAGCTCTGTGTCAACGTAACAAAAGTGGGGCAAAGCGCGCGAATTTTAAGTCAATAGATGGACGTTTATTTAACTAAAATGGTAACCGTTTGTTATAATAATCACTAATGGTTTGTATTTGGATTAAAGTTAATTACTACGTGTTTAATCATAACATACTATTTAAATGCAGTATTATGTTTTATCGAACTAAATTACCGTTACTAGTCAAGTTGCGTATTAATAAAACCTTGAAATATCTCAATTTATTTTGGAATTGCTTACAAATTGAATCTACAAATTTTGCATGAAATAAAGTCATATGTTCTAAGTATTGTATTGTATAATGTTTATTATTCCGAATGTTCATTTATAATAAAATTGTTGGCTGTAGTTGCTAATAATTAGGTTTTAGTAACAGAAACGAATCGCTGTAAATCCGACTCCACGCAGTCTTGTATGCCCTACCCCTAGAGTGTAATTTAGAATCGCGTAGGCGTGGAGGGGCGAAGCGGCCCGCGAGTTGAGGAGCAGGTGGTTGTAACGCTTGCCGCCGCGGCTGAGGCTGGCCGGCTAAGCCGGCAGCAAGACGAAGCTGCGGTGGTGAGCGTTAAACCATCGGCGACGATAAGCTCGCGTGGGGCCGCCGGAGCGTAGCGCCGGAGCCGTGACAGAAACCATGTCTGCTGCATGTTGCATGCTCGCTTGCATGCTGCATGTTTGCTTGCATGCTCGTTGCATGCTGCATGCTTGCTTGCATGCTCGCTTGCATGCTACATGTCATGCAATATTGTGCGCTGTCTTATAACTCGTATCTACGTAACGCATGAGAGAAGTTCATAGCAAAAGCTTTGTCATACAAATTTGTTTTAAAAATATTATTACGATAAATAAATTTTAAATAATTTGAATTTAGAACATAAAACTTTAATTGAAAACGGTTTTATGTCTTTTGTGTATTATTGATTGTAATATTTATGAAAAACAAATTTAGGGAATATTGTATTTTGGAATTTCAATTTATGGCATGTGATAATATCACATGCCATAAATTGAAATTCCAAAATACAATATTTATGTGACATTAAGTTCGGGCAAGTTATCATTCGGACAAATGATGATTAGGAGAAAAAAAAATATGGCACTTAAGATTATGGATAAAAAAGTTAGGGAACACAATAGAGAACCATTTTTAGGTCATTAGATTTTTCCAATGTTTTTATTGAACCAACCGGAGTGACAGCATCTTCTGCCACTTGTATAGATAATATTTTTTTTTATTGTGATCACTTAGACAAACAAATTTTAAATAAGTTGCCATCTGATCACAGTGGACAAACAATAACATTTTGCTCCTACACGCCTTTACAAAAAAATCAAATAAAACTAAAACAAGCATATTACAAATTAGAGGATTATATCCAAGATAAAAATGCTTGGAAACATGCTGGTCCTGCTCCATAGGACAATCTAGAGTCTAGACAAAATCAAAGTGGTTGCTAATTTAAGTGTATAATTTATAATTTTTATGACATTCATTGTACATTCTGTGATTACTTTAACTCACACACAAACTTTAACTTGTTAAAATTTTAGGAAAATCATCTACTTGTTCAATATGTGTAAATATGTGAGCACCATGTATAGTATCACATAATTAGTCAAAATCAAAATCAAAGGTTAAAATTATTATTATTAAAATTATTCAAACTAGGCTGAGAATCAGCACTTTTTGAACGTCAAAATCACATAAAACAGTCCCCCCAAAACGTCCGCCCTTCACCACTTCCTAGTGCTGCAAGCTGGGAAGAAGAAGTGGCGGAACAAACTCCCCAGCAGCACTGCATGTTTACAGTTTACATGTCATTGCTATATTTTTAATTATTTTTACCTATTATGGTATAATCATTTTTTTATTCTAGGTGCATCTTCTTCTCATATAATTATACAATCAACATATACAAAATATTGTAAAACATTTTAAAAGAATAACGGTGGAGTTTCTGGCCCATTCTTCTCCATACGAAACTACCTTTTGGAAGGGGCGACTAGAATCAATACAATTTTTTTTTTGTAATTTTTGTAAAACAAGTCAAGTGCAACTCATTTGTTGCTCACATTTTATTATAGGTCACAGCAAAGAAACTAGAATCGTGTATATGGGGCTTTGTCAAAAAGAGTTTCTAATTATTTTTTCAAATGCAGGTTCCACTGTGGCAGAAATCCGTTAAAGGAATAAGCCTAGTATGTCTTTTGTGTATCCGTTAGTGACAAAGTACAATGTTGCGCTGTCCCTATAAAAGACTAACAAAAGTTTTGTATTTACCTACCCACATACAATGTGCTTCAAACAAAGGAAAACCGGCCCGTATACCATTTGAAATATTTACCTACAGCTGTAACACGTATTTCGTAATTTCAACAATATCACAGCCACTCATCATTCCAAAAAAATATACGCTTTAACAACATTTTTTTTAAAAGTGCTGATCACTTTGAAAATAAATGTTCATAAATTGCTAGCAACGAATTGTATCTAAACCAAATCGAATATAATTCGATAAAATTTTCTTCTTACTAAGAATTATATACCATTACGCATGTGTTCTAAAGGGAAAGGCAGAGGTGCACCAGTAGCACAACCTACATTTCGACAGAAGTTATATTTAAGTCCCGTGTAACAGGGGGCGAGCCTAGCTGCCTAACTTGTGACAGGTATGGTTTACGTGGTGGAGATGAAATGATACCATGTAAAATGTCAACATAAAAAGTATATTTTTATAAAAGAAGAGAAAGGGGGTAGGTTGGTCTAGTTAGTCGATTAGAAAATAAATATATACACGGTGATAACCATGGCTAAGGGGCGGGAAAGACGCATGAAGGTCGCGCCGCTGAGAAGCAGCGACATGAGCGTGTACTCGTCATGCGAGCATAAGATGGTGTGCCTTCTTGCCACCCACCGGCGTGTGCGGTGTGCAACGACGCTCAGGGCCGCCAGCCTAGCGGGTCTGCCGCGGGGGTGACAGGATAGAGGGAACAAGAGATCGCTAACAAGACGAGTTCTCCTGTGGTAACTCAAGGTCATCTGCATTGCGTTGAATATAGACGTTTGCAATTTGGTCTTATGGAAGTAAACTAATAAAATATTAAAAAGAAGCCTTAACTACAATTAAAATTATTATATTATGCAATTTATTGTACAACGTCACAAGCATCTAAAACAATTATGAAACAAGTAACCTTTAACCTCTTCAAAACAAAACTGTAGGTATGTATCTATTTATCTACAGTGTGTGACACTGTACACATACATGTTTTGTCTAGCCATAACATGTATACTCTGTGTACTCCTGCACAAAAGTCTGCCGGCAATTTTTGCGGTGGCGAGGTTCCATTAGCTCATCAAGACGCTTTTGTACCCAGACGTGGCGGAAACAGAAGGGATTTGATGTATAATCTGTGAGGACGCCCTATGCGCACCTACCACGGGAAGTCGAGGGAAAGGTGACGTTTTATTTAGAGAGCTACGTTTTGTCGATCACGTTGTTGACGATTTGGTAACAACGATGCTGTAAACAGGTTCGGGAAGCACGACTTAAGCATTTATGCTAACTAACAGGTTAAGGTGGAGTAACTTTTTACACAGGTACCCAATTTACAATTTAAAGTACTTGTTGAATGCACTAACCCGTAATTAAACTGCGAAAAGAGCACTTTCAAAGATTTTTGAAAACCATCAGTCTTGTAAATGGGCCTAAATTACCAATTTAACAGAGCTAAACTACAAAAAATTGTTTTCAGATTAACAAAAAAAAAAAACGCATTGTTTTTATTACCCATGACATCTTATACAATTATTGGTCTTCACAAGAACCCAACACGTCTAAAAACCATAATTTCAGCCGAAAGACGTCCACTGCTAGACACAGGTTTCCCCCAAATACCGCCACTTCCACCAGTTCTGTGTTTCTCGCATCTTGCGGAAAACCTAAGTACTCTTCAACAATAGAGCCTCCGAAATCTTCACAAGTTCTAAAGCCTCTTGAATCTAATATTAAATCCAGCAGATATAAACAACCCGTTCCTTAGTAAGGGCAACACCGTCAAAAGATACGTTTGAATAACTTGCAGCAATAATCGCTGATTGTGTCGTAACCAAGTTCGCTGGTACATCACAACGACTCTTTTGTGGTTTAATTGTACGTAGTTCTGTTGTTAATGTTTAGCTATGAACGGAAATATTCAGATCCGGGGTAAGGGAGGAGGAGGCGAAGGATTTTTCATACATTTGACATTTGAATTGTTTTGAATCATGAAAGTTCCTTTTTGCCAAATAAATTTTGAAATAAAAACCAATAAATTTTGACAAACACTAATATAGCAATCCTAAGGGCATGTAAGAGAGGTCATTTGCAACCAAATGGCCCCTTATGACCCCAAGCAAGTGTCAACCATTTTCCAGTAATTTGACATTTTATATTTTTTTGAAGATATCTTGTATCTTATCGTATCTCTTGGGATAGCTGAGAAGTTGTACATATTTTTGGTATGTTCAGTCGATAAAGTGTATCCATGTTTTTGGCAGATGTAAACCATTTTAGTCAAATAACCTCCTCAAAATGATGAAAATAGTGTGCTCCGATTTAAAAAATATTAAGGATATTGTCACTGTATGGTTGATTATTATGCAGATAATAATAATTAATAAAAAGCAAATTGAGTACTCGAAAATTGTTGACATCTGCATAGGGGTCATAAGGGGTCATTTGGTTGAAAATGACCTCCCCTACATCTCCTTAATGGATTGCCACCATTACCAATAACCCTGTATTCATATTTGAAGTTACCTCTTGTGTATTTAATTCGCACTTCCCAGTGACGACGGAGACGAATTTGTAATTAATTGATCATCTAATGCAAATACAAGCCCAAAAGCTACACATGAAACACAAATCAAATTACATACATAGGTACGTACCTACCTATACAGAAACCAAATACCACTCCACAGCGATACATTTCACTCAAACCAAATCATTGTTATTCCAACGACCACGAAACGATAATGGCGATTAGTATAATGAAATGAAAACATTAGAGCCAAATAAAGACAGTCACGGGGTAGGCAGATAAATGAATTTACACTCTATTAAGTCGCAGTGATTCAGCTAGTAGGTATAGAGGGAAGGAGGGTCGTGGCGCCGTAGGTCGTACACATTATGAGGAAGGGATAGCAAATATAATAATCTTAGGAGATGATCTTCCATAATATAGAGATTGAGAGAAATGTTAAGCAACGTTTTTAGAAATGGCTTATGATGAGGTAAATGTAGTAGAAAGAATGGAGTCGCTAAATATGGATTACGTAGAGATCAAAATGAAGTGTCGTTTTTTGCATGGTGATCAATTTCAAACAATGGTGTAGTTAATATTATCTAAAAGAGGGGCTCAGATTACAGCAGAATTCACCATAATAATATTCAGTAGGTGGCCTACCGACATTTTCGATTTGAAGAATCTTTATTGTAAAATTGATTATAATTCGAATTTCATCCTAAACACTGATGAACAAACAGCATAAAATGCAACATTGGCACCTAATCATTAAGTTGTATTGAAGATTTCATCATAAAACTCGGTCACAGCTGACACTGTGGAATGCGGACTTGACAATAATTACTCAATGCCTTTGCTTCATTCCTTTTTTACGCCAATCGTAAAAAGACGATAAGACGAGAAATGTCATTGGTTTATGTCTCATATTGAGTGTTAAATGTTAATACACTTTAATTTCTTGTTGGAACGAGAGGTATTCCGTTTAAGGAGGAAGAGCCAGGTTGCCCACGAAATTTAAATTTTCTTACTTTTTTTTTGCAATTTGCAGGTTAGTGTCAGGTTGTACATTGAACAAAATATGATTCACGACCGTAACCAGTCAGTATTTACAGAATTATAATCCTATTGATGGATATTTGATGAAATTGTCATTCAATAGGATTATATGAACTATGTAGCCGGTAGCGCGGTAGCCCCGCACGTTGTCAACTTAAATACAGTATTTTATTAACATTGATTAATAATATATTCTAGCGAAGCACTCACAACCGACGTGCTTGTATGACTAGGTGTATGAACGTACACGAAGCAAAAATAATATGTAAGGATAGTAGCCAGTAAGAGCAATGGTGGCCCAGTGGTAACGGCCACGACTTACGAGTTTTATGTAGTAGGTTCGAACCCAGACAGGTGCTTTACTTTGTGTAAATTATTTCATCACCACTGCTCTCAAAACGGTGAAGGAAAACATCGTGAGGAAACCGGCATGTCCTAGAACCAAAAATACGAAGACATGTGACATCTACCAACTCGCACTGGGCCCGCGTAGTGGATTACGGCCCACTCCCTCTCACAGAGAGGAGGCCTGTATCCCAGCAGTGGGAACATTATAGGCTGATTATGATGTAACCAGTGGCGTTCTGTAGTTTCTGCCTACCCTCACTCAGATGGTGTGGGTTTATGTATATATGTAATAGTTTATTCTTGAGGAAGCTGTAAGTAGGATAATTGTCGCGATACGGAAATCACTGTGTCCCTTCCTAAGTTCATAATATTCTGCTACCCATGTGCTAGCCGGCAGTTCTGCTTGCGTGTTTAACGAAAAAAAAAAAAACTTTTGGTCCCTACATTTTGACGAGTTCTGCAAACATAAATGTAGGGAACAGCTGATTTTTTTTCGCGATTTCATATTTGGTCCCATAGTAAAAGTTGTTCATAATGATGAGTACAATGACCCCTTAAGAGGTTGATGGTGTTTTACCAATAACCCTGTATAAGTTGTGTTTGAAGTTCAATGAAAACAAATGCTGTGTTCGACGACACGTTTGGTGTAGTGGCTACAGTGGCTAAGTGTAGTCAGCGAAACCAGATGGTCCTGGGTTCGAATCCCGGTAGGGGCAAATGTTTGTATGATGAATATGGACATTTGTACCCGAGTCATGGATGTATATTTATAACATGTATGTATTTACGAAAAAAAAAAATGTATTTAAGTAGTGTATCAACCATCTGGTATCCATAACACAAGCCTTAATTAAGTGCTTAACTTGGAACTAGATGGTGCTGTGTGCAATGTCAGACGATATTTATTATATTTATTTATTATTTGTGTTGTTTATAGTTGGATCTAAAGACGCTCATGTCAAGATACAGAAGACAAGTAAATTTTAATCAAAAACAAAAACACAAAAAATATATACTGTCAACCCATATTACGACCAGGTCTATTAAGCCATAATAGTCATTTGACTCTCATTTACCTTGACGTAAAAAATATATATCAAACGGGTAACGTTAATGCATCGCGCTGGCAATCTCTAAATCGAGGGGTGCATAATTTATCATACAGAGCCACTGCCTTATATGTGAAGCTATTTTGGGGTTTCGCAGCTAGAAAATGTCAGGTGGGAACGCTTGAAAAAGTCCTTTTGACAGCGTTAATTGGGTGTGATATTTTAGACAGCGTAAAATAACTAGAAGTATTGTAAAATGGATATACTTTTGTTGCCGGTTTTTATGTATGTTTGCTTATAAATAACAACAATAATTTTGTATCCCATGAAGACAGCATTATTATTGCTATTTCAATTACTGTTGTAAAATCTAGGTCGTTTACATCATCGACACAAAATTCTGATAACAAGTAAGTAAGTACATAATCATATTTTTGTTTGATACATTGATTTCAATTCTTTAACTACTTACTTACAACTTTCCCAGTACATAATAAAAAAATAATACATTAAAATTATTAACATACGGAATGACGTAGATATTTCAATCGCCTCTCGCTTGCCGTATTTTTTATTACATCACACGTTTCTGTGAAGAATGAATTTCAAATGGTGTCGGAAGTTTGTGTTGGGGGAATAAATCCTAGCCCCGTACCATGAGAAACAATTACATGATGTCTGCATGAGAAATTAAGTTCAGTCGAGTTGGGTGTGAGATTCGATATTTTTAGGGATTTTGGTCGGGGTGGGTTATATTTTGCACCATACATTTTACAAAACAACGTGCCCATGTCGGGGCCTATGGCAAACTCATTTCATACATGTATCAATCTGTCAGACCTCTTGACAGGCTTCCACGATAGCGACAGACCGCCACGAAGGTCTGTTAAGACGGAGGAGTTCGTACACTTCTATAGGATAAGATAGAAGAGAGGTGTGATACGTCCGTAGGATCAGGTGACTCGAATTATAGAATAAATCTAAGTATTTTGAATATGAAGATGAATATAAGATTAATGTAATTGTTTGCATCACTAACTAAATAGATACTCTTTTGTCAATAGCAACCGCATGTGAAATAATACTGCGTAATTTTTGTTGGTCCTTCGAGTCGAAGATTGATTAAAATGTCAAGACTGTTCTCTAAAATCACGAAGAACAACAATATTAACTAGTAAAACCTCTAAGATAACATACCTTAATATATGCAGCGCCTCAATATAACCCTTGACCTATGTCAGCAAGTCAAGATTGCGACTGAAAAGAACTCGAAGCAAAATCGTATGAACGATATCTTTTCGACTTTAGACAAGCAACAAGTAAGGAAACTAGGTGTTTTAGGGTGTTAGAAACTTGAAAGAAATATAAGCCTTGAATCGGCCTGTAGTGTGATGTATGATGTACTATTATGATATCAAAGACGACTCTTATATTGAATTGCTCTGTTGAATCGGATGGTTACATTCTGTGCTTTGATAGCAAAACTTATGGTTAAATACTTACTGTACACAAACAGTAGGTATGTCAGTATAAAAGCGCTGCCGAATTGAAATATTAATTTCTGTCAAACCTTTTGACAATTCGATATTTGAATGTTTTTAGAACATGACTGTCTTTTGTTCCTTGAGGTGTGGTCTTCATGTTTTCTTTGTATTTTTTTTATTTTTTATTTTAGTTTTCTGTTTTGTACGTGCCGTGATCAAGTCGTAAAACAAGTAAATATGTAATCATACAGCATTACCAATCTAAGTTGTACCTTGCCTGTCTGAAAACACAGTCGCAATTTCGCTGACTGACGTCACGCCAGCAAAACGACCACCGGCGACATTTTTTTTTATCATTCCCCACCGCAGTAGGAACATCTATCAATATCGTAAATTTTACTATAACAACGTATTTCTGGTTTGCCGGTGGCGTATGTCTGTGCGTGCCAGAGTACTAGGGGAGCAGAAATTAATAAGAGGAAACGCGATTTTAACGACTTCCAGACAAATTGATGCGGAACGATCATTTGTTACGTTCGAAGTTTGGGGCCGTATTCTGTTGGTCTCGGTGGAATTCAAAGGTGTATGGTGCGATAATGACGTTAATTAATGTGAAGATGTGTTTTTACTCATATATTTATCCATTCTATGTTTTAGAAATTCGCGTTTCATCTTAATTGCTATGCTGATAAAAACTAAAAAAACGTGAAAACTTTGTGGAAAAAAAAATCTTGATGTACCTACCTAGCATTCCATTAGGTATTTCAAAACTGCAAGAAGATGCACATATAAGAATTGAACAATAAATTGTGCTAGCCGCTACTTATTACATAATACTAAATAAAACAAAACTTAGGTAAATCAATGATTTATGCTATTTCAGGTCACAGGGTTCCCCTAGTTTAGGTGGCAGAGTTTTTCATTATTTGTGCAGCCTTTTCCCAAAATCCAATGTACCTATGTAAAATATATTGGTATTGTATACAAAGGTATTTTGTTGCAATAAACTTATTTTATTATTGTATATTTATTTATTTTCTACTCCATCTTTAATTTCTGTCAACACCTTCTAAGTTCTATCGTAACAGAATACGTCCACATTTTGTCAGCTGGCCCTCCCCAACTAGTGTAAACTTGATTTGACGTCCAAAACAATATGGCTTCCATCTGGCAACTGACAAGAAAACAATTTAGCTGCTAACTATTAGCAACTCCCCAAGGAATAGCAAGTTACGCCTCTCACAGAAACAAAAACAAAAATAGATTTTACTTACAATATATTTACACGCTAATTTGAGAATGTAGAAAAAAAAAGCAGAGTTGAGGTATCAGCTGTTTGGCAACAAGTAAGTTGTATCTATGGGGTTGACTTTGTCAAAGAAATCTTTTCTTAGAGCCGAATTTTGCGCGGCAAAAGAATCTATGATTATGGGATATTTTTGGAGAAACCCTTGTGGAGACAGTTTAAAGCTGTTGATGTGTTAAGTTGATCCATTGCTGATCCTTATTGGAACAGTGCTTAGATTTGAGGTTCAGTCGTGTAAAAACAGGGAAAATTTTCTTCTTGGTAAAAACTTTTTATTTTTATTTAAGATGGGTTTGCTCTTGACTCTAGTCTAGGTCGGTGGTGACCGAGACAGAGTCCACGATGGAGTGAGCTTACCCGAAAGAAGTCTGTTCATTCTCACTTTGCAGAGATTAGGGTTGTATGCGTTCGGAAACACAGACGCAGGTAGAGAGTTGCATTTTTTTGCTGTGAGCATTACAAAAGACATTCGGAACCGCTCAGTACGATTTGGTGGAATAGGAACTAGGTAAGGATGGTAACTTGACCAATGGA
Organism: Brachylomia viminalis; assembly: GCA_937001585.2. Taxonomy (NCBI): domain Eukaryota; kingdom Metazoa; phylum Arthropoda; class Insecta; order Lepidoptera; family Noctuidae; genus Brachylomia; species Brachylomia viminalis. Next base: position 4,511,761 of record OW443302.2, on the reverse strand, counting down.
AGAAGGGGGCCGGTGGAATGAGGTCGTGGAGTTCTTGGGCATACTCACCGAAGTACAATCTGTAGAAGACCAACAAGCAGGCAACCTTGCGGCGATGAGCCAAACTGTGAATATTGGCATCCAACAGTTTTACGTCACCAATGAGCCTCTTAGCTCTGCGTTCCACCGAGTCAAGCGCGGCAAGTTGGTACTTTGCTGAGCCATCCCAAAGGTGGCTGCAATACTCAATACAGGATCGGGCTTGCGCTTTGTAAAGGGTCAAAAGCTGCTCAGGCGTAAAGTATAGCTTCATTCTATTTAGGATGCCCAGTTTCTTGGCCACTGTTTGGGATTTGTACTCGATGGTGGCGCCGTAGTTGAGACCTGACGTCAACTCAACGAAGGTGTTTGGTCGAAACGACTCCTTTTAGCGGTTAAAAGACACGCCTGTGCTTTCGTGGCGTTTAAAGAGACTAAATTGTCATCACCCGACTGGGAGAAATGGCTTAAGGTTCAATTAGTACGCTCTACCATGGCCTCTCGCAAGGAAAGAACCTCGGCCCCGCTGGTTTTTGTGCTAGACAAGTATCTCTCTGAAATAGTACTGTCATCTGCGTATCCAACAATACCAGACTGAAGTAGGTCATTGATGTGCAGCAGGAAAAGAGTTGCAGAGGAACTCTGGCATCAATAGCCATAAGGTCAGAGGAACAACCATCAACGACTACTCTGATCGACCGTCCACTAAGGAAGTCTGATATCCAGCTACAAAAATCAACTGGGCTGCCACAAGCTGGAAGCTTGCTGAGAAAACTAGCGTGCTAGGCCCTGTCAAAGGCCTTCGAGATATCAAACATCCTTCTACGTTACGAAATTCTAAACCTACATTACTTTAATTATTTACCTGCACAAACACCGACTAGATTTAAAGCTCTAAACAGTCTGCAGAGCGCGAAACAGATGAAAATGATGCAAAAAATAGTAAATAAACAGATGCAAGTTATTTACATACAGCGAATTCTCATCGACGATGCGAGCAGCCTCGTATCACGTGGCTAGTACTATGGGTTTGCGAAAGCAATAGTAGTGGAAAGAGGAAAATCTTTAGGAATATGTACTGAAAACTTCATAGGTACACCGAAGCAAAGAAAAGATGATCTGAAAGCAGATAAGACAATCTAAAATGTCACTACACTTTAAAAATAGAAAAGTATGGCGGTAGAATTAGATCCTCGGTTTCGGTTTAAAGAATTTTATTCTCAATAAGAACACAAACAGTTCATTTATTAAATGAGATATACAAATAAGTCATGCCGTTAGAAGGTAACATAATGACATCCTGACTGTTATAAGTTCCTTAATAGTATGATATTACTTGCATCATTGAAGACAATATCAAATCACTTCAATTTTGTTTATGATGAATATTGTTATAGAATACCCACGTCACTTTGCGTCACACATCATACAAACAAACCAACCCACCAACACGCACTGGGCCCGCGTGGTGGATTACGGCCTACCCCCTCTCACAGAAAGGAGGCCTGTGTCCAAGCAGTGGGAACATTATAGGCTCACTAAAATAACTTACAAAGAACACTGGTGGAAAATATGAACTGCTGGAAAGCCGCTCCCCCAGGGCATAGCAAAAGAGTTTCTTGGATAATACTTCGACTTCACTCTTCCATTTCAGTTTATTATTAGAAGAGAAAGAAGAAAACGTTCACACAGCACACTTTCTAAGCAACACGAAAGAAACTCACCCAGTTCTCACTACCACTAGTAGTATCTCTCCACTCAGCTCTGTCATAAATGATACAGAATCAACTCAGAATTTGCATGCGGACGAGACATGTTTGCAAATCATATGTTGCGATTTACCAAGACTAGGTACATATGTACTTAGTACGTTTGCTTTCCTCCGAACTGCTCGGCTATTCATGCTTAATATCGGGAATCTACACCTTGTTTGGTTTTTTGGGCGTTCTTTGGGCGATGTGTATTTTGGATGTGTGTTTTCAGCAGTTTTGAAGTTGGAATCAGTTCGTTTGGATGAATAGTTATCAGATTATTCTTCATGTGGGTTTTATATTAAATCAAATTAATCAATGGCCCATTGATTGATATATCTACCAATTTACCACCTAATCACCATTCAATATTCAATAATGGTAACGGCCGCGACTTATGACTTGTAGGTCGTAAGTTCGAACCCAGACAGACGCTTTACTTTGTGTAAATTATTTTATCACCACTGCTCTTATAACGGTGAGAGAAAACATCGCGAGGAAACTGTCATGTCCTAGAACCAAAAGTTCGAAGACATGTGACATCTACCAACCTGTACTGGGCCCGCGTGGTGTATTATGGCCCGCTCTCTCTCACCGAGAGGAGGCTTGTGTCTCATCTCTTTTTCTCCACGGAATCATGATGGCGTTAACAGGTCATAGTACGGCCCCTGGACTTATAGTTAATAAATAAGTCTGAAATCGCCAACCCGTCTTGAGCAAGCGTAGTGATCAATGCCCGTGCCTTCTCTGTGTGAGATGAGGCCACTGTCCTGCAGGGGGACACTAATAGGCTGATATTATTATTATTATTATTTTAATGGTAAAGTATTTAATTGGCTGTGACATCCAACTAAGTGAAATCACCCACTAGACGAAGGGATTACAGAAAAGTTGAGCATTTTTTCTATTGGGTACATAGGTACTTATTTAAAATCCCACCGACCAAGATGAGAAGATAACAATATGACATTTCACTGACTTGAATGTGCCCTGGCGGCTGAGAATATTATGTCATGCCCACTGAAATGTGTCGCTGGTGGTAGCGTAAGTATTGGATCATTAAGTTCCCTTCAATATGGTTGAGCTGAATGGTGCTGATCCATACGTCATGTTCGTGAACGGGCGCCTTCAGTAAGCACTGGTCAACTCTTAGCTGTCACGGCCTTATTTTAATTCCCGAATTGCTTTTTATATTTTTTTATTACGGACGCTTTTAACGTGCACGTCTTTCTACATCATTCTCACATGTATAATTTTAACATGAATGATGTATACACTTTTTGTAACACTATTTTGATTAAAAAGAGTGTCCATGGAGTTTCTTGCCCGTTCTTCTCCATAGGCGCCTACTACGTTTTGGAATGGGCAACTGGCTTCATCTTTCTTACTGACCGACGCCTTGGCAATTCAAAAGTGCCTGTAATTGGTTTATTTGAAATAAATGCTTTGAGTTTTCATCTCTGTTAGAAATAAAATAACAGTGCAAGAGAAAATAGACCTTTGGAGCCTTTTCGTCTGCGAGTAAAGTGTCTAGCTGGGAATTTTTGGCGTGTAGGAAATGTAGTGAAAGCACTAGAAAACAGCATTTTGAACAAAGTCCATGTGTAGTTTGATTAAAGCGTATCCGAGTGTTTAAATTGTAATTAGGACTCCACATTTGCTGAGAAATCTCAAAGTACCTACTGACTAAAGTTTTAGGGACCAGATATTATTCGATAATTTAGCCTCCATCTCTAGTATTATAGGGTCCTACGCTGATTTGATGCATTGTATCCATTCTATTAATTGAATGCAATGACACATCGTCGTTCGTTTTATAAAGTTAGGCATATTCACAGTTCCAAGCATTTATGTCCAAATGTCCATCTACTTTTAGATTTGACACAATAGATGAATGGGAGACAAGGGAAGGCACCAGTTGAAAAGACCTTAAAGGTATGATCAATCCAAATATCAATGTTGTGAAACACAATTCATGATACCAATCAGTAAAATTGTTTAACAGGTTACCTTTTGATGTGATAATTTGTATCTGAAATTCAGCCACAAATTATTGTTAGTGAATAAACGCTCATGACCATGAATATTATTGTTTTGTTTTAGTTGCATCAACTAAAACAGATTCTCAGGAATCTATCAACCCCATCAACGACGAAGCATTAACATAAACAGCACTATCATACCGCGCGTTACCTGGAACACTCGAACGGGCAGACAGACGTATAAACATTGTCCGTCGGTAGATATACAAACGGACGGTAGCTGATGCTACCAGCGGCTGTGACTAATGAAGTGTTTGTTATCATGAACTCCCACTGTATAATGTAAAGGGTGATCCTGTGAAATGTTACCTAAGAGCTGATTTGGTCTGGCGAATTTAGCTACGAATTCCCTTGTGATGTTAAATGATAAATGATTTTATATCTGTAAGTAGGTTTGTACAAACACTTTTAAACGTCAATCATATTTTTTTAAAGTAGCTAAGGAAGAAATTCATTATAAATACATATATTTAATAAGATGTATATATAATATATATGAAGAGATAAAATTTGTAGATGTTTGAACTTCTGATCCTAACCCAATTTACTAGCCCTAACTCATGTGACTCTTGGGATGGCGTGCAATAGGAGAGGCCTTTGTCTAGCAGTGGACTGCTGTAGGCTGACGATGATAATGGTGATTAGTTTTATGACAGTTGCGCGCACATATTATCAAAGGCCGGCGGCGCGTGAGTCGTTGCCCGGAATGTTATTATTTTATAAATATTGTGTATACAAACATTTGGAACTAGGTATTGTTTTTATTTTATTTCTTATTGTGTTATTTTATCTTAGCGTTTGCTGCCCCGGTTGACGACATCACGTCAACGCCGGCGTTCACTGAAAACGAGCGCTGGGCTCTGCCTCGCATAAGGTCGTAGATGGCCATTTTGCGTGAATATGACGCAAATGTTTTCTTTTTTGTGTTCGTACTCTGCGTCATGTTTACCACAAATAAACGGATATCTTTTCTTCTTCTATGATGAACTACACTTTTCACTATAAGTTTGTGAAGCTTTAGACTTCTAAAGCCCCACCCTTAATTATAGTTCAGTTTAACTCTGTTACTCCTCTTTGCTGGGAAGAAAGACCACCAATATTGGCCCTTCGCCTAATGTCTTAAGTGTCAGTTTCGATTGCCTTACTAGTTCAACAACTTGGAGTACCTACAGATCGCTGTAGGTAGGTGCTGATGTTTAATTACTTCTACCGTAATCCTTAAAAAGTTTAATCTGCACCAAATTAATCTGTCTGGATCAAAGGGACAAATAATGCAACTAAAATTCCGGTGTCAAATAATTTAGATATAGGTACAGTTGTGTATTCAGCAAGTTGCAGAGCCCTCTTTGTGCAGTAATGATGACGTGGTGTCGCCCACCGCACTTATTAGTATAGATATAACAGGGATGGAGAGTTACTGGATGTGGACGTGAAGTAGAGACAATGCAATGACATTTTATAATAAAGGTTTGTTGGTCAAGGATATTCGTTACACTGAGAATACATAAATTGCGATATGTTGTAGCTGATATCAAATATAGCAAAATATATATATTGAAAGGAATGTAAGCTGATATGTACCAAAACAGAAAGTCGATACTGATCATGACAAAAATTTTGAAAGTCGACAATCTACTTTAAGTCCATTCTGCAGTGTGTTTCAATTCTTTAATTTTTAAGCTGTACTTATATAATATCCGTGTTTACTCAAGCTATTTTCAAGTTCAATAAAATACACTATGGCCACATCCAGTCACAACTGCATCTCGTACAGAATCATCTAGACAAATTCACCCTCCGACATTGTCGCTTTGATCTGGTACTGATGTTTTGGTTTCCACTCAGCACCCATACATCGAGGGGACACACTACCTAGCTATCGATGTCGCCTACAATTTGAGACCTCCTCGTCGGTGATTAATTCCTGGTACCTTTGTGTAGGTGTCACAAGTATTTATTGTTTTTTTTTTTATTTATGAAGGACTTTTGTTTAGAAATTACTCAGATTTACGCCTTTTCTAATCAAAAGGGGCACCCTTTTGATAAGAAAAGGCGTAAATCTGAGTAATTAAGAGTAATTTCATTTGAAGATTCTTTTCAATTTATTTATCTTATGCGTTCCGAAATGTGTGTAATCTGTTCAGATTCATACGACCGTCTTAAAAATTGACTTCTTAAACAGTGCAGCATGCAGGTCACACATTCATTACGTCCAGGTCGTGTTGAAAGCCTCTTAAAAACGTTAACGACTATAATTCACTCAGTGTTACGTACTGCACACAGTTTCTGGGACGTTAAGTCTTAATAAACTGTAATAAAAAACCGGAAGATACTAAATAAAATTGTTTTAAAACATGAGCTAGATGATTTTATGGTTTGACAGAGTAATACTACTGTATGGACTATTAATTAATCATAATTTTCCAGATAATAAAATCCAATTTGTTAGTAAATAAATACACAACTTTAACACTAGAACAAAAAAAAATGAAATTGAATCGAATTTCAATTAAATTAATTAAAATTAATTAATTATATTTTTATTTTAATTATTTTTTTTTTTATTTTTTTAATTGATTGTTTATTGTGAAATCCCATCAACGTCAGTAATTATAGTTGTTAAAGTAATACATTTCTCTTTCTCTCTCTAACTTTCCCTTATCTTCAACAACAATTAAAAACTGTACAATAAATAATAATACAATCAAATCTATAAATGATTCCTTCTTACGTGTTTCGTGCTGTAAAATGACTACACTGAAAATGTTTTCATGGAAATTATGTAAAAACGTATTGGGATTATTATGTTTTAAATGCTATTGATATATTTTATGGTCGATTCCGAAAAATTTTCCGTATTAATTGTTAGTTACAAAGGTCTTAAAACTATGTACACACGGCTACACATCAAGCTATACATTTTCAGTTTACACTGACCTCTTATTGTAAAGAAATCCTATACAATGCGAGATCTGCTTATACAGGAAATTATAGCTTGATGTGTAGCCGTGTGTACTACCGACAAACAACACACAACAACAACAAACAACAACATTAGCAACAACATCAACATCCTTAACATTTTTATTAATAGATAACTGTGGCAAGTTTATGATTGGGGAAATCCACACAATTATTTTTAATTAACTGACCAGACCAACGTTGTCATTGGTCAATAAATTTGACAAAAATTCCATAGAAAAGGGGCGTTCAGTTTTTCCCGAATTTTAACATTTCGCGGGAAACTTTTCCAATTTTTCTCTCCATAAAAACCTAATTCGGAGTATTACGAACATGTTAAATAAAAAATAGCTAAATCGGTCCATCCATTCTCAAGTGATTCTTTGCGTAGGACGTTAGGTTACTTATTCAAATACATTTAGGTCTAAAAAATTATCCGTAAAAGTTTTACCTAAAACCTCTACGAGGTACACTTTATTCTTAGAAATAAAATCCAGACACGCCCGTTCAGAACTATAAAAGCTTAGATTCCACTAAGCTAACGACACATTACCAACAGATGCTGCCAAAAGGACCATATCCGCTTACAAAATCCGCCAAATGTTTATAATGCAATGAGGTAGTAGTAATACTCTTTATTAAAGAACAAACTATCAAAATAAAAACAACGAAGTAGGATAAAAATTATAATCTCACTATCTATACGATATTATGCATAGGGGATAGAAGCCCACAAAAACTAGATAGAGATCGCTTGTCAAGTGATGCGTAGCAGTCAGCTGAGCGCGAAGCCACGAGGAAATGATCATGAGGGAGCTCGATCTGATGTACCAGGGTGGCATAGATGTCGTGGATAATGTTTTGGATTATGAGTGATTGAGCTCGATGTATCGTCGTGTATGTATTTTATTTATTATAGTGCGCTAATGCAATTTAAAAACATTTTAAGTGCAAGTCACTCAATTGACGTGTATCAGTCAGCTGATTGCAAACCCAACTCGATAGAAAGTACCAGGGTTGCATGAAGCGTGGACTTTGTGGCTTGCGTATTTGTCAAGCAAACGTCATCATTAATTATAATGCGCTAATCCGGAAATTAAACTTTGCAATCACGTGCATTATGATATCGAGTTACGACGGCATATAATAATAATAATAATAATAATAATATGAGACAACATCCACACAAGGTCTTCAGGTCCCGAACTAGGCAGAGCCTGTACTACGGTAACCTGACGACTGATATACATACTTATATACATATACACACCCAGACACAGGTCAAACAGACATGTTCATGCACACAAATGTTTGACTTGTCCGGAATATAAAATATATCTTGAATATCTACTAAACGTGTAGTATCGGAAGGTAAACCACATAAGGGAAGGAAGGTATACCGAGTAGTTAGTTTTGTATCCACGAACGTATTGGAACACCTACATGTCTATCCCCAAGCCCCTTAAAATCGTCAAGTCAAACCAGAAACTCTCAGAAAAAATACCTTGACATATAAAAGCCCAACAAAAAACCAAACCACTCACTAAAATTCCATTATCACTTTCAGTAACTTTCCATTTCCTATTATCGCAACCCAATCCGCCCACATAATGAATAAGGAAACATCCAAACATCCACTAGTCGCCGTTACCATGGAAATACATCATAACATCCACATTACTCCCTTCGAGGGTAGATCGGCGAATGTTTTTTATTTGATTTCGCATCCAATTTGTTCTCTCAAGCGCCAGAAGCGGTCTGGCCACGCGATATGATAGGAATTACTTTACTGTAGCTATGCGCGGCGAAACTGTTTTTCATGGTGTGTTGTAAATGGGCTGTTTTAATGTGTAGGACTGGATAGGAGTTAGTACCACACTTTTAAAATTGCAATAACTTTTAAAGTATACAAGATATATTTTCTAAATAAAAAGGATTACAAAAAGAATTTATTTTTTTATATAAAACTTTACAGTCAATAAACTTATTTTAAGGAATGGCTGAAAAAAACTTTATAAACAAGAACACTCCTTTTCAAATCGCTGTCTTACTTTTGACTTTTTTTGTTTTCACATTGAAAAACTTAAAAAACTAAACTTAAACGTAACCTTTACTTATCATGCCTCTTTCACCTGAATAATGTGCAAGAATAATTCCTTTTCTGGAACTAGGCATCAGTATGCGTCGTACCTACTGCAAGAATGGTGGGTGTAACAATAAGAACGATGAAGCGAGGGTACGAAGAAACTGGAAACCATCTGAGGAGCCCTTGTAATCATAGACCATGTTGAGAAATCACCAGCTCATAGCAGTTGAAGTTCAGCAACAGCTTCTTCAGACCCGAAGAGACGCCATTAGTTACAGTACAGTAAGAAAAAGACTTGCTGAAGCAAACCTAGAGCCCCAAAGGCCAGCAAGTGGCCTCAAACTCGAGAGAGGACATCGAGTAGCAAAACTGCGCTACGCCCATGAACACATACAGTGGAGTGAGGAAGAATGGTTAAAAGTCTTGTTCACTAACGAGTCTTGATTCTCACTATTTACTTCCGATGGAAGGCTAAGAGTGTACAGGCGACCTGGTGAGCGATACATTCAAACCTGCTTCACAGAAAGAGTCCAATACAGTGGAGGCTCTGGACTTGTGTGTGTGTGCTTATATCTATTAAGCAAAACATGTTTGCTCACATTATTAACACAGCCATCTTTTATACCATGTTTTTTATATTTTTTATTAAAGATGGGTTTGCTCTTGACTCTAGTCTAAAAACCTGTACGGGCTGGCATCTCTTCAGAAGGTCGCACAGAGCTAGTGGCCATAGAAAATGACACCCTGACTGAGAAAAGATATGCTCAAGAGATCTTTAAAGAGTATGCAGGGCCAAATTTAGTAAATATGGTTGATGGATCGATACTGATGCAGGATAACGCCCGGCCACATACCGCTCGGGTCATACAAGAGCACGTTCAGTGGGTTGGTATCATCTTGATGGCTTGGCCATCAAGAAGTCCTTATCTCAACCCGATCGAGCACGCCTGGGATGAGCTTGGGAGGCTGGTCAGAAGCCGCTGACCACCTCCTATTACCCTCAAGGCCGTAATGGAAGAATGGGAGAATATTCCCCAAAATTGTCTCCAAAACCTCGTGTTCAGTATGTCAAACCGGCTCGAAGCTGTAATCAGAGCCCGAGGAGGCAATACCAGTTATTCAAAATGTAAATAAGCCGTAAATAATACTTATAAATTATGTTTGAGCTTTTTGCCAATAAGTTAAAATTGGGTATTTTTTGGTTTTTATGTTTTTTAAGTTAAAAACGATACTAATGTATGATAAACTAAAATTTCAAAGAAAGTTGATGAAAAATTTGCTATAAAACGTTTTTTTTTTTTAAACTCTGACTTTAAGAAAAATTGCAACTTTAAAAGTGTGGTACTAACTTTTGAAGATCACTGTATTTTTTTAATTTGGATGACTTTTAAGACTTAAAACTAGGAACCCTTACGTACCCTTACTTGACCATTCTCGGTGGATGATTTTGCAAACTAGGATATTCATTGGTAATTTTGCTTGTAACGTTCTGTGCATTTTTTATGGATTGTATAAGCAATTAATGATAGATAGGTACCTATATCTGTAACTTTAGAAATGGTTGTCGACTTGTTGACGAGATGACGAGTTCCAGTGACTATAAATAGGACCGAGGAAAAAGAGCCAGACTGGATTAATGCTCTCGTTAACCTTTAAAAAAAGCCAGCTTTGTCGAACCTGATATTATCAGAAAGGATATCCTTGTCCGCTTCACTGTTAGGAACCCCAAACTTTTCCCGTGATGGAATTATCTGAAGTGTTTCATAGGAAATCGAGTAAAAAAATAATCTCGGAAAGCTATCGTTGCGCCCACGGGCCACGGCTTAGTCGTAGATAATCATTTTGATGTCCATCAAAATATTAATATTGTTAGTAAGGGCTTATAATTCTTCAATCCAGTTAAATATAACGAGTTTTTAATTGTACAAAAGAAAGTTTATCATTTATCATTTATGCAAACAAAACACATTTCACTGATCTCTCATAAGAGTAATTTGTGGCCACCTAAGATGCTAGTGGCGTTTGTCAAGGAGTGAGACAGCGCAGGCTAGGAAAAAAATAAAAAGATACCTACTAGGTTCGCAAAGAAAAACATAACTAGGGATTAAATAGTAAACATATTCAATTCTAATGGCCACAGTTTAACAGTTCCTCAGCAGCACCCACACTCAATTAACAACAAGCCTTTGCAAGTCATTGACAAAACAGCGAAACATTTCAAAAAAGAGATCTATAATGAAGCCCATTCAATATGCGTCTCAGACGGGACAAATCCTCAAAGAATGCGGCCCATATGCAGCGATACTTAATTGGGTCTCAGGTGCGTTCGCGGAAGCAATAACTGGCGCGAATTACATACCCGCTACATTTATACGCACGAGTGCAGACGCCCTTAGTTATGGGCCTCCCGGCCGGGGCATTCGTTATGCGACTAGTCGCGATTAGAGAAATGGAATAGTTTTCCTTTTGTATTGGGAATAAAGAATGTAGATAGAAGTTTCATGGTGTGTGTCTTTTTCTATGGTTTGAAAATGTTGATGCTTTTTTATCGGTTGGATAAAAGAAGATTAGTTACCTATTTTTCTGTCATTTTCTTCTTGTCTGTTTGTATTTATGTGTGTACATAAATGGTTAAATAAAAGATTTGGTGACGTTCAATTTCAGAAGCGTTCAAAAGTGAAAGTGTGTACATTATATGAAACAGTTACAGGGTTTTGCATTGTATGTGTTAGAGAAAAAAAAGGAAAAAACAAATATTTTGTTAAATGCCCCTATCAAAACGCAATTATTTGCAATATCTAAACGCAAAACTTGGGACGGTAGCTATGGAGTTACCAAACTCACGAGAATATGGTATTTCTATTTCTTTAATTATGCTAATTAGCTGGATTTTGGTGGTAGTGGTTTTATCGTAAGTATTAAGAGATTTTTACTACCTCGTTATTTATTAAGACGGGTATTATAGGACAAGACGTTATGTAACGGCTGTGATAATTAAGTTCTGTTCCATCAAATTTAAGACATTTTGAAGAAGTAGACTTTCTGTCGCTTGAAACACAAGGGTATTATTCGAAGTTTTAGAACCAGTGCCTATTTATAAATACAACATGTTTTATGTTAATAAATATAAGTATATGATGTAGCTATGCTTAGTGCCAGTTAAATGAATACACTATTTATAAGTTTTTTGGAGAACTTAGATTTCATAGCAACATTAAAATCTATTGATGTCTTACTTCAAATCGGAAAGGTCTTAACCACATGTGTAGAAAAACGGAATTCTAGTCATGTGGTTTTAACTGTCATATTTGAATGTCACTTCTCTGTCAACGCTACTCTGTCTTGATGTGTCGCTATAAATAGTTGTCAATTCGTTTGTTTACCTACTAGTTTTATTTGTTTTGTGGCGAAGTATAGAACACGAGGATTGTACTTAATCCAGGGGCCGCACTATGACGTGTTAATTCCATCATTGTTCCAGTGTGAAAGAGAGACAGAGCTATACATGACCGATAGCACTATCTCTTTTTCGCAACGGAATCATGATGGTGTTAACACGTCATAGTACGGCCCCAGGTGTGCAGAGATTTATTTATTTATTTATATATTCTTTATTGTACACCACAAAATACATAACAAAAAAAAAAATAACACTACTTATTATATAATGGGCGGCCTTATCGATCTTTATGATCGAGTCTTAAGCAATGCCATAGGTTACAGTTGCTGCTAGTACTTATGTGTAATGAGCATCGTATGATGATGCCGACGACAAGCTTGCCGGCTACTCAGTTATTTGACGAAGTTCTTCTAAGATTAGAATGTGTAGTAATATAATATAAATGCTTTTATCAACTACAAAATACATGTTTTATTTTTGCTTAATCCATGATAGGTAGGAATATGCCGACCAAGATAGCAAAACAACATGATGGGATACCTGGCCTCCCCAGCCTGAATATCTTCATAGGTCTTAAATTCTACATTCGCCTTTGAACCTTGCATACATATAATAAGATATTAGGTATAGGCAAAGACATTTATATAAATCGATGATTTATAAATATCCAGTAGTATTGAGAATATTTGTAGACTGACAGTTGACAAGTATTGTCAGTGATAAAGCCTCAAGCCACGTTTTCACTAGGGGACATGTCGCGGAGACTAATCGCCCGACATCCGCGTCCTCACTACTCAAAGCCTGTCGAGGGACACGAAGATCGCGCGTGTCGACGCTCGCAGAGCATCGACTAGCGACAAGTCCCGCAACTCGTGAATGTCGCAAGTAACGTCGGGCGACGTCGCGCGGGACACGTAAATTTCGTGTCGGACGATAAGGTCGGGGGACAAATTAATGTCCCCTAGTGAAAACGTGGCTTCTTGGACAAATGTCCAGCGACACTATTCGCTTGAAACGTCGGGCGATGTCTAGATATCTTGCCTTACGACCTTAGTCATCGTTTTCGGTATTGCCAGACATGTCGTATGACATCGCCCGACATATAGGGACACGCGTCGTGGGAAGCTTTAAGCATCGGAGCCTGTCCAACCGTATACGATGCAGTACGTAAAGCGATAGTGCGTTGAAGGGCAGCAAACCATCGTGCATAACTTCATGTTGGACGTGTCCCTAGGTCCCATGTTTGGTTGTCTTCATCCAAAAGCGTTGTTTTCTTTGATTTGTATTTTTATATGACGTTTTGTCATTATGGCTGCTTGCTTTGCATAGTGCTTGGAGCACAATAATTGGACATGATGCCCTTCTAGGTGCCCAATATGTAAAGGGCTAAATGCCACTTTTCCCTTCAGTAGCCATTATTGGAAGTATTAATTTCCGCCATCTTTGACTGTCATATTATTTTACCGTTTACTGCATAATTATATTCTTTAGTTTACTGCCATGGCGTCTCTATAAACGCAGTCACCTGCTCTTTATCCCACGTTTTTCTGGCGAAACCCAATATTAAAAAATATGCTGTGATTACCTTTTATCTTAATTTGACCGAGATAAATCTCTTGAGAGTATTTGTACGAATGTACGCGAAGTCGAATACGACACCCAATTTACAAGGAGACCTACCGTTCTTCTTTTTGGTGACGATTGTAATTTAAATAAAAGTGAAGGCAATCAATAACAGAATAGGTTGATTAATTTTATTGTGACAAAATCGTTAAAGCAGACCTAAGCGGAGCTTCCATGGGTTACTTTAAATGCATACGTTCCCGCGTAGTCGCGTAGCCAGGGATTAAAATATTACGATTCAACACAGGATCAACATTAAGGGGGATTGTAATATTTGTATAATATTTATTTTTACTGTTAGACTCTTTGTAACCTAAGCCGATTTTTTATTTAAAGCTAGCGATATGTGCTGGTAAACCGAGTCCGGCGGTCAAAATCCAAAACTTGATAAACAAAAACTTTAATTTTACGACTTCAGGAAAGACGAAAAAGGTTTTACTTTCTGGGCTTAAAATAAAACTGTTTTTTTTTATAAGGTACTTTTTATTGGGTAGGTAGTTAATATAAGCTGCAATGCGAAAAACATCAAGTTAACGTGTAGGTACCTACTCAAATAATGAATGAATTCATCAAACTGCTATCAATTCAAAAGATATCTTTGCCGTAAGGGGACCTCATTACGCAAAATAAAGTTGATTGATTGTTAATATTGGTCAAAAATATAATTTGAGTGAAAGTGCGCAATGGGCTTGAAATAACTTGATTGATTGGGAATGATAACGCCGCGCCGCCACTCCCGCCGCTTAGGGTTGGTGGCCATCTTGTTTTTTTTTTATATTCTATAGATTATAAAATATTTTATTATAATAATGGTAATTAATAAAGCAGATGGTGTTTAAATAGGTATAAGACTGATTGACATTATATACAATTACGTTTGTAAATTATTTTATAATTACCCATACTCAACTTGTGTTTGTTTTGCGAGCAGTGCAAGGGCGAAGCGCTCTACTTACCGATCCATCTTATTTGTTTTATAGTTTGAATTTCTTATTTCTGAGTTTGTACGATAAGGCACTATGCAAAAACATCATGCTTTCTTTGAAGATTGAATTGTATAACCTAAATTATTTTATCCAGAAATGTCACCTACTTAAAAACTTATAGATTGTATCTATTACCTATTAAATAATTAGTTGGTTAGTGGTTCTGGTAACTGAACAAGTGTTTATTTTTTAGTTTCTGTTGATTAGGTATCCGAGTTTTCTAATCACAGGCCTATGTACATATCTAATCCTGGTAACACATCAAAATCGATAAAACGCTTTTAATAGTTTTATCATCCCTCTCAGACCAAAAGGCACAGAGCTGTCAACAGTGACGTAAGGCCGGTTTCATAAATATGTGTGCTCTTAGTGACGTGTAAACTGAGTTGTAAATGTGTGCGTGTGAGTGTATAAGCACAGAGTAAGGTGTAGTTTTGCACGCTTCACTTTATTGTTTGCAGCGCTATATCTTGATTTTTTAATTGGTCTGAGTCATTCCTGTGAAAATAATGATTTCCGACTCGGCAGCCCTATAATAATCGAACTCCGTCCAATAAATTACATCGATAATATCGCGAAATAAAAAAAGTCATCATAAAAAAATACGAGAGCGTGATAATTGGCTTCGAAACATAATTACAGTAGCGGGAATTACTGCCAACCACCAACGTGTGGACAGACCCTCCCAGCGGCCTCATTTGGCAGCAATGGATGTATTTCATCATTAAAACCCTACATTATTTCATAAATTTTCATTAGAGCACGGTTTATGATTTTTCAATGTCTTATTTGCTTCAAAAGGAGAATTCAAAAACTTGTTATGAACACTGTCGCAGCCATCGGTATATCTGTCACGGGAGTGTGGGACCTTGAAAATCGAAAATAGCGTGGTGTAGGGGTTTGAACTGTGTTTATATGATCTGATGGTTTGAAATTTGGTTGCTTGGTTTATGGCTTTAGTGACGACGTTAAAAAATGCAAACCCTCAAATACTGAAATGACAACTTACTTCGTTCTTAGAAAGTCATACTCTCGCTACAATCCACTTTAAAGTGGCAGAGACTGCATCAGACTTAGAGGTGCCTAAAATTTAGATAATTTATTGAGGATTCGACAGATGGACTGTTTTTAGTTATATTAAATAAGAACATAAACGATGCAAGAGTAGTATGTAAGGATCGTAGTAAATGACGTTTTGGAAGTTTCAATCTACCGCCATGGGAAGAAAGCGTGAGTTTAATGTATGTGTGTAAAAATATAAATGTAATGTAAATATGCGTTTAAATGAAATGCTGTTCATTGGTAAGCGCATTTTTTTTGTTTTTGCGATTTTGTTTTTTTTTTTTGTTTATATTCGAGCCCGAATTAGGTTTATAAGGAAAGAAAAATTGTAAAAGTTTCCAAAAAACTGAACGTCTTTATTGCTACGGGATTTTTAAATTTGGACAGGACAACGTCTCTCGGTTCAGCTAGATAATAATAAAAATGAACTATTGCAGAGTTGTTGTCCACACATGACATACTATAACCGTTGTAATACATTGGTGAAGTTACTGCACATCCTCTAGAATTAGATCCTAAAGTGGTCGTCCTTACGACAGTCTTGGGAGACGTTCGTGGTACAAAATAAACGTAACTCCCACGTGGCAAATAAGTGTATCTATATGTTATTGGGTAGTTCATGCGGTCCCGTAAGAGTAGATAGATACTTGGTTATATAAGGTAATCGTTGTGCTATTCGAAAAGCAGTTTCTCTTACATACTTAGTTATCCTGGAGGCTTACCTGTAGGTATGTCGCTTCCCAACTCTGCCGTGTCACGCACATCTCTGCTATCTTAAAATAGTAGAGTTTCGCCTAACCACTGCAAAATAATTTTATACATCTCAAACTATTATCATACATACATATGACTGACCGGTTGGTGCAGTTGGTAGCGACCCTGCCTTCTGAGCCGCTGGTCCCGGGTTCGATCCCCGGACAAGTCAAACATTTGTGTGCATGAACATGTCTGTTTGACCTGTGTCTGGGTGTGTGTGTGGGTGTGTGGGTGTGGGTGTGTAAGTATGTATATCAGTCATCAGGTTACCGTAGTGTAGGCGCTACCTAGTTTGGGACCTTACGACCTTGCGAGGATGTTGTTTCGTAAAAAAAAAAAATACTAAAACAGAATTTTAAAATTTGTAGTTAGTTTAGAGATATTTCTAATGGCAATCTCGTTCAACTTTATTTTTTAACGATTGAATCGTACCAAAATTATTCTTTTATGTTTTTAATTAATGAAAATGTCTGAATACCCACTACATTAAGAATAAATTATAAAACTATATTTTTGTCATATTTCATGGTTTGATAATAATTACTTACCCTTAAATTAGATAAGTTTCTAAATCGACCGTCCTGACAAGTTACACTCATCTCAACTATTAGTTAGCAGACATAGGTGTTGGAATCACGTGGTAATACCTTATTGCGCAAAACTCTTCTAACTTAAGATAATACATGACGCGTGACCACGTTTGTATGAAAAAGTGGTTATGCCCAACACTTTTAATTAGAATAAAACGCTTAATATTCAAAATTTAAAAAAAAAAATATTTGGCCTAATATTATTTACTTCTTTTAAAAACTTGTTCAACAGTAATTAAGTAAGTACTTTATACAATTCACACAAGGAATACATACATTAGTTAATTTAACATTTCATAGACGATTTCCTCAAGGCGCTGTTTTTCAAGATATGAGACTTGTGCGTGACACGGCAGAACTGCTAAACCCACATGATAGTAGAGCCAGCCTTCCTGATTCAGTTTCATCATCTAAATTATCAGCCTGCAGAAGTCTACTGCTGGCCACTTTCTTCTTCAACCCGGACCCACCCAATTCTATTTCATTGCTTGCCACTTTTCGCGATCTTGGCTCCCGCATCTAACTCTCGTCTAGTCCACCAGGGTCGTGGCCTGCGTATGCTCCCATGGCCACTGCTGGCCTCATTATTTAATTATTAAATTTTAATCTTTAGCAATCTTAAACCTTAACTTGATGGTAATAATGTTCATAATATTACGTCATTTTCTGTTCTCATGGTTCTTGACTTTTTATTTTTGTTCGTTGATTTCCATACAGCTCTATTTAAGTTCACTCATGTTCATGGTGGCTAAACACCCCAACTTAATGCTCTATTACTCTATTTACATAATCAGGGGTTGTAAGTGATACGTATACTTTGTAAGATGCTTCTTAGGGGATGTCTACCGCTAACTAATGTTTTAAAGCCTGAAGCATTTTTATCTTTTAATAGCTCTTCAATGAAATAAGTTTCTATTTGGTTTTAACTATAAGGGTGCTTGTGAGAATCATTTTGGCGCATCTCAGTTAGTTATGAAATGGTAGAAAGTGGTTTAGAATAGAATAGAATGTTTTTATTTGCAAAGAATGTAAGTACAGTCCATAAATCAGCTGTTACTAATATTAGGGTTCCTTGTACATTCTACCTTTAAGGCATGCAAAAAGTTGAAGTAATACAAACAATAAAAAACTAGATCTAAATGAATTTCTAACAAAGTGACTCATCGGCAAAAAAATCAGTTACAGAGTAATATAATTTATTTATGAGTAATCTTGTAAGATTATTTTTAAATATTCTATATGGTCGCTCTTTAATATTGTTAGGAATTTTATTATATTATAGGTGTCATACAAATAAAAGTTTTTTCCAACAGCGAGCGATGTCTTTTATGCATCTGTATACAAGTAATTTTGATACTGTGATCTCAAGTTTGTATGTTGTTACGTTCTTAAGTTTTGTGAAGTAATATCATAAAATATTATTTGAAAAAAGGCATACAAATGCAAAAAAAAATCCTAGCTCACTTTGCTTTTGTCATAGTTGATTGACTTGTTAGTAAGTTTAATTTGTATGAACACTTCATAGTACTTTAAAGGCTACTGAATCGTCCCCGGCTTCTTAAATGAAGCATTTATATTTTCCAGTCCTCAAAACTTAAGTAAAAACGTCTCCTCTACGCAAATGCGCTGCATCTGGTATCAAGTTCCCGTTTACCATCAGGCGAGACGATCGTCTAGCTTATCCTTGAATACATAAAATGCTAACGACCCCATGGGATTCAAGGCTCGAGTTTTCTGGATTAATCATTGTGTACTCTTGTGTATTCTTGTGTACTCTTTGGTAACTTAGGGCTAGGCAGAGGCTTGCGGGAAAGTCCGAAAGGGTTACCGTGGCCCCTGGCACAGGCAACTGAAGGAACACGGGTGGCTTTAGTCAGTAAGAGTCTGACACGCCCTCCCGCTCCGCCCAGAGCGGGAGAAGTTATTTAAAGATTTGCCACCCACAAAAAAAAACGAGCTACGCAGAGGTGTACAACAGTACACCTACATTTGGCCTATTTTGTTTAAGTCCCATGTTATAAGGGGTGAGCCTATTGTCATCAACCTGGCACTAGTTATCACGTTAAAAAATTAGTTAGATTACAATTCTTTATTAGTCTTTTAAGCTAGATTATAATTAATTATTAAGAACCTAGTTCTTTTTAATAAAGAATAAAAAATAAATATAAATCATCCTGGCACTAATCCACACTCCGGGCTAATTACTGCAAATGCGTAATGAAAAACCCAATTAAATTTTTTGTTGATGTTTTAATTTATATTATAATGTTCAAAACGTCTATGATACTATTACAACTTTCGTCTGATTTGCGTAGTTTTCATTAAAACAATTAATTTAACTCAGAAGGTAAGTATTAGTCCTTCTGAGTTCTAATAACAAAAATGGTTCTCATAAACCTATTTACCATCAAAAAATCTACATACCGGTACAAACATCAATAGGTACACAGGCAAACTCAAATGATGCTCTCAAAAGCCTCAAAGGCATTGCGGCTTACCGATGGATATGCGTCAGTCCTGAAGGGTGCAAGAGGGGATTATGACCAAATTGAATACGTGTCTCAAGCGCTATTTTGGAAACGCCAATTAATGCGAAACGATTCTTTGACAGGTGTCACAGGTTGGGATGCATTTTTATTCGCTTTTTGTTTTTTTTTTTCATGCACTGTACCAATGCGTTATAAAGGTTTGTTTGATTTACATATTACAATTTGGGACCGTGTTGTGCAGAAATGGTCCAATCCACAAAAAACATAAATAAAAGTTATGCTGATTTAAAACCTTTTTTGTTGAGCTCCTTAAGTTCTGAGTTGAGCTGCACGATTGCTGACAATTGCGTGCACTGACTGGACAGGTCCACTCAATCTGTGTGGTTCTTTCCTCAAAATACCATTTCAGACACCGATCTACATAGCCTTCACATGATCTGACCAAGATTCTGTCTGGACTTTAAAAGAGACTGTGACCTCTGAGTTTGTTTCGGCCTTTCTTCTCAGAGTAGTCAGATAGGAAACGCCGACCTCATCTAGGATAAAAAAAAATATGATTGACGTGTAAAAGTGTTTGTAAAAACCTACTTACAGAAATAAAGTCATTTATCATTTATTTTGTTGTGATTGTTATCCTAATAAATCATGTTATGCATATAGTTTTATAAAGAATTGAATATAGATTTTTGCATTACTTGATGTTTATTAAAAAGAGCTTCATACCTATAGATAAATTAAAAAGTAAGCCTGGATCATTTCTACACAACACTGTCCAATTGTGAAAATGAGTAAGTAGACTAAGTGGTAACACTGTGACATAGAGCTGGGCTTTTTTTAAAACTTGATTTATGGGGTACTGAGGTCGGGGAGTTTGGGATTCTTACCTCACTAAAACCACCCCTTTTTTTTTGAGATTGCGAAACTCAAAAACTCAAACTCAAAGCATTTTTTTCTAATAAACCAATTACA
The DNA here is from genome assembly GCA_937001585.2 of Brachylomia viminalis. Classification (NCBI taxonomy): domain Eukaryota; kingdom Metazoa; phylum Arthropoda; class Insecta; order Lepidoptera; family Noctuidae; genus Brachylomia; species Brachylomia viminalis. The sequence continues at coordinate 4,491,028 of OW443302.2, read as the reverse complement.
GGCACTTTCGAATTGTCAAGGGGTCGGTCAGTCAGAAAGATGAAGCTAGTTGCCCATTCCAAAGCGTAGTAGGTACCTATGGAGAAGAACGGGCAAGAAACTCCACGGACACTCTTTTAAATCAAAATATTGTTACAATAGAGTGGTTACATCATTCATGTTGTAATTATACATGTGAGGACGATGTAGAAAGACGTACACGTTAAAAGCGTCCGTAATAAAAAGATAAAAACAATTATGGAATTAAAATAAGCCGTGGCAGCTAAGAAATGACCAGTGCCTACTGACGGCGCCCGTTCACGAACATGATGTAACTCATCATTAAATAACTTCTCCCGCTCTGGGCAGAGCGGGAGGGCGTGTCAGACTCTTACTGACTAAAACCCACCCGTGTTCTTTCAGTTGCCTGTGCCAGGTGCCACGGTATCCCTCTCGGACTTTCCCGCAACACAGGCAGGCATCGGCCCTAGCGGACCCCGTCATTGATGCTGACATCTCTTTGAGGCGCGCGTGGAACACAACGCGCCATCGACCCGGGCCTGGTCCTTATCTAAGAGCGAGCTGCCCATTGCTCGCCATTTGCAAGCCCGCGCCTATTGTGGCCGGGAATCAACTTTCGATTCGATTCGACACGGCGATGCTCTGCCCAAACCGGGCAGACCTCCACCGTGTCCTCCGGACGATCCACACAATGGTGACACCCAGGCGTTTCCTCCCGCCTTATCTGGAACAGGAACCTCCCGAACCCCTGTGGCCACCATCAGCACATGGAGGGTTCCTCGGTTCCTCTTAAAAAAACAACTCCTGAACCGCCCTATGCAACACCTGTCAGGCACATCCATGAGGAGACTGTAAAGGGGTCTCCCATGAGCCTCGCAGTGCACGGTAGCACCTGATCACTGTGTTACCGTCTTGACCTTGAGCTGGCCTACCGTACTACTATAAATAAATAAACATTTATTTCAGAATCACTTCCATATTTGTTAGTAACAATGTAAACTTATAAAGTAGTGTTAGTAACATTTATTCTAAGCTGCGTGAGGCACGCTGATCCTGGGGAATGTCTACTTGACTGCGTGCAGTCGTATCCACCGCCTCATGAACGGAGAGTCCCACCTATCAGCCAACGTTCTAAGAATGGTGTACTATAACGAATTCTGTATAATTTTCGCTTTGTGCATTTTTCTAGTACCTAGCTTTGTTTTAATCTATTGCCCTAAGAATGTCTCACTTTTAAAATCTTGCAACACCTGAATGTTAGAGGTGAACCCGTGATAATTCAGCCAATCGAGGCACTTATAATTTATTTCATCAAAATAAGTAACATCAATAACTAAAAACTATTTCAACTATAACGTGCTACCAATTTTATTTTATTTCACGCTTAATAAACAAGTGAAGTACTCAAATAAATTCACTTTGCATACAGCCAGGGGACTTGGTTACTAAATAAAAACCGGCCAAGTGCGTGTTGGACCACGCACAGTGAATAGTTCCGTAGTTGGATTAACGCATGCACAGCATTGATTTTACTGGCTGTTAAAATTATTTTGTATAACATACCTAGTATTTCTCGAAAAAACGATGAAACAAAGTCATCACTGCGGTAGTAACTGAAAAAATCACATGTCTCAAAAACTATTGACTTCATATGAATAATAAAAGTCACGTAATAACATAATTTTTTTGCAACCACTCCACACGCTTATATGCACTGAATATCTTTTTTCATCCCTCGGTTACATGTATGGGGAGTGCCATCCCTAATATTTTTTTTCGTAATTTTACCACACCATTATTAAGCGGTGCACAAAATACATCTTGCTTCCAACTTTTGTCAATATAGTGCTTCGATCAACAATAGCACTAGATGAAGGATTAGGAACAAAAACGCATCGCTCAAGTGGCCGCGTATGCACAAACCTTAACACTCAAACATAAAGTTTATTATCGTTTGCAATATATTTACTACTTCGATTGAACAGTAAACGTTTTGTTAAGAGCGTTTATACCTTATGAGTGGCAACGTCGCAATTTAGTGTCATATTTCGTGGTTTTCAATTTTTATCATTTAATCGGAGCTATATTTAAAAAATCTGTTTAATTAACTTTTTAGAATTACGTGAAAGTGTTTAAAAAGTAAGTAATCGTAATGCTTACAGTTATTTTACAATGAAAATAACGCCCTGCAAGTTTCCAATGTATTATTTGCATATAAATAGAACTGTAAACGCAACGATTTCTTACCTTTTACACAGTTTTCACATAATTCTAAAAAGTTAATTAAACTGATTTTTAAATTATAGCTCCGATTAAATGATAAAAATTGAAAACCACGAAATATGACACTAAATTGCGACGTTGCCACTCATAAGGTATAAGCGCTCTTAAAATAAGAACTAAAATATTTATGGAAAATGAAAACATGATTTCTAAGCAATAAGGTTGTAAAAAACTATGCTCCCAAAATAAGACCACAACATTATTGGTGGTCCTATTTAATTTTTTCCGGCTGTTTTTGATGCGCTCATCGGAAATCTAGTACTAATAATGTTGATCGAAGGTCTAGTGCTAATAATTTCCGGGAAAAGTGGATGTGTGTCACATGGACGGCCGGACAGACGAAATGATTAGGGTTCCGTTTTTGCCATTTGGCTACGGAACCCAAAAAATGCACCATATTTATTATTATACCCACACGTCATGCAGCACAGCTGGACAGTGATGTAACGAGTGGAACTGGCTACGTGACAGGTGCAAGCGATTATAGCATGGCCAGGGGAAAAATGTACCCTGTGAACATAGTGTTATGTAACGTTCGGCCAGGGAGTTCATAATGTGTGAATATTGTGTCAACTGAAGTTGTAGGTAGTGAAAAGGGGACTGTAATTGGTTGTGTTGTGTAAATGAATCGATAAGGCTTTGTGTTAAAAGAGACCAGGGCCCCAAGTCTGCTATTTTTTATAAATTCGTCATTCCAACACGATCCCGTTGTCATTTTGCTAAAAGTTCGTAATCTGCAAAATTCATAATGGTCGCTCATTGGTCAGTGGTCTCGTAATAGAATCGTGGTAGAATGACATTGTCGTATTGCCATTATTATAAAACTCGTTAGTAGAAATTATTTTCGAAAAACTACTACTTAAATTAACAATTAGTATTTTTTTTTCATTACTGCATACGTCCGTCATTCATTTGTCATTATGTACGAGATTACCATTCTATGCTATTTCTTTCAATGGAGTGTCAGTAGTTGAACATTGGAAAGTCATAATGACGATTATTAGTAGGTTACCAAACTTGTCACAATCAACAATTATTATGAAATCAATTATAGACCATTCTGACACTATTGTAATAGCAGACTTGAGGCCCTGTACGCTTTCGGCTTCAGTTGGTGATTTTTTTTCCTGGAAATAATCTGGTACTAATTTTGGATCAAAGGTTTTATTACCCAACTGCGCGACAGCAAAGACAGGGTTTTGTTTTTCATGCGTATGATTGTTTCCTTGCATCTTTTTAAAATATTTATTAGAACTATTTTTTTATAAGTATTGAAGACGTTTTGTAACTTAGGTACGGAGACTTTGAAGGACATCTTTTATCTTGCATCTTTTTCTGGTTAGGTGAGCCAAACTCACTGACATGAAACAGTGAAAATTACTAAGCACCAGAAAACCAACCCGTCAACTTGAAAAAAAAAGAAAATTTTAATATACAAAATACAAGGAAGAGATACATTATTTTCATAACAGTTCGTTCGACACGTCAGCTTTTCACGTCAATGGCGGCGTGAACGCGTGACATCATCCAGTTGCATCACGCCGCGTCATGTCGACACGGTCAATTACGAATTATATGAAATTATTTTTGTGAATTCAGACTTTAATGTATGAAAAAGAATATTTCTGGTAAAAATGGCGTCGCATTCAATTTAATGTAAAACTGAAATGGAAAATTCGGTTGGTTTTTAATGATGGTAGGAGAAAATATTAAATTGAATACAAAAATGACAAAACTTTTTAGCAAAGTAGATGAATACATACTTAATTCTATGCTGCCAGTCTTCTGGACAAGTTTCCGGATGACAGCGATCCGGACGAGCACTTCGACGCCTTTTAATTATTCAAAATCAAAACTTATTTATTCAAACTAGGCCAAGAATCAGCAGCACCATTTGAACGTCAAAATTACTTAGGACCGTCCCCCAAAACGCCCGCCCTGCACCGCTTCCTAGTGCTTTAACTGAGAAGAAGTGGCGCAACAAACTCCCCAGCAGCACAGCTGTCTGTGCAGTTAGTTATGAAATAATTACTAATATTCAATTAGTGCTATTCTGTAAGGGAAATATTTTGTAATAAACATAATATTGCCTATGCTCTCATTGCGGATCACTACTGAACAAAACGTACATTTTCTGAAATGTTTACTTGTAACCGGTTTAATAAAATTCCGTACAAAAATAAATAACAAAAGCAATAGTAACCTCCAGCCCGAATTCGGCCATGGCGGCCAATCTCAACGGAGACTAGCATTTGGCGCGTGAGATATTATAGTGCACAAGAGTAGGCGCACACACTCCAAACTCCGGGTTGCTACCAAGATATTCCTAATGGAAAAATCTAATATCACTTTGCCCGACCTGGGAATCGAACCCAGGACCACACGCTCAGCAGTCGCCCTTGCGACCACTAGACCAACAGGGCAGTTACAAGAACAGACACAGAAACAAAAACAAGAGCAAAAAGTAAACAAAAAACTCCATTGCGCTTGAAATACAGCATGACGCACTGTGGACGTTTCATTACTTCGCAGCTTCGCCAATGAAAACATTTTGACAGTTTTTTTTACACGAAACTGAAGCCTGACAGCGTGACGCGTCGTCGACGTCGACACGGTCAATTTAATTGATAAATTAATTGAAACCCAACGTCATTTGCGGAACCCTATTCTCTGTTTGGGGTGATTTTTTGTCTACTTACGCCAAATCACCGAACATTTATTAATGTCCGACGTAATTTTTGGGAATTTGTCACAGTAAACTGTTTATGCGTGTATTTAGGTCGTGCTACATTAGCCAGGGGAATTGGTTTAATAGATATAATTTATTAGATGCTTACACTACCGTCAAGCAAAATAATATGTACTCGGTATTTCTACACATACGCAAATTGATTTAATTTGTTAGGTTACCAAAATGAGGTATTGCAATAATGTAATAATATACCTACCTATTTATTTTATAAGGGAAAACAAACAGTAGTATAATATAAATAAACGGTAATAAATTAACATTTAACTTAACAAATATATTAACCACTACATTTTCCACAGATTACAACTTACATATTTACAAACTGATGGCAAACGTAACTGTAGTCAGGGCAAAATCAATAACATGCACAAAAAAACAAAAAAAAAAACGAAATAAAACTCTTTTTTAACCGACTTCAAAAAATGAGGGGGTTCTCATATCGACAGACTGTTTTTTTTTGCGTTTGTTACGCGATCATTCCGCCAATTATAAATTGATTTTGATGATTCTTTCACACAATATTCAAACCACATTATCAGAAAAGCTCAGTAAGTATCAAGAACTCGCCATATAATATAAAACCGATAGAAAGCACAATCCGTTCCTATTTGCCCCATTGAAAGAAATAAAGGAATAAAATAAAGAAAAGGTGTTTATACTGAACAAACAAAACGCACACTACAAAACAAAGTCATAATAAAATATACACTTAGAGTAGCCAAAAGCCTCGTATTTCACCAATTAAAGTTTGACAATTTGTCTATTGCTTGATGTAAGGGCCAGGGAGTAGGGACCAAAGACAATATACGTTGCGGTAATGTTACGACACTGGCAAATCACAACAAACAATAAAAAAAAACGCAAGATGCCGATTGCAGAGTGGAAAACAAACTACTTAAAAAAAAAACAAAAATCAAAAGTCAGTTAATCAAAATAGGCTGAGAATCAGCACTTTTTTAACGTCAGAATCACATAAGACAGTCCCCCCAAAACGCTAATAATTATAAACTAAAAATAATTCTAAACGCTTTAATTGCTAATAGTTCTTTCATCTATTGGTGTAATACCAAAATCTCTCACACAAAGTCTTAACACCCTACAGATGCCTACTGACATACTTTACATGTTTCAAAAAGTCACCATCCTTCACACCTGTCGCATTACCCGAAAGTTCCTGATTTCTTCAATATCACTCATCTTCTCTATCTAATTTGGAGGGTAGAGGTAAGAAGGATTATCTCAAATGGGGTGAAAGTTGAAAAATACTGTTTGCTGTTTGTGTATGTAAGTTTGAATGTTTGTAAAAGCACCCACAATACAGGAGAAATTCCAAGTGTGGGGCAACGTTTTTAAAGTTGAAAAAGTGTCCAGCATAAACCGTAAATAATAGTTCAAAAACCCTCCAAAATGGCGCCAGCGCAGGCAAATGGTGTGGTATGAATTTAGCAGTTTTTAACGGACTGAAGTATGCCGAGTTAGAATATTTAATATTTTTGACTAGAGTAGACCCTTTTTATACACAGAGATCGCTTTCCTTACCTGTATATGGGGGATACACTATCTATCAAAATTTCGCCTTACATACTTGGTCCCGACCCGTCTCTAAGGTTTCTAAACCACTCTATGGGAAGAAACAAAATGAACCGAAAATAATAATAATAGCAGCCTATTAGTGTCCCACTGTCGTGCAAAGGTATCTTCTCATACGAAGAAAGCAGGAGCATTAATCACCACGTTAGTAAAATTTCAAAACTGGCAGATTCAAGAACAGCTTCAGAAGTTATGTAATAATAATAAAAATCTTAGTCAAACCTTCGTATGCAACTTGTGTCTTCGTATCCCTTGGTTCGCTGAAAACCATATAAAGAGGTCGTATGTTGTTATGGCACATAGATTGCGTTCTGGCCATTTTCCGTCCAGGAAATTTGGATACCTAATGAGAAAAGTCGATTTCCGTAATTGCCAAGTGTGTAATAAAGTCGAAGATGTCCAACATTTGCTGGTTGAATGTGAAAAGAACAGGAGAGAGAGGGAGATAGTGATGCGGGAGTTAAAAGTTAATATATATGATGTTGGGGGCTTTCATTAGAATATTATCTACACCTTATTCGGGAGAAGCGAAACTGATTTATGAAATGGTTGCTGCATCACTATCTCCCTCGCTTACACAATGATATATGTATTTGTATTAATAATATTAGAATTACGTGTAACAATTAGATTAGGGTATGATGAGGCTGACGTACCTTTGTAAGGTAAAAGCCTCTAAATAAATAAAGATTAAAAATAAAAATAAACTTTTACTGGCAAGTCTTTAAAGCTAGCTACTTGCGAAGATACCGATATCGCCAAAGAACAAGTGGTTCTAGTTTTAATTCCTTTGACTTTCATACACAACAGACCATCGAACCACCTAAGCTCGGGAAAGAATAATCAAAATACACATTTGCAGTTCAATTACATAATATGATTGCGCTAAAAGCAATGAATAAACGATCACGCGCGGCCGTCACCGGCTCCAATTATTCGCATAATCCTGGGCCTCTTTAAAAGCAATTAATATTCCATTGATCCACCAGGGGATAGTCATCCGAGGTAATCTCCCCTGCCTGGTGATGATCGACACCTCAGGTGTTCTTTCTACGAACGTAGGTGAAAAAAATATCTTTAACACTTATTTTCCATAGAAATTTGTTTGATGAGATTACTCTTTTTTGTCAATAGAGATGAGAAAGAAGACGTTGAGTTTATTATCAATACCTACTTAAGCATAAATTGATGGAATGGTTTTGCTCCCATGTCACACGTTCAAGATAATTGTGGAAACTAAATCGAAACGAGGCAGTGTCACTTGTATAATTGTAACAGCAAAAGGGAGGAGTATGGCCACACCTCTAAGATTTAGCTTGAAATTCTAGCCGTAAACTAAGTATTGTCTTTGCGGGAAACATTTAAAGATAATCTTCCTTGAGTGTATTTGACTAATTATTGAGTCCTCCGTATCTATGTTGGCACTCACTGTTGTATATCAAACAACCTAATCTAGCCATATCCGCTTAGATAAAGAACGCATCGCATCGGCACAACAGAAGTAAGCAAACATTTAATTTCCACCACATACTGTCACGATCATAAACCGTAAACCAAACAAAATCGTAATAATCTTAACGACCATCTGTCTCCATTGTTATCTGATATCGATATGATGGAACAAATGTCCGGCGTCCGATATTGTCCGGGGGGCGTCCGGCACAAGTGCAGTGTCCACAAGCATACTTGCACCTAAACCTACACTGAGCGAGCTTGTCCCTGCCCGTTTGTCCCCTGGCCCCTACTAAGTTTTTGTGTAAATTCGACCCAGGTGGCGGTGTTGAATGAAAACATAGAAGAGGGGAGCTAATGTTACGTATTGTCCAATAGTTGTTGAGATCTGTCGATAGTTTTTATTTGGTGAAGTGGTTATAGGATTATGATGTTTGATTATGTTTTTTTTGGAGTTGAGTAAATATTTTATTAGGTTTCGGATGATGAATGTGCAATGCGATGGAACTGTCGATCAAAGAGTAAACTTTTTTATTTTAGAAAATAATTTAATTGTTTCAAACCGGAGTGTATCTTGAGTTTTTACTCCTTGCGCCATGGGTGTGCTGAAAAGTTGTCTAAAAAACCATCAGTTTCATATGAAGACCGTTCGTCTCCATACGAAACTGATGGTTTTCTATGGACAAAAGCTGAATTGAGCTGAATAAGTCTAGTTAGTCCCTTAGAGGCTGGACCGCAAAATGTATCATCAGCAGTCGCGTATATCACTTTTTGGAATCAGCAATTGCATTGTGTTGCTATTGAAAACTGATTATTGTCAATTTATTTTTATTATATCTTATATTATGCTACCTACTATCACTTTCATTTTTATCATCAGTTCCTACTTTGTTTTAAGTACCTGTTTCAAATCTGTAATAACGCTATTTAACATCGACTAACAGAACTAGCATTCCGGATTTCCTTCCCAAAAAATTATGTAACCTTATTTTTATTCTCCTTTCATGCAAATAAATCCCCTAAAAACTAAGTGCAACCCATCATGGTTCCGTGGTAGGGTGTTCAAAGAGCCGGAATTTATTTGGCACGTAACGAGTTGGTAACGTAATTCGAGACCCCGACGGTACGCGTCGTTTGTTGTCATTAGTACATTTTCGGCTATTGATACTGTGCTGTTAACTATTTGGTTGAATGGGTGCTTGCTACCTTATGGGAATCTGGTCTGGTTGAAAAAGAAGAAGATGGAATTGTTGAATCTTGGATGTGGAAAAGTATAGATATTACCACTACCGTTGACGATACTGGAATGATGATGAAGATTATGATTGTCTAGTAGTACTTGCTGGCTCATTCATACATATGAAGTTCAACAATTCTTATTATGTCTTCTCCTGTAGTCCATCTCACGTTTCTTCTCTTCAGCTAAAGAACTTTGTCGAAAACATAAAACGTGGATAATGCAGTCTATAGGTAATTCGAGACCCCGACGGTGCGCATCGTTTGTTGTCATTAGTACATGTTCGGCTATTGATATTGCGCTGTTAACTATATAGTTTGAATGGGTGCATGCTAGTTCCTATCTTAAATGGAAATCTGGTCTGTTTGATAAAGGAGAAGATGGAATTGATGAATGTTGGATGTGGAAATCAATAAATTAGTGATGGCATAGAGAGCAGTGGTGACCCAGTAGAGCAGTGGTGGCCCAGTGGTAACGGCCGCGACTTACGAGTTGTAAGGCGTAGGTTCTAACCCAGTCAGGCGGTTCACTGTGTAAATAATTTCATCACCACTGCTCTCAAAGCGGTGAAGGAAAACATCAGGAGGAAACCGGCATGTCCTAGAACCAAAAATTCGAAGAAACGTGACATCTACCAACCCGTACTGGGTCCGCGTGGTATATTACGGCCCATTCCCTCTCACTGAGAGGAGGCCTGTGTCCCAGCAGTGGGAACATTATAGGCTGATTATATATACGTGTAGCTAGGTACAGTGTTTTCAGCGACGATACTTATAGAGAGTTTATGATGATGATGAAGAAGATTATGAATTTCTAGTAGGTATTTATATCGTCCACAGAACTTATTACAACTTATTCTGAGTCCACCTTTAACATAATTGTTGCCTCTACTCCGCTAAAGAATCTTGTTCAATATATGACGGTCCAGACTTTTGTTTGAATATCTAGAAGGCCGCACTTCAGTGGGAACAAAACCAGTTAAAGCTTGCCTCGTATTCTCTTGAAACTCCCCACAGTCCCCACTAAGCTAGGCCAGCTCAAGGTCGAAGTAGTACCACAGACGTGCGGTCAACTCTGGTCAGTTCTTATACCTACTTTTTCTGTAGTCCATCTTACCTGATTGAGTTTCTCAGTAACGTGATTCGGGATCGGTTCGTGTCGTTTGTTTCCATTAGTGCATGTTCGGGTATTGATACCTACTGAGCTGTTAACTATCAGGTTTAATATTTTGATCGTCTGGGTAGTTTAATGGATGCTTGTATTACCTGCTAGTTTAAATGGGATTCCGGCCTGGTAATGTAAATACTACCTTTGAATTGTCATCGCCATTAATAATTAACTGGAGTTATTGAATAGGTCAAGACGATACGGGTGCTGGGATATATTCACAGAATAGGGATAACGGACAGCCTCTGCGCAGAGAATGCATGGAGGCTGAGGAAACCGTTGCGCAAGTGCTCCTTGAATGCACAGGCGTCACTCAAATTAGAACAGATACCCTCGAGTCACCCAGATCTTTTGCAGATATTCTAAACAGGCTAGGAGACCCGATCTACTTCTGGGGTGGGCTGTTTGGATTGACCAGTGAAGGCTGCCATGGCCCACGTACGACCATTTGTCTCTACTAAGCGCGGAAACCAATCCCAGTAACATAGAACATACGGCTGATGGTGACGTTTCCCATTGTTTTACAATCTATAAGCCGTCTTTCATAATTTCTTCAACGTTTCTACAAAAACCTACCTACCTACCTTTGTACCTATTTTTCTGTTATTTTCTTCTTGTCTGTTTATATAAGTGTGTACATAAATGGTTAAATAAATAAATAAAAAAAAACCGTCTAAGAATCTTGGAATGTTATAAATCCAACTTGTACCATAAAGAAATGCATAAAGAATAGCAGGGACAGCGACGGGCAACCTGTTACCATGGATTCAGTACACGATTCTGGACGCCCAAGCCTTAAACTTTGTCGTCGGTTATTAACTAATCTATACCCACAGATACATGATTTAGCCCATCCTTCTTTAGTAGTCTTGCGTATGACACCAACCAAAAGTAATTCTTATCACAATAGTTATTCACAATAGTCACCGTTTACATACTCCATAGCGGTTGTGTCGGCGCATCGGTCCAAATCTTGTCAAATAAAAACTACTAATTCACAAACACCCCGCTGCTTCCCTAATTTGTCTCGTCAGCTTAGCATTTATAACTATACATATAAACACGATAAACATCTGAGATCATGCACATTTTCTCGGAAGGGGCAGAGGCTGAGGGCGCGTAGCTCTCTAACTCGATAATCCACCCCCAACGCAGGGAGATTTATTAATCAATCTCCAAAACGTTTTAACTGGGCAAATTGAAAAATTATGTGTCGACGCGTTTGCGACCCCTGTTTCTATAGTATGGGAATGTTAGTTTAGTTTGTGAAGAGATTTTTGATATATGTGATGCTTTTTGTCTTTGGGTAGTGGTTTGTGTTGAAATGTGGCAGGGGATTTGATTTAGGAACGTTCTCCCATGAATTATTGGACCATGTCTCCTGTGTTATATTTATTTTATTTTAATTAAACACTCATTCGTCAGTTTCTAATTATAACCTTTGGATTTGAGCACATAAACGAGATGTAAGGAGTTTTTGTCACCAATTACAACAATTCACCCTTTTTTTTTTGAGGGTGGGATATCATCATTTACCTTCTCCCTCTCTGGGCGGAGCGGGAGGGCGTGTCAGACTCTTACTGACTAAAACCCACCCATGTTCCTTCAGTTGCCCGTGCCAGGGGCCACGGTAACCCTTTTGGACTTTCCCGCAAACCCGGCAGGCATCGGCCCTAGCGGACCCCGTCATTGGTGCCGACATATCTATGAGGCGCGCGTGGAACACAACGCGCCGTGGACCCTGGCCTAGTCCTAATCGGACGGCGAGCTACAACATTTCACCCTGACCTTACCTATTTTTATTTTCTCACAGACAACCGAGCTTACTTATTTTGCCTAGGCCTTGCTTAGGGATCTTGATGTTCGTACTTATTGGCTGCACGTATATTGTCATGGAAAGATCTTCTAAGAAAACATTTCAAACATTTCTGTCCTTACAAGTTCATGCCTCTCAAAAATGTCTACCACTATCGAAACCCATATTGTTGCACACAGACTATTTCTATACCCTTATCACTACAAAAGCACATGCCGTCAAAAAACCTTGCCTATCCGTTGCACGGCTAATTACCCCCGGCGTATTATCAGTGACCCTACGAAGTAACTTTGACAAAGCGTTTCAGTCATACCGTCATATGCCAGCACAGTTGTGCTATCTACCGGAGTACCCGCATCGAGTAGGGTGGGTACCCCAGTTTATTCTTCGTCGGATGTTTAATCTGCGACAATGTTTAATTAATCAACGTTTGTCTTGTTGATTGCCTTCCCAATTATAAGTTCCACCGTGTGTGTATGACGTTGATTTGTGATGATGTCTTAGATTTTTGGGATTTTCTTATTGTTTTTAGGGGTTAGGTAATTAGTATCTGTTCGGAGATTGTTCCGGGCTAAAAAGAAGACAAGAGGGCCTTAGCACACCTCCGCCGCGAAAATAACGATGGGTAACCGCTTAACGAGTTCCGCTAAGAAACATTACTACATTATGTCACAATTCGAGTAGCGAAACTTAATTAGAGTCAGTTGAATTGTAGCAATCGGAGCAAAATGTCGTCGTTTTCGCCTTAGTAAATACAGTATAGGTCTACTTCGGACCTCTTAGATTAGTTTTTTCGTAAATTCGACGCACATAATACAAAAACAAAATGTTCCGATTTATAAACTTGTTGACTGCCACAGGTACGTGCGAAACAAACGCGGCACCGCAACAGAATAACCGGCTGAGCGCGGAGGTGTAACCGGCTTGCGAGCAGATCAGCCAAATCATGCGGGAAAGAGACAGACTTATAATCAAATCTGTGCGTTAGAACCGGCAGCAACGGACAAGTCATGGCGGAACTACTGCGGTTCTGCTGCTATGGTTTAGCGGCGGAGGTGTGATACCTGCCAAAACTACAGCTTACTTTTTATCCTCAGAAAGATTTTGAGATAAATTGTTACTTCACTATTTGTGTTGGTATATGTCTATATAACAAAACAGCTTCTGTTGCAGACTCATTAATCAATAAAGAGCGTCTTCTTTTGTTTATTTGATGCTAAACGTTAGATTTTTCGATAAAATTCCCGTATTAAACATCGGCTATATACTTACGCTTAACCTAAGTGAGATGTCAAATAACTTTCACCATTAATACATAGGGTAGGCACATACACTCCACACACGCACACTAAGCTTATTTCTGGTGTCTAAACGAAGTTATACAATAATATTTTTCCTATACCCAAAGAAATTAGGCAGAGCAAATATGAGGGGAGCACGAAGAAACTCCAAGAACTTGTTAATAACTTAGAATAAACAATAATAGCTGCAGACGGGACGCCTATTATTATTGTACCTTTAGCAATTTTATTCTTTAATATCCGTAGTATCTATGCTTTTACTGTTTTCTTTGACGTTCATGCAGACTTTCTTTTTTTGTATGTGTAATTAATGTGAATTTTTATTGTTACTTTGATACATTATCAAGATGACTTACTCGTATCAAAGTTTAAGGTATGTTAGGATATTTTGACACAAACCCAAGCGCTTATCAGTAAGTCAAAAAATCCGTACTTATTGAAAATAAACCATGTTTGTAATCACCGAGTTTATTCGGATACCATATATATATATATATATATATAGCCTTTAAATAGCTTCTAATTTATTACTTTCAGTTAAGATCAACGTCAATTCAAACAAGTTTGTATGAACTTTTAAAAAAGGTCTCCACAATAGGTATGAAATCCCTTGAAAGATCATAAGCTTGTCATATCTGCAATATTTATTTTACTCACTGCCTCCCCACACCTTGAGTAGAACAAAAACTATTCCCTAATTGATTGACGAGCTTTGAATTAGTTGGCGTTACTACACATGCAGCGAAGTTTTACAAATAGACGTATAGCTTTGTATTTCTGGTGATATTGATATAGTTTCTTATGTTTAGGAGATAGGGAACGGAAGGAAACGGACGTAGAAATATTATTTATGGACATTAATTTGTGATTCAAGGAATAGATTAACCTAACCAAAAAAAATATACGTAGTCACAGATAAGTACTTATTTTTTCTCAAACATGCTTGGAAACGAGCATTATTTTGACAACCTTCTTCGAGATTTATCGAAATTGCTGTACTGGCCAATACGTGCGAGCAGCGGCCGGCAAAAGTTGTATGAAAATCCATATCTGTCGTGGTTCAGCGGCCAAATAAATTACATAGTAAACTCATATCTATCGTGTAATTTAAAAATGGAACTTTCTTTTACTCCGAAACATGGCAACCAAAGAGGTAACTTATCGGTCTAGAATAATGTGCTGAATTGATGGTTTTAGTAATACCTGGTGATGTGCCTGTATACTCAAATTCATGATAGTCTTTTATTTTATTGTGTTTGGGTGGCTTACAGCTAACAATACAAAAGTAATAGTGAAGTAATTCACGACAAGCCATTTACAAGCCTCCACAGATAGCAATAGAGTATTGTTGTACAACTTTGGAAAGTGATTATCTATCAAATTAAGCATAAAACTAACTAAGTATAGTATTAAACTATTACATTAAGTACCTGCATAGGCAGAAATGCAAGCACAACCGCTATTTAGGTTGCATCAGAAACAATACAGTTTTTAGATAAAATAGTACTGATGGACGCCAAGCAGCTTACAAACAAATCGATTGAGGGATGATCGTTCTGCACAATTTTGTTAAATGCTTTCACTGAGCGAATCATATAAGAATAAGTACGATAAATTGTGGGAGCGTTTCCTTGTTACTTTAAAAAATACCACTTTAATTAAGAACTAAATGCTAGCTCATATAGTGGTAAATACAGCATTACTCGTGCCGACACAGAAGCAGAACTGCTAATTAATTTCGAATACATGCCATTAAAAAATAACAAGCTTTGTTCAAACATTAAGTACTAGCTTTATGAGCTTTCAAATCTCAGTCACAGAATTGTTTGTTGCTAGTAAATTTAATTAATAACACGAGATATCTGGAACAATGGGATATAATGCGGCCGTAACACTCCCTCTAATATCTCATTATCTACCTTCCCTCTCTTTTAAACCTCGTTTGAAGAAAAGAGACAGCAATATGTCGGAAGATGATAGCGCAAGTTTTACTGTCGTAAATCAAAAGATGTGAAAATGTTTGTCGGGCGGCGGTCCGTAACAACATTAGTAGGTAGTCTCGGCATGATTTGAACAAATAAAGCACTCTTTATTTGATTGATCTCAATAACATCACACACACAAACATTCACATCTAGTAGATGTCAATGAGACATACTGTGTTGTAGCTATTTTATTGCATTTGTGATTGCACATCAGTTTAGTGAATTAAATAATAAAAATAATCAAGAATATTAATGCTTAGGACAAATGATAAGACGTTATGAAATAGGTATTAACCTTTTTATTGTTCCACACTATTGTAAAAATACCTATTATTTAACAATATAAAGGTAAGGAAATGAGCAGTCGTTTTTCACCAGCTGCTGAAAAAAAAATATTAGAAAAAGTCCTACCATTACCAGAAAAAAATACCATAAACACCACACATCATTATCCATTCAAAATTTCCCATGATCCTTTCTTCCTTTGCAAACAGCCTAATGACCCCTAAGCCTTTCTCAAGGTTACGTCTCCTATTATGACAGCCGCGAAGTTCATGCCGTGGTTCCGTATAAAAAAGCTGTTAAGTAAATACGAGGATTGAGCGGAGCCGGGCTCGGTCGTAAAAGTACTCGAAGTCAGTTCACCGAGAATTGAGGCCAAGAATAGAAAAATATTTCCTATTTTTCGTGTGGAAAGTTGACTGAAGAATGGCAGTGTGTTTGGGTTATTGTGTGATATAATATCTAGACAGAAAATATTATTGCGAGTCCTACTCGTATTTAAGAGAGGAAAAAATAAATGAAAAGTTGCGTAGAAAAGAGGATGGGCGATGATCAAAAGCTATGGTGGACCGGTGGTACAAGTTGTCGCGAAAATCTGAGGACTCGTTGGCAAAACGACGATTATGAAAAAGAGAAGAGAGCTTTGAGGTTCACTATGCCTACAGAGAAAAAGCGTAGATACACCTAACTGAAGGCATCAGACATCATAATGCATTTCTAACAAAAGTATTCATATTGGGAGTTTGCTGTCAAGACCGTTACAATTCTTAAAAAAATCTTGGTAATTTTTCATGCCACATCTAGGTTATAATCTTAGTCCTGACCGTGAGACACATTAATTTAATAATCCCTTTTTTATGACGTCATAAACTTAGCTCGTAAAGCACCACTTTTCAGTCGATATAGATTTTTCTATCGTTTTTTGTCCGTGCTTAGTAATAAAAGGAATCACTTATAAAATACACTTTGGAGGGACAGCGGAGGGCTGATTCCTTACATTGTTGTGATACACTGTTCATAAGGTCATAAAGCATGGACTATTTTTTGCTTGTTTTCTTTCATCATAATGTTCAGTCGTTCGTAAAGTAAGAAATGCAATATTTTTAATAGTATTTTCTCTCGAAAATCGGATTAGCAACTTTTTTGCTTAATTTTGAGCAGTGGGGGCCCAGGGTAGCCGGCTCCGACTTACGAGTCGTAGGTTCGAACCCAGACAGGGGTAATACTTTGTGTAAATAATTTCACCACCACTGCTCTCAAAACGGTGAAGGAAAACATTGTGAGGAAATCGGCATGTGTGGTAGAACCAAAAAATCGAAGACATGTGACATCTATCAACCCGCACTGAGCCCGCATGAAAGATTGCAGCCCACTCCCTCTCGAAAAGAGGAGGCCTGTGTCCCAGCAGTGGGAAAATTATAGGCTGACCATATATATAAAGTTTTTCATGGCCGTACAGGCTTGTGCACCATGCATTGTGCTACGTTTTTTTAATAGATTATATTTATCTATATCTATATTTTTTTTTCACAATTATTGCCGTCAGTCTGGTCACTAAGACAAGGTAAGCAGTTTCAAAATTAGTATCCATTTAACCTTTTTCAAATATGTTTAACAAAATCTATAAATTGCCAATCCACCACGTCTCTAAACCACAGTAACGGAAACAATCGTACAAAGAACAGGGGGCCAGCAAGGAAATCTGGATGCAAACTCTATGGGGCGCCGTCGTAGGGCCCAATCCGCAGGTTGTCTCAATAGAAGATTAATACTGCCCCGCCTTTGTGATGGCACTGTAATAAACAGGCAGGGAATGACGTTGATGCATTGATCTTAAAGATTTTTCCAAGTATTTTTCAAGAAATTGTGGCGGTGGTTGTTATTTGTAGATTTACATGCATTATAGTGGCTATAGAATCTTGTTGATCCCATATTTAATATGATTATATCACTACACTAGCTCATTTTCAGGCTAAGCCTTTAGTGCAGGGCTCCTTCTACCTTTTCCCGCCATTCGTGGAGACTGACAGATGACATGAGTGACAGCAACTACCTCACTACTTGTGTATATGAGACAGTGCTTACATATCTATTAAAGACATACACTACAGTAGTGTTCGGGCCCCTGATTGATTGATAAAGCAGCTGTAATGTTTCTTGGTATTCAGTCAAATCAAATCATTTATTTCCTTGCAAACATGGGTATAGTATACATAGGTGTTTTTTATAATAAAGTTCTCCATATTTTACCGTCACATGGGCATGCAAAGATTTCAATTCCAAATTAAAAATTAGCAATAAGTCAGATCATTGGAATTACAATATAAATATTATTAAAAATGTCAGCGTGATAATAAATAAAAAAAAATATAAAATAGGTCAATGAGAGGAACAGTAGAACCATCGTATAATTTTCAACGTACCCTAGTCAGCACTGACTCCTTGCACGTCCATGATAGAAAATTGAAGAGTTTAAGAATTATCCTTCAAGTGTTGAATTGGTATAGGTATGTTTATATTTTCCAACAAACCGATGTTTATCAGGATCGATTTTATCAGCTGTCGAAGCAGTTTAAAAATAATTGGTCCAACTAACCAATTATGTCTGCGTCAATTAACGGAGTTTGCGTTGCTGAATACTGGCCCAATTTTTATCCATTTTTTTTTATTACACAGTGTGTTAGGTATATCGACGCGCAAATTGTTACCTTACCTGATTGCAGACCCACCAGTGATGAAATTATTTTACGGTTATGGAAAAAAAAATTGCAGTTCCTTACATTTTGACGATATTACACATTTTTTTATGAAACAGCAGATTTCTTTTATATCGCTTACAACCTGTTTTGAAGGAATCAATTTACAAAGATAAGATAAGATAATTTATTTGCGTAAAACATGGTATACATAGGTGTTAATAAAGCTTAAGAGATCTTACATGATTTGCTTTAAAATTAAAGCACACACACACACTACACACTCACACTCTCACTTACACTTTATGCAGCTGTAGGTAGATGCATAAACTATATACAGTTTGTCCAATATTTGTAGTCTTCAAAGCTCGTCATAGCCACGCCTTCAATTAGTGATGACGCATCCAGTATTGAATGAGAGCCCAAACGTTGGCACACGAGAACACTGGTCCAGACTTGATTACTCCTCCCATTGTCTTTGCCCTTGCGTTTAACCCTTACGTTTTGAGCATAACGTCGGCTTCGCTAAATTGTGGTATACATAGTGAAATGAATATCACGGTTGGATAAACTGTAGACAGTCCGAACATTGACATAAATAAAAGCGAAACTGTAAATTACTAGAAGAGCTCTGAGAGGGTATATTAAGATCCTGACTGCCTTAAGACATGTCTTTGACAACTGACACAGATTTTACTGAATATCAGCCCCACAACTTATTGAGGCAAATAACAAAGGTGGTAATTTTCGTATTTTTATAAACGTACGCATTCTAATATCAGTCTCAATCTTGGAAAAAACCTCTCAATTGCCTAAATTTTTGACATTATATTGTCGCTGAAATGACATTGTGGACTAGATTTTGAACGTTATTGATTTGGGAATTGTCGCTCAGTTTTCTTGGAATCAACGATTTTGCCAAAGCCATTTATGTCCCCGGTATATGTCGCAACCTTCAGTGTCGCGTTACTTTGCGACACTTAACTCCTCCTAATTTTATTATTTTTTATTTTAGTTTGGTTTGCTCTTGACTCTAGTCTAGGTCAGTGGTGACAGAGACAGAGTTAACGGTGGAGTGAGCTTACCCGAAGAAGCCTGTTCACTCTCACTTTGAAGAGATTAGGGTTGTATGCGTGTATCTTTCCTTTCGTCTTTCATGAACACATCCTAACAAATGAAGCCTCCTACCATAACTCCAGCCTTTCAAGAATTTCCTAATAGTATTTCACTATCTAATACTCTAGAATATGTCTAGCCACCGAAATGAGCGTAAATTGAAAATGAACGCAAACCGCCTCATATAAGTCACTCGGCACATTAGAGGCACTTAGCTGTAATTTTCCGTGTCTTAAGTGACTTGAGTTACTTTCAGCGAATTGAATAAGCCGCATACATTATATGGTATTACGTAGGTACTTACTTCGGGTAATTTTAAGTCTTTTGAGCTGTGTTATATTTGTTGTACCGCGAATTTAGAATTTTTGACAGTTTGTTAACAGAGGCTGGAAGAGATCATGATTCATTGACTCGTATTAGCGGTATTGTGTCTCTTTATCCAGTTGTTCGTTTTTACGGCATTATAATTTGATGAAATCAATTGGATTAGAAATGTTGCGACGTGATGAAGTTATCGTTTCTTTGAATGAAGTAATTTAGCTATTCTTCAGTGACAGCAATAAATATTGAGATTTATATAGAATGTTCTGTCGGCTGTGTTCTACTTACTGAAACTGTAGCGTGCCAAAAAGTAGTCAAAGAGATTGTGAGTTCAAATCCCACCTGTTGAAATAGACAAGTGAATTTCCTTGGTCTAGTAGTTTAAGTTGGAATGAATTTATTGGGTATATTATTGTTCTGGTGTTTTAACATACGAACAATATACATGGGCCTGCACCCATGCACTAGATTATTATAGACATTACCAAATAGTCATATAGACAATAAAGCATTGTAGACTTTCAAGGTTTTACTCAACAACACCAACGCAAACGTTTTAAAGAATTGTGTTATTAAAACAATGAAAACCTTTCGAAACTTAAGTATGTTATTAAATACATACCAAAAAAGTTTCTTATTCCTAAGCCTGTTTACAAAGCCTCTTTCTTCCCCATCTAGGTAATATTGCATTGTAAGAAAACAAACTTGCTAACATTTTTGCCGTTTTTTTCCTAATAAGTGAACATCAAAGGCCGTTGAATTTAACGAGAGTAAGCCGTTGATAATCCGGGACGGGCCGTTTCAAAGCCCACGATAAATAGAGACTTCTGTAATTGGACTTGTTAGGATTTTTGTATTGTTATAAATCCACGAAAAAGAGCTATTTTCTAGACAATTTCTGCGTTCCTTGCGAAGCATGTGTTGCGTGACTATGAATAGGCTGAGGAATTATGTGATAAGGCAAGGGGCGGCTTAGTAGCTATGTAACGACAAAACATTTAAGGAGTATGCTTAGATGGTTTGGTCATGTTGAGAGGATCAATGAAGGGCGATTAACAAAAGATATTTCCAAGGCAGATGTGAGCGGAAACACTCTGGGAGGGGACGCCCTAGGAGGACATGTAGTGACCTTATTAGTGATGTTCTTTAGAATGGTCAAGTGCAACCGGCCGGCGTGCGTGTATGACCAGACATAAGAACGTAAACGAAGCAAAAAAGAGTATGTGAGGATCGCAGCTGTAGGTGTTCTGTAGTCTCTGCCTACCCTCATGGGAAGAATAATTTTTGCAAAAATAGGTTAATAGGTCGCAAAAAATTGGAATTCACTGGTTTTTTTGGGATGTTTTAGGATAGATACCAGTAGTGTAAAACCAAGTTTGCAGCTTCCAGAGACCTTTTTTTTTTTTTGTTTCCGGGGTGGAAAATCCTCATGGATGTCTGCCGCCCTGCGGCGGGCGGCAGGGTCTGTCAGACTCTTACTAATTAAAAACCACCCCGGCATTCCATCTCACACCTACGCTGGAGGTCGCGGAAACGTACGATCCTTCCGCAACCCCCGACTAGTGCCGGCCTGCTGCCGCGAGCTACTTCTGGTTTGGGGGGGGGGGGGGGGGGGAGGGGGGGTTTGACTCCCCCCGCGACGTCTAAGAGGGGCGTGCGTGGAACACTACGCGCCGCCACCTCGGGTCCTGATGTGTGCGGGGCGACGGACGTCCCCGAGTCCGTCGCCCCTGGACCCATGTAGGGGGGCTGAAAGAAGGCGTTGTTCGCCCTCCGCCGACGACGGTGGTGCGCCTTCTGCAGACCGGGTGAGTGGATGAGATCTCCCTTTCCGCAGTCTCCTTCTGCGAGACGACTGTTTCGCAGAAGGAGACCACCGCGTCCCAGGACTCGGCGCTGCCGACCATCGAATCGACTACGGCCGGCAGCGACAAGTCACTGCCTACTTCTGAGATGAGGGCACGGCGCGGCTCCTCCCAAGCGGCACACTCTGCCAGCGTATGCCGCGCTGTGTCCTCCCGGCAGTCGACGCAGTGGTGACACCGGGCGTCCGGCTCCCTGTTTATGCGACACAGGTACTTCCCGAAGTAACCATGCCCCGAGAGCACCTGCGTCGCCCAAAACGACAGGGAGCCGTGCCTCCTCCCGACCCAGCGCTCGAGCACCGGCCGGACCGCCTCGATGGTGACGAGGCCGGAGCTTCCAGAGACCTGTGCTAACTGCGTGGTGATCGAAAACCCTCGTAATTATAGGACTTCTGTCAGTTGTTGACTTATAACTTCTAAAAAGAAGTCTTGTCTTCTTATAAGACAAGTCACCCAGTATACTTTTAAAGTATACAACATTTTCTATAATTTGGGCGCAGCTGTAGCTCTGTTAGTCCAATAAAATCTGAGATACAGCACTCAAACATAGGCAATATTTCCAAAAAGTTCAAAATTATAGTTAGTTTGTTGTCCGATCTAGTGATAAAGGGTCGTAAAAAAAACGTCTTCTTCATCTAACTCAGTCACGGCTAAAAGAGGACTATTTAGGCAGGTCTTCCCCTGACAACCTTTGCAGAGAGCAGAGCATTTTAGCCCTGCTCTCTGGCAGGAGCATCTCCTTCCTCCACACCCTTTCTGGGTATTGCATAACAAAAATTCATTGGTTGAGGTCACTGGTGTCGTGTTAGATCCCTTGCTGGTTTCTTGTCCACCCCCAGTCGGTGGGCTCTTCCTCTACCTCCAACCAATTCTGCACCTGATGGTAGGTTCAGTAGGAATGTTGGGTTGCTGCCACTTCGGTTGGGGCAGACGAGCGAGGTGAACTTTGCCTTTGGCAGCAGATCTGACAAATATCCCGTAACGCAGGGCGTGGAGAAAGCCGTCTATTTCCTCACCATATAGTGCCACAAGACATTTGTTGCCAGCAAAGGCTATCTTCTCATGATTGGCGTCATGGTTGAGAAACGTGGTAGCCGCGTGAATAAAGTCAGGCAGTTCTAAAAGGACGTCTAACAGTTTACCATGACCATCTCTTCCATTATATAGGTGAAAGCTTAAAGTTGACAGTTATAGTGATGCACCCTCCATCTCCCACGAGTTTTCTCGAAAATTTAGAATTTTAACCGATGTACTGCTCGGAAGACGGCTGAACCTGAACTGAACTTTAAACTTTTTTGTAAATATGGCCAATGTTTGATGTGCGGAATCTCAGGTTTTATTGGACCTACAGAGCTGCGATTGTACTCAAATACATAATAGCAAATAATGTATACTTTAAAAATATACTGAGTTAAGACTTAGAAGACTTATACGGAAGATGCAGTTTTTGAAGTTATTTAAAGTCAAATTGAAAGAAGTCCGAAAGTTTCTTTGGAAGCTGCAAACTTGGTTTTACACTACTTTTATCTATCCTAACAACATCCCGAAATATCAAAATTAGCAAAATGTGAAACGATTTTTGTGTCTACGGTGACTGGCATACAAACGAAAAAACTACTTTCGTATTTTTGAATGTGTTAACATTCAACACGTCTTTTTCCCCCGAAGGTGGTGGACCAACACGCAAATTTCGCCAGATATGTTTAAGTCCACTATATTACGGGAGAAACTATTGTCACCAACCGGGCACAAATCCAGACAGTTGGCGGCTTCTGAGAAATTCCTGAATCCATTAAACGATAAACAAGGAATAGACTTTTCTTCGTACATACTTTTTTCGTCGTAGGTGTATCCTAAAAGGCGATGAAGTGGAAGTTCTCAGAGTTATTTTTGTATTGCAGGAAAAATACTCAAAAATATGAGTGGGTTTGGGCTTTAAACTTATAAATATCGTATTACCCAGTAACAGGGATGTGGAGGTCAGATTGGCAGTCGCTCAATGTAAAACACTGGTATTCAGCTGCATCCGGTTAGACTGGAAGCCGACCCCAACATTGTTGGGAAAGGGCGAGGCAGATGATGATGACATTTATATAAGCAAATCTGTAAGAATGTTTATTTTTAACTTTTTAATCAAAAGCTAAATATAGCCATACCTACAGAGTTACAAAACCTACTTATGAAATACCCTCCGTCTGGACAAGGTGGTGGGGTATGTCGGACTCCTACCGGCTAAAACCGCACGGAAACCGTCTCGACCACATAACAAGGGGGACCTAGATCGGTGGTACGTCTATCAAGTTTAGATGTGTGTCTGATTCCCAAAATCCGAGTTCTTGTCTCTAAGCCTAAACATTAGCTGAACAGTTTTCGAAGATGTGATTCGTAATACTTTGATGTTTATAGAAAACTTATTACTACTTATAATTATAAGTATTTTCTATATAGATATATAATTAATCGAAATACGAAAGAATTTCATCAAAGAAAACTTACTCTAAAATTGCGGGACTCCTAAACGAAACCTCTCAGTATTATGATAATGTACATACTAATAATATATGAAGGTAGATCCTGTTAGGTTAGTTTATTTATAAAGATGTTATTTCTGCAACACGGAAGTTATAATTAAACTGTCCTAATTAATTCGTTACGTGTAATGTTTTCTTCCTATGTTACATGTTCTTATATGTTTCATAAAGTAGTTAGCTATATTTTCGAAATAACTATCGAGCGAATGAGGGCAATTATTAGCCTGACCGATTGGCCTTCTACGTTTTAAGATTAAGTTTGTTTCTTGTTTGGAACATATAATTATAAATGTTTAATAATAAAAACACCGGTTTCGGGACAAGGTTTTTGCGCGTTTGTAATTACAATCCAAATAAAGTATCCCTGATAAAATAAGTGTTTTTTTCTATAACTCACACAAGTCAGTAGTGAAGTTTGAAACACTTTCACAATGATCTCCTCCATATTTCTATAGAAATCCAATAATTCTTACATTGACAACTATAATCATACCTACTGCCCTTTAAGCGAGCAGTCTGAACAGTGCAATTTAAGCACATTTATTAACAAGGCCTTAAAGACCTGCAGTGCAACAGTAGGTAGTGTGGTGCACTACTTGCAAATCACTCTCGCAACGCATTAGGACCGTCGCTCCTCGCTCATAGCCGCCCAGAAACGCACGCAAGAAATGCATTAACATACGCTGACACAGAGTAGTGATGCGACGGAGTGCCCATAAGCATGGTGAAGCATTTTGCGCATTATTTATTAGTAGGAACATTGGGAACTTGAATGATCTCTTAACGTTCCTAAAAAGGTAATACACATTTGTATGATACTCACTTTTTGGATGTGGAAGGTGAAAAATAAGGTGTTGTTAATCATCTTGGGAGGTTGTATTCAGCAGCGGACCGAGTGATAGGCTGATTTGATTGATGATTGAATAACGTGTTATAACGCTTACGTAAAACACAAGTAATTTTACTAAGACAGCTGTTAATAATAAACGTTGGTGTGAGTGAGTTATCTTTAATGGTACTTTTAAAAGACGTAGCAGCGTTTCATAACTCACTACATTAATCATTGATGTCAGCAACTACTACTTGGGTTTTCACTCAGTCAAAGTCACCCGGGGAACAAAATCGTGAAACTTTCAGAATATCAACTGCTCAGTTTTTCCCTGCAACACAAAGTGACATATTAAATTAAACCCTAAGACATTTACATTCGCCTTCCATTCCCTACTTACTCCATGCCCTCACACAGTGTACACAGGAAGTGCATTCACTTGTCACTAATTAATGGATCACGAACACTTGAATGCGATTATTGTGGATGGAGGCTTTTGTTCTCAATCGTTTTTCTCCCTTATGATGTTAAGTGATGGAGGGCCATGAGCTAATGAGTTACTGACTCAATAACAGACTGATGATACGGCATCAGTTTTGCGTAAGCAGATTTTTACGTAACTTTTACAGAATAACAAACTGATATGACGACTTACCATATATGGTCTGATCAAACTCAAACTCAAAACTCAAAGCATTTATTTCAAGTAAACCAATTACAGGCACTTTTGAACTGTCAAGAGGTCGGTCAGTCAGAAAGATGAAGCTAGTTGCCCATTACAAAGCTTACTAGGTACCTATGGAGAAGAACGGGCAAGAAACTCCATGGACACTCTTTTAAATCAAAAAAAGTGGTTACATCATTCATGTTGAAATTATACATGTGAGAACGATGTATAAAGACATATTTTTTGATAACGTGATTAAACATGATGTCAAATAGCGTTTATCTTATTTTACTTAGTAAAACGTTGCTTCGCTAAAAGTGTTAAACGTATTAAAGTGGTGAATTTCCATATTTATTTCACTACACTATGTATGCTCGTAGTAAATCATCGTACTTGTAGTAACCGTGTATCTTGTCGTTAAGGGGCTGACGACAGCTAAACCGCGGTCACTGTCGGACTGTATAGAAAAGAAAGAGAAGCGCGATGACACAAAGCTGGTAATTTGTTGCAAAAAATTAAGTAATTCTCTATTTACAAAAAATATATTGATTGGCCAAAAAAATGAAAACACTATCACGTTAATATGTTGCTTGTTGAAGAACAATCTTAAAAAAAAAAACAGAATGATTGCATGTATAGTTTTTAATCGTTAAAAGAAAATTTTAGAGGTATCTTCGTGACTTTTTTCTATCGTACCAACATAGTTGTATTATGTTTTCAACACACTATCTAACTAGCATATATCCTGAAGAATATCATACATTTTTCTGATTGTGTTTACTGCAGTAGATCATATACTTTTAGGCATTATGAAACTTGCCTGTAGTCAAAGTCAAAGCATTTATTTCAAATAGGCACATAACTGGCACTTTTGAACGTCAACATTTAAATTAAAATAGAATTGATTTTAGTCGCCCCTTCCAAAAGGTAGTTTCGTATGGAAGAATGGGCAAGAAACCGTTTCTTTTTTATAAATGTGTTTTATACAATATTTTGTATACATTAATTATAATTATTATATTTATATTTGAAGACGATGCGCACCTATAATAAAATTACCCTACCACAATAGATAAAAATAATTAAAAATACTACATGACCTAATTGATGATTTGATAACAATTTTTTTTTATTTGTTTGAGTAGCGTGACTTGAGAAACAAGATGCAAAACGAAAACTTCTAACGTCAATTCTATATCATGTAGAGGGTGAGGTATATGTCGAGTGATAATAATTCCGAAATGCATTAACGTCGAATTGAATTACACACTTCACATAATCGCCTTACGCTCTTCCATCCCATTTCTACAATCACCTAAACCAAATTCAGCGTTGCATTAATTTCTCGTATTATTTGCACCTCTTCAGAGGGATGAACTTGTAAAACCCACAGCATTTGTACCAAAGGCGGTGCATGCCAATTACGAACCGAAGCTTCTTTGTCTTCTGTCTTCGAAATGTTTGTGTAGTGTTACTAAAGGCAAATATTGACACGTTTCGTACGAATGAAGGATTGCCTCGGAGTCTGTCGGAATTATTTGGCAGTTCATTGGAATATGGAAAATTTTGATAGAAGTTGTTCTGTATCTACTAATTGCTATAGTTTATGGCCGATTCTGTTCTGCTTTTTCAATTTCAGATTTTAATTAAGTCTTACTATTTTGTATGGCGCCTTTGTTTGATTACATAGTTTATTACCATATAGCTTCTATCCGCGACTTCCTTTGCGTGGAAGTCAACTCATCATTATCGGCCTAGCCTTTTACCAACTATTTTGGGGTCGGCTTCCAGTCTAACCGGGTGCAGCTGAATACCAGTATTTTACATAGAGCGACTGAATATCTGACCTCCACAACCCAGTTACTGTGTAATAAGACAGCCGGGACCAACGGCTTAGTGAGCTTTCCTAGACACGGAAGCGCACGGCGTAGCGGCGTGAAAGTCACCTATACCATAAAAAATATCCTATATCACTCAACAATAGTGTAGCTTCAATTCAATTCAATTCAATTCAATATTTTATTGCATACCATATGTTTACAATAAGGTGTTATATAACAGAACAGGAAAGTGCAATATGGACCCTGTCGGGCACAGCAAAAATTAGGAGAGAGGAAGAGAGGGCTATATTATATCCTTTCATTAAGTGGGTATTAAACTAAGTTTTTGCACTTATACTATAATTTTAAATTAGGTATTTGTATATTATATTTATATGTTTGTAACTTAAAGATATTTTATTTATCTCAATGATATATCATCAAACAATTCCGTTAAGGTGTAGTATGCTTTATTTTCCAGAAATACCTTAAGTTTATGGGTAAATGTGATAGTTTTGTTTTGTTCTCTAATATCCTTAGGTAAATTATTATAAATTTTTATAGACATAACTAAAGGGCTCGTGGAGTGGATTTTGAGTCGAGATGGTGGCTTATTTAATTTGTTTTTATTTATGTTCCGTAATGTGTATTTTGTTCGTGTTTCCTCGCATTTTGTATAGAGTGTAGGGTTGTTTTTGACAAATTTACATAGCTTTTTATGTGATAGAATTTATAATCGGAGCAAAACTTACAGAGATTACGTCTTACACGTCTACTACCTGTATTGTTTCATTCAAATTGATTATCAAACTTCTCATCAATGTTACTTGCTTCAGATACAATACTTTATTCTGTACTCCGCCCTTCACAAGTCGTTGTCGTATCCTGTGGGATTCTCAGAGCTCCTGTAAATACACTTTTGTGTTCAGATTGCAATGTGCTTGCTGTCCCCAAGCACTGTTGTTTAAATTAAACTCAATTTGTGGCAGAGTTTGTTGTGTGACCTCAAAGATTTCATATTGTCTGTGGAACAAGATAATACCAATGATACGGCTTCATTCGTATACACACACTAAACACACACGTAACAGTTTGCTACTTGTAATAACAAACTTGAACAAACAGAAAATAATTACACAAGAACATGCAGGAACAAAACACTATCAAAATACCAAAACTCAACTGGCCCCTCAATCCTAATTAAAGCAACGCCAAGCTTTGTTAAACACTAAATACAGACGGACGGCAATCTAAATCGCAGAGAAAAATACCTGCAGGCCAACAGGGCGGTATCAAAGTGGGGATCCGTTGTGCATAGGGCACAGATGTCGTAGATAGTGCTCTGCGAGTATTCAGGGTCCAGTTAGCATTCAGAAAGATGCCGCGGGCGGAGGCGCGATAACATCTCTGCAGTGAGCTGTGACAGACGGAGACTTATGGATGTGAGGAGTGGCGAGCGGTGGGCTTAGAATGAAGATTGTGTGGAGTGAGCGTCAATGTATCCTATTTAGCTTTCTTTTTGCATTCGATTTGTTGATAGACTGGTTTAGTGAAGTCCAAAAAAAAATTGGGTTGGGCAAAATTTTCGTTTTGTAGTTTACATGGGTGAACTATTGCAATGCTCAAATTCTTAAACAATAGTTTTGTTTGTTTTTTAATGTAAATTTTCTTAGGCTAGGCATTTAAACCAAAATAGCCGTTGAATTACTGGAGAGAAATTGATGTTGATACTAAGAAAGTAACATAAGCATATCTCTTTTTGAAACTAACGTACCTACTATTTATGTTCCTTCCGTGTCTACAATTCTGTTAAATATTTTATCTACACCCATGCTATAAATCCTCTCTATAAGTTTTTGAAACAGATAGCTTATTGCCAACGTTGTTTTAACAACCACTGTCATAGTAACCATAATATCATTCAAACGAATGTTATAATATTGTACTAAATTTCATTATACAACTCGAACTCGATCCCTTCCTTACTCATCAAACGTCCACATTCTCACTACTCAATTCGTGGTATCTTTATGAATTTCAAAAAAGAACATTGTCATGCACGCGCGTTTCACTACTACAGCTAATAATAATAAAAAAACTTATAATTTTTAGGGTTCTTACAACACTGTACAACACCTTATGGTTTCAGAATCTATTATAGAGGATTCATATCATGGGTGTAGATAAAGTCTTGTATGCAACTGTACAGAATTAGGTCTTAAAACATTTATGTGATACTATTATCACTAT
This sequence comes from Brachylomia viminalis, assembly GCA_937001585.2. NCBI lineage: Eukaryota > Metazoa > Arthropoda > Insecta > Lepidoptera > Noctuidae > Brachylomia > Brachylomia viminalis. The sequence continues at coordinate 4,461,068 of OW443302.2, read as the reverse complement.
AAGAGATGTGATAAACCCACATTCAAGTTTTAATACCCCTTATTATACAACAGTTGCATAAATAACTATTATAGTACCTACTACACGCTAAACCGCATATAATCATTTTCATAGAACGCTTCATGCTTGCCATACTTGTTAGTCGTGTGTCCCTACTATCGCTATTCAAGCAACATCCTACAAAGGTGAATTGGCGGCAAAAGCGTGTCAGATTCATTGCACTCCTACCAACAGCGATGCAAAGATCGCAGCGATACGAGCCAGCAATGGACAGGGTGCAAATGATTCCAAGGAATTTATCCACTACGCGTTCCTTTGTAAGTATATTATATGTATCAGGTATTGTTGGAGAGGCTTCAATTCTTATCTTGAGATGGGCAGGCACTATCACGTTTTGCACTTTATAAGATCCTTCATTGTATTAGAGTATTTGGTTTTTTTATGGAACTTTAAGGTTTTTTGGCGGAACCTGCAGTTGAATGCAGTTTTGTGGTTAATTAGTGGCTGAAGGAAAATAATTGTGAGCGTTCTGTTTATTTTCATTGTATGAGTTCTACCTAGGACATTTGTATTGAAACTACTTACCTATTTATCTACTTACCCGCTTAGTAATCCATAAAGAATTAAGGCTAATTTCGCTACTTAAGAGGTAATTTGTCGCATAATAATTCGCTACTTAAGTAGACATCTAAACTGGGAGTTTTCATGTGTGATTATGGCATAGTTATGGCCAAAAAATTAAAATTAATATATGCCCGAGAAAGTTTGACTATTTCTCTCGAGAGTGTTCTAAATAAATATAACATGTTTTCTTGATTTTGCGTGTGAGACTCTTTAAACACTCAAATACAAGAAAAAATGTGATAGCCCTCTTAACTAGAAAATTAAATATTGTTTTCATGATACGAGTCACATTCTAAGAAATTGTAGTTAATACTTATTATACCCAAACTGTTTTTACCATGTAGAGCTCATAAGGTCTATGAAGATACCGAGACCTATTTTTAATATTACTTCGCCGAAAATCACAGAGTTATTTTCAAATATATTTCAAGTTGCGATATCTTGAGTACCAAAACGTTTGTAGTGCGTGGGCAGATAAAGTTCAAAAATGTATAACAGAAGACTGTCTAGCCTTAAATCATCTATCTCTTTTCAAACTTGTAAAATGCGTGAGAAAAATTTAGTAAGAATTTACACTAACTACCTACAGCATACGGTCTTATTACAAAACAAGGTTTTACTTTATTTTGTTGTTTTTGTACGGGTAAACGTCAAGCCTTTTTTGTAATAAGAACCTAACAGTAATCGAAACACAGTTCCTTTTACGAAACTGACAACTTAGTCCGGACAAAGGTTGTCAAATTTTATTAAGAACTTTACTAAAGTCGGCTTTAAAAAAGTTCGAAATACCAAAACTGGCTTGTAGGTGTAGGCTCGGGCTAAAGTTAGATCGTGTTTTGTAATAAGAAGGATAATATTTGATTAACCAAGTATGTCTGCGAATCATAAGCTCCACAAATCTACTCCATGTCAATCATTGGTACAGTAAGCCGCATGTCAGTGTTAACAAAACCAGTATAAGTTGGCCTCTCATTCTATTGAAACTCCATACTACGCTAGTCCAGCTTATGTTCAAATTGCTACCACTGCTGGCGTGCGTCTACTATTCATAAAAAAACTCTTACGTACCTACAGTCGAGAAAGCGTTCCTAGGGCCCTACACCCTAAGCACGAAGTCCGTAATTTCGGACGAAGCTACGGACGTTGCCTACTCCGTATCACTTACGGACATAGGATTAGTGCGGGGCCCGAACTAAAAATTAATGACAAAACGATTTGATAGTTGTCCTTACTCCCGATGTGTTTTTGCCCTTCCGGAAAAACTAATGAATCGTGAGCAGGTTACACTTTTAAGTATCGAACTACTTTCTGAAGGGCCCGTATCTTCGTTGACGGACTGCGATAGTAGGCCCCCTGACACCTGTCAGTTTCATACAAACGAATACGAGTTATGCGAATTTGATCTTTATTAGTTACTAGAATTATTGCACTGACAGGTGTCGGGACCGCATTCTCTCGACGACGACGCGGACGGCCTGTAGGTACTGACGAGTGTAGTTGCAAAATGGAGTAGTGCTAATCAAATAGTTTTTAACGTTATCTGTCTGAATCAGGGTAGACTGTAAATTGTTGAGGTATGGTATACTGGACCGCGAAGAGGCCCGCAATTCCGGGGGTTGCGGAAGGATCGTACGTTCCCGCGACTCCCGGCGTAGGTGTGAGATGGAACACCGGGGTAGTTTTTAGTCAGTAAGAGTCTGTCAGACCCCGCCGCCCGCCCCAAGGCGGCGGACATCCATGAGGACTTTACACCCCGGAAACAAAAAAAAAAGATTATACATAAAACCCTTTTCACACATCCTGAGATAATTGAAACAAAAGAATGGCAACGCAAACTTTACATACATCATCCGCCCGTCACGAGCGATCGCAAAAAGCGAATTCATTTTACACTTTCCAACCGTCCGATAATAGCCCTATTGTTTTGACGGCTACCGGAACCGGAAACAGATATATGCAAACGAAACTATTGACTTGTGATGAGTTTTGCTGAAAAAATATTTACAAACGATTGAAACTGACTGAAATAGCAGTTTCCTGGTGAAACGGGTAGTATTGGATTTTTATTAAATGTTTTCGGAGTTTAGGATAGTGTTTTGTTTTTTTTTAAAGATGCTTACATATAAATTATTAATAATAAATTATTTATTTGTTATCGGAATCGTGTACGTCGTGAGGTCAGAATGCCGGCTATATTTGGAACAAGTTTGTTTGGTAAAATGCATGATTTTCTATACAAAAAGATCATGCATTTTGCATTATTATCTGTCGAAGCCGAACATTGCGTCTTGTAGAAAATAATTTAGACGCCCAGTAAAAATCAATTCTGTTAGTTGTTCACTGGAGTGATCGAAGTAGTAATTTAAGATCATTTCTGTGATTAGGAAAACCACATAAAACCACAGAAAGGATTGCCACAGAAAGGACCGTCTTGTACAAATCAAATATAACGTCACATATTTTTAAGTTTAAAAGGCAACAATTATGGAACATTCGTGTAAATCGCGCACTTAACATAATCCATGCACGAACAAAATATATTTACTGAGTTCCATAAACACGGAGACAAAAAGGTGACAACCCTTTTTCCGCGAGTTTTCAATATAACCCCAAAACCACAATATATATTTAACTGAAAACTACCTATTGGTACCAAACTAGAATAAAGCAATCACAACTCAAACTAATGTCAAACAAAACTCCACAGGTAAAAGCAACAGCTCCAAAAATGGACCGCAACGGGTACTTTTTCTACGTGACATCCACTGCAAAGAAAAAGAAAATCAACTTGATGCAACCGAAGCCGCCTCGAGTGGCTTTCGTTGAGGAAAAGCGTCGGCCAGGGATGGCTGAGCGAATATACACTAGTCAGACCAGTGTGGCACCGTCTGCCACTGAGAACGGACGTGGGGACCCTATGACGCAGCGAGGCCCGTCGCCCGCGACACGCGCGCGTTTGTATACGCAACTCGAGAGTTATCAGCCGAGGTACCATACGATTCGTGATAACAGTGATAAGAGAGTGGAGAGTGAGTGTAGGAGGAGGAAGGAGAAGAGGATTGTTGGATACCCGCAGCCGCAGCCCGTTATCAGGTGAGTTTTGATTTTGAGTATAAAAGTTTTCAAAATGTTACAGGGGACCCTGGATATTTTATTTAAAGAGTATTTAACATAACTATTGCAACAATAATTACAGTTTCAATGATAAAATTAGACCTTAATTGGTTCTTTTTTCACAACTAAAAGAGATAAAAGTGTGGGAAAATTGGAATGGTAGACAGAATCCTGTTTTTCTTGAGTCCGAGAGCGGTTGTTTTGGTTTGTACAATAGACAAAAGATCTATGTTTGATTCATTTACTGAAAATATACAATAGTACACTCGGCTTTATAAATAAGTTAGAAAAAAAAACCGCTCCATTTAAAATTAAAGAAAACATGTTTTCTATGTCTGTGCATTATCATAACTTTTCTATCCATTGCTGTAATAACTGCTTAAATATTTAACAACAACTTCAAAACATTATTTCCTAGAACCGAAAAGCCAAAAAAGTAAGAAAAACAGTTCTACAAAAATTTGGATAAATTTTAATCGAAAATTTGAACCTGAGCTACGTAGGTAGTTGATAATCTTCCCTCCCAGCGGTTTTAATCAACGTACGTATACCTACCCGGTATGAAATATTGATAAGATTTGAAGCAGCTAGCGTCTAGCCCACTGACGAACCCTTTGCGTTCAATTAGATAGCGGTGTTACTGATGACTAGATAAACACGATATGACAGCTTATCCTGTTCTCACTATATCGTAGGAACCTGCAAAACAGCACAGTTGGCTATAACCTCGTGGTGGAGTACAGTGCTAATGATTTTCATTGAAATAGAAAATAGGAAAACTAGATTTTTTTATGATTTTATTTAATTGATTTTAATCGGTTAATGTGATCAGATAAGAGGTTGGAATACCTTATTTATGTCTTGAGTATTAATGAACATGAAGTATATTAGGTATGTGTATGAAGAATGTTGTTATACATCGGGTTCTTAACATAGGAAAAAATGTCATGAAAAATAAATCAATCGTACATTACTTTATGTACCTACTAATTTATTATAGCTTAACACCTCATTCAGAATCAGAAAACGATTCCAAGAACTCCAGCTGCGTTTCTTGTTCTTCATCAGATGATGAAGATAAAGAGGTATTTATTATAAATAGCTCTTCCAGCATTTAAATTATTATATATCTAGCTCGATGAAATCGTTTTGAAATTTCTTTACTTGTTCACAACATTTTCGCCATTCCTCTGCGCCAATTTGTGAGAAAACTTCTTCTGTTAATAATTTAATGTCACTCGCAGGTCTATTTACATTTTTATCTACAACTTTTTACTTCATTATACCCCAAATCATTTCTTTGGGATTCAATATGCAATGATAACGTGGGTGCCTTAAAACTTCGTGACCGTGCCATTTTAATACTTCATCTATCTTATAAAAGGGCGCAGACATATTTTGTTTCACTAAGTCAAAGTCAAAGCATTTATTTCAAATAGGCACATAAAAGGTACTTTTGAACGTCAACATTTACATTTAAATAGAATTGATTCTAGTCGCCCCTTCCAAAAGGCAGTTTCGTATGGAGAAGAATGGGCAAGAAACTCCACCGTTACTCTTTTAAAATATTAAAACTAGTTCAAGTATTTGACATTTACGGCAAAGATCATCATAATGTAAATCATTTGCATGCATGAAGCCATTCTTTTTTAGCAGCGATACTATTGGCTTGTGTGGGCAGTTTGTTCATCCGTAGGGAATGATAACTAGCATTATCCATAACAATTAGTGAAAGTTTTGTCAGATTTGGAATTAGCTTCGTGGAAAATACACCATCATTCGATGTGCCCTCACCTACGATTCGCCGTATAGTAGTACTAGAAACCCCCATTAAGAAGCTACAATTAAGTAAGAAAAATATAAAACAAACTAAAAGTACCAAAACAACTCAGTCCAACTACCGGTCAACTCTACGACGCGCTTTAAAATCAAAGATTGATTTTGATTAACGCCTTCTTCTTCCCTTATTTTACGATACACATTGAAAGCAATATTTCTCGCTTGAGATCGGAGTGGCTTTTTTGACATTTTCACAAAAACAACAAATTGTCAAGAAGATATTACAAAATCTCAGCAGCGGTTGACAAATCTCGTAATTTGATGTGACAGGTGCCAATTGACATTGCCATATGAAAATCACAACTTTCTTTTTATGCCATAAATTTCGGTAGACCTATAATATTAGAAATACAATTTATTTATTTGTTTGAATGTTGTTTTACATAGTATGGTGTTATTATTTTTTACGTTCTATACATTCTACCACAATATATTATGGTGTACAAATTTTCATGTCATTCTTAGCTATTTAAGTACAATACAATAAATTTAAAGATTTGCGATTTACAATAATCAAAGTCCAATATGAATCAATATTATTATAATTAGGTAATCGTTAATCAAAATTAAGTACACGTCATTTTCGATTTTTACAATAATCCATATATTCGGCAACGTCATAAAAGCATTTATCCAATAACCAACTCGTCAGCTTTTTCTTGAGCATGGGGATCGGAAGTTCTTTGAATGAGTTAGGCAACTATTTATACACCTGAAGTTAATAAACACATTCTTCCTAAATAATTGCAATCTACATTGAGGTACATTTAATTCTTATTTATACTTATTTCTAGCAGATGCCTTTTTGTGGCTCACTTCTGATTGCATGCGAAAATAGTCCGGATATTGTTTTACGAGCATGAATAGTTCCTTGGTGTAGGTACATGCTGGGTAATGGTAAAATGCGAAGTTTCTTAAATAAAGGTTTACAGCCGTCCAAACTCCAGGCGCCAGCGATTGCCCTAACACATTTCTTTTGTACCCGAAATGCCATCTAAACTTCAACTGAATTGCCCCATTGCATGGTCCGGACACTTTTTGTGCTTCGCCATAAGGATATCTCCAAGAGTTATATTCTACTAGTTTTTGCTCGCGGCTTATCCCACAGGGACGTACTACCGGGATTAAAAGTACCTATCCTACGTGTTAATCCAGGTTATCATGTTTCTGTGTTCCCATCTAAATCCGTTCAGCCGTTTTCGCGTGATTGAGTAACAAATATCCAAACACACAAACTTTCACATTTATAATATTATTAGTATTGAATTGTTGATGATTTAAAATCTTTCTGTGCTTTCTGATTTTTAGCTAAGTATATATACTTATAAAGGTGATCCTAGCCTGTAAAAGTGTTGTTTATAATATTAGTGTAACTGTTACTTTATTTTTAAGTGCTACAGGTTTGTACGAGTGATGTTAAAAAAGAATTTAAAAAAGAAGGTAAGTACATATTATACGTATATACCCAAGCCGCAAGGTTGCCTACTTGTCGGTCTTCTACAGATTGTACTTCGGTGAGTGTGCCCGACCTCTTTCCACCGGCCCCCTTCTTCGATCGGTCATCTAGACGCACTGCACATTACCATCCCTACCTAGTTGCTATTCCACCAATTCGCACTAAGCGTTTGCTAATGTCTTTTGTAATGCGCACAGCAAAAGAGTCGAACTCTCTACCTGTGTAGGTATGTGTTTCCGAACGCATACAACCCTACTACTCGTAACTTCAAAGTGAGAGTGAACAGGCTTCTTCTGGGTAAGCTCACTCCATCGTCGACTCTGTCTCTGTCACCACTGACCTAGACTAGAGTCAAGAGCAAAACCATCTTAAATTTAAAAAATATATATTATACGTACCAATTTTCTTATTGATAACAATAATTTATTTAATCATATAACAAAGATAGTAGACCTTCCATTTAGATTTCAGGATAACTACAATGTTTTACTCATTTAACTTCTTATCTTCCATGGATCATAAGGTCCATTGTCACATTAAAAACAACTGAAAAGAACCTAAACTGGTATAACTACTAACTAAAATTACCAAATCAAAGACAACCTTTAATGTGAACTGATGCGTAATACCCGTTTGAAAACAATATTTTAAAAGAAAATACTGAACACTTTTTAACTCTTGACACTAACTTTCGTAGCTAAAAATATTCTGCGAATTACATACAGATCGCCGACTTATAAGGTTGTAAGCAAAACAGTTTACAGGAAAGTTCTGGAACTTTCACAAAAGATTTTTATCGAACCTCCTTTGTTAAACTTGGTAAAAGTTACAAAAGTTTTTAACGTTTTTGCAAGTTTTCCAACTCCCTTCATAGTTTTTCTTAGTGCTTCATATTCTATAGTGTTCCGACTTTTATTGCTTAAGATTTCTTATTTAAACGTGTTTTTCGAGGTAATTTACAAATGTATGTTTCAAAAAACTGTGGAGATTGTTTTAAAATAATACAATGATTGGTGTCTCGGGTTTCCTCGTATGTAGGTACATATTTTGTAATTAGATCACTTCTCCATACAAACTTAAAGATTTACCATACTCACAAAAAATCTTTTAGGTATATATACCCTATTATTATTTTGATATAAAATGGCACAGTTCTATATTCGTTCTAACCTTCCCATAATTAAGTTGGTTAAATAAGGCAATGGTTTAAAAAAAAATGTTTCTCACAGAGAGTACATTGAGAGTATTAAAGAATTCATAACTAAATACTTTAACATTAAAAAATGACATCGTAAATGCTTTTAAACGAGAGAAATTCTGTAAAGTGTGGGAACTAGAGAAAAACGTGGAATCTATTAGCATCATGTCTTCCCGCGCGAGTTCATAACGACAAGCTTAAGAAGTAATACTTAACATTGCAGGAAGATTTCTCTACTAGTTAAACACATCATTTGTATTTTTAGATATACCTACAATGAGAAATAAAAGTTAAATATACAATTTAGAAACTTCCGACACAAACAAAGACATCCAAAAGTTTAAAAGTTATATGTAGGTATTGGTCATTTTAGTAAGTTGTGGGTAATAGTTTGTTTCAAGCGTTGTCGCGTCGGGGGACGGCTAATGAAAATAGGAAGTTAACAGCAGTTATCCTTTCTACAATATCAGACATTCATTGTTGCTAGGTAAAAGCCTCGTCTGTTTGGCGTTATCATTAGCCGTCCGACGACGCGCGACGCGATGACGCTTGAATCAAAATATTACCTACAACTTACTTAAAGGGCCGATACATATACATATTTATTTTAACTTTTTAGATGGTTTTGTTTGCGTCGGTTTTTTTATTTTTATTTAACCTTTGTTAATAAACTTTATACATGTATCGTATTTACTATCGACACGTGCCTCGCCTAAATCTGCGCAGCTGTACATATTTACCTCACAGTGAAGCTAGTAACTAATTTATTCTCATTTCTCTTTCCTACTCCATCATCAGACCCAGGTCACCATTCATCCTAGATCACCTATTCGTTCAGACCAATCCAATGAGCCCAAACACGATACCTCTCCTGTAAGTTGGTGAGGGAGTTAGGTATCCTGCAAATTCCACGTGATGCTGCAACATCTGTTAAAGGTTACCTACTATGTTCTAAAATCATGTATAACTTGAATATAACTTCATGTATAACAGAATACCAAATTTCGACTCGATCAGACCTGTGGAAGATGCTAACATCCTTTCATCAACTAGAAAAGAGCTGATAACCTATAAACGACTGGACTGAATATATAACTTCATGTATAACAGAATACCAAATTTCGACTCGATCAGACCTGTGGAAGATGCTAACATCCTTTCATCAACTAGAAAAGAGCTGATAACCTATAAACGACTGGACTGATTTCCTTGAATCATACCTAAGAACACTCGAGTCTCGATCAAGTCACCTTTCAAACAAAATCGGTTTAGCCGTTTGGGAGCTACGATGCCGCAGATAGACACGCTGATACACAGGTATACACATTAAACTAATAGCACCCCTAAAGAGTAGATAGATTCGTCAGTTGTTTGTAGGTTCTATTTCAAACTAGCTGACCCAACTGACGTTGTGCTGTTCTTTCAACAACTCATACAAAAATCTCGTACAAAAAAAGGAAGTTCCGTCTTTCCCGAATTCAGAAACTTGTCCAATTTTTCTTTCCGTAAAAACTTAATTCGCACTAATACAAACACCAATAGCCATATCGGTCCAGCCGTTCTCAAGCGATGCGCTTGCCAACGAACAGTATTTCATTTCATTTCGTTGAGCTCCTTATGATCTGAGTTGAGCTCCTTATGTTCTGAGTTGAGCTCCTTATGTTCTGAGTTGAGCCCCTTATGTTCTGAGTTGAGCTCTTTATGTTCTGAGTTGAGCTCCTTATGTTCTGAGTTGAGCTCCATATGTTCGGAGTTGAGCTCCTTATGTTCTGAGTTGAGCTGCACAATCGCTGACAATTGCGTGCACTGACTGGACAGGTCCACTGAATCTGTGTGGTTCTTTCCTCAAAAGACCATTTCAGACACCGATCTACATAGCCTTCACTTGATCTGACGAAGATTTTGTCTGGACTTTAAAAGAGACTGTGACCTTTGAGTTTGTTTCGGCCTTTCTTCCCAGAGTAGTCAGATAGGAAATCTAGTCATCTGGTTTTTAAAATACGATTGACGTGTAAAAGTGTGTGTACAAACCTACTTACAGAAATAAAATCATTTATCATTTATTAAATAGAACAAGATACGTTTCTGATAATTTAACATACAAAATAGTCTGCTGTCGCTTGGCAGTTGCGACCACTAAACAAAATACTTATTTTGCGCAATCCTACCATTCATTTATCATAACAATACTTGACTGTGACTCATCAAGATCCGTTAGACAAAAGAAGTCTACTGTCTAGAAGCTATAATATAATCCCACCTTGACCTCTTCATGAGATAATCAGAACTATTAAAAGTTTATCATGTCCCGCTCGTTCAGCTTTTATTGTAAGCCGCTACTACATACTAAACCAATACATTTATGGTTTTGTTCATAATTTTAAGGATGACCCTTAATTACTTTTGACGACACGTTTGGTGTAGTGGCTACAGTGGCTAAGTGTAGTCAGCGAAACCAAATGGTCCTGGGTTCGAATCCCGGTAGGGGCAAATGTTTGTATGATGAATATGGACATTTGTACCCGAGTCATGGATGTATATTTATAATATGTATGTATTTACGAAAAAAAAAATGTATTTAAGTAGTGTATCAACCATCTGGTATCCATAACACAAGCCTTAATTAAGTGCTTAACTTGGAACTAGATGGTGCTGTGTGCAATGTCAGACGATATTTATATTACTCACATTAATGCGATGAATAGTGATGTTTTAGTGTGACATAATAGATGACATAAAATTTAGGTAAATTTCATGAGGGAAGTTTTGAGTGGATGGCTATGTGAGTTGGGAAAGACAAAAGAAACGATGGATGGACTGTGTGAAAGATGGTATGGCGAGAAAAAGGGTAACTGAGATGAAAACTAAAAGAGAAGTACCTAGTAGGAAGAAGAAGAAATGCTGCGCCATTGCCACAAAAGCAAGGCAAGCTAATGATGATAAAAACATCGCATCGAAAGTCTGTACTAACGTTACATACAGTCTTAAACCACCTCCATTCAATTCGTACAATTCCCTTCCCTTATATAGGCATCTTTTGATCAACCGTTACCAACGCGTTGATCTATCAGAATGCGCGCAAGATAAGTCTGCACGCGTGTTTGAACTTCAAGACCCTGCCAGCAATTTTTATCACTTTCGGCATAATGATGGCGATTATTTACTTTGGAAAACACAGCACACTCTCTTGACACCTGATATAACCGTCGAGTTGGCGGCAAAAGATTAATTCCGATTTCGGCCGCGCGCGCAGACTTATTTTGCGCGCACTCTAATAGCTGATCGTTAGTAAATGCAACCGGTAGCGCTCGTCATGTCACCAAAGTAGGCAAGCTCTGTTGTAATCCTCTTTACCATATTGGTGATGGTTCGGTATTAGTACCATATGGGGAGTTTGGTATGTGTATAAGGAGTGATGGGACTATGCAGATTATAATTGGACCGAATTTATAAAATTGCCTCATTGATCTAGTAACTGCTGCGCAATGGGTCCCGGAGTGAATTAAGGGGTCAAGGAAATTGTTTTTTGGTTCCGATTAAACACAATAAGGCCTGCCTTGATAGATTCGTGGGTCTTTAAACCGTGTTGTGGAGGTCAGATAGGCAGTCGCTCCATGTGAAATACAGCGAGCTATTCTGTAACAGTCTCACCGTGATAACTGAGGTGAAGTGAGCTTGAAGTGAGTTATCGATAGTGTCAATCCCTAGCATCAGGTGGAAGGATAGCTTACTTCACCTAAGTTATCACGGTGAAATTGTTACGGAATCGACTGGCTGGTATTCAGCTAAATTCAGTTAGACTGGAAGCTGACCCTGACATGTTGGAAAAAAGGCTAGGCAGATTGATAGCTCACTTCACCAAAGTTATCACGGTGAAATTGTTACGGAATCGACCGGCTGGTATTCAGCAAAATTCAGTTAGACTGGAAGCTGACCCTGACATGCTGGAAAAAAGGCTAGGCAGATTGATTGGGTCTTTAAATAACACAACTGGTGAAATGTGCGTGTACTATCACATTTTTGTCTACTTAATGTTATTTTTATGCAGGACTTTGAGGAACTCTTCATAAATCGTGTGCGTGACTACTTGTAATTCTGTTCGTACACTTTATATGTTCATAACATGTTTGTCTATCCCACTATGAAAACTTTTATAAGTTTCAGTAATGTTCCAAATGTCCTGCGTCAATTATTTTATGATAAAGTTAAAGAAGAAATCTTCAAAGTGAGAGTGAACAGGCTTCTTCTGGGTAAGCTCACTCCACCGTCGACTCTGTCTCTGTCACCACTGACCTAGACTAGAGTCAAGAGCAAACCCATCTTAAATAAAGAAAAAGAAGATTGGTGTCAATTATAGGGTTTTTTTTAACGAAGTGAACATCATACTGCTACCCTATCATATTGTCTTATCGTATCATTTTCAGAATTAGGTACAGCACACTATATTTTGCAGTTTTATAAACTTGTTTAGTCACATGTTATATGGTATACTTGTTATTAAATACTTTTGTGATTCACTGAACAAAATGGTCTTCCATAATTTGTAGTACTAGCTGTTGCTCAGGACTTCGTTTGCCATCCAGGATGAAAAGTAGCCTATGTCCTTATTTAGGTCATGGTCTATCTGTGTGCCAAATTTCATCCAAATCCGTTCAGACGTTTAGGCGTGAAAGCGTAATAAAAAAACAAACTTACTTTCGCTTTTAATATTAGTTAGGATGTTAGTTAGAATTTAGGATTTCAGAGTGTGATTACCTCATTTTGCAAGTGCTACTGCTGAGCATGAGGTCCTGGGTTCAATTCCCAGGTCGGGCAAAGTGTTATAGGATTTTCTATTAGGGATTTCTCAGTGGTAGCCGGGAGTCTGGGTTCGTACACCGTTGCAATAGGCTCGCCCCCATGATACATAAACATAACTATCGAAATGTGGGTTTACTATAATAGGTACCCCTCTGCTAACCCTTTGAGGAACCAGGTGTGATGTTATGTTCAGTGTTATATTATTTCCCAGTTTACAAATGAATTGTACACGATCAAATCCACCTATGGGAGTCATTACCAGCGATCGGATATTCGAATGAACATTTAAGAGTTAATTTTTCCTTGGAAGTATCGAAGCGGATTCTTAAAATATGAATTTTGGAAAAAAAATCCCGGGATGCCAGGGTCTTATTTAGCCGGGTGTAAAGTATGGAAGCGACTTTTAATAATTTTTATAAAAAAAAAACCCCGCGATTTTCGGATTGCATAACTATTCAGATGCATATTTATTTAAAATGTCACTAAGCACAGTAAATTTTAACAATTTGTCTCAATAGGTACCTTCATGAATTATTCTAAATATACCTATCTTGATGTTGTTTGCTATGGCAGTTTGGTATCTACCTACCTGCTTTACAGTATTAGGTAGTTAGATATGCATCCATAATTCTATGGTCAGAAAAGAAACAGTCGATCCCGGAACCGCAGGATTTTTTCGATTCAAAAGCAAAGCCAATATGGCTTTGATTTTGAAGAAGCCAACATCTCAACATTAGGTGAATGTGCATCCGAATATCCTATCTCTCCTGATTACACATCATTCATTATGTCACATCTACGTTATCAGTGAGATTGTATCTTAATTACAGCTCCCGCATTAGATCATAATTTCCCACTGCACTTGACCTGCTTTGTGGTTGCAGCCGCTTCAGCGCTGGATGTAACAAATGAGTCCTTAAAGCCCTTTCACAACTTTGCAAAGAAGAGATATCGTTAGTTTGTGACGTAAACGCTAGTACAATTTACAGATAAAACAGACACTTGAACTGATGCACGGAACCATTCTCTAACCGAACTTTTAGGGAACGGGGAAACAAAGTTATTTTTACACGAAAGGACTAAGTTTTAGGGAATAAGGTCGTAATTTTAATGGATTAAGCAGGCTGTCAGGAAAAATTGAACGACAACATTGGGAGTGACGAGATGCTGGAGACGAATGTTTTGGTGGATTTTTTTTTCGGGTACGCCGCTGCGCCGCTTCGCAAATTGAATGTCGTTTTGTTTTTTTTTTGCAATTGATTTGCCTCTTTGGGATGACGTTTAGCAGATTTATGAATGAATTAGCGCTGGAGGGATTTAAATGTATAAATGGTGTGGTCGTGGTTTCGATTTTGTAATAAATGTGCTTTTTTGCCGGTGATTTATGGGTAAATCAGGGGGTTAGCAGCAGTGTAGGAAGTAACCATATGTTATATCTCATTGATTTCGATTTCAAGAACACAATAACAATTGACTTCCAGGCTAAATATACGATATGTCTAATAAAATAATAAAACAAAAATAACCAGGAAAACCGAGAAAAAAGGATTAATTTCTTTTAATAAATTTTTCTTTTCAGTTCATTAAAATACAACCTGACCTTCCTTACCTTTAACCTTAGTAGGTTAAAGTTCTTATTAATGTTTATTAAAAAGCTATCTTTAGCACAAACTAAGGTAACTACGTACTAGTAGAGGTATATATAGGTTATTTTATTCCTCGATCAATCTCATAACCAAACACCAATAACCTCCAACTCACATTCAAACTTATAGATAGGCTATAAAACCTCTTTACCACAGTTTATAGCTTTTGTTTTCACATAAAATGCATTTATGTTACGGCCAATAACACCGTTCGTGACCGCAAACCTCGGGTGTAAAGAGATGTCAACTTTTTGTACATTTCATGCTAATTAAGAACGATATTTAACACCTAGACTCAGGCGAAACTAAGGTATTTTATACGAGTATTTTATGCACTTAAAATTCATGTCTGAAGATTGTAAAGGTAGTCGACAATAACGAAGTTTTTTTAATAGCTTTAATCCTAATTGCACGCGACGGCTAAAGGCGAAACATTTATTTAAATTAACTTTATTACTAAGTAAAGTCAATTTAAACGATTAGAGAAACATATAGTTTTGTGTACGTAAATTGGATACGTATACGTCCAAGTGGTTTGACAGCTTCGGGCAGGCTACCTACAGACATTCCAATTTCACACTCAATTTGCGTATATATCGGAAAATTGGAAATCTATACTTCAATGGGGCTGTCCAGAAAGTTTAAACTGAATTTTTTGTCATTGCTTCTTTAAATTTTTGTTGAAGGCCTTTTTGCATTTCCTGGCTCATTTTATTCTTACCCTTCCTTAAAACGCAACGCCTCTCAGTCTATACGTCCGACACAGTGCCTCCAGAGAGCCTCGCCTAAGTGAAATTCTATCAGCGGTAAAGATGATGGCAAAAGTCAAAAATGTATACGTCAGCTTATGTCAATTCTGTTGAAAACCGTCGTAGAAAAATTCGAAGCGCTTCGAAAGCAATTGTGATTGTGATTTAGAAAATTTGAAATATTATCACTAAACATATTCATCTGAAACAGACGTTCTATCCTTGATACTAAAATTGGAGCCAAATTGAACAGTTTATACGAAAAACCGGCTACAATCGGTCCCTCTATGTGCCAATAACCATTGACAACTGTGCCAATTGGCACATAACGCGTCTTGGAAGTACTTATTGGCATCACAGTCGTGGGAAAGATGAATTGTTATACAGTTTTTGAATATCAATTTCAGGATTGATCTTTTTCAAAGGTTTCTCTAAGAAACGGTTCACGGTGGCGCAGTGGGTAAGCGATTGACTGCTGCGCTGCGTGTCGCGGGTTCGATTCCCGCACGAAACAAATATTTGTATGACCTGCATGTAGTTGTTCCGGGTCTGGCTGTTTGTGTATGTGAGTTTAAATGTTTGTAAACGCACCCACGATACAGGAGATTTTCCTAGTGTGGAGCAACGTTCAAAAAAACAAAAAATGGGGATGTATGAATGTAAATCAAGCAAAAAGATCATAGCAGATGGCGTCCAGTAGTCTCTGCCTACCCCATGAAAGAAAGGCGTGAGTGAACCTTGGTCAATTCTAACAAGTAGTTCAACTACTAGTAGTCTGAAAGAAGCCAATACAATTGCCTTTTTAACCGACTTCAAAAATGGAGGAGGATGTTTGTTACCTGAGAACTTTCGACTGGGTGAACCGATTTTAATGATTCTTTTTTTATTTGAAAGCTGGTGCTTTCCGTATAGTCCCATTTAAATTTTATCGAAATCAGTCAAGCGGTTTTAAAAATCACCAAATAAATATTTATAAATAGAAAAAACTGCCTTCAAACGTACGTGGACGTGTAAGTCGATCGTTTTCAAATTGCTGTGGGGTAGGTGCCATAACTAAAACGTGAAAAATAAAAAACATTTTAACAAAAAAAAAACCAGACTTCCAAAAAAAAAAACACTTTAAATTACTTTAATTTCGGAAGTCGGGTGTCTTTGGATATGTATTTTAGTTTTTTTTTTTGTTGAGAAAATTAGCAAAATATAAAGAGACACTTAGTTAGCTGTAACTTTCCTGAATATGTAGAATAAAATAATAAAAAATTGTCTTTGTTTTTTCCTTGCTTGCCATCGACTTCCGAATCAAAGTTTTTTTACACTTGTAGTGTTTTTTTTGGAAGTCGGTGATTTTTTGTGAAAAAGTTTTGATTTTTCACTTTTTAGTTGTGGTACATACCCCAAACAAAGTCGTATACCACTACTTGCAATGTCAATAACAGAGACAGGAAGTTATTACAACATCATCAAAATACGTATTATTGAAACTGACTCAAAAGCCACTCATCAGAACTTGACCAAATTTATACGGGACCACCTTTAAAACAAAAAAAGAATTTCCCAAATCGGTTCAGGAGTCTTCGAGTAATTGGTGAACATAAAAAAAAGATTCCGACCAATTGAGAACCTCCTCCTTTTTTGAAGTCAGTTGAAAAATAGTATAAAAAATGTGGCGACATGTCATAACATTGAAATATCTGTGCGGTTCCTAAATGTATTAATACTCCTTAGGCCAGATAGGAAGTCGCTCCATGGAAAATACTGGTATTCATCTGCTCCCGGTTAGACTGGAAGCTGACCCCAACATTGTTGGGAAAGGCTATGCAGATGGTAATGATGATCATTCATACACCTACCGGAATAAACTCTCTTGATTATGGTGAAAACGATATTCAAATCCGTTGCAGTGTTTGAGAACAACGTGGTCACACAGACAGACACGAAAAGCAATATATAACGAATATTATGTATAGATGTATACAAAGATATAGGATATGCAAAAGAGTGTTTAACAAAGCAACGTGTCAAGATATCTAACCAATAGAACTACGGTATTGTATAAATAAACTCCGATTAGAAATACCTCACAAACCAAGCTCTAGTTCAACGAAAAAACATAATGATCTCGTCGTAACAACAAGACAAAAACATCTCCGCAAACTATTTCTCAATTCGCTCGAACATGAAACATTAGCCAATAAATTACTAGCTATAATACTCTTCACAAAGACGCGGAACTAGATATACCTCTTATATAATATTCCATTATTCTGAAGACGTTTTGCTGAACAATAACCGGTGGAAAAGTATCTGTAAGGAACTCCTTTAATGAGAATAGGTGGGTGTGTTGGGACCACGGGTCTTCGATAAAATGGACAGTAAAGTCTTTGTGAATTGTGTACTAGACTAGGTTTTGAAATGGAATTGTTTTGTATGTATGGTCAAGCTTCAGCATCAGGTAGTTGAAGGCCATTGTTTTCATTGGTTTTGTTATAAATAGGTCTATAAACCGCCTGGGATATTATTGGCTTAGCAAATTGACACTCTACGTCAATTCTGTCCTGTAATAGCCATTTCATACAACTGTCAAAGATTGACAGTTGTGATTTGAATATTACAGACAATTTTAATTTGCCTATCAAACTATTTCAATGACTTTATTTACTTGCTTATTTGTACTTGATTTTACACGGACTTAGAGGGCAAGCAAACTTGGGCTTGAATGAATGAACGAATATTGTTATGAAGTGCTAACATCACAGAAATGACACTCTGTAAGCAAACGAGGTGATCAATGCTCATTATTTCTTCTTGTGAGAAAACTTTTCCCCTAAACTGGAATGTAACACCCACTTTGATTTTATAGATTAAATTTAACTTAAATCTAGATACTAACATTGAGTGTATTTATATTCTGTTTCTTCGCAGTATTTTTCGTAAAAAAATTTCCATTGGCTTACCGCATTTTGAAGCACTCCAAATATTTCGTCTTATTAAAAATCTTTTAATTCTGCATAAAGCTCTGTCACAATACATCCAAGAATTAATTTCGTTCCCGATTAAAAAAGGTCGGCTCACAAGTTTAATCTTTTAGCCACAGAATATTTTTCTCATAGTCATTTTCACCCGACACGCCCACCATGTTTACCGCCAAAGAAGATTTTCAAACTCCATTGTGCCCCCTCCCTTACGTGCCTATATCATAATGGTGTACATTCTCGCCTCCTTTCAAAGGTTTTCCATCGAAATTAAGAAAGTTTAATGAATTGTGGCGTCAATTTCTTTCGGCTTTTTAAAGATTTCCTCTGTGTATTAAAATATTTGATGAAAGGTAGTCTTGTGGTTGGCAAAAGTGAGAGGTTCGTTGTATTGCTTTGATTCTCCTCCTTCGGGATAGGAAAATGAGGAATTGTAATTTTCGTGGAATTGAGTGGGTAGATAGGAAACCCTATGCGTTCATACCTTCATTAATTTTGACTTTAATGTTATTTATAGTTATGTTCAACAGAAAGTATGCTTCTATTTATTTATTAAAACTTTATGCACAAGAAAAATAAAACGAACTTAATGCTTGAGGCATTTTCTACCAGCGAACCTTAGGGTGATGCAGAGATAAAACGTGGCAGGTGCAACATACGGGCTAGATAGCTCGGAAAGGACTATAAAATACAACAATAAATACTCATACAATATAAACAAAATAAACTTTGTCAGGAGAAATAACGACCGGTAGAGGAGAAAACGAATCCAGCAACTCAGCGCTGGGATGTTTCGGCCAACTTCTGACGGATATGTTCACGTGCCTCTTGCCTTTTGTAATAAACCCTGTCCGAGCTTCCTACTTGATTTTAAAATGATTATTTTGGCTATTTATTAATCCCCAAATAAATCTTACGTGTTTGAAAACCAACATAAGATCCGTCCGTGATGCAACTTACTGCGCTGAGAATATTCAATACGATGCGATAGAAGAGGTAATAATATATCAACTACACATATAACTAGAAGGCAGTAACAATGCAACAGAGAAATATCAAAACAGGTTAAAAGGCAGTAAATAACCTCCGAGTCAAATCATCGGCTAATGTATTAGATTTATACGCATTTATTGGGCATAAACTGCAATTTATAACACATAAAGAGTGCCTCACTTAAAATATCGTAAATCGTTCATAATCACACCACGAGTGTCGATTTATGAAGTCGCCCGCAGAGGTCGCTTTACATAATTCTTGTTTTTGAAAACATACGGGAGGATGCTGTTGGAGTGGCACCGACAAATGCCATAAAACATGGTTTCTACGAAAGTTTAAAGCAGGGGATGTCTTTTATTTGCGTTCTATAATGTTAAGGTGGTGTGGTGTTTTATTTTTATGTATTATGTAGATACTCAAGTTAACATATCTCTTTGTATGCACTTGTTTCTGTGACAAATAAAACTTTTTAATTTCTTTCTTCTTTCATTCTTAATAAATTGTTACTATTGCATAAAGCTCGCGCGCTCTACTTGCGGTTACCAAGTGTACAAATATGCTGTGAATGTGTGTGAATGCTGGTCATGTCTTAGCTGTTGTTTTTATCTTTCTATTACGGACGCTTTTAACGTGCACGTCTTTCTAGATCGTTCTCACATGTATAATTTCAACATGAATGATGTAACCACTATTTTGTAACAATATTTTGATTTAAAAGAGTGTCAGTGGAGTTTCTTGCCCGTTCTTCTCCATAGATACCTAGTGAGTTTTATAATGGGCAACTAGCTTCATATTTCTGACTGACCGACCCCTTAAAAATTCAAAAGTGCCTGTAATTGGTTTATTTGAAATAAATGCTAAGAGTTTGAGTTTGTAAGCGGTAAGCTCTCGGTACTGTCCGAGACAATATCGAAGTCGGAAGTATATGTGTGTGTGTGTTATGTGCTGACGCTACTCGTTTCCACGCACACATTCGTAGTGTGTTTGTACACTTAGTTACCACATGTAAAACGCGCGTCGCTTCGCGTGACAAAAATACTGTACAATTACGGACCCTGTAGGGCTCAGCAAAAACAAATAAAATTAAGAATCAATTAAAATTTTATTGTAGATATTGTATTGTTATGTTGAAGCTAAGCGGAGAGATGTCAAAACAACGCAAACCTATTATTGGTTGTTCGAGATAATTCCTCTCCTGTTTTCTTTGGTGGAAACCGAGCCTAATGTTTTTTTCCGGCTGTGTAAATAATTAAAATACCTAATACTAAGCAGGTGCCTATTAAACATCATGCAATAAATACCGAACATTATATAACATTATATTCTAATGAATTATTGATATAATTATGGCCATGTTCATTCATAATGCACTACGCCATCCAATCATTGACTGATATGACATTTACTGCGATGCGAATATTAACGTCCGTCCCGTCTGCTTTGATGCGGAACAAAATGCTTGTATTAATCACGTGGATTGAATAGCTTTGATATATTGAACCATCGGTGTATAGTAATTATCAGAATACCATACATATATTATACAGGGTTATTGGCAAAACACTATCAACCTCTTTAGGGGTCATTGTACTCATCATGATGAACAACTTTTACTATGGGAACAAATATGAAATCGCGAAAAAAAAATCAGCTGGTCCCTACATATTGACGATGTCTGCAAACATAAATGTAGGGAACAGCCAGTTTTTTTTTTCGCGATTTCATATTTGGTCCCATAGTAAAAGTTGTTCATCATGATGAGTACAATTACCCCTAAAGAGGTTGATGGTGTTTTACCAATAAAATAACCCTGTATACAACGTGTTGTTTTGCATCCTCGTCAAATTTCAGGAGGCTGTTATGAAAGACATAAATAATCAAATAAAATTACGATCCTGCTCAATAATTAATACATACTAAACTTGTTTTTTTAGGTATTTAAGTTTGACAGTATTTCAGAATACTCCACTTTCAAAGAACAAAATCGCCCCGCTGCGTATGCGTTAGGCAGTGTCGTACGACTATGTCGCTGTGTGCATGCGTTACAGTTACAGCGCAGTTACAGGGCGGTATCACACGGGCCCTACACATGCCGATTTCCGAAGAATACAAAAAATAAAAATAAATACCTACTTATTTTATTATTGATTCGTGTCGAGAATCATTAGCATAGTTACCTCCTCGAATTTGACGAGGATGCAAAACAACACCTTGTATAAATGAACTACCTCGTTCGTCTTGTGGTCGCATCCCCTGCGGCTGAGCATGACATCTTGGGTTCGATTGCCGGGTCGGGCAGGGATATTAGGTTTGTATATCTGGATTTTCTCAGTAGCAGCCTGGAGTCTAGATTTGTGCTGGTTGATGGCAACAGGCTCGCCCCCTATTACTTGGGACTCAAACAATAACTGACGAAGTGTGGGTGTAGGTAGTACAGGTACACCTCTGTCTAAGCCTTCTAGTCATGATCAATGAAATGTGTCGCTGGTGGTGGCGTGTGTATTGGATTATTAAGTTCCCTTGAAAATGGTTGAGCTGAATGGTGCTGAACCATACGTCATGTTCGTGAACGGGCGCCGTCAGTAGGCACTGGTCATTTCTTAGCTGCCACGGCTTAATTTAATTCTATAATTGTTTTTATCTTTTTATTACGGACGCTTTTAACGTGCACGTCTTTCTACATCGTTATCACATGTATAATTTCAACATGAATAATGTAACCACTTTTTGTAACAATATTTTGATTTAAAAGAGTGTCCATGGAGTTTCTTGCCCGTTCTTCTCCATAGGTACCTACTACGCTTTGGAATGGGCAACTAGCTTCATCTTTCTGACTGACCGACCCCTTGACAATTCAATTGCCTGTAATTGGTTTATTTGAAATAAATGCTTTGAGTTTGAGTTTGGATACTTACGTGATGTGATGATGATAATGTTATTCCCTGATAGTACCTAATGATTCATAAGCTATAATATTGTAGTACCTACAAACTCAAATTTTGCTAGCAAAAAGGTGAAATGAATCCTTCGTCGCGCCCGTACCAAAAGCTCGCGGACCCTGTGTTCTGATACAAAAGGTTTCATGAGAAGACAATTTCGCCGTCGGGTCGGCGCGTCGTTGTAAATTTCCCGTAATAATATGTCCAAGTGACGTTTGGCTACCTTTCCCGAAGTTTCACCGTGATTTCTTTGTAAAGCCTTTCAAAATTTATGAAAGCGACTGTCAAATTATACTCTTTGGAAGGTTAATAAAGTATAAAAGGAGCTTATGGTAAATGGTAATGTGTCATTTTTTTTTAAATGTTCCGTAAGGCTGTATGAGCGCTTCCTTTGGTAATAATGGTTTGGACATCAATAACGGTGTTTCGAGGCCCGTTTTGTATTGACTGCGGATAATTTATGAGCTTTAAAATTTCTTTGTGTGAGAATTTATAGTTATCTCATACAATTTTGTATGGAATAGGTATTTGTAATATATTATGTCGTTATAATCCTTATGTCTTATGTAAATTTTTCTTTGTCGTGTTTTTGTAGCAGGCAGAACTTATAGAAATAAAGTATGATTTTATTGAGTTATTTTGGTAGCAGGTATTTACGAAACTTCATGTGAACTGTCTATCAAAAGATTGATTTTCAGTTGTTTTCGTGTAAAATCGAATTAACTGTTCCATCTGCTAAGTCATTACTATTCAAATAAACTTTACCAACGAACCATAAAATTAGCCTAAGCGTTACCGAAACTCAAATCTCAACTGAACTCAGAGAAAATTACCAAAATTTAGCCTAAAGGCTATACAGCGGCGCAAATTCTCTTGCTGTAATAAAATAGATAATCCGCCTAAGGTTCGTAAAGTAATTAAAAAAGTTTAATTGCATGTTATAAAGACGGGCTTCGTTCAGTCAATTTCGTTTAACTAAACCGCTGTATCATTGGGGCTCTTTCGATAAGATTTTATTAAACGTATCGGTATTTGTGTTTTTTGGAGTGATATTTAAAACAATGTCCATAGAGTTTCTTGCTCATTCCTCTCCATAGATAGGAACCTTACTACGCTTTGTAATGAGCAACAAGCTTCATCTTTCTGACTGACCGACTCCTTAAACAATTTAAAAGTGCCTGTAAATGCTTAAATTGAAATAAATTCTTTGAATATGAGTTGAAATTTTGATTTTATTAGGTTTATATTAACCCCACTGCAGAATATAGCACCTATGTCATCCAGTGGTGCCCAAACCATGCTTACTGTAAATTGAATGCTTTGATTGAATTTTGCTAAATACGATATTTCTCCTTTACAATTGCTACTTAAAATTACACTCATTCAATGCATTCAAACTCATTTATCTGAATATTTAATCGCAAATAACACCCTTCCTAAAAACTAACGATGGGTGTATCATATTGATACAGTGATGATAGTGACAAACTATATTTATAATTTATTTTGGAAGCATTATTGCGAATAAATTATTATAGTGTCAATTATTTCATCACCACTGCTCTCAAAACGGTGAAGGAAAACATCGTTAGGAAACCGGCATGTCCTAGAACCAAAAATCCGAAGAAATGTGCGCACCGGGCCCGCGTGGTGGATTACGGCCCATTCCCTCTCACCTAGAGGAGGCCTGTGTCCCAACAGTGGGAACATTATGGGCTGATGATGATTGCGAATAAATATCTTTAAACATACTTCTCTCTTCTTTTCTTCTTCTTAAGGATCCTTAAGGTCAACTTGTTTTAGGTAATAAAATCTGTCAAATATGCCAGTTCCACCGGAAAACACCGCATGCGGATATTAAGTATACATACTAGTTACATTAGTGGGTACTTGTAAATACCTAGCACCCCACTTGACTCTAACGAGCTAAGCAGAGTGACCATTAGTGGAGTGACATACTATGTTAAGTACAACTATCTACTTAAATAATGGATAGACTCACGTTTGACCATCATGATGATCATTCATTCATTATCATCAACATTATATATCATTATTATTCTTATTGGAGTGTTTTTTTCTCAGCTCTTAGGCTGGTTTTAGGTACATTTACGGGCCAAAGTCAAGCAAATGTAGCGTGTGGTGTGTATTTAAGATAACCTTATTAATGATCATTTATTCATTAATTTATTCGTTTATTGATAATTGTTTACCTGATCGTAAGTTATGATGTGGCTGACGATGGCACTCACTTGCTTCGAACTAACCTATTCACTCAAGACTTAAAGGCTCTCTTCTTCGTCGTTCCTTCAATGCTGAGGTTCACGGCCACATACGACGCGTCTCCATGTTATGCAGTCTTCTGCAGTGTGGACCGCTCGGTAGATGCTGCCTCCAACAGCCTTTTTGATCGCGTCTGACCATCTTGTTGGTGCTCTGCCTTGAGCGCGTTATGTTTCTACTCGGCCCTGTAAAACTACCCAGCTATTTATAGTAAGTAGATGACTAATTCATCGTCACATCACTTCCACACCATTTCACTTCAACCAGACATTTAGCCATGTACATATAATGCCTAATAAAATCACTAATGTAAATACTATTGAATGAAGCATCAATTAATTAAGCCGTCCATTCACGCTCACTGATTGACGTGACAACGTCCGAGAGAGACACCTGATCGGAATCGATATGCCGGTGGTAATCGATTCCGAATGACGGATATAGACGCTTCCTGCGATTCCTCAAAGGATCAGGCTGTATGTGGTGGGGTATAACGATTATCGGTAACTCGGAAACTGATTTTTAATTTGAAATGTGTGGTGCGTTATTGTTTTAAATTGTAATTGTTATTTTTATTGCCTTGAATCGAATTAGAATTAATATTCAATGCGGTTTGTTATCTACGACGCTTATGTATTTACTTTAATTGCTAACGGAAGGAATAAAATATGTCTCGATATAAATTCAACTTTGTATTCAATACTTTTGTAGATAGTTTTGGTTTAGATCACCCCGTTACTGTTAAAATCATAGAATCATCGTTCAGAAAATGGGACAAACAAAACTGAAACCTCTCATAATATTATTACACGGCCTATTTCATTTGCATAGCCAACACGAAATCCCAGTCACATTTATTGCTAAACCAGACAAAATATCACTCAAAAAATATATATTCTCCACATTACTCAAAAGAATTACATCATCGAAGAAAACCGACGATAATCCAACATTTTTCCTTCTCACTAAAACAAATACCCTTGTGTTTATTCACCCGGAGCCTTAGATTACTCGAACGGCCAACTTTTATTGAGACCTACAAGTTGGACTTGCTTATACTTTAACCTACTTTGGTACCCAACCGTACCCCATGACATACAAACGAAAAGCCATACATTTTTAATGGAATAGACGTAACACGTCTATGGTAAATTTCTACAAACGGAATGGATGAGTGCGATTATGAGGTCCTGACCTCAGGAGTCATGAGTCAGGATGTTTTCTTTGCTATATTTTTCTTTTAGTTTGTTGATATTATAGTGAAAGATTAAGCATGAATTAGTTGAAAAATGTGAACGTTTACATAAAAAATTACGTGAAAAGTCTCTTTCATTCTCATATTTTCCTCATTCGCCTTTAAAAAGTACATGAGGTCTGTCATTTTTGGTCCTATGAATGAAAATTCTAATTTGGCATTTTCATTAGCTGACACATTTTTAAACTCGATCCGTCTTATTACAAAACACGATCTAACTTTAGTCCCAACCTACACATTCGATTTAGTTTTTGTATTTGGAACTTTATGCCGACTTTAGTAAAGTTCTTAATACAAAATTGACAACCTAAGACCGGACTAAGTTGACAGTTTTGTAAAAGGAACTGTATTTCGATTTCAGTTAGGTTCTTATTTCAAAAACAGGCTCGATGGTTTAAACCATGTCAAAAGAAAAACCTTGTTTTGTAATAAGACCGAAACTATTTAAAGCAATGAAAATCACAGCAGCATGCGTAGAATGGCCAGTTCTATCTCTACTCCACGAAGAGAAGACAAATCACTTTCATAACAAAAAGTCATCCTTTTCTTGTATTTTGACATCGCGCCGTAGAAATCTTTCTACAATCTGTCATTTTGTTTCTATAGTGGCCATGATACACACGCTGGACTTTTTTTTTTTTTGAGGGTGGGAAATCATCAAATATCGTCAAATAACTTCTACCGCTCTGAGCGGAGCGGGAGGGCGTGTCAGACTCTTACTGACTAAAGCCCACCCGTGTTCCTTCAGTTGCCTGTGCCAGGGGCCACGGTAACCCTTTCGGACTTTTCCGCAACCCTGGCCGGGCCCCATGATTCCCGAAGAAAAGAATTAAAATGAATGACTTTTTCGCGCCGTAGAAATCTTTCTACAGTCTGTAATTTTGTCTTCCGTTTCTATAGTGGTCATGCTACGCATGCTGAAGTGGAAAACTGTTTAGTTACACTGTTAACTGTTAGGTACACAAAACTAAAAAAAATAGGTATTCCCTGATTTCAAAGCCTAAACAATTTCAAACTCAAATGTAATTAGTGAGCTAAAAAGCCAGACCTGTGAGTGATTTCTAAAAGAAACATTTCATCGTAAAGTTTCAGTGACAAGTAGAACCTAGCGATAAATCAACTGAACAAAGTCGGGACAGGAAAAAGCTAACTAATGGCTTTCCTTCTGATTGAGGTTAAGGCTATTTTTAATTTAAGACACGTTAGTAATGTGCCTTTTTTACCTTTGGAGATTAGGGATCCGAGTTCTTTAATTGTATTGGTCTTTGTACGTGTTAAACGGGTGTAGTGCTGTAAATATCTAGAAAAGCGACATAAACATTTTAATGATAGAAATGTTTTGTAAGTTTCCTTTGACAAAAACATTGTTGTTTTAAAATAACTAGCATATTAAATGACTTAGCTATACCTATGAAATATAACGTATATATAGAAAAGGTATTGAAGTGATTTTAATTGATTGCGTGGTGGACATGAATTTATTATTCCATTATCGTCGATTCATGTTGACTTTTGAGTTTAGTCGAATAGATTACCTCTTCGTCTACTAATGTTATCAATTAGGTTATAGGGTTTTCATATTATCGGGCGACCCACACTATTACTAAGTAAAGTTATTATAAGACTTTTTTAATGTCGATTAACAGGCAGCCAAATTCTCCCTCATAAAGCCATGTGGGGTACGGCCACGTATCTGACACCACAATACCGATACCAATCTACGCATACCATAGACATGAAACGCAACACAATCATCGACGCTGGGGGGCTAAAGTATATCAAGGTACATATATAATGCTGCCATCAGACTTCAAAGGTTCTGCACCCGGTTGTAATGAGAGCACTCTGTGGCATGGCGGTAAATTAAAAATATTTTGAAATGGCAACCCAGTGTTGTGCGATTGTGGTACCGAAAGTTGTAAATATGATGTATGTTTTAATCGTCTTTGAAGGCTTTTTTTCTAAGAGGGAGTCTGATTTTTTTGTGTTTATTGAAGGAGTTGATCGAGCTTTGCTTGAATAATAATCAGTTCCGACTGTCTTGTTCTTAATAGTGCTATGATTTTGCGGTTTAAACCATAGAATCATATTTTGGAATGGCTTTTCGCAGTTGGCCCCGTTATAATTTGAAACTCGATGAAACGAAATTGCGATATTAAAAAGAGAGAAACATAATATACATCTATAGGATTTAACGTGCGAGAGAATGACATAGATTGTATAATGAACGTATACAACATTTTGGAATGTTTCGCTTCTATCGCGTGTGAACTGCATACTTGTTTTTTAGAAGATTAGTAATCGAAAAAGATTATTTTGAAACTAAGCAGGTACTATGGATAAATTGGCAGTCGTAGTATGAGCAAAACTTGAAATACTAAGAAGTATTTTGCTCTTAATCCTCATTAAAAAAAAACTACAAAGTGAAAAATTACTTTACTTGCGGAAGTCTGTGTCTTTGAACCTGTATTATTGCGTGTAAAAGTGTTTGTACAAACCTACTTACAGAAATAAAATCATTTATCATTTGTCATAAGTTTTTTACACCGACTTCCGGAATTAAAGTTATTTTTCACTTTGTAGTGTTTTTTTTTTTTTGGAAGTCGCTTGTTTTTTTTTTGTAAAGATGTTTTAAATTTTTCACTTTTTAGTTATGGCCTTCCTACCTATCCCACCACACTTTATTAGTTAATATTGTAGTATAGTAATATTGTATTGTATTTTTTTAATTTTATAACAATAATTGATGTTTTTCTTAAAACCGCTGGACCGATTTCGATAAAATTTAAATAGGACCACCTAGGAAGTACTTATACCATTTGCAAAAATTAAAAACCCAAATCGGTTCAGGCGTCTTCGACTAATCGGTGATAATAAATAAAAAATGATTACTACGAATTGTGAACTTCTTCCTTTTTTGAAGTTGTTTTAAAATAAACCTATTATTTTGTTTAATTTGACCTTCACGGTAAATCACCACTTAAATATCCTAGAATTGATACTGAAAACCACAGCTCGACATCCCTACGCCACCGGCTAACATTGTTTTTGGCTCTTTGGGCACGCGGCCATTTTAATACACGCTCGACCACGCATTACCAGTATTTTTGTCGTATTACGAGTATTTTCTCGTACTCGTACAGTAACACGAGTATGTCTGTCGTGAAGGTTTGTAGGATTTTACTCGATTTTTATTATACTGACGGCGGCATCTAAGCCGCGTTTAATTGCGAAAGTTTATTTTTCATTTTAATACAAGATTTTTGGGCGAAAAATGTATTAAAGTGGCGTTTTAATGACTCGGTTATGTTTTGCGTAATATGACCGTGTTTTTTGAAAACTGCTTCCACGTGTGGCGGTAGATACCTACCTACTAAATGTACACCAGCTAACGCAGCTTGGGCAGACAACCCTACTATACCTTGCTGACATCCTCATAAAGTTGACAAAAAAATATTATTATTAAAAGTTATTTAATCACGACATTAAAAGAAACATTTCATAATTGTGTACCTTTTGAATTAATATTTCCACTAGGGAATAGAGAATTTATTCGCGAAAGATTCCTTTTAAAATAAGTCTATCAAGTCGCTTTCCAAATAAGAATAAAATTAATTCAAAATCTAATACAAAGCCAAACTTCAGCACTCAAATATAACAACCCACTCTCAAAGCTCAATACATCACTAAAAGCTCTTAAAATCGTCTTAAACTTTCGTTTATCTTAGCTAAAAACGGGCATAATTATAGAAGTTTTTCTTTGAAAACCAAATACTCGGTTAAAGCAACTCGAAAATAACAAATGTTGGTTAAATCCTTCGCACGTGCCGTCGTGGGAGTTAATTCTATCGGTTTTCCCAATAAAACTTGGGTAATACAGTTTTGTAGAAGCGGAGGTTTGTGTGGTAGTAATACACGAACTGTTTGTTGTGTTTGTCAACTGCGTTACTGCATGTTTGAAGTTTATACTTTTTTTTTTTTATTAGCAATATGTCGGCAATTCATTAAAGGGCAGTAGAGGAGGTCATTTGCAACCAAATTACCTCTATGCAAATGTTAACCATTTTCGAGTAATTTGTTTTTTTTTTTTTTGCGTTACTTAAATTGGAAAATTTGTAAAAAAAAACCTTTTGCATGATTTTGTTTAAGTTATTATGATCTGCGTCTACTTCAATACTTAATAATCAACCATAATGACTATTATCTTTAATATTTTTTTAAATCAGAGCACACAATTTTCCTATTTTGAGCAAGTTATTTGATTAAAATGGTTGATTTCTGCAAAAACTATGGGGTGTACTTTAAGGACAGAATATTCAAAAAAATATGTACAACTTCTCAGCTATCTAACCAGATACAATAAGATATTCAGATAACTTCAAAAAAAAAATGTCAAGTTACTGGTAAATGGTTGACATTTGCATAGGGGTCATAAGCAGTCCTTTGGTTGCAACGAACTCCCCTAAATCACCTTAATGGATTGCCGACGTATTACAATTAGCCCTGTATTGTAGTGTCTTTGAGAGAGTTGTTGTTAAGATACTATTAGTTTAGCTTAGGGATTTAGCTTAGCTTGTTTGGTTACATTACGAGCCAGTGCTCATAGGAAAAATGACAAAATAAGCTTATTACGGCTTCGCTTTCTGGGGTAGCCCATCAGTCCTACCAGCCTGAAGAAGCAAGACAATCACACTCACGACTATACCTATACATAAAGTTGATATAAATCCTACTCACTACCTACTAATACTATTCACACTGACTGCAAGATAGAATACAAATAGTAACCACTCTATGACGTATAAAGCCGGCGAAGTGCGACTCGGACTCGCACACGAAGGGTCCACATACCACCGTACAATATTTAACACTAAATAAATAAAAAAACACGTTTCTTGCATGGGGGACCCCTTTAATTTTTAACTTTTATTTTTTGTTATAGCGGCAATAGAAATGCACACTTTGTGACAATTTCAACTGTCTACCTATTATGGTTCATGAGATATAATCCGCTGACAGACAGATGGACAGACGGACAGCGGAGGCTTAGTAATTAAAAAAAGTAAAAAAAATGTGAGATACAAGGTGTAGACCTAGTTATTTCTTTGTTTTCAAGGGAAATATTTAGTCCAACTTGATGGTTGAAAGCAAGCAAAGTCAGGGCCGCAACAAGTCTACAAATATAAGTACTAGGTAGGTACCTAATAAGACACGTAGTACCTACTGATAATCTTGTCAATCAGAGAATTAATGCAATTAGCTAATTTAAACCATGTTAGTGAGGGTGGATAATAAATTAATAGATGGTGACAAGTTAGTAGTCTAGAATGTCAATTATGCAATACCTAATGTAAGTAACTCCATTCAAAGATGATTAGAAATACTTGTTTAACTTTATCTTGGTCAGTGCTTACTTATCAAGAGTCAGAGTGTAAATTGATACGCAGCAGTCCAAAATTCTACCAAATCGTAGAATACCGGTATCCTTGAATGTAAGAGAATTATTAGATCAGACAAGTAAATACTGAAATTCAAATCGTCACAATAACTGGCTGGTGATGATATTTAAGCTACAGTTTCTTAGAAGAAAAGTGGCCGCCACATTTCGGCGAAAGACATCACTGAAACAGTATTTATGAAAGTAAGTTGGAATGTTTTCCAGAGAGCGTTTCTTGCCACCGTGAAGTCAAACCCTGCTGCTATAATTTTCATGACACTGGGGCCGTCATTTGTTTATTTATTTCAGACATAATTAATTCTAGTCCATTTTACACTCTTACATAAAAATTATAAACTATTTTAAATTTCTAAACACATACAAACCCAAACTAAAATTGTGATTAATTAAATATATATATTCAACAACTCAAAAAAAAAACGATAATTGTCCGTGGTTCGACCGCGTAGTTCTACTAGTAGGACAAAAGCTATTTTTCTTTTCGGTGGTTCTATCAATCAGACCATCAATATAAAATGATCACATTGTATTGGCACTAGATCTACTGGCCGAGTAGAACTAATATAAATAGTTTCGCCCATGGTACTTACGGTCTACCATAGTGTAATACTATATAGTGGATTACCTCGGCCGTCTGGCGGGTAAACAAGGATAAGAGAATTTGCATTTAAATAATCGGCCAAAAGGAAAGATGAATTTTTTTCTAGTATTGGACCTCATTTAGGTGGTTAAATACAGTTTTTGAACAATTTGTTCATTATACAACTTGTAACATAATTAACGCAAGACCTCATACACCCCAATTAGAGTATTGAGTTAAAAGCATAATAATATAATGACCAAAACAATTTTTTTTAAAGCCACCTTTTATTATTATGAAAATCGTGTCTTATTGCCTTGAAATAAGATGAAATTTTCTTTGACTCAATCGGCGGTCAGTATTGCAAAATACATATTTAAAAAAAAAAATACCTATATTAATAGTTACTGAAATGGATTCAGTAGTCAATAATGAGCAAACTACTTTCAAGACTTGCGTTTATTCTGTTACACCTTGTATAACTGAGGCATTGGACGATCTGATTTTTTTACTTAAAGTTTCTTTTAAATCAGATATAATAATAATAATATAATATAATAATATGAGACAACATTCACACAAGGTCTTCAGGTCCCGAACTAGGCAGAGCCTGTACTACGGTAACCTCATGACTGATATACATACATACTTATATACATACATACATATATAGACACAGGTCAAACAGACATGTTCATGCACACAAATGTTTGACTTGTCCGGGGATCGAACCCAGGACCAGCGGCTCAGAAAGCAGGGTCCCTACCAACTTCGCCAACCGGTCAGTCAAATAGCTATAACAACCATGTTGTGTGGATTCATGTTAAAATACAATATTTTCTTGAACTTTTAAATTATAAAATGTCAAATGATTGTCTAAAAAGCTTTAATTTCGGCAGATGCCATTAGTTTCATCGAGTAGTAAGTACTAGTGGGGTTTATTTCTTGTCTCAATAATTCCATGGAACTACACTATAAGTAAATAAGGAGGAGAAGTTTATTTCCACTGGTTCCATACATGATAAAGTTAATCAAAAATGGCGTTTCGGATCAGAACGTACAATTTCCAAAATGTCCAAACAAACAAACAACATGCAAAGAGGTTAAATACTAACTTTAGTTTTAATAGCACCACGGGTAAACAATGTTGCCCTTAGTACTATATTCATAGAACTTGATTTACCCATGGTCCGATTGATAGAACCACCGAAAAGAAAAATACCCATGTCCTACTAATAGAATAACGCGGTCGAACGGCAAATTCAAATGGTAAAAAAAAAAACTTGGCGGCCACCGCTCTTTTCGGAAACCGTAGATTAACTATCAATCAATCAACTCAGCCTACCACAGGTAGCAATTGTAGCCCACTGCTAGAGATAGGTATCATTTGTAGCCCACTGATAGAAATAGGTTGCATTTGTAGCCCACTGATAGAGATAGTTAGCATTTGTAGCCCACTGATAGAAATAGGTTGCATTTGTAGCCCACTGCTAGAGATAGTTAGCATTTGTAGCCCACTGATAGAAATAGGTTGCATTTGTAGCCCACTGCTAGAGATAGGTATCATTTGTAGCCCACTGATAGAAATAGGTTGCATTTGTAGCCCACTGATAGAGATAGTTAGCATTTGTAGCCCACTGATAGAAATAGGTTGCATTTGTAGCCCACTGATAGAGATAGTTAGCATTTGTAGCCCACTGCTAGAGATAGGTATCATTTGTAGCCCACTGATAGAAATAGGTTGCATTTGTAGCCCACTGATAGAGATAGTTAGCATTTGTAGCCCACTGATAGAAATAGGTTGCATTTGTAGCCCACTGATAGAGATAGTTAGCATTTGTAGCCCACTGATAGAGATAGTTAGCATTTGTAGCCCACTGCTAGAGATAGTTAGCATTTGTAGCCCACTGCTAGAGATAGTTAGCATTTGTAGCCCACTGCTAGAGATAGTTAGCATTTGTAGCCCACTGATAGAGATAGTTAGCATTTGTAGCCCACTGATAGAGATAGTTAGCATTTGTAGCCCACTGCTAGAGATAGTTAGCAATTGTAGCCCACTGCTAGAGATAGGTATCATTTGTAGCCCACTGATAGAAATAGGTTGCATTTGTAGCCCACTGATAGAGATAGTTAGCATTTGTAGCCCACTGATAGAAATAGGTTGCATTTGTAGCCCACTGATAGAGATAGTTAGCATTTGTAGCCCACTGATAGAGATAGTTAGCATTTGTAGCCCACTGCTAGAGATAGTTAGCATTTGTAGCCCACTGCTAGAGATAGTTAGCATTTGTAGCCCACTGCTAGAGATAGTTAGCATTTGTAGCCCACTGATAGAGATAGTTAGCATTTGTAGCCCACTGATAGAGATAGTTAGCATTTGTAGCCCACTGCTAGAGATAGTTAGCAATTGTAGCCCACTGCTAGAGATAGGTATCATTTGTAGCCCACTGATAGAAATAGGTTGCATTTGTAGCCCACTGATAGAGATAGTTAGCATTTGTAGCCCACTGATAGAAATAGGTTGCATTTGTAGCCCACTGATAGAGATAGTTAGCATTTGTAGCCCACTGCTAGAGATAGTTAGCATTTGTAGCCCACTGCTAGAGATAGTTAGCATTTGTAGCCCACTGCTAGAGATAGTTAGCATTTGTAGCCCACTGCTAGAGATAGTTAGCATTTGTAGCCCACTGCTAGAGATAGTTAGCATTTGTAGCCGACTGCTAGAGATAGTTAGCATTTGTAGCCCACTACTAGAGATAGTTAGCATTTGTAGCCCACTGCTAGAAATAGGTAGCATTTGTAGCCCACTGCTAGAAATAAGTTTTCCATACCTACCTTGACGTAACTAGCTATCGCCCGGGGCTTCGTCCGCGTGGAGGTCGGAAATTATCCCAGGAGAATATAGTACCGGGATAAAAAGGTTAAGGTAAAGTCCAGGCTAAAAACAACCTGTGTGCCAAATTTCATCCTAATTCGTTCAGCCGTTTGTGCGCCAATCCGGAACATACATCCAGACAAATGGAAAAACATTCCAAAAACTATATTCCCACACCGAACCAATTTTTTTTTTTATATATTCAGACGCACAGTTTTGAATTCGTTACTATTTTATTAAATGTATAGATATAATCTAAGTTAATTGTTATATAAAAGTAAAAGCAATATTTAAACTACGTTCCAACAATTTAACCAATTTTGTTCCAGAAAAACTTCCTAGTTTTCCAGGTATTTAATCCAAACAGGTTGGAAGTAAAGCTAGTTCCTAGTAACAATGTAGTTAGCGCTAGAATTTGAGCAACGTTGATGAATTTCGTAATAAATGTTGAATACTCTGGGAGCCGGGAATTGATTACATTTTACTTGTTTTGTTTGTATACGGTGAAAGCTTTCATAATTGACGTTTTATAAAAGGTATTTATACTAAAAGAAACAAACAAGACAATAAGTATTCCCTGAAGAGCAAATTCTATTGTAACATACATATTATACCAGCACGCCAGTAATAAACAATCCTCGAAGGGTTAGGCAGGCGTGTACCTATAATTGGTACACTCACATTTCGCACGTTTAATAGAATATTGGCTTAACTCAAAAAAGTACATTTCTAGTAGTAGTTTTTTTAGTTAATTTCTTTTTCTTTTTTTTTTTTCTTCCTTTTAATGATTTGCTTTAGAGTTCTAGTCGGCTTATTAGCCAATATAATAAATATGTAATGAGCAGTAAATGAAGAAGTGAGTGAAATGATGAAGTAAGTGAATAATCCTACTTTTCCAGAAACCATTAATTTATTCAATGGCTTTTGGTTTCTGTGCAAAAAAAGATGCTGAAATGATATTATGCATGCTATTTGTCCAGCTATGTTTAAGCCCGATGTAATGGGGGGCGAGCCTATTGCCATCAACCGGGCACCAATCCAGACTCCAAGCTGCTACTGAGAAGGAGGAGGCGGAACAGGTGAGGGAGAGGCAAAATTCGCGCCCTCACACCCCTGGCCGCCGCAGGAGACGCCCTGGGCGTCGGGAATCGCAGGCCGATTCCCGGCCACCGTAGGCTGCGAACGGCGAGCAATGGGCAGCTCGCCGTTCGATAAAGACCAGGCCCGGGTCGACGGCGCGTTGTGTTCCACGCGTGCCTCAAAGAGATGTCAGCACCAACGACGGGGTCCGCTAGGGCCGATGCCTGCTAGGGTTGCGGGAAAGTCCGAGAGGGATACCGTGGCCCTTGGCACAGGCAACTGAAGGAACACGGGTGGGTTTTAGTCAGTAAGAGTCTGACACGCCCTCCTGCTCTGCCCAGAGCGGGAGAAGTTATTTGATGATTTCCCACCCACAAAAAAAAAAAAGGCTGGTACTGAGGAATTCCTAATGGAAAACCCAATAACATTTTTCCTGACCTGGGAATCGAATTCAGGACCTCTAGCTATGCCCACTAGACCAACGAGGTGGGTAGGTTGTAAGGCCTATGCTATTTACACCACTAACCAAGCGTGAATACAACCTGCGAGCTACTACTGAAAAAAATTCAAATGGAATAACTTAGTAACATTTGGCCCGACCTGAAGTTCTAACCCACGACTGGTTGCGCACTAACAGCCACAAGAACAAAATGCATGTCAGAATTAACTTAATTTTCTCTATTTTCCATAGTTTTTTTACGCCTCTAGTACATCTATAGGAATTATAATGAACCAATAAGCAATTTGATGACCTGTTTGACAAGTGGCTGTGCAACTGGCTTCTGCACTATGGGTCACGGTTTTATCCACACAGGATATAGATACCTATGCTCAGTAAAGTAGTTCACCCACAGACGGTGGATTTTTCGGTAAAAAAAGCTGATATCCAAAAAAAAACACTACAAAGTGAAAAATAGGTTAATTACGGAAGTCGGTGTTTTGTATTTTCGTGTATTGCCACCGACTTCCGAAATAAAATTTTTCACTTTTTAGTTGTGGTGGACATAGGTACAGTTATTCCAACAACATCAACATACACATAAGTGGAAAAATACGCATTATTGAAGCTGACTCAAAAACCACTCATCAGAACTTGACCAAATTTATATGGGACCAATCTGACAGTATATCCTTTTAAATAAAAAATTGTGAGTTATCATGGGACGCCTGGCAGATGTGAAACATCGAAATTATTAATAGTAGAATCATAGTACACACGGCTACACATCAAGCTATAGATTTCCAGTTTACACTGAACTCTCATTGTAAGGAAATCATATACAATGCGAGATCAGCTTATACTGGAATTATATAGCTTGATGTGTAGCAAGTAATATGCATAAAATAACAGATTATGACAGGAACTAATATGGCATAATGTAAAAATAAAATATTACGATGTTTTTTCCAGAAAATGATGATTGTTTATTTAATAAACATTTTTTTTCATTAAATACAAAAATTAAAAATTAACACGTTTGCATCCGTACGGACCATAATTGCACGTTCGCGCAATCGCGACGAAACTTATGGCGAGGCGTCGGCGTCGCCACGGCATGCGTCGCCACGCCAGCAATCGGTTTTACTTGCGGCTATAGATGTTTCACATCAAAAAAGAATTTTCCAAATCGGTTTATAAATAACGAAGCTCTGAGGAAACAATAAAAAACAACCGAAATGAGAACCTCCTCCTTTTTTGAAGTCGGTTAAAAACACATAACCATCATAATGTTCCTACATAATTTTACATAATTTCTAATAACATTATTCCTACTCAAAGTTTAATATTCACGTACGCACGTACTTTACAAAACTCGTACACTCACTCACACGTACGTAGGTACATTATGTACAAACTCCATCGTACTTAGAAACGACTTAGCCTTAACTTTTGTATTATACAAGTATTAAGAACAAAAGCTTTGAATTCGCATACTTTTCCAATTATTTTACTTTGTATCAGATCGGGTTTTCTGTGTACGGTCAGGGGCATCAACATGTCGTGCATTCGGGCATCGTAACGTACTGGAAAAGTAAAGAAATGGCTATTTATTCTCCTGTGGTAATAGGTGACTGAGGGCTTACGATAAGGGGATGCGAGGATTAAGAATCTCTCTATCAAACGTGATGATTATACCAAATAATGGGAATAATTTTTATAATTAACTGTCATTGGAACTTGAAAACCAACATTCATCTCCATGACTGAAAAATAACATTCCAAAGTGAATTAATAAAATAATAACCTGAAAATCTGCATAATTGCAACAAAAATCAATAAAAGCTGTCTGTCTATGTGTGTACGTGTTTGTAATAAATTATATAATGTATTAAAAATATTAAAATGCAGATTATTCAAAATTAAATTATATAAATGGCTGAATGAAAATAATTTCAATAATATTAAGGATTTTTTTAAACACAAATTATCATGTTTGTAAATTCAAATTTGTTTATTCGTTGTAGTTTGCATGCTTTAATTTTTAAGCAAAACATGTATGGTCTCATAAGCTTCAATAACACCTAAGTATACAATGTTTTACGCAAATAAAATATCTTATCGTAACTTATCTTATCACTGTATTACAAAAGGTTCTAATTCAAGTTCACGTCTAGATTTTGAAGAAGACTAAATCTAATAACATAACGCGCTGACTGTACTCGGCTGTTCTGATCTACTCAACGCTCTCGAAGAGTTAAGAGCTATCGATAAACTTCGCAGACTATTGTTGAGACTTTATTACGTTATTCCTGGCGCTTTGGGATTTATTTCTTCTCTAAACGTAATTTCCGATATACAAGTATTACCTTGCCTTTTATTCGTCAAAGGT
Source organism: Brachylomia viminalis (assembly GCA_937001585.2). NCBI lineage: Eukaryota > Metazoa > Arthropoda > Insecta > Lepidoptera > Noctuidae > Brachylomia > Brachylomia viminalis. The sequence goes on along the minus strand of OW443302.2, from coordinate 4,422,373 downwards.
GAAACACGGTTCTAATTTACACTTACGAGTACGTTGACTTCAATCAATAGCCTTTTGAAAAAGTCCTAAAGTAAATAGCAGGCACGTAAAGTTTTATAAGAGCAGTGGTGGCCCAGTGGTAACGGCTCCGACTTACAAGTTGGAAGTCGTGGGCTCGAACCCAGGCAGGCGCATTACTTTTTGTAATTTATATCGTCACCATTGCTCTCAAAACGGTGAAGGAAAACATCGTGAGGAAACCGGCATGTCCTAGAACCAAAAATGCGAAGACATGTGACACCCAACAACCCACACTGGGCCCGCGTGGTGGATTAAGGCCCACTCTCTCTCCCAGAGAGGGAACGTTATAGGCTGATTATACGTAAGGTATTATTAACTTAATCTCTTAGGACAGCCGATGACCTTGCGAAGGCTGCAGGAATCCACTAGGTGCGAGAAGCACAGAACCGGTCTATGTCCAGCAATGGACGTCTTTCGGGTAAAATGATGATGAAAGAGCCACAGATCACCAATCCTCTTGGCATCACAAGTGTGGCTTTTGGTAGCAGCAACCACAATCCACCAGACGGCCGTCACGTATAAGATCACGCCAATATTTGAGTTTCTTTGAACGACAGTTACAGTCTGATCTCAGAAATCCCTTTGGCAGACTAACATTACATAGTGTTATGCTAGCGGCTGTAACCACTTTACAACGGACAGGGAGACGCTGCCGGCTTAAAAAAATACGGTTACATTTCGGTGTCCAGATCTCCATATGTGACTGTTGCAGTACTATCTCCGGCATCCCTTTGGGAAACTACATTGTAATGTATGCAGATAATACATGTACTTAACTGAATAATTATTCAGTGATCTCTGGGGACTACACAGCACAATTAGCTTGATTAATCAGATAATAACGCGTGCTGCAGACTTATGACTAAATATTACGCTGGTGATTAGGACTTAAGTGTCCGTATGTTTAATTAAACTCTTCGTACTTCAGTGAGTCTGCGTTAGGCTCTTGAATATTTTGCGTGACCACCAGTTGCAGCGAGACCAGCTAATTTGGGTTTGAATAGTTTTTCTTTTTTAACTTTGTCCCACACTAGGAATTTCTCCTGTATCGTGGGTGCGTTTACAAACATTTAAACTCACATACACAAACAGCCAGACCCGGAACAACTACTTACAGGTCATACAAATATTTGTTCCGTGCGGGGATCGAACCCGCGACACGTAACGCAGCAGTCAATCGCTTAACCCCTGCGCCAACCGTGCTGTCGAAAGTTTCTTAGCCACATTCAGGTTCCGAAATGGAGAAACCTTCTTATGGAAAACTTCTTAGATTCTAAGAATCTGACATAATTTCCTGATTTGTGAACATAAATCTGTTTTTTCTATTCCGTGATAAATCCAATAAATAGCCCCAAAACTTCCAACAAAACAACCAAATTACAACTGATCGCAGACATATTAATCAAAGGAGCGTCATAAACGAAATATGCGTCATGAAATATCGTCGGACGAACAAAAAACCAATGGAGCAGCGGCCAATTTGTTGATTTATTGTCGTTAAAACTCGAAACATCTGTCGTCAGAAAAAGTTGCGTTACTGCCTGTTAATTATTGCACCGTACACGGCTGTGGTTAAGTTTGGACCGAAAGGTGTACCTACTTGGTATTTTATGTGTGGTAGGAAGAGAGAAGAGCTGTAGCCGCATGGCGTATTCTGGTGTTGGTGGATAGTGTATAATATAGTGAAATTTTTATAGAATGTTTCCTCAAGCTAGAGTTCTTGGATTTAAAATGAAGCTGTACTATTTTTAATGGCCAACTGTCAAAAGTAGGCTTGCTTTTTCGGATGATAATCATGAACTCTGAATGAATTATCTTCATTTGTCATCATTTGATATATAGAAATCTTATTGTGAAGGTTGGTTGCACGCCAAAGTTGGTCAACATATAGATAATAGATTCGTTGACCAACATTGAGACGACCACGAGACGACAAAACAATGAGGAAGAAAACTGCTTTTTTATCCCGTCAGGTGGCGTTTCGTCAACTGTGCCTAGTGAGCTGTCAAACCCAATACAAAAAACGTAAACAAAGATAGTTTTTTTGGTTAATATTGCTTGAAATGACTCAATGTTCTGCATTTGGTTGCAAAAACAAAGGTATTCGTATATTTCCTAAGAATTCTAAACGTCGCAAATTGTGGGAACGAGCCCTTAGAAGGAAAAATTGGAAAGCGACTAATACGTCAAGGCTATGTTCAAGTAATTTTAAATCTGATGATTACTATGGAATAAGTGCATGTACTGGTAAGTAATTTCACACTGAAACCCTGAAATTACATTAATTAAATACCCAGGTAAAGAATTGAAAATATAACTACGTTTTATGTTGTTTATAGGGAATGAACCTCTAGCCAAGTTTCTGAAGCGTACTGCTGTACCAAGTGTATTTTCTTTTTCGAAAACTGATACTCCACTAGCCAAAGATCGACAAGCTCGCATTGAAAACAGAAATCGGAGAAAACTCTTCACGTCCACCGAAACGCCATGTACGTCCAGCCATATAGAAAATGTCGAAGATACTATGTTTCCTCAAAATATAATTATTAATCCTACTAATGAACAAGGGACTCAAGTGATGAAGCAATCTCATTCTACACGGGGTTTGAGTCTTACAGAAAATTTTATTTCGTTTACTCAACTTTAAGTCCTATGGCTAGCAATATTCAGTATTATGGAAGTAACGTGATCAATATAAGCACGGAGGATCAGTTTTTTCTCACAATTATTAAACTTAGGCAAGATAGATGTAACTTTGAACTAAGCAGATTCTTTAATATAAGTCTGACAACAGTTTCCAATGTTTTTATAACCTTTGTTAATTTTATTCATCAATTGTGGAGTAGATTAAATATTTGGCCTGATAAAGATTTTGTTGAATACTATACCCCTGAAAGTTTTAGAAAGTACCTACAGTTGTAGTACACGTGTAATATTAGATGGGACTGAAATAAAAGTGCAAAAGCCACAAAATCCTGTCTCTCAGCAAGCTTCGTGGAGTAGCTATAAGCACGCTAATACATTGAAAGTATTAGTTGGAGCAACTCCAGGTGGTTTACTTTCCTATTGTTCAGAAGCTTATGGTGGATCCGTGAGTGATAGGCAAACAGTAGAGCGAAGCAACTTATTGCAGAAATGTGAACCTGGTGACAGTATACTAGCAGATAGAGGGTTTAATATTCAAGATTTATTTGCTGGAAAAGACATTATTGTTAACATACCTACTTTCTTATAAGGAAATTCACAAATTCCTGGTCTAACTACAGTAAGATACAAGTACAGTTGCTGGTGGCGACCTCTGCAAATAGCTTTGCGTTTTGTTCCTCATTTCGGAAAGCCAAAAAACAGAAGACTGTAGACACAAACAAATGACAACCACAACTTGGAACATTTCAAAATACAGTCTTGACAAAATGCAAAACAATAATAGTCGTGTAACTCACAAAGCTAAGATTTTACGCTCAATAAAGCAAGTCAAAAATTCCGTACTTCCAGCCGAGCCGCATGTAAAAGTTGCGGAACAGGAAAACTTGACAATAAATCAGGAAAAGGTCGAATATGGCCCCACTTGGGGATCGGTGAATGTTATTTTTTCTGATTTTCATAGAAAAATGGTAATTTGGGAGTTCCTTACGACTGCGCGATGAGTGACAGTGCTTTATTTTTACAAGTTTTATTGCGATTTCTTTTGAACCTTTACTGCTAAGTGATCGCCAGGTCTTTTTGTTGATTTTTTGTCCCTTGTTTTCTCTTCTACTCTTACACACGGTGTCTACATCTCTTTTTATCTATTTAGACATATCGACGGGGTAGTATCAATATCTAATAACTACAAAACCATGATTTTACAGGAAGCGAAAAAAACGTTTAATTTCTATAGTTTTTAACATTTGAATCAAAAAGTAACTGATATTTAAAAAATTGTAGGAAACGCTTGAGATGGTGATAATGATTTCAATATAATATTTCAGGTTAGGGATATAAACGTAGATAGAAGTTATTGTTTCAAATTTAACTGAGAACCTGGTATTTATCGCGTAGATACAAGGTGTGTTTAAATTATAGTACTGTTTTTATTTATAAATAAAAACAGTCTGGATTAAATTTACACATCGTATTTATTAAATTTGACAAAAGTAACACAATTCTTTTTTTATGCCATATTTGTTGTAACAAGTTTGACAAAAGTAAATACAAAATTAAGACAGATTAATATTAGTGAAAATTACAATACTTGAAAGACAACCTTTCTTTTGGTTATAACTTAATTTGGCACAAATAATTATGGCTTTATTAATCAACTAAAAATAACGTATAGAGATGAGATCAAAAAAGCTATGTTGAACAGCTAAAATCGTAATCACAGCATCAGTCAAGTGATATCAAGACAATTCGTAAATATAATAATCTGACATACCTAAATCAGTCTTTTTGGTACAACGTTACACATTAATAATCAATAGGTTCCCCTAAAACAAAGAGATATGAAAAAAATTAACATAATTAATTAACGACAGCAAAAATATAACTCTCTCACTTTCTTAGTATAAAGCTAAGCTTAATAATTATTATTTAAAATAGCAAATCCTATCTTTGAACAAGGGACAACATTCACAATAATCAATAATAGCAAATCAACTAATTGATCATAAAATAACACTTGCATTAAATTTCCTATGCAAAAGGAAGTGTATCGTAAAACGCGTGACAATCTCTGGGAAGAACTTGTTTAAGCTGTTGTAAATGATTAAACTTTGTAGCTGAAATTGGTATCCTGTTGGAGTGCAACTGGCGATAGTTGACATTCTCAGAGTTTACTATCTTAGGTCTCTGAGGTACGGTGGACGCCATCATGCGCGTGCGGGCCCTCACGATGGGGGATGCTGTGGCCCGGGGTGGTGTCGTCTTGGCGGTGTCTTTAGACATCGCCAATGCCTTCAATACTCTGCCCTGGAGTTGCATCAGGGAGGCACTCCGGTATCACCGGATGCCGACCTACCTCTGTCGTGTGGTCGAGGCCTATTTGACGGACAGGGCCGTCATCTACCCCGGTCACCAGGGAGTATGGAACCGGCAAGAGATGTCGTGCGGTGTCCCACAGGGATCGGTCCTGGGGCCGCATCTGTGGGACATCGGATACGACTGGGTGCTGCGCGCCGACCTCCCTAGCGGCGTCAGCGTGGTTTGTTACGCTGACGACACGCTGGTCCTGGCGCAGGGGAGGTCGCACCAGGCGGCGGCCGAACTAGCGACATGCGGGGTTGCGACAATCGTCGAGAGGATCCGGCAATTGGGACTCGAGGTGGCCCTGCACAAGTCCGAGGCCATGTGTTTTCATGATCCTCGGTACACGCCACCGTCGGGTTCCCAAATAACGGTAGGAGGGGTTCACATCGGCGTCGAGTCGACGATGAAGTACCTGGGACTCGTCCTCGACAGCCGGTGGAACTTCGTGGAGCATTTCCGACGTTTGGCTCCCAGACTGGAAAGGGCCGGGGCTGCCTTAAAGCGGCTCCTGCCCAATCTAGGGGGGCCAAACGCCTCCTGCCGGAGGCTCTGTCAATGAGAATGGAATTAAACAACCATCAAAGTCGGCTATTTGGCTGGACAGTACCTGTTCACCTCTCTTTCACACTCGGACATTTACTTTTCGTTCTCTTCACTGCGATGCGACACTGCAACTAGCTAGTGTAGCCAGCGAGGGACAGCGCCACAATCAACACGTTTTTAAGCGTAGATATTCGGTATTGCAAGCAAAAATCAAGCACGGTGGCTTATTAGGTATTTCTTTAAGCGAATATCTCATAAATAGGAACAGTTCAAGACCTTATATCTTTGCAAATACGAGCTCTTTCACATTTTACCTACGAATATGCAATAAAGTGAAAATCGCTAAACTGTTAGTTATTAGATATTGATACTTCACCGTCGATATGTAAGCATCATCAGCACATGTTTTGTTCCTTCCTTCTTGTTCTTTTATATGTGGCTGTGTGTGTGTGTGTTTTTATAAACGGATAAATAAATAAATTCTATTTGTTTTCTGCAAAACTCGTCGCGTTTTTATATATTTTTGTTATTTCAATGTTTTTTTTTTGAAGCATTGATAAAGGTTTGGTTTTTAATTTGTCCTCCTGCCCACACTACCATAATTCAACCGTCAAGTTGCTCAAACACGACTTTTGTATTTGTTACGGCATCACTCATCTCTGAAAGGAATTATATGTAGTTTTCTTGTTGAAAAACAGTTTTTTTTCCCTACATCCGCACTTTTCACGAGAAGACACATATTACATGCATTTTTCTTTTTTTCTACTTTACTACTACTAGTTGAATGATTTTTTTAAATGACTTCAATTTGGCTCTAAAAATGCGGGGCCCAAGTCGAAAATGATTGCTTTTAAATCCAATCCTAATCGAAAACTTGGCCTAAAGAATGCATAAGTATATGTTTCTAGAGAATCCAATCAAGAACCATGTGATCCATTGCAAAGCTATAGGTAAGGCTGTGTTATAGGGACTTCATTCGATTTTCGCGACGTAACAAGTGATAGTGGTAAGATAAAGGTATCAGGCATTTGTCATACCGCGGTCTGCCGGTGCTTTATACGCGACGTAGAATTTATAGCTCCTACTTTAGGTGCGACGTTGTTTGAAGAGAGGTGATATTCGCAGCTGATGTTACAGATGATGTATCTACTTCAATTATCTTTGCTGTTAGATTAGTGTCTGGTTCTGCCTCATCATCAAAGCCTGAATATGAGTACCAACTAATGTTTATACATTATGAAAAAAGCTTTTTGTGTACTTTTTTACAAAAGACACTTGAACAGAATATAAATCGTTTCCACTTCCCACAACTGGAACTATTGTTTCCTACCTGACAGAGGGAATCATCAACATCATACACAATAATGAACTTATTGCGGTTGCCACTTAACTATTAGAAATAAATTTTTCAATTGCTGGACTGAAAAAAAATATATAATAGGTATCTCGCAGGTCAACCTAGAAGGTAGTCGGCTGCTTGACCGGGCTTGCCTGTGGGTGCCTCAATAAATTAAGGCCTCCAGCCAGGGCTTTATAAACTTAAAAAAACAAAGCAACTACACGGTAAGGGGGGTACGGACCTCAGCTTAGGGTATCGTTGGGAGAGAGCAGCAAGGCTTGATCAGATTAATTTGGGACTAATTTAAAGCTACAGGCTCAATGGCGCGGGCTTGCTTGAGCTAGGATCGGGGCGACATGGACTGGGGCGCCGCGCTGGGCCTCGGCGGCGAGGACGGAAGGACGGCAGTCGCATTTTGTACTTCCTAAGAGTACTCCGACCGAGGGACAATTTGTAACTAAGGTTAAAAAAAATTAAGTTATTCGCGATACTTACATGTACTAATAAATTCTCATGGCACTTATTTTTCCACGCTATCATTAAAGGACCAGCTAGATGTGTCTCGGTATTAGGTAATTCACTTTGAAGTATTTTCTTTAATAAGTCTACATTAAAAATATGAGGTCAAGCCATTTATGTCGTCAGACATCGTAATCAGAGCATTAACTATAATTTAAAATCAATTTGCCTGAGTTTTATCGATAAATACTTGCTTTGCTTTAAATACGTGTCCCAGTTACATCGTCCATAACGTTTCATTCAAAATACTATAAATTTTAGTTAAATTATTGAAGTGACAATGTTTGGGCCGTCATTAGTAGTGAGAAGTAATTGAATTAAATATTGGCCTATGGTGTGTGACCAATTAAACCAATTTGTTTAATGATTCTAAATGTTAGGGTACCAATTATGTGTTTTATTTAAACTTGTAACGGTGATAAAAATTAATACAAAAATATTAACTGCAGTCGAAAAAGTATGATGTTATGTTATACAAAGATGTACAGTAGGCCGCACATCAGCGGTAACACCTTTACCTGGTATAACGTAGTACAGATTTTCAATAGAATAAGAGATCAGTTTATCCTGGTTTAGTTACCACTGACGTGCGACTTATTGTACTTGTAGCGGTATCTACATCGCCACATGAGAGCTGCGCGTCACACTGACGTCACGCAAATCCTGCATCGCGCAAGCAGAGTTTACCGCGCGACTAGTATTTATATACAACGTCCCAACATCAATCGTTGGGCAGTTGCCCACCAGACACAACCCCCGTCTGGTCGGAGTATCCTCCCCTTAATGGTAAGAGTGAAGTTTACACCCTGTTCCTCATACCTCAATATACTAAGTTGTATGAAAGCTATGCATTTTCTCTATTTTTCCAATTTCTATATTTTATCGAAATGCTGCGTAAGGTATGCCGAAGCTTATACTTAATGACTTGTGACATTTCGAGAATATTCTAAATTAAAATGCAAAACTAGTTGTACGGTTTACTTTGCGGTTCAATTAAACTTTTTACATTTTCGCGACGGCAACGCTTTGAGCCATTCATGGGGCTTACAGCTACGAATAGGAAGAGGTATTAGTTATTACGAGCTACTTTAATTGTAAAGGATTGTGAATTAGGTCTTATTGAAAACAGTTTAACGTTGATAGGATACCTACCTAATAAGCAATAATGTCATTTGTTAAAACAAAATATTGGGGTTGTCAGTACATGTATCAAACCACTACGGCAGAACACAGAGCGTGATCTTGAAAAACGATTATCGGAATTGTAAAAGCCGCTTAAAAAAGTCAGCGATCAAAACACTGCGAAAGTAGTAAACATTACAAATAAAGGCTCAAACAGGCGCGACGCAGCTCTAGCAGAACAATTTCTATGAAAACTTGATGGATATTGTTCTACAAAAGTCGCGTCGCGCTTCGCCTGTCTGTGGCAGCCTTAAGTCGTGACGCAGTACTTTTTTGTAATTTTTATATTCGACTTTATTTTCACTGAAATAATCCGTCACATTCATTGTGAATACCTCTCAAATTAATATTCCCGATCCCGGCACAAAGGTCACAGAGCTAGCCTGAATAAATACCATCCCAAACGTTATATAAAACTGAGAATATAAAGCCAATTAAATATGTATTTATCTAGAACGTTTATACCTTCGGGACGTAATGAATAAAAGGTAATATTTTATTCATCGGAACACAGGTCAAGTTCGGAGCGCGTCCGGTTCAGACGATGCAATATTTCAGACGGGACGTCCCGTATATATTATTCTATGAGAGTAATTTGTCTGAGAACAATGAAAGATTTTTCGCTTGGAGCTAAGGACAATGTGGGTAAATAGTTGTAAGTTGGCTCTTGGACTATACTGGCGTTTGGCGCAAAGGGTAAATATAATTTATGACTTTGTTATAACTCAAGGTAAACATAAACTTCCATGCCATTTATTCCCCAAATCACTGTTTATACTATTTTTCTTAATTTTTGGTTGTTTAAAGAAAGGCATTGTAAACCGTCAGCCTTGCTTTTCACTGAATTTATTTCTTTTAAAGAAATATTTAATTACTTTTAGTAGTCGCTGGTTTTAAGGTCGCAAGCGCTGTGCTGAGCCTGAGATCAAGGGTCGGGCAAAGTGATATTCGGTTTTTCCATCAGAAATTACTCAGTACTTAGCAGCCCGGAGTCTAGATTTGTGCCCAGTTGATGACAATAATTTGCTCACCACCTATTGGTCTTAAAAAATATAACTGGCGAAATTAAACTCTTCAGAAATCACAGCCGTGATATTCTGTTTATGTAGTTTCGGGGTTGTAGGTAAAACCCAGTGACAATTTTGACAGAAGTAAATAACACCCACAAAAGTGCCGTTCGTATTGTCCGCTCCGCTTGCCGCTCCTCTCATCACTTGAACCACACCACTAGTGAAGAGCTTACACGGTCATGCCCAGATAGCATCGAGGTATCGCTCCTAATCGTCCATTGTGAGCGGATAACGATCGTTCCTCCCGACGCCAGCCTCGGCCACGAAGCTGGGCCACAATGGACCATGCCTTTCCCACGTCGAGTCCCATCACTCATGTGTGCTTTCTAATGATTGTCGGGTTCAAATCGCTTTGTCTCATGTTTTTTGAGGTTTTGTTGTAATAGTTGTAAGTATAGTCGTCACGCATATGAATTTTGATAGCGTTTCTATTATTGGTGATGTTATTATCATAATTAAATAATAATATATAAACTCAGTTTAATCAGATGCAATTCAAACTTTTGCATTTTCATTTTGGCAGAAAAGCGAGTCTTAAGAATGATTTAAAGCAATTCAGCGGACTGTTACCTATCATAGAGAGATCATCATCTGCCTGGCTTTCCTCAATATATTTTTGGGCTCTGCTTGCAGTCTAACCGGATGCAGATGAATATACCGGTACATAATGACAGTTTGTTTGTTATTTATCAAGAAGCTTTAACCTTCCAATAAAGTTAAGATTACTGACTGACCGGTAAACTAAGTGGATTCAGAGAATTTTGAGAAATACAGAGATCACCGTCATCTCTTTTCACATTGTAGGTAAATGTATGGTGCTGCGTCCGCAGTAACAACACATTAAATATAAGAAGTTAGTATATCCCAGCCAAGATCCTCGAAGACATACGATATAACCCCAGAGTGCAGCAGCATCCATACGAGTTCAACAGTAAAATTGTGAAGGAAACCCAGTGTCGTAAAGAAGCTCGCGTTTTACTCATAAATTTGAAACGTGTGCTAGTGTCCGGTGAAAGGCATTTGTCATGAACGCGGTGTACTGCCGCAGATACATGTGCCAAACATTCCGTGCACGAGAATAGAACATTCTTCCACTTACATTTTACATGTCCCGGTTTTGGCTGTAAGTTTGTGGATCATATCAGCTTTTATTGTTCTACTGCATGAAGTACCATTTGCATGCTCGTTCCTATGACCATATCGAGCATATATGCTTATGTTTTAAACATGTCTTCTTTAAGATCATGTTTCCGCATAGGGTTTTTCTCCACCATAGGTAATATGATTTCAATAATGACTGAACAAATTGTATCTCTGCACAAAACAGTTTCGCCACACACAACCTGGTGCTTGAAAAGCGAGTCCTATCACTCCTGACTAATGTCTGTCTAGTCTAATAACCTGTAGACTAAACGATGAGAGGCATCAGCAGTCAAACTTCAAATGTTGTGTGAAATCTCTCTACATTAATAATGATTACTGACTCAAGCGATCAAGCATTAATCCAATCCCGGCAAAAACACAAACTTAATGCTAAATAGTTAAATTGTAAGGATAAACAGAAATAAATAAATAATAATAAATAATGGATAACACTGAAACTGTCGATTGACCAGATTATTATCTATCATTCACCCCACTTATAGCCTACATACGCGTACATTTTCTTTTCGATATAGGGACCCGAAATTGCTTTCTATAGAAAAAATTTTAAAATTTAAGATAAGTATTTTTTGCAATGTTGGCTTAGATTGTAATAAAAAATCTTGATACTGGTCTGATAATACAAATATTCAGGAGTGGCATTAAAAAAAACAAAACGAGAACAAGTCACCAATTGTAGAAATCGCAGCTGATTTCGTAAGAGTAAGTACGATTTTTATTTAAAATATCAAAATGTCAATAATTTGGTCATCCATGGGCATATGGCGATATAAGTGGGGTAAATGATAGATAATAATCTGGCCGATCGACAGTTTCAGTGTTATCCATTATTTACGCCACACCCTGTATATCTCAGGCTGAGGGCAGACCGCTCAGACTAAGTAAATATTCGGTAATTACCAATTAGCCCAAATTAACCTCTAGACTATTGGGATAAAGATATTCGAAAGGTCTATATTGTCTTGATTCATTATTTCTTATTCGTTTGGTAGGAACTCTTGGTATTATGTAGGTCTGTATGTCCTTTATCTTTGAGTGTTTTGTCTACTAAAATACAATCAAAGTGTCGTGTTCCATTATCACCAACAGCAACAACTGAGCTTATAGAATCCTAATGTACAATATAGCTCGTTAAATTATGTCCCAACTCGTGCTACTACAATTCTTTACCACGTGCTTTCAGTCTACTTCGGTTTACTTTTGCCATCCTTGTTCTTCAAATCGTTGACCATTTGAACTGTATGCAAAATCACACCCATATAGGAGGGAATCGCCGCGCCGCTGGCAGCGTCTGGAGACGGCAGTGCTTATAAAGTTCATGGCCCCGAAAGTGCGTTGCGAGCATAACTTCTGTCGCGGATCGCCTTCAAAATCGTGTAGTCAATGGCGCTTCTAGCAACGGGACCGAGGAGTTTCCGTTTCCGTGCTCTATACATATTATATAATCAGCCTATAATGTTCCCACTGCTGGGACACAGGCCGTTCTGTGATCACACCCAATCTCATTACCATTTTAATACTCTGGAAACAATTCTAACAAGATCTATAAAAGACTGATAAAACAGCTCATTGTGTTTATTACAAATGCAACATCTTCCACTCTCGCAAAATTAAAAACAAAACACAATTGCCTAGCACCAACCAGCTACATTGTTACCATCGACCAACAAAACAACGAGATTGAAACTGAAATTAAATTACTATATAAATTATTGAGCGCTTATTCACATAAGGCTTGTTTCAGCGTTTGAATTATGTAGCGGTTCGCTTCACATAAGCTTTTACGCTGCAGTAACGCGAACCGGAATATTGCACCTGTTACTCCAAGAGTATATTTTTATCGGTATTACAACTCCTCAAGGCTTTCGTGGCCTGATTAGCTTTAGGCCGTGTTGTTCAGCGGAGAATGAAACATTTTCTGGAAGGTATTTTATTAAGAGCATTGAGGGAGGAACAAAATGTATTATGGAAACTGCGTGTTATGTGGAAATAGTATCTTCTACCTACAACATAATTATAAGGTTAAACATCATAATAATTATTTATAGAAGTTATCATTTCAAATAATCAGGCTCGCCCCCTTTGTTAAGCCTTTGCCCAGCAATGGACTACTGTAGGCTGATGATGATGTTGATGAGGGTCGCCCCCTATCACATAATGGGGCCTATAGCATACTTTGCGAAATGTGGTTGGGATAAACACCTCCGCCTACACCTTCGCGGAAAACGGGTGTTATGAATTTGTTCAATAAACGAATTAAAATGACGTTGGTGCCGATTCTCTTGTACACCGAACTAAACTAAATAAACTACCACTAAAATTCCTTAGGTACTTTTGGCTATGAGAATCTTAAAGCTATTCTGCAAATTAAAATTTCTAAATTTAAAAATAATATTGACACACATAAAATCAAATTTGGCAATTGCGACGCCACGTGATTTTTTTTTAGAACTTTTTAGAATTTTTTTTTGTATGGAAAACGTGAATTGTGATTGCCTAAATGTTGAGTTTTCGAGATTTACGTGTTTTTTAAAGGAGGTTGAAAATTTCATTATTTTTAGATACGATAGGACACCGTTTTCGAGATATAAGCAAAAGAAACGAAAAAAAGATACGGTACTGATTTTGTATCTGAAGTCGAGGTGTTGGTGTGAATTTTAGTTCATGACAACTTATTTTATTCCACAACTTTTTAATCGCGATTAAAAATAGTCAGATTTAGTTAGACAATCAAAGCTTTAGGTGAAAAACGTCAAATTCAGAATAGCAAAATTGCCATTCTCACTAAATTATTATCTCAGTGCCATCTTAGTGCTGTCAAACTAAAATATAGTTAAGTTCGGTCTCTTTAGTCATTTTCAGAACGGGAAATCGTCGTTTTAGAGAATTTTGTGACAAAAGAATCGGCACCAATGTTATGTTATTTCTAATTTATCTTTCTCTTGAAAACACGGTACAGGGATTCTTCCAAATTTTCCAGAAAATTTCAGAAGCCAGGTAAATAATGTCGCCTGTGGGCTACTAACTTAGGAATATACAACAGCTTTTATGTTAGTGCAATTTTAAAACTTCTCGTACATATTTCACTGTACTTCGCCCTCGACTCAAATATACTACTGCCATTATAACAGGCGGTGTTCAAACAACAGATGATATTTAAATTCACGATGCACACTTTAACGATATTCTTTTTAAAGAGAGGGCAACACTAAATTGTATGAAGAATCGCAGACGTCACGTAAAAATCGTCCAAAACGTGCAGTACAAGGTTATGTTGACCAGACGTTTTTTGCACTTTTCAACTCAAGGTATACCTACAAGTCCGTAGCCGACTGCAGGCAGCAGTAGCAGGCGACGTATCTCCGGCGCCGCGACACTACTGGTGTCTATGTATTTCTATGAAAACGACGTGTCGCTAGCTACGGAAGGTATTTCATAGAAAAACAGAAACCAGTAGTTCCGCGGCGATACGCGTCGCCTGCTGTTGCTGCCTGCAGTCGGCTACGGGTTGAAAAGTGCAAAAAAACGTCAGGTCAACGTAACCATCTCAATCGTTCAAGGGGATAGGTGTCTGTCAGCAACTTATGGAAAGCAAATTCTTACATGGATTCATTGTTTTTTTTGTTTTTTTTCTAAAAGCGAAATAAAGCAAAAAAAATCTTAACAAACGTCACAATTATAAGCCACTTGAGTCCATTCATTTTCTAGCTAATTCACTCCTGTAGTGTATTCCAATTACAAGGCGAGTCCTCGTTTGTGAGATCCCGCGAGGTTGAGGCCTCGGTCCTCAGTCCTCGCAGAGCTAATCTCAGTGTCACCGCAGGGCACGCTGCAGTCTATTTAGGTATTAATACTGCTTCTGAAAGGAACACTTGAATTTCCCGAGGACTTGGATTAAAATGGCCTAGAATTTTTCTGGAGGTTCTGGCTTTTACAATTTGCACTGCAGCGCTCGTTGCTTGAATTTTACATGATAGTGTTGATTTTGTTGCTATTGTAAATGGAATTGCTTATTATGTTTGTATGGAATCTAGATGGGAGAATTTTAAGCAACACATGAAGTTTGGTGATGGAAATTGTAGAGAAAATTTGATGTTGAAAATTATGAGAACCAAGTTTGGCAAAAAGATGTTAACTTTTGAGGGAGCACAATTCTACAACAATATACCCTCGTGTATAAGGAAGTTACACTCATTCAATGCATTCAAAACTCAATTAGCTGAATATGTAATCACAAATAACAGCCATCCTAAAAGATGAGTGCATTGGATGGTGTATCATATTGTTTTCGTGACGCCTGTGGCGAACTTTACATCTATTATTTATTTTAAGTATTGTGTATCTATTATTTATTGGCTTTGTGTATTTTTTGAGAATAAATATCTTAAAACTTATAAAATCTGATGTCCTGAAATTACAATATTGAACTACACAAGAACGGTAACAGGAGTACAGGGCACGCAACTCGAGTCCTAAACACAATCATTTATTTGGCTTGAAATTGAGTTTCAAGATTCACTTATTATTTAATGCGCGCCTTCAGAATTGTCAGTCTAATTTAATTCCTAAGACGTCCCAAACGATTTATTAAAATGAATGTTCTCACTCTCGATCTAGTTACTCCAAATAGTTCAGAGACTCGTCAACGAAATTATTCCACACTCAAGCCTCCTTATTCGTCCTCAATCAAATCAGCATCCTCCCTTTGCTCATTACTCCAACATCACAACGCGGATCCAACTTATACGTCTCAGTTTTACTGAGCGCCAGTATTTGTGTGAGTATACTCAACTGAGTATATTTGAGTATTTGACTAAATTACGAGCTTTGCCGTCTCGAAGGCTAACTGGGACTAAAGATCTGTAGAGCCTCGCTATTTATGAGATACCTCCTAGATAGTTTATCGTTGCACTACGTAAACATGCCAGCTTAATTCGAAATACGGTTTTCAGGCAAAATTCTCAGGGGTGGCGGATTTTCATCTTGCGTGGTTCTGCGGTTGCATGTGTAATGAAGTGAGATGAAAAGAAATAGGGTGCTGCATATTCAATTTATTTCGTTGTGGAAGTTTTAACATGTTTTCTTTTGTTTTAGGTAAGCGAGTCTGAAATAAGATGAGGTTAGACCTGGACGCAAATGACTCTCCTAGTATAACTGAAAGTAAGCCCTATAATCAGCAATGAATGGAACTGTGATGACACGTTTGGTGTATTGGCTACAGTGGCTAAGTGTAGTCAGCGAAACCAAATGGTCCTGGGTTCGAATCCCGGTAGGGGCAAATGTTTGTATGATGAATATGGACATTTGTACCCGAGTCATGGATGTATATTTATAATATGTATGTATTTACGAAAAAAAAATGTATTTAAGTAGTGTATCAACCATCTGGTATCCATAACACAAGCCTTAAGTGTTAAGTGCTTAACTTGGAACTAGATGGTGCTGTGTGCAATGTCAGACGATATTTATTTATTTATTTATGCCGTTAATAATGACGATGGTAAGTGACACATAAACACGAACTGAATTCCATTTAACAATTCCTGTGACCAATATAAGAAGCGTGTGATAGACTAAGCCCACTTTGAAAATGTGTTTTGAAATGTATCTATGGTAAAATCCTATAAGTTAACGTACATAGACGTTTCGTATTACTTACCTTTATAGAATGAGTCCACTCACAACAATGACTGCTCCAGGACAAAGAGATTAGATTTTGGCTTATTCGAAATGGAACCTTTTTTGCTCTCAGAAAATAAGGAAATACAAACAGAAAGTCCTTACTTTTTATTCCTTAAATATTGAATGGCCTGAGGATGGCAACGGAGTAATTTACCAAAATACTTCTTTTATTTTCTTAACAAAAATACATAATGCAAAGAAATGTTTCTGCTCAAAGCTAATGTCGTACGAAAGTATCAAACCTAATATCACGTTGAAAACTTTGTATTTATTAATAAGATGGTAGGTACCTAGTTCTGAATATTTCAAAGAATTTTAATATTTTACAATATCTTTCCAAACTTCCTTTGGTTTTAGTTTACATACTAAGTTAACAGCAAGCTTTAGAAGATAAAATTCCTATATTTGTAACTTTCACTCTCTGTCATCATGTATGTGTAAACTTATGCAACGTTACTGACGTACTTTAAAACTTAATTATTTGACTGCGCAGCAAGTGGCGCCGTCTATATTTGTTACGATGTTACTGTAATCCCGAAAAGGTTGGTTAGGAGTAACACTGGCTGGTGACAGTCGCTCTAGCAGAGCGTCGCATCGTTGGTTGCGTGGCGGCTGTCTTCTCATGCCAGAGATGATGTCAGGGGAGCCACTGCCGGGCCGTACCACATCCACGACGAGCTGCTATATTCGAGGGTTGTCTATTGTTTGCCCGAAGATTATATGCCATAATCATCATTTTCCCGAATTTCATTTACCCGAATTTCAATTGCCCGAATGTTTCATTTGCCCTAAAAGACATATGACATACTTTTAATTGCCCGAATTTTAGATACCATAAGATACGAATGCCATAAGTATTGTTTGCCTTATTTTTATGTGCCATAATAATTATTAGACATAATATTTAAATGGCATAATATTTAAATGGCATAACAAGTATTAGACAAATATTAATAAATAAACTTATTTATTCTGTGCATGGTTGATGGTGGGCTAGGTTGACGGAGCCCCGCTTCGCGGGGCTCCTACTTCTGTGTGGTTTATAAAAAAATAACCACGAAGGGGATGGCGGGGTCTATTCGCTCGCTTCGCTCGCTCACACGACCCCACCATCCCCTTCTAACCTAACCTGTCCGAGTCGGGGTGCCATAGAGTCCCAATTGCATCCAATTTCTCTTGATATAAACAACCGTTACACACCCGATGTCGATGGCAAATTATGTTATGGCATATCATAATTATGGCATGTGATAATTAGGGCTTACAATGATTATGACAAATGATGTTATGGTAAGTGACTTTATGGGAAACAATGATTCTGGCACGTGACTAATATGGCAAATGAGAGTAGGGCAAATGAGTATTATGTCGTATGATATTATGGCTGTTGACTATTATGGCAAATGATATTAGGGCAAATAAAATTCGGGTAAACGGCGGTATACCATATTCGAGCACAATCCTGATGATATTGAAGCTGCTGAAACACTAACACGATGACCACTTCTGCTTAAGGCTATCCTGCGCCGTTATATGTATTGATATGGCACTTCAACGACTTACCCCCCTAAAACAGACACAAATAAAAATCACATACAGTTTTAGGTATTGTGAATTCGCCACTTACGCGTGCACAGCACTAGCAGAGAACTTAATGATTAAAGGACGTGCAAGCTATCGTATTTTGAATTACTTAAGTTAAATAATAAACTAAACTAAGAGCTTTATCACGGAACAGAAAAAAACATAGCTATGTTCACAAATATGTACGATCGGTAATACAGAAACATTTAACAAAAAAGGCTGTAAAAGAAGAATGCGGTTATGTTAAAATACTTAGCCTACGCCGTTTTCAAATAGTTAGAGGTGCCCCTCAACCCTGACTGTATACATAAGTACCTAAGCGATCATAGTGCCATAAAATTGGGCAATATTCACATTATATTCCTCTTAAGGGGCTGACAACAGCTAAAGCGCGGTCACTATCTGCCTGCATAGAAAAGAAAGAGAAGCGCGACGACACAAAGCTGGTAATTTATTGCAAAATATAAAGCAATTCTCTATTTACAAAAAAATCTATTGACCGGATTAAAAAATGGAAACACTATCACGTTAAAGTAGCTGGAATAACAATCAGAAAAAAAAAACAGAATGATTGCATGTATTTAGTACTTATGGTTTTTAATCGTTAAAATAAGTTTTTAGAGGTATTTTAGAGGCCGCGAGAATTCAGGGCACAGCGGACAGACCTCCGGCGAGGTCTCAAGGCGGCATGGAGAGTGCGATTGTCGCAACCCAGCGCTGGGCACGCCACAACTACGGCGATAAGTCCCCTCTTTGAGGAGTGGCTAGAGAGGTGCCATGGCGTCCTCACCTTCCGCCTGACGCAGGTCCTCACCGGGCACGGTTGTTTCGGGAGGTTCCTGTTCCTTATAAGGCGGGAGGAAACGCCCGGGTGTCACCATTGTCTGCATCGGCCGGAGGACACGGTGGAGCATACGGTGGAGGTCTGCCCTGCTTGGGCGGAGCACCGCCGTGTCCTCGAAGAGGAAATTGGCGGTGGCGATCTCTCGCGTCCGGCCCTGGTCCAGGCCATGGTGTGGAGCGAGAGGGCTTGGGAAGCCGTCACCTCTTTCT
Organism: Brachylomia viminalis; assembly: GCA_937001585.2. Classification (NCBI taxonomy): domain Eukaryota; kingdom Metazoa; phylum Arthropoda; class Insecta; order Lepidoptera; family Noctuidae; genus Brachylomia; species Brachylomia viminalis. The sequence continues at coordinate 4,403,170 of OW443302.2, read as the reverse complement.
GCGAAGCAGTAATGCTTGCGAAGGAGGAGGCGGAACGCGTGAGGGAGAGGCAAAATTCGCGCCCTCGCGCCCCTAGCCGCCGCAGGAGGTGCTTTGGGTTTCGGGAATCGCAAGTCGATTCCCGGCCACCGTAGGCGCGGGCTTGCGGACGGCGAGCAATGGGCAGCTCGTAGTCCGATAGGGACCAGGCCCGGGTCGACGGAGCGTTGTGTTCCACGCGCGCCACAAAGAGATGTCAGCACCAACGACGGGGTCCGCTTGGGCCGATGCCTGCCAGGGTTGCGGGAAAGTCCGAAAGGGTTACCGTGGCCCCTGGTACAGGCAACTGAAGGAACACGGGTGGGTTTTAGTCAATAAGAGTCTGACACGCCCTCCCGTTCCTCCCAGAGCGGGAGAAGTTATTTGATGATACATAAACTCAAAAAAAAAAGGTCATGTAGTTCACTTAAAACTATTTGAGCCATTTTCTTTATGTAAAGCACTTATAACATTACTGAACCCAGATCTACGAAATAAATCTATCCACTATCGCTATTCCCAACTGCATTTCCCCACGAATTTTGCTTAATTTACGAAATATATAATGTGAATTATCCGATTCTACGAAATATCGCAGAGAATTCTGTTGTATTTTGCTCGGAAAAATTCTAGTTTCGTTGTTGTGGAATGTTCAACTAGGGGTAGTACTGCAGTGCTCGTATCTTTAAATAAATTAAATCGGGATTTTTTTTATTTTAATCAGGTACAGTATATTGGAGACTTTGTGACTGTCTTACAAATAATCCTGCTCGTCACGTCTAATACCTTTGACAAACCTTAGATGTTTGTAAGTTTGTATGTTTTATCACGCTTTAACGCAAAACGGATTTCAATAAAATTTGACGTACAGATAGACTAAGACCAGTATTAAAATATAGGGTACCTTATACCCGAGCACATATCAAAAGTTGTCACTTGCTTTTATGAATAACGGTGACTGGTGTTTTCTGACCGCATACAATTTAATAGACACTGACACAACGTAACAGCATGCTTTGTTTCCCGAAATCACAGATACAAAATCCAAAAAAATACGGGTTACGTCAGTGTCAATTTGTCGAGAAAAACGGTAACCTATCTACTTTGAAAGATTTGTGTCACATAGTTAAATTCAACGAAACGCTACCTTCAATAACATTATTCACTAGAAAATATTATTACCGAGAAATCGTTTTCACCCGAATTTCAGGAACGTGCTTGTAAAGATTATCAAAATGTCTTTTTCAACCGCTGGCTGGAGTTCTTCAAGTTATAGACCAACTTTCGATTTTTATTACTGAAGAGTTATCTGGAACGGTCGACCCCATTTTGATTTTTGCATAAGCGATCAGTTTTACTCAAGTTTTGTTGCAGAATATTCCAGTTTTGGATGGAACTCCTTTTACGAGAAATGAAGTATTTTTTTCTCATGATTTTATTGTATCTTTGTCATCGTAACAACTTTAAAAATAATGTCTTAGTCAGATACATAAAATATACGTAACGTTGACCATGATAGAAAATATAATAGTTTTAAACGCTTGAATGGAATAAGAAACAGCGTTCTCTATTTTCTCATTGTATGTTCATACTTGTAACGTAAATGTGTAGGTACCTACTGCTATGAGAGATAACATATAAGGCTGTAACAGTGTTAAAACTCGACAACATAATAAAGTCAAAGACAAAGTTTTGTTTAAATTTCTATTTGTTGTACTCTGGACACTCAACTTGTACGTGTTATTTATAAATTCAACATTCATGATGTTACTAATATTTATGTAAAAATATAATATAATAGAGTGTCCATTGAGTGTATTGCCCGTTCTTCTCCATAGGTACCTACTACGCTTTGGAATGGGCAACTAGCTTTATATTTCTGACTGACCCACCACTTGACAATTCAAAAGTGCCTGTAAATGGTTTAATTTAAATAAATGCTTTGAGTTTTTATTTGTCAAACATGGGTGTAAAAACATGTGTTGTAAATAAAATTTGGAAAGAGAACACTATGTTTTCTCGTTGATAAATATGTTTTCCACTCGACTTGTGAAACTAACAGGAACGTATCCAAAGTTTCACCTAGGTATATTTATTTCAACTTTTCGCACACAAAAAAGGTACAAAGGCGGACATAATGCCTTACGCATTCTTTACCAGTCAACCAAGCGTAGTGAACAGATTAGATGGCTGCAGGCTTTGGTTGAGAGGAACAATGATAAAAAAATATATTAAAAATATATCATAATGAAGCTATTATAAATAATATAGGAAGGTACACAATTGTATAAATAGGTTATAAATTAAAAAAAAAATTAAATTATAAATTATGATTTAGGTAAATTTCAATGTATTCTGGCTTATCCTGCAAGCCATAAAGCTAAGCTTATTTATAAATTTATATTTAATAGTCTTAAGAAGATTTTGTAAGTAACTTGCTTAAGGAAATGATGGGGCTGACATGACCTGTTAATGGTTGCAAGTCTCTAATAAATAAAGTGAAAAAAAAAAAAACTTATTGTACACAAACATACATATTCACTATAATATATTAAACTTAAAACATATATACATTTACCTTTATACGAATTCAAGGGTGAGGGGTGTCGATATCACTTTCACTTATAGGTCAACATAAAATATAACACTGATTATACTAGAAACTTCAACCTGTACCGTATAATCGCTAATATGATCCGCAACATCTTTAGCACCAAACAGCGGTAAAGCACAAATGGAACGCCATAGTTACCCGTAATCATGGAGTTTGTTACAGCCGTTTTGTTAGTCGTTTTACTACTCAAACGTTCACTGTAACGCGAGACCTTAACTGTGTACGTAAAACTGAATGAATCGACGGGTAAATGTTGTTTAGAGATGCCGACCGATGCCGATGCGATGCAAAGCGGTGGTGGCCAGTGGTACTTACGAGTTGTAGGTCGTAGGTTCGAACCCAGACAGCCGCTTTTTGTGTAAATTATTTCATCACCACTACTCTCAAAACGGTGATGGAAAACATCGTGCGGAAACCGGCATGTCCTAGAACCAAAAATTCGAAGACATGTGACATCTACAAACCCCCACTGGGCTCGTGTGGTGGATTACGGCCCACTCCCTTTCACCCAGAGAAGGCCTGTGTCTCTGCAATGGGAACATTATAGGCTGATGATGAGAGATGCTGACTAAGTCAAAGTTTAATATTTATATGTAATGACATAAAAATATTAAACTTTGGCTTCATTTTTAATTATTTTTACCTATTGTGGTATACCTAGTCTTCACATATCATTATATAATCAATCAATGTATACAAAATATTGTTAAATATTTTAATAGAGTAGGTAATGGTGGAGTTTCTTGGCTATTCTTCTCCATACGAAACTACCTTTTGGAAGGGGCGACTAGAATCAATTCTATTTTATTGTACATTTTGACGTTCGAAAGTGCCTTTTGTGTGCCTATTTCAATTAAATGTGAAGGGTTAATAGTATTAATATAATAAATATCCAGGATTAACAGTGATATGATAGGATGTAAGCACAAAACGTTCTTACTACGATAACCATTGAATTGCGAGAGAGAGATGTCGAGTTACGTCAAAAGTGACGTATATTTGACACATTGACATAGTGCGTTTACAGATCTACCATTTTTTTTTTTTTTTTTGAGGATGGGAAATCATCAAATGACTCCTCCCGCTCTGGGTGGAGCGGAAGGGAGTGTCAGACTCTTACTGACTAAAACCCACCCGTGTTCCTTCCTTGGCCCTTTATGTTCCGGGTCAGCGGTACCCCTTTTGGATGATCCCGCTTTCCCGGCAGGCTTGGGCCCTAGTGGACCCCCTCTATGATGCTGACATCTCTTTGAGGCGCGCGTGGAACACGTACGCGCCGTCCAGCACGGGCCTGGTCCTGATCGGACGGTGAGCTACCCATTACTTACCGCCCGCAGGCCCGCGCCTACGGTGGCCGGGAGTCGTCACGCGGCTCCCGACGCCCGGAGCGTCCACCGCGGCGGCTTGGACGGGAGGCTCTCTCCCTCTCCCGTCCCGCCACCTCCTTCGCTAGCATGACTGCTTCGCAGAAGGAGGCGACTGCCTCCCACTCCCCCTCGCCCCGGACCATGGCTTGAACCAAGGCCGGGCGTGAGAGATCGCCGCCGCTGCCGATCGCCTCTACGAGGACACGGCGGTGCTCCGCCCATGCAGGGCAGGCCCCCACCGTATGCTCCACCGTGTCCTCGGGGCGATCATCGCAGTGGTGACACCCGGGCGTTTCCTCCCGCCTGATGATGTGCAGGAACCTCCCGAAACTTCCGTGTCCGGTGAGGACCTGCGTCAGGCGGTAGGTGAGGACGCCGTGACGCCTCTCTAGCCACTCCTCAAAGAGGGGTCTTACCGCCGCTATCGTGGCGTGCCCTGCGCTGGGTTGCGACAGTCGCTCTTTCCATGCCGCCATGAGATCGCGCCGGAGGTCCGTCCGCTCCGCCGCGATTTGCCGCGGAAGCGGGGTTTCCCCCCGGCGTAGTGCCTCCGCGCGCCACTCATACAGGCGCGCGAGGACTATCGCCTCCAGATCCCACGGCGGCAGTCCGGCAAGGAGGCTTGCCGCCTCGCCCGAGATCGTGCGGTAGCCCCGGATCAGCCTTACAGCTACCACCTTTTGGGGCGCGTTCAGATAGTGGGCGGCTCTCCGCCGCAGTGAACGCGCCCACACCGGGGCCCCGTATGTAGCCATGGACCGCACGACCCCCGCGTAAAGCCTCCGGCAGGAGGCGTTTGGACCCCTCAGGTTGGGCAGGAGCCGCTTGAGGGCGGCCCCAGTCCGTTCCAGTTTGGGGGCCAAACGTCGGAAGTGCTCCACGAAGTTCCACCGGCTATCGAGCACGAGTCCTAAGTATTTCATCGTGGACTCGACGCCGATGTGAACCCCTCCTGCCGTTAGTTGGGATCCCGATGGTGGCCTGTTCCGGGGCCCATGGAAAGACATGGCCTCGGACTTGTGCAAAGCCACCTCGAGACCCAACTGCCGGATCCTCTCCACGACTATCGCAACCCCGCGTGTCATCGCGTCGGCCGCCGCCTGATGCGACCTCCCCTGCGCCAGGACCAGCGTGTCGTCAGCGTAGCACACCACGCTGACGCCATCAGGGAGGTCGGCCCGCAGCACCCAGTCGTAACCGATGTCCCACAGGAGCGGCCCTAGAACCGATCCCTGTGGGACACCGCACGACATCTCTCGCCGGTTCCACTCCCCATCGCGACCGGGGTAGATAACGGCTCTGTCCGTCAGATATGCCTCGACTATTCGACGGAGGTAGGTTGGCACCCGGTGATACCGGAGTGCCTCCCCAATGCAACTCCAGGGCAGGGTGTTAAATGCGTTGGCGATGTCGAGTGACACCGCCACGACAACCCCGCCCCGAGACACCGCGTCCCCCGTCGTGAGGGCTCTAACGCGCATGATGGCGTCCACCGTCGAGCGCCCCTTGCGGAAGCCGAACTGACTATCCGCAAGATCCGGCCCCGTCCTCACCAGGTGCCCGACGAGGCGGCCTGCAATTACTCTCTCAAAGAGCTTGCCAACCTCGTCGAGCAGCACAATGGGCCGGTATGCGGACGGAGAGTCCGCAGGGCGCCCTACAGATCTACCATTAAAATACTTTGATGTAGATTTATTTATTTATAACAGCTTAACTACCATTACAGGGTTTACCCTAATGCGACAGTTAAGAACAACCTAAGCTATATAGCTTAGGTAATTAGTTTAGTAGTTAAGTACTTACATAAACAAAATATAAAAACTACGCACAATGGTCCATTTGAAGGACTAAGTGCGGAAACCAAACTCATAACATAGAACATTGAATATAAAAATTAAAACTAACAAGATAATCCTACAATTTGGATTTAGATCCAAAAAGAGGTTCCGGAAATATTTGCTAACGTTGGATGAGGGCAGCGGAGGACAATTCGAATTTCGATGTGACGATCCTTTGGGGCAGCTCAACTCCAGATATTAATGTTTCTGTTTCAAAATCTTGCAAATATTTTTAATTCATCACATCATCATCGTTCAGGTCAGTTACCAGTGTAGACTGGAAGCTGAATACCAGTATTTTACATGGAGCGACTGCCTATCTGACCTCCACAACCAAGTTACTGGATAGCATGAAATCCCTTGGTGAGACAGTCTGTGTAATTTTCAAATCAGTTTATTGCCTGCAAAAAAAATCAAATCAGGGATACGATCTATTGCTGAAAACGTCGTGATCGTATCGTCAGCTATAAAAGCACTAAATACGCCTTCCGGCAATCAAGTAACGTTACGACTGAGTAATAACTGTATAAAATACGCTTACGTTATCGCTAAAAGACTAATTACATTCTTCACTATATTAACGACGGTTAAATTTTATTGTCTATATACATCTGACTCGACGCTTTATCTTATATTAAGTTAACGGTGAATTGAGGAATGGGTCGTGTGAAGTTTATATATATGAATCAGATATTTGCTTCTGTTTCAACATCTTGTCCTACTATCATTGTTTACATATCAGAAGAAATTATGTCGTATCGGTATCTGTTTTACTGTGTGTACATAAAATATAATAAAATAAGGTGCCTTGGTTTACCTAGAAAGTCTTTAAAATGACTCCGGACACAGGTTGGCAGAAGCAAGGAAAAGCAGCTAAGATGGAGATTCACAGGTGACTCCGCCCTTTTTTTTTTGATGGTGGGAAATCATCAAATATCTTCTCCCGCTCTGGGCAGAGCAGGAGGGCGTGTCAGGCTCTTACTGACTAAAACCCACCCGTGTTCCTTCAGTTGCCTGTGCCAAGGGCCACGGTATCCCTCTCGGACTTTCCCGCAACCCTAGCAGGTATCGGCCCTAGCGGACCCCGTCATTGGTGCTGACATCTCTTTGAGGCGCGCGTGGAACACAACGTGCCGTCGACCCGGGCCTGGTCCTTATCGAACGGTGAGCTGCCCATTGCTCGCCGTTCGCAAGCCCACGCCTACGGTGGCCGGGAATCGGCCTGCGATTCCCGACGCCCAGGGCGTCTCTTGCGGCGGCTTGGGGCGTGAGGGTGCGAATTTTGCCTCTCCCTCACGCGTTCCGCCACCTCCTTCGCGAACATTACTGCTTCGCAGAAAGAGGTGACGGCTTCCCAAGCCCAGGTGACTCCGCCCTGGAGTGCAAATATGCTGCTGTTCCACAAATAATGGGACAATTATTATCATGTCCAGCGTGTCGTGTTGTCTGAACTTACTGATGGATGCTACTGAAGGTGCCCAACTCGTAGCCAAATTCTCGGCCTATTATACAGGGTGTGGTGTATGTAGTGGTCCACCGTTCAGGATTCGATAAAACAAATAATTAACTATAACAATTAAACATTTTAACCATTTTTACCCAAGGTTTCCGAAAATATTTCCTTTTTGTCTTTTATTTACGAAATTTCTATCTTTTATTACAAATTTGTTTGTAGTTTCAACAAAAACCATAATTTTTTCATTTTGATTTATGTTAATTACTGCTGAATACTAGAGCTATCATGATAAATTATGATTTTATATATAAATTCAGCTCTTTTGAAGAAAAAGTTGGTTCTTCTCTAATTTTAACCCTAATTTTTAACACACCATCAAGTTCAAGAGCGATTTTTGTAAAAAAAACTTAGTACTAAAAATGGTTTATTTTTTTTATTGTTATAGTTAATTATCTAGTTCATCGAATCCTGAACGGTGGACCACGACTTACGCCACACTCTGTATATACAGGGTTGTAAATTCAAACTCCATCAACCTCTTTAGGGGTCATTGTACTCATCATTTTCAACAACTTTTACTATGGGATCAAAACCTAAAATCGCGAAGAAAAAGTCAGCTGTTCCCTACATTAACGATTTTTATTTGACTTACTTATCACAAAATCTCCAAAATTATAAAGACTATCAATCTAACAAGCCAGAAAGATCGTTTTAGATGACATAGGCATCAGCCAAGAAAAGATTTCCCCATTTTTAAACACCAGTGTTCTTGCGTTAAAGTTTTATGTCAACTTATTTGAAGAGAACATGATTTAATTCCTCGTTGGTCTAGTGGCCGCAGGTGCTGTTGCTGAGCATGAGGTCCTGGGTTAGATTCTCGGGTGGGGCAAAATGTTATTGGGTTTGAAGCAGCCCGGAGTTTAGATTTGTGCCCGGTTGATGGCAATAGGCTCGCCCCCTGTTACATGTGACTATTTGGAAAATCGTATGCTTGTACAATGTAAATAAATGTGAGCATCATGTATCTATCACATAATCAACTTATTTGTCATTGCTACATTTTTAAATTATTTTTACCTATTGTGGTAGGATAATTTTATTATAGGTGCATCATCTTCACATATAATTAAGTATAATTATATAATTAATGTATACATAATATTGTAACACATTTTAAAAGAGTAACGATGGAGTTTCTTGTCCATTCTTCTCCATACAAAACTACCTTTTGGAAGGGGCAACTAGAATCAATTCTATTTTAATGTAAATGTTGACATTCAAAAGTGCCTTTTAAGTGCCTAATTGAAATAAATGCTTTGATTTTGACATAACTGGCGACATGTGGGTGTACACCTCTGCCTAACTCTTTCGAGAACACAGGCGTGATGTTATGTTATGATATGAGTGAATGCTTCCAAAAAATTATCCAAATGCATCAAAACACGTCTATTCGTAAAACCTATACCGAAACGCATAGAAACAAAAATATGACGTGAAACTAAAACTTCAGATCAAAGGATTATGTAAATTTAAGGAAGTTGCTCTCACAAGCGTGAAGTCTGTCGCAGGTACCTCGGACCGTATGTGGAATGTAGGTACAGTCAAGGGCAGAAACGTGTAACACTTTGCAAAATTCAAACGTGGCTTTCTCGTAGGAAGTCGGTTTAACTGTTACAATGTGTTTTAATTCACTACATGTGTTTAGAGGGTGGAATCTAATTAATGGGCAATATTTTAAAGGGTCACTGTACTCATCATTATGAACGACTTTTACTATGAGACCAAACCTGAAACCACAAAAAAAAATCTGCTGTTCCCTACATTTATGTTTGCATAACCCTTCAAAATGTAGGGAACGGCTGATTTTTTTTTTGTGATTTCAGGTTTGGTACCATAGTAAAAGTTGTTCATAATGATGAGTACAATGACCCTATAAAATAATGCCCATGAATTCAATTTCACCCTGTATGGCTGTGCTTGCCGAGGTCGGACCGTGGATCCTCCATTACGCACCAAAGACCCTCGGAAAAGCACGGAAGCAGTCAGTTATGGCTGTCATTCGTAGATCTTTAAGAGTAGTTACGGGTAGTCAAAAGCCTGAAGGTCTGCTACCCGTATCGCCAAGGGTATCGTGTTACCCAGTAGGTATAGGTTGTAAATGTCAGATCGGGTCACACCATATAAAATTTTGGTATTCTGCTGCAACCAAGTTAAACTGAAAGTCGCAATATTGTACTTGGGAAAAAGGGGCAGATGATGACTTCATAAGAAAATCATTGGTGACTTAATAAGAAAATCATTGATGACTTACTACGAAAATCATTGATGACTTAATAAGAAAATCATGAATCACTTAGTAAGAAATTAATAATTGAATTAACCAAATTTTTGGTATATAATACACCCCAGGGATGTGCCTGACAGGCGTTGCACAGGGGGGGTTCTGGAATTGGTCTTTTAAGAGGAAACGGGACCCCCCTCCACGTGCTGATGGTGGTCACGGCAAAATTCGCGCCCTCACGCCCCTAGCCGCCGCAGGAGACGCCCTGGGCGTCGGGAATCGAAGCTGATTCCCGGCCACCGTAGGCGCGGGCTTGCGAACGGCGAGCAATGGGCAGCTCGCCGTTCGATAAGGACCAGGCCCGGGTCGATGGCGCGTTGTGTTCCACGCGTGCTTCAAAGAGATGTCAGCATCAATGACGGGGTCTGCTAGGGCCGATGCCTGCCAGGGTTGCGGGAAAGTCCTAGAGGGATACCGTGGCCCCTGGCACAGGCAACTGAAGGAACATGGGTGGGTATTAGTCACTAAATTCTGACACGCCCTCCCGCTCTGCCCAGAGCGGGAGAAGTTATTTGATGAGTTCTCAACCTCAAAAAAAGGGTGATTTTAGTGAGGTAAGAATACCACACTCCCCGACCTCTTGCCCCGGAGGCCAGGCTACTATTGAAGGTTTCCCAACAAAATAAAAAAATAAAGGTAAGTATATAATATGTTTGCCTTTTACTGTACCTCGGACCGTATGTAGAATGGTACCAGTTAAAACATTACAGTTACCTGAATACGGGTAGTAGGACTTATTCAGAGTCGGAGAATTAGTCAAATAGAACGGATGAACTTTGGCTGTGTGGGAGCCCGTACTAATGGAAAAATGTGCCCGTTATTTTTATAAAGTGTGATATTTGCTTGAGGAAGGAAGTCTAAGTGTTATGTAGGAAGGTAATTAAGTGATATTAAACAAACGTACAATGAAGACTATCATTAGACAAGAGATCAAAATATTTGTTAGAACAAAACTTCGATTTAGGTATTACGTCAAAAGCAAAGGCAACGGTCATCCTATGAGTAGGTATGCTTATAGAAGGATCCTTTCTATTTTTTTAATAATTGTAATGAAAAGCTCAAATACAGCAGAAAGCGTTTACGATACTATTTACATTTAATGACGGAAAATTCTACCTCAAAGAACGATTAATTACTTACATGTACAATGAAGTATATTTCCAACTGCAAAACCTTAAGTATCTTATGAAATGAAGCAGATAATCTGCTTCATTTTATCGGGGTAAATAAATATGAAGGAAACATTTATAGTAATATACAAAAAAATCTACGATGGTAAAAATATCTTACGGAGAGTTTTTACTTACGACCGGACCTGTCCCTGCTTAGTCTGTACAAAAATTCTCGACTCGTCATTATGAAAGAAATGATTTTTCACTTTTTTTTTTGTTTTTTAAACCGAACGTTGGCCCACACTAGGAATTTCTCCTGTATTGTGGGTGCGTTTACAAACATTTAAACGCACATACACAAACAGCCAGACCCGGAACAACTACTTGTAGGTCATACAAATATTTTATCCGTGCGGGAATCGAACCCGCGACACGCAGCGCAGCAGTCAATCGCTTAAGCACTGCGCCAACCGTGCCGTCAACTTAAACTAAAGCCAACTAGACGAGACACATTTCATGCTTTAGGATTAAACACTTTATTTTAATTGCGTTTGGTTCTGTTTCCATTGCAACTAAAATTGTTGTATGCCGTTATCGATAGTTTTTTCATTCATAAATCAACTTAGTTTTAATATGTATGTTGCATTTGTATGTATTTACCTCGAACCCTTGGTCTGAATTTAGATAATATTGATATTCCCGATTCGTCGTCATTATAAAATCGCTCGTTGCAAGATTCAGTTATAGCTGCAAAGTTTTAGTATGATAAGCCTTTCAAATCAAGGTAGCTTACTGTTAAAATAGCCCAAACAGGAAACATATTTACTTTATATATAACCACCAATTGTTACAACTTGTAACACCTATATTTTCTGCATATAAAATGATTATTATTCGTAGCATCTTTAAAAGCTATCGAGATCAACTCGTATTCCGAACTCGATCGTGTGAAATACATTGTATTCGTTGGTTCATAGTACGGGAACTCATTCGTATCAGTCAAACATTGTCCGCCAGTTTGTCATGGAGTTAGTAGTTCCATACCAAGATGAGTCTAGTTCAGTGAATTAATCTTAGTTTAGGAAGCCAACTTGACGGTTCGTGTATTAAACGGTTTTTATGACTCTGGGAACTATATAACCCAATGGTTAGGAGGTCAATTGGTCAGTCTCGAAGTGACAAGAAAAAATTGTCTGGCTGACAATATTGTTTTAGTAAAGTTTTATTGTTTTGGGAGATACAGAAATGAAAATGTCTAGACCAACTGGAAATTATGCATCTATTTTATAAAGTGGTCCAAGCATCCGACCCTTTCGCTTCATAATTGTACTCCTACAACAATATTTTAATTAAGTTTCACGGTATAATTTTCAGTGTATTTGTAAGTCTAATTTTACTAATGATTTTGAAAATAATTTTCATCAGACTCAAATCCATTAAAACTTAATGTGGGTTTTATTTTCTCCCATTAAATATTCATTTTATTATAGCAAAGAAAAAAACAACTAGTTACATCGTCACCCCTAACCTATGACTTGACAGCCAGACGCATAGCATTACAAGTACATTCAGAAAATGATACTCTTTCTCCTATTCATTCTATTGAATACCTTGAGAAAAGGCTTATTTATACAACAAAAACACAGTTAAAAACATAACTACACAATATTACCTAACTATTCAAGTTTTCCGACGTCATTCTCCATCAAAAGTCCCACGTCTTATTCAGAAACGCAAATTACACTCGAGTGAAGTGTCCGCTGCGAATGGCGTACTTTTTCTATTATCTTATAATTAAATAAACTTCAAGGAGTCGCCTTATTAACATTCAAAAGACATTCCTCACGTATTTGCTTTTTCATTTATGATTTTTATGATATAAAAATGCGTAGTGTTGAAAAGTTGGATGTGATGTTGATGACAGAGTACAGGTGAATGAGCTTTTGATTTTACTAATAGTGCAGTCTGAAGAACTTGTTTGTTTGCCCACGTTTTTATAAAGATATACACCATGTATTTTATAATATGTTTGGTCTAGTAGTTTCTTTTAAGCCAGATTTACATTACGAAACTATATGCGCAAACTTAGTTATTCATTAATAGCTTCACGTGTAAATAATTATCTATTTACACGTAAAACTATCAATGACAAGTTTGACCTAAAACAAGTTGTTTGGAAAACTTATACATAGAAAACTTGTCAAAATGTTCAAGACGGTGAACAAAATAGTTAACAATATTCGACATGTTTTTGATAAGTCTATCTTCACCTCCACCACTTACACCTATAAACAAGTTGTAAAAAACTTGTTTATGGGTGGTAACACGGAGTTAGACTGTGCCAGTGTAAAACCTACTGTTTTTGATTCTGTGACAGGTATATTAAACTATCAAATAATCGATCAATTGCACCGGTTTATCACCGGTGTCAGCAGTGCAGCCGCCACTTGCAGGCGAAACGACAATCGTTTGTTCAGAGTTCTTGAATTCAACATCGATCAGACTGAGATCGATTAATCAAACATTGAAGATTGCTTCTTGAAGAGTATAATTTACTTTATTTTTTATTATTAATTTATTATTGGTACGTAACGGTATCATAGTTATAAATTAGTTTCATTCTCAGTCTGGAAAGTTAGAAAATGTGTACGTGCCATATACGGGATTCATTCTGATGAATCATGTCAACCAATATTAAAAACCTTGGTTTGCTACCGTTACCTTCATTATATTTGTATGAAGCTTGTATGTTTGTTAGGAAATATAAAGAATTGTTCAAAACAGCAGAGGAAATAAGTTCTCGAAGTCGCCGTGACATTTAAAACCTATTTAAGCAGTCTATAATCGCTGCAAATTCGATTTATGGAATACCTAAGTTGAGTCTATCTAAGTTGAGCTGCACGATTACTGACAATTGCGTGCACTGACTGGACAGGTCCACTCAATCTGTGTGGTTCTTTCCTCAAAAGACCATTGCAGACACCGATCTACATAGCCTTCACATGATCTGACCAAGATTTTGTCTGGACTTTAAAAGAGACTGTGACCTCTGAGTTTGTTTCGGCCTTTCTTCTCAGAGGAGTCAGATAGGAAACGCCGACCTCATCTAGTTAAAAAAACTATGATTCACGTGTAAAAGTGTTTGTTCAAACCTACTTACAGAAATAAAATCATTTATCTTGTTAACCCAAAACAAAACTCGAGTGTAAACAAAATTATGAAAAACTTTTTATTGAATGTAAGGTGCTTCCCGTGCATGAAAAAGTCAATTACTTGGTGGTTCTAGAGCAGTTTTATATCGACCAATTCAAAGTACATGTACAAAACACTTATAATACTAAAAGTGTTAGACAACGTAAATTCGTGCGAGTAGGACCAGTAAAAAAATACTATGGCAAAAGAACCAATAAGTATTTGACCCCTACACTGTTCAATAGTATCGACTGGCTGAGAAGAGATAATATTGTATTAAATTAAAGGCTGAACTGCTGAATGAAATGACTGCAAAAAGTGATAATAACTAATCGCCTTAGGGACAGTAAATTAAACTACAAAAAAAAAACTATGTTTCTACCTAAGTACTTAGATGTTTAATTAGATCGTGTAAACCAAATGTTTTAAGACGAGTGTTAATACTGCCGACAAACTGCCACGCAGTTTGGCAGGTTTATAAAATATGAACAATGTTTGGTCCAAATAAATGATTTATTTATTCTAAGACAGACTAGTACTAGAGGAGCTCCCTAGGTTAGCAAAATAAAATAAAAGCTGTCTGGCGATGTGTGTACGTGTTTATAATAAATTACCCAATGTATTAAAAATATTTAATTACAGGTTATTTAAAATTAAATTATATAAATGGCTGAATGAAAATAATTTCTATAATATTAAGGATTTTTTTGAACCTCGTAACTACATTATAATGTTTGTATTTTCAAATTTATTTATTCGTTGAAGTTTGCATGCTTGAATTTTTAAGCAAACCATGTATGATCTCTTATGCTTTAATAACACCTATGTATACCATGTTCTACCCAAATAAATTATCTTATCTTATCTTAGTATGTGCTTAATTTTTTGCAATAAACTGTAGAAAGATGAAAAGAGGCTTTTCCCGTGCAGTGGAACAACATAGGCTTATTTTCTTTTTGTTTTCGGTCGAATTTTGTTCGGACTGAACAAAATTCTTGACTTCTCTCGTATGAACTGTTCCTGAGATGTAAAATATTGACTAATAAGCAAAGTGGTAGCGATGTGGTGGTGCAGGGTGTGAATGCGGTGTGATGTGACGTGGTGGTTTGGTGGAATATGTGGGTTGACTTGGCCACGATCATATCAGTACAATACAATAATCATCATTTACTTATCTACTGGTCAAGCGCTGTTTTTGACGATAAATTTGCCTGTTCTGGTGCCGTATTATGACGTTTTACTGCCATCATGATTCCAGTACGAGAGAGAGAGATATAGCTATACATGAACGATAGCACCATCATTTTGAAGGACTGAAATCATGATGGCATTACAAACACTACATAAACTCACGCTTCTTACCATGGGGACCCAGGTAGAAACTTCAGAACTCCACCTGCTACGATCCTTACATAGCCCTTTTGCTTCGCTTACGTTCATACATCTAGCATAAATTCTTCATTATTCAGCCCCAGTCTATAGAAAATAGTGGCACTTATCTTTTTGGCACACAATTTATGTCCTAAATATCTGTAAATCTAACAAACTCGGTTAGAAAGATTAGTGGCACGTTAGTTCGTTAAAATAATGGAGCTCAGTTCAGCTTACCAAGTTCTACGTACCTGGGTGGTAACTACCTAACTACGGGCTTTGAAACTCATTGGTTAAGTAGATAACACTACTTAGCTTCGAGAGATTTTGGATAGATATAACCACGAGTTTAAAAAGTTAGATATGGTTTTAGGCTTTCGGGAGCCAAAAAGGCTTTATTAAAGTGATTGGTGTGTGAAAAGTCAGGTGGGTCAATCGGTTTAGAAATAAATTAACGGTAAACTTACTTAAAGTCGGCTTTTAATGCGTAGTTAACTCAACCATTAGTTGAAAATATTTTTTTTGGCAAAATGTGTTGATTAAATCAAAACATTTTGCCAAAATCACAGAACTAATTTATTTCAATTTATTATTAGTTCTGTGGCCAAAATTTAATCATTAGTTACTAATTTAAACTAATGGTTGAGTTAACTACGGATCTAGAAATCGGCCCTTAGACAACTGTATGTTTTTGTAGTTGGTTGAAATTATTAGCAAAGTTTTCAGAGAATTAATTGTGATTAAGATTCTGGGCATTATATTATTTTTACGGTCAGAAACTTGCTTCACGAAAGGGTTTTTCAATACGTTGTTTACCTAAGGATCGAGAAATTCAATTGCCATCATAGGCCTGTGATCTTCTAAAGATACTTATTTATCATAATACGGTTAGGTTCATTCCTTAATGTCATAACGTTAATACCAACCCGAGCTGTAAGATTCAGGCACAAAAGGAATTCTTTCCTAAAATAAAATAATCAGACATTTTTACGGACCCACTCATTTCCATAACGGAAAGCTTTGCGCAACCAAATAATCCGGAAAGAAACAAAAAAAGGAAAAATTAAACTGATAAAATATTAAAATCAATTAGCTTTTCCTCTCACATACTCTCTTAATTATCCATGTAATCTTGTTTGAAGGATCATCGTATTTTCAATGGGGATTAGGAGAAACAATTATCTAACTTGTCTTCCTTTGAGTGTGTTAAATAAATAATGGAGGCGCTTGGGGCAAGGTTCGGGACTGTATTTACTATTCGTATAAATATCACCATTGTTGCTCATTGTTCTGTTCGAGATACTAATTATTGGTAATTTTATTAATTTATTATGGATTCTGAAAAATACTGTGACAGATTCCAAAAACCTGATCAAGATGACAAGTCAGTAAGGGCGAATTTCAGCAATGAAATTAAACGCATTCAGCCCATCCAAACCGTGTCCAAGAGCTGTCAATCTCAAAATTCTTGTGAAATATTGACACTGACGGTGTTAAAACGCGGTTTAAAAGTGCTGGGCCGTACTATGACGTGTTAACACCATCATGATTCCGTTGCGAAAAAGAGATAGTGCTATCGGTCGTGTATAGCTCCGTCTCTCTATCACGCTGGAACAATGATGGAATTAACACGACATAGTACGGCCCCTGATCGCGTCTAGTTTCAGCTGTCAAAATTCTTGTGAACATCGACACTGACGGTTCTTGAACGCGGTTTAGAAGTGCTGATCGCGTCTAGTTTCAGCTGTCAGTGTCAAAATTCTTGTGAACATCGACACTGACGGTTCTTGAACGCGGTTTAGAAGTGCTGATCGCGTCTAGTTTCAGCTGTCAGTGTCAAAATTCTTGTGAACATCGACACTGACGGTTCTTGAACGCGGTTTAGAAGTGCTGATCGCGTCTAGTTTCAGCTGTCAGTGTCAAAATTCTTGTGAACATCGACACTGACGGTTCTTGAACGCGGTTTAGAAGTGCTGATCGCGTCTAGTTTCAGCTGTCAGTGTCAAAATTCTTGTGAACATCGACAATGACGGTTCTTGAACGTGGTTCAACGTGGTGGAACGTGGAACGTTAGATGTGCTGAATGCGTTCAATCTCATTGCTGAAACCCGCACTAAGCTTGCTGTCCATTGTCATGTTTCAAGTTATGATCGAGAGAAATGTACCTAAATATAGGTCAAAGATATTGATGTGGATTCAAACCTGCTCAGTGGATATTAGGTAATCCAATTTATGAAAATGTCCCAATTTTCCCGTCAACCTAAGTCCAAGCTTATATCAAGGCTTACAGTTCGTGCGCCAGGTAATCTTCGCATAAGCGGCATTATCTAAGAAATAATACGAGATTTGCGTCATTATAAGTTTTTTTTTAATCCATTCCCACTGCGGACGACTAGCTATAGCGCGGCCTCCTTTTTCACCACATTATTAATTTTTGTTACCCTAATGTTAACCCACGGTTTCCTAGAAGAGCGGTGGCCGCCACATAGCGTCCGCAATTTACCGGCAAATGACGTCACTGAAACGTTATTTATGAAAGTAAGATGGTGTGTTTTCTTAGAGAGCGTTTTTCGACACCGTAAAGTGAAAACCCGCTGCCATCATTTTCATGACTGTCGCCACTGCGGCCGTTATGTGTCGTCCATCGCTCTTCTAAGAAACCATACCTTAAGTTTGACTAATTTCACTTTACAAAACATCTTCTTCCTCACTTAATCATCTCCCACAAAACCGGGTTACCTTCTTCATAAGAAATGAATGTCAACTATCCGACAAGCGCTGGTACCTGCCAGTTTATTTAGGCAGCTATCTAACGCGCATTTCTTTGTCAGCCTCTTTACCTCACTGAATAAAATATTCGGGATATCTCCACTACCAAACACCCTTGCTATATTAAAGGGCCTTTGGTGGCGTTATTGATAAAGCGAACGTAAAAGGGTACCTACGTTATCAGCTATCGATTCACTTATTAATGTAAAGATGTTGGAGTTTTTATTAACATTTTTCCGAAGGTGTTTTTTTTATCGCTTTCCATATTACACTGCCTTAACGGTGTTAATATAAGAAGAGGAGAGTGTAAAATAGCCATTTCCTTACCTACGCCATGACCTATTTTTGACCAAGGGTACTTACTTGTACGCACGGCTACAGATCAAGCTATACAATTCCAGTATAAGCTGATCTCGCATTGTATAGGATTTCCTTACAATGAGAGGTCAGTGTAAACTGGAAAAGTATAGCTTGATGTGTAGCCGTGTGTACGAGAACTTGCTGACACATTATTTTCACTTTTTATTTTGTTATTTGTATTCAGTGTTTCACGAACTGTGTCCAAGTTTAAAACGTTATTCTTTCTTTCTTAAACTATACTAGTGCCGTATGTGCACTTGTGCCGTCTTAATTCACACAAAAAGCGCAGAATGATAATGCAGTCTTCAGTGACACTTGTTCTATCCTGATAACATAGGTCCAAAGTAACCGATAGATAAAATAGAAAATTTACAAAAAATACAGCGAGAAACAATTGTGATTTTATAGATGGGCGGAAAATGGCGTCCAGAAACCCTCTTTATTTTCTCTTTGATCATTTAAACAATAACCATTAGCGATTGAACAAGACTAGTAGTTACTAGGATTGAGTTCAATGGCAGGCCAAATGAGGACCATTTAAGTAAATAGTTTTTGTAACGACAAAGATGATGTCTTGACTTTGATGACTTTAAAAGATACTCTGACCCTTACTGAGTGTATTTTGGAGAATCACCGAACTCATTTAATTTTAAAAGTAATTTATTTTAGACGTGTGAATGTGTTTTCGCATCAAATTACAGAAATAAATATCATTTATCAATGACCGTTTTTCGTGGCCTCGGCCGATCGCTTTCAGAGCCTTACCTGCCAAAATATCGGTGTCGTTTACCTTTTTCTAAAGCAAACATTTTATCATCTTATTTTGTGGCCTTCAAGTGTTTGCCCTTTATCGAGGCCTTGTAGTGGTAATGGCCTAGTTGCCTTGTGGATATCTTCGAATCTTTTTTGCTATCCAACCACTTGGAAAGTAATAAAACTAATGACGTAGAAAGAAAAATTGCTTGTACTTGAGCAAGATTCCTACAAATCAAGGCCAGAACCGATATTGTGATTACAATTCTCATATTTTGGAACACTTGTAAGAAAGAATGAAAAAAAAACCGGCCAAGTGCGAGTCGAGCTCGCACACGGAGGGTTCCGTACCACCGTAACATATTTAACACTACATTTTTCTTTAACACGTTTCTTTTATAAAATAGTAATAATAAAAATTAAATAAAGTTAAATATCAAAATATTTAACTTAATTTTATTTTTATTAGTTGTTATACCTTTTACGTTTACCTTATGGTTTATGAGATACAGTCTGCTGACAGACAGACGGACGAACATCGGAGCCTTACTAATATGATTCCGTTAGCTCTCTTTGGGTATGGAAGCCCTATAATGATTATTCGACACTTGAAAAAAAAATTGTATCCTTGTGTACCAAAAACATTTATATTCTGGTTTTGCAAGGAAATGGAAAACTATAACCTACATTATTTCCCTCCAAAAAACATGGCTACCGCAACGGTTAGAGATAAAAAATAAAATATTTACCCAAAGCATCTACTGGGTAAATCAGGAGGGAATTCCTATCAATTTCTTTTGATCAGGATTCCGTTTCGTCATGTAAACAGAATCTAATATTCGTTGTTATGATATCGTATTCGTGTTACATACAACCCGTGTCTTGCTGGAGGCTACAGCTTAGAGGTAAACGTTACCAAGGTTTTAATTTGGAAGTGGCCTGCCAGTATCCAAGCTCAAAAATAATGCGATTGCTTGTTTTATTTTTCTCAATCATTAGGCCTTAATGGTTTTTGAAAACACTTATTGTCTGACGATAGTATTAAACTCTCTCAAGAAAGTGGTTTATCAGTTTTGACAACATTTTCCTATAAAAATGAAGTATCGCTAATGTTTTACAAGAAACACTTTAAAATATCAATATTTTTATAGGGATACTCCACTGCCAATGGAATTATTGTGTAAGAAAAATAAACTACGATTAAGGAGAGGTATTTTTATTTACGAAACGAAGGAGAGTGGTTTGTTTTTGCATGAAAATGAAAACATAAATTTGATAATATCTTTTAGAAATACACCACACTTTATCCTTCGTTAACTATTCATTAGGAACAGTTATTCCACTAAAGGTAACCATGATTTATGTTCTAAAAGACTTTTGAGGCTTTAAAGGGTGAATAATAATGAAGGAAACTAACGAATACAATTCATCCTACAGCGTGTCTTTTATTATAATATTTTTTTCGTTCGCGTGTTTTTCAGTTATCAAAATATCTGAAGTGTTGGCGTTTTGATAAACAATGTTATTAATCGCTTTGAGTAGTTCTGGGTCGGATTAGTGCGTGATACTGTGAAAATATGTGGTCGTGTTTTGTTTTTTGTGGTTATAAAATTATTAAAAGATCTACTTACAGAATTAAACATTTCATTTCATTTCAACAATAATTTTGACAGGGCAACTGGTCAGCTGACCCGACAAACGTGGATAACGTCAACATCTTAATATGGTTTTGAGTTCTCTTTTTTGAACTCGCATAGAAAAAAGAACTTTCAGGTTTTCCTGAATGTTGAAAATTTCCGGGCGAAATTTACTTTTTTCTCTCTGCTTAGACCTAATTCGGACTATTACGAACATTTTAAAACAGTAAATAGGTTAATCGGTCCAGCCGCCCTCAAGTTATGCGCTTACCAATGAACAGCAATTCATTTTTATTTATACACTAGCTGACCCCGCGAACTTCACACCACCTAACATTTTTTTTTAAATATTTCGCACCATATGAACCATCTTCGTACTTCAAGGAATATTCTAAAAAAAGAATTAGCAAAATCGGTCCATCCGTTCTTGAGTTATAAAATTACAACGAAAAGAGGCATTGATTTTTATAGATAAGGATTATACATAGATTAGCGAATGAAGTATTTACAGGAACTGGTTTAAAATAACCTTTTATGGTTTATAAAACACCGGATAAATACTTTCACAATAAAGTCAGATAAGCGTCACAAATGAAACAAATCTAAAGTAGGTAATCCATTATTAAAACTAAATTATTAAAAAAATATTTATTTTATATAATAAAAATTTCCTTAACAAAAAGTCTCAACAAAAAGTCAGTCAAATGTCATACAAAAATTGTAAAAATTCAGGTTGAAAAATTTAAATCTAAATAAAATTACCGAAAACTCTAATCAGGCCAGAATTATAAATGAAATAAAACCCACAGCAGTCGCATGTCCCATAAATCCACCCAGAGACTTATCTGGACGAACAAGCCATTGTGGGCCATAAAAACACCATAACTGTGACGTCATAAAGCATGGGGACTGTTACGTCATAACGGGCCTCATTAAAATTAATCCTTATCGCTTCATACAAAGTTTTAATGATACTTTAAAAGGGGCGTGCTGGGTGCATCGGTTATATATTGTAAACAAAATGGCTTCTTGGGAAATATAAGATTATGTGCCTATGTCACTGGTGTTTAAAACTTGAACAACCACGAAAAGGAACACGTAGATTGTCTAAAGAATAAAACTTAATACATATATTTTTAAATATTTTATTTTTTATATAATTTATACAGAGTTATTGGTAATATGTCGGCAATCCATTAAG
Organism: Brachylomia viminalis; assembly: GCA_937001585.2. NCBI lineage: Eukaryota > Metazoa > Arthropoda > Insecta > Lepidoptera > Noctuidae > Brachylomia > Brachylomia viminalis. The sequence continues at coordinate 4,381,141 of OW443302.2, read as the reverse complement.
GGGATGTAGGGAAGGTCATTTGCAACCAAATGACCCATTATGAGTCCTATGCAAATGTCAACCATTTCCGAGTAATTTGACATTATACATTTTTGGCGGTATACAACTTTGAAGATGTGTAGATAATTTATAAACTATTATTATCTGCTTCTATTTCAATACATAATAATCAACCATAAAATGACAATGATCTTTAATATTTTTATAATGAGAACACACAATTTTCATAATTTTGACTAGGTTATGTGACTAAAATGGTTGATGTGGCAAAAAAAAAATTATATACTTTATCGACAGAACATTCCAAAAATAAGTAAAACTTCTCAGCTATCCAACGAGGTAGGTACAATAAGATGCTAGATATCTTCAAAACATTATAAAATGTCAAATTACTGCAAAATGGTGGACATTTGCATAAGGTTTATATCTGTCATAAGGGGTCAATTGGTTGCAAATGACCTCCCCTACATCCCCTTAATGGATTGCCGACGTATTACAAATAAGCCTGTATATATATATTAAATAAAAAAATAAAAAAGCTACTATATAATGCTCTATGTATCTATTAGGTATTACCCATGGACGAACAAAAAAGTCACACGGAACTCGACTAAGACAAAACTGAGTCCCCCCCTCTAAGTGTGAGAGTTACCGTTTGCGCGCGTAATGGCCGAATGTGTGCTTACAGCGGCCTGTACGTATAGCGAGCTGGCCGACTTGAGTGACACAGTTTTTTGTTAGCGAGAATCTGTCCGGCTTTTTTTGTTCGTCCATGAGTCTATCTGACATTATGACAATTAAACCTCGAAGCTTTACTCTTGTAGGTAGGTACATCTGAATAACCCCAGTTGCTACATAAAATTATATGATTCCCTACTCGATAGCCTCAGTTTAATTAATTTGACCTTATCATAATAATCACTTAAGTCAGGACTTTTAAATAATGTGCCACAAATCACATGGTCTAGTCTATACTATACATAGGAATCAATTTACATACATATTACCTTAATCACTAACGTACCCAAAAAATAACTAAAAAAATTGAGAACCCCATAAAAGTTCATCAAACTACCATTGGAAGTTATTTCAGTGGCGTCCATATATCAAAAGGTGAGAGTTAATGAACGTGGACACGCGAAACGTGGTGATTAAAATTAATAAAATTAGTTAGTGGCAGCAGGTGAGCCAAGCCACAGTGCATTGATAAACGGTATAACAACTACGAACAATTATCAGAATCGGTGGTGTCGCGCCGCCACACGCCGTAACAGATAGTTGGTGGTTGTCGCATCGAAACGCTTTGTGTAGTACACCGCTGCAGTAAAAAAGTGACTGAAAGTGAATGTTTAATAGACAATCTAAATATTGTTAAATTGTCCAATTAAATTGAATTAGCATTGCTAGTGTTACGCAATCACCCCACTGGTGGTCACACACAAGTAATCTTAGTACGAGCAGTCTTGACTCGAGGTAAAGTCCAGCTGCTCGAGGCTACTTCTAGTGAATATGAGCCCGAGGTAGAGGGTAAAGGTGCACGCTGCAGCTAAAGGTGACGGAATCGTCATTTTTCCTTATCAAAATGGCCTAGTTAAGATACTGTTTAATATTTTGTACTGTGGCCAAACATTAGTCTGTAAGTAGGACGGGTTTATGTACTGTTTAAAGAATGACGGCGGTGGACACCTGAAATACCCTTGGTGAGGGACAGGAATTTATTGTACGTGGAGTTTTTGTACTAAGGAGACTTTTGAATTTGAAATATTTACGGTGTGTAGAGGTAAGTGTTCTTCACAATTAATGGTTGGAAACAGTTGCGTTTTGATAAAGTAACTTTGAAGCAGCTTTGTACTGCTTGTTTTCGTGACTTAATCTTCTAACATTAAGTTCGGAACAACACATATACACCTTAGCATCCTTTTTTATATTATTAATCTAATACGAAACAAAAATGCTTTCCTGAAAAAAGTAACGACCCCGATATGGTTTCACTTAATATACACTCGAGAGCAATGAATCCGGGTCACTTAAAGAATCCTAAAAATCTCGGAAACTGAAAATGCTAGGTTAATGCAATAAATTGTATTTAATAGACAATGTAATACTCCTTAAATGAAGGTATTAAAACTTCTTAGTTATTGTAAAGTTATATCATAAAAAAATCAAATTTGAAAAAGGGCCACTTTCGAAGATAGAACTACGAAATTACAGCATTTGGTTTTGCTTTTGTTTGTAATCTGTCATTTATGTGGGTACATAAACCATGTTGATAGTGCTCTATATTCATTATTCAAGCTGAAATTATGTCGCTTACGCCTGAAGAATGCACCAGAATACTTACAATGCTGGAAATCGGCCGGAGTCAGCGCGATACAGCCAGGACTGTCGGTGTGTCGCTGTCAACAGTAGAAAGAGTTCTCCGACGTTACGAAGAAACTGGTTCTAACCTACGCAGACCAGGAACGGGCAGAACCAGGTGTACCACAGCACGAGAAGACCGATACTTGGTGAACACCATGCTTCGAAATCGCTTTCTCACAGGAACTGAACTCACCAATCAGTTTCGACGCCTCGGAGGAAGTAACCCAAGTGCATGGACAGTAAGACGTCGGCTTGCTGAATCTAACTTAAAACCCCTTAGACCTGCAAACGGCCCTAAACTGGAGCGTGGGCATCGTATTTCAAGACTAAGATATGCCCAGAGCCACGTAAATTGGAGTATTGAAGATTGGTCAAAAGTTATGTTCTCCGACGAATCAAAATTTATGCTCTACAAGCACGATGGAAGACACAGAGTGTATCGAAGACCAGGGGAAAGATTCAAGCAAGCATGCATCGAAGAAAAAGTAGCCTACGGTGGTGGGTCTGTACTTGTGTGGGCCGGAATTTCTTCTGAAAGTCGCACAGAGCTGGTGATCATAGAAAACGGCTCTTTAACTAGCGTAAGATATGTGGAAGAAATCCTCAATGATCACGTTGGTCCATTTATGGTCAATTTAGGTGAGGATGCTATATTTATGCATGACAATGCCCGACCTCATACAGGTAGGATTGTGAATGACTACCTTCAAGAGATGAACATTACTCGTATGGAGTGGCCAGCGCGCAGCCCGGATATCAACCCGATCGAGCATGCTTGGGACGAGCTAGGCAGATGCGTAAAACAACGAAACCCTCCCCCAATCACGCTTCGTGAGCTCAAAATTGCTCTCACAGAGGAATGGGAGAATATTCCCCAAAATCGTATAAGGAACTTGGTGTACAGCATGCCAAACCGCGTAAACGCAGTAATGGAAGCACGAGGAGGCAATACGAAGTATTAAAATTCAAGAAAATCGTAATAAAGTTCAAAAATTTCATGTTTCCTATTTTTGTTTTAAGGAGAGATCAGCAGTTTTTTTCTTTATGTAATTTTGTGTTAATAAAATGTATTTTTTTTTACTTTCATTTAAGGAGTATTACATTGTCTATTAAATACAATTTATTGCATTAACCTATCATTTTTAGTTTCCGAGATTTTTAACATTCTTTAAGTGACCCGGATTCATTGCTCTCGAGTGTATTTTTTAAACACGCGCGGTTTCTGTTCAAGATTAGCAAAGAACATTAACTAAAATACCAGCACCTACTTACAATATACTTTTCATAATTTACAATGTTTAATCCTTACAAAACCCATTCCCGGAAAATGACCAGCTATACAATTTTTGGATTATATGTACAGAACCTCAGATTATGTAGATTATATTGTACGTTTCATTTCAATTAGATTTTCATACACGACAATAGGGAGGGGCGGCCGCATTGTCACGGTGAAAGCCCGGAATTCTCCGGTATCAGACTAATAATTATTTCTATTGTCTTATTTGGCCCGGCTTCCCCGCGGGACAATTAAGTTTGAGGCATCAGCATTGTCGGCATCGTGTGGAATGTTGGCGCTGACCGGAGCTAACTGTTCTAGGTTCTAGTTGTATGGTTTAGTGTTTAGGTGATGAAACGGGTAATGATAATGGTTAATTTCGAATGTAGGAGGGGCTCGTGGCTAAGTAATAACATCCGTACGGGTCGATCGATCAGGTTTATCTAGGCTTGCCGCGATCGTTCCGTGGATGGGTAACCTTCTTAACACACGGAGACCCCTCCTTGCCTCGGAAAGCATGTTAAGCCGTTGGTCTCGGCTGTCTTTCGAGGATATTTGACAGTCCTTACGGGTCGTCAAAAACCCGAAAGTCTGACCACCAGTCTTACCAAAGGGTATCGTATTATCTAGTAACTGGGCTGTGGAGGTCAGAAAGGCAGTCGCTTCATGTAAAATACTGGTTTTCAGCTGCATCTGGTTAGACTGGAAGCTGACCCCAAAAATAGTTGGGAAAGAATAACCAGATGATGATAATAATTTCAAATGTAGATACTTTCTTAGTCGTAATTTTAGGATAACTAAGACATGCTACAGAAAAACGGCGGTTGTGACTATGACCAGTGTGTGAGCAAGCGTGTTGAGCAATACTCATTTCTTTTTTATATGAGACAAGAGTTAAGTACCTACCCATAAACAAGACCTTTACCCAGGGCCCCAAGTCTGCTATTTTTTATAAATTCGCAATTCCAACACGATCCCATTGTCATTTTGCTAAAAGTTCGTAATCTGCAAAACTCATAGTGGTCGATCATTGGTCGGTCAGTGGTCTCGTAATAGAATCGTGGTAGAATGACATTGTCGTATTGCCGTTATTATAAAACCCGTTAGTAGAAATGATTTTCGAAAAACTACTACTTAAATGAACATTTAGTAATTTTTTTTTTTCATTACTGCATACGTCCGTCATTCATTTGTCATTATGTACGAGATTACCATTATATGCTATTTCTTTCAATGGAGTGTCAGTGGTTGAACATTGGAAAGTCATAATGACGCCATTCTATTAGTAGATTACCAAACTTGTCAAAATCGACAATTTTATTATGAAATCAACGATAAACCATTCTGACACTATTGTACCTAATACTTAGCAGACTTGAGGCCCTGGCTGAAATTAACCAGGCTGATAATAATGATTACCTGAAATTAATTATAAATATATCAGATACCTTAGACTTAATATTAAATCTCCAGCATAAAGTCTAATGAAAATCTTCACTTTGGGACGACACAAGAAATTATTTTAATATAAACAACAACGCAGCCCCTGAATAAGAGTTATTTCAATATTTTCGCCAACTTTGATGAAACAAAGGGAATTCCTAAATGCAGCGAAATAATTAGTTGCGACGCTTGCGCGTAGTTCAGAGACATAGGAGCTGAAAGTGTGTACAACAATATTGTAATAAGTGTTCAGATAATCTGGCTCATTCGGTTAGACATGATGCTGTCTGCAAAATGTGCAAAAAGCACGGTGCTAGTATGTTATTTTCATGGGTTTCTGTGACGTCACACTGGTAGTGTTCTACTTTTAGATTAAGGATGATGTAGGCTGACAGACAAAAGCGTGTGCATTTGTGCACTAAGCCCCTGTTGAGACTAACTTACTAGACTACTTTAAACGTTTTAATCATGATCTGGAAGTTTGAGTAACTTATGCGGCCTACCCAAATGTCCTTTATTTGGTATTGTTCGTCGAATCGTTGTGCTCCTTAAGTTCTGAGTTGAGCTGCACGATTACTGACAAATGCGTGCACTGACTGTACAGGTCCGCTCAATCTATATGGTTTTTCCTCAAAATACCGTTTCAGACACCAATCTACATGGTCTTCACATGATCTGACCAAGATTATGTCTGGACTTTAAAAGAGACGGTAACCTCTGAGTTTGTTTCGGCCTTTCTAGGAAACGCCGACCTCATCTAGTTTTTAAAATAATATGATTGACGTGTAAAAGTGTTGTTTGTACAAACCTATTTACAGAAATAAAAATCATTTATCGTTTACTAACAACTAATGACGTGAGTATGTAGTCAAGAAACTTGGGGTCATAAACCAACTACCTACTTCTATTTTTGAGAGAGAACTTTAGTTTCCAATGTCATGATGCCATGTGCTTGGATAACTGAAGAACTAGATAGAGCATCTGAAATTCAGCTCAATTTTAACGGAATTTATGGCGAACTTATAATAGACATGTGAACCAACCTGATGAGATGATCAGTAAGCGGGCACGCCCTTTATGCCTGGAGACTTTTATTTAGGTATTAAGTTCTGTTTACGGTTTTAATATTTATTCGTGCGTGAGTATTGTTTTCAATGTTTTTGTTGGTAAATATCCTGGTGCGTGCTAGCTGATAAATGACAAATAAGTAATTTAATTTAATGTTTTGTGTTTCGTAATATGAATTACTTACTATTGTATTTAGTCCAGTTCTTCGGACTGAACAGACAGCTGTGCTGCTGGGGATTTTGTTGCGCCAATTCTTCTTCCCAGCTAAAGCACTAGGAAGTGGTGAAGAGCGGGTGTTTTGGGGGACTGTCATGCAATTTTGACGTTCAAAAAGTGGTGATTCTCAGCCTAGTTTGAATACACGACTTTTGATTTAGTACTTCCGTGATCAGTAGATACCAACTTATCTAACAAACAACTGCTAATCACACTTTATAACGGTGTGTCTCCTATAAGGGATGCATTAATAATGCAGTGACGCGACGTGAGACGGGGGACGGTAGCCGTGGCGGATGGTAGCATAGTAGGATGGTGGCTGCGCCAATCACATTAAAATAACCCCACTATGGCTTAGCTCGCACCTCATTGTTGTGGCTATAGCTTTCTTTATATTTCCGTGTAGTCTGGATGGTTTTATGATGAAGTGGATTGTAACCAACATAGACAAGATTTTGAAATACGAAACTTGAAAGGCTAACTTATATTATTTTTACGCATTGGTCTGGAACAATCGTAATAACTGCGTAACTAGGTACTTCTAAATCATATAGTGACCTTTCGACCTAAACATTGGTACGTGGATCACTTCAAGTTCATAATAAATAAAGCCAATACACGGGAAAGAACAACAAAGGCGCCGCAACAATAGTACCATTCAACAATAAAATTACACATAAGGATTGACAATGAAAATCATGACAAACAATCCCGAAATTCTCAGAATAGGAAACAGAACAAGGAAACTAACGAAATCACGGAGCAATGGCCACACGCAGGCTACCATTGGTATTCGTCTCATGATCTCGTCTCATGCTTCGTGAGTCGCACTACGAGTGCACGAGGCGTCCAAAGCCTTTGACATCGCCGTAACTGTCACGATGGATGATGACGTGAATTTTAAACAGAAACCCGTGGTAGGCCGTCATGATAATCAGTGGTGCATTATAGATAAGCCGCATTTTAAGGCTGCTTCATAGGCTGACCCAATTTTGGTGACGGAAAGATTAGGTAGGAGCATGTGTGTACGGTGTTGATGAAACATTAGCGTAACAGGCTTATTTGAAGTGTAGTAAATAAACTTTCTAAGTCAAAGCATTTATTTCAATTAAACCATCTATAGGAACATTTGAATTGTCAAAGAGTCGGTCAGTTAGTCGGAAAGTTAAATGTTGCCCATTCCAAAACGTAGATCTATTTGGAGAACAACGGGCAAGAAACTCCAAGGACACTCTTTTAAATCAAGATATTAGAAAATCCTGAGTACATTATTCTTGTTGCTTTTATATGTGAGAACAATGTTACAAACATTCTAACAACGATTTGATCTCTACCTGAGCATTTAATAAAATGAAACAATTAAACTGATATTGTAAAATCAGGTTATGTGAAGCATCTTGGTGACTGATATTGTACTCGTAGTAACGTCCAAAACAGGCAAGCAAAACGGAGTTACAACATCAACCGAAAAAAGTGCTCGGAAATATTAAGGAGCAGACTTAATTACCATACTAGGATAGGTGAATGTGGGAGGGGGGGTATCGTATTACCTAGTACAGTTACTAGGTAATACGATACCCCCCCCCCCCCACATTCCGCTATCCTAGCGGATGGAGCGGCATGGAGCGACTGCCTATCTGACCTCCACAACTCAGTAGTTGTGGAGGTCAGATAGGCAGTCGCTCCATGTAAAATACTGGTATTCAGCTGCACCTGGTTAGACTGGAAGCCGACCCCAATGTGGGGAAAGGCAGGCAGATGGATGGACCTAATTACCATACTCATTAAATTACGAATCATCTTCACACTCATAACGAAGTCACAGGAGGATATTAAGTATTCTTTTATCGTTCACTCCCGATTTGAAAACTTGATTAGCCCTGCTAAATTCGACAAAGGGAATTACGAGATCAAAGGAGAGTAATCCTAATTCTGATAAAGGTTTTGACGTTTGACTGGGACTCGATTTGTCACTGAATTTGTAAGTTTGTGTCTGATTGTGATGAAGTGTCAAAAATATTTCTATTATTATCATTTCCGCCATTAAAACATGAGACAAGGAGATTTTTTTGAAGGGTAACGTGGCCAGAATCTATTTCACACTCTTAAAAACAAAGAAGATACTTAGGTAGTTTAATCATCAATATGTTTGCTGAGACTAGTGATAACTAACGATATTAAATTTCATTCTGAAAGCAATAGCTGTACGTTTTGACTGTCCCTTTTAAAATCAGTGGGTCATGTCTTGTGTAGGTCATGAGTTCATGACCAATAATAATAACTTTTATTTCTATTGATATATGTTTAGGTTAAGGTTTCTATGGGTCTATGCCACCCGAAATAAAGTTATTATTATTATTATAGTATCAGTTTATCATTAATGTCCTGGTTAAAGAGGTCCAGATGAGTAAACAGTATCCTCTAATTTATATTTGATTAAAGCAAAGCCGGATTAAAAATTTCCACCATTTCATCCAGTGAGTGGAATTCATCATCACTTCATCGACAAAACCATCAATCACATTTAGTCATAATGATATCAAAACCTAAGAAGCTCAATGCGAAAAATAACGTGTTTTTCTTTTCACCGTAATCATTAATTCGACCAGCCATTACGTCCTTATGACAGGCGTAAAAATAAGTACCGTATTAACAAAACATAAAAAAATAATCCATTTGAGAAAAGTGGGTCAGATGTTGTGTAGAAACAAGGAAGGTAGGCATGAAGAGGCAACCGGATAAGCCCCCATTAATCCATGGGATTTGCTGTCTTTGAGTTGAGACGTCGAGATTCTTCCGAGAATAATGTTATGCTTGACATTAAAAAGTGCTGTTCGTAATGGGCTTTGTTAAGGTAGGTACTACGAAATATTCCTCCAAAACCTAATACTTTTGACATTGATTTTGACATAATTATCTTATATGAATTGACTCTTGAATTAAACATTTCACATCAATTCTGCCGTCATAAGAAAGAAGGTCGTAACTGACAATGAAGTCAAAAATGAGTTATTAACATATTATTCGGAATCAGCAAAGAAAATGCTATCTTATGGTCTCACACACAAAGCTGTAACCTGCATTAGATTAGAGATATTATAAGGATTTTAGCCTTAAATGCGACATAAATACTGGTGTTTTAATCTGAAAAGCCTTAATTACACAATAAAGGCCCTTTGTGTCAATTATGGTTCAAAATAAAGCCTATATTTTTTGACGTCTTAAAAAACAAGAATCACTACTTAACTAAAACCATTCAGTAAATCGCGGGTCTTCATTTTAGATAAAACTACAATTATCTCGGAATCAACGTTGACGTAGTAATGGCCTTCTTTCTTATGACGGCAGAATTATAATTAGGCTTTTATATGTAGTTATTGTTTCTGCGTGTGATAATTTTATTTAATATGTGATGTTCAACACAATGTAAATTGTTTATGAATAATAAATGAATGAATGAATGTATCTGCCTAGCCTTTTCCCAACTATGTTAGTGTCAGCTTCCAGTCTGACCGGATGCAACTGAATATCACTATTTCACATGAAGCGACTGCCTATCTGACCTCCACAACCCAGTTACTGGGTTATTCGATACCCCTTGGTAAGACTGGTTGTCAGACTTTCTGGCTTCTGACGACCCGTAACGAAAATACAAAAAACAATATGTACAGTCAGCGAAATTAAGTGTTATAGCCATTGCATACAAGTAACCTCGAATGGCAGTTGTGATTTGAATATACCTACGGATAATAGTTGGTAGTCAATTTGATAAACAATTGGTTTCCCTGACTTTACCTATTATGTCGATACATAAAGCCTTTACTTCGCAAATGATTAGGCATAGCTACTTCTTAACTTAGCGCATTACATATAAAGTTATTTGCGCCATTTTTATTTTGCACAATTTATTTACTTCAACAAACATTTCATCTTTGCTTTTCCTGGAAATGTATCTTCAAGACAATCCTAGTGCTAAACAGAAAGTTAATGTGAGTTTATTGTTTCTCTAATAATTTAACAGAACATTTATTTTCATGCACATACCTACATACTATCCACAGTTTTAATCTCTTTATTATTCCTATTAAGTAAGCTAATAAGTTCGCCTAAAAGTTAATCATAATTTTATTACATAGGCACTAGAATTAGCTCTTCATAACACCTATGAGTTTCATAATAAGATTCAAACTTCAAAGTAACTTTGAAAAGGGTTTTACGCATAACTTGGGAAGCTTCGGAATACAGTGTACGTGGCGCTCTCTCTCGGAAAGATTAGAAAGTAGGGAGTTCCCTCGGGAACGAGGGATTGAGGAGGATAGGAGGGTTTTAGTTCCGGCGTTTGAACATAGATGGCGTTAGAATAAAAAATCTGTGTTAACGTCTAAAACGCAACAAGGTGTGAATTCTTAAAAAAAAAACAAAAATCATAGAGAGTAACCATAGATAGTAAGATACAAATGCTTTAACTACAGTACAGTAAATTATGTACCAATTTTGGTATTGTTGTTTTTAATGGCTATTTTTACAGTGTTGTCAGTTTATCACCAGAAACAAAACTTTTTTGCATAACAAAAATACAAAGTATGAATATCTAATCAAAGGAAACGTCACTATTTATCTAAAGGGACAAGGAACCAACCTTCTATGTCATTTTGAAATGAAGCTAGGTGCGTCTCAGTTTAGTTAGTTAGGTACTCTTAAAGATTAAAAATACTCTATCAACTTTAATCTAAAAATTGTTTTCATTATAATAGGATCTAGTTACTTGTAGGACAGCCGTTTCTCTTATTTCTTTTGCCATTAAGAACGTATCACAGATGATGATATGACACGTCATACCTAAAGGGTGAATCCGAATGCAATCTCGTCATCTCGTGCGACAGACAGACAGGCTGACTTATTTAATAAATGTGTGCACGATATTCATGACATCGCTTTTATTAATCCGCCATTTTGTTTGACTGTTGCAATGTTTTTGATCCTAAGTATTTGCCTGTATTGTAAGTTTTCTCTGTATTTTGGCATGATTTTATGGTGTTTGATGATTTGGTATTAGAAAACAATAAAGGAGGATCAATTGAACCTAAAATCTCCTAAGGATCAAATCGTAAGCTAAACATGACTTTTTCTCAAACATGCTTGGAAATTTGAGCATTATTTTGACAACCTTCTTCGAGATAAATCGGAATTGTTGTACTGGCCAAATACATGCGAGTAGCAGCCGGCAAAAGTTGTATGAAAATCCATATCTGTCGTGGTTTAGCAGCCAAATAAATTATATAATAAAGTCATATCTATCGTGTTATTTAAAAATGGAACGATTAGTTGCAAATAGAGAGCTGTTTATTGAAAAAAAAAACAAATGCACACTTTAACGCAGGAAAAATTATTGTTGTTCGTTGTTCGTCATTGATTTTGAAAAGTAATTGTGTTTTAATTTCCGCGCATTATTTGAGAAAAGTAAGTACCTACTATACGAGCCTTGGCCACAACTAGGCATTGATGGACGTACATATGTGTGCCTCGGCTTCGCCTCGCCCCACATTTAGACGTTCGTCCATCAATGCCTCTTTTGCTGGCCGCTGCAGTAATGTAGGTACTAATATTTAACTCACTGCTACTGAATTCTCGTTATCAATATGTACAGGATGGTTTAGCCCTAGCTTAATCTGAATTCCATATTTGCTGTAATCTTGACACAGAGTAGATCGTTCGTCAGTCATTGGGCTACTAGCTGGCTAGCTGTTTTGTTCCACAATCTTATGCTTTGACTGTGTAGTTAAATATCAAAAGCCGGTAAGTCGTACCCCTCCTCGAAATTAACTGTGAATGGGGTATTAAAAATGCATTATGTTCGTGTTTTCCAGACTCACTAAAAACACTACAAAATAAATGTAAAACTACTAAATAAAAGTGATTATCAAAGTCAAGCACGTCCGCGGCGACCAAACAGGGTAAAGTATGTTTAAGATGACTGCATTTCCATGAGATATCGAGAGTGAAGTCGGCAAGTTCAAAGTGATTTTTTGAGATATGTCCTTAACGTGATTTTTTAGATTGATACGGATTAATGTAAAAAATCAATAATAATATATTTAATAATATATTTATATGTCTACTAGCTGTTGCCCGCAACTTCTTCTGCGATCCAGGATGAAATGTAGCTTATGTCCTTGTCCAGGTCTGGTCTTCGCATGTGCCAAATTTCATTCGAATCCAGCCGTTTAAGCGTGAAAGCGTAACAAACAAACTTACTTTCGCAATTTATTATATTAGTTAGGATAAAGTATTTTTATTTCTATTCTAATAAACACAATCTTCTACACCAGTGATATTTTAATAAAAACCTAATAATAAATAAACTTAATAATCTATAGCCAAAAACATATTTCTTTCATTTCCCACTTTTCACTCAGAGTGAACATACCAACGATCGATTCTGTCACCATTTCACCGCGATAACTTAGGTGAAGTGAGCTGTCACTCCACCTGATGCTAGGGATTGACACTATCAACAACTCACTTCAAGCTCACTTCATCTACGTTATCACGGTGAGACTGCTACAGAATAGCTCGGCTGGTTTTGATATTTAACTACACCTCTAAAGAATTCTTCTCTTTGTGACGAATATAAAATGCTTAAAATAAATGAGTCGGTAGCTACTGATATATTTTAAAGACAAAAAGCTCTTTATACAAATAAACATTGCTCCATATTCTAAGGGCGTGTTAATTTCATCTGCTAACCTAACCTGTGTAAAAAAATGCAATAAAATGTTCACACACGTGCCGAACCCACGTTGTTCCCTTGTTAAACGCGTTCGGCAGGTTCCACATGGCGTTCACTTTATTTTATGTTCTGTCATTATGCGGTTACACAAAGCAAAAAAACGCCGACCGTTTAAAAAAAATTGGGAATATGTTGAAAGGCTGAATGAGCTTCAGCTTTGACACAGTTTCAAAAAAAAAGTGTCAACATTCCTTTTTTTGGATTTGTTATATTTTAATCTATGGGGTGAATTGAAAGACCCTCCGCCAATGATGCTCCCTAAGTACTACATTAGGTGTCGTCCAGGGACGATAGCGTTGCTACCAGAAGAACATTGTTCTTACTGACTAGCTTCTATTTGAACTAAATCATGGCCATTTACATATCGCCCGTTCCGAAAATTGGGGTGTTTCATCAGCAAAATATGACTCTTCCTCTGAAAAGACTCGTTAAAAGTTACTCATCGACAAACGTCGTTTGAAATTCATCCCTTATGTATGCAATGTCGGTTTGTCTGCATTTCGAAACAGCTTACAGTAACTAAAACGGATCGTCCATTGGGATCGAGCCTCTTACATTGATGCCTGACATTTTAGGCTAACGTCTAACCTGCGATGTTCTCGAGGGGAGACGTGAAAGGTTAAATGCTATGAGTAACGGTCGTGTCTCGTATCGCTGAATATCAAGTGAATGTAGAACGATGTTTTGTTTAAAAGTTATCTGAAATGTAAGATAGTTGATCTTATGTATCAGAAGGCCGAATCTCGTACTTAAAAAAACGTCAAAATTCAAGTCGCAATCAATGTCAAAAACTTGTCAAAAATTACATTTTTGACCAGTTTTTTTGTTAATGTGTAATTAAATTGTATTTTTTACAATTGAATGTTTTTCTTTTTACGTTTTAGAGACAGATTAGAATGCAAACGTTCTTAAAAATACGGGAATTGCCCCTCTGATATATTTTCAACCCCAGTTATATCCATGCTCTGAACATCGGATAAAGTCGTTAGGCTATGTGAGTTATAGCACAATGATTGACGATTCCTGAAATATCCTTAGATTCAAATGATTTTTTTTTTTGCCAGCAACCGAATTAGCCAGTAGACCCCTCAACAGTGTAAATAATTGGAAAAATATCAGGGCTTAACTGCGTACACACATACATGAGCCCACGCATTTTTTTCGGTCCAACATTCTCAAGGCATCTGCAGCGATCCAAGGTTTAACTTCTTACTAGAAAAATTATAAGTTATAATAATTAGCGAAATGTGGGTATACTACGAGTATTATAATGTATACCTAGTTACAACCCTGCCTAATCTCTCTACATGATCATGTCATGGGAGGGCAGCACGGGACAGGCTGGATCGGATCTGATCCAGCTTGTCCCGTGCTGCCCTCCCCGAGCGACGCCTTAAGTTGAGTTTCGTCCCCCACAGGGGGCGTCCTTAGCGTGGAGTCGCCTAGTTTATAAGTTTTATGCCCTGGCATTTTTTTTGATTTAGAGAAGCAGCAGTGGAAATATTATCGGCTGATTATGCCTATAATGAATTTATTAAGCTTATTTTTTTTATTTTTTTTAGCCCGGTGAAGCAACCGACAACCTCTTGTTTTTTTTTAGTTTTCGGGTGGAAAATCCTCAGGCGGCGCGGTCTGTCAGACTCTTACTGACTAAAAACCACTCGGTGTTCCATCTCACACCTACGCCGCTGGGGGTCACGGGAACGTAGTATCCTTCCGCAACCCCCGACTGGTGCCAGCCCGCCACTGCGGCCCTCCTCGGGTCTGGGCAGGGAGTGAGGTGTTTGACTCCCCCCGCGACGTCTAGGAGGGGCGCGCGTGGAAGACTACGCGCCGCCACCTCGGGTCCTGATGTGTGGGGGGGTGACGGACGTCCCCAAGTCCGTCGGCCCTGGACCCGTTTAGGCGAAGAGGGCGTTATCCACCCTCCGCCGACGCCCAGTGCGCCTGCTGCGGGCCGGGTGAGTGGGCGAGATCTCCCTCTCCATTTCCGCAGCCTCATTCTGCGAGACGATCGTTTCGCAGAAGGAAACTACCGCGTCCCAGGACTGTTCGCTGCTGACCATCGACTCGACTACGGCCGGCAGCGACAAGTTACTGCCTACTTCTGAGATGAGGGCACGGCGCGGCTCCTCCCATGGGGCACACTCTGCCAGCGTATGCCGCGCCGTCTCCTCCCGGCAGTCGACGCAGTGGTGACACCGGGCGTCCGGCTCCCTGTTTATGCAACACAGGTACTCCCGAAGCAACCATGCCCCGAGAGCACCTGCGCCGCCCGAAACTACAGGGAGTCGTGCCTCCTCCCGCGCCAGCGCTTATGCACCGGCCGGACCGCCTCGATGGTGACGAGGCCGGCGGTAAGGTGTGAGAGCCTATCTCGCCATTTCGCCACCAGGACCGTCACAGCTCCATGTGTCGCTGCAAACTCAAACTCAAACTCAAAGCATTTATTTCAATTAAACCATTTACAGGCACTTTTGAATTGTCAAGTGGTCGGTCAGTCAGAAATATGAAGCTAGTTGCCCATTCCAAAGCGTAGTAGGTACCTATGGAGAAGAACGGGCAAGAAACTCCATGGACACTCTTTTAAATTATATTGTTACATAAATATTAGTTACATCATTAATCTTGTATATAGGTATAATTATATGTGAGAACGATGTAAATAAGACGTACACATTGAGTGTCCAGTGTACAGCAAATATAAATTCAAACAAAACAATCCATAATAAAATAATTAAAAATAAGCCGTGGTGGCTAAGAGATGACCAGTCCCAACTGACAGCGCCCGTTCACGAACATGACGCATGGATCAGCACCATTCAGCTCAACCATTTTGAAGGGAGCTAAATGATCCAACACACGCGCCACCGTCAGCGAGACATTTGACTGAGCATGACATCTATCAGCCGCCAGGACACATTCAAGTCAATGAAAGACATTACCCGGTAAATGGTAGCTCGATAGTACATAGTACTCACACTTGTCCTATGCAATTATATAATACAAAGGAGATTGAGTTTATACAAAGCAAAGGTAGTCTTACAATCTTCAGCAGCTCCAACAGTATTTTCAAATGTTAATCAATTAGTTGTGGTTGTGGAGCAGGACCAGCATTGAGCCAGGCATTTTTATCAGCGATATAATCCCCCAACTTATAATATGCCTGGCTGCATAGTGTGCGTTTTATACAAACTTTGAATTTCGTCTCATTCAGTTGAAGTATGTGGGGAGGTATTTTATTGTAACATTTTAAACAGTACCCCATGAAAGATGAGTCCACTTTAGCCAGTCTGAAACCTGGTTGAACTAATAGGTCCCTATTTCTGGTACTATAATTATGTCTATCACCTCTTTTAGTAAAAAGATGTACATTTTTTCTTACGTACATGATGTTTTCATAGATATATTGACAAGGTACCGTCAAGATCTTAATAACCTTAAACAGTTCCCTTAGAGAATCGCGCCTGCGGAGATTATATATGGCTCTGATGGCTCTTTTCTGCAGAATAAAAATAGAATCGACGTCTGCAGCCCGTCCCCAAAGTAAAATACCGTAAGACATGATACTATGAAAGTAACTAAAATAGACTAACCTCGCGGTATCTACATCGGTAAATTGACGGATTTTTCTGACAGCATATGCTGCTGAACTTAGCCGTCCCGCCAGAGATGTTAAATGAGAACCCCATTGAAGCCTCGAGTCGAGCGTGATCCCCAGGAAAACAGTTTTATCGACGAATTCTAGTTTCTCTTGATTCAACCGCTGTGATCGGAAGGGAGATAATTAACGATGGCTTTATCTAAATAGTCGCAGCAACAAAATACATTATCAATGCATGTAGCTGTAGTTGTAGTTATTCGGGTTGGTTCTACAAACACATTTGACAAATTAAATGATTTAAACAAATTTAATAATCTACTGGTATTTGAATTATTTTCTAAAATATTAATGTTAAAGTCACCACAGATAATTACTGATTTATTGCCAGTTGCAAGTTTTGCCAAAACATCTTCCATTACTGACTCAAATATAGAGTAGTTTTGATAATTTGGGGGTCTGTAAACGCACACTATAATATGCTTATCTAGCTCAACACAAGACAGTTCAATGCTATGTTCAACCGATAGTTCAACTATGTCTTTACGAGTTTTAGATTTAATACATCTTTTAATTAGGATTAGTGAACCACCACGCAGCATTGATTTTCGGGTAAAACAACTGGCCACACTATAATTCTCATAATTAATTAACATTTCAGAATCTTTTAACCAATGCTCAGATATACAAACAATGTCAAACATTGTTTTTTCCAAAAACAATTCAATTTCCAATTGTTTCGAAGAAAAACCTTGAATATTTTGATGAAATAATTTCAAGGATTTCTGCTTAGCCCCTTTTTTACAGATAGCTGGTTTAGTGCTAGAAAATACCTTTTTGTTATTTTGTATAACTACACTGTTAGTGGTACCTTCTGCATCGGTCCCTCGCCCCGCGCCCTCGCTTCCTCGCGCCACCGATACAATGACGCGAGTACTTTCGCCTCGAGGTCCAAGCCAGTCCGGCCAGTACGCAAGACGCCTCGTAGGAGACCGTGAAATACCCCCTGATGACTCTGACGGCCATCGCTCTCTGTTGCTTTTGCAAAACTGCGTTGCTGCCGGCCGTCAGGTCAGAGGCCCACACCGGGGCCCCATACAGGGCCATGGATCGCACGATCCCCACGTAGAACCGCCTACAGGCGGCGCTCGGGCCCCCCAGATTGGGAAGCAGCGTAGCGAGCGTGCCAGCCGCGCCCAGCAACTTGGGTGCCAGCCGTCGGAAGCGGGGCCCGAAGTCCCACCGGCTGTCGAACACCAATCCCAGGTACTTCATGGTAGACTCGACAGCGATCCGAGCCCCCGCGACCACGATGTGTGAGCCGGGCGGCGGCGCTCGCCGGGGGCCATGAAACACCATGGCCTCCGACTTGCTGAGGGCCACCTCCAGGAACCGACAACCACCAAGGTTGACTTGCGAAATGCCGTAATAACAAAACTAACCTTTACTTTTTTATGTACATAATAAAGAGTATTATATTATATTCTTTCTGGGAAAGCAGGCTTGATATCATTATATTTATTATGAGTAAAAGAAAATTGTGAGAAAACCCATCTAGCCGAAACCAATCCAGATTAAATTTTTGTAAGGGCCATCTATGAATACATTTTCTTAGCAACGCCACCACACAACGTGTTCAATAGTTACTTAATACTTCATCTGAAGTCCGCCAGTTAAGTGGGTAGCTAAACTTGTTAATTAAGTATGGCACAAAGGAGAGTTAAGTGTTCGTTGCTAACCGCACGCCACTTGAAAATTTACCATACCAACTTGTGTTGGGCCAGTGGTCGACTATAGTGCAACTTGCAAGGACATTGTTATTGGGAAATTGGGATATGTTTGGTAGAATATTGGGACATACATAAATAAAGTCACGCCTTCTTCCCATAGGGGTAGACAAAAACACACAGTACCTACGCCACCGGGCGTGACGCGACAGCGCGACGCGACTGAAGTAGAGCAATTTCTATAAAAACTTCATGAGAATTGTTCTACAGGAACCGTGTTGCGCCTTAAAGCATCACATGTACCATAATTGTCATTGCAAGGGGGAGTGTTTAAAACTGTGATCGTCGTGTAATGAAGTCTAAAGTCATGTGCGAGCTGTAATGACGTGGGCGATGCGGTCAGCACGCCCCTTTATTATTGTCTTATAGCTTTAATTTTCGTTTAAAACAATATTTTATCATCCGAATTTAGCCAAAATATTTTTGCATGTCGTCAGCGGCAAGCCTTTGGCTATTTTAATTTTCAACTCAGCCAGTCCTCACTTCTTCGTTTGCCCTTGCAGGTCTGTTGGTACTTAGCTACTGTGACTGTATGGCTTATATTATTCTTCATCTTCTTAGAATCAGTTCATCCTAATATTACTATTATCTACAAACCAATGCCACTGTGCTTTTATGCTAAAGGAAACTACGTCTTAACGAGTGATTTATTTAAAACTTCGAAAGCTCGATTGTAAGTACATTAAAATAACTAATGAGCGAACCCAAAAATAAATTATAAAAACCCGGTACGAACACCAAAACACAAATCTGGTCCGACATGGGGGTAATTTGTAAATTATTTCTGGCGTACGCTACGCCTATTAGGACATCTTGATAGCTGTCTGTCGACTTCTTTCAACGTCTATTTAAAAGCTACTGTTAAACAAATGATATAAATACGAAATCCGAAAACACATTCGAAATTAAACCTTAATTCGAATACATAGGTGATGTTCGAAATTTATTGAACGGTAGATTTAAAATTGTCGAAGCCTCAACGAGTATTTATGGCACCAAAGCACAATTTTACGTGGACCTCCCGCGCCCCTCTTCATTACTTTAAAACTGATAGTCCCAAGCAGTTTGCCCTAAAGTCACACGGGTCATTTTACACTGGCGGTTGGTCCGTTCGAAACCATTTTGTTATGATGGTGGCATCAAAAGCGCTGGATAAACGCTAACTTATTTTTAAGTGGTAGATATGCAAGTTATTTATGGTGGATCGGAAGCAAAATGCCATGTTCAATCTATAAGTTGATTTATTGGAGAGAAATTATCGTTTTGAATAAGGTATATTATTTCTGTATAAGGAAGCTGATATTTTTGGACGTATGTAGGCGTTTGGGCTTCGGTGTAAGTAGATAATCAATATTAAATTCAGTAAATAGCGCTATACTTCGAGTAAGCCCATCATCTTTCACTCGCTTGCGAAACCATACGTGTAGGTACTTACAAGCAACCTTTTCCAAATCAATGTAGAGTCTAACAGGGAAAAAAAATAAAAAAATACATTTTATTGTTATAACCATCTCTCATTCCCTCTTCAATAAACGTTGAAACATCATCCACCATAACAATAACAGTGTGTATTGTGAAATCACAATCGTGAATAAAGCAGTGAGGTTTTATCCTCAACTGTACCCCGCCAATTTCAAATTTTCTTTATTTTTTTGCAAATTACGGCTCTTTTTTACATCGTATGTTGATCAAAATGTGATTTGCGATTATAGAAATGATATATTTATTTATAGAATAATCATAATCATCAATTTCATATCAACCGTCAAACTTGGAAATTGGTTCCACCTAAGAATATTCATTTGGAATATGCAAAACAGAGCAGGAATTTGAAAAAAACCCACGAAAATTTGAATTTGGCGGGCTACAGCTAAGGATTCACCTTAAAGTATTAGATTTCTAGCACCAATAAGATTTGTATAACATTGAGTTAAAATCCTATCATAGCTGCAGTGGAGCCAGAGACTTCCTCCATATTATGATTTTGAAAGTGCATAGTCTTGCTTTTTACATGTACTAATCTAATAAAAAAAATATCGAATCTAAACCTAATCTCTTCAAAGTGAGAGTGAACAGGCTTCTTCTGGGTAAGCTCACTCCACCGTCGACTCTGTCTCTGTCACCACTGACCTAGACTAGAGTCAAGAGCAAATCCACCTTAAATAAAAATTATAAAGTACTTACTAGAGTTACTGTACTAAAATAAACATATATACATCTAAGAACAAAATAAGCATAATTTAAACTGCCACCCATTTCGCGGTCTGCCACAACTGTAGGTGCTTCCGTGCTTCTCTTTGGGGTGCCTAAATAAAAGCGCGGTGTTGGGTTTTTAACGCTCGTCTCAGCGTCAAAAGTGGAAAATCCAACAGCGCACTTAAAGAAAGAAAGAAAATGCGTTTATTTGCGGTAAACATGACGCAAAAAATAATACAAACACAAAAAATAAGAAAAGATTGGGGGAAGCATGCGTCACATCCACGCAAAATGGCTATCGCTCAGCATTATGCTGTGACCCTATGCAAGACAGACCCCAGCGCTGCTATTTTTAGGCCTTCGTTTAGATGTCGCTTAGTGTTAGTGTAACAGGCATTTATAAATTATACAGGGTGTGGCGTAATTATTGGCTTACCCTGAAACTGTAGATTGGCCAGATTATCATCTATTATTTATCCCACTAATATCACATACGCTTACATTTTTTTTTTCGATATAGGGGTCCAACTTTGCATAATTCCGTAGATTTTTTTTTTAAGTTTATGAATAAGTATTTTTTGTAATGTTTTCTTAGATTGTAATAAAAAACCTTGATACTGGCCTGATAGTATAAATATTCAGGAGTGACATAAAAAAAAACAAAACGAGAACAAGTCACCAACTGTAAAAATGGCAGCTGATTTTGTAAGAGTAAGTAAGTACTTACGATTTTTATTTGAAATATCAAAAATATCAATAATTTGGTCGTCCATGGGCATATGGCGATATAAGTGGGGTAAATGATAGATAATAATCTGGCCGAACGACAGTTTCTGGGTTATCCATTATTTACGCCGTACGCTGTATTTATTTCCTATGTTTAGTTCCCCGGTTACTCCCAGCCTGGTCTCTTACATAACCAACAGACCGATACATCAATATGTACTTACTTAGAGCAAAATTGATAGGTCGTTGCTGTCTTTGTGTAGTTGACAGTGCAATTATCATCCTTTGTATGACTCCTAGATAATATCTAATGGTTAATTCTCTATTAACAATACCATTTGTTTGAGCGTCAACGTGTTGACACCTAATTACTTATTGATGTTTTCGCGGTGATTCATGAATTATTAGGTAGGTATGTGATGTCATTTTGCAGTTTTGGCATAGCTATAAGGGCGAATTTCACCAATGAAACCGAATGCGTTCAGCACATCTAAACCGCGTTCAAGAGATGTCAGTAACGTATTGCACAACAATGATGACACTGACAGCTATTGAATACGTCTTAGATGTGCTTAACGCGTTCAGTTTAATAGGTGTTTGCCCTAAGACATGAATCTCCATTGCTAGATCTCCATTAATCCAAATCATTAATCATAATGTCAATAGTTTACACTGCAGAGCAGTGGTGGCCCAGTGGTAACGACCGCGACTTACAATATGCAGGTCGTAGGTTCGAACCCAGACAAGCGCTTTAATTTGTGTAAATTATTTCATCACCACTGCTCTCAAAATGGTAAGGAAAACATCGTGAGGAAACCGGTATGTCCTGGAACCAAAAATGCCATGATGGTCCAAATAAATGAACATAAGCTTTCCTAGGAAACATTGCGCTACAACTTTGAAGCAAGCCACGTTTAAATATTTAATTTATCAACGCCTAATTGGATGAAATGATGTCAAATTCCATTGAAATAGAAGTTTATTACCAGAATATCAAACAAAACAAATAAAACTACGTTAATTGTTTTTTTCGTTCCCAGCTGAGCCTAAAAAGGCAAAACATACGCACATAAATTATCGTGTATTGTAACGAAGTTCAAAGAGGTAATAGCAAACAAATGCGCGCCAAAAACAATAAATCAAAATGGCTGAATAACGGGAGACGGACGGTGGCGAACGAAACTTTCATTTCGTTCGTTCATAAGTGCACTTTACTTGGAACATTTCGAATTACTAACGGTTCTCGTTCATTTGTTTTAGATGTTCATTTTTCTCGAATGAGTTTCGATTTTGTTTTCGTCCATGTCTACTTACTTTTCGTTGATTTTGTGAGATATCAATAAAGCCTCATTTAGGTACACGGTGCAAGTTTCTTGAACGTTCAAGAGCAATACTTGCATGCCAAAAAGCACGTTCAATTATTGCCATTATAGAATTGCATGTAAGTGTACAAACTCGTCCGATTTCCATAAAATGGCAAACAACAATTGAATGCAAGTTTTGCCATTCATAAATTGCATGCGACTTCGGTTTTCACCAAGGCAATGATTGCTTGCAAGTTTTGCCTCGTCTAAACACAGAGTTGCACGTCCTTGTACAATTGATTCAAGTACCTATTGCCTGTTTTTGCGCAGCCAAATATTTCATTCAACTTTATTGAACATCTTCTCAAGATTTTTGTTTAATTGTTTCGTTCGCTCATGTTTGAATGATAGAAAATTGCCACCATTTATACCAGTTTTAAACGGCAACTAACTTGCCCGCATAGTGCAATAATTGTACGTGTTGTTTAGACGGTGCCAGTCAATAGTTGCTTCAATTTTATGGTATGTCACAGGCAATAAAGTTGCACCGTGTAATTACAGCTTAAGTAATAAGTAATCGGGAAGGATCAGCACAATATAGGCATAAACATAAGCTTAACAGAAATAAACTTACACACACACATTACTCTCACAAATACCTATACATATTAGGTATTCCAGGCCGGACTGGTTATGGCGGTCCTTTTATTTAGATAGCAGAGAACTATGGAGGGTAGAGGTAAGGAGAATATAACTATCTCATATGGGTGGAAAGTTTCCTGCCGGAGGCTTTACGCGGGGGTCGTGCGGTCCATGGCTACATATGGGGCCCCGGTGTGGGCGCGTTCACTGCGGCGGAGAGCCGCCCACTATCTGAACGCGCCCCAAAAGGTGGTAGCCGTAAGGCTGATCCGGGGCTACCGCACGATCTCGGGCGAGGCGGCAAGCCTCCTTGCCGGACTGCCGCCGTGGGATCTGGAGGCGATAGTCCTCGCGCGCCTGTATGAGTGGCGCGCGGAGGCACTACGCCGGGGGGAAACCCCGCTTCCGCGGCAAATCGCGGCGGAGCGGACGGACCTCCGGCGCGATCTCATGGCGGCATGGAAAGAGCGACTGTCGCAACCCAGCGCAGGGCACGCCACGATAGCGGCGGTAAGACCCCTCTTTGAGGAGTGGCTAGAGAGGCGTCACGGCGTCCTCACCTACCGCCTGACGCAGGTCCTCACCGGACACGGAAGTTTCGGGAGGTTCCTGCACATCATCAGGCGGGAGGAAACGCCCGGGTGTCACCGGCACCGGGTGTCAAGGAGGTGGCGGGACGGGAGAGGGAGAGAGTCTCCCGTCCAAGCCGCCGCGGTGGACGCTCCGGGCGTCGGGAGCCGCGTGACGACTCCCGGCCACCGTAGGCGCGGGCCTGCGGGCGGTGAGTAATGGGTAGCTCACCGTCCGATCAGGACCAGGCCCGTGCTGGACGGCGCGTACGTGTTCCACGCGCGCCTCAAAGAGATGTCAGCATCATAGAGGGGGCCCACTAGGGCCCAAGCCTGCCGGGAAAGCGGGATCATCCAAAAGGGGTACCGCTGACCCGGAACATAAAGGGCCAAGGAAGGAACACGGGTGGGTTTTAGTCAGTAAGAGTCTGACACTCCCTTCCGCTCCACCCAGAGCGGGAGGAGTCATTTGATGATTTCCCATCCTCAAAAAAAAAAAAAAAAAAAAATGGGTGGAAAGTTGAAAAAGTGTCCAGCATAAACCGTAAATAATAGTTCAAAAACCCTTCCAAAATGGCGCTAGCGTAGGCAAATGGTGTGGTATGAATGTAGCTGTTGTTAACGGACTGAAGTATGCCGAGTTAGAAAATTAACGCATTGAAGTATGCCGAGTTAGAATTTTTTAAAAATTTAATATTTTTAGTGACTGGAGTAGTTAATGACAGTCCAGTATACCACCTCAACAATTTGCGTAGTGCAACATAATTATGTAAACATAACCTGAAATTTTTGCTTTTAAAATTTACCCGGTGGCTACTGTAGCGCCACCTTTTATGTAGCACATTTTAACGGACACTTTTTATACACAGAAATAGTTCTCCTTATCTCTACGCCCCATACAGAGAACTTACTCTTTATTAACCGACTTCAAAAAAAGGAGGAAGTTCTCTCACTCAATTATTGTTAAATAAAAAAAACCGCCTTCAAACGGACGTGGACGTGTAAGACGATCGTTTTCGAATGGGTCAGGTACCATAACTAAAAAGTGATAAATAAACAACTTTTTTACAAAAAAAAACCACCGAATTCCAAATAAATTGCTTTAATTTCGGAAGTCGGTAGAAAAAAGCTAAAATACACCGACTTCCGAAATTAAAGTTGTTTTTCACTTTGTAGTGTTTTTTTTTTTTGTAAAAAAGCAGTTTTTTTACTTATAAAAGGAGGATTGTTCGGTGGATATTAGGTTTTACCAATCCGTTTCTATCTTCTGAGTCTCTCTTGCAAAGCTGTAGAAAAAAGAACTCATCGAATTACCCAAAACTGATAGTAGGTACTACCTTGCAGTCCGGTGCAAACACTTCCCGGTACTTCGGGACACGCGGCACACAGCATTAACCCCGACACTGCGTCATAGATTGTTTTTAACACCCCTAAATGGTGTACTACAAACTCCATCCCTTCGGCGACAATAGAATGCTTTTCAGACACCCCCAACTTTTCTTTTGCGAACTTTCCTTTAGATTTTCACTCTTGAAGTTTGATGTTCGAAAAAGTCTTGCTAATTTTATTTTTCGGTTTGCGACAGTGGAACGTTGCTTGGACAAGTTTTGATGGAAGTTCCAAATGTATCTTGAAGGTTTTTTTTAGCCTAGGGCAGAATGTATAATTCTGGAGGCAGGAACTTAGCTAAACTTAGCAAATAATCTCTTGGATTTTTCATTTATCGGGATTACGTGGATGGATTCAGTGATCCTACTCCCTAAGCAACGACCGATGTAATTTTTTTTTTAATCGGGAGTAGAGGTCACTTTTAAGTTTCGAACTACATTTGGACGGGCCCGTATCCTCGTTGACGGACTTAGAAAGTAGGCCGAGCCCCCTGTTTTGAATTTAAGATTGTAATACATTTGGGTCGGTTTATTTTTGAATTTTAAATACCTACTCCAATCTTGAGACGCAAATGAATCTGCTTTCATTTAGATACTATACTGTTACTAAAGCTGAAAATATCCATTCCTAACCTATTTCAAATAATGGCCGTCACAATACAAACCAGTTGATAATATTCAAACCAACCTGTGCTCAAACCAATATGACAATTTGACACAGAATTATGATGGAACCAGCGATCAAATATTCAATTCAGTTCCGGATTCATATTGCGATGCAAATTACTCTCCGCCGACGTGAATTGATAATTGAGAGCTGAGACTCAATAAATATTACATCAAAGTCTGTCATATTGTGACATAAGGACGGAAAGTTCATCAGACGCATGGTTAAATAATGATTGGGACAATGCATAATATGCATTCTCCCCATAATTATTAATAGTTTGCTGTATTTTTTTTTGTGGTTGGCATATCATCAAATAACTTCTCCCGCTCTGGTCGGAGCGGGAGGGCGTGTCAGACTCTTACTGACTAAAACCCACCCGTGTTCCTTCAATTGCCGGTGCCAGGGGCCACGGTAACCCTTTCGAACTTTCACGCAGCCCAGGCAGAAAATTGCTGTACCTGCGTTGTAGATTATTGATGTTAGTACCTTCTGGCTAGGTAGTTATAATATTGTTGCTTCACTCAGAACTCCATTCAGTTATACCATACCTACATAAACTCAAGCCTTTTTCCCATGAAGGTAGGCAGATATGACAGAAAACCACCTACTACGATCTTTTCACCTCGACCCTACTCGAGTTTTTCGACAGACCTTTAAGACTAGCATTGTCAAAATGCTGCACGTGCTTTCTAGGAACAACATGAGGAAACACACTTGTAGGCAACAAAAAAAAAATATGATATAGGGGCGAGCCTATTGAAATGAACCGAGCACGAACCCAGACTCCTGGCGGCTACTGAGAAATTCCAGATGGAAATACCCAATGACACTTTGTCCGACCCGCGAATCGAGCCCAGGACCTTACGCTCAGTTGTAGCGCTTGCGACCACTAGACCAAACGGAAGTGAAAAAAATATACACTTGGGAGCCCATAAATTGAGCCACTTCCTTTTTTCACGTATAATGGTTATTCAAATTCAAATTTATTTATTTGTACACATAGGTATAATGTAGTGGTACACGATGTTATAAATATAGAAAAATATTGAGTCACTATGTGCTGCCTTGCAAGGCGTACAAATATTACTACACAGTTGGTAATAGGTATACAGGTAATAATAGCCTATATAATTTTATATAATGCTAAGTAACCGTCATAAATCTTTAGTAATAAAATAAACATAAACAAAATAGTAACAAACAAATTAAGGTAAGTAAAAAAAAATAATTAATTAAACTTAATAACTAAAGTAAGTTTTGTTTTTGGTATTATGGAACGTATCAATTCAAAACGTATATTGCCTAAGAGGTTATTTAATAACCTTTACGATGAGGGTAAATTATTGAATGATAAAGAATTGGCTCTGAAAGAAAAACGGTAATTTTGATCGAAAATTTTAGCGTTAAAACAGTACAGAAATAAACAATTAAAAACAAAATTAAATAAATAAATAATAATAAAACAAAACCCTTAATTAACCTTTTCTTAGTGAAGTACAATCATAATGGTATAAGCAAATTAAACGCGATAATTTTAGTCAACCCTTTATACTTTAATTTAAAATGAGAAGTTGACAACAAACTAGGGTTAATTATAAAGGTTAATAAATAAACTTTGAGGCAGTATATGTTCCGAATTGATACGTTCCTTATTACCAGAAATAATAACCATTATACGTTCAAAAAAGGAAGTGTCTCGATTCATTTGCTGCCAAGTATACAGGGTGTTCGGCAGAACGTTGAACATACGAAAATGGCAGATAGGTGGGGTCGTCTGCTATCTACCTAGCCCAAATGATTTGACCTAGGCCCCATAGATTTTTTTTTGTTTCTTTTTAATAACCTATTTTTATGAGTTTGAAAACTTTGAAGTAACATTACTTTATGTAGGATAGACGAAACTGGCAACACTTTTTTTTTTGTTTTTGTCTCGACTCTTGGTAGATTATACTCTAAAACTATTGTTTGGCGCAGATAACAGCTAGACAAAAAGTTATGAAGGGGTAAAACATAATTTAAGCTTTTCTTTACATTGCATTAAAAAAATAACAAAAAGTGATTGAAGACTTAGGATTTCATCGAAACATACTTGGTGTATGGCCTTTCGAATGGTATGTAATATATTTAATTAAAAAAAAAACTTTAGAGTTATTGACCAATTTTAGTTCAAAAAGGGGATTTTGATGCAATTCGATTTTTGTGAAATGTAAAATGTTTTGCAAAATACATCATGTAATCGTGGTAAAAATTAAAAATCGATAGTGTATTGGGTAAGTACCTGATTGGTAAAAGCCCCACGTGTAGAAAATCAAACAAACTCATGAAATTCGGTTATAAAAAAAATCAAAATAAAAAAATCTATGGGGCCTAGGTCAAATCATTTGAGCTGGGTACATAGCAGACGACCCCACCTATCTGCCATTTTCGTATGTTCAACGTTCTGCCGAACAACCTGTATATACCACCTAGCTAAAATTAAATGCTCTCTAAACCAATCTCCTAGTACACCACAGGCACTCGTCCCGATTCCCGTCACATTTGCATGTGAAAGCCATAACTTTGTGACACGGAATATTTAATCTTTTTCGTAATTTAATGAAGACCCACAGCTGACCTAATTAGATGAGACCGTAACCATTTTAATTGTGTTTTTTTTTTGTTTTCAGGTATATGATGACTCATAAAGGAGCTTGTGAGTAGGTAGATATAAAATATGTTATGGAGAAGTTTTTAACTATAAAATAAACCAGTTCAGGTAATGATGAAGGGATCTTCTCTTAGAGAAAAAACATTCGACATGATCAGTCTCCTTTTAGATTACTCATCACCGAATTACGAATAACATTGCTTCAAAGTCTAACTTTAACCTATAGGCACGATTAGGTAAGTAACTAATGAAATCGTAACCACAATATCAGTGACATTTAAATTCTATCTTCAGAATAGCACCGAGTGAATCAGAACACGAACTACGAACACACTTCCTTCTTGTTATAATTTCACTGAACTAGGTATATCACGTCGCGTCCTGTCACCTTTTCTATCAACGGCCACATTTAAAACAAACATCAAAGCCCACATTGTAAATGTCTATGCGGAGTTCAGAAAACTATAAGAGAATGTACTAGGAAAGCATTTTACCGAGAAGCGCTAAGAAGCTTCCCACCATCTTCGCAGAGACATAAAGCTTGGTGCAAGGACAGCTATGCACTCAGGACTTGTCTCCTCGTACCAGGATAACATAAACAACTAGAAAAATAGCAAACAAATTGACGGAGACCTTATTACTTCGCGGGTAGAATGACTTTTCATTGACACAATTTTACGCAGTAGTAAAATTCTCACCATCTTATTGTCACCAGTACCGAGTTGTGTTTGCGGGTTCTTAACACGATTTTCACCTCTATCTTCATGTATTTATAGTTTATGAGACATGTTTGGGTTACCTAATGTTATAGGTCGTTATAGTTTATGGCATATTAAAATCCTAGTACTACTTATTTGTTCTATCTTGAGATCTGATGGTCGGGAAAAATTGCACCGTCAACGTTTTGATGGGCGGTAAAATTCTTTATTTTTTACTGTAATTAAAACACGTTGTTCTCAAGACTTTCCAGTACTGCTCGTAAATGTCCGCTACAAACATGGTCTTTCAGCAGTCCTCTTTAGAACCACAAGAATGGATTATTTCGCTTTATTACTAAGTCTATTCTCGAGCGCAACAATGTCTGAAGAAAATGCTCGCATTGAAACAGCAAATCAAATTAATGCTTTTTATCACACACTTCGACCTCCACAAAGCAAATACTGCAAAGAACCCATTTAAAAATAGAACCAATAGACGTTAACGTATCAAAAACGACGAAAATAAAAACAAATAAAAGATGCCTGCCCCCGTCTATAAATTGAGTCCGCGTTCAGATGTTCCTAATCGTGGCCTTATATTTTACGGAGAGACTTCGCTTTGTACTGTTGCTGTTATCGGATTACTTCTATTTTTCCATTGGCTGAGGAGCAGTCGAGCAGAAACAATGGCAATGAACATTAGTAAGGGGATCGCGCCGTCTCGAGAAGCTCTCGACCATCGACTTCTTCGATAAGGCGGTGCGGTTTCTGATATGGTGTAAGTTGCAAACGGTGGCGGTGGTGTGCTTTGCGATGTATATCGCCTGTGGAGAATGTCGAAGAGGATTTTTCAGCTAACAATAGACGCCACCTCATTCAAGTGTTTTTTTTTTTTTATATTGCCCACAGTGACGTTCGATTCGTAGTAGACAGGAATGGCATACAAGGAAGTAGTGTGACCTCTTTATTTAGCCAATGGGGTGTCTTGGAAGGAAAGTTTTGCTCACAGTTTTCAAGCAAGGAAAACCTATTGGCGCTGCGTTACTGACCCCTTATTCATACATAATAGGAAGCCTAGAAGCCTCTAGAAGCCTTCCAATGCAAAAAAGTCATATGTAAAACTGTTTGCCTCCCATTACATTGATATAAAACTAATCAAGGCCGGTAGTTTTGTTAAGATTCTATTCTGTCAATATTAAAGACTACAGAAAAATATATATAAAACCAAACTCTTCTTAACGCACAAGAAGTGGATACTGATATCGTTATTTGGTAGATTTTCACAATAATAATTAAAACACCACCGGCAATAAGACTCAGTATTGAACTCTTTCAATTCTTCAGATTGTATTGGCAATGCTCCTAGAATTGCATTGTTAAGGGGCAGGTCTTCACAGTGCAATACTGTTATAACAAGTTACAGTTAAATCGTTAGGTGTTTGTCAAGCTTTTTTGTTAAATACCAGCTTTGGAATAAGGGAAATAATCGATAGCCTCAGGCTTGTACCTAATTTAAAATTAAGTCACTTACATACTGAAAAATATAAGCTTCGAGTGATTTTATTGATTCCATTACTTACATTATTATCATAAACATAAGTGATTGGAATTTAAAATAAAACATAATTATATAAGTAATTATTTTTGGCTCGTCTAATAATATGAGACAACATCCGCACAAGGTCTTCAGGTCCCGAACTAGGTAGAGCCTGTACTACGGTAACCTGATGACTGATATACATACATAAATACGTATACACACCCACACACAGGTCAAACAGACATGTTCATGCACACAAATGTTTGACTTGTCCGGGGATCGAACCCGGGACCAGCGGCTCAGAAGGCAGGGTCGCTACCAATTAGAGCCCAATATTATAACCCAAAAATATATTATGCTTTATATATATTATATAATTATTTTGATAATGATGGCGATTTTACCGTCATCATTAGCACACATAGATAATTATAAAAACACACATTTCAAAAAATTATTAAAAATACATTTATCTTTTGAAAAATCACGTGTCATCTAAAAAACGTCCCAATTTTCCTATTTACAACAAAATTACGAGCCGCAAAAATAAAAACGATTCTCACTCTCACGAGTTTGCCCTTAACTTATCGTATATACTTAAAAGATCTCTGGGGAGTGTCCGTGCCAATGATTAAAGTTCCTTCCCATTTAACTTAACATCCTGCTTCAAATAACTTTATTGAATGTTTCAAATTCAATCATTATTTTATTGTGACACTTTTATTTTGTTTATGTATTTTATGGCGTGATTTTCAATGGGTACCTACTTTTTTAATTCAGGAAGTAACGTCTGACAAATGTTATGATTTTTACTTAACTTTTTTTGGATAGTTTTGCTAGCATATGTCTGAATGTCTACATTTCTTTTTCATTTTCATTTCTCCTTTCGCAGGTCTGCTGGAAGAAATTTCTTAAGAAATAAGCAGTAGGTACCTTTGTACTCAATACTAATAATATGTCGTATCTGTATCTGTTTTACTGTGCGTACATATATAATAAAAGATAAAATAATAATTGCATAAGCGAAAGCACATTTTAGCAGCTATGACAAAACGAGAGTTATTAAACCCATTGTAGGCATTATTCACAATTACAATTTCCAAGTGTTAATGTTTTCTCTATTCTAAATACTGTCATTTACGATGAGACCCATGGACAAGGCAGGCCTTAATATGCTAAACGCCTAATAAGGCATCCACGCTTAAAATACATCACACTTTACTCGTCTAAATGCGCAATAACATTAAAATATAACATCCCTAATAATTGTTACACCTTGTCTAGATCGTCAGGCCAATTTTGAGTGAAATGTTACGATAATGTAAGTAGCCGAACCGTAACGATTACTGTTACTGCTGATCCCATTGTCGTATTATTGTTATTATGGACATAACCTGCAGTTGTGATGGGAGATATTTGAGATAAACGGATGCTGGAGGAATTATGGGGATAGGCTGTAATTCGATCAGACGTGGAAAAGTATTTATATTTAGGTATTTTTGGACTACCAAAACTACAAATTGACAAGATTACCTAGGTACAAACTTAGGTAATCTTGCCAATTTGCATGATTGTCTGCTACGTTTCACAAAAAAAAATAAGTTACTTTTGTAAGTAACAAATTTCAGAACTTAAGAAAAATGCCTGAAATATAAGAACTATTCAAAGTAAGTAGTATAGTCAAATAACAAATTAATGATTTCCACTAATGCCCAATAAATACAGTTTCCCTGGCAAATGCATTTGCATTTTTCAAAGCAAAACAGCGTTATTTCATTTACCTTTTCGGGTAGGTACATAAATATGAATGTTTGAATTTCGATTTACCATTCGCTACTAACGTAATTCATACTTTTTACAATCGCTTGGGATCGCAACAGTGTTGCTGGACAATAAAACCTCCTTCATTTAATTGCTACAAAAAACCTTGTGTCAATGTAGCTACGGTCACCGACAACTGTCAACGACGAGACACAGAATAGGTAATACAGAAGGCTCAATTTTGTCACACACTGCTACAATGATCTGTTGGCACTCTTATGACGTTGACAGGGCGCCTGTTGGTAAACATTTTTCTCCAATTGTTTATGAAAAACCAAGTTGGCTGCGTTAGTTACGATTTAGGCCACGCGTCAAAAGATCCTTGAACAGCTATAATATAATGTACATCACTTTCATACGTTTAAAGTTGCCGCGGTATTAAAAATCCGAAACAAAACTAAGTTTTAAGATATACAAGCCATATCAGTAACCGGCAGTAAATGCCCGACGCCGAATGACAAACATTTATTTTGGTCTTATGTAGCAATATCGATCATTATCATCTTTTGAAATCACTAAATACGCAGGATATGTTTGGTTTTCAGCTGAAACCCTTTATACCGCTGCAATTTCAGACAGACACACTACTGCTAAGTGATAGGATACGCTAGCCAAATGCTACCGTAGAATAACTAAATCGGTATTTGTGTGACCAACTGCTTACATGGAATGTCTTTCCTTCGCCATCATGCGGAAGCTTGTTATCGCACCAGTTTAAAGTGAATCTTCTGCCACTATCTACCCCGTGTCCGGACAGTATCAACAGCTAAATTAATTAAACGGGCACGTGCGTGTTGCTACTGAACACGTGTCGTGTCCGTCGCGGGCCTGTGCTATAAATCAATCAAGTGGACCACCGCTTCATTTGTAGGGTTATACTGCGGTATTTTAATAATGTTGCATTGAAGTGCAGTTTCGATTGTTTCTTTTTTGTTTGCTGTTTTATTCTTGTTGTAAAACACATCGCCTTAATTGAAGACTGTGCATTCATGCAGGCGGGTGAGATGAGGTCAATATATATTTTACAATTAATTTGCAGAATCTCGACATATTTACGTGTTTTAACATAAAATGAACGGAATTAGCCATAAAAGTCTCAATTCGTTGAAGGCAGTGTTGAAGGAAATATATTGGAGATAAAACACTTTCCGTTTGTATTTTATTAACTTCAAAGCTAATTATGAATAATCAACGTTTCAAATATGCCAATGAGCTAGATACTAGCCTTTATTGCCATAGAGAAGTCTAGACAGCCAAATATTGTATGTTGCATCAACAGCCAACAAACTGCAACAAATTCCTAAATCAACCATCCAAAAATAACCGTATTATCAAACATTAATCTTCAAAAACGCTCTGGACACAGAACTCAGACAATATAACTACATAACTACGGAACGTCCAATTTTATGGCTTATTTCGTAAAAATGTGCGATAGATCATTGCCCCTACCATAAGTTCTCGATTGTCGAGTCGAAGTCACGCGATGTCGGGACGTGTCGTCGAGACAGCAAAAAAGTGACATTTCGTGACAGCTACAGTTTGTTTAGGAATGGAACTCGAATGCCGAAACGCTATGGTATGCTTTTTTGGTCATTTTGGGTGGTACTGGCGGAATTTTTAATGTGGTTCTGCTTGTTGTTATTTTGTTGTTTTTTTTTAGTCTGAAGATTGGATCGATTACCTTATGTATCATAAAAACGTGGCATTAATAAACCCTTCTTAAATCGAAATTTGATCCACAAAGGGATAATTTTTTATGTTCAGACATGAGGGGGAATGGACCATAGATATTAATGCCATTTTCGTCAACAGATATTAAAATTTTATGAATAATGAGATTATAACAGTTTCGTAGTATCAGTTTACACAATTGCAAAACTGCAAATAAATCATACGACTTCCAGACACACATACAGAATCCACCACGCAGTGATTTTATATATATATATATATATATATATATATATTATAATTAACCTCTTAAATGTAAGAACATTTTAATTTTTTTTTTTTTTTTTTTTACTCAATTTTTAACTTTTTTTGTAGTTTATTAATATTTTTTTCTTTTTATAACACTTTATAATAATATACTCTTACGAATAATATCAGCTTACCAGCTCTCAATTTCCTTAGGGTAAATAGTGTCAAGTGGCAGTAGAACACTGACTCCTAAGTCACAGGTTTCCCTAGTTTAGGAGTCAGGGTTTCAGCTTTTGTACGCCTTAACTATTGTGAACTTTGCTAGATATTAAGCATTAATATTGTAAGGTTTTTGTATCAATAAAGTATTATTAAGTAAGTTTCACTAATATACCTACCAAGAAAAGAGTAATTGAAATGCCTTTAACAATAATTCCATCAGACGGTATCCTACACCTCTACGTGAGATAATAATCACGTTAGTAGGGGTCATCGCAAGTTTTTTTAACCGGACCTTTATTTATGCACCATTTCCGCAGAGGGGACTTTGACAAATGCCTGCAATTTTTGCTTCAGCTACTTTCCTACCTTGACTTGCCGGCAGGCAGACGTAACTACATGTAATTGTTCATCCATTATAGTTTGGTTGATCTATGTGTAAACTCATACTGGTCCTCTGATTTTCTTTTACCAAAAATAATATCGTGAAGGATAACAAAAACTAGATAAGATAGATTTATTTTCTCACCACAATATTAAATGCATTACATGGTATCAGAGTCGGACAACATTTTAATATTGTGGGAGACTGGTGCCTAAACTAAGCTTTAGGCCTGTATTTTAGAACACCAGGTCTCCGCCCTTTTACAAAATAAGTTGCTTTATTTCAGGTCCTTAGTAGTTGAACATAAAACGATAACATGCTAGAATATTTCGCTCTTACTGTGTTATTAGAGAGAAATTATTTTCTTATAACCAGCAGCTAAAATACAGGGTGGCAGGGATGCGCAACTTATTATCATGGATTCAGTACATGTTTCGAACCCCCCTTTTTTGTTAGGGTGGGAAATCAGCAAACAACTTCTCCTGCTCTGGGAAGAGCGGGAGGGCGTGTCAGACTCTTGCTGACTAAAACCCACCCGTGTTCCTTCAGTTGCTTGTGCCAGGGGCCACGGTAACTCTTTCGGACTTTCCCGCAATCCTGGCAGGCATCGGCCCTAGCGGACTCCGTCGTTGGTGCTGACATCTCTGTGAGGCGCGCGTGGAACACAACGCGCCGTTGACCCGGGCCTGGTCCTTGTCGGACGGCGAGCTACCCACAGCTCGCCATCCGCAAGCGGCGCGTAAGGTGGCCGGGAATCGGCCTGCACCCCCTGAACCCTATGCGTTTTTGTTTGCACTTTTCTATGAAACAGTTGATTTATTGATAACGGACGAAAAAATCGTACGCTAGGGGGTAGAATCATGTTCCAGCCACTCTGTATAGGTATTTAAAATCTGCAATAGGGTTTCCTATTTATATTTTTGGTGGCAATTTCAGCAGTTAATAAATTGTAAAATCGCAAGTTACCAAATTACTTCATTTCGATAAGCAAGTTTGGTTTTTAATTTATCTTTGTCAATTATCAAACCCTCGGCTTAAATGTAATTATTACATTTAAGCCGTATTAAGTAAATAAATAAATAATTGATGATTCATGAATTTACAAATTATTTATCTAACAACCTTTAATTATTTACATAACGCACCTCAAACAATAAGACATTATCTCCGATTGTTATTAATTATAAAGTTTACGGAGTAAGGACGGGGGCACACCGACGCGTCATCTGCGCAAAGTCTGCGCGCAATGAAATTAAAGCTGGCACAATGAATCCTCAAGTTTTAATTAAAGCGTGAAAAGTGTCGCCGGCGACTGCCGCCACCTCGCGATCATCCGATGAGCTCGTATTGTTTTGACCACTTTATTGCGTCAAGATTTTTTTATAATTTGAAATATGTTTTGTAAAGGGTTCTTTTGCTTAGGATACTTTGTCTTTAAAATAAGGTTTGTATGAAGATTATTCTTTTGAGAGTCGTTGTTAAAGTCGCACCCACGTTCGCACCCATAAAGGAGATAGTTTTTTTGGGTCCCCTGTATTGTAACGTCTATTAATACGTATTATATCTAAAGAAAGTAACGACTTTATCATTTAAAAATGGTCGATCTTTTTAGTAAAGTCTAACCGGAATCATGAAATCGTAGTAAAAAGAAAATGTTATGTTAATGCACTCAATTGATACAATTCCAGATATGGTCGTCAATGTAATAAATTCATTAAAAACACTTCATTTTAATGATTTTTTTAAATAAAAACAAATTGTATACAGATCGAGGTGGTAACCAAATCTGTTTTTATTAAGAAAAAAAATTACCATTGACGCTGTAGCCGGTCCTCCTGTGTTTAACCCCATTTTTAAGTTTGCTTAATCTCGCTTAGAGTGGTTTAAAAATATACATGAAACATACTGTAGTTTGTTTTCAGTTTGACTCGAGTGATGTTACTCAGTCGTTAACGGTCAAGCTCTCGATTGTCCCGATTATGTAAATCGGAAACTCGGTTTAATTAAATTGAATCTAAGGTAGCAACTAGAGCGAGGTTCTCAGCAGTTTCGTACGGTGGGCTGCATCAATTAGGTACCCCAGTTGTATTAAACTTAAAGAAAAGAATCATAGTAAGATCAAGATCCATTGGTGTTTAAGTCAGCGCGATTCCGCTGAGATCGGATGTTGGTAGTATTAATCTAATCGCGACTACATCGAGTGGTACCTCGAGAGAAAATGGACTCGAGCCTTTATTATAATTACTCGAGTAATAGGTTCATTTAAATCAAGCCGCATCACTATC
The DNA here is from genome assembly GCA_937001585.2 of Brachylomia viminalis. NCBI lineage: Eukaryota > Metazoa > Arthropoda > Insecta > Lepidoptera > Noctuidae > Brachylomia > Brachylomia viminalis. The sequence goes on along the minus strand of OW443302.2, from coordinate 4,343,583 downwards.
TGACACTGTTAGAAAGACAAGTGTTAAGTGACAACATCACTTCATTCATTTTTTTTTCTTTCTTTTGAACTGCATGAAATTGATGTTTCTGTTTTCCTGTGAATAAATATTGAATCTTCAAGATGGTACAGCATTTACGCCAGAAGAATGTTGTGTTATTTGTTCAGTACGATTGCAACGCGATTTGCGAAGACATCGTCCGAGAAAATCCATGAGTTCATCTGCAGCAGGTAGATGCGCGGTAACTTGTGAGCGCGTGGATTTTTCACTTGTCACACCATCTAGATGCAGTTTGAGGAAAGTGCGTGTTAATGATGCAAGAAAGTATTGTAACAGTTTATTCATTATGAAGATTAGCATATTTACATTCCATTTCAGACTCTGCGGCAAATAACATTATTTTGCTGTGGATACCACCACGCATACTAAAGAAAAAAATCGTAATATTAGTTCGAATAGGCACGCTTCACACAAATCTAATTTTTTTTCAGGTGCAGTATTTATGTACCTAAAACCTCAATTTCTATCACAAGAGCTGCTCTTGGATACTGTTGCAAAAGTATGGTGGGCAGAGGCTGGTACTGTTGCCTGTTGTGCAAATGAAATGTTGAGCGTGGGGTCTTTAAGTATTTTTATCTGGGACAGGTATCAAGATGAGCCGTGGAGCAACCTGCATCTTTTTAGATGAAATATTATTCTAAGTCGTCAGACGTTGGAATTGGATTTATTCTTCGTTCGTACTGAAGATTTGTCCCACATCAAAAAAAAAAAATAGTTTATCCCATATCACTATTGAAGTTGTGCTTCGTCCCAAATTACGAGTACTTTAAAGGTACAGTTAACAAAAAAAGACAATATTTGAAATTTTTGAAACTATAATTTAATAATAAAACAATTCTAAACATTTAGGCATAAATCATCTTTATTATCCGGTATCACAATCAAGATCACAGATATGGTGTAATAATCATCTTATCATTAATTACTACAGTTTAAATACACAGAACAGTCAGATCTGTAATAAACAATATTTAAGACAGCATAATTTTAATTACTGAAAAATTTACTGATCAACAATTGAATGAGAATATCAAAACAAAGGTTTAAAAAAACAATTTATTTAAATTTTAAAAACACCATGCACCGTTTAAAATGCAATCAACAATCAGTACTAACGAAAAGTCGTTTTTTTTTATTATTATTACACAATCATGGCTAGAACAAGCATTTAAAAAATCAACATTCATAAATAAAAATTGGATCAACAGTAAACCGAGAGATATAGAAAACGTCTAACACAAATAGTTGAGTGATGTTAAATATTTAATAATACGTAACTTGCCGAATGTACAAAAAGTAATGTTGGCTTATACAAAAAAAAATATGGGCCGTAGAAGGAATATATAATAGGCCGAAAATTATATTTTGGGACGAAGGAAGCATATTGTTTGGGACGACCCAAGATTTTTTTATGTAGGACAAAACTCAGTGGGACAAACGAAGAATAAATCTGGAATTGATATAGGTACTTACAGTAATATAAGTAATGCTTAATGATAAATGATAAATCGTTTTATTTCTGTAAGTAGGTTTGTACAAACACTTTTACATGTCAATCATATTTCAAAAACTAGATGAGGTCGGCGTTTCCTATCTGACTACTCTGAGAAGAAAGGCCGAAATAAACTCAGAGTCTCTTTTAAAGTCCAGACAATCATAATCTTGGTCAGATAATGTGAAGACCATGTAGATTGGTGCCTGAAACGGACTTTTGAGGAAAAACCATACAGATTGAGTGGACCTGTCCAGTCAGTGCACGCATTTGTCAGTAATCATGCAGCTCAACTCAGGACAGAAGCTTTGTTACCTATGAAAAACTCTCTGGCTATGTGTGTACGTCTCTATAATAAATTACCAAAAATGTTAAAAACATTAAATTGTAAATGATTTAAAATCCAATTATATAAATGGCTCAATAATAATAATTTCTATAGCTTTAATGATTTTTTAATATGAATTCAATGTAATATATTTCAATGTCATAATTTATCTTTAGTAAGTAAGTTTGCATGCTTTAGTATTAAGCAAAACATGTCCGATCTAATGATTGTTTTATCACTTTATATACCATGTTTTATGCAAATAAAAATATCTTATCTTATCTTATGTGATTTTTGATTTCATGAACCGTTCAAAGCACCCTAGTATACCTACTCCTACCAATTGTTACTGAATATGCACTATTTTACTTATTTACAATACCGATGAGGCCAACCTACTCACTAAACAATAGCACTTTTAGTGTTTTGTTTTTGGATATGATCGTATTTCTCAGTATTCCAGTAAGACGAAGTATAATCATTACTACCACAGTAATATAAAAATCGCAAGGAACAAGTCAACATGGGTTCCATTAATAGAGGTGACAATTTCTGGTGGGCCTAATCGCCGAACAAAAAAAAAACTATCTCGAACAAAATTCTGTCTGTTACTTTGTTGCATCACTTTTAACACGATGTGAAATCGACTTTTGACATCTTGTGATTTCATAGTAGGCAAAAACTAAAACAGTGGGGTCTGTCAGCTTTGAGCCATATACAAATATATACCTACCAAAAAAATAACTTATCAAACAGTGCTACATTATACAAATAACAAGAGATTACTTTGTTACACAATAAAAAAAACTGACGATCATATAAATCATACCAGTTAGTCACTCCAGTAGAATGATTGCTTTTTAATTTGAAACAGACGGAAAAAGTATATGAAACGCGGCTAAAAATGTCCCCTTATTCAATTAGCTTCGATCACCGATGTTATTTTGAGTTTTTTACGATTGTCCTTACGTTTGTAATCGTAAAGATGGATATTTTATGACTTGAGACGTATCACTTAGTGCACGTACGAGTACTTTTAATTCTGTGTTATGGAGTAACATTTCAGTATTAACACGCTGCATATTTTTTATATGTCATGATAACCACAATTTATATTCACTTTATTTTGGAAAATTACGCTGCTCGTTATTTTCATTAGTATGATTTAAATAAAGAACGTTACAATTATTTAAGCGGCGTATTTAACAAAATTTCAGTCGCAATTCGTTATGAAAATCTATTTTCTGACTGTAAACCTATTTAGTGAACTAAACCCCATAATTTATTTTTGTTGTTAAAGCTTCACATCTCGAGTGCATTTTAATTACATCGCATAGTTACGATACTATAAAATTCGTTTCTAATGTTTAATTAATGTCCACATAGATATTTTAGATTCACCAAACGTTTCCGTGCAGCTTATTTAGTTGTGTATTACATTACGTGCTACATTCACATTCTAACGCAACATTGACAGCTCTACTGCAAGTAAACCAACATAAAAAGTAGAAAACACAACCAAACATTTAAAGCACATACTATGTAAAGGCAACTTAGAAAGTCACATCGTAAAAACAAAACATAATCGCAAGTAAAAAAGCTGTAAAAACAAGTGAAATAAACAGCTTGTAATGAAGGCAAAGTTGAGTTTATAAGCTGTTACAAGCTCATGCTTAAAGACGGAAGCTAGAAACAAAGTATGTTATAATGATGCGGTCTGTTTTTGTGCTTGCTCGTTTACCTTCTCACAATGGAGGTTTGACATGGGACTGGGGACCCAGTTGAACGTTTTTTGTCGTAGTTTCGTGTACCCTTTGCGCTTACAGACTTGTTACACGTTAAAAATATGTATTTCAAGTTAATTGGGCGACATGCTGTGTTTGTTTTGTTAATTTTTTACGCTTGAGAGGCTTAAAATGTAGCAATCAAGATCGGAGATTAGACGAAAGTATTTTTCTTTTGAAAGAAAATTGGAGTTAGTAATTGGGTACATAAAAGTGATTCGATTTTTCTGTAATTGTAATGATTTGTGATTCATATAAAAATCTACCTATATTTTGGTATGAGTGAGTCAGGCAAGTACCTATTTAAAAACACAACGCTCGAAGTCGGATTTACAAACAGAAATAAAATTATTCTATTCAGCTACAGGCTCATAACTTCCATCACCATAAAATTTCAATTCAAAAATCGGAAAACAATAAAGTGATCTGGCAATATTAATGAAGTTGCCGAAATTCGTACGTTTTCGGCTGCAGATTTCGGACGAATGGCTGCGGGCGTAAAGGCCTGAGCACTTTAAAATTTATCGAGTTTTCATGTTTCGCGCCGCCACCGTCGCGCGTTGCGCCGGCCGCGGCCCCTCGTTGCGACACTGTCATACAAAGTTCAACGAATGTGCACAGAATTGCTTTTTGGAAATGTAATTTTAAATGTGGAATTCGGTGTCGTTTCTGTTTTTGTTACGGGTTAAAGCGAAGGTAATGAGGCGTTTTCTAAGTTTCAGTTGCTCCATTTAATACGGCAATTCTAAACCAGATAAAATATCTTTGGATGATGCATCAAAAATTGGAACAACTTTGCTAACGTTATTCCAATATTTATATGACGACAAGGTTGGCGCAGTGGTTAAGCAATTGACTGCTGCGTTACGTGTCGCGGGTTCGATCCCCGCACGGAACAAATATTTGTATGACCTGCAAGTTGTTGTTCCGGGTCTGGCTGTTTGTGTATGTAAGTTTAAATGTTTGTAAACGCACCCACGATACAGGAGACATTCCTAGTGTGGGGCAAACTTTAAAAAAAAAATTAAGCAGATTTTCAACAAAAAATTGTCCTTTAAAAACTCTAGTCGGACTGAAAAATAAATAAATTATATATTATAATATGCACGACACAAATTTGAAAACATTCTAATAAAAGGTAAGTAAGTACATATAAAAGAAACCACATTAGAATGAGGGATCATTACTTAGTAGTCTGTGTCGCTCGCATTTGCACGGTCGGCAGTTTGCTGCCGCACAGCCCGCGCCCCCGGCTATTTCAGGACCACTGTTCTAAATTCAAACTTTTATTATTTCATACTTTTTCCGTAAAATGTGGTTTTAGTGGTTTTAGACATGTATATTTTGGCACATGCTGGGTTTTAATAGAATAAGAAGATGTTCCATTTAAAGCACAATGTTTCCTTTATGTGAAGAATACCAACACAGAATTTATTTTCATGGCATTTTTGTAGCAACATCAGAATTTTATTTTACACGTTCAAAACAATTGCCAAAATTAAGCTGACACATTAGCATTTTCCAACAAATTCGAACTCGACAAAAACTGGAAAAATTCCAACTCACATACACATACCCCGGACCCATACCGTTAATGAGTGCTGAGTTGCCAGTGTTGGTAAAAAGCCGGGGTTGCCAGACAAATAAAGATTTATACAGGACAATGTCTCTTAATTGCGCTGTGTCAGGTGGCCCGAATCATACTGATTGTGAAGTTTTGGAAGTTCAATGTCGGGGCTTGTATGAACGGAGGCTGGTTTTGGATAATAGTTTTTGGGACAACTTTGAAAACTGAGTTCTAACATCGTCTTTCAACAAATGAAACCAAAGCCTTTTTAAGAAATTGAAAAACGTGTTCGATTTCTAAAAAGACACCAATTTCAAAGATAATGAATGTTGGCCAATCTATCTCAGAATGATAGTGAAGTCTACCAATACAAAAATTCGGAACTCCTTGCAAGTACAGACTGTGTTCTCACTTCTATAGCATTATGTTGCTGCTACATCCTTTTCTAGAAACACATTTATCAATTCCAAGATCTATCAAAAACTTACACCGTCACCGTTTCCAAATTACCAAACTTCGACAATATCTCATTCATCGTGTGCGTCATCAACAACCAAATCTACTCCTTATTCTTCGTCAATAAGATTCAAATCTATTCAAAAGTCAGTCCAGTCTTTGCACAAATGTTAGGACACCTCTAACTCCCTCTCGTTAGGTAATCAAATTTGTTTGCTGTGTGCTAACGAGGCTGCAACGGTCAGGACTACAGTCGCCGGTCTGCGTCGTGATTTGCTTGTCAATGTAATGGTACCTGAAGCAATCGATATTGTTTATTAGCTTAGTCACTGTTCTTGATAGATGTCGTCTCATTTTGCTGTATAGAGAATAGTATGAAAACCCAGTTTGGTTCTGAGATGTGAGTCTTCGAGTTTTCATGTTAAACATATTGAACGTGAAATAGTTATAGCTTAAATTAGGTGAAGTGCAATTAGACAAGTCAAATTATATAGCCCCTGTGCTCAGTTGTCAATATCGTGATTAAGCTTTTAAAATATGTTGGTGGCGTTTAGTCTGAATACATCTACTTGGTTATGATTTGATGAGTAAATTCAGATACAGGATTTTTTTTAAACTGGTACCATAATTTCAGCATTATTTCTTTTTTTTGGCACCCTAAACACAAGTTAAATCTTACTTTGGGTGCCAGAGTTCATCGAACACACTCTTTCCTTAGTTGTAACGCTGCGTGGTGTTTAGATAAGTGTTTTTGTACAACAAAAGGTAATAAAAAATCTTTTTTTTTTTTTTGAGTGTGGAAAATTATCAAATAACTTCTCCCGCTCTGAGCGGAGCGGGAGGGCGTGTCAGACTCGTACTGACTAAAACCCGCCCGTGTTCCTTCAGTTGTCTGTGCCAGGGGCCACGGTAATCCATTCTAGACCGCGTATAAATTATTCGTCAGTTACAAAATCAAAAAAATAACTGATTATACATGATGGCCCCGTAGGTATTGCACTTTTCTAAGAAACGGCAGGCTTTTTTTATAACCGATGATATATTTCTACGCTAGGGAGTCTAGAATCAATTATGCTGATTTCAAGGTTACAGTTTGCGCACTGGTTATCTTTTTTTTCTGTATACATTATGTCATCTCGGCCAATCTTAAGTAGGTTTTGCAAATCGTGATCTGGTAGTGTACTTATTGGATATTATATCTATTGTCTTTGCTAAATTGACTGCCAAAGCAAAGCAGCACTGCGCCGTCCTATTGTTCAACTAGATCCCGCTATAAGAATTCATTCTTTTTAAAACAATTGTTAACGAAAAGAAAATCATAGCAGCAAAAATACCGTTAATTTTCACCAACACATCCATATGCAACGCCAATTGTATTCTTTGAACGCATCCGCTCCACACACGGAAATTAATAAAGAGACAAATTAACGGGAAAACAAAAAATTGTGTTCCAAAGTCAATGACACAATGACAGCCATTGTCGACCACTTGTGCCTCATTAGGAAGAAAAAAAAACAATTAAGCTGCCTCCACCTGGACAACTTCATAATGCAGTGCATCAAAATAAAAGTCGTCTTTATGACAATCAATTAGAGGTAGTATTTCTTTGATAATCTCTTCATCATCTGCAGATTGGTGTAGTTCCCCTTCATCGTCATACATACGTCAGTCGCAAAGTACTGGGGCCATTCCTTTATGAGCATTGTGAACTTTAATCCGGTCGTGAATGGCATTGTTTTAAATCACCTACGGGCCAAAGGATCCTGAGTTCTCATTGTGCTGTCGAGTATTGTGCGATGGGTACTTTGATATGGGCGTTTAGGGACGCGACATTACGTATGGAGTTGGGTAATGTATATGTCATTTCTCTGCCAAATATTAGATGGGCCATTTAAAGCCTGAGGCAGAAGTTCCCTATTCAACCATTACAATATTGGGTTTAATAATGAATTTAATTCTAAGTGTTTATTAAAACCATGTAAAATAACTGGGATCTGATTGGTTGTTCTTATTTTTTTTTTAATAAAAAAATAAACAGCAATAATATTAAGGGGCTGACAACAGCTACAGCGCGGTCACAGTCGGACTGCATAGAAAAGAGAAGCGTGATGACACAAAGCTGGTAATTTATTGCAAAATATGAAGCAATTCTCTATTTACAAAGAATCTATTGATTGGACTAAAAAAGTAAAACACTATCACGTTAATATGTTGCTTAAAGAACAATCTGAAAAAAAAAAAAACAGAATGATTGCTTATTAGTATGGTTTTTAATCGTTAAAATAAATTTAAAGAGGTATCTTCGTGACTTTTTTAATCGTACCGAATTAGTTGTATTATGTTTTCAACACACTATCTAACTAGCATATATCCTGAAGAATATCATATATTTTTCTGATTTTGTTTACTGCAGTGGATCATTTAGTTTAGGCATTATAAAACTTGCGTTTAGGTCATGTAGTCCCCTTAAGTTAATAGACTTTCTCAAACTCTCCGACTTTACGTCGAGCAGATAAAAATCATTATGTACTGATAGCACCAGTAACTTGCTTTACTTAATTACGCCAACCTTTTAATATAAACATCGATTTCATTTATCTCGATTCCCCATCGAAACGGCTCTCGCAACTCGAAAGTAACATGTTAATTTACCGGGATCGAGTGATTTGTTAATCTCACAATCGATTTGATCGCTCGGCTCGCAATTAATTCGGTCTGGTTAGCATCGATTTGCGATAAACCTGGGGTTGATTGTCTTGTTGATTAAATGTTGTATTTTTATCTTTTGCTACAGTAATTAATTATATTTTTATTCTTATTTGCTGAGAAAAATAAAAATAATGTTTTCGAAAAGGTCTGAATAACGAAAATACATACCTACAAAAATGGATATGTATATTTTTGCATCTTGAATGTATGCTTATTCTGTCTATAATGTTCCCATTGCTGGGTCACAGGCCTCCTCTCTGTGAGAAGGAGTGGGCCATAATGCACCACACGGGCCCAGTGCGGGTTGGTGGAGGTCACATGCCTTCGAATATGTGGTTCTAGGAAATGCCGGTTTCCTCACGATGTTTTCCTTCACCGATTTCACGCTATCAAAACGGTAAATACACAAAGTAAACTGCCTGGCTGGATTCGAACTCACGACCCACACCTCGTTGGTTGGGGCCGATACCACTGGGCCACCACAGCTCTTAACGAATTTATGAAACAGGCTTTACACGTAATGTTTAAAACCGTAATGCGCTTCCCAAATATCAAACACTTACAAAATAAGACGGTAATAAGAAAGGGCGACCGAGAATCCATCGTCGTAAATTGCCACGGTACATTTTTCAACGAGAATAGTTTAAGAAATCACACTTAACTTGGTTATATGCTCCTTAGAAACGCTCATAAATACAGGGCCGCCCTGAAAAAGGTTTTTTCCTTGAATTTAAAGGATCGCTGTGTACTCGTCGTAAATTTTAGTAATAGTCACTTGTATTTTTGGAGGGAATTCGAAAGTGAATGTTGCGTTACTTAGTACGGATGTGGAGTTTGAAATACGAGCTTTAGCCTGACTATGGACTGGATACAATATTCATAGACAATGTGGAACAAACGAAAAATTCCGCGATAAAACTAAAGCTTTTTAAATCGTTAGAGAAGACAATCCATGTGTGCTTATTGATGATTTAACAAATCTGATTGAGACTAAATATGACGACAGGGAAGAAACGAGAATACTGTTCAAAGAATCTCGAAAGTATCAAACATCGACTGATGACCGTTCACCCGAATAAACAATTGACATTCAGCACTTCGGAGCCTAATCACGTGAAATGGAATTATCTATGCTCTACTGGATCCACTTGAGCTGTTCTGTTTAGCCTGTCTGAAGATGAAGCATCTCCTAATAAAACTCTTAATGATTCAACAGTATCATTTTTAAAACAGTAAAATGACACCAGCACCACCTACTTCCTTATCTTCTAATTTTCGCGACCCCCAACCTGTCTATAACTGTCACAAATCATTAGCCAAATGTCAGAAGAACGCCAGCCAGCAGTATAAAATTCATGCTAATTGCGAGGAGGGGGCATTGACGATGTCACTCGGTAATGGCTTTTAAGAAATGTAATAAATTATTCCACCCGCCGCCGCCAGGTGACGCGCGCCGATGTGTTGGCATGGAACAAGTTATAGGCGAAGGTAAAAAATCGCTGGTAGTCCTGGGTCATGAGCTTTTAGCCTAAAAAATCTTAATTCCCTTTGTTTGCAAACATGGTGGTGTTCTGCGATAGTGAAACTGGAACAGACAGTCTTTGAAAAAGAAAATATAAAAAAAAATATAGGAAAAACAAAATAATATCAAATGAAGTATCAGAGCTTTCGACCATATCCACGAATGCTATTCAAAGTGAAACTTTGGAATCATTATGTACTATCAAATTTTTCGCCGTTCTTGTTTCATTATCGTCGGGTACGGTACGGTATACACACAGATAATTTCGATTTTGTAAATAGGTAATGATGCCCGTTTCAGAATGAATGCTATTGCGTAGCCAAATATTTTACAGCATCCAAAAATAGTCTTGTTCTTGTAAGGTGACAATACCATGTACTATAACTACGTCAGTCCACCATGTGATATTCGTCAGTATTCACCAGTTCCATAAATATTGTAGTCTATTTGGTAGCACTAATTTGTAGCAGCAATATTTTCTAAACCACATCCTTACAGGACCAAAGATCGTTCCTTGCGCCACACTATGTTTTCAGACGTACGTCGTGCTCTTATCGTTCCCGGAATTCGTCTTTTACTAAGTAATTTAAAAAAAATATATGTCTTTTAGGGGCTACATTGTTTGCTTTAATCATTGTGAGCGATTTACTGTGTACATAGATATTTATGTGTGTTCAGATGATCGATACGCTACTTAGTAGTGATGTGCTTGGGTGGCTTTTAATTGAGAGTAACTTCTGTTGGTTTCCGTTTTAGATGTTTATTTGTGGTTTCAGAGTATCACATCCATCTCAAATGGATATGTTTATGCGGGTCAGGAATAAAAATTTTGTTGGATCTCGCAGTTATAAACGAATTTCTCATTTAAAGGCCCATGTCTTTATCAACCACTGCAACAAGATCAGAAGTACACAAGACATATTTTCAAAATTAAAAGGATTACAAAAAGGGATTTGATTGTTTATATAAAAACTTTATAGTCGATAACCTTCTTCTAAGGAATGGCTGAAAAAAAACTGTGTAAATAAAAACACTCTATTTCAAATTGCTGTCTTACGATTGACTTTTTTGTTTCTGTTTTTGTTTCCTCATTTAATTCTTGATCGATGAATTTTGATTCAAAAGCCTAAGTGTCTACAGTACGTAAACTTTCCTCATCGTGCCTCTTTCACCTGAAGAATGTGCAAGAATCATGGCTCTTCTGGAACTAGGCATCAGTATAATTTGTACTGCAAAAATGGTGGGTGTAACATTAAGAACGGTCCGGCAGGTTAAGCGAAGGTCCGAAGACACTGAAAACCATCTGAGGAGACCTTGTAATGGCAGACCCAAATGCACTAGTACCCGAGAAGAACGCTATATTGTCTCCACTGTGTTGAGAAATCGCGACCTCAATGCAATTGAAGTCCAGCAACAGCTTCTTCAGACCCGAAGAGACTATATTAGTGACAGTACAGTCAGAACAAGACTTGATTGAAGACCCCAAACTTAAGAGAGGGCATCGAGTAGCGAGACTGCGCTACGCCCGTGAACGCATACAGTGGAGTGAAGAAGAACGGGCAAGAGTTTTGTTCACTGATGAGTCTCAATTCTAACTATTCACTTCCGATGGAAGGCGAAGAGTAAATAGGTAAATGATAAATGATTTTATTTCTGTAAGTAGGTTTGAACAAACACTTTTACACGTCAATCATATTTTTTTTAAACTAGATGGGGTCGGCGTTTCCTATCTGACTACTCTGAGAAGAAAGGCCGAAACAAACTCAGAGGTCACAGTCTCTTTTAAAGTCCAGACAAAATCTTGGTCAGGTCATGTGAAAGCTATGTAGATCGGTGTCTGCAATGGTCTTTTGAGGAAAGAACCACACAGATTGAGTGGACCTGTCCAGTCAGTGCACGCAATTGTCAGTAATCGTGCAGCTCAACTTAGACTCAAGGAGCTCAACGATTCGACGAACAATACCAAAGAAAGGACATTTGAGTAGGCCGCATAAATTACTCAAACTGCCAGATCATGATTACGTTGAGAAAAATACAAAAATAAATATAAATAAATCAATGACCGACATAGTTCTCACATTCACAATAATTAGAATAATATCATAATAATCTTTGAGGACCATGTAGATTTGTGTCTGAAATGGTCTTTTGAGGAAAGAACCACACAGATTGAGTGGACCTGTCCAGTCAGTGCACGCATTTGTCAGTAACCGTGCAGCTCAACTCAGAACTTAAGGAGCTCAACGATTCGACGAACAATAGCAAGGCGACCTAGTGAGCGATACATTCAAGCCTGCGTCACAGAAAGAGTCCAATACTCTGGAGCCTCTGTACATGTATGGGCTGGCATCAACTAGATGGCCAGAGCCATCAAGAATACCTGATCTTAACCCAATCGAATAAGCCCGGGATAAACTTGGGAAGCTGGTCAGAAGCTACAGACCACCTCAATTCACCTTCCAAATAATTCCAAAATTTTAATTACATTTTTTTTTCTTCTAAGCATGGGACCCCAACATCGCCTCCGAAACCTCGTCTTCATTATGCCAAACCGGCTCGAAGCTGTAATCTGAGCCCGAGGAGGCAATACCAGTTATTAAAATGTAAATAAGGCACATAACATATATTTTTGCCAGTAACTTGTAAGTGCTATTATTTGGTTTTTATATTTTTTTTAAGTTAAATACGTTACTAATGTACTCGTATACGAACTATAATTTCAAAGAAAGTTGATGAAATTTGCTATATACCTAAAAGGTTTTTAGAACACAAAACTGACTTCAATTATAGTTTAGGAAAACTTCCAATTTTAAAAGTGTGGTTCTAAGTTTTGAAAGCCAGTGTAGTATAAAAAGTGTTGTAGAAAGAAAGCAAAAGTTTCGAATACGGATCTCTCTGATTGAATTATAAAAATGCTCTGCAATATATGGATTTAAGATCATTACAGGTGAACTATAAGGATACAACCTGTCCCATTGGACCTCAGAAGCGCATGTTCCCACTCAATTACCAACATTCTATCAAACTCCCTCACGATCACCTTCCAAATAAATGTTTCCCAGCTAAATAAAGACCTCCTCACACGCGTACCTAAGGGACGCATCAATTCTATTTAATAATTAAGGTTGTCACGTTGCGTGTGTCTCAACGAGGGAAGAGATCCGTGTGCGTAGACCTTTGTCACACCGTTAATTACCTCAAACTTGGAGATGGATTAATTTTATATGACTTTCGTGCTAGTGGTTTATTGGTTGTTCGGAATTGGTAATCGCTGAGTCGATTCCTTGTTTTTGTGTGTACAAATTAGGATGGTAATCAATGATTCTATTTACCAAAGTTTACCTTCATTTCTGACTGAAATACTCAATTAACTTCTGGAAATATGAAACCAATATTTGAATGCGACTTCTGAGCACGTACTAGGAATATATATATGTGTGTATTAGTAATTACTAAAATTGGAGTATTATCAGGTCCACTTCATGAGAACTAGTTTTCTAAGCTATTCCTATGATCTAACCCTGATACACCAATATTAAAAACAATACAATAAACCGCCTAAATATCCGTTAAAACATTTAAAACAGATTGCGTAAAATCGTCCTACGTCTCCCCTGGTTCCATTTGACCAAGCATTGAGTTCCACCATGGTAAATCATCACCCTTCTGCTTACCTCCATTTGCGAAATAGCCGTCCGCCTATTAAATGTCGATTTTTCACGTAAAGACCAGTCCCTTCTGTACCCTGGCGCCCTGCCTCCCCTGTCTTGAAGGGAAACAGTTGATATTTGAAGGAGCCTTTTAGGGTTGAATTTTCTTTCGTAACTTTCTTTGAATTTAAATGTATTGAGTTTTGAAATACTTCTTTCGAACCTTTTTTCTTGGAGCGAATGTGAATGACATGGAAGAAAAATTGTGAATTATTTTGAACGAAAAGCTTAGCTGATTTTACCTACATGTTTTTCAACGCGTTGCTGTCATATCGGTAGTAACTAAAATAACTAGTAATAATTAATTTATAGCACAAACACCTAATATTGGATCAATGTTCGCAACGTTTTCCATCAGAATTCTAACCGTTCCATGTGTCAAACTCGTTGTTCAACATAAGCCTACCTCCATAAAAGCTATAAAACAAAACCGTCCAAATCCACCCATTCCGATGAAGGAAGTACAGATTTCCATACATGATTCATTTCGGCTGTGAACTGCTCAGTTTAAAACTGGCGTGCAACGTCACAACGTCACGTGGCACACAGGCCTGTGACGTGTCAGGAAGTGGCACGCAGGAAGTCAGGGGAAACATTCACTGCTGGGGTACGGCCGGCGCAAGGCAAAGGAAAATGTCGGGAAAATTGTTGCTGTGAACAAGAACTAAGTTACACTAATTCGGAATGATCACGATTAAGAATGTCAGATTCCGTCCCAAAAGCTTTTTTCTAATGCAATAGTTTTTGGTGACCATATAGGTCATACTAGTGCACTTAATTTTAACCCAGTTGATGGTCGTTAGTTTCGGAGCTAACGGCCATCAACTGGGTTAAACTAGGCTGATTAGACAAAGCCCCCGGGAGGTCTTGTCTGATCAGCCTAGTTTGATGTTATAGCAGTTGTAGATAGTGAAGTTTTTGGGGTAGGTAGTTGATTGTCAACGGCAAATCTGTTTCGGTTTTCAATCTGACAGTCTCTTCTATAAGTTAAGAACCACTCGGGCCTACTCAGTTTTTTCTCATTACTGTCTTCCACTAACAAACTACCTATCGCCATCTTCTCATACCTCACAAATAAGAAAGCAGAAGTATTAAGTTCGCCGCCATTTTGAGATTACTAGCGGACTGTGTGCGGCGCGACTTAATTTATTGCCCTCCAAAGTGTTTGAATTGTTAATGCTACGTTCTACTTACAATGTCGGAAGTGCACCTTTACTGTATTTATTTTTATTTACTCAACGATTGTTCCGTCTGGCTTGCAATGATTTAGATGTAGGATATCGTTTTTTATCTTGAGCATATGGACTGTCATTATATTCCAGTGTTGTTATTGATCGGTTATCTCTCTGCGACTATAAATAAGTGTGTTATGATGTAAGATGTTATTTAAATCTGCGTCGTTTAAACTGTTTAGTTTGTCCTCACCATTAGTACAGGCTACTTCTTATATTGGATTTTTTCATATTTCTTGGCCATCATCAACTTTCTACCGCTGTACATTAGTACAAGTTATTTTAACTTGCTTCAAGGTTCCCTATCTTATGACCTAGGTACTGCAAAAGTCTATGACAGCTTATTATAGTCTTACGGGTGTAAAGCATTCACCTTTACACAGATACTATTATTCAAATACATCATTAACGATTCTGTAGGTAGATCAAACCAAAGTTATTTCAGAAGCATATTCCTCTGTTAATGTAACGGCTGAATTCGCTACAATCTGTATTATCTACAATACCTTGATGTTTGTCTGAATCATTAAGAATGTAACAAGTTTGTGCCTTAGTCTAAACTTTACAAATACGATATGAATATTCATCTGTTCCAAATATTCTTTGACTCCAAACTTAAGGGTTTCGTTGTCAAGTGTCAAATTAAGTCAAAACTAACACGATTATGATCAAAGTATGATGGAGCCAGAACTATGTTTTTAATTTCGTAATGGTTTCCTCTGGGATTGCCCTCAGAATACAATAGTGACGTACAAGGGACGCTCCGGGGTTGCTCTTCTCTTGTTATTTTATTATTCGTTTTTAACTTCAACGGTAAGCATATTCTGTGGGTAAACTGGCATTGGTAGATTGTAGGAGTTAACAATGCTGCTAATCACTTTAAAAGTGTGAAGGGTGGCAAATAAACATAGAATTTTATTCGTTGACTTTTAAAAGTAACTGCTTTTGAGACTCAATTTATCTTACTTTTACCAAGGTGATAAAGTAACGTGTTCATTAGACGTAAAGCTGCATATTCAAGGTCCAAATTCAGGTTCCAGTTTTAATCTATATGCTAAACCAAGTTATGATACCTATCTCATGCAGTCTTCTTCAGTCTTTGTTTCATAGCCCTCCGGTTGAATGAAAGCCTCTACTTACAAACATTTTGCAGCTCATTATTTCTTACTTACCTTACATCTGTAACTCCTACGCATTATCTTCTTGTGTGATTCCCAAAAGATCAAGAAAGTATCCAACGAAATACATAAAAAAAATGCACGGACAGGCATACGTTAATTCAATTTTATGTATAGATCAATTTGAGTGAAGTAGAGTCGTGAGTCGCCCGGGGGACTTCAATAAAAAACCACTTTATTCTGGTCCTTTTATGTAATAGGTATTTCATTATAATGATAATTTCCCATTCTCCTTATTTATGTAGGTATACAGGGTGGCAGGGACATCGACACCCAAACTGAAACCATAAATTCAGTACATGCTGTAAGACTGTGGAATGCACTCCCGCCTAGCATTCGTGATTTAAATACTATTTCTCTATTTAAATTTCGATTAAAAGAGCATTACCTTTCCTCTATACTGTGAGTATTTATATATATATATAAATATATATATGCTTATATATTTTAGCATTATGTATTTATTTAAGTATACATGTTAATTATTTAGGTATATTTAATATTTTAGCTTTAGATTTCACACATTCATATTTTTCTCTTCTTGTTCTCACGCACTATTGTCTACGTTTCTTTTTTACTTCTCCTTTCGCAGGTCTGCTGGAAGAAATTTCTTAAGAAATAAGCAGTACCTTTGTACTCAATTTATAATTATGTCTTATCTCATGTATTTTATTGTGTGTACATAAATAATAAAATAAATAAATAAATACATGATTCTTTAACGCCCCGCGTTGTTTATCGTCAGTTATCAAAAATTTTCACCTGCTATTTCATAGAAAAGTGCAATACCTACGCGGTCAAAATGTATGGCAGAGCTATATTTTTATTAATGACCGTCGAAAATATCAACGCAGGGGATTCAGAATGAAAGGCCCGGGTGTCACCATTGTGTGGATCGCCCGGAGGACACGGTGGGGCATACGGTGGAGGTCTGCCCGGCTTGGGCGGAGCACCGCCGTGTCCTCGTGGAGGCGATTGGCAGTGGCGATCTCTCGTTCGGCCCTGGTCCAGTCCATGGTACGGAGGAGAGTATGGGAAGCCGGCACCTTCTTCTGCAAAGCAGTAATGCTCCCGAAGGAGGCGGAACGCGTGAGGGAGAGGCAAAGTTCGCGCCCTCGCGTCCCTAGTCGCCGCAGGAGACGCCCTAAGCGTCGGGAATCCCAGGCCGATTCCCGGCCACCGTAGGCGCGGCGCTTGCGAAAGGCGAGCAATAGATAGCTCGCCGTCCGATAAGGTCCAGGCCCGGGTTGACGGCGCGTTGTGTTCCACACGCGCCTCAAAGATATGTCAGCACCAATGACGGGGTCCGCTAGGGCCAATGCCTGCCAGGGCTGCGGGAAAGTCCGAAAGGGTTACCGTGGCCCCTGGCACAGGCAACTGAAGGAACGCGGGTGGGTTTTAGTCAGTAAGAGTCTGACACGCCATCCCGCTCCGCCCAGAGCAGGACAAGTTTTTTGATGAACAAAGGGGGGTTCAGAATCATCTAAATGCTTGGTATCAGTTTGTGCGTCGATATCCCTGCCACCCTGGAAAGGAAAATCGGTACAAGAAATGTACAGATGAAAATCAAAACGTACCTGATAGGTGCATAATGATCATTGGTAACAATCAATTCTTTGTTTGCTCTTTTCTAGCCAAAGGGAAAGAGGTTCTAGTGAATAATAGTCAGATATCACTGTAAGGGCGATCGTACACCACACGTAAACAGGACGTTAACGAGAACGAGATGACGGCGCCGAAGTAGCTACACACACAGTTACATACTATAGCCGCGTGTCCACCGAACGCCGCCGTCACCAGGACGTCACGCTCGGTTCGAATAATCTCGTGTCTCATTGACGTCATACTGACGGTGACGGGCGAACAAACGGAGTCATACAATAATTATGTTAATCATAACATTTTTACTACGCTCGATTACCGAAATGTTGTATCTGTAGGTATAGCTTTAATCTGGAACATTTACTTACAAAGATAAATCCAAGCTCTCTGTAGAATCAATAAATATTAAGTTAAGTCTTAAATGTTCAGGTTTGGAAGTCCGAGAGCTGCGTCTATGTAGGCTTTCCGAAGCACTGGGGTATCCAACCGCCGCCAACTTCTAAACTCCGGTTAAGCCGTTGGTCCTGCGCCTCATCTCTCTCCGGTCGTGTCGGGTTGCTGTTCTATCGGATTATGAGAGTCAGGGAAGAGAGAGAGCACCTGTGTCTGCACATACACTTGTGCACTATAATATTTTCCGCGCCGAAGGCGTTGAGTTTGGCCGCCATGGCCAGAATTCGGTCTGGAGGACTGATATTATTATTTTTATTGTCTCTTTGACATATCTCGGGCCCCTGGGGTCCCGGTCCCCGGACCTTTGGAAGGCGTATGAAGGGCCGAAGCCAACTCGCAGAGGCCCCTTAAACAATTTTAAGCGTTCAAAGTCAATGTCAAAGCATTTTTTTCTAGTAGGCACATAAAAGGCACTTTTGAACGTCAACATTTACCTTAAAATAGAATTGATTCTAGTTGAGGCACCAACCGACGGTTGTCCTTGTATGCACTATGCAAGTGCACCCAAGGACAACCCCCGGTTGGTGCACTACTATAGCAGAACATAGGAACAAAACATATTGAGCTATGGGTTTGGGTGGCTTTAGTGAATTGGTTACCTAGAACTATGTAAGGACTATGTCCATTGCCTGATCAATGCAATGTAATACACGAATAATATGGCAGGGTGTGACTTGCACACTCAATAATGGGCCCCCGAAAACGGTCGCTAGCATATAGTGACGAAGCAACAAGGAGGCAACACTTCCTGAGGTGCTTGAGGAGTGGAGAGGTATTCCACGGCTATCAGGACAATCCCGGAAGTACGGTCAAGATCCCAACCAGCATCTTACTAGAATACTTCATTCCTTCGTGCAGGTTTACTCTTGCGAATCACCACTCAAGCCGGCCAATAAAGGCAAGAATGAGATGGAAGCTAAGTTCCTCGTCAGTGTTCACTCCAGCTCGTCAATAAAGGCGAGCCAGAGATGAGGAACATGACTTCTCTCGGGAGATAGGTGCGTGGGGTCACTAATGCCCAACTGCTCGACACATGTTGCCCTGCGGGTTTATGTATCTCTCTTGGTCTGGCTCCTCACCCTAGACTTGATTCGGCAAAGTAAACTTTACCTGCACGTACCTAGAGTTTAGTGCGTGCAAGTCCCACCACGTCGTCAATGTAGAGATAAGGCGGTGGGGTTATTATTCTAATTATTACTACGTAGGCACGTATTGTCTACTCGTATTAGATGTCTCCACGCTTTATATGTACTTCGTAAGTCTTATTCGCAAATCCGTAATTCCAGAATAGTTCTGCCACTAACTTTATATCTACCAGCAGTAACAAGTTCTCTATTAGGTTTAGCAAGTCGATCTCATCACTTAATAACATTTTATTTTGGTAACGTAGAAAATTGACTTACTTGTAATTCGTTGTATCAGAAAGCCATTTTGGTCGCCCCTAATTATTATCTATAGGCTTCAGTAACGAGAATGTATGATACACACGGACAAATACATCGATCAGCAAGAATGCTCGTCGACAATAACAGGTCAGATAGATACATAGAATAAGTATCTAGAATCAAAATAAGGACATGTCAATTCAGTAGTGAACAACGTTTTTATATGATAAAAGAAGACAAAAATTAAACGTAATTAGTATACTATTTAGGGCTGATTTTTCAATAGGCAGATATCTCTTAACGGAAGAGGACATATTATTGCCGTTTGACAGCATTTGTATAGAAAATATGTCAAACTGTCATTATCTATTACTGTCTATTATTTGTTCTGTTTGTCTATTATTATTAACTGTTATTATCTGACTATTGAAAAATCAGCACTTAGTAAACCAGAGAATGGTCAGCAAATAAACATGATTGAAAGAATGTGTTCAGAACATGAATAAGTGTTTTTCAGAACGATGGATACATCACATCCTTCTCTTATAAGCAAGATGTAGCATCTCTTAAGATGCCATTGCAATAACATACAAACCTAGCCTTTCCTCTCCAATATCTATAACAACAAATCAGGTGAACGGCCCAGCAATCGTCCGACCCTTATGTCCCACGACGAAAGGTAATTGGGCCATCGAAAATTGATCGCATTCTCATCGAGATGCGGGCATTCAGCTGCCTGTTGATATCACGGGACATTAGTCTTTATTAACTTGTCGCTTTTTCTCGCCGTTGACAAATACGAGCCGTTTGATGTGATCATTGATTTATTTATACGGATTCGTTAAAGGAGCAATGTGTTATTATGTTACTTATATTGTTAAGGAATGAGTCGTGTAGATGAAAAACAGCTTCGGTTATTAATATACAAGAGGTATTTTGTTTGTGTTTACAAACTGAGCGATAAAAACCTACTTATACCTACAATGAGGAAAATGGCAAACACCTATTTCAAAAATGCCAGACAGACAGACAGAGAACTAGGTCGTTTGCTGCTCAACCCCCTAGGGAAACACCGTGATAAACGTCCTTATGCAAATGAAGTCATTAAATAAAGCATCGAATGACCCCTAATGTTTTACTTTAAAAAACGTAAACAACTTGAATTGGGTGTTTTATAATCACGCTATATCACAATTAACGTTGTTCACGGCAATACTGAATTAATACGGGAAGTGGGAGCACCCTACTGTTAGTATTAGGGACATAGCCAACAATTGTGGGACTTTTGTGATTATAACCGCCTTATCTTGAATTGACGATTAAATTCCAGTACGGCCGATTGTTGGGACATTTACCCCGTTAGTAAGATATAAGATTGTGCGTTATTACAGTTATTTAGATAGTAAAATAAATTGTATTATTCGAAGTTAGTAATTGAGTTGGTTTTTGAAATCTTTATTGGATCGTTAATGAGAATAATTATGAATTGAAATGAATACATTTCAAAATATGCATAATAAGTGAAACGAGGTAAGAGAGGCGTTTTCCCTGTAGTGGGTCACAAACGGCTCTATATTTTTTAATAATAAAGCTAAAGAGTTTCTTTGCTTGTTTGTTTGAACGCGCTAATCTCCGAAACTATCAGTTGGTTTTGTAAAATTCATAACGCATTAGATAGCCCAATTCTTGAGGAAAGCTATAGGCTATTCACCATCACGCTAGGGCCCTTAGGAGCCGAGCAAAAAGAAAAAGAGTCGGAAAGAATGCTAGGCGGAAACGAAGTAATAGGGCCAGGCCACAACAGTGCGTTGCGGCGTCGCATCGCAAAAATCAACGAAGCCGCACAACGCATCGTGGAAATTTCCGATGCGCTGCCGCAACGTACAAATCTGCGATGCGACAACGCTTTGCCGTTTAGTCGGTGTCACTAGAAACTGAACTGACGGTTAGCGTCTTGTCGTACGATGTCGTATCCGATGAAATTTTTGCGTTGCGACATCGCATCGCATAGCTGTGCAATGTTGTTTTTGCGATGCGACGCCGCAACGCACTGTTGTGGCCTGGCCCATAGGGCTTGTACACAAAACTGCGATGCGACGTCGCATCGTAAAAATCTCGATGTCGCACAATGGATATTATTATTGTATTATATTGTAGTGTGACGTGTTTTTGCGTAGTAGATGATGCGACGGGCGACGAGTAGATGCGACGGGTGTGTCGGGTATACGCTAAAGCTATAAATAATAATAAAATTGAAGCAATGTCTGCGAACAAAGCTTTGTTTAATAGGTACAAAACACGTTTTTACTAACCTTAGTTAGCTTGTAGAGTGGTTGATATTTTTCATCCAGAATAATTACGTTGCAGTAGTAGGTACCTACTTATTTAACCCATTTTTAATATATATGAATTTCAAAAGACCGCCACCAAAGCAAGCTTCACTGCTTATCAATGTCTAAGGTCTTTGATACTTATATCATGTTCATTTAAGATTTTTATTACGGTAGATACATTAAAATTTATATTAATTAATTTACTGACAGACAACGCACAAGCACAGCTCAAGCTTAAGCCGCTGGATCTAGAAACAGTCATGCTTGTTTTACCTAAGAGCTTTCTGCTTAAACAAATCAAGTGAACAGTAAGGAAGAATTATTGAAATTTCATCCCCTACACGAAGAAGATATAAGAAGATGTTGTATGGAAGTCCGTCATTATTGTCGATTGGGAATCCCATAGAGCACTCGGCTTGTAGGCTAATAGGCGAAAAGGGTCCAATCCACAACATGGTCAAAATGAGTTAGGTTCACCAAACTGATGCTAAATATCAATACTATCGGCCAGTTATAAAGATCCAAGCAAAAACAACTGTCTATCACTATTTATCAACCTCAGAACCGACCCAGATGTATGGCACGTTAAAGACGAGAGAAACTGTAATTTATCCAACCGTACAAATTCACATATACCTCTGAAAATACAATACTACGCTTGACTATACTATTAACAATAAAAAACTTGTATTATTTCACACACAACATCATAATATATATTTTTTTTTTAACTTTGCCCCACACTAGGAATTTCTCCCGTATTGTGGGTGCGTTTACAAACATTTAAACTCACATACACAAACAGCCAGACCCGGAACAACTACTTGTAGGTCTTACAAATATTTGATCCGTGCGGGAATCGCACCCGCGACACGCAGCGCAGCAGTCAATCGCTTAACCACTGAGCCAACCGTGCAGTCGTAATTAATACCAATGAAGACATATCTTACTTAACTTAAGAGCGTTTATACCTTATGAGTGGCAACGTCGCAATTTAGTTTCATGTTTCGTGGTTTTCAATTTTTATCATTTAATCGGAGCTATATATGAAAAATCTGTTTAATTAACTTTTTAGAATTATGTGAAAACTGTGTAAAAGGTAAGAAATCATTGCGTTTACAGTTCTATTTATATGCAAATAATACATTGGAAACTTGCAGGGCGTTATTTTCATTGTAAAAACACTTTAAGCATTACGGTTACTTACTTTTTAAACACTTTCATGTAATTCTAAAAAGTTAATTAAACAGATTTTTAAAATATAGCTCCGATTAAATGATAAAAATTGAAAACCACGAAATATGACACTAAATTGTGACGTTGCCACTCATAAGGTATAAACGCTCTTAACACGTCAATATCTCTAAAGTGACTTTACGTGGATTGGATCCTTTTCCTGTAACTACGTCCAATAATTATGAAGGTTAGCACTAATTTCAATACACTAGCTCAACCTGACGCTAACGGCCCATCCCTCGTATATCACTAATAACGTAAAATAGCTTTTAAGTTTTATTAACGCGATGATAACACCACATAATGACCGTTTTATTAATCATAAATTGTACACCTTTACGACTTAATGTTTGAACGTCGCCACTGTAAATATTTTCTGTGACTATCAACGAATTTATGATCATTAAAAATATTTCGTCGACAATCAAGGAGCTGATGTTTGGGTAAGAAGGTAGCTTTTTATGAGGCGATAAAGATCGTTGAAGGAATGAGAGCGGGGATGTTTTAATTTCGGTTAATATTTTGGTCATACATTTTTTTAATAATAATATGAGACAACATCCACACAAGGTCTTCAGGTCCCGAACTAGGTAGAACCTGTACTACAGTAACCTGATGACTGATATACATATACACACCCAGACACAGGTCAAACAGACATGTTCATGCACACAAATGTTTGACTTGTCCGTGGATCAAACCCGGGACCAGCGGCTCAGAAGGCAGGGTCGCTACCAACTGCACCAACCGGTCAGTCAAGAGTATTGAGTTAAGAGCATAACAAGGACCAAAACAATATTTTTTAAAGTTAACTATTATTATTAAGAAAATCGTGTTGACCCTAGCATTACTTTATGCATTTAAAATTGAGTCTTGTTACTATGAAATAAGATTTAATTTTCTTTGGCTCGACTTCCGGTCAGTATTGCAAAATATGAGCATAACATTTGAAAAAATACCTATATTAATAATATATATACAAATTCAAGGGTGACAGCTGTTGAGATGCCTCTTCGCCATTTGTGTTGAAATAACTCTGCAATGTCCGTTTAAATGCATACCGAATGGTATCTTCTTAGTTTAACAACTTAAGTATTTATACCAGTATAGCCACGTGCCGTATTGAAGCTATAAATACTCAACTGTCAAACTAGAATTTAATATTTAATACGATGTAGGAGTAACGAAACGTCATAACGTCGCGTCACGTCGCGAACCCGAGATGAATAATAAACTAGACCTATAATGGAAGGGAATTACTTTATTATTATGTACTAATAGGTACCTATTTGTAGGTAGGTAGGAGTGAATATCAGGGTAATCTAGAGTCGATTGGATACTGGTTTTTCATTGCTTTTTTTTGTATTTTTCTCTCTTAGTTGAATCATGATCTGGCAGTTTGAGTAACTTATGCGGCCTACTCAAATGTCCTTTCTTTCGTATTGTTCGTCGAATCGTTGAGCTCCTTAAGTTCTGAGTTGAGCTGCACGATTGCTGACCACGCGCGCACTGACTGGACAGGTTCACTCAATCTTATGATTCTTTCCTCAAAAAACCATTCCAGACACCGATCTACATAGCCTTCACATGATCTGACCAAGATTCTGTCTGGACTTTAAAAGAGACTGTGACCTCTGAGTTTGTTTCGGCCTTTCTTATCAGAGTAGTCTGATAGGAAACGCCGACCTCATCTAGTTTAAAAAAAATATGATTGACGTGTAAAAGTGTTTGTACAAACCTCAGAACAATAACTACAAACCTACTTACTTACATAAATAAAATCATTTATCATTTACTTACGTTATAATTACAGACTGACATGAATAGGTTTATTGTAAATACCTACTGTAAGCCCAAAGGACTAATACTCCAAAATTGATTTAATGAAAGTATAGTTTTCGGTGTTGGCAACACGGGTAAAAAACCGCCAACACCACGCAAAGGCGAATATGTAAAACACGGTGTGAGACTATCTGCACTTTCTGTAATTCTAATTGGAAACCAAGTAGAAGGACCTTCCTATTCTATCAACGGGTCCTAAGTACCCGTTCACGTGCACCTCGGATGACCTAAGGAATGCCACTGATGCCACAATCAAAATGGCCACTGGGCCCAAACAATATTTAAAAGAAAACAACGACGAGGAAGAGTACCATCGACACGGCAAGAAGAAGAAAATAAAATAAATAATAGTAACTTATTTCTGAAAAAAACACTTTTTTTTCGTTGCTGGTAGTAAAATTCACGTGATCCATACATTTATGTTCGCATGGCTCCACAGAGACCAGATTTTTTTTCACGATTTCCTTATTAGTGCTATAGTAAAAGTTGTTATAATGATGAGTACAATAACCCCTTTTAAGGATCAAAATATAACGGTGTACTTATACTGATAGATTCTGTCAGATCTGATCAGATGTATAAATAGAAATGAAATGCTGTTCGTTGTTAAGCGCATCACTAGAGGACGGCTGGACCGATTTGACGATTTTTTGTTTTAAAATTTTACATAGGATAGGTAATAGTAGGAAATAGGTTTTTATAGAAAGACAAAATCGGAAAACCTTCCCAGAAAATGTTCAAATTTGGAGAAAACTGAACGACCTTTCAATTCTATGGGATTTTTGTATAAATAATTGAGACAGGACAACGTCTGGCGGCGGCGGCGGCGGTGGCATAATGAATGTCTGTTGTTCTCCAGATGTCTTTGCATCGAGAGCCAAGACCCACACACGCAACACACTAAAATATTTAAGAAAAATGTATACGGTACTACATGCCGATTATTATTTACAATCATTTACCAAATAGTTTGCAAGACTTACCACTGACAATGTTTAAAAAAATACTTTTCAAACTATTACTATTTAATAGTTATTTGTTATACAAGAGTGCAAAGTTGCTTTTTAACCGCGTGTTCAATTTTGATGACCGAGCAAGCGAAGGATTCTAAAATTGAATCACGAGCGCAGCGAGTGATTCAAAATTAGAATCCTGAGCGTTAGCGAGGGAATCAAAAGAGCACGAGGTGAAAAATCTTTGCACTCGAGTGCAACACGTAACTTTTCATTCCACCTCAGCGAGGAAATGACTAAATGCAAAAAAAAAACGTTTACAATCACAAGATAGGTACACTTTTATTTCAGTTTAGGTATTAATTACTACATTATGACAGGTAAGTATTACAGAATAATCTTTAAATTATAACAAAATAATACTATGGTATAATTAAGAAAATTTTAAAGTAACGTTGCTACAGTTATTTAAATTGAGTGTAATATTTTTGTTTGGTACTGTAATATTGGTGTTAGTCACTTGTGTACTGTTTTTCGGTAAACTATCTGTCATACTTAATAGTTGTACCGATTCATCGGATTCCCTTGGCGTGAATGTTGGAGAGAGAGGGAGATGGTTAGGTGTTACATAACGGCTTATTTTTGATGTAGAAGGGCCAGTCCAAGGATCCGATTGAGGCTCTTTCAGTGTAATGGCTCCTACGATGCCTTCACATATTTTAGACTTATTTTGGATGGAATCCTCTATGTATCCCTCTACAACTGCATTGGACTTCCAGCCTCCGTGGCGCTTAAGGGACAGGAGATCAGCTCCGGAATCAGCCAAAAGTGTGGCTGAAGTTCGTCGGAAACAATGACCCGTGTACAACAGGGGTTCTGGAAGTTCAAGAAATGTTGCTATTTCTCGTGGGATACTGCCAATTTTATTAGTACCCATAGGCTGTCTAACACACTTTCCATTGCGATACTGTAGAAAAAATCGATTGATTGGAGTGTTAGGCGGGCGTAAGGCTTGATATTTCTCAACAATCGTTACGTATTCCTTGCGAATGACGAAGTTGCGGTCTCTTTTTGTCTTTGTATTAGGTAAATTAATTAATAGTAAGTCATCTGAATGTTTCTCAATGTTTTTGACATTAAGTTGTGTTAGTTCATTAGTTCGACATGCTCCGTTTATTCCAATAATAAGAACAACCTGTAACGTAAAGAGTATTGTAGTAGATAAATGAATAAAATTGATATGAACGCATAATTATGCCTATCAACATCTACTAAGTATACTATTTAATTGAGATTAATATACTTAAGTAGATACTGAATGTGCAACTGACTTACTTTTGCCGCCAAATATACGGAATCGGGTGCTTCGTTAAGAAACTTTTCAATATCAGATACTGTGAAAACCTTCGATTTTTTTGGTTGATGACCAGATGAGGCTCTTTTTAAAAATGCCACTAATTTAGGATAGGTATCGATATGTTTGTCTTTTTTCATCTTTATTGTTGCTTTTAGCATCGAATACGTACTCCATAGAGTGCTTGCTTTCTTGTTCTCGGATAATTCTATAAAATATGCCAGCAAAACGTTTTCTGAGAAAGTTTTGGCTCCTTTTGCTAGTCGCCACGTGTTGAACATATCGTACTGTTTTAAATACTTCTTCTTCGTGATTGTTGAGGGAGAAAGCTCATTTGCGCATTATTAACAGTTTCAGTCAATTCTGTTGGCGTCAAGCAAACTTCCTCGTCGCTAGAATCACTCATTTTAGTTTTTTCACTTGTTTTCAAGTTTCTTGTTTTTAATATAAGGTTTAACAATGACGTGAAAAAATGCCGCGTAAAGAACCGCGTACAAAGCAAATTGAAAAAAGAACACCAAGAAGGTTCCGAGTCTGAGTTTTTAACAAATTAAAAAAAAGTTGTATGATATATTCGGCACCATAGAGGTAGCAGTAAATAGGTTTAATGTTTTTTTTAATTCACAAACTTAGTGCACACGATGTTCTAAATTCAATTTACTTTATCCTCTAGAGAATAAAAACGGCTTTTCCACTCAGATATTGAAGATTAAAAATACTCTTTCCGAGATGGTGGGATGAAAAAGATATTAAACCGTTAAGAACTATTTAGAAGACAAGTCAATAGAATCTGTAATTTGTAAGTTAGACTAATTGCCATCGCTGATTGTGAATACATTTGCACGCCATGTTATGGCAGGATATGCTGAAACAAATTTTCTACCACCTTATGTACCATATTCTATATAGCAAATAAATATTGCCAAGGTTGCCTGGAAGAGATCGCAGAAAACGATAAGGCCGCCCATTGTATATTAAGTAGTGTTCAATTTTATTTTTGTTGTTTTTTGTGGTGTACAATAAAGAATATATAAATAAATATTTTGTTTTGATTTCATTTGACACACAATTCCTTATCATAGCATTATTATGGTATCCCACAATAAAAGGACCAGTAGCACAAACTACCACTAAGTTCCCTAAGTAGCTCAGAGCACCATAAAGATATTTCCCAATGCACACCGCGTGATCTTGTAACCTTCAAAGAAGCCAGCTAACAGCGTTTATCTCTCAAAGGCACCAGCTACTATGACAGTCTAAACAAACATACTACTTACGTTTCCTTTTTTATATAAACAGAGATATAAATGGATGTGTGCCAGTGCGTTTGTGAAGGGGACAAAGAGAGATAATGAGTGTGAAATAATTTCTTATCTTTTTCACATTCTTCATTTTCAACCCTGATGACTAAGAGAAGAGCACGGAGATATTGAAAGAATCACTAGACTTGGTAGAGAGATTCTTTCAATGACACATGAGCCCGTACATGTCTAGTGTCGTGTTACAGGATCCGTAATTGTACCTTTAGCTTTAAGACAATGTAACAGCAAAACATTACATTATATAGTGTATATTTATCCATTTCGATAACGGCGACCCATTACAATTATTATTTCCTAGCGTGTGCCCTTTTATGATTCGCCAGACCGAATTTTTTTAAACACCCATATCGCTTATCAGCCTATAATGTTCCCACTGTTGGGACACAGGCCTCATCCTGGTGAGAGGGAATGGGCCAGTGCGGGTTGGTAGATGTCACATGTCTTCGAATTTTTGGTTCTAGGACATGCCGGTTTCCTCAGGATGTTTTCCTTTACCATTTTGAGAGCAGGAGTGATGAAATAAATAACACAAAGTAAAGCGCCTGTCTGGGTTCGAACCTACGACCTACAACTCGTAAGTAGCGGTCATTACCACTAGGTCACCACTGCTCACTTGCTTAAATACCCGGTCACAACGAATGCAATAGAGTTGGCCGGTAAAGTTAAGGTTATGTATAGGAGGGCTTAGATCTCTCTTTACGTGTTAGGCGTTTCTCGGCTAGTGTATCGAGGCGCTTTTACAACGGCGACATCGACATCGATCGAGGTGACATTACACTATCAAATGCAAATAAAGATACGAATATGAATATGATTTCTCAATGTGATATTGCTGTAATAGACATTTTGACCCAGAATATCACCATTATACATTGTTTCCGTATACGAAATAAACTCCGATTTCAGTAACCATAAGCTAAAAAGACGAAAAGCTTTGCCAAAGTACCAATCCAATTTTTGAATAACTCTTGTCATCGAATTGGCTGTCACAAAGATTTTGACATGTTATTTATGTTGTGACGAATGATTTTTATCGCGAGGCTCCCAGACAAATTACAAACGTGCGCGCTCATATTACATATAGGCATTAGTCACTCTTAATTACATAAGAAACCCATCTCACATGAAGTCTAATATCGATATAATATATAGGTACGTAGGTAGTTACTTAGGTATAATACAATGTGATGTTCCTTAAACAGACATTTTGACCAAAAATTCACCACAGTGCGCCATATTTGCTTTCCATAAAGGAAATAAACTCGACCATAAGTTCCAATGACAAAAAGCTTAGCCAAACTGCCAATCCAATTGTTGAATAATTCAAGATATCAATTGGCTATCACAAAGATTTCGACATCTTATGTGTTGTGACGAATATGTGTATGGGAACCACGCGGTTAGTGTCATATGACACTAACCGCGTGGTTCCCATACAAATTACAAACGTGCGCGATCATATTATATGTATGGAGACATTAGTCACCCTTATATACCCTTAGTAATACGTAAGAAACCCATCTCCCATGAAGTCTAATGTCGATATAATCGTACGTACCTAAGTATAGTAGATTCGTGCAGTAAAGTTCAAGTAAAGTAGCGCCGAGGGGCGTCGACGCGTCGCGTGGAACGGATTCGGATCAGCGCGCCGAAAAATGACGCGTTCCGCTCTCAGCTGGGTTGTAAAGTTCGTTTTAGTTTTAGGTATGTTTCTTGAAGTTCAACATGTTCAAACACATACTCATTTTGCCTTTGTAGGTTTACTTATTATTCTACATAGACAAGTGGCAATTACTATCAAAGCTATAACGACTTTTAAAAGAATTGACACAAGCTTTTCGGTAGTTTATGTCAATGCAATGCATTTTTGACCCTTCCGTTATCGTTATTGCTGATATTACTCTTACATTGTCACTTTATCTCGGCCCTTTAATACATAAGTGCCGTATGCTATGCAGTCTGTTACCCTTAATACGGCTTTAGGTTTTGGATGCGTCGTTATTCATCTATACATCTAAGTAATACAAATAAATAAATTTGAAGTGTCTGTTTGTAATTTCAAAATAACAGCTTTTTACTAAATGCATATGAAATAATATACGGTATTAATAACAATAAAAAGATCAAAAAATTCGTCTGCCTGTCTGTCGGCTTGTTCCAGTTAATCTCCGAAACCGCTGTACCGATATTGACAGGGCTTTCTCTGGCAGATGGCTGATGTTATAAGGAGTAACATAGGCTTCTGGTAGCACGTTCCTGTGGGTTATTTTCCGACATCACGCGGGCGATGGCGCGGGTAGCAGCTAATTTATTATAAGGTACATTAAAATGATGATGATGACCCGCCACACCATTCTAAGCCGCTGCTACTCTTGACAGTCAGAATCGGCAGTGGCGACTAACCAGAAAAGCGCCGAGACAGTGAAAGTGGTCCCAGAGAAATG
This sequence comes from Brachylomia viminalis, assembly GCA_937001585.2. Classification (NCBI taxonomy): domain Eukaryota; kingdom Metazoa; phylum Arthropoda; class Insecta; order Lepidoptera; family Noctuidae; genus Brachylomia; species Brachylomia viminalis. Next base: position 4,312,621 of record OW443302.2, on the reverse strand, counting down.
ATTCAACTATATTTAACATTACAACAAACTTCTGTATCCATTTCATTTCAAAAAGAAAGAGCTCAGCTGACGTGATACCTTGTGGTACTGCTTTACCGACTGTGACCAGGAATATTCACTTACGTCAAGTCAATATTATCAACCGTATATCCCCCTGACTACATGACTCAAACAAAAAGCATGCTACGAATCAGTGGAGCTTCCGTCCACGTTAAATGAACTCATTAAGTTGTTTAATCAGTTGTAAAGACTTTATTATTTTAATGCAGGAACATCCGGTTCTGTATGGATACGTTTTATTACTTATATCTCTATTGTAATTATGGAGAGTCACCCCTGGTTTGTTTTAGGAAGGATACTTTAATGGCTGTAACCGGCCTCTTGTATAAAAAAATTCAAGTTTATTCAGCATTATCATAGACAGAGAGAGACAGTCTCTAAGCGACAGAGGATTTTTTCTCAAAAATAAATTGTTTTCACTGTCATGAAGACAACGAGAGAAACGTCATTCACCATTAGGCCCTGTCGAGCTATTCTGTAACAATCTCACCGTGAAAACTTAGGTGAAGTGAGCATGAAGTGAGTTGTCGATAGTGTCAATCCCTAGCATCAGGTGGAGTGATAGCTCACTTCACTTAAGTTTTCACGGTGAGATTGTTACGGAATCGACCGGCTGTTCATCTAGCTTGTATAGACAACAAAGCACAAGCCTGACTTAGGGCGCTAATGTAAAGTACCCTTTGGACAGAATAGACCCCCACTTTGTTAATCAATTTCCAAAGTACAGACAACTAAACGCCTGTACAAAAGCAATTTCGCGAGAAAAAACTCACAACAATGTGAATTTTATATGAGATCTTTATCATTTTCTTGTTAGTCCCGGCAAGACAAATAAATAATCATAAAACCATTAAAAACAAAATACAATTTAAATGCAAATTCGTAACAAGTGAACGTTCTAAAATTCCATACGAAACTGAACGGAACAGCTAATTTCAAATTGTTTGAAACTCGTAAAATCGGGCGCTTGCCATTTTATAGACAAAAGAAAGCACTAAAAAGCGAATGTAACGTTCGCAACACATCTAATTTAGATAAAGAGTTTGAGATAAACGGTACAAATCACTGTACACAAAAACTACTTTGCATAGGTCTTTTCAGATGCAAATAGCTGTATTAAATTTGCAATTTAGACCCCGACAACGCACTGGGGTGTGGTCCAAGGTGCAAGAGTTGTTGAAAATAAGGCTAAAACGCTCTTGAGAATTTCAGTTCTGTTTTTCATAAACCCATTATTTCAGTTTGCCACAGATAAAAATTAACTGTTTGTTGTTCTGAAATGATAAATCCGTGAATAACCATAACAAAATCAAAAATTTCGTGCTCAGCATTTTCTTATGTATTTCTTGTTTCTTGTTGTGCCTGACACGTGATTTGTGAACTTGTAATTCATCATCCACAGCCCCACTTCACCCACTGCTGAGTAGTGCATAGGCCATCTTTTCTTGTGTCAATCTCATCCAGATTCTACCCGCGATGGCAACAATTTCGTCCGCCCATCTCGCAGCCGGACGACAACCTGCAATCACTGCGCCTTGCCAAATGTCCTGCCTAACTCCGTAACCCATCCATAACCAGTCATTCCATAACTCGTTTTCCGATATCGTAAACCTTCGTACGACTTCGGATCTCGAAGTTTGGAACTCGGTCTTTAAGCCTTATGCCAAGCATGGAACGCTCCATGGCTCTCTGTGCAACTCTCACCCTGTACGCAGCCTACTGCGTGAGCCTAACTTGTAATAACGTACATTTATTTATACAACGTAAAACATAACTAACGCAGGACCTCATACACCCCAATTAGAAAGCATTCAAAAATGACCAAAAAAAATTGTTTTAAAGCTAATTATTATTATTAAGAAAATCGTGTTGACCCTAGCATAACGTTATGCCTTTAAAATTAAGTCTTATAGCCTTGCAATAAGATTTAATTTTCTTTGGCTAAATTGACGGTCATTATGGCAAAAAACATAATTTTTGAAAAAAATACCTATGTATTAAGAGTTACTGCAATGGATACAGTAGTCAATTATGAGCGAACTACTTTTAGGTCTTGCGTTTATTCTGTTACACGTATTATATTAAAATCTTGTAAAAGACATGCGATATGCAACAAAGAATTGAATTGTCATCATTATAATGAATTTTGTCATCCACTCGACCAATCTCATGAAATCAGTAAATATAAATCTTGCAGCAAAAATATCTATGTCTATCCACAGTATCTACTAAGAATTAAGGACAGTAAGGAACTCTTGTTACCTCCTTTAACTTACACCAGCACATCCGCTGGCAGCGCGTCGAGCCGCCAGTACCTTTAGACAATGAAGACATCCCATTGTGATGCTATACGTTGTATGCCTCCCTGGTACACGCTGACAGTACTGACCGTAAAATTGATCGTGCTTTATCATGGCTCAGTGTTGATTTGTAGACGGACAGGTCGTCAATGCATTTGAATGGACAGGCATTGATTGAGCTTGAATAAACCAAGCTTATTTTATTGTTATGCTTTATGTTTTATGTATCTCTGGTACACGGTGACATTTGCAGGTACTCTTTGTTAATTTCTTTACAGACACGTCTATGTTCTATGTTGGAGGGTTTGGTTTCCGCACTTAGTCCTTCAGGTGGATCATTGTGCGTGGGCCATGGCGGTCGTCGGTGTTTATTCCAACCAGCCCACCTCCCTCCAGAAGCTTATTATACCTCCTGATCTGTTAAAAACCTCTGTGTAAGATCTGGGTGGCCCCCCTATAGACAGGTATGGAAAGGAATGGATTTGTTTGGCTGAGAATAAATGTGATTGATACAAAGTTCTTTGCGCCAGCGTGTGGGCACTAAACGCTGTACCTATCCAAACCAATTCTTAAGTAATTCCTTACTGTCGCCTTTCGTGATGTTATCCACTATAAATTATAGCTATTCTTAAACAACACTTAGTCACTCCCAAAAACTTTCAGCGATCATCTAAATTATATTCCCCTAGCATGGGAAACAAAACACTTAACAACAAAACCGCTCTCTTTTCGCAAAACCTCACATTACAGAAGAAAAATAGCAATCCAGTTAGGCATCGGAAATGGAGGAGAAATGTCACCATAAGGATAATCTACGTAAGATAATTTCCACTCAAGTGGTTCGATGTCTTCGGCCGGAGGTCAGTGAGTAACGCCACGGGGTGCGCAAACTGATGGGGACTTAGCAGGAATCTCTTAATTTATAGCCACGTTGAGATTTGTGGGGCAAATGAGAGGTTGAAGCGGGGAGTTGGCCACACGTGTGCCCTGGAGGAACTTAAAAGTTACCGAGATTTTCTTTGTCGGGACATTGTGGAGCAACACACGCATTTCAAACGTTCTAACATCATATGCAGCGACTACGTTGTAGTCTGGCCGTATTAGTGGTTTTCTATGAGACAAAGGCCTTTCCTGTGCTTGTACTTAAGCGATCCTCCGCTTTCTACAATCAGTCTACACCGGCTGTCCTGTTTCAAACGATTGCTCTTTGTCATGTCACGGAGCAATTTAAGTTCAACATTATTTAGCCAGTCAGAAGTCACTGAATCTTTATCGGACCGTGTTACTGTCGCTTAAAACTTTAATTACTCTTCTTCGATCCTCATCAATGATCTCATTGGTTGTTACTTTATTTGTACATAGCCGTTTTTTCTCGTTTTTTTTTTCACTTGCGCCATAACACGTTGTTATCTACCGACTCATAGTGGGTGAAATAATCTGATTTGTCCATTTGCCGGTCGCGGGATAGTAACAAACGGTCCTGTGTTCGATTAACACGATTGCTTTTTGTACTCATTGCGTTTATACCGACTTAAATTGACGGTAAATTTATAACGTTTGGATTTAGGGGCACTTAGTCGTTTTAGTTGAGTATTCTTTGCTGTTTTGTTCGCGCTAAAGATTTTAAAATGCTCGTAAATAAATGTAGAGATTGAATTAAGGTATTTGACTTAGAAGGTTTATTTTTCTTCAGCTTTAATATTTTCAGACGCAGTTTTCTCTGTTATAGAAATCTAGCATCAAATTGCATAGCCAGTTTGCACAATTTATTGAAAAAATATTTTTTCAGCAGATTAAATAATAACGTATCAAAATCATATCATATAAAAGAAAAAAATCATTGTTATTATTAATACAACATGCTCATCTTAAAATATATTGAATCAAACTTTGTCAGAGTGCTCTTTTTTCGCGCCTTTGAGAGCATCCTACCAAAACATCACAAAGATACGTTGAGATCTAATTCCTTTGTCTTGTCCTTCAGCATAATAAGGCACGAGCACACCATACGACTATAATAAATACATAGTACGTTATCGCGTCATCCCCCTGTGTGTCACAAATCCGGCAGCATTTGTAACGGACCCGCGGATTATCGGTTCGCCCCGGGCAAAAACAAGAACCCGGACGAAGCACCCGTGGACATAAATTCGCGACAATGATTCATGATCGCCGCGTTCGAAAGTTTTTGCACGAGCGATTAATCGCAGCGACTTTTAGGGAAATCGCTGCAGCGCTTAATGTGGGTGCGTATTATTTTAATGACAGCGCTCCGAGCATAAAAGGTGTTTGGAGATAAAAACCGTTTACTGATTTACCGGTTTATCCTTTTAACTTGAGGTATTATATTCTTTCGTAACAAAATATCGGGCTTCTATTTTGGAGAGGTGATCGTTATATTTATCTTTTTGCAAAATTAGTAAAAGATATGGAAATGGCTTTTACAGATCACCAGTTTTACGACGTATCATGCCCATAAGTCTCCAGATAAGAAATAAATCGCCATGTCTGTATAGAAAGTGCCAAAGCCGCACTATGCTACAGCTTGCATTCGTAATATGCTTTCATATAAAATGGCTGCCAGAGGCTATCTGTTAATTAATATTGTAGTCATACCCGTGACCGCAGTACTACGCGTGAAAAACCTGCAAACAGAACGTGAATAAAACGTGTTTTTATCAGAAAATAGTGCATAAAAGGAGGTGGCTTTAATACCGTATTATTGTTTGCTGTCATTGAAAATGAGACGTGTCTTGAGGCTAACATTGAGTTATTATAAAAAATTCATATATACTTACATTTTAAATTCGAGTTGGCAGTCAACCTACCATCTTTCTGACTGTCCAATCACGTCATGTCAGCATGAGCAATTTTCTTGTTATAAAACAGCTAATGATGAAGACAAGAAGAGCTCTAATTCCTACCAAACTGAATTGTTACTCAACAGCGTCCTTCGTTCCGCATTTTACTGCTCCGCACTAAACATTAATGTCACCACTAGCTAAGCAACTTAATTTAGCCGACTGATCAAACCAGCATCAATCTTTCCGCTCTATCATAAAAAAAGGTTATAAAAATAAGGCGATCTACACGCTTCGACACTTGTTTGTCTCGTTCTTGCATTCGTACTCGCGACCGCACTCGCAGACTCGAGCCCATCCATTTGCGGCGACAGATCAATCACGACTCAACATCAAGCCCGGAATAATGATCCTTTCAACACTTCATGTACACTAAGACACTTATTTTCAACCTTGGATCTTAAGCAATAAGGTTGGAATTTGATTGTAGTGTTTGCAAGTAAAGTAAAGAGGCAATGTGCGTTGTTCCTTTGAGCTATTTAAGCTCGCGCTAAATGATCGACGCGTCATGTTTCTCTTGGACTGAGAGAAAATATACAAGTTCAAATAAGATCTGTCGTTTGTGAATAATGGGGAAAATATGTCCGTTGTGTTCCTTGTGGGTTGTTTACATTTGATGGACGATTTGTATCTATGTAGTATACAAGTTATGTAAGATGAGGTTGGCATACCAGGAGGAAAAATACTGGTATTATAATAATAATAATACATAGTTAGCTAGGTAACCAATACACTATAGCCACCCAAAACCATAGCCCAATATGTTTTGTTCCCATATCCTGCAATAGTCCTGCACCAACCGGGGGTTGTCCTTGGGTGCACTTGCATAGAGCATACAGGGATAATCGTCGGTCGGTGCCACAACGCTTCAAGTGGTCTAAGGGGCCTCTGCGAGTTGGCTTTGGCCCCTTGTACAGTCAGCGTCACGATGTGGTTACCCCCCTTCAAAGTTAATTTTAATACAACTTGGGTACCCAATTGATGCAGCCCACCGTACGCCTTCCAACGGTCCGGGACCCTAGGATCCCGAGATATGTCAAAGACATCAAAAAAATTTAAAATAATAATAATCTTTATTATGAAACACACAAGATTCATGATACACAAGAGCAGACATACAAAATAACAAGGTATATCTACATAAATCTACACAGATCATGTAACCCTGTCTCCTAAACTAGGTAGTCCTGTATCTTAGGAGACAGTGTTAGGCCATACAGGGCGGTTAGTCATGTAGGTATAGCAGCAGCCAGACTATTCCACTGCATCCGGTTAGACTGGAAGCCGACTCCAACATCATTGGGAAAACGCAAGGCGATGATGAAGTTACTCACACGCCGTAGATACTAAATTGTTTCCAGGAAAGCTTGAACTTGTTTTTAGGTTCCAGTTTATTTTCGCAATTTATATGTTTTCAACATTTCAAATTCAATACTCTGAAACCAAATTAAGTAAAGTTTCGCTAAGCACAACGGTTTGTTTCTGCCTAATTTCATCAGAATCGGATCAGAGCTGTTGTTCAGCCATGTAAATATTACTTACAGACAGACTTCTCAAGTTCACATAATTAATTGCAATTTTAACAAACAAATCTGTGGTGTTAAAAAGGGGATAAGTCATAAACGCAATAATGAGATGAGTACTAAACTTAACTCTTTAAACCCTTTTAGTATTTTGCTGTTTCCTGACTAGACTCGATTTGCTATTTGTACTAAATTGTAACACAAATACTGACTTATCTCTTTTTTACCTTAATAGATTTTAATGTTTAGTATCGAATTATGCAAATAACTCGTTTTTCAATATTTATGATGTATCCCTTTTTACCTTAACACGCAGAAACCCCCCCCCCCCACACCCTTTTTCTCCCGTACTATCTTGCCCACAAACAGTTGCTCCACCGACCCGCAGAAATAGAAGCCCTCAAGAAAAACGAACAAAACGCAAGAGGAAACTATAATTCCTTCCCAGTTAAAGTTAACGCAATAAGGATTGTGGAGGTCAATTGGATCTGAACTTTTGAAGAAAGGATATCTTTGCGTTTCCTTTCGGTTAATCTTATGACTTAGCTTGAGTAATTATCGTACTTAATGGTGTTATACAGTTTATCACAGTTAATCTTGCATGTGTCTAGGTTGGACCCTTTTCAATAATTGATGTACGGTATTGAAGCTCAGAAATGGTATGATAATTTACACACACACACACAGACTCACGACTTCTTCTCATGAGGCCAGGCAAATAAAATAAAAAAATGTAATTTTACTTCGTTTACGTTCGTATGTTTACATTCGTTCGTTCGTTCGTGTATGATAATTTAGTTCATCAGAATTTGTAAATTATTCTCTCAATATTTTTGGGTTTATTCTAATTTAAATCTGCCAGTATTTTGTACCTTTGGCTGTTGTACAAAGCGTTGCTGTGAAACCTAATTGTCCACCTTTGCTGGACATAGGGTTGACAAAAGCGTTCGCGTTATTAACTAGACATACCACATTTGGATCACAAATCTTTCAAGTATCCTTGTTACGCCAAGTTTGTCCTTCCACCTTTCCTTAAAGCAGTAATTAAGAAACATAAGATCACCATCAGACGTCCACAACATTCGCAAAGTCTAGAACGACTCTGCAGGATCCAATTGACCTGACCCGAATTGGACTTTTTTCTTCGAAATATCAACTTTAAAAAATAACCCTTCCGCGCGCCTCGCGGTCGTATTTATCCAGCAGTTTGCATAGCATTTATCCGCGCATGGCTGAATAGTCGCCCGAGGCGCCTCAATAAGGCACGCACGCGCCTCGGCCGGCTTTGTCCTCGCCTCAAGTGCAAATAGCCTGGCGTTCTAATTTCAAAATGCCCGCCCTTGAATAGAGTGAGCTTATTTTAGATTTCAGTGGAGATTGTAGTATTTTTTTTAAATCTGCCATCTTTTGTTGTGATGTCTGGTACTGATAAAATGTGCGGTTATATCCTTAGGCTCTGCGCAAACTTACGCAAAACTGTTATGAAAATAATGACGGTGAGCATAACGCAACCAGGCTATTCCGAACTAATACTGATTACCAGAGGTCGGAATTAGGTAAAGTTATTTATGTACTTGCATTGAAATGTTGATATTAATATGGATCTTCCCGGGATTTCTAATGGACAATCCCGTGTGGCCAACAATATTACAAATAAATAATAATAAAAACTTCAGAGATAGACAGACAAATAAAACAAAGATAATAAAATTAACATTAAATTTTTGCGCATTGGAATTTTGCAATTTCGAACGTCCGATGTCGTTGATGTAAATTTGGCAACGTCGCGCGTGCAGTGGTTTAAATTGTGTAAAAGTAAATAGCTTTTTTATTTAATAAATCACTGGATTTTTCTGCTCTTTATAATTAATCTCGGGATTTGAGGCATATCCACTTTATGAACATTTCTTTCGCTGTATGAAATCAGTGTAAGTACATAAATAACTCTACAAATTCCGACCTCTGCTGATTACTGATCAAATAGCTACTTACATTAACAAAATATCATGGTGTAAACATTAAGCCAATTAATAAAAACATTTAAAATCTGGGTATAAAATAACGAAATCACAAAAACCGTTACATGCTCCATTTATTTTTAATTTACGTCAGCCAATCAAAACTTTGATGTTTTTTTAATCAACATTCCGCTTTTAATTATTAATCAAACGGCCGATCCTCTAAAGGGAACATTACAACATCGTATCGTATCTACGTATTAAATACATAATAATAAGTATTATATAGAGAGAAGATTTGATTTTTTGTGTTTGTTTGTTACCCTTTCACGCTAAAATGGCTGAACGGATTTGGATGAAAATTGCACATAAGTAGACCATGACCTGGATTATTAGTACATAGAATACTTTTTATCCCGATATTCCTTTTGAACCGAGTCTTATGCGGGTGAAATATCGGGGCGCAGCTAGTATTGAATAATATTCAAATCAATGCTTATCAAGGGTTTATCAGTTTTTACGAAGCTGAGTGTTTGACAACTTTTAAAGTGTTTTATTTTTATTTAATGTTATTGAATAAATATCTTTGTAAAAATTCTAAGGGCCGCTTGCACCACAAATCAGTTTAGTACATTCAACACTTAAAGAATTTAAAACATCGTGCTACTTCATTACATTGTTTTAAGTTGAGCTGCACGATTACTGACAATTGCGTGCACTGACTGGACAGGTCCTCTCAATCTGTGTGGTTCTTTCCTCAAAAGACCATTTCAGACACCGATCAACATAGCCTTCACATGATCTGACCAAGATTTTGTCTGGACTTTAAAAGAGACTGTGACCTCTGAGTTGGTTTCGGCCTTTCTCCTCAGAGTAGTCAGATAGGAAATGCCGACCTCATATAGTTTTTAAAATACGAATGACGTGTAAAAAAGTGTTTGTTCAAACCTACTTACAGAAATAAAATCATTTATCATTTAATGTATTTATCGATGTCAGGTGTAAGCGGGTCTCTATCTATGATAGCAAAAAGAAACGGAACCCGATTTCTCCTTTCTAATAGGTAAAATTAATGACTGGCCGGTTGGTGCATTTGCAACCCAGGACCAGCGGCTCAGAAGGCAGGGTCGCTACGACCCTGCCTTCTGAGCCGCTGGTCCTGGGTTCGATCCCCGGACAAGTCAAACATTTGTGTGCATGAACATGTCTGTTTGACCTGTGTCTGGGTGTGTTTAAGTTTATAAGTATGTATATATGTATTTATTGTATATGTAATTGGTACACCACTGACTGACCTGCAGTGTTGTGTCTCATTTTCCCTTTAATCCATCCAAAGGTTGTCTGTAAAAGATCGCTTTTAGCGAAAGACCGCTCATTATGTCACCCTATGTAAAATTTATATATTTATATCTGTGATATTTTGGAGTACTTAATAAAGAGTATTCTATTCTATTCTATTATATATCAGTCATCAGGTTACCGTAGTATTCTTTGATCTGTGCCGTAGTACAGGCTCTACCTAGCTCGGGCCCTGAAGACCTAGTGTGAATGTTGTCTCATATTATTATTACTAATTAAAGAGTAGGATCTAAAAAAAAATTACCTATCTCTCTGATGTTCAGCTGTATAAAACGACTATTTTAGTTAATAAACGTTTCAAAAGGCACCATTTTTGCATTAACCCTAACGTGTCATTTATGGCGTTTTCTGATAGGACTACAAAACCACAGGAAGTGTTCTCTGTTGTGCTACATAACACGTCTTAGAAACGTTAAAGCTATGATGGATTTTATTGGCTCCTATACAACGCAACCGCAAAATATCCCATTGTGAATCAAACGGAGTGCCAAAAATTGCTAGCATTTGATGTTACATAGATGAGAGGTAATTTCACATTATACAGGGTTACTTGTATTCGACGTATATAGAGAGACATAAATGTGCTGGTCGACCAGAAGCCCTGTCACTTTACCAGTCAACTTAGTTAAAATACCGGTAATAATAATAAATATGAGACAACATCCACACAAGGTCTTATATCCGTCAGTAGCTAATAGCGGGGCCCAAATTCAACATATTGATCCCCCCATATGTATTTTTCAAAATTTGACAAATAATTCCAAATAGTAAAAAAAAACTACGTACCGAATGGGTAGCATTAATAAAATATATTGTAGCTGGCACTTCAATTAAGCTATGAACATATTTAAGACAACAAAATAATTAAAAAAATGAGCAATTTAAGAATAATATAATAGTTATAATTATATGCAACTGTTGTATATTAAGGGGTATTAAAACTCGAATGATAAACCCATTATCAATCGAGGCGCAGCCGAGTGTGATAATAGTATCACATGAGTGTTTTACTACCTAATTATGTACAGTCGCATACGACACTTTATCTAGACCCATGATATGACTCCTCTATAAAAGATTCTGAAACCATAGGGTGTTTTACAGTGTTCTAAGAACAATATGTTTTTTTTATGTATTAGTAGCAGTAGTAGTTAAACGCGCATGCATGACAATGTTCTTTTTTTGAAATTCATAAAGATACCAAGAATTGAGTAGTGAGAATGTGTCTGTTTGATGAGTAAGGAAGGGATCGAGTTCGAGTTGCATAATTAAAGAAGAATGGCAGAATTATGTCTGGTTTTGTTTTAGCGACCGTAGATATCACAAAAACGAAACAAATTGAATATTTTTTTTATGATTTTTCTATTTTTCACTTTATTTCTTAAAAGCCGGAGTTAATTTATAATATTAAAAGTATATCAATTGCTTCCGATCGAGATACCTACGCGAATTGATGTCATAGATAGTGGTGTTACACGTACAATCAGTATGAATGTTATTATCTGTATCGATTATTAAATGAACGATCGATTCAACTGATCTAGGTGATTCTAGGGTTGGTTGAATTATTAAAATAATTATTTAAATGCAGTTATTCTATCTCTAATCAACTTGATTTGATATTTATGTAATATTACTTTTAAATCCAAAACAAGGAGCATAGGATCGATTCAACGTTGTATCGATTTTACATTGATTTTAATTGCACATCTCTACTTTCATCTTTGACAGTGACTGATTGACAGTTTGATGCTACAGAATTCCTCTGCGTATTCCGTTTCGTTCGTGTTTTGTGTTTATTCGGTTTTCTATTAATACAAACTTCATAATAGAAAAAAATCAATTAGGTTTACTTCATTTGTCCGTAATATCAGTTTTTGTTTGATATCATTTTAATTTATCATTCATAAGTTACCTATAGGTTCGTGTTCACTTTATTCATAACCTAAAAATTCAAACTCCTATATCTTTGTTTTCCGGCTTTTTCGAATTAAAATAGACTCGCTTGTAGATTCTGCTACTAATGCCGAATCTTTAGACATATTTTTTACTACGGGATGCTTCAATTTAATTCCAGACAATATTAAGTAAGGAGATTTGCCATTGTTCTTTAGTACAACATTATAACATTCGTTTGGATGATATTGTGGTTACTATGACACGAGTTGTTTTAATGTGGGCAATAACCTAACTGTTTTAGAGACTTTTATAGAGGATTTATAGCATGGGTATAAATGGGCATGGGTATGGGTATGGTATGGGTGGGTGGGTGTGGTATAATAAGATTTAATAATATCTTACCAATATTTTCATCTCATGCTTGAAAAAATGTTGTCTCGTAAAAAAAATACTAGGACATGAATCGCACAAATAACTAAACAACCTTTCCTTTATCATTTTAATTATTTTATTGAATTATGTACTTTTAATAATGTTCATAGCATAATTGAAGTGCTGCCTACAATATAATTTTTTATCTCGAAAGCTATTGAATTTCGGCCATACATATGAGAGGTTCAGTTTGTTGTGTTTCGGCCCCCTATCAGCTCCTGACGGATATACGTCAAATTACAAGTAACCCTGTATACGCATCGGTTGTCTCAACCCTCTATTGCTATGAGAATAGTAATACAAGATACTTTTATGTAAGCTGCCTGCAATGGCGGGTTAATTATAGGTTAAAATTAAAACAGTGAGAAATTTAATGGACAATCATTTCTATTACGATCTAAACTGAAATTAAGCAATAAGAACGTTTTTTTTTTCTATAAAATTGAGAAACTTATTTTGTTATTTTGGGTACGGTTTTCATATTTTGGCCACCTTTGTGTTTTTGCACACGCCAAAGACTAGGTACGTGTTTTCTAATAATGCATTTATTTGTTTCAGGTACGACCGAGTTAGTCTTCACTGTCATACTCATAAGTCAACAAAATGGTGAGGTCATTAACATAATTATGCTACAAGCTGAGTGTTTAGTTAACTTACATAGGAAACCACTAAGTAGTGTGATAATATGAGACTAGAAGGTTGCTGTTTGTGAGCTGAATAAATTATATGGATTATACTTTGGAGGTATTTACAAAGTGTTCACTATATCTTTACTTATCTGTGGTATTTTCTGTAATTCCAATTTATTCAACTAAAGTAATAATAATTTACTCAATGTTGAACTTTGACTATGAATTCTGGGACCCACAGTCAAAGTTCAAAAGTGAGCTTACTTTAGTGATAAGCCACCTTTGTATAATGGTTGGCCATGGAGTTTCTTGTCTATTCTTCTCCATAGATACCTACTACACTTTGGAAAAGGCTTCATCTTTCTGACTGGCCGACTTCTTGACAACTCAAAACTGCATGTGAATGGTTTGATTGAAATAAACGCTTTTGATTTTGACTTAAAAATTGCTCTAACCTTTTCTCGCATACAAAATAACGATAACGGTGCCGATTCCCTTGTTCACAAACTAAACCAAATTTAAGTTCAGTGCATCTTTTTCTTTCTATTTCCTTAAGAAAAGGACAGAAGATAAATTTTAGTTTAGTCCTGTCAAATTAATCAGCGCCTGACACTACTCCATACAAGTTTAGACGTGATTAAAAAGTTGACTACTAAAATTACATCAAATTACGTCAGGTGCTGACTAATTTGACAGGACTAAACTAATATTTATCTTCTGTCCTTTTCATAATGAAATAGAAAGAAAAAGATGCACTCAACTTAAATTTAGTTTAGTTTGTGATAAGGGAATCGGCACCATTATCTCTGAAATCTAGTCAAACGCTCGCTTCAACTGAACATTGTCGTGTTTCCACGATAATTTATTTATGAAAAAACAACTTTTGACATGAAATTCGTACGATTAAAACCTCCTGTCGCCTATAAAGCGTTCAACTTTAATCTATTCGTCTTTATTCATTACATAAACCGTACATAAATCTTGCATTCCCACGAGTTAAACTATATCGAATTACTGAGGAAGGGAGCATCCTAGTCAAAGTATGTTCACCCCTCATATTATTAAAAACCACGCTTTCTCTGCAGCTCAGACTGTAAACATTATCCTAATTTGAACCTTACAACGAAGTAGGAAAGTTGTTGGGGTTCTTTTTGAGGTGGAAAAATGAATGTGGTGGTTATAAAAATCAGTTTCAAGAGTGTTTGGGATGACGTGCTGTTGCATTGCGGGGGAGGTCACGTTTCGCCCCCGAGGGTCAGAATTAAACGGGTCAATGGTCAGGTAAATATAATGGAGTAAACAAATTCAACTCGCTTTGATGCACCATTGATATTTATATTATTTTTAGGGGAAGTTTAGGAGGGGATTTAAACATTTTATTTGCTTTGGGGCGATTGATAATTTTGTATTTAGTTGAGGGAATTTTAGATGTCTTAATTTATAGTATGAAACATCTATTTTTTCACACCTATTTGCATGTGCCAGAAAGGCGTTAGAAAGGTGATGATAATATATGTAATGATATCCACTTAATTAGCAATCTTTGAGTGTCAGAATGATTACTAGCTATTTACTGTGTATGAAAGAACCTATGAATATGCAATGTGAAGTGTGCAGGGAAAGGATTTTATGAAGAAAAGCACAAAAAGACAAGACCAGACATTTATTTCAATTAGGCTTCTATGTACGAAATACATTTAAGAAAACTAGTGGTTCGTTCCAAAACTAGGTCATCATGGAGAAGAAGGACCAAGAATCTCCATGGCAACTTGTATTGCAAGTATTTTTGAACACATTTTTACATTGGCATTCAAATCAAATCAAAATATTTTATGTCACATAAACCTACGTGGGCACTTATCAAACGTCAGGCACGGTTCCAATTGGTCGTTTCCTATGGAGAATATCAAAGGGCGCTGACTACCTTGTTTTCGTTTTTTGATTCTCCTTCTTCCCCTGGTTATCTAGCCCCCACTTTCAGTACATTTGCGCCATCCACAATAGAAATCTACGTTCATCACACAATCGTCTTCTTCAATGTCCCACTCACCACACAGACTTCATTCACTCTTCCTTCTTCGTTCAATCTATCTCTCTGTGGAATGCGCTTCCCCAGGAAATCAGGATGGCAACCTACCGATTATCCTTTAAAACTAAAGTTCGCGAGCACACAGTTTATTTATTTATTAAAACTTTATGCACAAGTAAAAACTGTACAAAGGCGGACTTAATGCCTTGGGCATTTTCTACCAGTCTACCTTAGGGTGATGCAGAGACAATACTTAGTAGGTGCAAAAATAACTTAGAAAATATTTATAACTAAAAAAAAATAATAATAAGAATAAATACATATATACATACATACAACAAAAAAATAAAATTAAAAACATTATGAGAGTTAACAAGAAAACCAACAACAACTTAATTCTGAGACGAATCTGCCAACTTCCTGCGAATGTGTTCTCGAACTTTCACTTTAAATGTGAACTGGTTGGTTACCGTCCTGATATTCTGAGGGAGCGCATTCCAAAGGAAAACCGCCTGGACAAAGAAAGAAGACTTTATAAAACCAGAGCGATGAGAAGGACAACGAAGAAGACGATTATGTTCAGACCGAAGATTCTTGCTATGTGCAGAGCATAAATATTGACAGAGAGAGGTCAGATAAGAAGGAGAAGTGGGTTTGTAAAGGATAGCAAACAGGGTTGTCAAAGCTCTCAACGCTCTGCGCTGCCGGATGGGTGGTACAGTTCACAGCGGTAATCTTTTTTTATTGTGTGTCCTATTTGTTTTTATTATATTCGTGTATGAAAATATTGTAAGTAGGTACAATGTATAATTCTAGCATTATTACATGTTAGATGAAAGTAAGAAAAATTTTTGTATTTATTTAGACCGACTCACAGACCACAGGTTTCATTCGGAAATGATTATTCATCTATCTAGAAATACTGCGACAGCTTAGAAAAATAATTAAATCGAAGAATAATTTTATATGAACACACATGACACACATTTTTTATGACATGTTTCGACACTTGCATAATGCAACTTATTATTAAAAAAAAAAAAACTACAAAAAAAATATACATAAAAAAAAACCAAACCATCAACAAAATGTACTCAAAAAAAAAAATACAGTAAATCTACTTCAACTAAGGTTCAAACTTAGACTCATAAAATTTAAATAACTCGTCACTACATAACGCATACATACTAAGAATCAAATACTTGTCTTCAAAGAGATGTCAGAGACTATATTAGGTACACGTCATTCCTCGAATAGCGCTATAACTTGACGTATTGAAGACCCACACTATTCTCCGTACCGAACTAACAAGTCCATATATCGGTTACGCATTGCAATATCGGACTACCCGCAAAACTATTCGGTCTAACAGCTTGCGCGAAATTAGGATCTGGATCGCTTTACTACGAAGTGGATTCTCATTCATTCGTTCATCACTACAGCTCAAGTAAGAGTTCAGCTTGCAGTATATTCTTTAGAGGAACCTAGTCACTTTGTGGTAAAACTAAAAATGACTCTCAAAGAGCTTACACAAAATTCAACTCTGCATGGATCGCAGTTTGAAATTAAGTGTTGACACTGCTGACACACTTTATCCTTTTAGTCTGACCGTTTGGTCTATTGTTTAATATTAATTTTAATGGTTCAAACAATCGACTAAAACAATCTTACGTTTAACAAACAAATGACAGTCACACAATAAAATTGTTGATCCTTATGTCCACGAGGGACCATATTAGGACCAAATCTTCGTTCCACATCAGTATTTGACCACAAAAGACCGCAATAACGTCACATTTAACAAAAACACTTTGTACTGCATTTCGCAGGTTATTGTTAAAGCCAATTAGGCTGGCAATACACGGACCAGCAGCTTTGTGACGTCAGTTACCTGCCAACTTCTCGGGGCCACAAATGGAATACTAATACAAAGTTTGTTGTTCACTATCGTCAAATTAGTTTGGTTTGTCGGTTACGTCGAATGGTGATACTGTAAAGGTTATGTTTGCTGTTTTCGGTTCTATTGTGTACTTCTCGAACAACCAATACTGTGGTAGTATCTAATGATTATGCAATTTAATAGTAATCACAGCATCAATTTTGTGACGGTAATACGAACCAATGGGTCTATAACGGCGATTGTTTTAAAAAAAGATCAATTTTAATTGAATTAATTCTGCGCCATCCTTTCAACTTAGTTTATAATAATGATGATAAGCTGTACTCTACAAACAATAAAATGACGCAATTATCGTCACCTCTTCTAACACACCCTCAAAGATAACCTCCCCAATATTTTTCTTCAACACCCAGAAGCGTTGAAACATTAGAATTTCAAATCAATATTTAACCCTATTCAATTAACTTAAGGCACATCTAAAGAACGTTTTTACATAGTAAAAGAGTATAAAGGATTGCAAATGAGGCTCTTCCCCCAAAGGCCTCTTTAATTATAAGGGAGATTGTTTGTCCAAATTCCAAGGGCTACTTCCGTGCTCTAATTACTCGGCAAAATCTCCGTTTAAACTGTGCAATTAGATTTTTTTTTCGAGACTATTAGAGTGAGTTGTTGATGCCCTGATTTCGGGTTTTAGATTTCTGGTGGTCCGATTACGTTCTATTTATTTTGTTTGGAAGTCTTAGTAAGCTTGGTTGCTCATTGCTTTCTTTTTTGCGAAATGTTTCTGGTCCTAACGGTGTTTATTATGTCTATGTGACATTAGTTATTATAGTTCTAAGGTGTAGGATAATACTCCACGTTATTATACAATCAGTTTCTCTTATTATCTCTAAATAACGATGTATAACTTGTAATAACTAAAACTTGGATTTAAATATCTCACAGAGCAGACAAAGAAGTATTTTTTTTAATTATCAGCTTACAATATTAATACAAAATTTATAATTTGCCTTGCTAGTACAAATTTCACTGTAAATAGTATTTGATTTTAACAATCCGACCCGAAGGACCAAAAAGGTCGAAATAGTACCTAGGTCTCTCAATTAAGGGTTTAGTATAAAAGGTAAAGGATTTGCTTACCTGTGTGAATCCTATACCATTTAGTTTAAAATAAAATTAATACAGAACTGATATTATGAACTTCTCTAATCTGTTTTTTGATCGGCCATTTTTTTTTTTACTAGAGAGTCTTGCTTGGTTTTATTATGGTTATAACTAGTCACGACATCGCAACCTTCTATTGTTGCTTCACTAACATCCACTGACAAAGAATATTAGGCTGTTCCATATATAATAGAGTAAATCTCTTCCATTCATGGAAAAGTACATATTATCTTGAACGCAAAAAGCAGAACACGTTACAATATGAACAAAACCAAATTTTATTTCGTTTTTCTCTGCTCCATTTCTCTTCTATCGAACAAAAATATATTCATAGTCTGTAACCCAAAAACATCTTCCTGAGCCTACGAAGTTTTAAGTATCTCACAATAAAAGTAAAACTATTCCTTCCTAACTAAATATTCAATACAAAAAGAAATGTCAACTGATTTTGTTAGTTTGGCAATTTCTAAGTCCTCGAGGACAGATGCTGAGCGAATGTGAAGCACTTAACAAACTTTGATTTTAGTACCAAGAAAAACATTCCAAGTTGAACGTAATGGACGTCCGGAAACAAGGTCCCCGTGATAAAAGTTTCAGAATTGGCTGGGATAGTTCCTTATAAATAAGTGGTGGATAAATACGTAATCGGTTTCGGAACTGTACTTTAATATTGACGGTATATTGGGTTTAGAAGTTAATATTTCTGTATTGGATAAAAGTTTTTGGATTGAGATGTAGATGTCAATCTTATTTTGGTAACAAATAAATGTATAAAATAAGAGTAACAATAACTTCGTTTCAAATTAAAACATGATCAATTACGCAAATACGTTTATGTTTCTGAAAAAGAAAATGATCAATGGGGTATTTGATAATGATTATCAATTACAATATTATTACTAAGGCAACCACAATAATACATTTCAATAAAGAACCTACCTATTAATGATGTGTTGCACTAATAAATAGCTAATTCCATACAACTTTACGCATACAGATCAAAAACAAATTATTCATTGCTAATACATGTAAAGATCATAAAGAAAAAACCATAAAGATCTTTCAAAACAATCCAAATAACTTTCAAAAACCTATTTTCCCGGAAAAACGGGTTTTTCAATGAAAAACGCCCGCGTGGTACTAGGCGCTCATCGTGGCTAGGAGGTACCTATCGTAGCGAGATGCAGTAGATAATACGGTATGAAACTGAACTTCAGTAGCGCGTCGACCGCCGACGGTGACGCACGTCGTGTGTTGCGTTCGAACCGCGCTGTTGTCGTATTTATTTCGTGTGTTGTGTAGTGTCAGGGATTATTTCTTTAATGATAGTGAGTTTGTAAATGTTTTCGGAAAGGTTTGTAAATCATACATGATTAATAAAATTAATGAGATATCACAAAAAAAAAACAAAACAAATGAGGAGAATCTAAAAAAAAATTGACAATTAATTACCCAAATTATTCAGACATAGGTTCTAAAGTAAAAATTAAATTATACTTTTAATTTTTTCCTTCACGGGTGAGTAGATTAATCAGTATCGATACTAGGAACCCAAACCCACATAGCAGTCGCTTTTCCTTAATCATAGGTAGAGTTAAAGTTGCTCCTTCCTTGAAACATCTCATTCCAATACGATTTCTATGATTTAAGGGCATAGAGTTACATAAACGATCTATCAAGTCAATGGTTTCATTGATTCCTTTGAGTGCACTCTAAGAGCGTGTGAATCGAACCTAACCGTTCTTTTGCTATGACAAGTTACTAGGATCTCCTAACACTGATGAAATGTATGACTGTATTGCTCTTGAGAATACAATCAATGAAGATTTTAAGTGAGATTTATGCCGATGACTTTCTGACTTGTGTAACGTAACGGCTGGTTTCTGTTTTGAACATGTCTATGAATCAAAACTAATGGTCTTCATAATCTATGCAATAAATTCTGCTGTATTTGATATATTGTGTAGTAGCGTAAGGTCAATGTCTGCGTCTTTCAGGCCTTTGAATGTGTTTCAAATAAAATTTGATAGCAATTCAGTTCACCATGGGGACAACTTTTCTTGTTAAGTATCTTTTAGTGACGACCTGAGGGGTAATTCTCGTAATTATAAGAACGTTCGCAGTCTAATCTCAGTGTCAATATGTCAAAAATACCTCTAATTTCCCTACATATTTGACAAGTTTTTGACATTGACTGCCGCTGAGTTTAATTACGTGAATTGCCCTTCTGGTCTCCGCGTGGTTTTAAAGTAACTCAATTTATTTTGATACTGTTTTTAAGTATCTTTTTTCTAGTAAATACAAAGAGGTATTTTTCTAGTGCCATGAAAATTGAATAGAGTAGAGTAGAATACTCTTTACTCGTATTGTGTTCACAACATAAGAATTACAGATTTTACATGAATTGAAAATAAAATACTATAGTTTGATAGAAATATTATCCACTGCGATGGCAAGGCCAATCCTTGCGGCGGCCATTTATGAGCAAAAGAGTGATGATACAATTCATCACCGACACTTAAGGCTAGCGATGAGGTCATACCTTATTGAACTTGTAATTACCTAATAATTATATCTGAAGGTATGCATTATTAACTTATTCAAAGTCAAAATATTTATTTCAAGTAAGCACATTAAAGACACTTTTGAACGTCAACATTTATATTAAAATAGAATTGATTCTAGTCGTCCCTTCCAACAGGCAGTTTCGTATGGAGAAGAATGGGCAAGAAACGCCACCGTTACTCTTTTAAAATGTGTTACAATATTTTGTATACCTACATTTATTATATAATTATATGTGAAGACAACAGTGCAACTGTAGTAAACTTACCATACCACAATAGGTGAAAAGAATTAAATATGTTGCAATGACAAATAAGTTAATTGTGTAATACACGGTACTTACATACATATTTACAAACATTGTAAAGTATACGATTTTCCAAATAAATTATGAATATTTATGAAGGTCATCATTTTAATAATAACTTAGAAGTAGTAAATCCTATAACATTTGTATTTTAACATTGCCTATGAAGAATCATCTATTTATGTTTGTTTATATTGAAATACATAATCCTCCAAATCCTAAATCAGGTCAAATGAAGATAACATACTTTTTAGCTTTTAATCAAACTAAAACGTTTTTTAACACTAAATAAAACAAACATGTAAAACGGAACGCGGATCAATCATTCGAATGAATTCCCTCATAACGTTAAAACGTTGCGTTCCGTTTTACGCAGAGTAATCCCTTATTTTTATTTGAAGGGAACAATTATTGTAAGTGCTGTAGTTGTAGGAAACTGTGGAGACTATAAAACGAGTATAATGTATAATGAAATACGGTAAGGGGGGTTTCTTTGTTAGTAAGAACAACATACACGTGTTGGATGGATAGGTTCTTGAATAACTTATAGTTTTATGTACAAAGTATTGGATTTTTTACGTTCTAAACAAACATGGTTTTTTGTAGCATTCGTTTAAGTATAAATAATGTAAATCTCTTTTTGAGATAGGCTTGAACTTTTGTAACTATTTAACAATGTCCTCAGAATAAGCATGGTTTTAACCATTTAAGGGGACACATGACCTAAACGCAAGTTTTATAATGCCTAAAATAATATGATCCACTGCAATAAACAAAATCAGAAAAATATTTATGATATTCTTCAGGTTATGTATGCTAGTTAGATAGTGTGTTGAAAACATAATACAACTAATTTGGTACGATAGAAAAAAGTCACGAAGATACCTCTAAACATTTCTTTTAACGATCAAAAACCATACTAATATACATGCAATCATTCTGTTTATTTTTTATATTGTTCTTTAAGCAACTTATTAACGTGATAGTGTTTTCATTTTTTAGTCCAATCAATAGATTTTTTGTAAATAGAGAATTGCTTCATATTTTGCAATAAATTACCAGTTTTGTGTCATCGCGCTTCTCTTTCTTATCTATGCAGTCCGACAGTGACCGCGCTTTAGCTGTTGTCAGCAATTACGGTGAAATGTCAAGGTGCACAAGTTTATGAGTCAAGTTTATGAGTACTTACAATAACTGCGCCTTTTATTGACTTTCACGATGCTATAATCGCCTAGTACCAAAGGTCTACGTTTCTTTTCATTATTTTCCATTTCTGGAAAGTTATCGTTTCCAGTTTGTAGATCCTTTAAGCGATGGTTTCTCATTGTTTTACATTTTCGACATAAACCCAATTTACATTTTTATTTAGTTAATAATTTTAATCCAGGTTCACACAATTTTAATGTACAATATTATATGCATATGTAATAAAATATATAGCCCGCACTGCAATTTGCAGGTGTTCCTTCATTAAGCAGGTGTAGGGCCACCTGCTAGTTACCGTCCATTAGAAATAAATAGTACCGCAAGCTGCACATCGGCGATACAGGAAAGATTAGCAAGACTCATTCGATAAATGTGTATTGAGAACTAGAGTGCATTTCTATACAGTTTATTCTATTTCAGTTGTTATAATGTTTTTTTATTTATTTATTTTATTTTTACACGATTGAGATAACAAAAATAAGGCCAATTACAAGTTTTCACAGATAGAAATTTAGATATTATTATTTAGATTTAGAATTCACACTATAGAATTCGATTTAATCAAAATATACGGTATTTGGACACTTGAAATTTACATGAATTGAAATTGTTTATTCTGTAAATACGATACCGGAATCACTTTACACGTCATAAAGAAATAAGCTAGATGGAGTCGACATTTTTTTTCTGGCTACCCCTAATAAGAAATGGCGTAACAAACTCAGGGGTCACAGTCTCTTTTAATTGAAACAAGACAATAATAAATGTTAGTCATGTGTTTTGAAAACGGCGCATTAAACCAAATAAATTATATAGGCCGGTACTGCATAACGCCTTGCTATCGAGTCATAAATTACTCTTTTTTGTTGTGTTTAAATGCTCAAAACATACGTACTTTGACCCTGTCGTTACTGTCGCGCAATCGGGTAAAACATCTTAGTCTAAACTAACAAAGGCTACGGCTAGCGGTCTGGCTGGCGATTCCAAGTATCATCAATAAACTCAGCCTATCGTAGTCCACTGCTAGACATAATCCTCTCCCAAGTTGCGCCAGCAGGTCACAATACACTGTCCTCTGCCTTCCGCATACAGTCTGTCCCAACCACCTTTCTTAAAGTCATCGATCCATCTAGCCAAGTATCATACTACAATATTTATCCAAAATAGTGTGTTAGGACACTTCCTACTACGCTAAGAACAATGATATTATAAGTAAAAAGGTGACTAAGAATCGTTTATGTAATGTACGTAAGATCTCGTAATGTGGAGAGAGATCTGCGGGGCGAGCATGGCCTCTGTGTTTTATCACGGTTTTTGCTCCCAAACCGTGATAAAAATGTGTGACTGAAGCCTTTCATAGTAGGCAGTGCTTGCCCCGATGAGCACTAGTTCACATTCACGCATCTTGTCATACATGAGAGCAGTAGTCACTAGTCAGATGCGTGTACTACGGAAAGGACAGTCCAAGGTGAAAATTCATCCACGAGGCGAGGTGCAGCGGTGAACACAAGCAACCTTTAACACCGTTTTTCGTAACCATTCATGCCATTCTTTAAGTGTGTGTGTGTTATGTGCTTGTCACATTTTTTTACTAGTATTTTAAAGAGGTGAAAACTACAGATCCTTTTCCGAAAATTTTCACTAGAAGCTATTTTTATTTATGGATTGTTTTGTTTAAATTTCTATTTGCTGTACGTCTTATTTACATCGTTCTCACATATATTTATAAATTCAACATTAATGATGTAACTAATATTTATGTAACAATATAATTTGAAAGAGTGTCCATGGAGTTTCTTGTCCGTTCTTCTTCATTGGTACCTACTTCGCTTTGGAATGGGCAACTAGCTTCATATTTCTGACTGACCGACGACTTGACAATTCAAAAGTGCTTGTAAATGGTTTAATTGATATAAATGGTTTGAGTTTGATATATTATTGTATGTTAAAACAACAAGTTTCACGCGGATGATGTCTCGGACTGAAGCTTGTTGCTTTACTAAAACACCTGCACTAGATGAAAAAGTAAATACCTGCGATACTAATATAAAGCAGGTATGCCAGTGTAATATTTTTCTTCGAACTCTTTAAATCGAATCAAGCACGAATATACGTCACGAATTCATTAAAACCCACCATATCTTTTTGCCTACAAAACAAAAAGAGATTTTAATACAATTTCACGCTTTGGATACCATTAGTATACGGTTATAATTTTATTTTTTTCACACTTCCAACAACTGTTCGGTACAACAGGCCATATTTCACTGTGAGCTAATAAAAAAAGTAATTTCATGAAGGCATTAAAACGGTTTATAGTTCCAGATATTAGGGCTTACACGCAAACATATAGATGTTGCCTAGATAGGATTGTAGTGGATGAAATATACCTACGTTGAACCAACCCTGTTGTTAAGGGTAATACTTAATGCAGATTTAAAAAGATTACATTTTTTGCACTTGGTAAAAAGTTCCGGAATTTCGTTCCCGTTGCAATGAGGGTAGTTTTTAATCCTCGAAGCCGCGAAAACTGGGTCTTGAATAAATTATGTTTAAACATTAAATAAGAAAAAGAAACAGTATACAGTCGCATAGAAACGACTAATGAAGACAGCACTTTAATGGGCCACTTAAAATGTACAATTACCGATAAAATTAATTTAAAGAAATATACGTACATCGACTTAACGTTAGTGCTACTTTTTATTGCATTTCCAATAAAATAAACGGACGTAAAGCCGTCTTTTTTACGCGTTCCCCATCATGATTTATTCGAACCAACAAAAACGCCAATACAATCTAGTACGTTTTACGGCATAATTTAGAACAAAGAGAACATCTGAACTGATTAATTAATGTAGCAACTGGTTTACTATGTAAATAGTGGTCGTAAACCACCCAGTGTGCATTACAAGCTTAAGGTCGTGACATACTACGGGCTAGTTCAGTGAACTGTTCGCCGACTTATAGGTAAGTGTGAACAACAAAATTGATCGACAAAAACTGGGCTGGAAAAGTTATTTTTTTTTATTTTTGCCTACAGGGTTACCTTTATTTTATTTCATCGTATTATAAATCTACTTAGAAAAAAGGCATTATATAAAAATTGGGTTAAAAAGAAGGGTTACCTTTTAATCAATTTGTGAAGACATGAAACGTGAAAACCTCTAAATACAAATAACATGACTGAACACATAATTCCAACTCAAGTTTCCACACCCAGAAACGCCAATCACTAAAACATACAAACATTCACGCGAACATCGGTACAGTGTGTAACAAAAGTAATAAACGCGATCGTCCG
This sequence comes from Brachylomia viminalis, assembly GCA_937001585.2. Classification (NCBI taxonomy): domain Eukaryota; kingdom Metazoa; phylum Arthropoda; class Insecta; order Lepidoptera; family Noctuidae; genus Brachylomia; species Brachylomia viminalis. Next base: position 4,287,125 of record OW443302.2, on the reverse strand, counting down.
ACAACATACGCTAATGAAATTTATAATCCATAAAAGCGGGACCGCTGTTTTATAAAGTGCAATAATCATAAAGCCACGTCTCTATCGCAGGGGCTTATTTAAGAACTAGCTTTTGCGCGCGGCTTCACCCGCGTGTAGGTTGGAAATTATCGCACGAGAATATACTACCGGGATAAAAAGTATCGTATGGCCTAACCAAGATCACGGTCTACCTGTTTGCAAAATCTATTCAGACGTTAAGGCGTGAAAAAGTCAGACAGACAGACAGAATTACTTTCGCATTTATAATATTACTAGCTTCTGAAATTATCCCACGGAAACGTTCCCGTGGTTCCGTAGGATTTTGTTACCGGGACAAAAAGTAACCTAAGTCCTTCCTCGGGATGCCATCTTTCTCCTACCCAAATATTATTGAAATCCGTTCAGTGGTTAAGGCGTGAAAAGGTAACATACAGACAGAGTTACTTTCGAATTTATAATATTAGTATGGATTATATTATACAAGTGTGCGTACAGTATGAATGTGAACGACTGTACCTACTAAGCTTATTGGCCTTCGGGTAGAACCGAATCGTATGATGCGTGTTCCGTTGTTTTTGGGTTCGGGATACGTAAATGCTGGATCGGCTATTTTTGGGTTTTATTGTAGAGGATTATAGTTGAATGTTTGTACTGACGCATGTATGGTGCACATACATAGGGATCTACAAATATGTTATACTGTACTGATATAATCCCTGTATATGTTTAGTAAGTAAAAAGTTCTAGTGACCAAGCACAATAACTGAAAACCTCTTAGGGGGTTATTGTCCTGTCAGTAAGTGTCTGACACGCCCTCCCAGGGCGGGAGAAGTTATTTGAAGATTTCACACCCTCAAAAAAAAAAAAAAACATTACGAAGAACTTGTCCATAATGATGACTACAATGAACCCTTAAGAGGTTTTCAGTTACATATTTCAATTACACCTTGTATAAGTAGCTACACTTATACAAGGGTAGGTGATCTTCCCCAAATCAATCGGTAACCACTCCACGCAAATCAAGAAACTGGCCAAAAGACCTGCACTTCTTCCCACCACGATAATATTTTCGTAAAATTGAGCAAAAGTGCGGAAAAATGTAGTTTCAGGAGCCATTATCGTTCATAACGCATACTTAGACTTCTGCAGGAAGGCACTAAACAACCTCCGACGATATTACACGGAGTTTTAACACAGTGCTTGCTTCTCTCCCTGAGGCACTGCTAAACTAAGTTCACATAAGATATTACTAACGTTTGAAACTGTATGCAGCTTCTACGTTACTAATACACCGTCTGCACAAGCATGAAAAGGTCATTAGTACAGTGAAAACTAAACGGTGATCGTAAAAATCAATTCACAAAAAAGCGCTCCCCCAGATAGAAACATGTGTAAGACATATTTTACTATTTTTACGTCTTAAAGTATCACTGGTAATAAATTCTTTAATTATTAGTGTATTTTTAGTAAATGACAACACTCTTTGTATATAATGCGGAAAGTAAACATCTGTAAAATCTTCTTCAGATAAGTGAATTGGCTGAAGTAAACGACTAATAATATTTTCTTGTCAATCAATACTAGGTTACTTCAAAGCTACTTCAAAGCATACATTATTAAATTTACGATGGAGATAGCTGGAGCATGTCTCACACCCACACACACACTTGATTTTAATTACGTTAAAACTTTTCGCTATCCTAACCCCATTAGTAATTAACAAATTATTAATTCTACGTAAACGTTCAAAGTAAAAAAAACTTAAACCAACCAACTACTACCAACTCAACCAAAACTAAACACGACGCCGCGCGCCGCGACAAATTCAAACCCACCTCCAGATCCGACTGAAAATTTGATAGGACCTGCTTTAATTCATAAATTAATTAAAGTTCGCCCGGCTTCTGAAGACAGAGTTGGCTGTCATTGCGAATGATAAGCAGGCTTCATTAGGATTCACGGGGCAATCCGGACATGGGGCACGTGACCCGGGCTAACGAGTCGGTCACTACAGATTTGTCTCCTTAATACCTCGACCGATATTTGCGCGTTTGTTTTGTTTAGACAGTGTGACGTTTGTGTTAAATGGGAAAAGCTTGGTGTTTTGACAAAAGAGAACTTTGACAAATTATAAATCGTTGCTCATTATTTGATTTTTTTTCAATTCCGCTGACAGTTTTTATAAATTACCCATTTTTTTCGCGGTAATGTTTTTGGAATTGTATATAATTCTTAAATGAGACGAAATCAAAGTTGAATCAAAGAAGTATTTATTTTAAAAATCAAGTAAAATGTATTTTTCGATCAAAATTGTATAAAAAAACGTCTAACGTTCTTTTCAATATAGCTCATACCCCAACTGCTTCTCCTTATAACTTTTTGTCACAAAACGAAATCCCCTCGAAATTTCCCGGCGCTTATACCTCAAAGGAGTTTTTAATTCATTCAGTATTGCAAGACATACTTTAATTATTACGTCAGGCTACGGAGTGACGCTCGACAATAAAAGCACAAAGCGAAGCGAGGCTATAAATTTTTAACGTCTTCACGAAACAACGTTCATTTAGTCCCTTTGAGACTATGTTCACAGTTGCCGGCAAAGGGAACTGTGCATTGTCTATCAAAAATCCTGTTGAAATTTTTCAAAATGTTTGTTAACTTTGAAGTTGATGAAATTGAGGATAAATATCAACAGGAGCCTGTGAAGATGGGAGACATGATTCAATAATCTGTTAAAAAAGGAGGAACTTTACGAAAAATTAGGAGCTTGTTAATTTACTTAGTAAGCTTATTAATCTCTGAACAATTGTTTTGGAGTTTCATTAAAAACAGTAGATACACAAAAAAAATATTTTTATTAATATCTATTTTACTACCGTTTAATTACACTTTATTTAAAATGAATCTTCTCGTAAACGTAATTAAGTATTTATTTCAATGAAGACATCACCAACGCCTGACTATAAACAACAAGTTAATCACAGCGAACCGTGAACCTTTAAAGTAATTGTTCCAGAAGTAAATCGCGAATAAAGTCTTCGAATTTGATTGCTCAATCCAAAGTCTCTATTCGCCATAACTTGTCAAATAAATTCGCAGTCGATAGCTCGCTTTAACGACTTCCAATGTTAACGTTTTATCGCCCGTCAAATTGTTTGTAGCTAACTTCAGGGTGTGGGCCCGTCTTTATTAATAATACTCGTTTTATGACTTAATATGGAGTTTAATTGTAATGGAATATTAATGTCATTAAATTTTCGGTAGGTTAGGAGTCGTAAATTTTATGACTTCAATATAATTTGCTTTTTGTTAAGATTTTATGGTTCGTTTCCCTTACTATAATAATTGGGCTTCTGTTAAATGCTAGTACTGACAGTACTCTGCCCTCGTCTGTTATTTCCAAGGTATTCAAATATTCTTTCATTCATCACTTATGATAATATCACGCCATTATTGCCCGACAGGTTAGGCAGAGGTGTACCTATAGTACACCCACATTTCGATAGCTATGTTTTAGTCCCGTGTAATAGAGAGCGAGCCTATTGCCATCATCATCGTCAGCCTATAATGTTCCCACTGCTGGGACACAGGCCTCCTCTCAGTTAGAGGGAGTGGGCCGTAATCCACCACGCGGGCCCAATACGGGTTGTCACATGTATTCGAATTTTTGGTTCTAGGACATGCCGGTTTCCTCTCGATGTTTTCCTTCACCGTTTTAACAGCAGTGGTGATGAAATAATTTACACAAAGTGAAGCGACTGTCTGGGTTCGAACCAACGACCTAAAACTCGTAAGTCGCGGCCGTTACCGCCAATCATTGCCACCGTTGCCATCAACCGGGCACCAATCCAGGCTCCGGGCAGCCACTGAGAAATTCGGGAATCGAACCCAGGACCTTATGCTCAGTAGTAGCGCTTGCGGCCACTAGACCAATGAGGCAGAAACATCAATGTGCTTAATTCTTCCAACTTTTCCACGAGAGTTTCAGTGAAAGTTATCAAAGTCAAAGATATTTATTTTTAAAACATGGGTGGGTATAAGAACAGGTGTTGTAAATAAAATACAGGGAGTAACGTAAATAATGGATAACCCTGAAACTGTCGGTTGGCCAGATTTATCATTTACCCCACTTATATCGCCTTCATACGCGTATATTTTTTTTCGCTATGGCGCCCCAAAATTGCATATTTCCGTAGAAAAAATGTTAAATTTTAAGAATAAGTATTTTTTGCAATGTTATCTTAGATTGTAATAAAAAATCTTGATACTGGTCTGATAGTACAAATTTTAGGAGAGACATAAAAAAACAAAACCAGAACAAGTCACCAATTGTAGAAATGGCGGCTGATTTTGTAAGAGTAAGTACGATTTTTATTTAAAATAAGTATCAATAACTTGGTCATCCATGGGCATATGGCGATATAAGTGGGGTAAATGATAGATAATAATCTGGCCGATTGACAGCTTCAGGGTTATACATTATTTACGCCACAACCTGTATATATAGGTACACTACGTTTTGCCGTTGACGGCGGACATAAATCAATAAAGTAGGTAACTAAATGTATATAATATAATGTATGTATGTAATTGAATAATTACATTTTATTAAAATTAAATGACAAAACCTTTCCACGCTAAGTTACATAAAACTTAACCTAAAACAAAGTTAGCAATTTAGCGTACAAAATTTGTACAAATTTATATTGTTACTTTATCATAACATTTCATCTATACTAAACATTGTGGTATATTATTTAGAGGGTGACAAATTTAATATAATCACACCATTTAACCACCTCTGACTCTTAATGCACATATATAGCCACAAAATTTGTATTGTCGTCTAGGTATTCATTAACTGAATAATATGCCTTCTGCGCTAAGAAGATGTTTAAATGTTTTAAAATCAATGTAAGTCATTCTAAAGTTTCCTGGGACATACTAAGCGCCATTGGGTTGTTAGTAATTAGCTATAAAATGGCTTGCAAGAGCCTCAGTGACTAGTTAAACTAGTTAGATAGTAACTTTGTAGAAGTCAGGGACTTGACTACGCAACTGGGCGGTTTCAATTTAAAAGAAGTTGATTAATATCAACTCTTTTAAATGTTCTTGTAGTTGAACTCCTTTTTTTTCAAATAAATAAAATGTCTAAGATTTGTGTGCCGGACGGGCGTGATCGCTGGGTTCCAGGGTGAGGGAGGTTGTAATACCCAACCAGGGCTATCCCGGTATGAGGTCGGGTGTCTCCCAATCCACAGCGGCGCTGACGTCCTACACCTATAAGTTCCAGGTATCTTCAAGATTCCCGACTGTGGCTTCGTACTGATGTCTTCGTGTTCCGGGGTACTTACTCATATGAAAGGGTTGATAAATAATAACAGCAAATTGAAAGTTCTTTAACTGTTCAGGGAGCGATTCGGGTCCTCTTGAGGGGTTCACTTGATGACGTATTTTGAGCCGTAAAGTTCCTTGCTGATGACTACGAAATTAGCGGTCGTGACGCGCCCGCTTAAGTGGCTCGAATCTTTACCGTAACGAGGACCGCGAATTTCTCCCTGATTTTTCGTTTATTTTTGTTACGTTTACAAGCATTCTTACAGCTAAACCTCCCTAGTTAGGCACCCTATCCAGACATGTCATACATAACCGGATTCCTTGCGTAATCCCCTATCTATTGACACTACAGGAGCGACTGTGTGTCTTTCAGCTGAAAAGTTATTTCATTACAAAGGGGAAAACGGGTGAAAAATTACTATTATCCAGTCTGTCAGGTGGATTTCCTGTGAAACCCCTAAACCGATATTCAATTTCTAAACGGGTACCTAAAGTAGGTCTATCGAACTAGAAATCTAGTGTTTCCATAGATACATCTAGATTTTTCAGGGCATGAAGCGCCTCTGAAGACTGTAAGAAAAAACGTACTATTTTGCCCCTGCTCCCAACCTGTGCTCATCAAAAAGGTGGACTTCCCATTTGACCACAGGTCCAAAAATTACATCCAGGGCTAGGTCTCGGTCTAGGCTACCTGGACGTACCAAAATACTATAGGGAAACTATATGCGTCCCACCCTTTTGATGCTCACAAGGTTGCGACCAGTGGGTTAAATGAAAAACGACTCAATTTCATCTTTAATAGCTTTCTAGTACATACAATATGATGTCTAGGCTAGAACTATACCTATTCTATCTTATTATGCTATAAAATACAACATTCAAAAGGTTTTACTACCAATTATTCACTAAGAACGTTTTAGAACTTATGACCCTATCTGGGTACATGGGCGCACGTAGTGGTACGCCTGCTGTCTATTAAGTTTTAAAACATTCTTAGCAGTAAATTACTTATAGTTGAACAAAATTACGTATGGCGATGTTCCGACACGTACATACATTCTATTTAACAAATTAGGGAATAAATAAACTAAGAAACTACTGTATAACATTAACAAAATCTGGGTATGGTGACGCTCCGTCGCGAACATCTCTCCCGCCGTGCAGTGCAGTGTCGACTCGTAGCGACGTCGGCGCGGCGCTGCATCACGCCGGTGAGCGACGACCGTAGTCACGACGCTCGCCGTCGCGACGCCTGCGTTACTTCGGTAGTGGGACGAGCTTCTTCACCGGACGCTTTAAAGTGCCGCCAGCAGTGCGCACCTCAGCGGTCCGGACTTCACCGTCGGCCCCGGGGAACACGGTGACTATGCGGCCTCGCGGCCATGTGTTGCGAGGCAGCTGGCCGTCTGCGATGAGGATAGGGTCCCCCACCTGCAGACCGGGCCCGCGGCTGTGAGGCTCCCGCCGGTTTTGGAGCTCCGGCAGGTACTCTCTGACCCAGCGGCGCCAGAACGTGTCGGCGAGTATTTGTGATCGCCGCCACAGTTTCTGTCTATGTCTTGATCGGTGAACACGCCCACTGTGCTGCAAACTGCGGTGTGTCCAATCTATATATAATTTTGTTATGTGATGGTCGCCGTGTAATATCGGCGGTCGCTTCACATCGTCGGCCACTTCGCTGGTCGCGGATATACGACTCCTCAGCCGTATGACGTTGTCTATGATTTCTATTTGCAGCGGCCTCAGGCGACTGTCTTTCTCCAACGTCTTCTCTTCTTGCAGTCTCGCTATTTCCTGAGCGAACGACTGCTGCTGTACGACCTGTACGAGTATCTTCTCCGCTTCTATTTTCCCGATACTGACAACTTCAGTTCGGGCCTGTGTCGGGTCTATGTTTTCTATTACTCGCGCGCTATTTAACACCCATTTTCTGAGCTCGAACTTCGCCTGCAGGTGTATGTTCTTCACCGTAGTTGCGATGCGCGTGGCCTCTTCTTCCGACCTATAGCTATCGAGGTAATCATCCATGTAATGATTACGTATTATGGCTTCCACTGCTTCTGGATGCTCATCTATGTGCCTCTTCGCGTTCCAATTCTTCGCGAAAATGGCTGTGCACGGCGAACTTGCCGCACCGAAAATGATGGACTTCATGCGATATTCATCAGGCGCTCCTTCCCTTCTATTGCCTCTCCATAAATATCGGAGGGCGTCTCTGTCTTGAGCTCGTACTTTCACCTGCATAAACATTTCCGCTATGTCTCCGGAAATGGCTATGCGGTGTCGGCGGAAACGCATCATGACGCCGGGCAGCGACTGTAGCAAGTCCGGTCCCGTGAGAAGGAAGTCATTCAGTGACAGTCCTCTCGATTTCGCTGCAGCGTCATGAACTATTCTGAGCTTGTCTGGCTTCATGGGGTTGAACACGACGAAATGGGGTAGGTACTACGTCCTTCCAGGTGTGCTCGCTTTGGGCGCCTTCTCTGCATATCCCTTCTGTGTGAGGGAGTCCATCTGTTCCACGTATCTGTCTCGAAGAGCAGGGTTGCTGTCGAGCTTCTTTTCTATTGAGACGAGCCTCTTGAGTGCTGTCCCGTAGCTATCTGGCGTTTCACTATTTTCATTCTTCCACAGCATTGCTGTTTCTATGTGACCATCTTCTAATTGTTGAGTGTGACGACTCAAAATGTCTTCTGCCTTCTTCTCCGGATCTGAGTCTGGTCGCCTCGGATTAATAACCAGCGACTCCAGGGCGAAGAATTCACGAAGCTGCTCGTCAAGATCTTCATCGTTGGACGTAAGTCGGTTGACGTAGTGCACCTGCTGACCCAGTATTCTTGTGTGCGCGCCGTGTAATGTCCAGCCCATCGTTGTAAGTGAAGCGACGGGTTGGTGCTTCGGTCCTCTGCGGATCTCACTGGCCAATAATAGGTGCCAGTTATCTTGACCAATGAGGATCTTCGGTGCGCCTGTGTCGTAAATCAGCTGATGTCTTAGGTCGTCCAGGTGTTTGCAGTTTGCTACGTCCTCTTCGCTTACTGTCTGTGTTGACAGGTTGAGCTTCGGTATGGTGCGCGCTCTGAACGGCACCTTACTCTTGAACGAGCTCGCCAGAGTGATCGTGATCCTTCTTGAACAAGGAGTGTCGATCATGGTGTCACCTATCGCACCTATCTTCAGAGGGTCGATAGGGCCCTCTGCCCCGACTTGCTTCGCTATATCTTCGTCGATTAGGGAAACGGTTGATCCGTCGTCGAGAAGCGCAAACGTCGATACTTCTCCCGCCGGTCCGACGACTCGAACCGGTACCATCTTGAGATATGCTTGACTAGAAGTTGTGTGTGAGCTGGCCACCGTTTCCTTTGCTTCTTTCTTCTGTTCTGGGGCAGCGGGCCTATCGACGCCCTCTGCAGCAGGCTTCTTGTTATAATGAAGAAGCCGATGGTGCTTGGCTGTACACCCCTTGACGTCACACTTCTTTGGTCTGCATGTGTGACCAGAGCGACGACTTCGCAGGCAACGGAAACAGAGGTTAAGTTTCTTCGCTAGCTCCCATCTCTTGTCACTGGATCCCTCTTTGAACTTCGAGCAGTCGGTTGCTTGATGTCCCTCTCTGTCACAGACACGGCATTTAGGGGCCGTCTTGTCCGTTGCTGTGTGGGTCCTCTGAGTGACGCGCTTGGAAGCCGTAGTCTCCCCGATGTTCTCAGGTGGAGCGAAGGCACTGCAGAAACGAGCTTGTTCGGTAACGAAGTCACTGAAGAGAGCGAGGTCCGGCAGCGACAGATGCTTCTCTGTGTACGTTCTGTACCACTGTACACGCAGGGAGTTCGGTAACTTCTCCGTCAGCAGTCGCATGAGTTCGGCGTTGATAAGGTAGTGTTCCTTCTTCAATGCGCGAAGAGTGACTATGCCGCTTCTTACTCGGCTTGCGAACGTACAGATGTCCTTAGGCGATTCGCTGCAGCGTGGCAGACCGCGTAGTCTGTCTGTCTCCGCTTGAGCGATTGAGTCTGGACGTCCGAATTGTAGCTCGAGCTCCTTCATAATGTCATCTGGTCTGGCATGTCCGATAAGCTCCGAACTCGCTGTCTCCAATGCTCTTCCTTGTAGGCTTCTTCTGAGTCTAGCTGTATTCTCAATATCATTGAAGTATCTTCGAGTTGTTTCATAGATGGCTTGGAATGAAAGCCATTCTGTATGCGCCCCGCTGAAATTCGGGAGCGTCATTATTACTTTCGACGCCGAGGGGCTATTCGTTGTCCACGGTTCTGTTTTCTTGTCGGCGAGCGACGCTATAGCGGACGTCAACTCCGTTATGAAGGAACGGAGTGAGCCTTCCCCCTTGGTGTCTTCTATTGGCTTCGTTGCCTCTGTATTCTTCACTTCATTTTCTGTAGGATTCGACGAAGGCTGCGCTCGGAGATCCGCTATACTGTTGACGTCCACCACGGGGTCCTGTTGCACTCGGCTTCTATTTCTATTGTCCCCCTCGGCGGCGTTGTCCTCCTTCGTTGGCTCAGGTTCGGGTGCCTCTTCAAGCCAGGAACGCACGTACTCTTCGTTTGAGTTTCTATCATCCATATAGCCATCGGAATCTTCTTCCTCGGCTCTTTGAAGTGCTATTTGAGCAAGTTCCAACCTAATTTTCAATAGGTTTTCACGTGCTCTTGAAATTTTACTATTTGTCCGCGTCGACCTATTCGCAGTCGACGGCGGCCTTCTATGTTCGTTACGGGCGTCACCCCGGGTAGTCATCGGCAAGGTTCGGCTGTACGTCTTGTTGAGAGCTTTCTTTGGTTGCTTCACTGTCCAATGTGAAGGCTTCACTGTGCTATCAGATGTCCCTTCTAATCTGTCTGTGCTCTCGGTAGCTGCTTCTTGTTCCAACTGTTCCTTTTCTATAGGCTGTGTCGTCACGGGTACGTCTTCGCTTCCCCTTGGAGAGACTGGGCGTGGCTGCAGCTGCGGTTGCTCGACCCCTTCAGTGGTAGATGGTGAACGTGGAGGCAGTTGGTGTCTGATAGCTGTAGTACTGCGTGATCTGTCCACATCCACTGTCCAAGCTTCAGGGGCTCTGCCTTGTGACCTTGTAATCGGCATGTTGAATTCGGTTCAGGTATTCAAACTTCAAGGCAGGGTATCTATGTTCACAGCACACTTTAACTTCACACTAATATGTCACTGTCTTCAAAGACGTACCTGTGTTTAATCTTCGGTGTTAATCCTTCAATGTTCAACACTAACTTCAAGTTCCACACTAAGTTCCACTATCTTCATACACAATTTTCAAGTTCAAGAACAAATCTTCAAAAGATAAGTCTTCAGGCTTCAGACTTCAACTTCCAAACTAAATCTTCTATCTTCAAAGACAATCTTCAAAGTCCAAGAACAAATCTTCAAAGGATAAGGCTTCAGGAATAAGTCTTCAGGCTTCAGGGGTAATCCTTCAGTCTTCAAAACAAAACTTCAAATTCCAAACTAAATTCTTCTATCTTCAAAGACAATCTTCAAAGTCCAAGAACAAATCTTCAAAGTATAAGGCTTCAGGAATAAGTCTTCAGGCTTCAGGGATAATCCTTCAGTCTTCAAAACAAAACTTCAAATTCCAAACTAAATTCTTCTATCTTCAAAGACAATCTTCAAAGGATAAGTCTTCAGGCATAAGTCTTCAGGAATAGAATAAGTCTTCAGGTTTCAGGGATAATCCTTCAGTCTTCAAAACAAAACTTCAAATTCCAAACTAAATTCTTCTATCTTCAAAGTCAAAGAACAAATCTTCAAAGGATAAGTCTTCAGGCATAAGTCTTCAGGAATAGAATAAGTCTTCAGGTTTCAGGGATAATCCTTCAGTCTTCAAAACAAAACTTCAAATTCCAAATTAAATTCTTCTATCTTCAAAGTCCAAGAATAAATCTTCAAAGGATAAGTCTTCAGGCATAAGTCTTCAGGAATAGAATAAGTCTTCAGGTTTCAGGGATAATCCTTCAGTCTTCAAAACAAAACTTCAAATTCCAAACTAAATTCTTCTATCTTCAAAGTCAAAGAACAAATCTTCAAAGGATAAAGCTTCAGGAATAAGTCTTCAGGCTTCAGGGATAATCCTTCAGGAACGTGACTTCAGGAATATCTCTCCAGGAATAAATTAGTGGAAACAGTCTTCCTCAATTCTTCATACTAAATCTTGAAGTTTTCGGGAATGTGTGTGTGTAATAGTCCCTCGGGAACATATCTTCGGGAACAAATCTTCTATTTCAGGGGCAACTTTCCATATAAATCTTCGGTCTTCCAGAACAATTCTTCAGGAATCATGAAACATCCGGCTCGCAAGGACCAGCAAATGTGCCGGACGGGCGTGATCGCTGGGTTCCAGGGTGAGGGAGGTTGTAATACCCAACCAGGGCTATCCCGGTATGAGGTCGGGTGTCTCCCAATCCACAGCGGCGCTGACGTCCTACACCTATAAGTTCCAGGTATCTTCAAGATTCCCGACTGTGGCTTCGTACTGATGTCTTCGTGTTCCGGGGTACTTACTCATATGAAAGGGTTGATAAATAATAACAGCAAATTGAAAGTTCTTTAACTGTTCAGGGAGCGATTCGGGTCCTCTTGAGGGGTTCACTTGATGACGTATTTTGAGCCGTAAAGTTCCTTGCTGATGACTACGAAATTAGCGGTCGTGACGCGCCCGCTTAAGTGGCTCGAATCTTTACCGTAACGAGGACCGCGAATTTCTCCCTGATTTTTCGTTTATTTTTGTTACGTTTACAAGCATTCTTACAGCTAAACCTCCCTAGTTAGGCACCCTATCCAGACATGTCATACATAACCGGATTCCTTGCGTAATCCCCTATCTATTGACACTACAGGAGCGACTGTGTGTCTTTCAGCTGAAAAGTTATTTCATTACAAAGGGGAAAACGGGTGAAAAATTACTATTATCCAGTCTGTCAGGTGGATTTCCTGTGAAACCCCTAAACCGATATTCAATTTCTAAACGGGTACCTAAAGTAGGTCTATCGAACTAAAGAAATCTAGTGTTTCCATAGATACATCTAGATTTTTCAGGGCATGAAGCGCCTCTGAAGACTGTAAGAAAAAACGTACTATTTTGCCCCTGCTCCCAACCTGTGCTCATCAAAAAGGTGGACTTCCCATTTGACCACAGGTCCAAAAATTACATCCAGGGCTAGGTCTCGGTCTAGGCTACCTGGACGTACCAAAATACTATAGGGAAACTATATGCGTCCCACCCTTTTGATGCTCACAAGGTTGCGACCAGTGGGTTAAATGAAAAACGACTCAATTTCATCTTTAATAGCTTTCTAGTACATACAATATGATGTCTAGGCTAGAACTATACCTATTCTATCTTATTATGCTATAAAATACAACATTCAAAAGGTTTTACTACCAATTATTCACTAAGAACGTTTTAGAACTTATGACCCTATCTGGGTACATGGGCGCACGTAGTGGTACGCCTGCTGTCTATTAAGTTTTAAAACATTCTTAGCAGTAAATTACTTATAGTTGAACAAAATTACGTATGGCGATGTTCCGACACGTACATACATTCTATTTAACAAATTAGGGAATAAATAAACTAAGAAACTACTGTATAACATTAACAAAATCTGGGTATGGTGACGCTCCGTCGCGAACAATTTGCACGGTGCGATTTAATTACATAACATAATCAGCCTGTAATTTCCCGCTGCTGGGACACAGGCCTCCTCTCTGAGAGAGGGAGTGGGCCGTAATCCACCACGCTGGCCCAGTGCGGGTTAGTAGATGTCACATGTCTTCAAATTTTTGGGTCTAGGACATGGTGGTATCCTCACGATGTTTTCCTTCACCGTTTTAAGAGCAGTGGTGATGAAATAAATTACACAAAGTAAAGCGCTTGACTAGGTTCGAACTACGACCGATTTAATTGCTTCAATTTTATTCTATGCCTCAGGCAAGTAACTTGCATCGTGTAAAAGGGGCTTTCATCTTGACGAGTATTTGTAAAGAGTTAAACTAGAAAAAGCTCATGGTGTGGTAAAAAGTTTAGCCTCTCAAAAAGTTTGTGTCTGAATCTGCCTACTTAGGCTGTGCCAACGAACTTATTCGAGGAGGTTCCTAAAGAGTAGGTACCCCAAATATAACCGGTGTAAAAAGATATTTAACGAAGCAGAGAGTCACTTGTACTCCCCATTATTCTGCAATTTTTTTTTCCGAACTATATCTTGGAACTTTCTGGTTACAGAGATATTGAAGGTTGAAATTCCAACTTTTACTGATGTTTTTTTTTTTGCAAAATCAAGTTTTTAATGTTATAACACAACTTCAAATACCCCACGACCCCTGAACCGTTGCATGCACCCTTAAGCACAATGTTTTGCGTGTGTCACATTGCGCACTTCCGCAAATATAAAATTTTCACAACAAAAATAAAATTCGTTTCCCAGCAATTATTTAGTGCAATGTTACTTAGTTTGATATACATAATTCGTAGTTGACGGCTATGTGATGGGTCTTTTTACACCCTGTATGTTAACAAAAACTAGATTTTAATTTTTTGAGAGTATCTATGCGTGATATTCTGCTCATCCTAAAACAAAAGATATTGATGATAACACAAACTTATCTTCCACAGATGTTCCTATTATAATAACTATTTCGAGAGTGTTGGTGCAGTAACTGTGACAATTTGTTTGTTCGATAAATTATTTAGTAATAATGAGTGCTGAAACTGTAAAGTGAAGAAATGGCGTCGTATAATCACCAGGAGACCCAGTCCAGTCCAGCGAAGGAGGTTCCACGGTAAGAGAATCAATAGTATTTCTATGAGTTTTAGCGTTCTCTTTATTTAAACAATATATTTATTTAATTAACACTTTAAGCACGCAAATATACTGAGGCGGACTTAATGCCATAGGCATTTTCTACCAGTCAACCCTTGGGTGATGCAGAGACAAACAGTGGTAGATGCAATCTATAATGATAATTTAAGAATAAATATTTTTAAATTTAAAGACACGCATAAACTTTATTATGACTATACATATAATACATATACCCCACATATTATGTTGCCGTCAAGCTATAGTCCACCATTAAGTTTTGCCAATCTATTATTAACTATTGAGTAGCGTTGTGGGGAAGGGTCGCAAAAACTCACATTTTGGAGGTTGAAAGAGCGCGGCGGGCAATTTTCAAGGTGGAACTGGACTTCCTTTTCGATTCCCCACTGCACAGCTTTATATAAAATGGGATATATTGACAGTCAAACACTACTTTAAAACAAAACTCCGAGTTGAAGTACATAAAGAACTTATCTAAAGGAAAACGCAAGAAGGGTACGGTATGACATAACACCTTATTTAAAACCATCTCTGCTCACAAATTCTATTGCTTCCTTGGTTCATTCATCTACAACAAGGCAGACACCGCTCTGTCCATCTACCAGAAGCCAAAAAGTGTTTGTAAGGCTTCTGTGAGTGAATTGCTGAAAACTATGGATTACGAAGCAACTGAAAAGTTATTCCTCTTACTTACATTACCTCACTTAAAACTACAAACGCTACAACTACACAAATCAACTCACTTGCAATTATTCATGCATACAACACACAGTCAAATTCACTCTTGCAAGTTTCCATTATCGTTATGTTATTTTAATTACGTTACGTTGTTTTATATCTTATTTGTATTTTATCTTTCTTCTATTGTTAGCTCTCTTCAGTCTCATAAAAGCACCCAATATAAGCTTGATAAGAAGCGTCGTAGGTTGCTGGCGACTAGTACCACAGGCGTTGCTTGCAATGCCAATTTCAAGCACTAGCCTCTCACAAATGTAAACTTACCCTTAAGCTAGTTTTAAGCACTACTACTGTACATTTGTGAAGAGAAAAATAAATACAGGGTGAAATTGAATTCATGGGTATTCTTTTAAAGGGTCATTGTACTCTTCATTATGAACAACTTTTACTATGGAACCAAGCCTGAAATCACAAAAAAAATATATAAGTTATTCCCTATTTTTGAACGGTTAGGCAATCATAAATGTAGGGAACATCAGATTTTTTTTCGTGATTTCAGTGTTGGCCCCATAGTAAAAGTTGTTCATAATGATGAGTACAATGACCCCTTAAAAGGATGCCTATGAATTCAATTTCATCCCGTATACTTATACCTGATATGTCTTAAATCGCTCTATTTTATTGTCGTCAAAGATTTTCCAGCCATTATGATTTCACTTTTCATCAGCAAGATTTTCTCTAACACTGTTGAACGCCTAGCCACTATTGGTTGTAACGCTGGCGTTACCGTTTTAATTAATTTAACTGTCTAAATTCCTAAACGAATCGTTAATTTGATTTTATTAACCTATTAATGATTTTCAGCTAAACTCACGTTTTAAAATTTTATGAAGCTGAAAAAACTTTATGTGATTTTTATAGAGTTCAGTACAGTCGCTCCTGAAGAATTATACAAAATACGTACTCTGTAAGGAAAACGGTAATCATCGGTAGGACGTACTTATTTAACTACTGCTGTATCTATTATGCTAGAAATAATCAGGTAAAGGCGGTGAATGTTAGCTAACAGTGTATTCTAGATATTAGGTACAATATTTATAGCCTCCGTTCCACACGGAGCTACCACCGCGGACAATCGATTAGCGCTAAATATATCTCAACTCTCTTCTCCTTCAAACGTATTCCTCATTTCAGGAGATCGTTACTCGCTATATATCGAGTCTTATAAGTTAAAGCTTTAGTAATTTTGAGTTAGTAGAGAGGTATAGCAAAAATGGTGTTTGACCTGAAAAGGGTCATTGTAAAATGACCCTTATAATTTGTCATTAAGAACAATTTAACTTTAATGTTCACAAACCTTGACAAAATATAGAGAACAGCAGATTTTTTCGCGATATCAGAGTTTGTCCCGTAGTGAAAGTTGTTCAGAATTATGAGTACAATCACCGCCTATAGGTTTAACATCATTTTAAGGCACAGTAAGAAGCAAGTTTTATAATAGCGCGTCGCGGCAACAAATAAGGTTCAAAACAGCGATACGTTTGATAAAAATAAAAGTAATTTTGCAGTTTTCATTAAATTAAAAAATAAATGCACGGCTCTGTAAAATAATTTTTACAAAAAATAAGATAGTATACGATCAAAATTTTGAGAATTATGCGACGAAAAAATATTAATGAGCACTGTTTTACAATTGACGTACCATGATACTATTTTATTTTTATGAAATATACGAGTATCTTTGAAAATTTGACAATACACACAATTTTTTTCTGGCTTGTAATATGTACCAATTACCAATACACCAAACTGCGACAAAAAACACAAAAAAGGCAATGTTAAAAATGTCGGGATTATCGTTACGCCCTACAACACAGACACTGCGGCTGCGACGCGCGGCGCTCGCGTCTTGAATGCAATATCGTTACCGTGATGAGTACTTTGATGTTACGGTTAATGTTTCAAACATTATTACACGTTTGACTAATTTGAGAACTCCTAGATTAGTTTGTTTTAATAACATATTTGATGCTGTAGAATAGTAGTAGACCATGGTCTGAACAACGTTTGTTCTAGCAAAACTGTGATTCAAATGTCACCGTGTATAAAATATTGGTTTTCAGCTGCATCTGGTAAGATTGGAAGCAGATGATGACGAGGCAATTGAAGATTCTGTCCAACATCATCGGTTAGTCGTGTAATTTTATAACCACTAGCTTCAAATATAATCACAAAAATACAATTTAAACACAGATATTTATCCCGTATTGATACATAACAAAAACATGAACTGCATTTAAATGTCAATAGCCCTCGGACAATCGTATCAAATGACTTTATCTCATTGTTGGGCCGCCATGGTACTCGTACACTCGTACTCTGTTCTACTGATAAATTCGTTTCACTATCTCCTGTTACAACAGTTTGACATGTGATTGACTATTCTAATTAGTTATCTGTGTTTTTATTTAATAATATTGTTCAAAATAGAGAGGAATAATTCCTGCATTAATTTACAAACCCGGATATCATTATTATATCTCTGTCGGTTCTGCCTGTCTGTTTGTAAATGATTGTAAAATATGAATGTGGGTAGGTGAAATAATAGTTGTGTCTAATAATTATAATCTTGTTGAGATTGAGATTCACAAAATTGTACGAGGAGACCATGGATGCCAGAACGAAAGTACAGTGAAAATTATATCCGAAAGACCGTCCTTTTAGAAGACCGGAAAAACTAAAAGGACCATAATTCAGTCCCGTTTAGTCTACGTAGATCGAGAGGCTGTTTGTTTTAAAATGTATTATCAAAAACACAAATTGCATTAAGTGCAACTTTACCAAGCATAGACGCTTATAAGCATCATCAACTTCACACCTCTTTAAATCCAACAATTACTACAATACCCCATCAAAAACCCACTACACACAACAGATATTCACGGTGTTTATCCATGAATACAGCACACTCATTCTGCACCACTTCTTTCGACGAAAACCGCAGTAAATCGTCGGAGTCCGACAAAACAAAACGCACGTATGCTGTCGGTGCAAATGTAGCAATTCGTCGCTATATACCTGTACACGCGCACCGGACTACCGAACATTGAATGTTTGGTCAATTTGGTGGCACTACTATTGAAATTTTAGGGTCAAATTGGGATTTTACAATGGAGAGATCGTGGCGTAAGATCTAAGACGATTGCCACGTCCAAAAGAAAAAACTCAACACGAAAAAATAAAATATTTGTTTATTTGTTTGATTAACAAAACCACAGAACATATATTTTTATCAAATAGGGCTGCTTTTGTCACATTAAGGCTAGGCTGAAACGACCAGAAGTGGTTCTTAAATACAAGTGACATCATGTATGATAAATAATATTTCTTTCAATACATAAAATGGATGATAAGCATAGGACTTTTTAATCTTAAAACAGCTTGCCACGTTTGCCTGCCATCTTTGTTAATGTTGATATTAGTCCATTCAACATGCGAGTTATCATCGCAAACACATCGAGTTTCAGAAGTGAGGGCTTCCCATTTTAGTTCGGAGCCGGATGTAAAATCGATACAACGAGCACACAGAAAGATCGCAGACATTTGGTGTACGGAACCGTTAAAAAAACGTTTATTGTTGTAACGTTGCGTTCACACTGAACGTTTGCTTTTCACAACTCATTATTTATTTGGTTTGTATGCCTTTGTGTTCTCGCGAAAGATGGGTATCGTTTTCATTTCAAGTTTTTTGAAGGCAATATCTTTGTTGCAGCATGTTATATTAAAACAAACAAGCAAACGTTTGTTAATTTTGTTCTGGCCTGCAAAAAAAAGCTCATTTACTCGGAAACGGAAAGTTTTACACATAGGTACCTACCTACTCTTAACTAAATTAGGTAGTATTGAAGTAAGTAGGAATAAGAAAAATCTTAAAAGCGCTCTTCCTGTCTCCTATTTATTTAAAATTTTGCTGTGCCCGACAGCGTCCATAACTGTTTCTATTGTATTAACACTAACCACCTGTATGTTTACATTAAGGATTGCAATAAAGATTAATGTAAACGAATTGAATTCAAATACAAGGTGTTGTTTTGCATCCTCGTCAAATTCGAGGAGGTAACTATGCTAATGATTCTCGACACGAATCAATAATAAAATAAGTAGGTATTTATTTTTATTTTTTGTATTTTTCGGAAATCGGCATGTGTAGGGCCCGTGTGATACCGCCCTGTAACTGCGCTGTAACTGTAACGCATGCACATAGCGACATAGTCGTACGACACTGCCTACCGCATACGCAACGGGGCGATTTTGTTCTTTGAAATTGGAGTATTCTGAAATACTGTCAAACTTAAATACCTAAAAAAACAAGTATGTATTAATTATTGAGCAGGATCGTAATTTTATTTGATTATTTATGTCTTTCATAACAGCCTCCTGAAATTTGACGAGGATGCAAAACGACACGTTGTATAAGCCTGTCATGTCCAGGTGAATCATAGAATCGCAGATAGATACAGACAAAATAAATCAATGCAATGCATGCATACGAATATCCCGACGTATATCATTAAAAATTCAAACTCACTAAGAGGGCCATTTTTGACGAACCTTATAAGAAAGATTGCGTTTGTTTTTTGATAAAAATATCGGAAAACAAAACACAAACCTTGACAATGCTACTTTCTCCTGAAACTAGTAAGTACTGACAATCAATAAAAAATCGTAACAAAAACTAGACTCACTTGCTCAACTGGTACGCAACAAATCCATCAAAACTGTTAATCATGAAGCAATGTACGATAATGCGGCCCGCAAACGATTACGAGTATATTTATCATGCCAGTCGGATAAAATGGTAGATGAAAATGATGAAATTCCTCGCGTTATGAAATGCTTCATTACAGTTGGCATAATACGGTAGGAGTTCAAATAGTTTTTGTGTAAATGATGGCATCCATTTATTAAAATGTTCCAACTAGTGTAAAGTTTAAATAACAGCGGTAGTCATTGTCCAATTATAATAGAGGATATAGTATAAAATTGCCGTTTTATTGTATAAGATACTTCGAATTGACATAGAACCTTCATGGTTTGAGATATTTGAGTGAAACTTTTTTCATCTGGTACCTATGAAGTTCTTCTTTTAAAAAATGTGCAACATTCGATTATCGACTTCCAGTTGTTTTTTTTTATTCAGCTTAGACAAGAAAGAGGGATACTTCGAAAATTCGAGTTATTTTTTAATACTAGTTCCGACGCGGAACTAACGCGGCAGAAAGAGCTCGCAATATCAATGTTGCGTTTGGAGAGGGGACTACTAATGATAATTTGTAGATTTTGGTTTAAACTCTTTCGTGATGGAAACTTTGATTTGAAGAACGAACCACGTGGAAGACCGCCCTCACAGGTGAATAACAATGAATTGAAAGAGATGGTGGAAGCCGTTTTAGCAAACTACCCAGGAATTAGCGGCATGGTTTAACGTTACCTTACCAACAATGTTGACTCATTTGTGCCAAATCAATAAAATAAAAAAATATGAGAAATGGGTGCCTCATGATTTGACTGATCTGCAGGAAGAAACGCGTGTTTGAAACTTAACACAAGTTGTTGAATCGATACAGAAATGAAGGAATATTGGATCGAATTGTGACATGTGATGAAAAGTGGATTCTTTACGATAACCGTAAGCGAAAAATGCAATGGCTGACCCCAGGTCAAACGCCGCAACAGTGTTCTAAAGCAAAGCTTACCAATAAAAAGGTAATGGTAACTGTTTGGTGGTCACTATAGCTTTCCCCGATCTGGTCAAGCAATAACGGCAGATGTCTACTGTATCGAACTCCGAACAATGATAGCAAAACTAGCAGTGAAACAGCCCCGACTCGTGAATCGATCTCCACCATTATTGCTCCATGATAACGCGAGACCTCATACAGCACGAGAAACCGTTTTCGACCTCTACAGGAACTGCAATTAGAAACCATTGGTCACTCTCCGTATTGTCAAGACCTTGCTCCAACGGACTACCATTTTTTTCGTGATTTGGACAATTTTCTACGTGATAAAAAGTTTTCTCCTCAGGAGGCAGTACAAAATGCTTTCACACAGTTTGTCGAATCTATATCACGAGAGTTCTATCGCAAAGGCATAAATGACCTTCCTTTTAGATGGCAGCAATGTATAGATAGTAATGGTAATTATTATGATTAAATAAATATGTCAAATTAAAGAAAAAAGAATTTCAATTTTTCTGTACAAATCGGCCATTTCATACTTTAACCCCTAATATTTAAAGGGGAATGCCTAACAAAATTCTTGAAATGGACAGAAACTCTAATAGTCCTTAATTCTATTTATAATATAATATGTATAATTAAATAATTCTCAAGTTTGTAAACCTAGGGTGAAAATATCACGATCACTAAAATATTTAACTTGATATCCGTCTAATCCATTCTTATTATTTTGTTGGAGGTTAGTGTTTATTTGACATGAGTAATCGACATTCAGCCAAACAGGAATCGTCAAATAATCCACGAATTATTTTACTGAGTTATTGAGCACAGTAGCCATGAATTTAATATAATTCGACCTATTTCTACCGTAAATCTAATGAAGAAAGATGAAGAAACATGATTTAATTAATATTGACACGCATAATTAGATTATTTTAATCTAATTATGCGTGTCAATATTAATTAAATCATGTTTCTATTACTTTATAATATCTTGTAAGTATAAAAACTTTATTGTAAAAAAACCGACTTCCAATACAACATTATCTTTGTTTTTATATTTTCGTTTATTGCCACCGACTTCCGAAATTAAAGTGATTTTTTACTTTGTAGTGTTTTTTTTTATTTTGTAATAAAGTTTTAATTTTTCCCTTTTAGTTTTGGTACCTACCTCACACGAATACCTTCACTTGCTAAGTAAATAACAGTCGCAGGAAGTTATTATACTCGTAACATCATCAACATAAACTTGACCAAATTTATATGGGACCAATCTGGAAGTTTAACCTTTGAAATAAAAAAAAAAAGATTTTTCAAATCGGTTTATATAAAGCGAAATTCTGAGGTAACAAAAATAAAAAAACAACCGAATTGAGAACCTCCTCTTTTATTATTTCGGTTAAAAAGCCACACAAGTTTCGCCTCTAACAGTATTTTGTTTTAGAACTATGCCAAAGTTCTTTAAGATTTATTATTAATACATTTTTGGCTCTGCTTCCAGTCTTTCCAGATGGGGCGAACATCTGTACATGATGCTTCAGCAAAACTTTCGTAGCCGAGAAATTCACAATTGCGTGCAAGAATCATAAATAACAAACACTTGACAGTACGTATCGTTTTCCTTATCACATAAAAAATACAGACTTTCCATGGAGAGTTCGACATTATTCTAAAAAGTAAATCTAAACAATAAAGAAAATATTCGTTCAAAGTTCCTTCAGACATCCTCAGGGAAAGAGCCGCATAATACGTTTTGTTGTGCGATGTCGACGCGGTCCCAAGGCGATGTCGTTCCGTCGTTGTCTTGCCTTTAAACTCTCCTAACTGTATGTAGAATGGCGCTTTTAAATTGATAAATTTAAGACTACAGTAACTCTTTGAGAGTCTTGTTTATTCTTAAATAACTTGAACAAACGGGAGACGGAAAGAAACTGGTAGAAATGTGAAAAATTGAATTTGGTTGAAACAAAATAACACAACTGAATTCAGTAATGATGACTTGTGATGTAATAAAAGGTCTTAATGGGCTATTCACTCATAAAGGTTGAATAGTTCATCACGGATAATTACTGTAATAACATTTTATAGGATGAACAAAGCACAGTTACTATTACAAGGATGACCAAAACAATGACCATTAGAACTCAGTGTTGTAACTGACGTTCTTTAAATAACAAAACGAGAGTTTACTCACAATCCTCCATCCATAGATTAAGCAAAAAAAACCCATCTCATAAAAACATGAACTCCAAGTTCATAAATCGCATTTTTCTTTTCTATTTCCCAAAGGAACAAGCCATTAACTCCAAATTGCCGCAGAACATCTCAATTACCATAAAAACTTTGGGAAACTAAAAATCCGCAAACAAAGGGTGGTTTTAAATCAAACACAATAAAGTTTCCCGTCTAACTACCGGCGTGCCATAACTTATTCACGTCGATAATCACACCATAACTTATAGAACGCCCCCTGTAGCCGCCCGCTAATATTAAAGTGGTGTAATGTCCCCGTGATCAGTTTTAAAATGTAAATTTATTGCACGACGAGACGTGTTACCAGGATTTATGTCCTCTTCAATATCGTTGAGGTTTTATGATGGAGTTTTATTACTTGTATGTACTATTTTTGGGAGAGTGGCTTCGTTATGACACCTAATCGGGTTACCACGGTAATTGGAATGAAATTGGTGCTTAAAATTTTACTAGAATTTCGGGCGTTATAAACATTTCCATAGAATATTATGTTTATTGGTAAAAAAAATGCTGTCGTAAAAGGAAACTAAATGATTGATAATCGCCTGTAACTAAACAAGGAAAGTGTTATTGAAAACCCCACAAAATACGGTAAAAGAGTTGATAAAAATGATAATGACTATGAAACCATAACCAAAAAGATATAAATAAAAAATAGCTTATTCGAATCATAACCAAAC
Source organism: Brachylomia viminalis (assembly GCA_937001585.2). NCBI lineage: Eukaryota > Metazoa > Arthropoda > Insecta > Lepidoptera > Noctuidae > Brachylomia > Brachylomia viminalis. The sequence continues at coordinate 4,263,563 of OW443302.2, read as the reverse complement.
TAACTGAACGATGCATGTAGATACTCAGAATATGACTGACGACAATTTGTATCAGATCTATTCTAAACTACAGAAGTAAACCACACATTTGAATATTCCACGCAATATACATCATCTAAATATCTCGAATCGGGTTAGGTTTAAAGTTGAACTACCGAATCGTTTCCGAGCATCGATAGATTTTGGTCACGCGAAATGTAAATTTTGGAAAAGCGAATCGGATACGAACTGAAATGTAGCAAACGATAAAATATTTTACAAAACAGATTGACTTATAAATCTCGTGCTTTGTTGTTCTGTGTGATAAATGGTGCCCAAAGTTGGCAATTTTAAATGTTTACTATTTTCCTGCTTTTTATTTTTATTTTATGCCGTTTTTTCCTCTACCTGGTTGAATAGAATCGCTGTTTGTTGCATTATTGGTATGAAATATAATCCACGTACAGCTTGTTTATATTTTTCATTTGTATCCAAAATATTTTATATTTTATTCGTTTGACTTTTGCTCCTGTTCATGTTTAATTCCTTTGAACGCTGTTTTACTTCTGTAACTGGTGCAATATGTGTCTTATGTGAATTCAATTTCTTTCAATCAATTTTACCTATTTTTAAAGTGGAATTTCTACCTATTTTCTTGTTTCATAACAAGGATCAAAATTCATAACGTACAATTAGTAAAAAATATACACCGTGTAATATTGTAGAAGCTAACAGTTATTACTTGGTTGCACGAACTTTACATATTTTTATCTAAATTGTTTGTCCATGTTGTAACCTTTTAGGTCATAATTAACCTTACAATATATTATTATATTACGGTTATTAAGGTCTTGTAAATTCTATAAATGTTCTAGAAACATGCCAAGTTCGCTATTATTGGGCTGATTAACAGTGTTTTTAACCTTGGTTAATTCATTATTTTGGCTATTTGGACTTCTAACTCGGCAATAATTACGGCTCACTATAATTTAGGTTCTAAATGGGGTTATTTTCCCTTGCTAGGTATTTTTTACTGTAACAAATCACCATATATTGTTTACACCGTCCAACTATAGTCGCACTTGGTTTCTCTAACTTACACCCTCACGGAGTTGGTAATTTTTAACATTGCTTGCAAATTGTCGCTATGATTTATTTTGCGTCTGCGTTACTTTTCCCTGTCCAAAAGTTTTTATATGTATTTCATTGTCAAGTCTATTACAAGTTTCTTTGTCTATCTTAGTAAAAAGTTGCTGATTTTATTTACTTAGTCTATTCAACATCTCGTTTATCTTCATGATCCTCAAACTCCCAACTTATCATAAGTAAAAATTCTCAGTTCAGCCTCATCCAATCCTCGGTGTCAAACATACATAAGTTTTCACTGCATAAATCTTGGTTCTTCAGAAACTTCAGCTCATTCCGATTCAAGCCACGGTGTTCCTTCAGACGTGTCAAATATGGCGACAATTTTGGTTATTTTTAAGGAAAAATCTTGACGTTATGATTTGCATCACGTGTTGGATGACACATGTGTAATATTCCTTTTGTGTGATAACATTTTTGGTAAGAAATGACGGGTAATTTGACTCGAGATAAGGACTTATATTTTTTTTCTTGATTTCGGAGTTCGGATGTAAGAGTACCATTTTTTATTGCTGATAAAATATTTGAAATTCTGACGTAATTCTACGCATTCTCTTTTCTATTTACCGAGTCTCCAGTAATTTATTGGAATTGCGTTTGCGTTATTCCTTTGCACCAAATATTTGTTTCTTCCTCGTTCACAAAGGATGTCCTACCAAGAAATAGTAATGTAGTAAACGACTGTTCCAGCAAAACCATTTATTGGAACGTTGGTCTTGTGGAATGAGCTAATATTGATAATTAGAATTCGCTGCAGTCGCAGAATATTAAAGTTAATTTTGGTGGAGTGGTTTGCTAAATGTTTGCATTTGAGCTAGCTTATTATATTTTGTGAAGGTACTTATAATATTTTAGTCAGTTACTTTATTATAATAATTAGATACTCGTACGTCTTTTCAATTACATATTACTCTACTGAACTTTGGCACCTGCAGAAGTGCAACGATAAACATTTGTAAAGGTCAGATAAGAACTAAACAATATTAAGTGGATCTTACATCTAACAGTTTACTAGCTGAGGAGTAGGTTGGGTACTCAAAAAGTTTATGTGTCAACATAAAAAAGTTTTAAGACAATTGTCAGGCGAGGTAAAGATCTTCATCTCTAGCGTAAGTATAAAATATTTTAGCACATATTCAACTTGAGCGTGACAGTTAAAGTAATTTGGCTATAAACCAGTGAGGAGAAGCAGAGTACAATTTGCAAATGTATGTGCAATTTCATGTCTTCTATATTTAACTTCACCTCTTCTTCGTCAGTCTTATAACTCTCTGAAAATATTCCATCAGCTTGTGAATTTATTATTGTCTAGCTACCAGGCTTAAGGTCATAATTGTTTAATTGTCTAAGGAGCAGCTTTTGGTACTTTCATCCGTAACTATTTGAGCAAAAAGGGGTATTCTTTTTGCTCAAATTATTACTGTTATAGGTACCAATTAATATTGAGACAATTTATAACATGTGCATCTATTAGAGCTGTATGATTATCTTTATTGATGCTAAGTTGGCCACGTGTGTATTCATTAATATCTATTTTGACACCAAGATTTTATTTAACCTTACAAATTACAAAATATTAATTATTACGCACATCTGTGTTATTCACCCTTTAGTTTTCGGTCAATAATGAACGAAAATAACTAATTGGTAGCGTGTCACGCTGCTTAATGACGTGGGGAGATATTTTCGGGTCTATAAAACTGGTGAACCCTTTCAGAGTAATTATGAAAAACTGTATTGGTTTCATTGGTCCATGAATGTGATGGGTTACGTGTTGAGTGTTAATTTAGTAACAGTTGATTGACTTATTGAATTCTTACTATAGTTGAATGTTTCAGTTATATTCGCTTTATTGGTTTCTCGCTTATTGGGGCATGCAAGGGGTGCAAGTTGTAATAGGTAATTATTTTGAATATCATGTTTACTATTTCTTTCACTGGCTCTCATTCGTTCATCACCCCTCACTGAGTGGTCTCTCGAAAAGCAATAAACAAAATCAGAGCCCAAAACGTCCGCACATTGGCTAAATCGCCGAAATTACCGAATCACCGTTCGTATCTAATAGCCGTGGGTCCAAATAAGAAGGTACACGCTTCGCTGGTCGCCCCCGCAATATCCGCATCCCGTATTCCTGTTCCGAAACCTTCCCGCTTTTCCGGATCTTTGCGAAATTGCCTAGGATATTCGGATACCGAACCGAACACTGTTCGGGTTTATTGTTGTTGGATGATGTGTCACATTATGCCTCGATGTAATGAAGATCTTTTGTGGGTGCCGTTTTGTGAGCTGTTGGCTGATCTGGGTAGTAAAATAGTAACAGCCGCAGGTCAATCTTCAAGGTTAAGCAAAGCTTTCGGCGTCGCCCCATGGATGGATGACCATCCATTATATACCGAGACCCCTCCGTACCTCGGAAAGCACACTAAGTCGTTGGCCCTGAAAGTCTGTCAACCAGTCTTACCAAGGGGTATCGTATTACCCAGTAACGGTTGTGAAGGTACGACAGGCAGTCGCTCCATGTAAAATACTGGTATTCAGCTGCACCCGGTTAGACGGGAAGCCGGCCCCACCATAGTTGGGGAAAGGCTAGACAGATGTTGAATATAAAAACACGGAGCTCCAGTTTAAAATACGTGGTCAGCTATACACAAGAGACTCGAAAATCACAGTCACCTATGTTAGATAACTTGTAAGTTAAAGTAATCTACCTATTTACCCTATACTATATATTTCGAATATATGTTGGCGAACAGATTCTCCCGGTGTACAGACGCAGTCAAAATTACCTTATTTAATGCGTATTGCACCTCACTGTACACGGGGAGTCTGTGGGCTAACTACACGCAACGAGCATACAATGCTCTGCGGGTCCAATTTAATAATGCGTTCAGGGCGCTGTTGCAGCTTCCACGTTTCTGTAGCGCATCAGCAATGTTTGCTGATGCACACACAGATGGCTTTGCAGCTTTATGGCGCAAAAAGACCGCGTCATTCATTAGCCGGTTGCGTGGAAGTCGCCACAGCATCTTGAGTGCCATTGCTGCTAGGCACGATAGTCCCCTGACATGGATGTTAGTGCAGCGGACCAAGTCCCTGCTTACTATTTTTACTAGTTGTATGACTTATGTATGGATCAAAGTTATCTGAATAAATAAATGTATTATTATTATTATTATACTACACTTATCTGTGTGTATGTGAGTTTAAATGTTTGTAAACGCACCCACAATACAGGAGAAATTCATAGAGTGGGGCAACGTTTTAAAAAAAATATATTACCCCGTCGTTAAAACTGATGATATGAACGCATTTCTTTGAGATTACCCAAAACAAGGAATAAATTGAGAAATACAAAGTTTTGCTCAGCAGTGAGACGGTATAGTAAAGAAAATAAATTGATTAGCTACCTTTCAAGACAAACGTTTTAAGTGAAAGTAAGGGACGGTTCCCAGTTCCTAGTCAAACAGCCATAAACTCGCCCCATGGCATTGTTTACTCGTAAAATAAAACATCGGTTCATCTCATTGCACGTATTTAGGTCAGCTCGAGAATTCGCCTCACGTTCGTCCATTTGTTCCGATGTATTGCCCAGTTGATGCGCGAAACACCTGGCCAGCTTGGACAGCGCCATTAGATAGCCAATTTTATGGGATTTGTTTTCATATTGAATTTGAACGGTAATGTCGACGTGTTCGGAAAATATTTTGTAGTTTCGACAGTTTTATTAGTTTTTATAACTGAGGTGTATAAATGATTGCTTGGTTCTCTAAAGCGATTGTATTGATTTTATTTCGCAGCGGGATTTAACCCGATTTATATGAAATACAGAATTGTTTTTAGTTGCACTCACATTTTGAAATTCTTTTTGTTTAATACAATGAGTATTTTATTCAAAATGGCAGCAGCACTTAGCTTGCCTACGTAACAATGTGTTTTATTTAGATATTACCTAAAATTAGGGAAAACCCAAATAAATAAACATGGAGCAGAGTATACGCAGAAGGTATACAGCGCTCTGCGTGTACAATATAACAATGCCTTCAGAATGCTTGTTGCCGCGGTATTGTAGCGCTTCGGGTATGTGTGCTGATGCGCGGGTAGATGATTTTTATGCCATCATTCGAAAGCGATGCGCTTCTCTCCGGCACAGAACACACGTCAGCTCCCACAGCATAGTGAGGGCATTGAGTGACCGGTGGGACTGCCCGATGCTTGGCCGATGGGTGCTTCTGCACACTCTGCACACACAGGTCGGCATTAAGTAGGTATACGGGCAAATAATTGTTTTCTTTTCGTTTCTAATAGATTATCTTTGTGATTGTATGTGTTACTAAGAAATAGCTTTAATAAGTAGTTTTGTCAATACTAACACTATGGACTATAAGGTCTGCAAATAAAAGTTTATTTATTAATACTACACCGAAACAAGAACTTATCAAGCACAAATCAGAATTAATTGACTTAGCACATACGCAACACTTCACCAACATCCAATCCTTCGAACTATCTGAGACAGCAGAATCTTTTCACGCTTATATTCACGAACCAATTTCCATACGAGGATTGAACCCCTGGTAGAGGGCAGACGTGATCCAATCTCGGGAGATGATTGATATGTCGGGAGCCGTCGGACATTCTGCGGATACTATTTTTTATCTCGAGTTTTTGACAGTCCAACTGTATTCAGTGCGAAATAATTTATGGATTCTTCAGGCATCGCTGCCATTTTGTTTTTGTTTTGGTTGGAATTGGTGGATTGTTTTCGGTAATTGGTGGAGTGCATGTTAGACAATGGCCGATTTCAAGCAGAAGTGGAGAAGAAAACAAGAGATATTTTCATGAAGGCTATGATCAAGGAGATTCTTCGCATGCTGAAGTTAAATGACATGTTAATTATTTCTATCTTTAGCTATGCAAGTAGCCTCATCGCACCGAATTACTCTTTAGCTTTGCATATCTTTTACCAGTTTTAATAAAGCAATGACCATCAGACAATGTAACGGGTTCTACCTACTCAATCTAAACCAAAACGGTTCGCATTTCGTAAAAATACTTACAAATCCTAAAAAACTCAAGTTGAAGACGTAAATTGAGACGGAAAATCCTCCGACAAAAAGCACCATTACCATCACTATCTTCGTCTCTCGATCGCTTAACGACAAACCCTACATCGCCTGGGATTAAGTCGCGTTGCGTGGCTCCGGCGGAATTAACATTCATGAGTGGCAACCAATCCGCGCTGCCGCCAGACGTGGTAGGGTTCCCAGGCCATCTAGATGCAGTTCGAGTTGTTTTCGGAAGTAGATGCAAGGAGTTTCTCTAGATTTAGTACGTGATTTCAATGGAATAGCTGCTCTGGGTCCTTTAGAGAGATTTGCTAACAATATTACCTCCCTTTAAGGGTTTCTCAAAGCTTATATTAACTAAGTACACTCTATCGATTTACGCTTTGCAGGTAACATTGCTTTAAACAGTTCTTAGTATAACCAGACGTTCACTATGCGTATTTGTTCCTGTAAACATGAATGAGGTAGCCTACCATAGCTGAAACAACACACCACTCTACCTTCACTAGACATAAAGTCATATTGATCCGGGACATTTCCAGCTGCTCCAGCATTCTGGTAACCCTACCTCATCTCGTACACGGGTTCGTTAATATGCGCCCCGGGCAAGGCGCCTCGACTTATTTGCCTGTTCCCGGCACTTTTTAAACAAATTTCTCCAACTTGGGATGGAAAATGAATGTTGATTTCTTGAGACATTTGGATTAGAATTTCGGGTTATGAGAACGGTTATATATATCTCTATACTTTTCTTACACGAGTATATTTTGAGGACGGAATGTTAAATTAAAAAAATCAGGATAAGCCTGATGGAAATGCGTAAAAAGTACTATTTTATAACTTTCTTCGCTTTTCGTTTTTGCCCCCAATGCCTACATAGCAACTAGGGATCTTTCCGTAAGATCCGTAGTTCTAAACTCTGTAAACTCTTGCAGTAATGGATGTATTATGTTATAGCTCATTAAGGCTAAGTAGTACTTAGAAACGGGTAATGTGGCTCAAACTAGGAGAAGTCTATCTTCAGCTGTAAAATGTGTTTGGCAATAACAATTTGGAGGAAAAATTATTTCCCGAAAACGGTAAAATCAAAAGTCATTTATTCAAACTAGGCTGAGAATCTGCACTTTTTGAGCGTCAAATATGTCAACAAACACGTCACGGTACAACGAAAAAATTATAGGCTCTATTCCCGCAATATAGCTTACAATTAAAATTAATTTTAAATCACTTCTTTCTAATAACGGTCTAAGTGTGTGGACTTTGTAATCGTACGTTTAAAACTTCCATTTGGAAGCCTCCTTAAAGTCGCTGGCGTTGCGCCAACTTTTACAACTTACACCCGCGTATTGTGTACGATGTGTAATGCGGAAAATTAAATAAGACAGCTGTATAAATTAGTAAAGTTTATACTGAAAGTGTCTAGATAATCCTCAGCTATTTTTTTCTCATTTTACCTACATTATTACATCTTATGAGGGACAGCAATGTGAACAGTACTAGGTACCTACGACAGTCGCCACTCTTCTGATTCCTTTGTAGAATTCCGCAACTTTATAAGAGTCAAAAGTTGGTATATACCTGACACATTCATAGTTATTTTTCCTAGATCAGGGTTATAACGCCAAACTGCTTTATTTTAGGACTTTCCAACCGACTCACCAAATAACTCAACGTCTGAAAATCTGAAATTCTTCCATTCCTTCCCTCCATAAAATTATATTGCACGAAACGGTATAAATATCATGACCAGACTGGAAAGACAGATATAAAACAAAATCGATCGGAACGTTAAGCGTAGCGAAGGTTATCGCCTGTCAACCTCAGCTGAGTACGATTGCATTTTAAAAGTAGGAATTTAAATAGAAACATACTTCTTTACGGTAATCTTGCAATGTCCCCGGTACGAGGGCGTTGAAATGTCTTTACACAGATATCTGTTTGAGGAAACATTGGTGGTGATGTAATGGGAATGGAAGTGCCGAAAATAAACGCCATTAATAATGAGACTATGAAAAGTTTTTGGATTAAAATTATCAATATTTTTACCACCTTCCAACACAGTTCACACACACACACTCGCACTTTCTTTGTAGCAAGATTTCAACTGCATTAAGATAAACTTGGAGAGGAGAAAGCCTATGTATAGCCGTTCACTACTGTAGTTCTTCCAACTCCAATAATATAAACTTGAAAAGTAAAAAAGCCTGTGTATAGCAATGTACTAGTGTGTACTATAGGTACAATGATGATGCTGAACAAAACTAATAGTAACCTGGCTATGGTCAAGGCAAGATGACTGTGTCACCAAATGGTATATACATTCTAGAAGCATGCAAATTTGTGCGTAAACATCAAGAATTTTACTCCAAACGTGAAGACATTCAGTCACGCTATTTACTTAGACACCGATCTAGGCTAAACATACCAAGTTCTCGACTAAAAATGCACTCTAAAAGTCCCTACGTAATGTCCATCAAAGTATATAACAAACTACCCGCATCAATAAAAAAAGAAGAAAAAAATCACATATTTTTAAAAAAACTTAGACAATTTTTAATTAATAAAAGCTACTATTCGCTTAATGAATATCTAAATGATAGACTTATAAAGTCATAATTTTAGTACCTAGACGAAAATTTAAAATCATCTCATCATCTCTCTTATAAATACCTATTTACTTATATTTTATACTGTTAATTTTTCTTAGAAAGTACCTACTATTTTATAATTATAAATTAAAAGTGCTTCCTCTCTCCTAACTCACTTATTTTGCTGTGCCCGAAAGGGTCCATGTGATCTAATTTTAAGTTTACCACCTATGTTTACATGTGGAATGCAATAAAGTATTGAGTCTTAGTTTTATTAGATAACAGCCATGAATTAACATAATTAATATCCACAGTCAGTCACTGAATACCATTTGTTTTCCAGGTACAACAGTAATCCCTACCAACACTAAATCACCACATGGCCCACAATATAAATTCTGTGGCCAAAGTCAGAACCACATCCATTCTCCCAACATCTGGGTAGGATAAATGACAAGGAAGCGATGGTAGGCAGCAATTTACATAATGTAATCAGCCAACGGCGGATTCGATGACTCGAGGCTCGAACGCGAATCGCAAAAATTTTAATTTATTTAAGTCCAACATCTTTGGGGACCTACCGATCTGTCCTTTGAGGATGTTGATTGATGCCAAATGCTTATTATTGGAAAATGGACGGAAAAAACGTTCTACATAGATAAATGGGAATTTGGAAATGAGTCGCAAAATCGGCCGGGATTGGAGATCAATTTTGTTAGGTATATTGGGAAATGGTGTCACTTTGATGCCCGCTGATTTGAGATTAGTCAAATAAAAATGTTAGAATTCGTTTTTGATTCGCTTTCAGGCGGATGAACATTTGTTGGTCTCTGTGTGCGCACTTTGCGTTTTACCAGTTAGGTACCTTAATTATTGTCAATCATTATGCTAAAAAAAGAATGCCTTACCAGTATGCGATTAATTGTTATCTTCAACAGTTTTTTTGGTACCAGCAAAACTGTTGTTTATATATCCCTACATTTTCTCCAACAAGGCAAAACATAACCTCTACAACGCAACTTAACCGGGAAATTCGCTAGCGACATCCGTATTCCGTATACCAATCGCGATAAGACATTGTATAAACTTAAAGATCTTTAACTAGATCCTCTTTATATTCATGGGATGAAGAAAACTTTCCCAGGTGCGTTGTCTCCTCCCCTCCCTCCTGTCTCTCTACCGTAAGGAGGAGGGGCGCACTTCTTCTACTCCTTTTGAAAAATTTCGAGCATTTTTAAATTACTGCCCGCCTTTTGTATGTGGCCATGAAGTTCGGTGAAGTGGCGTTTGTTTTTCTTGATTAAGGCATTCGTTCAGTTTTTTAAATGTTATATTTTTCGTTTAATAAACATTACATTTTTGCAGGTAGTAGCAACGCATATGATACGTTAAAACATATAACTAACAAAAAAAAACATAAAATCGATGATGAAATCAGCTCACTAATAGCACTTGTTAAGCCATTAGACATTTATTAAAAAAAACTCAAAAAAAAAAATACCTACACAAATACGAATAAGTATAGTACATGATAAACATTTTTCTCAAGAGGGAAGCAGACAGAAACTATCAAATGTCATGTGCTTCCATTCTTAAAATAGTACTTTTACTGAAGAATCAAATTTTTTCACATCACTGAGAACAAATACCTACGAAGAAACTTGGCCTCTTGGTCGTTGCCCATAAATGTTATTTAGTGTTTAATTTATTTTTTGTTATGTATTTTTCTGGTATACAATAAAGTATATACAAATAAATAAGACCCAGCTCTGTGTAAGTTAAGCATGACGAAAAAATGATAATTCACCTAAAACTTACCTCACACGCAGTTCTCCTAGCCCACAATTCTGTTCATTTTATCTTCGGTTGTACTTTTGTTACTGAAAGGTTTTAACGTCTCCATCTTTGTGTCCCTCGTTATTAATCTCCGAAAAAGTGCCACAATAAGAGGACAGTCGCATTTGAACGTTACGCCTCTACGGTCGATGGGCATTTTAATTAAGATATTTTAACGCACCATTGCGACTCTGAATAATGTTCCTTTTGGATTCTTTATTGATAATTTGTAATTAAGTAATGGCGTTACGTTAACTTCTGCGTGTTGTGCTATTTCTTTTGTGTGCACTAAATAAACGGTTTATTTCTCTATCTTATCCACTCGTTCTTTGCTGTGCCCAACTGGGTCCACAATGATCATGTCTTTGTAAAACCTTCCACCTTTTTTTTTATGGTGGGAAATTATCATATAACTTCTCCCGCTCCCGCGGGAGGGCGTGTCAGACTCTTAATAACTAAAACCCACCCGTGTCCTTTCAGTTGCCTATGCCAGGGGCCACGGTAACCTTTTCGGACTTTCCAGCAACCCTGGCAGAAAACCTTCCACCTAAGTTCACTTTGTGAATGCAATAAATATATTGAGTGTTTAAATCCATTATTTAGTTTCACTGTTTTTATTTAAGTAGGCACTACCTAAATAGTTATTTATTCTACAAAACTGTCTTCCTATAGTTTTGTACCTCTGAGTAACTTCTTCATGCCCGGTTCTAGGGTTTCGATCAAGTCACAAGTTAATGTCTAAAGTTCGATTAGTTTCTTAACTTAACATCTTGTCTTTCGGAACTGTTTACGTTTTAGTTCGGCGAAAATGTAGTCGAATCAAATCTTTGCTTATACCTCCATTTTGATTTTGTTTTGTCTTCATTGTTGCATTAAGCACAATAGAGAGAGGTGGATACATTTCCAATAACTCTATTTTAGCTTGTAACTCTGAAATGCCAATATTAATTTCCTAATTAAGTAATCAGTGGTAATACCGACCACACAAATCATTACACAAATAGCACAGCCAATATTAATTACAATAATAACATGGAACTATTTCCGAACTAAACTACCCTCCGGCGTACTGTATCTGTCGTGAATTCCATACTAATAAACTATCTAACTAACAGACATAAGTCACTAATTCCCACGATTTATGAAGCCTTTTATTGTAGATACCTTCATTTTGGTACTTGTACGTGGTACTTTGAAAAGTAAAAGCGAGGTCAAAAGTTATATTTGAGCAAGAAGGATTATTTAATTCCTCATTCTCCTCCCTGCCTGCACACAGTTAAAGCTTTTGTTATATTAAATGATTTTTCTTTTTTTTTCTTAATTTTCTAAGTATGAGTTGGTACAAAAATTATTAGGGTGGGTAAACATATGTGAAACGCAACACAAAACAACAAGGCGTATAAACAACGCAACACAAAACAACAAGGCGTATAAACAACGTAACATAAAACAACAAGGCGTATAAACAACGCAACACAAAACAACAAGGCGTATAAACAACGTAACATGAAACAACAAGGCGTATAAACAACGTAACATGAAACAACAAGGCGTATAAACAACGTAACATGAAACAACAAGGCGTATAAACAAAGTAGCTCATGAAATGTAATACGTTTGGATGGTATATTCGTTTGAATGTATGTTAAGTTTCATGTTACTTTTCACATAATTATGATAATATACCCGCAATTATACTTGCCACAAAACCAACAAAGTTAACTATTTTGACAAAACACGCCACCATCTATTAAAAAAAAAATGTTGAGACCGTAGCGTAAGCCTGATTGGGTAACGGATAATCAAAACGGCTTTCATATTGTCAATTCAACAGTATTGATGGCACTCGTGTATGGAGTCCGTTTCCTCGAATGTGTTTTCATTGCTGAAATGAAAGCTATTGTCATTCGCTGTATTAATAGACCACTGCACCTGACAATAATAGTACCTTTTTACTAAATTATGCGTATAGGTATACATACTATTAAATTATAAATTCAAATGTAAGTCTGTCTGTCTGCAAGTTGCCTTTTCACGCCTAAACCTTTAAACGGATTTCGATAATATTTGGGGAAGATATAGATGGCATCATCTGGAAGGACATAGGCTACTTTTGGTCTCAAAAAGAATCTTAAAGGGGGTGAAATTTTGTATGGGAAACGCAGCATTCCTTAAGTTAGGGATATTAAAATTCAAATTTATGCTTTTGGTAAGAAATAAAAAATTATGTGTTTCAGCGTTTTTGTAAAATCGTCCCCCAAGAGGGAAAATAGGGGATGGCTTTAAAGCTAGTAATAAAAAAAGAGAAAATTTTAAGAGAAGATTTTTTGTTTGTATGTATGTTTTTATGTTTGTTTGTTTGTATGTATGTTTGTTTGTTTGTATATATGTTGTTTGTTACGTTTTCACGCTCAACCGGCTGAACGGATTTGGATGAAATTTGGCACACAGACAAACCATGACCTAGGCAAAGCTACTTTTCATCCTGGATCGTAGACGGAGTCTCAGGCATCAGCAGTAGTAAGCTGCAGTAAGTAGATAAGTATAAAATGCAACCTACTAAATCCCGACGATAACGACGGAAACAAGATTTAAAGATTACAATTGCAGATTGTTACCCCATCGCATAGCTTAGACGAAAAACTTATGTGCCCCATTCGACTAAATTCGGGAGACGATAAGGGGTGATGCTGTACCTACACCCCAAAACTTTTTGATACTTTAAAAAAAAGTTTAATGAAATAATAAGTAGGTAAGTATGTCTCCATTGGTCTTTTCACGTAAAGTTAATAGGTATTATTCTTATGCTAATGTAGGTTTTGAAACGCGCATACTAATTATATTGGAACAGTCATTTGCGTGGGGGGCTTGTGGCTAAGTAATAACAGCCGCATGGTTCGATCGATTAGGTTAAGCTACTCTTGCCGCGGTTCGTCCGTGGATGGGTAACCATCTTTACATATCAAGACCCTCCGTGCCTCGGAAAGCACGTTAAGCAGTTAGTCCCGGCTGTCATTCGTGGATCTTTGACAGTCGTTACGGGTCGTCAGAAGCCCGAAGGTCTGACAACCAGTCTTACCAAGGGGTATTCAGCTGCATCCGGTGAGACTGGAAGCCAACCTCAAGATAGTTGGGTAAGGCTAGGCAGACGATGCATCATCTGCGTGATAATTTGCGTGATAAATTGACTGACCGGTTGGTGCAGTTGGTAGCGACCCTGCCATCTGAGCCGCTGGTCCCGGGTTCGATCCCCGGACAAGTCAAACATTTGTGTGCATGAACATGTCTGTTTGACCTGTGTCTGGGTGTGTATATAAGTATGTATATCATATGTATATAAGTATGTATATCAGTCATCAGGTTACCGTAGTACAGGTTCTACCTAGTTCGGGACCTGAAGACCATGTGTGGATGTTGTCTCTATTATAAAAAAATAAAAAATAAATTATCTGCGTGATAATTAAATCTCTCCTTAGTCTCACTATCCAGGTTTCCTCCTTACAATCTAATATTTAGTTCATATGATGGGCAAAAAACAGAACTACATAAATCCTTCCGACAAAATAAGCTAACCACTTTTCCAACCAACTGTACCACGAACTTCGTTAAACTTGTAACTCATAGAAAATATACGACTGTTAACTGTCGCATGTGTAATGATATAAAATAGTGTCTTCGTGATATTAATTACAGCATAACACGACATTAATGTCATGGGAGCCCTCTCCTGAGGGGGATTACGGAGAAGCAGACAAGAAACAGTAATACAAGTTTGAAAGTAATGTGACACGTATTATTTTGAGTTAAAAGTTTTGTGACGTTAAATTTGGTGGTGATTTAGGGGAGAATTCTTAGATTAGTACTTATTTAAAATGTTCAGATCAGTGACATAATTACAGGGTGGCAGGGACATTGACGCGCAAATCTTACGTCGGTTATTTAAAGAACAATTTGCTGTTCCATTCATTTTGACCGCGTAGGTATTGCACAAAATTCACGCTATGCGTCATAAAACAGCATTATACGCAAAAAGCGTTCTGCGAATGGCCCCAAAAATCTATAATATGATACCCACGACTATAAGAGCTGAGAATGATGTTAACTAATTCAAAAGAATGCTCACAGACTTTAAGGTTAAAATCTATAATATGATACCCACGACTATAAGAGCTGAGAATGATGTTAACTAATTCAAAAGAATGCTCACAGACTTTAAGGTTAAAATCTATAATATGATACCCACGACTATAAGAGCTGAGAATGATGTTAACTAATTCAAAAGAATGCTCACAGACTTTAAGGTTAAAATCTATAATATGATACCCACGACTATAAGAGCTGAGAATGATGTTAACTAATTCAAAAGAATGCTCACAGACTTTAAGGTTAAAATCTATAATATGATACCCACGACTATAAGAGCTGAGAATGATGTTAACTAATTCAAAAGAATGCTCACAGGGTTTATGGTTAAAAAGGCGTACTATTACATTGGTGAATTCTTAACAGACAAGTTAAATATGTAATAATTGGATGTGTCGTTTTGTGAGTCAAATGTCCGATTTATTTATGCTTAATTTTATTAACGATAATTTTATAATTTAATTTGAATAATAATAATAATTTATGTACCTATCCAAAATTTGTATACCTATTAGGTTAAACATACCAATCCTGACATTAGAATTCGATCTTATTATAATTGTACCTATGTTTTACAAATAAATTATTTGAATTGAATTGAATTGAACGTTAAAAAGCGCTGATTCTCAGCTTAGTTTGAAATGACTTTGGATTTTGCACTTTTCTATGAAACAGCAGATTTTATTTTGATATCCTACTAAAATTTTCTACGCAAGGGGGTCTAGAATCATAAATGCTGAGTTCATGGTAACAGTTTGCGCGCCGATATCCGTGCTACCCTATATACTTAGAAATGGTTAAATGGAACACGGTAATTTATTAATGTCACACTGCAAATGGCTACTTAAAATAAGTATAACTTTCTAACATAACCTAACCTAAATGATTCACCAACAATAGAGGGGATCTGGCGCTTGGCGGCTTCAAGCAAACTGCCGGAACTTCTTTACATCGATTCGGGATTGGATAGTTTGGTTAAACTGGCGCCACCCTTTGCATAGGTTCGTAGCCAAAAAGTGCCCCTAGGATACAGCTGCACCCTGAAAGCAATATTTCCATACCGATCACTAAAAATACATTTAAAAAATATTTTCAAAAATATCTGACCTACCGCCTTTCATCTGTTTGATGCTGTCAATAAAACTAGGTCGACAAGTTGCCGGTAATAGGATGAAGAGATTAACTTTGTTTGCCGAAATGTATGGGCCTGAATTAGCAAAATGAGCGCTGGTAACTGGATATAATCGTCACTTTGTCTTGACTACGCTCAAATGATGGAGATTTTCTCTTAAATTTTGCTGGGACGGGCGGACGTTTTAAGGATTTTTAGGGATTTGTTTGTTTTTAGTTGGTATTACGGCACTTTATTTAGGGCAAACTTTCACTAGCATAGTACCTACATGCTTGATGTATGTTGTTCGGCGGCAATATAATATACAGCTTATAAATAATACATTCACTATAACACTTAGATATGCCAAAGTTATTGTTTTGGTAGATTTCACATTATTTTCGATGGCCAAAGAGCTCAATAACAACAAGATCCAACATTTAAAAAAAAACTTTAAATCGTTCAACAATACAACTTAACTCAAACACCAGAAAAACAAACACATTCCCTAATAGACATTCGTAATTTAAACATTTAAACATTCTCACGTTGACAAAGACTAAGCACCTCTACTAGAATCGACATGTCGTACCCATTCCATCAAATCTGTCAGTGGGTAACCAGAGAGGTAATGTACCAAAGAGAACGAATTTAATGTATCTTAGCTTGTGAAAGATACGACGTAGGACATCTTGCTAATGTTGCGGCACGTATCACGGATGTAGAAAGAGACGGCTGGATGAGAAAGGAAGTTCAAGTTGACTGTTGAAAGATGAAAACAGATAGGATGAAAATAGCACCAACTTTTTTGACTTTCGTGAACTATGCGTCGAATTCAAGGATCAAATATTTTAGGATAATAACAAATGAGCGAAGCAATAGAATAGATTAACTTTATTTCGGACACAAATATCCATAGTGTTAGTAACATACAAAAATAACTTATTACCTAGTAAAAAAATATTTTTGTATATAGGTATAGTATTAGTAAAAATCAACCTCCGCAAAAACTGCTGTACAATCAGAGAGCCGAGGCTCTCGGCTGCAATTTTCAGGATGCTGTTCCGACTGCCCCGCACTCTCTTCAGTTGCGACGCAGTTTTTTTGCGTATAATTGCATAAAAGCCGTCGGTGCGGGCTTGCGCAAACATTTCCGACGAGAACGGAGACTTCAGTTTTCTTATTGGTATCGTCCCCGTGAAATAATATCAATTTAGTCATATTGGGCCAAATAAGTTGGCCTATTGAACACAGGACTTTGTCTTTGGCGTTCCTTCACAATATCGGAGCAGTTTATTCTTAGTTAACTTCAGTTGAGTCTTAGATCAGCTTTTCGGGTTGTTTCCTTTGTTTCTTAAAATGGATTTACAACCTCATAATTTTGCCACATCTTGCCACAATGTTTGTCCACAACCTAGACGTTGCGCATAACGCTCTAATGACTGCCAAGTACAAGAAAGAAGGTTTAAATGCACGTCTCCCTCCCACAGACAAGTGTCTCTTCTGCTTCGACGGACATGAACACAGACGGCAGAGTTACCCTTTTTATTTTTATTATTACTGACCAGTGTGAAAAGATGTGGCATAGACATATGCCTTGGAGACAAAATCAAAATGCTTTTAGGGACCAATTTAAAATAAACTCTCTTATACAAGTAAGGATGTGACAACCCGGGGTATATTTAATTGGTCGTTTCACAAGGTTTCATCGATAAGAAGTCTTCTATATTTTCTAAGCGGTTATTGTTTTATGCTCTGAATATATGTTTGTTATTGCGATATATGGAGAATTGGCATGTTCAGCTAATACATAATTCTTTATAAAAACTTTTGAATGTCGTGAGAAGTGACTTAGAGGTTTTTAGATTTAGATATTTTAGCTATTCAGTTATTTTACCGACGCGCGTAACGCGTTCAGGCTGCTGGTGGGGCTCCCACGCTACTGTAGTGCATCTGCGATGTTTGCGCACGCGCACACAGACGGCTTTCACACTGTGCTGCGGCGCCGCATTGCATCTTTGATGTTCCGCCCGCGTGGGAGCGCCAACACCATCCTAAGCGTGCTCAGCCACAAGCTGGACGGCCCCCAGCTGGGGCACTGGGTTCAAGCACAAGTGCGTGTGCCCGGGGCCCCAGACGGCGGCAAATACTTAAATTAATATTTTAATGTTTAAACGTAATATACTTTTTTAAGTCCTGCTAGGTACTAATAATATTATGGGCCAAATGTGTCTGAAAGAATATTTTTTTTTTTTTACTGAAGCTGTTTGAAGCTTTTTTTGGGCAATTTTGGGTCACACAACATAGAACAATAAAAGTGTCAATAAAGTATCAACTAAGTTTATAACTATTTCCCACCCTTCGTTACACATAAACATTTACAATAATCCTTTTCTAAAAACAGAACTATAACGGTTGAAGCAGACATTTCGTATCCTCTCCATCGTGATCATTATACGTGTGTAATGAAACACCCTGTACACGCCCCGGGCGCTGTACGTAATGCTGGGAGCCGCTCCGGTTAATAACCGGGTAATGTATGATATATTATTATGGCTTGATTATCTGGGTACCGGATATAATTTAGTGTAATCGGACTGGAATTTTTGGAAAAAAGTCTTTGGGTCAACTGGAACTCTCGTGACGAAGTTATTTTAATTTTCCGCCCGTTTTTCACTGCTGAACAACGACAGCTCGGTGATAGCAAATTTGCAGCACGTTTTAACTTTTTTTAACGTCTGTAATTCTGGACAAATGTAAATGACACACAAAAAATAAATATTTTTGAAAATTGAACATGCATTCAAACGCTGTGTGAAGACAGAAACGTGCATTTTATTATTAGGCTCGATAAAAAAAAGTCATAAAGATAACACTAAATCGCTATTTCAAACGTGTACCTTGAAGAGATTTCATCATGAAACCATCCAAAAGATAAAGACACATTTTATAATTTCGTTATTAAATTTGAATACTTATAGTATACAAAATCTAGCAGGTCCAGCGCTCCCACCGGGCGGCCAGTGCCCACCGCGCGCCGAGACGCACTAAAAGACACACCCCACTACAAGAGGCCTTTAAATAACAGATCCTTATGACGAACATGAACGACACGACACGAACTGTTACGTCCCCCTTTCCGCAGAACTGTTTCAGGGTCTAACTCTCCAGTCCCGAGACTTTGCAGACTTCTTAACAATAATTGTGACGGGGGAATCGATATTTGTTGCACTTCACAAAAGTTCATGCGCCAAGTCCACCAAAATAGATAAACACTAAATACGTAACGCACGATTTCCCCAACTATTGTCAACTATTTGTGTTGAAATTTTGTAAAAATTTGCGTCCGTTGTGCACTTATACGAGTACCTACTGTAACATTTGTTTAGTTTTATATATTGTTTTGCACGCTGTGTCTCATATCACCTAATATTGTCCACTTGGCTTGTATGTTTGCTGGTGTTAATCTTGAATAGTGTAACGATTGTAGATAGATCAATAAACAAATAAATAATAATAAAATGGTAAGTTTTTGGGTCATGTTGGAAATCATACGTACATATTCATAGCATATTCTTTTGGATATTAACAACATTTCAAATGATCAAAAATCTAGAAGGCTTAATAAGTGCACTTTCTTGCAGACATTATCAGAAATGAATAAGAACGTCATTTGAGAAATCAGACGCACTAGACGTTTTATAAGGCATTTGCAATAGCAGTCAACGTTTCGAGCCGATTGGAGGCAAATTAAAATCTTCTTACAAGATGCAGCGTGGTACAAGTTGGGGAAAATTCATAAAAATATAATATTTTTTGATGAAATGAAAACACACCTGCATTAAAATATAAGAAAACAATTATTTTTGCACCTAAAGAGAGACTAGGAGACCAAAACGCCGTTTTTTTTAGTCTTTAAAAATAATAAAGTTTATATAGGTCTTGCAAATAGGAAAGTAACTTTACTTACTGACAAGCATATCGTGGATTGCTATGAAACGGACACAAATAATAAACCGATTGTTGTCTATTTTACATAAATGCTCTAAGGATTTACCGCATAAATGCTTGAAGTATTTATGCAAGTAGGTACACTAATAACTGTGTCCCATATTTTTTTCCTAAAAATTGTTTTTAGTAGGTACTACCAATTGAGAAAAAGATGAAGAAAATATTTTGTGCCTTGTCTCGCTATCTCTTCCCGCTCAAACCACAGGCCAAAACGTAACAAGGCACGAGAGAAATGAGCTTCAAGGCACCGAGACTGTCTCATAATACTTGTGCTTACAGCAAGGATTTTAATATGAACATCGCGACTGGAGCACTTACGACTTACTGCGCTGTGACTGAACGTTAAGGTTTCGACACGCTTTTCAAACGAGATATTGTAGTTTGAGACTTTGAGCGATGTTTTGTTAATTTCGTGGATATTCTTTTTTTAAACGAGAAGTTAAAATTTTGGAGGTAAAGTAGGACGTTTTACAATAGGCTCGCCTCTTTATACAAGGGACTTAAAACGTTAATAGCGAAAGGTGGGGGTACTGCCGATATGTACTGAAGATATCTTTGCTTAATCCTTCGGGGAAATTAGATGTTATGTTATTTTATGTAGTAGGATTTTTTTAAGTTAGTAGTAGTTATCTGCGCTATTTTATAAATTGGCGTAGTTAACTGCGCTATTTTTTTACTTGGCGTAGGTAACTGCTCTATTTTTTTAGTTGGCGTATATATTAGCGCTATTTTTTTTCTTGGCGTAGGCAACTACTTTTTTTATGTTGCTTTAGGTAAGTGCGCAATTTTTTTATGTTGGCGTAGATGTATGCGCTATTTTTTAACATGGCGTAGACAACTGCTCTTTTTTTGAGTTGGTTTAGGTAAAAGCGCTTTTTTTTATGTTGGTTTAGGTAAATGCGCTATTTTTTAAGTTGGCGTACGTTCCCGCGACCCCCGGCGTAGGTGTGAGATGGAACACCGGGGTGGTTTTTAGTCAGTAAGAGTCTGACAGACCCCGTCGCCCGCCCCAGGGCCGCGGACATCCATGAGGATTTTCCACCCCGGAAACAAAAAAGGGTATTTTAACTTGACGTATTTTCTATGAGCTTTGAAAGTGCTACGGGCTATGACACATATTTTCATATTTCGTCGCGTTGACCATGATTGCTACGCTATTTTACGGTTTAGGAAACGTTGAAAGTCAGATCAGTTTATGAACGTGTTAATAATCATGTCCTGCTACTTTAAAGTGTAAATCAAATGGTCAAACTATCTTGAAAATTGCATCAGTCAATCGAGTGTAAAAGCTTACACAATTTATCCACCCATCCTTAAACTTACCCGCTTTCTAGCAACAATCAAAATTTTACAAAAGCGTCCTTCCCGCTCGGCTCCTGCCGGCGTAGTGAGCTGAAGCCAATATTTCAAGCAACAACAATACCTGTCAAGCGCACGCACAACTCAATTATGTTCGATCTACCGTCACTAATGCCAATGAAAAAATTGTACTACCCGCTTTAAAACGTGGAATTCGGCAGTGTTTTGTTTTTTTGTTGATTTATTTTTGTATGTGTATTATTGGAGTTGTGTATGGCAGACTTTGACTACCTTGGGGCATGACAGGCGTGCTTAACAAGCAGAAATTTTTGAAATGTTTGTATGTTTGTGAACGATTATGAATTAGATGTTTACAGTACTATCTCAACAAGACAAAGATAGAAAAAAGAATAAAATACTAAAATCGAGTGAAATGTGGGCGTACTATTGGTACACCTCTGCCTAAACCTTCACACAGGTTACATACAGGCGTGATGTTATCTTCATAGAAAGCGATCAGGTGAGCTACTCATAACAGGGAAACTTTAGGAATTCCCTCAGCAGCCGTCCGGAGTCTGGATTGTGCCTGGTTAATGGCAATAGGCTAGCACAACACAACACAAAACACACACACACCAAACACACATACACAACCACACTATACACACTAACTCACTATACACACACACACCATACCACTGCCATTTTGCCACTTAAACATAAGTTTTGGCAAATTGTGGGTGTAACTTTAGGTACCCCTCTATGCAACGTTTCTGAGAATACAGACGTTGCGATATGTGTTATTAGATAAACACTCAGTTTTGTTTTTATTTGTGTGCATTTTCCATTTGACTTCAGTCCTATAGAGGACTTATTATTAGTTGCATAGACAAGTCAACAAAGGTAATCGATAGCGATTACCTTTGTTGACTTGTCTATGCAACTAATACCTGAAGCAAACTTATAAATTATTCCGAACATTGCTCGATATTCTATTTAGATAAGCGAGCGGTTTTGATCCATTTACCAAACGGTCTGTTTACAGATTTTGTAGTCTGTCAATTTGTTTGCTTGGGTAAGGAAACCACAAGCTTCTGAGCACCTAGATGTTAAATCTGTACTTACTTATCCTGTATTCAAGTAGTTTTATTCTTACTTGCATACTTTTATATCCATTACTGCTATAGGTCAAGTCAAGAAAATTAATTGATAAACTAATTATGATTTATTGAATAATTCAAATCTGTTTCTTTTACAATATTTAACCCAACTAACTATTTACACTAGGTACTAAATTAAGTTACTAACTTAAAAACAAAAGGACTTAAGTATTCGTCCGCATCGCTGTCATCCGGAAATGTGCCCAGAAGACTAATCAAATTGATGAAATGGCTATAACGCGACAAATTGACGTTTTTATGTCAATTTGTAAAAACCAATAATTTCTTTGACTACAAAGACCCTGTAAATCCATCACCAGAATGCGTGTGAAGTACTAATTCACCACGCCAGGCAAACGAAACTGATATTTCTGCTAACCCCTAAGCCTTTCATTCACCTAAACGAACATAAAACATCAGCTACCCACCACCAAATCGATTTTTGCGTACCGTTATCAGCGTAATAGATAACCGCGAACAACAAACCTAAAGCCGGTGGCACACTATCAGCTGTTCACAAACAACATTGTGCAATAAACGTAGCATTTGCATTTCCCATTACGGCTGCAATGTTTGCGTACTGGCCGATGAGAGCTGGTATTTGCCGAGCTCCCGATAACAGATTATGTATGGGTGTGGTACAATCACTTTTTATTGTAGCTCGTGTTTAGCTTGTGGTATGCAATGCGGTTTAGTGTGTTGTTCGATTAGTTTTAATTAAGCTGATGTGGGGAAATTATATTTGGAATGGTGATGCAACAGGAGTGTGGTTTGGTGGTTGGTCTTGCTTATTCATATGGCTTTCTGTGTTGGGGGCTTTGTATCCTTTCATCTGTTCGTCTTTTTCTTGGCCTGTTATAGGTATTAGTTACTTCTGTCTATTTGTTAGTTTATCTCGCTAGACATCAACCTTCTTAGCTGCAAGAGTGCAGAATTAGCACTTAAAGAATAGAATAGAATATAATAATTTTATTATGTACACCAAAATATTAGAGATATAAATGTAGAAATGATATACATGTAGATAAGTATAGGTTGTCTGTATATGTGTGTTTTATTGTATAATAATAAACATGAAAACAATTGAGCATCTTGTCTTCACACGATGTCGTAGCAACAGCCTGACACAATAGACTCGGTGGTCGCAGCATGAGTAAGCGTAATTTCAATTTCAGTATTTTCAATTTTAAAACCTTTCGAATTTATCGAAAGGGTTTAACTTACTTGCTTTTAAAACTTTATTCATATAGCCATCTCCAAGCTATGTTGAGGTTGACTTCCAGTCTAACCGGATGCAGCGGAATACCAGTATTTTACATGGAGCCACTGCTTCTCTGACCTCCACAACCCAGTTACTGGGTAATACGATACCCCTTGGTAAGACTTGTTTGACTTGAAAGATTGTCAGACTTTTGGGCTTCTGACGACCCGTAACGACTGTCAAAGATCCACGAATGACAGCCGGTACCAATGGCTTAACGTTTATTCCGAGGCATGGAGGATTATCGATATGAAAAGATGGTCACCCATCCACGGACCAACCGCGGCAAGCGTAGCTTAACCTGATCTTCCTTCTTTCTTGAGATTCCTTGATCCTGTTATTATTTAGCCACTTCGTATCTATGGGTGATAATATTGTGGTTGTCAAAATCACAGACTTATATTAGCCAAAATGCTATAGGATAGTTCTGCCGTCATAAGAAAAGCCCGTAACTGACAATTTTGTCAAAAATGAGTTAGTTATTAACATATTCGGAATCAGCAAAGAAAATGCTATCTTAAGGTCTTACACGCAAAGCTGTAACTCGTACTAGATTAGAGATATCATAAGGATTTTAGCCTTAACTACGACAAAAGTTCTGGTTATTGAATCTGAAAAGCCTTAATTGTACAATAGCCGTTATTGTGTAATTAAGGCTTTTCAGATTCAATTCTTTTGTGTCAATTATGGTTCAAAATAAAGCCAATATTTTTTGACGCTTTATAAAACAAGAATCATTAACTAAATCTATTCAGTAAATCGCGGGCCTTCAATTTAGATAAAACTTCAATTATCTCGAAATCAACGTTGACTAAGTTACGGCCTTCTTTCTTATGACGGCAGAGTTGTATATTGATTCTAAAATCGTTGGAATGTACGGTAGGTTTACATCGCGCGTTCGTGATAGAGCCTCAGATTCTAAAATGTCTGACGCATGTGAACACAAAACGTTTTCTCTTCAAGTTTCTAGACATAGTTCCCTTGACACACGATCTGTTACACCGATTCAGGACTATCTTAACCATTACAAAACGTATGACCTAAGGAAGTCTCCCACATCACAGCCGATGGAGTACATTCAAGAGCGAGTGTTGCTCGGGTCGCACGCACGACAAAGGGACAACGCATTTGAATTCCCATTAGTGCGCCGATGTCGCCCGCAGCACGCGACATTGTTGACAAATGCGGGGCGACACTCGCTGCATCGGCTTACCTACGAACTACGAAATATTTGATGATTTGAGGCTTGTTCGATGCATAGAACGTGTGACGGTCATACGATGTTTCAAATAAGCAAGAGAAACAGAATAGATGATGGTTGGGATTTATTTGTCACAGAATGTTGGTATCAAACAAAAAAAACATCCAAATAAAAACAAATCCGTCTACAAATTCAAGGCAATACGAGAAAAACATCGACAGTTTTACACTTAAAGTTACCCAGAAAGCCTGTATTAAAGATGCAGCGTGCACTTTGCATCAATGTCAGCTCTCACTAAACATCCGTTTCCATGCACTCCATTAAAGCCAAAGAAAGTTAAATTATATTGCGAGCGGGAATGTCGTAAAATATCGCGCAGTAAAATGTGGACGTTTGTCAAAAAGTCCGTTTATCCCGAATGCTCGTAACATGTATGGACCGCGCTGATGAAAGCTTCATACGAAGAAATAAACCGATCTCATTACACTGGAGAGCAAAAATATGTATACATATATCTTTTTTGAACTTGTTTTTTATCGTTTTGCACTTTCAAACCCACATTGGTGTTGTTGGAAGCTGTGTACTGCAGTTGTTTATTGGAAACAATTAGTGCACTGCGGCCCATGCCGCGGATGTTTCCCGAATTCCGCGGTTAAAATAAACAAAAATGTTGAAAAGTTTTTTAAAATAAGACTCGGTTTAAAACTTAAAATAAAAAGTATTCAGTTTTATAATTTTTCTTCACCTAACACAATATGTAGTACCTACTTTACAAACCAGCTAAAAAGCCCGACAAAACCAAAAACTAAACTAACAAACGTATACAATTTCAGGAATAAACAATACCAAGCCCGATTTGTTGCGATTATCTAGCCAGTTTATCAAGATTAACGCGGCCTACGCGCACAACTGACGTTCAAATAAATTAATATCATTACGCAACGAATGAACCACTTTAGGCGGCCAATTTTGCTTTGAAAACCCTTAAATTTGACATGCAATCCTTGAAATCGACCTGATTAATGAATAGGTATCACTTTGTTTACTTCCCCTGAGAAAACTTTCATCGAAACGTCTACCGAAAATAGTCTGAAACGGTACGAAAATAATAATCAAAAAAATATATGACAATAAGCGCTTACTAACTATTCCCTTTTTTTATTTGCTGTATATTATGTCGTGTGCCGTTTAGTCTGTGCGAAACAAATGTATTTCTTTCTTTCTCTCTTTCTTAGTCCCAATCCCAACAATTAGGTACCTACATAAAAAAACAAGTCCATCAAAAATAATTATTAACAAAATAAAAACTGTATTTTCTATCCCAAAATACCAATAGAAAAGCAATAAACAATATTCCTATTATGTTTATTCAGCAATGCCGATAACAACAACGTCACTATCAAAATGTTTATATACTGCGCTAGTAATATTGTCCGAACGTGTATTTAACGCGTCATTGCACCGTTCCCTTCCTTTTTAATCACTGCAGCGTAAAAAAACAGTTTTCACTGTTGGTTTCAGCGCTATTGCTGTATGTAACCTGTGTCATATGTACGAGTATGTTCATAGTAAATGTATCCCAATAGTAAATATTTACTCTGTGATTAATGAATGATATATATTTTTAGTGAGAATTTTATGAATATGCATTTATGTAATACTTGTGTTTTTTTAACGTGATTTTTTAATGTGGATTCATTGGAAGCCGCAAGTGTGGAGCTTGTGGCTTAGTAATAACAGCCCACGGGTCGATCGATCAGGTTAAGCTACGCTTGCCGCGGTTGGCCCGTGGATGGGTGGCATGTTTACATACCAAGACCCCTCCGTACCTCGGAAAGCACGTTAAGCCGTTTGTCCCGGCTGTCATTCGTGGATTTTTGACAGTCGTCAGAAACCCGATAGTCTGACAACCAGTCTCACCAAGGGGTATCGTATTACCCAGTAACTGGGTTGTGGACGTCAGAGAGGCAGTCGCTTCATGTAAAATACTGGTTTTCATCTGCATCTGGTTAGACTGGAAGCCGACCCCAACATCAGGGAGAATTTTATGAATAGCCGTGGGTGTATATTTGTGTGTTTTTAACATGATTTTTAATCTGAAATCATTGAAAGTCTCACGTTGTTTAACTGCCTAAAATAATAAGGTAGGTAGGTACCTAGTTGGGTGTGCAAGAGTTCAAATGATTACTTTACTAATTTCATGTTTTATAAAACCTAGTAGGTAGGTACCCACAGCGTAAGGTTTGGGTAGTTTAAATCGTCAAATGGCTTAGGATCTGAATACATGGTTTTTGTATCGTCTACCTCACGACATCAAATCCAACACCCAAAATGTAGAACAGCGTAGATAGCACATAATAATAATAACCAATAACATAAAGCCTTAAGGCTCCCGCAAATAGGCGCGACGCGACTCTTGTAGAACAATTTCTATGAAAACTTCATGGAAGTTGTTCAACAAGAATCACGTCGCGCCTGTCTAATGAGCCTTTAACGTCACTAAACCAAACACAAAACAAATAGTAGATTGTTATACAAGGAGCTAAAATGACCCATTATATACGAGGTAGTTTTAATAGAAACCGATATTTAATGGGTTTTTAGCGCCGTGTGTTACACTCTACTTTTCACTACGATTGCGAGAAAATAAAACAATCCAATACAATTAATTACGGTCACTACCAATTCAATTTGCAATTAGAGAAAAATTATAAAGATTTCGCGCCAATGTCTTTTTTTTATTTTTTCTTCTGCAGCCGCAACGCATTGCATGCATTCTACCAAAGAGATCGCCGATTTTAGTTCCATTTTCAAAAATAAAATGAAGTTCTTTTTTTATGAAACAGTAATAAGTCGAGTCTATATTCATGATTATTCTACTTAAGACTAAAGACTTTTTCGTTTTTGAAGGCTCATTGTCATTTGACACACAAAAATAAAAATAAATTAACTTTTTCCCCTAGAGGAAGAATTGCAATTTTTTCTTCGCTCTGGTACGCCACAATGACGGTATTTTTGAGCAAGAGGAGTGAAAACCCTATTATTTCAATAAAACGTAGTGAGTCTATGTCGATAGTTCAATATTTACTTCATTACGTCATGAATTACAAAACAACATCACTCCTATAATAATCGAATATACCCGAAGGGTAGGCAGAGGTGTACCTATAGTGCACACACATTTCGCCAGCTATGTTTAAGTACCATGTAATAGGGGGCGAGCCTGTTGCCATCAACCGGGCACAAATCTAAACTCCGAGCTGCTACCGAGAAATTCCTTATGGAAAAACCTAATATCATTTTACCCCACCTGGGAATCGAACCCAGGACCTCAAGCTTAGCAGTAACGCTTGCAACCACTAGACCAACCAGGTAGCCTGACAAGACCATCGTGCAAAAAGCTGCCTAAACGCCATACAAAACCCTATTATGTCAATAAACTGTAGTGACTCTACGCCAATAGTTCAATATTTACATTATTTAATCTCGCCATGAATTATGCAACTCATTAAACGAGTTATTAATACTGTGCAAAATTGCGCAGTGACTCGCGAAATGTTTTGGCAATAATGAAATAATATTTTTGATGCCCAAATTGCTTATTATAGGCTACCAATCGCGTGGAATCCGCGCGTCGAAATCAGAATGGCCGAGTAATTTGATATTGAATTTTGACGGGCTTTTATTGTGTTTTGAAAGATGTTGCTACTTATTTAAATCGGTTGTCAAGTGGTCGATTCACATACTTATTTGTAGCTTTGTTAAAAATTTAGCATTAGTAAATATGTTGTATCCAATAGATATGCAGGGTGGCACATAGGCGTAGGCGCGGGCTTGCGAACGGCGAGCAATGGGTAGCTCGCCGTCCGATAAGGGCCAGGCCCGGGTCGACAGCGCGTTGTGTTCCACGTGCGCCTCCATGAGATGTCGGCAACAATGACGGGGTCCGCTAGGGCCGATGCCTGTCAGGGTTGCGGGTAAGTCCGAAAGGGTTAGCGTGGCCCCTGGCACAGGTAACTGAAGGAACACGGGTGGGTTTTAGTCAGTAAGAGTCTGACACGCCCTCCCCCCAGAGCGGGAGAAGTTATTTGATGGTTCCCACCCTAAAAAAAAAGGGTGGCATATCGAAGCGCAAACTGAAACCATTAATTCAGCACATGATTCTAGACCCCTAGCGTAAACATTTTTCATCGGTTATAAAAAAAAATACAACTGTTTCATAGAAAAGTGCACCTATTGCACTTTTCTATGAAACAGTTGTATTTTTTTTTACCTACGCGGTCCAAATGTATGGCAGATCAATTTTTTCTTTTTAATAACTCACTATAGGTTTCAACGCAGGGGGGTTCAGAATCATATACTGAATCGATGGTACCAGGATGTGCGTCGGTGTCCCTGCCACCCGATATTTGCTGACCGTAAAACTTTTGGATCCTCGTTCAAGTGCGAATTGTACACTGTTTCCTTTTTCCTGTTCCAATATCTCGCAAATGCTTAAAACTATAATACTTACATTACTGCAGCAGCCAGCAAAAGAGGCATTGGACTTACTTATGTGTGCCTCGGCTTCGCCTCGGCCCACATTTACCTACACGTTCGTCCATCAATGCTTCGTTGTGGCCAAGGCTTGTCTATACAACTACTTGTCTACTTTTCTCAATTAATGCGCGGAAATTAAAATAACATTATTTTTAAAATCAATGACTAACAACGAACAACAATAATATTCCCGCGTTATAGTGTTCATTTGTTTTTTATTTTTCAATAAACAGCATTCTATTTGCAAGCCAGTTCGACATTTAAATAAAACCTTTGATACGTTACCTCCTTGGTTGCCATGTTTCGGAGTAAAAGATCGTTCCATTTTCAAATTACACGATAGATATGAGTTTACAGTGTACTATGTAATTTATTTGGCCGCTAAATCACGACAGATATGGATTTTCATACAACTTTTGCCGGCCGCTGCTCGCATGTATTTGGCCAGTACAGCAATTTCATTTATCTCGAAGAAGGTTGTCAAAATAATGCTCAAATTTCCAAGCATGTTCGAGAAAACAACTTTTCCTTCTCTAAAATAAATGTGTAGATACCGCAAATAATAAAACGCCACACAAAGAAAACTACAAAAGCACCATCAGCAATTTCCACCACCTTTAGGGTTGCAACAGATGTGATTTATATCCAATACTTATTCAATACACCATTCGCAGTCGGCGCGTTTTCTCGCACCGCCCCGCGAGACTTGACGCGATAAATCTCAGCCGCGGAGTCGCGCGACCAAAATATCATTATGTAAATTTACATAGAAATAACAACGCGAGTGCGTTGCATCGTATGCGGTTACGCGAGCGTTTTATCGGTGTTTTTGGGCAGGGCTGTCAATGTATGTATGCATTGTATGTTTTCGTGACATTTCGCAGTCTTGTTCGATCGTGCAACGTAAACTTAAGATTAGATAAGATAATAATTTATTTCTCACCACAATATACCTATAAGTATATTTTCAAATAATTAAGAACAATACATAATAATTTGAATTATACTGTGGGAGACTGGTTCCTAGGCGAAAACAAAAGTACAAAAACTTTCTAAGATTTCAACAAGATGAGATCATTTATTTCAATTTCCAAGACTTAAAATAATAGTAATAATATTTACAAGTACCTATATAAAAAAGGAGGGGAAAGATATAAAGGGCAAAATAAGATCATCATCTCTAAGATGTGATGTTTTTTAAATAAATGTTCTTACGTTAAGATTTTCAATTTATGTATCTCCAGTTTCTACCAGAAATAAAGTGCCATACATTTAATGCTCAACGTATCAAAAATTAAATCCTACAGCAAACACCGCACCGCAGCATAATCCTTTGAAAATCAACGAATCTAGACAATACAAGCTTAATAAACAACACAGAATTAAATGCACTCTACATCCGACCAGCCGAAACTCCAACATCTTCAATCCTTTGTCCAAGTTGCTAGATATGACAGACAGACAGGCTAGGAACACGTAATAAGCTCAAATGCTATTGTTTAAATCGCGGTTACTACACAACGTTGCACGTTGTAGAGAAACGTCCCGATTACGTATCACAATGGAAATCGTGTTGCTATTGTTTATGCTTGCTTGAGGTTTGTAGGGCGTGTCGTAGCGTGAACTTTGTAAGGGATTGTTATATGTCTGGTTTTGACTGACATCCATGTTAACATTGTTTTGGATATGTGGAATTTGCAACAATGTCACTAACTCTCAATACTTATCTTCTATTTAGTATTGGCAGTCTCTTTGTCTATGTCACTGGCTGGTCTGTCTCCTACTGTAAAGTAACTTCGTCAAGCTATCCTAAGCCTAAAATCTGAGTCTTTTACAAACTTCTTTTATACTAAATGTACTGTGATAAGCCTGCTAAAAGGCGAATTGCTTGTGTCATAGGTCATATCCATCATGTAAGCTTTCCATGAATACAACACCAATATTTTCAAAAGCTTAGCAAAATCAGCCAAATCTCTTTTGCACATCTGTATCGTGTCCCCTTCCTTCGAAGCGACACGTAGTAACACTGAGCAGAGTCGCGACCGCTCCAGTTAATCCTGGTGCAGTCGACGCCGCAATCTGACAGGCGGCCACACCACCAGTCTCTGCCTACACCGCTTAGGGTCTTGGGTTGAGGTGTATAGGTAGGTACGAAGAGATGTGTTGTATTGTGTAGATTAAATTGTTGGACGTTATAATTATGTAGGTAGTGTTTGCGAGATAGATTTTGTGTGAGTGGTCGGAAAATATTTGTCGATTTTGGAAAGATGATAAATTTTCGATGTTGGAGATGAAATGAATCTAAAAAGCTCTTTCATGCTTAGAACTAGAATTCTTAATGGATAAGCAAAGGGAGACAGACGTATGCAGTGCGAAAAAGTCTTATTTGACTACAATAGCGTACCTACTTATATAAAATGTCGAATAAAATAATAATTTCGAAGGATCCATGACTTTAAGTAAGGACAGGCAGGTACTAAAATAGGATATTAAAAATATTATCAACGTGTGAGTATAGAAAATATAGGTACCGAGAAATGCATAAATACCAGATATAACGTAATATTGTTAAAATATTACCCTCGTATACCTTACAGCATAAAAGCTGTTTAAAATGTAAGGCTTGCTGTATACTTGGCAGCAGATGTATGCTCGATGTGCCGATAAATATTCACGAGCAACATACCACGTGTCTAGTGAAGAATATTTAGTGACATGACAATGTGCAGTCAATAGAGCCTTTATTTTCACAATATTAGATAACATTTTGGGGTATGATATGATAGAAGAGAAATCCAGTTAGGATTTCGAAGTATTACAAAACACTTGAGTCGTCGGATTGGCTAATATGGTCTCCGGAGACGTGGTAACTACTAAATCCGCCTATGTTATAGATGCTTCTTCGTGTCGGTACCTATGGGTACATCTATACTACTATTATAAAGAAGAAAATTTTGTTTGCTGGTAAGTTTGTATGTAGGGGGTAATCTCTGGAACTAGCGGTCGGATTTGAAAAGGTAGTTTACGGTTTGATAGCCCAATTCTTGAGGATGGCTATAGAAAGGGGTAACAGTCTCTTTTAATTGAAACAAGACAATAATAAATGTTAGTCGTGTGTTTTGAAAACGCCGCATTAAACCAAATAAATTATATAGGCCGGTACTACATAACGCCTTGCTATCGAGTCATAAATTACTCTTTTTTGTTGTGTTTAAATGCTCAAAACATACGTACTTTGACCATGTCGTTACTGTCGCGCAATCGGGTAAAACATCTTAGTCTAAACTAACAATGGCTATGGCTAGCGGGCTGGCTGGCGATTCCAAGTATCATCAATTAACTCAGCCTATCGTAGTCCACTGCTAGACATAATCCCCTCCCAAGCTGCGCCACCAGGTCACAACACACTGTCCTCTGCCTTCCGCATACAGTCTGTCCCAACCACCTTTCTTAACATCACGCTAGGGCCCTAATTAGGCGAGCAAAATGAAAAAAAAATTAGAAAGAACGCTAAACGAAAATGAAGTAACAGCGAGGGCAGGCGATACGATGCGACGGGTCGGGTCGGGGGAACAAGAAATTTCACGCGGATCATATAAAAAAGTAATAATAATATAAGTAATATAGAATTGGTAAAAATAATATTAGTCAGTCCTCATGGCGGTAATGACGGTTGCAATAGAGCTAGACGAACATCTAAATCACGCTTCGTCTAGAGGCGGTTTTCCCCTACACTGTAGGTACTTTAAAATAATGCATGAAATCGACCATTATAATATCATAGAATGGGAAGTTACTCGGAGATGGTGAGACAAGTGCCTGGTAGTTATTTATGTATAATAAAATAATATTTATTTCTCTATGCGCATGTAATTATATTTTATATTTGAAACACAAACATGCACACACCCACACTCACACACACACACACCTACTCACACAAACACACATATCTATACACACATTCATACACAGACACATACACACACACGCACCATCAATCAATTGTACTACGTTAACAACCTTTACTATGTGATATAATGGGAGGCCTGGAGTTTTAAAACAAAGGCCACACCTAGTTTAGACTACAGATCTCCCACAAATTAAAAAATTTGGATAAAATACTTGTCAACTTAATAATTGTTAGTTGTAATTTGTGGAGATAAAATAAACTAAACATTATTTATGTAGATAGACATTAAAATATCATAGAGTACGAAAAATCAAGTGAACTTTAAAACACCACACCAACGACACACACAATACCGGGCACTACATGCCATCATTTTATAATTCAATGCTCGATTTTCATTACTCGCCGTAACACTCGCTGCAACAACATACGCCAACCCTACCGCCGCGAATTGGGGTTCAACTGGAATATGGTATTTCTCATTTCCGCACACTCCCGGAATTCCTCTTGTATATTTATTTTTATTCGTATTTGTATTCGTTTCCTGTAACGCAGTATATTTTTCGCGACGTTTCTATTCGCCGTATCCGTCAGGGGGTTGCGTTCATTTTGTATGTGACGCAAGGCGTTCCGAGTTTAAAATGTCATATTTTTTGGGTTTGTTTGTTTTAATTGAGGAGAGTAAATAATTGTTGGGGTTTGTTTAAAAGCTGTGTTTTACACAAGTTGAGTCAAGTTGTTGTTTTTAAAGAAGTATAGTGTGTTCTGGACTGAGAAGAGTTGTGTTAAAGGACTAATAGCATCTTATTTTTAAATTGTGTTTTCTTGTTTGTTTTTGGAACTGGTAGGCAGTCACCTCCAACTTATGTATCTTAACGTCTATTTATGTCTGCTCATTGCACGATATAATATTTTTTTACCGACTCAGCATTAAACTGTATTGTAATCTCGCAGAATGACATTCAGCCATCTAGTGTACCTACATTTCAGTTCATTAAAAAATGCGACTCTGACAATTATATATATTTTTTTAAAGATTTATATTTCAACAATAGGATATACGGATACCTATGGTCCGCTCAGTGCCTTAGATTCAAAAGGGCGTCCTGACTTGACAAAGGAAAGAATTTGAAAACCGACGAAGGTAGTTATGAAACACTAGACAACACACAACCTTCTACCAAACTGCTCAGTGTAAAAATTGTTTCAAAATTCTCGCGAATTCAATAAAAATAATCATAAATTCTGCACGCACTTAAAATTCACATACGTTAACACTTCTGAAAACAGCTTTCATATAAATCAAGTTTTATTTAATATCAAACACCGATATATTATACTTATAAAAAGCACGTGTAAATCACATGCACGTGTCGACTACTAAATCTGTCGTGAATAAAAAAGGCGCGCGGGAGCTGCGACTTGTCGTAAACCATGAGGAAACTCCACTTTATGGTGGCATAAGGCCAAAGGGGGCAATGTTTCTGTACGCATTTTACAAACGTCAAAGGTAAGGAAAAAATGTTGCCAGCAGCAGTGGAAGGGTTAACGGTTTTAGTTGAGGTCTTTACTTGAACCGCTCGAATAAATCTCCAAATAATATTTGCAATGTACAAAAAAAAAACAGTAAAATTTAATAATAAAGTACTGAACGAAATTTCTTTTATTAATGACCTAAACAAACAAAAGCAAAGAAATCGAGCCAAGTAACAGCCATTTCTCTATATTTCCCGAACAAATACAGAAATTATACCACAATACTATCCTTATTATTCAGTTCCACATCCCTTCCTAATAATCGAGACGATAAGTTTCTCGAGCATGCAAGCCATTAAGCCTAAGCGAACAAATCACCAATGAAAAGCACTTTTGTCTTATCCAGTATGTAATACAAAAATCGCGGACCCCTTGCCCAAACTTTTCCATCAGCCAGACAATACAAACATCATACATAGACGTGTTTAGGGAGAGTCTTCTCGACCGTAAATAGTGCGTAAGTTATAAGCTTATTGCTTACCACAAATATCATAAAACTGTGACATGACGCTTATAATAAATACCGGATAGTTATTTATCTATACATATTTTAAATTTAAGTCACTTTTCGTGTCTGTCTGTGACCGTGGTGGTCTTCTAAGCTACGCAGCGGTTATTGATACGGTTTTCACAATTATTTAGAGAATTTATTTCGGAAGATACATAAAAGCGTATAGTTTATATTAAATTTACATTAATAAATCTCGATGTTTGGTTCATAAAATAATCAAATAAATAGTCAACAGATTCAACCTTGTTGTAATAATAATATAGGCCGAGCATATTGCCTTGAGGGACTCACACTCTCTCGACTGTCACTGTGGTGTAAATGTCGTTGTATTGCTTTGGTCATAATTCTATTTTACACGCTGGTTTCTTGCTAAAGAATAGTTTCTAAATCAATCAAGCGTTACTCCTTTACACTAAATCCCGGTTGCGTTTATCGTAAAAATGTGGAAACTATGTCAAAAGGTTTTTGTTAATCGAAAAACATTATGGTTAAATTAATTGATTGCCTCTTTGATAACAACGGAATACGAAGTGTACATAAAAAAACATTTTTACAAAAAAAAAAAAACACTACAAAGTGAAGAATAACTATAATTTCGGAAGTCGGTGGCAAAACTTCTGAAATTAAAGTTATTTTTCACTTTGTAGTTTTTTTTTTTTGTAAAAAAGTTTTTTATTTTTCAGTTTTTAGTTATGGTACCTACCCCCACACCAATTCGAAAACGATCGTCTTACACGTCCACGTCCGTTTGAAGGCAATTTTTTTTTATTAAAAATTATTTATTGTTGATTTTTTTTAAACCGCTTGACCGATTTCAATAAAATTTAAATGAGACCACTTGAAAAGTATACCCTTTGAAACAAAAAAAATATTTTCCAAATCGGTTCAGGCGTCTTCGAGTAATCGGTGTACATAAATAAAAACACCAACCGAATTGAGAAACTCCTCCTTTTTGAAGTCGGTTAAAAAAGCACTTTTCCAACATTTGAAAAATGAACAAAATACCTAAAAACTTTTCTAAAATATTAACAAAACCCTTCAACTTAAACCAAGCCCTGAAAGTTGGAAAAAAAAGGTCCGATTCGTCGTACAAAAGGAGCATCTACCGCACGCAACAATGCTGTGATCTCTCTAATGAAGAGTTTTGTACACAAAGGGACCGGCCCAACTCTTTTATTAATACCTCATGTTATGAGCCAGCAGTTTGCCTTATGTGTATGATCGTGATATCTGGTGGATAAGGTATATTGTTGTCCTTAATTCTTTTCGGCTTCAGCTAAGAATAGAACATTATTGCTTAGGGTTGCATGCCTTTTGAAAGGACTATTAGCGGAAAGTCCTGTGTAATTTAGTGATCCTAAATAAACTGGGGAGGGTCCTTAGACCTGAGGACCTAGACAAGAGGCAAACGCTTTCAAATGGTTTCGTATTTCTACAACGACTTTCAACAGGATTAACATACTCGTAAGCTTATGTACATTAATTACATTTCCAACATCGTTATCGTTGATTGAAAGTCCTGGACCTCTTGACCCTACTAAAACCAATGTCCTATATGCCCGCACTAATCTTTTATATTTTCTACTAGCTTTTGGCCGCGGGGTGGAGATTGAAAAATATCCCATATGCCAACTTTCATGGTGTTCGGTCAAACAGTGTTGGAGTTCACTCTAGCCTCACAAATTGTATGACTTATATTAAAAAATTAACTCCTAACATGATACTAAACTTTCTTATAATATAATTATTAAATCATCATTCGAAAGACATATATCGCCATTTAGCGTCCTAAACCAATTGTGACCGTCGAAAGTTATTGGTCTTCCCCTCGGAAACACTACTTTTTGCTGGATGAAAGGTACCCTATTTCCTTTTCTGTACCCCTGAAAACGTATATGCAAAATTTCATGATGATTGGTTCAGTGGTTTAGGCGTGAAAAGATCACAAACAAACAAAGTTACTTTCGCATATTATAATACTAGTTAGGATAAAAACAGCACTACCTACTGAAACAAACTTTCCTCTGATTTCGTTTCTTCTCTGCCTTCGTCAACATTTACATGTCTGGTCATCTCTGACAGTTTCTGTTTTTGAACCTCTACTCAAAACAAGGATAAAAATACATTCCTTTGACGTACATATGTTCAAAGCATTACAGAAGTCGTTTGCAATTTTTCACATAAAATATTCACACGGCGGATGTTGCGTGAGTGAATGCATCACTGTTCCGGTGTGTAGGGCTGAGCTGTATAGTCCACGTACACGGTTTTATGGGGTAAGTAGGACTTCAGCCGATAGGGTTACAGTAGCTTCTTGATATACGGAACAAAGTAGTATTACGGTCACACCTGTGATCTTGGAGAGCTTATACATTAATTGCATAATTCATTCAATCAGGATGGTACGTATAATGTCCGAACATAACGGTGGAATTAATCATGCAATCATACTATATAGAGCATCGCGCAAAAAATAATACAATTAATAATATATAGAGCAACAAGCAAAGATGCTTCACTACAAGTTCTAGACCAAGCTACCTCAATATCGAAGGAAAGCAAGACGATATCCCACGACACAGGCAAATGCATTGTAAGCACAGCTCCTGAGCAGCCAAAGGTAAAATTAACCGTATCCCTCCCGTCATACTCAGTTAAAAAGCGCGCTTGAACTCCATTTGATAGTATTCTAAAGGCCTTCCTCTATATTTATTGCCATCATTTTACCAAACAATACTAGTTTCGCAAACTTAATTCCACAGTTTACCAATTCAAAATTCACTTTAACACAACTCAATAGAGTCCCTAATTGGATGGGTTTCGGCGGGAGGAAAGCAAAAAAGTTTTCTAGTGTTTGGCTGGTTGCCACTGGTTGGCTAGCTAGAAAATCGCCAACAAATAAAAGGTGTAAGAGTTGAAATGTTTTGAATTTGGTTATTTCTAGCGTGAAGTTATCGACAGTATTTTGATGAGAACTACAAATATTTTAACGACATGAAATAAAATGATAGTACCTAGGTATGGAGATAAAAGTTGTCATACCATGAGCTAAAAGCTAGTCAGTGTGTTTTATTTAACTATATATATATATATATACAGGCAAACATGAAACTAAGTACATAATGCCTGGTGAAAGCATTTTAGTGAAAAAAACATTATACTTAATGACAGAAAAAATCCAACTTTACTTAGATAAAAAAAAAAAACATCGCTAAATTGCGAATAAAGAAATTCATTGTATACCGCTAGACGCAAGACCTGTTGGATTTCAAGCAAATGCGGGCCATGACAATAAGGAAAAGAAACGAAAAGATGACGAAAGACTTTCCAGTACTTGTTTAACTGGCATACAATACCAGTCCTCCCGCCGATGCAAACTCTTCTAAATAGCAAAGCATTTTCTAGACACTTATATGTTTATTTTATTAAAAGTGCACTTTAGCTTAGCGTTTCCCAACACCTTTTTTTTTTTTTTTTTTTTTGAGGATGGGAAATCATCAAATGACTCCTCCCGCTCTGGGTGGAGCGGAAGGGAGTGTCAGACTCTTACTGACTAAAACCCACCCGTGTTCCTTCCTTGGCCCTTTATGTTCCGGGTCAGCGGTACCCCTTCCGGGTCAGCGGTACCCCTTTTGGATGATCCCGCTTTCCCGGCAGGCTTGGGCCCTAGTGGACCCCCTCTATGATGCTGACATCTCTTTGAGGCGCGCGTGGAACACGTACGCGCCGTCCAGCACGGGCCTGGTCCTGATCGGACGGTGAGCTACCCATTACTTACCGCCCGCAGGCCCGCGCCTACGGTGGCCGGGAGTCGTCACGCGGCTCCCGACGCCCGGAGCGTCCACCGCGGTGGCTTGGACGGGAGACTCTCTCCCTCTCCCGTCCCGCCACCTCCTTCGCTAGCATGACTGCTTCGCAGAAGGAGGCGACTGCCTCCCACTCCCCCTCGCCCCGGACCATGGCTTGAACCAAGGCCGGGCGTGAGAGATCGCCGCCGCTGCCGATCGCCTCTACGAGGACACGGCGGTGCTCCGCCCGTGCAGGGCAGGCCCCCACCGTATGCTCCACCGTGTCCTCGGGGCGATCATCGCAGTGGTGACACCCGGGCGTTTCCTCCCGCCTGATGATGTGCAGGAACCTCCCGAAACTTCCGTGTCCGGTGAGGACCTGCGTCAGGCGGTAGGTGAGGACGCCGTGACGCCTCTCTAGCCACTCCTCAAAGAGGGGTCTTACCGCCGCTATCGTGGCGTGCCCTAACACCTTTAATTTTGTTTTTCAGTCGCCGCATCGTCGTCACCTTTACTGATGTTTCTTTTATTTTTAATACCATTAAACTTACGATTTACTTTTTTTTATCGTGTCAATTTCATATTAGTAGCCTCAAACTACAACCATTGCGTAGTACCAATATTTCGTACAGCTTACCTCTATATCCCTCGTGATATAAGACAGATAGTTTGGAAATGTTACTGTCATTTTGTGCGCAGTGCTGAATGTAAAACTCATTTGACGTGCAAGCTCACTTAGAATCAGATCCATCAAAACTGTTACTAACCCAATAATGGATGTTGCGTTGTGGCCAGTAGCTAAACATTTTATGACTAGAAAGTCATGACACAATGGGCTCTTTATGAAGCACTCTGATGTTAACGTTATACTTAAACGTCGTGGCGAGTGTAAGATATGACGCTTTTGCACCTCAGCACTTGGAAAAAGAATGAGTACCATAAGCTAGATAGAACTTATGGTTCAAATACATCAGTGCCAGAGGTATAATGTGTTTCATAGTTTATTCTCCTTTCATATTTATATCGGGTTTATTATAAGTTACCAGGGCCACATAAGGATAGGAAGCGCTGCTGTTCACCCGGAACCGACCATCACTCTCATTTTAACTTATCTAAAACATAATCTTATCGCTCCTAAAATATACTGTCCTTACACCGAATATATGACCCGGGGACGACTCGATGTAGGCAACCCCATGCCCCGCAAGACCGATTCAAATCACGAACGTAAACAAAGCCGTTTTTACCGCCATTCAGCGGCGGTTATGACGTAATGAATTAAAAAGGTAACAATGCTGAATGTTTTACGAGTATTAATTGTGAGTGATTCCAAATGACCGGATCACGCGATCCGTGTTCACTATACTGTTGACTTGGAGGTGAAAAAGTGCGTTTCTACGCATACCTATATGCCAGTTTTTGCCGTAACAGCGTAATTAAGTCTTAGTATGGAGAATTTTATTGCTAATTGCGCTTCGTATCAGGGATGAAAATTGCGATGTTAATTAAAATAGGGGGGGGGGGGGACGGACCATGAACTATGTGTGTATAATGATGATGATATAACAGGTACGTGTACAAATAAAAGTAAGTAGGTAAGTATAAACAATTTGAATGATGTCGACATCATAAAGCATCAACGATACAATAAGATAGCTACACAACAAAATCATTTCAATATTTCCTAACAAATACTACAAGATGATGCTATCGACTCTTCAATCCAAACAGTATGAAAACAGTTTCGATAAACACGAACATAAAATACAAAATAAAATACAACAACAATACAAAATTGAAAAGAATCAAGAAAATGCTTTCATAAAGTTCGGTAGCAAAATAATAAAGCGACATGACAGGCTAAGTCTAAACCCATAGGCTTATTCATGCTCCGAAAGGCATTCTATCAAATGTCAAGCGGCGACCTTTTCGGAATTGTTTCCACCGTGGCCATCGTCCCGTGAAATCAACGGTATCTTTACAATATAAACATCCTTTGCTATGCCAACATCTGTCTCCGGAGTATCGCATTTGGTAGACTTTGTTTCAAAGTGAACATCGGGCTTCATAGAATAGGAGTGGACGTCGGGAAATGTGTAGTATGAAATGGCATGACGTTTTGAAGGTCTTTAGAGTATTCAGACTTGGGTTTAGGTTTACAAGAAATTGTAATATCGTCTAAAGATTTATTATATTTGACGATCTCCATACTGCGTACATTTTATAGAGTTTACATTTTTACCACCCCGTTTTTGTCTTAAGGTTTAACTTTGATTTAACCTTTATGTATTTGATACTGGCTTTCGATACAACTTCAGAAAACATCCCAGAAATACTGGAACTTGTTTCCTAAAATTAAACGCAATTTGTTTTGTCAGACCTTATGAAAATCCCATTTTGTCGAGAGTGGTCAATAACATTCTATTGTACCCAAGTATCAATTAGAATAAGTTCAGACCCTCTATTCAGTGGGTTCTCTTGGGTAACGGAAATCGTTTGTAAAACTTGGCGAGTTTGACGATCGTTTCGTGAAATAGACACGTAAAAGACCGCGCTTGGAGGTTTCCGTGAAAATGGCCCGAAGTTTTCCATTAAAATCCTCTCGAATTGTAACAAAACAGAAGGTTTTGTTACAATTTTCGAGGATCCAATTATATAGAATTACGAAATTATTCATATTATTTTACTTGAAAGTAAGTTCTCTTGTTTATCAATTAAAAGCAGTAGTAGTTGTAATAATTGCATTAACTTTTATTTATCTCTGTTCATTTCTACCTTGCAACAGACAAACACGACAGAAACTTTCAAACAGCAGTCTAAAAGCATACACGTCATCAATCCATCAATTTATCTGACTCGCTCCTTCAATCCCAAGCAACAATACAACGAATATAGGATTCATATGTATACACCCAATATATCCC
The DNA here is from genome assembly GCA_937001585.2 of Brachylomia viminalis. NCBI lineage: Eukaryota > Metazoa > Arthropoda > Insecta > Lepidoptera > Noctuidae > Brachylomia > Brachylomia viminalis. The sequence continues at coordinate 4,221,551 of OW443302.2, read as the reverse complement.
AGTGGAAAACAAACATGAAATCATACTCAACATTTGAAATAAAAAGCTGGTGACCTAGGTATTCAATTGAAGTCGAAAAACCTTGTTTGTCTATTCATATTTTTATCAGTTATCTTCATAACGTCTTTTTATTGTTTTATTATTAGTATGTTACAAGAACTACAAGAAGAGAAGAATGTAAATAAATAGCCAATTAATTGACAACTCATACGCATAGTGAACAAAGGTTACTTCGGCCCTAGAGAACCAGTGAACCATCAATCTACCAATTTACTTGACGTGCACTCTATCAAGCCAAAGTACTAGGTGGCCATAAGTCGGCAGGAGGCAAACGCAAGAGTTATCTAAACAATCCGGCAGAAGAATGTTAATAGTTGGGAACAATAAAGTATTGGCCGTCACGCGACCGCATCACGCTAGGGAGAAGTATGCGGGGTGTTTGTACAGTACTACAGTTTTTCTGGAAGCCTGGTATTTGGCATTGGTTTTATGTGATTTTACCGTTCCGGGAATACATGTGTGAGTTGTACTAGATTTTAATGAAACATATCGATATTGTTCACATATTTTTATTCAGACACAGAACAGAAAACTTATTGACGTTTTCCGTTGCATCGATTGCAGTTTTTCTTATAATATTCGCGAAATAAAATAGTTTCTGGTGTAAATAACTTCACGAACACGACCACGCGACCTACATATTTAATCACATATATTGAAGAAAATATATTCATTTTTCCGATACCTAAACATGGAGAATTTTCAATTTTAAGCCTCTGTGAGACGGGTGTTACGCCGATGGCATTAAAATAAAATACGAGCGGTGTCGTCCGTCGACACGTAAGCGCCATCCATCACCAGGCCGTGTGCAACCCCCTTTACAGGCCTGTGTAGACGTGCGACAAAAGTCAAGGAATTTGAGCTGCATTTTTTTTTAAATTAGTGGAATCATCGATCAAGAAACGACAGCGAATTATGTTAAAAAAAGTTGAATATCGAATTTCGTAATGGACTGTTTTTGAATGTTTAAAAGCAACCACAGTAGATACTTATTTTCTGTAGTTGTTAAAAAAGTATTTTTTGTGTAGTTTAAATAAAAACATCATTTGTATTTTGGTCAGTATCAAAGAAATAAAATCAAATAAAACTTTTACAACTAAAATTACATATAGATATTCTACAGCACAGCTAAAGCTAGGATATTTCTTTTCATTATTTTACAGTCACAAAAACCCGTCCCATTCCGCGACTCTTTCTTGTCTATTTTCAAATATTCACAAAGTCGTCTGTCTGCCCGCTACTATGCATCACAGTCGCTCCGCATCGCACCATTGACGGCAGAGCGAATTTTTGAAAAATGTAAAAAGGTCACTTCGGTCGTCACGTACAGCGCATTTATTACGACTTCGACTTCCTTCAGAACGGCTTCAACACAGAACGGACGTTATAAATGGTTTTTGCTTATTTTTCAATTATTCGATCGGAATGTACCTACCTATGAAATATGATCGGAGGTAGGATCTGCGGACCGGAACGTGGCTCTTTCAACATTAATTTTTCTGTCGGAAATGGTACCGGAGGTGAAAGTGATTGAATAATGTACTGCAATGTGGTTTGTTTATTAGGATACTTTTGTAGGTATATTGATTGATGGATATTTGGCAAGTCTGGCCTTAGATTGGGTAAAATATGCCAAATTACAATCTTCTTAAGACTGTGCAATGTGAAAGCTGGCAACGTCGTAAATAGCTGTCAAATAATTGCTGGATTTGATTGATTTGTCAATATTAGATACTGTATGGAAATATGAAATATTGATTTAGAGTGCACTTAAATATTAGTTATGAAATAATTAATATCGTAACACTGAATATTCTGTTTTAGATGTAAATAAACTCTGTTTACACTTAAAATGGATACAAATCGTAATTCAGTGATATTATCGCAATTCATAATTAATATTTTAGTGCTCTATATATAGAGCAATATTTCATATGTAAAATATTTATTTTATAGTAAAATAATTAAATTAATAAAAAACAAGTGAATATTTCGAATTTCGTGGTTGTCAAAATTTTAGAATGCACGTTCTTAAGACCAATACATCGTTTAGTCCTAATATAGCCTTAGATGGGACATCAAAATGAGTTCTTTTATAAAAATCCGATCTATAGCAATTATTTCTTTGTCACCAGGACATCAACAACAAAATGCAGCGGCGGATCACCACACCGGGAGAGGCGGCGACGGGACGAGGACTCGACCAGCTTGCAGGGCTTCAGCGCGGCCTTGCACCGGGCACCGCCGCCTCCGCCGCCTGCGCTGCTGCGAAGACTGGGGGTCAAGGAACCTACGGGAGTTGGGAAGGTACGTGATGCTTAAGAAACTAAGGTAATTATGTCCTTCATTTCACGTTAAAAGCGTTGTCTCGCTGAATATTGGCCAGTCAGCAGATGAGACTGACTGATCAGGGTGCGGTGCGCCGAACGATCATTTAGGTAGGTCTCGCCACTCGTGAAGCAATAATAACGAAGAGTTACAAATCAGCGTCTCCATTTAGAGTGCACTATATTTCAAGCACAGTCACATCAAACAAACTTGTATAAGTAGTATGAGTGCCGTGGGCAGCATTACGAAAGAATTTGATCGACTATTTCCGCATCGTCTCAATAACCGATTGACCGACTAAATCTTGTGTTAAACCGTACTAAACAACCATCAATCAATCTAACACTATTCTCAGCCCATAAATTATAACCTCAAATACATTTAAACGTTATAAAACGAGCAACCAGCCGCTAAACTTAACAGCAACTCATCAACCAGCCACTTAATACAAATTCGCGATAAAGAAACGGAACGCTAACTACTCTAAAGTCACGGCGCCATGATTTAAGAGGGGTTCAAGAAACACTCTAATTGGTTGTACCTAATGAGACAGCTGATGATCTCGCTAATGAGTCGCTTAACGATGCCGCGGCTAAGGAATATCGCTTTGTTCAGATCAAGGAGTATAAAGTGTACTTGTGTGCGAAAGATTAATGTCTTAAAGGTGAGATGCGGATAAAGGAACGTACGTGTTCCTTATGGACACGACTGAATGGCATTGGAGCGGATTTCCAGTTTAACAGAAACTTAAGCTTGTTAGGTGCACAGGTTTTAGTAAGGCAGGATCTTATTTATTTACTAGTAAACTTTGAGCCTGTTTCAATCTACTGCATGACAAGATCTTCTCTTCCCCTATGTCCTTCGATGCTTTCTGCGGCCTTGAGAGTTTTAGTGCGCCCAATATTCCTCTTTGTTTTGTTATTTTGACACATAGTTTATTCAAATAAATAAAATTGTTGCAATTTCAAAATAAAAGCTTTTTACTAAATGCATAATTATTATGAAAGTACACAGGGCGTCCCACGGATATGCCACATGGAGGGAAAGTACCTTGAATATTGTAGATGGAACATTTTACTGAAAGAACACATTATTTGAATTTAAAAAAACAATTTAAACTGCATTCATAGATATTTAAATAATTACATGGTTGAACCGGAAATCGAACCCGTTACATGAGAAAAATAATCATCCTGTATAGCTTTATCATACCGATCGAAAGGCTTCATCATAAGGATTATTTTTTGCTAAGTAACATAGTGTCACAAATAAATGAAGGTGGGAAATCATCAAATAACTTCTCCCGCTCTGGACGGAGCGGGAGGGCGTGTCAGACTCTTACTGACTAAAACCCACCCGTGTTCATTCAGTTGCCTATGCCAGGGGCCACGGTAACCCTTTCGGACTTTCCCGCAACCCTGGCAGGCATCGGCCCTAGTGGACACCGTCATTGATGCTGATATCTCTTTGAGGCGCGCGTGGAACACAACGCGCCATCGACCCGGGCCTAGTCCTTATCGGACGGTGAGCTGCCCATGAAATTATATACCTAAGGTAGTTATAAGAACAAAACAATTTCAAAAAATTTGTGTCTGTTTGCTGCGGCTAATTTCCGAAATGGCTATAGCGAATATGGCGAATGACCTATTTTGATAAAATTTTGTATGGAGATACTTTAAACCCTGAGTAAGGACATAGGCTTTTTATCGACGTACCACGCGGGTGAAGCCGCGAGCGGAAGCTAGTTTCTCATATAATACTCAAAGTCAAAGGCAAATCATTTATTTCAAATACACATAAAGGACACTTTTGAATACCAAAATTTACAAGTTTTTTTTTTTTTTTTTTTGACTACATTCACACAAGGTCTTCAGGTCCCGAACTAGGCAGAGCCTGTACTACGGTAACCTGATTACTGATATACATACTTATATACATATACACACCCAGACACAGGTCAAACAGACATGTTCATGCACACAAATGTTTGACTTGTCCGGGGACCGAACCCGGGACCAACGGCTCAGAAGGCAGGGTCGCTACCAACTGCGCCAACCGGTCAGTCAAAATTGAATTGGTTATGGAGAATAATGGGCAAGAAACTCCGTAAAAACTCTCTCTACTCTTTTTAATTATTGCTTTACTTTAATATATTATGTTGTAAGTACCTATACAATAATTTATACTCACGCAAAGTTCCTTTTCATACATCCAAAATCTAACTAAAAATCCTTTTATACAAAATCGGAACAAGACAAGCCGATTCGCCAAGTCTCCGATAAAAGACGTCGTTACCCAAGCCCTTAGGAGATAACGCGAAACTCGATTTATGTCACATTAATGCTTGTCTTAAATAGCCTATAAACAGTCATCGTATCAGAACAGGGTATTAGCCTTTACAAAGCACGTGGAGGTCTTTACGACCGGGTGCTAAATGTACATAAAATGCTTAGTACGTCCGACGGGTTAATTAGTTTGAAATAGTAACTCTTGGTGCTAATACTCTTCTCTGCTCTTTTTCAATAATACGTTTCTCGTTAATTGACAATGTTTCTACCTAATGGTTTGACATCTTAGGCCAATGAGGTAATGCCAAATCTTCCTCTTATCGAATCCAAGTCTGAAAAATATAAATATAAATCCAATTCATGATCCGAGAAGAAAGACATTTAAAGAAAATTGAACCTTACAAAACATAATCTGCAATAATATGTTATTAGATTCATAAACTACTAATGCAACTTTCAGATTACCAATCACAAACAATAATCAACGACGCTTTAACAAAATACTAGATAAACAACACTCGTTCATCTTTTATTTAGTTAACCGTTCAATGCTCTGGCTGGGTCTAAAAGACCAATGGTCGATCGGAAAGCGAAACGTGCTCGACGGACAGACCGCTAATGTCATAAGACAGCGGCTAACGAGGCGCACTGCGGGAATCGCTGCTGGAATCCCAGGCGTATCCCAGACTACACGTAGGAGACTAGGAACGTAGGGGCGTAGGTATTCCAGAGCATACGATAGATCATCCGTCTGAGGAACTTTGAATGTTGCATGCGAGTTCGTATCAAAGTCTGTATTTGACTTTCTGTTTACGGGACTCCGTTATGAAGACAGATTTTGTGATGCTTGGTTTCGCTTCTCGAATATGTTTTGTTTACAGTCCCAAAACTAGTGTATCATGAATTCAAGGCAGGTGGTGTGTCATCATGACATCAAAAATACACGAGGTGAATACAAGCAAAAAAAAATTAACTATGTGAATATCAACTCAAAACACGTTTTACGCAAAGTTAAAGGACATTTTATTTTGTGTTTGTTAAAGTTCACCACTACAAGTTCATTTACACCTGCCACAAAAATGTCGTGCAAAACTTCTTTTTACAACGAAAATTATTACTCCTTAGTCCTTTTAACAACAAAATAAATACACCATGTTTTGTATAACGTTTCACCCCATCTTACAACTAATCCAGTCCACGTCCACACTACTAATATTGCCAAATAGAGGCAATTTCTTCACGCCTGCGAGGGCGCGGTGTGCAGCGTCGAGCAGTTTATTTAGTTATTTATTTGTTTAAATAGCGTTTTAAACTAGACAGATGATGCCACCCTCATCGTTACATACAACTTTAAATACTAAACACTACAAAAAAATCTCACAAACTACCTGTGCGATTAAACCCAATGTTTATAAAACTGTACAGCATCCTGCTGGCTGCTTCCGAACCAGGAGAAGCAAAGAGGCTTTTACATTCCCCAGTCTCGCAAATAGGTGCCTACTAGTAAATTAATTCAAACAGTTCGCGTCTTTCCGGGTGGTAAAGGAGGACACACTCCATGCTGATATGGTATACCGATGTACATATTCAATTAAGATGCATTCTACACAAAATAAAATAAAAATACCTTGTTTTGTGTTACCTTTTACCCCATCTTACAACGAATCCAGTTCACGTCCACACTGCTAATATTGCCAAGTAGTGGCAATTCTTTCACGCCAGCGAGGGCGCGGCGTGCAGCGTCGAGCAGTTTATGTAGTTATTTAAACCCGCCGCCAATTACCGCGGCGACGACGGCAGGGTTAATGTGATAAGTGACGCGCTAACAAGATGCAGGTGCAAGGATATCGCGTCAAAGGGTTAATGGCGAAGAAAGAAGTATTTAAAATAATTAAATTTTAAATGTTGGTACGTTTGGAACTTCAGATAAAATTATTTAGTTGGAATATATTTTTATTAAACAGTGGTTTTAGTATTGTTCTTGTTATAATGTCGGTAGCATTCATTTCATTTCCAAACAATTTTTTTTTATAATCATGTCAATATAGCGTCGGGCAGTCGTTCCATGTAAAATACTGGTATTCAGCTACACCCGGTTAGATTGGAAGCTGACACCAATATGGTTGGGAAAATCCTAGACAGATGATGATGCGAGCTTCGGATCATTCTTTCAAAATGCCTTCCTTATTCTGATATTGAATCAGATTATTATGTTAGTAACAACTACTAAGTACCTAGAAGTTTCCCCTACCTACCGTACTACTAACTGGACTGACCGGTTGGTGCAGTTGGTAGCTACCCCGCCTTCTGAGCCGCTGGTCCCGGGTTCGATCCCCGGACAAGTCAAACATTTGTGTGCATGAACATGTCTGTTTGACCTGTGTCTGGGTGTGTATATGTATATCAGTCATCAGGTTACCGTAGTACAGGCTCTACCTAGTTCGGGAGCTGAAGACCTTGTGTGGATGTTGTCTCATATTTATTTAACTCAGATAAGCCCATAAAGGCTCCTGCAGACAAGCGCGACGCGTCAGCGCGGGGCGCCTCTAGTAGAACAATTGCTATGAAAACTTCATGAAAATTATTGTTCTACCAGAATCGCGTCGCACCGTTGCGTCGCTCCTATCTGCCAGAGCCTTAACGCCCAGCAACATTTTCATGGCATTATTTCATTAACGCGCTTAAGATGTCAATGAACATAATATTATAACTTGGAACAACGTAACATTACAAAGTAGAAACAATGGAAACAATGGAATCTATTTATAGCTAAATAGTTTAACTGCATTCCAAAACCCAAAATAACAATACTGTAAGCCGAAATCGGTCCATAAATTAGCAAAATAACATAAATATTTGTGCAAAATATAATTAAGCTTCACTATCCAAATTATAATCCAAATATGTAGTATAGTACTGAACGTAAACATTTGAATGCCGGTCGTAATAACCGTTTCATTTAATACACAATGTACACACAGCAGAAGTCAAGATAGGTACCACAAACTGTAAAATTGTCTCATTCGATTTTGAACTTAACTTTCAACATTTTAAGGTTTGAAATCATTTGGAAATTTGATAGTTTCGTAACCTGATGTGCTGGCGACTGTAACATAGATAATCTGATCTTTTTATAGATAACATTTATACTGAAACTAGTTTGTTTTTGTAACCTGCGGGGTAGTTGTGCAGTGGTGGCCCAGTGGTAACGGCCGCGACTTACGAGTTGTAGGCCGTAGGTTCGAACCCCGACAGGCGCTTTACTTTGTGTAAATTATTTCATCACCACTGCTCCGTGCCTCGGAAAGCAGGTTAAGCCGTTGGTCCCGGCTGTCATTTAGTGGATCTTTGACAGTCGTTACGGGTCGTCAGAAGCCCGAAAGTCTGACAACCAGTCTTACCAAGGGGTATTGTATTACCCAGTAACTGGGTTGTGGAGGTCAGATAGGCAGTCGCTCCATGTAAAATACTGGTATTCAGCTGCATCCGGTTAGACTGGAAGCCGACCCCAACATACCTAGTTGGGAAAAGGCTAGGCAGATGATGGGGTAGTTGTGTAACACTAACAGTAGGAACACCTTTCATTGTGACAGTTCAACAACATTCATTGCGTTATGTACGTTGTTGAGCAGACCAATTTTTCGAACATATGAAGCAATGGATTAGCAATATCCTTCAAAATTATGCAGATTTTGATAGATAGTGACTTACGCAATGATGGTGCTGATAAACCCGAAAGAACGGACTTATCCCTTTTATGATTAAACTTTTATCATAAAATATTACAGTTATTATTGTAAATAACAATGTAGTTAATTAATAGAAAGAAAGAAATTTTATTTGCTCAAACATGTGTAGGTATACATAAAGAATTAAAATCAATACATGTATGCAAGATCTTCGAAAAAATAAGTGGCTCACGACATGTCTGCCATTTCTCATGGCGTGCAAATATATTTGTACAATTATTAATACTGAATTAATGATTTTTAACTAATATGCTTATACATATTATATCTATTATTATTCATTGTATTTACATTATCCAATTATTATTATTTATTTTCCTTGTCCAATATTCCTGATTACTATTATCATAATAAAGATTTATATTACTTTTAATAGACATTCATTTATTTTTAATAAAGGTCCACAATTACTACTAAATACCATAGCTACTATACCTAATGTTAGTTACATTTATTTATTTATAATAATCACCATGTGTCGTTTAAAAATTCTGCAATACTATAATATGCTTTTTGTGCCAAAAACAATTTCATTGCGTGTTTAAGTTTAGGTATAGTTAGCTCTTTCCAACTTTTGGGCAATTTGTTATTGATAATATTGGTGCCATGCAAAAAACACTTGATTGATGGTTAATGAATTGATAATATTGGTGCCATGCAAAAAACACTTGATTGATGGTTAATGAATGCTCATAATTGATTGTGGATTTTGTAATTCTGTGGTGTTAAAGTAAAAGGGGATAATTCATAAACGCCATAATGTGATGAGTAAACTTAACTCTTTAAACCCTTTTAGTATTTTGCTGTTTCCTGACTAGACTCGATTTGCAATTTCAGTTGTACGAAATTGTAACACAAATACTGACTTAGCTCCTTTTTATCTTAATATACTTTAATGTTTAGTATCGAATCATGCAAATAACTAGTTTTTCAATATTTATGACTTATCCCCCTTTACCTTAACACCACAGAATTATCCGTTTTTATTTTTGGTTCGGGAAAAATTTAATATGTTTTAATATATTAACTCACACACTGACATATCACTTGCTTACATAATTTGGGAATCCTATTACAATGTTTGTAAATATGCGAACACCATGTATCTATCACTTAATTAACTTAATTGTCATTGCTACATTTTTAAAATTCTTTTGACTTATTGTGGTTGGGTAATTTTTATTATAGGTGCATCGTCTTCACATATAATTATATAATTAATGTATACAAACTATTGTAACACATTTTAAAAGAGTAACGGTGGAGTTTCTTGCCCATTGTTCTCCATACGAAACTACCTTTTGGAAGGGGCGACTAGAATCAATTCTTTTTTAATGTAAATGTTGACGTTCAAAAGTGCCTATTATGTGCTTATTTGAAATAGTGTGATTGTGCCGCTTTGACTTTATTTAATTTGATCTGTAATGCATAACTATGTTTCCTCTATTTACTTCCTACTTGGATGTTTTTATTTCTCATTCTCTCGCGTGCCATGAGGTAAACAAGAATAGAACATGTGATAGTTAAAACATTATCCAGTCGGCAATCTTAATAGTTGGGTTGACATTTCAAGGCGCGCCAGACCTGCCTTACTAATGTGGTTCGTAGAAGCTCTTTTAATTAATACACCTAATAGTACTCCTATGCTAGGACTAGGGTTAGGACTTTCTGTTTAGAGCTTTTCATCAATAAGCGACACAAATGTCCTAATAATAATAATAAATTTAATAAAAGCTTTTATTGATTCCTTACAATCACAATACATAGGTACATTATTAATAAAAAAATACATTCAAATTCAATTATAACAAAGTATTCAATTATTGCTTACTTAATACTATGTCACTGTTAATAGAGTAAATCAAAATTAATTCATTTCAAACTACATTCCAATTAAACTTTGAATGTATTAGTTTTACTTAAGTGTAAATAAAAATGTCAGAAATAAATTCATTCAAGAATCGAACAAATTAAACGTAGAAAATATTAGCAATTAAGTATTAATGTTAGTTCCATAAACTCATACCAGTGAGTTTTTTTTTCTGAGAATTTTAATTTAATTTGTTATTCCAGTATAAGGTCCACCTAGTGCGGTTAAAGCCTCCTCCATCTGTCTCCTTGTTGTTCTATCTCTAGCTAGTGACACAAATTCCAATTACTGGTGAAACTTCACCTAGTACGCTTTGGAATGGGCAACTACTTCATCTTTCTGACTGACCAACAGCAGAGGTGCAATTCCCTTATTTTTAAGAACGTTCGTATTCTAATCTCAGTCTCTATCTGTCAAAAATTGTATAAATAATAAAATAAATAAAATTCGTTTAATTCAGACCTTGAAATGTCCATATTTTCAAGAAGAAGTATTTTCTGTGAAGTTTCGCTAGTTCATTTTATTTGACCCTGTATAGAAACTGTAGCTCATAGACTATAAGTATATTGGGTGAAAGCCTTCGCTAATTACCAATTTATTTGTATAATTTTATACATAGACTCGTTTCTACCAGCGAATTCATCCGCGTGATTCTTGTTCCCCGACCCACTCCGTTGCATCGCATCGCCTGCCCCGCACTATGACTTTATTTTCGCTTAGCATTCGTTCCTACTTTTTTGCTTTTTGCTCGTCTCCTAAGGGTCTTAGCGTGATGTGAAATAGCCTATAAGCCTTCCACGAGAGTTGGGCTATCAAATGCAAAAAAAAATTTCAAATCCGAATTGTAGTTCCAGAGATTAGCGCGTTCAAACAACCAACCAATTCTTAAGCTTTGTTATTAGTATATACTAATATACAACTTGTAACATAATTAACGCAAGACCTCATACACCCCAATTAGAGTATTGAGTTAAAAGCATAATACAATGACCAAAACTATTTTTTTTAAAGCTGACTATTATTATTATTAAAATCGTGTTGACCCTAGCATTACTTCATGCATTTAAAATTGAGTCTTATTACCTTGAAATAAGATTAAATTTTCTTTGGCTCAATCAGCGGTCAGTATAGCAAAATAAATAAAATTTGAAAAAAAAAATACCTATATTAATAGTTACTGAAATTGATTCAGTAGTCAATTATAAGCAAACTACTTTCAGGACCTGCGTTTATTCTGTTACAGCTTGTAGATACTTAAACCATGATACTTAACTAATGCTTGCAATGAACGACTAGTGATGTAACGTGTCAATATCGATACGAAATCGAAGGATTTCAAGCTAATACTTTATTCATGTGACTACGCAAGGGCGTGACAGTATTCATGTACCTATGTACGTAGATACCGATTAGAATAAGCGCCATATCTAACGGATAACTTCACATGAAAAGGCAAGCATTACCTACACACGCGATTTCAAAGTGAAAACCTGATGAAAATGGTAACGAATACCGAATACTTTAAAACATCGTGTTGGACTAGTGGTTTTGGTTTCGTAGTTAGAATAAGAATAATAATAAAATTCCAAGTGTTTTAAAACTTTTAGATCTTAGATTGTTTAAAACAATACTATTTACATGAATGGTTCATTCATTCATGAATTTATTGACGGGAAACATTCTTAATTGTAACCGACAATAATATTTGCATGCTATGATATAAGCTAAACATGTATACTGTATAATGTATTTTAAAACAACTTTATATACCATGTTTTATGTAAATAAATATTACTATTACTATTTGCAGAAAATATTGGTGTTAGTTGTAAACGTTGGTGGTTTAATGTACAGTCCGTATTTTGCCTGTTTAGGGCATACAAATTAATTTTACATGAATACCTAATAGGTACTTACTTATTTAACCTTCAAGCGGGCGCGCGGTCTTTTGAAACGGCAGCGGTCGCGCGTAACCTAAAAGACCTATTGGATATTACAGGGATTTAAAACATGAATTAATTAATAATCCTTTACTATTTCTTATTTAGACATGTTATCATTATATTAGGACACAGTTTTACGAAAAAAATAAACTTAAAATCAGCTAAAAACAAAATGATAAAATCAAATAAAAAACTTAAACTTTCTTTGGATTGAAAAATCAATTTGGCAACACAAAATCTTCTTATATACGTCTAACTAGCTTTATATAATAAAAAAATAACAAAATAAGTTGGCTGCATGAGATCAAACCATTATAATCAAAGTATTTATCATGAACTTGGGTCTAGTTTTCTTCAGGATCAGTTTCTTTGACTTGATAACATTCATTGCAAATGAATGTAGTGTGGGTCCTGCAAATATTTCTTAGACATGATGTGCATTGTGTCTTTGATTGCCTCCTTTTTTTTGCTGTGCATATTTTGCAGCTTCCTCTGCATGTGCTGGAACTACTGCTTGGTTCATAACCAGCGTCTTCAATACTCATATTAAAATGCTCTCTTATCTTTCTTTTGAGTTTTCTTGGAAGGTTCACCATCGTAGCCCTTCTTTGAACGTACTCTTTTGTCTGTTCAATGCCTAATTCACGTAAATATTTTCGTCTTTTCTGTATAACCACTTGATTTGCCCTCAATATTACCATGGCATTTATTCCAGCAATATCCAGAAGACGAAAGAAGAGTGTCAATGGCCATCTATTATTCCTCCTTGACGTCGAATACATCTTCACCTTTTTGTCGACTTCATCGACACCGCCTTTCGTTTTATTGTAAAAAGTTATGATGCTTGGCTTGCGCTTTTCATTACTACTTTTATCAATTTCAGCAGCAGAATGAAGTGATGATAATAAAACCACAAATCTTTTTTTTTTTGGGCACGTACGAGACCAGCGTAGCCCTGTCAGAAAATCCAAATTGACATTCAGGTCTGTTTTTATCTGTAAAACAAGGAGGTATTTCTTTCTTGTTTTTACGCATGGTACCCACAACAGAAATCTTATAATTTACGGCTAAATCGTCTACCAAAGGTACACTTGTGTACCAATTGTCGATTGTTAGGTTTCGTCCGGTGCCAGAAATTGGTGTAATTAGCCTCTTCACGACGTCTGCTGCTGCATTACTCAACTGGTACGGGCCTTCTGGCTGCTTGCCGGCATAAAGCTCAATGTTGAGGACATAAAACGTAGCAGCGTCTACAAGCGGATAAAGTTTTATTCCGTATTTATCGGGTTTTGATTTTATGTACTGTCTGAAAGGACATTTTCCTCGAAAACCTGCCATCATCTCATCAACAACAACGTTTTGACCCACAGAATAAGGTAAAAGGCAGTTTTGTGTAAACGATTCCAAAATACCCCTTATTGGTGCAGCTTTATCCAGACTACGACGAGATGCTCGTGTGGATGCCTCATCAAACCGCAACGAATTTAGTAGAAATTTTGTTCTTTTCAGTGACATCGTAGTAGGAAAAATAGGTACGCCTGTGCCATCAGTTGCATATAAATCCTCTAAATTCGCGTGTGACACCCGCAAGGTACCTGCAATATACAGTAATCCAAATAATGCTCGAATTCCTACAGCATCAGTCGATTTGCAGTCACGGGGTCTGTCATACGATGGCGCCTTTTTTATTATAAATTCATTGGTGTGTATGACAATTTTTTCAATAATATCCTCAGTAATGAATAAATTCCAGGCATCCACAAACGTTGTCACCCCCACGCCATTTCTCCGAGTACCCGAATTTTCTGTAAGAACATTTTGCACTTGGCGCCTCACTCTGTTATTATTAGATTTTTGCCACTTTGTTACCTTATCACGCCCCGTAAAATATGTGCTTATATCTGAAAGAGGCACATCCTCTTCATCTGAATCTGAGCTGCTTGATTCTTCAACAGATTGAGTTTCCTCTGGAACTAGAAGGTAGTCGGAAGCTTCTGAACCTTGGTCACTGAGCTCCGATTCACTCTCATCATCTTCTCGTTGTATTTGCGCAAGTATTGCACTACTATTTAGTGGCCTACGAGCCATTTTTATATAAAAAAACACTATTACAAACTTAATTCCAAAAAATAATATCTCGCGTTTAGCGTCGCGCGTAACTTTTTCGACGCCAGGTGTGCTTTCGACGCCTGCGCCGCGACTAAAGCAAATGCAATCTGTGCGCTCCAGGGGGTACGGGGAAGGGAGGTAAAATGTTTATTTCGTGCACAATGAAACAATGACAGGCTACTAGGAATAGGAAATACATGCGATAAGAAATAACGATATTATGAACGAAAATGTATCGAGCGCGGTCGATTCGACGCCGCGCGACCGCTTGAAGGTTAAATAAGATACCTATACAAAATATACATGAAAATACCTATGTCCTAAAATAGTTTTAAAATGTAATTATATTTAAGTTACAATACGTGACACATACAAAACTTAAAACCTTAAAATAACATTGTGATTTTTAGATAACACTAGCTAGCCCCGCGAACTTCGTACCGCCTAACATTATTTTTTTTATTTAAATTTTTCTCTAGAACCATCCTCGTACTTCAAGGAATATTCTAAAAAAAGAATTATCAAAATCGGTCCATCCGTTCTTGAGTTATAAAATTACAACGAAAAGTGGCATTGATTTTTTTAGATATAGATGAAACTCTTTAAAAGTTAAACTAAATAAACACCTAACAAAACTTAAAATGTATTTTTTTATTTATATTGCAATAATTCTTGTAGGCTATAAAAACAATTTTGTATCAACCATCGACGCAGTTAAACGCTAGAAAAAACCAATAGATACCTATTATTAGTTGAGGTCACATTCGATACACAATAGATAGATTCAATAGACAAACGAGAGCCCGTTGACTTGAGAACCGACTTGAGTCGCTTGACTGAAACCATTTTCGAGGAAAGTTTTAGTATCCATTTCTAAAAAGTCAAGGCCATTCTCATACGCAAACATACTGCTGGTCATAATGAAACTATAAAATTTCCATTCCACTAATATGAACTTCTAAAAATGTACGTACAAAGGTACTCTTCCCCGAAGCGTACGTACGTACGTACGACATAAAAACAGTTCGTGTTGTTGGAAGTCGAGTGAAATTTGCAATTCAAGGAGCTACGTAAGCTGGATGGAGTGGAATGCAGGGGGGGGGGGGACAAAAAAAGTCTCCTCGTCGCTTTGTACGGGTTAGGTGCCTACTGACATAGAATAAGAAAATCGCGTAGAACAGAAACTCATGTACTTTCTGCGTGTCCCTACCATGTCAAGAAAACGCAAAATAAAAAGAGTTGCTAATATTATTATGGTCGAGCGCGAAACGCGTCATGTATGTCACAAGCGACCACACAGCACTATATATTACGAAAAACGTTTCTTTGGCCCAAAAACTACACGTATAGGCATTTAGAATGATTGTGTTCGGAGAGAGACGCTTCTATAAAACTTTATTCTATGCTACGCGATAAGACGCGCCACTTTTGACATTTAGTGAGGCGGGTAACGCCATTGTTTTTGTAAGGGAGGCGAAGTAGGCTTTTTTTAGTTTTGTGTCAAATTTTTTTCGGTAAAGTTAGATTCACTTTTTCCTCTAAGTAAATGGTGGGAATTGGACCTGTTTTCTTGGTGATGGCATTCCCTTTTCTTAGTTAACTTGGGTACTGGAATTTTCCAAAGGAATTGTGTTCTGACACAAACATGACTACCATTACTACCTACCTACTAGTGAAATGAACACAACACACCTCTTCCAGTATAGACATTTCTGTATTTCAATTCCTGCACACATATAAACCTGGTATATAGCAATATTGTACTCAACATAATATCAATATAGACTTCTTGACGACAACCTCTTGATTTCGAAGCTCGAAGAGAACTAACTTAGAAAACTAGCCGATGCTCCAAACATCTATTTGCATTCCGTTTCGTTATAAAACAAGTAATTTTTCGGTGACTGTCAAATGAGATACTTTTAAACTTCATGACTACACTGATACAAAAATCATTTAGTATTTAGTATTTAAAATCACTACAAATCTTATTAATATTTGGAAATCAAAATCATGATACTATCAAGATCAAGGTACTTAGGTACATCTTTTTGTTAGATTTAAACTATAGGTACCTACATCATTAAGTTGTTTTGGTAAGGAGGTAATTTGACTATCAAAACAATAACAATTCTGTTAAATAAACACGATCAAGACAAGAAAATTAAACCTTTTAACTATCGCATTAAGTAATTTCAAACAAAACCAAAATTTCACAACAAAGTCTACCTCAATCCATCAGCTTTTATTAAACTTTACAAACTAGGTTACCGTTCATAAAGCAACCAATAGACAAGGGAAACAAACGTGTCTGTATATCCGGCATCATGTGTCAAAACAATCTTGCGCATTACTGGCCAGTAATAATATTGCTTCGCCCCTGGGACCTGGGCGGCCGATGGAGTACAAAGGTAGTGAGTTACTACTAGATGAGCTATTGTTGAAATAACAGTGTCTGTAGTTGAAGGTCGTAATGAAAGCGTTTCGTTAAAGGTGAAAAATCAAATAAACGACTTGTTTTTATACATAAAGCTAACGTTTAAGTGTGCCAAAACGTTAGATTTGTGGGAGGTCAAGCAGAGGTGGACGACACGATATTATGGAAGTGGACCCATTGCTTGAGATGATCGTGCATTAGGTATTGTAATATTGCGCTCAGTGAGTTAAAACTAGACAAAATCGTGTCATTTCATACAGATTTTTGCCTTGCACAGACACTCAATCAAATTTATTTTAGGTAGTGTTTCTTAGCCAAATAATGTTCCTAGTTCTACAAATTAACCCCAAACATATTAATTTAACACGCCTGTATAAAATTAGAGCAGAACCGTGGCTTCAAACCCAGTCAGGTGGACTACTTTGTATAATTTATTTCATCACCACTACTCTCAAAAAGGTGAAGGAAAACATCGTGAGGAAACCAGCATGTCCTAGAACCAAAAATTAAAAGGCATGTGACATTTACCAACCCGCACTGAGCCTGCGTGGTGGATTACGGCCCACTCCCTCTCAAAAGAGAGGAGGCCTGTGTCCCAGCAGTGGGAGCATTGTATATTATAATATTATGTGTATGAAATTAATAGGCCATAGACACAAACTACTACACATACATTTTCAAGCCGCATCCAGTGCAAAACGCAAAAGTTTCATTGTACCGTACCTTTCCCCCACTACTTGTCCGTCTGTCAATTTGCTCGACCAATGAGATCGGCGGCCGTTGCCCGCGGGATTAAACTCCTTATTGATTATTGGACCCTTTTTTATACGTTCCACTCAAGTTATGGAAGATAAGGATGTTTGATAGCATGATATGTTAAGGTTTGAAGCACGATTTTGAGATAACCTTTAAAGTGAAGCATCAGTTATTTTGCGTTATTTTGACGATACCGCTGTGTGTTTTATCAAAATGCTTACTTATTTAAATCCAAATACTGAGTTTGATTCTGAAACAATTGTCATTTAAGAAGACAACATAGAACGTAGCAGACCTTCAGGAATAAGGAGAAAAAAATATAATCGAATTGAATCAATTAAATATAAATGCCCTAAAGAAACCTGTTATGCCGTTTCTTGTTAACGTATCATGATCTCAAATATTTTTGATAACGAAAACTTTGACCACCAGCTCCACCACGAGGCTTATACTAAATCTAACATATATTCTTGAGCATATAATTAATTCTTGATAACAGTATATAATGTTTCCACTGCTGGGACACAAGCCTCCTCTCTGTGATAGCGAGTGTGCCGTAATCTACTACGCGGGCCCAGTGCGGGTTGGTAGATGTCAGTCTTCGAAGTTTTTGGTTCTAGGACACGCCGGTTTCCTCACGAGGTTTTCCTTCTCCGTTTTGAGAGCAGTGGTGGTGAAATAATTTACACAAAGTAAAGCACCTGTCTGGGTTCGAACCCACGACCTACAACTCGTAAGTCGCGGCTGTTACCACTGGGCCATCACTGATTTAACAAAAAACGCTACCTCTTATCGCTCCGGTCACCACTCGTACCATCTCGTCTCGTCCTTCAAACTATAGCTGATTTATACACCGAAGGGTCCACATTATCGGTACGTACTACAGACCCGGTTCCTTTGATGTGACCGTGATGAGACCCAAACATATCAATTGGGGATTTGTTGGTACCAGAAACGGGATTCGAAATGAAAATGTAGGACAAATAGTTTTGTGGGTTCAAACGTGATTACCTGGGGTTTGCATTGTATTTCGAATGGTTTAAAGTTTGTAGCGGTATTAGTTTTGTAGGTATTTTGTGATATTTGTTTGGTTTCAACGTTTTAAAGGACCAGGGATGGATTCTAGATAAATTCAAAAATAGGAACAGAATGTGTTTGAATTTATGTACCAGATAAGTTAGACGGAGCTTATGTAGAGGTAACAGGATTGCCTCGTTGGTCTTCGCAAGCGCTACCGCTGAGCATGAGGTCCTGGGTTCGATTCCCAGGTCGAGAAAAGTGTTATAGGGAATTCCATCGGGAATTTTTAATTAACAGCCTTTCTTTTGTGGGTGGGAAATCATCAAATAACTTCTCCCGCTCTGAGCGGAGCGGGAAGGTCTTACTGTGTTATTTGAGAGAAATTATTTTCTTATAACCAGCAGCAAAAATACACGGACGCGCAACTTGTTACCATGGATTCAGTAGGTACACGTTTCGGAACCCCCCTTTTTTTTATTTTTTTTTATTTGGGTGGGAAATCTTCAAATAATTTCTCCCGCTCTGGGCGGAGCGGCAGGGCGTGTCAGACTTTTACTGACTAAAACTGACCCGTGTTCCTTCAGTTGCCTGTGCCCGGGTCCACGGTAAACCTTTCGGAATTTCCCGCAACCCTGGCAGGCATCGTCCCTAGCGGACCCCATCATTGTTGCTGACATCTCTTTGAGGCGCGCGTGGAAAACAACGCGCCGTCGACCCGGGCCTGGTCCTTATCGGACGGCGAGCTGACCATTGCTCGCCGTCCGCAAGCCCTTAATTAGTTAGCAGCCTGGAGTCTGTATTTGTGCCCGGTTTATGGCAATAGGCTCGCCCCCTATTACAAAGGAATTAAATATAACTGGCGAGATGTGAGTGTACTATAGGTACTACACCTCTGCCTTGCCTTTAGAGGATTACAGGCGTGATGTTATGATACTTTAAAAGGTAACAGACCATTAGGTTTTAAATGTACAGAGTTAGTGATGTTTTTAATGTACAGAGATAGTGATGTTTCTGCTTTATAATTGTTAACAAACTTGAAATCTTTTAAGTTTCCTCGCAACTAGAGCCTTAACTTTATTCTGGAAGTAAGTCAAAGAAGTTATCCAAGAAGATGGAAATAAAAGTAAAATGGAAAGGAAAAGTTCATTAAAACTGCTTTCGTTACAAATTAATGTACGTCTGTGGTCCATTTCATTTTTGAAATACAGTGGAATGTTAAAGTTAAAGTCAATATTTTTGTTTGGTAAACATAGATAAAAAAAAAATGATGTTAAAAAGGGGTGTTGTAACACAGGTACAGAGATCTCTTGGTTTTGCCGTTCATGGCGTACAAATATCAAATAAGTATTCAAAATTACAACCGTTAGATTACCAAATATTTCCCGACATTTTTCAATTGTTTTCCTGTCCACCAAAATGAGTAAATCTAACGAAGAAATTCGTTACATTTTGAAGTTTTATTACAAAAAAGGTCAAAATGCGACACAAGCCGCAAAAAAATTTTAGACGTCTATGGACTTAACGCAGTATCAGTAAGAGTAGTATAATTTTGATGCAGCTGACTCTGGTCGCCCTATTATGGATAAAATCGATGCTATTTTTGAAAAAGTGGAGTAAAAAGCCGCCGATATTAGTAGTTATGATATGATCAGAGGTTATGACATAGCTGAAGAGTTAGGGGTTGATTACAAATCAGTTTTGACCCATTTGAAAAAGTCTGGGTATGTCTAAGCTCGATATTTGGGTGCCACACGATCTTAGTCTTGAATTTGTATATAAAATACGAAAGAGCTTTTCCCCGACCTTAAAACATACATAACATACATACATACATCAGAGCAATAAAAACAATATGGGTCGCGTCTCTTCTATTGTAAGGGAAGATATTTGGCTGTCCTGTTGTGCGAACGAAAATTCCATTTTGGACCCAAAAGGATGGTGATGAACGAAATGCAAGGGAATTTTCTTATATTTCACACTTAAAGAGAAGATAGATTTTGAGTAAATCGCTGGGTATTTTTAGAGTTTGTTGGCCATTGTTAGAGTAAGTTTTGTTTATTTAGTTAGTTACACTGATTATCATCTTAAAAGACAGAACAAGATCGTGATCCCAATTTTTTAAGAAAATGAAATGTTTTTAGGGTTCCGTAACCAAAGGCTGCCAACTAGACCCAGGTCCGCTGTCCGGCTGTCCGTCTATCTGTCACGTCATGATTGAAATTTTCACAGAGTGTGTGCCCCTATAACTATGGCTATGGCCGCTATTTATAACAACAACAAATTAGACTCCTTTTTTGAAGTATATAGAAAATCATGATTTTCTTTAATTAAAGTATGTTTAAGCGCAAACAGACTAGTAGATAATCTAAATCAAGCACTGTGAACATGCAAAATGGAATTCCGAATTCAAAAAAAAATGTCCTCGGCATGCAAATCAGCTTGAAATCGAATATTCACACGATCTGCAATTAAGCACACCTTTTATCTGACTATTCTACAACTTCCACAAGTACAAAGCATTCGTAAACTGGTTAAAACTCGAAACGCGAGAGCTTAGATGAGCCACGTATTTATCGAATTAGTGAGAATTACGTGCCGAACGTTCGGACGGGCCCGTCAATCATGGCGGCTGTTCTAGTTAGCTATCTCCATTGTTTTGAATACGTAGCCGTGATTGAAGCGTGTCTGATATTAATTTTGTGTGATATGATATGTATGCAATGTTAATTGGGAGTGAATTTATAGTGAATAGTTTGTGTATGACGAGGGTATAATGTTTTAGAGGCAAAAACTAAATTGTCTGTCAGTGGTAATATCACTCCTAAATCGAGCCACTGTGCATTTTTACGTTTATTGGCCTTTTTTTTGTAGGGTGGGAAATCATGAAATAACTTCTCCCGCTCTGGGCGGAGCGGGAGGGCGTGTCAGACTCTAAATGGCTAAAACCCACCCGTGTTCCTTCAGTTGCCTGTGCCAGGGGCCACGGCAAGGGCTTGGGAAGCCGTCACCTCCTTCTGCGAAGCAGTAATGTTCGCGAAGGAGGAGGCGGAACGCGTGAGGGAGAGGCAAAATTTGCGCCCTCACGCCCCTAGCCGCCGCAGGAGACGCCCTGGGCGTCGGGAATCGCAGGCCGATTCCCGGCCACCGTAGGCGCGGGCTTGCGAACGGCGAGCAATGGGCAGCTCGCCGTTCGATAAGGACCAGGCCCGGGTCGACGGCGCGTTGTGTTCCACGCGTGCCTCAAAGAGATGTCAGCACCAATGACGGGGTTTGCTAGGACCGATGCCTGCTAGGGTTGCGGAAAAGTCCAAGAGGGTTACCGTGGCCCCTGGCACAGGCAACTGAAGGAACACGGGTGGGTTTTAGTCAGTAAGAGTCTGACACGCCCTCCTGCTCTGCCCAGAGCGGGAGAAGTTATTTGATGATTTCCCACCGACAAAAAAAAAAAATAATAAGGGGGCCACTGCAACCCTTTCGGACTTTCCCACTACCCTGGCAAACCTTGGGCCCTAGCTGACCCCGTCATTTGGTGCTGACATCTCTTTCCACCGCCAGCCAATCGCCTCCGCAAATGTTTATAGGCTTAAAACATGAAAACAATGATGAGTCAAAGAAAAAGTTTTAATGTGGGTTTGAAGCTGACATTTCTACTGGCCATAATTATATTGTAGTCATTGTTCCAAATTTGATTTAAACAATCATAGACCTTGATACAATAAAAAGCAGGGTGGCTGAAATGATAGAATCGATAGCATTATAAGTATAACGTTTGAATAGTTCGATTCGGTTATTTGTTTCAACTGTTTTCAAAATCACCATCAATATTCAGCTCTCTAATCAACACAAATAGAGCAAATTCACCACCAATTCCACAAGCAACGTGCACGGTGACAAAACCTCCCCCATATGTTTTCATCACACACAGTCTGAGTTAACTAACTTGCATTTTTATCCAATTACCCACGCCTTTGTGGGGCTGTGTTCTGGCAAAATAAACTGCTATATAATAATTAGAGGAACGAGTATAATTTCATAAGCGCACTCCCGTTTGCCGCTGTTTATAGTAATAACAAAGTATGGACTTGTTTTAATCATCTTAGTTTGCTCGCAGTGGGTAAAGAACACTGTTTAAAGTTTGCTTAAAAGTTTGTCCATTGAGTTGTAATCTACTGGTGTTGCTTCCTTATGTTTAGTTTTGTTTATTTAAATTTTTTTTAAAACGTCGCCCCACACTAGGTATTTCTCCTGTAACGTGGGTGCGTTTACAAACATTTAAACTCACATACACAACCAGCCAGACCCGGAACAATTACTTGCAGGTCATACAAATATTTGTTCCGTGCGGAGATCGAACCCGCGACACGTAACGCAGCAGTCAATCGCTTAAACTACTGCGCCAACCATGTCGTCAAAGAGTTGCCGTAGAGATAATGAAATTGTGGACGACTTCGATATGAAATGTTTATTTCTGTAAGTTGATCTTTTAAGACACTTTTACACGTAAATATTTTAAAACTAGATGGCGCCGGCATTTCCGAATAGTCCCAGTCGCCTCCACATGGATTGCCACCAGGTGGCCATTGAGAAAAAAAAATAAGTATATTCACAGGCAATATCGGTTAACTAAGAAAATATATGCACGCTCCTAAGAACTTTTCAATTCTACCTACACCAGCTTTTTATGATTAATAATAATACGTTATTAAAAGCAACTACAATGAAGAAAATCTTGTTTGTGTGTCCCTAAAAAAATATTACTTATCTACTAATAAAACCACATTGGAAATGTGACCGCCAACCCCGTCATCGCGACCGTAAGACAGAAAGTGATGAGGGGGTTTGGCGATCCATGCCGCAATGTACAGCGATTTGAAGTGGGGGCAATAAGTTCCCAGTCGCCACCCGGTGGCAACTGGGATTTTTTTTCCCAATTGCCACCTATTGGCAATCCATGTGGGGGCGACTGGGACTATTCGGGCATTTCCTAGCTGACTGATCCCTTAGAATAAATGCCGAAACAAACTCAGAGGTCACGGTCTCTTTTTAAAGTCCAAACATTGTATTATTAGGATTTTATGTGAGTCTAACAATGCAGGGCCATGTCTGGAAGGGCCTTTTGAAGAAAGAGCCATTGCACCTTTTAGTTGACCTGTCCTAACAGACGGCATGCATGCATCAGTCATCGTGTAGGTCAACCTTATTTTAGGGACCTCAAATAGGGTTGAGCTACACGATGACTTACGATATTAGATACATTCGTCCAAATATGATCTAAGTTCTTTAAAATACACTAGAATAGTTATTTATTTGCACAGAAAGTAGGTACAAGTTACAGATGTTAAGTTTAAAAGTATTATGGCACGCAAACAGTTTAAGCTATAATATTAGAGACTCATTCAATATATGTTATTAACACATTCAATCAAATCGATACCAGTTTACCATGTCAAAATGAAATTCAGTAAATAATTTGAAATAGGCAATACAATACATAATGTCAAGTTTAATAAAATCGGTTTATAAATTCGTCAAGTTCGAGGTCAATACAAATGTCTTAGGCTGAAATCTATACACGTTACTTAGCACGTACTTTGGGTCAGCGTTTTTCCTGTCACTGTCGCACAAGTGTCAAACTACAAGTGCAAGATAGAGACGAGAACATGTCTAAGGAAAAGCAAATGGTTAGTGACCATCTCGCCTTAGTTAAGTAATCACACTAAGTTGCTAAACTAAGTCACAATTACCCGAGCACGTTTTACTCAACGAACTAGTTTTAAACAAAGAGTAGCATGTTATTCTTCCTTTTTTCAAGCAAAGATTATTCTACTAAAATAAAGTGTAACCGGCGTGCGTGTATGACCGGAGGGCTAACATGACAAGCAGGAAAACGCTCTCTTTTTCGATTTGTCTACGATTCTGACGTCATCCTAATGCCTAACATGACCTAAGATAACCGTGAAACTCGAGTAAGTTTCAAAAAGACACGATGACACTTCTTTATCTCGCGACAAGAGACCGATGTAGCAGGTTATTAAAACAAATCATTTTTATCATAGCAACATTGGCTTGAGGCTCCGTTTTATTGGTTCGATTTTACGCATGGAATTAGTATGTACTACATAATTATTGATTTCCTTCTATTTTATATTTAGTTTTTTGTGTAACCACATTGTTTTATTACTATAAGGTTAGGTGGCGTTCTGTAGATTCTGCCTACCCCTATGGGAAGAACGCGTGAGTTTATGTACGTATGTATTATTCTATTCTTGTCGACCACACAACACAATTTCAGCACCAAAATAACACTCAACTTCATCAAACAATATATAAAACAGCTAATAGACTGTATACCCGCCAGAGAGCGTTTTTATCAAATTATCCTGTAGCTTGGCGGCTTGCCAACTGTGTGCGTACTATCGGCAGTGTTAAATACACGTTGCTCGTTTTATGTGAATATTAACGTTATAAATAATACGTTTCTATTATGTTGTTCTGGATAGAATAGGGACGTATCGTTGCGGCTGTTTTATGGGTTGTTTTTGAAATACTGATCGTGTGCTTTTGGAAATATTGTTTTTGTGGATAAAGAACCGAGAGGGTTTTCACTGTAGCATAATTGGGAGACAAAAATAGTTCCTAAATAGCCACTGTTTTGGTGCAACTATGCTGACTCCTAAATCCATAATCCTTTTGACGACTGTGACACAGTTTATAATAGTATAGTCGTCAACGTAATCTCTTATAAATATGTATTTATTGTCATGATTTTGTAAATAGACTAAGAGTTAGTAATTTTAGGAGTAATTTTACAGTTAGATAAACTATTACTATTATTATCCAGTTGTGAACTGTAACTGTTTATAAATATAAGTCTGATCTGTGTGATCAACTCTTTAATGCGTAAATTTGCTGTTGAGCTTTCAAATGCATCCTCCTTCGACTATCAAGAGATTTGACAATAGATTAATAGGGCTTCATGAATCAAGGGTAAGCGTTTTATAAATAAACTTTTCAGTTGTTTAGTTAACTTCCATCAACAAACAAAATAATCTTCTAACACAACCGATTAACCCAATCACTTTACCAAAGTCACAGTTGACGTCTGACAATTGTAGTATGGAAAAACTGCAAAAAATTCAAAAAAAAGATCGCAGGATATGTCTTATTCAAGGTATAACAGTTTGGTGAAATTCGCCCTAAGTCACGTAAAGCACTACATACTTAATTGATTATGTTGTACCTTACGCGAGTTAGGGCGAGTTTCAACGCGATAATTATAGCGACGGTGCAGTCCGGCTCAACTAATGTACGCCATTACACCGCTCCGCTCGTGTGCCCTGCATGTAAATGTTAGGTCGTAGTGCGAGATGAGCGAGTAATGACCGAAGGAATTATTGACTAGTCTTTCTATAAGTTGTTTTTATTCTATCATAATTTTGGCGTAGTCGCCTTTTCATTACCTGCGTTTTGTGGAGTTTTAACAAAACTTTTATAAACTAATAAATTAATGTTTTTGACAACTTAACGAAACGGTCCCTGAATTGTCAAAAAAAAACACTAGTTATCCTACTATCCAGGAATTACAAGTTTTATGCAGTTTTAACAAAACTTTGTTAAATTAATTAATTATTTTGACAACTTTACGAAACTGTCCCTGAATTGCCTCAATGGCACAAAAAAAAATGCACTAGATACCCAGGAATTACAAAAAATAAAATAACATCGTAATATGTTAGTTAACAATTTCACAGAGCGTTTCCTTAAAACTCAAACAAAAACTTGACTGAAAAAAGTGACGCCCAGGACCAGTGGAGGCGACTGGAACTATTGGTTTAGTTCACTACGTGTATCAGCCAATGTTTTGTCAAAAATAACTAAGCTAGATCCACCACGCTCACGGTACAGCCTACTCCACAAACAACCGTAGACCCGCGACCCCGCCCGGGGTAGTTTGTCACTCGTATTTCAACATCGTTGTTTTACGTCTGCGCTCGTTTTGTTACGCTTTTTAACCTTCGATATTGTTCTATGCTAAACTTTTGTAACTGGTAGCGTCTACTAGCGAAGATTTATGTGGACTGCACCTAAATTTTTCGTGTTTAAAGCAATACAGGGTATGTCTTTGGCGAAGTAATGGTCGTTTTTTAATGGAGCTATTGTACTTTGTCGCGTCTGTTTTAAGGGTGTCTACTACTAAGGATTATTTCAGTGTTTTCTTTTAAGGGGCTGACAACAGCTTAAGCGCGGTCACTGTCGGACTGCATAGAAAAGAAAGAGAAGCGCGATGACACAAAGCTGGTAATTTATTGCCAAATATGAAGCAATTCTCTATTTACTTAAAATCTACTGATTGGACTAAAAAATTAAAACACGATCATGTTAATATGTTGCTTATAGAAACATCTGAAAAAAAAATATAATGATTGCATGTATATAAGTATGGTTTCTAATCGTTAAAAGAAACTTTAGAGGTATATTCGTGGCTTTTTTCTATCGTACCAAATTAGTTGTATTATGTTTTCAGCACACTATCTAACTAGCAATATATCCTGAAGAATACCATATATTTTTCTGTATTTTTTTACTGCAGTGGATGCTTTTCGGCATTATAAAACTCGCGTTTAGGTCATGAGGTCCCCATAAAGTCAACTTCTGAAAAGAGAGACTGTACGTTATATTTTATTGGCAAAGTAACATTATGTGTATGGTGAATGTCGTGATGGCCCAGTGGTTAAGGCCTCGTCTCTCATGCATGAGGTGGTGGGTTCAAATCCGGGCAAGTACCAATTTGACTTTTCCAATTCATATCTGCTTTCTGAGTTTATCTTGGAGATTACTGACATCGGTGAAGGATAACATCGTGAGGAAACCTGGACTTAAAGTTAACATAAGTCTGAAATCGCCAACCCGCCTTGAGCAAGCGTGGTGATCAATGCTCGTGCCCTCTATATGAGAAGAGGCCTTTGTCCTGCAGGGGGATATTAATAGGCTGGTATTATTAACATTTTGTTCACAATACGTGAAAAGATGTACCTACATTAATTGTTTATCACAATTAAAATTGCTCGTAAATTCAAAACATATATATAGTTGTATAAAATGGCTATAACACAGCAAACTGACGTAGTTACTTAGTGATAATTTGATAGACAATGAATTATCCTTTTTTTTTTTTTTTTTTTGAGGATAGGATATCGTCAAATAACTTCTCCCGCTCTGGGCAGAGCAGGAGGGCGTGTCAGACTCTTACTGACTAAAACCCACCCGTGTTCTTTCAGTTGCCTGTGCCAGGGGCCACGGTATCCCTCTCGGACTTTCCCGCAACCCTAGCAGGCATCGGCCCTAGCGGACCTCGTCATTGGTGCTGACATTTCTTAGAGGCGCGCGTGGAACACAACACGCCGTCGACCCGGGCCTGGTCCTTATCGAACGGTGAGCTGCCCATTGCTCGCCGTTCGCAAGCCCACGCCTACAGTGGCCGAGAATCGGCCTGCGATTCCCGACGCCCAGGGCGTCTCCTATGGCGGCTAGGGGCGTGAGGGCGCGAATTTTGCCTCTCCCTCACGCGTTCCGCCTCCTCCTTCGCGAACATTACTGCTTCGCAAAAGGAGGTGACGGCTTCCCAAGCCCTCTCGCTCCGTACCATGGCCTGGACCAGGGCCGGACGCGAGAGATCGCCACCACCAATCGCCTCCACGAGGACACGGCGGTGCTCCGCCCAAGCCGGGCAGACCTCCACCGTATGCTCCACCGTGTCCTCCGGGCGATCCACACAATGGTGACACACGGGCGTTTCCTCCCGCCTTATCCGGAACAGGAACCTCCCGAAACAACCGTGTCCGGTGAGGACCTGCGTCAGGCGGAAGGTGAGGACGCCGTGGCGCCTCTCTAGCCACTCCTCAAAGAGGGGACTTATCGCCGCAATTGTGGCGTGCCCAGCGCTAGGTTGCGACAATCGCACTCTCCATGCCGCCCTGAGATCCCGCCGGAGCTCTGTCCGCTGTACCGTGATTTCTCGTGGCAGCGGAGCTACGCCCCGGCGTTTCGCCTCCTCGCGCCACTCCCAAATGTGCGCGAGGACTTTTGCCTCCAGATCCCATGGCGGTAATCCGGCAAGGAGGCTCGCCGCCTCACCGGAGACCGTACGGTAACAATGAATTTTCCTGAACTTACTTTTTATTATTGAAAATGTTTGCCTTATTTCACCACGGCTACTGGTCTACCAATTCATGTGAGAAGCTTGTACATCGAACTGTTCATTGTGTTCAGTATCAAGAATCCATTTAACATTAACGAACACATACTCTGCGGTTAGGGTTGACACGCCATAAATCAGAATCATTGGACAGGACCAAGCTCGAATATTTGACTAGGCCGAAGCTTATACATAAATGAGTTGGTTAGATTAGAGATACTATATTAATAAGATTAGGTGTTTAAATAAAATTATCTTCGGCTTATTCCAGGAGAAGTTTTGCTAGTCACTAGTAGTTTCAATGATGTCATCTTGGCACTTGGAAGAGAGAAAGAAAAAGCTTCAATTAACAAAACTTAGGCCACACATATCTATATTATTATGAATGATAGGTTTCTTTACATAAAACAGCAAATAAAACTGGAATTCTTCAGAAATGCTTTTATTTATTTATTAACGTTTACAACACCATGTTGAAAAGCCGTCGCATAGATTCATTTACATAATAATAAAAGCGCTATTAATACAAGCACAAAATTAAAACATACTCCATTCCAGGAATAAACAACCCTACCGTAATGTGAATATTTGTACAATTCGCTTTGTAAAACACAATATGTGGAATTAATTGCTCGGAGCTTACCTGCAGCGCTGCACGGCGGCTGCGCAGCGCAGCGCAACGTAGCACAACGTAGCGCAGCACAACTAAACGTGAAATGACGTCATCGCTCTAATTAGTAATTACTGTTTTGTACACCTAATTAACGGTGCATGTAAATTTACGTTCGGCTTCTGTTTTTGGGAGTTTCGAATGAAAGGAATAGGGAATTGGTGGCGGAATAATAGATGATTGCAGAGGTTTTGTTTTGTGAATGAAATAATAAAATACTGTTGAAATAAGCACTGAATCGTCGCAATTTCCAATGAAGATGACAATTCATAATGGATCTATATCTATTAACTTACAGTACTTACTATTTATTTTTAACTAACACATTACTTGCAAGAAACCCTAGACAAGTCATTGGTGCGACTCTTCCAAAGAGTTCTTGCTTATAAAAGCAGATTAGATTGAAGGTACCTTTTAACATCAATGATCTGACACATAAAGACATTACCAAGTCTCCAAGTACAAATTTCGGCTCATTCTGGAGCTTAGATCTACTAAAAAGACAATCACCTAAGTACCCACTTCACTTAACAAAAGACTAATTTCAACAAAATTAGCTCAAAGGGAGATTACTTCATAACATAAGCTAGATATACGTCCTAACGACTCCGCTGACATAATGGAAGCACCTAATGTGCTCCTGAGACGCATTTAACTTAATGATATCTTCTACTTTAATAATATCCTAGCTTTAGTGCCGTTTTACGAGGATTAACGGATGTACTTAATGAAGGATATGATTGGAACTGTCTGAGGTAAGATTCTTGGGAGTATAAAACTTACTCGTAAGTCTTCAAGATTTTATAGTCAAAACTTTCACTACACCGGAATCTTTAAATGATCTCATCTTAAAGTTTTAAGATATTTTTTTTCATTCTTCTTTATACTATAAATTATAGTATATTATTTAACAGACTTAAAATAATATGTAAGTACATATATAAAAAAGAAGGTATAGAATCATATGGCAACAAAAATTCGCCCGCATCACTGTCGACAGGAAAAGTGCCCAAAAGGCTGACAGCATTGCCACGTTGTATGGCAATGCTGATTAAGTTAAAGTTATAATTATTATTAAGTATTAAAGTTTTAAGTCATTTTTTTAAGGAAATGTTCATATGATCCATCCCGTCATCCTTAATATTATCGACGACAATCTCAAGCAATTTCTTAAGTAATTAAAATAATTATATTAAATAAATAGTTAATTAAATTATTATTTAATAATATTTATTTAATGTAATTATGTTAATTGTATTATTATATTGGAAACAATGAATGATTCCTGAAAAAAAATTATGAAATTTCAATAGAACGAAAGCTTAAACTTTTAATAAATAAATCTCTTAGCCTTCTTACGAGTATATTGTGGAATCTGTGTGTATGATGCTCCATTAACCTACTCACACAGTCCATTACGTAGTTCAAACAATCAAATATGAACGTGGCTCACTATTAGCTCTGTTTGCGAGATGCTTACGACCCATCATCGCTTGACAGCGCTTTGAAGCGGCTGGCCTGCATCCGTCCTAAGTATTTGGAGCAATTCCCTTAGACACATTCCCTACACATTTGATCTTCAGTCTTCAGCAAAAGGCATACAGTATTGAGGGTTTAAGGTAGAGTTGAGTGGGTCGCGTATGTTACAATGCATAATATGGAACCTTGGGTGTTGCATTAAATTATCTACTCAAAGGACTATCTATTGTAGTCATACTTTGTTATCAGAAACAGAAGGCCTAACCGAATTGCTCAATAGAAGATGTTATGGACTTCGGTAGCCATATTGCAGTACCTTCATAAAAAATACAGCCGGTCTTGTTTTGGCTGAATCCCGACCCAAGCAATATTAGGAAAATGATGGCTATTGTCCAGTTCTAGAGCATAATATTCCATAAAGTAAACCAATTTTAAACCCTGAAACCGATACATAAATCAACGAAACAACGGAACCGCAAAACCAATGATTTGATTCAAAAGAGGCGATTTTGTGTGAATTAATAAAAGCAGGCAAGGTCGCGGCGCGCGCAACTGTGACCATCTCGTTAGTCAATTTGTCGCTTGTTTCCACTCGAATTAATGCTCTCCTTCCTCTTCGAAAGAGGCCTCGAAAATAGCGCTGATTGCGTTTTATTTATTTACACTGTTAAATAGATATCTATTGTTTCAGAAAACAATCATAATTTTCCTGCTATTACTAAATCTGTTTCAGAACAAAAATTACAATTATTTCATTAACTTAATATTTTTATTTGAGAGAGAATTGATGATTTGTTCGGCTGGGCCTGCGTAGTGGATGACTAATGACCTACTCGGAGGGAGGAGATTGGATTTCCAGCGGTGGCAATTACAGGTTGATTTTTCTTAACTTGTAACTTATAAATACAGGTCAAACTAGTTACAAACTTATAACGAAATGTTCGTTATCCAAAAAATATCCACATAATTTTAAAAACTCAAATTATTTTCACACAATCAAAGTATAATAACAGCGAAATTCCCGCGATTTTCGTTGCCCTACATGCACCAATGTTCCGGATCATATAACCCTTCGACTGGTCAACCCTTCCTCTTTCGTTTCTCTTTTATTTTAATCAACAGTTGATTGATTCGCCCTTTGAATTCTTAATTCTATTTTAAAAGTTACGAATCACTTTACAAATAATTGGTTAGCTTTTGAAGTTTGATTTTCTTAGAAAATTGAAAGTCGGCGAATGTTAAATTGAGTTATTGGTTTTTATTTCTATTTTAACGTTTTTGTAAGGTAAACATCTAATAAACATAAACCACTTTCCAATTCTTGTTCCGATCAATAAGTAACATAACATCAAGATTTTGAGTTTTAAATGGTCGATTCTACCACAATGCTGAACGTAAACTCATATTATCCTAACACAATGATCACCAATTTCTTTCAGTCACAATTCTATTAACTTAACAACAAAATAGATAAACACAAACAAAGCACAGTTTAGTTAACAAACCAACCAATTGCCCAATCAGAATAGTCCTCAACTTTCAATAAAGCGTTTAGTCCACAAAAGACTCTAAAAGCCGACCTCTACAAACCATTACGTACAAATTAAAGGACTTATTCATTCGATAATTGCTTTCATACTTGCGCACATTAAATCGAACGGAGTCCATTGTCCGAATCAACGTTTGATAAGCTTATTACCACCGCAAATGTCGACGAAATTAATTAGTCTCGGGTCACGGCGACCCGCAGCGGCCCATTGACGGTTAATGTCGCGGAACAAGTCGGGAGCGGCCGCGATCTATCACGTGGCGAAGAAGGGTTGTAGTGTGTGTGTGGCGCCTGTCATGTGGACGGTTTGATTTTGGAACGGTGCTGTTTGATTTGGGGAGAACTTTTTACAAATAAAGACTATTTTTAAGTAACAATAATTTGGCGTGCAATATTTTTCTTTCGATTTTATGTAGTTAATTATTTTGTTTTTTAACTGGCAAGACCTATACAACAGCAACTAACAAACAGTACTTCACTGGAGGTCTTATTTTACATTTTCTTAAAACGTACCTTCACCTCTCTGCACAAAGTTGTCTTCTAAACGACGATGTATTTTATATTAGTAAAAAAAAAAAACTATCTCTGTCTCTTACTACTTGCCACCCACCGATCAGATATAAGCTCACAATAACTACCTACGGGTACGTGAAATTTGTGTGGCGCAGTTATTTAGCTTTTAAATCAATGTGTTGTTGATAAAAAGCCGGTAGGTCCTCGCTAACGACCCATCGACACGACAACTTCGTAGGGGTTGTTCAAGGGAAGCCCACGAACTATTACGAAAGAAATATTCACTTAATGTTACAGTTTTTTCTCGTGGTTATGTACGGTAACTGGAAAAGTGGCGTTTTTTTATTAATTATTTACGTGCAAGTTTATGTCGAAGGAAACTATTAGCTGATTTTATAATGTTGTGTGTGTGTGAAAGTACTTTAGAGTTAAATGCTGTGAATTATTTTTATGAGCTCGTTAGTTTGTTATGGACTAGGTAGTGAAGGTTTCACGACAAAATAATAGCTAAAAATCATTTTTTTAAACGGTTAAAAAAAATTTTTGTTTACCTCGAAGCCAATTAAAACACGTTTGTTGAATAAACTTCTATTTAATTTAAAATTAAATTCGAAAGTGGACAGAGATAAGTACTTATTAGGCTATGGAATATTGTGTGTATTTTATATGTGTGCGAAGCAGCCCCCCCCCCCCCCCCCCCCCTGCTTCGCACGGTTTTATTTTAATCTCGATTTTTTGTCCAGTCGAACTACAAATACATTAAGACTTACGTCTAATATGAATGATTTACACACACACAGTTAAACAAGGTGTAACAGAATAAACACAAGTCCTTTTAGTAGTTTGCTCATAATTGACTACTGAATCGATTTCGGTAACTATTAATATAGGTATTTTTTTTCAAGCTTTATATATGTGGCAATACTGACCGCCGATTGAGCCAAAGAAAATTAAATCTTATTTCAAGGCAATAAGACGCAATTTTAAATGCATAAAGTAATGCTAGAGTCAACACGATTTTCTTAATAATAATAGTTAGTTTAAAAAAATAATTGTTTTGGTCATTGCATTATGATTTAAACTCAATACTCTAATTGGGGTGTATGAGATCTTGCGTTAATTATGTTACATGTTGTATAAATGATGGTGAAAACCGCATCAAAATGTGTTGCGTAGTATATAAGAACAATTCGGTCACCCAGACAGACACGAAAAGCGACTTTAATTTGTAATATGTGCAGATAAAAGTGTTATCCAGTAACTGGGTTGTGGAGGTCAGAGAGACGGTCGCTCCATGTAAAATACTGCTTTTCAGCTGCATCATTGTTATATTGGAAACCGATCCCAACTTGGATGCGAAAGTCTACGCAAATTGTTTGATAGATACAGAAGTGTAATGATTATAATATCTAAAGAATATACGCACACAACCTTATATATACTATGACATGAGTATTTACTTTGTAAAGTATTATAATATTATTTTAATTATTGTGAATGTGAGAACTATGTCGGTCATTGCTTTTTTGTATTTTTCTCAGTTACTTTATTCATGCGGCCTACTTAAATGTCCTTTCTTTGGTATTGTTCGTCGAATCGTTGAGCTCCTTAAGTTCTGAGTTGAGCTGCACGATTGCTGACAATTGCGTGCACTGTTTGGACAGGTCCACTCAAGCTGTGTGGTTCTTTCCTCAAAATACCATTTTAGATACCGATCTACATAGCCTTCACATGATCTGACCAAGATTTTGTCTGGACTTTAAAAAGGGACTGTGACCTCTGAGTTTGCTTCGGCCTTTCTTCTCAGAGAGTCAGATAGGAAACGCCGGCCTCATCTAGTGTTTATACAAACCTACTTACAGAAATAAAATCATTTATCAATACTCGCGCGCATTGAAATACACTTATCGATATAAAAAGTTATTACACATTTTACGACTTCCTTACTGATGAATCGCTGACTGATTGACTTAGTATTATAACATTCTTTTTTTTTTTTATTAACTAAAGGCTTAGTTGAAATTTGACAGTATTGTGACAATTTTACAGTAATTGAAACGATTTAACATAATTTTTTATTATTTTATTCTACTAATTATTTTGTTATTTTAAATTATAGTAATTATCTTGTGTAAATTAAAAATAATACGTTTTGCATGCCCATATGACGGTAGAGTATGGAGGACTCTTACTAGAAAATATCTATAAACTAATACCCATGTTTGCAAACCAATAAATGATTTGATTTGCATTTCCTCTCATTATTAAGTTAAAGATCCTAACACCTTCGAGACTCGTTAAAACCTTAGATCATCTGCGCTTCCATTTTAGCCGCAGTACTTAACCTGTCACCGATCACATTGTATGGCCCACTTTACATCCAGTATTAACCCTGCAATCATTTGGTCTGCGAACAATAATTGCGCGGGCAACACTTTATTATTCAACACTTTTTCATTAACCCCTGTTTGCGATGCGGCCGCGCGCTGTATTTATTATTACGCATAATCTCCGTGAGTTTCGTTTTAATTTTACTGTTAATAAAAATGTTGGGAAAGAGAATTAATGTCGTTGTATATTTTGGTGTGAGGCCAAAGAATTGGTACCTACGTACTTTGGCCCCCATCTGTCGTCTTTCTTTAAGCAACTAAGGGATTATGATTACAATATTAGCAGTAACAGCATTTATCTGTACTTAGACATCGGCAAAATGTGGTCATTTTGCAATTATAGTAAAGTAGGAACCGCGTACCTTTGGCTATTTTCGTTCCACGTATCCATTATCCAATACAATGTAACTCTAAGTACCTTTCTATCTTTGAAGAAAAGACGAAACTCTGATAAAATAATTATTAACAATCAGAAATAAAATTAGAACCAACCTATGTCAACTCTGACCCCATTATTAAAAACAATAATCCCAACTCATAATTAAAATTCAATTCCACGTAATCCATTATCTTAATAAGGCAAATGATTATTAAATAGGCAGTGACGACAAAACAGCCATATTATACCACCATAGCGACAGTAGCCCTAGACACTGTATTCTATACCCCATTGGTTGAACCTACGCTATGTAGAAAGCGTATTAAGAATCACGGCACGGGGCGGAATGCATAATCATGGCAGCTATTACGAGTATGTACTATCGAGGAAGTTCATATCTAAGCAGTTTTAGAACAAAATCCCGTGAACACGATGACCGCATCTGTTTTACGTTAGTTACTGTTAGCGCCCGAGCGCTACAGGGAAAAATAGTCCTAAAGGTGCATCGATATGAACTTCCTCGATAGTACCTATTGAGATTTGTATTACTAACGTAATAAAATAAAAACTTTATTCAGTTCAGAAAAACAAAACACAAGGTACAATATTGAAAAAAACCTGTACCAGATTACATAGGAGCCTTAAGGGGCTTACAACAGCTAAAGCGCGGTCACTGTCGGACTGCATAGAAAAGAAAGAGACGCGCGATGACAAAAAGTGACAACAACAACTAGACTATTTATTGCAAAATATGAAGCAATTCTCTATTTACAAAAAATCTATTGATTGGACAAAAAAATTTTATATGTTGCTTAAAGAACAATCTGAAAAAAGAAACAGAATTATTGGATGTGTATTAATATGGTTTTTAAGCGTTAAAGACATTTTAAGAGGTATTTTCGTGACTTTTTTCTATCGTACCAAATTAGTTGTATTATGTTTTTAACACACTATCTAACTAGCATATATCCTGAAGAATATCATATATTTTTTTTGATTTTGTTGACTGCAGTGGATCATATATATTTAGGCATTATAAAACTTGCGTTTAGGTCATGTAGTCCCCTTAAGTGCTAGTTTTTTACAAATGCCCTGTACTCCCACACTAGGACTCCCTGTGTCGTGGGGTCCAGTCTCATCCCATGTATGGCAAACAGTCTCATTTATTTAGATGCAGTAATTAATTTGAAAAAGGAAGAAAAAAAACCTAATTAAAAACTAAAGTACAATGTAATAAAAAAGTTAAATAACTAAAATGATTATGTTGCAGAAATACGGTTTGATGACCAGGGATTTAGGTGTGAGTGTGTGTGAAGTGTGGGGTGTATGGGGGTGTAAGTGGTGAAAATGGGTGAGTTGTTGCGCGCACGTTATTCTTTTTTTTTAATTTAATTTTTCGTCATTACGATTTTATTAATACACAGCAAGATCTAAGTTAAATATCACAATCTCAGATCTTTACTGGATATTACCAAAGCAGTCCTTTTACACGTAGGCAATGTTTTTTTAATTTATTTATTTAGAGAAATTATAATTAAGCATGCTGCGCTGACCCCAAATTAATTGGGAGGAGAGCAGAGCTTGAAATCAATGTTTTCCTTTCAGGAACATCATTTAGTGTGTTTGCAGATATTTTATTCATAACTCACTAGGTATGATCCCTATTTGTTTACCGAATTTTTCTTTACCGATTGTCTCACTGGCAAAGAA
Organism: Brachylomia viminalis; assembly: GCA_937001585.2. Lineage (NCBI taxonomy): Eukaryota > Metazoa > Arthropoda > Insecta > Lepidoptera > Noctuidae > Brachylomia > Brachylomia viminalis. Next base: position 4,184,106 of record OW443302.2, on the reverse strand, counting down.
CAAAGAAACAGTTGGGCAATTTCATGCACTTTTAACAACTACAATATGGAGCAAAACTATTTTTACTCCACAGCACACTGACATCATTTTTGACGTTAACGTGCTTGTGAAAGTGGATAATATGCAACTGATCTTCATTGCATTGGAGATTCCGTATTGGTATTGGCGGCTTTTAAGGCAACGTCGTATTTACTAGTCCAAAATAATACAGCGGCCATGACACTGGGCCCCATTCCCAACTAGGGTTACCATTTCAAAATTTGAAAAATCCTGACATTCCTGACAATCCTGATATTAGGTCTCATTGAAACTAAATATTTAAAAAAAGAACCCCTCAGATCGAAAAGACCGGATAATGACAATGCCGAAAAAAGTCCAGACAGGGGGCCAAGAACCCGAATATATCCGGACGAATAGTAACCCTATTCCCAACCCGCTATCAACAGAGCGTATCCTAAAGGGGTCGGTTCCGTGACTCCCCACTATTAATTCAATTAGTACAATAAATAGTTTGAAGTCACCCACTCCGTAAGAAGCATTATAATAATCGTATACTATGTGATATACAATATTTTTAAACGCGAAACAGCCGTAGCTCAGCGCAGCACAGCGCAGCTAAAGTGTGGGACGACACGCTTCTGAAATGTTTATAGTGTTTATGTACAACGGGGCGAGCTTGTTAAAATATGGTTATATTGATAAAATCTATCGTAGTATAAAAGTTCGTTTTGGTTGTAATTTTCTGTAATATTCGAACAATATGTGGCAATTGTTTTTTTTTTTTTATATGTCAGCTAGAGTTACAGTTTTGTATTAGCATGCGTAAATATGCTTCTTATAAAACAGACCGTGACTAATGCGAAAAATTATAAAGTCAAGAAAACATTAGAAATTAAGCCATATAAAATAACAGCATTGAAATAAAAATAACATCTCCGAGCGATCTGTAAAGACACAACAGAAATAATAAACCACACCCACTTCATTGTTATACCACACAAAACTCTTAGAGAAAATCTTAGAGAGACTATACATAAAATAACTAGTATGATAAAAAAAAACTCATTACTTACATAGCATTATTCGCCTCGATGTCGCTACGCGGCTACGAGACTACGAGGCTACGATGCTACGACGGCTACGAAGCTACGCCGGCTGACCTGCTTTTGTGAAAAACTAAATAAAAAGTCTGTGGACTGTGGACGTACAATGGAAGTTAAACCGTTTAAGTTTTGAATGAGCTGTTTGTTTTCCGTTTTTTGGTTAAGTAGGTTTTTGTCTGTTTTAATAAGAATACTGAAAAATACTTTGCTTTTTTCATAGCTATGTTTTACTGAACCAAATAATGATTGGAAACCAATGAGGTTGATTTTTCAAAAGGTTTGAAATGGCGTCACATAAAACAGCATTTTACAAAAGGCTACATATATTTGTTAGCCAACAATCTTAGCAAAAACCATTTAAATTCATAAGCTTTCCAAAACCCAACATTTGATACTTTTTACCTTCTCTGAATCGCAGATCCCTGAATAAAGCTCATAATGAAACCGCTAACTAAACTATCCGAACAAAACTTGGGTTCAAATAAGGCGGTCACTGGAGTTTTCAATGATATGCGCATTATATTCTGAACATAATATTCAGCGTAAGACTGCGCTTACCCAGCCCTTGCGTGGCGGTTTGGGGACTTAAGAACAGCGGTGTTTGTCGTATTGTTGGATTATGTTAAGGCTTTCATAATCGTGGCAAACGAAGTGGTGCATTTTAAGTAGAACTTCATTGAAATTAAATTAAATTAAATGTTTAATTCTGTAAGTAGATCTTTTAAGACACTTTTACACGTCAATATTTTGTTTGTCAATACTTTAAAACTAAATGGCGCTGGCATGTCCTAGCTGACTGATCCCTGAGAAGAAATTCCGAAACAAACTCGGAGTTCCTGGTCTCTTTTTAAAGTCCACTGATTATATTATTAGGATTTTATGTACGTCTAACAATGCAGGGCCATGTCTGGAAGGGCCTTTTGAAGAAAGAGCCATTACACCTTTTAGTTGACCTGTCCTAACAGACGGCATGCATGCATCAGTCATCGTGTAGCTCAACGACCCGTCACACGACGCTACCAGATCTGCAGGACATTTGCGTAGGCCGTATACAAAATACTCAAACCCGCCAGACAGTTATAAAGACATGTATTCAATCTAGCCTGCATGGTACTCACATTAACAGTCAGTTTTCTCTTTAAATGTCATCAAAAATGTCATAAGTTATGTCACGTAAATCAATAAAAATAAAAATGACAATATTAATTATGAAACACGTAGACAGAGAAAACTATCTCTGTCTACGCTAAAACACCATACTTGTAGTTTGTTGCTTGGAGTAGTTAATGAATCCCAAGCCTTTTATCTTTCACTTTATAAAAACCTTTTTGACAGAGTTTCTCTTTAATAAACGATTTAAATTTATTGAGGCTCAGTTCTTTAACGTGGCTTGGGATTTTAATTACGTACATTATTCGAATGCAATAAATAAAATTAAAATTACTAATATACTATACCTGTATAGACAAACCTAATCTATATATTTATATATATACGTAATTATACGTATACATACACCCAATTAAACACATCAAATAATTTATATAAAAAAATTGAATTGCTGCTTGGCCCTCTTCCTCAATTCAATTCAATTCAATTTATTCAGTAACAATTCACATTGCGTTCAAATATAATACAGCATGAAACATTAACATTATCAACATTATTATATGTAGCTACAAATATATAAAGATATATTGAATTCAATTTAAATTAGAAAATAAAACTTTAAAAAAAATTGCCTAATTCAGCTGTGTCCGACAGGCTCCATATTGGTATCTAACTGTGTTATACCATCTATGTAATACATATGGAATGCAATAAAGAATTCAGTATTGAGTTTGTTGTAAAAACGTATACTTTGGCACTTAAATGAATTACGTAAGCTTTTCAATATGCTACTGGAAACAGGAGTTATTTATAATTTATGCTCCATGTTACCATTTAACGTAGCTATCTAAGTATAATATTGGGCCGTATGTTAAGAAAAATATTAACAAAATTAAAATCTGTAACTAAGACAAATCTTGTCTATTGTTGCTTAGATTATTTGTCTAAGACTCGAGTCTAGTTTTGTTTTAACCAACTGTAACGTGATCGACAAACGACAGAGCTCCCAGTACGTACTGGTCGGTCAATATACAACGTGTCGTTTTGCATCCTCGTCAAATTTCAGGAGGCTGTTATGATATTACGATTCTGCACAATAATGTATACATACTTGTTGTTTTAGATAATTAAGTTTGTTTTTTTTAGTTTTGTTTAGTTAGTTTTTTATTTTAAACATATCAGAAAATTACAAAAAAAAAATTACCCACTTATTTTCTTATTGATTCGTTTTGAGAATCATTGGCATAGTTACCTCCTCGAATGTGACGAGGATGCAAAACGACACCTTGTATAAATCATAGACTAAACTCAAAAAAACATATTTAAATAACCATCCCAAACCACAGAGCACACACACTGACACAACGTGTGGAACGTCGTATGTGTGTGTGTGCTCTATAGAAAACACTAAGTCCGAGCCTACAAATATAAACCCAGCCCGTGGTCTCCGTGGCCCCATCCGCTCGGCGACGCAGACGTAGCTCGCAGGCTGCTATCGATTGCCCAGACCCCACGTAATTGCCTGCCCTTTCTTCTTATTGACAGCCAGCCTCCCAGAATCATCCAGTGCACCCGTTTTGAAATGAATGACTTTTTTTATTTGTAGGGGTTTTAAGTAGGCTGTGGAATGGCTGTTTTGTTAGTAATGATGTAGTAATGTAGGTTATCTTTCTTTTATAATTGATAGGAACGTTGACATGCGTTGATATGTATGTAAAATTTACTTCGAACACTTCGATCAACAATACCAACTAGATAACGGGTCATGTACAAAATCAAAGCTAAATGCTGTCCGCGTGAAAAAAGTTTAAAACAGTTATAAGTTCAACCTAATTACAACCATGGCACCTAGTAATAAAGTCGTGTTTACATTGGCTGTGTTTCAAGCGAACTAAACAAAATAAGAGCTCATGTCTCAAGTGCGCTGTTATTTACCGAGACGTATTTCTTGCGTCGACCCGATATCTAGTTGGTATTGTTGATCGAAGATTGAACATTATTTTTGTAACAACAGCTGACCTCCCGAATGTGAGCAGCGCGTCACTTTTCTTCATATTATGTTAAACCTATCCTTAATCCACTTGTTTTTATTACACTTACGTAGTTTTATGTAACGTGCATGCATATACGTCATTCTCCACCCTAAAACTAACACCCATTAGCAAATTCCGTACTATTAAAAAAACTGCTAAAAACACATTTCAACACGAAAAAAGCCACACGGAAACAAACGAATAGTTGCTCGAAATTCCAATATTTCGCCACCCCATCATAAATAAACGGGGAACAATGACAGTACGAGAAAACAACAACAAAACCGTTTACACCACGTGCCACGAAAAGTGCACACAAAAGAAAACAAAATCACCCGTACGAGTTGCGAGTTGCACATTATTAGTTTCGCAGAAGTGTGAACTCCGACCGCACGCCAGCACACTCCTGGGAACGGAATAACCGGGGTTTATTAAAGTGTGGAACAATAAATTTAAATAAAGGATAGTTATGCGGTTCCCGTGTCCGCCACTGTAATGTAACTAATAGCCTTGTGACATCGTACGTAATGCTATTTTAAAGTTCGCTAGCCAAGTTTTTAAGAAGATTAAAAAGTCTCTGTAAATAAAGTTCACGTTTATGAGGGAAATTACTTTGACGTTGCGTCGTCTTTCACTTTGCCGTAATTATTCATTAGAGACATTGTTTATTTAAATCATTTTGCCTATAACATATGCATTTTGTCATTTTGTTCCAAATTCCAAATATACACGTAATATCTGATCTTTAATATCATATACATTTATTTTACAATTACAGTTAACTATTTACCTCTATTCTATTCTATTATATCTATTTACCAAATTAAATGAGTAACTAACTATACTTACAAATAAATACAAAAACAAATAATATTATATATGTACCTACACGTAAAAGAGGTTTCTTGACAACTATTGAGATAATCGGATTAATTTGCTTCATTCTATACCGTTTAGGGCTGATTTCACCAAAGTCAGACATATTTTATCCGTGGAATAAAATTGACGTCTGACAGTTCTAGTACGGAAGAACTGTCAAAAATCCAAAATTTATTCTCACGATAAGACTTATTCTAGGTATAAAAGATTGGTGAAAATCGCCCTTAGTGTAATACCAGAGGGGCGAATTGTCTGACTTAAAAAACGTTCAAATTCAAGTCGCAATTTCGTCTCAGCGACAACCAATGTCAAAAATTTATGTAAATTGATTGTTTTGTTGACAGATTGAGACTGAGATCAGACTGTGAACGTTCATAAAAATACAGGAATTGCCCCACTGTTCAAATCCCGACCATTAATTATACGTTTCAGCCAATGTCAAGCCCCTTGGATATTTGTCCTTTTCTTAACACTGGCATTAGACAATCCCTTCACTTCCAAGAATTTTCTCATACAAATTATCCTAAATGAAGGTTCACTGATGAACATAGTTTGAGCATTGTAAAAACTTATCACGTTAGTAAGAAGTTGTGCAGTATCTTGTGCCATAACTCGTGGTGGGCAGCGCCGGTTGGTCAAGCCATCGTTAATATCATGAACAACGCTAGTAAACGGCCGTCCCTTCGCATAAACCACTGCGCTACTGTAATTCCGTGGGATTGTACAGTTGATGGCAACTTTGTTGTAGAATTTTGGTTGCATTCGATGTTTATTTAAATGTTTCTATTTCATGGGGGTGACGAGTTATTTATTTGTGACATCAGTGAATCATACTGCTATTTATTTACTTCGAACACAAACGATTCACATTTTTGTTAGTAACACTTATAAAACTTTTTTAGTAACATTTCTCATTATACTGAAATAAAACTAATACTAATTCAAAAACCTATAACAATGTCCGCTTCCTGCTGCACCAGACCTGCAGCTATGCATACGGGTCCAGTTCCCCAGGAACGGGCAAACAGGCTTGTCCACTATCACCTTTAAAATGCTGGTGGCTATAATTTTCTTCCTTTATTACTTTATTTTGTGAATAGACTTTTGAGATAGTATGATAAAAATTCACCGATTAGCTTCCCACGGTAGAGCACCGGCTTCCCTCCTACACTTTCTACTTCTCTCTGCCGTCTGTGGCCGTTACTTAAGATACGAGTTAATATCTCCCAGTTTGTGAACCATAGCGTGGTAGCTTTTACCCATCATTCATCAGGCATTGTTTTCCTACCCTTTGAGTTTAAGCTATGCATCCTATGCGTTAGAAGAATGATACTGAAACTACTATAAGTAAGCACCATGTATTTAGGAAGAAGAAACTGACTCCTGAAATAGATAGATAGATTCATTTATTTGCACTCAGATTTATTTCAATACAGATATTATATATCTAGCTCTGAAGTCAGGGCTCTGATGTCAGCACCAATGACGGGGTCCGCCAGGGCCGATGCCTGCTAGGGTTGCGGGAAAGTCCGAGAGGGATGCCGTGGCCCCTGGCACAGGCAACAGAAGGAACATGGGTGGGTTTTAGTCAGTAAGAGTCTGACACGCCCTCCTGCTCTGCCCAGAGCGGGAGAAGTTATTTGATGATTTCCCACACTCAAAAAAAAAAAAAAGGGCTTCATTTAAACTGTAATGAATGTTATGCAAATAAACAATTCTTATTCCTATTCTTACTGAGAAGGAAATACGACATTAAGCGAAAAAAACAATGTAAATATTCTATAAAGACGAGCAATCGGCAGTATAGACAGGTACTGTCAAAAAAACCCCAGGTATAAAATGTTTATGTCACTTCATATCCGCCTCATAAACAGTTCGTAACACCTCTGTGCTCGTCAGTCCTCATGTGCCATCACAAGTTACGCGTCTCGTTACGGGCGTCAACGCAGAATAGTTGCGGCGACATACAGTCGAACTCAACTACTTTTTACTGACGCTGTAAATCCAGGACATGTGTCGAGTTTGGGACCACAAGTGTTGGTCGTGTGTGGGTGTTTTGTTTGTTATTGTTCCATAACATAGCTTTATTTGAAGAATGTTGTATGGGACAGGTGATAATCACTGCGGATTTTTTTCTTATGTCAATTTAGCAGTCATCAAGGCACGATCTTCCTTTAAGCTAAAGCACTTGAGTTGATACATCTTATTCACATTCAAATTCCAAATATTTTATTTCACATAAACCTACATGGGCACTTATGAAATGTCAGAACCTAGGTGCACGGCTCCAAGCAGTCGGTTCTTATGCAGAAGAGCCGGCTAAAACTCCACGGTTACTCTTTTAAAAATAATTGGCTCTTACGATATTTTCAAATCTATAGGAGGACAGCGTATGCTTGTCAACAAGTACTAGAAACTTAACAAAATAGAAAATGGTCAACAAATCGAAGCATCTATGAGTCTACAAGGCTTACAACATTCTCACATTCAAAATTAGAAAGGAAACGATATAAAAGATTTTAAAAAAGTCTTCATTCTGTATTAAAGTAACCAGTATCATATTAATTATACGGCATTTCTAACATCCATGCCATATGTTGGAACATAATATTAAGTTCCCCTACTTGTCACCCGTCCCCTCTGTACTAAGTTTAATGTTATAACTCGCTACACCATCTTGCTAGTCCGTGAAACGCTCCTTATCGTGGGTTTTTGCCGTAGACATTTGATCGATCCCGAAGACTATTAGACTAGAAATAAAGTTGTGTAGGGTAATATATGTAATTAGATATATGAAACGTATCGTGGTGATACTTACTTCGTTAAAACGTAATAATATCTGTATATAGGATCTGTTAAGAAAATTTAATGCGGTTCGTTGGTAAGCTCATCACTTTATAACGGCTGGACCGACTTAGATAATCTTTCTTTCAAAATGTTCGTCAGTCTGAATAAGGTTTTTCCTTAAGGGAAAATTTTTAAAAGTTTCCCGGAAATGTTTCAAAATCGGGAAACTTAACGTCCTGTTTTCTATGGCATTATTGAAATTTGAACAGGACAACATCTGTCGATTCGCTAGTTTGTAATAAAAAAACAGTTTTATAATCTCTGCAACTTCAATTAAGGCGAGGTCTTTAAAAGAAACTAACAGCAAAAAAAACAGTTTACAATAAAAAAAAGTCAAGGGGCGCATCTCTTCCGAGCTACCACAAGAAAATGAATTTACGGTTCCGTAACCACACTGCCCCACTGACGCATTATTAAAGCTAGGGTTTCCATCGCTCTTCTAGGAAAACAACATCAGCCACAACAATGGCCTCTGCAGAAACACGAGAAAACAAAACACAATCACTTGACAAATCAAGCGCCAAGCACTCGACTCCACTAGAACAAACAGTGAACTAATAATTAACTTTGAACTGTGAGTTCAAATTGTGAACTTGTTTAATTTGTGGCGCTGAAGAAGTGTCCCCCGCTATCGCTTAGTCACGTAATCGCTCTCCGAACTCAGTTGGAGGGGGGGGAGGGGGGGAAGTGTATGAGAATTCTTTAGTTACCTTTCGGTTTGTATTTATGTGTTTTAGCGTGATTTGCAAGTTAGGTAAATAGTAACGTACATGGTGACGTTTGATATCTCGCTTCTTTAGTATGTCAATGACTACAGGGCTTAGAGAAAGTCACATTCTATCAACGCAAAAAATAACTCAAAAATGTATTGAATTGACATAGGCTACCGAAAGGCTATGCTAATCCTGTTGAAAGTAGTTGCAAAAACTTTTTCACAAAAAAAACCGCTGACTTCCAAAAAACACTGTACAAAGTGAAAAATAACTTTAATTTCGGAAGTCTATGGCTAACAACGAAAATTCAAAAACCAAAGACTTCCGAAATTAAATTTATTTTTCAATTTGTAATGTTTTTTTTTTTGTAGTCGGTGGTATTTTTTTTTTGTGAAAACTATTTATTTTTCTATTTTAGTTGTAGTACCTGCCCCTTCTGCTACTTGGCCGTAGGACAGATATGTCATTTTTAATGAGTAAGTAGTAGTATGTTCTGTCAATATAAGTAAGCAATATTGAAGAGACCGAGGTCTAGCAGAAGATTATTTACAAGACGATTAGCAGTAGCTTTTTAATTGAGCGCTAATAGCAATTTAAGTACTTCGGATACCCGTTCTTTGCCAAGTGATAATGGTACCTTAGGCGATCGAAACCCCCGGCCACCGAAGGCGCGGGCTTGCGGACGGCGAGCAATGGGCAGCTTACCGTCCGATAAGGACCAGGCCCGGGTCGACGGCGCATTGAGTTCCACGCGCGCGCCTCAAAGAGATTTCAGCATCAATGACGGGGTCGGCTAGGGCCGATGCCTGCCAGGGTTGCGGGAAAGTCCGAGAGGGTTACCGTGGCCGCTGGCGCAGGCAACTGAAGGAACACGAGTGGGTTTCAGTCAGAAAGAGTCTGACACGCCATCCCGCTCCGCCCAGAGCAGGAGAAGTAATTTGATGATTTACCACCCTCAAAAAAAAATTTTTTTTTAAAGGCGATCGAAACCGTTCAATTTTAGTTTGTCGGTCTCCTCGATGTTGAGAAAAGTGAAAATATTCTGCGAATAGTTTCAGGAACCTTTCACTGCAACAGGAACAACTTGGGCTTTAGAGAACATAAATGTGATAGATAGATACCTATAGAGTACATTCTGTGTACACCATATAAAATACAGATTATAAATGTAGAAATCTTGCATAGGGTGACACAATGGGCGGTCTTATCGCTGAACGCGATCCTTTAAAGACAACCTTTGGACGGATCAAAGGAAGGCGAGAAACTGCTGTGTTCTACAAAGCAAGTGAACTGTGACTGTAGTTTTACATCGACATATTTTACGAATGAACAATGACAGTAAAATTCTGCAAACCTTTAATTACAAATCCCCTACAGACGTTAAAAACGTGGCAAATCTGTAAGAATAGCGATGTACACGCAACACAAGGCCCAGGTGGGTGTAACGCTCTGTTAAGTACGAACATTTCTTTAACGAGGCGTCGTCCGTCGGTAGCTACGTGCAACGATTGTCTACTCACCTGTTCGTGATTCTCAAACTTTTGCCGAACGCCCCTCAAGCACTGTTGACGCGTAATGAGCACTTTACGCTCCTTGTACTTTAAAATGTTTGCACTTTTCCAAATTTTTAATTCCGTTTTGAATGTGTTTGGTTGTTTTTTTTTTGCTTGTAGTGCAAGTCTGTGCCTACAGAGTATTTGCTTTGACTGGGTCCAATTTTACAAACATTTTATTTAAGCCTTGGATTTCTTCGCTCGACACTTATATCGCTTCATGAGGATGACATTTCTTGTTAATTTGGTGATGTGCTAAACTATGTTAACAAGTAAGTAATAAGTAGTAGTAAATGTAGGTTACAAAAACAATTGGTTGTAAAAAGGTGTCTGGAATGGTGGAAACCCTTTTTTTTTTTTTTTTTTTGTGGGTGGGAAATCATCAAAGGGAACTATATTTTCTATCACCAAAATTTATATTTGTCATCAAGTTGTATCACCTAATAAAAAGATCTATCGCCACGAAATATTTTCGTTCTCAGATAAACAAAAATTGTTCTCAGGTTGATATCTCAGGATTTTAGGTGATTTATTGTGGAACTGATTTTGCATTGTTTGGTGACTACATTTTGGTGACAGATCTACTATTTGGAGGACAAACCCTATTATTTAAGAAACACAAAACTAATTAAATTGGTAATAGCTTAAATGATACCCATCATCAAATAACTTCTCCCGCTCTGGGCAGAGCAGGAGGGTGTCTCAGACTCTTACTGACTAAAACCCACCCGTGTTCCTTCAGTTGCCTGTGCCAGGGGCCACGGTAACCCTCTTGGACTTTTCCGCAACCCTAGCAGGCATTGGTCCTAGCAAACCCCGTCATTGGTGCTGACATCTCTTTGAGGCGCGCGCGGAACACAACGCGCCGTCGACCCGGGCCTGGTCCTTATCGAACGGCGAGCTACCTACCCTGCCTCTTAAACTAGGGGAAACCTGTGCCTTAGGAGACAGTGTTCTACTGTTACTTCGTGCACAAATAGTCCTTTTCATCGCACCTTGTTCGCAGTGAACCTAATTAAGTACATGAACGGTGTAATAAGAGAAATATTAATAAAAATAAAAAGGAGAACAAAAGAAAATTTAAATTCGCAATATGAATATGTGGTTTGTTACATTGACTGCGTGTGTAAGTATGCAAGTGAGTGTGAGTGAGTGCGCGTGTTTATGTTTGTGTGTGCAGTACTGATAAGATTCACCAGACATAATCATTATGTAATAGGTAATGAAAATGAACAACCTATTGAATTCTACATAATTTACCTACTACAATAATTATTCCTGGTGTGCACCATTGACATAATATTTAATATTTTTTTTATATTTATATTTACATTCTAATATTCAAATCTCACGACTAAACTTTAAAAACTCTATTCCGCAACTTAAAACGAGTTTTCCTCCGTATCAACAGACGACGTGTGAAAAGATTTTGCTAAATCTCCTTCTATTTACACTAGAAGCAAATTCTCACAAGCTGAATTTTGAAAGTTTCGCAGTTTGATAAACTAGATTCGATGCGAAGGATGCATCTCGCTTGCCAAGTCATAACTTTATCCCTACTGAATGACCTAGATAAACTAGAATATTGAATCAACTATTAGAAGTTTATTTTTTAATAAAATTAAGTCTCTAAACTATTTCTTGCCCACATGCCATACAATTACGCCGTTCATCCAGTGCAACAATTTGCCTAAGTTACAGTGCAGCAAATTCAGCGCGTCAAACTAGCCAATACGGCCACAGTGTACAACGCTGCAGTAATCCAATTTGCAGTAAGTTTCAGTAAAGTTGGCCCAACTCGGTAGACTTAGTGATTTAAATTTACAACTTTGTCCATCCTATGTAGCACACTTGCAATTTTAACGATCAGCCGACTAAGTTTAAATCAGATTTTGCTTTTAAGATGTAGGTAATAGTGTGTAGTTTGCCTTAGTTACGTCTGAGTCTTGGAAAGTGGAAGTCTAGAATAGGGCTGACTTTTAATGTTGTAGACTTTGTCGGGTTGAAACTGTTACAGTAATGTTAGGTAATCTTGCTTGTGTAGTGTTATTGTGGAAGTTTTGAGATGATCATTCTACTTATCTAATGTTGTCAGCTATAATAGAGGAAGGTTTTGCTACGTGTAACTGCCTGAATATGTTTGGATACTTTTTTTTTAAAGAACCTAGTGAATTCGTTACTTGCTGCGAAATTAAAATACTTATATTTAGATTTCTAGCAATCAATGTTAAAACCATTTTCGACTGAGACTCCACTTCAAAATTAAACTTTTATAATGGCTGTCACCTAACACACCAGTCTTAAAAATAAAAAGCTTCTTCGTAGAATTGAATAATGCTCACACTTAAACCATAAAACACGCTTTTTCATCAGAAACTCCAAGTAAAAATCACAAGTTTACTGGCCGTAAAAACTGAGAATTAACTAACGACGAAAGGCCGTCTTTAAAAGAACATCTCCATGTTCAAGTGTCCCCATATAATTTAGAGAACCGACGCTTTTTATTTGAGCTCAGTTTATGAGGCCGTTTGCGGCCAAAACTCCCTTTAGATTTAGTAGTCGGGTGCAGACTACCCGACATTCAACGACGTATATCACTTTGATTCACAACAATTACTCTTAAGACTATTTAAAGTCAGCATTCTTGGGAAAATGTTAATTAAGTTCGCGAGTTCAATGGGGACAGTCTGGGGTAAATTTTTTGGTTTTGTATTTTATTGTGTCGGAAAGGAGGGTATCCTTCCGCAATTCCAATTCCGGAATTAGCATGCCATTCCAATAAAAATATTTCTGGTTCAAATGAACTGTTTACTTCGGAAATTGTCGTGAATTTCTCTAATTCCAACACAGGTTACGAACAGTCTTTAGAAAATAACACTATATTATGCCATGAAAAAAGAGTATATTCATCACGAAAGAATTAAAACATGTTTGTACCTTGTCTATTGAAAGCTACATACAAGTTTAGTATGCACGCTTACATAAGTCTCCACTTATCTCCAAAAAACGCAAAACAGAATACAAATTCAAGCCGCCACACGAAAACGGGGAACATTTCTCTCCCAAAAATATTACCATCGAGTGTAATAAGAAAACACCAATTCTGTATGTACAATCGCGAACATAAAACCATTGTGAACACTGTGCTTAGAACATTGTGCAGATGGGGTAACCGATGTTTGGTTTAAATCTGGGCCCCTCTTCTGATAATTTTCACCTGCAGCCGAACAGCGGGCGTCCTGGGGCGTCGCGGCGCCCTTTGCCAATTTATGTGCGAGATATCATCCCTGTAAGAACGGCGAACTGTTTAAAGTAAGGAGCTAAGTTTAATGGAAGGTGCTATCTTTGACTTTTTTCGTCTGATTAGTTGAGGTGGTTGACAGTTAAAGAATGTATAGAATATTAGAGTATCCACCGTTAAGAGGAAATACCCACTTATCTTTGAACTAAAACATAGTTTAAAATAAAGATACCTGATATTTTTTTATGTTTTCATAAAAGTCGCGAGGCCGAAAACATTAACCACCCTCTATTTAACTTCAGATATTACTCAATGTCCATCCATCCAACAACGCAACATTCTCCACAGCAACATTAGGACTCTTAATATTCAAATCTTGGCAGCTAGACTCTGAATTTGTCGAATGTTCGAGACGGTCACAATTTTGTAACCTCATTTAATTTTAACAAAGTATATTCATACCACATCCAGCCACCTACATCCTCACAAGAGGGTGAAGAGTGTCGCTTACAATATTACGATGTTAACCACAGCGGGTGATTTACATAATTCATTCAGCCGTGATCCGCGACCCCGACGATGGCATCCATAGGTTGGCAAGGAAAGATGGAAGTAGGGATGTTAATTGCCCTTGAACGCTTAAGGATATTCTCAATATGGATAGGTACTTATAAAATTAAAATGATCGAAGAGTATTGGCTATTGTGTACTTGAAGAAGACACCATACACAGTCGCCCATGATGGTCTTACTTTGGTGTGTATGGGTGATTGATAGCTCACAATGATGGAATGCTTTTGCAATTAATGGACTTGTAACGTACCCATATTTCTGATATATAACTAAATACTGTACCTCTTTCTTGATTTACGCGAATTCACATCATATCAATTTGATTACTTACTCCGACACGTTGTCCTGTCCAAATTTCAATCCATAGAAAGAAGCACGTTTAGCTAGTCCTGAATTTCCCGGGCTACTTATCAATTTTTTCTGACCCTAAAAGCGTTATTCGGACTTTTTTTACTAACCATGTCGGTCCAGTCGTTCTCAAGTGATGCGGTCACCAACGAATACCATTTTAAAAAAATGATCCGGCTTTTCCACTTGATGTTCGCTTAGAATGGCAATGAAAACATTTAATAAATAACAAATAAAATAACAAAATAATAATATTAATTAAATACTTAACGTTATTTTATATTTGAACGCCGAAATTAAAGGAAGAATAAGAGAACCATTTTGAACATTTCACCAATCTTCTGTACCTTATTTATGAAAATAAATGATTTTGTTTTTTTGAATAAGCAGCTTTGACTTACTCTAACCGTGTCACAAACAACACTATTTATTATTTTTCTCTATTTTAAAGGACAACGTAACTTAATTTACCTAAAAACTCGAATCAAACTAACCTCTCAAAACACACTACCGACAGCCTCTTACACACCTTAACACTTCGTAAACAAGCCTAACTATCTTCACTCAAAACTCACTTAGAGACTGCTTGACACATACGAGCATACATTATTCATGCTTCGCGCAAGTCTTAATCTTCAGCGGCTTCCCATGGTGCTGTCATACGGCACATAAAAATGGAACGAAGTATAACAAGCTTGTGTATTCCGGTGGGAACGTGGGTAAGTATGGGGTTTTTGTATGGAATATCTGTCTTTTTTCATTATGGAAGAGACGTTGAATAATTAGGTTATGTTTGTTTGTGTGACAGGGTAAAAATCTTGTTATGTATAACCATAACAAGAGTTTAACTCAATGGATAGTATTTCTAGATTTTTAAGAAGTCTTAAAAAAAGACTTCGCAGTAGGTATCTTTCTTGAAACAATAACCGCAGTGTCTCTGATTAACCTCTGAATGTACCAAGATTACGCAAAGTACGCTCTGTTTCTATCGCCTTCAACGCCGCATACTTGAAATAAACAAACATAATCCGTAAACAAAACATCGTAATACATAATTTACGGCGGGACACAATAATATTTGCGCAGGTGACATCACTGATATTTTTCAAAAACATAAAACGGTTCTGTGTTAGCCTGGGGATATTTCATCGCGGATTTACGAGCCAGTATCGGTGCAAGCTGTCGATCGCTGCGTTGTGTCGATAAAGTGTCATTTTGGCGACAAATTCCTCAGTGTTGTGCTGACGAGTCCCGTGTTTTCCGGAATGTTTCCGTGCGGTGTTGTTGTTAGGAGTTCGTTAAATTAAAGCGTGTGTTTGTGTAGTAAAGTGATAGCTCGTGATTTTAAGGTTTAGAAGTTTGTAAAATGAAGCAAACCAAAGTGTTGTTGAATAGTTTTATCGATAAATGACGTATCAAAAACGTAGATATCTTCTTAAAATAACAATAAATCTGTAATGAAAATAAAGAAAGTTGCAAATGTCGTCAAAGCTTGTAATTATTACAAAAATATGACGAAACAAACATTTTGACTATGCAATATTGATCGCTTCTAGTACCTACACTATTGCATTTCCCCTGACGATGGAAACATAGCTAATCGCTATCGACACGAGATATCCTCGTACCGTGTGAAACCACTAACGGTAATTATTGGATTTTAAACTCAATAATTGCACCGCACTAGTGCGTAACTCGTAAGTAATGACAGTTTGCATTGATTTCCACGTTTATTACGGATTTAAGTAACAAGATGCGAACTATTGCGATTGTATGAGAAATTACGGTGAAGGTATAAACAGACAGAGAACTAGAATGCTCTCTTTACTGATGAAATAGGTTACTCTGTTTTCTGGTTAAGCTTTATTTGAACCGGTTTATTTAATAGCCACAGTTAATAAATAATAATAAACGAGTAAAAAAAAATCTTAAGAACTCTGGCAGTTCAGCTACAATTCTTGTCGAGTGACCAATTTAATTACCACGAAACGACAAGAGCTATCACACAAAACTCGCGCCAATACAAAACAAAACGAGAACAATCTAATTATTTTATATTTCCGGGACCACGTGCCAATTTAGTCGTGGGCCCATCACTAGTGATATGTGCGGCATATTTTACGGCGGTGTCGCGACAGGCTGATTGATTGGACGCCCCGTAAACGTGCCTGTCCGTGATTTATCTGCGGCTGCCCACGACCTCGTTACACGTTATGATTTGGCAAAAAATTTGAGGTGTTCAATTTGATAGAATCGTGTCAGAGTACCTTTATGATGATGTTGTCGCCAGCGTTTAAGCATAATCAGCTTATAATGTTGCCACTGCTGAGACACAGTCCTCCACTATGTTAGAGGGAGTGGGCAGTAATCCACCACGAGAGCCCAGTGCAGGTAGGTGGATGTCACATGTCTTTGATTTTTTTGGTTCTACCTATGACATGCCGGTTTCCTCGCGGTGTTTTCCTTCGCCGTTTTGAGAGCAGTGGTGATGAATTTCAATACATAAAGTAAACTGCCTGTCAGGGTTCGAACTCACGACATACAACTCGTAAGTCGGGGCCGATACCACTAGGCCAGCAGTGCTCCCCGTCAGCGTTTGCCGAGATGTAATATTTGTGCTACTTCGAAAACGGTAAAGTGCCTGACATGACATGCCGGGAGATTAAATGTATGGTTCTCAATAGTAACTGTGAACCTCCTACAAGTTACCCGACGATTCTGACGGTAACTAGAACTAAGAATAATACTAAACATCTAAAGATCTTCAGTAAAACTGCTAACATGAGATTGCACAACAAATCACTAAATAAGTTTACCTAACGGTAAACGAATTTAAAATTTAATTCTATTTCTGTCAATTGTTTGAAGTTGAGACGGGCAGAAAGAAGTTTTAAAAACGTTTAGCGATAAATGCATTGATTTTCCCGACTCGTCACTATTCCAGATTCTTCGTTTCTACGATATACTTTTAACGTACAGGCGGCTTGTAAGACTAACATCCCAATTTTTAAAAAGTCATCCCCGAAAACGAAAGTTATGGCGCGAATTTCTCAGCTTAACACATCGGAGGCGCGGAAACGCTCAACGCCTCATTATCCAAGTTTAATTTTATGCATGGACGCCCGCGCATCGTCACGATCGTGGCGCCCGCCTCCGCGCCCATTCGAAATTCAAATTCTCCACGAATATTGGCAAAAGTATACGACCGGTGTTGCTAGATCCACGGTGTATAAGATTTACGCAGTTTAGCTGTTTAAAATGTAGGTATTTTTTTAACTATTTTCAATATTTTTATGATTTTCTCAAATGTATACGCTTAAACTTATATAGGTAACTAAGGTATGGAACCTTTACGAAATGATGTAGGAAATGTTCACCCTTACCTTTTCGCACAGGTCGCGTCCTCTGAGAGAAATGTCTTCTTATAGTGTTTGTGAACAACAGCTGTAAAGTTGCAAGCTCATTTGCAACTTAACACTATTAGGTTGGTAAGCCTGCTATAAACACTGCAACATTGCAAAACTTTTACAAGGGCTACAAGTTACATTGACAGATAGAGATAGACAGATAAAAAAAAAACATAGAATCTTTAAATCCGCTGAAATGTTAAAGAAAATCATTTGTATACCTATTGATTGATATTTTCCAAACACTATGTTTGTGTGATAAGTAAAAGCAGCACCATTAAACTCTCGAAAGCATTATTTATAAAAGTATATTTTAATAAGAATTAAACAACCAAATAAGTATCAACTTAAAACACAACTATTTAAACTAGCAGCCTACCAACTTGCGGTGGCAATTTCTTACGATACACTGGCAACACCGCATAGGGCGACCCGAAGTCACATCGCTTGAGGCCAAACCGCAAATATATGGAACGAGGAAAACTTTATTTCCCCTATCTAAGGGAATCTTGGGACGCAATATTGTGGAAGATATGAAGTTATATTGTCAAGTAGCATATATTATCTAAGTTTTACATAAATTACCTGAAATATGCGCAGGCGCTCGGAAGTTTTGGGCCGTTAAGATACGGTGTGACTGTGATTGCTTATATATTGAAATAATTATTACTGGGTCTAGGTAGGTCCTGTATACAAAGGTATCTAATTAGATATGGAGTTTCTTGCCCGTTCATCTCCATAGGTACCTACTACGCTTTGGAATGGGCAACTAGCTTCATCTTTCTGACCGACCGACCACCTGACAATTCAAAAGTGCCTGTAAATGGTTTAATTGAAATAAATGCTTTGAGTTTGAGTTTGATACCTACGTGCATAGGACCTACCTAGACTACGTAAAAAACAATTCATATTAATAAGCTCGTGTCATCGTGTGCCCATGATAAAAATATGACAGAAGTAGTTTCAGCTGAACTTCATAAACTAAAAAAGAGAAACATTGTGTTGTCAAATACGTAATTTATTCCTTTTGTCACACCACGCACCAACAGCATCAAAAAAGAAAAAAAGAAAAATCCTAATTACAAACGTATACAAACAAAGAATTTGCATAAATTATCCCGACGTAATTGAAATCCTTATCATAAGCAAATGAGTTTCTCGTTTACACCGGGTGTAAGACAAAATAAGCGGCCAAGTGCGAGTCGGACCCCCACACGAAGGGTTCCTTAGCACCGTACAATACAAAACGCCGAAAAAACACGTTGCTTGTATGAACACCCCCTTTATTTTTTAATTTTATTTTTATTGTTATAGTGCACACTCTGTAAATTTCAAGTCTCTACCTTTTTTTTATTATTAAAGTAGGGTTGCTCTTGACTCTAGTCTAGGTCAGTGGTGGTGGTGACAGAGACAGAGTCGACGATGGAGTGAGCTTACCCAGAAGTAGCCTGTTCACTCTCACTATATTACGGTTCAAAAGATACAGCCCTTTGACAGACGGACGAAAAGAGGGCCTTAGTATTATGGTCCCGTCGGCACCAGTAGGGTCCCCTTTTGGGTACGGAACCCTAAAAAAAACAAATGACATCTCGTCCTGCCAACGCCTATTTGCAGACAAGATTTGTTTTTGTCTCAGTCTGTGGCAGTTTGTCATTTCATCCCGTTGAACAATATCTCATCTACATGTTATTATTGTGAGGGATTTGGTCTGCTTTGTAAGAAATCATGAATATCTCTTTAGTTTTCCGTATGCATGATTTGAGTTGGTTGTTTTGATCGCAGCATGTTTTCGATTAAGTTAAAGGGGTTAGCATTATCATAATGATTGAATAATATTCGAGCTCTTATGAAAAAGCGAAAGGGGGCTTTTGAGCAAAATTACATACTCGGTCGACACTTGGTAGGCATTTATTATTCTTTAATCATATCGTAAGGTTAATTACGATAATTACTATCTCGCTCTGTTTAAAATATTCGCTAAAGAATTTAACCTTTTATTCATCAGCAAAGAAATCTCGAATTCCTACATAGGTTTCCGATTGTACATATCATAAATTGGAAACAGTTTCATCATCTACATAATAAAAAATTTAAATTCATTCATTCTCTGACATCAATCGGACACATAAGGGGGCCTCCTCCCTAAGCACTAACTCCGTCGTTTCGGCCGAAGTTACGGACGTTTCCTACTAATCCGACGACGTTCCCCGGACTAATCTTATGTCCGTAAGTGATACGGAGGTATCACTTACGGACATAAGATTAATCCGGGGCCCGAACTAAAAATTTATGACAAAACGTTAAGACAGTTGTCCGTACTCCCGATGTGTTTTTACCCGTCCGGAAAAGTTAATTAAACGGGAGTAGGTTTCACTTTTTCGTATCGAACTACTTTCGGACGGGCACGTAACTTCGTTGACGGACTGAGAGAGTAGGCCCCTGTTTAAAAGCACAAGAGTTTCTTATATAACGAAAGTGAAAAGAAGGATTTTCGAAAATTCATCCCCTAAAGGATTCAGATAGGGAATTAAAGTTTGTAAGGAATTTTGTTATTTTTGCTTTAGGCTATCGGGCACACGGATTGTTGCTCTATAAACTGCGTCAATGCAAAATCTTAACAAGTCACACAACACAATCCTAGCTTAATATTATAAATGCGAAAGTAAGTTTGTTTGTTACCATTTCACGCCTAAATCACTGAAGCGATCATGAAATTTCACAAATACGTTGTCCTGCCAGGGTTGTGGGAAAGTCTGAGAGGGATACCGTGGCCCCTGGCACAGGCAACTGAAGGAACACGGGTGGGTTTTAGTTAGTAAGAGTCTGACACGCCCTCCCGCTCCCGCGTTCTGAGCGGGAGAAGTTATTTGATGATATCCCACCCTCAAAAAAAAAAAGGGGTATAGAAAAGGACATAGGGTACTTTCCATTCATAAAAAAGTACTGTTCCGGAAGGAAAATAACAATTACTTTCGACGGTCACAATTGCTTTGAAACGTTAGATGGCGCTACGTGTCTTTCGAACCCTGATTTTAATTATAAATATTAGCAACTTTATTACCATGCTAAGAGTTATTATCTTTAAATATAAGTAATACATTTTGTGAGCCTAGAGTGAACTCCAAAACCGTTGGGCCGAACACCATGAAAATTGACACATGGGTAAGTATATGTTCTTATATTGGAGAAGGATTTAAAGTATTTTAATCGGACAAAAGTTAGTAATATCATAAAGCTAAGTGCCAAACGCAGTGACGCGCGTCGTGCACTCGCGCGATATCTCCCGCACACGGACGCACGTCACTCTGGATTTTAGGCTTTACCCGTCAGCGATGCCACCCGCCCGATCTGATGCGATTAGCTGGATCAAATGTTACACGTCTAAGTGTACAAGTGTAAACATTATTATTATCTTGAGAATGTTAAGCACGGATTTTGCCTTGTCACCTTTTTAATTTCTGTGCTAATTCTCATCTTACGCTGAGATTTGAAAGGCGATATATCTAATTTAAACTTTAAACCAAACAATGTATACTTCATAAGAGTCATCAATTTGATTTAGTATTAGTTGAGTACTATTTTTTGCATGCCAAATAGGTACACCTGTCTTTGTAGGCAGGTGAGTTGTTACAAAATAATGTATGCAATGCAAATAAACTTGACGGCACGGTTGGCGCAGTGGTTGAGCGATTGACTGCTGCGTTACGTGTCGCGGGTTCGATCCCCGCACGGAACAAATATTTGTACGACCTGCAAGTAGTTGTTCCAGGTCTGGCTGTTTGTGTATGTGAATTTAAATGTTTGTAAACGCACCCACGATACAGGAGAAATTCCTAGTGTGGGGCAACGTTTAAAAAAAAAAAAACTTTATTTATTCTATTTCACATTGTAAATTTGATAATAACCGGCTTTACAGTACCTATTTATATTTCAACTAAAACAGAATACATTGCATTCTACCCTACCCTATTTCGCTAATATTGCCTTGTAATAATCAAGCGCTAATCCAAAATTAATAATAAATCATACCTAATTTAAATCGAAGACGTATCTAATAGCAAAACAGTCACAAATAACAATCATGTAATATTTAATAACACCAATTTACATAACAGTCCTTTCAACATCAATATTAATTTACATCAATGTGTAAGGGCGGGCACACACTCACGACAACGCGGTATCGCACGAGCGGTCCGTCAGCCTGCCAGCTTAGAGGGATTTAGCCGGTCTGCTGCAGGCTCGAATCAAACGCTCCATTGACTCCAAATCCTTACTCTAATTGAAATTTAAAAGCGTTTTTGACAGTTCTCTGTGTCGCCATTTGCAAATAATAAAGGGGATGTAGCGATTGCGCGTGTGGATTTAGAAGCGCGAACTTTAAAAAAGGAATGACGCTTTTTAATTTTGTTTGGTTTTCCTCAGCTACAGTCTGCTACGGTAGATTTATTTAGTAGTCTGGCAATATTTTTAAAGAAAATGTCAACTAACCATTTTAGTTCGTAGAAGTCTTGGAATTAGTAAGTACTTTTGGTAGATGTCTTCTCAAGTTTGATGTCTCCAAAGGTCTAAAATGCTTAGAGCTAAAGCTACTTTTCAATATAAATCTAATACATTTGCTCTTTGGCTTACAACGTGGAAAATTCTGAGAAATCCTCAATAAAAAGTTTTCTCTTATATTAAACCTCGAAGGTTTCTTTGAGTAAGTACTTGTCCTATATAAATAAAACCATATATTAATAGAGCATTGTCCTCTAGATTTTAAACTCTGTCCTAAGCAAACAGAATTTAAAATCAATGTAAAGTTACGCAATCCGTTCTTTATGGTATTCTTATCATAATCATCTTGACTTATGGGTTAGGTTAGGTTATATATATTCTAAATCAAATGTTTGTTATTTTTTTAATACAATGTTTTATTTGGACTATGTCACATAGGCTTTATCCTTTATACCAAACGTTTTCCAAAGGTATCAGTAAAGTTATTTAAAAATATATTTTGGAATTGCAACATTAGCGATAGTCGCGCTTTTCTTATTGACAAGCTGCAAATAAATCAAACAAAACAATAACAATAGAAATAGATAACTGACTAATTACACAAACTCTTAATTTAATCTTACTAATGAGCTATTGAAGCCTGTCGCGCTGTAAACTATAATCAGAGAGCTAATTCAGAGCAAGTTCCCATTAATAATTCAGACAATGGACCAGGCCTCGAATTAGTGGGACATTACACAAGAATTAGTGGCTAGGGCTGCGTAATAAGGGATTAGTTTATCAAAGAGCAGGGACGGACAACCTTTGGTGGTCCAAAATTATTAAAGTTATGAGAAAAGTAATTAAACCGCAATAAGTACTTAGGTCTTGCATAGTAAAATGGGCCTCTAGGACCTGATTGCAGTAACGCTTGACTATTGCCACAATAACCTTACTTGGCAGGAAAGATTGGTTATCACAAAAATGTGCAAAACATATAGTATAATGGTAAGCATAAAAGAGTCCAGCCGAGCTATTCTGTAACAATCTCACCGTGATAACTTGGATGAAGTGAGCTTGAAGTGAGTTGTTGATAGTGTCAATCCCTAGCATCAGCAATGCTATTCTGTAAAAATCTCACCGTGAAAACTTGGGTGAAGTAAGTTTGATGTAAGCTTTCATTCCACTAGGGATTGACTCTGTTGACAGCTCACTCCACGCTCACTTCACCTACGTTTTCGCGGTGAGATGGTTACAGAATAGCACTGCAGGTGGGATGATAGCTCACTTCACCTAAATTATCATAAGATTGTTACAGGATCGGCCGGCTGGACTTATTGATCATCTTGATTTAATTACCTTTCATCTGTCATGGCACTCACGTGTAGAAATTGGGAAGTCAATATTTTCTCGGAACCAAGTCACTTTAGCACCATGGTTCATGCTCAATTTATCTCAATCCCATCAAGTAACATTAAAAGAGAGTCTTCGACTGACGGTTTTTCGGTAAGACGAGCCTATGTTGTCGCCATTGACGTCATTATCTTGCGTATCTCTTGACCATAACATAAGCAAAGTGTCGACACACGATTATCACCAAAATCCATATTTCAAAAAGGCAAAAATTTTAATAACCCACGTCTACCTGTAGGCTGTATCTAACAACCCTGTCACATACGCACTCAACTAATTACATAATGAAATCCCCGGCTCGTTCATTAGGGACACCTCGCACGTATCCGTGGTTACTATGAGTTGCGTAGTGTTAAGTGTAAGCGATGTTATGGGAGTTATGGGCTGTTCATATCAGTTTTTGGTGGTTCAGGAATTTGAAGGCAACTCATCATTCTCCTTCCAGCATCAACCAGCTGAAGGGACTATGATGAGTTGTTGAAAAATTGAAGGTTTTACGTCAGACAACAGTTCGGAAAATGTATAATATGGTGTTGATATGGTGGAAGATAGTTTTGAGATAGCTAAAATAGAAATGGTATAAAACCTACTTTTAATCTGTCGAACTGCTTATTCTGCGGTCCCAAAGCTATGAATCGCTCTAATGATAAAACCATCACACCTGTACAGGGTTATTGGTAAAACACCATCAACCTCTTAATGGGTCATTGTACTCATCATTATGAACAACTTTTACTATGGGACCAAAATTAAATCGCGAAAAAATAATCTGCTGGTACATTTTGACGGGTTTTGCAAAAATAAATGTAGGGAACAGCCGATTTTATTTTCGTAAAAGACTAAAAGTTGTTCATAATGATGACCCCTTAAGAGGTTGATGGTGTTTTACCAATAACCCTGTATACAATACGATCATGTTTCTTGTATCGCCCCAGGTCGATTGTTAAGCATACCTATCAAAGAACTCACTTATCACTACTAAACAAATAAATAAAATACGAAACAAACACATGGCAGAGATTCACTCCACATCCTCACATAAGTTCACCTTAGAATATATCACCGAAATTACCATATAAGTTAAAATAAACAAGAAACAAGGATCGTTTACGCCATCCCCCAAATCAGCGAATCTGTGATGTTAGACAACGCAGGTGTAATTAATTCCTAACTAATTACATCTCATGATACGCGAGACGAACTCCGAGTTACGCAACTAATCGTAACTACATATAACTATCCGTAACTAGTCTGCGTTGTAGCGAGACATGGAGGAGGAAGAAATGGAATTTCCTTTCAGGAACGTATTTCAAAAATTGATTTAGAAATGTCTATAAATAGAGTTACGTCTTTCTGTCAGTAAGGGCAGCACTGACTCTGCAATTGCTATGGTTTCTGTTTTTTTATACCAAATCTCTTATTCCGGTTAAAAAAAGAATGGACAACAGTGTTCAAGCGGTGACCCGTACTTAGCTGATGGATGACGCACAAACACTTAATTCCAACAATCGTAATTAAAATTAAGACAGACGCCATACTAGGCAGTGCTATGCATGCAAGCACTTCATTTCTTCCTACTAATATTTTTTTTATACCGGAGCTGTTAATCTGGTTGAAAAATCATAGAAAACGGTGTTGAACCGGCGACCCGTTCCTAGCTGATGACGCATAAACAATCAGTATTTCAACAATCGCAAACAAAAATGAAGACTGACGCCATACCAGGCAACGTCATGCATGCTACATTATAAGCACTTCATTTCTTCCTACTCCATGTCTATCGAACACACACTATAAAACGCAAGCGGTGTTCTTCAAGTCGGGATTAGTTAAAGTTTCATATTGTCATTAGAATGGAGTTTGCTTATTGAATTAACTATACAACGTGTAACAGAATAAACGCAAGGCCTGAAAGTAGTTAGTTCATAATTGATTACTGAATCGATTTCAGTAACTTTTAGTATAGGTATTTTTCGTTTTTTTTTTTGCAATACTGACTGCAATTCGAGCCAAAGAAAATTAAATCTTATTTCAAGGCAAAACAATACTCAATTTTAAATGCATAAAGTAATGCCAAGGTCAACACAATTTTCTTAATAATAATAGTTACCTTTAAAAAAAATTGTTGTGGTCATTGTATTGTGCAATACTCTAATTGGGGTGTATGAGGTCTACACGTTGTATATGTGGGGAAATTTGTTAAAATAACTGCGCACTAATTGCTGCAAATAGAATGGCAAAATCCTCCGATGGTCCTGGGTTCGGTTCCTGCGGCGGGGAAAATGTTATTGGGTTTTTCTATCAGGAATTTATCAGTAGCAGTCTGGAGTCTAGATTTGTGCCCGGTTGATGGCAATAGGCTCGCCCCCTATTATATGGGGTTTAAACATAACAGGCGACATGAGGGTGTACTACAGGTACTTCTCTGCCTGACACTTCGAGGAATGCAGGCGTGATGTTATGTTATCATCATCCGCCTGCCTATTTCCACCATCCCAACTGTTTTGGGGTCGGCTTCCAGTCTAACCGGATGCAGCTGAATACCATGAAGCGACTGCCTATCTGACCTGCACAACTCAGTGTCTGGGTAGTACTATACCCCTTGGTAAGACTGGGTGTCAGACTTTCAGGCTTCTGACGACCCGTAACGACTGTCAAAGATCCACGAATGACAGCCGGGGCCAACTGCTTAACGTGCTTTCCGAGGCACGTAAAGATTGTGTTATGTATTATGACTGCAAAATATTATAGACATCCAAAAAGTTAACATATTTATTTTAGCAATGCTGTAAATAAATAATGTGATTCTTTATTATTGTGCGGTACTCGTAAACAGACGCTATTATTTCACTCATGGCTCTGGAAATTCGTAATGTTTGGGAACGGTTCGTTTTATATTAGAATGTTCACTTCGCACTCTGTTAGCACACAAATTACTGAAATAAATAAATCTAAATTCTTCTCAGGTTCCATAACCAAAAACATCACATCTGTATCACTCACACTCCATAGTCCACTACACATCCATTTAGTGTTGACGACTATCCCACGTTACTCGTCATCCATTGCGCGCTCACTCGGCTTTGACTCAAAGCCGTTGTCTGGCCACGGTTCGTTAGGCCGAGATTTACTGGATGCTCACGCCCATACGAGTCGCGGTTAGTTTGTGAAAAGTTTACATCTAACAGAATGGACTTTTGATGGAATAATCGGATGTTGCAAAAAGAGGAAGCTACACAAAGGGAACTACAACGACTAACGAAAATTGAAACACATTTTTCGTTAGTCGTTTCGTTTTTATTGGTTACGGCTGCAGGACCTCATAAGGGGAATCGAATACTCTGTTATTTTTTAATAAATATACATACATAAACACACGCCTTCTTCCCATCCACGATCCATCCATTTTAACTAAAGATGTTAGTGGCATTTTATTCGCTGGTTAATTACCGTTCGCAAAAATCATTAATTATTTACAGCCCGTCTTAATAAAGTGTAGATAATATAGGTATAGGTAATATAGGTACTTATAGTACCTTCGAACAAGCTGACTTGAAAAAATAATCTCTCATTTTTCCTTCCTGAATTTTTCACTTATCACTAAAAGCTGGAGAGACTTGAAAAGCAGCCGTTTTGAACTACCAATTTACTGACTGGCTTATTTTTTGACCATGTTGTGCCGAAATGAGACAAGATTACCAAAAATTACGCTAATTTCGCAAATGGCTCATCTTACCCGTATCTAACTACAATCGTCTTTCCAGGTGAAAGTGATGCTTCGAGTGGGCGCATCAGGCGAGGGTCCCTTCACCAGCGGCACGCAGACCTTCTCGATGGACAAACGCAAGAAGCAGGTCAGCTTGTGCGAGGCGGCGCCGGCAGCCACCGCTCCGGAAGATAGGAAGGTTGGCGTGGCTGCACCAAAGATGTTCGCCTTCGATGCTATCTTCTCACAGGATGATGCCCAGGTGAGTTGTTAAGATGAGGCTCTTGTAGTTTCATAATACCCTGGAACAGGAACATGACTTAATATTATTTTGTCGCGCCCAAAATGTTCGCCTTCGGTGCTTACTTTTCACAGGATGATGCACAGGTGAGTTACGACGAAGCTAGCATCCTAATCTGGGAACATGTGTGACTTTATACATTGTGTCGAATTGAATTAGTTCATCCGTAGCGGAGCTCTACAGTCAGAATGCATCAATGTTATTGGTGCACTCGCCGCGGTGGTTTAACTTTAATCTTATAAGCGCTAAAGTTGATTGGTAAAGCAGATCTACGTTAGCGTTTGCGTGAAAAGATCTTCAAAATTAACAACTCTCATCTTAATCAATCAATCAATCATTTATTTGCAACGAATGTAGGTTACATTAAATACAGGCGGTGTAGATAGGAGTGAGCCATGTACATTCTGCCGGGAAATAGGCACCTTACCATACTGTTACGACTGCACCAAAAAAACGGTAGTTACCTTACAATTTTCGAATTACCTTCATATTTAAATACGACTGAAATTAAACGCCAAAATCTCCAAAGGAGCCATAAAACAAGTCTTAAAAAATAAAACTCGCGTGTAGATGCTAGGATAACCGCCAAAAACGGCTGATAGCGTCCCACTGAACAAAATGATCGCAGTCGTTATAAAGCTACTAACACAGCCATCGCAGGAAAGACCTTTGAGATTATCAGACAAAAGAGGTGATTACAGTAATTAGCTGGCCCAATTTACTGGAACAAAGGAATGAACAAGTCGAGAGGAAAATCGAAGGCAATCTGTATGTTATGAAGGATACTTGAATATGATTAATATTTGGATAGAGACTCGTACTTATTACCAACTGATCAGTCTTCAAACAGTAACCACTGGGTTACACCACCACGGGGTTATGACAAAAAACAATAATTGAAGATTGATTTCCTTGCTCAAATATGCGTAATATATTCAAGAAGAAAACGTTCATGTAATATTACAGAAACAGTTCAAACATGTTTGCCCCAAACCCGATTGTATTGCACAACGCGGTCTTCATTATTTTGAATACATATTAACAAAATCAACTAACACTTTTCTTACCACGGGTAATTCAGATTAAACAGTTATAACACAGTAAGGATCTAAAAAATGTTTGCTACTGATTAAATTCTTAAACAATTCAAAATCTAAGCAAACATTTTAAACCTGCAGACAAAATTACCATCGTCGAAGTTCCCTCTTAAATATTTAAAGGTATTATGCAACATATTAACAAAAGGCAGCATATTCTTCGTACTAACGTCTCATGTCGCATACTGCCGTCCCGAGGCGGTCCCGAGGTAAAAATAAGTGAACATTACCTACTATTACATAAAACTTTTCTCCTAATCGTATGGGTTGAGTTGTAATCGGTTAGCGGATCGTTGAAATGTCTGCACTATTTAATTTTAAACATGTATAACTGAATGAGCGAAAATCTTGTTTCGTAATGTTAATTACTTACTAACTATTGTATAAAATCCAGTTCTTCTGACTGAACAGACAGCTGTGCTGCTGAGGAGTTTGTTGCGCCACTTCTTCTTCCCAGCTAAAGCAATAGGAAGTGGTGGAAGGCGGGCGTTTTGAGGGACAGTCTTATGTACCTAATTTTGACGTTGAAAAAGTGCTGATTCTCTGCCTAGTTTAAAAATTATTTTTTTTATTTTTATTCCACTGAATTTAACTTTTACCGCTGTGGAGTAGGCTCTGCCGTGTGAGGTAAATGAAACGAAGATCCACTGTAAGCGGTCCACTGATCCATCGTATGCAAATAGCGTGCCCTTACATCGCAATTCGCGATACCTACAATTAAATACATGTAACAATGATGTTTATTGTTTGTCATTGGCTGCACAATCCCAGATTTGTTTATTTCTTTCTCTCACTCTTTTGTAACATATTTTGTATTAAAGAGTAACCTACCTCTTCGTAAAATAACAAACCCTCACTGAACTGTTTCTAACATTTCTTAAAAGATTTTCTTCAAAGAAAGCATTTTTCCTCTACAAACTTTAAACAAGCAAGACATTTCTTCAAGAAGATTCTTTCACTAAGAATGCATTGCATTAAAAACGCAGCGTCATGCCACTCGCTGGCTCCCCTCCCCTGCACAGAATGCCCACATGGCGTTCTCGCGTAGTTCCATACCCCTCTGAATTTCATGTACCAAAAATGTCGCCGGCACCGGCGGCGCGGCAGAGCGAGCCGCGACTTCTGCTGTTTAAATTGTTAAACGGCGTGCACTGTGCGATTAACGCTAACTTTCGCGTTACTCTTTAACAAAAATTATCACATTTTTGCTGTTGAGCAGGATAGAAAATTGTTAGCGGTTTTAACGAGATTTTAGAGCTTATGAGAAGTCTCTTTAGTGTTATATCCCCCTGGTATTGTGTAAGAGTAGATTAGTAGCTGTAGTTGATTTCATCCGAGAGTTTCAAGTTAACCTTGTACCTAGTTGTCCGTGATCTAATCTGGTGTTAGCAAAAGAGTGCATAATGCAAATTGCTACATTTAGTTACTTTAAGGAACAGGCAATTTGCTGCTGGATACGATGTTATCAATTCCCTAGTCACGTTTTTATAAGGTAACATTTTTCTCGTAAGGTACGAAAGTTTTCGATTGAAGATAAAGTTGCAAAAATGTTGCGCTCAAATAAGTGGGAACGTCGAACGAACTTACAGAATGTCGAAGCTGAAGATCACAGTCTACTGTCAACTGTCTCAGTTTTTTCCAGCATTTTAAGAAACTATGTTTATTCTTGCTACATTTCATAGCCAAATTTCAGTTCAATATCTTACCTGCATAACATTATTTGACATGCGTTTATAACTGCATTGTGTATGTCTAATTTTGTTATTGAATTTTTTAATGTGTGGGTAATATTTAAATGTATATATTTTATTTAACTGTGACATTGGATAAGTAATGTAATGTGTAATTTTATTTATTGTTGTTTATTTTAATGTAATTTGTTTTCATTGGAATGATTTTTTATTTAATCTATGGACATGTCTGAAATAACTAAATAATAATAATAATTAGCATTGCTAATCACCAGGACATCTGGCAAATTCCAACCAGTTCCACAGAAGTTTGGAAACTTCTGCCAACATTATAATGTGACTCTCCTGTAACATAAACTCTAAAACTCACTAAACCGGGAGAACATGACCAAACGAGAACAATTCACACAACAAGTCCGCCGGTGCATACAAATCCCATTAGTTTGGTGTAATCGCCATGTCCATGGATGCACGGCTTGAATTGTAGGAACACGCGTTGTCATGTTAGGACATGTATATCAATTGAGGAAAGGATTTTGAAGGCTGAATGATTTTTTAAGAACTAAGCGAAGTGAAACTCTTTGCCTGTCAATGTAAAACCGTGAAAGGACAAATCTGAGCAAAATGAACACAAAATTTACTGTCATACAATCACTTACTTGTTACTTCTAAAGAAATCAAATAAGGAAATTGTCCGTATCAACAGTAGGAAATGAGCTTGCAAGCAAATACAAATACTCACATGAATGCAACATGGGCTATATTGAATCATACAATACCTCTGCCGAGTTTTCTCTAAACTCGATTAAAATCTTAAGTCTTAATATTTTCGACAAAAATACAGGCAAACGCTTCTAGCTACAAATACTCGTATTTCCAAAAAAATACGACGTCAACCACACCATAAAATGCAACCTGATCTTAAATCCAACTTTAACCTCACCCATTTTCGTTCCCACAACAAAACCACGCATACCACGCCCTAAGGCCCCACACATCATACCACTTAAGACCAGAAATCCCGATCAGGACTCACAGCTCCATAAACGTGGTAATAAATCACTTAACCGCGTAATGCGCGTTCCGATGTAATTACTCAACGCACAAGTAAGCCTGCAGTGTCTAATGCAGTACTGTATACAGGAGATTACGAGACGAAGAACTGAGCTCTAGATGTTGTGTGAGCTGTAAATAGAAGAGTGTTTTAATGTCTATAGAGAAAACACTATAATATTGTGTGAAGTTAGGAAAAAGGAACCTGTGACGTGGACGGTTAAAGCAAGAAGAGAAAGAATCATCAATAATAGAAGAAGAAGAGAAAGAAAGCTAGATAAGCAAGGAGAGCTTTAAACAATTTTCTACTAAACAATATTCGTATTTCTTTTTAGTTCTATGATCAAATTAGCCAACCTTACTCTTTAAAGGTGAGAGCTACCTGCACTGGGCCCGCGTTGTGGATTAGGTATAGCCCACTCCCTCTCACAGAGAGGAGGCCTGTGTCCCAGCCGTGGTAACATTTTAGACTGATTGTGCTACTCTTTATGAGCAATATTACTTTGCTAAGTAAAGTAAGCGTTTCAAACGAATATGGACATTAATGTTAAACGAATAATGTGTTTAGATGTAATTACTAAATGACTGAACGCACAAGTAAGCCTGCCGTGTCTAATGCACCACTGTGTACAGGAGATTACGAGACGAGGAACTGAGCTCTAGATGTTGTGTTTTGATGCTTAGACAGCGTGTATCAAAAATGTGTGGGACCGACCTTCATACTGAACAACTTTCTACATACATGGGACCAACGTTGTAATCGCGAAAAATTATCAGCTGTCCGTACACAACTTCAATACTACTCGACACAAATGTACAGAAAGCAGTAAAAGATTTATGTTTTGCATGAAAGACCGGCCAAGTGAATGTCGGAGCACGCACAGTTAAGGGTTCCGTAGTTGGGATGAATATTGCCGCACAGAATTAATTTTATCGACCGCAAAAATAAGTTTGTATTTCATAGTATTGCTCGAAAAAACCTGTGAAAAACATGGCTGACGTAAGCCTGCAGTGTCTAATGCAGCACTGTAGGTACTTATACATGAGATTACGAGTGAATATTTTTCTCTAGGTGTTGTGTGAGCTCTAAATAGGTGTTTTGTGCCTTTAGAAAGGATCAAGAATTTATACCTTTCATGAAATTTTGTTTGGAGAAAATAAGAGTAAGAAATCGTGGCAGCCTTTTGGTAGAAACTAGGAAAATAATTAACCAAAACCTACCAAAACGCTTTAGGTTACATTATATAATCTCTTATTTCATATCTTTTTGTATGCACGTGTTTCTGTGACAAATAAATCTATTTTTCTTTCTTTCTTTCTTTCTATACTGTCATCAATCAAATCAGCTAACTTTCCACACAGTTTATTTGAAGATTTGATAGTCTATTTGGCCTCTAAACAAATCGTTTACTAAAATAATATTTATTAAGTATAAGCTTCGAAATTGTTTAGAGATCAAATATTTTTTTACTTACAAGGTTAGGACCCTTAAAAATTAATAAAAATATTAAATAAATTGTGCCTTCCCCAGCACAACTCCAAAAAATTCTAAATGATCAGAGAGAAATCCTACTCTCCAAAATTCCAAATGCAGGCATGCAGAGCAACATTACAATACATACATAAAATCACGCCTTCTTCCCATGGGGGTAAGCAGAACGCCAACAGCTTTTTTTTTTGGGGGTAGGAAATCATCAAACAACTTTTCCCGCTCTGGGCGGAGCGGGAGGGCGTGTCAGACTCTTACTGACTAAAACCCACCCGTGTTCCTTCAGTTGCCTGTGCCAGGGGCCACGGTAACCCTTTCGAACTTTCCCGCAGCCCTGGCAGAGAACGCTTCCTGCTACGATCCTTACAGACTCCTTTTACCTTGATTACGTTTCAAACATTACAAGTTTAAAGAAAATTCTAAAGTCATTACCCCTCGTCTGCGCGATCAAAATTAGAATCCCACTTACGTTACGGTATAATATTCTGGGGAAATTCAACCGAAAGGGAAACAGTTTTTAAAGCACAGAAAAGATGTTTACGGGCGATGTTTAAGCTTAAATCTACTGATAGTTGCATGCCATACTTTAAAGAGCATAAAATATTAACATTACCTAGTTTGTACATAATGGAGGTAGCTGTGTTTGTGAAGTCCAACCCAAATCGTTTTAAACGTCTGGCCGACGTAGTCCCACGTAACAGACGAGATAATAATATACTGTGCTCCCACCCCGCCAAAACGGCACTAATGCGGAAGAGTGTCTACTGCATGGCTCCGGCAATCTATAATAAATTGCCTAAGCAATGGAAAGAATTACCGCTACCATTGTTTAAAAACAGGCTTCGAAGTTTTCTAACGCATAAAGCATACTATACTGTCAGCGAATTCCTTACTGAGAAACATTTTGAAATAATATGTAGTGATCTGAATAGATAAAACTGTTTTTATTATTATTTTTTATTATTGTTACTATTTTGTTTGATTTTCTTTTTTTTTTTTTTCTCTCTTTTACACTTTTTTGACGCCATATTTGAAATTGTATTAGATGACATTTTTATTGTTATTAATTGACTCTAAATTGTGTTCTCAATAATAACTGTAACTGGTTTCTGATATTATTATGTAATCCTCATCAAGATAAGTTATGACGTTATTATTCAATGTCTAAGTATTAAGTTCCAGTATTTTTAGCTTCAAATTATAAATTTTGCATGCCGACTGGTAAAATGTGGCTGAACCTACCTGTTATCACTCTATCACCATGTATTGTACCCATATTTGCAAAATAAATGACTTACTTACTTACTTACTTACTTACTTACGATACAATATGGGCCTTACACAATTGTAGTTATACAAGCGTTGATAACTTATCCGTGCAATAACTCACCGGACGGCGCCGGACAGCGGCCGGACAGCGGCCGGACGGCGGCTTACGCAGGCTTAGCGTCCGACGCCGGGACCCACCGCGTTCCGCCGTAATTATGTTAGTAATCTACCTTTATGACTTGTTTACAATACTATCAAAACAGATATTAATAAACTCAACTTTTATAGAGTGAAAGATTTTAAGTGTTGTTTTCCACTGCGTTTTAGCAGATGAAAGGCTGACATTGGTGCGCAACAGCTTTACGTCTCGCTTTGAAACACACGAAGAATATTGTCGTTCGTTATTTATACTTGTGGCTAGCTAACATAAATCACAACAACTAAAAATACACTGATGCAAACTGCACGTATTTTTCATTATTTAGTTCGACATAAAATTAATAAATAAATGATTTATGTATTTAATTTGTTTATTACAATCTACAGCAGTAGTAAATCAGTGAAAGCCGGTGGACGGTAGTTCAATATGTCGGCTTCAGTTAACATGCATCATCCAACATCACTAGACTCGCCAAAATCCAGTGTTGTTATGAAATTTAATCTCGCAGTTATTGCCTGTGGGTGCTTATGATTTTTTGGAAATCATTGGGTAATAACGTACAGAAAATACTAATTTCCATCTTTTTTTTAATATCGTCTTACTAAGGTGCATAAACTTTTTTTTGTTTGAGTGGACATTCTCATGGATGTGATCCGCCCTGGGGTGGTCACAGGGGTCTCTCAGACCGTTACATGCTAAGACCACCCCGGAGTTCCATAATACACCTACGGCTAGTCTATTTTAGTTACTTTCATAGTATCATGTATTTTACGGTATTTTACTTTGGGGACGGGCTGCAGACGCGCCACCGCGGGTCATTTAGCTCCCTTCAAAATGTTTGAGCTGAATGGTGCTGATCCATGCCTCATGTTCGTGAACGAGCGCCGTCAGTTGGGAGTGGTCATCTCTTGACTGCCACGGCTTATTTTATGTATTGATTGTTTTGTTAAAAATTATATTTGCTGTACTATGGACACTCAACGTGTACGTCTTATTTGCATTGTTCTCACATATAATTACACCTATATTCAACATTATTGATGTAAGTAACTAATATTTATGTAACAATAAACCTAATTCAAAAGAGTGTCCTTGGAGTTTCTTGCCCATTCTTCTCCATAGGTACATAATACGTTTCGGAATGGGCAACTAGCTTCATATTTCTGACTGACCGACCACTTGACAATTCAAAAGTTACAACGTGGGGTTTAATTGAAATAAATGCTTTGAGTTTTGACCTACGTCGGAGGCTGCGGTTGCGAATATGACTTCCACTGTCCGGACCGGACAGGGGGAGTGAGGTTTGAACTCTCACCGTTACGTCTTAGAGAGGCACGCGTAGAACACTACGAGCCACCATCTTGGGTCCTGTGGAACGGGGGGCGACGGATGTCCCCGAGTTCGTCGCTCCTGGACCCGTTTAGGGGGGCTGAAAAAGGGCGTTGTCCGCCCCCAGCCAACGTCCAGTACGCCTGCTGCAGGACGGGAGAGCACTCGTGATCTCCCTTTCCGTTTCTGCCGCTTCCTTTTGCGAGATAACTGTTTCGCAAAAGGAATCACCGCATACCAGGACTCTGTACTGCCGACCATTGAACGAACTATGGCCGATAGCGACAGGTCGCTCCTCACTTCCAAAAAGAGGCCTCGGCGCGACTCGTCCCATGCGACACATTTGGCCAGCGTATGCTGCGCCGTGTCCAGACAATGGACGCAGTGATGGCACCGAGCGCCCGGCTTATGCGACACAAGTACTTGCGATTTACTCAGTATTGCGATGTGACGGGCCGTCAGCTCAGCTGCTCACACCGGGGCTCCATAGAGGGCCATCGATCGCACGACTCCCACGTATAACGCCTACAGGCAGTGCTCGGGCCCCCCAAATTCGGAAGCAGCGTGGACAGAGCATCCGCCGCGCCCATCAGCTTGGGCCCCAGCTGCTGGAAATGGGAGCCGAAGTACCATCGGCTGTCGAGCTCCAAGCCTAGGTACTTCATGGTGGACTCGAAAGTAATTTGATCCCTTCCAACCACAATATGTGATCCCGGAGGCGGCGCCCTTCGGAGGCCATGGAAGGCGATGGCCTCCGACTTAATAAGGGCTACATCAAGACCCAGGCTTCGTATGCGACCCGTGAGACCGCATTGGTAGCCAGCAATGCTGCCTGCCTGTGCATACTCCCCCAAGCCGTGACCAGCGTGTCTTCCGTATAGCACGCTAGGTTCACCCCAGGTAGGAGCTCGCCTCTTACCACCCAGTCGTATCCGATGTTCCACAGGAGAGGACCCACAACCGAGCCCCGTGGAACACAGCATGACCACGACGTGGCAGAGGTTGGGAGCCACCCGCTGGTAACGTAACGCCTCCCTTTTTTTTTTTTTTGTTTCCGGGGTGGAATATCCTCATGGATGTCCGCCGCCCCGGGGCGGGCGGCGGGTCTGTCAGACTCTTACTGACTAAAAACCACCCCGGTGTTCCATCTCACACCTACGCCGGGGGTCGCGGGAACGTACGATCCTTCCGCAACCCCCGACTGGTGCCAGCCCGCCACTGCGGGCCTCTTCGGGTCTGGGGGGGAGTGAGGTGTTTGACTCCCCCCGCGACGTCTAAGAGGGGCGCGCGTGGAACACTACGCGCCGCCACCTCGGGTCCTGGTGTGTGGGGGGCGACGGACGTCCCCGAGTCCGTCGCCCCCCCTGGACCCATTTAGGGGGGCTGGAAGAGGGCGTTGTCCGCCCTCCGCCGACGCCCGGTACGCCTTCTGCGGGCCGGGTGAGTGGACGAGATCTCCCCCTCCCTTTCCGCAGCCTCCTTCTGCGAGACGACTGTCTCACAGAAGGAAACCACCGCGTCCCAGGACTCGTCGCTGCCGCCCATCGACTCGACTACGGCAGCGACAAGTCACTGCTTACTTCTGAGATGAGGGCACGGCGCGGCTCCTCCCAAGCGGCACACTCTGCCAGCGTATGCCGCTCCGGGTCCTCCCGGCAGTCGACGCAGTGGTGACACCGGGCGTCCGGCTCCCTGTTTATGCGACACAGGTACTTCCCGAAGCAACCATGCCCCGAGAGCACCTGCGTCACCCGAAACGACAGGAAGCCGTGCCTCCTCCCGAGCCAGCGCTCGAGCACCGGCCGGACCGCCTCGATGGTGACAAGACCGGCGGTAGGACGAGAAAGCCTGTCCTGCCATTCCGACACCAGGACTGGCCGGCCGATACAATGACGCGAGTACTTTCGCCTCGAGGTCCCAGGGCGGGGATCCGGCCAGTACGCAAGCCGCCTCGTAAGAGATCGTGCGATACCCCCTGATGACTCTGACGGCCATCGCCCTCTGCGGCTTTCGCAAAACTGCGATGCTGCCGGCCGTCAGGTCAGAGGCCCACACCGGGGCCCCATACAGGGCCATGGATCGCACGACCCCCACGTAGAGCCGCCTACAGACGGCACTCGGGCCCCCCAGATTGGGAAGCAGCGTTGCGAGCGCGCCAGCCGCGCCCAGCAACTTGGGCGCCAGCCGTCGGAAACGTAACGCCTCCCTAATGCAACTCCAGGGCAGGGTGTTGAACGTAATGGTGATGTTCAAGGACACCGCCAGCAACACCCCACCCGCGGACACCGCTTCCTCCACCAGGACTCTCACTCTTCTTATGGCGGTAACGGTAGAGCTCCCGTGCCGAAACCCAAATTGGTTGTCGGCCTGGTATCCCATCGGGCCCCGGAGCTGTATTCTTAGCACGGAGCCGCATCACGGCCGACCTGATCGCAGGTTGTGTCAATAGGTGCCTAACCTAACATAACCTAATTGGCGAAATAAGGTACGAATTTCTTTTACCTAACCTTAAAAGGTTTATCGGATTTCTATCATATGAATAGTTTATTGCTATTAAATAAAGGGTTGTAAGTATAGTGGATTTGTTACTAATTGAAAAATAGTTTCATCAAAATTAATTTCAAACTTACGAAACTGGAGCAAACTGTAACTATTCGATATTAATATCCCACAAAGCTTTTAAACCTCAGTCAAACGGATTATGGAACATATCAGTGAGTTTTAATTTAGTTAATGTAGAAAACAATGTTTTAGACAGTGACTGTCTCGTTGGTCTACTGGCCGCAAGCGCTACGGCTGAGTATAAAATCCTGGGTTCAAACCCCGGGTAGGGCAAAGTGTAATTAGATTTTTCCAGCTGGGATTTATATGTAGGAGCATTGAGTCAAACAATCAAACAGTTTATTTGTGAAACATAGGTGTTGAGTCTGAATGTATACTATCGCTTTTACCCCTATTAGTGTATTATCGGTACACCTCTGCTTAAGCCTTCAAGAGAATACAAGCGTTATGTTATGTTTTGGTCAGGTACGTAAAAGTGGCTTTTACAAAACCGAACTGTCTTTTTTCGATAAGAAACAAAGTAGGGCATCATAATAATATGATTATTAAGTTTTAACACAATTTTATTGCTCAATTTTTACAATTCATTTTAAAAAGCCCAATGAATGTGTATGCTTAATTAATTGAGTAAAGGTTAAAGTTAATAACAAAAATTGATTAACTGGCGTCCCTCCATTGCGAACTAAACGCCCTCAATTAGTGAACGGAGTCTTGATCATTAAAATTTTCATTGAAAACAATTTCAGTATTTCCGTGTTGAGTGTATATCCCTTGCTATGGTGGCGCCATGAGTTCGATGGTAGGCGGGAAAGTTTTGTGTTAATATGTACCTAATGGCTGATTTCATCTCACGTGGGACGTTATCATAATATTTTCGTATTCATCGAAGGATCAGAATCTGAAGTCTTGAGTCTATTGTATGTATAGGATCGGACAAAAACTCACGGTGATTAATAATTTGCTTGGGGTGCAATCTTGCGCAAGGGCATCTGAATCCTAAAAAAATTAAGACCTTAAGGACTTTCAATGATCTTGTCAATAAAGTTGTTGTCTACCGACAGCAAAATAACTGCTATGACTTTAAAACAAAATTAGGTTTACTAACATAGTTTTGTTTCAAAATCTTCCCAACTCTTAAATTGTTTTAAAGTAATCCTCTATTATACATAAAAGTAGGCCGCCCTACAGCCCTTTAATCTCAGTGCTCCACCTTAAGTCCTTTTAATTATCTGCGGAGCGGCTGAGAACAAAAATACAGGGGCAAAGAGCCCTGAATTATGTTCCACACAAAAGATAATGTTAATATGGAAAATTAGTCTGGTTTCTTCATCTATTAAATGTAGACGTGTGCGTGTGACTACTGGCTAGGTATTGTACAAACTCACTAAGTATTTTTAGGTCGATGTGATTTATTTGAATACAAGCCGTGTGTCCAATGGGTTTTTCTATCGTCAATATGGACTTCCATACTTTCATCCCCTATACAGTGTGAGTAT
Organism: Brachylomia viminalis; assembly: GCA_937001585.2. Lineage (NCBI taxonomy): Eukaryota > Metazoa > Arthropoda > Insecta > Lepidoptera > Noctuidae > Brachylomia > Brachylomia viminalis. The sequence continues at coordinate 4,144,255 of OW443302.2, read as the reverse complement.
TTATAATGAACACTTATCGAAATGAGGGAATCTATGCTTAATTTAATAGACGGAATAAATATTTTAAAAAATCTAAATGTTTTTTTTATATTTTTAATAAAGGACCTGCTAAACAATAGTGCGTAGCCGTGCGCTGGGTCTTTTGGCCATTTGTTTCATTGCGATAGATCATTCAGTTTAAAACTTACACCGTTTTGTTTACTCTGGAGGTCACAGTAGAAAGCAACTTTTTTTTAATTCCAGCAAAAATATTAAGTATAAATTAGTTTATTTTTATTTTTTATTCCGTCGATAAAATTAAGCATAGATGCCCTCATTTCGATATGTGCACATTCCAAAGACACACTGTATCTTCACTGTGATCTGTATCACTGTGTCCTTTAGAGGATAAATGGCTATTTAGCGAAACAAAGATTTACTTGTAAAATCAGATACTCTAAACTTATTTTGGAATGTGCCATGTGCCGATTTTAATAGTTATTTGATTTTGACCTCTCGACTAGACAATTCTTAATTTTTTAAATTAAAATTTTATCAATGTTGTGATTGTAGGTAAACGCATACGTCCCTAAAGCGAACAACAGGGTTTTTGTTACATATTGTTTAAGGAACTCTTGTGCCGAATTTCAAGCTTCTAATCCCAGTGGCTTAGGTTGTGCATTGTCTATCAGTGAATAAATGAATTTAAGATTTTTATTGTGTAGACTACGTTATCCATCAGCGTTCTGTAACTAATAACAGTAAACTACCATACTGTGGGAGGCAAATTACTCGTAGTGTTGGCATCATTAAAATTTGATAATACTCTGGGATAGTTTGCAAAAGACATATAGTTTGAAAGAAAACGTTGCAAGTTTGTTGTTAACAACTATACATTGACGATTTATTTTACCAAATTCTCCGATTTTAATCATCCTTCGGCTACTGAAAGCCACACTAGCAACTAGCGAGATCATTATAACCACCATACTCTCTAAGTCTCTAGTCTCAGCCCCCTAATCTGTGTGCTACCGTAAGTCCGCGTAATTACCTGAGATCCGGGGCGAAAGAAAACACCCTGGTTCGAACGATGGAAGGTTCTGAAACACCCTAAGTGCCAGATTTTAGTAAATTATTCATAGTATATAGATGCTTTTGTTTCCACATAGGGGTGAAGTGGTAATGAACAGAGATTTAATCGTGTTTAATGAGGGGGATGTTAAATGTGTGGTGTCTTGATTTTTAGGAGATAGGATTGGGAAGGGGCCTAATTTATTTTGCATTATATTAAATTAATAAAAATAATGAGACAAAAGAGCAGTGGTGGCCCAGTGGTAACGGCCGCGACTTACGAGTTGTAGGTCGTAGGTTCTAACCCAGACAGGCGCTTTACTTTGTGTAATTTATTTCATCACCACTGCTCTCAAAACGGTGAAGGAAAACATCGTGAGAAAACCACCATGTCCTAGAACCAAAAATTCGAAGACGTGACATCTACCAACCCGCACTGGGCCCGCGTGGGGGATTACGGCCCACTCCTTCTCACAGATAGGAGGCCTGTGTTCCAGCAGTGGGAACATTATAGGCTGATTATGCATGAGACAAAAAACATACGTGTATATTGTATAAGCCAAATTAACTTCGTAGCGTAACTTTCGTGAGAGACATTCACATGAATAATAATAAACTGATGTATACTTACGGAAATGTGTATTTCACCTCATGAATAGTGCTTCCGTTTGAGTCCAAAACTTGTTGTCAGACCGAGTGAAATTCGTAAATTATCCGAACAGTGCACACTAATATTATATGCGAAAGTAAATCTATCAGTCTGTTACCTTATCACACTGAACAGATTTCAAAGGGCACGAAGGTAGACCGTGACTTGGGGTAGGACGAACGATACTTTTGTCTCGATAGTACGTTCCTCTGAAATAGTTTCCTACACGCGGGCGATACCGCGAGCAAAAGCTAGTAGGTTTTATAAAAAGTTGAGAAAAGAGAAGCCTCGTCGTTTTATTTGCTAAAAAAGACGCAGGGTCTGTTTTTAAAGAGAACATTACTGTTTCTTAGAAGTCTCTTCGACCATCCTCTTGCATTATTTCTATAAATCTTTAATAAAGTAAACTGCCTGCCTTGAACTACTTATCAAATAATAGGTACGAGAGATACCTACTCCTTATTCACCCTTTGTTAGCCTCAATAAGTTCGTATTGAACATTTCAGCTACATAGATTATATTTCCTTGTCACAGACGGAGATATGTTCGAGTGCGCTGACTGACGTCATCCACGCCGTCATCAACGGGACTGACGGCTGCCTCTTCTGCTTCGGACACGCAGGACTTGGTAAGATTATACCTATTCTACATTAAGCCTTAACTAGACGATATTACCCGACCAACATAGCCCAAAGACTAAGCAAGCTAAAGCGACAATGGGCTGGTCACATCTCTCGTAGAACCGACAATCGTTGGGGAAAACGAGTTTAGACAAACGTAGTGTGGGACGCCCGCCGGCCAGGTGGAGTGACGATTTGCAAAAGGCGGCTGGCAGAGACTGGATGAAGAGAGCCGAAGATCGGGCTCAGTGGCGTTCACTAGGAGAGGCCTACGTCCAGCACTGGAAGAATATAGGCTGATGATGATTTATTTATTTAAATGCCTTAAAACTATCATTACAGGTCTTACAAACCGAATGCGATAGCTAAGCCACACACACAAAATTAAAAATAAGTCACAACTACATCTCAGGATCATAAAAATCATTGTTTGTAACATAATGTAAACAATAGTACTTTTGCGAATTCACCCCAGTGACATGTGATACCTGATTATCTGAATATGATGATGAGACTATATTGTATGAGATAAGGCCCTGCAGTGGGACATTAAAGGCAGATATTATTATTTAAAAGATTATGATTGATTGTTTGTCTTTTGGTCCAAAAATCACTAAAATTAGCATGGGATAGAGGTAGCCTGTGGAGGTTACCGGATTTACTGATTAGAAACTTGTTCAGGCCTTCAGCAATGGATCGTCTCTCATCACTTCTATCCTTTGATTATAAAACAGTAAGTGAGTGATAGATAACGTTGATAAAAAATTCAGAAACATAGGTACCTCGTTCAATTAATTGCAAAATAGGTATCTACTGAGATTAACAGATTATTTTTTTTATTGATTTATTGACTATCTACCAAGCTAACGGCAACAAATTCGCGAGAATTTAATGTAGAGTTCTACAAGGGTCATACATAATGTTTGATATTAGACAGTATTGCTTATTAGCCTCTTATAAACACTTCAAAACTCCAATAAACAGCCAATTAACTTACTCTATAAGCACATAAGCAAGGGATAAGTTACATGTTTATGGTACAGAGTACTCTTTGAGATAATAATCAAGTTCTCACGTTGAATCCAGAAGCGTTGATTAAAAAGTGCGAAACTGTACCACATAGGGTTGGCAAGCGTCCTTATTTTAAATATTATGATCATTATAGAGAAAACTATTGAAGGACATTAGTCACAGCAAATAATTTGTAAAGCTCTTTAAATGATATGTCGTGACAGGTCGACTTGCTGACTATGGTTTTGTTATTGTTAATATTAATTAACAGTTTCTTTATATTACTTCGAAGGTCCTAGTTTGTCATTTGTGACTTCAAGTTACAGCTATATAAACATAGTGCAGCATTGCATAATATGTAAGCGGGCGCGCCCTTTATGCCTGGAGGCTTTTTTTTAGCTATTAAGTTCTGTTTACGTTTTTATTATTTATTTCTGCTTGAGTATAGTTTTTAATATTTGTTGGTAGGTATATTGGCGTGTGCTAGCTGACATATGGCAAATAATTCAAATATATGTTTTGTGTTTCGTAATGCTAATTACTTACTATTGTATAGATTACAGTTCTTCTAACTGAACAGACAGCTGTGCGCTGGGGAGTTTGTTGCGCCACTTCTTCTTCCCCGCTACACCAGCCACTAGGAAGTGGTGAAGGGCTGGCATTTTGGTGGACTGTCTTATGTAATTTTGACGTTCAAAAAGTGCTGATTCTCAGCCTAGTTTGAGATGACTTTTCATTTTGATTTCGACTAGAATTTTCGTACTAAAAACAAATTTTGAAGGTGCTTATGTATTCTACAGTAGAAGACGTTATTCTAAAACTAACCATAACACAAACTTAATACGCCTGTAATTTCCAAAGGGTAAGCAGTGGTGTAAAAAAATAAATCTTGAAATTCATAAGAAAATAAAAGAAAAAGTTCATAGACGGAAACTTCAACTGTGGCACTTTCTCTACGTTTGCAATGCGGAACCACAACTCGTTCGGAAGGTGGTAGCCCTAATTATGCACTATAAAGTATGAAACTTCTCACTCGGCTCGGGTGGGATTTGCATTTAAATGGCAAAGAGTCGGGAGAGCTCTTAATTGAAAGTTTGATAAATACGACCTATCTCCGTCTCGCTCGCACGCTCGTGATGGCAAAACTTTGATATTAAGACTGGGATTCAAGTTAACACTATGAATGTTAGGTTGAAGGTAGTTTGAAGTCCGGTTTAAATAAATTATGGATAACATCCATCTTTGTTCTTGGAAATCGTTTTTCTTTTCGTTTCCCAGAACCTTGTTTATTTTTTTTTTATTTTTTTTTTACTTGTAGTTTAAGCCCTAAGAGGCTTTCAATGGGTTTATTTTTAGTTATTTGATTCACAGTATAGGTATTAATAATTACCTTAGACAGTGGCCCTGATGAAGAAGGAAAGCAAATTCAGAGAATTCAAACCACAATAATTAATACCTACCCAATTAAAACGTAATCATTCATCTCCAAATAATCTTCTCAAACAATATAACACGACATTATAACTTGAAAACAAGACAAAAGCCAACAACGCTAACAGTATTACCAACCTATTAATAAGTTTCAAGACACGAAATCAATTTAGCAAGTTGCGCGGGATTATCCGAACGATGCGATCAAGATAATACCACAAACAAACAATCGCGAAATGGGCTTATACTTTCATTAACACAAAACAACGAATGACTAAAAAGGAAAGAGGTAATTTACCCCAACCTCCCCTCATAGATTAAGGTTTCAGATGCAAATTGAATGCCTCGCGAGATGAAAGTTTGGGGAAACGCGGCGATGTTGGCACTAAACCCGAGCTTACTCCCACATCCCGGTTATTCGGGATGGTAGATCCAACTGAGTGAATAATTTGAACCTCGTTTTAATTATTGAAGGATTTCGGAAGCCACGTGGAGCTAAGTGAACTTACCTGGCATTAAAAGTGATTTCTTGTGTTCATTATACTGCTGTCGTGTATTTATTCCGCGGTTTTTGGTGTTGTTTGAGTTGAGCTGCTCGTACCAACTTTTTATTTATGTATGTGGTTTTAATCAAAGTAACTTTCTGCAGCGTGCTTGAATGAAATTGAGTTACTTATGATCTTTAATTTTTTTCTCACAACAAAGAGACTTTAGGAAATGTGAAAAGCACGTCAAATGTTTCTCTTCGATGTTCTAAATTCTTAACCAGCTTTAATTTTTAACACGTTGACTGTCCGTGCATTACATGTAATGCGTTTTTGGTCTGGCTGTGACGATCGTGCATCACATGTATTGAAATGAAATTCAGGCCTCCTGTATAATTACACAGTCATCAACATATCAGCCCCTACTTAGGAACATAAAATAAAGCAGTTTATAAAAAAAAAAACATTGGACGTACCACGAAATTACCCAAAATAGACGGGACAGTCAACGTGTTAAAACCGATAAACGTTTGTAAACCATATTCTCTAAATCAACACTGCGAATTGACTGTAAACGTAGTTTGTATTCTCTCTTTAACTCAAGTCTTAATTTCTTCCTCCAGGTAAATCCTACACAATGTTGGGGCGGCCGGACTCTCCAGCGGCACTGGGCGCGATACCCTGCGCCATCACCTGGCTGTTCAGGGGTATAGCGGAGCAGAGGCACAAGTGTGGCACCCGCTTCTCCGTCAGGGTGTCAGCAGTGGAGCTCTGCACCAACACCAACCAGATCCGAGACTTGTTGGCGCCATATCAAAACGGTAAATTATAATTTTATTAGGCTGCAAGTATGATTTTAAATACACACATCAACACGGTCTAGGGATATTTCATACTCAATTAAATAACTCGAAAAGTACTGGCCGCATTGGAATCTTTTATACACCGATTTGTTTGTAATTTATCTCAGACTAATTCCAAATTCAAATTTTTGATAATTCTTTTGTTTCGGTGGCATAAAAATGTCTTGATGTGTAGGAGAGGGAATTTTCATTTGTGCGAAATTTAGAAAACAATACGAATTACGTTAAGTTACAGTTTTTTTTAAATTTTTAAACGAAAGATAAAGTTAAAATTGTGGTATTGTAGCCATGCAACGCCAACATTTGACGAGGGCGGAGATGTTACGAGCTGTGGGAATGCTGGAAGCTGGGTCTGTTCAGCGTAATGTTGCTGAGGCCATAGGGACCCACCAAAATGTAATTTCAAGATTGTGGACACGCTATCGTGCCACAGGTGAAGTAGCGGAGAGGCACCGGGGGCCAAGTCGCATCACTACCCCCAGACAAGACCGATTTTTGCAAATTACTGCGCGAGCTCAACCAAATGCAACGGCGACTCAATTGGTCCAAAGGCTGCGAGTGGAACACCAAGTGCTTGTGAGTGACCAAACTGTAAGAAGGCGACTGCATGAAAGCAATCTACGCTCTCGTAGACCACTCCGGGTCCCACCTTTACGGAGAGGCAATCGTGGACGACGATTAGAATGGGTTCGGAACCACGTGGACTGGGGCCGTGAGCAATGGGCCAATGTGCTGTTCACGGATGAATCCAGGTTCGGCTTCCATCCAGATTCACGAAGGATGCGTGTTTGGCGAGTTCCTGGACGATGGAGCCGTCTTTAGAACCCTCAGGAAGTTCACCCATACCAAGGAGGAACAATTATGGTTTGGGCAGGAATTCGTCTTGGAGGACGGACGGATCTCGTTTGGGTGCGGGGCAATATGACGGCAGAACGATACGTCCAACAGGTGCTGGGGCCCGTAATCTTGCCCCACAGAACACAAATGGGGCAAGATTTCCTGCTCATGCACTACAATGCCCGGGCACACACGGCGAGAACGGTAGCAGCTTGGTTACATACACACAATGTTAGGGCCTTAGACTGGCCTGCCAATCGCCAGATCTAAATCCCATTGAGCATGCGTGGGATATGCTGCAAAGAAGAGCTCTGAAGGAAGTTCCTGAAAATCTGGCTACAGAAGATCAACTTTTTGCGCACCTCAGAGGGACATGGGACAATATTCCGCAGCAAGACATTGACCACCTTGTTCTGAGCATGCCTAATCGTTGCCGATGTGTTATGAACATCATGGGCGCTTTCTCAGACTACTAACTTCAAGTTTATAAACACAAATTAAATGATTTTTCTATTTTTTTCAGTTTTTACTCACAAATTAAAAGTTAATTCATATACGGTTTCCGTCTATGCTTCATTTTTTTTTCCATAAAATCCTGAAATTTTAATCGAAGTACCTTAACCATTATTAAAAAATGCTAGAATATTAAATAACGTATCTTTTAAATATATACATGTCATATAAATAATTAACACATTGATAGTAATTCGCTTTTTTAAAAATATCCCTAGACCGTGTTGATGTGTGTATATGTGTGTAGCTGAGCCCCGCGGTTTCACCCACATAAGTCTAGCTCCCGTGGGAATATCGGGATATAAGTATCCTATGTCCTAACCCATCTACCCATGTGCCAAATTTCATCCAAATCCGTTCGGCCGTTTTAGCGTGAAAGCGTAACAAATAAACATAGAAACATGCTAAACATCAAATATTTTCTGTTACTACTTCTTTAGTATTAGCCTATGTCCTTACCCAAAATATGGTCTATCTGTGTGCCAAATTTCATCCAAATCCGTTCAGCAGTTTTGGCGTGAAAGCGTAGCAAACAAAGAAATTTACTTTCGCGTTTATAATATTAGTTAGGATTATTATTCGTTTAGATTAAGATAAAAAATCCTATAAAAGATAACACTAAATGGCTTATTAGTCATTAATAGAAAATAATCTGATTGAAAACGACAGCAAACAATTAAGTCGACCATACACGCTATGCCTGCACACATGCAAACATGAACTTGTATGAGTGAAAACTGAAGTTATCCTAAAATATGAAACTCGGTCGGTGTTTTGTCTCGTAGTGGATTACAATGACCGAGCCGACACTATATTACCTCACAACACTATCTCTTATTCATATCATTTTCTCTCCACTCAGACACGGAGCAATCTCCAGGCGTTTACCTCCGAGACGACCCTCTCTTTGGAACCCACCTGCAGAACCAATCAGAACTCAGAGTGCACAGCGCTGAGAAGGCAGCCTTCTACCTGGATGCTGCACTGGCTACCAGAGGGGCCAGAGAGGAGGGGAAAGACAGCCATCTTTTGTACACGTTACATGTGTACCAGTACAGTGTTGGAGGGAAAGGAGCAGGTAAGAAAAATCATGCGTCTGTCTTAAACTCAAGTATCAATAAGTTGCTCTAATTATTTACATGCAAACCAAACTGTATCTTATCTGTGTGGCTGTGGTCGCCGTATTGCCCTTGTATCCTATGAATCGATCAAAACATCTCCATTAAAACAAAGGAGCCTATTGTTATAATAAGCACTTCTAAGAATCAGTCAAGGATTTATTAAAAGAAAATTAATTACGTCGAATTTATACACAAAGCACAGTTATTTCTGGAATGTTCATTGAAGATTGTCTTATATTAAATAGAAGCTTTAAATAAAGTTTCACTATCCCCCGCCATACTAAACGGGTCACAAAACAACAAAGTTTCTGAATTAAAAACATTTCTCTCTTTGTTCACAGTTGCCGGAGGACGCAGCCGCCTGCATTTAATCGACCTAGGAAACTCAGAGAGAGGGAAAACAAACGGTGGAATACCACTATCTGGTTTAGGAAATATATTACTTGCAATATTCAACGGACAAAGACATCTACCGTATAGAGACCATAATCTTACACATGTTTTAAAAGAGTGTCTCGGATCTTTGACATGTCACACAGCTATGATTGTCCATGTTTCACCAAATGCTCAGAACTATTCAGATACTTTAACGACATTACAGTTAGCCTCTCGAATACATAGGCTTCGGAGAAGGAAGGTAAAATATTCGTCGAATAACAACGCAGGGTCTGGCGGGAGCTCTGGTGAAGATGCTTCAAAACCAAGCAGTAGTGAGCCGGACCCATCAAGTAGTGATCTCTCAGCTGACACAGTCATATACGTGGGACCTATGGACGACGCAACTGACGGGGAACATCCACCAGTTTACATACCTCATATAAATTCAGGTGACAACCGATGTGTACTTAGTAAGGCGTTACGAGGTTCAGCAGCAGAACAAAAACATAAGTCATCGCTATCTAGAGTTGTTGAAGAAAAAAGTCCTGTGCACAGATTACATGGATCACCCAAAGCATCACCGCTAAAAACTTTACAGCCCAGTCATACCCCAAAAGCGTCTCCAGTGCATTCAGTAACATCCAAATCGACACCGCTTAAAAAATCGGGTCCAAAACATCCAGAAGAAGGGAAAAGCACCAGTGACGAACAGTGGATTGATGGACCTAGAATATCTAAATCAAAATTAGTTGAAGCAAGGCATATTATCAAGGAAACGCAAGGCAAGAAACGCGAAACTTGGATCGACGGTCCAATGCAAGAACCAAAAGTACCAATACAGTTTGAATCTGTGCCAATGCAACCTACCAATAATGCTATACAACTCCAACTCGGTATTCTCGGTGCTCTTGGTGGCGAGAACCTGGGATATGGGTATATGGACAATCACAAAAAAAATATGATACGGAAATGGGTCGAAAATCAAACATCACAAATTCATAAATCCAGACATAGCTCACCAAGTCACAAAGCGCAGGTTGTACACAAAGAACCTGGACTTAGAATTCCAGACGAACCTGAAAATGCGCACAAAATGGAGCCAGTGACGAAAGACTCAGCCAGGCGAATACATGTGGAAGAATCTGTAATAAGGACCGGATTAAAAGCTGGTTCCAAAGGAATGGCAATAGAAGAAGAAAATGTAGGCCCAGGTGATCAGAATTTAATTGGTAAAAAATGTTCCAAACCAAGCAAACACGATATAGATGACGATGATGACAGTGAAGAATTAGCTGAAATACCTCCCGCGCTACCTATAATGCAACCCAGCAGTCTTAGTAGTAGAGAAGTTTCAATGGAAAGCTTAGATAGTAAATATAAAGAACGGTTTAGAATGGAAGATGAGTTAGCTTCAAATCACAGTAGGGACATTGATCCTCATGGTATGAGTAGGGGTCTTAATGACGATGAAGATGAAATTTTAGAAATAATCGAAGTAGAAGAACCTCTAGAACCTGTTCCAATGATGGACTCTTGTCTACAAGTAACCGAAGAGGATATAGCATTCTGTATGGGATACTCTGAAAATCCTTTACCAGAAGTAGATCAAGAAGATTTAGACGATCATCCACTCAGGATTCTAAGTCAAGAAAATTTAACAGTAGCATCGACTTTTACAGATACTCTCTCCTTGTATAGTGAAGTCGAACGCCAAATTAGAAATGAAGCTTATCTGAGGCAAACAATAGGATTTTATGCGGACAAATATAGTGGTGATCGTGGACTTGGTTTGAATCCACATGAAAGCTTACCTTCATCGCGATCAAGAATTGATGATATCATGAGTCTAACTGAACTGTATGGCTCTCGACGTAATATGTTAGACAACATTGATGATTATAACAATATGCCGATTACGAGAATAGCTCCACAATTTCAGTCCCTATCTCTGTCGAATGTTCGCGATACAGAAGAATTTGGAGGTGACGGTTCTGTTTATAGTGAACCAGCTTACAGACCAAGTGACAAAATATGTAATAGTTGCAAGCGAACCATGTCTAGGCCTGGAAGTGCAGTTGGAGAGTGTGATGCATATCAAGATTTAGAAGCACATAACGATTGCTACGGCCCTTTCGAAAGATACCGAGGAAATGATATTACAGACGCACGTATAGCATCTCTAAGGCATCCTGATGGGGCATCAGATCCTAATCTAAGAGAAGAAAGACGAATACCAGGTAGCGGAGCACCTTCGTTTAAAGAACTAAAGTCAAACTTACACCTGGAAGTTACGCCTCCGGTGGTTACAACTGAACCACGAACGGAAAAAAGCGACAAAGGTATAGCGAGGGTAGTTGCTACTTCTAAACCTGATGGTTATGATAGCGGACATGAATCTACGCCGCGGACAGGTAAACACAGTCCCGCAACCACCTCAAGACGTGCTGAATCGGGATACGATTCAGTTCCACGAGATTCAGATGCATCTTCACTAGATTCCTACCCAACGCGGCGCGCAGCTGTCGCTCGAGCGCACGCGAAAAAGCACACCACAGCGAAATACAAACAACATAGCGACCGTTCTTTCTGTTCATGGCTACGAAACCCCTTCACTTGCAAGTACGCCGATACAGATCCAGAAATCAGTGATTTTTAGAGCAAACAACAAAATGTATTTAATTATAAAATTCTAAATAGATATCGTTAAGCTACGTTACCGAATTTAATCTGGAGACTGCTTTTGTACTCTAGTATTTATAAAATAAATGCTTCGACACTGTCAGGTTACCACTGTATTTTTCTAGACTTACGAAAGCTTCTAGCTCTGCGCTCTAAATATGATAATATATAACACTTTTGTAAATACAGATGTTATGCGAGGATTGCTATGACTTGTTAGCGTTTATCTTCTGCTCACTTTTGTACTTTTATACTGTCATCATTAGAAAACTTCTATTCCCAATGTACTTATTGTGACATAATTTTCAAAGGTTTGGAGTAGCTTTTGTACTGAACCCACTTGTAAATTGTTGAAAGCAAGATGTCTTCCTCTGTCTTCCCCTGTCTGTGACAATTCCATATCGAGGAAATTATTTTCTATATCTGCACTGGCACTGACCTCATTGTCGTAATGTTATGTCTCGCGTTTACTCCAATCACTTCTGGAAAACCAATTTCCTATTTCTCCATTTTGTATTTTAAATCCAAAGAAAGTTTGTTGGGCTGTTATAACTCTAATAGAACTAGCAATATTTAATAAAACTAGTATAGAACAATTTTGTACGATACATTAAAACAGAGTGATTGGAATAGACTGCGTATAATTTATATCAATGTAATTAAAAATCTCGTTTCTAGGATTTAAGACTGTTGTCATTTCATTGGCCATGTTTTATATAGCTTTAACATTTGGATATATTGTAACGATGTAACGAGAGGTTGACGGCTCCGTGTGTACGAGTTAAGACTCACCGCACTCGTCGGCTTTATCGAATGTTGGTGAACTAAGTTAACGCTTTATGTCAATGTTTTGTTATTGTACTATTAATATTACAAATATATATCCTAAATTCTACTATGCGTTCGTATTAGTTTACAATAAATTGTTCGATTTCGATTAATTATGGTTTTATTTTATTGAAACACTGAACCACAACAGACCGCTGCTATCTATCTATCACTATCTTTGACTCAGTTTACAAAGTATACGGAAGCATACCGTGATTCGTTTGAAAGGCTAGTGAAGTTGTCTTAAATCACATTACTAAGTAACTTTAAATGCTAAATGATCAACATAAACGCTGAGTCAACATCACGTATCAAGACCGTCCTTTTTCTTCCTAGCGTGCCCATCCTTTTAATCAAAATAAGTACGCCCGATTTGAAGATTATTCGCTCCTGTAATCGCTTATGCTGAGATCATCCAAATAGAAGCCACTATACTCGAGCACTTAAACAAAAAAACCATGAATAAATAATGTGATAGCGAGGACTCCCGCGCCCTAGGGATGCGAATTTCAAAATCTTTTGGGGATATAAACTTTTTCCCTCCTCGAAAGTGGAGCAACTTTCCCCTGTTAAGATGCAGCGCTATTATCTTTCATTTCGCCAGTAATTTAACATTCTCGGTGCGCCCCGCGAAAATCAAGCTATCAAATAAGACGTCGCCTACCCTTCGTGGGGTGACAACTTTTTTCTTGGAAATCTCCCAATAATTTGTTAAAGTGGCAGCTGGTTAGCCCATAACGCTTATCGGGTTCTAAAAAGATTTTAGCGTTTTTACATTGGATGGGGAAAGTTATATTTTCATCGGTAAAGGCAATAAATTCCACTTTTTTATCGTAGATTTTGTGAATTCATTCGAAATTGCCAGGAGTGGAAGCCATACTTTTTAACACCAGGAAGTGTGATCGACTGAAATTGGGGAAGATGAAACTATTGAGATGGAAGCGAACAAAGAGGGTGACAACCACTCTAAATTAAATTGCATTTTGTTCACAGTGTAATCTGGGAAAATCCTAGATATTGGCATAGTATTATATCTGAAGAAGGAGCCTCTTTCTAGTGTTATAGGTACTTTATTTCCTCATGATCGTTAATGCGATTGCAGGTAGGTACGTATAAGTAACTTCATATTCAATACTGGACATCACTAATTCTATCAGATTTTTAAGTCTTACCCATCACAAGCCCTGTATGAACTGATTATTCTAATATTTTGAAGTACGCATACTAATACGCAAGGAACAGTCGTTTGGCAGCTCTACAGCTGAACTCAGCGACAGATGTTATACTCTCGATCTCAGGCTTTTAGTGCTCCTTTATTCTAGAGCTCTTAACTAACACACCAGTGTGTCTTACGACCTTCTGGCACACTCCTTATACTTATCAAGCTTCGACTGAATGAAACCTTTCATATAGTAGTACCTATTAGCTCACACATACGGTTCACCCTCATTTTCCCGCCAACAACCTTAACTAAACGAACAGCCGATTATTTAATAACGCGCACGCTGTCACATAATACGGCACCAATAAGTACAAAATGCGGATAAAAATAATAGCTCCGACCGAAGAAGGCACACGCGTCGACCGGCGAGTCGAATCGCACGTGACAGGAACACGAATCGTGTAAACATACCCCACGTTATTCCACACAATTATACACACTACAAAACAAGAAATAGAGCCTATTATTCTGTGAGGATATTTCGCATATGGCCTCTGAAACATTGGAACGTGATACATACTGAAATAATAACAAAACGGATAGGTATCAGGGGTAGGTATAATGGTGTATCAATCCTGACTCATACGAGGAAACACCGAAGGCTTCACATATGTCATGGAACTTCTGTTGACTACGGACTTGTGTCCAGCATACAAAGTAGATAAGACATGTAACTACTTAAGCCTACTCGTAGTTTCGGAAACAGCAACAAACGTGCCTTTTTTTGTTTTTTTTTTTTGTGGTTGGGAAATTATCAAATAACTTCTCCCGCTCTGGACAGAGCGGGAGGGCGTGTCAGACTCTTACCGACTAAAACCCACCAGTGTTCCTTCAGTTGCCTGTGCCAGCGGCTACGGTAACCCTTTTGGACTTTCCCGCAACCCTGGCAGGCATCGGCCCTAGCGGACCCCGTCATTGGTGCCGACATATCTATGAGGCGCGCGTGGAACATAACGCGCCGTCAAATATATTTTCCTAAAATAATTGAAAAGATAGAAACTCAAAAATAAATACCAGCTACCTACCTAAGCATGCTACTAGAAACGCTTATCTGTGATTCAGGTGCTTTAAATTCGCGCTGTGTTCGACTTTCCTAAGGAACGGAGAATTTGCTGAATTTTTCATACAGTTTTTTCAGGTTACATACAAGATCGTGCCATTAGGCGCTCGGCCAGTTTGTATGTATTCTATATCTAGTTTCATGTGAAGCAATTTCTGTCTAACCTCCGGAACCATCCAAGAATATCAGATTTTTGCTGTATTTTACCGTTATTATCCCGTATAAGTTGCCTCTGGCTACAGCGAAAGAAAATATCAGAGAGTATTTTCTTAGTTCAAAAGCAAACGGGAAAAGTCAGATACGGATTAAACAATCCCACATTCAATACAAAAATAAATTGAATTCCAAACAGAATCGACTTTCGACTTTTCCATTGATGACGAAAAAAAAACCAACTTCTGTCGAATGTAAATGGGCATTTTGACCAGCTGCTATTTTGGAATGGCACTGGGTACAATGTGGGACAAGTTGTATTGTATTGTACAATGAGTTTTGTTTCTTCAAAAAGCCCATCCAGGGAGCATTTTGGCGACGGCATACGTGTTCGGAATGCGAAGCTCCCGTTTACTGAACAACACACACTCTACGCCTTTCGCGAGGCTAGTATAAATTCTACGCGACCCTTTGAATAGATATTCTTTGTTTATCTAGCATAATTTAGAGCTTAGGTCTTGAAGGAATTATGTTAGGGACCGTTTTTGGGACTATAGTCTGTAAAGTACGGTCGTACGTGGAGAGCTTCGCAAGTTTTTCGTAGCACTGCCAAAAGGTTTTATTAATAAACATAAAGTAGTGCCTGGTTCTGAATACTAATTTAATACTATTATTTCAGTTTTTTACATTCACGCCTGCATAATAATTGATGAAATTAAACGTACATATTTTTTTCAAAATGGTAGTGGACGAAAATTAGATCGGCCATGCACGATTAAAAATCACGTTAGTAAAACTATGAGAAAAGATTCAACAAATAAAATTAGATAAAGAAGATACAAACCAGCCTCTGACTGGACAAGTTCACTCAATCTGTGTGGTTCTTTCCTCAAAAGACCATTTCAGACACCGATCTACACAGTCTTCATATGATCTGACCAAGATTTTGTCTGAACTTTAAAACAGACTGTGATCTCTGAGTTTGTTTCGGCCTTTCTTCTCAGAGTAGTCAGATAGGAAACGCCGATATCATCTAGTTTAAAAAATTTACATGTAAAAGTGTTTGTACAAACCTACTTACAGAAATAAAATAATTTAGCGCCATGTGTTACACTCTACTTTTCACTACGATTGCGAGAAAATAAAACAATCCAATAGAATATAAATATGTAGTTTATTTTATTAAAAATTAAATGTACAATTTGTACAATTCTGGATATTTAACGAGATGTTTTTTCCCGGTAACTTAATTTCAGTCCTCTGTGAAGATGAATGTTGAGTGGTTCTTTTCCTTTCTCTTCTATTTGCAAACTAGGGTCTCCATTCTCACTAGATGATGACATTTTCACTATTGTAAAATTAATTACGGTCACTACCAATTCAATTTGCAATTAGAGAATAATTATAAAGATTTCGCGCCAATGTCTTTTTTTTTATTTTTTCTTTTGCAGCCGCAACGCATTGCATGCATTCTACCAAAGAGATCGCCGACTTTAGTTCCATTTTCAAAAATAAAATGAAGTTCTTTTTTTTTATGAAACAGTAATAAGTCGAGTCTATATTCATGATTATTCTACTTTATGACTAAAGACTTTTTCGTTTTTGTAGGCTCATTATCATTTGACACACAAAAATTAAAAAAAAAACTTTTTCCACTAGAGGAAGAATAGCTATTTTTTCTTCGCTCTGGTACGCCACAATGACGGTATTTTTGAGCAAGAGGAGTGAAAAATCATTTATCATTTCTCAATAATCCTCTAAGATTAGAACAAGATTAGATAAGCATTCCTTGAAATGGATGAACCAACAATTTTTTCTAGAGTGCAAAGATTCGAACAATCTGAACGAAGCTGCCAATAAGAGCCCAACAGAGTAGAAAAATAGCACCGATCTAGGCAGCTGCAATCTCTACTTGAATCTGGTATATTTTTCAAGGCGTCAAATCTGTGCGTTACACCGCACTGTCGCAAATCGAATTTGTCTCCTCCGAGTTGAGCCGAATCAATCTGCATTATCCCTCTGACATTCCGCAGTAAGCGATGAGGGTTCGCGGAAGATATTCTAACTATGTTACTCGATGTTACATCTGAAATATTCATTCGAAAATATCAAATAAATTGACAACATTGCTGCGTCTCTTTTTAATTAAAATAAGATTCTTTTGGAAGTCTGAAACTTGACCTGACATCGAAGTTCAACATCTTTAACAAGATAAAATTGAACAGGGCCACAAAATCTGTATACGATACCAAATAGCATCTCAATTTAAGACACACTTTCTGATCGAAGCTAATAGCAAAATACCTCCTACGAAATCCTAATATTACGAGTATAATTGCACCTTTCTGAGGATGTATTGTGAATCGCGCTGTAGGTGTAGCAACAACAATATCTGTACAGTATTAAATCAGAACGTTGAACTTAAAAAAAACTTGCAGGAATAGCTTTTAAAAACATAACTATAAAATACACAATGAGACTTAAAATCCCGTATGAAATTAAGCATGACGTTGCTAACTTAAATTGATCAGGCGCTCCTAGCAACTAAAATCCAACATCACACCCGCCATTTCTTGCATTTTGTACCATTTCCGAAGACGTGTCGAGAGACGGCCGAAGCCGCAGCGATTTCTCAGGATTTGAGAGCGCACTCCAACTTAAAGCGCACGCACTTTAACCATGTTTACACTTCGCCCGTAGCCATCGCAGAGAAGATGGGAAATAACTACAGAATATGGGGTAGGCAGAGATGTTACACAAAATGGGTGTCAAAGACATTGTAGGAATCGTAATTTAGGAGAAATTTCAAACAGTTTTGGTCAAGGTTTAAGCATATTTAGGCTCAATGGGCCTTCTTGAAGAGAAAATCGCAGTTTACAATGGCCAAACGTGGCACAAACCTATCCCGCCGGGACCCGGGTCTTTGTTAAATCTGTAGAAACAAAGTTTTCTTTAGCAACAGAGCTGAACACAGTCAGCATTTAGGATGTGGGTATGTATGCATAAGCTTACATTCAGTGTTTAGTAACATTACTACCACCATTGTCATCATAAGAGTCACTCATAAATTGTATTCTGATTATATTTTACAGTCGTATTCAATACTTCTCTAATGACAGTAAATAATGCCATCGACGTATAATATTGCCAGCTTACATACATTCTACGGTTTATCCTTGAAATAACGCGTTTCTACATTACGCTTCAGTAATGTGATTATTTCTATAAACTATTCATAATCCTAATAAATTAAAGATTGTAATAAAACGCAGAGATTCTAACGAAGTCTTTTGCGCTGTTACCTACTTGTGAAAGTCAAGTTAATGTCACTTTTATTTACCTTTTAGATACTTTTGACAATGGACAACTAAACTTTTGAGGAATAACTCTTTACAGGTAAAAAACACACTGCTGGTGACACAAATTACATAAAGCTTCTAGCAGACCCGAAAATGACTTTCATCCAATTTATTATCCATCGTCCTAAAAGTGATAATTCTGTGAGAATCAGTACTGACAGTTCGTTCAATGGTAAATTCTAAATGAAGAAACACGACGCAGAATCTCAGGTAATTCTTATCGACGAGCACACGTTCTCTACTAATTTACCACAAGACTCTTGATCCGAACAAATTGGCTCCTGAGGACAAACTCCTACTGTGACGCGCTCGTGCGACTTTGCTATAATTATTTACGTAGGCGTCTCAATTTTTCACGAACCACGCTTGTGATTATGGTCGCTTTTACACATCCATACATACTAATCCTAACTAATATTATGAATGCGAAAGTAAGATTTTTTGTTTATTACGCTTTCACGCCAATGCTGCTGAACGGATTTGCGTGAAATTTGGCACACAGATAAACCATAACCTGGCCATGAAAAACCATGATATAGGCTACTTTTCATCCTAGGTCACAGATGCAGTCGTGGGCAACAGCTAGTCCATACTAATAATATAAATTCAAAGTCACTCTGTCTGCCTTTCTGTATGTTACCTTAACCACTGTATAGATTTCGGTATTTGACAAGGAGATAGATGGTATCCTAGGGAAGGACATAGAATATTTTTGGTCTAAAGGGGGTGAAAGTTTGTATAGGAAATCCAGCATTTCTTAAGTTTGGTAGGTAAGGGATATGAACATTCAAAATGCTTTTGGTAAGAAATAATGAATTACGTGTTACAAAGTTTTAGTAATATCGTCCATGGAGGTGAAAAAGGGGATGATTTTAAAATTCACATGTATGGCATTGTTGATGATATCCGGCATCCACGAACGCGAAGCTATGAGCAAAAGCTACTTGTACATAATTAATAATCTCTCTGAAGTATTTTATAAAGGAAACCAATCTATAAGGAACTTCATTGATGTTTGAACGGTTTTTTGGCTTTTTGAGTTATTACGGATACTATGCTACTAAATTAAGATTCCACCTACTTCGTACTTGTACCTACTATAATTTTGAGAGTAACGCTGAACAAAAACCTACTTTTAAATTTCGCAACCAAATAACCTAGTAAGCGCCTAACGAGAATCACTTCAGCTAGGTAATTACGAAATCTACAATCAGTATCTCAGAACGTCAAAGCTCGATCCCCCGGACCTTTGAGCTAGTACTCAACCGAGTTGGGAGGTAGCACAGAAACATTTCGAGCCATTAACCGTGTCTGAACCGGGACATATCGATTGGCGGCGCATAAAATATGTCCCGCCGACCACGTAAATAAGCCGATGCAGGCTGCATGCGATATAAAGGACTATTCTGTTAGAGAATGCATTGCTAGGTTATGTAAGCCGTTGTATTGTTTATTATGTCGTGTGTAGATTCGGGTGATACTTTAGGAGTGACTTGATTTTAACATCGAACAGTGTATTGAAAGCTATATTTAAAAAGAGAAGTAAAAATATGTCAGAAGACAAACAAATCCCATCAGTTATCTCGTAAAAAGCGACCACGATATTCATTAACAACAAACGTTATGATAAAAAAAAGGCAAGGTGTTCCTGACGTCACATCGGGCCACATACCACACAGCGATCGCAGGCATCCCCTCCGCCTCGAACACTCGTTCACCGACACCTTGAGCGTGCACACACAATCGGTCGTCTCCATTATATTATGTAATCAGAATCCAAAAATACAGTACTTGCTATATCGTAGTCGTTTTATTACCAAGTCAAGACCACCAGCAGCACATCTGGAGCTTGACACTCAACAGATGGTCCTTCGAGTTAAAGAATATCGCCGTTTTTGTGCTACGCACGCGCCACCTGTGGACTTTGGACTGGCCGTTCGTACAGCGCACTCGCCCGCTGTAAAGGACACTTAGAGGACAGTCTACCCAGAGGGGCATTATACTGAGTGAGTCCGTTCCATTATCCTTTTCTTCTTTCCTGTCTTTTTGCCTTGTCATCCAGGAATGTTAAAATAGTGCTATATGGATCAGGCATACATTGATCTCTTCATATATAGCTTGCCTATTCAGTGGAAGTTCCCATCAATCAAATCATCCTCATATTGCATAATAACTTCTCATAATTTCTTAAACCATTCCTTTGTTGGCTTGGCGCATGTGTTTGCTAAACGCGTAAACAACCTCATTAGTGTTTTTTTTTACGATATTGTACTTATTGCACCGGTTAGCTCGCCGGGTTCATTAGCAATATCAGCTGATTTTAACATAAGCTTGGCCAGCTGTTTATGCATAATTTTATAACTTAACTTACATTACATTGATTTCTTTGTCTTCGCTTGCACTTCAGATCTTTTTTCTTTGCCTTAACCACCTACCTACCTTGTCATTATGTCTGATGCCAAATTAAGGGAACTTATTAAGAGGCGTGGTGGCTACAAAGCAAAGCTTACGCATTTTAGCAACTTTTTAAGATTATTACCTAGCTCGGGAAATGATTTAGACAGCTTCCAAGCAGCAGAATTAAAACACCGTCTTAGTTTAATGGAAACACTGTATAAGGAATTCGACGTGTTACAGACAGAGTTGGAGCTGTTGTCGGAGGATGCGGACGAAATGTATGACCAGAGGGAGCAGTTTGAAACGCAGTACCACGCGCTGGTGGCTCGCGCGAGTGCAAGCCTCGCCCCCGCGCGCGCCTCCTCACCCGCGCTCGTGTCTGCCACCTCTGTCGATGATCTCGCGCGCCACGGCTCTGGCTGCAGGCACGACTTCGTTCGGCTGCCTAAGATAGACTTGCCTCACTTCGACGGGGACTATCAGCACTGGCTTGAATTCCGAGATACGTATCTTTCCCTTATTCATAATAATGACAGCATACAAGACATCAACAAATTTCATTACTTACGTGCTGCCTTA
Organism: Brachylomia viminalis; assembly: GCA_937001585.2. Classification (NCBI taxonomy): domain Eukaryota; kingdom Metazoa; phylum Arthropoda; class Insecta; order Lepidoptera; family Noctuidae; genus Brachylomia; species Brachylomia viminalis. Next base: position 4,123,020 of record OW443302.2, on the reverse strand, counting down.
ACTAGCAGCGCCTCATTAGTAATAAAAAGCATAGATTTCAAAGCAGATAACTATGCTACAGCCTGGCAGCTATTATCCGAAAGGTACAACAATGAAAGACTACTTGTTAATAATCACGTACAGGCCTTATTTAATCTTGAACAAATTCAACATGAATCTTGTAAATCGTTAAGGAACATGATTGACGTCACAAATAAAAATCTTCGTGCTTTGTCAACTTTAGGGCAGCCTTCTGAGCAAGGGGGTCTAGGGGAAGCCCTTATAATATACATGATGTCAGAAAAGCTTGACAAGGTCACACGAAGGGAATGGGAAGAATATAAAAATAATTTAGATGCCTTCCCAAATTTAAAAACTTATATTAAATTTTTATCAAACAGAGCAGATTTACTTGAATCCTTAAATTATAATAAAAACACAACAACAACAAAAAACACTAACGAACACAACAAAACTAAAAACTTCCTCACAACAATAAAAACTAAAAATAATAACAATTCAGACAATGTTAAATGTCCTATGTGTTCTCAGAATCACTTTTTATTCAGTTGTCAGCCTTTTAGAAATCTTGACATAGAAGCGCGCATTAAAAAAGCATCAGAAAGCAATGTTTGTATGAACTGCCTTCGACCTGGTCATATCGAAAAGCGTTGCAGTCTCTCGCATTGCAAATACTGCAAGATCAGACACAATACCCTCTTACATAGGGAATCATCAGAAAAACAGACAGGGGAAAACATTGTTTTGACAACAAACGTCGTATTACCCTGTGCAGAAACTAATCAGGTTCACATTTTGCTATCCACAGCCTTGGTAAAGGTGACAGACGTCAATGGAGAGCTTCATACTGCCAGACTTCTATTGGACAACGGCAGCACCTCCAACTTCATCACCGAAGAGCTCTGTGGGAAGCTCGGCCTGGTAAAACGTAGCACTAGCTCCACCGTCTCAGGTATAAACGGTCAAGTTTCCAGTACCTCAGAAAGCTGCAGTCTTCATTTGCGGTCTTGTAATGGTGGCTATCAGGCGAAAGCAAGCTGTTTTGTTTTACCAAAGATCACACAATTGCTGCCTGGCTCTTATGTAGATAAAAGGTATATTACCATCCCGCCAGGTATTCAATTAGCAGATCCAACATTCAATGTACCGACTGCTATCGATATTCTAGTAGGTGCTGAGGTATTCTGGGACGTCTTAGGTTCCGATACCATTAATTTAGGCAACAATCAGCCTAGATTACAGTCATCCAAACTGGGTTGGCTTATTTCGGGCCGCGTCAGTCGGTCTCGTCTTCGTACACAACCTTCAGTTTGTCACTTTCTTACACATGAGGAGTCGGATCAGCTGACTCGCTTCTGGGAACTTGATACAGTGTTGTCTGCAAACTGTTTCTCAGCAGAAGAACAGGCTTGTGAAAAACATTTTGAAGAGACCACACGTCGGGATACGCATGGTCAATTCATTGTCACCATACCATTGAGGGACTCGCTCGAGTGCTTAGGTGACTCTTATGCGATGGCAAAGCGTCGTTTCCTCTCCCTAGAGCGTAGATTTGAGCGGGACTCCACGTTTAAAAATAGATATTTACAATTCATGCAAGAATATATTAATCTTCATCACATGACAGAAAATTCAAAACAAAATCATTCAGAAATCAATTATTTTATGCCTCATCATGGTGTTGTGCGCGAGTCAAGTTCTACCACAAAACTTCGCGTTGTTTACGATGCTTCGGCCTCCAGCACCTCGGGCAAGTCCTTCAACGACATTCAGATGGTAGGTCCAACCGTACAGGAGGATCTGCTATCCATTCTCTTAAGATATAGGCAACACAGGTTTGTTGTAACAGGTGACATTGAAAAAATGTATAGAGCTATTTTAGTTGAGCCATCTCAGCGCCCGTTACAACAAATTGTTTTCAGGTTCAATTCCTCAGACCCTTTAAAGACTTATGCACTGAATACAGTGACATACGGTACAGCTTCAGCCCCGTATTTGGCCACAAAATGCCTAGTTTCGCTTGCAGATCAATGTTCAGACCCAGAGGTTAGTCAGTCCATCAGACGTGACTTTTATGTAGACGACTATTTGAGTGGTAGCGATTCGATTGAGTCAGTCATAAATTTATGTCAAGGAGTAGTGAATACTCTCGAGTCCGCCAAGTTTCAGCTTAGAAAGTGGCAATCAAATAGTCCGAAGATATTAGAGTCAGTCACTAATATAAAACAGAAAAAACAAGATAAAACATTAAACCTAAATGAAACTCCTAGCAAAACACTTGGGCTATACTGGGACTGTAAAACTGACAGATTATTCTTTTCTATAGATTTAAAACCAACTTCAAAAATTACAAAGCGTCATATTTTATCGTTAATAAGTCAGGTATTTGATCCTATAGGCCTCGTCGGGCCATGCATAGTTCAGGCTAAACTTATGTTACAGGAGCTGTGGATACTTAAATGTAACTGGGATGATGAGGTACCAACAGAAATAAAATCACAATTCCTTGATTTCGTACAGTCACTTCCAGCTCTTAACTCTGTTCATATTCCTCGTTGGGTATCTTGTAGCAATGCTTCTTTAATAGAGCTACACACTTTTACAGACGCTTCTGAACGCGCCTATGGTGCGTGTACTTATGTCAGAACGGTAGCAGTCGATGGAACAGTTTGCGTTCGCCTTTTAGCTTCCAAAAACAAGGTCGCCCCTATAAAGCCCACAACCATACCAAGGTTGGAGTTGTGTGGTGCTTTACTGGGCACAAGACTTTTTCTGAAGGTACGTAAATCACTCACTCTAGAGTTTAATGACTGTTTCTTTTGGTGTGACTCAATGATCGTGCTTGGATGGCTGTCTACAATGCCAAGTCGACTTGATCAATTCGTCCGCAATAGAGTGTGTGAAATCCAAGAAGCTACGACCGGACAGACGTGGAGCTATGTTCCTTCTAAGAGCAACCCCGCCGATCTCACATCTCGGGGGGTGAAGGCTGATTGCATCAGCTCATCCACTCTTTGGTGGTCGGGTCCTGATTTTCTTAATCATAGAGAAATCCAATTTCCTACATCACCTAATACACAAATCCAATCTTTACCAGAAACATCTTTACATATAACTGCTGACACACTTATACAAAATAATAACAATATGTTTTCAAATTTAATTCATAAAAAATCATCATTTACATCACTCATAAGGATCATAGCCTATATAAAAAGATTTTCCCATAATTTTCAAAATCAGAATAATAAAAAATCATCTTACTTATCAGTTTCAGAATTACGAACATCACAGAACCTTATATTACAGATTTCTCAACAGGAAATGTTTCCTGAAGAATATTCATCTCTTAAAACTAATCAGGCATTACGTAAAAAGAATCGATTAATAAGTCTTTCTCCCTTTATTGATTCAGACAACTTAATACGCGTAGGTGGACGTCTTAATAACTCCAACTATAGTTATAATGTCAAGCATCCTATCGTTTTATGTAGCAAACATCACTTGACGAAAATTATCTTCGAAAGAGAGCACAAAACACTCTTTCACGCAGGGCCACAATTACTTTTAGCACACATTAGACTCACCTACTGGCCTTTAGCAGGCAGAAACCTGGCTAAGCACGTAGTGCGAAACTGCGTTCGCTGCAATCGCTTCAAAGCTCAGCCTATTCAGGTCATCATGGGCAACCTACCAAGCGATAGGACTCATCTAGAGTACCCTTTTTTGAATACAGGGCTTGATTATGCCGGGCCAGTGCTGATAGCCGACCGTAAGGGTAGAGGATGTAAGCTACTGAAATCATACATTTGTGTTTTTGTGTGCTTTGCAGTCAGAGCCGTTCATCTGGAGTTGGTTTCCGACCTCACCAAGGAAGCTTTCCTTGCGGCCTTCAGCCGATTTATTAGTCGTCGGGGCAAGCCTCAACGCGTGTACTCCGACAACGGCACTACATTTGTGGGAGCTTTCAATGAGCTTTCACGCTTCTTAAAGGTTTCATCTAGTGATATAGAGTCAGATCTTGCAACCAAAGACATTGAATTTAAATTCATACCTGCCTACAGCCCACATTTTGGTGGGATTTGGGAAAGTGCAGTAAAGTCCACCAAGCATTTATTACGTAGAGTAATGAGCTTAACTCATTTAACATATGAAGAGCTCTCAACCTGTCTGATTCAGATAGAAGCTATTTTAAATTCCAGACCTTTAACACCTCTATCCACTGATCCATCAGATCTTTCTTATCTTTCTCCTTCGCACTTCCTCATCGGACGATCACTCACGTCAGTTCCTCGTCCTCAGATCACTGACGTCAATATCCAGCGGTTACAGCGCTTCGATCGCATTGAAAAACTTCGACAACATTTTTGGCAGCGCTTCTCTAATGAGTATGTGTCTCTCCTGCAGCAGAAAACCAAATAGCAGACAGCTGGACAAGAGCTGAAAACAGGCACCATGGTCTTAGTGAGAAACACTAATCTTCCTCCTCTTCTGTGGTTGCTGGGCAGAGTGGTTGCCGTGAAGGCCGGCTCTGACGGACATTGTCGAGTCGCCGACATCCTGACGAAGAAGGGCATCATAACACGTGCTTACAACAACGTATGCCCTCTTCCGGTCTCTTCAACATCATCCTGAACTCTTGAAGACTTCTCTTCAACGCGGGGAATATGTTCCTGACGTCACATCGGGCCACATACCACACAGCGATCGCAGGCATCCCCTCCGCCTCGAACACTCGTTCACCGACACCTTGAGCGTGCACACACAATCGGTCGTCTCCATTATATTATGTAATCAGAATCCAAAAATACAGTACTTGCTATATCGTAGTCGTTTTATTACCAAGTCAAGACCACCAGCAGCACATCTGGAGCTTGACACTCAACACAAGGCATAGGAGACCTTTTCCAACAAAGGTTTTGCACTTTCATGCAATGGCTTTTGCAGAAGAAACTCCATATTTTATTTTATTTCTAAACTTGCCGAGTAAGACGATCTTGTAAAATTTCGGTCTCCAATATTTCATTTTCCCAAATGACGGGGAGGCTCATATTCACAAGAAGTTTACGAGCTAATATCACTGCATTATAAAATAGCTGTAAAGAAGCTCTTATCACACAGATGCTACCCTCATCATTCTCATTTTATTAAGCCCTTATTGTCTCCAATAAAAAATCTAGAAAATATCCTATAAAATGATGTATCTATAAGTCAGGAAAAAATGATAACGCCTGTAAATCAGTAGCAGCACGCTTGGAGGAAGTGTTTATAAGAATTTATGCGTATTTAAACGACTCCTTTCATCGTCTGCTTGTATTAAGTACGCCATTATGCGTTGTATTTTACGTAAAAGACGTGATTTTGTGTGATGCCAATTTTTTTACTTGAGCAAAAGGCAAGGCTGCGTCGATCGAATGTGGAAACGCATTGATAAATCTATCTAATGCAATCTTCAAATCAAGTAATCGAAAAGAGTTAAAAATAGATCAGGGTAGACATGGAAGGGAGTAAACACTAGCACGTAACTGTAGCAAGAAGCAGTCAATTTTTAAACATGCGTATTTATCAAAATCCAATAGCAATAACAGACTCAGAAACAAGCGTATATTATGTACAGTCATAGAAACCGTATGTAAGGTATCTTCCTAAAGTCATAAACAAAAAAACTCATACAAAATCCTATTTTGATGCAAATATCAGCCGCAGGTGTATCATCGCTCCATCGTGCACACAACACAAACTATACGACACGCTCATGCTTACGACGCGTGTGTCTCTATAAAAAGTGACAGTTTGCAATTTAAATAATATATACCGTTCCGTTTATGTTTCAAATCCGAGCTTACGGTTTTGTAGTGCTGAGAATACGCACAGAGCGGCGATAAAATTTATTGTCACCCGTTCGACATCTGGTGCCTTCCCCTGATTGTGGCGCAAGACGAAAAGGACGAGCGTTTCGATAGATCTTCTTCTTCTCCTCTAGTATCGGCAAACGATTTATCTAAACCAAGTTGGGTACAAGGCGTGATGTTAGGTGACGTGTGTTAATAAAAGTTATACCATGCCCTGGTATAAATAGTAGGCAGTACAGCGTCAGCGGGGCTGACCGTTCAGGATACGCCGCGGTCTTACATTGAAGTATTCCAGTGGTAATGGCCACGACTTACGAGTGTAGGTCGTAGGTTCGAACCCAGACAAGGCGCTTTACTTTGTGTAAATTATTTAATCACCACTGCTCTCAAAACGGTGAAGGAAAACATCGTGAGGAAACCGGCATGTCCTGGAACCTAAAATTCGAAGACATGTGACATCTACCAACCCGCACTGGGCCCGCGTGTTGGATTACGGCCCACTCCCCCTAACCGAGAGGTGGCCTGTGGCCCAGCAGTGGGAACATTATAGGCTGATTTGCTATGTTATGTACATTTAAGTATTGCAGTAGGTACCCAATCGATTTAATAAGCGATCTATTACTATTTCAGCATTGGTTGGACTTAAAGCGCTTCCCTGAGTGAACGACCTTGAGTGTTCGGTCCTTCTCTGCCCGCTCTGCCCCGCTCCCTCCGCATGCCCCTTTATCAGAATTTACACAATTTTTAAAAGTATTGAAATAAAAAAAGAAAAGCGATCTTTTGAAATAAAATAAAACGGTAGTTATTTAGACTTTTTGATTATCTATACATTAGTTTAACTTCAAATAAATGGAATGTCACCTTTAGCAAAATATGCATGCAATCAATAATTTTAGTAATTTTTGTAAGAGGAGATTTTGATATTAATAAACACATAAAAACAAATACAAACGTGCAATGTGATTATTGGATATCGAAACTTAATTATGTGCTGTTAGATGTAGTTTATTTTTCTTAATTAATGAATTAATAGCCTCTGAATAACGCACTATTGAAATTGCAAGGTTCTGCCCGGGGTAGCTCCGTAAGAGCCGTATATTTTTGAAACAGACAGACAAATTACAGTTTCAGTAAGTAAGTCTTGTCTTACAGTTGCACCACGGTCATTTGGGCGAGTCTTATATGCAACAGTAGTCCATGCACTATGCAAACACGCTACTGCTTATCCCTTTTGTCGTATGCGGGGAAGATGAACGCAAACTGTTTCCTGAACGTACTCAACATTCAGAAGAATAAAACCTTCACAGTCTCGGCGTGTACACGTAAATTCAGTTAAAAAGTTACCCTCAAAGAAACATAAGAGTAGGCTTCTTGTTGTGGTGCTAAGTAGGCTTTTTATGAGAACTTCGTAAGCTGGAACGTTTTATTGTTAAAAGCGGTATGTTCCAACAAACAACTGTTGGTATTGTAGTAAGACTCAGTTGTGGAAACTATTGCGTCGATTAAAATGTGTCATGCTTGGTTTTAACTTTTCATTCATCTACTAAGTATCCTATTTCTATGCAATCGCTATCTGTGATCGCGCAGTCAAAACGTCAAACCTGTCTTTTTATGCGTTGACAGCTCTGTCTACGGTTTTATGACAGCTGCGCGCACAGATTATCAAAGGCGCGTGAGTCGTTACTCTGAATGTTACGATTTTATAAACATTGTTTAAATATAAAGACTTAGAACTAGGTATTGTGTATTTATTTTATTTCTTATTGTGTTATTTTATCTTGGCATGTGCTACACCGGTTGACGACATCGCGTCAACGCCGGCTGTCGCTGAAAACCGGTGCTGGGCTCTGCCTCGCATAAGGTCGTAGCATTATGCTGAGCGATGGCCGTTTTGAGTGAATGTGACGCATATTTTCCCCCAACTTGTTATTTTTTGTGTATGTGTTCGTTCTCTGCGTCGTGTTTACCGCAAATAAACGCATTTTCTTTATTTCTTCTTTTGAAGCTGTTGCTTGTAAGGCAAATAGACAAGTGGAGTGAGTAGGTATTTCACAGGAGCAAGATATCTCAATAAATATTCCAAAACCAGCCGAAAATCATTCTACTAAAATAATTCTGACCGAAAATTCAATAACCGTCCCGGACAACTTATCAAATAGTCACATCAAATAAGCCTGAAAGACATCTACGTCTGTGCGTCTTAAAAAGTTAAGAAAACAAAGCTTCCATTTTCAAGACGGTGGAATTTAAATTTTTATGTTTGAATACCGTAAGCCCTGTTGTAAGGAGATAAGGAAAAATATAATTTATTTCAATACGCTTTGCATATTAATTGAATTTCTTTCTTAGCGACGTTAAAAGGGGCAAATATTCAAACGTTGAAATGGAAAATATGGATAAATAAATGTTGAATAATTTAAAAATTGTTTTAATGACAGCCATTTTTTCCTAACGTTAGCTAAATGTTGGTATTTTTTATTAAGTGAAGGGGGACCGTTAAAATTAATAGTTACTTATTTTTTTATTATTTTGTCTTGGCAGTAGATACTTAATACTGACATGATTTAATTAATGAGAGATGATCGTGTTTTGCACATAATCCACTTGACCTATTTTTAAAATAAAATCCTAGATGATTCGATAAGTTAGTAGTCCTACATATCGAATCAGATCAGAATTTATTAATACACTCCAACCAACCAACAATTAAACCAAATTGTCACAACGAATTGAACCTCAGTACTCCCCTGCATTCATCTCGCACTCAAAATTCATTTGCCCCATAAATGCAACTGTGGCCCCCGCAGTTAAAATTAAAGCTAATTAACTTTTTAACTCTGCCCACCCCGCGGCCGCTGGCGTATAATTAAAACGAAACAAAAGTCAACTTTATACCACCCTAAGGAGTTGCCTACTGGCTACGATGGAAGTAGGTACCTACGCACGTACTCGGCTTTTTTACGCCTGAAACTTTACGAGGACTGGGCCGCGTAATTAATTAGACAAATTAACGTATAGGTCATTTTATAACGGAAGAAACAATGGTAGGGATTGTTTAAATGGTTGTATCAGAAGTGCAAGGACTGTTATTTATGTTTAGGCAATCATCTACCATTGAAAGATAAGCCTTTACACATAATGTCATCTTAGAGTGCAGTCTAATTCAGTATCTTTGTTTTACAACAAATTAAAACAGGCGCTTCTGCTTTCTGAGAAAATTATTTTTCAAGTGCAACTGTAAGAAAATTATTACTCTTCACTAAATAAACTAACAAACTAATAAAATTAAAATATAATAACCTAAATTAACTAACACTATTAACAAATTAAAATATGAAAAAAGAAATTAATCTACAGACTCAAAATAATTACCATAGTATTTTTTTATGTGTTATTATTTTGTTTGTAATACATATCGCGAGGGGGGTTATGGCTGATCTTTGCGTTATGCTCGTGAACGGGTGCTGCTTGTGGTGACAGGTCATCTTGCTGACTATGGTTTTGTTATTGTTATTAGTAATTAATGCTTCTTTATTTTACTTCGAAGGTCCTAGTTTATCATTTGTGGCTACAAGTTACAGCTATAAATAAACATAATGCAGCATTGCATATCTAAGCGGGCACGCCCTTTATGCCAGGAGGTTTTTTATTATGTATTAAGTTCTGTTTGCGTTTTTGTTTTTATTATTTCTGCTTGAGTATAGTTTTAAATATTGGCGTGTGCTAGCTGACATATGGCAAATAATTTTAATATTTTTGTGTTTCGTAATGTTAATTACTTATTACTATATAGAATCCAGTTCTTCTAACTGAACAGACAGCAGTGCTGCTGGGGAGTTTGTTCCGCCACTTCTTCTTCCCAGCTAAAGCACTAGGAAGTGGTGAAGGGCGGGCGTTTTGGGGGGACTGTCTTATGTGATTTTGACGTTCAAAAAGTGCTGATTCTCAGCGTAATTTGAATAAATGACTTTTGATTTTATCATTTTAATTTTTTAAATTTTCACAATTCTGTAACATTTTACAGTTTTACAGTTTTATATATTTCATCTTTTATTTTTTATACGATTATACGATACGATTTATTACGATAAATGATTTGTTGAATATTTAAATTTGATTAATCAAAATTTTATTTTGGGGTTTTATCTGTTTAAAATTTTAATGTAAGAGTGTAAAACTATGGACTAGATTTAAGTAAACAGTCTGAAATAAATAATTAAAAATAAATAATGCTTACTGACTTGCGAACCTTTGCATACTTAGGTACAGCAGGTTAGGCAGCTTTCATAAGATATAACACTTCCCCCAAAGCCAATCAATACTTCCTAATTGTATAGAATTGGAACGTGGTCTCCAAAGCACACCTTCAATTCTCCACATACATACATTCTCTACATACATTGTCATAATCAGCCTATAATTTTCCTACTGCTGAGACACAGGCCTCCTCTACGTGAGAGGGAATGGGCCATAATCGACCACACGGGCCCAGTGCGGGTTGGTAGATGTCACTTGTCTTCGAATTTTAGGTTCTAGGACATGCCGGTTTCCTCACAATGTTTTCTTTCACCGTTTTGAGAGCAATGGTGATAAAATTATTTACACAAAGTAAAGCGCATGTCTGGGTTCGAACCTACGACCTGCAACTCGTAAGTCGCGGCCGTTACCACTGGGCCACCACTGCTCTCCACATACATAATAATCACCAATTGACCACAAATCCAAGGGACATATGCAGCTTCTACGCAATCTTATTGATCTGCTTAATAGCACATTAGCCAGGAGCCCCTCTGCATGCATTATTTCAACCCCACAGACACATGATCGAGGGCCATAAAAATTAAAACTCATTCACCCAAAGGGTTATTATTGTACCAATAGAGATAGGGTGGATCCCGTCAATGCAACATACTACTTTATAATGCACAACAATTTAATTATTTTAGGTCCATCCGGATTGGATTGGAGTGCTTTCGCGTCGGGAGCTATAAAAATCAAGTCATATTTTTTTAATTCTACTGTAAAGGTAACTAACGACATTATGAATTGTTTTAGTTTCAGGTTTCTCGTTTCTATATAACGATCTAAATACATCAAAGAGCATACTGAATTTCATAAAAAGGAAACCTCTATTTCTGTTTTCTATTATATATATATGTTGGGTACTTAGTCATGATTTACTACATTAGATTCAGACATCATGTGGGCAGAATATAGGTATCGTGCAATGAAAACACACTGGCTGCGATACACAGCGTTTATAAAAAGCACAAATTAATACAATAACAGCACAACGAATCGAGAACAGTTCCGTGACGTCTTCACTCAGATGCGATCTGACACTGGAATGTACAGATCATAGATTTCTATATCAATGGCACAGATATACTAGTCGGCTAGAATGTCTTCCTCGCCGACAGCTTAAAAACATCACGACTCTGTAGAAGCGCGCTGGTAGGTGTAGGTAGATCACGTGATGATGCCAGTGGGCGCACTTCATTGAGATAGGTCAATGGCGCACTTGCGATTCGTTTCGTGTCCGTACTAATGACCGGATCCGACATATATATTGACAAGACATAATCAAAATCAAATGAAACGTTTCACTACCTCTAATTTCCTCTACGGACCTCACAAACAAAACAAGACAAAATCAGAACAGGAAAACAAAAACAAAACGCACTATAATCCTTAAATAAAGTGAAGCAGCATCTGCTACCGAACTGAAATCCATAACAACGCTTATATCCAAGGGCTACCTTCAGATTCCCTTTAAAATTGGCTGCGGGACGTGACAGGAAAGCGAATGTCTTTGTCCATTATTTTAATAGTTTTCCTTGCTTTTGTCTTACCCTCGCCATAAAATTAAGGAGCGGAAAAGTTAAGAAGTATCGGGTCTATGGTTGTAATTCTTGATTCGATTTACGTGCCTGCAAGTGTCTCCTGCTGTAAGAGAATAGTCTGTGGCTCTCCGTGCGTGACGCAATAGGCTATAGGGGTGGAAGCTGCATGCATTCCAAAACCTGTAATGGCAATGCTGTCATTATCAAACTGACGCAGTAGGTACCACTGATAAGCATTTATAGATGTAAAGAAAAACTAAAATCTTTTCGGAGGTAATACAAAGATTAATCAGAGTTTGCAAGAAAAAATTTCTTCATAAAATACGGTCGTGAAAAATATACGTGCACGTTGTATTTACATAAAAATAATGTAAAGCCGTGTGTTGTATTTACATAACTTTTGCCGGGTCTTTTATATCCTGGCTTAAAAATAATATTTATATAATGAAGTTTACAAATCAAATATAATTATGAAACTTATTGAAACCACACCAAATCGTATTACAACCACAAATCTTTTACAAAAATACTGTATTGTTTGTTATATTTACTTAGTGGCGTAGTAAACAATAAAGTCAATCGATTTATATTAAAAAAATTGAAACATCTACTTTTGTCTTTTCGTAGAACAATCTTAATAACTGCCTCGCCTCCACGGTCTACTAAAGCTAAATATTTTAGCAGCCGTTACCTTAGATACAGCACATAACTTCAGAAACCAAGATGGCCGCCATCTTTCCACCACAAAAGGCACATTCACAGGTTCAATATTTACACGAACCAGTTCAGCCTTGCCTGGTACACTCGCTACCAGCAATAATCGAACGCGCGCAGTTTAGATAAGAGCGCGACTGAAGCACTTGAGCACTTCATTGTACATACTGCATTAGCTTTGAGCGTATTAGCATACAAGATAAGCTCTTCTAGATTGTACTTAAGGGGGATGCACCAGTTTAACCCGCGAAATGCAAATTTTCTTAGGTTTTTTGCAATTTGCAGGTCAGTGTCAGGTTCTATGTTGAACAAAATATGATTCGCGACATTAAAAAGTTTTTTTTTATGCATTCCGTGCCGCGCGTACATTTAACATATGAGTAGGAAACGTAGTTACAAAAACAAAAAAAATAAAAAGTTACAAAACTAAACATATTTTAATATTAGATAGATTTAAGTGAAAATTAAAAAGACAATAGAAACTACCATGTTAATTTTTCACTTTTATGATAATGCCCTAAGCAATACCGCCTTGACTTTATGTAAAGAGTAAGACATATCAATATCTACGCTGGGTGAGCGTGACAGGCGACAAAATTGAATCTGCATTCTGTTAATGGTGGAAAAATTATCCAGATTGGATTTAAAGCCCTTAGCGCGAAGCAACTCATATCTAGACCCACGAGCAAGTTTGTAAGGCACATTAAAAATTATCTGACTCAGCAACCGCGGACAATCTATATGAGTGTTCATTATTTTGTATAGGAACAGATGATCTAGAAACATACGGCAATTTTCCAGACTCATAAGTTTGAAATGTTTCAAGCGTGCGTAGCTAAGATTCCTGGCCATATTGCAGTTATATGACAAGTCCCAAAGAAATATTTTCTGCACTGATTCTCAACGACGTTTAAATATTTCGTAGTATGTATTTAGAAAGTAAAAAAAAAAAAAAAAAAAAGTTATAATAATTAAAATCATACAACCCACTAAGTTCATTATAACCTATTGATTGATATTTTATGAAATTCAAATTGCAAAAAATTTAACAAAAATTTGAATTTCGCGGGCAACCTCGCGCTTCCCTCTTAAGGGTTGTAGACTGTTGGCTTAGGTGGTACTTTGTGTCAGTGATACTGTTAGTGTGGTAAATCTTTAATGAAATGGCTGATTTCAGGAGATTGCCAACAAATTACAGCCGTTTTACGACAGCATATAGGACTCTGAGAAGAATTAGCTTTCATATAAGGTATTACCTAGCGGTTTTTGATTAGCAATTTAGGCACATCAATTTCCAAAAGTATATCTTCTATGTTATTGTGAAGTAAATAAATTGAACCCTTCATTATAACATTTTACGAACCAGGTGCCTCATCCCGAAAAACATTTATTTTCCTTATTACGAAAACCAATTTATCAGCGCATTACCGTTTCAAATGACTCGTTTAATATTTTTCTCCAAATAATCCTTTCAGCTTCGGGGAGAAAAAAAAGATAAATCCACGTCGCAGGGAAACGGGGCAAAATCGATATACGCAAATCAGTGATAACAGGGCCCTCTAAACTTTTACCGTTTATTTCCCGAGCCCGGTCTCCCCCAGCATCTTATCGCCTCCGATCTACAAATCCAATTTCCTAAAATAGGGATCGATCCGACAAATCATCTGGCCAACTCTATTATCCCCTATTCAGGAGGATATCGCGATGACTTGCTTAGTCGATACCGTTAGTGGACACTAACGCGGAAAAAATATCGAGTTACAATCCGATTTGCTATCGTAGCGTAATCTAAGTGACCGTTTCTTGCAAACTTTTCACGTAATTGGTTTGTCATAAACAGGCTTTTTTTTCGCTGTACAATTTTATGAACATGAGCAAATGATCTTTTCATTTACAGTACAACACTCCGTTGAAAATCAGACTTCACAAGTTCGTAAAAGTTAATATTAATATTTAATCACGTCTGTATTCCCATTGAATGTTGTAAAAGTATGAGTAACCCGACAAACGACCATATAACTTATAAATTTTTATTAATACTTTCTCATATACGCACCATCAGCCTACATGGCACTGACAATTTATATTCATAAGAGTGGCTCTGCATCCTTGGTAATTATAAACAACATTACAGTTAGAACATCGAGTGACGAATGGAAGCGGCGGAGGTCATAAAGTGCCCCAAAGAGCGTCCCACCGCTGGGAATCTACGGAGATGGAGCAAGATATGAGGGAAAAGCGGAAAATTCTCTATTATTGGCAGTGTCTTTTGAAAAACATAGGAACTAACGCTAGCGGGAAGGAAATTGTCAGGAACGTCTCTCCAAATAATGATTTAGTAGACCAAAGTTTGAGGAGGAAAAAGGGATCTGTTAGCCACGATTATTATACATATAAATCAAATCAAATCAAATCAATTATTTCTTTGCAAACGTGGGTAAATAATTGGTACATAGACGTTGTCATAGAAGTTAGTTCTCCATGTTCTACCGTTACATGGACATGCAAATAATAATAATAATAATACAAGCTTCAACCATTGATGCTGTCCCGCCGCGGTCCAATCATGGTGTTGAAGAAGACGATGATAGGGTTACCACAGTAAGTAGCCAGTACAACGCCCGATTGAGGAGCGCACTGGAGGATGCGTTTCGCGAGTATAGATCCACTTCGATCGAACTTAGACCCCGATTACCACGCCTACCTATGCACAAAAAAAATAGGGCGCTGGTATGTG
Organism: Brachylomia viminalis; assembly: GCA_937001585.2. NCBI lineage: Eukaryota > Metazoa > Arthropoda > Insecta > Lepidoptera > Noctuidae > Brachylomia > Brachylomia viminalis. The sequence continues at coordinate 4,107,874 of OW443302.2, read as the reverse complement.
CCCTCGACTCGCAGCTGAAGAATGTGTTCGAGAGCAGCAAGGATCTCGTTGATACACACTCGATTCTGTATTGTGCGGCTGTTGCGGCATGTCGTTTAGCTAATGTCAAGTTTCCAAACTATGACGGAGCTACTCGACCAAAACCAGCTGTACCAGCCTGGCAGTGCAGGATCGAGCGTCGTATCGATGGGACCAGGGTACTTATCGGCAAACTATACTGCTTCAGGGAGGGCAATACACGACCACGAGTGATGCGCTTTGTAAGACGGGCATTCGCGGGGACTGGAATCAGCCCTCGAGAATACATGTCCCATGTCACAGAGCGCATCGACTTCCTGAAGCAGAAAGTTTGTGCATGGGCGAGCCGTATTCGGCGGTATAAGCGACGGGTTGATCGATACACGCAAAATCGCATGTTCCAGAGCGATGAGAGGTGGGTGTACAGAGCTTGGGAGCGACTTGAACAAAATGTGACAGACGTGTGCCGCCCGGATGACGCCGCCACGAGAACATTCTGGTGCAACATCTGGTCGGTACCCGTCTGTCACGCTGAGGCTGGCTGGATACGAGTGGTCGAGCGAATGTGTGAAACCATACCAGAAATGGGAGCAGTCCTAATTACGCCATTAGACGTTGCCAGAGCGGTCCGTCCGTTACCGAACTGGAAATCTCCGGGACCGGACGGATTGCACAACTTTTGGTTAAAATGGCTAATTAGTTCACACATTTGCCTGGCATCTCAGTTCCAGTCATCCTTAGAGTCTGGGTCGCTACCACAGTTTCTAACAACAGGCGTTACCCACCTGCTCCATAAATCAGGTAGTGCCACGGAACCCAAGAATTATAGACCAATTACGTGTTTATCGACGGTCTATAAACTTCTTACATCCATTCTGAGAGCGAAAATTAATACGCACATTAGCAATAATATGATTATGTCTGCCTCTCAAAATGGATGTAGAAACGGGTCCCGCGGTACTAAGGAGCTACTCCTCATCGACATGGCCATTAGCCAACAGGTTCGTCGATCCCGCAAGGATCTGTCAACATGCTGGATAGATTATAAGAAGGCCTACGACTCGGTGCCGCATACGTGGCTCATGAGGGTGCTGGAGTTGTACAAGATTGATGCAACTCTACGCACTTTCCTAGAGTCGTGTATGGGGCAATGGAGGACGGTTCTTCGCTATCCAGGATGTCGACAGATCCAGGGGAATGATGAGCCTGTATGGATTAAACGGGGAATATTTCAGGGCGACAGTTTGAGTCCACTTTGGTTCTGCTTAGCCCTGAATCCTCTAAGTACGCTACTGGAGGATTCAGGTCTAGGTTATCGGTTGAGGAGAGGTGGTCAGGTCATATCTCACCTTCTCTACATGGATGATTTGAAACTCTTTGCCCCCAACAAATTGCGACTGATGGAGCTACTGAAGGTAACTGAAACTTTCAGTAGCGCCATCAGGATGGAATTTGGTGTGGACAAATGTGCGGTCATGCATGTAAAGCGAGGGGAGATTGTTGAATCCGTGGGAACCCAACTCACGGATTCCACAAACCTTAGAGCCCTCTCCGCATCCGAAACCTATAAGTATTTGGGTATGTCGGAAGCTTTAGGCATCAATGTTACTGACATGAAGCAATCGTTGAAGGAACGCTTCTTTGGCCGCCTGAAAAAAGTACTTAATAGTCAACTTTCAGGCGGAAACAAGGTGCGTGCCTTCAACGGTTGGGTCATGCCGGTTTTGATGTACTCTTTCGGCATACTCAAATGGACTCAGACTGAACTCGACGCCCTGGATAGGAGGGTCCGTACACTACTGACCGCAAATCGGATGCATCACCCACGTTCTTCGGTGATGAGACTGTACATCCCGCGGAAGTGCGGTGGTCGAGGCTTTTTAAATGCGAAGACCCTCCACAACCGCGAGGTCTGCAGTCTCAGGGAATATTTTTTAAAAGCTGAAATGGGTATGCACCGTGATGTGGTAGCAGTAGACAAGGGACTCACCCCGCTCTCCATGGCTAAAGAGAACTGGCGCAAACCTGTAGTACTTACTACCGATGACCGCAGGGAGGTATGGCAAAGCAAGGAGCTTCACGGGCGCTTCTACCGGGCTCTTCACCAACCCGGTGTAGACTTCTTAGCGTCCGTATCCTGGCTACGTTTTGGTAACCTTTTCGGGGAAACTGAAGGTTTCGTCTGTGCAATTATGGACGAAGTTATCTTGACGAATAACTACCGGAGACATATTATGAAAGACGGGACGGTTGACGTGTGTCGGGCATGCCACCGTCCAGGTGAATCCATCAGACATATTATCTCTGGTTGTTCTCGTCTGGCTAACGGCGAGTACTTGCACAGGCTTAACCAAGTAGCCAGGATTATTCACCAGCAACTTGCTTTAAAATATAAACTTGTGGATACCGAGGTACCGTATTACAAGTATGCGCCCGACCCAGTTCTCGAAAATGACCAAGTCACGTTGTACTGGGATCGATCTATCATTACTGACAGGACTATTGTCGCCAATAAGCCTGATATAGTGGTGATAGATCGATTAGCGCGCCGCACAATGATTATCGATGTTACCATTCCACATGACGAGAACCTCGTGAAAGCTGAGAAAGAGAAACAAATTAAATATCTCGACTTAGCACACGAGGTTGTTGACATGTGGAATGTAAGCTCGGCTGTCATTGTGCCGATTGTCGTATCGGCCAATGGCCTGATGGCCGAAAGCCTCGATCAACATCTTTCGAGGCTCTCGTTAGGCGGTTGGATCAAGGGCCTGATTCAGAAGGCAGTACTCCTTGATACGGCTCGTATCGTGAGAAGGTTCCTGTCTCTGGAGCCCTAACCACCGGTAGCTTGGACCCTGCTCCTGATACCGGCAGACCACTATTTTTATATTTTTAAATGTTTTTTATAAAAATATTTAAAAATGTATTTATATGTATGAAAATAAATAAACGGAATAATAAAGTAATATAATTTTAATTAGAATATTATTATAATTTCATTTTACAAAATAATATCAAATCATTTGACTCACAATAAATTGAAAATGTCATCTTAATATATATTACATCAAATGTCACTGGCTACAATATTAAGTATGACAATGGATACGATACAAACCTGTTTTAATTAAATAAAAATAAGAAAATAAATAATGTATTTTATCAAAAAGTCCAATTACATTTTAGTTTTAATTATTATTGCAAAGTGCAAGTCAGGAATAATAAACTGAAAACAAGAAAAGTACCAAGAGATCAATCATACAGTCATTTAAAATTGCAACAACTTAGGTCCCACAGATGTTTTCCGATAAGAACTCCGAGATAAAAAGAAATGGAAATGTAAATTATATGGTTGCAAATTGGCTTTGACCACTTTGGCTTTAATACTGGAATTTAGCTGCATCCAGTTAAACTGGAAGCCGACCACAACAAAGTTGTTAAAAGGCAGGCAGATGATGATGAACTAGCTTTGGCAAACGCGCAACGAGAGGATTTAAATAAGCTGGAAAAAATAAATAAAACGTCGCTAGCTATAAAACTAAAACTTATTTCGTGGGGAAAAGATAAGCGAAGCAGCAAGGTTGGTAGTGGAATTGACTACCAAAAGTGCGTCAAAGGCCAAATTAAACGCAGCAAAATCTAACCTAGGCATGTATTTGACTATAGTCTTGTCTCAGTCACACGGTCCCACAAAAAAAAAGGTAAATCGCCTCAACATCCCACTTACGCTACAGAACTATATTTGCATGTCGTACCTACAATACTACCCAACCCTTCTGAACCGGTTGAATGTTAGCCAAATGGCGCCGTACCTGGATTTGGTACACAACCAGTTTCTCTAAACACCTACCCAAGCTCCCGTTCAAACTAAAATGTATGAAACTACTGAAGTTGTTTATGTAGTGAGGGGTCAAGTAAGGGTGGTTAGTGAAACGTAAATCATAATCTCTGGATTCGGGTCGAAATGCTGATGTTGGGGTCGTATAAGAAAGTGCAAGCGATTTTTGGTGTCGTTTAGTTACAGTTTGAATGGTGTAGTGTCCTGTTGGTATGTGGACTATTTATATAGATGAGGAGACCGTTTTAGAAGTTTTGTTTTGCTTCGTTTTAAAAGTCTTGTTGACGGATAGATTGACCCATACAATAGTTAGTTACTGAAAACGTTTCTAAAGCGTCGTGAGTCTGCAAAATCTGTATTTCACACTGAGCAACGCCCATCTGACTCAAGATTACGCGGACTTACTTACAGAAATAAGGTTTAAATATGCTTTGAAAAGCGCGAAAAACTCAAGCGATTTGCAACAAATGTAAAATTGCAGACCATTTAATCCACGCGGTAGTTGCCAAATAAAAACTACAGTTAAATTGGAAAATACCAGTCATAACTCAACCAATAAAACTCCAAACGCAAGCTAAAATAAACTAATAGTTACGTACTGGAGAAATTCTCATCCCGAGCTGACAAATGTTACAATTCCAGTGTATAAAACTAAAAATAAGAAAACACATCGCTTCTATTTGTAACTGTTGAACCAAATGATAAATATAGAGCAGGAGCATCACTATTGATCCGGAGGATTCCCGGAGTAATAATAGAGAGCATTATGCCTCATCCTTATTCTGTACCGATGGACAACAAATATAATATTTTGTTTGGACGAATGAAAGTTTACTCGAAAAATTAAATGTTATGTAGATCGCAGAGAAAATAGCTTACGTTTGAAAGCTATCGGACTATCTGTTGGGCGCCAAGTCTCTCCATTTTGAGTTTTTGACAGATTGTCCATAAAAAAGCTGTCAAAAACCCACAATGGTGAGACCATAGCAACGTTTGTAAATTAGTAGATTTAGGCCCTTGCATTAATGAATGCTTCAGCGTTGCCATTAACGATACAATCAACAGAACAAATCGGTGCAATTAGGCAAACCGAGTGAATGTTAAGAAGCTGATGTACCTTTTTTTTTTTGCTGGTGTGGATAATCCGAATCCGAAAAAACGATCGTACATAAGTACTTAAGTATTTGCGGGAGGATCTTACGTTTCCGCGACCCCCGGCGTAGGTGTGAGATGGAACACCGGGGTGGTTTTTAGTCAGTAAGAGTTTGACAGACCCCGCCGCCCGCCCCAGCGCGGTGGACATCCATGAGGATTTACAAACCCGGAAAGAAAAAAAAAAGGTACTAAGGTAAGACCATAAGAACGCTGCTTACTATCCTTCTAACTTATAAAATCCTTAAGTTAACTTTTCCGACGCCCACCAACACAAAGATGAACTAATGCTGGAATAATTAACTCATACAACAATCAGTCACGAAACTGGCGGCCTCCTCCCTAAGCACGAAGTCCGTCGCTTCAGCCGAAGTTACGGACGTTTCCTCGGGCGCCCGAACTAAAAATTAATGACAAAGTGTTTAGACAGTTGTCCTTACTCCCGATGTGTTTCTGCCCGTCCGGAAAAGTTAATTAATCGGGAGTAGGGTTCATTTTTATGTATCGAACTACTTTCGGACGGGCCCGTATCCTCGTTGACGGACTTAGAGCCCCCTGTTTATGCCTCATTTACACTAGGTAGAGTTCCATCGTCTCCAGAATACGCCTCCACTGAACGCCGCGACAGTCATCCGAATGTCAATTAACAACACTTAGCACAGCTTCGGTGTTAATGCAGCTTTATATAGGTAACACGGATTTCGTGTTCGTGTAAAACACTGATAGCACGCATTATGATCCTGTGATTTGGCCGGTATTGGCCGGTAATGAGCTCCATGTTATAGTAGGCGCGACCGGGCATCGTTGCGATAGTGGGTTTTCAATAACATAGTGTTGAGAAAGTTCTACTTCACAGATATAGACGATAAAAACCTGACTTGCTTGACCTTGGAAATAGCAAACAAAAAGTAGTTGCATCACAGAGTAAATAAAGGACTATTCACTTATTTACTTGAGTATAAAACAAGGAGTCAGAAAGGTCCTCCTGGTATACTATAACTATTGTCATTTATTCTTCAGCTTCTCCAGATTTCGGGTAGTCTGATCAAATCTCTGAACAATTAATATAATATAAATGCTTGCCATCACTATTAGATAAGTTCAGCACGAGATAGCAACAACTAAAAAGTCGACAAAAGATTTTCTGAACCCGCGAGTTTTTTTTAACCTGTATTTTATCACTTCTGGGCAAAGGTCTCCCCACAGCTTTCCACTCTTCCCTGTGTGTTGCCTTTTCCGGCCAATCTCCCATAAACGCCTCTAAGTCATCGAGTTATTAATTAGACAAATAAAAACAAACTGCCACTACACGCCACTAAAACACTAGTCCATTCACTCAACATGAAAAAGCACGCAACTTGTGACATCCAACCCTTTGTCCGCCGCGGGCCGTACGAATAGTGCGAGTATCGATTGAGTGCGAGTGAATAATGCACGCGCCGTACGTCGGTGTCCGCCACCATCCACTGCCGTCCTACGTCCGTCCGCCGGTCAATTAGTCGCTTCGCACTGCACTCGCTGTTACCGTATTGTTTTTGATGCCAGCTTTATCTGGCGGAGAAGTGGGTTTTTAACTGAATTGCTTTTCTGTGCTATTTGTGGTATAAATAATGACTAGTTTGACGAGGTTTTGTGCGTTTTCATCTGAGTGAAACTACTAGATCAGGATACGAGTGAAAAGACGCACGATTGGCTGAACCGAGTTGAAATACAATCAAAATATAAAGGCATAACCAACAACTAAACTAATAACTTTATAATTTATTGTATTGGATCATTGAGTTCCCTTCAAAATGGTTGAGCTGAATGGTGCTGATCCATACGTCATGTTCGTGAACGGGCGCCGTCAGTAGGCACTGGTCATTTCTTAGCTGCCACGGCTTATTTTAATTCCATAATTGTTTTTATCTTTTTATTACGGACGCTTTTAACGTGCACGTCTTTCTACATCGTTCTCACATGTATAATTACAACATGAATGATGTAACCACTCTATTGTAACAATATTTTGATTTAAAAGAGTGTCCATGGAGTTTCTTGCCGGTTCTTCTCCATAGGTACCTACTACGCTTTGGAATGGGCAACTAGCTTCATCTTTCTGACTGACCGACCCCTTGACAATTCAAAAGTGCCTGTAATTGGTTTATTTGAAATAAATGCTTTGAGTTTGAGTTTGAGTTTTGAATAAAAAACACTTATGTATACTATACCCATGTTTGCAAGGAAATAAATGATTTAAGTTGATTTTGATTTGATTTGAATGTAGAGACTAATGTATGGCTGTTTAAGAAACCCCCTTCGCTCTTTAGCACTAGGTTGCAGATTCAATAACTTTGCATGGGTAGGTAATGCGAGTTTGCATGTCAAATACATGCATTACTTGTAAATCGACGTATATCCGTCAGGAGCTGATAGGAGGGCCAAAATGCAACAAATTGAAACCCGCCATATGTATGGCCAAAATTCAATAGTTTTCGAGATATTTGAATTTTAAGGGATTTTTGATATTTACCCAAAATTTTACATTTAATTCCAAATAATAAAAAAAATACTACATAATGAATAAAAAATTATATCGTTGCTGGCACTTCAATTAAGTTATGAACATAATATTAAAAGTACATAATTCAACAAAATAATTAAAATGATAAAAAAGTGGTTTTAGTTATATAACTTTTTATATTTTATTTTTTATTTGGAATTTCGGCCATACATATGGGGGGGGGGGGGGCATATGTATGGCCGAAATTCAATAGTTTTCGAGATATTTAAATTTTATGGGTTTTTCGATATTTACCCAAAATTTTACATATTATAAGTAATTCCAAATAAAAAATAAAATATAAAAAGTTATATAACTAAAACCACTTTTTTTCATTTTAATTATTTTGTTGAATTATGTACTTTTAATTATGTTCATAGCTTAATTGAAGTGCCAGCAACGATATAATTTTTTTATGGTACCCATTCATTATGTAGTATTTTTTTTATTATTTGGAATTAAATGTAAAATTTTGGGTAAATATTAAAAATCTCTTAAAATTCAAATATCTCGAAATCTATTGAATTTTGGCCATACATATGGTGGGTTTCAATTTGTTGCATTTTAGCCCCCCTATCAGCTCCTAACGGATATACATCGAATCACAAGTAGGTAAACCTGTATAGTAGTGATAGTTATGGTAGATAGTTTTCTCTGTCTACATACGTACCAGTAGTTACCAAACCTATTAAATTGAGCCAACAGGTTAGAACTTCACATGTTACATACGACGCCGCCTGTCACCGCGTTTCAAGTGCATTAATTGCTGCGTGACATACGTTTGACAAATGCCTTTTTTTTTTACGATGGGATATCATCAAATGACCCCTCCCGCTCTGGGTGGAGCGGAAGGGAGTGTCAGACTCTTACTGACTAAAACCCACCCGTGTTCCTTCCTTGGCCCTTTATGTTCCGGGTCAGCGGTACCCCTTTCGGATGATCCCGCTTTCCCGGCAGGCTTGGGCCCTAGTGGGCCCTCTCTTCGATGCTGACATCTCTTTGAGGCGTGCGTGGAACACGTACGTGCCGTCCAGCACGGGCCTGGTCCTGATCGGACGGTGAGGTACCCATTACTCACCGCCCGCAGGCCCGCGCCTACGGTGGCCGGGAGTCGTCACGCGGCTCCCGACGCCCGGAGCGTCCACCGCGGCGGCTTGGACGGGAGACTCTCTCCCTCTCCCGTCCCGCCACCTCCTTCGCTAGCATGACTGCTTCGCAAAAGGAGGCGACTGCCTCCCACTCCCCCTCACTCCGGACCATGGCTTGAACCAGGCCGGGCGTGAGAGGTCGCCGCCGCTGCCGGTCGCCTCTACGAGGACACGGCGGTGCTCCGCCCATGCAGGGCAGGCCCCCACCGTATGCTCCACCGTGTCCTCGGGGCGATCATCGCAGTGGTGACACCCGGGCGTTTCCGTGTCCGGTGAGGACCTGCGTCAGGCGGTAGGTGAGGACGCCGTGACGTTGACACATGCCTGCCATCTCATAATAGACAACGCATTATTGCAATAAATTAACGTAACAGCATTAGGTACAGGAAAGGATTTTCGACTTTTCTAATAATATCCATATGATTCATAATTAATATTATAAATGTGAAAGTAACTCTGTATATTTTTCGTCTGTCTGGTCCCTTTTTATGCCATAATGGCTGAACGGATTAAGGGGACTACATGACCTAAACGCAATTTTTATAATGCCTAAAAGTATAAATGAGCAGTAAACAAAATCAGAAAAATATAATATAATCTTTGGGATTTATGCTAGTTAGATACTGTGTTAAAAACATAATACAAGTAATTTTTTTTCTTTCAACGATTAAATACCATACTAATATACATGCAATCATTTTGGTTTTTTTTTTCTTCTAGCAACATATTAACGTGATGGTGTTTTAATTTTTTAGTCCAATCAATAAATTATTTGTAAATAGAGAATTGCTTTATATCTTGCAATAAATTACCAGCTTTCTGTCATTGCGCTTCTCTTTCTTTTCAATGCAGTCCAACAGTGACCGCGCTTTAGCTGCTGTCAGCCCCTTAACATAAAATTTGGCACGTACATAGGATACTTTTTATCTTGGTAGTACGTTCCCATAGGATTATTTCCGACCTCCACACGGACGAAGCCATGGGCAAAAGCTACTGTATAATATAATAGTTATAGGTACTTGCAGAAGCACCACCCATCCTACAAATTATAGTGTCACAAGAATCATAAATTGATTGAAAGAAGCAGCTGAATAGAACTTTTAATAGAACAACGAACTATTAATAAGATTATAAACTTCGTAAGTTCATCACGGTTCAGTAAATCTCACAAAGCTTCCACTCAACCACGCAACTACAGGGTGCTCTCGCAATGCATCGCACACGTCATTGAGCACGACGTGGCATTATAGCACACGACGTGTCGCGTGCATTGAATGCGAACAGGCAGCGTGACACGATATTAACGTAAAGTCACAATTCAGTCACCGTTTTGATTAGATTTTTGTTTGTCGCAACTCGTAGGGCAAAAACACATCGGGCTTAGGGACAGCTATCAAATCGAGTTGTCATTCATTCTTAGTTTGGAAACCGAACTAATCTTATATCCATAAGCGATGTGGGGTAGGAAACGCCCGTAACTTCGGCCGGAACCTCGGACTTCGTGCACAGGGAGTCGACCCATGGTTGTCTGGGGTAAAATCAATGGCACTGTCCTCCGTACTAGTAATCACTGTATTACGGTAGGACAGTCCTCCTCTTTCTTGACCACTATATTATTACCTCTACAAGAACTTCGAAATTGCTCTTAACACTTCATAAATATTTACATTAAAATGGATAAGTATATGGGCATTTATTTGAAGTTAATATTGTAACTTCGTGAGGAAACCGGCATGCCCTAGAACCAAAAAAAAATCGAAGACATGTGACATCTGCCAACCCACATTGGGCCCGCGTGATGGATTACGGCCCACACCCTCTCACTAAGAGGAGGCCTGTGTCCCAGCAGTGGGAACATTATAGGCTGATTATGTTTATGCTCCATAGGACAATCTAGGGTCTAGACAAAATTTAACTTATTGCAACTTTAATTATATAGTTAAGTTAGTTATTTTTATGACATTGATTTACATTCTGTGATTACTTTAACTCACACACTGACATATTACTTGTTTACATAATTTGGGAAATCGTATACTTTTACAATGTTTGTAAATATGTGAACACCATGTATCTATCACTTAATTAACTTATTTATCATTGCTACGTTTATTAAATTCTTTTTACCTATTGTGGTAGGGTAATTTTTTATTATAGGTGCATCGTCTTCACATAAAATTATATAATTAATGTATACAAAATATTGTAACACATTTTAAAAGAGTAACGATGGAGTTTCTTGCCCATTCTTCTCCATACGAAACTACCTTTTGGAAGGGGCGACTAGAATCAATTCTATTTAAATGTAAATGTTGACGTTCAAAAGTGCCTTTTATGTGCCTATTTGAAATAAATGTTTAAAATTAGAGATTTAGAGTTTTAAAATTAATAGAAACGTACCTCAAGAACCGCACTCAATTTACACAAATTAATAGAATTAATAGTAGAACTAAGATGGAGGAGACATTTTTATCAGGGGGACGTGAAATTCAGTACGGTGTCCCACAGGGAGGCGTATTAAGCTCACTACTTTTCATTATATACATTAATGACCTTCCGAACGCGAATTCAAACCCAATGACACTCTTTGCTGACGACAGCACCGTTGCAATTAAGTGTAATGACAGAACATCTTACGAGCATGATATAAACAGTAGCCTTAATGCAATCATTCAATGGTTAGATAGTAACAATCTGAAGGCGAACATTGGGAAAACAAAAATAATGCATTTCAGTCAGCGTATAAATGCAGGTACACCTAAGATTAACTATAAGGGTGAACCTGTAGCTGAAGTCCTATTAACAAAATTTCTTGGGCTTACTCTGGATAATAAGTTAAATTGGAAATCCCAGATTGAAAGATTATGCAAAAGATTAAATAAATCAGTATATGCCCTACATGAACTTAGAAAGGTCTCAAATATAAATACGTTGTTAGCGGCTTATCATGGTTTGGTTGCTTCAGTACTGAGGTATGGTGTAATTTTCTGGGGAAATTCGACAGATATTGACATAATTTTTAAAGCACAAAAACGGTGCTTAAGGGCTATGTTTGGGCTTCAAATGGTCGAAACCTGTAAACCGTTTTTCCAAGAGTATAAGATTCTGACTCTCCCAAGTCTGTATATCTATGAGGTCTCATTATTTGTGAAAACCAATAAAAACATATTTAAATTAGCATCAGAAATAAATAATAGGCAACAACGGGACGCACTACGCCTCTATGTACCCCGAACATGTACCTCTTTAATGTACAAGAGTGTGTTCCATATGGCTCCTGTAATCTTCAATAAATTACCTAAAGAAATAAGGGCAATGAATACGGCCCTATTTAAGAAAAGTCTAAAAAAAAATCTGGCTAATAAATGCTACTATAACTTGAATGACTTCCTCAATGATAATTTTGCAAAATTATAGACCTCACAGTGACATCAAGTAAAATCAATTATTCAATGAATTCTGCATGTATCGCTTAATAACTAATTTTGACATTGACATTGAAATAATTTAAATATTTTTATTATTTAATGAATAATTTATTCTCCACTATGACTATGATTCGTGCTTATTTCATCTAATTTTATTTATTTCAATGTCTATTTTGATTAATTGATGAATAACTATGACTGTATAAATTTTTTGCATGCCTTATGGTAGAATCACTTGAAACATGTCATTCTTATAACACCATTGTAACAGTGTTCAGCAAAAATAAATGATTTGATTTGATTTGATTTGTCAAATTAGATTTTAAGAACAAAAAAAAAAAAAAAAATGCTTTGACTTTGCTATTCTAACTTTTACAATATTTAAATCACAACTAACTATCTACACTAGACTATAGAAATAAATACAAAAACAAAAGGACACTTAGGCGTCGATGAACTCGTCCGCATCGCGGCTATTATCCGGAAACGTGCCCAGAAGACCGGCAGCATTGCCACGTTGAATGGCAATGCTAATTCTATGGCCAAAGAACCAAGCCCTCTGGTGGATGTGTCGGCGAGCGACCAGTCGGCGAGAAATTTTCTTAAAAAAAGGAGACGCTCACTCGGGCCTGATGATAACTATATTATATTTTTAAGTTTGTGATTGTAATTCTATTTGATGGTGTCCATTTAAGGTGTAGTGTGAGTAGTTCAGATCAGGGCAGGAAAATTATGGTTGTAAGAAAATTATAAACATTTAGTTAATTACCGATTTATTTGTATATTAACCCTTTTTTATGATTGTGTATATAAATAAACAACTGGAACGGATCGAATATAGTTAAATGTTCGTTATGGAAAAAAAAATACAAAAAATTAAATTTAACTATTTTCTGTCATTCTTTGTCAAATTAAATTTTAAAATGAGTAGCAAAAATATAAGTAGGTGGTACTATGACAAATATATTATCTAAGCGTGTTGATTACAGCAATTATCCCTCTCGACCTTTACTTGATAGTAACCCTATGTTCAGCAAAAGACCTTCTCAGGTTGACATGAATATTCCATCCTGACGGAGTCATCACCAATTTATGTCAACCCACCTCTAACAATATCTCCGTTCAACCTAAACTCGAATACCTGCTTGTGAATTTATATACAGGATACAGGAATATTGAATAAATGAGCCTTCCACGAAAACCGAGGCCGGATTGATAAGGCGAAGTAATTAATTTTTCATCTCGGCCGTGTGGTATTGTCCCTAAGCCTCTCGTTAGTAATTCTGTGTGTACAAAATCGTGCGTAACAGTTGGCGGGTTGACGAAACTCGGACGGACCGTCTCGCCTGGTCTCGCGTCAATTATAAATGGTTGGGAAACTCATATTTTGAGGGTGTTTGTATTAGAGTGTTGTTTTTTAATGACCGACGAAAAATTTCAACGCAGGGTGGTTGAGAATTGGGCACGCCACAATTGCGGCGATAAGTCCCCTCTTTGAGGAGTGGCTAGAGAGGCGCCACGGCGTCCTCACCTTCCGCCTGACGCAGGTCCTCACCGGACACGGTTGTTTCGGGAGGTTCCTGTTCCGGATAAGGCGGGAGGAAACGCCCGGGTGTCACCATTGTGTGGATCGCCCGGAGGACACGGTGGAGCATACGGTGGAGGTCTGCCCAGCTTGGGCGGAGCACCGCCGTGTCCTCGTGGAGGCGATTGGCGGTGGCGATCTCTCGCGTCCGGCCTTGGTCCAGGCCATGGTACGGAGCGAGAGGGCTTGGGAAGCCGTCACCTCCTTCTGCGAAGCAGTAATGTTCACGAAGGAGGAGGCGGAACGCGTGAGGGAGAGGCAAAGTTTGCGCCCTCACGCCCCTAGCCGCCGCAGGAGACGCCCTGGGCGTCGGGAATCGCAGGCCGATTCCCGGCCACCGTAGGCGCGGGCCTGCGAACGGCGAGCAATGGGCAGCTCGCCGTTCGATAAGGACCAGGCCCGGGTCGACGGCGCGTTGTGTTCCACGCGCGCCTCAAAGAGATGTCAGCACCAATGACGGGGTTTGCTAGGACCGATGCTTGCTAGGGTTGCGGAAAAGTCCAAGAGGGTTACCGTGGCCCCTGGCACAGGCAACTGAAGGAACACGGGTGGGTTTTAGTCAGTAAGAGTCTGACACGCCCTCCTGCTCTGCCCAGAGCGGGAGAAGTTATTTGATGATTTCCCACCCTCAAGAAAAAAAAAAAAAAAAAAGGGTGGTTGAGAATCATTTAGTGAATCCATGGTAATGTCGAGGTCTCTGCCACCTAGTATATTTTTCCATTTAAGACTTATGTAACATATTAAAATATTTACGTCTTTATTGTTTAGTCAACAACATAAATATCCAAATGTGCGGATCCAAAAGTAACGGAGCTGTCTATGCAAATTCTGAAATTCATCTATAAACGTTGTAGTGCTTCCAATGAAAGCCATTGTTATCTCAGAAGACAGACAACAGCAACACAAACAATAGTCTCAAATAACCAAGTAACGAACCAAATTATTCCGTATATATAATATAATATATTATAAATTATTATAATAGTCATAATAGATATGCGCGGATGATATGGTGTTGCTGAGCCCATCGATTGGTGCGTTACGCAAACTTTTGCGGATTTGTGAGTCATATACGGGGGCCCATGGGCTCATTTACAACGCTAAAAAGAGTGAATTTGTAATCTTCAAAGCCGGTACCAAATGTTACTCATCCGTACCTCCTGTCACTCTTTGCGGCATTCCTTTAAAAAGGGTGCAGCGTTTCAAGTACTTGAGCCACTGGGTTTCTGACGACTTGTCTGACAATCTGGACATTGACAGGGAGCGCAGGGCGCTGTCTGTCCGGTGTAATATGTTGCTCGCAGGTTTGCGCGATGTACTAGACTTGTGAAGGTGACTTTATTTAAGGCATATTGTCAGTCGTTTTACACGTGCAGCCAGTGGACCTACTTTACGCAGCGGGCGTACAGCGCACTGCGCGTACAGTACAACAATGCCTTCAGGATACTGTTAGGGCTGCCGCGGTTTTGTAGTGTTTCGACTATGTTTTCTGAGGCGCGGACCGATGATTTTTTCGCGATCATAAGGAAGCGCAGCGCTTCACTATTGAGTCGCCTACGAAGCAGCTCGAACAGTCTCCTGAGGGTGTTGTCCGAGCGGTGGGACCTGTCCCTGATACAGAGGTGGATGCAGCTTCATGTTAGCGCGTCTCTTCGTATTATTTGACATGCGTTTAGTTTATTTTTTAATGTGTAATGTTCTTTATATATTTTATTTAACTGTGACATTGGATAAGTAATGTAATGTGTAATTTTATTTGTTGCTGTTTATTTTAATGTAATTTGTTTTTATTTGATTGAATTTTTTAAATAATTTATGGACATGTCTGAAATAAATAAATAATAATAAATAGGCATCATCACCCTGTAATGTTTCCACTGCTGGGACATAGGCCTCTTCTCGGTGTGAGGGAGTGGGCCGTAATCTAGCAAGCGGTTTGGTAGATGTCACATATCTTCGATTTTTTTGGTTCTAGGACATGGTTTCCTCACGATGTTTTCCTTGACCGTTTTGAGAGCAATGGTGATGAAATAATTTACACAAAGTAAAGCGCCTGTCTGGGTTCAAACCTACGACCTGCAACTCGTAAGTAGCGGCCGTTACCACTGGGCCACCACTGCTCACTGCTCAATAAATTATTATAATTTAATAATTAATATCAATTATTTTATATATTATTATAAATTAAAGTCGCTTTTCGTGTCTTTCTGTGTGACCACCTTGTTCTTATAAACTACGCAACGAAATTTGATGCGGTTTACACCATCATTTAGAGAATTTATTCCGGAACGTTTAAATGTATAATGCATGCAATGGTTTTGCCTAATGCTATTTCTACGTTTAGCGTTATGCTAAATAGCCTATATAACCTTCCTCGACAATTGGGCTATCAAATGCAAAACATTTTTTTCAAATACGACTGGTAGTTCCAGAGATTAAACAAACAAACAAACAAACAAAAAACAACCAAACTTTTATTAGTTGGAATAGATAAATACATCTAAATATCTTTATTAAATAATAATAACTTATGTTAGATACATAGATTATACCAATAATAAAGCAATTCAGACGTATTTTAAAGTCGTAAAAACCGTGCGAAGCAGAGTCGAGTCGCTAGTTAAAAATAATTGATAAACGTTTCAAAATTCGAACTACATGCTTCAAACCGCAAAAACAAATTGCGAAAGAATTCGCAAAATCCTGGCTGGTCGGTAATCAAGCAAGAGTAGGTACATGAAAAACGCGAAGTGTATCGACGAACGGAAGTTTTGACTGTGGGGAGGCGCTCCAAAAATCCTCTATCAAAAAGTTGGACGTGTCAATGGACGTGCAAATTAGATTTGTTAGTGGATGCTCCAACTGTTACGTGTCACGTCACCGACGAAAAATCGAGAGGGTTAGATAAACGTGGTTTAAGCATTCACAACGTCACAGGTATGGACGCGCATGTGGAGGGGTGAAACTTACGTAGACTGTATGTAGATACCTATACAATGTGAGGACTGAGGATTGTCACTGTATATTGCAAACCTTCCAGTAAGTTGGATTAATTTTAAATGAGGAAGGGTAAGTATACAAGAGCAGACGGAAATAGATCTACGATACAGTCAAGGAAATTAATTGCTTATCCAATTGATACACTAAGCCAATTTGCTGTGTTATAGCCATTTCATACAACTGTCATAGAATGACATTTGCGATTTGATTATACGGAAAGCTTAAGTTTGTAATTCATTTTCAGTTCAGTTCATTCATTTGTTTTACAAAAAAGGGCAATTCGTTCAATTTATAAATTAAGTCCCAGACACTCCCTCAGAGAAAAATTTAAAGAGATTAATATAATGACTGTGCCTTCTCAGTATATTTATGAAAATCTTTTGTATGCACATAAAAATATTAATCTGTTTAAAAAATACAGTGATATCCATAGTATAAATACTAGGAACAAACACAAATTTGTTGTTCCTACAACCAGGCTCAAGAAAATAGGTGGCTCGTTTAGATGTCAATGTATACATTTTTATAATAAACTTCCTAGCCACATTCAAGAACTAAGCCTTAATAAATTCAAATCTTTTATAAAAAGGAAACTATGCCAGAAAGCCTATTATACTGTCAAATACTTTATTGAGGACAAAAAGGCTTGGGAGTGAGCTGTTCCAATAAAACACAGGGAATGTTGATTTATTTTATTGTTTTTTTTTGCTAACTATTGTACTTTTAATCTTTGCTATAAGTATCTATATTTTTTTACATATACAATGACATGAATATTTACTGTATAAAGCATTATATTATTTTAATTGTTGTGAATGTGAGGACTATGTGGGTTATTATTCCAGTTTTAATCATGTTCTGGCAGTTTGAGTAGTTTATGTGGCCTACCCAAATGTCCTTTCTTTGGTATTGTTCGTCGAATCGTTGAGCTCCTTAAGTTCTGAGTCGAGCTGCACGGTTACTGACAAATGCGTGCACTGTCTGGACAGGTCCACTCAATCTGTGTGGTTCTTTTCTCAAAAGTCCATTTCAGACACCAATCTGCATGGTCCTCAATGATTATGTCCGGATTTTATTTAAACATTGACATTAATGAATTTTATATACATATACTATGACAAGAGTATTTACTTTGTAAAGTATTATGCTATTATTTTAACTATTGTGAATGTGAGAACTATGTTGGTCATTGCTTTTTTTTTTTTGTATTTTTACTCTTAGTGTAATCATGATCTGGCAGTTTGAGTAACTTGTGCGGCCTACTCAAATGTCCTTTCTTTGGTACTGTTCGTCGAATCGTTGAGCTCCTTAAGTTCTGAGTTGAGCTGCACGATTGCTGACAATTGCGTGCACTGACTGGACAGGTCCACTCAATCTGTGGGGTTCTTTCCTCAAAAGACCATTTCAGACACCGATCTACATAGCCTTCACATGATCTGACCAAGATTCTGTCTGGACTTTAAAAGAGACTGTGACCTCTGAGTTTGTTTCGGCCTTTCTTCTCAGAGTAGTCAGATAGGAAACGCCGACCTCATCTAGTTTAAAAAAAAAATATGATTGACGTGTAAAAGTGTTTGTAAAAACCTACTTACAGAAATAAAATCATTTATCATTTATCATTAATTTGTTAACAATTAATTTCCCTGATTTTACCACACGTGCTTCAACTTGAATGCTTGCTTATTCTTTTCAGACAAGTGTTTATTTATTTTATTTTATTTATTGTGTTCGTCCAGTTAGAACACAAATTACAGATGCATTGCAGTACAGACTCATTGATTCAATAGTGAAAAACTCGCCGTTTGGCTCCTCGCCTAATTTCCAGGCTTATCGCTAATAACCTCGCACCCGTCCATTCAATACAATACACAGAAAACTATGTTCTAGCACATAGTTACTAAGCACTGTTGTTCAGCTTAACATGGTCTAATGTTGTAACTTATATTCAGCCGCCATTGCGGCAATAGGCAAATGATTTCAACAACGTTTTAAAAAAAAGCAGGGGACTAATGTACTTATAAAACAAAATTTACACAGTTGCTCTATGAAAGAATAATTTAATATTTTGTATACACTTTCCTTAATCAAACATGCTTTTTAATCATGGCTTGCTGAACATGTACATGTCTTTTGATCTCGTTTGATTAAGCAGCTCAAGCAACATCCTCTGATGTTTTCATCAGCAAAACTTTATATTAAAAAAAAAAGTTTTAAATCAACCTGAACGGAGCTAGTCTTCACAAGTATAGATATAGCCTGTATAATTTAGCTTGATTAAATGTAGTCCTTCCGTAGACATCGTAAAAACTGTAATAAGTTTTTAATAAATGATATTAAAGCAAGCAACGTCAGAATATTTAATAAGATTCTCAGTCGAACTTTATAGTCTTTTGCTTGACGGCAGTAGAAAAAGTTGTAAATGGTTCCGGTTTTCTATAAAATTCATACTTTATGTATAACGCAGGATCTCCCAGTAACGTTACGGTGGTATTACACGGTGTATCCTATTCTATTCTTTAATAATAGGTCGGGGTTTTTTTTTTCGTAGTTTGTAGGTTGTCATAAAAACTCTTTGGCTGTACTGGTTGTATCTGGCTGGTTCTGACACCATTAAATAGACGGCATTTAAAAAAAGAAAAATAAAAAGTACAAACGATGTCCCGCCATTTTTCAATTGTTTTTCTGTCCGCCAAAATGAGTAAATCTAACGAAGAAATTCGATACATTTTGAAGTTTTATTACAAACAAGGGAAAAACGCGGCAACACAAGCCGCGAATAAAATATGTGACGTTTATGGACTTAACGCAATGTCAGTAAGTGTAGCACAAATTTGGTTTAAGCGTGCTCAGTCCGAGAATTTTGATGTCAAAGATGCAGCTCGCTCTGGTTGCCCAGTTACGGATAAAGACAAAGCCATTTTTGAAAAAGTAGAGCAAGACATTAGTAGTTACAACATAGCTGAAGCGTCAGGTGTTGACCACAAAACAGCTTTGACCCATTTGAAAAAGTCTGGGTATACAAAAAGCTCGATATTTGGGTGCCATACAAGCTCATAGTCTTGAATTTGTATATAAAATACGAAAGAACCTTTTTCCCGATCTAATAGAATTTAATACTCTTTATTATGTACACCAAACGAATTACAGATATAAATGTAGACATTTTACATAAGGTGACAATGGGTGTCGGTCATGTCGCCAAAAGCGATCTTCTGAAGACAACCTTTTGATGGATTTAAAGAGAGGAGAGACAATACTTTAGTTAATCTGTGGTGTAACATACTTACATAACGCATATAGTTACTAAGGTATCTTAAAATAATACGTTCTTCGTGGTAGACTTTTGTATGACCTACAAAACTTTGAGGGCATAAATGCCAAAAACTTAGGTAAAATGAGTAATATTTTGACGAGAACCCTGTTTAGCAGTTTCATAGATAACCTTTTACGGCTATCGGTTTTATCGGTAATTAAAATATATCGAAAAGCTAAAGGTTTTTCATGTTCTTTCAAAAGAGTAGTTCAGTAAAACTTTGAATAAATGTTTCTACCTGGAAAATGAATTTTCCTAGTTGTTTTATCTTTATTAGCCGCTACCTACCGTTATTAATATCCTATCCACCTGAATGTTAAATAATATATTATAATAATATTATATTTCCACACCACACCACATCTTAACATACTTCACTAGTACCTACATTCACATAATTTTAATTTTGTAATCATTTTTTCCCTCTAATTTCTCCTACCAAAGGTTAAAATAATTTGTCATGATTAACTTATGATTTTACAAAATCATACATCATACATACATTTTACATAACAAATTATTTTAAAACAGTGTTTTTTTTTTTAAAAAAAAGCAGTGTTTGATACATCAAACACTGTTTTTTTGGGGTATCTGTATGACAGGTTTTTTTTCCTAGTGCAGATACCAGTCTCCCACAAACGATTTATCACATGTTGTGTCTTCATATTTTTAAGGCGCCTTTGTGGAAAATAAATAAATAATAATAATAAGACACACAAGATCTTCAGGTCCCGAACTAGGTAGAGCCTGTACAACGGTAACCTGATGACTGATATACATATACACACCCAAACACAGGTCAAACAAACATGTTCATGCACACAAATGTTTGACTTGTCCGGGGATCGAACCCGGGACCAGCGGCTCAAAAGGCAGGGTCGCTACCAACTGCGCCAACCGGTCAGTCAAGTTATTTATTATGATTTATAATGTTTATTTACTATTTATGTATTTTATATACACGGTGACATTTGAATCACAGTTTTGCTAGAACAAACGTTGTTCATACCATGGTCTACTGTCATCCTATAGCATTCAATAGAAAAAAAACTTCATTGGTTTTCGAAAAAACACAAAAAAGGCAATGTTTAAAATGTCGGGATTATCGTTACGCCCTACAACACAGACACTGCGGCTGCGACGCGCGGCGCTCGCGTCTTGAATGCAATATCGCTACCGTGATGAGTACTTTGATGTTACGGTTCATGTTTCAATCATTATTACACGTTTGAGCAACATAAGACTAATTTGAGAACTCCTAGATTAGATTGTTTTAATAACGTATTTGATGCTGTAGAATGGTAGTAGACCATGGTCTAAACAACGTTTGTTCTAGCAAAACTGTGATTCAAATGTCACCGTGTATATAGCAACGCGAAGTCAGTTATCACATGAATCATGTGATACGGAGGAATGAGAGCTTGTCGTTAAAAGATTTGAGTGTGCAGGTGTAAATAAATAATCAAGTCATTTATTCAAACTAGGCTGATAATCAGCACTGAACGTCAAAATTACATAAGACAGTCCCCCAAAACTCCCTCCCTTCACCGCTTCCTAGTGCTTTAGCTGGGAAGAAGAAGTGGCGCAACAAATTCCCCAGCAGCACATCTGTCTGTTTAGTTAGAAAAACTGGATTCTATACAGTAGTAGTAATTCATTAACATTACGAAACACAAAACATTAAATTAAATGATTTGCCATGTCAGCTAGCACATGCCAATATACCTACCAACAGTTATTGAAAACTATACTCAAGCAGAAATTAATAATAAAAAAATAAAAAATGTTTGTTATTTGAACAAGTAAACCATAAAAACTAGTGATTGAAGCCTCCTTTTAAGCAGATCAGCCTGTGTTAGGAAACTCCGCTCTTCCAAAACTTAAATAAGTATTATTTACTTACTTTATAAAAAATGTAGGTAAAGGAAAATGTACGTAAACAGAACTTTATACCTAACTAAGCTTCCAGGCGTAAAGGTCGTCCACAGGAGACGCCCTACGCGTCGGGAATCATAAGCCGATTCCCGGCCCCGGCCACCGTAGGCGCGGGCTTGCGGACGGCGAGCAATGGGTAGCTCGCCGGCCGATAAGGAACAGGCCCGGGATGACAGCGCGTTGTGTTCCACGCGCGCCTTAAAGAGATGTCAGCATCAATGACGGGGTCCGGTAATATGCGGTGGATGTTTTGACTAAAATATGAAGAAAGTGTATTAATGGAGTTATACATACGAAAAAATAATAATAATAATGGTCCTAAGATTTTTTTCGTCATGAGAGCAATGCGTGCAGTATTTTTGTGATCATATTTTTGTTGTAAATACATAACACAATTATAACATTACTCCTGTAATCCGAAGGGTTAAGCAAGGGTGTACCTCATAGTACACCCATATTTTGCCAGATATGTTTCAGTCCCGTGTAATAGGGTGCGAGCCAAGTGCCACCAATTGTTACTGAGAAATTCCTGATGTGAAAACCCAATAACACTTTGCCCGACCTGGAAATGGAAATCGAGCCCAGGACTTCATGCTCACCGACCACTTGACCAACGAGCCGTCAAGTGTTTTCAATACATTCTACAAACATCTTTCAGAACATCTATGTTGGCGGGTACAGCTCCTTTAAAAACATCTTTCAGAACATCTATGTTGGTGGGTATAGCTCCTTTACAAACATCTTTCAGAACATCTATGTTGGCGGGTACAGCTCCTTTAAAAACATCTTTCAGAACATCTATGTTGGTGAGTATAGCTCCTTTAAAAACATCTTTCAGAACATCTATGTTGGTGCGTACAACCCACGGAATAGAATATTCCGTGGTACAACCCCTTTAAAAACATATTTCAGAATATCTATGTTAGTGGGTACAACTCCTTTAAAATACAACCACAAGGAAATACTATCAACAAAGCGGGTCCACAAGAGGGCCACTCAGTCTGACTGACGTTTTAATGGAGCCCCATGTATTTATTCAGAGCCCGAGGCTTCGGACCGTGGCGGACGAATGACGGAATTCACGCGGACCACTGTATCTATAACAGAGACGTTATTCCTTTTTTAACTTCGACCTTTTTTGTTAAGAAAAGAAAGGTTTTTTGGAGGTTGTCTGGTAATGTTTTTGAATGTTTTAAGGAAATTGAAAGTGGGACTCAGTCAGAATATTGTTTTTTGATAAAGCAATTACTTATTCAAAATAGGAAGAAAATGCTTCAATTCAGTGCAGTGCGCGTATGATGGATTTATCTGTTTTCCCGTCTGCAACAACAAAACAAATAGTCATCTAAGAGACATCCTATGGTATCCATCACAATTTTTTTATAAAAAATGCTAAACTTTTATTAATTATTTACAACTTTTTCACTCTTTTCGTTCCACACCGTTGTCTATAGCGCAGAAAACAAGCAATACATATCCAAAACATAAATCCAAAATTGGCAAACAAAAAACTTATAGGTACTCAGTTTCCTTATACCACACAGAGATAACTGATTCACATAACATAAACTGTTCGGAGTAGGGTCCAGCGATTGAGCGGCTGTTAGTATTGTCTCGTAAACGAGGCCTTTATCCTGCATCTGTAAAGGCTTGTTAGGTTGCTCTATGCCGCTTGCTCAACTGGAGAAAAGAACTAATGATACGGATATAGCGGGTCAAATTAAACTAGCTACGGAAACTCTGCAGACGTGATGGGTATCAATATCAATATCTTAACACGATAAAATAAAAATAAATAAGATTTGATTTTTTTAGGGGTCGAGACCACTGGTAGTTTTGTTACTCGAAGTATATAATAATATGTTTTATCGTGTTTAGATATCTATATCAATCACGTCTTTAAAGTGTACACATCAAACCAGATTTTTTAAAGTGTCAAGTCAAGTGAATTCATTTAACTGGGGGATTCCCAACAAAAAAAAATCATCAAATTAATTTCCATTGTTTTCCATCACATCTGCGGAGTTTCGCTAGATAATTTAATTTGACCCTGAATAAGCTATAACGATAAGAAGTGATATTTCGTCTGACGAAGGTATTTGGTGACAATTTTGTCACCTTTATTATAAGTATTGAATGAGTGACATCTTTGACAGCCGGCCGGAGTTTACGGTAGTAAAAAGCCCAAAAGTTTGACGACCAGTCTTACCAAAGGTATCGTGTTAGCCAGTAAGAGTAACTGGGTATTGCAGGTCAACTAGGCTGTCACTCCTTGTCAAAAACTGATATTCAACTGCATTCGGTCCTAGGCAGATTGATTTTGAATGAGTTTTGAACATGTACTTAAAGTTTTGTGTTGACTGTCTGTACAAGCCAGGAGCAAAAATTTTAAACAATTTTCAAAATAATTCATTTCCCTTGGCGGGCACATGCCACCTTATCGATATGTCATTTTCATTCAAAATGTTGGCACTGCACGCCATGCGTGGCAGAATGTGTAGAGACTAGTGACTAAACTAAAGACTTTATTGTATCATATTCTGACAAATAAATGATTATGATTGACGTCGTCGAAAAAAAATGAAGGTGGAAGTAAAAATGAACCCGTCCTAGTCTGTAAAATGACAAAGGGTAGTCGTGGTCTTCATTATACTTGAGTAGGTATCCATGTCTCGTCCTGAAATGTCCTATATTCTACCCTGCCTGGAAGAGATATTCAATTTTTAAATTAACTGTTAGTTTTGCATAATCCAAAACGTCTACAAAACGTCGGCTTCGTCTATCTTTCAGTTGTTTAAAAGATAGAGTGCATTGATAGGTGGTTACAAAACAAGCATTTCAGTTTTCATTTCACAGATGAATTTCGCCAAGCACCACGCCATTATTGTTTAACCCCAAAGGTTAAACATTTGGTCTCCACATTGTCCGTATTCAAATACAACTCTTTTAAAACATTTCAATTCCATACAGTAGCGTGCAGTCTGCAAGTTTTCCCTCAGAGGGTTCGATCTTATGAGAGGGCCTTAGAGGGCCCGTTATCTAAATCAAATGCCCTCTCCGGCCGCGGCGCGACACAGCTTGTTCGAGAGAGATTTTTAAAAGGATTTGTGTTAAATGGGTAAAAAAGGGTGGACCCATGCTGTAGCTACAGATATAGAGAAATATCAATTCTAACGTATTGTGTTTTTGAAAAGTTATTGGGGATTTTTGTTGTTTTAAATTGCTATTGTAATTGATTTGGACAAATAAAATTGGTGTTTACATTTTTTTTACTCTTCGTTAGTGGTTTTATTTTATGTTACGAGTAAAATAATAAATGTTTACCCAGTAATTCTTATGAGACTAATTTCTACAGTTCTAAACTCTTGACCCACAAAACGCAATATTTTCAAAACATTTGCACCCTATACACTAGTGTCTAAAGAAAACAACAAAAAAACTTCAAGTAATACGCAGCTACTTAGAATAAAAGGATTCCAGAGGCTCTAAAGCGGAACTTTTAAAGGTTTTGCCCAAATCTCTTACTGAATTGTCAGGATCTTAAGTAGCATTCAGTAGATGCACCTAAGTTTCTGTCGGCAGGAGTTTTTCTATCCCCTTTCCTACTTGTTTTATTATGTAAATAGAACCGCACTGAGTGTGTGGTGCAATTCAATCTTGAGGACCTATTACGGAATTTATCGATGGAGGTTTGAAGTTTAGTTCTTCGAAATAGCTGGTTTCGTAAAATCTAATATGCAAACAATGCTAATATGCTGACAAAGAACAAAAATATGTTAAAAGGCAGTATACACACATGCTACGTGTTAGTGGTCATAACACTGCATTATTAAGGAAAAGCGTTATTTATCTTTGTGCCCGATTATCTATAACAAAATACCCGAAATAATAAAACCAAACCCATTCCACTCTTAAAAAATAAATTGTTAGTCTTATTAATTGATAAATGTTATTACTCCATTTGTGAATTTGTAAATGATAAAACTTTATAGTTACCTAATTAATCCTGACGTCTTTAATTCTTTATTTTATTTGGTTGACCACATTAAGAGAATTTCATATTGACAGTATTTTAGACTAAAGCACTTGTACTAAATGTTTGCATGCCTAATTTAAGGTAGAATTCATAAGTATCTCTAATTATAAAACATCTGCTTTTTTTTGGACCTACTTTCTATGCAAATAAATAATTATTATATTCTATTCTATTTGGATTGAACGTAACCACAGTTGAAATAATATGTCGAGAAAAAGGTGAGGAATAATTGTTTAATTAAATGTCATTTTCACATTTTTTTTTTTTAAAACGTTGCCCTACACTGGGAATTTCTCCTGTATCGTGGGTGCGTTTACAAACATTTAAACTCACATACACAAACAGCCAGACCCGGAACAACTACTTGCAGGTCATACAAATACTTGTTCCGTGCGGGAATCGAACCCGCGACACGCTGCGCAGCAGTCAATCGCTTAACCACTGCGCCACTGCGTAACCGTAATATTGTAGGTACCTTACCTTTTTATTTTTTATAGTGCTAAGGATCGTACACGTGTCTTTTTATCAACTTTTCATCGTGAAACACCATCTAATTTATCTAATCCAATTAGCCTGTATTGCCCCACTGCAGCGGAAATGCCTGCCTTCCCCTTTTAACATCATCACCAGTTTAAATTGCAAAATGTCTTAATCAAACTCATGTCTGACAATAACAAAAACAAGAGAATAATCATGTTACAATCCGTTACTAACATGATCAATAATACAAAACGATATCATGTCCTATACTTACACCAAAAACAAAACCCATCGCCAACGGAAGACGTTGAAACAATATTCTACCAATACAATCGCAATAGAATCGACATTCAAAATCAGAATACGTCCGCCGGCACCATAGACAAGTGCTTCGCAGGAGATTTCCTCAACCACATAATGCACTTAGGTCAGGATAAACGTGGTAATGTGAACGGAGCTGTGAGGATGGCTCGTATCTTGTGACTGTCGTCGGAACACTAACAAATACTACTAAATGTGGAATGTAGAATAGAGTTGGGGTTGTTCTGTGAATGGGAAATAACTAGGTATTTCTGTTGACTTGACGGCACGTGAGAATATTCTTACGTTAGGTTTGAGGTGGGTAATTAAGGTAATATTAATTGACTACATTATCTCCGTATTATTTTTGGGCTATATACTCTTTTTTACCTATACCTAATTATAGGTAAATAAGTGATAGTAGACTGAATTTTAGTACGTCTGAGCAGTATTTAACATTGACACGACTTACGAACCATTTTAACAATTTCTTAACAATCAAATGTTGCTAAGAAATATGCAATAAATATTTTCACATATCCACCGAAGAAAAATCTAAATACAACCTACCAACAGTTAATCGATCGGTAACAAAGAACTTTATCGCCTCCAATAACGGCTCGAAATATTTTAGCAATAACTCCGTTCCGGAATATTCAAGAACAAAAATAAGAATAGAACGCATTTTTAGGATTTCACTCGTCTCCTCCCAAATAGGAAACAGTGAAACAAGCTCTAAATCTTGAGCGTGTGCGCTCAACCGAGTTAGGTCGTTTACGTAATAAATGGATTTCTATAAATGACTGCGACATTCTGGGGGGTAGGGTTGTCGATTATATCGAGATGTGTCGCCCGTAGCGGGCGACACATTGTGACTACCGTCTGCGTATGAATGTCTTTGATCGATATGCATGTAGTTAATGTATTTTAAACTGTGATCCAAACTTTTAAGTTAATTCTATTTTTCATGAGAGAAAGAAGAATAGAATAGAATAGAATAATTTATTTGTCAAACATAGGTGATTGTATACAAAGATCTTAAATATTAGGTAGTGCGCTATGTTTTGCCAATATCGACATACAAATGATTAATATTATTAAAAGCTATTCAATCATTAGTATTAAATTAGAATGACAACTTTATTACAATGCAATTATATAAGTATTTGAGTACATAATTTATTGTTAAATTAACTCATGCATGCAAAATAACGGAAATTTGTTTGTTCTGCACAAATAAGACGCGCATTATAAAATAAGCATGAAATGCTCTCAATAATACAAAGTAGGTAAAGTCTTAGTCATGACGTTCTTATTAATTGTTTGTAGCTTTGTGTGAAAGTGGTTATGTAAAAAAGTTGTATCGGTTTACCTCATTGCATCAATAGTCACAGTTGGCTCTAATACAAAGATTCTATGGCATTAACGTTTTTGTGGGCAATAAAAATCACTAATACAACTCCCAATCCACCTACATACAATATAAGCTAAGAAATCTCAGTTCATTAATCACCCGCGCCCAATAACTTCAAACTGCGGGACATCAATTACCTACTACCGACCTACCCGACCAACGTCACTAACTTTGACAGTTCTGATATTAGAACATCGGCCATACGTTACGTAGGGAGCAGTGGTTGCCCAGCGGTAACGACCCCGACGTACTTCGTGGGTTCGAACCCAGGCAGGTATGCACTGTGTGCAACTTATTTCATCACCGCTGCTGTCAAAACGGTGAACGAAATCACCGTGAGGTACCACGATGATTTCTTAGAATTACAAATTTGAAGACATGTGACCAACCCGAACTGGGCCCACGTGTACGGCCCACTCACTATTACAGAGAGGCGTCCTGTGTCCCAGCAGTGGGAATATTATAGGCCTATTATAATAAGCCATAACGTAAAGCTGTAGGTAGGTACTATAGCTTAGTCCGATGAGCCAGAGTGCGACTATGGAGCCACATCACAAACAATGTCCCTCCTCTTGTACTGCACTTTGTGCAACTCCACCTGCACTTCACTACTATCCAAAGCCATTGCTAATGCTGCTCTTCGTATTGTTTTCGTAGTGACGATACTTTGATTTATTTATATGGTTTGAGCCCAGTCTGTAGGTGGCTACATTTAACTTAAAACTCAAACTCAAAGCATTTATTTCAAATAAACCAATTACAGGCACTTTTGAATTGTCAAGGGGTCGGTCAGTCAGAAAGATGAAGCTAGTTGCCCATTCCAAAGCGTAGTAGGTACCTATGGAGAAGAACGGGCAAGAAACTCCATGGACACTCTTATTGTTACAATAAAGTGGTTACATCATTCATGTAGAAAGACGTGCACGTTAAAAGCGTCCGTAATAAAAAGATAAAAACAATTAGGGAATTAAAATAAGCCGTGGCAGCTAAGAAATGACCAGTGCCTACTGACGGCGCCCGTTCACGAACATGACAAATGGATCAGCACCATTCAGCTCAACCATTTTGAAGGGAACTCAATGATCCAATACAACTTAAATATTGGAATCATCAACACGACGAAACAGATGCCATACTTTTGGCAAAGTTCGGCAACCCTAGCATGTATCGTATCTCGGTGGTAGTTCGCGCCAATGTCACGTGTGTTACAATCGCCCCCCGACGGGATCGGATTTCGGCAGCCATTACGTGCCCAAAGTGGCTATACGCGAGATAGTTGAAATCGTTTAGGTTTTATACATGTCTGCTTAAGTTAAACCGTCATATGATGCGTTTTGAGGAACGTGACGTGGTTAGCAAATTGTATTGTTTTTATTTTTGTAATATAAATGCATATGTTGCAGTGTTCTGTGGGGTAGGGGTACGCTTATTGGATTGTTACTCCTTGAATTATGCTATTATTTTATATTCCTGAATAAGCACGGCTTTTTAAAGGTACACGTAGTTTTACATAGCCACTAACCTATTCTACCCTGTATACCTTTGTACCTAAAAATTGAAAAAGCTAAGCGTACGAAAAAGGTTGTAAATAATTGAAATCGACATTTTTGACAAAATTTTATCTACGTTGTTTTAAATACTGAAATAAATGCTACTAATTCTGAACAAATTACCTTCAGGTTTAAACTTGATATTTAAAATTTGGAAATCACAAAGTTATTTCAAGTAGGTACCTGAGTGGTTTATATAAGCCACTGATTTGAAATAACTTTGTGAGTTCCAGGTCTATTTCTACAAGAATCTCTATATGAATTGTTCCTGTTGCTCTATATTTCCGCTATATGTGACTCACCAGCTGCGAACCCTCAAACCCTGTCTCGTTTGATACTCCTTGCCTTTACTGTTAGCCATCGTTTTATTTTTAGGACTGTCGGATAAAATAGCCCCACCACGGTGTACAGTTCAAGGATCAGGAGGATTTATAAAGGATACATTCTCAGGGCTAGAGTTTAGTTTGTTTTGTTATTCTTCTTCTAGGACTATAGCTTTAAATGAAGTAGTGGAATATTATGTTTCTGAAGAGCATGGGAGACTTCTGAAAACCTCAAATTAAAACCTGTTATCCTATGTCCTATGTGAGGGTGCAAATTTAAACATTGCCACGTATAAAAAGTTAAATATCTTTAACTTTTTTATATGTGTTAATAAAACAGCTTCCTTCCATCAAGCTTTCATTGCCTTGCTGATTCTATGCGCAAAAATCAACATAAAACGGCCACAAACCAAGTAAATTGAAACCTTAACAATAAGCATAAATACTCAAAGAATACATAAAGTAAAATCGCCTTATTATTTTTGCGCATTAGGAGCGAAGAATATTGCCTCGGGCAATTTACGAGCGACATTCCGGGGCGCCTTATCTCCGATATTAAAGATTTCATTAAATCATGGCGGGCAATAAAACAGTTTGATACCGCATTCATGCGGCCGCCGCTTCGGGTGACCAACTTAATGACGTGTACGGTTTGACCCTTAGCAAGTGGAGTAAGGGAAGAGATGAGGGCAAGGACAGTGCTGTTGGTGGAAACTTGTGTGCCTGTAAAAGCGTTTCTCGTCATCGAGGTTCAAAACGTGTTAAAGGGTTAAGTAGAGGCTGATATCGTTGCCATATTTGGGCACCTATAAGCAGTTGATTGTATGCAGTTTAAACCAATTACAAAATCAAGTGATTCCATTATTTGTCTCAAAACAATGTGAGCAGCGGTGGCCAAGTGGTATCAGCCGCGACTTACGAGCAGCAGGTCGTAGTTTCGAACCCAGACAGGCGCTTTACTTTGCGTACATTATTCATCACTACTGCTCTCAAAACGGTGAAGGATATCATCGTGAGGAATCCTTGAAATGTCCTAAAACCAAAAATTCGAAGACATGTGACATCTACCAACCCGCACTGAGCCCGCGTGGTGGATTATGGCCCACTCCATCTCAAAAGAGAGGAGGCCTGTGTCTCAGCAGTGGGAACATTATAGGCGGATTATGCTGATTATGCTCAAGACAAAAGTCTTTGACCAGTGCGTGTTTCCAGTGATTGCCCTTTGGGTGACCCAAAGGGCAATGGAGAGGGCTATGCTTGGAGTTACCCCACGTGATCGAATCTGAAATGAAGAGATCCGCAGGAGAACCAAGGTAATTGACATAGAACGAAGAATTGCCAAACTTATGTGGCAGTGGGTAGGGAACATTGCTCGCAGAACAGATGGCCGACGGGGCCGAAAGGTTCTGGAGTGGCGAACGCGTTCCGGAAGACGTAGCGTTGGAAGGCATCCCACGAGGTGAACCGATGACCTGGTGAAGGCCGCAGGAATCCGCTAGATACGGGAAGCACAGAACCGGTCGAAGTGGCGGTGTTTAGGTGAGGCCTATGACAAGCAGTGGACAGTCAGTCTGTCAGCTGAAATGACGATGATGATGATAATTAGTTATGTAATGACAATGGACAGCAACGAGGCGTGAACTCGCACCAATTTTGGACACCTGTGGAGACTCAAATGAATCACCATCACATGGTCGTTCAGAGTGAAGCTGATTGATGTTCATGGTTCTGA
This sequence comes from Brachylomia viminalis, assembly GCA_937001585.2. Lineage (NCBI taxonomy): Eukaryota > Metazoa > Arthropoda > Insecta > Lepidoptera > Noctuidae > Brachylomia > Brachylomia viminalis. The sequence goes on along the minus strand of OW443302.2, from coordinate 4,076,077 downwards.
AGGTGAACCATGAAGTTACCTACCCAGGAAAGTGAAAGTTAGTTAGTTTGTGAAAGTTTACATAATTCTACCACCTTATGATATCTTTAAAAATTTTCGACAATATCGATTAAATATAATTGTACGCCTCTAGGATCTACCAATCTGTAACATCTCGTACACTGTTGTAATTTGACCTTTGTTTACAAATAAAGCATTCTGATTCTGATTCTAGGTACCTATATGTTGCACTAATCATTTTACGCAGTTTTCGTGTATTGTGTTTTAAACTCGCTGAACGCTTGTGACATACAATCACCAATAAAATAGTTACAACTTGAGATGTTCAAGTAGGATTTGCGATTTGTGCGTGACCCCCTACGACCTTGAACATAAGGCTCAAAATACATTATAATTTAGTTTTCGGAGGATCATATTTAATTTATTGCAGAAATAGTTGGCTAGTACTAAAATCATGATCACATTTCAAGTGGCTGTTACTTAGCCGGGTACGTAGAAACGTAGTTTTGGTTTGACTATAAATTCTAGTATGTGAAAGGAATTGGAAACTTTAGGATTTCTACACAATATAATGATGATGTTTAACTTCTAGTGAGGGTAAATCTTCAGATGGATGGAAGTAGATGATCATTGGTTTCTGCAGCTAATTGTAAATAAAATTTATTCGAATAGGTAATTATTGAGTGATAAAAAAATGCAATTTTATTTTATTTATTAGGGACAAAAACAGTTACATACTGCAGATTACAGAAAATACTTAAACTAAGATTTAATAAACATGTAACCCACACCATAGGTTAAAAGAAGTGTTGAAGACAATTGACGAAAGAAAAAAACTAAACAATAGTCGCTATCACAATAATGCTGTGTTGCTAAGATTAGCTTAACATAACTCAGATCAACTCGCTAGATAAAACAATAAGAGCCAATTTCTTAAATAATTACTTAGATTGGAAAATATGTTAAGTTTCATAAAGTACGTGTTATAAGTATCGACAAGGCGATGAAGAGGTTCTCGTTCCCCAGCGTTGGCCCTGCACATGTTTGTATGAAACAGTTGAGGGACGCACACCCCCCTTCGCATAACACTTTTAGGTACTTACCTTGAGACACAATTTGTTTGGAAATGCAATGCAATGTCAAAGGAAAAATCGCAATATTAGATTATTATTATCCATGATTAGCAGACGGGTGATTGATCTGAGTTTCTTCTATAATATCTGTTATAATGATAAAATAATAATGATCTGTTGCCCATGATGCATTTCCTAGTCACACAAAACCCACCACCAGATATTTTGATTTAACTACCGTTTCCTCTTAAATAACAGATTGAAAATATTATTTATATAATATACAGGGTGTGGCGTAAGTAGTGGTCCACCGTTCAGGATTCGATGAACCAGATAATTAACTGTAACAATTAAAATTTTTAACCATTCTTAGTAGTAAGTTTTTTTCACAAAAATCGCTCTTGAACTTGATGGTGTGTTAAAAATTGGGGTTAAAATTAGAGAAGAACCAACTTTTTCTACAAAAGAGCTGAAATTACATAAATGATCATAATTTATCACGATAGCTCTAGTATTCAGCAGTAATTAACTGAAATCAAAATGAAAAAAAAAACAAATTTGTAATAAAAGGTAGAAATTTCGTAAATAAAAGACAAAAAGGAAATATTTTCGGAACCCTTGGGTAAAAATGGTTAAAATTTTTAATTGTTTGAGACCAAATTTTCTGGTTTATCGAATCCTGAGCGGTGGACCACTACTTACGCCACACCCTGTATACATAATGTTTATTAATATTTTATTTACTCACAGAACCATTTAATATACTTCGGGGAAAATTAAGGAAATTCTTGCCATCCGAAAGTGGCGGGAATGTAATATGACGAGGAAAATCATGTTTATTTTGAAAAGATAAAATTGGGTCACCGTGCTTACCCTCTCTTAAAACGGATAAGTAATGAAATTTCACCTCGGCACAGGGCCGGCCGCAAAATTGTTATTTATTTCTTGTCTTTTAAATATTAAGATGTCGCCGAAAATTGTTATTTTGTAGATGTTATGAAGATATCTCTTTATTTTTGGTAGTTTTCTTTCTAAGAATAGTTATTTACTGTGTTCCCTTTTACTATAAGGATATTTTTAGCTTATAATAGAGTTCGCCTTTTTTGCTTTGGATGGCCAAAATGTTACGTTTGCCAGCTCTTTTGCCATCTATCATATTTAAGAAAAGTAGGTATCTAACGCATTTCTAAGAAATAAAACCAATATAAGACTAAAAGTACTAGTAGACAAAAAGCAAAAAAGTTCATGTTTAACATCACAACAACCAGTAAAACGAGTATAAAAACATTACCGTACAGTACTAATTGCAGATACAATAAGAGTATCCCACAAACACGTGATAACGTGCAGAGTACCCGGTGTAATGTGCAAAATGGCCGATATAATGACCCACCTTTATTCAAACAAAATTAAATCGCAAACTCTGTGGAGTCCGGCTAAGTTGTAAAATGCAAATAGAATACCTTTTTAGTACCAACGCGTGCTGGGAAGGGTTACCGTACGTAGTAGGTAGGTGTGGATGGACTTCCCAGAAGGGAGCGTCAATGTTTCATCATTTTGTGATATTGTTTACGAGATAAAATAATATTATGTTCGGCACAAAATGTGCCTTCGACTTACACCCAAATGCAGGAGCTACTGATTCCAAGTTTCTAAGAAAAACCCTTTGCAACTTTTTCAGAATGAAGAAAAAAATAACATAAAATATGTACAATATTTCACTGTGAGTAGTTAATTATAAGAAGATCACTAATAAGTACCTAATAAGTCACAATGAATTAAAAGTTTAATCTTTAGCTTACCAAGACACAGCTCATCTTAACAATAACAGTAAAACCATCTTTCATATCAACATTGACAGTTTTCTACCTCCCAAAATGGACACAACATTCATGCTTACCCAACCCTACGAAGGGTAGACAGCAAGGGCAGTACCCCGAGGGTACATTGATAATTATGACACGGTAGCTGTTCAGCCTCCTTCGTCTAACGGTCCCGCGGGGAGGCGGGGATTATGACCGTATTAATTAACGCACAAGTAGCTAGTAGTGACTCTCTTACTTATTTGTTTTGATGTTCACGACATATGGGAGAAGAAAATGTAAGGCTTTTCTTCATCCAAAATTGCCCGGCTAGCTAGCTATATTCCTGTCTATTGACGTCGGAGCAGCCGTTCACACGGCTCTGTCCTGTACGATATCTTTTGGTAAAAAGTTGGGATCAAACGTCAACGGTGTTTGTTATGTGAATGAAAACAAGCGTAGTATGAAACTGCCATGTCTCGAAATTATATAGTGAAATACGGCACCTACTGATGCATCGTCAAGCTCTAAGTAGCCTTGTGAACGGAGCCCGAAGAACTCTTGCTAGAATGGCCGTACGGAGATAGCAAGTAGCCTAAGAGACTATTGCAAAAACAGAAAAAAAACTATTCAGTGTTTATACTATTACGACAGTTTTAATATAATGTATTCTCCTCAAAACTAAAAGTTAAATAAACGTCACAAGGCATTTCAACATGAAAATTTGAACATACCCTTGAGAAATTATTATATCGTACCGTGAGCAGTTTGCAGTGATCTACTGAAAATCACGCATCAAAATCAAGGAAATAGAGTCAGGTTCAGGATCGACTTATTTTAAAACGAAAACTAACCAATTCCGTCTTCATTACATCGGAGTTAATTAATGTAGACCTAAGGCGCTCCGCAGACGGCGGCCACTTTAACCACGAATAATCGCGAGAGACATCATCCGGCAAGCATCGTGTCCTCCATGTGCGTTATTGGATAGATATCCATACATTCTGTCGTCTGCTCAGCGCTTTATAATCATTTACAGAATTAGCTGAAGTGGCAATGGGCTGGTCACATCTCTCGTAGTAAGTACCGACAATCGTTGGGGAAAACGAGTCTTAGACCGCCTTTAGGAAAACAGTGTGGGACGCCCGCCACGCGCCGGCCAGGTGGAGTGACGACTTGCGAAAGGCAGCTGGCAGAGACTGGATGAGAAGAGCCGAAGATCGGGCTCAGTGGCGTTCACTTGGAGAGGCCTACGTCCAGCAGTGGATGAATATAGGCTGTTGATGATGATGATGACAGAATTGCTTATAAACAAAACTTACCTTTGACTAGTTACAAGCCTACCACATAAAATAACCAAAATGTTCACCTAACACTCTAAGGAAAGAAGCAGTGAATAATAAATAATGTAAAACTAACTCATACATACGTACATACGTAGCTACAATAAACTTTACTTGTTCAAGTCACCACAATCTTCCTGAGCCTTTTCGCTTTTCCTTACGTTTTTACGAAGTGAATATTTCAGGAGGCAAGATTTCTTTTTTGTAGGGAAACTGTATTTCAAACTTGTGTGTAATATACAGGGTGGATTTACATTTGACCCTTGTTTCGCTGTCTATAACCAAACAATGGAAAAGGGTACCTACCCGATTCTTGACGAAAACTCATATTTTTTTTAAGTGTTTTATTAAGAGCTAAAATATAAGATTTATTCTTCGTTCGTCCTGAAGTTTTGTCCAACATTCCAAAAAAATCTTAGTTTGTCCCATATCACATTTAAAGTTGTGCTTCGTCCCAAATAACGAAGTAAGTACTTTAAATATACAGTTAACAAAAAAAAAACACCATTCACCATTTAAAATTAAATCATTAATCAGTACTAACGAATCGTCGATTTTTTATTATTATTACACAATCATGGATAAAACAAGCATTTAAAAATCAACATTCATAAATAAAATTGGATCAACAGTAAACCAAGAGATATATAAAACGTCTAACACAAATAGTTGATTGATAATATTTAATAATACGTAACTCTTTTTTGCCGATTGTACAAAAAGTAATATTGGCAAATACAAAAAAAAAATGGGCCGTAGAAGGAATATATAATAGGGCGAAGCGAGAATAAAATAATTAAAATTATATTCTGGGACGAAGGAAGCATATTGTTTGGGTCGACCCAGATTTTTTTTGTGTAGGACAAAACTCAGTGGGACAAACGAAGAATAAATCAAAAATAATGAAGCCAGTGAATAGAAATGTTAAAGAAATGCCGGAAACATAACATCACGCCTGTAATCTCCAAAGGCAGTCAGGCAGAGGTGTTCCTAATAGTACACACACATTTTGCCAGTAACGTTTGAGTCCCATGTAACAGGGGGCGAGCCTACTGCCATCTACCGGGCACAAATCTAGACTCCAGGCTGCTACTGAGAAATTCCTGATGGAAAAACCGTTTATCACTTGGCCCGTCCCGGTAGTCAAACCCAGGACCTGTTCGTCAGCAGCAGCACTTGTGATCACAAGACCAACGAGGCATTGCTGCAAATGGCGGAAAAATTAAACAAAAACGAAAGAATAAGTATGTGCCTATGAAGTTGTTCCAGAATTCGCAGCTATTGTTATTAGTTAGAGCAGTGGTGGCGACGGACTCGGGGACGTCCGTCGCCCCCACACACCAGGACCCGAGGTGGCGGCGCGTAGTGTTCCACGTGCGCCCCTCTTAGACGTCGCGGGGGGAGTCAAACACCTCACTCCCCCCCCAGACCCGAAGAGGCCCGCAGCGGCGGGCCGGCACCAGTCGGGGGTTGCGGAAGGATCGTACGTTCCCGCGACCCCCGGCGTAGGTGTGAGATGGAACACCGGGGCGGTTTTTAAGTAAGAGTCTGACAGACCCCGCCGCCCGCCCCAGGGCGGCAGACATCCATGAGGATTTTCAACGCCGGAAACAAAAAAACAAAAAAAAAAAAGTGGTGGCCCTAAGGTAACGGCCGCGACTTACGAGTTGTAGGTCGTAGGTTCGAACCCAGACAGGCGCTTTACTTTGTGTAAATTATTTCATCACCATTGCTCTCAAAAGGGTGAATGAAAACATCGTGAGGAAACCGGCATGTCCTAGAACCAAAAAATTCAAAGACATGTGACATCTACCAACCCGCACAGGGCCCGCGTGGTGGATTACGGCCCACTCTCTCTCACAGAGAGGAGGCCTGCAGTGGGAACATATAGGCTGATTATGTGTTATTAGCCATGGTAAATCGAATGTTTTTACATTCAAGCTTTGTATTTTATTGAATACATTACATGCATCCCTACGTGATTTCAACACGCACGCAACCTTTTATGTAGAACAGTTTATTTATTTATTTAACACTATAAGCACACAAATGTACAGAGGCGGACTAAAAAAATAAATAATTAATATTTTTCTAGCATGTTGTATCGTACAAACTGGGAGCGGCAGCTCGACGGCACAAACCCTGTACATTCTGCACAAGATAGGTGAACCAAACAACTAGGATGTACTTGTAAAAACGGTAAAATAAATATAGGTATATATGGATTTGTGCCCGGTTGATGGTATATAAGGACATAACTGACGTAATGTGGGAGTAGGTAACTACTACAGATACTACTCTGCCTAACCCTCAGGGACAACAGGCGTAATGATGAGCTACACGGGTACTGCCAAATGCGTGCACTGACTGGACAGGTCCACTCAATCTGTGTGGTTCTTTCCTCAAAAGACCATTTCAGACACAAATCTACATGGTCCTCAAAGATTATTATAATATTATTCTAATTATTGTGAATGTGAGAACTATGTCGGTCATTGATTTATTTATATTTATTTTTTTCTCAACGTAATCATGATCTGGCAGTTTGAGTAATTTATGCAGCCTACTCAAATGTCCTTTCTTTGGTATTGTTCGTCGAATCGTTGAGCTCCTTGAGTCTAAGTTGAGCTGCACGATTACTGACAATTGCGTGCACTGACTGGACAGGTCCACTCCATCTGTGTGGTTCTTTCCTCAAAAGACCATTGCAGACACCGATCTACATAGCTTTCACATGATCTGACCAAGATTTTGTCTGGACTTTAAAAGAGACTGTGACCTCTAAGTTTGTTTCGGCCTTTCTTCTCAGAGTAGTCAGATAGGAAACGCCGACCCCATCTAGTTTAAAAAAAATATGATTGACGTGTAAAAGTGTTTGTTCAAACCTACTTACAGAAATAAAATCATTTATCATTTAATGTCATGTTATGCTATATAAATCATTCGTTTTGACAATTTTGTAAGTACTGAAGTGACTCCAATAAAAGTATCTGAAAGAGACCAAAGAATCGCACATCCTGTAGTATTCTGTAAGCCGTATGTATCGCTAAGGCTTAGGTTAGTGGTCCCAAAGGAGTTAGCACAATATAGGTTAGTACAGACTGTGCCACTTACATAGATACCAGTGTTAAAAGACCTTGTAAGAATGTGTAAGGTCTTTTTTGTTTTATCCTAACCACATGGCGTTCTTAACTTATGATGAAACTACAATTTTGTATGAAAAACACAAACAAAAGCATTAAGTACCTTTTCGAATTTTTCTTTCAATAATAAATCGCCGCCGGAGTGATTTCTTTGGCGTGTATATGCCTGAGGAATTCAATGCGAACCAACTTCCGTCCAACTCCCCGAGAATATTTAATTAATGAATTGCCATCACGTTGTTATAACTCGATAATTTGTACCTATTTCTAACCAAACTTGAAATTGTTTAATACAAATTCCAATTAACCGTACAATACAAGAGCTGAGCGAATCTGATTAAATTCATACAAAAGGCAAGTTAAATACACACAGCGATCTGTATCGTGAAACCTCGGGCGCGCCACTGAATACGAAGGTATTTCCAATTACTCTCGAATCCTTCCATTTTCCAGTCGCAAGGAATTTTATTAAAGCTGTCCCTTTCTATTTTCCCTTTTATAATGAGGTGGGAGAGGGATGGGAGACTGAGGATTTGAGCCATCTCATGAGGCTGGGTTAATTTTCATTCGCCCGGAGCGACGCGACGTCTCGCGTACACCTTTCATACGTAAATTGAAAAGATAAGCTCAACTATTTGCTTACTATTTGGCTGGAGTTGACTGTACGCGTAATTGTAGTTTCCGGTTGTGTGGTGTGGCTGCAGCAGCTGCTCCTTAAATAAATACCTTAGCAAATTGTTGAGGAATAATGCTGTAATAGCTACCCTAGTAGAAATCGTTAGACTGTGTCAGACAAACCTAGACAGGTGAGGATTGAATGTCCTGCATACTGCCTAACCATGATTTCCCAGATCTAGTTCCTCCGAAGTAGGCAGTTGGAAAAATGGTATATGTACAACAAGAGCTGTACTTTTTGTTCTAATGGTAGGGTTCATCGTATACTATACAAAGTGTACTTTTGCCGATCAATCCAAGAGGTAAGGTTCGTTACAAAAGTAGCTGATGAAATGAATCAGAAAATGTATACGTAGGTGCCAATTTGTAGTACCACTTATAAATTGTATGCTTCGATTTGATTATTTGAATAAGTACTTAAAGCCAAAATTCTAATTTAAAATCACCGTAAAGATGTTTTTCATTTGACAATATTGAGGTTAATTTATAACTACAATTTTCGTCGATAATTTTTCCATTACAATTTAATAATCTTATTCAAACAACATTTGTTGGAAAAAATGGTGACAAACATCGTACGTACATAAATATCTATACGAAAACCCACGTTTTCAATTAACGCACCCTGATCCCAAAATAATCTCCCTGAGCTAGCTGTAAATTAGTGACGCGCAAGTTACTGAAACTGTAAAATAAAATAAGGCTAGCTTATAAGTGGGCAGCACGAATGCCAACCCATGTCAAGCCTTCGTCAGATGCTCGGTACCTAATGCTCGACACATGCTCGTGGTGCGATCAGCTGATAATTACCCCTAGGGAGTTGATTAGACATTAGTTGGTATAGGAAAGTTCGGAAATACGGTCATAGTAGTAAAATACGGCAGTTTTAAACTTTTTATTGTCCAGCAGAATCAAATGGAGTTCTGTCACCATCTTTGTCACAATTAATTAGGGGTCAAATCAAATCAAAAGTCATTTATTCAAACTAGGCTAAGGACACTGGAGCAGAGGCCGAGGAGGTCGCCGCAACAAGTATTTTTCTTACATACTTCAATTATTAGTCGTCATCTTGTTTATTAGTCACCACCTTTCTAGACATAAAACGCAAACTCAAAGCATTTATTTCAATTAAACCAATTACAGGCACTTTTGAATCGTTAAGTGGTCGGTCAAGCAGAAATATGAAGCTAGTTGCCCATTCCAAAGCGTAGTAGGTACCTATGAAAAGAACGGGCAAGAAACTCCATGGACACTCTTTTAAATTATATTGTTACATAAATATTAGTTACATCATTAATGTTGAATATAGGTATCATTATATGTGACAACGATGTAAATAAGACGTACACGTTGAGTGTCCAGAGTACCTACAGCAAACAGAAATTTAAACAAAACAATCCATAAATAAAATAATTAAAATAAGCCGTGGCGGCTAAGAGAGGACCAGTGACAACTGACGGCGCCCATTCACGAACATGACGCATGGATCAGCACCATTCAGCTCAACCATTTTGAAGGGAACTAAATGATCCATATAATCCTTCACAGCCCACCCATCAACTTTTCAGTCACCGGTGCCACTTTCAGGCTTACTCTTATACATATATTCATGTCTTATTCTATTCATCCGCGTAACACCAATCTTTTTATGATTAAAAAAAAAAAAAAAAAAAAAAAAAAAAAAAAAAAAAAAAAATAGTTCTGTCAACACAAATAATGTTGACATGCAATGAACCAACTTAACGATAAATGAGCTCATAACAGTTGAAAGTCTACTATGTATTTTGAGTAACTTATCGTTGATGCAAGAAAACTTATTTCTTTTAACATAGACAAACCGAGTAAAGAGAAGGACTTATCGACCCCAACACCATTGATTATGGCAGTTAATTATGTTGAAAGAGTTATTAATTAATTAGGACCTGCGCAAATATTGTACCGGTCGCCATCTCATTGGGAATATTTATGGGGCGAGATCAAAGAGAAATTCCAGCATCGTGTATGTACTTTGAATTTAAAGGGAAAATATTTGATGGTTTTCCTTTCGATGGAGTGGTAAGTACCGCAGTAGGTCGCAGGTCAGTGGTAACGAAACCAGTATAAGCTGGCCTCTCATTGAAACTCCGTATTACGCTAGGCCAGCTTAACGTCAAAGTGTCGCCACCGACGACGGCGATTGTATTACGAGTAGTAACTCACCAACCATTATGCTAGCCACAACTAATTTTTTGCGCATGACTTAAAGGAGCTGTCAGAGCCATTTATAATCTACGTCACCGCGAATCTCTCAGGGAACTATTTAAAAAGATTAATTTTATGACGGTACCTTGCCAATTCATTTATGAAAATATTATGTACAATTATGTAACATTATATAAGAAAAAATTTGCATCTTTTTAATAAAATAAGTGATAGACATAATTTTAATACTAGAAATAAAGAAAAAATACCTAGATCAACCATTTTTCAGATTAGCTAAATTACATATATCTTTTATGGGGTACTGTGTTAACTGTTACAACAAAATACCTTCTCATTTATTGCAATTAAATGAAAGAAAATTTAAAACTCATTTATAAAGTTCACTTTGTAAACAAGCATATTACAAGTTAGAGGACTACATCCAAGATAAGAATGCTTGGAAACATGCTGGTCCAGCTCCATAGGACAATCTAGGCTATAGACAAAATCATACTTGTTGCTACTTTAATTGTATAGTTTATTATTTTTATGACATTGATTTACATTCTGTGATTACTTTAACGAACATATTGACTTAATACTTGTTTAAAAAGAATAGGAATATCGTATCTTTCACATAGTTACAACATATTTGTCATTGCTATATTTCGTTTTACCTATTTTAATTTTTATTATAGGTATATATAATTATATAATACATATTATATGTACACAAATGATTGTAACTCTTTTTGAAAGAGTAATGGTGGAGTTTCTTGCCCATTATTCTCCATACGAAACTACCTTTTGGAAGGGGCGACTAGAATCAATTCTATTTTAATGTAAATGTTGACGTTCAAAAGTGCCTTTTAAGTGCCTATTTGAAATAAATGCTTTGACTTTGGATCTATACAAATAAGTTGAAACTACATACGTTGCCTTATACCATACATGAAACCTGAATAGCCCACTAATTAAAACACCACTCTCCTTCCATTATGTTCTGTTTCATTATAATATCAGGCTCCTGAAATCACGTTAGTGAGAAGTTAAGATGTTTCTAGCCGGCGATAAGTAACATACGACATTCTGAAGAGGCCTCCTGAAGCCTGAAGTGTCAGAACCTCTCAACGTCTCACGCACTTCATTTTAAGTCTCCAACGTTAACTGTTAAGGACCTCTAGATTGACGGGAGACATGTTATGGTAACTCGCTACTAACTTTGGACGAATTAACGGGTTATTCCCAATATTCCTACCAAGAATTCCTACCAGTAGGAATATTGTGAATTTTCTTCTCATTATTCCTACTAGTATTAATCATGTGAAATCCCTGTATCAATCAACTATGATTAGTACAATATATTATGATGAGTGCAATTAATAATTGATTGTACTCATTATAAGTGTGTGAGTATGGTAGGATACATGGATTTCACATAATTACTACTAGTAGGAATAATGGGAAGAAAATTCACGATATTCCTACTGGTAGGAATTTATGGTAGGAATAGTGGGAACCCCAGTTAACTGTTTTGGTATCCATAAATAATACCAGCCTGTTAGTGTCCCCCTGCAGGTCAAAGGCCTCTTCTCAGAAAAAGCACAAGCATTGATCACCACGCTTGCTCAAGGCGGGCTGGCGATTTCAGACTTATATTAAGGGGACTGACTACATGACCTAAACGCAAGTTTTATAATGCCTAAAAGTATATGATCCATTGCAGTAAACAACATCAGAAAATATATGATATTCTTCAGGATATATGCTAGTTAGATAGTGTGTTGAAAATATAATACAACTAATTTGGTACAATAGAAAAAAGTCACGAAGATACCACTAAAAATTTATTTTAACGATTAAAAACCATACAATACCTCGTAGATGCTATCATTCTGTTTTTTTTTTCAAATTGTTCTTCAAGCAACATATCAACGTGATAGTGTTTTATTTTTTTAGTCCAATCAATAGATTTTTTGTACATAGGGAATTGCTTCATATTTTGCAATAAATTAGGTACCAGCTTTGTGTTATCACACTTCTCTCTCTTTTTTAGTCCGACAGTGACCGCGCTTTAGCTGTTGTCAGCCCCTTAACTATAAAGTCCAGGTTTACTCACGAGGTTTTCCTTTACTGATGTCAGGAATGTCCAAAATAAACTCAGAAATTACATAAGAATTGAATTTCGGTCACATTTTTTTTTTTTTTAAACGTTGCCCCACACTAGGAATTTCTCCTGTATCGTGGGTGCGTTTACAAACATTTAAACTCACATACACAAACAGCCAGACCCGGAACAACTACTTGCAGGTCATACAAATATTTGTTCCGTGCGGGGATCGAACCCGCGACACTTAACGCAGCAGTCAATCGCTTAACCACTGCGCCAACCGTGCCGTCACATTGGTACTTGTCCGGATTTGAACTCACAACCTCGTGCATGAGAGACCAGGCCTTAACCACTAGTCCATCCATAACTTAACAAAAGTAGCGACATAGAGAAAAGTGAGGAAATCCATTGGTATCTAGTTTGGGCGCTCACTGGTAACTAATACTTTGTACCCTAGCTGTTGATAATATCTTAAGCTGCTCATGTCATCTCAACTTGGTGTTATGTACTTATATAATACTGTAAACCTGCTTGCAGTATTAGCTGGACAATAAAGTATTGTCTATTTTTTCCTCGTGTAGCTAGTTATGGCTAAACATGGTACCTTTTTTTTGAGGGTATGTAATCATCAAATAACTTCTCTCGCTCTGGGAGGAGCGGGAGTGCGTGTCAGTCTCTTACTGACTAAAACCCACCCGTGTTCCTTCAGTTGCCTGTGCCAGGGGAAACATGGTACCTACGCAGGTATTTCTAGATTAATTTTCTAAACGTGTGTCAAGAAAATCTTTGACATTCGTGTTTCGAACGCCAACCGCTATATCAAACATCAACAGAACGCAGGCGTACCAATTTCTGTAAGAATACTCGGATAAAACAAACATTTTATACCCCTCACCTCTAATTACCCTAGCTTTAACCAAACGAGAAAAGAATTCCAAAACTGAACAGTAAAACAAAACAAACCGTTCAGGAAGTCAGTGGCAGAGGTCATCGACATTATCATTACGCTGAAGGCGTACAGTCCCTCGGCAGATGTAAAGACTGACCGCCAATAAAACTTAATGTTACTGCAACAGAGTACAGACGAACCTTTTCAATTAAAGCGTCTTACGATTTTAATCCGCGTCTGAATTGAACGTCTTCGGGGTGGAAATGAGGGTCGTAAGTATGCTTTAAGACCTGGTACTCATTAGTGCTTCTTCTATCTGGTAATCCCGGTTTAAGACAGGGTCCGCACGTGCACTTACTTAGCCTGTAGGTACTTACAGTAGATTGCATTTTATTAGACTCCTTTAACGTCACAAAGACATGTTCATGAGGGCTTTAAAACGTCAAGTTATTCGAGAACTTAGAAGTCGTAGACATTTTGCTCAGATGCATTTCGAAGTTAAGCCTTTTTTAGTTCTGCTAGACCATAGGTTCTCAACCTGATATGAATATGATTGACGTGTTAAAGTGTTTGTACAAACCTACTTACAGAAATAAAATCATTTGTCATTTATTTTGCCACTTTAAGAATATTTTTTTTTCTAGCACCTCAATTTTTTTACCGTCTGTCGCAAATTTAAAACAGCTATTGCCACGAGTGTACGACTAAACGCCGACAGACACTACGCCGACAGACTGAACACCGACAAGACTTTACTTCGACGGGACTCTTCGCCGACAGGACAACATTTCTGTGAGCAACTTGGAAGTAGCGCTCGCCGGGCGATGCCGTGGCACCGCTCGCTTCGCTCGCTTGGCTATCGCGCGGTTTGTCACAGTTCTAACCTAACCTATTTCGCATAATCGATTTCCAAAGTAACTGCTTACTACGTACGTACGTACCTACTTAGTAAGTTACTACTACTTATGCCCTGTCGGTAAAGAGTCCCGTCGAAGTAAAGTCTAGTCGGTGTTCAGTCTGTCATCGTAGTGTCTGTCGGCGTTTAGTCGTACACTGATTGCCATGATTATATTTAAACGTGTAATATATAGTCGTAGAAAGGATATGATTTTCTCTGGGTCCTCTACTGCCCCCCTGAAAGTCTCAAACGCCCACGAGGAGGCGTCATCGCCCACGTGGAGAACTTATGTATGGTCTAGACTAACGATACCTGTACGAGACTAATTTCTCAAACAATAGGTTTATTCATTATTTAGAAATAAAATTTGTAAATAAAGTACCTGTATATACGTATGAAAAAAGTCATTCTCCGTGTACCATATAATCCGATCACAGCACAATAACTAATAATCTCTTACTCCGTGAGAACTAAACCGGCTGATAGTATTAAACATGTACACGACAACCCCCATCCCAAGATGAGCGCACGTTGTCAATTTAATTCACAATCACTTCGGTTCACTATATATTATATCGTGCGAGCAATATTTACCCGGGAAACGCCCATCGTCCTGATAAACTTTAGTCCTAAACAAATATAAACAAAAAACCTGCAAAGTGTCGGCAACATAGAAAGGTGGGTTCCGTTGGTATTATTGGTGGTATTCTATGAGAATTCATTTTTATTTATTATTTATTCAAATCATACCTACAACTACCATTACAGATCAGCGATCCAATGCGATAGAGAGGTCTTATATGCTAAATCCTTAATCTACATATAAAATTACATAAAATATCCTAAATCTTATCCTACATCTAAATAACATATTATAAATAACGTAACTTTTGCGAATTCACTCAAGTTGCACCACAATACATCAACCCTCTCGTGAACCTCGTTCACGACACGCATGGTTCTAGTGAGAGGAGTTCTCGCCAGTAGGTTGGTTCTGGCTGAAAAACATGAAAAACTCTATACTGTATCGCAATTATCAGAAAACTATGTAACAACGTCACTACGACTGAAATTCAGGAATATTGTTACCTACTATAAACTGCACAATAAATAACTTGAAATCAATCAAATCATTCATGATACCCATTCATCTGCAAAATGAGCAGCTGGGCTTACGAGGATTCACCTAACTATTTCTGAAAGTTTCATCATGACATGGAAATCAGAAAACCAATCAACTCACTTGAAAATATTTCACACAGAAATAATAATACTTTGTAAGGTTCCCTTTCTCACGATGACACAACCCTAAAAAAACTCCCTGCGATTCGAAGCTGAGAACAAAACTTTACCTGACCCAGTATTAAGCCTTCGTACGTGTATTTGCCAACATAATGTATTTCCCGTCTGTTTTCGTTTCAACCGTGAGCTAAATCAAATTCTTCGTTTGTATACCATTCGACGTAATTAACATTCGAAATCATGAAACGATTTCAATTATTGGCATAATTGAAATATCGCTGCAAGCGCTTTTGAGAACGTAAATTAAAATACTGACCGAAATTATTTGAATTAAGCGGCATCTGTTTACGTATAGAATGTTTTAATGTTGGGATTTGATGACAGATGGCGCTACGTTTTATAATCCCAAAAATAAACGTGAATCTAAGTACGTTTAACAGATCTTGTTGAATGATCAATCTTCGGTCTATCTCTATATGAGAAGACAAGCTGAAATTGATGGTAATATCGTCTTACTAAAAATATATACATACATATACCGTATTGATTATTTTCTCATACTTTTCAGTCATATTCCTGAAAGTTTTCTAAAAGAGGGACGTGACCAGAAAAAAGAAAAAAATCATAAGAGAAAGTAATCATAGACTTCCACGTTTTCTTTGCGAACTGCAAATAGTTTTTTACTTATTTCATCTTGCTCAAGGGGGGAACATACTCTTTTATTTATTTTAAGGTCCAGTTTTGATTAACCAATTTCTTTTTAGTAAGTAAGTACAACAAAGAAATTATTCTAGGAAACTTCCAGGCGAATGTTACAGCCGCTTGCCAAACAAAGCATAATTTCTTCGTCTTCGTTTATTTCAGGCTGCAATGGCCCATAGATATACCTACCTACCTACGTATACCTTACAAACTAACATTATATGTATCAAGTAAATACAAACTTGTGTTAATAAATAGGGCTTAAGACCACAGATTACTAAATAGTTATGTTAAGACTAAGTTAGTGACACTTCACATTGCACTAATATGACTTGTCTTGTCTTTGTATTACCTACCTAAAAATATATACTTATTTTCTTTAGTAGGTAAATTACGTTGAACAAGCAAGTGGCATGCAGTATCTCAAACTAAATCTCATCATCACACTAACCCTCTAGAAACCAGCCATAACATTTCATCGTGCCAAAAATCTCGTTCGACATACCGTGCCGTGCCGTAACCGTAGGCACTGTCGTACCGGAGAGGCGACTATAAACCGTTTTACGAGCCCGTAGGCACGCCGACACTGCACAGATTACGGCGCCCATCAAACGTCCCCCTAAATTATTATCTCAACACATTTTCGACCACATTCACTAAGTTTATGTGAGATTTAAGGAACTATTCTGTCATGTTGTTGTTGTAAATCTGTTGGGGCAGTGTTTTAGTGTGCTCATCATCATAACATGCTGTGTTATTGATAAGAATCATGATTAACTTCTCTCAAGAGTGACCTCTCGGTATAGTCAGATGTTTTAGCTGTCAAACTATTGACTTGTGGTCAATCAATTAATCATTTATTTTGTTAAACTTAAGTGTGGTTACAGACAGTACCTATACTGTCTAAAATATATGCACTTTGTTGTGCCAATATATGGCGTAAAAAATTTATTAATTTGGTGGATTTAGAATATGCTACTGTTTTCTCAATCAAGTTAACCTAATGAATGTTCGCAGGTCCTTAATTTCTTGTCTATTTTTAATGATTTATGTAGTTACATGTGAGGACTACTTAGGGAACTAAATCGAGATGAAAAAACAATTCACACAATTGACAGACATTTGGAAAGCAACTTACTGTTATTTGAGTGAAGATCACGAATCGGTGACCGTTACGTCAAATAGTCTTCCGAGTCCCGTCCCAGCTTTAGCAGCAACATTTAACTAATCGGCAACATGACATATTCAACCAACGTCATAGGTACATCTTACAAGATAATATACCGCCAAGCTCCCGCTATCACAAGTCACAAGTAACTCTGACCTTGTATATTATTGTAGTGGTATCGCCACAATTTCGCGGGTTCGACACCCGACCTTACCCTTATCAGCGATTTGTTCGCGCTTGAACCCAAATAGTACATATTTTTCGTTAAGTTCTAGACTTGGATTGGGTAGAGACGTAGAATAAAAGATAAGTACTTAACACGTACTTACTTTCCGAACTGAAAATTTCAGCTTAGGCGGTCGGTTTGGACTCAGGTACAAACTGGCCTTCAAATTATACCGAAAAGTACCTAATATGTAGTTTAAATCGACATTGAACTCATGAGCCTGATGTAAAGGTTGCCTGCAAAAAGGTAATTTAGGTACATCAAACAGACCGGTAGAAAAATGAATCTGGTTGGATTTAGTCACTCAAGCGAATTTAGAATCAGTTTCAAAATTGCGAAAGCAGCGTTCGTTTTTAATTATTTTTGGAGCGTAAAAGTAAAAAGGTGCGACAACTCTCTTCTCTCCTCTTGAAATAAATAGCTAAAATTCAGCATAGCTTCTGTGTGGCGACATCAATTTAATTATGCGTTTTCATTATCAACAGCAAGGTAAGCACAAGGTAACTACCCTGGGTCCAAATTTAGCACGAATTCATAGAACCAATTCTAATTACCTACGGACATTGTTTAAACAATGAAACGAAAACAATAGTTTATTTCACTAAATTAAAATATTGTATTACTTAGTACCTATATGACTAAATTCCTGTCATGCTTTAAAGCATTGAGGCATCAAATAGAAATGAAGTAGGTAGGTAATTCTAGCGAATTCAATGAGTCTGTCTAGCTTATTTTTGTAATCAACTATTGTTTTCTAAAGGCCGATTCTTCAATCTGAAGAATACAAATCGCGTTATGCGTTTTTGTATAGGAAATCATGACAACCTGCAATTTTGATCTGCCATATTAATTGGAATCAATCCACACAAAGTCAATTTTGAGCTATGGGCGTTTGAAGTTTCTGCGCTAATACGTTCTGTGTGCACTTCATACTGTGGGTTGAGTCGGGGTAGCGAGAAAAACTAGTTTCCGTGTACATTTTTAAAATAGGGTTTTCACTACATGAAAGACACGACCCTCAGGAGTACGATGGCATAGGTACTTAACTCAATTTTGGCCACTGTGTGGATTGAGTCCTTTCTGCTTAACTACGTCAATTAATCTTCAGATGGACGTTAACCGACGATGGAAAGAACGACCCTTAGTTAATTTATTGGTAACACCAGCTGTGGTTAGTCTTATTAGCATTGAGTCAAAATCCACTATCACCAAAAAAACCTAAGTACCTACCAATGTTAATGTAACAACACAAACTCAAATGAGTATTCCTAATAACAAAAAGTACTTAAAACATTTATCTTTTAATAGGAACGAGCTCATGGACGTAAAAATGCCATAGTGGCGAGATTGTACCAAATTTTTTAGAGCTAGCCTTGTATACAGAGGCTGGGCGGTATGGAATAATGACGAATAAAATAAATGCATGATTTTAATCTCCACCGCTGGCACACTGTCGTAAACTGTTTACGAGCGACCACTTAGGCACAGGCGTAAGGGATAGGAGGAAGCGGGAGAGGCTGCTGAAAGGGAACGGCCTGACGCTGTAAGATTTTCAAGCCATTAGAAAGCCTTCAGTAATCATTACTTAGGTACCTCCATTTACATTGAATCACCCGCTACAGAAATGCAAATAGCTTTTGAATTGGAAGCTTCCATGGTCACTCGTTACGAGCCGACTCTGCATCATAGTTGCGACAAACAAACTCACGACAAATGTTAGGGCGACGGTACGCCGACGATCAGCGGTGCGACAGCATGTCATCGTCAGCTCGACATGCGTTAGTTTGACTGATTGTTTTCTCGACAAACGATAGAGCGACACAACTTTCACTAGACAAACTAAAGCACGACAAACGTTACTATATTTCGTTGCTAATTTCGGAATTATTTTAAAAGTATATTGTATATTTGATCTAAGTACTTGCTCCATCTATCGAATAATTAATAATTGCGGCAATATGCCCGGCAGGATCCACAATGAAAGAGTACATACTACGTTTCGATGCAAGTTAATACGATACAAAATAGTTGCTTAGGGAATTTAGAGAACATAGACATAGTTGTTAAATGATGAATTAGTTATTGTTTATGAGTAATTGGACGGATAATTATATATAATGATAGTTTTCATTAAATAATAATGTTTTTTTTTTGTAATGTAATTTGCACGCTTGCTTGCAGGCAGAATACATAGTAGATTGTTATACATGGAGCTAAAATGACCCATTATATACGGGGTAGTTTTACTCCCGAGCTTTAGGGAGGGAGTAAATAGAAACCGAGTTTTAATGGGTTTTTAGCGCCGTGTGTTACACTCTACTTTTCACTACGATTGCGAGAAAATAAAACAATCCAATACAATATGAAATATGTAGTTTATGTTATTAAAAATTAAATGTACAATTTGTACAATTCTGGATATTTAACGAGATGTTTTTTCCCGGTAACTTAATTTCAGTCCTCTGTGAAGATGAATGATGAGTGGTTCTTTTCCTTTCTCTTCTATTTGCAAATTAGGGTCTCCATTCTCACTAGATGATGACATTTTCACTATTGTAAAATTAATTACGGTCACTACCAATTCAAAAATTATAAAGATTTCGCGCCTATGTCTTTTTTTTTGTTTTTTCTTCTGCAGCCGCAACGCATTGCATGCATTCTAAAATAACTTTTTCCCTCCTCTTGCTCAGAAAGACCGTCATTGTGGCGTACCAGAGCGAATTAAAAAATAGCAATTCTTCCTCTAGTGGAAAAGGTTTATTTTTTTAATTTTTGTGTGTCAAATGACAATGAGCCTACAAAAACGAAAAAGTCTGTAGTCATAAGTAGAATAATCATGAATATAGACTCGACTTAAGTATTACTGTTTCATTAAAAAAGAACTTCATTTTATTTTTGAAAATGGAACTAAAATCGGCGATCTCTTTGGTAGAATGCATGCAATGCGTTGCGGCTGCAGAAGAAAAAACAAAAAAAAGACATTGGCGCGAAATCTTTATAATTTTTCTCTAATTGCAAATTGAATTGGTAGTGACCGTAATTAATTGTATTGGATTGTTTTATTTTCTCGCAATCGTAGTGATAAGTAGAGTGTAACACACGGCGCTAAAAACCCATTTAAACTTGGTTTCTATTTACTCCCTCGCTAAAGCTCGGGAGTAAAACTACCTCGTATATAATGGGTCATTTTAGCTCCTTGTATAACAATCTACTATTAGGCATTAACATCTTCTCTTGTTGACCAATGTATTTTCTGGCAAATAAATATTTTAAATTTGAAGTAGAATGGCATCTTGCGACTACCAAGACGGACAATAAGCGTCCATATCCCCTCCCGGTACCTAATTTAGCATCGTTATCCCGCTATTGTCTTATCCCTTGTCCTCCACACCGCGATACCGCAACAACGCTCGCGTCAAACGGCCTGCCTCGTCCAACCCTTTGCTAATGCGATTCCTGTTTTATGACTTACGTAACGCGTCGAGCTCGTCGCTCAATGTAGCCCGTTGATTAGAGCATCTTGTGAAACTGGCACAAAAGTTCACTATTCTAAGCATTTTCATGACACTGGTATTATGTTCTGTTCGTTTGAAATCAGCTAGGATTTGGTAACAGAGCAAATTGGGCGCAGTTTACTCTTGAGTGAATTTGAACAGGCAACTCTTTCACACTAAGTATAATATTTAGCTCCATACTTCCAGCTTCTTGTACGTTACCCGAGAACAGATTTGTAGTCTGCGTTTTCATGGACATAGGTGTTAAACTGATTCGGTCTTATTACAAAACAAGGTTTTTATTTAGACATGGTTTAAGCCTTCGAACGTGTTTTTGAAATAAGAACCTAACAGAAATCGGAATAGGTACAGTTCCTTTTACAAAACTTACATCTTAGTCCGATCTTAGGTTGACAAATTTTGTATTAAGAAATTTACTAAAGTCGGCATAAAGTTCGAATTACAAAGACTGGCTCGATGGTTTCTCGGACTGAAGTTAGATCGTGTTTTGTAATAAGACGGTTTATGTTGAACTCATTTCTGGTGGCCGTGACTTTGCTCTGTGAATAGATTTTACTTAGATTATGATCAAATCAAATCAATCATATTTCGGACAAGTACTAGATTCATAAATTGTTAATAAAAGGTTTGCACTTAAAATACTCCATAATAACCTATGTAAGTACAATCCATTCACGTATCAACAAGCTGACAAATGGACTTGATAACTGATAACATCGCCTAACAAAACATCGTCATGTAGAGGTAGACAGACAAGACGGTAAGATGTTTGATCTATCTTCGAGTCGTCATTCACATAAGGGCAGTATTTCTGAGAAACCTGCAAAACGTGTTTGATGACAGAAAGATTCGTTCCCGGAATGACGAACAGTTTCATTAAGATACTTATTCCAAGAATGAAATAGAACATCGATCAATCTGTCTGCCTTAGCCCAACCATGTAGGGGTCGATATTTATTTTTATTTTTTATAAGATTGTTTGCTCTTGACTCTAGTCTAGGTCAGTGGTGACAGAGACAGATTCGACGACGAAGTGAGCTTACCCAAAAGATGCCTGTTCACTCTCACTTTAAAGAGATTAGGGTTTTATGCGTTCTGAAACATAGACGCAGGTAGAGAGAGTGCCACTCTTTTGCTGTGCGCATTTCCAGTCTTTTATTTTTATTAAAGATTGGTTTGCTCATGACTCTAGTCTAGGTCAGTGGTGACAGAGACAGAGTCGACGATGGAGTGAGCTTACCCAGAAGAAGCCTGTTCACTGTCACTTTGAAGAGATTAGGGTTGTAAGCGTTCGGAAACACAGACGCAGGTAGAGAGTTCCACTGTTTAGCTTTAGTCTAACCGGATGCAGCTGAATACCAGTTTTATACATGGAGCGACTGCCTATCTGATCTCCACAACCCAGTTACTGGGTTACAATACAAGATACCCCTTGGTAAGACTAGTTGTCAGACTTTTGGGCTTCTGGCTACCCGTAACGAGTGTCAAAGATCTACGAATGACAGCCGGGATCAAAAAAAGGCACGAAGGGGTCTCGATATGTAATGGATGGTCACCCATACACGAACCGACCGCGGCAAGCGTAGCTTAACCTTCGATTAACACGTCGGCTGTTACAATTTAGCCACGAGAATTAAATAGAATATGAAACTGGAATATTGATATTGTATTCTATTTTTTTTAATTTTTTTGACAATTTCCACACAAGGTCTTCAGGTCTCGAACTAGGCAGAGCCTGTACTACGGTAACCTGATGACTGATATACATATACACACCCAGACACAGGTCAAACAGACATGTTCATGCACACAAATGTTTGACTTGTCCGGGGATCGAACCCGGGACCAGCGGCTCAGAAGGCAGAGTCGCTACCAACTGCACCAACCGGTCAGTCAAAAGATATTGAAGTTCTACTGAACCAATACCTACTAGTGCACCTACAACGTAAGTTCACGTGGGTTGGTATTGATATCTATTAAGGAGATAATTCTTATTATTGCCTAATCACTGTTATTTTATTACATAAAAGCTTATTCGATGATAGAACTTAGAGGGCTAAGAGGTTATTTATTGGAATGCGTCGCCTGAAATCTTTTAACAAACGTATGCAGCACAAATCACATAAATACCTACACAGTTTTGTCAACTAAGCACAAAAATCAATGCAAAAAAAATATGAAAAAAAGAACAACGAGACAGCTGAGCACTTTCACAAACGAGCCCAAATTAAAACCAAATGAAAAGGAATACCTCATCATGACCAAAACAGTAGGTTAGCAACTTCAAAACTGACACATGAATTACGTAGCTCTACTAAAGGAAGATCGCCGACGTTGCAGTTACGCCAATACTGGTTGACAACAACTAATCGCCGATGCAGCATTGACGTCAATCAACGGTGCAATCTAATTTTAATGACTAATTTTGTAAGAATACGCATTCCATATTCCTACTTCGACGTGGAATGAATATTCGTAGGTTAATTAATTGTAATTCATTTTTTTTAATAATTAAAAGCTATAAAAATCATTTCGGTTTTTTTTCGATCCTTCGGCTGTCGTAAACGTAATTGGCGCAGTCGGTAGGATATCCGCGGGAGACGTCGGGACTCGCATCTCATATCGATAATCGCGTCGCGTGTCACCCGGGTGGCTATCAAGCACCGTTCCGGATATCCTGAACATACGGACCTGCTGCAGACCGAGAGGAGAATCTGGAAATCGATTCACGGAGAGAGACCAGAAATGAAGTATTTGTAAGTACATCAGAATTATTCTCGTGGTGCTCCCTTCGAAATCCTAACCTTCAAGATTTACCATCCCAGAGCCTCGAGTGCGCGGGAACCTGAATCACGTCAGGCCCGCCGACGAACTGTAGATACTAATAGAGATATAGTTTTAGATAATTTAGATTTAGGTAACTTATTTAGTTTAGATATGGCTCAGCACGACCCAGACACTATTTTCAAGGCCCTTCGCCTTGTCCCGGAGTTTGATGGTAACCCTAATGTGCTTACGCGGTTTATTAAAATCTGTGACTCATTAGCAACGCAATACTTAAGTGGTGCGCCCGGAAGCGAATTTTCGAACTTATGCCTATTAAACGGAATTCTTAATAAGATTTCTGGAACCGCTGCGTGTACCATAAACTCTAATGGGATACCAGAGAGTTGGTTGGGCATTCGAACTGCCTTGATTAACAATTTCTCAGACCAACGCGATGAAACCGCGTTGTACAATGACCTTTCTGTCGCTACGCAGGGTAACAAGACACCCCAGGAGTTTTATGACCATTGCCAAACACTGTTCAGTACAATGATGACATACGTGACTTTGCATGAGACTATACCGACTACTATAGAGGCCAAGCGTGAACTTTATAAAAAGGTGACTATGCAGGCATTTATTCGTGGTTTAAAGGAACCTTTAGGATCTCGTATACGTTGCATGCGGCCGGCTACCATTGAGAAAGCTCTTGAATATGTTCAGGAGGAATTAAACATCATGTATTTGCAGCAACGCAGTGAACCCCAAAAGGGCCAGTCATCCCTAAGGGTCACCCCAGCATTACCACCAGCAGCAATTGCTCCCCAGCGGTCGCATAACTTCCAGGTGCCTAATTGGCCAGCTCCCGTAGGTCAACGCCCTATGGGCCCCCCTCCTCAACCTTTCAGATTTGCAAGACCGATCCAATATCAG
Organism: Brachylomia viminalis; assembly: GCA_937001585.2. Taxonomy (NCBI): domain Eukaryota; kingdom Metazoa; phylum Arthropoda; class Insecta; order Lepidoptera; family Noctuidae; genus Brachylomia; species Brachylomia viminalis. Next base: position 4,051,411 of record OW443302.2, on the reverse strand, counting down.
CAGCATGGCCCCACTAACACGCAAAGAATGTTAAGTGCACCCCCACCTAATTATAACCCCCGTAGTAATGTCTTCCGGTTACCGTCCCAAAACCGGCCATCATCAGGTCCTCAACCTATGAGTGGAGTACAACGGTTCACCCCCAGATCTTTGCCCCCAACCAATGGGTTAGCAGGTCATGATTGGAATAGATCAGGAAACCCGCCGCCAACAAATTATTTTAGGACCCGCGAAATGAATGTTAATGAATGTTCTACCTATGACGACTCACATTACAATTACTACCAAGAACCGGCGTACGATTATTATGCTGACTATAACTACTCGGACAGCGACTTTGCCCCCGGTTTCACCTGTGACTCGACCTATTTTATGACTGCGGATAATCAATCGTTTGACGATCCTCAGTCACAAGGAAATGCTAACCATGCTGAACAGGATTTTCCGGAGACTTCAACCGCACCAAAACCAAGATAGAATTAAACCTACAGGCGCAAAGACAGCTACCATACATACAAATCGCGAAACCCCCTCTGAAACTTTTGATAGACACGGGTGCCAATCAATCTTTTATAAGTCCCGAAGCCGTTCAAAAGTACTTTGCCGATTTTGCCCTCAACTTTGATCCGTTTGAAGTGACAAATATACACGCGACAAGCAGAAACGACTATTCTATTACATTGCCTTGTTTTGCAGAATTTAATGACACCGATAATATGAAGTTATTCATTTATAGGTTTCACGAATACTTTGACGGACTAATAGGTTTAGATTTATTGAGTAGCTGGGAGGCCCGCATAGATTTAAGAGAAGGTCAACTATTGACGCGAACCGCGTCAAATCCAATCAAAATGTACAACTCATGCAACGTTAATCTATATGAGGATATAATTCCAGCAGGGACTTCTAAAGTTATCCGTATCCCTGTCGACATCGCGGAAGGTGACGCTTTCATTAATGAACAAATACTTTGTAATTGCATAGTTCACGAATGCATTACCACCATTGCTAATAACCGCGGCTACTTAGAAATTGAGAACCCGACACCTAATGACGTCATATTCTCACTTGATCGCCCGGCGCACGCGGAACTATTTAATACTGAGTGCACGCGTACTCAACAAACGCCAACTCGCGCACAAAATGTAATTTCACGATTACGAACGGATCACCTTAACCCAGAGGAAAAAGCTAACCTTTTAGCTCTTTGTTCTCGTTACGCGGATGTATTTTATATTGAGGGTGAGGGACTAACTTTTACAAACAAAGTCAAACACCGGATTAGGACCACAGACGAAGTGCCAGTGCACACCAAAAGTTATCGGTATCCATTCGTACATCGCCAGGAAGTTAGGGACCAGATAGGAAAAATGCTAGAACAGGGTATCATACGACCATCTGAATCTGCCTGGAGCTCCCCTATCTGGGTAGTGCCAAAGAAGATAGACGCTTCCGGAAAGCAAAAGTGGCGTCTCGTGGTTGATTTCCGTAAGGTTAACGAAAAAACACTAGACGACAAGTACCCTATCCCTAATATTAGTGACGTCCTTGACAAATTAGGGAAATGCCACTACTTCACGACCCTCGATTTGGCAAGTGGTTTCTACCAGGTTGAGATGGATCCTGTCGACGTTGAGAAAACCGCATTCAACGTAGAGCATGGGCATTTCGAATTTCTTCGTATGCCAATGGGATTAAAAAATTCTCCGTCAACATTCCAACGTGTGATGGATAATGTCCTCAGAGGGCTTCAGAACGAGATATGTCTCGTATATCTCGATGACATCATCGTGTTCAGCACTTCCCTTCAGGAACACGTGACCAATCTCGAAAAAGTGTTTCAGAGACTTCGAGAGTCCAACTTCAAGATCCAAATGGACAAATCTGAATTTCTTAAGCTTGAAACAGCGTACCTTGGTCACATCATTAGTAGAGATGGTATAAAGCCAAATCCCGATAAGATATCCGCCATAAACAAATACCCCATACCGAAAACCCCAAAAGAAATCAAGCAATTTCTAGGCCTTCTCGGTTATTACCGAAAATTTATCCCCGACTTTGCCCGTACCACAAAGCCACTCACGCAATGTCTGAAAAAAGGAAGAAAGATCACTCTCGACACTGACTATAAGAACTGTTTTGAAAAATGTAAGACTCTTCTGACCAATGATCCCATCTTGCAATACCCGGATTTTAATAGAGAATTTAACTTAACAACAGACGCATCTAACGTAGCCATTGGAGCTATACTATCCCAAGGTCCCATAGGGTCAGACAAACCGGTCTGTTACGCCTCTCGAACTCTTAACGAGAGTGAAATAAATTATAGCACCATTGAAAAAGAACTCCTCGCCATAGTCTGGGCTACAAAATATTTCAGACCATACCTCTTCGGACGAAAATTTAAAATTTTAACTGACCATAAACCATTACAGTGGATGATGAATTTGAAAGAACCGAACTCACGACTTACAAGATGGCGACTTAGACTCAGCGAGTATGACTTCTCCGTAATTTACAAGAAGGGGAAAACGAACACTAATGCCGACGCCCTCTCCCGCATAGAAATAAATACTAAGGAAGCTATGTCTCTAATAGAAGAAATTGACGAACTCAATTCCCTAATGGGCAACCCATCTGAAACAATACTCGCCCAAGCAGACTCTTCCACTGAAACAGCTCACACAAGTAATGAAAATCCAATTCTTGAAATTCCTATAACAGATAAACCTCTTAATACATTCAATCGACAGATACATCTTATCCTTGTTAGCGACGTAAAGAAACGACCTTCAGTGACAAAACCTTTTGACACACACACGCGTATCAGCATCCAGCTATCGCAATCCAACTTAGAGGAGGATGTCATAAGCGCTATAAAGGAGTACGCTAACCCCAAGGTTAAAACAGGTATTCTAATAGATCCTCCATTAGCCATGTATTCTATCATTCCGATCCTTCAAAATAAGTTTAAAAGTTCATCATTAAACCTCGTTCTCGCTAAATCCGAGCTGGAAAACGTCAAGGAATATCTGCGTCAGCAGGAGATAATCCGTCACTACCATGATGGCAAAACTAACCATCGCGGAATCACCGAGTGTCATTTAGCCTTGTCTCGCAAATATTATTGGCCAAAAATGAAGGACCATATCACCAAATTTATAAGTGAATGTACCATCTGCGGACAAGCCAAATACGATAGAAACCCAGTCAGACCTCAATTTAACGTTGTGCCCCCAGCCACCAAGCCATTTGAAATAGTCCATATGGATTTATTTACTGTACAAAGTGAGAAGTACGTCACTTTCATCGACGTCTTTACGAAATACGGTCAAGCTTACCATCTGCGCGATGGAACAGCTGTTAGCATATTACAAGCCCTCTTGCAATACTGTACTCACCATGGCGTCCCCATGACTATTGTCACAGACAATGGAACTGAGTTCACCAACCAACTTTTCATGGAATTTACACGGCTTCACAAGATTAACCATCACAGAATATTAGCTTACTCACCAAATGACAATGGAAATATTGAACGATTTCATTTAACACTATTAGAACACCTCAGACTCCTCAAATTACAGTACAAAGACGAACCCACGGTAAACCTTATACCTTATGCTATCATAGCCTACAACAGTTCCATACACAGTTTCACAAGATGCAGACCTTTTGACTTACTTACAGGACACTTTGACCCCAGAGACTGCAAGGACATTGACATAACACAACAGCTGTTACAACAGTATGTTCTAGTTCATAAAGAACGCATGAAACAGGTTTATGACATTATCAACGCCTCATCGCTCGCAAACCGAACAGCATTAATCGAGAGTAGAAATAAAACCCGCGAACCCGAGAAGGAATACGCACCCCAACAGCAAATATTTGTAACAAACCCTCTCGCTAATCGTCAAAAGACCGCGCCACGGTATACACAAGATATAGTTCTAGCTGACCTGCCGATTCACATTTATACTTCGAAGAAACGTGGCCCCATAGCAAAGTCAAGACTAAAGCGTGTTCCTAAATCAGTAAATTTGTTACAGGATTCTGTTAATAACAATTCTCCCAATGATGCGACTTCAGGAGATAAAACTAGAGAGCCTCGATGAGGGACCAGGACTGCTACCCTACAAACTTGGGCCTATGAGACTCACGACTCACCACCATACATTCCTACAATATGTACGTCTGAATGATATCGAAAACAACGTCCACTCACTACAGACTCAACTACTAAGCTATCAAAGTCGAATGACCAATGACACCTACTTACTATATGATATCCAAATAAACCATCTTACTGACAAGCTTGGCAATGTTCTAAGACAACTACAATCTCTGGAGCCCAATAGAGTTAAAAGAGGTCTTGTAGATGGGCTAGGTTCCATCATAAAAAGCCTTACCGGAAACCTAGACCACGATGATGCGCTAAACTATAATATGGCCATTAAAACATTAGAGACAAATCAGAATAGAATAGCAACTGAATTCAATAACCACATTAGCATAAGTAAAGAGTGGATGTCTAAACACACTGACGTACTAGCACAGATAGTTGATAATCAGAATAGAATTAACAATACATTAGAATCAATATTAAAGAGCGATGCACTAAGAGAAAACAGCTTAATAAAATACGCAAAGTTTGCCCAACTTCTGGAAGTAATGAGTGAGAACGTAGAGGATCTAACTCAGGAATTACTTAGGATAGAAAATTGTTTAGCTTTTATTCATGCATCCACCATGCATCATTCTATGGTAGACATAGAGATACTAGCATCAATGGTCAGGAAACTGAAAATTATATACTCTGAAGAACAGATTTTAGATTTAGAACTTAGGGAATACTACAATATTATAAAACCAGGATCGTACTTCGTTGATAAACAGATAGTTTTCGTTTTTAAATTTCCAATCTTTTCTAAGAATATTTACGACCTTTATAGGTTGTCTGCAGTACCTAACAAACACGCACAGGCTCTTATCCCAACCTTCCCATTCCTAGCAACCAACGAGTTGACATTCATGTACATGGAGGCTGAGTGCCCGAAGTCAAAAAGCTGGTACCTCTGCGAGAAAGAAATCACCCACCAGATCCGAACCAAATCTGACTGCATCCAGGAATTGATCACCAATCAAGTTCTGCTAGACTCCTGCCAGTTCACTACAGTTACCCTGATGAGAGAGGCTATGGAGAAACTCGATGACCAACACTATGTCCTGTCATTCCCTCAACAAACAAAAGTACAACTCATCTGCCACCAGAAGGACTACACATCGCTCCAAGGAAGTTATCTTGCTACAATTCCCGTTGGATGTCGACTGAAATCTGAAGAGTTTACCATAGCAAATGTCTATGATGAAATCAAAGGTCAACCACTCAAACTGATGAAAATACCCTACGATTCCGGGAAACAAGTTACCACAGCTACTCATATTAATTTAAACTCCGTGAATCTTCAAGGACTACGCGGCATCCAGGACAAAATTATGATCCAGACCCCCGTGCATTTGGACAACGTGCAAACAGACACCTTCTATCACACCACAATCCCGTTCTACGGTGTGCTATTAAGTGCAGCCATACTTATCAGCATCTTAATGGCCAGGCGCTACATATGCAAATGTAGTAATACTACGAAAATTAATGAAAATAACCAGCAGCCTCCGACCGTAATTCTGGAAAGGAATGCAGATCCCGACAACATTCCGGCAACATTTTCACTCAACGTGCTAAAATAGTCGCCGTTCTAAGGGTGGAGGAATTACGTAGCTCTACTAAAGGAAGATCGCCGACGTTGCAGTTACGCCAATACTGGTTGACAACAACTAATCGCCGATGCAGCATTGACGTCAATCAACGGTGCAATCTAATTTTAATGACTAATTTTGTAAGAATACGCATTCCATATTCCTACTTCGACGTGGAATGAATATTCGTAGGTTAATTAATTGTAATTCATTTTTTTTAATAATTAAAAGCTATAAAAATCATTTCGGTTTTTTTTCGATCCTTCGGCTGTCGTAAACGTAATTCATGTGTACATACATACATATAAATGAAGGCGCGTCTCATACATATGTATGAACCACAACCAGTACATAATGTAAAACCACCGGACATTTGATGACCGCATGCCAAAAACTGGGAATTCAATTATGATATCAACGAATGTGCTTTATTTTTTATTTGAATATGTACTTCGTTATCATGCATGTGTTCCTATACTGAAAAATTATTCAGTTGCATGGAGAGACTGAATAACAAATGCAACCCACATGGCCCAGATACCCGAGATAATGCTGAAAGCTGAATGCCATGTCCTATAACAAAAAAAAAACATAAAATGAATTGTAAAAACCAATAAATTATCCCAAACCTAGTGTCTTTACATATTTCAGTCCAAAAATATATATCTATGTTTCAATCAGCATCTCTGAAAACGTTGAAAAGTCCGAAGCATATTTCAGGACATTCCTATTCCCTGCAAGAGCCCGTAGGTGCGAGATCCCGCAATCTTTTCAGCGCACTATATCTTAAATTAAAGAACAACGTAACGTACGTATTTCAGTAAAGCAACCACATACATACATGTTCTACGTAATAATTTACCAGTAACGCAGGGCTGTCCCGAGAGTTTATATTAATTAAGTGACGCCGAGACGCGGTCACGTGCGGCACAAAGTAGATTATTTGCGGACACCCCTGGAACTCTTCATTATCGTCGACTTTTCCTTATTGTTTCGTACATTTTGAGGGAATAAGGAATGTACGGGCCTGGCCTGCTTATGACCTTAGCAGGAGGGTTTGTCACCGGTTCACGACCTGTGTCGGAGGTGCACGATTGAGCAGTACATCATAGCCAATATATTACGTCGTATATAATGAAAAAGTTGACGAATGACACTGATTATAATCCTGTCCTGACTCCTATACCCAATATGTTCCTGTACCGACTCTTCGATCGATAGTTTTTCGCTTATGTTGACGACGAAACCAATCATGATATACTTGCTAAGTTCTTCACAGCTGAAAGTGACTCGCCTTATTAGTAGTCGGAGAATATTGCAATATTTTGACAGACTGCGCAACTCACTAAAAGTAAAGCCAACTTTAAACCTACTTAAAATCACTTAGTCAACCCATTGAAACACTAAAGTTGCTTGTTTCTCGTCCCGTAACAGCCCTGTCCTAGGCATTCGGTCACTCAGGGCTATTTATTACTCCGTCTGCATTTCCCAGTGTCTAGACTTTCTTAAAATGTTACCTTACAGCCGACACTTATGCAGTTTAAACCCATCAACGAGGCAATGACGCAGAAAACAAAAAATAAGGCACTCTTCGTACCCATGTTTAAAATGCTGCGAGAGCCTACGGACGGAAAACCAGTGACAAGACAGTTTTCAACGAAATATAGATTTCTGCAAAAGGAAAACCACCAAAACAATCTTAAATGTTTTCAACCAACACACACAGACAGAAAATTGCCATTAACGGAAAAAAGGCACCAGTAACTTCATCATTTTCTTATAGACACCATAAATAAGGGTGCGACCACAAAGGTGGGTAGCACAAAGCGTATCGTTAGCAATACCACGTCCACGGCTACGGGACGGAAACGGCCCGGAAGCGGGAAATCATTCGCCGACCGGATCCGCCGAGACGCCGAGCCGAAACTACCCGCAACCCTCCACCATTCAATTAATCTCGACAAAAAGCGATAAATAAATTTTCGAGCGGTCTTTGTTTTTAAGAAAAATGCAGTCTTCGAGAATTGAGATAATTTTCGGGAATCGCCCCCGGCGTTTGAGTCGTTACCTTTAGTCTGAGGAAAATTATAGGAATATACTTTGAAGATAATAGTGGTTGTAAGGACCGGCGCCGCATTTTAAGTAACAAACGAAACTGTTCTAACTTTGGAAGGAAATTAAACAGGACTATGAAACGTTTTTTTATGATTTCCCATCATGACAAAGTTTATGTCGCGTGTGTATTCTCGCATTTTGTCGATCGTCAGACCTTCATTGCTAATACCACACCAAGGTGCACGTTTTCAGGTTTATATGAGCGGAAATTTCTGCATTTTGTGAGCTTCCCCATGAAGATAACATCTATTCTCTCTGTCTTCTTTTATGTTCATATTTGACGTACATACAGTCAAATATACAAACATAATATTTTACATCACCAATGTCTGTCCAGACTATACGTATTCCGTGGTCCAGACATAGTCGGTAAAGAACAAAGCTCTAAACAAGCTAATGTGTCTTCTATATGGCTTTTAAAAGGTCCTCTTAAGCAGGGCTCCGTCCGTCGCCGTCGTCCGGCGTTGTCCGAAGCAGTTCGTCCGCTCGAGCTCCCGTCAGATTTAGATCTCGTCCGGCCAGACGCTGAGCCGAGTCACGCCAGCATTAATTTCTTCGCAAACACCACTACTATTTACTCGATCATATTTTTCACTCTGGCGTTCTCAAATGGAAATAGAATAATGCAATTGGAAATAGAATAATGCAATTTTCTGAAATATATTGCGAGTGATTTCGATACCTTTTAGATCCTCAAAAGACTATCTCAGACACTAATTTGCATGGCCCTCACATAATTTTATCAAGATAATTTCTGGACTTAAAAAGAGACTTTAAACCGTTAACCTAACCTTTAAGTTAGAGTCGCTGTTGTTTCTCAGAGTAGTCGGTTAGGAAACATTGCACCTCAGCTAGTTTGAAAATAGGTATTATTATACAGGGTTATTTGTAATACGTCGGCAATCCATTAAGGGGATGTAGGGGCGGTCATTTGCAACCAAATGACCCCTTATGACCCTATACAAATGTCCACCATTTTCCAGTAATTGGACATTTCATATTTTTTTGAAGATATCTGGTATATTATTGTATCTCGTTGAATAGCTAAGAAGTTGTACATATTTTTGGAATGTTCTGTCGTTAAAGTATATCCATGTTTTTTGCTAAAATCAATTAGTCAAATAACCTGCTCAAAATTATGAAAATTGTGTGCTCCGATTAAAAAAAATATTAAAGATAATTGTCATTTTATGGATGATTATTATAATGTATTGAAGTAGAAGCAGATAATAATAATATTTAAAAAAAACATACTTTGTTTTTTTAATACATTTCCAAAGTTGTATGCCGCCAAAAAAATATAAAATGTCAAATTATTCGGAAATGGTTGACATTTGCATAGGGGGCATAAGAAGTCATTTGTTGCAAATGACCTCCCCTACATCCCCTTAATAGATTGCCGACATATTACCATAACCCTGTATATTTTGGCGTGGAAAAGTGTTTCTACAACCAATTTACAGAAATAAAATATCATTTATCCGTTATTGAACGATTTTATAGGGTAGATCAGCATTCCAGATGTGGTTTCAGCTACAGACTCGCTACAAAAACAGCAATTCAGGTGCACTATTCGCTATTATTATTTATATCTTCATAATTATGTATAATCTATTTAAACAATTACCATTTTGATTATGACCACAATAATTGATTAAGTTTTTAGATTTACAGCTCAACAACCTTATCATTAGTATATCGTCTGTGTACTTCCTGGGCGATTCGAAATAAATACTCTTTCATTATCTATTTATTTAGTGAAAAAAATGAAAGCAATCCTGCGAATGTGATTATTTTCCTGAAACTAGAATAGAATAGAAGACTAAATAGGTACACACAGTAGTGGTTCCCGGCTCGGAAGTGAACATTTTTCATCATTTACTCGGCAATAAGCGGTTTAGTTTTTACCTCGTCTGCCGCGAACAATATATTTCTGCTAATAGTTTATTACACTCGACTTATAGTGCCACGTAATAGATTTTTAGATGAAATTAAACTTTGTGATGGTCTAGCTATTAAGAACGTGAGTTTCATTTAGTTTTCATAAAATGATGTTGTTTTCAGTTTAATTATAGCACTAAACGTTCTACCTTGTATGAATGGATGTATTTTTAGCGTAAGATTAGGTATAGGCACGGCGACAAGTTACCATTTCTTAGCCCTATATTTTTGGCCGATTTTCCAAAACAACCTCACCTGCTTAAGCAAAGAATAATGAATATACAATGGATGAATATGAAATAATATGCAATGAAGTCGGTTAAAAAGAGAGCAACATATATGTGTGGACGGACAAGTCAAACATTTGTGTGCATGAACATGTCTGTTTGACCTGTGTCTGGGTGTGTATATGTATATATGTATATCAGTCATCAGGTTACCGTAGTACAGGCTCTACCTAGTTCGGGACATGAAGACCTTGTGTAGATGTTGTGTCATATTATTATTATTTTATTATTATATGTCGCTCTCTTTTTAACCGACTTCAAAGAAAGGCGGAGGTTGTCAATTGGAACCGTATGGTTTTTGTTATTTATTTACTGCATGATAGCTCCCTGTTAGGGTTGCCTGCCCTACTATATAATATGTTATCCTATTATATTAGAGGCCTAACTACTATATTTCAAAAAAATTTTTTTATTAAAATAAGTTTAAAACGAAACGCAGCCTGAATCTGTTTTTGAAATTAGTGTTCAGCGAAAAAATCGGTTGTAATAAAATGTTGGCTATTGCTCTTTCTGACCAAAACGTGTTACTAAAATCTATTGCTGAGAAATGGCAACAAGTGTTGCTCACTGATTCTGACTTTTCTTATATCTTCAAAATATTTAGTAAGAAGAGAAGAGAAAGAAGTAACGATACCATCGTTACTTCATTCTATACCAGCAACTACAGCATTTACTGAACGCATATTTTCTGTGATGAAAACAAAATGGCGAGATGACCGTAATAGTCAGTATTGATCTCGTAAAAGGTGAAATAAAGGTATTTTCGTACCACTTGCTCAAAAAAGTGACATTCTATGCCACAAAAAGCGAACATAACAATAGTCATTTTTAATCTGTTAAAAACAGGGAAAGAAAATTGTACTGAATTTCATTCATCCTCTAGGGGGAGAATGTGATTTAAATTTGGAATACTTACCGAAATTTATACTGAACTACATCTGTGTTTACACCATTGAGTTTGTATATAAAGCATTATACATCTTTTTGAAAAAGGAATACGCATTTATTATGCAGTTATGATTATTAAATAATATTACGAAAACCGACGAGGCCGTATGAGCTTGATGCCTTTGCTTTTCTGACAAAAAATATTAGTCTAGGAATATGCCGCGTTTTTGTTTTCTTCAAATACATAATAAACGTTAAGTTTATTTTAATTTATTTTTATAAATAAGTTAATGTTCTAAAAATACATTTAATTGTCATTATTTTTAATAAATGCTCATCTCATATTATTATTGTGTTAATTTTTTCGCAAATGGTACGAAAAGTAGAGTATCTTCCTCGGTGATAAAGCTGTCTTAGTCTTGGGTGAACTTAAATCGTCACCCGCGACAGAAGACACTGCTTTATCCCCTTGGTTAATAATCTACTATTTGTAACCAACATTTGTTTTTACTTTTTGTGCTACAAGAAAAAAAAACTATTAGTAAAGGCTCATAATAACAAAAAAATATGTTTTTAAATTGTGGTACCTACTTGCTATTATTATTTGTTTGCCATCAACCTACTATATTTTTGCAAGCCATTGGCTTGGAACATACTATATTTGATATAAAAAAGTTGGCAACCCTACTGCCAGTATACAGGTGATTTCCTGTAAAAAGTAAGATCATAATAAATAAATCAGCTCATACACCTATAGACACATCTGAATGTCCGAGCACCAATGATAGACGTTTTGTAGTTCCCTGCACTTAATAAAACGAAAATAACTCTCATAATGCAATCTCGAAATAATACGACGCATGAATGTTATTTACGACAATCTTACACATCGGGCGAGAAAAAATAACAACGCACGACATCGCCCCGTCCTACATCGTGTTTTCAATTGGCCGCAAAGTACATAAAGTGTTTCTATCTTTTAGCAAGGAACTTAATTATAACCCGGTTTATCTGAGCATCAGAGGCAACTTGCCAGGAGTTTCGTGCATTCTGCTGCGGGGTCGGCGACCTGGGGATTGTGAATTAAATTGTCGCCAGATATTTTGGTTTGCGAATTATCTAAAGTTGGGTCAATGCTCACAGATAATCGCGAATACTGTACGCTTTGTGTGAAGAGCTACTGTGACTGAGTTTGTGACTCAATGTGACGGAGACTTGCTAATATTGTTCTCGTACTAGCGATGGTTTGTGTGATGTTTTAGATATAGCTATATCTCTATTCTATAAAAATCTCACGGTGAAAACCTAGGTGAAGTGAGCTTGAAGTAAGCTGTCACTAGTTTCAATCCATAGCATCAGGTGGAATGACAGCCCACTTCACCTATGTTTTCACGATCAGCCGCTTTAATCTATAACAATCTCACCGTGAAAACTTAGGTGAAGTGAGCATGAAGTGAGTTGTCAAAAGTGTCAATCCCTAGCATCAGGTAGAATGACAGTTCACTTCACCTATGTTTTCACGGTCAGCCGCTCTATTCTGTAACAATCTCACCGTGAAAACTTAGGTGAAGTAAGCATGAAGTGAGTTGTCAAAAGTGTCAATCCCTAGCAGCAGGTGGAATGACAGCTCACTTCACCTATGTTTTCACGGTCAGCCGCTTTACTCTATAACAATCTCACCGTGAAAACTTAGGTGAAGTGAGCATGAAGTGAGTTGTCAAAAGTGTCAATCCCTAGCATCTGGTGGAATGATAGCTCACTTCACCTACGTTTTCACGGTGAGATTGTTACAGAATCCACCGGCAGATTTTTGGTAGCTAACGTAGCTGTGTTGAAATTTAGCCCGAGTTTGATTTCTGATCCGGACCAAAATAGTAAGTACCAATCTATCCTGCTTTACCTTAGGCTCTATCCAGCTACCTACAGAAAATAATTATTGGAGTCTGAATAGACTGACCCAGTTCAACGACAAGCAAATGTACTAGGAATTTAAGAATTAATAAAATCATCGCCGTTAAAACTGGGTGTCGGAATTCCCGGAACACTCGTGCCAATATTAACGAAATCATGTCACCTCAAATACATGGATGTTTGCCCCTTTTCAATGTTTTGGTCGTTGCAAAATAACAATCAACATGTGTGTTTTGCCAAAAGTAGTAAAAATTGCAATGTCGAATCGTTCGGGATACGCAATTTTTATTTGTGGATGAATGCTACGAGATGTTTATTTGAGATAACCTATTGGAGATGACTCAAACAAACAAAAGACAAAACGCAACGAAATAATAAATTTAACAGGTTTAGTGTTGTTTTGCTGACTCTGGATACGTGCAGTCACCAGAAGAGAATAAACTCCGTGGGTAGTCGCTACGTCCCCGTCAGGGGGCGCGGCAGGCGGGTTACGGGCGTGGCTCTTAAAGGCCCGCAGTATAATACGGTGCCCGTTAATAAGGGCACGTTCGTTGGGTGGCCATGTAGGCCTGGCCTGAGACATCACTCTTTACGCCACCCCCGGCGGTCTGTCTACGCCAGGTGAGACCTCCGGTTCCCCGGAGGCGGCCCGGCGGGAGACGACCAGCGACAGGGGTGCCGACTTGAGGCGCTCCCTGCTGAGGATCTAGGCCGTCTGTAGGCGCTTCCAGGTCGAGCCGGTCACGCTCCAGACTAAGGGACCTTTACACCGCTCATGTCATAAATTGCGCGCGCCGCACATTCAACGCGTGAGTTTTTACGCTTGTGAAGTTGCTTGGGGTTCGGTGCGCGTCATGCCTATATTAACTTAGCACACGACGAACTCCGAGTGCATGATTGTGATGTGTGTTGAGTATTATTGTGTGAGTAAAGCAAATGTAAGTGAGGGCGTCTTACTCAGGCGTCACCAAAAGAGATAAGTAACTAGGGTCGTCGGATATAGTTGAAGTTTAATAAGAAACCGATGGAAGTTTTCGAATGAAATGTAATTTGATAAATGAACTGTTTGTCTTCTATTAATTAAATTAATTTTATTCGCAAACATCCATCGGTTTCTTACTAAACTTCAACTATATCCGACGACCCTGGTATCTTATCACTTTTGGTGGCTGTACATACCATCAGCGCCAATGCGTAGCTTGACAAAGTTAAAACATCTCATGTGCCGTTAATTTCAACTGCACTCTTCAAGCCCGTAACTAAACTATGAAATCAAAACAAAATGAAATAATGTTAAATTTTGTACATATGTAGATCTTTCAAGATTCTTTTACATATACATTTTTCAGTCATATTTTAAAACTAAGCGGCGCCCGCATTTCTTACCTGACTGGGGGCCTAGTCTCTAAGACCGTCAACGAGGATACGGGCCCGTCCGAAAGTAGTTCGATACCTAAAAGTGAACCCTCCAAAACACATCGGGACTAAGGACAACTATCTAAACGTTCGTCATTAATTCCGAAAGTGATACGGAGTAGGAAACGTCCGCAACTTCGGCCGAAATGACGGACTTCGTACTTAGGGAGTAGGCCGCCTGATCGCTGAGAAGAAATGCCGAAACAAACTCAGAGGTCCTGGTCTCTTTTAAAGTCCAAACATTATATAGGATCGCAGGAACATCGACTCGCAAACTGTTACCATGGATTCAGTACAAGATTCTAGACCCGACCTGAAAGGGTTACCGTGGCCCCTGGCACAGGCAATTGAATTGGCGTCTAACACGCCCTCCCGCTCCGCCCAGAGCGGGAGAAGTTACTTAATGTTATCCCACCCTCAAAAAAAAGGGGGTCTAGAATCTTGTGCTGAATTCATGGTTTCAGTTTGCGCGTTGATGTCCCTGCCACTGTATTATTAACACGTTGATTGTCCCGTCAATTTTGGGTAATTTCGTGGTACGTCCAATGGGTTTCTGTTCTAAAGAAAATAGAAAATCAAAGTTCTAGCTCACACGTCCAGCCCGGGAAACGCGGTTAATTTGCCTTTTGTTAATGCATTACATGTAATGCACGAACGTCACAGTCAGACCAAAAATGCATCACATGAAATGCATGGACAGTCAACTAGTGATCAGTGATCACACTATGTGAGCCTAAGAATGAAGGGCCATGTGTGGAAGGGCCTTTTAAAGAAAGAACCATCGCAGCTTTGAGTTGACCTGTCCCGACAGACGTAGTATGTTGCTTGGCGGCAGAAATAGCTACCTACGGTGGGGGGATGTGGGAGGAAGGATGGTACTCCCCCAGACGACGTTTTTCAGGAAAAACTTTAAATACTTACAACATGAATTCTCTTTAAACATAATGTTATGTTTTGTAAGTAAACACGATTTCTATTAATCACACTGTGATACCCAAAATTCATACACATTGCATTTGCAATTGCATTGCATTGCAAACGCATCTTCCCCGTTCCTCTAATAAATTCTCAAAACGTCGTTAGTTAATATTAGCAGCACCTAAATGAATGGAGTAGTGGCCGCATGGTTTACGAGATAATGCTCATTAATAGGGACAAACAAACAAACGTTTCTAACTTTGTGGAAGATAACGACATTCCCGACACTGTGTGCCTACTTAATTAATGTCTTATTCATTGGGCGCTTGTTGTTGTTTTGTATTTATTGTAGTATGCAGTTAAGAAACAGAAATAGCTTTCTCGAGCACTTCGTAGAAGCGAATTAAGGATAGTGAATGGACTGCAGAAAATGTAAAATCGGGAACCAAAATTCTAGAATCGGGTTACCAATATCTGCGGGATTGTAATGACACGTTGTTTGCTAGACCTGTTTGGAAACCTATGACGAGGGACTAAAAGCTATTTTGCCACTGCTGTGTAAAATACCATGCCATTGTCGGCAATAGCAATGACGGAATCTGCTGCGATTCCGTTGCCGTTTCAGCACTTCCCATTCATGGAAAGCTAAAAAGGAGACCATGGGATTATTTTGAAAGATGAGGATATGATTATCGGCAATGGTCGGCACGTAGAGTCCCAATCAATACAATTATTTTTTTCAAAACAAACTCGGCAATTCCAATAAACTTAGAATACATAACTAATCAGTTAAATTAACAAAAGGGGGCATTACTAAATGTGACAAAAACAAGTGCATCTGCACCAATTATCTCCAGCAATTAACGAAAATATTCTCATCGACCCAAAAATCTTTTGAGTCCAGATTCCCTGCACCTTACGAAACAAAGCTTAGGTTTATTTCCGTATAGTCGTATATATATGCGACAAAATGTGCGTCCCATTAACGGGGCATTCCAGCGATTCCAGTGTTGTGTGAAACGTGGAGAGATGTGGACGTGCGCGGGAGTCTTAGCGCTTGTAGCGTGCGCGTGCGCAGTAACGCGCGACCAGTTCTACCCGCACGGGCAGGGGTACGACCAGACCCTACCCCGCGGAAGCGAAGTACCCTCCCCTGAAATATCGCTGAAAGTACCCATCAAATTCTACGGGGAGTCTTACGATACCATTTTTGTGAGTAGTTTTATGTTCTATCTTTTGGCGTGGTCCACTGATTGTCCAGCTGTATCTATAAGCTACGCTTTTTTCGATGCTGATGTTAGAGTTTTGTATTTCAATAAAATAGTTAGGACAAGTGGGCGGTTTACTTTTTTGTGAAGATTCGCGACATTTCGCGTTGGTTCAGATTTTACTGTATAACTATGTGTTAACGACAATTTGTTTCACGTTGCATGCGTTCCCGACCTAATTTAATTCCATTTAACTGGGGAACAGTCGACCAGTTTCGTCATTCATTAAAAGGGATTATCTACCTATGGCTTCTTTCCGCCTCGTCTACTGCTCGTTACATTGCAGCGTCTATTTAAGGATAGTAACTTAGCTCCTTCACTATACAGGGTGGCCCAAAAGTCGTGGATCAAACGCAACTAGGGGTTAGGTGGGGTCATCAGCTGCAAAAAGTTGTTCTACGGGAGGTCCTTAAGGTCAACCCCTGCAGAGTATAATTTATTTTGAGTTTTTATGACAAAATACACTTTTTTTAACTAATTCTTATAAAAATTCGAAAAAATCTACATCCTGTATCTTTTTTATAATTTTCACTAGATTGGTACTGATGAGTCTTTGCCTTAGACATGCTATTTACGGTTGTTTATTGGGTGTGTTGAAGATAATATTAAGTTTTACGAATTTTTTTTTCCCAAATCATAACTTTTCATTTACTTTGGACCCCACTGTGAAAAAAAAATACTCTACCGAAAAGTGACCTTGTGTTACAAGTTTTGGCGCATTTAATAGGGATTCCGAAAAGGTATTACACATGGCCATGAGTGGCTCTAATATCCTTCAAGGACGATTATTCGTAGCAAGGCCAAAGTTAATCCAACCATAAAACTCGGTTAGGCTTATTTAAAAATAAACTGGAACTAATACATTAATTAATAATAAATTACAAAATTATTAATTATTAAAAATATTAATTATTATTTTATTATTATTATATTAAATTTATAAATGTTATAATAATTTTTAAATTTAATTTATATTTTATAAATTTTATTATTATTATTATATTAAATTATTAATTATTAAAAAATAATAAATTAATTAATAATATTAGACGGTGCAGATTATGTATTATGGTCAGAGGCAGGAATTTTGAGCATTTATTGTAAAATGTTTTGCTTAATAAAACAATTATTTCACAATCGTTGTCTTGTTTTTTCGTCCTAGAAAGATATTAGAGCCACTCATGGCCATGTGTAATACCTTTTCGGAATCCCTATTAAATGCGCCAAAACCTGTAACACAGGGTCACTTTTCGGTAGAGTATTTTTTTTTCACAGTGGGGTCCAAAGTAAATGAAAAGTTATGATTTGAAAAAAAAAAATTCGTAAAACTTAATATTATCTTCAACATACCCAATAAACAACCATAAATAGCATGTCTAAGGCAAGTACTCATCAGTACCAATCTAGTGAAAATTATAAAAAAGATACAGGATGTAGAATTTTTCGAATTTCAATAAGAATTAGTTAAAAAAAGTCAATTTTCTCATAAAAACTCAAAATAAATTATACTCTGCAGGGGTTGACCTCAAGGACCTCCCGTAGAACAACTTTTTGCAGCTGATGACCCCACCTAACCCCTAGTTGCGTTTGATCCACGACTTTTGGGCCACCCTGTATATCTATGACTATAATCGCGTTCACCACTTCGTCGTTTATTTGAGACATATATTAATGATTTAATTCAATAGACATTCTTTTTCGTAGTAATTATGCATTTAAGAAGCAAATCCTAAAGCATCAGCAAAAGTGATATATTATAATAGCGTAATGTTTAATAATGTACGCACACAAATTTACTTTTACTTTTATAAATTTAAAAACACAGATATGAGTTCTAGGACAATGACTATTGTATAGATATTGTATCTGTGTTACTAGCTAGTTTTAAATACTTACTTTAGATTGTAATTTGTTGAAAACGTAGTGGGCAGCATAATTGTTTTAAAATTTAATATTTAATATAATATGACTACTTATCTCATATTGTGCTACTGTTTGTTTTTTCCTTAATAAATAAATAATAAAACATTTTACTAAAGAATTCACCGTGTGTGATAGGCGGTAATTACTTTATGGAGGTCGGAAATTGTCCCAAGGGAACGTACTACCGGTATACAAAGCATCCTATGTTGTAATCCAGGTTATAAACTATCTCCGTCTTATTACAAAACACGATCTAACTTTAGCCCCAACCTACACATTCGATTTAGTTTTTGTATTTGGAACTTTATGCCGACTTTAGTAAAGTTCTTAATACAAAATTGACAATCTAAGACCGGACTAAGTTGACAGTTTTGTAAAAGGAACTGTATTTCGATTTCAGTTATGTTCTTATTTCAAAAACACTCTCGATGGTTTAAACCATGTCAAAAGAAAAACCTTGTTTTGTAATAAGGCCGCAGGTGTCCCGAATTTCGTACAAATCCGTTTAGCCGTGTTTGCGTGATTGGCTAACAAAAATCCAAACTTTCACATCTAAAATATGTATAATAAATATTAAGTAGGACTAGTAGGATCTAGTACCGTCAAATGGGGTTACTTTGATACTACGGGGTTACTTTGATAACAACTTTAGGCTTATGAAAAACTTAATTTTATAATAACTACAACGCTATAATACAAAGAAACTATCAGTAGTGCCAAGTACTGATAGTTTATTTTTTAACTGGTGTTGTAGATATTATAAAATTAAGTTTTTCATAAGCCTAAAGTTGTTATCAAAGTAACCCCGTAGTATCAAAGTAACCCCATTTGACCGTAATCACCGTTCTTCGTACCGCGACTGCGGGCAGTCTTGGGTTCGATTCTCACGTCAGACAAAGTGTGATTAGGTTTTTCTTTGAAGAATTTCTCAATAGCAGTATGAAGTTTGTATTTGTGTCCGTTGGAGGGTTGGTACATGGAATTTAAGCATGACAGAAAAATAGGGGGTGTTCTAAACTAAACTAATTGAGCATTATCTTTGGCATGTGACGGTGGCCAGCGCAACTTTACAATTTATAGCATAGGTAGGTACTGTTTGTTATCCACCGTCTTGTCTGGGTCCTAATTACAAGCTCTGTTCACAATTGGCATAGCTGACGCGATGTTAAGGAATTAGTGACGATGCTACTTTAAACTCTAATCTTGTAAAGGACAAATGCATTAAAAAAAAATGGACGTTTGGTGCAATGTGCACTGTTATAAACTGGAAAATTGACTTGGGTTACGGAAAGAGATATTTTATAATATTTCCTTTTTTTTTATTAGGGTATCTATTTAGGATTACTCACGGTAATCCTGCTATATCTTAGTTTGCTCGGATAAGGATAATTATTATTGGTAATTAATAAAATTGATTGAATGTACTTATTCCTGATAAAACAATAGTTATGAGAATCTCTGTCCTTGGCCCTCCACCTAAGTAGTAACTCTGTTGAAAAATGCGCAACTACTTATTTATGTAAAAAGTCTTATACCTAAATTTTATAGGCGTTTTCAGGATATTGGTGTACCTAATAAAATGTCCATGTGCAGTTCTTTCTCTCTATTTTTCTGTTTCTCAAATTATTTAGTGGCTTAAACACAGTGATCTTAATCTGTAATATTATAATTAGATACGAACTTCATTAACACAAGCACTACGCATTATCGATTATCACTCACAGCATCGATTCAACCTAAGTAATTCGAAATGGCACAAAGACCTCAAGCAATGAAACCTGTAACAATGACAATTAATACCTACAAAGTAATATTGAGTCACAATTACTTTTATTGTTAACTTACCTATTGAATGAATAACAACAGTTCATAATGTCACATTTGATTATGCACATATTTGATTTTATTTGCGTAATTTTGTTGGGGCCACGGAAGTTGGACGAGAAATTCTGAATGAATCAAATATCTACGTCTGAAAGTGCCTATTGACGACCGGATGAATAAATAATTAAGAATACTAGTTGCCAGAATCTATATTCTGACAATATTCACTGCGAAAGGGCTCAAGAACCTATTCACAGTCCTCTAATAGGTCTTACATTTCCCTACGAGTCTCAAACTTCCGCCTGTAACAAAACGCTTAAGATCTGAAAATAATATCAACTACGTTCCTGGTAATCACATCGAAAGGTTAGCACAAAAAAATACACACTTCAAACTCCCAATAAGAATTTGCAACAAAAATTCAGTAAGATGGGGTGAATCGATAGTGCATTGCGTTTGCGCATTTATACAGGCAGGGACGAGTCGAGCGGACGGAAGTGCACGTGGGCGGGAATCGATAGCGACGGTCACTGAACGCAGCATTTGTTTCTTTTTTTAAATCCCTAATCTATACATTTTGAAAAGTTTGAAAACAGCTTCAGGAGTCCTAAGTCTTGATTATTCGGGTAACTTAGTTTTTCGATAATACCACTGAAATTAAATTCCTGGTCTCCTTTTATCGTATAATTGCTTATGTTACTAGTACTACTGTTCCCCGGCCCCGAACATTCTAGCTGTGAATCATAATTTTAATTGAATGAAGTCTCTGCAATTGAATTGCATTATCCTGGTCTATAACACGATTATTTGAATTTTATTCAGGACCCCCAAAATAATTTATAAGATTAAATAAAACTGAAGTCGTCATTCAGTTAGAATTTAAGAATCAACACTTATCGTACCAAGTTAAGCAAGAGTCAAGACCTTTTCGTAGAATTTACCTAAATATATACGTGATACTACACTATCGCCCACCGGGTCACAGCCACGTTTATATTATATGCCTATTCGTATTAGATAAACGTCAACTAAGTATAACAATGATGAAAAGATGTACAGTTATAGAAAATGTCATTCTATAAAAGAGTTCAACAACGTAACCTTTGTATCCGCAGGTAAATAACTATGGAGTGCTGACCTTCAGAGCGGACATCCCATCGTTCCTGAACATTGAGTTTCCGCTGCCGTACCCGTCGATCGCCGCGTTCTACACGAACATCGACACGACGAACGCGGGCGCTATCTACTTCAGAGAAACCAACGAACCACACGTTCTCTCCAAAGCAGAAGAGAGCGTGCAGAACAACTTCCACGACTACTACGACTTCAAGCCGACCAGCGTGTTCATCGCGACGTGGGAAGACGTCACCTACACATCTAACGGACGAACAGACGAGCGACGAAACCGGTTCCAAACAGCCGTTATCAACAATGGCACGGAAAGTTTCGTCGAGTTCTTGTACCCCGAGAGAGATATCCAGTGGGTCCAGAAAGACACGCAAGTACTGAGCTTGCCCGACGCAAAGGCTCAAGCCGGCTTTGTGTCCGAAGATGGACGAGTCTACACCCTCCGCGGATCCGGTAGCCATCAAATCAGGAATATCGTGTCGTAAGTGTAAATCAAAAAAAAAAAAAAAAAAAATCTCCGAAATTATATTTAGCTAACTGATGTTCGTATTTAATTCCAGGTGGTCAAACGTTCACGAGCCTGGACGGTATGTTTTCCGCATCGGAGATGTACCTCTTGAAAGTAACGTTGTCGTCCCCGACCTGTACAACCAAAATGACGTGGAAATGGAAGAAGAGTCCAAAACATGCACGCAGAGCGGTCCCAGTGTGTGCCACATACAAGCGAGGTGCGTCGACTATCAAGCTGGAATTTGCTGTCAGTGTAATGAAGGCTTCTACGGAAATGGGAAATCGTGCATCAAAGATGATGTCCCACTTAGAGTACACGGTAAAATAAACGGCGTTATAAACAACGTCAATCTGAATGATGTAGACATACAGGCGTATGTTGTGGTAGCTGACGGCCGCGCGTACACAGCGCTGTCCGTCGTGCCGGGCGGGCTCGGAAGCAGTTTGCAGTTACTACATGTGCTCGGGAGTGTCGTCGGTTGGATCTTTGCCAAACCATCAGGAGCCGCCAAAAACGGTTACCAACTCACAGGCTCGTTTTTTAACCACACCGCTAATATATGGTTCCCGGCTACTGGTGATAGAGTTACAGTCAATCAAGAGTATCTCGGACATGATGTTTTTGACCAAATCACTTTAGAAACCGACGTCAGGGGATCGTTGCCAGTAATACTTGCCGGAACAAAATTGGAGATTAATGATTATGATGAACAATACACCCTCGTAGAACCAGGCCTCATTCGCTCCGAATCTACCAGAACCTTCACAAACAAGGTTACGGGTGAAAAATACGAGCAAAGAGTTTCACAAACCTTCTCATTCAACTCTTGTCGTTTCGCTCCTCCATCAGTCGAAAATAACACGCCATCAACATTGAAAATAAGTAAAAATTATTTAGGATATGAAGTCAGGGAAAACATAGTAAGATATGGAATGAGCAACAAGATATTCCCTCTGGGTGAAGAGGACCCTTGTATTATAGGGCGAAATTCTTGCGGCCCTCACAGTTCTTGTGTCGTTCAAGGAAGCTCCTTTGCCTGTGTTTGTGAAACTGGTTTCACAGACATTTACCTAGACAATGTTGTCACCTGTGTGGATATAGACGAGTGTGCATCAGGAACACATAACTGTGATAGCAACGCGGATTGTAACAACCACGACGGCGGCTTCCAATGTCGGTGTCGTCAAGGATTTATCGGAAACGGCATAGATTGCAAACCCCTATCTACATGCCGCGACAAAAAATGTGATGCCAATGCTCGGTGTATAGATAACCCCGATGGACAACCCATTTGCGCGTGCAATCCAGGATACAATGGAGACGGACAGTACTGTTTCCCGAATTACGAGACAGCATGTGCTAGCTGCTCGCCGTATGCTGCATGTGTTTTCACTGGTAATAGTTACGAATGTAAATGCAATGCAGGTTACTCCGGTGACGGACGTTACTGCATCGAAAATGTTCGTGGGGATGAAACAACACGTGCACCACCACCGGCTGAAAGTAACGACGCTGAATACAACGAGACTTTCGTCTTACCTAACTGCGATTCAAACAGCTGCTCGTGCCCGCCAGGATACTCTGACTACAGGGATGAACTTAACAACCAGCTGTGTCGATTCGGATACGATGTTCCACCACCTGAACCATCAGAGAACAACTACCAGCAACCTACCGACACTTACTACCAGCCGCCTACGGAGCCATATTATCAAACAGCTACTGAACCTCGCTATCCAACATCAACGGAGGCAGCGTTTCAGCCTCCTACCGACTCTGGCGTTCCCTCCTCGAACCCTTGGGACCCTAGCTACCAAAGACCGTCAGAAGGTGACTACAAACCACCGTCTGAAAATAGCTACCCAGATCCTTCAGAGAACAAATACCCACCATCTACAGATAACACTCATTACCAACAAGCGGACCACAACTATCAACAAACTTTAGACAATAACTACCCTTCACCTACACCGAATCAATACCAACCTCCAACGGATAACAGCTTTTCAGTGAATTCACAAAATAACAATCAACAACCTTCAGAAAACAATTACGACTCGTCTCCTCAAACTAATTACCAACAGTCGCCAGATACTCACTACCAGCAACCCGATTACCCACCTACGGACAGCAGCGACCCTCTAAGTAAGATGACTTAAGATTAATCTCTTTATAATACCTATCCTCAAAATATACTTAGTTCATTATAATAACCCGAATTATTATCTTTTCAGTTAAATGTGAGGAGGACGCTGACTGTCCGCCAAACGCCGTCTGCTCCTACTTATCCGCGGACGCTTCAGGCGATTGGGAAGGTAAGCACTGCGTCTGCCCAGAAGGCTACGAAGGCGACGCGTTCGAATGCATCGAGAAAACCGGACCCAACTGTGCGTGCGGTCTCAACGCACACTGCATCAACACCCGCACAGACGAATTCATCTGCGTGTGTGAACTCGGATATCACGGCGACGGCTACTCCTGTCGACCAAACTTCAGTTGCAAGAACAACTCAGACTGTGAATACAACGCCGAATGTCGCCCAGACGCAAAGAGTAACGAGTTCATCTGCCAGTGCGTCAATGGATACATCAAAGATCAGAACGACGCATGCATCCCTGACGCACAACTCTGCAACGGAGCCTGGTGTGCTGAGCACTCCTCCTGTCTCTACGACCCCGAATTAGATCTGAACTATTGCCACTGTGACGACGGATACACTGGCGCTGCTATTTCGCAGTGCGTGCCCGAGGGACGCACGTGTGACGTTGCCAACGACTGCAACGAGAATGCGGTGTGCACGCCAGTCGACAGCACGTATCAATGCGTCTGTAGAGACGGATACAACGGTGACGGGTACAGCTGCATCCCTGAAGAAACGTGCAGGAACCACCCCAACATGTGCAACATCCACGCGTCTTGCTTGAAAAGGCACGATGCGTACATCTGCGAATGTAATGCAGGCTACAACGGAAACGGAAGCCACTGCAACTTGATCCCCAGAAAGGCTGGAAATTTCTTGGTTGCGAGTGACGGTGCCTCCGTGTACAGAGTACCTTTCCAAGTCACACCTAGAGATTTCGCGACGCCGTTCAACAGCGGAATATCGCAGATCGCCGTTGGAGTCGACGTCGACTGCGAAGTTGGCAAGATATATTGGGGCGACGTCGTTAGTTACGCCATCAAAACTTCTGCGTATGACGGCAGCGACCCCGGCCTGTTCTTATCAGAAGGTGAGTTATAGATTGATATCTGAAATGAAGTCTTTAGACTTACTATGTTATACCTTTCTGTAAAATGCCCAGCCAATTGACTAACAAAATTAAGATAATATAAACTCAAACTCATTTCAGGCGTCAAGTCACCCGAAGGCATAGCAGTGGACTGGTCATCCAGAAACATATTCTGGACTGACTCCAGAAAGTTGACTATTGAAGTAGCAAACTTGGACACGAAAGCGCGGAAAGTATTGTTTGCAGTAGACAGAATATCCAACCCCAGAGGCATCGCCGTGCATCCGCGAAGAGGGTAAATATAAAGAAAAGTAAACCTTAGATTAGAAAAGCAAGAATGTTATATAAACCGATTTTTATATTGGCAATAAAATCCTCTATAAAGTCGCACATCAAAATGTTGTGTTTCGAGAAGCAATCCACATAATATAAAACAAGAATTTAACTTTAGTATTTACCACCTAACATCTTATTTACAGAAAAATCTTCTGGTCTGACTGGAAACGGACAAATCCAAAAATTGAATGGGCGAGCATGGACGGCTCTCAACGAGGCATCTTCCTGGACAAGACTGACGTGGTTCTACCCAACTCTTTGGCCATTGACTGGGAGCGAGACCGCCTGTGCTATGCCGACGCTGGCCTGGCCAGCATCAAGTGCGTCACGATAGAAACCCAGGAGAAGGAAATCATTGCCACCAACTGTTCGTATCCTTTCGGGCTTGCGATCCACGGCAACACATTCTACTGGACCGACTGGAAAACGTAAGTGAACGAGGCCGCTAAAAGATGCAAATCACATGCAACACAAATTTACTCCCTTGAACCACCTACACGTATACCTTGTCTAATTCTAAAGATCTCAACGATATTAACTTTCAGATTAAAAATCGAGTCCATCGACGTGGAAACGCAAGTCCGTGGCCAGGTCCCGATCGCTACAGCATCTAGAAGATTGTATGGTGTCGCAGTAGCCCCGGACACATGCCCACCAGCACAAAGCGTGTGTGCGTACAGGAACGGCGGCTGCGGTGCCGACCAGCTGTGTCTGCCCGACGGCAACAATGGCAGGACGTGCGCAGACGCTGACCAGACCCTTAGCAGGCGTTAAGCTAAGCGTTAAGACGAAAGCGCCAGGATAGCCCGCGAATACCTATCTTTTTTTTTGTTTAAAATTTGCAGGTAACTGTCAGATATTATGTTGATCAAAATATGATTCACGACTGTAACAAAAATGTATTCATGATGACACGAGATTAGTATTGATGATTCTAATGATAAGAATTCAGTAAACACATTTGTTATGGTCGGTTTGTCGGTTCAACCTGACACTGCAGTTGCAAAAAAAACGTTAGATAATTTGAATTTCGCGGGCTACCTTATCGCAACCCCCAAAACAACGTTAGGTTAGCGACATCACTACGACGTGCGAATTCGAACGAAAGACGCGCTAAGACGTACTACTCGCCTCCCGAACTATCTTTAAATTGTCCTGATGCACCATGTGCACTAAACTTGAATTCAGAATCTTAGATATTTATCAAGTTTTGGAATCACAAACTAAATGTCATACAAGTCAAAGTTCAAATTCCATTGCACTTAGGTACTACAAATGGTCATCCAAAAAACTAAAGTAGATACAAAGATAGTTGAGTAAGTAGATATTTAAGATTCGGAATTCAAGTTTATTTTTCAAAGCGTTTGGGAAAACAGCGCGTCTAGATATTAATGTCGTTCAGTTAGGTTTATGAGGGTTTTGATTGTGGCCGAATTAAAGGTTTGAAGTAATTTAGCCACTTCTTTAGAAGTTGGACTGTGGCCTGAATTTCACAATATGTTGTTTAAAAAAATTAAGACTACAGCAAAAGGATAATAGGCCGATTAATTATAAAATGGTATTTAATCGAAAATGATTGCATTTTATCGGCCAGCATACTTTCAAAACTTAGTTCACTACGAAATTATGAAACACGAAATACCATTATGAATCTTAGTTGAACACAACTTTATCGTATTATTACTAAATGTGTCAAAGAAATTGATAAACCATGTTTGATCATTTCGAAGTAAACAGTTTTTTTATAGGCACTAGCATAATGTTATGAAGTATACTAACCATTTCTAACAGAATTATCTAACCAGTAAACATACCTCCCGCCTAATTTTAACCTTGACTAATATTAATAAATACCTAGTTAAAGTTTATTTGCAGTATTTTTTAGATTTTTCTTACATGCAACATTGCAACTCAAGTACATACTATTCTTATTGCAGCTATATCAATACCAAATACTTATATAAAATAATTTGTACCCAAAGATGTTACGATGTTCTTCCTATAACCAAAATGTTAGAATAAAATAATAAATATTCTTAATAAGATCTTTAATGTACTTCAATCAATGTAATTTATTAATGCCAAATCAATAAAGTTATTTATTTAAACAGACATTTTTGACTGGATTATTCCCACGATATTAACATAACATATTATTAAAAATAATTATTGGAATCTGAAATTATTCCCTAACAGAGAATAATAATTATGTAAAATATACTAAAAAGTTCACTTAAGTTATAATTTACTGTAGTTATAATTTATCCTAGATTATACAAATCCTTTGATTTTCACGGCTAGTTATAGTTTTGTGAACGGAAGATTAACGAAGGCACTGAATGAAATTCAGATAAAAAGAGTTTTACAACTGAATTTCAAAGCAATTGTGTAGACCAGCCAGCATTAATAAGTTCATGAGGCATGTTGCCATCTACAAGTCCATATAGTTAATGGTTACATCTTTAGATTTTATACATATTTGTGACAATCAGTAACATTTGCAAAACCTATACAGGGCTATTGGTAAAACACCATCATCAACCTCTTAAGGGGTCATTGTACTCATCGTTATGAATAAATTTTAGTATGGGACCAAATAAGAAATCGCGAAAAAAAATCTGCTGTTCCCTACATTTATGTTTGCAGAACTCCTCAAAATGTAGCCTGGACCAGCTGTTTTTTTTCGAGATTTCATGTTTAGTCCCTTAGTAAAAGTTGTTCATAATGATGAGTACAATGAGCCTATAAGAGGTTAATGGAGTTTTATCAATAACCCTGTATAAAGAGACTTTTTGGTAAAAAAAAACACACAGGACATCTAAGCCAACTGCCAGTAATTAAAACGAACTCGAATTCGAACGAAAATTATCACAAATAGTCAAGCGCGCGTAAACTGCTGTGATTGGCGGTTGAGAAATCATTCAACCAATCATCGCAGTTTACGGTCGCTTGAGAATTTTGCACTTAAACTTTTCGTTCGAGAAAGTCGGCCTAAGTATACACACTGATAACTAGACATGACAACCAAGGAAAAGGTCAGAGATTAACGCTTTACCCCCACAGTTCCTCAGTGCGACCAAACTTAAACACTAGCGAGCCAGCGAAGATGAATGCGTTCTGCATGAACAGACTCACACCGGGCCAGGAAGACTTGTTTGCGCCTGCAAAGAAAAATAAATTTACTTAGTTACTCACTTTAATTTTAGAACAACAGTTTTCTTATGACTCAATGATAGTCGCATCGGCTTGTGGCTCAATGATAATAGCCGCACGGGCTTGTGGCTCAATGATAATAGCCGCACGGGCTTGTGGCTCAATGATAATAGCCGCACGGGCTTGTGGCTCAATGATAATAGCCACACAGGCTTGTGGCTCAATGATAATAGCCGCACAGGCTTGTGGCTCAATGATAATAGCCGCACGGGCTTGTGGCTCAATGATAATAGCCGCACAGGCTTGTGGCTCAATGATAATAGCCGCACAGGCTGGTGGCTCAATGATAATAGCCGCACGGGCTTGTGGCTCAATGATAATAGCCGCACAGGCTTGTGGCTCAATGATAATAGCCGCACAGGCTTGTGGCTCAATGATAATAGCCGCACGGGCTTGTGGCTCAATGATAATAGCCGCACAGGCTTGTGGCTCAATGATAATAGCCGCACGGGCTTGTGGCTCAATGATAATAGCCGCACGGGCTTGTGGCTCAATGATAATAGCCGGACGGGCTTGTGGCTCAATGATAATAGCCGCACGGATCGATCGAAGGTTAAGTTACCTTGCCGCGGTCGGTTCGTGGGTGGGTGACCAACCATTATATATCGAAATACATCCATTCGTCGGAAAGCACTTTAAGCTGTTGGTCCCGGTTTTCATTTGTAGATCTTTGACAGTTGTTACGGGCTGTCAGAAGCTCAAGTCTGACAACCAGTCTTGCAATGGAGAATTGTGTTACCCAGTAACTGATTTGTGGAGGTCAGATAGGCAATTGCTCCATAATTGTACTGGTATTCAGCTGCATCCAGTTAGACTCGAAGCCAACCTCAACTAGGAAAAGGCTAGGCAAATTGATTGGTTTCGTAAGACAATATAATTAGAACAATTTTATGATCTTTTTGTACTAGGTTTTATTGTTAATTTTGGTAATTAAAATATATGACAATCAAATTAGTAGATAATTGTCTAATAGTAGATTGATTAATTATGTAAAGGCTGTTAATTTTTCAATTTCATTTGCATACAAAGTTGCAGTAGTAGAGGCAGGCTGGCATACCAGCACTTTTATTTTTGTTTTATTTAATTATAGTATTGCCTGTGTTATTGATGGTATAACCATCTCTCAAACAACATCTACAAAGACAAACATAACATCTCTTCAAAGTGAGAGTGAACAGGCTTCTTCTGGGTAAGCTCACTCCATCGTCGACTCTGTCTCTGTTACCACTGACCTAGACTAGAGTCATGAGCAAACCCATTTTAAATAAAAAAAACACCAATTAATAGATATAAAGCAACAGGCCACTCCCAAAATAAGGATAAACTAGTTTTTACATGCATTACTGAGTAGTACTTCTTCTTCTTCAAGTACAACATAACAATTAATATCATAAAAATAAAACATACATACCAGCATTAACGTAGTTGGCAAAGAGGATCCAGCACGCTGCAATGAGTGAAGCGAACCCAACAACAAATCCTAGGAACAGCCAGAGACGGGCACCACGGGGACCCATGCAACCTCCCGTGTATGTCTCACCTCGCACCTGCAATTTGAAAAAAGAACAATTAAATTTGGTCTAGCAGTGATTGAAGAAACTGGTTCGTAGAAGAATATAGCAATTTATTTTCAATGAAATGTATTTAAAACAAACAGAAATTATGAATTAAAATAATTGATGTGTTAAGATAGCTTGTATTGCAAACCCAGCATAAGATAATATTCATCTTTGTCTTTGTTTGAGATAACAGTTGCTTGACATCAAACAACCTTTACATAGAAATGATAATATAATAATAAAATTCTCATCCATATCATGGGGATCAGAATCTTTTGATCTTGAAACTACCAAATTCATCTTTTGGTCATCTTTAAAATTATATCTTGGATGATCTTTAAAATAATATCTATAGCCTTTGTTAGTTTGTAGTACATTTAATTTTGACCTACATTAACGGACATTCTTAGATTAAAAAACAAAGCAACAGCTGACAAACAGTTATCTGTGCATAAAGTGTCATTGACCTGTGCATTCGACACGGAGTTAACCATGATGAGGGATAGAGTGGCCATCACGCCACAGACATGGGAGGCGTTGGGCAGGTTCCCAGGGTACACCGAAGCCGCGTCGATTATAAACCACCATCCTGTGAAGAACTGAGGAAGAAATAAAATATGATTTATAAGTAAAACGTTTATTGTTAAAATCTATTACAAATAAATTATTAACGACTTATTTGTTCATAGAAGACTATGTTTGAATATACGCATAGATTAGGGTAGAAAATAATCAAGAATACTTTCATAATCAAATTGTGATGTCGAAAATTTTCTCAGCAATTTCAATTTCCCAATAGTTCGAAATCTAAGAGTTGTGAAAGTATATGATAGTAACCTAATGCAGCCTTAAACACCATTAAGAGTTTTCTCGAATAGGATGAGATTTGTATTCCAATAATTAATGAATAGAAATACTGCATGATTCATCAAATACAGACCAAAAGTCCTGATGTTATAGATGCTAGAATGTTGCGCTTCTCTCCACTTTCGAACCACACACAACTGGGCATAGTCATATTCTCAAAACAACTCATGTTTGAAATTGATTTGAACAAGAACTCACGACGAGTATTGCGAATTTTTCTAGTTAAAAACAATTCTTTGAGATGGTAATTGGTAAATAAAAAGTGACAGCCTAAAATTATCGCCAGAGTGTGACGTCACTATGACGTTTAGTTGATTGCGTTCCATTTATGTGCAATTTCAACTTTGGGCATAGATTTATAATTATTATGACATCTGGCAATCCTTTTGGGCTTGGGTAGGGCAATCCTTGGGCATTAAACCATTGACTTATTTCCTAGCTCAATGCATTAAACTTATTATAAAAATAAATAGCGATTTAGTACAGGCCTGCGACAGCTTTAGTTCCAAAAAATGCGTTATGGCGCTACTTTCGGTAGCCATGTTGTTGGCAGCCATTTTGGCTGTTGAGTGTTGCGTATAACTGTCAAACTGACAGATTGTATTTTCAGTAATTTCAGTCATTCATGTTCGTGTCGAATCTCTGGGTTAGTTTGTGTATTATTCGTTATCATCGCTTTATTGCTTGAGTTGAGACATAATTATATATAATGGTGAGTAGATACTCTCTCTACAAATAGCCTTTGTTCACATTATCTGCATAGCAGTTGCAAATTATCTAGGATAAAAAGTATCCATCATCATTATAATTATCATAATATCCATCTGTATGTTAGTCCAGGTCATGGTCTAACTGTGTACCAAATTTCATCCAAATATGTTGAACTGTTAAACCACAATTGCATAACAAACATCTAAACTTTGACATTATTTTATAAATTAGTAGGATTGTGATCCATCAAATTAAGTTGTACTCAATAGCTTTTTTGTTTGCAGATGGAACTATTGAGATGTCAGGACAACACCTAAGTGTAGTGTATGATCCCCCACACTTACTTAAGGGGCTAAGGAACAACCTTACAAAAGACATGTTTTTCAAAAGCAAAGTTGCCACTTGGAAGGATATTGAAATGGTATTTGATGCTGATTGCCAACTAGGTCATACTAGAATGCATAAAAAACTAACAGAGCACCATATTCACGCAGCAAAAATGAAGAAAATTAAAGTGAGTGTAGCTGCCCAAACTCTGAGTGCAACAACCAGTGGAATGCTTAAATACACTGCATTGTTCAGTAAGTTTTTACTTTGTTATCAATCAATCACTCACTTACTCACTTTACTTTAATTTATTTAGGGTCTCCGACAAAAGAAACACAAGAATTCACACTATACATATTCACTCTTTGTTAAAAAGAATTAGGTTTTTAATAATTGGGTTTTAATTTTTACAATTGAGCCATTATGACTAATAAGACGTTTGATTTAAACTAATATACTAAGAATAATACCAGTTGCACTTTCTTGTAGTCTGATAGAATGGAAATGGAGACATTGTTTGTTTGTTATACTTATATATAATTATGTATTTCAGAAACTACAGCCTCGGGTTAAAATGTCAGTGAGACAATGGCCACAACAGGCGAAGCTGTGGAATTCATGGACAAGCTCTTTGACAGCGTGAATGGATCTCGAGGGAGTACTGTCCGGGGCAAACTTCGTGGACCAATAAAGCCAAACGCCCATCAAATTTTCAATTTTTGGACAGAAGCCAAACAAATATTAAATAATATCCAATATATTGATAATAGTAGCAAGAAAGCCCTCAAAAATAATAAAATCTATAAGGTTCGAGTTCCTTCTCATAATGGATGGGTTACAAATATAGAAAGTTTTGAAAGGTTGTCTAAACTGTTGTTCGAAAAATATGATATACAATATTTTTATCCTAGAAATGTTAATCAGGATCCTCTTGAGAATTTTTTTGGTAGGATCAGAGCCATCAACTACAGGAATGTCAATCCTGATGCAAATACTTTTTTGAATGCTTTTAAATCACTGCTAATGTCCAACGTTATGGGTCCACATTCAATATACGCAAAACTGTGAGGATGATACAGGAAACACAGTTGTAGATTTTTTTAAACTCATATTTTCATCCAATGTTGATGAGAGTTCCTCATCAACATTTGATGAAGATAAAGAAAATGCCGTGTGTAGTAGACCCATAACAATGACGCAAAACGTTAGCAGTAACCAATCACTAAATCCAGTAAACGAAAGATGGCGCGTGCACTCTTCTGCATATACAGCAGGGTATATGTGCAGGAGAGTGACAAACAAATTTAATTGTAGGAGATGCTCTGATACTTATACGCAAACAAAAAGAGATGTATTTCATAAATGGATTGAACAACGAGAATATACCCTTTTAAAACATCATAATTTAACATATCCATCAAAGAAGTTTCTAATGTTATATAGGAATATCTCGGGCCTTATACATGATTACTTGAATAAGTATGCATACAAAAAATGTGTAAAAAAACATTTAAAAACGGAAATAATAAAGAAATTTGATTTAAATTGGTTGGGGTGTACAGGTCATAACACCGAAGTAAAGGAATGGTTGCTTAATTTAATGATACGCACCCATGTTCATAATTGGTGCAACATAATTAATACAATTTTAAAAGGAGGTGTACAAGAAAAACTTGTGAAACAGATGTGTGCACCTCAACAAATTGCCTTTGAGAAATATAAAGCCCATAGGTTAAGACGAAAAAATAAATAAAAAGTAAAATCTGAAGTCTTTTTTTTACATTTCTTTCGTTATATTCGTATCCAATGAACATATAGGAAGAAACATTGAACATTGCAAATAATAAAATTAACCCTATAAGAATATTCCATGGCACATCACTATGCTATCGATATTCTATGCCGGATGGTCAGCGTCATTTTTATAGTACGCTGTGGGTCATCCCTCAGTGACATTACGACACTAGCGCTTGGCGCATATTTTTGGAACTAATCGTCAACCATAGTACTGTCCTATCTGTCTCCGACTAGTATATAGTTATCTGTGATTTAGTAATAGAAAAGCAAAGTTGTTGAGATTACAACTTTGCTTTTTTATTACTAAATCGCTAGCTATAAATAGGAAACCATTCATTTGCAAAACATTTGTTTATGTAATAACTTGAACTTTTATCTGCAGCGGTAATCGCTTATCTAGAATAGCTGATTAATTAAATTACGTAATTAATTAACAAGTGAGCGGTTTTCTTGATAAAAAATTTGTGACATCGTCTGCAGATAGTATAATCCATAGCTGGCAAGACCTCAACATAGGCAATTTCATTTCACTTCGTTGTCCCGGTAAAAGGCGACTACCCACACGCCTATAGCCGAGCCGGGGCAGTAGTGGGTGAAGACTATTTCCTGGATCGTATGGAACTTAATTGACGCTCTCCACCAATTTTGGTAGCTAACAGAAGAGAGAAAACTGATAAAGTTTTGGAATAATGAAATACAATAGCAAGCCAGCATTCTATTATAATAATAATATGACTGTGGGTTCAGTTCAATTTTGCTCCTAGCCGAAGGCCTAGCTCTTCAGTTGTGTGTTGTCCACACAGAGGTGGTGGACGGCGGAGGACGCGGTAAAGTTGCAATGTACAATTTGATAATAATGGTCCTGGAGTTATTCAAACACACGCGGCATACATAACAACCGTCCGCCACCGCCTCTGAGACTCATTGTAGGTAATCGTTTCAAAACGCAATAGGCCTAGGTAGGTACCTATAGGTTTTGCAATGTATGATCATGTAACAGATTAAATTATTGTTTGTAACGTTAGTTATTAGGCAATTGATGCAACTGTTACAGTTATTGATAAGCACACTTGCTATATAATACAAAGACGCCTTTTTTATTCAACATTATTATTTTTATTCGATATAAGAGTGAAAAATGTTGCTGAAAGGAATATTCTGTTTGTGCATTCAAGCTGTGCTTTTTAAGGTAAGAGTTTAGTTATACAAATTAATATTTTATCTTGTGGGAGTAGGTACGTATGTAAGTATGTCACGTTTTTAATGATCCTTCTTTCTAATTTCAGTCGGTCTTCACTCAATGTATCCCACCATACCTATATCCTCGAGAGCCATTGTGTCCCACCAACTTACCATTTATCGAAGGCTGCAACTTACCTGGTGTTGCCCCGGTAGCACCGTTTTACGGCCGTGTAATCGGAGGAAATATATTAGTAGATACTTCAGCCCCTGACGCATATATCGGACCGGCTGGAGTGACGATATTCTCTGATAATCTGATCATTGAGGGTGCTGTTTTAGTGTCAGGTAACCTACCCTTCGCTGGAACTGTTGGCTTGGAAGGCATTGTCCCCGCTGCTGGTAACAGTGCAGTGTCGTATGCATGCGGAACCGGTGATATCGGTACTGTCGATATTCAGGCTCCCGTTACCGAAGTTGTGTTATCAGCCGGTGGTATAGGTACTGTAGGATGTGGTGGTCTTAGATTTTAAGTTGTTATGTAATAAGTTAATACCTAATAAATAGTTGTAAATATACGTTTTTATATATATGTTTTTTTTGTTTTGTAATTTCCTTTGCGAGTAAAATAAATGATTTTATTTCTGTAAGTAGGTTTGTACTAACACTTTTACACGTCAATCATAATTTTTAAACTATATGAGGTCGGTGTTTCCTGTAGGTGTTTCCTAACTGACTATTAAGAGGAGAAAGCGGGAAACAAACTCGAGGTCACAGACTCTTTTATAGTCCAGACATAATCTTGGTCCAATCATGTGAAGACTATGTAAATCGGTCTCTGAAATGGTATATTGAGGAAAGAACCACACAGACTGAGCGGACCTGTCCAGTCAGTGCACGCATTTGTCAGTAACCATGCAGCTCAACTCAGAACTTATGGAGCTCAACGATTTGACAAACAATACGTACCTACTTTTACATATTCTTTCTTATTATTATAAAGTGAATGGGTTATTGTTGTTTTATTTTAACAAAAACAACCTCATGCCCGGACATCCTATTTCCCGAAGGTCCTACCCCTGAGATGCGATGTAAAGTGGGTACATTTAAAGTGGGTACATTTCACCAGTTATGTTTAGTATTCACAACACAAAACATCATGTCTGTATTCCGCGAAGGGTTGTCAGAGGTGTACTGCAGACGCACAACAAACATTTTTTTTACTATTCGTTTTATTTTCAAAATTAATGCCGACTTGAAAAATTTTGGCAAACGTGGATACTACATGTGATGGTAGTACCCACGTCTGCTTCCCATAAATCGTTGTCGATGCGACTCCAATTCCAAGATTAATTGAATGAGTAGGGGAAGGGAAGGCAGAACGGACCACTTAAGCTAGAACTAATGTAGAAAAAAGCTATTCAGTTTATTCAACATTAAGAAAGTTAAAGTTTTCAACAACATTTACTCTACGCTACCTACTTACTTATTTGACTTAAAAATATTCATTGATAATTAAGATATTATTAGAGCTAATCATATATGATTTATTTTATTGGCCCGTTTTACCTGCATAGATACGCGACTCACAACGGACAACACAGGAGGGCCAAAATGGACTCGCATAAAAGAGCTGTCAGAACATTTTGTTCATAAAGAAACACTGCCGCATCATCATCTTCTATTACTTCTACACCATCATCTACTATTATTTCTTCTTTTCGTTTACTTAGATGTTTTTGGTTCCTAATGAACTTTTTTTTTATCTCTTCAGATGTTTCGGGTCCGATTTGCCTGGGTCCGTTTTGCATTTTGGCATAAACCACATTAACTCTTTAAATTCTAATTAATGCGTATCGAATCGTCCACGTAGTTTGATAACAGTTCAAGCAAAAGTTGTGTACTGTAAAATTGAAAAAGGGTAATGCACACACCCTTTTTTTTTGTTTTTTTTGTGGGTGGGAAATCATCGAATAACTTCTCCCGCTCTGAGCAGAGCAGGAGGGCGTGTCAGACTCTTACTAAAACCCACCCGTGTTCCTTCAGTTGCCTGTGCCAGGGGCCACGGTAGGTAAAATGCACACACCATGAGGTTACACAAAAGTGGTCTGTAGGCTACTGACATATTATAACTAATTATTATTTAATTTCGTCGAGTGGAATCAGATTTTTTGTAGCTACGCACTTTTTCTTTTAGATACTTAGGTAGGTACTCTGAGAAAAGATCACCTCGCCACATAAACCAAAAAAAGACACTTACCTAAATTTTAAGTATTTATTACAAAAAGACTGTAAAGTTACAAATAATACTTTACTTAATTATAATGATAAATTGACATAATTAGCACATCCGCATACAAAACATTACGAGACGTGTTACAATATAAATCCTACGTGTAAATGATTCGATCACAGTGATGGTCTTATGACAGAGATAAGCCGCGTTTCACTTCACGATTTCGTGTTTGGCAATGTGGTCACAAATGTTGGCCAAATGGGTTTAAGTTATAGGTTGTCGGACTGGTGAAAAATGTTGGACAATATGTTAACCGGGCATCATCTGCTATATCAGGCGTATTGGCAAGAGACACCGAGTTATACATTATTACAGCACTCCATTTATTATCTACTCTGTGTGTGTGTGAGTGACGAGTGTTGCCAACATTTATCGTGAAGTGAAAAGGGTTACACGTCGATACGTGACCAGCGCTATTATTATGACGTGTACTTGATAGTGTTGTGACAAGATGGCTTCACAGTTCCTTATAATCTCATCGGTAGCAGTAGCCTTCGTTTTGGTAGCACCACTCCGGCTCTATGGACTCGGCTTGAGTACCCATACGGACCAAACGCTCCCTGTGAGAAAGAAATCGAATTAATATATAGTGAAAGTGATGTAGTTGTTCTAAAGGGCGTACCTACATAGGGCCGAAAATCTCAAGTAAACTCAAAGTGAAGCCGGCTTAAGTTGATAAATCGATCAGAGTGTGTACGGTACTGACCTGATGTGCAGCATCCTGTGCTCGGCGTGTAGCCAGGGCGTGTCGGGCTCGGCCCACAGGCGCTCGGCCAGCGCGGCGGCGCGCGGCCACAGCCTGTTGTCCAGTGTGGACGAGTCCGACTGCTCCGACCACAGAGCTGCTTCACCTCCTGTCCATGTACAAAACAAATTACCGTTATATCTTGTTGATAGCACAACATTTCATAATGTCGTAAAGTACTTAAGTATTCGTTTTACATAATATAATAATATGTGTGTATAAATTGACGTTAACCCAATAAGTAGGTAGTTTTCGAGATTTCTGCAAAGAAATGATTTTCGGGTCCTTCGACAGCAATTTTTTTTTCGCCCTTAATTTCGTTATGGACTTTTCACACGGCATTGCTACCATTGTATTTATTGGTCACCGGTGTATGCTATTTTGATCTTTGTTATCAAATAATTAAATATCGAACTGACGAACTTATAAAAGAGAGAGAGTAAGAGTAAGAGTTTACACATATCACCGGTTATTTTTATGTCCCGTACAATAGAGGGCGAGTGTTGCCATCAACCGGACACAATTTTAGACTTGGGCTGCTCCTTAGAAGTTCCTATTAAAAAATCCTCCTGACCGGGGGCGCACTTGTGACCACGACACCGTGTCATTACAAAAAGAGTAACGGCTTTGGTCCAAGCTTAAAAACCTTTCAGGTCAGTTTGTATTTTGTATTTCGAACCTTCTTCCGACTTTATGATGTTCATATTACAAAATTGACAGTTTAGGCCCGCTTGCACCACAAATCACTAAATGCGTTTAGCGCTAAACACTTTCTAAAATATACTTAGTTCTGTTTCTGTCAATCGTTTGAAAATAACAGAGTCAGTATGGTGTTTTAAATATGTTTAGCGCTATAGGTACGCATTTTTGGGCTTTTTGTATTTAGAACTTTTAACGTTGTTGAAATAAAGTTCGAAATTCAAGAATGACTCGACAGTTTAAACATTATTTAAACGTTAGGTACTTACCACGTATCTTGTTTTAGACATTTGTCTGAAAATAACAGAGTCAGAATGGTGTTTTAAATATGTTTAGCGCTGTAAGTGCCTACGCATTTTCGGGTTTTTTTGTATTTAGAACTTTAACCTTGTTGGAATAAAGTTCGAAATTCAAGAATGGCTCGATAGTTTAAACATAATATTATTATAAACGTTAGGTCCTTACCACGGGCCTTGTTTTAAACATTTGTCTCTGTTTCTATCTTGCACTAGTTGAACTTTGTCAGTTTTGCGACGGTGACAATAACGCTTAGCCGAAGTAGGTACGTGCAAAGTAAGTTACCTTTATAGATCTCCGCCTTTATAATGACGAACGAAGCAGTGGCTGGAAAATAAAATGTAAAAAGCCGTCGGCACTTACCTAAGATCAAGTGTTTATATTCCTTGGCGATGTCTCGCGGGCTGTTGTTGTACACTTTCTGCCAGCCGATGTACGGGGAACACCAGTTGTTACCTGTACATTGACGGTTTATTTAAAATGCGTTCACGGTTTAAGTAGGTTGTTTCATTCACTCAATATATATTTATATATATTTATTTATATTATGTTTGTGATTTCAGAAAAAAAGTTTTATCTCCTACACATAAAGGTTAAGGTTTCCATTACCTACACCGTCAATATTTTTATGACATTTTCAATATCGTTTTTTTCAATTGACACTGACATGCAATTGATATTTATTTCGAGTGGAAATAACGTCAATCGGAAACGAGGATTATCTTGAGGTATAAATACGATATATATATATATATATATTCCGATACACTCGCTCTGGGTAAACATCGTGGTTGGGACTCAGACTAAATAAAAAAAGTAGACGGAGCGTACAACAACAAAAGCGTTCAAATGTGTGAAGCCTCTAATACAGAGTCGTGTGCCGTGACCTTGTGTGTGTTATGATGTCTAACGTGTTCGGTTTCGCGCGTTGCAATAACACGATCGGCTTCCTATTTCAAATTTGGCTTCCTTTAACCTGCTTCACTCTGCGAGCGCGGTGCTCCGTCTACCTTTATTATTTGGTCTGAGGGTTGGGACGGTAAAATAAAATGTTTTAATTGTTATTTATATTTAAATTCTTTGTCTACTAACATAGTTTATAAGCTCCTTTTGTTACTAACCCTATTGGATCATGTTATCTGACACATAAAATAAATTAATAAATTAAAACACAGCTACACTTACCTTCGCCGACCCAGGCCCCGAATCCGCAGTCAAAGTATAACGCGTCGTAGTTGGACATGATCAGTCGGTAGCCCTTCTCGAGGAGACCTTTGACCTGAGGACTGGAGCCGGTCGTCCAAACCTGAGACACAGGTAAAGAGGCGTTGAAAATCAATTACATAATTATGTAGTATAAAATAGGTCGCTTTTCGTGGCTGTCTGTGTAATCGCGTTGATCTTCTAAACTGCACAATTGATTTTGATGCGGATTACACCATAATTTCAAAAGAATGTATTCCGAGAGGTTTATGTTTATAAGTTAAGTACATTAATACTTATCTTAGATATAGCACTGAAATCTCTATGTTTTGACATGTCGCCACATTAGTAGATTGAACCGTGCGAAGCAAGAGCGGGTCACTAACTACTGTCACTAGTATACATACCTACATAATAATAAATCTAAATTGAGTTGGAGTTGGGAAGACTGCTTGTGTAAGGCCTCGTTTACGGAGACACGAGGAGTCACGCGTCGCGTGCGGTGTGGCGTCTCGCGTCTCTCTCACTCTCATACAAAGCCATATATTTGAATGCGACGCGTGACGCCCCGCGTCTCCGTAAACGAGGCCTAAGGGTGCTAAAATCACTAAAGCTTCGGCTATGTACCTAATATGCTCATTTTGGTCGGACTACGTGGCCCCATGTTGAGACACAAACATCACTCAAATCAACGGTATAATCGAAGAGAGAGAGAACTTACCTATACTAATGATAAAGATAAGATGAAGAGTTTGTTTTTTTGTTTGAACGCGCTAACCTACCAGTATGTTTTTTTTTTTTATTATTTTTGATAGCTCAATCCTTGAGAGAGGCTATACGCTACTTAAGAGCACGTTAGGACCCTCAGGCGCAGAGCAAAAAGCAAAAAAGTCGGAAAGAGCGAAAACGAAAGCGCGGTCAGGCGATGCGATGAGGTGGGCGGGGAACTAGAAATTGAACGCGGACGAAGTCACGAGCTGAAGCTAGTGTTGTATAAAGGTAGTTAAAGGCATCAATATAAATAATTATTATTTCTTGTCAAAGGGCATGTCACAGACAGATGGACACGGTATCTTATGGGATGGATTCCATATCAAAAATGGAAGAATATTCGAGTATAAATTTTAGGCCAAGATATCCAGGATCCCCTGATTTATCTTGGCAAGACACACGGTGTGTCTAAATGGTGTAAGAATTTAGAACAAACCTGGATAATGTAATCGTCCTTGTCTAGGAAGTTCTCGACGTGTGAGAAGTCTGTTAAGGTACTGGTCCAAAGAATCAGAGGCAGTCTCTTTCCAAAGGCCTGTAAAAAAATAAAATGATATAAATTATCATACAGGGTCAAGTTAAATTAGCGAGCGAACCTTCACAGACGTGATGGGTATTGATATATAAACATGATAAATCAAAAGAAGATTATCTCAACTCATACTAAGTTCAAGTAACTACACTACAAGCGGTCTTTAACTCCAAAAACCGCTCAAGTGTGAGTCGGACTCGCACACAAAGGGTTCCGTACCACAAGGCAAAAAACGTCGTAAAACACGTTTCTTGTATTGAGACCCCCTTTCATTTACTATATGTATATAAGTATGTATATCAGTCATCAGGTTACCGTAGTACAGGCTCTGCCTAGGTCGGGACCTGAAGACCTTGTGTGGATGTTGTCCCATATTATTATATTATTATTATTATTTTTAATCTATTTTTTTATTATTTGTTATAGCGGCAATAGACATACATACTCTGTGAAAATTTCAACTGTCTACCTATTACGGTTCATGAGATACAGCCCGCTGCAGCTGACAGACACACGGACGGACGGACAGCGGAGGCTAATAGGATTCCGTTGGCACTTGGCACCCTTTGGCTGCGGAGCCCTAAAAAGATGTTCTCAACTCATACTTCAATTAACTACACTACCAGCGGTCGTTAACACTGAAAATAAGAACATCAAATCTTTTATTTTTTTGTTTTTGTTTAGATATCGATACCCGTCGACTAATATTTTTACCACGTATTCTCACATGAACCGTACCGATGCGGTTCATGTGAGAATACGAGAAAGGAATAGCGTCAAAAAAGGATTTTTGATAGGTGATACATGAGAACACTTAGGACTGTAACAAACAAGATATCAGTCCCTATAATATATTTCTTTTTATACGATTTTATAACCCCTCAGCTGGCGGCATCAGAGCGGTCATTATTGCGTACTTAACACACTTACATCGGCAATACCTTTAATTTTGACGGATCAACAACTTTCATTGCATGACTCACGTTGTCGAGCAGACGAACTTTTCAAACATTAGAAGCAATGGATTAGCAATTTTTTGAAAAATCTGTCGTATACCTAGTGACAAAAAATGTGAAAAACATCATAGTACAAACTGTCAAGTACCTTGTAAGCCCTATCCTGTGCGTTCATCTGGAAGTAGTTCCAGAGC
Organism: Brachylomia viminalis; assembly: GCA_937001585.2. Classification (NCBI taxonomy): domain Eukaryota; kingdom Metazoa; phylum Arthropoda; class Insecta; order Lepidoptera; family Noctuidae; genus Brachylomia; species Brachylomia viminalis. Next base: position 4,008,609 of record OW443302.2, on the reverse strand, counting down.
TTCAAGAAGCTGGCCTGGTCCAGATTCCACCTGTTCTGGATCATGAACTGCTGGATCTCCGTCGAAGAGTTCCAGCATCTTTCGCTGACCTCGTCTCCGCCCATGTGGAACATGTCTGGGTTGAACACGTCTAGAAACACAGTACACAGCGATTAAAGAAAGCTACCAAAATATGTAGAAAATTGGTTGATTTGATGAAATCTAGTAAACCTCTGCCCGCTCAAATTCATAATTAATTGTTTTACTTTCGTTTCTCCTTCAGTGTTTTTTTTTTTTGTAAATTAATTTTTTAATACACAATAAACATTCTTTCACCACATGCCAGAACAAATATGTAGACCGATACATCTTTGAGGATAAAGGAGTGAATAAAATTATTTTTCTTTAATAAATGAAAATCTAAGGGATGTTGAAATAACGTTCAAGAATTAATTTAAATTATGTTAGCACCAAATAAAAGCCCAAACACTACGATTGAGTCAAGGTATGGCATGTCAAAAAACTTGGATCCGTAGATCATAGGTAGTTGCCAGCACCTGCAGTAGGAGACTAAAAAATACAGCTTTAAAGGGACATCGGTGCGCCAACTGTTGCCATGAACACCAGCACATAATTATGATTCCAGTAGAAAGTCTTCGAAGGTTATTCAAAATAAATCTGCTGTTACGTATCTACACCGTCAAAATGTAGGGAACAGCTGAAATGTATGGAGGTACTGAATTCAAGAAAAATTTTACGTCGATGTTATTTACACCTTGTATAAGATGAAGTAAAGCTATAGCTTACCAGCCATATCCCTGTAGATGTCCTCTAAGTAATCGTACAACTCCTCCCGGGTCGGGTTCAGTTGGCCACAGGGAGGCTCCACGCAGTACGTTGCCCACGGTTCAGCCTGGTTAACAATTTAGAATTTTATTTTATAAGTATATATTTAGATTTGAAGAGGCCTAAGGTCCGGAATCCTTCTGAGTGGAGAGGAGACAAAATGTCTCGAACAACCAATAGGCTTGTGTTACCTACTTAACCTAGCTTACCCTGAACGCAACACAATAACCTACACAGAGTCAAATTTATTTACCTGGCTAAACTTCAGAGACTGAATATTTTCTATTATATTACTAGAATATATATTAAACTATATTATTCGAATACTAATATATGAATTGAATGATATCTAAACACGATAAAACAAAAAATAAATATTTTGTCTAAATTTATACTTCGAGCACGGTCGCGTGTAGTATTGTTGCATGAAGTAGGAGTTGAAAAAATATGTTTAATCGTGTTCAGATATGAATACCAATCCCTTCTGTGAAGTTTACAGAAAAAAAAAACTGATTTTTTAAACTGATATTACAAATTAATACACTAATGGTCTTATTACAAAACAAGGTTTTTCTTTTGACATGGTTTAAACCATCGAACCTGTTTTTGAAATAAGAACCTAACAGAAATCGAAATACAGTTCCTATTACAAAACTGACAACTTGGTCTGGTCTTAGATTGTCTATTTTGTATTAAGAACTTTACTAAAGTCGGCACAAAGCTCCAAATACAAAAACGAAATCGAAGATTTAGGCTCGGGCTAAAGTTAGATCGTGTTTTGTAATAAGACGGTAACAGACTAAGGTCGATAGCTCCTTAACAAAAAAAAACATCAAATTATGTATTTCTTGTTTTATCGTGTTTACATATTGATACCCATTACGTCAGCGGAGTTTCGCTAGCTAATTTAATTTGATGCTGTATTTCTAATATATTATAAAGTATTTTTTCATGGAGAAATTATAGGTTTTCTTATTCCGACCACCACGCGGGCGAAGCCGTACAAACGCTCGTATATAATATGCGATTTTTTTGAATGAGTATGGAGGAACTGAGCATACAAGAGCAAAAGTTGCAAAAATACAAACAAACGTTTATGTTTGACACACGTAGATATAAAGTAATAAACAAGCTATTTATTATATCCTTGTATCAGTCTTCAGCTCGTCATGAAGATTGAGATCACGAAGACGCAGTAAACCGTAATTCGCATACTAAAAACAAGTCACATAACTCGTTTGCGTAGGAACAACGGGACATTAACAACTGTTATTTGTGTTAAGATTTGGTATTTAAAACAACTGGTATTATTAAGAATGTTAAAATTGCAAATAAACCTAAAACTGACCTATTGGCTGATCGGTGTCCAGTCCAGACCTCTATGTATAATGTAAAAACTCGGTTCTTTTTCATCAAATTCTATCAGGCATTTACAACTTTTAACAGGCAACCTTTGGGTACGTATCTTTGGCATCTCTCACACTCCACCCTAAGAACAACACCCTAATTACGTAACACACTTTCAATCACAATCTGAATGATTTTGAAGGATATTGCTAATCCATCGCTTCAGTTGCGCAATGAATGTTGTTGAACTGTCAAAAAGAAAGCCATTGCTACTGTAAATGTGTTACGCAATTAGCCCGCGGGTTGAGAAACGTTGTAAACAAAGTGATGAACGCGAATGCGAATTTAAATACTATAATGTTATAAATAATAATATAATAACTAATATTGCTTTTTATAATATTTGCATGCCAATTTATGGCGAAATGCACACTTGCACTTGTCTGCGCCATTTCTTCTATCTAATTGATTACGCATTTTCTTTTAAAAACAATTAACCCTTTTTACACATTGCAACACTCAACATAAATCACTCATTCGAAGGCTATTCCTTCCTTGTTCCTATATACTCATCCCAGTCATCTCTCACTCAAACTCCTCTCCGCAACCGATCTACCGCTAGTGGACACGTCGACCAGGCGGTCCCATCAAAACTCTCTCAAACATGTGCAAATTATTGAATACCGGTGTTGTGTGGTGATTAAATAAAAATTGACTTGGTGCGGGAAGTCACAAATTAAGAACCAAGCAACCGAGCTGTCGAAGAATTTATCCGTGTGAGTAAGTAGGTACCTTTCCCATCCAGCACTAACAATTTATACATATCTTACCTCTACCTTTTGTACCGCATTTAAGTAGGACATTAACGTTCGACGTAAAACTATTAAAACGTCATTGCAATGCAACTCATAGCTCGTTAAGGTAAGGTATAAATGAGAGTGATTGCCAAAGTTTTATCAAAGTCACAGCAATCGTTCTAAGTTATACTTTATTACAATGAAAGAGTTACTTTGCGATGACTAACTAATGGTTTTACGTCATTTAACTTTGAACGTGAATGTGTTACCTTACTGCAAATAAATGAGTTTGACGTTTACCTTGAAGCAGACGGTGAGGCCGGTGTCCTGCCAGCCCTCGCCCACGTGCGCCGGCGCGTCGAACTCGGGCAGCACGCGCACGCCGCGCACGTGCCCGTACTCCACCACCTCCTGCACCGCTTGCTTCGTGTACACCTGAAAATTAACATCCCATGGTTGCGTTTACTTAGTAAGAGATTGTATGGATCTATCCGATTCGAAAGACCAAATTTTGGATCTATCCGATTCGAAGGACCAGATTTTGATGTTAAGTACTAGCACCGAGGTCCATTCTATGGTCCATTTGACACGAAAGACAGAAAAACTCATGTGGCTGATCAAAGTAACGTCCAGTGGTCTCGTCCAGGCGTTAATTTTCGCTAAAGGCTCGACAACCCAGAAATAATCGGCCTGTAAGATGTGACCTGTTTGCAAAAAAATCATAATTATCTTAGAAAATAGACATAAAGAATGAGATTTGTTACCTTTGCTGGAGAGTAGGCACCGATCTTGGCCAGCTGAGGTCTCCTGCTGACTTCGAAGGGGAAACTCTGACTGTCAGTGATGTGCCAATGGAAGGTATTCAACTTTACAGCCGCCATAGCATCTGGTAAGAATGATAATATTTATTATCAAGCTGTAATATATTCTTAAATATAAAAGGGTCGCAAGAAAAGCCTTTTTGCCTTGAGACCCTTTTAATATTTTTGCATAATAAGTCAACAAGGGGTTAAAATAAACAAGGACGTTAAGAATCTGCGACTTCATCTTAAAGGTATCATTAGGTACAAGTTATGTACCGCATTTGAATCTTAACTTACGACTCTGTATGTCGGAGATTTATCCAATTTGAATCTCGCATTTAAATTAATAATTTGCATAAACGTGAGGATATGCCGGAGGTAGGTTATGTTAAAGAAATTTCCGCTAGCTTTTTGAGCTGAATATTGAAAACAGATAGGTCCTGATTATTTGTGTTTAATTATGTCCTAATTTAAGACATAAATATTTTATCCTCAAGCAACATCTCCAGCCTAGGCCATTGTTCATTTACATGCTTCAGCAAATTGAATTAGCTAGCGAAAATAAGCAGACGTGATCGTTATCGATATGTAAATATAATGAAAAAAAATGCTTTGATATTTTTAGTTTTTTTGGAGTCAACGACAGCAGGTTGTGTAGTTAATTGAACTTATATTTCAAGGATCTACACTACCTGCGGCCGTTGACCCCAAAAAATACACGCGATAGGAGTGAAACTTTTTAAAAGAATAAGAGAGATTAAAAGTGAGAGACAGAGAGAGTTATATATTTCTTCTCTCTCATGTAACGAAATGTGCACAGTGAACGTGACACGTCCTTGAAAATTCACTCTCAATTCACGTCCAATTATCGGATCACCGCCTAAGAAGTTTCACTTCAAAATCATCAAATCATTATTTTTTTTGCCTACTTATTATTATTTTCGTTACAACCAGTGTGTCAAAGGCTTTAGGAACAGGAAAGTGGTATGTACAGGTGTTTATATTTACCGATGGTAGCCTTGATGGAGTCAATGCTGTAGAAGTTACGCGCCGTGTCAAGAAGGATGCCTCGGTACGGGTAGACCGGCTTGTCGGTGATGTTAACATCACGCACGATCTATAAGGAAAACGTATTTTTAAATAGGTAGTTTCTGAGAAGTTTGTGTGGTATTTACAAACTATAAATGACAAAGAAAAAGAGCTTTAGGTTTTAATAACTAAGGCCCAGTTGCACAACAAATCACAAAAATAATGCATTTATCGTTAAACGTAAGTCAGTATTTAATTTAAATCGTTCTGTCTCTGGCATCTTCAAACGATTGACAGAAATAGAAAGATGTTTTAAATTCATTTAGCGCTAATAGCATTTAGTGATTTGCGGTGCAATTGCTAAAGCTTTTCGATGTTTATAGCATAAACAACACAATCCCCGTCTTGATGTGCCCGCTAAGACCTGAAATAACCAAGGAAACCGTTAAGCAAGTAGGTAGGTATCTACCTACCATCATTTCTTTCTATTAAGTAACTGTAACATAGTCGAATCATAAAGAAAATATGTAAAATGACGATAGGTGTAATTTGTCCAGTCATTTGCATATTCAACAGTAGTACCTAACATTCGCGTTATGTAAAACACGTGATAACACCGCATGATTACCTCAGTGTAAGTATTTTGAATAAACTATTCGTAAAGTTTAAGTATTTTACATCAATTATGTAGGTCTATTTACATAATATGCGTGACGACGTTATATTGCTATGTCCAGTTCATTTGAGAACTATTAGACCAATCCAATTTGCGATACGTTGATAGATATAGAGGGTTATTGGTACGAGTAATATGTCGGCAATCCATTATGAGGATGTAGGGGAGGTCATTTGCAACTTGCAACCAAATTACCCCCTATGACCGTTATGCAAATATCAACCATTACCGAGTAATTTTACTTTTTAACCGACTTCAAAAAAGGAGAAGGTTCTCAATTCGACTGTATGTTTTTTTTTTGTATGTTTGTTACGCCATCATTCCGCCAATTATAAATTGATTTTGATGACTCTTTTTTGTTTGGTAGGTCATACTTCAGAAGTGATCCCAAATAAATTTTACCGAAATCGGTCGAGCGATTTAAAAAAAATCAACAATAATTATTTTTAAATAAAAAAAAACCGTCTCCAAACGGACGTAGATGTCGTGTAAGACGATCGTTTTCGAATTGGTGTGGGGTAGGTAGGTACCATAACTAAAAATTTAAAAATAAAAATCTTTTTTACAAAAAAAAGAGGTTTTTTAGGAAGTCGGTTGTTTTTTTTGTAAAAAAGTTTTTTTTATGTTAATAATACAATTTGAATATAACAAATCACGCCTGTAATCCACGAAGGGCTCTGCAGAGGTGTGCCTATAGTACACCCACATTTCGTCAGCTGTGTTTAACAGTTTAAGTCCCATTTTATAGGGGGCGAGCCTATTGCCATCTACCGGGCACAAATCTAAACTCCGGGCTGCTACTGAGAAATTCCTGATGTTGAAATAGAATAGTACATTAATGCAGCGGCCAGCAAAAGAGGCATTGATGATATGTATATGTGGGCTGAGGCGAAGCCGAGGCATACATACGTAAGTCTATCAATGCCTAGTTGTGGCCAAGGCTTAGTACTTTTCTCAAATAATGCGCTGAAATTATAACACAATTACTTTTCAAAATCAATGACGAACAACGAACAACAATATTCCCGCGTTAAAGTGTTCATTTGTTTTTTTTTCGAAATTTAAATAAAACCTTTGATAAGTTACCTCCATGGTTGCCATATTCAGAGGAAAAGATCGTTCAATTTTTTAATTAGGTACACGATAGCTAAAAGTTTACTACTTAAGTAATTTATTTGGCCGCTAAACCACGACAGATATTAGATATGGAAGTTCATACAATGTTTGCCGGCCGCTGATCGCATGTACAGCAATTTCAATTTATCTCGAAGAAGGTTGTCAAAATAATGCTCGAATTTCCAAGTATGATTGAGAGAGAAAGCCCTATTACGTATGTCAATAAACTGTAGTGACTCTGCCAATAGTTCAATATTTACATTATTTACTCTCGCCATGAATTATGCAACTCATTAACTGATTTGAATATAATGAGTAGGTATTGTGCCTTATTATCATTAACATCGTGCAGTTGACGACCTAAATACTTAGGTACTTAGCTTAGTGGGTAGGGCTTCTGCATTCTCAGTAAGTTTGGATTACTGCATCAACAATTAATGTGTTTAAATAAGCCGAAGCCATAAAAATTAAGAGCGTTTATACCTTATGAGTGGCAACGTCGCAATTTAGTGTCATATTTCGTGGTTTTACATTTTTATCATTTAATCGGAGCTATATTTTAAAAATCTGTTTAATTAACTTTTTAGAATTATGTGAAGACTGTGTAAAAGGTAAGAAATCGTTGCGTTTACAGTTCTATTTATAAGCAAATAATACATTGGAAACTTGCAGGGCGATAATTTCATTGTAAAATAACTGTAAGCATTACGATTACTTACTTTTTAAACACATTCACGTAATTCTAAAAAGTTAATTAAACAGCTTTTTTAAATATAGCTCCGATTAAATGATAAAAATTGAAAACCACGAAATATGACACTAAATTGCGACGTTGCCACTCATAAGGTATAAACGCTCTTAAATAGTTCTTTTTTAGGTGAACTGTTTTGATTGGTAACCAACTAAACAAACCACAGAAATAACGACCAAGTTTAGGTTCATTCGTTACATCACAAATTAAGTCTATAAATGTACTTAGGTAGGTATGCATGCATTGGAATCCTTAATCAAAATCGATTTGGTGATCCTAATCACGTATTTAGTTAAATTTAAGTGAAATTAAAAAAAAATCGTCAAAACCTGATCTTAAACGAATCAGTGTCACTGACCTGGGGTAGCCATAACATATTATATATATATATATAAGCAAATATTGCCTTGATTCTTGATCCTGAATTGTAAAGTTTATGCTAATGTTCCAGTGACAACTAACATTGAGTCGGTTTGAACCGGTTAATTTAAATATAAACTTGTTCGCCAGGTGAGGCTTAGTTGTTGCCTGCTGATGCCCTTAGGAGGTCGAGGGACTTGTATACAGATGTGTGGGGAAGGTAGGTACTTAGGTATGGGTAAGTAATTAGGTACCAAGACAGGTCGAGACACTTCTCGAAGACCTGTGCGTCTTGTTTGATTTTAATCTATTTAAACACCGTTACATTTTGATCGCTTTAATCCTTAATAGCGGTCATTGAACTCATCATTGTCAACAACTTTTACAAATGGGACCAATCCTGAAATCGTAAAAAAAATTAGCTGATCTAGAATAGAATATTCATTTATTTGCTCAGAATGTAGGTATTTATAATAAAGTGGTTACAATAATATTAAAGAATCCTCGTACAGTCGCCAGCACATCAGGTTATACGAAACTGTCAAATTTCTCCAAATGATTTAAAACCTTAAAATGTTGAAGGTTAAGTTCAAAATCTAATGAGAAAATTTGACTGTTTGTGGTAACATGACCTGCTGCTGTGTGTACATTCCACCATTTTGGCATGCAAACATTGATACACAACTAAAATTTATCCGCTAGAAAATTCGATACGGAGTAGTAATTTATGTTCGGATTTAAGAGCGTTTATACCTTATGAGTGGCAACGTCGCGTCGCAATTTACTGTCATATTTCGTGGTTTTCAATTTTTATCATTTAATCGGAACTATATTTTAAAAATCTGTTTTATTAACTTTTTAGAATTATGTGAAAACTGTGTAAAAGGTAAGAAATCGTTGCGTTTACAGTTCTATTTATATGCAAATAATACATTGAAAACATGCAGGGCGTTATTTTCATTGTAAAATAACTGTAAGCATTACGGTTACTTACTTTTTAAACACTTTCACGTAATTCTAAAAAGTTAATTAAACAGATTTTTAAAATATAACTCCGATTAAATGATAAAAATTGAAAACCACGAAATATGACACTAAATTGTGACGTTGCCACTCATAAGGTATAAACGCTCTTAACTCGACAGAATGTAAGTACCTATGGATCACCAGTTTTTTTTTTCACGAGCTAGGCTAAAACGAGGTCATAGCGCGGGTGGGCGATGGGATGCGATGCGGTGGGTCGGGGGCCCAAATTTCACGTGGACGAAGATACAGGCAGAAGATAGTAATAAATTATAATAAGAGTTTTCTTTATTCCCAGTTACCTATATCGTTGTTTCTGAGTATTATCCTCATAACATCACGCCTGTAATCCCTGAAGGATAAGGCACAGGTGTAGCTATAGTACCTACAACCAAAGTTAGCCAGTTATGTATAAGTCCCATGTAATAGGTAGCGGTAGCGAGTCTATTGCCATCAACCGGACACAAGTTGCGCTTGCGACCATTAGATCAACGAGGACGTATGTTATGATAAAAGGAAATCATGACTTGAGACTTGTCATTCTTCTCCATAGGTACCTACTATGTTTTGGAATGGGCAACTAGCTTCATCTTTCTGACTGACCGACCCCTTGACAATTCAAAAGTGCCTGTAATTGGTTTATTTGAAATAAATGCTCTGAGTTGGAGTTTGATTGGAAATTGGTTTGATTTAGGTTGAACCTTAATTATTATCACATAGCAAATACATAGTAACAGGGGCCGTACTATGACGTGTTAATACCATCATGATTCCGTTGAGAAAAAGAGATAGTGCTATCGGTCATGTATAGCTCCGTCACTCTTTCACGCTGGAACAATGATGGAATTAACACGTCATAGTACGGCCCCAGGCCTGCTCCCGAAGGGATAGCAGGGTACGTTATGCCGGTTCCTAGTAACACGGGCCAAGGCCAAGTCTATTGCCATCAACAAAAAACCATTACTTATATTATTATCATAATTTTCCTTGTTCTACCATCGAACACTAATAAAGAACCGACGTGTTCTACACACTAATAATAAAACACAGAAGAGTGCTAGTATCTGACTAGAATAGAAAACTATTATCTCCACAGACATCCGTGTCGGACATTGTAAAAACATTAAGTTCGCCCGTTCAAGTCGGTACCGAGGTACCTATTATACTCAATATCTTTATTGCTTTACCATAATTATCGTGTACCTACTTAGGTACGTGGTAACCATATAATTTATATCATTATGGACCCTGTATGGCACAGCAAAAGGGTAGGAGAGAGGAAGCCCTGTTTTAGGAGATAATTGAAGGAACAAGTTTAAAAAAATAAAATACGATGTGTTTGCTCTTGACTTTAGTCTAGGTCAGTGGTGACAGAAACGGAGTCGACGGTGGAGTGAGCTTACCCAGAAGAAACCTGTTCACTCCCACTTTGAAGAGATTAGGGTTGTATGCGTTCGGAAACATAGACGCAGGTAGAGAGTTCCATTATTTTGCTGTGCGCATTACAAAATACATTTGCAAACGCTTAGTGCTAATTGGTGGAATAGGAACTAGGTAAGGATGGTAACTTGCTTTCCTTGTACAGTCACGAGCAATAATATACATTATATTATTGCTCGATTTAATAATACATTGTCACATTTTCTAAAATATCTTAACTTCTACCATTCAAAAAATATGTGTACGATATTTTCATCTAAATTACCTAACCATCAAACTGTGTCAAAACTGGGTATACATTGGTTTCACAGTAATGTAAACGAAACAAAATCAATAAAAGTTTACACTTCCAATGTCATTTTTAACTATCCATGACAATTTCTATAACATATATACACGTAATACAAACTGTATACGTGTTATAGGAATTGTCATGTATACATTAAAATGATATTGAAAGTGTATACCTACTTTATCCTGTTTTTTTTTTATTTATTTAAACTTCATGCACAAGAGTGGTACATAGGCGGACTTAATGCCACAAGGCATTCTCAGGGCATTTTTTTGTATTTGGGGTTTTTGTTAAGTTTATTACAGTAATAATTACAGTTTTATAAATAAACAGGGGTTGGTTACTGCAATATAACAAGGGCTTACGAAATCAGTGTTGTAATTCGTTACCAAACGTAATGATTAATACCCAAAATATAAATAAAATGTTAAATATAATAGCGTAGTTATAATCATTTATTTTAAATCACAATTTAATCAAGTAAGTCACTATCGCTACACATAACTATTGTTCATTTTAAATACGAGGTATCGGTACTTCCCGTCGGGACTGCGGGTCCCGTCGGGGCTGCGGGTTGTTCGAAAGAGATACCGCGGCCTCGGCACAAGGGCTAAGAAGGAACATGGGTGGTTTTTAGTCAGTAGAAGTCTGACACTCTCACACACAATGGCTATTCGATGATTTTCCACCCGCGAAAAAAAAAAGAAAATGTATCGGTACTTAAATTAATTAAAATCTTGTGTAGCCACCTTCAGCGTTTATAACATCTTGCAACCTTTCCTGCATTGACGAAACCATATTGTTACATACGTTATTGCCTCTAAAACTATCCCATATCTCATGGACGTGTCTGACCAAGGCTTCTCTGGTTCTAGCTTGGTTGCTGTCCCATCTTGGACCATCAGCCCCCACAAATTCTCAATAGGATTGAGGTCTGGGCTTTTAGGCGGCCATGGCAACGAATTCACGCAATTTCGGTTACGACTAAACCAGGCCTGAGTGTATCGAGAATTATGGACCCCTGAATTGTCCTGCACAAAATCAATAGGCGTCAGCTCGGGAAAGTATACCTCCAGACTAGGCAGTAAAACTTCGTCTAAAATACTGGTATATTGCTCGCTATTCATTCGTCCACTGATCTCTACCAATTCACCGGGTCCACTGGCTGCCATCCAGCCCCAAACGCCCAAGCTTATCCGGCCACTTCTTCTTGATGGCAGTATATTTTTATCCAAATAACGAGTGTTATTAGGCCGCCATAAAGACAAACGTCCATCAGCAGAAGAAACAAACACTTTTTCATCAGAAAAGCTGGCTCTGCTGAAATCGTAGTTCAGATATTCTCGAGCAAATTGTAGTCGCTGTTGTTTATGGCGTGCAGTTAAAAGCGGTTTTCGCGCCGGAATCCTGTGACGTATGCCAGCTGTGCGTAGCCGACGTCGAATCGTTGAAGATGATACGCGATGTGATGACGATATGTCCTGAATTCGCACAAATCCATCACTAATCACACTATTCACGATCTGCCTGTCCTGCGCCGCGGAAGTTATTCGTGGACGACCACTACTTTTAAAACTAACAACGTCACCGTTATCTTCCCACCGCTTGAGCCACAAATACACGGTTTTTCTCTGAAAAAAAGAAAGCATCTTAGTAAACTGTTACTTATTAATTTAATAAAGAATCCTAAAAACTATACATAGCTTATATTGAAATAATAATGAATTCAAATTTAAAGTGATATTACATTAATTTGAACTTTTTGTTAATTAAAAAGCCTATAAAATAAAAATAAAACAACAAAAAATTGCAAACTCACCGTAATTCCCAATTCATTTGCAATGTCTGTTATTGAAAGTCCCTGTTCTTTAAGAACAACGATTTTGTGTTTGTCATATGTAGAAATACGATATGGCACGTTGTTACTATTCATTTTATAGCGATATCAATAATAATCACAATAACACAGGAAATATTCATCTAGCTGTACTGTACGACAACAAAAAACAACCGTAATGCGCGCTTATCCCTTCTGTTTGATTTGCAATGTTGCCGTAGGAATCTAATAGCACAATAGTTTTAGGACGGTACACGGAAATAAAAACAGTCGACGGGCGAGTCGATGCCACTCGATAATTGGCTACTTTTACCTTACTATGACACAATATGTAGGTATTAGGCAAATTAATGATAAAACATCGAAAAATAAATAATCCAATAAGATCTATAACTATTCATGTACACTGATTTTGTCAATTAGGTAAAATCACAATTTGGGTTCATTTAGAACCCAAATTGAGACTTATTTCCGAGCTAAAGCTGCTCGAAACTGCTGCTTTGTAATTGTTTACATAATTTCGAAACTGTACTGTAAACATGTTTTTGAAATTTCCTTGGGTTCATCATTACGGAACTAAAAGTTAATATTATTTTTTGGAAATCTACTGTTTGCGAAAATTTTACAAAAATGTGTAGTTAATTTTGACACAATTTAACGTTTACATAATTTTTGGACACAGTTAGCATACTTATTTTTTGCGATTTAATGTTGCTACATGAATTAGAATTTTAAGGGCGTTTCTATGTTATTGCTCATGACTGTACATAGTTTTAACTTACATAATTATAATCAAAGTTAGGAGATCGCGAATAAGATAGATAAGTACTAACATTTCGCTTATCTATTATTTTATCAGCAAAATGTACATAAATATTTTAGATTATTTTTATTTAATTTATATAAATAGTTTTTTTTTTAATAATTATTTTTGACAACTATAGCAACGCTCGCGCTGCACGTTTCATTCGAATATTAAGCATCCATACTAATACAGGGTGAAATTGAATTCATGGGCATTATTTTAAAGGGTCATTGTACTCATCATTATGAACAACTTTTACTATGGGACCAAACCTGAAATCGCAAAATAAAATCTGCTGTTCCCTACATTTTGAAGGGTTATGCAAACATAAATGTAAGGGAACAGCGGTTTTTTTTTTGTGATTTCGGGTTTCAATGATGAATTCAATTTCACCCTGTATACTTCCTCGTTCCAAGACAACTATAAGTCAACGTTATCTGTCAAACATGACGACACATCAAAATGTTTTGTTTTTTTTTTCAATTTTGTGTATTTATTTTGAAAATTCGTTGATTCTCAAATAAATCGCAAAGAATGTGCGCAATATGGATGGAGTTTTAGAACTATGGAGAAGTGTCTTGACGCTGCGTGAGCGTGCGTGATCCATCGCCGCCCGTTCGATGCTCACCACGCACAGGATGGATGGAAACCAGCACACGAATGAATGTTTTGCTCTGTTGGTGTAATTGCTGTATGGCGTTCCAGTAGGAGGATAATATAGTTCCAGTTCAGTTTCAATAGTTATTATTTTTATCGCTATAATTTTCAGCCATTAGCCAATTTTTCTCCCATTCTTTAAATATTATATTAGCTTTGATAAAGTTTGCATAATGTTTACAGAGTAAAACCCGATAATTCCAATTTGAAATTTGTTCCGAAAGCCAAATCCAACAAGCACTAATTTCTATCGAAAATTGATTTACTCGAGGTGTCGATCAACCAGGATTGCTGCCTGAAATCCACAGTCTTCAGTTTAAATTTCAACCAAATCATGGTATATGTTGTTTGATTCTGCCTTACCAGCATATGGTTCCTGATGTCATCATACACGATGAGCTGAGAGAGCGTCTCGAGACCGTGTCTCAGTCCGAAGAACGAGCCAGCTTGTATAGTGGCGTTGATCCTGTCACCCGACGCTGCCAGCACGCGGAGCGTGTAGCTCTCGTCCATCTCCAGCGAAAATTCTGCAAAAGGTTTATTATTTTATTCACAGCACCAACTTTGTAATTTAAGTTACTATGACTGTTAATAGTAACAGTTATTATGATTCGTGGCTTAATAATATCAGCCGCAAGGGTCAATCGAAGGTTAAGGTCAGCCTAGTTTGAATAAACGACTTTGATTTAGATTTAAGCTGCGCTCGTCGCAGTCGGTTCGTGGATGAGTAAACATCCATTACGGTCAATTTAGAAATTTTTATTTTATTAAACAATCAGCTATTTGAAACATGAAAAAATTATCAATCCGCAACCAGCAGTCTTCATTAACTTAAATAACTAAATATGTAGTAGATGTATTATTTGATTCGCAACAATAAATAATCCATCAATGTACCAGATTCGATCTGCCAAGCACCAATGTGTTACCGCTGCCCATTGTCTTGCTAGTCCAATTGTCTTGATAATCACAATCTCACGCCTGATTTTTTCTTGAAACTGTTGTCATACTCCATCAGTCGCGGAGATTGTTCGTAATACCGGTTTTGGCATCTACCTATCTAAGAGCACATAAACATTATGTCACCTTCACGGATATTGACCTCTGAATGAGCGGTACTTCTTACTACCGAGCCGTTATAACAATACCTAGGTTCCTAAGTCATTTATGTTTGTGTAATGAAGTTTGCGAAGAACGAGTAGTTATGCTGCGTTCCCACCGCCTGCTTTCTCATAGGCCGCGCCGCGCCCCAGGCCAGGCCGACAGGCCGTGGTAACCGTCGCATCCGATGAAGCCTGCGGCAGGCCGTCATCGCCTGTCCGATCCGTCGGAACTCGGTAAGTTCAAGGCGCGTCGGGCGTGGCGTGGGGTCGGCTAAACTTTTTCGGCCTGTACAGCCTTTTTTTTTTTTTTTGAAGGTGGGAAATCATCAAATATCTTCTCCCGCTCTGGGCAGAGCAGGAGGGCGTATCAGACTCTTACTGACTAAAACCCACCCGTGTTCCTTCAGTTACCTGTGCCAGGGGCCACGGTATCCCTTTCGGACTTTTCCGCAACCCTAGCAGGCATCGGTCCTAGCAAACCCCGTCATTGGTGCTGACATCTCTTTGAGGCGCGCGTGGAACACAACGCGCCGTCGACCCGGGCCTGGTCCTTATAGAACGGCGAGCTGCCCATTGATCGCCGTTCGCAAGCCCACGCCTACGGTGGCCGGGAATCGGCCTGCGATTCCCGACAGGGCGTCTCCTGCGGCGGCTAGGGGCGTGAGGGCGCCTCTCCCTTACGCGTTCCGCCTCCTCTTTCGCGAACATTACTACTTCGCAGAAGGAGGTGACGGCTTCCCAAGCCCTCTCGCTCCGTACCATGGCCTGGACCAAGGCCGGACGCGAGAAATTGCCACCGCCAATCGCCTCCACGAGGACACGGCGGTGCTCCGCTCAAGCCGGGCAGACCTCCACCGTATGCTCCACCGTGTCCTCCGGGCGATCCACACAATGGTGACACCCGGGCGTTTCCTCCTGCCTTATCCGGAACAGGAACCTCCCGAAACAACCGTGTCCGGTGAGGACCTGCGTCAGGCGGAAGGTGAGGACGCCGTGGCTCCTCTCTAGCCACTCCTCCAAGAGGGGACTTATCGCCGCAATTGTGTCGTGCCCAGCGCTGGGTTGCGACAATCGCACTCTCCATGCCGCCCTGAGATCCCGCCGGAGCTCTGTCCGCTGTACCGTGATTTCTCGCGGCAGCGTAGCTACGCCCCGGCGTTTCGCCTCCTCGCGCCACTCCCAAATGTGCGCGAGGACTTTTGCCTCCAGATCCCATGGCGGGCCTGTACAGCCTGGACGAGCGCGTTTCTTTTTGCTTTGTTTTTAAGGGAATGTTCGGCACGGTCCGCGACAGGCGTAGCAACGCCTGGCGAGGCCCGTCGGTCAACGAGCCGTGGGAACGGGCATAATAATGAATATACCTACATGCAAACATTGCCAATAATCAATACTACATCACAAATGGGATTACCTACTTACTTGATAGTCGAGAAGAAAGTGATCTAAGTACAATATAATAAATACATACAAACTCATTATCTATTGACGTACGATTCCCATAGGTATTGATAACGAATCGTTTCAAATACCACTTGATTGAAGAACTACTTAACTGTTCCTTTGAAAAGTCTCTGAAGGCAATCAGTAAAGGCTTTAGTAGCAAGGACACGACACCTTCCTATATGCATACCAATACTGGCATAAGTCCAATATTGTACACTACAAAGAAGATGATATTTAATTCAGAATAAGTAAATGAGTTATGCTAATTCACTCAAATCTTTGTGGTTCTTTCCTCAAAATACCATTTCTGACACTAATCTACTTGGTCCTCACATGATCTAACCCGGATTATGTCCAGACTTTCAAAGCGTGACCTCTGAACTTGTTTCGATGGGATAGGAAACACCGACCTCATCTAGTTTTAATAAAAGTGTATTATACAGGTTAATAAAAGTGTATAGACACACCTACTTACAGAAATAAATAATTTATCAATATGGATTAACTATTGTTAAAACAAAACATAACTGTTTGCGTATACAGAATCTACTAAGTCGTTGTGTGTCGGTTCGTAAAGTCGCTCGCCATGCTTGCAAGGCACGGTTTCCTTTGGAAAGTCAACAAAACTTGGAACGAGTTTGTCTGACGAGAAGGTTGCTAAGCATAAACTGGTGCATTTTAACTTTGTTTTCTTAATTAAAGATTCAATGATCTTACCATGGAGTTAGATATATTCTATTATAAGTATAAAAATTATAAATTAAAGTCCCTTTCGAGTCTCTGTGTGAATGCGTTGTTCTTCTAACCTAAGCAACAAAATCAATAAAAATATTTTATTTCACATAAACCTACATGGGCACTTATGAAACGTCAGAAGCTAGGTGCACGGTTCCAATTGGTCGTTTCCTGTGGAGAAGAGCCGGTAAGAACTCTTACTAACTGTTGGTGGTTACTCTTTTATAAATAATTGGTTTTTCCAATGTTTTTAAATTACAGTGTTTATAGATATGGGAGGACAGTGTAGGCCTGTCAACAGGAACCTGGTACTTAACAAGATAGAAAACGGTCCACAAATCTTAAGTTTACAAGTTACGCCTACAACATTCTCACATTCACAAAATACAAAGAATCTTTAGATAAGGTAAATAAAACAACAGAAAAATAAAAGCCTATTTAAATCAAATGACATGATTGCCATTACAAATAACAAATACAACGAATTTTGATTCTGTTTCACCATAATTTAGAGAATTTATTCCGGAAGGTGTATGTGTTAAGTTTTTATGTATAAAACCATTAGATAATAATTAACTTACAAATAATACAGAAATCTCGAATGTTTTATCAAATCGTAAAAATCGTGGCAGGCGGGGCGCGCGCGGCTTCCTAAATTAATAATATTTAAGCTTAGGGACTTAAGGAAACAACTAAACTTTATATAGCACTACTTCTTACAAACTATTAATGCAACTTATGGGTTATTGAGTAACAAGTGTTACTGAAATACATGTGGTGGTAAATTAACACATTAGACGGGGTCAAATTAAATTAGCTAGCAAAACTTCAGAGACGGGATGGTTATCGATATCTAAACACGATAATAGTTATTTTCTAAGCTCTATAAGTTCTAGTGACTACTACTGATTACGGAGTCAACGCCCTTCAGTTATACTTGAAATGATGAGTTCAGAAAATCAGTTTTTCCGTTTTTTTTTTGTTTTAACTTGTTTAGATAACGATACCCATCACATCGGTAAAGTTTCGCCAGCAATTTAATTTGATCCTGTATAGTCATGCTTACCATCGACATCAGGGTTCTCATTGACAAGATTCACATTGACCGCCTTTCCAGTCGACTTGGGCGAGACCCCGTGTGGTATCGCCAGTGACACCATTTTCTTGAATCTCTGTAGGCAATAATACTTATTTATTTATTTATTTATTTAACCATTTATGTACACACTTATATAAACAGACAAGAAGAAAATAACAGAAAAATAGGTACAAAGGTGATGCTTATTTCTAATGAAATCTCTTCCAGCATACCTGCGATAGGATAGTAGATTTAGAGATGTAGACAGCGTGTGTAAGAGTAAAAGAGAAAATAAAATACATAAAATCAAAAACAATTCACTTAATAAAATAAAACAAATAATATGAGAATATACATACAAACATACATACATACTTATTAGTATCAGTATCATAACAAAACATTACATTACGACGAGAGGGTGGGCAGGAGTGTATTAGCTGCAACTTCGTTTCAGCATTATGCTTTGACTCTCATGTAGAAGTTGGCTAGCCTAGCTCTGGCCTGCTACTTCTCCTTCGTTTCGTGATGGTACTCTTCCTCGTTGTTTTTTTTCTATACACTTTTGGCCCAGTAGGTGGTCACGTTGATTGCGACATCAGTGGGACGCTTTAGGTCACCCGAGGTGCAGGTGAACGGGTACTTAGGTCACTCCAGCAAGTGGGGCATGGTCTGATCAGAAGCACCGCACTCACACTGGGTGTTGGATGGATCAGTAATCCCCCACTTCCGACAAAATAGAATAATAATAAAGGCAGCTAGTGAGAATTTACTAATAGAATACTAAATGTCACTTTGCCCGATCCAGGGTATCGAACGCACAATTCCCTGCTCAGCAGCCGCGCTTGTGACCAATGATAAATGATAAATGATTTTATATCTGTAAGTAGGTTTTTACAAACACTTTTACACGTCAATCATATTTTATTTTAACTAGATGAGGTCGGCTTTTCCTATCTGACTACTCTGAGAAGAAAGGCCGAAACAAACTCAGAGGTCACAGTCTCTTTTAAAGTCCAGACAGAATCTTGGTCAGATCATGTGAAGGCTATGTAGATCGGTGTCTGAAATGGTCTTTTGAATGAAGCAGACAACTTTTTCCAAGTCAAAGTCTAAACGTTTAAGTATTGCAAACTAAGGCTCGTTTGCACCACAAACCTCTGCGTTTAGCGCTAAACGCGTTTAAAACAAAGTGCTGTTTCTGTCAATCGTTTGAAGATGATACCTAGAGACAGAATGGTGTTTTAAATACATGTTTTGTGCTTAACGTATTAAGTGATTTGTAGTGAAAGCGGGCCAAAGTGTACAAATATTGGTCTTATAATGATATTGGTACTTTGCTTAGTAAATGACGTCTTCATTGTGTCTTCATATTTCAGAGTCTGCAAATCCTTTTGGTCGATACTACCTCGTCTACGGTGTGGCGATTAGGTATTTTTTTTTTGGTTGGGAAATCATTATATAACTTCACCCGCTCTGTCAGACTCTTACTGACTAAAACCCACTCGTGTTCCTTTGGTTGCCTGTGCCACGGTAACCCTTTCGGATATTCCCGCAACCCCGGCAGGCATCGGCCCTAGCGGACCCCGTCATTGTTGCTGACATCTCTATGAGGCACGCGTGGAACACAACGCGCAGTCGACACGGGCCTGGTCCTTATCGGACGGCGAGCTACCCATTGCTCGCCGTCCGCAAGCCCGCGCCTACGGTGGCCGGGAATCGGCCTGGGATACCCGACGCCCAGGGCGTCTCCTGCGGCGGATAGGGGCGTGAGGGCGCGAATTTTGCCTCTCCCTCACGCGTTCCGCCTCTTCCTTCGCGAGCATTACTGCTTCGCAGAAGGAGGTGACGGCTTCCCATGCCCTCTCACTCCGTACCATGGCCTGGACCAAGGCCGGACGCGAGAGATCGCCACCGCCAATCGCCTGCACGAGGACACTGCGGTGCTCCGCCCAAGCCGGGCAGACCTCCACCGTATGCTCCACCGTGTCCTCCGGGCCATCCACATAATGGTGACACCCGAGCGTTTCCTCCCGCCTTATTTGGAACAGGAACCTCCCGAAGCAACCGTGTCCAGTGACGACCCGCGTCAGGCGGAAGGTGAGGACGCCGTGACGCCGCTCTAGCCACTCCTCAAAGAGGGTACTTATCGCCGCGCGATTAGGTTATCATATTAATTGAAACTACATTCTACATTACGTAGTTTAAACATAGACCATATTTTTTCTTTTGGTACTTAAAACAACATTAAAACTTAATTTGTGTTTATTTAAATACCTTATAGGTTGTGATGAATTGTTGATACCATCGCTCCGTGCGTTTCTAATGCCTTATTATCAAGGTTGGTATATTTCGTGGCAATTTTGGCGCTATTTATTTTGTTTTAAAAATAAGTTTTCTATTTTTAGTCGAATTTATTAGAAAACAACTTGTACTAACCGCTGTACTATTTTTATATTTTAATGTGATATTGTGATATATATTGTGTGATATATATTGTGTGTGTGATATATATTGTGTATGTTATATATTGTGATATGTGTATATTTTAATGTGATTACTTATTTGCCACCATATAACTTTAGTTATTCTATCAACACTAATCACAGAGAGGCGGATGTTGCTATCGATTTGGCGCTTGTCTTTTCCGCAATCCACTCGCTTAGATTGCACATGCGTCGCACAGTCCACATAATCAATTTAAATCATAATTAATATTGTAATTGCGATTTAATTAATTGTATCACTTATCTTAGTATTCTGTTATTTTATATCTACATTATATTTGCAAAGTTCAAAATTCAAATTTTTTTCAAAGTTACTAAATTAAGTTTCAATTTAATAGATACCTACACATACTTCAATTCTGAATTAAATTATCTCTTTGTGCTTTTCATTTGCCTTACCTATCTGCCACGGGCGTTACGTTAGCCAACAACAAATCTTTCTTCTTCAATAATGCTATAAATTTTCCTGTCACACTTGATATCACTACCAAATAAAAAAGTACTTACTTCTCCAGCATCCTTCATAAGACCAGCAGACTTTCCCTCTTGCGCCAGCTTCACATCGATGTTGTTAATGTTGATCTTAGACAAGAAGTTACCGAGGTCTGTCTTGCCAGTTGGCTTCGGCCATAGTAAACCTGCAGAAGAAAACTGGCATTGTAAAATGCACGCTCTTGAATCAGTTGAAGCAAAAGTTTTCAATTTCCAACACAAACTTTCAAACCAGTTCTTATTTGCATCAACATATTTGCGAAACGACACCCGTGGAGTTATTGGTACTATCCATTTTAAAGAGAACCCGATCAATTACCTATGTTATCTTTGGAAATAAAACTAAAGCGGTTATTGGCAAGGTCCATTATACAGGGATTATTTAAGATGACCCGAAAAACATCTATATTTGGCTTTGGGACCCAAAACGCGAGACATCGCCATAACTTATGCATGCTTAAGTAGTGTGTTTATTGTTCCGTTTTGTACATTTGCATAATCAGAAAATTCCAAATTCTGGTTTCAAGAGGTCAAGAACCACTGATATTTGAGAGTATCGCGAACCAAACTTAGAATTCGCCAAAACTTCCAATAAAATGTTTTGGACTTTTTCATTTGCCCTGACATCAGTCGATTTAAATTTTTTTTGCACTGAAATCAAGGATTTTGAGTGCAACGATGAATTTATTTCCAGTACTATCAACTGTAATTATTATAACAAAAACATTAGCTGTTTATCTTATACCACAATCAAATGGGGGAAGCGGGTCATCAAAGCGTCCACGATAGGCACGTTTGGTGCTGCACTACGCAATAATGCCTAGCTCCAGTAGTTTCGCCTGTATGTAATCAGTACAGTACCTTCCATACCTAACATGTTCTAGTCGTTTGCTATCTAGAAAGCGTGAACCTTTATAGTAGCTGAATGGTCATTGACGTTGAAACACTATGGATATAGATAGTAGATACCTACTTCAGTGCGTTAGCATCTACTAATTTTTTTATAGTGATAATTGAACAGGCAGGCAACGAGACCGATGACAATTGTGGGCATGAAATACGGAGGAATGAAGAAGTAGTAGTAGTGTAGTTTTTTTTTAATGTCGATGGCTTGGAATAGGAAAAGAGTTGTTTTGTGTTATGAAATGGCTAGACTACTGGTATAACGAAGAGATCTTAGACATGAAATAAGAAGACATGCTGGGCCGACTTCAAATAATTGGGGTGAGGGTAGGAAGATGATGATGAAGACGAGCCTGATGGCAAGACGACATCGTGAAGATGATGATGAAGACGAGCCTGATGGCAAGACGACATCGTAAAGATGGTGATGAAGACGACCCTTTTTTTTTTTGTTTTTTTTTTTTTGTTGGTGGGAAATCATCAAATAACTTCTCCCGCTCTGGGCAGAGCAGGAGGGCGTGTCAGACTCTTACTGACTAAAACCCACCCGTGTTCCTTCAGTTGCCTGTGCCAGGGGCCGCGGTAACCCTCTTGGACTTTTCCGCAACCCTAGCAGGCATCGGTCCTAGCAAACCCCGTCATTGGTGCTGACATCTCATTGAGGCGCGCGTGGAACACAACGCGCCGTCGACCTGGGCCTGGTCCTTATCGAACGGTGAGCTGCCCATTGCTCGCCGTTCGCAAGCCCGCGCCTACGGTGGCCGGGAATGAAGACGACTCTGATTGCACGACGACATCGTGAAGATGATGATGAAGACGAGCCTGATGGCAAGACGACATCGTGAAGATGATGATGAAGACGAGCCTGATGGCAAGACGACATCGTGAAGATGATGATGAAGACGAGCCTGATGGCAAGACGACATCGTGAAGATGATGATGAAGACGAGCCTGATGGCAAGACGACATCGTGAAGATGATGATGAAGACGAGCCTGATGGCAAGACGACATCGTGAAGATGATGATGAAGACGAGCCTGATGGCAAGACGACATCGTGAAGATGATGATGAAGACGAGCCTGATGGCAAGACGACATCGTGAAGATGATGATGAAGACGAGCCTGATGGCAACACGACATCGTGAAGATGATGATGAAGACGAGCCTGATGGCAAGACGACATCGTGAAGATGATGATGAAGACAAGCCTGATGGCAAGACGACATCGTGAAGATGATGATGAAGATGAGCCTGATGGCAAGACGACATCGTGAAGATGATGATGAAGACGAGCCTGATGGCAAGACGACATCGTGAAGATGATGATGAAGACGAGCCTGATGGCAAGACGACATCGTGAAGACGATGATGAAGACGAGCCTGATGGCAAGACGACATCGTGAAGATGATGATGAAGACGAGCCTGATGGCAAGACGACATCGTGAAGATGATGATGAAGACGAGCCTGATGGCAAGACGACATCGTGCAGATGATGATGAAGACGAGCCTGATGGCACGACGACATCGTGAAGAATAAAAAAGGCTATAGTTCAGGTTCTTCAAAACCATATTCAAAACTGTCTGTTTTGTCGGAAACGGGTTGTCGCCAAGTGCATTCAAAATACTTGCAACCTTATCGATGAAATTCGTATAAAGTCAGTAATTTAAATCCGTGTAATGCTTGCAACCTATTCAATCTATCACTCACACTCCTTTTATTTCGAAAATCATCCTTACTACTACGACATAAAGCCGCTATCAATGTCAAATAGAAATTGAAAAAGATGAAAATTAATCCATGAAAGAATTTATTGATAAACAGTAACAGTTTTATTGGTTACTAGGTTTCCATTACCTATATTACTATACTATAATTACCTATATATTATTGTTGTGATTTTAAATAGTTACGAAACCCAAATTGAAATAAACAGTTTTAATTTTTTTAATTTTAAAGATCCAGTGATATTTATTAGACATGTTGAAATATATAATCATTTTTACAATAAAATTAATATTTAACACGCTTAAATATTTGTATGCCAGTCCATGGCGATACATGTAAGATCATTATTCTATTAAAAAAAACCTTATTGTTTAAAAGCAATTAGATATATTTTATTCCATTCAATTCTTCCTCCTTCCTAACCTCTCTATCGTTTGCGTAGTTTTTTTCAAATTGGAATTACATGTCAAATTTTGGGTAAATATCGAAAAACCCTTAAAATTCAAATATCTCGAAAACTATTAAATTTTGGCCATACATATGGGGGTTCAATTTGTTGCATTTTGGCCCCCTATCAGCTCCTGGCGGATATACGTCGAATTACAAATAACCCTGTATAGTTTTACCCTATCAGGCAAGGGGTGCGTATTGATTTTAGCTGAAAGTTAAAACAAAAGGGTAAAATATACAAAAAACCACTGATCTAGTATATGACGCAGTAATAACAGGGGAGAGCTAGATATATCAAATTAACCATGAATCTTGCCTACAGATTCATGCCGAACCATAATAAACAGTACAACAACTTGTTTACCTAGCCCCACACCGTGACAATGCTACACTGACCCATGTTACACAGAAGTGACGCATACCCTGACATTTCGAATTTGTCGCGACTCGAATAATAATATAACATCATAGTATTCGTTGCGTGAACTTGCGTGTTGGACAATCATTAATCGACAAGCTTTGCGTCGGTCATATCATATCGTATGCGAACAACAAAGTAGGTAGTAGAGTGTTGAACTCAGCCAGAATAATGGTCTAGGAAATATTAAAATAAACTGCTGCATCAGGCCTGTTTTCCCCGAAGAGTTCAGCAGCAGAAGTCAGAAGTGTACCTACATAATCATCCACATTTCGCCGTAGGGGGTGAGCCAATTACCATCAACCGGGAACAAATCCAGATAAATAAAGAAAATTGGTACAACAGAACGAATAATATCTATCATGATTCCACCGTTTTCTGTTTGAAAAAGAATCGGTGTTACGTTATTGACACTGATTAGGTAACTACGAGTATCTTTTGGATTTTAAATTGTATGATCATAATAAACTGTTGCAGCCTGCCCTTCATTGTATCCAAAACTAAAACAAACTTCAGATAAGATTGTCAGATAAGTAGATTAGGTACTAAGAGGAGACAAACCTATTTCGGGAAAATTAATCACTCACACACACATTCACGTCACGAATGTCCGCTAACATACTTTTATTCTACTTACTAGACAATCAAAATCATGGGATTCAAACACATTATGTCATTAAAATCGACGATGTGTTGTTGAGAATGTGCACTATCGGAATTTGCAGCGATCGAAACAGACACAAAACAAACCGGAAAATTCAGAATACCAACAAATTTAAATTAAATATCTTCAAAATATCCAATGTTGTTTCGCTAGATTCATTATAAACATCTTGTGGGGAAAGTTACACACGTAGGCAGGCACCTACACAAATCTTTTAAACTCTACCTTGGTATTTTCCTGATGTCAGTTCAGATAAAATACGAAACAATCTTAAAGGACGGACCTACGTAAACATAGACCTTGACCAAACTAGGTTGGTATCCTAATACTAATAATAATATAGATAAATCTAGCTAATTTGGTAGAATTTTTTAAATTGAAAAAGTCATTTAGCTGAAGGGCGAATATTGGGATAGCAAAAACAAGTCAAGGGCGACGAGTTTCTCGGCAGGTAAAATTAGCATTCACTGCTTTAATATTCTAGAGGACTCACCATACTCAGTGCAGAACATCTTGCAGGCCTCCAAACAGAGAACTGGGTCCTTATTCTGAGGGTCGTTGCGAGTTTTCACGCATTTACTATCTTCGCAAGACCACCTCCATGGCGACGCTTCTTCGGCAGTTGCGCTAAAATAAAGATTCGATTCTTTGAGACAAAATAGATGAAGATTTATATAAAAAAAGAGTGAGTTAGCATTGGTCTGAAACTAGTCAAGCCTGTTCTTCGGTGCCAATAATAAATAAGTAGGAGATAATTAGCTTCGAATACCGAGACGTCCATCGGTGCATCACGTGTATCACTTTTATAAATCTTATGTTGCGAATATTTATTAGCCTAGAAGTAGATAAGTTTTAAAATTAGCACTGTAGGTAAAGCCATGCCATGTTTGTTTTCCGTTCATCTATTTTAAACCAGACAAATTAACATGACTGATGTTCTTAAACGTTAATTATAGACACCACCTGCCTTACGTAAATACTCGATGATTAACAAGGCCGTTATCGACGAATCGATTAAAAACGATTACCAATTTGCGTTCAATTTACGACCTAAATGGTAATGCTAGAGCAATTTTTTAACGCTCAGCCTACGTAACAGGGTATCTGCCTTTAACTATGTAGTTCAATAAATCCTCCCACAAAGTGACATTAAATTACTGGGCACATTACGGTATCTAAAGATTGAATAAGTTGAGGGTAGATCATTTTAAACAGACTTTTCTGGAGTAGGCCGGTGCTGTCCCACCATCCTTAGTGCCATAAATAATCCCGAACAGCTCAGGATATTCCGGGAATGCTTAACTGTTTGGGGCCCGACCCGAAAACGGAAGTGATGGGATACTTTCACAACCGTGGTGCTACATTCTGTAACGACTGTTAGGTTTAGATTTATATTTGTATGTACACAATTTATTGTGATCAAAGTTTTAATGTAATTTATTCTGGTACTCGATTATTGGTAATCGGCTAATTGTGCTGACAACACCGAAACGATGCAATCCGTATGATTCTCTTTGGAAAAGCTGTCAGTAGAAAAGTAATGG
Source organism: Brachylomia viminalis (assembly GCA_937001585.2). Classification (NCBI taxonomy): domain Eukaryota; kingdom Metazoa; phylum Arthropoda; class Insecta; order Lepidoptera; family Noctuidae; genus Brachylomia; species Brachylomia viminalis. Next base: position 3,981,785 of record OW443302.2, on the reverse strand, counting down.
CGGGCGAGCGGATCGAAAATTCGATAAACGGACTGGTTGGGTGGCGGCGCGTCGAGGTCGGACGCACAATTGTTTTTTTTTTTATGTTTGGTCTCCATCTGCATTAATATAATCATTTTATTGAGAGTTGTTATATTGTAGTACCAATAATAAATATCTATACTGGATTGAAGCAGTTTTATTACACTATCTAAAGTTGTCACTCGAGTGGACGCACACAATAAGTACAATTCGAAACCTAACTCACTTCACCATGCATTCTCACCACGACACGGTTCGATTTTCGAAGCGAAGTTATGGGTGAAATTATACAGGGTGGTCGGACATCCACGCGCAACCAGTTACCATGGATTCAGTACATATTCTGAACGCCCGGCCCCTGCGTTGAACATTTTCGTCGGTTAATAGGTACAATCAAAATTTCGCTGGTCCATACATTTTGTTCATAGTTTTTTTTTCTTAATTGATTTCTAAATTCAATTTAAAATTCTAATTCGATTTCACAATTTCTACGCTACCGGGTCTAGAATCATGAGCTGAATTCACGGTTCAGATACCTACACAGATACAGTTACAGTAGGTACCTATAGGCTAAAGAAAAGAAAAGAAAAAGTAGCCGCGGACTTTTATCAACATATCTACCGCGTGAAAGAGCGCTGCAATTTTCAAAATACTTAAGAACTTTTGAATTTCGTGGGTTAAATTGAAGGTATGAGTACAACACCCTACCTACGCTGCCTTAAACCTTGGAGTCTACTTTTGGAGCAACAGGAGTAGACCAGGGTCGACAATTTTTGAAACCAAATAAAATAATAGTAGGATGAAATGGAAGAGAATATAACAAAAAAGAAAGGAAAAGTAATTTACGGGCGATCTGAGGTCGGGAAGTGGAAGGGGGTGAGTTTTTAACGGTAAAAAACGGGTTATTTCGATTTCCGGCAAAACTACAAGTCCAAGTTAAATGGCAAAGTTGTAGGTAATAAAAAGATCTACAACTTCTATAGTTACATTTTTTTCACATAACCTCAAAATTTATGTGAAAAATTCAAAAAACAAAGTTTTTGTTTTTTTTTTATTTTTATTTAAAAAAGAATCACTAAATTTGGTGAAAACTTACCTTTTTATGTCCAAAACACACTGTAATTTTTTTGATTTAAAATATTAATTTGTTCACCTTAGTTTGACTTAATATCGAAAAAGCACCCTAATTTTCAATCGAAAATTCTCTCGTCTTAATATCTGCTTTTTTAAAAAAGTCGGTGGTCTTTTTGTCCGTTGAAATCTCTATTTTCTGATGGTTGGGACATAAAATGGCAAGTTTTCACCAATTATAGATTTTTTTTTATAATTTTGAGGTTGTGAAAAAATTGTAAATACAAAAGTTGTAGGTAGATCTTTTCATTACCTACAACTTTGCCATTTAACTTTTGTCCATAGGACTTGTAGTTGTGCCGCAAATCGATATAACCCGATTTTAACTCTTATAAAGTCACCCCCTTCCACTTCCCGACCTCAGATCGCCCGTAAATTATTTTTCCTTTCATTTTTGTTACATTTTTGCTCCCAAACTGTGATAAAAATGTGTAACTCAAGCCTATCACAGTAGGCCGTGCTCGCCCCGCAGGTTTCCACCTGCACCCGGTTAGGCAAATGATGGTGTAACAAAAGCACAAGTAGGTAGAGTCCGAGAGGATGAAATTAGGCCTGAATTTCTAAATAGTTTATTTATTTATTTATATAAGGACAACCAACAAAGCATAGGTACACCAAAAATACATTTTACAATACCCATATTATTCTGACATTTTATGGTGTAGCCTTAATTAAAGGCTGCCATGCATTCAACATAGGAGTAGGAAATGCAGCTACAAAAGAGTTACAAAAACTAAAGAAAATACAAAAAGTTGTTATTAATTTAGATAGATTTAAGTGAAAATTAAAAAGACATTAACTAGTTGCGAGAATACTTGGTTCAATTTCGTTTCGTTTTTGTTATACTATTTATATCCGCACTTTCAAACTGGACTATATTGTGAATAGCTCGGTGATAAAATCTATCGCGTGATGGAGGTCGATATTACACAGTCGAAAGTAGACTAAATACCTACTGTGACTATGCTATGTTACACGTTGTCGAGAAAATCAAAATAAAAACGGAAAGCTTACATGTAGGTGAATTATCGATAAGTCCGTAGCTACCTATTACCAAGTAAATAAATAAATGTTACTTACTTGTTTCGAATCTATTTAACCAAGGTACCTACCTAAAATAATACCAGGAAATAAAAATGAGCAATTAAAATTAGCAGTTAAGTAATTAATTCAACAGTTTTACAGTCATTTACAGTAGCCATAACGCTTTCATTTTTATAATACTTAGGTCAACCTAATCTAGACATTCTAAATTTTTGTCAAGGCCTCTCATACCTTTAGGTAACACTTTAATATGAAAACATTGTAAAAGCCAATTCTTTTTAAAAGAGTAACCGTTTCTTATTGGTTTCTTCCCAGCTCTTTTCCACACTAAGCTTCTGACGTTTCATAAGTGCCCATGTAGGTTTATGTGAATTATAATATTCTGAATTTGAATTAAAAAAATGCATTTAATAATTAATTTGTTTTGTTTGGCAACTATATCAATCTGTACAAATACCTATGTATCTATACCTAGTGTGTGTGTTGTTATCTAAGCAATGAGGACTGGTTCGGTGCAGTTGAGTAGGTACGCTGACACTAAAGTCCATAAAAAGTTAAGAAATCGTCGTCTAGTTAGAGTTACAACTAGAGTGTTACATGATCGAGATAAAAACAAACTAACAAGTCGAGAAAATTCATTCACTGAGACGATGAATTACAAATTGAAATAAGGTACCTATAAAGTTACAAATACACTACTAACGAAGTTCCTATTAATTTTAAGGAATTTCTTGTTATTTGCAGACTTGTGCGTGTCAGCTCCGACGCGTGACTGGAGTTACTTCTGAAAAACGATGGTCTTAAAATATACCTACTATACTAAGGCAAAGGAAGTAAATGAACCCATATTATATAATCGTATATATGTATCTATTATTTAGGATATGTATATATCTGTGTATCTATTTTAGGGTATTGATTTTGTAGGTAGTGTAGGTATGATTAATTTTTTGTTACTTATGTATTTTGTGATGTACAAGAATATATAAATAAATAAATTTATTTATATTGATTTTGTAAATTATATTACATCAATTATGTTATTTAATAAAAATACGTACCTACCTACCTCACAATGAGTAATAGGAACTATCAATACTTGACTATGAAGGGCCTACAAATGGTGCTTATACACAATAAGTGGTGACAATTTATGGAAACCAAGGAGATTATTACGCTGCACCTAATAACCGCAATGTTACGCAACCGAGGTGTGATCAACCCGCAAGTGCCAGGACTGTAAGTCATTTTAGCAGCAACACAGCGACTGATCGATCACGGTTAGTTTCGCAGCCCATCGCATGCGCAAACTCTGGGCCGCCCACGATTTTCACCTATTCTCGAAGAGGGCGTCTTTAGCACCCTCGAAAACTATGAAAACGACACCCATGACGAAAACTATGAATATGTACACAGCCGCCATCTTGGATTTTCATTTTGACCTCATTATCGGCTTTAGCAAACCATAAAGACGACAACCATGACAAACATTTGGAAATTTTCGCACCCGCCATCTTAGATTTACATTTTGACTTCACTATCGCCTTCAGCAGTTTCGAAAACTATAAAAACGATACCCGCGACGAAAAATTTCGCATCGACACGCAAACTGTAGATAACCTCATAATTCAGCACAGGATTCTAGACGGATAGCGTAGAAATATTTCGTCGGCTATCAAAAAAAAATCTACCTATTGTTTCATAGAAAAGTAATACCTACGCGGTCATAATGTATGGAAAGGCCAATAAAAAAAATTACCTATGAAATGTTTCAACGCCGCCCGGGGGGTTTAGAATCAAGTATATTGAATCTACGGTAACCGGTTGCGATTCGATGTCCCTGCCACCTTGTAAGTAGGCTCATAACTTACGCTATCAATTATATAGATGAGCATCACTCCAATCAAGATAAGATCTAACTGTATCTACTACTCTTGGGTACATTACCAATCGATCGCGATACGGAAGAATTTTTCGACACCATTATTTAAGTTTCGAATTTTTTGATGCCCTATGATTATTTCCCTTCTTTTTTTTAAACATATTATGTACATATTATTTTAGGTATGTTAGCTTATATCTATATTTCATCACAGAATGTAAAACAATAATTAGTATCATAAAAATTATAAATTATATTAGTTTTTAGTTAGGATAAATTATATTTTTATTTTAATAGTTTGTTAGTTAATTCATTTAGTATAAGAACGCTATAATCAAATTCAAATTATTTATTTGTAAAACATAGGATATAAAAAGATCTAATTGGAATGTCAGGATCGCTATGTTTAACTTAGTAAGTAAATATACAAATTTTGGATAGGTACATACATTATTATTATTATTATTCAAATTAAATTATAAAATTATCATTAATAAAATTGAGCATAAATAAATCAGACATTTGACTCACAAAACGACACATCCAATTATTACATATTTAACTTGTCTGTTAAGAATTCACCAATGGAATAGTACCTACGCCTTTTTAACCATAAACTCTTTGAGCATTCTTTTGAATTAGTTAACATCATTCTCAGCTCTTATAGTCGTGGGTATCATATTATAGATTTTAACCTTAAAGTCTGTGAGCATTCTTTTGAATTTGTTAACATCATTCTCAGCTCTTATAGTCGTGGGTATCATATTATAGATTTTAACCTTAAAGTCTGTGAGCATTCTTTTGAATTAGTTAACATCATTCTCAGCTCTTATAGTCGTGGGTATCATATTATAGATTTTAACCTTAAAGTCTGTGAGCATTCTTTTGAATTTGTTACCATCATTCTCAGCTCTTATAGTCGTGGGTATCATATTATAGATTTTAACCTTAAAGTCTGTGAGCATTCTTTTGAATTTGTTACCATCATTCTCAGCTCTTATAGTCGTGGGTGTCATATTATAGATTTTTGGGGCCATTCGCAGAACGCTTATTGCGTATAATGCTGTTTGATGAGGCATAGCGTGAATTTTGTCCCCGGTGACGTTTGCTAGATATGGCTACAAATAAATTTAAGTGTTTTTTAATGAGCATTGCTACTTCAAATGCGTATAGACATGGAAACGTCATTATTTTTAGCTCGACAAAGTATGGTCTACATCTATCAGTAGATTTTATTTGGCACACTGCTCTTAAACACCAGCTCCCTATCTGATGAATATTATGCCATAACGCAATGTAGAAGACACGCGGTACCTAGGTATGCATGATATGCAATTAGTATCTAGGTACGGTTTCGCGGCTATTTTACTGAGATTATGTAGAGCGTACTGGAACTGATTTATCCAGTGTACTTACCTATATATTTGTATCCTCTTTAATAAAAACTAACTCTATATACTCTTTAGTTAAGTATTAAAAATAAAACTTACCATATTATTGTTAATAGCGCTACGTAAATAGTGCACAAGCAATATCTTTGAAGCCACATCTTAATCTGTAAAGAAGAAAAAAAAATTTTGATAGGAAACTTTATCGCCCAGCACATTTATCTTACAACAGTTGATAATGTAATAACTCTCCTTTGGCGTTGCCGTAATCGGGTAAAACGAAGGATTTGCCAATTGGGTCTTCTTGGAGGCCAATCACAAAAATAAGGGCAAATTATCGTGTACGTCACAGGAGTCGAAGCACTCACCGAGTTAATTTAATGAACCTCATGTTAGACCCGGGCAGGGACCACAGTCAGAGTTTTATTTTATTTTAAGTGTAAACTCATAACTAAAACTCATTGAACTTGCTTACACATGTCTCAATTAATGACAGGCCGGCTCGAGCCGACCGAAAAGAATGAACTATTTCCTATGCTGATAAGATTAATAGAAAACTCCTATTAACTTCATAAATTGCTTGAAAACAGTCATTAAAACACCTAAGTAGGTAGGTAGGTTACATACCTAATCAATTAACTATCCTTAATTAATTAAGCTCAATTTAAAGTTTCTTCTTAGAAATCATAGCGTCATAAATAAACTAAGAGTAACATCTACTAATTTAATAAAGTTGAAGAGTTTATTTGAACTAACAATGATAAAATGATAAATAATTTTATTTCTGTAAGTAGGTTTGTACAAACACTTTCACACGTCAATCATATTTTAAAAGCTATATGAGCTGATGAGGTCGGTGTTTCCTATCGGACTACTCTGAGAAGAAAAGCCGAAACAATTCAGAGGTCACCGTCTCTTTTAAAGTCCAGAAATAATCTTGCTCAGATCATGGGAAGACTATGTACATTAGTGTCTGAAATGGTCTTTTGCGGAAAAACCACACAGATTGAGTGGACCTGTCCAATCGAATGTAGAATAAGATTTTTGACATGCCCACTGGTATCACTATCCAGAGTCTACAAGGCCTCAGCTTCGAATTGCCTCAGCAATGAGCAATCGAGATGTAGATGATAATATGACCTCGTCAACTTTGTTGCGTGGATGTCTTACTGGTTATTTGGTTCGTGTGATAAAAGAGGTCTTTAAAAATTTGCGTCTATATTCGTATTCCACAATAAAAACTTAGGTAGAAGTTTTTATTTTGGAATACACATTCTCCTCATCTGTCGATCGAGCTGATTAAGTTCGGTAATAATAGAAAAAGTAATTGGGACTCATTAGCGACAGTTGAGGAGATAATTTAAGGATACAGGATACCTAAGTTGTAAATTATTTCTAGAATTGTTAATTTTATTATCTACACTACCGAATTGGGAGATTGTAGGTAATGGTAGCGTAGATATGTAAATAAATAAATAAAACTTAATTTTAATCATTATTGAAGAAGTAAAATGAAATTATAGGTACACATAATTATATGTAGGTACTTACCTACATAATGCAAAAAAAATTAAAACATTTTTTTTTAAAGAATGGCTGAAGCTTTTTTTATAGCCGATGTAAGGGGATACCTAACATTAGAAAAATAACAGGGTTAAAATTAAATGTTTTCTGCTTAGATCAATAATAGTAGGTACTTACTATTATTGATCGAAGGTTTTCTGTATATTGAATTACTTCGATAATACAGAACTGAAAATGTTTAACAAACACAGACATAAAGACAGCTAAAAATAATCAGCACATAATCTAAATCGATGTACCTAGGTGGCCCGACTACCACGGAATTGGACCTTACGGGGAGCATGCAGGCGCAACATACGAAAATAAGAAGCAATGTTACATTATCTCTATTTATTTCAAGAGAACGTACTCACTTTAACGTGCCTATCACAAAACTGTTGTTGCCTGAAAATTTTCATATATTCAATTTTGAAAACGAATTCGAAATTCGTTTGATTGGTCGATTGCAACCAGAGTTATTTTTCTACCAGCGTGCATGATGTAAGGTTCCCTTTTGCAGACAACCTTTACAGCACACTACTGGGTGCTACAGCAAATTGTTGTTACTTAAGGCAACGAAAACTAGAATATTTGCTCTGCATAATATTCATAGCTGGCAAATTATCGTAATATTGAAAGGTGTGTGGAAGTACCGGTCGGCTTAAGTAAAATAGTATCTAATTAATAAAATATTTCGTTATAGATCTAAATAGTATCTCAATATCTAAATACTATCAATATCTACTTAGTTTCATGATAGGTTATGGTAGAACCACGGTAACCGACATAGCCCAAAGCAAGTTGAATTGGCAATGGGCTGGTCACATCTCTCGTAGTACCGACAATCGTTGGGGAAAACGAGTTCTAGACCGCGTTTAGGCAAACAGTGTGGGACACCCGCCGGCTAGGTGGAGTGACGACTTGCGAAAGGCGGCTGGCAGAGACTGGATCCGTCAGGGTATATACGTTCTATGGACTGGATGAGGAGAGCCGAAGATCGGGCTCAGTGGCGTTTACTAGGAGAGGCCTACGTCCAGCAGTGGACGAATATAGGCTGATGATGATGATGACTTACGTTTCTAATAATTCGTTCAATGCTATGTCACAGGTAGGGGCCGTATAGATATTTCGGTAGGTGTGTATAGATGGAACCTAATGGGCCTTTGAGCCAATTAAAGTGTATTTTAATACATTCAATCAATTTAATTGTTGGGAAAAGTGGTGAGATATAAGTGACAAGCGGAAGAATTTAACCTGAAGAAGACTTGTTTTCACTTTTAGACCAGACTTTAAACATGCCAATTCATAAATCGACGATTTGTGAACTGGCTTGTTTAAAGTCTGTTCTGTGTGTCTGTAGGTATTTACTGTACGTTAGAAACTTCAATCAAAAGATAAGAACTACGACCTTATGCTGTCGTGAGTAAAAGTAAAAGTAACAGGAATCTAGGGCGACTAATACTTAGGTATGAAGCCGCAAAAAAATGGCAGCACAAATAAAGTCCACGGTACAGATATGACAGGCGCTCTATGGAATATGTGCCTACCAGCTTCGTTAAAATGGATATTAATGAGTTGAGACTAATTAGAGCAACAAAGTTTTATAATTGTCCGTCTTTTGGTATGGAGTGACAGTAAACGTGCAATTTTTACGAAAGAAAAAATACTTGGGTCTACGTAGTTTTTTTTCTTTTGTAAAATACGTAGTATCTATAGGTAGTCTGTGGTCAAAATGCACGAGCAGAACAAGGCTTGTGGACCTAAGTTAGGTCCACCAGTAAGTATGCCTTGTGTCCACGATTTTTGTATCTTTAAAGTAGGGGAAATATCATAATAAGTAATATGCATCACAAGTCATGTCCCAACCATTATGTGAATGATACAGTATTCCCCTTAGCAATCGAACCTGCGCACGACCCACAAAAGCGGCACTGCGCCAACAGAGCAAACAAGACTCGAACGAAAGACAAGAACTTTTACCCGATCGCGTCAGATGGAAGGAACAAAAAAGACAACTGTTTTTTTCCCCCGTTTCTAAAAGATTGAATTATTTATAATATCAATAAATCAGATTTTATGGCCAAAACTATCATTTTGACATTAAAACCTAATTAATTCATTCGAACAGCTTAGTTTTTATGGAGATAACCGATAATGAAAGAAGCTAAACAAAATCTTTACAAATACGGTAGGTATCTTTGTCTTGTAATTTTATTTAATTTTAGAATGAGGGGGTTAAAGCTTTGAATATAGGAACCTAATTTTAAAAGCACTAATTTATAGTAAAGTAAAAGTTGTTGCAATTTTTTTGTTAGATTAAAAGTTCGTAAACACAAAGAAAGTATCGAATACGCACCTATAGAGCGACTACGTCCACACTACTCCGCGGTGGCTGGGACAGTGGCCAGTGGCCAGTGACAAACAGTGGCATGCGTAGCGAACATGTAGCGAACACACGATTTCCCGCCCATGTAAAGCGTGCGACGAAACTTGTTTATCGCAACCTGCTGCAGCGCCTTTGGGTTATTCCTGAGGTTATTCTGTATACGTAGGATGTTGGATAATAATAAGGTTGGGCCAAAATTTTAAATGTTCAACTATCCTTGAACTGCTTGGATGAGGTTTTGACTTCTAAGACAATAAGGCGGTATGGGACATTTTTAATTCGAATTGTATTAATAAAATAAAATAAATACATACATATGTAGGTACACTGATATACAATTTTAAACCTGTGGTAAAACACTTTCTTTTAGTTTATTAGGTATTGGTTTCAAACGTATAGTTTGGATTATTGTTTTACATATTTTTTTACATTTAATTTGTTATTAGAGCTGTATGTAAATAGAGAAAAACTATACATCAATGCCATCAATGCAAAGAAAACCTTTTTTGAATTAATTATTGACATCGAATGTCATTAATTATTTGTACCATCATGGAATCAGTAAGTATTGAAGTAGCCACCATCAGCTCTCTCTTGTAGTCAGAAATATATTTAATGCCCTCCAATGATTACTATTTTCATAGTTTAGCTAATATGATACAATGATTATCGTTTTGAGAAATGAGAGTTTTGTGACTCTGTATGCCAATGCCAATACCAAAAAGCTTTGATCCAGTACATCAAATATCTATAAATCCTCTTAAAAACTTAAAATTTGACAGATGATGTTATGTCAAATCACTGTCAAATGAAACTGACTTTGACAATTATCAAGACATTGAATAATCGAATTTTCGAAGCCAAAGTGAAAGATAAACTTTTATTGTTATTGAGTAAACATGACAAATTGAGTAAATTGAGGCACTTACGTTTCAATTGTATAAGAAAGCTGCTGCAGGAATAATGGATCCCGCTCTACTCCGGGAGCGTGAAGCGTTTAAGAAAAAGGCACTTGCTTTGCCGAGGTACGTTACATGCTTGTGGTGGACACCGTTAGCTCGCGGGCACTATTTGCGTCGCGCCGTCAGGACTGGCGCGTATTTTCTCTCGCTCACACACGCTAGCACCAACAATCCCAATTATCAATTTACATCATGATAACTTTAGAAAAAGTATTGGGAATGATTGCAAAATTTTGATTTATCCTTACACTGCATTGAGCCATAGGCACGTACGTTTAAACATAATTTAATGCAGTTTCTATGTTATTGTTGTTTTTTTCTTGTCTTTTAGCTACATTACCTAACTCTCTTAATAAATCAAATAATCAACAATTTATTCTTTTTCAGTATCGAAAAGAAAAAGAGAGATGACTCTCAACTCAAAGATGACAGCAAGAAGAAATCTAAATCATCAAGCTCGGTCAGCTCCGGACCGAAGCTTGATGCTAACAAGTGAGTTACTACATTATACTACATAAAAACTGTAAAAAAAGATTTAATTTCACCTCATTGTATGCTTTAATTGATTCTCTAAGGTCATAAGAAATAATTAATTATGATAATTCCAGCTACAAAACAATGTCGGGGAGCTCATCATATCGGTTTGGTGTGCTCGCTCGCATTGTCAGACACATGAGAGCACGCCATCAAGATGGAGATGACCATCCATTGACTCTTGACGAAGTCCTGGATGAAACTAACCAGTTGGATGTTGGGAATAAAGATAAGCAGGTTGGAGATTCTTTATAAATGCAAAAATAATTATTTTTATCTTAATGTGAAGTATCAATGGCTTAAAACTAAAGACAACCCACTTTCATTTCCTGTAAAGGTAACTCAATAAAGAAACAGCAACAAACAAAATTAATAATAACCCGGTTTTTTTCAGTGGCTACAAACTGAAGCACTCCAAAACAATCCTAAAATAGAATGCACTCATGATGGAAAATATATTTTTAAGCCCGTGTATAAAATTAAAGATAAGAAGTCTTTGCTAAGGTATAATTTTAATATTCAGTCACTATTGTTTTTCACTTTATACAGGGTGGGTTTTTTAAACAGAATCAATGAGACAGCCTTAAGAGGGCTATCACAATTTTTCTTGTATTTAAGTGTTTGAAGAGTCACACACTAAAATACAAGAAAAAAATTGATATTTATTTATAGCACTCTCGAGATAAATAATCAAACTTTCTCTGGCATATTTTTTTTTAATTTTCTGGCAATATTGTGGTTTAGATATGGCCAAAAAATTTAAAAAAAAATTGCCAGAGATAGTTTGATTATTTCTCTTGGGAGTGCTCTAAATAAATATCAATTTTTTTCTTGTATTTGAGTGTGTGACTCTTCAAACACTCAAATACAAGAAAAATTGTGATAACCCTCTTAACATTATACTAACCTTTAGGCCGCGTCCTAACCAAAAGCTATCGTCGCGTTCATATGTCAGTTTTTGTTTGGTGAACCGGATGCGTGGTCGCGCCGACAGACGCCGCCGCCGCCGCCTTCCGGTTTTCGAACAAAAAGTGACATGAACGCGTATTCGCGTGACGAAGGTCGCTTTTGGTTAGGACGCGGGGTTAGAGATAGAAATAATATAATGTTACAAATTCTTCTAGAATGTACACTGCTCTGATAGGTAGATAATGATGCCTGTTAACAAATAAGCTTGAATTTTTCAATATTTATGTATTTAGTGTCAACTGCAGACATCTTAATATTATTACTTTCTCCTTCCAGATTACTAAAACAACAAGATCTCAAAGGTCTTGGAGGAGTATTGTTGGAAGATGTCCAAGAGTCTTTGCCTCATTGTGACAAGGCACTGAAAAGTTTAGCTCAAGAAATTCTGTACATAAATCGGTCTACTGATAAGAAGAAAATATTGTTTTATAATGACAAAACTGCAACACTAGATGTAAGTTGAATATTGAAAGAGAAGCTTATATTCATTGGAATGTCTTATATAGGAATCACCCTTTCACATTTGTTTCCCAAGTGTAAGTTATTGACAGGCAAAATATACAAAACAACAAAACCTGACTGGACATCCAAAGAGTTTATCGTAACAGTTAGCGCCAATTCTAAAGTAATCTTAGGAACACCTGCAGCCTAATTGCGTAACACACAATCGCAATGCCTTTCGTTTTGACAAATCAACAATATTCATCATTATGTCATTTACATTGTCAGCAAACGGATTTTTCAAACATATGAAGCAATGGATTAGAAATTTCCTTCAAAATCTGAAAGATTATGATTGATGATAGTACGTTAAGCAATTAGGGTGCTGCTCTAAAGAGGTGCTTATACATTACGGTACCTATGCTTTTGTCTTCAGGTTGATGAAGAATTCGTAAAATTATGGCGCGCAACTGCGGTCGATGCAATGGATGACGCGAAAATTGAAGAATATTTAGAGAAACAAGGCATCAAATCGATGCAAGACCATGGCCAACGAAAACCGGTGATGCCAAAACGAAAGAAAGCAGCACAAAAAAGAAGGCAGTTCAAGAAACCAAGAGACAACGAACATTTGGCTGATGTGCTCGAAACTTACGAAGACAATACTTTGACGCAAAAAGGCGTTTCTATCAAATAAAAGTTTAAACATAGCTTTTTTTCATTAGATATTACATTACACAAGCACTAGCAAAAGCCCCTACTAAATCCATAGTAAATATTAAAGCTTTAAGCATAGTAAATATTAAAGATTTACTATGGCTATATATTATATTAGCTCGAACTTTCTTATTGCATTTAGACTTTCAGTTTTCGTTTTACATGTAAGTATTTATTATAAAATTATAATACAAACTGACAAATAGATGTTGTCCTGTTCAAATTTCAATAGTTCAATTTGTTTGTGTTCATTTTATGTATTTGTGAAAAGCTGTTGGAAAAGGGTAAAAAGAGAGAAAAAAAAAACAGTTATGTCATCATGTTTGGATTGTGAACTATGGTCGTGAGTTCATACAAAAATCCCGGGAAACTTTTCCAATTTTTCTTTCCATAAAAACCTAATTCGAACATTTTATAACAAAAAATAGCCAAATCTGTACAGCTGTTCTTAAGTGCTAGGCATGGGCAAAAAATATCGATATATCAAATTATCGATATTTATTTTAGAGTATCGAATTCGTATCAATTTCGATATATTTTTAATGCATTTCTGGTTTCGTGTTTAATATTACTAGATACTCCATGCTTGCTCTTCGCGCATCGTTAACTTTAAATATCCCGCCACATTCTTTGCTAATACTATTAAAATACATACATAAAAATGCTAATACTATTAAAACCATCACTGTGAGACGTATAAGACCCTGAAGTTAACAGACAATTAACAATTTTCGTGTGAATAATCATACGAAAACTGACGATATATCGATGTTATTCACCCGATAATTATCGAAACTGTTTACAAATATCGATATATTTTCTTCACTTGCCCATCCCTATTAAGTGTTGCGCTTACCAATGAACAGCATTTATGGGGGAAGCGCCAGGTTGCCCGCGAAATTCAATTTTTCTTACACTAAAACTCACTAATGAGCCAATAATGTTCCCACTGCTGGGACACAGGCCTCCTCTCTTCGAGAGGGAGTGGGCCATTATCCACCACACGGGCCCACTGCGGGTTGGTAGATGTCACTTGTCATCGATTTTTTGGTTCTAGCTAGTACATGCCGGCCGTTTTCCTTCACCGTTTTGACAGCAGTTGTGTTGAAATTATTTACTCAAATTATAGCGCCTGTCTAGGTTCGAACCCACGACCTACAACTCTGTAATTCGGAGCCGATACCACTTGGCCACCACTTCTCTCTATATCCCATCTGCATAGCCTTTTTCCAACTATGTTGGGGTCGGCTTCCAGTCTAACCGGATGCAGCTGAGTACCAGTATTACATAGATCGACCGCCTATCTGCCCTCCACAACCCAGTTACTGGGTAAAACTATACCCCTTGGTAAGACTGGTTGTCAGATTTCTGGGCTTCTGACGACCCGTAACGACGAGGGGTCTTGGTATGTAAAGATGGGCACCCATCCACGGACCAACAGCGGCAAGCGTAGCTTAACCTTATCGATCGGCCCGTGCGCACACATAATGCTGTCTTTAAATGATTGATATATGAATATAATATAATATGAATTATATGAACTTAGAGGGTTGTATTGATGATTTTAATTCTACAAATACATACTTGTCGCGAATCATACATCTGTTCAACATACAACCAGGGGCCGTACTATGACGTGTTAATGACACTGACCTGCAAGTGCAAACAGCAAAAAACGTTTGAAAAAGTCACAGGCAACCTGGCAATCATTTCTATTTATTTGAATCATGGACTTATTGTCTATGATTTGAATAGTTATAGATCCTCCTCCCCTCCCCCCTCCTCCCCCTCCTCCTTTCCCTGTAAGAAACAAAAAATTAAAAAAAAATTGTGGCATTCCGGGGAGCGTTCCGAGTTGCACTGTAATCGATTTGAGCACGCTAACACCCGTACCGAACTAGCGTGAGTGCGATAATGATGTCCCGTGAATCGTCATTTAAGACATCATGACATGCGCCATCTTGCGATAACTCCGACCAAGCCCTAAATTAAACTCACCGTGAGCGCTGTCAAAAATCACAGTTGAGCGTTTTGTTTCGAGTCGCATCATATCTAAAGCGGCATTATCGAAATTGTGGTGTAAAAACCAAGACGTAACAGAATACCTGAAATGAGTTTTATGCGCATTATGTTTAATTATTGTTGCATCTAGGTTATTTGTAATTCTTGGGTTACCAAGAATTACAAATAACCTAGATGCAAATAATAATTAATAAAAATACAATAATTACACTCTTATTTGTTAAATTATGAGTGTAATTATTGTATTTTTATTAATTATTTTTAACATAGCCAATAATATTGACATACATATAAATATTGTACACCCGTGGGTATGTTACAGTGATACAATAATGCTAAGTGTAAGAGCTGTCTTTTCACCTGTGACAAACAATAAATAAATGAATATGAGCATGGTATTCGGGTTCATGGTACTTCGGGGTAAATCTTTGCCGGGAGCATGTAAATAAAAAAAATAATAATAATAATATGGGACAACATCCACACAAGGTCTTCAGGTCCCGAACTAGGCAGAGCCGGCTAGGCAGATACGGTAACCTAATGACTGATATACATACTTATATACATATACACACCCAGACACAGGTCAAACAGACATGTTCATGCACACAAATGTTTGACTTGTCCAGGGATCGAACCCGGAACCAGCGGCTCAGAAGGCAGGGTCGCTACCAACTGCGCCAACCGGTCAGTCATATAATACGCTAATATAAGCACTTCAATATCCGTTTCATCCCTTTACGAATTGTCGTTCTCAAACTCAAAATCTGAGTTATCAGAGTCGATATAGTAATCGAACAAAATAGAAGTGCCAATGCGTTGAACTTCCATTTGCAGAAGAATATCCAATCCGTCTTTTTTGAGCAAGGTTTGCGGTTGACGTTGAGCGACCACTGTGAGCGCGTTCACGAGCGGTCCGAATTATTGATGTGATGACAGTTCTGACTGAACTGTCATAATCATGAAAATGGAACGCAAAATATCGATGTGATCGCTGCGCTGTGAGCGATCATGGTCTAATTCGGAATGTATGGTCATTGTCAGTCAAGCAAGTGACAGGAATTAATGACGTTAGTTTATATAGGATCACAGAGTACTGTTTTGTTGATAATGTTATTATTGTTAGTGCTTTCTGTCTAGTGTTTAATCTGTCTCCAGCTTGGATTTGCTTATTGTTTGTTTTTCATTAATATATATAAATAATATTTTAGCTAATGGTCTACTTACACAAATCAAAGTAAAACATGGCGCAAACTGAAGTTAGTGAACAACTGTCGCTATCATGGGACGCTTATCAGAAGAGTATATGTAATGGATTGAGCCAACTGCAGCAGGTGAGCATCTTTGGTTGAGTTTTCACATAAAACAGTAAGAAACATACTCTTAACTAACATATTATTAGCTATGCACCTATGATTCAAAGAAACCAAAATAAGACATCGTGTGCGTAAAAAATGTCCCAATTTAGCTTTGCTTTGGGAAGCTTTACAAAGGAAGACTTAAAACCTGCTCTAAACTTCATTATTTAGCGATAAATAACGAGCAAAGTTGACATTTCTTAGTTTACATAAGTTTTCCTGCTTTTCGGTCAGAGGATAATCTTAGCTACATAATATTAATATAATCTGTGATGGTTATAAATATGTTTCAGCGTGGAGAGTTTGTTGACATGACTTTGGCTGCAGACGGACACCATGTCAAAGTGCATCAGATGGTCTTGTCTCTAGTTAGCCCGTACATAAAGGACCTGATATCAACAGCACAGTGTGCACATCCAATAATTTTTCTCAATGTGAGTAGCAATCTATTTATTATTATATCAAGTGATTGTTTTGCTTAGATAATGATGACGGTACTCTCCAAAATGTTGCTATAAGTACCTGTTGTCGCTGCTGGTTCCTAAAATGGCGACATGTTATTAAAATTTTATTTGAATATTTCAGAACATTTCCTACACTACATTATGTGCTATTTTGGAGTATGTATACACAGGGGAAGTCCGAGTGCCTAAAAACCGGCTGCCTGACCTGATAAATGCTGGAAAAGCACTGCATATCAAAGGACTTAGAGAAATAGTAAGCTATTTAAAAAGATATTAAGTACATTTTCAAGTAAAACTCAAAATTATTGTGAATAGGTAATCCAATTTTGAGTAGAGTTTGGCTACAGATCTTGCGTGCTTATTCTGTTCTCGAGATCTACGAGATTGAGATTTCGGCAAAATTTTGAAATAATGTGTATTTTTTAATAAAAAATTCTTTATTATCTTATATTTTGTAAATAAACAGAGACGAATCGAATCTCGAAATAAAAAAAAAAACCTATGTTTATTTATCTAAAATCAATTGCACTTATATTTACATCATACCTATACATACTTACATGAACAAATTGTGCACACTACAAATGGGAAATAGCACAGACACTCCTACGCTTCTCATTCACCAGAAGAAACTTACTGGGATCATAGTCAACATAGAACAAACCGATAGCTGTTAGCCCTTTTTTATAAAACATAAAATCACCTAAGTTCTTGAGTCTTTTTCTTAAGTCTTTGTAATCAAGTTTACCCAAATATTCGCGTATCTTCAGACTACAATGTTCGTCACCGGCACTGTAAATATTAAGTATTCTATTGAGCTTATTATATAAATCGGGTCCTAAATAGACATAGAATCGGTCGGAATCGAAACAAATATATACGAAACAAAACAAAAAAAGCATTAAACGAAGTTATCTAAATGATGGAAAGTAACGAAGCTGAATTCTGTTAGATACTGTAACCCAGCAGTCGTGGGTAATACTCACCTTACCATCTGCAAATTTATTAGGAAACACATGAACTTTTTTACAACCCGCGCCGATAAGCACAACAACCAATCTGTCAGATATAAAAGCATGTTAATGCTGCCCTCTTCGCGCATGAAACTACATTCAAATAGCCCCTACGTGATGTCTATAAAGATATTTAATAAACTACCAGATGCAATAAAATATGAAACCAGTGATACAACATTTATAAATAAACTCAAGCAAAATACACTCGAGAGCAATGAATCCGGGTCACTTAAAGAATGTTAAAAATCTCGGAAACTAAAAATGATAGGTTAATGCAATAAATTGTATTTAATAGACAATGTAATACTCCTTAAATGAAAGTAAAAAAAAATACATTTTATTAACACAAAATTACATAAAGAAAAAAACTGCTGATCTCTCCTTAAAACAAAAATAGGAAACATGAAATTTTTGAACTTTATTACGATTTTCTTGAATTTTAATACTTCGTATTGCCTCCTCGTGCTTCCATTACTGCGTTTACGCGGTTTGGCATGCTGTACACCAAGTTCCTTATACGATTTTGGGGAATATTCTCCCATTCCTCTGTGAGAGCAATTTTGAGCTCACGAAGCGTGATTGGGGGAGGGTTTCGTTGTTTTACGCATCTGCCTAGCTCGTCCCAAGCATGCTCGATCGGGTTGATATCCGGGCTGCGCGCTGGCCACTCCATACGAGTAATGTTCATCTCTTGAAGGTAGTCATTCACAATCCTACCTGTATGAGGTCGGGCATTGTCATGCATAAATATAGCATCCTCACCTAAATTGACCATAAATGGACCAACGTGATCATTGAGGATTTCTTCCACATATCTTACGCTAGTTAAAGAGCCGTTTTCTATGATCACCAGCTCTGTGCGACTTTCAGAAGAAATTCCGGCCCACACAAGTACAGACCCACCACCGTAGGCTACTTTTTCTTCGATGCATGCTTGCTTGAATCTTTCCCCTGGTCTTCGATACACTCTGTGTCTTCCATCGTGCTTGTAGAGCATAAATTTTGATTCGTCGGAGAACATAACTTTTGACCAATCTTCAATACTCCAATTTACGTGGCTCTGGGCATATTTTAGTCTTGAAATACGATGCCCACGCTCCAGTTTAGGGCCGTTTGCAGGTCTAAGGGGTTTTAAGTTAGATTCAGCAAGCCGACGTCTTACTGTCCATGCACTTGGGTTACTTCCTCCGAGGCGTCGAAACTGATTGGTGAGTTCAGTTCCTGTGAGAAAGCGATTTCGAAGCATGGTGTTCACCAAGTATCGGTCTTCTCGTGCTGTGGTACACCTGGTTCTGCCCGTTCCTGGTCTGCGTAGGTTAGAACCAGTTTCTTCGTAACGTCGGAGAACTCTTTGTACTGTTGACAGCGACACACCGACAGTCCTGGCTGTATCGCGCTGACTCCGGCCGGTTTCCAGCATTGTAAGTATTCTGGTGCATTCTTCAGGCGTAAGCGACATAATTTCAGCTTGAATAATGAATATAGAGCACTATCAACATGGTTTATGTACCCACATAAATGACAGATTACAAACAAAAGCAAAACCAAATGCTGTAATTTCGTAGTTCCATCTTCGAAAGTGGCCCTTTTTCAAATTAGATTTTTTTATGATATAACTTTACAATAACTAAGAAGTTTTAATACCTTCATTTAAGGAGTATTACATTGTCTATTAAATACAATTTATTGCATTAACCTAGCATTTTCAGTTTCCGAGATTTTTAGGATTCTTTAAGTGACCCGGATTCATTGCTCTCGAGTGTATATTAATTAAAAAAGCATACTACACAATAAACAAATACATACATGACAAAAAAATTCAAACAGACATACTACACATTAGAGACATTCATAGATACATAGATATATATTATAATATGATATTAGGTACATAAGTAGGATATTGACCTTAACAAATACAATTATTATTATTGTGTACAACTTAATAATAAAATTAATAACTGATCTCAATATAATAACTGTTTTGACCTCTACTACACAGGTTATTATCATTAATTATGATAATAACCTGTTTAAAAATTTGTTAATTGACAATTATTATTTTAATTTTCCTAATTTTATATTTATTTTAAGAATTATATTTTTATGTTTTTTTTATACTTTTTGCTGTGCCCTACAGGGTCCGTAATTGTACCTTAACTATAAGTCATTGTAACACCCTTAAACATTATGGAATGCAAATAAAGATAAATATGAATATGAATAATATTCATTATCTTATGTACTAAAAAACCGGCCAAGAGCGTGTCGGGCCACGCTCAGTGTAGGGTTCCGTAGTTTCCCGTCCGTCACAATAAGTGTTCCCACTTATGAGTTTAAAGATGGGTATCCATTATGTTCGCGCTCCAGCAGCGCTCCGCGCTCCTGCAACTGCTCCCGGTAGTGGGTACGTGCGCGAACACGGAGCGTGCAACATTGCACGCTCCGCGGCAGGCGCTCCGACTCGTGTCGGTTTTTAGCGCGAACACAAAGGGGAGCGCAGTGTGTCAAAGGGGAGCCCCACTTTACATATAGGGGGGCTACCCTAATAAAACATTTTTTTTTAATTTTTATTTTACCACTTTGTCGGCGTGATTGATATACATATTGGTACCAAATTTCAGCTTTCTAGTGCTAACGGTCACAGAGATTAAGCGAGGACGGACAGACAGACATGGCGAAACTATAAGGGTTCCTAGTTGACTACGGAACCCTAAAAAGGCTTCTCAAGAATCATAGTGTGCTAAGTCGCTCGCGATCAGTATCGAAATCTCTTTCGAGACCGTATGTGTCGAGACCTCGGAAGAGATTTCAAGAACGAGATTTACTTGCCACGAGATTGAATCTCGAAAACAGGTCTCGTGATCTCGCAAGATGCGATGCGATTGCGATAATTGCATTGCCTGACTGCATTGTTTGCTTGAAACCTAAACTCATATGTTCACTTAAATAAATACAAGCTCATAAACAAAAAAAAAACGTATACCTGTTTAACCTACTCTGTTCTCCCTTCAAGGATGATAAAGAAACGGCGGATTCTGATCAAACTACAAAAGCTAATAATAGTCCACCAAGAGCAAAAAGTATTTCTGAAAGGCTAAGAGCTCTCAAGGAAAAGAAGATAGCTGCACAACCCAAAGAAGAGAAGAAAACAACACCACCAGTACCAGTACCTATGTGCAAGTATGAGCAGCAAATAGAATTTTATTGTTACCTGATTTATTTTCCAGAAAGAATGTGCAGAAGAAAAACTGAGACCTTAAGAATGACAGGGGGGCATCAAGGAAACATATACTTTCAAACTTCTCAGCGTGTCGATGGCAAAAATAACTCCTTGTTTGGCCCAAAATTCAGCAAAGCGAACACGTTTGCTGTCTCAGCCACGGTCCTCGCGTGTGCCGGTGACAGGGCATGCGGCTCAAGGCGCAAACTGATATGTTCAAAATTTTCTTAACTACTACTACTAATTTTCTTGTCTTTTTCTTTTGGTTGGACTGTGTGAAAGATGATATCGATAGAAAGGAGGGGACTAGCGAGATGACGACTAATAGAGAAGAAAAAGACATGTTGCGCCGACCGGTAATAAATTGGGATATGATCAGGACAGTGGTGACATCTCCTTGGCTACACTTTCAATTTTATTATGGGCCTCACAATTTTCTTTCGCATATTCTATCTGGAATATCATACATAAACGCTTGTTACTATTGCCAAACCATGTTGGACTAAAGTATACTATGGGACAAATGCCCGTAAAGCGATCACAGATCTTTGTGCGTTAAAACTTGTTCCGATAAAAATCGAATGATGATTCGATGAAATCTCGCAATCCCGGAAACAAAATATATTTTAAGGGACAAAACGTGCTTTAGTTAAATATGCATTCGATTAACCAATCACATACCGAATTTAATCGTGGGTTGGAAGCCTTGTCGAGAGTTACAACTTGTCAACAGATTATCGAGTCTATAACACCAGATATCAAAATGTCAGATTTAGAAAGATACAGAAAGAAAGTATAGCCACAGAATAAATAGTACAAGTGAATAACTTTTATTTGGACACAGTTTGTGAAACACAAAAGACAAATAACAAAATAAAAAAAGTGATAATAATGTTTTAATAACAATAGTGTGTGCCTCACGGCTGCGCTAAAAAGGTTCATTTCAGCATGAATGCCAGACAGATGCTGTCTGTAGTGAGCAGTGGTGGCCCTGTGGTATCGGCCGCGACTTACGAGTTGTAGGTCGTAAGTTCGAACCCAGATAGGCGCTTTACTTTGTGTAAATTATTTCATCACCACTGCTCTCAAAACGGTGAAGGAAAACATCGTGAGGAAACCGGCATGTCCTAGAACCAAAAATTCGAAGACGTGACATCTACTTACCAGCACTGGGCCCGCGTGGTGGATTATAGCCCATTCCCTCTCACCGAGAGGAGGCCTGTGTCCCAGCAGTGGGAACATTATAGGCTGATGATGATGATATGCTGTCTGACGCTGGTTTTCTAATGAACGTTAGATTTCACCAGATTATCATTTGCTCTTTATTATTTCTACTTCGCTTTATTTTATTTATGAAAATAATAATCTTATACTGGTTATTTCTCACGATTGAATACTAATCCTTTTTAGTATTCTTTTCGTTGGTTGTTTACAAATTAAATTGTCTAGTGAACTTCACAGATTTTGTGGGTACAATAATATTTTCTAGACTAAATAGAATACATGACTTCATAACTGTCTGGTAGTTTTTGAGTATTTTTTAAGTGGTCTACGCAAAATGTCCTGCAGATCGGGTAGCGTCGCGTGACGGGTCGTTGAGCTCTATAAAACAGGGTTGAGCTACACGATGACTGATGCATGCATGCCTTCTGTTGGGACAGGTCAATTCAAAGCTGCAATGGCTCTTCAAAAAGCCCTTCCAGACATGGCCCTGCATTATTAGACTCACTTAAAATGCGCCATCTAAACATAATTTAATTTAAAAACTATATTTAATTTTACTATGTTTGAAAATGAGAATATGATGAATATTGAGTTTCGAGTAATGCTTTCAATCAAGCAATAACAGCCGGCAAACAAATTGAAAGAAAAGATGGTGCCGGCTGCGCTGCCGCCCGACTTGTATGTAAACGCGCCCCGCGGTCCATTCGGTTTAAATGACACCGTATTTTCAGGCGCTATTCGCTTTATGAAAAAACAAAACACTTTGTGTACTAGTCGTTAAAAGGTTTTTATGATAACTTTCTATTCTACAGAATATATGTTGATGAAACGGATGAAGATTCAGCCATGGAAATACTAGATTCAACCATAGACATACAAGATTCACCCTTAGACATACAAGATTCACCCTTAGACATACAAGAATCACCCTTAGACATACAAGATTCACCCTTAGACATGCAAGAGGAATCCACTGTAGTTGGCGAAACTAATCTTGACACCACTGAAACTCTCAACGACTTGAATGATGGACCTGGAATATCTGTTATAAGCCTAACTTCTAAGGATGCAAGAAAAAACTTATGTGAGTATAGCACTACATGTAGGTACAGTGCGTGCGTTATAAACACACGGCCTTTTTAAAACTTTAAAATTCAAATTATTTAATAATATTCGAGCCAATTTTTGTATATTGAACTTTATTCCGACAAAGGTAAAGTCCTCAATACAAAAATTGTCTCCATGGTTTATTAGGCTTGGACGAAAGTTAGAAATCGTTTTGTAAATGAGATAGACTGTGTTGTAGAAAGTGGCAGTCATACATTGTGTGACACTTTTAGGATATACATGGTGTTTGGAAGCTGGCTGCAAAGCTGAAGGGGGTGATAGTTGACACTATTTAGAGGATTTTGAGACATACAATTATTTGTATTTTGTTTTTTAAATAACCCTATTTCTGACTATTGCCAACGGTTAAAGTGTTGGTAATTGATAATGTGCTATGTAAACGCAATCCAACGTAATTGCTTTGCGGACTTCGTAAACGTGTCCATACTAGTGACAGCTGTGTGTCATCTGTCACTGCTGTCGTCCCTTTTTTCCTTCCTGTGTGCTTAAATCCAAACAAATCTTATTAGTTCTTTTTTCTTTTATGCCCATAATCCATCAGGTTATGGGCCCAGCACGCTTCCACTGCGCTGGGTTGTAATTTTTTTCTGACGTAAGTCGTAGAATACATTAAATTTGAAAAAGCTGCGTTGTTTATGGCACTTAAAAATTAATTAAAATAGCCTCAATCGTTCATAACCTAAAAAAATATGCTCCAAATGGAGACAACTGTCACCCCCCTTAAGCTTTGCACCCAGCTTCGGTCGTATGTCTATCTGATGGTTGTACAATAAATCCAAACAAATCTTATTAGTTATTTTTTATTTTATGCCCATAATCCATCAGGTTATGGGCCCAGCACGCTTCCACTGCGCTGGGTTGTAATTTTTTTCTGACGTAAGTCGTAGAATACATTAAATTTGAAAAAGCTGCGTTGTTTATGTCACTTAAAAATTAATTAAAATAGCCTCAATCGTTCATAACCTAAAAAAATATGCTCCAAATGGAGACAACTGTCACCCCCCTTAAGCTTTGCACCCAGCTTCCAAACAGCCTGTATACTTATTGGAAAACACTTGCACATACTTTGAAATGAAAAGTAGTAAAACGATGATGAATACTAGGTTATTTGATAGTTAATATCTTATGAATTTTGCATTGTAGAATGGTTGTGAGCTAAAATATTTTAATTTTGTAAATGATTTTAGATTATTTAATATTACGTTAAGGTTACGTGACATTGAGCACGAATCAGACCGCGACATGTCACTCCTTACATACTAGTGTGTTTCAAATTGTAAAAAGAAAAAACTGTGTACAAAAAGTTTTTTTTTCGCATTATGTACCTATAGACGTACGAAAATAATAGTCTTGCAAGAAACAAACCGCTTCGTTAATCTTAGTATTACGCTGTAATACAAAATTACATTTGAAGAAAATTAGACCATGAGGAACTATAGTAATCGGTTTTCAAAAACTGTCAACTTGCCTATTGAATGCATTAACTCGCCCTGGAAGTTTGATATTGTATTTAACAAGAGGCACGTGATTTATACGAGCCCCGCAAATGGCACGTTATAACAGGGCTAGGTAGCACACCTGAGGGACAATTCCCGTATTTTTAAGATCGTTCGCATTCTAATCTCAGTCTCAATCTGTCAACAATTCCAATTCTGCCCAAGAACTCCACGACCTTATTCCACCGACCCCCTTCTTCCATCGGTCATCTAGACGCACTGCAAGTTACCATCCTTACCTAGTTGCTATTCCACCAATTCGCACTAAGCGTTTCGAAATGTCTTTTGTAATGCGCACAGCAAAGGAATGGAACTCTCTACCTGCGTCTGTGTTTCCGAAGGCATACAACACTAATCTCTTCATGAACAGGCTTCTTCTGGGTAAGCTCACTCCATCGTCGACTCTGTCTCTGTCACCACTGACCTAGACTAGAGCCAAGAGCAAACCCATCTCAAATAAAAAATAAATAAAAAAAAAACAATTGTATAGCGTTTACCTACATTTTTGACGTTTGACTGTCGCAGAGATGAGTTTGCTACTTGATTTTTAATTACGGGAATTGGCCTTCTGAATTCAGCGTCGCGCCGGAGTCAACGGAAGCAACATATATGCTTGTCTCTTTTTCCCTCTTGATAATTACGACATGCCGTCCTACTTATCATCTGTCTTGTGCGTTAGTGTACCGTTTTTGAAGATCGAATGTTGTTTAGGTAGGTAACCTTTCTACCCCTTCATACTTATAATATCATTGGCATTTATGAAGAAATTTTACTTTTTTTATAATTTTAATAAAATGGTTAACTTACAAACATGAGTCCTTCTTTGAGCGTAGAGTATTTACTTAACTAGGTATTTATTTCGCATTTATCTAAGACAAGTGATGTGTTTGTTCACTCTAAACTAAGCTATTATATGGTTATTGTCCGGTGAATGAGCAAGACAGGTGTATTTCATTGTCGTGTTCTTCACTAATGTGAAGTGGGACGTTGCCACTGTTTTAGGTAAGTGTTTTTATGTTTATACTGTATAAATACTGGTTAATAAATACTAAATAAAATCCAATAAATGATGATAGCTTATTAGCTTCTTAAATCAATTATAAAATTTTGCTCTGTTTAAGATGGACTCATACTGAGGCGAAACCTGCGCGGCCGCCGAACGATGCAAACATTGTTATAAAAAGGATTCGCCTCAGTCTGTTTGAAGATTTAAACCTGAGATCATCCTGAGATATTGAAAAAAATATTGTAGCGGGTATTAGGGTCAATACACACGAGACGTGACGGGTCGCTGCACGTTTTTTTTATTGCGATAAAATATCATAGGTACTATATAATAATAAAATACTATATAATAGGTGTACGCGTTGCGCAGCTCGGGGGGATTACCTCTGTCTGGAGGCTTTGAGTTCACTCAAAGGCACCACAGGAAAGACCGGTTAAGCATTCACGGCCTCTCAAGGCCAACAAAGATATGCCATTTAAAAAAAAATGCGCAGCTCGGCATACTTCGACACGCGTTCACGTGCGCTCAGAAATGATACTAAATAAGTTCAGTATGGTGTTGCTATCTTAAAAAATGCACGCAGCGTCACGTTGTGTCACGTCTGGGTGTGAACTGACCCTTCGCGTCATCGGTCTTGAAAAGAGGTTGTGTCTGATATTTAAAAAAACATTATTTTATTGTTACAGTGAGTTCAAAGGTGCAGTACACAGTATCCAACCAAGGAGGTCTACAGACAATCCACAACAGATTTATGTACCAGCTGAGATATATCAGCAAAGATCGAAGAATATCTTGGCGTTGCGTTGATTACAATAAACTCCGTTGTTCGGCGACAATTTTTACGAATTCCAACGACGAAGTTACGGACCAGTGAGTTTTTATTCTTCACAATATTAGCTAGAGCAGTATTTAAATGTACTATGCGCCACCAACTCACACACACACAGAAACACCTATACACTCATAAATTGGCAAACGCGAGTGTTGGGTGTACGCAGACATACGGACATACAGCATCACTACATAACTACATATTATAAAACAAAATCCCCCGCCGCGTCTGTCTGTCTGATTGTCTGAACGAGATAAACTCAAAAACTACCAAACGGATGTTCGTATGGTATTCACGAATGGACAGAGTGATTCATGAGGAAGGTTTAGGTGTATAATTAATTATAGTTTTCCGTAAATTGGCTGAAATATGACGATGGTTGTTGAAGATGTCGGAAAAAATCATGCCGACTGGGAGCTTTATTGGCGTGGGTCGCGTAAACCATATGCAAACAATGTATTACGGAATTAATACAGTGTTTGCCTGGGTAAACTACCCAGTACTACTCTATGTAGTTTAGTATGTTCCCGTGGAATAATTTCCTCAAAGCTAGTATAGTATATTTTTAGGAGTTTGTAAGCATCAATCATATTTTTTTAAATTATTATTATTTGTCTCGCGTCTACCTACCTAACAGAACTTAGCGATATTTGAAGAGATTTGCTGCTTGGGTACACCTGAATTATTTTATTTGTTTCAGAACATTGAGACACAATCATCCATTTCACGATAAGAACATTCTAAGGAAAATGCGAATCGGTATAGTTTACTCGAAATTTAAAGACGCATCAATAAAATCTGAATGTAAAAAGAATAATCTGCCCGATCCAAGATTGAGGATGGAAACTATTACAGATAAAAAAATAAAAAATAAATTGTTATAATTTGATTTTGCAGATAAATAAAAAAAATAAAATAAATGTTGTTTTAATTAAATTCTGGTAATATTCAGCTATGCTTGAAACCTCACCACGTCCTAACTCCTTCGTGGGTTACTTGTGGTAACCAAGTGTACAAACCGCTATGAATGTGTGCGTGAAGACAAGTAGCGCCAGCACATAACACACACACTCACACACACACACACACTTCCGACTGCGCCATTGTCTCGGACGGTACCGAGAGTTCCTGCGCTTACCTACACACGCATTCGCAGCGTGTTTGTACACTTGGTAACCACAAGTAAAGCGCGCGACGCTCCGTGAGATAAATATACAATAATTGTAGGTAATGTTACCTACTCAAGCATTAAGACACCACACAAAACCACGCGGGCCCATTGCGGGTTGGTGGATGTCATATGTCTTCGAATTTTTGGTTCTGGGACATGCCGGTTTCCTCACGATGGTTTCCTTCGCCGTTTTGAGAGAAGTGGTGATTAAACAATTTACACACAAGTAACGCGCCTGTCTGGGGACCTACGACCTACAACTCGTAAGTCGCAGCCGTTACCACTGGGCCATCACTGCTCCATCTGCTGATTGCCTTTTTAATATAGGATTTCAGAACTAAAACCGAATGAATTGTTAAATGCAACTTTGCTTTTGCATTACCCAAAGATAGTGGGTATTGCTTGTATAGATCAAACTTGCCAAGATAGATAAGAATAAATACTCTTTGTTGTACACCATTTAAAGAAAATAAAGAAATGCTTTTTATCAAAAAGAAAACATCCGGTGTGAGCTTATGACCAAACGATAGAAGTAAAAACTTACGACTGGAGCCGAGTATACGCGATTCAGCGTTGCCGACCGACTGGAGCAGAGTATTCCCGATTCAGCATTACCGACCGACGAGCCGAGAATACCCACTTCTGCGCTAACGACCGTCTGGAGCCGAGTATACCCGATTCAGCGTTACCGACCGATGAGCCGAGTATACCCACTTCTGCGCTAACGACCGTCTGGAGCCGAGTATACCCGATTCAGCGTTACCGACCGATGAGCCGAGTATACCCACTTCTGCGCTAACGACCGTCTGGAGCCGAGTATACCCGATTCAGCGTTACCGACCGATGAGCCGAGTATACCCACTTCTGCGCTAACGACCGTCTGGAGCCGAGTATACCCGATTCAGCGTTACCGACCGATGAGCCGAGTATACCCACTTCTGATCTAATGACGTCTGGAGCCGAGTATACCCGATTCAAAGTTACCGACCGACTGAAGCCGAGTATACCCACTTCTGCGCTAACGACCGTCTGGAGCCGAGTATACCCGGTTCAATGTTACCTACCGACTGGAGCCGAGTATACCCGATTCGGTGCCACCGAGCTTGACGTGTCAGTTTCGTTCACTGTTCAGAAAAAGCGCCTAAAGACGTTTTCACTTTAAAAACCATTTTGAACTTTCTATTTTTACTTGTACTCTATCATAGGACAATTTTATTGTTATAGTGAGTCAAAAGGTGCAGTACACAATGTCAAACCAGGGAGGTCTACAAGTAATCCACAACAGATTCATATACCACCTGAGATATTTTGGTAAAAAGAATCGTAAAAGACGCTGGCGCTGTGTCGACTACTCGAGTAACCTGAAGTGCCCCGCCAATATTTGTACAAACGAAAACAACCAAGTTACAGAAAGGTGAGATGTTCTATTTTTACGTAACATACATACGAAGGGTGTTCAATATATTCTCGGAATGAAAAAAAAACGTAAATTCAGTTAAAACTATTTTTATTTTTCAATGTAATCCCTTAATTTCGAGATTAACTTTTCAATACCCTGTAAAAAATAACTTTCCTCTTTCTCTAAAAAATGCGCAATTATTGCTGCCTTGAACTCTTCATCGTTGGAAAATCGTTTTCCACGAAGGTGTTTTTCAAATTAGGGAACAAATAATATTCACTTGGGGCTAGGTCCGGGGTATATGGTGGGTGGTTAATTTCTTCGAATCCACAATCTCGCACAGCAGCCTTGGAAACACGCGCCGTGTGGACGGGGCGTTGTCGTGAAGAAGCAACACACCGGTGGTGGTCAGTTTACCTCGGTCTTTTTTCTATAATTGCTTCCCGTAAATTTCGTAAAGTGGATGCGTAGAATGCTGCGTTTACGGTTTCACCTTTTTTTGTGTACTCAATTAGCAAAATTCCCTTTAAATCCCAAAAAAACTGTTGCCATGATTTTCCCGGCATACGGAACGAATTTGAATTTCTTAGGGGGCGCAGTACCCTTCTTGTGCCACTGCATGGAGTCCTGCTTACTTTCAAGGTCATAATGATGAACCTACGTTTCATCTCCAGTAGCAATTCGATCGAAAATAGGTACTTGATGGAACTTCACCACAGAGCTCCTGTAGGTAACTCTCTACAGCACTCGATTCGCACTTGTTTTTGAGGCGCCGTGAGCATTCACGGCACCGCCGGCACCCAACTTGCACTGACTTTTGAAAAGTAAAGAAGTTCATGAAGAATAGTGTCACATTTCGCCATAATTTTCATCTCCATTTGGACGTCCTTCAGTATAAGCTTCTCAATATTTTCACGTTTTCTTCCGAAGAGAGTAACCGGGCCGCCTGAGCGAGTGTCGTCTTCTATACTCTCTCTGCCCCTTTTAAATTCACTTACTTTTGAACCGTAAATAACGAATAAGGTGTAATAAGGTGCAGAATGTTGGTAAACATCCACCATCTCTTCGTGAATAGTTTTATGACATTTTCCTCTTTTGGTAAGGAATTTAATAACAGCGCGGTGCTCTATTTTCTTCAACATTGTTTTCTTCATCATTAGTAAATCACCCTCATACCGAGAATACTTAACCGCCCCTCGTAGCTCAGAACCAGAAACCTATGAAAAAAAAAACGCAACTACGACAAAAACGCCATCTAAAAAGGTCACAAGGCATCGATACATATCCGATTTTTTTATTCTGATATTTTATTAATAAAATTTAAAAATATCATTGGTTTTGTAGACGAAAACCGTAGTTTGGTTAAAATAAATGGGTTAAGTAAAGACGACTATTTCGTTTTACTGGCATGTGTACCTACCTATATAATCCCGCCCCCGCCTAGACAGCAGTGCTGCTGGGGAGTTTGTTTTTCCACTTCTTCTTCCCAGCTAAAGCACTAGGAAGTGGTGAAGGGCGGGCGTTTTGGGGGGACTGTCTTATGTGATTTTGACGTTCAAAAAGTGCTGATTCTCAGCCTAATTTGAATAAATGACTATTGATTTTGATTTATTGTTTCCCAATATTTACCTACTAACCTAACTTATGTAAAAGAAAACTATGTCACGAATTCGGGACAATCCCACGTGTTTGCGATTTTCTGCTAATTATTAATACCTTTTTTTGGGTTTCAGATCACTCACACACAATCATGGGTTCCACGACGAAAAAATATTAAAAAAAGTTAAACTTGGCATGATTTACTCAATATTCCAAGAAGCTGAAAATAAAGCTGACGGGGCAAAGAAAGAACACCGCGTACCTTGTTCAGTGACTGTGGGGTGTGGAGATGACACAATATAAACATCTGACCGAGTTGTTCTTCATAACTACACTATAGTTTTTGTTACAGTTTTCAACAACATTTACAGAATTTATTCCGGAAGTTAAGTTTATAAAACTTCCAACATTCTAAAAAGTTAATTAAACAGATTTTTAAAATATAGCTCCGATTAAATGATAAAAAAGCAAAACCACGAAATATGACACTAAATTGCGACGTTGCCACTCATAAGGAATAAACGCTCTTAAGTTTATTTTACATGGATTTATACTCTTATGTCTAATATGAGGTATTTTACAGATTATGACCACCAGGAAGTACTGTAGTGGCAAAGAGATGAGGATCAGTTACAACCTGCCTATTATAATGTTTGGCGAAAACAGAAGATGATTTACTCCATCCGGCAGTTTTTCTTATCAGGTCAATATTGACTCCCAAGTCTATTTGCCGACGATGTGGCTGCGTGACGTGTGCTGTGTGCGCTAAATATGGACGTATCTATACCGCTACTGTAAAGTGTATCTTTTATCCAGTGACTAAGTGTTTGTGATGAAACTTTTGAGTGTGGTTTTTTGTAGCTTAGGTACAAATAAATAATATTTTTTGCGAAGCGGCTGAGTTTTATTTATTCTGAAACGGGATTTTACATAGTCGCCCGTTTGGTTTCACGAAAGGTAGGCCGACGACTGATGCGGGAGTAAAACTCATCAGTCACATTTGGAATCCTGGGAGAAGTCCCAATTGGCATTTTCTGTGAACTCTCAAAAGCATTTGACTGCGTTGACCACAATACACTGACCTGTAAATTACACCACTACGGAATTCGTAGACAAGCTGCTGATCTTGTTCTTTCCTATCCATTAAACAGGCAGCAAAAAGTTATAATTTAAAGGGGCGACGTCCTCGGGGTCCTTAGTTAAGATGGGCATGCCTCAAGGTTCAATTCTTGGCCCTTTCCTATTTCTAGTTTATATTAATGACATTCCTTGCACGATGGCTAACTTATCGGATATTCGCATTCGGATATCGGACATTCGTATTCACAGATGACATTTATTTTTAAAATAGATAGTTAAGGTACGGATACGAACGATAGTCTGGCTATTCTTTCAAACTGGTTCGCAGCTAATAAAATCTTTTACTTAATGCGAACCAAACTAAATGTCTTACCAAATGTATCCCAAGCGGGTCTTATTTAAAACGTTAAGGCAAGAAACTTAGACGCTATTAAGGAAACTGTATTTCTAGGAATTACTTTAGATTCTAAAATGCAATGGGGCGCCCACATTAGAGCTCTTCCAGGTAGATTAAGTTCAGCAGCATATGCAGTAAGAAAAATAAGGCAGTTGACTGATATAGCCACAGCTAGGTTAGTATACTTTGTGTGCACGACACCATAAGGTAAACTCGCTCTGAAGTACCAACAGTAAATAATTATCTCCTTATGTATTAGGTGTAACGACCATAACTTCAGTCATTCATTATGTATTTAAATAACAGTGTTTCATGTCTAACTATATTAATTAAGTTATCTTTCGTTGCGATATTTCTCTCATAAGATTGTCGATAATATGTTGTACATTCCAGCCGCTAGAGGCGCCACTTGTACCATGTTCAATATTTAAGCTTAAGTACTAAGGAACTTTACCTCAATGAGGACCGTTTCTGTATTTTAATTATTTTAAGGTGTTAACTAAGGTTTTTGAGACTGATTCTTATGTAAATAATAAAGGCAAACTATATCTAGGGTTAGATACATAAGAAAATATTGTAAGGGATGTCCTACCACGGAAAACACGCAAATTAAGTTTCCCATACAAAAGTCACCTGCGCCCTGATTGGTCAAGGGGCGGGGCATTAAAACGAACTAAAGGGGTCTGATTAGTCAGGCACTACAAAATTCACCTATAAAAAGGGTGCATTTTCCGTGGTCAGGCACTCCAAATCCAGCAGTACTACGAAGAACAAGAAAAATAAATACGAAGAAAGAAATAGTAAAAAGTGTTTTATTATCAAGAGCATGCAAGAAAACCAGGGCGTCCATTCCCGCAAAATCAGTCCGTTCCAGTCCATCAGTATACAGTCTCAGCCCCAGTAAAAACTTCCTCGCCGCCCGCTTTTAACCCCCGACAAAAACTTCGTGTTAATAAACCAGCTACTGAGCGATCCCGAACATTATTGGTCCTTCGCAGCCGGATCGTCAGCCAGCATCAAGAAAATGGTTCTAACACGAAGTCAAGACGGGGAACGAACGAAACGCCGGCAAGAAGAGCTGAAGACACCTACGGCCATAGAAGAGGCCACGCCAGGGAACCCCTCGACGAGTGGCACACCACACACCGCTACCGACACGTCGGGTACCAGCAGCGGAACTAGTGGTTCGACCGCCACGAAGGAAACCACTACTACGACTGAAACAATAGACACGAGCGCCGCGTCCCGTAAACCAAAGGACAAAATATCGCAGCGCACGTTGAAACCTACGAACGCCCGGTCACGCTGCTCCACAGCTTCTCGTAAGAAACAACTAGCGGATTTAAAAGCAAAAGAAAGACTGGCTGAATTAAAGCTCGAGCAAACAAAAGCCGAAATGGAGTTACAGCAAGCACGGGTCCAGCGTCTTCAAGCAGAAGAAGACACCTCAGAAGATGAAGAAGAGTTGGAAGATGACCTAGCTTCAGTCCGTATAAGCACATGGTTAAAAGAACCTGAAGCCAGTCAACCACAACCATCACAAGAGGCCAAGAAGAAGCAAGAAGACCCCGTTGAAGTGACACCAAGACAAGAAGATACACGTCAACCACTAATAGACGTGAAAACCCTCGCCGCCGCTCTCTCTCAAGCGGTACGAAGCACAAGGGAACCACCGAAGTACATTCAAGAGCTACCGCTATTTAATGGAAACTGACTGGCTCGGTTTCAAGGCAACTTATGAAGAAACATTGAAGTACTTCACAGGAACAGAAAACTTGGCGCGTATACGTCGAAGCCTACGCGGAACTGCAAAGGAAGCGGTCGGCTGTCTAATAGTAAGCCAACCAGACCCAGAAGTCGTCATTGACGCCCTGCAAAGAAGGTTCGGAAGACCAGAAGCACTCATCCACGTCGAAATGGAGAAGATCAAGTCACTGAACCGGGTCACAGACAACCCCAGAGAATTATGCATCTTCGCCGGACGAGTGACAAACATAGTGGGTACCGTCGAAGCACTAAAGAAGACACAATACCTACACAGTCCTGAGATGGCACGAATAATAACTGAGAAGCTCACTCCTATACTGAAAAGTAAGTGGTACGACTACGCCGCGAGAAAGAAAGAAGATACACCTGAATTAAAGAAGATCTCCATGTTTTTAAATGAAGAAGCAGACAAATGTGGTGCCTACGCGCTACCAGAGTTAACCTACGACGACTCCATGGGAAGAGAGCGAAAGAACAGAAAGCACCTTCGCTACAGAGAAAAGAACAGCATCAGACGACCGCTGCCCGCAGTGCAAACAAAACCATAAACTACCCGACTGCCAGCAGTTCGCCGCTCTCGATACAAATTCAAGATGGGAAGTAGCAAAGAAAAACAACATTATGCTACCGGTCAGGCACTCCAAATCCAGCAGTACCTACTACGAAGAACAAGAAAAATAAATACGAAGAAAGAAATATTAAAAAGTGTTTTATTATCAAGAGCATGCAAGAAAACCAGGGCGTCCATTCCCGCAAAATCAGTCCGTTCCAGTCCATCAGTATACAGTCTCAGCCCCAGTAAAAACTTCCTCGCCGCCCGCTTTTAACCCCCGACAAAAACTTCGTGTTAATAAACCAGCTACTGAGCGATCCCGAACACTTTGCTTATTTCCACAGTATTGTCTTATGGCGTTTTGTTGTGGGGATCGGCAGCTAACGTAGATTCAATTTTCACTTTACAAAAACGGGCAATCCGCGCGATTTATAATAATATGGGTCCTCGCGAGTCTCTTAGAAAAAAATTCAAAGAAATTCATATACTAACTCTGCGTTATCTTTATATCTTAGAAAGTGTTTTTTATGTTCGCGAAAACAAACGTTAATTATTATGATAGGTATTTCAATAAAACACAAAGTTATAAAAATGAATACCTCTATTTTCAATTCTTGGTCAAATATTATTATATAACATTCGTATAGAGATAGGTATAATGTTCCTTATGCGAGGTAAGTCATAATCTATCGTAGGTACGTTGGTCTGTGTTTGTCATTAGAGAAATATAGAGTGTAATAAATGCACTACATGCAAGAAAAAAATATTTATACAAGAAAATCTTACACTTTTACTCATAAAGCAAACTTAAAATATGTATTAACCTTATTAGTAAATATCTCTACAAAATAAATACTTATATTTGAATATTATATAAACATTCGGCATCCACCGGCAGCAACAAGATCTACTGTACCGGTGGTTAGGGTTTCAGCATCTCACAATGCGTGCCATGTCGAGGAGGACTGCTGTCTGTATCAGACCCTTGATCCGGCCACCTTACGAGAGCCACCTCATGAGATGTTGGTCGGAGACATCCTCATGTCGAAAACCTCGTACGCTAAGTCGAAATATTCGATTTGTTCATCTTTCCCGAGATTGTTGTCATGTAGGATGGTAACATGGACCATCATTGTGCGGAGCGCGGAGCTAATGTATCTATCTCCACTATACCGGGCGTATTCGCAACAATAATCAAGTCAGTGAGTTGATGTGACGTTAAATCACAACAAAGTCACATTTTCGATGACTGGTTTGGACACATGCTCGTTGTAAGGTACCTCAGAATCCACGATCAAAACAAGTTGCTACTGGATAATCATGCCCACTTGGTTATTCTGTGCACGTGAAGTAGTAAATATTATTATGTAAAAACTTAAGAATATATCTAAATGAATGACAAATTACTTACTACAGGTTAAATGCACTACACAGTTACTTTTAATAGTTTTAATAACCCAAAACACGTACGCGTGTATAATGCCGGGTACAGATAAATGAAACATAACATGAAATGTAACGCACGTAGAAACAACAGGTAGTGTTTGTGTTACATTTCATGTTGCATTACATTTTGGATGG
The DNA here is from genome assembly GCA_937001585.2 of Brachylomia viminalis. Lineage (NCBI taxonomy): Eukaryota > Metazoa > Arthropoda > Insecta > Lepidoptera > Noctuidae > Brachylomia > Brachylomia viminalis. The sequence continues at coordinate 3,945,431 of OW443302.2, read as the reverse complement.
CTTATAATTGATTATGTTAGGTACGATTCATGTTACGTTTCACCAATCTATACCTAAGGTAAAACACTTACTCAAAGCGTACTCCTGCATAGCTTATCCTTACATAATAGCCTTTCTAAATCTATATTGACTGATAAATACCTAGGTACAGATTGTACCAAACTAAAACCTCTGACGCTACAACGAGTGACTTATCCATCTATATTGTATGGCTGTGCAAGGATCTTCAGGCGCGTGGCCCAAATCGGAACTAACGTCGCCATCTTGATTTTTCAATACATTTTACAAAACAATTGCACAAATGTTTATCAACAACGCCCGCCTGTCAATGTCAATTAAAAAGCCTACAGATTCTATAACACTTTAGATGTTTAGCAGAACTAACCATACGTCATGTTCGTGAACGGCCGGTTAGCTGCCACGGCTTATTTTAATTCCATAATTGTTTTTATCTTATTATTACGGACGCTTTTAACATGCACGTCATTCTACATCGTTCTCACGTGTATAATTACAACATGAATGATGTAACCACTTTTTTAACAATATTTTGATTTAAAAGAATGTCCATGGAGTTTCTTGCCCGTTCTTCTCCATAGGTACCTACTACGCTTTGGAATGGGCAACTAGCTTCATCTTTCTGACTGACCGACCACTTGACAATTCAAAAGTGCCTGTAATTGGTTTATTTGAAATAAATGCTTTCGAGTTTGAGTTTGAACTTGGTTCAATTTAGATGATTAACTGGTACTGGTTGCAACTTCAGAGGTATCTTTTTGGCACATCCGTTTATCTCAAAGTGACAGTGAACAGGCTTCTTCTGGGTAAGTTCACTCCACCGTCGACTCTGTCTCTGTCACCACTGACCTAGACTAGAGTCAAGAGCAAACCCAACTTCAATAAAAAAATAAAAAATCTCAAAACTGCGTTGTCTATAAAAAAAAATACATATTTAACTTCCCATGGGGTTTATACATGAAATAGTTGTATTGCATTAGTTTTACTGACGAATCTACTAATATAAATTGTACAATAAAATTGTCTAGCCTACTAAACTACACCCTGTATTTATCACATACGTTTCTGAAATACACCAATCTTGTTCTTACTCACAATTTACGTATTTGGCTGTCCTTTTTATCCAATATACTTCGTATACGTTACATAAATTAATTTAAATTTGTCTTTAGGTAAATATGAGTCTGTATTAACGTTAGGACCATCTTCATAAAAGAAAATACATTTATTAAAATGTTCATTGTGAACATACACTGTTCCACTGTTGTCCAAAATCACAAACGCGACAAATCCTTCACTTTAAGACACAGATAATAACGTTTATTATTCAATGTCTTCAGAAAACCGTCAACACTGCGCTGAGCCACACATGATTTCCGCACAAATAGTTCAATAGGCACCACTACAGTGATCATCACAGCCTGGTGGTGAATACGTTGTGTGGGGTGGGTCGTCGCTGCACGTTCCGTCTGCCCAGTCGCTCGGACACGATCCTCACCACATAGTCGGGCACCAGGCAAGCTGTCACTACCGCAACGTTGAGAAACCAGAACGATGGCGCGGACACCAGACGAGTGTACGTCCCGAGCACGTCGCCATCCATTTGGCTAGAATTTAAAAAATGGTCATTCCTCGATTAAATAGTAGGTACCTAATTCTGCAATAGGAAACTACAACTTTTGTCAAATTACATAATATGACACTTTATTCATTGTAAGGAAAGGCAGAGTCGTATAGCATATCCATGTCTATGTCATAGTCCATGTTCGGGGTCACCAATATAGAGGTACGAGGAACAGGGTGTAAAGTTCACTCATACCTCCATAGAAAAAGGAGGGTCCTCCGACCAGACGGGTGTCTTGTCTGGTGGGCAACTGCCCAACGATTGATGTCGGGACGTTGTATATATGCTAGTCGCGCGGTAAACTCTGCTTGCGCGATGCAGGATTTTCGTGACGTCAGTGTGATACGTAGTTCGCATGTAGATACCGCTACAGCACATCAACATTATGCCAGTTATTATAAAGGTTAGGATAGAGTCACTAGTCATTGACCGAACACAAAAGCAGACTCCGGGCTGCCACGGAGAATTCCGCTGATGAAAAGCCCAGTAGCACCTTGCCGGACTCTGAATAGTAGTGTTGTTTTTAAATCCCGATACTTTTTCTGAGTCTGTGTGTTTGTTTATGCATGTAAATGTTTCTAAAAACTATTCTGTCAAACACCAAGACTCGTGACAGGGTCTCCTAAAAACTCTGTATTACATCTCATGTCGCCTCGCTCCCTCGTTTTACGATCCCGAGTGCCACAAAAGTTGCAGGTGTTATATACTTAGCATATTATTCCTTTATAAAAAGCTTTATTTGTTAATAATACGTACATGTTAAGTAAAGAGTAGACGGTATTGAAGGCGATGTAAAGCAGTATGGACCCTACGACGGAGGCCACGAAGATGAGCGTGTGGTAGCGAGCTTGCAGCCACAGCTTGAGGTTCACCACCACTGTCAGTAGGTGGAATGTCGCTGCACCGAAACACCTGAGGAGAATCACATGTATTTAGGTCTCCTTGCACCCAAATTACTAAATACGTTTAGCGCTAAGCATATTTAAAACATCATTCTGTCACTGTCATCTTCAAACGATTGACAGAATTAGAGTGAAGTTCTAAATACAATACGTGGAACACTAAATACATTTTTTTTATTATTTTGTATTTTCGTCTCTCTCACGTTTTCTCATATCACATCTGACATTGGCAGAATTGTCGACATCGACACCATTGCCATAGATAAAGATAGAATAGAATAGAACTAAATACATTTAGTGATTTGGGCTACAAGCGGGCTTTAGGAATGTACAGCCCAACAAAAGTGTACAGGCAGCTAACTATCAAACAATCTTGTGACTGTGAGCGTGCTGAGTTGCCACTTGTGAAGTATTTTACATCATGATTGTGCCGTAAGCTTATAAACTTATAATTCACACAATTAAAATGAATATTGGCAGAGCAGTTTATTGATAAATAATTTTGCCTGTATACCAAACTCTTTGTTTGAGTGTATATACAAACAAAGGGTTAATGCACAAGAAAGGTTAAGTTCAAAGGTACGGTTTATGAGGTAGGCAGGCATTGAACATATAATACACAAGACACCGAGAAAATCACAGACAATCTATCTATATCCACTCTAGATTTTTCTATTCTATACATATAATAAATATGTAGACGGGCGTTTTTGTACATTTTTTTTTTTTTTTTTGAGGATGGGAAATCATCAAATGACCCCTTCCGCTCTGGGTGGAGCGGAAGGGAGTGTCAGACTCTTACTGACTAAAACCCACCCGTGTTCCTTCCTTGGCCCTTTATGTTCCGGGTCAGCGGTACCCCTTTTGGATGATCCCGCTTTCCCGGCAGGCTTGGGCCCTAGTGGGCCCCCTCTTCGATGCTGACATCTCTTTGAGGCGCGCGTGGAACACGTACGCGCCTTCCAGCACGGGCCTGGTCCTGATCAGACGGTGAGCTACCCATTACTCACCGCCCGCAGGCCCGCGCCTACGGTGGCCGGGAGTCGTCACGCGGCTCCCGACGCCCGGAGCGTCCACCGCGGCGGCTTGGACGGGAGACTCTCTCCCTCTCCCGTCCCGCCACCTCCTTAGCTAGCATGACTGCTTCGCAGAAGGAGGCGACTGCCTCCCACTCCCCCTCGCCCCGGACCATGGCTTGAACCAGGGCCGGGCGTGAGAGGTCGCCGCCGCTGCCGATCGCCTCTACGAGGACACGGCGGTGCTCCGCCCATGCAGGGCAGGCCCCCATCGTATGCTCCACCGTGTCCTCGGGGCGATCATCGCAGTGGTGACACCCGGGCGTTTCCTCCCGCCTGATGATGTGCAGGAACCTCCCGAAACATCCGTGTCCGGTGAGGACCTGCGTCAGGCGGTAGGTGAGGACGCCGTGACGCCTCTCTAGCCACTCCTCAAAGAGGGGTCTTACCGCCGCTATCGTGGCGTGCCCTGCGCTGGGTTGCGACAGTCGCTCCTTCCATGCCGCCATGAGATCGCGCCGGAGGTCCGTCCGCTCCGCCGCGATTTGCCGCGGAAGCGGGGTTTCCCCCCGGCGTAGTGCCTCCGCACGCCACTCATACAGGCGCGCGAGGACTATCGCCTCCAGATCCCACGGCGGCAGTCCGGCAAGGAGGCTTGCCGCCTCGCCCGAGATCGTGCGGTAGCCCCGGATCACGTTTTTGTACATTGAAAATATTTCCAAAACAAATTGTTGGGATGTTAAATGGTGTTAAAGAATAACGAACAGATGCCATTTCTACGATTTTTGGGTTTTTCGTGTGTTTGTTGGTTTGCCGTGGAATACCTCTACTCCTCAAGCACCTTAGGATATGTTGCCCCCTTGTAGCACGTCACTAAGTGCTAGCGACAGTTTCCGGGAGCCCATTAATGAGTTGCAAGTCACCCCCTGCCATTTTTTCGGTGTGTAATAAAACATTGATCAGACAGGGGCCATAGTCCTGCCATAGTTTAAGGTAACCAGTTCACTTTAGCCATCCAATCATAACTTGCATAGTGCGTACACGGATAATCGTCGGTCGGTGTCTCATTTCTTCTATAGTTAGTGTCGTCGTTAACCCTGTCCATCAGAGGAAACGTCTTAGGGGGTTATTTACAAATAACACTGCGTTCGCGGCCTCGTTGTAAAGCCCTAAAAACAACTACTTCACGTCAGTAAGAGGGCCGCGTTAGTGTCCCACACCACGTGAGAGAAATTTCCTGACGTCCGAGGCAGCGCCACTCACTGAGCAGGAGGAGTGTCCCTTTACGACCCGTGGGAAGAGCGCCGCAGCGTCTGAGACGGGAGGTCTAGGAGTGGTCGGCTGCGGCATCTCACGCCACGCAATTAGAGAGCAGAGGGAATTGGTTTCACACACGCAATAGTTGCCACTAAGAATGAAACGTATTTCCTCCGTAAATAACTGTATTTATTATCTTTTTAGATGGTATAAATTATATAAGAGACTGCGTTGAGCACTGAACTGAATTTGAATATATCAAAACTGCTTCCCTACTAAACAATTACTGATAAAAGACTGACTTAAGCCATTTTTTTGAATGGCATCTCGTAGTTGACCTTGAGAGGCCGTCACTACTTAACCGGTCTTTCCTGTGGTGCCTTTGAGCGAACTCAAAGCCTCCAGACAGGGGCTTAATATTAATTAAAACTAAGCGACCATCACCTAAGGGCATCCCCTGTGGGGTACGAACCTCGGCATAGAGCGTCGCTGGGGGGGATAGCAAGTTGAGGACAGGCTGGATCAAATTAGATTCATTATTATTGTCAGGGGAGTTTAAAGCTACAGGCTATGGATTTATGTCTGTGTCTGCTGTATAATGTACTGGTGGCCTGTACTGCTTTCCTGGAAGAGGGTAATGGGGTCGTCAGGGTCGGTCAGTATATGCCTTGGACGGCAGATTCTACTGATTCTAGAGGGTTGCAATAGCTGCCGGCAGTATCAAAGAAACGCTTGCAAGCGCGTTTCATGAATTGCTGAATGCTAGGAATTTTCAAATCTAAATGTAAGTTTTTATTACGAACGAACCAAGGGGATCCTGTTGCTTTACAAAGGAAAGGGTACTGTAGGGTCTGCATCCTATGGATATGTCGGAGGTGTGCTTGTGCGAAAACTGCAAAGGCATATGTCATGATGGGGCGGATGTATGCCGTATAAATGCGCAGATTGCACCTGAGTGACAATTTGCTGCGTGCATTTAAAACGGAATGGAGTCTACCCAGAGCAAAGGCGGCTCGTGAATGAACCACCTTTAGAGCTTGCTCTGAGAAGGAGAGATGTCTGTCCAGTGTTACACCCAGATATTTGGCTTGCTTTTCCCAAGGGATCGGCTTGCCGAACATCTTGATCCGTCGGGGGTCGTCAGGTCTGAATTTGAGTCGCGGTTTCCAGAAAAGAACCGCTTGACTCTTGTCGGGGTTGAAGACTTTTGCCAGGATTGACGGCCGCTTTTATAGTCCCTGAGAAACTTTCTGAAGCAGTATGTGTTTAACGTTTCAAACATAAATCGAATTCCTCCATATTTGATGGTCGGCCAGAAACAATAAGAACCTGACCTTATTACACTAACTGGCCTTAAGAGGGATGCGCCAGGTTGCCCGCGAAATTGATTTGACGTATATTTTCATAATGTAAAAAAAAAACTTTATAAACAAAAACGAGATGTAGCTAGTCTCGGTGACGTCACAAAATCAATGCGTCAAAAATACCTACTCGATTCGTGCCATGTTTTATGTTGAATCGAATGAAAAATCTACACTACTATGAGGTTAACATTTTGAATTTCAATAAAAACATGACTAAATATTATAAAATAAACATTTACATATGGAATTACATTCACATTACACATACACATTATATATGAAAGGTTATTCAGTCTTTATGTAAGTTTGCCAATTTACGAAGTGCGTTAGAATCGATTTGAGAGTAGTTTTTATGAACGTACTAAAAAGTTTGTTCTTGTACATGTAAATTTGTGCTTCTCCAGTATTATTAAGTCTATGACACATCACACCGAAAATACGTCGCATAAATTACACGGTAAAGTGTTTTCAGCTTGTCGTTGTCGGTAACAAATTCCTATCGACCAAATTCGGCTGTTGCTATATAAAAATCGGTCACTGACACTACGCCGCATTCAGTCTACATTTGTGCACTTACCACAGATCTATAGGGCGGCCATCAAGGCTGATGATGGAGTACTTGACAGCAAAGTACGCGAACCAGTACACGACTAGCGAGTGGTAGGTCGCAGACACACACCACACGAGGAAGTACGGCCACGACATCAACTTGTTCTTTCTTATGTCTTTGTACAGCGCTGGGTTGCTGGAAACAAAAGAAATCTTAGTCCTCAGCCAAGAGCCGAGATAAGCTTACGAAGTACATCATTATCTACCTAGCCTTATCCCAACTATGGGAACGAAGCAGCTGAATAGCAGCGACTGCCTATCTGACCTCTACAACCCAATTGGGCTGTCTAGGTCAGAAAGGCAGTCGCTCCATGTAAGTGTTAACCCAATAAAGATTGGGTAACACTTAGAAAGTACAGTCACGAGCATAAATATATTACTATGAACAGCTCGGCAGTATTATCAGATTTCATGATTCATCCATTAATATCTATATATCTATCTAACGAGACAAACGATTCAAAAATATAGTTTAAGGACGGGATGACAATGAAACATCTCGAATGCTGGTTAGACACTGCATATATTTGATCTATTCAATGATAATATAAGCACACACACCCTTACTGTATTAAACTTATCACTTAACACACCACAGTTCTTGACCTATGATAATAAAAAAAAATAAGGTTGAGTACATTTTTTTCTACTTTGAATAAACGGTGTTATAAATGCATTCATTTTGCTGTTTGTTATAAGTAGTTAAATACTAATTAAATACTGATTTTCATAAGTAATTATATTTTCTTTACGCATTTTTTCTAATTTTTCTTGTCTGTGAATCTTAGTTCTACAGTATTTATTAGCTAAATATTAGATTCTACCAGTTTTGGCTGATTCGGCTGACTGCCTACGGGTTCCTTATTAGAAACCATTGTCCCCGGTTCTAATCTTCTCGCTTTTTTGGGCGCGTGTCACTACGTTACACATTCGTTGATTTCTTTTGAGTTTTGCGATGTTACTCTAACGCGAGAAAGTGCATCCGCAGCCGCGTTTTCTTTACCTTTAACGTATTCAATTGTATATTCATACTCATCTAGGCATAGTCTAAACTTAAGTTTTCTACTCGAGGAGTCATGGTCATCATTCGAGAAAATGAACTGGGGCTAGTTTTAAGCATTCTAGTCATTTGGGTCTGTCCCGTACAAAAAGGTGTGACTTTTCTACTGTCCGGTTCAAGTTCAACATTATATCAATCAATCATTTATTTGCAACGAATGTACGTTACATTAAATACAGGTGGAGTAGATAGGAGTGAGCCATGTATGTTCATTCCGTACATTCTGCCTGGCAATAGGCACGCAAAAATTATAAAAATTGTTAAGAAGCTATCTAGAAGTAACTTTACTAACTAAAATGACACAGTCAGAATTATTACAATTATACATACATAAATTTATTATTAATGATGAAAAATGTCAAATCAAAATGTTACTATAAAATAAAATTAAAAATAAATGTATGATATGTTCAAGATAATATTAATTATATTTACTATGTATGTATATACACATTGCTAATTAAAAAGTTTTGTCCAAAAAAAAACATTAATCGTAAAATAACATATTTTTTCTATTACTACATTATATATTAGTAGGTATATTTACACTAATTTATTTTTAAAGTTAATACCCTTGGTTTAAATCCAGATGTGTCTACGAATATAGCCGGGTATGGAATCTAATACATATTTCGTTAATATTTGGTAGTGGATACAGCTATTAAAGTAATCGATGACTCGACGCCATTTTTCACTCCGTTTCAATCTGACTTTTTGGGAACCAAGAGTACCGGACTCGACCACTCGCTGGTGCATGGTTCTATAATGCCTTGCTCGAGCATGTCTGTTATATTTCATTTATAACATTTTTCTGTGAAGTCTATAAGGTTTAGAATACAATGGGTTGGTATTTTGTTTTAAAGTTATCATAATATGTTGTTATACACTGGGCCGCAAAGAAAGCGGGTCGGTTATAAAAATGCGACTACTGAATCCATTTCAGTAACTATTAATATAGGTATTTTTTTCAAAATGATGTATTTTGCAATACGAATCGCCGATTGAGCCAAAGAGAATTAAATCTTATTCCAAGGCAATAAGACTTAATTTTAAATGCATAAAGTAATGCTAGGGTCAACACGATTTTCTTAATAATAATAGTTAGCTTTAAAAGAAAATTGTTTTTGGCCATTATAAAATGCTTTTAACTCAATACTCTAATTGGGGTGTATGAGGTCTTGCGTTATTTATGTTACACGTTGTATATGCTGGTCCAAATAGTAACGTCAATAAAAAAAATTGATTCCCCATATCTAGGCAGCTATGGGAGCCCTAGAGAGAGGATACCTAGGAGCAATCTATAATAATGGAAAATATATAGTAGTGTAGGTTTGTATAGTATGGTTAGTTATGAAACAAGAAATCCAGATGGCGCTACTCGTGACAGGTTAGCATAAAAATCCTGTGAGATGGCACTCTATACCAGTATTATATTAATGCTCTGTGCGCTAGGTGAATTTATGGTTACAGTTTGCGCGTCGATTTCCCTTCCACCCTGTATTTATGCTCGAGACTACATATGAATTGAAAAACCACTACGGTACTTCCCCGGATTTGCACCCACGACCCCGTGCATGAGAGGCGAGGCCTTAACCACTGGGCCATCACGACATCATTGATAAAGCGATAGTAATATACATACTTGGCCAAAGTGTCAGCAGGCCAGGTCTGTTCCGTGACAGACAGCAACAGGACCGGCACTGACGTAAAAAACAGGTTGTAGAACGTCAGGTACATCGAGTCGAAGATCGACTGCGTTGAGAATACCGTGTGGATTTGAAACAGGATCTGCGGATTAGTTACATGGAAATTATTCATTTTAACCTCTGTTTGTATATTTTAAGAGTAGTTATGTGGGAAAAGGTGTAGACATATAAAAAAAAAATCTGGCCTGGTGCGTGTCGGACCACGCGTGATGAAGGGTTCCATAGTTGGGATGAATCCATCCCAACTGCAAATGTAAGTTTGTATGCATAATATTGAGAGATTTACCATGTTATTTTACGACGATAGATTTCTTATAAGTTTTCCTTTAATCTATAAGTATAGAAAAAAATCTGTGTTTTTTTTACATTTGAGGCTCAGTAGCATCGGAGATAAGGGGAATGGTAAATTTTCATCTATTTTCTTAAATAAGTTTAAAGCTATTTTTTTTTTAAATTATTAAAAAGGTAAGCCCTTTCATTTGATATGTCACACGGTACAGCTTGTTACTGGATCCATAAATGTCTACTGCTACCAACCAAACTAGTAGACAAAGAGCATAAATAAATATGAATTTTAATTTGAAACACGAGCCAGGCAGTTTGTATCACATAAATCGGTTATGTTTTCTCACCAAAGATGACAAATTCAAATTCATTTTAAATTATACTTACACATGGTTCACAAATATACATGTAATATGGGATGAAATTCTAACCAACAGAAAACTTAAACAGATTTCACAGCGGGTCCCAAACTAAGCACAGCCTGTATCTTGGTGACCCAAACACTACACAAAGTTAACAATTTAATGGGATCTGCTACCGCAAGATTGTTATTTGTTATTGATAATTTCAAAATAAAATTCAAAATCATTTGCAAATATAAAATAAAACAAAAAAAATATATACATAATTATGTTAATAAAATATAATTATTATAATATACCTACATATAATTATATTAAAAATATATATATTATTTAATATAATTGTAATGTAATGAGCTTACCATAACATTCCCGAGGACTAGATTCTTATAGAAAAAGTATTGTATTAGCGTGGCTAGTCTCTGGTTGTACCAGTGTCCCATCACAAGCAAAATTTTCTTGATCATCGAGAATTTTGTGAAGGCAAAGTCAGCAGATCTGTTGGAAGACAGACATTCAGAATAAAAATGGAGTTTTAACTAAAGTAGCCAGCAGGATATAGTCTGCAAATGGTAATAAATGTACATAGGTTTGTAATTTTTCAATTCTTTTTTTAAAGAATTATTTGTTTTGTCATAGGATTTTTTTTTGTTTGATTCTCAATTTTTACTGATTAAGTCACGTCAACTACAACAATTTTTCTCATAGTGTCGAAGTACCGTATTTTGGATCAAACAATTTTTTTTTAAACTTTATTATTGGTATAGAAAGCGTCATGCTACGCCTGCTGATCTCAATTTATTTGGGGTCGGTGCGACATGTCTTTTTACTCTCTTGTCTGGGTTTTTATTTGGCAAAAGAATTAGCATTGATAAATGATAAATGATTTTATTTCTGTAAGTAGGTTTGAACAAACACTTTAACACGTCAATCGACGTGGCAATGCTGCCAGTCTCCTGGGCACGTTTCAACGGTGCGGACGAGTACTTCGACGCCTAAGTATCCTTTTGTTTTGTATTTATTTGCATAGTTAGTTAGTAATTTAATTTAGTGTAAATAGTTAGTTTTGTTAAAAAGGATCAAAGTAATTAAGTAAAAAATGATAAATATGAAAACGTCTAGAAAATATAATCCCTAAGTTATTTGTTTCTAAGAATTAATTAGAATTATTTTTGAATGACGGGTTGTGGCCAGACGGCATAACATTAAGGCGTTTTGTGCAGTTTATGTACCGTAAGTAACAGGTACGAGTTATAGCTTAATAAAACCTTTCTTTATGAATCAAAATAATAACAAACATTGTAAGATCATTACTTTAACTGTAAGTCTGTTAAACGATCGATCGAAAGTGTTAAAAGGTTGTGTAATATGTGCGATATTATATGCCTCCAAGAAATGGCTTCTACCCCATGATATTCCTATTTTAAGTACCATATCAGATGAATTTGAGTATACGGGTAAGTCAGCCGTTGATACAACTGCCGGATTACTGATTGGAAGACCATTTGGGGAATAGCCATTCTGTGGAGGTAATGTGTTTTTGATACAGCCACTGTGTTGGAATGTAATAGCAGTCGCTTGGCGGCCGTCAAAGCTAGTATTGGCGGGCGCTCGATTATTATAGCTTGTGTGTATATGCCGACTACATCGCCCGATAACTTGCCTATGTTTACGGAAGTGTTAGGTGAGATCAGTGCAGTGGGTGCGGGCGGTGGGGTCGAAAGTTTGTTTATAATGGGTGATTTTAATGCACATCCAAACGAATTATTTTTTAGGGAACTTTATAGTTCTGCGCAGATCAATTATTAATTTGTGCTGATATTGAAAAATTGGGGATAAAGTCTAGTAGTTATACCTTTATGAGTGGGGCACATGGATATAAGAGGTGGCTTGATCCCGTTTAGTCTCTCGGTCAGTTTGGGCTGCAGTGAACAAGGTTACTATAAAAGAGGACGTATATATCTACATCAGATCATCTACCACTTTATATTGAGTGCGACTTAAATATAGTAAGAGCTTTTTTTTTTTGTGGGTGGGAAGTCATCAAATAACTTCTCCCGCTCTGGGCAGAGTGGGAGGGCGTGTCAGACTCTTACTGACTAAAACCCACCCGTGTTCCTTCAGTTGCCTGTTCAGTTGCCAGGGGCCACGGTATACCTCTCGGATTTACCGCAACCCTAGCAGGCATCGGTCCTAGCAGACCCCATCATTGGTGCTGACATCTCTTTGAGGCGTGCGTGGAACACAACGCGCCGTCGACCCGGGCCTGGTCCTTTTCGAACGGCGAGCTGCCCATTGCTCGCCGTTCGCAAGCCCGCGCCTACGGTGGCCGGGAATCGGCCTGCGATTCGCGACGCCCAGGGCGTCTCCTGCGGCGGCTAGGGGCGTGAGGGCGCGCATTTTGCATCTCCCTCACGCGTTCCGCCTCCTCCTTCGCGAACATTACTGCTTCGCAGAAGGAGGTAACGGCTTCCCAAGCCCTCTCGCTCCGTACCATGGCCTGGACCAGGGCCGGACGCGAGAGATCGCCACCGCCAATCGCCTCCACGAGGACACGGCGGTGCTCCGCCCAAGCCGGCAGACCTCCACCGTATGCTCCACCGTGTCCTCCGGGCGATCCACGCAATGGTGACACCCGGGCGTGTCCTCCCGCCTTATCCGGAACAGGAACCTCCCGAAACAACCGTGTCCGGTGAGGACCTGCGTCAGTCAGGCGGAAGGTGAGGACGCCATGGCGCCTCTCTAGCCAAAATATAGTAAGACCTAAGGTGGCAACAATTCCTACTCCTTGCAATAAAGTAATTTGGGGGGAACGAAATGAATCGCAAGTTGACAGATACCGTGAGTTATGTAATAGTAAACTGCGTGATATTGACTTCCCTCCAGAGTTTCAAGTGAGTGAAGAGTGTAGCCATAGTTTTTGTAATCTAAGTGAGCACAAAGCTATTTTAGATAAGTTACATAGTAAAATATCATATGCATTGTGTGATGCTGCTAAGAAAACATATGAAAAGGTGACTGGAGGTAGAGGTAGGAACCACAGGACATTGTGCGGGTGGAATTTCCATGTAAGAGATGCACACCGAGAGGCCGGGCTTAAATTCGAAATGTGGGTTTTACACAATCGGCCAACTTCTGGAGTTATTTTTGAACAAATGCGAGTGGCCCGTAACACCTTCAGGGCTCAGCTAAAATGGTGTCAAAAAAATCAGGAGCAGATCCAGATGGATATGATAGCAAAAGCAAGAGCAACAAATAATTTCGCTTAGTTTTGGAAGCCCACGAATAAGCTTGATATTAAGCCTGGCCTATCGGTGAATGTCGGCGGGAGGAGTGATCCGGGGGAGATTGCAATTATGTTCAAGGAACTTTTTACAGTGGAATCTCCTCTGGGTCCCTCAGTAGATGTGATCAATGCTGGGCTTGAATTTCAGAGAGATAAGTCATTAATGTTCTTCTCGGCCAGACAAGTTGAAAGTAATTAAAAATATGAGCAGAGACAAGTCTCCCGGACATGACGGGCTCAGTATTGAGCATTTCAAGTTTGCTGGGGTGCATCTGCCAAAGGTTTTGGTGGTCTTTTATACCATGTGCCTTAGTTACTCTTACTTGCCGGCGGGATTTATGAAAACACTGGTGGTTCCCATAATTAAGAATAGGACGGGCGACATATCGGATAAGTCAAACTATCGACCTATATCTATCGCAACCACATTGGCAAGAGTGCTGGACGGTATGATTGATTCCACTTTGAAAGAATGTCTATCCGTGCATGACTCACAGTTCAGGTTTCAACCTGGACTGTCAACGGAAAGCGCCATAGTAAGTCTCAAACATACCGTCCAGTATTACACTGATCGGAAAACGTCGGTATACGCCTGTTTTCTGGATCTCTCCAGAGCCTTCGATCTTGTAAATTATGATGTAGTCTGGAGAGAGCTTGAGGATAGGGGTGTACCAGCAGGAGTGCTCAGGGTCCTACAGTATTGGTATGGGAATCAAGAAAATGTTGTAAGGTGGTCCGATGCACTCTCTGATACATACAGTTTGGAATGCGGTGTGAGGCAGGGTGGTCTGACATCTCCAAGGCTGTTTAGCACATATATAGATGGCCTAATCGTGGACCTCAGCAATATGCGGGTGGGATACAGCGTCCATGGTGTAAAAATAAACAGTATCAGCTACGCTGATGACATGGCGTTGCTGGCGCCGACGGCAGGAGCGATAAATGAAATGCTTCGGGTCTGTCAGGCGTATGCTGCCTCTCACGGATTTGTGTATAACGTCAAGAAGTGTGAATACATTGTCTTTAAGGCCGGCGATGAATGCCCAGATACTATACCTAACATTACCCTAAACGGCTTGAACGTCAAAAGAGTGACAACATTGAAATATCTAGGGCATCTTCTCACTGACGACCTTAAGGACAATGTTGATATTGAAAGAGAGCGCAACGCACTGGCGGTTCGAGGTAACATGTTGGCCCGAAGGTTCGTCGGGGTAGCAATTTAGTAAAGGTAACACTGTTTAAGGCATACTGCCAGTGTTTTTACACGGGGAATCTTTGGGTCAACTATACCAAAAGAACGTTGGATGGCCTACGCGTACAATACAATAATATTTTTAGGATGCTGTTGGGACTGCCGCGATGGTGCAGCGCTTCTGCTATGTTTGACTGACTGAACTGAACTGACGGCTTCCACGCCGTCATTCGTTAGAAATCCGCGTCGCTGTTGTCAAGGTTGCGGGCGAGTGGCAACAACATCCTAAAAACTATGGCGGAGAGGATTGACTCTCCGATTATTAAAAGTTTTGTGAGAAGGACAATCACTGAACATTAATCTGGGGATGTCCTTTTCACAATCCTATTTACTCTGTATTCTCTATTTTATTTCAGCTAGAAATAAGTTATTTTGTATTGCTTACTAACACGATGGATGACTATTGTCCGAAAAATAAAGAATATAATAATAATAATAATAGAGGTACGAGGAACAGGGTGTAAAGTTCGCTCATACTCCTGGTAAAGGGAGGATCCTCCGACCAGACGGGTGTCGTGTCTGGTTGGCAACTGCCCGACGATTGATGTCGGGAGGTTGTATATATGATAGTTGCGCGGTAAACTCTGCTTGCGCGATGCAGGATTTTGCATGACGTCAGTGTGACGTAGTTCTCATGTGGCGATGTAGATACCGCTACAGTACTAATGTTATTTGTTATCATTTAATTGTGGTTTTATGTGTTGTGCTGTTTCTTTTGTGTGCACTAAATAAACGATTTATCTGTGTATGTCAAGTACCTGCCAGCCTGGTGTCCCTCTCGGCCGAGTATGCCGAAGCCAACGTGCGCCTCCTGTATCATGGAGATATCGTTGGCTCCGTCACCGATGGCCGCTGTGATCGGCCGGCTGGGACTATTCTTTATTAATTTTACTATCTGCCAAATTAAAATTAGGTGCATACATAAACTCACGCCTTTTCCCATGGTAGGCAAAAACTACAGAACGAAAATTTAAATTGCTTGACGTGTTTTGATAACATTCCATGACGCATTCTCCTAAATAGATTGTAATTCTCACAAATATATTATATGGTTCGAGCGGAATTTTCCTCTGTCAACTCAACAGCAATTCAAGGTATGATAATCATAGTAAGCAATCCAAGACGTGTTTCACAAAGCTTTGGATATGTATGAGTAGCAATTTAAACTCAACTTGAACGGATCCAGAGTCAGCTAAATGGACTGATCATCCAATATCCGAGCAGTTCAGTTTCTCTGGGCCTTAGTTACGACTTTATTAGAAAACGTAATTTTAGGCGTTAGAGGCTAAAATCAGTTACATGCTAAAGAAAAACACAAACAAACAGGACATCGATCAAACTTATTAACATACCTTAGCTTTCTGTATAGGCGACAGTCTACAGCACAGGACCGCATGACAGTTAATCGCTATATCGACAAACGCAGGTGCATATGTCGTGTCCAAAACTTGGGACATACTGGTCCCATCGACCACTAATGTCAAGTCTCTGTAACTTGGCTCGCTGATGATTCGTCTGCACTCGTTGAAGTGTGCTACTAATGTTGTGTCATCTTCAACGCCTATTAAGAACATTCTTCTGTCATTCTCTGAGATATGGGCGCACGATTGGGCGACGTTTATCGCTGTTTCTATCTGGAATTGAAAGAAAGAAATTAAATAATTTTTTTGGCAATAGTTCATGAAACTCAAAATACATATAAAAGAAAGTTGGCCGTCACGGGCCGCCCAGCAGATGTGAAACATCGAAATTGATGGCAAGACAAAAAAAAAACGTGTGGTGTCGGAGGACTCTCGGCAGGAACGAAGCTCCTTAGGCTTTATCTCCAACTCGACAAATTTGAAAATTACGAGATAATTCGAGAGTGGTGAACACTCTCAAAAACCTTAAAAACGAAACTCATTGGATTTTCATTTTGACCTCACTATCGGCTTCAGCCCCTCGGAAGCCATGTAAACAACTCCCATGATGAAAAATATGAAAATGTTTGCAGACGCCATCTTGGATTTTAATTTTGACCTCACAATCGGCTTCAACACCCTCATAACCATGAAAATGACACCCATGGGGAAAAATTTGGAAGTTTTTGCAGCGGCCATCTTGGATTTTCATGTTGACCTTACTATCGGCTTCAGCACCCTCGAAACCCATGAAAACGACTCCCATGTTAAAATATTAGAAAATGTTTGCAGAAGCCATCTTAGATTTTCATTTTGACCTCACTATTGGTTTCAGCACACTCGAAAACCATAAAAAACTATCTCTCTCTCTCTCTCTCTCTCTGTCTGTCTCTTTATATTATATTTAGTAAAAAGAGAGAAAAGAGAGCGCTGGCGAAGAGGGGACATGACGTCATGGGAGAGCGTCATGCCGTTCGGTCGATTTTACTGCCATAGTGCACCAATAGATGTTTCTCATCAAAAGTGCAATGCAATCCATTTCAGCATTAATGCCAGACAGATGCTGTCTGACCCTGGTTTTCTAATGAACCTTTATGGACAAGTGACGGATATGTAACAAACAGTTTCAAAATAATACATAAGAAAGAATTGGAAGATATTTGAGTGTTATAGTTGACAGTACATGTTGAAAGGATATCCTAGTAGTTTTTGTGGCGACGCTAGACTGCACGAGTGTAAATTTTTAAATAGTGCTGTTTTATTAAAAGCCTTTTTTTATAAGCCCGTTTTGTCTAACTGCAGGGCAAAGGCCAGAAGGCAGGCAAAGGTACGACAGAAAAATAACAAAGAATCTCTGTTGTTACTAAAAGCTCGATGGCTACATAGATTAACAAACATTTATTTTATTTTATGAAGATTTCTAAACCAGTATGATATCAGTTCATATCATTTTTTTTTTAATCATAAACATTCTTATCGTCGGATTATTGTTAATAATAAGTAATATGTAGTTATTATCGCATTTAGCTATCGACATCGCGAGTTTTTTTTTTCTTCTGTAAATTGTCGCGTAGAAAACGATGATCAGTTTTGAATTTTACAATATTTCATCAATTATCATAATCATACATGTTTTTACACGTTACTAATACATTTGATTATGATGGCACTGAGTGCAATATTTTGATTAGACATTTAAAGATATTTGCGATGGAAATAGTAGATTATAATTATAAAGCTTATACTCAAATTATCACACTTAGGGCTGATTTCACCAAAGTCATATATTGTTTTATCCGTAGACAGAGAATGCTATAGACAAATTGATGTGTTTTGTCGCATTCACACAAGAAAAAGAGCAAGATACGCCGATGTCGTGTAAAGAAATGAGACAGAATGATGAGATTTTTTGTTTCACAGCGCGTGCCACGATTTTGACGGTTTTAGCATAGTACTTTGCTAAACAAAGTTTGACAGATAGTTATCGTCTTCTTGTAAAATTCAGTTTTATGTGCTTTAAGTTTAGTAATTTATGTTATTTTATGTTGTGAACAATTTAGCCTTAATATTTCAACCATTAAGTAAAAAAACATGGTGCGGTGTAGCGATCTAAGGTGTAAAAGTGATAGGTGAAACGAAAATGCCACACTTGTCCTTTCATTCGTAAGTATAGCACTTTTTATCAGTAACTAGGCTATCAATAACATTTTACTGTGTTCATACATTGTGAATAATGTACCCTAGACGTAAATTCATCGATAAAAAGCACAAAATTAACATTATTAAATTCTAACCTAAGGATTTTGGTGTTGCCAATTTTCCATAAATTATTGCCCACTTTTATGGGAAATATGTATTCTGTAGTGTGTATCCTAATCCTAACTAATATTATATGTAAATACGAAATTGAGTTTATTTGTTGGTTTGTTTGTTACGCTTTCCCGCTAAAACGGTTTATCAGATTTGGATGAAATTTGGCACATCGGTAAATTACTTGGGTTAGGACATAGGATACTTTTTATCGCAATATTCTCACGGAACCGAGACACATGCGGGTAAAAGCGCGGGGCGCAGCTAGTTAATTGTATATCTGAAAGATTAATGGCTTGTTGCAGTTTTCCTGAATATGATAATTTACGTCGGAATTGGATCGTAGCTACAGGACGAACAGATTGGACACCAAAACCGTCATCAAAAATTTGCAGCAGACATTTTAATAAAAAAAAAAAAAAAAAAAGAAGAAACTAACACTGCTATTACCGAATACAGTACCTATTCTGCTAAACATTCAGTTAATAACATAATTATTAAGTTTCGATACAGGTTTTATATGTTTTTTATATATGTTCAGTGTTTTTAAAACTGTTGTATACAATTATCTGTTGCGAACTATTATTTTGTACATTTTATGTGCAATAAATGACTGAGACAGGCTTATCTTAAACTCTGAACGCGATTCAAAATATCGATCAAGAATTTAAAATATCTTTTTCCGTAAACAACATCTTCTTACATCTATTTTGTATTAACGTCTTAAAGATAATATTTTTTTTAGGAATCAAAGGCCTGTATTCCATCATCTTCCTCCATCAGTTTACATGAAGAAACGAATATGGAAATTGAAAATAATTTAAGCATTCTTGTAAGCACAGTATATTATAGTAATTTCTAAGTACAAGTATTTGTACTTACAAATTACTATAATGTACTTATTGAAATACGTTATTGACGGACAATTTAGGACAATAACGTGTAAAATCAATAAAAGCTAATTAAAAATAAACTTGTTGTATTATTTACTCACAAAGCCAGATACTACTATCATCTAAGAAAATGTAGGTATTTAGAATCACATCATCATCATCCATCGTCACTCTCTCCTGCTTTTAAGGGGTTGAGGGGGAGCATGCGTGTAGTTCATGCAAACGTAATAAGTACCAAAATAATTTGTAAATCAAACATATTCCTATATCTAGGAATCTGTAGCTAGGGTGTATTTATTCCGATTGTATTACAGAATATCTAGGTTCCCAAATATGTATTTTGAACGGACACTGATTTAAAGACGATTTATGAGAAAAATAAATTTTCTATAGACATTTTAAATTGTGGGGTAAATTTTTCCTCACACGGTAACCCTAAATGTGTGACGTATTTTTGTTTTGTCTCTTTCTGCGACACGCTTTCCAGGCGTCTATAGCATTCTCTGTCTACGGTTTTATCTGTGGAATAAGATTGACGTCTGACAACAGTTCTAGTATGGAAAAACGGCTCCCGTATTATCGTTTTTCACGTATGCTCTAGTTATACTATAATATTAGATAGATATATAAATAAACCATTTATCCAGTGCACACAAAAGACGTAGCACAACACACAAAAGCACAATTAAATTATAACAAATTACATGAATATAAAAACAAGGTACCAACATACAAATAAAAAATTCTCACATAATTAAAGAAATTAATTGACCCATACTACAAATCAAAATAACGAATATACAAAGAATATTAAACGAATATTCGTCACCTTATCTCCCGTCAACACCCATGTCTTGATCCCGGCTCTCCGCAGCGAGGCGAGGGTGTCGGCCACATCGTCCTGCAGACAGTCCTCGACGCCAGTGGCGCCAACTAGCGTCAGTTGTCTCTCTAATACTCTGTACTGTTGTGTTACTTGTTGTAACGCGTCTCCGCTCTTGCCGTCTAAGCGCTTGATTGCTGTAACGTTAAAGATAATTATGTAATTTGTTTTGGAAAAGATAGCTTAAACACGTTAAATGATTTTTCGTATAATTCCTGTGTTGGATAATACCAATTTTGCTATGTGACTAAAATAACATGTCCCGGAAAGTAGTCGAAACAGGATGTCAAGTAAAAAATTGTTGAGTGGACTGATTTTACAAGCGAATTGTGCATTTTTTGCCGTGTCTATATATTTATTCTAGCCCTGAGGGGGCCAGGGCTGGTTTTGCATGTTCGCTCGCCACTGCGAAAGGATATAATTATTCAGTTTAATTAATTTTCTCCACTAACTTCAAGAGAGCTTACTCCCAACTAGCTAATCTATAAAACCAGTGGTATTTTGACTTACCATCCGCCACTCTTTCATACTCTTCTTCAGGCACTTCCCGGTACGCAATAGCTAGGGTCCTCAGACCCTTGTTAGCGAACGCGTTGATATCACGGTCGGTCTCTTCTATCAGACTTGTGTTTGTGCATAGAGGGAACACAGAACTCTCCGCTCCTTTGCAAAACAGCCAGATCTGGGAACGCGATTAGAAAGAAGTTATTAAACGGTGATAGTTCCGAAAGACAATGTTACTATGGAAAATAAAATTAAATATGTGTTTGATGAGGTTATATTTAAGACTTGTGTTATAGTCTCATAATAATCGAGTATGTTTTCAATATAGTAAATGAAATAGTACAAACGTTTCATGGTAACGCGGATGCGGCGGTAAGTTTTACGCGGGCGATACCTGTTTTAATCATGACAATGAGAACTGAAACTTTTTGTCATAATATAAAGTAATTTACCCTATAAATTACATTAAAAAAAACGGCCTACCTTCCCATCCTTATCCCTTATAATAACAGACATCCTCTTCCTCTCCGAAGTAAACTCAATGACCTGGAGTCGCTCATACATCTCCGTATGTTCGCCCACTTTCACCACCAGATCGTTACCTTCCTCACCCAGAAACGTCACCCCGAACCTCTCGGCGACTTCTACCAGGGCCTTCTCATCAGGACTACTGGCTTGGTAATCCATTTTGTTACCATTTTCATTAATGATAGTGTTCCAAGTCACATTATCTATTACCCCATTAGTGCCGTTGGAGGCAGTACTGGTCTTGGCTTTCTTTCTCTTAAAGAAGTCCATAAGCTGCAGGTTGCTGGTGACAGAGAGACGGGCACTAAGCTTCTTCATGTCTTCGCTTGACACTTGCACTGAGTGGCAAAGGGCGAGGATTTTGAAGAAGAATTTGATGTCTGTCTGAAATAGAAAGGGAGTGTTATTTACATAGATATCACGGTTTTTCTCGTAGGGATAGGTAGAAACTACAGAACAGTTTTTGCTTAAGGTGATCCTTCAATGTAGCCCGCGATATTCCCGAAGGGTTGGGAAGAGGTGTACCTGTAGTACACCCATATTTTGCCAGTTATGTTTTTAATCCCATGTGTAATAGGAGGCGAGTCTATTGCCATCAACCGGGCACAAATCTAGACCCCAGGTTAATACTGCAAAAGTTGTACAAGTTTCTGCAATACATCGACCTATTACGTCACGGTCAATTCTTCAACTGCAAATGTAAGTGTGTAATCGCAAAAAAAAAAAAATTTTTATATGATACAACAACAAATTAACGATTTTCTGACCGTTTCCTTTTCTTATGCTGTGAGGCCTTGCTTCTTGCAAAATTTCATGATTCTAGTTTAACGGAAAGAACCCTATAGGTTATGATTTATTTGCGAGAATCTTGATTTGGCTTGAAGAAGCTTGATTTTTTAGAGCTCCAAGAGACCATAGACCTTCGTATTTGATTTTAATATTTTCAACTTCATACTTCCACGCGTTCCTGAGAAAAAGGGTCTTGACAGACCAGACACAGAGACGGACGGACAACGAAGTGATCCTATAGAGGTTCCGTTTCTTCCTTTTGATGTACGGAACCCTAAAAACATAAGAAATTTGAAATTTCACGGGCTACGTTGACGGATACCCCTTAATCCACGTTCATTCGTGTTACAGAACGGACTCACAGGACCGTGAACATTAACTATGGACTGGCCTCACAAATGCCTGGTCGTGTCTTTTAGTGCAACCGGTTCAATCCTGCAATTAGACACAATAAAATGAGTAATTTAATCATCCACTTTTAATCAAGGTCAAACTACTCATAGGGTAATAGATATATCGATTTGCACGTATTTATTAACGTCTTCTGCTACCCACCCCCGTTTTATTGGCAGTGCACGATGTATGTCTATTGAATTCTAAATAACCTAAATTCCGCGACCATAAGGAAAAAGCGGGAAAACCCAAGTTAATTAACTGTTAATCATTTTATAGAAACTAAAATGATTATGAGACAAAATATCATAAGATATGGCGTGCTAAACGCTTGGTCGACACATTAAATTCGGCAGTATTAGTTGAACACCAAAGCCGACCCGTATAATTACTACTTTCGATTATGCCGCCCGTCTTGGCGCTAATCAACCAGACGATGGACAATTTGTCCGCAGCGATAGAACGTATGGTAATCCCAGCAGTCTATTTGTCCTTCGTGTACATTATTTCATAGATTTCCGTAAGTTAACCGTCGCACAGTGGAACGAATGTATGGGAGATATGGGATATAGGCATTTCCGAGAAAAAAGTTAAATTTAGAAAAACAAAATAATAATACATCGTATTTAGTTATCAAATGCCTTCAAAACTTGCGCTGACAAATTTCTTTCTATCTCTCGTATTTCGGCGAGTCATTGAGAAAATGTGAAATTTCACTACGAAAATGACTGTATCGAGCTCTCTGCCGCCTGATGCCGACGTCGTATCAAGTTGTGGGCTTTGCTATCGTAAAACGCATAGCAAAAGCTACATTGACTGCTAAGACACATGATGCGCCAAACGTGCACCTTCTGGCATACAGGTTGATATATATTATATTTTTAACAAAAAGCATATTTTGTCCTGTTATCTTAAGTATACTGGTTTCGTTAGACTTTTATGTATACAACGCGACGCGTCGTGGACAAAGCGTCCAGCATCGTCTACTTAGCACCTCAAAGCCGACTCGAACAAGTGTTATAATGAAGTGAATGAAGTGTGTGATAAACTTAACAGTGGTAGTATTTCAATATGGTTTGAAGTACTCTATAAGCCATAATGTGCAGGATGAGTCAATCGATTAGGATGAAATCAGCTTATTCGCAAAGATAAACCTAGTTTGATGTCTCTCATAGAGATAAAAACATTTTTCCGGGAAATTCCGTAGTTTTTCAAGTGCCTACGTGCAACACTGAAATTTGTACATGAAGATATAAAGGAAAAGCGAAAAATCGTATTATTCTGATATTTCGTAATCTGAATTGATCAGAAATAAGGAGTGGCAACACTAACATAAAATCATCTGAATTTTGTTTAACTATTTAAGAACCTACAACAACACTCTTAATAAGTTTAATGCGTCATCGTCAGTTTGTTAATTTGTGCTGATTATAGCGCAATAACGAGTGCAAGATGATATACCTACTAAAATTCCGGATTTTTTCAAGAGCTATCCATGTTAATGTATCAAATGAAGCACTGACAGAGCTGGCCAAAGGACCATAAATTCTCATTAAACCAAATGAGAATTTATGGTCCTTTGGCCAGCTCTATTACAAAACTACAAGAACTCTATTTTAAGAAAACTATTATAGCTACACAACATAACATCACGCCTATAATCTCCGAAGCTTTAGGCAGAGTCTCGCCTGTTATGTTCAAGTCCCATGTAATAGGGGGCGAGCTTATTGCCATCAACCAGGCACAAATCCAGGCCCCGGGCCTCCTCCTCCTCCTTTTCCTGAGAAATTATAGCTAAGCTACAAAAAAACTGACCTGAAACATATCCACAGGCTCATCAAACTTCTCCACATCATAGAGCTTGGATTCCTTCTCCTCATACATTTGTCCCTTGATGGTGCATGATTTAAACACCATGAGGTTCTTGGTGAGAGTGCCAGTTTTGTCCGAGAACAACACTTCCACTTGTCCTAACTCTTCGTTCAAGTCTGATGTGTTCGCTGCTGCGGGTGTGCCGGTCTCTTCACAACGGAGGTCTTCGTCCCAGGCTATGAATAAGGATCCTGGGGAAAAATGTGTTATGTATGTTGCGAAATCTGAAGGCCTGCATTTTAGTATAATTATTATATTGAACTACTAAGACTTAATATTTTTTTCTAAAATAGGTGTAAGCAATTGTGACTACACTGTGCTTTTGCTGAATACTTAGTCAAGACTAGAATTGTCAATAGGAGCCGTTCAAAAAACGGCTCCTATTAGGGCGAAACTCAAAGACCGTTCTTTGACTTTGCTAAGTAAAGTTAGCGTTTCATACCGATGTGAACATTATTCGTATTCATATGAAACGCTTGTTAACATTTTCTTATACGAATATGAAAATTATTTGCAAAAAATAAGGTTCATATTAGTATGAAACGCTGACTTAGCAAAGTCAAAGAGCGTTCTGTGAATCTTCGACTTAGTGTAGGTACCTACATACTCAAACTCGTATATTTCAGTTATTATACACAATTAAAACATAGCATGTACGCATGCTATGTTTTATTTGCAAATATTTTTATTTACGGGCCGCATACTAAACTCTTTTCTCAACTAAACAAATCTCATAAAACAAAGAACACTTACCAATAAACTTGTACAGCTCTATAGTGACGTACAGTGACATTGGTATAATATAATAATAGAGTAACAGAAACGAGAACAGATCTTGAAGAACATAACTCAATGGAATCGGGTATGGGGGTCCAGGACCGAGGTATACATCCCTCTCTGCGTTATGTAACTCGATCAACAGCTTTGCGATCAAGGAGACGAAAATTTCGACGACTAAAAGACATATGAAGTAGAGGAGGGACCGGTTGATCGCCAGTTCGCTTGACGAGAATTTGTTTCCTGAGTATTTTGAGTTGAGAGCCAGTTTTGTTTCTTCGCCTGTAACAGAAAGTGTTTGATTAAATATTTAAGATACTGGTATTCAACTGCATCTGGTTAGACTGGAAACTGGCCCCAATATATTTGAGAACAGGCTAGTCAAATGATGACACAGGTAGTTTAGACAAAAACAAGTGGTTATCAACATCTGCTAGCCTTTTCCCAAATATATTGGGGTTGGCTTCCCGTCTAACCGGATGCAGCTGAAAACCACTAATGTACATGGAGCGACTGCCTATCTGACCTCCACAACCTAGTAACTGGACAACACTATACCCCTTCCCAAGACTGGTCGTCTTGTCAAACTTTCGGGCTTCTGACGACCCGTAATAAAATAAATAGATAAATAAAAAGCCTTTTATTTCCAGTAAATTTACATTTCTTAAAATCTATGTATGTGTTAGTTTTGTTTAGTTTATTCTATGTTATTTATTTGCCTCTTACTTAATATAATTGTATGTGTATCCTATGTATTATATCATAGTATTTATAGTTACTTCATTTTTATTTAATCTACCGGAACCCCAGAATGGGTGAAGGCCTCCTCCAGAGATGCCCATTTGACTCTGACGACCCGTAACGACTTTCAAATATCTACTAATGACAGCCGGGAACAACCGCTTAACGTGATTTACGAGGCTACGGAGAGGTCTCGGTATGTGATGGATTGTCATCCAACCACGGACCGACCTCGGCAAGCGTTTTTTCACAGAGGTTTTAAATGTGTTTTACTTTTCATAGGTTTATAACTTAATGCATAAATAAATGTTGAAAACTTTCTACCAAAGTTTATATTCATCTTCCTTCTGCAACATTCAAATAATTTGTTGTTTAAACTTACCCGTATAAATAGCGCATCCTATAGCCCACTCTGTGTTCTTGACCCGGGATCCCCTGAGCATCAGGTGGTCAGTGGTGAGCACCAGGCTGTCCTGGTAGGGGATCTCCAACTTTCCGTAGAACGTGTACAGATCTGCCACAGGGTTGGGCACCGCTATCCGCATACCTTGCGGGAGAATATCTAAAGAAAAATGACCTATAGCTAGAACGATTCGTTTTTTTTTCAATTCAAAAGTCGAGGTTTTTCCGACTTAGGTACTATGAGCTGCCATCAATTCTTTAATCAACGTATAGTATTAGATAGGTTGATTACAGTTCTAGTGATTTATTGCTCAAATCAATCTCAAAAAGGTACAATTTTGGTTCATAAGCATAAGTTACAGCAACATTCTAACCTTTGTGAGAGCTGGAGTCTAAACTGGGCTATTACGGCGTAGGAAAATCTTGATCATGGTTAGAACCTCGTCATATCGTACAATGCAAATGACGAAGTCATAAGTGACGCGTCACAAAGACGCGTGACGCAGGTAATACGGGGGTCACACTGAAAGTTTTTAGAATAGGCCAGTAAGAAAAGCAGCCGATGAAAAATTTATTTAAATTTCGAATTCGAAACTCTTTGGGAATCTGTAGATGTGTTTAGTTATTGTTCTGAGATGTGTAATGAATTAATTTATGTCATTTGTTGTTACAAATTGGCGGCAATATAAAAAGTGCCTGTCGTGCGTCGAAATGTATTTGACTATAAACATTTTTTGTTCAATGATTTATTACGACTTTCGTTGCGGTCTTACTCAACAACAATGTTACGATATACTTCGATTAACATTTCATGACGAAGGCCCATCCCGTGCAACTGTTTACAACTGGTTTAATTAATTTAAACGTGGTCGAAGCAAACTCACTGATGATTCGCGAGAAGGACGTCCTTCTACGGCGACTACTCAAGATAACGTGAGTGCTGTGCGGTTAATGATAGAAGCTGATAGAAGGACGACATATCAACAGATTCGGGCAGCTTTAGGCATTGGTATGAGTCAATTACTAAGACTTACATGAACATTTAGGCGTCAGAAAGCATTGTACTAGATGGATAAGTATCTCATAATTTGACGGAAGATCAAAAACGCCGTCGTTTGGATTGGTTCCGCTCAATGCTTGAAACGTATCACGAAGGTGACTTGAATGCTGTATACGTCATCGTCATAGGTGATGAAAGCTGGATATATTGTTACGAACACGAAACCAAAAGATAATCTGCGCAATGGATGATTCCATTCGATGATTTGCCTACAAAAATAAAGCGCAGAAGTCAAGAGAAAAAGATGATTGCCTTATTCTATGGACGGACGGGTCATTTCGCAACAATTATCCTAGAAGATAAAAAGACTATTACTACAGATTGGTACGTCAGTGATTGTTTACCCGTTGTCTTGGAAAATGTTAGACAGCAGCGCCCAAGAAGCAGGATCCTCCTCCACCACGACAACGCTCCAGCTCACTCCGCCAGACGGACTATCGAATATTTGTCTATCGAAAGTGTGAAGTTAGTAAGACATACTCCTTGCAGTCCTGACCTGGCACCTTGTGAGTTTTATTTATTTCTTATAATAAAAGAAACTTCGAGGAATTCGTTTTATGAACCCTGAAGATGCCGTGGCTGCGTTTGAAAAAGGCGTGGAAGAAATCCCCTAAAGAAGAGTGGGCCCACAGCTTCAGTCAATGGTTCCATCGCATTCGACGCGGCTTAGAAAGGAACGGAGACTTCGAAAAGCAATAAAAATATTAACAGGGTTCTACATCAACCCGTTTTTTATTTTGTATAAGTTTTCATTGTGACCCACGTACACGAGTGATAAAGAAATAAATTGACAAGACGTAACGAGTTCAATGTGATCAAGTCTTAAAGTAATCTGTAACTGTAAGGTTCATACAATTCTAATGTCCTCAGTTGTTTAGGATCTGTAGATAAAGTTTTAACAAACAGATTAATGTGTCTTTCGGAATCTTTGTTCAGAACATGTGTTTAGAGATTAGCCTTTTGAGACAGATCGTGTTATTTAGCTTAAGCTAACATAAGTGAGCGAGTAAGGATGACAATGAAAAATGAGTTTGCGATGAGCGCACAAATAAAAGCACGTATGAGATTCCAAATATCTTTATTACCACAATCACAAGGTGATAAAATGTACAAAACGTGTGTGTGGTAAAATTACTTATCTAAATTATATTTTTGTATTTATAAAATATCTTAAAGCTTAATAAAATTATGGCTACTGTATACAGAATTTCCGTAGTACCAATTTATACAAAAAAGACCGGTTAGTTGAATTTAATTAAACAGTTGTAATTAATAAAAAAAACAACAAACCATAAAGTATCAAACGATTTTTAAAGGGGAAGCGCCAGGTGGCCCGCGAAATTCAAATTTTCTTACGTTTTTTCATTTTGACAGGTTGTATGTTAAACATAAAAAACTTTTTATAAAAAAAAACCCCCGACTTACAAAAAAAAACACCACAAACTGAAAAAAAAAAATATTTTTCATTTTGTAGTGTTTTTTTTTTTTGGAATTCGTTTTTTTTATTTTTCACTTTATAATTATGGTACCTAGCCCACACCAATTCGAAAACAATCGTCTTACACGTCCACGTCCGTTTGAAGGCGGTTTTTTTATATTTAAAAATAATTTATTGTTGATTTTTTTTAAACCGCTTGACCGATTTCGATATCATTTAAATGGGACCACACGGGAAGCACCAGAGAAGAAAAAAAGAAAGAATTATTAAAATCGGTTCACTCAGCCGAAAGTTAACAAAAATAAAAAAAAGGTAACAAATATGAAAAAAATAACAAAAATACAGTCGAATCGAAGTCGGTTACAATAGGATTCGCGACCGTAACCATTCTGTACTTACAGAATTATAATCATTAAAATCATCAATACGACCCTCTAAGTTCAATAATAGTCCTATTGATTGATATTTTATGAAATGGTGATTCAATAGAATTATATGAACTTAGAGGGCTTGAATTTCACGAGCAACCCAGCGCCTCCCCTTTAAGGGGACATTTTACAAACAATTAGGCAATTCTTCAAGTTTTAATAAAGATAATTAAGAGCGTTTGTACCTTATGAGTGGCAACGTCGCAATTTAGTGTCATATTTCGTGGTTTTAAATTTTGATCATTTGATCGGAGCTATATTTTAAAAATCTGTTTAATTAACTTTTTAGAATTACGTGAAAATGTTTAAAAAGTAAGTAGCCGTAATGCTTACAGTTATTTTACAATGAAAATAACGCCCTGCAAGTTTCCAATGTATTATTTGCATATAAATAGAACTGTAAACGCAACGATTTCTTACCTTTTACACAGTTTTCACATAATTCTAAAATGTTAATTAAACAGATTTTTAAAATATAGCTCCGATTAAATGATAAAAATTGAAAACCACGAAATATGACACTAAATTGCGACGTTGCCACTTATAAGGTATAAACGCTCTTAAATGTTCCTAACACAAAACAACATAAAAACAGTTAACAGATGAATACACAACACATTAGCTGTATGAATATTATGGATAATGATAAATCAATCACAGTAACATAAATGTTATACCTGGTGTAAAGCCGATTAACGGTGGGGGTACCCTCAAAGTCTTCAAGTTCGTTTCTCCATCGAGGTTGGCAGTAGTCACGAAGCATTTCCCCTTTTCTCCTGCGGAGCACAGCAGAACCAAGTCTGCTGGAACCTCTTTCCCTCGCCGCACACGTACCAGGGTGCCTGGCGCGATCGAAGAGTTGCGAACTTCATTGATCACGCCTTTGTGGACTATCTCCACTGTAGAATGACAAAATAATGTAAGTTAGAATGTTATTTAAATACAGGTAAACCGGAAAAGATATGTGCTTCGGGAATCTTCGTGTTTCCGAATTAGTGCGAACGTTGTGTGACAGAGGCAAAGCTTCTAACTGTTGTACTGCCGCGCTTTTGGTGCACCTATCATTGCGCGTTTGTATGAAGTTTCCTCTCTGACGGATTACCTACTCTGGTCGCAGGTCGTCATTTGTCACTAAATAGTTTTAAAAAGTTTTTGGAATTGCATAGTTATTCTATAATTTTGGAATCATGGAATTATAAAATAGGCAAGTACTTCTATGGTTGTTGTAACAGCTCTATTGTTAGATCTCATCATCGCGCATTCGTATTTCCGAAGATAGACGATGATCCCCGAAGCGCATACTGTTCTTGGGAAATCTGTAGTTACAGACAATAAACTTCTTTTGTGTTGGTTATATTTATTAGACAGAAGAACATAAGTTTATGCAGTCATTGCTATTGTTCGACGATTGTTCATCCTCCCGCCCTTATTTCAAATTGTCTGGGGCCAGCACCGTAGTCTTTGCTTACCAAGTATCTTTCGTTATTTCATTGGTCTTTAAAAAATAAAGGATGGGGTAAAATCACTTTAAAAAATTTGAAGCCGTGGGGCAGGAAAATACCTTCTAAATTAGTTTTTCGAGTTATATGTTTCGACGAATGGTGATAAGATAAATTATTTTAATAAAAGCGATAAATATTATCATCTCTATCTATACACATTACACAATGATATTATAGTTTACTATATCTACGGATAAACCACTAGAAGCTATTCTCAAGTTCTAACTAAAGAAACTTATATTGAGGTAAAGAACTGTCATCTTCATCTCTTGTGATGCACCAAACCAAGGTCTGCCGGTATCAGTATCGATGAACTTACACAGACGAGTTGGGAAATCGATGATTTTATTTTATTTATCTACATACATTCAACCCATTAGTTTTAATAAACATTTTCTAACCGGGAATCAATTTGTATTGGCCGAAGGGTAAGACAGAGGTGTACCTATAGCAAGTACACCCACATTTCGCCAGTTATACATGGTTACTTGTAATTCGATGTATATCCGTCAGGAGCTGATAGGGGGGCTAAAATGCAACAAAATGAAGCCCCCTTAAGTATGCCCTATAAATGTCAAATTTTGGGTAAATATAAAAAATCCTTAAAATTCAAATATCTCGAAAACAATTGAATTTCGGCCACAGATATGAGGGGTTCAATTTGTTGCATTTTTTTCCTTCCGATCAGCTCCTGACGGATATACGTCGAATTAAAAAAAATCAGCAGGTCCCTACATTTTGAAGAGTTCTGCAAACATAAATGTAGGGAGCAGCTGATTTTTATTCGCGTTTTCATATTTGGTCCCATAGTAAAAGTTCTCAAATCGTTTATTGCAATCCATAATGTACAATTACAGGTGGTAGATAAAAGAAAAATAATAGAAACAATTATGGACCCTGTCAGGCACAGATTTTTTTTAAATAAGTAGATCTTAAGTTAGAATTATTTTATATCCTTTATTACCTATGTATTTATATTTCCATTCATTCACTTATTCTATTAATATTGTATAATTATGCAGGTATATCCGATCTATTCATTTATCATTTATTTAATTATAAGTATTTAATATTGCTTATTTCTTTACCCGCTTTTTTTTTAATTGTTATTAATGTATTAAATTTATTAGGTAGGTATTGTTTTATATTTATTTTGCTATTTTACTTATTAAAGTTGTTCATAATGATGAGTACAATGACCCCTTAAGAGGTTGATAGTGTTTTACCAATAACCCTGTATAAGTTCCATGTAACAGGGGGCGAGCCTATCGCCATCAACCGGTCACAAATCCAGATCCACACTATGGGCATACGATGCCTGATAACAAAACTTTTTTTTTTTGTTACTGCGAACTTCCGGATGGAAAAGCCCAGTAACAATTTGCCCGACCCGGGAAACGTACCAAGGACCTTCTGCTCAGCAGTCGCGCTTGCAACCACTAGTCCAACGTGGCAGGCTCGTGGGTAGCTATATGCTAAAATAATTTATTAAATGTGTCAAAACTAAACTTTGGTCAGTTCTTAGACAAGCTAGAGATAGAATGAAATGTTTCTAAATACCAATTCAACAACAAGTAGTTTGTTAAACGAACACATTCTTATAATAATGCTTTCCTGAAAAGATAAATAGTTAATCTGTATTATTGATGAAGCGGACTAATTGATAAGTACTAGAACAATCGGCAGACAGACCGCATTAGCTATGGATGCGCGATTAAATGCCTCGGTCATTCATTACGCATTGATCGGTATAGTTATCATAATTTATTGTCATTAGTTAGACTGCGTCTTTCCGATTCTTTCCCAGCATTCCGAATTAGACCATAATCGCTCACAGCGATCACATCAATAATTTGCGTTCCGATTTAGATATCATGATTATGGCAGCTAAGAGCTGTCAACAATTCGGAACGCTCGTGAACGCGCTCACAGTGCTCGCTCAACGTCAACCCCAAACCTTGCACAAAAAAGACCGATTGTATATTCTTCTGCAAATGAACGGAAATGGAATGTATTGGCACTTTCATTTTGTTGGTTGACTCTATCGACTCTGATAACTCAGATTTTGAGTTTGAGAACGACGATTCGCCCAGGGATGAAACGGATGACGAAGTGCTTATATTAGCATATTTACATGCTCCCGGCAAAGATTTACCCCGAAGAAAAATACCATATTCATATATTTATTGTTTGTCACAGGTGAAGAGACTGTTCTTACAGTTAGGATTATTGCATCACTGTAATATACCCATCGGGTGTACAATATTTATATGTGTGTCAATATTATCGGCCATGTTAAAAATAATTAGTAAAAATACAATTACACTCTTAATAATTGTTACCAAAAATTACAACATAAATATATTAATAAATATATATAAATAAATATATTATAAATAATTAAACATAATGCGCGTACGCGAGTTTAAAACGCATTTCAGGTAATCTGTTATGTCTTGGACTTTACAGCACAATTTCGAAAATGCCGCTTTAGTTTAAAGATATGATGCGACTCGAAACAAAACAGCACAACTGTCATTTTTGACAGCGCTCACATGGTCGGCGTTATCGCAAATTGGCGCGTGTCATGACGTCATCTAGACCGATTCACGGGACATCGTTATCGCGCTCACACTAATTCGGAACGGGTGTTAGCACGCTCAAATCGATTACAGCGCAACTCGTAACGCTCCCTTTGATCGCTAGCTAGTCTAAAGTAAGGCCAACGAGACGAGATAAAAATACGTAAACAACCTGACCTTTACCGAGTTACATTACGATAGCGAGCGATTATTATCACTGTCCTTATCTCACACACGCAATAATGACGTCAGTCTGCCTGTCGTTGTGTGATTCGTGGTAAAGGAAAGCGGTCGGTACAGTAGCTATCAACATTTGGTCCGCACTTTTTGTGAACAAGTTCATTCCTGTTTGGATTGCGTTCTAAGTGACACGAATTTTTGGTACCCGTATTAGTTTAGATTTTTGTTGTTATTAATCCAGTATTGAAAGTTTTTCTTGTTGATTTTTGACTGGTGTTAATTTTAATTAGGGAATCACAGCCTGGCAGCTCTAGACAACCTTTGAAAGATATCAATTCACCACGAAGAACGGCTTTATTTAAATAAAAATGTTATGAACCCCTGAAAATTTGTCGTTGGCCTTACTTTAGACCCACCCTCTAGTACTTGAGACTTATTAAATACAAGACGCGCGCCCGATGAGATTTCCCATCGGCAAAAATGACAAACTTCCATACATCTTTCAATTTTATATTTTCTCTTTTTTTTTCTGTTTGCTGTGTGTAAGATGATACCTATGGCTAGAAAGAAAGTGACTACCAAGACGACGACTAATAGAGAACTATGGAAGAAAAAATCTCTTCAAAGTGAGAGTGAACAGGCTTCTTCTGGGTAAGCTCACTCCACCGTCGACTATGTCTCTGTCACCACTGACGTAGACTAGAGTCAAGAGCAAACCCATCTTAGATTTTTTTTTTTTTTAATTAATAAGAAATGTTGTTACAACCCTCCATAATTTGGGATCAGGGCAGGAAAATATTGTTGATGTTGTGCAATGTAAGTATATAATATTAGGTAACTGTGTCTTTAATATTTGTTATTGGTTTAATCTTTTTTTGTTTCAACATTAAAGACTTATATAACCCGCGCGGATAAAGAAACAATCTGTAAATGGCGGACGGTCTCATGCTATCTCGCTCATATCGTCGCTCTGTCTATACTCGCACAGCGTGGTACTATGTACAAAAAAAATATCTGCTTGGATTAGCAATAGCATTCACGCAGACTCGACGCGCTCCATTTAGTTAAATTTAAATTCTGTTTTGTTACTAGATACTGTTCTAATATTTGTTGATTTTATTAAGAGCCCCCATCAGTACAGCGGTCTAAAAACAAAAATTGAATTGTTTTTTCAGCGTAAATTTCTCAATAACTTTAAGATATCTGTATATTTTTTAATGCACAATTATTCATCACCTATTTATCCAGTAAGCCCAGGAATTTAAATGTTGCTAAGTAGGTACTCAATATAAATTACAAAAAATAAAAATCTAACACACGTTTTCACGTAAGCACGAAACACCAGGTTTTTCAAATTCTTTTTAGCTTACTGGTAGCAAATAACAATCTGAGAAAAATCTGAAATACTGGGCATATCGTATATTAGTAAGTCAACTATTTATTTTTTTAAAGTTTAATGAATTAGTACCTACTTTAAAAAAAATGTGACCCGCGTTGAAAAAACGCAATAAAATCATGTGCAAAACCGTCGTCTACGCGTATAAATTGATTGAAAATATCAATAAGTGTTAGCCATTTTATTTGAGATGTTTAACTATAAAACTCAATTTTTATATTTTATTTTTGACTACTTAGATAAGAGAGCTACCACATTTTTAAAAGTTGAGTAATAAATATTTATTTAAATATAAAAATACACATATAAGTATCTATTACTATTTTATTGGTTTCCTATCTATTTACACATTCTTTCAAGTTTTAAGTTTTAAGTAATCAAATTTGCCATATTTTTTTAGTATTTCATTTAAGCTGTACACAAAAACAGAGAATCGAACTTTAGATGAAAAGTCTCTTCATACATTTTGCTTACGACTACTTACACTGTGCAATGTCGCTTCAACCAATTTGCCGTCAGCCAAATTCATTAAGACATGTCGGTTCAACCCTTTTCACTGCAACTGTTACTTTAATTACCATCTAATTAACACAACTTTTTTTTTCATTCCTAATAATTATAGTAATTATTCACCCATTTCAATACTACAACCTCTTAACTTACTATAAATCTGTCATTATTATCTTGTATCATCAACCAAGTTATATAAACTCCTTTCAAAACCTGAGACATCCAACAACTCATTAAGAATGTTCATCGTTGCTTAAGCCAACTTGCCTGTATCGTTAATAAAACCCAATTGGTAGTTAAACAAAATAGCCTATTCCTATTATTATTGAGTAACGTCGATTCAATCATTTTGCTTTCTCCTGCATAAGTACTGTAAAGTCACTTAAACCATTTTGCCTGCTGCTGATTAGTGACAATGTTGGAAGTTGAATCATTTTTCCTTACTCTAAAAATAAGGCGATACAGATCATTTTGTATTAAGCGACATTTATCTTGGAACTCATAACTGTTTTTTTATTGAAAATTTTACAAAAACATTAAGGGATTTTTTTGCAATGAAGTTTTGCGATCCCCATTAAAGTAAGAGCAGTAGTTTTTTCATAACGATTTTTTTTTCCAAATTTAGAATCTTTAATCTTTAAAGTTCGTAAAATGTCGCTTCAAACAAATAGCCTTTCACACCTCGATATAATAAAAGGTAACCGGACACAGATAACTAGCATACATTTTTATTGTAGTCAGATAAGGCACCGCTGATTAAAACTTTATTGAAATACCTGGGTTACTGACCGACCCCTTGACAATTCAAAAATGCGTGTAAGTAATTGGTTTATTTAAAATAAATGCTTTGAGTTTGAAACTTTTTTATTCATCGCCAAAAATCTGGGGAGTTTGTTGCGCCACTTCTTCTCCCCAGCTAAGCACTAGGAAGTGGTGAAGGGCGGGCGTTTTGGGGGGCTGTCTTATGTTCAAAAGTGCTGATTCTCAGCCTAGTTTGAATATATGAATCTTGTTTTTTTTTAACGATTAAGGAGACCATTTGTATTTATGAAACTGGTCCTTTGATACGCGTTTAAGATATTGGATGTATTGTAGTTACTGAAATAAATGGACGATGATTTGGCTTTTTTCCATAGACCAGGGCCCACAAAAGTGAAAAAAATTACGAAACACAGAAATTACAATATTATTGTAGACTTGTCACTACAATTTACATAAATATTTGTAAAGTTTTCCGTTACAATTGTGTGGCTGAGAGTGTTGTGGTATAGGACCCTTATCATTTTTCATTTCAGAGGGATTAAATAATATCTGTTAAATTCGAAAAACACATTTATATTCAGTTATTCCATAATTTGTCATTAAAGCGAAGTGATTCAGAACTGACCAAACCCTTACTATGTCCCACCTATTTATTCACTTCGCGGAAATCCCTATCGTATGAAGTACCAACTGATTGAATAGTTGAATCATGAAAAGATAAAAGATAACTGTTGGACGCAACATTCAAGGCTTTTTGTTTGGCATACTGTATTTTACTATACTATCCGTAACATAAATAAATTTATCTATTTATAGGAAACTTAAAAAATGCATGGCAATCAATCGTAAGCTTTAAATAGCTTTTCCATTTTTGCACATACATACATACACTAACGCCTTTTTCCCGTGGGGGTAGGCAGGTAGAGGGGGTACTACAGAACCCCACCTGCTACGATCCTTACATACTCCTCTTCAATTTTTATAAGCTACAAATCAAATGCGTTTGCGATAAACATTATAATAAAACTAAACAAGCCTATTGCCACGAATCGGACACAAATCTGGACACCGGGTTGCTACTAACGATTTCCTAATGGAAAAACGCACTAATACTGCCTGGCTTGGGGGTCGAATCGAAAGACCAACGAGAGAGTCCTAATTAATTATTTGCTTAATAAAACTATTGCAATTCATCAATCGTTGGTAAATTACAACAGTTTATAGGGTGGCATCACATCGACACACAACTTGTCCCCATGGATTCAGTACACGATTCTGGACCCCTGTTTTGAAATTTTTCGTCTGTAATAAAAAATTAATAATTTCTGTTCCATACATTTTGACCGCGTAGGTATTGGACTTTTGTGGGAAACAGCTGATTTTTTTTTATAACCGGCAAAAAATGTCAACTTAGAGGGACCAGAAGCATGTACCTACTGAATCTATGATAACAGTTTGTGCGTGTGTCCTTGACACCCTGTTTTGTACCAAAATAAACCACACAGTTTCGACACTGGTCTTTAGGTATGTTATCACTGGTTATCTCACCTATCTGGTTATTGACCTTGTTGTCAGATTTGTGCCGGAGCCAGTCTTCATAGCCTTGCTTTATGGCAGTCACCATCACAACGAAGCTGAGCGGCAGTATGCTCGTGAATGGCGATACTGGACTGTCTGTGAAGAAAGAAAATTATAAATTAATAATAATAATAATTTATTTTTTTAAATCATGTCGCACTACATCCATTTGGTTAGTCCGTTTAGTTGGTGGTATTTGGTAATAATATTATTGGATATTTTGTGGAAGGGATGAGAGGGTGCTTTTTGGCTGAAACAATCTAGGAGTTGGTATCTATTAAAGACTATACCTACATACATTCTGAGAACCTATATTTCTGCCAATTAGACTAGGTAGGGACTAAGTTAGTTAAAGTCAATATTGCTAGGGGTAATCTAATTAAACTCACAGCCTAGCGCTGGACTATTGTCGCTGATAGGTCATGGCCCATCAAAGTATGAAACCCATACCCACGGCGTACAGATATGACAAAGGGCTGGATGTACAGAGAAATATTTGTAGTTTGCAATGGTATGTGTCGCATTATTGTGGGAATTGTAAATTATGGCAAAAAATAATAAAAACAAACTATTTTTATGTGAATGCACATTATGTGTTGTATCATATTTTATGGGTGATCACTGATCAGCTAGAATGTGAAGCATAAAAACCATATCCACGCCGTACAGAAATCGTATAAGGCTGGATTTAATAAGAAATATCTATAGTTTGCAATCACATGTGTCGCAAAAGTATTGGTATTGGACATTATGGAGAGAGAAAAAATGTTTACCCGCGGCGTACAAAAATGAAGTAGAACTCGATTTACACAGAAATATTTTAGTTTACAATGTTATGAGTGAATTACTGTGAGTATTTTGAATTATGGTAAAAATAATATTATTTTAAATGGATGCAAAATATTTGTGTATTTTGTATTTATGGATGAATAATTAGCGAGAGTGAAGTATAAAAACTATACCCACGGCGTACAGAAACAACATAAGGCTTTATTTACTGAGTTTATAGTTCACCTAGAGAACGATTTTGCTCTTACATTTATGTATTATCAATTAATTAAGGTAGCTTGTAAAACTAGGGAATTGGGGGATAAGAAAATAAAATGCATTATTACTATTTTAGTTTTATTCGACATGATCTAAATCTAAGGGTATGGTCACATCGTCCAAAAAGGTGCATAGATCTATGTTCTTTTGATGTCTAGCCCAAGATAAAAAGTAGATTAAGCTTGTCATAATTATTATGCTTGTTGTTATCGCAACGGCAAACGAAGGACTGCGAGGGGCGAGGTGAATTCTGCGCGAACAAAGCTTTTCTATCTGGTTGTGTGACAGAGATAGCATGTTGATACTGCTAACTGACCGCGCAGAGTTTGCGGACGAGTGTTACGATATTTATTCGACTGAAAGTCAACTACTTACCACAAAGTAAAAATTGTACATTTAAAAATATGTTTATTAACAAATCTTTTCAATTATTTTTACGTGTTCTCCCATCGATTTTCAATAAAATATTTACATACAATAAAAAGAGGGTTATTATTGGGGCTAATATAAGGTAATTATTAGGGCTATAATTTAAAATTGATACGGTATTTGTACGAAAACTTCTACCAACAGGTCAGATATGGGCCATGACCTTTAGTCGAAGGAGTTGGATGGAAATATAAACATTTTTCATTTCGTTTAAAAGCGATTGTAAACCAATTCGACCTCGCGGGCCTGCGGGCGGTGAGTAATGGGTAGCTCACCGTCTGATCAGGACCAGGCCCGTGCTGGAAGGCGCGTACGTGTTCCACGCGCGCCTCAAAGAGATGTCAGCATCGAAGAGGGGGCCCACTAGGGCCCAAGCCTGCCGGGAAAGCGGGATCATCCAAAAGGGGTACCGCTGACCCGGAACATAAAGGGCCAAGGAAGGAACACGGGTGGGTTTTAGTCAGTAAGAGTCTGACACTCCCTTCCGCTCCACCCAGAGCGGGAGGGGTCATTTGATGATTTCCCATCCTCAAAAAAAAAAAAAAAAACCAATTCGACCTTGACTTAATATCATGTGATTCAGTTGAATAAATTAAAAGAATAATGACATAGGAAGGTCCTCGAACGAGTTATTACAGTTATCCGTCCCTTGATTTAAAATAGTAGTCTAAAAAAAAGAAAAAACAGGTCACTTGAGCCTGTAATTTTCACTTTAGTCTACAATCAGTACATAAATAAATGAAATTATACATAAATATTATAAATTAT
Source organism: Brachylomia viminalis (assembly GCA_937001585.2). NCBI lineage: Eukaryota > Metazoa > Arthropoda > Insecta > Lepidoptera > Noctuidae > Brachylomia > Brachylomia viminalis. The sequence continues at coordinate 3,905,515 of OW443302.2, read as the reverse complement.
GAAAAGCGTGGTGTTAAATTAATAGCCTTCCTCAAAAAGTGGGTTATCAAATGCAAAGAATTTTTCAAATCCGACTGGGTAGTTCCAAAGATTAGCGCGTTTAAACAAACCAACAAACAATATCTTCAGTTTAATTATTGGTATGGGCGAATTTCACCCAAACTTTTATACCTAGAATAAGTCTTGAATAAATTTTGAATTTTTGACAGGTTTTCGATATTAGAACTATCAGACGTCATTTTTTTCCATGGATAAAAGATATCTGACTTTGATACAATCAGCCTTTTGTATATTTAGAATAGAAGAAGTCTGTGAACCAGTCGAATGCATATCCATCTAGACGTTGCTTCAATGAGGAACGCTGAAGAAGTACCTACTATCTCTTCAGCAGCAGTGGCGTGATTATAAAGGTTCAAAGTGGTACAGTCAGTTCGTACTCGGGCTCAGAGGTCTGCTAAGCCAACAATGCACCAGCCTCTGCCGGCGAGAGGATTTTAAAATAACTATAATGCTAAAAAGATAGCGCGGTGGAGTCTTGTGCGTCCAAAGTTAATACACCATTCCTCAATTCATTTAATAAAATTTGCTAATACTACAAAGGTCAAGAGAAAAACCAACCAAGCCAATTCGAGGTGGGGTGCTAAATGTATTGAGCTCGCTTCGCTCGCTCTTGCAAACCGGGTTCTCTTAATTCTTAAACTTTACTACCTATGTCGACAAAGTAACTCTTATTTCTGTACCTTTAATCAAAAGAAAATCTATCTCATCCGAGGCCCCCGCCTCGGATAAGATAGATTTTCTTTTCTCTTCTTCCTAGCTCTAGCTTTTCTTGCTCTTCTTGCTAGAACTGCATTTTGGAACGAACTTCTATTAACGCGGCTTGCGGTAGGAGTAAACTGGTAGAAATTGTCACGTAACGAAAAAGCGTTATGCCTCCCCCATGCGACTTTCACTCTCTCTCTTGAGATTCATGGTTTCAGAGGGTAGGTACTAAAGCCGGTAATGAGGTCAAAATGAAAATCTAAGACGGTGATGGCAATATTATATACGTGTGTGTGGGTGCGTGCCAGTATCGCATAAGGAACTTTGTTCCCGATCGCAGAGGTGTATTGTTTTTGTCGTCATTCTTAAATTTCTCATTGAAAAAGAATGAATCCCAAAAACCGCATAGTGCAATACTAGATGTGGTAGACACTTCTTGACTGTCTGGCCCATGTGTCCCTCCCAGAAAGAAATCCTGTATCCGCTCTTAATTAGATAGATAACGTACAACCAGTTTCAAGTTATTTGTTTATTTAATTTAAGTTTGTTTGTCAGGTGTTTAAATCTTGTTATTTGTAAATTGAAGCTCTTTAGGTCTATCGATAAGATCAGTCAGCTTAGCCTCAATAATAAATCAAATAAAGTACTCTGCCAAAATATTGTTTAACGTTAATAGCAAAACTATATCGGACACATTACACTTGATAAGATAACAATACAAGTATATCGTAATATGTGAACACGAACACAATAATTATACATATATATAATAACTGACCACATGCGTACTATTATCTATTGATTAGTACCGAAATGATTTATCTACATAATAATATGCTTCATTTTATACTGATCTCCCGGAAATTCTTTCAGTTCTGTGATATGGTATCATAGTTTCAAGTTCGATGTCATGTTTTAGCTAGATGTGCAATGCCAGAGTACCGTACTAAATATCAAGTAGGTACCTAATTACTGAACGCATTAAAAACGTATGTTACTCTTGGTAAGAAGTAGTTACAGCATTCGTCTGATATTTATCCGAATTCGCATTCATTGTGTAAAACGTCGGACTACGACATTCGCACTGAATTGATTGATGATTGATGAAAAACACGATGGGTTGATTTAAGAATATTCCAAGAACATTTACTCCCAGTCACAAAGCAACTTGACTGCGTTTAAAGCACGTTGCACTGTGATTTGAACCAGCGGCCCATCATTCCTTAAACAGGATTCTAGTACTGATAACGACTATCAAATTTGTACCAATCTTCTGATATATATGTCGTTAATGGATATCATACATGATTTATCGTTTTGCAAATCATTCTTAGGGAGCGACCACACTTATCGACGCGGAATCGGCTCTAGCCGATCACGCATCATATCACCACGCTTGGTTTGTCGGATTAAGTTCGAGGCAGTATCGAGTCGCGTCGTCCAAGCTGAAAAGAGGAGAATGACTTCTGATGAATGACTATTTTTCGCTTTGATTACAATATCAAATTCGTTCTTTTTTTTAAGAAAACTTTGCCCCAATCTAGGAATTTCTCCTGTATTGTGGGTGCGTTTACAAACATTTAACTCACATACATAAACAGCCAGACCCGGAACAACTACTTGTAGGTCATACAAATATTTGTTCCGTGCGTGAAACAAACCCGCGACACGCAGCGCAGCAATCAATCGCTTAACCACTGCGCCAACCGTGCCGTGCCGTGCCGTTCTGACCGGCTCAAGCCGATTCCGCGTCAATAAGTGTGTCACTCTACAATTTATGTTGATAATTTAGAAGAGCCAGCCAATGGAAAATATGAGTTTGGTTCAGAATGTAGGTTAAAAAGGAATAAGCCAGCTAACTGCCAATCGATGGTATATTTGTGTAGAGCGACTGTAACGAATCGTCGGCACAGTCGCTCTACACAAATATACCTTTGTCTAATTAATTGAACGAACAAACTTCCCTATTCATTTTATATACAAATTATAGTGTTCTTTGATCGCGACTTATGAGTCTACCAGGTATTCCGATCGATTATTTACTACACAGAAAAGCTTAAACTATTATAAAGCTTTGAAGTGCAAAACTTGAGCGAACCTGGCTTAATGAAATGATTATAAAGAAGACGCTGGTATTCTGTGCCCATTTCACCTGATTATACAGGATGGCAGGGACGTGCAAACTGTAGCCAAGGATTCAATTGTTTTTAATAGCCGATGGAAAATTTCTACGTAGAGGGGTTAAGAATCATGTACTGAATCCATGGTAACAGGTTGCTCGTTGATGTCTCTGCCACCCTGTATAAAAAGGGGATGAAACTCAAACGGAACATTTCAGGCCAGAACACCAACATTCAACATAAACAACAGGCTATATTTTCCAATATTTTTTGAAAAAGTATTTTTTAACATATTATCAAACTTTTGATAATTATTACTTATATACGTATATAGTCTGACTTCAGATTGTGTTTTTAACAGAGTTTAGTATTGCTTCGTATTTTTAAAGTTTAGATTTTTAAGTATTAGCCGCAAGTTGATTTTTCATTTTATTTGGTATTATTTGTGAAACCACTATTGTTTTGGGGTCACCTGTAAAGATAGTGTGCGTAAGTTTATTAAATAAATAAATTCATTGAAATACACCAACTTATAAATGATAAACCAAATAGTTTTCGCAAAAATAGCAGCATATTTTTAGCAGTCCTGTTTCAGTGTTTTTATGGACATGAGTAAGGCGTTTGAGCATGTCAGTAATGACAGCTTATCGCTTAGTTTTCAGATACGGAGTCAGAGGAAAAGCGTACGACTGGCTGGAGTCACATTTATTTGATGGAGTACTGGCAGTGGAAATTTCAAGTTATAATGATCAATCCAAAACGAGTGTTATTTCAGTCTTCATATTTGATAAATAATTATTTATTGCTTGCCACAAGGCAGTATTTTAGGTCCACCGTTGTTCTTGCTCTACATAAACGACTTTCCAAATATTTTGAATCATAAATGTGTACTTTTTGCGGACGATACTACTATTATATTAAAAATCAACGATAAAAACACCTACGAGCAGAAAATAAACATGGCCCTCCAAACGTCTATAGAGTGACTCACAAGTTAAAGGTCGATATTAATCAAACAAAATGTATGCAATTTCATACATACCGAACAAAACCATTGAACTTAAATGTAGAATATAATGGGGTCGCCCTGACAGAAACTGACTCAGTAAAATTTCTTGGGATATCTTTAGATAAACTTTGGTCTTGGCGACACCATATAAATGACGTTTGCGGTTGAATGAAGGGCAGGCGTTTTGGAGGACTGTAATTTTGATGTTTAAAAAGTGCTAATTCTCAGCCTAGTCAAACTAGGCTAAAAATCAGCACTTTTTAAAAGATATAAATGATGATAAATGACTTTTGATTTTTTATTTTGAATGAATAGTTTTGTCTACCCTCTGGAGGCGTATTAGCTACGAGATATCTCGTAACGCCGCAATTACTGCATATCACGGCTATATATCCTCCATTTTGCGGTAAGGTATCATTCATTGGGGTCGCTGTGTGGAATTGATCAAGCATTCGTGATGCATGAAAAGTGTTTAAGCTATATGTTCCTATTTGGACTAAACACAAAAAAAAACCCTACCATTTTTTTTATTTAAGCATATTTAACAAAATATATTTATTGATAAATGCTTTTATAGTGTAGGTACTTGAGTTCCTAGATTATAAGTTGTGAATTAAAGTATACGCGTCATAGTAGTAGTAGTGTAGTGTCATTTATGAATTAATTGTTACCAAATTGTATTGAATTTAATATCATTTACTAATCGCATGCATTATTCAAGTTAATTTCTTAAATTATTATTGAAATTTACGCGCCGACATTATGTACTTAATTATTTTATGTTAAGAACTTTCTGTATGTACCATTTGTATGCAAATAAATGATTTAGTTTTTTTTTTTACTTAGTGCCTATTGTTGATTGTTTTTAGTTTATACGCTGAGTTTATAAAGTACTTATCGTCGGACTGGATGAAACATATTATCGGTAATAACGTAGTTCTTATCATAACATTACATTGACTAGGGCTTTTCCAAAATTTATATAGATTATTAGGTATGATAAATTATTAATTTCTGTTATTTTAATATCTAAGGCTATTATTTTGTTCCCAGCGATAAGGCCGTTCAAGACGATACTGGCAGTTTTTTTTTTAGTTTTGTCGGAACTAGTAATTTTTGAGCAATAAGAAAAATACGTGCAATAATTTTAAACGAATTGAACCTACACGAATTTGGAAACAAACGGTAGGTATAAAATACCAGCAACAGTGTGTGTTCAATAAAGAAAAACAATTACCAAATACACAGTCATGTAACCCTTTTACAATGCTATAATAATAGTTCAATTAAGTAAACACAAGCGACAATAATAGGAAGTTGAAGGTGCAAGTATTCCCACGTTTTTCCTCGAAGTAAAACATAAATGATTCAGGTTACTGGAACGGTAACATCTAATTTAGCATGACTATATTCAGATTATCATTTTGACAGGCGAAAAAATTGTAACGACAAACATACTGTTGGAATTGAACAATTTAATTTCTGCTTATTTTTACAAAATTAAGTCGTATTTATTGATTATGTATTCGGTTCATAAAGGAGGCCTGCGACTTTCTGATGACTGCATTATAGTTAGTCCACGGTAGGTACTATAGTTGCAAAACTTCTGAAAAATTCTGAATAATTCCGGAATACTTCTGGGAAAGTTTCTTTAAATCAGAATTATTCAAAATGAATATAATTAAGTTTTTTTTTTTGCTGAAAAATCGTATTTTGCATCGATCGTCGTTCGTCGCCGCCGCTGCCCCTCTATGCGCCGGCGCCAGCCGCTGCGCTCCTCGAGTCGTGCGTGCAGGCAATGGCGGTGCGGGGTGCGGTAAGACGGGAGATGCTCCCCGGAGAAGTTTTCCCTCGCCCCGCGAGAAAGATTCGTGCCCCGCAATCGAATGTTTCCGCGGAATATTTCGCCTGAATAATTCAATGGGAATAAACGTGTTTGTTTGTGGTGTGGTGGGTGAGTTAATTATTGTTCAGTGGCACATACGTAAGTAAAATATAAATGTTTATTTTATTATAAATGGAATTGATTAAGTATATGTTGATATTTTTATAGGTAGATAATTATGTTAGCCTGCGATTAACAGGATTTTAATTCATTTGTTTTTAGGTCGGTACCTACTTATTTCGAAATCGAATGCTATTTTGGAACGAAGTTCCTTATCGCGCGTTGTGAAAGGGGGCTAGACGGAAAATATTCTTACGAAAAGTTGTCACGACACTTTTTACCCGACACTTTTTGCGCGACGCAAAGGAGGGTAATGTGTTTATTACCATGGAATGGAATGGAATGGAATGGACGACTGGACTGGAATGGAATGGAGTGCTGTGGAGTGGAGTGGAGTGGGGTGGAGTGGGGTGGAGGGTCGAAAATCGCTTGAACCTTTTTTTTAACCTGCTTTTTTTTAACCCGCATGCCATATCCCCGTCACGGGGACAGCGGGACGTGATTAAATTTACTTCCCGTTGTCCCCATAGTGTATATTCTTTGTCCTCTTAAATCTGCATTCTGTTGTAAGCTTAGTTTTTACCATGGGAAAAAGAAAAGGGAAATAAAACAAAATTTATTTATATGTAGGTATTCGAATTATAATTTGAGGTAAAAAAAACAAATAATAATTAAATTTGCACAAATAACACAACTTGAGAATTATAAATATAATTGACTGCCAGTGGTCACTCGCTCGGCTCGCACGCAACGCAAGTTTCGCGGGCGGCAGGGACACGCATGCGCAAACGGCACGGCGCCCGGCCCCCCGCGCCCCGCTCCCAGTCGCGCTCGCGCTGCCCATGACGCGACGTTGTGTGTGCTTGAATTGATGCGACGACGTGCACTCACAACCATAAACTTAATATACCTACCGCTCACAACATAACTAAAATAATCTATTTTACAACTTCCAAGCGCGAAATAGGTAGTAAGGTCGATTTTCCTGGTTTTTTTTTGACAGTTGAAATATTCCCAAAGCTTCGGAATATTTCCGAATACTTCCGAAGTATTCAACGGGAATGATTCGGAATTTTTCCCGCCAGCATCTATAGTAGGTACCCACCAAAAAAAAAATACAAAAATAAAATTTAAATTGGTATTTTCCTACCTATTATCAAAGCTAAACCTGTCCTTGTTAACAGAACTTGTAAGTACCTAACCTAGCTATACTATAATAATAATAACTAATACTCTAACTAAGTAAATACGGGTGACATACCTAAATAAAAATAACAAAAAAAAATATTTATTACATTTGGTAGGTAGGTACCTACCTAATTAATAATTAAGTAGGTACATATTGGTAGGCGTGCATTTCTTTACCTTTCGATGTACTTTGGCAGTGTGAAAAACTAAGGTTCGGATCCTTGTTATTATTTAAGCAGCCGAATGCGATGCAATACGCTTTTGCCCGCGGCGTGTAAGTGAGTATCGAACTAACGTGCGACCCCGCCGGCCAGCGCGCAGCAGCCCCACTGAATTGGTCCGCCACGTACTTGTAAAGCTACAAGTACCTAAAATGTGGAGTGCGTGTTAATTTATAGCCTACAGACTGAGCAGACTTATAAGGAATATCTACTTATGCAAAATGTGAACAAAATCTATCCGGTAGTCTTTGCGTGATGCTGGAACATACGAGGGGAGGTCCAAATGTTCGTGGAATGGAGGGGATGGAGTGGGGATAGGTGCGCTTGCTTAGTGTCATACTAATTGGGTACTCATCATTAGTATTATCATTTGAGTTTCAGCCCTATTGCGTCATTCGTTAACAAACACTCGCCTGCTAAACAAGTCAATCCGGAAGAAAACTGAAACTATGGAGAAAATTTAACACCGTGCTGTGATAAAATTCCTTACCAAGCAAGGAAAGAACACTCAGACCATTTTTAATGAAATGGAAACCGTTTATGGGGAACAGTGCCCTAGTAAATCAATGATTTACAAGTGGCATAGTCTCTTTAAACATGGTCGGTAGTCGATTGAAGACGACCCCGCTAAGGATACGACCCCTACTGTTTTTTAGGATTGTGAGGAGATAATACTGATTGATTACAAAGAAAAGGGAAGGACCATAACCGGAGAATACTACGCAACGATATTAGAAAAATTAAAGGAGGCCATCAAGGAAAAACGTCGAGGAAAATTGACCAAGGGTGTGTTGCTCTTGCAAGACAACGCGCCGGTTCACAAGAGCAGAGTTGCAATGGCTGCTCTGCACACGCATGGCTTCGAATCACTATTCCACCCACCCTACAGTCCAGATCTGGCCCCTAGTGATTTTTATTTGTTCCCCAATTTCAAAAAGACTTAAGGGGAAGGAAATTTTCCGACGACAGTTGGGTAAAGGAGGCAATTTTGGCTCATTTTGAGGCAAAAGATTTTTTTTTTTTTTACGGTCGTTTAGAAAAAATAATTCATAGATCTAATAAATGTATTAAGGGTGATTATGTTGAAAAGGAAAAATAGATTTATTGTTTCATTTTATTTAAAACGCTTTCATTCCACGAACTTTTGGACCGCCCCTCGTACATTCAGATAAATATTTTTTTTTTTTTGCCATTAGTATCGTTCCCAGACCAAGCAAAAATAATTGAAAAAAAAATACAGTTGACTTCGCTACGATTTTATTATACATATGTATAGAAGATAAACCAAATACAGGCCTTTTGAATAGTCCAGGAGTCGGTCAGCCAGAAAGATGAAGCTAATTACCCATTCCCAAGCGCAGTAGGTTCATATGGAGAAGAATGGGCTAGAAACTCCACAGACACTCTTGCTTTCAATATAAATACATATCTACCCAACCTACTGAACTTATAACCTGGCAACCCTAGACTAAAGTTTTACAAATTGATACCAATTACTAAGCGCTAATTATTCGTTCTAATGGAGTTCTCATACTTTATTATGCAAAAGGCTTACTAATTACGTCATTAAAAATGGCGTAGGTAAGGGGTTTCAGAATTTCTAATAAATTGATTGTAATTACTACTAGTTGAAAGGTAGTTATTTTCTTTGTCCGCTTTGTGAACACTATCATGCAGTGGTCTTTTGGTACGAAAATACTGATATAACACCAGTAGCGTCCTATCACGATGTCTTCCGCACTGGACCCGCGTGGTAGATTACCTCCCACTCCCTCACACTGAAAGACCTCTTTTCAGTAAGAGGGAGTGGGAGGTAATCAAGTAAATCGAATTTGCGAGTCGCAAAAGTGGTAATATAAAAAAAAATAACATTACGCCTATTATCCCGACGGGTTAGCCAGAGGTATACCTATTATAGTGCACCCACATTACGCCAGTTATGTCGAGCCTACTGCCATCTACCGGGCACAAATCCAAACTCCGGGCTGCCACTGAGAAATTCCAATAATATTACACCCCATGCCGATTCCGGCTACGGTGACTGTTTCTAACGAATATAGGCTACGGGCATGTGCTCTGGTGTGGCTAAAGTAACCTATCTTAGTAGTGACGGTACGTGCACAGTGCGGACACGTTACAATACCATTATGGTAATGGCATTGTATGTACTTACTCCAATGAAATTATTTTGTTTAATGTATGTATCTATGTATTAGTATTTATTCTTGTATTTTATAGTAATTTCCGAGCTATCAATTTATAGCGAGTTTATCTCTGCATCACCCTAAGGTTGACTGGTAGAAAATGCCTCGGGCATTAAGTCCGCCTTTGTACAGTATTTTTTTACTTGTGCATAAAGTTTTAATAAATAAATAAATGGGGAAATTCCAATAACACCTGGGACCTAGGAATCGAACCCAGGACCTCATGCCATCTCTCTAGCCACTCCTCAAAGAAGTCCCCTCTTTGAGGAGTGGCTAGAGAGGCGCCACGGCGTCCTCACCTTCCGCCTGACGCAGGTCCTCACCGGACACGGTTGTTTCGGGAGGTTCCTGTTCCGGATAAGGCGGGAGGAAACGCCCGGGTGTCACCATTGTGTGGATCGCCCGGAGGACACGGTGGAGCATACGGTGGAGGTCTACCCGGCTTGGGTGGAGCACCGCCGTGTCCTCGTGGAGGCGATTGGCGGTGGCGATCTCTCGCGTCCGGCCCTGGTCCAGGCCATGGTACGGAGCGAGAGGGGTTGGGAAGCCGTCACCTCCTTCTGCGAAGCAGTAATGCTCGCGAAGGAGGAGGCGGAACGCGTGAGGGAGAGGCAAAATTTGCGCCTTCACACCCCTAGCCGCCGCAGGAGACGCGCTGGGCAACGGGAATCGCAAGCTGATTCCCGGCCACCGTAGGCGCGGGCTTGCGAACGGCGAGTAATGGGCAACTTGCCGTTCGATAAAGACCAGGCCCGGGTCGATGGCACGTTGTGTTCCACGCGCGTCTCAAAGAGATGTCAGCATCAATGACGGGGTCCGCTAGGGCCGATGCCTGCCAGGGTTGCGGGAAAGTCCGAGAGGGATACCGTGGCCCCTGGCACAGGCAACTGAAGGAACACGGGTGGGTTTTAGTCAGTAAGAGTCTGACACGCCCCACCGCTCTACCCAGAGCGGGAGAAATTATTTGATGATTCCACACCATCACAAAAAAAAAATAGGACATGCATGGCATGGGATGCACCGCAGTAGCACTTGCGGCCCCTAGACCAACGAGGGAGTCTGCGAATATGTGTAAGGCTGTAAGTAAATTCTCGACTCACCAATAACGACAGCGATAATAGTGACGCTTAAGAAGTAGAAGTTGACGACTCTCCGAAACTGCTCAGTGAGGTTCTTGGGCAAGAACCAGAGGAGGGTATATTTGGAGGTCTTGATCTTGTTGTGCTTCTTCTTGTCGCCTTCGATGGAGGCCCCCACATCGACCTGTCGCGTCTCCGTCGTCGCTGACACTTTGTTGCCCTGTGCAGATAAAAAAAAAATATGTTACAGCTTTTTATCCGACTACGGCAAAGCCAAAGAAGGGTTATGATTTTAACAGCCTATGTATGTTCAACTGTTCCTCATAACTCTTAAACTACAACTTCGTATTTTGACAAACGAGGCATCGCTGGAAGCGTAATGTTGTTCCACGGGCTATATGATGTCACATAAAATCATGTAATTAAAGCATAAATCGTACAGATTACGTATGACTCCGGTTATATGAAAACCGATGTTATTTTTATTTTGTCTGTCCGTGATGTGTTGATTATGCCTTATTCGTTGGATTATTTTAACTTTGGGATGTCCGCGAGCACCGTTTAATAGTGTTCGCCCCAGGACCATTTTTTGCTAGTGTATGACAAACAAGGAGAACTTATGTAATAGTTGTTGTACAGTAGTGGTTATTTACATAGGTGATGCTAACTGGTGTGGTTGTGATGGATGACGAACTGGCAGCTTAAATTCGCTTGACTTTGATATTTTAATAAATTTTATTTAAAGATTAGTAGGTACATACTATGAAGAATATTAAAAAACAGAACCTACCATTGGTTTGAATTGTCAACCTAGCAGGTGGTATCCATGCGAGACATAAATTAATGTCCAGCTTTCGAATTACCAAGTGTATAATTATTAATTACATGGCTGATACGAAAGTTTCAATGGTAACATAACAAATCTCATAAATTGGTATCAAATATAAAATGGTAAAAGTCATTGACATAATATCTTTAAAGTTCTTCAATTGGACGACTTAAATAACTTTTTAAGTATACGTTTTCAAAGAAAGTCAAAAGGCTAGTGATACCTTAATTTGGGGCGGGACAGTTTATAAAAGCACGAGTCATTGACATAATACCTTTATGTTCTTCAATTGGACGACTTAGATTTAAATAACTTTTTAACTAAGTATACGTTTTTAAAGAAAGTCAAAAGGCTAGTGATACCATAATTTGGGGCGGGACAGTTTATAAAAGCACGTCATTTTTTTAATAACCGCTACCAAAAAAATTAAACGAGCGCCGCCGCGCCGCGGTGAAGGCCAATTTTAGGGTGAAGGTTAGCAGATAGACGTACGTAACTACTAATAAGACTAAGTTATCTGCAGTCACAAAACCTACCTAGTAAGACATGTTCCTTAGAGAACTGCGGTGTCTTTTCTTGCCCCAAAAATTCCAAAACTAAATTAGGAAATGCGAATTCTTATTTGCGTTCCGTCACTTGAAATTCAGTCCAGCAACAAGTTTGGAAAGTTATTATTTTCTTCTACTAATCCTCTTGCCCAGACTCGTGTTTTCATAACAATAAATATTGCTGTTGCTTTTATTATTCATATAGGAACGTATACAGCTTTTATGAAGCGCTGACAAACCTTACTTAAGTTGTCAAAGAGAAAAATACCGTTAGAATGTGTTTAAATATGCATGCTGCCATCAGCACCGTGGGACATTACGCAAAATGAAGTGTGAATCCAAGGTCATCAATCGATAAATATCGACTCTGACTTTGATATTTTGAGTTTTGTAGGCATTTTTTAAACCACTTTATTTATATCACGTCACAAAAGTAAGGATAATTTTCCAATGAAAGTGGAATAAGCTGATTTGAAATCACTTTGTAAACCGGTTAATTATGCTCGATGGGTGTCGACTGTGGAGAAATGAGAGTTGGACCCAGGTTTTAAACGAGGCCTTAGCTTCAGAGACTACCTTCGAAAAAATAAAATCATAGGGAGCTTATGAGAGAGCGTGGCTGTTAGCTCGTGAGATCCGTGTAGGAACGCATTTTCGGTTCTAGGAAATAGCAAGGCGGATGATCGGCAGTTCTGTGGTAGTTTTACAAAGGATGGGCAGTACCATTTAACGTCATAAAGCTGTCAAGCGTAATACGTGTTAATATGTAATCAGGAAGGTTGTTAAGTAAAAAACTATAACAATAACAGACCGAACGCATTTACGCATTAAATCAAATCGTTTGATTTTACGCTGTTATCTAAATTATTTTTTAAATCATATCATACGATATCCATATTATTCCATACCTTATGTATTTTGCTAACAGGTGTTTAATTCATTATTATCTCAAAAAGGCGGTGCAGACATTTGAAGTAAAGCTCAACGGAAAGGATTTATACAAAAGGACAAGATCGTGAAAGAAAGGCAGGATTAATCATCGTGAATATCCAATCCGCATCTAACAGAGATTAGAGCAGAAGTACTACAAATACAGAACAAATCAATAACAGCAAAGTGCGTAAAAAATTGGCGAAGTATTTAAAGATTATTGTGAGGACCGTTTAAGGCTGTTATCAAAATAGATGGACATATTGGAGTTAGATAACAAATCCAACCGCCAAGTTCAAATTTGGGTATCCCGAAGACACACGAGGAAAAGATCTTGTTCGATGAAAGATTTAAGTTATATATATGTAAGTTTAAATGGTACATACGATAAGTACATTGAGAGGTTTTTTTATGAAATAGTTTGTACTTATAGTTTTTGAGGATCTATCAATAATGTAGCAACATATAAAAGGCTTGCATTATGAAAATTAAAACTCTATACCTACATGGGATTTGACAATAAACTATTTATTAAGCTGTAAGACTATTAATACACGATTATGACATCGAGACATACTGAAAAACCTTTAAAATGTTTCTAAAGAAAATTAAACTACTAAGAAAATTTTAAAAAGAAAACATTACCTTCATTTGTCCATCGGATACTGAATTATGATAGACTAACAACGAAATAAACTATTTAATGGAACCCATTAGGTGGGCGCACCATATCGGTGGCCCACTGTTGACGTGCCTTCGGACAGCCGGCCAATGTCAGGATCGGCCGCCATCGACGCACCGCTGCAGGTAGTCGTGAGAAGGCTAGCATCTGACTGCAAATTAGCGCTTCCCTTGGCATTGGCTGAAGATTACCAGGGTCGATACTTTCAATGTGTTGTTGGTATAAGACTTTTATTTTTAACGATTATTCGGTTCAAACTTTTTTACTTAATAGTTTATCTTTTTTGCGTAATAGGTAAAGCATCTTTCTTTGCGGCTAGCTATAAGCTGGTTAAGCTATTAGAGGTCGTCCAATAAGCTCAGTCTACATTTGCTTGCAACAAACTAGGCCACTAGCGCCAGTTGCTTTTAGTGTTGTTTCATACATTTCGTAGGATTTCTACAGACACCCGTTGGTACGATTTCAAGTCGCGTGAGCTTTGTGGATATATCCATCAATCTTTTAAAATTAGCAGCTCGACAAACCACAATGATTTGACGTGGCTAATAATTCGAAGAAATAAAAAGCGATTGAGTGTTTTGATCGAAAAAGGTATGATCCGAGAAACTACTAGATTAATGGTCACCCCAGCCACTTTTATTTTCACCTAATTAAATGCAGCAAAATTTACTGAAAGTAAAGTGATTCTAAAGCTGTCAAAGTCACTTGCTTCTAAACAAAATAGATTAGTTAGTAACATATGGAATACAAAGTGGGCAATCTCTGATGATCATCAGTGCCATTAAAAAATACTTTGAATGCTTGCTATTATTTGTAAAGAGCTATAGGTATAAACATTTGTCAACTTTGTTGGCAGCAGATCAATAGATAGGCGTTTAATTTCATTGCAATTCACTAAGCTTTTACGTAAGCTGAAGAAAGTGGAATTGTATTAAATTACTCATAAGAATCAAGAGCATGAAAGAGCAGTGGTGGCCCAGTGGTAACGGCCACGACTTACGAGTTGTAGGTCGTTGTTTCGAACCCTAACAGGTGCTTTACTTTGTGAAAATTATTTCATCACCACTGCTCTCAAAACGGTGAAGGAAAACCTCAAAAATCAGCTTTGCACAAATCATTTGGATCATGTACCTCCTGATTGCGAGAAATTTTCGAAGACACGTGTAAAGCTTTGAAACAATCTCAAATCGATATAGTGCAGGCAAACTGAAATTAAATACCTACACACACCTACGCGAAACTATTCAATATTGTCATATTTCAAGGTCGCTCGTAGGTATTACCTACCTACATAAATTCCGCAATGCATTAGCGTTTGTAGTTATGGTTTCATAAGGGAGACCGATTCTAGGAATTAACCCTTGATGAGTTGATAGGTCTGGTTTATGAAGGGGCAACTTGGCTATTACAGACGACCATACGAAAACATGTAATAGAAGTAAGTTTAGGTAATGGGATCCTATCTTGCCGAGTGAGACCGAATTGGGGACAGTCGAGAGTCAGAAGCTGATGATCTATGCAGGTTGACTGATAGCGGCTGGATGAGATCCCAGGATCGAGTCGAATAAAGAGGCCTACGTCCTACGGCGCACTATTAGAGGCTGGTGCCGCATTATTACATAAGTTTAACATTTTAATAACTATTAATAAAGTTAGCCGTAATTAGTCGTTGTTTACTCAGAAATATAATAGAAGTTTCAATTGGGGGACTCCCAATCCCAAGTTCCAACTGATTTTATAACATTAACATCACTCATAATTACAATGATTTTATTAATGACAGCACACTTAGTACCTACACTGAAATGCACGAAACAAGTGCTCGACGGTGCACAGAGTGCGGTCGAACCACGAATCGATTGAATCACAGGTAGGTACATCAAGTAAGATGAGCTATGAAGTCGAAGACCAGAGGTGTCTTTAATTGCTTTAGTGGGCTTGTTAGTCCGTCACGCATACACGGCTCAACAGATTTGGATGAATTTTGGCTCATGGCATAGATGAGCCATGTCCTGGATTAACGCAGATAATTATTTTGTCTAGGTACATAAAGTACTGAATTAGTGCCCCTAGGATACGAGTGAAACTGCGGTCTAAGTATATACATAGGAACTTATATTTTATACATGGTTTTGAACACTAGGTGACTAGGACCTACTGGCGATCCCATAGAAACTATAAATAACCATATACATATAAAATGCGACGACTTATTTACTTGACTGTTTATCAATAGCAACATATCAATAAACATGGTAACATAATTAAGTACCTACTGCAATTATCGACGTGTCCTCTAATCTGATAAGATACACATTTACAATTTTTTCGCTTGTTTTATTTATGCTCCAAATAAACTTTCGATGAGCGCATTTACCTATTTAAAAAAATATTTGGAATACGTAAGCACAACTCATCACAACCTCTTCCGTGTTCAAGTAGGTACAAACTGCACAATTGTGCTGTAAGTAAAGTACCTACTCAATAAATCCTTTTACCTAATTGGTATATTTAATTCATAGAGACGGCACCATTGGTTCATTGACATCCGCGTACATCACCACGAATAAGATCGCTAGTAATAATTTTTAACTTACATAGCAGAAGGAGAAAACGTATGCCACCCACGAGAAAACGTACAAAACCACTCGATGCGTAAAGTTGTAAATAGTTACACCACACTGTCTCATTTTAATCACACTTGCTTCACATTTTAGACAAACATTCGCGTATGACCGTGTAAGTGAAACACAAATATAACAATGGGTGTTATACGGCTAAACTGATAGCGAAAACTATCTTATCGTGTTCAATACGATATCAATAAAAGTTTGACGACATGACACCGCGTGACGTCGGCCTTAGACCTTCCAAGTTTCACTTAGTTTTTGTCAGTCAGCTGTTATCGAAAAGTTTTAAAATAAAAATCATGGCGCCAATAACAGGTGGCATTAACATGAGACAGCATTGAAAACTAAGTACCTACTAAGTAGTTTGGTTCTAGGTTAAATTAATTAGAAAATGCATTAATATCGGACAGCTGTGGTTTGTTTACCTAATTACTTACGTGCTCCTTGACCTGTACATATTCTATTTTTATGAGCACTTGGTGTCAAGTACGACAATAGTTTTTTCATTACTCATACTCGGAAAGTAGGTCTGAACTGAAGTTGCCTGAGGTGCGGATTGAAAGTAATACTTTTCAGCCCTAGGGAGAATCGTTTTCAACTGACAGCTGTCAAATTATTTTAAAAAAACTAGTTCTATTTTCACATTTCTATGGAACCATGTTCCAACTTCTTATACAGCCACTCAATTACAGCGCGATGTAAAATTTAAATAACATAAAGTTAAGTATTAATTAAATATTATATATTTTTTTAATGACTTTATTATAATTTACTTTCAACGAATTCTTTAAAATAACATATTTTTGGGCAAAATATTGACCATTATTTTCAATGATGGAAATGAAAAATAATGGCTGATCAGCTAGCAGGCGGCCACAGAAAAAAAAAAAATGGCGGGAAAGCGGCAACCCGACCTTCGTTTGTTTTTTCGAGTTGTAGAGTTTTGTTTATACTTCCGTATAGCAGAGATCTGTATTAACACAGTGAGTTTCTGATTCAGATAAGGATTTAACGCCTGATTTCATAAAAGAGAAGAGGCTCATTTTTTCTTTAGCTAATTCATGGTTTTATTTTTACTTTCCTTGTATTCGTAATGAAAAGCACAGTGTTTACCTCGGGTTAAAGACTTAGTCCCTCCAACTATTGGCGTCCTCGCTACGCTCGGGCCAAACGCCGCCAAACGGCCGCAAATCGGCGCCAAACCCCGTCTCGGGACTAAATAAGTTACTTTCACCCCTAGGGTAACAAAGTACTATTGCTGCATTATTAGCTAATTTCGATGAACGAAAGAAAGAAGAGTCAAACGGTATATTGGGGCAAGCAAGGCTGCGAAAATTGACGTCATACTGCCTAAAATCAATAGTAACAATATTTATTTTATTAGCCTTGTATTTTTAGGCATATGGTTAGAAAGAGGCTTGTGGCTAAGTAATAACAGCGGCACGGGTCGATCAACCAGTTTAATCAGCGGTTGGTCCGTGGATGGACGACAATCTTTACTTACCAAAACTCCTCCATGGCCAGGAAAGCACATTAAGCCGTTGGTCCCAGCTATCATTAATGGATCTTTGACAGTCGTTACGAGTCTTCAGAAGCCCGAAAGTCCGACAACCAGTCTTACCAAGGGGTATCGTATTACCCAGTAACTGGGTTGTGAAGGTCAGATAGGCAGTCGCTCCATGTAAAATACAGGTATTCAGCTGCATCCGGTTAGACTGGAAGCCGACCCCAACATAGGGAAAAGGCTAGCCAGATAATGATGGTTAGGTCACTACCGAGATGACGACTAATTGAGAAGGATGGAAGAAAAAGACATGTTGAGCCGACCGCAAATAAATTGACATAAGGGCAGAAGAATTATGATATTTTTCAGGCATAAAAAACGGCCAGTTACCGCCGTAGATCGAAATTGTATCGGAATCCTGATAAATGGGCTCTTGTCTCAGCCTACCCTAGAACCCTTTCACTCAGACCCTATTGCTAGAGATCTTAAAGGCCAAGGGCAACCTTTACCTAACTTTTCGTGACCACTACAAGGACAATAAATGCCCGTTTTCGATAACACTAGGCGACATCTAAATGCGCTGTTGGATTCTAATCCTTAGGCGGTTAGCCGAGCGTTGAAAATCAAACAGCGCGCTTTTATTTGGGTATTCTATTAACAAAAATTATTTTCTCTTGTTACTGAAAACGGGCATTAATTATTTAAAACTACATAGGTACCTTTCCAAAAAATAGCCATGACAAATGAGCAAAGCGGCGCCGGCGCAGCGCCTGCGCAGTCTGATGTATTCAGGGTCGTAGATTTGATTCCAGAGTCGCCGCCGGCGCACATGCTTGCGTGTACTAAGGATAATTATTATTAGATTAGAAAGTTACAATTTTATTAAATGTGATTAGTATGAGAGTACAACCACACATCCTATAAACCTGTGCTAAGCAAATAAATGAAATAGAATTTTTGAATTTACTCGTAAATTCTACAAAAATGAATGGGGTCTTCAAATCAACCTGTTTTGTAACTTTACATTAGAAATGCCTAATTATTATTTTTTATTTGGTACATTTACGTAGACGACGAATAAAGAGATAATCCTTTGATGATGGACTTGATTGTTTAGATAAAGCAGATAGGGGAAGCCTTATTTACATCTCTATAGATGATATTAAATAAAACAAATACTTAGATAAAATTAATTATATTTATGTAATAACACTTCAATAATAAAATGAACCTTATATGCACTGTATAAGGTTTATTTTTGAATATTTATTTATTCTATTAACTGTTGCTAAGAATACAACCTTTAAGAACTTATTAAATACTCTTACAGCCTCTTTGTTAGATGTCTTTTTGTCACTGACATGGTGACTGGTAATAATTTCTTTGAATTTAAATAATTTAAGACTACAAATGCACTAAGGCAATTCTAGTTTAACACAGCTAAATTGAAATTTAAAACTGTCTTAACGGTGCATTGCATGCATTGCTATTGTTCAGTACAATATTTGCAACCAAACAGCTCAGCATTTTTGCCTCCACGTATTTCCATAAATGCATGTATCGCAAGTATTACCAAGTAAACCATAACCAATCAACCAAATATCAACCAACCCAGGATTTAGAGCTAAACCAACTAAGCGCTAAGTTCTACAGCTGTATACAATCATAACACAACATAAAGCCTGTAATCCTTGAAGGATTAGGCACAGGCACATTTAACCAGTTATGTTTATGTCCCACATAATAGGCGGCGAGCCTGTTGCCATCAACCGGGCACAAAAACAGACTTTGGGCTGCTACTGAGAAAATAGTCATGGAGTACCGCAATAACACTTTCCCTGACCTGGGAGTAATGTATAGTAGCAGTACTTTTTTAAATATACTATCTATATAAAAAAGGAGTGTGCAAGTACCATAGCATGTGACATTCTGTAGTTACTGCCTAGCCCCATGGGAACAAGGCTCGAGTTTGTGTTTTCTGCTTAACATCATAAGTATCATAACCCATACTCGTAAGGCAAGTTAAGCCTAATCAAAGGTGTAATAAGCCCTAGGAAGGAAACAATAATATTCTTGGTTTTATTTCTGAAGGCGGCCAGTAATGTTTCAGTGTGACATGGATGCACAATGTAGTGTGGTCGCTGGAATAGTGGGTGTTCTTGCTGAGTTATCACCGAGTAGAAGTCCTTCTGATTTATCCTGTAATTAAAGAGATACATATTTGAAGATGATAAAAAGTGCAAGACATATTTTGTGGCCATGGAAGGCCAAGTTTTGGGACTGGTGCTTATAACCAGTAAGTAGTAGAAAGGCAGAACAGAAGCACAGAGTTTATTTACACCATCCAAACACTTTGAGAGGCTGAAGCACTCATACTTTCAAAAGTTTGGTTCGAAATTGAAAAATCTAGTAAATTAATACAATGTCAATTATATAAATCATAACTTACTGTATAAAGGACATTTTTCTGATATCTTCCAAAGTTAATATCATCCCAGAAGAATCCCACATATTGAAACTGAATGAAGGTACTCCATAACTCAGATTGTAAAATATCACATATTCTACTTTAAATAAACATGTTGTATCATTAACCTGACACTGAATGAAAGCGTCTTTTCTTATGTGTGTCTTAAATAAATCTATTTTATCATGTTTTAAAGTCCACCCATCAGATAATTTCTCAGATTTTTTAACAAATTCTACGGCTGCTTCAAGAAACTCTTCGACCGTAATTGTTGTGGCAGACATCGTAACGACTACGGTAACGACTATAATAAATAAAATGAATTAAATCATAGCTGTACTACAAAAAAATTAAAAGAGCTGTTTTTATCATTTTTCGTGACTGCTTATTTATTTTTGGTTTGCCGTCAAAAATGGTCAGAATCTTCGTTCGGTACCTAATCATCGTAAACAATGTCGTAAACAGAAGGCTATTTGGAGGTGCTCTGTGTTATTTGGTCTGTGGTAATTTATCCTATACTATATTGTAGTCTGTGGTTTACAAATATGGTACAGTCTCAGACTAAGGAAAAGAATTATTTCTTCTTTTCCTTAGTCTGAGGGTACAGTCCTACCAACTTATCTGTGAACTGAAAGAGGTAGTGATGCGACTCGAGTCCAATTTTACTCGAGTGACTCGAGTGACATGGGATAAAATCGTATTCGAGTGAAAAAATTGTTGACTCGAGTCCACTCGGACTCGAGTTCACTCGGTTTTTCACTCGGACTCGAGTCACTCGCTCATCACTCACCTAGGCAAACAGGTTTCAACCTGCACGCGGTGCGACCGCGGCGTGGCGTACGTTACGTCGAGTTGAGGTAAAGAGTGAGTACTTGAGTACTTATTAGTAAAGAAAGACGTAGTCTTGTGTTATCTACCATGAGTGACGATCAAAACTCGGTAACGAAAAAATCTCTAGTGTGGAATTATTTTGAAAGATATAGAACTGAAAAGAATAGAATACTCTTTAATAAGTACACCAAAAAGTTACAGATATAATCAAAACATCAAATTAATGAAAACAGGTAGAGCAAGCTTTTGATTTTTTAATTTATGTTTAGTAAGTGCATTCTTCAACTAATATTATTCATCAAATGTGAAAATGCAATAAAGAATTGAGTAATGATTATCACGAGACTTCCTATCCATAAATTTAGGTATATAGTGCAACATTACTGAGTTTGTTGTACCTAATTCCTAATAGAATATTCTATTTTTCCATTATTTGAATGATATTATTATTATGTATACTGATTTCGAAAAAAGGGACGGGTTTTTTTTGTTTTAATTTTATTTTACATGGGTTTGCCTCTAGTCTAGGTCAGTGGTGACAGTGACAGTGTCGATTGTGGTGGTTATGCAGTGGTGCAATACTTGCAATAAACTTCTCATTTATTAATCAACCTTGTTTTATTTTGCCTTAACTAAATGTGCACTTCGAGTGGTATTCGAGTGAAATAACCACTCGAGTGACTCGACTACTCGAGTGGTATTCGAGTGAGATTGTAAAATGACTCGAATGACTCGAGTGGTAAAATTTGAGAAATCATCACTAGAAAGAGGACGGCACCGTCGATTCAGTGTTGCTAATTAATATAAGGTGCCCAAAATTGAGTAAGTTTTCATGAAGGAAATTTGACATTAGACATAATCGTTTTATAAGAATTACAAATTAAAACAATGATACCTGTATAAAAATAATAAAATAAATTAAAAGAAATGGATAATTTACAGTTACGTAGGTACGCTAACAGCTGTTTAGTCTCTCAGCAATAAACAATGGCTTTATCTAAAAAGTAATCCAATGAAGTGGAAATTCGGCAGATAATTTTTCCGAATTTTTGTACACACGGCTACACATCAAGCTATAAATTTCCAGTATAAGCTGATCTCACATTGTATAGGATTTCCGTACGATGCGAGACCAGCGTAAACTGGTTTTGTATAGCTTGATGTGTAGCCGTGTGTACCAGTT
The DNA here is from genome assembly GCA_937001585.2 of Brachylomia viminalis. Classification (NCBI taxonomy): domain Eukaryota; kingdom Metazoa; phylum Arthropoda; class Insecta; order Lepidoptera; family Noctuidae; genus Brachylomia; species Brachylomia viminalis. The sequence continues at coordinate 3,883,383 of OW443302.2, read as the reverse complement.
TCTTCTGCTGCGTGCCCTTCCTTAACTATTTTTTAAATAAGTCCTTGACTCACACCTAAAATATAAGATAATAAAATAAATGTTAGTAGAAATTTGAAATCTGGCAGGTTAGTTGGCTCAATCACTTAGCAGGTTACCTAATAGATGTACGTTACCGTTACGCTAACCTGCAGCAAGAATAGAAACGAATATTTCGTGGATAATTAGTTAAGTATCAGGTAAATGATAAATGATAAATGATTTTATTTCTGTAAGTAGGTTTGAACAAACACTTTTACACGTCAATCATATTTTTTTTAAACTAGATGGGGTCGGCGTTTCCTATGTGACTACTCTGAGAAGAAAGGCCGAAACAAACTCAGAGGTCACAGTCTCTTTTAAAGTCCAGACAAAATCTTGGTCAGGTCATGTGAAAGCTATGTAGATCGGTGTCTGCAATGGTCTTTTGAGGAAAGAACCACACAGATTGAGTGGACCTGTCCAGTCAGTGCACGCAATTGTCAGTAATCGTGCAGCTCAACTTAGAATCAAGGAGCTCAACGATTCGACGAACAATACCAAAGAAAGGACATTTGAGTAGGCCGCATAAATTACTCAAACTGCCAGATCATGATTACGTTGAGAAAAATACAAAAATAAATATAAATAAATCAATGACCGACATAGTTCTCACATTCACAATAATTAGAATAATATTATAATAATCTTTGAGGACCATGTAGATTTGTGTCTGAAATGGTCTTTTGAGGAAAGAACCACACAGATTGAGTGGACCTGTCCAGTCAGTGCACGCATTTGTCAGTAACCGTGCAGCTCAACTCAGAACTTAAGGAGCTCAACGATTCGACGAACAATACCAAAGAAAGGACATTTGGGTAGGCCGCATCAGGTACTCAAACTGCCAGAACATGATTAAAACTGCAACAAAAACACACATAGTCCTCACATTCACAATATTTTAAAATAATATAATACTTTAAATAGTAAATATTAGTGTCATTGTATATGTAAATAAGTATAGATACTTATAGCAAAGATTATAAGTAAAAATAGCTAGCGAAATAAAATAAATTAACATTGCCTGTGCTTTATTGGAGCAACTCAATCCCAAGCCTTTTTGTCCTCAATATAGTCTTTGACAGTATAATAGGCATTCTGGCATAATTTCCTTTTTATAAACGATTTGAATTTATTAAGGCTTAGTGCTTGAATGTGGCTAGGAAGTTTATTATAAAAACGTATACATTGGCATCTAAACGAGCCACCTATTTTCTTGAGCCTGGTAGTAGGAACAACAAATTTGTGCTTGTTCAAAGGTAATTTATAACAAGAAAGTTGACAACACTAACCTGTCGCTGCCGAAATTCGTTTGTATATTTGATTAAATTGAATAATCGGAGACCCCGCCCGAGCTTCTTCTTCAAAAAAGGTTTTAACCTTTAGAATAATGTTTCGAGCATCACTTTTAATAGCTTTCGGCATATTTAACTTTATAAATTCAGCAATATCACGACAAAACAACCAGAGAACCCGAATGTAGTAGACACTGACAATCGAATGACATTTCAACATGACGGCCGTAGTTCCAATTTTCGCCATTTCACAGATAAGTTGGTAGGAGTGTATATTGGATTATCACTAACTACTCTAGTCACTAAAAATAATTATGTCTGACTCGGACTACTTCAATCCGATAATTTTCTAACATAACAACTGCTACATTCATACCCTCAGAACAATAACTCATACCACACAATTTGCTTAAGCTAGCGCCATTTTGGAGGGTTTTTGAAGTAGACAGAGAAGAGTTTTGTCTGTCTACGGTTTTTGAATTTTATTCTTTTTAGTCAGCACCTGACGTCATTTGATGTAATTGGTTATTCAGGGTTATTCGGTTATTGTTCTCTCCGACTAGTATAGAGTTATCTGTGCTACTACTCTTTCATGTTTACCACAGACTACAATATAGTATAGGATACAATCAATGACTAAAGACTAAGAGAGGACATGAACTAAAAGATCTATATAAATTATACATTATGGAAATATCATACGATTCTATACAGAAATCAAAAAAATATACATGTTTCTTTCTAACTTATGCAATTCTGCAAGTGTCAAAAAGAGAAAACCGTATTTTGTCAGTTTTCTAAAATTGCAATATTGAAGTATGACGTTACGGAAGCCCTGCCCATCGGCCGGTTCGCCATTTTAGTTTCTGGTTTTGAGTACTTCTCAGAGTGTACTAGTGATGCGACTCGAGTCAAATTTTACCACTCGAGTCATTCGAGTTTTTATACAATCTCACTCGAATACCACTCGAGTAGTCGAGTCGTAAAAAGTATTTGTTTGTTCACTACATTTTGAAGAGTCTTGTATTAATAGAAGTCTTGATATAGTGAGACTTCACGACAATGCAATACCGACAAGGCTCCCTAAGGTAAATTATCACATTTTCATTGTAAGCCTACATTTACCCATATATTCGGAAATAATGTTGGAGCTGATGAAGATTGTACAACCTATCTTTGCATTGTATAAATTCAATATCTTAGTATTGTATAATTGCATAGCACATGTGTGAGCACTATGTACCCACTATAAAGGTTACTGGGTTCGTCTTTCATTGACTTGACAAAGTGTACATACTACAGCTAGCGCCGGCATAGCGCCGCGGCAAAATGTGGTACCCGAAAAGGACAAGAGATGCCCGAGCGGCGGCGCCACCGGCGCTAAAACAGCCGCTAACAAACAAAAACAAGAATTCACAACCTGCGCCATCAAGTTGTTGATGGACCTCATAAAGGCCATCAGGCAGGGCCAGGATGTGGAGACGGTCATCCTTGATGGCCTGGCCACCCTTCTAACCCTTTACCATGGCTAGGCCATTAAGGGTGATACACTGGAACGCCCGCGGCCTACGGGACAAGGTCGCCCCCCTCCGCCATCTCCTTCGGGAACAGGACATCGACGTGGCGCTCATAAGCGAGACGCTCCTGGGACCTGGAGACAGGATTAGGTTCCCGGGATACCTCGCTTACAGGAAAGATGAAAGGTCGGCTCACTCGCAGCAGTATCGTGGTCTGGTGGTACTTGTGAGGCGGAGAGTCGTCCATCAAGAGCTCCCCTTGCCGTCACTCCGGACGTTTTACGCGCTGGGTGTGCAGCTACATGTAGCCGGCGAGGACATCAACATCTACGCGTGCTACAAGCCGCCCGCGGCCCAACTAGACATGGCCGAGCTGCGGGCGCTTGTGGACGGTACGACGCGCGCTACCATTCTCGCCGGCGACTTTAATAGTAAACACCCGGCGTGGAATTCGTTACAAACGAATACCGAGGGGAGACGACTCTTCGCGGACGCGGAAGCCTTCGGCTATACGGTGTCCGGCCCGGAGACGCCGACCCACTACCCCTACACCGCGAGGTACGTGCCAGACGTGCTGGACATCGTAGTCCACCGAGGGCTACACTGCCAGATCACGCAACAAGTGATTGACGACGAGTTACAGTCCGACCACCAACCTGTACTCGTCGTCCTATCGGGTGTGCCGGCCCGACTGAAGCCACTAGCGCCACGTCGATCAACGGACTGGACAAAGTTCGTAGAGAAAGTAGAGACCACCACGCCGACTCGGCCTGTTACCACCTCCGCGGACGTGGAACAAACGGCGGACGACGTCACTGCTTGCATACAAAGCGCCTTACAAGCGGCGACTAGCACGCAGCCGCAGGGGAGAGTGCTATTGCCGCCCCTGCCGGCACGCATCAATGCAATGATCGCCGACAAGAGGCGCCTTCGCAAGCAGTGGCAGCAGTTAAGATGCCCCACAATAAAGACGCAACTCAACCGTCTCGCGGAAAAGGTAAAGGCCGAGCTTCAGGCTCACACCGCCGCGGGCTGGGAGGAACGCATAGACGCCGCAGCGGACAGCTGGCCGTCTGTACATAGACTGTGCCGCCAGCTGACGAACACCCCAGCCCCGGTGCGTCCGCTGCTCAACAGCGACGGGGCGCTCAAGTATGTAGCGGAGGACCGGGCGGAGGTCTTCGCCGAGCACCTGGAGCGTCAGTTCCGCCCGAACCCGACCAGCGACACCGACCATGTCGCAGCAGTCGAGAAACACCTGGGAGACTACTTCGCATCACCGATAGCTCCCGATGAAGAGGCCATCTTTTTCTCGCCTGGCGCAGTTAGACGCGCCATTCTAAACACGAAGCCTAGGAAGGCCCCCGGTGCGGACGGTATCACCAACACAGTGCTGCGCCGCCTGCCGTACCGTATGGTGGCGGCGCTGGCGCGCCTGTTTACGGGGATACTGCGCACGGGGACCTTTCCCGCCGCGTGGAAGGAAGGGCGCGTCATTATGCTGCCCAAGGCGGGGAAAAATACGCTGAAGCCGGAGAGCTATCGGCCAATCACGCTGCTGCCGACAGTCTCCAAGGTGTTCGAAGCACTCCTGCTGCGACATCTACAGAAACACATTGTGCCACGGCCGGAGCAATTCGGGTTCCGGGCGGAGCACAGCACGACGCTCCAGCTGTCGAGGGTACTGCACCACCTCGCAGCCGCAGCAAATAAGAAGGAGTACTCGGTGGCAGTATTCCTCGACATGGAGAAGGCCTTCGACCGTGTGTGGCACGAGGGCCTTATATATAAGATGGCCACGTCCGACGCGCCCCGTCGCGTTGTAAAGGTGGTCTCTGATTTTCTCTACCACAGGACTTTCAGGGTGGTGGTCGACGGCGCGCTATCAAGCGCCCGCCCGGTGCTAGCGGGTGTGCCGCAGGGCAGCTGCGTGTCGCCGGCGTGTTACTCACGTTACACCGACGATATCCCCACTACCTCGGACGCGATGCTCGCGCTGTACGCAGATGACGCCGCGTACATTACTACCTCGCTTAACGCGAAGTACGCGGCGGTCAAGATGCAGCGCGCATTGAATCTGCTTCCCGAGTGGCTGTCGAAGTGGCGGCTGTCGGTGAACGTGGGTAAGACGCAGGCGATGGTCACCGGCTTCGCGCGCCTCCCACCACCCTTGAAACTTCAAGGAGCCGACATCGAGTGGTCGCCCCGGGTCAAGTACCTGGGTGTCACCATCGACCGTCGGCTCACGATGGGGCTGCACGTCCGCAAGGTCGCCGCACAGGGTAGGGTCGCCCGCAACCTCCTTAAACCAGTGCTCTCGTCCCGCCTCCCGGCGCGCGTCAAGTTGTGCGTGTACAAACAGTACGTGCGCCCAATCTTGACGTACGCCGCCCCCGCTTGGTTCGCCCTCACGAGCGAGTCCAACTTGAAGCTGCTCCGCACGCAACATAACAAAGCGTTGCGGACAATAGTAGACGCCCCTCGCTTCGTGAGGAACGATGTCATCCAGCGGGACCTCGGGATTGAGGGCCTGGATGAGTTTGTGCGGCGCCTCGCGAAAGGAATGTTCGCGCGTGCCGACGCATCTGCTTGGCCCCATGTCAAGCAGATAGCGCCCTGGCATGCGCGCCCCCCTGACGCGAGACCCCTACCCCGCGACCTGGTAGCGGACGACGACCCCATCCCACCGGACTGACTCCCGAGTAAGCCGCATCCAGGTTACACGCGGCTTACTCGAAACAACTGAACTCCACAACACCACATACATCCGTTGCGTAGCGTGTGCTAGGTTAATATAGGCACGTTACGTAAACGAAATACAGACACCCACCTCTATACAGGCGCCTAAACACACACGTGAATGCGCGGCGCGGGCGGCGATTCACGTAGACACTGAGCGGTGTTACACAGAACAATACCGCTCACACGCACACGACGGCTTCTTAGCCCGGACCGTGACCGGCTAGCTCTGGAAGCGGGACGGGCGGGAGCCACACACCCTACTCTGTAGGAGCGTCGAGTCGGCACCTTCGTCGCTGGTCGTCCCCCGCCGGGCCTCCCCCAGGTAACTGGGGGTCTCACCTGGCGGGGACAGACCGCCGAGGTGTCGTGAAGATAGCGGCGCTGTGAAACAGCGCCGTGGCGCGCCTACAGAAAAACACATAGCAACCACTCACACGGGCGCGTGTAACAAACACGCGCCCGACCGCGGCTAACAAGCCATACTGTAGCGGACCCAATGAGAAGCCCGTATTTACGGGCCGCCGTATTGCATCCGCGGCCGGGGGGCGAAGCCCCGGAACCGCTAGCCGCGCCCTCTTACGGGGACGCAGCGACTTCCCAACGTTCATTGACTTGAATGTGCCCTGGCGGCTGAGAGTATGTCATGCTCACTCAAATGTGTCGCTGGTGGTGGCGTGTGTATTGGATCATTGAGTTCCCTTCAAAATGGTTGAGCTGAATGGTGCTGATCCATACGTCATGTTCGTGAACGGGCGCCGTCAGTAGGCACTGGTCATTTCTTAGCTGCCACGGCTTATTTTAATTCCATAATTGTTTTTATCTTTTTATTACGGACGCTTTTAACGTGCACGTGTTTCTACATCGTTCTCACATGTATAATTACAACATGAATGATGTAACCACTTTTTTGTAACAATATTTTGATTTAAAAGAGTGTCCATGGAGTTTCTTGCCCGTTCTTCTCCATAGGTACCTACTACGCTTTGGAATGGGCAACTAGCTTCATCTTTCTGACTGACCGACCCCTTGACAATTCAAAAGTGCCTGTAATTGGTTTATTTGAAATAAATGCTTTGAGTTTGAGTCATAATACATTATTATTTCCCTGTACATTTATTGTAGACAGGCAGACTTTATTGTATTTCACATTATTGGTGTACTTAACACTAATTACAAACTGATATTATTGTATCTATTTGAAATAAAACGGTTCTCCCATTAAATGCATAATATCGATTTCTGTTGTTTTATTTTGTTAATAATCGGTGTAGTTTTGAATTCCTTGTTGCAGTTTAATTTACTCTTCTTCTAGCTTGATTATCACGAGCAACTATTAATCATAGAGTAAATAATATCAAGTACAATTAATTTTAAATGAACCGCCAAATTGATGATTTTTGCAATTTTTCGGTCAGATTGCGCAACAACAGGCTTTTTTGTACTTAATCCATAATGCGACGTCCTAGAATGAGAATCGAATAACACCCTACTTACCTACTATCTACATAAAATCAAAAACCTTATTTTAATGTATGTGACTTCGATTAATCGATTTGTAATCAACACGATGAACAAAATCATTGCAAAGAATGAGCAGAGGACAACACTAGGTAATGGGCGGAGCCTACGCCATTTTACTTTCCACGCGGGCACGCGATACAATCTTTTAGTTCATGTCCTCTCTTATTCTTTAGTCATTGATAGGATAGCTGTTATACGTCAGTGTCTCAGTGATATTACTATTACCCTCAGAACATAGTTATTGTTCTGAGTTGTTACCTCAGAACAATAACTAAAGCTATTGTTCTGAGGTTGTTACCATACCACCATTGAAATATTTATAATATATATATATATATTATTTTATAGTCATTGATTACCACCACAGACTACAATATAGTATAGATAGATTGTAAACATACCTGCCAGTCACACACACTGTCAATGTCAATTCAAAAGGCAATTTAATTCCATTTTGACAAAAAGTACTCTGTGATTTTGACGTATGCTCAACTCTCGTTGTTTTTTTTATAATAGTTTATAAAAAGTAACCAAATATTATCAGTAAAGTGATAAAAATTATTAAACAAACCGTTTAGTGCTGCTATCGACTGAACCTCGACTTGTTCTATTCAGTCGTAGTCATATTATCAACGGCTCGCGACTTGTCCGACAAGATCAATAAATTTACGGATAATTATCTCCGTAAGTACAGGCCCTACGGAGTAGTGACGAAGCTGCAACGTTTGCGGTGTGTTGGCTTATTGCTGACAGTTGAGTTAATCGAGAACTAAATTGTGTAGTCTTTCGTTTTCTTCTAAAGTTTTTTATTCAACTCCCTCCTAAGTAAATATTATTTAAAAAAATCTAACGGAGCTGGCTGCAAATGCAATATGTCCTGTGTATTATACTGATAACTTAATAACTTAAGCTTCTTCTGAATTTTTTGTCAGTTAAAACTTTTGTGTAGCTTTATTGTGATACAAATTAATAGAAGATTCTATTAAAGAATCAGAATATTGACTACATTCAACCAAAATGTATAAACAACTAGCAAGTATACTTGAATCCTATTTACTAATCAAACTATTTTTTTCACTGCAATTATTATTTCCTATGAAATTCCAGATTTTACTTCAGCATCAAACAATGGATACTCTAAAAAACAACTGGTTTACTGAAACATGTGAAATGTGGCCTGGCGGTACATTCTCCGTTGAAGTGAAGGAGGTGTTGCACTCCGAGAAGTCTGAATATCAGGATATAAACGTGTTTGATACCACCAGCTTTGGTAAAGTGCTGGTACTGGATGGTATCATACAGTGCACTGAAAAGGATGAGTTTTCGTATCAGGTAAATATAATGTATCTAATGCCCAATGCATATCAACGGAGTAAACTTAGAAAAGTATAGCTAGTCACCTTTATACAAAGGAGGTAGCTGTATTAGGTCCTGCTTAGTAATGGGGGTAGCAAAATTTTAATAGCACTCTTGATAAAGATGGCCCAGCCTGGGTATTCTAAGCTAACCCCTAGATTTTAGTTAGGGCTAACTAGAACTGAAATTTCTAGTAGGCCCAGAACTTAACCAATTAATAGAGTCATAGTTGATGCTGTGGTTATATAAATAGAGGCAATCGCCGTTCTGAAGTCTGTAGTTCCATTACCACACCATTATTCAAGTCCATTTTCAGCACCTGAGCACTACATGTTGATATACTTAATTTAAAATCTATGTTCCAGGAAATGATCTCATTCCTACCTCTATGTTGTCACAAAAACCCTGAGAAGGTGCTGATCGTCGGTGGCGGTGACGGCGGCGTCGCGCGTGAGGTCGCCAAACATCCTCTAGTCAAGGAAATTATACAGGTAATTCAGTTCGTAACTCAGCCGAAAGGCGTCAATACTCAATCATTCATTGTATTCCACAATGTGTGCTGAGGTGGTAGCTTAAAATATTTTATATTGGAATTATTATGGACCCTGTTGGGCACAGCAAAATAGTAGAGTGGTAGTTATAAAAACTGAACTTATCAGTCTTCTTTACACTGACCTTTTTTTTCCGGGGTGGAAAATCTTCATGGATGTCCGCCGCCCTGGGGCGGGCGGCGGGGACTGTGAGACTCATACTACCTAAAAACAACCCGGGTCTGGAAGGGGAGTGAGGTGTTTGACTCCCACCGCTACGTCTAAGAGGGGCGCGCGTGGAACACTACACGCCGCCACCTCGGGTCCTGATGTGTGGGGGCCCATTTATGGGGGCTGGAAGAGGGCGTTGTCCGCCCGCCGCCGACGCCCGGTGCGCCTGCGGCGGGCCGGGTGAGTGGACGAGATCTCCCTCTCCCATTCCGCAGCCTCCTTCTGCATGACGACTGTTTCGCAGAAGAAAACCACTGCGTCCCAGGACTCTTCGCTGCCGACCATCGACTTGACTAAGGCCGGGAGCTAGTTCCCCCGGGCAGTGACCAGCGTGTCATCTGCTTAACACGGCAGGTCTACGCCCGTTTGGAGCTCGCCCCTCAGCACCCATTCGTACCCGATGTTCCACAGGAGCGGGGCTAGGACCACGACATGCGGCGCTGGTTTCCGCCATCACGTCCCACGTAGGTGACTCACCTCTCCGACAGATAAGCCCCAACAATGTGGCGGAGGTACGAAGGCACCCGATGATAGCGCAGGGCCTCTCGAATACAACTCCAGAGCAGGGTGTTGAAGGCGTTGGAGATGTCCAAGGACACTGCCAACATCACCCCTCCCCGGGGCACCGCTTCCTCCGCCAGGACTCTCACCCGCGACACAGCGTGGATGGTGGAGCGCCCATGCCGAAAACCAAACTGGCTGTCATCCAGGTCCGGCCCCTCTCTGCACAAGTGGCCGACGATGCTGGCTTTGATTATACGCTAAACAGCTTGCCCACCTCGTCTAGCAGCACTATGGATCGGTACGCGGACGGCGAGTCCGCAGGGCGCCCCGCCTTCCTGAGCAGGACCAGACGACCAGATTTCCACAATGTGGGAAGCTGGCCCTGCTCAAGACACGCTGTGTAGAGTCCTCTCAGTTGGGGCTCAAGCTCCTTCAGAGCGAGGGCTAACACGCAGCCGTGAATCCCGTCGGGCCCCAGAGCCACGTTCTTGGCCCGGAGCCGCATCACGGCTGCCCCCATCTCTGCCTGTGTCACCTCTGGGACGCTGATGGCGTTCTCTCCTGTAGGCTCTGCGGCTGTGGGCAAACCCATCGGCGGCGGACTATGATCCGCTCTAGCCGGGAAGAGGGCTGCGACCACTTCCTCGAGCAGAGCTCGGATTGGAGACTCGCCGTAAGTGGGGGCGCCGCGGCTCGACGTTTCCCTCGGACCGCGCGAACCTCAAAGAGATACCAGCACTAATGACGGAGTCCGCTAGGGCCGATGCCTACTAGGGTTGCAGGAAAGTCCGAGAGGGATACCGTGACCCCTGGCACAGGCAACTGAAGGAACACGGGTGGGTTTTAGTCAGTAAGAGTCTGACACGCCCTCCTGCTCTGCCCAGAGCGGGAGAAGTTATTTGAATACAGTGCTGAATTCTTACACAATGACAACAGTCTAGGCTCTAGGTATAGCAAAATAGAGCACAACGGATTTTAATTAGGTTTAATTCTTTACCAGTATTGGTTTAGTTCTAAAGAATGTATCGTAATTAACGCGTCAAAAGAGATAATTACAATGTATTAAATAGACGGAACATTAAGGTGCCGAATACGACATTGATAACATTCCACACTATAACCCCGTTATCAGTGATGAGACTACGTAATTACTTTACGTATTCGATAAGAACTTATCTGACCCAACAGGAAGGGATTTATCCCGCAGGGAATAATAGAATAATAGTTACATCTTAAAATTACTACAGGAGGGCATTTTTTGGGAAAAATTTATTAAGCGTATCAGCTGTCAGTGTCTGGCTGTTGTGTACTCGTAATCCATTATAGAAGTATGAGGAACAAGGTGTAAAGTTCTCTCATACCCATAATAAAGGGAGGGTCTCCAACCAGACGGGTGTTGTGTCTGGTGGGCAACTGCCCGACGATTGATGTCGGGGCGTTGTATATATGCTAGTTGCGTGGCAAACTCTGCTTGAGCGATGCAGGATTTTACGTGACGTCAGTGTGATGCGTAGGTCGCATGTGGCGATGTAGATACCGCTACACCATAAGTAATCTATCGTAACAAATAATTTACTAAACCATACCACAGGTGTGTGCCGGCCCTGGTCCAGGCCATGGTACGGAGCGAGAGGGCTTGGGAAGCCGTCACCTCCTTCTGCGAAGCAGTAATGTTCGCGAAGGAGGAGGCGGAACGCGTGAGGGAGAGGCAAAATTCGCGCCCTCACGCCCCTAGCCGCCGCAGGAGACCCCCTTGGCGTCGGGAATCGCAGGCCGATTCCCGGCCACCGTAGTGGGTCGTGGGCTTGCGAACGGCGAGCAATGGGCAGCTCACTGTTCGATAAGGATCAGGCCCGGGTCGACGGCGCGTTGTGTTCCACGCGCGCCTCGATGAGATGTCATTGTCAGCACCAATGACGGGGTCCGCTAGGGCCGATGCCTGCTAGGGTTGCGGGATAGTCCGAGAGGGATACCGTGGCCCCTGGCACAGGCAACTGAAGGAACACGGGTGGGTTTTAGTCAGTAAGAGTCTGACACACCCTCCTGCTCTGCCCAGAGCGGGAGAAGTTATTTGATGACTTACCACCCTCAAAAAACAAAAAAAAGGTGTGTGCCCTACCCAGTTCATAAGAATGGTCACGCCACATTGTGCTGAGATCGATCTATCATCACTGACAGGACTTTAATATTGTGGCCAATAAGCTTCGATCAATAATAGTACTAGATACACAATCCCATACAAAGTTTCACTTTAAAACTGTCACCAATTGTGTTTACGTGTGTCTAGTTGAAATAAATATATATTAATGTAAATTCAACCTTAAATGCAAAGTTTAAAGTAGTATTCACAAAGCTATGTACTATCGATAAAGTTCATATCTAAGCAGTTTTAGAACAAAATCCCGTGAACACGATGACCGCATCTGTTTTACGTTAGTTACTGTTAGCGCCCGAGCGCTACAGGGAAAAATAGTCCTAAAGGTGCATAGATATGAACTTCCTCGATAGTACATATAGCAATACATTTTACGACCGAAGCTCGCTGGTCAACATACATCAAAAGAAATTCAACCTTCAACGCATGATTTAAAGTCAGAATTACAAAGTGCCAAAAAAAAGCCATAAAATTTTACGACTGTGGTTCGCCACTTGGACAAGAACTGAGTGGAGTTGAACTGTCCAATATTTTTCTTTGTTAAGGCCTTAATTTAATTCCTTCTGTCATCGGAGAAAGGTTAGAAGCAATAAATTTAAAATGTCGCTTGAATATAAAAAGTAATTTCTTTATAAGTACAAAAATATTTATTCTAAATTAAAACTTAAAATCTAAGCAATAAGGTTAATAACATTATGTTGACTATTTCGTGCTTACTCTATTTTGGAACTAGACGTAGTTCTTGGTATTACATTTCAATGCTCAGTATTTTATGAAAATAACCACCGGAACAGTTTACTTCTTATAAAGGTTTTAAAAAAAAATACCAGATTGATAAATCATTCGTCAATTTTGAACATATAGCTGATTACACTTTTAATGGTCGGTGTATCTTAAAAAAAAAAAACAATCAACTTGGTGTTTTATCAAAACGTTATCTTACTCCAACTATGTATTTAAATACTTCATGATAATTGCAATATACCTGCAATTTGGGAACCGCTGTTTTTAATCCTCTACGCTTTTGCGTGTTTCCAGTTATGTCCAATATATCATAATAAATCGTCGAATTTTTATAAGGCTGGTTTATTTCTTCTTTCTTTCGCAACAATAGATACCTATTCTGCACACCAAAATGCGTCGCTAGGAAATTTACAAACAAAAATAATATACAAAATAACAATACTACTCCATGCATTTCCTGTTCCAGAATAGTCGATGTTTGTTACAATAGTTGGCGCGCTGTCGCAAACATTGGTCAAACAATCATAATATTTGCTAATTGATTTACTATTTAAAGGTTTTTAATTTATGATAAATACTAATTGATATAAACTTAATTAAAGAGAAAATCTTGGTGTTACGGTGGTTATTTACACAATTTTAGAACGCGTACTGCGGCATTTTGACGTCTTAACGTTGGCTATGCTTGGACCAGACTAATTTGAAATAAGACCACAAGAGTATTTGTGCTCTTATTTTTCGGGCCGTTTTTGTAGCGCTCATCGGGAATCTAGTACTATTATTGATCGAAGCCAATACGCCTGATATTGTGGTGATAGATCGACGAGAGCGCCATGCAATGATTGTTGTTATCGCTGTCCCTCATGACGAGAATCTCGTGAAAACAGAGAAATATATAAAAATCAAGTATCTTGACTTAGCACACGAGTTTCTAGACATGTGGGACGTGGACTCTGCAATCATTGTACCGATAATCTTAACAGTTAATGGCCTTATAGCGGTGGGCTTCAGGAGGCTCTCATTGCGCGGCTGGGTCAAGGGCTTGACTCAGAAAGCAGTACTCTTGGACACGACACGCATAGTGAGGAGGTTCCTCTTTCTAGAGCCCTGACCACCGGCAGCTTGGACCCTGTTTCTGAATCCATTAGATGGCATAGCACACAGATGGGCCACTATTTTTTATATTTTTAAATGTTATTGTATGTTTTTTGTAAAAATATTTAAAAATGTATTTATTTAGTAAGATAAACGATATCTACTAATACTTTTGTGTACTCTCTACTAATACTCACAAAGAACTTATTAATTTAATAGACTCAGATCATTGCGGACAATTAATAACTTTTTCAAATATAAACAAAAAAGTTAAGTACTAAAAAAGATACCACTGTTAACCCAAAAACTACTAATCGCTTGGATACATTTAAATCTAAACTTTTAAGTAAATTACCATTTTTGGTGACTAATGATGACCCTAATCAACATTATAATGATTTTTTTTAATATGTATTGCTAACTATTCAATAACACGTTCATTCCAAAGACGTTCTCGGAAAATAGTGACGCTTCCTTCAGTGACTTGGCCACCATTGGTATACATACAAGTAGAAAACGACTTTATGAATTGTATGATGAACGAACTTGTAAAAACAAAAAGTTTGTAATATGGCCAAATCACGTTATTTGAGTTCAAAAATTAAAAATAGTAGTAATGTAATAAAAATGACATGGAGTATCATTAATAGCGAAACGGGAAGGTCATGCAACCGATGTAGTGACTACAGCCTTGCTATTGATGACAATATAATTAAATCTGATTCTCAAGTCGCCGCGGCCTTTGAATATTTCTTTGCAGAGATTCCCGTGTCGACTACTAAATCTCTAAACTCTTCACCCACTGCTGCAGAGTCTTTACTTAAAGAAAACATTCCAGTTTGTGATTCTGAATTTCATTAATATGTCACTTTTAAAGATATAATTAAAACCTTTCACACGTTAAATGTCAAAAAGACTGCAGATTTATGGGGTAATTCTGTGGACGTTGCTAAGTCAATTATAAATATTGTAGCACCTACTTTAGCTGTTATTTTTAAAAATTGTATTGACCGTGGTGAGTTTCCTGATCTTATGAAAAACAGTAAAATAATACCGTTGTTTAAATCGGGTAGTACATCAGACCCTACTAATTATAGACCTATTTCAGTGCTACCTACATTTAGTAAAATTTTTGAAAAACTTATTTTAAATCAAATGCAAAGATTTTTTAATGTACATAAATTACTGCATAACAAACAGTTCGGTTTTACAAGGAGTCGTTCAACTACTGATGGCTGGAGTGGAACTTCTAGGGCATGTATATAATGCATGGGAGGACAAATGCGATGCGTTGGGCATCTTTTGCGATTTGTCCAAGGCATTCGATTGTGTTCTTCATGAAACATTAATCAGGAAACTGCACCACTACGGAATCCGGAACGCCTCTCTGGATCTTCTTACTTCTTATTTAAGTGATAGGATTCAGAGAGTTGATGTTAACGGGAAAAGATCTCCCGGATCGGTAGTAAGAATGGGGGTCCCTCAAGGCTCAATACTAGGTCCATTTTTATTTCTTATTTATATAAATGACTTGCCTTACCACATAAAGGATAAACATGATATAGTGCTGTTTGCAGACGACACTTCACTTTTATTTAAACTCAAACGTCAGCAGCTGCAGCAGCACTGACAATGTAAATAGTGCCCTCGCAATAGTAGTTAACTGATTTAATGTTAATAACCTTCTTCTTAACGAGAAAAAAACGAAATGTATTAAGTTTACGATACCTCATGTTAGACAAGTAGAAACAAGTATTCTCATAACGGGTGAAGAGTTGAAACCCGAAAATACCACAGTATTCTTAGGCATAACTTTGGATGCCAAGCTTCAATGGGGCCCCCGTATAGATAAATTGTCAAAGAAGCTTAGCTCTGCAGCATACGCCGTTAGGAAAATTCGTGGTTTAACTGATTTAGAGATAGCCCGTTTAGTATACTTTAGTTATTTTCATACGTCGTACGGTATTCTGTTGTGGGGAAATGCCGCCGATATTCAGACGATTTTTGTTTTACAAAAAAGGGCAATTCGTTCAATTTATAAATTAAGTCCCAGACACTCCCTCAGAGACAAATTTAAAGGGATTAATATAATGACTGTGCCTTCTCAGTACCGTAAAATGCTGCAACTTTGCCTGGATTTTGACGTTTTTTGTTCGTTTATCTGAACCTATTTATTATTATGGCTTTTAATGAGTTTTACACGGAAAACCGACCTTATGTCTTGCCAGGTAGAAGCCAAATCTTTTTAAATCATCATGTTTTTCCGAATTACAAGCACTCGAAAGTCATAGGCAAAGTTGTAGGTAAAAGACGCAACTTTGCCTAGGAGGATATCTCAATAAATAAACAGTTTATCATAGCAGTATTTTTTTCCGTGTGCATGAGACACCGTGCTTGTCCCCGGCATCGGCAGTTAGATTATTGCCATGAAGGTATTCTTTTTTCACAGTTAGGAGGTAAAGTTAAGTAAATTATGTCACAAAAAAAATTCACCTGTTCGCACCGGTTTTTGTCGCACAACTGACAGAGTAAAAATGGAGTAACCATTGCAAAAACATAAAAATATGTTGCCCTAATAATGTAAAGTTACTACCAAATGGTACAAAATAAGAAAAAACTAAGCAAACGCGAAATATCGTAATCGAAACGAAATAGGCAAATTTGGGCTTTCTTGGCAAAGTTGCAGCATTTTACCGGTATATTTATAAAAATCTTTTGTATGCACATAAAAATATTAATCTGTTTAAAAAGTACAGTGATATCCATAATTTAAATACTAGGAACAAACACAAATTTGTTGTTCCTACTACCAGGCTCAAGAAAATAGGTGGCTCGTTTAGATGCCAATGTATACGTTTTTATAATAAACTTCCAAGCCACATTCAAGCACTAAGCCTTAATAAATTCAAATCTTTTATAAAAAGGAAACTATGCCAGAATGCCAACTATACTGTCAAAGACTATTGAGGACAAAAAGGCTTGGGATTGAGTTGCTCCAATAAAGCACAGGCAATGTTAATTTATTTTATTTCGCTACTATTTTTATTTTTATCTTTGCTATAAGTAGGTATCTATACTTATTTACATATACAATGACACTATATTTACTGTATAAAGTATTATATTATTTTAAATTATTGTGAATGTGAGGACTATGTGTGTTTTTGTTCCAGTTTTAATCATGTTCTGGCAGTTTGAGTAGCTGATGCGGCCTACCCAAATGTCCTTTCTTTGGTATTGTTCGTCGAATCGTTGAGCTCCTTAAGTTCTGAGTTGAGCTGCACGGTTACTGACAAATGCGTTCACTGACTGAACAGGTCCACTCAATCTGTGTGGTTCTTTCCTCAAAAGACCATTTCAGACACAAATCTACATGGTCCTCAAAGATTATTATATAATATTATTCTAATTATTGTGAATGTGAGAACTATGTCGGTCATTGGTTTTATTTTTTATTTATTTTTGTATTTTTATCAGTATAATTATGATTTGGCAGTTTGAGTAATTTATGCGGCCTACTCAAATGTCCTTTCTTTGGTATTGTTCGTCGAATCGTTGCGTTGAGGTCCTTGAGTCTAAGTTGAGCTGCACGATTACTGACAATTGCGTGCACTGACTGGACAGGTCCACTCAATCTGTGTGGTTCTTTCCTCAAAAGACCATTGCAGACACCGATCTACATAGCCTTCACATGATCTGACCAAGATTTTGTATGGACTTTAAAAGAGACTGTGACCTCTGAATTTGTTTCGGCCTTTCTTCTCAGAGTAGTCAGATAGGAAACGCCGACCTCATCTAGTTTAAAAAAAATATGATTGACTTGTAAAAGTATTTGTTCAAACCTAGGTACTTACAGAAATAAAATCATTTATTATTTAAATAAAAGGTATATAATATTAACACTATACTAAAATGAATTAATTATATCGCCCACAACAACGAAAATATAATTGATAATGAAGCCCAAGAGCACATTCGGGCGTCAATTCGACCATGTCAAAGTCTATGACAAATCGAGAAGTTCACGTTATCGCCTGAACCGATGATAACTCACTAGTCTAACGCGTCTTGAACTTGATGCCCTACAACCGTTGTTAACCTTAAAACATATACATTCTAGGTAGAAATCGACGCAAAAGTCATCGAAGTCTCGAAAAAGTACCTTCCATTCATGGCGGTGGGTTTTGACAGTCCGAAGCTGACCCTCCACGTGGGTGACGGCTTCGAGTTCATGAAAAACCATAGCAAGGAGTTCGACGTCATCATCACAGACAGCAGCGACCCCGTCGGGCCAGCCATTAACCTCTTCCAAGAAAACTATTTCGCGCTTATGAAGAGCGCGCTCAAACCAAACGGTATCGTATGCTCCCAAGCAGGCACCGTCTGGAACGATCTAGAACTAGTCTCCAATACGTTAAAGATCTGTAAGAATCAGTTCCCTAGCGCGTCCTACGCTTACGCATCAGTCCCTACGTACCCCTCCGGACAGATTGGCTTCGTTCTCGGCTCCCTGGATAAAGATATCGTCTTCGATCAGCCCCAAGTCGTTTTTTCGGCCGAAGATGAAAAAGAAATGAACTTAAGATACTACAGCAGCGACATTCATAAAGCGGCGTTCGTACTCCCCACCTTCGTAAAATATCACTTAGCTTGATGTCTTTTTGTGTATCTTGTACTTAAATGTTCATTTATTTTTAGTTTTTAAGCGTCTTTCGGCATTTCGAATCTATTCATCCGTTTATTGATATTAAATCTAATTTTACATTCTACGCTCGAATCAACTCGATTCTAACATGCATGATTTTTAAATGTACCTCCGTTAAATTAAATTAACGTTTTGCATCACTCACGTATCTAACAAATGAATTTACAGTTAAATGCATGCATTGATTTCATAATTTTACGTGCCACAAATATTGTAATTGTGACTCATAATCCCCAAACAAATGCGTTTCTCAAGCTCATATTATTTCTATGTTGATGGGGGATTTTAAAGAAACTGCATAATGCATACTTTTTACTGCAAAATGTTATACTAACAAAAGTAGCCCGTAAACCAGAGGCCTTTAATAAAATTATAATATTATTCTACTAATGTTAAGAAATTGAAAATTATATTAGTGTCTAAGTGTTAATGTGTACAAACTTAGAGTATTTATTTTATAATACTCGTTTCGAACTTTAAGGGTCAATTACCATTCTACTACATTCCTTATCTATAACAAAATTAATCAAGAATAATATTTATACGATTTTCTAGTCTCGATTAATACTTGTACTCGATGAGGTAATAATCTATAGTTATTGTATTTATTATAATAAGTCTGTTATGGTAAACAAACAAAAAAAAATTAATCACACACTGTAAGTTTATCTATCTAAGTATCTTTGTAAGAAACACATAACATCAAAATCTGTTACTAATAAACCATACACAAAAAAAAACTCAAAATAGAAATCTTAGTAGGTACTAAACCTACTTGTTTACCAAATTAGACAAAAAAAAATACACTTTACACCGACAAACTTGCTTGACAGAGACATCGAAGGACAAAACTTTTTTATCGTATCATTTTTTGTCTTATCATGACTTAAAACATGTTAGATAAAAAGTTTTCGCTCTCGGTGTCTCTGTCGACTCGGTCGTTGAAATTATGATTCATGGTTTGTGGCCAATATGCCCACAATAGTACATTGTTATCCTAGGGGTGAAAGTATTTTATTTAGTCCCAAGACATAGTTCGAGGGACTAAATAAGTCTTTAACCCGAGGTAAACACTGTGCTTTTCATTGCGAATACAAGGAAAGTAAAAATAAAAACATTAATGTGCTAAAGAAAAAATGAGCCTCTTCTCATGAAATTAGGCGTTAAATCCATACCTATCTGAATCAGATGAACTCATTGTGTTAATACAAATCTCTGCTATACGGAAGCATAAACAAAACTCTACAACTCGAAAAAACAAATGAAGATCAGGTTGCCGCTTTCCCGCCTATTTTCTTTTTTTCTGTGGCCGGCTAATAGCTCTTATTCTTAGCTTATACTAGAACTAGCATTCTATTCAGCCGTTATTTTTCATTTCGATCATTGAAAAAATGGTAAATATTTTGCCCAAATCTATGTTATTTTAAAGAAATAGTTGAATTAAATTATAACAAAGTCATAGAAAAAGCGCGCTGTAATTGAGCGGCTGTATAGGAAGTTGGGACATGGTTCAATAGAAATGTGAAAATAGAACTATTTTTGAATAATTTGACAGTGTCAGTTGAAAACGATTCTCCCTAGGGCTAAAAAGTATTACTTTCAACCCGCTCCTCAGGCAACTTCAGACCTACTTTCCGAGTATGAGTAACGAAAATATGTTTTAAGATCCACGAAATGCTTAACTATCGGTAAGGAAGTCGGTTAAAAATCGGTAGAAAGGGGAAAAGTGCATGATATTTATTATTAATAATTTATAAAGAATATGTTTTAACCACATTCCATCTGAGTGTCACTGTCAACACACTCTTCATCATATTATATTTTTCATAAAAAAACTTGCTCATTTATTAATGTGATAATGATAAATAAAGAACTCGTCATAAATATTTTTGTACAATCTTTTTGTATATTTTTTTATAAATGTTAAATCAGGGACAATAAATGTATTTTTATATTAACGTTTAATTTATTTTTAACAATACAACAAATGGTAATAATAAAAATGAAACTACAATTTGCTAACTACCCAGACAACTAAGTAAGTAGGTACTTCAATTTTGTTTAACTTTGAACTTGGTTTTTCGCGATCCACGACAACAGCATACTAGAGTAACAATGAACAAGAGCAAAGCTTCAGCAGCAACATACTCAATAGACAGAAAGAACAACAACTGCGGCTTACATAGACGGCGTCCATGTGAGGACATGTGCAGATGTCCGTAGCGCGCCGTGTGCTCTATGTAGTGTATGGCGATGTCCATAGGCGCTAGGGGGCGCTCCCACCATTGTCTGCTGAAGGCTTTAGCGCGAGCACGCATTCTGTAACACCGTTATGAAGTTAATAAATTATAGTGTTCTGTTATTCGTCGGACGTCAGAATTGCAAAACTTATCTGTTGAAAAAGCCGTGGCATACTGAGTTGTAGAACAGCCTGTATACATTTCCAATAAATAAATAGGTGCAGAACTCCGGAATTGTAATTGGTTTGTAAATTTGTAAATAAAGTTTGTAGATGGATGCCTTTCTTTTCATCCAGTCTTCTAGATGGACCGCCTCTTCATGTTCTAAGTTCTAACATGACCACTCGGCCTATAGCAATGAAATATCTACCTACTGCTGGAAACAGAATTCTCTAAATATTCATCTGTAGCAGACCGATAACTAGTATTTGTAGTACCTATACTCTCATACTTACTCGGGCGTCAAAACCTTCACAAGTGCGTCATACAGCCTCTCTTCATCAACATCATAGATCGCCAACGCCTCAGCGATGCCGGCGCGTTTGGCATACGCGGCGTTCCCAGGCTGGTCACCCAGGACTGGAAGAACTAGTGATGGTACTCCTGCCGCGACCGCCTCCGTCAGGCTCAGGAGACCGCCGTGCGTTATGAATGCCACGCAGTTTGGGTGATCTGGAAATTGAGTAAAACAGGTGTATTCAATGAAGCAGATTACCGGATCACACGCGGGATGCGGGACGTGACGTTTTACAACTCCGTATAAGTTGGTTGTCACAATCGGCACGAGCACCTTTCGTCCCTCATCAAGCGCAGGATTCGCCTAAGTTTGGCCACAGCTCAAATAGTACATTGTTACTCTAGGGGTGAAAGTAATCCCAAGACGGGGTTTGGCGCCCGAGCGTAGCGAGGGCGCTAATAGTTCGAGGGACTAAATAAGTCTTTAACCCGAGGTAAACACTGTGCTTTTCATTGCGATACAAGGAAAGTAAAAATAAAAACATGAATTAGCTAAAGAAAAAATGATAAAAACATGAATTAACTAAAGAAAAAATGAGCATCTTCTCTTATGAAATCAGGAATCCGAAACCTGAATCAGATGAACTCTTTGTGTTAATACAAATCTCTGCTTTATGGAAGTATTAGGGGTTAAAGTATGAAATTGCCGATTTTTACTGAAAAAATATTTTTTTAATTCAATATTTTTAATTTAACATATTTATTCAATCAAAATAATTACCATTATTATCTATACATTGCTGCCATCTAATAGGAAGGTCAGTTATGTCAGTCAGTTAACATTCACAATTATGTTTAAGTGGAATGGTTTAATACATATAGCAAGACAAATAAAATTGTTTAAGCATGTTTGAATGCAAGCGTGTAGAATGTGATTGTATATTTAACTGCGAGACTAGGGAGGAAAGATGAGTAGCTCTTCTGTTTTAGAATAGTCCAATTCATACAGCAATACAATTTTACAATTTTTTAATTTAGTTTTAGCTTCATATCTAAGTATTTAACTTATTTATTTGAACTTTTTTGCTGATCTTTCTATTATAGATAAGAGAACTTACAACATATAGTTGTCGACTAGCGAAGGACGTTTTGTGAGGTATTGATGGGCATGATGTGATTAATGATCGCTTGTTAGGATCCGGAGAGGGGATCCGGCTGTGTTTCCAAAGTGTGGCTCGAAGCACAAAGAGCTGTCGTACAGTAAGTACTTTACAGTCCGCATAAAATTGGGTTGTGGATAAACTAAACGGTTTGCCAAGCATCACCTTAAGTACAGCCCTCTGTGCTCGCTCCAAACCCAGCAGTTTAGTTTTGCCAGTGCCACCCCACACCGGGATGCAGTAACCAATAACGGACTCGCAAAGCGCAAGGTACACCATCTTCAGTGTTTTTGAATCCGCACACTGTCTTAGCGACTTAAAGATGTAGATTAGCTTCCTAACTTTCGAAACTAAATTATTGACATGGGTGTACCACTTCAGCCCGTCATCGATCGCTACACCCAGGTATTTGGTGTGACTGGCACGAGACAGTGTTGTGCAAGAACATGAAGAGGAATCATCACATGAATGTGCGGTTATGGTAAATTCCGGTGGGGCTTTGGTTCTGTGACTAACACAGAATGGGATGAAATTGGTTTTGGATAGGTTTAGGGAAAGCAGATTATGCTGCAGCCAGTTCATAACCACCTGTACCTAATGATTGTTGAGAATGATATTTCACATCAGCCCACGTATTCCCATGAATTACGATTGCCATGTCGTCAGCATACCTACTTGAAGATTTTAGAGTTGAGCAGTGGCAGTGTGCACAGGTCATTTATATAAACAAAGAACAAAGTAGGACCGAGCACACTGCCCTGTGGCACTCCATATGAGATAATTTCTTCACCACTGACGCACGTGTCAATCTTGACACTGATATTCTGTGTTGTAGACTTTTTAGAATTACGTGAAAGTGTTTAAAAAGTAAGTAACGGTAATGCTTACAGTTATTTTACAATGAAAATAACGCCCTGCAAGTTTCCAATGTATTATTTGCATATAAATAGAACTGTAAACGCAACGATTTTTTATCTTTTACACAGTTTTCACATAATTTAGAGTTAAATAAACAGATTTTTAAAATATAGCTCCGATTAAATGATAAAAATTGAAAACCACGAAATATGACACTAAATTGCGACGTTGCCACTCATAAGGTATAAACGCTCTTAAATTGTTTACAGTATATTATATAAAAAAAAATCATCCTAAAGATGATTAGGATCAGAATGAATAGACAAAACTGGTAATTTATCTTTTAAAGTTCCAAGCGACGTACCTACATTACATTTTCTCAGTTAATTTAATCGTAGCGAATTTACTGCAGAAAATCAAATTATATGCATGAACAGTAACCAGATAAGTAGTTAGTTATAGATACTTACGAAGTAAATCATACTGGGGCAACCATTTTAGCACGAGAACGTTTTCTGGCAGCCCCGTAATCTCTTCCGTCTCCCATTTCCAAACGATTCGTTGTGGTAACCGCGCGAAAACTTTCAAGATGGCTTCCAAACGTTTTGGCGGCAACGATGAGCCGCGAATTAGAGATCCAAAGCTAAAGAGAATGACTCCGTGCTTTGATTCCGATACCCAATGCTCGAGTTTCTGTGTGGGATAAAGGAGCAGGAGATATAATTAATGGTTAGGGATGATGTAAGCCGCAAAATCGTTTATTTACCATCTCGTCATAGGCTTTGTAGTGGCACTATGCGAAGCCCGCCATTCACAGACTCCTAACCGCTTGTAATTCTTATTCTCTTCATTCTGAACTCTTACTTTATTTTATTCATATTTCAATAAATTTAGGCCACTTTAGTCAACTCAAGACCCAGAAGGCATGACTACCTAGCACAAATAACACATTGCAAAAGATAATATGCCCATTTATTTCAAAAATTAGTTTCTAACTGCTTACAACGAAAGAAGAATATAATATAGGATGACTATGACTTTGTATTGTTCTTTTAAAAGATCCTTGTTTCAGAAATAATGTAGGTAGCAAATACGAAGGTTTATTAGGTAGGTACCTACCACAAAAAACGAGTCCCGTACGGTAATATCAAATTACCCTTGAACGATATAACTGTCTACAGAAAGCATGGTTCACCGACGAACGGTAATACGAGAAAACTATTAGTCGATACCATTATTTAGCGACAGCACGTTTCGCCGAATAACGCTACATAGAATGAATGGTTGGCCGATACCAAGATTTGCCGATTTCATGGTTCGCCGGAACACGCTTGAACTAAATAATCCATTATCGATAGCAATTTGCATCGAAAGCACCTTTTCTTACACCGCCTATCCAAAATAATTGTCTTTAGTTTCTCGCTTGGACAATTTAGACAGACATCGATTAAATTGCATTAACTGCTATTTCCATGCGTTTATCTTAGTAATTCAATAAAAATTTCTGGCTCCTCGCTCCGCTCGTCTCGCTCGCATTTGAATTGTCTCTCGTTTTCTGTCAGACATGTCGCCGCTCGCGCTAGCCTGCGCTCGTTCCTTTGTGTCAGCTAGGTTCTTGATACCCTGGGTGGCCCCTCGCTTGCGCTCGGGGTTCATACAAATAGCTCGCAGGTGATGCATCAAGACAATTATTTTGGATAGGCGGTGTAAGAAAAGGTGCTTTCGATGCAAATTGCTATCGATAAAGGATTATTTAGTTCAAGCGTGTTCCGGTGTACCATGACATCGGCAAGTCTTGGTATCGGCCAACCATTCATTATATGTAGCGTTATTCCACGAAACGTGCTGTCGCTAAATAATGGTATCGACTAATAGTTTTCTCGTATTACCGTTCGTCGGGGTGAACCATGCTTTCTGTAGACAGTTATATCGTTCAAGGGTACCTAATTCGATATACCGTAGGTACGGGACTGCCACAAAACAGCTCTATTGTTAAAATAAGCAAGGGCATACATTACCTACATACAATGTTGATTTACCTCAGATAGAGGCCGCACAGTTTTGTTGTGAAGATGTATACCTCCGACTTCGACCACTGATGGTGGCAACACCCTCACTCCGTTCAGAGTAAAGTGAGTGTTCACGAGCACAACACTAGCATTCTTCGCCAATTCTTCTAGCGGCGGCAGTTTCCGGCCCATTCTGGCCTCCACAACGTTCTGCTCATTCCTAGTCACGTACCAATGCCAGTACTTATAAAAGTTTATGCTAAAAGCATTCTCGAGTTTTTCTAGGAAGGACATCTCGTCACCAAAAGGCAGCAACATAGAGGGAAAGGTGGCTGGGTTGTCGTCAGCCCCAACCCTCGCAGGAGTCCACGGCATCAAAGCACACGACATCAGAGCAACTGAAGGAGCCGCATAGTTGTGCATTATACCCATCATGCAATCCGTATGGAAATGCTCCACTAATACCACATCGTAAGCTCCTTCACCTTTAACAAACTCTTCAAAAACATCTGAATAAAGCAGCTTTTCGCAAAGTTTGAGATTGAAGGCCATAAGGTTGGAAGCTAGAGAAAATTGAGTGAAAAATTTTCTGGCGTAAAAAGACGGGTCGCCATAATCTCGTAGGTCCACTACTTCTACGTTTAACGGCGCTAGTCCTACCAGGCTGAGGTCGCGGCGATTCACATGTGGCGTCGGTGATGGGAAGAAGGAAACCACAGTAACGTGATGACCACGTCGCGCTAATTCATCTAAAACCGGCTCGAACACCATATGATGGCTCTTTCCGGGATAAGGAAGGAGCGCCAGTACTTTGTACCCTTGACAAGCACCCGCGAATATCATAAACACGATAAGAAGTAGCATCTTGTTTATTTTCGCGCACGTCTGTACACAAAGATAGCCGATGGGCAACTGCAGTAATGCGAGTGCATAGGTTCGTATATGTAATTTGTGCATCGCTACACATCTATTATTGGATAGCTAAGAGTGGAACGACAGAAGATAATAGACTACACAACTACATAATTACAGTGAAGGATGTCTGTGCGTCATTCCGCAGTTGTTATCGAATTAAGGATGACTATCTTGAAAGTAGGGAAAAACTGAGTTTGCCTTCACCCTGAAAGTAAAAAGGGTAGAAATACTTTGTACTATGGTCGTATGTATTACTTAAAAAAAATTAGGTCAAGGTCTGAGCGAAAAGATAAAAAAACAATAAAAAATATTTTCTTTCATTCATTCTTTTTTTATATAAATATTATAACAATATTTAATTTTATTCAGTCGCTCATAGTTCCGTCATTTTTCTTAAACTTCCGTTGTTGTTCAGCCTCGTGGATCGCTGAGAACACCGCGCCTGCTTTCACCTTCTTTAATATCCTTTTGTCGTGGAATGGATGCACGTGAGCTGATATCCTGAAATTAATAACTAATCTTAATTATCAGCTCAATCCAGGCCCCATTATTATTATTATGAGGCCCCCACCCCATCCCGTAGCCGTTTTGGTAATTTAGTAAATAAAATGCACTAGTACACTTTAACTACATACATTACTTTAGATAAACATCACAATGCAGTCTTTGTTATGTACGTCACCATAGTTACGTCAACAGTCGTCGCACACAAATCGAAGTTTTTATTTCTCTGTCCACGTTTTAGACAAAAGATACTTACTTGAAACAACGTACTTTCTTAAAATAATACTAATTAAGTAGGTATAGTACTTTTATAAAAACCTACATGATTGATTTTTCGCATAGCCGTGCCGGCAGTGATTGAACGGTCATCTTTCTAAGAGAACTTTGGATGTGAGAGCGACCGAATCGAGCTCGATAATTTATACCTCGGATAGGTTAGGTTTCTTTTAAGTATTCATACAATAATAGGAGTTACTTTGTGGGCTTAAGCCAAAAAGCTTAAGAATTAAGAGAAACTAAGATTCAATGGGGACGACGCGAGCTCGAATATTTTTCAGTAAGGGGCCTCGGGAAAGTTTAGATTCATTTTGATAATTTTTCTGTTTTAAATTTAGGGAGTTGCTTTGTCGACTTATGCAGAAAAGCAATAAGCAAAAGAAATAAGGGAAACTATAATGTAGGAGCGAGCGCAGCCAGCTCGATCCCCTGTCAGGCAGGCAAGCTACCTGGTCGGAGGAGCAGGGTGGGTGCCCTTAGGCTGGCTGGGTCCCTAGGCCGGGGCCTTGCAGGCCTAGACGGAAATCCGGGGCTGGCTCTATCGTATTCTAGAAGTTACTATAAATGAATGTGATCTCAATGCGTGTTCGAATCGGGAGTGCGCATGCAGACTTAGTGCATTTTTTTCCATGATTTCTGCTAATGGTGTAGGAAAACTTCGTAAGGTAATCTTACACTTTATTTATTTATTTATATATTCTTTATTGTACACCACAAGAAACAAACAAAAAAAAATGAACACTACTTAATATACAATGGGCGGCCTTATCGCTTTCTGCGATCTCTTCCAGGCAACCTTGGAATGGACAGAGATTTTCCTGAACATAAAATGGGGCTGTTGTTGGTGCAAATAATAAGTATCTATACAATACAGAACCCCATCTTTATCCCAGAACCAAAAATTCAACAGACTTTATGTGACATCCACCATCCCGTTGGACCTACGAACAGGTAAACTAGAAAAGATATGCGCTTCGGTAATCTTCGTGTTTCCGAATTAGCACAAATATCGCGCCACAGAGTAACCCCCCTCAGAGAAAAATCTTCTAAGTTTTGTACTGCCGCGCTTTGTAGTAGACTAGTAGTGCACTTTTTATTTCACGCATGTATGAAGTTTCCTCTCAGTTAGGTTGCCTACTCTGGTCGCAGATCGTCATGTCACTCAAAGTTTTATGGGATTTCATAGAATTTTATAATCTATAAGTTTGTCATAATATTAATGGAAAAAAAAATAGGCAAGTACTTCTATGGTTATAATAGCTCTATAATAGATGTAATCATCCCGCGTTCGTATTTCTGAAGATAGACGATGATTCCCGAAGCGCCATATTTTCCTGGGTCATCTATTCCGTTTCGTCTCAGAGACATAGCCTGGCCCACAGCGGTGGGAAAATGATTATATTAATAGCTCACCTCTGCACAACGACGTCATCTCTAGTGAAGACATGCGCAGGACACTTGACGTTGTTCAGATAGTCCACACAGCGCCACTGGCGAGTATTGTTTCTGTTCGTATGTTTCAGATAGTACACGTAACGGTTCAAGATCATTTGTAGCGAGCCTTGGTTTGAGACGGTGAACTGCATTACGCTTAGATCTGAAAACGTTAACAAGTTATTTAAAATATTAATTTAGCGGGACGCTTCCTGACGCTTTCGCCTTAAAGAAAAGGACTTACTGGGATTATCACCCGTGTGTTTGCCGTCGGTATGCTCAGAGACTGCCCTGACTTCAACCGGCACCGGCATCGAGTCCCCGTGTTCCGCGTAGTTTTCTTCTAAGGATCTTGTGCTCAATATCCTGGGGCCATCCTCAGCTTCTCTGAAAACGTAATGTTTTTTTTTTTAAATTACTTTTGCCCACTTGATATCTTAGTCAAGTACACACATAATAAAGTCGCTTTTTGTGTCCGTCTGTGTGACCAGGTTGTTCTTCCAAACTACGCAACGGATTGTTATGCGGGTTTCACCACAGAGCAGAAACAAAGAGGAGGTGTTGTAAAGTCATTCTTCATACAAAAGTAGTGTCGCAGCCTCGCGGGGTGCGGGGGGAGCCCAAACAGCAGAAAGCCATCTAGTGGCTAGTAGCAAAATCAACTCATAGGCAAATTAGACAGATGTTGTAAGAGTTCTGCTATGTTTCATTAAGTGTCGCTTTCAAGCTGAGGCCAAACCTGCGCGACCAAAGCGACTGCGAAGCGGGAGCGTCTACCGCGCGACGGACGCTACCCATAACATCTAATGGCGCTTTGCATACCTACGCGACCGCATCGCGGGACGGCCGCGTCGGCAGAGCGGGACGCACGCGTCCAGTGGTCAGACGTGTGTTGTGAGCGAGTTTGTTTGTTATTTAATTCCACAATGACTACAACAGGAGATACTACAGAGTTGTTTATAGAAAAAGTAAGAGAATATCCTATTTTATATGATTTGAAAAAGTCTGTGAGCTCTTACTCAATCACTAAATACAATACTTACCGTGTTGTTTGTTCCGCAAGAGCAAGCAATAAAAGGTCTTCCTCATCAGAGTCAGACTCTGATGTTAAGTACCAGGATGTCATCACCACAACAATTTAGTAGTTACACCAGATAAAGTCGCGCGTCTTCAGTGATTGTTCATCAATTAATGAAGTTGGCGATTCGCGCCGCAGCAGTCGCGCAGGTATGCACGTCAGTTTCGCTTTGCAGACGCTCCCGCATCGCGTCCCGCGTCCCGCTTTACTGACGCGCAGGTTTGGCCTCAGCTTTATTGTAAGGAGCCGGATTCAGGTTTAATAATTTTATAATATACCGATATAGTTTTATTTCATATTCATGTCCGACCGAAATACATTTTTTATCTGAAACCGAAACCGAATTTCGGCAGCGGTTTCAGATTCGGCCGAAACCGAAACTTCCAGAAATTAACAAGTGTGAGGGAAAAATAAAGAAAACGTTTTTATAATCATAATTTTATTCTTTTTATCTTTAAATCCTCTCTTCTAAATTTTTCTTCTGAACTTATTTACCGAAACTAAACCGAATTCCGTTTTTTGCCGAAACTCGACATCTATTAGACTTCACTTTTCATATAGCATATAATGTAGGCATGTGGTTATCAAAAAAGTCTGACCTGCAATTTGTCAGTACTTCCACTACTAGCCGATAGGGGGCGGCAATTTGCTCGACGAGGTGGGCAAGCTCTTTGAGAGAGTCATTGCAGACCGCCTCGTCGGGCGGCTGGTGCGGGTGGGGCCGGATTTGGCGGAGAGCCAGCTTGGCTTCCGCAGGGGGCGCTCTACGGAGGACGCCATCATGCGCGTGCGGGCCCTCACGACGGGGGATGCTGTGGCCCGGGGTGGGGTCGTCTTGGCGGTGTCTCTAGACATCGCCAATGCCTTCAATACCCTGCCCTGGAGTTGCATCAGGGAGGCACTCCGGTATCACCGGATGCCGACCTACCTCTGTCGTGTGGTCGAGGCCTATTTGACGGACAGGGCCGTCATCTACCCCGGTCACCAGGGAGTGTGGAACCGGCAAGAGATGTCGTGCGGTGTCCCACAGGGATCGGTCCTGGGGCCGCATCTGTGGGATATCGGCTACGACTGGGTGCTGCGCGCCGACCTCCCCAGCGGCGTCAGCGTGGTTTGTTACGCTGACGACACGCTAGTCCTGGCGCAGGGGAGGTCGCACCAGGCGGCGGCCGAACTAGCGACACGCGGGGTTGCGACAATCGTCGAGAGGATCCGGCAATTGGGACTCGAGGTGGCCCTGCACAAGTCCGAGGCCATGTGTTTTCATGGTCCTCGGAACACGCCACCGTCGGGTTCCCAAATAACGGTAGGAGGGGTTCACATCGGCGTCGAGTCGACGATGAAGTACCTGGGACTCGTCCTCGACAGCCGGTGGAACTTCGTGGAGCATTTCCGACGTTTGGCTTCCAGACTGGAAAGGGCCGGGGCTGCCTTAAAGCGGCTCCTGCCCAATCTAGGGGGGCCAAACGCCTCCTGCCGGAGGCTCTACGCGGGGGTCGTGCGGTCCATGGCCCTTTACGGGGCACCGGTGTGGGCGCGTTCCTTGAGGCGGCGGCCAGCCCGCTGGTTGAACGCGCCCCAAAAGGTCATGGCAATCCGGCTGGTCCGGGGATACCGTACGGTCTCCGGTGAGGCGGCGAGCCTCCTTGCCGGATTACCGCCATGGGATCTGGAGGCAAAAGTCCTCGCGCACGTTTGGGAGTGGCGCGAGGAGGCGAAACGCCGGGGCGTAGCTCCGCTGCTGCGAGAAATCACGGTACAGCGGACAGAGCTCCGGCGGGATCTCAGGGCGGCATGGAGAGTGCGATTGTCGCAACCCAGCGCTGGGCACGCCACAATTGCGGCGATAAGTCCCCTCTTTGAGGAGTGGCTAGAGAGGCGCCACGGCGTCCTCACCTTCCACCTGACGCAGGTCCTCACCGGACACGGTTGTTTCGGGAGGTTCCTGTTCCGGATAAGGCGGGAGGAAACGCCCGGGTGTCACCATTGTGTGGATCGCCCGGAGGACACGGTGGAGCATACGGTGGAGGTCTGCCCGGCTTGGGCGGAGCACCGCCGTGTCCTCGTGGAGGCGATTGGCGGTGGCGATCTCTCGCTTCCGGCCTTGGTCCAGGCCATGGTACGGAGCGAGAGGGCTTGGGAAGCCGTCACCTCCTTCTGCGAAGCAGTAATGTTCGCGAAGGAGGAGGCGGAACGCGTGAGGGAGAGGCAAAGTTTGCGCCCTCACGCCCCTAGCCGCCGCAGGAGACGCCCTGGGCGTCGGGAATCGCAGGCCGATTCCCGGCCACCGTAGGCGCGGGCCTGCGAACGGCGAGCAATGGGCGAGCAATCGCCGTTCGATAAGGACCAGGCCCGGGTCGACGGCGCGTTGTGTTCCACGCGCGCCTCAAAGAGATGTCAGCACCAATGACGGGGTTTGCTAGGACCGATGCCTGCTAGGGTTGCGGAAAAGTCCAAGAGAGTTACCGTGGCCCCTGGCACAGGCAACTGAAGGAACACGGGTGGGTTTTAGTCAGTAAGAGTCTGACACGCCCTCCTGCTCTGCCCAGAGCGGGAGAAGTTATTTAAGTTATTTGATGAATTCCCACCCACAAAAAAAAAAAAAAAAAAAAAGGGGGCGGCAATTACCGAACATTCGAGAAGAAATAAATTACAATTTTTATTTTACTTACGAGTGGAAAGATATCTTTATTCCGTTTGAATTTGATTGATCCGTATAACTTCAGCAAGATAAAACACAGCACTTCATGTTAATGCAATGAGTATGGGTCGGGAATACTTTTAATCGTTTAAAAGACTAAACAAATACATGACAACCTATCCGCTTCACAACGACAGTTGTACTGACGAAAGCGCCGCCTGGTCGCAAGTAGTGTAACTACCGTGTGACGTAACGACTACATTGGTGGCTGATGGACTACTTTGATTGCAACTCCTCCTCTTTGTTTCTGCTCCGTGGGTTTCACCGTCATTTAGAAAATGTATTCCGGACAGTTTATGTGTATGATATATTAATATTATAGGTACTTATTTTCTTCTTCTATATAATAAAGAGGTCAAGTTTGTGAGTTTGTATGGCCGGGTAATCTTCGAATCCGACTCAATAAGTTATTTCACTAATGAGAAGTTACAGTATTACAGAGTCTCACAGGATATATTTTATGTTAAAACAAGAAATTTCATGCGGACGAAGTCGTAAGCTTATGCTAGTATAAATAAAGAAATACCTATTGATATTGTTTTGTCAAGTCGTCAAATCTCGATGTTTTGTCAAGTCGTCAAATCTCGATGTTTTGTCAAGTCGTCAAATCTCGATGTTTTGTCAAGTTGACATATCTCGATGTTTTGTCAAGTCGTTAAATCCGTGTGCGAAGCTGGCGTGAATCGCTAGTATCATATAAAATACCTATGTCTACCATTTTTTTTTACAGGAAAGTTTATTAAACTTACACAATAATATTGGTCATGTATTTATTTTCACCATCATGGTCTTTGGTTATTTCGAAGTAGCTGATCTCCTCATCAAGACTTTCCATATTGCAGTCCGTTTCATTGTCATTCTCAGATTGTTGCTGGTTGGAAGTTATTGAATCTGATATATTCTGCAATGCAATAAATACTATGGTAGCATCACATCAATAATATCCTTATGTCATCTGCTTATACATGATGAATCACAACCAATGTTGCAATACAAACCTTTTTTTAATGATTACCTATTTAATTGTATTAGTTATCCTTGCAATCAGTTTTCAAAACTATTAGCAGAGGAGTTGTTGGAAGATCTGGCAGGGAAGAGTTATTCCTCATGAGGAGCAACTCTCTTATTAGAGTTATTAGGTAATGCAGAATGCTAAGAAAACAATGTTTCTTTTTCTTTTCATTTTAGCATCTTCTTTAGATTTTACCTTGTAAGTTTCACTTGTGTGCAAATAGTTCTTTAACAATTATGTCGTATTTAAGATGTGGATAACGTCGTGAGCTACACATATATAATGCTTTTTTTTTGTCACTAGGTACCTGTTTATCAAGATGTTTGTGTAACCATTTGTTTTCCCGAATTAAATAAAT
The DNA here is from genome assembly GCA_937001585.2 of Brachylomia viminalis. Classification (NCBI taxonomy): domain Eukaryota; kingdom Metazoa; phylum Arthropoda; class Insecta; order Lepidoptera; family Noctuidae; genus Brachylomia; species Brachylomia viminalis. Next base: position 3,849,930 of record OW443302.2, on the reverse strand, counting down.
AATACACTCTCTACAAGTTATCTAAATTTAGAATGTTGTGTCTGGTGACACAAGCTGGTATTGTGAGTTCAGCGGCCAACGTGACAGTAAGACCAAGGCCTGTGGCACAGTTCACAGAATAGTACCACACAGTAAGATATTGATGGCTATGGATGATGATCAAACTCAGGGCCTCCTATAAGCGACACCACCATGCTTGGAAATTGAATTGCATTAATACTCTAAGGTACAGAGCTAAAAAATACATCTCATACTGCACACTACAGATGTAAAAATATTATAAGTAACTTCACAATACCCCATTGTAATACAGTATCAACTAATATGGGGAGAATTGGACTGTTACTGGCAGCCTTATACATAATATTATGATGTCAGTATACTAAGGTAATAAATTGTGTACAAATATATTATAAATAAATAACATACCATATCTTCAAGGCCTTTGACATGAAGTTCTTTGCCAGCTTCCAAAAGTTGATTCAAATTATCTATAGAGATTACTACCTCGCCTGTGTATATGTACTCCAATAGGGCACATAATGTAGTATAGGAAATTCTCTGAAATAAAAAGAATATTTTTATTAGTTTTTAATAACACTTCATCTAAATGTCACATGGAATGGTTCACATTATTTTTGTCTTTAATTACTGTTATTGGTTTCTAAGTTACAAAATAAATACATTGGAATAAATAAATAAAAACATTTTCTTTTATGTATTGTGTTTTTCAACATCCCTGAAACTAGAGAGGTTTCAAAACCAAAACTCTTTTAAAAGAGTTTTGATTTAATTTTTATTGGTAAGGTAGTCCCCCAAATGCCGGCAGAGAAGTGGGACTTTGTTGTGCCACTTCTTCTCCCCAGCTAAAACACAACAACACATTTGTCTGAGCATATAAATATGATCAAAGCTATGTAGACCGGTATCTAGAGCCAGACTATTCTATAAATATTCAGTCAACATATCAATAAAAGTAGTAAGTTACCTACTGTTTTTGCCAACCAGCATCCTCCAACAGATGAGCAATGGACATAGGACTCTCCGAATAATTGACACAGCAACTGGGACAACAAACCACATTTGCCATGTCATTTATTCAGGGAGACGCATTTATCTATGGGGAGACGTATGTCCAGCTGACGACGACGCCGCACACGACGCCGAGTGCGGCGTCGTCGATCAGAGGGTCGTCTTAGGGGCGGCTGAAAAGATTCATAAATAATTATAAGATGCCTTACATTGAGAAATATAACGGGATGCGGGCACTGAGCAGTAGATATCAGCTCCTTGATGTATGGACTGGCCAGTGCGATGATCACTTGGTGGACCTTCACTAGGTGGCCGTCTGCAGCGAGAGTCATGTCCACAAACTCGCCATTCTGGAAAGAATTAGATAAATAATTAAAAAAAATATATATAAGTATCGTCTTCTGTTTCAAGATTATAACTTTTTACCTGCTGCAAACTGCTTAATCCATGGCATATATTCTTCTTGTGCGCACTCCATAGTAAAGAAAACTGCGACTGAGCCATCACAATAATAAAATTATAACTGTGCCTGTTGTTTAAAATGTATTTCTTTATTTACAATTATTTATTGATAAACGAACGACGACGCTTATAACAACACAGGGTAGCATATATGGTAGGTAGGTTTCTATTCCTTTTGTTTGGGTTTTACAGATTATGCCTTTTAGACATTTGGAGTAAGAAAGGGATAGAAATAACCACGATTTAACTGTTGATTTTATAAATAAATATAACTTTTACAATATTTAGTTCATAACTATTTACACTAGGCACTAAATTATATGACCAACTATGTACCTAACTATACAAAAACAAAAGGACACTTAGGCGGTTTAACTTGAAAGCAGCAAAAGAGATACAAATCTAATATATGCTTAAAGTTGCAACGCAACGCTGAAATCTGTCTCTGGAATGAGATCACAAGGTGCTCTGTGGAACGTCTCTGTCTCTACCAATGACTAAAGAATAAGAGAGGACATGAACTAAAAGATCGTATCGCGTGCCGGCGTGGAAAGTAAAATGGCGAAGGCTCCGCCCATTACCTAGTGTTGTCCTCTGCTCATTCTTTGCAATGATTTTGTTCATCGTGTTGATTACAAATCGATTAATCGAAATCACATACATTAAAATAAGGTTTTTGATTTTAAGTAGATAGTAGGTAAGTAGGTTGTTATTCGATTCTCATTCTAGGACGTCGCATTATGGATTAAGTACAAAAAAGCCTGTTGTTGCGTAATCTGACTGAAAAATTGCAAAAATCATCAATTTGGCGGTTCATTTAAAATTAATTGTACTTGATATTATTTACTCTATGATTAATAGTTGCTCGTGATAATCAAGCTAGAAGAAGAGTAAATTAAACTGCAACAAGGAATTCAAAACTATACCGATTATTAACAAAATAAAACAACAGAAATCGATATTATGCATTTAATGGGAGAACCGTTTTATTTCAAATAGATACAATAATATCAGTTTGTAATTAGTATTAAGTACACCAATAATGTGAAATACAATAAAGTCTGCCTGTCTACAATAAATGTACAGGGAAATAATAATGTATTATGACTCAAACTCAAAGCATTTATTTCAAATAAACCAATTACAGGCACTTTTGAATTGTCAAGGGGTCGGTCAGTCAGAAAGATGAAGCTAGTTGCCCATTCCAAAGCGTAGTAGGTACCTATGGAGAAGAACGGGCAAGAAACTCCATGGACACTCTTTTAAATCAAAATATTGTTACAAAAAAGTGGTTACATCATTCATGTTGTAATTATACATGTGAGAACGATGTAGAAACACGTGCACGTTAAAAGCGTCCGTAATAAAAAGATAAAAACAATTATGGAATTAAAATAAGCCGTGGCAGCTAAGAAATGACCAGTGCCTACTGACGGCGCCCGTTCACGAACATGACGTATGGATCAGCACCATTCAGCTCAACCATTTTGAAGGGAACTCAATGATCCAATACACACGTCACCACCAGCGACACATTTGAGTGAGCATGACATACTCTCAGCCGCCAGGGCACATTCAAGTCAATGAAAGACGAACCCAGTAACCTTTATAGTGGGTACATAGTGCTCACACATGTGCTATGCAATTATACAATACTAAGAGATTGAATTTATACAATGCAAAGATAGGTTGTACAATCTTCATCAGCTCCAACATTATTTTCGAATATATGGGTAAATGTAGGCTTACAATGAAAATGTGATAATTTACCTTAGGGAGCCTTGTCGGTATTGCATTGTCGTGAAGTCTCACTATATCAAGACTTCTATTAATACAAGACTCTTCAAAATGTAGTGAACAAACATTTTCCTGGCTGGAGTCGATATTTTCTTGACCCAATGATTCAAGCCACTTACTTTTAAGTTTATCATTTTTTGGTAACCTAAAAACACAAACAAAACACGCAAACTAACATAAATGTGTATATTTTTTCATGCTAAATATTCAAACGAAATTTGGTTTTTATCGATGCTAAATCGATTCGTTGTGCAAATTACACAATCACAACACTATATTTGTCAATAAAAATACGTAGTAAACAAAACCAAAATAAGGAAATATATCGTTCGAAAGACTATGAATAGGCAATAATCTATGACCGAACAGTAATAAACATGAATTGAGACTAGAAATTGGTATACATTTATATAGGAAACTTAATAATCTATGAATTCTTTCGACTTACTTGTGCAGGGATATCAGAGGCGCTTTTTTACTGTAATTCGAGCCACAGCCCCTCACACAACACTTAGGCATGGTTTCCTCTATCACAGACAGCTTCAGTCAAATTTACAGCACTCAAAATGTTCTCAAAATGGAAAAAAACTTAATATTTAGTCGCACGATAACGCCAAATGACACTTTATGTACACTCTGAGAAGTACTCAAAACCAGAAACTAAAATGGCGAACCGGCCGATGGGCAGGGCTTCCGTGACGTAAATTGAAATTGAATTGCAATTTTAGAAAACTGACAAAATACGGTTTTCTCTTTTTGACACTTGCAGAATTGCATAAGTTAGAAAGAAACATGTATATTTTTTTATTTCTGTATAGAATCGTATGATATTTCCATAATGTATTTAATTTATATAGATCTTTTAGTTCATGTCCTCTCTTAGTCTTTAGTCATTGGTCTCTACGGTCTGTGGAGATCACGCCTGAGCAGTGACGCCCACAGAATATATAATATATACCCTGACGTTTGACGCCTAGCTCGTACACACCGGCGCGACTTGTCGCGCGACGTGTCGCGTAACGATTCTGCGATATTATCGCGTAACAACACCGTTCACGAGCCGTCGCGGGGGTGACGGCCCGTCGCGCTGGCTACGCGATACGAAACAAGAAAGTATAAATGGCGGTGCAATCCAAGCTGAGCTTAGGCCCCTGGCTGGAGGCTTTGAGTTTCACTTAAGGCAACCACAGGATAGTCCGGTTAAGTAGTAACGACCTCTCTAGGTCTACTACGAGATGCCATAGTAAGGAAAAAAAAAAAAAAAAAGCTGAGCTTAGTAGTAGACGATCTTCATCAGAGGACGAAGGCAGGTCTGTGCGTGTTTACTGAGCGTGGGAGCCTAGGTTCTTAACCTAAGTAGGTACCAAAGCTTGACCACACAAGCACGAACGACGAAACTGGCGAATTCGGACGTACTTATATGAAGTATTTATTTAAAAATCAAGACTTTTAAATTACTTAGGTATAATAATTTACTTTAGCCAAAGAATTTTTGTATTTATTTGTATGGTTAGTCATTTAATTTAGTACCTAATGTAAATAGTTATCTGTAATTGTTAAATAAAAGATTAACTTTTATTTTTTACTTCTTAGTTTTCGTTTATGTTGTAGCAGTTCATACTTACGTATAGACCTCAGAACAATTACTAGTTATTGTTCTGAGGTATAGACATACAAACTAGAGGAACTGAGGAACCCATACGGCCGTTCGCCACCGCGCCACAGAACACTATTACTCGCGCGCCCGCACTTACTAAGAAAAGTACTCTGTCTGTAGTCTGTGATACTAAGCTAGCTATACTTGCCAAGGTTAAAGGAATGTTCCACCGGCCGGCCGTATCATCGCGCTCGTACGTCGAAGGGAGCGCGGCACATCCTACCAACATTACCAAATTGTGTTAGTCCTGAGTTTATTCCTATAAATTATTGTAAATCATTTCGACTGGTACTGTATATAAGCAGCGCTTTCTATTAAATCATAGATCGTTATTCGCTTTCTTATTTGCAACCCCTAAAATGTGATTTCGGGAAAATAACTTTAATTTCTATAATGGGGGTCCCTCAAGGCTCAATTCTAGGTCTATTTTTATTTCTTATTTATATAAATGACTTGCCTTACCTCATAAAGGATAAACATGATATAGTGCTGTTTGCAGACGACACTTCACTTTTATTTAAACTCAAACGTCAGCAGCTGGTTACTGACAATGTAAATAGTGCCCTCGCAAAAGTAGTTAACTGGTTTAATGTTAATAACCTTCTTCTTAACGAGAAAAAAACGAAATGTATTAAGTTTACGATACCTCATGTTAGACAAGTAGAAACAAGTATTCTAATAAAGGGTGAAGAGTTGAAACCCGGAAATACCACAGTATTCTTAGGCATAACTTTGGATGCCAAGCTTCAATGGGGCCCCCATATAGATAAATTGTCAAAGAAGCTTAGCTCTGCAGCATACGCCGCCGCCGTTAGGAAAATTCGTGGTTTAACTGATTTAGAGACAGCCTGTTTAGTATACTTTAGTTATTTTCATAGTGTAATGTCGTACGGTATTCTGTTGTGGGGAAATGCCGCCGATATTCAGACGATTTTTGTTTTACAAAAAAGGGCAATTCGTTCAATTTATAAATTAAGTCCCAGACACTCCCTCAGAGACAAATTTAAAGGGATTAATATAATGACTGTGCCTTTTCAGTATATTTATGAAAATCTTTTGTATGCACATAAAAATATTAATCTGTTTAAAAAGTACAGTGATATCCATAATTTAAATACTAGGAACGCTCAGCTTTTTTTTTTTTTTTTTCCTAACTATGGCATCTCCTTAACCGGACTATCCTGTCGTTGCCTTAAGTGAAACTCAAAGCCTCCAGCCAGGGGCATATTTTACATACTATGCGACAATCACCTAAGGGCACCCCCTGTGGGGTACGAACCTCGGCTTAGGGCGTCGCTGGGGGAGGAGAGCCAGTTTGGGACAGGCTGGATCAAAATGGATTCATTATTATTAATAGGGGAGTTTAAAACTACTGGCTCAGCTACGCCACCAGCTGGCTCTGCGGATCCGATCAAGGGACAGGGAGGGGAATTTATCGGGGACGAACGCGGGTGCGAAGGACCTCGGCGGCGAGGTCGGAATTTCGTTTCGATTTCTATACTGCTGTATACTGTACTGGTGGCCCTACTGCTTTCCAGGAGGAGGGTAATGGGGTCGTCAGGGTCGGTCAGTGCATGCCTCGGTTGGCGGATTCTACTGATTCTAAAGGGGACATAACTGGCGGCCTTCACAACCAGAGGGTTGCGATAGCTGCCATTGGTATCAAAGAAACGCTTGCAAGCGCGTTTCATGAATTGCTGAATGATTTTCAAGTCTAAGTGTAAGTTATTATTACGAACGAACCAGGTGGAACCTGACGTGCCTGTGCGAAAACAGCACAGGCGTATGTCATGATAGGTCGGATACATGCCGTATAAATGCGCAGTTTGCACCTGAGTGACCAATTTACTGCGTGCAATTAAAACTGAATGTAGTCTACCCAGAGCAAAGGCGGCTCGTGAACGAACCACCTTTAAGTGCTCTGAGAAGGAGCGACGTCTGGCCAAATTCACCCCCAGATATTTAGCATGCTTCGCCCAAGGGATCGGCTTGCCAAACATCTTGATCGGGCGGGAGCCAAAGAGTACAGTATAATCAGTATATAAATGAGCAGTGAGCTTCACCTGCACAGAACACTATGGGAGCGTTCCGAGTTGCGCTGTGATCGATTTGAGCGTGCTAACACCCGTACCGAATTAGCGTGAGCGCGATAATGATGTCCCGTGAATCGTCATATATGACGTCATGACATGCGCCATCTTGCGATAACGCCAATAACGCCGACCATGCCCTAAATGAATATCACCGTGAGCGCTGTCAAAAATCACAATTGAGCGTTTTGTTTCGAGTCGCATCATATCTTTAAACCAAGTGGCATTTTCGAATTTGTGCTGTAAAAACCATGACGTAATAGAATACCTGAAATGAGTTTTAAACTCATGCACATTATGTTTAATTATAGTTGCATCTAGGTTATTTGTAATTTAACATAGCCAATAATATTGACATACATAGGTATAAATATTGTACACCCATGGGTATGTTACAGTGATACATTATGCTAAGTGTAAGAACTGTCTTTTCACCTATGACAAACAATAAATAAATCTGAACATGGTATTTTTCTTCGGGGTAAATCTTTGCCGGGAGCATGTAAATAGGCTAATTTAAGTACTTCGTCATCCGTTTCATTCCTGGACGAATCGTCGTTCTCAAACTCAAAATCTGAGTTATCAGAGTCGATAGAGTCAACCAACAAACTATAAGTGCCAATGCGTTAAACTTCCATTTGCAGAAGAATACCGAATAATATAAATTGACTGACTTGTTGGCGTAGTTGGTAGCGACCCTGCCTTCTGAGCCGCTGGTCCCGGGTTCGATCCCCGGACAAGTCAAACATGTGTGTGCATGAACATGTCTGTTTGACCTGTGTCTGGGTGTGTATATGTATATAAGTATGTATATCAGTCATTAGGTTACCCCGTAGTACAGGCTCTGCCTAGTTCGGGATCTGAAGACCTTGTATGGACGTCGTGTCGTGTCGTGTCAACTTGCCTGACGCTGGTTTTCAACTGGACCTATTTATTCAGTGACACATCGCATGCTAATAGAATACTGACTTAATATCAAATCGGTCTTTTTTGTGCAAAGTTTGAGGTTGACGTTAAGCGACTACACTGTGAGCGCGTTCACGAGCGTTCCGAATTGATGACAGTTCTAAACTGTCATAATCATGTTATCTAATACGGAACGCAAAATATCGATGTGGTCGCTGTGAGCTTAGAGCATTAAACCAACCGGAGTGGCCATTAACAGGCGTTCCCCTCTGCCAAAGGTACGAGACCGCCGGTCATAGCGGTTATATAAAACTTGTTGACGCGCGCTCCGCGCCATTCAGCGAATCATAGTGAGCGCAGAATGACGTGAGCTTAAAATGCCGAATTGCAACGTGTTCTCGTGTAATAAGAGATCAGAAACATCTAGTGTACAAAAGGACAACGTTACTTTTCATCTACCGACGTTGGGAAGTCGCTGCGTCCCCGTAAGAGGGCGCGGCTAGCGGTTCCGGGGCTTCGCCCCCCGGCCGCGGATGCAGTACGGCGGCCCGTAAATACGGGCCTCTCAGTAGGTCCGCTACAATATGGCTTGTTAGCCGCGGTCGGGCGCGTGTTTGTTACACGCGCCCGTGTGAGTGGTTGCTATGTGTTTTTCTGTAGGCGCGCCACGGCGCTGTTTCACAGCGCCGCTATCTTCACGACACCTCGGCGGTCTGTCCCCGCCAGGTGAGACCCCCAGTTACCTGGGGGAGGCCCGGCGGGGGACGACTTTTCATCTGTAAGTATTATTACGTTTAAATATTATCAAATAGTGCATTAAATTTGCAAAAAACTAAAAAACATTGTCAATCTAAAAGTGTTGTCACTTAATGGTACTAGATCTACTGTAGGGTAATTTTTAAAGTTGACTGTATATATTATATTGAATTATAAGTTCTACTTTACATTCGTTATTTTTAACACAATTTATCCAATAAAAAATGGTACTAACCATAAATAACGTGAAATATAATTGTCGAACCTTAATGAATTAATGATGGATTACTGTTTGCAAATTCATTTATTCTTTTATTTTCAACATGTATTTTTATTTAATGTTTTAAATATAATATGTTTAGGTTGTACTTTATTAATTATAAGGAATTTACGATCGTCACTCTTGTTCCGTAAATAGGCACTTTTAATTTGTTACTCTGGCAACACTGTACTAGGAAAGTTAGTGATGGGACAGCACAAAAACAAATGTCGATATAAACATTATAATGTTATTCTTATAATTTATTTTTCAGATTCCCAAAAGATGTAATGATTAGGGATGTCTGGAATTGAGCTTGTGGAAATCATGTTTCATGGACTCCTAAACGTACTAGCACTATTTGCTCCCAGCATTTTGAAACTACCTGTTTTATAACACAATCTAATAAAAGAGGAGATTAAATCAGGGTGCCTTGCCAACTTTGAAATTAGGTACCAAGGGTGAATCTTATAATGTTATTTACTAGTTTTTGCCCGTGACTTTGTTCACGTCGAACTGGTCGCCTTAAAACTTTATCTCGCTTTTTTCAAGGTAGCTTACCCAATGAAAATGAATTTACCTAGTCCAAATTAAATGTGGAAGTTTGCTGATAAAATGAAGCTCAACCTTAGGCGCCTAACCCTAACTTTTGAAGTAACTTATTATACTTTTTTATTCATGTTTTATTTTAAACACGTGTCGCCTTCGAGAACAAACTGACCCTAAGAAATGTATTAGGCACATATACACAAAACTTATTCATTTTAAGAATCAATAGTGTTTCCAAAATCATTAATTAACATTTTGCTAATGCGCGCGATGAAGCTGCAATAACTGTAAATAACGCTTATTTTTACAAATAAACTATTTTATACAAGTTGTTCTCTGGTTCTTTTTTTATGTTATCTCCAAAAGATACAGTGTAAATCTGTCGTGCGTGAACCGAAATTCAGACCAGTCATTCACGTGGAAAAAAAAACCTGTTATCCTTTGACCGCCTGTCCAAAGATCGTATATTACGTGCATAAAAAGAATCCCTTTTAATAAGTACGTATCATGACATTTCATGTTGTATATACATATATTCAAACCACTCGATACCTCTTATATGATATACTATGGCTGCTTTCCATCTCCATCATCAGATCAGCTCGATGGTACTCGATGGTATAATGCATTGCCATCCGAACTAAACCAACATGTAAAAATTCAACTAATAAACTGATAATGGAAAGTGATTCTTAATCAGTTTGCATGATTTATCCTAAACATAGATATACTAACATATGTACCAATACAATCATTGCAAGTTAGTAAAATGCTGGTACAGAAACTTGATATTTAATTATTATTATAATTTATTGGCACAAAACAAAATTCATCGACCATGAGATATCGATAAGTTTATTATTTATTATTGACATGTTCCTCGCACTATCGATGTTTACTTTGAGATGACGTCATCTCTTTCACGGACAGGTTGTCTGTACATATGTGTTTGTAAACGTTGTACTTGTGTGAGTATAGTTTATGCTGGTGTTTGATAATTTTGTCGTGTGCGTGTATAGTGACGTTATCTGAAAAATGCATTGGTGTTAACACTATTTGTGTGCGTTGCCTCGTCCCCCGCGCCGAAAACGGCAGACTTTTTTAGATAGAAAAGTGTGCGCGTGTCGTCTCCGGTTGGTTTAATGCTCTAAGGCTGTGAGCGATCATGGTCTAATTCGGAATGCAGCCTATATGATTACTCCTCAGAACAATAACTAGTTATTGTTCAAAGGATTACTCCTAGCGTTGCACAGAGTACTTTTTTCAGATTGTAGCCCGTCAGGGTATATATGTTCTGTGATTGTAGCGGAGGCTTCACCCGAGTAATTAAAGACTTGGCTAAAAGGCCCCAGCAACCAGGCCATTAAAAAATAAAATAAAAAAAAACTTCACCCGAGTGATTGAAATCGATTACCTACCTAATCGACTAAACTAACTTTAAAAATATATCAACTGGTTGAAGGATTGTGACTACCTAAAAAAAGTACTCTGTGATTTAGTGGTTTAGCCCGCCCAGCTGGTTTTGACAGTCAGCCAGAAAAGTTGATTGGAGTAAAATTTAGTTGTATAGGTTAAGTTAGGACAGCCAGATTATTTATAACATTCTAATATTTATTTTAATGCGTAAAAATCCAACAAAAAATCTGTTATTTTGGGATATCTACCACATGTAATAATAGACCTTCAACATGGCGTTGATGAAATCTAAAGATATACCCGAAGATGCTGTGGTTATAGATGAAATCGAAGCTACCGAATACGTCTGGGATATTGTTTCCAACTGGGATTCACTTTCTGACACGTATGTTATAAATTGTAACATAGAAACTGTCTGGAATGTTAAGTGCTACTTATTTAAATCACCCCTAAGTCTATAGGTATTCCTTGAAACTGGCACCGTCGGTTTTAGCTTTTGGCTGTTAAGTACCTACCAAACTAATTGATAGTCGCACCCTACCACACAGGCTGCCAACCAAAATATCTATCGTTCATTTTGTTCTCACCAAGGACATCTTGGATTCTCTTAAACCTCATTATGATTTTAAACCAAGAAATCGTAATTGATAATCATATAATAATAATTTCAGTTGGGCTCTGAAATATGCTCCAGTAGTCCTCGGAGGCATCAATGCCTTTTGTGGTATTATGATGAACAGTCATTTCCGCAACAAGCTAAAACTGGGATCGTATGGATACTTTGCATCAGTCATTCCTATCTCAATGATGCCTGCAGTTCTAACAACTCTATTTCATAGACATGTGAGTATGAATAATATTAACTACATGTACATAATAACAACCCAAAGTTTACTTGATAAACATTCCTTCTTTGGTTGGCTTCAAGTCTTTTGGCAATTCATTTAATGGGAGGAGGGACAAAAATCTGAAGTTGTGGAAGGATCTGCACATCTTGGTATACTCATTATCATCTTACTTAAGATGGAGGAGAGGATAAGAGGATCTCCTCTCTCAATCATTGGAAAAGTGTATGTTTGGCTAGACTAAGTTAATAACAGAAAAACTAATTTAGGAAGGTATCCTAGCTCAACACATAAATAGAACCCTTTTAATTTTTTACTCATAACCTAACATTAATTCTACACATCACTAAGAATACTGGTCACACTCAAGTGTTAAATTTAAATTTCAGTTAATTTCAACAGACTTACTTCTGATGAAAAATCAGGCATGTCCTTTATGTTATGAGGTCAGGTCTGCAGCTATACAGACTACTCTTGGCATCGCTTATCCGATGGTGCTGGCCCCTGCATCAGCATTGATGGTGAGTAAATAATGTTTTTGTTATTTACGTTCCACCATGCCAGTCGAAAAAAGAATATATCTGCCTGGTATGTTCAGGCAGATATGTTCTTTTATTGTGAAATGGTGCTTCTGTTTTTTGTGCAGAAAGAATACTGTGCATCAGCCACTCTTGTTAATGATTGATGTATAATGTGTCCCAGAAAATAGACATCTTACTACACAAGCATATATTTGAAATATGTTGAAGAAATCTTGTATGACTAAAAAAACTAAATCTGTTTTCATTGTTTCAGTTAGCACACAGATACGCAACCTACAGGGTGCCAGATTTAAAAGAAGGCCCAATGGTTACAATCAATTTCGTGAGGAAACTGGCAAGGCCATTTAACAACACATTAACTATTATGCTCATTGGCCAAGTCCTAGCCTCGTCCATCTTTACATACTATGAAATGACCAACAATTTGACTATAAGGGGAAAAATTATGGAGATTGAAGCCAATCTTGAGAAACAAAAACGGCATTGAATGTTTGTATGTAATGTAAATGTAGATGCATTTTGTAAATAGATAATTTTATTATTAAAATGTTATTGTTAAATTGTGTCACTTTTTTGCAACTGAGAAAAACATCGCCCTATATTTCTAGGTACTGAATATAAGCTACAGATTTATAAATAAAAGAAAAACATTTATGTCTTCAAAATTAACCTATATTATTAGATAAAAAAACGGACAACCAACTATGCACATAATTGTTACCAGATATAGAACTTCTAGGTATGAACACATGACGACGACTCTCTCTACGACTTAACCATTCAGAACAAAACTAAAATAAACCGCAAAACTTTTATTTAAAATATCCATAACCATATAAACCTGACTATAGATATGCTTCATACAAACATTTTAGGACTGCCTACCATTTATGTAAGTGAGATAGTTATACATGTTCGCATCGCTTCGCTCACTCATTCACTTTCAAAAGAGCATGTGTTCCGAATGGCGTAAGTCCCGTACGTAGAAGACCGTTCCTTAATGCTAGATCACTTGCAAAACTACTTATTGTGGCGTCTACCGATAACACTGCCGATAACCTGACTTTTGGCTAGCTTCAGAATATTTTAACCACTATTAATTTGACTTGTTAAGTGCTAAATTGACACTTCGAGCTAAATTACCTTCAATATGGACAACTCTTCTAACCAGTTCGTTTTCATATTATTTGAGCAGTAGCCATTCACGCGTATTTATAAAATTGGTTCTTAGGGCTGGCTTAGACCTGGCGAAGCGCAACACAACGCAGTCTTCATTAGAAAACAAACACCGACCTTATACAGTTGAATATAAATCAACTCCCTTATGATCCTTTGTACACGGCAAGGTTTCTTTTCGATACGGCGTATAAACCGCGACGTAGAAAAACACGTGTCAACAAGCTTCCATAGTGATCCATACAACACTGACGAATCCTGCCGACACACGGCATATCAACCGCGCCGGCGCCGTATACAAAGTGTTGACCTGTGAACAAGTTTCCATACAACACTGACGACCGTGCCTACACACGGCTAATGAACCTTAGTTTTTCACGACAAGAAAAACGTGTGTGTACAAAAGGTCTTAGTCCGATTGAGCATGAAATCAGTGCAACGTTGATATTTGTTTGGCAGAAAACCGGGCTGCATAGCGCTTCGCCTGGTCTGCTCCTGCCCTATTGTCATTAGTTCATCACTCGATCAGTTCTAACTTGAGTAAATGCAAGGAACACAAAAATTAATACTACACTGTAAAACGAAGCAAGCAGAAGTATATTTCACTCAAAAACAACAGTTAAATAAAGAGTATTTTATCCCCGATGGCGTGCAAACGTTGGTTAATTAAATGGTAGGGCTGAAGGGAGCCAGAAGTCTTATAAAACATATTTAGTTAGTTTTAAAATATAAAATATTTTTCTAGCTAGGTATCTGCTTAAAAATATATTGATATAATATGTTTCTATATTTAAAGTCACTCATATTGCTACAAGTACATAAATGTATTAGTTTGTTTATCTAAGCACATACAATGAAATAGCTGCATTGGAAGATTTTTTAATCATTACTTTTTAGACCAAACTTAATTAATAATCCATCCTTTCTAATAGCTTTTTAAGTCAGGGCAAAGAAACAACATTTGTAATGTTACAAAGGGAACTATGTTATACAATGTGTAACATAATTAACGCAAGACCTCATACACCCCAATTAGAGCATTGAGTTAAAAGCATTATACAATGACCGAAACAATTTTTTTTTAAAGCTAGCTATTATTATTATTAAGAAAATCGTGTTGACCCTAGCATTACTTTATGCGTTTAAAATTGAGTCTTATTGCCTTTGAAATAAGATTTAAGTTTCTTTGGCTGAATCGGCAGTCAGTATTGCAAGATACATATTTTTTGAAAAAAATACCTATTATATAGTTACCGAAATCGATTCAGTAGTCAATTATGAGAAAACTACTTTCAGGACCTGCGTTTATTCTGTTACACCTTGTATAGCCGCAAACATTTACTAGCTTGCACCAATTTAGATACTGATTCCACTATGTAAGTGCAAAGGTCAAACACTCATCTACTCAAAGGTCAAACACTTACCTACTCAAAGGTCAAACAGCTACTCTGTATGTGCTTAGTTCGTCATTATATTAGTGCCATTCCTTAACAACAATCATACAAATTATTATTTCTGGAGTCAGTGAACTACAGTATTATTACTAATTTCTAGCTGTTCACTATAGAGGATAATAGTTCAATTATTTCTGCATGGGTTCCATGAGAAGATGAGTCAATTTAATAAAAAATTATCAAAGTATAAAATAATTTTGCTAAATTGTACAGTCGGCAGCAAAAAGTTAGCGAAACTAAAAGTGAGGTTAGTGTGATACATGTTTTCGTTGCTGACTGTACGTAAATAAGCGTTAGATTACATCATTGTGTTTGTGAGTGGTGGGCGCCAAAATAGTAGGACGGTGACGCACCGCACTTCAAATAGGCAGTCAAAATCGTGTGCAAACCAGTTTAAAACAAATGCAATGCTCAAATCTAGCTGCAAGGACTACAACAGTCAACAGTTTCAACCCAGCATGGCTGTTAACAACCATTCGGCAGGCTGTCGAGTCAAAAATTACACATTTTGATTACCCGATTTGCGTTGCCCCCGACAGCAATACTGTCGAAAAAATAGCTGACAAAATTATCGGGTTTTGGATTTGTAAACACGTTAAGAGGGCTCATTCGATAATATTGATTAATGTTCGATTCGGCAAGGAAGCGTATCGAATGTTTGTGACTAGCTATGCTGATGCAGTAGTTATAAATCCTTATACACTCAAAAACACTGAAATTAAAAGCAGCTTGCAAGTTCCCTTCAAGCCCAAACATGTTTTAAAGTTTGATAAATCTTATCAATAACACTCATCCTCTCATAGAATCTCTATAATACAATTATGAGTAAGCAGACAAGCGATACAACTTTCTCCCTCTCTCTCATATAACACACCGCCAAGATTCTCCAAATCAGACGCTTGACTGAACAACTTGTTTATATTTACATTATTAATGATACAGTTCCAACAAACTGGATGGTCTTTCGTTAGCTTAGTAAAGTATTTAGTTAACTATTTAACAATAACTTTCGAGTGTTATGGTTGGTGCAAATCAAGAGCGGGCGTCGTATATGACTTTCGTCATTGTGTCATTGACATAAGTTTTAAATTCCAATGATTACTGCGCGGTCATGAAATGCAACAACAATATTCAAAAACTAGAGTAAAAAGTCAACAATTAAGTCTTAAGGTTTAGTACAAGAGCAACTCGAAAGTTCAAAAGCATTAATTAGCACATTTGGCTTTTAAAATGGGTTATTTCCGTACTAAGAGGCACAAAGAAATACCAAGATAACGAAATCACCCAATCCCCCGCGCCCCATCAACAAACTTATCGCCGATTCAACAACTTTGAAGCACATAACAATTACTCTTTAAGGGGGAAGCGCTATGATAGCCCGCGAAATTCCAAATTTTCTTATACAAAATATGATTTGCCCAGGTTAGCACGAGCAGGTTTTTCCCGCGACAATTTAATTTCGCGCACGGGATTTTCAACGCACTGCTTAACACCGAGATTTCAAAATCCAGTGCGTGATAAATTCCTGCCGCGATATTTTTACGTCCGTGCGAACGTGGGCTAACCCCATTGAATGACTTATCTTACTTGAAAGGCCATTCCGTGGGATTATATGAACTGAGTTACGGTAGAAAATTAAAAGTGTCGCGTGCCGCCCCCCTGCCCCTGGCGCTTCTCCATTAAAATTAATATAAGTAAGACACTTACATTCTATAACAAATGAAATCTTAAAGTAATTACTTTAGTAAGCTATTTTTGTTCACTTTAATTCTTTGTTATTTTTTTTGAATTTTCTTTAAAACATTTTGATATTTTTTTTCGAGAACATTATAAATACTGTTTCGATCTACATAATATTACTTAGGTACCTACATGATAGATATTAAGGGAGTGCTCACCCAAGCGTAGCGCAATTTCACATGTAAGTAAGTACTTTTGTTTATTGTTTTTATTTGTTTAGTTTTTTGTTGAAAAGAGAGAGATCCTGATCACATTTCGAAGAATATGTGTTACAAATTCGTATCTTTTGGATTTAGTCGTTTTGGATTTTCACCAGGAGCGTCTATACCTAAGTTGACCCATGTAAGACTTCTAATCCGACTTAATATTTGTCTGACTGCACTATGGTGATCACCATTCGTAATTACGTACAGTCAGACATGTAAATGATCAGTAATGTAATATCTTGTTTAAGTAACCTAAAACGAGCAGTGCCTATTTGAGCCTCGGTTTTAAAACCTGTCCTAAAGAGGACATTTTGAATACATAATGATTCATTTGTAGTTCGAATGTAGGGTGAGGTTAATGAACACAAGTCATGCGACAAACGAGCCTTGTACAGACAATACTATTACAAGGTAAATTGTAACCAAGGCAATATGAAATTGTAACCATATCATGAAATGTTTTAAGATTCGATTAGTAATAGAAGATTCATAAAGTATGGAAGCATGGCTAATTCTAAACTAGCCAACCATGAGTCCAAACTACACATACCTAATTCACTAACCAATATTATTATTTTAACTTTTAGACCCACGGTAATATGTTCATATAACAATGAATTAACAAAATAAAAATTGTCTTAGCCAAAATGTTGGTCAAAGTGTATTGCCGATTCTGAATGAAAATGTACACTTGTAATTTTTTAATTAGCTCGAAATCAGTTTCATGTTTTTATGTAAATTAATAATAGTCCTGCAGACCGAATTTCAGTCATGGCGGCCAATCTCAGCGGAGACTAGCCACCGACTCGGGAGACATTATGCAAATTATGAAGTATCCTAATGTGTAACACTATTACGGGATAGTATTCTGTTATATCGATATTAACATTAATCATAAGCGTTACTGTAATTAAGATGGCACGTTTGATGTTATCCTCTGAGGAATGTCGTTGGCAGTGTTGAATCTTAATGTTAAAAGATTTGAATCAAGCAGGATCGTGCGCTGGGCTGGTTCGTCAATTCACTTTGAGCATAATTCTGACGAGTGACTGTAGTTCCGACGACAGTCGCGTACGGACAAGCGCCTGTTTCACATTGCCTTCTCGTAAACTGATTTTGGACACTAGACATACACTTACAACCTACATTATTACTAACACAATATTTGTAACCACTCTGCCCACTCCAACTCCGATATATTTGCTTATTATAATATGTGTCTGATGTATAGTGATACACAAGTCTTGGATTGTTATTAAGTAGAGCCTCGGGAGCGGGCGCGTGTGCCGTCTGCTAGCAGCGTTGGTTGATGTATTCGTTGTACGTGGCGGAGATCTCCTCGGACTGGTAGCGCGTCAGTTTGATGCTGCGCCTGAGCTCGCCCGTGATGGCGGCCTTGTAACCGCCCTTTCTCAGAAGAGAGTCTATTGTTTGGATTTGGTCCCAACCTGAAATCACCCCAAGTTTTCTCTAGAGCATTTGGTTAGACCTGGTCTGGTGATTCTAAATATGTACTTATACCCAATATCTTTGTTTATGGTTTTTTTCTCATGTTTTTTAAATAAAGCCTGTCAATTTTAATTTATATGCCTTGACAAAGGGGTAAGTAGGAACGTGGTATGGTCTCGATACTGAATCTCTCGTACTGATATCCCTGTAGGTTCAAAAGTCTTATTCTTAAGGAGCTTTCTTGAGTTTTATTCTATGTTTGTTTTTTATGTCATTTCTTGAGTATTATATACATATATATTATAGTATAGGTATTATATAAATCTTAAACACGATTGTTAATTCATTAAGTTAGTAAAAAAAATGTATTTGTAACCCTAGCGATTATTTTCCCTGTATTGTATCCTATCGTTAATCTGTGAACAGCGTTGTGGGCTGCAATATTGTCTATATGTTTTGTGTATTGTATCCTATCGTTAATCTGTGAACAGCGTTGTGGGCTGCAATATTGTCTATATGTTTTGTGTATTGTATCCTATCGTTAATCTGTGAACAGCGTTGTGGGCTGCAATATTGTCTATATGTTTTGTGTATTGTATCCTATCGTTAATCTGTGAACAGCGTTGTGGGCTGCAATATTGTCTATATGTTTTGTGTATTGTATCCTATCGTTAATCTGTGAACAGCGTTGTGGGCTGCAATATTGTCTATATGTTTTGTGTATTGTATCCTATCGTTAATCTGTGAACAGCGTTGTGGGCTGCAATATTGTCTATATGTTTTGTGTATTGTATCCTATCGTTAATCTGTGAACAGCGTTGTGGGCTGCAATATTGTCTATATGTTTTGTGTATTGTATCCTATCGTTAATCTGTGACCAGCGTTGTGGGCTGCAATATTGTCTATATGTTTTGTGTATTTCTTGTTTCTATGTTTTATATTGTAGCTGTTTGTTGTTCCTCTTGGAAAAAATAAAATAAAATAAAATAAATACTGGGGCGGTCCGACATACAAAATCATTAATTCTAGGACTTCTAGGTAACAAAATTCAACCGCGTTGTATACCGTTCGCACCTGTAATGTGACATTGAGTTGTATTGTCAAGGGTGTAAAATTATTTATAAGGCGCGCGAAAAATCTTGCAAGAAAGTTACGATTTGGTAAAAATGACAACAGACTTAGTGAAGACAAACAGAGAAGTCTACACTTCCTCAGACTATTTAAGATTCTCACACCAAAGACAAGTAGGTTATTTGATCAAAGTTTGTAAACACACCTTGCTCAGTAGCAACTTGAGGTAAATAAGTGGCGGTGCGCTTCGTTCCTCGTTCACTGATGAACTCGATACGGATGCCGTGCTTTCCCAGCTTCCAGTCCAGGTAATGCTCAGCCTCTTCGAAATGCTGGAGAATGGAGACGGACACGGTCAGCCGGGGTACTTCCTCGCGAGTGACTGGCGCGAACCGCGAGTCTTTGAGTGCGCTTGTTATCGCATACTCGCGAAGACCTGGGAAAAGGGGTTGTTAATGTTGAGGGTCGCTGTGTACATAACATCTTAAAACCACGCCTATAAACTCGAAAGAATAATAAGGCAGAGGTTTACTTAACTAAAGTACACTTACATTTCGCCAAATCCCATATAATAGGGAGCGAGCCTATTGCCATCGCTGTCTACTTCGTTTATTGTTTGTACTTTTCATTAAAGAAGTTGACTATGAATGTGGATGTCTTGGCCAAAAAAAACAATGAAGGGATTGAGTGAAAGGTTATACACATGTGACACATATTTAACCCAAATGATAGTTTTTTGACTGTGTGCTTAATACCTACATTTATTTGCACCAAACCTGATGCATAATGAAAGAAATACAGCACATTATTTTTCTTTAATACAATAGAACAACGGTGACTGCTGAGAAGACAGCTAACAGAGATGTTTCAAAGAAGAAGACGAGCTGTACCAGCCCCAAATGAATTGGTATAAATGCAGGAGTATGCTGAAGACTTTTATAAAGGAGGGCTGTTGAGGCCCAATTAGTATGTGAGTATGGCACAACTACTTAACTAGGTTTTTTCTATATTCAGTAGGTAGTGGACTGCAATTGTCTGAGTTGACAGCTTGGGTAAAGCAAGAAAGATTTCAGGAAAATGATGTTTTTAATGTGTAGGTTTGGCTAGAACAGGCTGGCCTTACACTTAAAAGGACTCAAGTGACAGACACCTAAAGAATATTTCTCCCTTGTAAAAATTATAACTGTGGTCACAAGTCTGCTCTCAGGATTGGTTACAGCATTCAGCAGTAGAATGATCAGGCTGATAATTATAATGAAAATCAAAGGCTTCAACTTTTAAACTGTGAAAAAGCTATAGAATACAAAACGACTAAACAAAGATGTTTTATTTAAACAAAATACAAGTGCAGAAAGGTTGTATTCAATTCTATACAGAAGACAGTTTCTACAAGATGCAGAAAAAATCAAAGTCAGATACCAAAGTCAGATATCAATCAATCAATCTTTATTTGTGAACATAGGTATACATATATACATAAAAGGTCTTAAATATACATATTATTGTAGTCGAACTCTATGTTCTACCAATAAAATCAACAACTTCTTTGTTTTATTTAATTGTTTGTGTGTGAGTATGAAATGTTATTTCAATCAATTTCAGCATCTCACAGTCCATATTTGATAATTTGATGCTCTTTTAAAATGTTATTTTTATCTTTTGTACAACACAAGATGGAAATAAGAAGATACCAGTTTAAAGATGATGTTTACTCATTAATTACATTTTAATGAGTTTGAGTTCAGCTGAATATAGGTATTGAAATGGAAATGTTATCTCCTTCAAATAATATAACAGAGTATTGAGACATGAATAAGAGGTATTCCTAAGTTATGAATTATTGCACTCACTTACTAATAACTGAACAAGGTCAGACAGTAACACAGCTATTCTTTGAGCACACGCTCGCATGATAACATATTTAATCAATAAAATAAAAACATCTGCAGAGATATCCATTGTAAGAATTCGTACCTGAGTGCAAATGCATTGCATTAAACGTCCCGATGCATCCTCGTAGACGGTGCTCCTTACCGATCTTCCATGTCACAAATAAAGGACTGTGAAAAATAAATTACATCATGTTAAAGCAATGAGAAAAACTGAATCTTTAAACATTAGGTGAAGTTTAGCTTTATTGCACATTAGACATTCTACAATAGTAGCTAGCACAATCAGCAACACAATAGAAAAACTGCATACACCATTATAAACTTTATGTACTTTGACATAAAGAATGTATTAGCATGCACATTTACGGAAGGTGATGGGAGTGGAGGTGTATTGACCGCGAATAAAAAACAAAATTGCCTTCGTGTGTGTGTGGGTGTTTATGAGCAAACATATACATTTATGTTTACATTCACACATTATGTAAATTGAGTGAAAGTGGAAATGGGCAAGTATTTGTGGGTAACTAAAAGGTGTCATACAAAAAACCTAAAAGGTTTAATTCATTATACTGACCTCGTTTAAAACAAAAGATGTGGAGGTAGCTCAACAAAGCATGTCCAACAGGACTTAAATATGATAGGCTATACTTGTACTTACGAGGGTGAACCACTTACTAGGCATCATTAGTAAAGTTTGGCGTCTGTGGAGGGTCCATACTGTGCAGCTGACAATACAAAACATCGAAACAAAAGTAACACATATCAGGAATAGCTACAGATTCTTGGTAACCATTCAAAGGTCGATCTATATTGTTACTGTACGAGTTGTTTAGTTTCTGTTTCTTTGTTCCACAACATACTGAAGACATCTTGGCTGATATTAGAAGTAAATTATCTTAAGACTACGAAACAAAGCAGTCGCACAAATCTTAAAAGTAAACGAAACCAAACACTCGTTTCACTCAATGGCGTTTAGTAACCTAACCACAGGTTATAAAACATCAATGAGGCTGTGGAATCATTTGACAGAAGAAGTGATGTTGACATTTTGACGTTACTTAGAATAGTAAACTTGTGCGTTTTAGGTTTTAGTTACTTTTTATTGTTTTGATACTGATATTACTTTTATTTTCTTCAATCAATTCTACATCTATGGTTTTAGTTACTTTTTATTGTTTTGATACTGATATTACTTTTATTTTCTTCAATCTTATTTCAAAAACTTCTACATTATTTAACACAACTAACTTATACTCGGTACTATAGTAATTAAATTACACTAGGTACGGTAGTTATATTGATAAATCATAATCATAATAGTTTCTATAATAATAAAAAACGAAGTCTTGTTTCGAGTCTGTTTTGTTGTAAACTATCAGCATACACAATGGATTTTGATTTGGTTTTCATGATCCTTCAGATATTTTATTCCAGAAGGTTCTTGGTTATTATAATACATTCATATTTAAAAAACTTAGCTAGAGCACAGAAATCAGCAGCGTGGCGCATAGCGTAGCGTCAGAGAGATTAAATTTGCTAGTATAATTTAAGGCCTCTGCACACAGCGGGCGCGGCGCGGCGGGACGGGACGGCGACGCGACACTGAGCAGTTGTAATGTACTAGATATTACGGACGACGCCACACAGAGAGACGGTTACCGTCGCGTCGAGCGGGACGGCTCTGTGTGGCGTCGTCCGTAATATCTAGTACATTACAACTGCTCAGTGTCGCGTCGCCGTCCCGTCCCGCCACGCCGCGCCCGCTGTGTGCAGAGACCTTTAATGTCTTTGCGTAGCGTATTGTAATCCTAAAGTGGTATGTATTACAATTTGTTTGGGCCCTTTTTACCGCAAACTCAAAAAGGGTGTATTGTTTTTTTTTATTAAATAAATTATGCACCCTGGCTTAAATAAGTTAAGCATTCATTGAAAAGCGAGCGCAGCGAATTTGAAAATTGGAGCAATTCGGACAGGGATAAGTTAAGTTTTCATTATGATATTACTGAGATAATGCAAGAACGAGCGAAGCGTTATGGGCCTACTATCAATAAGAATTTTAGGTTTTGGATATGTTTTTTATGAATTCTGGCTTACACACATCGGCTCCCCGTACCGTTGACAGGGCTGATACGGTGGTAGCTACGCCCCTGACCGATGTCTCGATATTTTGATACGTCGCCACATTATTAAATTGCACTCGCGTGTATCATGTTTGGGTCGCTAGTTAATAAAACTATAAATTAAATTATGACCACGGGAACTAGGCAAACAGATAATAATTAAAATATACTACAAACACGCAGCTAATAACGAGAATACAAATATATTATTGAATTTGCTCGCATTTCCGTGTCGTTCGTGGTAATACAGGTACTGTCATGATGGCCGGTGGACTGCCAGCTCGTAGTCGGCAAATATACCCACATTAGTGGTGGGGTGAATTAAAATTACTTCAAAGCAAGCTCGCAATGTCAAATTACATTTTTCCCTAAGGTCTATCTTACTTATCGATGCCCATGTGTATACAGGGTGGCCGGAACATTGACGTCCAAAAATAAAATTTCGGTCCCTCGTATCGTGGGGTATTCGAATCACCCCCATGTATGTTCCGCGACTTTTCATAGTTTTCGAGTTATGAATTTTTTTCTGAATGTTTGAAAATTTTCGACCTGACCAACCTAAAAAAATTCAAAAAAAAAAGTAGAGGGTTTTATCGAATTTCTTTTTTTGCAACTGAATTTTCATAAGTAGTACTTTTATGCATAAAATAATCAGCTTCGTAACTGTGGTGAAAGTTATGAAAATGTTGATCTAAAGTGAAAAATTTACGTTCGGTAAATTATGACTTAAATTTTCAACTTCAAATTAAAAATCTAAACAGGTGACTTCATGGTTCTCAAGTAGGCTTCAAGAATGCGCCAGACTCTCAGATTTCATAATCATTAAAAAACGTAGGACTTAATGGGGCTAACTTTGGCCTTAATCGGCCTTCAAAGACTGCGAAGTGGAAAATTCTTAAAATTAGCTATCTGATTAATAAATTTTTTTTTTCCATTTTCTCGCTCCTAAGGTTATTTAGTTTGCTAACCAAAAATTACTGCAGGAAAGCTAAGATTTAAACACGGAGATTTTTTAAAATGTTAGTTTAATGAATTTTGCGCGATCCGTTCTCGTGGACTATGGGTTGTAAACGAGGGTGCAACTCTTTTACCTGCAATAACAATGGACCGAGAGGAAAAGAGACCGAATTATTGCTATCTCTCTCACGCAAGGCGCGCAACCGAAGCCAACGCAAAACAAGTACCTCAGTCGTACTCACATTGTGTTTACTGCTATACGCGTGTCGCCATTTTGTCTTTACCACACTCGCTTTGCCCACGGACTCCGCTGCCTACTTGTTTGACTACTTTGCTCGTTTATTGGACTGTGTTTTGCATTCTGATTTGGACTTTTTTTACGTGGAAGTGTAAAAAATGAGTTACACGTTAAGTGAATATGCAGAAATGCATTATTTTTATGGAGTTGCACAAGGAAACGGCCATGAAGCAGCGCGACTGTATCGCGAACAACTTCAACGTCGTGGTGGGCCGCAACCTGAGCGATATCCCGACCATCGTGTTTTTATTAACACGCACAACACTTTGATGGCAGGCCGCATTCCTGGTCGACGCGGCAGTCATGAAGGAATCCCTAGAGCTAACCCGGATCGCAGAGAAATGGTGCTGGAAGAAGTTCAGCGAAATCCGTCTACGAGTACGAGAAGTATGGCTCGTGCTCTGAACATCCCAAGGACTTCTATCCAAGACATTCTTCACGATGAAGAATACCACGCGTTCCACATCCGACGAGTCCAAGCTTTACTGCCTACAGATCACCAATTGCGCGTTGATTTTTGCCAAACCATGTTACGAAAAGAGCAAGAGGATCCTGGATTTTTCAATAAAGTTTTATGGTCAGATGAGTCACGATTTGAGCGATCCGGAATATTCAATATTCATAATTACCACACGTGGGCGAATGAAAATCCACTCGAAGTGAGAGCTTCGACATTTCAACATCGCTTCAGCGTTAACTTGTGGTCTGGTATTCTCAATGGCGAACTAATTGGTCCGTTTGAACTGCCGTCCAGACTTGATGGAGAAACATACAAAAACTTTTTGGAAAATGAACTTCCATTGTTGCTGGCAGATGTGAATCTCGAACTCAGACGAACCATGGTGTTGCAAAATGACGGCGCCCCGTGTCACTATGCAACCCAGGTCCGAAATTACTTAGATGAAACATACCCCAACAGATGGATCGGACGCAGCGGACCAATTAGGTGGCCTCCACGCTCACCTGATCTCAACCCCATCGATTTCTTTATTTGGGGCTATTACAAGGAAATAGCATACGCCCGAGACTGTTCAAGTGAACAAGAGCTGAGGCAGTTGATTGCAGAAGCTGAACGTGTTGTGAGAGAGAACAGAGACGCTTTTAGACGATTGCCAGACAATTTCTTACGTAGGTGTAGAATGTGTATTGCTGCTGGTGGTGGCCACTTTGAAAACCTTTTCTAAATGTTAAAAATAAATTAAGTACTTTTTTCACATTATCATCTGTGTTTTATTCAAAACCACTTTTTACGTAAAACTTTTCTTACCCAACTCTGAAACTATTTGTTGGTTAGTTTTCAGTATTCTTATCATTAATTAACCTTAGGAACGAGAAAATAGCCAAAAAAAAATAATTACTCAGATGGGTAATTTTAAGAATTTTTCCACCTCGCTGTCTTTGAAGGCCGATTTTAAACAAAGTAGCCCTATTAAGTACTTCATTTTTTTTATGATTATGAAAACTGAGAGTCTGGCGCATTCTTGAAGCCTACTTAGGAATTATGAAGTCACCTGTTAAGATTTTTAATTTAAAGTTGAAAATTTGAGTCATAATTTACCGAACGTAAATTTTTCACTTTAGATCAACATTTTCATAACTTTCATCACAGTTACGAAGCTGATTATTTTATGCATAAAAGTACTACTTATGAAAATTCAGTTGCAAAAAAAGAAACTCGATAAAACCCTCTACTTTTTTTTTTAGAATTTTTTTAGGTTGGTCAGGTCGAAAATTTTCAAACATTCAGAAAAAAATTCATAACTCGAAAACTATGAAAAGTCGCGGAACATACATGGGGGTGATTCGAATACCCCACGATACGAGGGACCGAAATTTTATTTTTGGACGTCAATGTTCCGGCCACCCTGTATATCTGTGTGTATATTAGTTCAATCTTGATATTTTTAATATACTGCAATCCAACTGCCATTGGTGAAGCGTTTTTCCATGCACATCGTTTGTATAGTAGATATAATCTAGACTAACGTACGACCCAGCTAAATAGAACAACATCACTGGCACCCCCCGCACAGTGGGCCGAAAACTAATCTCAATGGACTTAGCGATACCCGAAAATCGACTATTTTATTTTGGAAAAGTAATATCGTAAACGTGTTCTACTAGTCAATACAAATATTTGTTATCCTGACACTTTTTTGTTTAAAAATTTATTTACATATATTTACAAAGTTATACGACATTATTAAAATTTTTGTATGGAGTAGAATATAAAAAATGGTATAAATGGAAATCCTTAAATTTCCTTATAGAATTTTTTATAGTATCAATAAATGGGTATTATTAGTAATTTCTGTACAAAATTTTGTATCTCGGAAACCCTCGGAACCGCGCCATTTTGAACTTTCAATATTTTTATTCTTTTAAATGTTTGTACATCGAAGAGGTTAAGAACAATGCATTTTTTATTCTCAAAATTACTTGTTTTTCACAAGCATTACAATAAACGTGGTCATTTTGTAATTAACACTATGCAGTTTGCATAAAAAATGACGTCATCTATTGTTGACTACGTGGTATTTAACGCGTAAACACCTTTCAACTACCCGACTTCGAGTGCTATTACGACACGGCCAATCAGAATACAACAGAAGGCAGCTTTAACCAATCACAGCACTCTCACTCGCACCGATCAATCAGTAATCTATCAGTCTTGTTCTTGTCTTTGCAATTATCGGACGTCCTTACTACCATACTTCTGCCATGGAAGGTTTAGTTACTAACCTCGACGTATTTGTGAAATTAAAAGAAAGTGGAAGTGTTAAAGACAGCAAGTTTATGTACAACTTTATGGAGTTAAGTTTAAAGAAAGAATATTTAATAATTATAATAATATTATAATCTTAACATAAGGTGGATAAAATCGGGTTCCAAAGGCGCTGATTTTTTAAAAAACAACAGTGATTGGCTTGGATCAGATGTAATTTGGCCTGACTTTATTAAAGTGTCTGCTAGCGAACCCATAGCTGGATCATCTCAAGAAAAGAAGGTATTTTAGCTTCTAGAAATGTTGGAACTTCGACTCAAATTAGTCCCAGAAAACAAATTTCTGATTTAGGACCTTAACAGAAAAAGAGAAGAGTTGATGATTTGGCATCTACTCTTTCTTATGAAGAACAAACGTTAATTTATATGTCTTTATTGAAGGCTCGTGGGTACAATGATGTCGCCGATATATTAGACTACCTCTTAAAGAAGCCTGTGAAGGTTAATCAAGTCAAAGATTTTATTTTTTCTGAGAAACAAAACGTGATGTCTTTTGAAAAGGCTTTAGGTACCATGCTGTCCTTAAAACTGATGAAGTGGCAATATAATACTATGAGAAAATCGGTTCACGAAGAAGGATTTGATATATTTCCGTCTTATTACTCTATTCAAAAAGCAAAATCCGAATGTTACCCGCCAAAAGAGGATATTGAAATAACAGATATGTCTGCACAGATAAAAATGCAGTCTCTTTCAGATAAAACTGTTGAAAGACTTATGAAAATTGTCGAAATTGGAGACGATAAAAACAAATTAGAGTTAATTAGTAAATATGGTTTCGATGGTGCATCAAGTCAGTCTAACTAAAAACAAAAAAGCGAGACAAATGAGGATGATTCTAGTGTATTTATGGGGAGTTTGGTTCCTATAAAACTGATGTGTGGTGAAGAAGTTGTATGGGAAAATGAAACTCCCAATTCAACTTACCTTGGTCGTCCAATATTTTTCAAATTTGTTAAAGAGACGCGAGAAACCATCACCAATGAGATGAACAGGTTAGAATCGGAAGTAAAAAATTTAAGTAATACTATTGTTAAAGGAAAATCCATATCTCACAAATTGTTTTTCACAATGATTGATGGAAAAATAACATCAGTACTGAGCGAGACTTCGACACAGAGTTGTGATATATGTAAAGCCACTCCCAAAGAAATGAACGAAATACATTTGATATCACAAAAAGTACCTAACACTGACATTTATAAATATGGAATTTCGTCACTCCATGCTTGGATCAGATTTATGGAGTGCATTTTACATATTTCTTACAGACTTGAGTTTAAGTCTTGGATAGCCAAAGGCGAAAATAGAGTTAAATTGGAAAATAGGAAAAGGGAAATCCAAGAAGCCTTTAAAAATAGATGCTGGTTGCTTATTGATATTGTATAACAGGGACATGGTACCACTAATGACGGTAACACAGCTCGGAGATTTTTCGCGGACGTGACCACTACTGCTTCTATTACTGGAGTAGACGAAACTCTAATAAGAAAGTTTTCAATCATATTAGAAACAATCTCATCCGGCCTTCCCATAAATACAGACAAATTCAAGGAATTTGCTGATGAGATGAGACTTTTGCATTATACATTCAACTGTGTAAATGGTATTACATGCCTGCGAGCGTGCACAAAATTCTAGTGCATGGTGCAGACATCATTAAAAATCTCGGCCTTATTCCAGTGGGAAAGTTGTCTGAGGAAGCAGCCGAATCCAGGAATAAGGATTTCAGAAAGTACCGAGAACACCATTCTAGGAAATTTTGTAGAAGAGCGACCAATGAGCATGTTTTTCACAATTTACTAGTTACGTCTGATCCATTCATTTCTACAAAGAGGCCGAAGTTGAGTAGAAAACACAAATCGTTGTCTAAAGAAGCACAAAGTTTGGTGCTCAACCATGATACCGAAGAAGCAGATAAAGAAAATGTTGCTTTTGTTGACGTTGATACTGCATTGAGCGATAGAGAAAGTGACAACGACAGCGATTTAAATACTTTAAACTAAACCGAAATTTATCGTTCACATTTCACTTACTTTTAATATCAATGTTAGTAGCTTTGTAGTGGATTAGGCCTCCTGGGGACACCACTTTAAAAGAAAACGCATCTGGATCTTAACCTCTCGGGTGATGTGGAATAAGGAACAAATGAATATTAGGGATAAACGCAAAATAACAAGTCCGAGAACACTTGGGAACATTAACCAAGACTCACATTTCATATAATGAATTTTGTAAACTTCTTTGTTCTGCAACTCTCAAGATATTAAGTTTTCGAACAAGTTCAAGTAACATAAAAGGTGTAAATAAAAAAAAGCGTACAACACGAATATGTGTTTCATATTTGCTAAGTCCAAAAAATTAAATTCCAGCCCACTGTGCCCCGGGCCCCCCTATGCCTGAAGCTAGCTAAAGCCAGTCTATCCCCGGGAAAATCCCACAGTGCATAACAAGCCTAATATTTCGATTTCTTTTTACAATTTTATTGTCTTTGACACAAATATTATTATATCTGTCATTAATTCTATGTTTACTTTAAAAAAAAAAATCTTTTATGGAGCGATGGCTGTCATCGAGTTATATTTTACTAAAGTAGAAAATAAGAAAAGAAGCTTTGAGTGCACATAAAATGAAAATATTTTCGTGAATCATGTACATGTTTTACAGCTTCCCTTTAGGTCTAAGTGAAATAACCATTTATCTGTATTTAGAACCATTAGTGATGTTTAGTGAAAAAGCTTGCTAAGTTCCGACGATGGCGTCCGATGGTGAAATTTCGTGTGCGAATGATCCTAATTTCGCTGTTATTTACTCGTTTCTAAAAACATTCGGCAAATTGTACGGCTTAGATGTTCCTACGATATCTAAATTGCAAGAATTAATAGAGAATACACAAGAAGGTGAGTTATCTTTGTAGATTCGTAATTTCAAATCATAAACAAACATCTTGATAAGTTTTTTGTTGTTAGTGTTGGATCCATTAAAGGAGTTACATTTGAGACTTCTACGCCGTGCTCATAAAACGGTGGCGAGCAACAGATGGGAGAGGTTCATGATCAAGTTCTGCCATCAACAAGGTCACCATCAGGAAGCCTGGGAGATCGAGAGATTCTCTTACAAGAAAGCTAGCACTACGGTCAAATTGAAAGTGTTGAAGGTAATTACGCCTACTCATATTTTTCTAAAGATGATGTGCATCTAATCTCATTGATTGCAAACACTTTCACAAATGATTCATACAGATAAGTATGTGCTGCTGTCAATGTGTGGTACTTGCAATGGTCATGAGCTCAATGTGTTTACTTTTTATCTACATACTTAACTTAAATTACTTTTAGCATGTTTTTATGCCTCATGTGCTAAGTAAAAATCTTCAAACTACCTTTGTATTTGTGAGTTTATTTATTAAAAAATTATGGCTGGCAGCCAAAATGTTTGGATTCTTCATGTTTCTATGTCAATTGTTTCTACAAACAAAAATAAAATTTTTGACCAATACATTTTTCACCTAATAAAATTTATTATTTTATTCCTTGACAGCTGTTACTAGAGTTCCAATTTACTTGCCATCCAAAATTCAAGAATGCTGTCAATGCAATATCTTGTAAGGAGTTAAGATTGGATCCTGTGGGCAGAGATAAGAATGGTTGTGTGTACTGGTTGCAAGTGGACCACGAGGCCAACCTCTGTTTGTATAAAGAAGACCAGGATGAGGAGACGTGGCAGCTTGTAGCTAGGTAAGTTACTGCATGATATTTTAATTTATATGGAGATAAGGTCAACATTTATATAGAACTGAATTCTTAATGCCCTATTTTACATACAATGAATGAGTTGTAATATTAGAGATACATTAATCTTATTTGCATTTGAAAGTAATTTAAACAATTTGAATTCATGAGTAAAATGTTTTGTCACTCATTGCCCAGAAATGTCTATAAGAATAAATGTTGGACATTACATGTGATTGTTTTATTTAGTTATTACTGTAAAAATTAGGTTTTTGTGCTATATATTGCCCTTTTCCATACAGAACCCGAGAAGAACTGCTGAAAGTGATATCACAACTAAAAAGTGGAGAGGACGTGTGTCCACTGTTTGCAACAAATTCCAATGTCAATGAAGATTCAAGCAGTACAGAAGTTCCGCCACAGCTGGAGGTAACTGATAAGGTGATTTTATCAGACACATGAACATAATATGGCATACTTCAATGCTATCCCACAGTACTTGCCATAGCTGCCATGTTATGTCTCCACTACCTTTGGAGGCTGCTAGAGAATGTCTTAGGCGATTAACACACGGCACCGCGCTCCGCCGCGGTTGGCGGTGAATCGAAAGGAAAATCCATTTTCAAAAACGTACGGTCGGGCGGTGTATGTGTGTTAGGCATCAATGGATTACATACATGCCAATGCAACGTAAGATCCGCTTGACCGCCAACCGCGGCGGAGCGCGGTGCCGTCTGTTAATCGCCTTAGGCAACAAGTCCATAGTCTTTAGTAGCATGAACTTTAAATCAATAATGTGTGCTGTCTTTAAGCATGTTTTAAGGATAATAAAATTTACTAGACTGATTTTGATAGTAGTTTGGTAACTATAGAAGGGAATAACTTATGTGCACGTTGAGGTGAATATCACAGCTGGTACAGTACAGTCCTTTTTCCCCACTGCATGCGTGAGCTTAGTGCATATGATGTACCCGCAAACTCCCCGCGTATGGCATGTGCGTGGCATGCATGATAGGAAAAGTATGTACCAAACTATAGGATGCGGGCGGTGCACATTCGGGCCAGACTCGCATGTGGATGCAAATCTGCATGATAGAAAAAGGCCTTAACGTTGTGAATTTATGAATGCAAATTGAGAAAGTCATATTTTACAATGTAACCACAATATGTGCTATTCATTATTCTGCATTTTTACACTTGAATGGGAACCGTTGCCATCAAGTAAAATATCATTAAAATTACTTGTAGTATTTTTTGAGTTGTTGTATTATATCGAGTTTTGAACCGAGACGTTTTACCTCCTTAAAATTTTTATCGAAATATAATTATCTTGTTATTGCTCAAATCACTTACAAACGCCCTATTTTCTTACAGTCTAATAAATCAGAGGGTGAAGAAGAAAACGAAGAAGAGTTCCTAAGTCCAGAATCTGAATCAGACCATGAAGCTGAAGAACAAAAAGATGAAGAAGATCCACTACTAGACAAAGTAGAACCTAAAGTACAAGAGTCTTCTACTGACAATACAGAAGATAAAGAAGAGGAAGTAAAAGTAGAAAAAGAGACAGAAGATTTTACTGAAAGCAATGAGCCTGCCACAGAAACAGATAAGCCAGTAGATAAACCAGCAACCAGTGAAAGAGAAGAACAAGTGTCCACAGATGAACATCCAGAAAGTCCCAAAAAAGAAGAGTCGCCAGAACGAACAGTAGAAAAAGAACCAGCCCTAATAGAAGAAAAAATGACGGAAGAAAAAGTTACAACAGAAGAAAAAGAAACATCAGAAGAAAAAGTAGCGTCAGAAGAAAAAGTTGTATCAGAAGAAAAAGAAACATCAGAAGATAATGAAACACCAGAAGAAAAAGACACACCAGATGAAAAAGACATACCAGAAGAAAAAGAAACACCAGAAGAAAAAGAAACACCAGAAGAAAAAGTTATACCAGTAGAAAATGAAACACCAGAAGAAAAAGAAACACCAGAAGAAAAAGAAACACCAGAAGATAAAGTTACACCAGTAGAAAAAGAATCAGCAGAAGAAAACAGAGAAGCTTCAAGTGAAAAAGAATCAACAGAAGAAAACGGAGAAGCTTCAAGTGAAAAAGAATCAACAGAAGATAACGGAGAAGCTTCAAGTGATAAAGAAAATAAAGACGAAGAAGTGGGCGAAGCAATAGAAGAACCGGTAATGCTTGTGACTGGCGAAGGAAATGGAGCGGATTGCGATAGTTCCTATATAATTGGAGAAGAAATTTCAGAACCTGTGATGTTCTTTTATGGAGAAGGTTGGGGCTACGACAATGACACAGGTAACCCAGAAACCATAGAAGAAGCACACAGTCCTGAAGAAACTTCTGCCGAGGAAAACGGCAATGAAGAGTGTGTAAATGGTGAACACAGTGAACTGTCAAATTCAAGCAATAAAAATAATTTAGTTAAAAATGTTAAGTTAAAAAGTAGTTTGCCTTCTGTGACAAAAAGATCTTTGAAAAATCAATCTAACGATAGCACAGATGTTTTAAATACTGACTCAAAAAAACATTGCGTGCGTGATTTAGAACAATCGGATGGCTCGAATTCTACGAAAAATACTGAAAATGAATTAAAAAGAGAAGCTAGTAATGATAAGAGTACTACAGATAGTGAAAGTCCTAAAAAGAATAATGCTAAAAAGGGGAGGAGTAAAGTTAAAAAGAAAAGCAATATAGCAAGGAATTTAAAACTAAACAAAAGTACAGAAGTAGTTAACTCAGAGACTGATAATTGTCACGATAGTAAAACAAGTATAATAGAGAAGAGAAAGAGTAGTGTATCATCTGTAGATCAAGAAGATACTGTCAACACAGAAAATGAGAAAGAGAAGAGTCCTGATAAAGAACTTAAATTAGAAGATCCCTTACCTCCTAAGAAGCTCCGGTTAGAAACCACTCCCGAAAGTGATGTAAACACACATTCCAATGAAACAGGAGATAGTGTAGAAAACAGTGAAGCTCAGAAAGACACTTTGAATAACGTTGAAAGCAATCCTATAGCGCAGCGGAAGAAAATCAAAGCACACAAGGGAAAATTTAAAAGAAAAAAGTTGGTTAAAAAGATCAGTGTAGATAAGAACAGTGACAAAGAAACTGCTAATGACAATGGTAAGAAAGAGTGTAAATCTTTAAAAAGGTCTCTATTAGATGCTGCGATGAGCGATAAGAATAAATCTGAATCTCAAAGCGAAAGCGAAGACGACGAACCCATCACATGTGGCAAACGCCTCAAAATTAAGCCTAAGAAAATCATCACATCTACCAGGTAATTATGAATATTTTTGTATATAAATTAAATATCATCATCTGCCGAGAATCATCATTTCCCAACTATTTTTGAGGTTGTCTTCCAGTTTAACTGGATGCAGAGGAATACCAATATTTTACGTGGCGCCACTGCCTATCTGTGACACTATGCCCCTTGGTAAGACTGGTTGTCAGACTTTCGGGGTTCTGACGGCCCGTAACGACTGTAAAAAAATCACGAATGACAGCCGGGACCAGCAGTCCAATGTGCTTTCCGAGGCACGGTGTCTCGGTATGTAAAGATGGTCACACATCCACGGTACGACCGCGGCAAGCGTAGCTGAACCTCATCGATCGACCCGTGCGGCTGATATTACTTAGCCACGTGTGAAGATATTTTTTACAAAAATAGAAGAGGGGCTCTCTTCTATTTTTGTTTATATATCTTCACACAAAATGTAAATAGTCTTTATTGTTAAATGTGAGTCGCTTACTACAGAATTCTACAATAAATTATCCTCATATTGATATCATAAATCGCCACTCCAACCCGACAGCGTATTGACGTCATTCGAAACACCTGCCGCAATCACCCGTGATTTGTTTTTTTTTAACTAGGCTTTCTTTAAATTACAGTATTTAAACACCTGTTCCCGTTGCTAATTGTGTAATTACCGCATTATTTTTACAGAAAAAAAGTAGAAGCCAAACTTCTAGAGAAACAATCAAGTGACGAATCTGAGGAGGAGACTCTCTATAGTATAGGTAATGGTTATTTTATTACTGTATTATAGAGAAAGCCAGAATGTATTGATTTGTTGTTTCATAATGAAACATTGTTGTACTTTCTCATGTCTCACAATGATTTAGCATTTCCTTGAAACGGTTTCATTGTTGGCCGTATTTTCTTGTTGGCCTTTTGTTAAATGGTGTATTTCATCGTAGAGCCTTGTGCTTTCGGCAATCACGAGCTAGATTTGATTTTCTTGTATTTCGCACGCAAAATGCGATGGCATCGTAGATCAAAATATTTATGTGCATCGCATTCTTTCAGCTGGCAAGAAAACGACAAAGAAACTAGTGAAAAAGAAGATCAAAGTCAAAGATAAGGGGAAGACTAGCAATGATAAGGGCAAATCAAGCAAGGATAAGAGTGGCAAGGGTGGCGCGGGCTCGGACGATTCTGACGTAGCGCCCGTGCGGCAGTCGCGACGGATCGCGCAGATGAAGATCAAGGAGGAAGCCGACAGACGACACCTGGAGGAAGTCGCGTTGAGGGAACTAAAGAAAATACATAAGAAAAAGGTGAGGTCACCACTGCGGTTCAGAAAGTGTCTGCCTACCCATAGCCGCCATTTCATCAGACTAATTTCAGAATTTTAAAGCTCATCCAAGGAACACATTACAGTCGTGCTAAACCTAACAGGAATCGACCGCTAAAAGACGCGCTTTGTAACTATCTAGAACTCTACAACGTGATCAGCTCTTTACGAGGGGTGATTAGGTCTTTTCAGTCCTTCAATTTCTCGCAGTATCGACTATCAAACTTTTTAATGGCCAAGCCGACGCAGGATTGGTTTTTCGCTAATTATGTTATGTATCTTAAGCTCTTTTCTGGTTTCCGTTTGATCAGAACAAGGAGGAAGAAGAAGATGAAAAGGAATGGCGCGCGAGTGGCGCCAGTAGTTCCGACGGAGAGCGTCGGAGGAGACGGAATACGGAGTGGCGCTCCGATCACTCGACCGGTCCAGAGCCGGATTCCGACTCTGATGAACCTCTGTTTGAGTTGCATGAACATGAGGAACCTGAACGTGAGTATACCTAGCCTCAAGTCACAAATCAGTCAAGCCTAGCCTAGCCTAGTCTTAATAGGTTTATGCATGTCTTTATATTTCAAAATATTTATTCTAAAATTTTCATTTTATGTAAATTGCATCTACCACTGTTTGTCTCTGCATCACCCAAAGGTTGACTGGTAGAAAATGCCTATGGCATTAAGTCCGCCTCTGTACATTTGTGTGCTTAAAGCATTAAATAAATAAATTAATCACCATGGTCCACATGATCTGACCAAGACAATGTCTGGAGTATAAAAGAGACTGAACTCTGAGCTCGTTTCAGTATCTAACTAAGATGAAACTAAACACATGGCTTCAAACACTGGATTACCCACAGACCGAAAACTTACTTATGAACTATGATTGTGATAATCAAATAGTAATGGAGGCAAACAAACTCAAATATTACCCATAGTCCAGCCACCAAGCACAATCACACACACACACACACACACACACACACACACACACACACACACACACACACACGCGCACGCACGCACGCACGCACGCACGCACGCACGCACGCACGCACACATATATACACACAAATCACAGCAAACACACACACACACCCACACAAACCACAGCAAAACTTCATTTTTCTTTCATTTTTATTTCACTTTTAGACTAATCATCTTTTAAACTACTACCACAACTACCTACTATCTCTTAACTTGTTATCTCTTCCTTATAAAAGTTATAATCATGATTATGACTCGCAGCGCCCGTGCTCGTCTAGAAGAGTCCAAACTCAATCAGGCTTTGAGCGAATTAAAGGCGTCAAAGGAGTACTGTGACCAACTAAATAAGGAAATAGATGACAATGAAAAGGTGCTATTTGATGCCCATGAAATGAATAGGAAGTTGAAAAATGAAATGGCTCAGATATATATTCAATACACTGATGCCATGGAAGCCCGGGATAGGCTCCAAGTTGTTGTGGATGGGTTCAGCCAGTGTAGCATAGAGTATGAACAAGCTCTTAGTCACAAACATTTACTTCAACAGCAGCTACACGAGGCTCAAAGTCAGATTACACAACTTGAGACCACCAATCTTAACATCACCGCCTCGCTGAATCAAAGTCTGTTCAATGAATTGGTGCCTATTGCCCCGTCAATGGTTTCGGCCATAAACCCCTTATACACTATTGATTTGACAGGTGATGATGAATCAAGAAAATGTAACTCAGTAAGAGTAGTCACCAGTAAAAACAAACTGAAAAAATACATTAAAATTAATAAATACATTGTTAAAACACAAAAAATGGTTAAAAGACAAAGGTTCTTTATCAAAAATGTTAAACTTAATCGAGAAAGGTTAAATTTGCTTAAACAATTAGATATGTATTCTTTTAATTTGGATCAAAGCACTAGGAAGTACAACATTGACACACAGGCCCTGCAATCTCAACTTGACCATCTGCAAGAGAAACTAAGTTCAATGACTAACAAATATAATACCTCTGAAGATCTAATGAGGGAATATGTGTTGGCAATGAATGAGCTGGTAAACTCACAAACGAACAGCTGTGAGATTTGTCAATCACCATCCAATGTACCTACCATTTGCCTGCCTGCCCATTCATTGTCAACATGCAATACCACCTTACCGCATCCTTGTGTTGATTTGACAATTCCTTCTGTAAATAGGTCCATTAAACAATGTCAACAAATTGTAAATAATGATATTGTATTATTTTGCGATGAAATTGGAAAGGACTTAGGCCACTTGTTGACAGATGAATATCCAGGACACTCAATAATAAATTACTGTATGCCTGGTTGTTCATTAATTGATATTATGAACCAAATTGTTAGATATAACTTTAAGCAGGACACAACATTGTTGATTTTTATGGGAAATAGGGGAAATGTGAACAAAGGAGAATTGCTCCAATATCATAGAACATTGTGCAACCTTAGTTTAAGGAAAATTGTGTTGTTTACATTCCCATATAGTAACAGTTTGCCACAGGAAGAAAATAATTTAAGATTTGACATTAACATGACATTGCACAATTTGACATATAATGATAATTTATTCCATTTAGTTGACACTAACAATTATGTTAGTAATAATTTGTATTTGACAAAAGATAGATACAATATTGTTATGTACTATCTTTCTAACTATCACAAAAGACAGATAGCTGTGTCGCTATCATATTATTTTTCTATTTCAGCCAAAAATTTGGCTAAACAACTTGCTTCTTTTGAGCAATGCAATGACTTTTTAAATTATTCTGCCAATAATTTGGTCAAAATTAATGACAATGGTCATCATTTAAATTAGAAATCAGGACAAAGGAGTTAGCCTCTTGCAAAAATGTAACTAAGGCAAAGAATAAAGCATATGAAAGTGTAAAAAAAATAAATAGTATCAACCTGGTGCATCAAAACATTCAAGGGTTTTTGAACAAAGATTTAGAAGTAGAGTTATTCCTGAATTGTAGCAATATAGATATTCTTTGTATAACAGAACATTGGCTTAAAAGCCATCAGTTCATGTTCAATTTTAGTCATCACCAGGTTGGTAGTTCGTTCAACAGAGTACATGCTGTACATGGTGGCTCATTAATTCTGGTAAATAACCAGCTTAAATTTAAAGACCGCAAGGATATTGTGAGCCTCTCTGTTGAGCGGACAATTGAAATAGCCTGTGTAGAATTGGAGCAGCTCATTATATTAAGTGTGTACAGACCTCCTTCAGGATTGTATGATTGTTTTGAAAAGGTTATGGATGAAGTGTTGCACAAAATCTGTAATTCAAATAAGTCTATCATCATTTGTGGTGATTTTAATATTAATTTGTTAGAAAATTCTGGTTTAAGTATTAAAATTATAAGTCTGTTTCAGTCATACAATCTTGCTAACCAATTTCTGGAGCCAACTAGAATAACTCCCACTAGTGCCACATGCCTAGATAACATTTATACAGATGTTATACCAACTCACAAAGAAATTATTAATTTAATAGACTCAGATCATTGCGGACAATTAATAACTATTTCAAATATAAACAAAAAAGTTACTAAAAAAGATATCACTGTTAACCCGAAAACGACTTATCGCTTGGATACATTTAAATCTAAACTTTTAAGTAAATTACCATTTTTGGTGACTAATGATGACCCTAATCAACATTATAATGATTTTTTTAATATGTATTGCACACTATTCAATACCACGTTCATTCCAAAGACGTTCTCGGTTAATAGTAACGCTTCCTTTAGTGACTGGGCGACCATTGGTATACATACAAGTAGAAAACGACTTTATGAATTGTATGATGAACGAAGTTGTAAAAACACTGCTGAATTTAATTTATATGTTAAGAATTATTCTAAATTATTTAAAAAAGTTTGTAGTATGGCCAAATCACGTTATTTGAGTTCAAAAATTAAAAATAGTAGTAATGTAATAAAAATGACATGGAGTATCATTAATAGCGAAACGGGAAGGTCATGCAACCGATGTAGTGACTACAGCCTTGCTATTGATGACAATATAATTAAATCTGATTCTCAAGTCGCCGCGGCCTTTGAAAATTTCTTTGCAGAGATTCCCGTATCGACTACTAAATCTCTAAACTCTTCACCCACTACTGCAGAGTCTTTACTTAAAGAAAACATTCCAGTTTGTGATTCTGAATTTCATTTCGAATATGTCACTTTTAAAGATATAATTAAAACCTTTCACACGTTAAATGTCAAAAAGACTGCAGATTTATGGGGTAATTCTGTGGACGTTGCTAAGTCAATTATAAATATTGTAGCACCTACTTTAGCTGTTATTTTTAATAATTGTATTGACCGTGGTGAGTTTCCTGATCTTATGAAAAACAGTAAAATTATACCGTTGTTTAAATCGGGTAGTACATCAGACCCTACTAATTATAGACCTATTTCAGTGCTACCTACATTTAGTAAAATTTTTGAAAAACTTATTTTAAATCAAATGCAAAGATTTTTTAATGTACATAAATTACTGCATAACAAACAGTTCGGTTTTACAAGGGGTCGTTCAACTACTGATGCCGGAGTTGAACTTCTAGGGCATGTATATAATGCATGGGAGGACAAGTGCGATGCGTTGGGCATCTTTTGCGATTTGTCCAAGGCATTCGATTGTGTTCTTCATGCAACATTAATCAGGAAACTGCACCACTACGGAATCCGGAACGCCTCTCTGGATCTTCTTACTTCTTATTTAAGTGATAGGATTCAGAGAGTTGATGTTAACGGGAAAAGATCTCCCGGATCAGTAGTAAGAATGGGGGTCCCTCAAGGCTCAATTCTAGGTCCATTTTTATTTCTTATTTATATAAATGACTTGCCTTACCTCATAAAGGATGAACATGATATAGTGCTGTTTGCAGACGACACTTCACTTTTATTTAAACTCAAACGTCAGCAGCTGGTTACTGACAATGTAAATAGTGCCCTCGCAAAAGTAGTTAACTGGTTTAATGTTAATAACCTTCTTCTTAACGAGAAAAAAACGAAATGTATTAAGTTTACGATACCTCATGTTAGACAAGTAGAAACAAGTATTCTCATAAAGGGTGAAGAGTTGAAACCCGAAAATACCACAGTATTCTTAGGCATAACTTTGGATGCCAAGCTTCAATGGGGCCCCCATATAGATAAATTGTCAAAGAAGCTTAGCTCTGCAGCATACGCCGTTAGGAAAATTCGTGGTCTAACTGATTTAGAGACAGCCCGTTTAGTATACTTTAGTTATTTTCATAGTGTAATGTCGTACGGTATTCTGTTGTGGGGAAATGCCGCCGATATTCAGACGATTTTTGTTTTACAAAAAAGGGCAATTCGTTCAATTTATAAATTAAGTCCCAGACACTCCCTCAGAGACAAATTTAAAGGGATTAATATAATGACTGTGCCTTCTCAGTATATTTATGAAAATCTTTTGTATGCACATAAAAATATTAATCTGTTTAAAAAGTACAGTGATATCCATAATTTAAATACTAGGAACAAGCACAAATTTGTTGTTCCTACTACCAGGCTCAAGAAAATAGGTGGCTCGTTTAGATGCCAATGTATACGTTTTTATAATAAACTTCCTAGCCACATTCAAGCACTAAGCCTTAATAAATTCAAATCTTTTATAAAAAGGAAATTATGCCAGAATGCCTATTATACTGTCAAAGACTATATTGAGGACAAAAAGGCTTGGGATTGAGTTGCTCCAATAAAGCACAGGCAATGTTAATTTATTTTATTTCGCTAACTATTTCTACTTATAATCTTTGCTATAAGTATCTATACTTATTTACATATACAATGACACTAATATTTACTATTTAAAGTATTATATTATTTTAAATTATTGTGAATGTGAGGACTATGTGTGTTTTTGTTGCAGTTTTAATCATGTTCTGGCAGTTTGAGTAGCTGATGCGGCCTACCCAAATGTCCTTTCTTTGGTATTGTTCGTCGAATCGTTGAGCTCCTTAAGTTCTGAGTTGAGCTGCACGGTTACTGACAAATGCGTGCACTGACTGGACAGGTCCACTCAATCTGTGTGGTTCTTTCCTCAAAAGACCATTTCAGACACAAATCTACATGGTCCTCAAAGATTATTATAATATTATTCTAATTATTGTGAATGTGAGAACTATGTCGGTCATTGATTTATTTATATTTATTCTTGTATTTTTCTCAACGTAATCATGATCTGGCAGTTTGAGTAATTTATGCGGCCTACTCAAATGTCCTTTCTTTGGTATTGTTCGTCGAATCGTTGAGCTCCTTGAGTCTAAGTTGAGCTGCACGATTACTGACAATTGCGTGCACTGACTGGACAGGTCCACTCAATCTGTGTGGTTCTTTCCTCAAAAGACCATTGCAGACACCGATCTACATAGCTTTCACATGACCTGACCAAGATTTTGTCTGGACTTTAAAAGAGACTGTGACCTCTGAGTTTGTTTCGGCCTTTCTTCTCAGAGTAGTCAGATAGGAAACGCCGACCCCATCTAGTTTAAAAAAAAATATGATTGACGTGTAAAAGTGTTTGTTCAAACCTACTTACAGAAATAAAATCATTTATTTATCATTTATCATTTATAAAAACACGCGCACACACACACACACACACACACACATGAACACAAACCACTCAAGAGCATGCATGCACTAAATTCATTAAATTTTTACGTTATGTTAATATTATAGCATATTATTATTATATTGTCAAATTCCATAAACTAACACAGGTACCAACTAGCACAGGAGTCAGGACTTGAAATTAAAATGTAACACCTTTTTTATGTCAATAAAACTTTATTTATTATTATTATTATAGTATCTCTAGTCAGATAGGACACACCAACATCAACTTATAGAAAAAAAATGTGTCTGTACAAACCTACTTACAGAAATAAACATCCATTTATTTAAAATAAAACGATGATCGTTACGTCAATGGCGACACTACATTTGTTTATTTTATTTTAAAGATGGCTTATGGGGAATGCGCTAAGGTAGCCCGCGACATTCAAATTTACTTATGTTTTTTGCAATTTGCAGGTCAGTGTCAGGTTGTATGTTGATTAAAATATGATTCGCGACAGTAACAAGGCAGTACAGAATTTATAATCAGTAGAATCAGCTATACAACTCCTTGAGTTAGAATTGGCCTCAAATGTCACGATTGCATGAAATCATTCAATAGGGCAATATGAACTTAGAGAGATGTATTGATGATTTTTATGACTATAGGCAATTCTGTAAATAAATATTGAATACGGCCGTGAAAATTTAGATCAACATGCAACCTGATACTGGCTTGCAAATTGCAAAAGACCTAAGAAAATTTGAATTTCGCGGGCTACCCTGGCGGTTTCGCCTTAAGTGCGCACGACGACATGTCAAGCTATTCGTTTCCAGTAAAGCTGGCTTCTCGATGTACGAAAGGTATACAATGCGAGATCAGCTTAAACTTGAAATGTATAGCTTATTATATCGTCTTGTGTACAAACTAATTACAAACTTTAATATCATGGATAGGTCGGGAAATTCGATAGTTACAAGCTTGCCGATTCAAGGCTGTAGGCTTAAAACGCTAATGAAAACGCATCCATAAACGTTTCACTTAGAAACTTAACTAAACCGTACGTCTTACGTCTATGACGTTAAAATATATTTTATTTCCGTTTCAACAGTTGTCTTCAACAAATCGGATCACGAATTCTCACCAGAGTCTGACTTGGAGAGTGGTGAACCCGTCGAGCCAGTCAAAAGAGCACGTACTTTACAAGAAGGTAAGTCACTTCACGCTATAATATATTTCGTTTTATACAGTAGCAGCTCCGCCTGTTAAAAAGTACTATGATCGTACCTATTTCTACCGCGAAGCAGTGTTGCTGTCATGTTGTGTTTCAATTTGAGGGTCGGTGTAATACAGCCACAATCATATTTAAAATAAAAAAAAATTGCTGTTCCATTCATTTTGACCGCGTAGGTATTGCACTTGTCTATGAAACAGCAGTTTTTTTTTTAATAACAGACGAAATACTTGTACGCTAGGGTGGTCTAGAATCATGTGTTGAATTCATGGTTACAGTTTTCGCTTCGATGTCTGCCGTCCTGTATAAAAATGTGTGAGTTCGCTCTTCTCAGTATGGACACTTTCGCCTGACTAAGTACGGTGAGGGCAAATCTATCGATTTAAATCCCTGGGCAGCGGGGTTTGACTTTACGGTGTCAAACACGCTCTCTTGTAAAACACACCAACTTACTTTCATAGAGTCTGTCTATTGAAAGCTGAGAATGAAAAAGAGGAAAATGAAAAAAAAAAATGTTGATGTATCCCGGGATCAACTAGGATAAAACGTATTTGATTCTTGAATATTTTTATGCAGAGTATTTATTTTGTTTATTACATAATAGTAGGAAAGCATAAAGCTAAACATTGAACATTGTGTAGATATTTTTTTGTATAAAAAATTATGTTATTATTTATGTAATCCAGTTTAAAATCCTAGGTTTTCTGCTATGGAAACTTTTATAGAA
This sequence comes from Brachylomia viminalis, assembly GCA_937001585.2. Classification (NCBI taxonomy): domain Eukaryota; kingdom Metazoa; phylum Arthropoda; class Insecta; order Lepidoptera; family Noctuidae; genus Brachylomia; species Brachylomia viminalis. The sequence continues at coordinate 3,805,582 of OW443302.2, read as the reverse complement.
GAAATTATAGTATTAATGCATAGAATTGGGATAAGTAATCATATATTATAAAAAAAATATGACCTAATATTTAATATTACACAATAAACCTTTTATGATCATAAAAGCTTATCTACACAATTTTTTTATGCTTTCCTACTCGTCTGTAATGAACAAAATAAATATTCTGCATAAAAATATTTAAGTATCAAATACGTTTTTTCCTAGTTGATCCGTGATCCAGGGATAACTAACCAATTTTTTTTAAATTTTCCTTACTTTTTCACTCTAAACAACGTTCTAGTGACGCCATTCACCGATAAATTGCGGGCGCTATGTGGGCGGTCACCGCTTTTCTAGGAAACCTTAGCTTTACCGTCTGGTAGACCGCCGGCTCGTTGGCCATCCATCACAACTGTATGGTCTGTTCCAAAAGTATCTGGTAAAAATGGAAATTAACGGATCAGAAAACGCCTTAAAGTTGTTTTTCGTTTGTAAATTGAGGTTCATTTTGTAAGCTCAATGTTCGCTGATGATTTTTCAATTATAATTGAATAATGTTACATATGTGCATGTAATAAAATAGTAACGAAGTCAAAATTGTACATTGAATATCTTTGAAAAAAAAGTAATTGCTACGAGGTGTGGGAACGAGTTCGATGCCGAAATTATTGTTTTTAGATTGTCTTTCCATTTGTCTGGTTGTATGTTCCGGATTGGCGCAAAAACGGATGAATTGGCTTGGGCGAAAAATGGCTCAGATAGTTTCTAACCTGGATTAACACATAGGGTATTTTTGGGACGTTTACGTTTCCTTGGGATGTTTTCGACATCCACGCGGTTGAAACAGCGGGCGCAAAGGTAGTAAACAATATTTGTTGGTTATAGTGGTGAGATTATAAATTTGTAACCTTCTAAATACAAATAAATATGTTACCAATTCCCTGAGTGATTGCGTATGAATTTTACCTGTACAAGGTTGCTTTAAACTTTCATCAGATACTTTTGGATCAGACATTAGTATCTATCTATTATATTTTTATTATTTATTTCAGGTTGAGTATAGTTTTCAATGTTTTTGTTGGTATATTGGCGTGTGCTAGCTTACATGGCAAATCATTTAATTTAATGTTTTGTGTTTCGTAGTGTTAATTACTTACTATTTTATAGAATCCAGTTATTCTAACTGAACAGACAGCTGTGCTGCTGGGAAGTTTGTTGCGTCTCTTCTTCTTCCCAGCTAAAGCACTAGGAAGTGGTGAAAGGCGGGCATTTTGGGAGACTGTCTTATGTAATTTAGACGATCAAAAAGTGCTGATTCTCAGCCTAGTTTGAATAAATTACTAGATTTTACCATATTTTTTTAGTATGTCTACTTCGGATGTGATATAAAAAAAATGTGAATGTTCAGGTAAAGAAGACGTGGACGGATTCTGCAAGCGCTGCGGCAGCGGGGAGCAGCCGGAGTGGATCCTCCTGTGCGACAAGTGCGACGCGGGCTACCACGCCAGCTGTCTGAAGCCGGTGCTCTTTGTAGTGCCAGAGGGAGACTGGTTCTGTCCGCCTTGTAACCATGTGAGTAGTACTCAGTACTCAACCATACATAGGTAAACACATTGGTTAAAAAATATATATATTTTATTGTAGTATTGTAGGGGCTTTCCAAAATCAAAACAACAAGTTTACTTAACGCCTATACGCGTTAAAGATATCAACAGATTTCCATACATTCAGATGGTTTGAAGAACAGTGTCAGCAAATATCTTTGTTTATTTTTTAATAGCCAGAAGTCAAACTGTGTTTCTGTCATGAGGGACGTTAATGTGTTGTCTACTTAATGTATTCTGGTTATCCCCCTTTTAGGATACTCGGAACACATTTAGAACTACTTTTCTAAGTTGCGATATTGATTTTCTATAGTCTTCATGACCCGTAGATGTTGTGTCGCATTAAAAAAAAGATATGATCAAAAGTCGCGTTTGACAATCTCACCTGATGGTGAGCGATGCAGCACGCTTGCCTAGAAGTAACCTATTGAGTCTTGCGTACAAATAACAGTTTTCGGTGCATCATTGTAAATATCGAACTTTTATTTCCAGGACATGTTAATAAAATCACTAGAGGCTGAACTAGTGAAGTATGACGAGCTGGTGGTCACGGTGGAAGCCGAAAGAGAACGGAAGAAACAAGAAGAACCTGAGCCCAAGAGCGAGAAGCAATCTGAAGATGAGAAGGAGGCAGAACGAGATAGAGAAGATGATAAATCCAGTGGTAAGGGTTTTTTGACACTTTTTTAAAGATATTCTCAGCAGTGTAGGTTTCGTACTACTTGTAAAGGTGTCATACGCACTTGCGGTTAACCGCGGGGGCGGCTAACCGTGCAGCTAGCCGCTTTTTTATGTTAATATGTACGCACTTCACCGCCACAACACTTCGACCGCGGCGGTGAGTGGAGGGCCGCGGCTAGCCGCCGTCTTGCTTATTCGCAGTAGGCGGTTCATGGACTATGTATAAAGTTTGCGGCCAGTCGCCGGGGAGTTTGCAAGTTCGCGTTCGTGAGTTGCGTAGCCATGAACTTCGACACAGAGAAATTTTTTGTTGGAATTTAACAACGAGAAGCTATTTGGAATTGTGAAGGAGCAGCTTGTAAGATTAGATGTAGAGATTGTTGGCTGCCATGGCGGTCAGCCGCTATTCCATCCGCGTCAGGCGACTGGCTGCTCAAACGAACCGCGTAGGCGGCCAACCGCTAGTGCCTATGAGGCCTTACAGATGTTGCATTTCACGAACGCGTGTCAATCATTACAATTTAAGCCTTACGACTACTACATAAGAATAACATGACGTGCGCTCGTGATTAGCATTACAAGGGGTATTGCTCACCAGTCCAAAGGAGAGTGCTCACCAATCCAAGGGAGATTGCTCACCAGTCCAAGCGGGATCGCTCACCAGTCTTATAGGGGATTGCTCACCAGTCCCAAGGGACATCGCTCACCAGTCCAAGGGGGATTGCTCACCAGTCCAAGGGAGATTGCTCACCAGTCCAAGGGGGATCGCTCACCAGTCTAAGGGGGATCGCTCACCAATCGAAGGGGGATTGCTCACCAGTCCCAAGGAAGATCGCTCACCAGTCCAAGGGGGATTGTTCACCAGTCCAAGGGGGATTGCTCACTAGTCCAAGGGGGATCGCTCACCAGTCTAAGGGGGATCGCTCACCAATCGAAGGGGGATTGCTCACCAGTCCCAAGGAAGATCGCTCACCAGTCCAAGGGGGATTGTTCACCAGTCCAAGGGGGATTGCTCACTAGTCCCAAGGGAGATCGCTCACCAGTCCAAGGGGGATTGCTCACCTGTCCAAGGGAGATCGCTCGTCAGTCCAAGGGGGATCGCTCACAAGTTCAAGATTAATTTTCGTTAAAAACTTTAACCCAATATATTTGTGGTCGGCGCAACACGTTTTTTTTTCCATATTTCTCTATTAGTCGTCCTCTCGGTAGTTATCTATCTCCCTTCCAGCCATTATCATCTTTCACGCAGTCCATCCTTCGTTTTTTTGGTCTCTCCCTACTCTTATAGCTTGATCAATATTATCATTATTAGGCATTAGCGCACGGTCTAAGCATAAATTGTCTTACGAAACTGATACATTTTCTTTCTAAAATATGGTTTTTATGTTGCATTTGAAAAAAATGTCACGAATAACAATTTGACGTGTTGAATGTTGTTATTGTAGAAGCAAGTGGCAGTAGTGACTGGTCCTCAACATCTGAAGAGGGCACGATGTATCGTCTGCGCGCTCGCAAGCAGCTTCCTGTCAGCTATCGGAGTCAAGAGTACGACCGACTCATCAGCTCTGCTATCAAGGTAATCATCGCCCTTAACCCAGCATATTTGGGGTGGGTGCAGCATGTCTTTTTCTTTCATATCTGAAGAAAGAAGAAAAGAAAGAAAATGCGTTTATTTGCGGTAAACATGACGCAAAAAATAACACGAACACAAACATATGAAAAGGTTGGGGGAAACATGCGTCACACCCACGCAAAACGGCTATCGCTCAGCATTATGCCGCGACCCTATGCAAGACAGAGTCCCAGCGCTGGTTTACAGCGACAGCCGGCGCTGACGTAGTGACGTCGTCCGGTGAGGCAAACGATAGTTAGGACGCTGTACCAGTACAGCGTACTTACGAACGTTGCAAAGTTTAAATGTTATAGAATATACTAAACAGAAATGTAAAAGGAAATAGACATACATATACATATCTGTCTATTGTTCGTCATCTCGGTAGTTACCCCTTTCTAGCCATATCGTCTATCATCGTTTCTTTGGTTTTCCACTACTTTTAAAGCCATCGCTCTAAGAGTGGCGAGCCTCGCTGGTAGGAGCTAGATAAAAGGCCTAATCCTAAGTCCTATGAAGATGAAGAGGCCTATGTCCAGCAGTAGACAGCAGATAGGCCGTCTGAAACCATTTATTTTTATCAATGGCTTAGTACGACACGACGTAAAATGGATTTTAAGGGTCCTCGAGTTCCAAAATACTCAATAGCTCGAATCATCTCTTCCCTATTATTGATGTGAAACATCTATAGCCGCACGTAAAACCGATTGCTGGCGTGGCGACGCGTCGCCACGCTATATGTTAGTATATATATATATACAGTCACATCTATAGCCGCACGTAAATCCGAATATTTTTTTAAACCAATAAATAAAAACTACCATTGATTTTAGCTGGGGATTTCAATGTAAATTTTGCAAAATATGAATCAATGCCATTAATTACGTTCCTCCAAGAAGAATTTCAATTACAAATTAACAACAATCCAAGAGAACCTACTACCAGTTATGGAACAACAATAGATGCTGTATTTATTAGATATCTTGATAATGTTATGTCCAACACTTTTGTAATATACTTCAGTTAACATCGACCAATTGTCACAGTAATACTGTTAGAGGCAACATCGAATATAACTATTACCGAAGTCACTGATTAAAAGACTTGAGTTGTCACAATATGAAATACATTTTTGAATTTAAAATTTTTGTATTTAATGAAAATAAATGTTTATTATATAAACAATCATCGTTTTCTGAAAAAAAAAAAACAAAATATTTTATTTTTACATTGTGCCGTATTAGTTCCTGTCGTAATCTGTTCTTTTATGCATTTTACTTGTACAAAAGTTTGTTACTTTCAAGTGTTTTATTCAATGATGTTTTTCCGCAGGAGGAATATGTAGAGGCCACAACAAGTGCAGGCAATCAAGGTCGCGGCAAGGACATATCAACCATCATCGAGGCAGCTGAGGAAGAGAAGATGAAGGCGGAACGCGAGGCTATGGAGCAGGTCGGTTATTCATATTTTACTATAACAAACTCCAGCAAACTTCGAGGTTCATCATTTCATCCGAAAGACGTCCACTGCTAGACATATTGTTAGTAACATTGTTCTTAAAAACTATTGTTAGTAAACAAACACATAAACGAAAACAAATAGAAAATTGCAGTTTAGACGAAACTTGGAAGGTTAGCTGTGGGGTCTTCTGACCAGCACTTCCACAGCGTGGGACAACCAAGGTGCGTCGTACTATTCTGCCAACATAATTAGGATGCCATTAGAACTAGACCGCGCTCTTGTCAGGATGGAATTACTTTTTTTGCGCATTATGGCGTAAAAATCATCTGTATGCGCAAATGCGAACATACCGGACGCACTACAATAGCGCGGCAGTCCCAACAGCATCCTGAAACAGTTATTATATTGAATACGCAGGGCGTCTAGCGATCTCTTAGTATGCCTTACCCACAGGCCGCTCGTGTAGAATGATTAGCAATACGCATTAAACAGCGTAATCTTTACGCCAATACTACAAACGAGCGAACCAGTGTATCAGCATGTTGGACCTAACCGTTAGCGCCCTGCGCTCTCGATCTATATCTACGTCGTCTTTGAGGTCTCCGGTATGAAAGTGTCCCAGGTTTTTAAATTTGTCAACTCTTTTGAGTGGCAGCCCGTTCAAAATTACAACTGGGTCGCTACGTACACGCTTACCGGACTTATTACTTTCTAAAAGAGTATTAGGCCGGCGACATACAGACGGAATTCACACACACGCGGGAATTCAAGCGTGTGTGTACATACACATACAGTAGTTCCTCGTTCAAAATTTTATCCGATTCGAAATTCCGCATGGTAGTCTTGTGTATTCGGAATTGTATTTAGGGCTTTTTTTGCGAGATATGATATCTCTTATTTAGTCAAAGTCCATATTTACTGCCAGATCGTCTGGACTCGGTACCTAGCCTCTCAACTGAGACTTCTTGTATCGAACGGAAATAAACGTATGTGCGTAATGTATATACGGAATCATGAATCGATAATTCGAATCGGAATTTCGTATGTATGTAGCCAACCTTAATGACTTTTTGATGATGAAATGAATTTCTTGATTTAATAGTTATTGCATTCGTTACAATGACGTCCATCAAAAATATTAGGTGTGAAAAATAATAAAAATAGATTAATTGAAATAAAATGGCAAGTTTAACCCTGCAACAAAGGGCTGAAATATTATTTCTGCATGAAGATGGTTTGAATATTAGTGCTATATCACGAGCACTCAATATATCACGATTCACCGTGAGATTTTGGATTCGGCGTCATGGCGAAGAAGGGCAAATAACTGATCATAGAAGCAATTCAGGACGACGGCCGATACTAACCGCCGCGCAAATAACTGATATGGTTCGACATTACGAAGAGCACCGCTTCACAGCAACTCGACGTTTTGCTGCTTTGTACGATGTGAGTTCTCGAACGGTTCGACGAGCTTTGTACCGAGCGGGGCTACACTATAGACATCAAGCTAATAAGGTGATATGTTGAAATAAAGTGCTTGTTCTTTATCGTATATCTTTTTAACTATATGGAATTGGGATTCAACATTTTGTTGTTTTTTTGAATTTTATTATTATTTCCTTTACTTTATTACTTAAATATACTTTTACATATAAATTATATTTTTACATCATTATTAGAATATAAAAAAAAACATGAAAACATTTAAATATCGGTTCGGGAACAGGGGAACCTCCTAACAATACGAGCCGTATCCAGAAGTACCGCTTTCTGAATCAAGCCCTTAAGCCAGCTACCCAACGAGAGCCTCCTCAGGTGGCCGAGGCTCTTGGCTATTAAGCCATTGGTGTCACGAATATCGGCACAATGATGGCTGAGTCCACATACCACATGTCGACAACCTCGCCAGCCAAGTTAAGTTACTTGATTTGTTTATCTTTCTCGGCTTTCACGATGTTCCCGCCATGCGGGACCGGTAGTATTATTATTGAAAGTGTCTTCGACATACCTCGGGACCCCGGGGTCCCGGACCTTTGGAAGGCGTACGAGGGGCCGAAGCCAACTCGCAGAGGCCCGTTAGACGCTTTTCGTGAAATGAAGCACCAACCGACGATTATCCCTGTACGCACTACGCAAGTGCACCCAAGGACAACCCCCGGTTAGTGCAGGACTATTGCAGGCTATGGAAACAAATATATTGGAATATGTGTTTGGATGGCTAAAGTGGACTGGTTACCTATCTAGAACTATGTAAGGACTATGGCCCCTGCTTGAATAACTTTTTATTGTACATGGATTATATGTCAGGGGGTGACTTGCACACTCAATAATGGCCCCCCGGAAACTGTCGCTAGCACTTAGTGACGTCGCAGCGAGAAGGGGCAACATGTCCTGAGGTGCTTGAGGAGTGGAAAGGTATTCCACGACTATCAGAACAATCCCAGAGCCCGGAAGATGGTCAAGATACCTACCAGCACTTACTGGAGTGCTTCCTTCCTCCGAGCACGTTTGCTCTTGTGAATCTTCACTCAAGCCGGCCAACGAAGGCAAGTCAGAGGTGAGGAACAAGACTTCTCCTGGAACATAGTCTGTGGGGGTGTGGGGGGTGTGTGTGGTCTGTGGGGTCACTACTGCCCAACAGCTTGCCACATGCCGCCCTGCGGGTTTCTGTATCTTTCTTGTTACCTACCACCCTAGCGGTGAGGAGCCGGTTCCAGCAAAGTAAACTCTACCGACACAGACCTAGAGTTTGGAGCGCGCAAGCCCCACCATGACGTCAACGTAGAGATACGGCGGTGGGGTTATTATTATTGTTTATCACTTAAGTAACATGATTCATACACAATAATGAATAAAATTTTTGTTATTAATTAAATATTTAGTATTATTTGTCTATTCTATAGCTCGCAGTGCATGTGCAAAAATTTCATAGACCGAGACAAATTGACGTTTTAGCACACACTTTTGTCTTAGATAGGATTCCGTCTTTATCTTGCACTTTTAGTTTGACAGTGACAAAAAGAACGCTTAGCCAAAGGGCCAGGCCACAACACTGCGGTGCGATGACGCACCGTAGAAATCTACGACGTCGCACAATGGGCCTTGTATTGTAGTGCGACGACGTTTTTGCGACGCGTCGTCGCAACGCAGTGTTGTGACCTGGCCCAAAGCCCATGCTAAGTAACGTTTTTAAATTCCGGACAGTGATTTCGTTAGTTCCACTTTTGGCCACTGGTTCAGATAAGTTTGTGGCGGCTGACCGAGAAAGATAGAACCGCGCGCAAGTTCAATAAATCACGCCCATCAAACTGCTAGTTATTTTCAAGATAGGGCCTTAAAGTGGAACTCAACCTCGCCACAAAGCTGCCCGACTTAATTTTGCGTATTATGCCGCTTTTTTATGTATTAAGTTATGTTTACGTTTTTATTATTTATTTCTGCTTGAGTATAGTTATTCAATATTGGCGTGTGCTAGCTGACATATGGCAAATAATTTTAATGTTTTTGTGTTTCGTTATGTTTATTACTTATTACTCTATAGAATCCAGTTCTTCTAACTGAACAGACAGCTGTGCTGCTGGGGAGTTTGTTCCGCCACTTCTTCTTCCCAGCTAAAGCACTAGGAAGTGGTGAAGGGCGGGCGTTTTGGGGGGACTGTCTTATGTGACTTTGACGTTCAAAAAGTGCTGATTCTCAGCCTAGTTTGAATAAATTACTTTTGATTTTGATTCTTACCAAACGTTGAATTGGCAGGGCATGAACAGTAACAAAATAGTCAGTCATGGAGACTGCCGACAGAAGTGAAAACCCCATAATGTACACAGGCCGCTTCGCGTCGCCAGTCTGGCGCAACCCATCACGTCGATGACGTGAACCCATAAGTTTTGCCTCTACCAAAAATCGCTCAACACGGCTAAAGAAGTTTTCACTTCAAAAAGTAAATTGGTTTACCATTATTTTTACAATAATCCACATCTTTCCAGGGTAAACCTTTCGAGAGGAAAAAGAAGAAGCAGCGCCGTAAGCCAAGGAAGCTGAACTCACTGGAAGTACCCTCGGAGGACGACGACGACGAAATTGACGAGGACTTTAAAGATACCGGGTAAAAACACTACTTTCAGAATTCCAGGCCATTCCTTTTACGTATTGTATGCCGATTTACACTTCAGCATTTTAATCTGTATATTACTTTATAAGAAAAATAAAATATAAAGGGATTCATACTTCAAACGAAGTATCACAATTTAGTAGTATTTTTACGATTAATCGAAACATGCTAAGAGCATGAATACTAGAATAGATTATTTTAAAAGATGAGATGAATATGATATGATGGATATTTATCTTATTAATATTTCTTGGTATTCCTTCGTTACTAAATAATACATTCTCTAGTGCTTTAAGTATGTCGTCGTCGGAGGAGATATCTTCATCGAATGAACGAGGCAGCTCCGGCGACTCCAGATCTTCAGACTCGCTGCCTATTCGACGGACATGCAGGTCCGATAAAAAAGGTAAATATCCTGAATCCCTACATGCTCAAGTTGTTTGCGCCGTGCACCAGTGCATTATAATATGTTGGATAACATTAGCGGTGTTCTCGATTAGAGGGGCTCGTGACTAAATAATAACAGCCTCACGGCTTGATCCAAGGTTAAAACACGCTTGCCGAGGTCGGTCCGTGGATTGGTGGCCATCCATTACATAACGAGACCCCCCTGTGCCTCAGAAAGCACATTAAGCCGTTGGTCCCGGATGTCATTTGTAGATTTTTGACAGTTGTTAAGGGTCGTCAGAAGCCCGAAAGTCTGACAACCAGTTATACCAAGGGGTATATTTCCAGTAACTGGGTTGTGGAGGTCAGATAGGCAGTCGCTCCATGTAAAATACTGGTATCCAGCTGCAGTCGTTTAGACTGGAAGGCGACCCTAACATACTTGTGAAAACGCTAGGCAGATGACGATATGTAATGTCCTTCAAAAAGATCCCGGTTGTCGTAGTACTATCAATTTGAGAAAGATGCTTGGTTTAATGTGTTTGTATGTAATACACATTATACAATTTTGTTCATAAAGGAGAACGCGCGAAAATGACCGAATCGTCGCCAGAAGTAAAGAAGAAGAAGAAAGGCCACTTAGAGGATAGCTCGGAGGAATCTGCGGACACCAAGGAGTGGTCCTCCAAATCTAAGTAAGTTTTAATAAATAGAAGAACTATAATACTCTCCATTGTAACTTTATAGTTTTTTTTAGCATAATTTTGTCCATGTACAACTATTCCATACTATTTCGTGCAGATTTCGAATTGCCTAACCAAATTCCAAAATCCTTAAATTCAATCGGCCTTATAAGCATTTCAAATTCATACGAAGCTATCTATCTACAGTTATAAAATATCTTTACAGGTCATCAAAATCAAAATCATCACATCGGCCTCCAAAAATGAAACGCGATAAGTCTAAAAAGCGTCGCAAGCGCAGCGGCCTCACGCAATACGACGCCGAAGGCAATGTCATACGCGCCCGAGTTACCTACGGAGGCCTGAGTGGCGATGAAGGCGAAAACGACTGGTCTCCGAAACATAGGACACGCCAGAAGAAGATTAACTACACTGAGATGCCTAATACTGAGTCGGAGGATGTAAGTTTGGTAAATTGTGAGGAACTTTGTTGAGGTTCTGGCCCTTTTTCCCTTTTGCATGGTGTTTATGTCTGCTGGCAAGTTGTATTGTGCAAATTGTTAACACTGGACAAATATTGACTATTCACTTAACTGCTCGCGACTTCGTCCGCGTCCCCCCCACTCCCCCACCCCGTTCGCATCGCATCGCCTGCCCACACTATTACTTCCGTTTTTCTTTTTGGTCGTCTATTAAGGGTCCGTGCGTGAATTTACATAGCCTATAGCTTTCCTCAACAATTCTGCTATCAAATGCAAATTATTATTGGAAATCCGACTGGTTGTTCCAGAGATTAGCGCGTTCAAACAAAAAAAAAAAAACAAACAAACCAACACTTCAGCTTTATTATTAGTAAAGATGGAACAATTTGCAGCGGAATTTACAAACTAAAACTGTCTAAACATATAAATTCACGGAAGACAACTTTTGCATAATAAACATTGCCAGTAACTGTTGTGAAGTTGATATTATTCTCATCAATTACCAATTTTCAAAGCGGTGTTGAGTATTAGCTTAATTTGCAGTAAACTTTCTGATCAACCGTCTATTCAACATACAATTCTCTTCCTTCAATACTCAGCCAAGAACATACATTTCTTAATAACATACCAAACTCAACAGGAAATGCACAAATCCAGCGGCAAACATATGCCAGACAGTTCCGATGAGTACAAGATCGACACGGACGCGTCAACGGATTCCGACGACGCACGGAAGAAGCGTAAGAAGCCAGAAGATGAAGACGTGGAACAGGTCAACGAGGAGAAGAGAAAAGCTCTGAGTGACCTAATCAAGAAGACTGCTGTGGTACCGCTTGAGAAACTGCCTGAAAATGTTACGAAGGCTAAAACTGAGGAGTTACAGGCGCATCTTAGTGAGTATTTATTTATGAGACTGTCGCTACATAATTGCACTAGTGCAAGCAGTGGTGGCCAACTGATAACGGCCTCGACTTACCGAGTTGTAGGTCGTGGGGCCGAACCCAGACAGGCGCTTTACTTTGTGTAAATAATTTCATCACCACGGCATGTCCTAGAACAAAAATTCGAAGACATGTGATGTCTACCAACCCGCACTGGGCCCGCGTGGTTGATTATGGCCCACTCCCTCTCGAAGAGAAGAACCCTGTGTCCCAGCAGGCTTAGCACGAGAACCGTGGAGAAGCGTTTTGTCGACGGAAGAGTAGACAAAAATGACGTTTCCGTGTAGACAGTGTAAAGTTTTCTACGGTCTTTAGCATGGCGATTACAAAATCAAATGTAAAGAGAAGTGTCTTCACTACCGTAGACAATTGTGTACAACGTCAAGCATGACCTACAATTTTTCTCTGATTTTGACAGTTTGGGATAGAAATCTTTCTTCCGAAATAGTCTACATAAAAAAGGACTAGACAAAGATTCGTTAGTTGTTTTATCATTAAAGCGAGTAATTTTAGGGGGTGCTTTGTTGCTTATATCACCATAATAGGCAGAAATAAACATGTTGGGTTCAAATCGCCGAAATTATTTAAGTTTTTATATAGAAAACTTGAGCGAAGATGGGAAAAGGGCCCGAAAACTCCCCGTTAGCGAAGTGTTGATGGGTAGACATATAGGGTGGTAGGTACATCGAGTCATCGGCGCGCAACCTGCAGTGTTACCATGGACTCGGTAGGTAGGTACATGATTCTGAACTTTTTCGTTGAAATTTTTCGTCGGTAATTTTAAAAAATAACTGTTTCACACATTTTAACCGCGTAGGTAGGTAGGTTTTAACAGCAGATTTTTTTTATAACCGGAAAATAATTCTACGCTAGGGGGTCTAGAATCATGTCATTGTGCTGAATTCATGTATTCACTTTGCGCGTCGATCCAATACCAACCTGTATAGTCCAGCAACACCTCTATTAGTTTTGCTGAACTTCTAAAGCTGTAAATAATAAATTTTTGGTATTAACAATAAACTAAACTAAAAACAACAAAAGATCCCACAGTTAACACTTAACACTTTTTTACACTTAACTAAATATATTAAATTCACAGAGAATATAAAACAACTTTAATGGGCCAAAATCTTCTCATTGAACACTGAATATGTACATTCAGTTTTAAATGGTGTAATACCAATAGGGTGTTACTATTATATAAAATATCCAAATGATTTACCGTAAAAGTTTCTGAAACAGTTAGGTTATTGCCAACATTAAAACAACCAGTGTCATAGTAACCATAATAATATCATCCAAACAAATGTTATAATGTTGTACTAAATTTAATTATGCAACTCGAACTCGATCCCTTCCTTGCTCATCGAACAGCCACATTCTCACTACTCAATTCGTGGTATCTTTATGAATAAAAAAAAACAACATTGTCTTGCACGCGCGTTTCACTACTACAGCTACTGATTAAAAAAAACAACATTCAACGAGGTGCAAATACTCAAGTGCATTTCAATAATTGTACGATCCAAAATTTAAATAATTATTACAATAAATAGTTCTATTATTACAATTAGATACTCAGCGATTAAGAGCCCCTAACAATTTCGGCGCGCTACTAGTTTAGGTAACTATCGGAGCGAAGTGTGTCTTTGTGCGTTCGAGCTATAGCCGACAATCGTAGTGTGCGTTGTCGTACGGTAAAGTGGGAACAAAATAATCTTGGTCCGTAACCGCTATTATCAGTACTCCATATTTTTTTACTTACTAGGTTCCGTAATACTGGATGGATTTTATTGTGATTATGACGTGTTATGTTTAGGTACCCTATAAAAATTGCGTAACCTAGTTTTCAGCGGCATTCACTATAGTAAAAGCAAACTATAAAGTGTGACTAGCGTATATATTAGGTATATCTTAAACTTACCATGAATTTACATAGGGTTCTTACAACACTCTATGGTTTCAGAATCTTTTATAGAGGATTCATACCATGGGTGTAGATAAAGTCTTGTATGCAACTGTACATAATTAGGTATTAAAACACTCATGTGATACTATTATCACACACGGCACGAGGCGAAATTCGAGTTTGAATACCCCTTATTATACAACAGTTGCATAAATAACCATTAGCGTTAAATATGAAATAATATGATCTGTGGTGCAAAGTGGGCCTACATGTTTTCCTGTTTACGGGTTTGTTGTCTTGAATATGTAACACCATGTGCGCGACCTCCCCCAGACGCGCAGGCGGCGAGCGCGGCGAGCGCGGCGAGCGCGCGGGCGGCGAGGGGGCGGGGCTCGCGGGGCGGGCGCGGGAGCAGGTACATACACTTGTATTATTTATATAACCTACCAACTAATTACTTTTTACCATGTTTTTTATAAATAGTTTAGAACGATTATGCTTTTCGTGTCTGTCTGTTTGACCGCTTAGTTTTTCTAAACGAAAGTAAGGCCAATGAGACGAGATAAAATACGTTAACGTTTACCTTTACTAGAATTACATTACGATAATGAGCGATTATTATCTCCGTCCTTATCTCTCGCACGCAAAAGCGGTCGATGCAGCAGCTATCATCGTTTGATCCGCACAATAAGTTCACTCCTCTTTGGATTGCATTCGAAGTGATACGAATTTCTTCGTTTTGTAAAAAAAAACTAAACAAGTAATGTTTAGTTTTTTTTTTGTTACTAAGTGGTTGTTGATATTAATTATGCAATCAAAGTCTGGCAGATCTAGACAACCAGTGAAAGATATTAACCAACCACGAATAAACATTTATTTAAATCCAAATGTTATGAACCCCTTATTTTTTTTTCTCGTGGGAAATCATCAAATAACTTCTCTCGCTCTGGGCGGAGCGGGAGGGCGTATCAGACTCTTACTGACTAAAACCCACCCGTTTTCCTGCAGTTGCTTGTGCCAGGGGCCTCGGTAACCCTTTCTGACTTTCCCGCAATCTTGGCAGGCATCGGCCCTAGCGGATCCCGTCGTTGGTGCTGACATCTCTTTGAGGCGCGCGTGGAACACAATGCGCCGTTGACCCGGGCCTGGTCCTTATCGGACGGCGAGCCACCCATTGCTCGCCGTCCGCAAACCCGTGCCTACGGTGGCCGGGAATCGGCCTGGGATTCTCGACGCCCAGGGCGTCCCCTGTGGCGACTAGAGGCGTGAGGGCGCGAATTTTGCCTCTCCCTCACGCGTTCCGCCTCCTTCTTCGCGAGCATTACTGCTTCGCAGAAGGTGGTGACGGCTTCCCATGCCCTTTCGTTCCGTACCATGGCCTGGACCAAGGCCAGACGCGAAAGTTCGGCGAGACGCGGCGGTGCTCCGCCCAAGCCGGGCAGACCTCCACCGTGTCCTCCGGGCGTTCCACACAATGGTGACACCCGGGTGTTTCCTCCCGCCTTATCCGGAACTGGAACCTCCCGAAGCAACCGTGTCTGGTGAGGACCTGTGTCAGGCGGAAGGTGAGGCCGCTGTGGCGCCTCTCTAGCCAGTCCTCAAAGAGGGGACTTATCGACGCAATTGTGGCGTGCCCAGCATTGGGTTGCGGCAGTCGCACTCTCCATGTCGCCATGAGATCCCGTCGGAACTCTGTCCGCTGTGCCATGATTTCTCGCGGCAGCAGAGTTAAGCCCAGGCGTTTTGCTGCTCCACGGGCGCACATGTGCGCGAGGTCTTTTGCCCCCAGATCCCATGACGGCAATCCGGCAAAGAGGCTCGCCTCCTCACCGGAGACCGTACGGTATCCCCGGACCAGCCGGGTGGCCATGACCCTTTGGGGCGCGTTCAACCAGCGGGCTGGCCGCCGCCTCAAGGAACCGCTTTAAAGCAGCCCCGGCCCTTTCCAGTCTGGAAGCCAAACGTCGGAAATGTTCCACGAAGTTCCACCGGTTGCCAAGGACGAGTCCCAGGTACTTCATCGTCGACTCGACGCCTATAAGAACCCTTCCCACCGTTATTTGGGAACCCGACGGAGGCGCGTTCCGAGGACCATGAAAACACATTGCCTCGGACTTGTGCAGGGCCACCTCGAGTCCCAGTTGCCGGATCCTCTCGACGATTGTCGCAACCCCGCGTGTCGCTAGTGCGGCCGCCGCCTGGTGCGACCTCCCCTGCGCCAGGACCAGTGTGTCGTCAGTGTAACAAACCACGCTGACGCCGCTAGGGAGAGGTCGGAGCGCAGCACCCAGTCGTACCCGACATCCCACAGATGCGGCCCCAGGACCGATCCTTGTGGGACGCTGCACGACATCTCTCGCCGGTTCCATTCGATCTGGTGACCGGAGTAGATGATGGCCCTGTCCGTCAAATAGGCCTCGACCACACGACAGAGGTAGCATGCAACTCCAGGGCAGGGTATTTAAGGCGTTGGCGATGTCTAGAGACACTGCCAAGACGACCCCACCCCGGCCACAGCATCCCCCGTCGTGAGGGCCCGCACGCGCATGATGGCGTCCACCGTAGAGCGCCCCCTGCGGAAGCCAAACTGGCTCTCCGCCAAATCCGGCCCCACCCGCACCAGCCGCCCGACGAGGCGGTCTGCAATGACTCTTTCAAAGAGCTTGCCCACCTCGTCGAGCATCACGTTGGGCCGATAAGCGGACGGAGAGTCCGCTGGGCGCCCCGGCTTCTTGATGAGGACCAGTTTCCCCGTCTTCCAACGAAGTAGGAACTGGCCCCTCTCCAAGCATGCGCTTAGGAGCCCTCTTTGTCGAGGCCTGAGTGCCTCCAAGGCCAGGACCCAGGCCTTCCCAGGTAAGCCGTCGGTTCCTGGGGCGGTATTTTTGGCATTCAGCCTACGTATGTTATGAACCCCTGAAAGAGTGCTTATATTCTTTATTGCGTCTCGTTGGCCTTACTTTACACCGTGGATTTTGATGCGCTCATTTAGAGAATGTATTCCGGAAGGTTTATGTGTACAATACATACAGATATAGTACATAAAACGCGATGTTATGACAAGTCGCCACATCGGTACAGTCACGAGCATAAATGTAACTATGGACAGCTCTGCAATAATATCTGATTTCATGATTCATCCACTATTATACGAGGACAAATATATGTGATAATTTGTGGAAGGCATATACAAGTGGCCGCACTAATACGTGACACCGAAGGAACACCAAAACTATCTAGCGAAAAAAGCGACGCCACAAGGATGCTGCATCGGCTTCAAATATACAACTGGCCCGTAAAACGAGGTCCCAATTTATTTGTGGTCTGCGCAACGTCTTTTTCTTCCATGCTTTTTCCCTAGTCGTCATCTCCTCATCGTAGTCACCCCTTTCAAGCCATATCGTCGTTCCTTTGGTCTTCCCCTACTCTTTAAGCCATCCACATTCATACTCAAAACTTTTTTCACGACATTTTCCTTATTCCTCTGAAATGCAAAACAAAGATTTAAAAAAATAGTAATAATAACGATAGTACTTATGTACGAAACAGTGTTGATTACAGAGGCGCGCGTGGCGTGCGAGGCGCGCGCAGCTCGGGCGGGACCAGCGACGCGCCTGCCAGCGATGACGCGCTCGCTAAACTTATTGGAGTTAAGATCAAAGGTACGTTACTTTATATTTTTTCTAAACTACTCGATTTTTCCCGCGGCTCTGCTCCTCGTGGTCTGTCCCCTGAAAACTTCAGTCGCCTAGAAGTAGCCTATGACACTCCGGCTTTATCTATGCAAAAAATTACGTGAAAGAAGGACAGACCTCCAGTGTTGATAGAGGCAGCGATTGAAATCCTCAGTACTCTCACATTTACTAGTTACTCTATTATCGCATTGCTGCGCAAAGTCCCCCATGACTCAGCTATTTCGGTCTAGAACTAATGAGGGCCATTTTTTATTGGTTTTATCCACCTACGCTCGTCCCGACATCTTCTACTAATATTTGTCAAACTCAATAAAACAAAAAACAAAAACACATCACACACATCACATCACATCATTTTAAAACAAAAATATCCCTAATACTACTTGATCCTAAGCGCAAACCTGCTGTGATCAACGTAGTACATGCAGAATATCTATGTGGAAGTAATTTAGCTCAACAAGTTTCAATTTATGTTTATACAGATCTCAGAACGGACGGCTCACCAACGAAACCTAATCAAGTAAGTTTTCAAACAGTGCACAAAATGACGGACCACACACTCACTTTTTTCGCACATACTGCAAAATCCATTCTTAGGACCCTTACCAATGATAAGTAACCGTCTTTCACTTAACAGGTGGAAAGAGAAAAGAAACGTCAAGAACGCGAAGCGAAAAGAGCCGAACGCGAAGCTAAGAAGGTCGAAAGATTACAAAAGAAAGAAGAGAAAGAAAAAATGAAAGAACAAAAAGCCAAGGAACGAGAAGAGAAACGTCTCGCGAGACTCGCCATGCAAGAAACTAAGAGAATAAAGAAGGAGAAAATGGAGTTCGCCCCCGTGGGGCCTCCCATGGGTTATGGAGGCCCGGGGGGGCCGGGCGGGATGGGCGGGCCGGGGGGGCTGGGCGGGCCGGGGGGGCTGGGCGGGCCGGGGGGCCCGGCTGGGCCGCCTCCGCGGGCCCCACACGGGTTTGGGCCGCGCATGCCTAATGACTTCCACGAACAACCACGGTTCCCTACTACGCCGAGGTTGCAGGTAAACATTCACGGCCTCATTAAAAGACTAATCTTTATACCCAGGTTTAAATCCTAGCTCCATCTCTGCCCCACGCTGAAGTTAGATTCAAAATAATACTGCTATAAGAGGTGGCGGTTGGCGCCGAGACCTTTGGTAACGTTTAGAAAGGAAGAAAATGTATTTACCTTGTAATGTGTAACTTCCCAGGTGCGTGCGGAATTGCGCGGTGTGTTATCGGCTGAGGAGAGAGCGCAACATGGACGACCAGACCATGTCGCTGCTCTTCGAGAAGGTACGGACGATTATTTTCGTTTTTTGATTAGTGGTATACAGTATGAGGATGTTATGAAAATATATCATTCCAATCTAGAGTAGAGTCGAACTTTATGTGAGTGTTTAGAAAAAAGTGATGACACCTTTGAAGTTACTACGGTACCTTACGCACTCTGCTCACACACAAACAATTTATTTCAAATAAACCAATTACAGGCACTTGTATTGTCAAGGGGTCGGTCAGTCAGAAAGATGAAGCTAGTTGCCCATTCCAAAGCCTAGAGGTACATATGGTGAAGAATGGGCAAGAAACTCCATGGACACTCTTTTAAATCAACATATTGATACAAAAAAGCGGTTACATCATTCACGTAGAAATTATACATGTCAGAAGGATGTAGAAAGACGTGCACGTTAAAAGCATCCGTAATAAAAAAAATATAAAAAACAATTTAGGAATTAAAATAAGCCGTGGCAGCTAAGAGATAACCAGTGCCTACTGACGGCGCCCGTTCACGAACATGACGTATGCATCAGCACCATTCAGCTCAACCATTTTGAAGGGAACTCAATGATCCAATACACACGCCACCACCAGCGACACATTTGAGTGAGCATGACATACTCTCAGCCGTCAGGGCACATTCAAGTCAATGAAAGACGAACCCAGTAAGCTTTATAGTAGTTACATAGTGCTCACACATGTGCTATGCAATTATACAATACTAAGATATTGAATTTATACAATGCAATAGTAGATTATTAACCAAGGGGATAAAGCAGTGTCTTCTGTCGCGGGTGAAGACTTAAATCGCTAGCGTAATGAAGGACTCAAGGTTTACTCCCGAGCGTAGCGAGGGTGTTAAAAACTTAAATCACGAGCGAAGCGAGGGATTTAAGACGAGTCCTGAGTGTAGCGAGGTATTTAAGTTCACCCAAGACTAAGACAGCTCTATCACCGAGGAAAATACTCTACTTCTCGTACCATTTGCGAAAAAATTAACACAATAATAGGTAATATGAGATAAGCATTTATTAAAAATAATGACAATACAAAGTAAAATAAACTTAACGTTTATGTATTTGAAGAAAACAAAAACGCGGCAAATTCCTAGACTAATATTTTTTTGTCGGAAAAGCAATAGCATCAAGCTCATACGGCTCGTCGGTTTTCGTAATTTTATTTAATAATCATAACTGCATAATACATGCGTATTCCTTTTTCAAAAAGATGTATAATGCTTTATATACAAACTCAATGGTGTAAACACAGATGTAGTTCAGTATAAATTTCGGTAAGTATTCCAAATTTAAAAATCACATTCTCCCCCTAGAGGATGAATGAAATTCAGTATAATTTTCTTTCCCTGTTTTTAACAGATTAAAAATGACTATTGTTATGTTCGCTTTTTGTGGCATAGAATGTCACTTTTTTGAGCAAGTGGTACGAAAAGATAGTTTTTACAATCTTCATCAGCTCCGACAATATTTTCAAATGCAAATCAATTAGTTTATGCGCCCTTGTGGAGCAGGACTGTGGATGTAATCCCCCAACTTAAAATATGCTTGCCTATACAACGTGTCGTTTTGCATCCTCGTCAAATTTCAGGAGGCTGTTACGAAAGACATAAATAATCAAATAAAATTGCGATCCTGCTCAATAATTTATACATACTTGTTTTTTTAGATATTTAAGTTTGACAGTATTTCAGAATACTCCACTTTCAAAGAACAGAATCGCCCCGTTGCGTATGCGGTAGGCAGTGTCGTAAGACTATGTCGCTGTGTGCATGCGTTACAGTTACAGCGCAGTTACAGGGCGGTATCACACGGGCCCTACACATGCCGATTTCCGGAAAATACAGAAAATAAAAATAAATACCTACTTATTTTATTATTGATTCGTGTCGAGAATCATTAGCATAGTTACCTCCTCGAATTTGACGAGGATGCAAAACAACACCTTGTATAGTGTGCGTTTTATACAAGATTTAAATTTCGTTTCATTCAGTTGGAGTTTAAAGGGAGGTATTTTATTGTAACATTTTAAACAGTACCCCATGAAGGCTGAGTCTACTTTAGCCAGTCTGAAACCTGGCTGAAGTAATTGGCTTAAATGTCGATTAATGTTTTTGAGGTTTTTTGTTATTCGCATAAATAGTAAAAAGGGGCTAAGTAATAGCAGCCGTACGGGTCGATCGATGGTCGGTTTTTGGGTAGATGACTATTCATTACATATTGAGACCTCTGCGGAGAGGTCTCGATATGTAATGAATGACAGCCGGGACCAACGGCTTCCGAGGCACGGGCCTCGGAAGCCGTTGGTCCCGGCTGTCATTCGTAGACCTTTGCCAGTCGTTACGGGGTAGTCAGAATCCCAAGTCTGACATTACCAGCCTTACCAATGGGTATCGTGTTACCTAGTAACTGGGTTGTGGAGGTTAGATAGGCAGTTGCTCCATGAAAAATACTGGTATTTAACTGCTTAGGCTGGAAGCCGACCCCAACAGTTAAAAAAAGGCTAGGCAGACGATGATGGTATTTGAGTAAGTGATTGTGTTATTGACAGTTGTATTTCCGATTTTAACAGAATTGGATTTACTTACAACTCATGTCATAATGTCCAGGTACGCTTTCAGTAGCTGGATCGCCGCAGCCGTTCAAACCGATGTCAGAGGAGCCCAGCATCATCACTCGGATGCCGCATATGATCAACCAGCAATACAGGTAAATAATTAATCTCTAGGTTTGGTATTTAGGCCCACTTGCACCACAAACCACTAAATGCATTTAGCGCTAAACGAAGTTAAAACAACGTTAAGTTTTTTTAAAGTCTATTAACATAGTAGAGCCATTAAAAGGCACTTTTGAACGCCAAATTTACAAGAAGATATAATAGATTCTAAGTGCCCTTCTAAAAGGTAGTTTCGTATGGAGTAGAATGGGCAAGAAACTCCCTAGTTACTCTTTAAACATGTTTTATCTACACCCATGCCCTCTACAAAAGTTTCTGAAACAGCTTTTTGCCAACAATAAAACAACTAGTGTCATAGTAACCATAATATCATCCAAACGAATGTTATAATGTTGTAAGTACTAAATTTCATTATGCAACTCGAACTCGATCCCATACTCTTTCAATTCGTGGTATCTTTATGAATTTCAAAAAAAGAACTTTATTATGCACGCGCGTTTCACTACTACAGCTACAAATAAAAAAAATGACATCTTATAATTTACATAGTTTTCTCACAACACTGTACAACACCCTATGGTTTTAGAATAATTTATAGAGGATTCATATCATGGGTGTAGATAAAGTCTTGTATGCAACTTTACATAATTAGGTATTAAAACACTCATGTGATACTATTATCACCAGTGATCGGAATAGGTAGAGCTAAAATACCTAAAGTTCGAAAAAGAACAGAGATAAAGTGGAGACGCTTTACGACAAAATAATTGTTGGGGATTAATGGCCCGTATTTTCGGAACATTAAATAAGTACAACTAAAATTTATAAAGTAAAATTACTATCAAATTCATTCGCTGATTCTGTTAAAAAAAAAAAGAGTATGCTCGATTGTATTGTATAAAAAAAATAAAGGTAATCTTCTTATCTTCGTTTAAACGATGCAATTAAGCGCGGAAGCTAATGTAATTTACATTCCAGCTTTAATAATTATATAACTAATATGTTACAGGTAAAAAGGAAACAATTTTATAGCTTTTCATACCATTTATTCATTTTGTACATAATGTTTACCAGCGACAAACAAAAGATAGAAAGAGACAGCAAGTTTTGGCTATTCTGGGAACCGAAAACATGAGGCGTACCCAGCTCTTTACCTGAATTAATAGCAATAGCAAACGTATCTATTGGTTTTTTGAGAACGTTCTCCTTGTTTTTAAAGTCGGTTAAAAAGGAAAATGAATGCAATTAGTTTACTGTATTAATAACATTAATATTAAATGTACTGTCTCATGTACTGTCAAATGTGATGTCCCGAGGACAGGCCTGCCGATATTGACGATGAGGCGGAGTGGTTCCGGGAGGCCATGTCCGAGATTTGCGACGTGGCAATGCCCCGAGTCCGTCCAGGAAGCGCCCGACGTCAGGTGTACTGGTGGTCGCAGGAGCTGGAGACGCTACGCAAGGCGTGCGTCGCAGTGCGACACCTGCACTCCAGGCACCGTAGGCTCCGCATCCGCCCTCCGGATGCGGAAGCTACGGAGGCGGAGCTGTACGAGGGATACAGAGCGGCGAAGACCGCCCTCCAAGAGGCTGTCCAGCGTGCCAAATACACGGCCCGCGAGGAGTTGGTGGAGACTCTGAACGGAGTTCCACGGGGGCGCCCTTACAAAATGGTGCGGAATAAACTCCGCACCTGGGCCCCCCCGCTGACGCAGAGTCTCCGCCCCCAGCTGGTGGAGGAGGTGGTGAGCGCTCTGTTCCCTTCACGGGGGGAGCATATTCCCCCGCCCATGGCTCCGCCGCTCACGGTGCCTGAAGCGGACCACGCGGACGACGACGACACCCCTGAAGTGACCGGGGTAGATCTGAGAGGCGGTAGGTAGGCTGAAGGCCAAAAATACCGCCCCAGGACCCGACGGCCTGCCAGGGAAAGCCTGGGTCCTGGCCTCGACGGCTCTTGGGCCTCGAATGGAGGCGCTCTTAATCGCATGTATGGAGAGAGGCCAGTTCCCACTCCGTTGGAAGACGGGGAAGCTGGTCCTCATTCGGAAGCAAGGGCGCCCTGCGGACTCTCCGTCCGCATACCGGCCCATTGTGCTGCTCGACGAGGTCGGCAAGCTCTTTGAGAGAGTAATTGCAGGCCGCCTCGTCGGGCACCTGGTGAGGACGGGGCCGGATCTTGCGGATAGTCAGTTCGGCTTCCGCAAGGGGCGCTCGACGGTGGACGCCATCATGCGCGCGGGGCGCGGGTCACGGGGTCACCGCGGGGGGCGGGTATCATCGGGGCGGGGTTGTCGTGGCGGTGTCACTCGACATCGCCAACGCATTTAACACCCTGCCCTGGAGTTGCATTGGGGAGGCACTCCGGTATCACCGGGTGCCAACCTACCTCCGTCGAATAGTCGAGGCATATCTGACGGACAGAGCCGTCATCTACCCCGGTCGCGATGGGGAGTGGAACCGGCGAGAGATGTCGTGCGGTGTCCCACAGGGATCGGTTCCAGGGCCGCTCCTGTGGGACATCGGTTACGACTGGGTGCTGCGGGCCGACCTCCCTGATGGCGTCAGCGTGGTGTGCTACGCTGACGACACGCTGGTCCTGGCGCAGGGGAGGTCGCATCAGGCGGCGGCCGACGCGATGACACGCGGGGTTGCGATAGTCGTGGAGAGGATCCGGCAGTTGGGTCTCGAGGTGGCTTTGCACAAGTCCGAGGCCATGTCTTTCCATGGGCCCCGGAACAGGCCACCATCGGGATCCCAACTAACGGTAGGAGGGGTTCACATCGGCGTCGAGTCCACGATGAAGTACTTAGGACTCGTGCTCGATAGCCGGTGGAACTTCGTGGAGCACTTCCGACGTTTGGCCCCCAAACTGGAACGGACTGGGGCCGCCCTCAAGCGGCTTCTGTCCAACCTGAGGGGTCCAAACGCCTCCTGCCGGAGGCTTTACGCGGGGGTCGTGCGGTCCATGGCTACATATGGGGCCCCGGTGTGGGCGCGTTCACTGCGGCGGAGAGCCGCCCACTATCTGAACGCGCCCCAAAAGGTGGTAGCCGTAAGGCTGATCCGGGGCTACCGCACGATCTCGGGCGAGGCGGCAAGCCTCCTTGCCGGACTGCCGCCGTGGGATCTGGAGGCGATAGTCCTCGCGCGCCTGTATGAGTGGCGCGCGGAGGCACTACGCCGGGGGGAAACCCCGCTTCGGCGGCAAATCGCGGCAGAGCGGACGGACCTCCGGCGCGATCTCATGGCGGCATGGAAAGAGCGACTGTCGCAACCCAGCGCAGGGCACGCCACGATAGCGGCGGTAAGACCCCTCTTTGAGGAGTGGCTAGAGAGGCGTCACGGCGTCCTCACCTACCGCCTGACGCAGGTCCTCACCGGACACGGAAGTTTCGGGAGGTTCCTGCACATCATCAGGCGGGAGGAAACGCCCGGGTGTCACCACTGCGATGATCGCCCCGAGGACACGGTGGAGCATACGGTGGGGGCCTGCCCTGCATGGGCGGAGCACCGCCGTGTCCTTGTAGAGGCGATCGGCAGCGGCGGCGACCTCTCACGCCCGGCCTTGGTTCAAGCTATGGTCCGGGGTGAGGGGGAGTGGGAGGCAGTCGCCTCCTTATGCGAAGCAGTCATGCTAGCGAAGGAGGTGGCGGGACGGGAGAGGGAGAGAGTATCCCGTCCAAGCCGCCGCGGTGGACGCTCCGGGCGTCGGGAGCCGCGTGACGACTCCCGGCCACCGTAGGCGCGGGCCTGCGGGCGGAGAGTAATGGGTAGCTCACCGTCCGATCAGGATCAGGCCCGTGCCGGACGGCGTGTACGTGTTCCACGCGCGCCTCAAAGAGATGTCAGCATCGAAGAGGGGGCCCACTGGGGCCCAAGCCTGCCGGGAAAGCGGGATCATCCATAAGGGGTACCGCTGGCCCGGAACATAAAGGGCCAAGGAAGGAACACGGGTGGGTTTTAGTCAGTAAGAGTCTGACACTCCCTTACGCTCCACCCAGAGCGGGAGGGGTCATTTGATGATTTCCCACCCTCAAAAAAAAAAAAAAAAAAAGTTATGTCCCGAAACGCGAAAAAAATATTCCGTAAAACAAAATTGTCGTAAGGAAGTCTCCACTTAATTTGTCTCTGTTCTTTGAACTTTAGGTACCCTCCCTCTACCTATTCCGATCACTGGTTATTATAGAACAATTACCTTGCAGCTTTCACTCCTTTTACTTCAGGGGAAATATAATTTGGATTTGACAGAAAATAAGACGACATCATCATCTTTTACAAAACCACTTTCGTCAGTCATTGTCTTAAATGATTTCTAATGGTATACAAAAATTACACTTGAACAATAAATCAATTCTAAGTAGACTTCCTTACGATTATTTTTTCCGTATATTTGATTCTAGTTTTGGGACATCACTTAATTACATTTAATATTAATATACACAGTAAACTAATTGAATTAATTTTCCTTTTTAACCGACTTCAAAAACAAGGAGAATGTTCTCAAAAAACCAGTAGTTACGTTTTCTATTGTTATTAATTCAGGTAACGAACTGGGTCCCGCCGGTTGAACGCGCTCCAAAGGGGCATGGCTGGTCCGGGGATACCGTACGGTCTCCGGTGAGGCGGCGAGCCTCCTTGCCGGATTACCGCCATGGGATCTGGAGGCAAAAGTCCTCGCGCACCTTTGGGAGTGGCGCGAGGAGGCGAAACGCCGGGGCGTAGCTCCGCTGCCGCGAGAAATCACGGTACAGCGGACAGAGCTCCGGCGGGATCTCAGGGCGGCATGGAGAGTGCGATTGTCGCAACCCAGCGCTGGGCACGCCACAATTGCGGCGATAAGTCCCCTCTTTGAGGAGTGGCTTGAGAGGCGCCACGGCGTCCTCACCTTCCGCCTGACGCAGGTCCTCACCGGACACGGTTGTTTCGGGAGGTTCCTGTTCCGGATAAGGCGGGAGGAAACGCCCGGGTGTCACCATTGTGTGGATCGCCCGGAGGACATGGCGGAGGTCTGCCTCGCTTGGGCGGAGCACCGTCGTGTCCTCGTGGAGGCGATTGGCGGTGGCGATCTCTCGCGTCCGGCCCTGCTCCAGGCCATGGTACGGAGCGAGAGGGCTTGGGAAGCCGTCACCTCCTTCTGCGAAGCAGTAATGTTCGTGAAGGAGGAGGCAAAATTCGCGCCCTCACGCCCCTAGCCGCCGCAGGAGACGCCCTGGGCGTCGGGAATCGCAGGCCGATTCCCGGCCACCGTAGGCGCGGGCTTGCGAACGGCGAGCAATGGGCAGCTCGCCGTTCGATAAGGACCAGGCCCGGGTCAACGGCGCGTTGTGTTCCACGCGCGCCTCAAAGAGATGTCAGCATCAATGACGGGGTCCGCTAGGGCCGATGCCTGCCAGGGTTGCGGGAAAGTCCGAGAGGGATACCGTGGCCCCTGGCACAGGCAACTGAAGGAACACGGGTGGGTTTTAGTCAGTAAGAGTCTGACACGCCCTCCCGCTCTACCCAGAGCGGGAGAAGTTATTTGATGATTTCCCACCCTCAAGAAAAAAAAGGTAACAAACCGGGTCCGCCTCATGGTTTTCGTTTCCCAGAATAGCCAAAACTTGCTGTCTTAAGTCTGTCTTTTAGTTGTACTGTAATGATCCGAAACCCGAGAAATTAGTCCCTAAAAAATATTTTGTCGTAAGGCGTCTCCGCTTTGTTTCTGTTCTTATTCAAACATTAGGTATTTTAGCTCTACCTATTCACTATCACTGATCAAAAGTGTTGTTATCACTGATAATAACACATTATGTACGTTATTTTAGCCATAAATACAATCCTAAATATATTGCGGAGTAAACATAACCTATTATATTTGATTCACAACAATGGTTATTGCGGATACTTCATCTCTTTTGATAACCGTACACCATTCCTTACGTATTTTTGCACCTATCGGGACTGGAAAAACACTTTATCAGGTGCAGGTCTGTTACCTAGTTTCTGCATTCAGGCACAATGCAATACTTATTTAATAAACTAGCTTTTGAGTTTTTTCCATGGTAAAATAAGTTAATAATAATGGTACATACTGATTGATTAATATAATAATTTCATAAAAAAAAACTTATGCTTTTTGTGCATGTAAGGAGTAAGGACCTAATCTTTGGTTCAACAACATTCTTCATATTGATGTTCTTAACTTAGACACTAAAAGGAACCGTTTCATATGTAAAAATAAATAAAAGTATAATGACGAAAAATCATAAATAATTAGTACCTACTATATCCACCTGTAAGGATATTACCGTTTTCCTTGTCGTTTAAGAGATAATTACATTTTTCATACTAGCTTCATACAAATTTTTCGTAAAAATATTATAATGCCTTCCTTCGTTTTTGTGCAGAATTATCTCGGGTGTAATTTTTGTATATAGTAATAACTAATAGAAGCGATATCCGACAAAAAAACCAATCCTTAAGTCTATGAAAGCCGATTTTCAGCCCACCGTATGACCGTACGCCCCACAATATGCAATACGACGGGACACTATGACAACAGTTAAAATATAATACATTTATTTGAATGATTGATGACAGAGATAGAATGATGTTTTAAATATGTGATCGGTGGTGCAAGTGGTCCTTAGAGCGGTACTCAAAGGCACGCGAAATAAATGATAAATGATTTTATTTCTGTAAGTAGGTTTGTACAAACATTCGTCAATCATATTTCAAAAACTAGATGAGGTCGGTGTTTCCCATCTCACTACTCTGAAAAGAAAGGCCGAAACAAGCTCGGAGGTCACAGTCTCTTTTAAAGTCTAGACATAATCTTGGTCAGATCACGTGAAGACCATGTAGATTTTGACTGACCGGTTGGCGCAGTTGGTAGCGACCCTGCCTTCTGAGCCGCTGGTCCCGGGTTCGATCCCCGGACAAGTTAAACATTTGTGTGCATGATCATTTCTGTTTGACCTGTGTCTGGGTGTATGTATATAAGTATGTATATCAGTCATCAGGTTACCGTAGTAAAGGCTCTGCCTAGTTCGGGACCTGAAGACCATGTGTGGCTGTGTCAAAAAAAAAAAGTGTCTGAAATAGTCTTTTGAAGGGAAGAACCACACAGTTTGAGTGAACCTGTCAGTCAGTGCACGCATTTGTCAGTAATCCTGCAGCTCAACATAGAACTTGAGGAGCTCAACGATTTGACGAAACATTTAGGTAGGCCGCGTGAATTACTCAAACTGCCAGACCATGATTAAAATTTATTGAGAAAAATAGTGGCCGCCACGGGATGCCCGTCAGTTGTGAAACGTCGACATTGGTGGCAAGACAAAAAAAAACGTGTGGTGTCGGGGACCCCCGTCAGGAACCAAGTTCCTTATGCTTTTTCTTCAACACGACAAAGAAAATGTATGGAGCCGCCATCTTGGATTTTCACTTTGACTTCACTATCGGCTTCAGCACCTTCAAAAACAACGAAAACGACACCCATGATGAAAAATTTAAAAATTTTCGCAGCTCTTGGATACATATTGACCTCACTATTGGCTTCAGCACCCTCGAAACCAAGAAAACTATCTCTCTCTCTCTTTCTATTATATATAATAAAAGTATACTAATATAGTATGCGCGCAATTGATCAATTATCATTTATGACGTTCTGACAGAAACTGTTTATGTAATTTTTGTCCTTTTGTTTTTGTATTTATTTGTATAGTTAGTTAGTCATTTAATTTAGTATCTAAAGCAAATAATTATGTAGTAAGTTGTGTTAAAGTTACGTAAGTAAACCAATACGGATAGATATTCGTGAACCGTACAACCTTGTCCAACGCCCGTGGAGTATTATCCTTAAATTATTTCTATAATATTATCCTGTCGTGCTAATGAGATGTTCCTTTCAGAGGTCCGATGATGTACCCGGGCGGCGGCCAGTACGGGCCGCGACAGAACATGTCCATGTACCCGCTGCACCCCGCGCTCGGGCCCGCGCGCCAGTTCCCGCAGTACTACCCGCACATGCGGGCCCTGCCGCCCAGCCACCCCAACCATCCCGCGAATCAACAGCACCCCGGGCACCAGTCTAACCCCGCGCACCAGTCTCATCCCACGCACCAGTCACAACCCACGCACCAGTCACACCCCACGCACCAGTCGCACTCCACGCACCAGTCGCACCCCACGCACCAGTCGCACCCCGCGCACCAGTCACACCCCTCCCACCAGCAGCACCCCGGCGCCTACCCCCCGCGCGCGCCCTACGCGACCGCCACCTCCCCCGCGCCGCCCGGGGCCAGGCCGCACGGGCCGCACGGGCCGCACGCCCTGCCGCCCGGCCCGCACGGGCCGGCGGGACACGGGGCGCCACCCGGACATGGCCCGATGCCCCCGGGGCACGGCCCGCCCACCGGCACGCACGGCCCGCCAGGACACGGACCGTCTCCTCCCGGACACGGCCCGCCTACCTCCGGCCACGGCCCCCAGCCGCACGGCCCGCCACACCCCGGACACGGGCCGCACGGCATGCACCGACCGCACGCGCCACACGGGCCTCCCGGCGCCATGCCTCCTACCTCCAGCCCGCACGGAATGCCAAACTCCGGCCTGCCTGGGCTAGGCGGGCCACTCGCCATGCACCGCGGCATGCCTCCCGGCCTGGCCGGGCCCCTCGCCGGAGCCCTGCAAGGTCGGGAGCCCTCCGCGTCTCCGTCGGCCCCCCCGCGATCCACGCCCCCCTCGGAGCACGAGCCCCCCGTGCGGATCAAGGCGGAAGTGAAGACGGAGCCCGAGTACCACTCGCCCGCCGGCTCACCTGCGCGCGACCCCACACCGCCGCGCGACGAGCCGCCCAGACATCCCAAGATCAAACACACAGAGAACAAGGATCGACGGCCGCGGTTCCCGCTCGGGCCGTACGCGCCGCAGTACGGACCGTACGGCCCCTACGCGCCGCCCCCCGGCCCCGCCGAGCGCGGCGCCATGCCGGGCCCCCGCCCCCCTCCCCAGTTGCACCACCCCTACGCCCCCGAGGCGCGCCCGCGGAGCCCCGCGTCGTCGGAGCGGCCGCACTCGCTGGAGCCGCCCGGGCACGGCCCGCCGCTGGGGCCGCCCGGGCACGGCCCGCCGTACTTGCCCATGCACCTGCGGCCCCTGGCGCGGCCGCCGTACGGGCCGGCGCCGGGCGCGCGCGGGCCCCCGCCGGTCCCGTTCGCGCCGCACTACGCGGACGTGTCGCGCACGTCGCCGGCCGGCCCGCTGCCGCTGAGCGTGCGCGAGGCGGGCGCGCCGGACAGGCTGGCGTCGCCGGCGCGGCTAGAACCGCTCGGGATAGTGAAGCAGGAAGTGTTGGGCTTGGTGAAGTCGGAGTCGCCGGCCCCTCAGGGCGCGGGCGTGCAGTCGCCGGGCCCGCTGTGTGCGCGACCGGACGCGGACGGCTCTGTCCGGCTGCCGGACGGCGGGGTCGGCTCCGTGTTCGGCGGACTCGTGAGCTACTTCTCGAGCCAGCACGAAGACGACGACATCGACGCGTGACTCGCCCGTACTCCGTGTACTCGCTGTACATACCGCGCGATAGATAATTATATTAAAGCGCCGCGCCTCGCGGCTCACCCTGTACGATATTATGTGTTAGCGTAGGAGATTTAGTTTAGCGATAGGGAGTAAATACTATATAAATTATGAGTCTTTTTGGTCTCGAATAGGCGAATGTATTATTATTTTGGTTATGTTTAAGTGAGATTTATTTATATACGACCGATAGGTACTTACAGTATACTCTGAATACGAATTTTATTAAAGAGATCGATGACATTTTTTTTTTAAAAATAAATGTTTTATCCTACAAATTATATGTATTATTTCAGTTCAAAACTTCATTTTTTTGTTTATGTCTTTACCATACCGGCTGCGAGATGCTCCATTATGGATTTGTAAGAACAAGAGTAAATAACAAAACACCAAGTTACTATAAAATACTTTATTTACGTGGTCTCCCGGCGACTTTTTTACTTCCTGCTGCTTGTTTGTTTTTGCCTCCAAATGATAGTGATTGTTCTGAAAAGAATAAAAAGTCTCTTTTCGCAATTTTTCTTTTGAAATATATAAAGAAACAGCTTTCAGGTCGTCATCTATCTATCTATCAATCTAACCGGATACAGCCATACCAGTATTTTACATGGAGCGACTGCCTATCTGATCTCCACAACCTAGCAGTAACTATGTTGTTGAGATCAGATAGGCAAAACTAAACAACAATAGGATACGATAGGTTTAACAAAACTGGTTACTTTAACACAGTACCCCTTAGTAAGACTGGTTGTCAGGCTATTGCGCTTCCGACTACCCATAACGCCTGTCAAAGATCTATTCTATCTATCATCAGTTTGAATTACTGTACTTCCCTCATCCCCCGTACAATCGAAAACGATAGTCGATTGACACTCTTTTATTTCATCAAAAATTCTGACACAAAATTAAAACGCAAAAAGTAGCAAAATTATTTAATGCTGAAAATCAGTAGGACGGTGTAGAGGTAGCTCTACACCGTCCTACTGATTTTCAGCATTTCATCTGTAATAGTTTGCCTTATTTTGATTTTACATTGAATCATTATTTAATAACGATGTCAAACGACTGTCGTTGCTGACTGTACCTAGTATATTAATATGAAACCCTTATTACACTCACCAGCTGGCGCTATCTTGAGCGATATATCGAATGTTTTGCTCTTCGGCCTCTTGGCGGCTGGCTCCATTTTTTCAGGAGTTTCGGTTGGTGTTACCGTCTCTTGTGTGGCTGCCCATCCATCCTGCAACACCAATTAGATTTTGACTGTTATAAGCAAGTACTGAAATCTGAAGACAAGACTGATAGTCGCTATACTGAATCTGAAGTAAGTATAAAGAATCTAGGCGGGGGCGGGAGTAATCCTCATGCGTGACAAAATACAGACAGTAAAAACGAACTAAGGGCGTTTTTACTCTGCCTGTGTTTTATAGGTAGGTAATGTAGTTCTGAGCTATTTAAGTACTTAGTACTAGCAGATGATTTGTAAAAAAATATTGTATTTTGTCTCACGAAGCGACTCGCTTTTTACTTGTGGTTACCAAGAGTACAAACACGCTGTGAATGTGTGTGTGTAGGCGCACAGGAGCTCTCGGTACCGTCCGAGACAATGGCGAAGTCGGAAGTGTGTGTGTTATGTGCTGACGCTACACTTCTCCACGCACACATTCACGTGTTTTTACACTTGGTTAACACAAGTAGAGCGCGCGTCGCTTCGTAGTATTTATATACGATTAGTTGTAGTATTTGTAGATAGATGCAATAGTCGTTATAGTCGTTTGCAGTCATTTTGGCATAACAAATAAAGTTAGAAATACATAGTCTCAAATTAAAGTGAACATAATATTTCTACTAAAAAGGTCCAAACTAAGTTACATACCTCTGGGTCTTCAATTTCCGGTGCTATGGGCAGGAAGGACAGCATGTGTTCGTCCTCTCCTTCCTCGTCGGAACTGCAGAAAGCTGCCACGGGCTCGCACGTCGTCACGTCCACCTGTTTCAAATGGAATGCCTAACTCTAAATAATTTAGTTTTTCGGTTATAAAAGTGGTAAAACAATAGATTGTGTAAAAACGGAAATCTTATTTTAACCTTTTCTCAACGTGGGACTTTAAAATAAAACATTTTCTTTTTACTCATAACGTCATTAAAATGCACATGCCATGCAAAAATCTTAATAGCCAGTCAGCAACATGACAACAATGCTGACTGTTCATGGTGCATCTAAACGTAGCCGAGACTCCGAGTCACTTATGCTCCTCGTCATTGTGTTTATTTTTTTTTGTACTGGACCATACCTCGGAAGCTTCTGATAACAGAGACATTGAAGGTCAAAGTTCAAACTATAATTTTATTTTTTCACGAAAACATTTTTAATGTTATAACTTAATTTTGAACACACCGCCAAAACTCCTGTGCCGTTGCATGCAACCAAAAGCACAATGTTTTGCGTGCGTTACATTGCGCGCTGCCGTAAACAACGATTTTTCATACCATCAATAAATATGTGACTCAGGCTGGCTGGACAAATTTTCAAAATAGCTCGCATTTAACTAGGTCAATAGGGCACTTTATGTGACGGCTAAACACCCTTATTTCAGAATTTGTGACGCTACAGAATCTTAGATAATCGATCGAAAACGTGTCCAGCCAGCTTGAAAAACCACTTTTCGCTGGTCTCTTAATCTCGGTAACGGAAGTGATTTTGACGACTTTTTGCTTTTTATGGAAAAATTTAATTGATCGAAATCTTTGAAACTACGCCAATTTTCTCCGTCACAAATTCAGGTTATCATTATCGTTCCCGTCACAAAATTTTGAACATATTTCGAAGGCCGTAGACCATCAGGCAGCGGTGATACATGTGTCCAGCCAGCTTGAACTCAGGCTGGCTGGACATCAAGTTTTTATTGACTTCTCGTAAAGCCTTACATGTGACGCCATAAATCAAACGTTATTACTGTCACACATTGCGTCACTAAATGTTAATAAAGGACCCATATTTGAAAACACTCCCGTTATTGAGATTCGGAAGTGCCAGCCAGAAGTTTTATACATAAATTCAAGCTGGCTGGATACAGATTTTTTCATTTTTCTACTAAACCGCTGTACGTATCACAAAACTTTTAGCTCGATGCCTGTAACAAATTTATGCGACGCCCCTTGATATGCAAAAAGTCGTCAAAATCACTTCCGTTACCGAGATTGAGAGACCAGCGAAAAGTGGTTTTTCGAGCTGGCTTGACACGTTTTCGATCGATTATCTATGATTCTGTAGCGTCAAAATTCTGAAATAAGGGTGTTTAGCCGTCACATAAAGTGCCCTATTGACCTAGTTAAATGCGAGCTATTTTGAAGATTTGTCAAACCAGCCTGAGTCACATCAATAAATGTAGTTTCCCAGCAATAATTTTTGCTCCATGTTACTCAGTGATGTGCAGAATGCGTAGATAACGGATGTGATGGAGACCCATCACCTCCGTAATCTTTAGTCATACAGGGTGCGGTGCAGGCTGCACATACCTCCACCTCCTCATCATTGTGACTCTCGCCGGTCTGGTCTACTGACCGGTCTTCATCTTCCACGTCAAACTCACTCTCCCGTTCTTCATATTCCACATTCTCATCAAGTTCTTTAAAATCTGGCGCAAACGCTGACCAGTTCTCTACTTGATTTTGTGCCCAGATTGAGACTACGCCTGCGAAGAAAATGAAAAGCGGTAAAGAATTTAATAGTATTCGACGGGGGTGCATGGTTTGTTTCAATTTGAACCTTACATCATTCTACTAAAGTTCAAAGCACTGGGAACTCATATATGTTATTTTAATTAGCTCTGGGTCGGGTGGTTAGAATAAGGGTGGTATCTTCTATTTCTGATGACCACTATTTGAGAAAAATAGTAAGACGGTATTGGTAGATATCATGGACTTCAGTTAATATTATGAAATGCAGTGGAATTACCGAACATAAATTACCTGCACTAATACTAGCAATGATCGGCCTGATCGGATGCCACACGACATCCAACAGCAGTTCTCCCTTGGTTCCGTGCAGGATCTTGACGAGGTTTCCGATGGACTTCTCCCAGATGTAAAGTGCGTGTTGCCGAGCTGAACCTGCGCAGATGTACTCGCCGTCGCCCGAGAAACAGCATTTCTTCCATGTCGTTCTGAGAAAGGAATGTGTAATTCATCCAATGGCTTTCTAATCACTGTAGAGTGTAGTAGAATGTAACAGAGTTAGCATTGCTAATATTGCTCATTTACATTGAGCAATTGAGCTATTTTCTTACCGTTGTTGTAGCCTTCTAACCAGCACCCTAATTGCGAAACAAACTTTCAATGACAATCCTAAGGATTTTGAAGGAAATTACTAATCAATAGCTTCATATGTTTGTTTTTTTTTTTTCTCAACAATTTTTGTCTGCTCAA
The DNA here is from genome assembly GCA_937001585.2 of Brachylomia viminalis. Lineage (NCBI taxonomy): Eukaryota > Metazoa > Arthropoda > Insecta > Lepidoptera > Noctuidae > Brachylomia > Brachylomia viminalis. Next base: position 3,770,065 of record OW443302.2, on the reverse strand, counting down.
CAATGTACTTATTGTTGTAATACTGGCTGTAGTGGACGCCTTAAGTATTTTATCTACATAGAACAAATTCATATTTTATTATGTGAATTCTCTGTCATACTAAAAATAAAGATGTCACAAACCTAATCACATATTTTTATTTAGCTATTAATATAGCTTATTTTACAACACTTATCATAATTAATGTTGTTGAACTATTAAAATTAAAGACATTGCCATTGTAAGTATGTTAACAAAATACTCCTCAGATGTGCATGAGTCCAACTGTTGATATTTTAGAAACTGAAGCAGGCAAGCAGTTCTTAGTGTCAATGGCAATCTAAAGCGAGTCAGCCAAGAATTCGGCTACGTGTTTGGTGCCATCACTAGCGTCCATCAGTTCCTGTAATGTGCAGACGACAGGACTCGCAGGACATGATATTAAGTGTCCCATAGTTAGTGGAACAGCACCACAAACAAGGCAAGCACTTATTGCTACATACTACTTACTTGTTAACTAGATCCTGTAATTTCTGTATAGGGTCAGGCTCGCCGTTTAATCCACATTTGAGTACCTTGCTAGATTGATATACTCGAATGACGCGATCCGATGTGTTTACGAGAAAACAGCTGAAATAATATATTTTGATATACATAAATGTGTTAGATGGTTAGACCTCAAGAATTTTTATATTAATAAAAATAATGTTGAAACATTTTTTTTCCTGATTATGTGGTTTTTCAAACCCAAACGCAATGAATTTCATGAAGGACTAAACACAGGCGGGTATTATAGCACAAGCACAGATTTCTCCTTGACAATAGATTTAAAGCCATTTTGATTGATTGAAACTAGTCTCAATTTCAAATAATTCTTGGGTTAGGTTTTTTTAAACAATCCATAGAAATCTATATCAACTTACTCTCCTCTTCTTGCAAATTCTATACTCTTAATACTTGTTGTACTTGATGTGCCAACAACTATTTTAAAACTAGCCTTTACTGCTAAGGACTGAGTGTCTAAAATTAATATCTTCCCTTTGGCATTGCCTGTGTAGACATGGTCTCCTCTTCGATCAAATGATGCTATCACATTTATGTCACCCTGAAAAGTTAAGAAGAAATTGTTTAAGTATATAAAATTATCTTAAGTTTCAAATGATTACTGCTGCTTTTATTACTACTGAATTAGCCAAAGTCCTAGGACTTACATCATCATCTATAGGTAATATTTTGTGTTCCCCATCAGTATCAACCAGCAGTGCCGCATGTCTCATCGGACACACTAGGAATCTCTTGTCATTTCTAGGATCAAACTGTACCCTCAGTATAGGAGTTGGAAATCTGTACCGCTGTTCACACTCTCCAGAGAGAACATCCCATATACATACATTGTGGTCGGTTGATGCTGAAAGAAGCTGTGGACAAAAGAAAGTTGTGTGCAGATTAAATTAGAGGTGAGCAAATAATCAAACAGTATCATCTTTCTTCTTTAGAAATATTCATAATCTTTAAATATCTTTCACTGTGAAGTTAAACATTCTATATTCGATTCAAAAGCAACAGAAAAGTAAACTTACTGCTTTAAGGGGGATGCACTAAGGTAGCCCGCGAAATTCAAATTTTATTATGTTTTCTGCAATTTGCAGGTCAGTGTCAGGTTGTATGTTGATTAAAATATAATTTGTGACTGTAACAAATATGCTTTACAGAATTGCAATAATTAGAACCAGCAATACACCTCTTTAAGTTAGAATTGGCCTCAAATGTCATGATTTCATGAAATACTCATTCAATAGGGTAACATGAACTTACGATGTTTATACAATACAATACAATACAATACAAATATTCTTTATTGTGGTACATAGGTAAGCAATAAGTTGTTACATGTTTCCGAAATTGTACACAGCTATGACCCGCCATAATTAATATATAATTATGATTATAATTCTATAGATACATGTATATTTGTTATGGCCGCAAATCATATTAAGATCAACAAACAACCTGCAAATTACAAAAAACATAATAAAATTTAAATTTTGCAAGCTACCCTGTTGCTTTCGTTTTAAACGATTAACCATAAACAAAATTCATCAACCCAGAAAAAAGTTATACAACAATCTAATTAACAATACATATTGTGTGAATTTTATTGTCCATTCTTCTCCATACGAAACTACCCTTTAGAAGGGGCGACAAGAATTAATTATATTTCAATGTAGATGTTTCAAATAGGCATGGCACCTATTTGAAATAAATGCTTTTACTTTGACATTAAAGTAACATACATAGTGAAATTCAAATCAAACATACCTTTTTACAATTCCTCGACCAGCTAAGACTACACACAGGGTACACATGTGCTGATATTGATTTAGCTATCCCCCGAGTAAGGAAGTCCCATATAAATATCCTGCCATCATTGCAGCCCACTGCCAATAGAGTTCCTCTTCTGTTGAAGGCACATGTTGCTGCCAGTGATATTGAGTCTAAAGTGCCATCAAATTCCTGGAGAAAATTGTTGAATTTTTCTTTTAAAAGGTTGTTTATGTTTCGTTAGTGATAAATTATGACTAAATTACGCTGAATTGAATGTACTTAATTTTCATTACATCAATAAAACGCTGCTAAATATAAAATTTACAAAGATGCACTTAGATTCAGGCAATTTCAAAGCGGATTTGAGTTTGCCGTTTGTTTGTGCATACGCCAGTATAAATGGGATAAATGGTTGCTTACCTCAGGATAGTTTTGACCAAATGATTCTGAAAGGAACAAGCAATATTGTTTAGTAATTAAGGTAAACAAAAACAAAATACAGAAAGATACCGAAGAAAAAGTCACTTACCAAGTAATTCCAAATTCATGATTTTAATAAACTAGCTTTACTTAGTGTGAATATATTTACAAATGTCTCTACTTACAGAACAATATATCTTAAACTTATTTAACTAAATTTAACAAAAATCTATTAGCAAACACTTTTTCAACGTAGCCCACAGACTATATAGAGAACTGACGTAGCCGACTGACGCGGTTTTGACATTGTCAATTTTGAAGTTGGACCAATGACTAAAGAATAAGAGAGGACATGAACTAAAAGATCGTATCGCGTGCACGCGTGGAAAGTAAAATGGCGTAGGCTCCGCCCATTACCTAGTGTTGTCCTCTGCTAATTCTTTGCAATGATTTTGTTCATCGTGTTGATTACAAATCGATTAATCGAAATCACATACATTAAAATAAGGTTTTTGATTTTAAGTAGATAGTAGGTAAGTAGGGTGTTATTCGATTCTCATTCTAGGACGTCGCATTATGGATTAAGTACAAAAAAGCCTGTTGTTGCGTAATCTGACTGAAAAATTGCAAAAATCATCAATTTGGCGGTTCATTTAAAATTAATTGTACTTGATATTATTTACTCTATGATTAATAGTTGCTCGTGATAATCAAGCTAGAAGAAGAGTAAATTAAACTGCAACAAGGAATTCAAAACTACACCGATTATTAACAAAATAAAACAACAGAAATCGATATTATGCATTTAATGGGAGAACCGTTTTATTTCAAATAGATACAATAATATCAGTTTGTAATTAGTGTTAAGTACACCAATAATGTGAAATACAATAAAGTCTGCCTGTCTACAATAAATGTACAGGGAAATAATAATGTATTATGACTCAAACTCAAAGCATTTATTTCAAATAAACCAATTACAGGCACTTTTGAATTGTCAAGGGGTCGGTCAGTCAGAAAGATGAAGCTAGTTGCCCATTCCAAAGCGTAGTAGGTACCTATGGAGAAGAACGGGCAAGAAACTCCATGGACACTCTTTTAAATCAAAATATTGTTACAAAAAAGTGGTTACATCATTCATGTTGTAATTATACATGTGAGAACGATGTAGAAACACGTGCACGTTAAAAGCGTCCGTAATAAAAAGATAAAAACAATTATGGAATTAAAATAAGCCGTGGCAGCTAAGAAATGACCAGTGCCTACTGACGGCGCCCGTTCACGAACATGACGTATGGATCAGCACCATTCAGCTCAACCATTTTGAAGGGAACTCAATGATCCAATACACACGCCACCACCAGCGACACATTTGAGTGAGCATGACATACTCTCAGCCGCCAGGGCACATTCAAGTCAATGAAAGACGAACCCAGTAACCTTTATAGTGGGTACATAGTGCTCACACATGTGCTATGCAATTATACAATACTAAGATATTGAATTTATACAATGCAAAGATAGGTTGTACAATCTTCATCAGCTCCAACATTATTTTCGAATATATGGGTAAATGTAGGCTTACAATGAAAATGTGATAATTTACCTTAGGGAGCCTTGTCGGTATTGCATTGTCGTGAAGTCTCACTATATCAAGACTTCTATTAATACAAGACTCTTCAAAATGTAGTGAACAAACAAATACTTTTTACGACTCGACTACTCGAGTGGTATTCGAGTGAGATTGTAAAATGACTCGAATGACTCGAGTGGTAAAATTTGACTCGAGTCGCATCACTAGTACACTCTGAGAAGTACTCAAAACCAGAAACTAAAATGGCGAACCGGCCGATGGGCAGGGCTTCCGTAACGTCATACTTCAATATTGCAATTTTAGAAAACTGACAAAATACGGTTTTCTCTTTTTGACACTTGCAGAATTGCATAAGTTAGAAAGAAACATGTATATTTTTTTATTTCTGTATAGAATCGTATGATATTTCCATAATGTTAGTCATTGCACTGACCGCGTATTTTAAATAATTTTAATAGAGGTCAGTGGCAGCATGGCTGTTTTGGCGTTCCAAGGAACGGGATTGTGGATTTGTGGAGCATTTTTTAATTGTTGGCTGGTAATTATTTTTTAATTGTTATAAATATGCAAAAAAAAACCTTTTTTAATGGTTTGGCTTCACTGACCTCTATTAAAATACGCTGGACTGGCTATCGCTATCAATTTCATGTGCCTATTTGAAAATCGCCATTTTGGCGCTGACGGCAGCAGTGTGGGGGAATGGAACTAATACTAGTGATGTATAACAAAAGGTTTGTTATCGATAAAAACTTTTCTGATATCGACCACAATGATAGAAATATTACCAACGCTATTGTTACAGATTTCCTATAAATTAAATTGGTTTAGGTAATTATTAACATGTAACATTCGTGTTGTCTTTTATACGTAATATGTTTTTAAAAACGTGAAATACGTTTTATAACATATGCTAAGATTTACTAAAATTGTAGATAATTGATTTAAAACAATATAGGCATATATTTTGTTAAATGTTACTAAAACACAGATAAAAAGACATGTCTGCACTAGTTGAGTACCTAACTAAACTAATGAACTATAGATAGTCGTAATAAGCAGATATTTTACGTAGAAAACATAACTTGAAATAGCAGTATCTAGTACTGTTTATGGACTGTAATAATAAGTATCACATGTCCGGTAGACCCCTTCCTTCCTTGTTCTCCTTAATCGGATAACAGTTCACTATAGGATCAATAAATAATAAAATTCTGTAAAATACTAAATTACTAAGATAGAAATAGTAATTAATAAGATAATCCCTTCCTATAAAGAGTGCACAATAAGATATTATTACTAGTCAGATACCGCATATTTCCATGTGATAAGAGACACAATAACTTTCTATTAGGTCTGTAATTACGGTAATTAACTTGTAACAACTTAATTACCGCAGGGGAGGGGGACAGGGAAATAAAAAAAGCATTCACAAATCTCATATTTTATTAAATTAAAAATTATTGTCGAACCATTTTTTAACGTAGTCCGTGACTGGTGTTTTAAGAAACAGGCTTCCGTGAAGTATTTAGAACACAGATAATGATACATTGTCGGAGTCCAGTTGACCACCTTCATATTTTTTAACCAAAGTTTGAGAGTGTAATCGGAGGGGAACCTGTAATTAAAGGAAACATTATAGTAGGTATGGGTAAAAAATTATAACTTATATCATTTATCTATAATTATATAGAACACTTAATGAGAATTATGAATCATAAGTGTTAAATTATTTGTTATTGACTCTAATAATAATAAACCTTGAAGTGTTTTGCTATTATTAGAGATCATTATAATGTGCGTATCATTATTTTAACAATGATGAGCATGACTTTTGTTTTACATCATAATATTACGAAAGTATCGATATGAATTTTGACATCCCTAACAAAAGTTATTGGTTATAAAAATGTTCGTAAAATCCCGTAAACTCGAATAGTTTACGTTTATTATTGTAAGAATACACTGTTTTAAGCGGTTTTCTAATAAGTATTTATGTTTTAGAGTCACTTACTTGTGAAAACTGACACCACTGCCCTTTTCGTATCGTGTTTTACAATATACGCACGATTTCATGTTGGACGAACAATACAAGCTATGATACAATCACTGTCACTATTATAACACTTTAATTTATATCACAATCACAGTAAACACTTTAGAAAACTTTTTATTCCGCAGAGACACTTAGCGTAAAATCAACAAACAACGGCCATTTGTTTGCAATCTTATTAGTTCTCAGAACTCTCACGTCTGTCACTGGGGGCGCTTTGAATCGGCACAGCAAATAGCTGTCATTTTGTATGGGATAGCCAGTCCAGCGTATTATTATTATTAGAGGTCAGTGTTTGGCTTACACAAGTACTATTTTAGTAAAATTCAACTAGTTATTTGTGTTCAAGTTTAAGGAAGATTACAAGTAAAATTTTTAAGTTACCCTAACCAATGGATGCGTGTTGGATGAAACTCTTTCCCTTACTTTTTCCAGTTTATTTTCGCTATAACCTACAATGAACACCAATAATTAAAAATGTTATGTAGGTACACCTATCATTTGTGTACATACATAATATAGTTACATTATTATCAGTTATACCTTTCCTAAATACCATTGTAAACCAAAGTTGAATAGCTGTAGTTGTTCTTTATTGTCTCAATAAATGAACGATAATAGTTTTATGAATGAACAGGACCAAAAGCATAGAACACACCAAAAGTGAATATAAAAATTTACTTATTTACTAAATTAATTTCTTTACTATATTGTAGTCTGTGCTTGTAAGGGAGCGTTCCCAGTTACGCTGTAATCGATTTGAGCGTGCTAACCACAGAGCACCTTGGTGCTAACACCCGTACCGAATTAGCGTGAGCGTGAATCGTCATAATTATATGACGTCATGACATGCGCCATCTAGCGATAACGCCGACCATGCCCTAAATTAATATCGCCGTGAGCGCTGTCAAAAATCACAGTTGAGCTGTTTTGATTATTGTTGCATCTAAGGTAATTCTTGGTAACAATTATGAGTGTAATTGTATTTACCATTCATTATTTTTAACATAGCCAATAATATTGACATACATATAAATATTGTAAGCCCCATGGATATGTTACAGTGATGTACAACTATAAGAACTGTCTTTTCACCTGTGACAAACAATAAATAAATGAATATGAACATGGTATTTTTCTTCGGGGTAAATGTTTGCCAGGGGCAGGTAAATACACTAATTTTAGCACTTCGTCATCCGTTTCATCCCTGGACGAATCGTCATTCTCAAGCTCAAAATCTGAGTTATCAGAGTCGATAGAGTCAACCAACAAAATAGAAGTGCCAATGCGTTGAACTTTTATTTGCAGAAGAATATCCAATGGGTCTTTTTGTGCAAGGTTTGAGGTTGACGTTGAGCGACCACTGTGAGCACGATCACGAGCGTTCCTAATTGATGACAGTTCTTAGCTGTCATAATTATGATTATCTAAACCGGAACGCAAAATATTGATGTGATCGCTGTGAGCGATATGGTCTAATTCGGAATGCAGGGATAGTTGATACTGAAATCACTGAGAACCAAAGCCAAAACAAAACAAAAATAAAAAAAAACTGACAGTGACAAATTATTGGATTGACACGAAATTTGACGAAATCGGAATTTATAAAGAAAATCGTTTTTTAACTGATCGTGTAAACAAAAATTGATGATTATCACAAAACCTAGAATATATGTGCATATAAAGTTATTATGTGTTTTTCCAAATTTATATAAACATACAGTAACACTAAAAACACATTGTGAGGTGGTGTTATTTACAGCAAAGTGTAACCAAATTCGCGCGTACACAATGAATATGGACATGGACAGTAGCAGTTGGCGGGGTGTACCTTTGACTGAGCTATATGGGTCACAGTCACCGTGGGGTGCTCCAGAGTTCCCGCTTGTTTCTCCTTCGTATAACCATGCGGTGTTGTATCATGTACCGAGTAGCGGATGTGTGGCGAATGATCGGCCTCCTAAGCCACAGATTGGACAAGACAAATGGGACTCGGAGCACGTGAGAATGCCCTATTCTGATCAGAGTCTCTATCCTGTTGAAGATGTGAGTACCAGTTTTGATGTTTTGATAATAAACACTACAATCTGTTCTAGTCAGTGCTGTCCTACAGTTCTTATTTTTTACTCGACTGCATTATCATTAACAGTGAAAAGAACAAAGGAAATAAATAGGAAATAGGTTCTGTAAAGAAATACAAGTAAGACCTCATTTCATATAGGACTTAGTTCAAATAACTATTTTTATTAATTTCAGAGTAAAGGTGACACCCATCTCAAGAAGCGTTGGGATATGATAGAGAGCGCCCTTTCAAAGCCAATCCGCAACAGTGCAGACCTGGCCAATGCAATACTGAGTTACAATACAAAGTTCAAGAATACTTGGAAGTTTAGGGGATTGCATAAGCTTTTTAATGAGGTATCTATGTTCTTCACATTAAAATATTTCAGGATAAATAAATTTAGAATTTTTGGGTCCAAAACTCAGCAATGCAAACTCTGTTTACTGATGCCTTTAGTAAGTCTTCATGTGTGCAAGTGCTAACTTACTTACGCTGTTGGATATCCATGCACGTCTAAAAACTTGTGTTGTGAAGGAGTATTGTTACCCTTGGATTACTGGTAATGTTAAATATATGATGAATTTGAGAAAATAGGCACATGCACAGCATTTAAAAAACAAAAAATCGGTTTCAAAAAGTTATATTACAAAGAATTGAAGTCATTTGTTTCTATGTCTCTATTTTACGAGAAGTCAGCGCACTATAAACATAAGATCAACAGTCAAATAAATAACTCCAGGCCCTCTGGAAAAACCTAAAGTCTATGCTACTCCCAACTAAACACAAGGATTTACTTACCTCTGCACTTTAACGATCCCGACAACACTTGTGACCTTTTTCTGAATGTGCCGTGGCGGTAAGTCATACGGTCAGTAATTCATTGCTTGCAATTTTTGCAACATACTGCGTACTATTAAATCGAATGCTGAATGTTGCGGTGGCCTTACAATAAATATGATGTTACTGACACTGTCTGTGACTTTGGACGCTGTGACTGCTTTAGTAAATACATCTGTTACATCCACATCTTTCCCTGAGTTATGGAAACTTGCCAGAGTGCATCCATTCCCGAAGACTCATAATGAATTGGATATAAATGATCTTAGACCCATTAGTATAATGCCAGTACTTTCTAAAGTCTTAGAAAAATCGCTTTTGCGCAATTGGTTCAATTTTTAGAGACTAATAAAGTCCTACCAGATGTTCAATCGGGCTTCAGGAAGGTCCGTAGTACAGCCACGACTTCCTTGGAGGTGACAGACAATATCTTATCGGCTCAGGATAATCGGTTGTACACTGTTTTGGTGTTGCTTGATTTTTCACGCGCGTTTGACTGTATTAACGTTCCTCTATTATTGCCAAAGATGGCTTTTTTATGGTTTTGACGAGGACACAATAAAATGGTTTGATAGCTATCTTGGCGATCGTCCGCAGTTCGTTGAAATACGGCGGGCAGACGGCTCAACAGCTAGCTGTCACTGGACGTCGCTCAGTAGGAAAGGGGATTCCACAGGGCTCGATACTTGGGCCAGTATTATTTATTTGGTACTGTGCCGATATAATTAAAAATATAAATAAATGCAAATACCATATTTATGCCGATGATACACAAGTCTATATATCATTTAAGCCGGAAGACTATGAACGAGCATTAAACGATCTTAATACAGACCTTGAAAACATAGTGCACTGGTCCAATGCCAACACGCTTGCCCTGAACCATACAAAAACCAAGTATATGCTTTTTGGAACTGCTGACCAGTTCTTCGTTTTCACAAACACGTGTCTGAGTCAATCCGTAATTGCTTTTATAGACTTAAGATATTATACAAGGCCCGTCTCTATCTTAGTGAAGATATGCGAGTATTGCTTGTGTAGTCTTTGGTTTTATCTAACTTAAATTATGCGGACGCGGTCTATGGCCAACGACTACTGTCAAAACTGAAAGAATGATCCAAAGACTAAAAAAAGACTTTAAAACACGCTTCTGTTTTAAAGTTCCCATTAGGGGACATGTTTCTGCATGGAGGAAGACGAGACAGCAACCCATGTGCTTCTAAGCTGTCCGGTGGTCACCACATACAGGGCAAAGTACTTCGGTAACCCAGGTACCCTACGTGAGATTGTCAGCAACACCAAGGCCTTGCTGGCCTTCCTCGAGGAGCTGGGGTGTATCAAATAACCGATTTTCCCACCTGTACGCAAAATACGCGCATTGACGTGGAGTTGCGGACACCAGCCCGTATTACCTATTACCTAGGGGACATGTTACGCGTTTCCTCAATGAGCACAATATTTGAAAAATGACCCCGGTATTAGCCAATACCGGGAGGTATTGGAAGCCCTCCACATTTTATTTGATTTTGTATGAGCTTTTCTATATTATCGCATTTAATTCATTCTCTTAATTCATTATACCGGACACACACTTCCCTATGTTTGTTATTCCAGCGTATGGCACTCGTGGGCTGCAGCTGAAAATCAACGTCAGTTGGTACGCACGGCTACAGATCAAGCTGTACATTTCCAGTATAGGCTGATCTCGCATTGTATAGGATTTCCTTACAATGAGAGGTTAGTGTAAACTGGAAATGTATAGCTTGATGTGTAGCTGTGTGTACACCTTGTTTTGTCTTCTGAGATTATGCTGAGCTGAGGCCCTTTTGACATTATAATCTTTGTTTTCTGTTTTATAGTTTTAAGGTGTATTTATTTTGCTGTAATGCCAATAAACGCATTTTTCATTCTTTTGCTTTAACTTTTTATTGCAAATAGTAAAGTATGGTAGTTTAAAAAAAACTTTTCTTTTAGTATTTGGAAGAAGAGGAATCGGAATATTTCTTTGATGTAACTCTGCCAGAGATTGCTAAACTTGCACTAGCTCTGCCTAAAGTAGTGGAGGCGCCAATACCATTGTTGAGGTAAGTAAGATATTAAAAAAAACAAGAATTTTTGAACAAGGAAGACAATGAGATAATTAAGAGGACTAAAATATTTTTGAAGTTAGGTTGTAAGAATGAATGCTACCCTAGATAATGGTAGATAGTGTAAAAATTTACTAGATTACCATCAATGATTGTTAATATAAAGAGATATACCTACCTACCTATCCACCAAACCCTACCTACCTACCTACCTCCAAAAACAATTTGTACTCTCTTTTTTTCAGTGTTGAGATACTGTTCTGTTTTGTAATACTTAATTCTATAATACTCCAAAAAAACTTTTCATAAACCAATGTCTATGGCACTCCTACCTATGTGACAGTATTTTTCCAAAACTCGATGTGCTATAAAACATCTGGGTGCTGTAACTATGATCAGTCTCAAAGTATCAAGTCTATATTTAAATTATTTCTTGCAGGCAACACAAGAACCGTTCAGTGTCTCTATCACAGCAACAGATAGCTAGTCTGCTCGCCAATGCATTCTTCTGCACCTTTCCTAGGAGGAATTCTACCAAGAGAACCTCGGAATATGCTTCATATCCCTTTATTAATTTTAACACGTAAGTATTCTGTTATAATTTCCACGGAGGGGACACATTGCTAATAACGAAGCAATTACTACACATATTCGGCTTGTGCCGATCGGTAAACTCCGTTCGGCATCCACCTCTGTTGAATCATGTTCGGCTCGGCACAATTCGAGCTAAGCTAAGCGGCTTTTTCCCAAGCTTATAATTTTATATGTTCGATTTTGCCGCCCGGCTGTGCCGAATCATGCCGACCCGAATATGTGTGTAGCACCTCTTACATACTTAAGTCAAGTATTACGCTGTGTCGAAGCTATTAGCTAATCTTTTTACAGATCCCGATTCTATGAAGCGACAGATTCAGAAGCAAACTTGGAAAAAATGAAATGCATCTGCCATTACTTCAGGAGAGTTGTAACTAAAGGTGACATTCTTTTTCATATGGTACTAGCACTTCGCCTGCGACTTCGTCCGCGCAGATTTCGTATTTTACCCTATACAAAGTAACACCCCCTTCCACCTCTTTTATAAGGTAGTTTTCGGTAATGTATCGATCTTTTATTTATTAGGAAAAGTATTCGAGTTAATTTTCAAGTATATTGATTCATGAAAATTATTTTTCATATAAACTGTATCCCGCCTTTTCAACCTGAAAGTGGTTGAGTTTTGAAAAACCGTGTAAGATGTTTGTATTATTCGACTTTTAGGTTATTTTTGCCAATTTTGAGTTATTCAAGCCACGCAATATAATCCACTTTCTAACATTTGCTACCCCTTTTCACTCCGCCAGAGGTAGATTGTCGAAAAACCCTGATACTCATTATTCTTTATTTTCGGTCTTAAGTATAACTATCAAGTTCCAAGTTAATCGGTCCTAGCGTTAAAATTCTATACAAACTTTGACTAATTTACTTAGATAAGTATTTGTGCCAAGTTTCAAGTTTTATTAACTCAAGGTATAAGATTTTCATACCATCAAAATCCCCCTTTTCACCCCCTTAAAGGTCGTATTTCTTAAAACCCCTTAATGCTCCCCTACGTTTTAAAAGGCAGCCGTCTGTAAAATTTCGCGTTCCTAGTCCCAACAGTTTCGGCTGTGCGTTTATAGACAGTCAGTCGGTCAGTTTTTTCTTTTATAGTATACAGATATTAATTTAATTAATGATTTCATCACCACTACTCTCAAAACGGTGAATGAAAACATTGTGAGGAAACCGGCATGTCCTAGAACCAAAAATTCGAAGATATGCGACATCCACCAACCCACTGTTCCCGCGTGGTGGGTTACGGCCATTTACGGCCCACTCCCTCTCGCCGAGAGGAGGCATGTGTCCCAGCAGTAGGAACATTATGGGCTGATTATGACGATTATGATAATATTAATTCAATGCTAGATGAAGAGTTTTGAGTTTAAAACACTCCTTATTGTACTGTTGATGACTACATTTTAGATCTCAATAAAAAGAAGTGTGTGTGTACTTATGTACGCACGTAAGAAGTTCTACTTCTTTGGCGTAACAGAACAAAAATAGCAAAATATTTCATCCCGTATGCCACAACTCTTTGTTTGTAAAAGCATTGATAAATTAATAAAATAATTTATAATGTAAACAAATAAAAATAATACTTGTTTACATTATAAATTATTTTAATAATTTATCATTAATTTTCATGCACTTACAATTTTTTTTTAAAGATAAAAGTCACTTTTATCACGAATTTTTACAATGGATTTTATCATTCACCACCATATTATATAATTTAAAATTACATACACACGTATATTTTTTTAAATTTCCAATGATATAAATTACGTGTTGTAGATTTATGAATATTTGAGAAACTATTCTGAATAATATAGTTATGAGTTTTCAAGAAAACTTGAGAGACAGTTATCAACTTCATCATGTCGGTTTTTGGACGTCGGTGTGCGCGCGCGTCGTAAAAATTTTCTCTCATATTTTTTTCCAAACGCGCCAAAAGAAGTACAACTTCAAAAAATACAACTACTTTGACCACAACGGTCCGTTTTTTTTGCTGTATGTCATGTATGTCTGTTCCAAAAGTATCTGATGACAGTGTTAACAGACCCTTTTCAGGTTAAATTATTCAATTAATTCACGTACTCTAGGAAATTAATAACTATAGAAATAATTTAGAAGGTGTCAACTTCACTTTTTCTAACTATTATTGTTTGAATCACCATATTCAGCCTATAATGCTCCCACTGCTGGGACACAGGCCTCCCTCTCAGTAAGAGGGAATGGGACATAATCCGCCACGCGGGCCTAGTGCGGGTTGGTAGATGCCGGTTTCCTCACGATATTTTTCTTCACCGTTTTGAGAGCAGTGGTGGTGAAATAATTTACACAAAGTACCTGTTTTGGGTTCGAACCTTCGGCCTCAGCGCTCATTGTTTGACTAACATTATTAAATTGTAATTGAACAATCTCAGCTGTCAAATGTAAAAACATCTTTCAGGTGTTTTAAAATTAGAACTTCGGGGTTAAGTATTCAAATTAAAACACTCAATTTGTAAGTGGCACTACAGATTGGCATCCACAGGTACATTTCTGATCCACCTGTATACACTTTCATCATATACTTTTGGAACAGACTATAGTGTGTGACGTGTCGAATGAGTTCGTACATGCGCTGTATCGTTGCAGTACAGTGCCGGTCGGTACCGTGACGTTCGCGCGCCGTTCGGTGCCGCCTCGCGACTGTCCCTCATGGCCACGCAGCACGCGTCTGATTGGCTCTTTGCCGCTACACGTCGAACCACACAATACTATCGAAGATGCTGATTCATTGATACAAGTTGACTTTGCTAACAAGTAAGTGTCACCTCAAATTGTTCTCTTTATGCATCCCATTTGACTCTTGAGGTAAGGTACCCAAACGGTTACTGCATCAATGTGTCTATCTAAAAATCTAAACTAATCTAAAGCCTTATAAACACGGTGCGATTTTATTCTCTGTGGCATAACACACTTATTTTTAAATGTGCAGCATCATGCTGAGATAGGCCTCGTACGCACGGCTACAGATCAAGCTATACATTTCCAGTATAAGCTGATCTCGTATTGTATAGGATTTCCTTACAATGAGAGGTCAGTGTAAACTGGAAATGTATAGCTTTTTTTTTGGAAATGTATAGCCTTTTAATTTGTTGCATTTTAACCCTACTATGACGTCCTGCAAGGAATACGTCGAGTTACCAGTAACTCTGTATAAGTTCGGGATGTCTGCACCATGTGACCTAAGGTTAGATACGGATAGTAGAAAGGATTTCCAGGTTCGGGGAGGGTACACTCACTGCCAGTCCCACAGACTCACGAGACTGTAAGTGAGGGGTAATGAGACAGGAATATAAAATACATATCTCATTTATTTATAATTTATGTTACAGCTTATATACTACTTTTTCTTAACACGTGTAAGATGCAACCAAATCATTAATTTAACTGGGCCGCGCGTGAGTCGGGCCGAGTGCTAAGTCAATGTCCAAAAGTAACATTGAACACCCAGTAAATACTTATTCTTTCTTTCTTATTTACATAAGTTGAAATAACAATAAAAGTTGCACCGTCTAAACAATGTTTAGATAAAGTCAGCTTCTTTGTTGCTTCAATTTTATTGTAGGCCAGGGCCAATAAACTTGCATCTTGTGAATCCGGCCTTAAGGGCTGGTTTTGTTTGGAGTGCTCCCAGTGGCATTCTAAGATGGTTTATCACTAATCGTTAAATATATCATATACTTACTTAGATCTCATGATGGTCTCATGAGGCTGCACTGCGTACAAATAACGTTGATGATGAGAAAAGCCACATTGCATTATCCACAAGTTTCTTTTAATAACGCATGGTTCTCCTTTCCAGGTATTTAGGTGGTGGTGTACTAGGCCATGGATGTGTTCAAGAGGAGATTCGGTTTGTGATATGTCCCGAATTGATGATATCGATGCTTTTCACTGAAGTACTACGACCTAATGAAGCGCTTATGATAATCGGTGAGTTATTTTTTAACTTTAATTATTTAGTTTCAGATGATATTTCGTATTACACTAATACAGTAACGATTAATAATTAAAAAATAAAAAGTGTTTATGATTTTTAAGGTGTAGTATTTTTATCTCACGAAGCGACGCGCGCTTTACTTGTGTTTACCAAGTTACGAAAACGCTGTGAATGTGTGTGTAAGCGCAGGAGCCCTCGGTACCGTCCGAGACAATGGCGCAGTCGGAAGTGTGTGTGTTTGTGCGTGTGTATGTTATGTGCTGACGCTACTCGTGTTCACGCACACATTCACAGCGTGTTCGTACACTTAGTTACCACAAGTAAAGCGCGAGTTGCTTCGTAAGATATTTGTATCTGTAGTGAAAGTAGACATAGGTACCAATAAACTATACAACGTGGCGCTACAATGTTGACATTAATTTAACACACGAGTAGGGCTAATGTCCATTAATCACATAAATATTGATAGGTTAAAATAATTCGCAAATTGAAAAAGAAATATCATACAAACTAAATAATAAAAAAGTAACTAAAATTAGGATCACCTTGCAAAAATTAATTCATGAAATTACTTACCTAGCTGGCTTACGTTAACTCGGGAGTGGCAACGCGTCGTTTCGCGCGCTGGCAATCGCGCAACGCGACTTGTACCTACTCGTGATAGGTCCGATTCTTTGACGGCATATTATCAAAGAAACCGAGCGGCGCAAGTGGCACCTACAGCGGAGGTGCTTAGTCAAACATTTATCATATCCCCCTGTCTTGTTACTATTAGTTATTAAGTTAGTTAGTTAGTTAGTAAGTAAGTTTGTTTACAAAAGCACTAATAACACAAGTCAAAGCGTCCGTATCGCAAGAGATGTAAACGTACCTACTAGATTAGAAAACGAAAACAAAGCAAAGCGTCGTTATCGCAGTACCATAATCTAATTACTATCCTAATTACACAAAATAAATAAATAAAATAATAGGTAAGCGTCTTTTTCGCGGATACATTCACAAAATTATTAGACGACGTAATTACGCGCACTAGTGTGAAGAACTGTGTCAAGGACACGGGTTCGGCTAGCACTAGAAAAGCAAAAAAAGAATTCGAGTTCAGAGCGCCCAGTGCGGCGGCGGGTGGAACGTAGGGCGCGCGCAGCCTGCGCCGCGCCGTTCGGCGACAAA
This sequence comes from Brachylomia viminalis, assembly GCA_937001585.2. NCBI lineage: Eukaryota > Metazoa > Arthropoda > Insecta > Lepidoptera > Noctuidae > Brachylomia > Brachylomia viminalis. Next base: position 3,752,971 of record OW443302.2, on the reverse strand, counting down.
GGGATGTCACTTTCCTTGAATTCGCCAACTCTTTGCATTTGTTTCATCCTAATAGTATTGCTTATTCGTTTAAATTCATTGATGCGATGTTATGATCCGTGACCCCGGAAAATGACCGCTGCGTGACAGCGATGCTCTAAGATGCTATTTTCTAAAATTTTAAATAAAACTGTTTTTAATAACGTTGGAAATATAATTTCTTCATGAAACGAAAATGTGAAAACGTGTGTGTTAAATTAACGTCACCATTGTAGCTTGAATTTTTGGTTTATACTCAGTAAATCTGCCAATAAAAAGCTTCACTGACTTGTTTGTCAGCTTTTCTTCTTTTCTAATGTTTTAATTATTTTTCCGTATTCTTGTATAATATTTCGAATTTGGCGAATCAGACTATACAGAATCTTTCAAGTTTCGAATCCCAACCTTCCAATTTCAAATTCCCTTAGGTTGCGAACGCTACAGCAAGTACACGGGCTACGGGCACACGTTCCAGTTCGTTGGTGACTTTCCGGATGGCACGCCGCGCGACTCGTCCGGCCGCCGGCGCTGCGCCGTGCTGGCCATAGACGCCGTGCCCTACGCCGCCGTCACGCAAGAGTTCCGGAGAGAGGCCATCACTAGGGAGCTCAACAAGGTATGATGTGACAGTCGCCGTGCGGGCCATTGACGCCGTGCCCTACGCCGCCGTCACGCAAGAGTTCCGGAGAGAGGCCATCACTAGGGAGCTCAACAAGGTATGATGTGACAGTCGCCGTGCGGGCCATTGACGCCGTGCCCTACGCCGCCGTCACGCAAGAGTTCCGGAGAGAGGCCATCACTAGGGAGCTCAACAAGGTATGATGTGACAGTCGCCGTGCGGGCCATAGACGCCGTGCCCTACGCCGCCGTCACGCAAGAGTTCCGGAGAGAGGCCATCACTAGGGAGCTCAACAAGGTATGATGTGACAGTCGCCGTGCGGGCCATAGACGCCGTGCCCTACGCCGCCGTCACGCAAGAGTTCCGGAGAGAGGCCATCACTAGGGAGCTCAACAAGGTATGATGTGACAGTCGCCGTGCGGGCCATAGACGCCGTGCCCTACGCCGCCGTCACGCAAGAGTTCCGGAGAGAGGCCATCACTAGGGAGCTCAACAAGGTATGATGTGACAGTCGCCGTGCGGGCCATAGACGCCGTGCCCTACGCCGCCGTCACGCAAGAGTTCCGGAGAGAGGCCATCACTAGGGAGCTCAACAAGGTATGATGTGACAGTCGCCGTGCGGGCCATAGACGCCGTGCCCTACGCCGCCGTCACGCAAGAGTTCCGGAGAGAGGCCATCACTAGGGAGCTCAACAAGGTATGATGTGACAGTCGCCGTGCGGGCCATAGACGCCGTGCCCTACGCCGCCGTCACGCAAGAGTTCCGGAGAGAGGCCATCACTAGGGAGCTCAACAAGGTATGATGTGACAGTCGCCGTGCGGGCCATAGACGCCGTGCCCTACGCCGCCGTCACGCAAGAGTTCCGGAGAGAGGCCATCACTAGGGAGCTCAACAAGGTATGATGTGACAGTCGCCGTGCGGGCCATAGACGCCGTGCCCTACGCCGCCGTCACGCAAATATAAGGAAGTTATCTTCATCTGGCTAAAGTCGCTTGACTACGAAGCGGTAGGAATTACTAACAGTGGTGACTTGATTACATAATTATCTGTTTACTGTTTCATAGTTTTTGTGACGGGTCAGGATTAGCCCTGAGTTAGTACCTCTTCATAACAAACAACTCATGCATGTAAAATCATACATAAACACACACACAGAGATATACACAACACTAATAAACATACTTTCGTGCAAAAAAAGAACCATGTATACTATGTTTATTTTAATTACATTTTTATTTTTATTTACTTCTTGGTTTATAACATAATTTTTAAAGTATTAAGCCTAAAGTGTTTTTTTTTTGTAATTTTGTTTCCTTTTTTTGTGTTGTCACAAAACAACAAAGTTTGTGTCATAGGAGGACACTGGCTCCTGCAACACAGTTAAAACTAGCGCTGGAGTCAGAGTTATCTATATATTTTTTGTACATCTTTTTTATGTCAATAAGTAATTTTTGTATTTTGTATTTGTATTTGAATTAATATAAGTCTGAAATCGCCAATCCGCCTTGAGCAAGCGTAGTGATCACTGTTCATGATGCCTTATCTGTACGTAAATCGGCCCATTTTATTAAACTGTGACTCATTTGACCTGGCAAGCTTTTTTTGTCTCCAGGCATGGGTAGGAGTATCATTCGACACAGACCTCCAATCAGATAGCCTGCAGTTCCCTGGAGTTGCTACCGGCAACTGGGGCTGCGGGGCCTTCGGAGGAACCCCTCACCTGAAGAGTTTGCTACAACTGATGGCTTGCACGGAAGCACGACGACCCATGGCGTACTTCACCTTTGGAGATACTCAACTGAGAGACGATATTGTGAATATGTATAACTTGCTGGCACGATATAATGTTACTGTTGGTGAGTGTGAAGGAGTATTTTTAATTATTTATTTTTAGATAGAATTCTGAGGAAAAGGGAGAAGACAATACAGGCTCGTAACATTAGAATTGTTTTCACGGGTATTTTCAAACTTTTAAGGGCAATGGTTATTGCCGTACATGGGACGGGAACGTTTAGAATAGGGAACCAGTATGTATTTTTGTTAGTTTATCGTAAGAATTGTCGAGATATCGTAAATATGGTATGATCTTGCATCATCAAGCAGATCCGTCTATCACATATTCGAAGGCATGTGACGTCCACGAACCTCCACTGGGTCTGCATGGTGAATTACCTCACATAGAGAAGAGGCCTGTGTCCCATCAGTGGCTACTATAGGCCGGTTATGCTTATTGAAACTGCTTTCGTTAAATCGTTTGTGATGACCCGTCGAGCTAGTAGCGTTTGATATTTTTTTGGTTAGACGCCAATTTTAGTGTTGGAAACACTGCCACTGGTTTGACCATAGTTATTACTACAATAGAGTAAAGGAACAATTAAATTAAATTAAATTTAGCCTTAGTCACTATACTATCTATATGATCGCGGAAAGATAGGGATGTATCGAAGAGAACCCCTAGGTCACGGATGACCGATACTCTGCTCAGTACTGATCCATCAATATGATAATCAAATTTAATGTAGTTATCTTTATTCGTGAATGTAATAGTCTGGCATTTTTTTACATTGAGCGTCATTCGGTTGTTAAAGGACATCAAGATCTCTTTGAAGCTTCATAAAATCACTCAGGTCCGAAATCCTACAGTATATTTTAAAATCACCAGCGTAGGTAAAACAATCGCAATTCATTAAATCTAAAATATAAGATCATTCAAAAATACCAAAAAAGCAAAGGGCCCAGTTTAGAGCCCTGCGGAACGCCAGAGCCAGGAGAAAAAGGTACAGATTCGTAACCCGCCAAGGCAACTATTTGAGAACGATTAATTAAGTAACCCTCGAACCACTGCAACAGAGAGCCATGGACACCAGCGCAATTCAACTTCATAGAAAGAATAGAGTGATCAACGCGATCGAAGGCTTTTGCAAAATCTGTATAAACAGCGTCCGCCTGACCCCTAGCTTCAAAGGTGTTACTAATGAAAGTAGTATAAATAAGTAAGTTATACATAGTAGAACGATTAGATACAAAGCCATGTTGCTTAGAACTAACTATATGACGGAGGTGGGAATAAACTACATTGTATATAAGACCCTCAAACATCTTTGCAAATTGTGATATAATAGAGATTGGTATATAGTTAGTTACGTCATTCATTTTACCAGACTTATGTATGGGGATAATGTGCGAGATTTTCCATAAATCAGGAAATATACCTACCTTAAGGGATTTATTGTATATTATCTGCAGTGGTATAATAAGAGCATCAATGCAGAGACGAATAAAAATAGGAGGAAGCCCGTCAGGACCAGCTCCTTTATTAAGATATAACTTTTTGTTGCTATCTTTAATGTCATTTTCAGTAATGCGAATGGAAGACATACTGTAATTAGACGATGAATAACCTGCAGACAAGTTACTAGGCTGTTGGTTAACACCGTACACAGACGCAAAATAGTCAGCAAATAGTTTAGCCACACCACTACCACCCTCACCAACACGATCACCCCACGAAACCTGGTTAGGTATACCTCTGAATGCTTTTTTATAAATTAGTTTAAATTCACTCTCAATTCTTTCTATATAATCTTTAAAACAGTTTTCCATAGCTCTCCCAGCACGCATCCGTAGGGAAACAAATTATCATAGTCCCGAAGGTTTTTGTACCGTTTGAACCGAGTCCTGTATTTATGCTTTTCTTTAAGAAGTTTAATGAACGAAACTGAGAACCAAACCGGATAACAACTATTCTTAGGTTTACCCTTAAGAGTGTATTTATCTATATTTTGTCATATTATTTATTTATTTATTTATAAATAGGAGAACCAACAGCTGTAACAGATGTATAACAATTGCATATGTGACACAAAGCCAATTACAGGTTCTCACGAGTAAAAACAGAAAAAGTTATAGAAATTTTAAGATCACTGAAAAGCACGGTAACAAAAAAAAAAAGTTTTAAAATAAGGTACAATAGCACTGTAAACACTCTGACACCAGGTTAGGCACTAACTATTCACACAAGAAAGAGAAAAATAAAAAGAGGCAAATACTACACGCTTTTAAAAAAGTCGGCGTTCAGCCGAATAAAATATATTATAAAATGTCAGAACATAATCGCTTTACACAGACCACGAACACATGCCTCATAGTCCGTTTTAACGAAAATATATTTAGACTGTAAAACATTATTATTTAAATTAGAAATTGAAGTTTTAGTAAGGAATAATTCTAGTCGCGGGTGATGTACATCTGGTTTAGTGATAGGAGGTGCGAAAGGCACATATCATCCCCTTCAGGCTTTGCACACATCTCTCAAACAACCTGTATAACCGGATATTTTAAATGACTTTGCTTTATTTCTTTTAAGGTCAACTATACAAGTACTTAGTTCGGTTCTCTCAAGAGAAAGACGTCGTATTCAAGCGGCTACATTCGTATTTGGAACAAGTGCTGAAGGGAGGGCAGGAACCTTCGCCTAATCCTAGCGATGACGCCATGGAAACAGTAAGTACTACATAGACATTGTGTATTATCGGCCTGTTTGACCAGCTAGCCTGTAGGTATAGAATAACATAACATCACGCCTGTAATCCTCGAAGTGAGGTATACCTATAGTACCCCCACATTTCGCCAGCGTGCCTATTGCCATCACCCGGGCACAAATCCAGAGTCCAGACTGGTAATGAGAAATCCTTGATGGAAAAACCCAATAACACTTTGCTCGACCTGGACAGCCAGGACACCATGCTCCGCAGCGTAGCGGAGACTAACGAGACCAATTCTACTTTTTAGAACGAAGTTCCGACCTTGTTTCAAGTTTGGACTTACTTATATTGTAACAACTAAATGTGCACACGAATGCAGTAAACAGTTTTTCATCCCATCTATTGCCGCCTCCTTACCAGCACCTGTGTTACCTTGCCGTAACACAGTCTATGACTGACACACTTGGTGACTTTGTGCGCCGAAGCTTCAGCCAACAGAAAGGTCATTTGTTAAATGTTTGTCATATAAACGCGCAAAGCGTCCCAAGTCACTACAGTGATTTGCTGGACACCTTCACTGACACCAATGTTCATGCCGTTCTGGTTTCTGAGAGTTGGCTCAAACCTCATCTTCTCTCCACCACCTACTCTCTCCCAGGTTTCACTCTCGTCCGCAATGATAGAATTGGAAAGGGAGGGGGAGGTGTGGCTATCTACCTTCGTAGCGATTTTCCTTTTAAAATCATTGCCTCATCTCCCTCACAATACCATGCTTCCGCTGAGTATCTCTTTTTGGAGGTCTACGTCAGAGGCGTCAAGACCCTTCTTGGTGCTGTCTATTGTCCACCCGCCGTTGACTATTTTACCAACCTCGAATTGGTACTTGAATCCGTAGGTTCAGAGTATGCACATTGCGTCATCATGGGTGATTTCAACACTGACCTTGCCCATCATACTCCCCGATCCCGTAAACTCCTTCACATCATTGAATCCGTTAGTCTCCATGTACTTTCACTGCAACCTACCCATTTTAACATCTCAGGCGATGACACTTGGCTCGACTTAATCCTCACATCCGCACCCTCCCTTGTTCCCTCTCATGGTCAGTGTCCCGCGCCTGGATTTTCTCATCATGACCTAATGTTCCTCTCATATGTCCTAAAACCGCCTAAACCTATCCCAAAAGTTCTGCACATGCGGTGTTTTGCGCGCATGGACGTTGAGAAGCTTCGTCAGGATGCGTCAGACCTCAGTTGGGAAAACTTGGCAGCGGCGACAGCTGTAGATGAAAAACTGCGTATTTTCAATCAGACGGTCCTTGCTCTCTATGACAAACACGCTCCTGTTAAGCAGATTAAGCTTCGGCGTCCTCCTGCTCCTTGGATGACGACAGGTGTTCGTATGGCGATGAGGAGCAGGGATCGGGCCTTTCGTAAATTTAAAAGGGATCGCAGTGAAGAAAATCGGAACTTTTTCAAAGCTGCTAGAAATCGGTGTAATCAGATGATACGCAACGCTAAACGCCGCCATATTCTCGAGAATATATCTTCTTCTTCACCTGCTGATATCTGGAAGTTCCTTGGTACTCTTGGTATCGGCAGACCACGGCATGTGGATTTTCCTAATACAATTGGCCTTGATGATATCAACCGTCACTTCACAACCACTTGTCATTTGGATTCCCAAATATTGTCCCAGACGGTTGATTTCATTAATGGCCTAGCGAGTCCCTTCATAGAACCATTTCACTTCTTTCCGGTAACCTTGGACGAAATTAAAAAGATCATCCTGTCTATCAAATCCAAGGCTGTGGGTTACGACGGCATCAGTCGTACTATGGTCATTTGGATCCTTGATAGCCTTCTCCCTCCAATTACCCACATCATTAACTTTTCCCTTGATTCCGGACAATTCCCATCCCTGTGGCGTATGGCCTATGTCCGCCCACTCCCTAAAACTTCAAATCCCTCCCTTCCCAGTCATTTTCGACCCATTTCCATTCTCCCATTCCTGTCTAAAGTGCTTGAGGCCTGCGTACACAAGCAGTTTGCGGGGTTTGTTCATCGGAACAACCTTGTTAGCTCTTTTCAGTCTGGGTTCAGGCCTGGGCATAGTACAGCCTCCGCTCTCCTTAAAGTGACTGGTGACATTAGGAAAGCCATGGAGGATACCAAAGTTACCGTTTTGGTATTAATTGATTTCTCCAATGCCTTTAACGCCGTCAGCCACGATATTCTCCTTTCTATCCTCTCCCACCTTATGGTTTCGTCCGAGGTGCGGGAATGGTTCTCTTCTTATCTTCGGGGACGTCAGCAGTCGGTTCGCGTTGATGAGAGCTCATCGAGTTGGCGTGATCTGGATGCTGGTGTTCCACAAGGCGGTATTCTTTCCCCATTGTTATTCTCCATCTTCATTAATTTTATAACTCACTGTCTTCGATGTTCGTATCATCTATATGCCGATGATCTTCAATTGTATACAGCTGAGCGGGTTGAGGATTTGTCAGACGCTATAGCAGATGTAAACCGAGACTTAGATGCTATCAAAAAGTGGTCTGATAGTTTCGGGGTGTCTGTAAACCCCTCGAAGTGTCAGGCCATTGTAATTGGAAGCTCACGCATGATAGGTAGGGTGACGCTTAGCTCTCTTCCTCCTCTTATTTTCAATGGTACCGTCATACCCATTACCCCTACTGTGAAAGATCTCGGTTTGCATCTCGACTCTACACTCAGCTGGCAACACCAGGTCTCTAGTGTTAGTCAAAGGGTCAACGGTACTCTGCGATCCCTGTATCGTCTGAGGAATTTTTTGCCCGCTAAGACGAAAACCATGCTTGTGCAGACTTTGATTTTCCCTATGATCGACTTGACGTGTGTTACTTTGACTTGAATGCGGTTTTGCTGGATAAGCTCGACAGATTGCTTAACTATGGTATCCGGTTCATATTCAACCTCAGAAAATATGATCATGTGTCGAGCTATAGGTCTGAGCTCAAATGGATGTCCATTCGCCAAAGAAGAAGTTTGCGTGCTTTGACCACGCTTTTCTCCCTTCTCAACTCTCCCACTCCTCCTTCTTATCTCGTGTCTCACTTCCAATACCTTTGTTCTTCTCACGCTAAGAATCTACGTTCTTCTAACAATCTTCTTCTACTCTGTCCTTCTCATACTTCTGACTTTGTTCATTCTTCCTTTCATATTCAGTCCATTCTTCTTTGGAATGCGCTTCCTCTTGATATCAGGACGGCTACCAGTCGGTATGCATTTAAGCGGAAATTGCAGAGTTATTTTCGAAACAAATAGAGTAAAGTCATCTCAACATCTCTCTTCCTGGAATTTGTATATATATATATATATATATATTTATGTAAGTATATAGTATAGTAAATAGTATGTATGTGTATAGGACTTATTTATATATTTGTGTACGTTATTTTGATAGTTAATTTTATTTTATCATTGTTAAACATCGCTCAAATCAATGCTTTCCTTTCCTTTTTTTTAAAGCACCTGCCATCTAATCTCTTCACCACCCTTGGTTGACTGGTAGAGAATGCCTAAGGCATTAAGTCCGCCTTTGTACCTTTTGTGCGAAAAGTTATAAATAAATAAATAAATAAATATGACTAGCGCGGACGGTAAACAATTTTCCATTTAGTTTATTAGTTCATACATAGTTCTAACATCAGATTTTTTGTTTTTGTTTAGTTGATTTTCAAAGAAAACGTATAATTTTAGCGTACGAAATGATTACTAATTATGAATGATTAATTTTTGGAAACTTATTGTAAGTACTTAATATGATTAATACTTAGTCTTAAGTTGTGGTATGCAATGTAACACTTACGTTGGAAATACATTTTATTCTATTCTATTCGAAAAGGACGAATTGGTTCCCCTTTAAGTGCACCCACTTTTTTTTTTTTGAGCGTGGGAAATCATCAAATAACTTCTCCCGCTCTGGGCAGAGCAGGAGGGCGTGTCAGACTCTTACTGACTAAAACCCACCCGTGTTCCTTCAGTTACCTGTGCCAGGGGCCAAGGTATCCCTCTCGGACTTTTCCGCAACCCTAGGAGGCATCGGTCCTAACCACCTAACCCCGTCCTAAACCTCTTTTTTTTTTTTACGGGGGGAAATCCTCATGGACTACCTCCGCCTGGGGAAAAGGCAGAAGGGCGTGCCGGACTCTTACCGGCTAAAACCACCCCGGTGTCTCCTCGCACGTGCGCGCGGGGCCGCGGGAATCCAAATTCTTCCGCAGCCCCACACTAGTGCTGGCCCGGTCTGTCCGGGCCTCGTCTCCTGCGCGGGGTAGGGAGGTGTTTAACTACCGCGTGCATCGCGGTGCTGCTCCTCCCAAGCTACACACTCGGCGAGCGTGTGTTGCGCCGTGTCCTCCCCGCAATGGACGCAATGGTGGCACCGAGCGTCCGGCTCCCTGCCTATGCGGCACAGGTACTTGCCGAAGCAGCCGTGCCCCGACAGCACCTGCGTCACCCTAAACGACAGGGAGCCGTGCCTTCTCCCGAGCCAGTCGTCGAGTACTGGCCGGATCGCCTCGACGGTAGCGAGGCCGACGGTAGGGCGCAGAAGCCTTAGCAGCCATTCCGCCACCAAGACCTGACGGAGCTCCTCTCGGCGCAGCGCGGTCTGCCGCTGCACCGGCCTCGAGCCCCGTGCCCGCTCTTCCTCGCGCCATCGATATAATGACGCGAGTACTTTCGCTTCTAGGTCCCAGGGCGGAGACCCGGCCAGGACGCAAGCCGCCTCGTAGGAAATCGTGCGGTACCCGCGGACGACTCTGACGGCCATCGCCCTCTGCGGTTTGCGCAGAAGTCCTAAACCTAAACCTAACCTAACCAAACCCCGTCATTGGTGCTGACATCTCTTTGAAGTGCACCCAAAGGTGGTGTTTTCTATAAGAAACTTTTAGCGGGCAGTAATGAGTTTTTAATCCTCTATAAAAGTGCGCTGCAATTATCTTTGCCGCGCACTTTTTGAATTAGGAACATATTAGTGTTCAGCGCCAAAGAAATCGAACGCAAATATTGTTTGAATAAATACTGGCTGGTACGACGGCCCTTAGTCGCGCAGCCGGCTGAATAAAAATAAAAAAAAAAAACAATTTAAAAACGCACGAACTACAACTCGCGTTTTCGTCAATTTTCACGGATTGTAAGAATTGTTGAAATGGTTTTGTTTAACACAATGAGTTCTTCAAGTGACAGTGAAAGTATAGAATTAACTCCTGAAAGTATTAGAACTGACGCAAGAAATGTGATGGTTAATCTATTACCTGCAAAATCTTGGGAGAAATATATGAAAGCCTATGGTAATTTTATGGAATGGAGAAAAACTAAATAACCTTCCACTCTTTGGAGTACCTACTCAATGCTAAAATCAACAGTCAGTTCTAATAACGACGTAAAACTGGACACATTCGAAATTAATAGCGTATCTGAAAAGGATGTCTGATGGATTTAACCCTAAAAATCCAATGTGTTGTCAGACAAAAACGTGGAGACTTTCCTTAATGAGGCACCCGACAAAGTCTTTCTTGCCGTAAAAGTAAGTAACTATGTATATGGTGGATTAGTAAAGTATAACCATAGTGTTTTAAAATGCGCATTTTATTGTAACCCGTACTTCGATAGATACTTGTATTATTCACATTCGGTTTTGTTACAGGTGGCTTTAATATTCGGAGTACATGGAGCTTGTCGTGGCAATGAACATTTAAAAATAACTGTTGATGATGTCGAAAATCACTCGGATGATTTACTGTTAGTAAAGCTGACAGACACAACAAAAATTGACCGGTCCTTCGTAATCCGAGGAGAATACAAAACTATTGTACAGAAATACCTGGACCTGCGTCCTGCTGATATGAAGACCAATCGGTTTTTCATCCGTCATCAAAATGGCAAGTGCTTCAAACAAGTTATGGGAGAAAATAAAATTTCTAACATGCCACAAGAAATAGCTACTTATTTGAAGTTACCAGATACCAAGCTGTATACAGGACATTGTTTTCGTCGTACTTCTGCTACTCTTTTGGCAGATTCTGGAGCGGACTTAACTGTTCTCAAGCGACATGGAGGATGGAAGTCGAGTGCTGTAGCAGACGGGTATATAAAGGGTCTTTCAACAAGGACGGGTCGATGTTGAAATTCAATAAAACAAGCTGTTTGTGAGATATTAAAGAAATTATTATTTTATTTGAAAGGCCCATTTATGCTATTATTTGTGAAATATGTCATCGTTTAAATGTCCACCGCGGCTTCGAACGGTGGCACGGATCCGAGAGGTCCAATTTTGAATTACTCTACTGCATAGATCCGGCTGAATCTGAGCGATGGCCTGCGTTATGTTGACTTTCAGGGCATCGGTTGATTGCGGATTATTGGCATAGACCTGATACTTGAGAAAACCCCACAAGGAAAAGTCTAGCGGGGTCAAGTTGCACGATCTTCGTGGCCAATTCACGTCACCTCTGCGAGAGATAACCATACCCTCGAACCGTTCACGCAGAATGTCCATTGTGTCGCTCGCTGTGTGGCACGTAGCGCCGTCTTGTTGGAAGCACATGTTGTCCACGTCCATATCGTTCAATTCAGGCCAAAAGAAATTGTTAATCATTGATCTGTAGCGCTCGCCGTTGACAGTAATGGCCTCGCCATCATCGTTTTCGAAGAAGTACGGACCAATGACACCGCTAGACCAAAATCCGCACCAAACAGTAACTTTTTGTGGATGCATTACCACCTGGTGAACCTCATGTGGGTTGTGGTCGTCCCATATACGGCAATTTTGCTTATTAACAAAACCATTCATCCAAAAATGCGCCTCGTCGCTAAAGATGATTTTTCGGCCAAAATCGGGGTCCTCTTCCAAACGTTCTGTAGCCCAGTCAGCGTACAAACGGCGTTGTCTATGGTCATTCACTTTGAGCTCCTGGGTCAGTTGAATCTTGTACGGCTGTAAGCCCAAGTCCCGACGCAAAATTCGCCATGGTGAAGTCTGCGAAAGGCCGAGTTCTTGTGCACGGCGAGAAATCGACTGCCTCAGAGTCTCCTGCACACTCTCACGGATAGCAGCGATGTTCTCGGCTGATCTGGCGTTCCTTTGACGTAAGGGTATTGGTTGATTGTTTACCGAACTAGTCGTCTCGAATTTGGTCACCAAACGTTGGAGAGTCGACTTTGAAGGGCCACCGTGTCTGCCGTAAAATGGACGTAATGCGCGCAACGTTTGCACTAACGAACACTCATTTTCATAATAAGGTTTTATCATTTGGACGTGCTGCTCAATCGTGTAACTTGCCATGGTGATTTGGCATCAGTAACTGAAGAAATAACAACGCATTTGACAGATGCCACCAAAACAACATGGCCGCCACAAACTGTCAACATCGACCCGCCCTATTTGAAAGACCCTTTAGATGATTCTATTGAGAACAATGCGAAAACATGTGAACGCATCATGGAAAACATTAAATTGCTATCTTCAGTTAATCCATCCATGCCACTGTCGCCGCGCCCGTCTACATCCAAACAACGAGATTCACCGTCACATTTTCCTCAAAATGAGCTAGATTCGGACATTATTTCAAACACGCAGAATATAACATCTACAACAATCTCTATTTCTATTCTATTCCTAATAAAACTGTAACAATACATTTTTATAATTGCAAAAATGTCTCAAATGTAAATATAAGTTTTTTGTTGTTTTATTATTTGATACTATTTAATTTCAATTTAGTTGTTACTCTATGTTTTATTAAATAATAATATTACAATAAAATATGAGGCGCCTATTATTTTCTCATAGTTGGGTGATGAAAAGTATAATGTATCACTCGGGCGCAAAATATATTTTTGGCTCGGGCGACGTACTTTGAATCCCTCGCTACGTTCAGAATTCTACTAAAGAATCCCTCACTTCGCTCTGGATTTAAAAAAGCGCCCTCGCCGTAAACATATTATTTTGCTCCCCTATGATACAATCTACTATTGAGTTCGAGTTCTTTAACGCGGCCTGCGGTAGGAGTTGACTGGTAGAAATTGTCACGCTGAAAAAACACTGCCCCCACGATGTGACTTTCTCTTTCTGTCTCTTTCTATTATATACGAGTGTGTGTGTGCTAGTATGCGTACGGTGCACGTAAGGAACTTCGTTCCTGACGAGGGTTCCCCGACCGCACACGTTTTTTTAAATTTATCTTTTGACACTTGTCTTTTTTATTCTAAATTTCTAGTAACGAACACGTTTTCTTTGCATGGGTGTCGACTTATTAGTGCACAAAGTTTTGGCGGCATTCGACGACTGTCAATAAAGCGTAACACCATTGGGTTTTTCCAGAAAGGGTCATCATAATTATTATAGAACAATGTAAGCTACGACAAAAACATACCGTGTCAATTGTGTGTAGGTACCTAAGTCGTTTCTATTACGGCATGATCGACTTAAATCGGTCTGCCAACTCATAACAGGTCCCTCTAAATCGTAGATATCAGTATTTAACCCTATCCATCATCCATTTCAGAGTATAACAGAAAACATACCGGCGACAATATCGGCGATCGAAAGCGAACTCTCAAGTAAATCCCCTGACTTGTTCTCTCAAGATGACATGGATCAGAGTTTGCTTGAGGCCACCGTTCAGTTGGAGAAGTCAGTCCAACAGGCTCAAACGCCATCCAACCAGCCGAACGGACAGCACACGACAGATACCAACAAGATAGAAGAAAAGACACAATCAAATACCCGCATGTCTTTATTCGATGCCATGACGAAAATGGAAGGCGGTGAGCTTCAAAATCCAACAGCATCACATACATTGCCCGGTGACCAAAGAAGAAACTCCTTACTTAATGTTAGTAGCCAGTCGATGGAACACGAAAACGAGCCCGCTTCGAAACACAATAAGAGTATCAGCAGAAAAATCACTGATTATTTTAGTAAGAAACCCATTTGATTTTAACTGTGTCTTGTCTGTCCGTGCGTGTGTATGATTTTTAAGAACATGTTTCACTTTTCTATTTTTGGGGTATTATTAGTAAAGCTGTCTTTGAAAACCTACAGAACCGCTCAAGTGTATGCCAGTCCACGCTATAAAGCTGCTAAAATGTGAAATACGTGTGAAGAATTCTATGGCAAAATTATGAGAGCAAAGACGGTTATTAGTTGCAGTGTGGGCACCCTTTAAATAATTTAAATAAGTGGTCAGCTCCATTTTATGTCCAGGCAAATCACTGTCCATACCAAGGTTGCCTCGAAGAGATCGCAGAAAGCGATAAGGTCGCCCATTGTATATTAAGTAGTGTTCAATTTCTTTTTGTTATTTATTTTGTCGTGTTTAGAGAATATATAAATATATATATATATACTAGTACAGTATAAGGGGTCGTGTACGCAACTCCACGTATAAGTCTTTATAGACTACAGGCCCATGTTCAAAAATGGATGGGTTATATGAACCACCAGATGACGTATATAGTAGGATATAAGACCATGCAATAATACGATTCAGCACTATGCCGTCACTTGTAAGGTGTCCAACTGAGTGCTGGTGAAAATTCAAAAGTGCAGGTAGGAGTGAGTAGATTTGGTTCACATATTTTTGTACGGCATTTTTACCATCGTTAGATTTATGAAAAATAATGAGAAAACACGCAGTGCCATAAAAAAATGGTGCGCCACAAAGTAGGGTTTTTTTTTTGATTTTCTGGCATTTTCCAGGGTACATTTGGTCACTTTACTCTGTACGGCATCAGTTTCATGCTGTTTCAATACAGCTTTTAATCTATTATTCCGCAACCCCGTACAAAAATCGTGCGACAAAGAGAAAAATCAAGGGTTGCAACCCCCTTTTTTTCCGTGCTCCGGGGGGTGATTTGAAAAAGTACGGCTTTGGTTCCAAAACATTACCTAGCACTCAAAAGTACTATTAAAAAAAATGCCATCAAATAATTATTGTTCATTTGAATGTACATTAATAATTATCTTAATTTCATGGTATACTTGATTTATAAAGCTGTAAAATCATTTAACTCTGTACGGCAACTTTTTTTTTAACATGATATTGTAAAATACAACTGTTATATAGTATTGCCGTTCAAAAGAAACTGTTAAAAAAAAATTATAGACAAATATAAAAACTGTAATTTTTTAAACTATTGCAAAAGTTTAAATATTCATAGATTAATAAAATATAGCAATTTTCTTCATTCTCCCCTTGTTTTAAATAGTATTAAAATAAATGAATTAGGAAAAAATGATGCCGTACATTTTAATGCAGTCCATATCTTTTAGGCTGATAAAAATGAAACAACTATTTTTTAGATAAATTCGATATATTTAAAGATGATAATACAAAATAAGGTTTTTATTTAAATTAATCAGTATCGGAATCAGCCGCTGAGTTGTTATCGGAATTATCTTCTCTATCATTTTCTGAAACATGAATAAGTTTTTGTCAAAATTAAAGTCTTACGTACAGATTGAAGATGTAAAGATATATTTATTCACCTATGACGTCATCAATTTCTTCGCCTGATTCCTCATCCGGTTCCGTTATGTCACTGACTTTTTGGGGGCATTCCTCGCCGTGGAACCAGTCGAAATCGTACCGACCGTCATTGAACATCCATCCATATCTTATTGGTAACAAGGTCGACGGTCTTTGTTTGTAGGCATTACACCAAATCTGTGCTATGTAGGTACTTCTCTTCATATGTTGTTTTAACTCCCGGAAACAAGGGGGAAACGACGTTGCTTCCAATTTCATAGCTTTCTTTTTGAAAGCTTCATTACAGCTTTTCGGTGTATAAATCCTATCGAATATGATACACCTTGCTTCGTTGACCGTTTTTCTTGCTTTTACATTGTATAAAACGCATACATATTCTTGCAGAACATTGAAAGTTTGTTCCATGAGTAGTGGATCTTAACAAACGCACTATGGCCTATTTGAATAAATGCGTCCTGGAACTTCCTAGATTTCTCCAATACTTTTAATGGTCTGTTTTTACCCTTCCTATAAAATGCGGGATTGAAGTCGCATCCCGTAAAAGCATGGAATGCAGCCAACGAAGAACAGAGCTTCTCGCCCAAGTCTCTGTACACAGCACAAACGTCAATGTTTTTCACGTGATTACCGGTTCCGAGTTGCATCCATATCTTGCGATCGACATTGAACTGATTCTCGCCCACATTTACTAGGATTTGTTTCATATTAGCTAATAATATGACGAAAATATCTGTGTCGGAACACTTGATCAAAATGTTCGTACTTGTGACCCAACAGCGCAAACATGATAAACTATTTTCGTATCGGCTTCTTCATGAGCACTGCAGGTATACTTTTCAGATACTTCTCTAACGACAGATTCTCCCGATTTTCTGTAAGAATGACACAGCTGATAATTTAAAAACACTTTCTGTGTAGGCTTAATCAACATAGCTTTGTCTCGAGTCGACCAATCATTGACGAGAAACTGGACAAATGCTTGCTTGAATTTTATGTTCTTTAACTCGGCTATGAAATTTGCCGGACGTTTCGTTTGAGGTCCTTCAATAACGAAATAGAATGCTCGTAATCTTTTATGCTTGGTGTTGGGTAAGTATAGTATATTTATTTCATATTTTTATTACTTTTTTATCTATATGAACTTTCAGATTTGTACGGCATTAACTTTTTATAAATTATTGCATTAAGTACAAATAAACTATCTAAATGCCGTATAAAAAAAAATCGTCATAAAGGACAATGGGAAATGAATGTATGGAGTCTGGGCCCACCCTTCAATAGTAACATCTGATATACCGTTGGATAGGGCTTTTTAAGTGGAACATTAGTTACTAATATAACTATGGTCAAATGTTAGTACTTTCGGAGATACGACGTCTTAAAGTCGTCAGTCTAACATATTCTTTATGGATACTTATAAGGTAAAATAGTAATAATAAGTACACTTAAAATAAAAGAGAATTATTATTCGTCTTGGACATCAAAGACCATTACATCATTTAAAAAACCCACGGGGGCCACGAATGGTTGATGTCTCCTAACTCCTAGGTACCAAATCAAAGAAATAGTGTGAGCGCAACTTCCTACAGTTCGCCGTCCGGTCAAGCAAGAGCAATAATATTGTGATATCGCGTTTCTTCCAACTTGGTTTCGATCAATTAATATATAGCAATAGTATATTCTTGCTCTTACGTGGCGTGACTGTATCCTACCACGCAGCAACCACACATTCTCTGCTGGTATATTATATTCTATTAAATCATGTAAATCGTTTTGTCTGTATATTTCTATAACGTATAAACCGTCTCGAAGATGTTCACTGCAATATGACTGATCGCCATTTGCAAATGCGCCTGGACAAGCGGCGGGCGCAGCGGGTAGGGTGGGGGCGCAGGTAAGGAGCAAGCAGATAGATGCCGTCCGTTTTGAGTCTAGCCATAGTTTAGTTTAGTTATCTTTTAACGAAGTAGGTAAACTACGATCACTTTTATGGCAGTATAATAAGTAGTATAACTCCGAAAGTACTGACTTTTGACCTTAGTCGTAATAATAAGTTTTATTCTGCATAAACATACCTATTCATTTATGAGTGTCTTATTCCTATTGAGAGGTGGGTGGGTGGGTGGGTGGGTGGGTGGGTGGGTTTACATTTCGTTACTTATATGGAATTGTCTTACATTTCGTTCTATGGATTTTTCCTTGAGTTTTTTTCCCCTACAAACCTTTGGACCAACGAAAATGTACGGCATGTAAAAAAATATTATCTATGCATAAAATACTTTCAAAATAAATTAATTTTATGTTGTTTCAAATCACCCCCCGGAGCACGGAAAGAAAGGGGGTTGCAACCCTTGATTTTTCTCTTTGTCGCACGATTTTTGTACGGGGTTGCGGAATAATAGATTAAAAGCTGTATTGAAACAGCATGAAACTGATGCCGTACAGAGTAAAGTGACCAAATGTACCCTGGAAAATGCCAGAAAATCAAAAAAAATTCCCTACTTTGTGGCGCACCATTTTTTTACGGCACTGCGTGTTTTCTTATTATTTTTCATAAATCTAACGATGGTAAAAATGCCGTACAAAAATATGTGAACAAAATCTACTCACTCCTACCTGCACTTTTGAATTTTCACCAGCACTCAGTTGGACACCTTACAAGTGACGGCATAGTGCTGAATCGTATTATTGCATGGTCTTATATCCTACTATATACGTCATCTGGTGGTTCATATGACCCATCCATTTTTGAACATGGGCCTGTAGTCTATTATTGCTGGTTCTACAGTGATATATATATATTTTAATTTTATGAAATTATATCTTAAACTACTACCACTTATTTAAAAAGTGGTACCTACTGAGTGGTTTATTATTGTTGGTTATTTAATAACCATACTGTCTACTTAGTGCCTTTTGTTTAGACTATACCCTGCACCATGCTGCAATTTTTTTAGGTTACCAATATGTCCGTTGTTTTTGTATTTGTTATAAATAATTATTAGTATTCTTACTTACCCCGGAACCGAAATGATATCGGTAATTCATGCTAGTTTAGAAACACACTTTGGCTAGAGCCATTTTTAAATGTATTTTGAGATTAATGAAATGTGTAGTTAAAACACTGTACCTGATACAACCTTTGTACATTTAGGACCATGCTGTTTATTAAAAATAAAACACATACCGTAATATAATTAAAATTATTTATTATCCTTCATCATATTTCTAGCATACTAAACGTAATAAGTGTATAATAATAAATAATTGAATATTAATTTAGTTTTAAAATATTTCAGCAATATATTAATAACTCGATAATAGGTTTAAAAGTTCAATAACTAAATTAGACATGCAAAGTAGGCGAATTATTATTGTATTAGTTTCATAATAATGTGTATCTATGAACATATTCCACAATTTGCTAATAATCTGTCAGTATACTCTACACTAATAATAAAGTTCATAAATATAAAAATTAAAATGAACGATTTACTAGCGACGTTTCAAAAGTGATCATAACACTCTTTAATTATTTTATTTTTTTACAAATCTTTGGCGAACTATAACAATATATGGGAATAAACATTTCAATGGCTAGCTATTAATGCACTGGAGTTTATACTCTGTTCACAGTGTTGGGAACATAAGGTACATCACTATGCTAACTTCATAAGGTGCAGTCGGCCCGTCTCACGCACCAAATAATAACACCAATCTTATAATTGAATATCTATAAAAGTTATTTAGTTGGCGACTTACAAGTCTCCTAAAAACTTTCCTTAAGACTGAACGTTTTATTTGAGTATGTGTTCGACTGGGCAGACTGGTCAATTCAATGATCGTTTAAACGACAATCATCAAACAATATTTGTCTAACGTATTAAGTTAACTAAATTGTTATAATACAACAAGTTGGGGCCGAGTGTTAGCGATGAAACAATTGACTGCCGCGAGACAATCGCTGTACAAAGTTGTATATCGCGAACATCTGCAGTTGTCGATAATTAGCCTATCTATCGAGAGATAGCCTGAAACTATATAGATGTCGATAGATACGATGACAGCAGACAAATATTAGTCCGGGGAAAAGGTTCTTTCGTATTTTATTTACAAATTCAAGACTAAAGAGCTCGTGTGCCACCCAAATATCGAGCTTTTTTGTATACCCAGACTTTTCCAAATGGCTCAAAACTGTTTTGTGGTCTATCCTCTAACTCTAAGCTATGTCTTAACTACTAATAAGCTGATCCTGCTCCTTTTTTAAAAAACATGCCATCAACTTTATCCGTAACAGGGCGACCAGAGCGACCTGCATCTTTGACATAAAAATTCTCGAACTGAAAGCGCTTTTTGCTAATCTTATTGACACTGCGTTAAGTCTATAAATGTCACATATTTTTTTTGCGACTTGTCGCCTTTTTCCATTTTTCTAATAAAAGTTTAAAACGTATCGAATTTCTTCGTTATATTCTGGCGGACAGAAAAACATTGAAAAATGGCGGGAAATCGTTTTTACACTACTGTATTTTTTTTAATGTGATCTAGTTAATGGTATAAAACCAGTATCTGAAACAACACATACAAAGAGATTTTACTACAACTTTATACCTATAAAATACGAAAAACTTTTTCCCCAACCTATTATGTGCAAGGCTTGTTTTTCTATGTTATTTCGGTGACAATTTATGACAATGACAATTATTTTTGCGCTGTGTGAGAGGGATGGACGAATACCATATCGATATCGCCATCTCTTTCATAAAACCAACGTGAAGTCTTTAGTTTTTATCGTTTACTCAGAACCCTTTATTTTCAATTCATCTATCGACACCCATAATAATTGTCTTAATACTAAAAATAATTAATTCGAGTTAGTTATTAAAATGATATAACATATATTATGGCATCTTATTGTACAAGTTTGGTGACGCGATACGACTGAAGACAGCAACATAAGCCGAGTCTAGGGTCGTATAGGGTACATAGTGTAGGTTGTATGGACGATCATTTCAAGCGTATATCACAGGCACCGGTTGGTGTCCCTTCGTAAGCTATATATATGTAAACAGTTGTGCGGACTGCGGTAACTATGTTTAGGATTATTCGGGGAAATATAAACACGAATTCTGAAGGCATTTTCATATATTTAGGGTTGAATGGCTCAAACAAGACTACCTTAGTTTATACATAAGTTTAAGATGGTCTTTTATTTACAAAGTAAGTAATATATTTAATTTAAATGGTGGTATATATTTTATTTTATATTCTTCACATACTATTTTACAGTTTAATTTATGAATGTACAATTGGTGGATGGCATCGACTTTGAATCGATGATTAATTAGTAGTAAAGACCAAACTTTCTCAGAACATTAATCATAGAGTACAAGTGTCAGGTCCCGAACAATCCTGAACACAAGCCGTCCTTGTTAACTCTAACTATTCCAATATAAGTTATCCAGAACAATGTGAGGGACATAGTTTACGAGTATTTATTTTGGTTCACCATTTTTATACATTTTGAGTTTTATCAGGCGACTGAAACTCATGGAAAATATTCGAGATTACTTTCTTCTATACAATCAGAATTTGGCTAAAAGCTATCTTAAACTCGAATTGTACGTAGGCTGTACTTTATCTACAGTTAAATGGTTGCTCAGTCCAGTCGCCTGTGACCGTACACTTTAACAAGTATGCCGTGTAACCATTCTATAAAACGGTTAATGATTATGACTTCCACTTAGCATTAACACAGCGACACCCTGTCACCCGCCCGGGCGGTCCCGGGGCAAAAGGCTAGTAAGCTCCTAAAGATATGACGTCATATGTATGTACAATCGATACTGTGGAACTTAGGTGCACACGCAGATCCACCGCGAGCCGCCGAGCCGTCAATAATCGTATACATTACATTAATTAGTGTTAGATGGCAATTCATTTCTAATACTTTGTCTACACTACGATTAATCCCAGTCCTTAATATTGATTACTTCGAACTTGGCCCGTGTGCGTTAGCAGCACTGACATTGTAATAGAAGCATGCTCCGGGGCTCGAGGAGGACCTTAATAATTTAGAACTAAACCTGTGACGTCTGTCCAGAGTCGATAACTACTAAACATATCCAGTAGGGTAGTCGAACCGAAACTAATAGGGATCTGAATCGAAACGGTTTCAGTATACATAGAGATGAGATCTTTTTCATAACGGACGGCGCGATATTATGGCGCGCTGACTGTACCTACCCCGCGCTCGCGGAGCGTACAGTCGACGCACCACTTACAATCTTTAGCAGAACTATGAGAGTAATATCTTCTCTACCTAAATTATACTCCTTTAACTTGCCCTAAGGTAACTTTAAACCTCTAACTTAACCAAACGGTTATACCATTCATAACTCGTCTCTACCGATCTATACCGATAAAATTATCTCAATTAATCTTAACTAATCTAAAGGTAATGTATGCTGACGTAACAGTATTCTGGATAACTTATCAAAATTAAATTAGTAGTATATTTTCATCTCATATAACATAGTAGGTTTATGTCAAAATATGTCGATCTAATACAGTTCAGTAAGTTAGGAAGTTAGACATACTCGATAAGATAATAATTAATTGCTCTATGATTACAAACTGGCTCTGTTACACCTGAGGAACGTCACGGTAACGGGCAGACGTTGTAAGTACACAAATGAGACAGTACCATGTCATAGTAATATAATAAACAAAGTACGAACGTGTGCTTGAAGCTAAACTATGCTAAGCGATAGAAAAAATAAATAACAGAAAGGAGATATGACTAGATCGTTTTGTTTCATACTAGAACCTACTATTCATAATAAGCACTATGCGCCTCTCTCCATATTTTTATTTTATAAATAGATATAATATGATTAATAATTCCCAATTCTAAGTTTTGTTTTTTTTTCTGATTAAAATATTGGCATTCATCTTATGTACTAACTAACGTCGGTCGGTGTTGAGCGGGCGTGTTGTATACCGCGCGATGACGTCACGCCGCGCCCGCACCGCCGGCGATCTAACTAACTATACTGCTTACTAACGACCCGCCTTCGATTCGCATACCGCATACCAACGATCCAGACGATCTTGAGTGCATCGATGATGTTCACGTGTACGCGAGCGCTACGACGTACTTGAGTATGCGAACGAT
This sequence comes from Brachylomia viminalis, assembly GCA_937001585.2. NCBI lineage: Eukaryota > Metazoa > Arthropoda > Insecta > Lepidoptera > Noctuidae > Brachylomia > Brachylomia viminalis. The sequence goes on along the minus strand of OW443302.2, from coordinate 3,730,138 downwards.
ATAAATATTTTATAAAATGTCAGAAGTTAAATAGTTTTTTTTAGAAATTCGATTTCGTAATACTAACAATGTTGTTGTTGATGTGTCGCGGGTGCCGCGGTGCTGTGTCCGGCTGGCGGGCTCGGTACCACGCAGTGGCACCGCGCACCGCGGCGGGGCGCGTGACGTGTGACTAGTGAGTGAGGATACTTCAGTAACGCAGGTGGCACTAACTGGTGAAGGATGCTCGGCCGTCGGAGCGGAACCAAGCGAAGCGCGTTCGTGGAGTCGCGAATGGAGAGCGTGAGATGAGGATGAGTTCGGTTGCGCTACGATAGACGACAGAGTATAAAAAGTTGCGACAGACTAGTGGACCCGAGAGCGATGCGGGCACTGAGCGAGTGCAGACTCTACGGCAGACAGTCGGCAATGTCTGCCTACATGACAAATTATTTAGATACATTTAAATAATTGCAAAGCATACCCTGTATCCTAGAATCACTTTTATGGGCGATTGTTTTATACATTCTGAGAGGACTCATTAATCTATTACAAATGTTCGCGTCTCCGCTATATATTTTTAGGGAATTTAATTTTAATCAGTATAAAGATATAAGTACACAATATTATTAATCGTCCCGGGCGGTGCCCGGGCGCATTACGCCTACATTACCCACGACGTGATATTATCGATAATCGATATACTAAGTATACGTGTTCCGGTTTGGCATCGATTTGTGTAACCTGTAACCTAAGTCGGTCGCGGCGCCGTCGGCGGAGCACTCAACATACTTGCGACCCGAGCGCGACCGTGGCGACCGCTGGGACCGGCGACCTGGCGACCTGGCGCCCTAGCGACCTGGCGACCTGGCACCCTAGCAACCTGGCGACCTGGCGCCCTAGCGACCTGGCGACCTGGCGCCCTAGCGACCTGGCGACCTGGCGCCCTAGCGACCTGGCGACCTGGCGCCCTAGCGACCTGGTGACCTGGCGGCCAGGAGCGGCCAGCGGCGACCACGCACTCCCTAACCAGACAAGACGCGCGCGTCGTGCGGTCGGCTCGCAGTCGGTTTACGAAACGAGACCACGTCGACGAATAATCTACAACGGTAACATAAGAAACATTCATAAAGTAAACGCTTAACGCTTCAAATAAAAACGACGCTAAAACAATTTCAAAAAGCGTAACAACATATTGCACAATGGTGAGATAAGATTTTCAGAGAAACTAACTAGACACACTTAAAACGATTTTACTTATGTTTTTTTTTAAGAATATCGTTTAAACACACTGCTTACTTGTAAATCATAATCGCCTAAAACTAGAATACTATATCAATATAATATAATTATTTGTGTAAATATAAAATTCTATGTCTTGTGGTGAGTGTAATATTTGACTAGAGGCGGGCGGCGTGGCGGAGGGGGCCGGCCGCGGGTCGAGCGGGTCGCGGGTCGCGGGTCCCTGGCCCCCCGCCCCGGGCCCCTGGGCCGCCGGGCCCCCGGGCCCCCGGGCCCTGCACCTCCGCGCCGCGCCGCACTGCGGGCGCACACTGTGCGACTCGCCCGCGCGCACACAATATATCTAAGGTATCTCCGTATTATTTAATATTTATATTGGTACTTTTCTTGATTATGAACCTATTTTTCTCATTAGAAATTACACTAGTTTTTTTTTGTATTCTGTTAGTTCGCGCACCACTCACTGTTGACTCCCCGGACGCATTTAGTCACAGTTATTGTATTTAACACCTTAACACGATTTTTTTTACATGTTTATTTATATACTATTCACACTCACAGCAAGAACTAAAGAGGGGAAGCGCGCTCCTTGTGAATTGACATCGCGACATTGCGAGTTCGTCGCCCGCGCGTCACGCGGCCTCACTGGCGGGGATTGTCTAATTTACTATCTACATATCTTAATCATTTAATAACATCTTGGTTCGATTGCAATTACACACAGAATTTGTAAAGGCAATCAAATGATTTCATGTTGTGTAGTGACATTTTCCGAAATTTCCTCTTGTTATGTACAAAAATAAATTGTGATTTTCTATACAGCAAACTTCTGAAAGTGCCTCTACCATGATCATTTTGCCTGAACTATGATAAATAACTAAGTTCCTTGACACTAACTTGCTTAATTGTTTTAATATGTGAGGCGAGGAAATTAAAGTCCTCTTTATACTGAAAGCTGTAAACTGACTGCAAGCCAACAGGCTGGAATGTAAAGAAACTTTAGGAACCGTCTAGGGACGAAGTGAACAACATGATCAGGTGCCAGAGGAGCGCGCGGTGCGCGGGAGGCGCGGGAGCGGTACACACATGCAATAGAGACGAACGGCCTGTACAGTCCATTATGTTGATATTATATTTTTTATATCACAGCCCATTTTGGAATTTACAACACATAATAACACGATCTTTTGAAACGAAGGCCTAAGTATTCGGTCTTGAAGTGCACTTTCATTTGTACACAGCGTTAAATACAAACATTTAATTTTGTAACAACATCGTTCACTAACATGTAGGTTTGTGAGGTGCTGGCCGTACCATGGACAGACAGACGCGTCAATAACAACGTGATACTGAATATATGACGTGGTCTTACAACAAGTTCTATTTTACAAGTCGCCGTTTGAATAGACAGTGTACATAGTTGTCTTCTGGGTAACATTTTAACTTCGTGTAGGATGTGCTCTTTCTATATTACAATTTGTGTTTGTCCTCGAATAGCGTCGTAGGAGAATGTCGTGTGGTACGAGCCAGCGACATAGCTTATACACACATATACACACGCTCGTTAAAATTTAACAAAATATAGGACATTATAAATACTCCAATAGTGATCTATGCGAGCACTTATATTAGTGTGATCAGTTCGGCGGTGGGAGACAACAGTGTCCGCGAGGCGCCGCGGCGGCGTAACCGAAACGATCGCTCGTGAATACGCGACCTTCGCGTTCATCTGTCGCTCATTTGTTCGGAGAACCAGAAGGCACCCTCTGTCGGCGCGAACACGCGTCCGGCGAATAAAATGACCGCGATGATCGCGTGATCGCTCGCGCTAGCACGCGGCCGCGGCCGGGCGGGCGAGCGCGCGACCGCGGCCGGGCGGGCAGTACATACCTCCTGCGCAGGCACACGCTTATGTCGCCCGCGGCGCTGCAATATACAATCATTAAAATACACTTCTTTTTTTCTTACATTTTCAACTTACTTAATAAATTCAGTTTGGCTTAGTTCAAGCAAATAACTAGTATAATAAATTTATGTTAAAAGTTCAGTTAAACTTTAAGACTTAGGAATAGAATTTTTAGTATGATTACAAAATGACAAAATTTTTATAACGTGTCATTTTTTATAATAATAATAATTTAATCAAAGTTAATAAATTGTATATATAATAATATAATAGAGTAATTTAATGATTAATCGATAATGATAAGAATGAAGCATTCCTACGCGCTGATTTAATAAATTACTTTTAACTAATTTAGTATACTCGCCGATGGCTTGCATAATTTATTTAGTAAGTATGTACGTAATGATATTTGCTATACAATAAATGTGTAGTAAATTCCATAGAATTGTTGATAATACGCGAACAGGCGCGCCTCGGGCGTGCCGTGCGCTCCGGCCGCCACCTGCAATAAGACAAGTTCTACTGTCAACACGTCATGGCACTACAGCTAAATAAACAATCATCAAACAACATTTTTCCAAAGGCTCGAAGTAGCAGGGTTGTTAACTGCATACCATGGGCACGTGATGAGCGCGCAGGGACGGCGTCTTGGGTTAGTAAGGCCGATTGGCATCCTTGGGCCTCTTCAGCTGGACCTTCAGCCGCTTCATGCCGATCTGGAAACCATTCATCGCCTGGATCGCCGCCTGCGCCGACGTCGGGTTGTCGAACGATACGAAGCCTGGAACAAAAAAAACGAGGTTAAAAACGGTTCACCATCCTGCAGTTAGTCTTATGAAAGTTGATCTAGTCAAAAATAAGTATGCCTCAGTCATTCTGTCAGTCTCCAAATTAAAATTCAACTAAGAGCCTTACTATATCCGTTAACAATCTTCATTCAAACCACAGAAATACAAACAAACGCATTAAGACCAAAACTCCAACTGACCAAAACATTTGCTCTGGTTGGTGGCACGGTCGATGAATACTTTGCTGCTGATGACGTTGCCAAAGGGCAGAAACATCTGCATCAACTCGGCGTCTCCAAACTCCTGGGGCAGGTGGTAGATGAACAGGTTGCAGCCCTCGGGGCCCGAGATAGAGCAGCCTGGGAACATAAGAAAATCTTTAAAGAACTCACAAATCTGCCCTTAACACCAGCACGGAAAGGTTATGCTAAATGGAGGGAGAGATTATACTACAATGAGAATTTATTTTAGTTGTAAAAAAGTTGTGTGAGTATGAAAGAAATGATTGATTAGATAGATTTAGCAGTCGACGGAAATTACACTCTTTCAATTCTCAATTATAAAACTAGACAAGTTACAATTGTTAAAGCTGAAGTCAAGGAATAAATTGTTAAAATTAATACATTACGTGTAATAAAGTTGACACATATAGACATAGAACAGCAACACAACATACACAGAGATGCAAATGACAGGTAGTTTACAGCGACAGACGAGTGGTAGGTACATACAGCAGAAGCGAGTGAAGAGTTAGCAGTGAAGGAGGCTGAACGTTAGCGGACTGTGTGTCACTGTATACTTGAAAGAACACCGACTATTACAGTAATACATAGAGCGTGGACAACAAACATTAACACTGCTACTCGTATCTAGCCAAAAGATGATAGGAACCGATCTATCTAATTAAAGTATTGGATCATTGATTCAGATTTTTGGTTTTAGCAGGTTTTGTATCTCAATGAAACGGTTCAGTATTTGAAAAAGAAAAGGTTTTGGCTGAATAACAAATAGAAATGTACAGATAATAAAATCAATGAAACTGAAGTCAATTGATTTTCACAATGGCTGGGTTTGTAGCCAAGTTTAATTGATTTTGATGGACTCTGAAAACACAAAGAGCTGTTTAATGGCAGTGGATGAAATCTTCTGCTGAAAGACTGGGTTACTTCGATGGCGTCTTCCTTGGAGCTCCACTTACCTTCTCTTTGCGCAGACGCAATAGTCGACATCGGGGGCGGGATGGGCTGCGGAAACTGCCCATAAACCGCTGGATAAGCTGTAGAACATTAATTTGCACATTTTCACAATGAACACCTATAGTTGCGTACGTATACATGCATGTAACAACATTATTATAACTATTATCAAGCTAAAATCATATCCACTGATAATAAATTAAGTATGTTGTACTTTGCCAATTAAATTTGTCGTAAAATGTTGTAAATCATTATTTAATTTTGAGGGTGGTTCCATTAAAATTATATTTAGACAGATAACATTGAACACAAACTACATAATATAACATAACTAAATCACTCATACTTGAGTACTAAATCACTCATAATTGAGTACTAAATTCTCCATTATAGGTATCGAGTAGCGTGATTTGCACAGCGCACGATAAGGTATACACAACGATATAATATCATTTACTAGCAATTGATCCATCTGCTGGAATAACTTCGTTCGTCTAAAGTAGGTATCTAAGACATTGAAAAAACATAAATCCTAGCAGATCCATCAACCGGTAGGTTTAATATAAACAGATAACAAAACATTCGTTCCCCTTGCACATTGACATTGTAACAATATGTACCGTCCATTCAAAATACACAGACTTACAATGATTAGTCAATACTCATTCTATACATAATTTGTGAATTTTGCTTTATTGTTGCTAAAAGAATAAAATTATAAAAAAGATTTTTAACAAGGATAACTTTTAAATATCCTCGAAACTTATTTCAACACATTTTTAATCATAATAACTTCTTTTAGCAACAAACGCTAACATTAAATTATACTTGACCAATAATGACAACCATGGATTACGTTAAAATATAAAACTGGATTTTGTTACCATCTAGGATTTTTTTTCCCTCAAATCGATTACTGAAATAATTCCTTAAAAGGATTAGAATTAATACTAATTTTCAAGTCTTTGGCAGAACCAAAACTTTGTACTTATGTTTCATACTATTTGACATTTTAATGAAAACTTATCCAACAAATGGACTGGTTTAGATTGCCTATTGGTCAAGCGTGAAGCGTGTAACTGAAGCGGTGTAGGTGTATGATAAGGGGTAGTGCCACTCACCGACTCCGGGGAAGGGCTGCATGCCCGGGTAGGCCGCGTGCTGCAATGCCGCAGCGTCGCCGTTCTGTAGCCCCTGCGCTGTTACTGACACCGCTGAAATATGCATTAAAAACATATCGATGTCATTTTAAAATATTGTACCGTAAATGGGTTTTTTTTAGGGCTCTATAGCAAAATGGCAATAACGGAACGGAAATTTCGTCCTGGCCGAATGTTTGCTGGCTGAATGTGTTATTTTTTGCACTGACATTTGTGAAAAAGTTTGTGTTTTATCAAAAGCATTCGACTGCATGAATCATTAGGCAATACTATTTAATCTTTCTCATTAGTGCCTACTAAAATGTTACTTTATGCTAAAATCTCAAAACAACCCTATACATGTGGTGGAACCATTAAATGCAAAGGTAAGACTATGGATTCCACCGGCTTCAATGTTAGGACCCAGACTTAACCTTAACTTTTCCTATAAAATCAGAAAAAGATTAAAGTTGCGAACACTTACGTCCAGAAAAGGTCTGGTGTATGCCGTTGGTGTAGACGGCGTCTTGCGGCGGGGGCTGTCCGTTGGCGGTCTGCGCGGCCATGTTGAAGCTTGGCATGGTGGGCGACGGCAGCGACGGCAGCGCGCCGTTCAGCGGCTGCCCGCCGCCCGTGCCTATCGCCAGTCCAGTAAAGTTGTCTGGAAAAGTCCAGGCAAACTTTGATAGTAATTTTGTAAATATTAGGAAAATTTTGATTTTATTAAGTTTTACCAAAACTATATCTTTTATAATCTAGTAACGTGTGGAAACGTAGTGGATTGTACATTTACCTATAGCATACGGTGTATTATACAATGTACGATTGTTTGTTTTCCCAAATAAAATAAAATAAATTGAAACACAATAATGGAGGGTTTTCTTAAAAAAAAAAAAACATCAAACTTAACATGACATCACGCCTGGTTACCCAGAAGGGCAAGGCCCAGAATCCAGAACAAACAACAGACAACCAATATCAAACTTGTGTGTGATAAAGGTGATCACTTAGAGTAGATAACTTGTCAAACAAAATATGTATTAAACTGTATGCTATTATTATATGTCTATATTATTATAGGAACGTAAGCATTATAAAAGGTATAGTTACCCGAGGAGGGTGGTAACGCGGTGTTAGTCATGCCGTTGAGTGCGTGCGAGGCCAGCGCCGTCATCGGACTGATGTAGCCTTGCGCCGTCGCAGCAACCATCAGCGCGGCTTGTTGCTGCAAGAGTAAAAATAACATCAATAAAATCTATGTATTGTCAACGACACCATTGGACGACACAACTTCGTGTCGTTTACAATTTTTTTGGTAACTGCGCCACTGCCGACTAGTGATGTGTTACGTGTAATAAAACAATTTATTATGTTTTAATTATATTGATAATAAGTAATAAGATGCAAATGCTGAAATTGGGCGAGTTCACCAGGTATTTGAAAAACATAATAATTGTAATAAGTTTAGTATTAGAACTTCATTGCGCTGGTGTAATTAACCAAAAAAATTATTGTAAACGACACCCCAGGCGGTGTCGTCCGGAGGTGTCGTTGACTATACATCATAAAATCGCTACGACAAGTAACGTTTCGTAGCACCCGCTACGACACGTCGTAGCGGGTGCTACGACAAGTCGTAGCGGGTGGTACGACGCGTCGTAGCGGGTGGTACGACATGTCGTAGTGGGTGCTACGACACGTCGTAGCGGGTGGTACGACATGTCGTAGTGGATGCTACGTGTTTTCTATAAGTGGTTAATTTAACACAATCGATGTTATTGTAAAAAATCATGGTGTTTTATTAAATTTAGAAGATTAGATTTAGAAGTAATGGTTACATTAAAATTTTGAAGTATTTAACACTTGTGCCAAGGTAGGGTATCTCTCTTGGTCTTGGATTAATGAGATCCTGACCTATTCAAACTCATTTGTGTTACAATTCCTATCACTCAATACGTATGAAGTACGTAGCTCTCGATCAATTTCTTAGTGCTACATTTATACGTCTTCTAAGATGCTCTATAAAGCTATTGAGATTAAACGGGATCAAGTTAATGTAAGCTTTGTAGTATGTACTGATCGTAGCGCGTAGCTCCGTAACACATTGTCTACGAAGCGTAGTACTACTTGCTACGCCAAGCGATTAATTGTTATATTCCATATATATAATCTTGAACAACATAATTACATTACGTTATTGTGTGCTAAGTCTTACCTAAATCTTAGATGTTCTTCAGCACCATTGCAGTAGATAATCTCAAGGTCCATTCGCATTCGATATTCAAGAATAATGTGCCATAGTTTGGTTAAAAGGCTAATAATATTAGAGTATAGGTACTAATACATGATAAGGTTATTCTGAGAATGACGCTAGATTAGCGTTTACACATTTCAGTAAGGTTCCACGTTGAGTAACAGACTAAATATAAATAAAAAAAAAATATCGGCAAACTCTGTTGAAAACCAGATTTTCGTACCAAAACTTTTCAAGTAGAATGTAAAAGTTTTTCTTCCATTTACAACATATTAAAGCTATCTCTGAAAGAGCACATAGCGGTCATAGCGTGCGGTATTTATGAAGTAAGTTGTGAAAAGTTTGCAATGGAGGTTGAAATATTGCAGGCTGTACGCCTATCAATTTTCATCAGGCCAAATGTAGGTAATGCAGGTATTAAAACTTTTGTTTATGAACCTGAGCTGCGGCGATATTGTTTTTGAATATCTTTGGAACAATGCATATATAATAGTATCGGATATTCAGGAAATACAAAACATTTGCGGATCTTTCCAGACAGATGATACTACATGATACTCATTTTGCGTACACGTTGCGAGGCTGACTGCTCATAGTGAGGACAATGTGCAGTCAATTAAACTAGCGTATCAACTAAGGAGAGCACTTCATACCAAAGAAGTTCGAGTTCGAGTAATCTATCATCGTTCTATCACCATACCACTGTACCAACCCGCACTGGGCCTGGTGTATTACGGCCCAGGCTTGCGGCCAGGCGGCTAGGCGGCCAGGCGGCTTGTATCCAAGTAGTGGGAACATTATAGACTGATTGTTCTATAGTGGTTGAGGCGCCTTAGGCTTTCCAAATATTCTGTGTGCCACTCACCTGTTCCGTGATGACTTGCGCGTATGTGCTGTAGGCTCCGAACTGGTTGAAGACGAAGGGGTTGAGCAGACTCATGTTGCCGGCCATCTGCTGCATGCGCCGCAACTGTCGCTCCTTCTCTGTGTCTGCGAACTTCACCACCAGGCTCGATGATGCGCCCTGGAACAATGTAGGGGTGTGGTGAGTTTGGGAATGTAATGTGGCAAGTCATTAGGTTGTAGCGGCATCTACATCGCCACTTGCGAACTACGCATCACATTGATGTCACGCAAAGTCCTGCATCGCGCAAGCTGAGTTTACCGCGCAACTGGCATATATACAACGTCCCGACATCAATCGTCGGGCATTTAGCCACCAGAAACAACAACTGTTCTATGGAGGTATGAGTGAACTTTACACCCTGTTCCTCGTACCTCTATAAGGTGTTAAGGGTCATGTTACCAAAATAAGAAGTTCTTATGTCAATAGTCGTCGTTTTTATGGTAATTTTACAAAGTTTTGCCATGAATAACATGGTAATACTAATGCTGTTTTTACAGACATTGAATGCATTAAATATGACCGAAAATGGCTAAAGTTGTGCACTTTGCGTCTTTGATTTTACCCCTCATAGAGAGGAAAATTAATCCCACCGCCGCCGGGCTAGCTGCGGCGTTGACCTCTTTAAAAATGCAGCAACAAAGCCCTCGTGAATATTAAAACTGCAATAGTAGACGCGTAAAGTGCTCCCCGGACTATAACAACGGCAATCCCACAAACTAGGGTACAACAAAACGGTCGGCACAATACCGCCAGCGAAACGTTCAGCGTTCGCATTCATTATGTATTTGCAGTCGGAGTACAGGCAAAAATGGGCGCGGGTAGGCCCGGCACGAGCGCGCAACAGGTTTCCTCCCCATAGTTGCAACAAGTTATTTGGGCTCACATCCAAAAATGCATCGGCCGAGACGTTCCACGAAGTTGCCCGGGCTGGAGCCTCTCTTGCGGAAAACTGGCTTCCTTCCTGGCTCGGCCACTATCTCCGCAGCCGGCCGCCGCTGCGCCGCACCGGCGTTAAGTACGCGCTAATTGTCGGCGCGTGTTTGCAAAAAGTATTTGACAGTAGAGCGCGAGCGTGGCCGCGCATAACATTTCACTATTGAATTATTCCGTGACGGTTCGTTTTGTTTCGTCGATTTCATTGTTTGATATTTTCGATTTCCGGTTTATGTAAACGTTGTGGCGCCCGCTTAAAAGCTTTCAGTCTATTTTGTTTTTTATTACCAAATAAAAATGGAAGTGTTTTGTATGCATCAATATTTTAAAATGATTGTTGCTATATAAAAGTAAGGATAATTTAGCAATTAGTTAACTAAGCAGCGCGCGACGTTTACGAGTAAGCAAGTTTGTAATTTAATGGAGTTGGTTAAGTCATTAAATTATTATTAACGTAAAAGATTAATGGTAGTATTAAGACTCCGAAATTTGCTTTAGGTAACGGTTGATTAATGTTTACGTTATGAATAAATACCTATTTGAAAAAGTTTTGTCGTGAAGTGCTTGAATGTCTAAATTACTGGATTAATGGCAACAATATTTGTTAAAACTGTAATCTGATTTAATCTAAATATTTGCGTGTATACAAGGCGTGTGGTATAAATCTGTGCCTTGGTTGACGCGAAAAATGGCACCGGCGCGGCGTTGCGTGTCGCGTGGGCGTCCGAGGTGACGCTAATAAATGTGGCGACATTATATCAGCTACTTGAGAGCAGTGTGCTTTACACCTACACGTAATTATATCCGAAATACAAGATGATTGGTGTAGACTTTTGGCGTCACGATTTACTTATCAACTGCTTCAAAATCTTCGTTATAACCTAGCTCTCATAAGTTTGTTTATTTAAAAAAAAAGTAAGTAAAAGTTTTAAAATACTGTACAAAGGCGGACGTAATGCCTGAGGCATAATAAGTTCACAGTTGAATTGGCATAAATTGTCTTGGAAACCAGATTGGTGATCGTAGTCGCAGAAGAGAAAAGCTCTATCAACCCATTCGACGTAAAGCGTAACTTCTGTGTCATACCTACGTGGTATAAACAAAAAGGCTTTCAAGACCAACATTTTCTTTAGCCGTTTGTTGTATGTATAAAGTACCTATGAATAGTTAAGAAAAGTAAAAGTAGAAATAAATTATATTTTTATTGTGTCCCTGACATATCTCGGGACCCTGGGGTCCCGGACCTTTTGAAGGCTTACGGGGGCCGAAGCCAACTCGCAGAGGCCCGATAGACGCTTCCAATGAAAATTATTATTAGTAATCCCCAAAGCGCATATCTAGCTGTGGTACTAAACAAAAGACAATATTTATATATTTGATTGACCATGATTGCTATATTTGATTATAGCAATAAGCAGGATACAACGCTCTGACCCCTTGAAAATCAAACCGATGGCCGATGGTTGACTGGTGTGTGTGCGCACTGCCTAAGGTGAACGTCATATTGACTGAATACTATACATCGAGTGATAAATTAAGATGTCTGGCTGCATTTTTGCTCCAACTTAAATACTGTCCTGCTAAAAATAATCTTTCTATCTGTCATCATCCTCCTTATCACAATATTAACAGGCTTGTTCTTATCACTCCATAGTACTCAAATCACATCTACTAAGTTCCACGATCCTTTTCAAGTTGTCAGTTACTGGTACAACTGGACTGAAGTCTGGTCTAGGACTGAATGATATACTAGTTGACTGCTACTACACAAGCCTTTAAAATTATTCTTAGAAATTATTCGTTCATAGAATCTCTGAAAGGCCATTTGCCCTTAAAGATCAAAATGCTAAATCATACGCTTAAGTTATATCTACGATTCATTTTATTAGGCAAGCAAATCGAATGCCATTTTGCTAACTCAAAGCCAGCCTTCTTCTTGGCCAGAAATCTTTGACGTGATTCAAACGGTTTAATTCCAAGCAATCCAGGCCAAGTTACCGTTTCTTAAACGTGGCTTCACTGAAGTCTTACTGAAGAAGTAAGCATAGTACTGGTAATTGATTTTATGAATAGATTTAAACGTTGAGTTGATTGGAGATTTCTGCTTTTTAGGATGTAGGTCAAACGGTTTGCTGGGTTTCTGTAATTGATTGTCAGAAATCTTTCAACTGTTGGCTTTGATTTTGTTTTATTTAATTGAGCTACTAGTAATGCTAGAAAGTCAACCGTTAGAAAAAAGTTTTGATTGAGTTTAACTTAGGTACTTGAGACCTAAATAACACGGGTGTTGAGTATGTGTCTACAGTTTTCAAGAATCGATGACCCTTAATAACAAATACAACATGGCGTTAATTAGTCGGGTTGCTAAATACATACATACATATATAACATATGTATCTACATCATATCCACTGCTGTTCAGCCTAAGTTACTCTTTCTGCCGCCCTGTAGAAAGAATGAGAAAGTATCCAACTAAAACTAATGGGTAAAGTAGCCTAAAACTAAATGTAGACAAGACCTAACAGAAAAATTTGAAAATTCAACAGAAACTAAATTATTTTTGTAAAAAATCTCAAAATATAACTATATTAAATTAGCAACACAACAAGTACACTCAACGCCAGACATCCATACATCCCTTCACCGTTTAAAATCTCGCCTTGCTAAACTTTATTGCGTATTTTATTAGCCAATCGTGTCGCCTCGCCTAGCTTCGTGCAACTTCGTGCATCTTCGTGAAGCATGGTAAGGGGGGACAGGGGGCACATTCGTTACATCTACTGTGCAATTAACGGGACATTATTAAACTCTTAATTGCTCTTGCGTAAGTTCACTCTCGCTTGTATAATTTATATGTTTATGGTATGTACAGTATATTTTATAGTTGTTGGAAAATGTGTTGTTTAGTGTGAAATTAGAGGAGTATTCATTTATGATTAGTTTTAATTTAATAGGGCCGGCAGTATCTTGCTCTGTATAAGACGATCACTTATTTAACTTATCAATTTGATAGTACCATTGTAACGATGTGGTTACGCAACCCCTTCTCTCACACTGACCAAACGCGCTTGCGCACGTTCGTAGCCCGCGTAGCACGGTGTGCTACGGCGGAGCTGTTTCGTAGTACGTGCCGCTACGACCGCGATTCCGTTTTATCGAATGTTTTCTTTGTATGAATATATATATAATTATTATTATTCACTAAAACTGAATTTCTGCAATTTATTTTCGTTGAGAATTGATTGATTGGTTTGTTATTGCATAAAATTTATCACAAAGACCAAGATCATAATGAATACGGTCTACAAGAAGTATTCAAGCTTGTTTAGTTACAAAGATACTCCTTGCTTATTTTACATAGATATCCGAATACTGTCCAAGTACTCTTGTGTACTTTATTAATTTAAGTACTTTTAACGACCCATAGTGAATCTAAGATATCTCTTTGCCCATAAAACTAACTCTTTGCACTGAAATAGTTATATAATCAATAGGTTACTACTACAGCAATAAAACGTAGTCGGGCGACGAACTGTGTCCAGTAGGTGTATAAATATTGTGACAATAAACATGTCACGGTTCACGGTCGCAGCATGTAAACAACACACCTACTACGATTTTAGTACTTAAGTCGAGCTGTAAATATTTCGAACTAATTCACTGTGTCAACTATAGCTTTTGTGATGCCAAATAGGTAAAAAAATTGACAACGTAGTAGTATTTAATACGCAGTAATATTCTGGAAGAGTCCCGATGCACCAGCCTTTTCCAGTAAGTTTAACACTAGTAATAGCCGGTTCGTTGAAAAGCTCTTTCGCACATCATGATGACATTTTCAACATTACAGACAACGGTCAACACGACGAAGAAGATGATCCAATTCCTATCGCATGCCGAGCATTGTTGCTTGATCATACCGATCCAGCACTGCAAAAGGCCAATCGGCCAAAGGCCATGCAACATGGAATAGTTGCTAGTATCAAAGGGTTCGAGCCGCAAAATGTAATGAAGACGTACATTCGGTTGCTACATCAGTAGATCGGATTGCTTTTCAGCTAACTGTGCCCAGAACCTGCAGTTTACTTGGAGCTACCGACGACGATACCGTGAATGCGGTGAAGTTTTGGGCAAACAGAAACACTATCGTGCCATCGACATGAAGAAGCCCCCCCCCCCCAGTACAACTGTTTAGTCGACATTCATACCGACCGTCAACCTACCTATATTTGGTGTTTCTCTCTTTTTGACCTTATGATATAAGCTCAACACACCACAGAGAGCACCTAAACAAACAGAATACGACATACGTGGATGTTTAAACATTGAAATTGTTGCTAGAATCGTACCTAAAGTTAATGGTATTGCTAATCCGATTACTCGATCAAATTGCCTACTGCCATAATTTTAATACGGCTTATAACAAACTCACTAGAACTGTTTCGTTCACATTCATAATCTATACATATTATAAATTAAAGTCGCTTTTCGTGTCCGTGTTGTTCACCTAACTAAAGTACGCAACGGATTTTGATGCGGTTTTCACCACCATTTAGTTTTATTTCCGGAAAGTTTATAAATATAAAACATTAATATTAAACTTACACATAATTAAGAAACCTCCAAGTTTTGTCACGTCGTAAAAACCATGCGAAGCGGGGACGGGTGGTTAGAAATATATATTATTTGTCATTTCTCTCTCTCTCTTGTCCTTATGATATAAGCTCAGTACACCGCAGAGAGCACCTAAACAAACAGCGCAGTACATACGTGTAGATGTCCGTGGACAGATCGAGATCAACAGTAAATAACCACCGCCAGAGACGGAGGGCTTCCTGCCTTCTGACACTTAATGTGAGCGCCAGGGCCGGACTCAGAACGGAAATATGTAATAATAGGCCGCGTTACGTCAAATAGTGGGGAACAGAGAGTAATGATTATTGTAATCGTTATTGTTGCTCCTGTTTTGGTTTTTAAGTTATGGCTTTGTTTGTGTAATTTAGGTTTTGGAAGGAAATAGGGAGATCTATGCCTAGTAGTTGTCTGGCTTTGCGTGAAATTACGATGTAACTATTATATCTATTTGTGCTAATATATATAAGGTTTCACTCTTGGCCACGCCTAGGTACATTGTTTGGTATACTCAATCAGTTGAGGTAACATTTACACTCAGAGGCGAATTACTCAAAATAGCTTTTGGACTTTTTTTTAACAAACTGAGACAAACTAATAAATCACAATTCACAAAAATCGATCTATGAGACGTATTTTGATGTCTAATAGCAGCTCTTTTTGCAAACAAGATTTACTTCTGCCACTTCCTGAGAGACTCCAGCGTGTAATATCGCAGTAATTAGCGTGAATGAAGTGATTATGAGTGAGTGCGGGCCTGTGGCGGCTCGGGGCGGGCCGGCGCGCGGCGGGAAGGAAGCGAAGCGGCGCACACAATGCACGCCGCTTTCCTACTGCGACACTGTGCTGTGTGTGCTTAGCCTAATGTGCGATTAAGGCCAAGCGCACATTACAGCCGCAACCGGCCGTAGCGCAATGCATTTTCATGCAAAATGTGCTGTGCGGTGTCTGTAGAAAATATACGATATTGATGAAGGAGGATTTTCACAATGTGATGCGGTGAGGCGCGGCCCGCCCCAATCTGAAATAGCCTTAGCTGTTATTGATTAGTATGCTAGCGTTGGAAGAGGCTTATGCATGCCCTGGCTAGGCAAGACCTGGATACTTCAGCATATTAAAATAACTGCCAGTTCTTCAATTAAAGTCTATTGGCCAGCTAATTTTGTCGATGTTTAAACACCAAGAATACGAGAGGAGTCGATGTAAGAGTTTTACAAAAATTGTTTGATGATTGCCTTTGTTTGCTATGACTGACTGACTAAAGATTGCTTTTCGCTTTATGAGATCACCATTATTTTGCATACAAAAACTCTCAAAATTGTCTTTTCCAACGCCTAGTTATCAAGCTACTACGCAAAAACATATAGGCTATAAATACTACCGACATTTCAAAACTGTAACAGCACAGATCACCGACACTGTATCCAGGGATACAGTGTGTGTATCATTACCGACACAGTGTGTGTGTGTGTCGGTCCAGCGGTCTCGTATGATACCGCAGATAGATGGCCTCTCAGATACCGCCGCTCTGCACACATCTGCACATTATGTCTCCGCTTACCGACAATTGAAATATGTATATGTAGTAACTGACTGACGTAGTTAACTGAATAAATAGCTACATTTATTTTAAACTTAAAACCAGGGCAAGATTTACGTTTTGCTCTAGTGCTTTCGGCTGATCGATGCATTGATTTGACCTCAAGTTATTTGCGTAGGAAACAAACATTATGACTTTGTGAAATCGAAAGGTCCAGAAAAAAGAAAAGGTGAAAGTCCTCGTCCAACTTCAAGATACCTTTCCGTCGAACCCAATTTTTAATCTTTCTCTGCCAATTTAATTAATTAAAAGTTATTCAAACTCTAAACGAGTTATACAATCGTGAATAAACCCAAATTTCAAGCAAATAGGGTTAAGTCAATTTAAAACTAGGGATCGCTCACTATAATGGTATAATATTGGATCATTTATAACTGGTTTCAAAGCAGATGTACCCCGCATAGTAGCTATAGTTATTACTTGTATTAATCATCGCAAAACCACCGAATTTGGTCTGCCTTAATTGAAACACAAATAGCTAGGTGTGATTGGAGCGATGGCGAGATTAAACTAGTTCAAACCGGTTTAAAGCCCCGACAAAGGGTGCGAATGCTAAAAGGTCGAGTGGACCTTAAGGCGTTTTTACATGAACTCGAAGATTTACCAGTTTGGAACCGAACTGTTGCAAAACTGTGACTTATGAATAATTAATATACTTTAAGTTGTCTTAGCTAGATAAACGTTTTGTTCAATTCAAGTCGGGATCTGTATTGATAATAGATCCAGCGTGAATATTAATTATAATTCCTGGAGTCGACGAACTGTAATGTTGTGAATCAAACACATCATAGAGATACGGAAATAATCTAATCATGCGTGGGGAGTAATTCACACGAGATCCGTATTTAATATGAAATGTTATGCGAATTATGGAAGAGCACAAAAGTGTTAATAGCCTTACTTATAATACAAAATTAGCAACAAACGTAACTAGTTTGAGGTCCAAACAAAAATGATCTCAACCACTCAAAATTAACGAGTAATCCTTCCACACAAACGGCTGCCACTAAAACCTTTCTTGCGACTATAAAACGAGCTCAGTATAAACGTGGCTTTACCCTTGTTTTATTAGACCCTGCCCATAGATGGTCGGGTGTAATTCCTTCATACAAACGCGACCAGTGTCGAAGGCACCGCGCCTCGCTTTGTTCACTAAGAGGGTGGAAGGGGCTAAAAGCCCTGCTCTATACGCCGCCAACTTAATTGGAATCTTTTAAAGTTTACTTGGGCAATAAAGGAGTCTGAATTACTTAAGTACGTCGCTCGTACGACCGTGGATTTACCTTCAATGAACTTGTAACAGATGTTGGGATGTCTCGTGTTTTATGCGGGAGGAACGTTACATGCTGCTTAATAAAGCTGTTTGTTATCGTGATAGTTCGCGAATTATTGTTAATGATTCAATATTGTGGTGTTGCCTAGTTTATGAACGCTTTCATCGTTGTTTGAGCAGAGTTATTAGGCACTGCCTGGAGTTACGACCTGTTTACGCAGTAAACACATAGTGAGCACTTACTAAACTTCTTTTAAAAATGTTATACTCCCATCAAAGATATTAAAAATACTTAGGTAAAATCATTTATATCCTTAAAGCCATTTCATAAGAACCTCTTAGGATGTTAATGTCATTATGCCATCCATATTTTACTTACATCATATGAAAATACCTTAAAAATTAATTCACCTCTCCGTAATTTCATATTGATGACGTCGTAAGCTTACTTAAATACAAACTCTTGGCACACAATACGTAGATGTTATTTCGATTGCCGCTTATTTTCGAGTTTGGGCCGTGCAATAACTGGCTCTTGTATTATTCATCGACCAATTATTGTAAAAGCAGTTTTCTGTTTCTTCCGTTCAGTTCTTGGCTCCGAGAGGCAGGTGGAGTGGGCTTGTTTGGCTCAACAATTGGCTTCGGCCCTCTCAATGCCGTATTTTCATTATTGAATATTAGATCAAATGTCGTCGACGAGAAAATCTTGTTGTTAAGACCGAACCGTTGAACGGGAATGAATACCTTGTATTTATTATTTACGTTCCGCATTGAGTCCGTTCGGGTATTATTTTGCTTTTTATTAATATACTAGGATGGGGATCTTTATTGCTCTTGCGATGTTTTCTTTTATTTTGAGAATGTTCAAGCAATATGTATTTTGTCATCAATTTGTAATACGTAACGTGATTCCAACCTATCAACTTTCCAAATACAACAAACCACGGTCTATAACATCATTACGTTCCTGTGTAAAAGTTAAAATTAATTAGAGAACCCTATGAACACAATATATACTTTTCAACCGCACATAAAATATAGGTATAAAATAAATTCCGACAGACTAATGTAAGCACGATTACCCAAACGGAACACACAAGTAAAATAAATCGTAATGTATAAAGTTTGAAATTTTGTACTCATCGAGATTTGGGCACGGGAAGGGACACTGATTACATTGGCGGCCGAGAGTCCCGGGGGCCGCGGACTGTGAGGGTTCGTTAATACGAGCACATCCCTTTTATGTGAGTACGTCTGTCATGTGTGTGTATATGTGACAGTACTGCGCGACTATGTGGTTTAAAAATGTTGGATTTCTTATGTTCTTTAATTTTTTTTTGGTACTAGAGAAGTGCTAATCAGATTACTATGCTATAAAATCAAAATAAAAAACATTTATTCAAATTACACTTTTTGAACGTCAAAATTACCCAAGACAGTCCCCCAGTGCGTATGTCTGGGGCAACAAACTGTCCAGCAGCACAACTGTCTCTCATGGTAAAGTGACTCTGACACTCTTTTATAGGTACATAGTTCTACTCTAGCCTATGTTCAGCTTACTTCTTAGGTGGTACAAAAATAAAGGATACCTGACTTAAATATATCTAAAACCTTCAAACGTTAAAAGTTAAGCCTATTCACCTGTCACAAAAACTAACTAGCAAACGAAATTGATTACTCCCGGTCATTAGGACTCAATCTAAAATTAAACCCATTAATCAAAGACTGTCACTCATTACAATATTTTAATAATAAACGAAGGAGCATCAAGAGAGAAAGAGGAAAATTACTAGAAATATAAGGCTAGCTACAGACTAAAGGCTCGTTTAATTTGTGTAGCCTGTCGATATTGCAGTCCCGCGCACCCCGCGCTCCCCGGGATTAGAGCAGGCCTTATTTTATCTTTTTTTCCACGAGACCATGTAATAAGCCGAATTAATCCGCGACAGGACGCAGTGTTGGGACACGACAATAGGTTGGCGGTAATACCCGGTAATCCCCGCTCTATTACGGTAAAGTTTCAGTAATTTATAGTGTTAATTAGAGCGTCCATATTTTTCGCTAATTTGAGTTTAGTGGAGTTTAAATTAAAGTTAATAGGTTTGTTTCTTTATGATAAGTTTTTGCGGAACTGTGTGTAAGATTTGCGGTTGAGTGCGAAATATATTTAAATGGATAGTGAACTTCCTACATATCTAAAGCACACAAAAATATGGGATATTGAAATTTGTTTTCGACACCTTATTATTTATTCCTGTAAAATAGAGGATTTCAAAACAAATTGTCTATCAAAACACTACGACAATTAAGGATAACCGCTCCCGAGCCTTATTCTGCTGACCTCCTAATCTTAAAGCAATAAATACCAAATCCAGGAGTAGCAGGTGACCGCTGCCGCAAATTTCTTGCGGCTAATCCATACTAAAACACTTCGCGATGATAAATGATAGCTAGCTTTAACAACCTCCGTTTTAGGTTTCAACTTTTATTTATTAATTAATTAAGAAAAACGCCACTTGACCCCGTGGGATGCGCCGGCTATATTTTGCTTGGATCAACTTACTTTTATGATATCGGTTAAGTTTCGTGGGATTAGAATTGGTTAAGATTTTTTTAATTTATTAATGTTGTGTAAATATATTTCGTCTTACAATTTTTTCAGAAATTTTAGACACATTTAAGATAATATATTATTTACCTATTTATTTATAAATCTCTTTTTACTATTACAATCGTAGATGAA
Organism: Brachylomia viminalis; assembly: GCA_937001585.2. Lineage (NCBI taxonomy): Eukaryota > Metazoa > Arthropoda > Insecta > Lepidoptera > Noctuidae > Brachylomia > Brachylomia viminalis. The sequence goes on along the minus strand of OW443302.2, from coordinate 3,709,546 downwards.
TCAAAGGTCGCATGAAGTTAGTGGGGAATTATTGCTCATTGCTTTATAAATACAAAGGTACCTAGAATTTTCATTTCAAGGTACATAATTAGGTTGAAGAATCCGTTTAATTCATTCAGGTATTTTGGTAACAGATAATATTATCACTCTCTTTGCAGAACGTTCTATTAAACGATTCTTGGCAATAATCTTTTTTACACTCTTTACAGATGAAATTAAGGTTTCCTTAAATCTTACTATAAAATTATTCCTGCACTGAAACAAATAGCCCCCAAAGGCTTGGCAAAAACAACATCTCGTAATTTATCTGGCCTATACGTCATGTGATTGGGGCAAGCAAACAACACAATCAGTCCCGCGGAGGTTCGTATAAATCATTCGCATATCAAATATCGAATCGAATCACACGCCGCGCCTTTGATTGTGTGCTTACTAGAAGGGGTACTTCACTAGTAGTCGCCCTTAGGTCATCATTATATATTATAAAACAAAGTCCCCCCGCCGCGTCTGTCTATCTGAAGGCGATGAACTCAAAAACTACCGAACGGATTTTGATACAGTTTTCACCAATGGACGGAGTGATTCATGAGAAAAGTTAAGGTGTATGATCCATTGATGTTTTGTGTAAGTTGGCTGAAATATGACGATGATTGTTGAAGATGTCGGAAAAAATCTTGCCAGCTGGGAGCTTTACTGGCGTGCGCCGCGTAAATCAATAGAGTTTAAATATGAAAACAATGGGGATATTTTCCGCCATCCACGCGGGCGAAGCTGCGGACAAAAGCTAGTAACGGATAAGACATATATTTGGTTAAGAGTTGAAATTAAAATGTTAGGTTATATGATAGTGGTTGGTCTCAATTTTTATATTTTGTTGCATTTCATCTTAATAACAGTAGAAGAAAGTGAAGAAAGGATAGTTTAAGCGGAGCATCTAAGTGTGACTGCAAAAAGCTATATCTAAGTATTATCTAGAACTTGATGCTGATCTACCTACTAACTGTTTAGCTTAGATTTAACATTTGGTTAGATAAACAACAGCAAACCATACTCAATGAACAATAGGGTATTTTCTTGAAAAAAGCAAATTTTCACAAAATCATTACACTATAAGAGATTCTGAAACAAAAAGAACACCGCAAAAATCTATTATTCATCAATTCAGGCACACGCATCATTCGTTTACGGTCACCACACGTCATATGTCTCGCCCGTCTCTCAGACGTACACACAAATTACATTATCAATAATATTGTTGATGCGTACTCGCACAGAAAAGACCGGTAATATTAGAGTGGGCGAACCGTGAAAGTCACGGCGAAATAGTGATGTGATCGGTTATTATCGATGTCGAATGAAGGATCGGGATGGAAATATTCTGACAAATTAAAAAGATATTTTTTTAAAACTAAATGTACATAGTTGTATCTGCATTTAGGTATGGTAAATGAACAAGTAGCGGGAAGGCCAATCTACAGACCATTCCCTTCAAGTCGTTGCCGTAGCAATCCATCTTCCTCTTACATTCTGCACAATCTCCTAAAAAGGATGAAAATAATTCAGAGGCCCAGATGTGCTGGACATGTTGTTAAATATAAGACGAATAGCCAATGTACTTGTGCGCGAACATGACACTTTATTATTTATTAATAAACTGGACGAAAAAATTCGGCCCAAATTCATCTACCTACTGTACCTGATGAATAAGATAAAAATATCTAGAGGCACAAACTATAGATATTTTCGTCTTACTCATTAGTCCCGAGGAATCATGATTATATATAATACCACTCAAAAACTCAACATTTAAAACTAAATAGGAGTAATCTATGTTTGTGAGAAACATCGATACCGCACCGTAGTATCGACAACCAAACACTAAAGAAAGACAAAAGAGGAGACATTATTTCCAGTAAGCCAGCAATCAGGACCGAGATATAATCTTGGAGTCGTATGATGAATGTGACTGGGACTGGTCCCGACTCTACTCGGATAGCTATTGATGACCATCACTCCCGGCTATCCCCTCCCTAGGGTATCAATATAGGGACAATGATGTCCTTCGGTTTGTTCTGCTTGCACACTGACCCCTATTTGACTCCCGGTTGGTATGTCAGTGGCCCAGATAAGGGGAATATTAAGCGGTCAAAAGTCAAGGATGCATTAATTATTTTTGTTACTGAATGAAACAATGAAGAATTAGCTTTAATCTAGATAGTTTAGATTTAGCTTTTTCTTTAAGTAATAAGTAAGTAAGTAATAAGTTTATTGATTCATAACGTGTGTGACAATATTTAGGTATGAGTTGAATGTCACTCTGAGGGTGTGTTTATACTTTTTTTTTATTTATTTTTACACACACACACACACACACTGTTGGTATTAATACATTTCACTTTTTTTAAAATTATATTTTTGTGTTTCACGAAATGTTGCCAATTTTTTTTTATTTTAACTTATGTCTTTATAATTTATGTTGTCCCACTGATTACTTACACGTAAGCATAGCTCGATATCAAAAACACCATAAAGCATCCATTAACAATTCATACCTATCACCACACTGGCTACATTTTAGCAGCCGTGTCTGCTGTCTGTGCCCGCAAATTGGATTCATTCGCCCATCAATACGGAGCGCCCACACTTTTCTAAGAACATTTTACCTGACGACGGAACCCGCCCAAGAAAATCGAGTTCTCTCTTCATTAGCCTCTACAACTTGCTAGGCGGGATTTTAAAAACTTTTTCATAAGGCGTTTAGGCCCAAGTCAAGTTTTCCATCAACAAAATTAAGGTACGCTCTTAATATCAAAACTTTGTCTTAATGGATTTGGAATTTTATATTTATTAGGCCTGCGCTCGCTGAGTGCACATCAAGTTACCAATTTGTGCTAAACGAAAGACTTTCGGGTTTGTTTTATTGTAAATCGGGATGTTATGAATTTGGTTTGGAGTTAGTTTGTGGCACTCAGGGTTGTTTACTGTTTATGTACGTTCTTTAGTATGTTAGTCGTGTTAAATGAAGTGAGTAGTTATGTTTAGAAGCACGAGAATTTTGGACGTCTATAACAAATCATTACTAATTTATTGGGTACTTATAAAATTCTTTAGGTATCGTTAGCATCATATATACAGCCATCTCGCAATACTTTCATTTGTTTTGTAAAATATATTTAAAAAGAAAATAATTTAAATTAATTATTGCTCATTTCAAGCAGAAAACATTTACATCTCATCAATGACAAATTGAATCATTACGGCCCGGCCACGACTTCTGTCGGCCACTGATCACCGCTGACTTTTATTGAGCACACCCAGTCCGCAGCGATCCACAGACCGATTCATTTTAACACCAAATTGAACACACGCCACTTCCAATTGGAAACAATGTCTCAGTTTAAATACCACTCATTTAACACTGAAATTATCTGGAGGGCGACAAACGACCCGGCGGCCATTAATTCAGCGGAGCAACTCGCTGCACTTTACTAGAAAAAACTCAAAAGAATCAAACAGCATTAACCGCTTAAGTTTCGCCGGGGGCGTCGCATCGCAAAACTCACTTTTAGCTCATTAATTTTCATCTTTTCGCGTACAACCTAACATAATTCACCCTTGAACGCTCCCATACTACGTGATAAGGGTACTTTTATAGTGGGCAACAGAGGAGCGCTCCGTTTTTATTAAATCTCGCGTCAAGTCGCTCGAGTGTCGACTACTGATAGCGACGCGCTGTTTATTTATAATACAACGCTTTTTCCGCTCAAAGTATTCCAGTTTTTTTTTCATCCATGTTGGTAGAGCCCGTAATACGTATTGTTTTCTTCTTTTCAAATGTAGGGACGCGTTAAAAACGTCTCTGTTGTAACAAAGGGTAGGGCACGAAGCGCTGACTGGCGCGCGCCGAACGGCCGCAGGAAGCGGCGTCGCATTAAGAGCGGACGCAGAAAATGACTGGACATCATAAATTCTGGATTCTTTAATTCACAAGTGATTTATATACACCCTTTAATTGTACGTATTAACGTTCCGTTTTTGTTTTAAACATTTAAACCGTCTGTGACGATGCGGAATTATGTGGCGTTATGTCGCGGATGCTATTTAGAGAGGTAGCCATGCGTGTGAACCGACACATAAATACCAATGTTTACCCCTGTTATACAATCCCTCCCCACTGGTATACAATCCTTCTGGATGAAATACTCGCTTCCAATAGCTCATGTATCATGCGAGTGCGTATGGAAAAATATGCCGACAAGCAGACGCCCAAATACATTCCAGTTGTTTTTACGGTAATAATAATGTATCAATCAATCAATCGGGAGACTCGCTGATATTGTGCCCCCCCCCCCGTATGTACCTGCTCCCTCATATTCTTATTACGGTCAGTGAGTTCGCTATAAGTTTTTTAATCATACTTTTCGTGCGGTCGCGAACTTCTGTTGAGACGTGGAGCCGTGATTTTCATAAGCAACGGTACGAACAGTCGAGATGATGTTTTCATTTATGTTACACGAACTCCTAATAAAAGAAATTAATCTCGTTGTTTTATAGTTTGTCAAAGTATTTTACAGCGACTGTTGTTGTTGTGTTTGTAGTTTTAGTAAGTTTTGTGTTTTGAACTGAACTATTTTCCTTATTTGAGATGAGATGTGACTGTGAAAACTTTACTTTTACCCTTGTATATTTGCTAACGATAGAGGTATTAATATAAGAGTACCTGCTACAATAGTCAACAACAAAGAATAATCCCACAAAAACACAAATTCTAAAAGCAAACGTGAAAATACAAAGCTGGCTAATTTCGTTATTTAAATTCTGCAAAAGTTAAAAAAGCAGTGCTTACAAAGGTAATATCATTGCAAAGTTGGGTAGATTATCGGGACACTACAGTTACCTCTCGATGATTGGCTCCAAATATCACGGGCTGAGATTTCGTGGCAAAGTGCTCTTTATTCGGAGCACCGCAGGCTTCCTCTTGTTATTCTATGCAAATGACAGGCCCCAGCCGAATGTAGACTAAACGGGCATTTCGGAGATTCGAGTTTTTATGCAAACAGACCTAAGTTATTCAAGTGCGCGCCTTTGCATGAAACTTGCATACAAAACTGGTTGAATGCGCTAACGTTTATGCGCTTACCGGCGGCGGCTTGTTTCTCTATTTTCTAGGAATTCTCTACACTGCTGAGGCTGTATTTCTAACTAAGTGTCACAGTTTTCCTTGATTTATTTATCAATTTAGTTAAACGGGTTTAAATATTTTCATCTGTGCCAGGATTGAATAAAAACTGTAATCTTTTTAACGAAGATCAACACCATATCAACCACCAGCAGCCGCGGACGGGTTGTTGTCTTAGAAGATATTCAAAAAGAATTTAAGAATTTTCACAATCCGAGGGCCGCTTGTTATAGCAAAATGAAAAGTAAATATTTTTGCATGTCTCGAAAGTTTTTAAAAAGCAAAAGAACTGAATACTGTTCTGCATACATTTGAAAATGAATTTAGAATGAATCTCTGAGTTTTCATTGTATCATAATAATGTTTTGTTTTATCTCATCTTCTGAGTATACAAAATATTAGAACGAAAGTTATTTCAATAAAAGTTTCTCAGGGAATTGAATAGATTCTTATAACTTACTAATCTGTCGAGTCTAGATCATTATAAACAAGGACATACAGATCTGGATCACCGTTCTGTATAAGATACGGTCGGCGGAACAACTAAGGAATTAGACACAAGCGCTGTTACGTAAAGCACGTACACACACACGCACCGTTCGTGAGTTACCGTATATTTTTGTAGTCGTCTTAACGTGTTAGTTGGCGCGTTGCCAGCGCGATGTGCCGTATCTTACCTAGTACCTTGATTAAATCAGATAGGTCCCGGAGTGGGAACAAACAAACGGTAAGGATATAAAACTGCTTGATGATTCGCAAATACACTGTGTTTTATTGAGCTGAGAAATAAATCTGAGTTGACGGATAACGATGTCTAGTTCATTAGAGGCAGTGCGTAGTATATTTGGGGACACATTGTGGGTAAGTAGACATATGCTAAGATTTAAATATCAATATAAATAACTTCATAACAGCCATAATGATATTACCATACCTAATAAGGTTACTGAGTTTTTTCAACACCAGTATGAAAAATATTCCAGATCATTCATTATGTTTACCTCATGACAGTTGTAGGATATTGCCAAAATATAATTTCTGAGCCTTTTATCAAAGAGAAAAAGTGGTGATTGAATCCATGCCGACAACAAGACGGTCATAAAATTCAAAAAGTCCTTAAGGACTTCTACTCGTCTGCGTCTGCCGTCTGACCACAGAAGAAACAAAGGCACGCAGGCACAGACGCTTCACATTAACTGAATATAATTGCTTAATGGCCTTTTATAGCACCCACGTACGTTTTATTCTTAGCCACGAGAACGACAGCTCCCATTTTGGAAGCTAAGTAGTGATCCCTCTCATGACCGTGAGTTTATTTTAGAACTGCTTTTGTCCCGAAATACAGTGAACACACTTTTAGTATTTGATACATTCGTTTCGTTACGTATACAAATAAATTACACTCTAAGTACGAATATAATAATAGGACTAGTAGGCGAATTATTCGTCTGTTCTCATACACAACTTCAAAGTTTGCATTTGCAGGTTGCTTAACTATCAAAATTCATTCCCACGACAATTCATTCGTTCATTCGAACGAACATAAAATTAATATAATACAATACTTATACAAAATAATTCGCATTTCAATCTGGGCGAACGTCTATGCCATAGATTGGCGCACTAACGACTGAATAATTGCACAATGATCCCTATTACAAATGCAAAAATGAGGATCCCTGATGCATACATAATGCTCTCTCGTGGCGTGGTCCGAGTTATGGGAATACCTATCCTTATGACTTTTTTCCGCTGACCTTTTTTGTACCTTTAAATGTTGTTGTTAATTAAGGCTAACTAGCATTAATAGGCGCAGGTAATTATCGACGATAGTTATCGTCAAATTACTTGCGCCTTAATATTACTAGAAATTACGTCAATGCGATATACAGTAGCGTCATTCTAGCAATTTGTCTGCCAGACGTGATTATTATGGTAATAGGCAATGTGACCCTTCATTTGAAGGACCAAGTTCAATACTGAACGTTTACGTGTTGATATGATATTATGATTACAATCATAAGAATAAAATCTATTATCACAGATTACTGAATGAAAATGTCGCATTTTGACGCCTATTATAAAGTAACGAGATGGTCCTTACACGACTTTATACATTTAGGCTGTACAATCAAACAATTTCCATTATAAAAATCTAGATTAAACAAACCGACTCGTTTAATTTCCGCGCGGTTATTTACAAGTAACTTGCGCCACGGCCGGTCTGCGATGGCGGCGCTCCGGCAAACATCCCGGCGGTAATGACTGGACCAACAGACATCTGCATACGGCCTCCGCCTGAGAAATGCCCTTCAACCCTCCGCAGCCAGCAGCCATGCACTTCCACTGAATTTATTAACAGAGCCCGCTCTTGTCAGAATACCATTAGTATTTTTACGAATTTTAGCCGAAGGTTTTTTTGTATTTTTCGGATCTTTAAGCAAACGTTTTACGAAAGTGCTGTTAACAAGTTTCAGGGACCTTTATGGAAGTGGCGTTGAGTAGTTCGGGGATTTTATTGAAAGAGCTCTTGTCCTACATTTTTGTATTCGACGTGCTTTTGTATCAGTGGGTTTTTTGTGGCGACTTTGACAAAGGTTGGTACAATGATAAGGTATTTAGTTCTTTGTTATATTATTCAACACTGTTCGCTTTTATGTTTGTTTCGTTCTATCGATGACAATGTTAAGACCTTGAATAAGTCATCAAAAGTTCGTGTAACGTAATGATATAAATCCTATTGTTAAACACGTTCTGAAAAAACTGTCAACCCAATCTTGTAACTTTATCCAAAATACGTTCCGTTTCTGAGAACATGTTCCATTTTACACTGCACATTTTTCGTCCCCGTATTACCATACTGAAACAAAGTTGCCAATTCCCTTTATTTTGCAGCACGTGATCATATTCCGCGTTGTCGAAGCGTGCCGTCGTGCCGGGTCGTGCCGGGTCGTGCCGGAGAGCCGGAACTCTAATCAAGGCTTCGTCACGCCGGACAGGCCGTGCCGGTCCGGTGTCTGCGGCCGGATAGGCAGCTAACCTGAAATGACTGGCGAAATTTGTTTCTTTGGCCGAGTGTGTGATTTAGGTGAGAGGCAGTGGGTTCGTTTCATGATTGGTTTTGTGTCTAAGTATGAGAAGCCTATGACGAATGGTTGACGTCATAATCGATGTGTCTGCTTTTGCATGACATGCTTTTCATGACTTCATGGCATTTCATTAGATATTAAACAAAATTACACAAGTATTTATAACACTTTTTGTAAGAGAATTTTCATGTCTGTTTATAACATACACTCAAATTGCCAAATTCTCTGCCAAGTAAAGTGCTTAAAACTCACTGTATGGTAACTAAGGCCAGGTTCAACAACGTTTACGGCTCATACAATGCCTCACGTATCACAACCAGTTCATGAACACATGACGACACACGCCTCGTGTACCCCCACCCCAATGCGTAACAATACCAATCTCCACTTCACCAAAAACTGCCATCTCAAAATCTACACATTCAAATAAGCTCATAGCGCAAACTTCTCGCTCGCTCAATAAACTATGCATTTATGTATTCGCTTAATTACCAGCACAGCGTGTTCTGGGGTAGGCAGAGAGGTCGGCACGTAATGGTATGCGTGAGCCCCCGGATAATTAGCCTTTGTTACTCTATGTTAATAGAGTTATACTGTATTTCCATATTGATCTGTGGGTTGTAAGAAAAACAGTGAATCAGCTGTTGTTCTCATAGAAAGATCGTGGGCTATAGGGTAGTGATATTTTATTATTGTAATGAGAGTTCTTTGGTGACTAAGACTTAGGGCACATACAATGTAGTTATGTAGTAACTAAGTACGTGTATTCACTTACTGAAAGCTGTTATTTTTCTTATGTAAATATTCTGAGTGAATATTTTACCAATAAGTTATTACACCTCACAAAAAACGCTGACGAAAGCGGAGATAAAGTAAAAACACAATTGCCATCAAATTCAAACGTTCAGAGAGTCGAGAGCGTCAATTTCATGTTATTATCGCGTCTCATACTCGTAACAAGTTGAAACACAAAAACCAGATCCGAGCGAACAGCTTACACGACAGTCAATCTGTTCCCGACAGCCCGCTTCCGAGCCATCGGGGACCCATTACGATGATTCCATAGTCTCGATAAAGCGTTCTCGAATATTCGAGAAAGTCGATCGAAAATATTCTATCATTACCTTAAGTTGCGTAGTAAATCGTCGATTTCATCGCTAACTTTGATAATATTGGAGCGTTCTCGTTCACAATATGGAGGGCGAAGCACGTACGTCCCGGTGATACGTACATACATATGTAAATGTTTTCAATAAGGGTTCTGCCGACGCAAAGGGCTTCGCGGCGTATACAGATGATAATTCAGAGCATCATGGACTCGCTACCCACGCTTCACCATATTTTCACACTGAATTCTAGGTTACCTATAAATATGGTGTGGATATTTTCTAATGAGTTTTAGATGACGTTTGAGGTTCTACTAGGATTCAATATTGTTGACATTTTTCGTCTTATGTCAATATCAGTCAGTGCAACATCTATGCAAGTAACTAGAGTAAGTTTTGAAAACAACTTGTGAAGCTAGTTACTTGAGGTAAATTGACATAAGCGTTCATGAAACCAAAGTACCAATAATTTGACGACTGCAATGCTGCATACACTACACATAAAAATGCGATTCAGACCAAAAAAACCAGCCCACTAAAATAAAACGTAGCAACGAATCCGTAAGGCAGATAAATACGGCGGCGCACGGGAGGTACCTATGACAATAAAGTGTAGGCGTTATACCGAGCGCAATAATCTGCACCGGTCCTATCTGACTGTACTTTTACACGTAGAGATAGGTTTTGGGATGCCCTGATCTGAATTGTCTGAAAGTTGTAAAAAGAAAATAATTTATGATGAAAAGTAGAAAAAACATCAGATCTTAATCAAACTTGTCTCTTAAAAATATATAACACATATAATATATAAAATATTAAAAATATATACATAACGTAGGTAATGTAAAGTCAGGGAAATTTATTGCTAAGCAAATTGAGTACCAACTTAAATTGTCCGTATATTCAAATCACAACTGTCATTCTTAGACTCTGCAAATTGACGTAGGGTGTCAATTTGCAAAACAATTAATTACCCTGACTGTACCATATACGTAGCTACATGGGACTGTTTGGCAAAAGCAATTTTTTTTGTTGAAACCTTGCACTTTTAAGATATCCCGAATTTTAATTTACGTATTCGTAATTTCATATTAACAAATATAATGATTTATACGTAATTACATCTGGCTAGACTGCTGCTGAGATTTAAATCTCAACACACGTTTTCAATTTAATTTTTCTTTGTTTCCAGACGTTTCCCTTAATCTGTCCCGCAGTGTACAGCACAGGTGTGCGTCGCGACGTTTGTTACACGTTACAAATGTCATTGATCATTTTTCTAACTAAAATGTTCGTGCTTTTTGCGAAACAATAGTTATTTTTGAAGTTGTACGTGAATGTCTCTGTAAATCCTTTAAGTAAAACTATTATATTCTTTATCAAATAAACATGTTTCAAAGCAGCCATTAAAATAAAAATTTTGATTTTTTTAGTAGTTATTTAGCCTGCTTATTTTTTTTAAGTATTGCCACCTAACTCGTTCTAGACTGAACTCAAGCACAACATACATTACATTGCGTAATTTATTATATAATTCTTAGCTAACTTTATTTGATCGTAGACATAAAGCGTTAAAATATTGAAATGAAATAAATTGTTTATTTCTGTAAGTAGATCTTATAAGACACTTTTACACGTCAATATTTTAAAACTAGATGGCGCCGGCATTTCCTAGCTGACGAATCCCTGAGAAGAAATGCCGAAACAAACTCAGAGGTCATGGTCTCTTTTAAAGACCAAACATTGTATTATTAGGATTTTATGTGAGTCTTACAATGCAGGGCCATGTCGAGAAGGGCTTTTTTGATCCCCGGTCAAGTCAAACATTTGTGTGCATGAACATGTTTGTCTGACCTGTGTCTGGGTGTGTATATGTGTATAAGTATGTATATCAGTCATCAGGTTACCGTAGTACAGGTTCTTCTACCTAGTTCGGGACCTGAAGACCTTGTGTGGATGTTGTCTCATATTATTATTATGTTTGAAGAAAGAGGCATTGCAGCTTTGAGTTGACCTGTCCTAACAGACGGCATGCATGCATCAGTCATCGTGTAGCTCAACCCTACTTTGGGGAGCTCAACGACTCGTCACACGACGCTACCAGATCTGCAGGATATTTGCGTAGGCCGTATATAAAATACTCAAAACCGCCAGACAGCTATAAAGTCATGTATTCTATCTAGCCTGCATGGTACTTACATTCACAGTAAATTTTTTCTTTAAATATCATCAAAAATACTATAAGTTATGTCTCGTAAATCAATAATAATGATATTATTAGGTAATTAAGTTTAATAATTAAGTTCTAAAATGAATTATAAGACCGAAAATCTTCTGAACTACTTCAGCTATAGTCCAGTCAATAAAGAAGTTGTAGAGTGCGTGAGCAGGGACCTAAGCGATTCCTTCAGAAACTTGTTCAGGGTGCTTAGGAATCGAGCCGGAGTGGGGGCAGAGGACACAAAGTTCCCACTTTTGGGTTTTCCTTTTATCTCAAAAACGGTGCATCGAAGGGAAAAGTGTTCTTTTACCAAGTAATAGCTCATTAAATTTTCCAAAACTTTTATTCAGTACGCTTTTTCCGAATTTCCAACAGTTTCGAGCTACACGCTCCGGAAAAGTGAAAATTTTCGAAAAGAGTGGGCGTGGAAACCTGTAGGAAATACCTGGTGCCAATAACAACAGACGATTTACCAGCACCAGAGGTACTACTGAAAACGATATTTTGCCGCTGCACCAAAGATTGTGGTACTGGCAAATGTGGAAAACAATGCTGAACGGTTCTGCGGCGTGCCTTCACTGCCAAGGGACATGCATCAACGGCGTGTCTGTTGACGAGGACGACGATGAAGACAACATAGGGCCCCTTCAGCAAACCACCTACCACTGAGGATGAGGATGCCATGGAGAAAGAACCCTTTGCCAGGATCTTCACGGCCTAAGAGGATGAAAACGTAATTGACATATGTTTAAAATACAGATAATTGTTTAGACGATATGAAGGAATATTTGTTAAAAACCTTTTTATCGAAAATTTTCACTTTTCCGGAGCGTGTAGCTCAAAACGGTTGGAAATTTGAAAAAAAGGTACACAAAAAAAGTTGTAGAAAATTTTATGAGCTTTCATTTGATATTTAGAACACTTTTTCCTACGACGCACCGTTTTTGAGATAAACGTGAGAAACCCAAAAGTGGGAACTTTGTACCCCCCCCCCCCCCTATGTTCACTTCCTAAGCACCCTGAACAAGTTTCTGAAGGAAAACAAAATCGCTTAGGACCCCTTTCGGGCCATTCCTTGACTGAACTGCTATCTATTTTAATCAAGGTCATTTGATGCATAGGTTAACAACGCTGTCAACGGGTTGGTGCATGTTAGTGCCCAAATTGCACTACTGAATAGAAAAGCCGCTTATGCTGTAGTAATAATTTTCCAATTTAATTACATTGGACAGTTTAATCACTTAATAATTTAATTTCATATACAATTAGAGTTGAGGGACTCGATAAAAAATCACCACTCATGCATAATGCTGTCGATATTAAAATTCTAATTAAAATAATTGAATAAATCCAACGTTAAAGAGCTCAAAATTATAACTCTTAAAGCAAAGTAATATTACTCAGCCGCGAGACAGATACCTAAAGTCTAATTACTGTGCTACGAAAGTGAAGTAAGTTCGTAGCATTTAGTAGCATTTCGTAGCGACGTAGCAGCCCGCGTAGACAGTATAGCGAGCGTAGCATTTGTCTGTAATACATTTTGTGATGAGTTATGACTTAATTTTTAAGCTTGGAGTTTTCGGCAATTTAGTAAAGTGAACGTAAATATTAGAATATTAGGATTTTGAGTGTCACTTTTTCTTCAAAATGTTAAAAATAGAGGGATGTAAAAAGGTCCCGTACAGAATAACATATATTATTTTACTTAGACATTTATCTCTCTGTTTGCAAACAATAAATAGTTACGTTGATTGTGAATACAATTGTATAAATGGTGAGGTTCGTCCATCATGGGCCATTGTGTAACAGGCGCTTTCAAATTCTAGTCACCGAATATTATAAAATACTTTAAATAAAACGACCAAAAATATGAAACAGGCTAATAATTACCCGCAATATTCTATATTAATAGCCCGCTTTTAAACGAAGAGGGTATAATCTCAGCCATTGTAATCACAAAGCCATATAAATATTAGGTGCTTTAGTGAAAAGCCACAATTAACAATATAAAAGAATATCGTAAACACTGTAACATGTTTGATTATTTATTCAAGGAGGGTAGGAGATGAAATAAAACTGACTTTTGGATGTCTGATTCACGTTTTAATCATAACTAGAAACGTCATCTTTGGCAGGGATTTTTGAGGCTTCGCCGAAAGTATTTCTACGTACAAACGAGGCTTTATTAATTAATTTTTGTGTGGTGTACGGTTAGAATATCATAACACAACAAGACCCTTGTCTTCCCGAAGGGATGGGCAGAGGTATACCACCAGTACACCAACATGTTGCCAGTTATTTTTAAATCCCATGTAATAGGGGGCGAGCCTATTGCCATCACCGGGCACAACTCCAGGCTCCAGGCTGATACTGACAAATTCCAAACTCTCAAACTCAAATGGTCTTATTACAAAACAAAGTTTTTCTTTTGACATGGTTTAAACCATCGAGCCTGTTTTTGAAATAAGAACCTAACAGAAATCGAAATACACTTCTTATTACAAAACTGACAACTTGGTCTGGTCTTAGATTGTCTATTTTGTATTAAGAACTTTACTAAAGTAGGCACAAAGTTCCAAATACAAAAACTAAATCGAAGATTTAGGCTCGGGCTAAAGTTAGATCGTGTTTTGTAATAACACGGAAAGTATTTATTTCAAATAAACCAATTACAGGCACTTATGAATTGTCAAGGGGTCGGTCAGTCAAAATGATGAAGCTAGTTGCCCATTCCAAAGCGTAGTATGTAGGTACCTATGGAGAAGAACGGGCAAGAAACTTCATAGACACTCGTTCAAATTAAAATTTGTTACAAAAAAGTGGTTACATCATTCATGTTGAAATTATACATGTGAGAATGATGTAGAAAGACGTGCACGTTAAAAGCGTCCGTAATAAAAAGATAAAAACAATTTAGGAATTAAAATAAGCCGTGGCAGCTAAGTAATGACCAGTGCCTACTGACGGCGCCCGTTCACGAACATGACGTATGGATCAGCACCATTCAGCTCAACAATTTTGAAGGGAACTCAATGATCCAATACACACGCCACCATCAGCGACACATTTGAGTGAGCATGACATACTCTCAGCCGCCAGGGCACATTCAAGTAAGTGAAAGACGATTCCAGATAGAAAAACCCATAACACGTTGCCCGACCTGGGAATCGCACCCAGGACCTCGTGCTCTGCAGTAACGCTTGCAATCACAACACCAACGAAGCAGTCTGAAAGGCGATCTGTAGCCGCCATTTTTGAGGCTTCGCCGAAAATATAGTATTTCCATGAAAAAAGGCTTTAATTAATTTTTGTGGGCCATTTGGTTAGAATATCATGTTTGTACATAAACGAGGTGGTCGGGTATCTTTGTGTGTAATTGGAATTGTTTTTGTGTTATTTTATAAAAATAATGAAGTTTTGTTATTGTCGGCTTTCTGCTCTGTTCACCGTAATAGGAATTCGTAATGTATATTATCATTTCGGTTTTTTTAGGTTGTTCATATGTACACTTATTATACATATATTTTATTAAAATGTACTACAATCCTTTGTTGAGTAAATAAATATGATTATATTATTATTATCATACCTAAGCTTACCTTTAAGTTTGATAGACAACAACAGTTCAGACACACATTATAAATGATTGTATTCATATTTGCATGCCACTGCTTAAGGCAAACGTGATGATCTGTTTTTATCTTTAGTTTTAACATCTCTGGCATGCTGACAACTTGTATTGTATGTATTGTACTCATGTTTGAGCAAATTAACCTTATCTTTAAAACCATAAATAAAAAAATAAAAAATCAAAATACATATAATTATGGCATAGTTCTAAAATAAGCGTACCAATCATCCTGCAATTAACAGCAACCTACCTACAAGTACAAGCAACTGTATAATACCCGCCGCATCAAACTCCACTCAAGGCTTAAGACCCTACATTTAGGCATTAAACTTGAGATATGTCCATAAAACAATAATGAGGTAATGTTGTCACGCTCACTCAGGTCGACAGAGGTGCGACATAGATTAAGCACGACAAACACGCTATGACAACAGACTCGTCACTTAATCGAATGACGCGTTACTGCGGAATTATTTCGTCACACAACGCGGTTTGACTGTCTACACCAGGCTCTGGTATAATAATGTTAGGTTGTGTCAGAGAGCTGTAAAGGGTACTGTGTTACGTCAAAACGGTGTGTTTGTTGTAGTTAATAACATAATATCACGCCGGTATCCTCGAAGGTTTGGGAAGATGTGTACACATTTCACCAGTTTTGTTTAAATCCCATTGAACAGGGGGCGCATGGAGGAAGACGAGACAGCAGCTCATGTGCTTCTTAACCGCCCGTTGGTCAAAGTAATTCGGTAACCCAGGTCAGAAACACTAAGTCGTTGCTGGCCTTCCTCGAGGAGCTGGGGTGGATCGAGTAATCGATTTTCCCACCCGTTCGCAAATTGCGTGCATTGACGTGGGGTTGCGGACACCAGCATGTATTACCTATTAACAGGGGGCGTATTGCCATCAATCGGACACTAATCCAGACTCTGGACGGTTATTGACAATTTCTAGGATCTCACGATGACAACGAGCTAGTTAGTAATAATTAATTATTAAACTTCAAAATCATAATCATCATCATTTCTGTTTGTCTGTTTTTGTGTAATATTGTGTGCTTTAACCTGGTTTAAATAAATTTATTTTCTTTCTTTTTTCTTTCTTTATACTAATCTTTGAGAAGTAAGTAAAATTATCTACTCTATCATTTTCTAAGCTTAATAATTACTTTAAAGTAAAACTCTGAAATCACTAAACGTTAGCTACGTTTAACGGGACTGTGTTCATATTTTACTCATACACTTGCAATGTTGTGTAACATTTTAGTTTGTTCAGAAATAACACAGAAAGTTAATTAATATTCGCTTTTATAAGCAACCGTTTTATGTAGTTGCATGGCTACGAGCATTCAAAATGCACACATATTAATCGAATCTAAACAACCGTAGTTGAAACACGTTGTATGTAAAAACCTCATTGAGAATCTGTTGACTCGCACATTAATAATGCGCGCACTCTCTTTTAATATAGTTACGTCGATACCTAAACAAATACCACGTCATCGTCGCGTCTTCATTTTAAAATACACGGGACGGTTTTAATAAGGGTCGTTTGACACTGTTTGTACTGGCGCGGGAAAATCTCTTAATTTTGCGCCCGCTTCGCCCCTAAGCTGGGTAAATAGTTTGCAGCGCCCTCTCACGGCGGTTATCGCAGCCTCCAAGTTTCGAGCGACCGCGGCTAATGTCCCTTTTGATATTTCTCCCCAAGAAAAATATAGTGTGGCCACTTATCTACCGAGTTGACTTAAATGTTTTACGCTATTTTAGTTTCAGAAGATTAATTTTGTTACGTTGAAAGACAAATTGCCGAAAAGTTTTAAGATCGCTCTAATTTGGATGTTTTAAAACACAAGTTGCGGAGAAATTAATGTAACATTTTTTGTAACAAATTGTTGAAGGTGACTAAATTAATTTCGAGCTCACTAGGTTTACTTTAGATAATAAGTACTTATGTTATACAGTTTAATTGAGTTTCTACATCGTACACTTTTGGTAACTTAATAACGTTAATAACATTTTTAATTCTCTAAAGATTATGAGATAAAGTGGAATGAATTTTCGTACATCCAGGTATCTACTCGTACTGTGTAATTTACGTCAAAGGTATAGCCGTACCTATGTTTTACTCAGGTGAAAGAGTGCCTCGATACGTTCAAGTGTGTCCAATAGTACATTGTTCACCGAGAGGAGAAAGTGACCGATTACCGTCGAGGGTGTCGTTTGAAACACCCGAGATCGGGAATCGCACTTTCTCTCGAGTGATACATAGTGCTTTATACTACACCTACGAGGAAAATAAAAAACTAAATCTTTACTAATTGAAATGGTGGCAATGGCGTCTGCAATTTTCACATGTTCTTTTTTCAAATTGTTTATCCTGCCGCCGCAGGGTCGCACTGCCAGCCCGACACCATCCAACACACAGCTAGTGGCCAGTGTCATTTTGCGAACTTGGAGATAAAAACTCACTGTAAAAACTTTTTGGCTTTTGATATTTAGGTTACCGGCGCATAGTCTTACCCAAAATTAAAAAAGAAAAACCACGTAAGAAATGGATTTTCATACACTTTTCTCTCCCGCTCAGATGCGTTTTCTCAACGCATATTTGTTCGATATGCAATGACGTACTTTCTACCGTAAATTTGATAAAGTATCAAGGTACTTTCCAAGCAGGTGTAGTATAAATTATATTTTTTTACTAAATTAATTTATTACCTACAACTGCTATTTGTGTAGGCTGTTTGTGCATGTGAGTTTAAATGTTTGTAAACGCACCCACGATACAGGAGAAATTCCTAGTGTGGGGCAACGTTTACAAAAAAAAAAAAAAAAAAACTCTTTGTACCTCACAGATATTTTTGGTTCAAGAAAGTGTGAAAGATCAATTATTACAATCTAACTCTGTTAACAATTCATTAATCGTAACAGCGGTATCTTATAAATGTACATTTCAGTACATACATATTTTATACTAGCGTTTGTCAGCGGCTTCACCCGCGTGGGCGTCGGAAATTATCCCATGAGAACGTGTTACCGGGACCAGAAGCCTATGTAACATCAGCTATCTGCCAGTGAAAGTCTTGTCAAAATCAGTACAGCCATTTCGCAGATTAGCCGGAACAAACCAGAGAGAGTGACAAAAAAAAATGTTTTAATACAGCATATTAAATTTACTTTCATATGCATTTAGAAAAAGCTGTTATTATGAAATTACAAACAGACACTCAAATTTTATTTATTTGTAAGTATGTATAGATAAAAAAGTACGTCCTTTTTTTTAAATCAAACTGCGCATGACGATGATGTTAAAAAAATCGTCTTAAACTTATAATAATCCACGGTTAACAACAATTGTACAGTGTATATTCGTCACCTAATATGTCAATATTGTCACACTTCTCCGTCTTATAAACATAGATAAGTATACCTTTAGCCATTACACCCCATGTAATATTATGGCCGAGTGAATACCTGTGGGTTCCCTACGTGAGATGACGGATACCTGGTTTTGTAGTAAAACTATTACGAATAGAGTAGAATGTCGTAATTAAGGAGTCATTAAACAACTTACTGCCTTCTGTCTACGTACTACCTTGCAGTAATTTTCGGATTAGTGTTAGAGTGTAGCTCTTTATTATGATTTAATATTGCCGAATATCTTTATATATATAATTCTTCTGTGTGTGTGTATGTGACTGAACTCCTCCTAAACGGCTGGACCGGTTTTGAATAAATGTTTTGTGTGTGTTCAAGTGGATTCGAAAATGGTTTAGATTCACAATTGGACCCGGTAGGTGGCGTTGTGTTCGAAAAAAATATAAAAAAATATATATACTTGAAGTTTTGGTTCTAGTATTTCGTGAATAGAGAGGTAAGTATGTCACATACTTTCACCGCAAAAAGGCATAAGGGGGTCACACTGGAAGTTTTTCGAATAGGCTAGTAAGAAAAGCAGCCGATGAAGAATTCATTTAAAAATCGAATTAGGAACTCTATGGGAATCTGTAGATGTGTAATGAATTCATATGTCATTTGTTTTTACAAATTGGCGGCAATTTTACAATGGTTTTGGTTTCTACATAGTGTCTGTCGTGCGTCGAAATGGATTTGCCTAGAGAAAATTTTCGTGCAATGATTTATTACGACTGTCGTTGCGGTCTTATCCAACAACAATATTACGATAGACTTCGATTAGCACTTCATGACGAAGCCCCATCCCGTGCCACTGTTTATAACTGGTTTAATAAGTTTAAAGGTGGTCGAAGCAAACACACTGAAGATTCGCGAAAAGGACGTCCTTCTAAGACGACTACTGAAGATAACGTGGGTGCTGCGCGGCTGATGATAGAAGCTGATAGAAGGGTGACACAGATTCGTGAAGCTTTAGGCATTGGAATGAGTCAAGTACAAAAGTCTTACATGAACATTTAGCCACCAGAAAGCTGTGTAACTAGATGGATACCTCATAATTTGACGGAATATCAATAACGCCGTCGTTTGGATTGGTGCCGCTCAATGTTTGACAAGTGTGATGGAGGTGACATCGTCACAGATGACGAAAGCTGGAAATATTGTTACGAACCCGAAACCAAAAGACAATCTGTGCAATGGATGTTTCCATTCCAAGATATACCGACAAAAGTAAAGAAGGGCAGAAGTCAAGGGAAAAAGATGATTACCTCATTCTTTGGACGGACGGGTCGTTTCGAAGAAACTGTCCTAGAAGATAAAAAGACGGTTACTGCAGATTGATATGTCAGTCATTGCTTACCAGTTGTCTTGGAAAATGTTAGACGGCAGCGCCCAAGAAGTAGGATCCTCCTCCATGACGACAACGCTCCAGCTCACTCCGCCAGACGGACTATCGAATATTTGTTTATCGAAAGGGTCGAGTTAGTAATTTATCCTCCTTACAGTTCTGATTTTGCACCTTGTGACGTTTACGTATTTCCAAAAATAAAAGATAAACTTAGAGGAATTCGTTTTATGAACCCTGAAGATGCCGTGGCTGCGTTTGAAAAAGGCGTGAAAGAAATCCCTAAAGAAGAGTGGGCCCACTGCTTCAGTCAATGGTTCCATCGCATGTGACGTTGCTTAGAAAGGAACGGAGACTACTTCGAAAAGCAATAAAAATATTATTAGGCTTCTACATCATTCCGTTTCTTATTTTCTAAAAACTTTCAGTGTGACCCACGTATTATGTTATATGCAAAGCCTCTACACAGGTAAATCTCAAATCCAATATCAGAATGACTACAATAAGAAGCACTTCAAAAACTCAAAGCGAAAGAATACGATGATATATTATTATTATGCTCATGCTCGTATAATAAGCTTCCGTTTCTGTGGTCTGAGGGCGCCATATTGTGAGCCTGAAGCACTAGAAATTTTCTGTTAATAAGGTCCGCGCAAGCTCCGCTGCCGCTGGGCCAATTATGAAAAACAACAGTGTACGCTGACCTCCAAACTTGGACAAATTGTTTATGTTGAAGATCCCCGTTTATTTTACGTGAGTTTATGCTCGCGGTGTTTTTTGAGTTCGGTTACATTCTTTGATTTTATGCAAGATGTTAATGTGGTATACTGGGAAATAAGGAACGTCCTATAATTAATAAATAATTCATAATAAGAGACAACATCCACACAAGGTCTTCAGGTCCCGAACTAGGTAGAGCCTGTACTACGGTAACCTAATGACTGATATACATACTTATATACATATATACACCCAGACACAGGTCAGACATGTTCATGCACACAAATGTTTGACTTGTCCGGGGATCAAACCCGGGACCAGCGGCTCAGAAGGCAAGGTCGCTACCAACTGCACCAACTGGTCAGTCAAATAATAATAATAGTAATTATATTGATATTTGAGAGTTGTACTACTAAATGGTCCAGTAGCCATCATACTAACTTCGTAAAAATCTTTAGTAAAAACATGAGAAACCCTTTACTGCTACTCATAAATATAAAATACTTTTATTTTTCCGTTCCTAAACATCAAAATTATCTACTCTCATATATATGCGAAACAAATAAGGTCAAAGTAGGAAGGATACTCCTGTATCACAAATGAGGTTGCGACCAAAAGATAAAAGGTATAATGCACACGACCTTGTGTAAGATTATCTGAACCCACAGACAGATTTGAATGATTTTTTTACGTTGCTGCTATGAAAAGGCAGTCTGAAGGGGTATTTTATTTATTCAGATTCTTTGTTATTGGGACCGGGAGAGCCAAATGAAGAAGAAATTAATTTACCTTAGCTTTACCTTGAGTGTGTTAATGTTGCCAAGAGTTAATTCTGACAGAATTGTATGCAAGAGCAAATATCTAAATGAATTCGCTTTTCAACTCATTTTTATTTACACATGTAGAACTTTAGTATAGTTTCTTGTAATTTACTTATCCTCTGCCCCGTCATTTTCAATTAGCTTGTCAAGTTAAGCCATTGTAAACTAAAACAAAGTTATCGAACTAATTACTTTCGTAACACAATTTAAAAGTAAAGCAGTCAGACACTTCACCACGGTCAAACAATACAGACAAAATTGGAAAACTAAATAGAATAGCTAAAAATAAGGACTTCGAAATTTGTACAACGAAATACGTTTTCAAACGAAACGCCATACAAGTCAATCAATATTTGTACAGAATACAAGACTAGAGGTAGAGAGGGCCAGACAAAAACGTCATTAGGAGGAGTTGAGAGCAAATCCGGGGGGCGGGAGAGAGCGAGCTTTTGTGTCGTCGCTCGGCAAAAGGAATTATCGAGCTCACCGAGTGCCCGCCGAATTTCTATTCTGACTCCAACAAAACCTCACTCGAACTGACTGTGTTCGGCTTGTCAACGGTCCAATGCTAGTTTGCACTTGATTACAGAACACCATTTTTACTATATTCAGGAATATGTAGTCAGTCCTTTATGTCGGCTCTGAATTTATTAAGTCATATTTGGTTTCCGTGGGAAATCTATTCATTAAAAAGGTTCCTTATGATTATTATGTTCCATTCCTAGAATGATATAGTATATCTACTTAGCTTGAAATGCAACCAATCCAATTATAACTCAATTGCATAACATGTCCAGAAGAGGACAGCGTCGCGGTGAGTGGAATGATTAATGAATATTAGATTGCTATTAATCAAAGTGCTCTGTTTAAATGTAACAAAATACATTCGCAATCAAATTGTGACTGATTACGAATTGATTGAAAATTATTATGACGATTTATTTTGTGATCAGCGTAGCAATTAAATTTATTGCTATTCAGTGGTCGGCGAATAAAGTTCAAACCAGACTGATTTAATATCATAATGGCCGGTATATTATGCGGTGAAATAAGCAAAGGACGGCTTCTTTCATTTGGTGGGTCGCATTTACCCCAAGTTACCGTTGGTAACAATTAATATAAGTGGATTCCTGTCGAGGGTAAGCGAGGGTAAGTTGTATGGTTCCTAATTACAATTTGCTGAAACACGTGTAGTAGGATTATGTTATGAGCAGTATAGAGGAAGTTTTTATTGGCGATACATAGGTACTGTAATGAATTGTATAGAATATGGTTGTAATGTAGTAGACATAATATCGTTAAGGCGTCCAAGTACGTAAAACAAGTCTAGAACGGACATAGAATAACCTTCGCTTTCTTTTTGCAGGTTCAACTTTAAATGATGTAAAAGCAAACGAGAACAAAAGCAATATAACTGCGAGAACATTAATTAAGGACATTAACTCAAAGATTATTCAAGAGATTAGCAAAAACGAATCGATTATTCGAATTAATGAGTATCGATGTTTTATTCTCGGCGTAGGCACCGGCGGGCGTCCGACAGAGCCACTAATTAAAAAGTTAAACTGCTGGGTCGGACAGTCGATTTTACCACTTTTTGCCAAAACCGAACTTCACTATATATTTACAACTCTGTATGCATTTTGTTATGGTACAAATTCGTATATTAAAACGAAGCAATCGTTTTTAATACACGAATTTGTACTTATTTAATTGGTTCATGTAATGTAAAGATCGAAGGAAAGTTAATTAGATAGGAAAAGGGTTACTTAATTTGAATTTAATTGAGTGCGAAGCCGTGAACGTGGGAAGGAACACGATAATTAGCGAATAAAAACATTATTTCTAACAGAACAGACAGCTGTGCTACTGTGGAGTTTGTTGCGCCACTTCTTCCCAGCTAAAGCACTAGGAAGTGGTGAAGGGCTGGCGTCTTGGGGGAGTGTCTTATGTAATTTTGACGTTCCAAATGCTGATTGTCAGCCTAGTTTGAATACATGACTTTTGATCTTCTCAAATAGGAATGAACTTCGTTTTTAAATAAATTATACTGCTGTTACTGCTTTATATCTTTATTGACACCAAAAATTTTCTTACAAATATGTAATTATTTGTAAGAAAATCCGGTATATAGAATTCGATAATCGCAAAGAGAACTAAATTATTCATCAATTATTTTCCTTCATTGTTGCAGTTTTAGATATACTAATTTCGTGTATTAACTGTAGTTATTTTGAATACATACTTTTTCATAAATCGTTTGTGAGTTTCCACAAAATTCTGACATACTCGTACGTAGTCACACGAACATATTTTCTTCATCATTTACTCCAAAACCCAGGCTTACATAACCCCATATCATTATTATGCTCAACTTGACCTCCGCACAGGCTCACAGAAACCTTTACGAGACTGAATCAATTTCATCCCGGAGACATCTTTTTACGATCATGTGGAGGTATGAAAAGGTCAGATTCCTTTCTTAAAAACTAAATATAGACGCTTCACAAACTTGAGCCTGCCCTATAGAGGTTTTATTGTGGGGCCGTTAAAAAAATAGAAATAAAAGGTTATTCAATTTTAGTAGTGTAATGTACTTATTTATTGGAAGAGTGGTTAAATGGTTTTTGCACAAAACAAGCTTACGTTATAAATTACATTATGTGACGTGTGTGTGTGTGTTCGTGTGTGTGGTGTGTGTGTGTGTGTGTGTTCGTGTGGTGTGTGTGTGTGTGTGTGTTGACAGAAAGAAGAGATGTATTAAATTATAAATAAAACAAGTATTTTACGTTTTGTGGTCGGGTTGTTTTACACACACTCGTTTAGGAAAATAAAGAAATTATTTCTCTATTTATAAAAGATTGACGTTAAACTATACTCAAGCATGGCCCACTGTATAAACGAGTCCCTGCCTCATCAATCTCAAATCAGCACAATCTTTATTGTAGTGTATCAGGGTTGCGTGAAGCCACGGCTCACTCTGTTTGCGTTAGTTCACTAACTATTCTATCAGCGTACGTACGTAGGCGAATAACTCAATGCTTTGTCGACGTGTGACGTGTCTTAAACACGAGCGACAGCGGGAGCGGGGAAGGTCATTGCCGTCCTGATAAACGAATACTAGGAGAACTGTATTCGTACCACGTGGAAATCATCGTGTAATCAAATCAACTAATTGGCAAGGTACAGTCAGGGCAATTCATTGTTTTTTTTTTTTTTTTTTTTCTTTATTTATTATTAGGGACATTTATACAATTGTATATGCCAGTCCCATCGGACCTTATATCGTAATAGTACTTCTTACTTAATAATAAACAAACTTATTGAACCTTATAGCGCAAAACGTAATAATACAAAGTTAAATAAACTATAAGCAGCTCCGGAGTTAGGTGTCGACAAAATATGATGGAACATACAAACATCGTTCACATTTATCTTGAGCTCTGTAACTAAATCCTGTCTAGCAGACTGAAATCTGACACACTCCGTCAGTAAATGTAAAACAATTCATTGTTAAGCAAATTAAGACCATACGTCAATTGACCATGTTATAGCCACGCAACAGTTATAATTAATCTATACTGACAATTTAATTTGGTGTATAGTCAATTTGCTTAGCAAGTTATTTCCCGGACTTAACATACTGTCTATGCTATAAGGAATACCATTCATTTGAATAACATTCAATAGGGCTTCACTTGCTTATCGAAGGCTGCCGGAGATTTGAACTCGAAATACCGACAACTCATTCCTGATTTGATCGCGGCAAGCTTCCTTAAGCTTGTAAATGAACAAAAATTTAGTTCCTACCAATTTGTCCCCGAGATAAGGGTAGAAAAATATAGGAAGTTAAATAAAAATGTGACGAAGAACTCTCGCAGAGTAGTTTATTGAAAGTGAATAAGTTATTTCCGTTGAAAAATGTTTGTTAATAGTTTGATGCTGGAGATAAGGACGGAAGCTGGGGAATTGGCTTAGGACCAAAGCATTTGAACGTTAGAATGAGTTGGTTTTGATTTACTCGGCGTTAAATGGTCCTGTGGCGATGAGGCTTAGCCTAGACTATCTTATTTCTATTTTGTCAGTAATAACAATAGGTTTCATCACCAATCTTTATTCAAATCTTTTTTTTTTGACTTAATTCTTGACTTTGACAGTAGTACACGAACAGGAACTCTGTGAGGGACTGGAGCCTGAGATAGGTTTATACAAAAACCTGTATTACATTATCATGAGCTTGTATGTCATTCACAAAAAAGTGTGCACGAATACAACGTTTTGGTCCTAATGAACTTGGTCCTTTATGAACTGTCAAATCCACCGCGGTCTCTCATGACTTGTCGTCCGATAATGTGGTTGCGTGCTTACCGGCATAGTTTGACTTCCGTGCAGGCTCGTGATGGCCGCCTGCGCCTCTTGGTGGGAGCTGAACTTTACGAACGCACAACCTGTAACAATAGATCCAGCGTTATATGAGGGGTACACCTTACAGTTTGTTAATGAAGAGAGCGATGTATGATGATGTGAGAATGTCTTAAACGTTAATAATAAAAATGGTACAGGTAGATTGTGATGCACGTTCTTAAAATAACATTTAGTAGGTATAGTAACGATTAGTACATACAACATGGCAACGTGGCTACAATGGCGACATTAATTTAACACACGGGTAGGGCTAGTGGCCAGTAATCATAAAAAATAAATTATTAAAATAATATAATTCGTAAATTGAAAACGACCGCCTGCGCCACTCGCCGGACATAGGCTCTCTCTTTCCTTCAATTCGCCCACTCTTTGTACGTTATTCGTTTTAATTTAATTCATGCGATGTTATGATCGGTTACCCCGGAAAATACCCTTTGCGCTAGAGTCCTTTAAGTACAGGTTGCTCCACGATGCTATTTTAGAAAATTGAAAATAAATTATAACTTTTATTGAAATTAAAATATGTTCATGAAACAAAAACGCGAAACCGTATACGTGTGTTAAATTAATGACGCCATTAAAGCGCCACGCTGTATAATCAGTATATCAAAGAAATTGTTATCAATACATTTATAGGTTCATATGAGATTAAATGTTTCCATAAACAAACCTAGGACCAAAGAGACTTTGTAAAACGACGCAATATTTGTTTTTAAACACGACTAAGATGTTTGCTAGTTGCGGTCCTTCGATCCGCTTAACTCACACCAGAAGGACCAAAACACAAAACCTCACATTGATCTAATTGCATCTTAAAAACCTAAAACTGAAATTTTGCGAGGGGAAATTATTAAAAATGTGGTGCGGAAAAAAGGAAATCTTAAACAAGGGGTGGTCGCAGCGGGATTATCGCTCAATTTTTCAATAACAGGCTGTCTGAGGCTGTGGCCGCAGTCATATCAATCTTGCTCCCCGCAGGTGTAAGGGACCGAGGCCGCGGTAATCAGGAAGGTGTGTAATCAAATAACGATTGTGTGATACAAGCCGAATATTATGGATGTCGTGTACCGATTTTTGGGTATTTCTATTTTAATTTTTCAGTAAGCATGAGGGTAATTAAATAATCTGGTGAAAGTGATAAATGAAATAAAGGGATATATTTGCCTGCATTTTATAATTATGTCTGTGTAGTGATTGTGTAAGTTCAAAATCAGGTCTATCAATATCCAAATTGTTATTTTTTAATCAAAGTTACAAATACACGTGTTGTTGGAAACCTATATTGTAGACCGTATCTACCTCTCAAGAACATTGTTACCAAAAGGGTAAAAATAATACATTAGCATTATTTATTTATTTATAGATTCATATGCATCGATGTTAATACATCGACGTGGCGTTCGACGTACATCGATCACTGGCGGCGCGGGTCGCAGGACACGTCGACGCGTATAACCGTCATCTGCGTAATGACGACTGATGGGGCCCTTTATGAGGTTACCACCACCCCAACCCGCCAACAACACTCTGCAGCTAACTCAGTTACGCGGTCACGGGTTGATCTTTAGATATATTGAGAGTGGCAGGTGCCTCTCTATCCACTGTAACATCCCAAATAAATTATTATAATGCCACATAGCCGTGACCGATTCCAATTTGAACGTTTCAAATAGCCGTCAGACACCAAAGAATAAACGATTGGTTTACACAACGAAACTGGTAGGTAAGACTCTTCTCGTTCACTTCCTCAATGATTATGCAGATAGCTCCGTTATTATCATCTGAGATGTTTAAGAAGCGAGCTTACAAAAGCGCCGTCGAAATTGGTCCACTGGTTTCGAGATAATCGAATATAAACAATCAACAAACTCGCCCCCTTTGTTACATCAAAACGAATATTATACATTCCTCTCTCCGGTGGAAACATAAAAACTGTACACACGAGTGTTATGCTCGCTAAGTACGCTCGTAACTTCTTATTGAATCAGCTTTGAATCCCACAAAAAAACCGCGCCACTGAAAGGTAAAAACTCTACCGGGAAAATTGTGGTGACTATTTTATCTTTCGCGAAGCTCTCGAGGAAAGTACGATTATGCTCGACTGGCTTTTATTCGTATTATCCTTTGTTCAACTGGATAAAAGACCATAGCTGAAACGTTTTCCGAAAAGGCGCCTCAAATAAATTAGGACGCACTTTTGAGCCCCGCGCAATGTTTACATCCCCGCCTCCTGTAGAATAGAGACAACGCGAAATAAGCGCCGATACAGACGAGAGAAAAAAAAAACAATTTGTACGTCGCGATCGACGCGCGGGCTCGCATAAAAGAATAATAACGTGGATTGTACGAAGAACCCAATTTAAATGGCGACAATTGGTGGAACAAATTGAGGAGTGACACAGTCGGACCGCGCGGCGAGGTGGCGCCGCGGGCGGCCGCACGCCAGCGCGTTACAATGAAAACGCTCGTTCCTACCCCCGGAAAAGCCATTATGAGAACGTCAGTTGGCGAGTGAGAAAGAAGTCAAAACTTCGCCGGCAAACATGGAACTATTTACTGCTTCCACATTCGGCGACGTGTGCTTGGAAGTTGGATGCAATTTGTTAACCCTTTATCGCGAGTGCAGACTCGACTGGCGTGGAGATAGTGCACGCAGGGGGAGTGCGTGGCAGGCGGCGCGGCGGCACCTCGCGCGGAGCCACCAGGTAACTTGGCTGCTCGCCAAAGATCTGTTTTCCTGTTGTTGGCGGACAAACTCACAGATCAGTTTTTATCGCGCGAAAGGCCTTTATAGCCGACCGATAGGGGGCGCCTCCGAGCAAAATGTTTTCGCGTCGCCGTCGAACACAAATATTATTGGATGGTTTTATGTATCGGAAGCATTACACGCTAAAAACTTTGGCACTCGACGTCGGACGGCGACACTTAAAAACTGACGATAATGTAAAATGTGGCAGTACACTCGGCACTTGATTTTGCGATACGTCTTTATTTCCTTTCGAACTGACAATTCAAAGAGTAGCGTTTCTAGCGACTCAATGGGAGTGAGAGCGTTCGTTCGCGGAATATTTGCTCGTCAACTTAAATGGATAATTTGTCAAAGGTTCTTTGACGACAGCATTTTTTGTGTGCTTCGTAAAGAGGCACCTTTTATATGTTTGACAGACGTCATTTAAAGTAAACAGGTGCGTCGCGCACGTCTACATGTGGCCTCTTCAAAAGAAAATTTTTGTGCGAGCGTTCTCTTGTGCGTTGTTTGTCAACTTATTCATTATTATGATATGAAAATATTATGTCTTTTTCAGGGTGCATCTCAAACGAAGCTTGTCAAAATATACCTACATACATATGTTTCAGTAAAGTTAATGCCAGCTATCAAGTTCCCCTAATATTTATCTAAGTAGAAGTTGGCCCACGTGTGCGTCTGCGGGAAACTTGGGCAACTCGGTGTAAACACAGCAATAAATTAACGTAGCTAGCTCATCGGTTCTAGCACCATAGTGTGCCATTTCCTACATTTGAATGCACCTCATGCCGAGACAAAATGGTTTCTCAAAAAGTCCAAAGGGAAGTAATGTTTACAAGTAGAGGTTATCTTGATGAGATAAGTTTTATTTATTTTGCGACATTTTTGTTTTTTGACATTGATTGTTAATTGTGTATGCGTTCGGGTTCTTGTTAAAGGAAACCTTTGGTTTTTTAGGAGGTTGTTTGTATGAGTTTTAATAAGTTTCCCAGAACATGCCGTCTTCGCATTTGATTATCTAAACAATGTAAACAAAGTATTGTAATTAAGCAATTTTTTTGTAAAGAGTAACTATAGAGTATTTTTCCCATTTTTTTCCATAAGAAACTACCATTTGGAAGGTGCAACTTGATTTAATTGTTATTTTTCTCGTACCTAATTTTTGACCTACAAATGCGCCTTTTATTGGTCTAATTGAAATATACGATTTGACTTTGACTTTCCATGACTTTTACACTTTACAAAGCTTATTATGACGTCTTGACTTTCGAGACGTGCTAGGCTACCCTCTAAATACAAAAGTGGCTCTGGCTGTATCTACAAACAAGCACCTTTAGCTCGAGGTAGGTATTGTGAGAAGTAATAAGAGCTAATGGGCCCTTTTTGCCTTGTGTTTTTCTTTTGTCGAAGACGAGTCAAAAAGGTTCGTATCAATCTCGCTAGAAAAGATAAAATACATTACGGATTCATGTCAGGTATTTTATTTATCAAACTTCTTAATAATGTCCTTTTTTTAATCATCATCAGCCCATAATGTTCCCACTGCTGGGACACAGGTCTCCTCTCTGTGAGAGGGAGTGGGCCGTAATCCACCACGCGGGCCCAATGCGGGTTGGTAGATGTCACATGTTTTTCGAATTTTTGGTTCTTGGACATTTTCCTCTCGCGGCTTTTTTTAATACAAATTTAAAATATTTCATACACATAAACTATACATTGGGCACTTATACAACGTCAGAAGCTAGGTGCTTTAACCTAGGCTTTAAATAAAATAACTAGACTCAAAAGCAACTAAAAATAATATACTTACACCGCTACACCTATATTACACAAGTTCATATTAAACGTTGTACCGAAACTTCTGTCTGCGATATCTTCCCATAATAAATTCCGACCAATTGGAATAGCACACGAAATATGCGAAGATAGCAAAGTTTCTAGACCTGTGTAGTATCTACCTAGGCTATCTGGGTATCGCTCGAAGTTCATAATCAATGCCCCCGACCTAGGTATGAGTTTGTCTACCTATTTTGTGTATTGAACATAATGTATGAACTTACTGGGAGAATATGAAATTATGAACACTGGATTATGAGTTCATATATAGCTGATATTCGTTGGTACTAACAGGTATTATAATTACATAAAAAGAAGAACAAAAGTACCTAAACTTTGTCGTATCTCTAGGTGTGTAGTCAGGGAAATTAATTGTTTATCTAATTGACCCGCTTGACTGTCAAATAATGGTAATAGTTGTGTTTTGAATATACACTCGAGAGCAATGAATCCGGGTCACTTAAAGAATCCTAAAAATCTCGGAAACTGAAAATGCTAGGTTAATGCAATAAATTGTATTTAATAGACAATGTAATACTCCTTAAATGAAGGTATTAAAACTTCTTAGTTATTGTAAAGTTATATCATAAAAAAATCAAATTTGAAAAAGGGCCACTTTCGAAGATGGAACTACGAAATTACAGCATTTGGTTTTGCTTTTGTTTGTAATCTGTCATTTATGTGGGTACATAAACCATGTTGATAGTGCTCTATATTCATTATTCAAGCTGAAATTATGTCGCTTACGCCTGAAGAATGCACCAGAATACTTACAATGCTGGAAACCGGCCGGAGTCAGCGCGATACAGCCAGGACTGTCGGTGTGTCGCTGTCAACAGTACAAAGAGTTCTCCGACGTTACGAAGAAACTGGTTCTAACCTACGCAGACCAGGAACGGGCAGAACCAGGTGTACCACAGCACGAGAAGACCGATACTTGGTGAACACCATGCTTCGAAATCGCTTTCTCACAGGAACTGAACTCACCAATCAGTTTCGACGCCTCGGAGGAAGTAACCCAAGTGCATGGACAGTAAGACGTCGGCTTGCTGAATCTAACTTAAAACCCCTTAGACCTGCAAACGGCCCTAAACTGGAGCGTGGGCATCGTATTTCAAGACTAAGATATGCCCAGAGCCACGTAAATTGGAGTATTGAAGATTGGTCAAAAGTTATGTTCTCCGACGAATCAAAATTTATGCTCTACAAGCACGATGGAAGACACAGAGTGTATCGAAGACCAGGGGAAAGATTCAAGCAAGCATGCATCGAAGAAAAAGTAGCCTACGGTGGTGGGTCTGTACTTGTGTGGGCCGGAATTTCTTCTGAAAGTCGCACAGAGCTGGTGATCATAGAAAACGGCTCTTTAACTAGCGTAAGATATGTGGAAGAAATCCTCAATGATCACGTTGGTCCATTTATGGTCAATTTAGGTGAGGATGCTATATTTATGCATGACAATGCCCGACCTCATACAGGTAGGATTGTGAATGACTACCTTCAAGAGATGAACATTACTCGTATGGAGTGGCCAGCGCGCAGCCCGGATATCAACCCGATCGAGCATGCTTGGGACGAGCTAGGCAGATGCGTAAAACAACGAAACCCTCCCCCAATCACGCTTCGTGAGCTCAAAATTGCTCTCACAGAGGAATGGGAGAATATTCCCCAAAATCGTATAAGGAACTTGGTGTACAGCATGCCAAACCGCGTAAACGCAGTAATGGAAGCACGAGGAGGCAATACGAAGTATTAAAATTCAAGAAAATCGTAATAAAGTTCAAAAATTTCATGTTTCCTATTTTTGTTTTAAGGAGAGATCAGCAGTTTTTTTCTTTATGTAATTTTGTGTAAATAAAATGTATTTTTTTTTACTTTAATTTAAGGAGTATTACATTGTCTATTAAATACAATTTATTGCATTAACCTATCATTTTTAGTTTCCGAGATTTTTAACATTCTTTAAGTGACCCGGATTCATTGCTCTCGAGTGTAAAATATGAACGGCAAATTGAGTTGGTAGACAATTTGGTAAATAATTAATTTCTCTGGCTTTTCAATTCGGTTTTTCAGTAAAGGTTCTGTATTTGTCAGAAATATGGAATTATGCCTTCAATTAATATACAGTAAAATCTTAAGCTACGTTGTTAGCAAAATCTCTAAGCCTAGTTACATAACGTATAAGTCTATTCAAGAATAGTCTGTCTAAATGTCTCACTAAGTGACTTATTAGTAGCCTAGCCCAGCACAGTGACCCATTTCCATATAACCATGAATGCTTACACGTCAACGCGAAGAATAGAATAGTATCGTTGGTGACAGCCTTAACTTGATGACGTCATTGAAAAAGGGTGCGAAAAGTACAAACGTTACACAGCAACTTTCTTTTTAGAGCCCGTTTTTGGCAATGGAAGCAATACTTACAACCTATTAACGTTCGTATAAACTGGATTATATTTTTTCATTATGACTGCTTTGCAATAGTTTTGTGGATTGTGGTATAGTTTTGGAGGCACTACTTAGTATTTTATTGACGTAAAGATTAGTTACAAGCGGTTTTGTTAACTTAAATTATATGTTATATAGAAGTACCTTTGTTTTTTTTTTCTGGGAATCCTTCAAACGGCACGCGACCCCCGGGGAGGGAGGTCGGGGAGTGTGGGATTTTTACCTCACTAAAACCAACCTGGTGATCACCATCAGCACATAGAGGGGGCTCGGTTCCTCTTAAAATACCAATTCCGGAACCCCCCTATATAGAAGTACCTACAGTTAAGAATACTATTTATATATACTTATGAGCAATAAGAATAAGATGAAAGAAACCTAACTACCTAGATGCGTACAAAATAGAATAGGTACATAATTTTGTTGATTTTTAAGCTATGCTAAAAGTAAGTTTAGATGAGCGAAAAAAGTCCTTTATACAGCCCAAATACAAATCAGATAAGCCAAGCAAATATTAATATCGTCACATAAAATATTAATCACACATAATTCCATCCAAAACCCATCGCAGTATACGTGGTTCTGAATTCGATATTACACGGCGCGCTCGTTCGAATCTTTCATTTTAAAGTTGTCCGTATGAACTTCACCGCCTGCTCCAACGTTGGCGAATAGTGGGCAATACTGGGGTACAATGCGGTACAGTGGGGAAGACTAGGGAAAGCTGAGTAAACAACGTTCGATCTATTATAAACACATTAACGGAAGTGCTGGCTGTAATTTTGTGGTAAGTTTGAGAGGTCGAGATTCTGAGAAGATGTGGAAAATGTGGATTGAAATAGTGTAATGGGGTAAGTTTTGAGTTTTTATTTTTCTTCCCGTGACGATAATTTATATTTATAGTGACTAGTGATAGTGTAGCAGTTTAAGCAAGCTGAAGTGGCAGTGGGCTGGCCATGTTTGTCGAAGGAAACGATGGTCGGTTGAGCAGACGAGT
This sequence comes from Brachylomia viminalis, assembly GCA_937001585.2. Taxonomy (NCBI): domain Eukaryota; kingdom Metazoa; phylum Arthropoda; class Insecta; order Lepidoptera; family Noctuidae; genus Brachylomia; species Brachylomia viminalis. The sequence goes on along the minus strand of OW443302.2, from coordinate 3,675,572 downwards.
CCTGGAGTGGAGACCGCGTATCGGCAAGCGTAGCGTGGGACGCCCCACAGCTAGATAGACCGACGACCTTAAGAAAGTGTCTGGGACAGACTGGATGCGGAAGGCGGAGGACAAGGTGTTGTGGCGCAGCCTGGGAGAGGACTATGTCCAGCAGTAGACTGCGATAGGCTGAGTTGATTGATTGATTGGAGTGATAGTGTGCCATTTGTCTTACATAAACTCTTTTTGCGGAGTTAGTGACTTTTTTGTCTACTAATTTTCAACTTGTAAATAAATTAAGTCGTCTCATTTCAACAGATCATTATCAGACTTTTCCTCAGACTCTTTTGCAACAAAATTTATTACAAAAGTAGACGAGAACCAAAACCTTTATAACTTGTAGGTAACGTTTGTTCTTGCTTGTTCCTTCGGAAGCGAGAATTCCGCCACGTCTAAAATATTACGCGGATATTGGAAGTAGGCGGCGCCTACCTAAAAAGGGGTTCGTGTATTTTTACGTGTGTCCCAAGGGTCTGATGTTTCAACGAGAAATACCTCTCGGTATGCACACGTTTGCCTTACTGCCAGGTTTTTTCCAATTCGTGGCTTAACGCCAGTGGCGATTCAGCGAAGGTTCACGTCGCTTCAAAACATCGGTTCAATGAAGTCGGTACAATTTTTCATTCGATTTAGTAGATCGTGTCCGCTGACCCCGCTGCCCCGTCCGCCCCGCGTGTCCCAACTGCCCCGAGTGCCCTCAACTGATAACAACTCCAGTGAAACACACCCTAACTTCTGTGACGCTCTTATCGCTACAATTTGTTCCCGCCTTTGAAATATCGTTGAAATTTTTGGCATTTCAAATGAAAACACCACACTTAATGTAATAGGGAAAAATTTGCCGTCGATTAGGGCCCGAGAAATGTTTTATGCAATCAAATTGAATATTGATTTGGCTGTAGTCTGTCCGAGGACAGTGTTAGGAGATCTCGCAAGTAATTTTTTATTCGATGAAATTGTACATAATGTTTACATAAATAAGTGAATTGTCGTTTAATACCCTCCAATATACGTTTTCGTAGCAAGTGGGTTTTTATTTCAGAATTTTGTTTGGAGGAGAGAAACTAAATAAATATGATGTTAGATAAAGTTTGGAATAATATTATTGGTACCTACACCATACTAGAGAACGTAGATAAGGCAAAACAAGAGAATAATGTATGCAGCAAGTCATTATTGTTAGTTGGTAACGACGTTTTACGTGTCTACTTAATAGAGGGTTGCTACTGGGTGTGACTTGGTATAAATACAATTCTGAGACATAATATGGCATAGGCATAAGAGTATTAGCAATATTTTACAGTTTCAGGCTTCTTACGAGAATATGATAATCAATTCAAACTCAAACTAAAAGCAATTTATTTCAAATAAACCAATTACAGGCACTTTTGCACTGTCAAGGGGTCGGTCAGTCAGAAAGATGAAGCTAGTTGCCCATTCCAAAGCGTAGTAGGTACTTATGGATATAAACGGGCAAGAAACTCTATGGACACTCTTTTAAATCAAAATATTGGGACAAAAAAGTGGTTACATCATTCATGTTGAAATTTAGATGTGAGAACGATGAACGTGCACGTTAAAAGCGTCCGTAATAAAAAAAGATAAAAACAATTTAGGAATTAAAATAAGCCGTGGCAGCTAAGAGATGATCAGTGCCTACTGACGGCGCCCGTTCACGAACATGACGTATGCATCAGACTTAAAGACAGAGAATAGACTTCTATGAGATTGGTGGCAAGTCTACCATCTACAGGGTACAATTCCTGAACTGAAATAATCTATCGAAAAAGCTCAATTCTATTTGAGCAGAGAACTAAACTCACAACCTTACGCAGTACTGTGCTCGCCAGTCACATCTCCAACCCCCACACAATATACCAGAAATAGAAACACCGTATCGTGTGAAACGGAGCATGAATTTATAAACGATTGAATGAGCTTTATGGGCTGTCTTATGAACTACAAGCCGTTTAGGATTTGCCCAATTTTCCCTCCGCGGGCAAATAATAATACCACGCTGCAATAAACATCAGTCGATTTCCCGACGGCATTAGTAATAATTATGATCGATATTTTGTACTTTTTCTTCTCTTAGTGAGACTGGAAAATATTTTTTATCACAAAACATCCTGAGCATATCAATCTGCCCAGCGTTTTCTTAACTATTGTTAAAGAGTATTTTACATCATGAGCATATGAGTACGGTAATTCGCGTATCCTGACATATTCATAATTATGATTAACAAGCTATTAATAATGCAATAACGAGGCTCAAAATGTTCGATACTTAAAGGTTCTCAGTGTTTTATTCCCAAAACACATGCCGAGGTAAATTACACTTATTATTAAAAGGCATCGCGCAGTTTCGTTTAATATTTAACATGGCCGCGCCGGCGTATCACTTAAAATAATAAGGATTTCTCGTTGGAGATTACGCAGCAACCCTCCAGAGGATAATTAATGTTATACCGTGAATATTAGCTTTTCAATTAGCCGTCTTTTAGTACCTCAAAATGGGTCTCGTGTTTCAGGGAGCGCGGAGAGGGTTATTTCTTTCGCCCGTTACACCTGAAAGACGTAAGGCGATAGTTAATTAAAATCTGCGCTCTCGGGATTTGTGCGCGCTCGCCTGCAGCCTACGGGTTAACCCTACTTTGTGCTCGTTTGTTGTCTTGGACGTAGTATTGCGCTTCAGGCGTGTTTATGTTGTAAATGTATTCTTGGAAAAAAGGTTTGAGATTTGAACAGCTCGGGATTTTGAAAGCTAGTCTTGTTTATATGTTCTTTTTCAAGTTTAATTTTGTACATGCTCATTATGTTTATCTGATAGAGACAAAGGAAAAATATTTTAATAAACACCTGAGAAGGCTAAAATCTCAGACAGTGAACATTGAGAAAACGCCGCCAGTAAAAAGTTTTACCAAGAATCTATTATTAATTCCTTACAACGAAACATCTTCACGCGTCCCAATATAAACTAGTACTGCCAACAAAACAGCTTTCCAAACCGTTTTTAAAGTCAATGCGAATCGGCTTCTTTCGGTACAAAAGACTGTCGCGCTGCCAAAGTTTATTAGGGACTTTAGCGTGGCGTCTTTTGTTTTACAATCAAGTTACATTAGAACAACGGGCCCATTGCAAACTCTTGAACAATAGCTTGTTGAAGTCGTTTTAAACATTCTCCGGGTGAGCTTGCGTGTTAAAACGGTGAAACGGTATTACAGTATTTACGCACGATTGGCCGCCCATAATCCGATGTAGAAAGCATAACGTGGCCTTTACACGCGTGTGGGTAATACCGTTACTTATCGAAAAATGTACGGTTACGGTTTTGAGCTTGTCTCTAGAGGAGGCCCTTGTTTCGCGCAGTTTGCGTAATTTGACCGCGGGATCACAGACTATACGCAATCGTATTTGGAAGGTTGTTCTGTTTTTTTCTGTGTGTATATACATGGATGCTCCATGAAGAGAGGTTTTTGGAGTTTACTCCTTAAGAATCGTTTCATATTAGCGCGCGATATGAAAAATAGATAGGTAGTAACATAATGTGTTAACAAAAAGTGAAGCCGAAATGCTTTTCCTCTGCGCAGCATACTCGCGTATCTCATAGCGCTCCCCGCTCCTAAGTGCCACAGTATATATATGGTCAGTATGAAAACAAGGCCTATTTGTTAAAATAATTACCTACAGTCCATTGGAGCGCTAGGGTTGTCACTCTTAATGACTCCAAGGACTCTTAATAATCCAAGACGGCGGCTGTGAAGATTTTCTAAGTTTTCGTCACTGGTGTCGTTTTCATACTTCTCGAGGGTGCTACAGCCGACAGTGAAGTCAAAATAAAAAAAATGAGATGGCAGCAGCGACAAATTTCAAATTTTTGTCGTGGGTTTTGTTTTCATAGTCTTCGAGGGTGTTAAAGCCAATAGTGAGGTCAAAATGTAAATCCAAGATGGCGGCTGCGACCATTTTAAAATTTTTCATTTTGGGTGTAGTATTCATAGTTTTCGAGAGTGCTAAAGCCGATAGTGACGTTAAAATGTAAATTCTAGATGGAACGACTAATGAATAACTGATCAATGTGTTTTCGTTTGACCCTAATGAAGATGGAAATTTGATTCATGTTCCTTAGGTAGGTAGCTACCTAGATTAAACCCAGAAACCACTCTGGTAAACCTGCGCGGGTGTCGTTCAAAATAATCCAAGATGTACTCTTCGAGAACAGGTAAATATCGTGGGCGGCCCCAAGCTTGCGCATGCGGTGGGCTGCGAAACTGACCGTGATCAATCAGTCGCTTTGTTGCTGCTAAAATGACTTGCGGGTTGATCACACCTCGGTTGTGTAACATTTCGAGATTATTAGGTGCAGCGTGATAATCTCCTTGGTTTCCGTAAATTATCACCACTTATTGCGGACAGGAACCTAAAGGTACTTGATATTCGAGTATTGATAGTTCCTATTACTCATTGTGAAGTAGGTAGGGTACTTTTATTATATAATATAATTGATGTAATATATTTTATCAAATCATATAAATAAATATATGGGTAGGGTATAAATGTATGGGTATTCGTTTACTTCCTTTGTCTAAAGTATATATTTTAAGACAACCGTTTTTCAGGAGTAGACTCCAGTCACACGTCGGAACTGACACGCACCATTTTTTTAAACCTCTGAACAGTTATAAATTGATGTACATATACCGAATATTTAGTTAGGTACCTACCTAAAACAATTAATCTTTATACTTTTAATAACAAAATGATTATCAAATAAATCACAATCACAAAAAAACAATCATACACAGTGTGGCCACAAAATCCGCGGGTCGTTACATTTCTATTAACACCAATTGAATTACTTACAATTATAAATAGGTACAGTCAGCATCACGATGCGGTTACCCTCCTTCAAAGTTAATTTTAATACAACTGGGGTAACCAATCGATGCAGCTCACCGTACGTCACGGCGTACGTCAGTGCCTTATAAATTGTTTATTAACAATTTACCTAAATTACATCATTCAAATTGTACAAAGTTATTTCGTATTATTTGATATTTAAAATTTAATTTGCCTTGAATTATTTCTAATATTAGGTATTAGATAGTTTATTAATTGTATCGAAAGTTATGTGACAAAATTGTGTTACACTTCGCAGCTAAAAGTTACTAATTATGTTAACTTGGTGGATTGAGTTAGCATCCAATTACATTAGTTTTGAATGATTAGAAATTGGGCCGTTAGGTACTGGCTAGACAGTAGACGTTTTAATCGCAGACATCTCAAAAATTGCAAAGACTTCTTTTGATTTAGTTATCTTTCTATTTTTACACCTATTCATTCTGTTTCACTCTTTTATTTTACCTAAATATTTTTTCTTTCAGAATCTTTTTGGCACTTAATTTTATTATAGTACACATAACATACATAAACTCACGCCTTCTTCCCAGCGGGGTAGGCAGAAACAACAGAACGCTACCTGCTACGATCCTTACATAGGTACTCCTTTTGCCTCGTGGACTTATTATATTAGCCTGCAGATATCTATCATATTACTTACTTGCATAAGCTTTAACTGTATGTCGTACAGAAACCCGTTATTTATCAAATTCCAAATTGCCACACACACGCACCTTTTTATACAAACCGGGCCCACTTCAACCAATTTTAATTTCATTAAACAGCGATACAAATCGCGCGTCTTCGCGTTTTTACCGCGCGAATCGTGATGTAGATAGAACTGTCAGTGCAACGCGATAGCGATGGCGCGCACGCGATCGCCCGCTGTGTGGCGCCACTATCAGGCTAATGTCTTGATCGCTTGGCGGTAATCCAGCTTTATTTGTATGTTAATCTTGAAGAAAAAATGTTTACTTAGCTGTAGGTTTTGTTAAACTTGAAAATCGTTGCAATTTCTTAAGTTAAATTTTTTACTTACTTAAGTTGTGTATTTCAGCACAGATTTATTTTTGTACGTACAGTAAAATCGTATGTTTGGGTCACAATTATTTATAATCAACTACCCGATCAATCAGTTGGTATCAATTAGTGGGTAATACCGTAATACCACTGTCTGAAATAAAGGCTAATTAATATCAATAAAGCAAACTTTAAACTTTCTTACATTACCTACTTGCTTGTTTGAATGAATAAAATAATAGAGAGGTTATTCATAGACAACTGAATTTACCAAAAGTGGAATGTTTCAAATATTACATTCATATTTATATTTCATGAACTAGTTCAATTGATGAGAAAGCTTTTAGAAGCCTCTCAAATTGGAGTTCACATCATATCACATAAGTATAACTAACTGTTTCGACTTGATAAGTTAAGTAATAAATACTTAAATTAATTTAGGCTAAGAAGTTATCGTAGCGTACTTACTTTTAGGTATTATAATATTAGATAATTAAATTCTGGTTTTTGTTAAGTGTTTCAGTGTTTGTAAGGTACTTTAATTATTTCATAAAATTTTAAGTGTTATTTATAGCGTTAAGCTGTACCTATCTTTTGCGTCATAAGCAAGTTATGTTGAAAAGGAATAAATTAGTAAAATAGTTTAAAATTAAATGTTTAATAATATTTTTAAATATGGCACAGGACCCTTCAAATCAGAACAGCTTTCGTTCAATTTTGCACCTCGAGGGCCGGACATTTAAACCCAGGAGCAACGAAGCGTCAAAAATGCGTACCTAAGAAACCGTAAAAGACATAAAAGCACTTAATACGAAATAAACAAACAAGAAACGCCCCGAAAATCGATCCAATAACCTTAATCGCGTCGAGCCGCAATATTAAACGAGGCATAAAAAGATAAAGGCCGCACCACACGTATACTTTAAGTGTCTTCGCCTTGAGCGGCCCGTGCTGCCTTTAGTAGCAGTTTATAACTACTTTGCAAGCACACTGGCGTACACCAGCCCTTATGGAGGCAGTGAAAAGATATAGCGCCGACTTACGGCGTGCCTACTGAATACGAATCTCGTGTGAATGGTGCGTACCGATGGACAGAGTTATAGCGAATCGTTTGCTTTTTAATATTGAGTGTTTTTATGATAATACGAGTGGGGTTTTATCGATATCAGATGTGGCTTTGTGTGCAAACGTTGAACACCTCTACGTGTGCCTCCTGACTAGTCTGCTGAATGACTTTTCTTTTTATATCTTCGGATAATTCGATGGTCGTGTGAGTATTTTTGGCTTTACGGTATTTTGTAAACGGTGTTTGGGTGTCCGGCTGAATAAAGGACTCATTTTTTTTTATAGAAGATCAGCCACAAACGTTTTTAAAAAAAGACATAATATTATAGTAACCTAATGGAAATATTCACACAGTTTTAGTTTACAATATTATAAACAAAATTGACCATAAATCAATGTAGGTATGTACAAACAAGACCATATAGACTATTTCACCCCAAACCACTGTATTAGCATAACATAGACAAAAAAAAAACAATATAGATACAGGAAAATCGATATAAGCCATGGCTCAATCCAGCGACAGGCTGGTATCTATTCCGGACAATTAACCGGACGGCTTGCCCGCGCCTTATCTTCTCCGGCAGCCCTTCTTAGCGTGAACTTAGCCACGAAATAGGTCAGTGCAGACCCTTATTAACACCTATTGTACGAAGTGGGTTGTTATTGATTATTGATGGAGGAAAAACTTTGAGAATTGGGATATTGTCGATCAGAAGTGTGTTTTGTTTTGATGGTGAATTGTAATGGTGTTGTGGGTTGGTTTTAATTAGTTTTTGCGGTTGTGGAATGATGCTCGTGAGTAGCAAGCATTTTACTTTTTTCTGAAGGAATCATTCGACCAATCATAAGTACGCTAATGATAGGCATGAAATAGGTACAGATTACATTTTAAAAGAGAACCTGCCGTGAGATACCTTGTGGGAAATAACAGCAGAAAGTTTACCGACACTTATTATTCAAAAGCCTAATCGAAAAACACGGCGCAGAGCTTAATACGGCAAAAAACTTTAGCGACAAGAAGAAAAATATACGCGAGTAAAAAAAGATTCGAAGCCCCAAAGAAAAACCGAAAATATCAGCTGCAAATTTTCGGGCACGGTAACAGGACCTAACTCAGAGAACTGGGTTACTTTCCGTTTCAAACTGCATCGTATTTAGCTAATACGACTACTGGAGTTGCTACAACAAACTTTGGAAACCGAGCTCAAATATATAGCCAGCCAAATAGTTACAGTCATTGTAAAAACGGAGGAGGCAAACTATTTAGTCAAATAGTTTTCTTTGCTGGTGTACGAGTATCGCCACATGATATGTATTGATAAATGATTTTATTTCTGTAAGTAGGTTTGTACAAACATTTTTACACGTCAATCATATTTAAAAAACTAGATGAGGTTGGCGTATCCTATCTGACGGAGTCTCTTTTAAAGTCCAGACATAATCTTGGTCAGATCATGTGAAGACCACGAAGATTGGTGTCTGATCATGATTAAAACTAACTGAGAAAAAACAAAAAAAAGCAATGACCCACATAGTCTTCACATTCACAATAATTAAAATAATATAATACCTTACAAAGTCAATACTGATGTCATTGTATGTATAAAATTCATCAATGACAATGTGTATATAAAAGTTCGGACATAATCTTTGAGGACCATGTAGATCGGTGTCTGAAATGGTCTTAGTTTTGTTTGTAGTATTGTTTTAGTTTTTACCTGAACAAGCATTTGCTCATTCGCCGATTACTTGTGTACATTCGCTGACTAGGCTCTGGCGCCCACCACAAGTAACCTACTTTATGTATTATATAATTTAGTGTTTTTACTAATAAACGGTCAATCGTTAACGGACCCAAAACAGTGATTTTATTTCCTGTACACATCCCGTGTGATTAGTCCATCTACACACTACATCTCAGTGTACGGATCTACTGCCAGTACAGCTGGTAAAGTAATTAATTAGATATTACGCAGGTAAATAGATTTAAGGTTTAAAGTGGAGCATCATTTAGATAGTGTAACGAGGACGGCGTGATAGCACGTATAGCTGAATCGTAATAGCGTGCGATAAATAATGCGCTGCTGAGTAAATGTGCGACGCTGAGCGGGTTAGGTTATTGGATTCATAAGATTTTTTTTTGTGACAAAAGTGACAAAAAAGATTGCTGGTTATCATTACAAAAAGCTTAGGTACTAGTAGTTTAGGAAAGTGAGTGAAGCTACATTGTTTTTACTTAAAAAGAAAATTCTGCATACTTTTTCTGTCTCAAGTGAAAATACCATTACATTTTACTTTTCTTTTTTTCCTTACCTTAAATATGTGGTTAATTTGTATGTTCAAAGTAATCAACAACGAACTAAGGATTTTATTCAATTCGCTTGAAAGCAAATAAACATGAGGTGTTTTAAATTTAAAAATTCTTCTGTTTATCCACTTGGACCACAACCTGTAGTCACGCTCAACGCACGCAATGCCACAATTTTTTAGCCTCTCACCATTTACAACCAGCTCCCTTAAATGTTGATAACAAAATTAAAACAATGCGAAAACCCCAAATGGGCTCCCCAAACAAATTACTATCGACACGAACTTTAAATATATATTTGAAAGTTTAGACACTCGATTTAAATAACATTATTTTTGAAAGATTTATAGTTAAAATTAATTGCAAGCCATTTATTTTTGGTTGCTTCGTTTCTGATTTGAATATTGATTGTGTTATTCATAACGTAAACATTGTAATAAGGTTCATAAAAGTGAGCGAAGTCTAGTTTTGTAACTTAATCGAAGCTGCTTTAATATTTATGTGACTTTAAAAAGCTCTGCTGCAATATTGACATTATTTGAAAGCACTATACACATACTTCAACTGTGATGTCACTGCGACGTAAATCTAAACAGTCTTTTGTTTAAGTCCTTTCTGGTGTTATTTGTCTCTTGTTTTCGTACATTAGGTACCTACTTTCGAAGATTAAAATAAAATCATACGTCCGAAAAACTACAGAAACTACTTATTTGCCTATAAATAATTATGTAATTTATCTATTATATGCCAGTACCAGTACATTTCTAAATACGTCACTTTTGTCACTATTTTTCAAGTTAATTTAACTTATAGACCTTCTTATTACTTATCCCCATAAGTCTAGACCTACCCAAATTAAACGAATTCTTACACATGCATCTTTCACTACCCACAAATAAACGAGAGCGTCCATCTTGAAATCGGCATAATCCCGCGCTTCGCTCAGCGAGTTATTAATTGCTTCAATAATATGCTAATACCGGCCCTGTCGTTACGTGGTAATGTGCCTGATATTGTCCGCCATTTTCCTTAATTTTTATACGTAACGTTTACTGGGGATGTTTTGGTTATATTATTGAGCTCCGGGGACGTGTCGGTGGTGTAATTTAAGGACTGTTTAATGGAAACTTAACAGAATTGAACTGGTTTTTGAAAAAGGTAGTCCTTGTTACTGTCACATAGGTATAATAAGTTGATGTGATAACTTCGTGAAATTAAGGTATTGTGTTATGACGTCCGATAAGTGTAGTTCGTCAGCAACTGATTTAAACTTTTATAATTTGAAACATGTTCATTTTATGACTGTGTTACAGGAATTTGTGGTGGATTTAATTGATCAAATTAGTTGTATGTTAGATCTTGCCTATTAAAAGTTTAACCGTATTAAGTGTATTAGTTTCTATGTTATTCCTACAACAAGCTAAACTTCACTAAATTCCACACACGTCACGTTATGTTAAGTGTGGATGCATGAATGTGCACTAATGTCCAAAGTCATTATATATTTACATTTCTATTTATTTCTTAGAACGATTAAAGTAATGAACAAACAAAAAATAAGGTATTTCCTTTAACAAATGAGCTGAGGACCAAGAATTCGTTCAACTTTTTGAAACTGTTACTTTTGACGTATTCTATTATTCTATGCAATTTAGTTGTAGGTAATAGGTAATATGGGCTGGTGTCCCCAACTCCACGTCAATGCGCGTATTTTGCGTACTATTATTTGTAAGGCCTGACTTAATAATACTTATTTATTTCTTGTACGTATTTTAATCAGTGATTTAGGTAGGTGATTTTCTATCCCCAAACGACGTATCACTAGTAGTAGACTAGTACATTATTGAAAGTACGCCAACGGTAAACTGGTGCAGTTTCAGATCATGAAAGAAGAAGAAAGTGAGCGTTGCTGAATTACAGCGGCTACGGACTTCTAAGTACTGAGTACGTGTACGTTGTTACCTTCGGGAACAATTTATAAAAAAGGAGAAAGGTTTCTTTTACGAAGAAATAATTAATTTGGTATTTTGTTTTTGAGGTGGGGGTAACTTGTATAACTTAGCTTTAACGTTAGTCGTAGACCTAAGACTTGACATGCAGGTGGATATAAATATAATAGTAAATTAAAAAATGGTGGATAATAAAATAGGTCGTATGCAGAAGATAACAAAGCACGAGTAGCAGTAATAGGAAAATTATGTTATTAATCTAAAAGCTAATATGAAAAATTACTTTCTCACACAGAACCTAATAAAAAAAGTACAAAAAGTACAATCTGCTCACTCCCCACCACCATCAACCACTTTTACAGCACAGCTAAGATTAATCTATAGAAACGTATAAAGTTGTGCACACACAGCGCGCTGCAGCCGTGATCGCGATGAGTGGTGGCCGGCGACCGTAAAAATAATGGGCGGCTTGCGATCGAGCGTGTGTACTGGCCTTGTTTAAATCTGTCGTTGAGAATATTTGCCATTGTTTGTAGTACATTGCCGTTTAGGTGTAGAGTTGACTTAGAATAGTGTCCATATAAGCTGGCAATTGATTTAACATGCACATTAATATACACTATTCTATTTATTTTTATTTTGCAGCTTATGTTCTGTGCCTTTTAGTCTGTGCAAAATATATTTTCTTTCTCTTAAAGTCCGATTGGAACCGCCCAATTGGAGTTGCGTTAATAGAACGTCAAGCGAAGCCTGGAGCCCACCAGCTGGATGGACCGACAACCTTAAGCATTGGATGCAGAACGAGAACCGGCTGTTCTAGATGCCTGTGTTTTGAAATAAACTATGATAGTCGGAAGAAGTTGATTGAGTGATTGATAACGGACTAAAATACCTATTAATGTAAGACCAGTAAGACAACAATGCAAGACGTCTGTACTCCATTTATTAGAACATTAGAAAAATAACGGTTCTCACCGTTTCGTTATTTTGATATAAACGTATAATAAACTCAGTTATTTCACGATAACTACAAAGCAATGTAATCTAATAACCATTTACATTTAAAACAAAACTCTCTAAAGTGCAGTAATTAGAACAACATTACACAATAACTCGTTATTTAGCCGTTATTTTTCAAATGCACTAATAAATAAACTATGGTATACAAAAACAATAACTCAACCATTCAAAAGGGTTCTTTTCCTACATAAAGTCACTATATCACTAAATATATCACTTTTTCTTCTACCTATTCTCCAGTATCCTCTCCTCTCCTTATTCTCGTGTAAGTAAAGCACACGACCTCGAGATCTCCACGTCAATAATTTGACGTGATGTCATTACGTTGATGGAATAATTTATTACTTCCCATTATGAGGCTGAATAAATATCGCCCTCCATACTGTAATGATGAGAATAAAATAAAATATCAAACTCTTATTTCGTAGTAGTTCGTGGAAGTTAGATGAAGTCAACAATTTTGTTGCCTAAGAACTTATAGGAAATATATAGGTGAAGACTTAGACGAAGCCAGATATTTTCTTTATTCCAGATAAATTTTGCTAGGCTGTCTACTACCAGAACCCTATTAACCCCTCCTTAAATGGTAAGGTTAGAAATGGGTTAGTTTCAAAAGTGTCACGAGTGAGTTTCTAACTCACAGCCACTAACATGATCACCAGTGGAACCTAATCGTGGAGCGATTGTATCTACCTATAGTCTGACTTTGGGAGTGGCGTAAGCAAAGAGAGGCTTAGGTCCAGCAGTGGCAGAAGTCAGGTTGTAGACGATGATGATGATGATAACCAGACGTGTAGCCTATTCAAATCCCAAACTGCAATCGACTGTCCTAACGCAGATTTCATATGACTGACAAAAGACTAGCTGTCTCCATAGTGCTGTTCCAAAGTCTATTAACATAATATAACTGTGGACAGAATCCACAGTTCGATTTAAATAGACTTACGTTTAAAAAGATTAGACTGCATTTTAAATTACACGGAAGTATTTCTTCTACCCTTTTCCCATGCTCAGCACGTAAAGTAATGGATATTGTGCATGGTGCTGTTATCGCTCATATAGATTACTTTTCTGATTAGAAATTGAAATGATGTACGCTAATTTAGTTCTAAAATGTTCTTTATTAACTGCGCGGTCACGGTTTTATTTTTAACATTTTGTTCCAGGGTTTCAATGTTAACTGGAGTGAGAGTTAAAAAGGACGTTGTTACTAATAGGATTCAACCTAAAATCTTAGAATAAAAACTTAGCTGAGAGTCAATGTTTATAATTCAAACGAAAAAAATATAAATTAATTTGCAAATTCTAAATATGATTCGTTTGAAACTAGCGCAACATCCGTCAGAACCGTAGTTAATTGGCCCGTTTTGTTTGATTAAAACGTATCCTTTCATAAGTTCCATTAAAATAAATTTTACAACCAAACCGTTGAACACTTGATATTAAATTCATATAATATTTAAGAGTTGATGATACAAAATAACATATAAGACGCAATATGTTTACCTAATACATGACTTATATGTATATCTATATCGAAAGGAAAAACATTTTGGAGTGACGCAATAAAGGCATAGAAACCCCTCTGTTTAAATAAGCCAACATCAAAGGTGGCTCAAAATATTGCCTTCTATTGAACTCAATGAAACAATTTTATGTATTCACTGTTTTCTCGTTTTTATATTACTTCGAAAACAAGTCCTTCAAAAATAGGTTTTAGCAATAGAAATTACAGAAAGTAGGCTTTTATCTTACGTAAATAGTATGTCGATATCGCCTAAATGTTTGTTTATGCAAGTATTTATGAAGCTTGTTTATATTCCTGACCTGTTAATCAATTTCAATTATGAAGAAAAACAAACTCCGGCATCGCAGCACAACTTGTCTAATAATGAGATTCGAAAAGTTTCAAACTAAAGTACGAATAATAAACAACGCCTAATAATATTCCAAACATGATTATGCTATTAAATCGAGTGCTATAAGCAAATCGATTAGTGTAATCGAGTCAGTCGAGTAAACACAATCGATACGTCTCATCGCATTCGGATCACAAAGTGGATTCCAGTTTTTAAACGTCGCCATTTTCGGGATGGGGCAGGTGATCGCCGGCGCAAAGTGATAGGTGCTCCATCTAATCTGCCGAGCGGCAGCTCAATCTTGTCTTCAATCGAATCTCCTTGATTGCGTCAAGAGCCGATATATAGGGAAATTTCATCCGTGCGCCTAATAACACTGACACGGCGACGATATCTGAGCGAAGGAAAAGGCGTTTCTTTTAAAACAATGAAAGCAAACATGAGACTTCACTTTATTACTTCGTTTGCAGCAGACTTTAATTAATTAGTGTAAGTGCCGGTGAGTCTCGGGAGATCGGTCATTAATTAAATGGGTCTTTGGCTATCGATCTACTGGCAAACAATACACTTTATTACTTTTATTACCCATTTCATTCGCTGTCTACCGGGCCGTGGTGAGCTGCGGTTGCTTTTTACTATTAATGAGTGGCCGACGTGGCCGACGTGGCCGGCCAGTGGCCAAGGAGTAATGGACAATGTATAGTTTTCTTTATTTTATCCGTACCGTGTGCTGCCAAGTTATGTATTCGATAGCAATTTAGTTGGAAGGTTGTTCGAACGTCAGCGCTGGTAACAAAATCAAGGTTGTGTAAAGTATGGTTTTAAGTAAATCATCACATCGTGCATGTTATGTTTTGCTTGTCAGTTACTTACAAAACAACGTGTAGGCACTGAAAATAAAAATGTAGTAGATATAGCTTTTGATAAATTTAGTTTCATGAATAATATCATATTTTTGTATTCCCTACCTATATTTTGAATGTATTCACTTTCGTTTCAAATTAGAATACATTACTTAATATTTCCCTAGTTCAATATTGAGGCAAATTTATTTAAATTAAATCTACATAACCTTGTCTAGAATAAACGAAGCTGTTGAAAATTATTCATAATCCCCGATAATGTTACATTAACGATTGGGTTATCGTGAAAACCAATAAATGCGGAGGATATCCGTTGAATTAATTTTTATAACATTTAAATTTAATGGCGTTCACTTTTAAATATTCATTTGGCCATTTAAAGTGTCCATTAGGGCAAATCTTGGCCACCAGCCATTATTAAAAAACCGGTGGGAGTGCTATTACTGTGGCGGTCGATCGTGACAATTATCGTTATGAGGGATATTGTTCTTGTGTTACGTCCAATATAGGATGCTCCTTTTTCAATGGAGGAACTTCACATCTGGGGGCCTGCTCCCTAAGTCCGTCAACCAAGAAACGGGCCCGTCCGAAAGTAGTTCGATACTTCGGAATTAACCCTACACCCGATTAATTAACTTTTTCGGACGGGCAGTAAGAAAAACACTTATCTCAACCTCTGCTCATCTTCTTTGAAGGAAGAGGAACCAGGGGACCTACTATCAAAGTCCGTAAACGAGGATACGGACCCGTCCGAAAGTAGTTTGAAAGTTTGGATTTAACTCCACCCACGATTAAGTAACTTTTTCGGACAGGTAAAAACACATCGGGAGTAAGGACAACTGTGAAGCGGTGTTGTCATTAATTTTTAGTTCGGAGCTCGAAGTAATCTTTTAACGGGTGTGATACGGAGTCTACTGGCTAAACACGAAATCCGTAGTTTCGGCATTACGGGTGTTTCCTACTCCGTATCACCTGAGGACATAAGATTAGTTTGGGGCCTGACCTAAGATTGAATGACACCACGATGTGACAGCTGTCCCTACTCCCGATGTGTTTTTACCTGTCCGAAAAAGTTACTTAATCGTGGGTGGAGTTAAATCCAAACTTTCAAACTACTTTCGGACGGGTCCGTATCCTCGTTTACGGACTTTGAGAGTAGGTCCCCTGGTTCCTCTACCTTCAAAGAAGATGAGCAGAGGTTGAGATAAGTGTTTTTCTTACTGACGCAGGTATACTTCGATTGCAAAACTACGGCAACAATCAAAATAAAACCTTAATTTTTTAATACTTTAAATAACATAACATCACGCCTGTAACCACCAAAGGGTTGGGCAGACGTGTACACCCACATGTCGCCATTTATTTTTAAGTCCCATGTAACAGGGGGCGAGCCTATTGCCATCACCGATCACAACTCCAGGCTCCGATCCTTGACGGAAAAACCCAATAATAAAACCCCAACACCTTATACTATTAAAAATAAAAAATAAAACAAATATGCTCAGTAGTTAAAAGGAACACTTAGGAGTGTGTGCATTTCCACAGATTATTAGCTGCCAAGAAAACTTTATCTCAATTATATTCTCAATATGTACTTATTGTTATTACTACTAGCTTTCCAGTTTCCAACTACCGCTTTCCTACGCAACTTCTGTTTCAAATAATTCCACAGCCACTTTAATTCCATCTTATTACAGATTTAGAATGCCAATTAGGTACAATATTTCTCCATTAGCAGAGTGGAGACATGGTGGAGACGGAAACATTGTTGGGAGCTTGGCAGGATGCCTACCTCCGTTTGAGTTGCAGTAAAAACTAGATTTTGGGTCAATTGCAAGGAATATGAGCTTTACTTCACTTGAAGTCTTAAGTCTTTGTTAGTGGGGGAATAGTTATTTATTTATGTCAAGGATGTAAGTATACAAAATTATCATTGTCGTTGCTATCTGACCCCATTTAAATGAAGTGTGAAGTTTCCCCTATTATAGCCTTCTAAGAAATAAGATACAAAGTTTTTGTTTAGTGTTGTGTTGATATTTTGTGTATTATTCTTCTTATATTTTGTGGAAAGTGCAAATTATATAAAAAAAATATACAAAGTTGCTATTTTGGGGCGGAAAGTGTGAAATATTTTACTAAATGTTAGGGGAAGAAGGTATTGTTCGTGGAAAGTTGTTTGGGCGTGCGTCAAATAAAGTTAGTGAACCGATTCGAAGGATATTGTTACTGCCAAAGATTTAAATTGTGTTACAGTGAAATCCTCTTTTATTTTATTTGCAGACACTTGGCAAACTGTTCTATTTTCCAAAGGACCGGTTGAAAATATCTAAATGTTTCAAATTTCTGTGAACTTTTACAACTACCCCATTTAAGTTCAATAAATAACTCATCCAACTTTGAGGTACCTTATCATCAACAGAACCCCTAAATCATGACCGAAAACTCCATACAATATTCTCAAACATTTCTCAGTGTCTAAGAATACGTTTTGTGAGTAATTTCCCGGGGAAAGCGGAGCCGGCCATTGTGATAACTGCCCATAGAGAAGGGTTACTCAGTCAGTTTCGGGGCACAGAATACATAGCTTCAGAAGGTCGGCTTTATACAACGAGCGAAAACGCACGCACACATAGACACGCGTCCACGTACAGCGAGTGCCAGCACACTCACGGCATGCATTCGTTTAAGGGGGATGCGCTAAGGAAGCCCGCGAAATTCAGATTTACTTACGGTTTTTTGCAATTTTCAGGTCAGTGTCAGCATAATCAGCCTATAGTGTTCCCACTGCTGGGACATAGGCCTCCTATCGGTGAGAGGGAGTGGGCCGTAATCCACCACGCGGGCACAATGTGGGTTGGTAGATGTCATATGTCTTCGAATTTTTTTTGTTCTAGGAAATGCCGGTTTCTTCACGATGTTTTCCTTCACCGTTTTGAGAGCAATGGTGATGACATAATTTACAAAGTAAAGCGCCTGTCTGGGTTCGAACCTACGACCAGCAACTCGTAAGTCGCGGCTGTTACCACAGGGCCACCACTGCTCAGTCAGTGTCAGGTTGTGATGTTAATTAAAATATGATTCGGGACCGTAACAAATATGGGTTTACAGAATATAATCATTAGAACGTCAGCAATGCAACTCGTTAGAATTGGCCTCAAATGTCATGTTTTCATGGAATAGTCATTCATTCATTAATTTCATGGGTAATATGATGATATGTTTGACGACACGGTTGGCGCAGTGGTTAACGATTGACTGCTGCGCTGCGTGTCGCGGGTTTGATTCCCGCACGGAACAAATATTTGTATGACCTACCAGTAGTTGTTCCGCACGACGAGTAAATGTTTGTAAACGCACCCACAATACAGGAGAAATTCTTAGTGTGGGGCTAAGTTTAAAAAACAAAAAATAGTAGAACGTATATGGTAGAGATGTACTTATCAATGATTTTTATGATTAAAATTCTATAAATAAATATTTGTTACGGCCGCGAATCATATTTAGATCAACATACAGTCTGATACTGCAATTTCAAATAAAGTAAGAAAATTTGAATTTTGCAGGCTACCATGACGCTTTGCTCTTAAGGCCGCCCTAGTTACTGCCCTGGTTTCCCTCGGTATACAAAGCGGGCCTTCTGTACCCATTTATTTTGTCAGTTCCGGGTTGAGTCCAATTGCAAGGGAACTCTGACTTAACCGGTTTTATAACCTGACGAATGTTTCTTTGAAGGCGATGGTACATTTCGAGGTATATCTCCTCGATTAACTTTGTACTGCGAAAATTAAAATCATGGTTTATTACTTTAGATAAGACTTTATGTAGGTTCGGTGGTTTTTATTTTGTAAATGTTTTTTATTTTTTTATTTGAATTTCTTTTATTTTTATTGTTGATCGACGTTAGTTGGTGGCGGATTTTATAAGAGATTCCAGTCTGTTAACTAAAGCGGAGAGGCTGGAAAGAATTGGTAAAGTGATTGAGATCCCGATTGAGATTTTATCCATCAGACAGTAGCCGTAAAAGATTTGTAAGATGACTTTGCACTTTCTCGAGAAGGGCGCGAGTTTTGGAAGAAGATTATATTCTGTTGGCGTAAAAGGTCACATTGACTAACTAATTCTGGCAAATCTTCTAAGGTTAAGCGCTTGAAGCACTTGCAACGTCAGATAAGGTGGAGATAAGTCACGTTTAAGTTGTCAACGAGAAAAATTGGCCTAATCTCGACGGCGCATAGTTTATTCAGAAAATTATTACTTGGTTGTATAGCATGAATTTTGAAGTGCGAATTATGCAGTTAGGTGTCAAAGGTATTTTTGCTTGTCTTTATTTTTTTATAGAGTTTTTTATTCTCAAAGTAAACTAATAAGCCCTCTGAAGATTTTTTTTCTATCTCCATGACCGAACAATCTATATAAAAAGTGACGTAATTAAAAAACACCTATATAATTTCTCAAAACGCCTGCAGGCGTCCTCGCTTACTTCAACCTCTTTGCTTAGCTTTTGATGGTCCTTGGCTCAATTATAAGAAGTTGTGTTTGTCCGTGTTTGGGCCTCAAGCGCATGTTTCCTGAGCTTGTAAAGACCTTTTCAAAAGCCTTGTATTGAGTGCGGTTGAAACGTTTCGTCCAAACGCCAGTTAAAGAGACTACGGATGAGGAGTTCTCTCTCTTTTGTTTGTGTTGCATGGATTTTTTCCTCCTTAATTTCTTTTGGTTTTGAGTGTTTGAGAGTGGTGGGTAATGGGCGTATCGATTCTTGAAGGAGTAAGTAAGTAGGGTAGGAAATTAAATGTTGTTTTTTTTTTGTTTTGTAATGTTGACGTATTGCGGCTTTTTGATGTGGCAGGTAGATTTTGTGTTGACTTTTCGAGTATGTTTTTTACAAATTTAAACAGTTTATGTAAATGATAAATGATATTTTATTTCTATAAATTGGTTCAAAAAAACCACATAATAATATTTTAGAACTAGATGAGGGTGACAAGTAGTAACCTAACCTAAACTATAAAAACACTATCCAGCATGAATATTCCTAAACCAGATTCTCGTTTACACGTTTGCCCAAGCATAAATAAAGAACGGGACGTCTCCACCAAAACACAAAATAATCGTTCACCTTACAAAATATTCCTCTTACATATAAAACCAATCACAAGCCTACTTACTACGTACTTACACGTATGCGTATAATAAACGAGTCTCATACGGATAGTTGGAGGTCGCAGCTCCAAGCGGTGGTCTAATCTTAGAGGATAATCTGCTATCAATGAGACGAGAGAGCCGCCGGGTATTATGCCTCGTGCGCTCATCGATCTACTGACGTATGTAATTAATATGACGAGGCTATATAGAAATGATATTTAGCGAAAAAGTGAATATTTTCTGGGACTTCAGATTTAAATAAGTATAATTTTATTTTTGTTTTGAGTGAAAATCTTTAAGTTAAGTTTGACCCTGTGTTAAAGGTTAAATATTTGAAGGGGTAAAAACACAATATTTCGTTTTTGACAAATTTATATGAAAGAACGGTCATAACTTTGTCGGCGAACGTTTTTGTTTGTCTGGTAATGTATATGAGCCAGATTACATTCACAACTTGACAAATAAACGACGTTTTTTACCCCTAAATTAATCTACGGAAATCCTAAAAAACATAGCAACCTGCCGCAACATCAAGGCGATTAATTGCCGCTTTTAAAAATACTCATTTGGCAAAAAAAATCGCATAAATTGCTCATAACACCCCCCGCCGCGTTGAAAATGTTCGGGACGAGATTTTAATTACAGAAATATTATTAAGTCAGTCGTCGAATAAAAGCAATTTAGGGGTAAAAATACGAGCGACCACAGGCGGGACAAAGGCCGAGATTTCCATATATAAAAAGCATAAATAATTTCGATTGTGGCCACCGAACACATAAATATAGTGGTATGTTTTGGTGCCCTCACACACGTGCGCAAACAGCCGGGGGTCGCGCAAATAATGCGAGTGTCACGTGAGGGGCGCGGGGGCGACGGGGGGTCGAGGCTTCAGTACTTGAGGCACGAGGCTGTGGAGGGGAGGGCCCATCCTCGGACGAAAAATAAATAGGTACACAATCTCTGGCGCACAAATACACACATTTCGACGGTGTAATGTGTTTGCGGTGCTACAGAAAATTTTATTTTCTCGTGTGACAAAAACGCGTGTTGCGCACAGCGATACTAGAATTATGTGACGTTTGTTGTGACAAGCAATCGGAGGAATATTGTCGGGTGTGTAACGATAATATTGGGAGAATCGGGATAACATAATCTGGACAAACAACGACTCAGTTACGAAAATATTGTAGAATCGAGATATCATAACAGTTTTCAGGATAAAACGGAAAAGCTTTTCTACGAGGAAAAAAAATACAGTCATGATTTGTATCATGGTAGTGTCCTTTCGCGTTGTTTTAAATGATATTAGTCGCAACATGGATCCGTGAAACAGCTCCAATGTCAGTAGGCACAGATATTTACAAAATTAATCACAAACTGTCCTACCCGCAACGTCGTCCTACGCAATCGCTTCCATGATACACAAGCGCGAGTCAAAGTTGCTCACTGTGTACGTCACATCTCTTAAGGCTCTTTGTACACGACAAGGTTTCTGTACGGTACGTCGCGGCGTGTTAACCACGCCGTAGAAAAATCATGTGACCTTGTATTTGACACGGTTTTATGGTATACAGCGACGGCGCCGTGCCGCCGTGTCGTCAACAAACTTCCTTTGTGATCCATACAACACTCGCGACCCTGCCTACACACGGCGAATAAACCGTAGTTTTTCACGGCAAGAGAAACGTGTGTGTACAAAGGGCAAAGGAGTTTCTCCTCTTACGGTAGTCTGTAGGCCTCTCATGCCCCACTGGTCGGCCGCGTCATTTACATAGGAGCCTCTCAAATTCGTCTGTTTGTTCTGTCCGTCACAAGGTAGGACAGAATCGGAAGTAATTAACATTGCGCTTAAAGCTAAGTTTACTCTCAACTTAATCGTGTTACGTCGAAATGTCGGGAAGTTGAAAAGTGTTAGTTCGGAATGCAAAAAATATTTTATGAAAAGCGTTAGTTCGGAATTCAAAATATATTTATGAAAATTATTTTTTTTAGTTTCTAAAGCTACGGTTTTCTAGAAAAACGGAGGCCGCCATATAGCGGCTGCAATTTACCGGCAAATGAGGCACTGAAACGTTATTTATGAAAGTAAGTTGGTATGTTTTCTTCTTATAGAGCGTTTTTTGACACCGTAAAGTCAAACCCCACTGCCATCATTTTCATGACAGCCGTTTCTGCGGCCGTTATATGGCGTCCACCGCTATTCTAGGAAACCGTAGCTTTACTTGTTTTGTTTGTTGGTGTGGGTATTAATATTGGTACCAGTTAATTCCTTTGTAGCACTTACAACGTTTATCACGCTCGAAGGATTAAGATAGAAGTCATCGATTCTACTATTTAGAGAATAATATTCACTTAATAGAACTGTAATAGCTCCAGATACGGGCAGAAGGGTTAATATATTCCGCTGTGACCTTTGAATTTTAATTGTAGACATCCCAAAATTATTCTTGATAGTTTTGACTGCTAATCAGCTGACGCCTCTGCATGTATGCGAGCCAAATTGAAGTATATAATTATGTGTCTACCAATTATGTATACACATATACACACACCCATTCGACTATGATAGATAGATTCCATTCGCGTATTAAGTCGGCGCCACACGAAACCAAGCCTACACCGAACTGCCTTTTATAATTACGCGGCTAAAATAAAAACGCTTTTATAGGCCAATATCTCATTGCTAAGGTGGGCATATGCGAGCAGACAAGCGACTTTACGACGAACATAAAGCGTCGCAGAAAGGCGCGTATAACCCTATAATGCGGAGCTATAAGGCCGCTGTTACTTAACACCGTAACTTCTGTTTAGAGCCGCGCCTCCGCCTACATTGTCGGTAAATTCATGGGTGTCAGTTTAGTTCCATGGACGTCTCATTCCACAGTCTCCCTGGGGCATCAGTATATTAAGCTGTTGTGGTACTGCCCTACTTAGTTGATCTATGTAATTTGGGTTAAATGAACCCCGTAATACGGGGGAGTAAAAATGTTTGTGGCTTGAATATGATATCTATGTGGTTGTAATTAAGTTGTGCTTGTTTATTGTTTAAATTATGAGAAACTGTGTTTCTTAGTGTTAACTGACTCAGCTTTGAGGTTTATTTAGACAAAGAAAATAGAAAAATCAAACAATCATGACATATTATGATAATATCTGGGAAGTTATATCAAAAGTTACAAAGGCATATCAGATTTCTCTGCATAAATCTTTGACAGTTTCCGATGACAAAGACATCAGGAAAAAAAATGCTATAAGTTTTGGCTCTTCTCCAAAATCCTGCCATAAAATTTTTGAATGTTTACAGTAGATTCTACTTTCGATTTCTTCAGCCACGGATTCTTGGCTCAGGCCCCCTTGCTTCGTTCGTGTACAAACAAATTTGGTAGGCCAATGTCTTCTAAACTTTCACTGTTTGGCAGGCGGCCAACACCACAGCTCCACAGAATGCGGTGACTTTCGAATAAACCGAATAAATATAATTTATTCCTGTGATTTTTGGCCGCGACGCAATCGCCTTAGAATTATTCCCCTCTTCAGGTTCCGTACGCCACAATGAATTTTAGAGAGTTATTTAGAAAGTGCAGTTTTAAATTTTTTTAAATAAGATTATGGTATTTTATTTGGCGGTTGGTATATTTTTGTGTTTATGATAAAAAAAATTACACGTGTAAGCGCGAGGAACGGCGACTGAATATTCATGTAAGTTCACCTTTTTTCGTCTCCAAAGAGCCTCTGTACCTTGAAGGACATACTCGACACGGTTGTAGGTTAAACTCAAGAGACTTCATTAAACCTATTTCTAATTAAAGCTTCATAATCCCACACACAATTTACAAACTCGAGCTTAAATTCGAACACATATCTACAACGTGATTCCTTGAACTCATCGAGGCAACGGAGGCCAGAATTGAAACTAATTCAAAGACAAACTAAGAACAATTTAAGCAGTTGGTACGCTTCAACAAGCCACCACGTGGCTCCTGCTTTTATAAATTTCACATATAGCCACTATGTATCTTTATCTGGCACTCGGAACTGTTTTATGGTGTCTAAAGTTACCCAGTTTAGCTTGGCGGAGTGAGGCCTACAGACGGTTGGGGAAGGCGATTAGCTGAAAGTGTTTGTGGCTGTCGAGCTTTCCGGCGTAAAGCAGAGGCTGTAGAGGTTTTGATGATTTCCATTCTTTATTTTAATTTGTTTAAAAGTATACCTTTGGTCCTTATGTGGCTTAAGGATTTTTATGGCTCGACTCTCTTATCCATACTTATTATGGGACTGTTTTGAGCAGTGCAACTACTCATAACTCTATTGAATTGCATAAATAAACACATTTAACGGTTTCAGCGGCGCTAGTAGTCAGAAAATTTAAAGTGATGCGGTGCGATGACGTAGCATGTAGGAATTGGTATAAGCCGCAGCCGTTTATACACGTTCTTTAAAGAAAGACATATTAATCGTGATTAAATCGCGCTTAAATTAATAGATTTTACGTATTACAACTTAGCTCCGCTCAAAGTGTTAATTACTTTCATAAAAAAATCAGTCAACTGTAAAAATTCTTGAAGAGTTTAAAATAGTTTTAATATAAACTTTTTAATATTGCCTACAAGCTCGCTACCAGGCTTCCAGTCCATCCACCCCGTATGTCTCGTAGAACTTACAGGCATTATTAGCTACGTGATGCCAGCAGTACAAGGTTCACACCGACGTGTGCGCTGTTATCGTGAGCTATTTACCTCTAACGTGATATTAAGGATTACATTATAATCTGATACGCTCGCTTAACGCGCCACCCGTGTGCCCGCTCTCCTATACGAGTTCAGGAGCTGTTTTGATAACTTGTAATTAGGGAATGTGATGTATGGTGTTTGTTATGGTTAATAGGCTTAGTCAAGTAGGTACTTTGGGAGTTTTACGGGTTATGCATGGCTCTGATTTCATAATATTATGTGGTCGAAATGTAGGCTGCAGCTAGCTCCCTCGAAAATAAACTTATGACAAGGGTTCTGCGATTATTTATTTAAATAAACTTCAAGTGAATCGTAAAAAAGTTTACATTTATAGTGGAGATTTAGTTTTTTATTTATACATTAATTCAATATGACAATAGTTACAATTCCCATAATCAGCCTGTAATGTTCCCACTGCTGGGACACAGGCCTTCTCTCGGTGAGAGGGAGTGTGCCGTAATCCACCACGCGGGCCCAGTGCGGGTTGGTAGATGTCACATGTCTTCGAATTTTTTGGTTCTAGAACATGCCGGTTTCCTCAATATGTTGTCCTTCACCGTTTTGAGAACAATGGTGATGAAATAATTTACACAAAGTAAAGCGCTTGTCTGGGTTCGAACCTTCGACCTGCAACTCGTAAGTCGCCGTTCCCACTGGGCCACCACTGTTCCATACAATAAAATTACTATTATATTACTACTAATATATAATCACAATTACTACGACGTTATTAATTTGCTAGACGTTACTGTTATAATTTATTAGATCAGATTTAATTTAATGTGTAACGAAATTGACTATCTGTATTTATTTTCAATGACAATGTAATTTAATAAGAAAACTGATTAAGAATAATTGTGTCATAATGTTCCAAATATATTTGCACACCTCACATGGTTATAATACAGTTTACCTACCTTATGAACCTTTTGTAATATCCTCTGAACCTGTGTAATGCAAATAAATGGTTTGATTTGAATTGATTTAATAAAATATTGAAGCTAGAACACTCTAGATTAAAAACATAAAAAAATATATTAAACACTACAAGTACTTTAATAACAACGTGCCAATAAAATGTCGTTTGAATGTGACTGTGGTCGTAATTTTTTATTACAACACAAGTAATACCGTCTCACTTGTCCTATTACAAGAACGTCGTAACCGCCATCTTCGGTTCATTGTGACTTTCTTTGTGTTAAAAGTACTTAACATAGGACAATATTCCATTCTGTATGAATGGAGTAAGATGTCGTTATTTTTTCATGAGTCGTAATTGAAGTTGTAACTGGTTATCTTGTGGAAGAGAATAATAAGTACTGGGGACGTAAAGGGGTATAATGGTCCTCATTTTTACATACCAGCTCGATGATATCAAAAACTGAACTAGAGAGCCATATAGGGTGAAGGTATTAAGACATATACTAAGTACCGACTCGAGTAGTTGAGTTAGAAGCAAGAGAAGAAGCAGATGTAGCGGGTACTGAGAGGTAGTTTAAAAAAACTTATATCCAATTCTACAATAAATCTATTTCCATAGTCAAGCCAATCAACAAAAACAAAAAATACAGCTGCGCATGTGATGGAATCGGGAATATCTATGCTTTTACGGGTCAGGGCTATATTAAACTAACATTGCACTTAAGGTGGATCCTCATCTTTGAGGAGTGGCTAGAGAGGCGTCACGGCGTCCTCACCTCCCGCGTGACGCAGGTCCTCACCGGACACGGATGTTTCGGGAGGTTCCTGCACATCATCAGGCGGGAGGAAACGCCCGGATGTCACCACTGCGATGATCGCCCCGAGGACACGGTGGAGCATACGGTGGGGGCCTGCCCTGCATGGGCGGAGCACCGCCGTGTCCTCGTAGAGGCGATCGGCAGCGGCGGTGACCTCTCACGCCCAGCCCTGGTTCAAGCCATGGTCCGGGGCGAGGGGGAGTGGGAGGCAGTCACCTCCTTCTGCGAAGCAGTCATGCTAGCGAAGGAGGTGGCGGGACGGGAGAGGGAGAGTCTCCCGTCCAAGCCACCGCGGTGGACGCTCCGGGCGTCGGGAGCCGCGTGACGACTCCCGGCCACCGTAGGCGTGGGCCTGCGGGCGGTGAGTAATGGGTAGCTCACCGTCCGATCAGGACCAGGCCCGTGCTGGACGGCGCGTACGTGTTCCACGCGCGCCTCAAAGAGATGCCAGCATCGAAGAGGGGGCCCACTAGGGCCCAAGCCTGCCGGGAAAGCGGGATCATCCGAAAGGGATACCGCTGACCCGGAACATAAAGGGCCAGAGAAGGAACACGGGTGGGTTTAAGCCAGTAAGAGTCTGACACTCCCTTCCACTCCACCCAGAGCGGGAGGGGTCATTTGATGACTTCCCATACTCAAAAAAAAAAAAAAAAGCTGGATCCTCAGCTGTAGCCCGCCAAATGCAATTTTTCTTTGGTTTTTTGCAAATTGCAGCTCTGTTTTACGTCGTATGTTAATAAAAATGCAGTTAGCGACTGTAGGATTTATAATATTTACTGAATAATAATCATTAATTTCATATCAATCGTCAAACTTTGAAAATTTGTTCCACCTAAGAATTTTCATATCAAATATTCTGAAAAGTTCTTAGGTGGCACAAATTTTCATTGTTTCCACCAAAGTATAAACCAAAGAAAATTTGAATTTGGCGGGCTACCGCTGAGGATTCACCTTAACACGAATTCCCATTTACTATCCGTATGGATGTTCTCACATTTCATCTGACTATGTATATAATAGCATAACACCGGCTTATTATAAACTAGGCGATAAAACGCACGCGTTCACGTTATGTTTATTATGCCACCTGGCGTATCTCTGCGTGGTCTTTCGGTACGCGGTACGCTGGGTACGCGCCCCATAGACAATACGCACAAAATAATGAGTAAGTGCGTATGACACTGCTCTCGTAAGCGTTTGTTTGTTTTCGGCGGAGCGTTTCAATGAATTAGTGCGAGACGGTGGGGTTATGTGATAGTTTTCTTGTGATGTAAACATACGTGGACTGTAGAATTATTATGTTGTTTATTTTCATTTTCTTTTCGTGGTGAGTTCCGTTGCAGCTTTATAAGGTTCAGATTACTTGCATACTAAGTATTGGCCGTTAGAATAAGATCCGCATCTAATACCACGTCAATTTACAATTTCGTTTGCACTTAAATAAAACAAGTATTTCCGAATAATCAAAATATCTACAACACATTACATCGCGGGACAAAGTAAACACCAAACTCGAAATGGCTTTATTCAGAACAGGAAAAGCAACACAATGAATGACAGAATGACTTGCCAAAGGAGACAGACGAGCTTCAACCGACAGTAAACTTAAAAATATAAATGTTCTGTTTACTTACAAGTGAACGCGACTCGCGTCGTTTACGACATCGCCCTCATTCCACTGCGCGAAATTACCGAGCACCATTGTTCGGAGCCGTATAAAGACATAAAACGCAAAAATAACTCGACACCGATAGAGATATTGGTCCTCCGGTACGTAAAATTTTGTTTACAAACCTTTCTGTAATCACTTTGGCTGGTAAATGTGGATGTAAAGGTTCCTACTGGTCATTAAAATTTTATAGACATGCTTCGTGTGAAAAGGAATTTAATAGATTGTAAATTATAATAATGTGTGCGGAACAGAGCTTTGCGTTCTGTGGCTGACAACGTTTCAAAATTACGCGAGTAAAAACGGCGCTTACATTTTAGAGGAAAAATAATAGGGCAACCAATATTGAAACGTTGATTATTAGAAAAGACAGTATATCTATGCTTGCTC
This sequence comes from Brachylomia viminalis, assembly GCA_937001585.2. Classification (NCBI taxonomy): domain Eukaryota; kingdom Metazoa; phylum Arthropoda; class Insecta; order Lepidoptera; family Noctuidae; genus Brachylomia; species Brachylomia viminalis. The sequence goes on along the minus strand of OW443302.2, from coordinate 3,646,877 downwards.
ATTTTGAACTAAAATGGCCGTCACGGCGCAGACCGCGCTGCTTTCTATCAAATTATACACCGTACATGATGAATGTATGAGGAAATTACATGAGAGATGGCATCGCTCATTATAAGGGCGCTTGTTCACTGATGACGCGACGTGCCCGAAGCGCAAACGTTTGAATTTTACGAGCGTTTTGTACGCTAGGTGTCGCTTGATGATTATTATATGGTATTGTAATTTTTTATGCTTATGGGAGTCTGTAGCGTAATTCTGCAATTTTTTATGCTTAGTCATAATAAATTTGTACGGTAACGTGGTTGTCGGATATAATTTGTTTAATGATTATTGTATGGAAGTTACATTTGAAGAGTATTAATTCTTTTTACGAGACTCATATGCAGAGATGACACTCTTTCTCTTTTTGCTATGCAAAACTGAAGTTTAATTTAAACATTTAAAAACCTTTCATCCATTATCTTACTGGAAAATAATAAACCTTCTGAGACAGAATTGCCTCCATTCCATTTACGCAAAACTTAAAAGGAAGCACTGGACAGGGACACAAAGTCTGTGTTAAAAACTGCACTATGTTGAATAAGGTTCAGAATCCGGCTGCTTGCTGAGTAGGCGCTCTAAGAGTGAAAGGGACGTACAAAATTCGTTTTCGTCAGAATGTTAAGTGAGTTAAATCTCCAAATAAAAGGTGGGTTGCCTACTCAGCTAGCTTCCGTTGCTGACTCCAACTTGCTATGGTAATGAAGTTGTGACTCAGTCCCTTGTCGCGTCCCACGGACCCCACTCCTCACTCCCTCCATCGCCGTAGTGGTACAAAACAGTCGTTATCTCGGGCGATGATCTAAATGTAAGGGTTCAGTGTTGGCCGTGATTGCGGACGCCTCAGGACATACGATTGTTTCAGATAACAAGGAGGAGTTGTAAACTGGGTTATTGGTGGCGCTGAGTGATGTTTAGAAAAATGTTTGTGGTAGACGTGTGAGAGTGTGGGAATGTTGTTACGTGTGACGGAGGTTTCAAGTGGTGAATAATTTGCGGTTGTTTTTGGGAAAATATTGGTACGAGTGCTTCTAAATTTAATGTGACTTCTCAGTAAAGTTTCCCCGTGCTAAAGTATTTCAGAACACAATGATTCCGAAAAAGCTCGACCAAGTTTACGAAACAAAAATAGATGGTTTATTTTTGCCCAATCTCACGCGTACACAGTAATTTAATTTATTGGAGTCCATAAAATAATTTGAGTGATAAAAATAAAGTCGGTAAACTTTTTAAGTTCTTAAAAGTTTTAACAAACATTTCAACATTTGCCTGACCTTACCTTAAAACTACCCTTGACACTGAAACTTAGAAACTTTCTTCTACCCTCTAAATGTACAAGATTTTTAGAATAAGTATATTTTTATATCCTACGTAGGTAGTTATCATTAGGTTTTATGGCGAGGTTCATAATGAAAAGTGTTCATATTTTGCGAAGTTAGGAACTTCATAAATATCATCTAACGGTTCTGGTCCGAACGGACCGAGTTGGTAGAGATTGTATCTCTATAGAAGATACGATATCGAGATAATGTTACAGCCGTTTATAATTATTGGAATGGCTGGTGATCATTTTTTGTTGCTCACTTCCTCGAGGAATTTGGTGAAAAAAAGGAGTTTAATTTTCGAATGAAAGAAAAACAGTTATGCTTTCTTCTTTCTTTTGTTTTGGCTGTGGTTGTGAGCATCAGATTACATCATGTTGATATACAACGTGGAATCTTTCAGCGAGAGAAAATGTGAAATTCTTTTAAATTTGGTCCTTATGCACAAAAATACCCTCATTAATTGGTACTTCAATACATTGCTGACGTTTTACAAAATTAAGCATATTTATACGTATTTCTAAAAATAGGTAAATAGTCTTAGCTTACGTGTTTCTATTTCAGGGACTACTCTTGCGTTATCAGAATTGATATTTAAATTGTATCAAGCGGTGATAAAAATGCCACGGCGAGTGACCACCGCTGACTTGTTTGTGGGTAGTTCTGGCGCGATAGTGCTGATAAGAGTGATAGGGGAACATTTGCATAAACGCCTTAAGTACCAAATCAATGGGTGGTGGAAACGTGACTAGTGCGAGTAAATCAATATGCTACTGTGTAGTTTGTTTTTCAGAATACATTGTTGGTTTTGTAACTTAGGTGGAACACAATATTTGTGTTCATAGAATATGGGTACAAACTTTTTTTTTATGGTGTAAATAAATGATTTCCTTTTATAAATATTGTTTATGGAAACGAAAGTAATTATTTTGTGGTTCTTTCATGAGGTGTCCTTATTGCTCCCATGCTGCAAAGTGTTGATAAAAAATGTACCTATCTACGAAAGAAGAAAAAAGCAACAAAAAATTATTGCATTTTTTGTCACAAAAACTACGTCCACAATCCATCGAAAAACAACCTCTCACCATGTCAAAGGGAACTCAAAAACCCATATAGATCTATGTACAACCGTAAAAGAAAAATATGCCGACAACTTGACGTTTTTATTATACGAGTAGAGAGACATATTCGTGGAGCATACATTCCTGTAACCAAATTTCTATCGAAGCGTGATTGCGAGCCGAGCCGCTGGCGAAACAAATGAATAAACAAAAAAAAAAACCTGATGAAATATTATGTTTTGGAGTGTAGACAAATTACTGTTCCCCGCACTCTGGCGCTTCCCGTCAAATATAAAACGGATTCTTTATTTGCCTCCCAGTCTCCCGTTTATACGTTTTCGGTTAAACTTTGTTCCGTGGTTAAATAAACCTTTATAATTTTGTTTGAAGCTCATTTTCCTAACCGGAGGGGGAAGGAGCTCGCTATACGTAGCTGTTGTTGTTGCTTGAACTCACAGCTTCGACTAAGCATGTCTTAGAGCGGTGCTTGCTTCATTTCATTCATGCTATTGGCCTATTTGGGAAATAGGAAATGTATTTGGGTTTTTAATAACAACATTTTATTTAACTTCTAAATTACTTTAACTCACACACTGACGTATTACTTGTTTATATAATTTGGAAAATCGTATAGTCTTACAATGTTTGTAAATATGTGAGCAGAAAATCCTATCGTAAAATCGTATCTATCACAAAATTAACTTATTTGTCATTGCAACATTTTTACATTAATTTTACCTATTGTGGTAGAGTAATTTTATTATAGGTGTATAGGTCTTCACATATCATTATATAATTAATGTATACACAATATTGTAACACATTTTAAAAGAGTAACGGTGGAGTTTCTTGCCCATTCTTCTCCATACGAAACTACCTTTTGGAAGGGGCGGCTAGAATCAATTCTATTTTAATGTAAATGTTGACTTTTAAAAGTGCCTTTTATGTGCCTATTTAAAATAAATGCTTTGACTTTATGAATAGTGGTAAAGCAAAGAATTGACAAGTGTTCTTGCTAGCAAGGAGGACTATTTAGAGTACTACTACGCACACTAAATATAACTCCTTAATATACACTCAGACATTTTAGATTTGTTTTGTTAGCTTTGCGTGAATTGGCAGCCTCAGGATATGCTACGTCTAATTTTCATTTACAAACCCAGACTAAGTTTGTTTTGAGTCTAGATTCTCAGTACATGAATATCATTTCGACATAAAACACGTCCAAATTAAATAAGAGAACATCAATTTCAATATAAATTAACGAAAGGTTATATTTGTATTAATTTAATAATGTTTACTTAAATAACACATTATTAAAAGTATGTGGAAAGAAGTACAAGGATCGTAGCAGGTGGCGTTGTATACTTTCAGCGTTCACCCATGGGAAAAGGCGTAAAGTATGTACGTTTAAGTAATTTAGAGTTATTTTGCAACATATTTATTATATCGACGTTTGAAAGGCAAAATTGACTAAGCGACATAAGGCTAACTTTAACTTTTCAGAAAAAAAACATATAAATTCTTGCAATCATCCTACAGGCGTAAATCTTACTGTTTTGGAAATCTTATTTACCTAATCATCTGAATCGCAATTTATAAGATTTTTTTTAAATTAAACTTTTAAATGTATAGTAAAATTAGCCCTATGTCGCTTAGTAAATTGTGCCTTTCAAGCGTCAATATACTTAAGTATGTGTTTAAATTACCTTTTAAAGTCGCATATAAGGACAGAGAAAATCATAAAAAATATTATATTGTTCCACCACCGACTCTCCTTGTTTTCAACCAACAAATGATGGCCTCAGATTAAAGCAAAGTTGGCTACAACACTATCAAAACCATAAAGACCGCATGCGGCGTCTTTCCGCCAACTTAACACCCGGGCCATAGAAATAAACGTCTTAATATGACATGTCGGAACCCATAATTAGGACCAAACACAGCAGGGTACCCGAATTAGAACTTTAATAACAGGCACATGCGAGCTAAAATAGAAGTTAATGTAGCGATAAAAAGTTTCATATGGTGGATATAACGTTGGTGGAACGTAATCTGGCCGAAGCGCCGTAAAGGAGCCGGTCACCAACATGGAGGATTATGAGAGCAATTTGGTTGCACGATTGCGGAATGTGGGATGTGCAGTGCCTTGTTGCTCACACACTATTGTGAATCTGAGATTATTTTTAAAGGGTACATAAAGAAAATTCTTGATTTAAGTGATATATAAAATTTCAAGTGTTTCGCTACTTTTCAAGATAGATTATGTGCCTTCAAAGTGAATAGCTCAAAAAGAGTTTACTTCATTTGAAAATGAGAGTATTTATTTATTATGCTACATATTATTATGTCAGACTACAATGATCTTCTGACTCAAGAGTCACAGAGAGGCAAGTTTCACACATTCCTAAATTAAAATGACTTTTCCACGACACTACAGACCATCCAGCGTGTATATTCTTAGTAAGCTCGGGTCAAGCGAGTGCTGTTTATGCGTTATTCGAGGCAGACAGTCATCGTTCGCAGTAGGACAGTCATTGTGACGTCACAGTGTATCCATTTGTGTCAGAACACATCAGAAACATACGTGGCCGAGGTTCTAATAAAGGCTCAAAGTACTGTGATTACTTTGAAGTGTGCGATTTTGACTCTAGTAGAGTAATTCGGTTTTATTCGAGAAGGATGATAGTATTGTCGAAATAGATACATTTAATACAAAGAAAGTGCACATGAGAATACAGTGTTAATATTTTGCAACGTCATTTAACAACGTACACCGCGTAGATGAACGTTGAGAAAGTTTATTTAAAATTCTAACAAATTCAATAATCCTTATTTATGCACAATTTCACTTACAGTCAAAGTTCTTTCAAAGAAGAAAAAAATACAATAAAGTAAGCGGGTTATTTGAGTAACAAATTCAGACAGTCTTTATCAAACTTTATATGTAGGTATTGTACAATTGGTTAAATTCTTAAAACGTAATAAAAAACTTTTCTCTTAAAGAATTTAGATACATTGTAAGTTGAAAAAGAAACGCATTTAGAAAAAAGGTTTATTACAAAATAGTTTTAAAATATTACTTTCTTTTTGCTTTACATTTGAAAATAGAATTTTCTGTTGTTTTGTTTGCACTCTATGTTGTCAGCAACGTTTTAAGCTATGAACTGAAAAATTTGCTTAATTTTGTGAAAACTCAGTTTCATAAAAGCTGTCTTATCTCATTTTAGTGCTGCAAATACTAACTGTATGCCATTGCTGTGAGATTTAAGGTAGCTGTTTCGAAATAATATTCAACTAAACTACACACCTAAATAACTATTTAGGTTTAAATAAAAGGTTCAGAGAATGGGACGTATCAAAATACAGTTACAAATAGTTTCGAGTTATCAAATCAGTCCTAATTTTAAAAGTTTTATGTCTGATCTTTGGCGGTCCGTTTTCAGTAATAATGGATAATCTACTTTAACGTAATTATACACATTTTAAAGCTTATCCACTGATTAAATTCGAATATAACGAAATTGAAGTACTGTTTAAAAGCTGTGAATAATCTGCAGCTGATTGGTATAATTTGTTAGCATAGCATTTATAAAATATTTATGTAGTTTAACATCAATTTTCCGTTTCGCCGCACACCGATTGTCTCGTATTTGCAAATTATTACAGTTTGGTGTTTTTGAACATGAACGCTAATATTTGTTTACATTTTACATTATTCATACATTGTTTACATTATAAAATGTAAATAACACTTTCGTATTATGATCATGTGTTATTTGTATTCATTATGCTGGCGTTTTAAGTTAGTACTGATGTATTCATGACAGTGAATAGCTCGCTCCGTAATTTATACATTGTATTAATTTTGAAAGAGGATTCTGTCCAACTGTGGATTGGAATAGGTCTAGTTAATTGCTGGATATAATACATTAGCTTGTGGGGATTGATTGTTATAAATAAGGAGTTGGTAATAGATTTTGTTCGATTTGAACTCGCGATCTATATTCGTTCTTAGTACTTGACTCTGTTCTCTTCTTCCGTCCCTGGTGCCGTTATTTGGGTTCGGGTCTCCTCACTATTCTCCGCCTAATTATTCTGTCTTGGGTTGTCGGTTCTGGGAATTGGGTTTTCTCGAAGTCTCTGTTTATATTTGACCACCAGGTCAATGGCGGGCGGTCTCTGCCTCTCTTTCGTTCTGGCAGATTTAGTGCAATTTCTACCATATGATCATCATTGCGTATATTAACGTGTCCATACCATCTTAGGCGGCTTTCGGTAATTTCATCAGTGATTAGTGTGACTTTAAGCTGCCTCGTATAATATTCTCGTAATATTTCTTAGTACTTGACTTATTGCAGAAAATAATTCACAAGAAGAAGTTCTTCGAATAAACCCAAAATAAACAAAACAACACCACATGAGAAGATATCAAAAGTACTAAAGTAACTTGACCGTGACTTCGGCAACTTAGTTCAACGGACCGACACATACAGGTCCATTGCAAGTCCGGGGTCTAACGTACAGTCAGCAAAATTGTTAAGCGTACAGGCAAATATATTCATCTTTTCACTACGCTGACTACATACATTTCACAATCTGACATTCTAATAATATTCATTTATTAACGTTGTCGAGCAGACGAATTTTTCAAATATATAAAGTAATGGATTATAATAGATTATCTGTTTTTAGAAGTGAAGACTTATAATTGGCTGTCAGTCTCACATACTATTTTTTATTCTGTTTATTTTAGCTGTAAGTCTTCAATAGTTAATAAATAAATCCCCTTTAAAATGAAGAAGGTGGTGATTGCGAGTGAGTTATAAAATTAGCCTGTTGATTGATCAAGTTTTTGACTAATTGTTTTTGCTGGACACGTACGAAATTGTAGTAGTAGATGCAAGTTAGCAGCCTGCGGCCTTATCTCTGCGTTCGACTGTACAAGTCCATGCATTGCATGTACAAGTCCAGGCACGCCGATGCGCTTTGAGGACACAATCACCATTAAGTTAAAGGCTAATTAAACCCCTGAGAAACTTACTTGTCTCCCGTGGTAGCGCTAACTTCGTGCGGTGTGGGGTGAGCCATGAGCGGTAGCGGGTTTAAAGGTGAACTAGTTATTATTTGTCAAGTGAAACTGTACTGAATCATTTTAATATGGGTTAGTTCAGTAATAAAATAAATTAAAAATATTATTTTAAAATCAATCATAACCTTACACAGTCTCAATAGTACATTGTTCACCGAGAGGAGAAAGTGACCGATTACCGTCGAGGGTGTCGTTTGAAGCCCGAGCCGTAGGCGAGGGCTTTAAAACACCCGAGATCGGGAATCGCACTTTCTGTCGAGTGATACATAGTGCTTTATACTACACCTACGAGGAAAATAAAAAACTAAATCTTTACTAATTGAAATTTATATTCCTGCCGCCGCAGGGTCGCACTGCCAGCCCGACACCATCCAACACACAGCTAGTGGCCAGTGTCATTTTGCGAACTTGGAGATAAAAACTCACTGTAAAAACTTTTTGGCTTTTGATATTTAGGTTACCGGCGCATAGTCTTACCCAAAATTAAAAAAGAAAAACCACGTAAGAAATGGATTTTCATACACTTTTCTCTCCCGCTCAGATGCGTTTTCTCCCCGCATATTTGTTCGGTATGCAGTGACGTACTTTCTACCGTAAATTTGATAAAGTATCAAGGTACTTTCCAAGCAGGTGTAGTATAAATAGTTTTTCGTTACTTCTTCCAGTGCATAGAAGAAGCGCTACGAGTATTTGTAGCGCTTCGTAGAGCTTCGTCGTAGCATTCACAAGTGCTACGACGTAGCTCCTAACTCACTGTTGAGTGTCATATCTTTAAGTAGATTCGTAATTATGCTCAAACAGTATCATTACAAACATAAAGTAGCTCATAAATTCACAAATTCAAGTTTGCCTGCGACACGAGAGCATAGGCTTAACTTTACAACCGCTTGCTACCTCAAGTTTGCACCAAACCAGTGAGGCTTCAATGTCCTTGCAGGCAAATTGTTTCCGTTCGCGTCAGTTTACTGAATGTCTGACGTCAGAATCATTCGTGATAGGACTTGTTGCATTACATTTTTAATGACTACTTCACTAACGAGCCCGTGGAAAGAAATCGGTGGGAAATGAAGCACTTACCACGACTTCTGGAGTGCTTTCTGGTGTAATGATGTGAGCTCGGATTGTGGTTGTACTGGTACATACCTGGGAAAAAACAAAGATTGTGTTCAATTACTGTGGTTACAAAAACATTCAAACTTTGCTCTTGAACCCTAAATCATCAATTAACTAATTAATTGATGTGTCGTGACACTACGAGAGCTTCAAGTGGGAGGCAAACTTTACTCGTCCCTGCCAAGCTTGAGTTCAGAACATACGTTACTACCTACACTTTGAAAACCATTACAGTCATAACCTACGTATGATAAATAAATTGTAAACATATAAAGATACACTTGAACGGCGCGTGTATCCATGTATAGTATCCAAACCCTCGCAGTTAGTAAACGTCTTTTGATTTACTTTGCGACCCAATCATCCCCATATGACGGCAAGGAATGACTTTCATAACTCGAGTAAGCATCTAACGGGAGCGAGTTTTACATACAGAGCAAATCTTTTAGGATGAAAGGCAGTATGACGCGAAGCCTCTTATTCTGAGCTATGGAACATTTTGCTATCTTATTTCAATTTGTACGCTCCATTGATTGCAGATGCCTCGAGCGGTCTTCGTTTGCAGTTACTGCGAGTGAGAGGAACGGAGCTATTGAGAAATCTATACACAAGAAAAGGATGGTACTTATTTTTCTATGGGGAGACGAAAAATATCGAAAAAAGTTATCGCATCAAAGTCTCGGCGCCCGTAAAGGTCTCATTAAAACTGTCCTGTGAAGGAATTCTGTCCAATTTATATGACAGTCGGCGGTAGATTGGTCGGAAAGTAAATAACGACGTTTTTTCGTCTATTGTTTTAAATGATGTTTAAGCGGGTTTGGTTACTTGAGTCCTTTAATGACTGTAATTTTGTTAGACATTTTGTCTAACAACACTTTAGAAGGGTTGAATCGGGTAACGCACTATTTATGTTAGTTGACGGCTCAGCGGCGAGAAAGATGTGTATTTACTGAATTATAAAAGTGGAAAGAACGATGTCAACGGAGACAAAGACTATCGTGTCACGAAGAAATGGGACGAGGATTTTGGAAGGTGAAAGTTCAAAGAGTGTCGTAACCTTACACAATAAGTATATTTGGATAAACTGTTCTCTAGTTTTTCAAGCACAAAATTGGGATGGCAATCTTATTTCAGTAGCTAATTTTACAATATTATACCACAAATGTCAAACGTGGGTCTCTCAATGGAAAACTATTAAACAAAGTTTGATGCTCCCACATCAATATCCTGTCAAGAATTTTCCGAAAAGAAAACACAAGTAGGTATGCGCGACGTATCAAACATCCCTCGAAACGTTTACGGATAAAAATATTTGTCCAACAAATCCCGAGCACACGTGGATATATTGACAAAAATTCATTTCCTTAGGAACGAGTGCGTGCGAAGGGAAGTTTTCTCCATCATCTGTCAATACCGCCCATCCAGGACTTACTTTTAAAATATGTCATTATATTTTTTTATATTACGTCGTGTGGGCAAAAATGTACTTATTTCGCGCTCCGCTGATCTGAAAATGTGACATCAGCGCGAATGTGAAGGAGTGTGTCGCGGTAGGAGAAAATTTACGAGGTGCCTGTAACCTCCATATCACGACCTCTTCGGTTTACGGTCACTGGTTTTTATTCGGCGTGGAATAAAACAACGCGGTAATACAACGCGTGGCTATTGGCTGGCGTGGCAGAGTGAGCGTCGACCGTACCACGAGCTCCGGTCAAAGAGCAAAAGGTATTGTACGCACTGATAAAAGTGTTTGTCCGTTTCAGAGTTAGAGAGGAACATAGAATTTCTATGTTGTGCATGTTTTGTGTTCCAGTGAAAGAAATGTAGGTCGGAGCGTGCAAGTTATTGGACTGAGGGGGCTAGCTCCTTTATACACGTGCAGAGAACTTGTAAAGATTTGTGCACTGATCAGGTTTATTGATACGGAGCTAGTAAGTGATAGATTCGCTACAGGAATTTTGTCGACACGAGTTTATAGCATTTTGATATAACATGAAGACAGTGTGCGCCCAGAACTGTCCATATTTTTTGCTGGACCAATAAATAGAAGCCAATCAGAGCCAGGTCTCTTAAAAATCTGAAGGTATTGGCATCACTGATACCCCTATTCTATACACTACAATAGCAAGCTTGCGTGTGTTAAGTCTGCATATAGTGCGGGCAACGACGCGACGCGCGACGCGACCGTTGCGTGCGAACACAAATAGTTAGAATTCATTGCGCGCCCCGCGAATACTGTCGCACAGTTTATTGCTGTCTACCCGCTTGTGTTTTTAAACGACACTTTGATGTTTGCAAATTGAACATGATACTTTATGTTTGGCAGTGTAATATACTGGGGTTAGTTGAGCAGTCTTTTTGAAATGGCTGCACTGCAATATACGCGGTTGAACGCGTTTGATGGGAAACGCGGAGTTACTTACGCTTTATGGTTTTGGGTTCTTGCTGTACCATTTTTCATCAGCGTGACGTGTTGGTGAGAACTGTGCAATTTAATAGTAATTTATCTATATCCTTTTGTCATGACTACATTTAGGTAGGATGTCGTTTGGTAGTTCCTACCTTTAATACTCTTTGTTACACAGTTTTACCAAAAAATCTCAACACAATTAAACCACCTTTAAACAGACAGGCCCCTCATCCTTCGACCACAAAAGCACTGAACACTAAGTTCAACCTGCCATTATAAAACCTCATTAGTTGTAGTTAATTCAAAATATGGCGCGAATAATGTCGTAGCTGCGCGCGGCTCCGGTGTCAAAGGACACTAATGAGTCGTCACCACAGTGTAACACAAGACACCACATTGGCCTGCTGGTGGAGCAGCGGCAAAATTTGTTACCGTTTATAAGGCTTTGTGAGGACCTGATCTACTTGTAGAATATTAAATTGAAATAACTTTTGGCCTAGTTAGAGAAAGAATACTGTGGAGTCTCTGGTTTAAAATAAAAGATTTTATGTCGTATTTTTTTTCCAAATTAGCTTTACTATACTTGACGATTTTTTCGGCGCACCAGATAACACATCTTTTTGAACTGAACGCGATTCGTATATCTCGAATGTACAAGTAAAAAAATAGCATCGATGTGGCATTGCTGGGTCTCAATATGTCAAGAAAAGCCATGCACAAGCATGGCAATCAACTAGCAAAAGCCGGCCATCTAGTTTTAAAACATCACCAAAAATTTACTTGTAAAAGTTTCTTAATAGATCTACTTACAGAAATAAACATTATTAAATTAAATTTAACTAACACTGCTGATACATATTATTGTTTTAGAATAAATTACTACATATGTCTATGACTACGATCATTCCGCAGTGTTTCAACCGTGACCAAATAGCGCCACACCTACCTACCTACACGCCAGACATCCATTCGTACCCATCATTACACATGACATCATTAGTTGCCAAATAATATGTCGCATATAATTACATGGCGCATCAGGTGTCAAAGGCTGATAATGACGCGCGGCCACCGCAGTGTACCGCAAGACGTTTCACGAGCAGCCTGTGTTATTGTAGTATCCATTACTGTAGGGTTAGGTTCACTGCTTGTGTTCGGGTGGGAGCGTGGCTTTAGAAAAGTTGTTTATATTTAACTGATCAATATTTGGCAAGAGATGCATGGTCATCTTTTATTGGGATATTTGCTTTATCAATTGCCTGAGTACAAGCATTTGCATAGGTTATACGTAAAAATGCATTTGTTTTCAACGTGTTTATATTCACTTGTCAAAATTGAAAATAATGTGACCACCACATCTAGTTTCCATGTCAAAAATCTGACGCATAGCATGTAATTGCCTAGTTCACAAAGTGCACGTTGTCATGGGAACTGAGCCAAAATGTTGATATCCCCATCACGATACACACAATTCACCAGTAACTATTACAAAACCTTCCAATCCGCTCGCAATCTAAAACACAGCACACTCTCCGTTACCCATCCCTTTGGCATCAAAAGTGTATTCCACTAAACGTATTGTCAATCACTATACGTCCGAGCCATCACCTGAATTTCGGCGACTATATTTAATCCCCTCCCCTACCCCTTTTATCCGAGCTTGTTGGGTCTCAAGCCGAGCGTGAAAAGGTTCCGATGTACCCCGAACACATTATGAGGACCAGCGCGATGCGACACGACCTTATAAATAGATTTCGATAACGCATTGAAGACTTTCATCTGACAAGATGTAGGGAGCGTGCTTGACTGGAGCCGTACGTACGTTTGAGAAAGGATTTAGAGCTTTTGACGTGTTTTTTGGTTGATTTGATAGACTAGGAGTATTTGGGAAGGAAGGAATGTTGGCATGTAGTTGTGTCTGGCAGTGTTTCGCATTTGTGTAGCTTAGAGTAATGTGGATCAACTTCGATGGTTGAAAATGTTACCTATTTTGCTATAAATGAAAAGTCAAAGAAGTTACGGTCTTAACTGCATATCATTGGATGTGATGTCATAAAAAGTGGTCTAGATTTAGCCAATAGATGGCAAAAACTACTCGGTAAGTTTATCATAGCTATGTTACTCCAAATCCTTTCAAGCTCAACCCAAAAAAACTATTTCTATAAAACCTTTCAACTCTAAGCAGAGAATTTGCAACAAACTTGTATTCTTCTCACAGTGTGTAATAAAACACAATACTCTGTTCGTTCGTCACATAATATGGAGTGCACGGCGGCCCCCTGAGCCAATTTGCATCGCGGCGGGAGAGCAGACCTTTGGGGACCTGTGTTCAATATTTTACGTGGAGTATGCAGGTGTGAATGGGGGACGAAGTGGGGACTTGGATCAAATATGTAGGGTTATGTCGGTTTTGAGGCCGCAAACTAGATTGCGAGGCTGGAGTTATGAGTCTTATGTACTGCTATTAATCATGCCCTTTCTTATTACAAAGCATTGTTTAAAGATGCAAAGCCGAGGCTAGATGAATTGAGGCATCTAGTCGACTCTCGTTCAAATCTTTATCTTTATAGAAGTAATTTTGACGACACGGTTGGCGCAGTGGTTAAGCGATTGACTGCTGCACTGCGTATCGCGGGTTCGATTCCCGTACGGAAAAAAATAAATTAAAAGTTCGTTAGTAAACGCACTTACAATACAGGATATCGTCCAAGTGTGGGGCAAAGTAAAAAAAGAAAACAAAATTAAGCCTTGTTGTCGACTTGTTTCCTAACAAGACAACGTCTTTGAAATAATTAGTAGCAGGTGGCGTTCTGTTGTTTCTGCCTACCCCCATTGGGAAGAAGGTGTGAGTTTATATATATATGTTTTTTGTCCTTTAGTACCGACCCACGTGCCTACACTTTTACTATGGGACCAAATATAAAATCGCGAAAAAAAAATCTGCTGTTCCCTACATTTATGTTTGCAGAACTCGTCAAAATGTAGGGACCAGCAGATTTTTTTTTCGCGATTTCATATTTGGTCCCATAGTAAAATTTGTTCATAATGATGAGTACAATGACCCCTTTAGAGGTTGATGGTGTTTTATCAATAACCCTGTATTCGAGTAAGTGAGATTATACTGAAGTAGTTTATTGTAGGTTCATAACAATTCAGTGGTTTAGACATAAATAACACGAACTTGTTCACTAGGGTCTCATCTTCAAAACTTTTAAGAGTACAACTAAGTTCTTGAGTTGTAAAAAACGTTAACGAAGAACGAAGCAATACGATGATCTGTACGAAGAACTCAGCAAAGCGCCTGCAAAATGTCGTTAAATTCTAGAAAAATCTCAGAAAGTCGAATGGACATCACTAGGGCATCAATAAATCAACTAAGGTAAGGTGCTAAGGTAATAATGGTAAAGGCGAAATTTCACGAACCAGAAATAAAATCTATTTCTTAAGCGAAAGTAAGATTGATCGTGTTACTTCGATAAAGTTGGTATGAGTTCAGTACTGGTCGCGAGTAGTTCAGCGGAGTAGCTACATAGTTCCTACTTCTGTCGGACTCTAACGTCTGTATGTGGACATACCGACTGTGAGTGGCGATGTTCTACGACTGGAGGAAAGGTGCGTTATTATTAAATGTTGCAACGGTTAGTTGGTACATTTTGACATTGAAAGGTGCAGATTTTTGACATTTTCTCTTCACTATTAATATTCGACTCGAAGGACCACTTTATGAAGTACGTCGAAGAATTGGTAATTGCAACGGCACAGAAAAATTATTATTGTTTACTAGACAAATTTGACAAGTTAAAAATATTTAATCCCAAAAAAAGATAAATTGACGTTTTTATTTAAAAAAAAACATATGAACACAAAAAGGCCACATCTTTAAATACTAAAAATAAGGCTGAAGAGTATGTTTGTTTTTTTGTTTGAACGCGCTAATCTCTGGAACTACCAGTCGGATTTAAAAACTATTTTTGCATTTGTTAGCCCATCCGAGCAAAAACCAAAAAGTCAGAAAGAACGCTAAACGAAAAAGAAGTCATAGCATGGGCTGGAGATGCGCTGCAACGAGGTGGGTCGAGGGTACAAGAAATTTCTTGTGGACGAAGTTGCAAGCTAGTATTGCCATAAAATTAAAATGGCAGACATAAATAAAGTATGCAAATTTAAAGAAAGTAATGAGCTCCAAAGACGTATCTCGAATGTTTTATGAACAGAAACATCACGATTCAGGGACCTCATTACATCACTGACAAATGTGTTTTGAGGACGTAAGGAAAACAGACTGTGTTTATATACAGTCGTGATTATATCCTATTTAAGTAATTATTGGCAATTTAAGTAATGGCCTATGTGATTTGCTTAAAAGCATTCTATGGGCTATAAGTGTTTACCTTAGCCCGCGGTTTCACTCGCATAAGTCTCGATTCCGGCAGAATATCCTATGTGTGATATCCTATGAATATAAAATACCCTATGTCCTAATCCAGGTCATGGTTTACCTATGTGCTAAATTTCATCCAAATCTGTTTAGTCTTTTTAGCGGGAAAGCGTAACAAACAAACACACAAACATGCAAAAAATAAAATCTTTTGTTTTTCTAATATTAGTCTTAAGTCATATTATATAGCATAAAGTTCGAACCTACAACCTACAACTCGTTATTCGCGGCCGTTATCGCTGCGCCACCACTGCTCAATCTTATGTAAAAGTTATTCATTTTTACTTTTCAATAGCGGTAGTTTTTCTATCTTTTGAGGCTTGATTAGAGTTTTTTTCATTGCCACTGTGCCACTTGGTTTCATATAGCTTGCTTTAGGTAGGTACATATGAAAATGCTCACTGATCTTTACATAAATTAAATTTTAATAATGAATATATAAAAAAATGGAAAATACATAAAAGTTATTCAATTTCAGTGCCTTAATACCTTTAATACGTCCTCCAAAAACCCAAATTTCACGGTACCGTCTCGGGGACACGTTATAAGTTTTTCTCATCGTTCAGTATTCAGCGAGGCGAGCGGAATGTATCCCCCAATCATATCCGCATGGGGGATCGAACCCGCAGATTGATATTTGATCCCCCAAACTCGAGTTGGGATCCACGAGGCGCTTCGAGCGACTTGCCTCTCTCCTTCAGCGCACAATAAATACGAACACAAGTTTTCTGTTTTACTTCAGATATTAATAGTAGTTTCAATTTACAGTCTGTAAATAACAAAGCGAAATTGTATTTGAGACCCGTTTTATGAAATTCTTTGACTTTATTTTCAATTCTTGTCGAGAAATACCTAGGTACTGCTAAGTTTAATAGGTATAAATAGAAGCTTAGAACTATTGCTATCTGTTCTGTAGGCCAAAATTTAAAAATAAAAAAAAACGAGTAGAGGTTTAGATTTAGCTTAAATTGATGTTATTTCAAATCGTTGATTGGTGCCTCATTTCATTAAAACATCTGACAAGCCTCTGCGAGTTGGCTTCTGCCCTTCGTACGCCTTCAGTTTGCTAAGTTTCAAGCCCTGCAGCTTGGTTTTGGCTTGAAAGGCCAAGCAAATAGCCAAGCTGAATGGCCTTCAGCTTGGCTATCCATCCAATTATCCAGAAATTTAATTCAAATTTAACGTGTGGTATTTAGATGATGGAACGCTAGGAAGTGATGTAGACACTGCGGTTTGAAATACTTACAAATGTACCCATCCGACGTTACATGCAGTAACGTTGGATGGGTACATTTGTAAGTCTTTCAAATGCACTGTCTCCCTGGTTGACTCTGAACTGCCGTGCTTGACTGAGGCGGTGAACGCCTGGACAGTGGCTTTCCCGGATACAGATCGGACCGTGAACCCACCTTCCCAGGGACAGTGGGATGACCCGCTCTGCAGGTTGGTACGGAACAATCTTATCAACACATCCTCCAATACTGCTGAGCATGCCTGTTTGCTGGCTGTGGCAGAATGGGAGTCGAGCCTCTGGCCTCAGGAGCTAGCGTCACCTAACTTAGGCATCATGTTGGGTGACACCACTTTCCCGATCGCTACTTATCTGTGTCTGGGCGCTCTTTGCGGGACTCTGCATCGCTGCCAGTGCGGTGAAGCTGTAAACTGTTTCGGACACCATGGCCTATCTTGCAGTAAGAGCGCAGACTGGATAGCATGGCACGCCAGCATGAATGACATTATCCGCCGTGCTTATATCACTGCCGCCAACGTCTTGGCACGCGATGATGGGAAGAGACCACACGGAATGGCCATAATGTCCTGGAGGTTACGCAGGCCTTTGGGGTGAGATGCAACATGTGTCGATACCCTTGCGTCATCCCATCTTCCTAGTACGGCGGGCTGTACTCGGGCAGCTGCTTCAGGTGCGGAAAACCTCAAACGGCGAAAATATTTCAATATTATCGGGAGTTATATGTTTGAGCCGTTTGACTTGGGTTGACTAGGGCCATGTGGTTCGAGTGGCGACTTAGTTTTTCGAGACATCGCCAATCGGTTGGTCAACTCTTCACGTGACCAGAGGGCTGGCCTATTTTTTGGCCAATGAATCAGCATAGCCATACAACGTGGTAATGCTGCCAGCCTTTTGGGCACTTTTCCTGTTGACGACGATGCGGACGAATTTTTTTATGCCCTATGATTCTTTTCCTTCTTTTTTTATAAACATGTACATATTAATAATATTATTTTAAGTCTGTTAGCTTATATATTTTACAAATACCAGTGTGTCTTATGTGTGTGTGTGTGTGTGTGTGTGTGTGTGTGTGTTAATACCAGTAATTTCAAATTTATCTAGATTTCAAAATAATTAATAAAAATGTCGTTTTGAAGTATTTTCCACTTTAGGCATCTGGGTCCTTTAGGTTCTCTTATCAGAAAGGGACAAGATCATCGGACAATTTCTTTTACGTCAAATGAAAGTTTGGCATGCGGGTCTAAGGTAAGCAATGCCTAATCAAAACCTACTTTCGCAACGTATACGAGTACATGGGAATTTCAGGAATTTCTTTTGTAGTACGGTAAAGGATCTTTAAAATTTTTCTGGATGTAAAGACTAGTTCTCGAGTTTACGACTTATTAGTAATTAGCGTTTGGTATGTTGTACTTAATTCGATAACATCGACTTACAGTTAATACTACTGTTAGCTGTTTAACATAAGCTTATCGATTGAAGGGAAAATAAATTAAGTTTCCGCACTAATAAACTTTACCTTAATTTTGATGATGATGATCCGTTCCCACAGACAGACCGTGAAAACGGTTTTGTGGGGCATCATTTTAAGTACAAGACTGCTATAAACTCTTTTTATACAAGTAAATAATATTATGGGAAGTTCGTGATAAATAATAAAACAAAAAGTTCCAAAATACTAATCAATCAATAGCCAGTATCTATCGTTACAAATCGTTACATGATGATCGAACCATAGAATCAACCGAAAAACAACAATAACGCATTTAATCACGCAATAACGTACACAAACAGACGTATTGATGTCCAGCGCGAATTGAACGACAAAATATACTCCTTAAATTATTGGGGTCGGGCAAACAGGGCGTGTTGGCCAAATATTGCCCGTCCAGCGAACACGTACGTTCGCTTTTCATTAACTTATCCGTGGACTGTACAAAAACACGGCTTTAATTCGCGATCACGAATGAATGGATGTTAGTATGCTGGATGCATCCGTGGATGATGGATGATGTTGTCGTTTTTGGTCCTTCGAGCCAGATGGTGTCGTTGTCGCTTGCGGTGTTTATTTTGGTCAGGTGTGATAAGAGTGTGAAAACGGAGCGGAGTCTCTTCAATACCAATAACTTCATGACCGAGCCTAAAAGGAGTATATTAGACCGTAGTCAGTAAATGATTAAACTTTGTTAGATTTCTGCATAAACCCTTGAAAGGCCTAATTTCCCGACATCATCAAGCAAAAGCAGCACCAAGCTAATCAGGGCGCCTCATCCAGTACCCAGCACCAAGTACACTGCAGCGTCCGTCCGGTCGGCTGGTCATACAAACACTTGCCCCCAATGAGTCGGAACCGCTCCAATGTTTACGCCTGTTGTTCCAAAAGAGTTTCATCAAACGCGTTAAGCGTAAATGTAAATATCGCTTAATTGGACTGTTTTAATGAATCTTTGGTAACTGCGATTTATTATTTTCAGTTTAAATTGTTTTTTTTGGGGCTGGTTAAATGTTGTTTTTAATAAGGGAACGTTGTGATGTGGTGGTGGGCAAAGTAGCTTAAGAGTTCGGCTTGAAAGCTTTGTGTTCACGTCGGTTTGCCTTGAAGGGTTTTATGTCTTCTAAAGAGCTGGGTTTTATCTTACAAAAATAAGATACAAAGACATTGGTCACAACGAAACGAGCTGCAAGGCCCAGTCGCTTTATCACATTATCAAACGTGAACGAACTATTGTCCCTTTCCTCTTAAAAACTTTCCAAGATTGAACGAAAACAAAAAAAGACAATCTAATACACAATTTCCCTCATAAGTAGACAAAGTTGGTCGTCACAATATTCATAAGCTGTATACGACACGCCGTATCATTTACTATATTTACTCGGCACACAAAATATAACGTAATGAATATAAATTGGTGATCATCATAATTTATTTCGTTTTGCTCGTCGAGACCTGTTGCTTCGATACGATGCAGTTATCAACTGGTTCTGTATATGTTTTTGGTATTATTTTCATGTAGGTTAGAAAAATTTTGCAAATCTTGTCCACTGAAAATATGTAAAGATAGAAAGATACGAGTATTTTACATAATACGGCAATTTTATATTTATTTATTTTATTATAACTTATAAGGGACTTATCTGGTCAAATGTGGGTGTACTATAGGTACAGCTTACTCCTGGTGATAACAGGTGTGATGTAATGTTGTGTATAAAAGTATATAACGACCTTCATGTCAACCTTAGTGCTTCTTTTTACCAACTGTCCCCCACCTCCTCAATTCTGATGAAGCTACCAAACAAAAATTTATATAAGAGCAAATATTTGAGGAGCGTCGCCCCAGGGAACAGAGATAATATCGTCGGAGATGACCAACTTGTAATTACTTTTTATTTTCCCTTCGCTGCACAAAATTAACTAACTACAGAGGTTAAGGTGGAAATGGCTTGTTGACTGTGTTTGTTTATAGATGTTAATGTATTTATCACGTCATCATTGGTGACTTCCAAGTGTGTGGTTGAACTTGTTCTAGTGTGACGTCCAAGTGTGTGGTTGAACTTGGTCTAGTGTGACGTCCAAGTGTGTGGTTGAACTTGGTCTAGTGTGACGTCCAAGTGTGTGGTTGAACTTTGTCTAGTGTGACGTCCAAGTGTGTGGTTGAACTTGGTCTAGTGTGATGTCCAAGTGTGTGGTTGAACTTGGTCTAGTGTGATGTCCAAGTGTGTGGTTGAACTTGTTCTAGTGTGACGTCCAAGTGTGTGGTTGAACTTGGTCTAGTGTGACGTCCAAGTGTGTGGTTGAACTTTGTCTAGTGTGACGTCCAAGTGTGTGGTTGAACTTGGTCTAGTGTGATGTCCAAGTGTGTGGTTGAACTTGGTCTAGTGTGACGTCCAAGTGTGTGGTTGAACTTGGTCTAGTGTGACGTCCAAGTGTGTGGTTGAACTTGGTCTAGTGTGACGTCCAAGTGTGTGGTTGAACTTGGTCTAGTGTGACGTCCAAGTGTGTGGTTGAACTTGTTCTAGTGTGACGTCCAAGTGTGTGGTTGAACTTGGTCTAGTGTGACGTCCAAGTGTGTGGTTGAACTTGGTCTAGTGTGACGTCCAAGTGTGTGGTTGAACTTTGTCTAGTGTGACGTCCAAGTGTGTGGTTGAACTTGGTCTAGTGTGATGTCCAAGTGTGTGGTTGAACTTGGTCTAGTGTGATGTCCAAGTGTGTGGTTGAACTTGTTCTAGTGTGACGTCCAAGTGTGTGGTTGAACTTGGTCTAGTGTGACGTCCAAGTGTGTGGTTGAACTTGGTCTAGTGTGACGTCCAAGTGTGTGGTTGAACTTGGTCTAGTGTGACGTCCAAGTGTGTGGTTGAACCTGGTCTAGTGTGACGTCCAAGTGTGTGGTTGAACCTGGTCTAGTGTGACTTCCAAGTGTGTGGTTGAACTTGGTCTAGTGTGACTTCCAAATGTGTGGTTGAACTTTTGGCTCTAACGAAGCCTGGACTCAAATTGGGATTTACGGTAAAAGATACTTAGTAGCAGGTAGCTATTCAATGAAACTGGATAGTCTTATGACTCATGGCAGGACGCTTCATATATTTTAAGTGTTGAACATGGGCTTAGCAATAAAACGTTACCATTGACAGCCGTAAATATACCATGATTACAATGTTTGGCCAACCTCACGCAAAAAGAAAGATATCTTCCTTTTTATGCGGGTCCTAGCAATGTCCAAAAAAAAAGAATGCTAAGAAGGGATTTATTTATAATAAATCCACCATCTCCGTAATATGAGATTATTACCCTCATAACATTGCCAAACACACACTTCCTGATTTATCGCAAAAATACGGCAAAAAAAAAACAAATGTACACTCTTCTGGGCGAAATAAACAACGTGAAGGGAGATCGGTTCCGATAGTCATTAAATTGTATTTGTTCTGTCCACCCCTGGCTGTATTAAACCCCGCCTGTGTATCATTAGCCTTGTATGTGTTGGGCCTAGTTTTAATTAAAAAAAGTCCACCTATTGGTTTTTTAAAGAACAGTAAGTTAAAATTTGGACTTTTGATACGGAATTATTATATTACGTATTTATAATCGTGTAGAAGGAACACAAAATAACGGTCAAATAACAGTGTGCAAATGACTACATTTTAACAGTTTTTTATTTTATTTTAGTGGTAAATAGATATTACATTGCTTCATACAGGGTTATTGGTAAAACACCATCAACCTCTTAAGGGGTCATTGTACTCATCATTATGAACAACTTTTACTATGGGACCAAATATGAAATCGCGAAAAAAAAATCAGCTAGTCCCTACATTTTGACTTCTCTTCATTTTTTCGTTTTCGCGATTTCATATTTGGTCCCATAGTAAAAGTTGTTCATAATGATGAGTACAATGACCCCTTAAGAAGGCTATCACAATTTTTATTGTATTTGAGTGTGAGACTCTTCAAACACTCAAATACAAGAAAAAATGTGATAGCCCTCTTAGGAGGTTGTTGGTGTTTTATCGTAAAGTAACGGAACTTAGTATACGTTTATATCGAAATAACGAAAGGGTTATAACCGTTATTTGTATAATGTTATAATATATAGAGTAGAGGTTATCCATTATTAAAATAGTTTTAGCTCAGAGTTAGCTGTTAGTTATAAAAAAAGAACTAACAGCTAACTCTGAGTAGAGCATAACTATAGTTACCTACTTTGCCTTGTTCGAAAACAAACAAATTAAATATCCTTGTTTTGTTCAGGAAAGATCTATTCGTGCTTTGTGATGCTATTGGAGAGGACTACTATTTTAGCGGATGATGATAATGATGATCTTAATAATTAATTTTTGTCGCGTTATGTGTTTTTTAACCAACGTGCAGAATTAAATATCATTTATACTTCCTTGCCTTAGTGCTATATGGGTTTTTATCAAATGTATACGTGTAAAAGAATAAGTACAATTGGCCTAATTTTGATCGCACATTTCATGACCCGAAGGACCAAATGACGCACATAATATCAAGCACAATTCACAAAACCAACATGTCCGCTGCATTGAACAGTGTTCACCAGTGTTGTATGCGTGTGATACCGATGTGTTTCAGCCGTAGTGTTGTGCCACAATAAAGTTAATAGAGGCCCAATTGTTTATCCCAATGTTGGTTGAAACGTTACAGATCATTATTTTGTGAATACTGGATATTAATATTATTTGGAATAAGTACTAGTGAACTGCCTCGCCTTTTCCCAACTATTTTTAAGTCGGGTTCCAGTCTAACCGGACGCAGCTGAGTACCAGTATTACGTCGAGCGACTGCCTATCTGACCTCCACAACCCAGTTAATTGGTAACACGGTACCCCTTGGTAAGTCTGGTTGTCAGACTATCGGTCTTCAGACGACCCGCAGCGACTGTCCAACAGCTTTTTGTGTTTTCCAAGGCACCGAGGGGTCTCGGTATGTCACCCAGTCACGGACCGACCGCGGCAAGCGTAGCTTAACCTGATAACTTAACTGATTTACATCTGTAAGACGTCCTCGTAACGTAAGGTCCAGTTGAAAACCAGCATCAGGCACTAGTTGTCTGGCATTTATGCTGAACTGGGCCTATTTGGCGCAGCCGTGAGGCACACAATACTATTGTATTGTATTGTTTGTCTGTTTTCGTGTAATATTGTGTGCTTTTTCTTTTCTTTCTTTTTCTTAACCTGATCGACACGTGCGGCTGTTATTACTTAGCTACGAAGTACAAATATGGGTAATAAGTAATAGTAGTAGCAGTGAACCGAACTCGACTCGTTTTTTGAAAATTGGCCTCAAACAGCTGTAGATAAGTCGAAGGAGGGAACGGCCCTTGCCATGCAGTAGAACACAAACGACTGATCATTATAATAATAATATGTAGTAATATTATCCTGGCCACCAATCATCTGGCTGACCGTGGTGATCATGGAAATGTTGCCACACTCGATCGATTGATTTAATAAAGTTGAATTTATCTTATTAGCGTGCTTTGAACATACCATACCGCGATTAATTTGAAGGCTCAACCGTCCAAATACACAAACAAAACGTTAAAATAAAACATAAATATATACAATAGAAATCGCGCAATAACGTGCATGGCGCTCGCCCACAAAGTGCGCGTGCATTGCCGGCAATTATTGTAATTGGCGTTTTAATACTAACGGGACAGCCGACACAACCCTAGCGGCCGGTATCACATGTGATACATTAGAAACCACTCGAATATTTATTTTAATTAACTTTTTGTTGGCGTGCTATGTCCATGTTAAGTCCAACGTGCTTTATGAGCAGGGCTGTCACTCAATTTAATGATATATTTATAGGTAAGCTGGTAGTTTTAATTTTACTGCTAAGTGCATCGACGTTCGGTCATGTAAATATGTTTGTGAAAATAATATGGTATTGTGTTTATGTTTTTAAGTAATTACTTGACAATGTTATGTGTTTGGGTTATTAGTGAATGACCCAAACGTAAATATAATTACGTGAAATTTTTTATGTGACTTTTATTTGACTAATGCTATTAGTAAATTATATGCCTGCTTTATTATTTGTTTATTCGTTGTCATTAAAACGTATATTTAAAAATAGTGAGACTTAATTTTGTAGTTCATCATCATCATCAGCCTATAATGTTCCCACTGCTGGGACACAGGCCTCCTCTCTGTGAGAGGGACTGTGCCGTAATCCACCACGCGGGCCCAATGCGGATTGGTAGATGTCACATGTCCTTTGAATTTTTGGTTCTAGCACATGCCGGCTTCCTCACGATGTTTTCCTTTACCGTTTTGAGAGCTGTGGTGATTAAATAATTTACACAAAGTAAAGCACCTTTCTGGGTTCGAACTTAGTTGTTTGTAGTTCGATCTATACACATTTTATAAAGAGGTAGGTAAAATTATGAGTACGTAGGGGGTAATCTTCGGAACTACTGACTCGATTCCGAACACTCTTTTCACTAATGGGAAGCTATAATATTGCCTAGTGCCATAGAATATATTTTATGTTAAAACAATACATTTTACGCCGACGCACGAAGTCGTGGGTCGAAGCTAGTGTTTAATAGAAAAGAAGGATGGGTAGCAACGAAACCTACATTTGTTTTGAAAACTTATTCTTAACACCATCTCGTATCTGACAATTATGTTTAGTGACTATTGCTTTAGAAGATAATTTGGAATATCATCATCATCAGCCTATAATGTTCCCACTGCTGGGACACAGGGCTTTTCTCTGTGAGAGGGACTGTGCCGTAGTCCACCACGCGGGACCAGTGCGGGTTGGTAGATGTCACATGTCGTCGAATTTTTGGTTCTAGGACATGCCGGTTTCCTCATGATGTTTTCCTTCACCGTTTTTGAGAGTAGTGATGATGAAATAATTTACACTATGTAAAATCACAGGACAGACAGGCGCAGGCGCTCGCCTGTCTGGGTTCGAACCTATGACCTCCTACTCGTAAGTCACGGCCGTTACTACTGGGTTACCACTGCTCTCATTTGGAATATGTTATATTGTATTTAAGTACTTAGTTTTGAAGAAATACTTGAATCGCCTTCTAAATACCTATTTCGCGACTCTTAGGCCATGTTCGCACGGACTTAAAAAATATTGCGACGGGATTTTATCGGGCGCTGGATTTTTAACTCTCGTTGTTAAGGCGAGCGTTGAGAATTTACCATAGTGCATCCCAGCGCGTCGAAAAAACACACAGTCGGATTTTCAACTCGCGGCGCTAAGTAGAGAGTTGAAAATCCAGTGTGCGATAAAATTCCACCGCCATATTTTTGGTCCGTGCGTACGTGGGCCTACCATTGAACACTGATAAATAATTCCAAATGTTTTTCTACAATCGTTAACCCTAAAGTCGTATAGTAGAAACTAATTAACGTATGGTGTTCGACGGTGGCGTGTGGACATGCCTGTGACGTCAGATACGCCGTTGATTAGCGAACACCGGTTTTTATGTCCAGCCATTAGGCGTTAAGTGACTCGTAAATGTGCCCTAGGAATAGTGCCGCACTAACTGATTCGGACTTAGGAAATCTTTACTGTTAGTTGGGATTCACTATCTGTCTGCTAAAGTGGAATGCCTAACATGGATTTGGCAAAGACCGCTCTAAGGGAAAGTTCTTTAAAGACTTTGGAATACATACAAGGCTTTTTGTATTCGTTGAAAGCTGGCAAATACATAATAAATATTCTGCATTGCTGCGAGTTCAGTCACAAACTTTATATGTATAAATACCCAGCCAAGCAAATAATTGTGTCATTCGGGCATCGAATCTACGACCCGTAGAGAGAAACTTGTTCGGAGAAGTTCTACTACTGCGGCATTGGGGCTGTGGGGGAAGCAGTCAGAAAGTAGAACTATAAAGAAAATATTTTTATAATATTTGAAAACAACATGGACAACATGTCCAGCCCTTGTGGTTCCTGATTTCTTTCTATCTATGAATGTAATTTTCTTCTATAATTTTTGTATACTGATGCCCAATATTGAATAAATAAAATACAATGTGAAAATATACCCATCATAAATCCGTTATCTACGCATTCTGTACATCAAACTAAGTAACATTAAAAATGATTGCCAGGAAACGACTGTTACTTTGATGTAAATAATCGCTGTTTACGACAAAGCGCAGTGTAACATACACAAAACATTATGCATGTGGGTGCATGCCACGGTACAGGCATTTTAGTTGAAACTAGGATTCACGAACAAAAGAAAAAAGAAATTGGAACTTTAACCTTAAATATTTCCGTAACAGTAACTGTTCGTTAAGCGTCATACTTCACGTCACATAACATGTTATATTCTACAATCCTTTAAGATATATTCACGGCAACAAAATCCATGTTCGTATGACACACATAACGTGACCATAACTACACCTGCAATAATTACTGGACAGCAGTTTATGTCAAGCCATTACTAGTTAAGTGACTCATAAATGTTTTGTGTGGATATAACATGTATGAAAGTTAAAGTTTTAATCATATGCCTGCCGAATGAACGGCGGTAATAGTGGACGGTATTGCTGGAAATATTATCGTTGTGAATACTGGGAACAAGGTTATGGGTGCACTGAAATTGTGACATATCTGGCTGTGTATTGTGAAAAAACGGGATCGTAAAATATAATTGGTTTTTATTTTAATGACGTGCATCGATGAGGTCGAATTAGAAAGTATCGTGGCGAGGTCAGAGGGGCAATTCCCGTATTTTTAAGAACGTTCGCATTCTAATCTCAGTGTCAATCTGTCAAAAATTGTATAGCGTTTACCTACATTTTTGACATTAGACTGTCGTTGAGATGAGATTGCGACTTGATTTTGAACGTTTTTAATTACGGGAATTGGCCTTCAGATATTTGATAGATTTACGTATTATAATATTTAAATGTTAACAAATTGGTAGCGCGAAGTGGCAGTTATCAAAAAAAGAAAAAAATTTACGAAGTTTGAGTGCGTGTAGTGGGTGAAGAAAATTATGAAGTTAAATGAAAACAGCAATACCTACTTTACGAAAAACAATGTCGAAAAAAAAACAGAACACAAAATTAATTAACAAAACCACATTCAGTTAAAACACATACAAATCCACATAAACAAGACACCTACGTTTACTTCATATTTCAAAATGGCTGAAATGCTGAAATAAAAGCTGTACAATACGGTGAATATCATATTTCGAGTACCCTTTATTCAGAAAACAAAAAATCGAGGCTCATTCGTCAATATTCAGTGATGTTATTACATTACGTGGCTGTCGCGCGTCCCCGAGGTGCCTCGGTACTCTATGCATACGTTAAGTTGAGACGAGCACTGAACAGAAGAACCGACCTGGATTTGATCTGTTGGTTGTAATTTTGGTGTTTACTTTTCTAATGTTGATGTGTAGCTTGAAGGATTTAATTTTATATGTTAGGTTAGCTTTTGACCATCATCTGATGGTAAACGATGATGCGGTCTACCATGATGCACGCTTGCTAAGAATTATTCTAATCACTCGCTGCTTGAAGATATCTATATAGGATGGAAGTGCAAATTTACCACAATTTTTAAAGTTTGATAAGTTCATGAAAGTAAATAGTTTGATTGGTAAAGCGTATTCATATATATACGTTACTTTATGTATATTACAATCGCACCTAGTCCTATTTATTAATTTCCTGATCAATCATACCAGACCATTCATTCACAATAAAAGTATAAATGCTTCTCTTTTTATATTTAATTTTCCCACGACGTCTATCAAACAGCACTTGAACTCCAGACCTCTTTTAATCCACGTGTGGCCCATAAAAAACTATCGTGCCGACCGACGTCGCGACGCGGTTCATTCCCACTGCGCTCCTACCCTCATCTACTCGTACATTCTAAGGTGCGCAAACCACACACTCACTCTTTCACGTTACACCTCGTAAACTGTAAAGGGATCCCCGAAATTTATCTTCCACATCGTTAGAGCGAATAATGTTGCCGACTATTTTATTTAGAGATGTGAGTCAGGCAACGTGTTCGCCTCGAGACTCGCAAGCTTTGAAGTCTCTGTATGGAGACGAGGTTTAATAACGTAATCATGACTGATACTCGAAGGGTTTGGAGTTGTTTACAGTTTGTCGATTCCAATTATGAACTGTTAATGGATTTTTATTGACAGATATGTCAGTGATATAATACGTGGGTCGAGTTCAAGATCTTGTTGTCGCCATCTTTTATTAGGCTGTATTTATAAAATAAAACTGTAATATAAATCTCAAAATAAATACTTAGTGGATTTGCAAGTTAGAAACTATTTTAACTTATTTAGTAACTTTTTTAAAGCGTTGGCTGGCCTCAGGCCATACGCTAATTTGCTCATTCTCGTTGTCAGCTTAAAAAGTGAACATCTATTGTATTTCGAATGACACCTACAATATTTTTCACTTTATAGAGTGAAAAAGATATAGAGGTTGTTTTATAAAACAGTAAAAATGCCTACACTCTCAATAAACAAGTAGAGCAATTATGTACACCGATACCAATAAATATCAACGTAAAGGTCACACCGAAAACTTTTCACGGATACTTATCACCGGTTAATACGGGGCCGATAAACATGGCGGGACATTACTCCGAATTAAATGAACTGGTAATACTTCCAACAACTTTTTACACGTTTAATGTATTGGTGGAAGTTTCAGGGTAAAAATAGAACTTGAAATGCGTGGGAAGTGGATTTCGATGTCCTTTTTTTCTAAACCTATTGTTAGGGCTTGCTTTAGCGTTTTGTTTCTGTTCTAGACAGTTTGACCTCTGTTTTCCGTTAAGAAAGAAGTAAGGTGAAGGTTTAATATTGTCACCATTACTTATTACAGCTAAGCATTTTTCACCACCGCATACGTACGTGGAAGGAAATATGCTACAATGAAATGTGAGGTCGTGGGAACGGTTTAATTAATAAACATTGTCAAAGTTTAAAAGAACAGTTGCTAAAAACAAGGATTTGTGCTCGATAGCAACGTATGTTTACAACATGGGGTTTAGTTTAAAGATTTGTATAGAATTTTGTTTAATAATCATTAACTACACTTTAAAAGACATCTCCTTTCATAATTTTATGTCTACACAAAATTCCTTCTAATCTAGATCTACAAACCTCCTCACGACCATCGTAGGTACCCTGGTCCCTCGACACAAATATTAATCAGTCATACCTGAACAAGTTCAATTTGTGGGGATCGTAAAATCTCGCCGAAACCCCCGGGCGATGTGTCATACGAATTAGGTGTTTGACAAGCCGAGTAGCAGGGTAACACGGGAGTGGGTGATATTATTTTTATGATTGGGAAGAACATGTGAGGGATTCGATTGATTTTAGGGATTTTCATCATAGTACATAGGTAATATACCCAGGTAACGGTATCTTTTACGCGCAATGTCTCTACAGATATTGAAGACGATTGACTGCACGTTTTCAAATATGAGTCGTCAGCTACTCTAGTGACTTTGTGCCCTAGTGTTTGGTTTTCCGTGGTAGGGGGTTTATTTTCCGCATGTGAAAAATATTTAAATAACTTTTACCGGGTTCATGAGCGCATGATTTCGGTGAAGTACCTACACAACTCAAGTATCATATAAGATGTCCATAGCTGAAGCGATTATGTACCTTGCCAGAATATTTTATGAAATTATAATGACCCTGCTAGCCGATGATTTTTCTTTGATAAATTATTAACTGGCCGGACATGAAGACGCAACATATTAGAATATCATTAACAAAGCGCACGCTCTGAAACCCTTTGAACAACCGAATAAATATGAGAAAGAGCAAACGAGCATACTATTATAATTACGTGAGAACTGTAATGAGTTTGTTTGAGGCATATCGCGACGCTTTGTGGGGTCGCACCGGCGCGCTTCGCGGAAGCCTATGACACAGAATAGATAGATACAGAAGGCTGCCTCCATATAACAAGCAAAAACAACAGCAAGCACACATAGGCGCGACGTACGGCGATTTCAAACAAATACCAGTCGCGAGTGTGCTCGCACTCGTTGTACGTAGACGCGTGTCTATGTGTCCGTGCGTTGTCGCTCGTTGTACGAATCCGGCCTTCTGTGTCTTTTTATTTTGTAGAGAAAGCTTGTGAGATCTCATTTATAACTAAATTAGTTCTTGCAACGTACGCGATTATAAAGTGGCGCTGCTTTAACGAGTGCTGCGCTTAGGGCGTTTAGATTTAAATAGCGCTACTGGAAATGTTATTTTTTCGTTGTCTACATATTATTTTGTTGCACTTTAGAGCTGCGTAGTGTCTGCTTAGAAACTTTATTTTGCCTCTCATACTAAATATGATAGTATTTGGTTGATAGGCTCCGAGTTACAAAGAAGTAATAATTAGTTAATTATAGAACGGTGGTATTGGTTTATTAATTATTCAACTAAACCAGTCTAACCGAAGTATGCTTTAACTTTGAAAAAACTAGTCACGCTATCAAAACTAGCCAGCTAGCTAGTAGGTAGATCTGTGTATTCTGTTTTATTACAGTTTTAAAGCAGCCTTTTATTAGCGCTAGCTCCAAAATCAAAACTTCGTTCACAAAAATTGCAAGAAAATCAAACCCCCGAACCGAAACTCGATCCTAAAGTATTAAAAATTAAAACCTAGTCAAAAGTTCCAGATAAACTTTCCGATATAATATCGTATATAAATAAAGGATATTTTTCCAAAGTTTTCTGTGAGCTCAATACCCAGGGTAGCAGGGGCGGTGTTGCGTCAGTAGCGGGCAGGGGAGGGAGGTACAGGACTGTACATTGAGGAAACAAAACGGATCAGCTTGTATCTAGCTCTCACAGAGACGAGGGGGGCTCAGATGGGCGCAGATGCAGATTACCTAGATACGGTGGCTGAATTTTGGAAGGATGAACAGAGACAATTCGTGAAATATGGTGCTTCAAATTATGCATAGCTTTCATGTGAAGGTAAGATAAGAATTTGAGCTGGATTGCACAGTTCGATCAATTATTAGCGCTGGTTTATAATATTAGAAAATTATAAATTACCGATGTGTACTCGTATCTCCACTTGCTTGTATGCTGCCATTTCTACTATTGTACAAATTAACCAGATGTAGTTTCATTACATTCTCATTCATTTAAAAAATTCAACCAAAAATGTTTAAAACTTCAATATAAAACCCATGTTTACTAAGAACTTAACGAAATGACTACGTATACAAAAACCAACGACACTCAATATCAGTGTTCATCCAGCATCTATATCTCCGTGTCCGGGTTGCCTGAACCGGCACAGACGATATGAGCACCTTATTTTTCGCACATTACACTTTGAAATTGTTTGAAATATGTTATAGCCGTCATCGCGCGAACAAACTTCCCTAGACATAGAACGACTGCTGTTTTCTTTACATAACATGTTTTAAACTATTTTAAACTATGCGTTCTGGGGTAGACATGTGAGTTTGTTTTTTCCGGTTTACTGTTGTGGCTAGTTCGTGTTTTGTGTTGGTTTCTTTTGTATATTTTCGTTGATAACGTTGTTAATGTTTACGTTTTTATTATTTATTTCTGCTTGAGTATATTTTTCAATGTTTTTTTTGTTAGGTACCTATATTGGCGTGTGCTAGCTGACATGGCAAATAATTTAATTTAATGTTTTGTGTTTCGTAATGCTAATTACTTATTGTATAGAATCCAGTTCTAACTGAACAGACAGCTGTGCTGCTGGGAAGTTTGTTGCGCCACTTCTTCGTCCCAGCTAAAGCATATGAAAGCACGGAAGTGGTGAAGAGCGGGCGTTTTGGGGGACTATCTTATGTCATTTTGATGTTCAAAAAGCGCTGATTCTCAGCCTAGTTTGAAAAAAATACTTTTGATTTTGATTTTAAAATCTAACTTAAAATCGTTTATTTAAATTAAGTCAGCAAAAGATAGCATCTAAAAACGCGCAGTGGGTAGTCCATTGCTGGATCTGGTAAATTAAATACGTATTTCTTATTTAAATGTCTGAAAAAATGTTGCACGATTATAATAGTAGTATATTTTTATCTATGAACTATTGTTTATATTTCTACCAATGTTTAAATTGCTCATTTATTTTTGAAGTGTATTATCTACATAGGAATCTACTACGCTTTGGAATGGGCAACTACATAGTTTCATCACTCTGGCTGAATAACTCGTTGACAATTCAAAGGTGCCTGTAATGGTTTAATTAAAAAACACATGCTTTGAGTTTGGGTTTATTTTGAGGTAACTCTATGGTTCCATTTGTAGTAGGTAAAGTAGTTAACAATTTTTAATCAGAATTTCATAACAGTTTCTAAAATTCTAAATCCATTTCGTTTCCCAATTAAAACTAACAATACCGTTCCTAATCGCACCGTGCGCTGAGTTGGTCAAAAAGTCGTTCCCTTCATATAACTTTGATGTAAATTTAGTTCACTCAATTTTAAATGCATTTGAAATGGACACGAAATCGTTCACGTTCAATATTAATTAGTTTGAATACGTTTAATTGAAATTAAATTGTGTAGTGTGCCACGGAATTAGGCAGTACGGTATTATGTTCAGAATGCATTCGTTGAGCATTTGAACGTAAAGTGGAGTGAATGCTTAAATTCGCTGTACCGGTATATATGTTTAATTGATGTTTTGGAACAACTTTAGAGTATTCATTTCAAACGCGTTAAATGTTTAGGGGAATCAGACTGACGATAGAGATGACTGATAATTTGCTAACGAGAAAGTTCAAGCCAAGAACAAGACATTAAATCCGCCTTTGTACAGTTTTTTTTACTTGTCTATAAAGTTTTAGTAACTAGTAGCCCTTGTTTATGTATAAATGTAGATAATTTACCTCATGTAAAATGTTACAGAGTTTAAGTGCAGCACATTATAAACCCAATATAACCTTACTTAAACTGCTCAGTTTATCTTCAATAATGCACCGCCAACGAGCACATTAGAAATTTATTTACTGGCAAGACAACGGTCTACGAAAGGTCTACGTAATTTCGTAGCACGCTACGAAAGCGCTACGAAAGTGCTACGATACATCTACGACGGTGATCGCTATCGGCACGAAGGTTTAGCTACGAAATAATTGAATGAATTGGAACAACTTGTGAGACAAAATGAACATATAAAGCTTTTATCATTTTCCTTGATACAATAAGAAAGGAAGGAAAACAATGACAAAGCGATCAGCCGATAAACAAATACATAAAAGAGTTAACACGGAATTTCGATGAATTCTCAATAAAGTTGAAAAAAAGCATAGACTGTGGATGTTCGGGTAACAAAGATCTGGGGGATCACAAGACAGACTCGGTGGCACATGTTAACGGTTCATATGTGGGCTGAGTCGTAGGCGGTAGCGGGGATGATTCCTAATGACCAATTCCATTAATTATCAAGTATTTATAGGCGTAGTAGAACAGCTGCTATTTCAGATATCGATGCGGCACATGAATCTAAATCCCCTAGCGTAGAAATTTATCGCCGGTTATCTAAAAAAAATTCTACAGTTTCATAGAAAAGTGCTTAGACCAACGCGGTCAAAATATATGGAACAGCAATTTTTTTAAAGATACGTCTTAGATTTTTTTTTAAACGTTGCCCCACTCTGGGCATTTCTCCTGTATCGTGTGTGCGTTTACAAACATTTAAACTCACATACACAAACAGCCAGACCCGGAACAACTACTTGCAGGTCATACAGATATTTGTTCCGTGCGGGGATCGAACCCGCGACACGCAGCGCAGCAGTCAATCGCTTACCCACTGCGCCAACCGTGTCATTTTTTCAACGGTTGCGCGTCGGTGTCCCTGCTACTCTGTATACGTGAATATGTTTTTTTTTTAATTTTTATTGTACTATGTTTATTTTAAGCAAGGTAATTTTAGCTCAAGTCTAATGCCTGTTTTCAGTTGAAAAAGGTCTTTAGTAGGTAAAAACTTTATGATTGTAAAAAACAATGACGTGTGAAACTGATTCTAATATCCAACTTGCATATTATAGTTTTTTTTTTTAATTTTGTGCGTCACTGTATTTCGGATTCACTTAGTTACATAGCCCGCTACTCGCTCATCGCTTACAACCGTCAAAGTTTTAAGAGTGTCATTTTATTAAGTCTTCGCACAGATCGAGATCGGATCGAGAGCTGACATGTGTCGTCGCCGTGTTGGGGATTCCTCTCACGACTGCCTCTAACGTCCCTCTTTTAAAGAACAATGCTTTGGAGTGTACTCCTCGCTCTTATCTGAGGTTGAGTGTTTTGAGTTGAAGTGGTTAATTATTTGTTTTTTCTTGTTTAAGGAAACAGTATTTGTAAAGTCTTTTATTATTAAGCACCACTCTTGTTGTCTTGTAATTAGTAGATTTGGAAACAAGATATTTTGACGTTTATCGTTGCATTTATGACGATGGCGTGAACACCAAAGTTTTTAATATTATATAGGTATTGATTATATCCAGCATCATGATAACATCTTATCATAGTACCTAGAGACTATAATAGTTTAAATTAAAAATAACTCAAAAGAAAAATTATTAACAACCTGAATAAAAACACGGACAAGAAAGACCACCTTTAAAATTTTATTTAAAAAAATCAATGTTCACGTGAGGCGTTTATCGCCACTCACATACACCCGGCAGATTTAGGGTTAAGATTCGCTCGTTTGTATTCAGCGCGCGACTTCGAACGCGAGGTAACCCGCCCGTGTCGGCCGGTAAAAGTTTCCATCGCGAACGGGTCCTAAATACCGGGAGATTCTATTAGCGTATCGATGTTTTATGGCCGAATGAGGGTTCTATGATATTCGACGGCGACGTAAAATTATAATTTATGGGTGAAAACGGATTTTTTATTTTAATAAAAAAATTGACCTTTTTTCGGGGATTTTGGGTATGGGGTTTTTATCGTTTGTTTGGTTTTGAGTTTTAGTTACTGGTGTATAAGGTACTCTAAAAAAATGTTTAACTACAAAATAATCCTATTTTTGAACGTGCCCCATTCCTTTATCCGGGCACGTGTAACAGAACCGTAAACCTAAAAGAAAACACAAAAACAAATAACGACAACAACCAAAACAAGCATCTAGGTTCACCATTAAAATTTAGTGAAAACGCTCACGAAATCCACGAAAATTATGTTAAAGAAATCATTACACTTTCATACATATAGCACACACAGCACACCATCCAAGTTTGTTCTCAACATAGCAAATAAAAAGAACTTTTTACATCAAAACTTTATTTCGCGTTCCCCCGCGCTGATTCGTACGTGAGACCGACTATATTTTGCGCTGATTACTGTGTCTTGGAAGTATATATGAACTTTATGCCTCGAAGTGTATTTTTTCTCTCTCGTCTTTAGAAAGTCGGTTGCATTTCTATTTGGCTGCGTCATTTTAAAAAGCGGTTTACGATTTTTGTTGTTCTATTCTTGTTTGACGTTTGGATGTTTACGTTGAGCTTGAATGTTTGTTGCTGTGTTTTGTTTACCATTTTAATGGCTTGTTCTTAGCAGGTATAAATATTAGCCTTGTAATAAAGCCATGAGTGTTAACCATAAAATGAAAGCACATAACCTATTAGCGAAATGGCATTATGGTTGTTCTTAGTGTTACTTATACTAATTTGCTATAATCATAATTCTCCTTTGATATAATCTGCAACCGTAGTAAATTATATCAAAGTCTTTACAAAAGACATAGAACGAAAGATAACTGCGTTTATTGGCATTACAGTAAAATAAATACATCTTAAAACTATAAATGATATAAATGATAAATGATTTTATTTCTGTAAGTAGGTTTGTACAAACACTTTTACACGTCAATCATATTTTAAAAACTAGATGAGGTCGGCGTTTCCTATCTGACTACTCTGAGAAGAAAGGCCGAAACAAACTCAGAGGTCACAGTCTCTTTTAAAGTCCAGACATAATCTTGGTCAGATCATGTGAAGACCATGTAGATTGGTGTCTGAAACGGTCTTTTGAGGAAAAACCATACAGATTGAGCGGACCTGTCCAGTCAGTGCACGCATTTGTCAGTAATCTTGCCGCTCAACTCAGAACTTAAGGAGCACAACCATTCGACGAACAATACCAAAGAAGACTTTGGGTAGGCACAAAACCACAATTATAATGCCAAAAGGGCCTCAGCTCAGCATAATGTCCGAAGACAACACAAGGATGCTGACGCCTGACGCTGATTTTCAGCTGCAACCCACATGTAACACAAATGTAAACATCGAGACACAAAACAAGAGAAAATCTATCCTTATAAACAAAACACAATCTTAAACCCGATCCCCATTGAGTACGCTAAACTAAGTTTTTCTCTCCATATGCACTACTATGCATCCCGTATAATGAGGTGCAAGGAACCCGATACGCCGACTAATACGTTCGACTTGTTTAGACTGGGCGCGTTCACGCGATCGTCTAGTGTTTGCTTAAGAACGTTGGGCTTCTTGTGCTAATGAATTTTTGAGGATTGTTTTCATGGTGTTTGTGTGGTTGTTGAAAGGATTTGAAAATGATGATCTCTTAAACAGGGGCTTGTGGCTAAGTAATAATAGCTGCACGGGTCGATCGATCAGGTTAAGCTAAGCTTGCCGCGGTAGGTCCGTGGTCATCTCAAATCTCAAATCGTTTATTGCAATTCATAATGTACAATTACAGGTAAAATAAAATATTAAGTATTCGAATGGTAAATTATAATATATATTTTTATGAAGTGAAACAAATGGAAGCCAAAAACTTAGACAAGATGATGAAACATAAATTAATTTCGACGGCACAAAAAGCGTTATAACTAAAAACTTAATTAGTCGCGTTTGAAGGCCCACCGCCATATTGTAGCGATATCAAATATATTTACATTGTTAGTCAAACCAAAGAGTGTATAGTGAAGACATTTTAATAAGTTTATGTCCCGTTGCTAGTTTTCTGCACACAGTAGATAATATTAGCTTTATTTTAATTGGGCAGACAGTCTATGGGTCTCTTTAGCCGTTTTTTAGAGGTCTCCCTATATTATATACAAACTCTTATAAAATTGCAAGATTTTCAGTCATCGAAAATAAGTTTTTGATGATGTAAACTGAATTTGGAGGTATTCGCAGCAGTGGTTGCGTTCAGCTTAGAAAAATGACACTGGATAGACTGATTAGCAAAAGACCTGAAAAATGCAATCGACTTCTGAATGGACAATAATACGTCGAAAGCCAGAATTAACTGATTAGCATCGAAATAACTCCCCAACCACCTTTATGTCCCCTAACCAGATTACCCTGATATGCACAGGATACCCACAATAGGCCTCAACTATAGTTGATATTACCGATGCACTAACAAAGCGAGTTTTCGGGTTTCGCCCGGCATCAGTGGGCCATTGTGTAAAAGTCGTATTGCTAATGGATTAGCGGTGGCCATCGCGCACAATAGATGTAGTGCATCTGGATGAAACGACACGCGGAAATTGGACAAAATTGATGTTCTGTGGTCGGTTTCCAGTTTTGCATTGTCCGATGCGATGCGTTCATACGGGATTGATGGATTTTTTATGTTGGTCTGTGTGTCTGTGTTTGATAAGTATTGTGGTAGGTGTGAATTCCATACGTCATGTTCGTGAACGGGCGCCGTCAGTAGGCACTGGTCATTTCTTAGCTGCCACGGCTTATTTTAATTCCATAATTGTTTTTATCTTTTTATTACGGACGCTTTTAACGTGCACGTCTTTCTACATCGTTCTCACATGTATAATTACAACATGAATGATGTAACCACTCTATTGTAACAATATTTTGATTTAAAAGAGTGTCCATTGGGTTTCTTGCCCGTTCTTCTCCATAGGTACCTACTACGCTTTGGAATGGGCAACTAGCTTCATCTTTCTGACTGACCGACCCCTTGACAATTCAAAAGTGCCTGTAATTGGTTTATTTGAAATAAATGCTTTGAGTTTGAGTTTGAGTTTATGACTATATTACCGTATGCGGCAGTACCTAGTAATGATTATTAACTTGTATAGACGTGACTTGAGGTACGTCAAGTGGCCGCGAGGTTTTGTAGTAAGAAATAATTAGATAATTTTGTTGTGATAGGTTGAAAAGTTAATTAGTTGTTAATTACATTATTGGCTTCGACTTTTACCGATAAAATCACAATCTTGGATATTTTCAAATTTCATATTTTGGTTACAGTTTTCACAATTCAAATAGCAAACTCTCACAATTTGCTGAGTAGTGAAAATTGTAATCGAATTTATGTAGGCTTTTCCGCCAATTATTCTCAAAATAATTATTCTCGGTACCTTCAAAGTAGCGCTTCCAGCATATTCGGTGACATCCGTGTAATCATTATACACGTATCCTACATCATTAGTGAAAAGCACTTCGTGTATTGTCGTGTCGACCGATACGGCTTAATAGCTACGTTTTATTTTCGACTTTTAATGAGCACTTTAACAAAAAGCTTTAAAATAGGCAACGTTTTATGTTTGGCCTTCACTATTGATGATGACTGGTTTAAACATGAGGTGGACCGCAGATTCGTGTTTTATCTAATGAAAGAAAATACATTTATTGGCGGCAAATATGAGCAGTGGTGGCCCAGTGGTAACGGCCGCGACTTACGAGTTGTAGGTCGTAGGTTCGAACCCCGACAGGCGCTTTACTTTGTGTAAATTATTTCATCACCACTGCTCCGTGCCTCGGAAAGCACGTTAAGCCGTTGGTCCCGGCTGTCATTCGTGGATCTTTGACAGTCGTTACGGGTCGTCAGAAGCCCGAAAGTCTGACAACCAGTCTTACCAAGGGGTATTGTATTACCCAGTAACTGGGTTGTGGAGGTCAGATAGGCAGTCGCTCCATGTAAAATACTGGTATTCAGCTGCATCCGGTTAGACTGGAAGCCGACCCCAACATACCTAGTTGGGAAAAGGCTAGGCAGATGATGAAATATGACGCAGAGAAAAACATACAAACACAAAAAGAACCATTTGGGGAAAATATGCGTCATATCCACGCAAAATGGACACCGCTCAACATAATGCTACGACCCTATTCGAGACAGAGTCCCAGCGCTGGTTTTCAGCGACAGCCAGCGCTGACGTGATGACGTCAGCCGATGCAGCATACGAAAAGGTAAAAATAACGCAAAAACAAAAAAAAAATACAAAACATACAAACTTTTACAAACGGTAATGATTGTTATTTGCTGATTGTCTATGGTTGACGTGATGTGGTTAGACTGAAAATGGATCACCGCGTAATTTCTGTGGTGTTACAGGAGATGAGTCGTAAATTAGATTGTGGTGGTGTGAATGCAGTTGTATTGTGTTCAGCTACTGATATTTTGCTGTGTCTGGGTCGAAGTTACCAACAACAGCCTGATGAGGTTCATACTAGTAGCACTAAGGTGCATTGAGAATCTTTAGAGATCATGATTGTTAATTGTGAGTATTTTTTTATATTTTTTTTTTGAGTGTTTGTTAATTGTTCTTTTTCCTAATTGTATGTTTGTAAGTGAGTTATAGGTATGTGTATCTTGGTAGTAACATCGCTTTGGCGTTATATCTGTTAAGGTGTTATTTGCATAAATTTAAATAAATAATAAAATAAAAAATAAACAACACAGAATGATGGATAGTAAGTAAGTGACCAGGTTTAGTCAGGTACATATATTTGTTTGTGAAATATTTCGTTTACTTGCAATTACGAACGCCATCTTCGTCAAACTAGTTGTATCGTGTTCATCTTTCAACAAAGTACTTTGTATTTAGGTGTATAAGTACCTACCTGTTTATTATTTCAGAGACATGTTCTGGTAACATATTGTGGCCTAAATAAAGCAGGAAGTAACATGTCAAGTTGAAATAACTTAGAAACGAAGACGAACGGATTCCCTTCGGAGCGAAAGTTAAAATTACATTAATTGAATTTCAGTGTTCCTGCGATGCTGTTTCATTACTCAGTGATTTATGACAGCTGTCTTAACTTTACTAATTAACGCAATTCATATTTTAGTTTTTCACAATACAAATTAAACATTTTTGAGTTTCTTAGTCTACCGTTCAGTTTAAGCTGAGAAGTTGTGGAAAGGTCATTACGATTATTTATTTTTAGAAGGGTACTTATGAAAAAAAAAAGTAACTTAATGCTTTCTAGCTATTGTCAATGAACATAATTTCTTGGTACAATACTATCAAAAACTCAATTTAAAACTGCTTCTGTCGATTTAGTACCTTCTCACTTAGCCAAGTTTTATAGACATGGAACTTGCTACCTAGACTGAAAAATGTTCTTACTATTTACGCGAACGAAGCCACTAGTCCATACCTAGTTTAAACATAATACCCATCCTGACTGACACTTTAGTCGACGCAACTTGAGGATACCTAAACTACTTGAGATTGACAAATCTTATCACAAGGCATTTTCTACGTTTTTAATATAAATATTCTCTCGACTCGAATGTTATTATAAAATACGACAACGTTTAATTTGCTTTCCTCGGAGCCCGGAGGTCGAAACTTAAGTAGGTAGCCATTGTAAGGCCACGTCACATTGCGAAATGTTGCTATTGAAATAACTAACTCAAGCTAAAGATAAACAACGTAGGCAGGTATATGAGACTCTTATCTGAAAAAGCAATTGTTTATTTTTAAGAATCTTTTAAAAATATATCCGAAGTGCCCGTTTTGAAAGTGTTAGTTAAAAGCATGACGTAATTGTTTAAGAAATACCTACAACATGGAGGGCAAACAGTCTTATGTAAGTTGGTTCGCAGAGCACTGCTGCTAATAATATGCACTGTAACTCACAAAGTTATTTCTAAAACTGGGTTCCGCAGACTATGTGTATGTTATGTTGGCTAAAGTTTCACTTTCTAATAAGACAGTGCGCAACACATACAGAAATACGTTACAAACGCAAAAGAGATAATGTGTAGGCAGCCAAAATTTGTCTTATGTACACGTCACAATTAGTTGACGAACAAAAGTCCCTGAGAAGTTGCGCCGTTGTGCCAGCCTCTTAATTGGCAAAAGTTTCTTGTCGACGAAAAACTGGGGGAGAGCGCCTCTGAATGAACGGATGAACGAGTGAACGATCACAGGAGCGGGAGACGCCGAGAGGTGTAATTAGTCAAAAATTCCCGCGAGGTACCCGTGCTAGCTGCCACTGTCGGAATAGTAGTTAATGTGTTTCGTTGCCAAAGAAATTACGCTTCTTCGAGATTACTGCCAGTGTCAGACCGAATTACAGGCACTAGGCAAGTGACGTAGATAAGTAAGAATGAAAATTCTGGAAAATACGTCCGATAAAATCATACCTCATAGTCCATTGTAGGCACACTACACATACTGAAAATTGACAAGGGAAAAAAGCAATTGAGAATGTGTAAAGAATGTAGGGCGCTCGGGTACCTATATAAATTCACCTGATCAAACACAACGAGCTCGCAGAAAGTAGATCCAAGACTGTTTACTATTTATTGGCAAGTCTTTGAAGAAGGCCGTAATAATCAAAGTTCAAAGTGACTATTACACTCAATCGTTAGAACCCAGTAATGGAAAAAATATTCAGGTCAACACACCAGTAAATTATGAGGTACTCGACAGTCAAAGAAGAAGTTCGTACGTTACATCGTAATATGTAGCACAAAAACAAATATTAGTACATTCCCTCATGGTTACGATCAAAAAGTTAATGAGTTTTTTTATAGCTACACAAGTATAAAAACTCGCGAACATTATGACGAGCAGTCGTCACGTAATAAAAGTGAAACGGTACAAAATATGCCCAGAAAAATGAGCGCCACAGCGGGACAGAAAGACGTACAGTTGCTCTCATTAGCCTCTAATTACGGGGGTCCGAGCCGAGCGCCGCCGACCGCCGCGGCGGAAATTCAAATTTAAATTTCGTACGTTCTACTCTTGCAAATTGCGATTTTTCACCAATAAAAAAAGGGCAATACCGAATCGAAATTTTAAACGGTTATTGTTTCCTTTTTATGTTAATGCCTCGTATTGAAATTTCGTAACGGATGTTCGGAAATCGGCATCGGTCGTTTAACTCCGGTAACGGTCGGACAAGATTGAGCTCCCGACGTTTTTATTGTTGTTACTCGCTTTGTTCGCGTAACGGCCCTTAATTGTTTCTCTTTTTCGAGAACACTTCCCTATACAAGTGAAGGCTCCTTTCGAAGAGATAGTAAAAAATATAAATTTTCTCATCAACTCGCAGGCTTTTTTAATAAAAATATAATAATCTCCCTCTACGGAACACTTCATTAAGGCACTCAAAGAGGCTCGGCGGCGATTATCAGTCCCGATAGCGTTTAGCATGGCAGCACCATATTATATTAAAATATTTTTTTACAGGCAAACTCAT
This sequence comes from Brachylomia viminalis, assembly GCA_937001585.2. NCBI lineage: Eukaryota > Metazoa > Arthropoda > Insecta > Lepidoptera > Noctuidae > Brachylomia > Brachylomia viminalis. The sequence continues at coordinate 3,604,218 of OW443302.2, read as the reverse complement.
CTTTGACCGCGAGCGGTGGGCGAGCCCTCCCCTACTTTTCATAATTATCACTCCCCCCTGTCGTCGCACCGGTTGAAATCGCGTATCTTTAATTTCGCCCGTCGCGTCAGCCCCAAAAATTCCTTGCATTCGTAAGAATTAAAGCCGACGATAAAGGGAGCGCTGTTACTTCTTATTAGCGACGACACTAATAACCGTTCTCGCTGTCCTCGCGTGACACTTTTATACTACACAAATTAGAAAGCAAAAACGTCCGAGTGGTTTTCTGCGGTAATCCGTAACAAAAGCGAGCGGGAATGCGCGAGGACGACTTTGGATAAAACGGGCTATTCGTGAGCCGTTTGAAAGGAGTTAGGCGTCGAGCATAGACGCTTACCGGGGCATGAGCGGGCTGGCTCGGCGGGCTCGGCGGGCTCGGGAACATTAAAACGTTCCGCGCGCTCGCCCGCCCCGCCATGCGTGATGCGAAGCACCGGACTATCATTTTCAAACTGAGTTTTGTTTATAAACGTCACGACGTCTCTTCTCTTTTATTTCGTACGGCTTTTGTTTTTATTTGGGCGCCAGTGCCGCACACTCGCCACGTGTCGTTTACGTAAATCAGATGTGCCGTTAAAAATAATGGCGCGAACTGTAATGGATGTAAAATTCCAGCGATATGGTGGCATTGGGGCGTTCATTGCGTATTACGTATTAAACTGACACGTGTTTACGACACGCAATTATTGTTAACTTTCAATTATTGTCAGTTCGATGGTTTGACAGTCGTTTCGCGATTGTGTCGGACTATTGAAGGTTTATTTGTTGGTTTATAAAATGGCTGTGAATGTGCTGAACATTAAATATAATAATGTGAAGTTAATTTTACTGCAGTGCTGTTAATGATAACGGATATGTTCTTGTCAATATGCTGGCATAAAAAGTGGTTTCCAGTCTATTCGCGAATAGAAAATATCAAGTAAACAAATCAAAGTAAAATGCTTACCCCGATTCCTAAGGCGGGAAAGGTAAGTAGAAAATAGAGCGGTCTCCTTTAACTGTCATTGAACTACATTCACAATAACTTATCCTGTAGGGATCAGGGGATAAGCATGTAAGAAGCTTTGTGTACCGTTTTGTTGTTCGTACTTTGTAGATAGGTAGGTACATGTCGCGGCTGTGATCGGAGGAAATGGTTACGTTACCTGACGACAGATCTATCGAAGGTAGGTGCCGAAAATAGTCGAAAAATATTTGGGAGGTAATATTCAATTTATGAATTTGAAATACGTTTTGGATTGTAGGTAATGCCTGCCTACCTACTTAACAGTTTCATTTATTTATTTTGTGATGTTTTAAGCTCAGTAAATACGAGGCTTTAATTGCACAAAAATAAACGGAGCTGTAATAAAGTTGACGTACTTCAAGCTATACAAAAAAAAAACGAGCTAATTTCACATCCAGCCTTGTTAACCTATCCTACCTCTAGTAACGTTTTCCTCGCTAATCTAATCAAATTCTCATCTACAAACATCTTAATTATACTCATAACATCCACCAATAAATATGCTCTGAGCTCCTCATTTAGTAAAATGAGTGTCCGTATAGTGAATTCCGGGCATGATTTCAGAAGCGGCCCCTGGGAGCGAATTAGTGAACCAACGTGACCTAACTGAAGATTTTTTGTCGTGATGAAATATTGTGCTGCGTTCTAGCGCTCGAGTTTTCGCGAGTGATCAGAGGGGCAATTCCCGTATTTTTAAGAACGTTCGCATTCTAATCTCAGTGTCAATCTGTCAAAAATTGTATAGCGTTTACCTACATTTTTGACATTAGACTGTCGCTGAGATGAGATTGCGACTTGAATTTGAACGTTTTTAATTACGGGAATTGGCCTTCAGATTAATGCATTTGTTTTCATTGAAAGTTAATAAACAAATATTATTTTCGTGATATCAGAAAAACATACCAGACACACCTCTGTAGAACATACTAGAGGTATTAAGTACCTATTATACTCTTGAACGTGTATTGTACGTTGTTTTATAGTGTATAGTTATAAAACAACGTACAATTTGAACCTGACCTGAGATAACGATGATGCATAAGCACAAGCATAATCAGCCTATAATGTTCCCATTGCTGGGACACAGGCCTCCTCTCAGTGCGAGGGAATGGGCCATAAACCACCACGCAGGCCCAGTGCGGGTTGGTAGATGTTACATGTCTTCGAATTTTTGGTTCTAGGGCATGTGTATGACATGTCTTCCTTCACCGTTTTGAGAGCAGTGGTGATGAAATAATTAACACAAAGTGAAGATGGTGGAATAGTCATAAATATATTGGATTGACATAAGCTACCGAAAAGCTTATATTAATCCTATTGAAAGTCGTTTTAGCAATACAAAATGCTTTGAAAGCGATTGACACTTGGCCAATTGTACGCGTGTAACCCTTTCAGGCGCATACAATCTTTCCAGTGAATAATTTAATTAAAAGTGACTATACTAAATGTAACGATGTAAACGAGGCACGATGCTAGGCGGCTCGTGTAACCCCGGCTTTATTTACTTTCTCAAGAGGCTTGTTTTTACAATGGCCCAAGTTGAATGTTATCGACTTTTTGACTTTTAACGACTATTTTATACAACAATATGATAATTAAGGAAGCTTTGTTGCTTTAAATGTTCTGTGACGAGATATTGTAGAGGTAATGTCGAGTTTCAAATTATAAAGTGCCTTTTTTCTGTTTGTTTTCTACTGTTGTTGCGTTAGATGATGTCTTAATATACTGCTCGAGGGGTTAGACTGAAAGGATTTATTTACTGATTTAGTCACTAATTTGTTTATTGGATTGATGTGGTTGTTTAATTGTTTTTGCATTTTATGGTTTGTAATGGTGTTATATTAACGTATATCGACAATTACCTTCCTTTTGTACCGTAATGGGATAGTGCCATTAAAATTTAATTAATCATAAGCATAGAATTTTAATCGATAAATGTTAAATGATTTTATTCTGTGAGTTGTAAAAACTAAAAGAGATTGGCGTTTCCTAACCGACTACTCTGAGAAGAAAGGCCAAAACATGCTCCGAGTTCACAGTCTCTTTAAAAGTCCAGACAAAATCTTGGTCAAATCATGTGAGGACCATGTAGATTTGTTTACATCACTATTCCACTTTTCGCGTTAGAATTTTCTATGATATATTTCAGTGATACATAGAACTGTGTACCCTACAGTATTATATAGGGTGATACACACATATGCGTCACAGTAATGATGTTGCGACGATGACGCATCGAGTCCGGCGAGACGCGTCACTCGAGCAGAGTCTGTTACAGATCATTAGTTATCTACTGCATAGTCACACGCTAGTTTATAATATTAGGTAGAGAATATGTTATTGTTTGCTTAGTCCGAAAGGGTTAGACGACCGACCGTCTGGCGAGGGGTCGTGAGTTCGAACCACAAAATTGAGCAATTCAAACAATATTTCACATATCAATTAAACTATGTTCAGTTTAAGTTATAACGTTAATCGTTTAAGAAACTATATCATAGGAAATAAGTTATCCTATGCAAAAGATACTTTATGTACCTCTTCATTGTGCAACTTATGTTTAATTGAATTTCGATTCGCAGCAGTTGCTCCATGTAAAATACTGGCATTTAACTGCATCCGGTTAGACTGGAAGCCGACCCCAACGTGGTTGGGAAAAAGTTAGGCAGATAATAATGATTCATTAATTAATTCATTCATTCGGGTTCGATCCCCGGACAAGTCAAACATTTGTGTGCATGAACATGTCTGTTTGACCTGTGTCTGGGTGTGTATATGTATATAAGTATGTATATCAGTCATCAGGTTACCGTAGTACAGGTTCTGCCTAGTTCGGGACCTGAAGACCTTGTGTGGATGTTGTCTCATATTATTATTATTATTATATTAATTTTATCATAAGCTAGTGATCTGTGGATAATGGTGTTGGTTGTGCAATAAGTGCTATATTTTTAAGTATATACAATGTGGCGCTACAACGGTGACTTTAATTTAATACACGGGTAGGGCTAGTGCCCATTAACCATATAAATATTGATAGGTTAAAATAATACGTAAACTGAAAAAAAAAATTTTTCAAACAAACTAAATAATAAAAAAGTCATTAAAATTGGGATCACCCTTGCAAAAATTCATTCATGAAATTACTTACCTAGCTCGCTTACGTTAACTCGGAGCGGCAGCGACGCGGCGCATCGCGTCTTGTACCTACTCGTGATCGGTCCGATTCTTTGACGGCATATTATCAAAGAAACCGAGCGGCGCAAGTGGTACAAACACTTATCACATCACCCTCTCTTGTTACTATTAGTAATAACTGTCATCACTAATCACTGCCATCACGATCATAAGTTTACACAAGCACTAATAGCACAAATAAATGCGTCCGTATCGCAAGAGGTGTAAACGTACCTACTAGATAAGAAAACGAAAACCAATCAGTGTCTTTATCGCAGTACCATGATTTAATTACTATCCTAATTACACAAAAAGAAATAAATAAAACAATAGCTAAGAGTCTTTTTCGCGACGTAATTATGCGCACTAGTATAAATAAGTGCGTCAAGGACACGGGTTCGACTAGCACTAGAAAAGCAAAAAAAGAATTCGTGTTCGGTGCGGCGGGTGGGTGGAAGGGAGAGCGCGCGTCGCCTGCGCTGCTCGCCAACAAAGGAAATTTCCTTAAATTCGCCTACTCTATGCATTTGTTTCATCCTAATAGTATTGCTTATTCGTTTTAATTTCATTGATGCGAAGTTATGATCCGTGACCGAGGGAAATGACCGCTGCGCGACAGTTCTTTAAGTACAGGTTGCTCTAAGATGCTATTTCCTAAATTCTTTAATAAATCTGTAAATAATAACGTTTAATGGAAATAAAAAATTGTCATGAAACGAAAATGTGAAAACGTATATGTGTGTTAAATTAAGGTCACCATAGCAGCGCCACGCTGTATATAGTGTATAACATGTCATTGTACTACTGTTTAAAATCCCTAATAAATAAATTAATTAAAAACACTTCCGGAAGTTTTATCAGTAAGCTATACTCTTCAAACGTTACAGCATATTGAGCTCAATCTACACCCCCATCACTCAACTACTATAACCCGAAGTGGGTCTCCAAGATATCACTCTCCAACTTGAAAGAGATACCCTTAAAGCTACCGACGACCGTCCGTCAAAGGTCATTTGTTACCACCCGTTATTAATTACGGCTGCACACGTCATGAGCGGTACAGCAGTATCAAATGGACTTATGACGGAGCGGTAGAGCGGTATCGGATGGACCTGTGACGGAGCGGTATAGCGGTATCGGATAGTCCTGTGACGGAGCGGTATTTTAAGTTATGACTCTATTAATGTGGTGTGTGTTATTAGTGGTGTAAGTAGAGATTTGATTGAGAGGTGGTTGGTGCTATACAACGTGTAACATAATTAACGCAAGACCTCATACACCCCAATTAGAGTATCGAGTTAAAAGCTAACATTTTTTATTAAGAAAATCGTGTTGACCCTAGCATTACTTTATGCATTTAAAATTGAGTCTTATTGTGTGGCAATAAGATTTAATTTTCTTTAACGAAATCGGCGGTCAGTATTGCAAAAAAAATAACTTTATTAATAGTTACTGAAATCGATTCAGCAATATATTTTCAGGACTTGCGTTTATTCTGTTACACCTTGTATACGTATCACTGTAAGCGACAAAGCTGAAGCGTTGTTGGGATATGCAGAGCAGCTTACAGGGTGGATATATACGAGGGGCATGCCAAAAGAAGTTAGATATTCTTTATTAAAAAAAAAAATATGATTGACGTGTAAAAATGTTTGTTCAAACCTACTTACAGAAATAAAATCATTTATCATTTATTCATTTGTTTGACACTGGCAAGTTATACACTATCTTATAGGCTGGTTTTTATTGATATAATTTGAAAATAGAGCACATCATTTCTTTTTTTTTATTTATTTGGATCAGCATAGATTTTCCGAGAATCTGGCGGGACTTCGCTTGCAGCAATGGAGCGCAGTCAACGTGATTTTCGCGCTATGATTTATTATGACTATAAAAAAGTTTTAAAGCCTCAAGAATATTTTAAACTACTACCTTTGGAGAGTCTGCTTGTTCACGAGAAACCGTATTTAATTGGTTTTTTTAAATTTATAAGTAGACGGGGATGTCTCGAAGATGAAGCGAAGACAGGTTGGCCGCGGTCACACAAGAAAACGTTCATGCAGTCGACAAACTTATTAGTGAAAACCGACGAATTACATATGTAGTGCTGGAGTAAGAGCTGAATAGCTGCTGTTGGATCAGCACCAAAGCAACGCAAATGCACGACCACCTTTCTGTCCATAAGTGTTGTTTGAGATGGGTGCCGCACAAACCCACCGAGGAGCAGAAAGTCCGTTTGGTGGATTGGTGTCTATTCATGATAGATGCATTCGGCGCTGGCGAGAAAAAATACGTGTATGATATACTGACTGGTGACGCAAGATGGCTATATACTATGCTCCCGAAACAAAGCGACAGTCAACTGTATGGGCTTTGAAGATGAGCCAACTCCAACGAAATGTCGCCGTCCACGAAGCACAAAGAAACAAATGGAAGCCTCTTTTTTCTGCAAAACGGGTCATATTGCTACTGTAGTGCTAGAGGATCAAAGAACGGTGAACTCCGAACGGTATGAGACAGTTTGTGCTTCAACAGTAATATTAGCTTGGTGTGACAAGTGACCGCAGTCTGGAATCCGGCACCTTCTCTGGCACCACAATAATGCGGCGCTGCACACGTCTGCCAGAACACTCGAATTTTATAACTCAAAAAACGTGTCTATCCTCCCTCACCCATCATATTCCCCTAACCTAGCGTCTTGTAATTTTTACCTTTCACCAAAAATCAAAAAAGATCTAAAGGGGAAAAGGTTTGAAAGCAAAGAAGCTGCACTGTCTGCATCATTGCATCTGCATGTCTGTATCATTTCGAGATTTCTGAGGTGTCTAAAGAAGAGTGGTCAGAGGTATTTTACAATTGTTTCAGACGTATGGAAGTATGTATACGTGCTCAGGGTGAATATTTCGAAAAGATCGATACTTGTAACAACAAATAAATTTTATAATTTTTGAGTATCTAATTTCTTTTGGCACGCCCCTCGTAGTACAATAAAACTTTAGCCCTATTTTCGATATTCAATTTACCTCAGCATTAGCCTAGCCTTTTTCCAACTTTGTTCGGGTCTGCTTCCAGTCTAACCAGATGCAGCTGAAGACCAGTTTTCACTACTGCCTATCGGTCCTCCACAACCCAGTTACTGAGTAAAACGATCCCCTTGGTAGGACTGGTTCGCAAACTTTGGAGCGACTACTCGTAACGACTGTCAAAAATCTACGAGCAAAAGCGATGAAACCATTTACCTGCACTTTTAAAATAATTCTACTATATTTTTCGTATTGCAAAATCCATCTTTGTTAAAAACCAACTGCATCGATGTGAATACTCCATTGTCTGCCACCGCCCTATTAATTAGTGTTGTGCGCGTCATTGTATCGGTCGGCACATCACTAGTGACGGAACGGTATTTTATTAAACAGCGCTTCATGACTCAATTATATCGAAATCGGGATGATGGAGTGACTAGAAATGCATTTTAAACTTTTTTGTATTGACATTTTTTGTAGGAGAAATGTGGATTTTTAGACATAATATTTTAGAACAATGTGTTCTCAACTAGCTTTGTCAAATGCACATAGCATAACAAAGAGTTAAGATAATATTTCATTTTACAAACTGTCGAAAGTGGACAACATCCAAAATTCCTAACTTAGAAATTATTGCAATTATAACTGTAACTACAAAAAAATAGGTACCTACATAAAGTACGTAAATACATATAGAACACATAAATAAACACACATGCAAGTGCGTAAAACACACAACACCTATTGCACGTTTATCAAAAGGCCACACGCGTCCCCAACAATAGGCCGGCTACACAAAAAGGCTATAGTTAATCACTGGCCATGGGAAACAATACCATAGCCCGTGGGGTTAATAATAGCCGACCCAATTAATATCATCCCTCTCACTGCATTCTTCAACCTGAATAGTAATTATTTTATTGATAAGTGTTTTAGGTGAACGTAATATGGTCCACACAGCGTTTATGTTTTGTATTACGTAATAAACAATATCTGTAATTTTTTTAAGGGATACACAATTTTATCCAAAATAGTCGAGTCAATTCAGATAGGTCGTTAGTACATTTTTAGGTGAGCAGGACTATTTTTCGAGGTACAGGCGACCACATCGGTGGTAACACTTTCAGCTGATCTAGGTGGTACGGACTGTCAATTAAATAATAGGCTAGCTTAATTTTTTTTTTTACACTGACGTGTAGGTTCTCCAGGAACACCAAAAACTAGGTGACATGCAAGGAGGCCTATTTTTTGAGGTGACGGGATCTCAACCCAAAATCTTCATTGCTGGACCCAAGAACACAGTAACCGTTGGCTTCAGCGAGGAAGATTTTAGGTTAACATCCTCTTATAAGAGAACAGCTTCGTGATGAAAAAAAAGCTAGTCAGCAGGATTGGTAACGAGACAGATCCAGGGTACGTCGGAACAAAAATTACTAAAATAATACGACAAAGAGACTAAGACTAATCATTCTTCATCCCCTGAAAAGCAATCTTCCACTTTTACCTGACTTCTTGATTAGCTGCAACGGAAGACCCACAAAGAGTACAACTTTAAGTCAAACGTTATTATGTTAGAGATACGAACACCGTAATATAAAAACAGTGGAGCATCGTCGGCTGCCGGCTGAACTGAACTCAAAAGCAGGTTATTATTTCAAAACTTAGTTCTTCTATATACAATGTTTATGTTTTAATAATGCAAGGATTCTCTTAAAAACGGAGTGTGTTGGACGTGAAACTAAACGCTACACGTGGTAAAGAAAATTATGATGCTGCGTTCGGTGAGCATAATGTTTATAATTTGAATGTTTGATAAAACTACGTAGGTGCTTAAAAATACTTTTTCATGTTAATTTTGATTTTAACATTTAAAAGGACTCACTCTATTAAAACAAAATTATTAATTTAATCATGTACAAGTGCATCCATGAGTTTGGTAAAAATATTGTTTAATATTTGACACAATCAGCAGTGGTGAGCAGTGGTGGACCAGTAGTAGTGGCTCCGAATGTGAGCAGTGGTGGCCCAGCGGTAGCAGCCCCGACTTACGAGTTGCAGGTCGTAGGTTCAAACCCAGACGGGCGCTTTACTTTGTGTTAATTATTTCATCACCACTGCTCTCAAAACGGTGAAGGAAAACATCGTGAGGAAACCGGTATGTCCTAGAATCAAAAAATTCGAAGACAAGTGACATCTGCCAACCCGCACTGGGCCCGCGTGGTGGATTATGGCCCTCTCCCTCTCACAAAGAGGAGGCCTGAGTCTCAGCAGTGGGAAAATTACGTGCTGATTATGCTATTTGATACAATCGTAACTAACCTAAGCGATCAACAGCGTTGAAGTTTTTCCATTTAAAAATAGCTTCTCTAAAAATATATTTGATCAAATCTTTAATTATGTAGGTGAACTGAAAGATAATAAGGTCCACCACTACCAAGCGCACAGTGTTCCATTTTGTCACGAATAGGGCCAACCATCGTGTTCCATTTCATCACGAATACGACCAACCGTCGTGCTCCATTTCGTCACGAACAGGACCATCCATCGTGTTCCATTTCATCAAGAGGACCAAACCATCAATGTTTACGTGACCCTGCTTTATTAAAATTCTTGGTTCCAATCTCGTTCTTCCGATTTTTCTTTATTCGACACAGCTATGGGGACTTAATTAATTTCCACTACGGTTCACTGGGGTCGTTCATTCAATATTCTTAGTCAAACAAGTGTATTGAATTTATTTTTTGAGGGTATATTTCTTAACCTCCGTTTACGATTCGCCGTTTCGGTCCGGGGGTTTTTGATTTTATTTGGACGACTTATTTGTGATCTGGTTGTGTCTGGGTTTTGGATGTAATAACGACCGAATGAAGGTTTTATTAGTAAGGTTTGATATCTTCAGGAATAGATGAAATAGAAGACAAATATGTAATAAAATCCAATTATTTTTGATATAGAGATTTTAATAAGGATCTGAACTGTTTTATATTTGGCTATCTGTTCCAATATTTAGGTTACTGCATAATAGTAGCAGATACATATGGTAGCAGAGCTACCAGTTTTGGTTTTTATCAGTATCATATTTTGAACCGAATACTTACTTACTTTTTGAATACTTTATTTCCAGTAAATAATATTGGACGTAATATTGAAAAAAAAATAACTAGATAATTTTTTTATCTCTCCTAATATTTTTGAAATCACAGCTCGAAATGACATTTAAATCATTTATGACGTTCAACTCCCCCACTGCAACGGTCACCATTCCCTTATTATCCTACCGTTCATTAGCGTTACGTAAAGTGAAACACGTGTTCCTCTGTAAAGCATTACTAAATGGCTTTCAATAATTAAGCGTGACACTCATTTGGAACTCGCAAATTGTTCGTACACGACACGTCACGATTTCGTCTCGTCGTCGACTTAATGAGCAGAAATGCCGTATTACGAGGCGTATGATGTTCTAGGGTTGGGATTTACCGCATGCATAAAAGTAACGGAGGAGTATTTTTTGGATGTTTAATTTCATATCAAAAAAATACTCCTACATTATTTATAAAACTATTTTTGTTGGTGTTGTCATTGAATAAAAGCCGTTTGAAATAAATTCTCAGAAAATTTGATTAAAAATCAGAGACGATTAAAGCTTAGACATTCTATTTGTTTTTCAGACAAGTTCTGTTCCAAACTGTCCTTTGTTTTAAAGGGGATTGCTTTTTGTTTTGGCGAGTCTTTCTCGAGCGGTACTTAAAAAATGAGGTATTTTAAATTTTTGTTTACATTTTGGGTCAACCCTACACAGGTGCGTAATAAGGCGGTAAACTGAGAGGTGATCAAGTGAACGAGGCGCGCCGCGACGGATCGCTGACGGCGATGCGACGTTTTTAAACGTTCGTTCACGATCCCGTGCGATAATCGCGAGTTAGTGCGTTTTGTTTACAAGTGTACTTTTAGTCATGAAGTTGAATTTTGTTTACGAATGCGATCTGAAAAAGTGCCTATTTACAGAAGCTAAGCTAAGTAGTTGTATGATCAAATCGATAATTAGAAGTATTCTGGTCTAAGTTGAAGGCAAGCAATTCCGCGAAAACTTTAACAAACTATTCAACAATCGGAACAAGTACTACATTAGAAAACTGGCTTTTGCCTGTGGCTTGGCCCGCGTGTATATCGGAAGATATCCCACGAGAACGTACTACCGCGATTAAAAGGAACCTATGTGTTAGTCCAGGTTATAAACTATCTATTTAATCTGTTCAGCCGTTTTTGCGCTAATCCGGAACATACATCTAGACAAACATACAAAATTTCTACAAACGATTTTTTCGGCACCGGACTCGTGCCTCGACACCACGTACCAATAACTTTTTATTTTTATTTTATCAATGTACATTTTTGAATTCGATACTGTTTTATTATGTATAGTGAAGTATAGGTTCAGCCTTAACCACATCTTGTTAGATTACAAGTTAACCCCAAAATACATGGAGCCAGGATAATGATAGTGACGTCGATAGAGTAATAGTTTGGAGTTTATTAGTTGTAAGATTTTCAATCGTGCCGGCAGGCGATGAGTTAAGTTAGTCCACAGAGTTACTCAATTGTGAACCAAGTTCAAAATTGTTACTGTATTCGATATCAGCAGATATTGAGGACTGAAGTTTTTGTGGGTTCTGCACACTTGCTCCGTGGTTCTGCATTAAAATACAATGGCATGACAAATTTGGTTGGGTGGATTACTATATATTCTATGCACACATTTTACTGACTAGACTGCCTCGTTACTTAGTAGTTGCAAGTGCTACGGCTGTTAACGAGGTCCTGGGTTTTTCCATGAGGGATTCCTCAGTAGCAGCCCTGAGCCTGTATGTGTGCCCGGTTGATGGCAATAGGTTCGCCCCCTAGTAATCGCCAATTATGTGTCAGTCCCATATAGGGACTGACACATAATTGACGAAATGTTGGTGCACTAAAGGTACACCTCTGCCACACCCCTCGGGGTTACAGGCGTGACATTATGTTATTTATTACAATACCAAGCCTTTTCTCAGATTGTCTTTTCTTAGGATTTACGGAACGAATAATAATGTTACACTTTCTTTTGCGTCTAGGTCAAGGTTACATTTAATGTAAAATGTACGCTTGTATGGAGGTTATTAGAGTCAAATTGAGTTGCATTGTTTTAAATAGGTGACGATTTAAATAAGCGCGGTAGGAGAAGAGAATGCTCCAAAGTATTCTCTTTTCCTAAGCCTGCAGCTCAATGTGACTCTAACTACCTCCATACAAGCGTACATTTTTCGTTAAATGTAACGTTGTTTAATAAAGACGCTCATTAAATTTAAAGGCGAGCATCCTCGGGTGAAATAATTACAATACATGGTTAGCGTCACGACGCCGTGTGACGTCATAAGAGCGTCTCACCGTGGAACGTACGAGTATGAAGTTATTGCAAGTTTGCTGGTAAATTGTACGTCGTGCGCTTTATGAGCTTGAAATATGATAGTAATGGGAACTTGTAAGCGTGGAATGATATATTTGCTAAGCGTTAAATGTGATTTTGATAATTGCTAACTGTGAAATTGCCTTAAGGCGCCCTGGAATGCCGTAGGCTAATAAAAATATTGCGAAAAACGATTCACCTACTTGAACCCGAAAATAACGTATTGCGAATACAATTGACTTATTCATTCCACCCTACTACAAAACGACAATAAAATTATGTAAACATCAACAATAAATAGTAATAATTCAATAACACCAATATATCGGTACTTTGCGTCCATCAATTCAAATAGGCGGTGACTTGGCTTATAGCGTGACGTTTATTCGCGTCACCGTGACGCAGCGGAATCGGGCGCGCTCGGGCGTTCTCGGCCGTTTACGCCGAACACGCGCTGACGTGAATTAATCGGCAGACGTTTTTCGCGTGAAAGAGGCTTAAGGACCGGCAGTCGCGTTGTTTTGTGTTTTAAAGAGGGTACGATTAATGTGAATCATTTCTTTTGACGCGCTCATTGTTGGCGTTTCTTTTTAAATGAAGTGTATAATTGTCTTCGAGTGTACTCTAGACATTGGGGCGGCAATTCGATGTTGATTGAGGATGTACATCAAGTGTATTCGCATTTGAGAAGAAAAACGTTGCACTTTATGACGAAATACGGAAAATATTGGTTTTTTGTTTGCAGCTTTATGGTAGGGCCAAAGTTTGCTTTTTGGAAGAATCGTATTCCGCGGGAAGTGAAATTTAAAGCAAAGCTTAGTCACGCTTATGATCTCCAACCATTAGCTGCCTACTGGTTTGTCAGAACACTAGTTCATAACGTTATCGTTCAGATTATTCAACAACCCCTTTTAGACGACTTGCGCAAGACTTTAAAAATAAGTCGTGTATTTTTTCTCTCAAGTCCAAGTTTTGTGTTAACAGCTATTCTATTCTCGTCCAACCTCATTCCCCTGGCTCGCCTCTATAGGTCTATTATGGCCGCACTAGCTTACAGGGTCATCATTACAACGATATTGCTTGTAATGACGGATAATAAATCGCTTTCGCCTATCCGTTGGGACACAGGGTTTAATGAAAACGTTGTTCGATGTTTAAGATGTTTGTTTACACGTGTCAGGCTTTTGTTTGTTTACGTTTTAGTGTGTTTACATTTGCTTCAGTTAGTTAATTTTAAAACTTAGTAGGATTTTGTTAGTTTTACTCCAAGACTTTGTGCCATAAATGTCGAATTGGGTGTAACGTAGATGTTGTCTTCATCAAATTGGTGAGGCGATCATTATGGCAATTTATGTTGAAATGATGATATAGTTTATAAGACTTCTCATTTTATTCATCAAACCCAAATCGCTTGAGCAATTAGGCTGGTGATTTAGATTTGAAATACTTACCTGTAATACTCAAAACTTAATTTCTAATAATGTTGGCCTGAGCTGTATAATCTCTTTCAAATAGTCCATCACTTTTGTAGCTATTCATCTCTTGTAGTCTAAAGAGTACTTTGTCTAATTAATCCTGAAAACTACGCTTAATTTGAACGGTACAATTAGTGCCAGGCGGCTATATCATTGTCCGCTTCATTCGCTTGGGCTATTGTTCTAACGGAGGCTTTTTCTATTAAGTGCCTAATTAAGCCATTTATCCTAGGAAGAGGGCTATTGGGTTAAAGTTCGAGATTCTTTTTCCTTATGGTGACAGTTTTCTGGAAGCTATAGTTGAATAGTGTGATGGCATGCTCTGGGACTATAAAAAAAAAATTGCCAAATGTTGCCTGGAAGAGATCGCAGAAAGCGATAAGGCCGCCCATTGTATATTAAGTAGTTTTCAATTTATGAATTTTTTTGTTATATATTTTGTGGTGTACAATAAAGAATATATATATATAAATAAAAAATAAATACTTAATCAATGGAAAGGAGAGTTGAGTGAGTAAGTTAGTATGTACAATAAAAATATAAACGAATCGGCCAAGTGCGAGTCGGGCTCGCACACAAAGGGTTCCCTACCACCGTATAATTATTTAACACTACATTATTTGTATGTTTCTTGTATGGGGAGACTTTAGTTTTTTTACTTTATTTTATTTTTATTATTTGTTGTTGTACTGAAAATAGAAATAGTGTGTATTTATAATTTGTTGTGAAAATTCCAACTGTCTGCATATTACGGTTCATGAGATACAGCCCGCTGACAGACAGACGGACGCACGGACAGCGAAGGCTTAGTAATAGGGTTCCGTTGGCACAAAAAATTACTCTTTCATTACAAAAAATCCTTTTTACATTTATTATCTCGACCTCGTCCAATCTCAGTCAGCAGCTTGACCGCAAAGTATCAAAACCAACAAAGTATTCCGAATCCCCTGGTAGCCTTTCACTAATTTTATTATTCAATTTCGTTTCCCTACAATAAGCTTAATTAAATACGTATTTCATATCTAAGGATCTGTGGGCACAAAGCACAGACATTCTCTTTTTCCACATAGTTGAGCTTTGCCCCTGCCTCGGGCCAAATGTTTCCTGTAACAAGCGGGGCTGAGATACCCATAGCAAATACGACCAGGGGAACGATATAGGCCCAAAGAAATTTAATCATTTCTTCCTAACTTTATATGTAATTGATATTAACAACCTTTTTTCAAAAGAAACTCTTAATATTATTTTCTTATGTTAAAGATAAGTAATTGCGAAAATGAGTAACTGAAATATTGATTGATACACAATATTATCGACGTTTTATCAGAGCTAATGGAAAGGAAGATTTACTTAAGAGGCGTAGCTTACGGAATGGACCTAAGACGAGATGCTTATAACGATAGATAGGCGGTAATATTTTAAGCCCTGTGTCAGTGAATCGCTAGCTTACTTTGATCAGGGATATAAAAGTGTGGTCAAAGAGTATTGGTTTGTAGAAAACCTTAATTATACCAACAACACATTTTTATTTTGCCAAATTTGTAAAATTTTATACAGTTCATGCCCCAAATACAATATTACCAACAAACAAAGCAGAACAACGTTTCCATCACAAAATTATATGAACAGAAACCATGACCCATTTCTCATAACGAAGGTCCGCCGCAGAAAGACGTCAAAGCGCTCATTAGTTGCAGGACGCAATTCCGTCGCTGTCACGTGACACGACCGCAACACGTGCCCGTCAGGCCGCGTGACGTTTGCGCTGCGGCCGCCGACCGCAGATCGACCGCACCGAAATAACATGCGGTGCGCCGTGCTCGGCCGCCCCGCGCCTACTGAACCTTTTTCAAAAAGTGAGAGCACGCGTCAAGTGATTTAAAAAAGCATACATTTTCATTTAAAATGCGAACGATAATTTGGAATTCCTTTTTTACTTTCTACATCAAACTTTTTCTTAATTTTTCTGATGGGTACGCGTCAAGATTTTACGCGTGAAGTTTTGATAGGAAATCTGTAGACTTTTTATAGATTCTGGAAATTGGTAGTAAATATTTATGATTAAACTGATAATAAACATTTACGAGTGAAGAGAATAGATTTATAAGATCTGTTGCAATGTAACATTACCAAAAATAACGACACCCACTGTATCTACTAGCTGGTAAGTAAATATTTGTCAGATCTCATCGACACAAGAAACTAATATTTTGGCTGCTTCTTCCGGCTTACAAATAATAGGAAACGATTGAGAGAAATGCTTTATTATGAGATCCATAGACGATGGATGTGTAGTGCCATGGTCAGCACACATGAAATACATATGACGTCACATGTGGCTCTGATTATATCATAGGAGGGAAATAGAAAATAATTATATTTGGCTCTGTGACTATGTGAGATGTAATTTCGTTTGAGGTTTTAGTAACACATAAATAGTTTCATTTTGTTCCTCTAACTTTCAAAGCCTTTTCAACAGCTAATTACACTTCCATTTTCTTTCGCAGTAACAAATTTTCAAACATTATGGCCCAATAAAAACTAAGTCAGTGCCCGCATTCGCAACACTTAAGCCGTCATTTTATAGTAGGGTTGTCGAAAATCACGACTTGCTGCGCCCTTCTGACTTTGGCCTTCTGAAATATGGACTCGTAAAGTATGGGAGATAAGGTGTCGGTAGTATATACGGCGATCCGTTGCGTCACGGACCCGTGTCCAATGAGCTTTAAATTCTGTTAGTCGGGTTTTGGCTTTCTGGATTTGTATGACGCGGTCTTTTTTGTAAGCGTGTGTTAGGATTGAGCGGGTTCAGACAACATGCGTCAGATCTCATTGACACAATTTGAAGAAGTCATATCATCTCTACGGAAATAAAAGATGGTAGAAAGAAAATTAATTATTAACTTTAACATAATTATATTTGAATAAAAATTCAATCTTAAGGCAAGACTATAAGGTTATAAGGCAATAATTGCACCAAGACAATTAATTAAATATTAGTAATAAAACCGTTCTTCATGAGTGTAGCTTTGAGATATTTTCCTTTATTGCTCACCCATTTTTACTTCCGCAAAAATCTCTAATAAACGATCTCAATGTCTATCCAAGTGACATTTTCCATAAACATATTTTCCGCGGAATATTTTGAAACGCTCATATTTCACTTTGGATATGAACTAGACGAGCCTGGTAGCCACTACAGTGTTTCGCACTAAGCGAAGGCCTCTTCGGCGCGATAAAAAATAGCCGTGCCTCCACTAACGCTGTACTGTGCTCGTGCACGCATATTTTATATCATATAACCATTAGGGACGAAGAGCCTTTT
Source organism: Brachylomia viminalis (assembly GCA_937001585.2). Taxonomy (NCBI): domain Eukaryota; kingdom Metazoa; phylum Arthropoda; class Insecta; order Lepidoptera; family Noctuidae; genus Brachylomia; species Brachylomia viminalis. The sequence continues at coordinate 3,586,736 of OW443302.2, read as the reverse complement.
TGGTAGTTTTTAAGGTAAATTCGGTGTGACGTTGATTTATAAATTTTGGGTCACATGAGACTCGTCTTGAGTCTTGAAATTGCTTAGAATAGACTGGTTACTTTAATTAAATCGAGATTATTAACTTATTGGTGTCAAAATATTGAACACCGAAGAGAGCCAATATTTATAATAAAGATTCGTGGTTATTATATACGTAAACTCAGACAAGTTGATCTAACAGAGTAAGATAAGGGGAAGGAACGAATAAATTGTAAGGTCAACTTTCGTAGTAATCGTCAATAACTTTCAAGGAGCAAAACTTCAAATTCACAAATTTAACTCGAGTTAACTTATGTTATTAAAAAATAATGCACTTATCTTTATATAAAATTTCAAACAATCTTTGATCTAGAGCTACGAACAAAAACACACTTCAATATAAAAGATAACTAATTATAATTTAATCACGACGATAAATAGTTCTATATCTAGTAATTTTGCTTCTTGTTCAAAATAATCTGCCGACGTGTTCCGAACTCTTAATCCTAGTTTCAGTCGTACCCTAGGTAAGTACCGAAACATTGGATTTGTTCCTAACTGGGCCCAATAGGATTATTCGTTAGTAGACAATTTTATTAGCTAAGGTTCGGCATTAACCGATTATGTTGTATTCCTTGTTGATAACGAATTCGTTCGATGGCGAAGAAGGATTACTTGCTTTGATAATAAAAATCTTACAAAGTAAGCCCCAAGCGGCTTAAATTGCAAATGTTTTTGTAAGTAGTTAAGTTTGTTTTTGTGTCGCAGAGATTGATCGGTATATAAAAGAGACGTTGAATCAGGAAGTGGGGATCGGTTGGTAGGCTCGGTCGTGGTCTAAAGAGTTTATTGAGAAAGATTCTTGAATAGTTGGTATTTTTGCTTGAAGATAAACTTAACGAGATTAATTAAAACGATATCAATATTTTGCAGATAGAATAACAGAATAAAAACAATTAGACGCAAAGCTAATTGTTTTTATTCAACCTGGACTGTGTCCGTGTGGTGGAATACTGCTCACTCCCTTGCTTGTAATCAAGCAGACGGCCTTGTTTAACTTATAACTTACCGTTCCAAACTTCAAATATTTTTTTTCGAAACTATATTTTTTTTTACAGTTTGAGTCTTTTTTCTTAGATTAATGCAATACCCTTGCTCTCATTAGTTAATCAACTAACCAAACCCCTACTTTCCCTATCAATTTATAAACAACAAAACATCGATTTACTTACTAACTGTACAGACTAACCAAACAATTCTTTCAAAATACGTAGGAAAATATATGTTTACTACCGACGAGAATATCTTCCTTTTATACATGCGTATTGATCTCTGGGTGGCAGTCGTCGGGTTATTCGACTCATATACGATCATAATGCGGTCGTTGGCAATGACGAGAATGGCTTGCTTTTTCTTACGAACCCCGTTTTTATTATGTTGTAACCGTATAGGCGCAAATTTTTCGCGTAATGCTCGGGCGACCTCTATAAGCCGCGCAATATTAAGAAAATCGTTCGAAGGATCTACATTTGAATAGTTACATTTTGTTTCGTTTACTTGACTGGGGATAAAATCGAACGAGTTTTCTAATGTTTGGGATTTGTGTTAGGTTGGTTGTTTTTGTTCGTACGTACATTGTTGTGTTACTGTGTTAACTGGTATTATGCAAGTCGAAATTGAGGGTTTGACGTGTAGCGTAAAGTTATAACTATGAAAGTGTTCGTAAAATATTACGTTAACAAACAGGTGGACAAACTACGTGGACGAAAAGTGATTAATACAACACTGCATTAAATCACAGAAAATTGGCTATTTGAAAACTTTGTTAACCTTGAAGTTAAATGTCTCTTGTGCCTTATTGCATCAACAACAACTCCTCAAACATAAACAAAACAATGCTGCAATGCTTAGCAGCAAAAACTGAGACGTACACATTAAAAAGTAATATAGATATGTAACATTGGAAACAATGAACACGTACTTGGTTTTTGGCTGACAAAACCACGTAAAACTGGCCGCCGCGGTTGTCACATTATTGGACAAATCGAAAATTACATTACAGCCCCTCTTAACTTTGGTAAAACGTGAGTTGCGAGTTGTGAGCGCATAATTTATGAATTTAATTAGATAAATATCATAAAGCATTACAACGAAGTCGTTTATAAAACTTAATTGCTAAAATTGAGTCGTGTACTAAATCCCAAGCCTAGGTACACTTTTAGGTAAGTCAATCAAAACTTTTCTTACTGTAACAGAACTGTCATTATCATCATCATTCCCAGCCTTGTTCCACCTACTGGTGAGTATAGGTCTCCTGCCTTTAGTGCCATGCTTCCCTGGTCCGTGCCAGTCTCATCCAGATCTTCTGGAAGGCATCCACCCAGAACTGTGCATACCATTAATTAAATACCTGTGATGGTTCCAGGTGGGCACTTATTTTATTGATTTTTTGAAGTAAGTATAACTTTGTTTTTTAATTATTTACCAAAACTGACCATAATTTAAGCTATTAAATTAATAATTTTGAGGCAGTAAATGTGTACACACTTAAACGGTTTTAGTTAATTTGTAAGTCGTTTCCTACTTTAAATTGTATTTCCACCGGTATATTTAGATAAATATAAACATGATAATATATCCAATAGAACGCAGCAACATTTCATACAAATTATTCAAAAATTTGTGTTTAGTGAACGATGTTAAAAATAACAAGTGACTGCGCGCCATTTTTCATTTCATACTCGCGGACAGCTCATATGCTACTCATTTTGTATTCCTGCATGATGTAATGTAATAGACTACTTTTCTGTGAAGCCTTCACATTTTTAAAACTGCATGCCTTTCTCGTCTAGCTTGAGCTTTCAGGCAGATTGTAGACAGCAATTTTGAGTAATATATGAAGTAATCAAAATTTGTGTTTTTTATTTCACCTAGAATTCAATTTATTTATTTTGCTTTAACATTAACCCTTTAGACTCTGTCTGATAATAAAAGTTTCCTATTTTGTTCATTTCTATTATGACTCATTATTAAAAACTATTCCAGCAGCGAGGAAACTTTAATATTTAATTTTTATATGTTTATTTATTTCCATGGGCTTAAACCATGAAGACTTATGCAGTGGGTATAGAAAAGCTCGAGATCACTAATAATATTGCAATTTAATAACATAAGATGTTGTATGTAACAACAAGGATTCGTAATTCGTAAATTGTTGCAGTTCACTTACCCTTACAAAGTTTCAAAACTCTAGCAACATTCACAGACAAAATCCTAGCACTTTCACACTACACACTTCAGCTCACTTTAACGTCCAAAATAAAAATCCCAGTATACCTCCGGTGTATCTAAGTACGAAGTAAATTGGTGATATTTTACGAGTCAGTCATTACCGGGACTGTAAAGAGACGGGATGTTCCCGGGTTTACGACGGGATTCCCGTGACCCGGCGACCTTATTACGACAAGGCTAAACGATGGAGAGTAACGAGATCGTCCGAAGTTATGACGAATATCCGATTCAGTTCAGAGGTAGCTGACCGATCGTATCGGAGGATTCAGATGAATAAGGAGTTTGGTGGTATTTAATTGTGGCGACGTGATTCGTGGCAAGTTTTTTTTCTTGTGAGAAATAAGACAATTTTGTTTGTAACAATCAAGACATTCTTAAATCCTAATTGCTTGTTCGTGGTATAAAGGAACGCACTAAACAGGATTAACAATAAAAGTATGAATCTGCAATGTACATCCCGCTCGCCCTTGTTTAAAATGTTCATGACAAAACATGTTCATGTTGTATTGTTTTAATGTTCAATTATCTCAGAATGTGTTCGAGCAAAGTTTATCTTAATATTTTTTCGATGAAATTGATAAGAGTCGATATTTAAGTTGTGGATTCAGTAAATAAAAGTTCAGATACTTTTAAAGGTTTGCAGATAACAGTATGCTTTACTGTTATCTGCAAAAGTTTAAAAGTAACTTGCTTGCTTCAAGAAATCAGAAGACCCTAAAAAAAAATTTAACACAAACATCTTCAAAGGTAACATTAAATCGCCCACTAAAAATTCTCTGGCGTCCCAATACGCGATCGTAAGCGGTCGCTAACGTTATTCGACATTGGCTATCGATAATGGCTTCGCGTAATACGGCCCCCGACGCTGCCTGACGTGAGCGGAGAAGATAACGCCACCAATTGCAAATTAAAATGACATTTATTGACCGTTAGTAGATATTGTTGCTTCACCTAGAATGATTTGATTCCCTATTTAACTGGTGAACACGAAAATTGTGTTTTTTGTTCGCAAAATTAGATTTTTAGTTGCGTTCTTGTCGCGCAAACGCTTTATTTCACTTAAGGGACAGGAAATTTCATAAACGAGGCAGAGAGAGCGTGCCCTTATTAGGCACAGATTGTTTCTTTGGTGCGGTGGATGAGGAACGCGAGTTAAAAAGTTGAGGCAGTTAATATTAAGTTTTGTTTTCTTTGATACAGAAGAGCCTGTTTCGTACTTCGAGTGGCCTTAATTTGGCATCTCGGTGCTGTGCTCTGAATCTTTCATGTAGTTGTCATGTTTTTATTAGTTTATTTTTACAGGGAGATATTTCGAAATGTAAAGCCTGAAATTGGGACTAAACTAAAACTGTGGTCGTACGTCAGTGGTGACAAAACCAGTATAAGCTGGCCTCGCATTCTATTGAAACTCTGGTATTCTAGGCGGTCTACTGTTTACTATGCATCTCTAGAGTGCCGATAAAAGTAGATCAAAGAAAAATTTGTAAAGGTAACGTTGTGTTTTAGAAATAAACATGACTTTTAAAGGGGGAAGAAGGTTCGAATTTAAGTAGGTTACAAACATAAATAAGTGTACATGCTTATTAATTTTTCAAACACATAAATAAAGCCAGTTTTTTTTTCTTTAGTATCATATTATAACTCCATAGGATCATGAGCGAGATTTTCCCCGGCCGTACTCCACTTAATTACTGTATACAAAAACGAAGGCAAGTAATTAAGTCTCGTAATTAGCCAAGGATGTAGGCTCTTTATAGTCTTTGCAGACAGACAACCTGTGTCTACATAATTATGTACATGTATAGTACATACAAGGACTTATATAAAGTGCCCAGGTTAATTTTACCTACTGAGTTTGACAGGTCTATTTTTGTCTACTATAATGTGTTTTGTTTTTTGGTTCAGATAAACAGGGTTACCTGTAATTCAACCTATATCCGTCAGCAGCTGATAGGGGGGCCAAAATGCAACACATTGAACCCCTATATGTAAAGCCGAAATTCAATAGTTTTCGAGATATTTGAATTTTAAGGATATTTATTTTATAACTTTTTTAGAATTTTAGAATTTATATAATTTGTTCAAAACTGTTAAGTACTACAAAACCATTGTGAGAGAAAATAAATAAAACTTAACTTAAAAAAAAAACTTTACTAAGGGTTTTCCGATATTTACCCGAAATTTGACATTTTGGCCCCCCTATCAGCTCCTCACAATATACGTCGAATTACAAGTAACCAGGTATAATAAGCATAAGCCTTCGAGGATAACAGGCGTGGTACTATGTGTTATTAGTATTTTGCAGTAAATTATCACATTTTCACTGCTTCTTTTTCAATAAGCTTTACAAGATCATACTCAAATTATACTTCTAAATATGTATAAGGAAGTGCGAACAAGAAGAGAGGTAATAAATAACATTTTTATCGCTCTCCGCTCTGGATTCATTAATAGAATAGCATTATAGCTTCGCGCATGTGTGCGATGCCTTTATGTGGCTTCAACACGAATATCATCACGCATTTTTTTCGAAGGGATGGGCAGGGACAAGACAACAAAGTTAGATGGACTGATATAAACGGCACGTCACAAGTAGAAAATCAGTTTCTTTTTTGGTGAGAAAGTAGACACAGTCCTCCTCAATAGAAAAATTACAGGCACTTAAAGTTAAAACCTGCCGATCGTCGACTATTCCATTACTCTTAAACTCAGTAATCTCCAAAGATTGAGGTCGAAACACCACTTAATTTATAACGGCAAAACATTAACGATAATGTTCGGACGATGCTCGTAAAAAATTACTTTATCGTTTCTCTGAGACGTTCGTTATTAACTCAAATTAACAATTTGCAGCGCCGTTCCGTACATCTGTACTCTGTACTTAATAACTTTATCTTTCAATAATAACGTTCTTCGGGAGTAAAAAGCTTTAATGTGTATATAAAGACAGCGCTGTTTAGGTGACTAACAAACCGCTGCGTCGTACCCTAAGTTTACTGTCGGAACTCAATTAAAATTCGGCAATTTTGTTGGTTGGGACGAAATTAAATCGGAGTAACACCGAGCCGGTCTGTCGCCCGTCCCAATATGACGTATAACGGGCGAAGGCGGTAGACTAATACTACGATTTCAATGTTGACGATAAATAATTTGGTGTATATTGCTTTTGGGTTTGTTGATTCGGGGGATTAGATTTTCGTGTAACTGCTTTAAAGTGTTTACAAAATGACCTATGTTGACTAAACTTTCACTTACACGCTACGTTCTAATGTCCAAAAATAAACGATAATTCTAGTTTATGGAGAGTCAATTACAAACATGTAACCGTCTTAGCTCACAACGTACTATTTAATTAAATCCAAAACAAATAATAAATGAGACACAGAAACAAGGAAGAAGTAATTCATCAAAAAGATAGACCAGTAACAAGGACAAGCAAAGTTTTCCGAGTCCCCTACTTAGCAGTTCCATGGGGCTATTGATATGGGTGGTTCACTAAACCTTGGAAGGAGGGTAGCCAGCACGTAAATAATTCATTGATTACCCGCATTTGTTATGATGATAGTGAGTTCGTACATCGGCTGCCTAAGAGAGGCAGACTTAATAATGGCGAGGTATTTATAGCTGGTTCGGTTTTTTTTTTCTGTATTTGTTTTTAGTTACAATTGTTTTTTTTTTGTAATGTGGATCGATGCTGAAAAAGTTAAAATTAGAATGTAACAACTTTTTTTAATTAACAACTAATGTTCGTAGAATGTTCCATTTGAATCAGAATAGAAGTTAAATAAAATCAGTTATAAGGTGGTTCCGATTTAAACTTTACCTGTTCAACAATTACCAGCGGTAAAAAAAAAACATCCATTTAAAACATCGAATGTTACTCACTTAATTGAAATAATACGAGTACATACTCTTTGCTAAGCTAACACCGTTGTTCTACCAGAAATTGTGCTAAGATACACTTTTCAATAATGTGTATTTACACTCTGTATTCTAACTTTATTACACATAATTCCCCTGTTGATAGGACTGCAAATGGTTCTGCGACATAAATTACTGAACTTTGCTCGCACCGTCTGGCCCGCAAAGTATTGAACACTCTAGTATTGTTAATTCATTAAGAAGTTTCCTTTAACCTATACCTATATAATTATACCTAATACTCCTGTCAATACGACTGCCAATGGGTTGTCTACATAATTAAGATATTTTTAAACGTTCGGTTTTCAAGCTCGTTCAAACTATAATACTCCGAATGTCCCCGTCCCTATGGCTGAAAATAAGTTTTCTACATGAATGACTGACCTTTACTCGCACCGTCAGGCCCGCGAAGTATGGAACACTCTTCTATTGTGCCGAATGGCGTGAAGAGTTGGCGGACATCCTCCTCAGTCTGCTGTTTGCTGAGCATGCCCACGAACAGCTTTCGATCTGTGATAAGAAACACATGGTTAGAGCCTTGAAATTGTATCGCTAAGTGGCGTTCCGTTGCTAGTCTGTTTGTGGAAGTAATAATGATCCTATTTGAGTTTTGAGCGTTGAATGTTGATTGAATTTTGTTAACAAAAGAGTTTTTTTTTGTATTTTTTACAGTTGATATCAAACAATCACGCAGAGTTGTCGAAAACACTACGCAGTACAATTTACGATAACACAGTCAAAACTGACGTGATTGAATGATTCAAACATTTTTGCTACTGCGCCGGTCCACGAAGCGCTACGGCGTAGGCGTGCCGCTACGCATGGCCTACGCTTTGCTACAACTCTCGATGCTCAACCTCAAACAGTTTATTCTTAGCAACTCTATTTCTCGAAGTCGTAACTAGCAACAGAACGCAGTCAAACAAAGAGGCACACCACAGTAAGCCTAGCGGTGGTGCGTGGAGCGGCGGGCTTAAACTGGACTTCGGTGCCAATGGACCAGGTTCTCAAGTAGCGACCGGGCGAGTGCAGACGGCCTCAGACAGGGCGCTGAAGCGCATTACATTCGGATAATGGCGCGCGTACACAACGCCACACTTAGTGGCACCGCAGTCGCACGACAGTTTCCCGCTAGCACCACGGTACCTATTAATTTTGTGTAGAAAAACAGCTTATTATTCATTTTGGTTAATACTTTGATTTGCACAGTTTAAAGTTAGAATAAGTTGTTTTTCGGGTTGATTACAATGCATTTAAAATCAATGAGTATGGGACGTAAATGCGCATACTTTGATTGCCGCCCACAGGTACAAAAAAAAAAACTTAGAAACGTCTAAATTTCTCAATTGAGTATCCAAATAATATTGTTTTAAAAATAATTTAATTGGAACATGTTATTAATGTATGTGCATTTACGTGGCTGATTGTAGCGCCGTGTGCGCGCGCACTAAGTTGCTACTGTTGTCAATGTTAAGTCAAGGAAGAGACAGCCTAGAGAGAGTTTAAAATTTTGAGGTGCATCGAGAAATTTATTGAGATAATTACTAAAACAAATGTTCTGTTTCAACAGTTCAATAATTATAAAATTTATTTTCGTCTCAGACACAATTTGATACCAATATTTTTAAATTAAACCCCTAATTGAATTAATCTTAAATTTAAATGGATAAAATCACCACTAGTTATGAATTTATGAGACACAATTATGGTATAAGTAACTGAATCTGATTATAGGACACAAGCAAAAACTCAAGACATGTGTGACTTAAATGCAAGGGCAACATTTTTTTGGCGTCATCTGGAATAACTCTTAGATGACTGACACATCAGTTATACTTTTGATGTAATATATTATATATATATAATTAATTTCTGGATGCACATAGTAAAGTTTTCCAGTTTTCCTTCCAAATCAGCGCCCTATCACAGGGTGACGAGTGAGCCGCCACTACACGCGCCCGCTCCCATCACCTGCATCACCATGTGATGTCATCACATACACCATACCCTATCACATGTGGTGGAACAACAACAGCTCTATGATAACACATAACACACACTTTTAGTTAATGAAATACAACGAACAAAATTCAAATTCAGGTCAACACAAAAATTAGCACATTACACTAAAACGTTGCAATGGTGAATCGACGAGGGTCCCGTAGATTATTAGGGGTCACACATCGATTAGGGCCTACGGAACCCTCTGGGGCTTTGTTACTTTAAGACTTCTGTGTGAGCATAGAAGTTCGCGTCACCCAATTATTTTCTTCTTTTTTTGAACGAGCGGCATCAATTTTGGGCGTCAAAAGGCTCTTTACAGAAATCAGGGTTCAATATAGTAGAAGTTTTTAATAAAAATTAATGATATAATAACATAAATCCACACTAATTACGCATCGAAATGAATACGAAAACAGAAAAAATAAAATAGTTTTTACAGCACGACGATAACTAATGGTGCAGAGTGAGGGTTTGCGTTCCACGTCTAATCTTTTAGTTAATAGTCGAGTTTGCCTTGACAAGAAACCAATTATCCGAGCGCAAAAAGTATTTACTACAAACATTTTCAATGAAAAAAATCGAACATACCAGTTTTGAAAAATGGCAGATCAGAAACATAAAGCTACAAATGAAACAGAATAGAGTAAGCAAGGCGTACTCGGCAAGGTTAGACGTGGACATTCGCTCACTGCGCGCGCTATTTGACAGACAGTGACAACAGTACAGCCTAGGGCACGCACAACAAACGCTACCTGTGTCCGCCTATGCGCGCCGTCTCCCCTCGCCCCCTGGAACACAAGAACATGCTACACACGCTTACTCCACCGCTCCACATTATAACTCATTGTATTTGTGAGGAGTACGGGTAACCAACTCAATAATGTTGTTGTCGACATATGTATTATTATCCATAAACAAATCAAATACGATACAATGTTTAGTTTATTCCACAGTTTACAGATGAACCTTATGTCGGTATCCTAAATATCCTAACTAATATTATAAATGCTAAAAGTTTGTTTGTGTTTTACGCTTTCACACTAAACGGCTGAACGGATTTAGATGAAATTTGGCACATGGGTAGATCATGACCTGGAGAAGGACATAGGCTTCTTTTCATCCTGGTTCGCAGATGAAGTCGTCGACAACAGGTGGTAGATGAATAAAACCTACAATGACAGCATAAAAACTATCTTGACAATTATATCACTAAGAGTGGCCATTTCATCTGTCTTTGCAGATCAAGGTGATTGCTATAAACGAGTTTAAATATAAAACGAATTTAGTAATTTAACAAAATTTAAATGATTTTTTTTTCTGAAATTAATTAAGATTGTTCAATCAACTTTTCACATAATATTGTAGCGGTCTGATATTAATCAACAGTTGATGATGAAGTAGGATAATAATAGTATTTGTATCTCACTTTTAAAATGGATCAATAAAGGATAAAAGTAAAACGGCACGATGTCTCCAAATATTATCTTATAGCAAAACAACATTAAACATGACACACACATGATCTATCAAAAACAATAGCCAAACACACAAAAAACAATCACGCGTGTTGTTTCTTGCGAAACAAGCAGTAACTACAAAACAGCAAATAAAATACATCAGGCTTGAATCATAGGCTAGTCATGATTATAGAAAAGTTATTTTGCTACCTGTATTACAAAGTCATCATTAACTGCCGAGTCTTTTTCCAATGATGTTGGGGTTGGCTTCTAGTCTAACCGGATGCAGCGGAATACCAGTATTTTAGATGGAGCGACTGCCTATCTGTCCTCCACGACCCAGTAACTGGGTAACATGATACCCCGTGGTAAACTAGTTGTCTGACTTTCGGACTTCTGGGTAGTCAGGAGCCCGAAAGTAACGACTGACCGACCTGTTTTACAAAATGTTATCAACATGTTCATAAAACATTGGAACATACTTCTTTACATTTCCTAATTAGAATGGAAACTAAACTCAATGCACTTTTAAAAACGCTCTGAAAACACAGCATTTTAATTCGAACCGAAATCCAACAGTTCGAACACTACTGAGTTCTTTTCTAGTTAAAACAGCTTTGTGAGACAAAATTAAACGCTCACATTCTTTAACGGTGGCTGGTATTTGCAATGAGGAAAACGAGATACTTTATTGTTTCAGTAATTCAAACGGTTTTCAATTTAATAAGATTTTAGAGTAGAAGCACAGTAGTGCAACGCAATACTACGCTAACGTAGCGCTCGCAGGGTAATATTCAATGCTACGCTAACGTAGCGCTCGCAGGGTAATATTCAATGCTACGCTAACGTAGCGCTCGCAGGGTAATATTCAATGCTACGCTAACGTAGCGCTCGCAGGTTAATATTCAATGCTACGCTAACGTAGCGCTCGCAGGGTAATATTCAATGCTACGCTAACGTAGCACTCGCAGGGTAATATTCAATGCTACGCTAACGTAGCGCTCGCAGGGTAATATTCAATGCTACGCTAACGTAGCGCTCGCAGGGTAATATTCAATGCTACGCTAACGTAGCGCTCGCAGGGTAATATTCAATGCTACGCTAACGTAGCGCTCGCAGGGTAATATTCAATGCTACGCTAACGTAGCGCTCGCAGGGTAATATTCAATGCTACGCTAACGTAGCGCTCGCAGGGTAATATTCAATGCTACGCTAACGTAGCGCTCGCAGGGTAATATTCAATGCTACGCTAACGTAGCGCTCGCAGGGTAATATTCAATGCTACGCTAACGTAGCGCTCGCAGGTTAATATTTAATTTCAGTGCCCCTGGAATACTATACTACTGCTATTACTTGATTGTAAAGCATTACTGTGTCAGTCAAGAGAAGAGCAGTGGTGGCCCAGTGGTAACAGCCGCGACTCACGAGTTGTAGGTCGTAAATTTGAACCCAGTCAGGCGCTTTACTTTGTGTAAATTATTTCATCACCACTGCTCTTAAAACGGTGAAGGAAAACATCGTGAGGAAACCGGCATGTCCTAGAACCAAAAAATCGAAGACATGTGACATCTACCAACTCGCACGCAACTACGCACTGGGCCCGCGTGGCGGATTACGGAACCCTCCCTCTGACAGAGAGGAGGCCTGTGTCCAGCAGTGGGAACATTATAGACTGATTATGAATAAGAGAATAATTACTAGTTTTGTTATGTATAAGAAGAGGCAATTGTCATGCAGTCGGTCAGTTAACACACAATTCTGCACTTTATGAACGCATACGTCCTTAAACTCAATTATTCCACACTTCCGTGCAACAACAACAAAACAACAATTAGCTATGTTTAGCCTCACAAACAGGTACAAAACTAAAGGGCAAGGACTCACGGAGTTTGCAAACAATGCACAGTTACACGTACAGTCGTGGCCGTCTGTCCCTAAACATTGTTCGGAATATTAGTGCCGGTGGGGAACGGTCATTAAATTCAGATTTATAAGCGCCCAGCCGGATATCTCTCCCGTGCGACGCTGCTAATGACCACGTAAATTGAGATAATTTCACACTGGACTTGATAATAAGGCCGCGGACATACGCACTAGGTAAGGTTTGTGCGGAGGGAAGATTAGGAAGGTTTATGTATGAAAATGCATGGTTTTTTTTGCTGCGAATGTTTTTGTAATTTTTTACTTCCTTTCTAGTCCGTTTCCAGGGAGTGATTGTATTGTTTATAGCTGGATTTCTAGATAAATGTGGGTAGATAAATCCTTGTTAAGATATCCAGTTTTTTTGCAAAAATAAATGCTTGTTTTTTTGTACAGTATATGTATATTTACAATACAAAATAAACAAGATGACATTAAATAGGTGGTCCACGCGTTATAAAGAAAAATTAGAGCATGTTATTCGGCCAAGAAAAAGGAAAGGGATGCACATACGTGCTCGTAGACAAGCGATTTGGCAACGTCGCGTCGTCGCTCGCCCTTTTTTTTGTAGGAACGGTCAAAATTAGGTAAATGACCGCTAGCACAACGCGTTGCCAACTTGCTTCATGTTGTGAACTCTGCGATGAATGGATTGCTCTTTGGGCGCACGCTAAAATTGATACTTTCATTTTCTTATGTTAATCACAACGATTTTTTCCAAGAACTTTGATTTGGTAAATGACAATTTATAATGATTATGTATAAGTTACTGAACCTCCTGTTCCGAGTTGACGCAAGTTTTCAATTCCATCCTGTATATATTTTTTGGACCTGTGAGTAGGCTTCATATTATTTTCTGATGTATAGAGGTATGAGGAACAGGGTGTAAGGTTCACTCATATCCTTAATAAAGCGAGGATCCTCCTACCACACGGGTGTTGAGTCTGGTGGGCAACTGACCGACGATTGATGTCGGGGCGTTGTATATATGCTAGTCGCGCGGTAAATTCTGCTTGCGCGATGCAGAATTTTGCGTGACGTCAGTGTGATGCGTAGTTCACATGTGGCGATGTAGACACCGCTACAGATGTTTATGTTGTATATTTGCCCGGTTCATAATAGAACTGCAGTGGAGAGCTTTAACTCTCAAATTATGTAGCAGTTTGTGCGATAATAAGTTAATACGTTAATAAGTTATTTTAATATTATGTTACGAACAATCTATGCATTGTTTGTTTCCGAAATAGAAATTATATTATTAGATATTATAAAACGTTGATCCATACTTCTACGTTGTTATAAGAGCATCTTTACTGATATAAAATGTCTCACAAATGAATAATCCGTAAAATAACATCGTATACATACCGCCTTTATACCCAAAGACTTAAGAGACTAGAATGACCCTCAGAATAAATCTCTCAAACATAATCCCCGAATTAATTTGGTAACATATTCATATGTCTCTGAGGATTAAGTTAGGCGAGATTCTTAAACACAGGTCAAAAGTATTAGATTTTCCGTCCCTACCTGCTCTTCGCATAAATTATTACAAAAGGGATTAGATAAAATTTGGTTTTCATTAAAATTATGAACAAAAAATTCAATAAAATTAAAAGGTTAGAATGAATAATTTTCTACTTTTTTACAATGAACGGTTGAGAATAGAGTAGTTTTAGTAAGTATAAAATATGAGTCAAATACTAGTTACAATAAATAAAAGAATAATCGTTATACTTACGCTATAAAATTAAATGATGGTAAATGATTTTATTCTAAGTTCAACTCTTTACTAATGGATTTTGTAGACAGTAATTAATTCGTATTGGTAACAGTTGTAATGGAACTCATGTCATTTGGTTTAAATAGGCTTTTATTTTTTGTTATTTTATTTACCTTCTAAATTTATTATTTTATATTTTGTGAATGTGAGAACGTTTCAGGACTGGCCTGTAGACTAGATTTGTAGACCATTTTCTATTTTGTTAAGTACCTGGTACTTGTTGACAGACTTACACTGTACTTCCATACCTATTAACACAGTAATTTGGAAAAATTGTAAAAGCCAATTATTTTGAAAAGAACGACCAACTGGAACCGTGCACCTAGCTTCTGAAGTTTCATAAGTGCCGATGTAGGTTTATGTGAAATAAAAAAAAAAATGCCGTCACGGGACGCCTGGCAGATGAGAAACATCTAAAACATTGTTTCATACTTATTTACTATACAAAATATTATAGTAAATAAGTATGAAATAATGGTTTAATAAAAGAAAATAAATTTGGCATAATTAGAAACCAAATATTCAGTTTTTTTAAAGAAATAACTTGTTTTATATTTAAAATATAGCGTGGTGACGCGTCGCCACGGCATGCGTCGCCACGCCAGCAATCGGTTTTACGTGCGGCTATAGATGTTTTACATCAAAATGTTTTGATTTCGATTTTGATATTTCTGTAAATAGGTTTGTACAAACACTTTCACATGGCAACAATGAAGATGTAGAATACTGACCCTTTACCTTTCACTATTATATGAACATAACCTGGTACTTCTTAAAACATACAGAAAAAAATTCAACAAACCACCTACTTTGCAACCAGAATACGTTTCAAGCATAACATCGATTGTAACACCGAAATACTGGCTAATTGGTGAACATCGATTTTAAGTACCAAAATAATCCCACTTCACTTTGCGAGATATTTCAAGTGCTTGTATGAGCAATAATAACGTTCGGCTTTCATTTAAATACCTGAAGTACGTAGGTATGCACACGATGTCGCAAATAAAAACAAGTATAAACTTTTCGAAAAAAAATAAACTTGAGACCATTAATTATGAAAGAATTATTAAAAGGAGGAAATTTTATTCTGCTATTTTGTATAAGAATAAGAAAACAATATGTTCGTTAAGTACATTATATTTAAACCAATAGGTACTTTATGAGAAAATCGCTTCAAAATTTTAGCTAAGTGTACACATATTTATGCCCGTGACTGGGCAGTCAACCACACATCGGGTGGTCACAATTTAACATTGTCAGTCACTTTATGTAGTTGCAGTAAGGTTGGTTTTTGTACTGCAACTGTTACCAGCGTAATGTGGTTGACTGCACGTACGGGATGGTACTTGAGCGAGCTAATTTGACAGAGAATTCTGTAAATTTGTTGCAATTAGCCTTTGCAAGCTTTGGGGCCAAATATCACAGCATTTTATTGTAAGCCTACATGAGTATTGGGAGCTAGGCAATAAGTAGGTACATCATCATTAGCCTATAATGTTCCCACTGCTGGGACACAGACCTCCTCTCGGTGAGAGGGAGTGGGCCGTAATCCACCACGCGGGCCCAGTGCGGGTTGGTAGATGACACATATCTTTTAATTTTTTTTTTCTATTATGTGCCGGTTTCCTCTCGATGTTTTCCTTCAACGTTTTGAGAGCAGTGGTGATGAAGTAATTTACACAAAGTAAAGCGCCTGTCTGGGTTCGAACTTACGACCTACAACTCGTAAGTCACGGCCGTTACCACTGGGTTACCACTGCTCTCCAAACAGGTACATATTATGTTTTATTTTTAATAGATTTTATCATGCGAGGTTTTAAAAGGCTTGAGCGAGTATTAGAGCAGTAAGATTGTTTCGAGCAACATTCAACTTTTCAGTGGTGAAGTCAAAATTGGTCAGATAGATACTAGGACGACCAAATTGGTCAGATAGATACTAGGACGACCAAATTCTTAGATAGTCGTCTTAGGACTACAAAGTAATAAATCTATTTCGAAAAAAATCCTCGATATACCTTGGCTTCCCCACTGGGCGCACTTCCTTTTCATTTATAAAGCTACTTTAAACCGGTAGCTCGTCGTGTTAGCCGTAGCTGTGTCGTAACCGTCCCGTCCACGTGCCGGTCCGGTGCCGTTCCGGCGATCCGGCAGCCTCATTAAACACTAATGCTGCACTATAGCTGACGCCCTTAACGCCGCGATAAATAAACTAATTATACGCTCAATGGCCACCAATTCGTACTGGGATTTGATTGGTTATTATATACCTACCTATTTATATATGGTTTGTTATGTAAGGCGGTTACGCTGTTCCGACTTGGGGTATTTGTAAGTGTAAACTGCAAACATAAAAGGTATATATGTTATGTTTGAACTAAGTTTCTTGCCCTTTACATATTAGGTACATAATTGTATTGGTTATTATCTTATTGTGGTTTTCTGATAAGCGTAACCGTAACCTTCCTGTTTATGTTATACAGGGTTATTTGTAATACGACGGCAATCCATTAAGGGGATGTAGGGGAGGTCATTTCCAACCAAATGACCCCTTATCCATGTTTTTTTTGCATAAATCAACCATTTTAGTCAAATAACATGCTCAAAATGGTGAAAATTGTGTGCTCTGATTTAAAAAAATATTAAAGATATTTGTCATTTTATGGTTGATTATTACAATAATAAATAAAAAAAAAATCATAAATCGTTTTTTTTTATCTTCAAAGTTGTTTAAGTACCTACCACCAAAAAACTATAAAATGTCAAATTATAATATGTATGGAGTTAGTTGTACAATATCTATTTTTAGAACTTAGATATTGTTTATTGAATTGAATAATGTAATAAAGAAATTTCTCTGACTGTACAATTCACGCAAACTTGGAAGTGAGTAAAACCACAATCTTAAAATAAAACAGACCCCGAAATTGTCACGAGGACACTAAAATTAGGGTCAAGAGACCAGACGCTAGGTTTATTGATAAATGCTTGAAGTCTTGACACTCACTCATAGCTTATTGGACCAAAACATTCCTGGGATTCCCGAAGTCTGCGAATTTAAAGACTTAAGGATTATTGGTAAAGTCGCGTCCTTGACCTTTTAGTCTTGATCTTCTATATTTATAAATGGATGATTTTTGAAACAAACACTTCTTTAGGCACTTAGCGTCGCCTTGCTAACGTTAATTAACAGTAGGTATATCTGTTGCTATAAGGGTGACCACTATTATTTCATAGATTCAAGCTTTCACTTCACACTTTTCACTAGGGCGTTCTAAGTAAGCACACAAAAATCTGCCGAATAAACCAAAAAAATCTGGACCACACAAATCCCAACCTTATGACATTATAACTAAGACGTTAAGTAGGTAATAAATAACACAATTGATCTGTTTGGGGTCTTGAGGTTGATTGAGGCACATTCCATAGAATTCTGTCTCAACCAAATGGTGATGATGCGAAGAGTCTGTTCAGGTTCATGGGCCAAATGTAATCCGCAGCAGTGTGTATTAAGGGTACTATGGGACTGTCACACGTATTGCGACTATGAAAGTCCTTAATTAAATAAAAATTAAATAAGTAATCTACAAAAAGGTAGTAGTTATATCAGTTTCTTTTGGGTGGGAAATCATGAAATAATTGGAGGGCGTGTCAGACTCTTACTAACTTAAACCCACCCGTGTTCCTTCAGTTGCCTGGGCCATGGGTCACGGTAACCCTTTCGGACTTTACCGCAACCCTAGCAAACCCCGTCATTGGTGCTGACATCTCATTGAGGCGAACGTGGAACACAACGCGCTGTTGACCCGGGCCTGGTCCTTATCGGACGGCGAGCTGCCCATTGCTCGCCGTCCGCAAGCCCGCGCCTACGGTGGCCGCGAATCGGCTTGTGGTTCCCGACGCCCAGGGCGTCTCTTGCGGCGGCTAGGGCCGTGAGGGCGCGAATTTTGCCTCTCCCTCACGCGTTCCGCCTCCTCCTTCGCGAGCATTACTGCTTCGCAGAAGGAGGTGACGGCTTCCCAAGCCCTCTCGCTCCGTACCATGGCCTGGACCAGGGCTGGACGTGAGAGATCACCAACGCCAATCGTCTCCACTAGGAACGCCTCCGCGTTATATCAGATATAAGAACACAATAATCTGTCGAATATACCAAGAAATCGTGACCCACCCAAATCCCAATCGTAACACGTACCATTTCTTTCCTTCGCTACAATTTACCCAAATATTATTGCACAACTCTAATTTCGTACTTAACTAGACTCTTATGTACATAAAAACTCCCGTTGCCTCTTGCCTCGCACCTTTTCTGCGTAATGCCTCGTCCCCAATCAATCATAGCAACATATTGTTTGCTTGCAAGGGATAACGTTTCCGTTCTAACGTAAATTTATGAGGGGTAGCGATATTATTGATAGGTTTCATGCAACATTAGCGCCTTGATTGGTAGCCGCACCCGTTTTGTTTTTGAAGGCATGGAAATTGATCGGGATTGCATAAAATGAGGAGGGAATCCGAGGTGTTTTGAATTTGGAGTTTTCGCGTAGGAAATTGTCAATCTGAAATGTGATCTTTGTTCTTAGAAAGAGGTTGATTATGAGCATTGTGTTATGTGGCATGATCAAGTCTTATCTATACTAAAAGCTTTAAGATCTTTTATTATTCTTTATCTATAATATTTCCCAAAGATACTAAATTAAAACTTTCAGGTGACGGACCAAACCACTCAGTTTTTACGACCATCAAAATTTTTATGTGGCATAAAATATTTTATCAACCAAACCTATTGGAAGTCTACAAAAAATACTTTATTTTATAATCTGTCTGTATTCTGTATGGATCAACCTCTTCGTGTAATACAGCAATTAAGAAGGACCCTTCACTTTCAGTTTCACATAATTTCGTTTCCAAATTGGCTGTAGGTAGCTTAAAACCGTTGAAGCGAAAATTTCACTGTTCAGTTGATTCCATTAATTTGGTATGCTGTGCTCTCCCATCGAGCCAAGTTGAATAGCCAATTACATTGATAATAGGAGGTCGCGCAGGTGTCTTCACGAAAAAGACGGCGGTGGTGTGGTGCGAGTGAGAAAATGAACGAGACAGGACAGTGACTTAGTGACTTTAAGTTCTGGCAACCTGTGCAGTCGGTGGATGGAGATAAGTCTCCACCTTACTATGAAAGCTCCTAAGTAAGATGGAGACTTATCTCTGTACACCAGGTACCTACACAAAATCATTTTGGGCCTCTTAATAAAGGTCTGTAAGAAAAGGTTTTAATAAAAGTGGATTTTACTTTCTTGAATTCCAAACTGCATGCAACTAAGGTGGTCTTGGAGAAAATAATTATTTAGTTTAGAGGTTTTCTTCTGGACTATTTATTTAAGCTCTCAGATTTTGGCCCAAAGATGAGAAGAAAATAAATAGTTCTTAAATCAGAAGGAGAAGCCGTAAAGAAAATTGTCACAAATAAAGATAAAACAATAGAAACTCGCTACAATCTTACAACTTAGGTACCATAACAATTTTAGTGTGACAAATTCCCGGAGTTTGATTCTATTTAGTTTATGGTAAAGTTATATAGCTTGTTTACTGCGAGGGGGCGCCACTGGAGTGCAGTTACTACGTGATAAAACACTACACTTGAGACTATCTGGGTTAGCACAGGCACTGGCATGACAGCTATGAGCTAGTCCATCTTACGAGTTGTTAAAACTTAGGAAGTGATTCAATTTTTGTCTAATTTTGTTTTAACACATTGTCGATTTTTGGATTTCAAATTAAGCTAGATATCCATGTAGTGGTTATAACATAACTTTGAAACTTAATTTACTCAAACACCGGTTCTGTTAACAAATGATGCACCCAGTCTTAGCTCAAATATTCCATATTTTTTTGAATAACCGGTTCTATTAAAATTCTATATTAGAAATATAAACCAATTTATAGTCCAGGTAATACAGTAAGCAGGTCACACAAGTTGAGTCAACATGACATGTGTATCTCAAAATACTACATACCTACAGCTAGATTATTAAGTATTACTTTCCAATGAGCCCCAAAACTAGAAAGTTGGTCTGCATCTTGGGGCTCAGGGTACGAATTCCCGAATGAAGACTAGAGCGGCGATTACAGGTTGGAATGGTATGTGTGTGTATGCTTATAATCTACTTCTAAATCAATAAATTGTTAAATAACTAAAACTCCAAACCACAATATAAGTACAAGGTACAGTGAATGGCAGCGTTAATCGGAACAGACAGGCGACTAGCAGACAGGTGCGCGCCGGGCTTGTCATCGACAGACATGTTCAACGCAGTGGCCTCACAGACGTGGACAATACAAACGGGGGCTGGAGACCTTGGTTAAGTAAAGAGTTTAGTGTGGGTTTTTGTAATAGGTAAATAAGTACGTGGAATTTTACAGTAAGATCCCGAAAATGTTGTATTACAATATGGACGATTAAGTGTCTGGACGATTAAGTTTCCATCAGTTAAGGGAGAAACGCCAGGTGCGAAATTCAAATTTCATTCAAATGTTTTGTTACGACCGTAACAAGTATGTATTTACAGAATTATAATCATCCAAATCTTCAGTACAACCCTCTATGTTTATAAAACCTCATTTAATGACTATTTTGAAATGTCATTCAATAACATTCAAGGAACATATAGAAACTAAAGCCTGAACTGATTGCGGTCTCGTTCGTATCGTACACTAAAAACAGTAACCACCACTACGTATATTATTGCACCTAAACCCACGGCCACAACAAGCCCAGCAAAAAGTAAACCATAATTAACATTATCCTTTATCATAAACCGCATTACCGTCCCATCTACTTACTGCCTGAAGTAAGCGTCGCTGGAGTGTGGCTGGAAAGTGGCTCGAGCCACTAATCTGATAAGCGGTGACGAAAATCGCTTTATAATAACTACAAAAAGGTGGCTCATTAGAGGTTTTAAGTTGACACGGCTCGTGTTAAGTTTTGTGTTTATGTGAGGGATTTTGGGTTGTGTTAGTAGTGGACTATGTAATATTTGATATTATATAGACTGGGTTTGGTACGTTTTTAAGAGATCTAGAATGAGTTAGTATAAAGAAATTATGCATTTGTCGTCCAAACAGCTGTATCATCCCTTATGAAGTCAGATATTAGAAGTGTTTAATTTTTTAATGGAATGCGTAGTATTATCCTAAAATACGACATGTGTAGGCTTATTGAGAGATGTTCAACATAGCTTAATTTTCACCCACTTCTCAAGAAAAACCTATTAAAACCTACCTTCTAATCTGACCTAACTGCTTGTATAATATAATATAGATAATTTGAAACAAAATTAAATAATTTCTAAACCATAAGTTCCAACCACATTTTTGACTGTAACCACAGGTACATACTAACCCTACGGCAAAACGAACAATTTCGCGTGAAATTAATTGCATTGGCTCAATTTGGCTCGACCAGATCAAACCGGTGGAAACCGGCGGAAAGCGGACACCACCAATTATGACTATTAAACATAACCACCATATGTCTGTTTCCTACATTTGATGGCCGCCAAGTTAGTAAATTGAGTAGATAGTGTTTATTTCAGGATGTTAGGGTTGTGAAAAAAAGAGAGGTTTCGAATTGTGCAGTAAATTCTGTTTAAGGAAAGGAAAACATGACCAATTGGCTATTCCCTGATCGGTAGTTGGAAAGTGTGGTTTCGAAAATGTGCAAATGCAGGAAGTGATTGATGACTTGCGGTCAGCAAGTCATCCGCCAATCCATCTAATGGTTAGTGCAGATGGTCAACTGTCATAATATTACAATAACCGTACTCAAGCAAAGGTATTATATTGTAGCATTAAATATTTTCAAAGTTACCCCTTACACACCCACAAGATGCTTGCTGTAATTGGCTCTAAAATAGTTCCACTCACATCTTTGTGGAGTCCCGTTTTTGGCCTAAACGTTCTGAATCACTGGTCTCTTTCACTTCACTGAATTGGGTAATATCCTTTGAACAACTATTAGTACAAGTATAAGACAGTGACCTTATCCCAAGGATGGACAAACGTGGCGTTTCATCCTCTATTCGGATAATAAAAGGCTGAACCACTGACTCATTAGTTCAAGATGTTCCCAACTATTGGGCCGAAACTTGAAAGTTAACAAGAATGTCGACCAAAGCCGGGGGGCGTGGTTTGAGTAGGATGTACTTAGACAAAGTTCGGTTTTGTCATTAAACTGAAGGTTTCAGGAAATCCTTTCGCATGTAACTTGGAAGTTCTGAACTTGAAGAGAATATGGTTTTTTTAATGCTTGAAATGATGTTAAGCATCAGACCTAGGGCACCAAGACAATTTTCTCAGAAAAGTATATTTAGCCAGAATTAAACTATCGTAGTGTTGCAAATAAAGTATTGGATTTTTTATAATTTTCTCATTTAAATGATTTGAATCACTGTTGTTTACAGATGGGTGGGCAACTCATGGCTATTATATAAGTGATTAAATATAAAATATGCTTATAAATGATTTCATCACTTGTAATAATTACTTGGAAATGACGCCACAAAACCACGAACCGCCTCTTAACTTACAACCACTTCTGGCCACTCCAATCAACACGCGCGCGGTTTAAACCGGTTTAAACCGATATTTTCTCGCGGAGCTGATTAACTGTCATCGTTCCATTTTGTCGGAGCAATTTTCACTAAGCCATCATTAGCAAGAAAGTTTTGGAGTATAGCTCTTATCCCATCGGTGGACCGCTGTCCTTTATGATTAATTTAGGAGACCCATCCTGGTGTGGGAAGAGTTTTGAAATGTAGGATAAACGATTGAATACTTTGGTACGTGACGCGTGTCAGTCTAATCATGTGAACTAATTAGCGTATTTGCAACAAATGTATTGCAACTGTGGGCGATCACCCTAAGTTGTATTACATTTGTTGTAACGTTTTGCAGAGATTCAGTACCTAGCGCGTTTCGTTAACGCCCGTCTGCATCGCTAACTTGGTCGTTCGTCACATTTGCAAAAGAAGCGATTCAGTAGCGATACAATCGCATATTATCGATTGAAACTATATATATTTATCTATATAATTATTATAATCTTCGATATCCGACAGCATTAGAATCTTCTTAAAAACAAGACTACAAAGCTTTGTTTACATTTATATAGAATTTGTTCAGAGATTATAAGATGTATGTAAGGGTTATGACAGCTAAACTCTGCAATATCACAGCCTATGCACAACAGGAAACAGTTCAGAAGAAGAGACATCCCACCATCATTTTCGAGGATACATAATCACTACTCGTCTCAGGTGACTTCCAGTCCTCACTTAGCTTAAGAAGCTCACGGTGGGGGTTCAAAGGAACCGTAGACGGTAGCTGGAGCCACGTGACGGGGCGACGCTGGGAAGCACGACCGTCCCTCAATGTTGTGCTGTCTGTTTGAGCATGCTTAATTTATAGTTTGTTTTGATACAATCCAAATAGGAACGGTTTAAATGAACCTATAAGACAGATGAGGTGGGCTTTGGATTCTAGCACGAGAAAGTGATAATGTATTTTCCATCGCGAAAATAAATGGATGAAAAAAGAATGTTTTTCTTTTAGTATAGGTATTACTGTGTACTAGATTCGTCTAGCACGTTTTTAATAATGAAGGCTCTTCAGAAGTGCACTTACTGTTGAATTTCGGTTACGATGGTATTTGTACAGATAAAAAAAAGTTTATACAAGTTACGTAGCCCATTCATTCCTTAGGTTTATGCAACATCATGTTAGGATTTTTTGTGAACATTTTTTGAAAACATCTTCATCTTTAATTCTTTCAAGAACATTGAGACAGTTACTCGTTACAGAACAATTGGTTGATTGTAATTGACTCATCAATTGACATTACAAAAGCTTGTGATTTTGTATAAGTTTCAATGCCTTTTTTTGTTAAAAGTTTGGAACTTAGGGCTCATTCATAGCAACTTACTGAAGTCAGGTAAATTAAAATTATTCGTATGAAAGCGAAACTTTTAACTTTTTTTTTTTATAATAAAAATTAATTTCTAAACGGCCGGGCCGATCCGATTTATAAAGAGTTTTAACGAACTTCTTTTGAAAGATAATTTGCATAATTTCAATAAGATTTTTCTTGCTTTTTATTACTTTTGACATTGAATTACTTGTAGGGTTCGCAACCCTGGACTAGCTTAATAAATAGATGAACCTGTTTTATGGTTAGAACTAGTTTTCTTTCAATGCTGTCTATAGAAATTTTTAGATATATATTTAGAAATATGTATACAGTATAAGCACGAATGTTAACGTTTGTATTTCACGTTTTCCGTAATTCCAAGGTAGAATGAAACATCAGAACATTGTAATTATATTGTTTACCTTGAAATATTTAATGAGGTTGTATAGTATATATATTGTTGTATGAATACGAGCATTGGTGGCCCAGTGTTACCAGTCCCCACTTACGAGTGGTAGGTCTTGGGTTCGAACCCAGGCAGGCACTTTACTTTGTGTACCTAAATAATTTCATCACCACTGCTTAAACCGATGTAGGAAAACATCGTGAGGAAACCGGCATGTCCTAGAAACAAAAATTGAAAGACATGTGACATCTACCAACTCGCACTGGGCCCGCGTGGTGGATTACAGCCCACTCTCTCTCAAAGCGAGGAGGCCTGTGTCCCAGCAGTGGGAACATTATAGGCTGATAATGCTTTTATCAATACTGTGATAATTACGAAAGCATATACCAGGCTCTTTCATTACATTGTAAACATCGTGCCACTTCGTATGAGACGCACAGTTTTTGTTATTATTATTAAATATGTGTGTGGTAAGGGCCCATAGTTAAGTATTGATACAAATACTTATCCGATAGTAAATTAAAGGCGGTGAATAATATTTTTCTAGTTTTCTGAATCTACGTACGTTAATTAATTGACTGTAATTAATTTTTACATTTTAATTGATAAAATAATATGCTTCCATCTTGATCAGAGCTTCAAATAAATTTTTGGGTTTCTATGTAAAATACTATTGATATCAGTGACTCGCAAAATTACAATGATGTCAGTTTCAAAAGTCTTTCTGCTCAAATTCGTACTTTCATTATTCACTCTCTCTTTATCTCCATACAAAAACAATAACAAAACAAAAACAATTAAAATTTAATAACAAATCCGACACGACAAACTTAATGGTGGTGTTGCCGCAAGCAGCCGCCAATAATGACCGGCCCGGGTTCGAACCCCGACTAATACGACCATTGATTGTTTAACGGTGCGATACTATCTCTATCCTCTGTTCTTAGCTTTATAATTGCTCCATTTGTGACTGTGGCTAGTCCATTTGTAGGTGGGATTAGGTGTGGGATACATGTGGGGATGAGTATGTATTGAGGGTTGTATTTTTAGATTGGAAGAAGCTTTAAGCTCTGGCCGCACTGAGGCGAATAATCACCCGAGATATGGGACACGACTGTGTGCGTCGGTTGTTTTAATGATTAGAAGTCATGCTGACTATTCTCGCGAGTTTGAACACCTCCATACAAGTTAGTTGGGACAATAAGCGAGAGCAAATTGTATGAGCGCATACCGCGCGGGATTCGCTTTAATTTGGTCAGAGCTTTAGAGATCACAAATCTGAAAAACTTAGCAAGCCTCTGATCAGTTACTGTGCTGTACATTTCATGTGATTAGGTCACAAACATAATAGAATGCAACCATTTATGATATATGAACATTAAAATTGATAAGGTTTCAGAATCCAGCGGCAAATAAAATAATGATAATGTATAGAAACTTTTCAATTATCCCCATTTGATAGAAAAGAAGTAGGGTATGACGTTATCATAATCCCAGTACCTAAGCACTATTTCATAATTCTCAATAACTCAAGAAAGTTCTGACTTTTCGAAAATAATTAAATACATAAACGAGCAACTCAACCTTCCATAATCACACCACTTTATTTCACCAAATCATTCAAAGTTTCAAATGCATCAAATCTTTCAAAGTTATTTGTTCACATTCCGGCCACTTAGCGTGCAACTTTGTTAAAGGTCATACAAGACGATCTATTATTAAGGAGCGTCGGCCACAGCTGATCGATTTCTCTTTGAATTCACTGTGATAAAAGTTCCAACTGATGAGGAGACGTGGGGTCACCGGTAATGGTTTAATTACACCATGTTACATGGTTGACCTAATGGGAATGTCTTTATTTTTAGAGGGCTTGGAGTAATTGGATTTAAGGTTTAGCTAATATGGACAAGAAGCGAGAAGCACCAAACCGGTCGAAGTGGCGATGCTTAGGGGACGCCTATGATGAAATGATGATGATGAAGAAAGGAAATATAAATCGCGGTGAATAAGGAAGCAACTGGCTGTTTGTGTATGTGAGTTTAAATGTTTGTAAACGCACCCAGAATACAGGAGAAATTCCGAATGTGGGGCAACGTTTTAAAAAAAAATACCATTATTAAATCAGATACCTTTGTAAACTTAGTAGGTATAATTTATATATTCATATATTACGCATATTTATATATATATATATATATATATACAATGTGGCGCTACAACGGTGACTTTAATTTAATACACGGGTAGGGCTAGTGCCCATTAACCATATAAATATTGATAGGTTAAAATAATACGTAAACTGAAAAAAAAAATTTTTCAAACAAACTAAATAATAAAAAAGTCATTAAAATTGGGATCACCCTTGCAAAAATTCATTCATGAAATTACTTACCTAGCTCGCTTACGTTAACTCGGAGCGGCAGCGACGCGGCGCATCGCGTCTTGTACCTACTCGTGATCGGTCCGATTCTTTGACGGCATATTATCAAAGAAACCGAGCGGCGCAAGTGGTACAAACACTTATCACATCACCCTCTCTTGTTACTATTAGTAATAACTGTCATCACTAATCACTGCCATCACGATCATAAGTTTACACAAGCACTAATAGCACAAATAAATGCGTCCGTATCGCAAGAGGTGTAAACGTACCTACTAGATAAGAAAACGAAAACCAATCAAAGTGTCTTTATCGCAGTACCATGATCTAATTACTATCCTAATTACACAAAAAGAAATAAATAAAACAATAGCTAAGAGTCTTTTTCGCGACGTAATTATGCGCACTAGTATAAATAAGTGCGTCAAGGACACGGGTTCGACTAGCACTAGAAAAGCAAAAAAAGAATTCGTGTTCGGTGCGGCGGGTGGGTGGAAGGGAGAGCGCGCGTCGCCTGCGCTGCTCGCCAACAAAGGAAATTTCCTTAAATTCGCCTACTCTATGCATTTGTTTCATCCTAATAGTATTGCTTATTCGTTTTAATTTCATTGATGCGAAGTTATGATCCGTGACCGAGGGAAATGACCGCTGCGCGACAGTTCTTTAAGTACAGGTTGCTCTAAGATGCTATTTCCTAAATTCTTTAATAAATCTGTAAATAATAACGTTTAATGGAAATAAAAAATTGTCATGAAACGAAAATGTGAAAACGTATATGTGTGTTAAATTAAGGTCACCATAGCAGCGCCACGCTGTATATATATTTATATATATATATATTTATATATTCATAACCCCAAAATTAATAGCATATGATAAATACCAACAATATTGCAGAGATTCCCGCGTATCCTAAAACTCCTTCGCAAATTGAATTATTTATCAAACGAGCAGATATTAAACGATTTTATAGTCTATAAAGTTGGGAATTATTATTTTAATGTTAATAGCATCAATAAATCCCGTTTGTAATGGGCGTGGACGTCACAATGTTGTGGACAAGCGAACACTTCTCAACACATATTGTATATGTCGTAGGATAATTTGATACTTCGAATTTTCGCGAAAATCCTAGGGGTTTTGCGAAAACGCGGATAATTAGACATAGGCGAAAAATTATCAAATCTTACTGGACAAAGTCAGGACCTAACCTAACCTAACCAACAATAGAAGGGTATCTGGCGCTTGGCGGCCGCTGCCGCGGCACGCTCGCTTCGCTCGCTCGCCTTCGCGCGCTAATGGTCACTGTTCTAACCTAACCTAACCTAAATTTTTCGCCTATGTCTAATTATCCGCGTTTTCGCAAAACCCCTAGGATTTTCGCGAAAATTCGAAGTATCAAATTATCCTACGACATTATATAAAAACTGAGATTGACGAATGTTTGGAAGTACACATACATTAGTAGAAATATCACGGAAATGATTAACTATAATGTTTCATATTCAAACGAAGACCATTTTTCATGTTGTGAGAATCATCGAATGGTTAAGACGTAACTTATGTTCCAAAACAAAAAAAAATTGAGCCGTCGCGGGACGCCTGGCAGATGTGAAACATCGAAACCCATTCCTTAAGAATGGTTTAATTAAAGAAAATAAATATGGCGTATTCAAAAACCAAAAATTCCGTTTTTTTTAAACAAATTAATAGTTCTTTATTTAAAAAAATATAGCGTGGCGACGCGACGCCACGGCATGCGTCGCCATGCCAGCAATCGGTTTAACGTGCGGCTTTAGATGTTTCATCATTCATTATGTCACATCAATAATTGATTGCTGTATTCTTGGGATCTTTAGATACATACTTAGATCCCTACTACACTGCCGGCGCTGTTGGTAAATATTTGTGCAATCGTTTGTAAAAACAAGATGGCAGCGTTCGTTCCGATTCTGGCCAAGCGTCAAATGAATCTTTTAGCGCTATACATAGTTTTCAAAATAGTTTTATATAACGTGGCTTACATTGAAAGTTCACCGTAAAATAAATGCGATGCCATCAAAACGGCTCCTACCCATAACGCGGACCGTTCGATGCATACATTATGAATTTAATCGTCATTACGTCATGTAATAATGGTTTGTTCGAGCTTCGGGCTTACATCACCTCCTTATGAGACGCATCAAGTTTAGTAATAAACTAAGGCTTTGAGAAAAGAGGATTCTTATATTGGAAGGACGTCGATACTGCGATAGCTAAGATTTAATATTATCCGTGCAAGAAGAACTTCATTTTACACAAAATTGGTCCTTCACGCCCAACAAGGTTGCAAAAATAAAACTAAAAGCCATTCCTTAGAAACTCCTTCGTCAAACCGCAACAGAGAAAAACGTTGTACACAATGATGGAAACTTGCAAAAAGTGTTTCCCCCTTAAGCTCCGTGCCGTGAGTTGCACGAATAACTCAGGAATTAGAGGCAAGAGTACTCGTACTACGCTTACCGATGCGAGAACTAACAATCGAATAATCGAATGATCGAATACACCACTCGAAATGAAACACGATTTTTCATTCGATTAACAGACTCAAATTGTTGTGAAACTATGCGGAGTGATCTGTTATTAATAAAGTCATAATGAAGCTATGATAATGAACACTAATTGGGTGCATATTGAAGTACGAAAGAATAAAGCATGTCTATTGAAGCGAAAATACTAAATGTTGTTTATTAATTTATTAGATTTGTTTAATATTTCAATATTTTTGGCCTTCAACAATATTAAAATATTCATATTCGTAATTCTTTTACAAGGTTCGATTTTCCGGTTAAGAGTTTAAAACTACAAAATACGTACTCAATTAAGAGATACTTTGCTTTTTATTGGGCTAATAAATGGTCACTTTACACGATACTGTAAAATACAGGACAAACAGCTACTCCGTATCCAGAGACCAATGCCCCAAGAATACCGACCCAAAAAAAAAAACGCCTGATCTTCAAATGTAAGTAACATTCCTGCAGAACACATCTCTAGTGCAGACAGCTTGCACGTTTCGTGAGACGTTACCATCAGAGGGAGATTCCCACGTATAATTTATTAACAGGTCATAAGTGCTAAAATGTGTACATTCATAAGTCCAAGGGCACGTGCTGGCTCCTCGGATAAATAATTCAACGTATCTGGGTGCTCATGTCTACACGCATTCTATGCTATGCCTTTCAGTTCTACTTTTTTTTTCTGTACGAAGAAAAATAATTGAGGAAACTCTTTGGTAGCCTCGGGACCGCGTATTGATGAATTTTTGAGAAGTTGGACAGTAAATGACTTCTTTTTTGTTTAAGGCAAGTTAGATAGATTATTATGGGTTAAAAGCTAGTTTTATTTTAATAAATCTATTTTCTGTTGAAACTTGAAGGAAGAAAATTGAATTATCGGGGATTAAATTTAATAACGCTTACGTGAATCTTTTTAACGAGGATGGGGCTAACCCTTTAATTAAACTAACATGATTACCTATCGTTTATACATACTGCAGCAGTGACACACGCACACGACCCACTTTAATAAAAGTTTCAGGCTTACGTCCCAAAAACGTTGAACTAAAAACCATTAAGAACCCTACCAAATTGAATTGGTATGGAACCTTTCCTTGCTAAGCTATTTATGAGTGGATAACAAGCGGTCGGGTTGGCAGGCTGGCCCCTCTTGGACAAAATTATAATTGGGATATAATATGCGGAATATGGGACCCAGAGGATTTTGGACACGAAGGCTATATATTTTTCCGGGTCAATCATTTTGTCCTACCAAGCGCTGTACACGTATGAATATGATACAAACTAACCTTGGTAAATGTAAAATATAGGTCGTCTTTTTGAAAGTAAGATTGACAATAATGTGATTTAATATGTGGAACCAGAGTTTTAAAATAGAGATGAGCGTTTTAGAAACATATTCTTAACGTTATATAGAATAGGATATAATGTATATGCTTTAAACATGGTACATTAAGGTCTTATAAATACAATTATGATCTGACATGTTTTGCCATGGACCAGTCCATACAAATATTTAAGCACGTATAATGTAAAAAATTAAAACGACACATTTATTTATGAAAATGATTATTCTAATATGTCTGATAATGCTGGTGAAATCTTAACAATAATAGATAGGTACATAAAGTAATATACTTAATGAAAACTCAGTAACCATATTTATCTGTTACTTTTGTTATCAATACAACTCAGTAACCATATTTATCTGTAACTTTTGTTATCAATACAACTCAGTAACCATATTTATCTGTAACTTTTGTTATCAATACAACTCAGTAACCATATTTATCTGTAACTTTTGTTATCAATACAACTCAGTAACCATATTTATCTGTAACTTTTGTTATCAATACAACTCAGTAACCATATTTATCTGTAACTTTTGTTATCAATACAACTCAGTAACCATATTTATCTGTAACTTTTGTTATCAATACAAATCAGTTACCATATTTATCTGTTACTTTTTTATTAATAAATTCTTTCACACTATATTTTTTTACCAATAATCCATGTATGTGGTTTGGATTTAAAGTGTTTAAGAAGGAGTTCCCTTATTTCTTTTGGAATATTGTTGAATATTTTAGTTGCTGTAATAAAGCTATTATTATGGCATAATGTGCTTTGATTTATTTATTTATTCACAAGGCAACTACACAGGTAACAATCACAGCATATCACTAGGATGACGGAATTTTTAACCGTGTTGGGCCTCGACGGGTATATTTTGAATGCAAGTTTTATTCCATAAAAAAAATGTAAGTGCTCTTTCACAAATACACCTTGCATTATGAGAAGACCTGTTAGTGTAAAGATGAATATACTGTAAGCAAAGTTAAAGTCCAACCACTACCTTAAAGTTAGAAATACTAGCCATCACTGATAGGCTGTATTTGCAATCTGAAAGAATGACAAATGGGAAACGAAGCCTCGGCCGTCCGCAGAGGCAGTCTCGAGATGCATTTGAAAACAAAACATTCAGAAAGTTTCAGTTGCAAACTTTTATATTTCAAGTTCGGCAGTCTCTCAGTTTCGACAGGGTTATTTTGTCGATGGCCACCTCCGAAGTTTGCCGCAAAAGCGTCAACATTTGGTGTCACTTTTCCTTCGGAAGTTACTTTAAAATATTTACGACTCCAACTTGGGCGGTACAAGAAAAATTCGCCGAGTCGTATGGCGAATTTATAGTTTGTCGATGGAGTGCGGAAGTTTCGCATTAGAGTATAATCTATCTTTGCTCTCTTATTTTGGACGCTGTGGATTTATTTGTGTTTAAGAGTGCGGTGATGTAAGATTTCGGAAAGTTCATTCGCTTGTTTTGTTTTATGGAGATCCGATACTGTGATGCCGTTTGTTACAAACTTGTAAAATCTTGGAAATGTCTGAAAAGTTAACTACATATATTTCGAACTCACCTGACTTTCAATATCTGACTTCATTTTCCATTTTCAAAGTATGCAATATTGAAAATATTTGTGTTTACTACAATTTTATGTACCTACCACCCACAAGCCAGACAACATTGGCTAATTTGAAAATAGCATGATCAGGATCATCTAGGTCCAAGTCAAGAGAGACGGGTGGATATCGGGATTTTAGAATAACCGCCTGCTTTCTATCAGCTAAAACATTATCTTTACCAAATAACATTATGAAAGATTTAGCTCCAAAGAACGCCGGAACTGATCAGATGACAAGACAAAATATATTGACCATAAAAAAAGAATGATCTACCTCGATGATATAATGATGTTCTCCCACAGGTGCAAGAGGTATATTAATGAAAATCACAAGGAAAACCAATCGCTATTAAAACCGTTGGAATCTCATTACTTCCGGCGGTGCGCAGTCGATTTATCTACGTCATGGCGACAGTCACTCCGGCTGACAGTCAACACGGCTCGTAGATAATAAAACACGCCACGAACATCACTATCTATCACGGTGTTATTTATGAAACTCCTTTAAAATATGGCTGAGGTGAGATAATATAATTTTTAAGTACGTAAATATCTAGATAATTAACTTCCAATAAGTAATGAATTAGAAACGTGGGAAGAAAGCTGAATTTACTTAGGTGAGGTATAGTGATACAGTGATTGATCTAGATGTTGGTGCTACAAAGAAATTAACTCCAATAGCAAAGGTTTAATTATATTACTAAGATTCCAAGGCTGATACTCTTATTCATACAAAAAACGATTGACACAACATTATATAATTGAAGAAATTGTACGAAAAAAGATAAAAGGCTTTACAGAAAACGTATATTTTATTAGAAATATACGTCACTTATAAAACGTAGAGACAAGACGTATGACCCTCAAAGGCAAAAAGACATTAGCGAAGATAGATCTACGACACCTGAGTTTTTATCTAGACCTCAGCAAAAAAGGCGCAATACTCGTATATATCAATTTCATAGATTACCACAAGGCTTCATAAACTAAAAAAGGTAATAAAAACGCAGGCATAGCCGCATAACTCAAGTCTTTCCCACCTTGCTATCATTTACATTATAAGACTTTAAGGGGCTATAAATTTTTACTTAAAACGCGCCTTCGTAATGATGCTGAGATTCATAAAGTGGCATTAAACGACAGTGAACACGCGAACAGACAAATAGTTGTCGTTATAACACACTTTGTTATGAGCACACTTCATATTTTATTCAAGAGCACTTCCTCGATAAGTTTTAATAAAGTAGAGGGTGAAGTAAAATCGTTTTCGAGGGGAATTATCTATGTTAATGATTGTGGTGTTTAATAATTAATGATGACGTCAATTATGTATGGGAACTTGTTTAGCTGTGTTCGATTTTTGTGTTCGGTGTTGTTGTCACATAACTTATTTTTAGCGGTATAATAACTGAGCAGGAGTGAGCAGGAGAGCAGTGGTGGGCCAGTGGCATCAGTCGCGACTTACGAGTTGTAAGTTCGAGCCCAGACAGGCGCTTTACTTTGTGTAAATTATTTCCATCACCGCTGCTCTCAAAAAGGTGAAGGAAAACATTGTGAGGAAACCGGCATGTCCTAGAACCAAAAAATCGAAAAACTTGTGACATCAACCAACCTGCACTGGGCCCGAGAGGTAGATTCCGGCACAGTCCCTCTCACAGAGAGTAGGCATGTGTCCCAGCAGTGGGAACATTACAGGCTGATTATGAATAACTTGCTTAAGTAGGCACTATGTACTAGTAGTACCTACTACTATGTATTTAAAATCATATTAAACTTTAGTAGATTTCCATACAAACGTTTGCTTTGTTCGCTACTGCAGCGTGACCTCTGATCCTATTATGATATAATCATATGAATTGTTCTATTCTAATTTTGACCTAAACAAGGCTCTCTTTTGATTATTGGAAAAACTTCTGTTGCTGAAAAATATTAATTGAATCCAGTCGACTTAAAAAAAAATTCATCTCTTAATTTTAAATTGAATCAAGTAAATTTTATTGATTATACCTTACCTTGATTTGTAATCATGTTTTAAGTTATTATGTTCTGCTATCTGCAGTCAAACCAGCTATATTGTTGAGTTCTGCACAAATGGTGTATGATGTTCTTAGAATTTGCTATACTGTCCCCAATTTGCTCTCAAAGCGGAAGTTTTAACTTTTTCTCCCCGGTGTAATTCCCTATTTTGGTGTAGAACCCGTTAAAATTTACTGCTTTCGGCCCTTTCTCCGGGTACCGGACTATTCACCAGGCATGCGAGCTTTTGTGTTGCTGATACTAGCCGCATAGCATTTAGGCCCGCGACACACGATCATCGTATCACCTGCGATTCTGCCGTGGCGTGCTACGCTTGGAGGTTGCGGTTCGTCAGGATCGATTCGGTATTTTAAGCCATCACACTTAACAATTATAGTTATTAGTACTTTCAGGGTCAACATTTTAATACTTAGTAGTTGATCTTTAACCAGGACGGTTTCTATCGGGATAACTTAGGTTCATCTTTGTAAGATAATATTTGTTTGAAAATGTCCGTAATTTAGTAGTCACGAACCTAAAACCGATTGCAATTGATTCCCTAATTCGGAAACCAAATGCGTAACGAGGACTTGCCATGAGATGTACCTTAAGTTTTTCGTAATCTCTTTTCATTTATGTCAAATTACTGTTCCGCAACGGTTTTAATTATATTTTCATTTTAACTTTTTTGATGCAATTCTTTTTTAAATGTAAATATATTAATAGACGTGTTAAAGTGGTGAATTTTCATTTTTATTTCACCTCGCTACTTCACAATGGTCAGTGGGTAAATTAAAGTAAAACCGAAAACCTTCAATAAAAATAACACAGCCAACTTTTATGTTAAAAATAATCAACCTGAAACAAAATGGACAAGCAGCAAGTTCACCGATTTTTTTAAATTCTGATCAAAACCCGTCTAACCTAACAAATATTCCCGAAGTGGAATTAAATCAAATCATTCACAAAATGATTGATCACAACACACAATTTTGTGTTTGCCCACTTCGGTGGCTCGCTGCAAAGTGAATTTTGATTGATTACGTGGTACATTTTTAATGAGAAATTCAAAAACGGAAAGCTTAGTAGGTACCTAACTAAAGGACGGAGGACCCTTGCTTAAGTTTAAATTCATTATTTAGTGAACCTGTGGAAATCATAGATTCAATTGTTGACAAAGCTTAAGGCAATTTAATAAAAACTAGATACCGTAATCTCATGATAAGATTCGTATTCGTAATAAGATTCCTTCAACAACACAAATAGTATCAATTATTTGAAACTCAAAAAAGGTCATCGTGACTATCCCATATTGTTTTAAAATTGAACATAACTTATTTAAATAAACAAAATTCAGATACCCCCAGCACCATAAAACCTAATTCCGAACAAATTAGCCCAATAAAAATAATCCAATATCCTGAATCCGCACAGAATTTTAAACAAGAAAAATCTGCGACCGCTTCCCCAAGATATACAAAATCACTTGGCGCCAATCCGGCACAAACTATTATCATTAAGACTGTACAGAGTTGAATTTAAATAACTATTTAACGGGGCAATAATGGCCAGGGCACGTACGTGCACCAGATGTTAATTGCTTGCAGCATTTAATAGGCACGCTCAGTTGAATACGGCTCTGGCGCCAGCCCGGTTAGGTCACAACCACACTGACGTAATGGCTGCGATTTTACGACTAAACGTCTAGTCGTCATTGATTTTGTGAGTTTGCATAAGAGTTGAACCAGTTTCTTATTTCGGAAGGGTAGGTCTGTGTGTGTACGGTATGGATTTTTGCATTGTGATATTTTTGTGCTAACACATACGTAAAAGGAAATAGAATCCAGTTGCTTGTTTCTCAAATTTCATTTTATGTATTTTTTTTTGACAGTATTGCTACAGGGAGTACTGGGAATTTTTTTAGAATAACTAACGCAGCTCAATATTACACAAAGCCAAAGGCTATTAGGCAAAAGCAAGCTAAGATTATGGATTCCCAAAAGAAACTATACTTAGCCCTATTCAATCAAGGCTAATTTCACCAATGAAACTGAACGCGATCAGCACATCTTAACAGAATTCAAGAGCTGTCAGTGTCATCATTGTTGTGGAATATTGACACTGACAGCTATTGAAGGCGGCTTAGAGGTGCTGATCGCGTTAAGTTTCATTGGAGAAATTCGCCCTTAATGTAAAACTTCTCTGTCTGAAATGTTTTACCATTCTCTGAAATGGACCCTATGAAATTCTTAGACTTCTTAATCTATGTAACTTACTCGTATCTTAGAATAGCAGCGAGCCACTTAGTGTAAAAACCACTTAGTATTCTGCTCAGGCGGTGAACTAAAATAGCTTGAAAATAGCGTAATTGCAAAATCTGCGAATATTAAATCCAAAGGATTTTATAGGTAAAAGAGAAGTTGTAATAAAAAGACGCACGATTACAGTCCTCCAATCGGCGCTGACCTTAATTTTAAGGCCTCCTCAACCAGTCAACCAGTATTCCGAATGGAAACCGCACTGATTCCATACCGTGTCCGCCTACATCTGTCTCTTTCTGTCCCACTACATCTGTATAGCTTTATGTAGCTCATTCTTGGTGCATTCATTTGAAATATATTTCGGTTTGTTTGCAATGTGCGAGTGTCGGTTTTACAAAGATTCGAGTCTCAAATTAATCATGTTTCGCTTTGTGTGATGTTAAACGAATATGAGAGAAAGTTTTTGGAGTGTAAAACGGAACGTTGAATGGAAAAGATGATTTTCGCAGAAAGTTGAAGGGGAACTTTACAATTTCGACGACTTTCCAATCTGATAGTAAAGTCTGAAGATTCTGTTCGGAGTATTTTGCAAACATAAATCTAAATTTTTTCAGTATTTGTGAAATACGTCGAAATGAAGTAAACAAGTGATAAGAGTAAATATATAATATTTTCTCTAAATTACAATGGAATTAGTATACACCATGGCTATTTAAAGCTTTGGTTGGTATGATCGGTGGTATATTAGAAGGAAATAAGGATGTTTATTCAAATAACGTTAGTGTTTTTTCACAGTAAAACCAAGTTACACCGAAATCTTAAACCTTTTGAAATTGCAAATCAAAATAAACATAAATATTAAAGACATGACATGGCAAGCAAGAACACTCATTTACGTCAGAAACACTCTATTACAAGACATTTAATACCTCACCACAATTTCACCCCAAAAAATGTTTGAACATTTCAGCAGTTCGTGCGAACGCGTCGCGTGCGCCATATTAACAACATAATTCTAATGAGTGGCGACATCAATTAGTTATATTTGTCGTCAGCAATTCCCGTACTGCTCACGTTAATACCACAGAATAAGTAGGAACAGAAGGCCGGTTTCATACAACGACCGAAAACACACTTCACGTACAGCGAGTGCAAGCGCACTCGCGACTGGCATTCGTTTGAGATAGTTTGAGATCTGTAGGTACTTCGATTATTCTGCCTAGGCTTTTGTCAATCATATTGGGGTTTGCTGCCGGTCTAACTGGAAGCAGCTGCGAGCGACTGCCTACCTGATCTCCACAACCCAGATACTGGGTAACACGATACCCTTGGTAAGACCTGTAGGTGACCCGTAGATGGCGGCAAGGTGGTCAGAACTGTAGGTACATGCGCGTGTATATTCTATTTAAAGCCTTGTTTCCAATTGATGCTATTTGCTCATAAACAAATGTCATATTTACAGTCAGTATTGATGTTATTTCTAATATCATCTTTATACTTTAAATTAGTGTAAATTACGTTAATTTTAGATTGACTAGACTAGTGTATATTGAAAATTTCATAAAAAGTTTAAAGTTGTAGCGTAAATATAAATGTATGTGTAAGTATTAGGTTATTTTCCAAAAACACATGTTTGTTTACGTGTTTGGCAACAAAATCGTGATGGCTGGATATGTGTGCGTTCGTCTGATTTCGCTCATTATAGGAGCCGGCCTTCTGTGCCCACCTATGTAGCGTTAACACGATGTTAGGTAAATTAAATTTCGTAGATACGAATCGGAAAATGTTACGTGATGTTTACCTAATTGTTGTTACTTTTACTTTAGTGGATTATGTCATTTAGTGGTATTAAACGTGTTAGCTGTGTTAATTGATTAGTAAAGGTGTTGGTGTGGATAGTGAGTGGGAAGTTGTTAGTAAATGATGTTTCTTGGAGGAATGTACGTTAGCGGGGCGATGATGAATAATCATATAGATGTGCTTACCTAACTAATATTGGAAATCTATGTGATCAGATAGTCATACGAACAAATTACGTACATTACTTGAAAAAAAAACCGTGAAGATAAACATAATAAAGATTGCAGTAATCGACAGCTGCTTTTAAGAGCGTTTATACCTTATGAGTGGCAACGTCGCAATTTAGTGTCATATTTCGTGGTTTTCAATTTTTATCATTTAATCGGAGCTATATTTAAAAAATCTGTTTAATTAACTTTTTAGAATTACGTGAAAGTGTTTAAAAAGTAAGTAACCGTAATGCTTACAGTTATTTTACAATGAAAATAACGCCCTGCAAGTTTCCAATGTATTATTTGCATATAAATAGAACTGTAAATGCAACGATTTCTTATCTTTTACACAGTTTTCACATAATTCTAAAAAGTTAATTAAACAGATTTTTAAAATATAGCTCCGATTAAATGATAAAAATTGAAAACCACGAAATATGACACTCAATTGCGACGTTGCCACTCATAAGGTATAAACGCTCTTAATATTGGACGCCAAAAACTAAGATATTCATGAGAGTCACACGAAATCACTGTATAAAATAAATTAACATAATTATGTAAGTATTTACGAAAATCAAAAAGAATCACATGCATTTTCACATGGACCGATACCGTTACTCTCAAGTACCTAAGTCTTTCTCAAAATTAGGTCTGATCCCAAACCCATAAAATTAGACACACATCTGGGTTCTGTTAACAAATGGGGATGACCTAAAGTACTAACATCCTAAAAACCTAGTCTTTTTTTACTATTATTGGGTGTAATAATAGAGAGTAAGGTATGTCAGCAGAAAGGGGACTCTTTGTGACCAGAATGGCTGTTTGTATGAGAATGTTTAATTTGACAAAGAACAGAGCGGAAAAGTACATTTTTATACGGAATAGTATACTCAGGCAAAACTGCTCAGGTAGGTAAGTAAACATACTCCCGTTCTCTTTTAAAACTAAGAGATAAGTAGGTACTGTTTTTAAATCAAATCAAATCATATATTTCAGATAAAAAAGTTATTTAAAAAGTCTCGCGTTTTATTAAGAACTTTTTCACAAGAAAATATTAATTAATTACTTTTATACTTA
The DNA here is from genome assembly GCA_937001585.2 of Brachylomia viminalis. Classification (NCBI taxonomy): domain Eukaryota; kingdom Metazoa; phylum Arthropoda; class Insecta; order Lepidoptera; family Noctuidae; genus Brachylomia; species Brachylomia viminalis. The sequence continues at coordinate 3,546,699 of OW443302.2, read as the reverse complement.
TTATAATATTTAATATGAATAATAAAAATAGATAAAACTTGTTTATTTGTAAGTTTGTTTATAGGGGGTAGGTAATCTCTGGAAATACCGGTCAGATTTGAAAACGATATATCATAAATAAATATTTTTGAATTTGATAGCCCTATTCTTGAGGAAGGCTACAGGCTATTTAACATCCCGCTAGGAACCTTAGGAGCCGAGCAAAAAGGAAAAACGTCTGGAAAACGTACGCGAAAACGAAACAATAGCGTGGTCAGGCGATGTGATGCGACGGGGTGGGTGGGGGGACAAGAAATTTCACGCCAAAGATTTCGCGGGCAGAAGCTTGTTGTATGATGAAAACAGAGCAGACAACATAGATTAAGTCACCAACACTAGCTGCTCAATCTGCCGAGCACATCCTTATCAAATCCCTTAATATCTGTCACACACCCATTAACAAGTAATTAGTCCCCACACAAGCAGTTAACACATAATTATAAACACAACAGTTTCGGATATGTCCGCACACATCACTATCTTCGGATATTATCCAAATCGATAGCATTCGAGTTGGAATCACTCAACCCGTCGCTAACTCATTCCGTGTTTAAGTTTCGTGATTTCCTGCGGGATTATAGTGTATTTGACGATGGCTACCGACTGTGAATTATTAACTGAACTCAACCTCTTCGGGTCATTTAGACCTTAATGATTGAATTACTAGAGATGGCATTTCGTATCTTAGTCACTTATTAATTTGATATTATAAAAAAATTAAAGGTTCTGTTAGTACAAAATATACATAGGTCTTGATTTTTTTAACATTAAATCGTGTGGTATTATTATGAATGCATTTCATTACTTCTCAAATAAATGTATCACATTTTTCGTTTCTTACTTGTGTACATAATATAATAAAACAAAAGTAGGTACAAAACACTCAATTAAAGTGCTTCCTCCACCCTCTACGTTCAAAAACAGAAATAAATATGGCGACTAATGCCCATAAACTTTGTCCTGAAAAATCCGGAAACCCAAAAAAGGAAAAAATCGTAATTCGGCGTATTTCGTAAAGGTGCCGTCAATTTGGGCCCTAATTGTCCCAGGAAAAGGTGAGAGCATTATATCCATACATTTTTAATGCCGACGACCGCCGTCATCAGTGTAGCTGTCATTCACTCTGACGTGCCAAATAATAATTTCATGACGTAATACGGCCCCTTGAAATGTTAAGTGATTTGAATTTTGAATATGTTCCGAAATTGATTTTGATGGTTTTCGATGTATGGATTTCTTTAGGAAACGTTAAGGTTTTTTTTTTATAATAATTAAAATTATTTTCATAAATAGGTACATGTAATTAGGTTTCTGATTGGATCCCCTTTGCAAAACGACATGATCAAAGACAGATTGAGACTAATATATGCTTGAAAAAAATCTAGAACATTCACTTTACATGTCGATCATCTATTGAGATCACAAACGTTTCAAGACTAATTATTTTTGTTGCAGATGATCCTAAACAGTTTGTATAGCTTTCCATTAATGAAAAAACAGAAAAAAATATCAATTGAAATTTTCCGCCAGTCTGTCGTTACACCACAAATCTGACCATCACGGGGTGGAAAACACACAATTATTTTTAAACACTGTTTTCACAGCAGATAATAACAGCCGGTCTTCATTAAAAGGCAAACAACGCCATTTAAAACAGAAAGTGGATTACTGAACTCAATAATGGCGAAGTCGCGAGCAAAAAGCTTTACTTCATAAATAATTATTTCGTATTTCATAAAGTTAATCGCTTGAAACGGATCCCGCCGCGGCGTCGGATCGGAGACGGATCGGAGTATCGCACGGTCTTTTACTTTAAAGTACTTGGATACGAGTTTTCATACCTCGTGAAGAATCTTAGCCCTGTATTATCCTAAAGTTCTTTTAAGGTATGTAGTTCAGGTTTTAGTTATTAATTTAGATTAACAGCTCACGGAAAATAATTATTTATCAAATTGACACATCACTACGTCAATATGCCGCGTTATGCTTCTTTGAAAGTTGTATGTATTGACAACTTTCAAAGATTGACAGTGGTGATTCGAATATTGATTTAATTTAATTTCCCTGACATACCGCGCTCACTATATTTAATATTAAAGGTTTATTGAATCTAGTTTGGTGGCGTAATTGAATACGGAAATTCAAAACAAATTTTACGCCCTGCCCCTCTTTGGCACAGTTTTTACGACTTGACAAGAAATCGAGATTTTTATATTATATGTAAGTTTAATATTTATGTAGGTATTATACACATAATCTTTTCGGAAAAAAAATATTAATAAATTCTTTACATTGTGGTGAAAACCGCATCAAAGTCCGTTGCGTAGTTTATAAGAACAACGCGGACAGACAAACAGACAAGAAAAACGACTTTAAAATGTATAATATGAATAGATAATCATTTTTCCGTATGTTAGCTTGCAATTAGAAGCCTCGCTATGACATGTAAATACACACTAGCCACGTTTAACATAATGGCTGTACCTAATTTTGTTTTCTAAATTCAGTGATGGATAAACAAATCACTAAGGACTCATGAGAATTAGATGTGAAGAATTAGTTAAGTCTCTTTGTAAGCTAAGCAGACCCTGAACAAAGATGAATGGTTAGAACTAACTTTTCTAATACTAATGTACCTGCCTATAAATGAGTATGTGGAGATCTTAACACAAAATATATAACACTTTTCTTGATACATCTTTCATTAATAAAATGAAAAAATATTACAATAGATTAGAGAAATTACATTAGAGTTTTAAAATACGTAAGTTAATAAGAATAATATCTACCTCCTCTATTTTCGCTGTCCGCCGGTTTCACCTGTATTGCCCGGTTCATCTGGAACAAAAAGAATACATTAATATCTTTTCTAGACTGGACACATAGCAAATTGATAATGTGCAAGAAAATATTTCTGGGGATATTGTTGCGCCACTTCTTCCCAGCTAAAGCACTAGGAAGTGGTGAAGGGCGGGCGGTTTTGGGAGACTGTCTTATGTAATTTCGACGTTCAAAAAGTGCTGATTCTCAGCCTAGTTTGACTAAATGATTTTTGTATTTTTTTAGTTTTATTTTATTTTATTTATTATGGAAAACAAACAATTACACATTAAGAAATACAGAAAGATAGGATACAGACATGATACAAATGTGAAATCAGCCACGTTCTCCACAAATAATAGTTTAAATAAGTTTAGTACGAGGATAACATACTCGTACAGATGTGAACTGTAAGAAGTCTGAGTGCGTAGCGCGGATTTATTTGATCAAAAATCTCACCAGAGATAGGCAGTCGTGGACATACCTATTATTGTTGTAGGTACACGCTGTTTTTGAGAATTTCCTGATCTACAGAAAAACCAACGTCGTTGCCCAATCGACCCGGAGGAAACACATCACGATCGGCACTCGTGAGGTAGGTGTGTGTGTGTGTGTGTGTTTTTTAAATTCTCGTTTCTCCCTATGATACTTGTTATTGTAGCACAGCACCATGTTCTGGTACTCCTAGTTGGTATATAAAATGTTTGTATCTTATATTAATCGTACAAAGATGATTATTTTATGTCTAACAAAATATTCCTTAACAATGAAAATAGGTTATATATATTTTTTTTAATTAACATAGGTAATTCGAAAACTATTAAGAATCGCGGAACATACATGGGGTATTTTAGGATACCTCTGGGCCTGGCATGAGGAATGAAACTTATTGTTTTTTCTAAAAACAATTAAATTTCTAATTGGTTGGAAGAAAAACTTTGAATATTTTGATGAAATAATTTCAAGGAATTCAGCTTACCCCCTTTTTACCATGAACTAATTGAGTGCTAGAAGATACCTTGTCGATGGTGAGATAACAGCATTGTTACTGATACCTTCTGTTGTTAAACTGACTAGTTTAAATTATTATGGGTATCCACCTTAATATTAGTATTACATTTACCTACTTATTTTTGTGGTGCTAATTACAGCAGACTTCGACATACTACTGAAACAGCACCTTTGCAGCTGAAAGTCAGAGTCTATGGTATCCATTTAAGGTACACCCTGGTGTCGTCATCTACATTATGCTGAGCCTTAAGCCTTTTTTGTATTATAATTGTTGTTTTCTGTTTTACAGTTTTAAGGTGTATTGATTTTGCTTTAACGCCTATAAACGCAATTTTCTTTCTTTACTTATGTCCGAGTTTATATTAAAAACAAATAGCCACGCTATTTGACGTCTAAAATTAATAGGCAGTTACGCAGTATCCCTAGTCGATTTTAACGTAACGAGGCACCAACCCACGATTATCCCTGTCAAAAATATTATTAATTACTTTTCATCACGTAGTTATGTAATAAAAACCGTTTGTAAGCGAATCTTAACATAAAATAATCTGAAAACAATAGTTAAAATAATGTCTACAAAGTCGTGAAATAATAAAAAATATATCTAAATATGAGCACAATCCGTCAGTCAATCATTAGCTAAGCACACAGCATTAGAAACAGCCCACAATAGCCGTAGTTAGTGATAATTCTATCACCATTACCGCTTCTGCATTGTGTTTTATTCCAATAAATGTTAATTTTGCGTTAATGTATTCTAAAATAAACGGCCGTGTTGACGGGCTCGCATAATTAACTGGATACTGAATGCAAGCTTACGGCTACTAGCCTACTCTTAATTGCATCGGATTAAATGTAGACGGGAATTTGATGCGTTTTTTATAATTTTATCTTTTTTTTATTTCTTCATATTCTAACTCGTTAAAGAAGCTAGTAATGCTATTTGATATTGTAAAGCAACTGTTTTAAATTGTTTATTATTGCATTTTGTATACACAGTTGTTGTTGAAGGGAACTGTAAGATGGATTGATACCAATTCATATGGTTTTTGTGCAAAGTAATGCAGTTCTGGAGAAAAACATTTGGCTTTAGCTTGGATTAGTAAAAGTCTGTCCAGAACTTCGATCAACAATACCAACTAGATAACGGATCTCGTACAAAATCAAAGCTAATTGCTGTCCGAGTGAAAAAGTTTAAAACATTTATAAGTTCGACCTAACGACAACCATGGCACCTAGTAATAAAGTCGTGTTTACATTGGCTGTGTTTCAAGCGAACTAAACAAAATAAGAGCTCACGTCTCAAGTGCGCTGTTATTTACCGAGTAGTCGGTATTGTTGATCAAAGGTCCAAAAAGAAACTTCTTATAGATAAAAAAAAAACTAAGAAAACAACATTAAATAAAAATTATGAAGAACTGTTCAAAATTTGTAAAGTACTCCCGATCAATCTTAAAACAAAGTTAAATATCTTGGCTGAACAATTTAACAATGAATACCACAAAGTGGAACGTAAGCATATGTACCCAACTCGTTTATCTAAGAAGAAGACACTTGCTGTTCCAAAAGTAACAAACTACTTTGGTAAGCGCACAAGAAGGTACCTAGTACCAACATTAGTCAATGAGCTACCCCTAGAACTAGTACCGCATCTCAAGTCCAAGGATCAGCTTAAAAAGTTCTGCTAATACATTATCTCTCATTGTGTCCATAGATATGTTTGTAACAAACCTTACGTTGGTGAAAACACCTTTTTGTTTATTATGTGATTCTTGATCTCGAATGTAGGTTTATTTTTATATAGTTTACTTAGTACTTAGTTTATTAAGTTTTAGCACAGCATCATTTTTAAAATTTGTAATAAACATTGCTAGACGAGAACAACTGCCGACAAACTGTTATGCAGTTTGGCAGACTTTATGTTTGTTATTTATTGTTTACAGATTTTGAATAAATAAAAAACAAAAAAAAAAGAAACATCTTATTTTAGACATTTAATAACACAGCCTTAACTGTCACTTGCTTGCTAAAGATGTCATAAAAACTGACATTCAAACTCTTTGCACAACAGTGCACTCATATGCACCAATCTTTTTCACATAGACTTCTGTAGCGTACACTGCAGGACACGCGAATTCGCCCATTGAATATTCGGCGCTTGTGTTCAGCGTTTTTTGTAAGGCGCAAAGCATTGCCATGCAGTGTAGTGGCAGGGTAGGACTGTCGGCAATTTTGTTTTATATATATACAACCCTCATAAATGACTACAGTGTAGCTTTACTGTCGTATTCCACTGTAATTTGGATTAAGTAGTTAGTTTGTGGTTTTGGAGTCATGGTCGTTTGGTGTTTAGGTTTGAGGAGGTAAGAGTTCGTTAATCTTACATGTTATATAGTTTTGTTTGAGCATTGAGCAGGCCGTTACTTAACATTATTTAATGATAAATGATTTTATTTCTGTAAGTAGGTTTGCATATATACTCTTTTACTCGTCAATCTTATTTTTTAAACTAGATGAGGCCGGCGTTTCCTATCTGACTACTCTGAGAAGAAAGGCCGAAACAAACTCAGAGGTTACCGTCTCTTTTAAAGTCCAGACAAAATCTTGGTTAAATCACGTGAAGGCTACGTAGATCGGTGTCTGAAATGGTCTTTTGAGGAAAATGTTGCACGAAATTGTTAGCAATCGTGCAGCTCAACTCAGAACTTAAGGAGCTCAACGATTCGTCGAACAATACTAAAGAAAGGACATTTGAGTAGGCCGCATAAATTACTCAAACTACCAGATCATGATTAAACTAACTGAAAAAAATAAAAAAAGCAATGACCGACATAGTTCTCACATTTGTTTATTTGTTAAGATGTGGGATTTTCTCATGGATATCTAAGCAGCTTTCCATGCAAGCACATGCAATGACGCCTTAACAGATCTACTCGTAGTAAAGACATATTCAATTATTATACCCCGCAATTTTACTTTTACAGAAGGCAAGCAACAGCGACTACAAAAATAAATTCAAGCTAGTGCATTGATCAAGGTTTTTGAAACTACTAAGTAGGTACTTAAGCCCACGTCTTATTCCTAGAACAAAGATCGTTACGTTCAACGATATTTACTATACTCCCACTACAATAACTACACTGAATATAAGATAATATCACGCCCTGTTACCTCGAAGGGTAAGGCAAAGGTGTACTTATAGTACCTAGTGCCTTTTATGTGCCTATTTGAAATAAATGCTTTGACTTTGAGTACACCCACATATCGCCAGTTATGTTCAAGTCCCATGTACTAGGGGGTGAGCCTGTTGCCACCCTCAGGCACAAATTCCAGAATCCAGGCTGCTACTGAGACATTCCAAATGGAAAAGACTAATAACACTTTGCTCGACCTGGGAATTTAACCCAGGACCTCATGCTTAGCAGTGGTGCTTGCGACCGATAGACCAACGAGGCAGTCCAGTATGACAACGAAGCGTGGCAATACTACAATTACTCCCACTATTTTTAATCTATTTTTAATATTATGTCACGATACTCTGTCTATTAGGTATTAAGTATCTCTCGTCTTTCCGTGCCTCGGAAAGCACGTTAAGCCGTTGGTCCCAGCTGTCATTCGTGGATCTTTGACAGTTGTTACGGGTTGTCAGAAGCCCGAAAGTTTGACAACATATCTTACCAAGGGGTATCGTATCACCCTGTAACTGGGTTGTGGAGGTCAGATAGGAAGTCGCTCCATGTAAACTATTCAGCTGCATCCGGTTAGACTAGAAGCTGACCAAAACATAGTTGGGAAAGTGTAGGCAGACGATGGTGACTCTGTCTATTAGGTACAGTCTGTTTATTAAGTTCTGAGTCGAACTACACGATCACTGACACATACGTGCACCGACTAGACAGGTCACTCAAAACTGTTTTTAAAAACAAACATTCTTTCCTTAAAATATCAGACACTAATCTGCATGGTCCTCACATGATCGGACCAAGATAGTATTTGGGCTATGAACGCCGAATGAAGGGTTTATTACGATGTTTCGTCTTAGGACACAGAAAAAAAAAGGATACAGAATTTACTGTGTTTATATGATCTGAGGTATTTACAGAATAAATATTGTTATTAATTTGCCAGGATGACTCCTTAAATACTCCCACCACATATTTAACTGTGGTGGTTATGTTTCACGAACGCATGTCAATCACTGCAATTTATCCTTTATACTAGAACAACTAGCGCCCGCCCCTGCTCCGCACGGTTTTTACGACGTGACAAAACATCGAGATTTCCTTGTTATATGACGACACGGTTGGCGCAGTGGTTTAGCGATTGACTGCTGCGTTACGTGTCGCGGGTTCGATCCCCGCACGGAAACAAATATTTGTATGACCTGCAAGTAGTTGTTCCGCGTCTGGCTGTTTGTGTATGTGAGTTTAAATGTTTGTAAACGCACCCACGATACAGGAGACATTCCTATTGTGGGATAACGTTTTACTAAAAAAAAAAAAAAAAATGTAAGTTTAATACTATTACAAACATAAACCTTCTGGAATAAATTCTCTAAAAGATGGTAAATACGGAAAACCCGTTGCGTAGTTTATAAGAACAACACGACACACAGACACACGAAAAGCGACTTTATTTTATAATTTGTTGGTACTTATTTATTTAGAATAAGCACACCAACACCACTCAAACACACACACAGTCACTGACAATTCAAATTAACTAAAATATAAAATTTGCATTTCAGTAACCATGCAGATAACAGTAGGCCAATTCTCGTACTTAAAAAACGTTCAAATTCAAGTCGCAATCTCATCTCAGCGACAATCCATGTCAAAAACCTGTCAAGAATTTATGGAAATTGATTGTAATTTTGACAGATTGAGACTGAGATTAGAATGCGAACGGTCTTAAAAATACGGGAATTGCCCCTCAGGTATCCATGACATTGACAATCGTACTTAAAGTTCTAACTTTAAGTCATAATGTCAATGTTTAGAAGACCTAAATCTAGAACACTACAAAAACAATCCAATTTGAGCAACATAGACGTGCACTGTTCGCATTGTTCAAATAGGGAACGTCTATATGAAGCGAAACTCATGGAGAAGATATCAATAGGGTAATCTGTCAAGTTAGACCTTTCATTATATTGCCTTGCCATACGTGTTAGGGGCTATTAAATGTGGTATTTAAGGTTGATGTAGGCAATTCAAAAATATGGTGATGACGCGATATGTATAGATATAGATTATACTATATATTATAGAAGATACAAAAGATACTCGAGGCGCGCTACTAAATTGCAAGAAATACTTAGACTACTAAGGTACTACTACTCTCCTCCCTGTAATGATCTATTTTTAAGACGAAAAAAATAATATTTCTTCACAATTCTCCGACTATTAATTACAATACAAAGCCCAGTCATCCGCCAACACTCTGTTCTCGCCATTTATTTACATTTCCATTCGTGAACTGTTTTTACGGCCACTTACATTTATAACACTTGGGGATCGCGTTCTGAATCTATAAGGCGAGTGGAGGATCACTTGACATAATACGTATTACTTCTCCCTTTGTGACTCCGTTTTGAGTTTAAAGAGATTAATTATATTTTGTATGAGGACTCCGCTGAGTTACGATTTATTTTGATTCGCATTTTGGAAAAAAAACACTGATTCATATTTGAATTTTTGTCCAATTGCAATTAAGAGCCTAGACTACTTGAATGCTGTCGTATTATCTCATCATCAGCCTATAATGTTCCCACTGCTGGGACACAGGCCTACTCTCTGTGATAGGGAGTGGGCCGTAATCCACCACGCGGGCCCAGTGCGGGTTGGTAGATGTCACATGTCGTCGAATTTTTGGTTCTAGGACATGCCAGCTTCCTCATGCGGTTTTCCTTCACCGTTTTTGAAAGTAGTGATGATGAAATAATTTACACTAAGTAAAGCGCCTGTCTGGGTTCGAACCTATGACCTACAACTCGTAAGTCGCGGCCGTTACCACTAGGCCACCACCACTCTATTATCCGTCGTATTATCTACACAAACCAAAAGCCCCAAGCCCAGCGTAAAGAATGTTGGTAGCAATTTGTTGTGAGGGTGATGCACCTATTATGATACTCAAAGGAACATATTGGTAGTGCTATTCATGGTGACCTATTTGGGCACTGTTTTATTTAGTGGCATTCAGATCCTCAACCAATTACCTAAGTGGAATGTTAAGATAAGGCCGCCCTTTGTATGTTTTGTAGTGTTAAATGTATTTTTTTTTTGTTATCCTATTATCTGATGTAAAATAAAGTATATTTAGATAAATAAATACATGTTAAGATAAGTATGAAAGGTAGGGAGTTCTCAGCACTTCACATAGTTCTCATGAAAACATAATATTCCCTGTTCCGAATATTTATTTCCGGAGGCTCCATTTATTAGATCGTGACGTGACAAGTTTGTAAGTCATTCGTCATTTGTCTGCAGGCAAGGAGCAATAGACGTCTGTGTTCTAAGATCATTTCTCCAGTAACAATCCGAGGCTTAGAGGAACCAGTTTAACATAATACAATATTAACCAGATATGGACACACCTCCGAAAAGGAATGGGACAGGTTATTTTCAGTTGACGACCAGACCGCATACATTTTTAATTCTCGCTCCCACAGTTATCTTAAATTTAACGACCCACTTTTATATTATTGACCCACTCCGAGTTACGGAACCAATAACTACCCAGAACGATAACTAGCTCTGCACTATTACTAAGTTACGACCATTCCAACATGCGTCGTAGAAAACGAATTACCAAAGTGGAGTACTCAGAAAGATTTAAAATTTCAAATGTAGTGTATGTAAAACTATTCTAATGGCCTCTAGGTATATTAAAGTGAGCGTTTATACTGTGAATTAGCAAGAGGAACGATGTGGGAAAGAGACGAAATTATATGCGCTATGCAGTGGGCGGGGCTTGGTGCTCGACGCCTCTATAACTTTAGGTATGGACGTCACGAGCCTTATTTTTTAATTTGGGTTAAGTTTTCTTTTTGTTTTGTTTTGAGAGTTGGAAGTAGGTTAAAATGCTGTGTAGAGGAAGGGGTGTAATTTAGGACAGTGTCGCTAATTATTCTTGCACATTTTTATGAGTATTTGTATGATGTTGCTATGTTGTTGTTAAGCTGCACGATTGCTGACAATTGCGTGCACTGACTGGACATGTCCACTCAAACTGTATGGTTCTTTCCTCAAAATACCATTTTAGATACCGATCTGCATAGCCTTCATACAATCTGACCAAGATTTTGTCTGGACTTTAAAAGAGACTGTGACCTCTGAGTTTGTTTCGGCCTTTCTTCTCAGAGTAGTCAGATAGGAAACGCCGGCCCCATCTAGTTTAAAAAAATATATGTTTGACGTGTAAAAGTGTTTGTACAAACCTACTTACAGAAATAAAATCATTTAAATAATTTAATTGCGTATCAAATGTGTAGGTATGTCCCATTTTAAAGTCAGCAACTATCCAGGGTAATAACTACAATTGAAATTAGTTAAAATGTTTTACTGAATAAGTGGAAGTAATCTAAATGGGTTCCTGTAAATGGGTCTTATAAAAGCTCAATTCAGCTCAAGCTCAGAACTATTCTAACAATCTCAAAAAATGTAAATTGTGTTATTAAAGCTGTGTGCTGTGTACTGTGTTGTTATCTTTTAGTCCACTTTTTTTCACCAAATGACGTTATACACAAACGAGCCTGCCTATAAGTAATCATGATCACACATCACAATTATTATTTAAAAAACAAACAAACAAACACGAATCAACATACTGACTCTAAACTTTACGATGTCCATTGTCTGTCTGACCATCAGGCACTATAATTTAGGGTGCTCTACAGTTATAACTCCATGGATAACATCTAAGTATATTATCCAAACACAATGGAAGTAGTAATAGCCATCGAAGTGTATCGTGCCTTAAAAGTATGGTCGTCATTAGGTCGCACGGTGTTCACTGATGATGGTGCTGACGTGCGTTCATGGGACAATGATGGCGATTGACAATTTTAGTTTGATTTGTTTTAGCAGTGATAGGACTAAAGCTTGATTTAAACGGTTGGCGCAATGGTTGACTGCTCCGCTGCGTGTCACGGGTTCGATTCCCGCACGGAACAAATATTTGTATGACCTACAAGTAGTCGTTCCGGGTCTGGCTGTTTGTGTATGTGAGTTTAAATGTTTGTAAACGCACCCACAATACAGGAGAAATTCCTAGTGTGGGGCAACGTTTTTAAAAAAAAAGAGAATGAAAGATTTAATACTCTGTGGCAGACCATAAGTTGAAGCAAGTCAACTGGTGGTCAATTGGCTGCTTCAATCTTATTTCAAGAAACTAGCGTCGTGTAAATGGGGCTTTAGGGTTGTATTTGTCAAAGTCGAAATCAAATAAACCCTCTCCCGAGATTAAAAATACAAAACTCTAATTAGTAATGCGTATCTACATTTAAATGACCACTTCATTTATTATGTCATTAGACCTGTGATCTTAAGGACAACTTTTTGTACATTAGTTTCACGAAGTACAGCTTTTTGTATATTCTATATAGCTTAGATTCCGTTCTTTAATAAATAGTACCTAATAGGCCCCAAACTTGGCCCTAGTTTGGCCAAGTTTGCATGCAATATACATGCGAGTTTTTAAGGCGATATTTTAAATTCGTAACATGAAGGTCCACATATATCTAAAAGCCAACTATTTGTCTATCGTAGCGTGACCGCTCCCGGTTATGTACAGGCAGGTCGTCACACGGCAAGCACAATTAGCCACTAGTCACCAGTGTACAGATGCCTATCTGCCCACGAATAATTTGCCACTGGTACAATAGGGCGGTAGTTTGACTGTCTTAGTTCGTTTTGTTACATCAAAATGACATTGCAACGAATTACTTTTAAAACTGTTAATTTTTTTTAATAGTTAAACCTGTATCTGGAAATTGGTGTGAGGGATTTTCTTATGTGGTTACCATTTGAGTAAATCTACGTAGCATAAAAGACTCACGCGTTATCCCCGTGGGGGGTAGGCAGAAACTACAGAATGCCACCTGCCTGCCTGCCGCCTGTCTGAATGTTATAGTTTTGCTTCGTTTACGTTCATACATATGGTCATAAAATACCTTTTGACATTTTAAAGAGACCCGTTAATTAATTATCTGCACGCAAACATTGCATCGGCAATAAATCAGTAACTGAATAAACACTTCACGCCACGAAAAATGATTAAATTAAACAAACATCAGTGAAGTCCAATAATAATTTATCAACGAAAACCAACCGGCACAAAAAATACAACTCGAGTTCTCAAATGAAACCGTTCGGCACAAAATCGTTCTCAGGAAAACATTTCACTGTCAGTGAACGTCGGCTTGAATAAATTCAGTGGTCACGTGGTTAACTGTCAATGAACACTGACGTATTGTCATGATGACACCATGTTGCCTAGCAACGGGGCGACAACAAACGCAAATGAAGCGAGAGATTATTTTCGACCATCTAATGGATGCGACCATTAAGTGACAGTAAAATAAAAGTCGTGTTTTATTAATGATGTCTCGATATAAAAGTGCGTAATAATGTTTTTGAGGCATTTTAATTATTTTGGGGCAACTATAAATTGACTGGTGATTACTTTAAGATTGTAATAGTAGTGGAAGACAGTCGTAAAAACTAAATATGAGTAGAGTAATTTTATTAACAAAATAAATTACAGCATAATATTTTTTTTTTAATTTTCCTACACGCAAACACACAACAGAAATAAAACAGAACTGAATTATTTACAAGTTAAATTATTATACCCGAATTACTCCATATTTAATTACCTTCTCAGTTTTCTTTAATAATGAGATGCGAACAGACTCCAAAATATACTTTGTATGTTTTCTTAAACATAATCATAATTAAGAGCTCGTATAAATAATTTCAAGAGATTGAAACTCAAACACACAATCCCAACGCACAATATTAAATTATCAAACTCCTATAGATGCGGTTAACACTGAGAAAATTCCAGAAGGGTATTATTAGCTTTTGCGGTGGTACACAGTAAACCGATCGTAAATTAACATTCAGTTATCCAATCTGAGAACTTAAACAGAATTTGTTAAGTAGGTAATTTAATAAAATATCTGGTTCGGGTCGACGTAGGTACCTACTTCGTTTCAGAGGCCGCGCCAAAGGCACCTTCCAGAGAGTTAGGTATTTTCATTTTCATGTAATCTTTTTTGGTGTATGATTGTCAAATTAAAAACCTCTGTAACATAATTTCTCGTGAATGTTTGCTGATTAAAATTGACCTTTGACCGCTTCAATTAAATGCAGAGAATATTATTATCTATGTTCAGCTCATCTACCAGCACACTCCCTTTATTATACCCTTGAGAACAGACTAGACTTAAAGTTATCTATTTATACTAAATCTATTGTCTCTACTTACATGAAGCATGTCAGGCAATTACATTCATAATTTATTTAAAAGCTGACAAACTTTGTCGCAGTCTCACTATACTCAATTTAGTGTGAATCCCAGCAAGAAATACCCAAATCGTCCTCAAGCTTGTCGTAAAAGGACATCTTATAGATTACGCTGATAGGTTATGTAACAGAGTCCTGTCTGCTATGCATAGCTAACTGCAGTCATTGATTTTTGTCGTTGATAGTCATTGATTGATTGATGATTCTGGCAATATTCAAAATGGTATTCTAACATGTCCGCACTGTGTACCTTCAAAGCCAAGATAGGCTGGCTGCATGAGCCACATAAGAGCATACGCTCGTAACCCATAGCCGTCAAATACAGAAATAGTCAACGTCAATAGAAATCGTTTTAACGTTTAGAAATAGTTAACGTTTAACAAAACGTTTGTATTTAGACAGAGGAGTTAAGTATAGGTACCAACCCATATGACGCCAGTTATTTTTTAACTCCGCACGATGCTGAGATAAAACCAAAACCCTACGTTAAATAGTCGTGTCAGAAGAAGAATGAAGATTATAGGTAAAAGTTATACCTACCTAATCATATAATTTTTGTAACATAACTCGTAAAAGAACATCTAAACTTATTACAGCTTTCTAAACCAATAACCTAGAGACATTTCTAAATGACACAATTCAATGAGTACTGGACAAACCGTTAACCCGAAACTTGGGCAAAAAATGAAGCTTGCCCGACATAACGGAGTGAGGTAATGGGGCGTAGAAAGGATATATCTATATATTTTACAAGTTTTGGGAGGCTACTGCTTGGGCCCCTGATAAAACTTTTTATGTTCTGCTTATGTGATATCGTACAGTTTGGAATCCATAACGCGTTGTCGGTCGTAAGGAAGTATGAGAATATATGGAGTGGAGTTGGAGTAAAGTGAAGTTATGGGCTGCGAAGATGCTCCTGTGTTTTTGTTTTGGATCACTGTTCTTGTTGGTGTTGGTCCAAAGTTTATTATTGGTTTATTGTTGCTATCTGTTGCGGTTTTAAGAAAAGTTGTTTGTTAAGACGTTTTAGCATATTTTTTTCAACGATAAAGATAATAAGAATATTTTAACTAACTTTCTCTTTATTTGTTTTCACTGCACACCACACGGTGGAAGAATTTAAAAAGTCATGAGGTTAATTATTCTGATTCTATCACGATGTCTCCTATCAACTATTACACTATTTGACAAATCATCGGTGGAAAGCTTCAATTTGGCACTATCTTTAAATTAAGCTTGGTACTAAAAGCTAATTTTGTTAACACTTTCTGAAAACTCTTAACAAACAAACTATCTCCCTGCTCCACACTTTAACCAAAACCAAAACACCATCACCAACACAATTTATTCAAAATCCCGCACGCAAATGAATATAATTCACACGTAAAGACGAAAGTCACATTCGAACTGCATTTTCCTCTAAGCACCACATCCCACTACATTCGTTCCACAATACAAAATTAAGGACACAGTCAACACATGAAGCCGCGCTGATAGAGCCTCCCAACTGCACGCATGAACTGAATATTAATTCAGTCAGCAAGAACAGTGTAAAATTGCATTAATTTGTTCCTGTTTACATCGCAAAGTACATCGTACACATCGTACATCGCGTCTCATATTTATTTTTGGAAGGGTAAAAGTTGTATGGCACTGATTAAATTCGAAAAAAAACTGCGTTTTAAAATTGCTGTTGCGTTTTTGTTAAATTAAGGGTGTATTGTTACCAGACACTGGATGAAATGCTGCATAGGATTTTTTTAGATTTGCATAAAAACTGCTCAAGTGTTTATAGTTGAAGGTATTTTTTAACAGGGTTGTAAAAAAAACTGTTATTACCTACGCGGGAAATGATAGCAGTAATATTTTGTTTTTACAAACAGAAGGAAATGAAAGAATTTAATAAAGTAATAGGAGGTATTTCGTGTACCTAATAAAATATTTATTAGGATGCCGAGAAGCGAGGAACATACACACACTGTAATTTACACTAATTGGGTTGAATATTTGCTTATTAAAATCTAACGAGTAGGATTTTAAACACCAGTTTGTCATTATTAACGAAAGAAAAACATTTTACATCACTTTTCGTAAACGTATGCAGGAACTTAATTTTTTTAAGTTAGTTTTTCCACTAAATTTATTTATTACCGTTTATTATGGAAAACACAACAATTAAAAATTCTGTTCATTCGAAATTTAAATTTTTCTTCAACTCCTTTTGTCGTGAACTCTAAATGTCAAAAAATATATTTAATTTTTATTCACTCACTTTTATAAAAACATTATTAAACTTTTTTCTTTTTAAATGCATCGTATTAAGCCCTCGATTTAAATCTTTTTGCAATCAAAGTAAAGTAGCCTATCAAGTCCCTAATGACAGAGCGTCTTAAACGTTATCACTTCGATCTTTGAAGTAATAATGATGAGAACACTGATAAGACGAGGAGCAATTGTTTTAACTCCAACTTGCACAAGTTTATTGATTTAGGAGATTACTTTGGAAAATATGCCGTTCAGAATTTGGATTCAGCCTTTTTTTTATTAAATCTATTTTTTGTGAAAGAATAATGATTAAGAATAATTTATGTACAAAAATAATTTTATTTCAACACTTTTAATAAAACTTGGCACTATTAGAATATAGCACTTTTGTTGAAACCAATTTTATTAAAATTACCTTAATGGATGTTTAAAAAACTAACTATTAAGTATTCAAAAATAAAAATCACAGACTTATTCAAATTTTATATTTTCTACTCAGTTAAATAAATTGGGGTTAATAGAATGTATTTTTCGGTTAGTTTACAAAATATACAACAATTGGCGTAAACATCACTTAAACAAAACAAACAACAAACATATGACTTGTGTTCAGTTCAACCCGCACAGAATAAGTTAAAAACTCGACTTTTATACAGCCATAAAATAATACCGCTAAATCTTAACCTGTAAAGAGAAATAAAAAATAATGAAAACAAACAGAACCAAACAAAAAATTACACTTTAAAAAACTATTGTTTAATGCAAATTAGATGTTTACTCACAATAACAGGCGGCGGATATTCAACTTTCGCCGAACGAAATATATCTACGAGGTGAACCATATGGACAGATGAAATTGTCACAGTTGTAAATTAAACTTGGTGAAGGTAATTGATGGGAGGGAGCGGTTGGACGCGCGGTCGCGGCTTTCGTACGTCACTTGTAACGCGAAGCGGCACGTCTGTCTCCCACGGAGTTCAGAAGAAGACTGAAACACGGGCGGGCGAAGGCATACGCACGCGGGGAGGTACGCACTCACGCAGGCTTGACAGCCAATCGCGTGCGTGCGCCGCGCGCACCCCCGCGCTCTCGTCCCCGCCCCGCGCCCGCCCGTCACCTCACAATCGATGCCCTATATTGCATTAATTATTTAGGAAACACGCAATAAGATAACGCTAGGTGGCAGATAAGAGATCTTCGCGTTGCTTTAAATAAATCATCGTGTCTTCGTCCGTATCGGCCGGTTGGACCGGCGCGTGTGTACGATGCCTGCCGTGTGTACTGATAACGCATTATTTACGTTGTCAGTCTGCTGGACCTTTTGTTTTTATCTCGCTGTTATTTATAGAGTTCCTGAAGAAATATAATAAGAACTAAAGTTGATTCATTCTTGACGAATTTTATTTATATGATTCAACCCGTGTCCCATCTTCGAGTAATGCAGGTTTTGTTTGCGTATCGTTCAACTTGGGAACGAAAACAAACGAAATATATATTTTTTGGAAGGTTGTCAACTTGTCGTTTGCCAATATTAATATATACGGGGATAACGGAGTGCTCACCGGCGGCTTGTTTTATGTTATGCTAAGGTTTTGTCCGAAATTAACGAGAAAATTTATATGAAACAAAATAAGACAAGATAAAAAAAGCGGGAAATAGGTATATATTAAAGCGGGAGATAAAATATTGTTTCGACGTACCTATTTGTAAAATTATATCTAGTAATAGTTTCGTTTTCGAACTGTAAGTAGGTACCGTCGCTGAATGTTTACTCGGTGAAATAATAATCTATTTTACGTTCACGATGAAGATAATTTAATTTTTAGATTTACAGGGAATGCATTTTCAGGAGTCAGTTACGTAAACCATTTTTTTTTAAATGAGTTGTGTTTTCGCTTTAAAACTTAGTAGGTAGGTATTACAGCAACCAAAAAAAATCTTATTCTTAAATTCACGTAATAGTAGACAAAAAGATACAAGAAAAAATAATTTTAACCTGTTTCCAAAAGGCACTCAAATATTAACATTTTTGTAAAATATTCAACAAAAGAAACAATAAGGGCCGTACCTACTTGCATTTCGTGCTGATTTGCGAAGAGGAAAACATAGCCATAAAGAGTGTCAGTTATGATCTTGCAAGGAGGAACGAACAGGAAATAGGTTACTGTGTTCCTCTTTGTAACAGTAGTGACGAAAATATGCATGGCAATGTTACACAAAGTAAAATACTTAGTACTTTCAGACTAAAATGAAAAAGAATTGCAACTCTTACATATTATTTTTTTTTACATTTTAGAATGGCGATAAAAGTTATAAACTTTTGTCACATTCAATGGTAAGATAGGTGTAGTTTTTATTTTTTTAGTAAATAAATGTATTTTTTTTTTAATATCAATTTAGAATAACTATAAAGTACCGTCATTTTGCAGCCGGAGCGTTCAAACTTTTTGATTAAACTCAAGATAATTTGTAGTTCAGATAACAAGTTCAGTACAAATGCGAGTTAATATTGAGAGTGACAAAATTACCAGAACTGAATCATTTTATGAATATTTTGAATACAGCTTTCAGAGGCCCTAGTCCTGGGATGTCGAACTAAATGCACGCGTGCCGCTGGTAGCACGCGACAAAATAATTTGAGCACGGCATGTCGGCATCAATTTAGGAATTTAGGTACCTACCTAAGTCAAAATAACAAACAAAGAAATCTAAGCGCTCCCGGCTACGATAGCCGCTTCGATTTTGGCTATCGTTGCCGCGTAAATGTGAACCAGCGGGGTAACTGCGCAACACACATTAGGAATGGCTTTCATTTTGACAGTTCAACCACATTCATTGGTTGTCGAGCAGACAAATTTTTCAAACTTATGAAGCAATGGATTAACAATATCCTTCAAAATTATTCAAATTGTGATCGATAGGTGCCGATTCCCTTGTTCACAAACTAAACTAAATTTAAGTTGAGTGCATCTTTTTCTTTCTATTTCATTATGAAATGGACAGAATATAAATAGGTATTAGTTTAGTCCTGTCAAACTAGTCAGCACCTGACGTAATTTGATGTAATTTTAGTTGTCAACTTTTTAATCACGTCTAAACTTGTATGGAGTAGTAATTTGACAGGACTAAACTAAAATTTATCTTCTGTCCTTTTCTTAATGAAATAGAAAGAAAAAGATGCACTGAACTTAAATTTGGTTTTGTTTGTAAACAAGGGAATCGGCACCAGTGTGTTATTATTTGCAATTAGGGTGCTGATATAAATGATTTGGCATCTAGTTTGTAACAGCAGAAGTCGCAGTAATTTGTTCTTTCGTTTAAATAAATATAAAACGGTAAGTACCTAAATGTTAAGATGCCGGAATAATAGTAAAGCTCTAGTTCTGTTCGCAAACAAGGATTAGTATTATTCTGAAACTATTTCGTTATTTTTCCAGTAGTCAAGAAGTCAAAACTATTTATTGGCACGTCATCGTCATGGCCAAATATTTTTCCAGTAGTCAAGAAGTCAAAACTATTTATTGGCACGTCATGGCCAAATAAAATTTTTATTTGCAAAAAATGGCACGCCCTAGTCTGCTTACGCAATTGTATCAGGATGGTCACTCATTGTCACCGTAATTGTTGATTTTGACAGTTTTGGTAATGTTCTAATTGAAACGCGTCATTGAGGTTACTTATTTTTTCGTTATGCTTCTTCGTCTAAGCAAGTGGGGCTTGTGGCTAAGTAATAACAGCCGCGCGGGTCGATCAATCAGGTTAAGCTACGCTTGCCGCGGCTGGTCCGTGGATGTGTGACCATATTTACATACCAAGACCCCCCGTGCCTTGGAAAGCACGCTAAGGCGTTGGTCCCGGCTACCATTCGTTGATCTTTGACAGTCGTTACGGGTCGTCAGAAGCCCGAGAGTTTCACAACATGTCTTACCTAGGGGTATCGTATTACCCAGTAACTGGGTTCTGTAGGTCAGATAGGCAGTCACTCCATATAAAAGCAAGTCGTCTAAGCAAGAAGATTAAAAACTAAGTTGCAAACCGTATTTCTTTTTCGGCCGTGTATCTAGATTACCTTTGTTGCTGAAACAATTGAACCACGATAAATTGTAAACAAGCTGAGACTGTAACTTAAAACCTGCCATCACGGTATAATCTGAGACACACGTTTCACAGACAGAACATTTCTCCAGACATGTCTTAAGATCATCAATCATTCTGGATGCAGATCGCAGCTCATTGCGATGCGGGAAGCATCTAACAGGTGGCCACAGCTGCCGGGCAGTTGGACCTGAATGCGTGATGGTGCCTATGAAGATGTTTGGAGGTACTGTAATTCTATTTCTGTGTTATTATATTAGCATAGTACATGGACTCTGGGCGTTTGCATAGGGGAGGCTTGTATTATAGAATAATTCGTGATACGAATCTTGATAGATAATTTTCTTTTCGTAACTGCTACATCTACGTTAGGTTTTTTCGGTATAAACACGGTCGAGTAACTATTAGGTACAGTCAGGGAAATTAATTGCTTAGTAATCAAATCACAACTATCATTAAGACAGTTCTATGAAATTGCTCTAACACAGCAAATTAACGTAGTGTGTCAAATTGATAAACAATAGACAATTTGACTGCATTTTTATTATTAGAGTTTTCGAAGCCTAAAAAAATATTAAGCCACTGTAGAAAAAAAAAATGGAAGAATATCTCAAAAAATTGCGACGTTCTATGCGTATTAAAGTCGACGCTAAATAGAGACAGTATTAGTAGCATCTGACGTCACAACACAGGAATGCCATGGTAACTCCGCGCCATTCATTACAATGATCGTTTTGCGTGACAAGGATAGAAGAATTATTTCAAAAGCGGCTAACTTCTCCATTTTTCCACCGATGATAGGTATTTTTTTTTGAAAGTCCTCTTTTTTAGTAACGCCTTTAAAATAAGTATTAATTGATGTATATTTTTGATAGTAGTCCAATACTCTATTGCTTTCCATCAGTAATGTGTAAGTACAGTTTAACAGATTAACAAACTATGTTTTGCAGTATTATAGCCATCTTATACGACTGGGAAATAATGACAGCCTGTGGGGCGAGCACGGCCTCTGTGATAGGCTTGAGTAATTTTATCACGGTTTTTGCTCCCAAACTAAAACCAACAACAACCTACAATTTAGCGTACGCTTATACCTACCTATACTAGCATCGCCTTCCGGTTTCACCCGCATAACACAAAATATGCGCACTTTTGTACTTTTGTATTTAGTGCTAGTCACGATTTTCATTCACGATAAATGAACTAAACATCGCTTATTATAACTCACACTCCATACAACCTCACTACTCACTCTTACACCCACACCTACACTCACTCACTTACACACTAACATTACTCACTCGTAACACACGCATCACACGTACTCGCGCGATTTGGCCTTTTTCTCGTGTACAACGTTCATTCTTTTGCAATGCCATTTGTATAATGTTAATTTACCGCTTTTATTTTTATTTTTAGTCTGCATGTTTACTTTGTTTACTTCGTCTACACTTCAATTTCAATTGCAAAGTAATTAATGATAAGTGGAAGTGCGGAGCCTCCTAATACAAGCAATTCCTTGCTTAAAAGGAGATCTCCAAAAATTTGTATCTAAATGCCCATTGTAATTTATTGAAATAAACATTTTTTTTTATTATTTTTATTAAACTGTGATATTAATGTGTGACTCAAGCCTATTACAGTAGGACGTGCTCGCCCCGCTCTTGTGGTCTGAATTGTACGGAAACTCAATAGTCAATTTGTTTAACGATCTATTTCTCTAATGGTTTGTGATTTCTACGTTGGTTTTTATTTTTAAGCTTAAATACATTGCTGAGATATTTTCATTGTATGTTAGTTCATTTATGATACCTTTGACTTACAGATAAGGAAAATATCGTGGGAAAAAGTAGTGTTAATGGAGTCAATTTATCCACACGCAGAGAGCTTGCGTGGGGGTGATGAATGCTTGTTTCGTAGAAGGGATCTTAGCATACTGAAAATATTATGTTATAGAAAATATTATGTTATATTTAGTATGTATAAATACAGGTTGTTATTGTCATACATTTTAGATTTCGAATTAAGAACGTAAGAAGAGTGAAGGTCGATGTTAGATAGGCGTTAAAAGACTATAGGTCTTATTATAAAACAAGGTTTTTCTTTTGACATGGTTTAAACCATCGAGCCTGTTTTTGAAATGAGAATCTAACAGAAATCAAAATACAGTTCCTTTTACAAAACTGACAACTTAGTCCGATCTTAGGTTGTCAATTTTGTATTAAGAACTATATTAAAGTCGGCATAAAGTTCGAAATACAAAAACTGGCTCAAAGATTTAGGCTCGGGCTAAAGTTAAATAGTGTTTTGTAATAAGACGGTATAGGTTCACTTAGTAGTGGACCCTATAGTCAATTCTGTATTCAAATCTGTATTGTAAAATAGTTCTGTATTCTGTAGGAGAAGCTTAGTGGTTCCATCTACAGAAAGCAAATACAGAATTAAAAAAAAAAATTAAGTACCTAGGTAATATGTTGACCTGGTTTTAAAAAGGCCTTCCTTTACAGTATGTAATAGCTAGTTGCACTGATTTGGTCTATTGGTCGTTAAAACTTGTTTCATTGCGGTGAATTTAAAACTCTTTTTGTGTCACCACTGCACGAACAATGACTTTACACTAACCTGTCACTAGTCGGGCTTATCACTACAAAAAAATAACTGCCGTCTTCCCCTACGAATCTCAAACCCCATTCTCACACGCGATAAGCAGCCAACACTACAGAATTATGTTTATAAATTTTAATAAAACACATCCCCTCATAAAGAAAGAAGGCCGGCCAGAGTAATGGCTCGCATTACTCAGCGACGAGGTTTATACAGAAACACGGCACACTCCCTCTTTAATATCAGTAAGGAAAAAAACGTAACTCAGTGGATCTAATTTAAGGTACCTTTAATTGACCCTTAGATCCTTGAGACCGACGTTTATAATGTAGGTATTATGTAAGGGATCCTAGTGGGGGATTGTAGGACGTTGATTAGGGAATAAAAGAAACGTAAGCGAACGGCTATCAGAAGGTTATTCAGAGTCGTAAAGTGGGGTACGTTTGAGTTATTGGTAGTTATCTAATTGACTGAGCACTTTGCTATTACATATTATTGTTGTTGGGGATAAGTTTAGTGTCGTAGAAAACCAGCTTTACGTCTACATAATCATAATTTTTTTTATGAGAGCTATACTTATAGAGAGGTAGATTGCTTAAATATATCCAAATATTGACTTAGATTCTACATGCTCCTAAAAATAAATAAAACAGGTTGAAAATATTATCGTTCGTCCAAGCACAAATAAACACTGATTAAATTAACCAAAAAAAAAAACCGTATTTCATAACATTATTTCTTTAAAAAAGAACATTCGTTACATAAACTTCTACACCTTTATATTTATAAATAAACATTTAAATATTTCTTTGATCGCGATTGCCTATCTGCTGGCCATTAAAACTTTTCTGTCAGTCTAGGGCAACTTTTAACAAGCTCTGATGATCGACGCTAGAGATCTTTTTTCGCTTATCTTTCTTCTGTCAAGTTTGGAGTCTTGATGTGGGCCAATCAGATAGAGACGTGATTTTTTCTTCGTGAAATAAAAATATAAGTTTTTTTGTTCATGCTTCGCTTGTTAGGTAGGCAAAGGTAACGCTATATACTATGATGTTGCGTACCTATCTATTAGTGACCTTGAGCTTATGTCTGGCTTAAATGATGACAAGAACGATTAATATGAACTTGCCTACTTAATTTAAAAGCTATTAATTGTTTACCAACTTTAAACGATAAATAGATTCAAATTAAAATATTTTTATTTGAAGACTATAGGTAAACGAAAAGTACACATGTTAATATAATTTAAATGAACGCTATGTCTTGCCATCAACGGCGTACGAATATTCTATTTATAAATTCTAATTAATTATTATTATGAATACATAAAAAAAACGTCAATACATGGCATTGATGTTTTCATTACCTTTATCCCTGATTGATTACTAAGTAAAGCAGGCTCAGAACCAGTGATAGTGTAGCGGTAGCTACATCACCACATGCGAGCTGCGCGTCATACTGACGTCACGCAAATCCTGCATCGCGCAAGCAGAATTTACCGCGCGACTAGCATATATACAACGCCCCGACATCAATCGTCGGGCAGTTGCCCACCAGACACAACCCCCGTCTGGTCGGAGGATCCTCCCTTTTCTATGGAGGTATGAGTGAACTTTACACCGTACATCCATCCGTACATTTATACTGGTGACCCCGACGTGATCTGAACACGCAACCTTCTGAGAAACCAATAATTTGAGATTAGTTTAGTAATCAAGTTAACATTAGAATCGCAGTCGATTGAAAAATTGGTAACAGTCGTTTTGAGCAGACGAATCCACTAGACAGGAACTAATGTGTCAAAGAGGCTCACATATAACGAAATCGGTCCAGCTGTTTTAACATAAAGATGGACCATCCATACCTACACATACATCAAAGTCAAAAAGCATTTATTTCAATTAAAACCATTTACAGGCACTTTTGAATTGTCAAGTGGTCGGTCAGTCAGAAATATGAAGCTAGTTGCCCATTCCAAAGCGTTGTAGGTACCTATGGAGAAGAACGGGCAAGAAACTCCATGAACACTCTCTTAAATTATATTGTTACATAAATATTAGTTACATCATTAATGTTGAATATAGGTATAATTATATGTGAGAACGATGTAAATAAGACGTACACGTTGAGTGTCTAGAGTACAGCAAATAGAAATTTAAACAAAACAACCCATAATTAAAATAAGCCGTGGCGGCTAAGAGATGACCAGTCCCAACTGACAGCGCCCGTTCACAAACATGACGCATGGACCTACGACCTTAAACATGAAACAATTTACCAACTATGTTCCTATTAGGTAATATATGTATTTATATTATGCAAAATTAAGTAAGTAACATAAATTAAGTAGTAACTAAGTATCGGAACTATTAAACTTTAATTTAAAAATTTGTATGATGAGCACTCTAATCTGAATCATTTTGAAGGATATTTTTAATCCATTGCCTCATATGTTCGAAAAATTTGTCTGCTCAACAACGTAAATAACGCAATGGATGTTGTTGAACTGTCAAAATTAAAGCCATTCCAACTGCTAGTGTTTTACGCAGCTAACCCCCCGTTCCCACCCCACAGTAAAACCGTGAAAATGGTTTTGTGAGGCATAGTCGTAAGTTGAACTCTGTTTAAACATTTTTTCTGTATTATTATACTTACTAAACAATCTGACTATTCGGTGTTAATAACTCTCACGTGACTAAATATCGTTAAAGTATGTTATTACCTAGGGACTTATTATAGTGTAAACTTGAAAACACTAATTGAATCATTAAGTTAAACTATCTGAATGGAGAAATTACAAAGTTAATAGCATACTTCACCTTCGTGTAAAATGACTTATTACAGGAGCGAATTAGACGCATTTTATGTAAACCAAAAGCGTGAAGAGATGCTGGTGATTTTTTAGATGCCCTTTGATATATTTTTGTAGTAATTATTATTTTAAGACTTTTTTAATTATGTAAATAACAGTAGTAAATATCCTATACAATTAAAGCGTGAAATAGTAGTAGGGTGTGGATTAGGCGAAGTTTTTCATGTTTGAAAGGTAAAGCCAGGGAAATTATTTGTAAAGCAAATGAACTACCAACTTTAATTGTCCGTATATTCAATCATTCTTTGACAGTTGTATGAAATGGCTATTGCACGGCGAATTTACGTAGCGTGTCAGTTGGCTTAAGAGTTAATTTTCTTGACTGATCATATTTACGCAGTTTTGGCAGACTTGTAATACAAGACAAGAATTATTCTGTGCCTTACAGGCCTTCTCAGGTTCTTTCTTGTAAAAGGTCAGATACAAATTGCAAGTATATTTAGTTTGAGTAGGTAATTTCGTATCGTTGTGCTAGGGCTAGAGTTTCAAGAAAAAGAGGAAGGGGTAATACAAGGCAGATCTACCGGTACCTCACAGAGATGGTAAAGGAGGACAAGGAACTTGCTCTCAATAAAGACATGTAGCTAGCACCTAGTGCTGCTCCAAAAGCAGCGTAGATAACTCTCAAGACAATGAAATTGACTGACCAGTTGGTGCAGTTGGTAGCGACCCTGGCGTTTGAGCCGCTGCGCTGGTCCCGGATTCCATCCCCGGACAAGTCAAACATTTGTGTGCATGAACATGACTGTTTGACCTGTGTCTGGGTGTGTATATGTATATAAGTATGTATATCAGTCATCAGGTTACCGTAGTACAGACGCTACCTAGTTTGGGACCTGAAGACTGTGTGGATGTTGTCTCATATTAATTATTATATTCATGAAACGTAAAATGCAGATCTGTCTGCTTTAAAATTTCCTTCAATATAGAGTGACATACGTCCAGTAGCTACGTTACAGGATGTTGCTAAAGACCTATTCCAATCTACTATGAATTTGGCAAGTATGCTAGTAGCATAAGCATAATTTATTAGCCTATAACGTTCCTATTTCGTTCTTTTTCGCTGGGACACAGGCCTCCTTTCTGTGAGAGGGAGTGGGCCGTAATCCACCACGCGGGTCCAGTGCGAATTGGTGGATGACACATGTCTTCGAATTTTTGGTTCTAAAGGTTGCCTGTAAAATATCGCCTCTAGCGATAAGACTAAACTACATTTATATCTGTAATTTTTGTGGTGTACGTAATAAGAGTATCCTATTCTATTCTTTCCTCACGATGTTTTCTTTCAGCGTGTTAGTGATTTTGGAACGAAGTTCCTTATCGCGCGTTGTGAAAGGGGGCTAGACGGAAAAAATTCTTACGAAAAGTTGTCACGACACTTTTTGCTATAGTAAGCTATTGTAAGCTGTGCGGCGTGCGCATGTTTCTCCCATGTGACCCTTGACACTTCTCAAGTTTTTTAACAATTTTAGTAGCCGCTTAGTAAGTTCATCTTCAAGAGTGGGCTCACTTGTCCTTGTAAACAGTATTATAAAAATTATATAAGAAAACGATAACATAACTCAGTGTTGACACGATTTTTCCGTTGGCAAGCGTCCTGGTAATTATATTTTATAGTTGGTCTCTGGGCCATTCTGTAGCTCTTTATTGCTTTACGGTGGGCCGTTAAAATGTTTAATGTACCTACCTGTTTTCAGGAAGTTAACTTTTAAAGTACTGCGCGCTTTGTTGTGCTTATCGATGTGTAGACAAAAGGACATTGGCTAGAGTTCATTATTCAAAGAAGAAAATGTATTACGTTTTCGTATAAAATATTATGAAAACAAACAATAACCATTCTGAGCAAAGCAATTATTACTGTCGCACGATTACGTCAGCCGTATGGTGTCTACTGCTGGACCTTTGTGGTCCAATAAAGATTGTCAGCTCTGCGTGCCATCTGAAAGACCGCTTATCGCCACATTTCGCAACTATGTTGGCTTCGATCAACAATAATGGCTAGATATTGAAGAAATACATCTCGGTAAATAACAGCGCACTTCGAGATGTGAGCTCTTATTTTGTTTAGTTCGCTTGAAACAGAGCCAATGTAAACACGACTTTATTACTAGGTACCATGGTTGTAATTAGGTTGAACTTATAACTGTTTTTTTACCTTTTTCACGCGGATAGCATTTAGCTTTGATTTTGTACGCGACCCGTTATCTAGTTGGTATTGTTGATTTAAGTATATCGGTAACAATACTTGAACAAAATACGCATTTCTTAAATAACACCAGAATTGTACCTTAAGGATCGGGTGTCTACCGAAGATGCGAAATTGTGAATTCTAACATAATGGCCAAAAAGTTGAATACGACCGAATCTGACAAAAAAATAAAACAGTAGCACCTAATACCAAAACCCTCTTTTATCAAATCTCTATGTTCTATGTTCTATGTTATGGGTTTGGTTTCCGCACTTAGTCCTGCAGTGGACCATTGTGCGTGAGCCATGTCGGCCGTCGGTGGTTATTCCAACCAGCCCACCTCCCTCCAGAAGCTGATTAGGTCTCCTGGTCTATTAAGAACATCTGTGTAAGATCTGGGTGTCCCGAGGGTTTTTGACCTAATCTGGGCGACGCCTGTGCACTCGAAGAGCACATGCGCGACAGTTTCGTCAGCCTCCATGCAAGCCCTGCATAGAGGACTGTCCGTTATGCCTATTGTGTGAAAGTGTTTGTTTAGCGAGCAGTGTCCCGTGATGGTCCCCGTCACCAGGCGCATGCCCTTCCTGTCCAGGCGTAGCAACCGCCTGGTTAGCTTGCCGTCTAGTGATGGCATGGCTTCCTTGGATTGCCTGCAGCCCGGTGACGACGTCCACCAGCTCTCTGCTTGTGTGTGGGTGTACTCCTGTAGCCACCTGCGTAGTTGGTTGAAGGGGATGGGCACGATAGGTTCCGGTCCACAGACCGACGTGCTGGATGCCCTCCTGGCCAGCTCATCGGCTGCGTCGTTACCTAGCGATCCACTGTGTCCTTTTATCCATTGTAGCGTCACTGTATTGCGGTTTGATACGGTTACCCGTTCAAGCGCATTGTGACATTCTAGTATTAGATTCGAAGTAATGCATTTTTTCCCTAGGGATTGGAGGACTGAGGCGCTGTCAGAGAGTATGCGGATTCGGGTGTCCGCAACTCTTCTGGCTGCTATGGCATAAGCCGCCTGTATTATGCCCACACACTCTGCCTGATAGACCGTGTTGAGCATTCCCAGGGGTCTGGATATGTTTATGTTGAGGTCGTGTGAGAACACTCCGACTCCAGTTCCGCAGTCGGTTTTTGATCCATCGGTGTAAATTCTCAGTTCCTTTAGGCCTGAATGGTCGTACTGCTCCTCTTCAAGCACTATGCTGTAGTGCTTTTGAAAGCAGTATTGTTTCAGGGCCTTATCAAATCTCTTTTACATTACTAAAAAGACGTCCTTATTCAACGCAAACGAGATGATGAATGGCGTAGTTCTCTAGCCTAGCTACTAAATAAACCGAGTGCTAATGAGATTGAATCTGTTTTAATTTTATTCGCCCCGTGAAGGATTTCCAGTGAGCTTGGAACTTTTTCTGTTCTCTCAATGTTATTGGGGGATTTACTTATTGATAAGTAGGCGTTTGGAATTATTATTGTTGAGAATTTTCAGTTAACAGCCAAATTTTTGACGGTTTGAAATTTCATAAATCCCAAATGTTTCGTACCTAGAGGTTAAAACGTGTTTGTTCCTAATTAGGTTTGGAGTTATTAAAGTACTTTATGAATGTCAATGATATTATTAGTAGGTATATAAATATTTACATTTCTGTTATATTCGCGTATCAAAAAAGTATGTTAGGTCTGTAAAAAAAACAAAACCACGTGTGATGTAACACCTTTTAAAAAGTTGTAGGTACACAAAGCGTTCAATTCAATTAACAACAATTACTTCGTTAACACTCTAAACAGTATCAAAATCTGCTTCACAAGCATTAAATATAACTGAATCATCATTTACATCGTAACCAAAACTCAAGACAAGATACTGTCGCCATATTTTATAACTGAAAAAGCAATTTCACATTGAAGTCGGTACTGTGCACACATGCTGAATGAGCGTTATATTAAAATCAAGATAAATTAATATGTCCACGAAACTGAGCTCCCGCTCGCGAGTGTGTCGACGCCTTTACGTGCCGAACAACTTTCGTGATTTCATTAAAACTATTTAATTGACGAAATGGGCCGCAGTGTAGTATTTTAGTGACGAAACGGGTTGGAACTCGTAAATCCGTATTTGTTCTTACAAATCCGTATTCGTGTATGAGTGGGGACGGAGTCGTTTTGTTCATTCACGGTTTGTGTAATGATCATGATGTGACTGACTGATTATGGTCTAAGTTGATTTCTGCATCTATAATTATCATCGTCTTGGGAGAAATCCTATAGTAGGTATCTCCCAATAATTATTTGAGTATTGAATAGTTTTATAAAATTTTCCAATAATCAATAATTCATAATTGTCACTTGGCAGATGGAGTGGTGGTTGAATTATGTTGTTATTAGCAAACAGAAAAACATTGTAGCTGGTCTAATTGCGTTTGTTACTGTCTCGAATAGGATGATATTGTTTATATAGAGAAACCAGCTAAGTAAGTAACCACACTAGAACGATACTTTGAAAAACTATTTCGGGGTCACGTTAAGAGCCATATAATAATATGAGACAACATCCACACAAGGTCTTCAGGTCCCGAACTAGGCAGAGCCTGTACTACGGTAACCTGATGACTGATATACATACTTATATACATATACACACCCAGACACAGGTCAAACAGACATGTTCATGCACACAAATGTTTCCATATGGTTCAATAGTAGCTACCGATGAATAGAGACTTCACGTATTGCGGTCCCGATCGGGTTTTGGGTACAAAATATGCTTACGTCATCATGAGTGTGTTAGGTCGTAGTTATAACGTCTGAGAAGGTCCTAAGAGTAAGTGTTTTTACTTCAGTGCTATATAATTTAATTGTGACTCTTTTTTCTCAGATTTCACTCAAGTCCTCAGCTATTAGACCGTAAAAATTTAACTATGTAGGTACCTACTTAGCAGAGTAGTTTTTTTATTGAAATAGTTACATTTTATGCTTGCTAGTAAGCGCTGGCAAAGATGTATTTTTTATATTTCTCATACTTATTTTCGTAGCTCAAAATGGGGCCAGGGCGTTTTTATTTCACATTCACTTTATACCCTTCTTCATTGTTTGTATCATCTCCCTTGTGTGTGTTTTGGTGAACCCTGGGAGGTGAAAATCCAAAATGTTTATTCGAGAAAGCTTTAACAAATATATATGCAGGTATAGAGCCACATTATCTCAAATATTAGATGGTCTAACATTTATAAAATATTAGTTTAGCTTTAACATAATCTGCTACTATGCTAGGATTGGAAGCCATTTAAAAAATACACCGATGCTGAATTATTTAAACAACTGCAATCTGAGGGGCAATTCCCATAATTTTAAGACCGTTCGCAGTCTAATCTCAGTCTCAATATGTCAAAATTACAATCAATTTACATACATTTTTGACAGGTTTTTGACATTGATTGTCGCTGAGATGAGATTGCGACTTGAATTTGAACGTTTTTTAAGTACGAGAATTGGCCTACTGACCTCAACACAATGACAGATTATTATAACACTAAATTCTTGGATTCCAATGGCTAAATGAGATTTCAAACTAGACAAAAAACTTCAAGTAATAATTTCGACAAAGGATTATGTCCAATGTCCAACTATGTACAGCAATATGTATTGGATCATTGACTTCCCTTCAAAATGGTTGAGCTGAATGGTGCTGATGCATACGTCATGTTCGTGAACGGGCGCCGTCAGTAGGCAGTGGTCATGTCTTAGCTGCCACGGCTTATTTTGATTCCTGAATGTTTTATATTTTTATTACGGACGCTGTTAACGTGCACGTCTTTTTACATCGGTCTTACATGTATAATTTCAACATGAATGATGTAAACACTATTTTGTAATAATATTTTGATTGAAAAGAGTGTCCATGGAGTTTCTTGCCCGTTCTTCTCCATAGGTTTCTACTACGCTTTGGAATGGGCAACTAGCTTCATCTTTCTGACTGACCGACCCCTTGACAATTCAAAAGTGCCTGTAATTGGTTTATTTGAAATAAATGATTTGCGTTTGAGTTTGATATATTTCCCTGCAAACGTCCTAATCTGCCTCATTAAATTATCTACACTCAAACTCATCGCATTTCAGTTTCTGTTCATCCACTATTTTAATAGCTCCCTAGAACATCTAAATCCTACTTCAGTTCACATTCTCTAAGCCCTCTTTCACTCCTCATTCTCACCACAATACCTCTGCTAATTGGATTAGAAGTGAGTTTTGCAGATCAAAACCCATAGAGCAAGATAGTTGGCCAAGAGCGCTTAAACCAATCATTCGACCGCGCTTGGCATTAGCTGTTGTAGTGTATAGAAGGTTTATGGAGGTTGCTATTGATTTCTGTTATAACTGGCTTAGATTTTAGGATCGTGGGCTGCAGGAAGATGTTGGGTGACTCAAAGCATTAATTTAAATAACGCACCAACATGAAGCTAGTAGCCTTTCGAAAACATTGTAGGTTTCTATGGAGAAGAACGGACAAGAAACTCCACGGACACTCTTCTAAATCAAAATATTAGTTAAGAATGGTGAAAGTTATGAATAGATACCCACTATCTCAAGAGAGTTGAAGCAATGTGTCGAAAAGCAAGATATATACCACTATCCGTCATAGCACCTTAGCAAGATATATACCACTATCCGTCATAGCACCTTAGCAAGATATATACCACTATCCGTCATAGCACCTTAGCTCCTTAGCCGCTATCACAGTAATAATCTTTATTTTGGATGTTTATAGGGTCATGCAAGATTTGAACCCGTGGACAAAGAATACAATCGCGAGCAATGAATCAGGGTATCTCCAAAATCAGATGTAAGGTGTAGACGCAAGAGGTAACTTGGTGAAAAAAAATCCGTATGCAGTCTACTCATTGACAAAGAATGTTCGACAGTTCTAATTTATTTATTTCAAAGCTATTATTTTGTTTGAGAACGATCCGAACCGATTACGATTGTATTAAATGTAGATACCGATGACGAAACTTTACACTCTCTCACATTTCAGCAAACAAAAGCCCAGTTCGTTATCTCCTCAGATAAGACAGTTATAATCAAGCAGCCACATCTATCGTCTAATCATTGCGCTCGCTCCTACATAGTCACAAGCAGAGCTGCTAATTAAGTTCGACTCTACGCTCATACGGATGGATTAATTTCGGTTTACCGGGCGCCTGAGCGGTTGCCATGGTAACGCGTCAATGCGATTTAAGTAATTTTACCTGTACGTGGTTAATAGTGTTTAGTGGGTGTAAGATAGAAGGGAGATTGGGATTTGTTGGTGATAATGTTGTGGAAGTTATGTATATACTTGAGATGTTATTACTGAAGGGTATGTGCAAGAAGACAGCAACTAAAGCGATGTTGAATGATGATAATGCCATGTATTACTGTCTTATATTACCTAAAACTCTTTC
Source organism: Brachylomia viminalis (assembly GCA_937001585.2). Lineage (NCBI taxonomy): Eukaryota > Metazoa > Arthropoda > Insecta > Lepidoptera > Noctuidae > Brachylomia > Brachylomia viminalis. Next base: position 3,512,838 of record OW443302.2, on the reverse strand, counting down.
AAAAAATTAAATGAAAAAACATCTTTATTCATAATTCTTCGAAATTAAACCGAACAATAAACAATTTTAATAAAAGAACGTCGGAATTTCATATAACAACACTGCGAGGCAGAGTGGACCACATTCTTTGAATCGAAATTATTCCCAGAAAAACTAAAATAATTCTAGGTGGGTACTACAAATAATTGAATCAGCAATTTTCCAGAAGAGTACAATGAAAGCCAATCAGTTATCAAATTGACAGGAAATCCTTTGAATTTTAATAACAACAGAAAGAGAAATGGAATAAAAACGGGGTGAGTAATTTACGATATAATTACAAAATTTTCTAACATTTAAATGATTTTCGAACTGATTTTCGATCAAAATTTAACTTTATATTACTTACCTATCTAAAAACAAGGGAAATGGTTATTGGATTATATGATTGTATGTTATATATGTGATGAAATTATATCAAGTTTTGGTATATCTTGCGTTTGTTATATCTCGTGAACGTTATTGAAATGTAAAAATATCAAATAATTTCATGTACCTATTTACTATGAGACGCAGCCATAAAAATTATCATTCTTCCCCACAATTTTCTAAAGGAAAAATGCTGTAGGTGCCAGACGTCCTTTAAAATGCAGTAAGTGAAGGGAAGCCAAAGAAAATTAGCTCAATAGTACTCTGAAATGTACGAGTCTTATGCAACGCCGGACGTTTGGACTTCCAGAATGTTTTTCTTCGCTCAAACTGTCGAGGAAATTCACCATTTTGTAAAAATGGGAGTCATTGGGAGTCTCGTGTGAAGCAGATGCTATTTAGGAACTGACATTGCTTGTGCATCTAGTAGCTTAATCAATGAATGAAGCTACTTGACGCACATGAAATTTCAGTGCACAAATTCATTTTTTATTTTGTTTATTTATTTATTTATAAATAGGAGAACCAACAGCTGTAACAGATGTATAACAATTGCATATGTGACACAAAGCCAATTACAGGTTCTCACGCGTAAAAACAGAAAAATTTATAGCAATCTTAAGATAACTGAAAACCGTGCTTTTCAGTGATCTTAAGATCACTTAACACAAGAAAAATTAAAAAGAATTAAAATAAGGTACAATAGAACTGTAAACACTCTGACACCAGGTTAGGCACTAACTACTCACACAAGAAAGAGAAAAATAAAAAGATGTAAATACTACGCGCTTTTAAAAAAGTCAGCGCTCAGCCGAATGCGTGTTAAATGTAAATTAAATGTCCACAATAATTTGTATTTACTGTCGTGAATTTGTTTAATGAAGCCCCAACTTGTAGGTTCTCTATACTAATACATTACTATTACATATACTATTACATACATTACCATTTAAGTATTATTATTGTTTAGTGTGTTTATTGTTTGAAAACTGGTCTTATCTACGGATAATGCAGTGGACTGCAACATTAATACTTACAGTTTTGTTAAACTTATGTATTAATATATGTTGTAGTTATTTATCATCCCTTAAAAAATAGAAATATTTTTTTAAAGTTGTTTTTCACAGTCTATTTTTATTGTAGTTTTAGTAATCCACTTGTAGGATAATACCTTTTTTGGTTATGGAAATAAAGGCTATATTATATTATTACTTATAGTGTTATTACATGTTACATTAACCAAACTCAATTGAACTGTACCTAAATTATATAATCAAATAAACATCACTATGCAAGCTGCTACTATCAATTAGTGAATTATGCAAATTGTATAGACCATCAGTATATAATCTGATTCACTTAGGCGAGCCTACCCATGCCACGTCACACATATTCCATCGTAAACCTGCTAAGGTACTTGGGGGATCTGAAATATGGCCTTAGAGAAATCTATGGTAAAAGGAAATATTAAGTAAAAGAAAGCTTTGACTGGGGTTCTGTTCGCGTTTGTTGAATATAAGTAGCTTTTTAACTTGAAATTATATCACAAACTATACCCAGACCAGATGTCTGATCATAGTTTGTTTGTTAGCAGTTTCATTCTTGTAATTATTACCAAGTGATCCTAGTTTGTCCCACTTCGAACTTTCTGAATTATAAGGTACTATTTTTCAGAGAGTCCTATTTGGGACAAACTAGAATGGCCTATCTGTTGGTTGGAAATACTACACCAGATTTACAGTTTTAAGCAGCCTGAGACAATTCTCAGGTGTGTAGGCAAAAATTTAATTTTAAAGTCTCCAGTCCAGTGCGAAAAATTTCACCCGTTTCAGTCGACAAAATGCCTCCAAATTCATTTTTAAAGATTGCATTCCAAAGTCAATAATATCATTCGTCAGATCAAGAATATCATTACTAATTAGCCAGTTATGCAAATGCCATGGTTCGCATTGGCCGGGCCCATTCGCGCCACGCCCCCAACGTGTTCCGATCATGAGTGTACCATCAGAATACGGTCTGTGTGGCCTCAGGGATAGCGAATGAAATGACAAATTTTTAAAATTTTAACGTTTAATTAAAATTTGAAAAATTTGTCATTTCATTCGCTATCCCTTTTTTTGGCCTTGAAGCATGTTTTTGTTTACTGCCAGATGCAGAATGTCTTGCAAATTGAAAAACAAGGAGTGGACTGCGGTGATTTATTTGACAAATGTCACTTTTGGGCACATTTGGATAAATCATTTGGGATGATCATACAGGCTCAAATTAAATTAGGAAGCTAAACTCTTCAAACGTAATGGGTATCGATACCTAAACACGATAAAATAAAAATTAAAAAGATTGATGTATTTTTTTTGGGGGCAACGACCGCTGGTAGTGTTCTTCAAGTATGAGTTGAGAAAATCTGTTTTCTTTTTTTTATCGTGTCTAGATATCGATACTCATCGCGTCTATGAAGTTAACACAAAAAGATAACGGATATTTCAAGACTGCACATACTGCACACACACATACAACCCATACGGTGTTGCCACAAAAAATATTAAATTAATTTATATTGTTTTATCGTGTTTAGTTATCGATACCCTTAATGTCTGCGGAGTTTTGCTAACAAATTTAATTTGACCCTGTAGTTTGAATAAATATTCATCTGCAATTTGGCATATAAAATGCTGCGTTAAAATTAACCATCCACTCAGGGTATCGTTCTGGGTTCGTACTTGAAATCAAATTTACAATTGCCAAATTTTTGTTATTCCTGTTTACCTATCCAGTTAAAATCAAGCAACTACACAATTCATTGCTATTCTATGCTAGTCATACTTGTAATTCCTTCCCCAAAAACGCCAATGCTTCCACTATCAGGCCAGTCCACATCGCATCGCCTGTTCCGCCGCCTGAACCTAAGACCGTGCAACGTTGTTTCCACAACGTGACTGCAGAGAGCCGATGAGGATTAAGTGGTATATTGCTATTGTGCTTTAGTGTCAGCACGCAGAGGGGCGATGTTGCGTGAAATTCTTTTTCGTCCCTGTATTCGTACGTCCCTTTCTATCATTGGTGGTATTTAGAGAGACTGTAAGAGCTTTCTTGTATTGTTTTAATTTCTTCGCAATTTGACCTTTATGCACTATAGAAATAATACATTTATGAAGCTTATATTCCCATGGAGTTATAGACTACTCATTTAACACCACACCCGTGCGTGAAGCTTTGAATTTTCTGGGAAGGAAAATACCTCTTAATTTAATCAAATAAACTCTTTGCTAAGTTTCATCAAAAGCTGATCAGAGTTTAAGTGGAAAACTGTGTGTTAAGAAAAAAAAAAGAACAACACAGACACAATTAAGGGAAACACTCACTTTAATAATTTACAAAAACGAAAATGCGTTTTCATTATTGTCAAAACCATGTTCGAAAATTGCAACCAAGTGGAGATTTTGTAGAAGCTGCACAATCGCTATTAGCCTGCACAGTGGGCAAGGGATTATATATAATCTTTCATGTAAGTGATGTTCAGAACTTTAAGCTACGTTACTCCTGCTAATGGACCTGAGTGCATCTATCCTCCGATCTATAGACTCGGTACTAGAATATATGCGCGAAAAATTACGCTCCATTGGCCTAGGTTCTACGTTAAGCCTTTGAAACCCTTGCATTCGACTATGTTTCATAGTAATAACTGATAGATACACAGGCGGCTTTAACTAGATACTATGCTCCTTTTAGTCGAAGCCACCATCTCCAATGCACTTTCCAAATATGGCGAATATAGCAAGGACACGTCTTACATCCTTTTGTCGGTCTAGCAGAACGTAAATTCCAAGATCGTCACAAACTGAAACCTTAAATTATTCGTATAAAAACTCATATAATAAATATGAATGCCAATTGCTTTAAAGTATCCTATATAAGCATTGAGGTACAATATCTATGTGTGATACTTTTTAAAGAATTGACATCGTTATCCTTAGGATAAGCTATACTTAACAGATCAATTCCTCGAAACCAGTACGTCATGAAACAAAAAATCTAGTCCATGCAAATCCAGGAATTTCTCGAGATACTTCTGACAAAAGCAATGCTTCTAAAACGATGGTCGCACTGTATGGCGGGCGCGGCAGGCAATCAATTAACGACACACCCCGGTTACACTATATGTTTACAGTGCTCCCTCATTACTTACTGGACGAAGCTGCTCCTTCCCTATTTATGCCAAGGCTTCTTATTGACACGACGGGAAAATAGCTTAGAGGTATGAGCGGTTTTGAGGACAAGTTTCGACATTAGGTAGTTATGTCACAAGTATAAAGCTTGCGGCTTTGATGGAGTTATTTCTATTGATGTAATCGATTGAACTGAATTTCTTTATTTCCTGTTTTGCGAGCTTTGCCTACAACAAATTTATAATTATTATAATATATTTATAATATTTCCTAACCTTTAAACCCAATTAATTATTGATTTAATTCTCACAACACCTTTTTGTGTTCTTCTGAAACGAATAGTTTTGTATTTTTTGGATAAGAGGGTATCCTTAGTAATTATTTCATAAGTAACTTAAGTAGGGTTAAGAGAACGAATAATCAAAACATTATAATCGAACTGACGGCTTCCATGCGATCATTCGGAAAAAAATTACGTCGTTGGTAACTAGAACACGGGCCACTAGCAACAGCATTCTGAGAACACTGTCAGAGAGTTTATACTCCCCCAAGTTGAGGCATTTTGTGGAGAGGATGGCCAGATGAAAATATTTTACCTTATGTGGTCATTTTCTGTGCAAAATGCTTCAAACTCAAATAATAATAATGCCACTTACCACTAGCTATAAGCCATTAGCCACTAGCTATAAGATATTACTAACATTATGGATCATTGTTGTCCCAAACAAAAAAAAATATTTAATTTAATTTATTTTATAATCTGAACTAACACACCGTATACCTTCACACTACAACTCACAAAAGTTAATCTAGGTAAGTACAACACATCTTAAAGCAAATTGCCTACAAGTAAAAAGCACATAGAGTAGTGCATTACACCGAGCAACGAGCAACGAGCAACGCGGCGGTTGCAATGAATAAATTTCAAAGATTAAGACATTAATTTCATTATTTCATACGCTCGCTTCCGACGCGGGTATGAATTTCTCTACCCCATCTATGGAAATTATCCTGCTGAAATAGGAAGTAGGGTTTGAAGTGTTTACACTAATACTGGAAGTATATTTTCGGATTTACCGGCATAATAGCTATTTGGGTAAAGGATATGTTGAGTTTTCATGCGTGAGTTATGGAGGTAGTAAGCGAGTTCAAAATTAAATGTTCAATTTTCAATGGTTTATAGTTTTTGAAGTTATTTTAAGACACCATTGATTTAAGAAGGTAGGGAAGAAGAAACTTGTATTTCTCAATTCAAAAGGACCAAATCTACAACAAAAATCTTTTCAAAAGACAACCTCGAAAAATTACTGAAAGTTATAATTCTTTCACTGAGCAATCTCACAGCAGTCAAGTTAGTTCACTCACTTTCCGTTCGCCTTTGGCACTCTTTCCCCTCTTTAATTACAAACCAGAATGCAAATAAGTTGCTTATATAATAAAAAAATAACTCTGCAGAATCTTAAATACATAATTCCTTACTTTTCATCAAAGCAACAAAAAACTGTTTTGCTCTAAGTTAAAAGGAATTTGTTATCTAAGTTCCGTGATTAAGAGTTTTCTTGAGGCCGTTGGCAAATGAAGCCGAAAAAAAATGTTAACTTGCCCAACCTAACTTGCTAACGTAATTGTTTGAATAATTAGTACCTCATTCGTACAATTAGAAAGTTTTTTTTTCATCTCCTCTAGCGCAACTTTTTAATGAATAAATTTTGTAAATCGGCCTCTTGTCATATTTTTTTGTATGAAATTATTATTTAGGTATTCTAAAAAGCGACTCTCTTGACCTTTTCTAACGTTTTGGAAACACGTGGTGGGATTAAAGTTTTAAATAGACACAACATGAAACCAACATTTAAGGTTAAAAAATTCGAAGCCAAAAATAAGATTGTCCTTAAAACTCATGATTTTGTTAGAATTTAAAAGCCATAAGTTTAAATAAGGCTGCACACCATAATACATTCGCCTGGTCCACAATACGCGGTTATCTCAAAATATTTCACCATTTGCATCGGCACAATTGAATGGAATATCAAAATGGTCGGCGGAGGGTATTGCGCATAATGGCCGGTTATACCGGAGCTTAGGCAGGAAATAAAAACTTGCAGAAGTTCCGGTTGTGCAACTTATGGTGATTGAAATATGCAGACTAAAGAACCCTAGAGATCACAGAATGGTGGTTGGAACAAGGTTCCGACAACAGTGTAGTCCAAACGGCTCACACTTTGATAACATAATTTTATCAATAAAGGCTGACCATTGAAAGATTGACTGCAGTAGTTCTTCAGCAGAGAAGCACTGAGTAAGATTTAGACTAAATTAACCGACAATAGCTTCTTCTCCTCTATAATTACAAGAATAGACAAGTCAGCTGGGTACCTAATAGTGACGCTGGCCCTGCAAGGCGCACATTACTACCAATTAAAATTCACTACTCATATGTAGATGTTACTTTGATAACTTACTAAAGGTAGGAGTCGGAGAGTCGATCAAATAGTTGTGAGTTTTAAGCCCTGTTCTTGTGCCTACCTTGAACTATATATGGTATAAGTAGTTTACTTAGAGAATACCGTGTTACCCTGAACATTCTGTATTCATCTGTTCAGTGGTGTAGATCTACGAGCCGGGATCTGCTAGAGGGGCACTCGAACGATCCGAGCGTCATGCAAATCTTCTTAGAACTTAGTGTTCTGTAAGTTTCTGAGCTGTGGTGCATGTGTGCTTAATATTTAGTAAATGTCATTATTAAGTAGTGTTTAGTTTGGGTTGTATTTAGTGGGGCTTGAAGGCGTGTCACTTTGCACGTTGTGCGGGCAAATTCGGATTGGCATAGTTTGTTCGGACTGCAATGGCTTAAGATAGGTGAGAAATAAAGAGAATACAATCTTATTGATGCCAGAGTTTGACGGCAATATAAATTAAGTCACTGCATTAAAGCAACAAATACTTTAACATCTCCAAGTAAATTATAACTCATTAACAACACCCGAAAACACCAAATTAAAACAACAAAACAGAATTTAATTTAAATTCCGTACCAACTCGCAGAATCAACAGAACTGAAAAACACGAAAAACTTACAAACACACACAGACATCAGAATTCTTGGGCACTTTCGGCCGTGTCTGAGTCAATAAATTCATCTTATTTAATCAGGCGAAAGCACTTCCAATAAAATAGGCGGAAATTTTACAAGTATCCTAATAAAACTTGGTACGGAGTTAGAAGCCAGCGAAGTTGTTCGGAACGAGCCGAAATATTCAACAAATTCAATACCTAAGCACACAATAGACACGGCTGTTACATCGCAATTTCGGTTCTTGTCACTTTAGAAAAAAATAAGTGGTTTTAGTGTTCTTAGAGGTGAGAGTAGGTAAGTTTGACAAGTCTATCGCTACTGACAATATGCCAGTTATTTTCTGTCTAGCCCTTTCTACAACTATGTACCGAGAGAAAACTAGGCTTCCAACGTAACCAAATACGGCTCAAAATCAATTTAACTGACCGTCGTCTGACTTTCAAAACCCAATTACTTGAAAGATCCCAAGGTTAGAACTGCGGTTGTCAGACTTTCAAGTTTATAAATCGCCACAACGAATGTCACGGTAATCGGCTGGGAATCAAAATTTCTCAAAAGCATGATTGAAGTTATTCATCCGCCACATGTCTTGCTGACCGTAAGTGCAGCAGAACCTGTCAGATTACTAGACTTTTTATTTTCGCTTCAAAATACTTGTTGACAATTTCGATATACGAGTTCACTCAGAAACAAAGAGTGTTTTATTTTAGCTTTTAAAATAATTATTTTAAAAGCTTCCTTTAGCACTTGGCATGCGCAGACAGGGGCTTAACAATCCAATTCATCGAATGACCATCGGATGCTTTTAATATATTACCATTGAATAATTCCCGAAGTTCAAATCCAAGTCACTGAACTGATCAACTATTATTAGCCGCTGTGCAAACTGACCGGTAGCCCAAGCCAATTTAGATGGCAGGACGTTGCACAGGGGCAGTTTACGGCCCAGAGCCATAATATAATGTGACAAACCAGCTCCCAACCCCCTTGAATCCACTTTGATGTGCACTGAATACAGCGAATACCTCTTTAGACAAACAGTCCCACGTATATGGTATTTGCAATAATGCGCCTGTGATCCTTTACGGGTTGACGGATTTACAGTCAATATCGAGCTTGAAATCACATTTAGCATAGAGGTGGAGGGTCAAAAGCTGATTAAACTAAAGCTGGTTTATATAAGTATAATATTTTTGTGAATAGCCCGTTTATGTACCTATTTGTTCCTGTGTCATTATTTCCTTTAGTATTTGTAAGGAATTTTACAAGTTTGGCCTATCTGTTTTCTTTAAGACTCTGAACAGCGTGAAAGCTACGGCAGAAGTATTATAAATCAGCTGCCTTTTATTTGCGGAAAATGGGTTATTAAGTTTATACGTGCGTGTTACCCGACATCGGCAGTTATCATGCAAATTCATGTCTTTTAATCTAAGATGCTGCTGTTATCTTTGAAGTGGTGAGAAAAGACTTGGTATATTCAGAAGGCTCTCTCGCCGTATCTACACATAGAGAATTCCGAAAATAAACCATCTCTCTTCAGCTATCAAATTCGGTGTTTGCCCGTCATGTATTAGGGTAGGTGCACACGTATCGAGAAACACTCGATGCTGTATCGCGCGGCGACGTGTTTGCTAAGCCCTCGTGCACACTCGCGCCAGGCGTGCGCGCGACACGTCTCTCCATGCCGTGAAATATCGTACAATACACGCTCACGATGCGACATTTTCACACTTTTATGTATTCCGATTTGATTCATGTATGTATAATTTAATGTCGTCTGAATATAAATAAGTTGATTACAGGATTAAATTATTTTGACGTTGTTTGAGTATTCGGTTTGGGGGATTATAGATGGAATTTTAGATTTCTAGGTATCTAAAGGTGACGTTCATACATATAGTGTATGTAAGATTTTTTTACATGGAATCGGGATTAATTATTTATTTGCGCTGCTTTTTTCAACAAAATATAAAACGAAAATGTCTCTCAGTAAATAAAACATTCATAAACAAGAAACAATAGTAATAAACAGCAAAGAATTAATAACTCACTTCTATAATCCGCCGTTTACTGTTGATATTTTCCACTCAGTTTCCAAACATTAATCATCGCTTGTATCACAAAGCCTTTAAAAAAGGGATGACATAGACCTATCTGACGGCGGCCTATTGTAACCATTGTCACGCTGTCACCTCGAAGGTGCGGAGACATAATTTATTTTACGGTAAATAAATTATCATAATCTCTTGTTGATATTAGGTAAACTGCTGTAAAGGCTTGAGCTAGTATAATGATTATGAGAAATGTACTGTCACTTGAATTTTATAATTATTTCAGCGCGACAGTTGCTAATTTTATTAATACATGACTGTTTAAATGTTTGAAAAGAGAGACAATACAAGAAAAAAGTTATACATTTTATATAAAAAAGATAATTTTTTTCATAAAATTCTAAAAGCGCCCTAAGCCAATATTGTAAATTAAAATCCAATACACAGCCAAAGAAAATGTTTTAACGAAACATTCAACAGCAGCGAGATTAAAACAGCTTTCAAAGTCCACAAATTGGAAAGTATCAAATGCAAAATAAAAAATATATTTGGTGTAATATTCTCGTGACTTGTAAACAAGTTTGTGGCGCAGTCGGCTGAAAATAATCCTGTCTAATTACTGAAAGACTGTACTCGTAGCCAAGTTTGCTAATAAAGTGGATGGTTAAGTTCAGTACAGGCTCAACGTTTGAGTGTAAAGCTGGGGCTACACTGTTATGTAGCACGTCAAACTTGGTTCGAAGAGTGCGTGACAGGAGACAGATTGGTTATCAAGTTAAGTTTTAACGTCAATGCTTATAAAACATTTATTATAATAAAGGTGATAATTTTGTTGAATATAAGGTATAATTTTTATTTAGTAGAGATTTCAATATGTCGGTAATACAGAACCATTTTCAATTTATAAAATAAACATTAACGAGACCAGACAGAATTCTAAATTTTTTATCGTGTACAAATAATGTATGCAAATGAAATAGAAAACATTTATTACTTATAAAACCGATTTTCCAATAAGAGTACACTGAAACTTGTTCAATTGAATTTATTTCATCAAGTTTATCTGAATGAGATCTGTTAGCCATTTCAGTAATTAAATAGATTAGGTCTGTATTCGTTTGCAAATTAAGTCTTCGTAGGCACACTATAATTTTGTCTAGACGTCCCGCTGAAATAGTAGGTTAAGTGCATTGTCACGTTTGCCCTGAATTGAATAGGTCAGAATGAGTCAGTATTAGTAGGTGTAGGCTTAATGTCGCTAATTGGTTAGTTGATTTAGGTATCTTTGCCTTCTAGTGTTAAATGCTGGTCCAGCTCCACAACCACAACTAATTGATTAACATTTGAAAATACTGTTGGAGCTGCTGAATATTGTAAGACTACCTTTGCTTTCTATAAACTCAATCTCCTTTGTATTATATAATTGCATAGGACAAGTGGGAGTACTATGTACTATCGAGCTACCATTTACCGGGTAATGTCTTTCATTGACTTGAATGTGGCCTGGCGGCTGATAGATGTCATGCTCACTCAAATGTCTCGCTGACGGTGGCTCGTGTATTGGATCATTTAGCTCCCTACAAAATGGTTGAGCTGAATAGTGCTGATCCATGCGTCATATTCGTGAACGGGCGCTGTCAGTTGGGACTGGTCATCTCTTAGCCACCACGTCTTATTTTAGTTATTTTATTTATGGATTGTTTTGTTTAACTTTATATTTGCTGTACACTGGACACTCAACGTGTACGTCTTATTTACATCGTTCTCACATATAATTATACCTATATTCAACATTAATGATGTAACTTTTTTTTTTTTTTTTAATAGAACAAAATAAATTTAAGTTTAGTTTCTGTTATTTGATATTTAGTATACATAAACTGTAACAACTATGCTCCGATTAAATTTATTATGATGTAACTAATATTTATGTAACAATATAATTTAAAAGAGTGTCCATGGAGTTTCTTGCCCGTTCTTCTCCATAGGTACCTACTACGCTTTGGAATGGGCACTGACCGACCACTTGACAATTCAAAAGTGCCTGTAAATGGTTTAATTGAAATATATGCTTTGAGTTTGAGTTTTGAGTTTGAAATTACGGTTAGTAAACTTTTGATGTGAACCCTAGGTAAGTTTCATTTTACATATTTTAGTGTGATATTGTTTGAATGTAGTTTTTATTATTTCCAAGTACCATCAGAATTGAGGGTGACGGTTACGTTTAAAATAAGCTGCTTAAAAAACATTAATTCTCATTTCAAATTAAATCACAAACATAATATTATAAAAATTCCAAAATCAATATAAATATTTAACAACGTTAACAATATATATTTAACAATATCACGGTTCAATTCTCTGCTTCCGTAATTCAGAACACTTCCCCTTCAGTGTACACATGCCCCACGAAAGTAAAGATCGAAGTAAAACTTTGGAAATTGATCCAAAGTGTACCGAGAGTTCGGTTCGTCTCTGCTGAGTACATATCTGCTTATAGTAATATCGTATCTATAGAACTGTACGGAGCCTTAAATGCTGAAGAAGGTGGAGAGTTGTAGATGATGTTAGATGACAGCGATACGCATAATTTCACTTTGTTGGTATATTTTTTTAGGATGAAAATAACCCTTTTTATAGCGTGACATTAGGGGACACTAATGATAAAATAATAATATAAATTTATAATAATGTTAATTTTCTACGTTATGGCTATTTTAAAGTGTTTATTCTTTGAGGGGATTGGCGCTGATAGCCCAAATACAGGCTTAGCTAAGGTCGGCTACAGATGTCAAATTCATTTGTAAAAAGAAATTAAAGCCTAAAAGACATTTGTAATCAATATTGAAATAAACTTAGAATAATCAGCCTGTAATGTTCCTACTGCTGGGAGTCTCTTCGAGAGGGATGTTGCCTATTATCTACCACGCTGGCCCAGTGCGGGTTGGTAGATGTCACATGTCATCGAATTTTTGGTTCTAGGACATGCCGGTTTCCTCACGATGTTTTTCTTCGCCGTTTTGAGAGCAGTAGTGATGGAATTATTTACACAAAGTAAAGCGCCTATCTGGGTTCAAACCCATGACCTATATCTCGTAAATCAGGGCCTTTACCAAAGGGCCACCCCTGCTCTGCTGAATTAAACTTATTATTATAATATTAATAATAAGGTAGACATAGGAAAATAGTTTGTATCGCCACTCTATCAAGTATGACCTAATTTAATACTCTGTTTATCGGATTTTATCGGTTTCAGACGATGTCAATCTAATGTTAGTTCTCTTATATCGTGATAGGTCAGCAAACACTGACATGAGCCTTGGTTTCACCTTTAATATCTTATTTTAAATTTATTTTAAAATCCAATATTTTTCTCTTCATTTTGAATTGAACTCACACAAACACGTTTACTAACAATGTCAGTTCCATGATTTGTTCTTTTTTACGACAAATTAGAAACAAAACTACATACGAACTACAAAAGTACAGAAACAGCATTAAAATAGCATACTTTTCGTGGGACAAAATGAATTCGTGAAAATTCTGAACAATTCGTAAAAACTCGGATTTCGTTGGAACAGTAGAGGTAGTCGCAAAAGTGCTACATAGTGAATGGTTATAATTGAAAAACGTCATGCGCACTGTGCCGCCCTGCGGAGCGGGTCGGATTAGGGTCTCCTGTCAAAACACCATCCTACGAAGTGGGCTGGTGCAAGTTGTAATAGCTGGCGAGTTGTTAAAAGTTCCCAAATTGAAATCAGTTGTGCAAATTGTTTTTATTTTGTAGTTTTAAAAAGTAATTTGATAGTGACCAGGAGTTAAAAATAATATCCGACTGTGAACTAACTAGGCTTATGTCAGTGTTGATTTAGGACGCTTTTCGTGCAAACATCAACATTACTTCAGGTCAAAAGTGCATTTTCATTTTAAAACTTTGATTTTGAGGTCTCAAATGGCCGGCTTGGAGTGGCCAATTATACACTATGAGGTGATTAGAGTTCTATCTATCTTATAATGAGATTTTTTCTCCTGCAACAAGGCCATGGGAATCCTGACAAACGCTGTCGTTCAAAGGTCTTAGTCCGAGATCTATAAACGTAACTCAACGCGTACTTTTACTAAGCGTTATTCCGGTCACTGTGGCACAACTGTCAAACTACCAATGCAAAATAGAGATGGGAACAGGTCTAGGTCAAAGCACGTGGTAAATACCGTTTATCGATCTCGGCCCTTAAAAGTCGCCCCCGCTTTCGTCTACCTCGTTGACCAACTTACAAATAGGAAATTATTAGGCCGAGCTTGCCTTTTGCAACCTTTGGCGGCACTAGCTGATCGCAAACTTATTTTTAATCATAAACGTCGTTTGCATAAAGCTGCTTTAACTAAGCCATAATGATGTTGTCAGGACCAACCATTCTACCTATTTTGTCATAATATATTTTTAAAACGATCTTCTGTTATAAATTTTATCGATAGGTAGTTGATGGCGACTGCTTCACAAAGGTCCTTTATTGTCTGTAGATTTAGTTTATTATAAAGATCTTTGGACGGAAATGAGTTTTCCAAATAAAAAAATGTTTCTTATAACGTCAAACACATTTATGCAAAAGGAACATAGAACATCAAAGAGGTTGTCAATCGAAAAACAAGATTAATGTTGTCATTTTCCTATTCGAAGATAAACATTATTTGATTTTTATATTATTGTGAAGTAATTTATCACAAAGAGAATGATTTCTTTGCTTAAACTTTGATACAATTACTGTCTAACTCCATTGAATAACTCTTAAGCGTTAAGACTCGATACTCAAAACCACATAAACGCAGGTATGCTGGAAGAGATTTCATTAGAAATAAGCATCACCTTTGTACCTATTTTTCTGTTTTTTTCTTCTTGTCTGTTTATATAAGTGTGTACATAAATGGTTAAATAAATAAATAAAAATGTATTACAACTTCGCTTTTTTTTGTATCGAGAAAATTTCACTGTATCGTGTTTTCATTTTCCATGATGCTAGATCACATAGTCAAAGAACATACACCAAAGTGTTAAAACCCTATTCCATATACTTAAAAAGGTACACGATAAAGAACAAGCACATTTTTTTTTAATATCTCCTTTTAAGACGTAGGTAGGTACCTAGTACATTCACTGCGATCTGATAATTATGTCCGAATCTCTTATCTATATCAACCGCTTTCATACATAAAGGATATTGCCAACATTTAACAAATATTATGAGACATTCAACCTAAGTTTCACAAACAGAGGTCTTTGTGGCACTGAAACCCCTTTTTAATTCAGAACTTTGCCACCGAACATTCAATTTTAATACCTTGCGAAAAACAATTAATGCTTTTATATGGTAGTAATAAAGCGATCGAGACGATCCCGATAGTGAGGGAACAATTTCTTTATTATTTCCCGTAGCTCGAGAGGCTCTTTAACAAGCAATAATTGTTTCTCTCTCTCTAAGAGGGGAGTTTTCCGTAATGATTTAGTATCGTCTTCCAGTATTCGCGGTGTGAATCCTCTGACTGTAGGGTTTTTTTTATTAGTGTAATCCTTTTATTTCTTAAGATTTTATTAATGAATTACTGGGTTTGTTTTACAAGTTTAGAGGGTGAGAGAAAAATCTTTTATTAAAAGTAGGCAAGTTTAAAAAGTCACAAAGTTGAAAATCTTGATAACACCACTTCATCATCTGTCAATGCTTTTACAAACCCCGACGCCTAGTTAAGTCAACTCAATAAACTTCGTGTTCGTAAAACGATGCATACCTGAAACAAAACAAAACATGTTGTTAATAAAGTCACAGGAATTCCGCAACAGCAACATCAAAGGTGAATTAATGCAGCGTAAACATCGAACGCGGATGCAAATTAAAAATCGCACTGCTAAAAGAGCCATGAACTCTGTTCTTTAATTGAACACTGGTGTGACCCGCACCGCTGAACAACACTGTGCACAGAGCGCGCTGTGTAAACTAGTGGTTGCGGACAGTGGTGCGAGGTTGCAACCGTTTGCACTAGGCGCGCGGCGGCCGCAACGCATCGGGCGCGTCGCTACGGAACACGCACTCGTTAATGAAAGTCATTTTGTGACGCGGAAAAGGTGGGTGCTAATGATTTGGAAATAAATGGGGATTAGCTGGATTTTGGTGAGTGATTTAGTTGAAGGCCTAATGCAATCCTTTGAAATCGATTGTGAATAGAAACCAAAAATTCCTTGGTTCAAAAGAACCAACTTTTATGATATGGCTGTCATCATTTATCTCTAAGATAATACTAATCTGCTCAACAATTTCAGGTGACTAATTGAAGAGCTCTTGAGTAAAAGATAATTTTCTATTCCACTCTAGTACCGCAATCTTAGACAACGATCCCACTACAGCAGCATAGTTCAGCAGCAAACTTTTTGAAAACAAAGTTGTCTCCGACAATTAGCCAATCAAACGGCAGCATCCGGATCGTTTCGGCACCAACAGATTTAATTGGGCGATCCCCTTTGTTGAACTTAACCGAGTCAATCAACATTACCGATAGTAGAGCGTTAGTTTATCATGTTCAATATTTGAATAAAACTCTGTCTACAGATACGGTTGAAGCTAATGCTCAATTTCACTCGCATAATAACTGGTATTTAGGTCAGTCTATAGACAGTGTAGTGGTGTAGCAGTAAATAGTAATTAGAAATCATTATTTGCAGGACGCTCGCTCGCTCGATGCATGTGAGCCAGTAGGTGGAGGCACGTAATATGAATCTAGTAGGTGTAACCTGTGAACGGACTTTCACACATTGGTTGTGAGATATCGTTTAGGATTTCAATAAGTGTAATGTTTTAACATCAAAGGTTTCCTAAAATTATGAAGTTCCATCAAAAGATGTCCACATAAACTTATCACTGACCATTCTAAATATGTAAAATTATTTTTTGTACAGTTCCACCCCAACATACAGCTCAAACACATCGACACATCCATCTCTTATCAAAGGAATATAACACAAACCTGTGGCACGTAATTATGCTCCGAAGTCGGCATTCCGGTCGACTTTCATCCTGTCCACTGGACCCAGATAGTTGTCCCCCCGACCACACGGAGCCACGATATTGCTGATCAAAAAAGGGTTGAAAAGGGGACCGAACGAACTTTACGCATCGCTTAATTGGCACAAGCATTTAGCCTATGAAAGTCGAAACAGGCAAATTAGATTTGTGTGTCCATACCGGGCCTCTTTGACGCAGACTGATTCACAATTTGACATTACAGCGACAAAGTAACTAGATTACGCGCCAATTTCATACTATCTTCCGTTCTTTAAAAGCATGTGTAGGAGTGCCAATTTTCGGCGTGTTTTTCGGCTGTGATCGATATTGTTGGTGAGTGGTCGCGGTGGGAAATGCTGCAGTTTTTAATGGAAGCCTGATAGAGTTTATTAATTGATTGATGATTGCGTTAGTTTTGTAGAACAGGCAGGAGAGCTATCACTCATGTTAAAAACGATTCATTTTGGTGAATCAAAGGCAAAACGATATTATTAAAGTGTGTTGTCGCAAAAACTGAGACAGCTAAAACCGAATATATACACAAAGTAGCAAGTCAAACGTTATGAGAAAACAACATAATAAGCGTCTCTAAACTCCAGTGTCCGACGGCGAGAATTACGCAACGCAACTCGAACTCTTCAGATCTCAGTATTACCTTAAATTAAAATTGATTGTACAAACTCGCCGAGCGGAGCGTGCACTAAAGAAATAATACCAAGTATTCGTCAAACAGATCGGGGAGCCGTTAATGAAATCATTTTGTTCTCAAGTAAAACAAAATGGGAAACAATTATTAAATGTTAATAGGTTGGGTACTGCGCGGTAGGCACTTCATTAAATCGTGCCTTTTATTACATTTTAAGTGGCATTTTATTTACAATAAAATCAGTTTTCGGGTTCGCTGGATAGCCATGTAAATACGGTTTACTCGTGCATCTGTAATTTACGCGTTGGCCGGGTAAAAGAAAATCAAAGAGGGTTGTTTCATTAAAATTTTAAAGGTCAATTTAAGAAAAATAAATAGGCTTTATTTAAGGCTGGTTTTCGATTGTAATTAATACTTTGTTTTACATTGTGTGTGCTTGAGGGTTTAGTTTTAATTAAAAACAGACTTATCACGATTTAGGCCTGTAACAAGCGATGACTTTTTTGACTTTAATAAAGCTGTTACTAAAAGCTAGGCTAAGCTACAAAATTTAGCCTATACCACTTTATAGCTGGACAATAGCCTCCTGAATAATCTGTTTCCCGTTCATCATTTCACTAACCGTTGTTTAGCCTGTTATCAAGCTACTGCAGGACAAAGGGCGGGTAGAAGGTCGAAAATCAATCGTCTCTAGCTCACTGCATAGTAACAATTGGCGATGTTTCCTTTGCCGAAAGTCTGTGATGCCTTCAAAATCAAAAATATGAAACTGGCTATCTAAAACTATTTTTAGGTACATGGACGTGCAGAACTGAAAATTTCGTACTGTTTTTTGGGGACACGAATATGGTACCAGGTATCTCAAACGCAAGTAGGAAAGGTGCATGCGCCCATGCATGGCAGTGTTGTAAAGAAAACCAGACTGGCGACTGTATTGAATCAGCGACAATGCTTCGTACTTTGGTCCCCCAGAGGATTTTTTCCCGATACTGCCTGGCACCATCACTTGGTTGAAAATCTTGATATATCTTTGTTGATACGAATGGAGGCAGAACCAGATCGAGTGACTGGCCTCAGAAGATAGTAGACTGAAACAAGTGGAAGGAAAGAAGAGAGGCCATTGCCTTGCAGTGGGACGCTATAGGCTAAATAATAATAATAATAGATGGGCATGTAGCTGCCTCGTTGGCCTAGTGGTTGCAAGTGCTCCTGGTCGGGTAAAGTACTACTGGGTTTTACCATCAAGAATTTTTCAAAAGCAGTCTGGAGTCTGGTTTTGTACCCGGTTGATGACAATAGGCTCGCCCTTATTACCTACACGAGACTTAAACATAATCTGGCAAAATGTGCGTATACTATAGGTGCACCTTTGCCATACCCTTATGGAAATACAGGCGTGATCATCATCATCAGATAGTGCTGTTAATAAGATGAGGATGGTAGATGTAGATGGCCTATTACCGTATGATTAAATACCCAAGTACCTACTAATGAATTAATTCCACAAATAGATATAAGACCATTTCAAAGGTCCTTTACCAAATAAGATCAGTAATTACGAATGGTATTTGCTCTTGGGAATGTAATCGTCAATTTAAAGTTAACGGAGACTAACTGTTGGATAGTGCTGCCCTCTAGGGGCGACAAATGACATGCCCGTATCATTTAATGGATGAATGAAGCCCTTGGATGAGATTGGATGTTATGTTCGTTAATGACGAGTATTAGTGTAGTCTTTGATGTTTGAAAGTGTTTTTAAATGGTCATAAGTAAAACTAGTGTAGACTAGTAAAGGAAGATGGCGAGGTTGCATGTATAATGGGACCCACTGTTAGGTGTATCGTACAGTATGGAAACTTATAACACTAGTTGTAGAACTATATAAAACTATCAAAACAGCAAATGGGCAGTAAGTCGTAGATACTGGGAGAAAAAATATATGCAAAGTAAAAGATTAAAACCTAAAACGAATCGAATAGTGATCTTTATATAATAGAAAGGTAGGTCGGTAATGAAATATCAGAAATGGTTTATGTTTGTTACATTAAATAAAAATAGTTTAAATCGCTTATAGTTACAGACTGACATTAAGGTAATAATAAAAATTGTATTAATATTATTTTTAAAACATTGAGTTTATTACACAAAACTAAATGGATCTTTAAATTTAATTTTGCAATCAGGCCACTCTACCTGCTATTGTCTGTCATACTACCAACATTATTGCTCAAATATTGCACACCTTTAACTTCCGTGCTCCCTCAAGAATTTCCCCTATGCAAGGTTATGCAAGGTCGTAAATAGCTGCAGTGATCAGATCGATGTGCAATTTGAAAGTTTGGGCAAATTTGAAAGCCAAACTCAAATACCTTCCTAAATAGATGTGTGTGTTTTTACATAAAATAAGAACCTTATATTGTTAAATTATATCATTATTGTCATTATTTACACTTTTGGTTATTCAAGTAATTTAAAACTAGATTAATTGTGCACTGTGTGCACTGTTGCTTACTCACTTTCGCATGTAACCTTTAGCATTTAAACCTGTGTGAATAATAGTTGGTGAACCAATAAAATTAAAGATTAAAATTAATAAGTTTTAAATCAGTTTCTTTTAATCAAAAATAGGCAACGATACATAACAACAAATATCCAAATCAAATAACCTACAACCACGTAAGCCGCCGTCCATAAATGTATTGTTTTCGTTAGTATAACGAGTTACACAAATAAAATTAGAAATAAAAAGGTGTCACCCTGTCATCGGCGAACAACTTGCTAACAACGTGACGGCAAATAACAAAGCGTTGACGAGGGTTGGGAGGGAGGGGGGAGAGTGAGGGGGGGGGGGTAGACGCCAAATAATGTACCTGGTATGATAAACATGCTGTTTTATCGAGAATAATTATTGGACTTAAACTGTAGAGGAAAATGTGGTGGGGATTTGGGAACCGGTTCCCGGAATGCGTGGAGAGAAAAGTCTTTAAAAAATGTACCGCCATGTCTTAGACCCGAAAACTGATACTGTTTACATTCAGATTATATTTATATCGCTGCATTTAATTATAAATTTATAAGTCGTCTGTCATACTTGAACACTTTTTTTTAAAAATGTAAACGATACCTACATACGGTAATACCTAATGCGTCATTTCCATCTCATACACTTTGAATAATGTTTTAACGATTTGATGGACGCCCCATAAATAACAGTACCTAAGTTTATCAAATGACCTTAAAATAACCTCTAAACGTCAATATCACCTCTGTCGCGAACACAGAATCCAAATATGTATTATCCTCAAATGACTATAAAACTTCAAGTTTTAATATATCGAGCATCAAACAAGCGTCTTGGGATTACCCGCAGTTGTTGAGGGGGGCTTAGCGCATATCTTTGAAAGAAACGGGCGCGTGATGTTTGCGCCCTCCCCATATAGGCTGAGCTTAGTTGAAAGTTGGCTAAATCCTCCGTACGTGACATAATTAAGATCGAGCCTCACAGGCATACCCGCCTTTATACCCCTACACCGCTTCAAGCGACCCCGTAAAGAACTTCACAGCGGAAGCTAATTTATTAGGACCTGCTGAATGGCTGCCCGAAGCGCTTTTGTTGCTTGTAAGATATTGTTTTAAAATGAGCTGCGATGTAATCGAAATGCGCTGTATCTATTGAGGGATATATTTTAGGCTCCTTTAGTTAAGTAGAGACGTAAACAGGGTCTGTTTTGTTGCTTACTTACAATTTTCTTATGCATATTTATTGTTTTTTGATGAAGTAACACTATATAAAACTTTTATTGATCTAAATACTACAGAATATAGTATTTAGCTGCATATTATAATGGTAATGATTGACCTACTAACCTGTATTCAAAATTTTCTGTAAAAAAAATACAAATTACTGAAAATTCTCAGTAATCAACGTCTCTGTAAATTCCCTTTATAAGCTCTCCCTTTTTCTCTACCAGGTACAACAATATTAAAACGCACCGAACATTTAATCAAATCTAAGACATCTCACTGTTTATACTTTTTGCATCCCACAAACAACGCAGGCTACAGAAAAATAGAGCAAAACAAATATCTAATCAGACGAAAGGTTTGCACCACAGAATATTACATACAGGGTGTTGGCACTGCGCTGTAAAGTGTTTCAAACACTACAAAGTGGAAATTATTTCTATTTAGACGAGTATTTGTGGAACTAAAAGGCTGCTGTGCTCTTGTTTTCTTTAGATTTTATTTAAATTGCAAGCACTTTTCTGTTATGATTATGTGGAAGGATGAGTAAGAGGTGCTTCTAGGAAATAATATACTGGGTGGGTTTTGTTGAGTGTAGTTTTACAAGTACTGTATAAAATACTCTGTCTTCATTATGTTTGTGATGTTCTATATCGCACTATAAAATGTATCATCAAAATAAAAGTACAAAATATGTATCCAGCCATTACAAATGAACAGTCAATTTGCAACAAAATGCAGACATGGTCAGTGTTAATCCACTTGTCTCCTACATGGAAAACAGCTCATCAGTGAAGATTTTTGCACTCAACTCCTCGAATTCACTTTCCTATTTACGGAGAATATCCAATTAGTCTCCCTCGTGATCTGAAAGCAAACCTGGATACTCGCATCAAGTTGTTAACTCCAGTTGGATTTGGTTTATTGGCTAAGAGATTCGGACCTGTCCATGGAATAGGTCCTAGTGTCCAGTACGTAATGGACAGCCTAACAGCCTCCGACAGCAGTCTCTCACTATTTATAGGTTGGTGGATTAAAAATGGCTCGTGCTTTATAGTTTTATGATGTATTGAAATTGAAATGGGGCTTTCAACTGAATATATGCGATGCCAGTGACAATCTTATTGGGCTTATCTTATTCAACTGATCTGGTTGCTAATGGACTTGGTGATAAAAATTCTGGGCTGGGAACATAGGCATGGCATAGATTTGCCGTTGTAAGAGTATACGACTCTGATAGAAGACAAAAAGAAAGGCAAATATAGTATAAAATTAGTCCCTAAGTGAATTAAAAGACTTGTACATTTTGAGGAACGCCAAGCTTCTTTTGCACGAAAATAAGATTCATTAAAATAATATTATACCTATCTGACGTACTCGAAAATCAGTGCTCACTTACTTGAGTTTAAAGAGAGAAAAAAACACGCTTTCTTACATAAACCCGACTGTTAAAACCATCACTTATCCATACCTGCACCTGGAATATATAATGCAGACCACCTTATCCCACACATTTCACAAACAAACAAGGGAGCGAACATTTAGAAAGTAATTCGGATCCTAAGCGTATCGTTGTAAGGCACCTTCAAAAAAATCATTAGGGAACGTTTCTCATGGCACTCGCGGCGGTTTGAATAAAATATAGGGGTGGAATAAAGCGAGCCTTTTTATCTATTAAACGCATTTGCTGTTACAAATCTTCGCTCTCTCCGGCGGCGAGCGTGCATAAGTGCGTGTGCGCTTGCTGGCGAGCGGAGCGGGGGTGGGAGCGGAAAGAGATACTCGTAAACAAGATAGATTTGAGTGCTAAACTTATTAATTCTTAGCACACTATGTGAGTTTAAAGTTTTCAAATGTCATTTTTGTGGCATAAGTACAGAGATCGTTTATTAAGTTTTTAAAATGAAACAAAATTGGTAAAAACCATCTTGGTAATCCGGTAAAAAAGAATGCCCAATCTGAAAACGATTGATCTTGGCCAAGTGAAATGCGAAATGAATGTTGTAGGGTGAAATTGTAATAAGCTAGTGATTGAGGTTAAGCCTAGAGGGAGTACCTAAATTAAAGGGAGTGAGCAGTAAACAACAAAAATAAAAATATTAAGTCCGATTGAAATTTGTTTTCCCGGAATGAGTATCAATTACGATCACTTTATTTTTTTTCAAGATAATGCCTCTTTTTGTTGCAATTAAATAAAGATTTTAAGGATCAAATACACATATTAGGTTAAGAAAGACTTAACGACCCATCCAAGAAAAAGCCTCCTCCACATATTACTCAACCGCTTTTCCCACTGTAACCTCTCTCATCCACAAACTCCGCTACCTACACCACTACAAACACAACTTAAGGGTAATGGCTGCCCCGTCTCTACTGGCTTGCATTTACTACATTACCCCACAAGCTTTATTTTGCACTCCTACTTCCAACTGTGCTGGTCTCACAATAGCTGTCACTGGTCATGATTGTTACCCAGACTTTGTTCAGGCTGACGTTGGAAAAGATTTTACGTCACTTTAAATGTCTGGTTATATCATACAAAGATCTTTTATGGGGTGAGTGTGTCTTTCGTCCAAATTAGAGGTGAACATTTTTGAGCGTGAGAAAATAATTTGTACTTTCCTCAGCTCAAATAACTTTTATATGTGACGTGAAATTCGTTTCTCGTTTGCAGGTAAATAGATGCTAACTCCACCAGCATTACATTGGAGAAACCATTTTAGGGTAAGAAAGAAAACGTTGCCGTCGTCAGGTGCCTGAGAAAAGATGATGAACCTAGATGCATCTAAGGAGATACTCGTATGAACCAAAACTTTAAATGGTCATAGAAAGATGCATGCAAAATATTATTGACATTAATTACCTACCTTCAAACAGATAAAGTGCTTATAGCTTACAATAAACATGACCTGAACTATGCCTGCATTAATTGATGTCCCAAAGCGCCGCCACTTGAATGTTTTCATGCCACAGAAAAAAAGCCACAACTCTTCAAGATTTCTGTTTCCCTGCTCCTATTACTGGCAACTTCGTAGGCTTTTTGTTTAAGTGTGTCGCTTTCTAGTGCCGGTTCCATGCCGTGTGCGGATGCTGCCAAATTTTATATGCTAGATGAGGCATCAAGGTGGTTTACAAACAAAAACTAGTTGTAGAGTGTACATGTAAGCTTGCAGCTTGATTGTTATGAGAACTTGCAGTTCGCAGTACAGTGAAAAAAGGTTATAAATCCAAGCACCTAAAAGATTATGAAGGTAAAGAATAAGGATTCCATATTTTTAGAGCTTATTTAGAAATACCGTCTAAATGTAAAAATAGGTAAAATTTCAGTTCATAATTTAATGAAGTGTTTTATAAGTTACTTGTGCTAGCCAGGTGCAAGATCACGTATGTACCTGTATCTATATATATATTTACAAGAAGAAACTGACTGACTGACTGATATATCAACGCACATCCGAAACTACTGGGACTAGTAACGTGACATTTTGCACACGGCTTCCTTTTAATAATATAGGGGAGTACTAAGAAAGGCTTTTTGGAAATTAGACCTATAAGGGGGTGAAAAACGGAATTTTGATTGAATGAAATATCTTATTTCTTGACACTTGGCACAAATACTTATCTAAGTAAACTCTAAAGTTTAAGATTTTTTGTTCTTAACTACCCACTTAAAGGGAGATTGGGGGATATCAAAGTTTGTATTTAAGAATTTGAACGCGTGGTCCGGTTAACTCGAAACTCGATATTTATAGTTAAGACCGGAAATAAAGCATAAAGTAAATCTGGGTTTTTCGTAAATCTATCCCTAATGGAGTAAAAAGGGTAGTAAATGTTAGAGGCGGGATTTAATTGTGTAACTTGATATAAGTCCTATGAGTCAATTATGTAATAGAAACGTCACAAAAGATTTTTAAATCCCAACCATTTTCGGGATGAACGGGGGGGGGGGGGTACAGTTTTTTCCATTGATCAATCAACTTGAAAATGAACCCGAATACTTTTAGATAAGAAGATAATCCATTCAAACATTTTCGTAAAATACCTTTTAAAGGAGTTGGAGGGGTGTTAACATTTTTTGGGGAAAAACTTGAAACTTAGCCTCAGTAAATAATAAAGGTTGACACTTTTAGTTTTATCCTCACTGATGATTTAGGGGGTGTCAAAGTTAGTAAGGAAAAATTTGAATGCGCTGTCGGATTAACTCATAACTCGGTACTAATATAGCACAGCAGTTGAGTACTTTATGCGGCCTACCCAACCCCACCTGCACGATTACTGCCAAATGCTTCTTTGAGTGGACAGGTCCTCTCAAATCGGTGTGGTTATTTTTTCAAAGGACCATATCAGACGCTAATCTACATGGTCCTCACATGATCTGACCAAGATTATGTCTGGACTTTAAAAGAGTACTTTGACCCCCTTTTTTATTTTATTTTTTGTTGGTGGGAAATAATCAAATAACTTCTCCCGCCCGCGCCTACGCTGGCCGGAAATCGGCTTGTGATTGCCGACGCCCAGGGCGTCTCCTGTGGCGGCTAGGGGCGTGAGGGCGCGAATTTTACCTCTCCCTGACGCTCCCTGACATTACTGCTTCGTAGAAGGAGGTGACGGCTTCCCAAGCCCTCTCGCTCCGTACCATGGCCTGGACCAAGGCCGGACGCGAGAGATCGCCACCGCCAATCGCCTCCACGAGGACACGGCGGTGCTCCGCCCAAGCCAGGCAGACCTCCACCGTATGCTCCACCGTGTCCTCCGGGCGATCCACACAATGGTGACACCCGGGCGTTTCCTCCCGCTTTATCCGGAACAGGAACCTCCCGAAACAACCGTGTCCGGTGAGGACCTGCGTCAGGCGGAAGGTGAGGACGCCGTGGCGCCTCTCTAGCCACTCCTCAAAGAGGGGACTTATCGCCGCAATTGTGGCGTGTCCAGCGCTGGGTTGCGACAATCGCACTCTCCATGCCACCCTCAGATCCCGCCGGAGCTCTGTCCGCTGTACCGTGATTTCTCGCGGCAGCGGAGCTACGCCCCGGCGTTTCGCCTCCTCGCGCCACTCCCAAACCTGCGCGAGGACTTTTGCCTCCAGATCCCATGGCGGTAATCCGGCAAGGAGGCTCGCCGCCTCACCGGAGACCGTACGGTATCCCCGGACCAGCCGGGTGGCCATGACCCTTTGGGGCGCGTTTAACCAGCGGGCTGGCCGCCGCCTCAAGGAACGCGCCCACACCAGTGCCCCGTAAAGGGCCATGGACCGTACGACCCCCGCGTAGAGCCTCCGGCAGGAGGCGTTTGGCCCCCCTAGATTGGGCAAAAGCCGCTTTAAGGCAGCCCGGCCCTTTCCAGTCTGGGAGCCAAACGTCGGAAATGCCTCCATGCCGCCCTGAGATCCCGCCGGAGCTCTGTCCGCTGTGCCGAGATTTCTCGCGGCAGAGGAGTTACGCCCCGGCGTTTCGCCTCCTCGCGCCACTCCCACATGTGCGCGAGGACTTTTGCCTCCAGATCCCATGGCGGTAATCCGGCAAGAAGGCTCGCCGCCTCACCGGAGATCGTACGGTATCCCCGAACCAGCCATGACCCTTTGGGCAACAAAGTTTAAGGGGTGGATTTTACTGCTTTACTAACTTGTTTATTAACTCGAAAATCGGTATAAATAATGTTTAAGTTATACGCACTGGAAACGCACCAAATGTTTTTTTTTAAACAAGCCCTGTCGTGGTGAAAAAGGAGGACACAGCTTGATTGAAAAATCTTATTCCTTTGATTAATATACTTAAAAAATGGCCACAATATACTAATGGCTTTATTTGTTTAAATAAATGATAACGATCGTAAACATTCATTTTCGAAATCTACCTTTCAAAGTGGGTGGAAGCGATGTTAAATTTTTTGGAGGAAAGTATGAAATCCACGCGGACGAAATCGCGGACAAAGTGCTAGTAAATTAATACTTATTAATATAAATTTAATAACTTTGGGTTACCTGCACCAACGTCATGAAGTCAATATTGTATTGCTGTATTTTATTCACTTCCAGTCACCCTCAAATCCACGTCACAGGTAAAAAGACTTATTCTTTTGACAAACGCCGCGGGAACGAGAAGCATAGAGGATACAATTTTCCAAGAAGCAAGGCGCCTTCCACTTAGTGCGCATTTCTAATGCAAATCACCAAATAACTGGATACAGAAGATCTGTTTCACACGAGCCAATCTCTCACAGATATTTTTGAATCTACCAAATTCATTATAGGCATCAACCATTCGTAGCTATCGACAATCGATGACCGGATAATATTTTTATTAATAATGTTTTTTTAATACGGTATAAACTTTAACCTAATAATAATTGAACTTGGACTTTCTTTGAAGCCCTCAAAATCTCCCAATGGTTTGTTATTATAATACTTTAACATCAGAGCAAATTTTTTTTAAGTCGCCTGCTGTATCCCTTACAATCTGCAACTTCTATACCGCAACTGTACTACTTGTTTTCTGTGGCTTTGCATAAAATATAATCCTCTACCTACTTCTAAATAAATATACTCCTCGTTACCACACGTTAGCGGTAAACCTTCTGTCCCACATTACATAGTGCGGTGGCTCGGATACGTGGTTCATTATGTACTGATTTCAGAGCGTTTAGTGTTTGCGCCACGGATCTCAGCGACGTTATTTCTTTGAGCTTTGAGATGGAATTATAAATGTGTTTGTGTGTTTGTTGGTGCTTTGTCGTCCCTAAGAGGGTGGTGACTTGGAGTGGGTTTAGTTTGAGATAAATATCTGGATTATCTCTGCCACTGTACCCAGGAGAAAAATAAATGTTATTCGAGTTGTAACTATTTGTATAGGGATTAAGCCTACTGTATTTTTCTCCAGAAAACGATATTTATTTAAAAAAAGCAAGACAAGCAAGTCTGTTTGCTTTTTAATTACGCCGTATACATTTTCTTTGAAACGTGATAAGAATTCTCACAACGTTATGAATTCAATTAATTAATACCAACCATTCCATAAGCTACGAGTATAAAGGAACTGAACTGAAGAAATGCAAAACACAAAATGAAAACTGGAACGCGGCCGAGAAAGACTAGCTGGCTGCAAATAAAAACAAAAGTATAGCCTTTGCCTCATCACATTAAAAATAAGTTAAAAAAAAACCGAATCTGTCTTCGGTAAACACGAATCAAAAGTGGCAATCGTAAGTACACGGACAGATGAATTAAACTCACTATAGTCTGCGGTCTGCATTTTAATTAATTAAGAGAGGGGCATTGGAAGGGGGGAGCGGCGGTGTAAGGCTGCCTACCTTTGAAATAATGTTAAGATATTTGTTGTAGTTTTTTTTTTGAAATATCGGAATATGTGGTTGTGTTTAGTATTTCTGAATGGTAATGCAGATGGGTCTAAAACATTGAACTTCTAAAGCGGAGCAGTTTTTAATCCAAATGTAAATATTTTCAATGTAGAAGTAAGATGGTTTGTACATGTCTTATAAACCACCCAAAAAGTGTCTCGCGATTATTCAACCTATAGCTGTATATAAAACCCTAAGATTTACCTGTGATAGCGAAATTAGTCAGAAAATACACGGCCATTCTGCTACCATATTGGGCAGAAGTAGTTTCTTTCTTCTCTTTAGTAGTTGGTAACCAACCCTACACTAGTTGAGCAACAGTCAGTGTTTACGCACGGAGACACCTCGTGACTTTCCGCCGACATTCGTTTTCTGTCGCCGAGCTTACAGAGAGCCTTACTCCATTAAGAAAATTAATGTTTTGACTTACCCAGCGACCATCTTGCTGTAAAAATGTATAGTGAAACAATTACCTATGTTGTATAAATATACAGTAGGTACCACGTGTATGGTACGTTGCACGGATGACGTCAATGATGTATAGAGGTCATCTCACTTGAGGTTAACGTGACATGACACATGTCTTAGTATAGAGGAAATGCTTTTGTCTCTATAGAAACAAGGACCATGTATTGGTTCATGTAATCTAGCCGTGTCACAAGACAAAGTACCTAATTATAAATACTTTTTGAAATTATATCGGAACAAAAAAGTTAAATAATACTAGATTTGAAAACTGATTATGCTTCAAAAACCGAGGGTGAACGTTCATAATCAATACCTACCAACTATAGAACGATTCGGTCGTAAATGGACCTGAATGTCGGTTCAAAACTTGATTTTATTTGAGATTAGCATGAAATCTGTAATCTGCAGCGCTGAGTTTGTAGCTCACTGACATTATGTCACATCGTATATTTTTTTAGTTTAATAAGCTTTACTTAACCTCCAAAAAACCGCGACATAATTTACTGAAACAACATTTTTACACATTGCCAACACTAGTGTCTGCCACCCGGCTTCACGCGACAGCAGCCGGCATTCGCTCCCGGATTCATTTCCTTTCAGTGATGGATGGCTCTGTATCTTCAATGAGATTTATAATGGTGTGTCACATTCCTGTGCGTGATGTGAGTCCAAATACAGATTGATGCAAAGTTCTAGCAGTTGAAGGTTGAAGTTTAAAGTTTTGTTAAAGGATTCGTTTTGGCATGTGACATATAGTTTGTTTTTAGAGTCGTATTCGGTAAAGTATCGAAAAGGACCTTATCTGTTTCTTAAAATTGGTAAACAGTAACGAATGACAACATTTGATGGCTACTATTAAAACTATTTTAGGGAGATAGAGCATGAATTGAGTAAGGTTTTATACACCGTGTTTGTGAGGCACAATGCTGATAGCATCTAGATTTACTTGATATAGTATTTTTCAATAAATTCTTGTATAATCCGATCAAATTGTAATTTATGGCCTACCTATAACAAAGAGTTAAATTCCACCTGCCTACATTTATCATATACTATTTTTGTTAAAAGTACAGCATGTATTTTCATACATACGAGTACCTACGTCCGAACACAGATTGATGTTAAATTCACGTTGTTAAGTGAAACTTTTGGGAGTTTCGAAAAGGTTTAGTTTGTGGTAGTATGGTGTTAGTTATGCACAGGTGTGGTGTTTCGACTCGATGTAGGTGTCACGAAAAGCACTTGGTGTTTTACCGTATTGAATATTTGATTTGATTTGGTATGACGTGGACCTTACTGATCAGTAGGTTCTCCGTTTTCTGATCAACGATTATCGTGTCTTATTAGATTCCCATTTAGGTTTTCGGACTGCTGAAATTAGTAAAAAAATATAGCAAAAGAGAAATAGGTATGGGCAAGGTTCTTAGTCAAACAACAGTAATTTCCAGACTGCCAGATATACTCTCCAAAAATATAAAGCAAAAAAATCTGATCAGATATTTTTTTGCTCCGTATTTTACCACTTACCTTTCCTTACTATCTATTATTTTATTTTCTCTATCCAGCCAAAATAAAACCCAATCACAAACTTTATCCATAACTGACGCGTCTCACAAATGGGACATAATTACAAAACTTTCTGAAAAAACTAGTCTATTCGGTAAGAGACCGGCCGATCTATCATAATGTAATTGAACCGCAAGAAGAAAGCATTTATGGTCGAAACGAGACTTCAGCTGGCGGAAAAATTTTCTTAAAAGCTTGCTCATAAGGTCTAGTTTACATTAGAAGGGTAGGTGTGGGACACACTGGCTGAAAGTTAAGCAAAATATGTCGAAGCTAACTCTTTTTCTTATTATACGAGATGGACATTACAATACGATACTATATTAAACTTCGTATATCTAATGACGTTACTAGTCTGCATACAAAAATATATCCAATAGTTTTGACAATATAGCTAATCAAAGATTGGTAAAACCCAAAGTCGGCTCATCACTACTATTTACTTTTTTTGAAAAAAAAAAACATTTATTTATTTTCGATGTTAGGATTTATTTGATATTTTCAGAATAGTTTTATGCATTAGTATGCATGCATATAGTATTGCCAGTATTTTCATTTACTGTCATTTTTTCGTCCCCACACTGTACACGTATTAAAAATACTTCCAGAATTAAAGTTATTGTCTTTTTAAAATTTTAATTAACTTTGAAGGCAAATGGCCATTCACAAGAGCTTAGGTCCACTAGTAAAACCAACTTGGTTAGTAAACAAACTACAATGGCATGACGCTCGCTACACAGAAAGTTAAACTTCCTTGGTTGCTGTAACGATCTCAATTAGAAAAAAATAATAGGTGGAGGAAGAGGAACTTCCTTTCAACATAATGGGGAAATTGGAAATTTATAAGGCAAAGAGCCTCGATAGTTGTCTGATTAAAATGTTATTTGATGTCGATACCAAAAAAGAGCAATAATAAAAATTCCTGAAACGAAGATTTTTATTTAATTTTACGGGAAAGAACACTTCAAAAAATTAATTGATTGTCAACAAAACCGCAAATTTATAAGTAAATACCCTTATTTTGGTCACAAAAAGACTTCTAAGCTCCACGAGTAAACCTATGAAAATTTCCAGTTACAAATGCAAATTTTGAAAAACAAAAAATATGCTTTACGGCAATGGTGTATTTAAATGTTAATTTAAAAGTAAATTACCCACCTTATTTGTAACAAAAAATAATCTCTTTTAAATTCAACGTTTTAACCTATGAATATTTACAGTACCCACTGCACTTGAAACCTTTCCACTGTCCTAATGTACCCGAGGCCTAAGCCGGCACGCCACCATAACTTATGCATTAACCCTGGCTAGGCCAGTAAGCGGTCCCTTAGGCCCGAAGGAGCGTTCACATGATTTTATTCCACCACTCGTCTCATATGAAACTCGTTCGTATCACGAGAGCAACTTTTGACAATCAATCTGTTACGTGGGACTTATTGTAATTGGTTTTTTCGCGTGTGTTCTGTGCATTGCTGGTGAGTTGAATCGTGAGAATGAGATGTGTTTGTTGTGGACCTAAATATAGAATTACAGTTGTAATAAATATGTAGGGCTTAGGGAAGAAAGACGGTAAACGTATGAAATATTTTAACATTTCCAAATAATTAGGTTGGTAGAAGGACATACAACATAGGTCATAGGACTGTCTACATCTCTAAATCTACTATCTTATCGCAGGTACTCGTATGCTGGAAGAGATTTCATTAGAAATAAGCATCACCTTTGTATCTATTTTTCTGTTATTTTCTTCTTTTCTGTTTATATAGGTGTGTACATAAATTGTTAAATAAATAAATAAGGAAAGTGCATTTCGCTAACTATTGTTATTTAGTGTTTTTTACAAAGGCTACACGGCTATCCTCAATACTAATACTAAATGACATTTGCAAATACAAACTAAAAATATTGTTTCGTTTCGCAATCTAAAATCCAATACAGTTCTCTTTGCTCCAAACAAAAAAAAAACCGCACTCAAACCAGCCAATTACCTAACCGATCCATCTCAAAGAACATCCATCTAAAAATTACAAAAACAGAAGAGCAAAGTAAAATTATAACAAATCAAAAGCAAACTGTATCTCCTTGTGCTTGAAAAGATGATTTCCTGTATGTCAAAGAAATCTGCGAGCTAGTTTCCGCCCTGGATTGGATATCGACTGCATCTGAAATGAAACGCTCTTCACCGTATATTTTAAAGGTAAACCCGTTTTATTATGTCACATGTTGTCGGCAACGATACGAAATGTATTTCTAAAGATGTCGTCTGTGGTGTTCTGTGTTTTGCAATTATAGATGTTTTAGGTTTTAAGTGGCGCGTTTAGGATTGGTTTTAGATAATTTACTAGCAACCACTTGTAGACAATGAGTGTATTCATGAGAATATCAGTATTAAGGAATCGTTATTTATGTAACACACCCCAGTCGCTTTTAAAAAAAAAGTTACAAATATGTTTTATAGGTTTTACTATAAAATTAACTATTTAGTTTTTACTATTTTATATTTATGTAAAAACACAAATAGTAGCCTGTAGATAGTCGAAATCAGAATAAAAATTTATTGTGTCTAACCAATACAATAGAAAACTTAAAACCACTTTTAATCAAGCAATAATTTCTCGTAACGCCACGAACTTGTAGCATGCTACGCCGTAGCCTTAGAGCGCTACGAAGAAAAATCATAAGACGTTTGAAGGACTCTGCAAATGCAAAAATAAAAAGAAATATATCTTGAGTGGCGGACATCTGAATGTTTTCTTCCGGCGGAACAAATTGAAAAGCTGGTTTTTTACAAGCCGGGAGGGAGAGGTACACCGGGCACTGAATTACTCAGGAACTGGGGCGATCATTGCGGTCGACCCAGCCGGTAGACGGTAGACGATGTAATTCTTGCTAAGAAACTGAGTTAGTACTTATGATGTATATATAGATAGGTATGTTTTGTGAGGTCAGTATTGTTATACGACTTTTCAAAATAAAATACTGTTGACTAAACCACATGGTGTAAAAAGATAACATTAATTACGTTATGCCTATTTTTCCCAAAGAGGCCAGGGGTGGACATAGTACATTGTTTCACCATAAAAAAAATAAAAAGAAAGAATATTTATTTACAAAAAAAGAAAGGAATTTCAAAATTCAATTATTCAAAACAATGCAACGCCACCCATTTTAACGAACCGTACGCGAGTAGAAAAAAACTGAAACTATCAAAATCCGTACAAACAATACAAGTGCAAAATAAAAGCCTTCAGATATCAATAGAGACATATTTCAAACGACAGGAAACGTAATATATAAGTGCTTCCCGGGCGAGCCTTCGAATAAGAGGGAAAAAACTAGTGCCTTCCGGCCTCTGATTGTGTTACCGTGAGTCTGTCAACGTAAGGACGTTTGTGCTGTTTATATTCAGGTTGCTGTGAATTTGTTGATATTTAAATAGGTGATGAGCCATTTAGACTGGAAGCCGACCCTTACATAGTCGGGAAAAAGGAAATGTATGTAAATGCCTAGCCAGGCAGATGATACATTTAGGATATGATGTGATAGGGTAATTTTTTTGACGATAATGTGAGGTGATCTTGGTAATCATGAGAAGTGAGATAACTGCACCTCTTGAAATATAATGCAATCAATTTAATTAGATTGATATTATTAAATATAAGTAGGTAATAGGTAGTAAACATTTAATTGTGAGGGTCTCACTTTCATCCAAACGTTAAAAAAAATGGATCTCTTCGCACTGTAAATGAAATGTACGGTACTATTAACATTAACTTACCACGACTACTTACTACTACGACTACTTACTACTACGACTACTTACTACTACGACTACTTAGTACTACGACTACTTACTACTACGACTACTTACTACTACGACTACTTACTACTACGACTACTTACTACTACGACTACTTACTACTACGACTACTTACTACTACGACTACTTACTACTACGACTACTTACTACTACGACTACTTACTACTACGACTACTTACTACTACGACTACTTACTACTACGACTACTTACTACTACGACTACTTACTACTACGACTACTTACTACTACGACTACTTACTACTACGACTACGCCAGCTTATGGTCTCAATCCATAATATGATACAGATACAATATATCATAACATCACGCCTGTTTTACCTGAAGGGTTAGGCAGAAGTTTATTACATCCCACATTTATACGCTAGATAAGATAACCGATACATTACGTCAAAAATAAAAAATTCTGCTAAAATATAAAATTGCTCTACTCATCTACACTCACGCAGCATATCACCCTAGCATATGAAAATCAAAACATCAGCACAGTGACAAGAATCATTTTCACTGTTGACTGGCTCCCTCAGAGGGCATTAGCCCTCAGACGGCCGGTTATTTGCACCGCCCTGCCCTGCGGAGGATTGCATATCACTGTCGCTCGGCTTATTACACCAATTATGGCGCGCTCCTGTTAGAATGTTTCTGAAGGATTGGCATTAGTCTTTGGACTTTGAAATTGTAGTAGTATGAGGGTAGTTTAAGTAGAAGTACTTTTGTGATATTGAAGTTGTCTGATTTCATTTTGGATAGTGTCTATTTATGGGTTGAGTGGCGTTTGATGGTCGATGGCAGCTAAACGTACCGTCTGCAAGATCATTCTTACGTATACTAAGTTGAGTTTTTTATTGAACTGTAAGTTTTTTGGTTTAATTAGGTAAGTGAGTATTAACTGCGAGATTAATTAAGAATACCTTTCCGTGTTATTCTGGAGTGAGGCCTGTATAATGAATATTATACGTAAGCCCACCCACTTCATATGAAATCATATTTTTAGTATACCTCAACTCATTCTTGACACTAAACTTATACAGTGTTATTATAAAAAGCGGTTTAACTGAAAACCCCGGTTTAAAGCTCTATAAACTACGGTTTAAACCAAAATGATATTACAGAACGTGGTTTTTCGAAAAACCGTGGACCATATCATGGTCTAACGCTAAACCTCGGCGGCCCCTAGTTTAAACGATCAAACTATGGTCTAAATCGTATCAGTCAAAGTTTGTCTTGTATTTTATAGCATCTTTTTCATTGTGTTGTGTTGTTTCTACCCGAAAATGGATCTTAACATGGTCGATTTAATTGATATTGAGGATATTGAAGCCGCTGAGTTGTTGGGAACGACACGCCGACACAACATAAATCGTGTTCGAATCAATCAAATAAATTAAAATTAAATTTGAATCAATTAAACACTGATTTCAAGTTAATCGAAGTAATTTATGTTTATTTACTTTTTCCTCGGTACTCCAATTCTCAGATCGTTTTTTCTTTTGTTGGTCCATCACAATATGATATTAAAATTACCTACTATAGAAGGTAATACTATACAAAGAGACAACTGTTCTATTAGAAACTTCGATAACTTAAAAATTCCAAAGCTAAATGAACTTTGTTCAACTTGCGATGGTTTTGTTTAATGTTATGGTTTCATATAATGCGCGAAAATTTTACGTTTCGTTACACGTACCTAGATGTATTATTAGTACTTAATACGACATTAAGTCATGTGATTAAACCCAAACAAAACTGCAATAGACGAAATAACTAATATTCCATGCAAATTAACACTCTCAATATTTTTAACACTCCTAAACATCATAATAATCATTAGCGTATTAACAAAAAGTTTTCATTTCTGAGCATACGGAACGTTGCAATAGAATGATAACATTGTGAACGAATAATATTTGTATTACTCTGTGGTTGTTACAAAGACAATGGTTCAAATGACGGCACTAAGAAGACCACGGTTTTTTGAAGTTTTGTAATACGGACAAATTTAGACCATGGTTCTGCAGATAAGCCTGGACTTCGTAGCACAGGTTTAAATCACGGTTTATTTAGTTTTTTGTAATAAGACTGCTTGGGTATAATAACAACAACAGGAAATATGTTATTTTAAATGTAGTTAATGTTTTGTAATAAAACTTTTTCCAACGAAAACCAACAAGCTTGAAAATCAAGAAGCGCCACTTGGAAACTTGTATCATTGTTGCTCGCACAAGTTCGCGAAACATTTTGCAGCTAACTTAATTAGGAATTAAAAACTTATTTTAATTTTTTCTTGATAGTACTTCAAAGTTTGTATTACAAAACGACCTTTTGTGTGCCTTTTTGTACGTTTACACTTTTTTTAGGACGATAACTCGTTTGAAAATTGTAAATATGCTCTGAAAGTTCTTTCGTTAGCTCAGAAGCGGCTTTCGAGTAACTCCTAAAGTGCAATTGGTTAGTTTTTTTTTCAAAACGAAACGTATTTCTTGTTTTCTACCCCTTAAACAAATGAATACATTCATATTATTACTCGCGTCTGCTACACAGTTCGTCCCAAAAAAGTAGGTAGCAAATAAAACTTTTTTGTCTGTCACATTTATATGACATCGCATATCAACTTCATTTTTATTTGACGCATATATCCGCCAGTGGCATTTGTGGGGTTAACCAATTCACCTTTTGCCGTACCTTTTCGTATAGACGTAAATGGGTGCACATACTCCCTACTCTTACTTTATAGTTCAGGATAGTGTAATAAAGGGATGGAGCGTAGTTTTGTACGCATGAAAACTGGGTTTGTTTTGCTGACGGTACTTTCGTAAGGAGTTAATGCAATTATATTGGATAATAACTCGTGGGGAAATGTAAACGTTAATGTAAGCATCGGTCACTGACGTAATTTTCAGGACTGTTTGCAGTAAGATCGTACGGAAAATGATGACATTTTTAAATTGCATCCATTCTTCTTTTGCGAAATTAATAAAAGTAAACCTACCTGTAAGTTACTATTGTTAAACGATGTTTTTTATTGGATGTATTATTTTTTTTATTAATTTTTATTTCTATGTGATCAAACTTGGATTACCACTTAAAAACAGTACTGTAGGTAGGTACAGCTATTGGAGACACAATGTTGTTTCATGCATAAAAATAATAATAATATTAATGCATAGTCAGCTATAATGTTCTCACTGTTAGGACACATGCCTCCTCTATTCGAGAGGGAGTGGGCTGTAACTTACCATGCGGGTCCAGTGCGGGTTGGTTGATGTCACATGTCTTCGAATTTTAGGTTTCTAGAGCACGCCGGTTTCCTCACGATGTTTTGCTTCACCGTTTTGAGAGCAGAGGTGATAAAATTATTTATACAAAGTAAAGCGCCTGCCTGGGTTCGAATCTACGACCTACAACTCGTAGGTCGAGGCCGTTACCACTGGGCCACCACTGCTCCCGAGTTGTTTCATATACAAGGTGTTGTTTTGCATCCTCGTCAAATTCGAGGAGGTAACTATGCTAATGATTCTCGACACGAATCAATAATAAAATAAGTAGGTATTTATTTTCATTTTTTGTATTTTTCGGAAATCGGCATTTGTAGGGCCCGTGTGATACCGCCCTGTAACTGCGCTGTAACTGTAACGCATGCACACAGCGACATAGTCGTACGACACTGCCTACCGCATACGCAACGGGGCGATTTTGTTCTTTGAAAGTGGAGTATTCTGAAATACTGTCAAACTTAAATACCTAAAAAAACAAGTATGTATTAATTATTGAGCAGGATCGTAATTTTATTTGATTATTTATGTCTTTCATAACAGCCTCCTGAAATTGGACGAGGATGCAAAACCACACGTTGTATATTCCAAACTCCTAACTAATATAATAATAATAATAACTAATCTACAAAACTAAATATTTATTTTGTTACCTACACAACGGTGTGTCATTAAAATAAATCCATGTCCAAAAAAGAAGTTCTGATTCAAGTCTAAACAAAATTATGAGTGTATAAACACATGTCGCACCTCTGTGCAGTGGTTCGTTTGGTTAGATATCCCCCAGTGGCACATTCGTGCAATTATATGAGGACATGACCTCTGGATCACCGGTTCGTGCAAATACGCGAAAAATAAAATAGGAGGAATGATAACTTCACTATTAAACTATTTTCTGTAGTTGTTGAAAGTATATTAACAATTAATATACTCTATTTTTGTCTGCATTCGTTTAAATAAGTATATTTTGTTTTTGCAATCAATTATTCTGCAGCTTCAAAATGATGAACATTACATATTTGTACAAGCCGACAGATTGAATAACAAATATACATAACAATATGGACTCTCGTGTTCAAATGAATCACAGTTTTGCTAAAACAAACGTTGTTCAGACCATGGTCTACAACCATTCTATAGCATCCAAAGAAAAAAAAACGTCATTGGTTTTCTAAAAAAAACACATAAAATGCAATGTTAAAAATGTCGGGATTATCGTTACGCCCTACAACACAGATATTGCGGCTGCGACTCGCTGCGCTCGCGTCTTGAATGCAATATCGCTACCGTGATGAGTACTTTGAAGTTACGGTTAATGTTTCAAACATTATTACACGTTTGAGCAACATAAGACTAATTTGAGAATTCCTAGATTACATTGTTTTAATAACTTATTTGATGCTGTAGAATGGTAGTTGACCATGGCCTAAACAACGTTTGTTCTAGCAAAACTGTGATTCAAATGTCACCGTGTATAATACAAATTTCTGGAAAGCTTTTGACAAGGTTGACCACCAGCTTCTCTTGAACAAGATTGCATTTAAGGGTATACGTTCTGATCTTCTGAGATGGTTCTCTTCTTACGATTCTAATAGGACTTAAAGGGTTGTGATAAATGGTTTAATTTGCAGCACCATAAGTGTTACCTATGGAGTACCTCAGGGCTCCATGTTAGGATCTCTTTTATTCATCATATTTATTTATGACTTCAATATATGTTTTCAAAATTCATAATTATTGCTATAAGCAGACGATCTAAAAATTTTAGCCCTGCCAAAAATTTGCACGATAGTCTACTCTTACAATACTACCCAGACAGGTTTTCTACATACTGTTCAATTAATAAACTACAACGTGACTTAACTGAATGTTGCTGTATAAGTTAACTAAAAATAAAAATATTGTATACTAACTACTACTTACTTATTATATACTTACTCTTTAAATAATGTTATTTTAACTAGAGAAACACTAGTGCGTGATCTTGGAGTTCTATTGGATGATAAATTACACCTTGACGTTCATATTGGTAAAGTTATGAATAATGCCTTCCGTATGTACGGTTTGGTTATGAGATCAGCCACAGAATTTATCCGCCCATATACATATGTATACCTTTGAAAATCGTCAATCAGGTCTCAGTTAGAGTACGCTGTTGCGGTATGGAATCCATTCTATAGTAAATACTCAGAGACGATTGTTCAAACATTTCAAAGTACGTTTTTGAAACCCATGCATTTCCGTTGTTTTCATGCTCATGCATCTTATAGTGATCTTCTGATAAGCTACATAATCTCAAGTCCAGACGTATTATTTTAGAGACAACACCTGTAACAACGCCAGTGATTGTATGGATATCACTGATAAGATTAGCTACGTAGTACCTAGAACAACCATAAGCCATGGGGTGCGCGCACGACTTCTATTTGCATTATCTTCTAGTGGTAGGAATGCAAGCTTACAAGCACCCCTACGTCGTCTTAATGGTCAACATAATAATCTCTTTCAAAATATTGACATCGTCGCTTTTCCAAATGGTAAAGGACAATGGGAAATGAATGTATGGAGTCTGGGCCCACCCTTCAATAGTAACATCTGATATACCGTTGGATAGGGCTTTTTAAGTGGAACATTAGTTACTAATATAACTATGGTCAAATGTTAGTACTTTCGGAGATACGACGTCTTAAAGTCGTCAGTCTAACATATTCTTTATGGATACTTATAAGGTAAAATAGTAATAATAAGTACACTTTAAAACAAAAGAGATTTATTATTCGTCTTGGACATCAAAGACAATTACATCATTTAAAAAACCCACGGGGGCCACGAATGGTTGATGTCTCCCAACTCCAAGGTACCAAATCAAAGAAATAGTGTGAGCGCAACTTCCTACAGTTCGCCGTCCGGTCAAGCAAGAGCAATAATATTGTGATATCGCGTTTCTTCCAACTTGTTTTCGATCAATTAATATATAGCAATAGTATATTCTTGCTCTTACGTGGCGTGACTGTATCCTACCACGCAGCAACCACACATTCTCTGCTGGTATATTATATTCTATTAAATCATGTAAATCGTTTTGTCTGTATATTTCTATAACGTATAAACCGTCTCGAAGATGTTCACTGCAATATGACTGATCGCCATTTGCAAATGCGCCTGGGCAAGCGGCGGGCGCAGCGGGTAGGGTGGGGGCGCAGGTAAGGAGCAAGCAGATAGGTGCCGTCCGTTTTGAGTCTGGCCATAGTTTATCTTTTAACGAAGTAAACTACGATCACTTTTATGGCAGTATAATAAGTAGTATAACTCCGAAAGTACTGACTTTTGACCTTAGTCGAAATAATAAGTTTTATTCTGCATAAACATACCTATTCATTTATGAGTGTCTTATTCCTATTGAGAGGTGGGCTCATCATTACTCATTCTCCTTTGGAGGCCTTGTTCGTGAAAAAAAATTAGATATTGGTCTTTAATATTCTTAACTCTTTTTTTTTTTTGAGGATGGGCAATCATCAAATGACTCCTCCCGCTCCGGGTGGAGCGGAAGGGAGTGTCAGACTCTTACTGACTAAAACCCACCCGTGTTCCTTCCTTGGCCCTTTATGTTCCGGGTCAGCGGTACCCCTTTCGGATGATCCCGCTTTCCCGGCAGGCTTGGGCCCTAGTGGGCCCCCTCTTGGATGCTGACATCTCTTTGAGGCGCGCGTGGAACACGTACGCGCCGTCCAGCACGGGCCTGGTCCTGATCGGACGGTGAGCTACCCATTACTCACCGCCCGCAGGCCCGCGCCTACGGTGGCCGGGAGTCGTCACGCGGCTCCCGACGCCCGGAGCGTCCACCGCGGCGGCTTGGACGGGAGACTCTCTCCCTCTCCCGTCCCGCCACCTCCTTCGCTAGCATGACTGCTTCGCAGAAGGAGGCGACTGCCTCCCACTCGCCCTCGCCCCGGACCATGGCTTGAACCAAGGCCGGGCGTGAGAGATCGCCGCCGCTGCAGATCGCCTCTACGAGGACACGGCGGTGCTCCGCCCATGCAGGGCAGGCCCCCACCGTATGCTCCACCGTGTCCTCGGGGCGATCACCGCAGTGGTGACACCCGGATATTCTTAACTCTTGGATTGTATTTTGATAATGTCTTTTTATTTTATAATTTTGCATGTCTCTTTAGTTTTATCATTAACACGTTATCTAACTTTGTTGTATGTACGAGTCTGTCTTTGTAATACGTGGAAAATGTTGTGTATACATTTACTCACTCTAGCTCAAATGTTGTGTCATACTATAATGTGTAACCGTTTCTTTTCCCAAATAAATAAAATCAAAAAATATAATTATTACCTAATTCTCACAGTCATCCTTAATCCATTAAAGTAGTACCTAACAGGAGATAGGAAATCTTAAAAAAAAAACTACTAATGAGAACTAGGTTCTCACACCATGCAAATAAACACAAACCAAAAAACACTCTAATAAACAAAAAATACACTACGAAAAAACTACACCACTTCATTATTCTGCCTCAAATCGTAGGTGTAACCGCGTGGAATTTTATCACGGATGCCATGTCGGTCGGTCCGAGCGATCCGTGCCTCACGTGGTTACAGAAAGATTTAATTGTTGCGAACGGACGTGACGGCCGAGCGATACGTGGCCATCGGAAAAACTCGCTCGATTCCCTTTAGTTTGCCGTTCAGTCCACTGTATTGTTTATAAGTAAGTTTTTATTAAATATTTCTATTTGATTTTAAAGTTGGTAGTTAGTTTGGGATTGTTTTTTGGGGATGTAGGCATTGTTTTAAGTAATTTATTAGAAATGGTTTTACTGAGTAAGAATTCATTAGCCGACTTCAAAAAAGGAGTAGGTTCTATGTTCGTCTGTATGTTTTTTTTAATGCATGTTCATCGATATTTTCATCAATCCTAGATCGATTTTGAAAATTATTTTTTGAGAGGCAGCTCGCGCGTTGGTTCCATATGAATTTTAGTATGTTTGCTTAAATAATACGTATTTAATCCAGTTTTTTATGTCGATGATATTATGAAATTTCCCGTCACTGTGGTTTACATAGCAAGTGGTATACGAATTTGTGTGGGTTAGGTACGACAGCTAAAATGTTTTATTTTAGTTTTCCGTAAGAGCTAGCTTCAAAATATAGCCTATCACTGTATAATGAACGCAAATGTGGGTGTGATTGGACTTAAAGCTCAATTGTAATAAAAATACTTAGTTTGCTTTAATTTTATTTAATATTTTCAGGTAAAACCAGATCATAAATAAGAATTTTTTTTAAACACCATCCACTCACGTTGTAACAAAAGTTAAAAATAAAAACTTATACTCACGCTTAACCTCACTTTTTTTCCAAAAAATTAACTAAGT
This sequence comes from Brachylomia viminalis, assembly GCA_937001585.2. Classification (NCBI taxonomy): domain Eukaryota; kingdom Metazoa; phylum Arthropoda; class Insecta; order Lepidoptera; family Noctuidae; genus Brachylomia; species Brachylomia viminalis. The sequence goes on along the minus strand of OW443302.2, from coordinate 3,469,817 downwards.
GTTGACCCCCGAGAGTGTCTGAGGGCGAGAAGAAAAAACTCATGTCGTCATAAATTTGATTTAAGGGCAGAAATATAACGTGGGTCTTGAGTAATTCTTTATCTTGGGCTTCAGATACACAGAATAGAGTGAATTCGTACTACACTGCTATTTATCTACATTACTATATTACTTTTTTATAGAGTTAGTGTGTTCATGTCTTTACTCTTTGTCGGTGTTAGAAATACATCAGAATGTTCTTCAGTCATTTTTTTGTAAGTTATGCTTTGGATCTGTGGAGGTTTTTAATCTATACTAATATTGCAAAGACGTAATCGTAATAAGATGTAGGGGATAATCTTCGGAACTAGTGATCTGAATCCGAAAATTCGTTCACTTATGGGAAGCCGAGTATCATAGGATATATTCTACGTTTAAACAAAGAATTTCACGTGGAGGAAGTCACGGGTAGAAGCTATGGATAATAAAGTAGGTGCTTATAAGAATACGTTTTCATTTTTTTTTTACCATTTCGACTCACCGGTTGGTACAGTTGGTAGTGACGCTGCCTTCTGAGCCGCTGGTCTCGGGTTCGATCCCCGGACAAGTCAAACATTTGTGTTATTATATTGCATGAACATGTCTGTTTGACCTGTGTCTGGGTGTGTATATGTATATAAGTATGAATATCCGTCATCAGGTTACCGTAGTACACGCTCTGCCTAGTTCGGGACCAGAAGACCTTGTGGAAGTTGTCAAAAAACAAAAAAATAACCTATGGCCATTTTTGTCAAATAAGCTCTGCAAAAAAAATAACGTGTAATTAGCACTGTGAAGAGATGTCCAACAAATTGAGAATGATGGTTTTTAGTAACATGCTAACCAATCCAATCCTTCTAATTTGAAAGATTTTTGTTTTTTTAATTAAATTTTCAATAGCAAAACTATTCTAATATGAAACATATTTATCGAATACATAAGTGGAAAAGAAATACATTTCACAGGCTGTGTTGCTCTTCGTACATAGCTGTTTCTAATAATGATCGCGACGAACCCGAGACAGAAACCGAGGCAAAGACAATCCCACACAGCTAATTACAACTAAATCAATCTAAATTTTTTCACCACAGCAGCCACAAAGCCTTGTAACGCAATATAAACTAAAATAAAAGCCGTTTAGGGACGTGCGAAATGCTCCAAGTAGTGCTCAAGCGAATTTACGATTGCTCGCATCTTACTTTGTCCGGTATAATTAAACCTACCCAACTACATTAATATCAATTATGGTAATCCGGCCAGAGTGGATCCAACTGCCGACCTTATTCGGGGATCCCGGATCTTAGTTTGTGGTACAAGATTTCCATATAGCGATGTGATTGTGTGGGCTCGTGGGTTTGGGTTGATTTCATTTTGGGTTTGAAGGCTTGTAGGAAGTTTTTATCCTATGTAGTAGTGTTTGATTGGCTGACAAAGGCTTGAGTTTGTGTCTACTTATTGGTTTTGAGAGTAGTGGTGGCATAGTGGTAACGGCCGCGACTTACGAGTTGTAGGTCAGTAGGTGCGAACCCAGACAGGCGCTTTACTTTGTTTAATTTATTTTATCAGTACTGCTCTCAAAACGGTGAAGGAAAAAATCTTGAGGAAACCGGCATGTCCTAGAACCAAAAATTCGAAGACATGTGACGTCCATCCACACGCACTGGGCCCGTGTGGTAAGATTGCGGCCCACTACCTCTCACAGAGAGGAGGCCTGTGTCCCAGCAGTGGGAACATTGTAGGCTGATTATGATTCTTTATTTTGCTGGTTTCAATATGCTGATACAAAATCATAATAAAATATGTTAATGTCGCCAAATTTACAAATTAGTATAAGAATTTTACATAGCAAAAACGAGAATCAAATCAAATCAAAAGTCATTTATTCAAACTGGGCTGAGAATCAGCACTTTTTGAACGTCAAAATCACATAAGACAGTCCCCCCAAAACGCCCACCCTTCACCACTTCCTAGTGCTTTAGCTGGGAAGAAGAAGTGGCGGAACAAACTCCCCAGCAGCACTGCTGTCTGTTCAGTTAGAAGAACTGGATTCTATACATATAGTATTATTACTATATGTATAGAATCCAGTTCTTCAGATGTTAATTTATTTATATAAATTAACATTACGAAACACAAAAATATTAAAATTATTTGCAATATGTCAGCTAGCACACGCCAATATTTAAAACTATTCGTTGTATTGCAATATATGGTCGCTAGCTAACCATATATTGCAATACAACTCAATAAAAAACATTGAAATGAGTAGATTATGTCAATAATAAATAAAAATTAAATTAAACTAAGGTGACTAATAAATATAGTCAAATAAAATAAACAATTATATGAACTCGTATAACTTGTCAGTAGTTAAGCTAATTTTGGAGAAAGAACATAAACATTGTCTTGAGTTAATCACAGCGACCAACTATTTTTATCGTTTAAGTAATCGTTGATTGAATAGTATGCTTTTGAACAAAGGTTGGATTTTACTTTAGCTTTAAACGAGCAATTTACCAGCTAGGTGCTAGTTCTAGCACCTAGCTGGTAAATTGCTCGTACAGCTCGTTTTTAAGAACAAATATATTTTGAATATCAGCGGCTTTGCCCCACAGCAGAATGCCGTAGGAAATGACGCTATGAAAATAACTGAAATAGACTAGCCGAGCTGTATCAACGTCAGTGTATTGTCTTACTTTCCTGACGGCATAGGCGGCCGAACTGAGCCTTCCCGCTAGGCATGATATATGTGATCCCAACTGAAGCTTGGCATCAACTGTTATGCCCAGAAATACTGCCGAGTCTACAGTTTCAAGTACCTCTTTATCTAAGACGATGTTGGGTCCTAGATTTCTAACATTCGGTAAGGCGAACTTTACACATTTCGTTTTCTTGGCATTGAGAACTAGGTTATTTGTGGTAAACCAATCTGTAACCATTGATAGTGCACTGTTTACGTCGTCAAAATCTTGTCTATTCCTGTCTACTTTAAAGATAAGAGAGGTATCATCAGCAAATAGTACAACGTCACAGATGCCCTTTAAATATAATGGTAAGTCATTTATATACACCAAGAATAAAAATGGGCCCAGTATAGAGCATTGAGGTACACCTAACTGAACTGGTAGCCCGGAAGATTTCACACCATTAACATCTACACATTGGTGCCTATTATGTAAATAAGAATCTAATACGTTAAGAGCTTCGTTTTGAATACCGTAATGAATTAGTTTACGCAAAAGCGTGTCATGGTGCACGCAATCAAAGGCTTTGGAGAGATCACAGAAAACTCCAATAGCATTTTGCGAGCTCTCTCATGCGCTAAATATGTGTTTCAGCAGAGCAACACCCGCATCTGTAGTCGAACGACCTTTTGTAAAGCCATATTGTTCATCATGAAGGAGGCTATTTAAATTAAAATGTCTTAGCAACTGCTTGAGTATTAATTTTTCAAATATTTTACTAAATGCAGGTAAGATAGAAATAGGCCTAAAATTGCCAACGTTATTTTTATCACCCGATTTAAATAATGGTATGACTTTACTACTCTTCATGAGGTCAGGAAAAGTTCCTAAATCAACACATTTATTAAAAGTAACAGCTAGATAGGGGGCTACGATGTCGATTATATTACTTACAAGTTTAATTGAGATGCCCCAGTAATCACCAGTGTTTTTTGACTTGAGTGTGTTAAAAACACTAATTACATCACGAGGTGTTACATGTTCGAAGCTAAATAAGCGACTACATTTAGGTACACTATTATGCAAAAGGTTTTCAGCTTCAGATGGGGACGAATTTAAGGAGCGAGTCGTAGTTATAGGTATGTTGGCAAAAAACTCATTAAATGCTTCAGCTACGTCAGCTGCTGTATTAACTAATTTGTTGTCGACCATAATCTCTAATTGTTTTTCTTGTTTAACCGACTTACCCGTTTCATTGTTAATAATTTTCCAGGTGGTTTTTACTTTGTTATTCGAATTTTTAATTGTATCGCTTAAAAATTTAGATTTAGCAAAAACACAAATCTTTTTAAATAATTTTGAATAATTTTTGACATACTCTAGGAAAGGAGTATCAAACCTGTAATTTTTCAAACCATATAACTCGTATAGTCTCGCTGTACTTTTATAAATACCTGGAGTAGCCCATTGGTTGAAGCCAGCGGAGGTGCCATTAATATTAATAGTTTTGGCCTTGAAAGTAGATTGGTATTCTTTTTGCACAACATCAAAAAGGGCTCCATAGATTATATTAGGATTATCATGTTCTACAATCGACGGTTTAATTCTAAGGGCTATATTATTTTTAAACTTGTTGCAACGACTAGCTGTATAAGGCCTGCATTCTATTTTATGTGGCTTTTTATGTATTGGCATAGGGAAGCTAGCTAATAATCCACAGTGGTCAGACGGTAAGTCACTTAACACTAATTTATTTTTGGCATCGCAATCACTAAAAATATTATCAATACAAGTCGATGAAGATGCTGTTATCCTAGTAGGTTCAAAATACAAGTTAATTAAATTAAAGGACCTAAACAGATTAAGAAGTCAAATACTACACAGTTCATACAGTTCATACATACAGTTCCCCCAAAACGCCCGCCCTTCACCACTTCCGAGTGCTTTAGCTGGGGAGAAGAAGTGGCGGAACAAACTCTCCAGCAGCACTGCTATCTGTTCAGTTAGAAGAACTGGATTCTATACAGTAATAAGTTATTAACATTACAAAACACAAAAAAAATGCCATATGTCAGCTAGCTCACGCCAATATTGAAAACTATACTCCAGCAGAAATAAATAATAAAAACGTAAACTGAACTTAATACATAATAAAAACATACATATGCAATGCTGCATTATGTTTATATATGTAGCTGTAACTTTTAGCCACCAATGATAAACTAGGACCTTCGAAGTAAAATAAAGAAACAGTTAATTACCAATAACAATAACAAAACCAAGTCAGCAAGATGACCTGTCATCACAAGCAGCACCCATTCACGAGCATAACGCAAAGATCAGCCATTACCCCGCTCACCATATTTGAGGGAAGGAGGCAACCCGACCCCCGACGCTACCGCAAGCATTGCACATCTAAGGGAGCATGACGAACTTGCTGCCGGTTGCTCAAAATAATAATATGTTGTCGAAGTCGCTAGCTAACCATATATTGCAATACAATTCATTAAAAAAACATTGAAATTATGTCAATAATAAATAAAAATTAAACGAAATTGACTAATATAGTCAAATAAAATAAATAATTATATGAACTCATATAGCTTGTCAGTAGGTAAGCTAATTCTGGAGAAAGAACATAAACATTGTCTTGAGTTAATCACAGCGACCAATTATTTTTATAGTTGATAGAATATTATGCCTTTGAACAAAGGTTGGATTTTACTTTAGCTTTAAACGCATTAAAAGGCAATTCTAACAAAGAAGAGGGAAGCTTGTTATAAAAATTTATACCAAGCCCAACTAATGAGTTATGGACCTTATGAAGCCGGTGAAAGGGAGCACGTAGTTGGTCCTTGTTTCTAGTGTTAATATTATGAATATCACTGTTTTTTGTGTATAAGTGTATATTTTGCCTAATATATATAAGATGTTGGAGAAGATGAATTGTGAGGCCACCGTGAGAATACCAATATTTAAAAAAAAATCTCTCAGAGTAACTCTAGCACCTAGCTGGTAAATTGCTCAAACAGCTCGTTTTTGAAGAACAAATATATTTTGAATATCAGCGGCTTTGCCCCACAGCAGAATGCCGTAAGACATGATGCTATGAAAATAACTGAAATAGACTAGCCGAGCTGTATCAACGTCAGTGTATTGTCTTACTTTCCTGACGGCATAGGCGGCCGAACTGAGCCTTCCCGCTAGGCATGATATATGTGATCCCCACTGAAGCTTGGCATCAACTGTTATGCCTAGAAATACTGCCGAGTCTACAGTTTAAAGCACCTCTTTATCTAAGACGATGTTGGCGAACTATACACATTTCGTTTTCTTGGCATTGAGAACTAGGTTATTTGTGGTAAACCAATCTGTAACCATTGATAGTGTACTGTTTACGTCGTCAAAATCTTGTCTATTCCTGTCTACTTTAAAGATAAGAGAGGTATCATCAGCAAATAGTACAATGTCACAGATACCCTTTAAATAGAATGGTAAGTCATTGTCATATACCCCAACAATAAAAATGGGCCCAGTATAGAGCCTTGAGGTACACCTAACTGAACTGGTAGTCCGGAAAATTTCACACCATTAACATCTACACATTGGTGCCTATTATGTAAATATGAATTTAATACGTTAAGAGTTTCGTTTTGAATACCGTTATAAATTAGTTTACGCAAAAACGTGTCATGGTGCACGCAATCAAAGGCTTTGGAGAGATCACAAAAAATCCTAATAGCATTTTGCGAGCTCTCCTATGCGTTAAATATGTGTTTCTGCAGAGCAACACCCGCATCTGTAATCGAACGACCTTTGTAAAGCCATATTGTTCATCACGAAGGAGGCTATTTAAATTAAAATGTCTTAGCGAGAAGAAAATTATAAAGTTTTTTCCTGTTTAAAAAAACTAGTGTAGATCTGCACAGTAACTGTTGTTTATATTACTCAAATATCATTAAATTCACGTTTACTTTAAACTTGCAAATGTGCTACGAAATACTACGTAACCCACATTATGCTGATAAACTAGAAAAATAAGTTCTGACCTCAAAGCAGGTGGAAGCCAGAGAACCGCCTAACTCCAAGTAAACGTGCTCCATATATGAGAAGCCTAAAAACTTACACGTTAAACAGGAAGTTGCTACATATTGGAAATGGTTTGATACAATATTGTGCTTCATCGCTATCATTATTATTATTACCTGCAATTATTTAGGTTTTTAATTTGCGCTTTGTACTCCTTGTTTGTTTGTGAATATACGCGTGGCGTTTTACTATAGTGTCGAGGAGGAGAGTGAATCCAAATGTGTCAATAACGTATCACGAATATTGTAATACCTTTGGTAGTCTTGCTAGCCAAACAAAGGGAGACAATGTTAGTGATGGTCAAAATGATAATTTCAAAAACAAATAAAAAAAGTTATTTATAATAACGAAATCATAGCACTCAAATTAATTATCTTTCTATTATCTATGCTTCATTAGTGCTAAAACTTATCGCCTTTAACCCAGTCCTACAAAGAGCTATTTAAACCGGTACAAAGGTAGAATCGTTTCGAAAATTTTCATCCAAAGAAAAGTTACCTTCAGGGCTTTAGCAATGTCTTTTATGTAGCAATCACAGGCGTTCGACAAACTTTACGTTCCTTTTGAATACGTACAATTACGGTCAATAACTCGTTGTGAAATTGATTTTGAGTAGTGCTGTTTAAGTATCGATTTGGTGTTACTATTGATTCGTGGGTTTATCGATACTTTTTGTTATTTTGCTAGTCTAATTTTGTAAAGGGTTTGCGTCAATTAGACTCAACAAAAACCACCAAAGGTTTATTTGATATTCCAGAGAAAACTCTTTATAAAATATACTGATTATTTAGCTAAATAACGAATGATACTTAACTTGAGGATTGTAAATACAATATGATATCTTTAACCGCTGTTTTTATTTTCAGTGTACATCCATTATGAAATACCTATACAGAACTAAGTAAAACTCAGCCTTATTTTAAAGAAACCTGAAGAGTGTTTTTTATGTTCTTGTAAATACGACTGATAAGTAAAAAAAAATACTTGGAAAATCTCAAAACACAATTTACTATTATTATGAATATAAGTTAACATTATTAAAAATACTTGTAAAAAATAATTTATCGAATCGATTTGCCATGTGAACTGGACATCACTACTCAGTCACTTCGCGGAAATAGGTGTTAGTATTACAGTACCTACGCATTTTACGTAAAGACTTTTATGAAGGCAATGAAACGCCGCAAGATTTCAGAGTTATGATTCATTTTCTGCTGCGTCCCAAAGCATTTGGCAAAGTACAGTCAGCAGTTCTTCAATGAGGATGATAACTTTAGGGCATCCATCTTCTTGTGGCATTCTCTCCCTTTTATTAAGGTGCGTCGAGGAAGTCAGTGTTTTGCAATACGGTGTTTTTAATAAGATGATACCGCATTGTCGTATTTTGTTTAAGAGAATATGTTCAGACGATTTGTTATAATTTTGGCGAAGACCTTACTTGAAAGTTGTCACAGTTATTATTTATTTATTAAAATGTTTCGTACACAAAAAAGGTACAAAGGCGGTCATAAGATGGCAGGTGTTTTGGTCGAGAGGATTACTGATGATGTAAGGACTATTGATGATGGAGATTTCCTCTTTATTTTATTTCAAGAAAAAAAAAATCCACCTACTATCGTTAAAATCATATCCAAGAATAACAGCGATGAAAGACATGTTACAAAAGTCCACGTCACGTCATTCTCGAAGTTCAGTTGTTTCAAGCAATAGAATAAGTTACAAAACTCAAAATTGTTTCAAACCAGCCAGTTTGAAATCACTGCTCAACATATTCAAGAAAAGTACATAAGAATCTCAAACTGCAATCGTGTAAGTCGTGAAAAGTTACTTCGGGTACTTTAAAGTGCCATTAGATAATCCGTTGTCAAAGTAGGCTTTACAAATTGTGCAGTACATAGGTAGTTGAGAGAACATGGATTTCTTTTAGTCAGATCAGGTTGAAAGTTTATTTTTGGCCTTAGTTTTGGGTTCACCAGCACTGTGTTACATTTTTTTAATAGACTGTTAGATATTTGTATAATAGAACAGATTTACTGATTGTAAATGTAAAACGGAGTAGATACAAATAGGCATTTTTTTTCATTTAAAAAGTTATCGGCCGTTACCAATTACTATCCATAGTTAGTTAATTGGGGACGAAGTCGGCACAACGATATCAGGTCTCGTGGACCCTGGCTGTTACCTTGATGTGCCTATGTCGCTTCCTCGACACCTTTCCATTCTACCTATTTCGATAGATTTAGCTGCAGTATGCAATTAGTGTTCGAGAATTATGTTATGATGAAGGGATGAAGAGAGCGTTTATGAGGGATAGATTGGTAGTATTAGTAAGTCGTTATCGATGGCCATAGTGACCTCTATGTAAAAGTTTATTCTAGTCTTGTAGTTGATGTTTGAACGTTTTCACTAAGGAATATTTTTTCACCCATAAAATTACAGTGTTGAACACTTGTTTTAACAATGTATCCTATAATGTTATCGCTTTAAAAAAAACTTTTCAACCCCCATCCAATAGCCTACAGCACATAATTACGTCAACCTTCCGAACGCAGCCACATCTTTATTAACCCTAAAATGTTTACGTGGAAAATTATTTTACGCCGAGCGAGGTGTGTTTAAAAAAATATAGCAAAAACGCCGCCTGGGGACGGATAGCCGGAAATAAAAAGGTCGTCACTGTAAAGCTACGGATGTCTGCTAATAAAGGAAGCGGGAATCAGACGGTGTTGCACAGAAAGAGCGGTTTTATTATTATGTCGCTAATGTTGGAGTTATATTACATTTTTCTGCCGTGATACGCCAGGTAGGTTATTGTTTTTGTCGTGTGACTATGTAATTTTTATTATAACATGTAAATGCTGTTTTATGGATACATGTTTTTGTGAGAGCTGTGGTGTTTTTGTTTTAAGGGAGTTTGGTCCAATCTTTATTGATATTAAACTATACAATGGTACTAAGTGAAATATGTTACAAATATAATAATATAATATGGGACAACATCCACACAAGGTCTTCTGGTCCCGAACTAGGCAGAGCCTGTACTACGGTAACCTGATGACTGATATACATACTTATATACATATACACACCCAGACACAGGTCAAACAGACATGTTCATGCACACAAATGTTTGACTTGTCCGGGGATCGAACCCGGGACCAAGTGCTCAGAAGGCAGGGTCGCTACCAACTGCGCCAACCGGTCAGTCAAAAAGGAAAAAAAAATAAAGGAAATTAAAGCAATAGCCACCAGTAATACTATCTTGTGACCTTCGCCGTAATCAATCCTTTGTACGCCACAATAGGCGGCTGAACATGTTAGAGCTTTCTGTATCCCATTACTGTCCTGCATGCAATGTATCATGTACACCATGTTTAAACAAATAGTACAAAACTTCTGACCTAAAACACACTTCTCAGAATACCTGACCAACGTCACCTATCAAGTTATGAACAGTGACGTCACCCAACACCAAAATATGTGTCTTTAATCCACTAAACTCAAACCCGTGATGCTGCGGATTTCTACTCGGGAATTTACGAATTTCAGTCCTCTCTGAAAATTTGCTTAGCGAGCCTTATAATAGAATCATGGCCGATCTTACTGCGTCCAGACAAAATTGTTTTGACCTGGTTGGCTTGTATTTGGGTGGATTTTGCGGGAATATATTTGGAGGGTTTTAGTTTTCTTGCTATTTCTAGTTTTGTTGTTTGTTTGTGCATGTGGCTACTGTTGTGGAAAAACGGTTGCTAGTTTGTTTTAATCAAATTCTGTTAACCCTTTGTCTTAACCATATGAATTTTTATTTTTAGTTCTTTCTTTTTTTCATTTTCTTTCTAAATATGTACTGTATATTAAACATAGCAGACATCACGCCTGAAATCCCCGAAAGGCTAAGCAGAGGTGTACCTAGACTACACCCACGTTTCGCTTGTAATATGAGCCCGTTCATATAGTATGATAATGATAAACGACTACACAACGTCACACAGGTTGGTCAATTCGCGTCTTAAGCCATTTTCCACTCACTTTCAAATCCCAACAGCAATATCCTTCAACCTCCCTCAATATTCTAAAAATAATACACAAGCAATATACCTAAAATTTCTCCACTTAATGCATTCTTCGAAACTTAGGTAGTAGCAGTACAGTAACCCGATAAAGTTAAAACGCTTGAGCGAGCGAACAAAATTGATTCCGCACGGGACCCCCGCAATCCGGTCGGATATATTGTGTTAAATCACACGTACTGAGGTACTGTTGGATGTAAATAAAATGGGCATACTGGATTTTTAAGTACACAGTATTGTATGCAATACTGTCCTATTGACTGTTGAAGATGTTCCGACTTGCAATTTTATTGTATATTGGGTTTGTTGCAAGGATATCTATGGTTTGTTGTTTACTGCTATAGTAGATATTATGTTTTGTTTATTTTGAATTGCAAAGCTACGGATTCCTAGAAGAGTGATGGCCGCCACATATAGTCTGACCGGCGAATGACGTCTCTGAAAGGTTTTTTAATGAAAGTAAATTGTTGTGTCTTACTAGAGTGCATTTTTTGACACCGTAAAGTCATACTCCGCTGCCTGCCATCATTTGCATGACAGCCGTCAATGCGGCCGTTATGTGACGGCCACCGCTCTTCTAGGAAACCATAGTTTTAGTAAATGTAGTGAGGAAGGCAAATATAAAACTACAATATATATAGTTTTTAGAAGGGCATATTTGCCTTCCTCAAACCAAGGTTTTTTGCTAGTTGTATCACAAATCTATTATAATTGACTCGTGTCTGAGAGCTCTTATCTCACAAGTAGGTATACATAGAATTTAGTTGTAGACGTATTCAATTATGTATGTTAAAGTTCTATTCAGAATGATAAAATAAAAATCAAGAAATGGCTGACTGAATCATGGTAATGTGTTTTCAATTTGAATTGAGCTTTTCAGAAAAATCCTTTAAGAATATTTTTACATTTGCAACGATTTTATATTTACAGCAATAAATCTGTATGCGCTTATTGGATTTAATCAAGTGATAGTGAATACTACATTTAAAGCTCTTAAATCGGCTTTATTTCAATTTACTGACTATTTTATACAGGATGAAATTGAAAACTTTCGCCAACTCCAAATAGGAGGTTATGTAACTGTTACAAAATCACTATAAATTGTCATTTACCAATTCAAAATTCCTGAAAACAATCGTGTAATTATCATCTAGATAGTGAAAACTAAGTTATTGCTTTCAAGTAGACACGAATTACCGCAGTTCCAGTAAAACAAAAGCTATCAAAACAATTAAGAAAATTAGCGTTCATTTCCCTAATTTTGACCGTTCCTACAAAAAAAAAAGGCGAGCGACGACGTTGCCAAATCGCTTGCCTACGCGCACGTATGCGCATCCCTTTCCTTCCTCTCGGCCGAATAACATGCTCTAAATTTTCTTTAGAACACATTGAATTATATATTTTAATTTGGCGCACCTATTCAATTTCATCCTGTATACGATAGTGAACGTATATATTACATACACGATTTATCTCATTGAACGAAGCTTTAAATGTGAAATCATTTCGAAAATATAGTGTGTCTGTGGTACAATAATCCTCTTGTATGACAAATAATCCGCTGTAACTAGGCTCACTGTTCAGAAAGGAGTACAATGCAGACCTCATTAAAATTAAGCTCTCGAATCGATACCTTTTTTTTTTGAGGGTGGGAAATCATCAAATAACTTCGCCCGCTCTGGGCGGAGCGGGAGGGCGTGTCAGACTCTTACTAACTAAAACCCACCCGTGTTCCTTCAATTGCCTGTGCCAGGGGCCACGGTAACCCTTTCGGACTTTCCCGCAACCCTGGCGCCTGGCATCAGCCCTACTGGACCCCGTCGTTGGTGCTGACATCTCTTTGAGGCGCGCGTGAAACACAACGCGCCGTCGACCCGGGCCTGGTCCTTATCGGACGGCGAGCTACCCTTTGCTCGCCGTCCGCAAGCCCACGCCTACGGTGGCTGGGAATCGGCTTGCGATTTCCGACGCCCAGGGTGTCTCCTGCGACGGCTAGGGGCGTGAGGGTGCGAGTTTTGCGTCTCCCTCACGCGTTCCGCCTCCTCCTTTGCGAGCATTACTGCTTAGCAGAAGGAGGAGACGGCTTCCCAAGCCCTCTTGCTCCGTACCATGGCCTGAACCAGGGTCCGGCGCGAGAGATCGCCACCGCCAATCGCCTGCACGAGGACGCGGCGGTGCTCCGCCCAAGCCGGGCAGACCTCCACCGTGTCCTCCGGGCGATCCGCACAATGGGCGTTTCCTCCCGCCTTATCCGGAACAGGAACCTACCGAAACAACCGTGTCCGGTGAGGATCGACTCGATACCTACGAATGAAATTAAAAAAAGTCAGGTTATAACTATACCATTCAGTGCCATAGGGTATAATTATATACTTTTTGTTCAAACAAGTTTCCCACGGTTGGATTCGCGTGTAGAAGCTTGTTTTTAATAACCGAACAAAGCCTCATCGTACACTGCAGTGCAAGTACAGCGGAGCGTATCATCTGGCGTATCGGTCGGTGCGAAGATGCAATTGTTCCGGCTGGCGTGCCCACTAACTAGGTTGGCCTTCATTACTACATGCCATGTTATCGTGCACCTATATGTATCACATGTGACCTGTGTTTATTGACGTCGCGTTTCAGTGTAATTATTATGCGGTTTGTTTTATTGCAATCGAGTGTAATGTACAATTACGTGGGAATGTACGCCCATTTAATTATTTATACTTAAACGTGTGCATGAATACGATGCGTTTATTAAATTCCGATGTTAATTTAATTTGATTTTGTATTAAAACGTTTGATGAGTGTTTATGCGGATCAGCTTAATATGTGTTTAATTTCATTTATCCTAGTATAAAATGTTTTGAATAGACTTTTATAAGCGTTATTTGGGTTAGGGTTGGGTAGAGATTATAACCTATTTTTGGTATAATAACGAGACCAACCTTCATTAAGAATAAGAATAGCAGAGAAAAAGAAGCAGGACTCATGTAGACAAATATACAAAATGTGTTAACGTAAAAATCCCCTAATGATTAATTCTATCTGAATGATATTGTTTCATTAATGTGGATACCTCTCCTACAATACTGATATTCAGAATAAAGAATGATTGTTAATATAACGTTAGAATAAACACTGTAAAGATGATTCGTTTAGGTTATACCCGTAGCGAGGTTTCCTTTAATTGCGTAATATTCAACACAATTTCTTCTTCAGTGGCTTCCCAATCATTCCGTTCAAGCGTGATTGTTGTCCCATGACCCATACCTATTCTTTCGATGCTGAAAATTAAAGTTAATGTAATTCCGGAGTAGTAGACGCTTACGTAAAACAAATTCATACTGATACTTAATTCAAGAAGCACTAAAAGCATACCGCCACTTATTTGCGACAACAAACAGTAATATCCCATAGTACGCCGTCGGATCTCAGGACCACGTTTCGGCACCACGTTTCCGAAACCACGGAACGCGATTAAGTCCACTCCAACACAACACTATTACAACAAACTATAGAACCGACGCGAGCCGGCTTCGTCCGCTCTAAACCGGTTAAGACCGCTCTAGACCGGTTCCGTCCGGAAATGTTCTTTACTACTTGTTAATGTAATCGGGCGCCACAAATTCAATCGGCTCTCGTGCGGGGGATTTTTTTAATCAGATTTTTATGTCGCGCTAGATTTTAATGATGTTAATGGTGATCGGGGTAATGATAATATCGGGGTAAATGCAGCGGGATTTTATGGTGTTGCCGGTTGAATATTTACTGGAAATTGTTTTATGAAGTTGCAACTTTTATTAACTTTACTAAGGCAAGTATTTTTTACTCAATGTAATACGAAATATTTTTAATGAAGTTAAAGTACGTTTATTGAAATCAAAATCGATTGATCAATGTTATTTTGAGATTTTTTAAAACGTACGCTAAATATTTAATTCTTATGCAGCCTTAGTTGTCGACCACACTATTTTAAACCACAATGTCAAACCAAACGATACCATCGACCAACCGATTTCATACTATAATCCCACCAAAACTATTCTCAACGTAACAATTCTACCAACAAAAGCGTCTGTAATTTCGTTCGTTTCCACTTTTTCCTCAATGTCCATCAAAAAGGTCAACTCATTAGTCACGTCACTATTTCTTTATTCGATTCCCGATCCTTTTTAACCGAGCGTACATAATTATGTTTTTTGTTCTTACCTGTACCTATGTGAGTAGTTAATAGAGGCGTGCTAGCTTTCTGTACGAGGTTATTCGAACGTTTATTTGGTGTTGAGTTGTCGCTCTACTAAATGGTACTTTTTCTAGATGGTGTACGTATGATACAGTCAGCCTCAAAAGGATGTATACGTTGACAACATTTCATTTGATTGTCTACAATTTGTGTTCCATAATATTGTATCATTGTGTAGCTACAATTAAGTACTCAATGTGTAATTATTTTTGTGGCTAAACATTGATACAATTTATGGAACAAAGATTGTAGACAATTAAATTAATTCTTGTCGATATATAATTGTATAGATCTTCTTGAGGTTGATTCTACAAGTCGTGAAACGAAATACGCAAGACACCTTGTAGAAGCTTCTTACCACAAACAGGTCTTCGTTTTGGGTCCAGATAATGTCGTCATAGAGCCATAGAGGAACAGGGTGTAAAGTTCACTCATACCTCTATAGAAAAGGGAGGATCCTCCGACCAGACGGGGGTCGTGTGTCTGGTGGGCAACTGCCTAACGATTGATGTCGGGAAGTTGTTTATATGCGTTTTGGGTCCAGATAATGTCGTCATAGAGCCATAGAGGAACAGGGTGTAAAGTTCACTCATACCTCTATAGAAAAGGGAGGATCCTCCGACCAGACGGGGGTCGTGTCTGGTGGGCAACTGCCTAACGATTGATGTCGGGAAGTTGTTTATATGCTAGTCGCGCGGTAAACTCTGCTTGCGCGATTCAGGATTTGCGTGACGTCAGTATGACGCGCAGTTCGCATGTGGCGATGTAAATACCGCTACAGACACAAAGTTTTCATTGCTTATTTCGCTTTAATAATAATCCCAACATCGATGCAGAAGCATATTGATGAAACATCAAAGATTTTACAGGCCGGTTAAGGAAAACTTTTTATTCTGCCAATTGCTGAAACGTGGCATTATTTTGAATCATTTTTCAAAATTGCCGCTTTATAACAAAACCTCGAGAAAGCTTATAAAACCTTTAAATAAGTCTAGTTAAACATTTTTTAATCAACTCTTTTCTCTTTAAATCAAAATTCTTTTACAAAGCCGCCCGTTCGCTCTGAAATCCAAAGATTTAAACTTGACAGTATTATTCTGGTAAAATTAAAAGTTAACGCCGTCTGGCGTCCAATGACTTAATGGTATTTCAGTGTTTGCGTTTCGTTTCCGTTTTCACTTTTAATCTGAGCGCAGCCCTCGGATTGAGTCATTTTACACTTACTCAATGGTGGAGTTCATTTCTTTTTGTGTAAAATGAGGCTTTAATAATTTTGAAAGCTCAGATCACAAGGGGGATCTAGGAGAGTTTAATAAGGTATTGTGTTGTTGGATTTGTATTAAATTGTGAGGTAAGTAGGTGATAAGAGAGATACGGGAGGTGGTTCATGTTTCATGTGCGAAGGTGGGAACTTTTTGGGAAAGAGGTCGTTGCTGTTGATCGACTTTTTCTAAAGGATTTTTTGAGTTTTTATCTAAGCTCTGGTGCTTTTAGGGAAACCTTTTCAAAAAAGTCTATAAACTTTTTAATTAAAAACTCATTGATTTTTCAAACTCAGTGAATTATAATAATAATTTATTTCACATGGACTCTCCACCATCATCGGCAGCTAATACTATTCTGCTTAATCTCATTGGAAATATCCTAATCGTATTTGATTTAATTATTTTAATCCTTATACTATCAATATGCAGTGTGTCGTTTTGCATCCTCGTCAAATTTCAGGAGGCTGTTATGAAAGACATAAATAATCAAATAAAATTACGACACCTGCTCAATAATTAATACATAGTTGTTTTTTAGATATTTAAGTTAACACGACTATGTCGCTGTGTGCGTGCGTAACAGTTACAGCGCAGTTACAGGGCGGTATCACACGGGCCCTACACATGCCACCGATTTATGAAAATTATAAAAGAAAAAAAAACCTACTTATTTAATTATTGATTCGTGTCGAGAATCAATAGCATAGTTACTGCCTCGAATTTGAAGAGGATGCAAAACGACAGCTTGTATATACTACCAACTCGCCTATTCATCTACCAACCCGCGCTAGGCCCGCGTGGTGGATTACGGCCCACTCCTTCTCACCGAGAAGAGGCCTGTGTCCCAGCAGTGAGAGCAATATAGGCTGATTATGCTACATATCTTTATTACATATCCACGTGCGAATAGTGCACGGTGCAATACCAATTTAGATATGGATACCTGAAACAAGGGGATTAAAAATGGCAATAGGTACCGAGTTCCCGACGCGAAGCAAAGTGTCAATCAAATTAAAAGGGTTACAATTCACGAATGAAAAAAGCAATTTATTTCGTATCGCCGAACCATCAAAGGGAACAGAATTAAAAAAGGAAAGACAAAATTTTGTCCAGACGCATTTTTCAATTCAATTAGTGTAGGTATTACCAGCGATTTTGAATTGTCAAAGGTATCTAGTCCGTTTGTTTTTAGTTGATTTCATTGGTCTGGTACGGTTTTATTATTTTATTCGTAGAGCAGTGGTGGCCCAGACTTACGAGTTGCAGGTCCTGGGTTCGAACCCGGGCAGGCGCTTTACTTTGTGTTAATAATTTCATCACCACTGCTCTCAAAACGGTGAAGGAAAACATCGTGAGGAAACCGGCATATCCTAGAACCAAAAATTCGAAGACATGTGACATCCACCAACCCGCACTGGGCCCGCGTGGTGGGTTGTAGTCCGCTCCCTCTCGAAGAGAGAAGACCTGTGACCCAGCAGTGGGAACATTATAGACTAATTATGCTTATGATTTTATTCGTTAACTATAAACTTCACAAATTGGCTGGTTGCGGGTGGACGTGAGTAGCCGAAGATTGAGTAAAATGACGTGCAATTAGCTTGACAGGCCAAAAAAACGCAGCAGCAGGAAAAGGCCTATGTCCGCAGTAGACTGATGATGATAATAATGTGATGTGAAGTTTGTTTAGAATTCTTGTTGTTAATATAGGTTAGTGTACCTAGCTTTTCACAATATTAGTTTATTAGTAAACATATTTGTACGACACATCAGTGATAAATTCCCTTTATCCATCACTGTACATCGAGTGTCCTAATGTACAGGAGCCACCAGATACCAACACGAAGAAACGAAGCAACCTATTTTCCCAGCATCTAAAGATATCTGTCCTACTTGATGTTACTAGGTCAGCCTATGTCTTCTACTCTGCATTTTATTCACTGCTTACCATCTGAAACAAAATGATCCTATTCAACATATTTTCAAGTTGAAGTTAGTAACTGTAAATCTAACAGTTTGAAATATTTTGTTCATTAATAGGAGAAAACAAGTCACAAGACAATTACATTAGAAAGCCTTCATCCATGATGAGATAGCAAAAAGCTAAACGTAGAAGACCAAAATCTCTTGTAACATTATTTACGAATTTAACTGGACAAAATACACCTTACAAGTTCGTTAATATTAATTCCGATGGAGCATGTAGATCGCCCCGTACGATACAACAAGTCCTAAGCACCCAGAGCTTTAATAACTTTGGACGCAACCCCACACGAGCGCTCATCGAAAATTATGAAAACGTAATTATGTTTCGTCCCAATAGTGATTAATTAATTGATAACTTGTTACGCGTGTAATATTTATGGCTTGATTAGGTTCTTGAGTATGTAATTGTAATTTAGGTGGGGTAAGTGGAATGTTGAGTTGATGAGGCCCTGACATTTAATATGTGGTATTTATCGCAATTACTAGTGATTCGTGGCACACGTAACTATTTAAGATATTGAAAAATATCCCGACACAATAACCTGACGATCTAGTCCTGTTTGATAGGTTTTAGAATATAACAAAATAGAACCGAATAGAATAGAATACTCTTTATTGTGTACACCATAAAAATTACAGACATAAATGTAGAAATTTTACATAGGGTGACACAATGAGCGCGATTTTTAATAGGTGGAACATAAACACGGGCATAGATTGCGCAGAATTTAGGAGAAGTTATGGGCCATAATATGAGCTCATTATAACAATAAACTTATTTGAACAACATAACAGCGCATTCCATTTTCAAATGTGCTTACAGCACTGTCTTTCCCCACACAACCAACAAATGTCAAGCATATTCAACCCTCCCCTTATTCTTCACACACACTCAAAAAATCACAATCATAATAAGAAAGAACACACTTCCCCCATTCAGGTCCAATATATTGGCGTGACGTAAGCCAAATCTGCGGCATATGGCCCGAGTCTCCCACACATGCACATGGTTTGTTCTCTTTGTTCAAATATAATAATAGAATGACTCGCAACATTCGCGAATAAGATGTGTAGTAGAAATCTCATTCGTAATAGTGCCCTTCGCTCTAGTGTTGTGATTTTATCGATAGAGATATGAGATAAATGTTATAGTTGAGCTGGGGTTGTTGTGGGTGGCTATGTAGTTTTTAGAGGAGGCTATTTTCTCTTTCTTTCGTAGGTGTAGTAAAAGAGAAATAGAAGATTTAATTGAGAGGCAACTATAATCAAATACAACACCAAAATTGTCATGCTGTCGTAATATTTCTTAGACGTAATAATAATGTTGAAGTTGACATTGAAAGCGTTGGGAAAACATTTAGAAGACTGCGATTATGGTCGAAAAATACTAAGCCAAGTCAAATAAAATTAAATACGCCATTCTCACATTAATTACTTACGAAAGAAGATACTCACCTCCTCATTTCTGTCTAATAAATTAAAATAACACCCTCAATCAATAAATTCCACTAATTGCAAAATTCGCATTCTTAAAAGGAGCCTAAAAATTCGCTTGCAAATCAGAGCTCGCTTGGACCGACCAATCAAACTTAACGATTCAATTAAAACGAGAGGTAACAGATAGAGGGTAGGCCAATGAAATCCTTATATCACGGCCAAACGTGAGACATAAATAACGCCAATATTTGTAACTAGCTTTTGAAGGCGAATTCGTTCGCGTGAATTTCTGGATTCGGAAAAATGATGTATGGTGCAGAACTTGTGGGGTTATTGTCTATGATGTGTCTACGTTTGTTTGTTTTTATTATTTGCTTTCTATTCTATGCCCGTTTAGTTTATTGATATTTGGCCAGTACTTTCACTTGATTTGATACAGTTGAGTTGAATTAGTGCTTACAATTTCATCAAAAACATTAATGTTGGATTATTATTTTGTAAATGATATCTACAAGTAGGCTACATTATATCGCAGCATCTCGTGTATAGCTGTCCAACTAACTTAACTTTTATTGATTTTCTTCCATTCTCCGTTTGTTATTTACAGACACACCGACCTCATCTTCGATATCGAGATTCACCCACAAATTACCCTCACTAAAATTCGTTCTCACGCCTCGGTTCGAATTGATACATTACAGGCGGATAAAAATATTTTTCTAACGTAAGAACCTGTTGCTCTGATACGAGACCCTAAGCCTGGCAGCGTGTTTTCCTTGGCCAAACCGCTCAGATATCTTGCCACGATCAATTTCGTTCACTTCACTGGTATATGAGTGGGCAAATTTTTGGGGAAATCGAGGAGGTCTCATAAACCGGTTCTCATGGTGACTTGTGCTTTTAATATTAGTGTATTTGGTAATGTGATTGAAGATGAAGATATTAGAGGTAAGGTTTAGATGGAAGCTGATGACATACCTGAAACAATACAAAAAATAAGGTTAGTTACAAATAAAGAGTATATCACTGCAATCGATTCGATCGAATATTTGTAAGAAAATAAAAGTATTTTCGGGTTTGCTTAGCAGAAATAACATTAGCAGCTAACAAATAATCGAATTAGATAAACAATTAAAGTCCTAAATTGTGAGTTTAGATGCCATTCAGAAGTCCAGGCCCTTTAGCAATCAAAAGTAAACGCAGACGTTATTCAGAACGAAAACGCTTCACTCTCAGAGCTTTGAAACAACGAAATGTACTTACTAAGAGAAAGCGCTTTTAGACCTACCAATTTTAAGGAGCAATTTAAAAGGTATGCCTAGTAGGGCTTTATAGGTACTATTTTGCCTTATTACATAAAATAAATTAACATCCAGCGCGAAGGTATTTCAATGAGCGAAGTTGTTCTCATACATCACCGGCGAGTCACAACATTGCCCGGAGACTCCACAAATTGCCGCTTCCACCGTTCCCATCCCGTTTCCGTTGCGATGCACTTCCTCTTTGCATTGGAAGGAATATGCGCAGTCTCTTTCACTCTTGCGGTGAGACCGTGATGGAACGGAATACTTTGATGAGCGTATTAAGGAATAATAACTTTGTTCCGGTGAAATATCGAATTGGATTTACTTTGTGTACGTTCTCGTTTCTTATAAACTGTAGCGAGAGAGCATCGTGGAGGTTCTGTTTGGTGCTGACTGATATAGAACGGAAGGATGTAAAATTTAACTTGTTTTTGGAACACAACGTGATGTGGATACTGTGTTACGACGCAAAGCATTAAGTTGGTTGAGTTGTAGGTACTTATTGGTTAGATGTAAGAGCCAAAGCCATGATGAATCTGATATAGAAATTATGATAACTAGGTGATAAGTAGTTTTACAGTAATAGATATTATGTAGGTTTTTAGATGTAAGGTGAGCTTATCAGCATGTAGCTTGTAAATTACACGATTTAGAAATCTGCGTGATATATAACCACCCCAAGAGCAAAAATAAAATCTGCGTAACACTCGTACATGGCTTATTTCTCAAAAATTACCAATTGCTACGTTATTTTCGACAATCGATTTGTGTCAAACGAGTGTGGCAGGTAAAAATCGGTATGCTCGCGTCGCTAGGGGCGAGCCGTGCCGGCGGTAATCCTATCGCGTCGGGTGCCCCGCCATGCCACCGCAAACATTAAAAAAAGGGCGAAAATGACATTTCCAATTTTCTACTGTTGCTCCGGGGCAAATTCATTTTATTTGTAGGCTCGGATTTTGCCCGTCATGCGCGCGAGAATTGGTCCCTGCCATCTAGTTGGCAATATTTCATTCGCATCAAAGGAATTCTCACCCCCAACGCCTAGTACCGAGACTTTATTAACGAATAATTCGAACTTCCTCGAAAAAGGAATTTCTTAAGAAAATTAAAGAATTTACCCCGCTTTTTGATTCCACTCCTTTTTTCTAGGCAAAGTAAAATATAAATGAGTCGAGTAGGTACCTTCTTTTGAAATTTGAATATTTCGTTTGGAATGCGAATGTTCCCTATAAAGTTTATTAAGAAATTATCCGGAACGTGGACTTTAAAAATATTTGTAGACCGTTATTTGATAAAAATGGTCAGAGTAATTTGATTTGGCTCATTAATTTTTAATTAGTGAGCAAACTTTTTGTAACTGCCAAATTTTTGACGCCTTTGTTTAAAACTATTGCTGAGAATTTTTTAATTAAGTGAAACGAAATGAAATGGAGTGTTTACCACTAAAGAAATTGTAGCTGGCTTTATAAAGTTCTTGACTTTGTTTTAATTTTATTTGGAAAAAATCAGTTAGCTCGTAATTACGACTTGAACGAGTAAACAACAGTCAATAGGTATTTTCGTACATCTTTTGTTCGGTATCCATGCGACTGCAATTTTTATAAAGTTCCTTTACAAAAACTGAGTGAGAATTTGAATGAGCTCCAAAGAAAGAATGAGTAATGTTGAATACTGAAAAATACTTAAGTATCAGCATAAATCATCTGTAACAAAGAAATCGAGTTGCAGGAAAAACTAAGAAGATCGTGTGAAATGGAATGCTTATGGTATTTACGGGTAAAAGAAAGATACCGGTATTACTCTTAAATATACTGGTACTTAGGGATCGAAAAAGAGATTTTTATTATGAGAAATGCTTTCCAGACGAACTCGTCAGTCGTAAATAATTTCAAATGACATTCAAATGAGTCATCCAATGTAACATCTATTGGTTGTTGTTGTTATGATGAAGTTTTGTTTTGCTGAGCTGCAAGAGAAGGATGTTATCTTCATAAAAATAATCTGAATATTTAACTAAATTATCTTTGTGTGTGATAAGGATTTTTTGTTTGTTTTAAGAAAATTTAAAAGACTGCTTTAAAATTAACAAGCAAATTACAGAAATCCCCAGACACGTGCATACTACCGAACCCTGCACCATCTAAACATGTTTGTCTCACCTAAACCTAAACAATCGGCTCACAAACAACATTTGCCACCCCCAGAAAATGAATGACGAAGCTTGTCACACGAATAGATTCATGTAAAATTCATGGCAATGCCGTCTTCGCCTCGCCGTGGTTCTCCGAGCGCGAATTTGCTATAAAATTACTCAGAATCTAATCATGTTGACGCCTCGTTGGATTAGTGGCTTCGAAGTCTTGGCTTCCATTCATTGGAAGGAACATCCCGAGATTTTCTTGCCGATAAATCTAAAGGGAGATAGTGGTTGATTGTTGATGCAGTTGGGGTTTTTTGTGAGTTTATTCAAGTTAGGTTTACGAGAATACTGTATCGTACATAATGTTTCTAGTACTGTTGATGGTAACCAACAACATTATTATTGGAAAGAAGTTCTATAGCGGAGCTAGCGGCAGGAGTACAATTTTTGAATATTGTTACGATAAAGGGTTTGTGCCCTTCATACACCTTTTTATTATATATAATAGAAGAGAGAGAGAGAGAGAGTGAGAGACAGATAGTTTTCGAGGGTGCTGAAGCCAATAGTGATGTCTAAATGAAAGTTCAAGATGGCACTGCGAAAATTTAAAAAAAAATCATCTTGGGTGTCGTTTTCATGGTTTTTGAGGGTCCTCCAGCCAATAGCGAGTTCAACATGAAAATCAAAGATGGCGGCTCCGGAAATTTTAAAATTTTACGTCAATTTACAATTTTCGCAGCCGTCATCTTGGATTTTCATTTTGAACTTCGTTCCTGTCGGGGTCTCCCAACCCCACACGTCTTTTTAATGTAAATAAAGATATTAGATAGATAGCCATCGAAATATGTCGATTTTTGACAAGTTACTTTCAGAGAATTCACAGTTATTTTATTGAACAGAAATACCAAATTCAATACTGCTTAGAATCTATTTCCTACTACTTATATTGCATACACTCTATGTGAATGAAATGTGTTTATTATAGGTTTGTAAACTATCTTGGTGTCCTTATACGTGGCTATTTACCCACGTAGGTCATTCGCATTCTTTACGTTCACCTCTTTCTTAGTATTTTTATTTAACGATACCACATATTACTACTCTACAACTGGCCTGGTTAACCTTCATTATAAGATTGATTTGTTTCATAAGTTACGTGGGCTTTTCAATGTCTAGATTTATTCATTTATTAACGCAAGTATGAATCAGTTCCACAGTAAACTTCGCAGTAAGCATGTATATGAAACGAAACCAAAACAGTCTAATAATTCCTTTAACAAAACACGCATGGAAATAAATAAATGAAATAGACTTAAAATAAGACAAACGGACACGCTGTCCGTTTCTCACGTTCGTACAATGTTCTCGATTACAAACATCGACACATTGTGACGACCCAACGAACTGTGGCCGCTTATGTTCACCAAGTTTTTAATACCCAACACAGAATAATTCTATTCACATTTCCATCTGAGTTGCTTGCATGAATACGGCGAACGTGTTAAAAACATACTTTGAGTTTATGAAACCAGTCGTGATGGGAGACAGCAACTGGGCCAAACTCGCAGAATAGTTATATGAGATCCTAAAATTAAGTTCGAGTTAACACTACTGAGACTGTAGCTTGTAGCGGTATACTCGCTTTTAGGCAGTAATGAGTAAATAATTTTCTGAAAAAGGGAATGTTAGACAAAATGGATACCGTCAAGTAAAATATGTTTTTATCACGTAGTGTGTTTTTCATTTTAAAATGTGTTTTTCATCGTGTGTGTGCAGACTACGAATTGGCTATTCAAGTACTTAAAGTTCTACTATATATACTTAGCTTAGATTAAATATGTTAATACCACACGGAACAGTACAATTTAGAAGACTGCACAGTTTGCAAGAAAATAATGTAACAATATGTAAAAGATCCAACACAAAAGTTCAACTTCTTTTCAAGCGGTACAATTGTCATGCAAAAACAGCGTGTATAATATGAACGTAATACGATATATTTTATCATTGTGTGTCGTTGGAAAACGCGTCACGTGCTCTGAAATCGCCTACCAGTTCAACTCATATGAAAGAACAAATTAAACTCTGTACCTGCATCAATGAATAAAACCCATGCTTTCTATGGGTTCCCCAACGTTTCGAACAATGACGAGTGCTGGATTATTTTCCAAACCAATTTCGAGGTGCGTAGTGAATGGAATTTGTACCCTTTATGGAGGTTCGAATTCGATATAATAATGTTTAATATTTCCATGCGCGAACGTACAGTAACATTTTGTGAACCGATGGACAATAGTCGGAACCAAAAATACTCGAAATCCGATATATGCACGGAACAGATAAAAGAGAACAGATATATGCACAGAGCAGATTAAAGAGAACAGATATATGTAACATTGTATCTGTAAAACAATAGCAGGCCCGGGCAGTGATATTTTTGATGTACCAGTCATATTTGGAAATATCGAATATTTAAGCTGGTGTGAGGGTATTTTGTATGGAAGGTCCCTTTGATTTAACCCTTTTGTAAATATGTATGCGTTCATGGAGCAGTAATACCCTTTGAGTGTTGCACTATTATGTGAGCTTGTGAGGCTACTTATTGTTCAAAACTAAGGTTGGACTGGCCACATATCGTATTTACTTTAATTGGTCATTGCGGACATTTGTATCCTACCATTTCAGAGCTTGGCAATAAATCATTTGAAAAATTAGGATTCCGTTTCAACTCTAGAAAATCAGTTTAAAAATACTATCAAACCGAATCGTAGAAAAACTCAAATTATTTCATATTAGATACCACAAAACCCAATTTTTTACTAACCCCTGGTTTTTGTAAGTAGGCAACCCTAAAACATTATTGTTACAATTCCGACGAAGATCCAACGGTTGATTGGATCCGGTAGGGTTGTCTAAATTAACCACCCGCCCGAGAGGTGTCTTGCACCTCACCAGTTGAGAAATTGAATTTGCATTCACGGAGTTACAATTAGCTGACGGAATACTGGCCACCGAAGACATCCTGATATATAATTCAGATAGTAAAGTGATTGGTTCACAAAACGTTGTTTAGAAGGCTGGTCGGATCAGGCTCGATTTCCTGAATTATGAGTTTGGAATATCAGATTATTATTTAGGGATTGGACGTGAAAGGTGCTCGTGAATTGTTTAAGAATGTTGATGTTCATATCTGATCGTGCCTTTAGGGAATGATTAGGGTCTGTCGGAAATTTCAAATAGTAAGCGGATTGAATTACTTTCTGTGTTGATAAGCTTTTCAGTAAAGTATTGCATTTCAATAGTAAACTCAAAACTCAAACCAAACCTACTTAATATTCAAACCAAGTATCGAAAAGCACTGTAACAACTTTTTCAAAATCAACTTCTCCAAAATCTTCTGTGTAATCGATATTTTTCTCTCTATTCATCATGATACATGTGACTATATAATACTCGGATGCCGGATGCCCTTGTCTAACATTATACGCTAGTTAATTGGTAATCCACATACAAAGCAAATCAATTAAGGCCCAATAATTACAATCGGCAGTATTGAAGGCCTGTATGTACACACAGTATATGTTTACACCGGTATCAGTAATAGGGGTGTTTTACGATGTCTCAATAGATGTAGTTTTACGGATGAGATGTTACGTAAGGCTCTACCTATATGAGTGTAGTACTTGTAAGCACTTTCTTTAATTAATACAATATTATGTACAAATCATTATACTATAGTATATTTTACTTCTTTTTGTCCTATAGATTGCATTTGTTTTTTTTTTACTTTTGACGCTATTTGACACTAATATTCTACTTAAAGACACTCATACAAAGTGAACACATCATGCACAGAATCATTCAATTAGTTAATTGTATGCTTGAATGTAAAAAGCATGACTTATTTACTGTTACAAATTTGCAAAAACCCTTAAATTTTCTTTTGTGCAGTTTGTTCGCATTCTTAAATTTTTCGACCTTCTGACCTCGTAACCAAGTTCCGTTCGGTGCGTTCGAACTAAAACGGCGTAATTTGCACTTCGCGCGTAAAGGTCAGACGTAATTGCCAATTAATTACAAGTCGTCATGTCCTATGCGTAGTGTTTCGTAGTTTGTAATAATGAAGCAGTCATCCACGTGATAATTGATGTAGTTAGCGCTTGCAGCGCTTAATTACATGTCAGTTGGATTACGTAATTATTGTGTAGACTTTCTCGTACGTACGGTATGTGGGGGCCCGATGTCGTGTGTAGCTACACTAGCTGATTATTGGAAGTTGAGAATTGTTTGATATGATTAGGTTAATTAGTTCTGTTGTAGTTTAGTTATTTGAGATCTTTGTTATTATTAGCATGATTAAACTTGATTTAAATGGAGATGGATGGGAACTTTTAGTTATTTATGGATAACCAGGGGATGTAATAGAACATGCTTTTCGTATTGTGAAACTCATGGAAAGAATATCATATAATATTTAATCATCATAATCATACATAACGTTACCATACAGCCCAATATACAGCGTGGCGCTGCCATGGTGACCTTAATTTAACACACATATACGTTTTCACATTTTCGTTTCATGACAATTTTTTATTTCCATTAAACGTTATTATTTACAGATTTATTAAAGAATTTAGGAAATAGCATCTTAGAGCAACCTGTACTTAAAGAACTGTCGCGCAGCGGTCATTTCCCTCGGTCACGGATCATAACTTCGCATCAATGAAATTAAAACGAATAAGCAATACTATTAGGATGAAACAAATGCATAGAGTAGGCGAATTTAAGGAAATTTCCTTTGTTGGCGAGCAGCGCAGGCGACGCGCGCTTTTCCTTCCACCCACCCGCCGCACCGAACACGAATTCTTTTTTTGCTTTTCTAGTGCTAGTCGAACCCGTGTCCTTGACGCACTTATTTACACTAGTGCGCATAATTACGTCGCGAAAAAGACTCTTAGCTATTGTTTTATTTATTTCTTTTTGTGTAATTAGGATAGTAATTAGATCATGGTACTGCGATAAAGACACTTTGATTGGTTTTCGTTTTCTTATCTAGTAGGTACGTTTACACCTCTTGCGATACGGACGCATTTATTTGTGCTATTAGTGCTTGTGTAAACTTATGATCGTGATGGCAGTGATTAGTGATGACAGTTATTACTAATAGTAACAAGAGAGGGTGATGTGATAAGTGTTTGTACCACTTGCGCCGCTCGGTTTCTTTGATAATATGCCGTCAAAGAATCGGACCGATCACGAGTAGGTACAAGACGCGATGCGCGGTTGCCAGCCCGCGAACCGACACATTGCCGCTCCGAGTTAACGTAAGCGAGCTAGGTAAGTAATTTCATGAATGAATTTTTGCAAGGGTGATCCCAATTTTAATGACTTTTTTATTATTTAGTTTGTTTGAAAAATTTTTTTTTTCAGTTTACGTATTATTTTAACCTATCAATATTTATATGGTTAATGGGCACTAGCCCTACCCGTGTATTAAATTAAAGTCACCATTGTAGCGCCACGTTGTATAAATATATGCACTATTTACACATTTCCAGTCACAAAAATCTAAAATGAACTCGAGATTCAGTTCCTTAACTCCAGTTCAGTCGCATTTCTCGAAGCGGGGGCTTGTAGTAAATTTATGTACATATACTAAGATACCCCTAAGATACCGTATAAAATTGTAGGTCAAGACACGCAAATAAATACAGAGAGTGGATGTAAGAAGGATTTGTATAATGTTGAGCAAGGGTCAAAAGACAAGCCGAATCGGGTCACAAGCTTTGACTTGAGAGGCCGCGATGAAAGGTTTTACATACATTTAAACTCTATAAAGTAAATGTCAATTTGTTTGGAGATTTCATGTTTATTTTAGTGCTTTTAAATTTGTTGAGGGTTGTTTGAATTTAAAGCTGTGTGTACATATTTTGACTGGATAATAAATTAGATTTTATTGCAAAACTTAATTGATATACTTAATGTATGTTTATTCAATGCAGGTGTCAACGCTAACCAATAATAAAAATAAACGAAGTTTTCAAAATCGAAATTTAGCAATTCCCACGTTTTAACAGAAAGTTTTATTTATCACACTACCGTTTTGTTTTGATGTTTGGCTACTACCAGCTAAAAATATTACGGATGCAGCAAATAAATAATGAAGTAAATGACAAAAAAGGGCTTCGTAAAGACGAAAAAGTGAACGGCAGTAGACGATGTTGGGAACAAAAACACGCTAATGTAAGGCGTATTATCATGAATAATACAAAAATACAGTCGAGTATCATAAAGTGATGTTATAGAAGTAATGGGGGGAAAAGCGCCCCCGGGGGCGTAGGGTTCGTACTCGCGAAGATTCTGTTGGGAGAATTTTATCTAGATGTACCGAGTTTACAATCTTCACAATTGTACTAACAATTATACAAAACTACATACATTATTTATAAAAGTATTGTTTGTCAAACTTTTATTTAAAAGTCAAAGGGAAGTATTTGTTGGATTCCTTATTTTAACCAACATTCTTTTTCAGAACAGTAACAAATTCAATCTATTGTTAGTGTTTCACATAGGCTTGCACCAACTTCTATTTGATGATAAGTCATGACGTAATCTAAACGGAAACATTGAATGAAGTTATCCGTTGTATTCCCAGTACAAACCTTGATAATATTTTAAAGCGTATCCAGAAAATTTTTGTTCCTCACCCGTATCCATCTCTCAAGGGCCGTAAGTAAATTCAATCTGTAGGCCGCACTCCCAAATCACCTGAACACTCCACAGCGCGTATTAGGCTCGCGTATAAATCTAATTTGGATATATTTTCTTACATTTCAAAAGTTTCCACGTTGGAAATGAAAAGAAGATGGAGTGCGTCAGCGCCTTGTCATCGCGAAAAGTTGGGAGTATCGTGTGAAACAAATGGATTTGCTTTGGTTTTTGTTATCAAAAGATTTTTGCCTGTTGACGTACCTACTGCTTGTATTCTTTCTTAATAGATTACTTACATTATATTTATAAATACGACCATTCAAATAAAACAATGGGTCACAACTATTATTTATCCTTACCGTGTTCAACATAGTTAGTACATACCTCATACCATTTTAATTTTTTGTCTATTTTGTTAACCATGCTACTGATTTAGCCGGTGTTGGTTTACTTGTTGATATAATTACTAATCATCTCCAATTATCATAGTAAATAATCGCTGGTGTGTAATATGATGTGGTGAGTGAGACCAAGAACGGCTCAAACGCAATTATAGTAACTAGCCCTGTTGTTTGGTCTGCACAGTGGGAAACCTAAAATGTAGATATAGACATAATTGTGTCGGCATGGCTTCCGATATTTAAAATGTAGTGTTCTAACTCCCTTTGTATACAGGATCTAACTAATTATATGCCTCATTTGCGTCTATATTATTTGTATCCGAAGTTGACCACAAGCTCGTGTTTATATTAATGTAAGTTATTATTATAACTAAACTGTCAATATTAATATTTGACAGGTCCACTCAAATTCGTATGGTTCTATCTTCAAAAGACCATCTCAGACACTTATCTGCATGATACTTATATGGCCTGACCAAGAGGTAATATATCTGGACTTAAAAATACACTGTGTCCTCTGAGCTTGTTTCGGTCTTACTTCTTAGAGTAGTCGACTAGGAAACCCCGAAGTCATCTGGTTTTAAAACATTATTTAATTTCATTTATTTAGTTACATAGGTAATCCGGTCCGGTCAATGCGCGTATTTTGCGTACGGAAAATTTACTTATTTATTTACATAAATGCTTACCAACTATTCACATACACAGCATTAACCCAAAGTCTTTGTCATAATAAAGGTAGATCTTGCATGGGTGTGTGCATACTATGTGTGTAATTTTGACGTGTTAGTGTTTTTTGAACCAATTTACTTAAATAAATATCATTTATCATCACGATTTATTAATACAAATATTTTTTTTACTTCATTCGGTAACATAACATTACAAAAATCATACTACGCGCACATACTACGCGCACATACGCGTTACACGTGCCAACTCATGAATTTAGGATTCTTTCTTGTTTTTTTTTATTAGCTCTGTGCTTGAGAAGGGAAACATATTTTTTTAATCTGTAGAAGTAGTGCCAGTTGAGTCATTTGTACATAGATATACGCACACAGTAGAAATATTAATAATTATGTCACTTTCTGCCAATCTTATTTTTCCGTGTACTTAATTATTGGCGTAATGTTTAGAATAATAATAATGTTATACTTACAGTCAGCTGTGAAGCTACCTTATAAAAAATAAATACATAGACAACCGATTAATTTCCAAAATTATAGGTTGCCTCCATTACGACCCATCCTAAAACTGAACCGAACTCCAAAATCACCTTTAATCATCGATTCTTGCCTGAAGCCTGGCATCGTAATGCGCTGCTCATATGTAGCTACAATACATCTTGCTTTGTCCCATTCAATGTGTAGACGACGAAACGAAGCGGGCATACTGATGTGTTACTTTTAAAATTTATTGCTGCAACCCCTTTCTTTTGGGTTGTGCTGTTGTCGATAAAAAATTTGCAGGTAGAGAATGTTATGAGATTAATTAGTAATGATCTATGAAGCAGTAGCACCCATAATCTATACATCAAAAATTACTATGGCGGCTCAATAAATGCAATTTATATTCTTTAGATACCTATAGAGTGGTTTTAGATTCAAATTAAAATGATTTTTTAAACAAAAACGTTCTTTTATAACGTATTTCATTTCAAGTTGCAAGACAGTTCTTAATGTCAAACTATTAAAAGATTGACTCAAAAGACTAAAAAGTTCCAAAGTAAAAACATTTTAGATTTTATAAATTGAAAATTCACAATAGAACTTGGCCATTTTTCATCGACTATCGACAAAGATATCGCATCAATACAAACACTATCCGACGTCGACGGTGAATAAGAAGTAATGAGTTTTCTTTTACATCGCACCTGACTTCTGGCCTCGCAGACGCCTCGCAGACTTCGCTAAACAGGATTAAAACCTTTTTATTTCTACTAGGTATTGCTTTACTTCTATTCTCTCTTATGTAGCTTTGAACTCTCTTCAAGTGATTTTATTTATATATCTCTTTTATTTTGTTTGATGTAAGCTTCGATCCGATCAACAATAGTACTGTAAAATGTTTGATCGAAAGTTGTAAGTTTTAAACCAAAATATATATTAAAGTTCTTAAATATTTTTTGAAATTCATTTTTCATTTTTTTTGTGAGACGGTTTTGGAACACCGCATCTATTCATCTGCCAGTTAGAAATATTATATATGTATATTTAGATACATTTTGCCCTTTTCTTTTTTTTTATGAACCAGCCAATTGTATTTCCTTCTCTATTTTGTAAATCTAAAGGTATACTTAAATGAATCTAGGTAAAGAGTGTATTTGCAATAAAGAGATTAAAAACTAAAACTTCTAAAGACCTGATTCAACAGCCATAACATGAGCTTAACACAATCTGTATATACAGACGATGCGTCACTAGAGTTGCAGTCGCAAGCTGGTTCAATACTCCCATACGTTACCTACTTAGTGTTGATAATTTAAAAATTCTCCGAGTTATCCCGACTAAACGCGACCAACGCCGTCGCGTGTGCCATCCTAAAGGGTGTGAACAACGAGATACTAGCGATTTAGAGACACATAATTCTACTATTAGTAGAAACTAAGATGCGAATGATTTAAGTTACAGCAGGTGTAATGAAGGTGATAGATTTCAAACTAGCATTTTCATATTTAAAAAAACCTTTAATTACGTTATAAAAAAGAGTTAAAGGAGACAATGTATTTGTTAAATAATGCATTACTTATTTAAAACTAAATATTATTCTACGGAACAACAAATTAAATACAAAGAAGCAAAATGAATCAGAATTCCCGCAATATCCTCTACAATGAAACTTTATTGAGGGGTTAATCCAAAGCCATATCGTTTGTAACTTGCACTCGCCAGTCGTACAGTGTCGCAGCCACGCCGCGGCGACACCGCACCGACAACATGCCATTTGTAAACTATTTGTATGCGGGTGAGTGTGCCGCCCTCACTTTTCTTACTTCCCAGTGACGAGCGACCGGCAACGCCACTATCTTAGCGTGCTTTCCAACTACAACAACTCACAAATTTAGTGTTAACTTCTCCAACACGGTGTCTTCATACGCTCCCGAAGTACGGACACGGTGTCTCTAAACTTGGATGTTGGAAAACCTTAGTTTATTCAGTCACATCGGTATTTATGTGCCGTTCGAATATCGCGTGCATGCTCGCTGAATTAAATTTTGTTCGTGCG
Organism: Brachylomia viminalis; assembly: GCA_937001585.2. NCBI lineage: Eukaryota > Metazoa > Arthropoda > Insecta > Lepidoptera > Noctuidae > Brachylomia > Brachylomia viminalis. The sequence continues at coordinate 3,436,256 of OW443302.2, read as the reverse complement.
ATGTTCTCGCTTGTGCGCTTGATACGTTGATTGAAAGGTATTTACGTACGTGAGCGTTGCTTTGCAATGATCTATTTGTCTGTGGATCCTGAATTTTCGGATGGAATTGGTTTGTTGGGAATTCGGTGCATATAAATTATATTAGTACTATTGCTCGCTGCATTGAGATTGATATCTAAATTTCTGGAATCTATTTCGAGTTAATTGTTGTGTGCGTCATGGAGTTTGTCCATGCAAACACTGCTGAAGAATGCGAAATACAGGCACCAATAGCTTACTGGAAGTAACAGCTTGTATTTATTACATTGTTTGAAATAATAAATAATAAGTACTACCTAGCAAGTAAATTCTTATATAATGTTACTTTGATTGAACGAAACATATTTTTTGAACACCGGCTTTAAGTGACGTGCAGGTAACTATTGGCATACACAATGATTCAGCGCATATACATAGCAGTAACGCTAAACGTATCTAAGAAATTCGCAACGGTCCGTCATGTGACGAAGAATATAAACCACAGTAATACAAAACCGTTGCAATGTTCGATGCATTTTTATAGCTCTAGCAAGCAATAAACCGGGGCGGGTGAGACGAAAACGACAATAGTGCACTTAAGTTGCTCATAAACGGTATATCATATCTTACCGAACAATGTTATTTATTTCGCAGTATTGCTGAACATCATCTGATTTGAATAGATACGTTCGAAGCTCTAAGACGTTTTGCGCTTTATGTATTCTATTTTCCCAATGAAATTAGTCATGCTGCAGATATTGGGGAAGTTGTAGAGGCGGAAGTGTACAATGTAGAAATAAAATATGGGTAGTTTGTATTTCGTTAGCGCACGATTGCTTTAGTATTTTCTCCTCTTACTGATGGAGCACATAAACTCAGGTTGGAAATGTAAATGTAAGGAGCAACAAAACTGTGTGATAGTAAGAGACCAACGTAGGTAGCTAATTTTGTTATTGTAATAAGTTTAATGAACAAAAATATTTTCCGTATATTTATTCCAATTTTTGTAAGTTTTGAATAATTTCAATATATTCGTTGAAACTGATTTTAACTGGGTCACAGCGAGCAAACAATAGATCTTTCAGTTTCTACATCATATTTTTTATTGAAACAAATAAAATTTTACTATCCTGTTTGTCATGTTACTAGTGTTTGTGATACGCAGTTTTACATGCTTTAACGAGTGTATCCGAGATGTCTTGACATCAGAAAAGAACGATATGTTCCAAACAATCATTTATGATACGTATCTTTGAAAATATTAGCGCCATGTTCTTCATTGTCATCAACGTTACAACAAAAATCTAAATATCCAAGTAGCTTTTCATTCTAAGCTTTTATTTCAGTATCATTATCTTCTTTTACAGTCTCAAAATTCTAGCTTTCAGCTACTATTGCATGTCTGGCTTCCCATACATAGCTTCAAATTCTACAAATGCACTTTTCGGGGTGCATTTGTAGCGTTTCAATACATTTAAGACCGTACTATAAAACCAAACTGTACTGGAGGTTTGAACTTAGATGATAATAAAATGGGTAAAGACATAATATAAAGAGAAATCGTTACTAACGAGAACTATATTGTAGACAATAAGAAAGATAATGGTGTACTTTCATGATTGTAGTGATAAATGATTTTATTTCTGTAAGTAGGTTTGTACAAACACGTTTACACGTCAATCATATTTTAAAAACTAGATGAGGTCGGCGTTTCCTATCTGACTACTCTGAGAAGAAAGGCCGAAACAAACTCAGAGGTCATAGTCCAGACATTATCTTGGTCAGATCATGTGAAGACCATGTAGATTGGTGTCTGAAACGGTTTTTTGAGGAAAAACCATACAGATTGAGCGGACCTGTCCAGTCAGTGCACGCATTTGTCACTGACTGGACACGTCCGCTCAATCTGGTGTCATTGTTACTATCTAAATTAAAATAGTAATCATATTCTTGCAAAATATGTATTTCGTTATTATCCGCCTATTTATCACAACTATCTATCACGCTGCAAAATCAATCTGACTAGCCTTTTTCCCAACTATGTTGGGTCGGCTCCCAGTCTAACCAGATGCAGTTACATAATCAGCCTACAAAGTTCCCTCTGCTGGGACACATGCCTCCTCTCTGTGAGAGGGAGCGGGCCATAATCCTCCACGCGGGCTCAGTGCGGGTTGGTAGATGTCTCATGTCTTTTAATTTTCGGTTTCGTTGGTTTGCTCACGATGTTTTCGTTCACCGTTTTGAGAGCAGTGGTGATGAAGTAAATAACACAAAGTAATGTTGCCTGCCTGGGTTCGATACCACGACCTACGACACGTAATTCGGGGCCGTTACCACTGGACCACCACTGCTCTTTGTTGGATGGAGTTGAATACTAGTATTTTAGATGGAGCGACTGCTTATCTAACCTCCACTACCTAGTTACTGGATAACACGATACCTCTTGGTAAAGGCTGATATTTTATGAGTTACTTTTGCCATCGACACGCTAAGAAGAAGAAGGCTGGTTGTCAGACTTTTGGGCTTCTAACTACCCATAACGACTATCAAAGATCTACGAATGACAACCGGGACCATCGGATTAACGAGCTTTCTGAAGCACGAGACCCTTCTCGATATGTAATGGATAGTCACCTATCCACGAAACAACCGCGGCAAGCGTAGCTTGACCTTCGATCGACCCATGCGGCCGTTATTATTTAGCCACGAGCCCCTCTTTATTATGTTTAATTATATTACTAATATGTTTATTGATAAAACAATACATAATCAATCATTCAACCACAACATCGATATCCTCCCAACCGTAGCATACCGAAAAACTTTAAATTACAGAGTTTAACATCGAATTATGGAAGCTCATTTCAATTAAGTTCAATTATGATAGAATTCGAATATTTTTTTGTGGGAACGCTGGGGATTTATTAAACGTGAAACTGATCAATATTTATATTGACGTTGGCGGCATTCCAACTGCCATTATTATTGTAGGGTGTATAACTATTGTGTGTTATGTTATTGGTAGTTAGGGGGATTATGAGTGTTTCAAGTTTGATTGTCAATATAGTCAAACTTGAAACATTCGTAATCTCCCTAAGTAACAATTTCTTTTGGTGGATGGGCGAAACATTGTACAGAAAGACACTTTAATCAATGACTTTGGCGTAATTATTTGTTCTTGTTTTCTCATTGACTGACTTATTTGCATGTATATGTACACTTGTTTAGATTTCGAGTAACTTTTATTGGATCTACTCCATCTTAGAGGTCATGACCCATCCGATAAAAAGTAAAATTAAAAATACATGACTTGTATTTTTTTTAAACTTTTTTATTTTATAAAGTTTGTAAATATGTGAGCACCATGTATCTATCACATAATTTACTTAGTACTCTTTGCTTCATTTTTAATTATTTTAACCTTTTGTGGTATAGTAATTTTATTCTAGGTGCATCGTCTTCACATATAATTAATGTATACAAAATATTGTAAAACATTTTAAAAGATTATCGGTGCAGTTTCGAAACTACGAGTACCTTCTGGATGGGGCGACTAGAATCAATTCTATTTTAATGTAAATGTTGACGTTAAAAAGTGGCTTTTATGTGTCATTTGAATAAATGCTCTGACTTTGATTAAGGGAAACGCTTCTGTTGAGTCTCGTTTTTAATTCTCACATGGAACAAATGTTTTCATAGCCTATAGGTATACCTGAAAAAACAATGTTTGTGTTAGCATTAATCTGACATGCAGAAGTGTGTATCGCCTGCAAACCAACCCAACATACAGGAAAAGAAAATACAAATGGAAGTGTCGTTTTTATAGCGCTCTTTATAAAATTATCCTCCGTTGTAATATATTAATGCACACTAATTCAGAGACCAACATTTAAATATAAAATAAAATGTAGCGATGTTATAATTCGATTTGAACACAGCTTCAGGCCTCTCGATAATATGTCATGATGTTATGTGGCCTAAGTTGTAGGTTAATACGGGATTTGGTGGTTAAACCCGTTAATTCCCTTAATTAGGCCAACAGTTTTCAAATACCTAATCGCTTTGTGGCAAAGGTAATTATCATGATGATTAGTTTAATCGAATTACATCATATATTACGTCGTTTGTTTGTAGCAGTACCATTCTAATAAAATATTGGAACTGAATTACGTTTTAGAGGAATGAACACTGTTTTTTTTCTCAAGTTTTTTACCCAGCAATTTTTTTTGTTATCCTAGAGCAAAACACCACACCACCACACACCACCACCACATGAGTACAGTTCTAGGATTCCATACCCAGTGGGTACCAACTGAACCCTATTACCAAGTCTCCACTGTCCCTTCGTCCGTCTGTCTGTCAGCAGGCTTTATCTCATGAACCGTAATAGGCAGACTGTTGAAATTTTCACAGCGTGTGTGTTACCGCTATAACACATATAATAAAAATGCAAGAAACGTGTTAAAAAATGTAGTGTTCTTTATTTTAAGGTGGTAACGAACCTTTCGCGTGCGACTTGTACCTGGTCGGTTTTTAGTTGACGACAGAGGTGGGCAAAAAGGTGTAGTCGTTGAAAATTCTTAGAATAAAATAAATAAATATTGTCTGACATTGCACACAGCACCATCTAGTTCCAAGTTAAGCACTTAATTAAGGCTTGTGTTATGGATACCAGATGGTTGATACACTACTTAAATACATTTTTTTTTTCGTAAATACATACATATTATAAATATAAGTACATCCATGACTCGGGTACAAATGTCCATATTCATCATACAAACATTTGCCTCTACCGGGATTCGAACCCAGGACCATTTGGTTTCGCTGACTACACTTAGCCAACTTCCCCCGAAAATCATAACATTTTATAATAAATAAGTAGGTCCAGGAAACAGTGGAGTAACTGCGTTACACACTATCAGTAGGAATGGCTTTCATATTGACAGTTCAACCAATTTCATTGCGTTATTTACGTTGTTGAGCAGTTTTTTTTTTCGAACATATTATGCAATGGATTAGCAATATCCTTCAAAATGATTCAGATTGTGATTGATATGCAAGCATAGGAAAAATATGGTATCAGTACACTGAATATTCAAGGTTGAATGATTCTCCAAAAGTTTATAGTTCATTCACGCTGTCCGCTCCAAACTTAGCCCACGAACGATCATAAGTGATTGTCGATATGTAGGATTGTATAATATTTTGCGAGCGCGACTTATCGTGATACAAAACGGTTGAAATATATTTTAATAGTCGGATAAACTGTCGGATTGTTGTGAGCGCTCGCAGTTGTCATGATTTTTGGTTCTCATGTTTTATTTATAGTGTTTTATTGATTTGTGAGTTCGAGGATGGGAGAATAACAATGTATCAGCTGTTATCTTTACACGTGAGAGAAGTTGTGTTGAGTAGGTTAGTTTTAGATATTTAGATATCTGTGTAGCGCATTGAACGATGATAATTTCATCGAATTAGGTTTATTAATTTTTATGTTCTATGTTACTTTGAAGTAATATAGGTAGGTATCTAAATTACTAATTAAAAGTTTTCAAATACGAGTGATTATTGACAGGAATGGTGCATGTAACGAAACACTGCATAAATATTTGTATGTCCTACAAGTAGTTGTTCCGGGTCTGACTGTTTGTGTATGTGAACTTAAATGTTTGTAAACGCACCCACAGTACACGAGAATTCCAAGTGTGGGGAAACGATAAAAAAAAGCTGCTGAACATTTATCTTTGACTCTTCCTAAGTATCCTGAGTTTAGTACAATCAGTCGTTAAAATAGGTAGATGTCAAGGTTTTACGATACCCACAAGAGGTGACCGTGTCTAGGCTGCAGTTCATGCATCTACCTAAAGTTCTGACCACGATTTTATTAGGTACTAACCTCCTACGAACTCCATAGAAATTCTTTCTGCTCAACTGCTTTTTACGACTGGCAATAAATTTAATATAAGTAGGTACTTCATGTACTACGTTTTACTGAAAAAAAAAACAGTTTTCGATGGAAGATGTCTTATAAAACCCACCGACCATACCTTATGAAAGCTTGCTAAATACTGAGTAAGGAATGCTCATCAACATTGATTATTTAGTACCTACCTACCTCTTTTTGACTATTTTAGTCACTTTCAAAGTTATATTCAGTCTTTTGAATGTTTAAGGACATACACAGTTCATGAATCAATCAAGGTTCTAGTTGAGTCGGAAATAAATTACGGCATGTGAGTGAAATCGTTAGGTGTGGATAAATACATACAGATACTCACGCCTTCTTCCCATGTGGGGTAGGTAGCTTAATGGATACATCTTTAGTAATTATTAATCGACTTACATGTGAGCTGTATGAAACCCAGCCTATCGAACAGGCCGGTTTCCGCGGCAGATATTCTACCATCGATCATATCAACATGGTAAAGCAACTGTTGGAGAAGTGCCAAGAGTATAACCAGCCCCTGTGCATGGCTTGCGTCAATTACGAGAAGGCCTTCGATAGTGTCGAGCATTGGGCCGTGTTCCACGCTCTCCATCGCTGCCACATCGATTCCCGTAACGTGGATGTGCTGCGGGAACTATACACCTCAGCTACTCTGCACTTCCGCATGCATACCCTATCTAAACTCGTAACGATTTGCAGATAATCTTGTGCTTTCCGCTGAAAACTTAGATGATCTCCAGAAGCATCAATAAAGGTGTTGAACACCTTTATTGATGCTTCTTTTGAGGTAGGACTTAGGATGAAAATGTCCACGAAGATTATGGCAAACATCTTCAATTCAAATCCTTCTGTTAAAGTCGGAAACGCAATGCTAGAGATGGTTGACCAGTATTTCTATCTTGGTCATATTCTTTACTTACTTTTACTTTACTAACAAACAACTTATGGGTTGGTAGCTAATCACGGTGATGTTAGGATATGGGAAATATCACGAAAATGTGGAGACAGTTGGTTATAAACCGCTAGAGGCGACAGACGCCAGAGTGCAGGGTAGTTAAGTTAAGAGACTTAGGGAATATCAAGAAGTGATGATTTACGAGAGTAAGGGATCAAGTATTATTATTTATTAAGTTGAGAATGAGTTTGAAGACCACTTTAGGATGCGGACGTATAGTCGAGGCTAGTTAAGTTAGGAGAATTGGTGAATGCCGAGGGCCATGTCCAAGTGGGCTGTTGTAGGAGATCCATTCATATTAAACATGTAAGTTAAATAAAACTGGGTAGCAGCCCAGATTAGACTAAACCAGTTTTTAACGTAGTATGTGTGTGTGCGTTTGTTGGTGCAAATGGGTGAGTCCTTCATTATACATAATAATCATCATTCGCTGATAGAGTTATTAGTTCTTATAACTAATCAGACAGAGACGTTTTGCGGGGAGTTAGTTGCCGCTCCGTTGCTAGACAAGGACGTTTGCACGGTTGCCGTAGAGAAAGCCGCTTAGTCATGTTTATCAGTTCAAGAGAACTGCTAGGAACCATGTCTCCAAAAGAGCATGAAGCCGACGCAATGCCGCTGAAAAGCCGCTTGCGTTATTTCATGGAGGTGTTGCTCTGAGTATTTCGAGTGTAGATGTGAGGTATCGTGTGAGTAACAACTGACCAAATACCTGTTACACTAGCGTAGAGGTTGCTCACAAGTTAATATAATAGTATATTTTGCATCCCTGTATTATTTAGTTTTCTAAAATCACATGACATGTATTTTCATAACTATGAATTCCTGAATCTTATTTACCTATTTCTTTAAATTCTTTCCTTGCCTTGTTAATAGGACAAGGCATAGAACCTCATCATATTTGAGGATTCATTTAATCGCTATCAGTAGAGCTTGTCTTCAGACTGGACACCCTTCCAGTGTCCAGTCTGAAGACGAGCTCTACAGGGCCGTACGGTATGTACAGCGGCATTTTCCCCTAAGCGGGAAACTGACCTTAACACTAATATTTACATAATTAGGAAAAGCGAAGCTTATATCAGCCTAGGGTTATTTAGGTCACAGAAGTTGGGCAGGACATATGGCAAGGCGAAATGATGACAGATGGAGTAAGGCAGTGACCGAGTGGCGTTTAAGGACTGGGAGACAAAGTGTCGGTCGTCTGGCGGCGAGATGGGCGGACGATATTGTTGCCATCACGGATGGAACCTGGATGAGGCTGACACAGGAGAGTGGGGATTGGCACATGAAAAGAGAGACCTATGTTCAGCAGTGGCTGAAGTGGGGCTGTGGATGATGATGTAGACTAAAATCAGATTGAGACTCTATTGAAAACACCAATTATCAAAATATAGCAATCAATATTTTAATATTCGTTGCTATATTTATTTTATAATTTATAAATAATAACTTATCATTTTTTATTATTTATTTAATAATAAAAACGTTTACAAAAAGTGAACATTCAGCCAAACAGTAGTAAATATCCTATACAATTCTAATTAAAAACTGATATAATAAAAGTCTAATTAAGAACTATAAGAAAAAGCATATTGGTAGTGGTACATTATTCAACATCAAGACAATATTTCTAGAAGTTTTTCTGTGTCTTGTGTAATTTTGGTCAATTATTACCAGACATTTCCTGACACTTAAACGTCCAGAGCTAATAATTGAATTCTACTTAGGAATCGGGGTCAACCCATCATATATAATAGTGCAGTTGATTCCACCGGACTTATAGCAAAGTGCACTTGCAGTAACTTGCGCAAATGTTTGCGTAACGATAGGGCGGGCCAGTCTTGGATAAGAGATAGGACATGTCTTTTTCGCATGATGAAGATTAATAACAGTTTGCAGTATGAAAAATTTTAAGCGAATTTTTAAGGCGAAATTTTTCGTGCCAAAGCTGCTAAGATATAGGATGAAAAGGTCAGTTTTAGTTGTATAATATATACATGTATTTTTGAAAGAAAAAACGACCAAAGGACCTCATCATACATGACACGCTTCACTATCCAGAATGCATGTCTACAAGGTCTTGCATTATATTATTTTAATTATTGTGAATGTGAGGACTATGTGGGTAATTGTTCCAGTTTTAATCATGTTCTGACAGTTTGAGTAGTAGATGCGGCCAACCTAAATGGCCTTTCTTTGGTATTGTTCTTCGGATCGTTGAGCTCCTTAAGTTCTGAGTTGAGCTGCACGTTTACTGACAAATGCGTGCACTGACTGGACAGGTCCACTCAATCTGTGTGCTTCTTGCCTCTAAAGATCATTTTAGATATCGATCTACATAGCCTTCACACGATCTGACGAAGATTTTGTCTGGACTTTAAAAGAGACTGTGAGTTTGTTTCGGCCTTTCTTCTCAGAGTAGTCAGATAGGAAACGCCGACCTCATCTAGTTAAAAAAAAAATATGTTTGACGTGTAAAAGTGTTTGTACAAACCTACTTACAGAGATAAAACCATTTATCATTTAAAATCGTAGTCAAGAGCTCAAATTGTAACTCCCAAATTTATGTGTATTATCGAAGATAATTTGTCAAAGACCACCTGAATTAAATACTTTCTGTACCAGACCCTGCAGTTCAATATTCACGTAACTACTTACAGATGCACTCCGGGACTCTTTCGAGACCAGTACAATAATTTATTGAACTCATGGAGGCACATCAAATGCTTAGAAAGTTGGAGCGCTCTGTGGTCTTACGGTAATCAAACTGAGAGACAAGAGTATACAGTCGCTGTGTCGGCTTCTGAGGCTTGTCTGTGTGTCTGTATGTATGCTAGTTTGTTTTGTTGTGAAAGCTATAGTAGCAATGCCATTTTGGTTGGAGTCTATCAATAGTGATTAAAATTTGGAATATAAACTAAGAACTGATACTTTGTTTAATTAGCGCTCAATAAATACCAAGCCTATAACTTGCAAAAAAGGATGCAAGTACAGTTCTACAAGGATCTTTGGGCGCTTGAACGACATCGAAAGCGTTATTGCCAAATATTTTGTAATGTTGTAATCACGGAACAGAAAAAAACTCTGTTCCGTGGTTGTAATGTAAAAAAAGAGATGGTGGCTTTAGTTCCACTTTTGGCCACGCGCCAAAATATCCTTGTACAGTTATAGCTTGAATGACATTGTGCAATAACAACTTCTGATTGATGAGTTTCATAATAGCATGCAACTACTAATTGCTTGTTTGTCTGCAAGTTACAGGCTTAAGTTTAACGTGCTTTAGATCATTTATTCCCATTTCGATTGAATAGTTCGACTGACACTTGCATTTTATCATACGCCGAGACTAACTCGTGAAATTAAAAAGAAAACTGGTTTCCACCACCGTTATTACTATTGGGATATTCAAATTCAAAGCACTATGAGCCTATAAATGCTCCCACTGCTGGGAGACAGGCCTCCACTCGGTGAGAGGGAGTGGGCCGTAATCCACCACGCAGAGTGCGGATTGGTAGATGTTACATGTCTTCGAGTGTTTGTTTCGGTTTGGTTTCCGCAAGATGTTTTCCTTCACCTTTTGAGAGCAATGGTGATGAAATAATTTACACAAAGTAAAGCGCGCCTGTCGGGGTTCGAACCTACGACCTGCAACTCGTAAGTCGCGGCCGTTACCACTGAGCCACCACTGCTCTCAAAGTCAAAGCATTTATTTCAAATAGTGTGCCTGTTTGAAATACAGTAGTTGTAGTACAGGCTCTGCCTAGTTCGGGACCTGAAGACCTTGTGTGGATGTTGTCCCATATTATTATTATTATTATTATAAATGCTTTGACTAAAAGGCACTTTTGAACGTCGAAAATTTACAATAAAATAATTGATAGATTTCTTACAAATCTGTAAAACACTTTAGAAAGTACAAAAACGTTGCAATATTCAGCACAGCACCCTACCAAAAAACAAGAAAGAAAAACAAAACTAAACACTATACGAAATATTTTCCATTCGAAATCACAAACTAAATTCACAGGTTTTGCATACAGTGAATATCACGAATGGAGCGGCCGTTTATTGAACGGAATCGAACCGGCGTACCGATGAATCGACGGTAAATTAATAATGATATTACTTTTTCAGTGGAATGCAAATATTTGATGATTGAGCTGCGGCGAGTGTTGAATGTCGATACTGAGAGACGAGGACTCTGTATGCTGGATGTGGTTCATCGTGGTGAGCAAACACGTGGGGATGTGATTGAGCGTGGTTTTGATTGGGTGTCAGTTTATTTTGAAGCAGTTGTATTCTGAAGTTTTTCGTTTACTTCTTTCTGCTACAAAATAAAACGTTATTATAACGGTACAGGAGTTGGTACCGCTAACCGTGGTTGGTCTTGTGTATACTACTCATTATGGTGAACAATAAATTGGTAACTGGGTACCTAAATGTAAGCCTTACAAAAATTACATATAATTCACCAAACCTATTTTTCTTTCAAAATCTGACTCAACGATAGTCTTGGTCAGTCTTGATTGATCAGTTTTGAATTGTACCCGTGGTTCCGATTTCAATGTTTATTTTTATAATAGTAACATCTAGTAATATTTTTTTAGTTTATATTCTAGCTTCCTTGTTGGGAGCTGTATTTGTGTTCTATTGTGAAACATCCGTGATCGGTTTCTCTCGCGTTCGCTTTGCAATCGACACATTTAGTTTTTGCAATTTTTTAGTGCAAGTATAGGAAAAGCGGAATGCTAGAGGATTTTTTATTGATTTTTTGTTCAATTTGTGAATATCATTGCACGCGTGTTTTATTTTTTAGATTCCCTTGTTATAAGGTATAATTTTCAAGGTAGGTAAGTGCAGTTGTGATGTTCAACAAATCAATAGTTATTTTATAAGTTATTTTGTAAGTAAATATTTTTCACGTGAAATTAAATTGATTTGATTTTCTATTATTTTATTATTATAGTATAACATACCATGACACCTGTACTTCCTGAAGGGTTGGCAGAAGTGTACCTATAGTACACCCATCTTTTATGTTTGAGTCCCATGTAAAAGGGGCCGACGAGCCTATTGCGACCAACCGGCCACAAATCCAGACTACTCGTACTATTGAGAAATTCCAGATGGAAAAGCCCAATAACACTTTGCCCGACCTGGGAATTGAACCCAGGGCCTCATGCTCTGCAGGGCGAGCACGGCATGCTGTGATAGGCTTGAGTCACACATTTTTATCACAGTTTGGGAGCAAAACCGTGATAAAATTCACGCATAAAATAAACAATAAATATTGTATAATTATTATAATCTAAATACATTTCATTTCATTAAGAATTATTAATGTTCTAAATGCTATTTAACTTAATGTTATTTATTTATCCTTACTAATGTTGCTGTGCCCTTACAATGTCCATATCTGTATCGTAGCTTTAAGCCTATTCGTAACAACTAAATTCACATTATGGTATGCAAATAAATTAAATTAAAAAAATGCGTGACTCAAGCCTATCACAGAGGCCGTGCTCGCCCTCAGTAGTAAAACTTGCGAACACTAAACCAACGAGGCATTTTAATAATGACGTCATCATCATACCAGTTAAAATAAGCTTCAGCGAAGTATAAAAAAAAAACCTGCACTTTCTTGTATCAAACCTTCCCAACATTTCTACCACCAACAAAAGGAGAAAACCATAATTCAACTCCACATCTAAAAGTCGGTTAAAAAGCCCGCGTAGCTGAGGTGTTGGGCCGTGTGGATTGCACTAAATTATTCCCCCGGGCTCGCGGCGAGTTAATGAATTTATAATCAAATTACAACAGTACTACGCCCCGTGAGAAATTTCACAGATAAATCTTTAGAGCGTTAACGTTTTATTTGTTTCGTGGTCACCGTGGATTGGGTACTATGGGTTTTCTGTGAAGGTCGAAGCAGTGCGCGCCACGTTGGAGAAGGGAACCCCTACTTAATTTTTTTCTTTTTTGGTGGCACTTTATGCCGAGTGCTGAAACTGGCCGGAAGAGTACCTTGGTACTTTTCATCTATAAGAATATAAATAGTATTCTTCTCTCTCCAAACGTTGTCTGTAAAAGATCGTTTAAACCGCCCATTGTGACGTATTATGTTGGTTATCTAAGTAACTTTCAAAGAATATCTGTAGAATCTACATACAATAAAGATAGAAAAATGTATAATGTCATATAGAATTAACCTTTTCTTTTCTTTTTTGAGGTTGGAATAACTTCTCCTGTTCAGGCGGAGCAGGAGGGCGTGTCAGATTCTTACTGACTAAAACCCACCCGCGTTTCTGTAGTTACCTGTGCCTGGGGCCACGGTAACCCTTTCGGACTTTCCCGCAACCCTGGCAGGCAACGGCCCTAACTGACCCCGTCATTGGTGCTGACATCTCTTTGAGGCGCCCGTGGAACACAACGCGCCGTCGACCCGGGCCTGGTACTTATCAGACGGCGAGTTACCCATTGCTCGCCGTTTGCAAACCCGCGCCTACGGTGGGCGGGAATCAGCTTGGGATTCCAGACGCCCAGGGCGTCTCCTGCGGTGGCTAGGAGCATGAGGGCGCGAATTTTGCCTCTCCCTCACGCGTTGCGCCTTCTCTTTCGCGAGCATCACTGCTTCGCAGAAGGAGGTGACGGCTTCCCATCATGCCCTCTCGCTCCGTACCATGGCCTGGACCAGGGCCGGACGCGAGAGATCGCCACTGCCGATCGCCTCCACGAGGACACGGCGGTGCTCCGCCCAAGCCGGGCAGACCTCCACCGTATGCTCCACCGTGTCATCCGGGCGATCCACACAATGGTGACACTCGGGCGTTTTCTCCCGCCTTATCCGGAACAGGAACATCACGAAGCATCCGTGTCCAGTGAGGACCTGCATCAGGCAGAAGGTGAGGACGCCGTGGCGCCTCTATAGCCACTCCTCAAAGAGGGGACATATCGCCGTAATTGTGGCGTGCTCTGGAAATGGTATGATCCTTACAGCTTCGTTTCATACAAATTGATACCATTTTTCATATCTGCGTGCCTATTAACAGTTCTACGCACAACACTCCTAACTATCCTAAATTATTTTACCACACAATACCACCTAACAGAACCTACTAAATCTTGAACTGGAAGAGGCCAACACGTATAAACGGCACATTATTTATTATCTACCATGCGAGCAACGAGTGAGCCCTTTCGTGAAAATATTAAGTAAATAAACGGAGTGAGCGCTCGAAGGTTATGGCCAAGAGAAAGGCGATAACGATGTGTATCGCCGCTTTTATTGTTGATAGTGTGGGGTACATTAATATGGACCGAATGAGTTGGTTATTGGGGTTTTTTTTTTTGAGTTGCCAAGTTTTAGTTACGTAGCAGTGATGAATGTTTTGAATTTAGTGGTTTTGAATGTTAAATTTATCTCTCTCTTAATTTAGACGACTTATTTGTTCAAAAAGAAGTCATTAAGATAAGGATTATCGTAGCAAAAATTATGACAAAGCGAAAGAGCTACAGACAGTCTTGCGTTCAAATTGCGTTCAAAATAATGAACCTGAGGCTAGCCTAGCTGGCCTAGCTGTCGACTATCGCTGGACATAGCATTTTGATAACTGTGGATTTCCTCATACTGGTCACATAACTGGCTAAAGAAGTCGATATATTGTACTAACGAAGTAGCTACAGCCGTTCCAACGCCAACTGAGAGGCCACAACAAAGCACACTGCTAGCTAAAACAAACCTTGTCAGATTGAAATGTTTTGACAAACACTAAACGTGTAATGAGACCGTTCGCTCAAGATATTGCCAGCCTTTTGTTTCTATCATCTTTTGATGGATTCCGACAGAACCAGAAATAAATTATCCTAGTTCTTGAGTGGGCGATAAATCGATTTGGAGTTGGAAAATGTTGTATTAAGTATTTTTTTTCTGGCCAAAATTGTATAAAAGAAACGTTGAGATCTAGTTTTAAGCTGACTATATTAGTCATCTTGAATAGAACTGGATAATCTCAAGCAAATTGCTTAAGTTTCTCCAATTCTATTCAAGATTACCACGTTGAGTTCACTTAAGGTTAATTTCAGAAAGGAGAGACTATAGTCTCTCTCTGACTGTGACAACAATTTTAATAAACCCTCTGATCTAAAGTTATAACATTACTTTTATATTATTGACTTAAATATTGACAGTCTACTTCATATCTTTCACGTTAGTGCATGTTTTCATACATCTAAGGCCCTATCAGGTTACGTGATGCATGTTTCATAAAACCTTCAACAGCAACAATATTGCCCTATTACGTATCATAAAACTACATTCTATCACCACAGCCAAAAACGTCACATCCCCGATAAACCCGGGAGAGCCCCAACAAAATACATCCAAAATTATAATTAATTTCTCAAACTTTATTGCTCACAGTAAGCCAGTAAGCCGAAAATATTGAAAAAAAAAAGAGAAGCGATCACCTTTTTACGACATCGTAAGCGGGACCATTATAGGGGTCACTTGATATGGGATTTCAATGTGAAACTCGTCATTGCACGGATAATATTTTCGGCCGTAACACTAAAATAAAAATGGTTGTAAAACTCTATGTACAAAATCATGACGTGAAAGGTTGTAAACGGGTGGCTAGTGTGCTATATATGTAGTTACGTTTAATAAAACTTTGGTCGGGAGTTAAAAGTTTTTGGTCGGAATATGAAACGTGTGTAGTGGTGGTCGGTGACAAATGAATGTTCGCGTTTGTATGGAACGCGGGGTGTGGTGTGGAATGGCGTGGTCTCTGGTCGCATACCTACGTACTTCATGTATGTTTTCGGGTCATATGGCCCGAATGTGGCGCTTTTGGAAATCATAGATGCATTTGGTTTCGACCTCTCTGCGTATTTAATGACAGGTTAAATCACGTCTGAAATGAGTGGGTACGCAATTTTTTCCAAATATCCCACTTGCACCTTCCTCGTCAAAATAACTTCCAAGTTTTCGGCTAACCAAATTAAAGTTTCTGTACACAACATTCTAATATAACACCCGGCAGTGACTAATAACCACAAATTTAGACTACAAGTAATATGTACTAAGATTAATTTTTGTGTGGTTGGGGATGTTTGAACCACAGACAAGATATTACATATGCAGTTGATAATTACAGATTTTAGCGCTCCTACAAAGTTGAAGAATTCATAGTGAACTGGGTTGGTAACAATGGGTTGGTAACATTGATGTGCTGTTCATTATTTTTGGTTTTATGTGTGTGTAGTTCTTGCCGTTCTTGGTGGATAGACGTGGATGTAAACAACTATTAGGGATTACTCGAGAGAACAGATAGGAGTTCTATTTTCAGAATATAACAACTTAATGATAACAACTTACAGCGCAAAACAATGTTGTGAGTGTATCGTAATCCTCAATGATTAGAGTAGGTGGTTGCTGTGGACATCGTAAATCAAATGCCTTAAGAACCCAAAAAGTCCCCGAAGAGCCACCTTTTTGATGCTGATAATATTTTACTTACTAAATTGTAATTGGGACAATAACAATTATTATGTATTTACGTTGGTATCTCAATACTGATTACTATCATTTCCACATCAATCGGGTCCTTTAAAAAAAAATATTGTACTCTTAACAAGGAAAAGGGAAGTTGCGAAAAACCTAATGGAAACACCAACATTTTCTGAAAATGGATAGGTAAAGAATCTCATGTAAATATAAAACCTTTTATATTTTTGGAATACCCAAAAAAGTACGGCATTGAAAAAATATTTTTTCCCTTTAAAATTTAACAAGCTGGTACTTAAAAAAAAGGAGTATCAAAACTGAACATCTAACAAAAAACCGTTAACGTAAAAGTGTGTGCCCCATAAAATACTGTTCGTCGAGTAGGGTTGTCACGCGCTTGGTATAGACCAAATATAAAATAAAACCTCCTTATCATTTCTCAAAACATTTTCACAACTAACCTAGTCTATCATTTCATTAGCTTTTTTTTCAAGTCTTATGGACGTTTTCAAACCCAGGAAAGAAATGATCAATTGAGACAGCAGGTCAGTATCAAACGTGGTTGATAATTTAACAAAATAGCTACTTACCTTCTAACAAATATGAATAAAACAGTATTAGTAAGCACCGGATGACTTAATTAAATACAATCAGCATTGCCATTCAACGTTGCAATACTGCCAGCCCTTTGCAGATTATTTTTTTGACTCCCTATGATTTGCACCCCCTTTTTATACGTGTAATTAATATTATTATTATTATTTCAAAGACTAATTGTTAGCTTACAAATTATGCAAATATCTTGTTTAAAAATTAAATAGACATAACAGAATTAGTTCCCCAGGCTTTTCCTAGAACACGAATTCCCAGTATCAAAAACACGACTAAAATCCGTAACTCCGGCGTAGCAACCCTGTAAAGATCACACCCGCGAGCGATACGCAACGGCGCGTGATCTCGCATGAAACGAACGGATTTCAGACCGCCTGAAACGTTCCAATCCTAACGCAAACGTTTGCGCAAGTTTTGCACTCAAAAGAATAGGTATGCTATATTGGTGTTTGAGCGCGATATGGGCGTTTTTCCAATGTTTTGCTAGTGTTAATATCTTCAGGTTGCGTTATTCTTGTTTTGGGAAAGTTTTTATTGGTTTGTATTTGTATATAGAATCAATAAAAGCGGTATATGAGCGGTATGGGTTACTGTAGATAGGTACCTAGTACGTAGAAATTACAAAAACATTTATGAAAGTTTTTAATTCGTCAGTTTTATAAAAATGTGTGTCGTTAGGATTTTGTCCCCCATAACTTTGGACGAAACGAATATCGTCATACAAACAAACAAACCTAAACACAACTCATACGAGTTTTCTACCTATGTTACCGAATACAAAACATAATAATTATTGGAAACAGCAGCCCAAACGGTACGGGATCGGAAATAGAATTTACTTTGATACGAGTACATCAAAGCTGTATCGTGCAACGTTCAGTTGACTCGAACATTTGTAAATGTTACGTATCATATGGAATACGGAGTTTATGTACTTGTTACAACTGTGTATTGATTTTAAGTGGTTTTCAAATTGATTTAGAATTGGTTTGAGGAAGATTACCCACCAAGTTATGCATAAAGAAATATTTCACATTGGAATGATTTCTTAACACTTTCAGCTGAGCATAATATAGGTATTCAAATGTTTGTTGCGCGGCGCACTGTATGCGTAATTAGAATGTATGTGTGAGTAGCCTTGTAAAGTCTAGGTACAAAAAACCGTGGAGTGGCGCTAGCATTCCGAAAATTTAAAGTGATACGGCGCGATGACGTAGCTAGAAGGAATCGATATAAGCCGCAGCCGTTTATTTTTGCTGACGTGACGTTGTGTCAAATAGCGTTTATCAAATTTTACGTCTTATAACGTTGCTCCGCTTGTGTTAAATAGCATAATGTAAACGTACACCTACAGTCTGTTTTAAAAGTTTCTAGTTAAAATGTAAACAAACCCTGTTCACGTAAAATTTTTACGCAATCACTTTCTAAAGGGAATTAGGTAGTAACGCATTCCATCTGTATTTAGAAGGTTTCAACTGTATATCTCTCATCAGTTTTTCTAACAATGATTGTTTCAATAACAATGTTATAATAATAATAATAATAAATATTAATAAGTTTATTTTCATAATCAACAGGTTTTTAGCAAATAGGTTGTACAGGCCTTCTTTTAAGTATGGAGATACCTGTAACAGAGGACCTCTCTCGTCCATGTCTATGTGCACTACATACAATGGCTGTTAACAATAAAATGTTAATAAAGTAGGGAAAATAACAAAACTAGAACTAGAGAATTCAAAACATAATTAATTAAGTAGGTACTTGAATTCGTAATCTCAGGTAATTTATTCTTCATCCCCACATACTCAACCGTCTATTTCAGCATTAGGCGTTCTAAGTTGGTTTTGAACTAACGGTCTGTGACAAAAAGGTACTGAAAAAGTAAACATTTTAATGAAATGGAATTTGAACCCTGTTGTGCATTACATAGAGCATGTTTTTCTAAATTTGATAATTATCTCAGATTCTACGAGATTTTACGAGTTGTAGGTCGTGGGTTCGAACCCAGGCAGGCGCTTTACTTTGTGTATTTTATTTCATCACCACTACTCCTAAAACGGTGAAGGAAAACATCGTAACGAAACCGGCATGTCCTAGAACCAAAAATTCGAAGACATGTGACAGCTATCAACCCGCACTGGGCCCACGTGGTGGATTACGGCCCACTTCTCCTCATCGAGAGGAGGCTTTTTTTTTTGAGTGTGGGAAATCGTCAAATAACTTCTCCTGCTCTGGGCAGAGCGGGAGGGCGTGTCAGACTCTTGCTGACTAAAACCCACCCGTGTTCCTTCAGTTGCCTGTGCCAGGGGCCACGGTATCCCTCTCGGACTTTCCCGCAACCCTAGCAGGCATCGGCCCCAGCGGACCCCGTCATTGGTGCTGACATCTCTTTGAGGCGCGCGTGGAACACAACGCGCCGTCGACCCGGGCCTGGGCTTTATCGAACGGCGAGCTGCCCATTGTTCACCGTTCGCAAGCCCGTGCCTACGGTGGCCGGGAATAGGCCTGCGATTCCCGACGCCCAGGGCGTCTCCTGCGGTGGCGCGAATTTTGCCTCTCCCTCATGCATTTCGCCTCCTCCTTCGCGAACATTACTGCTTCTCCGAGAGGAGGCCTGTGCCCCAGCAGTGGAACGCTATAGGCTTATTACGACTACAAATTGGCATCCATAGATACTTTCTCTGATCCATTTGATTGATTGAATTGAATGATTACGATTTCATCCAATACTCATACCATATCAAATACCATAGGTTCTTAATGCTGAACAAAGCCATGTAGTGTTGGTAAACGCAATTTATATTGCTAAGGCACTATATCCTTTATGCCTAATACAAACAGAAGCGATGGGACGCGGATTTGAATTTTGACGAGGCACGGACGCTTGTCGTTTTTACGTCCATTGCATGCTAGTAAAATGGCGCAAAGCACATATTGCGCACAGAGTTGACAGGGCCAGCAACTACGCCCTATTCGAAGCCTAGTTTTTTATGGGAGCTAACGAAATAAGTTTCTATTCCGATTATATTCAGTTAGATAAAAATAAGGTACGTAACGTTAGTTTGTTGAAGACTAACAGTGCGAAATAATTTAGAATCTACATTATTAATAACAGCCATATAAATCCAAGAGCCATCATAAATTTGCCGTGTTATATACAGCCATCTCAGGCAACTGTCAAAGAATGACAGTTGTGATTTGAATATACGATCAATTTAAGTTGGTTGCCAATTTGCATAAAAATTAATTTCCCTGACTTTACGTCTCTATAACAATATCTAAAACTATTAGCGACTGTACGATAAAAAGGTTCGTTGGAAGTTAAAGCGCGTCCCGTTAGTGACGTCATTAATCATAAGGACTATGAATTCAGCGCACGTCTCCGTAACAACCGCTCCGTCCAGGTGAGTGGTTAACTTTGTACTTGTCTGTACTGTTATATTATTTTGTGATTTATTATAAGCCCTTTTTTGTCTGAGAATGGCTTTGAAAAACAAAATGTTTTTGAGGCCTATGGACATGTACGAGTATGAATATGTTCTAATATATAGTTGCACCTAACAACAACTTTACTGTCCAGGCCGCTCGTTTGTGGAATGCATTGCCAGTTGAAATAAAACGCGCGCCGTCATTGCTTGTGTTTAAAAGACTCGTGAAGGAACATTACTAGTCGTTGTGATCTTGTTCTCGTAATTGTAATTATCAATAGTCTTCAGTTATTTTAGTTGCTTATATATTTAGTATGTACGCACGGCTACAAATCAAGCTATCAATTTTTGACTGACCGGTTGGCGCAGTTGGTAGCGACCCTGCCTTCTGAGCCACTGGTCCCGGGTTCGATTCCCGGACAAGTCAAACATTTGTGTGCATGAACATGTCTGTTTGACCTGTGTCTGGGTGTGTATATGTATATAAGTATGTATATCAGTCATCAGGTTACTGTAGTACAGGCTCTGCCTAGTTCGGGACCTGAAGACCTTGTGTGTATGTTGTCTCATATTATTATTATATTATTATTATTATTCATTTCCAGTATAAGCTGATCTCGTATTGTATAGGATTTCCTTACAATGAGAGGCCAGTTTAAGCTGGAAATGTATAGCTTGATGTGTAGCCCTGTTTACGTATTTATGTACATATCTATTATTTAGGATATGTATAATATCTGTGTATCTATTTTAGTGTATTGTATAGATAGGTACTTAGTATTTGCACCAACGACAGCTCCATTTTATGTCCAGGCAAATCACTGTCCATTCCAAGGTTGTCTGGAAGAGATTGCAGAAAGCGATAAGGCCGCCCATTGTATATTAAGTAGTTTCAATTGTTATGTATTTTTTGGTGTACACTAAAGAATATATAAATATAAATAAATAATAAACAACGAACTTGGCGGGACGAACTTGACGCTTATAGGATGGATTGGTCCATAATGGCTCAGGATCGAGATCAGTGGAAACAGAAAAGGGAGACTTTTGTCCTGCAGTGGAACAATAAAGGCTGATTATATATAACAGCTGGGTCGACTCAAGTACATTCCTGTGACAGGACGGTGCGAAACTCAGACTCAAACTCAAAGCATTTATTTCAATTAAACCTATTACAGGCACTTTTGAATTGTCAAGTGGTCGGTCAGTCAGAAATATGAACCTAGTTGCTCATTCCAAAGACACTCTTTTAAATTATATTGTTATATAAATATTAGTTACATCATTAATGTTGAATATAGGTATAATTATATGTGAGAACGATGTAAATAAGACGTATACGTTGAGTGTCCAGAGTACAGCAAATATAAATTTAAACAAAATAATCCATAAATAAAATAAGCCGTGGCGGCTAAGCGAAGCAATCAAAACCCGAATTTTGTGTAAAGAAGATCACCAATTTAGTTACGATCGAAACTCTTTAATTAATGTATATTTGGTTGATAAGCAAATATTTTTATAAGTAAATAGGTGTTAACATTATTATCCGGAACCGGGACGAGATTTCTTTAAAGAATAAACTAGATTCTATCAGATCTTAGAACCCATCCGACTTACAAATACTCTAACCAAAATATACCCGTTCACCATCCACAATACAACTCCCACGGGCTAGTTACTTATATTTATCCACCTACCTATATATATGTATATAGAGCTGTAAATAAATTGATCTATATGTTAAAAGCGACACGTAACATCGAGTGTTGACATAGGGCCTATTGCGTCGATAGGTCGGCCGTCCGCCTGCAACCGATATTAAATGTGTACATTTGAGCGTGCCCTAGGTAAACGTACACAATCATATAAGTACGTGTACTCCGGCCCAATATCTCCAATATATCCTAATCCGTAGGTATTTACATGTTGGATATTCATGCGTCCCTAACATCAAAGGTTTAATTCGAACGAGTTTTACGTTTCAATGTGCTTGATTGGAATGAATTTTCATTGGGTCGTCGAACGATTAGTGTTTTATTTCTAGTTTTTGTTGTGTGTTTAGAGGGTTGGCAGTAGTCAACGTTCATTGAGTTCTTGTAATTCTGTAATTACAGGGTGTAAGAGCCGTTAGCTAAAAACATAACATCGTCTTAACGTCTTTTTACGTTTGGTCTACACATCTCATTATAACAAAATATTATGAAAATGACAATTTTAGTTTGCGTAGATAACATAACAGCGCCTATAATTTTATTTTACTTTGCATAATATTTCCCAGTACCTATATACAAACAAACTCTTAAAAAACATTAAAAGGTCCCTCCCTTTCATCATTATTACAACATTACCTTTACGAGTAGTCCCAAAATCAAAATAGCATGTCGTACATAACGTTGTTTTAACTAATATGATTTCGGATAAACCTCTTAACCGTATTAGGTACGTGTCCTTTACAAACAATCTAATGGGCTTTACTTCAGCTATCATCTCAAAGTGAACTGTGCATTTAATTGGGCTGGAGACCTCGGCTTATTACGTGTGAATACTAGTTTATATTCGGCATTGTAACTGTAAATTGCTGGCTGTTTTTTTTAATCGTTCAGTTGCCTACTTTATACGTCCAACGGTAAAATTGTCTTTGGTGTTTAACCTAGATCAAGATAAAAAAAGCATTTAAGTAAAGAAAAAATAAAGAACGAAAAAAAGTGGTTGTTCAATCAACCAACTCAGCCTATCGCAGTCCACTGCTAGATGCAGGCCTCTCTCAGGCTGCGCCACAACATCGGTCCTCCGCTTTCCGCATCCAGTCTCTTCCAGCCACCTTTTTAACGTCGATTTTAATAATTACTAAATAAATAATCTGCATGGGTACCTAAAACCCACTATTTTCCGAATAAACAGACATAGCTGCACATCACAGGTTAGTGCTGAAGCTTCAATAATGTGTATGAGCTTTAATAACGCGCTGTGAGGAGCATATTACTCGCGTCTGCGAAGCAAGCGAACAACCCTATCATGTACACAATATTACGCCCCTAAAGCCAAATATAGTAAGTAGAGGTATATTTACTCATATTAAAGTTATAATAAACAAAAAAGATAGTTCAATCAAAAAGTTACTGACCTTTGGCTACATGTTCAAAACAACACTGAGGACTAGAGCTGCGCAAATAACGATGTTAATCTGTTGTACAACACTCCTTATCGATAAAGACCGCGATTTTAAGCATCAATAAACATTGATAATTGACGGATCCTCTATTAATATTGACTAACCACGAGTACGGGACGCCTCGTCTTACAAAACGTCGGTTAGCATTAATGTTAGCGCGGAACTTTGTATAATTTTCCACCCTGTTCAATTAACCCCGGGCTTAGCGATATAACGCAAGCGAATGTTAACAGTAAAGTTACTTTTGTACTGTTAAATTGTGTGTGATTTAGACCGGTCTCACACTACGCCCGTTTCGTGGTCAACAATAAATTCTCTGTAGATTTTCAGTGGGCGAAGCTGTGAGGTGTAACTGTTGATGTTTTTTTTGTTCACACCACCCAATACAATTTGCTTGTGTGAATTGGTTTCGTGATAAATCTGTTACCAGGCGCGGGATATGCTATTTATCTTGGAAGACATATGGTCATTGGCTAGTTTCGGTACCTACATAATCTTTTTTGTTTCAGAAACTTGAGACCGTGTTAAAAAGTAACGGTTCAAACGGAGTTTTATTCAGTTTATAGTGAAAATGAATCTGGAATCTGGAAAATGAATTTCACTATAAACTGAATTCAGACTTTTTAAAAGAAGAAATGAATCTGGAATCACAAACTATCACGCAATATTTCAAAAATCAACAAGTTAGAGATTAAAATCCCACTTTAGCAATAACAAAGATCTATATAGGATAAACTAAAAATAACACTTCTAGATTATCTATCGATGAAGAGATTGCCCTTTTTCCCCAAACTTAAGACAGATGATGTTGGCTCGAACGTTTATTTTTACAAACAACTTAATTGCTTCCTCCCCAATTGAGATTAATGTTAATCGATAGAGATTCTCACTAATAAAGACAAAAACTGATTGTTTTAAAAACTTCTTTAATAAAGTGGACTTTTTCGACATTTGTTTGAGAAATAATTTTAATAAATTTGAGAAATCATTTAGTCTATGATTAAATTAGCTTATCGCTTTTATTTTTATACTAAATTATAATTCGTTTTATTTATGTTTCGTTCGAGAAGTTTTTACTTTCTTTATTACATATTTTAAAAATTAAGTTTTTTCTTGTCATGGTAAAATTTTGGTTACGTAGCCTTACTTTCTATATTGGCTGTAGATAGCAGGATTGCTTTAATAAACATTTTAGAACTGTTTAACTCTGATATCAAATACCACGAAAACCTGAACCAAAACACATAATGACCATATCCCCAGAAAAAATCATGACTCCCACCATTAAGAACTCAATAACGAACACCAGTTCGTGTAAGTAGTACCTACTACTACAGCTTCCTTTTTCAAATATCTCTCTAATCCTGGCTGCAGTCGTTAATCGTTAGTGTTATGGCCGAAAACAAAGGAGTGTTGGTCCAAGGAGGATGGAGGACGGAGGATGGAGGGTGGGTAAAAGAGTCGTTGTACCCATTGACCTCAAGATGCTCTGCAGTTGCACAATCGTCGTAGGATTTTGAGGGGGAAGTGACGACAGGGAGCGAGATTTGGAGTCCTTTGGAGTAATCTGTGATTAGAAATAATTTTAAATGTTGTATTGTGTTTGATATACAGAAACAATTTTGACAGAGCGAAGTGACAAAGCGAGTTGCTATAAGTTTATAATAAATGTATGTATTGTTCCTTCATTGCTTTCAAAATGTCGATATCGCTCGAAGTCCTTATACTGACCATTAACACACCATAACAGAAAAAAAATAAGTACAGTTTTCGTTATGATTAGTAACAGTTAATGAGTATCCATTTGCATCAGGGGAAAGCTTAGCCTCAATGAGCGGATATTCCTTTTTTCCGTGACTAAAATGTACTTTACGGCAGAGAGGATACCAGCTACTCGCCACCACATCCTAACTTAGTCCACAAAACAAGCGACAATGTAATACTGAGTGTCGAAATTCGCCGGCTCTACTAGAGACTGCAGAGTAGAGACTCCAGTATAGAAAGCTATCCGGAGCAAAACCTTTGAACTTGAAGCATTTAACTAATCGAATACCTACTTGTCTCGGAAATTTCTAATAAGCGACCGCAAGGTCCATACTAACTTGCGTTTATCGACTTTCGATGGTATTTGCTGAAATATTGAAGCGTGTCTTAAGCATAGTTTTAAAACGACGGAGAAGACTCAGAGGTTTGTATTGATTGGAATAATAGAGAAAGTATTTTGTTATGAGACTCTTGTAGATATATTTGTATTGTCTGTCTCTGACGACAGTAGTGAGGGCTATGCTGGCAGAGACAGAGAATTGGACGGAAGTAGCCTCCTTCTATGAGACCGTGATGGTCAAGAAGAAGGCCGCCGAGCGGGATCGGGAGAGGGCTTATCCTGCTCGGAGAAAGAGGCGTCGGGGAGGTAACTGATTTGGTGCCTAATATGCCGACACCTGCTTACCAGCCAAGGTAGCTTTGGGGTCGCGGGCGAACAGACAGGGGACTCCGTTCGCCCACCGAGTGACTCTAGGGAAGACGGTGGCACAGTGGTCATGTGCTGCCATGCATAGCGAGGCTCAGGGGAGGCCTCTTAACAGTCTCCCCAGGGACATCCCTGGGGAGACTGTTAAGAGGCCTCCCCTGAGCCCCCGGGGCCCCCTGGGCCCCCGGGGCGCCTGTAAGGCACATGCCTTACAGGCGTTGCACGGTGGGGGGGTTCCGGAATTGGTCTTTTAAGAGGAACCGGGATCCCCTTTATGTGCCGATGGTGATCACCGGGCAGGTTTTGGTGAGGTAAAATTCCCACACTCAACGAAGGTCGGGTGCCTTTTGGACGTTTTTGAAAACAAAAAAAAAGACATATTTGTATATAAAACTTGCTTTATTACCGTTAATATCATTGCTAAGAGACTTGGTCATAATTACTATTATGACATTACTAATAGTATAGATACTTTGCAACATTGCATGTCTTTATTGAAATATTGAAAAAAAAGTGCACATAAATTCATTGGCTTCTTCGCTGTGGAGTATGTAAGGATCGTAGCAGGCGGCGTTCTTAGTTTCTGCCTGCCCCCATGGGAAGAAGGCGTGAGTGTATATATGTTAAGTTAGTCAGTGTATGTATGATAAGTTATGTATTTGATTGATAAATGATTTTATTTCTGTAAGTAGGTTTGAACAAACACTTTTACACGTCAATCATATTTTTTTTAAACTAGATGGGGTCGGCGTCATTGGCGTAAAAATCTCCGTAAGAAATAAATAAGCCTTCCTAAGTTAGGATGCTAGGGAGTTTCTTCTTTTTAAATCACGAAATAAGCTAAATAGTATCATTTGTGTTAAGTATTTATTCTATCTCGTGTTTACAAGTGAAAAATTACAAGTTGTGACAGAAAGTCCCGATCATTTTTATAATTCCTCCCCCTTCACGGGTGACTGGCGCTCTCCACCGTAAAAAAGCAAATACAAAACGTGTTAATACTCCGTAAAACATAGCAGAAATGTTAACGGAAGCTGATATTAAAATAAAAGCATAAAAAATCGTGTCGAACAAAATAACTGTTATATTTTAATTTTCACAGTGGGAAAAACAAATAAAGGGAACTATAAAAACACGAAACGGTGTCAACTTCAATTAAAGCTATAAAAAACGGTGTTATAACTAATAACGAATTCGTGCTGAAGGCTTAATGCCGACCCTACGATGTATGGACACGGATAGTGGAAAAAGTAGTAAACAAAAATAAACTCTCTTTCTAAAATATTATGATTTACTTTTGTGTGTAGTGTGATTGACGAATGTAATATCTGAAAGAGTACGTTTTGTAATTATTTATGTTGATATGGGTTCATTTGAAGTGTTTTTATGACCGGTTTTATTAGCTGTAATAATTTTAAAGAAATAAAAGCCTTCTGTTTTATTTTCCAGGAAATTAGGGACATATTGAATAGCGCGTTAATGAGTCGTTATACTTTATCAATAATCTTTTAAAGGCAGTATGCAGGTAATAATTTTGATACAAAATTAAATTTGAGTCTTGACATTCTAAGTCCTACTAAAATTTTCATCAGAAATTGTCATGAGACGTGGGTAATTATGGCCATAATGCATGCGGGCTTTCATTATTAAAATTAATAACGTAGGAAATTATGTTTGCATTGAAACACAATTTACGTGGCTTAATTAAAATTTTCTCTAATAACGATGTTAACGCACAGGCTTTTTGTATACAGGCTTGTAGTATTTTTATTTATTATACAGAGTGTATGCTGTATACAGAGTAGAACATTTTGTTTGTCACGTTGTCGCCCCGAGCGGCCGTTCCGCCTTGTTTGTTCCGGCTTGACCGGCAGAGTGTCAATTTACGTGTTTTTTGGCGAAAAAATAATAAAAAAGGTTGGAAAATCCAAAAGCCATGCACGCCTCATAATGCTCATTTATTTTAATAAAACAATAAATCGTATAGTTGAAAATAACATATAAGCAAGAAAAGTTCTTATATTTTTGTACGTAAGAACACAGATCACGATCACACAAGACACATCACACAGATCCACAAGATCCAATTCCGCCCCGTTTACTAATACATTGGTTTTACACCTGCTTAACGTTAGGTGTCAAAAATCTAATACATTTAGTCTTTTTCTCGTTTAAAAGTAAATTATTAACACTAAACCAATGCACTATTTTAGCGTTAGCATTATTTACATCGTCAGGAACGGTCTGTGGTCGCTTAAGCTTAAATAAAAGTGACGTATCATCTGCAAATAATACTATTTCATTACTGTTCTTTATAAGGCTAGGTAGGTCATTAATATATACGAGAAATAAAAAGGGCCAAGAATTGAGCCCTGCGGAACTCCCATAGTGACAATAGAACCCGGGGATCTCTTGCCGTTGCAATATTGTTTTTTTTTTAAACTACTTTAACTAGGCTACTGATATGAAATACGGCACCAGTAAACCGAATTTTGGAACTTATAAAAAAAGCCCGGTCTCTATTCATCCATTTTTTCGGGAGTTATCTTTGGTACTTACATACAAAACCGTACAGACATCAGGCAATCCATGTAAAAAAAATCGAAACGTTTTTTTTCAAACTAGCAACATAAAATGTTTTTAGAAAGTTTAAGATGGTTTAATTTAAGTGTTTTCTCTATGTACATCTACTCATATTATTGTATAAGTGCAATATAGTTGTGATAGCATTTGAAGATCACAAAATTGCTTGACCTTGACGAGTCGGGAGTAAAGCACTACCTCAACCGCTTCGCGTTAGGAGGCGTGCAAAAACTTTATGCTATATTTTTTTTAATGATATAACTTATAAATGTCAGATTTACTTTCTAAAAGTTCTTCACACTCATACACAACAACTTATGTATGTTACACGAGTATAAAAATTGGCGCCAATTACCAATTTTTCAAACATTTTTGTTGCGATAAATTTGTCCTAACCCTTATCCCTAAACCACCGATACCGTCACCAGCAAAAATCCTAATCACCATAGAAAAAATTAAATCGCAGTTCAGTGCATAACTTAATAACCCAGCCGACGCGGCTTTTTGCGCGCACCGTTTGTGTCCCGCCGTCGGCCATTCGGCTACAACCTATTTCCAATTTGCGCCTATCAATCAAGACCAATCTCACTGAGTGGATTACGGCCAAATGAAATTTGCATAGAAACCCGCTGTGCAGTACGTTTGTATCTGATATTTACTGTGTTGATGTTTGATTCGGTACAACGCCCGCTTGTTTATTAAAATTAAGCGTCATTTTGTGCGTTGGTGTTTAGATCTGTTTCGTTTAGTGATTAGTTTTTCATTGTTTTTTTTTAGAAAAGTATCAAGAATATTCGTAATTTATTGCTTATTAAATGTTTGGTTTCCTAAGAAAGCGGTGAACGGTCGCACAATAGCGACTGTCCAAATACAGAGCGTCTTCTGACTTCTTATTGTAGACTTCGTCTTCTTCTTATGACAGATTTTTATGACGGCCGAATATGTCGGAACTGGTCTTCTAAGAAACCGTAGCTTTACCTCATCATACATCAAACATAACCTTTTAATAATAATATCAAGAATAATATCTTGTTTCGATAAAATAAGTTTTCACGTTCGAGGTAACTAACGTACCGCACTAAAAGTTATAATCGTTGACTTCTTTTATAAATTTTAAATCCTTGATTTAATGTAACTACCATTTAATTTCATTTGAATTGAAAAGGTGGATATCTTTTTAATTTTATTGCTCACTGTTTGATACTAAGATTATAAACTAAACAAATTTTCTTTCATCTTTATCAAGCATAAAACTGTAACTAAAATTGACTCAAACAATTTAAACACACTAAAATTTCAAAAGTATTTTATGAGATTTGATGTTTCATCAAAATTCAACGAAACTCAGTGAAGATACACACAAAACACTGAGATAATATTTAGGCAAGATTTAATAATGAAGAGTACCGAACTTTGGGTAGAGTAAGCAAAAACAGTTCTGTTAGTGATATCAAAGATTATTATTTTGTGCAGGTTTATGTTAGGCCTTTACGTGCCTCCGCGGAGTTTGATGGAAACTGGCTATTGGTAAATTAGAATATAATATACTGCCTGTATATTTGAATACAAATAAGTTTGACATGGATCACTCTGATGTGATTTAGGAACTAGGTATTCATTGAATTTAACTTTTTAAAGTTAACTATTTACACTAGGTACTAAATAACTAACTATACAAATAAATACAGAAACAAAAGGAAACTTAGTCGTCGAAGTATTCGTCCGCATCGGAAACGTGCCTAGAAGACTGGCAGCATTGCCACGTTGAATGGCAATGCTAATTCTTTGGCCAAAGAATATTTGGTATTTATTATATTTCAAAACGGTTCAATCATAAGTTTTATTTATTTATGGGTTTTTAAGTATTACAGCGACAGTTAAAACATATCAAATCATTACATTAAACATCTAACATTTACAAAACGTCCCCTGAGTTGGTGTACATGCTTTTTATTAAGGAGTTAAAAACAGGATTATGTATCAATTATTTACTCGTTCTACCTTAACTTCGGGACAATTGGACGACGCATCATACATGATATAACGATAACATACTCATACTTAGTAACCTACACAAATATCGAGAACCTCTTTCTTCTAGAAGCAGTAAAACCGATTAATAGGCACTAAAAGATATAGCAACAACAATAAAACAAGAACCTATAGTTAAAGTTACAATAATGACGACGACGCTGTACGTCGTAGTTGTACCAATGAAGTCTCAGCATAATGCTGTGTTGTTTAATATAGTTTGTAACCTAATTATTATTCCGTTTGCTAACTAGGTGAAATCGCTTGCTAAAGTTTAAAGCTGACAAGTTAGCAATCTGTGACAACTTAGCCTAAGGCTAAACACTACCTTTCATTTCTATCGTCAACAATCGTTGAATAATGAAATGTGTGTCGCAGTTGAAATTGAAATTCCGAGTGCCCTAGATGATTTATTAAAGGAAGGGATTAAAGTGTTTGAGCGAAATCTAGCAGCGCTTAAAGCTACCAATCGCACGTTTAATAATTAAACTTCAAGAATACAAGTGTCATTTCACTTTACAACTCCGCTGCCAACCCTCCCGACGCCCAAATACTCAATTATGTTTTTAATTGAGCGGCGCCGTGCATTTGACACGAATGTCCGACGGGTTTCGCTTTACCCAGTAATCGCAATTTTAAGTGTATAGCGATTTTTATTTGAACGAAGCCGCTGGAAATTCGTTCAAGATTAGG
The DNA here is from genome assembly GCA_937001585.2 of Brachylomia viminalis. Lineage (NCBI taxonomy): Eukaryota > Metazoa > Arthropoda > Insecta > Lepidoptera > Noctuidae > Brachylomia > Brachylomia viminalis. The sequence continues at coordinate 3,404,839 of OW443302.2, read as the reverse complement.
TGCGAAAGTGCTTATTTTCATATTTTGACTGTTACTTCATTTTGCTAAAACTGGGATGAGATTAGTTTCATCTGGGATTTTCTGATAACTGGCCCTTTTGTCGCAAGGTTAATGTTTCCGTAATCCGCTTCTCACTTCAAATTGTCAACTATTTCTTGAAACAGAAAACTAGGAACAAACAAAACTTTGAAGTCAGGAAGTGAAACAAAAACACTAGAATCACGAAGTCATGACATCCCATAAAAATCCAAACAACTGTACTCCATGACTTTCTTTGAGCTCTGAACTTAAAATAAACTCGCACAATAAAACCTGCTTGCAGTCCACTTAAGGGCCAGATAACAATAAAAATAAAACGGAGAACATTCTCCGTACATTTCGATTCGGGAATATACAAATCGTTTGTATGGACGTGTCTCGTTACGACTCGCTGGTTCCGTACACGCCTGACACCTGTTCCTGTCACTATCGAATTGGGGAAGACGTATGGACACGTCCGAACGTAGTGTGCATGCTGAGACAAGATTCTTAGAACTAAATGTAGGTACCTACCTATATATTTTCTTATTGTTAAGATAAAATAATTGCTATTTTCTGTTGGTGCTAACTTTGTTTTTATTTACATGGTTGGTGCTTATAATAATTGGAATACAACGTGTTGTTTTGCATCCTCGTCAAATTTCAGGAGGCTGTTATGAAAGACATAAATAATCAAATAAAATTACGATACTGCTCAATAATTAATACATACTTGTTTTTTTAGGTATTTAAGTTTGACAGTATTTCAGAATACTCCACTTTCAAAGAACAAAATCGCCCCGTTGCGTATGCGGTAGGCAGTGTCGTACGACTATGTCGCTGTGTGCATGCGTTACAGTTACAGCGCAGTTACAGGGCGGTATCACACGGGCCCTACACATGCCGATTTCCGAATAATACAAAAAATAAAAATAAATACCTACTTATTTTATTATTGATTCGTGTCGAGAATCATTAGCATAGTTACCTCCTCGAATTTGACGAGGATGCAAAACAATACCTTGTATAAGTATGGACCAAATCCTACATTTGAAAACTAGGTAAAGAAGAAGTAAAACCCGCGGTAAGAAGATTATTATTCTGTCAGAAACTTCTTAGTACCCATTTACACCATTCAGGTGGGAAATATCTTACCAGCAGGTATTCCTAGAATTCTTAAAGTGTCTTACACCTGTTATTTCATCTGACTTTTTCTAGATTAGCTTACTTATACAACTGTGTGGGGTGATAGTTTGGTGATATCTGAACAGGTTATTTTATTCCCCAAATCGATAAAGAAAACTTTCTTGGATGTTTACCCTCCCTAAGTGTCTAGAAAGTGTATTTCTTTCTAAATCAGCCTAGAGTTACGAAAATAATGAAATAACAAAATTCTGAACGACAAAAAAAGTAATCTCATTATAAACCAAATCAAAGTGAAGGAACATCAAAGTACAAACATTTTTAATCATCACCTGTTCGACAGACTAGTTGACGAAATAGCGATCCTCGATATCATATAACTTTCCTTTGATAAAAATATTACTCATTATAACTTTTGCGTACACAAAACTCATGTTGATTCCCCGGAGAGGTATCACATGAACGGACTTGAAATTGATGGGAAAGCAATTTCCTACCTTATTACCAACCTTAATTCGTTTTGCACCTGAGTTGACATCTAAACTTATAATCAGGAGGTAATTACTGGTATAATTACAACGAAATTTGATATAAATTTAAAAGCAATCATTCGTACCGTGTTTAATGAGAACGTTTGAAACACGATAAGTCGTATTCTGTTAAATTGGACCCACTATGAACAGAAGCTTTGGTAATTTTCATGTCAAAAGAGGGATTGCCACGTTTTCGTTATTGAATTTGGAGTTATCGTTAAAGATGTATATTTAGATAAATTAAATTGTAATTTGTGTAAAGTTCGTTTCAAATAAAGTGATCATTTAATCATATTCAACACGATAGGGATTTAAATCTAATTGAAGGTTAATATTTGTTACTTAGAACTTATTTACGAGATTTCTTTCATGTGGTTAAAACTTAAACCGAGGATAAACTATTCCCAGAAAAAATAACAGCAGTTACAAAATGAATGGATTCCTCTAAAACATGAATCCAGTTAGGAAAACAAAATTAATGAAAAAGCAAACAAAGCCGTTGGAAACATAACGATAGAAACCAATAACAATATAGATGCCACAGAGTGAATTAATATCGAGTGTTGCAGAATATTTTCTGCAGAAGGCTCACGAACATCTGCAGAATGTTTTGTTTCTACATTCGCTAGTGAATGGTTGAGACCATCAATTGCAAGGGAGCAGACTTCTTTGTCTGCTGATAAAGAGTGCTCGCGAAGGTCCATTTCGAATGCTCGTCACTCCTTTGTTGTATCCACGGTTTTTAATTTTGAGAAATTGATTAAGAATTTCGTTCGTATATTATGTGTGAAATGGTGAAGTGAATTTGATGGAACTTTGAGTCAACTTGTTTTGATGAGTTTAGCTTATTGGATTAGTTTCCAAAATGCTGCGATCATTTTGGATGTGAATTTTTTAAAGTGGTTCATTGTTGAACATGTTTCTAGAATTCTAGACTTTACTTACAACATTTGCAGTGCAAGTTCTTAAACTGCTGTGTGATGTCAACTTACCTGTAACAAAAAAAGTAAACATAAGTTTAACAAGGAAACAGTACCATTCAAATCATTCAGAGAATGTACGAACAATTTATCGTGGTGTGACTATTAATATTACCTCCAAATCTATTACACTTCCTTGTAAAGCAGGCGAACGAAATCTTCCTTCAGAAACTTTACCATGTTAGAGAAAAAAAATCTCGTTCACAAGGCATTACGCAGACGCTCCGCCATCCAACTTTCACAAATTTCCAAAACTTGTAAGACAAACGTTGCTCCTTTAAAATTCGCACAATTACCTGTTACAACTTGGTGAATGCAAATTCCTGCCATATTTATTTTCGGCGCCCTTCTTCGGAACTTTCTTATAAATAACTTAATCAGGGTCAATCCATCAAGCTGTCATTCTACACAGAAATACTTTTCTGTTGCCCTAGCACCTTTATTCGATAACAAATTTTCAATACAAAACAAAGGGAAGTTTTACGAACGGGTCTCCAGTTTACTATTACTCATTTGGACCTGCCAAAAACAAACTGACGCGACCCTGCTTACATGTAACGTACATGTTTAGAACAAAAATGTATACAGTTACAGTGGAAAGTTTTCAATATAATTTGCTGGCGATATTAGGAGCGGGATTTATGTAAATCCTAGTAACTACTGCGTTATATATTTGTTATATCAGGTAATAGCTTTTGGTAACGGAGATAACGATATTTTTATGATTACGAAAACTTGGTATTAGATACTGTTCTGAACAAAATTTTTCATTCATAAAGAAACACACGAAATGTTCAAATATAGGTTTGAATAGGTTTTTTTGACGTGACAACGTCTTATAATTCGATGGAGCCGGCTGCACGCACGAAAAAACATGACTTATGCGGCGTTACACAAGACTCATGCGGCGTTACCTCGCTTTGAGGCGTTCCATTTAAGGCTTGAAGTGCAAGCGAGAGCGCGGAACGAGCGACAAAGAGGCACAATCAGCCTCCGCGTTCGGCAGCGTTCGACATATGTCTCTCTCCTACTTGAGTGAGCGATGCGTCCGCGTGGACAGCTGCTATACAATAATACATTTACATGTTTTCGTCAAGTATGAAGTGGAGTGAAAAGTGAATGTGGTGTCAATTGTTTATCGCAACGATAATTGCAGCGATAAAGGTAATGATTCTTTCGATATTAAATATATGTTCAGTGATATATTGTCGAATATTCGTGCTTTCATCATTAAAATAAATAGCATCGGTCCGCTAGTGCAGCGATTGTAGGTTATGCTATAATTGACAAAACTATAACAATAAGTTCTCTATATCCATACAAAATATCTATCAAACAAATAAAATTAAAATATTCTTTTGAAAAATGCAACCATTCCATCAGTATTTTCTTATTACGTTGTCACGTTCAACTATCGTCAGTAAACCGACTTTACAGACAACCGATTTTTTTTTTTATAAAACATTGCCCCACACTAGGAATTTCTCCTGTATCGTGGGTGCGTATACAAACATTTAAACTCACATACACAAACAGCGAGACCCGGAACAACTACTTGCAGGTCATACAAATATTTGTTTCGTGCGGGGATCGAACCCGCGGCACGTAACGCAGCAGTCAATCGCTTAACCATTGCGCCAACCATGTCGTCGTATTTATATTTATATTACAACTTAGGTTTTGCTGTTCATCATAATTATAAACAGCCTATAACGTTTCCACTGCTGGGACACAGGCCTCCTTTATTTGAGAGGGAGGGGGCGGTAATCCACCACGCGGGCCCAGTACGCATTGGTAGATGTCACATGTCTTTGAATTTTTGGTTCTAGGGCATGCCGGTTTCCTCACGATGTTTTGCTTCACCGTTTTGTGAGCAGTGGTGATTAAATAATTTTCACAAAGTAAAGCACCTATCTGAGTTCGAACCTACGACCTGCAACTCCTAAGTCGCGGTCGCGGTCGTTACCACTGGGCCACCACTGCACTGTTTTGCTGTTACCTTAATTTATTGTCCATACAGCTTTTATTACATACTGCCGATCTTATTTTATTAATCATACCTTCCATTCTATCATAACATAATCTGCCTATAACGTTCCCACTGCTGGGAAACAGGCCTCCTCTCTATGAGAGGACGTGGGCCGTAAACAACCAAGCGGGCCCAGTGCGGGTTGGTAGATGTCACATGTCTTCGTTTTTTTTAATCTCAAATAAATAACACAAAGTAAAGCGCCTGCCTGGATTCGAACCCACGGTTTACAACTCATAAGTCGGGCTTTTTTCATTCTATCATAATTCATCAATTTATTATAGACCCAAGCTATCCCATAACATAAAGCCAAATACTTCACCTACAGTTGAACGCACAAAAATGTTGCGTCAGCAGAAAATTCGCATAAACATGCTTGGACTTCGGGTCAGTATGCTAAGACTGCGATCACGAACGATTTCACTGGATACCTTTAAGAATATTCGTTCAAGTACGATAAGCCAGCTGCAAATTCAAATACTCAAACGATAAAAGCATTTTTGATCTATATTTTTGTTGAGATCTGTAAAATTTCATATTTCTGACTTCGTGGATAAGATTATGGATTTAGTTGATTCAATCAAGGAGCTTGCGAGGGCTGTAAGGGGTTCTGAACTAACAATTGTTCTTAATCCACTCTATCTGAGTTCGAATGCCGCCCAAACGGATTGGATTACCTTTACGTACTTTATCGAACTTTTTCTACTCAATATTGGATATACGCTTTCGAGATTCAAAACCCCTTTTTTTTCTCCGTTTTTTTGCAATGTCGTATTACTTTTCTTTAGTCACAGTTGTTAACGTCTTCTAGGTTTAAAATGATAATTTTGTAATAATAATAGTAGGTACATTGTTCACCGAGAGGAGAAAGTGACCGATTACCGTCGAGGGTGTCGTTTGAAGCCCGAGCCGTAGGCGAGGGCTTTAAAACACCCGAGATCGGGAATCGCACTTTCTCTCGAGTGATACATAGTGCTTTATACTACACCTACGAGGAAAATAAAAAACTAAATCTTTACTAATTGAAATTTATATTGAAATTGTTGCAGTTAGTGAAGCTTAATGTTACACTTTTTCCATTAATGTTTCTGTGGTAAAAGGTTATCAATCAGTATTTTTGCTGTTTCCTTCAACTGCGGCGGAGTTAAAAAATCTTCATCATCACTATCACTACTTATCATTTTGATAGTTTTATTTTACTTTCTACGAAAACTGAATCCTCAAACAACACACAAATTGAAAATGGCGCCAATGGCGTCTGCAATTTTCACATGTTCTTTTTTCAAATTGTTTATCCTGCCGCCACAGGGTCGCACTGCCAGCCCGACACCATCCAACACACAGCTAGTGGCCAGTGTCATTTTGCGAACTTGGAGATAAAAACTCACTGTAAAAACTTTTTGGCTTTTGATATTTAGGTTACCGGCGCATAGTCTTACCCAAATTTAAAAAAGAAAAACCACGTAAGACATGGATTTTCATACACTTTTCTCTCCCGCTCAGATGCGTTTTCTCCCCGCATATTTGTTCGATATGCAATGACGTACTTTCTACAGTAAATTTGATAAAGTATCAAGGTACTTTCAAAGCAGGTGTAGTATAAAATCTTTTTTCATATCACCGAATTTTGTCAGCCGACATCGAAAATATCCGTTTCTCCTGCACTGTAAGTAGCAAGTCCTATGCAATTGACAACAAATTTATAAGATCACGTGTTCCTATCCAATCTAAGAACGAAACGTTTAAAGAGAATTGTTTAGTTGCAGCAGCGGATATTGTGAGGAGGCCCCAGCACCCTTTATGCCTTTTATATCCTCCCCGTCACAAACATTTAACACTGACTTCCAGACAGTAATATCGAGACTTGGACAGATAAAATCTTGTGAGTTTGAAAGAGTTTCCTTTATTTGCGAGGGGAAATGGACAATTGCATGAGAAGGTATAGGTGCAGGAATGAGGTTCTGTTCAAAAAGTTTTCGATCTAGATTTGTCTGTAATGAAGGCGACAGAGGCGGATTTTCTTTTGTGAATTTAGTGGAAAGTTTGCTGCACTGAGTTAATTTAATATTTAGATTGGATTTCATAATGAAATTAGATTTGTTATTTTAGTTTCTTTAGTAATTTACTAGATATCTAGGTGGAAGAAAGAGTTTATCTTTCTAATCTAAGACGTGGGTAAACAATTTTAAAGTTTTTTTTAAATATACCTCATATTTCATTATTTTAATTTGGTTTTTACACCGGTGTTGTCCCAGTGCAGAGCAAAGTCTCTTGCCAAATAATCTACTATGTTTCATTCTTACGTTTTTCTTATCGATGCTGTTCATGTCCATACTACAGAAATAACATCTTAGACTTCCACATGACACCAGCATGATCAAAGGCATCACCCCTAAATCGAATCATCCCTACCTACACATAAATTGGCCTCAAAACTACATCCTTATTCACTTTGAACCTACCAGGAGCGCAGTGGCAGGAGAAGACAGCCGTCATTCCGCTGTAATACAGATAATTGCATTTAACTGCGGGACACGGGGAAGCGTGGTCTACGTGCATACGTAACTCACTTTGCACTGTTTAAAAGCGCTCGCTCGTTACAGTTCTGTGGTTATTTTTATGAGATGCTCTTGGATTTGTAGATATTATTTTATGTTGGAAAATACGTTGTAAATAAATGCAAAATGCATTTTTGAAATAATTATAGTTTTAGTTTGGTGATTTTTTGTAAAAAAAATGGTAAAGACGTTACGAATGCAAAACATTTTTTGCAACAAAAATATATATTTTCAAATTATTATTTATTCATTTAACCATTTATGTACACACTTATATAAACAGACAAGAAGAAAAGAACAGAAAAATAGGTACAAAGGTGTTGCTTATTTCTAATGAAATCTCTTCCAGCATACCTGCGATAAGATAGAGGTAGATTTAGAGATATAGACAGCGTGTGTAAGAGTAAAAGAGAAAATAAAATCAAAAACAATTTACTTATTAAAACAAAACAAATAATATGAGAATATACATACATACATACTAGAATATTAAGACGTAGTGGAAATATAGTGTTCTTTCACTCTTCTATTAAAAACTGCAACAACTGCAACTGCTGCAATTATGTTTGAGGCAACAGCAGAAAAAGAGACGTTTGAAAATTTAATAAAAATGAGATTGAAGATTAGTAAGATCTAACTCACGGCAATGGAGTTCTAGGTAGGTGCTAATATTGGGAAAAACAATTAAAAGTTCGTAGTTAGTTGTACACCATGTTTAATTTCAAAATATACTTTATAATTTCTTGCTCACTCAAATGTGTCACTGGTGGTGGCGAGTGTATTGGATCATTGAGTTCCCTTCAAAATGGTTGAGCTGAATGGTGCTGATCCATACGTCATGTTCGTGAACGGGCGCCGTCAGTAGGCACTGGTCATTTCTTAGCTGCCACGGCATATTTTAATTCCATAATTGTTTTTATCTTTTTATTACGGACGCTTTTAACGTGCACTTCTTTCTACATCGTTCTCACATGTATAATTACAACATGAATGATGTAACCACTTTTTTTTAACAATATTTTGATTTAAAAGAATGTCCATGGAGTTTCTTGCCCGTTCTTCTCCATAGGTACCTACTACGCTTTGGAATGGGCAACTAGCTTCATCTTTTTGACTGACCGACCCCTTGACAATTTACAAGTGCCTGTAACTGGTTTATTTGAAATAAATGCTTTGATACAATCCAATTTAATTACCTACAGAATAAACGTTAAAACAACAGAAAAGCAAAATTTTAATTGTCAACGCCATCAACATTCTACACCTCGGAGACAGGCAACAACAATTACGTCTCGTTCATTTGAACTACACCCTCCACAAAAGAAATTACTTCATTCTTTCTAAATTTCAACTCTCCAAGTTGTTCAGGGGCTTCTAACGGGTGGGAGTTATTTATCTTCGCTCTCAGTATAATAGAATTTAATTAAGTTAGGTGCGACATGCTTCACGCGGTAGGAATTTTGCGAACTTGCGCCCAACTCGATACACTGGAGTTCTTGTCGTATGTGGAAACAGCGGTATTTATAAATAAATATTGTCACATAGATATAAAGTTCGGTTTTGATGATCTACTTTTTACTGAAACTTTTCACGAAAGTTTCTGTATCCAAGTTTAAAAGCAGAGACTCTGCTAGAAACACTTGCTCATAAATAGCTGCATCTGATCCGACTGCTCACACTAATGTAAAATGGAACGATAGTAAAAGATCCTATTAGTTGATCTCGATATTGATCTCGATTTTCTCAATCATACGGTCCTGTGTGATTGAGAAAAACACAATCTTTTATTTCGCACACTACATATTTGAAGACTAAGTTCATCATCAAACCATGCCAAGTAGATTGACCATGAGCACAAATTTTAATCAAGTCCGTACTAACAGAAAACAATGCCAAAATATCGAATAATGAAATGACTTCAATTCCATAATTATCAGTCTACGAAGTTCTAATTTCGATTCGAAATGGATAAAAGAAATAAACAAAGCAGCAGCCAGTTGGAGAGACATCGCAAAAAGAAGTACATAACGCAAAAACAAAGATTCGTACTGGATGGCCGTATATTGAACATTTTTGACACAATTTACCTGTTTCACTGCTGCCATTACAAAAGGTATATTCGGAGTACATTGGGAAGCCAGTAGAAATTACTGGTAACAAAAGGATAAAGAAAAAATTGTGTGTCTGAAGCATGTTTGAGTATTGTTTGGGAAGCAAAAGAGAAAAATATGGCTTTCTCATTGGTGGGTGTATCAGGGAGCTGTTCGTAAATTAATTTTTTTTGGATAGCACTTCAACAGAAGGTGTTTACTTTAGCTCACCGTCCGATCAGGACCAGGCCCGTGCTGGACGGCGCGTACGTGTTCCACGCGCGCCTCAAAGAGATGTCAGCATCGAAGAGGGGGCCCACTAGGGCCCAAGCCTGCCAGGAAAGCGGGATTATCCGAAAGGGGTACCGCTGACCCGGAACATAAAGGGCCAAGGAAGGAACACGGGTGGGTTTTAGTCAGTAAGAGTCTGACACTCCCTTCCGCTCCACCCAGAGCGGGAAGGGCCATTTGATGATTTCACATCCTCAAAAAAAAAAAAAGGTGTTTACTTTCCAAAAAAGACATCAAGAACTAAAAGCGTTGATATTTAAATTGAAAGTTATAAGCTTTGTGATCTTACACGATGCTACCTTTCTTTATTAACTGCCACCACAAAACTCCAAGTAATTAGCAGTAACTTTACACTAATACTGCATAATAGAATTTATAGGTCATATTAGTACACTAATATATTGTATGCGTTTATTTGGCTCAGCTTACACCTTTGGGAGTCCGAAGTTGGAATTATATCCACAACTATATTATTGCACTATGAGACAGTTACCTATTTAGAGCTTACAATAGTATTAAGATCTCAATTAAATGTTGAAGGAACTAAGGTTTTGTTGTAATGTTTGATAGATTGTTTTAAATTTCACAGAACAAGATGGACAGGCTACATCCTCGTTGTCTGTCCACCTTGTTCTCAGCTATGACCTCGACCTTTTAAAATACAATTATGTGCTGATAAAATAAATGTGTTACTTTATCAGTCACACTTAACGATATTTCCAGAGAGTTGTTTAAAAGATAAAAGTTCAATCTCAAGCATCAATAGAATAAATAGCATTATGAAAGCCAGCAGAGGATTGGCAGCAGTGCCAGCAGTGCCTGCAGTGAACGTCTTCGGTCTGGTGATCATGACAAATGTGCAATACTCAGAGGATACACAAAATAATTCAATATTAATTATTTCTGGCGACGATAAAACTATATACTATGCAAATGAAAGTTATCCCTGCTTACCAAGCTTAAAAGTCAACCATTAATCTTAAAATACTACATAAAAATTTCCCCACACTTCCGAGCAAAAAACAAAAGTATCCTAACAAAATCTCTCCCACTTTAATCACAGCTTGATCGAATTTCCTCCCCGCAAAGTTTCAACAGGAAAGCGGAAACTATTACGCTTTACATGGCTGTTTACATAGGGTACTTTACACTTAGAGGACAGTGTTTGCTATGTGCAGCGAGCAATGTATATAGTTCCTGCCTTTTGATAGACTGCTTTTAATTGGAACATGAAGATTTTCTTACATGCTGATCAGGAGTATAGAACAGTGGTGTCTGTTGCTCGTCAAGAAAAGTTTTTTGAAGTTAGGGAGGCAAATGGATATTGTTATGTGAGTAGATCATTAAAAATATGTAGTTTAAGAAGAAATGAGTGCTTTCTTTATTAAAAGTATCCAACCGTTTTTAATAATATGTGTTAACTACAAAAAGAATATGACAATATTCTTTTTGCAGTTAGTAGAAACGCAACATAACATCAAGCTTGTAATTCCAGAAGGGTGAAGCAGAGGTGTATCCTAAAGTACACCCACAAGACATAAGGCAGGACCAACAACAAACAATATGATATTGAATTTAAAAAATAATATGAATAATATCAAGATCCGTAAAAGACATATTATAGCAAAAACATTTTAAACATGGATATAAATTGACAACATTTTGTTCGTTGCATTTAGAGTTATAACTTGATCCATCCCTAATTTCAAATCACCCAAAATCCGTATATCGAAAACGAGTACTCGATATACCCTTTCAGATCACCAGAGACGACCTAATTACTCAATCGCAATCTAATTTACAAAGCACGATTACAAGAGCATTCGTACAATCAAACAAATGGCTGAGTGAGTAATTATCTTCAACACCTTCACATCTGAACTGAAATGCAAGTCAAGCGTTATACTCGTATGTGCGACGGCGTAAACACGCGTACGTACTAACCCGATTAGACACCCCCGTACCCCACACAGCTCACACCCTCGACGCACCCCGGACATGAAACCGCGCTAATAAGGAACACTTCACTTGTAATTTCCCATTTGTTCCTATTTACAACTTGTGAAGTGTTGTGCTGGATTATATATTTTTTATGGATTATTTGCGGTGGGAAAGGGTTGAGATTTTGAGTTTGTGTACGGATTTATTGGGGTTCATTTTAAGGTTATGTGTGTTGAGTGTGCAAGTTTTTAGTGTTTGATAATTGAGTGTGTTTTATTTAGGATTCGGAAGATCGACTACATAAAGGATTTATTGTTATTTTAGGACTAGCAGATATAGTTGTGAATATTACAATTTAAAAAAAAGAAAAATAATACACTCATCCTAAACTAAGTCCATACCCATTCAAACTAACGTCTTCTCTCAAAGATCATAACAAAAACCGAAACGTCACAAACAAAGACAGTTAATGAAACACTAAACTGTTTTGGTAGTAAACGGCAGGCTTTGAAAGAGGTCTTGACAAAAGTCGATTCTCTCAAAGGCGCCATACGAAACCGCGTCACGTATATCGCGTACGCCGGTAACGTGGCGCCGATAAATGATTATTGCTATGGTGAACGGGCCAGTTTCTAAACCACTGAAACCTTACGAACCTATTTCGTGGACGCGAGTTGGGTTCAATTGGAAAGGATGTCGGTTTCTGGATGCGGTTTCGACGTACTTTCAGGGACCATATATTTGCTCATCGCCTTCAAAATATGAATAATCAATTATACAACATACTTTGACATTAAAATTTTATTGGTATGATGTTGTTAAATTAATCAACAAATGAGCTCCTAGGCGTGGAGTTGACATCAGGTCTCAACTTCGGTGCCACCATCGAGTACAAAGCCCAAACAGCGGCCAAGAAACTGGGCATCCTAAATAAACTTAGACAATTTTTAATTAATAAAAGCAACTATTCGCTTAATGAATATCTAAATGATAGACTTATAAAGTCATAATTTTAATACCTAGACGAAAATTTAAAAACAATACATCTCTCTTATAAATACATATTTATTTATATTTTATACTGTTAATTTTTCTTAGAAAGTACCTACCTACTATTTTATAATTATAAATTAAAAGTGCTTCCTCTCTCCTAACTCAGTTATATTGCTGTGCCCGACAGGGTCCATGTGATCTAATTTTAAGTTTACCACCTAAGTTTACATGTGGAATGCAATAAAGTATTGAGTATTGAGAGTGAAGCGATACTTTACGCCTGGACAGCTTTTGACCCTTTACAAAGCGCAAGTCAGATCCTGCATGGAGTATTGCAGCCACCTTTGGGATGGCTCAGCAAAGTACCAACTTGCCGCGCTTGACTCGGTGGAACGCAGAACTAAGAGGCTCATTGGCGACGTAAAACTGGTGGATGCTAAGCTTCACAGCTTGGCTCATCGCCGTAAGGTCGCCTGCTTGCCGGTCTTCTACAGATTGTACTTCGGTGAGTGTGCCCAAGAACTCCACGACCTCATACCACCGGCCCCCTTCTTCCATCGGTCATCTAGACGCACTGCAACTTATCATCCTTACCTAGTTGCTATTCCACCAATTCACACTAAGCGTTTCCAAATGTATTTTGTTATGCGCACAGCAAAAGAGTGGAACTCCCTACCTGCGTCTGTGTTTCCGAACGCTTACAACCCTAATCTAAATCTAATCTAATCTTCAAAGTGAGTGTGAATAGGCTTCTTCTGGGTAAGCTCACTCCATCGTCGACTCTGTCTTTGTCACCACTGACCTAGACTAGAGACAAGAGCAAACTCATCTTAAAAAAAAAAAAAAAACATATTATATAAATTATTTTAAGTGATGTCTACAATAATCATCGAACATACTTCAATAAACAAGATAAACACACAAACATTAAACAACACACACACACACACAAAACACACACACAGCACACAAACACAAACAAACATTAAACATTATGAGTATGATTATCCATTAACTTAACAGTAAAGAAATTAAGTAAGCAGGTACCTACTTACGTACACTTTATTGATTTTCATATTAAGTAATAAGTAAGGTAGGACCTGTGTCCATGACAAAAAAAGCTGGGCTATTAAAAGTATCCAGGCAACAAAAAGAACTCCAAACAAAGCCGCTTCCATCCACAGTATCAATGGCTTGCACAACATAGTCCAATATGAGAACAAAACAATCGTCACGTCCCGTACACCTTTATGTTAATACGGCTTACTTTATAACCAGCCAGATATTGTAAATTTTTGCGACATTCATTACTTTTTGAAGTGAAACTTCTTAGGCTGTGATTCGATAATTGGACGGGAATTGAGAGTGAAATTTCAAAGACGCGTCACGTTTAGGTATATTTCGTTACATGATAAATGAGAGACACTGTCTCTCACACTTATTCTTTATTTTTTAAGAAGTTTCACTTCTATAACGTGTCCGGTACTGCACGCCCAATTTCTTTTTCTTTTTTTAAATTCTGGGCCAATGTAACAGCAAAGGAAAAATGTGAGTTAATTGAAGGAAAGAGGTCATGACACCGTTTGTTTGCTTTGTATTTCGAGATTTAAAAAGAGAATTTGTATTCGAAACGCTTGCTGTTTTATAAAAAGTAGAGACATGGGTTTTAATGAACCATGTTTGTCGAACAAGGCAAATTAAATAATTAATTAATATTTAATTTGATTAATTATTTAATTAATTAATATACCTATAAGTAAAAAGCAAAGGAACAAAGCAAACAAATAATAAGTTGTATTGCAAAGCGTCTTACCTCAACAAATGTGGGTAGTTTTAAAGTGTTTGTCTAACGTCTGAGAGTGGATGCAAATTTAATTAAGCTAAATGATAGCTTGGATACTATTGAATATTGCGTACTGCAAGCATAAATGCTGAAATGGTAGTAGTAATTAAAGAGGTAGTAATCGACTGTGGTGGCTGGATAATAAGAATTTAGTAGAAGAGACCAGAGAATTATGGAGATAATTTGAAAACCAAATGAGCTTTTTGTATTCGAAAGACATGAGCTTGCGACATTTCATAACTCACTTGATGTTAATCGTGATAATAGGTTGCTTATAATTGTAGACAACAACGTTAACAAGAACATTTTTAAATTTTAAACGATAATCCTCCTAAAACTAATAAAACAAATTTCGCAGGACGACCTAAAAAAATAAATAAAAGCGCACAACAAATAAAACATCCGCTTATTACAGTGGCAGAGCTCGGCCGTACTCAAGTTTTATCAGCTGTGAATTTCTCTCATAAATATTCGATTGGGCGCCGTGCCCCAGGCTTGGGGCGACCCCCTTTCTAATATTGAGATTCATAATTTGACCCGCAACTAACTTAGCGATCCACTGAATTCCTGAAACACTAATAAACCAATATAAATAGAGCCACTTGGACTTTTGAGTACTGTGTAGTTGTCTGTGAAAATTATAAGGTAAGTCGACAGTTTTTAGAGCTGATGAAAGTACTGCTGAGTAAGAAATTGTTGACATTTAAACTGGTAACTACAACGGGTGAGACTAAAATGATAAGGGAGATAAAAATATTAAAACTGAAGTGAAGACAACTGAACATAATTTAAATTCAACTGCAATGCAAAACTAGAGCATAATATTCATCTGCAGGCAGAAAAACTGCCTTGTCATATAGTTTGATTTTGGTTTTCGACGCGGTGACCGGAAGCCGTTTTTATACAGAATCCTCGTTGTTCACAAGCTATGTTCCGGCGATTCCTTTAATTTTGATTCCTTTGCTCTCATATCGCCCATTATTTTATTCCAGTCTCTGCTTTTAACTTTAGTTCATTTAGTACTTATATTTTCTAGAATCCTACCAATGATTTATTTTCGTCGCTCCCGAGAATTAGGCCATTTTTTACCGTTTGATTGAAAGCGTCAAAGGAATCAATCTGTTTTGTGAATTCATAAAATAAGAATGGATTCAAGATTTCTTTTGTTAATTGTCGAACAAAAGAATATTAACAATTAACTTTTATCCTTTTATGATTCTACAGTTATATCCTTGGAAAATTCAGGCCTTTTAATAAATAAGAATAAGGTACTTTGGCGAAAGCGTTTGGATTTTCTGCACGTGTTAACACATTTTTGGCATCTTTATCCTAACTGGTAGTCTGTTGCTGTTTGTCACATTGAATTTCTGTTTTTTTCGTTTAACTGTTTGATAATGCCATTCGATAACTTAATCAGTTATTCTTGTTAATTTCCCGCTCCATGCACAAAACATATCCATAGACATATCTCTATTGAGATGCCATAACTCACCTGTCATTTCCTCAGAACTCAATAAAAGTCTGTCGTAAAATTGTACAGAGGAATGACGTATTCGTAATGCATGAGCTCCCGTCGCCTCGAGTTCAGTCAGCAGCGCTGTCAGTCTAATACTTGAAGACTTTTGTAATTAAATGTTAAGGGATGAGAGAGCATAAAGCAGTAAATTGGTTCAAGAGTAATGAATAGATTAAAATGAACAAACAATGTAATTTTTATGAGCAGAATTTTTTGTTTGATTTAGTCATTAAAGTTATTAGCATGAAAGGAACAGCTGCATTTCACAAAGCTTCATAATTAAATTGAGCTTCTAATGAAAGTAGGTATTTGCTCATTAATTAGAGTTTAAAGTCTATGAATAAGTTATTTTTTACCCTCGACGGTACGGGGCAGGTATTTAAATTCGGATTCTTCCGTTGGACGTTTAATAAATTGTGATTATGTATTAAGTAAATAATTTCATGGAGCAGGAAAACTTCGATAAAATATCATAAGCGAAAAAATAAATCCTTTAACTTTACCTTGTCCCTTAGTGCTCGCGATGTTATGCGAAGAGTTTAACAAAAACCTCTCAGCCTCGATCATGTTATATTTTCCAGATATCAAAAAGGGCACACAACCGCTACATCCCTATTAAAACTTTATTTGTCATAACTTCAATGTTTCACGAAATTGGCCTTCCAAAATTGCCTCTCAGACGAACGTAATACGCAACATTCTGGGACCTGACAATCGGCAGAAGTACCTAACAAATAGTTTCGCGAGTCAAAAGCTTGTTGGGTGATGAACTCATACCTGCTCGAAACTGGCTTAGCTTGAGCGATGAGAGCTGAGCGAGCGAAGTTGAACTTGTTAGTTGAGATTTAAACGAATTTACGCTGATGGTGGAATGTTTTAGCTCTTTATGTGGAGCGTTTGGGACGACTGAAACGTTCTCGACTGTTAATGAAAGTTGGACATTTCATATTGTCAGCATTCAAATGGCAGTGTTTAGTTCTCATTTTGGACTTTACTAATTAAAAGTGATCGTTATAGAAATACAAAATTATGTGTCATCGGTTATAGAGATAAATAATAATGTTTCATCTGCTTGGCCAGTTTCTAAAACCTAGCGCACACTCTTTGTTTTTATTCTACAACCAGCTTTACTATACTTTTACATCCTGTATCAAAAAGGTATTGTGTTTCATCAAAACCACATTTATTAACAAAACGTCCACTGTCCACTAAAAGTCTCCAAAATCGCATAATCATTACTCAAAACTCGCACAATAAAGCATAACCACAACAGGCATTTGTCAAGCGATAAAAACAAAAAGTAAGCCATCGAGAGTGGCTCGGAAGCACCACCTAGGAGGCGTGACCGGCCAATTTGGCGGAGGAGTCTCGAGGGCCCAAGAGTAATGCCTCTGACGTCCACATAAGCACCATGAAATTTATCGACCTTACGTGCCGGACGACCAAAATAAAAACAAACTCGGCAAGTGTCAAAGTTCGTTTTGGAGCTACCAGCGGTTTTTATATTCAATTACTGCGGGTACTGGGAAATTTTTGGAAGTGTACCGAACTCGTGCATTTGGGTAAGTACGCGTATTTACATATGGGATTTATAGTTGTTGGTCCGGGGCCTGCATAAATTGTAAAGGTTTTTTGGCTGTGCTAACAACATGTCTTCCAAAAGATGGTATTAAACTGGAAACTGTATGTCTTACCAATGAGGCGAACATGTAACATTCAATGGTAACAGCAATAACCTAACCTAAGTTATGACAAACGTTGGCATTCGTTTTGTGAAAGATCACCTTGACCAAGCCTTCACAAGACACTAAACCATCATAACAGATCATCTCTTTTCTATAGATGACTTTTATGACGACGGTAGCTGATAGATTCGTGTTTTATGCCGTCTCCAGGTCAACAGAGGAATACCATCTCTATCGGTACATAAATTCATAGATAGGTGCTTTTGTTTCAACCGACTCTGCAGTTTTGGTAAAACTATCTTCCAAGTTTATGAATTCTTCCAACACATTTTCTATCTCTCTCATATATCGTATTCGTGAGAATTTTTATAATTGTAACATTCAAAGTGTGAGTGAGATGCATTGGTAGAGTTTCAAACAATCTATTGTAGCTGATGATATCGGTTCAAAGTTTGAAACAGTCAACAATTCGAAACATACTGTCTTGGTAACGTTGAGTTTAACCCAGTAACCTTAGGTTTGATTGATTCTGGCGTTCGAATTATTAATGGTACAGACAATATTCCTGCCAAAGATACTTTAATAAAACGAAAATGATTAAAATAATGTAGGTACATATTAAGAATAAACAGAACTATGTTTAGTCAATGTATGCTTTTATCATTTCGTTACGATATTATCGTAGACGTCTACATCCACGTCCATAAAATGTATGGAAACACGTGCACGTTATAACGTTATCTTGGATGGACATTTAAAAGTGTCTTCATATATTTACATATATTTCACTTCCATGTGTTATCGTGATACCGTGACGTGGACGTCGACGTCCACGATAATATTGTCACGCTAGAAATTATAAAAGCGCACATTGGATTTCAACGCGTAGAAAATTATAAGTAACTGCAAATAACCCTATTGTAATTCTGGTACCAAACAAGAAAGTACGAATACGAATATTATAAAAGAAAAGCGATTTGAAATATTCATTCATACATGCAAACTCATAAGCATAATGACTCCCAATTTCCATGTAGACCGTATGAAGAGTAAACCGGAATAATTCGAGCAATAAAAGTTCCATTATCACTCTGCTATCGAACCCTAAAAATGTTATATACACGCCTTTCATCGGCTTATTATTTACTACTGCGCATGAAACGTCGCTTTTTATACCAGCGATGCACAGTAAACAGGGTATTGCTACGGCTTATGAAAGTTTTCATATCGACTTTTATCGTGACATACAATTTTATATTGCAGACGTTTTACACATCTACTAATATGATGGTAGGTATCATGCTTTGAGACTTTATTTATTGGTTTTGGAGGTAGGTATGGTTTTTGTAACTACTGGACTACGGTTTGTTGGGATAGTAGATATTTATATCCCAAGTTTAGTTTATTCGGCTGTCTTATACCTAACCCTAAATTCCTTCCTACCCTCCTTTATTCCTTTTCGTTAACTTCATATTTAAAAACAAAGAGTGGATTTTCCAAATTCAAATAACCGAATAGTAGTAATCTAGCAACTTAGTGAACAATACTAAACAATATTTAATACAAAAGCTCCAACCAACACTCACCAACTTACAAACTAATCATAAACAGTGCATAGAGAAAACAGAAGTTCTCCAAGAAAGTTGAAATAATATCTATAATGGGAGTAAAATCTCGAAAATTCAAGTTCACGCGGCACGTCTCCGGGCGCGGACAGACCGCCCCTTGCCCGCCCCGGCCACCCGCTAGTGTTGCCAACCAACATATGCTGCGGGATTTACATGTTTTACGGGATAGAATGTTGAAGATGGCGGCAGTTTGTGGCTACGATTTACCTATGACTTAAAAATAATATAAAATGTGTTCTCTTTTCGAAAGTCCAGAATGTTTTGTTTGGATAGAAGAGTCATAAATCATAAAACTGTAATGGAAAAAGGACTGTGCATTAGATGAGGAAAATGTTAATTTTCTGCTGAAATAATAGAAGTTGAATTATAAACAGATTACAAAAATTATCCAAATAAATCACCAAGTAAAAATTATATTAATATTTGTATCAAAAACCCGGGACGGCCCGGGGCATTCCGGGAACTTGGCATCACTACCGTCCGCTCCGCACTTTTATCGTCGGATAATTGAATTTCCGCACTCCGCTACAAACAGGAAGTTCCGCTGGTTTACGTTCAGCGCTGAATATTGCATCCAACGCTGATGGAGTTATTATTTTCAATATGACGATTAACCCTCTTGGTTGGTAGTTGAGATAATTGAACTATGAACTTTGGTCTACAAGGTTTTCTAGAGTATAGGTAGGGAGAAAATGTATTAGTACATCGTCGAAATAGACAAGTTTTTGTATTAAGATTTGATAATAGCCAGCCCATGAACAGTGTTACTTCTTTACTCACAAATGCAAGAATTCATATTTGTTGATTCATAAACATCATTATTTAGTACACATCATATGACATAATTAACAGATTTGCATACTCAGTACCCGCTTACCACCGCAATAGCTTCACTACTAAATTACCGAATACACCCGTAGTCAAGCTATTGAAAATCGTACACACTCCCTTGTCGCTCTTCCTGAGTGCATTCTCAGCAGATGCGTGCACTTAAAATATTGGTTTGTTGTTTACCTACATTCTAGAAATTTCTAAGAACATTTTTGTAATTTCATAGGTATCTAGGGCCATCATTGGAGTCCCGTGCCAATTGCCTCCGAAGCCTCTTTAAATAGTTTTTGAAGGCTTTATTCGCCGGGCTCTCTGCTCGCGACTGTTACCCCCCTCCGGCCTCCTCGGGCCTCCTAAGGCTTCCGCTCTTATTTACACAAGGCGAACCTTCAAAGTCCCAAGTTGTTCGGTACTTTCTGTGAAGCTCGTCTTTTCAATTTCAGAAGCGAGTAACGGAAAAATGGGAGTTTTTTTTTTGTATGAAGTGAAGGTAGTTTAACCTTCTCATTTCTGTGCAGATTTTTGTAACACGGTTTTGTGTACCGTCTCGCACAAAGTAACTACCTACTGCGGTGTTTTACTTAGTCGTTTACTTGCTTGTTACATGAATAACACGAAGATATAGGTATGTATGAATGTTGGTATTATAGGGGCGTCACAACGATGAAAAACAATCAGTTACTAAATCTATTTCCTAGAAATATCAATGTATACATATATATATCCAGAAAATAAACTTATAACAAATAATGCAAATGTTACACTATTGTTTGACACGTTGAATTTTATTCCCCCTAGTCCAAATGAAAGCTATAACGACATGCGAGCGTTGTAATTCTTTCCCTCCAGATTCATTCATTCACATTATTTAGTTGCCAAACTTTTACATAACCGAAAACTTCGTTTACCTTGTTCCTCAGTAAGGCAGCACCTACCCCTGTTTGCTGCGTGTCGCTCCTCCGGAGAGGCTCTTCCAACTATTTGTGAAAAACAGCAAATAAAGCTTTGTCAGCGATAGGCGAAGTCGAGTGTTCGTGCTTGACAATACGCTCCTATTCATTTCCGCTAAAACCCACTTTGAGGGTAGTTCTGGTTTGTTAGAACAAACCGGCTTTTAAAACGGTGTTCGGCTTTGTTTAAATCTTACACGTTTCTTGGTTCGAATCTTCGCTTACGGGATGTTCTTTTATTTCGTAGTGTCGAAGTTCGGTACAGTACTTTTAATCCGGAATAAAGTTTAGGTGCTGTTTTACAATCTCGCTTGTGTAGCAGCTGCGTAAACAAAGTCAACTATAATAGGAACCACAATAATCTACTTTTCGATTTGTTCATTCATTCATGAGATGATAATCCTATTATGTATTATCAAAAATGTATTCCACATGATTGAAACGCGACCCATTTCCCACATTAATATAATTACGTTATCTATGTAATTAGATTTATTTATTTGGACGACAAAGCTGAGCTGTATCAAAGGGGCCCTTTGACTATTCAGTAGTGCCCTCCTGAATGAGAGGTACAATAATCTGACCGATGTCTGACTGCATTTACCGGCGGACCTATCAAAAAGTTCCAGTCGTGGCATTATTCGACTTTGACCAATGTCGCGTGCGAGCTTGGGTGGCCCTCCCCCTGGCTCCCAGCCCCCCCTTCGACGATACGTACAGATGGGCAGTAAGTGAACTGAAAATTGTAGCAATACTTAGTTTATCTGGATGACTTGGTACCTTCAAAGCGCGATGAACGGAACCATGTTTTGTTTGATAAATGATAAATGATTTTATTTCTGTAAGTAGGTTTGTACAAACACTTTCACACGTCAATCATATTTTTTTAAACTAGATTAGGCGTTTGATAAAACATAATTATGCGTTTCCTATCTGACTACTCTCCCTTTTTTTAATATGGGTTGCTCTTGACTCTAGTCTAGGTCAGTGGTGACAGAGACAGAGTCTTTCTGAGAAGAAAGGCCAAAACAAACTCAGAGGTCACAGTCTCTTTTATAGTCCAGACAAAACCATGGTCAGA
Source organism: Brachylomia viminalis (assembly GCA_937001585.2). NCBI lineage: Eukaryota > Metazoa > Arthropoda > Insecta > Lepidoptera > Noctuidae > Brachylomia > Brachylomia viminalis. The sequence continues at coordinate 3,382,729 of OW443302.2, read as the reverse complement.
TCATGTGCATTGTTCTCGTGAACAAAGCTGAGTGCTTAACTATAATACTTTCTTAGAACATTAATATAATTAGATAGTAAGCTTCATGCTCCTCACTTCATAGATTTATGCAAAGGAGCATTATCAGAACATGGTATAAACAAAAAACTAATAGACTACCTTTCTGAGAATATTTTTCCTCGTCTCGTTTTAAACGGTTACTGTGAAATATGTATGTTAATAAACACTTCTAAAATAATGTTTCCGTTAATTTTCGTGATAATTTCATGCCTTTAAAACAATATTGTCTTGCAAGTTTAGCAGTCCAAAGTTAAAGGATTTGTTCTAAAGACAAATCAAGTGGTCATACCGCGTATTTTCCTGCCCAGTCCAGTGAATGCGACTCCCTGGCAGAATTAATCAATTTCACTCATAACTAACGATGTCACATATATTAACTTGTCTGTATTGAAGGAGGAATTAATGTTATAGCTTTATATTGCTTTGTACTGAAGTGTCTGTGAGCTGATCGTTATGGTACCTACTCTCATATTACTATTATATGAATTGATACATCAAACACTATCGTATATTAATAACATTATTGTAATTTCTATAATTAAAGACACATAACCTAATATCACGCCTGTATTCTCCGAAGGCTTAGGCAGACGAACGAGTACCCATAATACACCCACATTTCGCCAGTCGTATTTATTGTGCATCAGTACATATTTGGGTTTCAATGTTTTTTGCAACGACACCAACGCGTAATGAAAAATCTCAGACCAATACCAACGATAAAGATACCATAAATGCAAATGGTGCCGATTTTCTTGTCACAAATGCCTCTAAACTAGACTAAAAATCTCAAACAATTAGTTTATTCCTGTCAAACGACGATTTCCCTTTCTGAAATTGACTAAAGTGACACAACTTAACAATATTTGAGTTTGACAGCACTAAGATGGCACTGAGTTATTAATCTATTAAAAATGGCAATTTTGCTATTCATAATTGGGCGTTTTTCACCAAAAGATTTGATTGTCTAACTAAATCTGAATATTTTAAATCGCGAATAAAAAGGTGAGAAATAAAATTTGTTGTCATGAACTAAAATTCACACCTCAACTTGAGGTGCAAAAACAGTACTTTATCTTTTTTTTTTCTTTTCTTTTGCTTTCTCCGAAAATGGTGTGTCCTATCGCAAAAATAATGAAATTTTCGACCCCCCTTATTAACACGTTGGCGGACAGTAAACGCCCCTAGACGTAATAACAATAAAACTTCTATTGTGTCTCGTTCAGTGTCCTTCAAGGGGTTAACCAGAAACCCCTAACACTCAACATGTTGGTAATGATTTTTCATTTATGTTCCATACAAAAAGTGAAAAATTCCATATAAAACGCGTCGAGGCTGCCACCCTGCGCGGCACTGGCTCTAAAAAGACACATAGGCAAACAAGTACCTACCACGTAGATTTTAGTAGTGACAAAATTTTTTTTTTATTTTGCAGTATAGCTTTAATATTATCATAGCCATAGTAAATTTAGTGATAGTTTAGTTCGGTATACAAGAGAATCGGCACCAAAGTACACCAAATAACCATCTGCACGATTCACAGCTGGCAGCAGCTGACAGCTGCACGATTGCTGACAATTGCGTGCACTGACTGGACAGGTCCACTCAAACTGTGTGGTTCTTTCTTTAATAGACCATTTTAGATACTGATCTACATAGCCTTCACATGATCTGACCAAGATTTTGTTTGGACTTTAAAAGAGACTGTGACCTCTGAGTTGGTTTTGGCCTTTCTTCTCAGAGTAGTCAGATAGGAAACGCCAGCCCCATCTAGTTAAAAAAATATATGTTTGACGTGTAAAAGTGTTCGTGCAAACCTACTTACAGAAATAAAAATCATTTCATTTCATTTCATCACATAAAATTAAACTAACCAAAATGTTCTTCCCAACCAAACCACGGACAACCGCATCACCAGAATTCCAAAGGAGATGGTCAAAACACATTTATTCAAAACGTTTCAATACTAACACGGTAAAGTCACCAAAGTTTCATGTTTACCAATTAAAATTTCGACTTTCAACCCCCCACACACCTGAAGGGTTAAAGCCGGGCTGTTTTCCAACTACTAGACACGGCAGTTAATAATTCCCTTTATAGTGAAGTAAGTTGCTTACAAGCTCTGCGGTGTCTAAGTAACTTCGGCAAGGCACACATTACGTGGTCTCTTTAAATATTTGCTCAGTGGATTGAAATTATTTTAGCGTAAGGATGAACGGAATTTGTGTTGAAATTAGTTTCATGGTGTTTAATGAGGAATTTAGAATCATGTTCACCAATTTATTGATGCTGTATTTGAGTAAGTATCGAAAATATTCGATATGTGGTCTGATTTAAAATTGGAATTCGATATGGCAAAATGTACTGCGTGCGGTACAAATGCTGCGTATTGAAAAATGTCGGTATGTTAAAACACCGCGTCACATAGTTGTTGACTATGAGTGCGCATCGTGATGATTTGTGAAATTATTTGTATTTGTGGCTACCATTTCACAAATACCTTATCGAACACTAAAGCTCGGGTCACAGTTCTTCAAAACCTTGTTTTTTTGACCGCTGCATAAATAACGAACCTTTCCTTCATACTATCTTCTCAGCTGATTGATCAGCCATGCCTCACAAAGCAGATTCGGCAAAAAAAATCGTCAAAACAAAAAGATGTCAAATCAAAGAGAACTCTAATAAAAACTTCTTACAGAATGCAGGACAAATGGAAACATGAGCGAGAGTAATCCACAATTACACAGCGACATCGGTAAGAGATTCAGGATAAAATAGATAATCCTCCGCGCGGCAGGGTAGAGCCGGCCGCTCACTGCAACCGCTATAAATAAATAAATGTGGTTTTAAAGGATGGTTCTATTGTTTTATGTGTGTTAGTGACGGGGTTTTGTTAAGATATTGGTACAAAAGAATAGGCTATAACAGAAGGAGGGTTTGAAATATAATTAAATACTATTTTTGATTGTAGTCAAAATTACGCTATCTGCATTGCGAGGGTTTTTTGTAAGATGTAGATAGAAAAAAATATTATTTTGAAAATCACAATTCTGTTTCAGTAAATATGACAATTATTGTAATTACAGCAAATGATAAAATAAACAGTAAGTAACTTAAGACAGCCTCAGATAGATACAATAAATTACGTTGTTTTTATCACGTGCTACATTCTATTTTTCCTTCTAAAAGCCTACTTACTAAAATATTCTGAATACGACATCTCTAATGAGAGTTTTGTTAACAATAAGGACTCCTTGTATAGATAATCTCTGCATTTTTAATGCACTAGTAAGTGGACATCCGTCGTTATTGGTGCCGAAGGATATCGTGCCGTTTGTCGAAACTCGAGAAAAGACTCGCGGGAATTCGGCCGACTTCGGATTTACTCCGCTCGGGCCTCGCGGACCCTCGAAAGTACTGTCACGGACTCAATTTGTATGGGCTATTGATTTGTTACGTAATAGAGTCGATGATTTGGAATTGATGACTTTATTATTGACAAAAAATAAAAAATTCTAACTTTTAGATAATTGATAAGCGCTTCTGCTTTGTAAAACAATATCAGATTTTGAGATTCAGCGTAGAAAAGTATTTAATTTCATCTTATTGAGTTATCAAACAAAACACTTTCATGGTTAGTGAGAAATATCTAATTACCGTCTGCAAAGTGGGCTTCTACGGAATTCCTTCTAATGACATATCAATTTTGTTATTACCGAACTAAACGTTATATTATAAAGTTTCATATATTGTTCTGTACCATAGAATTTTATTTACAAAATTATTGAACGCATCGACAGACATAATATCGAAAAGCTATTACAGGGGAAACTTCTTCGCTGAAACACACATCACCGTCCAGGCAACGAGTTGAGCAATAATATAAATTTTTATACGGAACATATCGCTTCCGCGCGCGACTGTACGACGACATTGTTACTGGAAACTCGAAGAACTAAAGATCCACTTCTATTTTCCGATAGGGCGGGCATAGTATCATTCAACTTTTTTATTATCTCCGAACAGGTCAGTCTACGGAACATTCTGTTTTTATCGATTTGTCCAGTCAAATAATACGGGTACATGTATCTGATCGGACGGCCACTTTTACTGTTTTTGGTGTATGGGCTTGTGTTTTGGATTGTTTAAAAGTTATTGGAAGAGTAAAATCTATGTCGAGTGAAAGATCATTATTAATCGCGAAGGAATCTGGTAGGTTGACTGGTAGAAAATGCCTATGGCATTAAGTCCGCCTCTGTACATTTGTGTGCTTAAAGTGTTAAATAAATAATCTGAGATGACAACCCCAAATAAATTAGGGTAAGAGCAACATGATGACGATATCGATCACTGCCTATAGAGGCTATAATGTCATAGTACAAAATCTTGTAAAATATAAACATCGCTGCATCCTGAACTTTCATATAATGAATTAACCTACAAAAAGAAAGTGAAGCAAACACCAAATATACCATTTATTTCCACACCGGTCTCTGACGTCACATAGTATTTGATACCGAAATCCTCGCGTGGAAACCACTATTTTCCCTAACCTCATTGAGCACTAAGCCAATTACGGACCAAGAGTCTTTGACGTGAGCGAATCAAATTCAATTTGTCAACATTTCGCCACCCTTAATCTGAATAATGAATCTGGGTAATCTTAATCCCGCCCATTGGCAAGCTGCCAAACAAAATCCCGTGACATGAAATAGATTTTTTTTCTAATGAAAATTGAATTTTAAGTGATGATAGTACGGTGGGTTCAATTCGACGCTGTTGGTCATTTTGATAATTTGGTTATGCTCTATAATTGTAATGTAAAAAAACAGATTAGGAGAAGGTACTATTTGAGATATTACTTATATGGTTATTGTTTTCAATAGTAGAAAGTTACTATTTGTTATCAAGTTTACCAATATAATCTTCTGTCACAAATTGCAATGTTGCACGAATAGTACTCATAACCCTTCCAAACTTTTAGGGAAGTTTCGTAGGTCACCAAGAAAATTAGCAGAGTTTTAAAATTACTTTCCAAATTCACAAATATTATTAAAGGTTTCGCTCAGCTTTAGTGAAAGTGACAGTGTCACGAAGACAAAAACAAGAGACAAAGCAAAAATCACTTGCGATATTGTTATAATCTTCGATCAACAATAGCACTAGATTAAGGATTAAGAACTAATGCACATCGCTCAAGTGGCCGCGACTGCATATAACTTGATTATAAACCTTAACACTCAAACATAGAGTATATTATGGTTTGCAATACACTTACTACTTTCTTTGAAAAGTAAACGTATTTTTAAAATAAGAAACAAAATATTTATGACAAAATAAAACATAATTTCTTAGCAATAAGGTTAAAAAAACTATGTTGCATAATAAGACCACAACATTATTTGTGGTCTTATTTTTCCAGTCTGATTAAATATTGTTAAGTTGTGTTTCCTTTGATCAACTCAATTCACAAACCATAAACCCATCAGCTATTTCGTATCAACATTCAAATATCCATTATCCACTAATGCAACAAAGCATAGAATTGTCCGTATACCTTCCAATTTCCATTACAGTATTAGTGAGTACACTTGTCGTGATAGGTGCGAGCCTGCGTTTGATTGGACTTGATTAACATTTTGACTGTTCGCCAACCAGTAATACTATTGCTATTACGTCATGACGTGTATCAGTCTTTGATGTGCCACATCGACGTCACGCTTACGGACAAGTGAGCACGCAAAAGCAGATTTGAAGTTCCTGTGTATGGATTGACCAAAATGGCGGTTTGTCTGTTTTGCGACGGTTTTGTGAAACGCAGATCAAAGGGATTAGTAGTGGCTATTGTGCGAGCGGATTTTGAAGCATATATGTGAATGTTCCAATTAAATTTTATTGCATTATACTAACAATATTGTTTGTGGAATTGATACTGAAAATGACATCAATGTAAAACCAGTTAAACAATTCGGTACAGCATGTACTTTAATTACTTTTACAGCTTTGCAATCAATCCTCATTAAAGACCGACTCAGACAAGATCTAATGAAACAGAAAAACAACCCCAGTAAAAGAGCAACGGATTACAGAAGCATCTCTTTCCATTTAATTCCCTACTAATAACTAAGAGCATAAATTCGTTTGACAAGATATCCCAAGCAGTTTGTGCATTTGATAAAAAGTGGGAAGGGAGGAACTAGTGGCGTGCAGTGTGCATCATACTCTGGATCAAATTAAAAAGCCGTTCGGCCATCGCCAGTGGCTACATAGGGTAGTCTTCATGTTCTCTAATTAGAGGGTAAGTCGCGTTTCTGGACGCTCTTTGCTGTTTGGTGCGAGTTACGAGAGAGTTTTGATGTGGGTATTAATATGGTAATTCGATGCATTTGAATGGATTGAGTTAGAGTTGTAAGCTGCCTTGTAGTTGCATATGTGGCGCGTGAATTTGCATGTTTTGAACTTGATTTGTTGCTTAATGAATGGATTCATTTAACTTCAATGTAGATCAAGTTCATTCGAGTTCAAGATCAATATTATCACTTTTCTTCGATCGAAAAAAAATTACTTGGTTTGATTTTGAATTATTTTCACTCATCGGGATTTTACCATTTCATGATTATCACAATATTATTATAATCACGATTATATCATTTTATCTTATATCATTATTATTATTTGTAAGAGAAAGGTCCAATCTAAATTTAATTGAAATTTTATGCATCTTCTGTTTAAAAAATACTTTTCCTGTGCCAAAACCAGGGCTAGTGTAGCCTATAATCTTCGTGCCGTCCTATATTCCGCCGCAGAGCCTTCGCCTACACCACACGGGTAGCCTCCGGCCTGCCTGCCCCTACTGCCGCAGCAAAAGGATTACCAAAGTAAACAAAAGCTGTATAAAGTTAATCCCAAGGTAGCTCGGTTTATTATTTAACAAATCTGCGTGATATTATATGTTTGGATATCTTGAGGTTACTGAGGATGCATATTAAATTGTCGCAAAGATTTATAAGGACCTAGTCTTGTATGTTTTAGTGCATGCGATTTAAACATGAACTCCAGCTGTTTTTAGGCAAGATTATAAAGTAGAGAGCAGTGGTGGCCTAGTAGTAACGGCCGCGACTTACGAGTTGCAGGTCGTAGGTTCGAACCCAGACAGGCGCTTTACTTTGGGTAAATTATTTCGTCACCATGCTGATGATATAATTTACCTAATTTAATTTATTTTGACGTTTTGCTCTCAAAACCAAAATTTCGAAGACATGTGAGATCTACCAACCCGTATTGGGCCCGCAATTACGGCCCACTCCTTCTCACTAAGAAAAAGCCTGTGTCCCAGCAGAGGGCACATTATAGGCTGCTATAAAGTATAAAAGCGATGTTTTGTTTTGAAACCACCTATTCTATATTTCTGATCTCTACAATAAATGTTTCCTTTGAACCTTAAATATCGTCTGGAAAAATGTACCTACTCTTTATTATAAGGACAATAATGATGAACCTTTGACCCAAGATATACAATAATCTAAAGTTCATGATTTAGGTCCACTAAGATTACATTATTCCTGCCAATAAAAACAATCGAACTTGGCTTTATCCACGTGCCTATTCTAGAACAGGAAAATACTATTTTAACCAGTAACCAACAATTCAAGTAATAATGATATAATGTTACATTTTGCAGATCTATATCTGCTTTTGTTATTACATGTAACTAAATCATACTACTATTGACCCCTGGTTACATTATGCGGACTCGCTGAGCTATAATATTGTTTTCCCATCAATTTAGTACATAAACAGGTCACGCTATTAATATTCATGACTACCCACAAGTCATTACTCGCCAATGTTCACGTATTAACGATGCGATTATTTCAATGTTATAAATTGATAGATTTGGTGTTGAAATCGATCTATTAGGGATTAAATTGATGATGTTTCATTGATAGAGGAACTAAATATCCCTCACGACACTGCTGTTGACAGCAGTATTTAGTTCCTCTAAAGCAAGCAAGTTTCAGCAAGTTGAAATTCAAGAAAAGGAAATACTAATTTATAGGACTTTTTTATTGTTTATGAGTGTCAACCTTCTCTGTCCCTAGCTTTGTAAAACAAACATTGAGAGAGGTTGTGCCATAGTGAATTACTTGCCGCTCGGATTGGTACCGTAGACGTTAATGATGTTATCAGTCCAAACACCCGTTGGGACTGAAATCTATTCTGGACCAAATAACACTCTAATACCACCCAACCTACTTCACCACTTTCATTAACCACTGTTCCATTTCTAAAAACGTAAATCCTTACTTACACCGTGGCGAACGCAATGAAAATCGTTTTAATTCACTTAAACAACGCTCTGGTTCTTTTCCACGTTTAATTAGATCGGCTATTGGTGGCACCTGGGGCTGGTCTTTGTTCGTGCGATGCTCCCCGCGAATTGTCTTCTTCACTTAATGGAGGGCGCTGTTACACCGTACTGTAATTCGCTGTTGTAATAAATTGGAGACTGTTATTTAGAACGTGAATTGAATGCCGGTTTTTTTTTATAACGTAACTTGATGCCGTGATTGTGTTTTGTTTTAGTTGATAATGAATTTGATTAACTCCAAAAGACATGCAAAAGACACGTATTTTTAATTAAATATGTTGTACATAGTGAACAAATAGCAGTAGATATTTAATTATGAGGTTATATTTATTAATAAGTGACTAGAAAAAACAGAATTATTGTGTGAAAAAGGGAGGACCTTTGCCTTGCAGTGGAACAATACAGGCTAGTTAGATTAGATTAGACTGGATTGGAAAGTATCTTAGATCGGAGATAGATTGATTAAAAACAAAGTAAGTAGCCGAAAATGCAAAATGTTGTCTGGCGCCTGTCAGTTTAAATGTAAATCATTCAGATGAACCAGGTAGACTGGTTGAATTATTCAGGACAGAATAAGGAATCAATTTCAGAATATTAATTAATGAAATTGACTGCTGTTTTAATTTCATTGCCCATTGAATCCGTTCCATAATTTATTTAAAGTAAATCTGTTTCAATAAACAAGTAGATTATTATTATATTCAATCAACAGCAATTTCATTACACCTAGAAACCCAACTACAGGGATGATCTCACTATGACGGGTAGACATAATATTTTATACATTAGACCATGACCTCATTTTTCTAATCTCTTACCGAACTCATCATCTCCATCATAAAATACCTTTATCATTACTACCATATAAAATAATCGACATACTCTCACATAACAATAAAGCTAATATTCCACCTGATATCTAAAATCAGTAGCATTACGCTACTGTGTGACGTCACACCATTTTCACGGTTAATGGAAGTGCAGGGGGACTATTGCGGGCCGATGTTCCGCGAAATGCACTCGATGAAAGGAGACTTCTCGAATTACCCAACATAACTCGGTGTTTAGTCGAGCGAGGGACGCTCGGTGTACGGTGTAATTGGCGCCTTAGTGGCAATTTGCTGAAGACAAGTAACATATTGCATGCTGATGTGTATGTAATAGAATTTATTGGTTCGCCGTGTACCTGCATTAGAAGCAAAACGTAATTATTTGACGTAGTCTGCGTTTTATTATTTGTTGAGTAAAGTGGTTGCATTTGCTTGAATTAGGAATATAATATTATATATATATATAATATAATAAACAATTGTGTAGCCTCTGTATAATTTTTTTTTTCAAGGCATTTATTTAAAAATAATTACTATCAATAATATGAATCAAGTCAGTTTGTAGAACTAAGACACTTCAAATAAAAATCAGAAACTTAGTTAAATTTTCTCTAAGATGGGAGTTGGGTACGGACATTTCTAAAAGTTACGCGCTTGGCATTCGGGGTCACAATGACCGTCTGTCAACTCGCATCCACCCTCTTTACCTTGCGTCCATAGGGAGATGAGATTTCCAGGTTTCCAGCAAGAAATCAAAGTATGAACAGCATTTCAATGTTCATTGCAAGAGCAAAAGTTGATATCAGTCATCATTAGCAGTTCTTACTTTATAAAGATCGTTTATGTTTATTCTTTATTTTTAAAATGCATGTAGTTTTTTTGACGAATTTGACTGAGTGACATTAATATTCTTAAACACGCTTTGTAATGTTTATGCAATCTTTCCCAGACATGAAAAAGAAAATCAATAACTCTCGTTTTCTTATAAACGTCAGACGTTCCCGATATTTCTGGCGTCAATTAAAAACAAGGCATGGTTGAACATAATCGACATCGGAGCAAGTCGAGTGGACGAAGCACGTAAACAACTCGATCGCATTAACGATGCCATCAGCTGAAGCCTATTTAAATCTCAAGAGTAAAATGCACCGACTATTGTATGGGACAATGGCACGTACTAATGCTGCGAAATGAATTGAGAACGGGACAAGTTCATTGTGACTCGAACATAAATAAGCATTTGCTTGAAGCCTTAAGCTATGGTGTGAGCGACGGCCGGGAGCGTGTGACGTAATTATTCAATTAGAGGATTAGATTCTTTTTGTACATACGTGGTGAAGTTGAAATGAAAATTGCACGTTTTTAGTATACGCGTATGTCAACATCGCGGTAGCAACTTACCTGAAACAAGAAAAATAATTCAATTAGGTTTATTGCAATGAATAAGATGCAGTTATTTAACGTTAATATTAAAAATAGACCTACCACAATGAAGCTCATTAAAACCAAGGGTAGCTACTACTGATACATGATTAAAATAAAAGATTTTAAATGCATCATCAATGTCAGTGCTGCATTTCCCTACAACTTCCACTTTAAATGCAGTTAATTGCAATATACATTCTAATCTAAGCCTCGTCCAAGACTCAATCCTTCAATCAATCTTAACGCAGCCATCAGTGTTTTTAAAAGACGTATTCAAAGGGTATACTTACCCTTTGAATACGTCTATATCGCCTTCGTCGTCGTCGTATTATTATATTTAATGAGACCAACAATTAGACAAAAGCACACCCAATTCGCTTCACAATGTCCCTTGCACCACCCCACAGGACACAGGAGGGCGTCCCAAGAATTAAGATCGTTGCGTCGGTGATATATTAAGCGTGGTGAATAAACAATAAATCATAAGTAATTTAACAAACAATACAGTCCGTAATGAGCTACGGCCGCTCTAGGAAAGTGTTTTAGTAGCGCTTCCAGTACTTTAACTGGAATGTGTGGGAGAAGGTGTGTGTTTGATATGTGTTTATTTGCTATAACTATCATACTTCAGATTTCGCTATTATGTAGTAGGTACTAAAACCGAGATCTATCAACGCTTCTTAGCGCATGCTTTGAATTACACGTGTTTCATTTTCTATCTTGCACTTGTAATTTGACCGTTGTGCGACATTGACAGGAAAACGGGTGCTAAGTAACGTTTTTGAATATTGGCCTGAGTATTGTAACTTTACGGCGATCAACAAGCTTTCAAACGCGCCTAGGCTGGCGATAGGCTGATATTACGATTGAAGTATTGTTATCTAAGAAAATTTGTATTTCTTCCCTAACTGAAGTGAACGTTAATGATATAGAAACCACAATTAGGTGATAAGGTAAACACAAAAATGTTTATGATTAATAATGATAAATTAATTTATTTCTGTAAGTAGGTTTATACAAACACTTTTACACATCAATCATATTTAAAAAACTAGGTGAGGTCATTGTTTCCTATACGAATATTCTGAGTAGAAAGGCCGATACAAACTCGCAGTCTGTTTTAAAGTCCAGACACAATCTTGCTTAGATCATGTAAGGACCATATAGATTAGTGCCTGAAATGGTATTTTGAGGAAAGAACCACACAGATTTGAGTGGAAATGTCCAGTCAGTGCAAGCATTTGTCAGTAATTGTGTAGCTCAATTCTTTAATTATTAAATAGATATCGTATGAAAATCAGTAATAGTTTTAAACTTTCATAAAGTTCGTAATTGTTTGAAACTGTACTGAGCTACAAGAATTAATTCTAAAAGTTCTAAACAGAGGTCCCCAAACTTTTTTGTCTCATATATTACTTGCCATGTTTTTTTCGGTTTTGGGTAGTCCCAGGTAGGTTTTGCTGAGCTAATAATAGCAGTTTTAAACCAAAAAACAACCTACGACCTACAGGTCGTCGTAGACCCCTGGGGGTCGATATAGACCACTTTGGGTATCATTGTTCGAAATTAATAATCATAATGAAACTACTCGCACAATAAAACTATAGTTTCTATCTTAGACTGGACTTGTCTGACAATTTTCAGACTAAATGATATTCAAGCAGTCTCTTGGTCGCAGTAATCGATATTTTTACAGTATACCTTTGTTCTTCAGATCTTTCATAGAGTTTAGCAAGTAAAATTTATTGCAACATGCAAATTAAAACTTGGGAAGAAAAACTTCTTTCACGTGTATGTTTTTTACGTTCAACGTAACAGAAAAATAATATCAGAGGAAAAGTGTAGAACAGATGTCAATAGTCTACGTAAGCCCTGGATAGCCCCAAATGGTTGTTAATGAATAATATGATTTATTTGTACGAAGAAGAGCATATCTACTACAAAGAGATACTCTTTGTGGGAATGTTTGACCACGAACACCTACTGTCACAACAACCATTTATATTTTAGTCTGTGTTGGAGTAAATAAGTACCTACCTATGTTATGCAAGGTGCAAGTGATTTTTCAAATTCTCTAACGTCAGTAACGCATCAACCATTACGGCCAGCAGCTCATCTATCACCGTGAAACCGAACTGACTCGATAGATTTTTCAAATAAAAATTGTAGCTAGTCCCTAGAACTATTTCATAATGTGGGTATATGTAGGTACTACACTCGAGAGCAATGAATCCGGGTCACTTAAAGAATGTTAAAAATCTCGGAAACTAAAAATGATAGGTTAATGCAATAAATTGTATTTAATAGACAATGTAATACTCCTTAAATGAAAGTAAAAAAAAATACATTTTATTAACACAAAATTACATAAAGAAAAAAACTGCTGATCTCTCCTTTAAACAAAAATAGGAAACATGAAATTTTTGAACTTTATTACGATTTTCTTGAATTTTAATACTTCGTATTGCCTCCTCGTGCTTCCATTACTGCGTTTACGCGGTTTGGCATGCTGTACACCAAGTTCCTTATACGATTTTGGGGAATATTCTCCCATTCCTCTGTGAGAGCAATTTTGAGCTCACGAAGCGTGATTGGGGGAGGGTTTCGTTGTTTTACGCATCTGCCTAGCTCGTCCCAAGCATGCTCGATCGGGTTGATATCCGGGCTGCGCGCTGGCCACTCCATACGAGTAATGTTCATCTCTTGAAGGTAGTCATTCACAATCCTACCTGTATGAGGTCGGGCATTGTCATGCATAAATATAGCATCCTCACCTAAATTGACCATAAATGGACCAACGTGATCATTGAGGATTTCTTCCACATATCTTACGCTAGTTAAAGAGCCGTTTTCTATGATCACCAGCTCTGTGCGACTTTCAGAAGAAATTCCGGCCCACACAAGTACAGACCCACCACCGTAGGCTACTTTTTCTTCGATGCATGCTTGCTTGAATCTTTCCCCTGGTCTTCGATACACTCTGTGTCTTCCATCGTGCTTGTAGAGCATACATTTTGATTCGTCGGAGAACATAACTTTTGACTAATCTTCAATACTCCAATTTACGTGGCTCTGGGCATATCTTAGTCTTGAAATACGATGCCCACGCTCCAGTTTAGGGCCGTTTGCAGGTCTAAGGGGTTTTAAGTTAGATTCAGCAAGCCGACGTTTTACTGTCCATGCACTTGGGTTACTTCCTCCGAGGCGTCGAAACTGATTGGTGAGTTCAGTTCCTGTGAGAAAGCGATTTCGAAGCATGGTGTTCACCAAGTATCGGTCTTCTCGTGCTGTGGTACACCTGGTTCTGCCCGTTCCTGGTCTGCGTAGGTTAGAACCAGTTTCTTCGTAACGTCGGAGAACTCTTTGTACTGTTGACAGCGACACACCGACAGTCCTGGCTGTATCGCGCTGACTCCGGCCGGTTTCCAGCATTGTAAGTATTCTGGTGCATTCTTCAGGCGTAAGCGACATAATTTCAGCTTGAATAATGAATATAGAGCACTATCAACATGGTTTATGTACCCACATAAATGACAGATTACAAACAAAAGCAAAACCAAATGCTGTAATTTCGTAGTTCCATCTTCGAAAGTGGCCCTTTTTCAAATTTGATTTTTTTTATGATATAACTTTACAATAACTAAGAAGTTTTAATACCTTCATTTACGGAGTATTACATTGTCTATTAAATACAATTTATTGCATTAACCTAGCATTTTCAGTTTCCGAGATTTTTAGGATTCTTTAAGTGACCCGGATTCATTGCTCTCGAGTGTACTTGGTAACTTCGTAAAAATTCAGCTTACTGTTCAATCAAACCCCCATCCGCACCCATTCACGAAACACGTTTCAATTACTCATCACTTTCATCGAAACCACTTTGTTTTCCATGCAATCAAACAAAAAGCGCAACATTTTTAATACCACTCCAACAGTTCAAGCCTAAAACACAGTAACACACGCTGGGGCGTAATTCCAATATACCATATGAATTTACAGAGATCTCCCGTGAGCACACAATAAATGCATATTTCATGAAGTGGTATTGAATAACAATTGTTGGGGCCGACGCCGAAGCGGGGCCTAGGCCGGGGGCCGACGGCCGACCGGAACGCCGTTTGTGACACATATTAAAATGGACTGCCGACTTTAAGTGTATTAGATTTTTACGCGGCTTTGGGTGTCCCTTTTTTGTTGTTTTAAATGTTTTAAGTATTGAGTAGTGACAGCTTATTGTCTTACATTATCAGCCTATACTGTTTCCACTGCTGGGATACAGCCCTCCTCTCTGTGAGAGGGAATGGGCCGTAATCCACCACGCAGCCCCAGTGCGGGTTGGTAGATGTCACATGTCTTCGAATTTGTGGTTCTAGGACATGCCGGTTTCCTCACGAAACAGCTCGGTTTCTCTCGGTTTTTCCGGCATTTTGTCCTATTGTAGACCAAGTATTGTACTGTATACACTTAGAATGTTCAAGCAATGGTTAGCTACCTTTCCAGTGCTATCAAATGCTGTGAGACAAAAAAAATAAAAACTGAGTCAAGAACAACCGTTACCAATAAAAATAATCCTTCAACATAACTGAAAACATTCGATGTGGCATTAACCTTAACAATCCTAAAATCCACAAAGATATCAATAAAAACGAACGTTGAAGTCTTCGACTTTCCAAAACGTAAAACAATACCGCGTTTCGGTGCGAAAAGTTTCGCACTTAAAGAAAAAACACGAGGCGTTTTCATAAATAAGCGATGCTCGTCAGTTTTGAGAATGATGCAAGGTGTTTCATGGGATATGAGGGAACTTATTTGAGAAACAATTATGGGAGTTATGATGTTTGTTTTAAAAAAATAATTGTACCTACGTTTTTACTTGTTTTAGGTTTGGTGAGGCAAAAAGTATCGTAAGTGTAAAATATTTTAATCACAATGACCATTACAACCATGGAAATAGGATGAAACCTCTTGTTTATTTATTTTTGTAAGTGATAACAGTGATATTTTGCCGTGATCCTTATTGTAGAACTACCTGTGAGTACAATCAGCCGCACATCAATGTAAAGATAAATTTCTTAGTGCAAGTATTACCACTAATATGCGGTTGACTGTGCCAAATCATCATAACCATATGATAACTGTCATCATATATGTAAAAATGAAGAGCTAAAAAATTTTAAGGAAAATATCAAATACATTCGATATTTCTTACTGCAGCACCGTCATTTGTTTTGTTTCACTAAACGAAACAAATGTGTCATCCCATTCTACTTTACTCCTAACCACCACGTAATTTACATCTGCATTCTACCACAGTTCTAGTAATACTTTAGCTTACTAGCACACAATATGCTCTCGCGATCGCAGTGGCCGGTTCTTATAGATATATTTCGATTACCTCTCTATAAAGAGGAGTTATCGGCTGTGTATCATTGCAATATAGTCAGTTATTGTAGTCTATGTTTCGTTTTCCCTTTTCTATGCTTATTTTCTGTGTGGTATATAACTCTTAGTAACATCTATATGGCAAGAACGTTCATTATTCGCCAACAGTGAAGAAATTATATTTTAAATCAAGTAAACCTCATTATTGTTATAGAAACTTAATACTTAAATACACATTCATCTCTGACAGAGGATACCAGCATTTTAAAAGGGACCTTGTTATTTAAATTAGTTCTAGGGTGCTTCTCGGTGAGAAAGTTCAAAATGCTTACAATAATTAGAACTGAACTTTTATTGACAGTATTATATTAATCTTACCAACTAGTAAGGTTCTTTGAGAGTCATCGTTGTTTTACTCGCCTTTGCATATAGTTTATTAAATTATTAGCTCAATCAATTATAGATGATCTCATAAAATTTAGGCAGGTTCTAGTAGGACCTCTATTTGTCCATAAATAAACTTAATTTATCCCTACTGTTACTCAGTCGCTATTACTTATTGTGCTTCGTTATATTGTCCCGGTGAACGGGTTAGGTGTCCACCATGATGCACCCGGCTCTCGCTCTCATTATAAAGAGTTACTCTTGTTCTTTTATAAAGTTTTTCTTTTTTATGCTTGGAATAAATGCTGCTGTTGTTTGAAGCAGTGAAAGATAGGTTTACCTCTGTGTTTATGGATGAATGTTTTGTGTAGGTAGTCAAGACAATAAATAATCGTTCTTCAATGTCGTTTGTGTTAGTCGTTGGATCACCGGGTTGTACGAAATTGTAAATTAGTTCGTTTGATTGCAATATTTATCGAATTTTGGATTTGTCTTTCAGAAGTATAATGGAGCTCTAATTTGAGCCTACAAGTCTTCTGATACCCTATATACAAAGCGTTCTATTGAAATATAAGTTACACTTCAAGAGATTGGAAACGAACAAACCGCTTTGAGATTATAATATAATCCCTGATCAAGACGATTCAAACTCAAACTCAAAGCATTTATTTCAATTAAACCATTTACAGGCAGCATGGAAAGAGCGACTGTCGCAACCCAGCGCAGGGCACGCCATGATAGCGGCGGTAAGACCCCTCTTTGAGGAGTGGCTAGGGAGGCGTCACGGCGTCCTCACCTACCGCCTGACGCAGGTCCTCACCGGACACGGAAGTTTCGGGAGGTTCCTGCACATCATCAGGCGGGAGGAAACGCCCGGGTGTCACCACTGCGATGATCGCCCCGAGGACACGGTGGAGCATACGGTGGGGGCCTGCCCTGCATGGGCGGAGCACCGCCGTGTCCTCGTAGAGGCGATCGGCAGCGGCGGCGACCTCTCACGCCCAGCCTTGGTTCAAGCCATGGTCCGGGGCGAGGGGGAGTGGGAGGCATTCGCCTCCTTCTGCGAAGCAGTCATGCTAGCGAAGTAGGTGGCGGGACGGGAGAGGGAGAGAGTCTCCCGTCCAAGCCGCCGCGGTGGACGCTCCGGGCGTCGGGAGCCGCGTGACGACTCCCGGCCACCGTAGGCGCGGGCCTGCGGGCGGTGAGTAATGGGTAGCTCACCGTCCGATCAGGATCAGGCCCATGCCGGACGGCGCGTACGTGTTCCACGCGCGCCTCAAAGAGATGTCAGCATCGAAGAGGGGGCCCACTAGGGCCCAAGCCTGCCGGGAAAGCGGGATCATCCATAAGGGGTACCGCTGACCCGGAACATAAAGGGCCAAGGAAGGAACACGGGTGGGTTTTAGTCAGTAAGAGTCTGACACTCCCTTCCGCTCCACCCAGAGCGGGAGGGGTCATTTGGTGATTTCCCATCCTCAAAAAAAAAAAAAAACCATTTACAGGCACTTTTAAATTGTCAAGTGTTGGTCATTCAGAATCAAGAAGCTAGTTGCCCAGTCTAAAGCGTAGTAGGTACATATGGAGAAGAACGGGCCAGAAACTCCATGGACAGTCTTTTAAAATAAATTGTTACAAAAATATTAGTTACATCATTAATGTTGAATTTATAATTATATGTGAGAACGATGTAAATAAGACGTACACGTTAAGTGTCCAGAGTACAGCAAATAAATAAATAAAAATAAAAAAACAATTCAAAAATAAAATAATTCAAATAAACCGTGGCAGCTAAGCAATGACCAGTCCCAACTGACGGCGCCCTTTCACGAACATGACGAATGGATCAGCACCATCTGCTCAACCATTTTGGAGGGAGCTAAATGATCCAACACACGCGCCACCGTCAGCGAGACATTTGAGTGAGCATGACATCTATCAGCCGCCAGGACACATTCAAGTCAATGGAAGACATTACCCGGTAAGTAAACGGTAGCTCGATAGTACATAGTACTCACACCTGTCCTATGCAATTGTATAATACAATGCAATGCAAAGGTAGTCTTACAATCTTCAGCAGCTCCAACAGTATTTTCAAGTATTAATCAATTAGTTGTGGTTGTGGTGCAGGACCAACATTGAGCCAGGTATTTTTATCAGCGATAAATTCCCCCAACTCATAATATGTATGCATAGTGCGCGTTTTATACAAAATTTGAATTTTGTCTCATTCAGTTCAAGTATTCAACTAGATATCAATTTAAAACCAAAAACTTGACTAAAAATAATACATACAAGCTAAACTAAGGGTACCTACTACCTTCTAATTGATGTAACATTTTTGTGTCGAAAAAAAAAGCTTTATTTCAAAATAAGTTTCAAATCTATTAACAAGTTCTATAATTGGTTTCAACAATATTTATCCAGTTTCCTTCATTTCTTCAATTTCAATTTCAGAAATAAAAACAACAACATCCAATTATCGAACCATCAGAAGCAAGGTTATATAAAATTCAATTAAGCCAAAATATAAAAATACGTAAATAAAAACGTGGAATCGATTTAAAATGGCAACACCGCAACTAATCAGGATGCGGGCCGCGTGATTTATTTCGCGTCAAAGTTGAAAATTAATTCACAACACCGCTAGAGGCGGTCGCAGAGTGTGGCGGGTTATAGAGGTGGCGGTTTATACACATAGTTGGGTGGTTATACATAAAGTTGGCGGGTTATACATATAGTTAGTGGGCTATAAAGGTGGTGGAGGTGTGTGGTTATTAGTACTTGCGGTATAAGATGTGGGTCTAGATTATTGGGTATTACGGGATAAATTGTGTGGCTAAGACCGCTTATAGCCCGAGACACTATCTATCGGAGACTTATTTGTGTGATACCGGCATAGTGTGTTCTGAAGTTCTAAATTACAAACAAAAGTTTTTGGTAATGGAAGGCTTGATAATCGGTGTCATAATATCAGAGGCTGACTAGAGAATCGGAACTACTAGCAAGCTTGTTATTTAGTATTATTGTCAGTTCATATAGATGTACTAACTATCTACTATTGAATAAATTTTGAGCAGAAAAAATGACGCTTTCACGTGGTTTACCATTCTTATGAAAAAGTCCCCAGTTGCTATGACACCTACGAAAGACAGCCTAAACCGAATTATACATTATCGATTTTCATAATACGCCCGCTGATTTCATAACCCAACAGTCGCACACCGGTGACAGAAACTCCGGTCTTAGCAGCGAAGCCAACGAGCGACAAGCGAGTCAAAGCGGTAGCCACAAACCGCATTCAGGTAATTCTGAATTCAAAAACATTTATTCAATTTAAACATTACGTGCCTATTTTGTTAAGAAATTAGATAATGTTGGAAGAATTTGTAATGGCTTTAATTATGGTGGTTGAGATTTGGTTGGGGTTTGAAACCATGATGGTGTTTTTCGCTGACTGGTGATTTGAGATTATAGGCGAAGGTCAAAAATATGGGTTTGCAAAGATTGAGCTGGAAGGTAGATACACCCGTAACATCGAATAATCGCAAATAATTTGTGGAAGCAGCAAAATCGTTGACAACCACATAAATAGTAATAAGCAATTATTACTATTTATGCAATTTTTACCATTTATTTAATAATTGCTTATTACGGTTTTAGAACACCTTATAAGGAAGGTCTTGAATGAGGCATTTGTGAGAGAATTTGAAAAAAATAATTACTCGCAGTAATTGTTAAATAAAAGATTGGCAACTAAGACACTTATCATTGAATTCTTGTTACAGTAACAACATTAAACCTCTGTCTGTTTTCATTGACTATGGGTATTCAGGTAATCTCACTCCTACTAAGTAAAATTAAACAATTGACAAACACGCTGAGGTGTGTCGACGTGACGGCCGTCGACTTGCGGATTATAGTCTAAGGATTTGACGTAGATTTCATAAAATTTCTATTGGCTATTGTAATAATCGGTGTTTCATGTTTTAGTTAGGAAATTATCCTAATTAGGCATGTGTCGAACGTAGCATGTGTGCAGTAGGGAGACCCCCGTCTGGAACGAAGTACCTTACGCGTACTCTTTCGTATATAATAGAAAGATACAGAAAAAAAAAGTATGAGTTTAATACGCGTTTTTAATACAGAGCCATCAAGTATAAGTTTTGAAAAGCTCTCATAAAGTGGTCAGAATTTTTTATTTGACCTAAGTATTTTCTTCAGCAGCCTCGAAACCCATTAAAACGACACCCATGATGAAAAATTGTAAATTTTTGCAGCCGCCATCTTGGATTTTCATTATGAACTCACTATTGGTTTCAGCACCCCCGAAAACTATCTCTCTCTCTCTCTCTGTTTTTTTCTATTATATAATAATAGCTAAGAGGGGGCATAACGCTTTTTCGTGACGTGACGGTTTCTACCAGTTTACTCCTACCTCAAGCCGCGTTAAAGAACTTTATTCCAAAAATACAATTGAGAGCAAAAACTGTACAAGCCAAATTGTTATGATTCCAAAACAGGGCTACGGGCAAAACGCTAAATGTATTTAAAACATAATTCTATCTCTGTTATCTTCAAACGATTGACAGATATAACGATGTTTTAAATTCGTTTAGTGCTAATTGTATTTAGTGATTTATTTATATTATTTTTATTTAAGTGCGACGTTCGTAAGTACGCTGTACTGGTACAGCGTCCTAACAATTGTTTGCTCCACCGGACGACGTCATTACGTCAGCGCCGGCTGTCGCTCAAAACCAGCGCTGGGGCTCTGTCTTGCATAGAGACGCAGCATAATGCTGAGCGATAGCCGTTTTGCGTAGGTGTGACGCATGTTTCCCCCAACCTTTTCTTATTTTTTGTGTTTATGTTATTTTTTGCGTCATGTTTACCGCAAATAAACGCATTTTCTTTCTTTCTTTCTATTTGTGGTACAAGTGGGTCTACTAAGCCCTTGTAACGCTATTGAAAGACTTGCTTTGTAACAAAAAAGCGGATTAGATAACTCCTATGCTTTGAGTTATGTAGCAGTTCTCGTAACACGTTTTCATAATTGTCTTGCGTGCTGTATTGTGTTTAACAATCGTGACTCGACAAATTGCTGTAATATAGTGAAATTACTTACTCACTCAAACAAAATGTTACAACATCACACCTAAGGCAAATTAATGATAGGGCAAATAATGTATTTGATCAAATTAAAAGGATTATGTGTTTTTATCAATAAAATATATTTTAATGAACACTGAACATACGCATGCCTCTTTATGTTTGGAAATTAACGAAATTTCAATAAAATAAAACTAATGAACAGAACCGTATCTTCAAGACAAACAATACAGCCACAAAGGCTGATGAATTTTGAAATTCAAATAGTGATAAATAGTACCTTTAACTGACCTGTACGCGGCTCCGTTGACCGGCAACTTTTCCTATTAAATAAGCATCAACTATCCAGCAAAATAAATAACAAGTTTAGATTGAAATGAGCCCTCACAGGCCTTGTCTGTGTTATCTAAAATATGTATTTCGTTTATGTTTTCATGTTGAAATGTGATACATGTATCTAGAAGTATTTAAATGGAGTTATTTACACTATTCTAATAATAATAATTTAAAAAAGCTGCCATACGTCACGAAATTTATTTCATAATTTTCAGTCTTATAACCTTTGAAGTTGCCGTTTAACAATACTGGTCATTTGAAACGTAATTTATGTATGGCTGGCTATAAATTCTAAATTCAAATGAATTTTATTAAAAAAATATGGAATCCTGTTTTCAAATTCCGTCACTTTTGTATTGATTAGTGTTTTGTTTTCACTACATTTGTATATTTATCATCAATATGGACAAGATAAATAAGAGTAATTCTTATGGAATACGAGTTCCGTCGCGGTTAGCAATGCCGCACAAACGGCTCGCAACATTAATTACGTATACTGAGTGAACACAAAAAACGAACGCACGACTCGTTATTGGTTTGAACGCTTCCGCTATGGAAATTTTGATATAAAAAACGAACCCCAAAAAGGCGATAGTGGAAGCTGATGATACTTAGTTAGCGGCAGCTTTCAACGTTAGCATCAAAACAATATTAGTCCATTTGCGTCAAATTGGCAAGATAAAAAAACTTGATATGTGGTTGCCGCACGAACTGAACGATCGCCAGCGCGACGAACGCTTTGAGGTATGTCTTGCGTTGCTTAACTGACACAGAAACGAAGAGATTTTGAACCGCATTGTCAGTTGCGATGAAAAATGGATTTTTGTGGATTATCGTCAGCATGTTGGTTAGACCCTGGTTCAACGCCTAGGCAATGCCCCCAATGAAAACTTACACCTAAAACAGTCATGGTCACTGTTTGGTGGTCTAGTGCCACTGGTTGGTGCCAGTTTGGTGGTCTAGTAGCCCGACCGGGGTCCCCGCTGCTGATGGTTGTGTGCAGCGCATGAGATGGACTCAGTCTATGAACGAGAACGTCATGTGCGCATATTACAGGTCTACAGAGGGGGCAACCTCACTGCGTACCGTGGTAGGATGCTGTCTCTGTTTCAGGAACTATAGCAAACCGTCAATGTTTCGACCCATAGAATATCGGATCAGGTGCGGGTCATCCAACGCAATCATAGGTTGGACGATGCCGCACTACATAATTATGTAGGCTGCGCTCAGGGCTGAGCAACCATATCGTCTCGACTCCGGCACAAACCGCGGTACAAGCTTCAATCATTGATGCAATGTCGCCGCAGTCCAATCATGGTGTTGAAGAGAAAGATGAAAGGGTTGCCACAGCAAGTAGCCAGTGCAACGCCCGATTGAGGAGCGCACTGGTGGATGCGTTTCGCGATTATAGATTCACTCTGACCGAACTTAGAGCCCAATTACCAGACCTACCTGTGCACAAAAAAGTAGGGCGCTGGTGTGTGCCCTAGAATCGCAGCTTAGAATGTGTTTCAGAGTAGTGATGATCTCGATAATACTCACTCGATCCTATATTGCGCTCAATGCCGCTGCCGCTGCTTTTGCGGCATGTCGTTAAGCTAAAGTCAAGTTTCCAAACTGTGACGGAGCTACTTGACCAAAACCAGCCCTACCAGCCTGGCAGTGCGATCTCGCACTGCCTGGCTGGCACGGTAATTCAACCACGAGCGATGCGCTTTTTAAGGTGGGGACTGAAACCAGCCCTAGAGAATACAATGTATTCTCCAGAGAATGTACAGTCGATGTCGTGTCACAGAGCTCATCGATTTCCTGAAGCAGAAAGTTTGTGCATGGGTAAGCCGTATTCAGCGGAATACGCGGCGGGTTGATCGATACTCGCAGAATCGCATGTTCCAGAGCAACGAGAGTTGGGTGTATAGAGCTTGGGAGCGAGTTGAACAAAATGTGACAGACGTATGCCACCCGGATGATGCCACCACAAGTGCATTCTGGCACAGCATCTGGTCGGTACCCGTCTGTCACGCTGAAGCTGGCTGGATGCAGGATCTCGAGTGAGTGTGTGGAACTATACCAAAAATGGAGCCTTCCTAATTACGCCAGTAGACGTTGCCAGAGCGGCCCGTCCGTTACTGAATGGGAAATCTCCGGGACCGGACGGATTGCACAACTTTTGGTTGAAATGGCTAATTAGTTCACACAGTTGCCTGGCATCTCAGTTCTAGTCATCGTTAGAGTCTGAGTCGCTACTGCAGTTTCTAACGGGCGTTAACCACCTGCTCTATAAGTCAGGTAGTCCCACGGAACCCAAGGATTACAGAACGATCACGTTTTTGTCGACGGTCTATAAACTTCTTACAGCCATTTTGAGAGCGAAAATTAATACGCACATTGACAGTAACTCGATTATGTCTGCCTCTCAAAATGGTTGTAGGAACGGGTCCCGCGCTACTACTCATCGACATGGTCACTAGCCAACAGGTTCGTCGATCCGCAACGATCTGTCGACATTCTGGATAGATTATACATAAGAAGGCCCACGGCTCGGTGCCACATACATGGCTCATGAGGGTGCTGGAGTTATACAAAATAGATGCAACTCAACGCACCTTTCTTGTGTCATATATAGGGCAATGGAGGATGGTTCTCCGCTATCGAGGGTGTCGTCAGATTCAGGGGTATGATAAGCCTGTATGGATTAAACGGGGAATATTTCAGGGCGACAGCTTGAGTCCACTTTGGTTCTGCTTAGCATTGAATCCTCATAACACACTATTGGAGGATTCAGGTCTAGGCTATCGGTTGAAGAGAGGTGGTCAGATCGTATCTCGCATTACTACCGAAGACCGCATGGATGTATGGCAAAACAAGGAGTTCACGGGCGCTTCTATCGAGCTCTTCATGAGCTCAGTGTAGATTTCTTAGCGTCCGTATCCTGGCTACTTTTTGGTGACATTTTCGGGGAAACTGGATGTTTCGTCTGTGCAATTATGGACGAAGTTATTGTGACGAATACGGAGATATAATATGAAAGACACGACGATTTACATGTGTCGGGCATGCCACCATCCAGGTGAGTCCATCAGACATATTATTATCTCTGGCTGTTCTCGTCTAGCTAGCTTATAAATGCCCATAAAAATATAAAATTGTTTAAAAAATACAGTGGTATCCATGATATAAATACTAATTTAGTGTACATAAAACAAGAACCAAAAAAATAGGTGGCTCATTCAGATGTCAATATAATACGCTTTTATAATAATAGCTACGTTCAAGATCTAAGCTTTATTATATTCAAATCATTCATTAAACGTAAGTTGTGCCAGAAACCTTTTATACCATTAAAGATTATATTGAGGACAAAGGCTTGGGATCGTGTTGCTCCAATTTTTGCATACAGAATGTTGTTTTTTTGATAATTTATTTTTTATGTTACCTGTTCTGACATTTAATGATTATTATGTAAACAATGACTTGAATATTTACTTTGTGAAGTATAATATTACTATTTTAATTATTGTAAATGGTAGGACTATGTAGGTCGTATAATTTTTTTTTTGTTTTTTACTTTCTCAGTTTTTTTGATGATCTGGCAGTTTGAGTACTTTATGCGGCTTACCCTAATGTCATTTCTTTGGTATTGTTGTCGACCCGGATTTTGGACCCTGCTCCCGATGCCAGCGAACCACTATTTGATATACTTCTAAATGTATTGTATAAAAATATTTTAATAAGTACTTATGAAAATAAATAAACGCAATAATAATAACTAAAGAAGTAAAGTTTGTAGAACGCTCAGCGAAAACGAAGTAATAGCGTGAGCAGGCGATGTGATGCGACGGGGTTGGTCGGGAGAACCAGAAATTGCACGCGGACGAAGTAGCGGGCAAAAGCTACTCTATTAGAATTTTACCAGTTCGCTATCAATCTTTCACTAAAAGTATTTTAAATTTAGTTATCTTCTATCTTTCTGATTTCATTGTCGTGGTAATTTGGAAATTGATAGTTGTAATGCAAGTGTTTAATAAAAATGCACTCAAAATAGGCAGGGGTTACCAATTAATTACGACACGTGTTGTTTTTTTTTTTTGTAATATCTGATTTTGCTGTAAGTAAACCCACCACAACTTGAGAAGGTAAGCAGGTAGCGCATCTGATCAGATTCTCAATATCGATTTAAATGAAGCACTTTACTAAAAATCTATCTAGCATAGGTATTAACACGATCAGGAATCGAATGAAGATTCGATCTCTAGACGCAATAAGTTTTATACTACACAACGCTAGTGATGTTAGAAACATTGGAGAATCCACAGTGAATACTAAATACAATGCATTTACTATTGCAGCACTTAATGCCATAAGGTCTTTCACTACTTTACCAGCACTATCTGGCCTGCAATAATTAATCTCGCCTCTTCGTTCCCGATGTCAGCTTACACCACAATATTTCCACTACACTTTGTGAATAACAAATCATCTTTTTGGCTTTTTTAATGTAAAAACCGTGCAATTGTTTGGGTCATAAATAAAAATTGTTGCGCAAACACCTCAGCAGTTTTAATATTTTAATCCCCGACGGGAGAGAACATAAATTTTGTTTGACTATTTGATCGCGAACGGTATTGTAGAAAACGGCGGCTGTTTCGATTCTGTTAAAGAATTTTCTCTTGTTTTAACATCATGTCGGGATAGGAAATCTTGTCACAGATAGGTATTCATTCAATCCTGTTGTACCTACATGAAATTAAAAATAGTTTTTTTTCTTACCAGGATAGAGCGAGAAATCAACCACGTTCATTTTGATTATTGAATAAAAACAAAGTTGCTTTATGGCCACGGTTTTTCAATGCTGCGTTTACATTGTCCAGATTTTTCATCAATCAACATAAAAAAAAACACAGAATTCAATTATAAACCAAATCTACAAAAACTATCAAATTCAAGTATTTCACGAGCCGAAACAATTGAAGCTAATGGCAATAGAGTTCAACAATGCTTTGTTACTGAATCACACGAGTTTCCAGCTCTCGTTGTGAAATGCGGTGGTTTTATCCGGGCTGCCGATTCTACCGCTGCTAATAAATCATGGCACTTTTGTCAGGTGTTACAATTTGTATCGCCCCGTGCTTCGCTGTGAGAAGATTTTCATTTTTTTCGCCACCCTGTTCACAAATCATCAGAATTGCGGGTGAGTAATTGTTTTGCGGTATAGGCGGTGAGAGATTTATGTGATTTTAGGATGATCTTTAAATTCTAGGTAGGTAATGTTCTTTGTAGTAAATGACAAGTTTTCTAAAGATTGAGAATAATATCTGCGTTGTACTAATAAACAAGAACACACGTTTGTATTGCTTTAATTAAACCAGAGCAAATAATAGGTCTTTACTTATGAAATTGCCGTTTTGCAATACTGGCCATTTTAAACGTAATTTATGTCTGGCTGGCATAAATTGTAATTCAAATTAATTTAAAAAATATGGAATTCTATTTTCAAATTCAGTCCTTTTGTTTATTGATTAGTGTTTTGTTTTCACTACATTTGTATCATTTTCATCAATATGGACACGATAAAAATACAAGTGATTATGTAATATGAGTTTCGTCGCGGTAGCAATGCCGCACAAACGGCTCGCAACATTAATTACGTGTACGGAGTGAACACTACAAACGAACGCCTACTCGTTATTGTTTTGAACGCTTCCGACACGGAAACGTTGATCTAAAAAAATAAACCCGTGGTCGCCCGAAAACTAAAGTCAACAACGACGAATTAAATGCGAAAGTGGAAGCTGATGATACTCAATCTACGGCTGAGTTAGCAACAGCTTTCAACGTTAGCATCAAAGCAATATTGGTCCATTTGCGTCAAACTGGCAAGATAAAAAAACTTGATAAGTGGTTGCCGCACGAACTGAACGATCGCCAGCGCGACGAACGCATTGAGCATATGCCTTGTGTTGCTTACCAGACACAGAAACGAATTTGAACCGCATTGTCACTTGCGATAAAAAATGGATTCTTGTTGATAATCTTAAGCGGTCATCTTGTTGGTTAGGCACTGGTTCAGCGCCTAGGCAATGCCCCTCCGAAACGAAAAATTTACCATAAAAAATATGGTCACTGTTTGGCGGCCTGGTGCATTCTGCCTGGTATAATTCATTGCAGGTTCTTACCAAATGGCACCAGCATTACTGCGGGTGTGTACTGTGAGGGACTGGACACAATGATGGAAAAGCTAGGAAATCTCCAGCCAGCCTTGGTTAATCGGTGGTCCCCGCTGCTCCTACACGACAACGCTCGACATCATACGGCACAAGACACGGTCTCTAAGCTACAAGAGCTAGGGTTGGAAGTTTTGCGTCATCCACCGTATTTACCAGACCTTGCGCCGACAGACTTCTACTTTTTCCAAAATTTGGACAACTACTTGGCAGGGAAAAAAAATTATATCCGAGAGGCAGTACAAACTGCCTTTGAAGAGTGTGTTGGCTCCCGTACACCTGACTTCTTCAAGAAGGGCATTGAAAAATTACCGCTGTGCTGGCAGAGATGCATCGATAGCATGAGTGCATACTTTGATTGATAGAAATAAAAAATATTTATATAAAAATTACTTGTATCTTTTTGTATACTAAACGGTAATTTCATAGGTAAAGACCTAATATTATTAAAATCTACAACACCGTTAACTTTCCGTTCAAAGACATCCATATTCCCATCAAAATCTCACAAGAGTTCACATCACCGAACGCAAACTTAAAAGATTGCAAACAAAATTTGCCAGTAATAAAAATCAAGTAAACGAGACCAACCAGACAGCATGGAATATCATGACAAGGAAACGCTGCTCAAAGCGAGAGACTAACGCACATAATTGAATAGTGGCACGCGACAGCAAATATTTAAAGTTACATAGAAAACGTGTATTTGCACCCCTGCAGAGACATTTGTATGCAAACACTGTTAATGTGATCAAGGATACAGTACGTTAATTGAATTAGATGGCTCTGTATAGTTTTTGAATCACTTCGGAGCTTATTGCAGTGTTGGCTCACAGTTAATGGATGAAACACATTGTGCAAGTTTGTTCAGAAATAAATGGATATCTGAGGTTCAGTTGTGTTCTAGTGATTACAGTGTGCTCGTAAAATACTTTTAAAGTGAGGGAAACGAGTGCATTCACTTTCGATAGTGATCTCTTTTAAAAACATAGTGTCGGAGAAGTTTTATACATACTTCTGCTCATGTAGAACATGCATTGATTTTCACGTATTTTGTAACATCTAGATAACGAACTAGTCGAGGTAAAAATATTTCACTTCACCGACCGTAAGTCAGAGATAACCGAAAAACTAGGACCTTCATGAGTACTGGAGACACGATGTCAAAAAGTTGCATGGGTTATAAAATTATTTTGCATTACATGTCAGATTTTGAAGTCACTTTCTTACGCTTAAGGAGCACTTTATTTTCTAGCGGTCCTATTTGGCCATCACGTTATTTACTAAAAATAAATAATCCTTTACTAAACGAAAACAAACCCTCTACATTTCCAAACAAACATACGACGCTTACAAGACCAGAAGCCTTTAATATTTGTCACAGGAAACTGCCTTTATTTACCCCATAGGCGCTAGGCGTAGGGTACATCCGGTGAAGGGCAGGCCCATTGATTCCTACGAGGGCGGCCCCTAATACCGTCCACTTGTAAATATAGCTCGTATTTAATATTGAATTTGGACCTTTTAATATAATGTTCAGATTTGGTCAACAATTTTGGGGTTGCGTTTTTTGGGAAACTTTTTTAATATTGCAATGAATTTATGGCTTCTTTGGTATGAACTTTGTGTTTAATTCGAATGAGATAAATCAAACAATCATGTTAAAACGAAATCTAAATGTGTCTAGGTAATATGTTAATTATGTTGAGCGTGTACAGGGCCCCATGTGTTTCATAAGATGTTTTGAGCAATACTTGGAAGAAATACTTACTCGTATAATAGAAATAAAACAGTTGTCTCTGAAGACTTCAATATTAGTATATTTGAAAAATCTGCAGCATTCAATAAGTCATAACATTAAAATTACATATGAAATTGGCGTTTTGTCAAACTGGCCACTTTGATCTCAAATATCTGGCGTATGGTTGAAAATTCCAAATTCAAATTTATTTCAAATTTAGGCTTGTGTATTTGTGTTTTCAATTTAGCGATTAATTTGTTTTTGCGCCATTTGATTTTTCTTTGACATCGTTCTGTTCACAATATGGAAAATTTAAAATATCGGGTTATTTACGAGTACCAGCTACTACTACTACTACTTCCAGTTCCACCGTTGCACTAGCGCTGCAGAAACAGCTCGAAGGATTAATGATGTGTATGGGGAAGCTACCGTAAACGTAAACACGGTACGTTTTTGGTTCCAACGTTTTCGTTCTGAAAATATTGACCTACAGAACAAACCCCGTGAACGGCCAGAGACCCTAGTTGATAATAAATAATTAAAAGTGATCGTGAAAGCGGATCCATCGCAAACCACGTCAGAGCTTGCGGCAGGCTTCGATATGAGCGATAAAACAAATTTAATTCACTTGAAACCAATTGGTTGAGTGAAGCAAACCAACAAACACGAGTCAAGTGCTGCGTTACATTACTCAACCGTCACAATAACGAGGGAATTTGACTCGTATAGTTACTTGTGATGAAAAATGGATTCTGTACGATAATCGGAAGCGCTCATCACAATGCTTGAACTCAGGAGAACCGGCCGAATGCGAAAGTTGACAGAAAAAGTAGTGGTACTTAAGTGTCTGGTGGACTAGTGCTGGTGTCATGCACTGCAGCTTCCTAAGATCTGGCCAGACGATTACGGCCGATCTGTATTGTGAACAATTGCAAACCATGTTGGAAAATCTAGCCGTTAAACAACCGAGACTGGTCAATTGCTCTAGCCCATTGCTGCTCCAGGACAACGCTAGACCACACACTGCACAACAGACGGTCGCTGAACTAGAGGAGCTGCGATTGGAACGTCTCCGACACCCACCGTACTCCCCGGACCTTGTTCCAACAGATTACCACTTTTTCCGGAATTTAGATAACTTCTTTCAAAGAAAAAATCATTTCCGCCGAGGCTGTCAAAACCGCCTTCAAAGATTGTAGGAGCCAGAATCAATATAGATTCTCGATCCTACAATTTTTTCAGCAAAGGAAACAATGATTTACCGCAAAAATGGCGAAAGTGCATAAATAACAATGCTACGTACTTCATAATTATTAAAGTAATTAAAATATTTCATAAAAAAAAATCGTTTTTCCTTTTCCATACAAAACACCAATTTCATATGTAAGGGCCTAATATAACTTATACAATATATTGTTGAGCCGACTAGAATAACTAGCATTAGTGTTACCTGTATCAAAATCAAAAGTCATTTAATCAAACTGGGCATAGAAACAGCACTTTTTGAACGTCAAAATTACATAAGACAGTCCCCCCAAAACGCCCGCCCTTAACTTCCGCCACCACCGCTTATCGACAGCCAGTTTAGTTATAAATGATTTGAACTCTGATCACTGTGGCCAATTAGTCACTTTCTTTTAGAAAATAGTCAGAGCTCAAAGAAAACTTGTGGGTTTTATTCCTGTAAACAAAAGTCGCTTAGAGCAATATAAATAAATGGAAAACCTACCGAGGTTGCTTTATCACATCGACCCGCTTATACTTTACTATTTAACCTCATCATTTGCGCATTTAGGAAGGTATTCACCTAAAAACAATGCCTGTTTGTTACCGCGTTATCTTCAGTGATTGGGCAACACCAGGTATTTTTAAAAGTAGGAAAAACATTTAACCGTGATGAAACTTTTAAAAGAATTTGTTAAAAAAACATTCTAACATTTTCAAAAGAACACACGCTTTTTTCCTCAGATAGAGCCATGCACATTAAAAATAAAATAAAATAATCTGGAAATAAAATGAAAACAGCTTGGAATGTCATTAATTCAGAAACTTGAAGAACGACAGTACGGAATCGTGACTTCCATCTAAAAATTAATGATGTAGATATTAAGGCAGTCGTGGAGGTGGCAACTGAGTTTGAAAATTTATCTACTAATATTCCACTTTTAACCACCAAAACTCAAAACTCTACTACTTAAAGAATGTGTACCAGACTGTGACAAAAATTTTGAATTTACAACGGTTACCGCCAAAACATTAAATTCTTTTATAAACCTTGATGTAACAAAACTGCTGGCGTTTGGGGATTATCAGTACATACCATGTCCTTAATAATTGACGTTATTTCACCCTTTTTAGCAATGGTTTTTAACTCGTGTATTGCGTCTGGTGTATGAAACTTAGCAAAGTAAAACTCACTGCTCAAATCTGGCAGCACAACTGATCCCTCGCATTTTTGGCCTATTTCGATATTACCCACATTGATCAAAATCTTTGCAAATTAATTTTAAAACAAATGTTTGGACATTTCCATAAATGACTTCATCTGAAACAGATTGGTTTTACAAAGGGTCGATCAACTACAGACGCGGGTGTGGAATTACTGTGGAGCATATTCGACGCCTAGGAGGAATCGCAAGATGACCTTGGCATTGCATTGTGACATTCTAGTGTTATACTCGAGGTCATAATATGTTTTCCCTAATAATTGGAGAACGGAGACGCTGTCGGAGAGTATGCGTATATCGTTGTCCGTAATTCTGCTGGCTTCTATGGTGTACACCGTTTGTATAATGCCCATATAGTCCACTTAGTAGACGGTGTTGACCATTCCCAGCGGCCTGGATATGCTTTTGTTACGGTCGTGTGAGAAAACTCCGACTCCGGTTTCGGACTCGGAGTTTGATCCGTCGTTGCATTCTCGCAACTCTTTTGCTCAGGCCTGAAAGTCACTGTCACAGTCACATTGTTCTTTTGTGAGTGTTATGTTGCTTTTGAAGGTAGTGTAGTTTTGGGGCTTTGTCACAGGGTGGTGCCATATTGGTTGGCCTTTGATTGCATCTTCCTTTATGCGTATGTGCTTGACTCTACAGTCTGTGCTTAGGGTTCCTGATATAAAACATGTCCCGGAGTTAACGCACACCACCAAATACCCCAATTAGAATATTGTATAATGATCATAATAAATACACTGAATTTTTACTATGATGTATAAAATATTGTTTATTTATAAAATTTATTATACTGATTGTGGGAGAATAGTGTGGTCACATTACAAATCTAATTTTTGTTTTTCTGTCCCTATTAGTTTTGATATTCGTCTGGTAGTTTGAATTCTTTATGCGGCCTACCCAAATGTCTTTTTTTTCGTATTGTTCGTCGAGTCGTTGAGCTCCTCGAGTTCTGAGCTAAGCTACACGATTACTGACAAATGCTTGCACTGACTGGACTGGTCTACTCAAATCTGTGTGCTGCTGACCTCAAGAGACAATTTCAGACACACATTGTCTTCACATGATCTGATCAAGATTATGTCTGGTCTTTCAGAGTTAAAAGAGACCATGAGATGGTTTTGCCATTACTTCTCAGGGGTAGTTAGATAGGAAATGTCGACTCCATCTAGCTTTTTTTAAATAAAAGAGTAAAAGAGATTCCGATATTATATTTACAGAATAAACAATTACATTTCATTTGTTATGAATACAACTAATATTTGAGTCATCAATACAAGAAGAAGAATAAAACAAATACAACTGGAACATCATAACTTAGCAGGTGTATGTATTAAATACTTACATTGGAACTTAATAGCTTACGTAATGATTAATTAATTATGATGCTGCACGATAAAATATTGGTTCATAGAACCCAATAGAATAGCCGACGTGACCCTTTCAACAGTCTCTTCGTAATATCCAGAATGTCAACGCCAGCAAATATTCGAACAAAAAACAAAGTTATTTGAAAAGTACAATAACGTACGCACCTCCTAAAAACGAAAATATTTAAAACATCCCTTGGCTAGTCCAATAGCCGTCTCTGGCACAGGAATTCATTATGACGACAGAAATTTGTTTGCGATATGAAATTCCTAAGACTCCTCCGCCATTCTCGAACCATTCACGTCATAACAGTGACCAGGTTCTGGTATCTAAGAACAATTTTATTTGAATTTTATTTTATGGTAGTTTTAGGTTGGACAAAGTTTATTGTTTTAAACTTAAAAATATATTTAATAATAACAACAATCTAAATTATTTCTTCTTCTTATCGAATCGACGGCAAAAGTAAAAATATTGTATTATATTAGATGAGTTGGGCTCAGTAGGTGGCCACGTCAATCGCGGTATCAGCGGCGTTTGAGCACTGCGCAAATCTAATTCTATACTAATATTAAAGCTGAAGAGTTGTTTTGTTTGTTTGAACGCTGTTTGTCTCTGGAACTAACAGACGGATTAAAAAAAGAAAATTGGATTTGTTAACAAAATTCTTGACGAAGGCTTTAAGCTATTTAATATCGCGCTTTATAGGACCCTTAGCAGACGAGCAAAAATAAAAAATAAACTTGGAAAGAACGCTAAGCGAATACGAAATAATAGTGCGGGCAGGCGATGCGATGCGATGGGGTGGTTCGGGGAACAAGAAATTTCACGCAGATCAAGTTGCTAACATGTAGGGATTACTTTAGATAGAGCCTTACCTCTAAATCGCAAGCTATAAAATAAAACAGAAGGTCAGGATCCGAGACCACCTGCTTCTGATTTACTGAAAAAAATACTTTAACTTACTAAAACTTCATGACAAGAGTTTACGATGAAGGGTACCTACTGCACTGATTACGAAATGATGTCGCATAAGCTAGCGTACAAATCTATCGTCAATATTCCAAGTAAGTAACAAGCCCATCATCATCAAAAGTATAACTGACTTGGATACAAAGTCATAACGATTGTCTCCTATTTATTCTCACTATTCTTAACCCTTTCATCCAAAAAACGTTGAGTAAAAATCAAACTCAAATGACTATGAGTTTCAATTAATTTGTAAGGCTCCAGTCCAATTCAACCTGTTCCTACCATTTTAAATTCCTGCCTCCAATTGTTGCTAGGTAAATTAAAATATTTAACACTTGAAAAGAGCTATCGAACGTACCTACATTTTAATGGGCAACGCTTCGCTAAGCAATGTCTGAAATGTCTTGATGTTTTTGTATTCAATTTGTCGATGGAAAATTGAGTATACATTTTAACGAGGAATCGGATGTTACAATAAACATTTTTTTACAAAATGCAGAGTTAACTTGAGAACTGTATTAAATCGTATTTAAAAAATATGACCGTGTCCGTATGAAATGGTCACACGGACATCGACCACATTCTTGATTTTTTTAAATATTAGCACATTATAATTCAATCAGGACCGTTTTCAGCTCTTCAACCTTTTCACATCTTCCTACGTATCAAGTCTAAAATTTAGGATTAATTCCACATACCCAAAAGCCGTCGGACACTAGTTAAGTTCAAATATCTAGCTAGCACCCATAAGGGAAAAATCTTAACTCAAAATTTTCTCTTTAGTATCGATACTTTTAGCCATCCCTACCCCCATTACTTGAACTTCAATTAGATGATATCTGACGTTTATAGTTCTTTATGCATTCAAGGAGTCAGATTATGCTTTTCAAGAGTGAGATAATGCCATTTAAACGTAGGTCCGATCATTATTCCCTTGGCAGAGGTGTAATGAAAATTTTGTAAAGGTTTTACGATCGCCAGGAGTGGTTTAATGAGCCATCTTCGAAGGTGCACCTATTTTGAGGGAAATCAATTTTGTTATGTGCGTATTTGATGTAGATTGAATGTCTTTTTTCGTAGGCTTGTAATTAGGCTGTCTTGCATGCAATTCGGGGGTTGGTTGTTGATGATATTATTGGGTTTGGAGTGACCAATTTGTAGGCGAAGATTTTTGTTTAGATCTGATTTTGCTAATAATTTGGATAATAAATGTTACCCCAGTGTCTGTTCTTCCATTCCTCACACATTTGACTTTCTTTGCTTTATACGAAAGCTATTCGTAAGTCTTAAACTTCCTTCATCTGCTACATAAACATCAAAGCCCAAATTTCCTCCACTAAAACTTTTATGCTAATGAATTCGTCAACATTTATCAATCAATCTTAAATTACCGAACTCAGATAGTTTGTTGCATATCGCGCCGTAAGCTAAGCACATAAGACTCAAAGTCGACTGCAGAGACCTCATAAATTGCAAATACACCATTCCGCAGATCGTAAACGTCGTAACTCGTTCGTCACATAAACAATACTATCGAGAGACTGATGGCGTAAGGTATAAGACTATAGCGACTGTGGAATAAAGTTGAGGGCCTGCGTCCACTACACAAATAGGAATATAACTTAACAATAGAATGACAATAACATGGAAATTTCAATGATATCGCCTCATGCCTAGCCAGCCATGCCTAAGGATACCAGTGCATCGTCGCCATTAGTATGCGCTTGTATTTAGTGATGCCGAAGGATCTCCTACCGTGCCATGCCGCCAGTGGGCGTAGGCCCTTAGGATCATTTACATTTAATACTTTTAGACATTAAGAGCTTACTCGTGCAAAAATCAAATACTTTAGCGGTATGTCACGCTTAAAAAAACTCATCCTAGTTAGTAAATAAACCACATTGAAGGCGGACCATACGTTTGGTAGCTACGATACAGACATACACACACACACACGCTCACACACAGAAATGCCTAGATACGTTTGGCAAAATAATGCAAGTCACATAGCTTATCTGTCCCAATTCCCTCTTTTAGCTTATGTCTTACGCCATCCCCCTGTGAATCAATCAAGTATCCACTATCCCATATCATTTACTTATTCAGATTTTATGTGTCGCCAGCACCGGACCGAAACTTTATGTACCATCAGCTGAGCGTTTATAGAACATCCGACCCGATTTTGAGACAAAAACTCCGTTTTCTTGGATATAAAAACTATGAAAGCCTCACGTCTCCTTTTTGGTGTTTTACGATTCTCATTGCTGTGATTTTTGCACGTCTCTTGCATTGGCATATTTTTGAATTAGGAGTTTATTGATTGTTGTACTGGTTTTAAAGTTTGGTGGTAGGTATTTAAAAGGTACCGTTCCATTAATCTCCACTGCAAGACATGTCGTTGGTGGTACAACACAAACATTGGTCCAACTTATGGTTAAAGTGGTACGTGCTTTGAAATACAATAATTGAATGTTTTAAACGTATTTGCAGCTAAATTGAAATAATCTTTAATTTTGTAAAAAGTTTGAAAACTAAAAATAATTAACAAATTCAATCAAACCAGCAATCTGGATCTGGAGGCAAAAGTCCTCGCGCACGTTTGGGAGTGGCGCGAGGAGGCGAAACGCCGGGGCGTAGCTCCGCTGCCGCGAGAAATCACGGTACAGCGGACAGAGCTCCGGCGGGATCTCAGGGCGGCATGGAGAGTGCGATTGTCGCAACCCAGCGCTGGGCACGCCACAATTGCGGCGATAAGTCCTCTCTTTGAGGAGTGGCTTGAGAGGCGCCACGGCGTCCTCACCTTCCGCCTGACGCAGGTCCTCACCGGACACGGTCGTTTCGGGAGGTTCCTGTTCCGGATAAGGCGGGAGGAAACGCCTGGGTGTCACCATTGTGTGGATCGCCCGGAGGACACGGTGGAGCATACGGTGGAGGTCTGCCCGGCTTGGGCGGAGCACCGCCGTGTCCTCGTGGAGGCGATTGGCGGTGGCGATCTCTAGCGTCCGGCCTTGGTCCAGGCCATGGTACGGAGCGAGAGGGCTTGGGAAGCCGTCACCTCCTTCTGCGAAGCAGTAATGTTCGCGAAGGAGGAGGCGGAACGCGTGAGGGAGAGGCAAAATTTGCGCCCTCACGCCCCTAGCCGCCGCAGGAGACGCCCTGGGCGTCGGGAATCGCAGGCCGATTCCCGGCCACCGTAGGCGCGGGCTTGCGAACGGCGAGCAATGGGCAGCTCGCCGTTCGATAAGGACCAGGCCCGGGTCGACGGCGCGTTGTGTTCCACGCGCGCCTCAAAGAGATGTCAGCACCAATGACGGGGTTTGCTAGGACCGATGCCTGCTAGGGTTGCGGAAAAGTCCAAGAGGGTTACCGTGGCCCCTGGCACAGGCAACTGAAGGAACACGGGTGGGTTTTAGTCAGTAAGAGTCTGACACGCCCTCCTGCTCTGCCCAGAGCGGGAGAAGTTATTTGATGATTTCCCACCCACAAAAAAAAAAGGGTAAACAATCAGGTTGCCAATTTTCCACAAAATTTCAAACATACGATGCACCACACAAATCCAATGCCTAAAATGATTGGTGGCAAAAGGCGCGAGCATGCCCTATTTATGATTAGGTGGCAAGTTCGCGACGCATACCGATGAGGGCACGTCACTCGTCATCTGTCATACGTGTTCCGACGATCATCGGGAATCAACGCGTAATGTGTTTGAAAAACATGTTACAGAAGAAACAGCTTCCTGTTTTGTTTGACGGAGTTTTGTTGTTGATAAAATGTTATTGGTGACTAAAATTAATAATGTTTTCGTGCCTACTCGAACCTCTAAAATATGAGCTAGCGATAAGGAGAATAAACTTTTATAACGAAGAAATAAAATTAATAAAATGTCCCGTTAAAACAATCATAATTAATTAGAAAATTCCAACAATTTTCATAAACGCTCGAATATTTTAAAGCATTCGAGAATTCGCGTCGTAAAACCATGGGACACTTCAGGGGGCGTTTAGTGTTTTATATGCCAAAGGGATTTATGTTATTACCGTCCATATTTCTGCGGACTGAAGCCGCTGAGAGGTCACGAAATCTTGCCGAAAGGTGTCGCCGTATCTGTCGTATAGCGGCGTCCCTCTCGCACCTCAGTGTTGCTTTAAAGCGATGAATATGAGAAGTTGTATTCGGATCACGTAGTGAACGCGGCGTGCGCGGCGCTCATGAACTCCGATGCCAAACCTCGCCAGATATAACGTTAACAATGAAAAAATTCTCTTCCCCCACCAAGGTAGAAGAGTTGCGATGACAAGTCCCAACAAACTTGATAATCAGTTGTAACAAATTTATGTGCCGTGCGTGAGAGAGTTGAGTTTCGCTTTCTCCTACAAATGTTATTTGTTGAGAGAACGCGGCGGACGTTAATTGTCAGTTGGATGTTCTTGTTTCATCATAATTATGTATTAAAAGTTTTATTACGACAAATCTTTTGAGATTAAAAAGGATTTAAGTTTAGAGCATAGGCCTGTGTAGAGGCGATTAGACGCTGCTTTTACGTCTTCATTTTAATTCCTATTACGAAAAATTACATCGTAAACATTTTACTTAACATTTGAACCCTAAACATGGTGATATTTGTTTAGTGTCAGATAGAAAGTTTCGTTTTGTTTTCACGTAAAATTTCTTAATTATCTTGTTTATCTGAACCCTCGATAAAAATGTTGTTAAAATCTTAACAAGCAAGCGATTCCCCTAATTCCAAATGCGCTAACACATTTTAACAGCTGCTAAAAGTTATGCAAATGGTAGGAAGGCATAAAACATTTTTATCGTCGCTAGTTGTAAGAGCAAGTTAAGGGAAATCGAGTAACTTAATAAGACATTTTACTCGGCCATTGCTGAGCGTAAGTTGTTGTATACTATGTTTCAGCAATTTGTCACGCTTCGTGCTTTATCGTGATTTTTGAACTCATTTTGTGACGTATAACATTTTACTAACCCTGTTTCTGAAATAAAAACAGTCTTTACTGATTCTATAGAACACTTAGGTACCCTTGTTTTTAAACCATGTACCAGCTGCAACTGCTTGTTGATATTTCCTAAACTTTTTACGAAACCGTCAAAGCTATGAGAACCGTGAAAACATACATGCACATTAGCCACACTTTACCTTCCAAAAATATTCAGAAAATATTTTCAAACAATACATTGTTTTCGTTCCGTCCGATAGACAGAAACTACAAACAAGTTAAATACTTTAATGCTTGCAAGTCGCGAAAAGATTTTAAAACCGGCAAACGGGTAAACTCATGCAAAACAAAGTTGTGATGCAAAACTCTTTAGAATACCATTCTGCTTAGTTTTCGTATTTCTTAATACAACCTAATGCTTTGATTTCGGTGAGGAGAGGTGGCGGGAAAAGGCAAACTAAGGTTTTGTAGGTGAACTACATAGGCCTAATGTTTTAAATACCAACTGGTAATTACTGAGACAACAAGAAATAGCAGCGTCATTATTTAATCATAAACTTTAAAAATTATTAGGACAAAAATATATGTTTTGATTATAGGATGTTTATGAATATTATTATATCAATTAATTAAGCGTATTTTAGGAGATATAATGTGGTGTCTGAAAGATATATGTGGCTTGAAATAATGTTTTGGTCGTGCAGTTTAAATTCGAAACGTAATCTACATAATAGGTACATGTTACCCAAAAGTAATTCAATTACTATAGTCACTGCTATAAAGCTGACCTTGCAAGTAAAGAAGGTCATAAGTTCCCAAGTTAACCCGCCTGCGCTTACAACTCCAGCCACAACAAAAGCTGAGCTCGGATGAAAGAAACTGCACCTAAAGCGAATACGTGAAGTCAATTTGCGAATAAACTTTCTCAGTTGGTTTGGCACTGCGATACCAGCTAGACTACTTTACTAGATTTAACATTGTGCTTAATGTGTGTACGTGAACTAAGACAGCTTACCCTCTATCTCTTACAATGCAGTTTCGTTGTAAACGATTTTTGGATTTGCATGTTGTTGTGTTTTAGTTGTCGGCATACTCATTTTCTGTTGTGTCATAGTCTTAAGGTAGTGGTTGATGGAGATTGTGACTGTGCAGTCTGTGGTCTGTTAAACACCCTATCTTGACGAATTATAATACTAGTTACACGAAATAATATTAGCCAACGAGTTGTTATTTAGAGAATTCTGTCTCTCCTATTTTATACGACCAATAATAAAAGTCAATGCACCTAACTTTTTACATGAACCATAAAACAATTATTTTTGTCATTATTTTAGTAATAACACTCGATATTACAAAAACGAAAAACCAAAAATTCGAAGACATATGACATCTACTCATACCAACCCGCACTGGGCCCGCGTGGTAGATTACGGCACGCTCACAGAGAGGAGGCCTGTGTCCCAGCAGTGGGAACGTTATAGGCTGATTATGTATTACAAAAACAATAGAAAATAAACCTAACGCAATTTTTTTAAATCAACTCCACCATCAAAATCACGGCTGAAACAAATCCCATTCAAAATTGTTTCCCTAACCCAGTTAAGAGCTTCACCGCGATACCGTAACGATGATGGATTTAAAGCAAAATTACCCAAAGTCTCGGTTCATATAAGTTGCTTCTTTACATTTAGTTATAAGTATACTTTTTATATTAGTAGCAACTGATTCTGACGTTTGGTAGATTATGATAATGTCATCCACATATTACATGTTTACTACTAGTTTGTGGTTTCATATTGTGGTTTATTGAATAAGTACTTAAGTTATATCTAAGAATATTAATTGAAATGAACACTACTAACTATTGTGTATTACAAATAAAATACAATGTATTTTATTTGTAACTTTTTTACTTGCACATTACCATCTGATAAAAGCCGTTGTTTAAATCCACTTTAACGCATGATCCTTTATCGCATACTTTGTCAACATTCCCTTCAATATGATGAAACAAACTCTCAAAATAATCCTAAATCCCGTGAAATCAGTCGCACTGTTGTGACGAACAGACACGTCGCCCGGTAATACAGTCATGAATATTAATGAACGTCACTTTATTTGCTTATTTATTAGCTACCACGCCTATAATAACTCGGCGAGGACGTGATGTGTTATGTGCATGACAAAGGTTAGTTCTAGCCGACTTTTGATATAAGGAGAGTGATGTTATTCGTGTCTTTTGGTGTAAGGTTAGAAATTAAATTGGAAGTAGTCGATGATATAATTGGATTCCTACTTTTTGTTTGTCACATATTACACTTATATACATATCAGACCGTCAGACCAAAGTAGAAAACAAACATAAAAATTGATACAATGAAAAAAACAACCATAAATAAATCATATTTATCAAATCCCTCTGCCTGAACATTGCGAAAAAAATGTAGGCACATTTTAATAATATGTCACATAAAATCAGATAAAAACAACGTTGAAACTCCATACCCGTGACAAGATTAGTTTCAGTTGTCAAGACAAACAGACGAACTCCATAGCCAAGTTTATCTATTTCGGAAAGTTAGCGAAAAAATATTATAAAGTATTTTGGAGGGTACGTGAGACCCTCAAGGTGATACAAGGATGTAGGACAACAAGATAAGTCAATATGCATTGTTTTTTACGGTGTGTTTTTGTACTACGTTCGTTGTATTTATAAAATGAGAAGAGTTAATAAGTCCATTAAATTGTAGTCGGAAGATCTCCCAACTACAATTTAATGTATAGCATGATTGTAATTAATAAATTATTTTCTATTCACATTATTAAAAAAAACTCTTTAACACTATAAATTTCATACCACTTTTAAGGCCTCTAAATAGATAGCTCCTAAATTGAAACTATTTCCTCTTAACCAAAGCCTAACTAGTGCCGGCCCGAGTTCATATCCCGCTCCCTTTCACGAGAGGATTACAAGGCCTCATTATAAATCACGGACTATTCACCTAACTATATAAAGTTACTATTTGCTAGACTTTGGTCTCTTGGGGCCCCGTCTATCTCCGCAGAATGATTGCCATAGTGCTGTCTGATTTATTATTCTGTTAATCTGAGACCCATTTTATCTGGAAAATAGAGATCGGCGATGTTCTGTTTTGGAAAGTCATTTCGTTGTGCTCGGACTTTACGTTTATTAGATCTGAGAAATAATTATTTTCAAGTCATTTATTTAGTAGGATTAAATAAGATTTTTTTAGCATGGTAATATTTATAAGTAAATGATAAATGATTTTATTTCTGTAAGTAGGTTTGAACAAAAGCTTTTACATGTCAATCGTATTTTAAAAACTAGATGAGGTCGGCATTTCCTATCTGACTACTCTGAGAAGAAAGGCCGAAATAAACTCAGAGGTCACAGTCTCTTTTAAAGTCCAGACCAAATCTTGGTCAGATCATGTGAAAGTTATGTAGATCGGTGTCTGAAATGGTCTTTTGTGGAAAGAACCACACAGATTGAGTGGACCTGTCCAGTCAGTGCACGCAATTGTCAGCAATCGTGCAGCTCAACTAAGGAGCTCCACAATTCGACGAACAATACCAAAGAAAGGACATTTGAGTGGGCCGCATAAATTACTCAAACTGCGAGATCATGATTAAACTAACTGAGAAAAATACAAAAAAAGCAATGACCGACATAGTTCTCACATTCACAATAATTAGAATAATATTCTATTAATGTTTGAGGACCATGTAGATTTGTGTCTGAAAATGGTCTTTTGAGGAAAGATTGAGATTGAGTGGACCTGTCCAGTCAGTGCACGCAGTAGTTAGTACTCTCACAATTAGAAAGATAAACCATTTATTCAGTGCACACAAAATATATAGCACAACACACAAAAGCACAATTAAATTACAAGATCAAGATATTTGTAACGGATTCACATTGAAAGTGTGAAATACAATTTAGAAATACATATTTCGTGGAAGTGATATTATGTTTCTAGCGTTTTCACACTTAGTGCTGATTTTTTATGATCTTAAAACCAAATAATACTTACCTATGATTAAAATATGTCTTGGCATTCTTGTTCCTTTCGTTGTCTGTGGTAATAATGTTCCGCAGTATATAATCAAGCATGGACACATACAGATACACCTCGTATACTACATAAATACATACATACATAGCTACATACATATATACATACATACATACATCACATATCTCACTAGAGAACTGGATCATCCTAGCCTACATTATTTAATTGTTTAATTAATTTAATTAATTTTTATTATATTGCTCTAATATTATATATTAATGTTGGAACGCCGACGTCTCACACAACTAATGTAGGGACGGCTGCAACACAGTTTTTTAACTAATGTAGCTGTTAACGAACACAAATAAAACCTGTTTTTTGTTCCAATAAAATATTTGATTTGAAATATTATTCTTTCTGCATATAAGCTCAAGCGACAGAAGCATCTTATAGGTCCCTCAGAGCCTTTTCTCTCCATCCCTCCGTTAGGGAGAAGGCCATAAAAGTAAGTTAAGAACGTTAACATGTTTTACGTTTCCAGTTGTTTTAAATCTCTGGCGACCGTCAATAGGTATATTGACTCGATGGCAAGCACCTGTGTCGTAAAACTTGGATAAAGAGGATTTTAACATAATTCTACGAAGTTTTTCATTTTTGAAGCTCGCCCTTCAACGAACTCGACTTGATACAGTGTTTTACAGATAATTTACGATGATATGCTTTTTAGGATATTGAAAAATGGGTACTTTTTACTCTTTGCTCATATGTTAGCAACTGTGCTTTCAGCATTTACTGAAGGTTTTGCAAACAAAAATGTTAACTAGCATTGGTTTAGCTATTTTTATCAAAATATTGACCAAAATTCACATACATACAGATTCTAAAAGTTTCTGAATCATCACAACAGTGACTAGGTAAACATTTTTATTTTCGCCTAGCTAAAATGTTCTATGTCGGAGGGTTTGGTTTCTGCACTTAGTCCTTCAGGTGGATCATTGTTCGTGGGCCTTGTCGGCCTGCGGTGGTTATTCCAAAAAGCTAACCTCCCGTCAGAAGTTCATTTGTTAGTTGTGAACATCTGTGTAAGATCTGGGTGCCCCAAAGGTTTCTGTCCTAATCTGGATGACGCCTCTACATTCAAAAAGCCCATGCGCGACGCTTTCATCAGCTCCCATGCAAGCCCTGCATAGGGACTGTCCGTTATGCCTAT
Organism: Brachylomia viminalis; assembly: GCA_937001585.2. Classification (NCBI taxonomy): domain Eukaryota; kingdom Metazoa; phylum Arthropoda; class Insecta; order Lepidoptera; family Noctuidae; genus Brachylomia; species Brachylomia viminalis. The sequence goes on along the minus strand of OW443302.2, from coordinate 3,337,872 downwards.
TGTGTGGAAGTGTTTGTTTAGGGAGCGGTTCACTCATAGTTGGTGATTGTTGCACTAGCAACAAGCTGCTTGCTGCTTGCTGGCTCATGCGCCAAGCCTTGAAAATAGTAGAGGTACTATTTTCAAGGCTTGGCGCATGAGGTTGAATAGGGGTGCCATTTATTATTATGGTTATGTCAGCGGTGTAGCCTTCGGTGAAGTAACCTTTATCATTGAGTATTTTGATGAGGCTGTCTACAACTAGGTTCCAGAGTAGCGGCGAGAGGACGCCCCCTTGCCAGCCCCGCGCCACAATGGCCCTTGTAGTGTTGTTCACTGTTTCTTGTACAGCTCTCAGTTTGAGCATATTGGTGATCCACCCACTCAGGGTCGAGTCTATTCTGTGTCTGTTGAGGGTCATGTTGATGCTATTTATTTTATTTTATTTATTTGGGACAAAAAACAGTTAAACATTACAGCATATACAAAAAGTAGTTATATTACAGTCGAGAAAACGTATAACCCACACTATTGTCCACGAAGTGACATCTGAGTATGATAACGAACGCGTGTTAAATGAGAGAAAAAAATAAAATAAAAAGGACATATTTAAAAGAAAAACACTATACATATACCGATGAATTGAAGGAAGCGGATGACAAGAGCATCCGACTTATGAGCGACCTACAAGAGATTGTGAAATCATTATTTTAAATTTAGATTGTGACAGCGCGAAAATATCAAAATCAGTGAATTGTGAGTTATAGGTTTCTAAAAGCCGGCGGAGAGGTGCTCGCACCCCGGCCTTCGTTCTACATCGCGCAGTGTAGAATAGTCGAGGTGCGCGCATCTCCCGCCGAATAACAGTTCTAGGTACAACGTAACACAATCTATTCGAGAGCTCAGTACAATTAAATTTGTTATTGCATATACCGTACAGGATCACAACCATGATCAATGAACGTCTGGAATCCAAGCTCAATATTCTATAATGATTTAACAAATCTGCATAGGGAATCCTTGTACGGAAGCACTTGTAGTGCGTGGCACGAAGAATTTTTTTATTTCTATTGCTTGCTTATATTTATCATAGTACGGGGACCAGTGGGGCAATTCCCGTATTTTTAAGACCGTTCGCATTCTAATCTCAGTCTCAATCTGTCAAAATTACAATCAATTTACATACATTTTTGACAGGTTTTTGACATTGATTGTCGCTGAAATGAGATTGCTACTTGAATTTGAACGTTTTTTAAGTACGAGAATTGGCCTACAGATGGGTACCGCATATTCCAGCTGAGTACGGACTAGTGTTTTATATAAGAAGAGAAACTACTACTATTGAACATGGTTTTGTTAAAGGTGCCCTCGGTGTCAATGAATGCGGTCAGTTCTGAGCATTTGTGGTCCACTGCGTATTCAATTTTGAATACTACGCTATGTAGCGCAGATTCTGTTGATCTTCCTGTAGACTACGCATGTTGTTGTCTGCTAAGTGGTTCTACCCGGAAAAGTCCGTCTCGGATATGTCTATCACAGAGTCTCTCGAGGGTTTTCGGTAGAATGGATGTGAGGCTTATAGGCTTTGGGTTGTGTTTAGTCGGTTTTGCCAGGTTTGGGTATGTAAATAACTTTCACTTCGCACTTTGCCAGGGGTATGTATCTGAGTGCTAAGTAGGCCCGAAAGATGTCTACCAGGCATGGTGTTAAAAGATCAACACCCCATTGTAGCAGGGCTGGGAAGATACCATTTAGCCCTGTGGACTTATAGGGCTGATAGGTGATGATAGCCCACTTTATCCAGTCTTCTGTTACTATAGTGTGGGCTCTGGACCAGTCTTGATCCGTTGGGGTCCATTCTGGTTCAGCCTCCCACGTCCTGTTCTCTTGGAGTTTACAGTCTCGGATTGAGTCTCAAGAAGGACCATACTGGTTTCATGGTTAGTTAGTGTGTATGAGTTATTGGGTTTTTACGCGCGTCAAGAGTTTGGTCCTGATCAGTTGATAGGATTTAGCTCACCTTGCAGCTACATTGCTGGTCTCGATGGATTTACAGAATTTTTACCATGATGTCCTTATTTTCGCAGTTCTGATTTACTTTTTGTATGTGTATTGGGTCTCTTTATATAATTCCTTGTTATCCGAGAGTCTAGTGTTTTTTGGCTCTGTTGAATTGCTTACGTAGTGCATATTTGAGTTTACTAAGTTCAGCGTTCCACCAGGGGATCCTCTCGCTGTTGGTTTGCTAAAAGCTAAAATAATATTCCATTACGAATTTCATATCCGTGCTAAAGACATGCACGTGCATGACACTTGCATCTTGAAAAAACACAAGAAAATTCAAATCCCAAACGATTTCCTCAGGTAGAACGCCGAAAACAACAGTTAACAAAAAAGACGCTATCAAACTGAATCGAACAAGTACATCGTCACAAACAACGTCGCAGAACTGAAACTGAAATGAAGTCCACGGAATCAACTTAAAATACATACCGAAAAACAAACTGGCGGGGATGGCATGGAGCGGGCGGGGGGAGAGTTCAAACAGCGAACAACAAACGTAACAGTAAATTACACAGCGATCCAGTTCAAACCGGAACACGCCAGTTATTTGTTCAGATGCAATCTCTTCCCATTCCGAGTATATGATTAAAACAGTGCAGGACACCAATCCTATGGGAAATCATCGGAGCAAACGCATTGCATAATTAGCAGTCGCAAAGGCGGTGGTATAGACGGCTCGTATTTTAGTGTCGTGCGCTTCTGCTGCCTGCCTGTGTCATACATGACGTTATATCATTTCATACACTATTTAAATCATAATTTTCCACTACGCTAGAACATCATTTTATGATGCCAAATCAGTTTCCTAACTGAAGTACCTACTGCATCTCTGAGAAAACTCTAATTTAATAAATTTTTTATTTAACATTGCCAGATCTATAATAAAATATATTCTCAGTAACTGTTCAAACACAAAATTTTAAATATCTTCTAAGCTCATAGTTAATCTTAAATACCCTACGATAAGATATCGAAGACTTTACTAATACCGTTCACCCGGCGGGCTTGCAGAAGCATTTGTTCAAATGTACCGAGTGGACATTCCACACAAATAAGTTCACCTGCAAAGGGAAACTAAAATAAAACATTATATAGTCCTTGTATGCGCAGTCTACTTAAATTATAGGAGCGAGTATCCGTCATAAAATTCCTTTTTAAAAACTTGATTTAATAAGAGTTTTGTGTTTAAATTTAGTTTGTCGTTCCCGATTTTCAGGTATTGTTTCAGAATAGTTCTTAGTTTTAAAGTCGAACATTTGAAGTAGTGTTTTGTTTCCTTGTGTACCCGTATTAGTTATACACCGTTATACATAGTATTCTAGAAAGCAGACCTCTCTAGTTATTTATCGTTAAATTCTATTTGTAGCAGGGAAAATTTACGAATTATTATAACAAATATTTAACCGTAATTCAAACCAGTTCTATGGTGTCAAATGCAAATCAAAGCAATTACAGCCCTTCTCATAGAAATCAGTAAGAAAACAATACGAGACAAAACACCTATCAACAATACACCTTGAATGCTTCATTATCACAAATATTCTGGATATCATCCAGGAATAATAGAAATTGATGTGTTGAGACCACACCCAGTCAAAGACGATGAAAGGGTCGCAAATTATACCGATGTCAACCAGGATGATTAAAAACCTGAAGCTTATCACAATTACAATACTATTAATGGCAGCCGTTTAGCTTGAGACATTTAGATTTTACTGGAAGAACTCAAGAATATGTTGTGTCGGTTAGCGTATGACTATAAAAAGCGTTTCCTGTCATATGTCCTCTCAGAAGAAATAATTAAACTCTCTAAGGTCATCGTCCAGACAGTTTTTATATAATCAGATTATAGTGAGATCTTTGAGGGGCTCATCCAAAATGGCCTTTAGAGAAAGATCCATGGATATCCAAAATGACTTGACCCCACAGTTGGCAGACATAAATCAGCCATCGAGAAGCTCAACAAAAACATAGCTTAACACCACAAACCTTGTTACTATGTGTGTTAACAAATTTAATGACCAACAAGATACAACAAACATCAAAATAACACCACATGCCGTCCCGCTAATTATAAAAACGCAAACTTGTACACGTCATCAAGTCCCATGATTGATGGGACACACCGACAATTTTTCCATTCATCATAGTTAATTTTATTGAAGCGTCGTGTGTGATGAATTAGCCTAAGCGTCTAACCTGGCATACTAATGAATACACGTGGTTCGTTAGTCCATTAACGGACTTAATTCGTTAGCTGCATTTTATTTTCTTGTCATGAACTTCGTCGGTTGTAAATGGCGATAGTGATCAGGTGTTATTTTGTGGGTGTGTTGGTTTATAAAGAACTGACTTTTAGGTGTGACTTTGTTGTTAGTACTTGCCTGAGTGATTACTTTAGTTTGTTTGTTATTTTTATTAGACATGCCCAGTACTAATGCCATCGTGAGTACCTATTCTTTGGAAAATATACACTTGCATATCTAGGAAGTTAAAGCAAGATCCTGACTGTCGTGATGGCTAAGTGGTTAAACGCCTCACCTCTCATGCCCGAAGTTGTGGGTTCAAATGTTCAAATTCACCCGTACGTGTGACTTTTTCTATTCATATTGTACTCTCTCAGTGTTATTACAAAAAGCGGTTTTAACTGAAAACCCCGGTTTAAAGCTCTATAAACTACGGTTTAAACCAAAATGATATTACAAAACGTGGTTTTTCGAAAAACCGTGGACCATATCATGGTCTAACGCTAAACCTCGGCGGCCCCTAATTTAAACGATCAAACTATGGTCTAAATCGTATCAGTCAACATTTCTCTTGTATTTTATAGCATCTTTTTCATTGTGTTGTGTTGTTTTTACCCGAAAATGGATCTTAACATGGTCGATTTATTTGATATTGAGGATATTGAAGCCGCTGAGTTGTTGGGAACGCCACGCCGACACAACATAAATCGTGTTCGAATCAATCAAATAAATTAAAATTAAATTTGAATCAATTAAACACTGATTTCAAGTTAATCGAAGTAATTTATGTTTATTTACTTTTTCCTCGGTACTCCAATTCTCAGATCGTTTTTTCTTTTGTTGGTCCATCACAATATGATATTAAAATTACCTACTATAGAAGGTAATACTAAACAAAGAGGCAACTGTTCTATTAGAAACTTCGATAACTTAAAAATTCCAAAGCTAAATGAACTTTGTTCAACTTGCGATGGTTTTGTTTAATGTTATGGTTTCATATAATGCGCGAAAATTTTACGTTTCGTTACACGTACCTAGATGTATTATTAGTAGGTACTTAATACTACATTAAGTCATGTGCTTAAACCTAAACAAAACTGCAATCGACGAAATAACTAATATTCCATGCAAATTAACACTCTCAATATTTTTAACACTCCTAAACATCATAATAATCTGCATTAGCGTATTAACAAAAAGTTTTCATTTCTGAGCATACGGAACGTTTCAATAGAATGATAACATGGTGAACGAATAATATTTGTATTACTCTGTGGTTGTTACAAAGACAATGGTTCAAATGACGGCACTAAGAAGACCACGGTTTTTTGAAGTTTTGTAATACGGACAAATTTAGACCATGGTTCTGCAGATAAGCCTGGACTTCGTAGCACATGTTTAAATCAGGGTTTATTTAGTTTTTTGTAATAAGACTGAAACCGTCTTATTACAAAACACGATCTAACTTTAGCCCCAACCTACACATTCGATTTAGTTTTTGTATTTGGAACTTTATGCCGACTTTAGTAAAGTTCTTAATACAAAATTGACAATCTAAGACCGGACTAAGTTGACAGTTTTGTAAAAGGAACTGTATTTCGATTTCAGTTATGTTCTTATTTCAAAAACAGGCTCGATGGTTTAAACCATGTCAAAAGAAAAACCTTGTTTTGTAATAAGGCCGAAAGAGTTTATCTTTGACATCACTGACATCGGTGAAGGAAAAACATCGCGAGGAAACCTGGACCTAAGGTTAGTTAATATAAGTCTGTAATCACCAACCCATTTTGAGCAAGTGTGGCGATCTATGGAGAAAAGGCCTTTGTCCTGCAGTGGAATAGTAAGAGTCTGGTATAAAAAAATATATAAAGCAAAATCCAAGTGGCCTGTAATAAGTAAAGTTATTCAGATAACTGTGTCACGAGTACAAACTAGCTATATAATGGGACACAACTGTCTTCATACAAATATAGCACAAGGAAGGTCAAAATACCCTGGCTATAGATAGTGAATAAAATATAAAGCCTGACCTTTCACAAACTTCACAACGCTTTAAAAGCATGTAGACAGCTACGTAATGTATTAAAGATTACATGTTATCTAATGTGCTATCTCTAGATGCCGCCGTGTTTATCGTATAGCTTTACTTGTAAAGGTCAATTAATGGGAGGTGATATAACGATGGCCGCGTGCGGTGGACTAACAACGTGTCAATCAGTGCAATATCCCAAATATTTGTAGCTGCTTTCGCCTTAAGTGAGGCCTGAAACTGGAGAGACTAAATGGCACTATGAAGCGATAATGAATGAAAGGAAATCATGATGAAGGTATTGTGGAAAGTTCGAAAAAATTCAGAAGCTTGAAAAAAGCTCGAAAAAAGCGAAAAGTAAACTCCTTTATTCTTAATAGTATAGTTTATATTATACTACATATTCTTAGTAGAGTTATTTCTCGCTTTGAACAAACAGACCGTCCCAATATATTAAAATTACTTTTTACTGATTTTCTTAGCATATTTAATTTCATTATCAAAGACTTTTTAAACGTTTTCTTTGTAAAGGTCACTTAGAATATAAAAGGGCACTAAAAAGGGTTTTTATGTGATTGACCTGAGAACATTTTGCGGAAGTTGTAATTATAAGGTACAGTTACTTTGAGTCTATTATTAAAATACCATCACTGAATACAGTAAATTATTATTTGGAAAATTCGTAACATAATGGAATTACTACCAACTTTTTTACTTGTACTTTTTTAATTAATAACATTCCTGCATTATTTGTCAGTTTTGTTTAAAAGTAAATGTTTTTTGTGTATAATAGTTACAAATAAATTTTATTGGCCTACAGTATAATTTTTTTTATGCCCCAACATAATATATGAATTTAGAGTTTTGTGGCGGCATCTACAACGCCACATACGAACTACGCATCACACTGACGTCATGCGAAATCCTGCATCGCGCAAGCGACGTTTACCATCCGACTAGCATGTACAGATTGGCAGGGATATTGACGCGCAACCATTCAGTACATGATTCTGAGCGGACAAAATATTTCATGCAGGGTTGGTACGTCGTCGCTTATAAAAAAAAAAAAAATATGTTCTATAATACATCATCTGTGTTATGTCAGAGAGTTAATACTCTCCCATTTTGAGGCATTTCGTGGAGAGGGTGGCCAGGTGAGAATCTTTTACCTTACGTGGTCATCTTCTGTGCAAAATGCTTCAAACTCAAATAATAATATAATGCCACTTACTAACACTAGCTATAAGGTATTACTAACATTATGGATCATCGTTGTCCCAAATAAGGAAATTATTTATTTAATTATACACTTTGATCGCGTAGGTATTGCACTTTTCTATGAAACAGCTGATTGTTTTGGGGGGGATTTTTAGAGATTTTGCTAGGGGATCTAGAATCATATGCTGAATTCATATTTACATTTTGCGCGTCGGTGTCCCTGCCACCCTGTAAACAAACGTCCTGACATCAATCGTCGGGAAGTAACCCACCAGACACAACACCCGTCTGGTCGGAGGATCAAGAATTTTACACCCTGTTCCCCATATCTTTAACGTTTAATCTGTCTTATCAAACACAAAGCCTGATAAAAGGTCCTCTTACTAGCTGTGTTTGTTGCTTTTCATATCCATACATACTAATAATCTACTACATAAACGTTTCTCCTACAGGTGGACGGATCAATAAGTTTTTTTTTAAACATCGTGTCATAAATGCCAAAGTATGTTTTGTTGATATAAATTAAGGCAATTGGACAACCAACTACACACCTACGCAACTATTTACCAACTTATAGTTATTCTTATTTTAGAAAGTACATATTTTATTTATTTTGTTATTTATAATCCGGAATGTTAAATCTACTTCTATTGATTCCGCTGGAAAGCAAGGCACATTGACTTCTATGACCAGAAATCATTCTACAAAACTTACTCTAACGATTGTTCCAACACTTTAAGCAAACGCAAATGACCCTTCAAGTCCCCCAAAATCCATAATCCTTGTTAGGAACCACTTGCCAAATGATCCAACACAGTGCAACGGTGACATACTGTAAACAATTTGCATATTCTCTGAGGGAACAAGACAAGCAAACAACTTCATTAAATCTGATCAAAACATGGTCGACGAGCAAATCTGCTTGCTTAGGGGTGTTAAGGCCGTTAGGGTGGAAGGACCACTCTTACTCTGGTCTTTAGGGACGATAAGGTATTGTTTTATTGTTGAATAAGAAATATAGTGGCTAAATTGTGACGTGTAGCATCAGCTTCTATATTGTTAATAACATAATTACTTATTTATTCCTTGGATGGCGAACTGATAGGAGACGACACACTCACTTATTATCGAGGTAGATACAACAAGTTTGATAAGGACGAAAACATTTAAAAAAAATAAAATACACGAAATTCATTAAATATAATTAAATTATACAAAATAGACATAAAAGCATAGTATTTAAGGCATAATATTTGTTTAACATTCATTAAATGAATGTAAAACAAATACTATGCTTTTATGTCTTTTTAATTATGATTAGATACTTCGTTATACTGCCTATAGAGCCTTGAAAAATATGTAGGTATGCTTGAAACAATATACTACATTTTATTGTACTAATAGGTGCTGGTGCGATAGTAAGAAAAATTTATAGTCTATTATTTGATTTAGCCATGACCGGAATATATCTTATTTTTATATACAAACTACTGAGTAGCTTACGTGTTGATACTGATAAAAACTTGTAGACTATTTTTATCAATTTCAGTTATTGCCAAAGCCGTTGCTATGGAACAAAACTATTTCAAAGAAGTATAACTTGAATATCATGCTGTTTTGCCTCCGCTATTACAAATCTTTTGCATCTACACAAAGCAAAATACGCTACAATTCTCGGTGCATTCTAAGTCTCAGAATCATGGTTCCTCTCTGGCATCCCTATTGCGAGTGTATACGTCACGAATAAATCAGGCAAGGTTTAGATAGATGCACCTTAAATCCGGCACTGATCCGGCATTAAACGGCAATTTCTGTACGTGAGAACTCCAGACTATAGTGCCGGAGAGAACTGCTTTGTGACGGCTGGTACTAAAATGTTTTTGGGATTTTGGTTACAATGTTACCAATGACGGTATCATAATAAAAATGGGAACAAAGTAATGAATTAAGAGTCTCTCTGTATTTAAATAAAATAGCTATGCTGTGTTTTTATTAAGTTTAAGTCTACATGAAAACTTAAATGTAATTTGAAAAGAAAATATGTTTGTTTCTTTGAGGAACAAAGAAGAAAAAAAGATTTTTTGATACCACTCAAATAATATAGTCAGCATCTCTAAATAAATTCAAACTCACTTCAAAAATAAAGCTAAAAAGTCTAGAAAATAATATCAAAGCAGATAGGGCACTTGAAACCACTCCTTGTTCGATACAGCCCCTGAATAGCAGAGCCCTTACAAAACGCAATATCTCAAAGTATAACCTGAAGGCTTTGTTGAGCAAAATTACGCGAAATTCAAACACATGTGTTCACATCTTTTCAAAAGCTAACCGAGTATCTGACTAGCTTGTAAGAAAGATTCCCTAATGAAGACGGGGTGGGACGTTCAACACCCTTTTGTTTTCAACTAAGCCTGTGTTTTAGAGCTCATTAAATTAAAGGATGAGATTTACAGTCGTTAGGGTGGCAACGGTCGCGTTTTTGTTCCACTGAATGTACGTTTAGAGCTTTTTGCAGAAATTTTGTTAAAGAAAAATGTGTGGTAAACATTTTTGCAAATTAAAATTTTTCGTGTTTACTTTTTTTCTGTTTTGCGCGTGTTTAGTTTGGAGAATGAATAGCGAATGGACTTACATGAGGTTGTTAATGATGTCCCGAAACAATGTGATAATTATGACAGTTATAAAACCACTCGCCATACAACGTGGCAGCCAGCCTTTAAGGCACTTTTAGGACTGATAATGATAAATGATTTATTTCTGTAAGTAGGTTTGAACAAACACTTTTACACGTCAATCATATTTTTTTTTAAACTAGATGGGGTCGGCGTTTCCTATCTGACTACTCTGAGAAGAAAGGCCGAAACAAACTCAGAGGTCACAGTCTCTTTTAAAGTCCAGACAAAATCTTGGTCAGGTCAGGACTTTGTTGATACCCATATGCTTCTTTTCCCTCTTTTTTAAATACATGTACACATAATTATTATTTAAAAGTCTGTTAGGTTATATAATTATTATGTAAATGTTATATTCTGAAATAAACACTTGCTTTTGACTAATTTAACTTTTTGAAGTCGAACTTAAAGTAATCAAATTTTAACTAGGTACTTAACATCTAAGTTGATTATCAGATAAATTTGAATATACTGCAACACTTCAGCATAATTAACTTGACGTTTCTAATGCTGAAATACCTTCATCTGATTATAATAACCAATAACCAATTGAAAAAAAAATAGATGAAAAAGAAGTTGTTTGAAATGAAATGTTTATTTCTGTAAGTAGATCTTTTAAGACACTTTACGTATTTTCTTGGTCAATATTTTAAAACGAGATAACGCCGACATTTCCTAGCTGACTGATCCCTGAGAAATGCCGAAACAAACTCAGAGGTCCAAACATTATATTATTTGCACTTTATGTGAGTCTAACAACGCAGTGCCATGTCTGGAAGGGCCTTTTGAAGAAATTTCATAGTTTCATATGATTTGTTTGGAAAGAAAACACTTACGTACAGAAAAAAAAAATCCACCGCGTTCATTGGAAGAAATCAAATGGTGACTTACCTGTAAACAAAAATAAAAACATCATTAGTGTGGTGTTCACCACGTTATACGAAGTATTCGAGCAAATTAATATTAATATAAATTAAACAACAATTCACTGTACAACAGCAGAGGTCACACGTCCGCATCGTTCGGGCGACAGCAAGCAAATGACCACTGTGCGGGCGTGCGCCGCTGCGCTAGTTTATTATGTCGGTACGGTACAATGAGAATCGTCAATAAATTTTAGTAGGTACCTATATTTATATAATATAATGATATCGCTGAAAATACAAACAAACATACACAGTTGAAATCCCTCGTTTTTTGGAGTCGGTTTTTAAACAAAAATAATCATCAAACAACAAATCATTTTTTTTTAAACGTTGCCTCACACTAGGATTTTTTCCTGTATTGCGGGTGCGTTTACAAACATTTAAACTCACATACACAAACAGCCAGACCCGAACAGCTACATGTAGGTCATACAAATATTTTTTATAACTTAATCTATATTTCTTCTATGATGAGATATCTTCATAAAAAACTACTACATCTGTCGGTCACCGTTTACACCCTAACAATACATTATTTAGAGAGCCCAGTAATGCGCTTAACGCGCCCAAGTGCTGTAATAGCACCTCAGACGTCCCAACTTGTAATGCGATTATTTCATATTTTCACACGTATTGTGTCCTGGTCCTGAGGTACGGAAACGTAATAATGCTTGGGTACGACATATGTAGTGGTTTGTAGTACGGTTTGAGTATGTGTGTGTTTTAAGCTGTTTGCTGCACAGCTGTTTTGAGTAATAAATGTTACTAAGATGTGAAATAACCACAAGCAATCTCTAACTACGTTGCTCCTAAGTTAATAAAAACATACCAATTGATGATGAAATTGATTAACACATGACTAATCTATTCTATTTACACAAATAAATAATTGATAACACAAGGATATCATTGTATGTAATAAGTTTAAAAAAATAAGTTGTTTTTATTAAGTTTGCTTCACTATTACATTGGGTTGTGCCTGTAATAATAGTTGTAAGTGATTATATACATTAATTAATTATTCTTAAGCTATTCGACGTATATCTGTTGGAGCTGATGGGGGGCCAAAATCATTTTAATTATTTTGTAGACTTAAGTACTTTTAATTATATTCGTAGCATAAGTGAAGTGCCAGCTACAATATTATTTTTTAATGGTACCCATTCTATGTGTAGTTTTTTTTTAATTTGGAATGAAAATTCAAATTTTAGGTTAATATTAAAAAAAAACTTAAAATTCAAATACCTCGAAAAGTATTGAATTTCGACCTCACATATTATGGGGGGTTCAGTTTGTTCCATTTTGGCCCGCCTATCAGCTTCTGACGAATATACGTCGAATTACAAGTAACCCAGTATAAGCAGATTATAATCGACTATGGCAATAGGCTCGCCCCCTATAAACATAACCCCCCTTAAACATAACTGGCGAAATGTGTGTGTACCATAGGTACACCTCTGCCCACCCCTTTGGGGATTACAGGCGTGATGTTATGATTTGTTTATATAATCGAAATAGTAACTGTTTTATCACCCTACGTTTGAATATCACAAGGTCAACAAGGTCTTTGTAACAGTTAGTTCGATTTTTAGAACCTTAGTGAAATTTCAATTGGCTGGAAATTCTAGTCAAAAATGGGTAAGCAATAATGAGGTCGAATATTTATTTATTAGAATATAAAACAAAGTCCCCCCGCCGCATCTGTCTGTCTGAATGCTATAAACCCAAAAACTACCGAACACATTTTCATACGGTTTTCACCAATGGATGGAGTAATTCATAAGGAAGGTTTAAGTGTATAATTAATTAAAGTTATGTGTAATTTGGCTGAAATATGACTATGATTATTGAAGATATCGGAAAAAAAACATGCCAACGGGGAGATTTACTAGCGTGCGCCGCGTAAACCAATAGAGTTATATGAAAACAATGTATTACGGTGTTATTCCTCTTGAAAAAATCTATTAAACCTGGAAGCTACTTTTAATCTTTACACGGCACGGTTGGTGCAGTGGTTAAGCGATTTCCTGCTGCGCTGCATGTCGCGGGTACGATTCCCGCACAAAACAAATATTTGTATGACCTGTAAGTAGTTGGTCCGGGTCGGGCTGTGTATAAGTGAGTTTAAATGTTTGTAAATGCACCCACAACAAAGGAGAAATTACTAGAGGGCTTTTTAAAAAAAAATCCCGGTGGCTTGTTCCCGTGGGATATTTTCTAACATCCACGTGGGCGAAGCCTCGGGAAAAAGCAAGTTAGAAATAAAATATAATCAAAGTTTAGATATATTTGTAGAAGACTCTGCGACATCACATAAAAATTATCTACTTTATTTTGTAAATGTATTAGCATCTACGTAGACCACTTTAAAATAAAGACTTCACTATTTTATAATAGCGATTGAAATGTAGCACCGCTACGGGCTACGACGTAGCATGGCTAGCTACGCCGTAGCATATTTGTAGACCATTCAGCTAGTTATAATATTAATTATCTTAGAGCGGTTTGTACGGTTGCCAATTTCCTATTTGTTTTAAGTACTTGTTACTAAGCATGTTTTTATGTATGTAATATGGCTGTTTTACTGTACCCAGATGTCTTATAATGTTATGAATAGATTTAAAATCCATTTGCTGATGTAATATAAAAATTAGAATGGCCCTTTATTTAAAAATCAAATTCTCGTTATCTTTTTTCCTAATGTAATAAATTTCTCTGCAATTCAGCATCACAATAACGCGAAATCCTTTTGAAAATTGTAGCTTTAGAGTGGATTTTTTAATGAACATAAATATAATTTTCTTCCATAATTTTCTAACGAAATAAATAACAACCTCAGATGAATCTGTTACATGCTAACAAGGGCCTGACAGCCTTTTGGTTTCACGCAGAACGCCAGCTGTTGAACCTTCCTAACCTTTAGATTCTAGGACCACATAATCCCTATATACTGCCCTATATTATGTCTTCTCTGATACTTTGGGTCATACGCAACAAAAATAACGAAGCCAACATTTCAATCGAGAAAATGTCTGTTACGTTACTTTAAGAATGTAATATTGTTATGCAGGTCAGTATAGCAATCAATAAGAGTACCATACAGTGACTGACCGACATTTTATCCCCGAAACGATACATGTGACATCTTGAAAGGACAAACTGAAAGCGTTCGTTTCTCGACCAAGGCTGTGCTACGTCGTCCTTATTCAATTTACATGCAAATGGGGGGAGATTGGGGGGGCAGGCAGGGGGTGCGACCGTGCCAATAGTACGCTGATGTATCGCATCAGAACGTGTCCTGTGGAAAGTTGGTGTGTGGTGCAAGCTTCGGAAGTGTTCGGGTTTGCTCGGGTTTGGAATTCAGTTTGTGTTTGAAATTAATTGTGTGTGATTGCGAAGTGCAGGTTTAGTTGGCGGTGGATTAGCAGGTGTGTTAAACACTAATGAAGTCACCGAATTCAGAATATGACTCAAAGATATGGTTTTATAGATATGGTAAGTTTAGGAATTTTGAAAAACTATCAATATTTTGTAAGGTGTAAAGTTTCCCGTAAATGAGGTGATACTGCCAAAACCGTGTTTTGACTCTTTTAACAATGCAGTTAGCTATGTACGTATTTATTCGATTATCAGTTTTAAAAGTCATTGTAAAACTAATAGTTCAAATTAAATAAGTCTATTATTGATACCTCAGATACGTCTACTATTCCAGAGCTTGGCCCCAAAGACCCAAACCTCTAGTCTCCTATAACTTGCACGTACATTGCAACGCGTGCGAAATATGACGCTACGTTAGATGTCTCGATATTGATAGGTCACAAAGGACAGGTCAGCGGCTGCGACGGTTTTTAATAATGTCTCAGTTAGCCACCCACCAGATTTATTGTACAAGGACAGATTGGGAGCCGGGGATTTTATAAAGTCCTGATGTATTTATTATTTTCTGATATATTTTGACTGACCAATTGGTGCAGTTGGTAGCGATCCTGCCTTCTGAGCCGCTGGTCCCGGGTTCGATCCCCGGACTAGTCAAACATTTGTGTGCATGAACATGTCTGTTTAACCTGAACATGTCTGTTTAACCTGTGTCTGGGTGTGTATGTGTATGTATGTATATCAGTCATCAGGTTACCTACCCTAATCCAGGTTCTACCTAGTTCGGGACCTGAAGACCTTGTGTGGATGTTGTCTCATATTTATCTATTTATTTATTATTCTGCTTTAAATAACGAACATATTAAGAGCGAATTTTACGAATCAAACTGCACACGATAAGCTCATCTACCACGCTCAAGAGCTGACAAAGTTCTCTTATAACGATACACAATTTTACACATTGAAACATTTTAAGTTAAAAAGCTCATATATACAATAACTCCACAATTTTATTGGTTCAAAAAACGAAACGTCAGAGAAGGCCTTGAATAAAGCCGAAACACCTAGGTAATAAATAACTAGTACATAAGTAAATGTCAGAATAGTAATCGAACATACCGATATAGATATCAATAGATAACATACAACGGATGATGTCTTACAACACCTATATTCAAACAATAACCAATTCCATACATTATCGCCGTCCAATCTCGCGTGGATCTCAGCCAGGATATTTCCATATAGGTACATAGAGTTCATTCAATTACAGGGCGGTATCCGTCGTCACCAGAACATCATTAAGGGCAAATTACGGCATAAAACAGTTGTGGTTGACGAAGGATTGCGTGCGGTTGTCACGGAAATGGCAAGTGGCTGACGTGCTATCAAACGGTTGGTTCTTGTGGTTATCGCCACTGATTTGTTGTTGTGTGTGGTGGAGATTGTTTGTGGGTGGTGCAACCGATTAGTATTTACGAGTTTTTTTTTTTTCTAAAAGGGCAATGTTTTTGGGTCAGAGAACAAGACTCTTAAGACCCGCGTGCAGTACAAATCACAAAGGACGTAGTAAACGAGTTTTAAACATCGTTCTGTTTCTGTCAATTATTAGAAAGTGATAGAGACAGAATTATGTTTTAAATGTGTTTAGCGCTGAACGTTTTTGATATGGTACCAGAGTGGGCCAAAATAGTAAACACACGTCTGTTTATTAAATGCGTGAAGGTCGCAGTCAAACTTTTGTATTTGGCAAATATAAAGTGTAATTGGTCTTCGGAACTAATCTTGCAGAAAACGCGACCAACATTTTAAGTCGTCATAATT
This sequence comes from Brachylomia viminalis, assembly GCA_937001585.2. Taxonomy (NCBI): domain Eukaryota; kingdom Metazoa; phylum Arthropoda; class Insecta; order Lepidoptera; family Noctuidae; genus Brachylomia; species Brachylomia viminalis. The sequence goes on along the minus strand of OW443302.2, from coordinate 3,321,539 downwards.
CGTAACAAAATAAAAACAATCTGATCACAGTTCCAAATTCTCCAGACACAATTAAAGTATACCGAATCAACCAAAAACGAATTCAATACAAAATATCAGCTTCCAATAAATATATCTCCATCGAGCGTCATTCCCTGTCCCTTCAGGGCAAACACTGTACCCGTTTTTAATTAGGGACCTCGTACCAAGGTCGCATAGGTAAAAGAACAAACAATAGACTGTGTTACGGCACATTTAACGCGCGCAATGTACATTGGTTTAACGGCAAATGTCTTCATTTCGGGCGCAGATGCTGAACGAGACTTGGATATAAAATTTAAGGATTATGCCCGCTGCAATGTACTGTGTTTTGTTGATCTGATTGTTTGTTTTTCATATTTTTTATTCTTTTGCTTTTAGGAGAGATGATATTTTACTGAAAATTACTTTTGACTTTAAACTGCGTTGTAAAATCAGAAATTATCTTAAAATCTTTATTCAAAGGGCAGGTTCCTCCTTCCATTATCATAATAATCATCTCATTACACTGTTTAGTGTACATTTACATTGTTGTCATATCTCACCTTCATCATAGCTGATAAATTGTTTACTGTATTAACTTCACCATGATCCCCCATACAAAGGAAACTAGACACTTCTTCTTGAACTCCAAGCTAATATGACCCAGTTTTCTCAATATTAATAAGAACATAAGGATCAATTTGCTCTGGACACGCAAACAAAGAAAGGTTTTTGCTAATGGTGTGTGAAGTGATTTAATCTAATTTATGTCTGTCTTCGCTCCGTTTGTCTTTATGGCTGTGGCTTTTGGAGAAATAGATACTTTTAAGTTGTATGATCATTCCTAATATTTCAGGTTGGTGGCTCAGTAAATTTAAGGTACGCATAACTTTGCCTTCCATCCCGTGGTCATCAAAAATGATAGCGGTCAACTTTTTTCTTAAGCTTTCTTTTACAAGGTAGGCAGATCATCTCTCTGTAGCTTATAATCAACCATCTGAATTTATTTTCAAAAATAATCTAATTAATCAAATTTTCGAGGTTTCCTTTTAAATTTAAATACTGAACGCTTCATATTTTATTTAAAGCTTAAAATTTAAGACTCGGTCTATGAGTCGCAAAATTCCGTTCGGCTATTAGCTGCCGAGCGCTCCGTTATAATTGCGTTTCGCAACAAATTACAAGTTAGAATGAGGTAGAAACACGGGCCAAGTGGTTCGCAAGTTGCTGTACACCATACATGCTAAGTATCTTCACGATTATATTCGCATAAAGGGCAAATAGAATTAAAAGGTAGGAATATGGCGGTCACAAAGTGTAGATCACTTAGGAATGGTCTCAGAATAGAGCCTTACGGCAGACTTGACATATTGACTACAATTTTAGAGGCTGATAAATTCCTTGTAAGAATATTTTTGATTGATCCTCGAAATATTCCAACAGCGCTTCTATTTTTTTTATTGGTGAGTGGGCTAGCTGTACAAGCTTTGCAAGTAATAACAACAGGGTATCAAATGCGCAGCAACACGCTCTCCCACAAAATATTTTTTTAAACAAATAAAATATTCATAATGTATTCGGTAAATCTGTTTGTATTTTGTCCCCTATCCGTCTTACAACGTCTGTTGGGCGTCGTGCAGCATAAACTTGTTTGTTTGTTAGATGAAAAATCAACAGGACAAACACACGTACACGTAGTAGTTAGTGCTATATGAGGAATACTGCATACATCATGTACAGCTTACTTTTTTTCATGAGCGTTACCAGCATTTTATTAACAAAATGTTTTTCAACGAATATTTTAAAATGATGAGAGCAGCAAGTTTTTTCTTTTGTTTATCTTTTTTTGCTTTACTTTGTTTTGTGTTGTGTGACGATAAAGTTAATTTGCACAAGGTGCATGAGTAAATTTTAATGAAAGGTTATTAAACAAATTATTTGATTAGATGGTTTATTGTTTCACACAATTAGCCTTATGAATTTGATAAAATCATCAACATTCGATTACTTTATAGCTTTCTATGTAAAAGAAAATAGATGATGGAACGAAAGCAAACAGATTTCAAATTTAACACTCTAAAGCCACTTACTAACTGACCTGTAACAGTGCACATGCCTTGTTTTCAGATGTCAAGAGAAATAAATATTTCAGCAACCGGCGCTACGCCCGGCTACATTTCGTACACATGTCTGTTAATCCTGCACAACAGAATGTATCGTGACCTCTGGTCACGATACATTCTGTTCCTCCGGTCTGTCTTATATACTTCTGAATACATGACATGTAACTGAAGAATAGATTTTAAACGAATAAATGTCACACTCATTCAATTCTTCCAAGTAACTCCACCGAATATTTGTACCAAAAATTTAATTTGATTCCGATACGGTTACGGGCCGTATTACGTCCGGCTCATCCGACACAACCGGTAACATATTACAGGTCAGGCGGGGCCCACTTGATCACTGCCCGCTATATATCACACGGTTCTTAGTGGATACTTAGAGCAAGCGGGTATTTAATACCTGCGGTTTTTGTATTGATGTATTTGAGGAATCTCGGGTTTTTAGCTATTGATTTTGAAAATTTATTTATAAGTTCAATGGTTAATTGAATAATATAGGCCGACCCATATCATCTTATGATGTTACAAGTAATTTTGGAAAGTTAGTTTACGTTATCCTATCGCAATCTGTAATTGGTCCTTGTTGAAATAAACTGCTTACCGAAAAATATAGGTAAATGATTTTCTAAAGCAAAAAAATAAGAGATCTAGAGGACTGGTAAGCTTCCTGTCTCCTTACAAAGGCACTACCAGCACCGCATCCTTAATTTAAAAATGGCCAGTTCAATTTAGAGGGCGTCCTAATTAATTGATCTGGAGATCCGCAGAAATTGCGCCCTCGCCCCGCCGCGCCCCTCGCGACCCCCGCCAGTGTATCTTTGGCTTTAATTTAGAATTGTTAGCGCAAAGGGAATGCAATTTACGTAAAATAATTGTTTGATTTCGAATATTCGAGCCAACCCTTCCACTGTAATTTGGTTTATGAAAAAGGTTCTTGCGATCAGTTTTGGGAGCAGGGTTGCTAATGTAATGAGATCAACCTTGGACATTTATAACGCACGACTTAATGTTATTAAATTATTCGGCTACAACCCAGAAAAATAATTTGAAATAAGTATTCTAAAAGTGGAATTTAAATGATTTATATTGAAAATAATTACAATGAGAACAAAAAATATGTCGCAGGCATAAAATGTTATTATAACAACCTTACAATTATTTGTAACTGTAATTTTGGGTCTCAAAATATTTAAAAGCTGGGGCTCTTGTCTTTCTTACTTCGTTGAAGTTCACAGGAATAATATAAGCTTCATGTCTGTGCTTAAACGGTACGTCTAATTAGTAAGTTTAACCTTCTCAAACCATCGAATATCGTTTCTCTAAGTTATTATAATTCAACTCTCCCTACCAACATCTATACAACTCATACTATTTATTACGTTCGCACGTATATCTGTAGAAGTCGCGATGCCACTCCCATCAGTCGGAACACCTGAGATGATAATGTATGCAAATTAGCGCTAACTTGGGACGCCGACTGCGAGCGCTGTATCAAACTTGTTATTTGTGTGTTTTAAGTTGGTACGATGATTTACGTGCGCCGGATTAAGAGGGGGATGTAGTGGTGGAAAGAATGGCGAGCTTGTTGGGTCGTTTGTTCGATTTTGATTAATTAGGAACTGGCATGGCACTGGACCGGTCGATGTGGTGACGCTTGAAAGAGGCCTATGTCCAGCTGTGGACTTCTTTCAGCTGAAGTGATGTAGATGAGGAGGAGCTGTCATATCATGTTAACAGTAAAAATGCTCAAGGACTTGTTGACATATTCACAACAATGAAACTAAATGATTGATAATGATGATTAGATAAGTAATGATATTCTTTATTGACATTTATTATTGCGCGGTGCGGTTTTAAAAACTACTTAAGGTTGTTACTACTTACTTACTACTAACCATTGAATTTATATTTATTTTGTTGATTGACTTATGCTTACCTCAGATATTTTGTAAGCCTTTTGGCGGGTTATAGCATGGACCAACATTGTTTGTATAGTATCTGTATATTTGTACGCTATGTTCACAAAATGAAAAAAGATTTTGAATTTGAATTTATGGTGTGAATTAAAACAACGATACGTTAGTTGAATTGCTTACTTGTAAAAACGGTGAAATTCACTACTGTCGTTACAACAATATGATGAAAATAATCCCCTGAATATAAAATTAATACTTAAAATCCTGTACCTAAACTTAACTTAATACTCATTGTTTAAATGTACCTAACTAGAACCGTGTTATCATAGGATTCTTGTTTTTAGAATATCAATCTGCGGAGCCTTTCACCAACTGTGTTGGGTTCAGCTTCCAGTCTAACCGGATGCAGCTGATTACCAGTATTTTACATGGAGCGACTGCCTATCTGACCTACACAACCCAGTTACTGGGTAACACGATACCCCTTGGTAAGACTGGTTGGCAAACTTTTGGGCTTCAGACTACCCGTAACGACTGCCAAATATCTACGAATAACAGCCGGGACCATCGGCTTAACGTGCTTTCCGAGGCACGGAGGGGTCATATATAATGGATCCAATCCACGAACCCACTGAAGCAAACATAGCTTAACATTTGATCGACCCGAGCAGCTGTTACCATTTAGCCACGAGCTCCGCATTTAGCCATACGCTTGTATTTAGACTTAAGTCTAATTGCATATTTTATTTGATTACGTACAAGCAACAGCCAACAATAAGTTTCAACATCTGAGAAGAAGAAGCTGTCCAAACGTCACGTCCGTGTGTCTCGCACGTTAGTAAAGCAATGTTACTGTAATTGGTACTGACTGTAGCAGGTGTTGGGCCGTGACTTACGACGTTTTGTGCGGTGAGCAGAACTCGCGACTTGTTGTAGCGCAATTATGTCGCGGGTAGTTTTATATTATCTAGACGTGCCAGTACTTGTGAGATTTATGAGGGAATTAATTTTACAGACGCAGTTATTAATGTTATATTTGTTTTGTTTGTAATCGAGATTGATGTTTTGACAATGTTTTGAAGTTGAATGAGTATAGATTTGGTTAGGCTCACCATTGATTTCACTAAATAATAACTACATATATATATGCATATAATAAAATACTATTGAATTCAAAACTTTCAATTGAATATTTTTGAAAAAAAGTAATTGCTTGAGGTGTGTGCAGTCTCTTGTCAAAAATATAGTTTTTAGAAGTTTTGTCTGTTTGTCTGGATGTATGTTCCGGATTGAGGCAAAAATTACTGAACAGGTTTGGATGTTTGGCACACAAATAGTTTATCATTTGGATTAACACATAGGGTACTTTTAATCCCGGTAGTACATTACAGTGGCATATTTCTGACATCCACGTGGGTGAAGCCGCGTGCAAAAGCTATTAGCTAATAATAAATACAACAGGAAAGAATTCATGATTTCCATTCGTTTATAATGACGGCTTGAAAAGGTACAAAGGTAGGAACCTACATTAGTCCGCAACATTCGCTGTAAAGAAAGAAAGATTCTATAATCAGCTATGTTAGCTAGTGATCGGCCAAACAAAGTAATCGCTTTAAACAAAAAATCCAATAAAGCCAGTGTACAAATAGAATTTAATAAAGCATACCAAAGTGAAATAGATCCACTATAACTTGACCAACAGTTTTATTGAAACAACTAAACCTATTTTTAGATTAACAGTGACTAAGCTGTAAGGACATATTTGAGAATGAGAAACTAGATAAGAATTTATTTAATAATTCGATAGATTGAATAGAGATATTATCTAGAATTTTGTAATAACAAAATATTTTGTGCTTATAGGTATATGTCGGTTCTGGTTCAAACACTGCCAGTAGATGAATAGGCAGATTATAATCTTATGTCAAAGAAGCAGCTTCGAAGAAAAAGTTGAAGATTAAGTTGCGTTTAGACTTAGTGTATATAATTATAGATTCTATAGAAAGTGTGGGAATTAGCAAATGAAACATAAAAGATAAAATAAATAGAAGACCTTTGCTTCCCATGTTGACATAGTTTACAATTAAGTAAAAGTACAGAAATACTTAAATATGATGTTGAATATTAAATAAACAAGGTTATCCTTAAAACAAAAACTGATTTATGGGTACACCTAAATACCTAGTAGTAATATAAAATGTATGTGGGTACCTATCAAATAAAAAAATAACAAAACCAATAATAAAGAAATATCTACCGATAAATGAACCTATCATATTTCAAAATAACATGACATAGTAACAATACTAGAACAGTCAAAACACGCTGTAATTCAAACACTGGACAGCTGTAACAAAATGGACGTCGAAGAAAAAATGTGACAATAATTTCATAAAGGAGAAAAAATAACTTAGCGGGAGTGTGGCGTTAAGAGACACTTTACACATCTCACACGGATATCTAGTGATGGACAGGGAGATAATGCGTTTATTATTATTATTAAAGAAAGACGCTTAGCAAAAAAAATGTATTTACAAGGTAGATGTGAGTGGAAACGCCGGGAGTTTAAGCCCTAGAAAGACATAATAATTATGTATTTCTAGGGCGTAAACTCCCGGCCTTTCTGAGGAACACCACCAATAGGGTCAGTATAATATACTGACCCTATTGGTGGTGTTCCTCAGAAAGGTCAGGTGCGCAGTAAGTACTCGCAACCGGCGTGCGTGTATGACCAGGCCAATTGTAATTACAACGCTCAACATCTAGTCGCAATCTCATCTCAGCGACAATCAAATGTCAAAAATGTAGGTAAACGCTATAACATTTTTGACAGATAAATACAGGAATTGCCCATCTGAGGGGCAATTCCCGTATTTTTAAGACCGTTCGCATTCTAATCTCAGTCTCAATCTGTCAAAATTACAATCAATTTACATACATTTTTGACAGGTTTTTGACATTGATTGTCGCTGAGATGAGATTGCGACTTGAATTTGAACGTTTTTTTAAGTACGAGAATTGGCCTACTGATGTAAACGAAGCAAAAGGAGCATGTAAGGATCGTAGCAGATGGCGTTCTGTAGTTTCTTGCCTACTCCCATGGGAGGAAGGCATGAGTTTATGTTTGTAAGTGTATTATTATTATTTTAGGCGCCCAGCTTCTTTTTTTTTAAAAGCCTGCCTGCTTTTGAAATGAATGAGTTGGAAATGATTTTCAATTTTGGTCAAGATGTTTTCCCGTGCATACCCGACCGAATACGTAAATTGAGCATAGAGGTAATTTTATACTTTCAGTGTCAAACACGAATTTGATTGATGAAAAAGAAAATTTAACGTTATTATCTTGTGACCAACCCTGTTACTATTCTCGAGTATTCTCGTCAAAATGCTACCGCGGAATTTATTTTTGGTTTAAAACAGAATATATAAATAACATTAAAATTCTAACCAAGTTAATATGGACGAGTCATGTCAATAATAAAGTTAAATAAGTAGAGGTTGTTTTTCCTAGTTGGTACCCTTATAACCAACATTTTCTAATTAAGAACATTCATAAACAACATTGTTTTTCGTCAAATCCTTCAAATTCTCGGCAATCAAACGTAAACAGGTACTGTTTCTAAGATTATAAACAAGCGTCTTGTTTCAAAACACCTTCGACTTAATTAACTTTGTTTATACAATAAAAGAAAACAAAACGAATAAAGCCAGTTAATTTCCAACCTGCTATTTTTTTGTAACATGTTGTTTATTGGAGAGAGAACCAAAAATACTTACTCATAAGAAAAAAAAATAGAAAAAGAAAAGAAAAAAGAAACAAATAAATAAATAGTCTGTAAAGAAATAGTCACTAAGAAACATTTAATAAAATAACTCATAGAAATATGGAAAAAAATGTTGAGATTATTTGGGCCTAGAGATCTAGCTGGTTTAATTTATCTTAGTAGCTATAAAGTACAATTTGGTAATCGTTAATGATGGGCGGGAGAAAAGACGAAATCAGTATTTTGCTGGTGTTAATATACTACATTTATCCTTTAACGTTGCAACTCTTTAACTAAAACCTCTGTAAATGTAATCAAATGTAAAACTTGCGCAAAAATCTATGGATAATGCGGTCAAGGGCTGTGTGAAGACAGAAATGTGAATTATAGTAATGTGCTCGATAAAAAAAAAACAATAAATATGACATTAAATCGCTATTAAAAAAATGTACATTGAGGAGATTCCATCATGAAACCAAGTAAAAGTTGTTTAAAAAAAGAAGGCTTATTTTTTTTAGTGCATGTTGAGAACACATTTTATAACTTCGTTATTTTTTTAATGTATACAAAATCTAGCAGTTCAGGCGTCTGCATCGGCCAGCTAGTGCCCGCCGAGACGCACTGCAGGATACACTGCACTACAAGAGTGCCTTAATAATAAATGGTTTAGGTCAGAAAGTGCCTAAGAGCAAAACAAGTGACCAAGTCTTCGTAGGAAACTGTTAAAACCATCACAGTAGACAACAGTGATTATATTAGACAGCCCATTTTAAGCACATCACATAATCATAATTAAAATCAGTCTAGTCGCTAAACAAGGAAACATGAATTACAAAACACACCCTTCCTCTACCAAATCAAAACATACACAACAAAATAATGTACACGACAAAATCACTGACAAAATTAATAACTACCCGCATTCTGCAGATAATTATGATAGGGTACCGGCTGACCACACTATAGCGAATTCTGCCGGCCTGACGGGTCTGACGTCAGTGTCAGCAGCCCGTGTCGAATTTAATGAATGCTTAGCGATAAATAATAGAGTTCGTTAGATGAATTAATCAGATTTCGGATGGTCATTGTGACATTGATTGCTGTGCTACAAGGTTCGTGTTGTGAACGAAAATAACTTTGCGCCCTGATTTATTTTGTTGTGGAAAATACTGTCTGTGCTTGCAGGAAAAATTATCTGGATCTTGGTGTTTGGGATTGCAGCATGTAGAAGTTGTTCTTGAAATGACATGAAGATTATTTAGATCTAGAACGTTTAGGAATATAAAAAAAATTGTCTTTCGAAACAAAATGATGACTACTACCTTTATTAATATTTCCTATATTTTCCTTCAAAAACTTTCTCCTCATCCTCTTTCATTAACTTCGTCAAGTATTTTCAAAAAACTTCTTTCAAATTACCATTGAAATAATCCTTAAGATATTCAAAATGTTATTTTTTGGCTGAGATTTGTAGGGAAGCAAAATTCGCAGTTACCTAACAAGAGCTCCACGATTTTTGCAACTGTTCCTCACGAAAATTTCAGCTTACATAACGTTATTATCCCGAGAAAAGGGCGCTCCGCTTTGAGCGGCGTACAATGCTCGTTTCACTATAATACAGGTTTATACGTAGTGTAAGAAGCCTGCAATGCACTACATCCAACCGTCTGGAGTACGCTCTCCTTGACCGGTCTAACTTAATAATAAAACCTCTTCGGTGGCAGTGACGTCTCGTTTGTAGAGTTCAGTTTTGATTTCTTTAAAACGCTTTTTGTTTGTTTCATTGCACAGAAATGCAAATGAAATCGTTTTATAACTTTACCTTTTTTTTAGTATCGCATGATACTTAAAAAAAGGTTAAATAACCTCAATTTTTCAAGACACACATTGATTGGTCTTTGGCAGGGTCCATCTATTTTTGACATTGTATATTTTCTGATTTGTTTCAATTTGCAAATGTCATAAATAACAGATTTACTACGACGTACCTACCTATCTACTTAGATAAAATTTCACGTAACTTACTGAAATGTAATGACTGAAGATGCACAAGAACACCGCTACACCCACCCAGGATAGTCCAAAATTCAATTCCAAAAACACAGAAAACTACAGAACCACTCCATTTCTAAGAAAACATTCACCCATTTTTTCCCAACCCTCTAGCTTCGTCTCTCGGAACGGAAAATGTTTCTTCCTTCCTTATTTGTCTAAAAACTGACGTGGACTCCAGAGGGGTATCGGAGTAACTTTATTTAGTTTTCTATTCCAATGTGTACCTACATCGTGTAAATGAAAAAGGGACGAAAACGTTGCATCTGTCACGTGTACGGATATTTATTTTTTGTGGTGGATTTATGGTCGTGAATAGGTTATTCTGCCATCAATAAAGGTTGTTTAAGATTTATGTTGTGTTGAGTAAATACTTCCTTGATGTGTTACGAAATATGTTGGTTGAAAGCTCTTTTGAATGAAGTATATGAATGTCCCGAAGAATTGCCAAACTTAAGTGGCAGTGGGCAGGGCACATTGCTCGCAGAACAGATGACCGATGGGGCCGGAAAGTTCTAGAGTGGCGACCGCGTACCGGAAGACGTAGCGTTGGAAGACCTCCCACAAGGTGGACAGACGATCTTGTCAAGGCCGCAGGAACCCGTTGGATGCGGGAAGCACAAAAGCGGTCGAAGTGGAGGTGCTTGGGGGAGACCTATGTCCAGCAGTGGACGTCTTTCGGCTGAAATGATGATGATGATGATATGAATGTGCCAAAACACTAGAAGGTATGTGAATTTTTTTAGTTCCCTTTTCAAGCTAGATCACATTAACCTCCATTGATCCTCAAACTGTTATTACTTTACTTAACTTTTTCTTATTTGAAATGTTTTATGAAAATCAAGCAAAAACGTGCAAAGTCATTTCCTGGTAAAATAACTCAAATTGTTGTTCGAACATAATTATGTACTCTTAATATTATTCATATTAGATAATGAAAAGATAGTAAACAATTGAACATCACGCCTACATAACACTGACACAGTTAGCTACGTAAAAAAATTTGAATGAAAAAATCACTCACATCCCACCTACATGCAAACAACACAAGAATTTACTCTCATCCATTTTACCAATGAATTTACCAATAAATGTAATAATTAAAAACACATCGGTATCCATTACGCTCGTAGCGTGTTTTTGTCAGCAGCAATATCACTACCGCTGTATACGGAAAAACTGTCAGTCCATCACATTGTTTGATACACAACCACCCGTAACAGAGGGTGTTACGGATATTTTCATTTTTATAATTGGTTCTTTGTTTCCTGTTGATTTTAATAAACACTGATTCATTCTGATTTAACATTTGCATTCATTATTTGGAATCTTTGTTCGGTAGGGTACGTAGTAAGTGACATATGATCTTATAAATAGTTATTTTGAGTATTAGGATAAGGATTATTTTTAAAGCTGTTTCTAGTCATTTTGGTTAGTTATTCAGTACCTACACACATAAAGAAAATGGGTGATACTCTATCACTTATTTAAAATAAAAGTGTAAACAGAGGTATATCTATAGTAGGCCAGGTGTATCTATAGTAGGTAGGACTTCAAATAATATTATTTATTCCAATTCACAGCTACATTAACAAAACTACTTGATAATTTACTCAACATTTTCAACCGAGTTCACCGCTAAGCTGCTTCCAAATATTGTTGAGAGGTAAACTACCCGAATCAGCCACGTAAGTAAAGTCACGGGATCCAGCTAGTTATACAAATATACACGGTATAATTAAATGCCCGTTTTAATTCAGATCTGTTACGTTGATTAAAATTTCACGTAGAGTTTCCCGCTAGGCGTAACGGTTTTTGACTGGTTTCGATTACAATTTTTGAGCAGGCTTCCTTTAGGTTTTGTTTTACTTCTCATATTTTTATTTTGATGTAACTTATGTAAAGTAGCTCAAGTTTTACATTCAATACTATATATTTTATTGAATTAAATGTTTTCTTGTATAATTGTACGTCTACTACTTATGTTTCATGGTGGATTATATTCGAACGCAATGTGAATCGTTACTTAATTAATAAATAGAAAAAAAAATTGTATGGTCTATAACAGGAAAAAAACATAACATTATAAATATATATTGCTAACAAATTCAGTTACTAAAGATTTCATCATACGAGTAAATGTCTCACGTGACTTCATCGCAATTCGTCCCGATATCTCGAACATTTATAAAAGTGTATTCGGTGGAAAAACTCAATAACCGTCAAATGTTTCAATAGAAGCTGACGGCGACAACACTAGAATTCTTTCGAACAAAACGGATTGTATGACGGGCTCAGGACGCTGCCTTGCGGGAGCCCGGGTGTTTCTCCTACATCTGTCGCAGTCGACGCGTAATGCACATTTAATCTCCCAACCACTTCAAAATCTGCCAAAATGCTTTATTGCTCTTGAACAAGTTTTCAAGCTGGTTCTCGGTGCTCAAGATAAAACTTTACAGGCATAATGAATCTTAATCGCGCCGCCAATTCCCAAAATTGTTCAAGAGTTTTGTTTTAAAATAAAACTTGAATTTATCTCGTTTGCTCGGAATTAATTTTGCCTTTTGTTGTTGCGTAATCGGTTACCTGTGACGGGTGTTCCTTTTTAATATCGTGTTGTATAAATGTATAAATTTTTTCGATGGGCGGATCTTTAATTGTTGCTGAAGTATCATTTATTAATGATTTGGCTTTCATTTTAGTATAACAATTTTGATTTCTAACGCAATTATGTATGTAAATCAATGTCGAGAAACTTAAACGTTTGATAAAAACTTACATTTGAGTACAATTATTAAAATGAGTATTCTCTTCACCACCCAAAACATGACAGATTTACTCCTATCGGTAGAAGAAGAAGAAATCATCGACATAAAATCCAATGTTAGGACAGAACAGAACAATAAAACCAACATTCCTTGTATTCTTAGATCCTTAGATTTGGTTCGTCTCCTTGCCCAGAAACCGGCTGGCTCAATGGATTAGGCCTTGAAAACTTTTAATCCCTAATATCCTTTCCTAGGAAATGAAGTTTAAACTCCGTACATCCGTTGTGAATGAAATCGGACTTAAATCCTTTGGGGACAGCGTTTTTCTGCCAAAATAGAGAGCTCAGTTTGTGCTTGACAAGCAGTTTCTTGTTTTGCTTAGTGCTAATAATGACGACCTTTGTGCAGGTGTTGGGAGAAATTAGTATTGGAAAAAGTTTTATTCGTAATTAGTCTTCCGTTAATTAATTAGACAATGCTTTGAACCGATAAGTAGTTCGTAAGCAAACACACAGTTCATTTTGATTGGAGTGTCTTGAACTAAATGAATTAAGTTTATTGTTTGAGTATACTTACATAATTATTATTTTTATTGGGGTGAACAAACAAATACGAGAGAGAATATATTTTCTATATAAATAATAGTTTTTGATTAATTTAGGTTTGACATTATTCAGTAAAGCTTGTAGATAACCAAGTTTATTCAGTAGCTACGATTTCATCAGTCAGAGGTAAAATGTAACTCAACGCAGGTAAATCCTAAACTGCCAATTACAATACCCGCAGGACTATACTTAGCGCACGCGACATTACTGACAGCAAATGACATTACTAATGGCGTGTTAGGACTGCATTCTGAACTAAGGGCCACCAATGCAATTAATGATGGAACCACTCGAAATAAACTAAGTGATATCAACACCAATTACGTTATAGCCTTTAAGTTATCCCTAAAGAAAAAAGTAGTATAAAAATTTCGACCCGAAAGTTACTTTTGTAGAATTATAAAATAACTTGGATGTATGACTTTAAAAATATCTTAGTTGTTCTCCGAGGAGTCATTATGTCAACTAAATTTGTAAAGTTATGCAACGAACAATGTCTTTGATGCATAAGTAAATAATCATTTTTAAGTCCCATTAAGAGGGAATAAAACAAAAATTCAAACAACTATAAAGAATAATAGAGGTTAAGCTGCATTCTTCAAGTTCAAGCAACATTTTTGAGCAGGTCCAATATCAAACTAACTCCCAACCCATATCATCATAAAAATAATCAGCATAATAAAATTCGTACGTAACTATTTTGCAACTACTTTCTACTAGAGAGGGATCTCGAAATTGTGCAAGTTTTGGGTCCCGGGTCCGTCAATAAGGCTCTAACAGGGATTAGGGCAGAACTCATCTCATTAGTTTGATTGCACGAATCTGCAGCCGTGTTGCGATCGTGACATAGTTGTGGCCCAAATTGATTTCCTTGCGAAAGCCTTCGGTAAGTCAGTAGTCGCACAAATCAAATTTCGGTCCGGAACCCATTAAGGAACGGTTCGAATTTGTAACGAGATGTAGATAGTTGAATAGTTTCAGTTTAAGGAACATTTAAATCCTTTTCTTTAGCAACGTTTACCAGTAGGATGATTTAGTGGAAAATGAGCATCAATGCAAAAAATTATAAGAAAAAAAAAATTAAAACAAGTTACGATTAAAGACGTAATTGCTAAACTATTACATTCGCGATAATAACACAAAGGCAAGTGAAGAACGCAAGTGTCGTTTTCAAATAAAAACAAAACCTACCCATAATTTCAACCTATAATACCTTTTGTTGCGCTGTTCACTTCCAAAAATCCGAATGCCACTTATAAATAAAAACTTTTTGATACCGACGCGACGAACAATATACTAAAGCGCACAATACGTTTAAAAAGTTTTAAAAGTACACAATAACATCCCATCCTCGGTACCGCTTTAAAGCAATAAGTCAGGCAGTATTTCACACCTAACATTTGCGTGCCATAGTACCTCTAAAGTGAGAATAAACAAGCTAACTTTTGCCATTCCACAATGTGAGGATGGGACCCGCTTTTATTCACACTCAAATTAAACTTGCCAGATTACATGGCTGCGCCAATGCTGCTTGTGAACTATCCTGTCGAAGACTTTCGACAAGGAGTCTAGGAAGAAAGGAATAATGCATTGCAGTCAGATGAAGTGTGAGCCTTGGTTGATGTTTTAAACATAAGTGTTTCTGCAGTTTGAAATACACAAAATAAAGTAGACTATGATGTGCGAATAATAATGACAGCAAATTGCGACAGCAAAAGTACCGTTAGAATGCTAATTTAATAACATCGTGGATCATTTCTGTGTAATGTAAGATATTTTAGCAATACACGTCGCCTACTCATAAAGAAATGTATGCAGACCCATCACAGGAGATATAGTTACAACCAAAATATGTCAAACTTACACAAAGCTCGTTATGTCACAGTTATAATGTTTAAAACAACAACAAAGATGGATTCTAGTAATTATAATCCAGGAACATAATACTCCGCATACATTTCGTGTCTACCTTAACAAGTTTTGGTAAATCGATACAATTTGTATTGTACTTTGTTACAGTCCCATTCAGATTTTAATTAATTGTCAGAAACTGCGGACCGTTTGATTGAAACAAGAAGAACTTGTTTGACATTGTTTAGACAGGTTTCTGAAACAATCCGTGTCTATTTGGATTACAGGTTTCTTATAAGCATTTTAGATTAATCAGAATACGATTTGTCATAAAAGTTTGGATTGTCTTCTTCTAACGCGGCCTGAGCATTAATTTTCTCGGGAGTGTAATCAAATTTACTAGTAGTGAAGCTCTTTGTTGGTGATATATTGAATTACCTAACGTTTCTTGTGTATCTTCTTTGTCATCTTATACTGTATCTGGCGTCTTGCCAAAGGTAGCTTTGCCTGGAGATACTGATTTTCAGTTCATTAATTTAAGCATTATTTTTGTATGTGCTTCTACTTTTATTTTGTACTTTGCTATACATACAGCACAGTTTTTAAATATAGTTTTTGCTTTACATAATTTACCTTCGACTTAATTATTTATTTTGAAAATAACTAGTTTTTTTAAAAATATATAATCTACTCCTATTCTTCAATTCGCTATGTAAGTTTAACTGTTAATGTTTATGTAGTGAAACCGCCATAATTATTATGACAGACATTTACTTAACAGGGCCAAGAATCAATATCAACGCATCTCCAGCCAACATTCAACGCAATACCAAAAACCATACAAATACTAAACCTAAATAAATGCCAGTTATTTGTGTAGTAAATTTCAAAGGGATTATAATAGATGTAACAGCACTTTGAAGTTCCAACGCAATGAGAGAGGCGATTTATATGTGTCCGCAAACAGTCTAATTTGCATGTACAAGGCAGACGGATGGCGTAATTTTCTCTGTTTCATATTGTATAAGGAGCTTATACTGTTCTTATTAGGTGTTAGGTGATCGCCTTGAGGCGCTGCCGTTATGATGTTATGTTTAGATGGAGCTGTAATGGGCTATTTGGGTTGTTTTAGTATTCATTAACAAGGTTTGAATACTGAGAATACCGGTTGATCATTATTATATTTACCTTGCCTTTGCTTTATTTATAAGTCATGTTCAGAAAGTATATTATGTTATTGGAAGAAAATAACCCTCCAACAACCTTTCAAACAGACTGTGTATTCAAGATTCTTGAGTAATTTTAAAGTAATCAACGTCACAATCTAGCAAATAGGCAATTTGGATCCGACGAATTCAATATCGAATTTAAGTGAAAAGCCTTGCTAACCAGATGTATTAAATTGAACAAGGATTTATCACTGATAAACCAAATCGTTACTTATGTAATTCTATTATTCAATGTTAATACAACATAACTATTGGATTTATAAACTATACTACCAGTTATGTTGATGTTTTAGCTAAATAACTCACCATTAGAGCGTTTAGAGACTGCTAGCGCCACACCGTAGCGTTTTTCAGAACTAAGCTTTCTTTTCAGTCGTGGTTCTTACAACTTTGTTGTGGAAAAGAACACGTTAGGCGCACATGGCCGCTGTTTTGTCTATAGATAATAAATAGTTTCTGAAAAATTAAGTAATAGAATAAATGATGTAGATGAATGAAATAAATGAAGCCTTTTAGATGATGACGTGTTTTCTTTTAAGAATTTTCTCGGAAAACAATCGAGTTTATTATACGAATGTAGCAAAACTAAACACAATTACCAACGAAAACGTCGTTTTCCTATTCGCCAAACGTCAATCCGATGAAGAAAAGTATCCTCTGCTACATTTAGCCGAAAAAAAAATATAAATGTAGAGGAACAACATTTAACAAATCTCGTTACGCATCCCCTATTTCGTCGGGATTTTCATTTCAACATAATATCATTTAGATACCTGATGTCGCAGGCCTTCATGAACGCGCGAGCGAAACGCAGGCACGTTGTCGAGTGTGAAGAAGCGAGACAGCCTGGTAAACTTCACGTACAAATTTTTAAAGTTCAACTGTAATAGCACATTAAAAATTGACTTTGATAATTTTTAAACCATACTTTTGTCATGGAACTTTGAGCCTTAGTGGCGTTGATTTCAGTGTTTACGAGAATAATATTGTTTTGGATGTGGTACCATGAATGCTGAAAGGTAACTGGCGTCCGGCAGATACGGCAAGCAACAGGCTGTCGTAGGGGCGGAGTCTTAAAATGGCGCGACTGCGCATAGCACCGTGCGTTGCTATGACGACGCCTCTTTCAATGTTTGTGATTGCGTGAAACTCTAGGAGGTTTTGAAGGAAACTTTCGCCTGTGATTGACGCGTAATGTTCGTAATTGTGTTCGGCTGTTGGTGGCATTCTAGGGCTTTATCGATGTATGGCTTCAGCTATGATTTGCTCTGGTTATACAATTTGATGTTGTTTGAAATATGATTCTGTTCGTACATTGATATTTTCTATAATTATCTTTTGCTTTGAAAATTCAAGTAAATAAAAGATAAAGAAAACATCCTGTTTTATTCGTCGGTCATAGGACGAAACCTAATCACATCATGAAAATAAAATCAATAACTTATCTAGGCTTTCCAAAGCAACAAAAACGAATAACATAGAATAAATATTGTTACGTAAATGAATATAATTAAATAATAACGTTTCAACAGAAGTGGTAGTCGAAGTCCCTTTTTAGTCCCACTTTTCATCACTACCCAATTACCCATTCACTCATCTAAACACATTCCTCAAACACCTCAACTGATCTCACTTACACTAATGCTTTTTCCTAATCCATTCCACAGCCTTATTTACAACATACGAGACCTCTTTGGAACTCCTTATAACCCGGCTGGTTCGGGGATATCGTAAGTACGGTCTCCAGTGAGGTCCTCCTTGCCGGATTACCGCCATGGGATCTGGAGGCAAAGGTCCTCGCGCACATACGGGAGTGGTGCGAGGAGGCGAAACGCCGGGGCGTAACTCCGCTGCCGCGTGAAACCACGGCACAGTGGAGAGAGCTCCGGTGGGATCTAAGGGCGGCATGGAGAGTGCGATTGTCGCAACCCAGTGTTGGGCACGCCACAATTGCGGCGATAAGTCCTCTCTTTGAGGAGTGACTAGAGAGGCGTCACGGCGTCCTTACCTTTCGCCTGACGCATGTCCTCACTGGACACGGTTGCTCCGGGAGGTTCCTGTTCCTAATAAGGTGGGAGGAAACGCCCGGGTGTGACCATTGTGTGGATCGCCCGGAGGACACGGTGGAGCATACAGTGGAGGTCTGCCCGGCCATGGTACGGAGCGAGAGAGTATGGGAAGCCGTCACCTCCTTCTGCGAAGCAGTAATGCTCGCGAAGGAGGAGGCGGAACGCGTGAGGGAGAGGCAAAATTCGCGCCCTCAACCCCAAGCAGATTCCCGGCCACCGTAGGTACGGGCTTGCGGACGGTGAGCATTACGGGTAGATCACCGTCCGATAAGGACCAGGCCAGGGTCGACGGCGCGTTGTGTTCCGCGCGCCTCAAAGAGATGTCAGCACTAATGACGGGGTCCGCTAGGGCCGATGCCTACCAGGGTTGCGGGAAAGTCCGAAAGGGTTACCGTGGCCCCTGGCACAGGTAACTGAAGGACACGGGTGGGTTTTACTCAGCAAGAGTCTGACACGCCCTCCCGCTCCGCCCAGAGCGGGAGAAGTTATTTGATGATTTCCCACCATCAAAAAAAAAAAAGCCTTACTTAAAACATACGAGACTTCTTTGGAACTCCTTATATATAGGTTTTTACCATGTTTTATCATTCGAAGCCGGGTCAATGTCAAGTTGAAAGACAGCGTTATAGCTTACTGGCCACCCCGCTAAAAGCATCGTGCTATAAAGTTTTGTTCAAGCTGAGTGAGAGCCTGCAGTCTGTAGTCTATAGTGCGTTCAACTCTGCAGTAGTTGGTAATGAGTTGATTGGGAGGTGGTTTTAAAGAAAATCTTGTGAATACGTAAAAGTTTTTGTCTATGATAAATAGTCTACTAGTAGGTACAGC
Organism: Brachylomia viminalis; assembly: GCA_937001585.2. Taxonomy (NCBI): domain Eukaryota; kingdom Metazoa; phylum Arthropoda; class Insecta; order Lepidoptera; family Noctuidae; genus Brachylomia; species Brachylomia viminalis. Next base: position 3,302,334 of record OW443302.2, on the reverse strand, counting down.
GTATTATTATTTTTTGTTAACAATTCATTTAATATGATAAAAAAGTAGAAACGATATTTTGATTGCAAACTATAAAGGAAATTTTAATGAATCACATAAAAGCACTGTACCAGAACTCATTGCCACAAACTGTCATTAAATGTTGGTGAAAATGGTCTTTTACAAACTACCCTGCAAATCCTTTAAAAAAAAACCTTAAACCATTTGTTTAGAGCCGACCATATAAAAAAAAACCGTTTACACCTTGAAAAAAAAAACAACAATTAATTACCATTTGTCTAAATCTGATAGCAGCATGATAGCGTTTAATTAAATACGGTAATCCGTACTCTGGTAACAAAACGATGGCGGTGGCTGTAAGCCTGTTTTTTTACTCGACTACCCCAGAAGGAGGGTAATTCTTCTCATTAAAGTCAGTGTCGCGTCGTCAAGGAGATGTTTAAGATACAAAGGGAATGGAATTGCTTAAAAATATTCACGTTATTCTGTTTTGCTTTACTTGTGACTTTTATAATTTTTGTAATGTTATTGTTTTGGTACAAAACCGTACGTCTTGTTTTTAAATGCACTCACTATGCATGCATTTAATTTTCTTATGAATTTTAGTGCTAGTTAGTGATTTATTTGATTTAGCGCCTAGTGTAAATAGTTAGTTGTGTAATAATTTTCTATTGTATACCTACCTGTGTTTATATGATCTGAGATACCTACATAAACATTATTTATTGAATATGTTTTCTTCCTATTTTTCCGACTTAATCTAGTTTTTTTTTAAATATAAATGACGTCTTAAAGTGTTTGTACAGACCTACTTACAGAATTAAAATCATTTGTCATTTATTTTAATGTTTAAGATTGAATTGATTGGGTTTGTTAAAGGTATGTTGAAATCAATTATTTGAGCTACTATTTGCTTTATGCTGTTTTATGAAACAAGAGAAGAAGCAGTTTCTCATTCTATTACACACCGTCATACACGGCTAATGTAAATTTCTGAAGCGATTAAAAAAAAATATTGTATGTTTGTATTTTTTATTTATTTAATAAATTAGGGAATAGTCTGATTAAACCTTTAGCTGAAAAAGTGTAATTATAAAAAAAAAATATAAATGTGTTATTATGTACAAAAAAAAGGAGCTACGTCTGCCAACATACTGCTTTGCAGTTTGGCAGAGGTAATAAGTCTTTTAAAACATTATGTCTATGAATAAACACTTTTTCATTTCATTTTCGTTCATAATAATTTGATAAAAAATACATGATTTCGTGAATTTGCACAAATACAAGACATTATCATCTTCAAGCTTATATAAAAACAAGTAGAACTTAAGTAAGCAGATATGATATGAAAACACATTATTGTGAGTTGAATTCCTTAACGTGCTTGAATCTTTTATTGTTAAAGAGATATTGCGAGGAATAGGCAATGGATTATAAAATGAAATATTGATGTGTTTTGTGGAATAAACATGTTTGCAGCGAATGTACAGTCAGTGCAAAAGTATCGTAGAAAATACAGGATATAATTAAATTAGCTATTGAAACTCCGCAGACGTGATGAGTACTAAGTCCGTTTGTCCACCGCCACGTCAACGGGACCTCATCGAGAACGAGATGGCGGCGCCGAAGTAGCGATACATCTTCGTACATTCACTATGGCTACGTGTCCACCACACGCCGTCACCGGAGCTCTTCAGGGCTCCTCTTCAATCGGGGCATCTTGTTTTTCGTTGACGTCCCGTTTACGTGGCGGGTGGACAAACGGTGTAAACACCATAAAATAAAAATAAAATGGTTTGACGATATTTTTACAGGGTCTAGTTATTTTAGTTTGTCTCTGTGTATTACAGGAATTTTTCGTTAACGAAAATATGTCCAGGAACTATTTTTGATTTTTATAATGTGTGCCGGACGGGCGTGATCGCTGGGCTCCAGGGTGAGGGAGGTTGTAATACCCAACCAGGGCTATCCCAGTATGAGGTCGGGCGTCTCCCAATCCACAGCGGCGCTGACGTCCTACACCTATAAGTTCCAGGTATCTTCAAGATTCCCGACTGTGGCTTCGTACTGATGTCTTCGTGTTCCGGGGTACTTACTTATATGAAGGGGTTGATAAATAATAACACCAAGTTGAAAGTTCTTTAAGTGTTCAGGGAGCGATTCGGGTCCTTTTGAGGGGTTCACTTGATGACGTATTTTGAGCCGTAAAGTTCCTTGCTGATGACTACGAAAATAGCGGTCGTGACGCGCCCGCTTAAGTAGCTCGAATCTTTACCGTAACGAGGACCGCGAATTTCTCCCTGATTTTACGTTTATTTTTATTACGTTTACAAGCATTCTTACAGCTAAACCTCCCTAGTTAGGCACCCTATCTAGACATGTCATACATAACCGGATTCCTTGCGTAATCCCCTATCTATTGACACTACAGGAGCGACTGTGTGTCTTTCAGCTGAAAAGTTATTTCATTACAAAGGGGAAAACGGGTGAAAAATTACTATTATCCAGTTTGTCAGGTGGATTTCCTGTGAAACCCCTAAACCGATATTCAATTTCTAAACGGGTACCTAAAGTAGGTTTATCGAACCAAAGAAATCTAGTATTTTCATAGTTACATCTAGATTTTTCAGGGCGTGAAGCGCCTCTGAAGACTGTAAGAAAAAACGTACTATTTTGCCCCTGCTCGCAACCTGTGCTCATCAAAAAGGTGGACTTCCCATTTGACCACAGGTCCAAAAATTACATCCAGGGCTAGGTCTCGGTCCAGGCTACCTGGACGTACCAAAAAACTATAGGGGAACTATATACGTCCCACCCTCTTGATGCTCACAAGGTTGCGACCAGTGGGTTAAATGAAAAACGACTCAATTTCATCTTTATTAGCATTCTAGTACATACAATATGATGTCTAGGCTAGAACTATACCTATTCTATCTTATTATGCTATAAAACACAACATTTAAAAGGTTTTACTACCAATTATTCACTAAGAACGTTTCAGAACTTAAGACCCTATCTGGGTACATGGGCGCAAGTAGTGGTACGTCCGCTGTCTATTAAGTTTTAAAAGATTCTTAGCAGTAAATTACTATTATTTGAACAAAATTAAGTATGGCGATGTTCCGACACGTACATACATTCTATTCAAGAAATTAGGGAATAAATAAACTAAGTAATTACTATTTACATTAACAAATCTGAGTATGGTGACGCTCCGTCGCGAACATAATGGAATTTGTATTTTTAAGTGATTTCTTAGTCATTACACAGTCTTTAGCTATGCTAGCTATTTTAGACTATACTAGAAAACGGATTGGTAGATGATATGTTTAAAAAGGGGATAACTGCCAATAGAGAAGTATGAAAAAAAAGATAATGCTGCGCCGACCACAAATAAGCTGGGATATGACCAGGACAATGATGATATTTTTTTTTTTTTTTTGAGGATGGGAAATCATCAAATGACCCCTCCCGCTCTGGGTGGAGCGGAAGGGAGTGTCAGACTTTACTGACTAAAACCCACCCGTGTTCCTTCCTTGGCCCTTTATGTTCCGGGTCAGCGGTACCCCTTATGGATGATCCCGCTTTCCAGGACAATGATGATAACGATGACTTTTTATTATTAGTAATAGTATTTTGTTGTTATTACCAAACAAAAGGAAGCGTCTATCAGGCCTTTTGACATGGGGGGATCGGTCCTGGGGCCGCATCTGTGGGACATCGGATACTGGGGCTGCCCGATGGCATGCCATCGGGTGCTGCGCGCCGACCTCCCTAGCGGCGTCAGCGTGGTTTGTTACGCTGACGACACGCTGGTCCTGGCGCAGGGGAGGTCGCACGAGGCGGCGGCCGAACTAGCGACACGCGGGGTTGCGACAATCGTCGAGAGGATCCGGCAATTGGGACTCGAGGTGGCCCTGCACAAGTCCGAGGCCATGTGTTTTCATGGTCCTCGGAACACGCCACCGTCGGGTTCCCAAATAACGGTAGGAGGGGTTCACATCGGCGTCGAGTCGACGATGAAGTACCTGGGACTCGTCCTCGACAGCCGGTGGAACTTCGTGGAGCATTTTCGACGTTTGGCTCCCAGACTGGAAAGTGCCGGGGCTTCCTTAAAGCGGCTCCTGCCCAATCTAGGGGGCCCAAACGCGTCCTGCCGGAGGCTCCACGCGGGGGTCGTACGGTCCATGGCCCTTTACGGGGCACCGGTGTGGGCGCGTTCCTTAAGGCGGCGGCCAGCCCGCTGGTTGAACGCGCCCCAAAGGGTCATGGCCACCCGGCTGGTCCGGGGATACCGTACGGTCTCCGGTGAGGCGGCGAGCCTCCTTGCCGGATTACCGCCATGGGATCTGGAGGCAAAAGTCCTCGCGCACGTTTGGGAGTGGCACGAGGAGGCGAAACGCCGGGGCGTAGCTCCGCTGCCGCGAGAAATCACGGTACAGCGGACAGAGCTCCGGCGGGATCTCAGGGCGGCATGGAGAGTGCGATTGTCGCAACCCAGCGCTGGGCACGCCACAATTGCGGCGATAAGTCCCCTCTTTGAGGAGTGGCTAGACAGGCGCCACGGCGTCCTCACCTTCCGCCTGACGCAGGTCCTCACCGGACACGGTTGTTTCGGGAGGTTCCTGTTCCGGATAAGGCGGGAGGAAACGCCCGGGTGTCACCATTGTGTGGATCGCCCGGAGGACACGGTGGAGCATACGGTGGAGGTCTGCCCGGCTTGGGCGGAGCACCGCCGTGTCCTCGTGGAGGCGATTGGCGGTGGCGATCTCTACGTCCGGCCTTGGTCCAGGCCATGGTACGGAGCGAGAGGGCTTGGGAAGCCGTCACCTCCTTCTGCGAAGCAGTAATGTTCGCGAAGGAGGAGGCGGAACGCGTGACGGAGAGGCAAAATTTGCGCCCTCACGCCCCTAGCCGCCGCAGGAGACGCCCTGGGCGTCGGGAATCGCAGGCCGATTCCCGGCCACCGTAGGCGCGGGCTTGCGAACGGCGAGCAATGGGCAGCTCGCCGTTCGATAAGGACCAGGCCCGGGTCGACGGCGCGTTGTGTTCCACGTGCGCCTCAAAGAGATGTCAGCACCAATGACGGGGTTTGCTAGGATCGATGCCTGCTGGGGTTGCGGAAAAGTCCAAGAGGGTTACCGTGGCCCCTGGCACAGGCAACTGAAGGAACACGGGTGGGTTTTAGTCAGTAAGAGTCTGACACGCCCTCCTGCTCTGCCCAGAGCGGGAGAAGTTATTTGATGATTTTCCAACCACAAAAAAAAAAAAGGCCTTTTGTCTACACTCATCATAGTCGGCCTTGAGGACATCAATAGGTAGATACGGATCACTAACGAAAGCATCAACCATGCTGAGAACCTTATCGTTATTATACCTACAAAGTAAATAGCAACGTCAAAAATGCGACGTGACATCAATCAGCAAATACCTAATGTGTTGGCTGGTTTATTAATAATCTTCAAGCATCCCACGATGTGAAGACTATTGGATAGTAGCCGATTAACCTCAAGAACATGCGGCACGCAAGTGTACAAGCGATGACCAACTTCTTAAATATTTAGACCAAACTCCATACTACTAACTATTCCAAACTACTTTAACACACTGAATAAACTCATTCCACAAAGATTGCAATACAAACTTAGTACATCAAATGTTTAACTGTTCATTAAGATGTTTTTAATAGCACTACGCTATACATGGCTCGTTTTGTACCGGGTTTTATAACGCAACTTCTGCTGTTACCGTCAAGGTACATGACGTGAGTAAAAACTGTCGCCTGAGTGACGAATATTCGAGAGGGTAAACTTGAATGTCTTCGTTTGTTTTAGTACAGTAATCAAATTGAAAATGTGGAGCAACCTATATCAATGGGAGCAACTCTCAGAATCTTTTTTTGGCGTTTGAAGAAACTTCTCGAATAAACCTACCTATAGAACCTATACTTATATGGAAACCGTGTCTAAAAGGTATATTGTACTACAAAGTCGGTGTCAGTAACAGGATCATAGCAAAATTAGTAGATAATTTGTAACTAATTGAATTGAATAACTATGTTACTTGAAAAACCATTAAACCACCAAGCTAATCAGCTAGTTGCGCCATTACTTTTGCATCATTTTAATTTGTAAACAAAAATACAGCAAACACTACGTGACTTGCAGCCATACAAACTATCCTGCTAATCCCTCAGGACACATTCTCCTCGATGCCCTCCAACACGCAACCAAACGAAAAATAAACAAACAAAATCCCTCAGGAACCTCAAGTAAAAAATCTTAAGTATAACTTGTTCTAACTTGTTTTTAAGACGGTGTCATTAAACCGGTAACCTCAGGGTTGCTGTCCACGTAAGATTGCAGGAGCACGAAACCTTAAGGAGAACTTTCTTCATTGCCGATAAATTACGGAGTCACTTTTACAGCTCAAGAGAACATACGGCGAAACTTCCACATGTGCTGTCCAAGTTATAACAAGATCGCGTTTGGACGTGTTGAAGAATTTGAATGGCTTAATTCTTTGGGAGTTTGTGAAGTTTCTGGAGTGGTGTTACGTTAAATATGTTGGAGATAGTGAGCGGCTGAAGTTCTACTTACTCTAAAATTGTAGTATAAAACGGATATTAGTAGTATCTTAATTGCAAGCAACTGCGAGATTGATCTCAAATTACTCTTTATGTGTCTCACTTACAAAATCTTTCGGTTAATACCTATACTTGTCTGCGAATACAACGGTCGTAGTAGCTAGGTTTTCTCATTGTGTCGCATTTGAACAAAGTAGTAGGTACTTATATGAATTAAGTACATATATCTTTTGTTTAATTGTATACTCAGATACTTTAGCCTTGTAATTCTGACTCTGCATTCAACACCTAGTCGACGCACACTACATGACCGAAACATATTCAAATAAAATCATCACCCAAAATAATGTCACGACCAAAAATCGATATCGTCCGCGCGACACACCGCTACCTCTCACGGCTACCTCTCACCGCTACCTCTCACCGCACACACCCCCACATAAGCCCCAGTTGCATTAAGTGGATAATCCCTGAGTTCATACTTTCATCTGTTTAATGGATGCAGTGAAACCCATCTATTGCCGTTAGGCGCATTTTATGCGTACTCCTATGGCGATATTGAGAGGAAATATAAGTGCTCTGTCATGGCAACCGTTTTGAGGATTAGCTCAGGTCTCATTGTGAAGACTAAAGGGGTAATAACGGAAAGTGGATGCGTGCGTGTTGTTTTATTTAGGGATAATCTTTAAAGAAATATATTGGTAAGAGAAGATTTCTTAAATTTTATAGGTTAGATTGCATTTATACTATTAAATTGTGTGTGATAAGGTTGGTTTAGAAAGTAGATGGAAGGTGAAACGACGTATAAATATGAATCGATAATTGCAAAATTTTACTTCAAGTTATTATTAGTAGAATGAAAATAAGACAGAATACGTGTTAATATTTACAAACGAATGTTTCATTACAGTTTCTAAATTATAATATACAATGCCTTGGATATTATTCTTTATATGTTTTAATCTGTAATATTCTTCGTGTATATTAAAAATTCAGTTTTAAAATTGTACTTTACTACGCCTTGCATATTATTGTTTATTGTTTTAATCTATAATGTTCTTCATGTTTTAAAAATTAAATTAAAATAAAGTGTAGTTTTTAAAGGATGGTAAATGCATTGTAACTTGTAACGTTTATACGGTAAGCTTCGTCCTTTGTAGATTTAAGTTACAGCAATAAACTTGCAGTATATTAAAATATCGTATCCACATTATACCTCATTTCGCTCAGTTATGAACTCTTTTCTAACTTTATATTAGTCGGCGCGCCCCGTGTTCATTTATCAACCGTCAGTCTGCGACCGAATGATGGTGAAACTACTGCAGGTAAGGTAAAAATTAGATTGTTGATGACAGATTGAACAGGGTGCTCGTAAAGATGACACACGTCTCCAAGTTTAAATAGAATATAATTATGTTTCAGAACTATAATTTTATAACTTGATCGATGTAAATAATCACTGTACTAAATTGTTCAGGTGGTTAATAAGATTTTAGTTATTTTCATGTAGGATATGTTGTGAGTATGTATGTAGTTTAGTTGTATTTTGTATTTCGATAATGAATCAAAATTATAGTTGTAATGAGGTATTCTGTGAAGGTGTTTGGAAGGAAGTATCGAATAAGTTTTTGTACCTACCTATATCGCTTCAATTCGTTATTATTTGGAACACTAAATATCACACAAAATCACTCCTTCTTCCCATGGCAGGCAGAAACTACAGAAGTAAATATTATTGCAGATAGCAAGTCTATTTTACAGCAGCTCCGATAAGTTATACAATAACATATACCGATCTATTTCCAAAGATTTGCGAACACTAGGTATCGCGTTTGTGGTGCTGCAGCCACAATATAGTTGCCGAAATGCACAGAAAACACATTTACCACAATCCATCATGGCGGATTTGTGGATTCCGTACGTCATACAAACCCCCGTTGCGTCCCTGCTAATGCTGACGGCAGAACAACCTTGGATATGGAACCCTAAATTTTAATCTACATAGTTATGATTAATGAATGTTTTTGACTAGCTTTTGGCAGCAGCCTTAAGAGCAGAAAAATTTAAAAAAAAATATAAAACTTAAATTTATAAGTTTTTGTTTTATAAATTCAAATTAATACGTTTAATTTGAATTTATAAAACAAAAAGGAGTCTAACCTTAATAACCAAAACACAATCGTGTATTTCAATGTGACCTTTATGTTGATACCCATACCATAATAACTGCGTAGGATACGAGGAGCCGTGGTAACAAACCCACGTTGCTAGTAGCAAATTTTTTGGAGAAATACATCACCTTATAAAGTTACTAACCTTGAGCAAAAATATCTAATAGTTATAGGATAGTTCATACTAGCTTCAACCCGCGACTTCGTCAGCGTGAAACACTCCGTCGCATCGCATCGCATCGCCCACCCACGCTGCTTCTACGTTTTCGCTTAACGTTCTTTCTGATTTTTCTTTTTTTGCACGGCTCCTAAGGGTCACAGCGTGATGTCAAATAGCCTAAAACTTTCCTCAAGAATTGGGCTATCAAATGCAAATATAATTCTTCAAATCCGACTGGTAGCTCTAGAGACTAGATCGTTCAAACAAAAAAATAAACTTCTGCTTTAATAGATTTAGTCGATACGATACACAGATACGATACGATATATAGCTACGAGCACACATCTACAGACATAAAGTTTCATATAACCGGGAGGTAAGAGACTTCAAAGGGTTATGTTAGCTGTCGCCTGGACGCATTTATCAAAGAGGTTATTAGGTTTCGACGGCATAAAACCTATAGATCTGCTGGATACGCCTGCAAGTCTGTAAGATACAGGGTCACCCAAATCTGTCGATGTTAGGGATCTCATTCCTATAAATTGTACCGTACACGGCTAAGTAGAATGTGCACGCAGAGGTTTGTCACCTAACTGCGTGGTTCACTTGTTTGCCAGACAACGCTTTCGTGATATTATTGACACTATAGTATTGAGCCTGTGTTTTTTTTATGTAGTTTGAAAATAATTCAAGTTTGTTTTTGACGATTTACTTACTTAAAAAGAGATCATTTAAGTTATACTCGACAGGCTTGAAGTGAAGGCGAAAACCAGGTGCTGTGAGATGTGCCTATGGCCTGCAACGCATTACAATAGGACGAGTTAATAAATGTTTGAAAAGTTAATCATCATCAATTAAATTGGCCACAATATTTTTCTTCACGATCTCATTTAGGTTTCATTGTGGGATAGATACATATTTCTAGTAACTGGTTTAAAAAAGAAGGCGGGTAAGTCTAAATAGCAAGTATTACTAAATAGCAAACCACAAGGTACTTTACAATTCACAGAATATGCAATCCACCTTTCTCAGTTCCTCTTGTTAACTCACAATTTTTGTGCGCCACCATTTTGAAAACGTCTGGCTCACCGGCAGGCTAGACTTAAGAACTACACCTTTTTATTCTCTTACAATGTTTTTGTACGTTTTTACCAGCTTTGAAAACAAACTCGCACAGCCATTATTGATTTAAACCATCGTACGTCAAACTCGAACTTACCTGTAAAGAAAAAGAAAAAAATATAAGTACGTAAGCCTTCTTAATTATTGTAAAAATATACATTGTTTTTTTTTCCATAAGTCTCTTGTTTTTTTTTGTCGTTTTTTCGTTTACCTTGTGATTTAAAAATGAGTCGTAAAAGGTTTTCTGATCAAATTTGAATTCGCTTTTATTTAATTTGTTGTTAAAATTTCGATGAAAATGGAAAATACGGGTTTATTAGTGTAACAGGAAAAAGAAAATAATGTCTGTAACAATAAGTATTGAATACAAAACAAAGAGTATTTTCAGTAATTATTTTCAACCGAGGAAGGAAACACTGGCAAATCATAAAAAAATACGTTATAAACAAGACATGATGATGTTCCACGTCTTTCTCGAATCTACAAGTCTACAATCGTAGGCACGGCTTTTTATGTTATGTGTTGTACTCGTATGTATCAGAAACGTCTTAACATCGTAATTGCAAAAAAAATATCAGCCTCCCTTTACATTTGAGCCGAGTACGTACTGAAGTTTTCTGTGAGTCAACTGATTATTTTTTTGCGAATACGATGTTGGTCCCATGGAGAAAGTGGTTCCGTTTGATGGGCTGTACCATACACTTTAATATTATGACCATACCTTTTTGATACATGCTGTAGGTATAGCTATTATAAGTTGGATGTCATATGTGAACAATAAACCATTTCATTTAATATTTATGTTCTCATTACTGTGATAAAATCTATATCTACGCATCTAAGACATTTTTGTACACCACTTCATCCTTATTTTATTAACAATTTGAGTACAGATAAATATTGCCACCATAATTCTATTATCATTTTTACCTAAAGGTACCTTATGACTAGGCAATTTTTTTTTCCAAAAATTCTGAAACTTCCTCATCAGCCGACCCCAACATAATAAGTTGGAAAAAGGCTATTTTCCCAACTAAGTTGGGGTCGGCTTCCAGTCTAACCGCATGCAGCTGAATAGCAATACTTAAAAAAGTAGTTTAAAAAAATCTGAAACCTATTCTGAAAAAAAATATAACCTCTCAGACAAAACACAAACTTACCTTACCAAAACAATTGAGTGCCTTCAAAACCAGTATTCTAAGCCAAACAAACAAAAAATAATTATTCGTGTAGCTGGGATTGTAATAATTATAATAATTATAACAGTTGGCAGCACACATTGAATATTTTGTGCGAGGCAAGTCATTTATTATAAGCTTATTAGCGCCTCCCGACGGGAAAGTGCTCAAGATACGTTGTCTAGGGAACCAGAGAAAATGTGTGGAGGTACTGGATGTGTCATGTAGGTGCATATTGTAAGCATGTAGCTTCTATCTTGTTAAGTACTTGGTACTTATTGACAGGTCTACGTAGTCATCCCATACCTATCAACCCTGTAATTTGAAAACATTGTAAAAGCCAATTATTTTTAAAAGGGTAACCGGGGAGTTTCTTGCCGGCTCTTTGCCGTAGGAAACGAACAATTGGAACCGTGCCCCTAGCTTCTTACGTTTAATGTGTGTAGGTATTTATGGCGAAAAGTGTATATTTTGAATTTGAATTTGAATGCACTTCTGCGGTCAGGGCCTCATGTCTGCTATTACAATAGTGTCAGAATGGTCTATCATTGATTTCACAAGTTTGGTAATCTACTAATAGAATGGCGTCATTATGACTTTCCAACGGTCAACCACTGACACTCCATTGAAAGAAATAGCAGAATGGTAATCTCGAACATAATGACAAATGAAGGACTGACGTATGCGGTAATGAAAAAAAATTACTAAATGGTCATTTATGTAGTAGTTTTTCGAAAATCATTTCTACTAACTACGACAATGTCATTCTACCACGATTCTATTACGAGACCACTGACCGACCAATGATCGGCCATTATGAATTTTGCAGATTACGAACTTTTAGTAAAATGACAATGGGATCATGTTGGAATGACGAATTTATAAAAAATAGCAGACTTGGGGCCCTGATATAGTTTATAACTGTTGATATTATTTAATATCAACCATCGTGTTTTGTTACGTAAATTGTTCCTTTTATCAGTTTACTGGAGTAAACTAATGTCACAGAATACACTCCGCAAAATAATTTAAATAAATAGCAACTCTTGCTGCGACACAATAAAGTGCAATTCAGGTCGTACAGCGCTAATTGCTTACAGTTATATTCACCTAGAAATTGCCTCTCTTTCTATTGCGTAACTCATCTCTTCTGACTTCGTTAGGGTTGTTTTCTTTTAAAGAATAATTAATCTGAATATTTAATTACCAGATAGGTGCATAATACTGTACTTTTTTGAACAAATGACGTTTCAAACAAACCTAGGTTAGGTACTCACTTAGTAGAATGTATAGATCAGAAAATAAATTTAGCCTCAGCTCTTGGTCTATTTAATACTTTAATTTGCTTAGTCTCTATTATTTATTATTAAGTACCTGTGTAATTGGGCAAATAAAAAAGTATGTACGAGCACCCTTTGTCTACTAATCAAAATCATACATAATCAAAATCTTCCTCATAGATTCGTGATCTTACTACATAATATTTTGTTATAGTTAGTCATTAGTTTGTATGGTAGGTACCAATCAAAACAAAAATAAAATTTAATTAGGTACTTTCCTACCTATGTATTCCTATCAAAGCTCAACCTGATTATTATCCTTTTTATATTATGGTCCTAACTACTGGTGGTACTACTACTATACTATAATAAATATGGATGACATAAATAAAAATAACAATAGTAAACATTTGGTAGGTAGGTATCTACCTAATTACTAATTGCTTATATGTGGTCGATCATTTCTTTACCTTCCAATGTCCTTTGGTAGTGTGAAAAAGACGAGGTTCGGGTCCTTGTTATTATTTAAACAGCCGAATGCGATGCAATATGCTTTTGCCTTCTTTAGCGACGAACGGACGACGCGATGCGGCGCGTGAGTGAGTGTCGAAGAAACGTGCGACCTAGCCGGCCGGCGCACGGCCCCACTAAATTGGTCCCACTAAGAAGCGCCAGTATTGCCGTGTATCATAGGATAGGTATATTTTATGTTAAAACAAGAAATTTCACGCGGGGAAGAAGCTAGTTACTCAAAAAATCAAAAGTCACTTATTCAAACTATGCTGAGAATCAGCACTTTTTGAACGTCAAAATCACATAAGACTGTCCCCCCAAAACGCCCGCCCTTCACCACTTCCGAGTGCTTTAGCTGGGAAGAAGAAGTGGCGGAACAAACTCCCCAGCAGCACTGCTGTCTGTTCAGTTAGAAGAACTGGATTCTATACAGTAATAAGTAATTATCATTACGAAACACAAAAACATTTAAATTATTTGCCATAATAATGTCAGCTAGCACACGCCAATATTGAAAACTATACTCAAGCAGAAATAAATAATAAAAACGTAAACAGAACTTAATACATAATAAAATGCCTCCAGACATAAAGGGCGTGCCCGCTTACATATGCAATGCTGCATTATGTTTATATATGTAGCTGTAACTTGTAGCCACAAATGATAAACTAGGACCTTCGAAGTAAAATAAAGAAACAGTTAATTACTAATAACAATAACAAAACTATAGTCAGCAAGATGACTAATACTTATACTATTTATTACTGATTACTAATAAAATTAAATATATTATATTATATTTATTATTGATTACTAATAATTATAGTCATCGAAATTACAAAATAGCACAACGCAGATATGCAAAACTATTATTTTACAAGCAACTATTTTCGTAACATAAGCAAATAATTTTGTCTAATTACACCACAACCCATTCCAGTGAAAACAATTCTGGGTCTAGGTTTTAAATTACTCCGGGCGTGATTGTGAGCAGTTCACATATCGTTGTAATTTTAATTGGTCGAGACGGATGCCCGCCACGCCAACAAATTGGTCGGCTGGATGTTCTGCCTTGTTTATTATTGTTTTCGGCTTTCTATTGTGGGTCGGGGTTAGGATAAGAGGAAATTACACTGGGCTGCAAAGAAAGTGGGTGGGTTATAAAAAATTGCGATAACTTTTAAAATATTTTAGCAATCCATTTAAAATAAAAAGTTAATTAAAGTAAGTAATACGGGAAACCTTTTATTTCACTTTGGTGTTTGTATGAAAAACCATAAATAAAAAACAACGACGATTTTTAAAATTTTAACAATACGAAACCCTTTTTTTTTGCTTTTGTTCCTGTTTATAAATATGGCATTTCTTGTACAGAAATTTATTATACTGTCAAATTGAATTAAAAGTTAGTGACCTGTTTTTAATAAAATTGAATTTGACCCCCTTTTTTATGGTGGAAAATCATCAAATAACTTCTCCCGCTCTGGGTAGAGCGGAAGGGCGTGTCAGACTCTTACTGACTAAAACCCACCCATGTTCCTTCAGTTGCCTGTGTCAGGGGCCACTGTATCCCTCTCGGACTTGGCCGCAACCCTGGCAGGCATCGGCCCTATCTGACATCTCTTTGAGGCACGCGTGGAACACAGCGCGCTATCGACCCGGGCCTGGTCCTTATCGAACGGCGAGCTGCCCATTGCTCGCCGTTCGCAAGCCCGCGCCTGCGGTGGCCGGGAATCGGCTTGCGATTCCCAACGCCCAGGGCGTCTCCTGCGGCGGCTAGGGGCGTGAGGGCGCGAATTTTCCTCTCCCTCACGCGTTCCGCCTCCTCCTTCGCGAACATTACTGCTTCGCAAAAGGAGGTGACGGCTTTCCAAGCCCTCTCACTCCGTACCATACCCTGGACCAGGGCCTGACGTGAGAGATCGCCACCGCCAATCGCCTCAACGAGGACACGGCGGTGCTCCGCCCAAGCCGGGCAGACCTCCACCGTATGCTCCACCGTGTCCTCCGGGCGATCCACACAATGGTGACACCCGGGCGTTTCCTCCCGCCTTATCTGGAATAGGAACCTCCCGAAACAACCGTGTCCGGTGAGGACCTGCGTCAGGCGGAAGGTGAGGATGCCGTGGCGCCTCTCTAGCCACTCCTCAAAGAGAGGACTTATCGCCGCAATTGTGGTGTGCCCAGTGCTAGGTTGCGACAGTCGCACTTTCCATACCGCCCTGAGATCTCACGAGAGCTCTGTCCGCTGAACCGTGATTTCTCGCGGCAGCGGAGTTACGCCCCGGCGTTTCGCCTCCTCGAGCCACTCCCATATGTGCGCGAGGACTTTTGCCTTCAGACCCCATGGCGGTAATCCCGCAAAGAGGCTGAATTTGACCCCCTGACTAATGTAACAGAATTCTGACAATGCTGGAAGATGGTCGCAATCAGCGTTATATCTACAGCGATAACTGTTGGTGTATCGCTACCAACCGTTCATAGAGTGCCCCAGCGATTTGATGATCACTTTAACTGCAGAAAGATACGTAAATTAAATCTTCAATGAGTATGTTGACCCATTTTTAGTAAACACGGGCGAGATCGCTATCTTTATCCAAGATAACGCTCGTTCTCATACAGCTCAGATAGTGTTTGACTTCCTTGAAGACGTCGCTATCACACGCATGGAGTGGCCAGCACGCAGCCCAGACTTTAGCCCCGTCGAGCGTGTGAACTGCGGCGACATGTACGCCAATGAAATTCTCCTCCAATCACGCTTTGTGAACTGAAAGAAGCACTGATAGAGGAATGGGAGAATATTCCTCAGCATCAGCTCAGAAATCTGGTGGAAAGCATGCCAAACCGTATAACAGCTGTATTAACAGCTTGTGGTGGCAATACAGAATACAAAAATATGTAAAAATTGCATATTTGATATCGTAGCACATTTTTCGAAATCTAGTGAAAATGGTAATTTTTACTTAATTTTAATTTTCAAAATAAAATATCTTGAACTTTTATGTTATTTATTTAGGCACTATAAAATTGTCTTTGATACAGTCTGTTTTGCTTTCATAAAGCTAGCTCCAATATTAGAAAGTATTTTCGCTACAAAAGCCCAACCTCTTCCAATATCCGAGACCACAGGTAAATTATTTCTGATTAAAAGTTAATTGCTTCTCCATACCTCATTAAGTTCGTCAGCTGGCTGTCACGCAAGTTAAAAGAATCAATAAAAGTGGAAAATGGGTCACACCACACCATTAAAATATGAATATTTAAAACATTAACCATTATAATTTAAATATCAGAATATTGTTCCAGATATTGCACTTAATTTTGAACAGCTTTCTCTCCCTGCTTCCATTATATTTTGTTCTCCTAAGTAAAAATGCCCTTCACAACCCCTTTTCCAGGAACAGAGTTAATATTTTTCAATGAATTTTTCCATTATGAACTTCTCAGGAGCAGTCCGGAGATTGGATTTGAGCTCCATCTCAATAGACTTGTCCCCTCTATAACATGCGATTTAAAATAACTGGCCACTTGTGGGTGAAATGTGGTGTACATTTCTGCCAACTCCTTTGTGGATGCAGGCGTGATATTGATTGTGTTCCTCGCATCATCTTTTTTCGGCTTCCTGCCAAGTCACTATTGAGCGCGAGTACATTTTCACCAACCCGCACTGGGCCCGCGTTGTGGGCTACGGCCCTCTTCCTCTCACAGAGAGGTGGCCTGTGTCACAGCATTGGAAATATTATAGGTTTTACGCTTATGTTTACATTATCACGGACTGAGACTCGCTTTACCTACGCACCTTTGAAACTATTCCCACTATCCCTTTTCAAATTAAAACAAGGACCATTCTTCCTAAGCAAATTTACTCCATTCACACATCCACAAAAGTTATCACGAAATTCCATTACACCTTCCCAGAAGGTTCCATAAATAATAGGAATATTGATAGAATATGTATTATTTTGTTAGTGCCAGATATATCGTTATTCGTGGTTCAATTTTGTTTGGCACCCGTTTTGATGATATACACAAGTAATATTTGATCTATGTTTGTGTGTGTTGTACCTAGTTCTGGTGAATTTGGGTTCGTGTAAGTCTGGTGAGGTCGTGAATTTGTGTTGGGACACACAGATATGCCTAGAATGAGAAACTTGTTTGTCATCCTACGTTAAAGGTACCATCCAGATTTTTATTTTAGATTTTTATATTAGAATCACCACTGACCTTTTTTTTACCCTACCAATCGTCAGCTTTACACCGACTGCAAAACATATTATATTTCATACGTTTTGGTGTACTTACATTAAAGCATGTTTTGCCTTTCTATATGCCTGTTATTCACATTTTCTAGAATGAACGATGGATACTGTTAATACCTAGTACTTAAGTACTCGTAGTTTGGCAAATGATCTAATTTCTATAATTAATTTGATTATTATATAAGATAATATAATTAAATTGAATAAATTTGATGTTATTAGCAAATAAAAAGATTACACTCTCATTGCTGCCTAGCTTCTACATATTAAATTAGCAGCCTTTTTTTCGCCTATAATCACCATTTTTCCACTAATGCTGAATGCATTTAATCTTTGCTGTAAATCTCTACCATACTTAAAAGTTTCCTAGTCTTCCTAACCGCACGTAATTATGTAAGCGTCGAAGAGAACCTATACCTATAGAACCTTGAGCATCGTTAGTGCGCTTTGAGTCGTCACTTATTGTATTAACCACGTATAAAGAACTTCAAGAGAAAATATACCGTTTATGCCGTATTATTATAGAACATCTGGAAAAATCGTGGTATAAGTTATAAAACCAAAGCCCGATTGGTCAGAGCACTAGTTTTCCCGATTTTCCTCTAAGGATTTGAGACGTGGAAAATCAGAGAAAGACAGAGGATTTACGCATTCGAAATGTGGTGCTGGAGGCGGATGCTCCGAATACCATGGACTGCCAAACGCAAAAATGTGTCTGTCCATTCCCAACTCGATATCAAGACCCGAATGTCTACAGTTTGCCTACAGCGTATTTTGACATGTTTCGGCTACATAATGCGAAGAGGAGATAGCGACCTTGAAAAGCTGGTCATTGTTGGCAATACCGAGGGAACCACAGCACGAGGCCGGTCGCCAATAATTTGGTCTGACCAAGTAAATGAAGCTACGTCCTCAAGCAACTTCCAGCTGGTGGTGATAGCGACTTAGGACCAGAGTCGATGGAGGCAGATTGTCCGGTTAAAGGGGTCCAGTGACCACGATCCTCAGTAATAAGAGACCGATTGTAGAAGAAGAAGAAGACTATATACAAATTGTCCCCAATTTCAATAAAGAAGATGGTAACAAAGAGTTCCTACTGTTAACTTTAAAGTTTCAATCTCATGTACAAGTATTTTATTGTATAAAAACCAAACCCTCTGTGACAATATTAAGAAGACGTATATTGACAGAAGCGATTCAGTTACCATGACAAATTACAAAATTCATTGCATCGCCAATAAAATTTAAACAACACCACCAAAATCTAAATCTTTGTACCCCACACAGACCCTCTAAAATTCTCTATACCGTCCTAAAATTAACCGAAACGACGTGCACTAAAAATCTAAAACAGCAATGTCTCAACTATTCAGAGGCGGAGACGTATCACCCATTCCGTTCCCGCGTCTTTCAACTGAACTGTTTTATGGTACGAACGTGAGACCAAGGCTGATACTTAGCCAGTCGTAAATCCAGCCAGACGATATACCTAGTTTATGTACTTAAACTTTGTTATTTATTTGTGTATGTATTAACGGGTGTAGTGGCTTTTACAGGACGGGATGTTTGTGATTTTATGGCGGTCGAAAAACTAAGGGAGTTGCGATTTTAAATCAATTTTCTTAAAAGATATATCGTAAACATAGAATTGGAACAAAAGTCTTAAGCTTTCCTTCTCAACATCATAAAGGCACTTGTTAAAATGTAGAATCTTAAAAAGAGAAAGGTGTCTGAGATGGGAGGGTCGTGAGTTACAGATCACCCGCTCTCTTAGATAGGACTTGTTAATTTACCAAACGGTTAAAGTCAAGATATTTTATAAGAAAAGTTTGCAAGCAGTAGGTACTTACAGTTCCTACTACTAGTTAAAAATTCGGTTTTTTTTAAATTCAATAATGTCCCCAATGATGGGTAGGTAAATAGTAGCTCTGAATGAATATTGTGATGAATCATTTGTGTAATAATTTAAGGGATCTTCTTTTGGAGATTATAGCCCACTTGTACCACATATTACTATAATGCATTTAGCGATAAACTGAATGAATACATCATTTTACATTGTATCTGTCATCGTTAAACGATTCACAGAAACAGAGCTATGTTTAGCAGTAAACGTATAACGTTTTATAAAAAAAACTAATAAAAACCCTACGAACAAATACAAACTTGAACTAGAATTACTACATCCCAGACAAACTAGAACTGGAATTTTGATTACTACAACAGACGATAATAGATACAAATTAATTCCTAATTAGAGGAATGAAATACCTGAACATAGACGTAAACACAATGTAATCAGCTTTCAAATTATGATCTATGTAATTAATACCTGGAATACCTTCATTTGACAAGATGCCACTCAAATGGATGTGAGTGATAATATTGATCAAGTGTGTTTGAAAGGGATATTGTGTCAACATTGATTGGTGATAGGGACTTGATCTGGATAAGAAGCGGCTTCCGTCAGCTTTGCAGTGCATGTGTTAGATCTTAATACCTCGGAGTGAAGGAAGAACAAAACAAGAAAGTACGATCTAATTTTAATAAGACCGGTAGCAAGATCCTTTGACTTTTTATAAACATGAGATGCACCAAGCATGGTGATTCAATCAACTCAGCCTATCGCAGTCCACTGATAGACAAAGACCTCTCCCAGGCTGCGCCACAACATCCTGTCCTCCGCCTTCCGCATCCAGCCTGTCCCAACCACTTTCTTGAGGTCGTCGGTCCATCTAGCTGGGGCCCGCGTCTCACGCTACGCTTGCCGATACGCGGTCTCCACGCCAGAACTCGTCTGCTCCACGGTACATCGGTCCTTCGACAAACATGGCCAGCCCACTGCCACTTCAGCTTGCTTACTCTGCAAGCTATATCGGTAACTCCGCTTCTTTTCCGGACAATTTCATTTCTGATTTTATCTTTCAAAGAAACTGTGAGCATATCCCACTCCATAGCGTGCTGAGCGACCTTGAATTTGTAGACCAGCCCAACTGTCAGAGTCCACGTTTCGGCACCGTACGTCATAACGAGCAGGATGCACTGGTTGAAGACCTCAATCTTCAAACATGGCGATTTTGATAGACATAATACATTAATAAACTCACACCTTCCTCCCATGGGGGGTAGGCAGAAACTACAGAACGCCACCTGCTACGATCCATACGTATACTCCTTTTGCCTCGTAATATGATATGGATTATCGCTGGATTATGATAGACTAATAAGAAAAAAGGTGAACTTGAAATAATCATAAACGCTTGCTTGTATTCAATTCAACTCTTGAATCGAACAGGAAGCCCTTTGCTTGTCTTTATATATATTTGCCTGTATTGTGACTTTTATTTATTTATTAACGCGAATGTTACCTACAACTACCATTACAGATCTGCGATCCAATGCGATAGAGTGGCCCTACATGGTAAATCGTTAATCTACTGCATCCTATAAAATTACATACAATATCCTAAATCTTAACCAGTCCCATCTTATTTATTTATTTATCATCCTTACAACTATCATTACAGGCCTTACCCTAATGCGACAGTGTAATAAATCAACTTAAAATTAACTTATTTAACCTTACATACCTAACAACAAATAATATAACTTTTTACCTTAGATACATAACTAATATTTAATAAACAACTTACACCAGTCTACAATTTTACATCCAGACAACTCCCCACGCTGAACCAAATAAAATCTCCACGAGTTCCAATAATGTTAACAAAAATAAATTGACCTCCCAGCGAATCGTTTTTAAAATTGCCAGATTCTGCCTACCCAGCACGGTTCGCGGTGTGAAACGAAAAAATCGCCGGTAAAGCCGAAAGCCGACGGCTTCGATTTTATTCACCTTTTTGGATGGTTCCGAATCGACTGGAGCAGTTATTATTGTGTTTTATAGAGGAAAAGTAATAATGCTGATGCGATGACTGGGCGGTTTTGTTCGAGTATATTTTAGTTTATTTTTTTTGGAGGCGTACATTGTGAATTTACTCAGTGGAAGTTATGAAAAAGTGTCGCTAGCGGGAATAAGTAATAATCCTTATGTGTGACGTTTTATTAGAGAAGATGTAGGCAGTAGTTACTTCGTTCTGACTTTCGTGTAGGTGGCGATTTCTAAAAATAAGTAGAACACGATTTTATTAATTGACTTCAAAAAAGGATTGCTTACTTTTGGGAAATGCTAGATAAAAGAAAAAAACGGCCAAGTGTGAGTCGGACTCGCACACGAAGGTTTATAGGAACAATTTCTAGTGGATTACGGTTCAAAAGATACAGCCCTGTGACAGGCGGACTAGCGGAGGGACAGCGGAGCCTTAGTACGAGTAATAGGGTCCCGTTGGCACCTTTTGGTTACGGAATCCTAAAAATCAATGAAAATGGCTTTGCATTGACTTATGGTTAACCACTTTTTATAAACGTTCTGAACTTGCTTATACTTACCGTATTTCATCTAAATTCTTTCAAATTATTATGTAAAGTCGGTTGTGAAGACTTCAAACCTGTTTATTTTAAAATTATACATAAAACATATTTGAGACAATCACAACAAGCCCTTTCATTTGATAATGTCACTCACTTTTAAACTTTTGTTTTTAATTGTCTAGTTTGCCCCCCAAAAGTGACCCCCATATTCAAAATTAATTTACTAACATTACACGTCCGTGTTTCGATCACAGAAATTCATATGTGTACCAAATTTCAACTTAATCAGTCCAGTACATGCGCGGGCCTGCGGGCGGTGAGTAATGGGTAGCTCACCGTCGCGTCCGATCAGGACCAGGCCCGTGCCGGACAGCGCGTACGTGTTCCACGCGCGCCTCAAAGAGATGTCAGCATCGAAGAGGGGGCCCACTAGGGAACAAGCCTGCCGGGAAAGCGGGATCATCCATAAGGGGTACCGCTGACCCGGAACATAAAGGGCCAAGGAAGGAACACGGGTGGGTTTTAGTCAGTAAGAGTCTGACACTCCCTTCCGCTCCACCCAGAGCGGGAGGAGTTATTTGATGATTTCCCATTCTCAGAAAAAAAAAAAAAATCAGTCCAGTACATTCAAAGCAAATTGGCTGTGACAGACGGACAGACAGACAGAAATACGAGTGATCCTATAAGAGTTCCTTTTTTTCAGTAGGACGCACGGAACCCTAGCAGTTCTAAAACTACTTAATAGTTCCTGCAAAAGCACTCAGTTAATTCACAAATTAAGAAAATGGACTAAAGAGTAAAGAGGCTAGCGCTCCGGCTAATTCGATTCTAATCGTTCGAGTCCCATGAGATTGGGCTCGCGATTTTATGGTTGAAGAAGACTAAAGTAGTTAAAGGAAATTGATATACTTACTTAGTGGTATTTATTGTAAGATTGAACCGTAATACAAGTCAATAAAGTAACCTTTTCAATGTCGAAAGCAGGGGAAATCAACAAAATCATGCTCGGTAGACGGGTTGCTGATACCCGTTTAATAAAATTGCAGGTAAACCTGACTGCATCAGCTCCTTTATGTAATACAACTTGATTTTTGTGACACGTCATAAAGAGATACCTACCTATTGGTACTGTATACGTATCCAATTTTTTATTTTTTGAATTGGATCAAGATAAGACTTGTTTTTCCAAGTATCTTTATGTACAGAGAAATCCATACGGTTTTGAGTGCCTGATTGTAACAACCTTATTTCATATGAACTCGACTAGTCTAGGAAGAAGACGGCTCTTTGAAGATCGGTACAGCTGAAGTACCCGTACGTATCTTGATGTGAGAACCTGAACATCTTGAACGGGTACATATATTATATTTGTATATGACTCAAAGGTACAGTCTACAACACATCTGTGGTAACACTTGTAATACGAAAACCGCCCTAACTGATACAACATAACGGCGCTGTCAATGTCAACTGGTTACCACTGGTCTGCGGTTGACTGTACCCGTGAATTACTGTCAGAAGGAGATTAAACGTGACTCAAATTTTTTTGTCCTTCATCAGGTACTAAATCATCATCTCTTAAGTAGTCTATGGATTGAAGTAATGCTTGTTATTTGTTGCATTTTATTGACAGCAGTATTTTAGTTAATCTTTCTTGGTTCAAGAATTACAGGACACAAGCCAGCGCAAGTATAAACACTGTTTATCACCAGAAAAACCACTACAACCTATTTCAAACTCAGCCAAACTTCAACCACGAAGGTTCATTGTAAACTCCGTGGCATAAAAATTTTCATAATGCTGCCGGCAGCTGATGCAATATTAAATTTTAAATATCGAACGCTTGTGTCGCCCGACATTCAATTTGCCGCGAAATCTCTGTTCGGAGCCGCTGAACACAGGACACTAAAAATAACGGTTTTGATGGCGGCTGCAGGCGGACGATTTAAAAGATCGTAATGTACTTAATGGCGTTATACGGTTTTACTATTGTCTTGTGTGACGGTTATTTGAGTTTTAGGTATGAAATACGTGCTTTATATTCTTAGACGAGAATTGTAGCGATTGTTTTATAGATTATTAACATTAATTTGGTTATAACTTTGCGCAATTACAGAGGCTTTTCTGATTATTTAACACTCACATTCTGGTTTTAATGAGCTCATAACTTAGTGCCTAGTAGTAACAGTTGAACTCAAATCATAGCCAGAAATTTTTTTTCATCAAATAGATATAATTTCGTTTGTCCTAAGTGAAATTACAATTGATGATAGACAATAAATAAAATGTACGCCCAGAGCAACAGTAAATATTAGCGTCTTTATTATTCTTTTATAATAACAACAAGTATACAAAGTGGAGACGACAATATTATACAACAATAATTTAAACTTTGATATATAATGATGTTCCTAGTCTGCATACGAAAATACAATCAAATATATCCAATAGTTTAAGCACTATAGCTAGTCAAAGATTGGCAAAAAATTGTTTGATTGAAGAATTGTTTGAAAAAATTATTTTTAATTTAGTTTTTTTTTAAATGTTAAAATTAATTTGATAGTGTCAAAATGAAAACATTGGCGAAACTAATGACTTATTATTCATTAGTACTGCCAGTGTTTTCATTAATTATCGTATTGTGTCTCCACAGTGTAAATAATATTAAAAACCGTCGATTATAATTATATTTTTTCTTTGATAGTTTCATCGGCCTTACATTACTTTAGATCAATACATATTATTACGAATACGGAGCACTAGAGTACTAAGTGCTCACAAAACATCATAATAGTGTGCCTGTCATGAGCCTCGAGGCATATACATTATACATACAAGACGTATAATAAATGAGTGATGTAGGTACTGTCACTAACAAACATTTCATCAATTAAGGTTCCATGGCTCCAGGTAATGGCGAACACAGTTTTTAAACGAGCTTGAAAGCTTTTTAAAAGGCATCATATAGGGAAAATTGTTTTAAAAAGACAATGAATAAAGTGCCCTTTTTAAAGTTATAAAGTGGGAAATTGAATACAGTTTACATTTACTTAATATCTACCTGAAACTTATCTTCGTTTATAAGACTTAGCTGTTTTGTTAGTTTAAGTAATTTTTTACGTAAAGTTTTTGATATGTCTGGTAGAGAGTTTATTTTTAACCACTTATTAGATCAATCGGTTGGTTTGTTGAGAATCCCTTTAAGTTTCTCAATACGGAAATAAAATCAAAGAGCATTTTTGTCGTTGCCCACATAAAAGAGAGTACTGATCAAAATTCAAAAGAATTTCCCTCCAATAGAGATATTGTGGAAATACCTCATATTAAAATGTAATAAAATTCTCCATCGCTAATATAATTCTGTGGCGTGGACCGGGCCTAACGGTGGCAGTACATACGCTTGTCAATTCGCATCCAATGGGTATTATTGACTAAATTAAGTTTTGTAATGTAGTTCTTCTCCATAGGTACCTACTACGCTTTGGAATGGGGCAATTAGCTTCATATTTCTGACTGACCGACCACTTGACATTTCAAAAGTGCCTGTAAATGGTTTAATTGAAATAAATGCTTTGAGTTTGAGTTTGATCATAACTCTATTTGTAAGACCCTAATGTGCCATGTTTTAAAGCTTGACTATTCTTGCTTCGTGCTATTCTTTGGAGAGTTTCCTTCTGAAAACCATGTACGAAGCCTTTCGAAAAACTAACTCGAAGTGTATAAAACTGTGAGGTATTTCCAAAAAGGGAGCGCGTTTTATTTGACAAAGTCATTTAACAAATAGGGCAATGAACAAATCCTAGTTACACACCCTCAAAACTTAACCAATATTTACTAACCCGGCAATAACATCGATTAATATCTCCAACTTATTTTTAAAACACCATCATATTGCCCGAATGCCCTCACTATTTATGTCAACAAATTAAACAGGGTCGGCGGGCACGTACGCAATAAAGCTCCCTGTGTACACACAGCTCTCACAATACCCGCTGGCGGCGCCACCGTCTACCAATCGATAGACGGCCGGTTGCCTAGCAACGATCATTTTGCAAAATAAACAATCAGATTCGGGCCCCCGTCTAGAACAAATTTACTCAGTTATTTTATTACTTGTGTCAACATTTTAGATCGATATTATAAGATTATTTACTCGTTGAAGTACGGAGCATGTTTCTGTGATATATTTTTTGTTGGTGAGTGAGTGAAAATGCGCGAGAGGGTGTTGTTGCCACCGTGCCTTCCCGAGCTCTGCGGGAAGGACTTTCGACATTCTCTGAAGAAACCGAGTCCCAACTATCCTCATGGAAACAAGACAAAGAAACCCAGGACTGTCCCTGCGTTCACCATACAAGGTAAAATTACTTTTGTTTTTTTTTTTTTTTTATAAGAGCTATACCTACCGCTTTAGGCGAATGTTATATGCTACTAGACCGCTTTTACTTACTCATCCATATACCTACACAGTTTGCATGGGTATAGCGAAGGTTTCTAAGTAAATGGGATTACCTGCTCCTCAAAGCCCCCAGTACAATATTTGGTTAAAAATAACACCAGCAACAGTGTGCTAATCAATCACCTACCCTCATCTGTTGCTGAGCCATCCCTTCAGTTTTGAATTAAATAAGAGAGCCAATAGAATTGATTCTTAGAAACGTACGAATAATCTATTTAGGTGGTAGGTTACTGTGATGTTTTTAGTTGACTAGGAACTCATTTTCAATTATTATTACTGGAACATTAATACTTTATAGGTGTGTCTGTATTCAGATCTGGATATTGTTGCAACTGAAAGGTTTTTAGAAGAAAATGTCAAAACATGGTCTTTGTTCATCATGCGACGTAGTTAAATTTGAAGTTGATAATGTTTGAATCGGGCTGTAGCTAGTGCGCATTTACAATTATTCCTAGCAATAGATTTAGCTTCAGAACTTGGAGTCGATTTCTGAATCAACACGAGTGTTGCCCTATATTTTATAACTACTCGTTACAAAATATAGGTTTGGTTCATTCAAACCGCGTGTCTGCCACGAGGAAACAAATTCCACCAACGCTTCACAAAGTTCCGTACAAAAGCTTTAAATCGTAAAAAACTCTTTTTTATTGGATGACAGCCTCCCTAAACATAAGCTGTAAACAAACAGGACTCAATCCCTGTAAACTAGGCATTACAGAACTCTAATTCTGTTCTTTGTTGAACAAAGAAAGAAAAATGCGGTGAAGCGTTTACCTATTTGGGGAATGCATATTGTAGATTTGCCGAAACTGGACTCTCTCATCCCAGTCTGAAATCATACACTACAATGTATATATCCCGGTTCTGTACGTCCCTAATTCAGGTGTTTCCTACAACTTTGATGACGTCGTCGTGAATAGAAACTGGACTATATTTTGAATAAATATGTTTTGATGTAGAACTTTGTAACATACTTTCGTATCGCTCTTTTCCAGCCTTGCAAAAGAATACCAGAGTGCAGCCGCCACCGAAATGCGGCGTGTTCGACCCCCTGCCTCCTCGACCGACCATGTTCAGGAAGTGCTATCAACGCGGAGAGTTTCCCGTATGCATCGAGTTCACTAACTTCGGCAAGCGGTTAGCTTGGAAGGTGAGTACTTATATTTTTCTTAAAGTGTAGTAACTCATGTTTGTGGTGCAAGTGGTGAGACCTAAATAAGTCATTTCGAATATCTTCGGATAAGATAATTTCATCCAGCTTTATCAAACACCTGAATTTGACAAAGCTACCTGTGTATACCCGAATGCGAGCTAACGACCAAGTGTAAATTTAGTCTTGTCTGTTTTGACGAAGGGCTTTTGATGCTGTATGAGCTCGTAGCTACGTCTTCTCAGATCGCTACGAAAGTTGCTACGGCCTACGAAATTACTTTCAAAAACAGAATAAGTTTTTCTTTTCTTTTTTGTTCTCTAAGAACTGTTTGCTTTTGGAACTATATATAGGTAGTCAAGTTCAGTGTTCTCTCCGGAAGCGTAACCAGGTCGCCTAGTTATGTCAGTTAGGAACGATACCTGAGTATTCCGGTACTTATCATAAATGCGCATTGGTGGTCGCCTACGCTAGCCTCACAAACATACAAACTCATAACCTATTTTCGTGGCACAAAAAAATATAGAAAAACAAGGTTTTGATCAATGACGTTCTTTGCCAAGTCGAGTTGGTTTCAAACATTCATGGATAGAAAAGAGAATTCTATATATTTTACTAATAAAATGAATCATGTTGAACGCCCATTGTGTCACCCTATGTAAAACTTCTACATTAATAGCTGTAACTTTTATGGTGTAAATAATAATAAAGAGTATTCTGTTATATTCCATGTTGTCGGAATAAATAAATTCTAACTAATATTATAAATTCGAAAGTAAGTTTTTTGTTTTTTCGCTTTCACGCCAAAACAAGTAAACGGATTAGGATAAAATTTAGCACATAGGTAGGCCATGACCTAGGTAAGGATACGGGCTACTTTTCATCATGGGTCACAGACCAAGTCACGGACAACTGCTAATTAGTCATCATCATTAGCCTATAATGTTTCCACTGCTGGGACACAGGCCTCCTCTCGGTGAGAGGAGTGGGCCGTAATCCACCACGCGGGCCCAGTGCGTGTTGGTAGATGTCACATGTCTCTCGAATTTTTGGTTCTTGGACATCGATTTCCTCTCGATATTTTCTTTCACCGTTTTGAGCTAGCTAGCAGCTAGTTAGTAATAAATAATAAATAAATAAACTCAGATATCGAAACAAATACATATTGGAATTACATCTGTTTAGCTTAAACTCACTCGATCCGTATCTTCTCAACAAACTCAGTAGAAAAATATCATAATTTTATAAGAACTTATTTTTATCCGATAAGAAGTTAGGTAGGTACATCAAGCTTTTCTAAAGTAACGGAGTAAGCTCAGGTATGATATTTATACCACTTTTAATAAGACACATTCTTTGAGTCTTTAATTTCTGATTCTTGGAAATATACTACATACATAGTATGGTGGATACGGTATATTTTGCAGCTTAAGGAATATGGAATTTAATCAATTTTACGCTCTATTTATATGAGCGAATGGGAAAATGAAGTAAGCCCTAGATTTATTGGATAGGTATAATATATTCAGCTTGGTGGAAAGTGGCCCAGAATATCCATTTATAGGTAACTCTCAGGTTGTAATAAAATTAAGTGGTAAGTTATTATTAGAATCGTAGATAAATCCTTGTAAGTAAATTGCTTAGTACCTTGGTGAGCATCGTTTACATTCTTGAGGCGCTAGGTTAAAATCATTAGTTTATGGTGTCAAATGTATAAAGTTCTATCTGCGTTTAAGTTTTGGAAATAGCTTTTGAGGTGATGTATCAAATAATTCTAGGAAAACTTCAATTCATTACACAGTTTTTTTTTAATATAACATTGCCCCACACTAGAAATTTCTCCTGTATCGTGGGTGCGTTTACAAACATTTAAACTCACATACACAAACAGCCAGACCCGGAACAACTAGTTGGATGACAAAAGTCCATCAAGTTTCATTTGATCAAATACCGTGTTAGAAAACCTATTTATCTAAGTCATTAGTATATTTTAGGCAAAGGTACCACCACAGTACCTATATGACATCACAGTTCGCCCTTTATGTTCAAGTGCCATGCACACACACACACACACAGGGCGATCCAATTGCCATTAATCGGGCACAAATCCAGACTTCGGTTCATCTCTGCCTATCCTTTTGAGGATAACAGGCGTGATGTTATAATGCCCTTATCATTATGATGATTTGTTATGTGAGATTATTTTATAAATAATGTATTCCTCCTTTCTTTGTTTCTCTAGGTGCCGATAGAAAAACTGGACTTCCACCACTACCTGCCGATGTTCTTCGACGGCCTGTCTGAGGGCGCCTACCCTTACAACTTCATTGTGGAAAGAGGCATCCATGACCTGATCACCAAGGGATCCTACAAGGTCTTGCCTGTGGTGCCTCAACTTATCATCCCGATAAAAAGTAAGTTTTTTTTATTAAGTCCAAGCCTTCTTCAGGTTCAGAAATATAAAGCTGCTTGTCTATGCCGTATCGTTTGTGTTTTAAGCGGCCACTGTGGTATTGTATCAAAATAATGGGTAGTGGGCTGCCTAGCAGGATAATAAAAAAAATGTACTGCGATCACCGGTCCATGTGTGAACTTAATTTTCTATAGACCTGTAAACCAGCGACCAGTGACCTGTAAGGCATTTATCTGATCATCAAAGCCATTTTCTTTTTCAATTTAGAAAGTGTCCTAACAACAATATGTTTATGTTGTGGTAATACAAAATAATGGCTCATGTTAAAGCAGTACCTACCTACTACACATCTACTCTTCCCTATCCGGTACAGCCTAGGAAATATACTGCACCCAGATAATAACTTATAACCATTTTCAGCGCTACAGAGCACTCTCGTTTGAGTGTAATTTCCAGTGCGTTCTAAACGAAACTTCTGGTGCATGACATTACATTTTTCATACTAAATTTTCTAGTCTGCATTAATTCTTAAAAATTGCCTTCTAAGGCTTGCATGATCAGGTTCACTTTAACGGAGTTAGTTTTATGAGCAATCTTTTCGATGTAAGGATATTAAAAAGCATGATATTGTCTTCTAAGTATTGCGGAAAATCTGCCTTAAAGTTCCATGGCTTAATCTTCTGAGTGATTTAAGATGTTGATCTAACAATGGCGGTGGGACATTATGTAGGAATGAAAAACATTTATTTGTTTGTTAACTTCTTTATTATATTCTGTTTATTTGCACAAACAAGGTATTTACATGTTACTATAAGCTTAGCCTATTCCTAGTCTTCAACTGTGTTAATATTGTGCAATAAATAAATAAACAAAGATGAACTTAAATTAAATCTGGTAGACTAATATTCCTACTGATAGGTAATATCATACTGTGAAAAGCTTTTCATTATGAATATTGGGGTAGTTGTAATAGCTAGAAGGTTATTCTTACCAATGTATTTTCATCAATGTCGTTTTCTTAGGTTGACCTTAATTAATATCAATTGCCAAAGAGCAGAGAAAGCTTGTTGATCAATAGTAATATTCATCTGCTTATAAAAAAAATATTATCATAAATTACATCATTATCTCTTTTATTCTCAGACGCCCTTGCAACGAAACGTCCTGCAGTGATCTGTCACGCACTCATATGCATCAAAATGCTGGTATGTGGCTGTGAGAGAGTCGGTGAAGCCCTCGTGCCCTATTACCGGCAGATACTGCCCACACTCAACTTGTTCAAGGATAAGAACCGTGAGTTGTAACATTATTTTTTTATGAATTTTCTAAGATTTACATAATAATATTTATTTGGTACTGCCGTCTCCTGTGTCAAAAATCGAGAGGCTGCCATCATGACTTTGAATGCAAAAGTAATCAAAACAGTAGTTATATTATTATGGTATAACATCCATACACAATTATTGGACAGTCCACTTTTTCCGACTAGATATAAAAAGAGAAACGAGACGCAGCCTCAAAAAACCCAATTAAAAATCTGTAACACGATACAGAGACAACGACGCAGACGAGCCACAATTTGGACCTTAATAAACCTCATATATTTGTTAAAACACTGGGGACTTTGTTAATGACGGACAATTTACAAAGCATTAGCTTCAGGTAGGAGTGTAGGACGCAAAAACGACGCGCCACAACTATTCGTTGACGGGAGTAATGGCGTCTAGTTTTGTTCACTAGCAACAGTTTTGTCGTAGAAAATAATAACGTTTTTTTTTATTTAACCTATTGTAGTCGGTTATGGTGACTTTGTTGCTGGTATTATGTCTGTAGTTTTAAAACAACGATGGCTTTATTTAACCCTAAAATGAACAGATTGGTGAAAAATTGCGCTACCGCAAAAAGGTATTCATTCGATTCTTTTCTTTAATTAAGCTCTGTAGGCACTTTTAAAAATCATGAAGTATCTTAAATTCCTACCCGTAATAATCCAAATAATATCAAATCAAAATATTTTATTTCACATAAACCTACATGGGCACTTCTGAAACGTCAGAAGCTAGGTGCACGGTTCCAATTGGTCGTTTCCTGTGGAGAAAAGCCGGCAAGAAACTCCACGGTTAATCTTTTAAAAATAATTGGGTTTTACAATGTTTTTAAATTACAGTGTTTATAGGTATGGGAGGACAGTGTAGGCCTGTCAAACAGGTTCCTGGTACTTAACACGATAAAAATGGTCTACAAATCTTAAGTTGACAAGTTATGCCTACAACGTTCTCACATTCACAAAATACAACGAATCTATATATAACGCAGTCACAGATACCAACACATCAAACTAGCAAGTTAAACAATAAAAACTGGAAACGCGGAACTCGGTAACAATGCGGCGTTGACACCAGTGAGAGGGCAAAGTCGACGCGCCAAACGCCCGAAACGCCCCAAACGCCCCGAATTTCACAGCCACATGTAATTAATCTACCCCGGATGCCCCGACAAGTCTATTAGGCTGAAAACAATATCTTCTCAGCCCTCCACGTGTCAATTATGAGGTGAAAATGATTGATGACGTCATTGACGCCAATCGGGCGTAGTGACGTAATTAGGTTTTGAAATTCGAAGCTTGTGTGAAAAAGTAGGTCGCTTGTTTTTTTTTTAAACTCGTGTGATGTTGCCATTTAGTTGGAACATTGACTGAGCTTTGATTGAGCAAATACTGTGGGTGACTTGTGTTTTTTTTTCTGTTCAACCCTAGCTTTTTCGC
This sequence comes from Brachylomia viminalis, assembly GCA_937001585.2. Taxonomy (NCBI): domain Eukaryota; kingdom Metazoa; phylum Arthropoda; class Insecta; order Lepidoptera; family Noctuidae; genus Brachylomia; species Brachylomia viminalis. The sequence goes on along the minus strand of OW443302.2, from coordinate 3,269,848 downwards.
ATTGAAATCTTGTGTTGCACTTGATATATTGTGTGTGGTGTATCTCGTAGTAGATATAATCTTTTATTTTACTATAAGTAACATGGCACAACCTATCTTCTGAATTGAAGATCTTATAGTGTAAAGAAAAAGTTGAACTTTCCTTAATTGGATCACTCCTCTATCTAAAGAATCCAATTTACATCAGCGAATGGTATGCGTTCATTACAGACTAGAAACTACAAGAGCTATTACAAATTACGGCAATCTAAATTGATCGTAGTATACCTATGTCAATATTTATTCAACAATTTTTGCAACCTATTAGAATAAATATTGGCTATAGGTATTCCCAATATACGGCCAACTAATTTATAGATGGGTTGGCACCAACATTTTGATACTTGAGTTGAACCTTTATTAAAAAAAACCTTTTTGTACAATTTATAATAACAATAATAATATTTTTATTTGCATCATATAAGTACAACCATATAATTGACATTTGGTAGGTAGACACTACAAACTCAATTAAATAGGTTCCTGCGCTTAAATACTAGCCAATAATAATGATATTATTTATTTATTTATTTTATTTATATTGACATGTAAGTATCTTATAAACTAAGCCCCAAAAAACCGTAGTCGTGGTTTGACTGTGAGGTCGGTGAATCTCTTATACATTCAATTAACTTCGTACTAAAAACTAATGACTTATTATTTATTATTACTTCTTCATGTAGGTAGCACTTTAACATATTCTTAAATAATATTTTTTAAATTTATTTTTAAACCTATTTTTGTTCATTTCACTCCGTATGTCTTCATCATGTGTTCTCATATTGTGTTCAATAGATATGGTATTAGTTTTTTTAGGGTTCTGTCACCATAGTAATTAGCGACTCTGGATACATTTTTGCCAGCACTCAATGATAAATGATTTTATTTCTGTAAGTAGGTTTGAACAAACACTTTTACACGTCAATCATATTTTTTTTTAAACTAGATGGGGTCGGCGTTTCCTATCTGACTACTCTGAGAAGAAAGGCCGAAACAAACTCAGAGGTCACAGTCTCTTTTAATGTCCAGACAAAATCTTGGTCAGGTCATGTGAAAGCTATGTAGATCGGTGTCTGCAATGGTCTTTTGAGGAAAGAACCACACAGATTGAGTGGACCTGTCCAGTCAGTGCACGCAATTGTCAGTAATCGTGCAGCTCAACTTAGACTCAAGCCGTCTTATTACAAAACACGATCTAACTTTAGCCCCAACCTACACATTCGATTTAGTTTTTGTATTTGGAACTTTATGCCGACTTTAGTAAAGTTCTTAATACAAAATTGACAATCTAAGACCGGACTAAGTTGACAGTTTTGTAAAAGGAACTGTATTTCGATTTCAGTTATGTTCTTATTTCAAAAACAGGCTCGATGGCTTAAACCATGTCAAAAGAAAAACCTTGTTTTGTAATAAGGCCGAAGGAGCTCAACGATTCGACGAACAATGATGATGAAAATGATGGTGTGTTATGGTTATTGATTACTTACATGAGTTAGGTTATGCTCTTGGGCACCATGGTGGTTAACTGCTAAAAGATACTTATGTTTGTAACTAATCGGAAGAATTTTACATATTTTAAACAGTTTTTAGTTTTTTGAGTAACAAGTAGCTTCAAGAATCATATGTAATAAATATCACATGTTTCTTCTTTTTTTAAATTTTCTTTTTATTTATTATATTTCTCACCTTTCTAACGTCTTAAAGATGTTGTTAGGTACTTACGTTACATGATAATCATTCAGCACGTATTTAAGCACTAATCACTCAGAAACAATTACATTCGATATTGTTATTTAGGTTGTAGCATTCGATTCACACTGTCCTCCGTACTAGTCGAAACTGTATCACGGTAGGACAGTCTTCCTCTTACTCAATTAACCAGTTCTAAATACAAATAGTATACCAATATTATTTCACAGTATATTATTTTAGTATCTATGATATTACGTTCCAATGCAAAATGTATTAACGTTAAAAAAAACGATAAATATATTTTCAAAAGCGTAAGCGTTGAGAACGTGAAATAGCTACCGTACACGTAATCAAATACGCCAGTTTTAGTAAAACACAAATACGTTAGTATAGTAAATTCATATAACACGTCAATTTCAATTCTGAATAGCTACAAAAAATAAATCCCAACATTTTGTGGTTAACTTCGCTTGTACGAACTTTTTTCCGATATTTTAATTATAACTAGCGAGCTGTCACCGACTTTGCACGCGTTAAATTAATATACCAGAACCTCCTTTAATTTTTTGAAGTGATTTTAATAATGGTCAATACCAATTCAGCTAGTGTTTTTTCCACATTGATCAAAATCTATGCTCAATACTCAATGTATTTATTGCTTCTACAATGAGAACTTAAATGATGGGTTTTACAAAGATGATCATTGTGAATCGGGCACAGCAAAGTAGAAGAGCGGAAGAGGGCTTTATTTGATAACTTAGTTGTTATACTATATATTATTTAAGTAATTATAAACTATTGGCAGATGGAAACGTACTTTTAGCCATTTTCATAAAGCTACATTATTACGAACGTGTTTACGTCGTCGCTCGTTGTTTGCCGAGAAACGCATACCATGTAATCAATTTGTACCAGCCGTCTCGCGCAATGACGTCGAAGTCAATTGAACTGTTGAACGCAAAGCCTGTGTGTTCGAGATGTTCGGGCTATGAGAGTTGGACAAAGACGTCACCGGTCAGATTCTAGCATTGTCTACACGGAACAAGCTGCATCGAAAGTCATTCAATACGCAGATTGGCACTTTCTTAAAGAGAATGGCAAAGCTAATAAGATTGTAGGACTTGCAGAGCTTACGTAGTATACTCGTATTTGCGCTACTAAAACGTATTTCATGACGCTTCCAGATTTAATCAATCAATCATTTATATGAAACGAATGTAGATTACATTAAATACAGATGGCGTAGATAGGAGTGAGCCATGGACATTCTGCCTGGAAATAAGCACGCAAAATTTATAAACATTTGTTAAGAAGCTATCCAGAAGTTAAATTACAAATTAAAATGTCACAGAATTATTACAAATAAACATACATAAATTTTATTAATATTGAAAAATGTCAAATCAAAATGTTACTATAAAATAAAATTTTAAATAAATGTATAATATGTCCATATGTTCAAGAAAATATTTACTATACACATTGATAATTAAAAAGTATTGTCCATTAAAAAAATATTAATCGAATAATAACATTTTTCTATTAGGAAGGCTACTAATTTCTTTTTAAAGTATTTAATTGTATCATTTTTCATTACATCTAGCAATTTATTGGACCCATACAAATAACACTTTTACTTTTGGAAACATTTTTATTAAGCCATAATTAGTTACATAATCTTTAACTATGATTTAGAGCATCAATGGGTAGGCTCGCACAAGGTGACTGAAACTGGTGATGGTCGTGAGAATCCTCCGGATGGGAGAAGAACAAGGTTGGTCGTTTTAGTGACGCTTGCAGGAGACCTCTATCAAGAAATGGACGTCTTTTATCTTTCCTAATATTTATTTGTTAACGTCTTGTTATTTTTTCCAAGGTAACATCGGTTCCGGCATAGACCACTCGACAACGCGAGGAGAGAATGTCGCAGATCTCATTGAAAGCACTCTTCAACTATTGGAGAGATACGGAGGGCCGGACGCATTCATCAACATAAAGTACATGATACCAACATACGAATCGGCTATTCTTAATTAACTTTAAAATCTAGTTTGCACGATTTTCAAATCCAACATATTTCAAAATAAGTTCAACATGTTGTTTTTATGACATCAATCATCATTATGCCAAGAATTTTCCAAATTATGTTGGGATCGGTTCCCCGTCTAACTGGATGCAGCTGAATATCAGTATTTTACATGGAACGATATCCGATCTAATCTCCACAATATAATTACTGTTATGGATAATGTTGAACTTTATGTTGAATTTGAACTTTTATTTTTAATCAATTATTTTCTGAGTTTAATACTCAATTTGTAATCTACTCATTTTTATGTAGGTATTGGCACTCAATGTATTAATCAGGTAGGTACTTAGATTTTATATAATTTTTATACTGTAGGCCTTTAAAATATTTATTGTGACATTAAATTCGAGTGCAATTGTAGCTTAAACAAAATATATTTGACTTAAAAAGTTGTATTATCTTTAGAAGTAAGATAATTGTTTATGCGTGGTTTTAAGATAAAGGAGCGGCGTACCGTGACCAAATTCAAATACCACGCGTTTTCAATTAATGTTCAACATATTTCAGCTTCAACATAAACATTTTTCAATTGTGTCGGTGTCTTTAGAAACTTAGAATAAAAGCAATGTATATTAAAATTAAGTGTTATTCAAATAGTCACTATTGTGTTTATTATATTCTATTCAATTGTTAATTTTTGTAATTAAATTTATTGCGGCCTTCGTAAGTCTCAGTTGGTTTTGTTCAAGTTTATATTAGTTTGTTGTTACGTAATTTTAAGTTTTGATAAATAAATTCTGCGTAATATTTCTGTTTATTTGCTCTTTGAAGGAGTAAGCCTATAAATGTCTTAGTTTTGCGTACCTGTGTGGAATAATGGCGAAAAGATGAAATTATTCATTCAAATTAACAAACAGTCTTTGTCTTTCCTCGCCATAATGAATATAGCACTTTGCTCAAAACAAAAAAAAACATTCAACTAAAATCATCACAGGCACAATGTGAACAAACACTGATTACTGAATAATAATAATAATACATTTATTTATTCAGATAACTTTGATCCATACATGAGACAAAAAAAAAATGCATAAATAAACATAAATGCGAGCACTGACTGGACAAGTCCACTCAAACCTGTGTGGATCTTTCCACAAAAGATCCATCCTCATTGCATCTCGGACACTACTTCTGCATGGTCCTCGTATCACTATCAAAGTCAAAGATCTTTATTGTGACACAGTGGTTGTTATTTTATTTTTTTTAAAACGTTGCCCCACACTAGGAATTTCTCCAGTATTGTGGGTGAGTTTACAAACATTTATTATGTCATGTATTAGGGGTTAAAGTATAAAATTGCCGATTTATACTGAAATGTTAATTTTTTTTTTAATTTAACATATTTATTTAATCAAAATAATTACCATTATTATCTATTATACATTACTGCCATCTAATAGGAAGGTCATTTATGCCTTTGCGATAGAACTCTAGTTAGATTCGACAAACTGTGTGAAAGCATTTTGTACTGCCTCCTGAGAAGAAAACTTTCTATCACGTAGACAATTGTCCAAATCACGAAAAAGATGGTAGTCCGTTGGAGAAAGGTCTGGCGAATACGGAGGGTGACGAATGGTTTCTAATTGCAGTTCCTGTAGAGTTAAAACGGTTTCTCGTGCTCTATGAGGTCCCGCGTTATCATGGAGCAATAATGGTGAAGATCGATTCATGAGTCGGGGCGGTTTCACTGCCAGTTTTGCTATCATTGTTCGGAGTTCGGCACAGTAGACATCTGCCGTTATTGCTTGACCAGGTTGGAGAAAGCTATAGTGAATACCACCATGCTGAGACCACCAAACAGTTACCATTACCTTTTTATTGGTAAGCTTTGCTTTAGGACGTTGTTGCGGCGTTTGACCTGGGTTTAGCCATTGCATTTTTCGCTTACGGTTATCGTTTAGAATCCACTTTTCATCACATGTCACATTTCGATCCAATATTCCTTCATTTCTGTATCGATTCAACAAGGCAACACAAATTTCAACACGCTTTCTTTCTGCAGATCAGTCAAATCATGAGGCACCCATTTCTCATATTTTTTTATTTTATTGATTTGACGCAAATGAGTCAATATTATTGGTAAGGTAACGTTAAGCCATGTCGCTAATTCCTGGGTAGTTTGGTTCGGATCGGCTTCCACCATCTCTTTCGGATCATTGTTATTCACCTGTGTGGGCGGTCTTCCACGTGGTTCGTTCTTCAAATCAAAGTTTCCATCAGCAAGCTCAAGCATTTAAACCAAAATAGCACGGTGCGTTCATTAGCAGTCTCCTCTCAAACGCAACATTGATATTGCGAGCTGTTTCTGCCGCGTTAGTTCCGCGTTGGAACTATTCAAAAATGACTCGAATTTTCGAAGTATCCATCTTTCTTGTCTAAGCTGAATAAAAAAAACAACTGAAGATCGATAATCAAATGTTGCACGTTTTTTAAAAGAAAAACTTCATAGGTGCCATGTAAAAAAAGTTTTATTCAAAAATTTCAAACCATGAACGTTCTATGTCAATTCGAAGTACCTAATACAATAAAACGGCAATTTCATACTTTAACCCCTATTATTATACATATACGAGTATTATTGCCTGATCAAGATTATTTCTGGACTTTAAAAGAGACTGTGGCCTCTGAGTTTGTTTAGGTCTTTCTTTTCTGGAGTAGTCGGATAGGAAACACCAAACTAACCTAGTTTTAAACATTATTTATTTTTGACGTGTAAAAGAGTTTTTGAACCAATTTGAATCATCAGCATCATCATAATTTATCAACATTATAAATATTTATGTTGTATATTGACCACAACACGATATTAACCCGAATCGTTTTAGGCACCAATTATAATACATCGATAAAGTGATACCTCTGGGAGGTCACAGTCAATATTTAGATCAGCCGGGCAAACCAATTTACAATCTGCGAACCCGAATACAGGGTGCTATGTATGCATGCAATTTGCATGCTCTGCTTCTGTTTGGGTTAAACCAGACGCAACGTATGCATGTAAGTGATGTCAGGTCATGTCTATGCTTTGATTTGAATTTGATGGAGCCTTGGTTTCTGGTGGAAGTTATTAAGGTGTTTGAGTTGTGAGTACAGTAACAGCACGTATGTATGTTTAAGCGATACAGATTTTTGAAAGTGTAAATTAGTTAATCACCATGAATTTTTTGAATAACTGTTCTATTGCCAAAATGTTTCATACCTGCACTTGATACAGAGTGGACATTGCCAGATTCACACAATACTGCTTACTTCTTATAAAAAAAAAAACATATATGCATTAAGTTTACGTTAGCTCACGCTAGACAGATGAAAACTAATGATAAAAATAACACCACTGACTACCTGCAGTATTGTCTCTCCTTCTCCCTTTAATCCATCTAACGGTTGTCTATAAAAGATAAGATAAGACCGCCCATTATGTCACCCTATTTAAAATATCTACACTTATATCTGTAAATTTTTGGTGTACATAATAAAGTATTGTATTCTAATGTAATGATAAAGAGCGAAGAATTGAATCTTGGAGATAGCACAGTATTCTTGGGCTTAACTTTGGATGCTAAGCTTCAGTGGAGCCCACGTATAGATAAATTGGTAAAAAAGCTAAGCTCCGCAGTATTATAGGCTGGTAGAAAAATTCGTTATTTAACTGACATAGAGGCAGCCTGTTTAGCTATTTTCATATTGTAACGTCCTACGGTATTCTGTTGTGGGGAAATGCCGCTTACATTCAGACTATCTTCGTTTTGCAGAAAAAGCTGTTCGATCAATTTATAAATTAAGTCCGAGACACTCTCTCCGAGAGAATTTTAAGAAGATTTATGTAAATCTGTGCCTTCTCAGTATATTTTTGAAACATTTTTATATGCCCATAAAAATATAAGATTGTTTAAAAAATACAGTGATATCCATAATATAAATACTAGGAACAAACACAAATTTGTTGTACATACAACAAGGCTCAAAAAATTTGTGGCTCGTCCAGAAAGCCTTTTATACCGTTAAAGAGTATTGACGACAACAAGGCTAGGGATTGAGTTGTTCCAATTTCTGCATACTGAATGTGGTTTTTTTTTTGCTATTTATTATATATCTTTTTTATTTTACTTTCACTTTGATATTTGATGATTATTATATACACAATTGCATTAATATGTAGTTTGTGAAGTATCATAGATTAGTATTTGAATTATTGTGAATGTGAGGACCACGTGGGGGTCATATTTGATTATTTTTTGTTTTCACTCACTCGGTTAGTTTTAATGATAATCTGGCAGTTTAAGTACTTTATTTATTTATTTATATATTCTATATTGTACACCACAAAAAACATAACAACAAAAATTAAACTGAACACTACTTACTACTTACTTGGCTTTATGTGGCCTACCCTAATGTCCTTTCTTTGGTATTGTTCGTCGGGCTGTTTAACTCCTGTTCTTAGTTGATCTGCACGATTACTAAAAAATGCGAGCACTGACTGGACAGGTCTACTCAAATCTGTATGGTTCTTTCCTCAAAATACCATTGCAGACACCAATCTACATAGTCTTGACATGATCTGACCAAGATTACGTCTGGACTTTAAAAGAGACCGTACACCCTCTGAGTTTGTTTCGCCCTTTCTTCTCAGAGTAGTCAGATAGTAAATGCCCACGTCATCTAGTTTTTAAAATATGATTGAGGTGTAAATATAATTTATCATTAATTATGCTAAAGCTTGTATTAGCTATTTTAATTACCTATTTATTAATGAATTATGGCACTCCAACTACTTTTAAAGCGTAGGTTAACAACCCTCAAAGGGCCAAAAAGACAGCTTTTTACTAAAGGTAAAAGTAAAAACAAACGATTGGATCATTGAGTTCCCTTCAAAATGGTTGAGCTGAATGGTGCTGATCCATACGTCATGTTCGTGAACGGGCGCCGTCAGTAGGCACTGGTCATTTCTTAGCTGCCACGGCTTATTTTAATTCCATAATTGTTTTTATCTTTTTATTACGGACGCTTTTAACGTGCACGTTTTTCTACATCGTTCTCACATGTATAATTACAACATGAATGATGTAACCACTCTATTGTAACAATATTTTGATTTAAAAGAGTGTCCATGGAGTTTCTTGCCCGTTCTTCTCCATAGGTACCTACTACGCTTTGGAATGGGCAACTAGCTTCATCTTTCTGACTGACCGACCCCTTGACAATTCAAAAGTGCCTGTAATTGGTTTATTTGAAATAAATGCTTTGAGTTTGAGTTTGAAACATTACATACTAACTGTAGTGTGAGGACCCACCATACCATTGACCATACACCTGATGGTATGGTGGGTCTAAAACTATACCACTGAGAAAATTACTTGGTGAAACATTTGGGTTAGGTTAGGTTAGAACTGTGACTATTAAAGATCCTTGTAGTCCACAACACAATTTTTTCTCCGTGGTATAGTTTTAGACCCACCATAACACCAGGGATATGGCCAGTGGTATGGTGGGTCCGCAATGCTAACTATACATATCATTACATAACAACTAACTGTACATAATAATGTACAGTTAGTTAGTTTCACTTTTTATTTTGTTATTTGTATTCTGTGTTTCACGAACTGTGTCCAAATAAACGTTATTCTTTCTTTCTTTCCTCAAAAATATATATACATCACATATCTATTCCATAATATTGTATCGATGTGAAGCCACGAAACAGATTAAGCTATAATTTGATGCAGCAATATGGAACACAATTTGCAGACAGTCAAATGCATTCTTCTCGATGTAGATATATGTTTGAGGCTGACTGTATCTCTATCACTGTTACTATATCTCCAAAATATAACAAAACTACTTGCAGCTTTTTCACGTGTTCACAATATTATTACATTAAAAATAATACCGACCACTTTAATATACAGGCTGGAAATAAATACACGAGGAAGTAGCCTCCCGTTTCACAACATCGGGTAAGGCCATATGAGGTACGTGACGTCACAGCCTCTTAGGACACTATTGGTGCTCTCACCCCTATTGTAGCGCTATATGACGAGCTTTGGTGCTTTTACCCCTTGCTGAAAACAAGCATGCTTGCTTGCTTTTTGAAAACAGTTTGTTTTTTACAATATTATGAAACGGTCCCAATGTTGTTTCTTTTTCTGTCTGGATTGAAGAAAAGTGAATGCTTTTTGGATGAAAAAAATGCTAAATTGTGTAACAAAGGGTACGTAATTGTGTAACAAGGCAGATGTGAGTGGAAACGCCGGGAGGGGTCGCCCTAGGAGGACATATCTTGACCTTATTGGTGATGTTTTTCAGAAAGGTCAGGTGTGTAGTACTCGCAACCAGCGTGCGAGAATAAATGATAATGATAAATGATTTTATTTCTGTAAGTAGGTTCGTACAAACACTTTTACACGTCAACTATATTTTTTTTTACACTCGATGAGGCCGGCGTATCCTATCTGACTACTCTGAGAAGAAAGGCCGAAACAAACTCAGAGGTCACAGTCTCTTTTAGAGTCCAGACAAAATCTTGATCAGATCATGCGAAGGCTATGTAGATCGGTATCTAAAATGGTATTTTGAGGAAAGAACCATACAGTTTGAGTGGACCTGTCCAGCCAGTGCACGCAATTGTCAGCAATCGTGCAGCTCAACTAGAACTTAAGGAGCTCAACGATTCGACGAACAATACCAAAGAAAGGTCATTTGAGTAGGCTTTTCATAATACTTTACAAAGTAAATACTCATGTCATAGTATATTTAAAATACATCAATGTCAAAGTGTGTATAAAAATCCGGACATAATCTTTGAGGACCATGTCGGTAGATTAGTGTCTGAAGTGGTCTTTTGAGGAAACAACAACACAGATTGAGTAGACCTGCCCATTCAGTGCACGCATTTGTCATTAACCGTGCAGCTCAACTCAGAACTTAAGGGAGCTCAACGATTCGACGAACAATACCAAAGAAAGGACATTTGGGTAGGCCGCATAAATTACTCAAACTCAAACTAGATGTATGAACGGAAACGAAGCAAGAGGAGTATGTAAGGATCGTAACAGGGAAGAAGTACCCCCATGGAAAGAAGGCGTGCGTTTATGTATGTAGATACATATGTTAAATGAATTCTTCCCTAGATATTGACAGGACAGTCACACAGTCAGGACAGTGTTCCCTGGACAGGTCCACTCAATCTGTGTGGTTCTTTCCTCAAAAGACCATTGCAGACACCGATCTACATAGCCTTCACATGATCTGACCAAGATTTTGTCTGGACTTTAAAAGAGACTGTGACCTCTGAGTTAGTTTCGGCCTTTCTTCTCAGAGTAGTCAGATAGGAAACGCCGACCTCATCTAGTTTAAAAAAATATGATTGACGTGTAAAAGTGTTTGTTCAAACCTACTTACAGAAATAAAATCATTTATCATTTATGCTTCTTCTATCTTATTGCTCATAAGATATTAATTAGGTATGTGTACAGTAAAAATATAAAACTACAAATCTTCTGCCAGCCAGAATTATTCACGGAAGGTGGATCTTTGTACGCAGGACGATGGAGGACCTCAACACTTATCGATTTAATTTTCCTGGTTTGCAATATTCATGGGCTCAAAAATCTTTTGGACCGTTCCGATTTGACGACAATCTTTAAGTGTTTACTCTTAAAGAAGAAAACGTTGACTAATACACATATTTATGAATTGTCAAGGAAATATTTTTTTATGCAGTTTGTCACGGTTCGTCAATTTGCTTTGTTTATAGCCATTCCATACAACTGGAAAAGAAAGACAGTTGTGATTTGAATGTACGTTAATTTAAGACGGTAATCACATTGCTAAACAATTAATTCCTTACGTTTTAAAAAAATTGTCTGTCTCCTCCTATCTTTCAAATCTTAAATTTCAATATCTAACCATTTACAGATTATGCTTACCATCCTTTACACTCCAATAAACTATTGTTCCGACCCCACAGATCATGAGTGACAACTCCCTATGAACAACCATACCCCTAGGAATACGTATCCTAATAACTAATATTATAAATGGAAAAGTAAGTTTGTTTGTTTGTAATGCTTTCACGCTAAAACGGCTGAACGGATTTGGATGAAATTTGGCACATGGGCAAACCATCACCTGGGTTAGGACATAGAATACTTTTTATCACGATATTTTCGCAGGTTCGAGACTATGCAGGTGAAATCGCGGGACACAGCTAGTATTCATATAAATTGAGCAGGGACCGACCGTCTTACAGAGTATTTATCAGTTGACTGCAGCCGCGGTCTGGATTCAAGGCGACACCTTTTTAGTCCCTCAACATTTATAACTGGGGGATAGAAATGGGGAATGGGGGTTTAGATATGTAGGGACTGGATGTGATAGTTACCTGTGACAAAGTATGTGACGTAGTGCTTATAGTGAACTTGTATCAGATAATAACGCTTTTTCTTTGTGTTTTAATTTTATCAGCATCATGACTAATATTTTAGAGACTGTACAAAAAATACATTTTAAGTAGTTGAGTGTTTGGACTGTCCAAAATCTAGGCAAATTCAGTCTTCTTCAAGGGAGGATTCCGTTTGGAACCCTAAGCAGATCTTCATCAAAATGTTTGAGTCACTTATCTCCAACAAAAATATTATTTTTGTTTTTTAAACAAGCTTTGTGTTATTATTGCTGATATTACAACGCAGCATTGTGCTGTGTAAAATCTACGCTATCACAGCAATCATGCGATGCCCACGTTCTTAGGTAAGAGCACGTCAATGGTTGGTAGAAAGAAATAGATAGCTACTTCTTTCTTAGTAATGTGAAATTGTGTTTAGTTATAACATAACCAAACTTTTGGCTCATACTTACATCTTAGTTTGACCGCTTGACTCATCTAGTATAACCCTACATCCTCGTCGCAAGCGTCTACAGACACGAATAATTTATCTTGGCAGCAATCAAGGGGGTAATTTTCGTGAAGACTGCGCTCCGAAACTATTTCACTACTTTTCACTGTTTCATTATTGTGAGGGAAATGAGCTTTTTTATGTAATTTATGTTCTTTTAGCCGGTATACTTTTAGCCTTTATAATCTTGTATGATCGTCACCATAATTGCGTAAGTCACTATCAATTACAATCTGAATTATTTTGAAGGATATTGCTAATCCATTGCTACATTATGTTCGAAAAATTTGTCTGCTCAACAACGTAAATTACGCTTTGAATAACTGTCAAAATGAAAGTAATTCCTACTGTTAGTGTGTTGCGCAACCACCCCGCAGAGCTTATTATGCTAGAACCAAGGAACCTTTGTACGGCACCCACGAGACGAAAGAAGGGTACCCTCAAACGGGGTGAATAGGGATACAGGGGTGAATCGGAGCGAAACTTTAATAGGGATTTTAACATTGAAATAATATAGTTTATTGCCAAAATGGACTCTTAATGTGTTTCCTGTATTAAAATTAAAGATTAAGTGCCCGTGTTGGCATCAAACTATATTATTTCAATGTTAAAATCCCTTTTAAAGTTTCGTCCCGATTCACCCCTGTATCCCTATTCACCCCGTTTGACGTTTCGGTATCTATTATTAACGTCTTGGGCGACTTAACAAAAATCGTGACTTGTTTATTGGTTTGTTTGATATAAGTTTAAATTATAATATTTTTTTAGTAAATATACACTTGTAAATAATGGCATTTTTTACAAGTGTATAAAAAACGGGAAGAGCTCATTGGGCATTAAAAAATTCGTTTGCATCGCTGTCAATGAGAAAAGTGCCCAAAAGCCTGTGGGGTGATAGCGTAACACTAGAAGTAACAAAGGCTTTAATTTTGACAGTTCAACAACATTCATTGCGTTATTTATGTTGTCGATTTTTTTTTTAAATGATTTATCTTGTGATAGATAGTCTGTCACTCAATTAGGGTGTAGAACTCTATAAATCAAATCTTCGCCCAAGATTAAGCTAATAATTGGTGGTAATGCTAGTGTATAATTCAAACTGTACCCAATTTGTTACATACTTACTAAATACTTCTATCAATTCCTATCTTTTCTAACATTAAAAATTCCCTCACTACTTTACATCCGAAAAAAAAACTAATCAACTTTCCAACATAATCTTCCATTCCAAACACTCCGAACACAAAGCAGATTGAATACGCAACGAGACAGCCAGACAGAATTATCTTCCCTTTTTTCGTGATCCGATTTCCTGACGTTGCTTCGTTTAATGAGAACATAATGATGAAAAATATGATGCTGCAGTCTCCCTCCTAATATTAATCGGTGCGATTTTTCTGAAGGCGACTTATATCGTAACGTTCACAGAGCATGGAATTGCCGCTACTCCGTCCAGAGAGAAGCCACGAATTTTATTACTACTTCCCGTACTAATAAAATTCGTGGCGTCGTCGACAGTGCGTTTATCGCACGGACTGAGCTCTCAGTTTCTATACGTCATTAGTGTCGTGGTCATGGTCGTTAAACCCTTGGTACCGGCTGTCATTCGCAAATCTTTGACAGAAGTTACGGGCATTCAGAAGCCTGAAAGTTTGACAACCAGCAAGGAGTATCGTGTTACCCCGTTTCCAGCCCTGGGTAGTGGAGGTCAGATAGGCGGTTGCTTCATGTATAATACTGGTGTTCAGCTGCACCCAGTTAGACTGGAAGCCGACCCCATTATAGTAGGTAAAAGTCTAGACAGAAGTTGAGGTATCAGATTTATTGGATAAAAAAATTGCCTGTTCATAAGGTATAGGTAAAATGATAATAGGAAAAAGGTTAGTAGGGAGAAAGCTAGCCAGCGGCCGTTTTTTTTTTAGAGATTTTAGTTGATGGGTTTCCTCTTTACTCTAGTCTAGGTCAGTGGTGACAGACAGAGTCAACGGTGGAGTGAGCTTACCCAGAAGAAGCCTGTTCACTCTCACTTTGAAGAGATTAGGGTTGTATGCGTTCGGAAACACAGACGCAGGTAGAGAGTTCCATTCTTTTGCTGTGCGCATTACAAAAGAAAAGAAGATAGAATTAATTAGCGTAGTGATGCGAGTAAACGGTGATATGCCTGGTTTGTATGGAAAGTGTTGTGAGTGCCACCTCTAGCAGCGGCCGCCGAGGAGTATCCGTGCTCTGTGGTGCCGTCTTAGTGCTTTCTACTTTCGGAGTTCTTGCTTTAGTTCCTGGTTGTTTCATTACGGGAATTGTTATGAATATGAATGTTTTTATGTGATAGAATAGAATATAATTTTATTTTGCAAATATGGGTAATACACAATAGTTGTTATGACATATCAAGGCTCGGCCATATTTTACCATTCGGCAGGCAATCATTTACACTATTTATGAAACATGCACTTATATTACGATTATATTATTATTATTACAATTATAATTCAATAGATCAGTTAATAAATTATTATCATTTTCATTACAATTATAATTCAATTAATAAATTTTCATTTTCATTACAATTTATCAACAAATTTATCAACCACATAATTTTTCTCTGTTAGAAACTCGTTTATGCTATAGTACACTTTATCTGTCAAAAACTTACGTAGTCTACTCCTAAACATCACCGTATTTAAATCTTTCCAGCCACTTGGCAATTTATTTAAATTATTAGGGGCCATGCAATAAATACGAGTACTTTTGCGCATCAAAGTGTGTGGGGTGTGTTGTGGGTTATTTCTTTTGCTAATAAAGGGCGATATTCTTTGCAGTGCCGTTCAGTCAGTGGTGTTGTTCATTGGTTGCACGAGTTAAACAAATGACAAAAAATTCAAAGCTTTTTTGTCAAATAAGCAAAAAAAGGCAAGTGCCTTTTTTTGCTTATTTGAAAAAAATTTGAACGTCAACATTTACATTAAAATATAATTAATTCTAGTCGCCCCTTCCAAAATGTTGTTTCGTATGGAGAAGAATGGGTAAGAAACTCCACCGTTACTCTTTTAAAATGTGATACAATATTTTGTATACATTAAATGATACCTATATGTGTAGACGATGCACCTAAAATAAAATTACTATATCACAATAGGTAAAATAATTAAAAATGTAGCAATGACAAATAAGGTAATTATGTGGTACCTAATGGCCATAATAGATTTATAAACATTGTAAAAGTATACGAGAACTTTCTGCTATTATGGCTTGTTGGCCAATGACACAGTATTTTTTAAGAATATGTGAACAGCCTCAACCTGTTTGAAACTGCGATCACAAATCCGTTTGTCTGGTGAAGATTTCCTCTTGAACTTTTACAGTAGGTAGTACTCGTTGGGAGACCCATGATCAACCGTGAATTCTTTACCAACAAATTGAATATGCAGAATTTAAACACTGTTACCAAACATTCTGAAACTCCGACATTTCCAATAATAACTATGATTGCACCCACAGCCAAACATCGAATTTAAAACTCCAAATAAATTCATGGAAAAACCGGAATGTAACAAAATAAAGCGAAGCATTGAAAACAAAAACGCGAATAAAGCGATGCAGGGTATTCACACAAAAAATATTACATTGCAGAGATTTTGATTGCGAACCATCCCAACTAAAACGCAAACAAAAATTCCAATACGAATTAGTTCCTAAAAATAAAACACAGAATTCGACCCCAACACTGTGTAATCAAATTATGATACTCGAATTACAACGTTTCATTTCATTCAATTGGACGTGTTGTCGAGAAAATAAACATTGGAAAGTATTCTGTGTTTGTTTTTAAGCCTCATGGGTCCGATAGAATATCAATACTTACTGAAACTTTACCTACCTTTCACTTCAACATTAGATGTTACCAGACATCATGAAATCTCAGTAGTGAAAGACACAAGTTACCTTGAAATGTACGCACGGCTACAGATCAAGCTATACATTTCCAGTATAAGCTGATCTCGTATTGTATAGGATATCCTTACAATGAGAGGTCAGTGTAAACTGGAAATGTATAGCTTGATGTGTAGCCGTGTGTACATGACTTATTAAGGGTTCTGGGTTCTGGCTATACGTAAACCGTAAAAAATCGATCTTGAAATCTTGTTTACCCACTTTTAGTTGTTATTTTGTTATAGTTGAGTTTAAGTTTTTACCTTCTTTTTTTAATCGATTTCATTCTGATATCTTTCTCCTTTCGTTTAATTGAAAAGTCTATTTCAAATTGTTTACAAAACGAATCCTGCTTTTAGTAGTAAAAAATAATAAAGCATAATTTAAGCGTCAGATGTTTACAACCAATTTGGTATTTTTCTATCGAGTTATAAGAACTACGTGCAGGCTTTTCATCTCGTTTCTTTTTAGGGTAACATCAGCTTTACATCTCTTTGTGAAATTGAGTTTCTATTTGTAGTTTCACTTACGAATCTATAGTATTAAACCAGATTTTTAGGGATAATCATTTATTTTCCACCAAGTCCTTTAGATAACTTGCCCTTATCAGCTGACCAAGCTGTCAAGTCGCTAGATGAAGTGCACAAATATCACTTTTGATGTACTCAGTTATTGTTGGACTAATATATAAATAGGTACCTACCTACCAAATACTGTTCATGTAAATACGTTGTTCCTACATGATAACTGGTTGACAAATATAAACATTTTAACCAACCTACTCAAAAATCTACTCAGTACCTCTGCGTCATACGAAGTGTGCTGCAAGTGACGTATGTCTCCTCCTCCTGACAACTCACATGTTTCTGACGTGTCATCACACTTGAGGTAAATGTGTCTAGTTCACTGACGTACGGGGGTCACAATGAAAGTTTTTAGAATAGGCCAGTAAGAAAAGCAGGCGATGTTTTTTTTTTTAATTTCAAATAAGGAACTCTTTGGGAATCTGTAGATGTGTAATGAATTTATATGTCATTTGTTTTACAAATTGGCGGCAATTTAAAAAGTGTCTGTCGTGCTTCGAAATGGATTTGACTAGAGAAAATTTTCGTCCAATGATTTATTACCACTTTCGTTGCGGTCTTACTCAACAACAATGTTACGATAGACTTCGATTAGCATTTCATGACGTAATGCTACCCATCCCGTGCCACTGTTTACAACTAGTGTAATGAGTATCAACGTGGTCGAAGCAAACTCACTGATGATTCGCGAGAAGGACGTCCTTCTACGGCGACTACTGAAGATAACGTGAGTGCTGTGCGGCTAATGATAGAAGGCGATAGAAGGATGCCATATCAACAGATTTGGGCAGCTTTAGGCATTGGCACGAGTCAAGTGTGAAAAATCTTACATGTAAATTTAGGCGTCAGAAATCTTTGTACTAGATGTATACCTCATAATTTGACGGAAGATCAAAAACGCCCTCATTTGGATTGGTGTCGCTCAATGCTTGAAAAGTATGACGGAGGTGATTCGAATGCTGTATAAATATGACATCGTCACAGATGTTGAAAGCTGGATGTATTGTTAGGAACCCAAAATCAAAAGACAATCTGCGCAATGGATGTCTCCATTCAAAGATTAGCCGACAAAAGTAAAGAAGGTGCTGGAGTCAAGGGAAAAAGATGATTGCCTCATTCTTTGGACGGACGGGTCATTTTGCAACAATTGTCGTAGAAGATAAAAAGACTGTTCCTGTAGATTGGTATGCCAGTCATTGTTTACCAGTTGTCTTGGAAAATTTTAGACAGCAGCGCCCAAGAAGCAGGATCCTCCTCCACCACGACAACGGTCCAACTCACCCCGCCAGACGGACTATCGAATATTTGTCTGTCGAAAGTGTGGTGTTAGTAAGTCATCCTGCTTATAGTCTTGACCTGGCACCTTGCGACTTTTATTTATTTCCAAAAATAAAATATAAACTTCGAGGAATTAGTTTTATGAACTCTGAAGATGCCGTGGCTGCGTTTGCAATAGGCGTGGAAGAAATCCCTAAAGAAGAGTGGGCCTACTGCTTCAGTCAATGGTTCCATCGCATGCGACGGTGCTTAGAAAGGAACGGAGATTACCTCGAAAAGCAATAAAAATATTAACAGGCTTCTACATCATTCAGTTTTTTATTTTCTAAAATCTTTCAGTGTGCCCCACGTGTAGCTAAGTAACAGCTAAGCACATTCAGTATAATTTGTAATGCTTTGCTAAGATTCTACTGCAATGCAGGGCCCATAGTGCAATAATCTCATCAATCATTGATAAGATCATAGTTCCTATAATAAACGTCTTGAGGAGTTTTTTTTTTCTGGGTGAGTTGATGTTTTGCCCACAATATTTGATTTTTATTTGGAGTTGTTAAACTATTAAGGCCATCACGGACACAGTATTCTTAAATATAACCAAGGCAATAAATGAGCAACCGATTAAGGCATCTGTCCCATCGTTGACGAGGAAGCAACGAGCTAACAACGACTTTCTCGCTCAAGAAACGTAAAAAATATTCTAGGTCCCGTGTAAGTGATAGAGATACGTAGGTACCTACTCGTTTATTAATAGTTGATCGCTGACTGTTCACACCGCCACGCGCCGGTGAATACTCTTTTATCCAACGACAAGAGTTATCAAACAGATAACTCGCTCAGCGACGCTCGCTTGGCGGGCAGAACACTCGCTGAGAGACTCGCGCTTCGTACATACGCATACCAGCCAGTTAGTGCTCATACACACGGGCAGCACTCGTGCATATCAGCACTTATCGCTCATCACCGTCGCGCACTTGCTGCTCGTTGTTCGCCAACTCGTTTTTAGCTGCTAGCTCTACTCGCTTCTCGATAATCTCCGACGGTGGGACGTTCCTTAGTAAGTCATAATCGATTTTCAATTGTCTTTACATTACATTTAATATAAAATCACACCACAAATAAAAAAAAATACAAAAGGAATAAGTTTATATAAGGAACTGCTTCTTTATATTTTTATTATTATGAGAGCGAAGCTTATCGGGGCGTGTCACTAATTGAAGTGCAATGGGAATGCATTTTATTTGATAATTAATCTTTGGAGCGTGCGCATTGAAAATTTGTTTCATAGACAGGAGAGGGCGCGGTCACAATTTATTGGTTTCGTTTTTAGCAAGGTGAATGTGATACATTGATTATGTTTGTTTGATTAAGTCGTGTTTTTGAAAAGGTTGCATTTCTGAGACTTGAACGTTCGAGTATACAATACAAAGCAAACCATGTACGAGCAAACGATGAGGAGTACTTTTGCAAAAGTGTTGACTGCAATATTTCTTGGAATAATTATTATTATCGTACTGTCGATTACTTTAAACGAGGTGGTCCTTCTTTCTTATTAATAAAACTCAATATTTTTTTCACAATTATAATACAAACTTACATTATTTGATACAAATAATTCCACGTGTTGAATCTGTTTACACAACGCAGACAAAAACTCTCTACCAAACATTACCCGGCCACAAAGCCATCAAACCTAAACTCTGTATATCAATATACAGATTGGTTAAAATAAAAATAAAATAAGTATAAAAAACAGTGAGACGTTTTTAACAAGCACGGCCATAAAGGCCCGCTGCAGCTCGCCTCAAATAAATCGTGGGAGAGCCCGTAGGTATTTGCCACTTAAGCTGACCGCAATTACAATGTAGTTTTACATTCGACATTGTGAGCACTTTGGAGTAATGAGAGTGCCTTAGTAGAATGGCTTTGCAAAGTTATAAAGATTTAGTGGCTTATTGTATTAAATACAGCGACTAGGAGCAACCATGTTGCGTTTGACGATAGGTTATCTTTAACTGGTTTCAGGATTTCTGTTAAGTAAAGTCAGGGAAATTAATTGTTTATCAAATGGACTGGCAACTTAAATTGTCCGTATATTCGAATCATAACTGTCTTTCTGTGACAGTTGTATGAAATGGCACGATCGACATTGATCGCGGCAAATTGAATTAATGTGTCAATTTGAGAAACAATTAATTTCTGTATAGTTAGCAAATGGTTGACGATGGTCACTTCATGTAAACTAAGTAATGATGTTAAAATCTTAGCAGTAAAGTTGGCTTCATGGATCTAACAATAAACATAAGTCAACTTCTTACATTACGGTGTAACAGTCGGTCACTTTTAGACTATTTTACAGCATCGCCTAGACAAATTTTGCAGCGAGATAAGAAAGAAACAGGACAAAAGGGGCATTACTGCGGCTTGTGGCTCTTAATGTGGATTATGGGAGAACGAATGACGGGGTCGAAACCGCCCCGCTTAGTTTTACGCCACGATAATCGAGATTAAACGAATTTCGTGGCTACGGCTACGGTGTGACTGCGATTTTAAAGTTTATGGTGCGGTGTCGCTGTCGGGCTGATTATGTTTATTTTGTGTTGTCTTTTAGAGTTTGAAGGTTGTTACGCTTTTTGTAGAAATTCAGAAGTTATGGAGCTCTTTCTGGAAGGCTTCAGCCGGGAAATTGCTGCCATTTTATGGACGTGTAAAAGTGTTTGTACCAACCTACTTACAGAAATAAAATCATTTACCAAATATCAGTGCTTTGTTTCAATCTGAAGAGTGCCTGTATGATGACAGAACCATCATAAATGATTGAAGCCCCAAGCCATCACGTCGCTTATAAAAGTATATTTTTTGAAAAGTTCGTAACTAAGAAAACATTTTTTTTTTGACGACAGCGAAAATATCCACTCTTCCCCGACATACCACCGTCAAATGGACGCCCAAAACCAATATTGTAGGTACAAGAAAACATAAATAGGTAGGTTCACGTGTTACTAGAAAAAATAAAAAACCAAACTCAAAGTGAAAAACCTAAACACGTGTGGGATTACGTCACGGCAATGTTTTCCACTGGATATGAATAGTGTAGGGATTGGTTCGGCCCGTCGCACGGTGGGCTGAAATCGCGAAGTACGGACTTACGGATTCTTATGTAGTTTTTTGAAATCTCATACTTATCAAATATTTTTATGTTACATGACTTTTATTACCAACCCATTACTTGCAGAGTTATACTTCTTTCAATCATCAATTGCCTAGCCTTTTCCCAACTATTTTGGGGCCGGCTTCCAGTCTAGCCGGATGCAGCTGAATACCAGTATTTTACATGGAGCGACTGCCTACATATCTGGCCTCCACAAGCCAGTTACTGGATAATACGATATCCCTTGGTAAGGTTGGTTGTCAGACTTTCGGGCTTCTGACAACCCGTAACGACTGTCAAAGATGGATCTTTGACAGTCAACGAGTCGAGTCGAGTCGAGTTGATTTGCAGACGGGACCAACGGCTTAACGTGCTTTCCGAGGCACGGAAGGGTCTTGGTATGTGACCCATCTACGGACCAACCACGGCAAGCGTAGCTTAACCTGATCGACCGATCCGTGCAGCTGTTACTACTTAGCCACAAGTAATAACAGCCGCACGCGCACTGCTGCACTGCGTGTCGCGGGTTTGATTCCCGCACGAAACAAATATTTGTATGACTTACAAGTAGTTGTTCCGGGTCTGGCTGTTTGTGTATGTGAGTTTCAATGTTTGTAAACGCACCCATAATACAGGAGAAATTCCTAGTGTGAGGCAATGAATAAAAAAAAAATATATAAAACTTCTTTCAAAATTGTATGATAAATATTGTAAGTATAGGAAAGGCTTAGCTATTGTGTTGCAAAATAAAGTGAAATTAGACGCTTTTATAGGTGCGTGCAAAAATATTCCACACCACTCCTGTGATTTAATTTGTTTGTGTCTAAAACACGTCCAAACCGTTTTCTTATCAGTAGACACGCAGTCATTGGTGACCTGCACCAACGAGAGGGCAGTAAATTTGCAGGTAGATGGTCACTGAGAGGGGAGGAAACGTCAAATGATAACCACAGTTCGTTGTTACCTACCATTACATACGGACTCTACCCGTAATCAGGGAACTTACTCCCTAAGCCCAAAGTCCGTTGTTTCGCCCGAAGTTACGGACGTTTCCTAATCTGTATCACTTATGGACATAAGATTAGTTTGGGGCCTGAACTAAATATTAATGACAGAATGATTTGACAGTTGTCCCCGATGTATATTTTTCCGTCCAGAAAAACTAATTAATCGGGAGCAGGGTTCACTTTTAAGTATCGAACTAATTTCGGACGGGCCCATGTCTTTGTGGACGGACGTTGAGGTAGGCCCTCAGATTTTTGTGAAGTTACGATTTACGAGTTTTTGTGAAAATTATTTGAATGAATATCGTTATTTATTTACAGATCTTGATTTGTTTATGAAATTGAAAGTAGCTAGCAGTAATAAAGATAGAAAAGAAAAGTACAATGCCATTAAGTCAAGAATATAATGTTTTTTTTTTTAAACAACAATAATATTTCACGAATTCCTAAGTCCACGACGGTTATTTTTCAGCCCACCGTGCGTCGGCCCGTCGGCCTCGGCCTGTCTTGAGGCCCGGCCCAACGGCGCAGAAACGTAGCTGGGACATGTGTACGGATTCCCATTCAGATAGGAATGGAAATAAACAAGGTGGAAATGAGAGACGCTTTTTATTGAGAGAATACTTTTGTTTTTTGAAATTGTGTGTGTTCTTTTGGGGTGTATTAAGTTTTATTGGTAAATGCGTTCTACTTTTGTTATGAAGTTAAGCTCGCATTAAGAATCTCTATGCCGTTAAAGGAGAATATGGTACCTATGGTGGTGAGGTCTATGGAGTTATGCGGTTAAGAGAGCAGTGGTGGCCCAGTGATAATGGCTGCGACTTGCGAGTTGTAGGTCGTAGGTTCGAACCTAGATAGGCGCACTTTCATCATCATCATCAGCCTATAATGTTCCCACAGCTGGGACACAGGCTTCCTCTCGGTAAGAGGGAGTGGCCAGTAATCCACCGCTAACCTCACTTTGTGTAAATTATTTCATCACCACTGCTCTCAAAAACGGTGAAAGAAAACATCGTGAGGAAACCGGCATGTCCTAGAACTAAATTCCGAAGACACGTGACATCTACCAACCCGCAATGGGCCCGCGTGGTAGATTACGGCCTACTTCCTCTCACAGAGAGAAGGCCTGTGTCCCAGCAGTATGAAAATATTATAGGCTGATTATGAAATGCTGTTAAATTATTTAAAATTCAAGAACGAATCTCCGTCCCGCTGTTATTTTTGTATGAACAACAGCTGTTATCCGTTTGTGTAATTAGTTGAAATACAAAACGTCGCTTAAACATTTTTGGACGTACTTTTAAAGTAATCCCAAAACAACGAAAAGTCATTTATGCTAGTATATACAACACAAAGAAACTAGAAGGTATATAAGCACTAGCATGTACTTATAGAGCTACTGCTAGCTACTCCAATAATCAGCCCAAAAGGCCTAAGTACCACCCATCAATAACTACTAACCACTTCACTACAGATACACGCACAAACACACAATTGTACCTACCGATGCAATTATTAGAGGATTACAACTACACGTGCACGAAGCGTCGAAACAATTTATATGGACAGGGTTTCGGCACAAAATAGCAGAAGTGCAGAAGGCCGGCTCCATACAAAGAGCGAAGACGCACCCACACCATAGACACGCGTCTTGTACAAGCAACCCCACGATTGGCATTTGTTTGACATAGTATGAGATCGCGTGAGGAACGAGCCTAATTTTGGTCTCGAAAATTGGGTCGCGTAATTTACGTTGAAATGAAATTCAAGAGATATACAACAAATTTTGCGTCATCGTGTGTTCCAAACTGGAATTTTATATGAAACAGAATGAAGACACTTCTCACAAAATTACGCTCACCCTACATGTGTGGGCGTTTTATAATAAACTTCCAAGCCACGTTCAAGATCTAAGCCTTAATAAATTCAAATCATTCATTAAACGTAAGTTGTGCCAGAAAGGCTTATATACCGTTAAAGATTATATAGAGGACAAAAAGGCTTGGAATTGACTTGCTCAAATTTTCTGCATACTGAATGTTGTTTTTTTTGTGTTTTTTTTTCTGTTACATACACTGACAATTGATGATTATTATAACACAACGACTTGAATACTTACCTTGAGGAGTACAATTTATTATTTTAGTTATTGTGAATGTGAGGACTATGTGGGTCATTGTTTCAGTTTTAATCATGATCTGGCAGTTTAAGTAAGTAGTTTTTATGCGGCCTACCCAAATGTCCTTTCTTTGGTATTGTTCGTCGGATCGTTGAGCTCCTGAAGTTCTGAGTTGATCTGCATGGTTACTGACAAATGCGTGCACTGACTGGACAGGTCCGCTCAATCTGTATGGTTTTTCCTCAAAAGACCGTTTCAGACACCAATCTACATGGACTTCACATGATCTGACCAAGATTCTGTCTGGACTTTAAATGAGACTGTGACCTCTGAGTTAGTTTCGGCCTTTCTTCTCAGAGTAGTTAGATAGGAAACGCCGACCACATCTAGTTTTTTAAAATATGATTGACGTGTAAAAGTGTTTGTACAAACCTACTTACAGAAATAAAATCATTTATCATTTATCTATCTCAGCCCGTTGTATGGAGCTGACCATCTGCACTTATCTATTTTGTGGTGACGGCCATGGATGCCAGGGTAACTAATCATGCAGCTGACAGGAAATCAATAGGCAACTCATAATAATGCGCGTTGCACGTTAATTAAACGTGGACGTAACTGATGAACTTACCTTACGTACAGCGGGCGTTTTTAATTATCGTTTACATATTCGACGTGAAATAATAAAGGCTTTGGTTGTAATTGAAATTTTTGTTCAGGTTAAATTCAATTTTTACTTTGAGTCGGTACTTAAAGTGGAAAGTCCGCTAACGCTTTGGAGTGTAAACAAAAATTGGAACATAATGTACATAAATACGTTGAAAGTAGGGTAGTTAAATATGTTATTTATCAATGAAAATGCCGTTTAGTATACAGAAAGTTAAAGTAATTTTTATAGAAATATTTTTTATTACTATGAATCAAAATATGTACCAATGCTAGAGATGCATCTCTGCCAGCGCAGTGGTAACTTTTCAATACCCTTCTTGAAGAGGTTAGATGTACGGGAGCCAAAAACTCTTCAAAGGCAATTTGTACTGCCTCTCGTGTATTGAATTTTGTCCCTGCGAAGAAGTAGTCCAAATTTTGGAAAAAGTTGTAGTTTCTCGGCGCAAGGTCTGGTGAGTACGATGGATGACCCAAAACTTGTAGCTTAGAGACCGTCTGTTGTGCCGTATGAGGTCGAGCGTTGTCGTGTAGGAGCACCGAGGACGAGGGATTAACCAAGGCTGGCCGGAGATTTGCGAGCAACTCCCTCATTGTGTCCAGTTCCTCACAGTACACATCAATAGTAATGCCGGTGCCATTTGGTAAGAAGCTGTGTTGAATTATACCGGCACTAGACCACCAAACAGTGACCATGACTTTTTTAGGGATAAGTTTTCGTTTGGGGCATTGCCTAGGCGCCCAACATGATGACCGCTTACGATTATCAAAAATAATCCATTTTTCATCGCAAGTGACAATGCGGTTCAAAATCCCTTCGTTTCTGTGTCTGTTAAGCAGCGCAAGACATACCTTAACGCGTTAATCGCGCTGGTGATCGTTTAGTTTGTGCGGCACCGACTTATCAAGTTTTTTTACCTTGACAATTTGACGCAAATGGACCAACATTGTTTTGATGCTAACGTTGAAAGCTGCTGCTAATTCATCCGTAGATTGAATATCGTCAGCTTCCACTATCACCTTTAATTCGTCGTTGTTGACTTTAGTTTTCGGGCGACCACGGGGTTAATTTTTTACATCCAAATTTATATGTCGGCAGCGTTCAAACCAATAACGAGTCGTGCGTTCGCTTGTAGCGTTTACTCCGTATATCTAATTAATGTTGCGAGCCATTTGTACGGCATTGCTACCGCGAAGGAACTCGTATTCCATAATTACTTGTATTTTTATCGTGTCCATATTGATGAAAGAGATACCAAATGTAGTGAAAACAAAACACTAATTAATAAACAAATTACTGGATTTGAAAATAAAATTCCATAATTTTTAAATAAAATTCATTTGAATTCAAAATTTATTGCCAGCCATACATAAATTGCGTTTCAAGCAAACTATGTCACACCTGTTATCCTGCACTCTGTGCCCCAAAAAATTAAGCCATAATGACCTCTGCGCTGCCACAGCGACGATGCCGTGGAAGTGGCGTCGTTTTGGGCCAACAAATACGAATTCACTGACGCGCCATCGACACGACGAAGAAGAATCTGGGCAGTTTAGTGCTTCAGTGTTCCTAATTAACATCAAACTCACAATATAAATAAAGCAGAACCTTAAACATCTCTATGATACAAAGTTTATAAAACAATTCCCTTTAATCACTTTCTAACAACAACATCTCAAGTTTCACAACAAAATAAAATGCACAGACGAATAAATTCAATCGCTGAACAATTCATAGAAATGTCAACAAAAGGTTAAAGTTTACAGTTAAAGTCGAGTTTACATTATATTTTACAATCGTTAGCTGTTGATGTCGAGAACTGATATTTTTTTGTTGAATCAGAGTAACGTTCACTGGGTCGAAGGAAATAATAAAATGTCGGAAATATTATAACTAGCAGCTTGCTAGTTATTACTACGATTTTATATTTACCTAAACAATAAAAAGTTCACACTTTATTTGTTACTACTCAGGTTTTTAATATACTATTAGGAAAATGGAAAGAATTCTGAGGACTAGAAAATGAGATAATATTTTGTGTGTAACATATATTATATGTACAGCTTTCAGGTTTTCTTTACACGCGTAGACACAGGTACTGCTGAGATTGTTTTGTACATAATTTTTAATTTGTAGTAGCTTTTGAATGGCATTCATTGTAAACGCTAATTGTTCATATTTACACCTAAAGGTGGAGGATATTAGACTGTAAGCTTATTAAAGAAAAAAAAATCCCTGTAGAATCTTCACAATTTAAAATGTTAGCCGACTGTCATTTTTTTTTGCCAAAATCAACAGACTTTGAAAGACACTTAACAGGTACCTATAGGTAATTCTACAACTATTCCGAAAGATTCCTGGAATCCATTTTACAAAGTCCATTCTCAGTGACTTCTATTCTAGAATGTATAAGTAAGGTGAGTAGATGACAAGCCGTCGACTGCCACGTGAATGCACACACTAACTACGTCTAAACGCTTCGCTGTGCCTGCTCGTACCTATACACATGGACGCACCGTCGTCGTTATAAGTTCCAAGAATATCTGAGTTCTGAGTCGTACCTATTAGATGTTGTACTATAGAATGTCTGTTGTATAGTTGGTGCACCATCTTTGATAAAAAGTAGAGAGGTTAACGTTTGTAAAGAAAGAAACATGGAGTCAATACTTATATATCTGCGGATTTTTTTATGAATATCGTTTTTAATTTCAATATACTTGCCTTGTTTTTTGTGCCTGTCAAATTCTTGTTTATATTTTACATATTTTACATTACAGGCGTGAATGTTTTGTGTCGTCTTTCTTATAATGGACTAAATTATGTTTCATGACAAACTCGTGAGGGAACTTATTTTTTAACCGACTTCAAAAAAAGGAGGAGGTTATCAATTCGACTGTATTTTTTTTTTTTTTTTATGTTTGTTACCTCATAACTTGCGACTGGGTGAACCGATTTTCATGATTCTTTTTTTATTTGAAAGCTGGTGCTTCCCATGTGGTCCCATTGTCACCATTTCAATATCTGATGATGGGATCTTGTAGAAATCGGGGGAACTGTTCAATGAATAACAGCAGATTAACCGCGATTGTTGCTATAGCATATCTAAGCATTGTTTACGCCATCACACAACATAATATCACGCCTGTACTCACTACAAAGGTTATAAAAACTATTTCGAAAAAAATATGTTTTTAATAATAAAAAACCGCCTTCGAACGGATGTGGACGTGTAAGACGATCGTTCTCGAATGGGGGGTTAGATACCATAACTAAAAAGTGATAAATAAATTTTTTTTTACAAAAAATAACAACCGACTTCCAAAAAAAAACACTACAAAGTGAAAAATAACTTTAATTTCGGAAGTCGGTGGAAAACGCTATATTACAGATAAAAAGACACCGACTTCCGAAATTAAAGTTATTTTTCACTTTGTAGTGTTTTTTTTTGGAAGTCGCTTGTTATTTTTTGTAAAAAAAAATTTATTGGTTTTGAAATTGATATTTATCTATGGATAACGATATATAGAACTAAATTCTATTAAACCTTAATCAAATCTATTCTATCTACACACTACGTGCATCTTTTAATAAGTTCTAAAACTATCCTTCAATTCACGAAAATACATTCATACAGCCTTGTATAACACTGTTTTCAGTACCTCTTTCAACTCTTGTCGAAAGATAACATACTACGAGTATGTCTAACATTTAGCCTTCCAAGACTTAGTGCACACTACTGCAAGATCATTACCGCTACCAACTATACAAGACGGACATAATTGGTTCCAGATTCCAATTAGTACCGATCGATACACAGACTAATTCTATACACAGGTAGTTGTTTGTCATATTAGCGGTGTTCACATTTTCGCCTTTGAATTATTTGCGTCTGGGACTTTGTTGGACTCGTCTGGATATTGTTTTATTTGACAGGTGTATTTTGGGAAGTATATTTTGAATTTCAAAAATAATTAGAGATGCCTACTTGTTTAGAAAACAAACTGGTTAGTAATGGATTCATTTAATTAATGTAACGGATAGAATTCGAACGCATCAATCTTTTCTTGGTCGCATTTTGAAGTGCTGATATTTATTATTAGCTCAATGCTCAGTATGACTTGAGTAATTCTGAGTAGAAAATTCATAGAAGAGTAAAAGAAAAACACGGTTTTGTTAACTCTGCAATTTGAAGGTTTTTTAATTAACTCGTCAACAGAGTAGTTACTGAGTTTCCTTATGTTACCGCAAAAGCACTTCAGTACATCGTAAAATCATACATTCCAACGCCAATAAATTTCATACCGTACTAGGTACTAACGGAACTGATAACAGTTGCTATCTCGTGCAGGTCAGGCCGGAATTAGGTCACCGGGCCATTCATAGGACACGGATTACCGGGCTTTCAACGTTCATACAATACTGTGACGCTTCGAATGCATTAATCGATTCGGAGATGAAGGGATTGTGGTGTCCTTGGAGGTCTAGTTTCAATTATAACGTCGACAGGATATTATGGATAACGATTTTGAGTTGAGAAATTTGGTTTTCGGAAAATTGTGTTCTCCTCTAGTATCAATAGGAGAATAATATATAAGTAGAAGTAGCATATTATGGTCTACAAAAAAAAACCAGTCAGATAGTTATATAGAATTCTCTTTATTATGTATATCACATAATTATGTACTTTACAGATGTAAACATAGAGAACCACAAGCAAGGTGCTGGGTAGATTGCCAAGGGTACCTACTCCAGAATTAGGTACCTACATATAGGTATAGCATCAATTTTGTAGGATTTTTTTATGCAATTTTGTTTATTGATAATGTTTTGATATTTTGAAGCAATGTCCTACTTTATTCGTAGGAGACCAATGGTTGATGATAACCTTCTAACATACAGCCACATAGATACTGGTTTACCAAGCTTACAAAATGTGAGCTACAGTTTAAGCCTAGTCCGTCGATGCATATGACACGGCCGTCACGTGCCGTCGGCTTTTGGTGCAAGCGGAAATTGGCGCGCTGAAAATTATCGGTTTCCCTACAGTACAGCTTGTTACTTTGTTAAAACTGCGGTTTGTTGCCATGTGACTTTAAAAGTAATCTGTATGTTCTGATATAACTTGCGAGTATTTTTTTTCAATTTTTTAATTCAATATGACAGTTTCAATTAGCTAAATAAGTATTTCACCTGATTTTGAATGACAACTGAATTTAGGACGTTGCAGTATACAGTTTCAGGGACAGGATTACATAGAGAGATCAGTGTGGCGACAGTTTTGGTCTACGTTGTCATGGTATTTGTTAGACATAATGTTTTTCTACTTAGGTTTAAAGAACTTTTTTTCTCATAGGAAATTAAATAACAGTTTTCTTATAATGAGATACTTAAGTGATTATAACTAGTACTATTAACATTAGTTACCTCTAGGGTGTTGAAGACATTGTATTGGCATATTCTGTTTTATGTTATTTCGAAGGTTGCGATGTACTTATTGCTTTAATCTACGTTTAAATGTATTAACATTGTCAAACTTTTTTATATCTTCCGGCAAACTACTGAACAGCCGTGCTCTTTCAACCAAAATAGATTTTCTACCATAGTTAGTGCGAGCGTGTGCTGGTTCTATCTGGATTTCGTTTTCATTCCTTAAGTTGTATGTAATACTTAATTTATGTATGTCTACTTAATAGCTTTGTATCTAATCGTCACACAGCTCACATTGTAGCGTATGTCATATAGGAAAAAGGGTGCAAATATGAACTAAAGTCAACAAAATGCAAATACCAATATACATAGCATATTTCCACCGCTACTGACCCCCGACACATCGCAAACAATTTTTCAAACCTCCCGCCAACCGGTGACCTAATTTCGCACAGGTGACCTGCATGTATCAACCAATACCATCCAAGTGCTTGTCAATTGGTTAACTATATTAACCAATGGTGAGTGCTAGGCGTGGCGTGGCAGGATGCCAGCCATCTCGTTGCATCTTTACGCCTACAGTTCATGCTATAAGAAAGAAAAGAAGGCCTAGTCTTGATAATGATACCAAGAAACACACACATGGAAACCCGCAACGCCATTGGTCAAGCAGTACGGTGTCAAACTCACACAGAGGTAGATTCAGCTCGGCGTATTATTGTGGTTAGCACGTATGTATGTGTGGGTAATATATATACATGTTATGTTCCGCGATACTTCTGAAAGTTTTATTTGTCTTGCACTTGTTGATATTGCGGAAAATTTTCACTTGCCGTCGGCTGGGCGGTTCTGCCGAATGGTTGGCATTGTCTTTAAGGCTACGAATGGTAGTCTCCAACGCCTTATCATAACGATTGTATGCTATAATATGGAGAAGAATGGCTATTGGTTGAGGCTGGAGTAAAACTTGCTTGGTCTGCGCATGTAAGGAATGTCACAGGCCGTCGGTAGAGGCTATTAAATTTTTATCGTTGGTAAGGAATTTTTATTTCTCTTCCAGGCCTTTCAAACACGAATAGCTTAAATAATAACCTTCTACTAATGTAACATTATTTTTTGGATGTATTCTGTCTTTTTTTTCGTATGTTACCAAGTCATACAATATAGCTATTGTAATTGCATTGTATAAATTCAATCTCTTAGTTTTGTATAATTTCATAGCACATGTGTGAGCACTGTGTACCTACTATAAAGGTTACTGGGTTCATCTTTCATTGACTTGAGTGTGCCCTGGCAGCTGAGAGTATGTCATGCTCACTCAAATGTGTCGCTGGTGGTGGCGTGTGTATTGGATCATTGAGTTCCCTTCAAAATGGTTGAGCTGAATGGTGCTGATGCCTACGTCATGTTCGTGAACGGGCGCCGTCAGTAGGTACTGGTCATGTCTTAGCTGCCATGGCTTATTTTGATTATCTTTTTATTACGGACGCTTTTAACGTGTACGTCTTTCTACATCGTTCTCACATGTATAATTTCAACATGAATGATGTAACCATTATTTTGTAACAATATTTTGAGTTAAAAGAGTGTTTACGGAGTTTCTTGCCCGTTCTACTCCATAGGTACCTACTACGCTTTGGAATGGGCAACTAGCTTCATATTTCGGACTGACCGACCCCTTGACAATTCAAAAGTGCCTGTAATTGGTTTATTTGAAATAAATGCTTTGCGTTTGAGTTTGAATTGTTAAGTCAGGGAAATTAACTGTTGAGCAAATTGACTACCAACTTAAATTGTCCGTATATTCAAATCACAATAACTGTCATTCTTTGACACTGATATGAAATGGCTATAGCACAAAACTTCACAACACAATTAGTTTTCCTGACTGTTATCACTAAGAAAATACTCTAACTTTGCTCATGAGAAAATCATAGGACATGTCACCTCCCCATGCAACTTTCATCCCTATCTACATCTCCAAGCCTCCTTACATCGTTTTACATAATTTCCCTAAATCCAATTACTATTATTAATTACTAAGCACACTCGTCCCTTTAAAGATTTTCGCATGACTCATAACGAGGGCTTTTCGCCCTCATAAGATCCTATTATCGGATTCATATTTAATAAATACTGGGATGCCTTCAGTGGGTGAACTTAGACGGGGTGCCTAGGTACCCAATTGTTGGCACTTACTATAGGGGAGTTTGCCATTTGTTTTTGTGAGTTTTTTGCCAGTATTTAAAAAGGTTGCTGTGAATAGAGATTAAAAACACTGCAATTAAATTCTGAATAATAATATTTATAGTCATAATGTCATACAATCGAATGATTTTATATGAAGTTAATTGTTACTCTTATTAATCCGTTGAACTATGTCAAATATTAATTAAAAAATATAATATTATAATCGGGTGAAAGCAATCTTCCTGCGATCAATAGATAATTATCATCATCATCATTCTCAAACAACACCTTCATAACTACACTACACTAGTAAACAGAATTCCAAGTTATTATGCTTCTTCAAAACTAAACTTAAATTAATCTACCCAACCAACAACACAGAAAACAAAACTTATTCAAAACACAAAACACGACAAGCCAAACAGAGTCTCATTACAAACATAACTACGTTTAATTTCAAAAGTAAGGAGAACCCGATGCCTCTCAAACTCTCGTTCAAGCTAAATTAAAACTCAACTTATTCCTACTCAACTTATAGGTGCTCAAGTAATACTCAACATTTATATGATATCTCTCGACTGCGTTATATGATACCGTTTGTCTATTGGCGGAGAGATTTCCTTTTTAAATTCGATTAAAGTTAAGATGTCTGTGTTTTTTTTCTTATATTACCTACAGCATTGAGAAATCTGGAAAAAAACTTTGCTTTTTTACTTTCGTTGGAATATACAGATCTGGTATCGTCTGGATGAGTTTTACTTAAAAAAACTGATAACCAACTTTGTAAATCTAAACTCTTATACTTATTTATTACATAAGATCGTTATCCGCGTAGTTTTTGTTCTTATGCCAGTCTGATTTACGGGGATATCACTAGCTTCTGCCCACGGCTTCGTTCGCATCCGAGTCGTAAGACACCACAACATAATAAAATAACAGACACATTTTTATAAAACTTCCCCTTTTAGTACGTACAGTTGGTCTTAACAGATAAAATATAGGGAGAGTAAGATTGTTGACGCGGGACCAAGCAACGTACAGTGGTCCGTGTGAGAAGCAGCTCCTCCTGAGGTTGACACCCGCAGCCTTCAGTAGCAATTTCCATTTGCTTGCGAAGTTTTTCGATTTTACTGAATAAATTAACGCCTGCGTTCCTGCATTTTGGCACAACACTGATACACTGACTGTTGCATTATTACAGATTATTCCTGACGAACAGCTGTCACTAAAATAATATAACAATAGATTGTACACAAACGGGGTTTCTCATTAACAGTGGAAGAGGCCAACGTACTGTTTTTTTGTGTACGTTCTACAAACTATCACATAAAAGCATTACGTGATGTAAAAAAAGAAGCACACAATACAGGGTGTTTTTGACAGCCCTCCACAAAAACACAGGATTGATTCAGCTCCTTATTCTGAATCATATCCCACTGGAAATTTTCTCAGGAAAAAAAAATTATACCGTAACGTAACGTAACGTAATAAAAGACGCGGCCCAGGTGCGCCGGGGAGCGCGCGGGGGGCGGGGGCAGCCTCGCTCAAGCTCGCTGCGCTGCCGTCCGCTACGTGCGTTTTGCCACGGTAACGATACATTGCGTGTGAGGTAAGTGATCACGATGTCCCCCCATAAAACAAATCTGGTTTTTTGGATTCCCTTAATATTCCTGAAAGAATTTCATGTACCGGTCATCTTAATAATTATGATGTACTGAAGCCACCCTATCAGTTTGCGGAGGGCTGTCAAAAACACCCTGTATATCAACTGTTGGGAATCAAACTTAGGTTTCCAAAGCAACCGTCGATCCCCTACGCTACTTTTTTTGTTGAAAGTTGACTAAAATAGCCGTTCTTATACATTTCATGATAGACTACTGAGCTCATTAAAGACATGATAATCATTTAAAAGTTTAAATCTGGAACTATCGGCTATATTCGTTCCTTATTCAGCCCAGTCCAGCAAAATTGTATGCAATTTCTGACTTTTCTAGTCCGAAGACTGTCTAGTTACGGATGGGTGGGCAGTATAGCGCTCCAATTAATAAAACTTAACAACCAAACTACCAGACATATCAAAAACAACGTAAGCACCAATAAAAAGACGATGACATTAAACAATCTTGCTCAGACGCTAGATGAAGACGCATAACGAACGTGGTTTGGCGCTTTGCCTGGATACTATGACACAAGAAGTGCAATCTACCGCGACATTCTTTTACATAAACGTTGCATGGCTGGTACGAGACATGGGAGGAGCGGGAGCGAGTATTGAAGTAGATTAAATCACCGACTATGCTGCGGTAATCATAAAAAATTAAAGAATGTCACAGACATGATTCTTAAAATACATACCTAATTACCTCTGCCAAACTGCAAATCTGTTTGTTGACAGACGTAGCTACCTTATTGGTAGTTATCAGTCTAATTACACTTTTTACATATGAACAAAAAATAAGGGTTCGGATTATTATTATTTATGTCATGCTTGTTTGTAAAACTGTAACTTAGGGATTTTTGCTAGCTTTGTGTGTAAAAGAACAAATATCTACCTACTTGTCTTGTTGACTGGCGGCCATATTAACTCCAGGCTTATTAACAACACCTCCTTATCCATTTTTGAAAAAAGTTACTGGGAAGGTTTCTTGGTTCTATGAGAACTCTTGTTTACTTTTTGCATTGCGGAGCTGTATGATTATCGTCGTCAAAACAAGGTATGAACCACTATTTTGGATATCAAAACTGAAACTACTATTTAACTAACAATTTTTTAATTATGACGTACGTACAAATTTGTTTCTATTTACTTAATGATTTTAAAGCATGCTACTTTTTATATTGTGTGAAATTATTGTGCCCAACAGGGTCCATGTGAACTCTATAATTATTTTTAAGATCTTGTACACACTTGAGATATGCAATAAAGATTTGAATTTGAAATAAAGAAAGCTTAAACCTCTTATAACTTGCACCACACAAGGAGATCACATGCAAGCCATTTGTTGAGGAAAAGCTATGGGGTTGCAGTTTTTATTATGAAGCTTGAGTTTCGCCTGCAACGTTCCAACAGATGCTTTTTTCTTATTTAATACCACGCCTCGGTGCATTCACAATGTAAGGGATGAGAACCACTTTACAAATATGCACAATTAGTTATGAGATTTGGCGTCACTGAGAATTTGTACCTATTCCTATCTAGTGAGAAACGAATGACCATTATCTTGAAGCGAGGTCAGTGACCGTATGCTTTCTTCTTTATCCATAGCTTAATTCAAACTACTAATAATAATACCTACCTACCTAGTAGCTACTACTACGCTTACTATTACGCAATTTAAATATTGGATGCCTTCAAGCTGATTATTTAAATACTTAGAAGAATACTCTACTATTAATAGTTGAAACGGCATAGTTATATAAAGAAATAGATAACTAATTATCATTATGATCTTAGAGACCTAAAAATGACCAAAAAATCTAAAAATTATTATTAGAAAATAGCAAACTCAATACAGTAAACATGACAGTAAGCTTTAAGGGCAGTTAAAATGGCGTCATCAGTATCAATATCGGTAAGGTATCCAAACCGGTCTTCGAACTCTCTACCAAGTGGTTTATTGATTGATGCTCCCCAAACAAGGCATCGCGAGCTTCCGAAGATATGCTTGATGGAGCAGGCAATCAATAAAGGTACCTAGGTGAGGATTGAGATCTCCAGAGATGTTCTCAGATACCGACTATTGTTTTAGTCTATCGGGCCGGCAGACTGCAATATTACAAGCTAGAGGTATTTTGCCTGTATTCGATTTGCGTCGCAATTTGTTAGTCGAATATTCAAAGCAAAGATAACTGGGCTGTTTTTAGCAAATATTATTGGATTTGAGAAGGGTGGAAATGCTATGTTACAGAATGTTGCTTGCAACAAAATAATGCAGTGGGTAAAACTAGCTACGGTATGTGAAACGCAAAAGCTGGTCGATTGTCTGACTGGCAAAGTCATATCGTTAGTTCGCACCCAGACCGCTTCGTTATTGATATGACTCGACTTCTATTTTTAACACTACTCTTTTCTCATAATTCACACTCCAAAATACAATTTTATTGTAACCTAAATACTAACTAAATCTTTTTCGGAAGGAGATCTGTATCAAAAAATATTTTCGCCCCTCCAACAAAACTCCGCTCTAACGCTTTTTATTCCTTTCCGCAAATCCTCAAACGATAGAATATCCTGACCTATTTGTTCAGAATTACTGTACATCAAATCAACCACCAATTTGTCAATCCGCTGCACACAAATTCAATCAAGCTACACACATTTTTATTTCCACACGATTTCCTTTGTAAGTTGATTTGTGAAATATTCAATCGTGGGTCTCAAGTGGCAGCTATATTGTAAAATATTTCGAAAAATATGAAGATTATTGGGCACTAGACGACCCACGGGAGTTCCATCTCGCTATATTAAAGTATTTCTATCTGTATCATCTATATAAGGTATTCAAGAAGGAAAATCTTTAGTAAACATGTTTGCTGTGATATTTTTGGTTCTGGATAGATCGGTGGAAAATTTTGATTGTTGCGTAGTATGGAAAGACGAGTAAGTGCGTAGTGAACAGAAATCTGTCTGCTTTATGCAGTGAATATTAGAACTCTCTGTTAGATTCTTGTTAGTATATTAAATATTTTTATTTATTAAATATTAATTAAATATTCTTATTAGTCACGGTCATTGGTTTACATAGTTTGATGATCACACAATACACACTACCAACTTCAATAGAATCCTATGCACTTCAATGACAACATTTTCGTTTGCAAGAAAGACACTATTGTATAAAATACGTCAGTAAATTTTTACTGTTATTAAATACCCCTTTATAAGTACCTAAACAATATTTATTAGAGTACCTATCTCTTAAAAACGCTACAAAACCTGAATTGTTTAGGCACAATATTTCGCTAACAATATTCGTTTTAATTAACTATAGAGTCGAATGTTCGGACAAAAGACAGTCGGATGTCCGCTCTAGGGTGGAAAAGGAAATGTTGTATCCACGACTACGTGACGACAACGATTCGATGAACAGTTTTGATTTTTTAAGATGTTTTGGCAATGACTGGAATTTTAGGTTCGAAAGCATAATTGTTGAGCAATGATTGAAAAAAATGCAAATGAAGCATATGTGCAAGAAAATGAGCCTTTACTTGTCCTGAGTGTTTTTATGAATTTTACTGTCTGCAGAAAATTGGTACAGCCACGTTATCATTGGCCGTTTAAAATGTCACAGTCAATTAAACAATAAATATTCATAACTAAACAAAAAAAAGGTTCTATTGTGTTCAATAAACTATTTATTGAAAGTCATTGACAACGGTATAAATGTACTGAAAATGGTCGTTATGTTATATTTTTCTGGTTTTGAATGTGAAAGTTACAAAAGACAAGCTTTCAAATACCCTTATATTCCTCTTAGTAAGAAAGAAAGAAAGTTTATTTGGACAGAGTTCGTGAAACACAAGATACAAATAACAAAATAAAAAGTTAAAACTATGTTTTAACAACAATAGTGAGTGCCTCTCGGCTGCGCCAAAAAGGTTCTAACATCGTACAATATAAACAGCTTTCGGGTTAAATAATTCGGGGTCTGGTAGCTGGGCGTCAGAGGCATTGACAAAGGTCATTCATATTGTACTTCACGCTTCGCCGGCCACACTAATTCCGATTATGTCTATTTGTGTCTAGTGTCTATACGTGAAACGGGACTATAGATAGGGTTGTACGCAGTTTGTACGTAGGTGTTTGTTGAACTGTGTCTGTGTGGAATGATGAAGATCAGATGGTTCTACTTAGTAGGTACGTTTTCCAATTTTTTTTTTCTTAAGGTTAAATATCTCATAGCTTTGAGTCAAGTATACAAGATGTGCCTCGCAACTTTTTGAGAACATAACTAAAGAAGTCACTCATTAGGGATGCCTTGAATTAGAGTTTCATTTTGTTCATATATTCTACCTTTTTTGTCTGAATTCCGATTGTGTCTATCTCTGTGTATATCCTAAGTGGGTTTATTGACGTGACTAAAGATGCGGCACAATGCAGTCTTGTTAGTATAGACGTGTTTGTTTCGAGAAAGTGGACCGGAATATTGAGGTTTTGGTACAAGGCTCCGTTGATTGAAGCTTTAGAGGTGCCTACGGCGCTACGGCTATTTTGATGTCAGTCAATTACAGGACGACAAAATTCGCCATGAAAGTACTTCAAAAGATGACTATCAAAATGGTCCTGGTATGGTATATCGTATAAGGTTTGGTATATGATAATAATCTTGTTCAAAAAATAAATATGCACCATATATGGTGCATGAAAACATTAAACATTCGTACCAAGCTCCCTAATCCCAATAACCAAACCAAGCCACGTCAGCAGCTAATTACCAAAATATTTGACATGAATAAATCAAAGACATATTCATGTCATATTACGTCACTCTAATCGCATTACCTGACACTCGTGTGAACACAACGTCATCTGCAACAGTGTGGGTGTGTGGTGTGTACACATACACATCACACACCCGATGACGTTGATGACACGGCATTGTGGTGGCTTAATCATATCAAGGGCTCATTAATTATTCCCGTGGGGTGTGCGATGCCGATTCAATGCTGATGAATAGGATGTTGTTAATGTGGACCTCAGAGGTGGTATTAGCGACTATTGTT
The DNA here is from genome assembly GCA_937001585.2 of Brachylomia viminalis. Taxonomy (NCBI): domain Eukaryota; kingdom Metazoa; phylum Arthropoda; class Insecta; order Lepidoptera; family Noctuidae; genus Brachylomia; species Brachylomia viminalis. The sequence continues at coordinate 3,230,064 of OW443302.2, read as the reverse complement.
TTTGGCGTCTTGGTTTAGACGACGTGTTTAGGTGTTGTGTTCTTTTGTTTTTTTTTTTTTTTTAAAATTGGAATCAAGCTATATTCATCAAATTCTTGGAAAACCAAAGTACCTACGTAACGTAGAATTATTTGTTAATAGGTAGCATAGCCGATGAGATAAAGCTAATGAGAAATGACTTTTCGCGAATTACCTCGCTATTGCATTAGTCTGAACGCACAGAGTATCATCGCGGTAAAATGAGAGATGGCTGAGCAAACAGTAAGTTTAATTACTTCAAATGCAGTAGAAATCAGTGCACAAATTCAAGATATCAAATACAAAACGGTGAAAATTGCCTCAGAACATGGTAAGTAATATAAAAAGTCAGTAAACTCAGATGGAAATAAAAGCAAAAAAGAAAAAGAAAGAAGATGGAATAAAAGTATTAAACAATGACAACAATTAGATGCGTGCAACCGATTATAGAGAATTAAAATTAATCTACTGAAACAAATCTATCAAATATTAAAAAAATCTGCTGTTTCATACATTTTGTTACACGTAGCCCGAAAAAATGTAAGGCACAGCTGATTTTTTTTGTGAATGGAGATCATTAAAATTTTGTATGCCGTCTAAGTATACCATGTAGTATACGTGGTATAATTAAATGTGATAATGATAAGGTACGCGCCACTTTGTATAATATAACAGAGCTGGAACTACATGGTCATTTAACTTTATACGCAGATGTCACATGCTTGTTTTATTTTGGAACTAACATTCATGACGCTATTTCACGAGCCCAAGAAGATTAAAAATTTTTGTTTGAATAGTTCCTAGATAATTTACTGACCGTTAACATCTCAAAGACATGTTATATTATCTTAAAGGCAAAAAAAAAATTTGCTGCTTGACCCGTTAACTATAGATAACATCTTATTAGCTCTAATGATAATGGTGGTGGTGGTTTGGTCTAATGGTATGGTATTTTTCGTAGGTTTTCTGCACAGAAAACCTACTAAAAATAGCTCGGCCATATAAACGAAAACTGTTTAACATGGAACAAACAAATTGATTATATCAGAAATGAAAATTTCTCTCAAATTTTGGAACAATCCGCAATTCAAGTGAATGTACACCCAAAGAACTGCAATTAAACATTTACAACTCACTTTTATTATATCTTATAGAAATCAGGGGCAGCGCCGCCGGTAAAACAAAGCTACAGGAACTACAAAGAATGCAGATCAGGATCATAAAGACGCTGTTTCGCTATCCATACATGACACCAACGTACAAATTTTTTAAAGAAATAAAGCTGATGAATATCAAACAACTGTATATCTGCTAAGTTGAATTTGTGTATTGTATATGTATATATGTGGCCGCGAAAAAAGTGGCTACGATTCTAAACAGCCACTTTTGATGCCATTAAATTAATCGAAATCCGATAAACTCTATTGCATTTTTCCTTTGCAAAGTACATATTTTTATGGCGCGATAATCCGAACCAGCGGATATGTATAATACTTGTAGTTTGATTACAAAAAAATAATAGAACCTTTCACTTAAACGTAACATTTACCAAAAATCTCAAATATGTAAACGCAGTCTTCGTCGACCCAGCTTAATTTTGTCCTGCCAAAGACACGTACTGACTATGCTAAAAAGAATATCTCCTATGAAGGAGCACGATTTTAAAATAATTTACCACCCTGTTTATAAGATGTAAAGCTGTTTCAGCGGTTTTAGATCAAAACTGTCAATTAAAACCAGAACCACTCATTAACCATGTTAATAGCCTACTAGTTAATAATAAAACCGTTAAATAAGTAAACGAATTATTTCAATCCTATTGTATTGTATCGGTGACCGTTACCTAGAATAAGTATATTACACTATGTTATTTTATATTCTTATGTAAATGTTGTCTTTTTGAGAATAAAGTATTTAAACCTATATTTATACCCTGAAGTCGTTTGTACCAGCTGCAGTGAAAAACTTCAGACTTACCTGTAACAAAGAAACATAATTATTAGAAATGGTAGCTATATTACATGATTAATCTCAGTTCGTTCACTAAAATAAAAAGTACAAGTCCACACAAGAATTAACTGAGGATTGAACAGACTGTCAGAACCACGGGACGAGAGTCACTCTAATTTCTGCAACAACAAATTAAAGCAGTTCACAGTAAACAAATCATCGTTCTAATCAGAATATTCACCAGAAAATTGAGACATAATTATGTTATTAAGTCCGCTCGTGTGTTGCACACCTATTAACCCACACACACGACCCTGTAACGTTAGTCTCAAAGAGATGGTAACCCGAGAGTTACTAATTAACGAGACTCGTATCAACGTATCTAACCGCAATAATGCTTGACTTGTAATTAGCAACGTCTTATATTACCATCATAACATAACATACACTACCTGTGATGTACTTGCAAAGATTTCTGAATATTATGTTGAGACTCATCAAAAGAATGATGTCAAAAATAATAACACATAATTATTGTTTCTCGTCTGCAAAACAGATTTTAAGTTGTTGCAAGAGCATGGAGTGAGATCAACTAAATGAACAGTGTTACAATTCATGGGGAGCTTCTTTATGATACGCTCATAACCTTTCTATGCATTTGAAGCTTTTACTAGTTATGTTTCTACTTGAATTTCTGGAAAAAGCATCAGAATCAGAATTCAGGATCAGAATTTGATTTGCTCTAAATATAGCTTGGTACAGTATGAGTTTATTAACATAAATAAATGAGATCAGGTACATTTTACCTTACTGCGTGCAAATCATTACATTATTGTACAAAAAAAAGTTTACAATACAAATATAATTAATAGTAAGAGAAAAAAACAGATAGGAAAGTATAAGAAACATTAACAATTTCTTTTATGTCATTTAGCTAATAAATTCGTAATATTATTTTATTTTTCTATAAAGTTACATCATTTAAAAACTCTTTTACTGAGTAATAACATTTTCTTGAAAGCAGTGCAGTAATAGTTTCCTTAGATTTAAAAATGTGTACAGAATATTCCTTAAAACTATAAGGTAGGTATTTTATTATAAAGTATGGGAATATTTTGACAGGAAATCTATTGGTATCCTAGAAAATGTCAGTAACTACATCACCATCAAGTCTCACGACTGCTGTCTGTTTAAATAGCGTTAGTCCGTAGCTTTTGTCTTGACACCAGAATAAGGCAACTATTTTAAACAAGCTTTTGTTCGCGGCTTCACCCGCGTGGATGTCGGAAAATATCTCACGGGAACGTACTACCGGGATTAAAAGTAGTTTGGATCCAGGTTATAAATTATGTGTGCTAAATTTCATCCGTTCAGCCGTTTTTGCGCCAAACCGAAACATACATCCAAAATAGAATAGAATACTCTTTATTAAGTATACCAAAAAAATACAGATATAAATGAAAAAAAAAATACATATGGTGACACAATAAATAAATAAAATCGTTTATTACATACTTCGATTGCCCAGTATGTGAACCATCCAGCCAGCAACCAGCAATGGTTCAGGTACTGGCAATCGAACCTCTGCGCGAATGCCCTCAGGATGCCGCTGGAGCTAGCCCAGGGATGTGCATCGTTTTCGCTTAGTAGAATAAAAACAGTCTACTTGTGACTCGGCGAACATACCTGATGCGCTACAGAATCGGGGCAGCCCCCATCAGCACCATGCAATAATGCATTCATATTATATTGCACACGCAAGGCGTTGTAATGTCAGCGAGTGTATGAGACCCACAGGCTGCTCGTGTAGAAAGACAATGGGTGGTCTTATATAAACAAAAAAAAGTCCAGACCAACGGGAAAAAATTCTAAAAACTATATGCTCGTCATCATACTCGTTCCCACCCATGCCTCGTAGCTCGTAGCCTTAATTAAGTGCTTAACTTGGAACTAGATGGTGCTGTGTGCAATGTCAGACGATATTTTTTTTTTTTTTTTTTTTTTTTTCAAATATATTCAATGTACAGGTTTGAGTTGGTTAATATGTTATTATACATATAATGTATAGATTTTCAATAATAAACTATTCCTAAGTCATTCTTAAAAATTGGCAGGCACAAAAACTGATAAAGTTTACAATATCAGTAAAGAACCAAGAATTAGAAAATACACGGAAAATCTATGGAATATACCTACCACCTCATCGGTCTCTAACGAGTAATGAAACTCATACCTTTGTATCCAACCTATAATGACGTCAATGATAAAAAAAGTATCCTACTGATACGGTCCATTAACGAAGGGATAAAAACATGGTATCACATTATGAGATCTCCCATGTACTCGTATGTATGTACCGATTGAACACCACTAATTAGTACTTCCAATACCCTTTTATCATTACGTATTGAAATGGAGTTCGTTGCTATTACTTGCGAGTTGTTATGACATGTACACAATGGCCCACGGCAAAGTAACATGGTTTTAATAAATAGAGAGGTAAACATTAAAGAAAGTGATGGATTATTGTATAGAATGAAATAAAATAATCCATTTCATGTTTTTGTTAGGTAACTCTGATAATGCTTATGATGGAGACAATTTTCTGTATGTGTTCATTTCATTCGTCTATACTAGGTTTGATGGTTATGAACAATTTATTCAATAGGGTGATAAAATCAGTTTTTCTATGCTCCATACCTAATTTTAAGATGATTTGAGCTTAATTAATTTTCCAATCTATACGACATTGAACATTGGGAAGACTTTTATGAAAATATGGCCAAGGTTCCAACTTTATTTTCAATTAAGTATGTTTCTGGAACATTTCGTATAGTATACAACTAAAGCCCACTCACTCGTTAAGGGGCAACCTACGCCCTGATATAATCGCCTAGTCTTGTTTCTACCTGTTCGCACCATTAGATGGAAACAGAAGGCCTACTTTGAAACACACATGATATTTTGGGCAAAACTTACAATACTCCGCTTTTCCATAAGTTTACGTAATTAACTATTGTTATGGTGATTAACAACCTTGCTAGGTTACTTTGTAAGAATAATAGACTGGTTGGCAATTATTTATTCTTCAAATAGAAAGTCGTAACTTCGAAATTTAAAATGAATAAAGGGCCGAGAGTTAACCCTTGAGGCACAGACTTTACCAGATTAATGTACCGAAAAACTTTTTTTTTAGTTTTACTCAAATTCTTATCTCGGAATCACACGCCAAACCTCAAACTTAGTGTTTCTTACTGTTTTAGGTTTCATCAATACGTAATACATATAGTAATATTACTTACCTACTATAGTTACTACCTATGTGTATCAAACTCAAACTCAACTCAAAACTCAAACGAAAAGCATTTATTTCAAATAAACCAATTACAGGCACTTTTGAATTGTCAAGGGGTCGGTCAGTCAGAAAGATGAAGCTAGTTGCCCATTCCAAAGCGTAGTAGGTACCTATGGAGAAGAACGGGCAAGAAACTCCATGGACACTCTTTTAAATCAAAATATTGTTACAATAGAGTGGTTACATCATTCATGTTGTAATTATACATGTGAGAACGATGTAGAAAGACGTGCACGTTAAAAGCGTCCGTAATAAAAAGATAAAAACAATAATGGAATTAAAATAAGCCGTGGCAGCTAAGAAATGACCAGTGCCTACTGACGGCGCCCGTTCACTAACATGACGTATGGATCCGCACCATTCAGCTCAACCATTTTGAAGGGAACTCAATGATCCAATACACACGCCACCACCAGCGACACAATTGAGTGAGCATGACATACTCTCAGCCGCCAGGGCACATTCAAGCCAATGAAAGACGAACCCAGTAAGCTTTATAGTGGGTACATAGTGCTCACACATGTGCTATGCAATTATACAATGCTAAGAGATTGAATTTATACAATGCAAAGATAGGTTGTACAACCTTCATCAGCTCCAACACTATTTTCGAATGCTAATTAATTAGTTTACGCGCCCTTGTGGAGCAGGACCAGCGCTGAGCCAAGCATTTTTGTCAGCGATATAATCCCCCAACTTATAATATGCTTGGCTGTATAGTGTGCGTTTTATACAAGATTTAAATTTCGTTTCATTCAGTTGGAGTATGTGGGGAGGTATTTTATTGTAACATTTTAAACAGTACCCCATGAAGGATGAGTCTACTTTAGCCAGTCTGAAACCTGGTTGAACTAATTGGTCCCTATTTCTAGTCCTATAATTGTGTCTTTCACCTCTTTTACTGAAAAGATTTAAATTTTTCCTTACGTACATGATGTTTTCATAAATATATTGACAAGGTACCGTCATGATGTTAATGTCTTTAAACAGTTCCCTTAGAGAATCGCGCCTGCGGAGGCTGTATATTGCTCTGATAGCTCTTTTCTGCAGAATAAAAATCGAACCTTCTGCCCAAAATCTTCTTGGTACTGTTTGTGCCTGCTCCTTGAATATCTTGTACAAACATGTCAATACACGCCTATTTATGTGCCCTTGCTACGTAAAGTAGGGCATTGTTGGTAATATTTTGTCACACAAAAAGGCTTGGGTTCGGAGAAATTTCGAGACATCGTATTGTGTAGGTATTAGTAAAAGCGACAAAGGTGAAATTATGTATGTACTAATTAGGTCATACTATTACCAAAGGCGTAGTAGCGGAAAAAAAATTAAAGATGATCCTGCTATTAGATAATTTATTTTAGTTGTTAATCTTTAAATAACAATTCTTTTACTTTGTGTACGTTTTCCTTCGAATATCCACAAAGTTTTTTCGTTGTTTCATCATCAGCCTACATCAGTCCACTGCTGGACAAAAGCCTCTCCATCTCTTCAGAGGCTTTCGTTATTTAGATGCCTCAATTTGTTATAAGACTTCTCTAGGCGTACACAAATAAATCCTTTGTGTTCTTGCTATTGAAAAGAAATGCGTGCTCAAACAAAAATATAAAGTCACAACAATCAGTCTACAGCAATTGTTATTTCTTAACTCAACAAAAACTTAAAACATCTTCATCAAGCTGAAGCAATTCAATAAAAACTAACATTCACCAACAAAAACTAACAAAGAAACTTAAAATCCGATATTATTTTCATTTTCCACAATGAAATAGAACTGAGTACGGGGTGAAACGACGCATTTGACTTTAACAAATGATATTATAGCAAAAATGCAATGTCTGAATGTTACACAAATCGCCTAGAGAAAATATAGCGCAGACTCGCTCTAGAACCTTTTTGGTGATAAATTACGTTACTATTTTCTACTTCAATCGCTTTTAGAAATGGCTTTAAAATCTTTCGGTCAATTCGGGTTCTAGAAATTCGTAAGTGCATTAACGTTAAGTCTAGTTCAAGTCCGTGTAAGTTTTAAAATAAACTGTAAAAATAATGAGTTTTACTACTGGGATCGGAACTAGGATTCTGTATTATAATAATCCCTAAAATATCATAAGCAAATATTAATCACCCGACAAGAAGACCAAACTTAATTTTAAACTCAGCATTTTATCTTCAAAACACAACATCAATGACTAACGTAGCAAAGGATTCAGATAGGGGCTGAAGAGGGGGGTAAGAGGGGTAATAGAGTGTCATCTTGGCATTATAAATGATCACACTCAACCCTTGACTGCAGGTAGAACCGTCTACACTGTTTTTACATTTACCACATCGGATTAGGTTACCCCTCTTCCAGCCACCATAATAAGAATGGAACGGTTAAACCTGATTTTGGTCCATTTATTTTGTTGTTTGTACGTATTTTTACGGTACCTTCTGTGTACAAAGAAATAAGAACTTGTTAAAAATAGCTTGAATTGAAGAATATTTTGTGATTATGATTTTGTAATGTTGTGGGTGAAAAGTGTTATATCAGTAATGAAAGAAAGAAAGAAAGAAAATGCGGTTATTTGCGTTATTTGTAAAAATAACACAAACACAAAAAAATAAGAAAAGGTTGGGGGAAACATGCGTCACATCCACGCAAAACGGCTATGTAATGTTGAAATTCTTTAAAGCTAAGTTTTTATTAATTATAAAAGAATTGTTTATTAAATACAGATAGCACTCGCACAAGCAAGTTATATTAACAAACAAACAATGACTTAACCAAATATCGATACCTATATTAGGTACAGACTTAAAAGTAAACATACAAGGTTATAAAGTCTTAATAAACACGACATTAAATGACACAACATTAATTAAGTCAGCAATTTTCATCCATAGCCAAAAGCAATATCAGCTTGGCGAACCAAAACACAAAATTTTATCATAAACCGAAATAACTCAACCCGACCCTTACCAAACAAACGCAGACATCAAAAACATACAACGAAATGTTAAAATCGGTTCGGAATATACACACAGAAGGATAGAGGAAGCCTTCTACAAAGAGGAGGAAATTGCCTATCAAGAGTTGGCAGTAATCAAACCTGCGCCAATCTAAGTTCACTGCGGACAGTATATTTTACTTAATGAGATATTTCCACAAAGTTATAATGTGGGGAGTTTGCACCGGTCAGTTTCAGTTTGAATGTTCAAATGCTTTAGCTTATTTTGATTTGGATAAAAGCTCTTCAATTGCAGTCATCAGCTATGTTAAACCTGTGTGCTGATTGTACACCGTCGCTTTGTTGTTATTATATTAATGCGTCCTGAATTAAAATGTGAGGGATCTTTTTTGATATTCCTTTATGCAGAATGCAGATGAAAATGATCATACCATGTGGACCACTTACGTCATATGCATCGTATAGATCTGCATATAACAGAGTAGTCAGAGAAGCTATCTATTACCATAATCTAATCAGTATGCAAAAATTAGGTCTCATTGACAACCATACCAAATACATTATCTACAACGTGTCGTTTTGCATCCTCGTCAAATTTCAGGAGGCTGTTATGAAAGACATAAATAATCGAATAAAATTACGATCCTGCTCAATAATTAATACATACTTGTTTTTTTTAGTATTTAAGTTTGACAGTATTTCAGAATACTCCACTTTCAAAGAACAAAATCACCCCGTTGCGTATGCGATACGCAGTGTCGTACGACTATGTCGCTGTGTGCATGCGTTACAGTTACAGCGCAGTTACAGGGCGGTATCACACGGGCCCTGCACATGCCGATTTCCGAAAAATACAAAAAATAGAAACAAATACCTACTTATTTTATTATTGATTCGTGTCGAGAATCATTAGCATAGTTACCTCCTCGAATTTGACGAGGATGCAAAACAACACCTTGTATTTTCGTCATTATAATATCAACAGCAGCTGATTTGTTTTCAATTAAAACACTAAAGAAAATCAATCTACAATATACTTTATTCTGTATCCATAGAGTATAATATTGGCTATCAAAGATTTAGTAATAAAACTTGTACTTCAATCTAACTTTAGTTTGGACGGTATATTCAGCTTAATGAGATATTTTCAGAAAGTGACATAACATAGAATAGAAGAGTTGCCAAATAGTTGACTGGAAGTGCTCAGTTTGTTTGCATTGACTGATTTCACAAAGAGTGAATAATCAAACACATTGATTTATATGGTGTGACTAGCTGCTGCCCACAACTTGTCGGAATTTATCCCACCGGAATACGCTACAAGGACAAAAAGCCAATGTTACTCCTTAAATCATCAGCTATCTGCCAAGATCCTGTCAAAATCGGTCCCGCCGTTTCGGAGATTAGCCGGAACAAACAGAAGTACAAACGAACAAAAATACTTTTTTGTTTTGTGTACTGTTTTGTTTATACTTTCATTTGCTTTTAGTAAAAAGCTGTTATTTTGACATTACAAACAGACACTTAAATTTTATTTATTTGTATGTCATTTATAGATTAGAGGAAGCTTTAAACAATTGATTAAATCCTCGATGCTGGTGATTCCAGCATAATCCAATGGATGGTATAAAAAGCTTAATTCGATACCTATTTCCAGAAATTGACATAACATACAATAGAAGAGTTGCGAAATAGCTGACTGGAAGTGGTCAGTTTTTTTGGTATTGTGACTTTCACAAAAAGTGAAATTTTTTACATATTGATTCTATTCATATACCTACTATGATAAGAGGAAGCATTAAACTATTGATTGAACATGTTAAATGCTAGATGTTGGAATCAACATAAACAAATAAGAATATAATCTAATGGCACCTGCGTTCATTTTCCTAAGTTAACAGGTTATGTCTCGAAATTTCAAACCATTCTCAAGTTACTATAGTTATTAAGTCTCATCCAGTATCAAACTTCTAAATCGTCGTCTCCTTCAAATATTGACAAACTTTTCTGAAATGAAGCGGTGATCGTCGCCAACTTTTAAGTGTCTCAGATAAATTAAGATTTTGGTTTAGTGGGTCTTATAATACTTCGCTGGTCGATAACCGATTGCTTGTTTAGGATTTATCGTTTTATCTTGATGAGGTATTACCTGGCTGAGTAGTTTTAGGTAAACGACCTTAGCATATTCTTTTGGTGTCTAAATTAAGGCTTTATATTTTTAAGGTAGCTCAGTATTAATTTCTCACATTGCATTAATTTGTATTAAGTACTTCAAAGTATTTAGTTATGGACATTCAATTAATAATAATAAGAGTTCAAGTCTATATCATTAAACAATATGACTAAGTGAAGTATTTATTTGTTTATTTATTTTTACAAGTATTTTTGTACATTTAGAAAAACTACATGTCATAAAACGTCACTTAGTTCTTTCGCATTATAAAAAAACAGAAGATGAGCTAATTGATTCTAAAATCGAAAGCAGTCTTTTCGAAAGCTCAACAGCTACACATAATTACTCCACTCTTATACAGTTACAACTCGAATAACAACACGCTTCCATAATTTTTGCATGTCCAAAAATATAGCAAAATAGTTTCGCCGAATATTACCGTTCCCATAATGGTGAAGAATGCTTTTGTCCCCATGGCTCGGGCCCCGCGATGACATATTGGTTAACATATAGCTGGATCATGTGTACTCTATATAGAGTAGTCGAATTATACTATTGTCTCGTGGTAGAGTTGTGAGTCGATTGAAAGTCGATTGGGTGGGATTTTGAGAGGAAATGAGGTTTCATCGTTTTAACTATTTATTATTTTAACATTTGGATCCTGTTGTAAAGTATGCTTTTCTCAAAGAGATTGACTAGTTTAACATTATTTTAAATTATAATGTATGACTGATTAAGGATGGATAAAAGAAAGCTAGAAAGTGTAAGGATAAAAATCTTTATGTCTAAACAACAAATATTTAGTTGGGCAAATTGGATGACATAAAACTAACCACTATAGCTACCAATACCTACAGACTACCTACTATATTTACCAATTTGTGTTAATATAATTAACTGCAAATATAACTAAATGCTAACTTTTGAAGGAGCACAGCTTTATAACAAATTACCGTCCTGTATAAGAAATATACACTCTTACAATGCATTCAAAACTCAACTTAGCCAGCTCATATTTGCGGATCGATCACTTCTGGAGAAATGAATGCATTGGATGGGTAACTATTAAATTGTAATACTGATGACGAACATATTGTAATCTATATTTTTAGTACTGTTCTCAAGTAAGTGACTTGTGTCTTTATTGGGAATAAAGTTTCTTTAAACCGAAACCGATATAAAACTTTTATTCATCATCCACGAACGAATCACAAACGAACCCTATTATTTCCTATCGACTTTCAATCGAAAACCCTTAGTAGTATCGGGGTCGGAATATTCAAATACTTTGCCATATCCGATAATACCGCTCTCATACAAAATGCATACAATATCATTCTTTACTTCATACACGAATGCTTCCCCAGCGTAATTCATGTAAAACTGGCTTTATTTGAATTTTATGTGACCAAATGTTTGGTTTATTTTTGCCTCTATGTGATATATATCAGTTTTATTTGAATTTTTCCCTGTCTAATGTCTTGTTATTCGTTCCGATTGTAGTTGGGGCAAATACCTGAAGTCTGAGTCAGTTTCCTAGGTAGTTTTGTACCTATTCCTGAATTACTTAATTTCTAATCAAATGACAACATTGAAACCAATTATTATGGATTAGATAATGAGCTATCAAAACCAGAGTTACTCAAAAAACAAAATAAAAAATACAAATGACTACTGCTACTGCTGAGCATGAGGTGCTGGATTCGATTCCCAGGTCGGGAAAAGTATTATTGGGTTTTTCCATCAGGAATTGCCCAGTAGCAGACCGGAATCTGGATTTGTGCCAATAGTTTTGTATATGACAATAGGCATAACTGGCGAAATCTGGGTGTACTATAGATACACCTCTGCCTACACCCTTGGGTGCTTTCAAGCGTTATATTATATTAAGATTCTTATTAATTTAAATATTAGCGCCACAAAAAAAAAAAAAAAAATACAATGAAATTTCAATCACAACTCACCCACTAAAAAGTTATTTAAAGGTACAAAAACATCCCTAAAATACCCTCTAGGTCTAGGCCAAAATAATAACGACAAAATAATATTTACAACTCAATTATGAAAAGTTTCGCTCGAACGGGGTGCGCTGTTTCATTTACAATGTTATTAGGGCGCGCTAAACTACATGGGATTACTCAAATGGGTTCGTAATGGATGTTTCTAAATGCCTGAGCCCTTTAGCAAAGCTTTTCGATTGAAGTGTGTCTATTGAAGTGCAGGATTGGTTGAATAGAGTACTGGCTGTGTTCTATGGCTGCTGGGTTTTTCTTTCGAATAAAAGAGTTTGAGAAAATGTAGCTTCGAGCGCATTCTACACAGTGTTTTTGTAACTGAAACATTACAAAAATCTTTAAATGATAAATGATTATATTTCTGTCAGTAGGTTTGTACAAACACTTCTACACGTCAAACATATATATTTTTTTTAAACTAGATGAGGCCAGCGTTTCCTATCTGACTACTCTGAAGAGAAAGGCCGAAACAAACTCAGATGTCACAGTCTCTTTTAAAGTCTAGACAAAATCTTGGTCAGATCATGTGAAGGCTATGTAGATCGGTATCTAACATGGTCTTTTGAGGAAAGAACCACACAGTTTGAGTGGACCTGTCCAGTCAGTGCACGCAATTGTCAGCAATCGTGCAGCTCAACTCAGAACTTAAGGAGCTCAACGATTTCGTCAAACTATGTTTAATTGGGCCATGTTTATCTGCTAAACGTGATTTGTCAGTAAAAACGATTCAACTTTGTATTAAGCATTTATAATGATCTATTTATTTTGATAATTGTTGAATGAGCCATGATTAATTCACGAAAATAACGTCCACATGAAATTCGTAACTTCCAAAAACAACTGCACCACTCACCAATTTCGTAAACAAAATAACAACCTAACATACTTAACTCCTAACTCATTGAAAGGTTCAAACTTCACAATTAATACTAACTAGTACAGGCTTCATGGTTCAATAGTTCTCTCAAATTCAAAGCATAGTTGCCTTCCGCCTGTTATTAAATTTATTCGTTGTACGGCCGCGAGCTTCATAAAGACTTGAAGTGGGGGGAGTTACCATAGATACTGGGGGAGGCTGTTGCCATTGGTGATCCCAGTTGCCTTGGTTCCCGGCGAGGTACGGGGTGTGGTCCAAGTTGTGAAGGTAAAAGCTGTTTTTTTTGCAGGGATTTTATTTAAGAGGCTTAGAAAAGAAAATAGGGAGGGAAGTTATTTTCATGTTTTGCTACTTTGGTAAATATCATAAAACATTTTCGTGACAAATAATAACTACAAAATTAGACCCCCTGTGAAGGAAAAACTGCGGAGCCCTTTTCGAGAAATGACTTTTTTAATATTGTAACCTATCTTTCGAATTTTCTTGTATTGACATCGATTAAAAGGTCGGAGACAAATAATATTAAGAGAGAAACAGCAGCCCTCCCTCCCCTCCTCCCCTTGCATCCGTTAAACGATTTTCAAGATTAAAATCGAAGGACTTCTAAATAAGGGTATAATATTATATTTATGTATATTCAGGGCGGGGAGGGGTGGAGATAGATACTCCCGCGCAAAGGGGATGTTTATAAAATGAAGTTTTTTTTAAATAATTTTATAAACTAGAATCTTATTTTTGGTTAGTTTTTTAAATTATTTACCTGATTTATGGGTAGTCAACGATGTCCCGCTTTGCGGGCTCCTACTTCTGAATGGCTTAAAAAAATAACCTCCTCCTTCCTCTTTCCTCCTTCGAACCTAACCTGTCCGAGTTGGGGTGCCCCAAGTCCCGAGCTCGCTTCGCTCGCTCCGGCATCCTAAATTCTCGGTGCCTTTTTACTAAGTGGAGGTGTGCCCCAAGTCGCAAGCTTCTTTTAGCAAAACAGATTTTGACTACAAACTTTGTAGGATCTGCTCTAGAAGGATTATACTAGTTAATTTAAAATAAAACAAATTAAATTTAAATAAACATTTACTTACAGAATCCATAAAGGATTTAAATAAAATGTAAATGAACATTCATTTAATCAATTTTTCATACATATTCGATTGCTTTTGTCAATTCGTCGAAAGATCTTTATGAAATATTATCATTATTTTTCTCCTTTACGAATATTCTCGTAAATGCTCTTTCTTAACTGCTAGGGACGCGAACGATGACTGGCAGGCTATGTGAAGTAACAATGACTAAACAATGAAAATCACGAATTATATGTAGGTAATACTACATAAATAATAATAAATAATGAATACATATAAGTTACTGAGTTATATACTCATCTAACTCAGTAACTAAAAGTATGTATTTCATAATTATTAAGAAGTAAAACATTTTAGTGTGTTGACCTTACGAAAAACGAAATGTTCAATGGCAAGACAAAATGTCAAAAGTGACAAAACATTGCAATTTTTATTTTACTCGTATACTCTTTGTTTCCGCAACTTACAACTTCACGCGGAAGCTTCTAATAATATTATCTTTCTGTATACAGGGTGGGCCGTAAGTAGTGGTCCAACGTTCAGGATTCTATGAACCAGATAATTAACTATATTAATTAAAAAATTTAACCATTTTTAGTACTAAGTTTTTTTTTACAAAAATCGCTCTTGAACTTGATGGTGTGTTAAAAATTTGGGTTAAAATTAGAGAAGAACCACCTTTTTCTTCAAAAGAGCTGAATTAACATAAAACAACATAATTTATCATGATAGCTGTAGTAGTCAGCAGTAATTAACAGAAATCAAAATGAAAAAATAATGGTTTTTGTTGAAACTACAAACAAATTTGTAATAACAGGTAGAAATTTCGTAAATAAAAGACAAAAAGGAAATATTTTCGGAACCCTTGGGTAAAAATGGTTAAAATGTTTAATTGTTATAGTTAATTATCTGGTTTATCGAATCCTGAACGGTGGCCCACTACTTACGCCTCACCCTGTATATAAATATGGACGCCCAACTCGATGGATGTTAAACTGAAGCTTAGCCAATTAATATCCTCTACCTTGTACCACGCCCCTCGATCTCAAAGTCCTCATTACGAGTTGAACAACAAATAAACATTGCTATCGCTGTTTATCGGACATTATTTATCGAGATCTCTTTGCCGTGGGATCCTGTTTCGTTTTATAACAGTCCTGCTGAATGATAGCTGGTGCCAAGCTGGTACGTGAGTAAGTAGTATTTTTGCTCAGTATTTTTCCAATTAAAGGGTGTAGTTGTATTAAGTGGGGTATCGCTTTTTATGTGTAAGATAGGATAAAGGTTTTTGTGTTGTGTTTGCTTATAGAAATAAGTATGTGCCCCCTTTGTTTGTGCTCTTGGTTATCACAAAAGTATTTTCAATATACACACGTTTATCAAGGGTGAAAAAAGTGATGAGAAGTTGTTTTTATAAAATACTACCTGCGCTCCGCGGTTTCACCCGCAAAAGTCTCGTATCTGTGGGAATGTTGGGATAAAAAGAATCATATGTCCATATCCAGGTCATAGTCTACCCATTTGCCAAATTTTATTCAAATTTGGTTAGCCGTTTTAGCGTGAAAGCATAACAAACAAACATACAAAAAGTCAAATATTTTCTCTTTATTATATTAAGTTCAGATTATTGTCATATAATATTATTTAAATATTTGCGACTAATTGGCGCTTTTCAAAGGAGAAATAACCTAATGTTGTCGGACTTTTACGTGAGAGGTCCTGGCTGCTCTTTAAGTGAAGCCACTTCTATTATATTATTATAGGTAACTTGCTTACTTATCTCAGTTAGTTAACAATATAAGATGAATGTGCAAATTATATTGTTAGTAATAAAACGTAGTGTAAAATTTAATTAATGCCTTTTACGGTTCCGTATCCAAAGGGTGCCAACGGGATTACTAAGCCTCTGTCCTTCCGTCCTTCCGCTTTTCATCCGTCCGTCCAACCGTCCATCCGTCTTTCCGTCCGTCTACCTGTATCTCATGAACCGTAATAGGTATACAGTTGAAATTTCCACAGACAACATACAACGTGTCGTTTTCCATCCTCGTCAAATTTCAGGAGGCTGTTATGAAAGACATAAATAATCAAATAAAATTACGATCCTGCTCAATAATTAATACATACTTGTTTTTTTTTTTTTATATTTAAGTTTGACAGTATTTCAGAATACTCTACTTTCAAAGAACAGAATCGCCCCGTTGCGTATACGGTAGGCACTATCGTACGACTATGTCGCTGTGTGCATGCGTTACAGTTACAGCGCAGTTACAGGGCGGTATCACACGGACCCTACACATGCCGATTTCCGAAAATTACAAAATTTAAAAATAAATACCTACTTATTTTATTATTGATTCGTGTCGAGAATCATTAGCATAGTTACCTCCTCGAATTTGACGAGGATGCAAAACAACACCTTGTATAATAGATATTAAAGGGACCCGGGCTTAATTTATATTATTATGTTGTCTGTGAAAATTTTCCCAAACAAGAAACGTGTTAATTTTTTTTTTAAATATTTTACGCTGGTACGGAACCCTTCCTGTGCGAGTCCGACTCGATTTAGCTGGTTGTTTGAATATTTTGAGAAATAACACTTTAATATTATTGCTGGTGGTTACTTTAAATGAATTGAAAATATTATCAAAAGACGTAGGGATTTTCATTTTTATAAAGCATGCGCCAAGTTTATTAAAATATTTAAAGGAACGTACAATGCACGAAATTAGAAAAAATCGTAAAATTAAAACTTTAAAGAGAAGTGTAATGTCTACATACCTAGAAATTATGTAGACATCATTAAACAACTGTATTCGTTCTAGCAAACTAAATAACAAAGACCAGGGCGCCATCTAGGTACTGAACAACTAATTTCAAGCTGGAAACATACCCTAGAAATAACAAAACAAGGTTTTTCTTTAGACATGGTTTAAACTATCGAGCCTGTTTTTGAAATAAGAACTTATAAGAAATCGATATTACAGTTCCTTTTACAAAACTGACAACTTATTCCGGCCTTAGGTCGTCAATTTTGTATACTAAAGTCGGCCTAAAGTTCGAAATACAAAAACTGGCTCGAAGGTTTAGGCTCGGGATAAAGTTGGATCGTGTTTTGTAATAAGTCGGTTAGTCACTATTTCCATCCGTCAACAAATCAAAAGGCAACAACCAATGCATAACGAAAGCAATGTGTTTTCAGCCTCAATTTAATACGCAAAGAGGTAAATATAGACAAAATCTGAATTCTCTGTATTATCTAATGTTTATTTTTATGGACTATTTCTTCTTATTTTTGTCAAACTATTCCATTAATTCTCTATAAGGATCGTTACGAAAGGATATCAAATAAAAAGTGAACATGAAAACAACATCACAAATCATCTTTGTTTTTATTAAAAATTCCCCAACGCCATCTATCGTCAACACAGCGTACTACGAAGCTTGGGCGGCTCGCATAGGGCGGGCGGGCTCTGTAGTTCACTCAACGTTGGTAGATGTCACCACCGTCGGGGTGAAACTTTCAGCTAACCTGTTTCATCCCCGTAGACACAGTTTTCGAAGAGATGGCGCCATACGGAGGATTGAAAAAGGGGATGTTTTTTTGAATATAGTATATTTTAAAGTTCTCTATCGATCTTTTTATAGGCAGAAGAAGAAATTTTAATCGGTAGAAGAGAAAATTGTCAATTACCACATTTTGTCAATAGATTTGTTTGCTCAGTTTGTTCACAGTCCAGTTGCTGAGAATAGGTATTTTTTTCGGGCTATCCTCATACATTCGTCCTGAAGAAGCACAGGGTTAACAGAGGAAAAACAGGGTTATTCGGACTCCTTTTGACTAAAAATAAACACGCTGTCTTCCAACTCATGTTAAACAGGCGTTTCCTAAAGAAAACTTAAAAAAGTAAGCGTTTTTTTCATTTTTATCAAAATTAAATTTAGAATTTTATTATTTATATTTTGTAACAACTTTCAGTTTTAGTTTACAGGGATTTCATATTTTTCTTTTTTTCATGACAGAAAAAAATGCGTAGGACCTCATTATCAAAGTACCTAAGGCTTCAAAAGAGGACATTATTTTACCCGCTTTTGAAATACATTCCAGAACGACATTTTTTCTTGAAAAAGAAGCCTTAACGAGTTTCCTTTCTAACGTTTTTTTTTGAGACGTAGATAATAATACAACGTAAAATCTGAATACATTATACTCGTTAGGGCGCTCTTTTGAGCACGATATTTATATTGTCTTCATAATTTTAATTATGAAAAACATCGTTTTATTTCTGAATGGTTTTGGGGGCAAAATAATACTTGTTATTTTGCGTGTTTCCAAAACGTAATTATGACTTGTTTTTAAATGATTACTTACTGGAATACTATTACTTTAAGAAGTAGATTTGTTCTTGATCGCAATGTGTATTGGAATCGAGGTGAATACTGCTGCTTGACTCTAACTATTCCATGCATTTCGGCATAATGTTTCAGAACACGTCACACCCAAGGAAAGACTAACAATGGCTATTTAATTTACCAAGACTGACAATGACAGACTGTAGACTTCAAGTATATTTTGCTCGCAAATTGCATCGGATGTGTTCAATTGAATGCTTGCGAGTTTCTTATAAATTTCTGTAGCTTTGCGGATATAAACTAACAGTGCCTCCAAATAAGTTTCAGCAATACAAAATTAATGTGCCGCAAAACAAATTACCGAAAACAAACACATACAAAACACACGAATAAATTACACCAGGCACGCGGGGTTGCTTGCAATTTGTGCAGGTGTCCCGTCTGCGGTGTCAGACACTATCAGTGTCGCGACACGGTTGCCGAGAGCGCTCCCACCGGCGGCTACGATTTCACAGCCCACGAACGGTGTCCGACACTATTTTGCGACACTTTAGTGTTGTTTATTTTCCCTCTGTGTTATTGGGTTTCGAATTTTCGTGTCGTGTTGAATGTAAATTTGTACGAGTTTCACGTACTGCGGCTACCTTTGTGAAAATAAAAAAGTTTGAATTTTAAAAGGTTGGTGGTGGCGCCCGCCGTGGTTGCGAGTATCAAATACAGACGTTGATTCAGATTAGCGTTTGTTTGGGGACTGAGAGCTAACACAAGGATTATGTACACTGTACCCCATTCCATTCCATAACTTGGGATGTAATCCTTGGATCTTTTACATTGATAAATATATATTTAATGTTTTAATATTTTATTTTATTTCAAATAAGTTTCAGATGGAAATACATAATTATGTAGTTGTTATGGTTAAAATTAGGTAAAAGATGGTTTACAACTGGTTCGCATAAGAGTAAATACAGGTATTGGTATAATGAAATTTAATTAAATACATACCCTATACATATCGGTGAATTAATTATGTTACACTGTCAAACAGATAGACATGAAATGCGTCACAAAAACTTTCTGTCCCATAATTTATTAGATACTACCCAGTTATAGACTTATTAAAGAAAAATGCTTTTTCTGACAGTTCCAAATGTTTACATCAACAAGCAAAAATACGTTTCCCAATATAGGTTTTTACAGGTTTTTCAAGTATACGTAGGTGCAGAGATTAATGTATTACTTCATTGAAACAAACATGAAGAGTAAGGAATATTTCATTGTACAAAAATCTTTACCCCATATACAAATAACAATATTGACTGCAGATATTTGACATCACACCGCGACACTTTTCACCTCTGTCATGACATAGGTCAAAGCTCGAAAATATCGGATTTCTGATTACGACCAATTGCATGAGCAAACAATGTAACATTCGAAAAAAAAAGTAAAAGTAGGAATTCTATAAAGGAGGGTTAAAACAGTTTCTAGGAAAAACCAGGGTTCTTAACGGTTTCTGAGAAACACCAGGGTTCCCGAGACACTGTTTGAATAAAGGCGCCGAAGTGATGTCTACCCCAGATTACTTCAAAACTTAGGATACTTAATGTAAAACCGATTTTCCGGAAGCGTTTTTAAAACGAAAATGCATTTTTGTGGGGATGTTCGATTATCGGAGCATTTTTTATAACTTTTGGAAGACGGAGGAAATTAATGGGTATTTGAAATGTAGCATTATTTTATCGTCTATGTGGTAAGAAGTTATTCCCACAATTTTCTTGGTCATGAATATGGCACTAAGCAGTGTTTTCATTGTGTTTTCTTCTGACTGGACAAAATTATAATGATTCAGGTGCAGGTAGATAGACGTTTTTTTTTATTCCACACCTAAGTTCCCAAGAAATCACGTCCAAAATTTATTATTTCACCAGCCACTTCCACATCGTATATAATAAAATTCAATCCCTCCTGACAGTAACCCATAAACAGTGCCAAAAAACCTTATGCAAAATAGTGTCGGGTTCCGCACTTATCGCTAGACGTTTTTCGTCCCTGTCCGTTTTGCCCAAATTCCGAGCGTGTTTCGTCGACATAAATCTGCGTCCGCATGCGGTCGCCGAGGCATTAGTGCTGTTGTTCCGACGATTCATTTTTTCGTGTGTCCACGGCTTAATTTTTCGTATTCGACCGTTTGATTGTTGAGTGATTAGGGCCTGCGGTGATTTGTCGTTACTGCAACTTTCTTTGTGCAATTATTGCGAAATCATTTTGATGTGGTTTAGTGAGGATCGCTTCAGCGCATCGCGCTACTAAAGTTCTAATGTCCATCGTTATATTTCATCAGATTATCCCGAACGCAGCATTTCTCAGAGATTTTCACAACTTACTACAATAAAATTTAAACTCACATTTAACAACTACACGCGACCTTTAAAAGGCCATCTATCTATCTTATCGGGAATCGCCAACATTTCGTAAAAGAGTTATTTCTTACAAATAAAACCCCTCTATCACAACATAATAAAAATTCATGCTTAAACTATTACCCAAACCAACACAGCATATGTACCTACCTACATTATGGATTAGCAAACCCATCGGTTACCTTCCAACACCTCCAGTGTGAACCGAACCAAGACAAAGGGCGAGTCTTTGGTAATTAACACTTGGCATTTACAGCTATTGTCGCAGCCCTATTTAAACAAAGTTCATATTAACACAACGCCATTTTGAGATTGAATGTCGGTCGGTATATGGGTGGTATGGGTTGTTCGTTCTCTTTTCATTAATTCTACGTCTTTGAGAGTTCTTAAATGACAGTAAAGTTATGTGACCAGCGAACGGGTATTAACAGATGACTTGACGTGACGTAGATATACCTATAGATTATCTGTATTTCCTAATGTGTCATTGTTTGTTTTCCCTAATAAATAAAATAAAAATAAAATAGATTACGATGGACGATTTAAATAACTTGCCGCGCGGCGGCACGTGGCAAATAAAAGCCTCACAACTTCAAGGCCTAAAAATTTAGCCAACTTGAGACAGCTCTGACATCCCACGCAATCTGAATTTAAAAATAAAACCCTAATAACAGCTTTAATTAAAACTTTAACTTTCGACAATTTGAAACACAAATTATTTCTGTGTCCGGAAACTCAGTAGTCCCGGACGGTCCCGAAATAGACAGAGACCTTTTATGTTCATATTCTAAAATAATTTAACCTATAAACCCTCCTAATAACCCATATATCATAACGAAATTGATATTTTACATTGAAAATTTCCATAAGAAATTCCTTGGGGTAATATCTACGTAATATGGGGTGCCATTGTAGGTACCCCGAATTCTGTGTGAAAGGGGCAGTTGAAGGCTTCACTTGAGGGTGCTATCCGAGGTACCGAACCAATTCGCTATCGTCGACCTTGTGATTATTACTTTTTGTTTTAGAATTGTAAATGCGAGTTCGTGGCGAGTTTTTGTCCCTTTTGCCGTCTGTAATTGTACCTAATGGTAATATTTTATTGGACATACAAAGTTTATATACTGCATTTTTCAAGCTAATTGTTGGTTACTGCAAGTCAGTTATGGCCACAACAATGTTATGAAATCTTCATCTAAATTCAAAATATTGTGTGATAACACGTCCTTTCCGTATTTAATATTAAAAAAAGTAAACTACCATCTCTAATACAAGAGCTAGTCTTCAAGACCAAATTACTATCAAAATCTAGTCATAATCAATTGATTTTGATTTTAATCACAAGTCTTTTCAGATTAATAAAAAATAAAAAAATAACTTCTTTAGTGAAAGACTTAGTCTTCAAGACTATGTAACTATCTAACGCCTAACCAAATAACAAAAGACCAAACTAGCGTACGTGCACCAATCGTAGGGAAATGCCAAAAGCCAGTTAGAAAATGCCAAACGCTAGACGCTAGAACTAGACAGGGGCAAACATTTGTTCGTTCCCATACCTCTTTTGTTGCCCATTGTCGAAGGTGGCAAGGCTGACTCGGCAATTTTCTTTATTCAATCAGGGAATAGGTACCTCCTTTATACCTACAATGGGCGCTTTTGAATAGTTTGCGTTGGGTAATTCGTGTTTTCTTAGTAATTGAGGTAAAGTTTGTGGTGGTTTGGCTGCTTTGGGTGGTAACTGAATATAATGTTATTATAAAAGGGTTTTGGAGAATAGGCTGCACTTTTGTTTTCTCAGTAAGTGGAAGGAAGTGGATAAAAAGAAGATAATTATATGTTTCTATTATTATTGGAAGACTTAAAGCAGATTCATGTAGCTGAACATAACATATAACGAAAACAAAAATAAGTACCAACATCTGCAAGCTTACGGTGCAGTCTCAAATATATAGACAGATAGATAAACCACTTATTCAGAGCACACAAAAGACGTAGCACAACACACAATTAAATTATAACAAATGACATGAATATAAAAACAAGGTGCCAACATACAAAAAATAAAAAAATCAAACAATGAATTTAATTGACACTATGACATACTACAAATCAAAATAGCGAATATACACAGTGCGGTGTGCGTCTCAAGGTTGCACCAAATGGGAGTCCAGCTCAGCATGTGTCAGGCAAATGTACCTGACGCTGATATTCTGCTGGATCCCTGCAGTGAAATACGGACGTCGAGCGGACGAGATAGATTGGTGTTGTGACAAAGTGTTATGTGCGGAGTGAAATTATGTAAGTATGCCCGCAACGTGAATTATGTATATTACAGCAAAGTTTTGCATTGGGTAATGTTCTTGTTCGATTACTTGATTATTATGATTTGTATATTTCATCATGTAATATCAGTTTAACGAATGCTGTTCTTTTAGTATCACGTATACTGAAATTCAGAATTATCCCTGGCACAGATAAATCTATTTCTACCACTTAAAACAGTAGAAACTGCTTCGTCAGATAAAACCTTTATCAGACCAATCCGTCGAACGTAACACAGTATAACTAAATAGCTTATTTACGCGTCAAAACATAGTTTTATGACCCCTTTTACGATCCGATTTACTTACAAATCGGAACAGTTTATGGTTTATAAAACGGGACACGTAAAATACTGTTTTAAGAGGGTTCGGGCCTTACTGTGTTTTAAGGGTTTTATTTGAATGCTGATCTGCGTGAAAAGTATTTCTTAACATTGTTAAATTTAAAGTTTTATTACTAAGAAAAAAATTGTACCTCTTTATAAAAGTGATGTTGTTGAAATATCTGCTTGAGTCATTATTGGTGTCAATCTTACTAAACGACCTATCTTGTATAATCCTATTCAATAATTCAAATGTAACTCGTTGTTACCGACTGATGAGACCACAAACATTTAGTGGGCATTATTTGGGTTGGTCATCGCTCGATTTTGTCAACGTTCTACTTTACTCGAACTTTCTTCTAATTTATGACCATGCTATGAAATACATGTTTCCCTAATTACTAAATTGTTTCTTGAACGCAATAGATATTGACATTGCTATAATTGATACTGACATTCTTGATGAATGATTACTTCGATATGATTTGTGTTTGCAACCCTATCTCTCCGACTAGTTCGATTAATTTTAAACTGAGCACACGTAATATTATAAATTGCTAAATACTTCAAGATATCCTGAATTTACATTACGATGTTTAAATAAAAGAAAAACGCGTTTGTATTTTATTCATCCTTTATAACATTATTACTAAATAAGCTAACCATATTTCGTAAATAACTAACTGTAAGAAAATTCAAAAAGAAAAAATATACCGGGCACAAAATGCCAAAGGAAAGGTGGAGAGGCAAAAGAGCTTTTATGGGGCAACTTCGGCGTACTGTGTCGTAGTGAGAGCGTTTACTAGGTATATTTGGGGTACGGAATCAGTGGCAGCGACTGCAGGGTTGAATTACGGGTTGAATGGGTTTTTTCAGGTTAAATTAGACTGGACAGGAATTTTCAGGTATTAGCTGAAAGTTCGTAGGAGGAGATTTTTGAAGTAAATGAAAAAAAATCGAATTCAAAGAAATGGGAAATCTAAATCTTTATGTGAAAAATCGAGTCTGAATTACTCTGAGTTGATTGAAAATAACTCTATTACAGATCGCTCAAGATATAACTATCGTGAACTATGTGAGTCACTAACTTGCAAATAATTTGTCTTGATTTTATGACTTTTGATGAGGACACCCACATCATTATCATGATGCAATCATGCAGTGATATGAAATGATTACGCCGTTTCATGCGTGACGTGACTGCTGCTTACCTACATGCGTAGATAACCCTCGTTATAAATCCCTCTCCCCTTAGAACACCCTCGTGAGGGGACTACACTACGCGACACACAAATGTACTAATATTAGCATCTTTGAATCTCCTGTTACTAGTTACGGGAAAAGGGAAACATTTTCTAGCCTTTAAAGCGAGTTAGGGTTCTTTGTACAGTAATTTTAGTGAATCACATTTTTTCATTGAATTAGCCAACTGGTTCACCAACGGATTTAAAAAGAGACATATTTATCAGACAGCATATAGAGATAGAGAGATTAAAAGATCAGTGTTATTAAAAAAATCTTTGATACTACTTACTTGCAGTATGTAAAACGTTAATTCTTGGGATTTTAATATACATCGGCTACGCATCAACACGTAAGCACGTAATAAAAAGGATATTATTAAATGAAACCTACTCACAACTTGCCAGTTGCGGAAAAATAAAAGTCAAAACCAACCCCGCGAAAACTGAAACTGCATAAGAAAAACGCGAAAAAAACCGTCCAGAGCAAAACATCGTACGACAAACACCGTCTCCAACAACGATCTCCGCAGATATGCAAAACACAGTCCTTTGTAACATGATCTTATTGTGTTCGTGAATCCCGTCGCCACACTGAATACGAAACGACTTATGTCGATTTAGAAATTTATTAGAATGCCATGAGGTTTTGTCGTGCGAAACGCGAGTTGCCGACGTGCATCAAGGAGTTATTGTTGCATTATGGGGTGCATTCTGAGCTATTGTCAGCAACTTGGTTGCGAGTTTGCTGGATATGAATTACTGGTATGGATAGGGTTTGATTGTACCTTGTTTGAGAGTTGCATTAGTTGCGGTGTAAGTGTCAGGGTTATTTTTGAATAAATTGCGTCGCTTCGGTCAGTAAAATAGGTATTACGTAATTTGCGTACATTTAAAGCACCGATGAAGCATATTCAGTTTTCATGCATATAGATAGGAAAAGACATAATGTAGGTCTAATATAGAGCCGCTATTGGCATGACAATCAAACTCAAACTCGAGAGCATTTATTTCAAATAAACCAATTACAGGCCCTTTCGAATTGTCAAGGGGTCGGTCAGTCAGAAAGATGAAATTTGTTGCCTATTCCAAAGCGTAGTAGGTACCTATAGAGAATAACGGGCAAGAAACAATATTGTTACAAAAAATTGGTTACATCATTTATGTTGAAATTATACACGTGAGGACGATGTAGAAAGACGTGCACGTTAAAAGCATCCGTAATAAAAAAGATAATAACAAAGAAAAACAACAATATCCATGCATCACAGTCTCCTCATACTTCATATTCATGAAGCTCCTAGCTATTTACGATATCAAACCAATATAATAATGAGTTTTTTTAGTTAGTGAACCTTGGTTTTTTGAAAATTAAATAAATAAAAGAACATAATGATCGAAGAGTTGATATGGACTGACATTTTTTATAGTGTCGTCACCTTATTCGATTATGTCATAGGCAATACGAAAAACAAAAGCCAAAACACACTACGACACATAAAAGAGACCAAACCTTTTACTTATTTACTACCGAACACCACACCCCCAAATTACCTTCCAGACACTTTCAAAATGAATGGGTGCTACCCAAATAACAGGGTATAGGAACCGCAGACCAGATAGCGATTCCCATGTCAATCCCGCGGACCTCAGCGTGACAATGACAAGTCGAAGATTGCAGCGCTTGCAAATCCCTGGGGCAGAGCACAGAAATTGATCGGAGTAATTTGCTAACGTTCGGACTGCCATGGCGAGACGATTCGTCTTGGCCGTGGGTTAAGATGGGAGGGAATGGCGTTGGATGGTGACGGCAGATTTTGTGATATTTGTTGGGAGATCATAAATTGACGCAAAATCTTAATAACAGGAAAATCGGGGTATATGAAAATATATAAGTTCTGTTAACCAAGTCCATATACATCCATTTGTTCTTACAGGTTGTCATTACTGACAGACGAGTAGTAATAAAAAAGAACACAAGCGACGAGCTCTTGAAATACTTTAGGTACCTACTGTAGAACACTACTGACCCGTATCACTTATTATATTGGACAATCTAATCTCCCACTCCTTGCACCATACATCCCTCCAATTGCGTATTATTCACAAAACGTGCCACACAATAATGTCTACGGTGAAAATCTATACTTAGGTAACTTAAGGAAGCTAATTGAAGAAGAAATGTATCTTGTGTTGGTCATGTTTTGGTGGCTTACGAAAGAAAGCACCTTTTGAACACCACTTTGTGACTTTTAAACACCACATGTAACCATGTCATGTTTTCAATATCTAAAACGTTTTGAAGTTAATCTACTGACTGACTCGTGAAAATATCGCAAGAAAACCCAGACTGAACTGGAGACAGCATTTTGTCACAAGACTTTTTCTCTCCCATGATTTAGCAGGCAATAACGTTGAAGATGAACTTTTGAAAGTAAATTTGTTCCTGTAATAAGCAAATCCAATCCCGCTCCCATCATAGCAAAAAAGTACAAAACCCACAAAAAACCCATTAACAGTTTTAACGAAATTCAAAAACTAAAAAACGCCTACGGCACCACCCTTTATAAAAGCAAGGGGTGTTTTTAAATTTTCTATTAAGCGACGTAGCTATACGATGCTTGAGACTTGAGACTTGAAACGTCAATTTTACGGAAGATTTCGCATAATACAGCCGCTGTGCCGCTTGATACATACTTGCAGCTCGACTTTGCTCGCGTCTGGGTGGTATTATTGTGATAGCTGAATTGTACTGATAGTTATGCTGAATTGTTCAAACTTATGAGCATCGAGTGAATTAATCCTTGTATGTAAGATATAGGTACTTGTTGTTTTTTGTTTTGTTTCAAACAGTCGTACGGTAAACACTAAACTAATACAAGTCATGATTAAAAAGCAAAATACCAAAAACCAACTAAGTCTGTCTATATTCTCGAGATGAAGACAGATATATATATATATATAAATATATATATGTTATTACCTTTCAGAGATTGACTTCGTTATCCGAGACTGACCGGTTGGCGTAGTTGGTAGCGACCCTGCCTTCTGAGCCGCTGGTCCCGAGCCGCTGGTCCCGGGTTCGATCCCCGGACAAGTCAAACATTTGTGTGCATGAACATGTCTGTTTGACCTGTGTCTGGGTGTGTTTATGTGTATAAGTATGTATATCAGTCATTAGGTTACCGTAGTACAGGCTCTGCCTAGTTCGGGACCTGAAGACCTTGTGTGGATGTTGTCTCATATTATTATTATTATATCGCAAAACTAATCCCCATTCAAATAACATCCACATATAAAATCAGTTTAAAAAAATATATTCTTTCCAACAGACAGACAACTCTATAATACAGTTATCGTAGTATATTCGTTAAAGCGCTTCCACGCTGGCGTTTAAATGCTAAAAGATTTTATATCTAGCGCGAAAAATTGGAGTAAATTGCCGCCACTGGATAAGATGGGATGTTTTTTTTTTATTTCTTTTTTTTTGACTGCCGTATGGCTGGGTAAGCGTGTCTGGGGAATTTTAGAAAAGGATCAAGTGTTTTTTTTTGTTTTGTGCATGTATGCAAATTTTTGGGTGCTGGCTCGGATCGGACTGTGAGGGTTGCACAGATTATTTTAATAGGAACACGAGTAAGGCTTTGGCTTGTCCACTGGGTTGGTTGAGTTACTCAAGTATGAAAAGTGTACGAGTGAATGTTAAAACTACAGTTGATTAAGTAGTTACTGCTTTGTGTAACATTTTACACACTTTCGTGTTCAGATTCTATAATATTACGTATATATATATATAAGGGATTTTAATTTCTAAAATCGGACAGCTGCTAAAATAAATCGTATTTTCTAAGAAGTTTAACCTCGTTGTTGGTATTTTCCCCTTTATTCAGTTTTACGCCTATTTACTTTAGCAAAAAGTAGGTACTTACACGTTTCAAAACACTTCAAGAAAATCTGCATTACCAAAATCTTAAACTAAAAACCATGCTTTTTAACAAACCCTTAGCTACAAATTACACGTTCCTATTTATAAGCGCATAATCAGCCTATAATGTTCCCACTGCTGGGACATAGGCCTCCTGTCTTCGAGAGGGATTGAACTGTAATCTGCCATGTCCGTATTCAGTAGGAAATATTCAAAATGCCGTCAAATAGTGGTGGTTTGGCACTGCGTCGCCGACTATCCCAATATTACCTCTATCCGTCTTGCGGGACTCCCTGATTGGTCGGAAAGATAGGCATTTTATAGAGTGCCTCTCCAATTTATGTGGCACCTACATTCTTCACGTTGTCTCTAGGAGAGATAGATATTCTACATATTACGCATAGTGTTGATAAAGGAGTCTCTTGTTTCATTTGAATAGAGTTTGGCCGTGGCTGACTGGTTTATAACGCCGCCGTCAAGAATATAAAACATCGGAAAGAAAATAATATTATTCTGTGTCCAGCTGTAGTATATATATATATTTATAAAATGGGCTGAATGAAATATATTTTGCTAATAATCTTTGCATAAATATTAGGTACCTGCCTAATAGAAGTGAAGAGAGTGGTTCAATAAATAAATAATTATCACAGTTAAGTCAACAAATATTTAACACATAACATAGCCTTTTAATATTGTATATTTCCAAGATTTTAATTTAATTAAAATCTAATCACCCTATCTTAATACCTGTTTAATTTTATGTTCATTAAGGTCTTATAAACACTACGTACTAAACATACGTTTAATGACTAACTAACTGTGACCTCTGAGTTTGTTTCGGCCTTTCTTCTCAGAGTAGTCAGATAGGAAACGCCGACCCCATCTAGTTTAAAAAAAAATATGATTGACGTGTAAAAGTGTTTGTTCAAACCTACTTACAGAAATAAAATCATTTATCATTTAACTTTACAAATAAATACAATAACAAAAGGAAACTTAGGCGTCGAAGTACTTCAATTATTTGTAATATTTATTTATTAAAACTTTATGCACAAGTAAAAAAAATAATACTGTACGAAGGCGGACTTAATGCCTGAGGCATTTTCTACCAGTCAACCTTAGGGTGATGCAGAGGGACACGGTGGAGCATACGGTGGAGGTCTGCCCGGCTTGGGCGGAGCACCGCCGTGTCCTCGTGGAGGCGATTGGCGGTGGCGATCTCTCGCGTCCGGCCTTGGTCCAGGTCATGGTACGGAGCGAGAGGGCTTGGGAAGCCGTCACCTCCGAAGCAAGCAGTAATATTCGCGAAGGAGGAGGCGGAACGCGTGAGGGAGAGGCAAAATTTGCGCCCTCACGCCCCTAGCCGCCGCAGGAGATGCCCTGGGCGTCGGGAATCGCAGGCCGATTCCCGGCCACCGTAGGCGTGGGCTTGCGAACGGCGAGCAATGGGCAGCTCGCCGTTCGATAAGGACCAGGCCCGGGTCGACGGTGTTCCACGCGCGCCTCAAAGAGATGTCAGCACCAATGACGGGGTTTGCTAGGACTGATGCCTGCTAGGGTTTCGGAAAAGTCCAAGAGGGTTACCGTGGCCCCTGGCACAGGCAACTGAAGGAACACGGGTGGGTTTTAGTCAGTGAGAGTCTGACACGCCCTCCTGCTCTGCCCAGAGCGGGAGAAGTTATTTGATGATTTCCCACTCACAAAAAAGCAAAAAAAATGGTGTCGAAGTACTCGTCCGCATCGCTGTCACCCGGAAAAGTGCCCAGAAAACTGGCAGCATTGTCACGTTGAATGGCAATGATAATTCTTTGGCCAAAGAACAACCCAGCCCTCTGGTCACGTAGCCTACATATCACAAAAAACTAATAACCCTTTCCACCATTCTAATCCCACACAAACGCGTGATCATCATGAACGCACTTAGATAAAAGAAAAAATAGCGAGGAAGATTAATTAAAGTTATAGCCAAGTTATTAGGTAGCCGACATTTTATCATACAAGATATAATCCTGGCTGGTAATCCCTCTCCACTTCACAGATAGCGATGCCATACGATATGTATAAGCTGACAACGATACTGGGGGTATGGAAGCGTTTTGGGCTTGCTATGAGTTAGGGGAGAGTACCTTCTTAGAAGTAAGCTATGATAACGGTTATAAATGTAGTTAATCGAGTCCACTATCAACACATTATAATATAATTCAAGAAGAAAGATTAGCTTTTTCAAAGTAATTATGGTGTTACTATATATTTATTCTTCTGAATTTGACTGTCGTGTCATTAGAAACCTAATAGAAACTGGACAGATATTAAAATACTTAGATCAAAATATGATCTACTGTCAGTTCAATACCTACCTACCTATTCGTATATAAAATACACAACGTAACGAAACAAATGAATAAATTATCGTTATTTTTCCACCATTGCACACAAAACGATTACATTGTTCCTACCCCAACTTCAACATACTCAGTAAGACACGTCTGTCCCACTCTCAAACAACAGCCACTTCGCACGTTCCTCCACGATGCACAGACACATCTAGCAAACAACATTTAAATCCACGCGGGCCCCTATCAAACGCTCGTTTGCACAAAGTATATACTCCAAGTATATCTGGAATGGTTGCGAACACCGAACCGAACGGTTTTCGGAACACTTTTTCCCTATTTCCACGGAATAAAAAGGAGTCAAAGAGAACTTCATGACTTTTGTTATACCGTATAGCTTTTTACATCGGAAAACGCGGCGAGGCAAATTTTCTAAAAACCTTTTGTTGGCAATCGCCCTTTGTAAGTGTCGTATTGACTTTGTAATGAACGTACGAGTATGTGTTTTTGGAGACATGTTTAAACCGTTTGGGTGAGGACAGAGTATTTACTTAAAGTATGATAAAAAGTGTAAAAAGTATGGGAGCACTGGTGGACCAGTGGTAACGGCTTCGACTTACGAGTTGTAGGTCGCAGGTTCAAACACAGACAGCCGCATTACTTTATGTAAATTATTTCAGCACTACTGCTCTCAAAACGGTGAAGGAAAACATCGTGAGGAAACTGGCATGTCGTAGAACCAAATATTCGAACATATTTATGACATCTACCAACCCGCACTGGGCCCGCGTGATGGATTACGGCCCACTCCCTCTCACCGAGAGGAGATCTGTGTCCCAGCAGTGGGAACATTATAGGCTGATGATAATGATCATGATGAAATATCTAAATGCCAATGAAGTTACGGACTCATAAGAATGTTCAGTTTTGACTCTGAGAGATGGGTGGGAATTTATATAGATGATGATAGGACTCGCGTCATCGAGACCTATTATCATCTATATCGCACACGCATTAACAGTCACAGTCCATTTTTTTTCCTTCAGAAACAACTTCTTATCATCCAAAGAACACTTACTATCCCGGCAAGAATTGCACCTGATACTCTTCTATCTACTTAAGTATAGGCAATAATATAGACTGGGAATTGAGACGTACTAATCCGTACTTAGCGCAGTGGCGTGTGAACACAACAAGCGTTCGTATTGGAGACCATTAACTGTTAGAGGTATAGAAATGGGGGCGATCAAATCTATATTGCTATACGAATGCTGATATTCTTTCTAGAGGCAGGAATATATTTAAGAGTCTGGCAGTATCGTCAAGCATTATTATGTGATACCGCCACGAGAACTTATATGAATGTAATGCACGTGATTTTCTCCCATTGTATATATTGTAATTTTATTTGTTACGAACATACTCGTAGTATGTTGGAGGCCATAATATTATGAAATACGTTTTATCTCAAATTGAAATCGTTAAGTATTGCACGAGAAGATTGCTTATGAATTTTGCTAAGTGATTACTTATTTGTGGTCGTGACTGAACCATTGTTGTTTATTTTTTTTTGACAGCACGGTTGGCGCAGTGGTTAAGCGATTGACTGCTGCGCTGCGTGTCGCGGGTTCGATTCCCGCACGGGACAAATATTTGTATGAACCTAGAAGTGGTTGTTCCGGGTCTAGCTGTTTGTGTATGTGACTTTAAATGTTTGTAAAGGCACCCACAATACAGGAGAAATTCCTAGTATGGGGCAAAGTATTTAATAAAAGAAAAGAAAGAAGATTTCTGTTTGTTTTTGCCTGCCTTGTTTTGTATATGAATCAAACCATAAGCGCCCTATACCGACCATAGACGTCTTAATGTCCACCATAATAAAGGGTTAAAGAGAAATTTTGTTTTTTGATTCGTTTAGGATTGCTGATAACATTCTTTCATTATTATGGGAAAGGCGAGCGCTACTTTTCTCTTGATTTATATTTGTCATCTTATTTAAGTTTCACAGATTGTGAAAGGGTATAAATGTAACAGATTATAATATAATGCGATAAAATCTTTGCAATAAATAAATAAATGATAATTTTATAAAATACCGCGTAAAAGTGTTGACTGAAACTACGTTTGTATTTTCTTTCGCATCTCCTTTCAATGTGTATCTATCAGTGCTCTCAAAAGTACAGTTTCAGCTAAAATACAGCTGTCTTGTATACGAGTACCTACTTAGTTAAGGATTACTTTCTTAGCGAGGGCGGGAGGAGTAACCTTGAGCTTGCCCTTAGACGCAATGCAGGTTCTATACGTGGTGAGATGTTAGTTATCGGTGAAAGAATTAGGTTTAGTCATTTTGTGAGACCTAGTTTTGACAAGGTTATTTATCTATTAGAATTTATAATTTATCTATCAGATTTTTCGTAGGTATTTTTGTAATGGATAAACTCGAAAAATATTTAACCTATTTAAAAAACTATTTTTCCTATAGAAAGCTACATTGGCTGTATGTTTTTAACTTACGACTTCCACGCGAACAAATTTGCAGGCAAATGCTAGTTTAATCATACAAGCCACACGCTTGTTTTTGTTAGAGGTCAAACAAAAGTCAGTTATTGTATTATACAACGTGTTGTTTTGCATCCTCGTCAAATTTCAGGAGGCTGTTATGAAAGACATAAATAATCAAATAAAATTACGATCCTGCTCAATAATTAATACATACTTGTTTTTTTAGGTATTTAAGTTTGACAGTATTTCAGAATACTCCACTTTCAAAGAACAAAATCGCCCCGTTGCGTATGCGGTAGGCAGTGTCGTACGACTATGTCGCTGTGTGCATGCGTTACAGTTACAGCGCAGTTACAGGGTGGTATCACACGGGCCCTACACATGCCGATTTCCGAAAAATACAAAAAATAAAAATAAATACCTACTTATTTTATTATTGATTCGTGTCGAGAATCATTAGCATAGTTACCTCCTCGAATTTGACGAGGATGCAAAACAACACCTTGTATACTTTTCTTCTGGCAATAGTTATTTTGGTGGTGCGTGTATTTTGTTTTTTTCCATTCTTCGGTTAAAAACGTTGAGGATTATGGCTCTATAATCCACGCTTAAAAGTATCGCAACAGATAAAGTTTTAAAGTAAAAATAGTTTTCACTGAAAGCTAAAAGTTCATTGTTTTAATAACTGAAAGAAAACTCTGATTAATCAACTCTATTGAGATAATTCATTACAGATTTCTTTCAATTATTTAGGTACTTATTTAGTTTCAACGGAGACTTGAACATCACAAAAAAGTTGCAGATAACTTGATTAGCCAACCTCCTAGATTTACAGGCAAGATTGAACCGTGCGTACGTAGTAATCAAGTCAGGGGAATCAAATTATAGACGTAGGTACTTAGATTACAGTGGTCGGACACAAATATAGTTATGTATTTGTGTACAAATAATAGTCCTTACTCGTGTTACTTTAGTGTCTCACTAATGAGGGTTAGGTCACAAGCCGACCTTGGTAAGCTTTGGAGATAATTGGAAGTAGGTTTTTTAGTTTTTGTTATGTAACAATCTAGTCTTGTTACTGAAAAAGTATTGACTGCTTTTTCTTCAGGTTTGGTTTTGTCATTTCGGTTGACTGAATAGTGCCAATTCTTACCATAGGGTATCGTATCACCCAACAACTGGGTTGTAGTGTTCAGATGGGCAGTCGCTGCATGTCAAACATGCATCCGGATAGACAGGAAGCAACATGCTTACTTGGGAAATGGAATAGATGAAGGTAGTGTAACTTTGATTAAAGTAGTTGGAGACAAATTTGAGGCTGTGTTAGAAATAATAGTTCTTGCTTAGCTTTGCTTTAGCTTGTTTTTAGTAATAGTAACTTAAGTGTCTCTTTAATGAGAGTTAGGTCACAAGACGACCTTGGTACGCTTTGCACGTAATTGGAAGTTGGTCTCATAGATTTGATTCTGGCTAACAACCTAGTCTTGTTACTGAAAAAGTATTTACTGCTTTGTTTTTTATTCGGGTTTTGTTATTTCGGATGATTGATTAATATCAATTATTACCAAGGGGTGCTACCTAGTAACTGGGTACCCGTGGAGGTCAGATAGGCAGTCGGTGCATGTAAAACACTGGTATTCAGATGCATCCGGATAAATAGGAAGCAATATACTTACTTGGGAAAGGGAATCCAATTATTTTATTTTATTTATTTATTAATAAAAGTACACCAACAGCTTCTGTATACAAAATATCAAATAACAGTAGATAATAGTTAAGGTCTTATACAGTTGCCAATAATAGATGAACCAATATTCTCAAATACAGTGATAGCCTAAGGTAAAAAAGTTGCGTGCTTAGGGACGTCAAAATTTGGGTCTTAAAGTGTGTTATTGAGTCATGATATATGTCAACATCTGGAGAGGATTTTATATAAAAATTCATTATTAGATGAAGGTAGTGTAACTTTGATTAAACTGGTCGGACACAAATATGTAGCTGTGTTGGACATAATAGTCCTTGCTTGTGTACGTTTAGTGTCTCACTAATGAGGCTTAGGTCACAAGCTGACCTTGGTAAGCTTTGAAGATAATTAGAATTAGGTTTTTTAAATTTTGCTCTGGTTTACAGTCTTGTCTTGTAACTAAGAGAGTATCTATTGACAAGTCTACGTCTAAAAACTGGATTCTGGACTTTGTGATAAGTGATTTTATTTTTGCAAGTAGGTTTGTACAAACACTTTTACACGTCAAACATTTTTTTTTACTAGATGAGGCCGGCGTTTGCTATCTGTACTCTGAGAAGAAAGGCAAAAAAAAAACTCAGAGGTAAAGTTAAATGTCTCTTTTAAAGTTCAGACAATATCTTGGTCAGATCATGTGAAGGCTATGTTGATCGGTATCTAAAATGGTCTTCAGTCAGTGCACCCAATTGTCAGCAATCGTGTAGCTCAACTCAGAACTTAAGGATCTCAACGTGGAGGTTAGATAGACAGTCTTTACATGTAAAATTCTGTTAATTCAGCTACATTCCGCCAGTCTGAAAGCCCTATCATAAGCACTTGGCTAGACTTGGCTTGGCTTGACAAGGCTAGCCTTGTCTCAACGTAGGAGGATGATGATGAATAACTCCAAGATAATAAACAGCTGTATCCTTCTGTCTGCTAGTAATATGGCATGGCTGACACAGTGGTGCCGATTCCCTTGTTCACAAACTAAACTAAATTTAAGTTGAGTGCATCTTTTTCTTTCTATTTCATTAAGAAAAGGACAGAAGATAAATTTTAGTTTAGTCCTGTCAAATTAATCAGCGCCTGACACTACTCCATACAAGTTTAGACGTGATTAAAAAGTTGACAACTAAAATTATATCAAATTACGTCAGGTGCTGACTAATTTGACAGGACTAAACTAATATTTATCTTCTGTCCTTTTCATAATGAAATAGAAAGAAAAAGATGCACTTAACTTAAATTTAGTTTAGTTTGTGAACAAGGGAATCGGCACCAGTGGCTGAACAATTGGCTTCAGAGTTTAATTTTCGTTTGTGTATGTGGGAAATCATATTTTTTGCTGTACCCACGTGTCTTCCAATCCTGGTGATAGTGTGTAGTGAACATTGATGTTATACGACCAACATCTCTTATTCTACTATAAAATACTTCGTTTAAAATAGAGGCATAATCAATCTCTATCGTAAAGCATTTTAGTTATAAGATCTAATGTATGCAAAACATCGCTCGTCTGCAAAACTGGCAAGCGATTAAGCGCTTAATCAAGCAGTTGATGAGGCGTTTACTTTAAAATCGATTCTCCTATCTGAACTAATAAGTTTTCCATCATCAGTGACATAATATGGAAAAAGCAGCGGTAAGCAACATGTTTAAGCTGAGTAAACAGTATTTTTTTTTCTGTTTATTTTTTGTACCTTAATATAATATTATGGTATGGATGCATCGAGTTTAAATTTCTTAATGCACCTACTATTAAGTACGGTTTATAGACCATAGTCTATTTATTTGTCAGAATATTGTTACAGAGATGTTACATAGTTTTTAAAGTTAATAATATTCTGCCGTCTCCGGCGTTCAAATACATTTTTAGCGTTTTGGTTAGTTTCTTAGTTAAAACATTTAATTAAATTAATTAGGATAACATTCGAATTGCAAATTATTCAAATATTAGTTATAGAAATAATGTCAAAAGATAAAATTAAGTCAAAGACATAATAAGAAGAGAATTTTAATTATTTGCTAATATTTAAGTCAACTTTTCATTCATATAATCATAAGTCGAGTTACAGTAGTATTTAGTTATGAGATTATTGAATAATTTACATTTAAATTTTCTAATGTTAAGAGTTTTAAAACAATCTTTACGTTCACTATAAACTAATGTTATGCACTAAGACAAACACTTCTATTAATTAAAGTAGCATTTATTCTCCAAAGTGTTTAACATACATTTTGAACTGATCGGTCGCGAGAGAGCGAGACAGCAAAATCCATGAGCAGTTCAGACATACTGGTACGTTCCGATATCACACTTTGGTCGCCATACAAAATACATTATTAGAAAATAGTTTCTTATTTTGTCTAGGTACACGAAGCATGTGAACTTTGCGGCTAGGTGTGGATACAACATCA
This sequence comes from Brachylomia viminalis, assembly GCA_937001585.2. Classification (NCBI taxonomy): domain Eukaryota; kingdom Metazoa; phylum Arthropoda; class Insecta; order Lepidoptera; family Noctuidae; genus Brachylomia; species Brachylomia viminalis. Next base: position 3,192,078 of record OW443302.2, on the reverse strand, counting down.
TTATGCAGATCAAATTCATGCTTATTTTGATACACAAAAATACAGATTTCAATAATTTATGTGGTGCTGGGAGTGGTAATATTTTTATTTTTTTGAATAATGGGACACAGCTGTCCAGTGGATGCGCTCCACGTATTGAGAAAACTCATTTCTTCTGAGCTCAAACCACGTCGTGGAGTTATAGAGAATTACCCAATTTTATAATGCTATAAAATTTATGAGACATGGCCATGGTGTGCACATAGTGCCGCATGAACACTAGCCACACGTGTTAATTTTTATAAAACGAATACGAATCAATTTACTTTTGTGCAGAGTTCTTCAATATGAGCTTTTCAGTAACATTTAGTTTCCAGTTTGTCTATTGTTATCTCTAAGAACTTTGTACTCTTAACCTCTTCAATCTTGTCATTATCATACTGTATTTTTAACTATGAACGCTTACTGTTGTATGTTTGAAACTGTATCATTTTGGTTTTGCTAATATGCATGTGGAGATTGTTTTGGTTGAGCCATGTGATTTTATTTAGTCTCGTTAACTTCGGTCTGGTACTCACCTACGTCATAATTGTTGTTGTTAAGAATGCTGAGGGTCGTATGTTCAGCATATAGTATATAGTTGTGGGAGGTTACGCTAGCTAAGTCATTAGCATACAGCAAAAGCAAAAGTGGTCCCAGTATGGGTCCTTGGGGCACACCACAATTATTTTTCTGATATGATAGATCTACAGACGATTTTTAGATGCCTTGCTTGTCTCAAGATCTGAACACAGGGTTGTCAATGGGTGAGGTAGCTTTCGAGCCATTTTAACGCGTTCCTTCTAATGTATCGATCTAATTTGAGGAGTAGCAATTTATGGTTGATGAAATCGAAAGTCTTGGACATATCTAGGAAAACAGAGGTAATTGTTTTTTTAATGAATTAAGGCCTCCAGCCAGGTCTGCCCGATGACTGATGTCGGGGCGTTGTACATATGCTAGTTGCTCGGTAAACTCTGCTTGCGCGATGCCGGATTTTTCGTGTCGCAAGTGGCGTTCTAGATGCCACCGCAATGTTATACTTTGATATGAAGCGTAAAGTTTTTCATGCATTGCTTTCTCAAAAACTTTTGAAATTACCGGTATGAGCGTTACGGGATTATAGTTGTTCATATAATTGGTGTGACCTTTCTTAAGGATTGGTTTAACAATAGAGAACTTTAAACGCCAGGGGAATATGATTTGAATAAACGACAGGTTAATCATATGCCTAATATGCGATGACAAAAATTCTGAGCATAATTTGAGAATGTAGGTGTTTATGTCAACCATAGCCTGTAGAATTGGTAGATTTTAAAGAATTAATGGTTTTGAAATCAGTACGCTCATTGCCATAATGGCATAAACAGTATATAATGTTCCCACAGTTGGGACACAGACCTCCTCTCCGTTAGAGAGAGTGGGCCGTAATCCACCACGCGGGCCCAGTGCGGGTTGGTGGATGTCACATGTCTTCGAATTTTTATTTCTAGGACATGGAGATTTCCTCACGATGTTTTCCTTCACCGTTTTGAGAGCAGTGGTGATAAAAATAACTTGCACAAATTAAAGCGGCTGTCTGGAATCGAACCTATGACCTACAGCTCGTATTTCGCAGTCGTTACCACTGGGCCACCACTGCTCGTTATCACCACTCGTCGCTTGTCACCACGCTCATTAGTTGGGGTCAAATAAATTGTATTTGGAAGGTGATCTATTGGTGGAGTGAAGTCAAGATATGGTCAATGGTCTTATTTGTCACGTCAGGACACAAAATAAAATGAAATGTAATTTTTCGTTACTGGTTGTGTGTAAGTTTGTTGGTCCAATTTAAATTTCGAACAGGTCTTGTGCATTTTTTGGGTCTCTGTCACCGTATGATTGTGAACGCCGTTAGTTATGAATTTAGTTAGTTATATACTATCGATCTTGCGAGATTGTGAACTGTAGATAAATTGTGAACCATACTGCTTAGAATATAACTTATTAATTTTCGATAGTTTATAATCTATTCATATCAAACTGTCAAATGATCCTGCACTTACCGACAGGGTTCACAATCTGTCTGATTTTATCACTCGTATATTTGTGAACCGTCGCTGATTGGTCGCTTTTGGCGGTAGCCGAATTGGTCGCAGTAACTAAGCCAGGGCACCCCGACCAAGGAAGCAGAGCGAGCGATGCCACGGCAGCCGCCGCCTCGGCGCGCGGCGGCGAGCGCTACTTCCTACTATGTTGGTCGCAGTTACTTGGCTATTAAATATTAGCGCAAGGCGCGTTCCGTGGCATGCAACTTTGATACCAGTTCACAATTTGTCGGTTTGCCATGGATAGATTATAACCTATCCAAAAATAATGCGCTAAATTGTAAATGGTCCGTTGCAGTTCACAATGTTTCCTTATTTTATTTTCGCGAGATAGATAATAAACAAGCGATGTTCATCGGGATACGGTGATGTCACTACATTTGATTAATTTCAAGTCAGCTTTACACCTGTTACTTGATTGGGACAGATATCGTGTGTTTTCTACCTTTTGCGCTTGGAACATAAAACGTTTTAGGGCTGAGATATATTTGCTGAATGCATTTTATGTTGGTTTTTATTTGCTGTTGAAAGACGACATTTTAGTTATAGACACCACTTAAAAATCTTATGCCTTGAATCATTCATGATTATGTTTTGGGGCTGCTAATAACTACTATAGTTATTTTTGCCTTTCAAATAGGGAAGCACATATTATAAAATAAAGTTAAAATGTCATGAAAGTAATTAAATTCAGTGTCCGAATCTTCCGTTTCATATATTTTTGAAAAGGACAATGATGAGACGCAGTTTACAAACTTTTGATATTTTCTTGACTAAATAGAGTCGCGTCTTTGTTCAACCCAAAATGTTTATTTCATATTCGCTGTGTCTACCTTCGCATCAAATGATATAGTTTGTCCAGTTACGTAGTAAGATAATGCAAGATAGTGTATTTGGGGCTTAGCGTTTGGTATATTGCTCGCAATTAAGTCGATACAGGAAAGTTTTCTTGTTGGCTTGGTAATATGATTAGTTATATTAAACTGCTCTATAATATATTTCAATTCTTTAAAATGCTTGTCTGCTTTTCTTATTTTGCGCCGAAATTCCAGTCTCCACATAATGTAACAGTTTTATTATTTCTCTTTAATAGGTTACTTAAAAGAAGGTTTAAGTTTTCTAAGAACAATGTGATATATGAATTAGGTGTTCAGAATGTGCATATTATAAAGAGCTTTAGGGTATATAGCTATTACAATTCCACAGTATTCAAATAGTACAATTTAGGCTTAATTAAATTATTTACGGGTTTGCAGTCATGATCTCTTTTTACCAATATGCAGGTTCCACTTCAACGCTGATGGGGCCTGGAATAGGCTGAAACGTGTTTATAATTTTTTAGAGCGAGTTTGGCTTCTGCTCATTTTCGTAGGTATACGAGTTTCATATTTATAAACTTATAAAATGTCGAAGGTCTTTTTTATTTAATATACCTACGTTTAGCCTCGAAAAAACACCGGTTGACTAGTCCTATCACGCTTATGTATTAGGCTTAGGAACTTGATTAGAGGCTTTATTCTGATTTATAAAATAATATAGGATAGTTCCTTTTTTGCATAAAGTAGTTTTTGGCAAAATATTTATCTTATTTTTATATTGTTTTCTTTGTTGGCATTTTTAACTTAAGTTGTGTAGCTACCAATTTTTGAAAGTCAATATTGTCAATTCCTATATTTAACTTAGAACACATAAAGCTCTTCGATACAAAATTATAGTTATTCGTGGTTACCATAACATCAGTTAGAGCAAAAATGTTTCAGTTTGGGTAATTTTTTCAAACATTTTTCATTTAAAAAGTCATTATTTAAGTAGTGATCATTTAAGATTTTTAGCATCATATGAATGTTCCAAATCTAACATTTATCTACTACCTACTACTTATTTACTAATTATTAATTGTAACGACTCCAATTTGTACCAAAAACCAATAGTGTAGCGCTAGCCTAAAAATTAAGACACACAGGTCCATTACTTTTCCCAAGCATGGCCAAGTCCATTATTCTTTTAGCACAAAAAAGAACTTACTCTATGCAAACCAGCTATTCCTCAAAGCGATTAACCTGACGAGATAATTTAGTTAATATCGATCGCTTCGGGATTAGTCGACGACAAATTGTCCAATCAGCGGACAGGTAATTGATTCCAAGCACCTAATATCGGACGCTAAGCTTTTGTTAAGGCTACGTTAGTCTGAACTTAGCTTAAAATGTTAGCCTTTAAAGTAGGAGGTAGAACGTGGTGACAAGTTTTATACAGTGTATTAGGGGGCTTATCTTTGAAAGGTGAGCTGAGTTTTAGAAATCGTAGTGCAATGAAAATGTATGGGTATACCTATCTAGGACAACAGCTATAGTTACGGCGTCCTGAAGTCTTCAATATTTGTGTTAAAGTATTTTAAGGGTGATATTACCTACCTACTTATGAATGAACTATAACATAAACAACTGTTTCATAAATTTTAATCAGGATCATTTAACATGTTTGATATCATCAACTAGAATCATGTCTGGTGAATCATCAGATTAGATTTGTCTTTTTTAGCGAACGTAACGGTTGCTCGCCAGCTGTGCAGCTGTGAGCACAGGAAGCCTCAATCTTCTCCCGCATCGTCAGTCAAGAACAGACAAACAACGCCGTCTACCGGCATTGAAAGTAACTAGTATAACAGTAGCCATCAGAATCTACTAATGCAATCTACTAACAGACTTACAAGCACCATCTATCACCTCATAGAGACACTAATTATGTTTTGGTCATTTTAAATAACTTGAATGCCTTCATTTTTAACCGACTTCAAAAAAAGGAGGAGGTTATCAATTCGACTGTATTTTTTTTTTTTTTTATGTTTGTTGCCTCATAACTTGCGACTGGGTGAACCGATTTTCATGATTCTTTTTTTATTTGAAAGCTGGTGCTTCCCGTGTGGTCCCATTGTCACCATTTCAATATCTGATGATGGGATCTTGTAGAAATCGGGGGAACTCTTCAATGAATAACAGCAGATTAACCGCGATTGTTGCTATAGCATATCTAAGCATTGTTTACGCCATCACACAACATAATATCACGCCTGTACTCACTACAAAGGTTATAAAAACTATTTCGAAAAAAATATATATTTTTAATAATAAAAAACCGCCTTCGAACGGATGTGGACGTGTAAGACGATCGTTCTCGAATGGGGGGTTAGATACCATAACTAAAAAGTGATAAATAAATTTTTTTTTTACAAAAAATAACAACCGACTTCCAAAAAAAACACTACAAAGTGAAAAATAACTTTAATTTCGGAAGTCGGTGGAAAACGCTAAAATACAGATAAAAAGACACCGACTTCCGAAGTTAAAGTTATTTTTCACTTTGTAGTGTTTTTTTACATATAACATTTAACATATAATCATCAAAAGACCATTTTAGATACCGATCTACGTAGCTATTAGTAGTAGTATTAGTAGATAGTGATCTGACCAAGATTTTATCTGGACTTTAAAAGAGACGGTGACGTCTGAATTTTTTTCGGCCTTTCTTCTCAGAATAGTCAGATAAGAAACGCCAGCCTCATGTAGTTTAAAAATATATATGTTTGAAGTGTAAAAGTGTTTGTACAAACCTACTTACAGAAATAAAAATCATTTCATCACCATTTCATTTCATATAAACCTATAGCTTTAACTATTATGATTTTTGTATTATGTATGTCAATTTATGTAAGTGCTTCGAATATTTTACAATAATAAAAAGGGGATGGTAGATGACTTCCTGCTGGGGCGGTATTTTTGCGTTGGAGGCAGTTTGAGGACGGTCAAGCGGGAAATTGTTCTGTATTTTTGTGATTGCTTAGCTAATTTTCAAATACAAATATTTAAGTGAGCGTGTACCTATCGTTTCATTACTATTTCTGAACACCCATTACGCTAAACTTGAAATTATTTTACGATATTTTTGTTGGACCTTAGGTTTACATTTGTTAGGTTAGGTACAGACGTGATTGTGAGCAATAGTGTAATGTAAGTTGACTAATTCAGACCGGCTAATGATGGTACGTACGCGTGATCTTTTTACTGTAAACTACTCAGCACTATATATCCAGTTTAATTTCGAACAGCTACCTTCAGCTGTTGGCATGGAGGATGGATCTGGATCTGGATTGCCCAATGATGTGGTACTGGACCAGACTGCATATTGAGCATTCCGGATCCAAACCTAAATTTAGACTAAGATGAAACTAATGAAGAACCTCTGAAAGATGAAACTAAAAAAAAAATAGGGGATTATAATATTTTTGTTATTGTAAAATTTTAATTTATAATGTTTTTATTGATGACTTTTGTAATATCGTCTAATCGTCATCTTTTAATTAGTTCTTAATGTATCTAATATTTTTAATTTCACATGTATGCTTATGAACTAGTTCTGAAATATATGAATTTATTATTATTATTAATGTTCATGATGTAATTTTGGGCAGCACCTGTGACTATTTAGGCACTTTATATTGTACTGATTTACAAGTCCATACTCATAATAATTATAAAAAAACAATTGCTTTTAGGCTAATTGAAAATCTCAATATTAATAGAAAACAACAAACCTCAAATGAACGAAGTTATATAAATTAATTTGAGTTTCTTGTCCGTTTTTGGTTACGAGAAAAAGGTGCTCTTTGGTTTTCAATACTTCATTGGAATTCGCATTCGTAACATTATGAATAGAAGTCATAAATTATTTTACCCCCCAAATAAGCAGCCATATTTTACCATTTGAGAAGAAATTGTAGCTGTGAGAGTAAAATTCCAGTTCTTTACTCACCCAGATGTCATATTGACAAAGTGTTATTAAATCAGGTTTTGTTCAAGAACTAAGTATGTACGATAAATTTTGGTATGTATAAATATATAGATATATATAGTACTCTTTATTGTACACAATGTAAATTACAGAAAATAGGGAAACCATTCTTCACATTTTTTTTTTGTTTTTACATGTGAAACAGGTTCGCTGCATACCATTTAATTAAATCAACTCAGTCAGTCAAATATTTAGTTAACTTTACAAAACAAATCCAAACAACAACAAAAACTCACAAACTAGTGGCTTTTCTAATCAGTTTATCTACTTCATAAAATAGAAAACTATCGGGTCTATCCCAATCCTCTCTCAAACTGTCGAACTATACCTAATCACAATTAAACGTATTAGTTGGAGGGTCAGTAGTTAAGGTCACCATTTACAACCTTTCTAACCTCCTCGACCTGGGCAAAGGTGACCTCATTCACCCCGATAAGATCTCCAAGAACTTTACATCCATTAAAATATTTTGACGTAATCTACGTTCTTCGCTTTGATTACGAATTTAAACGCTGGAGAAATAAAATTAATTGGCACTTTGATTTCAGTTCATTTGAATTTTCATCGTTCTCATTTGTGGCAGAAGAAATGGGGAACATAGTAGGTGTTGGGACTATCTTGACCTACATAAGTTGACCTTGAAATTGGATCAATGTCAAGTAGGATAAAGTAGAGACACGCACACAGTACATGTGTTTTTTTCATAAGTCATTACAAAATACGGGTATGGTTATTTTTACATAGCCAAATTTTATTCTACACTAACACTGACAAATCGTGGCATAACCTGCTTGTTTTGTATTTCTAATCACTAAATGCAATCAACATAAAAATCTGGTAGGTTACCTTGTTCAAAGATTCAAATTAGAACCCATCTCCATTCCCCAACGTTTCCAATCATGAAACACTGACAGACTCAAAATAAATCCATGAAAGATTGATATATCGCTCTCGTTCCATATCAATCAGTTCTCTTTATGTGCAGCTATAAATGTTTAACTTGCAGACTGATATGGACTAGCTCAGCTTATGTAATTCACACGTCGAATGTCAATAATCAATTTTTCATTTGTACCGAGACATTTCAAGGGGCTCGTGGCTAAATGATAACAGCAGCACGGGTGATCGAAGGTTACGCTACGCTTGCCAGGGACGGTCCATAGATGGGTGGCCATCCATTACATATCGAGATCCCTCCGTGCCTCGGAAAACATGTTACATCGTTGGTCTAGGTTCTCATTTGTAGATCATTGACAATCGTTACGAGTAGTCAGAAGCCCGAAAGTCAGACAACCAGTCTTACCAAGGGGTATCAAAATCAAATCAAAAGTCATTTATTCAAACTGGGCTGAGAATCAGCACTTTTTGAACGTCAAAATCACATAAGACAGCCCCCCCAAAACGCCCGCCCTTCTCCACTTCCTAGTGCTTTAGCTGGGAAGAAGAAGTGGCGGCACAAACTCCCCAGCAGCACTGCTGTCTGATCAGTTAGAAGAACTGGATTCTATACAGTAATAAGTAATTAACATTACGAAACACAAAAACATTAAAATTATTTGCCATAATTATGTCAGCAAGCACACGCCAATATTTAAAACTACGAGTATACTCAAGCAGAAATAAATAATAAAAACAAAAACGTAAACAGAACTTAATACATAATAAAAAGCCTCCAGGCATAAAGGGCGTGCCCGCTTACTTATGCAATGCTGCATTATGTTTATATATAGCAGTAACTTGTAGCCACAAATGATAAAATAGGACCTTCGAAGTAAACTATAGAAACAGTTAATTACTAATAGCAATAACAAAACCATAGTCAGTAAGATGACCTGTCACCGTATCGTATTACCCAGTAGCTGATGGGTCAGATAGGCAGTCGCTCCATGTAAAATGCTGGTATTCAGCTGCATCTGGTTAGACTGGAAGCTGACCCCAACATAAGTGAGAAGGCTAGGCAGATGACCGAGACATTTCTAGACTAGCTTCGATACCGTTCAAAGTCTGGTTCTAGGAAACTTGTTTGGATGTGTTAGTCGGAAAGTTTAATATGAGAAAGAAAAAATATGGATAAGCTCACACATTTTGATGTAGAAAGATTTATAGTCTGTGTTTTTTTTAAAAGTATGAGTGATTATCATGCTCCTGAAATGAAAATGGTTTTTCAATTCATTGCTACCATTAATAATTCTGTTCCGACGCTTCTTTGACTAAAGTAAGTATGTAATATAAATACAATTTCAAATAAAACACCTCTGTCTGGTCCTTACATAAAACAGGAAACGTCTCAATAAATCAATATTCAGAACGTAATAACGCAAATAAAAACACACTTAAGAAAGTAAGATATAACATATTTGGAGCCATCAATTTTATGGCATCATAAAAAAGCAAATTTGTTTTGACCGTGGAAAATCCTGAAGGTAACTTGGGACCCTTATAAAACCCGAATAATCTACTGGCAGTGGATTTTCGTCGGCGTACTGAACTCGCCTAAGTAAACTCAGGGGATGAAACAATTTGTGCAACCTAATCAAATAAGTGTAAAAGGAAAATTTTAAATTCCCACCCTGAATTTACATAATGACCGACGCGTTGAAATAACGGTTCAATCTGGAGGCACGGATATTATTCTACTTTATGAGCATAAAGTCGAAAGCAGTGGTGGCCCAGTGGTAACGGCCGCGACTTAAGAGCTGTAGGTCGAAGGTTCGAACCCAGAAAGGCGCTTTATGTTGTGTAAATTATTTCATCGCCACCTCTAAAAACGTTGAAGGAAAACATCGTGAGAAAACCGGCTTGTCCTAGAACCAAATATTCGGAGGCATGTGATATCTATCAATACGCACTGGGCCCGCTTGGTGGATGGCGGCCCACTCCCTCACAACGAGAAGAGGCCTGTATCCCAGCAGTGGGGACATTATTAGGCTGATTATGCTTATTCCATGAGCGTACAGTCACTACTAAAAGTAAAAGATAGATCACAAACATCAAGTATAATTAATGACAGAACTCAAAACTCCGTCGCGCTTTGTGGTTCAATTAGTACATTTTCATGGATGCATAATTCTTGGAGATTAGTCGGTGTTATCACTTGTGCCCGTGACTGAATGAAATTTCAGGTGAATAATAAGTAGCATTCAGTTATACGAGCGGAGTGGAGTAATAAACTTGTTAATGTCACATTACTAGGCGAAACCGTGTCTGGATGAAGTCAGTCTTACTGAATTCAGCTCGTGTAGTTAGTTTTAAGATTATTTCATAGTATGATGAGACAGAGTCAAAGATTTTCTGAAATATCTTCTGTAGTTTGAAGATTTATTGGGATTTTTACTGAGCAACGTAACTTCTATTGTATTGTAATTGCAGATGCTTTACGACGGGTTTTAGATATTAAAACCCACATAGAAGTGACTTTAAAAAATATTTTGTGAGATATCTAAACATATTATAAAATAAAGTTGCTCTTCGTGTCTATCTGTGTGACCGCATTGTTCTTCTAAAGTCTAAACTATGCAACGGATTATGATACAGTTTTCACATGTGTATAATAAAAATATACCTATATATATTGTTTTGTCAGGTCGTACAAACCGTGCATCGCAGGGGCGGTTCGGTAGTAAGTAATACGCCAATAATTGGTCATCAGACACTTAAGTGCAAATATATATCAAATATATACCGAAGCGGTACATTCATCAATTATTCAAGAAACATAAGCAATATCAAAATGTCACCAACAAAACATTATCACAAATCCTTCCGCGCCACCAAGGCTCAACAATAATTATTATAAAAATGTAAATTCTGTTTATTAACTCGTAAAGTGTCCAATCAACCGTACTTTTTATTCGGTTATGAGTTATTTACGGATGCGTAACATAAATTTGAATGGAAGTCAATTCCTGTAGAGCATAGCTGACTGGGCAAATGATGAAAATTATAAATCAATTGGACGGTAATACATTGGTGGTCGCGGGTGCCCGACGCGGGCGGCAGCGGGTTGTGTGCAGTGATGTACGGCGTTCTGTGGGGATCGGTGTAATTATTTTGAAATTGGGTGGTTTATCTGAAGATGTATTGAAGATAGAGAATGGAGGATAGAGCATGATGAATTTCTATAATACTCGTACATCGAAGTATGTGCTCTAACCGCTTAATAGAACCAGAATGATCGTATCATAAGTTGATGATTAAGTCGCCGCCAGCTAGCTTAAATAGCCTTTCGGCTTACAGCCTAGCCTTTTTACTAAACAGTGACCATGCGCGAGGCGAATTGTTCGCAGTGACTAAGCCAGGTCACCCCGTCGAAATGGGTTAGGTTAGAGCTGCGTCGACTGCTGGGAGGACATGGCGCGGCATACGCTGGCAGAGTGTGCCGCTTGGGAGGAGCCACGCTGTGCCCTCATCTCAGCAGTAGGCAGTGATTTGTCGCTGCCGGCCGTAGTCGAATCGATGGTCGGCAGCGAAGAGTCGTGGGACGCGATGGTTTCTTTCTGCGAAACTGTCGTCTAGCAGAAGGAGGCTGCGGAAAGGGAGAGGGAGATTTCGTTCACTCACCCGGCCCGCAGAAGGTGCACCGGGCGTCGACGGAGGGCGGACAACGCCCTCTTTCAGCCCCCTAAATGGGTCCAGGGGTGACGGATTCGGGGACGTCCGTCGCCCTGACACATCAGGACCCGAGGTGACGGCACGTAGTGTTCCACGCGCGCCCCTCTTAGGCGTCGCGGGGGGAGTCAAATACCTCACTCCCCCCCAGACCCGAAGAGGCCCGCAATGGCGCAGCCGGCATCAGTCAGGGGTTGCGGAAGGGTCGTACGTTCCCGCGACCCCCGGCGTAGGTGTGAGATGGAACACCGGGGTGGTTTTTAGTCAATAAGAGTCTGACAGACTCCAGTTTACAGTTCTTGTTTTACTGCCAAACTTGTTACCAAAACTTCAATAAACAGCTTTCAATCAGTGCCGATTTAAATGTTTGGGCTAGGGAAGTAGTAAAACGTTATCGATCCAAGTCATTTGCCTATTGTTTGATTGAATGGCTGAATATAATTCAGGACGCTAGTTGAACGATGCCATGTAGTAAAAAGGCTCGGTTGTCAACTGAAAGTCTAATTTAGCTAGTTGGCTGCAACAATATTATAAACACAATTTTTCTATTATAATAATCTAATAACAACACACATACAATTTCATTTCAAAACATTTTATTTCGTGCTCTTATGCCATTCTATCGTAGACTATCATTACTTACACTAACTCAGGCATTTCGAAATGAATTCTTGATGTAATTACTTTGAAATGGTAAAAACTGGTCTCAGAAATAGTGAGGCGTGAGGTGACCTAAATTTTAGATGGATCTTAAAAAACTTATCTTTAAAAGGAGCCTTGAGAGGCAGCTTTCAAATTCAACCATTTTTCTGAAACTTTAAATTTCAATATTCGTATAAAGATATTTTTAAATGTCAGGTACGGTTTTCTTAGTTCATAAATTAAACATGTAAGCCGGTTTTAATTTAAACCTAAATTAACTTTTGGTAAAAGATATTTCATAGAATTTGACCAGCAATTTTCACAGGAACCCTTATATTGCAAAGAATTTTCATTAGTACTTTCGCTTTAAAGCATCAAAAATGTACCAGTCTTATAATAACGGACTACCAACTTAAATAAAACATTTCTCTCCGAAAAAGAAAACTTAAATCCCTGAAACATTCAAGTACATTTTGAAACAACTTGGTACATGTTTTCCCATTTTGATAAAAGCAAAGAAAATATGCAGAGTAATTTAAAGAGAAAACTTGTTTTATTTCTCTTTTAATCTAGACTTTTCAACCCTTTGCGCATGAAAATTTTAATGTGAATCCAAAAAAAATATATTTTTGTGAACCCTGTTATTTATTAAAATAGCACTCTCTTTCAAAAAGGACACAAAGTAGAAGCGTCAGGTAAATTTTATAAATTTATTGTCCCCACAGAATTTTAACCTTACTCAGTCCACGTTGAGTAAGTCGTAAAGGAAAGTTTTGTACTGTGCGAGTTGCTTAGATGTGGGTCTCGTAGCTACATTGCCAAATTAAAAGATTTTTCGTGAGGTTTGAATTACTTAGTGAGTTCCGACTTAAGGATTATACTATGAGTCGTCTTTACTGGGTTCGATTTCAGAAAAAAATTGACGTGAGAGTTTTGTGAGTTTGTAAAAAGTCTAGAACGGGTTGGTATCAATCTTGATCCAATGAGATTGCCTCAAAAGGAAAATCTGTGAAGCATCGTTTTCCTCATGTAAAAAGCGTAAAATGAATGCTCAGCTATTCATTTTACGCTGTTTACATGAGGACTACATTGTGATTATTATGCTTCTTTACACACAGTTGTTAAGTCATTGAATGAAGGTTTGTTTGCAAGATTAAAATTGCTTTAAAATAATTTCCCTTTTACTAAATTATCACTTTAATTCTCACAATTTACTCAAGACGATAAACTAGAGACACTCTCCAATAGTACTTGACAAACACGCGCCGGAGTTATTACCATGAAAAGTTTGCTTCGGTTTTAAGTTTAAATAATTTTGTGGACCACTTTAAGTAAACACACTCCGAGGTACAGAGCCCACCTATATAACTTTGGGTATTACGAGGCCCACATTATTTTTGTTTAAGAGAAACGGAACAAAATATTTTATTAGTGGAAGAGAATTTACGGCGAGAGAAAGTTGTGGGAAAAGTTTATTTTTTATTGATACTTACCGGGAATGTTTATGATAGTGTTGTTTGATAAAGTGGGGCTTATCTTAAGATGGCGCCAGCAGTTACTTACCTGAAAATAAAGAGAGATTATGATTAGTATGATTAATTAATTATATTTTCGTTGTCACAGTGTAAACTTTTGGGTACTCAATTTCCTGATTGTAATTCAATTATTTAATAGATAAAGTATCTGACTATTAGAAGACTGTAATACAATATGTTTATTAAAAAAAATAACACTTCTTAGAACATAATATTGAATTATATGAGTCAGTTACTTGGCTAAAACTTTTATTCTAACATTTATTACCACAAAGAATAACAGTAAATCTAAAAGTATTAAATTACAAGACTTCCAATTGCCAAGAAAATCTTAAACATTCACCAATCTGAAAACCCATGCAGGTAGCCTACATATGTACAAAAACTGTAATGTCGGTTGTAATCGCACTAAATTGCTCAGTACATATTATTTCGTTCTGTCACGCAATTTTTTTCAAGAGTTATAAGTTAGTTTACTGGAAGTGGTTGTGAAAAAACTTGTGGTAGTCTAAAGTATTATCGCAAATGTGCATAAAAAAAATTAAAGAACATAAATGCTGGCTTTTATAAAAACATGCTGCTGTGTGCTCCTTAGCGTGCGAGATCACTTAATAAGGTTTCTGCCAACCGGTGTCCTGATGCTCACAAATCGTTTTTTTACTGTCTATAAAAAGAAAAGGAAAGGGTGGCAAATGGTGGAAAATCGTAGCAATTAGTTTTCTGTTTCAGTTAATCCCTATGGGAAAAGACGTGGCTATAACCTTGGTACTAACAGTACAAGAAAGTCAGACGTAATTCAATAAACAACGATATAAAATTACACACTTAACAGTGCCCCAAATTGGCAGATTATTATTAGACCGGTGCTCTACCATCAGATGAACCGCCTATTACACAGTGAAAAACAAATGCAATTTACGTTGGACGTAATAAATTGCCGGGTACCGACGTTGTTACAACTTTAGCCACAATTATGGTGTAATTGAAAACGAAGTGGTCGTTACAGTTCGGTGTGACGGGCGGTGTTATGCAACTGTGTGGAATAAAATAGGATTCTTTGGAGTAACATGATGATTTTTTGCGGTGTATTTTGGCCCGTTTGAGAGAATTGCGTGAGGATATGTAGGTACAATTTACTTGAATTTGAACAGTGTCGTGTGGTTTTCCTCTAAGTCTATATACTCATTGGACTAAGGCTAGACCATGAAATTATCTTCCGGTGTCTGTCAAAATGCCAATTAAGCAACCGGTTTTCAGACGGCCAGTCTACGTAGTTCAAAGACTGTTGATTATAGATGATGATGAGCCTAACTTTAATAAAAATATTACCATCCTGATGCTTCAGCTGTCACTTCAGAGTTTCGCCAGGCTTCTGTCGATCCATGTACTTGCGCGCGCCAATTACCTATCCGCCACTGTGTCGGCCACGACACAAATTCCGTAGGTTGCCGGCAATAATGGCGCGAATAAATAAAACAGAATAGAATAGAATAGAATATATTTTTATTGTAAAACATGAGTATACATCAATATTTATAACTCTTTAGTTTACTTTTATTTTGTAATTAATAAAATTCGTTTCTGTTACTAAAACCTAATTTTTAGCAAATGCAGCAAACAATTTTATTATAAATGGTCATTCGGAATAATACACATTTTGGAGTACAATACTTAGGATATATGGCTTTATTTCATGCAAAATTAGGAGATTCAATTATTATAATAGTACTCGATATTATGACAGAATAGTTTTAAAAGTAAAGATAATTATGTAAAACAAAATTTCTAATTTTTGAACATTATGGTTACTGAAGTTTATAGCAAACGTGTTATGGATAATGATTTTCGGACAAACAATTTTAGGAGAAGAAAGGGAGTACCAGCGGGCGGGCGTGTCAGACTTTTCCTGACTAAAACCCACCCTTGTTCCTTCAGTTGCCTTTGCCAGGGGCCACGGTAAGTGTCATGTCATCCTGATACTAAGCAGATGTAATAACTAGTAATTTCGGCTGGAACCTTTGTACTACAAACCGGGCTACAAATAAAAAATCTTGTATTTAAAGTGGCAACCCTGACTTTATTAATTTCAATACAAAGTCAAGTAGCCGCACGCTGTTGCAGAGGAATAATAACGTAATGTTCGAACTTTAACTTACATTTTCGCGCGCAGCGATCGGCGACAAAAAAAGGCAGGCTATTAAAAAAGTAGGTGTGGACGATTTTGTATGGAGTGATTTATCTGTTACGTAGTAACTATTATTTAATCTGTGGTTTCGCCCCGGTCAAGGTCACTTTCTGCTCGTAATTGGGACATAATAACGTGGTATATTCTAAAGATCACACTGCCAATCAAAAACCTCATATTCCCATGACATGAAGTGTTAACCATGTAGTGACAAGTTGATTACTTGCCGCTCCCGCCTACCGCAATGACCCCATTTTCCTTTGTTGCATGCCATAATATGGCTTATATGAAAATAAGCTGGTGTTGTTCTATGCTTTCCTTCGAAGTCTAGACGGATAATAGCGGTGGCGAAGGTTTGAGATGTAAAGATGCAGATCTAAAGCGAATACCTAAATAAATTACAAGGTGGTAAATAGTTATTTATGATACTAGTGCGGTAAGTTGGTTTTTACAAACGAGTAGACGAATGTAAGCCCGAGACGAAGTCGAGGGCTTACCATAGTCAGGAGTTTGTGCCAATTACCGCGCTTGGGTCATACAACGTTTTTCAACACATTTGCGAGAAATCAGTACAATAGGTAATAATAATAATAATATGAGACAAAATCCACACAAGGTCTTCAGGTCCCGAACTAGGCAGAGCCTGTACTACGGTAACCTGATGACTGATATACATACTTATATACATATACACACCCAGACACAGGTCAAACAGACATGTTCATGCACACAAATGTTTGACTCGTCCGGGGATCGAACCCGGGACCAGCGGCTCAGAAGACAGGGTCGCTACCAATGACTAAATAGTCTTTAGTCATTGGTCGCTACCAACTGCGCCAACCGGTCAGAAACAAACATTTGTATATAAAAATATCTGTCAGAAAGTCGCAACAATAACAACCTTTGACGTTTCTAATATGAAAATGGCACTACGTGCGCGTGGTGAAAATTAGAATCGTAAAAAGTCGAATCGCAATAGTCGAGTCGAAAAGCATCTTTCGTCTCATTTTCTCTTTAATACTAAAGTGAGATAAACGTATTGAGCAAAAGCGCTTCCAAGGAGGTTCGATCATTCAGCTTATTTTATTCTCGTAATTTGAAACTCCTTTGTGGAAATCTTATATACTCGTATTGTTATGGTAATTTAAAAAAAACCGTAAAGAATACGCACGGCGCTATACAACGAAGGGGGCGGTAAAACATGTACTTAGGTGAGAGTCAAAATCAAAATCAAAAGTCATTTATTCAAATTAGGCTGAGAATCAGCACTTTTTGAACGTCAAAATCACATAACCTAGAGTACCTATTTTACCGCCCGTTCCGTTGTATGGTGCGTAATTTTTAACTTTCGAACAATGTATACATGCAGGCTTCGTAAATGCATTTTTTGAGCAAATGTGTTGAAAAATATTTTGAATAGTTAATTGGAAATTAAATGTTAATCGTTTTTAAATATAACTAGTTTTTATTGGAATGAAAATAATTATTCATTAAAAAAATAATTTTAAAATATTTGTACACTTCATTATTAACTAATAAACCAGGTTTCCTCACGATGTTTTTGTTACCGATGTCAATAATATCCCAGATAAACTCAGAAAGTACAGATGAATTGTAATTTATATATTAATACAATAAAGCTGAATAGTAGGTTTGTCTGTTTGAACGCGCTAATCTCTTGATAGCCAAACTTTTGAGGAAGGCTACAGGCTATTTGACATCACGCTACAACCCTTAGGAGCGGAGCAAAAAGAAAAAAAGTCAGAAATAACGCTAAGCGAAAACGAAGTAAGAGAGAGCGCAGGTGGCTAATGCGATGCGTAGGGTCTGGGGAACAAGAATTTTCACGAGGGTGAAGTCGCGAGGAGACACTAGTAACTAAATAGGTACACAAAAATATGTGAATTAAATAGGTAAGCAAAAATATATGAATTAAATAGGTAAGCAAAAATATATGAATTAAATAGGTAAGCAAAAATATATGAATTAAATAGGTAAGCAAAAATATGTGAATTAAATAGGTAAGCAAAAATATATGAATTAAATAGGTAAGCAAAAATATATGAATTAAATAGGTAAGCAAAAATATATGAATTAAATAGGTAAGCAAAAATATATGAATTAAATAGGTACACAAAAATATATGAATTAAATAGGTACACAAAAATATATGAATTAAATAGGTACACAAAAATATATGAATTAAATAGGTAAGCAAAAATATATTCACAGAAAGAATGTGCCAAGTTAACAAAAGTCGATGTTACTTTACAAAAGTCAAATTAAAATCCCGCATTAAAAAAATATATAACTAAAAATAATATTAGGATCTAATTCGTAAATCCGTATGTAACAGTGGGTGCCCGCTCAACTTATGAGCGCTCAACACTGACTTGAGACGAGCTGGAAGAGCTGTATTTAGCGAATGTTCATCGCGAGCGCTTCTAGTCCCTGTCATGGCCTGATTCAGAAGCGAAAATTAAAATATTTAATATAATATTTTTTAATATTTTGCAGTAGAAAGTAAAAACACCTAAATTGTCATTTACGGTTTTCCGAGATGTTTTCTTCAATGGAGGGTTTATTTAACCAAATATTTTTTATGTCCAATTCAACAAAAAAACCTTTGAAGAAATCCCATGTGCCAATATTTTCGGAATAATCGATGTTTTTGACACTACGGTGCTTAATTTTCTAATTAAGTGTGAGTTTGAGTAAATAATAAAAATAAACTATAATAAATTAATTCCACTTTAACGTTCACTCAAAAAAATAATATGCATGGAATAAAATAAGTACGGCAGAATTTTCTTTGAAAAAAATGCTAAACTCTTGCTACTTTAGTAGGACGTGGCATGGCATAATGTAGATTTATCATGTGCCAAAGTACTCGCCACAAATTGGCACCGGCTCAGAATTTTTACAAGCATAGACACTTCGACGCTTCTTATATTATCAAGTAGTATTAAGGAATAACTAAATCAACATGATACCTGCATTGAATAATACATGACGAAGGTGATGAGTAAAAAAATAAATAGAAATGAATGGTTCCAAAGAAACTGCTCTATGACAGACAGACCGAGGAACATACAGCAGCGTGCACTTAGTTATAGGTCCCTTTGACACCCGCTAGGACTCTAAAAATGTTTGGGAGATTAAGGCAACTCGTCTTCATCTTACTTTTCAGTCTTTTGTCAATAATTATGACAAATTTAAACACAAAAAAAATGCTACCTATCGTTTAAAAATGGTTACGAAATATATTACCAATATATCAATGCCGCTGCCTCCTATCCCTCAGATCCCCCACTTTAAATACAAAGGAGACGGATGCTGCAGTTCCCCCACAAACTTTCCCTCGAACAAGCGAAGGGTTTAATTGTTTTCCTGCACCACGAGAAGCTGAGAAAACGCGACTAAAACGCGTTTCAAACGTGGAGTGAGCTCGTTCCACTTTCTCCAAGCCCCTTTGTTAAAGTACTCTAATTTTTAATTGAATGTACAGGTTGGGAATTGCTTAAAAACTACGAACTCTGGGGAGTCGTGAGTGGATTACGTTAGAGGAGCGGCTCGGTTCGAAATGTTAGGTGTATTCCTATTGTATTGTTGATGGAGGGACTAGAGTGGACTTAAGTGGTATAACCAGTCGGAATTTTGACTAAGACAAAAGAACAACAATACATAAAAGAAGAACAGAAAAAACAACAACCAACCACCAAAAACAATAGAAACAAAACAATATTGACCTGTAATTTTCACACAACATAAGCCTATTTTTACTGGAAGGAAACGAGCATTTATCAAATTCTTACTAACTGCGCGTCAAAGGATTGAAGACTGTCAAGTCCAGATTTCCTTGCGATTGGTACTTTCTCCGTTAGAAACCCGCACCCTTTGTTTTGCCCTCACCCTTCATTTAAACCGAGCTGCTTTTCAGCTGTCTAGAAAATGCAATATACCATTTTCTTACAGGGACGATAGACTACCATGGTGATTCATCGTTATCATCATCAGCCTACAGCAGTCAACTGCTGGATATAGGCCTCTCCAATCACAAGTAAACTCAATCCTTGGCTACTCTTATCTAGCTGCTACTAACCATGACTATCTGTGGCATTCAAATTGTGACAAGCCAATTCTAAGCTGTTAACTAGTACAATAGCTTGCCCTATAAAGGATAAAGTGCAATCGATACATGAATCTTATACAGTCACGCTTCTGATAGAGCAAGCAGTGTAATACCCCCCGAGCACACGCGAGCATGCAAGCCCTAAAGATTGCTTTAATACATTAACAGAATGTTTTGTTAGTGGAGTGCACTAAACGTAGGTAAATATTAATAATGCATGAGTTTGTTGAGTTTAGAATTGTTTCGTTGTTGAAAACATCTCAACTTTAACAGGTGAGATGAGTATTTAGTTTAAGATTTTAGATCTTTTGGTTAATGTTAGCATACTGTAACTTACTTGTTTAGTTTATGAAGCTAAAAGTTAATTAAGAAAGAAAGGCGTTAAATATGTAAGTCATTTTGATAATGTTGCAAACGTTTTTATAAGTTCATCGGTCTCTCTACCATAAAATGTAAAGAGTTTGTTTTTACGGTCTATTACAAAAATCTTTTTCTCAGACGCTTTACTAAAACACTCAATAAAGCTCAATAAGAAATAACCCATCATAATACAAGTATGCCTATACACTACCAAAAATCCTAAAAAATAAACACAGCATCCATCTTTCATTAAAGTTTTGGCACCAAATTTTGGACCCGTCAAATTTATTATTAAAAAATAAAGAAAGAATTCCCAAGTGCCACCCCGGGATTCTTGTAAAAAGTAAGTGACTCTTTGAGACAGCGCCATAAATTGTAGGAGACGACGACGAATCTTGAAATTGTGTTGGCGAAAGTGACTTTTACCGGACAACGAACCTTACTCGTATCGCGGCAGCGTTGACGCCCGCTAAGCTCCTTTTTGTTACCAGATTAACGCTGCTCCCTAGTAAATATATTCAGGACTGCTGCAATATTCAGCTTAATTTGAAGCGCCTTTATAACGTTTTTAATTAGTATCTGCAATTTTGTGCGGCCTATTTTAATATTTTTCTTGTGATTCAATATGGTTTTATTCTAACATTTGGTTCATCCAATAGAATGAGGTCACGTTTGAGTATATAGCAGAGAAAGACTTGAATTTCGATCTTTATTTACGTGCAGGTCTAGCCAAGCACGGAAATTGATGTAAATGTAAACAATATAAACCCGATATTTATCGAGACAATAGCAGTAAAGCTATGGTAGATGTTAGTAGAAACTACAGTATTTGTAGACGACCACAATTTATAATGTTACTATAACATTTATTTATATGTTACAATAACATTTATTTATATTTTACTATAACATTTATTTCTGACTATCTTCTGCCCGCGTGGATCTCGGAAATTATCTCACGGGAACATACTATCGAAATTAAAGCACCCTATGTCCTAACCCAGATCATGATCTATCCCTTTCATCCAAATCCGTTCAGCCGTGAAGGCGTGAAAAGGTAACAGACAAAGTTAATTTCGCATTTATAAAGGTACTGCCCGCAACTTCATTTGCGACTGGACTTCAGAATTAGGTCCAGAGAGAAATTAAAAATGTGCGAGTAATTTATGTCTAGGTATTTCTTATGACAATCAAAGCCCTGCGTGTACAGTTAAGCAATGCTTTTGGGACGCTGATGCGGCTCCCGAGGCACTGCAGCGCGTTGGGCATGTTTGCCGACACTCACATTGATGCTATCCTCAGAAAGAGAGCTGCTTCATTGCTTAGTCGTGCCCGCGGCAGTCGCAACGGCATTCTTAGCGTCGCGGCTGGCATAATCGACTGTCCAATATTGTGGCATTGTGTGCAGTTTGCACGTCGATAATAACAGTAGGTTTTAGGTAGAGTAACAGATCTTATCTAATAGCTACTGATGATTTTAAGACTTTCATTAATTTAATTTTAATTTTTGTACAATCACAATTTGATTTTATATTACAATTATACAATTTGATTTTATGCACTTCAGTTAGTTTATTTAATTATAATAGAATAATTGTTTTCTTTGCTTACTAACACATTTTTTTACTAAAATATAGATCACTATGTCTGATATACATAATCATTAAAAAAAATGTGGTAGAATCGCTAAATTTATGTTGTTTTTGTTTCACCGCACATATTTTATGAAAAAAAAAAACTATTTTTGAGGATCAAAATATATACAGTGGATAAACTTCTTATACCTACTAAATTAACTAACAATCTATTAAAATTAAAATATAATAATCTATTTTAAGTTAATATATTTCGATAGACATAGTACGATTTATTATTTTCCGCCAGTACTTTTAAGCAACCGCCATAAAGTTGACCATGTGAGAAGGAGTGCCCAAATGAATTCCTGCCACTTTCAGCGTTTAAAACTGGGACTTATTAATGGTCATTGTAAATGCCAACTTTAGAGGAACTCGCAGCCTCTTAAATTGAAATGGCAAATTATTTGGGATAATTTTGGGATTCGGGGAATCAACACGCTCTCTCCGTTAGCTGCTCCGGTAAGAATATGGCCTTTGTAAAGTATATATGTCGGAAATTATCCCACGGGATAAAAAGATACTTTTTATCCCGTGGGATAATTTCCTATGTTCACAATCCAGGTTATAAACTATCTGCGTGCCAAATTTCATCCAAATCCTTTCAACTTTCACATTTATAAAATAAGTGGGAAGTAGGATACTATAACAGGAACATAATGCTATTGCTAGTATATTGTTTGATGAATGAAATGACTGCTGCTCATCTCCAATTTGCAGATAACGATAGTGGTACACTTAGGGACGAATCTATTGTTCAATTTCCATTATTATGATTCAAATCTATTACTAATATCTTCCGTGTATTCAAAGCATTTTATTACTGTAGCAAGTTTATCAACAGCCAAGGTAGTTGATAAATAGATTTTTGGTTCATATCTCTTTCCAAAAAAATCGTCATGTCCACAAACTCTGCAAACCATTAAAACAAGCATTTACAATACACGTATCACTAGTGCCACTCCAAGATCTTAGCTCTGCGTAGTATTTGAAGAACGGTATTGAAATAGCTCTCAACGCCACTCGATTCTGTATCAATACCGCATAGAGCCCTCAAGGAAAAGATTGAGCAATACCTCTATCTTTAGAGAATATATTAGTCCCCGACGTTTTAAAGCGATAAACAGAGATGGAAATGGAAAACCTTTGGTACTTATTATAGGTTTCCATCACGATATAAATGTCTTTCAGTAGTACCTACTAGATTTTCTATGTGAAATAACGTAGTAGGTAAGTGCAACTTATGAAACCAAATCATCCAAAAATTTGTTTTTGTCTAAAAGCCATGCCATGAAAATGAAATATCCTGTTGGGTAATTACCCTGTATGATACCACTTTGACAATACGACAACATTCATTGCGTTATTCACGTTTTTGAGCAGACAAATTTTTCAAACATATGAAGCAGTAGGGATTTCATGATCAAAATCCTACGGATTGTGAAAGAAAGTGTGTTACGCAATAAGGGTGCTGGTAATTTCTCTTGCATAACAAACCATTGTGAAAAATAGCATTTTTTTCACATATTTGAAAATGTTTACCGCAAACGCAGAAATTCCCGGGTGTCACCATTGTGTGGATCGCCCAGAGGACACGGTGGAACATACGGTGGAGGTCTGCCCGGCTTGGGCGGAGCACCGCCGTGTCCTCGTGGAGGCGATTGGCGGTGGCGATCTTTCGCGTCCGGCCTTGGTCCAGGCCATGGTACGGAGCGAGAGGGCTTGGGAAGCCGTCACCTCCTTCTGCGAAGCAGTAATGTTCGCGAAGGAGGAGGCGGGACGCGTGAGGGAGAGGCAAAATTTGCGCCCTCACGCCCCTAGCCGCCGCAGGAGACGACCTGGGCGTCGGGAATCGCAGGCCGATTCCCGGCCACCGTAGGCGTGGGCTTGTGAACGGCGAGCAATGGGCAGCTCGCCGTTCGATAAGGACCAGGCCCGGGTCGACGGCGCGTTGTGTTCCACGCGCGCATCAAAGAGATGTCAGCACCAATGACGGGGTTTGCTAGAACCGATGCCTGCTAGGGTTGCGGAAAAGTCCATGAGGGATACCGTGGCCCCTGGCACAGGTAACTGAAGGAACACAGGTGGGTTTGAGTCAGTAAGAGTCTGACACGCCCTCCTGCTCTGCCCAGAGCGGGAGAAGTTATTTGATGATTTCCCATCCAAAAACAAAAAAAACGCTGAAATTACAAAAGATGATCTACTACAAAATCTAAGACATTAGATACTCGTAAATACATCCTACTTCCAGTTATTCCATTAAACACATCACAAGACAAAGTAACAAGCGGAACAGATTATAATTAATAAAGTTCAACAATAAATCATGTAAGAGCGCCGCTGTTATATGAACTGTTCCAACAGTAATTTACTTAGTAACGATGTTATCTTTCTATGGGTTCATTCAATTCATCTATGATACTTTAGTTTATTTGTAGGATCCCCAATTTTGTAGATATTTTGGTTACTTTTATGTTCATTTTAAAAGGGTTAAATTTGTATTTTATTGAAGTCACACAATCCTTATATGTTATATGCAATAACAGTTATATGTACAAACAAAATGTATCCTTCAGGATGACACTTTAGACAAAAAAACAAAAGACAACAGATATTATTATAAAACATAACACTGACAATGACAAAACTGTAGGAAAAAAATATTTTATGAAATACTCTAGAAACAGAGGTTTCTGATTTAAGTGGTGATTAAATTGAAATGTTTGGTGGAGAGCCATCGATCAACGTAGACGAAGCCGGCAGTGCCTGGGACACGATGCCGGTCATCAATTTAGCTGTTGCTAATAAAACTACAAAGACGGACAAAAACTATTTTGTACAAATACACGTGATGAATCGGGTACGTGGACTTTTTGATTCTGGATGTGGACTTTTTAGGGTATCGCATTTTATATTTTGAGGTTCATTCAATGAAATTATGTGAAGATATGGTTTCTGATAAACAAATCTGGCTTTAAGTTGTGCTGGAACGAGGTTCATTTTTGAAGCTCTAGACTTTCTGCAGTAATAAATATGATCGGTAGACATTGACATTTTAATTATGACGCACGTTTCACAATCACACTCAAACATAATAACACACTTTTTGAACATATGTCCATGAAACTTGTTTGCTATTACTTAATTCCGATAAGAACCTAGTAGGTACTACTTTAATCAAGACTAGTATAGTTTTCTTTCGCGATATTATAGTCATTGTCTCCTTCTTATAAAACTTTTGACATCTACTCTAGACGAAAGCTAACAAGTACACGTCTTCTAGGAGGCACGACATCCCAAGTACCGCATCTGTCAACTCTATATCTTTATCATACGACACACAAAGCGTTCTACTCCAGTGTGCCCGTGCCAACAAATGAAATTTTCGATCGAGACGTATGACTGTGCATTACTCTTTTTGTATGCCCCAACAACAATGCTACTCTTGAACAACAAGCATTGTCTCGAGAAAAAATTGGAAGGGTTAATCCTTCCAATTTTTTAGGATTTGGATTACGATTAACGGGTGCGTTAAAATGAACTAAATGTAAGGATTTATTGATTAGTGCCTCAATATATTGAATCAAATCACCACGACATCCAGTAGGTACAATTTAATTACTCTAATTTTTCTACCAAAAAAGTATTAACCTAGGCTGGAATACATTCGTTATGTCATTATTTAAATAGTGGTCTGTTGTAAAAACAATGAAAACAAAGATTCACGACTTTTCACATTTCACTGCGTTCGCTGTATCCACGCTGTTATCGAAATTAAAAATGGAAACGCGAAGTAAATATTTTACACGTCGTCGGTTAAAAATATCATTGAATAGGAATGGATCGCAATGATGCTTGCTATCGGTTTTAGAATTATTATTTGCACAATTTCTAAAGGAAGCTGTTTAAAAATGACTAAAATAAAAAGTCATATTTATTTTGCAGATGGATAGTTCAGAGCAAAAACGAGAACATCAACTGATAAGATTGATGAAGCAAACCAAGACACTACATGAGATAAAACTAAAGCTACCCAGTAAATATTTCCCGAGCAAGTTTACAACAAAAACAGACACATTTTACTTATCAACGAAGAATTTCATTAAAGTTTCACACAAGGACTTACACTGTACGCGAAGAATTCTAAGATACGCTTAGTTTTTTAGACGTCCTTTAGTTTTCGTCTTTATTTACTCCTTCTAAAATATAAAGAGTACTAGTTTCTCGCCCGACTTATTTATGGAGTTTATTAATAGATTCTTATGCATCTTTTACAATGATTATAGCATTATCTTTAAAAAAAACATAGCTAGTGCTAGCATAGTGTGTTATCTTTATATGTTGTACATTATGTGTCATGATCATACTTCTGTTGATAAATTACTTGTGATAAACATATCGTTTTTATTGATTTTCATATTTTTACTACAAGCTAACAGACTAACTAACTAGGTTTATATGAAACTAATAATATAAACCCGAAAAAATTTATGGAAATTTACCACGGTGTCATTCATATTAGCATAGAGATGGAATCCTAGACGGATGAAATTTCACAGACATCGGATTGAGTCGCGAATATTTTCCGACCAAATTGATTTAGATAGGGTGGTTGCGGCAAATCTAGGCGGAGCTGTGAATGCCGAGGCCTGTCATTTGCAGGATACGCAGTATTCAAACATTTCTTAGAACTTAGAATGTTCCAAGTTCTAAGAAATGTTTGAATACTGCTGTTTGTGTGTGATATATGTATGTCACACACAACAAATTAGGTTGACGTTGGAGCTTTCATCGTAGTAATTGAATCAGCCCATAATGCTCCCACTGCTGGGCCACACGCCTTCCCTCGGTGAGAGGGAGTGGGCCGTAATCCACCACGCGGGCCTAGTGTGGTTTTGTAGATTACATTGTTTCGAATATTTGGTTCTAGGACATGCCACCGGTTTCCTCGCGATGTTTTCCTTCACCGTTTTGAGAGCAGTGGTGATGAAATAAATTACACAAAGCAAAGCGCCTGCCTGGGTTCGAACCTACGATTTACAACTCGTAAGACGCGGCTGTTACCACTAGGCCACCACTGCTCTTTTCTCCCGTCATCATAGAGAATGCCTGAATTATACAGAACAGCCTTCGTGTTTCAGTATAGCCATTAGGTAATATAAATTAAGTCTAATGTAATGTTATGTCATTAGTTTGATATTATATCTTTCCAATTTACTTGTTTCCAAGTTACAATTCTTTTGAATTGCTATTTATAGCTAAGCAAAGGTGTTCACCAAGAAAACCAACTATTTTCAATAAAAAAAACTTGTTCTTGTAGACTTGAAACTGTTTATGAGCATTACCGACTGTTTTGTTTTAGAAAATATATTTAACGAAAGTGTAAGTAGTAAATAGTTCTTCTCAGAGTAGTCAGATAGGAAACGCCGACCTCATCTAGTTTAAAAAAAAATATGATTGACGTGTAAAAGTGTTTGTTCAAACCTACTTACAGAAATAAAATCATTTATCATTTATTAAACTTATAATATAGCCAATGATGAAAAAATATGTAGGGACGTAGCTACTCGTAGTTAAACAGAAAAAAAGTAAAATATGTTGATGTCGTTTACAAGTTAATTGCTTGTAATGACCTCAGTAAGTTGGTGCGCTGCAACGAATGCCGGCCATTTACAGGTATTGACGTTCTGGAAAATATAACAAATGGTTCTGCTAAATACACAGGTAAAGATAGGACTTGATAGGTTTTCCTATAATGGTACAAGTACTTACCCAAAGATATTAGTAAATATTTTTTTTTGATTCAATGTTTATTTGTTTTTGTGTCATCCTATATTTTAGAATACTAATAATCTTTAAAAAAATAGTCTTAGCACAAAATAGCTAACACTTGGGTGAAAAACCACCAGGGTGTGCCAGACGTACCTACCTACTTAAGTACTAAGGCTGCCCACTCGGAGATACTCTTTTAATTAATAATGTAACATTAATAACAAAGGGTTATTATAATATTCCAGAAAATTTTCATAACCAATAAAATAAATACCTCAGATATAACAAAATTATGTTCAAAACTGTCTTTTAGAACCCATAAGTCTTCGTAAATTGTATGTTAATTTACTCAGCCAAGACTGTAAGATATTCAGAAGGGACAATGTTGTCTGAATATTCTCGGTCCGTAGCGACATCTTGGACGTACAACTCGCAAACTTGATTATTAAGGGGGGTTAAAGGGGTAAGGGAGAAGAGGGGTTAGATGAAATGCATCGGGTTTTATTATATAGCGGATTAAGTTTTGTACATAACGCGCTTTGATGCTTTCATAGAGAAGTTTTGATTTTAGTTTAGGAGTCTAGTTTGAAGTTACATTTTACCTAGTATTTTAGCCCCTTAGTGAACAAAAATAGTTATTGGTAACAAATGGTTTTTTCTAAAAATAGGCTCAATATAAGACACGTGTATGGTGGAACAACAGACTGAAGAAAGATGAAAATAAATAATTGTTCCACGTGTTAGATTAGAGGATATATATAAATAGAACAGGATAATTCGTTTACCAATCTGGCAAGTTACTTAGAGCAAAAATGATTATACGTAGAATTACATTCAAAATAGCACCGGATTATTTGAAACGTAAACAAAAAGAGAAAATATTCTCAAACAACTTCGCTTATAAATAATTTTCTTTGAACAATATACAAGTTAAGTTTTGATATTACCGCGATAATTAGCATCCAAATGAAAAAAAAATACAAACCAAAGAAGAGTAATACATTAATACAAAAACAACACTTTATATAACTCCGCATTTCAGCGACATGAGTTAATGTAAAACTTTTACAAAGAGAAAAAACCTTGCGCATTAATATTATGAGGGTTTTTTAAAAGAAAAAAAAAAGCCCAGTTGACATTTTGTCCACGGCCGACGCCCGGGCACTTCACTAATGAATGCAAATTTCATCAAGCCGTAACACACGCTTCTCATAATAAAAAGTTTAATTTAAAAATATATAGCGGCTAAAGAACAACGCTACATTATTAAATCAGTGAGTTACGCTTATTAAATATGAAGCTTATGAACGTATTATGGGATGGGTATTAGGTAAGAAAGAAAAGCGGGATTAACCCCGTCGGCAAATGAAGGTCCTTATTACTACCGTCAGCATTAAGGAAAATTTATATAATTTGCGTTATTTTGCCGCTGACTTGGTGGAAGACATGCCGCTGATATTGATTCCTTCATGGTTGTAATATGATTCGCACAATTCTACATTTTTTCTCCCTCGTTAGAAAACCTGGTATCTTATGAGTCAAAAAAAAGACAATAATTTCCAGCGACGTAACATTCACTAAATGCGACATAACTTTAGATTCCCAACTACTCCTGCACTTAAAACCTTACTAAAACGCTACCCACGAATGTGCCATAACAGCTATAACTCCAAAACGCGAGAAAATATACATTAACGCGACATAATTCTGAAAGCACCTACACTACTAATTATTTTAAGTAACAATTTGATACAAAACTGGCACTAAGTGGAATAGGACGTAGCGTTAAAGTGGAAAGCAGTTCGCAAGTTGGAGCAGGTGGTGATGTGACAGCAAGTCTGTTAATTAGTACAAGTTTATCTAACTGAGCTGATGATGGAGTCACGGCTTAAATGGAGTATACTGGCTGGAAAATTGGGAGCTTGCTTGTTATAAAGAAGTTCAAAATGGAAAGATAATCATTTTAGCCTGTGTTGAAAGACATTTGCCCTGCAGTGGGCAAAGGTCTTTCTTTTTTTTCTACTACTCTAGATCTAGAATGAAGAGAGAATCTAGGACTAATGTGGAATAATTTAATCTGTAAGTGTTAATTCTATTTCACAAAAAATTCATTCATTCATTCGCATTTATTTCACAACATTTTACAACATATCGTTAGAATTGTTAAAACTTACTCATCAACAGTCATAGTCTACTTGTAGATTTGTGTCTATTGATGACCTCTCTGTTACATCCCTTATCCCTCCCATGCCATATCCTTCCTCCATCCCTATTGACTACTATAAAAAATAACGTAAGTATTTTATTTTCCTAATAACTCACCCTAAAAGAAACATTACAAATCATCCTAACGAGGCTTTTTTTTGCAACTGCTTTTTTTCCCGAAGCAACATCATCCAACAAAAATACTCAACATCCATCCCAACACTGTATCACCCGACTTAGCGACACCATCCGAGCTAAGCCCTCGCAAGAAGACGAAAGCTGATTCGGATTAAACTTTGAATATGTACGAGAGACTTTAGTTCAGTACATTGTCATGTGTCGTCGTGTTCAGAAACTGTTGGCTATCGGCTGTGTCGACTGATTCCGATTGTTTCGACTTTATATTCGATGAGAGATAAACTGATGTGAATATTTTAGGGAGGGTACATTTTTGATGGAGGTTTCATTTCGATTATTTTGCTGTGCTGTCGTTTTAAAGACCTTTCTAATGCTGATGTTATATTTCGTTGGAAATAATAGATTATATAATAATAGCATCTTAGTTGATATTGATTTGTTGAATGCTTGCCATAAAATATCTATTACATTTCTTTAAAAGATGCGTTCAAAGAAATCTAAATATTTTATTTCACATATTTTTACACGGGCACTTATGAAACGTCAGAAGCTAGGTGCACGGTTCCAATTGGTCGTTTCCTGTGGAGAAGAGCCAGCAAGAAACTACACGGCTACTCTTTTAAAAATAATTGGCTTTTACAATGTTTTCAAATTACAGTGTTATAGGTTTGGGAGGACAGTGTAAGCCTGTTGACAGGTACCTGGTACTTAACAAAATAGAAAATGGTCTACAAATCCTCAGTTTACAAGTTAGACCTACAACGTTCTCAAAAATACAAAAGAAACTATATATAAGAATCGTTCTTTAGCAATACAGCGATAGCCAATTACAAAATCAATTTACTTAGTGTCTTTTGTATCATTATCAATATATATTCTTCTTCTTTCTTATACACCTATGCTTGTTAAAAGCAATAAGTCAAACTCATAAAATTTCCTTCACATTCCAACACAGTGTTGTCGTATATATCAGTTGGAAAACGTCCGTGCTACCCCGCGGCTACCGTGTACTGTCGCAGCCGAATAATGCCTTTTGTAAAACTTTCAACTTGTGTAATACTCGGTATATTAAAGTGTCTCACTTCTATGTCCTCGGCATCGCAGACAGTTCTGTTTAATATATCATTATGAGTTTGTGCGTCAAGTTTATGAGGCTTTGGGATCTTCATAAGATGGGTTATTATTGTCTTTATTGCTTTTAAATGAGTAAATACTCCATTGGCTTGTTGGTAAAGATCTGCAAGTCTTGGAATATAAATCTGACTGCAGTTCTATGTCTGATAAGGATATTACGATAGAATTGTTATAGTCTAAGATCAGCTCAAAATATTAATCGCGTGGGTTATAGAACTATCACAGACCTAAAAAACCAAGCGATCGGCAGGCACAGATCGTGAAAAACGAGCTTAATAAATTAGCAGTGAAAAGTTATCATAATCAATAGCAACGTTCAATTTTATACACACAGCTTTGATATATGAAAAGGCAGCGCTCAAAATCCACTAAACCCACATGTTTAAAAATAATAACGAGTCTGAAGATTGAAACTCAAAAACAAGATGAAAATTTAAAACGAACACTCCTTTAGCGAGTATTTACTGCCGTTTTACGTCGGTCCAGCGATGGAAGGAAAATATGGAGTAGAACACTAGGACCAGCTGCTTATCTTGAACAAGCTGAAGTCAATTGAGGCAAATAGGTCAATGTGGAGTTTGTGCCAATGGGTGGTTACTGTTTATGCATTATTGCAACTTTCACACGCAATGTTTGCTGTTGTGTTTATTGTTGATTTATTACGTGCAAAGGAAATGGATTCTGTCGGTGAAATTGTGACAGAATTATTGAATGCAAAATATTTTTGGCACCAACTGACATCGGGTTTAAATGTGAATAAAATTATGTTATGATAATCAATATTCATTTTTAATGTTTCAATGAATATTATTTATTTATTCGCTCTCATTCACATCACATGTTTCACAATAGATACGTAACTGTCAGTTTTAGTAAATGAACCGGGTTAGGGCACTGTAAACTACTATGTTGGTTTGCTGTTGAGTTTGTTAGTGAGCATTATAAGGCAAGCCTATATGAGATAGAAATAAGTTGAATGCAACATGGATTAGGTAGAAAGAGGTTTATTTTTTTGTAAAATTATAGAGTGTGACAGGGAGGGAAATCAATGCACAAACTGTTACCGTGGATTCTGTTCATAATTTTATTCCGAAGCCACTTGCATTGAAATTTTACGTCAGTATTGTTTTTAAATTGCTGCGCCATACATTTTAACCGCGTTTGTATTGCACTTTTCTATGATACAGATAACTGATAATAATTATATTACTGATAATAATGATGATAATTTCTCGATAACTGATAAATTTCCACGTTAGGGGTGGGGGGTCTGGAATCATGTACCTACTAATTCCATGGTAACATATTTGGACATTTTTTATAGTTTGTCCGTCGATGTCCCTGCCACCATTTATGTTATGTTTATGCTACATATTTCCTTTTGCCACACATAGGAAGACATGTGAAGACAACTACAACATAATACAGATACTAAGTAACCTTACTAATTCTGAGAAAACGAGACTAAACCTTTGGCCTATACATCAAATCGTTCTAGGTAGTTTCGATATAATATATCGAGACTACCTAGAACGAGGAATATTATTCCTAAACACGTTCACTCACTCATTTCCTGAAACCCCAAGCAAAGGTTAAGCTGTCAGTTTAAAATAAATGTGTCTAAGAACCGCGACTTACATAAGGTCTGTGAATTTTGCTAGAAATTCATACACCTCTCCACATTTGGAATTCTAAACATTTTTATAGCACGAAGAAATGCAGTTGGTTTGTTGAACCCATTTGTCAAGTGACGTCATAATGACTCTGCACTATAAGTTACTGGTGACCTTGCTTATAATATATAACCTTTTGGTTTCTGACATACATACCTAATAGACCTCCAGACCAAATTTCGGCCATGGTGACCAATCTCAGCAGTGCCTAGCGGAATATAATATTATAGTGCACAAGTGTGTGCGCAGATACCTCACTCTCATAGTCTGATGGGACGCAATTCGGGGCCCGGGGGTATTACACCGCCATCTTCCAAACTCCGGGCTATTACTAAAAAACTCCTAAAGGCAAAACCCAATAACACGTTTCCTAACCTGGGAATCGAACCCAGGACCCCACGCTTAGCAATCGCGCTTGCAACCACGAGACCAACAGGGCAGATATACCTACGAACGTATCGTCGGGTATTCACTTTTCGGTTAGTAGAGGTCATGGCATGAGGGTGAAGAGTTCTTCATGCATTTATAGCCTAAATAGATCGTTAAGTTAGGTTCAATGAAAAGAAAGTGTTTTGAGGGATGAATCCGTGTCTTTTGCTGAACATTAAATGATAGAAAGAAAAAATAAATTGTCACCGAAATACGTG
This sequence comes from Brachylomia viminalis, assembly GCA_937001585.2. NCBI lineage: Eukaryota > Metazoa > Arthropoda > Insecta > Lepidoptera > Noctuidae > Brachylomia > Brachylomia viminalis. Next base: position 3,158,460 of record OW443302.2, on the reverse strand, counting down.
CGTATAAAAAATAGACAAGCAGGCTCGAATTCGTAGAAAAACGTAACAAATATATAACGAAGGCAATTGGATTTCTCCGTCATCAGAATGGTCGGACATGATGGGTAACGGGAATAATAGTCAAAACACTAAGTACAGACGTCTATTAATGCCCTAAAGTGCACTTATTACAAAAATATCACTTGATTAGGCAGATGTACAGATTGCAATATGGAAACGCGGTGAATTCTATAAATAAATAAATAAATAAATAAATATCGTCTGACATTGCACACAGCACCATCTAGTTCCAAGTTAAGCACTTAATTAAGGCTTGTGTTATGGATGCCAGATGGTTGATACACTACTTAAATACATTTTTTTTTTTTCGTAAATACATACATATTATAAATATACATCCATGACTCGGGTACAAATGTCCATATTCATCATACAAACATTTGCCCCTACCGGGATTCGAACCCAGGACCATTTGGTTTCGCTGACTACACTTAGCCACTGTAGCCACTTCACCAAACGTGTCGTCAGGATGATAAAGGATGGCAGGACAAAATTTCGCAAGTGCGTCTCCACACAAAGTGCTCCGTGAGCACTCACGAGCTCTAACATCAACGTTCACAAACCTAAAAAATAACAGTCACAACAAAGTAAGTACCTATACTGAATTGTTTAAACAATTAGCAATGTTAGTGATATCTACGGCATGGCGTTTCTGACACATTATTGTATATTTGTAGATTACGTTTCATAACACGGTAAAAAAACAACATTGATTGCTTAGATATTTATTTTAATGATGTTGTTGGAACAAAGAAAGCTGCAGGTATAGTTTAGTTATTAGACGTGTGAATTATTCCTACAAACGCGCGCAAAAAGTAAAGGTCAACGGGGTTGAATTTGTCGGTTTGTTTAATTACCTTTCTTGTAGGCGATAGAGTGTGACCTGCCATTATTTAGAGTGTAGCAAATCTAAGGTATAACTGTGTATTAAAATTTTGCTTAAATCCTGATATGAAATTACCATAAAATATCAAGCTCTGTATTATTTTGAAACTTATAGCGTCATTCCAAAACATGAGTGATGAATGATGATGAGTGATGATGAAAATCATAATGCGGGCTTTACACAGGGGACTGTAGCCGCACGATTTTCACCGCACAATTCAGCTGGGTTGCAGGTGACTAAAATCGCAAGTTCCAAAGTAGAGTAGGTTTCGACTTTTGTCGTACGGCGAATAGTCGCATGCGGCGGGAGACTAAAATTGACTATGAAAATACTCAAACGCAGGCAATGCCGCATGAAAGTCGAAATTTTCATGTAAAATTATCTAGTCATCTGCGATTTTAATCGACAGTCGTACGGCGAAAATAGACCTCGTGTAATTCCCCCTGTATGATCCTTAAATCTAAACGTATTCCTTTTCTTTTCAATGGAATTGAAACTTAAACAATTTGATTTCTAATAATATACAGAATTTACAACCTAATCTCGAAAAATTATAGTGATCGTTGTTTATTGTGATGAGCAAAGTCATGAAATAGGCAACCTGACATATAAAATCTTTGTAGGTCAGAAGAGACTTTTTATCGAACTAAAACTCAACTCTATCTCAAAGCATTTATTTTAAATAAAACAATTAAAGGCACTTTTGAATTGGCAAAGGGTCGGTCGGTCAGAAAGATGTATCTAGTTGCCCATTCGCGAAGTACGTACCTATGGAGAAGAACGGGCAAGAAACTCCACGGACACACTTTACACATCGTTACAAAATATTGGTTACATCATTTACATATGTTGAAATTATGCATGTGAGAACGATGCGCAACGTTAATAGCGTCCATAATAAAAAGACAAAAACAATTCAAATATTAAATTAAATGAAAATAAGCTGTAGCAGCTAAGACATGACCAGTCCCTACTAACGGCGCCCGTTCACGAACATGACACATTTAGCTCAACCATTTTGAAGGAGCTAAATGACCCATCAGATGCGCCTCCATCAGCATTAGATGTTTGATATAATACTATAATTAGGGTTATAGCTTCGTAAGAAAACATAAACGAATGACATAAACAATGAAATCTTCATGAATAAATACATAACTCCTTCGCTTCCTACGATTCCACTTCCCCCTTCACACTATTGTAGGTACCATCTGTAGCTGCGAACATGTACAATGAGACTGTATCGCAAAGCTGCCACCATAAATAATTCCAACGCATTTTGTGCCCCTCATAATGACTGGCAACTTGGCAAATTTCCTGTGGGGACTATCAGCCATCTTTAAAATTAATTGAAACGTTTTGACTGTAATCTGTTGTAATAATTATATCGTAAAGGGCCCGTCTTGAAGATTAACGCATATAAATAAATAATAAGATCCTAATAGCTTTGGCAGTTGTTAAATAAGGCAATGTTGAACAGTGAATGGTTATTATTTTGAGGTTCAGGATGTGGCTGTTGTTGTTTAAGATTAAAAAGGCTGTAGCTTAAATAAAAGCTAGTAAGTTAGTAACTATTGTTCCTTACAGTACTTTTTGTTATTGGAGAAGTATCATAAATGATCTCCTTTATTTTTAATTTCCTTATCAAATGCAGCTTCAACAACGAACTTTTCAGTAATTCTTTAATTTAATCACACTAATACACACACACACTAATAGTTAACAGTTTAAAAAACTATTATTAATTTTAATGCCGCAAAATTAAAAGCGCCTGGCTTCCCACCAAAAAGCAATAATATCATCCACATACGCTCACAACGGCTGCAACATTCCAAATCGACAAAGAAAATGCGGGATATTACATAAAAGCCATTTTCACGGCATTTAGCTGGCAATTCTATTACGTCATTACATATTCACACAGTCATGCTACCATAGAATGTAGGGGTGGTATTACATCAAAGAGAGTATTCGATCAATGCGGCTTGTGTATTTTTTTTTTTGGTTCATTTACCACGATCCATACGTTTGCTTCGCCTTGTTATTTTGATGGCTCAAAGTATGGGGATTAGCGGTTGTAAGAGCCAGCATGATACTAACACCCTGTACATTTTTTTTCTTATTTAAGATAGGTTTGCTCTTGACTGTAGTCTAAGGTCAGTGGTGACAGAGACAGAGTCAACGATGGAGTGAGCTTACCCAGAAGAAGCCTGTTCACTCTCACTTTGAAAAGATTAGGGTTGTATGCGTTCGGAAACATCAACATTCTTGCAATAAGAATATTGTATAGTAATATCTTATCATTTATTTGCATGTTTGCACAAAACCATGACGCTGTTAAACTAAGCCAGTCCGTTATTATTCATAAGACGAGTCAGCGTACATTATTGATGAAATCTCCAGTCTGTACAGGATTTGATTCATTCAAAAATTAACATTAATCTGACCCATAATACCATCTACATAATTTTCGCTAAGTCAGTAACAAGGAATCATTGTGATTAATTAAGCAACTTCAAAACCCTAAACAATCAGAGACATTCCTGATGGGCATAACAATTTGTAGTTTGAAAGTTTTGTAACATAAAAAGAGTTTGGTAACATAAATAATCTGTAGACACATGCCAAACTTGCGCTATCATCATAATTTGATGAAACGCCGAGGATCAATCCACCCGCTATAGCCCACATCTCAAGGCCCGCCGCTAATGTTCGGTTTATGTAAATATTATGAGACATTAACTATTCACTTATTCACTTAGCGTCAGCTCTCTCGGGCTGTCTTTTTGTATCGGAATACCTCCCCTTTTCCTTTCTTCCGAGTTAAAATTGTTTTTTGTCGTGCCATCCAACTTTTCTAAGTCGATTTAAAATGTACTTAAAACGATTAATTTGAATGGAGTTAGGAGTTTCGTGTGACACTGACAGTCAAATTTATTCCGGAGTGAATATTTTTGTTTCTTAATTTTGTTAGAAACGCTGTTTGTCTTTCATATCTTTTTGTTTGTTGCGGAATAATAAAGGTAAGGAATGACAATAACAAAGAAAGAAAGAGGGTATGAGTTGAAAGTAACTTTTAAATCAGATGAAGTTTTTGAATTATGCTTTCAACAAAATTTGAATCATTTTTATTGCCATAGTCTGACTGACAATGAAAATAAAAATTGGATTGTAATAAATTACCCACTGCTTATAAAATACATGTAGATATTTAAAAAAATGGTGCCTATGCTTTTCTCCTGTAGCTCAACACTGGTAACAGTAGAACATGCAACTTTAATAAAGAACTCTTTATCATTCAAGATAATGATCTTAAAAAAAAAACATTCGCGAGTAATTTCGAAACTTTATCTTTCTAACGCGAACTCCATCATTTGTTTACTCAAGAAGGCACATAAAGTTCATTTGTGAGTGAAACGAAGACGTAAAGTTGAAACAAGAACACGTCTTACAATCCAGTTATCAAATAACGCGTTAAGGACACAGCGACTAGACTAGGTAGAACGAATTAAGTTTGACTAAATTCGCGGCCATTAAACGACTGGAGCAAAAAGTAAAAGCATTTGAGCAAATTAGATTGCATGAAGTGGACCAGTTGTACTAAAATGGTGTTCGGGTTGTTTAAGCTGAGAGCAACATTAATTTAGCTTTACAAAGGACTCCATTTACACGTTAAGATAAATCGCAAGACGTAGGTAATCTGTTGCCAAATTAAGCATACTTTTAATTACACTACTCGCATATATAAGCTTGATAGTGAATCCGAGTGGTATTGGTTGCTAGAATTAGAAACATTAAATGGTATCTCTTACTTTTATGATGCTACTGGTAAGATATACAGGAAAGATGATAAGCCTACGCAGTAGGCTGCGTATAGAACTCGCTTCACTCGCTACATCACCCAGTTTACTACACAAACCCCCAATTCCAAGAAAGCCCGCTGCAGCGCTTTGAAGCGCTCACTTTCTGCCCTCATCCTTCTAAAATTCAACACACGTTCGTCCACATAGTGTGTCCACCTTGCGACGCCCGCTTTCTTACCCGGATTAACTCGAATTAAGATCGTACGTATCTTTGTGTTTGCCAGACGTTGCAACAGATCTTGTAAGGAAACGCTGCTGGAATTTCAATTGGTGCATCGGAATTAAATGGTATAAGTCGATGCTGTTTATATTGAAGAGGTACTGAATAGTTTGTGGGAGATGGTTCTAATGAATGGGGATAAGCATCAATGAAGATGTTCACTCAATAAAATTACTTCACGTTTATTCTTGTTGCTCAGAAAGGATTCAATAGTAATTAGCATTCTCATATTTAGTTACCCCATGCTGGTCCAGTAAAGCTTTCAATAAATTATCAGATTTACCATTTATATGCTATCAAATCATCACATGCCACCTCAAAACCTACGGATACGCACTAATTAACGTCTACAAAAACGGTACCGAATGCTACGAAGCTATTTTCTAATACCTACACTCACATAGCTTCATTGCCTCGACTTTTTAGTCAGACGGAACCTGAAAGCGAAGTGGCTCGAACAAAACCCACGTTGAAAAAGAATACTTTTTGCAACCACATATTGAGTCTAAAGATTGCAATAGTGCCTGCAGTGACAGGTAATTTGTTGGAGAAAACCAAGGAAAAAATGTATTATGGTGTTTGTAGACTCCGTCGACTATGAAGAGCACATTAACGCTTTTTCTTTTGTTTAACTTTAGATTGCTTGGGATTATCAACGCCTGTTCTGTTTGAGCTTCAGTCTCATAATCAGCATGTTTGTTGTTGTTTCAACTTATATTTTTTCTATTACCTAAGGGTTTGTTTGTTAGTAGAATAACGGATTGGTTTGACTTGACCCAGACCCTGCCCAGTCATGGGTGTCTCTATATTCGTCTTATCTATACTAATAATTAAGTTGACGAGTTTGTTTGTTTTCATTTTTTGTTTGAACGAGCTGATCTGTGGAACTACTAGTCGGATTGAATCAATTATTTTTGCATTTGATAGCATCACGCTAGGAGGCTAAAATGCCGAGCAAAAAGAAAAAAAGTCTGAAAGAACGCTAAGCAAAAACAAAGTAAAAGCGCGGGCAGGCGATCCGATGCGACGGGGTGGGGCGGGGGAACAAGAAATTTCACGTGGATGAAGTCGCGGGAAGAAGGTAGTGTTTTTATTAATTAATCTAATTTGGTCTTGTTTGCATCTGTTATATGTTTCTTAATTCTATCTCAGGCTCTAGCTTTCTTCAACATTAATGAGTTTATCTTAAACACTACCATGCATTAATCTTCACTTTATAATCACTTTTACTTCCCCAGTCTTTTCGATTAATACCGTCAATCATTCTTCATCCCCGTTGTCCCGGTTATTGGCTGTCATATCAGTTTCCACAACATATAGCTCGGAATAAAACAATACGTATTTAAAGCGATCATTACAGTTGCGACTGACGCGTCCCGCTACATATTTCAGTTGGCTGTCAGCTGCAGGCCGCTTTGCACGAGTTTCATGCGTAGTGTTGCTACATCGGGGCTACTAAATTTAAGGGGAAATATTGTTGCGAAACAGAAGGTTAAGTTCGGAATTTGGAAGTTGGGTGTTCGAGTTGGAGATTTAGTTTGGTTTTGGTTTAGTTTTTGAAAACTCAGATGATTTCTGACCAAGAAAAGTTCTTCAAATCTCATTATAGTTTTTTTCCGTTATCATCGTCGGTTTTGAGAAAATACTCTGAAGAAAGAATTGCTAATTCTATAAAGTAAATGGAAATAATTATTAACCAGTATTTATAATAAATCGCCATCATTCGCGGTCCCGTTTGAAATACCACTATAGTTGCGTCTAAAGTTATAGATAGTAAATGTACATACTATATATTATATACAAATTAATTAATTGAATGGCATCCAAGTAAATTGTCTTACACAGTCCACACTTGAATATCTTAGCTTACAAGAGATCCTTCAAACTTAGTAATCCATCAAAGGAGGACAACGTCCAAGCGTGTCTAGGTTCAGAGCGCTTGCCTGAAGATCCCCTTTCAATTTATTGCCAATTACTGCTCAATATCTTCAATACCAACATGCTTTCTATAAAAAGTTCGAGCTACGCTTCCAAGATCTAGAATTAAGTTTATGTGTGTGTAGTGTAAGTTAATTTTCTAAGTAATACAGATTTGATGTGTCTGTTTATCAATTAGTCTACAGTTCTAGCTTATCATTGGCATTAGGTGATACTACTTCAATTTGAAAGCAAAAGCCATTTCCATTCAAGACAAATATTAATGTACCTTTTTTCTAAGATTATAACAAATTACCTGCTCTAATTGTATCAAGCAACGACATGAATGAGTTTAAACGTAAGCTTTTTAAATTATTGAATGACAAGGCATATTATTATTTTAATGAATATCTTGAAATGACAAATTAAAATGATATTTATATAATATATTATATTAATATTTATATCTGTTTATAATTAAAATGTTGCTCCTGTAGGAAAATGATATTCTAATGACATTTATTATTGTATACGAAATAGTGATTGAATAATACCTATTTGTTAATTTATTGACATATTATTAACTGTTAGTGTTTGGCATGATATTGTGACATCTAGTAACTAACCTAATGACTTTATTTCTTGTTACTATTTTGTTAATTAACATTCGATTACCTAAGCTATTTTGTATGCCTTCTGGCGGGACATAGTATGGACCAACATTTTTTTTTATATAACATCTGTATAATTTACCCTATGTTCACAAAATTTATATTTGAATTTAGAATTTTAAGATATTTAATAATTAATTTGGTGCGAATTAATCCAGGATCATTTCCAGATATTTACCTGTAATACGATTCGAAAATAATAACCAAAATAGTAAAAAAATCGAAGCCGAAGCCCGTGTTATAGTAACCAGCATTGACAACACTAGTCTCTTCAATTGCAAACATTTTGAGTGATGGACCAGCACTGTTTATACTGTGATAATGTATTCCCATTGTATTTTTCTGAATAAAACGATTATATTGTTAAAACGCTTTGCCGACTCCCTGCGTGGTTCAATAAATGAATGGAAATGAGATTTGAATGAACTGCTATTCTAGTATTGGGTGAATAGCTGGTGGTTTTGCGAGAAAATATCGGTATGACTTATTTACTTGTTTACAGAATCGAGATAACCTTCACCGTGTTTTGTAATTATGATTTTGCAGCAGTTAGTAACAGGGTAGGTATTCATTTTTTTAAGTTATCAATGTTATAACCTAGAAAAGGATGGGCGATTGACAAGATGGTTCTTGAACATATTTTTAAATTGGATTGATCACCTTTCAATCACAAACAGATCCATTCAATACAACAGCTACCTCTAAAATGAAAAACAAAACTACCTAGAAAATCCAGAATCACTACCAAATAACACTTGTTATAACGAGATCATTACTAAAACTCCGCGCATCCGAAAGCTGTATTTGGTGGAAAACCTCGAAAAAAAAATTCACTAAAAACAGGGCGTTGCTTTGAAAAATGCGGTTGGTCGGTGGTGGAAAAAAAAAGAAAATCGCGTTGCAAACACCTGTAGGGATGTGGTGAGGTTCCCACGATATTTTCTTGCGAGCTGCAGACGAGTGTTCGTAACACCCTGTATAGCCGTCTATATGAGTATGTCCTCCGCGTCTGAAGGTGTAAGGTTTACGTAAGATTCGTGTATTTACTTTGGGATTCGGGCGTTTATATAAAGTAGTTTTTGCTACCTGAGTTGTTTATTTGCCTGATATTTTGTGTAAACTTTTTCTAGAGCTTTTTAATGTACTGACTTATGTCAAGCTCAGTAATTTAGGAGTAATACGAAATAGACACACAATGGTGCCGATTCTGTTGTACACTGAACTAAAATAACTAAACTATCACTTTTGGCTATGAGAATCTTAACGCTATTCTGCAAAATAAAATCTCTAAATTTAAAAATAATTTTGACACACCTAAAATCTAATTTGGCAATTGCGACTCCACGTGGTACTTGTTTGCCGTACCACGTGATTTTTTTTTAGAGCCGAAGGCGCGCTTTATTTCCAGCGTCCACATGTTTTGTATGGAATTTTTCCCTTTTTGTATGGAAAATATGAAAAATTATTACCAACACGTTGGATTTTAAAGGTTCAGGAGTTTCATAAAGGGGGTCGAAATTTTCATTATTTTTGCGATAGGACACACCGTTTCCGAGATATAAGCAAAAGAAAAGAAAAAAAGATACAGTACTGTTTTTGCATCGGAAGTCGAGGTGTTGGTGTGAATTTTAGTTCATGACAACTAATTTTATTCAACACCTTTTTAATCGCGATTAAAAATAGTCAGATTTAGTTAAGACAATCAAAATTTTAGGTGAAAAACGTAAAATATAGAATTGCAAAATTGCCATTTTCACTAAATTATAATCTCAATGCCATCTTAGTGCTTACAAACTAAAATATAGTTAAGTTGTGTCACTTTAGACAATTTCAGATGGGAAAACGTCGTTTGACAGGAATAAACTGAATTTTGGTGATATTTAGTCTAGTTTAGAGAATTTTATGACAAGAGAATCGGCACCACTGTCTACAGATATAGTTATACTTATTGTATTAGGTACTGTAAATTTAAATAAGGCAGTTAACTCTCGCAATTATTACACCACTGCCAAGTTGTGATGGAAAATACTGGAAAAAAACTTGGGTTTTATGGACTCAAAACGGACCATGCAGTGAATAAGCATGAAAATATTTTCCTTTCTGAATATGTCTCTGCTCTGCAATAGAAGGCGGTGGTTTAGTAACTGATGCATAAAGCAGCCAATACAAATCCTAAATGGACATAGCTAGGACATTATTTGGATTGTTTATAGAACTAAATGAGCCAAATAACGACCACACACTTCCATATACAAGTTAACACCTGAAGTAATTCAGCACAAATTACGGCCAATATCAGTTCAAACAGACAAATTGCCCACACAGTTTTAATTCGTCCAATAAATGTCATCATAAATCCGGTCGTCTCAGCCTGAGACGTGTCCACCGCGTGTACGGCAGACGGCGATAAATCTGGCGCTCTGTATGCCGCGTAAGTGACTGGTGGCTGTCACACCGTTGTGTAGCTGTGTGTGTCTGTTCTTGTGTGTTGTGATCGTGAGATGTGTGATGTGTGATTTTCGGCGTTAGATGTGAAGTGAGATGGATATTTTTGTGTGAATAATTTATTTATTTACTAACGAGAAATACTACCGCTAACACTAAAATATACAAGGTGATTGAAAGATGGGTGCAAAGCTTTAAGGCGAAGATAGTTGTGATTTATTGAAGAGGCAAAATTGGAGGCAGTAAGGATGGTTTTTGTGAGTCGAAAAAGGCGGAGTATGATGACAATGGTATGGAAAATAAAGACGAATATTTAAAAGAAAGTGTTGTTCAACTGTTAAATAATTAGATCATCATCTGACTAGCCTGTATCCAACTATGTTGAGGTCAGCTTCCAGTCTAACCGGGTGCAGCTGAATACCAGTATTTTACATGGATCGACTGCCTACTGTCCGCCATAACCCAGTTCAGTAACTGGGTTGTGGAGGTATTACCCAGTGGTAATACGAAACCCCTTGGTAAGACTGTTTGTGGTTGTCAGACTTTCGGGCTTCTGACGACCCGAAATTACTATCAAAGATCGATGGATGACAGTCGGAACCAACGGTTTAACATGCTTTCCGAGGCACGGCCCCTCCGTATACTTGGTATGTAACCGTGGTCACACATCGACGGACTAACCGCGGCAAGCGTAGCTTTACCTGATCGATCGACGCGTGCGGCTGTTATGACATAGACACAAGCTCCTCTGTAAAATAATTAGATACCGATAGCAAAAAAAAAATTTACAAAACAGTATGTGATCCATTTTAAACACTTAATAATTACGTCTCTTTAGAGACACTACACTATCAGATTATCTTTACGGTAGCGTCAACAATAGCAAAACATAGTTCGAAAACAATACAGAGGACTGGTTCCGGATTATCGAAATCTAATCTCACAAATGTTGTTATGCCACGCGGTGCATTCACTTGTAAAAGCTGTCACACCAACATGTAACACTATAGATCTCCAAGCGACATGCCCTTGGGCGCGGTAATCGAGTGTCGAGCGATGCTCAACATAATATCATGTGACCCTGTGGGCTTGTAGATTGGCTCTATTAATTATACCTAAATCGCCATAATCCTGTAATTTAAAAATAGAAGACAATGCAACATATACGTTTAGCCGACTTCAAAAAGGAGATGGTTCTCAGTTCTTCTGTATTTTTTTTTGTATGTTTGTTACGCGTTATCTCCGGCAACTGTGAATCGATTCCGAAAATTCTTTTTAAGGGATAGTGTATGTCTCAGGAGTGCTCTAATATAAATTTTATTATCTTTGCTTCAGTACTTTTTATTGTATATTGGTGATGTTATAATAACTTCCTGTCACTGCTTTTTACATAGGAAGTAGTGGTATACGAATTTGTGTCGGGTAGGTACAACAAACAAAACAGTCTGTGGACATCTGCAATACCACATGCATCGTATATGCACTGGCACCCAAACCTACCCATCACACCGAAACACAGCAACGCTCCTTGACAGCAGAAATAGGATGGGTTGCAGTACCAATCCAGACGAGCTCCTTTGCACACCAAAAATAAAAATAAAATAAAAAAACAAATCAAAATTTTTTTACCACAGCAAAAATACAACTAAATATTCAACGGAAAATCCCATCGAACCATAATTACAAAGTTACTTCCGTCCCATTTTATTTAACGATTAATACACGAACACGAGCAGTTTCAAACAGAATATAACGAGATACAGTATCAGCTGGTGTATTAGCAACTTTCTCCTACACGAGTTGAGACACGGCCGAAGCAGACGCAATAAATCTTGCGGGCCACGTGCAGCGCGGGGGGGTGTTACCGTGAGGAGGAACATGATATTATTTATGGTGCATCATGGTTAAAATTAATATAATTTGAGCAGAGAGATAATAGTAAATTATAGATGGTTGGTGGTTAGTAATTCTAATTATTATACCAAAATTACTTTAATAATATAAAATGCAAAAGGCATGGAGGCATGGAAAAGAAAAATCGATAAAGTGGATAAACCAATTCAATTCTATTTGCTGTTGAATCGTGTCAGTAAAACTGATTGCGTCATTATTTTGAACTTCTTACCACAACAGTAAATATAACATTTAATGTCACTGAAACGAGATATTTTAGACTTATATAAATCTGCTCTGACATGGTCAAAATGTTTGTTGTAAGACAAATATAAATGATTTAAAATGTATGAAAGTATGATATAGCAATGTTAAGCCTTAAAATTGTATACCCATAATGAATAGATTTATTCCATTGATACACGTTGGTGTAACAAAAGGCCTGGCCGTGGATGGTGGTGTTCGCTGAAGGCGTCTATTGTGACATGACAAACGACTCGATGCGTGCACGGACTCAGTAGCCTCTCACTGTGAAATATTGCTGGCTGCTGATTCTGCTTGTGACAGCTACACTAGGATTTGTGTTACTGTCGTGCATGTTAACAACAGCATGAATTGGATGATTAATATTCGATTTAATGGTGGTTTAGTCGATTTTACACTAACATGGGATTGTCTGTGCTGCGGAGAAGCAATCAATATCAGTACAGTTAGTAACACTGCGTACATGCTATGAATAGAATAGAATGTCTTTTATTTGCAAATAATGTAGGTACAGTATATAAATCAGATGTTACTAATATTAGGGTTCCTTGTACATTCTACCTTTAAGGCATGCAAAAATTTTAAGTGATACAAAAAATATAAATCTAGATCTAAATTAATTTCTAACTAAGTGACTTATCGGCAAAAAAATCAGTTAAAGAATAATAACATTAATGAGTAATCTTGTAAGATTATTTTTAAATATTGCAAATGGTTGCACTTTAATATTGTTTGGAATTTTATTATATACAATAGGTGCCATACAAATAAAAGTTTTATCCAACAGCGATGTCTTTTTAGCACATGTATACAAGGAATTTTGATACTGTGATCTCAAGCTTGTCGATCTTTTTCTAGTAGTATAGCTTTCAGGGAAAGAAATAAATATGGATTAGTTTTATAAAATATGGCTAGTTCAGTATCAAGGTACCTAAATACAAGGAAACGTTAAAAGTTTATGAGATTTACAAACGGGGATGCAACTATCTCCTACTTTTAGACCAAACATGTCTATGATATGTTAGACTACATATATACATAATTATGTTAAACTCTTTTTTACGTTTTTTTTTATTTTTTCGATAACATTTGTAGTTCATTAGGTGTACATAATAATGAGTACTCTATTCTATTTCTATGTAGTTGACCAGTTGTGCGGTATTATGCGGAGAGATTTTCTGACAAAAATTGTTTTAATGAATATTGATGTCTGAACAATATCTCCTTTATAAAGAAGGATATCGTACAAGAACTCTAAACGTGAATAGCCAACCAATTAACATGTAACCGATCACCACAACTTAATGAAGTGTATCCCACATTGTCCATTTAGTTCAAGACACTCATTCAGTTGCTTTTATATCCAAATTAACATGAAAATTAATCCCAGACTTAATCACAGCCGGTCTATATCCATTCCCTATGCCGTTTCCAATTTATTTCCTGGTAGTAAACACAGGAATTCCACTCAAGAAAAGCCTATAAATGTTAGTGGGCACTTAACTAGTATCCTGTCTTGGTAGCAGCAATGTATATTCAGGGTTATGCAGTGATTCATTAGCATACATAAGCATGTTTCTATGTGTGTGTGTAGAGGTTAGCTTATGTTAGGCAGTGGATGGAGATGTGTTGCATTTATATGCACATTTTCAAAAAAGCAAGCTGCAAGGAATTTTCTTTCAGACGCATGTCCTACCCATACAGGCAAAAATATGTTACTAAACCTGCGCAAACAAATTCATATTTGACTGCATATTTAACTTATAGATGTGCCAGAAAACTGAAAGTATTTCAGTTAGTTTTTGTAAACGTAACTAAATAATTATTAAGTACGTAGTCCAGAATCCGATATAACATAAAACCTATAAGGTAGCTTCCATTAAAATTGCCTTGAACACTGCTGATACTGTTAGTGCAACTTTTTGCTTATTTCGGTCGAGAACACAAAAATTTCACCTAGGAATAGAATAGAATATAATTTATTTCCAACGTAAGTGTTACATCGTATACCACAACTTAAAACTAAGTATTAATCATAATAAGTACTCATATTATGTTTCCAACAACACGCATTCCTAAAAATTAATCATCCTTAATTAGTGATCATTTCGTACGCTAAAATTATACGTTTTCCTTGGATTTCAACTAAACAAAAACAAAAAATGTGATGAAAATGTGATGATGAACAAATAAACTAATTGGCGGTATACAGATAAAAATTCTTTACCTTTCGCGCTAGTCATAGACTGTATTACGGCAAGGTAAGGATTCTCGCTCTAGAAATACCAACTGTAAGTTAATTGATATAAGAACAGTTATCCAATGTAGGTCATAAAGGAGTATACAAAAGATGCGATAACGGCTAATGAGTTTGGCGTAAACAAGCTATGCAAAACTATCAGACAACATGACTTAAAACGAACCAGAAGTGTTATTGCCAATAATTCATAAATCAAATACCATGTTAGAAAATAATGTTATGGTTAACTTATATCAAAACTATATTAGACTCATATTAAACAAAGGTATTAGTTAATTTACAATAATATGCTAATTTGACATGACATCGTGAATGTAAGTTATTTATATAATATATATTAAAAAACTATAATATAGATATGCATATATTTATATAGCAGGATTAGTGTAAAATATACATACGTATATATATTTTGTTTATTTGTGTATTAAGATTATATATAATTACTTGCATAATTGTATTAACTTTTTTGTCCGTTCATAATCTACCGGAAGGTACAATGCACCAGCCCTACACGACCATTAACGTGTTAGTGACAGGGTGTAGCCAATTACCTCTCCGACCAACCGTCTAATTGAAATTATAGAATGCTTGATTGATAAGCTGATGAGGTACCAATTGCTCGATTCGGTTAACTAAAAGTTGTAGTACTGCTCTGACGTCACGTACGTATGTGTACAAGATTATTGTATTATAATTGATTTGATTGCGGCTTGAAACTTCTTGAGACGTTGCTGTGTCTTAAGACTGATTACGTTCTGAATATTTTGCGTCCCATATTTTCCGAGCGGCTGTTATTATTTAGCCACGAGCCCCTCCATAGCTGAATTATATTGTGGTAAACATTTGTAACTTTGATTCCGTATTCAGGATTGGTTTGGCCAAAGCCTTCATCATGGGACTCAGTAACACATTTCATCTCCTTATGCATGATATGCGGTTAATTATGAAATTTTTCAGCTTACTTGCAATTTCTTACCAAAGGAATTGTAACAAACTCTTCATCAGAATGAAAAGCTAGACAATTGACACAGACAACTCCAACCAAAAATCTTATAAAGACACATCCCGCGGATTTGACTAAAAAGACTTCGAACCCTTGAAGCCGTCATTGGAAAACAAAAACGACACGCTGATAAAGCAAAAGGTGGCTAATGCGAAATCGATAGCAACCCAAATGGGGACGCGAGTGCCCGGGGTCTGACGGGCACGTGACGAGTGCCTGACGAGGCCGTGACGGCGACGTGACGAGTATACTTGACAGCTACTTGATGAATGCGCTAGTGCCCGTAAATATGCCAGCTATCAATTACTGTGTTGGATGCGAATTTATATGTGGAATTGATGGTGATATGATGTGATTAAAATGGAGGGTATTGTTGTTTCTAGCATAAGATCTACATGACAAAGAACAAGTAATAAAATAAAATTATAAGGTCTGGATTTTTGTGCTTGGCAGATTGTAGGATTTGTAAATACATAGATAGTGCGCGGAGAAAAAAGTTACATAAAGGTTCACTTCCGCTTTCCTTTTAGGTTTGGTTTTAGTTGGTGATGAGTTTGTGAGTTCAAATCCTACAACAGACTCACATTTGTGCATCAGGTAAACGTGTATCGGGTAGCAGGAATTTTGGAACAAATGTGGATGCATATCTCACTCGTCGCTTAAACGAGAGAGCGCACACTTAGGCTAATAGCTCCTAATTAGGATTCTCTGTGTTTTCACAAAAACTTCTATACCAGGTCCAGAGGCTAGTTTTGGTATATCAGTGTTATGCGACTCTGTACCACTAACACTACTGCACATTGAGATCCCAGAATGTCCCCGGCGTTGGCAACGTCAAAGTGGGCACTGCTTTGTCTAACAAAATACTTGCGGCGTTCGTTTTTCATAGTTCTCTGTGTTTTTCCAATTTTCTTGATGAACTGAGTTGCAGCACATCACCCCGCACATAATACAGCATCAGTGCAGCTACAAACGTGAGATTCATCGTCCTAATTCCAGGTTAGAAAAGTGTTACATTAGGAAGTTCTGACCTGCATGCTGCGGTCGTTTGTTTAAATTACGTAGGTAAAACGATAGATTTCATCCGTTACTTTTGTCCACCTGTATAATACAAGCATAATGTACCTAATATTCTAACCGAATATACTAAACTCTTTCAAAACTGAACCATGAGCCCCAACAATTCACAGCTGTCAGCGTGTAACTGCAAATCAATAGGCGTGTGACAAATGACGCGGCCGCCATTTGTGACGTGACACGCGTGGGACGCCCGCGTGACGAATACGACACGAGATTACGCAGAGAATGGATTTTGAAGTTATGTTGCGATGTTGTTGTTTTAAACAGTGTAACGCGCCTATGGTTTATGCTTTTATTAGAGACTAAGATGAAATATCTTATAATAACATGTTTCAAATCGGTAATCAGTTGAGCAAGTCTGGCAATCATGGTTATAGAAACCATTCAGATCTTCGCGCCTAGTTTAGAAATAAATAAATAAACATTGATTATTCTGACACAAATACATATTAGATTTATTTATTTATTTATTAATAAAGGTACACCAACAGCTTCTGTATACCAAAATATCAAATAACAGTAGATAATATTTGAGGGCTTATACAGTTGCCAAAAAAAAAAATAGATAGAAATAGATATAAATACAAAATTAGATACCTAGATAGATTCATTTATTTGCACAAAATGTGGTAATTTACAGATTTTTTTAACACACAATAGTTCTTCATATTCCGCCTACTAAATTCGGCATGCAAATTTTGTGACATTAATAATGATTCTAATATAATCAATTGAAACAAAATAATTTAATTCCATTTAAAAAAAAAAGTACTAAGTATATCAAGAATTGTCTACATATCAAATTACAAATGCCAAAATAATTAAATTACCATTTGTCTAAACATCAAATTTCATATTGAACATTAACATAAGCTAATATATGTATACATTATCAATTGTGATGCAGCTCGATTTAAGAGCTTAATTCAATAGGTACGGCATTGTAAAAAGATTAGCTTGTTAGCAAGATTTGTATCAAAACTGACTGCCGAGACAGGCGCACCTAGAGGAAACTATGAATTTGAATGTAACCTAAAAATTTAGGTAGGTAATATCGGTACCAATTTCAACAGTCTACCACCAATAACACCAATAACCCATCGAGATCCAAACTTTAAAACAACGCATCTTCATCTGCCTACACTACAACACCGGTGTCATAAGTCATAACGTTACTTAGGAGAGACAATATTATTGACAGTGGAAATGTCATGTTTAGATGTGGACGCTTTTCGGCAGAAATTATGATGATGAGGACCACTTTTAAATCTCTGTTGTGCTACATCTCATAACCTGCCTAGCCTTTTTTCCTATCTAACCAGATGCAGCTGAATTTCACATGGACCCACACCTCCACAACCCATTTACTGGGTAATACGATACCCCTTGGATAGACCGGTTTTCAGATTTATTCAGAAAATGACCCGTAACGACTGTCAAAGCTCCACGAATGGCATCCAGGACCAACGGCTTAACGTGCTTTCCGAGGCATGTTCTTTAAAACAACGCTTAACCATAATCAGCCTATAATGTTCCCACTGCTGGGACACAGGCCTCCTCTCTAAGAGAGGGAGTGCGCCGAGTGCGCCTAGCCAGGGAGCCAGGGTTATCCTTTATTGTCTTGTTAGTCAACTTTGTGCCTACGACGTCATTTTAGACACACGTTGGTTCTTTAGGTACGAACCTTTGATTTCCTAAAAAAGCGGTGAACTGTCACACAATAACGGCTGTCCACATAAAGAGCGTTTTTTGACACCTTAATGGCGAATACTGGTGAAAATTTAAGATTTTCAGGACGGCCATTATAATATGATGAAACGTCTTTCCTAGGAAACCAATGCAGAGGAGGCCCGTGTCCTAGTAGAGGGAACATTATAGGCTGATTACGCAGAGGAGGCCTGTGTCCTAGTAGTGGGCACATTACAGGCTGATTACGCAGAGGAGGCCTGTGTCCTAGTAGTGGGCACATTACAGGCTGATTACGCAGAGGAGGCCTGTGTCCTAGTAGTGGGCACATTACAGGCTGATTACGCAGAGGAGGCCTGTGTCCTAGTAGTGGGCACATTACAGGCTGATTACGCAGAGGAGGCCTGTGTCCTAGTAGTGGGCACATTACAGGCTGATTACGCAGAGGAGGCCTGTGTCCTAGTAGTGGGCACATTACAGGCTGATTATGCAGAGGAGGCCTGTGTCCTAGAAGTGGGAACATTACAGGCTGATCATGAAGAGGAGGCCTGTGTCCTAGCAGTGGGAACATTACAGGCTGATCATGCAGAGGAGGCCTGTGTCCTAGCAGTGGGAACATTACAGGCTGATCATGCAGAGGAGGCCTGTGTCCTAGCAGTGGGAACATTACAGGCTGATTATGCGTAAACTACACAAGTTGTGTCAGTTTCTACAGGTACAGTTAGCCTCAAAAAGACGTAATCGTCGACAAGAATTGATTGTTTGTGTTCCATAATACTGTATCAATGTGTCCCTGCGATTAAGTTACACATTGGGTAATGTGTAAAATGTTTTGTACCTACTATTATGGAACAAAAGAAAAAGTCAATTAAACGAATTCTTGGCGATGTATAAATATTTTTGAGACTGACTATACTCTAGTTTATAAGCTTCTCTAAATTAATTTGATGCCATTGTTTGTGAAGAAAAAATAAATTATTTGAATTTGAACCGTAACGATGAAACTTCTCAGTTCATAAACTCTTAGGGTCAGCTCACACCGAGACGCGACGCGACGCGACGCGACGCGACGTGACCAGTGATTTCGCGCTGCGCCGCGCGGCGCAGCGCAACGTCGCGAGGCGCATCTTGAAATCGTTGGCAACACGACGCCTCGCTGCGCCGCGCGGCGTCTCGCTGCGCAGCGAGACGCCGCGCGGCGCAGCGGAACGTGTAGCTGCATTCGCCACGATCACCCGCCCCGCCCGTCCACCCGCACTCTACCATTTGCAAGCGCATGAGAACGACGTATATTTGGCGGGTGCATTATGGAGTATCATTAGAGACATTAGAGACATATATTAGTCTATCATTATAATTTCACTCGAGCACTCGACCGAACTGCATCAATTCTACACGAAGTCTGGACGAAAATAGTTCGCCACGGTGACCTCGGCTGCGCCTCGCGGCGTCGCGCTGCGCAGCGCGGCGCAGCGCTGCGCCGCGAGGCGCAGCGCCGCTCCTGCACGCCGCGCGCACCGGCTGCCTCGCTCTACGCCGCGAGGCGCAGCGCGGCGCAGCGCGGCGTAGCGCTGCGCCGCGCTGCGCCGCGCAATTCTCACAATGAAATGTGTATCTTTTCGTGTAGAAAATAAAGTTGTATTTTGAGTCGCTCTTTTAAAATGTGCGCGCAGCGTCGCGTCGCGTCGCGTCTCGGTGTGAGCTGACCCTTATTGTACCGACATACATTGTAACGTTATGTACGTTCTAAAGTGATCACTTTGGACACACAATGTACAGAGATAACGTGTAATAAAAACGTAGTAGGAAGGTACCTAGTTTTTTTTAAAGGATGTTCCTATCACACATTTTTTCATTCGAAAGAAACACAGAAAATATTTCGCCAGAAATACGAACTAAGGTACCACAAACAATACGGTTCTTTGTTGTACCAAGGGCATAACAAAAACAAATAAATGATATTCAACTCGATACTTGGCTCAATTTATGACTCTCAATAGTCCGTTGTCAACAGCGCTTTTGCCGAAATCCCTGCTAAACCAGTGGAATTTGGTCAGCTGCCCTATTTAAAGTTGAGCCGTGAATCAGATAGGTTAACTAGTTGACTTTACATGTTTATGCTACAATGTTTGGGCTACGTATTGAAGCTAAAGTTTAGTGGACGAACGGGCGATCAAACTGTTGTATTCCATCGGTCACATAGTATAGGTAATTGGTTCATGAAACTTGCAAAGTACCCAAAAAACAGTGACTTTCAATCTTCAAATTTAATAGCGACAGATTAGAGTGAAGCTGTTGTTGCGGTTGCCCTCGGAGTTACCGCAGCTCTTCATAAAAGAAAAACTGTGGATGTCATAAAAGGCTACTAAGAGACGTCTCACAGGGATGCCATGTAGGGTTCTTCTACCTATCTGAACATTACTTGAAAGTCACACCACCTAAGCGTCAGCCAAATATTGTTGTGATCATGAATACCAATTTTTCCTTTACCCGTTCATTAGCCATGACTGTGGCTTCGTGTTCAAAAGTACAAGTAGGTACTCTATGCTCTGTTCGAAAGGTATCTGATGAAAGTGGTATCTGGTTAAATTTTAACGAAATCACTGACTAAAGTAACACATACATCTGTATTTAGAAGGTTTCAACTTTATGTCTCACCACAAAAAAAATACTTCTAAGATTTTATTAAATTATTTGTTAGTTACAAACGAAGATAAAAAAGCGTCTTAAAAAAAATTTTTGGAAAATTATCGACGGAATTTGAGGTTACAAAATTAACCTTTATTGTCAAATGAAAACATCTTTAAGGTGATTTAAAATTAGAATGTATACAAATAGGTAATGAAATCGAAGCACTCAATTTGTAAGTAGCACTACAAACTGGCATTCACACTTTCACACATACGATACGTTTTTATCGGATGCTATTAAACCAGCTATATATTATACCTACTTATATCAGGGAGCTCAAAAATGTAATACCGACTTTACAAGGTCGGTCGCGGCTGGTTAAAATCGTTCGTCTGTGTGAGGCTTTATGTAACATCAGAACGCTCCATTGTTTAGTTACACAACTCAGATCTGTGTTGAATCTAAAATCGATACGGATTTGGATTCGGAAAAAATTGCTTTGATGAACGCCTCGAAAAATATCTGAAAAATCGGAGCTTTCGATCATGACTAAAGGTTTTAGCTACGAAAATAGATCTTAGGGTTATGCAATGTTTTGTGGATATCATTTGCAGGACACTGTACTGAAAAGTAAATTTATCTTAAGTTAGTAAGTAGGTAAGTCTTTTGGGCTCATTATTAATAGCAAGCATTAATGAATTGTTATAAAACGAATGATTGTAATCTAAGCGAAAAGCTGTTAGGTATGAAGTTTTTATCTGCTCTGACATCTACACTTCATTGACATTTCGACTTTCTGGAATGAATCTTTAAGGAAAATTGTATCTTATGAAAATATCATCAAGGTTCAGTTTTGCATTCCAGAATTTTTACGAAAAACTTTATTAACACAAGTAAGCGATTATATTATTACAACATTGTACAACATTCTGTCACACGGTGTTCAAAAATTATGGCGAGGATCATTACCATAACACCCCCATTTTATTACAAGTCTTTATTACTAAATTTCACAAAACCACATTCAAAACACAAGTCCGTGTTTACAAGTCCACTTTTTGAACTGTTATATTGTATTGTCTTTCGGTCGTATATTATGCAGAAGTGTTCCTGTGAACGGTGTGCGATGTTTTTGCTAAGTCACAGAATAGGTAAGTACAGAAGGCCGTCTTCATAGAACGAGCGAGAACAGGCGCACGCATACATAGAAACGTACGTAGGGGAGACCGGGTATGGTTGTCTCACGGGTTGGTTGTCACAGCGGCCGTAACGGAAAACGGAACGATCGAATGATACTATTGAACGACGTCACTGGAGTGTGGGAGCAGCACCTCCCTCCCTACCTCGCGTCAGTCCGCTCCGGCATGCCGTCACGGTGATACGTACGTTTATTTTTTTCGCGCAGTAAAAGTAAATTTTTGTGGCTCTGTGTCGATCCTCGTAAGTATAAGTAATTGTTTCATAATAATAACTGTTCCATGCATTTGATGATGACAAATATGTGTTTTATGACATAGTGATATAGTTTTTGAGCTATCTATTATTTGAAATTTATTTTGAAGGTCATTATTCGTAAACGTGCTCTGGGGCAGGTTGTCTCAGGTTCCCGGAGGCTGGTTGTCACATGTGACAACCTGCCCCCAGGATGCGGGCTGACTATATTTGTGCTTTGGGGTGTTGCTACATATAGTTACTTGTTTGTTTCAGTACTAGTTATAATAATGCCTCGAGTTCACGAGAGGAAGACTACTCGAGGGCTTGTTTCACCATCATTGATGCTACGTGCTGCGAGGGAAGTAAAAACCTATGGAAAATCGATAAGATCTGTTGCGAAGGATTTTGGAATTAACTATCGCACTTTAACAAGATATTGTAAAAAGTTTACTGCCGAAGAGATTAGCAACATGGCCATATCAGCACCCTCTACAAAAATAGGCTACCAAAAGAATCGACAGATTTTTTCCGATGAACATGAAGCCGAGTTGGAGAAATACCTACTTCTGGCGTCAAGTGTCTATTTTGGGTTGTCCCCCAAGGAAGTTCGGAAAATAGCGTTTGAGCTTGCTGTATCTAATAAATTGAAGATGCCAAAGTCATGGGAATTGAACAAGCTAGCTGGCGCCGATTGGTTTACGTCATTTTTGAAGCGACACCCTTCCTTATCCATTAGAACACCAGAAGCCACCAGTTTGGCTCGAGCCACGAGCTTTAATCCACATAATGTCAAAAGTTTTTTCGATAACCTTGAATTGGTAATTAAACGAAATAATATTCAGGCACATGAAATATGGAACATGGATGAAACTGGGGTAACTACGGTGCAAAAACCGACCAAAGTTGTGGCCAAAAAAGGATTCAAACAAGTCGGTGCTATTACGTCAGCCGAAAGAGGCACACTAGTCACAGTAGCTGCTGCTGCTTCGGCGGTTGGCAATTCAGTTCCACCATTCTTTGTTTTTCCGCGGGTTCATTTCAAAGACCATTTTATACGAGATGGACCTGTTGGTTGTAAAGGAGGCAGTAATCCATCAGGTTGGATGACAGAGGAGTTATTTGTTGTCTTCCTAAAACATTTTCACAATCACGTGAAATCAACAAAGGAAAAACCATGTCTCTTGTTGTTAGACAACCACAGCTCCCACCTGTCTATTGAAGGACTAAACTTTGCGAAAGAAAATGGCATAGTAATGCTATCTTTCCCACCTCACTGCACTCACCGCCTGCAACCCATGGACAAGTCGGTGTATGGGCCTTTAAAGAAGTATGTTAACAGTGCGATGGATCAATGGATGGTAAATCACCCAGGACAGCAAATGACCATATACGAAATCCCCGGAATAATTGCACAAACTTACCCTTTGGCGGCAAGTCCATCCAATATTATCGCAGGGTTTAAATCCTGTGGGATTTGTCCATTTAATAGGGACATATTTCAAGAGCACGATTATATGCCATCGTCTGTCACTGATAGACCATTCATAACGGCTCATGATGACGATATGACAACCGACGACATTGAAAACCAAAACCGTATTTTAGCCTTACATCGACCTATAACACCTGAAAATCACAACACTGGCCCTAATGAACCTACTATAAGTCCATCTACGCTGGATGGCCCTGTATTAACTGTCGATGATAACCCCGACCTTACTGTTCGTGCAATGACTCCACAAGATTTGATAACCTGCCCAATGCCAGGGGCATCATTTCAGAATCAAGCTCCAAAGGAGCCTACAGTGATACCTGGTCCCAGTGGTATAAGAACTTCTCTGATTGTATCGCCGCAAGTTTTGAAACCCATACCAAAAGCACCTCCGCGCAAGTCGCAGCGAGCTGACAAAAGAAAATGTAAATCAGCAATTCTAACAGACACACCGGAAAAGACCTACTTAGAAGAGAAAAAAAAGGAACAAGAAGCGAAGAAAAAGAAAGTATCAAAACGTGTGTTGAGTGAAAAGAAAAAGGTTTCTAAAGGTTTGAATAAGGTTTCGAAGGGTAATAAAAATAAGAAATCTGTTGACAGCGACGAAGACGAGAAAGAGGATGAAGAATTCTGCTTAGTCTGCTTGTCGCCATACTCCGCTAGCAAGTCTAGAGAAGTTTGGGTCCAATGCCAGGGATGCAAATTTTGGGCTCATGAAGCATGCACGCTTGGGCTACCAAATTATATTTGCCAAAATTGTGATTCTGAATATTCAGACTGAAAGAACTGATTAAGATTTCATTAAGTTAAGAATTATTTTTTGAAATATTGCGTAAGAGTTTATGACTGATTAGAAAACATAGCGTCCAGAATATTAGTGATTTACTATGTAGAGATTTTTAATTTTAATATATAGGTACTTAGCACAAGATATTAATGACTGATTAAGATAATAAAACTTACGTACCTAAGGCCAAAAAGCGACTAGTGACTATAAATAAGTAAATTTTTGTTATCTACCAGATTTATATAATTGTTAAATGTTAGGTTCTTACCTATTTACCATTCGCATAAAGCAAATTTACTTTTTTTCTTTCTTTTATTGGGTAAAGATAAGAAGTACAAGATTTATATCTTTAATAATAAACACTCTTTTGATTTTAATAAGTGTTTCTTTTATAAACTCCCCGTAATTTAATATGTGACTACCTACCCCAGACACTGTGACAACCATCCCTGACCCCGGGGTTAAAAGTCACACTTCTATTTTTCACAAAAGTATGAAATAGTTTCTTAACAGATAATATTAGAGAAAAAGAGTTTTATTTATTATTTATTAGAATAATTACACTGTCTATAGGTGTACAAATGTCATACCTACATCATGAACTTCGGCAGTAAAATGAAAATATTAAAAAAATGTGACTTCCAACCCCGGACTCCCCTACGGCAGTGGCGCATGGCGGGGTGACCTCAAACAAATGCCAGTCGCGAGTGCACTTGCACTCGCTGTACTTAAAGCGTGTCTGTGTGTGCGTGCGTTTTCACTCGTTGTATGAAGCTTCTGTACCTGTCTATTCTGTGACAGTGTGCAGGACGCCTCTTTTATCATAATGTTGTTGGAAAAAAAATCGTGGAAATATTTTGTTGGAGTTAAGAGTTGGTGGCGTGTGTAGCGCAGTTTATTTTAATGCGCAGTTTTGTTTTTGACTCCGTAATGAGGAGTCGCGATGTGCAGGACTTGTGCGGTTTGTGGTAAATATGGTGGGTATTTGAGACGACAATAAATTGTGGGAATGAGGAGCCTCTATGAAATAAATATTTTTGTACGATCTTCTTTTGTTTTTGTTAGTCATCGGTTTTATTGCAAAGATAAATACTGGCCAGCATATTTGTCAGTGTGTACGAATGACTCGTTTTCAATGTTAAGATTATGAGTCAACAGATTCTGTTCATATCTACTAAAACTAAGAATCGAACTCGAAATATTTAGAAACAATTGCACAAAATGTTAATAGGAAAATGCTCTTAAGAAAATGATCCCATTTTCTTTAAGCGGTTTTTAAAACACAATGATTTACTACAGTTAACTATCAACTGTAAGCACCTACTGCAATCTTCCTACCCACGATCTTAAAAATCCCAACAATTAGATAATCTCCAAACATTACATACAAAGATCTCTAAATTTGTTAATACGATTAATAACCTAATTACTTAATACCATAATCTCCTTGATTGATACTTAACCAGTTAGTTGGTTATTATAAAGGTAGCTCATCAAGCAATGTCTTTGATAAGCCGAGATTAAGCTTATAGACTGGAAATTAATCTACTGTCTGATCATTGACTTGTCACTTATAAGCTAAGATTAGGAGCTTGAGGGTGTCAGGTTGATTGTAAAGTTACTTAGGTACCGGATCTAAAAGTACCTACGGCTTTGCCCGCGTCAACATTTTAACTATTTTCCGGCACTAAAATGGACCTAACTTTAGTTTATATTGAAATTAACCGTTGCGTGGACAAAAGCACCGACTCATAAAACAATTTTTGCTTTAGGATTTTTTCCAGTTCTATTACCAATCATCTAAGATTGGTGATATAGAATTATGCTGTCCCAATACTACACCAATTGGTTTCCATTTCCTCGCTGTGTTCTTCGCAGTAAAAATGCCAGATTCTCCTAGTCTTTATTCAATGACGCAGTTCATCTTCAGACAGATATTACAATCTGACAGCCAAGCATTTTCACAATTAAATAAATATGAAAAAAAAAACGGACGAAATCTTCCTTCAAAATCAAATCTCCATTATCCTGCTCCACAAAAAATAATAAAGATCGCCATTTGAAAATCCCGTTAAGAAAAGCAAGTCGGCTATATTACGTAATGAGGCGGTGTTACTCGTTTAGCGGTAGTAGTTTCTTTTAACGGTAATATCGTTACTGTTATAGCCTTACCAGTAAGCAAGTCTATGAAGTTCAGGACTAGTATGGCACTCTCCTGCAGGTAGGAATGGTTAAACAATAGCTATTTAGTTTTTTAGGTTAAAAGGCTTTAGTTTTATGAAATTTTGAAAGAGTGTCGATGTTAAAACTTTACTCTATGGGCACTTGAAGACTTCTTTATACATAGAAGCTGTCTAGTTTGCTTGAAAGAGTTTCTAGGATTTAAAAGGCTGACAAAATATTGATATCATTTACACAGGTAAGTACCTACATAATTAGCGTTTGTTTTGGACATAATTAAAGTCACCATAAGTAAAAAATAAATATCCTAATCTACTCTAGCTAATCTACCTAATCCTAATTTACTCCAAAGCAGTATTTTCAAAACTTTTTTTTGATAAATACTCGAATTAAATTAAATCCACTTCATCAACCAAAAACTACCATTGTCATAAGAATCTACCACCCGCCATAATCGTTAGAGAAACGCGTTAAAAATCCAACAAGAGTAAAAGGCTTTTCGTCGGATAGTTTGAGCATTTAATTAGTCACTAATTAGTTTTGTCTTAATTTCATTTACTTAAAGTGCGAGTTGAATGTTGGGAAGCGAGAATTTGTCCATTTACACCAAGGTTTTTAAAGGAACTTACTTCTTTTTACGCAAATCTAGATTATTTGATGGAAGAAAAATAAAGTGGTTCTAGTGGCGAAGAGAATATAAAAGCTCTAAAAGATATTGTAGAATTAAAGTTAGCTCTAAAATAGGAAAAATAAAAGTTGGTCATAATGTTATCTTCTAGAGATAGAATCTTAGAAGGCCACTCACTCTACAGGCCAAACTTTTAAATGTTATAACTACTAAGTCTAAACCGTTGTAAGAACATTTGTAGCTGTTATCTTTATTGTAATTTTTAGAGGTTTAAAACACATCCAAAGTTGTCAGTCGACCGTATTAAAAATAAAATAACCAACGACATCCAATAAAAATCGCGCCTCGAAGGACCAATTTTTCATCCATTCCGACCACACAACCGATCTTCACAAACAAAGGAAAAATATAACTCATATCGATACCTATCTACATTGTATTGCACATAAATTCTCCGCAAGTGCAAAATCGATGAATTTCATACAACTTTAGTACTGAGAGTTAATGACGTGTAAACTTCGGAAACTGACATTAATATTGGACGCTCACGTTGGAATATACCTATGATAGTGTTTAGGTATAAAACAATTAGTGCTATGTTCTATATTTATAATTATGTTTTGAGGTATTCATTTGTGTAGCGAATTATACTGAGTAGGTACCATTAGTTTACATTGCTAGTTCAAATTTTGGTCTTGTATAATGACCTAATTCTCGTCATGATAAGTGGAATCGTGTCGGTTATTTTAACGGTAGGAATTTATCGCATACTCGATTTTGCCCGTGGCTTCGCCCGCGTGGTTGTTAGCTATGATCCCTTAAAAAACGTAAAACCGGGATAAAAAGTATCCTATGTCCTAAACTAGTAAAGTTCTATCCTGCGTGCAAAATTACATCGAAATCCGTTCAGTCGTTATGGCGTGAAAAGAACAGCGCGTAGACACCAGGGCAGGGCGTATAGACAGAATGTTTCTTTCACATTTATAATATTATTATACAGGGTTACTAGTAACTCGACGTATTCCTTGCACGACGTCAAAGTAGGGTTAAAATGCAACAAATTAAGCCACCAAATGTTCTACCGAAGTTCAGTAGTTTTTGAGTTAGTTACATTTTCAGTATTTTTATGAAAAATCCCAGATTAAATCATTTGGAGCCAATTTAAAAATGATTTACAGCGCGACTGTACTGAAATTTAACTTAATATCATAGTTGATGCCGTAGCAGATCTTTGTTCATAATTAAAAGTTCAAAAATGCCAGAAACCTTGGCAAATATCACTAAACAAACATTTATTGTCTTGTGATGTTTGCTGTTACTTCATACAAAATGTTGTCTAGTGAACAAAAAAAAAATATTAAAAAAAAATGGCTTAATTTGTTGCATTTTAACCCTACTATGACGTCCTGCAAGGAATACGTCGAGTTAGCAGTAACCCTGTATAATAGTATGGACTGTACAGACTAAAACGCTTCCAACGCGGTTAACATACAGCGTGGCGCTTTAATGGCGACATTAATTTAACACACGTATACGGCTTCGCGTTTTTTTTTTCGTGTACATATTTTAATTTCAATAAACGTTATAATTTATGGATTTATTTACATTTTTCTAAAATAGCATCTTGGAGCTACCTGTACTCCTCCTGTAGAACTCTAGCGCAAAGATTATTTGCCGGGGTAACTGATCATAACAACGCATGAATTAAATTAAAACGAATAACGTACAAAGAGTAGGCGAATTGAAGGAAATGTTAAATTAATGTCGCCATTGCAGTGGCACGTTGTATAATGTAAATATAAATAAAATTATCTCTTATTCATCACAAAATCTCCAAGACGAAAGGTACCTAGCGCCTTTCCACTGAAAGTGATGGCCTTGCAAAAAATCTACAACTCGCATTCATTTTAATAATGCCAACCCCCACACAAAATTATTCTCTCATGTCTAATTTAACCCTTATCACACCGCACCATCAAACCTTTCTATTTGAATCTCAAAACCAAGACCGACATGGTGGATACGAGGTCCATTTGCCCCATAAAAGTCAATCGATCCGTCGACGGCTACAGCCGATTCTATTTTGATCCGAGCACAGTCCGACACGGATTGAAACCTTATCTTCTATCGTATTGACTTTGAAGGCTTTCTGACCGGTATGGGCATGATAAGAGTAAGGTTTAAGATTGGGTCCTGGGGATTAATATTTTGACGCTATGATTTGAGACTGGGAAAGTTATTTTGAGTTGGTTTTAAGAAAGTGTGTTGAAGGGAAGACTTTTAGGTCCGTCAGATCTTTTAGCTGCTTCGAGGTTTTACTTACAGATGAAAGTGAACATATTTGTAAATTTTTTTTTACTGCACGTTTTCTTGTTTCGTTGGTTCAGGACTCCGAGGAAAGAGAAATGAACATTGTGTTTGTTTTATCCAGCTTCTGTGTGTAAATTATTTAAAATAATATCAACAGATTGTTAAAATCAATTCTATTTTTTTTGTAAATTTTGACGTTCAAAAGTGCCTTTTATGTGCCTATTTGAAATAAATGGTTTGACTTTGAAAAAACTTTGAATCCACACTTCCATACTTATATAAAAAAAGCGAAAGTAACTCGTCTGTCTGTTACCTTTCACGCCATAACGACTTAACGGATTTCAATGAAATTTGGCACACAGGTAGACAATGACCTGGGTTAGGACTAATGACACTTTTAAATTTCCTGTAGCACGTTCCCGTGGAATAATTTCCCACCTCAACGCGGGCGAATCCGAGATCAAACAAAAGCAAGTGAATATAGGAAAAGGATAAATAACAAGGTTTTCAATATCAATAATCCAAATTTACAACCAATCTTTTCCTAAACTCCAAACACTACAAAAGCAAACAAACAAATATTTACTACCCTCATTTCATCAGTCATAGGTTTACGATAGATACAGTCGTACCAGCTTATCTGAGGTTTAATAATAACTGGCGTTTGCCGATGCATGGCGGGCAAGATAAGGACCGGGCTGCCCCGCCAATAAAAGTGGCCAATCGGACTCGTAAAAGTTTATACACCGACGATGTTTAATCAGACGGTATAAACGCATAGATGTTCAGACGTTTTCATATTGGTATTGTGCTCTGATAGTATTTCACTTGAATGTTTTTTATATAGGTATGAAATATAAATACTATTTAATGCGTACATAATATTACCAAGATAAAGATTCATATTTTTGGGCGACAAGCTGAAAGCAGCTAGTAGTTAGAGCTCAGAGGGTCTTATCTCTAAGTCCGTCAACGAAGATACGGGTCCCTCCGAAAGTAGTTGGTCCGTCAAAACAAGTATCAAATTATTTTTTTTAAAGGGCAATGACACATCGTGAATAGGAACAACTGTCAAATCGTGTTGTCATTCATTATTCGTCCGGGCCCCGAACTAATTTTATGATCGTAAGTATTACCCGTAATTTCGGACAAGACTACGGATTTTGTGCTTAGGGAGTACTCCCCTATATACCAATGCATGGTAGTCAAAGAAAACATCTAAAACATTAAATATCGCCTAAATTAGACTATAATCACTTATGTATTAC
Source organism: Brachylomia viminalis (assembly GCA_937001585.2). Lineage (NCBI taxonomy): Eukaryota > Metazoa > Arthropoda > Insecta > Lepidoptera > Noctuidae > Brachylomia > Brachylomia viminalis. The sequence continues at coordinate 3,127,478 of OW443302.2, read as the reverse complement.
AAGATCACACGGTACATTATCTCATTGACCCACAAAAATGGAATTCAAAACCCACCATGAACATCCCAACCCCAACCTCATCGCATCTCTCAAATTCCATCACAGTGATTAATATATAAAGGATAAAGTTAACTGAATCGAAGTGGGCCACTCGACTCTATTCATTACGACTATGGAGTCCGCAACTAAATCCGTTCGGATATCAGGTTTGATTCCCCGTTTAAAGTCGAATAGGCCGGAAATCGATTGCTTTGGAAGCTTTACGTTCGAATTGTAGGCGAAAATTGCGAGGATACTCGTTCGCTGGATGGGGTTCGTTAGTGAATTTTTGTGTGAATGTTTTGGGAACGTTTTTAATTAAGGAGCAGAGTTTAGGGCAGAATTTTTAGTAGTTTTAACTAAAGGTATTTGAATACGTACATAAACTTACGCCTTTTTCCTGGGGCAGCCAGAAACAACAGAACAGAACCACCAGCTACCAAAGGCAAAACGTAAGGTAAAGTGATAAGGTGGGAGTGGTGGTGGTATAGGTGTTAAAGTGTTTGAATATTTCTAGAAAATATCCTATTTATGTTATTACTACCATAAGTAGTGAGCAGTGGTGGCCCAGTGGTAACGGCCGCGACTTACGAGTTGTAGGCCGTAGGTTCGAACCCCGACAGGTGCTTTACTTTGTGTAAATTATTTCATCACCACTGCTCCGTGCCTCGGAAAGCACGTTAAGCCGTTGGTCCCGGCTGTCATTCGTGGGTCTTTGACAGTCGTTACGGGTCGTCAGAAGCCCGAAAGTCTGAAAACCAGTCTTACCAAGGGGTATTGTATTACCCAGTAACTGGGTTGTGGAGGTCAGATAGGCAGTCGCTCCATGTAAAATACTGGTATTCAGCTGCATCCGGTTAGACTGGAAGCCGACCCCAACATATCTAGTTGGGAAAAGGCTAGGCAGATGACTACCATAAGTAGTGATCCTAAACAGAGTTTTGTCACAATAGCTACGTTCTAGCGAACGAATTTGTTATATACTGTATTCTACTGTTGTTTTTGTTTATTCACTACTAATATGAACCCCTGTATCTTAATTGTTAAATAGAAGTCACGTTAAAAGATGCCCACCCATAGATAAATATCACCCATCTCTCCACTAGTCCATTGCCTACTCTTTTTTTTTCTCTCTTTAGGGTGGAAAATCATCTGCCAGGGTTGCGGGAAAGTCCGAGAGGGATACCGTGGCCCCTGGCACAGGCAACTGAAGGAACACGGGTGGGTTTTAGTCAGTAAGAGTCTGACACGCCCTCACGCTCTGCCCAGAGCGGGAGAAGTTATTTGATGATTTCCCACCCTCAAAAAAAAAAATAAAGGGTGGAAAATCATCAAATAACTTCTCCTGCCCTTTCGGACTTTCCCGCAACCCTAGCAGGCATCGGCCCTAGCGGACCACGTAATTTGGTGCTGACATCTCTTTGAGACGCGCGTGAAAAACAACGCAGCGTCGATCTGGGACTGGTCCTTATCGGATTTCGAGCTGCCCATTGCTCACCGTCCGCAAGCCCGCGCCTACGGTGGCCGGGGATTCCCGATGCCCAGGGCGTCTCCTGCGGCCGATAGGGGCGTGAGGGCGCGAATTTTGCCTCTCCCTCACGCGTTCCGCCACCTTCTTCGCGAGCCACCTTCTTCATTACTGCTTCGCAGAAAGAGGTGACCGCTTCCCATGCCCTCTCGCTCCGTACCTTGGCCTGGATTAGGGCTGGACGCGAGAGATAGCCACCGCCAATCGCCTGCACGAGGACACGGCGGTGCTCCGCCATTGCCTACTCTAGGATGCATATCCGGTAGGGCTCAAAAAACCTTGCCTATCTTAAGGGCACTTCTTCTTTACCATTACGGCGCTCCCCGGTCTACTCCTTGATAAGTAATGGCCTCTCTAGCACCATGAAACATGAGGCTTCAGGGGCGAGAGCAAATCTTGGGATTAATTCGATTAATCGTGTCTGGTCAAACCACGATGCGGTTGGTGCATTTCATTCATTAATTCATTCATTACTAATAATATGAACCCCTTGTACCCTGCTTGTTGTTAGAAACCACATAGTGGACCCAAAAATGTAAAGCACCAAATTAATTATTCCAATAAACAACAGAAAACTCCGTACACAAGCTTCCATTTCCCTACACATCAACAGCAAAAACAAAACAAGACCTACATTTTCACACACAATCCAATTCGCCGTCACATCCAGTCGCCTACATCCGCGCTCGGACTGTGCGAACGGAAATAACGCGCTTAATAGATTCGCTTCGGCTCACAACTATGCTGACAACTGTATAATCTATTTATGAGGAAAACTGCCCGGCGCCACTGTTTCGACGCTATGTGACTGTGTATAAATTGCTCACGAGTATAATAAGAGTGTTAAATTATTAAGGCGGGTATTAAACTTGAATGTATGTTTTGGTCCTTTTAATCGTTTTTTTACTAGGAAGCTGCAGTTGCTGGGTTGCAGTTAAAAGGCATGGAACCGCTGTGGCATAGTCACTCCGTCGCCATTTTGATTTTTCTTTAAAGTTATGGCACACGATGATAGGTACCTACTTTTAATTATGGGTGGAGGACACTTAAACAAACAAAATATGTCCTAGGATTTGTGTGCTGTAATGCCTATATAAATCTCGGCAGTGTGACACTTTAGAGCACCATATTTCGGACATTTTTTGCTCATTTATGTGACCTCTATCTAGATTATCTATATACAAGCTTCAACGCGCGCCGCTACTTTGCAGAAATATCAAAATGGCGATGCCACTATGGGGTGAATAATGCGACTATGCCAGTTTCCCCTTACTTTGGGTTATGGATTAATCTAGAACTTGTTTCTTATAGAAATATAGAGGCTCACTCTTGCAGCATGATTGTTGCGTTTTGAATGTCTAGTGTCTAAGGACCGCCAGACCACCACTGTGTACCTACATCAGCATATGGGCGGTAGCTAAGATTAGCTAGCATTTTTTCGTGTGGACTCTGACTTAACCATACCTATATATAAATTGCAGCTCGTAAATGGAACGGCTTGACCGTAGAAGTGCCACGTAAAGTAGCAACATTGTAGCATTTTTAACAAATTTAAAAATGAGTGTTGAGTGCTCCTTAACTTTCATAATTATTACAAGTTTTACTTCGTTTTTAAGTCAAGAGTCCCTTCAAAGCATTTAATTAATTTCAGTGTCACTTTATTTTTTAGTCCTGATCTAGGAGGAACAATTACCGAAATACCACTTAATACATTCCAGCCAACTCAAATAAAATCTGTTTTTTTTCGGCCGCGACTTACTTGTTGTAGGTCGTGGGTTCAAACCCAAGCAGGAACTTTACTTTGGGTAAATTATTTCATCACCACTGCTCTCAATACGGTGAAGGAAAACACCTTGATGAAACCGACATACCTTAGAACTAAAATTTAGAAGATATGTGACATCTACCAACATGCACTTGGCCCGCGTGGTGGATTACAGCCTACTCCCTTTCACCAAGGAGGCCGGTATCCCAGCAGTGGGAATATTATAGGCTGATTATGCTGATTATGCTTCGAATGCCAAAATTACAATAGACAACCCTCAAATGAGCCCACCCATCTTTGCTTGGCGTTGGCAAAGCTATTGCTATAACTGGCTGGTAGGCTGATTATGGTTATGCTGATTTTTTTCTAATACACTACCAAATAACCATGTGATAATTACCTACAGGCTTTAATAGATCGCTTTTATCTTTTAGCGCCTACCGCCCTTGTGTCAGCTTATATAAATTTTCTGGTTTATTAACAGTAGGTAATTTATAAATGGTGTACTTACTTAATAAAAAGTATTATATCTATCTCTCTATTATCTATACTTCTATCTAGGAATAAATACACTATGGGTGCCCACATTATAACAAACATACTATTAAAAAAAATATAAGACACTAAACTTTGACATTAGGGACTGCCAAACTGTTGCAGTTTTTAAAAGAAGCGTGAAATAACACTATCATTCCACTTCGCCATAGTTGCGTATTTATTTCTTATTTTAATTATATTATAATAATTGATATTCTAGTGATATTTATTTAAGAAGTATTTAGGTAAGTATTTTTGTAGCTATTTATTTATTTATTTATAACTTTTCGCACAAAAGGTACAAAGGCGGACTTAATGCCTTAGGCATTCTCTACCAGTCAACCAAGGGTGGTGAAGAGATTAGATGGCAGGTGCTTTAATTGAAAGGAAAGGAAAGCATTGATTTGAGCGATGTTTAACAATGATAAAATAAAATTAACTATCAAAATAACGTACACAAATATATAAATAAGTCCTATACACATACATACTATTTACTATACTATATACTATGCACTACACTGCACTGCACTGTACTAGCTATGTACGTAAGTATATTGTTTTATTTTATTAAGTGAATTGTTTTTGATTTTATGTATTTTATTTTGTCTTTTACTCTTATACACACTGTGTACAACTCTGTATATTCTACTCTCCTATCGCAGGTATGCGATAGGAGAGGTTTCTTTAGAAATAAGTATCACCTTTGTACCTATTATTCTGTTTTTTTCTTCTAGTCTTTTTATATATATGTGTACATAAATGGTTAAATAAACAAAAGTTCTAACGGTCAATACAGTCGCGCATTATTCAACCAACTCAGCCTATCGCAGTCCACTGCTGGACATAGTCCTTTCCCAGGCTGCGTATAAGCGCGCTCCCAGGCGCGCCACAACACCCTGTGCTCCGCCTTCCGCATCCAGTCTGTCCCAGCCACTTTCTTGAGGTCGTCGGTCCATCTAGCTGGCGGGCATCCCACGCTACGCTTTCCGATACGCGGACTCCACTCCACGACTCGTCTGCTCCACCGGCCATCAGTCCTTCGACAAGCATGGCCAGCCCACTGCCACTTCAGCTTGCATACTACGCAAACTATGTCGGTAACTCCAGTTCTTTTCCGGACAATTTCATATCTGATTTTATCCTTCAAAGAAACTTCGAGCATGGCTCGCTCCAAAGCGTGCTGAGTGACTTTGAATTTGTGGACCAGCCCAACTGTCAATATCCACGTTTCGGCACCGTACGTCATAACGGGCAGAATGCACTGGTTGAAAACCTTAGTCTTCAAACATTGCGGGAGAGGCGACGAGAAGACTTAACGAAGTTTCCCAAACGCTGCCTAACCCAATCAGATCCTTGTATCCGCTTATGCGCTTCTGCGCATTATTACCCACGAATAATACCTGCCTATTATTAGTTTAAATCTCTAATGCTAGCCCAACTGCCTAACGTTAATATAGGCACACATTAACGTTTAAAATTATCGATGTTTGAAATATAATTAATGTGTAACAGTAACTACGGCCATTGATATTCAATGCGTTTAGTCCGATAATGCGTTTAGCAGTTCAAATGAGTAACTTTTAGTCCGTTAGTATGTTTGTTAGAGATCATTTTGTGGATGTTTATTTGTGCTATTAATTAAGTCATGTTATAGTTTAGAGCGGTTGTTTGTAAATAATTGAACATTGGTTAGAACCTGATTATTAAATTAGTAGTTGTTTAGTGAGAGTGGAAACCGACATTGTTCAAATTAGACAATATCGTCGGCTTACCGCAAGAACTCACTAACTACAAAAAATCATTAAGTACAGATACTAATACAGCTAAACTCGTCTCGATTAGATCTTTATAAAGAAAAAACGCATTTAATTCTAGCTTTTCAAATTTGGACGTTATGACCTAGGTATAAAGTCGATAATTACCATTTTGAATTACTTGATTCTTCGGAACTCGGTAAAGTACATTAATAGTTTGTAACATACACAAAAAACACGAAATGGCACATTTTAATATAAAATAAAAGTCATTTATGTGACTTAATACTTTTTTAAGATACGCATTATGCACATCACTTTAGAACAGCATTTGGTTAAAGTTCATTAAGTGCAATTAGTGACTTCTTTAAATCTATGATTTATGACAAAAAATCATTAAATAATTTTAAAGACTTTTGTTACAACAAGGGACGGTTATTATTTACAGTTTTATTTTGGTTAAAATACTTATTGTTTCTTAGCGATTCTTTGTATTTTGAGGTAAATGCAATCTATTCATTTGTATACAAATTAAATGCAGTTAGTTACTTTTGATTGACTTCGGTGAACACTCTTTTTTACTTTTAATGAATTTATATTTGCGTACTAAGTAAAATTGCGCGCAATTGACACACGCGTAATACTACCGCGCGTCGGAACACTGCTGCGAGTAGAAGGGGGCAGGGTGTCCCTGCGAACCGAGCGGCAAGCGGCCGAAAGGTGCGCGGAGGCACGAGGGCGTGCGTCTGCGTGCCCATTTCGCCGCGGGATTGCATCGATGAATAATGTGCGTTTAGTTAGAGACTAACAGTTAATGACTTCTGGAAAAATGCAACGAAATTATAACTTTAAGCCGGGACGAGGTAGTAAGATGTTGGAGAAACTTGAAAATAAGGAAAATATTATGATGAAGGACATAATGGATAATGTAAGTGTCTACTTATTTTATTATTAGTAGGTACTTTGCTGCGTATTGTTTACCGCGGACGCCAAAAGTTGCGGTCCCAAGGGCCCAAGGCCCATTAATCGACGACGACGGTTCCTTCGTCCTTTCGGCCTTTTTTTTTTTTTTGTGGGTGGGAAATCATCAAATAACTTCTCCCGCTCTGGGCAGAGCAGGAGGGCGTGTCAGACTCTTACTGACTAAAACCCACCAGTGTTCCTTCAGTTGCCTGTGCCAGGGGCCACGGTAACCCTCTTGGACTTTTCCGCAACCCTAGCGGGCATCGGTCCTAGCAAACCCCGTCATTGGTGCTGACATCTCTTTGAGGCGCGCGTGGAACGCCGAGCTGCCCATTGCTCGCCACAATCGCCATTGGGCGATCCACACAATGGTGACACCCGGGCGTTTCCAGGAACCTCCCGAAGCAACCGTGTCCGGTGAGGACCTGCGTCAGGCGGAAGGTGAGGACGCCGTGGCACCTATCTCTCTAGCCACTCCTCAAAGAGGGGACTTATCGCCGCAATTATGGCGTGCCCAGCGCTGGGTTGCGACAATCGCACTCTCCATGCCGCCCTGAGATCCCGCCGGAGCTCTGTCCGCTGTACCGTGATTTCTCGCGGCAGCGGAGCTACGCCCCGGCGTTTCGCCTCCTCGCGCCACTCCCAGATGTGCGCGAGGACTTTTGCCTCCAGATCCCATGGCGGTAATCCGCCAAGGAGGCTCGCCGCCTCACCGGAGACCGTACGGTATCCCCGGACCAGCCGGGTGGCCATGACCCTTTGGGGCGCGTTCAACCAGCGGGCTGGCCGCCGAATCAAGGAACGCGCTCACATCGGTGCCCCGTAAAGGGCCATGAACCGCACGACCCCCGCGTAGAGCCTCCGGCAGGAGGCGTTTGGCCCCCCTAGATTGGGCAGGAGCCGCTTTAAGGCAGCCCCGGCCCTTTCCAGTCTGGGAGCCAAACGTCGGAAATGCTCCACGACGTTCCACCGGCTGTCGAGGACGAGTCCCAGGTACTTCATCGTCGACTCGACGCCGATGTGAACCCTTCCTACCGTTATTTGGGAACCCGACGGTGGCGTGTTCCGAGGACCATGAAAACACATGGCCTCGGACTTGTGCAGGGCCACCTCGAGTCCCAATTGCCGGATCCTCTCGACGATTGTCGCAACCCCGCGTGTCGCTAGTTCGGCCACCGCCTGGTGCGACCTCCCCTGCGCCAGGACCAGCGTGTCGTCAGCGTAACAAACCACGCTGACGCCGCTAGGGAGGTCGGCGCGCAGCACCCAGTCGTATCCGATGTCCCACAGATGCGGCCCCAGGACCGATCCCTGTGGGACACCGCACGACATCTCTTGCCGGTTCCATACTCCCTGGTGACCGGGGTAGATGACGGCCCTGTCCGTCAAATAGGCCTCGACCACACGACAGAGGTAGGTCGGCATCCGATGAGCCTCCCTGATGCAACTCCAGGGCAGGGTATTGAAGGCATTGGCGATGTCTAAAGACACCGCCAAGACGACCCCACCCCGGGCCACAGCATCCCCCGTCGTGAGGGTCCGCATGCGCATGATGGCGTCCACCGTAGAGCGCCCCCTGCGGAAGCCAATATGGCTCTCCGCCAAATCCGGCCCCACCCGCACCAGCCGCCCGACGAGGCGGTCGGTTCGTCCTTTCGGCCTGGCCTGGCTTTTATTGCCACCCACAATAGATTAATATAATTAGGAAGACCACAAACATTGTTTGTTGACGGAGATCCGTTCAATGTAATATAATAATAATATGAGACAACATCCACACAAGGTCTTCAGGTCCCGAACTAGGTAGAACCTGTACTACGGTAACCTGATGACTGATATACATATGCACACCCAGACACAGGTCAAACAGACATGTTCATGCACACAAATGTTTGACTTGTCCGGGAATCGAACCCGGAACCAGCGGCTCAGAAGGCAGGGTCGCTACCAACTGCGCCAACCGGTCAGTCGGTTAATATATTTGGTTTATGATTGCTTATTAACCTACTCATATAAGTTCAAAAAATAAACTTCATAATTCTCCTATTTCAGACCCCCTGAGCTGCATCACTGGTACCAGAACCTACCAGATAGGGAAGGTCGAGGTATGTTACCAGAAGAAGAATATTCGGAAGAAGAAAATGATTGAGTAGTAGAAATATGTTTACTACTTATTTCATTTATTTATTATTTTTACTGATGTAGGTGCCATTGTGAAATTTTGCAAATTTAGATTGTTTTTTTTTAAGAATTTGTTATGAGGATAAAGAAGACTTGTTATGTTAACTTTTAAGACTGATTAATAACAGTTGGTTCCTTTGAGAAACTAGTCTAGTGTTAGTACTTAGTCTAATTTAAGAAATGTTTAATTCACTCTTAGTGTAGAGTTTCAATGACAAGAAGTCATTAACTTGGTTTTTAAGCTTTAAAAAAATATCCGTCAACATTTTTTTCTTCTTTTGATTGATTTTATTAATAAATATATTTAACTTTTTAGCGGATTTTTTTTTTTTTTATAAACTTATGTTATTTATGATTTTATAGGACATCTAATGAAATCAAAAGTAATTAAATGATTTCTCAATGTTTAGTTTTGGGCACTTAATGAGTTCTTGCGGTAAGCCGACGATATGTTTATTGATGTAATGTCCAGCGTGCTCTATTGCGTATGTTTTTAAATCACAATACTATTTCTCTGTGCTATGGTAATGACACAAAAGCACAAATTCTACGTCTTACACTGTAAATCTGCTTTAATACTGGCCGGCCTGACAGACCGGTTGGTGCAGTTGGTAGCGACCCTGCCTTCTTAGCCGCTGGTCCCGGGTTCGATCCCCGGACAAGTCAAACATTTGTGTGCATGAACATGTTTGTTTGACCTGTGTCTGGGTGTTTATATGTATATAAGTATGTATATCAGTCATCAGGTTACCGTAGTACAGGTTCTACCTAGTTCGGGACCTGAACACCTTGTGTGGATTTTGTCTCAAAAAAAAAAGAAAAGAAAAAAAAGAAGAAGAATACAATCCATCAGAAAATATATTTTCAGGCAGCTCGAAGTATCTACGTACCTTTTAATTACGTACATAAATAACGTATCTCAAACACTAATATCCTTTCCCATTACTAGTTAAAATAAAGAAACAAAGAACAACTTACATTACATCACGATGATTAATAAAACACTTGCGAAACTCCAAATGTACAGATGAAAGCACTTACCTGAAAAAAAGAGACATAAATTAAAAACTCGCTCAATCATCAATCAGTTAATGGTGTGCCGGCATTACACTGGCTATATTATGATGATTTATATCAGCCCCGTAATGGGTTCATTTGGGTATTTCGGCCCATTGTTTTCCAACTACAAACACCGTGTTACAATTCCACCCGTAATCAGCTAGTGTTGGAAGCTGAAATACAGTTCTGTGTCGGTGTGTGTGCAGCTTTGAGCTGTGTGTTGATCCTTTTTTTGTTTCATCTGTGTAATTTATGGAAGTGACACTATTCAAGTGTGGGTGTGTTTGTGCTTTTAGTGAGAGTAGCCGGAGATTACTGTACGATGGACTACTATGTTGTTTTTAATTAAGTATGTATGGCTTTAGTTACGTATTCGTTTACAGAACAGATACCAATATAAGATAAAGATAAAACATTTACAACTACCGTTTCTTTCATACACAACTAAGTAAAGACTATCGACTCAAAAGATCAAACAATTATATAGAGTAAATGGCCAAAAACACAACTGGTGCCTACAACAAACTTCTTTAAAATCCGAAGAAGAATATGCAACAAAGTCGTAAAACACAACAAAATTCAAACAAACTCCCCTAAATTCAAACCACTAAATGTGTGAAGTCATAACTCCAAACGCCACCACCTCAAAGCACACTAATCACATTGCCTAAACAATGGCAACACTACAAATTCGTAATGAAAGCCGACGACCAAAGAATTGCGTGCGCGGCTCTGATTGAGCCGAATTATGTTTTGAGGAATGCTATCGCAGTAGTTAATGCACAGTGAGGTAAAAACGGGTCGTGGATGTAGAGAGATTAGATGTGGTTTTGAAAAGTTAATTTTATTTTATTTTTATTCAATTGGAACAACAAACAGCTACAATACAAAACATAAAAACAAGAAATACTCAAAACATATAAACAAAAAATACACAAAACATATAGACAATATTGGAGCCCACAACGCTGTTCACAGATTAACGATAGGATACAATACAGTGAAAATAATCGCTAAGGTTACAAATACAATATATATAATAAATTATTAAATTAACTTTCGTGTAATATATATAATTTTTCAATGAGTTGTTGAAACATTCGGTATTTCTGTTTATAAGCATCATTTCAGCTGCATCCGGTTAGGCAAGGTCAGACAGATGATCATGATGAAGCATCGTGAATGTGATAGGTATGATATGATGTGATATCGACTTTGTTTTCTTTGGACAAAAAAAAAAACAATTTTCTATATTAATCTAGGATCTGAAATGCACATAAAACCAATGTCGAAATAAAATAATAGTTTTGACAGTTTATTAATTCTCGTTCAAAAGGCAACTTGGCAGTTTTTAATCAAAGTCAAAGTCAAAACGTTTATTGCGAACTAGGTGTATAATGTTGGTGTTATGTTATTAATTATTATATTAGGTTTCACTTATTGTTTATGGCTATGTAAATCAGTTGTATTGTCAAAGTAAGATTATTATAACGGGTGTAAAAAGACGCATAACGGATCCGAGAGTCAGTTATTTTCTCCGCGCCTGGTAAGGTTACGGAAATATTGAAGGTCAAAGTTTCAACTATTTCGACGTTTTTTACGACAACACGTTTGAAATGCTATAAACTTTAAATACTTCCAAGAAACCCTGTATCGTTGCATGAACACATAAGCACAATGAGTTGCGTGCGTGACGTACTATCGTTGACAGCGAATTTTAACACCGAAAATGTACCCAAAGTTACTTAGTTTGATGTCTAGAATTAGTAGATGACGGCTGCTTGATGTGACATAACACCCTGTATAACTATTTTATCACTAAACCCTTCCTAAATAGTTTTTAGAAAAGACTTAATGTTTGAAGTAGTAGGTACCTATCCTAGGTTCGATATTAGGCGAGGCTGAAGTTCAAAAACAGCCACGTTCATGTACTTTTCATACTAAAATTAAAACAATCGCTTCCAATGCAAATCTAGATCTTCGTCCAGCGCATTAGCCGCGCGCTGAATAATGTTCAGTTTGGTCGAAAATTTTCAGATTCCATGTAATTGTGATTTAGTGCGGCATTAGAGTTTGATACGCGATAAACTTATCGGCCGAAATACTGGCTTTAGAGGTGCGCTCACAACGAGTTTTAGGAATCGAGTGATTGTGATGTTCAATTGTTTCTAATGTTAGGAGAATTTTCACAAATAAGTACTTCTAAAGTATTCAAGGGCTTGTACAAGTGATCAGACGGGCAATTCTCGTACTTAAAAAACTTTCAAATTCAAGTCGCGATCTCATCTCAGCGACAATTAATGTCAAAAACCTGTCAAAAATGTATGTAAATTGATTGTATTTTTGACAGATTGAGACTGAGATCAGAGGGGCAATTCTACTAATTTTAAGAACGTTCACAGTCTGATCTCAGTCTCAATCTGTCAAAAGTATCTCTAATTTCCCATACATTTTGACAAGTATTAGACATTTTGTTTGTCGCTGAGATGAGACTGCGACTAGATTTTGAACGTTTTAAATTAGTAGAATAGGCTAGCAGACTGTGACGAACGTTCTTAAAATTACGGGAATTACCCCTCTGTTATTATGTAGGAGTCGAACTGTGAAAAATGGATAATTAATGCGATTTTATTATTTTGATCTGTGTAAAAGAGCTTTTAAATGTTAAGAGTCCATTTCCCTTTGTTTTGGAGTTCCAAGCCAAAACGGTGCGAGTGCATTTTACTAAGACCAAAAAAAGAAAAAAAAAGCACTCTTTCTTATATCGAAATGCAATAAAAATAAAATAGTAAAAATATAATTTTATTATTTATTCAGTATAAATTTTGCCAATTTATAAATAAAAAGATTACAGTAAGAATAATATTTGCCATTCAACGCATAACTATCAACATACACACTACCGTTCCGCAAAACCATGAACAGACTCAGTGCCAAGTACTGGCCGCAGCACTCAATTAAATATCTCCGCTTACTAACAGACATGAAGTAGTGCTTCGTACCACGATATCCATTACTGGAACAACGTGTCACGCTGTGCTGTTCTCGGGTAAGGGAAAACTGTAGGTATACTTTTGTAAGCCAAGCAACTGAAAAAGAGGCAATTATATATTATTACATATAATAATATAAAGTGGCAAAATTTGTGAGTTCGTATGTAGGGGTTAATCTTTTGTATGTAAGATTAACCCCTACATACGAACTCACAAATTTTGCAACTTTGCGACAATCGTCGAGAGGATCCGGCAATTGGGACTTGAGGTGGCCCTGCACAAGTCCGAGGCTATGTGTTTTCTTAGTCCTCGGAACGCGTCACCGCCGGGTTCCCAAGTAACGGTAGGAGGGGTTCACATCGGCGTCGAGTCGACGATGAAGTACCTGGGACTCGGCCTCGACAGCCGGTGGAACTTCGTGGAGCGTTTCCGACGTTTGACTCCCAGACTGGAAAGGGCCGGGGCTGCCTTGAAGCGGCTCCTGCCCAATCTAGGGGTGCCAAACGCTCGCCGATGGATAAGGACCATGCCCGGTTTGATAGCGCGTTGTATTCCACGCGCGCCTCAAAGAGATGTCAGCAACAATGACGGGGTCCGCTAGGGCCGATGCCTGCCAGGGATACGGGAAATTCCGAAAGGGTTACCGTGGCCCCTGACACAGGCAACTGAAGGAACACGGGTGTGTTTTAGTCAGTAAGAGTCTGACACGCTGTCCAGCTCTGCCCAGAGCGGGAGAAGTTATTTGATGATTTCCCACCCTAAAAAAAAAGGGGTTAATCTTCGAAACTACTGATCCAATTCCGAAAATGGTTTCAGTGATGGGAAGCTGGTATTGCCGAGTATCATATGATATTTTATGTTAAACAAGACTACTACTTCCTCCGCGTGAAATTTCGCAGGCAGAAGCGAGTTATTAATAAGTAGGTATTATTAGAGCCATGGAGTTCCATGTTCAGTTCCACGTTCAGTTCTTGGCATACGACATTATAGACCGAGTTCCAAACTTCGAGATCCGAAGACTTACGGAGTTTTTCGATATCGGAAAACGAGTTATGGAACTCAAATGGAGTTGGGCAGGACACCTGGCAAGGCGCAGTGATGGCAGGTGTAGTATGGCAGTGACCGAATGGCGTCCAACGACTGAGAGACGAAGGTTCGGTAGTCCGGCGGAGAGATGGGCGGATAATGTTGTTGCCATCGCGGGTAGAACCTGGATGACGTTGGAACAGAGGCGTGGGGATTGACACATGAAAAGAGATGCCCATGCTCAGCAGTGGGGAAAGTGGGGCTGTGGAGGATGATGATGAGGTATTGTTAATTTATTTACTAATCCTGTAGTCACGCAATAATTGCACGCTGTTGATGATAGTATCAGTCCCTGGGTAAGAATAATAGGAGTTGGTTACAAAAGTTAGACATCTGTCTAGTAACTCAATCAACCAGATATTGCAGTCACTGATTTAAGAGGATGCAGAAAGTTTCGGGAAAAGAGGAGGCAAGACCAACCCGCTCTTGTTTTAGGTGCAGCCTGCGATTACAGTATTTATGCTCTATGTAAAATAAGATAAGGTAAGATTTGAAGCTGACCCCGACATAGTTGTAAAAGTAATATTAGACAGGATAAAATTAAATTAGCTATCGAAACTCTGCAGGCAGATACCTAAACACAATAAAATAAAAAGATTCGATGTTTTTAATAGGGGTCAACGACCGCTAGTAGAATTTTACTTGAAGTATGAGTTGAGAAAATAGGTTTTATCATGTTAAGATATCGACACCAATCACGTCTGTTAAGTTTACACAAAAAGACTGATTTTTTAACTGATATTTCAAGTGAACTCAAGATAATTATTTGAAGTGAAGTGAACAGATGCAAAAGATGAGAAAGCAGTACCTTTTTATTAACAAAACGGGCAGCTAGAAGATCAAGTCTATCAGTGATTATAGAAATTCGTGTCACCAGCTTGTTACTTATTTTAGCTTACGTAGAAAGCTTTAGTTTCGTAAATTAAAATACAGTTTTACTAAACTTCGCGTGAGCTCATATCTCATTATGGGCTCAAACATACAGTAAATCATATTTAATGCGTCAGGCGTCGACTGAACACCATATTAACTAACGCTTATCATTTAGCTGTGGAAAGTAATTACATTAAATTTTTTACACGTTATTATGAAAAAGGCCTCCATTACTCTTCGGACTAATTCGAGTGTGCGAGGAAATTAACGAACAATTCTTTCAGCAAATGTTTTATGTAGGTTTGATTATTTTCAAACATACACAACATACATACAGCACCACACACACTAACATACACATACTGTTTACACAACGTTTTTCATTTCTCTAGTACTTACATAATCTTAGACAATTCTCTAAATAAAAAAAAAACATATTATAAAAAATAAAAACAACTTGTATGCTCACATAAATCGCTCGACCTTAATGTTATGCGAAGACTGCGAAGACACTGCCGCCCAAGATACAGGATTTTCCTACTTCTGGGTCCCTGGCCCTACCTATTCCCATTGGACTTTCGACCTCACTACCTACCTTTTGTACCCAATCTTTATAATTGTACTTAAGTTTATTTACAATTCTGTATACTTATTTGGCACAGTTTATGTTATTGAGGATTAAAAAGAAAAATTATTATTACTCTCCAGGAGATAAATGGAAAGTATTAAAGGCAGAAAAGCAGGCCACGATGGGTATTGTTTTAAATAATTATTCATCTGAATAAAGGTATATACCTACAATCTTTAATAAGCTCTTACCAATTCTTTTTTCCACAAGAAACCCTTTTAAAATAAGAACAACAATTTCATGTTAAAACCGTGAAACTCAACAATATTATTATTTGCTTCGAAACCGCAATCGAAACACAATATTCCTTTAATATTTATTTACTTAAAGCTGACAATAACATTGAAACATTGCTGGTAAATATAATATGAAACGTTAAACGTTCGGTAATTGCATTTACAAACAAAATGGCCACTGTGTATTGTACTGGCCTCAGAAGTGTATATTTAATGACAATTATGGGGAGAATTAAAATAATAAAGACTGGTGATCTGAAATACGCGAAAAATCCCGCGCGGGCCTCATGAATGTGGAAGTTTATTTCGAAATATTGCCCATTACTGTGTCTGCGTTACAGAAAACTGAAACGGTTACTCAATGTTTACTGTAGGTATCAATAAAATATTAAGTTGATAATCTATGGGTAAGTGAAAAAAGTTTTTAATCTTTTATAAGTATGGTCGACCTGCGTATTGCGTTCCAAAATCAATTCAACTAGGTACTTTAACAGTTTAACTCATTTCAAATACCTTCCAAAAAAACATTCATGAGATACCTAATAGAATAGAATAGAATTTTATTTTGCAAATATGGGTAATACACAATATTTGTTATGACATATCAAAGCTCAGCCATATATTTTTACCATTCGGCATGCAAACATTTACATTATATAAGAAACATGCACTTATATTTCGATTATATTATTAGTATTACAATTATTATTATTCAATAGATCAGTTAATACATTATTATCATTTTCATTACAATTTATCAACAAATATATTTTTCTCTGTTAGAAACACATTTATGCTATAGTACACACTATCCGTCAAAAATTTACGTAGTCTACTCCTAAATATCACCGTATTTAAATATTTCCAGCCACTTGGCAATTTATTGAAAATAATAGGGGCCATGCAATACATACTTTTGCGCATCAATGTGGTTTTACATGATACTTGGCAAAGTTTGCTATTGTCACGCATATTCATTGGGAATACATCAGCAAGGCGTTGAAAACCACTTAGATTTTGCTGTATAAACACAGCTACTTCGAAAATATAAATACAAGGAAGGGTCAAGATATTGTATTGCTTAAAATAGGGCTTGCAACGTCTATAGTTTTAAGTTTAAACAATGATCGGATACATCTTTTTTGGGCCTTAAATGCTATGTCTCTATCAGTTGAGTTTCCCCAGAAAATGATGCCGTAGCGCAAGTGAGATTCAATAATAATAATATAATTTCAATAATACCTATTGAATGTTAGAAACCCGATACAAATCCCAACGGAACGCAAATAAATTCTATTAATAACAGCAGAGCGTAATGTACGAGTAAGTAAAGAAAAATGAGATCACGACCGCATTTCAACGGTCAGTCAAACTTTTATAATTTCTTATGTAAGTAACACGTTTCCATTGTCATCATTGTTTCTAGGCGATCTAAGGACAAGTCCAAAGTAGATCACTTTGGACTTGTCCTTTAGTGGTCTGGCCAGCACTTTCTTTGGATGTCTTTGACTGCAGTGGAAAGCAGTGGAGTTCCAGTGGTAACGGCCGTGACTGTAGGTCGTAGGTTTGAACCAGGACAGGCGCTTTACTTTATGTTAATTATTTCATCACCACTGCTCTCACAACGGTGAAGGAAAACATCGTGAGGAAATCGGCATGTCCTAGAACCAAAAATTCGAAGATATGTGACATCTACCAACCCGCACTGGGCGGCGTGGTGGCTTACGGCCTACTCCCTCCTACTGAGAGGAGGCCTGTGTCCCAGCAGTGGGAACAGTATAGGCTGATTATGCTGATTATGCTTCGACTGCCAAAATTTCAATAGACAACCCTCAAATGAGCCCGCCCTTCACTGCTTCGAATAATCCAAAATTGTCGTTAACGAAGCTATTCATTGTTATAACTGTTTTAATTAAACACAGTAAACAAAATTGAGGTGTCAGGTGGTATTGATACTATTGACAGTCGCCTCGAGAAGGTCAAGATTATCTGTGAGATTTGAACCATACACGAAATTTTCAAATGAAAACAGGGTAATGAAAAAACTGTCTTTCAGACATCTCTATCTTTTTTAATGCTCCAAGTGCTCATCGTTACACCACAACCCATATAATATTCTAGCCGTATCGCCACTTTTACTTCAAATAACGCTAAAACTGCCGTGCATCATAGTAAACTCATATTAATACGCTACAACGTCATACGATGGACACTAGCAAGCCGTCTCATCGCGTTATATTGCAGTAAAATGTAAAATATTCACTGGAGGTCATCTCGAACGGGTTACGACGAGGACAGAAGACTGTTTTGCAAGTAATTGCTTGATGTAATATGGACGGACGGCAATGCGGTGACATTAAAAGTATCATCGTTATAGCTATTTTATTGGAGCAGAATATTTTGTAGGCGAGTTTTATTTTTTGAAATTTTAGAGACTGGACGTCTGGGTGATTATGTTTTTAGTGTTTTGTGGCTCTTTTGTAAGGGATTAAAGACTTGAAAAATATTAATTATGTCCTATGCAAACAAAGTGGGTGGTCGGAAAGTGACTTAGAATTTCTGTCAAGAGTTTTGGCAGCAATGACTTCTTGTCTGCTAATAATAATAAAGTATGGTCACCAATTCGTCTGCCGAGTATGGTAATTAAGGCAATCGCCCCATTAAGTGACACTTGGAAGGCTCATGCCCAGCAGTAGACGTTTACTAAGTATTTTGAATTATGATAAACCGATTCACAACGATAACCTTAATTGATGGCAATCCCTTTAAAATCATCTACAAACAACCTTCGTACAACGTCGCCTAATTAAAAGCCACCACAACCAAAACATCTGCCTATACCACTACAAACTAACGTGAAATCTCAAAATACATTACCGTAGCAAGCCTACGGTGCTACACGACATGCAACGTAATTACGCCACGCTGTTGACCCACACTAACGAAGTATTACGGTACACAAGTCCTAACTTGAGACATTTGCAACATAAATGAGATAGGAAGCTCTTCTTTGAAAGCCGAACGACGCCGGCTAAGATGAAGTTGAATCCTCTTGAGCTACGAATAGAAATAACGTGTTAAAGAGAACCGGGGTGCAAGTAGTTGTGGGTGTAGTGCGCTGCAAAACGTAGGAAGTACGGATATGTTTGACGATACGCTTTAATTATGATAAAGTTTAGGTTGCTAGTGAAGCTCTAATGAGCGATATACTGCAATAAGTATACATGTATATGCGGCTTGTTATACATTATTGCAAAAAAAAACAATAGGTAATTTACGTCATTCATACTATAATATTGGAGGTCTGCCCTGCTTGGGCGGAGCACCACTGTGTCCTCGTGGAGGCGAATGGCGGTGGCGATCTCTCGCGTCCGGCTCTTGTCCAGGCCATGGTACGGAGCGAGAGGGCTTGGGAAACCGTCACCTCCTTCTGCGAAGCAGTAATGCTCGCGAAGGAGGAGGCGGAATGCGTGACGGAAAGGCAAAATTCGCGCCCTCACGCCCCTAGCCACCGCAGGAGACGCCCAGGGCGTCGGGTTTCACAAGCCGATTCCCGGCACCGTAGGCGCAGGATTGCGGACGGCGTGCGATGGGCAGCTCGATAAGGACCAGCCAGGGTTCGACGGCGCGTTGTGTTCCTAGTGCGCCTCAAAGAGATGTCAGCGCCAATGACGGGGTCCGCTAGGGCCGATGCCTGCCAGGGTTGCGGGAAAGTCTGAAAGGGTTAGGCAACTGAAGGAACACGGGTGGGTTTTAGTCTGTAAGCGCCTGACACGCCCTCCCGCTACACCTAGAGCGGGAGAAGTTATTTGAAGATTACCCATCCTCAAAAAAAAAAATATCGTACTATAGTAAAATGCAAAGTGACTCTGTCTGTCTGCATATATTTAGATAAATTTAGCACACAGGTAGACCAAGCTTAGGACATAGGCTATTCTATCCCGTTAGTACGTTCCCGTGGGATAATCTCCGATCAATGCGCGAGCGAAGCCGTAGGCAAGCTGGTCTACTATAAAAGTTTAAAACTATACATTTATTTCGACTTTTAAAACCCATTTCTCTAAGTTCTGAGCTCTTAAAACTCACAACAATAACTTTCAGTTTCCAAGCAGAGCCGTAATGCTTGCTATTCCCAGAGGAATGAGGAGGCAGAGGTAGGTGACTGTATTAGGTTCCAGATGCTATAAGACAAAAACTTTTAGATGGTTCCTGCACATAAAAAAACAACCTCGCTCCCACCTTGGGTTTTTGGTAGGCGAAAATAAAAATATAGGTATTATTATCCTAATGCTATTCTACCAAGTTATTATTATATTAAGCAATTAAAATATTAATGCTCAATCTTAAAATTATTTTTGTTTTTTCACTTTTCAACATTTATTTTCTCGATTTTTATTTTGTTCTTGCAACACCTAGTTATTAGTGCATTTGTGGTCTCCTGTAATTGAAGGAGCGCACGTAAAAGAAACTTTTGTATCGTGTGTCCTTTGTTGGAGATCCCAAATAAATAAATAATAAGAATCCACATCAGTTTTTGTGCTTAAATAACTATTTAAAAAAATCCCCTGTATGTATTTAAATTGAAGGTACTGCACAGATAAAAATATACTGGCAATTACATTTAAGTTACAATTTGCCCCTTTCGCGATCCGAATTGCACTTTAATCGAGTGAATAAAGAATTCATTCTACAAAAATAATGTGTCTATTTTTCAAACAATGTATTTCATTTTAAATCTGTAAACGATTTCGTATTTATGGCATTCGCACGGACGCCAGATGGATGTTATGAATGTACCAATAATTTTTATTCATATGAAAAATGTGTGAGAATGTGCCGATGGGATAACTATTGATATTGGTTTGAATACTCGTATTTGTAGTGGGAATACGTTTATGACAAGAAAAGAGTTATATAAGTGTTACTGTAAGTAATGAAAAACAATTATTAACCTCCGTCTTATAATTTTTTTGTTAAAACCCTGATCAATGAAAAAGAAATTAGCCGACAAATCGAATTATGCGTGTTGTGATTGATTATACTTTTTTTGGCATGTATTTAATCGAACCTCTAGTAATTTTCATTTTTGCTCCTAAAAATATTAGGTATTTACCTATGAAGTTGCCGTTTCTATGTCTGTTAAGCAACGCAAGGCATACCTCAACGCGTTCGTCGCGCTGGCGATCGTTCAATTCGTGCGGCACCCACTTATCAAGTTTTTTACTTTGCCAATTTGACGCAAATGGACCAATATTGTTTTGATGCTAACGTTAAAAGCTGCTGCTAACTCAGCCGTAGATTGAGTATCATCAGCGTTCACTATCGCATTTAATTCGTCGTTGTTGACTTTAGTTTTCGGGCGACCACGGGGTTACTTTTTTAGATCAAAATTTCCATGTCGGAAGCGTTCTAACCAATAGCGAGTCGTACGTTCGTTTGTAATGTTCACTCCGTACACGTAATTAATGTTGCGAGCCGTTTGTGCGGCATTGCTACCGCGACGGAACTCGTATTCCATAATTACTCGTATTTTTATCGTGTCCATATTGATGATAAAGATACAAATGTACTGAAATAAAACACCAATCAATAAACAAATGCCTGAAGTTGAAAATAGAATTAAATAGAATTCATATCATTTATAAAGTTAATTCATAAAAAAAAAAAATGCCATCCCTTAAGTATTTAGAGGATCACTTAAATATTACCCTTTGTTATTATCGCTTAAATCATCCGTAAAACGAATATCGATCTTTTAAATACCAACACTTTAATGAACGCTTGAATAGCACAGTACAGAGAAACTAAGTTAACCCATCGTTTTGCATTTAAATGACAATTGCATCGTCAAACAGTTTACTCGATTACTAACGTGGCTCCATTCACTATTCCAATTTCGAATTCGCATTTATAAATGGATCCCTGGCCGTAATGGGACGCTTCTATCAAAAACGAAACACGTTACATTCAGGTTTCTGGAAACTTCAAAAGCTGCTGGCCACTTATTTGTACTGACGTGTCTATGAAAAGGGCTATATATAGGGCTATATAAATATGAAAAGGGCTATATATATATAGGGGCAAAGTTACAAAGAATTACATTTAAAAAAGAAAAGAAAGAAGGAATAACATTTATTTGGATACAGTTCGTGATTCAAAAACAAAAAAACTTTTAACAAAAAAAAAAAAAAACAACCCTCAAAAAAGACACTACAAAGTGAAATATAACTTTAATTTTGGAAGTCGGTGGCAAATAACGAAAATACAAAACCAAAGACAACAAGACAAAAAAAAGTTTTTATTTTTCACGTTTTAGTTCTGGTACCTACCCCGCACAAGTTCGTATGTAAATAACAGCGACAATAACTTATTAAAACATCATCATTATACATTAAGACCGTACCAATACTTATTGTTGAAGCTAACTGAAAAACTACCCAAGCAAAGTTAATACAATTTATATGGGAGGCATACCCTGAGGCATACCATATCCATTATAAAAAGAATTTTTGAAATCGCACCATAATTGCCGGAGATATTGCGTAACAAAAACAGGAAAAAAACAGTCGAATTGATAACGTCCTCCTTTTTGAAGTCAGTAAAAAAGAAGTGAAAATAATGTATTAACAACAATATTGTGTGCCTCACAGCTGCGCCACAAAGAGCCCCATACTCAGGCACTTTTTAATTGTCTAGGGGTCGATCAGTCAGAAAGATTAAGCTAGTTGCCCTTTCCAAAGCGTTTACCTATCCCATGGAGAAGAAGAGGCAGGAAACTCCACGGACACTCTTTTAAATCAAAATATGGTTACGAAATATTGCTTACATCATTCATGTTGGAATTATGCGTGTGAGAACGATGCAGAGTGTTTAAACCGTCCGTAATAAAAATATAAAAACAATTCAAATATTAAATGAAATTAAAATAAGCTGTAGCAGCTAAGAGATTACCGGTCTCTACTAACGGCACCCGTTCACGAACATGACGCATGGATTAGTCCATTTCAGCATGAATGCCATGGAGATGCTGTCCGACGCTGGTTTTCTTATGAATCTTATGACGGATAAGTAACAAACATGAATTAATTTTCAATGCCAGTTCAAGTAGGCTACGTCATTGCGTAAAACTTATTTAAAACAATATTCATAACCGCCCTGCAATAGACTAAAGATGAGAAAAAAAAAAATACAGTAAGTACCAACTGAAAATGTATCTGTTTATCCTTCTTACATAATAAATAACCTAAGCATCTTAATTTTACTTATCCACACCAAAGAAATATAGAAAACCTATTTTGGTCCTTGTAAATAAAAACAGAAAAATAGATAAGTAAAATAATGATGCAGAGCGAATCATGGGCCCCATTTGACAAGCTGCAGCAGCAATGCGTTAAAATCCTGTTCCTTTGCCAATTTTTCTGCCCATTTTCTGCCCAAATGCATCCCCATAAAACATGACCCAATGATATATGCGATCGAAAAACGCCATATTCATTATATCTTGCTTACGGAAACAATTATAGGTAGCAGCTGGCTCTCCTATAATTCATCGGATTTAAACCGCTTGCGACTTGCATGCGTTTCTTTTTGTGTCTGGCTTTAAAGTGGATATTTGCATCTAGAATACTCGTTTAGTGTGTGATTTACATCGTTTATTGTTAGGGTTCTAGGAGGCTGGTTATAGACACTTGGGGATATCTAAAAAACTAGCTTAACTAAAGCTGCCCATCGTCACTTGGCGGCATATTATAAAATGTTATTATCTAGCCTGGCTTGTCCAAATCCAACCAGAGGTGGCTATTTACTAGATAAATAGCCACCTCTGGTTGGTTATCCTTAAGAAGAAGACAAATCTATATTTTAATACGTTATGTATCTGACAATGAGAAAAAAAATTAAAAAGAAAGGAAAAGAAGGCGGTCCGCTTCCTCCTCTGCGAAGCAGTAATGCTCGCGAAGGAGGAGGCGGAACGCGTGAGGGAGAGGCAAAATTCGCGCCCCCACACTTCTAGTCGCCGCAGGCGACGCCCTGGGCGTCGGGAATCCCAAGCCGATTCCCGGCCACCATAGGCGCGGGCTTGCGGACAGCGAGCAATGGGTAGCTCGCCGTCCGATAAGGACCAACCCCGGGTGAACGGCGCGTTGCGTTCCACGCGCGCCTCAAAGAGATGTCAGCACCAATGACGGGGTCCGCCAGGGCCGATGACTGCCAGGGTTGCGGGAAAGTCCGATAGGGTTACCGTGGCCCTGGCACAGGCAACTGAAGGAACACGGGTGGGTTTTAGTCAGTAAGAGTCTGACACGCCCTCCCGCTCTGCCCAGAGCGGGAGAAGTTACATGATGCTTTGCCACCCCTAAAAAAAAAAATAGGATCAAAGAGTCTCTATGAGTGACGACGCTTGTCCACCCCGGCTGTCTGTCGCACTGGTCACCTTCTGATTGGCTAATCTTTTACCATATCATGAGTTGCCATGCATTCTCGGTTAGCTCTTGCAGAGAAAAAGAAGATCCCTGACAATGTACGTCAACAAACTGATAATTCTCAGAATTGCTATTTTATTAACGAAACCATTAAATGTAATCTTCGCCACACCATCTTACCCCACGCTTGGTAACAATTACGTAAACGTATACCTACTCGTACATGGTTTAACGGGTACTTATGTACTGATCCAACCCTCAGGAAAGTTTTAAGGGATCGCACCCAACTTCATTATGAATTTATATTCACTCAATAGCTCTTACTTTTGGGACTGAGCTGTACTTTGTCAATCCCTGAAATGTTTTGGAGTAAGAGAAGGTTTTGGGTTCCAGGGTTTGGAGATACAAGTTAAAACTTACATGTATTAAGTAAATGGTGCTAATGTACGTGTTTGGTACCCGATATATCTCCATACTTTTGGCCATAGTTAGCAGTGGAGACAGGAAATACATACACCTAATTTTTTAACCGAATTCAAAAAAGGAGGAGGTTTCTCAATTCGACCGTATATAATTATATATTTTTTATGTCTGTCGCGGATAACTTCTTCGTTTATGAACCGATTTTGATGATAATTTTTTTGTTGGGAAGAAGATATCCCAAGGTTAGTACCATGATAAGGAAACTAGGATCTGATAATGGCATCCCAAATGAATCGAGGGGAAACTTCGAAAATCGTAGTGGCGACTAGTGCGTTTGTAATTTTTTTTCATTAAGTATTTTTTTTTAAGCACTACTATTTAATGAAGGTCTGGAGTCGATCTGACGATGGAGCTGAACGACAGTCGAGGGAAATCCTCAACGATTTACAGCAATTACCTGGTGTTTGTACAGTACAGTAGCTACCTTGTGTATGGACTTAATTAATTTCTATTGATGAGAACTTTGCACCTTTAAGGGTTATAAGTGTCATACAGGTCTGAGGATGGAGACCATAGACAGTCGAGGGAATTCCTCAACGATTTACAGCAGTTACCTTTTGTTGAGCTTACTTCATACGGTTCAATATGCCACAATGTTCATTTCGTACAAAAATAACACCTAATTAAGATTGAAGTTTTACATAGGAACACCACTACCTACTAGGCATGCTGATGCGTCAATTTGACACTGAATTTAAGTTGCGTAATCGCGTCATCCCTAGCAATGCTCTTTCGTCGTGTGGCCTACTCAATAAATTGTTTGAATCTAAGTCAGACAACGCTATTCCTTCCAAGGTTTTAACACGAGTCAGAGCAACTTACACCTACCTGTCTTTTAGCGAGTTTTTTCTTGCCTAGATCTATAACAGGTTTTTCTAGTGTAGTTCCCTGTAACTTGTGAACCGTAACTACCTAACTTAAAATCAAAGGTAACATTCGGCGCTCGACATCTCTGTATCCTTTTGTTGCCTGAAATGTTGCAACAGTAGGAGTAATCGATCTAGTCTTGTGCCTGCTCGGTCTACTTCATCGTCGGTACTAGTTCATTTCGGACAGTTAACTAGTTAATTCTATTAGCTCTATTCGGTCTTTTCGCTCTTGGTCAGCTTTTCCAAAGAGCTCAGAGCAAATACCTACTTAAGATTGTAATGTAACTACGTTTAGGTACTAAATACACCAGAAATCTATAGTTATTTATCTCTGTTTATTATTAATACTTACAGCAGAAATATTCATACTAAATAACCAGATTGAGATTATGATATTCTCTGTCAGGAATGTAGGTATAATTTTAACCGAGACATTCATAAATCAAATTTTTGGTCTAAGCTGAGTTGCGAAGCTTAAAACATAAATCCAATAATATTCAATAATATCTCTTTTCCAGCCGAAAGTCGAGCAATCCCGTAAAAACAAACATCTTAAATTATAAATGATAATATTACAAAAGAGGCTCAGAAAAAAATATAAGTAATTCCTTCACGTTTGCGATACGGTACGCAAACAAATTGCCCCGAACCATTTAACAATAATAACGAAGTTTCTCAAAGTATTCCTCTTTTTTACTTTTAATAGAAGTTTTTCAAGTGTTTTATTTTTCTGTATCGTCTTAATGCCTTTGAGATGTTTATAAACCGAAAAATTTAAGGAAACAAGTTGCGGCTTTTGTATTTTGTTTCTCTTTGATTCTGATATATCTGCAAGCCTGTAGGCGGTTTCTTTTCAGAAGATTGGCTGCTTGACTTTAATTACAGCCCGCATATATAATTATGTATACTCAAGCAAGCAACTTTAAAAAATGTATTTTAATTTAGACATCATTTGGTCTAAAACATGGCTGTTCTGTTATGCTTTGAAAACATAATAACATTATGTACCTATAGAGTAGATTTTCTTTCATATTGGCTAGTATCTACCTACCTATACAGGGTGGCAGGGACTCCGAGGCGCATCCTGTCACCATGATCTGGCAGTTTGAGTAATTTATGCGGCCTACTCAAATGTCCTTTCTTTGGTATTGTTCGTCGAATCGTTGAGCTCCTTGAGTCTAAGTTGAGCTGCACGATTACTGACAATTGCGTGCACTGACTGGACAGGTCCACTCAATCTGTGTGGTTCTTTCCTCAAAAGACCATTGCAGACACCGATCTACATAGCTTTCACATGACCTGACCAAGATTTTGTCTGGACTTTAAAAGAGACTGTGACCTCTGAGTTTGTTTCGGCCTTTCTTCTCAGAGTAGTCAGATAGGAAACGCCGACCCCATCTAGTTTAAAAAAAAATATGATTGACGTGTAAAAGTGTTTGTTCAAACCTACTTACAGAAATAAAATCATTTATCATGGATGGATACAGTACATGATTATGGGCTACGCTGCGTTATGTTTTTTTTTATTTTATTTATTTAACCATTTATGTACACACTTATATAAACAGACAAGAAGAAAATAACAGAAAAATAGGTACAAAGGTGATGCTTATTTCTAATGAAATCTCTTCCAGAATACCTGCGATAGGATAGTAGATTTAGAGATGTAGACAGCGTGTGTAAGAGTAAAAGAGAAAATAAAATACATAAAATCAAAAACAATTCACTTAATAAAATAAAACAAATAATATGAGAATATACATACATACAAACATACATACATACTCCTAAAATAAATAACACTAGAATATTAATATATACGCAACTATGACGAAGTGGAAAGATTCTTTCACTCTCTTTTTAAAAACTGCAACAGTTTTACTGTCAGTTATTTTAAAAAAAGTAGCTGTCACATGCAAAAGTGCAATACCTACGCCGTAAAAATGTATGGGACAGCAATTTTTTTTTTTAATAACCTGCAAAATATTTCTACGCTGGAGGTCTAGAATCATGTGCGGAAGTCGTGGTTACACCCTGTATACAAACCCTACAATCGAATGTTCGTTTCTTTTCAATTCACGTTTATTTGCTCACTTCAAAACTAAAACATGCAAGTCACCAAAACCCGAACATAGAGAACAGAAAATTTACGAATTGCAAGACGCATTAATAATGTGAAATGCAGTCAAAAGTTCCATGACGAAGTCTTTTATCCTTGTCAATTAATCCTTCTGCTGCCGCATCGCGCTAAGAACTTGCAAGGCCAAAATTCCCAAAAACTTTTTTCACCAAATGAATATTTCGTAAGCAAATTCAAATGGTGCCTTTAAACAGCCGCTCGAGGTTACTGAATAAATAAAGATCTGTTAAACAAGGTTTTTCTCATACTAATAAACATTTGATATTTTGCCGTCGCATTCTGGACCGGTGACAGAGTTGTTATTGGGGACACACTGTTGTTTATGTTTAATAGGCAAATAAAATTGTTGTTAATATATTTATATTAACAACAATTTTATTTCTGTTTCAAAATTGTGAAAAGAAAAGCCTAGACTTTAGGTATTAAATACCATTTTAAAATCGAATACTTTATAATAAGTTATTCACATTTTATTACGTTTTCCGAATTAATATTTCCATTATCATAAATATTCATAACAACCAATAAAATAAAATTACAATAATAAACCGCTTAAATATGAATCAAAAATTTTAATCCAAAAATGGATTGAATGCCATACTTAAAGTTCATAAATTGATTTATGTAAATCAATGTAATTTATGTTGATGTGTTTTGATTTATTGAAACATAACTCGAGAATTTTGATGTGTCCTCGTAAACCACTCATTACAATTAAATGTTTTAATTCAACATTTATTTGTGTAATGGTCGAGTGTTATGTCAATTTTGCAAGCACATGACCGCAATGAAACAATTAAAAACATTATTAAACAATTAAAAATATAAATCCACGAAATCACGATCAGTAATGTTTTTGAATGACAACATGCAATATAATAAAATTGCTGTTCTATAATTGTCACATTACATGCAAACGTACCTACATCCAGAATTTTATTAAAAGCCTGCTACCTTCAGTATACAAAACCGAAAGTACCAACACCAATCATTTTCGCATATAAAAAAAATTCAAAAAGAAATAAAATTGTTATAAAATATTAACTCATTTAAAAGCAGATTATTGAAATGGCTGAAAGAATATAAATTTCTGGACTCTAGTCATTAAGGATAATGCTAAGATAAAACGATTATATTATAGAATAATAGTAATACTTAATAATAATATGACACAACATCCACACAAGGTCTTCAGGTCCCGAACTAGGCAGAGCCTGTGCTACGGTAACCTGATGACTGATACACATACTTATATACATATACACACCCAGACACAGGTCAAACAGACATGTTCATGCACACAAATGTTTGACTTGTCCGGGGATCGAACCAGGGACCAGCGGCTCAGAAGGCAGGGTCGCTACCAACTCAACTGCGCCAACCGGTCAGCATTATTGTTTATTTATATTTTGATTATTTA
This sequence comes from Brachylomia viminalis, assembly GCA_937001585.2. NCBI lineage: Eukaryota > Metazoa > Arthropoda > Insecta > Lepidoptera > Noctuidae > Brachylomia > Brachylomia viminalis. The sequence goes on along the minus strand of OW443302.2, from coordinate 3,098,501 downwards.
TATATCTGTACGACAATTAACTAATTTTTATTATTATTTTGCATGCAATTGATACACAACCTGTGTAGCTGAATAATGTGGACTTTAGATTAATAACCTGATTGTAACAACTTTATGTAATTTTTAAGGCAAATAAAGACTTATCTTATCTTTCTTTTAAAAAACTTCTATAGCAAGGCAAATAAAAATCTGATATCTCTCACACAGAACAGGAACCACCCTAAAAGCCGTTTATCACTCCAAATTATAGAAACAAATAGGGAACTGAACCCTTCATTTAGTTGTCCATATTTCGCACCCGTCTATCACGGTGGTTAGCCAAGCGTCCTATTTCTAACACTAAATTATTCATAGCCTTGAAGGCTTCGCTAAGTACCAACCGTCCCGTCAGGGCGTCAGCAGGCGGGGGTTGGATCTCACCTTGTTATAGAATATTGTTTTCTTATATATTTAAAATAGTGTTCAAATTGGCCCATTGATAGTCGATATTATAAAATTTAACGTCATTTGGTCATTTTAATTGTTTTTGTGCTACCTAGCTAATAATATACTAAAAAGTTATAGTAACGAAAGGGTTGTGTACTCGCCGTTATTTGTTAAACAGTCTTTAGGTTTATTAAATCAATACAAAAACGGTACAAAAAATTACGGTTGGCGCAGTGGTTGAGCGATTGACTGCTGAGCTGCGTGTCGCGGGTTCGATTCCCGCACGGAACAAATATTTGTATGAACTACAAGTAGTTGTTTCGGGTCAGGCTGGCTTTAAATGTTTGTAAACGCACCCACAATACAGGAGAAATTCCTAGTGTGGGGCAACGTTTAAAAAAAAAACGTTTTACGTCTAGTTTTCAGCCAAACAGGAAAGATGGAAGGATAGGCATACTGTACATTTTTTCATCATCGTTTCATCTGAACCGGTAAGATAAGATAAGACATAAAATCTTATGAAATCCGGAAGAGTTTAGAAGATGTGAGTAGGTACGTTCAAGGTAAAATTAGGTACCTCATACTATACGCATGACGGGAACAGAAAAGTTTATTTATCTACTGGCATCTCGCTTAAATTACAGGTCTTTAAAGTCAAAGTCAAATAATTTATTTCAAGTTGGCCACAGAGACTTGATCGTCTCAATTTACAAGAAAATTGATTTTATTCTAAAAGCTAGATTCGTATGGAGAAGAATGGGCAAGAAACTCCAAAGTTAAAGCTTTGAAAATGTTTTACAGTATTTTGTATCAATTAATTATAATCATAAGTGAAGACGATGTACCTACATAGAACAAAATGACTATACTACATAGGTTCTTCATTTCCAAAAGTTTCAAGGAACTTTATCCGCTAGATACAAGACTGACTTCGGCCTTCTATCTAAACAGTACAGCCAAGAACTAACGTGTCGGGTTTAAAACCGCATGTGGTTAAATTCAACAACTGAAGCCAAGGCATTTTGAGGTTGGCTGTTGGTGATGCTCGCAAACATTCCAACAGCAAACATTGCGTTGGTGATAAGCTGACAAATATTACAATAGACACGTTCTTGTTGTATGTTGTTCTAAGTATTGTTGGGACAGAGTTCTTGGTTTTGTTTGGAAGTGAATATCCATGTTGGCCTTTGTACTAGTTACATCACAAACGTGCGGATAATGCCATAAATCCTCGGTTGTGAAGGCTTTAGTGACCGCTGTAACTTGGATGGGTATGATTGTGATCCCCAACTGAGTGAGAAATGTTGTAATCCGTGAGTTAGTTTAAAATTATATTGTAGGTGCCTTGAGGGTGCTAAAAACTTTTATAAAGAAATCAGGAGTGGTGATAATGAACATTCTTTGGAAGATGAGAAACTGCTCCGGTATATACCTACCTACATACATAAATGCGGTCAGTCCGTACAATTATGGAGGCATGAAGAACAGGGTGCAAAGTTGGTTCACTCATACCTCCATAGAAAAGGAAGGATCCTCCGACCAGACGGGTGTCGTCTCTGGTGGGCAGCTGCCCGACGCGCGGTAAACTCTGCTTGCGCGATGCAGGATTTGCGTGACGTCAGTATGACGTGCAGCTCGCATGTGACGATGTAGATACCGCTACACAATCATTAATTTTATTTTACTTTACTTAGGAAATAAACAGATGCACATATAGAACTTAAGTCAACAATTATAAAGCTACAACAGAATCCAGTTACAGTTTCCTCTAGAAGTTGAATTTTGTTTTTTTTTTACTTTTTATTTTCAGGCTTCTAAGGCCAATTGCGTGTAAGTATTAAACACTACAGCAGCCAGAAGAAATTATAATTAAATTAATGGTAATTAATGAATAAGTACTACTTTTATGCCAATTAGGTATTCGAGAAGGTATAAATTGGAATCGTGCAAAGAGACGCGGTAAAAAGGCTCACAAAGACGTATTACTATCCCCAAAGAAACTAATGAAAATATTACGACTAGCGATGAAACTCGTATCACAATCCACTCAATAGTTTCCAAACTGTTCGAGCTTGAAACAGATAGACGTGATTGGGAACTTCGCTTCATAATATGTAGTGATTACTGCGGAGAGAAAATTGCTTCTCAAACACGCCAGGTGAGTGTGTTACGAGCTATATGTTCATACACTCACGCACGATGGTAATTAATAAATAAATAATATTGTATTACTTACATTTGCACCGCACCACACTTGCAATGGCAGCTCGATCACGGTGGTGACGAAATTAACTGGTGCTTATAGCACAGGAGTCCTCCTAGTTTTAGCCCAGTTGCACATGTCGAGTATCTTGCCACTAAGTTATAACGTCTAATTTAAGGTACAATAATTTTAAATAGGTTTATGTCTAGAACAAATAAATATTGTTTATTGTTTTTATCATAGTCCGTTCTTCTCTCTTATCAGAAATAAGATCTATAGACTATAGAAGAATAAGAGGAGCTCGCGGCTAAATAATAACAGCCACACGGGTTGATCGAAGGTTAAGCTGCACTTGCCGCGGTCGGTTCATGGATGGGTCCATGCATTACATATCGTGACTCCTCCATGCCTCGGATAGCACGTTAAGCCGTGTGTACCGGCTGTCATTCGTAGATCTTTGACAGTCGTTACTCAGCCCAAAAGTTTGACTACCAGTCGTACTACTGGGTATAGTGTTACACAGTAACTGGGTTATGGAGTTGAAATAGGCTAGAAGCTGACCCCAACAGCTACTTTTTCCAGCTAGAAAAGGCTAGACAGATTGACTATAAAAGAATAATGTAAGCTACGATAAAAAATACTCAGTCTGCAAGATGGTAGCGAGGCTATCTCGCATTACCTAATGTCCTGATCTTAAGTAAAGCTCAAACTCAAACTTAATGCATTTATTTCAAACCATTTACAGGCACTTTTGAATTGTCAAGTGGTCTCTCAGGCAGAAATATGAAGCTAGTTACCCATTCCATAGCATAGTAGGCACCTATGGAAAAGAACGGGCAAGAAACTCCATGGACACACTTTTAACGTATATAGTTACATAAATATTAGTTACATCATTAATGTTGAATATATTAATAGATGTGAGAACGATGTAAATTAGACGGACACGTTGAGTGTCCAGAGTACAGCAAATAGAAATAAAAAAAAAACAATCCATAAATAAAATAATTAATATAAGCCGTGGCAGCTAAGAGAGGACAGTCCCAACTGACGGCGCCCATTCACGAACATGACGCATGGATCAGCACCATTCATCTCAACCATTTTGAAGGGAGCTAAATGATAAAACCGTAGACAGAGAATTTCTCTGTCTACGGATAAAACACACGCGCCAATGTCAGCGAGACATTTGAGTGAGCATGACATCTATCAGCCGCCGTGCACTTTCAAGTCAATGAAATGCGTGTTTGCTATTTAACTGACACGTTGTTCTGGGGTCGCTGGCGCGACCGCTGTGTTTGGGGGGTCCTAGGTTCTTCGATTCCTAGGTCAAACATAGTGACATTGGGTTTTCCCGTTAAGATTTTCTTAGTAGCAGCCCAGAATTTGGAAGTTGGTACACGTGTCGCTGTTGTTTCTGCGCCTGATGTCTCCCCGGTCGTGTGGGATTGCCATCCCATCGGACTACGAGAGTTCAACTGTGTTTGCGCACACTTGCTGCTCTTTAATCTCCTGCGTACCTGACTTATCTCCGTTGAGATTGTCCACCACGACCGAAATCGATCGGGAGAATATTTTATTATAAGCTATTTTCACTCTTTTATTAAGGAAAATAGTAAAAGATTTAACTATCTCTTTCTCTAGCTCCTTAAGCACTAATGGCTTTTCAAAACAATAAGCTTTTGACAGTGAGATGAGCCATATTGTTTGGTTGTGAACTTTATTTTTGTTTTATTGACATAAATATTATCCCTGCCAGAAAGCAGCAGTATGATGACTGCTATGGCAACTTAATTGGCATATAAAACTTTTATAATTAAATGTTTATTGTGTTTTTATAAACCCTAGCCGTCTTATTACAAAACACGATCTAACTTTAGCCCGAGCCTAAACCTTCAATGCAGTTTTTGTATTTCGAACTTTATGCCGACTTTAGTAAAGTTCTTAATACAAAATTGTCAAACGGACTAAAATGGAAGTTTTGTAAAAGGAACTGTATTTCGATATCGATTCTTATTTCAAAAACAGGCTCGATAGTTTAAACCATGTCTGAAGAAAAACCTTGTTTTGTAATAAGACCGTTTAAGTTTTGTCGGACTAGCGAAATAAAAACTGAATTGAGTTGCTCTGAAAAGAGAATTGATTTTTATTAATCACAAATCTCAAACCGTTTACATTAGTTGAAACTTTTATAACTACAAATAGGTACCTGAAAAACTTAAGAGCATTGAAAAACGCAACAATATTTAAAGCTATTATTTCACAAATCGTAGTCAGTGGGTCGGCTTATGGGCGGGTTTTACTACATATATTTACTTTCATTTAATGTTCATTTCTCGCGCACATTACGAAAACATAATCTCTGCGTATCCCGTTAATTACACCACAGAATCGTGTCATAGTGTCATCAGTATTACTTATACGTCAAAAGTTAAGCGCTGCAAATACAAAATTGAATAAAGTGCAACCGACCTCTATTACATTTATATTATAAATCCAACAAATAACAGCCTGCATAAAGCAAATCTCTGCTATCACTAACAAAGTGCGTGGGCCGATAACTAATATGTATTCCCAATTTTCGATCCCACATGGGAATAACAAAATAGTATTAGAACTTCTACCTTTAAAACATACTGACCTTTATGTAGACCAAACAATTCGAAATGATAATCAGAATCACCAATACAAACTCACTGCTTAGAATAGTACAGAAGTTCGGCTCCACACTGAGTCACTGTAAAAAAGTAACACTTCTTCTGATCACAATCAATACACTATGGGATAGTTCATCCTTTTAACAAAAAGACGCGAACAAGACGGTGAGTTAAAAAAACAAATGCCTTTTTATGTAATTGAATTTAAAATCTATAGAATCCTCGTGATATACATTCTGTTTGAATTTTATCGACTCACGGAGTCATTATGTTACCTTATAACTGCATGATTTATTTGTATATATCAAATAGGTGAACTGTTGGTGTTCTTAATTAAAATACATTTTTTAAACGAAACCGAGTCTAGCGAAAAAAAAACTAGGACTGAATTTGAATTTGAATTTGTAACAATCCTGCAATGAGGGTAATAAAATCAACAGCTCAAAATAAACTTGCAACAATTTAATCTTTTTAAACCATCAGAATAAATAAAAAAAATTAAAAAAAATGCTATGCTACTTAATGTTACCAGCTTAATAAATTAATAACAATGAAAGTGTATATTTTTTTAAATAAAATAAATGTTATTACAATATTGTTTGTTTTCAATATTCGGTGATCATGACATCATGGCGACCATAACATCTCTTTTTTCCATTTACTACAGTTTTTGATACCTTTAGATAGGAGTTTTACGAGTAGAAATATTTTTCTCACGGTAGGAAAGCACCAGTCGTAAAAAACAACCAAAAATTAAATAGACCATAATATCTTAATTTTTTTTAAATTATTTTTCACATTTTTAAGTAATCAGCGAAAGTAGGCGCCACATAAGAAGATTTCAAACGAATGCCAGTCGCGAGTGCGCTTTACTCGCAATACGAGAACCGTGTCTATGTGCGTTTTCGCTCGTTGTATAGGACCAACCTTCTGTACTATTTCGGGCTCAGCAAAATAAGGATTTGTTTGAATAAATTATGAGAATCTAATTCAATTTTCTGGTCCATATATTCGTTTTTGGATTTAGGACGCGTGACGCAATGTTTGGGTACTATAGCTTCTTTATTATGCCTTTGTTAAGTTAATTGACGTTTGTTTAGTTTAATGGAGAGGATATTCCGACACTTGTTTTAATCAAACATCAATTATTGTTAACATAATAATTACTAAGACAAAGGGTTGATGGTGGTGGCGTAATAAAATTGGAAGATAATAAGCAGGCTTTAAATTATAAGTCATCAGGCATAAACGACTGAACGAATGAGTGAGGATAAATCTTAGTTTACTTACAGGTTGCGAGCAAAACCACAAGCAATCGCTAGTAAGTCATAAAAACCCATAAAAATTGCAAAAAAGTTTTCAACATGGCCATAAATAATTTAACACTACACAGACGTGTTGTTTCTCTACTCAGAATGAGAATTTTGCTCACTAAGGGTGCCAGATACCGAGCTCGAACGTACTTAAGCCTATTTAACATAAATAAATAATACTGGAAGCAGTTACGACTGATTTATGTGTCCCGCAGTAATTTTTGTAGAACCTTAATTGAATAAAGAAGTTGGTTCTGAGGCGGTCGAGCTATCCCGAGCCTATACACTGCTTGTTCTGTACAATGCAACTACAGAAAACTGAGTGAATTTCGGAAGTGCTTTTGAAAGAAGAAAATGATGGTCGAACTTGCTTAGAAATTCAAAAAAGGCTTATAAAACGATTTTTTGTTTTTTTATGCAATGTCGAATGATAAACAATGCTCGTATTATCCTTTGTAGCCCATGTCATTTAAACTATAATTTCCACAAAAGTTCAGAAATTACTCGCTTTTTTAATAGTTATGGCCTAAAAACCAATTTTCCAGCAGTGCCATTGATGTAATGTTACATCCACATGTAAGCGTGTGTGTGTCATGTGTTATTGTTGTTGTACGCACCGGGACTCACAGCTTAGTACGGCCGTTCTCCAAATGCGTACAGTATGGCTACGTCTAAATCAATTGAGCCTGGTACCTATGCGATACCCAAGACCCTACCGACTATGAACCTAGCCCTATAATTATTCCTCAGCACCCTAGTCACCCTAACGCCCTAACCTAACATACAAACCTCACCAAACGTATGTCACGTTGATTACGAATGGTTTTACACGTGCGGGAAGTCTGTTACAAGGAGACCTACGGTAACAGACGGAAGTTGGGTAGGAATAGGGGTTTGTGTACGTCGTGCAATGTACACAGGAACTGGTTTTCTCACTGCCGATCCCACAGACTCATAGGATCGATGATGGCGAAGGGTGTCTTGGCCACAGTGAGAGGAGTAACGGTTGATGAATCAAAGTCGACTCCAGCTTGATGACTAATTTATTATAATAGTTAACCTTATTATATACTACATTTGTGATCAATACACAATGATAGGTATTTACATGTGTGTTGTGTGTGTATTGAGCCGATGAAGCGAAGATCTCACTAGGTCACTTCTTGGCGCTGACGGTGCGCCGGTGTTGCCGGCGCGTGGACCGAATCTATGTCGATCTTAATGCTGACGCTGTGATGTTGAGCTAGTGCCTGTTCACGGTTGAACAGTTGTGTTGTTGTGTATGTTACATAAATATCACTGCTGAAGGTAGTTTGATATAATAGTAACACAGCGGCAGCTTGCCGCTAACAATTGAACCACCCTATCAATTCCCCGGAGTCTCATAAGGCAGTGTCCACTCAGAAACTCATAACATGACGATTAGTATGCAACTATGCACGCCGCGTCTGTGACTAGAATTGATTACAGTACATTGTACACTCAAATTTCAATAATTGCCAAGAAAGCTTTGAATAAGATAACGGAAATTCTTCTTACAGCTCCTGTAACTGAAGACCTTTTAGGTGTTTTTCGAAAATGTTGGAATTACACATAATAGCAAAAATCTATTTTGTTGCAAATAAAGAAACAATGCCGGATCTATTTAATAGAAAATACAGTAACTTTGAATCGTTCAAAGAGTTTAGAGTTAAAGAATTTTGCAATCAGACCACACAACCCACATCAGAGAAAGAGAAAGAAACAATAATGAATCTAATAATCTGCTTATATGCAAGTGGCGTTATATATTATCTTCCAACTCCCAAGCAAGAAGGAAAAGGGAAAAAGGCGTGAGTTCATTATTTTATTCAAGCAATTACATAACACTTGAAAACTACCCTACCATTACTTCTAAATCATCAAACTAGCCACAAAGAATGACCATAAGTTGACCGTATAACGTCAAAGCCCGCCGACAAGCCACAGCGGCGGCTAATGCACTCCGCTACTTCAAAGTTTTAACGATCTTTACTTAGAGCTAGGGTTGGTTGACTTAAATCAATTATATTTTTTTAAATCAAACGACAAAACCAATAAAATAACATAATATTATGAACTCTCGCGTTTCTCACAGAAAAATATGAACATGGAAAATTGGAGCAATTGCAATGTTAAACATGACGTGTTTAACAAATTACACAAATATGTCGCATTTTAATAATCAACATGTTTTTAAGAAATACCTAATAGGAACATTTTCGATTGTTCACGTTACCAATACAATGTTAATCGCATACTTGCTAATTTAACTTCTAAATCATGAATGTCATTACATGTCATGTTTTAGAAATTAAAACAAAATTAATGAATAGATTTTATTTTTTTATAAAAAAAAAATTGTAAAAAAACAGATTTTGTCCAACCCTGCTTAGAGCTAATGCTGCTTTACAGAATGTTCACTAGCAAATGGTTCGTACGTTAAACTTGAAGCAAAAACAGCATTAGACTGAAAAAAGTAGCGAAAGCATTACTTGGTAACATGATGTACGTGTAGAATGCATTAGACTGGGTGTAGGTTGTCGCCTTGAGTGACAGGTTTAAGTGTTAATTTGTCTTAGCTTGTGAGCAGAGTTTCATGAAAGCGTTGTAAGGATTTTTTTATTAACACACTTTTATTAGCTTCACTTGTAACTAACTAACAGACAATGTAATTAAATCTTAGATGTCAATTTTAACCTACTTCTAATTATCGTATCGAAATTAAACTTTGAATGGATAAATTATTTTATTTCTATAAGTAGTTTTTTACAAACACTTTTACACGTCAAACATATATTTTTTTTAAACTGGATGAGGCCGGCGTTTCCTATCTGACTATTCTGAGAAGAAAGGCCGAAACAAACTCAGAGGTCACAGTCTCTTTTAAAGTGCAGACCAAATCTTGGTCAGATCATGTGAAGGCTATGTAGACCGGTATCTAAAATGGTCTTTTGAGGAAAGAACCACACAGTTTGAGTGAACCTGTCCAGTCAGTGCACGCAATTGTCAGCAATCGTGCAGCTCAACTCGGAACTTAAGGAGCTCAACGATTTGACGAACAATACCAAAGAACGGACATTTGAGTAGGCCGCATAAATTACTCAAACTGCCAGATCATGATTAAACTAACTGAGAAAAATACAAAAAAGCAATGACCGACATATTTCTCACATTCACAATAATTAAAATAATATTATAATACTTTACAAAGTAAACACTCTGTCATAGCATATATAAAATACATCAATGTCAATGTGTATTTAAAAATCCGGACATAATCTTTGAGGACCATGTAGACTAGTGTCTGAAATGGTCTTTTGAGGAAAGAACGACACAGATTGAGTGGACCTGTCTAGTCAGTGCACGCATTTGTCAGTAACCGTGCAGATCAACTCAGAACTTAAGGAGCTCAACGATTCGACGAACAATACCAAAAAAGGACATTTGGGTAGGCCACATAAACTACTCAAACTGCCAGAACATGATTAAAACTGGAACAATTACCCACACAGTCCTCAAAAACACAAGAATTAAAATAATATAATACTTTATACACTAAATATTCATATCATTGTATATGTAAAAAGGTATAAATACATAAAGCAAATATATGTAGTTCGGATGACAAAACGCGCTTTTTAGTTGTGTGTACTTTTAATTAATTTAATTAAACAAAGTGCTCCACGTTTTTTGATTTAATCATTGGATATAAAAGAAGAACAAATACAACTCAATATTCTTTATGTTACTATGTTATGTGTGTTGTTGTTAATTTTTAGTGCGTGATTAAAGTGTGTTTTTTAGTTTCTTTTAAACTACATATTTTTGTGAAATTATTTTGGCTATGCGTTCTGATCACCGATCATTACAGCAGTAACCTCCATCACCTGCAACTATGTTTTGATTATGGTCTAAAACGGACTGGCTAATTCCGAAAACGTTTTACCTTAAGGACAACGATAGCAAAGTTGATTACAATCTAAATCTAAGAATCATAGGATCATGATGTCTTTATTTTTATTACGTCATCGTTATTGCTTGAAGCAAGTCCACTACAAATTCAAGTATCATAATATATGGCAAAATACAATATGATTCAGAAGTCTCAAAAAGTACGAACAACTAAATTTTTCAACAGCACACATTGACTCTCTACAAATAAACCCGAATTTTAAACCTTCGAATAAGAATCCCGAAGAATTACGAAGAGTGTTCGAAGTCACGTGTTCGCAAGTAATTCAGTAGGCACAGGAATACTTCGAAAACTTTCCTGTCTCTATAGATAGGCAAACTTCGATTAGAAACTAAGCCTGGTGCTTCGGAGTTTGACAAGTATAGTCCGGCTTCATGTTGTAAAGAGTAATTGCATGTGACTTTTTTACAGTTGGAAATTTTGAAGCAGTTGCCAAAGTTTGTGCCAAAGGTGATACTTGTGGGAATTTGATCGATGCGGTTATTGGAAAAAGTTTGAGAAGAGGTGAGTTGAGTTTCTTACCTATTTTTAGAGGCTTTGGACATTTTAAGAAAGTTTTTTATGTAGATGTTACTGAGAAGTTAGTGAAACATACTTACATTGTGTCTAGTCTTCTGACGATGAAAAGGCTTTATATTATATTTCCGAAGGAAAACAGTCTTAAATAATTCAAAAATACAGGGTGACATGGGACGTCGGCGTGCAAACTATACCATGGATTTAGCACCAGATTCTAGACCCCCTAGCGTAGAAATTTGTAGTCAGTTACCAAAAAAGAAAAAAAAATCTGCTGTTTCAACAAAAAGTGCAAAAACCTACGTGGTCAAAATGTATGGAAAAGCATTTTTTTTTGACAACCGTTAAAAACTTCAACGCAGGAGAGGTTCTGGATCTGTTACAGATATCCCTGCCACCCTGTTTAGAAACCGCGTTGTTTCTTACATCGAAATAATTACAATCTTTTAAACAAATGGGTATTGCAATACTTAAGAGGACTACATGACTTAAACTCAAGTTTTATAATGCCTAAGAGTATATGATCCCCATGCAGTAAAAAAAATAGAAAAATTTATGATTTTCTTCAGGATCTAAGCTAGTTAGACAGTGCATTGAAAACATAATACAACTGATTTGGTACGATAGCAAAAAGTCACGAAGATACCGCTAAAAATTAATTTTAACGATTAAAAACCATACTACGAGTATTATATATATAATTTTTTTTTATTAGGTTCATCAACAATTGATTACACCAATACAACCACATAATACATTTTAAAAAGTGAAATAACAGTGTATCAATTACTTATAGATAAACACAACATGCATAAAACAATTAGTCGGAGAAATAAGCTAACTTACTTAGTAATAAGCGCTAATATTGACATATTGGTAACATCGGTATTAAAAAGAAAAAAAGTATTATAATTAAAAAGATAACAATAATAATAATTGACTTGGATTAGGGGTTGCTCGGTAAACGATACAGGGTGGCTTTCTGTTTAGCAAGAGAGTCAAAGTGGAGATCAACATTAGGGCAAAGGGGCGTGATGGCACTACGCGGGGTTCTGGAGGGCGCACGAAAATTGAAAAGAGCAAGCAAGCTGGGACTGTCTATTTTATGCTTAATGATTTTATAGGCAAACATTACACCAATTAAGTGTCTACGCTTTTCCAGAGAAGTCATGTTAAAATGCTTAAGTCTCTTATTGTAAGAACGTATTTTTTTGGCGACACCATTGGAAAATGCGAGGTGCCAAGCAAAGCGCTTCTGGACACGCTCAAGTCGCAATGAATGCGTTGCGTAGTGAGGGCGCCAAACTACACTATTATATTCCAGGATGCTGCGAATGAGACTGTTATAAAGTAGTATGTTTGTTCTATTGTGACGAAAGGTTTTGCAATTTCTTAGGACGAACCCTAACATTTTCGAAGCTCTTTTTATAATATTATCGAGATGTGGCGTAAAAGTTAATTTCTTGTCAAACAGTACACCAAGATCTCTTATTGTTTCAACTTCATTAATTTTTTCACCGGATATGTCATAATTACTGCCTATGGGGATGCTCTTTCTTGTAAATTTAACATGGTAACATTTTTTCGGATTCAGTTCCATTCCGTTACTGTTACACCATAGAACAAGACGATTGAGGTCACTTCGCAGTAGTAATGAGTCTTCCTCAGCCCTAATAATTCTCAAAAACTTTAAATCGTCTGCATACATGAAAAAATCGGAGTGTAGAAAGCACCTTGGAATATCATTTATAAAATAAAGAAACAAAACGGGTCCCAGGTGTGAACCCTGGGGAACACCGGAAGAAATGCATTGTAGGGTTGATTGATAGCCATTAACGACGACAAAGAACAATCTATCCGTTAAATACGAACTCAGCCACTCTAACAAGGACCCAGATATGCCGTAGGCGCGCAACTTAGTAATTAAGATTTTGTGGGATACCTTGTCAAATGCCTTGCTAAAGTCCGTATAAATAACGTCAGCCTGATAGCCCTCATCGATAGCCTTTGTGAGAAGTTCTGTAAAAGGTACCAAATTTGTGCTAGTAGAACGGGTCCTAACAAATCCGTGCTGATGGTCGCTTAAATACATTTTTAAATGATTCTGAATATATGGGCATCTCAGTGACTCGAAGACTTTGGCGAACAAAGATAAAATTGAAATAGGCCTATAATTGGTTACAACGTCATTATCATCCGATTTGTGAACCGGAACAACTTTTGCAATTTTCCACCTTGAAGGAAATATACCGGTCGTCAATGATTTATTATAAATCAACATAAGTGGGGAAACCAGCTCAGATGAACATGCCACAATAAATACTGGAGGTATTCCATCTGGCCCAGCCCCTTTATTTGGATCAAGGCTTTTTAACTTCTTGTGGAGGGATTCGGAAGAAATAACTGGGGTAGTCAGACACAAACTATTATTTTCTAGAAATTGCAAGAATTCGGAATTGTATTTAGCACTTCTACTATCATCAGGTCTATAAACGGACGAAAAATAGCCTGCAAATAAGTCGCAAACTTCTCTGCAATAATTCAATAATGCAAATATATGCAATGATTCAGGTTTTTTTTAAGATGATCTTCAAGCAACACATTAACGTTATAGTGATTTCGTTTAAAGCCCAATCAGTAGATTTATTATAAATTGAGAATTGCTTCATATTTTGCAATACATTACCAGCTTTGTGTCATCCCGCTTCTCTTTATTTACTATGCATACCGATAGTGACCGCGCTTTAGCTGTTGTCAGCCCCTTAATACAATGTATATTTAAATCCAAACGCCATATCAATACCATTTGTGCTAACATTACTTCTATTATATATCCAATAACAGAAAACACGAGACGATACATTCATAAATACCTAAATATACACACAACATAGGCATATTGAATCCATTCAAAAATACTAATATTACCAGTTTATGCTAGCAAAATACAGAATCCAGTACAAAGTGATAGGTAGATATTCCTGTAATAAATTACATTAGAATATACAAGCATCTCGTGGACTGAAACCAAACAGTCCAGCTGATTAATTACCCAGCTCGACTTGCGCTAAAATAAAAAGATGTATATACAAATTCAACTTGGTACTGTCGATCTCTTTCCTTTAATTTATTCTAGAATATTTCTGCAGTTTGACTTTATAATGAGCTAGATATTAGGAATATTATATTTTACCTCTTTGTTTCTATCCAGGTGTATTTTTTTCTTGCTTTTTGACAAGTTTCGCGCTAACCCTATTTCACAATTTCATAGAGAGGCCATGCATTTGCTAATGAGCACACAAACAGTTTCTTTAAGCAAACAGACCACAGCAAAATCCGGCCAAAGGCTACAAAGGCGAAAAAGATCAAAGTAATCTTTTGAGCCAACATACTGGTACAGTGCCTACAGTGTATACTTATTGAACATCACAAGGAATACAGTACGAGTAATAAACACCTTCGAAGATTCTAATCCATTCAGCTATTAACAACCCCAATGTATATGTTCTCAATCCTTCACCTCAGAAAGTAAATAATGTACCTATTTTACAAAGGTATAGCGAAATGGTAATCGAATGCCACATCGATTTCGTATAAATAAATTTGGTACATCGTAAATCTCAATAAAGTCTTAGGGAACCTCTTTCACGCCAGAACATTAGCACGGGATACAAAAGGCCCTGGTTTTAGCCTTGAACTGAGAATCGATTTCTTGGAACAAAAGTCATCATAGATAAAGATCTTCGATTGCTTGGTTACAAAAAGGATGATAATATTTAATGAAGTAAGTTAAAAATAATAAGAATTAAGTTCGTAACTATTTGTAACTTGCTCGACACATTCCAAAATCTTATAAACTCAATGAATAAAGAAGAATATAATAGTTATTGTTGATTTACTGTGAATCCTAAGGACAGATTTAACGAAATTTGACGTCCAAAAGGTGAAAAGGGAGCCAAAAGTTTCAAGGTTCCGCATAATGTAGGCACGTGTATAATATAAGATTATAAAAGGCAACTGCTATTCAAAACTGGGATCTAAAATAAGGGTGACATGAACGCAAATGGAGTAAATCTTACAGCTTATAATGGCAACGCTCGCAGTCAGAACACATTATGTTATATTCAACGTAAACAAAGTGTTAATAAAAGTGAAAGTAGAATAATAATCCGGTTTTAGTTTTGTTATTTTTATTGACTGTTATTACCATGCATCTAGATTTCTTTTTATTTGTAAATATAGTTTAAAACTATACAAACGCAAGCAATTAAGGTATTTTTTTAAATAAATTTATAATGCTATAACTTTTACAATTATTATTGTTGAAGAATATATATATAAATTCATCTCTTCAAACGCATCTTTCCAAGATCTAGCTATCACAGTGGTGCTTTGTCACCCGATATCTTTACGACTTTAGTCACCTTTCGATTCAAAGTTCATTCACTCTCATGCCGTAGCATTTATATTTACGTCGTCAGTGTAGAACATTGAACCACCCTGATGGTATTTGAGATAAAATTAAAAATAGAGGTTTCAGCGTTTCATAATCGGTACATCTCGAGACTCGTTCGGGTGGAATTTATAATGACACTTGGCATAAATTGAGGGCACCACTCGAACCCCAGGCTGTTTATGTGATATAAAAGTATATGACAGTATCCGAGACCCAAAGCGACTAGGAGAAATATGGAATATTTTGGGTTGCATCCCTATTTCTTCGAGAATCGGGTTACATAGATATCGGTAGGCGAGGAGCTAGTAAACTATGACAATTTATGCACGAATATGGACCTTTTGCCCCCATATATTAAGCCCAACTGTGCCATCAAAGGCCGTTTAAGAATCTCGTGTTGATATCACTTGAGAGGTTGGCTTTATGATACCTTCATCAAGGAGAAGCTCAGAATGTATTATTACGATCTGTTGTTATGTTTAAATCACATTAGCAATTAGGAGTTTTGTATCATTGTGCTATATGTATAGTCCTACCCTCACGCCATTAACGAATAGGTATCAAATGTCTAAATACGAGAACATTTCTTTCTTCTGACGCCTTTGTATATTTTGCTTTTATTTTCTTTCTATTTTCTAAGAAGATCTACTAAAGAACGTTACTACTTCGAGTTGATGAAATAATAAGTAATTTTAGTATTTGCAGTCTACATACATGTTATTATGTTCATTGTTTTCACTTGTCATTTTAACAAAACCAAGTTACATTATCATAAGAAATGAAATTCAATAACTTTAATCAATAAATATCATAAACTTTGACCTATCAAGAGGGCATAGAAACGAAGCCAAATGCATTAATCATAATGACACTTACTGAATTCCAATAATTCACCCGTGAAACATGAGCATGATAATACATCCACTATTTCATCTAAGTTATTAACACGTTCATACCGCCGACTGTAAAAAAGCCGATGGCACCCGAATTTCTCCGAACGTGACACAGACGATGCCAGCAAATCACAAACAGAGACCGGCCAATTTTACTTAGTAGTTAATCTGTAATTCGTGATTCAAATCCCCGGCGCGGTCGATGCGACACCGCGCCTATCCGTTTAAATGGACAGAAAAAAGACGAGGTGTGGTCGATTCGACCGTCGAGAATCGGTTATGTAGTGAGCGGTCAGCGTGCCTCAGTAACTAATGGTTGACTCGACTAACGAGGAAAAAATAAAAGCGCTGTGAGTAAATGCGTACTGCTAAAAGGGATGGAAGTGAAGCTAGTGTAATTAAATAAACGTAATTCGATTTTATCGACATGGTACAACATTCTGTTTAGAGACTTGAATTCAAGTTTTTCTCCTGCCAGTTTCCACATACTCTTACAATCTCTGTATCCTTCTCCCTTCCTCAATAAGTTCACACATTGCTCCAACTTTTTTCAAAGAATAGAAGAGAACATCCGCATACACTGTGACCATATTAATCACTTGCCCGCACTCCCATTTGATCGACACCACACAAAAGCCGCAACAATTTGTCGCTCCATATCACACCCGGCCTTTACATGTACATTCAGACTGCACTTTGCGGGGTTAGAAGGACAGAACACGCCATTGGGAATCCGCAAAGCTAAATTGGACTTGGGGACCGGTCACTTGCCTCGTTCCGATCGACTTGTTTCTTTAACACAAGAAAATGTTTTAGATTATATCTCTATGCTAATAAAGAGATAACGAAGTACAATAGGGCAATTTAACAAAACATTGTATTCTATAGTATCATCGTGAACGTTCGTTTCGGCGATTACTTTGGATGTGTTTATGGAAATGAGGGTATTTGTTATGGCAGCGTTCCTGCAAGTATTGGATGTTTCTAAATTGAAATTCTGCGTGTGTAATTGAAAATTCTCAACGTTATTGCTGTTTACGTCATTGTGAGAGGATGTTAGTTTTACTGCTACGTACTCTGTTATACAGTAATTAAATTACAGAATTTATATACATTTGAAAGGTTTTCAATTTCTGTTTTATTGTACTAAAACAACATTTGAATAAAATGGTTATTAGAAGCTATTAAACGGTCTCTCTTAAACGTCATTGAAAAAGCAATTTCTATGAGTAACATCCTCAACAAGCTTTTCCTTCGTCTCCTCTTTCAAAAACCTGTTTCATAATTCGAACTCCTATAGCATTCCTTTTTCATAATTGAAAACGGAACTGTTCGACAAGTTTTCGATACAATTCTCAGGAACATGCGCTCTACAGATACACTCTGGGGGTTCGACACCGTAACTCTATACTTCGAAACGACTTGCAGATACAAATGTTTCGCCGGCACCTCTACAATACACTTTTCCTGTTTTACTATCCTATAGTGTCCGATTTACAATCTCCGTGCCTTCCTCACTGAAAATCTTATTTCTATTTGCTTGCAATATCTTTTATTGAAATTTTGGTTTGAAAGATTCTGTTCTGTTCGTTGAATGAAATTATTGGGGTTCAACCGTCGTGAATTTATGTAATGTTGTTAACACAATATTATACTATAATTTATTCAGTTGCACTTTTTTTTTTTGATGGTGGAAATCATCAAAAAACATCTCAGACTATTGCTGACTAAAACCCACCCGTGTTTCTTCAGTTGCCTATGCCAGGAGCCACGGTAACCCTTTCGAAATTTCCTGCAACCCTGGCAGGCATCGGTCCTAGCGGACCCCGTCATTTGGTGCTGACATCTCTTTGGGCGCACGTGGAACACAACGCGCCGTCGACCCGGGCCTGGTCCTTATCGAACGGCGAGCTGCCCATCGCTCGCCGTTCGCATGCCCACGCCTACGGTGGCCGGGAATCGGCCTGCGATTCCCGACGCCCAGGGCGTCTCCTGCGGCGGCTAGGGGCGTGAGGGCATGAATTTTGCCTCTCCCTCACGCGTTCCGCCTCCTCCTTCGCGAGCATTACTGCTTCGCAGAAGGAGGTGACGGCTTCCCAAGCTCTCTCGCTCCGTACCATGGCCTAGACCAGGGCCGGACGCGAGAGATCGCCACCGCCAATCGCCTGCACGAGGATACGGCAGTGCTCCGCCAAAATCGGGCAGACCTCCACCGTATGCTCCACCGTGTCCTCCGGGCTATCCACACAATGGTGACAACCGGGCGTTTCCTCCTACCTTATCCGGAACAGGAACCTCCCGAAGCAACCGTGCCCGGTGAGGACCTGCGTCAGGCGGAAGGTGAGGATGCCGTGATGCCTCTCTAGCCCCTCCTGAAAGAGAGTACTTATCGCCGCAATCGTGGCGTGCCCAGCGCGAGCGCTGGGTTGTGACAATCTCACTCCCAGTCCGCCCTGAGATCCAGCCGGAGCTCTGTCCGCTGTGCCGTGATTTCTCGCGGATTCAGTTGCACCTACTATGCTTTGCTTCTGAATCACCCTAAGGTAGACTGAAAGAAAATACCTGAGGTATTATGCCCGCCTTAGCACAGTTTTTACTTGTGCATAAATCATTTAATTTATTCATTACATTTATTTTGTTTCATCGTCAGGTTTGTCTACGGATATTTTAAATGCTCACGTATTTTTATTTAGTCAGCACAAAAGCAGAGCTGGTACTGCGCGGGCATATCAGACAGTTACAATCAAATTGGCATTGCTCGCTGGGCAAGCAAATATGCAAATCGAGAATAACCTGCCATGATGACGTTTTACATACATGTGACTCTTGTTTATTTTAATTATTTTTGATAAACTGAATACGTATGAGTTTTAGGCAAATATATAGTGATATAAGATCACAACAAACAACAACAAATAATGAGGTGGTATAATGATATAAGTGATACATAGCCCAAGGCATGTACTCGTCTGAAAAACATTCCACCCAGCAAACTCCCCCAACTTGAAAGATAAGCAGTTCCATCTCGGACAAACAAAACAAGAACTAAAGAATATTCAAGTAGATATCTACAATCCGCGATAGACAAGTTCGAACAAAAAAATGATGCCTCTTGTAAGACGGTCCTTCCATCTGTAGTTTCCTAACATCTGGGACCGTGGCGGTAAATTGCACCCTAGGGATATCTCGATTCAGTTATACTACATTTGTTGCTTACCCAGTTGCGGCACTGAGATAAATCGAGAATGGCTTTTTACGCGGCTTTCACGGTATATCTATTGTGATATATAAAAGTATCGGGTGGTATAAATTGGCGCATATTTCTTTAGGATCCAGCTTTGTTGGTCTTAAAATTCTTACGTATTGGTCGTTATTATTTATGTCTGTGTTTCAGATTTTGATAGTAAAACAGTCTAAAGCTGACTGAGATGTTTGAGCAAACTAGCAATTTATATATATGCATAGGAACTATATCTATTTAAATCTCGCCATCTTTGTTATTTAGTATCATGCTTAGACACTACAATAGTACAATATAATGGTAGCTGTTTGATCCATCAATTACAATTTCAGTCAACTTCCCAATCGCTGGAATATTCTCGCCTCAAGCTTCATTTTGCAATATCACAGATGATTGAAGTTTCTTTTGTAAGATGTTCATGTTTCAATTTAATGATGTGACTTTTGTGCACTATTGCAATCTTCGATTCCAACAAGTATTGGCAAATGGTTGGAAAGAGCTTTTCCTTTTCAAAGCTAGTTCTTATCGGAAATTCAATACACTCATTAGGTACCTGTTTCTATAGAAATCAGTCTTTACATTTGGTATTATTTTACATTCATATTTTCTGTTGTTAGGAACATTAATGCCATTCAGCATTTGTATCTACACAATTTGCCCATTCTTACATTCATTTAACATCAACCAAACACGTCTTTAACACGCAAAAAAAAAACTTTCAAGGCAAATTACCTAAATAAATGGTAGCACTAACATATCAAGTAGAAATAAGCCAATAATTCCTCTATTAAAGCAATAAAGATAGCACCACTATATTTTATGGCATTTTTACGTTCATCCCCGCAGTTATAATATTTGCATTTCATTTTATGGTTTCGTCCAAGTTCGTAGACGGAACATGTTTTATATTTCGCCTCTAAACACCAGTTTTATATGTATATTTGGACTTGGGAGATTGTGTATATGCATGTGTGTATGTATGTATATATGTGCAATGGACTTGAAGTTTAGGTCTGTGAGGACCTAAAATATTACCTTGTGATATACCTACAATATGTACTCTGTGGCCAAATAATACCTAGCTTTCCTAAGATTTGTTAAACCTACCTTTTTTTCTCAATGAAAAGATGATTGCGCAGTCCGCTGTTTATTGTTTTAAATTACGTTAAACGACAAAATGTTTGGTTGTCAGCTAAATGAATTCTGTTTTTCCCCGGAAGCTTTGTTATGAACAGTTCATAAGTTTAGAATGTGTCAGGAACACTTATGTTTTAATTAAATCTTATAAATACAGTTTCGTAAGACGACAAACTCAAGAAATGAAGGGAAAACTGAAACGTGGTTTCTAATAACTTAAGGCTTTATGGAACTGCGGAGCGCGACCGATATTATCGCTGCTCTTAGATGATATATATAGTATCAACTGGTCATCGTTTATTAGAATATTTTATTAATATACTAGACAATTGTAATATGGATGCTCAATCTTGACATGTTAATTGTTTTTTGTTCCTCAAGTTTAATTTCTCTATTTTTATTTTTATCCTATTGACACCTAGTTATACAGGGTGTGGCGTAAATAATGGATAACCCTTAAAATGTCGATTGGCCAAATTATCATCTATCATTTACCCCACTTATATCGCCCTAATACGCGTAATTTTTTTTTTCGATGTTGGGGCCCAAAATTGCATAATTCCGTGGAAAGAATGTTAAAATTTAAGATAATGCAAATATTCAGGAGTGACATAAAAAATCAAAACGAGAACAAGTCACCAATTGTAGAAATGGCAGCTGATTTTGTAAGAGTAAGTACGATTTTTATTTAAAATATCAAAAATTTGGTCATCCATGGGCATATAGCGATATAAGTGGGGTAAATGATAGATAATAATCTGGCCGATCGACAGTTTCAGGGTTATACATTATTTACGCCACAACCTGTGTGTGCATGCTGTAGTCTCCTGTAATTGAAGGAGCACACGTTAAAGAACCTACTTTACTATTGTGATGTATATGAATGTGTATCCTTTGTTAGAGATCCCAAATAAATCTTTAAACTAAGAAAAGGACAACAAATGGAAAATTTGAACCAAGACCAACAGATTCCTGTGTCATTGTATTTTTTTTATTATATTGTACATTTATATTAAAATTAATAGATTAATTAGAAGATATCAGAAATCTTTAAAATGCCATAAAGTTAACAAATTAAACACAATACTTAGGCATAAATATCTCAATTTAATAAAAGAATTAGAGAAGTGTAATAGTGAACTAGAATTATGTACTACTATGTATGACACTGACACTCAGCGCCTTCAGGATTAATTGTTTGTTAGGGAATATGCTCTAAAAGATATCTTTAGCAAATATGAGGCTACTCAACAAGACCTGAGTAAGCGCATGCAGGAGGCTAATGAGTTAGCTGACCTGGTCAAGCACAATGCAGAGAGGTATGAGTCTCTGACAAATAACATGTCTTTTAGCTGTGCATGCTCCCTGGCACCCCAGCCTCAAATTATTACACCCACACCCTCAGTGGCTCTGCCAGTAGGTAGCTGTAATAATGTTGGTAGTAATAGTATGAATAATTTGATTAACACTACTTATGTATTTTCTGACAAATTTGGTCAAGGTTTTGGTAGTATATTTAATCAGTGTTCGAATCAATATGTAATTAATAATTGTTTACCTGGTGCCAGTATTAGCCAATTAGTTAATAATATTAGATTGACAAAAATAAACCCCAGTTCAACTGTTATTTTATTGTATGGGGATAGTTTAACTGTAAGGAAAAAGGACATAATTGAATGTGTCCATTTGATGTTATATCTCAATGAGACCAATAACTGTAAATTTATTTTATGTGCTCTGCCTTATTCTAGATATTTGTCTGATGAGCAAAATAGGCACATTTATAATTTAAATATGTTCATTTATAATAGGACTTGTCGACACAGTGACACTATTTTATATTTTGATTGTAATCAATTTATTACTGATTACAAACTGACAAATAATACAATGTATTTGCCACCTAGTTGTAGGAGACACATTGCTAACCTATTAGCATACAATATACACAGTGACACCGGTACCTGTAGGTTACCGTCGATTACTGTTAGTAGTGGTACTAACACTACTATTGATACGCCTTGTAGTTTAAACTATTAGGTGCGACAACGGGTCAGCCGCATATGTTGAATGTTGTACATCAAAATATGCAGGGTCTGTCCGGCAAAGAGTTAGAGTTAAGTTTATTTATGGAGAACTATGATGTTCAGGTGCTATGTTTGACTGAACACTGGTTGAAAGAACATGAAGTAGTGTTTATCAATGATGATAATTTTACCATTCAAAGTGCATTTGTAAGGAAAAGTGCTATTCGCGGTGGATCTTTAGTTCTTGTTTCAAACAAGTTGAAATGTAAACAACGTTCTGATTTAGTTAATCTTTCCATCGAGCGCACTATTGAGTTGTCTTGTGTTGAACTCGAGCGATACGTTATAATTTGCGTTTATCGACCCCCTCTGGGGATTTTATTCGTTTCGAATCGGTAATGGAGGATTCACTGAATAAATTAAAATCAAGTAATAAAAGTATAATTTTATGTGGTGATTTTAATATTAATATTTTAGAGGTTACTCCACTAAGTATTAGACTTCTTAATCTGTTTAGGTCCTTTAATTTAATTAACTTGTATTTTGAACCTACTAGGATAACAGCATCTTCATCGACTTGTATTGATAATATTTTTAGTGATTGCGATGCCAAAAATAAATTAGTGTTAAGTGACTTACCGTCTGACCACTGTGGATTATTAGCTAGCTTCCCTATGCCAATACATAAAAAGCCACATAAAATAGAATGCAGGCCTTATACAGCTAGTCGTTGCAACAAGTTTAAAAATAATATAGCCCTTAGAATTAAACCGTCGATTGTAGAACATGATAATCCTAATGTAATCTATGGAGCCCTTTTTGATGTTGTGCAAAAAGAATACCAATCTACTTTCAAGGCCAAAACTATTAATATTAATGGCACCTCCGCTGGCTTCAACCAATGGGCTACTCCAGGTATTTATAAAAGTAGAGCGAGACTATACGAGTTATATGGTTTGAAAAATTACAGGTTTGATACTCCTTTCCTAGAGTATGTCAAAAATTATTCAAAATTATTTAAAAAGATTTGTGTTTTTGCTAAATCTAAATTTTTAAGCGATACAATTAAAAATTCGAATAACAAAGTAAAAACCACCTGGAAAATTATTAACAATGAGACGGGTAAGTCGGTTAAACAAGAAAAACAATTAGAGATTATGGTCGACAACAAATTAGTTAATACAGCAGCTGACGTAGCTGAAGCATTTAATGAGTTTTTTGCCAACATACCTATAACTACGACTCGCTCCTTAAATTCGTCCCCATCTGAAGCTGAAAACCTTTTGCATAATAGTGTGCCTAAATGTAGTCGCTTATTTAGCTTCGAACATGTAACACCTCGTGATGTAATTAGTGTTTTTAACACACTCAAGTCAAAAAACACTGGTGATTACTGGGGCATCTCAATTAAACTTGTAAGTAATATAATCGACATCGTAGCCCCCTATCTAGCTGTTACTTTTAATAAATGTGTTGATTTAGGAACTTTTCCTGACCTCATGAAGAGTAGTAAAGTCATACCATTATTTAAATCGGGTAATAAAAATAACGTTGCCAATTTTAGGCCTATTTCTATCTTACCTGCATTTAGTAAAATATTTGAAAAATTAATACTCAAGCAGTTGCTAAGACATTTTAATTTAAATAGCCTCCTTCATGATGAACAATATGGCTTTACAAAAGGTCGTTCGACTACAGATGCGGGTGTTGCTCTGCTGAAACACATATTTAGCGCATGGGAGAGCTCGCAAAATGCTATTGGAGTTTTCTGTGATCTCTCCAAAGCCTTTGATTGCGTGCACCATGACACGCTTTTGCGTAAACTAATTCATTACGGTATTCAAAACGAAGCTCTTAACGTATTAGATTCATATTTACATAATAGGCACCAAGGTGTAGATGTTAATGGTGTGAAATCTTCCGGGCTATCAGTTCAGTTACCTAACTGAAAAATGACTGAAAAATGGGCCCAGTATAGAGCCTTGAGGTACACCTGTACCTCAAGGCTCTATACTGGGCCCATTTTTATTCTTGGTGTATATAAATGACTTACCATTATATTTAAAGGGCATCTGTGACGTTGTACTATTTGCTGATGATACCTCTCTTATCTTTAAAGTAGACAGGAATAGACAAAATTTTGACGACGTAAACAGTGCACTATCAATGGTTACAGATTGGTTTACCACAAATAACCTAGTTCTCAATGCCAAGAAAACGAAATGTGTAAAGTTCGCCTTACCGAATGTTAGAAATCTAGGACCCAACATCGTCTTAGATAAAGAGGTACTTGAAACTGTAGACTCGGCAGTATTTCTGGGCATAACAGTTGATGCCAAGCTTCAGTGGGGATCACATATATCATGCCTAGCGGGAAGGCTCAGTTCGGCCGCCTATGCCGTCAGGAAAGTAAGACAATACACTGACGTTGATACAGCTCGGCTAGTCTATTTCAGT
The DNA here is from genome assembly GCA_937001585.2 of Brachylomia viminalis. Taxonomy (NCBI): domain Eukaryota; kingdom Metazoa; phylum Arthropoda; class Insecta; order Lepidoptera; family Noctuidae; genus Brachylomia; species Brachylomia viminalis. The sequence continues at coordinate 3,073,181 of OW443302.2, read as the reverse complement.
TATTTTCATAGCGTCATGTCCTACGGCATTCTGCTGTGGGGCAAAGCCGCTGATATTCAAAATATATTTGTTCTGCAAAAACGAGCTGTACGAGCAATTTACCAGCTAGGTGCTAGAGTTACTCTGAGAGATTTTTTTAAAGAGATTGGTATTCTCACGGTGGCCTCACAATTCATCTTCGCCAACATCTTATATATTAGGCAAAATATACACTTATACACAAAAAACAGTGATATTCATAATATTAACACTAGAAACAAGGAGAAACTACGTGCTCCCTTTCACCGGCTTCATAAGGTCCATAACTCATTTGTTGGGCTTGGTATAAACTTTTATAACAAGCTTCCCTCTTCTTTGTTAGAATTGCCTTTTAATGCGTTTAAAGCTAAAGTAAAACCCAACCTTTATTCAAAGGCATACTATTCAATCAACGATTACTTAAACGATAAAAATAGTTGGTCGCTGTGATTAACTCAAGACAATGTTTATGTTCTTTCTCCAAAATTAGCTTACCTACTGACAAGTTGTACGAGTTCATATAATTGTTTATTTTATTTGACTATATTTATTAGTCACCTTAGTTTAATTTAATTTTTATTTATTATTGACATAATCTACTCATTTCAATGTTTTTTAATGAGTTGTATTGCAATATATATTTTTTTTTTTTTTTTTTTTTTTTTTTTTTTTTTTTTTTTTTTTTATATATGGTTAGCTAGTGACCTCGACAGTTCATCATATTATTCTTTTGAGCAACCGGCAGCAAGTTCGTCATGCTCCCTTAGATGTCAATGCTTGCGGTAGCGTCGGGGGTCGGGTTGCCTCCTTCCCTCAAATATGGCGAGGGGGGTGATGGCTGATCTTTGCGTTATGCTCGTGAACGGGTGCTGCTTGTGGTGACAGGTCAGCTTGCTGACTATGGTTTTGTTATTGTTATTAGAAATTAATGTTTCTTTATTTTACTTCGAAGGTCCTAGTTTATCATTTGTGGCTACTAGTTACAGCTATATACATATAAAAAAACATAATGCAGCATTGCATATGTAAGCGGGCACGCCCTTTATGTCAGGAGGCTTTTTATTATGTATTAAGTTCTGTTTGCGTTTTTGTTTTTATTATTTATTTATGCTTGAGTATAGTTTTAAATATTGGCGTGTGCTAGCTGACATATGGCAAATAATTTTAATATTTTTGTGTTTCGTAATGTTAATTTATTTATTACTATATGTATAGAATCCAGTTCTTCTAACTGAACAGACAGCAGTGCTGCTGGGGAGTTTGTTCCGCCACTTCTTCTTCCCAGCTAAAGCACTAGGAAGTGGTGAAGGGTGGGCGTTTTGGGGGGACTGTCTTATGTGATTTTGACGTTCAAAAAGTGCTGATTCTCAGCCTAATTTGAATAAATGACTTTTGATTTTGATTTTGATTGTAATAGTTATGAAAAAAAGAAAGAATAACATTTATTTGGCAACAGTTCGTGAAACACGAAATAAAACAAAAAAGTGAGTGAGTGATGATAAAATGACTACCACTAGGTACAGAAATAGTAAAGTAAGTAATGTATCTGCTGCTATCAACTATCTAGGTACCTAATCTTCAATATTATTTACAATAACTGGAAGTAAATAAAGATATTTAATTTTTCTAAATTCTATAATCATAGGTTCTTACAGCTATAGGTGCATTAGCACCAAACCCAAAATACCTCAAAAGCATTAATCAACAAGAAACCCAACCACCCAACACTAAGGCCGCAGCACATGGCCACGAGACACTGCAACTTTTAACACCATCCATAAAACGCTCTGTGAGCACTGTGGCCCACTTCACGCGATCCGTTCAGACCTTGATGCGGCCGTAAACATTAGACCGAAATAAGCGAGCCAATATCAATCAGCGGAACGAACAAGGTGCGGCCTGTTTGTGATATTGAAAATGTAGGAATCGGCAGAAATAAAGGTTGGTCTTTTGGGGGATGGTTATGCATTTTGGCTATTAATATGAAATGTCTTATTTGAAAGTATGTTCCAACAGTTTCATTTTGTTCTTATCAAGGTTAGGATTTTTTTCTGTTTTAGTTGATTCGTTACGACATTTTCAATGAATGATTGATACTTTGATTTTTTTTTCAAGGTTTTATTCTTTTGATGATTTTTGTTCTATTGTCATGTTTAAATGGTGTAGGTTTTAAATTTGAGGTTACTAAAATGTTTTGCTTCCACAATTTCATGCATTAATATTTATTGACTCTATCTTCACTACTGACGTAGTACTATACTTTAAAGCTTACATTTTTGATAACCGAAAAGCCTCAAACACCTTTCAATCAGTTGAAAGCTGCTTGAAATTCCGCTCAGTTTTCCACAAACAAGTTAATCGCTAATATAGAATTTTGGTGTAACATCTAAACCTACATGTCCGGACAAGCAATCTATGTTATTTTCACTTACAGCTACAGCTTCTATATATATATGTAAGCTACTAGGTAATTTGCAAATTGATTCTAGATGCCGGCTCTTGGCAGTGTTCGGACGAAGCTTCGGTATATTTACATAAACCCAACTACACATACGTTGCGCACACGATCAACGTTTATCCTAGGCTATTACCTATCCTGTAATTGATAACGTGTACTGTGTAATTTGGTTAGCCAAATTGTATGCTCCTAACGAAATAGGGACGGAACAATTGAATATTGAAGTAGATGGTAATTTTTGATTTGGTTGGTAAACTGTGGGTTAAGGTAATTTCGGGTTTTGGCTAAGGATAGGCAAATTCCTTCATGTTGGAGCTCCATAAACTTGCAAACAAAGTTGGACTTAGATCATCCACTCATATTGTTATCCATTAAAACTATACCTACTGCTTCAACAATCATTTTCTATAACACAAAAATGTAAGTAAGTACCACAGAAAAACAATACACAACCAATGAATGGTCTTCGCAATGAGACAGCATAAACATCTTGTTTACTCCACCAACAAGCTCACAAAATCCACGCAGCTTAAAAATAATATGAAATAACTCAAGCACATCCTTCGTTAAGATTGAGGCTCATTTTCTCGAAAACCAATACTATTGCAATATCAATAATCAATTGGTGCATTCTTGGCATCCGTTCAAGTCTATTATAGAGGCGATATAAGCGATGCATACGCAAATGTATTGAGATCCTTTTGTGAGTCTTGCATCTGGCCTGTGTTCTACTTTTATATTTGGATTGGATTGTTTGGATATAAATTGTAACGATAGCGGATGTTGAGGCGAAGTGTTTCGGATTCGGTCAGTTTTGTATTAGTTCCGTTTGTTTCTGTTGTGTTGTGTTTTGTGTCAGGGCTTCTGAGTCTTCGAGAGTAATATGTTGGATGTTGAGTTGGGATTTGGTGTAAGGTACAGAATTAGTGTGTTGTGAAATGTTGATGCTAAATGAGAAGGATATGATGATGATTCAAATGAGATTGATCGCATCGGCAGTATTATAGAACCGCTCACTATATTTCTACTTCTTCTTTTAAAAAACGTTGCCCCACACTAGGAATTTCTCCTGTATCGTGGGTGCGTTTACAAACATTTAAACTCACATACACAAACCGGCCAGACCCGAAACAACTACTTGCAGATCATACAAATATTTGTTCCGTGCGGGGATCGAACCCGCGACACGTAATGCAGCAGTCAATTGCTTAACCACTGCGCCAACCAAAGAGAATTAGTAATTGGCGCTAACCTTTGTTTCTGCTCCGTGGCGCCAACCGTGTCGTCGTGATAAAACAATCTTCCAATCCAAAACAAATAACGGTTCTGTTACTACAAATTATCAATTTTACCACACATTACTAAGCTATCTACATCTTTCCTTAGAGTAAACAATTTCTAACCAACTCAACAGAAAACCATGGCTCAACCAAATATTTGAACAACGTGACACCATGTCAATACAATTTGTCCCACAAATTCACTATCAATCAAATTCCGACATAATTCCAGACATTCTTGAGCTCCTTGCGTCAGACGACAAAGTTTAGTCAATTTCATGTAAAATAATGGGCAGTTCATGACCTCCCAGTATTAGTCACCATGACTCACAGAATTTGCTCGTCATAACTTCGCCATGCAAATTGGAAGTTTGGTACCCTTTCTTGTGTTAATAATGGAGATACAACGGCTTAATGTACTTGTTTAGGAAAATTTTAGGAATGGTTTTTGATGAATTCTGAAAAGTTACTTCAGATCAGAAAAACGGAAGAGAATCAATATTTTGATGGAACTTATTGCTCTTTCAAACAAAGTCACAATAGTAGTGTGCTTAATTCTACAGTTATAATTTCCCAATATAAACAGTTTAAGAGTCAAGACGTAATTTATCATTCCTTAGTGTATCATGATACGTTTTCAAGATAAAAGAAATTTAATTGAAACAGAAATAGGTTCTTTGTTTGAAGATACAGCTGTGATGATTTCAGTTTCTTTTAGAGCTTTTAAAACTTTTATTTTAATGAATTAATTCATGAGGTAAGGCTGTTGTAAAAAGTTTTTTTATAAGATCTCGGTAGCTTTTACGCCATTTGCATTCTACAAAACAAAAACAATGACGTCACCAACCATTATGAAATTAAAAAAAAATGTAAACAGAATTTAACGAAAATAACGATATTTTACCCGCAATATCCCCTCGGGCTATAACTTAATAATTTAGGTGTGTGATCGCTAATATCAAAATGGATACGTGCGTGCCCGTCTTCAGGGAATAGGCCTATTAAGAATCGAAATAGGTATCGTGACACACAACCACAAAGGTTGATAAACAGTTATCGTTAATTCCCGAAGCTACTTTGTCTAATATTAATATAAATTCCATTTTTATTTCGGCCTATCTCGTTGAAGGCAAATAGTAATAAAACAGAAAAGTAAATGAGAAAATATTTACTTAAAAGAAACATTCTGATCAAATAAATGAGAATGAAATAAAATGGCATGCATTTAATGGAACCTACATCGAAATTGAACATTTTGGGGTCCTACTAATACTAAATAGCCAAGTAACTGCGACCAACTAGGATGTTGCGCTCGCCGGCCGCTACCGCGGCACCGCTCGCTCGGCTCGCACGTGGTTGGTCACAGTTCTAACCTAACCAAAATCATTTGATCGGGGTGACAAACTTAGTTACTGCGACCAACTACGAGAAAAGGCCAGAATAAAAACCGGACCAGGGCCAGTTGAATTCGCGTGGAGAGGTTCCGTACGATGAATATGCTACCCACCAAACAAAATATTTAAATAGGTTGTCAAGACTGCCATAACGCTTTCACTGTTAAATTGTTATCAGATCGAATGCATAGCCAGGCCCCTAACTTTTCAAGGCTTACAGCTTGGTCAAAATGTATGAGTTGGCCGTTTCGCGGCCGTCGCACAGACACTCCTATGGGCTTATGGTAAAAAACGAAGCCAATTAAGGCCAAGCCATACATTTTAACGAAAATGTAAGGTTGTAGAGTTAAGGGCTTGGTTTTACATAAGAGTTGATAACTTTTTAACACTGAATGCGTTATGTAAGTCTTGGCAACCTACGTTACATGAAATGTTTTGATTGTATTTCTTTTCTTTTTGCAGGGTGCTCTATTCCTTTTTATTTAAGCTTTGAAATTGTAGGTACTGTTATTACACATACATGTTAAAATCATAACCCCTACTTCTAGCATAGTCGAGTAAAATAGGTATATCTTGCACGCCAACAGTGACTTTCTTCATGACCAACGAAAAATAGTTTTTTTTTGTTGTTTATGTACTATGCTAATCTAGCTTTCATAATAAATTGAAGTAGGTTAACCTATTATACGTAAAAAACACAGACCTGCACTTCCCCTCATTTGGGGGTGGTTTTTTTTTTGTTTGTTTGCAAATACTAGCCTGCATTCCAAATTTCAGCTTTCTAGGACTTTGGGAGGTGCCTTAGAGGTTTTGGTGAGCGAGTGAGTGAGTCAGTCACTGACAAAGTTGATGTATTTTATGTATAATAAAATCCAAAGTATAAAATCTAGACAAATGAAAGTCAGAGGTTTTTATAAGTTTGCTAAGTATGTACATTTTATCCTGATAGTTTGAGCTCCCTAGCATTATCCAGGCCCAAGCTATGAGGGTATGAAAATACGACGAAACGCTTCGAGAAAAGGTAGGTCACGGCCTACCTTTTCTCGAAGCGTTTCGTCGTATTTTAAAAAAGCAAAAAGTACGGGCACGCCCCTACTTTTCGCTTTTCGCTTGTCTTTGCTACTCGTGCACTACCGTGCCCCCAAATCCTGCGAACAAACTTGACATTGTAGTTGAAAAACATGTTCTCCCATACATTCCAACTGCAAATGTAAGTTTGTTGACCGTTGACTTCATAATGGTTTTTGTTGTAATTTGTAGGTGAATAACTAGTTTCTGTATGTTTTTCTAAATTTTAGGCTAAGTTTTTTTGGAGATAAGGGGGCATTGCTCAATTTTCATATATTTTCTTAAGTAAGATCAAAACTAATTATTTAATTTTTTTTTCTTAAATGAATTTTTGAATCCCTTACAACAAGCCCTTTCGTTTGATATATCACACGGTTCAGTTGGCTAAACTTTTGTTTTTAATTTATAGTTTGCCCCCAAAAGAGAGCCCCGTTTTCAAAATTAATTAATTTACGTTATACGACCGTGTTTGGGTCACAGAAATTCATATATCTACCAAATTTCAACGTTATCAGTCCATAGATTCAGAGTAAATGGGCTGTAACAGATGTATAGACAGACGGAAAGACAGACAGACACACGAGCGATCTTAGGAGGGCTCCATTTTTTCATTTGGTATGTCCTAATGAAAAAACGGAACCCTAAAAAGAGGCTCGTACATTATTAGAAGCCTTAAAATGTTTTTAGAGGTTCCTTTAAATATTTTCCGAATATATCACCATCACACAGTTGACATGGCAATAATAATAATGTTCCATCACGGAAACAAAAAGAAAATTAAATGCCAAACAAACGTTATAAAGCCCGTCAATTTGCTAATGATGGCTGGTATAGAATCCCATGCGAGACTAGTAATCGGGCACAATTCCAATATCGGTCCGCACCTACCTGAATTCAAAAGAAAATCCAATCATAGTTTTTGGCTAACCTGTGTTAATAACGAAAGATTTGTAGATCTGCATCGTGGTTAGACTAATTAGGCCAACTCGAACGTTGCTTTATAAAATGACAGTTGTAATGACATGACGAAAATGATAAGGATGTGAAGCATGGGGGTTTGGTTTCGGAATTATAAGCAAGCAATTATTATTAATTATTAGAAGCATTTACTTATTCTATGTGACGTTCAATTTCGTATATTACTATCTAAGACTATTCATGGATATACGAGGCGAGGTCCAAAAGTTCGTATAATGAAAGGGTTTTAAATAAAATGAAAAAATAAATCTATTTTTCCTTTTCACTATAATCACCTTTAAGCTGAATACATTTATTAGATCTATGAATAAATTATTCTAAACCACTGTAAAAAGATTTTTTATCTCTTGCCTCAAAATGAGCCAAAATTGCCTCCTTCACCTTAAGTCTTTTTTTTAAATTGGGGAACAAATAAAAATCACTTGGGGCCAGATCTGGACTGTAGGGTGGGTGGATTAGTGATTCAAAGCCATGCGTGTGCAGAGCAGCCATTGCAACTCTGCTTTTGTGAACCGGCCCGTTGTCTTGCAAGAGCAACACACCCTTGGTCAATTTTCCTTGACGTTTTTCGTTGATGGCCTTCTTAAATTTGTCTAATATCGTTGCGTAGTATTCTCCGGTTATTGTCCTTCCATTTTCTGTGTAATCAATCAGTATTATCCCCTCACGATCCCAAAAAACTGGCTAGCTGGCCTTCTTGAGCGGGGGTCGTCTTCAATCGACTCCCGATCATGTTTAAAAACAATAATAATATGCCACTTGTAAATCATTGATTTACTAGAGCACTGTAACCCATAAACGGTTTCCATTTCACTAAAAATGGTCTGAGCGTTCTTTCCTTGCTTAGTAAGGAATTTTATCACAGCACGGTGTTATTTTTTTTCCATAGTTTCAGTTTTCTTTCGGATTGACTTGTTTAGCAGGCGAGTGTTCGTAAACGAATGACGCTATTGCGTCAGCCCTATTGGGCTGAAACTCAAATTATATACTAATGATGAATACCCAATTAGTATGACACTAAGCAAGCGCCCTTATCCCACTCCATCCCCTCCATTCCATGAACTTTTGGACCTCCCCTCGTAGGTGAAAAAAAGTATCGTATGCAGAACTTTTGAACTGTATAATCCTATACCTAATTAGTCTGATGTCCCCAAAGCGCAGTACGCAAGCGTCAATACTCGTATCTTCTCTTTGCACGAAAGCCCCTTTTCCTGCGGTTGGATTTATTACAGGCCAGTATTATTTTATTTCATAAATAATTATTTATAAAATAGAATACTCTGTGTACACCGAAAAATTACAGATTTATATGTAGAAATTTTATATAAATTTTATATTTATATTAGGTTCTGCTACTGTAATATTAACTACTTTTACTTGTGTTCTTTTCAAAACATTTTAAGCAACATCACAGGCACTTCAGTCAGCCATTACTGCTAACGCGACAGGTGACGATTGCCGCTGACACATCCGACGTAATCGACGCTAATAAGTCACGAAAGCTATATTATTATTAGAGCACGTTTTAGCTGGACTTTCTAACGGTATAACTACGTTTAATGAAACCTCAATGGCTATAGTTTAGCTGATGTTGCTTTAATTTTTTTAAATATTATTTCTTCAATATTTACATCTTCGTAAGCTATCTCATCAATTTTCCTTTTCTAATTGTATTGGTCCTGGGCAGCTCTCGACAGGAAGAGGTGGACAGAGAGTGGTGAGCCCTTTGCCTAGCAGTGTGACATTAATAGCTAGTTCTATTTAAATTTTATTGTAATATTTTTTTATTATTACGACGTCTCTTTTCCCTACAGATCTCACCCTACGAAGAAAGGGTAAAGATATCTTTGATCTCTTCCCATAACAGGTATTCATAACCACACGCGCTCACTGCGTGCTAGAAAAAGTTCATTTAGTTGAGACATCATTGTGAATCAGAAGTGAGTTAGATTGAGTTAGAAAGTACATGCTATGTAAGGCCGTGTTCACACCAAACGTACGTATCTATGGTCGACCTAACGACTGCGGGGTGGCTGAAATAGTTTTTTCATACATTTTGTACGGCACGCTCACAATCGGTGGCCGACTATACGGTTCGGTGTGAACGTGGCCTTAAAGGTGACATGTCAAGTCCTGCGACCAGTAATTTAGAAATTAGTTCTGTCTGTTTTATTATTACTGCCATGTATATGTTATCATTTAAAAAATATAAACAAAATAATGTGTTGAAACATTTGCAAACGAACATGCGAGTAACAATAAAATATTATTAGTCAGCAAATGTTACAAAGTAATTTTTCTAAGTGCATAATTTGCGGTTGAAATATGAACTTCCCTTTACGTTTCCAGTACAAACTAGAGTCATTATAGGCGGGGAAAAGAGTAATAACTCTGGGACTAAATATATGGGAGGAGTATAAAGGAAATGAGTTTTTATAATGGTGTGATAATAGTCCAACGACCAAAGCGTTGTTTTTTATAAGCATTAAAATAATCGAACACTAATAAATGAGACAGTAAAAAAACACTCTATTTTCACATTATTCCAAATAAAAGGTCTCATCATACGTAGCTATATTGAAATCTAAAAGTTTACAAAACCTCCCGCCACACGTTCATATCTCAAAACCCACTCCCCCGTTGATCACAAATGGACTCAATAACCCCGCACTCAGGAAACATATAATTATTATAATATTAGCGCGATATCTTCGTCACCGAGTCCCGGATTGTTCCCGGTTCTCCACGGACTTTTGTTCGCTGCGAGGTCCTTTGTCGATGCTCCACAATAAAATTTTATCCCGGAAACCTATTCGCAGTTACCTTTTATTATAATGTTGCAGCGGGTATCCGGGGTATTTTTCAGTCAGAGCTATTGTTGTCCGCATAATAGGGGCCAACCTTTTTATTCCGCTACAGATTTTTGAATGTACCGCCGGTATTAACGCTTCTATGAGATCCGATCGATTGAATGTCTGAAGTAGTTCTTTATTCCGAAGTTTGGAGTCGAGTTCTTTGTTTGTATGGAATGGTCGATGTTGTTTGTGATGCTTTTCAACTTTAGGTTCTCGTTATAGGAATAGGTATTCTTGTACGAGTTGGGCTGAATGTAACTGGTAGTCAATATAATTATTGTTTTGACATTTCAGCATATTCAGCGGTAGTAATTTGTATATCTTTGGAAGTTTGTGAAATTTGCAATTATGAGTAGTTTACCAACCGTATTGATGATTTTCCCTTGAATTTTCATGGCAAATTCTTCTCATTTGGATGTAGATGGTAATAATTAAACAGTAAATTATTGATTGTGTACCATAAAAAAACACATAAAGATTTTTTGCACACAAACAATTAATCTCAAAATATAAACTTTCAAGAGGTATCATGAAAGAAAAAGGTTTGCATGCATAAATAATGTGTATATCGCTTTAGGCTGAAAAACTCAAGGATAAAACTGAACTAAAGTCAGGAAATAATATAAATAAAGACTATACAGCTGAAGACCACACAGATACAGCATTGTCTATTTTAAATATTACATTCTAGTTAAATATTGACAAGATGCATCGTGCACGAGCCTTAGCCAATGAGCCTCAAACTAATATTGTATGAGGAAACCGTAGCAACTGTCACGAATGTCGTATATGTGATCACGAGGAAGTAACAGACAAAGATAAAATGCTGAGGAATGTTGGAATTGGTGTTTAGGGTTTTTTTTTTGTTGAAGAAAGAAGAGCGTTGTAGATAGTCATATCAGCTTCGAATACTATCAATTAACAACACAGTAACGAACAAGAACGTTACCCAATGCAAAACTTTGCTGTAATATACATAATTCACGTTGTGGGTATACCTACTTACATAATTTCACTCCGCACATAACACTTTGTCACAGCACCAATCTATCTCGTCCGCTCGACGTCCGTATGTCACTACAGGGATCCAGCACAATATCAGCGTCAGGTACATTTGCCTGACACATGCTGAGCTGGACTCACATTTGGTGCAACCTTCAAACGCACACCGCACTGTGTATATTCGCTATTTTGATTTGTAGTAGTATGTCATAGTGTCAATTTACTTCTGTAATTATGTTTGAATTTTTTATTATTTGTATGTTGGCACCTTGTTTTTATATTCATGTCATCTGTTAAAATTTAATTGTGTGTTGTGCTACGTCTTTTGTGTGCACTGAATAAATGGTTTATCTATCTATCTTATCTTAATTATTGTTATTAATATTATGTATGCCACAACTCGGAGTAAAACATTTTTCTCAAATCAGTGAAGGATACTTTTCAGTTTTTTTTTGCATCGTAAATTGAACAGCTGTTTGTTAGCTCGTTGAAAGCAATTGATTCAAAATAATACATACTTATCTAATTTTAATTTGTATTTTAAATCGGTAAATTTTCAACATTATTTAATTAATTCGCTGTGGTTATAATTAATTTGTTTACCTTATTAAACGTACCTAAGTTGTTAGGTATATACATAATTATCAATATCAAAACAAATGAAATTGAAAGTGTACCGCGTGACCAGATATTTACCAAACCTTATGAAGTAGGTAGGAACCTAATTAATGGGATACGGGGAATCATTAGCATCGTTCCACAGATATTTGGAAACGTGCTACGTAACGACCCAAATATGTGGCTTTAGTACTTGCACGTTGGGTTAACAGTCAGTTTGGAATTCGTGAATCAGATATAGATATACTACAGTGTAAACTAATAGAAAGTAAGTTAGTAATGATAGGATTTCGATTTTGGATTGAATAAATGAGTTATGAAATATAGAGGGATTGACTGTGGCAAAACTATTTAATATAATGTCGTTGCAAAGAAACGTTAAGGTCACAAATAATTAAAAGATTAAGAAATTAGCAGTCAATGCAAAAAGTGTTAAAAGAGCCGCAATGAAAAAGGATGTCACATCCACATATATTTTGTTCAAAGGAATGTTCAAACATGTATAGTAGAAGGTCTTCACTTCGTATAATACCAAAATAATTGACAATATCAACAACAAACATAAGACATTCAATGCTAATGCGTTTGTAATCAACCCCATCGCACACGTAAAACAGATACTGACCAAGTCAGCAAAAAGCTACATACTCAGATATAAACACGTAGGCTCATGTGACTCTTGTCGTTTCAACGCCCGTTTGACTAGACACCAAGATTAAAAAAAATAAAAGAAATATGACATATTGATTACACGCTGCAACTAGTTAAAGATTGAATGGGTATTCAAATATCAATACTATAAATATTACTATATTGGTAGAAGTACTTCGCATCGGATAAAACCCAAAACTCTTGCAACATTCAACAAACTTAGAATTCCACTGCGATAAAAATTCACTCCATTGTGCACACGCAAAACAGTAGTAGGTCAGCCAAAAGCTATATACTCAGAAGAAGAAGAAATAAACACACGGGCCCATGGGACTCGTACCGTACCAACGTCCGTCTTTTGTCCGGATGACGTAATGAATGGACTGGACATGAAGTTCAGCGAAGGGATAATGGGTTTATTTTGTTAGCTCAAATGTATGGGTTTGTGGGATGGATGGAAAAAGTAAAAAGGGAGGTAAGGATTATATTTAACTTGGTAGGTTTAAGAAGTAGTAGAGTTGGAGAATTAAATAGTGACGTGGAATACTTGAAAACATAATTTTTGTCTTCAATAACCCGTTTCAATAGTTAGAAATCTTTGGTTTATGGAACATATTCTTACCGAAGTTTCAATTGATAGTTTTTTTTATGATATTGTTTTTATTTTTAGTCCAGATTTTTTGTATTTTTTTTTTATGAGTCAACATCCCCACAAGGTCTTCAGGTCCCGAACTAGGTAGAGCCTGAACTACGGTAACCTGATGACTGATATACATACTTATATACATATACACACCCAGACACAGGTCAAACAGACATGTTCATGCACACAAATGTTTGACTTGTCCGGGGATCGAATCCGGGACCAGCGGCTCAGAAGGCAGGGTCGCTACCAACTGCACCGACCGGTCAGTCAATTTCAAAATTTTCTTCATTTGTAAAATAAATTTTACCACAGTGGATGAATCGTATTCTGCCTTGGGTTCTATTCCGCTTAAGCTACTAGCATAATCATCTTTTCACTGCTGGACATAGGTCTACCCCAAACTATAAGCATAACTAGTTAAATACCAGACGCGTTGTTTTCTTGTAGGTACTACACTCGCGACAGAATCGTGCAAAGATTTCAAGCAAGTTCTAACCATATTTACGAGCTACATCTCCAAGCCTAAGGTAAGCTTTGCTTCCCCTCGACATCACCGCATCGAGCCGCACAAAATTTTCAAAGCTATCGCGCTGTGCTACCACTGCCGCTGTAAGCTGAAATGGCAAAATATAATACAGTCAAAAATGCCTCGAATTCTCTCTAGCACTTAAACGAGTTTTTAAACACTTGTGAGAATACTTGTACAATGTCTTTTAATTCAAAGGAAGTATTTATTTTCTGAGAATAGACCTATGCCAAAAAAAAAATTGTATTTAAATATTATCTATTTCAATCACCAATGTACAAGCACTATACCTACTACTTAACTTTTTAATTTTAATTATATTCATAAATTTTCTTTCGAATAACAAACGTACTGGGCTTTTGGCCTAAGCAACTTGATGCAGTACTTGTGAAAATAAACGCCGACGATGGACTGGCAATTCGGATTGTCAAATCGAGTAATTCTCACAGACGTACGTTCGACCAAACAGGTCTTCAGTATACTAGAAGCATCACTTTTTTGCCCTTCCGAAATAGTTTTGCTTTATTTACTTAATAGGCGAGGAAAACTCCAACCAAAAACCATTCGATCAATTAACACAGCTGAAAGTCGAGTGCTTTTTATACTAAAAATCCAATTTCCAGGGTGGTATTGAGCAAGTGTGGATCTAAACAAAACATCGGGGGCAACCCGTTGGACGTATCAATCAATTACAACGGCCGACGCCTCCGATATACGGTGCAGATAGGCAGGCCGCACCCGCACCGACTGTGCTGCTGCGGTACAAGTGAAGAAAAATAGCGAGTGAGCTTCGTCACCAATCGACATGGTCTTCACATGATCTGACCAAGATTATGTCGGGACTTTAAAAGAGACTGTGGCCTCTGAGTTTGTTTCGGCCTTTCTTCTCAGGGTAGTCAGCTAGGAAACGCCAACCTCATCTATTGTTAAAATATGATTGACGTAAGAGTATTTATTACTTTCAGAAATAAAATAATTTATCATTTATGAGGTTAGCTTAATAGTAAGATGTTGGTCTTTTCAGACAACATTTACCGGCTATGAATGAAAATATTGTGGCTTATATTATATTATATTGTTCCAATGAACCCGGTCGTCACGATAACACTTTATTAAGATTCTGGTAATTTGTTACAGTTTATTTAAATTGAACTGCTAAAAGAAGACAGGTACAGCAATGTGTCTCTGTTCCAAGTGAACCTTAGCATTTATTCAGAATAAAGCATGATTTAGGTTAGGCATTGGAAACAATCTGGTATGTAACTAAAGGTCGATATTTATCACAGCTCACACAATTTATCCCAAAGAAAACTTAACTATCAAATACCCGCTGTAAACCCTCCCTTGTAGCACACTAAGATCTATTGCTCACAACCCTAATCAATATCCACGCGTTATTTGCCAACATGACGTTTTTATTAAATAAACGCCGAACAAACCGTACTCGAAGACGATTGGATGTTACGACATATAGAACATTGTGACGGATTGACAGATAAACAACGTTATACCGACGTCAGATGATGGAATATAAGGTTTTGTTGTCGTGAGTGAAATTTGCCGATTGAGGATAAAAGGAAAGAGAAGCAAAGTGAGAGTGATAAAGGACCAACATTGTAATAGAAGTAAACTATACCATTATTATTGGAGACTGATTTACTGATGTACGATTAGTCACTACCTACTGAATGTTTTATTTATTTATAAATAGGAGAACCAACAGCTGTAACAGATGTATAACAATTGCATTATGTGACACAAAGCCAATTACAGGTTCTCACGAGTAAAAACAGAAAAAGTTATAGAAATCTTAAGATCACTGAAAAGCACGGTAACAGTAACGGTTTGTTGAATGAAGAGCAGAAAAACCTTGCTGCTAGAAAGACCAAAAGGGGAAGCTGGACCTATGTGTCATCTTCGGAAGAATATGACTAAGAAGTCAAAAAGCAACTTAAAGAAGTTGTAAAATTAAGTAGTAAAATTTTTAAGCACTATTTCACAATTACCACATTTCTGCACCTACTTTCCTAAAATGATCAAATCGAATAACAGCACATTTTAAAAGTGCTAAACCGAAAACAAGACTACTGTTTTATATTTTGGGTTATAAAAATTTATTTACGACCTGTTTGCCAAGCAGTATTGGAATTAAAGCTTAACAATAATAAGCATCGGGCGGTAAACGAGAAATTTTAGCTATTTGAAGAAGTCAGACTTTTTCTAGGAAATCCCAAAGGATTGGGTTACTCACCTCTGGTGTGCTGTGAGGAATCAACTTAAGCGAATATCCTGAGAATCATTGCCAATACGGTTTAAGATAAGTCATAGTTCCCTTTCTTCTCACAGATAGATCTTCAATAACGATTCGTGGGTGCACGCCACACGTGGAAGAAAATGATGAGACCATTGACTAATCTTACCATATAGGTATAATGACCATATTCGACAAATAAATGATTATGATAGCATGGATTTTGACACAGGAGCTCCCGTGAGATTAGTAACCCAATTCTCCGATTGGGTTACCCATCTCTCGGGAGCTGTGAGGAATCAACTTAAGGGAATGACCAGTGACTCATTGGCTAAGATAAATTAAAGTGTAAGATATAAATGATCATAATTATCTGTACATGAGGTTTTTTAACGTCTGACGGAAAAAGAGGAGTCTTACAAGTGTATACCTGTGTGTCTGACTGCGGCATCATAGCTCCCAAACGGCTGAACCGATTTTGTTTTTTTTATTTGATTTGAAAGGTGACTTGACTGAGAGCGTAACTAGCTAAAAAAAAGAAGACAATATGCGCAGGCGTTTTTAAAGGTTTTGGTTTGTGGTGGGGTTTTTTTTAATTTTAAATGCTGTTTGTTCTATCAACAATATTATTAAATATGTAGCAAATTGTTTTGACACTGGACGGGACGGGATTGGGTTGGGCGTGCGTGAGCTGTTAGGTATCAATTTATGGGAATATCCAATGACGCATCGGCTGCTATAAGAAAACTTATCGTTCTTCTCTCTCGACAAGCTTAGTTAGGTCTTCAACAACAATAGCATGTAGATATAGCAATGCTTTCAACACTGGTGTGGGTTACTCATCTCTGGATTGGGAAAGGAATGTCCAATGACTCATTGCCTCTAAGCTTTAAGATATTAAGTTATCGTCCGTCTTCGTACATTAGGTTTCTAGGCTGTTAGGGCTTCAACAACAATAGTATTTGGATACAGCCATGAATATGAATGCGGATCCGGACATGGTTGATCTTGCAAAAACTTATGATAATATTTTATTGAAATACTACCTCAAAACTTAGCTTGCTTCCAAGTAACTTACCAACAAACCACAAATATACTAAACAACAACCAGAAAAGTAATCGCCAACTCTTATTAATTTTTCTATCTCACTACACTCCAAATCGTCATATTTTCATACATATCCATACAGAACCACTATATATAGTAATATTAATAAAGCCGCTATTGCTTGCCCTGGCATGCCAATGTAAAGAATGGGAACGCATACCAAAGTCACGCCATTACGCCCGACTGTCATATTAATAATTTCTCACAATGCTCTAGAATTATGGTCCTTACGCAATTATGAGGAAACGTGATGAATTATTTGTTCGCATATTGAAGAAGACGTGATGAATGGATTTTTAATGTTAGTATTTAGTTGTAGTATGGTGGAATAATATAAGTTTATGTGATAGTGAAAATATTGTTTTGGGTCAGAAATCCTGAGGGGCAATTCCCGTATTTTTAAGACCGTTCGCATTCTAATCTCAGTCTCAATCTGTCAAAATTACAATAAATTTACATACATTTTTGACAGGTTTTTGACATTGATTGTCGCTGAGATGAGATTGCGACTTGAATTTTAACGTTTTTTAAGTACGAGAATTGGCCTACTGATCTGGACTAAAGTTTTTTTATGGTTAGCATAATCAGCCTATAGTGTTCCCACTGCTGGGACACAGGCCTCCTATCGGTGAGAGGGAGTGGGCCGTAATTCACCACGCGGGCCCGGTGCGGGTTATAGATGTCACATTTCTATGGTTGATTTTGCGAATTGTCTGTAAGTGATAAAATTTGTCTTATTTTCTCTGAAATTTATCTTTATTTGTAGTGAGATGTATTATTTTTCCTTCTCATTTACAAGTGTGATTAATTATTTTTAAATTCGCTCTGGCGTAAGAAAGTAGAAAACTAATTTAATTATGGCTAGGGAATACATTTTGAACTCATCTAAGCATTGTTGATTCTTCAGTAATTGCACGAGGACGGCCCTCGTGGTACCTACCAATTATAACGAGGCATACGTGTTATTCCTCGAAGGATTCAAAGGTCTAATTAAAAATTGTATAGACATTAACAGCATAAAACGCTGAAATCTTTTAATTTCATACGATTTGTTTTTTAAAATATTCTTTTCATATTCACAAAAACGTTGATTTAATTACATGTGCAACCACGTGTCTCAACCAAGCATTTCATTTTTGAGAACGGGCACAGCCTACCAAAAGAACCGTACAGCCTACCGAAATTGCAATTAAACTCAAAGGGGCGAGTCTTAGAGAGGCAATGTAGCGTGATCTGGGGCATGTCAACGTATTATCAAGTCGTTTGTGATAGAAGGTAGCGGGGAGGGAAATATTTTGAAAACGAAAGAAAAAAAAACATTTATTTTGGTAATAATAGATGGTAAATGACTGCCTCTTGATTTCCTTGTTTAAGATGAGTGTTTCATGTAAGTATCCTAAATCCGCAAAAACAAGTGATGGTTGGTTCGTAAAACCATGACAAAACGCACATAATGGCGGTGCCAGACGCCAGTTTTCAATGACTCATTAAACTCGTGTAAAAGGACAATAAAATATTAAGTTATGCATACCTTTACACAAAAACTCAGAAATAGCTAGCCTTCATAACATTAAATAGTAATACTTAGTAACGCAAGTAGTTATACCTATACAGCGTGGAACAGAAAGGCGTGGTGAAATTTAAGGATGTGGAATTGTAAGTTTAGGTCGGAGTAGGTATAGAATAGAATAGAATCTTTCATATCAGATAGTTAAAATCCTTATCTTCTTAGTATTATTAGCAACAATATTAGCTTACAATTATATTAGTATATTGTTAGTACTTATCTTTATGCAGACTACTATATAAAACCATTCAATACCCTCACCCAGTGTGTTTGAATGGGGCAAAAGTAAGAAATAATAAAAGTAAGTAAGTATAGAAGCTTTGTATGGGATAGTGTTGATAATGTCTTCGCGATTACGGTGTTGGTCCAATGGAGGAAGTGGTTCAGATTGATGGTTTTTTTTTTATTGGGTATGGCATATCGCAGTTGCCCTTGTGAGGCCGTGACTGCTTAACCGGTCTTTCCTGTAGTGCCTTTGCGTGAACTCAAAGCCTCCAGCCAGGGGAAAGTTCAGATGATGTACCACATCCTTAAACTTGACCGCACCTTTTTAATACACGCTTTATACTAACTACCAACTACCTACATAATAATGAAAATATTAAACTCATAAACGTCCATTCCCACTAAAAACAATAACATTGAAACCGATGACTGTATCAAATTAAGTGGAAAACCATTTTTGTTTAATTTTACCAACAAAATGTTTAAACGAGTGTTTATTTTGCGGCGCTCACTTGAAACGGCTGTTAAAAAGTTGAAAACTTTCATAAAACCCGTTCAATTTACTGAAGCGAATAGGTTAGCCATAATTATATTTAACAGTTAACTGTAGGAGCACTGCAATTAAGTCAATTGCCTTTTATTGCATTGATAACGGCATGCGATACAAAACTCTTTAATATAATTATTGTATTTGAACGAGAAAGGGCGATTTTGCGAAATAGGTAGATATTATCGAACAGTGTTCCTGAAAACGCTACTGCAATTACGTGTTATTGTGAAAGTAATCATGAAATATACTATTGTTATTAAAAACCATTACGGTCTGACTAAAAAGATAGCTACTAGCTTCATATTACTGACTGACCGCCCACTTGACAATTCAAAAGTGCCTGTAAATGGTTTAATTGAAATAAATGTATTGAGTTTGAGTTTGATAATACTCATAACGATGAAAGTTCTCTGAACATTTTTGAAGAAGTATTGTTAATGTGATGGAGAGTATCAGGCGCTGCACAGACGGAGCGATTTTGATCCTCAAATGTCGGCAACTAAAAACATGCAACCATAGATGTATGTAACGTTTTTCATATAATTTCAAGAATCTGTGCAGGCGTAAACGTTAGCGGCAACTGCCAACGGAAATTTTGTTTAAGTTGACGGTGGTGTCAACTAAAGTAACTACGTATGCGCAGCACCTAATTGAAATTAGTCTTTAGAGCCGAAAAGGAAAAAAAGATTTTTTTTTTTCTAGATCTTATTGAGAATTATTAAGACATAAGATCTTGTTTTTTTTGTGAATCGCTTTTGCCTAAAACTTATTCCATACACCAAAATAGCAAGGTTATTATAATACCTAAATACCTCATACTGTATACATCGCCAGGGTATTGCGAACCAAACATATTCGTTGAGCGAGGAATGAACGAGTTGAGATGAACGAGAAAGGAAGAGTGCTAGTAAAGCTGACGTTACGAAAATGAGAAGCTGAGAGGAAAATGAAAGAAATGTAAAACAAGCATGAAATGCTTAGTTGGCAATTCATAGAAGATTTATAGTTTGGCTTTCGTCATCTAAACCACTTTTCAGACTATTTCCTGTTGAAAAGCCGTCCATTCTTTAGTCATACATTGTGAGTTACTTATTCAATATTGTGAATAACTAACTAAAACACTTTGAGATGAGATTATTTTATATTGGCACGGAATACTTCGTGGTCTTCATCAAAATAAAAAGCGACCAAAAACAGGCAAATCCTACAACTCATACCGCATTTTTGGTGCAGTCATTACAACACAAATTTTTTCATCATGGTTGTCTCACCCCTATTTTCCTGTAAACCCACTTTCGTACCCCAAAGTTTGTAGTCAAAAACTTAAGCGTTCTGCCCCAAATAAATAGGAATGACTGCAGATAGTCCACACTTCCACATACGGCCGGGACCCTCTCAACGCTACCCTAGTAACGCCTACGAAGATTGGCCACTGGGGGAATTTAGTTTCTTCATGCCACCTAACTTCGTGGCTACTAATGGATAGTGGACTTGTTTACGTTAAACTCTTATTTTATGCTTTTCTAGGGTGTTTTGGAAATTTTCGTGTTGTCAGGCTTTTTACTTTTGTTTGAGAATTATTTTAAAGTAAAGCATTTTTTTTTTGTTTAGAACCCATTGCATAAACTACCTGATGTTTCGTGAATATTCTGAACAGCAAAAGATACAGAAAATATTTCTATGTCTATTTATTTTTACCCCCGATGGACAAAAAGGGGTGTTAAGAGTTTATCATGCGTACCTATCTATGTGTCTATCTGCAGCATCGTAGCTCACAAATGGCGGAATCTATTTTGTCTTTCTTATTTTGTATAAAAGGTGACTTGATCGAGAGTGTTTTTAGCTATGATTCAATAAAATCTGTTCAGCCATTTAAAAACAATCAGCTCTTTTCTAGTTGATGAAGGGATGTGAGCTTCTTCCACAGGTCTGATCGAGTCGAAATGTTGTGTTCTGTTACTTCAATAATATTAGAAGAACAAAGTAACCTTAAACTGATACTGCAGCGTCGACTAGAATTTTTAGGATACTCAACTCCCTCACCAACTAGCAGCACAGATATCGTGTTTGGGCTCATTGGAAAAGTCTCAATGAAAAGGTTTTAGACAGATAGTGATCAGGGTCCGATGATGGAGTAGCAAAGAGAAATGCTGATAAATTATTATTATGTATTTAGGTTGTTTAGGGCTGTTTGAGATAATTTAGGTTCCAAAAATTCAGTACAGCCACTGTTGCATCAACCTGTACATTTCTAAAGCACGGTAATTCCGCTGTAACAAGCACCAGTAATTCATTTATCAGTGCTAATGCACCCACTAAGTGCATGACCGCTGGCCGAAGCAGTGTAAACCGCTTGGTTTCAGCCGGCCATTTTGTTTTTAGTCCTTACGTCCTAAATATTAACTTAAACGAGAGTAAAAACAAGAAATATTCAGAAAAAGTTTACACATACTTATAAATACCAAAAATGCTCTGAATTATTTATCATGAATAAAGCATTACGACCGAGTGTGACCTTATTGGTGATATTCTTCAAAAAGGTCAAGCGTGTAGTACTCTCAACCGGCGTGTGTGTATGACTTGATGGTGAACATAAACGAAGCAAAATGAGTATGTTACGATCATGCTGGCGTTTTGTAATGTCTACCTTCCTCCCATGGGAATAAGGCGTGAGTTTATGTATGTGTAATAAAGCAATAAAAACTCTTACAACCACCGATTTTCTTTTTATCAAATTAACAACCAATAACCTAATTATATAACCTGAAGGAGCATTTCAATTAAAACTGACACCAACGTACTTAAACCTTACTTATAAAGGTTTTAATGTCGCGTCGCGAACATTGACTACGACTCTATTTCTACGAGAGTTTTTCAATTGGACTTAATTAAA
Organism: Brachylomia viminalis; assembly: GCA_937001585.2. Taxonomy (NCBI): domain Eukaryota; kingdom Metazoa; phylum Arthropoda; class Insecta; order Lepidoptera; family Noctuidae; genus Brachylomia; species Brachylomia viminalis. Next base: position 3,051,093 of record OW443302.2, on the reverse strand, counting down.
AGAAAACAAACGTACGTGGTCTAGCTTGGAGATAGCGAATGCAACGTGGATGTGAGCTGTTTAATTGGTGAGCGAAAGCGATTTTTGTATCCTAAAAATATTCGAGGTTGTCAAGAGGTGGGTGGCCTTGAATATAATGATTTAGAGTGGATAGGAACACGTCTAGGCTGCAAATCATCATCATCATCAGCATCATTTCAGCCAAAAGACTTCCACTGGTAGACAGAGACCTCCCCCAAGCACCGCTACTTCGACTGGTTCTGTGCTTCTCGCTTCCAGCTGATTTCTGCTTCACCAGGTCATCGGTCCACCTCGTGGGAGGCCTTCCAAAGCTACGTCTTTCGGTACGCGGTCGCCACTCCAGGACCTTTCAGCCCCATCGGCCGCAATTTAGTGGTAACAAAACCAGTGTAAGCTGACCTCGTATTTTACTGAAACTCTGTACTACGCTAGGCCAGCCCGAGTCAACCGACTGTACCAACGTGATATTTTTCCACCATAGATAAAACTGCTAACGAGTTGTTTCATTGTTAGCTGTATCCTAAATGAATTCTACTGAACTTTTACAGCCGACGCATGTTTCAATTGTTTTAAATTCCCATTTTCATATTGAACGCCATTAAATATTATGTACTCAGTCAGGTCGTGTCCTAACCAAAGCGATCATCACACGAACACGTGACCACCGCATTCATTTCGTTAGACGAATCCGAACGAGTCGTCGCACTGACAACGCGCTGACGCCTACCAGTTTTCCGAACCAATAAGGGACATATGAACACAACGATCGCGTAATCCCGTGACCGATCGTTTTGGTTAGAACATAAGGAGCATTGTTACCCTAACAATTTTACAAATATTTTTATATATTCATGCACGAGATTTATGAAACTTTTTGTATGGATTTCACAAATTACACTAAACGCGATCAGAACCACGCTCAAGAGCTATCAGTGTCAATTTTACACAACAATTTTGACACTGACAGCTCTTGAATGCGGGTTAGATGTGCTGAACGCGTTAAGTTTCATTACTATAAATAGCCAAGTAATGCAGCAATGGAAATTGATTTATATATTTAAATGCCTTATACTATCATTACAGGTCATCATAATCATCTCTTATCATTACCTAATGAGTCACACACACAAAATTAAAATGATAACACAGAATACAACTCAAGATCATAAAGATCATTGTTTGTAACATAGCGTAAACAATAGCACTGTTGCGAATTCACCCCAGTGACATGATATATCAATTCCGACCTGAATAAAATTGATGGTAATAATAATAATAAAAATAATAATATTTTTTATTGACACCAAAAATATTAACATTTTAAAATCATGTTGCGTAAAAATAAATTTGTAGGCTATAATGATAATAATGCAACATAATAGCATCTGTAGCCGAACTAGGTAAAAAACCTGTATCTCGGCATACAGCGCCAAACCTCTCTGACAATATTTTTTTTTTTTATTTATTTATTTTATAATATGGAACAATATCCACACAAGGTCTTCAGGTCCCGAACTAGGCAGAGCTTGTACTACGGTAACCTGATGACTGATATACATACTTATATACTTATACACACCCAGACACAGGTCAAACAGACATGTTCATGCACACAAATGTTTGACTTGTCCGGGGATCGAACCCGGAACCAGCGGCTCAGAAGACAGGGTCTAATAGACTGAACAATTTTAGCCAAACGGCCAAATGGTGCGAATTGCTCGAGTCAGAGTGGTTTTGGTCAGCAAGTTGGTCCTAGCTGATGGTACGACCAGCAGTGGCAGGGGCCGCCGCCTCCACACATAACGGTCGGGTACGCACAAGCGCAACCGCTGCAACACTCTCGGGTTGTGCTCTATGCCTCGGAGCAGTCTCACCATGTACGAAACTAGTCGATGAAATCTATATTTATAATTTTTGTTGTAATAAAGCAACTCCCTCCGCTTATAACTTGAGCTCTATTTATCTGATCTTCATGTGTTTTTCAAACTACATTATTTAGTTTCACCTTACACAGGTCCCGGATTAAAATGTTTGTCTGCTAGAGTAATGGAAAAAAGATTTTTTCAACACAAGCGGATATTATCTTGTTTACCATCAAGGGATTTATGGTAATTGGAATACAGGCTATTTTAAAATCGGGATAATGGTTTCTATTGAACGGTATGTTGAAGATGTCGATGACCTGATTGGAGAATGGAATATTCTGGCTTATTGTGCCTTACGAATACTTTTGTAGATGAAAAAAAAAAAAAGGAAAGGAAAGAAGAAGGAAAGTTAAATTGTTTTTATCCATTTTAACCGACTTCCAAGAGGAGGAGGTTTTCAATTCGTCTGTACAAAAAAAAAAACTATATTACGTGATATCTCCGGCAGTTGTGGAACGTATCGATTTAGTTTTTGTTTTTTTATGGATAGGGTATGCCTCTGGGGTGGTCCGATATAAATTGTTTTAACTTTGGGTAGTTTTTAGTTAGCTTCAATAATGCCTACTTATTTTTTCCATTTTGTGTTATTTTCCGAGCTCAGCAACATGCGTGTCGGATGCAGGGTAGGTGTAGGTGTCCTAAATGGTGTTAGTTGCAACAACATCAGTTATGCGGATGGTATGGTGCTGCTGGGCCCGTCGCCGCGGGCGATCGCGGCGTTGCAAAATGTATGCGAGGCCTACGTTGCTGCACATGGACTGGTCTATAATGTCAAAAATGTGAATACATGGTCTTTGGGGTCGATACGTTGGGTCACTAAGTTTAAATATCTTGGACATTTTCTCACCGACGACCTCAGTGACTATGTTGAAATTGAGAGGGAGCGTAGGGCTCTGGCAGTCAGGGGTAATATGTTGGCATGAAAATGAAGTATTATATTATTAAGTAAGAGGCATCACAACAGCATCATGAAGCACGCACGCACACAGCGCGGTAGACACCTCCTCTACCATAGTAAGGCAATTTGTGAGAAGACTTATAGCCAGTGATTGACTAGTCGATGGGTGGTCTTTTTACCAATTCGTCTATAGTTTAAGTTACTACAAACAACAAACCTGCTACTCACAATTTCTGGATCTGTTTAGTTTTCCGAAATATAGTTATATTATTTATTTATATTGATGATGTTATAATAACTTCCTGTCACTGTTACTTACGTAGCAAGTAGTGGTATACGAATGGTGGCAAAAAACGAAAAATACAAAAACAAAAATACTGAAACACACTTTCGAAATTCAAGTTATTTTGTTTTTTTTTTTTGTAAGTAAGTTTTCTCAATTAGCTTAGGTACAAGATTTTGCAAAAAATATCTACATTACTTTTGTCACAAACACAGTAAATCTATGTGCATATTTTATTTGATTACTTAATTGAGTTTTCTGTCCATTTCGTCAACAAATCGTAATATTACAAGTTCCAAAAAGCAAACCAAAATAAAACAAATACAAAACTCTGCTCTTTCTCGCTATAAAATTCTTACAAAACTCCCCAACAATTCGCGCCACAAGCTAGCATTCTTGCACCTAACACCGAACACTCATTTACTTATTTTTAGCTTTAACACTAACAACAGTGCACGTTCGATTCTGCCGAGGGATTATTTACGACTTACTCTATGTGCCGTGATTAAAATAGAAATAGTGGCCATCGGTAGCCGGCTTTGCGGGTATTACCGACGATCCGACGGTATTACTGACATGAGTAACGTTGCACCATGCGTATGTAAATGGCCATGATGTCATCGTTTCAAACTTGTGAAGTGGTGTGTGAAGTGTGTATTGGTTAATCGGAAGTATGTTTTTTTTAGCAATTATGAGTAGAATTCCTTATTTAAGTAAACCTTATTTTGGGCTTCGAAATCTTGGATAAAACAAGAGTCAGTGTTTTCAAAAGAAAAAATAAGACTTGGTGTTTTAAAATGAAAAGCTTCCTAGTCTTTTTGAGTTTAAGTTCAATATCGATCTATATGGCATCCTTTTAATTCTTAGCCTTATGCATAAAATATAATGATATGAGTGATTACTGATGATGTAAATAGTGGCCATCGGTAGCCGGTTTTGCGCGTATTACCGACGATCCGACGGTATTATACTGACATGAGTAACGTTGCACCATGCGTGTGTAAATACTGGGTGGTGACGTCATCATTTCTAAGTTGTGAAGTCGTTTGTGTACCTATTGGTTTAGTGGGAGGTATCAGTTAGCAATTACGAGTAGAGTCCCTAATAAAACTATACTTTATTTCGAGACTGGCTTATTTGCGGTAACAAGACTTGGTGTTTTAAAATTAAATAATACCCAGTCTTTTTAACTTTAAGTTCAATACCGATCCATATAACATCCCTTTAATTTTAGGAGCAGTGGTGGCCCAGTGGTAACGGCCGCGACTTACGAGTTGTAGGCCGTAGGTTCGAACCCCGACAGGCGCTTTACTTTGTGTAAATTATTTCATCACCACTGCTCCGTGCCTCGGAAAGCACGTTAAGCCGTTGGTCCCGGCTGTCATTCGTGGATCTTTGACAGTCGTTACGGGTCGTCAGAAGCCCGAAAGTCTGACAACCAGTCTTACCAAGGGGTATCGTATTACCCAGTAACTGGGTTGTGGAGGTCAGATAGGCTGTCGCTCCATGTAAAATACTGGTATTCAGCTGCATCCGGTTAGACTGGAAGCCGACCCCAACATACCTAGTTGGGAAAAGGCTAGGCAGATGATGATAACATCCCTTTAATTCTTAGCCTTGTTCATAAAATATGATGGTATGAGTGATGATTGATGATGTAAATAGAGGCCATCGGTAGCCGGCTTTGCGCGTATTACCGACGTGTGTTTGTTAGCAATTATGAGTAGAATTCCTTATTTAAGTAACCTTATTTTGGGCTTAGAAATCTTGTACAAAACATGAGTCAGAGTTTTCAAAAGAAAAATTGAATTATCTTTTTATTGATTTTAAGATTAATAAATGTAATCGTGTTGGGCCAGGATTTAATGATGAATTAAATAGTGGCCATTGGTAGCCGGCTTTGCGTGTATTACCGACGATCCGACGGTATTACTGACATAAGTAACGGAACTTGCATTCCTGTTGCACCATGCATGTGCGTAAATATAGGCCGATGACGTCATGGTTTCTAACTTGTGAGTTAAAGAATTGGTAGTGTGTAAGTTACGTGATTAGTTCCTGCATTAGCACGTCAAAGTTGTAGGCCTGAACTCTGGGAATTAAAAGAGGTGTGTTTGTTGTTTTGAATATAAAGTACGTAGATATAGCCAGATTTTACGCATAGCATTTTAAACTCGTCCATTAATGATACAGCAACCATTGCAGCATTTACAGCTTACTTTTTGATGGTCTTATCATTCACAGTCTTTGTAAAAGTGCTGAATAGTGGTACTTTTGAATGCCAATGCCTTTTGGCCCTTGAAAGTAGATTTCCTTTTTGTGATGTATTTTTTGGTGAACAATACAATGTAATTACATAAATAAATAAAGTAACTTACGCAAATAACTTTACGTACTTATACAAGTGGCCGGTAGGTACACTAAAATTCCTACTTAATTATGTAAAATTTCTACATTAAAATTTATATCTGTAATTTTTTGACGTACATAAGAAATAGTATTTTAGTTTATTCTATTCTAATCAATCAAAGGGCAAACCTCATGCAAAAATATTCACTCTGATTTTCTTACGATCCCTTGATACAGAGTAATTTTTATATTCACTGCCAGACATCTTAAAAGTCCTTCATTGCCAAAAAGTAAGCAACGAAATTGATAACGTACCCATCCACGACTACTGCAATAAAACCATACAGTGTACAATCTGCTTATCTTCCACGTCTGGTAATAAAAGTCTGCTGTAGGAAATGGCGTCTAATGGACTTCTTGGGTCGTCGCTCGTCAGTAACCCATTTCTGGGTGTATTTATAAATGGTTTACGAGCCTGCAACCTATCACTACTCAGAACATTAATATCTATTGGGTTATAACCATCATTGATTTATGATTTGTCTGTTTCGTGAAATTGTACAGGTTGCTGTTAATTTTGGTTTCATGTCATACAGTCTTACCAAGGGATGTCTATCGTGTTACCTAGTTAGTGGAGATCAGATAAGCAGTCGCTCCATGTATCATTTTGGTACTCACTTTGACACTCCAAAATAGATGGCCCAAGGCGAGGCAGACGATGATGAGTACCATACCTGTTTACAACTAGGTATAACAAATATTTAGATTTTAATTCTGTGCAATTTTGAGAGTTTATAATAGGTATCAATAGATGGCCTTAAGTGTGACCACCTCATTAGCTTGTCAGACATATTATGTAATGATGTTTTGGCAATACCAGATCGCTGAAGCAATCTTTAAACACAGGTCCAAGCATACAGCATGTCGTTTACACGAACTGGCGTTCTCTTGTTCTTTCGAATCAGCAAAAAACTCACAAATGAGTAAGTAAGTAAACACGTATCAAACATCATTAGCCTGGAAGTAGGAACGTTACGTTTTCACACTTATTGGCTCTAACGAGGTCACGGCGGTACTGCTCAGAGTACCTACGTGAATTCATATTAGTGATTTGGTCCAAGGTAAGGTAGGTATTTTAACGAGATGGTCTAAAATTATGCATTTGTTGCACTGTTTTGCTCAGAGGTGGGTGAGTGGGATCACAATCGTTGACTTTACTGGATGAAAATCTAAAATCTTGCAACATCTTGCAACATTGGTTTGTTCGAGGTGAATATAAATATTTAACCTAATTCAAACTGGCATGCTGATATCTGGAACCGAAGATTCCAGGGAAATTACCACTTAGTTGCTGCCAATCGTTCGATTTAAAAGTTCCACAAATGCTGAGAGAGACAAAACGAACTGAATTTTTGAATTTCTTTTCACCGAGGTCAAAACGATTGTTGCCTTAAAGGATTGAGAATAAAATAATTACTTAAAGAGTATTACAAACCATCAGAGATTGAAAACCGGTACAAATTTGGGTTCCAGTTCTTCATTTCGGTTCTGTAAAAAGACCTTCTTTTCGGTACGGTTCCGGTTTGGTTCTGGTTCCCAAGTACCGGTTCCAAATAAAGGTTGGATATGCTGGTTCCGTACCAGGCAATTTAATGGTTATCTAAGAAAGAACTACCATATGATCTACCAAAGAAAATGTGCCCCTATCCCCTCTAACAAATACTCTCACCTCTTCACCCGCTGGCGGCCACTCGTACCTCACCGCTTTCGTACAAAGCTTCGTCCTGCGCTAAGCGGCATCGTATGAACTTGTTCGAACTCGCTTTGAAGAAGAACCGCTAAAGTAAAGGTTCTTAAAGGTTCCAATTTAGATTCCTGATCCGGTTCGGATTCCAGTAAGGGAACCACTAAATACTGGTTGTTTACCGGTATTTTAGGAACCTTCTTAATCCCTGTTGCAAACTGCGCTTTTTGTACAGTAACGTGAAAAATACATTGATACAAATGAAAACTGTCAAAATAATAGAAATTTACAGAGTTGAGTATACTGATTATAATATAACAATGACATTCCGTATTTCATGAATACATCATTGAATTTGGCCTGTCCTCACATGTGACCCGCGATGATTTAACATAGCAATTACCAGGTTGATTGCAAGCCTCCTTTCAATAATAAACTCATTTTAATTTCCAACCAGCATTATACAGCGATAATCAGATTTGTGTGAAGATAATACGATATCAACCGATAATTGGGCAAACAAAACGGTTTGTTGTTTTATTAAAAATATTGTTATAATGTTGATGGAATTATTAGTTTGTTGGATGAAGCGGCGAAAGTCTGTGTTTAACTTTTTGTGAAGTTAAATTAGATTTTTTTAAGATAAAGTTTTTGTTATTTTTGTGTTCGCGTCATGTTATTTAAAATGTATTTATTACTCATAGTTAAACAACGCGAAACTAAAATAAATATTGTATTATTAGTTTCGCAATAGGTTTAAAGCAAATAATGATTCTTTCGGCTCATAATTAAACAGTCACCCTTTCTGTTTTTCCATGACACAAGATTTGAATAAGACATTCTTCGAATAATCTTTTTGTATTCAAAATGTGAGTACAACGAATATTTTAAAGAGCTGCAAGCAAGCACTAATATTCAAACCAAATCTTTCATCGTTCAAACACAGCACACACAATCGCATTCACTTTTCTATATATAGGTATATAACACACGGAATCGAACCTATAAATCTATAAAAAGATTAATAATACCGAAGCCAAGTGGCATATCACTGAACTTTTTTATGACTGACCGTACAGTCATGAGCATAAATAAATAAAAGATTTAAAAACTGTTTTCTCCAAAAGTATTGATAGCTATTTCATGATGTTACGAACATAGCATTAACGAAACCATACCATTATGAAATAGGTATTTTCTCACTGTAACTGACTGTACCATTGTAAAGGCCCTTTCAGACTACACCACGGTACGCGCCTGTACCAACCGCTAATTAAAGAATAACGAACGTTCAACTCAGTGTGTAAATAATGTTGCGTCAGTGTTTTTGGGTTAACTTTCTGTTTAAAATTGTTAGTTTTGAGTGTTCAGTTCATAAAGTTTTGAGTGAAAAAATATTAGTAATTTGGAACTTATTTAGATCGTATTAAAATTTAGATCTAACTATGAAAACTATATACCTACTTAGTTTTTTATATAATACTTTTTTTAATTTTATTATTATTAATTAAAATAGTAGCAATAAGCTTGCAGTTGTCTTTTTAGAACCTACAAAGATGTTATATGAAAACTATACATTTATATATACACATTTTTTATGTAATAGTTTTTTTTATTGTTAATTATACAGTTGCAATAAGCTTGCAGCTGTCTTTTTAGATCCTACAAAGATTTTAAAAGCATTCTTCAATTAAGTAACAATTCTTGATTACTTACATTGATTTAACCTATTCCACTAGGTACCTACATCAGAGATTTCTTTTAAGACAGTTATAAATCGCAGCATCAGTTAACCCCGTTGTGTAAACATCCTAACATTGATCAATTCAATGTATATTTAGCATCATGGTTGCCAACCGACGAAAGAGTACAAGCACGAATCTAGCACAGAAACGTAAGTGCTTTTAAGATATATCGCATTATATAGTTTTGATATCCGCTTTTGAATTTAGGGTACAGGAAATCAGTAAACGTAATGTTATGATAACTACATCAGTTAATGGATCTTAGTTATCTGAAATAAATAATAATTATTATTATTATTAATGTCTTTCGGTATTACCTACCAGTATATCAATACCCATACATTTAAAAACAATTGAAAAACGTCAATATTCAAACTCAAACCATTTATTTCAATTAAATCATTTACAGGCACTTTTGAATTGTCTAGTGGTCGGTCAGTCAGAAATATGAAGCTAGTTGCCCATTCCAAAGCATAGTAGGTACCTATGGAGAAGAACGGGCAAGAAACTCCATGGACACTCTTTTAAATTATATTGTTACATAAATATCAGTTACGTCATTAATGTTGAATATATTAGTTACAGCTGTGTCCCTTCTGTGATAATCGCTCACATTGACCGACCGAAAAGAGAACTTTATTGTTTTTAAGTCGATTGTTCTTTTTAGGTTAATTGGGCCCAGCAGATGGTCACGGTAATAGCAACATTAGGAGCTAGTACAGGTAGACTAGTATCAAGTTGTTTCCCTCTCAACAAAGTAAGGCATGTGCCGTCAAATTGGATGATGCCAAATAATATTTATAAAAATAATTATAACTGAACAAATACTCGGAAAATGAAGGAAATTTGTTACCATTACAGACATTTCTATTATGATAGTATTATTTGAGATAGCTGTAACCAGACACAGCTTACTGCGAGATGCATTATAAATAATTTATGACTAATTACTTAAATTAAAGAAAATAGCTAATAATAATAGGTAATAGTCGGTTTTGCAAGCTTGAGCGCAAGCAAAACTTGTGCTTTCACTTTCTTTTCGGTCTGCAAAATTATGACCATGTTTCTCACCTTCGCTCGGAAACACTCGGATTTCATGCCTCCCTTTCAACATCTTACACAACCCGTCTTATCCTTCCTACCTGCGTAAGCGATTTTCTTACAAGTGATGCATCGTGTAGATCACACCTTAGATCCCTCCTTAAATCCCATCCTCATAAAACAAGCTAGTTACTATTCTTATTCCTTCTCTGTTCATGCTGTAAGATTGTGGAACTCACTTCCATCCAGCATTCGAGATTTAAAATCATGAGCCTTAGGTACCTGAGAAATGAGAGTGAGAATCTATATATATGTTTATTTATTTTAGCATTATGTATTCATTTAAGTAGGTATATGTTATTTTTTTTGCATTATATCTAGGTATATTTAATATTCTAGTTTAAGAAGCCACAAAACCATATTCTTCTCTTCTCGTTCTCACACGCTATTGTCTACGTTTCTTTTTCATTTCTCCTTTCGCAGGTCTGCTGGAAGAAATCAATGGTAATATGTCGTACCTATCTGTATCTATTTTACTGTATGTTCAAAAATAATAAAATAAATAAATAAAATACAGTTTAGCGTCATATTGAAATGGCCACGCATATATTGCTACAACACATACAAATAACACTACTTACAGTGATCACAACATTTCTCCCACATTGACAGGCTACCGCCGCGTCGCACACGTTAGAACCATTAATTATATCATTTCCTCCAGTTGACACGCCGACTATTACAAAGTAGTGTGTTCATTACTATGATGGCTCACTTGAGACTTTGGTTTAGTTTACAAATAGGTTTGGAAGTGTTGTGTATGTCACTGTCGCGGTAGTTAAGATGTTAACTAATTATACTGTGTGTTTCCGTATAGTATCAGGCAGATTTACGTGCGTAATTCTAACACAGTGCGTAACACTTCATCTCTTCTTAAACATCATCATTTCATATAGTTTCTTTGGTCTTGTTTCGTGTTTATTATTTTAATTATTTTATATATAAGTATATGTTTTATGTATTTATTGTATATGTAAATGGTACACCACTGACTACCTGCAGTATTGTCTCTCCTTCTCCCTTTAATCAAACATCCAAAGGTTGTCTGTAAAAGATCGCTTTTGGCGATATGACCGCCCATTGTGTCACAATATGTGTAATTTACACATATATATCTGCAATTTTATGGTGTACATAATAAAGAGTATTCTATTCACCAGAACTTCATGATGGTGTTAGTTAAGGCACAGTGTTTCTGGCATTTTTGAACTTTTAATTATGAACAAAGATCTGCTACGGCATCAACTATGATATTAAGTTAAATTTCAGTATAGTCGCGCTGTAAATCATTTTTAAATTGGCTCCAAATGATTTAATCTGGGATTTTTCATAGAAATACTGAAAATGTAACTAACTCAAAAACTACTGAACTTCGGTAGAACATTTGGTGGCTTGATTTGTTGCATTTTAACCCTACTATGACGTCGTGCAAGGAATACGTCGAGTTACCAGTAACCCTGTAGGTATATGCGCGTGTACAACCGCGTGGTGACCGACTACCTGGTTTTTCAGTACAACCACGAAGCGATGCTAAACGTATGCTACCTCCAGTGCGCCCTGGGCAACAACCTCGCTACTATCTAACAGACTGGCTAAAATTTAAATCACGAGATGAACAATACCCACAATAAGCTCATTAAGAAAACATTGTAGGTGTACTACAGTCACGTACCTACATACTATGATTTTATTTAGAACTTCGCATACACAGGCAATCTAAAAAAGTAATATTTCGAAACTCGTACACATTCCCACAAACATTTTAGCTATAAACTCGCTCATTGACATTAACCATGTGCACAATTTTCACAGCATCTCCAAACACTGGCAAGGCTTTATTTATCTAATAAATAGAGCTAGGTTTGTTGTGCACTAAATTGTAACATAACACAGATACCAGATATTTTCTTTATATTCTAACTGAACAGACAGCTGTGCTGCTTTGGAGTTGGTTGCGCCACTTCTTCTTCCAAGCTAAAGCACTAGGAAGTGGTGAAGGGCGGGTGTTTTCGGGGACTGTCTTATGTGATTTTGACGTTCAAAAAGTGCTGATTCTCAGCCTAGTTTGAATAAGTGACTTTTGATTTTGCAAAGGGGTAATGTTGCTACACAAAATTATTTTGCTGTCAAATCTATGCAATGTCTATAATTCGTCAACATCTGTGTTGCGTAAATTGGGAAAGTAAATATTAAACAACAACACTTGATGGACAGGCTTGGAGAAACTTGTAGCTAAGTAACAACCATTTTTACATACCAAGACCCCTCCATACCTCGGAAAGCACGTTAAGCTGTTGGTAAGTCGTTGGTCGGCTGTCATTAGTAGATCTTTGACAGTCATTACGGGTCATCAAAAGACCGGAAGTCTGACAATCAGTCCTCCCAAGGGGTATCGCATTAGCCAGTCAAAATCAAAAAAATCAAAAGTCATTTATTCAAATTAGGCTGAGAATCAGCACTTTTTGAACGTCAAAATCACATAAGACAGTCCCCCCAAAACGCCCACCCTTCACCACTTCCTAGTGCTTTAGCTGGGAAGAAGAAGTGGCGGAACAAACTCCCCAGCAGCACCGCTGTCTGTTCAGTTAGAAGAACTGGATTCTATACATATAGTAATAAGTAATTAACATTACGAAACACAAAAATATTAAAATCATTTGACATAATTATGTCAGCTAGCACACGCCAATATTTAAAACTATACTCAAGCAGAAATAAATAATAAAAACAAAAACGCAAACAGAACTTAATACATAATAAAAAGCCTCCTGGCATAAAGGGCGTGCCCGCTCACATATGCAATGCTGCATTATGTTTATATGTATATAGCTGTAACTAGTAGCCATAAATGATAAACTAGGACCTTCGAAGTAAAATAAAGAAACATTAATTTCTAATAACAATAACAAAACCATAGTCAGCAAGCTGACCTGTCACCACAAGCAGCACCCGTTCACGAGCATAACGCAAAGATCAGCCATTACCCTGTAACTACCCAGTAACTGAGTTGTGGAGGTCAGATAGGCAGTCGCCCTGTAAAATACTGATATTCAGCTGCATCCGCTTAGATTGGAAGCCGACTCCAACATAGCTGTTGGGAAAAAACTAGGCAGACTTGATAGACAATTCCCGTATTTTTAAGAAATAATGCGTTCTAATCTCAATCTTATTGTGTTAGTGAACGTTCTCATTTATCTACATGTTCAAACAGTATTTGACATTAATTGTCGCCGAAATGAGAATGCGTTGTGACTTGAATTTTTTTCAGTAAGCTCAAAAAAAAAATGGTCTTCAGATGATACCTCTACCTCTCCTCGAGTCTAGTTTTAGACCATCCTTATCATTAAATACAGGGTTAAAATCCGACCGAGTGTTTAACGAACAATTTGCCTATTATGTTAGATAATTCAATTTTAAGTTCTGGACCCTAAGAATAAAACGCTATGTTTATGCGGGCTGTACACAGGTGATTAAACCGCACGTCCGCGCGCCTAAATATCAATTTGGCTAGGCCGCAGGTGGCTAAAATCGCACGTTCCAAAGTTTCGATTTTTGTCGACCATGATCTTGTTCAGTCGCAGGCGATCTGCCGACAACGGTCGAATTTTTTATGCGATTTGGTAAACGAGCAGCCGCACGGCGAAAATCGACCTAGTGTGAATCCCCCATGAGTATTACAAATCCACTTCAAATATTTTCTTGTTTCAATATACACATAACAGACTAGACACTACACTGCAGTGTTTACCAGCCTCTTTAGAACCTTTCACAATGCTACAATTAGTGCACAATCAGCCTGCCGTGAGTTAGTGATCGGTTTCAATAACAATTAGAGACTAGCTCGGGGCGGAGGCGTCGAAACAATGACTCACTGCCATAAACAATAGAACTCTGTTGCTTAGAAAATGCGCATAGATATTATTTTAGGCTGTGGTTCGAAATTAGATTGGGTTTTCTTTGTTGTTTTTTGATAGATGTAAAGGGTTTTTGGTATAATGATAATATAATAATTATCGTTTATTTATAAAAAGCGGCACATTTACAATAAGTAACTTAACAATTAAAATAGAGCACAGTAGCTTATTTGCCTGAACTAGGTTGAACCTGTGCTTCAGGCTAGGACGTTCATAAATATATTATGTAATAAATTAACAGTGAGTATAAAGTAAAAACTAAATTAAAATTAGGAAAATAAAAGTAAAATAACATGTCAGTCGTTCTATTTGCAGACAACAAGTACATCTTCTGTGTTTGCATGGGCGATGGTTAGTAAATATCTAAGTATATTTTTTTTTACAGCTAAAGTAATTTAACTTATAGATGCTTAGTTTTCTATATAATCTATTGTACAGAAATGGGCATAAGAAGTAAAAAAAAAACTTTCTACAAATACATCTTTTGAGGTTACATTAGATGGGCATGCTATATCATTCCGTCTCTTGTTAGTATTGTCAGCAGAATATGTAAGCATGGCGTGCTGTTTTAATACTAAGTACATCATGAAAAGTTGGCGAACAGTTAGCACGTTGCAGGATTTATATAGCAGATCTGTGGGAAAGAAAAAGGGATGGAAGTTTGCTACCTTTAAAATTGCTCTCTGAGCTCTTTCAAGGGGAAACCGATTAGTTTTTGGAGCGCCACCCCATGAAGTATTGAATTATTGATTGACATAGAGCTAAATAAACTTGTGCTCGGCAAATGTTCGCAATTTTTTAAAGACATTAATTTGCGCACTCTTTTAACTAGACTTTCAATACGTTTTCTGAAAGACAGATTGTCGTCCATTATTACGCCGAGGTATTTCTTATTGCTCGAATTGAGAATAAAAGAACAATTACACATGTTGACAGAACGGTTTCCACATTGATGGACATATAGACGAGGGTTAGTAATATTAAGTTGAGGCTTGCGTATGGAGAAGTGAATATATTTTGTCTTGTCCGTATTTAATGTTAGTAAAAGCCAATTAGTATTAGTATTTAAACCTAGTGTTGCAATTTTGAGCAGTTCGCTACCGGTCTTAGCGGTAAATATTAACGCCGCGTCGTCGGTCGGCATATGATAATGCAACAATAGCACTAGTTATAACAGTTAATTAGGCAATAATACGACCGATGACAGAGCGAGGTGCCTAGAAATCGAGTATTTAATCTAAAATCTAATCTTATAAATTGAAAGACTACTCTTAGCACCTAGCATGATCTAAAAATGGCAGCAGTAATTATAAACGACTGCCCTATACCGTAGAGTAGATCGTCATGATTGTGAAATATATAAACATATTTCAGCAGCAATAACAGAAACATGCATGTCCAGAGTTCCAGATACACAAATCCTAGACCACAAAACTTTACTATCTACCTTCCATCAAGAGATGCGTCATCACAGTCCGAATCCAGACGCTGCAACGTTCAAACCTTCACGCTTGGTATAAAAACGTTATGAGCTGAGAGCTCTAAACGATAACAGCACTAAGTGTATTGGCAACATTCGAAGACACGTGTATTGGTAATGGGTTTAGTTCAAGGTTATAGGTCAAACTCAAAACTCAAACCATTTATTTCAATTAAACCATTTATTGAGTTGTCAAGTGGTCGGTAAGCCAGCCAAAGCGTAGTAGGTACCTATGGAGAAGAACGGGCATGAAACTTCATGGACACTCTTTTAAATCAAAATATTGTTACAAAATAGTGGTTACATCATTCATGTTGAAATTATACATGTGAGAACGATGTAGAAAGACGTGCACGTTAAATGCGTCCGTAATAAAAAGATAAAAACAACTCAGGAATCAAAATAAGGTAGGTAGGTATAGGATATGTATGAGGGTAGGTAGAAGCCTAATATCTCAATGACTTATCAATATGTCTGGAAATGTTCGGATAGCTGTGTGGTACCCAACACGGTTAATGTAGATGGTGAAGGGTTTGTAGAACAAAGTGGGCGATAGTTATTGTCTTCATCATCATCATTATAAATGTGAAAGAAACTCTGTTTGTCTATCCGTCTGTCTGTTACCTTATCAGACCTAAAAAACTGAACCAATTATTATGCAATTTGACTCATAGGTAACCTGGAACCTAGAGAAGAACATAAGCTACTTGTCATCGAGGATATTTGTATTTAAAAGTTATGAAATACAAAATACACGCAAACTGCCGAACTGCTGCAGTTTTTAAAAGAAGAGTGAAAGAACACTATCTTTCAACTTCGTCATAGTTGCTTAGATACTCGTATTAATCTAGTGTTATTTATTTTTGAAGTATGTATGTATGTTTGTATGTATATTCTCATATTATTTGTTTTATTTTATTAAGTGATTTTTTTTGATTTTATGTACTTAAGTATTTTATTTTCTCTTTTACTCTTACACACGTTGTCTACATCTCTAAATCTACTCTCCTATCGCAGGTATGCTAGAAGAGATTTCATTGATAAATGATTTTATTTCTGTAAGTAGGTTTTTACAAACACTTTTACACGTCAATCATATTTTTATTTTAAACTAGGTGAGCGGCGTTTCCTATCTGACTACTCTGAGAAGAAAGGCCGAAACAAACTCAGAGGTCACAGTCTCTTTTAAAGTCCAGACAGAATCTTGGTCAGATCATGTGAAGGCTATGTAGATCGGTGTCTGAAATGGTCTTTTGAGGAAAGAACCACACAGATTGAGTGGACCTGTCCAGTCAGTGCACGCAAATGTCAGCAACCGTGCAGCTCAACTCAGAACTTAAGGACTTAGGAGCTCAACGATTCGACGAACAATACCAAAGAAATGACATTTGAGTAGGCCGCACAAGTTACTCAAACTGCCAGATCATGATTACACTAAGAGTAAAAATACAAAAAAAAAGCAATGACCAACATAGTTCTCACATTCACAATAGTTAAAAATAATAGCATAGGTAATACTTTACAAAGTAAATACTCTTGTCATAGTATATGTATATAAAATTCATTAATGTCAATGTGTATATAAAAATCCGGACATAATCATTGAGGATTGGTGTCTGAAATGGAATTTTGAGAAAAGAACCACACAGATTGAGTGGACCTGTCCAGACTGTGCACGCATTAGAAATAAGCATCACCTTTGTACCTATTATTCTGTTCTTTTCTTCTTATCTGTTTATATATGTGTGTACATAAATAGTTAAATAAATAGATGTCGCGGGCAACAGCAAGTAATTATAACTTTTTCGTTCGTCAATGTTAGCTTGTGGTCTTATCGCGAAAGAAAGGAGATGAACGTTTTTGTCTATCTAAGGAATTCACGGAACAACCAAAAACAAATTATTAGATATAATCGATTGTTTTTCACAATTTATTCGGAATGCGACGTTTTGTTTAAATTGTTCCCAAACCAGCATCGCACATAATACATTTCTAAACAAACTTCATAGCCATGTACTAGGGAAGCAAAAGATTGAAGATATTATAAACATGCAGACGGATTTTTGCTTCGATATCGCTGTCTAACCTAAATGTATTTAGCACAGTGTTCTGGAAACTGGGCTATTATAACATCAACGTTTCTAAAATTACTAAGCAAATTTCGTTACTCGATATTTTACGCATGAAAGAAAGTACCGGTGCCTACTATTTTACATGTAGTTTTGGTTTCCCAAGAAAGCGATTAACGTTTTCACAACGGCTGTCCAAATACAGAGCGTCTTCTGACTCCTTAATGTCAAGTACTAGTGAAAATGACAGATTTTCATGACGGCCGTTATAACAATAACGGAACCGCTTTCCATAAAACAAAAGCTATAGGGAACCATGGATATTCACAGGTTGGAAGTTGGTAATTTGAGGCTCAATACCTACATGCAAAGAGAAGATGACATGTCACTGTATCGGGCTTTTTAAGTACGGTTTTGCTAATTCTTTGTACCTATACAACGTGTAACAGAATAAAAGCAAGTCCAGTCCTGCAAGTAGTCAGTTCATAATCGACTACTGAATCGATTCCAGTAACTATTAATATAGGTTTTTTTTTTAATTTATGTGTTTTGCGATACTGACCGCCGATTGAGCCAAAGAAAATTAAATCTTATTACTATAAGCAATAAGACTCAATTTTAAATGCATAAACTAATGCTAGGATCAACACGATTTTCTTAATAATAATAGTTAGCTTTAAAAAAAAATGTTTTGGTTATTGTATTATGCTTTTAACTCTATACTCTAATTGGGGTGTATGAGGTCTTGCGTTAATTATGTTACACGTTGTATATAAACCTCCAGAGCGTATTTCAGCCATGGCAGCCAATCTCAACGGAGACTAGTCTTCGGCGCGGGAGATATTATAGTGCACAAGTGTATGCGCAGACACAGGTGCACTCTCTCTTCCCTCACTTTCATAGCCTAATGGGACGGCAATCCGAGACGGCCAGAGAGAGATCAGGCGCAGGACCAACAGCGACACGTGCGCACCGAGGCACGGGGGTATCACACCGCCATCTTCCAAACTCCGGGCTGTCACTAAGAAAGTTCTAACGGTAAAACCCAATATCACTTTGCCCGAACTGGCAATCGAACCCATGACCCCACGCTCAGCAGTCGCGCTTGCAACCACGAGACCAACGGGACAGTACAAGATATTTTCATGTTGTCAAATTTTACGTTTTAACATAGTCACTCTTTGTAGTGTATGTACGTAGTAACGGTATTAGGTTTCTCAGAAACTATCATGTATTAAGTTTAATCGGTTGACGGACACTGAACGAGACACAGTACTTAGAAGTTTTATTAATATTACGCCCATAGACGTTTCGAGTCCCTCAAAGTGTTAAACTATAAAGTATTTTTTCGCTTGGTATCCAAATGAAGAGATGTAGTTATCAGCGACTCTTCTGGAACTTTAGCCATCGTGAAGGCCTCAATGAAAACACGGCTAGCTACATACTTACTTCTAAGTAGATGTTTTTGACTACTAACTGTTGCTTACTTGAATTTACTAATTGTGTTAAAGTAAATATGTATACAAATTTCACTTAAGTTAATTATTTATCAAATTTAGAAACTAAGAGTTAAGCTATATAATATAAATATTTGACTATTGTCAACTTTTGTTTAATTTTTAATTTTATAAGACTATATTAGCTCATCGCGCCTGAAACACAGGACAGCCAAGTTCAGGCACGTAAGTCTTAGGTAAATAATTTACATTTAATCAAAACTGTACATTTTTTATGCCCTGTAATATTCTGAATAAAAATAATTATCATTATATTCAAAAAATATTATCATTATATTACTGCTACTAGCAATCTTACATTATTACTAATCACACAAATATCGTTGATACAGTATGCCAATTTGTTTTGAGTTTTAATATGGCCTCGATAAAGACTAATACTCAACATACATATCTCATCACAAAAATAGTTATTACTACATATATCTAAGAATGTTTTGACTAACATCTGGTTTATAAACAATTAACAAACTATCTATTTGTTTAATTACAGCATTATCGTGGTGGAAATATAGAATAACAGAGATTGAAAATATATAGCTGGTTCATTCATTCCAGGGAAAAAAACAAATGAGTAAAGCTTCGCATAAACTAACGTGGCATCTTGTTTGATCAACTGATTTTACGAATGCTGAAGAGATATAAGAATAAGGTGAATAATTAAGCAGAAGACCAAAAGTACTGGAAAGATTGTACGAACATCACTTGGCTTTTCCCGCCCAAGCTGTAAAATGCAACTGACAGGAATGTTAATATTTATTTCATCATACTATCTTATCAGCGGTTATCACAGCATTATACATTCAAATTGTGTTTTCATTGATCATAAAAATCAAAAAAAAACCTCATTGTTTAATTAATCATCTTCAAACTCAATCAGCTCTCATATTATGTCCAATATTATATCCGCAAATATCTTGCAGGAATCCGACTAATGCGCAGTATTATTGACAATTAAATTCTGGTTTTAGAAAACAATAAGTAATCATTTTTATATTAAGGTACATTTTCAGGACTAGGTACGCCCTGACAAAACATTTATTGCTTAAATCCTAAAGACTCACCAGCTCATCGTAGTAATTCGCAATATGCGAATATATCAGCGAATCGTAATCCATTGTCTCCTCCACACTTGCACTTACACACTCACGACAAACTAAACTTTCAATGAACGACCACAGCACAAGTTATCACTGTATTTTTATATTGAGGCTTTCTCAATGAAGGTGAATAGATGAATGGTTGAAATTGCGTATGTTCCCCGTGCGTTCCGTCGATATAAGACGCATTGGCCGACCCAACTGACGTACAAACGCCTGTAAAGCTAAATTAAGACCAAATTTTAAACACAAATCTTTGATGTTGGAGCGTATGTACAGAGATGTTGTTACCGTGTATGACTTGGGCGTATTGTTCGGAGATGTGATGTGATTGGAAGATGAATGGTAGGTAAAAATAAATTCATGTTGCGTTTAGAATGTGAATTTGTGTCTTTGATTTACGAATGCGATGTTTTTATGAAATATTTCGGCGTGTTGTTCGCTCGTTTGGAACAGTTGGTGATGTTTGTGTTTTGGCATCATAAAACATTTTTTCGTTTACTCATCAGTGCCAGATTATAATTTTAGTGGCTATAAATAACTGATTCAAGAAATGTATCCATCTTACATTTTGCAACTCAATATGCGCAACACATAACCTACCACACATTTTAAAAGTCTTACAAATTAAGCGGCAATTCCACTTTAACCGTTTATCTACATAACATTCTGCAACTAAAAATGCGTACGTATAAACTCACACATCTTTAAAAATCTGAGAATTTCAGCAGCAATACCACTTAAACTATTTACATAACAATCACAAGTTAACGGAAATAAATCGACACACCAAAACTCACCTTGTCACACTTCAACTACTCCACTGAATCCCACTCGAGGAGGAAGCGAGTTATAGCGTGTGCCCGACCCATGAGTTACTTCAAACATGTTGGACTGTTTTATAATTTCTACGGAAATTTTTATTCCGATTCATATTGTTAGGGCTCGAGTGCAACCCGCTTTGCCCGCTCTTAGTGGCTTTATTTATTTTTTAATTTACGTTCGTTTGGAAAAGTTGCGGTACGATTTATTCAGGAATAAAGCGGAAATAGAAAATGTCTTTTAAAAAATAAATTGTTTGTTTTGATTGCAGTTTGTGTTGAAATGTGGGTGGCGAACAATTTTAATGAAATGAGTGATTGTGCGGTTGTGCTATGCGTTTTAGAGACTATAATCGGTGGCTATATGCACATAGGATAAGCATCATTTTGTGAACATAATTTGTATAATTATTTATTTTAAGGGAAAGTGAAAACACCGGTAAAACTTTCATAGCCACAAAATATAAGGCCTACATTGATGTATAATTCAGCAATCACACAAAAAGGCTATCCTCTTTTATCAACATAATTTTAATTCCAGTCTGAAAATAGAAACCAAACCACACTTTATCAGTCCCGGGTTCAGCTAGATTGATAAGGCGATGAATATAACAAAGTACTGTTTGCTCTATAAAAAACTTTTTAAATTCCGACCTTAAAACCTACTACTGTGGGTACCAGACGTTTATTTATTATGGTATTCGGTACTTTTTCTCGTTATCTGTAATTACCTGTCCAGATTTATTGCGTGTTTCTGTATAAACGTTTACACACCGACTATGAAAAATTCTGTAATGTAGGAACCGCATGCGCAATAAAAATAAATAGCTTTAGTTTGCGTTGAATGCTATTCTAATAGATAACATCTAAACAACTGGGTTTTGAATATACGCGGCCAGAACTTTATCTGGATTCTTTCAGAGTTCAGGATTGATAGCTTGTTTAATAATTATGATTCGTTATGAAAGCTAGTCTAGATATTTTTGAACTGTGTTTCAGTTGCTCTGTCTAGGAATGTTTATTTGGGTTGTAAAATATTATTTTTGGCAGCAAAGTTATTAATCTATACATTTCGTGGATGACCTCAAAAGTAACACTTTTCTACGGTTACATTATTTTGCTGTTTGCATATTTCTTATGTGCAAATTGTGTTCACACATTACTACATTATGGCGTTCGTGTTTAACCACAACTCTGGGTCGCAATTGTTGTTTAATTGTAATACAAAGAACTACGTTCTGAAATACAATTACATCGTCGTTTTCTCGAAACCACGCAATACGACATCACAATTTCCCGGCCAGCTTAATAATACTAAAAGAATTATCACCCACATTTTCACGACCGCAAACTAGAAAAAATCTCAACCAAAACGCTGCGATGTATAAATGTATCCCAGATGCGGCGAAAAATGTATTATAACGATCTCAAATAGAGATAAATACAGAAGGTTCAGTAACAGTACCTACGTGAAAAGGTATTATAGGTACTAACATGGTTATTCATGCTTGTCCGAATATTTTCCAGCTCGAAGCCCGAATAATTTCGGGCTTGAATCTAAGCTCATCACGCGTCGACGTCGTCAATCAAAAATAGTCGAACGATCGCAAAACAAATATGAGAATGTACCTTACGAAAGAGACATTATGCAGATTCTGATCAAAACAAATGAATTGCGAAAGAACTTACAATCAACGCAATGCTTAAAGAAAATCCTATTTTAGCATACAATTTTGACATTGTGTAGGGCAAGGATCTAATATACAGTTTTCCTAATGTCAACGTCAGTTCCATGCAATGCACCTTGTGGTGAACCCTGTGGCAGATGTCAGTACGTCGTCTTCGAAGCTAACCACCCACATTGGTAACGGGTGGTTGGGTTACCGAAGCGAAAGGAATTTGCCTGCGATGGAATACTCGTTAACCGAAGTAAATTAATTTTGGGAACCAAGTTGCAAATTATGTACAAGCTGACAAATTTATAAATAAGTGCGTGATAAATAGTTTTTTTCATACTAAAATAGATTAATTAGGTATCTGTGGTATTATAATCTAAAGTTGAAAAGTGTCAAAAAATTTTATAATTTTCTAACAAATAAACGTTCAAGCTGCCTTTGCTTTGCTCAATTCTATCTGGGTTTTTTTTCATGTATGGATCTTTTCCTAATTTTAAAAGAGGTTAACCTTCTGCAAACGTTCCACCATATATGCCTGCCTATGCAACAAGCAAGACATTCGCAATATAAAACGCCCCGCTAAGCCGACGCTACATACCGCATCGTGGCAATTTATTGCACCGTGATCGCTGTATGCGGTCTGGCAACGCATCGTCCTGCCAGGCGGCGGCTTAGGAAGTTGTGGATGTGCGATTTTATAATCGCTGGGTTTAATCGGAAATGTGTAACGATCTTTATTGGATGTGGTTTGGCAGTAGGGGAAGCAAGAAGTTTGAAAATATTTTTGTTTTTTTTTTGTCCTGTGGAAATCAGTTCCTAGTTTTTAGATAGGTACTATGTTTTGTTTAGCTGAAAATGCATGCATCTTATTAGACCGGTCACACAATTCTTAGATCTTTGATATAAAAAGCTGGCCAAGTGCATGTCTGACTACGCACATTGACGGGTTACGTATTTGGAATGAATTTTTAGTGAACTAATAAAGCTGAGTCTTAAAATAATAATAAGTACAAGTATATAAAAAAAAATATATATTATATTTTAGTCGAAAAGTTTGTACCTACGCACAATATTGAAAGATTTACCATGTTATTTTAAGACCATTTCCAATTTTCTTAAATAGCTTTAATACTATTTATTTCCAAATTATAAAAAAAAATATTGTGACAAGGTACAGTTTGCAAAATTTGTTTTTATTTTTTATTATGTGCTCCCAAACGTAATCCCCTATTGAAGATTCATTTATTTACGTTAAACGGCCGTGTTTGTGTTACAGAAATACATAATGTGTATACATTTCAACTTAGTCGGTCCATTAGATTCGGAACAAATTGACAGACAGACAGACACTCGAGTGATCATATAAAGGTTCCGTTTTTAATTCGGACGTACGGAACCCTAAAACATGATAAGTTTAAATTTGAAGAAAATGTTATTGAGTTTTGTGTCATAAATGCATTCATTTCAAACTAGAGTAGAAAAAAACTAAAAAATTTTCGAGACTAACGATTCTTTACCGCTTTAAAGATGCGTTTACAATATCTCTTAATAGAAAGTGCTTCAGAAACAGTTTCAAAAAGGTAGTGTGAAAATCTTATCTTCCGTTCACAGATGCTATCTTTTAAGTCACACGTAAGTCTAAACGTGCGACATCCGCTCTAAACGCGTGGATGCGATATACAGTATTTAGACAGCCATTAAGGAAATGTTACGTAACGATATCTTATGCCCTAATCTTTTAATTTTACTACGATGGTGTAATTTGCTGTATCCGTTTGAGAATTAGTGGATGAATGAAGGATAGTGTCAAAATAGTGTGCTAATATATTAGTGTAATGTTATCGTTTTCATCTGTAAGTTTGCTATGATGGCGAATATGGGCAAGAGGGAAGAGGGAATCAAGATGAGGTTTGCCCAACTGTAAAACAAATACAAAACAAAACAGTATGATCGTGACGCAGTATTGTGACTCTGTAATAAATTACAGGCACACATTTTAACTTATAAATAAATAAAAATAAATAAATAAATATCGTCTGACATTGTACACAGCACCATCTAGTTCCAAGTTAAGCACTTAACACTTAAGGCTTGTGTTATGGATACCAGATGGTT
The DNA here is from genome assembly GCA_937001585.2 of Brachylomia viminalis. NCBI lineage: Eukaryota > Metazoa > Arthropoda > Insecta > Lepidoptera > Noctuidae > Brachylomia > Brachylomia viminalis. Next base: position 3,026,335 of record OW443302.2, on the reverse strand, counting down.
GATACACTACTTAAATACATATTTTTTTTTGTAAATACATACATATTATAAATATACATCCATGACTCGGGTACAAATGTCCATATTCATCATACAAACATTTGCCCCTACCGGGATTCGAACCCAGGACCATTTGGTTTCGCTGACTACACTTAGCCACTGTAGCCACTACACCAAACGTGTCGTCGTATATCTAGGTAATCTATAGTGACGATGGTCACACGAGTCTTATAATATATACGCCTCACTCGGATAGCCCTGTGTGTCCCTATAAACACCCAAACGTGGTAACCACCCCCCCCCCCCCCCCATTAAATGGGCCGTTATATTGTTTACAAACATTAAAAATTACTTATTTCACCAAACCAATCAAAAATACCACCTTCATTGTTTCCTAAATCCGGTCACACGCATGACCTGTTGCAGTAACAGCTGGATCCATTCCAGTGTTTAAGTGAAATATAGTCAAATAAAATCATTGTAGTTATCATTTACATTTTTCAATTCGCAACCATTCGGTGCCAAGTGTGCGTAGGAACTGAATTGAATTCTTAAAGCGGTTTTTAAACAAGGATATTACGTGTTTTGTATTGTTGTGGTGAGAAATAGCGTTTGGAGCTTGGAGTTTTGTTTTCTTTGTATGGAAATGTGAGTGCGATTTCCGTTGCTTGTTCAACGCCATTATTTTGATTTTCTAATTTTTGATCTTAGCAGTTTTGTGTTTCCAGTAAATAATAATAGTGTGCTGTTTAATTGTTGATCTTCGGATATAAGAGATGAGCGTCGACATTTTGATAACTAAAATATACACGGTTACATTCTTGACCGTGCAGTGCATGCTTTCAAGAACCAACCAAAAACCTGGCGTGGCTTTATTATTTCTAGACTAGAGTGATTTCTTTATACACCAGTTGCAACCACCAGAATCACCACTATGTCATCAGGTCATGTCATGTCATCAGGTCATGTGTTGACCAGAATCATCACCATGTCTAATTTCAGCCAAAACAGGCCAACTGCAGGGACTAAGCCCACAAGAATCTCCAGATGATACAGGTTTAGTTGGGTACTACATTTAGACCGCCTAGTCAGTGGGACGTTAGTTCTCTGAAAATCCCACAAATAGTAAACGTTGCGTGTGAAACATCACTCAAAAACCTCTCACACTATTACAAGGATTGAATTCAACAACATTTTTAAACAGCTGTAATTCGTGTAGCTTTGCGGTGTGAAAATTGTTGCCTTTTTATTTGACGGTTTACGAGTGGAGTCAGCACGAATATTAAGGCTTTGTAAGTGAAAATTTTATTGTTAGGCTGTGTCGTTATTTCGCGGAATTCAGTGATGGTCGTTTGTGGTTTTTATGCTGTTTAATATAAAAGATGGAAAACGAAAGCCAAATAGAGAAAATTAACTTTTAATCGGACACATTGTTATATTTCACACAATGTTTACTAGATGGAGCTGGTTGTAAATTCTATAAAAAAAGTGGCAAACCAATTGAAAAAATTAAGTGAAAAAAATACAGTTTCTCTTGAGTGGTACCGAAAATGTGAGTGTTGATTGGGTAATTTTTTTATAATTTGAGTAAATTTCTATAATTTGGGTAATTTTTTGTAATTTGGGTAATTTCTAATAATCTGGGTACTTTTTCATACTATGTAGATATAATTGTATCCATAACATAATATACCTTTATGTCTGTATTCCCCAATGGGTAAAGCAGAGGTGCAGCCACTTTTTGTACAATTTTATACCTATGTATTATTTTATTTTAGTGTGTCATAAATTTCTATATACAGAGCTTTGTGTGTGGCACTCCTTTGATTTAAATTCTCATGACTTATGGTGCCGAACGAATATAAAAGAAAGTGTTTCATGATACTGTAATAGATGCAGTTATTTATGGGCTACAGATTGTTTGATATGGTGAAAGTGAAGAATGGTTTAGATTCGTTGTTGTTTGTGAAGGCCCGATGTTGTTTGCACTTACATAAACGAGTTTGTGGTTCTACGGTCAGGCAGCTTGATGGTATCTGACCAATCCGTCTGCCAAATGTGATGATTAAAGTATCAACGGTATCTGCCAAATGTGATGATTAAAGTATGATGGGTATCTGCCAAAAGTGATGACTATAGTATGATGGGTATCTGCCAAATGTGATGATTAAAGTATGATGGGTATCTGCCAAATGTGATGATTAAAGTATGATGGGTATCTGCCAAAAGTGATGACTATAGTATGATGGGTATCTGCCAAATGTGATGATTAAAGTATGATGGGTATCTGCCAAATGTGATGATTAAAGTATGATGGGTATCTGCCAAAAGTGATGATTAAAGTATGATGGGTATCTGCTAAATGTGATGATTAAAGTATGATGGGTATCAGCCAAAAGTGATGATTAAAGTATGATGGGTATCTGCCAAAAGTGATGATTAAAGTATGATGGGTATCTGCCAAAAGTGATGATTAAAGTATGATGGGTATCTGCCAAAAGTGATGATTAAAGTATGATGGGTATCTGCCAAATGTGATGATTAAAGTATGATGGGTATCTGCCAAATGTGATGATTAAAGTATGATGGGTATCTGCCAAATGTGATGATTAAAGTATGATGGGTATCTGCCAAATGTGATGATTAAAGTATGATGGGTATCTGCCAAATGTGATGATTAAAGTATGATGGGTATCTGCCAAATGTGATGATTAAAGTATGATGGGTATCTGCCAAATGTGATGATTAAAGTATGATGGGTATCTGCCAAATGTGATGATTAAAGTATGATGGGTATCTGCCAAATGTGATGATTAAAGTATGATGGGTACCTATTATATATTACTAGTCTTTGTCCGCGGCTTCACTCGCGTGAAGGTCGGCAAAAAGTATCCTATGTTCGAATCCGTTCAGCCGTTTTTGCGTGATTGAGAGAATATTAGTAGGATTAACGGTAGGTACTTGAGAGACAAGAAGTGAATGGTGAAATATTATTAAACGTTCAAATAAACATGTTTCTATGACCTTTTGATATCCATTAAATCCTTCCAGAATCTTCTACGGCCCAAATAGACATTAACAAACGGTCCACGTATGTATGTATGTGTTTGCTTGTTTTTTGCAAAACTTCACGTACACAAATAGCATATGTAGGTATGTCTGACTATGTTCCCGAGTCAATCCCTTAGAGATGGCCCCGAGCTTCCGACTTAAATTTACCTATGAAAATATTATACGCTATTTTCTATGTGCTGGGAAAATAGGTTCTGTGGCGGAGTGATAGGCTTAGCATGGTTAGTTGGGATGCATGAAAAATTTTTATGGCAGGTGTGTAATGACGATGTACGAGCAATGGGCAGCTCGCCGTCCGATTAGGACCAGGCCCGGGTTGACGGCTCGTTGTGTTGCACGCGTGCCTCAATGAGATGTCAGCACCAATGACGGGGTCCGCTAGGGCCGATGCCTGCCAGGGTTGCGGGAAAGTCTGAAAGGGTTACCGTAGCCCCTGGCACAGGCAACTGCAGGAACACGGGTGGGTTTTGAATCTGACACGCCCTCCCGCTCCGCCCAGAGCGGGAGAAGTTATTTGACGATTTACCACCAACAAAAAAAAAAGAATGGATCACAAATAATGATAAAATGAATGTATTCAGAATACGGTAAACCATTTTAAAAGAGTAACTTTGGAGTTTTTTAGCCATTCCTCCCCATACGAAACTAACCTTTTGGAAGGGGTAACTAGAATCAATTCTATTTTTTTGTGAATTGTGACGTTCAAAAGTGCATTTTATGTGCCTACTTGAAATCAATTTGACTTTGACTTTGAATGACCCTATTAGACGATTTTAAAGTGTTTTATTATTTCATGTATCAATATAAACCCTATTTATAGTATCTCCCAACCTTTAATCTCTTTTATTCTCAAACATCACATTATACATGTCGTTTCATCTACTTTAAAAAGATTTACAAAACTGTAGCTATGATAATATATAGCCCAACAGTCCCCAAATATAGCTAATGAGAACTAATAACTATAAATTGTGGTCTATTTTTGTAGAAACTCGAAGAAAGTATAAATAAATGATGACTCGAATGGTCGAGGAGGAGCTTCCAGATATTGGGTCGCGGGTTGATTCCCGTTTCGGAAGTTTTTTAAGGTCATGTTAATAACTAACTAGAAGTTTGTTTACGTAAATATTTGTTTGTTTTTAACTTATGTGTGCGAAAAATCTTATGTAGGTAAGTATTAGTTATTGAGTAAACCGTACACAATAAAGACAAACTTTTATATATACATATATTAATAAAACAGTTGGAGACAGAGAGACTTGATTTTGTTTTTAATTTTTTATTCAAAATCTTTTCTAACAATTACAATACATTAAGTCTGACAAACTGCATAATAGTTTCTCAAAGATGCTTAAATAAATGTTCATTATTGTCTGAGTAGTTTAAAACTCATCGTTTCGAGAAAATACATAAAATATGTCCTTGTTGAAGTTTTGCAGAACCATGAAGTGGTTTTATAGTAACATTTTAATGTAATGTAACGCTTTGACATTTATTTTAACTCTACTTCAAAAGATTTTGTGGTCGTTAACTAAATAGCGTCGAATTTTAATTGGCTCATAAATTATTTCCTATGAAACGTCAAAAAAGAATTCTTCTCTTTTTTTCTCTTCTTACTAAATCTCGTTTTATTTACTGTACTTGATACCTATGGACACTTGTAGGTACTGTAGAGATTTTAGCCTGCATGGTCGCATGCAACCCTCCACGAGTGTTTTATAACTTAATGGCATGTATGATGATATGAACACTATTTCATATTTATAAGAATAGAAAAAAATTGTTGAGACTCAGCTTGAACATTTATGAGAACTGACAACCCCCGTCAGGGTGTAAAAATAGAAATATAAATTATCCCTAGGTTAATTAAGAGATTATTTATTATTGCTTGAGTACCTACCGTTTTCAATATTTTTGTTGGTAGGTATATTGGCGTGTGGTAGCTGACATATGGCAAATAATTTAATTTAATGTGTTGAGGTTCGTAATGTTAATTACTTACTACTGTATAGAATTCCGTTCTTCTAACTGAACAGACAGTTGTGCTGCTGGGGAGTTTGTTGCGCCACTTCTTCTTCCCAGCTAAAGCACTAGGAAGTGGTGAAGGGCGGGCGTGGTAATCTTGACGTTCAAAAAGTGCTGATCCTCAGCCTAGTTTCAATAAATAACTTTTGATTTTGAATTTGATTAATATCTAATACGCCTTTCATTTGATCGTCCCGGTACTGTTGGTGCGCGCTTCCAGTACCTACTTATACAAAATCTCCAATAAAAAAACAGCCAAACTATTTTAACACCACAAAAGATACGGAGCGAGCAGCACACCGTGTTCACGTCCATATTATAAACAGAAGGGAAAAGTTAAACAAAAAATGTTTATCCCGAAATTTTCTCCATAAATCATTGGCTGCGGTAAATTTTTATCTCAACGATTTATTCTACCTACTTTCGGGTATAGGGAATATTTTACGCGACTTAAAATATATAATAATACGGGAAGGGACGCGTGTCTGTCTTTTCTGGGGTGCGCATTATATTATAAACTAAAAACTATAAAATATATCCGTTTGTGCGTATGTTCGCTAGAGTTTATATGAAATCTAGGATTGGGATGTTAAAAAAGGCAAGCAAAAAAAAAAATGGCTTTCTTTTATTTGTATCTAGATTTTAATAGCGATTTCAGACGCGAACATGTACTTACTTATTGATAGGTACCATAAAACGATAACTACAAATGCACCTAAAGACTAAAAAAATGCTTCGAAATTGTTAAAAGCTTTCACACTAAAGAAAATGTAATGTAGTTGCAATTGTGTGAAACCACGTAATTACACCGACTATAAAAGGAGTGCCAAAATTGTGCCGCGCAATAAGCACGCCTTAGTTCTACCATTTCGCAGTTAGTGTGCACTGTTCTTAATATTCTTTAGCGCATTGAACATTTCCCATGGTACTGTGTGTTCTTTTCGTTGTTTCATCAGCTTTACAAAACCAACTTTCCATTGAAAATGATTCAAAAACAACACTCGGTGTTCCCGCTACAGACAACCATGTAACTGACTGGCTGAATTGAATTGTCTTCTATGGCATGGGTACAATCACCATTACTTCCATATACTCCCAAATACGGAGCAAATTTTTTCTATACAAAATTTCACGAACGTCGCCGGGGACCCCGACATACTTACACTACGCGGCATAATGCGAAAACGGCCGCACGCGCCCGATGTGTTAACCTCATTATTTATGTATACTGTTATGGGCTCAAAATTTCTTACGCTTGAATTATTTAATCTGCTTTTCCATTACGGTTTCGCTAAAATGACACAATTTATATTCAGAGAGGACGCTCAGAACTCAAGAGTATGAACTCTATGGAAAGATTAGGGATGAGATCAAAAATTAAAATACGTTACGTTCGCGTATCGTTTGCGTTTCGTCTCGGGTTATGAGGATCATTCGCGAGCGTGTGAATGGAATGACGCGTGATAATCATAAAATAATGTTGGAATGAGTCTGATCTTCTAGCCGAATATGAGTTTTCGTCTACAGCTACATATATTCGATTCAAGATGAAGAATATTGTCGAAGAGATCGCCTTGAGGCATAAATATGACCGTCCGTTGTTCAAAATTTATCAAAACTTAGTCCTCATCTGTAGGTTTCATATGTACAGTACTTACATGCATTCAACGAAGAGTCAAATAAATAACTATAAGCTGGCACTTTAGCTAGGAGAAACACATTTTTATCACATAAGCAAGAAGTCAGGGTTCAATCACTGACCAATGATCATACTATACATATTGAACTTACCCAAGCAACCATATAAAATTCTTACAGCACTCACAGAAATAACCTAAAACAGCTCAAAAACGTCTATTGTAAAGTGCACTGTATAACCAGTTAACGGGCCACTTCACGCGTTGACATCAGAACAGCTGAGATGTTACGTCACAACACAGCACAAAGCGTCAGCAGAGCATTGTTGGTTAAAATCACAAAAGCACGTCTACTGTACAATAGAATTTACTGTTAATTAGCATTTTCGACGAAAGAGCAAAGATTTTCGTAGTAAAATTATCGTGTTTTATTAGACCATCAGCTGTCTTCGTTACCTCTTTTTATTTATCACTGGCTCTTTTATTTTGCTTTTATCTTGGCGCGAAAATACAAAGTATGTATGACATACCTACTACAGTACTACTAGAGGTATATAATAGTCCATAGTCCTAAAAGATGAAAATCTGTCCTATCAGCAACTTTTTAATAATTTTATTCTTATTACATTCGGTTTGCGTCTTCCTACTTCCAAATAGAAATTGACTCAACAAACGATTCTCTAGAGAAATCAATCTCTTGAACATTAAATTCTCCGATAATACCCACCAATTAATTACTGGCCTTTCAATAAAATTTTCATTTTATCCGTTCGACCTCGTCGTATAAAAGACTAACCTACAGCCGAAAATTATTTTTATCAACATTTATTTTTCATATTTTTTAATCCATTAACATGACGGCCTGTCAAAATTGTGCATGCATAATATCATAAAGGTTTCACGTCGTAGTGAGGGTAGGTGTGATATTACCATATATCTCACTCACCGCGGCCCGGGTCGGGGAGGGCACATGTGCGCCCTGCCACCTTTTTATAACGCGCATATTTAAGGGTTCAGGAAAATAGGGGGTCTATCGGTTGTCTAAAGAATATTGGGAGTGTTAGCAGGTTATTCTGAAAATGAATGGGGTGCTAGCTGTGCCCGTGATTGTGTCTGCTTGTGTTTATTTTTATTTTCCTTGAATGTAATGTAGTTTATAATATGCTTTTCTCAAACATGCTTGGAAATTTGAGCATTATTTTGACAACCTTCTTCGGGATAAATCGAAATTGCTGTACTGGACAATTACATGCGAGCAGCGGCCGGCAAAAGTTGTATGAAAATCCATATCTGTTGTGGTTTAGCGGCCAAATAAATTACATAGTAAACCTTATATCTATCGTGTAATTTAAAAATGGAACGATCTTTTACTCCGAAACATGGTAACCAAGGAGGTAACTTATCAAAGGTTTTGTTTAAATTTCGAGCTGGCTTGCAAATAGAAAGCTGTTTATTGGAAAAAAAAAACAAATTAACACTTTAACGCGGGAAAAATTATCGTTGTTCATTGTTCGTCATTGATTTAAAAAGTAATTGTATTTTAATTTCCGCGCATTATTTAAGAAAAGTACTATACAAGCTTTGGCCACAACTAGGCATTGATGGACTTACGTATGTGTGCATCGGCTTTATTGCTGGCCGCTGCAGTAATGTACTATTTCTAAACCCTTGCCTTGTGTAAAATTGATTAAAACCAAAATGTACAATACTAACTGCTGTTGCACTGAACAAAATAAAAATTCATGCGTGTTTAAGTGCAAATGCACAGTTTATGCGATTTATAATAAAGTACTGCGCTCGTCGCTCTAACATAAAAAATAATGACATTGATCATTCAGTGCGAAAGCTTTTCTAGCGATGTATTCTATATATAATATACATTAGGGTACTAGGCATTTGATCATAATATATTATAGCTATGAACCCCAAGTGTTTGTTTTAATGTAGGTATCCGTTTTAATTCCACAACTTAGAGTAATTTGACCTAACTCACGTTTATACTAAACTCATTATACGCTACGTACCTACGTATAACTCGTGATACAATTTATTCCCTTAAATAAAATTAACTTAGACGGAGGCTGAATACTGAATAGTGGTTAATTTAACATCTCGGCTTAAAATATAACACGAAACAATTGCTTTTGTTCAATTTGAATATTATACCTTTGTTATTTTAGCTAAATAAGGATATACATTTAGGATGAAAGTAAGAGTTTCTAGAAAGATTTAATGGTTTTTCTTAAACCATTAAATCTTTCATAATATTATTATGTAAAGATCGTAGCAGGTGGCATTCTGTAAGTTCTACCTATCCCCATATGAAGGAGGCGTGAGTTTATGTATGTGAGTCTAAAAAAACCATGTATTTTGTATTTGAAACTCGTTTACATAAAATATAGCTTTTATTTGACTTGTCTAGGTCGGCAATTTTTGTTTATTTTTTACTCTCTCTGAAAGGTCATGATTAATGCGGGCTTACACGTACTCGTTTTGACTCATCCAAGTAAGAAATTAAAAATCAAATTTGTACAAAAAGAATATAATTTCCTATAATCAATTACAATGATACTGTCACAAATACTAGAAGAACCTCTAATTACGCAACATAATTCCCAGTATTAGATTGTAACTAAAACCTCTACTACGCTACACGATATTTTGGGCCCGATATTTAGGTGATGTATTTTCTTAATAAGGACTCTTCCTCCCTTTCTTTTATCACACCATCCCGATTTAGGGAAAGGGTCCATAAGTATCGCGTAATGTAAAAAAGTCTATGATCAAATGTACGGTGCTAAAAGGATCTTCTAATGCTCGAATGACGTTGGCAAGGGAGCGCTGTTGGTAAACATTTGTGCAATTATTTTGTAAATTATCACTTGAAACTTCAAATGTATTCAAAAACCAAGATGGCGGCGTTGGTTCTGATTTTGGCTACGCGCCAAAATAACTTTGTAGCGCTATATGAACGTGGACTAATCAAAAGGAGTTTGTAAGAATCGAAGCAGGTGGCATTCTGTACCTCTATGAGAGTAAGGTTAGAGATTATGTATTTTAATTTGTACACATCAGTTTTTTAAATAACACTATTACTTACCCCTGGTAGTGTCCTTTTCTCATGTAGAGCCGTTTGAGCGCTGGATGCGCTCTCCGGATTAAAGTATGTTAAAAATGCACACCCTGTAACAAAAAAAGAACCATTATTATTAACGTGGAAATATTATGAAAAATAAATACCTACGATAATGCGATTATTTCTACTTTAAAGTAAAATGGAAGACTAGCTTTTGTCCACGGTTTCATAACGCATTACCGGGATAAAAAGTGTTCCACCTAGAACATGGTATATCTTTTTTTTTGATGTTTGTAAATCATCAAATAACTTCTACCGCTCTGGGCGGAGCGGGAGGGCGTGTCAGACTCCTACTGACTAAAACCCACCCGTGTACTTTCAGTTGCCTGTGCCGGGGGCCACGGTAACCCTTTCGGACTTTCCCGCAACCCTGGCAGGCACCGGCCCTAGCAGACCCCGTCATTGGTGCTGACATCTATTTGAGGCGCGCGTGGAACACAACGCGCCATCGAGCTGGGCCTTGTCCTTAACGGACGGTGAGCTCCGCAAGCCCGCTCCTACGGTGGCCGGGAATCAGCTTGGGATTCCCAACGCGTCTCCTGCGGCGACTAGGGGTGTGAGGGCGCGAATTTTGCCTCTCCCTTACGCGTTGCGCTACTTATTTCGCGAACATTACTGCTTCGCAGAAGGTGATGACGGCTTCCCATGCCCTCTCGCTCCGTACCATGGCTTGGACCAGGGCCGGACGCGAGTAATCGCCATCGCCAATCGCCTGCACGAGGAGAACATGGTATACCTGCGTGCCAAATCTCATCCACATTCAAAACGCAACAGACAGACAGACACGCTACATTCAGGCAGATATATTCACATTTATAATATTAGTATGGAAGAAGGGAAATCAAATGACACCCAATAGTTTTGCAGTAGCAGTAGTACCGCTCCTTGTGGAAGAGTTTATTCAGAAAAGTTATATATAGGTACCTTTGTCTATTTGTGTTGATAAGTAGCATTAAAATTACACATCAAACTTTTTAGAAAAAGTTTGAACGGACGTGACCTGCCATTACTAACCTGTTGAAGCATTATTCAGACAGACAATCGATTGGTAGGTACTTCATCAAACTTTTATTCAATATTTCTGTCAAATAAATACAACAAAAAATACAGTGAATAATTATTCATTACATACACAGCGATTACAATTATTTATTTATTATTATTAAGGCACATCAACAACACAAACACAAACATTTACAAATAAAAGAGAACAGAGACATGGACTAGTGAATAATTATGATCTTAAACTTGTTCCAAACTAAAACATATTCTCCGACGTAAACTAATACACCTGCCTGTAATCAAGCCAACATCATCATCGAATTAGCAATAATTCAGTATCCTGACAGTTAATTATAATTGCCGCTGTTCATTATATTGTTGACACGCTGTGTACGGATCGGAGGTAAGGTGTGCCACAGTGTAAGTAGCTGTTTTCAGTAGAACAATATAAGTAGTTGGGCAAATCTATCATGCACAGGTTTCGGTACGAGGTATGAATTAATTTTCAACTCCAGGGCGAGGCTGGATAAAACTATAATTGCATAACACACTAACAATAGGAATTGCTTTCATTTTGACAGTTCAACAACATTCATTGCGTTATTTACGTTGTTGAGCAGACAAATTTTTCGAACATATGAAGCAATGGATTAGCAATATTCTTCAAAACGATTCAGATTGTCATCGATAGTGTGTTATGCAATTAGGGTACTGTAACTAAGAATAAATTGGAAAAATCGAACATCACCAATATAGCAACGTTCTGTTAGACTACATTTTAGAAAGTGCCAGCTTTGTTTTGCGATGTGTTTAAAGAACATACAGAAAATCAATCATCATTCTGTATCATAATTTTGTTAGCCGTAAGTTATTACTACATTTAAGAAAGTGCAATCTTCGTTTTCTGATTCATCTAGCACCGGAGAGCAATGAAGTAGCTTATTTGATTGAATGCCGTCAAATCCTAATTCAGTATTCTTACAAGGCAGATTCGGAAGCCTTTATCTATGTTTTGGCTGATAATGATGATTTTGATAAGGCCGAAATATTCCACTCAAAGACTAGTGTATCCTTCAATTGAGATTTATCTCCAAGGCAACTGCAACATTTACACGACACCCGATAACCAGCTTAACGTTATCTCCGTCAACAAAACAAACACAATAAAAAATTAAAATTCCGCTGCAGTTTGTCGCGTCGAAAATGCCAGCTGATATGTGTTCGGATTATAGTCGGAGCGTAGCTTTATTTGTAGGCGACGTTGTTGGTCGAATAGGAATGAACCGATCGTATTATTGACGGCCCGTTGGGCGTAAGTGCAACGTGCTGATGTGCCTGAAGTTGAGGTGTTGGAGTGGTGGGTAGTGATACAATTATTATATGTTGGGTGTTTCTTGAGCTGCAATAATAGGGCTGGAATAAATTAAAAGTGAAATTAAATAAATAAGTTATGCGCGTTGGAATCTGTTAGTAGATACAAGGAGAACTTCGTAGTGTGCAATTTTCGAATCAAAGCAAACAAAATAATCTTTTTATGAATTTTGAGCTGAAAAATGAATTATTAATGTTTTTTTTTTTTTTAACGTTGCCCCGCACTAGGAATTTCTCCTGTATCGTGGGTGCGTTTACAAACATTTAAACTCACATACACAAACAGCCAGACCCGGAGCAACTACTTGCAGGTCATACAAATATTTGTTCCGTGCGGGGATCGAACCCGCGACACGTAACTTAAATGTATGTTAAATAGAGAATTATTGCAGTGTGGCAAGATTTATCCAGAAAAATTCGTGGTTGTAAAACAGGGATAGGTCCGAGATTACCTACAGCTGAACTGTTTAATTTCGTGAAAACAAAAACTGTACCTACAGAGAAGACTGACAACTCTCAGTAGGTTGAAAGGCGCCACGAAAAGAAACATATTTTCAGCAAACAAGGACCTATTAATTTTATTTTAAAATATCACAACATCTTCCTAATTTCTACCGAGTCCATACTAAGAACAAGTACCGTCTACAAAAAAAAAATAACAAAAGAAGCCCGGTGATAACACAAGCGTCACTTAATAATTTTGCGAGTCTCCTCCGTCGGGGGACGTAGAAAATCGTACTGTCATGTAGCGTGTCCCGGCCATTTGTCTGTGTCACATTTTAAAAGGGCAGACTGCAGAAGTTCTATGTGCATTTATATAGTAATGGACTTTTATGTCTGTGGGGTAAATAGGTTTAAATAAATATAGCAAGATTCTGCCCGTGGCTTTGCTCGCGTTTATTTAGAATTTAACAATCGATTCGGTTTGTACTCTGTTTAGCCGTTGCACTCATGGGCTCAGAACAGTACTTTTTTTCTGTATGAAAGGTGGGTGGGTATTTTTTTCTGTATCCCTGACAACGTATATGCAAAATGTCATCATTATAGGTTCAGCGGCTTAGCGCGTGAAAAGATATCAAGCAAACTAACTTACTTTCGGATCTATAAGATTATTTAAATAAAAAATAAACTCTTAAGAGCGTTTATACCTTATGAGTGGCAACGTCGCAATTTAGTGTCATATTTCGTGGTTTTCAATTTTTATCATTTAATCGGAGCTATATTTTAAAAATCTGTTTAATTAACTTTTTAGAATTACGTGAAAGTGTTTAAAAAGTAAGTAACCGTAATACTTACAGTTATTTTACAATGAAAATAACGCCCTGCAAGTTTCCAATGTATTATTTGCATATAAATAGAACTGTAAACGCAACGATTTCTTACCTTTTACACAGTTTTCACATAATTCTAAAAAGTTAATTAAACAGATTTTTAAAATATAGCTCCGATTAAATGATAAAAATTGAAAACCACGAAATATGACACTCAATTGCGACGTTGCCACTCATAAGGTATAAACGCTCTTAAACTACAATTGGCGTCATCTATTATCATAAGAACATTATTGTTGTATTCCTCGGGAACAGTATTTTTTTCGGGTTGAAAGTTACCTTATGTCTGTTTCTGTACCCCTGACAACGTATAAGCAAAATTTTAGAAAGATCGGTTCAGTAGTTTAGGCGTGAAAAGGTAACAAACAAACTTAATTTCGCATTTAGGTATAATATTAAGTTAGGATACGACCCTGTTACTGTCGACTGCAGGACAAATGCCTCTTCTCATATAGAGAAGGCACGAGCATTAATAACCACGCTTGCGTAAGGCGGATTGGTGTATATTTCAATAAATTACATTCAGCAAAAAAAAGGGGCTCATGGCAAAACTATAACAGCCGCACGGGTTGATCAAAGGTTAAGCTACGCTTGCCGCGGTTGGTTCGTGAAGGGTGACCATCTTTTTTTTTTTTTTTTTGATACATACCAAGACCCTCCGTGCCTCGGAAAGCACGTTAAGCCGTTGGTCCCGGCTGTCATTCATGGATCTTTGACAGTAGTTACGGGTAGCCAGAAACCCAAAAATCTGACAATCAGTCTTACCAAGGGGTATCGTATTACCCAGTAACTGGGTTGTGGAGGTCGGATAAGCAGTCGCTCCATGTAAAATACTGGTATTCAGCTGTATCCGATTAGACTGGAAGCCGACACCAGCACAGTTGGGAAAATGTTAGGTAGATTGACATTCAGCAAAATAAAATACCTCATGTAAAAATGTTTAAATTGAGTATTCAATCGAAATTTCCTGAATAATTATTCCGTGTCAGCATATTTTTTTTTTTTCGGGGAACACGTACTTATTAATAGAATGTACGTTTATGCTATTTGGCCGTTAGCTCATCAAGTTTCAAACTGGATTATTTTGTAGTCAAACAAAAAGTTTATGTGCATTCCAGATCCATGCCAATAACACTAAATTTTTACCTCAGATTGTGATCTCAAGTGTACATGCACGTCTTTCTATGTTGTTCTCCCATGTATAGTTTCAATTTGAATGATGTAACCAATAATTTGATTTATAAGAGTTACCATGGAGTTTCTTGCCCGTTCGTCTCCATCGAATCGAAACCTACTACGCTTTGGAATGGGCAACTAGCACAACTTTTTTGACTGCCCGCCTCCTTGACAGTCCAAAAGTACTTGTGGTTTTATTAAAATAAATGCTTCGAGTTTTTATTTCAGTTTGAGTTCACCTATAAATAATTTCACCCTTTCTTCAAATGGAATTCGTAAGATGTAAAGTTTTATTTCTGGTATGCAAGCAAATATTCCATTTCTAGGTTTAAAGCAAAGTCCTTTACAAAATAGCACAATAAAACCCAACAGTTAAATCCAATAAGTACCCCTTTAATTGAACGGGCAGAGTCCCCAAAATTAACACCTAATAAGGAACCCCGAACAGCTCCATTACACAAATAATCTCGACTTCACGGTTTCTTTACTCAAATAATCCTACCCTCTACCCAAACATTAACAAATAGACACAATTCAACCCTACAGTTAATACACAAGATAATTAACCTGCCGGTCCAAAAACGGGATATTTCTTCTCGAAAATAAACGAAAGGCTAACTTGGAGCTTTAAAAATTATGACTTGGCAACATCGAATGGACCGGAAATGTATAGGCGCAGGAAATGAACCCGTTAGCGCAATCCAAGATGGCTGCTCGGAAGCTGGCCAGCCGATTTATTCGTGTTGCTGGACCATAGCAGATGAAATGCTCCATTATGACGTATCGTAATGTGTTGCAACGCTTTTAGAGGGTTAACTGTGACTTATTATATCTGTTGATATAGATTTACGATGGGTTTGGGATTAAAGTTAGTTGTGGGTGTTTAAGGTATCCGCTGTTGCTGGAGTTCTTGATTTGGTGCGACTATTTTGTTGGCGTTTGATTTATGCCGTAGCTTAGTAACCTGCATGGATCCTTGAGATATATCCTATACAGTTTCTTTTTTCTTAGGGTATTGCAATTAGAATGTTTGGAAGAAGACTGTAATGAATGTTCATCTTCATAGCGTTTGAAGCAATTTCGAGAGTAAAAATGAATGCAAAAGTGAGAAAAAAAATGGATAGAAACGCTTTAAAGTAGTTAGAAGTCTAAATCGAAAAGCTATTTCATTTTTAGGATGGGAACCACCGTTTCTATTGTTCTTTCTATCTCAATGTATTAGATTACACCATGCAATTTTAAACTATTCAGGTTTATAATATTAGAATCTAGGAGAGATCCAATTATCGGCAAACGATGTATCTTATGCCAATCTTGTAACTAAACCCTTTCATAGTCCTAATCGTGTCAAACTAATAGCCAAGCCTGTCCATATCTTGTTTATGTAACTTGAACCCTAACACAATATAATACAGCACAGTCTGAGGTGTATTCGCTGGTTGTTAGCGACGAAATGCAATTGACAGCTGTTAGGTGACACGTGCTAGAGAGGCAGTCAATCACTTGTTAGATAGTATTTCAAGATTTCGAAAACATTTTTGTAGTTCCACTGCTTCAATTAAATATTTTTTAAACAAAGCGAGATTAAGGCCCACTTGAATCACGAATCACTAAATACGTTTAGCACTAAACGATTTTAAAACATCGTTTTGTTTCTGTGCTGCAGGTGGGCCTAATATTGTTGATTTTCAACAATTAATTTCAAGGACTAGATGATTAGAACATTAATGAAGTTCCGATCTTAAAATATGCCATTGTGGTACATAATTATGTGGTTAAGAAATCAACGATTGATATTAGTTTCATAATTTCGTCGCACAGTACTTGGTACTTACTCGTAAATACTAATTATAAAAAGATAAGAAATTCTTTGTTAGAAATGTTTGGTGAGAATCTGCCCAACAATAATAATTGAATATTTTTGTTACGTTTGTCAATTAATTAAAATAAACAAAAATGGTCGCTATGAGGAAATACCTCAAAACTTTTGCAATTCATTCTCTCTCCTAAAATTAGCTCTGCCACCCCACATCCCAAAAATATTAACACGATTTCTGCAGCAGAAACCTGACACGGTTTTGAATATCATTCCATTAGTTGAGCGGCTTAGAACAAATGAGACTGTTTTGTTTGATCAACCACAAAGCTTTGCAGCTACGATATAATTGTCTTGTTTTAATGTTGGACTTGCACGTGTTCAAATTTTATTAGGTAAGTAAGTAGATAATTTCCAAAGGATTGTTGGATTTTATCGGCGTTTGTGGTTGAAAATTAAGTTTAGAACCTAATTTTTGTGTGGTTTCAGAATCTGACAAGGCAAACGGTTCGTGATTCATAATGTCTGTCTTAAGTGTCTGATGATCACTACCATAAATACATATATAGTTTTAAAGCCTATATTGTCCCACTGCTGGGCAAAGGGTTCCTCCATACTTTTCCATTCATCTTTGTCTGGTGCCTTTTCTGTCCAATCAGTCAAGAACTCGTCTGGTTTATGACGCCAGCGTCCCGCATTCCCTAATTATATAAAAAATACAAGCAGATATTTTTTTCACGAATAGGTACGGTTTGCTAAATCCTAACGCGTTTTCTAAATCCGGGACGATTTTTTCATGTTCGTTATTTTTATTTAGCTGCAGGCCAGTTTAGGCTACTGAATTTTGTAGCTTCCCTTTACAAGGTAAATAAAATAAACTCCCAACAAAATAAATTGCACAAACTCATTCGCGAACAACTTGCACATCTACGATAACACGATTTTGTATAAACCGATTGTAGCGTATCAAATAAGCGCAAAAGCACGCGATTAGCACACCGCGCTAATTTACGTTGGCCGGTCGAATTTGCATCGACGCCGGCCGCAACGAACCACAGCCTGCTAATTAGTAGTTAGCCGCTTTTATTTCCGAGCTAGCGTTATCTAAGCCGCTGTAATCTGCTACTGTTACGCCCAGCAGGCAGGCGTGCCTATGCGGCTCCAACATACGGTTTTGGGTGTTTAAAAATTGTTGTGGTCTTATTTTGAAGGTGGTGAAGACTGTGGTCCGTGGTTTGGTTAGTTTACGAGTAATTGGAATAATCTTTGGAGAATGTGTCTAAATATAGTAGATAAGTTTATAAGCTAGCTAAACCTAGCTATCGTATAATACGGGGTTCATAAATTAGTAATGGTTGTGGTGCAAAACTTATAGGAAGACGTGTTATTGTCTTACTCCAAAATACAGCAAGTCTGTACAATTTCCTATGTTGACGAAAACAAGAGACGCTGAATAGGTATGACAGTTCCATAGTCTTAAAATATAAAGTTGTCTCTTTCAAATAAAACTTGTGAAACAGGTAAACTACTGTTCTAATTAGTTTTCTTTGTGGTCTCCATCTCTACAATATTCGGAACTACAGCCAACAGTAGGATCTTAAATTCAAACTTACAACCGCGATGAGTAAAATACTTAGTGTTTGAATAATTCAAACAAATAAGGATAAAGTTTTATTACCTCATAAAATACACTTAAAGATAAACAATGACTAGCCTGAGCAATTTTATTATGCCTGGCAAACAAAAGCACTCCAAAACAAAGTTTATTTTAATGAGAATATCCCTAACTTATGAATTTCGAATCGGTAATGAGAAAAAAAATCCGTGGAATTCGAAGTCTACACTCGGTAAAAGTTTCCTTCCTTCAAAGACGAGTGAAAAGATGCAACGCTGCAGGTTCCCTACAAAAATATTCAATAAAACATACGTTCTAACTCTCTTTCGCTGACTTTGAAAAAGCTAGCTTAAGAATTCGATTTTAAGAGTTATTTCGGATCGTGAATCGGTTGGGTAAGTTCGTTTTTTGTAGGCAGTGCAAAAGTTCGCTTTCAAGTTTACATTGTTGGGTGAAATTAGTTCCAGTTGAATGTCAGAAGAGATATAAAGTGTATTCTATCTAGTTGGTCGGTTGCGTGCCGGCCGGCTGCCGCGGTCGGTTTATTTGCATCGAAATGATCGGTCAGGAAGCCGATAAGATTGTCTATGGCATGTCATCAGTTGTGTACTTTGGCAATATTGGCATTTTTATAAGGTTTTCTCACGCTTTCAAGGGTGGGTTTACAATGGTGGAAAGTAAAGTATTTATTTGTAAAAAGTAGAGGCTATCAATGTTTCACGCAGATATTTGAAGTTTATTTATCAACAGCAAATATGATCTTTATTGATTTTATTTTATTGGTAGCTTTTAGTCTAACACCAGGTTCACATTCAAATAAAGCAACAAACGTTTTATCAAATGTGTAAAAAATGGCACTAAACGAGAAAAAAAATGGCGTTTTAATTCCACTACCGAAACTAAAAGATAAAACGCACAATCTTAAACGGCTTTACGTTTTCTCAGCAAAAAATAGCGAAATTGAGAGTTCTTAATACAGTTTTCTTTTGAAAATAATTCGATCTATTTCAAGGCGAGGCCGTCTTGAGGCACGCCTTAAATAAAGGCCCGATGGGTGCCTCGAGCGGAATTGCATTATCACCGTGTTTTAATTAGCCTTCTCGTAAAGAAATATGTAGAGGTACTTTAGTATATTTTCAGGAAGAACATAATAGGGTCTTTATGGCTCTGTAGGTCACTTGTAAGCGTCGTGTTTGGATTATGTGAGTGCGTTTCTTTCTGATGTTGTTTCTTAGATCATTGATCGTAGATTGCCTGGTAAAACCTGCTGATACTGTTTTGTGCTGGTTTTATGTCCAAAATGAATTGTTTAGATATTTAACCAACGTATTTATCGATAGGACCGCCCATTGTGTCACTCTATGTAACATTGCTACATTAATATCTGTAATTTATATGGTGACCATAATAAACAGTATTATCTTCAAAGCTTCAGCTTTCAAGTGATAATGAATGTTTGATATCGGCAAAGATGGATGTAATTATATTAATTATAAACCAGTGAGTTTCAGCAAGCATGATAATTGACCAAACACATGCAAACCACTTGATTACATTCAAGTAAACCTACTTCATGGTAATTACAACCATTATTAAACCGAATCGCGTTAAAAAAACTACTACATCAAGCTTACTTAGGGCAGCCAGTATAAAGCTACATTGGCCACTCTATGTATAAAAGAAACTAGATTATCTAAGAATTCATTTCGCTACATTTTCTCACACTCCATAAATTCTCGTTTTAAACCTTAACCTCGTTTGTCACTTTGTCACTACATAGATCCTCATTCCAAATATAAAATGTTGGTGTTGTCTTCTGGGACTTCGTAAATATGTCTAAATGAGAATGTATATCAACAGTATCTATTCCTATGAATTCTTGAAAGTAAAGCAGTTGTATATTGGCATATTGTGATAGTGTACAACTCGATAGAATTATGGGTAGTTAATACTACTTAATCACCAATCAATCAATCTTCTCAGTCATCTTTGCTCTCAAAAGGGTGAAGGAAAACATCGTGAGGAAACCGGCATGTCCTAGAACTAAAAAAATCGAAGACATGTGACATCTATCAACCCGCATTGGGCCCGCGTGGTGGATTACGGCCCACTCCCTCTCACCGAGAGCAGGCCTGTGTCCCAGCAGTGGGAACATTATAGGCTGATCATGCTAATACTTCTAAATAATAATTCCACGTACTCTCTTTTTGTCATTTTTTGTGACATAAGTAATCTCAACTCAAATCTCAAGAATCCAAAGCCGTATTTGCATAAAATATTAATCAGTGAACAACATGAAATAATTGATGAACACAAAGTCTACAACTATCTCATCGTCTATCTCTCTCAACCGATGCTAGCACATATGCACAAATCTAATAATGAAAGCGCTTTAAAACATTTAGAAGAGATTAAAACAAAAGTTGCACGTAATAATTCCAAAGACTCGGCATTGAGACACTTTGCCATTAGCACGTTAATTAATACAGAATTCATCGCTGAATTTATTGCAGTAACCGTTCTACAGACAAATGAGGAGCTGCAAAAACTGTTTGCGATAATCTTGTTGAAGTTCATAGTGTTAAAGAAGTTTTTACATTATAGTAATAGGGTGTAGACTGTTTATTTTTTAGGTTACAAAGTAAAAAATTAGAAACTAAGAGAGTAGGAACTTTCCTACTCTCTTAGTTTCTTATTTTTTACTTTGTACTTGACATTCCAGTTGTATTTCGTTATTACTTAATAAAAAACTACAACTATGGAATGACAAGTATTACAAGTAAGTAATTGTGCTTTTAGACACATAATATGATCCTATCTTATCATAAGAATCATTTTTCATAATCCCGTATTTACACAATGGACTACAGGTGTACTTTTTGGTCATAAATATTAGGTAGTTAAAAAAAACCTAAATTAACGTGAATACCTTAGGTATTGTGACTTATCGACACCCATAAATTTACCAACAGTAGAATCAAATGCAGTCTTCCAAAGCTCGACCTAAAACACAAAACCGCTTCAATAAACCTAAAGAATTTATATCCCCGAAACTAAACACGTTCGTGACACAACATTGTAAGCCTGTGTTCTCATTTTTAATGTAAAAACAAAATTCGTGGCCAGTAAAATATAATCCGCAATCTAGCTGATCGGCCGTGGGTCGTACGTTCATTTGTTTATTACCCTGCATCGTCCAACGGCCTAAACTTTTTGCTGGTCTTTTCCAACTAAATTCTTTCTTGGCAATTTCCACATAGCTACCTTGCTGTTTGCGTTTCCTTTCGGTGGCAGATTTGTTGGCTTTTTTACAATAGTGGCCAACGTTTTTCTTGTTTAATTACGTAATAATACAGTGGATTCCAGAGCCCGGTCTTTTTGCGAGACGTTGCTTTGGACTTTTTTGTCGGCGTTTTTCCAGATTGAAGTTTTGGCCGTCAACGTTTTTGGCATTGTTGCTGCTAATTTTGTTTCTTTGATCTTGTTGAAATGAAAACAGAACAGAATACTTTTTCATAGAATTGATAGTCATTTCCGAAATTCGGATACCAGAATGGTTATTGTTTTTGCAATTTGCATTCCTTCAAACGTAGGACATACCTGCAGCTGGAGTACCATATTTTCTTGAGTTTTCATAGTCCTTGTAATAGGACTATGAAAACTCAAGAAAATATGGTACTCCAAACATAAAGTGGTCGAAAATATATTATTCTACACTATAATTTCCCACCACACAACACACCGCATACCCAAAACAGAAACGCCAAAAAATACAAAATAAAAATATCGCCTAAAAAATACGAAAATGCGAAACAAAAAGCGGGAACCGTACAGCGAAAAACACTAGGTCTCGTTCACACTATAGACGCTACAGTTTCGGGTGTGGGTTAATCCGCCGGTGGCCGCCTCGGGAATTAGTATTCTTCTAGCATTCCCACGCGGAAAAAGTTGGACTTAAAAATTTGAAGTTGCATATTTTCCTCGACGTAAAACTGAATGCTGGTGGGATGGAGATATCGTGAATGTGGAAGATTTTAATGCAAATAAATTGTAGAAGTTGGATTACTGATTTAGAATTCTAAATCCAACAAATAATCAACAAAACAAACAAATAAAAAAGTAAACAAACATAAAATTATTTTTATTATGTTAGTCAATAGACGGGATTCGAATTTAGTTTTAGTAGGTAAAGAAATAATTGCATAAATGTTTTCTTTGCCATTGATTAATGAAAGCATGGCTAAGCCAATCAATTGTATTAGCGATGTTAAAATTACTTAAAATCAAGATTAATCAAAATTACATATTTAAAAGTTGGCTTGGACAAAGTATACCTATTAAAGGTATAATTTGAGCAAACTGAGTAATTTTTAAGCCTAGTCACAAAATATCTTATATGAAATGCAACTTTGGCAGAAATAATCAGCCGATTTATCCACAATGTAGGTACTGCTTCATCAACAAAGTACCAAAATAGTTAATAATTCATCTGAATATAATTCCATATAACATGTAGTTACATTGTTTATTATTTAATAAAGTGGAAATCCCACAAGTTTACGGCTTCATCGCAGTTCAGAACTTACTTAGCCAAATGGCTAGAGTTTGTTCGCTCAACAATTTACATTCGTTTCATGATACGAAACAACTTTCCAGTAGGTAGTATTGTTCGCTAAAATGGACACGCCTTTTATATTTACGATACAAAGTAGGTAACAGTTAGTATTTGTGATATAATTTAGACATTATCATGGCACATTCAATACATGGTTTACTGGTAAACTCTATGATCGTAGATAATAATTATTTGGGATTTTAAATTGATAATAAAATAAAAATTGACAAATAAAGAAAGAATAAAGTTTATTTGTACACAGATCATGAAACACAAAATATAAATAACAAAATAAAAAAGAGAAAACGCTTTAACAACAATAGTGTGTGTGCCAAACTGATGCCAGACCGATGCTGTCTGACGCTGGTTTTCTAATGAACATTTAATATCGAAAAACTGAAATTCAAAACTCGCTCCGTCATGCAAGTTTCACGTTTCCAAATATTAGCTTCTATGTATGTAGAAGTGCCGACTTAAAGCTCGATAGATTCTACGATCACAAGCCTGTATGCCACGCGATGGTTACGTAAATTTTCTGCATGACAATATCCGTAGGTGATAAGAGATGGCCGAATAGTAAATATTCATGATTTTATTATAGTAATCTACTATCTATACTAATATATGAAAGCTGAAGAGTTTGTTGTTTTGTAAGAACGCGCTAATCTCTAGATCCACCAGTCGAATTTGTTTTTTTTTTGCATTTGATAGCCCAAACCTTGAGGCAGGTTATAGGCTACTTAACATCACGCTACGACTCTTAGGAGCCAAGCAAAAGCCAGAATGCTAAGAGGAAATGAAGTAATAGCGCGGGCGGGCGATGCGATGCGATGCGGTGGATCGGGAGCCAAAGGAGTTTTATTAAAATTTCGCTGATATTTAAGTATGTTGTGTTTCTTACGAGTTCCACGCGAACGAAGTTGCGGGCACACCTTGTTAGTAATAATTCTGGTAAACTGGACTTTAGGTTATATAGTGTAACGTTACATTTTCCCGGGAGGGGGAAAATGTAACGTCAAGGAGGAAACTATCACCAGAACTGGAGGAGTCCCGGCTTAAAAGAAAAAGTAAAAGAAGAAATGGTAAAAATAATTTAATTGATGTAGAATTTAGGCCAGGGAAACCGGGGTAAAAGTTGAAGGTCCAAGAGTTTCTTCTAAAGAGGCTCGCAGGTTGTAAAGGAGGGTCCTTGAGTCGTCAGACCATGTCACCGACCTCGGAGGGGCAGGCCGTGGTAGAGAAGGCAGGCAGAGGGCTGAGATCCACTAGCCGTCGGCGTCACTAGATTATTGCAGACCACGACGTTATCCTCACATATTGCGTAAGGTTATGATCTTCTTGCGACAGTATCCAGAACTGACGCCAAGGGTAGCCATCGCCGGTCTAGCGACTTCCGATGTCCGGTGTAGAAGGACGCGTAGATTTGTTTGTTCAAGCACAGCCGCCCACACTATCAGAGGACACAGCCCTCCCACCGAGCGCTATATAATTTCAAGACCTCCTGCCAAGGCGAGCACCAAGAGTAATCTGGTCTGACGGTCCCGGCTCCTTCCTCTCCTCCCTTCCTTTTCGGATCGGTTGACATTTAAAATTTTTAACAATGATTCTAGAACATAAAAGAAGAATAATAGATTATAATACGGTCTAATAACTATACAACCTAACCTACTGGCAGCTCTAGCAATAAATTTAAAATAAAACATAGGCTTGTCATTATCTGACATTACAAAAGGTAAACAAACATTGGGAGAGCACTAGAAAATCTAAATAGCTTGAAATATAGAGGCCTAGGAATGCTTAAACTACAGACAATGGCCATGCAGATAATTGGAGAGAACGTATAATATAAGATCTAATTAAAATAGCCAAAACGTAAGTAAAAAAATACAAACATTTATATTTATATTTTATATTTATTCAATATGTCTTACGAGGTAACAGAATTGACCTCCAAAACGCTCATACGATTAATTTTATACAAATACATTATTATGGCTTTTAAATTACACATGCTCGTCACCTTATACCATAGATTTTATAAAAATATCAATATACCAAGTCTATAAATAATAATAAAAATACATTACAACGATGAATTAATACATAAAATTAAAATTAAATTTCAGTTTAGTGTCAATTAATGTCAATCAATTCAATTCAGGTCAGTTATTGTGTATGGCTATAATAATATGTCTATAATAATAACGTTACATTTTCCCCCTCCCGGGAAAATGTAACGATACAATAGTTAAATACTATTTTTGTCTCCTTATTTCAAAACCTATGCCGCAGTTTCTCTCCGCACATTGTAAACACTAAGCATTTCTCTCAACGTCGTGACGGAAGCATAAAATGCCATATCATGGTTCGCGGAACTGATCGTATTCTTGCTTATAAACGAAAGACTGGCAGCGGGCCAGCAAAAAGCTAGATTGAATAAGAAGACCAAATAGCATCCAGTAAAATATGAAAGGTACGACTACTAACGTCAAACACTACAATAATTTCTAATTTAAATTATTCACGTAATTTCCGAGGGGTAAATTTTCTTTCTAAGTCAATGCATTAATTTAAAAACACATTTCTTAAACTGGTTACACACGCACTATTTTTTTGCAGTGGCAATCAATAACGGTGCGATATGATCACCGGCTGGCAACTGAATTGCATTTACGTCGCGATGCAAGAAAGAAAAAGAAAAAAGAAACGTGAGTGCGTGAGCCTTATCGCGTGCGTGGCACTTTTGTATAGCCGCGCAGTTACTGCTACTCACAATTAGTATAAACAGTTGATTTTTTTCCCCCACAAAAGTTTATACAGGAACTTGAACCCTTTTTTTCTTGTGGACAAGGGTGTTTTAAACTTATTGCATGGCAGAGTGAACGTGGAGTGGAGAGAAGTACATGAATAAACAACGAGTAAGACAGTAGATACCAGAATGACATTAAAACTAAAAGATGCAATAAGGAATGATTTTTGTGGAGTTTTAAATGAAGAGGAAAGCTTTAACAAGTACGAGTACCTTGTACAATAACGCAAAACAAATGATTAAAATGCAACACTGAATAAACCACCTTGATGTCATCCATAATCTACCAGCCATGCTAAACAGCTGACACCCTTCAAACTGAAAAACAAGCTCCATTTACCTTCAAAATAATACTCAACCTTGAACCCATAGATTTATTGTCAACAGTACAGCGTTCGCGCTCCAAAACATTATTGGTAATATAAATAAAAATAACAAATGCTATGTCGTGACTGTACCAATTTGTTCTGATAATATTCGGCGTTCAGCCGAGCCATGATACAATCAGCGTTTGGGCAACAAAGGGTTTGGTGTTATTGATGGCGGTGTAGCAAGCAATAGTTATCATATTGATACTAAGTACCTACACAATAAATAGACCTGTAAGAGACTCTCAGAAACCTGGGAAGCATGGCACAAAAGGGAGTCGTCCTATAGTCAGCAGTGGGTGGAACAAGGCCGCCAGTGATGATGATTGTGATTGTAAAAAAAAAAAAAAAAAATCTTCAAAAAGTTATGCTCAAAGTATTATAGAATCATTGACGTGACAGAGAAAAAAATGCATCTTCATCGATCCATGGGCATAGATTACAATGAGACTGTAAACATTCACAAATTGACAACTGCAATAAAAATAAAAGTCATTATTCTCTCTTTACAATTGGTTGCAAGTAAGTAAGTATTAAAGACATAGTGAGTACATAATAAAACTGTATTAAGAAACTTTAACTTTAGAAAATGTAAAGTTCAAATACACTTTGTAGTAGCAATCCCATGATAGGGTATATGAAGCTTGATGTAATAAGTATTCCATTGAAACATTAAAAACCACCGCTTTAGTACGGAAATCATAATGGTACTAAGAGGCCCGAATTATTGGCTCTGTAAGCACCAAACAAAGCTAAGCATCCAGGTTGTGCCCACACAGCCTTTAGTGGCCACAATAAAGGTATCGACATCAGTACTTATATCTTACAAGTACATAGAAAGCGAAGTAAGCCAACTGGTTTTATACAATTGTCAGAAGCCATTCCTGCTTGCAATAAAACGCGATCACTAGGACCAAGCGCATTGTCAAAATTTTGCCAACTCTAATCGCTAATTGTATTGCTTATCGGCCCAACTTCTTACTATTTATGTGCTATGCATTTTCTAATATCAAATTGGGAACAGGACCGTTTTCATACAAAATGAGGGTAGTTTGAAATTATTTGGAGTCTTATTCAGAGTAGCCTTTATGAAGATTGTTTTTGGTTTCGATGTTCGGTTGTGTTTTGTTTTACGAAACATTTTTATGGTTCTTTCGACTCCAAACTTCCTTAATCTTATTAGTGCATGTTGGACCTACAGTAAAGTAAAAATAGATTATTAATTGTCAGCTCATTTGTTTAGGCTGAGGTATACAGGGTCAAATTAAATTAGCTAGCGAAACTCACCAGACGGGATGGGTATCGATATCTCAACATGATATAACAAAAAATATATTAATTTGATGATTTTTGTACCGCAATTAGATATTCACTTTAAATATTAGGTTAAAAAAAAACATTTTTTTTTGTGTAAACTTCATGGACGTGATTAGTATCGATATTACAAGATAAAACACATTTTCTCAACTCATACTTCAAGTAGCAACACTATTAGCAGTCGTTGACCCCTAGAAAAACATCTTAATTTTTTTTATCGTGTTAAGCCATAGATACCCATCACACCTGCAGATTTTCGCTTACTTATTTAATTTTACACTGGAATTAAAAAACTTAAGCAGTGTATCACTGTTGTCTGTAATAGCCGGTCTGTAACTACAAATTGAACATTAATAGAAACGGTCAGGTCTATTCTTAGCCTATGATGACGACGAACCAAGACCAGTCCATGAATTTATCAGTACCTAGAGAACCTAATAAATAAATAAATAAATATCGTCTGACATTGCACACAGCACCATCTAGTTCCAAGTTAAGCACTTAAGGCTTGTGTTATGGATACCAGATGGTTGATACACTACTTAAATACATTTTTTTTTCGTAAATACTAATGTCCATTGTTTGTCGGTTTTTGTTGACTGAAAATGTCAACTATTAATTAAATGGTATTTTGATGGAGGACACAACGACGCCTTCTTAAATAATATATATCGGCGCAAATACAACAGTTCACCTATTATAAAAAACGAGAATAATTAAGTTTAATAATCTGATTATTCTAAAATTAGTTCATAAATCATCAATTGATTACGGGAAAAAAACAATATTGGTTGAGGGGACGCAACTGTTTAATGATTTACCGGAGGATTTAAAGAGATGTGATTGTATAAATATATTTAAGGCTAAACTTAAGAAGCATATATGTATGTACCCTGTAACGTCACCAACGCCCCAGAGGCAAATACGATATTATAATTTATCATTAGATATAAGTACCTACTTTGTATCTCATTTTAAGTGAACTATGTAAAGTTCTTATGAGAAATAAATGTCTTTAAACCTATTACTTTGATGTGAAATTAACGTAAAACAGCATGCCGTTATTTCTCGTATTGTAATTGCATACTTAACCTAAAAACTTCAGAACACGTGCACGTGCGCCGAGCCCTATAAATACCGTCGTACAGTACGGACCTTTCCGGGAGGTCGTTCGTTACGCTACCCGTTGAATATACGAAGCTTACCAAATACTCGTGAAGTTTTCTTTGAAGACCCAAACATGAGTGGTCACCATGAAGTCAACAATTGTGATGTCAGCAATGCTGACGTAACACTATTAAAAACACTACGGAGGTTCAAAAAATCAAAATCAAAAGTCATTTATTCAAATTAGGCTGAGAATCAGCACTTTTTGAACGTCAAAATCACATAAGACAGTCCCCCCAAAACGCCCACCCTTCACCACTTCCTAGTGCTTTAGCTGGGAAGAAGAAGTGGCGGAACAAACTCCCCAGCAGCACTGCTGTCTGTTCAGTTAGAAGAACTGGATTCTATACATATAGTAATAAGTAATTAACATTACGAAACACAAAAATATTAAAATTATTTGCCATATGTCAGCTAGCACACGCCAATATTTAAAACTATACTCAAGCAGAAATAAATAATAAAAACAAAAACGCAAACAGAACTTAATACATAATAAAAAGCCTCCTGGCATAAAGGGCGTGCCCGCTTACATATGCAATGCTACATTATGTTTATATGTAACTTGTAGTAGCTGTAACTTGTAGCCACAAATGATAAACTAGGACCTTCGAAGTAAAATAAAGAAACATTAATTTCTAATAACAATAACAAAACCATAGTCAGCAAGCTGACCTGTCACCACAAGCAGCACCCGTTCACGAGCATAACGCAAAGATCAGCCATTACCCCCCTCGCCATATTTGAGGGAAGGAGGCAACCCGACCCCCGACGCTACCGCAAGCATTGACATCTAAGGGAGCATGACGAACTTGCTGCCGGTTCCTCCTACGTTATCAGAAGTAGGATAGCTAGTAACTCATATCCAAGCTTCTGCCTCATCAGATTGTTCACCACCTGGTGAACTGGAACAACCAACGCCCGAAGCAGGAACCTGTGCTGGTTAACAATACACCATTGGAAACAGTACCACAATCAAGACTGCAAGCACACCCTCACTATGGAGTGCATACGGGAACGATACCACCACAATTCTTGATGTAATTGATGGAAACAATGCAGAAAATGTCGGACTGCTTATGTATTTCATCTACCGAAGCAAAACAATAAGGATCAAGGACGTCTATTTACCACCATTCTATCTGGACACACACGGCGATGTACGAGAATGGTGTCAGCGTATAGATCAAGCGATTGAAGCGTACAAGCTGGATAATTTCGATGTACGCATGAAAGTCTGCAGCCTGTTGAAGGGACGTGCAAAAATGTGGATTGATGATTAAATGGTCATTGCTACAACTTGGGAGGAGTTGCGGCAAAATCTCATCACCACGTCCGAACCCTAAAATAGGTACCTACTCCCGAAACAACATATTTAGAGAACACGTTTACGACTCAACAAAAGACATTGCGGAGTTCTTGTCACGTGCTTGGACCTTGTGGCGATGAGTTGCTAAAGACCAACTTGGAGAAGAACACGCTGTGAACGTAGTGATTGGATGCGTAAACGACGAGCGCTTGCATGTCGAACTATTGAATGCCAGGGCAACCACTGTCCCTGAGGTCATTTCAGTTGCAACATCCATACGGAAGAAGTGTAGTCACCCGAACTCCAGTTCCACTACATGTAATAAGCGTTCACGTTTTTGGACTATAGGTACACCATCTACATCAAGCTGCCGTATATGTGAGAAGACAAACCACAACACTAACGACTGCAGATTCAAACCTTTGGAGTTTAAACGTGAGACCTTTGAGAACTAAACTCGAATACTCTACGTGACCATTACCCACTCCTGTTGTTTTCCGATCAGATTGACCAGTTGGGAAATGGTTATTTCTACACAAGCTTTGATATGGCAGCTGGTTTCCATCAGATTCCCATCGGTGAGACCTTCTTAGAGAAAACCACCTTCGTCACACCAGATGGATTTTATGAATACCTTACAATGCCGTTCGGTTTGAGCAATGCTTGTGCGGTTTACCAACGATGCATCAACAGAACTCTGTCATCATTGCTGGGAATAGCTGCACAAGTCTACGTAGATGACGTGTTAAGTAAATTTCTAGATATCCCTGAGGGAATCTCACACCTGGACCTAATCCTCATAGCACTGTAAGAGTCGGGATTTTCTATCAACGTAGACAAGTGCAGTTTCTTCAAACGGTCCATTGAATATCTCGGAAACGTAGTTTCTGATGGCCAAGTACGACCGAGTCCACGAAAAGTAGAGCCCCTAGTCAAATTTCCAATAGCCAAAACTGTCAAGCAAGTCAGGCAGTTCAATGGTCTGGCTGGATACTTCGGGAAGTACATTCCTGACTTTTCTCATGTAATGGTACCTTTGTGCAAACTGAAAAAAACAAGGAGCAAAATTGACATGGACAGACAAACATGAAAAACTCGTAACACAATCATCGATTGCCTAACGTCTGTTCCAGTACTTACATTATTCCGAGAAGAAGCCATCCAACTATACACGGATGCAAGCAGCCTTGGATTTGTTTCAGTACTGGTATATGTGATTGATGGACGTGAACATGCAATTGTTGTTATGAACATGCGAACCACGGAGGCTGAAAGTTGCTACCAGTGAGTTGGAGACACTAGCAGTGGTACGCGCTATAAAACACTTTCGCCAGTATCTATATGGCCGAAAATTTACCGTGATAACAGATTGCAACGCGTTGAAAGCGTATAAGCACAAAAAGGATCTCTTGCCAAGGATTCATCACTGATGGACGTTCTTACAAAACTACAACTTTGAGGTGGAGTATCGCAAAGGTGAACGTCTCCAACATTCTGACTTTTTCTGGAGAAACCCAGTTGAGTTTGCAGTCAATATTAGGACTTAAGACTTGGACTGCCTCAAAATTGAACTGCGACGGTACGATGAACTACGAACAATAAAAGGCTGCCTCAATGACAATAATCCAGTAGAAGAATATGTCTTGTTGGACAATATCTTAATGAAGAACGTCAATAATCCTACCTTCAGTCAGCAGCTCAGTACAGTCGTTCCCAAGTCCTTTCAATGGAGCATTCTAAATAGGTGAAATTTTATTTTAATAAAATTTTATATGATTATTTATGATTTAATACATTTTGTAAAAAACTAGGATTATAATATGATATTATAATAATAAAACCTACACTCTAAGCAAAATCTAATTCAAAGCATTTATTTCAATTCAACCAGTAACAGACACTTTTGAATTGACAAGGTGTTGGTCAGTCACGAAGATGAAGCTAGTTGCCCATTTCAAAGCGGAAGTAGGCAGTAGCGAAGTAGGTTCCTAAGGATAAAATCGGAAAAGAAACTTTACGGTAAATGATAAATGATTTTATTTCTGTAAGTAGGTTTGTTACAAACACTTTTACACGTCAATCATATTTTTAAAACTAGATGAGGTCGGCGTTTCATAACTGACTACTCTGAGAAGAAAGGCCGAAACAAACTCAGAGGTCACAGTCTCTTTTATAGTCCAGACATAATCTTGGTCAGATCACTCTTTTAAAACCAAATATTGTTACAAAACATTGGTTCCATCATTCATGTTGAAACTATTATACATGTGCGAAAGATATAGAAAGATATGCATGTTAAAAGCGTCCAAATGACAAGATAAAAAAAAAACAAACAAATAAATTAAAACAAGCTGTGGCAGCTAAGACATGACCAGTCCCTACCGACAGCGCCCGTTCACGAACATGACATATGGATCAGCACCATTCAGCTCAAACATTTTGAAGGGAACTGAATGATCCAACACACGCCACTATCAGCGAGTCATTTGAGTGAGCATGACATACTCGTAGCCCTGGCTAATTCAGTTAGTCATACTAGTTCTACCGCAGTTCTCAACTTCATGTCGAACAAATATACGAAATAATTTCTCAAAAATACATTTACAAAATTATTTAAACATATTTTTCTTAACTTAATGTGAAATGTGTCAACGAGCAAGCTCAACGTCTTGTTAACAACTCACTCCAATTATCATAGCGTGCCTGCCGTATGGGAGTGAGGAAAGGCCACTATTTATAGCTAATTTATATTTAATATGGCAACATTATTATTGAGAATTGAGGACTGGGCAACACTTTTGTGTTGGGGGTGCAGTAAATTATTTGAAAGAAAGAAACAATGTTTTGACTGCCTCGTTGGTCTAGGGGCCGCAAGCACCTGCATGGGCGGAGCACCGCCGTGTCCTCGTAGAGGCGATCGGCATCGGTGGCGACCTCTCGCCTCGCCCGGCCCTGGTTCAAGCCATGGTCAGGGGCGAGTGGGAGTGGGAGGCAGTCGCCTCCTTCTGCGAAGCAGTCATGCTAGAGAAGGAGGTGGCGGGACGAGAGAGGGAGAGAGTCTCCCGTCCAAGCCGCCGCGGTGGACGCTCCGGGCGTCGGGAGCCGTGTGACGACTCCCGGCCACCGTAGGCGCGGGCCTGCGGGCGGTGAGTAATGGGTAGCTCACCGTCCGATCAGGACCAGGCACGTGCTGGACGGCGCGTACGTGTTCCACGCGCGCCTCAAAGAGATGTCAGCATCGAAGAGGGGGCCCACTAGGGCCCAAGCCTGCCGGGAAAGCGGGATCATCCGTAAGGGGTACCGCTGACCCGGAACATAAAGGGCCAAGGAAGGAACACGGGTGGGTTTTAGTCAGTAAGAGTCTGACACTCCCTTCCGCTCGACCCAGAGCGGGAGGGGTCATAATTATGATGATTTCCCATCCTCAAAAAAAAAAAAAAGACCTCCTAGATTCGATTCCCAGGTGGGGAAAAATGTTATTGGGTTTTTCCATCAGGATTTTTTCAGTAGCAGCCCGGAGTCTCGATTTGTGCCCGGTTGGTGGCATTTGTTAACTTCTTGTATTTGTTTCTGTGGACTTATATTATTTTTGTATTCACGTTGGTAGCTTGATTAAAACGACTTGCTGATTAATGCTCTTTTTATTACTCACCGATACTCACAAGTTATTACAGTTAAACATACAACGCACATTAATTAGCTTGCGGAAGACCCTAGACATCAGATCTTGACGTTTATTCTAACACAGACTAATAATAATAAGTTTTTGTTGCCATAAACAGGAATAGGCTCGCCCCTTATTACATGAAACATGGAAAATTTAGCATAACGTGCGAATTACAGGTGTACTACAGGTTCACCTCTGCCTAGCTCTTCAGGGATTACAGGTGAGATGTTATATTATGTAAGGACAATGTTTTACTGTCACAGACACATATGCTTATAAAAAGATAAGATACTTATTGAATAAGATACTTATTAAAACAAAATAAATATTAAAAGCAGGAATTTGGCTTTTGTGTGTCTTGTTTGTGTGGTTTTGGTTGTTCAGTGACAATCTCTAAACCTTTCACCCACTGCTGCAGAGTCTTTACTTAAAGAAAATATTCCAGTTTGTGATTCTGAATTTCATTTCGAATATATGTCACTTTTAAAGATATAATTAAAACCTTTCACACGTTAAATGTCAAAAAGACTGCAGATTTATGGGGTAATTCTGTGGACGTTGCTAAGTCAATTATAAATATTGTAGCACCTACTTTAGCTGTTATTTTTAATAATTGTATTGACCGTGGTGAGTTTCCTGATCTTATGAAAAACAGTAAAATAATACCGTTGTTTAAATCGGGTAGTACATCAGACCCTACTAATTATAGACCTATTTCAGTGCTACCTACATTTAGTAAAATTTTTGAAAAACTTATTTTAAATCAAATGCAAAGATTTTTTAATGTACATAAATTACTGCATAATAAACAGTTCGGTTTTACAAGGGGTCGTTCAACTACTGATGTCGGAGTTGAACTTCTAGGGCATGTATATAATGCATGGGAGGACAAATGCGATGCGTTGGGCATCTTTTGCGATTTGTCCAAGGCATTCGATTGTGTTCTTCATGAAACATTAATCAGGAAACTGCACCACTACGGAATCCGGAACGCCTCTCTGGATCTTCTTACTTCTTATTTAAGTGATAGGATTCAGAGAGTTGACGTTAACGGGAAAAGATCTCCCGGATCGGTAGTAAGAATGGGGGTCCCTCAAGGCTCAATTCTAGGTCCATTTTTTTTTCTTATTTATATAAATGACTTGCCTAATAAATAAATCAATGACCAACATGGTCATTGATTTATTTATATTTATTTTTGTATTTTTCTCAACGTAATCATGATCTGACAGTTTGAGTAATTTATGCGGCCTACTCAAATGTCCTTTCTTTGGTATTGTTCGTCGAATCGTTGAGCTCCTTGAGTCTAAGTTGAGCTGCACGATTACTGACAATTGCGTGCACTGACTGGACAGGTCCACTCAATCTGTGTGGTTCTTTCCTCAAAAGACCATTGCAGACACCGATCTACATAGCTTTCACATGACCTGACCAAGATTTTGTCTGGACTTTAAAAGAGACTGTGAGCTCTGAGTTTGTTTCGGCCTTTCTTCTCAGAGTAGTCAGATAGGAAACGCCGACCCCATCTAGTTTAAAAAAAAATATGATTGACGTGTAAAAGTGTTTGTTCAAACCTACTTACAGAAATAAAATCATTTATCATTTATCATTATCATTTAATCTTAAGACATATTTTCAACCGTCTTCAAAAAAAAGGAGGAGATTCTCTAATCGGATGTATTTTTTTATTAGTATGCTGATGTCGGAGAACTGGATGTTATGTCTTAACTTGGGAGTCTATGTCTATCAGTGGAATTTGATAGGCTGAGTTGGTTTATATATTCTCAGCACAAATATATTCCTTTCTCTCTTATTATAATCCTTTATTTATTCCATAATATTATCATCCGCTGTGATTTACTTTTATAAAACCATAATAAAAAATTCGAGTTCTTGCAAAAATACTTCGATCCGTGGTAGTTGCCCGTATAAACCTGTTATTTTATTAGTAAGTCATTTATATCTTTTTTTTTTTAATAACTTCTCTCGCTCTGGGCGGAGCGGGAGGGCATGTCAGACTCTTACTGACTAAAACCCACCAGTGTTCCTTCAGTTGCCTGTGACATAGGCCACGGTAACCCTTTCAGAATTTCCCGCAACCCTGGCAGTCATCGGTCCTGGCGGATCCCGTCATTTGGTGCTGAATTCTCTTTGAGGCACGCGTGGAACACAACGCGCCGTCGACCCGGACCTGGCCCTTATCGGACGGCGAGCTGCCCATTGCTCGCCGTTCGCAAGCCCACGCCTACGGTGGCCGGGAATTGGCTTGGGATTCCCGACGTCCAGGGCGTCTCCTGCGGCGGCTAAGGGCCTCCTTCCTCCTTAGCGAGCATTACTGCTTCGCAGAAGGAGGTGGCGGCTTCCCATGCCCTCGCTCCGCACCATGGCCCGGACCAGGGCCACACGCGAGAGATTGCTACCGCCAATCGCCTTCCACGAGGGCACTGCGGTGCTCCACCCAAGCCGGGCAGACCTCAAGCCATTTGTATCTAATCCTGCTTAATTAAACTATCCATTAGTGCCCATGTACAATGTATTAATTCGTTGATGAACATTAAATGGACCCTTTGCTTAGTGTAAAAGCCGCCATTAGCCTATAATACGAAATATACTTAGGTCTGGATCATTACACAAAAAGCAAATAAAAACGAAACAATTTTACCTTAATCTAATACACTTTGTGGGTTATTTTCTCTCATTGCTATCATGAACTGTGTGTCTACTATTTCCAAAGGCAGTGTTGTGTTTTATCTATAAAAGGTCCTGAAAACGATCAATTGGTATACTAGTAATATTGTCAATCGCTTCAATTGCATTTGGTAGACGATCAATTCGCTCATCAACGTGTATCAATCTCGTAAACATTGACAATTGCAAGTCATGGTTTCGAGGATCCTTAACATATTTTAAGTACAGTTTACTGACAACTATAAAGGTATATATAGTGCGGCCAATGGTACCTATGAGAAACTAGACTATTGGTACTCCATCTTTTACTAAAACCAACCCACGTCACATTTCTCCTACCTTAACATTTCTAAAATTACTTTTCCTACTACGAAAATTAAAGGGTATCATTTAAGCTATTACCAATTTAATTAGTTTTGTGTTTCTTAAATAATTGGGTTTGTCCTCCAAATAGTAGATCTGTCACCAAAATGTAGTCACCAAACAATGCAAAATTAGTTCCACAATAAATCACCTAAAATCCTGAGATATAAGGTCTAGTACCAAATAAATGTTTTTGTATGTATTATAATAGGTGTGTCCTAATAAGTATTTAAGCAAACTAATTTAAAGAGATCACCAATAGTAGTAGTTTTCTTATTCACCACGGATCGATTGATATACATAATATGTCGACGGTAGGGCTTGGTCGACGGAGCCCCGCCTCGCGGGGCTCCTACTTCTGGGTGGTTTATAAAAAAATAACCACGAAGGGGATGGCGGGGTCTCTCGACCCCGCCATCCCCTTCTGACCTAACCTGTCCGAGTCGGGGTGCCCTAAAGTCCAAATTGCATCCAGTTTCTCCTGGTAATTTGTCTCGGGTATCATTTAAGCTATTACCAATTTAATTAGTTTTGTGTTTCTTAAATAATAGGGTTTGTCCTCCAAATAGTAGATCTGTCACCAAAATGTAGTCACCAAACAATGCAAAATCAGTTCCACAATAAATCACCTAAAATCCTGAGATATCAACCTGAGAACAATTTTTGTTTATCTGAGAACGAAAATATTTCGTGGCGATAGATCTATTTATTAGGTGATACAACTTGATGACAAATATAAATTTTGGTGATAGAAAATATAGTTTATAGTTCCCAAAATTAAATATCTAATGCTCTATTTGTCGTCCATTCCCATACAATTCCGGGAACATTACCGCATTCCCTCGTAATTGCCGCTGGTTGGCTGATTAATGCCTGAACAATCTAATCTATAATTTAATTCAAATTATCGAAACCCCAAAATCCCGGGTTCAAAAGTGCGACTCCCGCATATTTATGCCCTCAATTACGTCCGCCAACTTCGGAGGCATTCCTCGGACAACAATTATACAGGGATTACGTCCGGGACTCATAACAGTCCCGGGATATCCCGGGTATCCCGTTAAATAGGTATAATGTGCACTGGCCGGATTAAGCATGGCGGATCATATTATCCTTAATTGTACTTTTAAGTACAAGTTTATGGGTGAGATTATACCTTAATATGGTGTTTGGTGTTGCTAATTTTATTTTAGGCTTAAGTACTTAAGACATTTGGTAATTGGATTCATAAACTGTCTCGATTTAATTACTTTGAATTTGTAATGTGAGCATTGCAAAGTAGAGAAAATGGAAGAGTGTAGTCAGATACTTGAAAGTAGGTAGCGTTTAGATTCATAAGGTCGGAAATGCAGTTGTCGGTGCATATTCTATATCAGATGCATAAAAATAAATGTCATTTATTCAAAATTTATTAAAAAACCTTGGTTTTAATTAAATTTTTGTTGAAATTCATTGCTAGAGAAGAAGAACGCAGAATCCTTTACATCAACACTTGCAGAAAATTACATAATTTGGTTTGGCTATTAACATCGCTGCAAATATTCTGTTGGCAGCGAGTAGGTTTAAATTCTAGCAGCACAATGTATTTCACAATTTTGTTGAGAGTGTTATCAACCAATTAAAAGTTTACAAGCTCGCATGCTGGTATATCACAGATTTATTGTTATTATGTATTACACTTTAACTTTACGTCACACTTTCAAAATTGGTTGCATAGGGTTCACCAAAAACCACACACAAATCCCCAAACAATTCCTTCCGATCAATAGGGTGTCAGTAAAAACTAATTCGAGCTCCCCAGTAAACTACCATTAAAGTAGGAGTTGTAACGACAAAAAGCATAGGTAGCAAAATCAGCAGAAAAAGGGCAGTTAAAACAAAAAGTGGGTAGACAATAAACCACCCCCTGTAGAGTAACATATATGATCACTATCTACTAAGTTCCCAGTCGCGCTGAATTCGCACTGTGTACAACCGGCCTAATGGTGCCACGTGAATCAATAACTGCTGACCGGCTCATTACTGACCCTGCTTTCAATCAACACCACACATTCAATTCCAAACCTTATTCTTCCCTTACAAGGTTTAATTTAGACTGTCTCGCTCTCAGTGCTAAGGCTTTTAATATCGATAGCTCTAATAAAAGTGTCAAACTGCTATGTCCGCGCGAAGGAATACAGTGAACGTTTTTATGGACTATTACTAATAAAATAAAGGAGAAATGGAAGTTTCCGTGATGATATCGCAATGACACTTAGAGGTCGCTGTTGGGACGCACATTAAGGAGTAACAAATGATTTAAGTTGTGTCTCGGGATGGGGAGAGGAGACGTAAACTGTGCTTATCACTGTCGTAAGTTTAAAGGGTTTTGTTTGAGAAATTATTATGATTATAGGACATAAAATTACTTCTTAATTTTGAGATAAGGCACACCACTGTTTATTGAATGGTATCTTCCTTAGGTTTTGATTTTTTGTACCTCTGTCACGTTAACAAAGTCAATTTCTGTATTATGAGTTGAACCTAAGATAATTTTCACTTATTTTGCAATGTTTGCTTGATAATTTCCTTTTCTTCAAGTAGCATGCACTTGCACGTGAAATTTCTTGGCACTGTTTAAGACTCATTTTACACGGAGAGCAACTAAATCAATCTTCACGCCAAATCTCTTTTAGATTAAGCAGAAATATATATGTAACTTAACTTTACAACTTGGCTGCTGTTCCTAAATTCGGAACATCTTTAAGATCAATATAATTATACAAAATAATGCTGATGCTGGCATAAGCCAGAGTTTATTGTTTCATTAAAACATCAGCAAGTAACATTTTAGATATAAATACCACCATCATTTTCAAATACCATTTGAAATTACCATGGTATTATTGTTCGCATAGTAATATCTCAAAGAATGCTCTAAATCGTCATTTTGATTATGCTATAAAAAGTTATGGCCTAATAAAGGAGAATTGCGTTAAAAGGCAAAGTAAAAAACAGGTCTAGAAAAATATCAGTCTAAAATTTTTCCAGTTCTTTCCAGTTCAGTATTTTTAGATTCAGCTCAATTTCCTTATTGCCAAAAATAATGTCTATCGGATTGTCATTACAATAACTTATAATAATGGTCACGTGATATCTATACATAAAAATCTGCAATAATTACACAATTTATTTTTGCCA
Source organism: Brachylomia viminalis (assembly GCA_937001585.2). Classification (NCBI taxonomy): domain Eukaryota; kingdom Metazoa; phylum Arthropoda; class Insecta; order Lepidoptera; family Noctuidae; genus Brachylomia; species Brachylomia viminalis. Next base: position 2,986,671 of record OW443302.2, on the reverse strand, counting down.
TTCCTAGTTTAATCGTTACTTTGTGTGCCAAATTTGTAGAAATTATTATCATGTTAATGATAACGTGGCCAGATTGCGGACTTCCGATCCCTGAAAGCTGTGATTTAAAATTGAAAATTCGGTTGACCTTTCTTTCTAGTTTGTAAGATTAGCTTTTCTTCTCGATCGATTGGGATTATGAAATACTTTTTTACAGACGATCATCTATACTTATACCGATATCATGCGTTTGCTTTCAACATCAAATTATCTTGTAGATAGATTATTTGATAATAATTTGCGAACATTATCGTAAGTACCAAAATATAAATCACGTAAACCACAACAGCTGCTCCAACATGATCAACTCTCCCCAGATTGAAAAGGGGCCAACCCATTGAGAGTAATTAAAACAGAAAAATTACTAGGGCCGTGTAAATTTAAAATTTCCCTCCTTTCATTAATCATCTTGAGGCCGAAAGCCGACAAAGCCGGAGCCGGCCGACGACGTATAACAAACGGGACTGCAAGCCTTCAAAGCCTGCCGTCCCTCTCTGGTGTGAGACGGACAAAGGAAGCGGCTCCTCATATTTCAACGTCGATGTCCATGTAAAGGACACGAACCGTATTTTATAAACAAAACTTTTGGGTACTGGTTATTGCCGGATTTTTTGAGCAGTGAAGTTTTAGTAGTTGGATGATATTGTAAAAATGTTGACCACTCGTAGATGGATACATTGCGTTCATAGTAATACTATGTTTTGTAGTGTTTGGTTTCTAGAACTCTTGTTACTATTTGTTACACTGCTTATCAATTTCAATAACTAGCGCGATATTTATCTCAAAGCATTTATTTCAATTTAACCATTTACAGGCATTTTTGAATTGTTTAGCAGTCGGTCAGTCAGCTAGTTGCCCATTCTAAACCGTAGTAGGTACCTACCTATGGGGAAGAACGGGCAAGAACCTCTATGGATACTCTTCTAACTTATTTTGTTTCATAAATATTAGCTACATCATTATTGAATAAGACGTACACGTTGAGTGTCCAGAGTACAGCAAATAGAAATTTAAATAAAACAATCCATAAATAAGATAATTAAAATAAGCCGTGGCAGCTAAGCGAGAATGACGGCGCCCGTTCTCGAACATGACGCATGGATCAGCACCATTCGGCTAAACTATTTTGAAGGGAGCTACATGATCCAACACATGCGCCACCGTCAGCGAGACATTTGAGTGAGCATGACATCTATCACCCGCCAGGGCACATTCAAGTCAATGAAAAACATTACCCGGTAAATGGTAGCTCGATAGTACATAGTACTCACACTTGTCCTATGCAATTATATAACACAAAGGAGATTGAGTTTATACAATGCAAAGGTAGTCTTACAATCTACAGCAGCTCCAACAGTATTTTCAAGAGTTAGTCAATTAGTTGTGGTTGTGGAGTAGGACCAGCATTGAGCCAGGCATTTTTATCAGCATAGCACGCCATAAAAACGCTTTTCCTATCCGAATTCATAATTATAATTATTAATATTATAAATGCGAAAGTGAGTTTGTTTGTTTGGTACGCTATCACGCTAAAACGGCTTAACGGATTTGAATGAAATTTGCCACATCGGTAGACCATGCCTTTTTTTTTTGAGGGTGGGAAATCATCAAATAACTTCTCCGGCTCTGGGCGGAGCGGGAGGGCGTGTCAGACTCTTACTGACTAAAACCCACCCGTGTTCCTTCAGTTGCCTGTGCCAGGGGCCACGGTAACCCTTTCGGACTTTCCCGCAACCCTGGCAGGCGTCGGCCCTACCGGACCCCGTCACTGGTGCTGACATCTCTTTGAGGCGCGCGTGGAACACAATGCGCCGTCGACCCGAGCCCGGTCCTTATCGGACGGCGAGCTACCCATTGCTCACCGTCCGCAAGCCCACGCCTACGGTGGCCGGGAATCGGCTTAGGATTCCCGACGCCCAGGGTGTCTCCTGCGTAGACCATGACCTGGGTTAAGTTATAGGATAAATATATAATTTTATCTCCGTAAACCGTTTCCGTGGGATAATTTCCGACCTCCAGGCCGTCGAAGCTGCGGGCCAAAGCTGGTTTCCCATTTTTAGTTATAACCCATTTCACGTTCCCATCGCTTAAACCTTGGGAAATTCTTAACAACAATTCTTAACAACAACTCAAAGTGGTGAAGGGTGGGCGTTTTGGGGGGACTGTCTTATGTGATTTTGACGTTCAAAAAGTGCTGATTCTCAGCCTAATTTGAATAAATGACTTTTGATTTTGAACAAACTATAAATAAAATTGTCCGTTACCCAGAACTAACACCACTTTTCAAAAACACAGATCATAAGAATAAAACGTAAGTCTTGAACAAGTAAATTATAAAGCACTTAAGTTCTCCCTTTGCTTGCTCGCGAGCAGAAATGAGCAACGGTGGTGGTACACTAATTAATAATTTTAAAAGGAAAAGCGGCTATGAAATAAAATAACAATATTATAAAAAGGTCCTTCAGTCTGTTTCCGTTACAGAGCGGCAGATTTTTGTTTTTGTATGAAATTTTAATGAAAATCTGTATAACTACGTAGATAGTGGCGTCAATTTATTTCCATGTTGGTGTGGATTTAAAAAGGAAATAGCATATTGGGGCAATTTATATTATCAATGCCGACTGATTAAATACTTCCATTCAGCTTGGAATGAAAGCGCATAGTGAAATGCAGGACGAATTGGTAGTGTTAGTTACCATACCAATGATATGTACAGTACATTCAAATTTTAACTTAGATGTCCAAATAATTACAGCAAAGAACGCGACGTTGTCTGATCACGTCATTTTCAATGAACATTTCATTTCCTGCTCATAATAGCACGAGCGCTTGATGATGAATCGGCAAATATAAAACCAACAAACTGGAAAACACCAATCACCGTCTTGCAGCATAAAAATACACAAGTATTCTAGCTATAGCTTTATTGAAACACTACGAAAAATATAGTTTTTGAATGGAAGTCAGCAGATTTTCCATGCGGGGAGACGCGAGACAAAATCTGGCATAAGTTTTATTCTCCTTGACAGAAACTTGCCAGAGGAGCCTTTTTAGTTGAGCGTCGAAACAGAATTCAGTACGCAAAGCGGAATTTCTAGTAATATCTTCAAAAGTTAACGCTTTGCTCTCGGCTTGAGGTACTGGCCCGAACTCAGACGAATAGTTTGTCAGATATAAAACATAAAAAGTTAGAATACGAATAAAAATTAAAATGGCAAAGGAATAAAGAACAAAAGAACAGTGGTTGTTTTCTACTCGCATAAGTGGTTATACCACGTGCCTATAAGTCAAATGATTTCCTAGAAAACTATTGCTAGAGTAGTGTGTACAATAGCTTTTGTGTCCAGTTATCAATGCTTACCTAACTTACTTCTTACCAAAGTCACTTGAAAACCTAAATACACTTACGTCCTAAAAGAAAAATAAAGATAAAAATCCACGATCAAGAAACATACTCAGATATTCTTAAAAACTCAAGTAGGGGAAATGGTTTATTTAATGGTGCACTCAGGCGATGGACTACTAAGTAGCCTGCTTACTGGCCTACTTAAACCCAACGCTTATGCTTAAGTAGATCAAGCCTTAGAGCATTTGCAAAATATGCTCAAGTCCCCTGTGTTTTCATGTATCTTGTCTTGTAATCGTCAGAAAATTTTTTCATGATTTTTAGTCAAGCAAGCTGGTGATTTTAATCTGAGTCCATTTATGACAATCTGCGCAGGAATCAAATAAAAAAAAGCTTTGCTTCAAGAGACTAAACTAATTAAATAATGTAATTGCCAAATGTACCTACCTACTTTTTTCCTAAAACAATCATTGCTCAAAGAATTACCGGGTATATTCTTTGATCTTTGTAAAAAATAACTGTTAAAATCTTGCTTAAAATACCTGCTTTGCTTTTCAAAACAATCTGAGTAGCTGGCAGCGTTTCCTATACACGGCAGTTAAAGTTCTCTATTAAAAGAACACTAGACAGTTTTAATTATGCAAAATCATCGATGTACACTCACCTATTCGGGTCAGCCGGTGCGGTGGCTGGCAGTTTTAAAAATGAAACAATGGACGGGAAATGAAGACCAGCCATGGTACGTATGTTGGAATGAAATAGTATTGTTAAGGGTGCTCCAGACGGAAGTGTACGGCGGCCGCGTGTTGCACTTTTGTATCGGTTTAGAAAAGCGTTTGAATCGTGCGATGCATGGAAATGGGTTTTATATTTCGAAATGGATTTACTGAAATGTATTCAGAATTATTGTGTATTGAGTATTTTATGCTATAATGAACAGTCAATTCCAATAACTGCCTGAGAGCTTGGTGGACGATTTTATTACTTTTGTGGGAACTAGTGCGTCATAACGAATTGACGTATCTTTTAATTGGATTTTACACGTTGGAGGAAAAGGGTTACATGCTTATACATGTTTTTTTCCTTTTATTGATGACATAATATTATGTAACATTCATCTATATCATTTCACTAAATAATCGTTTAGTTATAAAAGCTGACCTTTACAAAATATCCAAGAACAAATCGACTCAACCATCTAAAAGCTTATCTCCTTCCATAACATTAAAGCCATCGCCTCCATCTTGGATCAACTGCGCGGATATTCCCAAATCGCTATCGGCTCATCTGCGGGTACCCTTATAGGCTCGTTCTGCGTTTATTACACACGTTTTCGCTGACCTAACCACCTCGATGAGCGACGAGCAGTCCTTTTCACTTGGAGCTGAGTACAGACTAATAAAACTGTGTAGACGGGGATCAAAAGCTTACATGGATGATATTGTTGTTTTTGATAAGTAGTTTAGGACAAAAGTTTGGGCAAACATGGTGACTAATTTTGGTCCTTAATCAAAACTGATGTTTGATAACACAGTATTGGCACATAACGAACACCTACGTTTATTAACAGTAGGTATTTTATCATTTCTATGAAATGTCCTGTCATCGTGTAACGCTTTATATCGTGTCATGTTACAGTTAATTACTACGCCATTCATGTCATTAACAAGCACGAACAATTTGTCATGACATATGCAATGAATACAAACATAGTTGAAGAAAATATCAGCACATGTTATTTTATCATTGTCTACTTAATTATCTTCTTCATACCAAATGATCTCTACAAAGAGATCTTAAAATCCAGTTTGCGTTATGCTCGTGAACGGGTGCTGCTTGTGGTGACAGGTCATCCTGCTGACTATGGTTTTGTTATTGTTATTAGTAATTAACTGTTTCTTTATTTTACTTCGAAGGTCCTAGTTTATCATTTGTGGCTACAAGTTACAGCGACATATATACATATAATGCAGCATTGCATATGTAAGCGGGCACGCCCTTTATGCCTGGAGGTTTTTTATTGTGTACTAAACTATAAGTATAAACTATAAGTATAGTTTTCAATATTGGCGTGTGCTAACTGATATATGGCAAATAATTTTAATGTTTTTGTGTTTCGTAATGTTAATTTATTTATTACTATATGTATAGAATCCAGTTCTTCTAACTGAACAGACAGCAGTGCTGCTGGGAAGTTTGTTCCGCCACTTCTTCTTCCCAGCTAAAGCACTAGGAAGTGGTGAAGGGCGGGCGTTTTGGGGGAACTGTCTTATGTGATTTTGACTTTCAAAAAGTGCTGATTCTCAGCCCAGTTTGAATAAATAAAAATCTAATCTAGCATTAAAAAATAAAATCATCGTCGTCTTCCTAATTCTGTCGCGTCTACCATAAAATATATTTTTCTATGTGTGGTACATGTTAAGCCTATATACCCAGTTAGATTGGAAATTCTTTTTGCGGCCTCCCGTTTGATGCGTGCCTTTGGAAACCAATTGAATTTGTTTCTGTGTCTCGGTCTTGTTTTGGCTGTGTGGTATTTTTGGTCGCTAGTGGTTTCGATCTACACCGATGTAAGGGATGTTTTTGATGTTTTATTTTGTAAACGGTGATCCGATTTTATGGAGAAACTATTTTTAGTTACGGTGATCCCGGTTTTCGATGGATGTTGGAGTAAAAGTTTGTTTGAATCTAAAATCGTTTTCATTTACCGGTTTAGCCTAAATTTCTAGTTAATGAAATCCTTAAACATAATTATTCAATAGTATACAAAATTGTAAATTCACTTCATTACAATCCATTGGTAACGAAACGGGGAACATTTTACAGAATACTGAAAAAACAACGAATTCATTTCCAAAGTACTAAGAAGTTAATAAAGCTCTTAATGGAATGCAAATTAGATAAGCGTAGTAAATCCGTCGGCTACTAATTCCGACAACATAATTACAAATGGATGCTATACATTGCGTGGTACTTGTCTATTTGTCGGTTGATGTTGGGCATCTCATTTTTTTATTTTATTATTAGTGTCAGGCCTTACAAGAATGTGTTTTTCTCTCATATCACTCGAGTTTTCTTGAATTACTTACAAGTAAAGGCTTTGAGGTACAATCAGATTAACAATCTTGATTTTTCTGAGAAACAAAAGACTTAAAAAATATGCAACTTGTTTCATTAGGTTACTTAGAATGGCAACGACTGGCCATCTTTCAATAAAACTGTTACCGGATGCAATACAAGTTATTGTATAGTTATAGTTTTTTATCTTTTAAAATCTAGTACTAGTAGTTGGTTAGTTAGTTAGTTAGTTTTCCCATTTTATTAAACTTGACTTTTCTTATATATAATTCTATAAGACTTAATAATTATATAAGAATTGTATTGCCTATTTCAAATTATTTACTGAATTTCATCTTGACACCTTACATCAACGTGTTAATAACATGTATTTAATGTGTATTTATTATTATAACTTAAACTGTTTTCATGCCTTAGTTAAGGTTGTTAGTATAAGAATCATTTTAAACTTAACACCTGTAACTTGAACCTACTTTCTGTGCAAATAAAGAGCTATCCTATTCAATTCTAAGGCCTTCTTTACTCTAGTAAAAATCACAAAACGCTCCAAAAAATTAGAAATACCTACAAACCCCTTCAGGCCAAATTTTAAATGTCCAGCTTAATTTTTTTAGGACACGGGCATGTTTATTTAGTGACATAAATTAAAATTCACACAAACATTCCTTTGTTAACCCGCTTTCATTTATCATAATTTTCTTTTTTCCCACGTGAAGTGAATTAATTCGTGTCACCATCTTCCTGTTACATATTTATGTAATGTGCTTGAATACATGCCCATTTTATTATATACTATCATGATATTATTATATTTAAGAGCAGAGTAAGGTTCAGAATCCGTTTGGGCCCAATGTAGACTAATTTAATTCATATTTTGAATCCCAAGATCAGACAATCCATATAATTACAATTCAAAAAAATCTAATAAAAAACAGCGAACCCAAAAAAGAACCAGTGTGGAACTAAAAGGTGTGTATTAAAACGGTACCAAGCGTTCCCCAGATAAGATCCCCTACTACCCCCTCCGAAGTTAATCATGAACCTTGGAGCCTATTTACATAATGTTTCCTTTATCCGCCAAGTTGTTCCTGGGATCGAAAAGTTCCGCGAGACGCACCGCCAACGCTTTGTATGAAAATCTACGATACAAGTTACTGAGACGAATTAAAATATTGTACGCTGTTAATGAGGTTAGATGTTTTGAAATTCTGAGGTTTTAGAATATTTCAAAGGGTTATTGTTGTGGGAGTTTATGTTTCTTTGTGGCTCACTATGTCTGTGAAAGATTGGATTTCTACTATGGGCTATGTATGCGGCAACCTCATCTTTTTCGTGTCAGAAATGTCAACAAAGAAATGATAGCGGTTGGAATATAATCATCTTGTGTGGACAATAATAATAAGACAATAATGGTAAGTATACCTATAGACTTATTCTTAATTGTAATTTAATAAGTGGGGTATAAGTGAGGTTATCTTACAAATTATTGTTCATTATTATGCATAGAAGTTTTATGACAGTTGCTTGCATATACCTGCATAGCATGAAATATTGGTGGTGTTTGTAGGCAACATCACGACGTCATTAGCCCCAATTTGGACAGACTGTTCCATATTGAGAGGTGCATAGTTTGCCAATTCAGCGATTAAACGAAAATCCTTTTCCCATTCAATCGCAATAAACGAGAGATGCCACAACGATTGCGTGTTGAATTTGAACCGCAAGCCACACAAAGAGATGTTAGTCAACAAAACACAATAGTGACGTGTATATCTCCGTTAACTTTTACAACTCCAGCGAATTATGAGCTGTGTGAAAAATGTGCATTCCACATTGCTAGTGCTTTGTAACCTACAAAGGCTTTCAATGTTTTTTTACAAGGATTAAAATGTTAAACAACGCATGGTCGTTAACAGGTTAACATTTATGGAGACTGGACAAAATTTGTATTTATTGGAGTACAAGAATTGATGATAGATTCGATTTAACTGCTTTTTTATTGAGTTTAGGTAATATAGATAGGTACTTACTTGATATTTAATTTAGGGATATTGATATAGCGTAGTAAGAAATGAAATTAAAACTGCCTGTAGGCTGAACGAGTAGACGTCGTACTCATGGTAAGGGAGATTGAAAAGCCATATAGCTAATGAGTTACTTATTGTTTTTAGAAGGTACTGTTGAAATACCAATACATTCACAACAGAAAGCAAACGTATAATTGTTCAATAAACGCCAGTAACACTACAACCAAAGCACCGCTCGTTCATATCGAACATGACAAGTGACGCTATCGCCGAAAGGTACAGCTAAAACCTAACCTTGCAGCTAAAATAAAATGCAGCTGTCAATACAGCGACAATACCTATCTCCCATCTGTGCCGCTGAATATTTTGAACTAAAGCACTATTTTTCAATGTAAAATGTAATCTGGTTGCTTTGAGCCACACGTTTGGATTTAGTGACAATGTTCTAGAAAGCTCTTTTTAAATTTAGTATATTACCCTCGTTGGAAAATATTTTCTTGGTTTGTTATATTGAAATGAACGTTAAGCTAGGTGATCGTTCACATTAGTATGTGGCATTGATCTTGCTTCTGGAACGAACGTATTTCAGAGTAGTTTATATAAGCATCACTTACAATACTTGGAATACAATTTTGATAATATACAAACTATCAGTCAATTTTACGTTCCATGTTCCGGTACACAGATATCTACACAGCAAAGCAGGCAAAAAACCATTACACTAAGAGCAACCTAAACACAGGTAGTTTAAAAACATTACTTGTCGGCAATAGCACACCAATATCCGTAAAATTATTCGAAAGGCGCCGATCCCTGAGCAATTCAGCCTCACCTCCGAAGTAGTACCATAAAAATAATATGAGCTTACAAAATCGTTTAGTAAACAAGAGTCTCCCATTGGGCACAATAGCAGAGAACACGTGAAATGAGATGTCTCATAACACAGGGATACGAGTCGGTGTGAAGTCGTACCCTGTGACGTCATCGCGTTAGACGCTTCTGTCAGTACTTGCTTCATTTCTGTTTAAGTTTTACTTGATTGAAAGTAGCTATGTAAAATTAAGGTGTTTACAGTAAGTGTAGACAATAGGAGAGAACATTTGAAATGAGATGTCTCATAACACCGGGAGACGAGTCGGTACGACGTCATGCTCTGTGACGTCAGCGCGTTTGATTCTTCTGTCACGTCTTGCTTAACTTTTAGTTCAGTGTCTGACATTAAAGATAGACGAAGAATAGACAGTAGATCAGAACATGTGAAATGAGATGTCTCATAATACAGGGATTTGAGTCGGTACGATGTCACGCCCTGTGACGTTATCGCGCTCGATGCTTCTGTCACGACTTGCTTTGATTTTGTTTATTTATAAGTTAAGTATGTGTGTTCCAGGCTGGAAAGGGCCGGGGCTGCCTTAAAGCGGCTCCTGCCCAATCTAGGGGGGCCAAACGCCTCCTGCCGGAGGCTCTACGCGGGGGTCGTGCGGTCCATGGCCCTTTACGGAGCACCGGTGTGGGCGCGTTCCTTGAGGCGGCGGCCAGCCCGCTGGTTGAACGCGCCCCAAAGGGTCATGCGCGAGGAGGCGCGAGGAGTCGAAACGCCGGGGCGTAGCTCCGCTGCCGCGAGAAATCACGGTACAGCGGACAGAGCTCCGGCGGGATCTCAGGGCGGCATGGAAAGTGCGATTGTCGCAACCCAGCGCTGGGCACGCCACAATTGCGGCGATAAGTCCCCTCTTTGAGGAGTGGCTAGAGGCGCCACGGCGTCCTCACCTTCCGCCTGACGCAGGTCCTCACCGGACACGCTTGTTTCGGGAGGTTCCTGTTCCAGATAAGGCGGGAGGAAACGCCCGGGTGTCACCATTGTGTGGATCGCCCGGAGGACACGGTGGAGCATACGGTAGAGGTCTGCCCGGCCTGGGCGGAGCACCGCCGTGTCCTCGTGGAGGCGATTGGCGGTGGCGATCTCTCGCGTCCGGCCTTGGTCCAGGCCATGGTACGGAGCGAGAGGGCTTGGGAAGCCGTCACCTCCTTCTGCGAAGCAGTAATGTTCGCGAAGGAGGAGGCGGAACGCGTGAGGGAGAGGCAAAATTTGCGCCCTCACGCCCCTAGCCGCCGCAGGAGACGCCCTGGGCGTCGGGAATCGCAGGCCGATTCCCGGCCACCATAGGCGTGGGCTTGCGAACGGCGAGCAATGGGCAGCTCGCCGTTCGATAAGGACCAGGCCCGGGTCGACGGCGCGTTGTGTTCCACGCGCGCCTCAAAGAGATGTCAGCACCAATGACGGGGTTTGCTAGGACTGATGCCTGCTAGGGTTGCGGAAAAGTCCAAGAGGGTTACTGTGGCCCCTGGCACAGGCAACTGAAGGAACACGGGTGGGTTTTAGTCAGTAAGAGTCTGACACGCCCTCCTGCTCTGCCCAGAGCGGGAAAAGTTATTTGATGATTTCCCACCCACAAAAAAAAAAAAAGTATGTTTGTTAAGTTTAGTGGGTAGGTATGAGAACATAGTGTATGTATAGACAATAGGAAAGAACTAGTGAAAAGAGATGTCCTCATAACACAAGCATACGAGTGGGCACAGCGACGTGCCCTGTGGCGTCATCGCGTTTGGTCCATCTTTCGCGACTTGATACGAATATTAGTTTTTTGTTTATTTATTAGTTTTGTGACTCAAAACGGATTATCAATGCTTGCAGTATCATGAAATTTTCGTTTTCAGATAATCTCATCCAAACAAAAAGCTTAATATAGCTTGATACTGCAGAAAAATAATCTTAAAATACAACATCCAATTACAATAAAAATCACAACCCGATCAACCCACATATTTTCCCCAACCTCATGCCCTACACTTCCACATCCTTGCACACATACAAAACAAACCCACACACACACACACGATTCTAATTATATCTACACGCTCGGTTCGCTCGGTTCGAATGCTCCAACTATACCGGGTAGTCAACCCTTCGTGGGACACTCTGTGTTTGACAGATATTAAATTCGCATCCCACGATGCCAACCGGCCACAATATATGGCTATATGTATTGTGACAGCGTCCAATGCGAATACATTATGTTTGTTGATGCTAGATCATGACGAGTGACGACACGAATGTTTTATCGGATTTGACAGCCTAAAAGAATTTGGATCAATTGTGTATTTAATAGTTGCGTAGGTAATAAGTTCCGTTATATATTTTTTTTTAATTTGAAGTTCTGAACGTGACTACCTCTTCTTCAATACTGAAGCCTTGGTCTTTCATGTTTACTTTTTGTCAAGGCCACTAGGCGATTTTGAAAAAATGGTCTACGTTTGAGTTCAAAAGTTGTCGGGTAATCCCGAAAGACACGTAAGTGAGAACACGAAAATTAACAAACGTATTCACGGTTGTTTTTTATAAAGAAAATTGAGTCCATTGCGAATACATTATATTTGTTGATCATTTTTGACTGCAGCTTCTGAACCTGAGTAACATTTTGTAAATACAAAAACATTAGTCTTTCAAGTTTACTTTTGTGATCTCGTAGCTGCTAAACAACTTTGTGAATATGGTCTCTTTGAGTTTTATACTATCCGGGAAATCCCGAAAAGACGTAAGTGAAAACACGAAAATTTACAAACGAATTCACGGTGGTTTTTTATAAAGAAAACTTAAGTATATTTTCAGTTGGCAGATATTAAACAGATATTAAATTCGTTCAACTGGCCACAATGTATGGCTGTATGTATTGTGACAGCGTTAATTGCGAATACATTATGTTTGTTGATGTTAGATCGTGACAAGTGACGTCACGATTGTTTTCGATGTTCGCTTGTTTTGTTCGAAATATGAAACAAAAGGGTAATGCAGATGCTGCTTTGTATAGCCCGATTCGTTTTGAACTAGAATAGAAGCCAGTTTCTAACTTCTCATAGGGTAAGTTTTAGCCAATACGGGTCCCGGGTAGGGGTTTGAAAATTGATAGGAAATCTCAAAAATGGTAAAATAATGCAGACAAGAGTTATGGCTGTTGGTTTTTTTAAGTACCTCAGCTTTGCCGGATTTGTAACATAAATACAAAAATGTAGTTTACAGTACCTATCTATTGTGAATATTCGCCTGTGGTCGCTCGGAATGTTTTAGAATATTGTTTGTGATAGAATTCATAAAAAAAACAGGTTTTGTTTGATGGTGACGTGAACAATGCCGTCATGCCGCAGTGCTTTGTTAGTCTGTTTATTGGTTTCTGTTGTTTAGATATGTTTTGTGAATGAACAGGTCACTGGATTGTTATGCTATATATTTATAACTATAATATTATTTATATTTAGGTAACATAAGGGAAATGAATAACCAATCAATATTTTTTTTGGAAACATTGCTTCTTTAACTAAAAACTACTATAAAAGTAAGTAGATAAAGTGAATCAAACAAAAACAATGAGAAAATTGTTTTTGTCACGGTACAGTAAATGGAAAATCCAAATGCCTCTTGGAACATTTTCTGCATAAAGTACAATCCAAAGAAAACATCAAAAAGTCACAGCGTTACGCTTTTATTCGGTCATTCTTCGAAAACACATTTTATGAATAACAGTCATATCTACGCAGTAACAATATAATAAAGTCGGCGGCAAGGATTAAAAATTATACGTTTCATCAGAAATAATAAATACCAAGTCGTGCCGGAGTCAAACACGACAAAAGCGGAACAAAAACTGTTCAATAAAAAGTGTAATGGCATTACTTAAGGGTTTTATATGAATGGTATTCCCGTTAACCTTTCCAAGTAATCTGAATAATTGTTAATATGGTTGTAAATAGTCGTAGGTAATCAGACTCTGATTCACGTCAACAGTGCTACATAATATAATAACTGTAGATTAAACTTTATACCTCTCGCTTATGACCTGTATTACCATCTCCTGTATTCTTAAACGTAAACTTAGTCGTAACCTAATCGTAAACTGAACTGACAGATAAAATAAATTTATAATAATACTAGCTTTTTCAAGCGGCTTCGCCCGCGCGGATGTCGGAAATTATCCCTCGAGAAAAAATGATATTAAGGTATCTCTCGGGATAAAAAGTATCCTATGTGTTATTCCAGGCTGTAAACTATCTGTGTGCCAAATTTCATTCAAATCCGCTCAGACGTTGCATGATTGAGTAAACAAACAAACTCTCATATTATTATTTATACTATTAGTTGGAAGTAGGATTATTATTTAACTTATGTAGTAGGTACGATAAGATAAGATAATATTTTATTTGCTTAAACATGTGTCATACATACCAGAAAATACATGCATGCAAGATGGTAACAACATAATTAGGTTCAGACATGTTTGCCACATATTGTGACGTGCAAATGTCACTGCCACAGTGGTAGGTACTCAACTCCTCTGGCTGGTTTTGGAATGAAAAAACACGGGTTCAATATCTCATTCGAAACCAACTCGCCACGTAGTTATGATGATAATAAAATCTGCAACTGTATCAATTCCTAATTCTTTCCTGCTGCTTCATTTCTGATTCTGATAGGTTTCTTAGAATAATCAGTCAGGAGGAAAAAAATAATTTGCCTTCTAAATATGACCTTGGACAAAAATATGTAGCTACAAATACAGTAACCCTGCAATACAGTATTGTAAGCGACAAGGATCAGAAATTATACGTTTCATCTAATACAATAAAATAGTGGCCACTGCCGGTTGGAGTTAAACGTTAGCCTGACGCGAGCGTGGCTCCAGACATAGGAGACACGAGATAAAAAGCCTTGCTTGCACTGTTTTATTGGCAAGTCTGAGGCGGTGGCTAAGTTTCCTGATCAACCAATGATTCAGAAGTTCGCGCTGTGATCAGTTTTGGACGGATAAATATTGGTTTCAAGGTTTCTGCCTATCAGCAACTGTACACGCAGATAACAAGAGATCATTACGATATGTCTTTATAGAGAAGAGGTGAAACACGCCAAGGAACATCAGCTGTTCTCCACTGAAAGAGGTCTCCTCTCTTTTGCGCCTGCGACAGACAGCGAGCGGATTGGTATTTGATATGAGAAGAGGTATTTGCCTTGCACTTAGATAAACATACTAAAATTATGTTTTATTTTGGAAGCCGCTACACAACTGTTTCTTATCTATGGGTATAACTGAACCCGATAAACGCAATAATCAAAAAAACATTATTATTACCAAACTATATCCTGTCTCCGCAACCTAGCTTACTAGGGATCTAGTCAGCAAACTTTGTTGCGTCAAAACAGAAAACAGAGGCACAAAATCGCCGCCACTCATACCTCGGTCCACTCAACTCGCCCTAAGTAATTCCCCCCTCCCGTGGCGGGGCGATTACCCCTTTATTACTCCCCGGCGCGGGCCCTAATGCATGACACTATTACGCGCACTGCAAACTAACGCCCATGTCTTTTTATAAACATATTATTGTTGTTCACGTAAACGATTGTTGCATTCGATTGTACACAAAGAAAGAAAGAAGTATTTGAGAGTGTGAAAGTGTTAGTGCAAGGTGATTTATGAATTGAAAATTTGAGTTGTGTTGTGTTCATAATGTACCTAGATTATTGTGATACGAGTATCTTGATTTAAAAGAGTGTCTAGTTTCGACTGGCATACTGAATTTCTACGTTTCAAATACCGATGGCCTATATTCATAAAGTTTAAAAGTACGAATTACGTGAGCTAGAAGGTACAAGGAAGGTACTAGGTTGGATCATTTAGCTCCCTTAAAAATGGTTGAGCTGAATGGTGCTGATCCATGCGTCATGTTCGTGAACGGGCGCTGTCAGTTGGGACTGGTCATCTCTTAGCCACCACGGCTTATTTTTAATTATTTTATTATGGATTGTTTTGTTTGAATTTATATTTGCTGTACACTGGACACTCAATGTGTACGTCTTATTTACATCGTTCTCACATATAATTATACCTATATACAAGATTAATGATGTAACTAATATTTATGTAACAATATAATTTAAAAGAGTGTCCATGGAGTTTCTTGCCCGTTCTTCTCCATAGGTACCTACTACGCTTTGGAATGGGCAACTAGCTTCATATTTCTGACTGACCGACCACTTGATTATTCAAAAGTGCCTGTAAATGGTTTAATTGAAATAAATGCTTTGAGTTTGAGTACGGTACTACACGGCGAATTATGTATTTAATTAGGAATGTTCGTCATCGCGATGTACGGAACTTCGGAATCTTGCGTCTTGCTACTGTGTTGTTTAAAGTTAAAACAGCCGCGCGGATCGATCGCAGATAAGCTACGCTCGCCAAAGTTGGACCGTGGATGGTGATGGGTGACCGTCAATTACATACGAAGACCCCTCCGTGCCATTGGGCCCGGTTGTCAGGACATATTGATACTTCAATATATTGTTAAGACCTGTACCTTACATATGCCCACAATAAAGATACTTTGACTTTGACTTTTGACGTTTGACTTTGTCATTCGTTGATCTCTGGCAGTCGTTACGAGTAGCCAGAAGCCCGAAAGTCTGACAACCACTCTTACCAAGAAATATTGTGTTACCGAGTAACTCATTTGTGGAGGTCAGATAGGCAGCCGATCCATTTAAAATACTGGTATAAAGCTGCATCTGGTTAGACTAGAAGTCAATCCAAATATATGTAGCTGGCAAAAGGCTAGACAGCAGCAACAGTGGCGTATCAATACAGCTCTCTAGGTCCAAGAAGCGACTACCCACACTGAAGGTATGTGAACCTCAGTGTGATGAGGATTCCTTCAGTCATGCTACCAGCGCGGCCCAGTTGTCTACACCACTATGGACATGTTCATACTCGCATTTCATAATCTGTCTAGCCTTTTGCCAACTATGTTTCGGTTGCTTTCCAGTCTAACCAGATGCAGCTTTATACCAGTGTTATATATGGATCAACTGCCTATCTGACCGCCACGACCCAGTTGCTGCGTAACGCAATATTACTTGGAAAGACTGGCGGTCAGACTTTTGGGCTTCTGGCTACCCATAACGACTGCCAGAGATCGACGACTGACAGCTGGGACCAACGGCTTAACGTCCTTTCCGATGTACGTAGGAGTCTTGGTATGTGATGGAAGGTAGTCCATCACCATCCACGCTTCAACTCTGGCAAGCGTAGCTTAACTGCGATCGATCCGTGCTGCTGTTATAACTTAAAAACAAAATCAAAAGTCATTTATTCAAATTAGGCTGAGAATCAGCACTTTTTGAACGTCAAAATCACATAAGACAGTCCCCCCAAAACGCCCACCCTTCACCACTTCCTAGTGCTTTAGCTGGGAAGAAGAAGTGGCGGAACAAACTCCCCAGCAGCACTGCTGTCTGAAAATAACAAAATAACACAGTAACAGCAGCTGGTCGATATAACTCTGTAAGTCCAAGAAGCAAGCTTTCGTAGTTCCGTACATCGCGATGGTGAACATTCTCAATTAAATAATTCGCCATAGCGTACCCTCTAACTCACGTAATTCATACTTTAAAATTAAATGAATTCTGTCGATCTATTCTGTAAAAATCTCACAGTGAAAACTTTGGTGAAGTAAACTTGAATTGAAGTAAGCTGTCATTCCACCACCGGGGCGAGTACGGCCTCTGTCATAGGCTTGAGACACCCATTTTATCATAGTTTTACTCCCAAACTGTGATAAAAATGTGTGACTCAAGCCTATCACAGTAGGCCGTGCTCGCCCCGCTGATGCTAGGGATTGACACGACAGGACATTGGTATTTTAAAATCATTCAGTATGACAGTCTCTAGTTTCTTACTCGTTCTTCTCCATAAAGATCTATATTTTGGAACGGGCATCCAGCTTAAACTTTATGACTAGCTGGCCGACTCCTTGACAATCCAGAAGTGCCTGCAAATGGTTTAATTGAAATAAATGCTATGAGATTGAGGTTATTTTCTGGCTGGCAGGTACTACCTACATGTTTTGCTTTAAAACTCTATAAATAAGTGGTAAACTTTTTGCATGTTGTTGTTAATTGCCAGAGAAATTATACAGTGTTTTATAAACAGTGTGAAAAATGGCACGTATTTTTGTTATGTCACTGGTGTAGTAAACAAACCCGGCTATTTAGTTTGTTTTTGTGGCAAATTAACATTGAATTTTATAGTATCTAAGCATTCTATTATGCACAAATTGATCATCAAATTTCAATTAAACTACTCCTGAAAATGGTGCCAATAAGTTAGTCTACCTTGATGGAAAAATTATGGACACAGCATTAAAAATATATCAGGGTTGTTTATAGAAAAAAACTGATTCATCGGTGTATTAATATTTTTAATAGAGAACTCTATCATATGACCTCTACAACACTATCATCTGACCTCTACAACACTATCATCTGACGTCTACAACACTATCATCTGACCTCTACAACACTATCATCTGACCTCTACAACACTATCATCTGACCTCTACAACACTATCATTTGACCTCTGCAACACTATCATCTGACCTCTACAACACTATCATCTGACCTCTACAACACTATCATCTGACCTCTACAACACTATCATCTGACCTCTACAACACTATCATCTGACCTATACAACACTATCGTCTGACGTCTACAACACTATCATCTGACCTCTACAACACTATCATCTGACCTATACAACACTATCATCTGACGTCTACAACACTATCATCTGACCTCTACAACACTATCATCTGACCTCTACAACACTATCATATGACCTCTACAACACTATCATCTGACCTCTACAACACTATCATCTGACCTCTACAACACTATCATCTGACCTCTACAACACTATCATCTGACCTCTACAACACTATCATCTGACCTCTACAACACTATCATCTGACCTCTACAACACTATCATCTGACCTCTACAACACTATCATCTGACCTCTACAACACTATCATCTGACCTCTACAACACTATCATCTGACCTCTACAACACTATCATCTGACCTATACAACACTATCATCTGACTTCTACAACACTATCATCTGACCTCTACAACACTATCATCTGACCTCTACAACACTATCATCTGACCTCTACAACACTATCATCTGACCTATACAACACTATCGTCTGACCTCTACAACACTATCATCTGATCTCTACAATCTAAAATACAGCGTGGCAAAGATATCGTCGCACAACCAGTCACCATGGATTCAGTGCATCATTCATAAGTCGTTAGTTATTAAAAAAACTAGCTGTGCCATAAATTTTAACCGTGTAAGTATTGCACTGTTCGATGAAACAGCAGTTTTTTTAAACCTACAATTAATTTCTATGCACGGGGTACGCTAGGGCCGATGACTGCCAGGGTTGCGGGAAAGTCCGAAAGGGTTACCGTGCCCCTGGCACAGACAACTGAAGGAACACGGGTGGGTTTTAGTCAGTAAAAGTCTGACACGCCCTCCCGCTCTGCCCAGAGCGGGAGAAGTTATTTGGTGATTTCCCACCCTCAAAAAAAAAGGTGTCTAGAATCATGAGCTGAATTAATGTTTTCAGTTTGCGCATCGATGCCCCTGCCGCCCTGTATACAATACTAACCAATATTCTAAGCCAATCACCAAAGTCAATGCGCAAGTGACCTACTTTACCAATCTCACCATATTAGCTCCACTCTTCTATTCTTGAAATAGTAAGTAAGTACCTACTTGCCTTCAGCGCGGCGTCAATTTGACGGCTGAAACTACGTAAATGGTTCACAAGTAGATTGCGTGTCGATGGGAGACGTAAGTGGGAGGACGCCGACTGTGTGTGGCGTCGGAGATGCAAGGTCTCCTATAAAAAGGTTGGTTTATAAAGATACGTATGTGTTTTGCTAAGGATTGAACGAATGTATGAAATGAATTTGAATAGGATATATGAATAGGATACTTACAACTTACTGGAATAGTTTAACGACGGGTTAATACTACTGACAGCAACTGCTAAACGATAAAATTGTTGGCACATTTATAACTTACGATAAAATTGACTTTGATTACTTGCTCTTAACCCCAGAATTATCATATTATAAAGAACATAAAATTATCAATCAAATTACCAATCAACCTAAAAGTGTACAAAGTCTCATAAAACCTAGCTTGGCAGACACATATTCAGCTCAAAGTAGAAACACTAAACATTTCAACCATCTACCAGCATACTACAAAAGTCATTACACCCACAAGACTAGATTATATTAAATTTTTCACGCACACGTCCAACTTTAGCACTCCGAAATAATTAAAATATTTCAGCGACACAACAAAATTTAATAAATCCGTCGCCGTAACAGACTCGAGCAGTTATCATAGCGAATACTCAGTGGAATCTGAGATGGCGGTCTTGGTTGAGTTCAGGTGTCACCCTACAATGGACTGGGTTCAAGTGGATCGCCAGAATTTAAGGCATCTTGGAATTTCACGAGCGGACGCTGATGTGAGAAGGAATGGAAGAGCTCGTGTTATTAAATATTTATGAAAATAAGCTTGCGTTTTGTGATTTCGTTTTAGAAGGGTATTACAAACTGAATAATTGTTAATATCTACAGATGACTGCTGAAGGTGCTCTTTTAATGTCAGGACGATTTTCCTGGCTAGATTTCTTTTACTTTTCAGACTATACGTGAGTCACACTAAAAGTTTTTAGAAAATAAAAAATGGAATGGTGTAGAAGCCTGTTAATATTTTATTTGCTTTTCGAAGTAGTCTCCGTTCCTTTCTAGGCACCGTCGTCAGTGATGGAACCTTTGACTGAAGCAGTGTGCCCACTCTTCTTTAGGGATTTTTTCCACGCCTTTTTCAAACGCAGCCACGGCATCATCAGGGTTCATAACACCAATTCTTCTAAATTTATCTTTTATTTTTGGAAATAAATAAAAGTCACAAGGTGCCAGGTTAGGACTGTAAGAAGGATGACTTACTAACTCCACACTTTCGTTAGACAAATATTGGATAGTTTGTCTGGCGGCAACGCTCCAGCTCACTGAGCGTTGTCGTGGTGGAGGAGGATCCTGCGTCTTGGGCGCTGCTGTCTAACATTTTCCTAACATAACTGGTAAACAATGACTGACTGAGTATTTTAATCTTCAAGGACAATTGTTGGGAAATGACCCGTCCGTCCATAGAATGAGGCAATCTTCTTTCTTCTTTACTTTTGTCGGCAAATCTTCAAATGGAAACATCCATTGCGCAGATTGTCTTTTGGTTTCTAGTTCGTAACAATACATCTAGCTTTCAACACCTGTGATGATGCCATATACATCATTTGATTCACCTCCGTCATACTTTTCAAGCATTGAGCGGCACCAATACAAACGGCGTCTCTAGTACAAAGCTTTCTGACGCATAAATGTTCATGTAAGACTTTGTGTACTTGACTCATACCAATGCGTAAATCTGTCCGAATCTGTTGATATGGCACCCTTCTATCAGCTTCTATCATTAACCACACAGCACTCACATTATCTTCAGTAGGTAGTCGCCGTAGGAGGACGACCTTCTCGCGAATCATCAGTGAGATTGCTTCGACCACGTTTAAACTCAATAAACCAGCTGTAAACAGTGGCACGGGATGGGGCTTCATTATGAAATGCTAATCGAAGTCTATCGTAACATTGTTGTTGAGTAAGACCGCAAAGAAAGTCGTAATAAATCATTGAACGAAAAACGAAAGCTTTAGCCAAACAAACAATGTAGGCAAAGTTTTCCCATACCTGTAATTAAGCTGAACACCTTTACTTCAATGTCAAATCGTGTCACAAATAGTTAAGTACTGTAAAAAAACTATATTTGAAGACAGAAAACTTTAAAACACATGATCATAATACCATCCTTGTATCCTCAAACGAGCTAACACAAAGTAAATCCAATCTACAATTTACTTTCAACACAACTAGCGAGCGACTCTTCCAGTACATACACCATCTGTAATCCACTTGGCAGAACAAATACTATCCACGACGATGATAAGTGGATTGGACCTCTCTCATATTGTCCACAGTTTCAAATTTAAACAGTGTGACTAGAATCCGAACAGCCATCTTGTATTTACTTTAATTCACTGATATTTCTCTGTTGCTCCTTACAATTTTGTACAGACTAGCCCGATTGGCGATGTGATGTGAATTTGAAAATGGAATACAGTTTCTCTTCAGGATTAAAATAAAATAATATAAATCTGGGCTGGATGGAAGGATGAATACAATTATGCATGTTTTCAATATAGAGGTGTTTCGTGAATGGCTCCGAATTTAAATTCGTTTAGGATGTTGAAACTGTCCCGGTGGGTTTAATAAGTTTGGTTTAAGTTTTCACTGTGGATGTCGTTGTTTTATAATAAAACATGAAAGCGTTTCTTTTTGGAAATAGAAGAGGTAAGATAGTTGATTTTTCACTAAGAAAGTAGAAGATATTTTTTTATAATAAAATTAGAGTTAAGAACAAATATTAACACACAACATTAGATGCTAAATCAGACCATATATTAAAAATAGGTAAACAAAGTAACACAGCCTGACAACTCCCGTTTCATCAAATTCCTCTTCGTTTAACATCTAATCTTACAAAGAAGACAACCTGATGCGTTCACATGGAAGATCCAAATTAACTCTTCAAAAGCAACACGCTGTATACAGGCGAACTTTAAATAGTGTAGTCAAACTTAATAATATACTACAAACAAAGCAGTGCTTGTTCGCATTAGTATTCACTGAACGTAGTTCGTTTTGTAAATGCGTTGCGATACATAGGTACGTCTATTTTTTTCATTTTAAAACACATGATTTTAAAATCTGTCGCTACGCTACAGATATGTTGAATTAGACTGGAAGTCCTTTTTTGATTGAACTCATATAATTTTATTATGAGTTGGATGTCGTGAAGTTAGTGTTAATTGTAGAACGAGGCGACTCATAAACTTTTCACATTAGTAGCTAAGTATTTTCAAGAATCATTTGAATAAATTGGTAATTAAAGAAAATATTTCCATACTGTGTTTTTAATACTTCTTTAACTACTTTTTAACAGAAAATCACATGACTTGTTGTTATTTTTCTACGCAATATTGTCAACACACAATATACTCTATACAAAAAATAACGCCAAAAAAACTCATATCCACACATCACCCCATTGTTACCCGCTTCCATCCTCAAGACCCTAACAGTTGAATCGCTCTTCAGCCCAAGTCTAAGTGCCATCGACGTCCCTAATTGTGGCCGTCAGACGAGCCACCTGAGCAACCCGAGCCACGAGCCACCCAAGCCACTTGACGTCGATAAGTGACGGGGTACACCGACGTGACGTCATTAATAGCCGACAATTAGAAGGCGTTTAGGTGAGGCAATTATTTTTTATAGTTTGGCTTGGCAAATGTTGGTGGTTTAAATATTTTCAGCAAATATGCGAAATTAATATGAGCAACAAAAAGTATTTAATGTAAAACTGAATATTAATCTATTCACAGAAGGGGCGACCGCCGCGGTGCCTAATCCCCGAATTCTAATACAACAATTAAATTTATGTCCATAAAAGTCTCTCTGCCGCTGCAACCCATAGATATCTTAACGGTAACTTAAAATTGAATTACATTTGAGAATTTGACCGAAAAAGCTCACGCTGTTGATATGTTCAAGTCCATTGATGACAATGACAAAATAGGTCATCAGTAACTTGTAACACATACATAAACCCACGCCTTCTTCCCATGGCGGTAACTACAGAATGCCACTTTATGACCAGTCATAAACGCACGCCAGTGATTATTATATTCATCAGATAAATAAATCGATAAAGAAATAAGAGGGCCAAGCAGAGGCAGTAAATCGAATAATAAAATGTAGTACATCACCGTTTTAATAATAACGTTAAATGAGAACGATTGAGAGATGAGAACGTTAATTGACAATGAGAACCATCGACATCCCTAATTGCTGTCCTCAGTCGAGAATACCTTTGCCACTCGACCCTCGATAAGTGACCGGCCATACTTACCTACAGTACTACGTATGGTAGGTGTTACGTACGGAAGTTCGTCACTTTACGCGGTAATTATTCGCCAACAATTAGTGAGTGATTGTATCTTTAATTATGTTTTAACAAGGATTTAAGTTGAGTGCGTATTATCGGTCGATATTATATTTTTTGCCAATTAATATGAGTTGAAGTGTGGTTACTAGTTGTGTAAGGTAAATTTGAATATGTGCTATTATTTGAATGGCAATAAGTTGCAAAGTTATATCATGAATCTAGTTTACTCTGTACAAATTGATATAATAGATCGATCGATCTAACGAAGTAGCTCAAAGAAAACTGACAGATGTTGTGCACCGTTTAAGAGGCATATATTTAGCAGTAGCTGAATTTACCACACTCTCTTGGCTTATTGATTAAAACGGAAACAATCCCTACGAAAACGTACAGATATATCATTCTTACAGAATTTCTGATTTATCACTAGAACTTTCGAAAATTTGTACAAAGGAAGGAAGAATCCATCAAAATCTTTCTCTTATATAAATGTCATTGTCTCAAACTATTCTTGCAAATCCATCATAAATATAGATCAATCGATATAGAAGTTTATACGGCAAAGCTTTCATTGAAGCAACATTTACGATTGTTATAGACTTTTTTGTTCCTTTTTACAAGAACCTTGCGCCTTAAAGTGTTGTAAAAAACTAAAAGTACTTTCAAGTTTGGAGTTTTTACGCGACAAACTTTACATTGTATTTGTTATGCCTTTTGAATGTTGTCTCGTTTCTGAGTTTTTTGGCGAATGATTTCGGTTTCAGTTGGCTGATCTTATTGATATTAGAAGCATAAAAGAACTAAGCATGTAAATCATGATGGGCTAAAGGTTTATATATTATGAACTCATGACCTGGGAATACCTAATATCGCTCATTTGCAAAAAGGGTGACTGACATACCTAAAAAATCTGCAATTGTGAGTTAAGTATACAATATAGGTGAACGCAGAAATTTTTATTATTTTTGCTATTTGCTATAAAAACGACATTACACTAAAGCCAAAAAAATGAGGGAGCTAGAAAGATGTGACTATATATTATATAATATGCTTCGTCGCACTCTTACTCTTTTAAATCATCGTAGCCAAACATGGCTCTTTTTGAATTATGTTAAGCGATTCGCAAATGAATGATATAAGTCGCGGCCGCTACCACCGGGCCACCACTGCTCCCATTTCATTATTTGTAAAGTCATTTCATTACCTTTAAAGTACATTACATAATAACTTTAACGAGACATATAGCGTACTCGTACATATTAACTTTTCTTCGTAGCTAATAAAACGGAAATTTATTATGGGAGCGAAATAATTTTCCGAATAAAATGTCATGTTCTCATTCAATCAAGTAGGGGTAGCATCTGTTTGACACATAAAAAGATATTCATTTACGAGCTTGCCTTGACTCTATGAAAAATATCTTTACTGTCAGGATATTATTATTTCTTTACATTATAATAATGTACCTACTTTTTTTAATATGAAGGCAGTCTGTAGCTCCACGAGTTTTCAAATTAATTTATAGTACAGTCAGCTTCACGATGTGGGTACCCCCTACGAAAAGTATTTTTAATACAACTGGGGTAACCAATTGATGCAGCCCACTGTACCTTAGCAAGTTTCCTTAAAAATTAGCGTAAAAGTTGACTTTCGAAAGAATATGTCATAATCATAACATATTAAAAATAATAGTAGTTTTATAGCCATATTATTTGCTTAACTTAATTCAAAATTTTAGACCCTGAATATTCTAAAATCTAAAATGTTATTCGAAATTCTTGTATTTTCCCACGCCTACTCGGTTGGTGACCGCAGATCTACTCCCCCGCACGAGAGGTTCTGTAGTAATACGCAACGTGACATGATATCATCTAGAAATACACAACAAAGGTTGGAGAACTCGGGGAAGAATAAACCTCTGCAAAAGCGAAACATGCCATTGATATGTTTACGCTTTCTCTTTCTAAATAAGGCACTAAGAAAGGAATGTAATTTATCTTTCGACGAAGATGACTGCAAATCTATTTTTGATTCTTTGATTAAGTGTTAATTTTTAACTAAAGATTTGAAGAAAGAGAGAAGTAATTACGTCTGCCTACATCTGTACCTATAAACTAACAATAACAGTTTAAGCACAATTCCATTTATCAGGGAAAATAATATTAAATCACTTAAAATAATTGAGAAAAGTTGTAAGACATGAAGTTAATTGTGATAATATAACACATGAACTTATCCCTTTTTCTCATGAGGGTAGACAGAGACTACTGAACGCCACTTGCTAGTATCATTACATACCTACCCCTTTCGCTTAATACGTAGATATTGTATTTGAAGCAACTGTCACTCGAATGACCTTCGCGACCTTCTTTAAATCCTAAACTCATTAACTGAGCACAGATAGTATCCTACACTCCAATTTACCCAAGTATAAACTTTGCAACACTAATGTAGGTAGGTACAAACCCAGCTTGCCATAAAGCGATTGTCTATTACACAATCGCTTCACTCAAGCGTGCTTTGGTTCAAACCTACAACTTCTATACTTACCTAGTTACCTGCCCACTTTGTCTAGATATTGTGTATTATATAGAGCACTCGCAGACATTCAAGGTCACACCATCTAAATACAGGGTAGCAGGGACATTGACGCACAAACGTTGTCCCACACTAGGAATTTCTCCTGTATTGTGGGTGCGTTTACAAACATTTAAACTCACATACACAAACAGCCCGACCCGGAACAACTACTTGACGTCAAACAAATATTTGTTATATTTGTTCCGTGCGGGAATCGAACCCGCGACACGCAGCACAGCAGTCAATTGCTTAAGGGGCTGACAACAGATAAAGCGCGGTCACTGTCGGACTGCATAGAAAAGAAAGAGAAGCGCGATGACACAAAGCTGGTGATTTATTGCAAAATATTAAGTTATTCTCTATTTACAAACAATCTATTGATTGGACTAAAAAATGAAAACACTATCACGTTAATAATTATGTTGCTTGAAGAACAATCTGAAACAGCATGATTGCATGTATATTGTATGGTTTTCAATACTTAAAATATTTTGTACAGGTATGACTTTTTTCTATCGTACCAGATTAGTTGTATTATATTTTCAACACACTATAACTAGCATATATCCTGAAGAATGTCATATATTTTTCCGATTTGGTTTACTGCAGTGGATCATATACTTTTAGGCATTATAAAACTTGCGTTTAGGTCATGTAGTCCCCTTAACCACTGCGCCAAGCGTGCTGTAAACCGTACCTTGGATTCAGTAAATGATTTTGAACCCCCTGCGTTGAGTTTTTTTTGTCAACTACTTAAAAAAAATTGCTCTGCCATACATTTTGTTCTCGTAGGTATTACACTTTTCTATGTAACAGCACATTTTTTTTTTCGACGAAAATTGTCTACGTTATATGGTTTCAGTCTGCGCGTCGATGTCCCTGCCACCCGGTATAGTTTCGTTTAGTTCAACATTTTAAATTAGTCACTTAAAGTGTTAACTGTAAAATATGCTTTAAAAATAGCTTTGACTATTCTTGTTATAGATTACTTACTTAGGGCGAAATTCAGCAAACTTTTATACCTCTAATAAGTCTTATCCTGAGAATTAATTTGAAATTTTTGATAGTTTTGCCATACTAGAACTGTCAGACGTCAATTTTATTTTACGGATAAAAGATATCTATCTGACTTTGGTAAAATCAGCCCATAAAAGGATACATTTTATATATATATTTATACGGGAGAATAACTGTTATTGGGCTGCTAAGACACGTAACACAGCAAGTTGTTATTTAAGATCTAGTAACAAAAATAAAAAGGGTCATGTGACACCATCAAACAGGTCTAGTTAGTCCTAATGTCAATGTCAGAGTCAGACGCTGAATTTACAACTTTAGTCGTAATTTCATTGACTTTGACTTTGCAGACGGTCTGAAGATTGCAGCAATTTTTAATATAATAGGGAGCGATTGCACTGCTTTTTCTCGTTACCCCTTTATCATATCTTATGATACTAATGCAAGCTTCTGAACCGTTGAACTTTTTACTACTCGTATATGACGATGTTTATGAAATGATTGATTGTTTTCTATGAAAAATGGCTGTCCCTATCTCTTACAATAAAAGTCAAAAGGTCAAATACAAGGTCACCATTACCTCCTCAATTCAAAAGTTAAAGTTTCTTGATACTACGTGTATGGCCATTTTTTTGTACTCTTGTGCTTTTAAATACTGAACCAATTACGTCTTTTGTAACAGAGGCGAACACTGTTCTTATTGAATGACGCTGTTGAATGGTCGCAGTTTACTGGGCTCTCAAATAACTTGTGTTAATGTTACGAGAATTTAAGAGTTCAGTTAGTAACAGAACTTATGTAAAATCCTACCATTCATTTTTTCTGTATTTTTTTTGTAAATAATCATTGTACTGTCTGTAAACGTCAACATCGAAGCAAATCATCGCGGGACTAATACTTCCCTATGTCTATGTTTCCAACTAAACATTGTGATTGTTAATCTGTGGCATCGAACCTGCTAGTATTTCTAACAGACTGTTTATTTTTATAGCAAAACTGATTTTAGAAATACACTTAAAAACGATACGATAAATGTAAAATTATCCGCGGGGATTGGCGCTGTTAGCCGAAATACAGGTTTTGCCTAGTTCCACTATAGATGCTTAACTCATGTGTACTTAAAACTAGCTTACGTTTAATTTGTAAAACAATCTAGAAATACATTTATTTATTTTATTTATTACCATATCTATTATTATTTTTTGGTGTGTATATGTATATAAGTATGTATATCAGTCATCAGGTTACCGTAGTACAGGCTCTGCCTAGTTCGGGACCTGAAGACCTTGTGTGGATGTTGTCTCATATTATTATTATATATATATTATATCTATTATTCCAATAACACACACAAAAGTTTAATCACAATCCAAATAAAATAATTCCAAAATCCGCCATTCACCTTTATGCCACAATGGTATCAATTTGATTGAATTGACTGCAGTCTGATTGAAATGAAACGAAAACAATGCGTCGGAGGATACCCGTGTGTTGTTATACTCAAATGAGAGTAACTGACGTTATGTACTCTTGTGAGTACAAACCCATCATATGTACTTATATGAGTACATATCTATATGTACCTGGAGTACATGAAGCCGTATTATGATAGGCTTTGTTGCATAGCCGTTGTTTAGTTACGACTTGCTAATGAAGTAGCGATCTGTCATAATGAACTTGTGTTTGGATTCAAAATTCAGTAGCTATCAATATTAATTTGTTGATGACACTATGGTAATATCAATAGAATATGAGCATGGAAACACTGCCGATTGGGTCAAATTCAGTCGTTTATAAGAAACATAAGAAAAAACATAATCTATTTGAACACTAGTGACTCTAGAGTTTGTACAAATATAAATGATGTCGTTTGAAACAATGTTAAACGTAATTTATTAATAAATAAAAGCTAATTTTAGCAAAACCTCCGTTCCTAAAAACGCAAGAGAATGCTTAATACTTATCAATATTACCATTGAAGAAACAAAAAAAATCAACGATAACGCAAATTACCAAAATAAAAAGTCATACCTATCAGCAACTACCACCAGAAATGTACCAAGTTTTACAACTTAAACAAGTATCAATGTGTCAAGTTTAACAACACTGATATCACTTGTAATCTCCGACAGCTTAGGCAAAGGTGTGCCCATACCAAAAATAATAAAAAAACATTAAATCTTTTACATTTTCTATTTAATCGTGTTTAGATATCGATAAACATCAAGTATGCAGAGTTTCGCTAGTTAATTTAATTTGACCCTGTTATACAGGGTCAAATTAAATTAACTAGCGAAACTAGAACGTTATGTTTTAGTTCATTTAATAACAATTGTACCCCAAAAATAATGGTCTGATCACTCACCATGTAACCGAAGACTGATTTCACGATAAACACAGATCCCATAACGTGTATTCCAATAAATCTTGCTACGACCGTTCGACGACAGCCAATAAATACGGAACGCGAATTGCCCTCAGTTGGAAAATAAATAAGACACGCTGTGTCTGCGGTTACCGATCGGATGTAGAGTTATTTTAATGACTGTCCGTTAAGGAGTGAAACGGAGTTTGTTTGCAGGTTTTGGGATAAATTGGGAACAAAAAAGAGTACCACAAACTAATGTTCTAAGGGTCATTCATCTATCTGGAATGAAATCACTCTAATTCAAATCCAAATGAGTTGAGCGAGAAAATTGGACACCAAAGGTTGATAAGATCTGATAATTGGCAGAGACAATTTGACTTTATACTACATTCGGTGCCAAGCTTTAAAGTGTGAGATGTAGTTATACTATGCAAAGTATTCTAAAACCATTTTGGTAAAAAGTCATCGGTCAAGGACTACTTAAATTGAAACCAATTTATCTCAGCACCCGAAAATTTACATCCACCTAAAAGAGCCAGGTACCCATGCCAAGAATCTTCAAATCAAAATTGCTGGAGGTACTCCACATAAATCTCCACCACTCACAATCGAGAACATTCCGTTACCTTCCCAGAAATCCTACTAATTTGCAATAACAACCGCAGAAAAACATTTATCTCCATCCATATCGTAACTTTTGGCATACCACTAGGGGCTGAAGAAAATTTTCAATTATCGCACAAGCCACCCCAGGTCGGAAAGTCACACAAGATTTTATTCCCATCTGAATTAAAGCACAAATGGAATCCCATTTTATAATTTTCTCCGATTTGCAGATAGTCCTTTTCGTTTTTATTGCTTCTGTGACTTATGTCTGAGTTTGACGGGGAATTAGATGAGACTTGCTGTTCATAAGTTGATTCAAGATTAAATTTAATGTGGATTATTTCTGCTCAGATAATCAAGAGACTTACATAGGATGATAGTTTAATTCGGAATGTCGATCAGTAAGTAAGTCGTTTTTAAATAACTCAGTCAACTGTAAACTACGAGTATTATCAAGACCGACTAAATTAGTAAGTTTATAACACTAATTTAGACGAAAATGTCTCATTATCTTCAACTCGTTTAACTTGAGTTGCAATAATAATAAAACCTACTAAAGTTTCTTTTCATTAACAGATCTGCATCAAAACAATCTCTTACATTTCCACTTTAGTCTCTCCAGAAAAAGTTTCTTCCAGAATTATTCCCAAAATTTATGTTTCGGCCATTTTAACTCTTTGCTTAAAATCTTCATTTGGAGCGGCTGCTGCAAGGCGCTATCTCAGTTCGATCAGACCTTCTGTGGCCAGTGTAAATAGAACCTCTTTTTTATACAAAAAAGTCGTTATTACCGTCTGTGTAAATATTTTGGGACACGTCTCATGATGAACCTTTGTAATTTTAGGACCTTTCTTTGTTTATACTTTATTAATTAGCTTGTTACTGTTTTATGTCTCATATTTTTTTGGGCAGTTCTTTTGAGTTTGTTCATTCTATTTTTATTATAATAAAATGAATTTACGTCAATTAAGACAATAATAGAATGATCATCGAGATTTTCAATAGGACGAAATCTCCTTTTTGCTGCCAACTTTACCCAGAATGCCTACATCAAAAACGAGCAAAAACCCTGAACATCACTTAATATATCAAAACTTTCCCCGATCACATAAATACATTTAAAATCATTCGACAGTTGTGATCTATTAGCTGGAACTGCAGAACGTTTGTCATAACAGACCGGGGTTCATAGTAAGCTGTAGTTAATGGCTGAACTTTTGTGTATCTACGATGTTCAAATTTGCCGATTTTCGCTCCGGATAACCTCTATTATTTATAGCTTGATCTTGTGAGTGCTAATATTTAATGTGTCTTGGAAGCAATATTCGTTTTCCGTTTAAAAGTTTTTGAATGAGTAAGATTTTATGGTCTAGGTTTTCTAGTTTATTAAGAAGGGTTTGGAAAATAAATTTTTATGTTCGATGCATTTTTAACATAGCGTGGTTAATGACCCTCATTATTATCATGATTCTAGGTTCATCACTGAACATGGCTCTAAATAACCAATATTTAACGGTCAGGACCAAAATTTTTACGATCGCCTTTCCTAGCACGCGGATAGAAAATTCCGAAACTGAGAATTGGCCTGCCTATGCAGCTCAATATTCTTCAATTTCTTTTTATCGTATTATCAACATCCTCATCAAAAACAAAACTGAATAACACTCTTAATAAAAACACTTCACTACCTAAAACAAATTACTTTTTTCATCTTCCTCTGAAATGTTCGTCGGTTATCTTCGTTGCTAACCTACTTTTTATCAAATTATGTCTGTAATCGACTGTCAGTGAAAGGGTGACCCGAAGGCGTGGGTGTAATGACGTCCTCATGTCATCCATGGACTCTCAATTGACTTGGAATAACATAGAGAACTCGATATTGAAGAAAGCTTTTTCTCTGAACGGCTTTGACGTCTAATCTAGGTATGTGATCGGAACGTAATTTATGTATGCCGCAGGGGTCCGCAAGATGCCTAACCTTACTATAAAGTTTAGTCATGGTTATTTTTTGATAACGAGTGTACGGTATGAATAACAAAGTCTCATTTTGTTTACTTATCGTTTGGTAAAGTAAAAAAAACGCCTTGAATTGCTTTTATTTTCTATATAAAATGGTGTTGACAACAAATCATACTCTCAACTCAATAACTGACGCAATAAATTCACTGTTATCATAATTAATTATAATAAATTGACGTATAATCAACGATATGATGTGTGTTTTCTTACAATGTTCCAATGTAAACTTAAAGAGAAATGTGTATTTTAATTCATGCAATTATCTATTCTGTCTTACTTTTACTCAACCAACACTGTCTTTGTCTTTTTGTGTCTGTTTGTTCCTCTGTGGAGAATATTTTTGGTGGCACATTTGTATTACCCCTTATTTACTATTAATTTGTAATGTATATATGTTAATTCTTCCGATCAAATAAAGTAAAATAAACATAGACAGATAATAATTAAACATAGACATTAAATCCCGCGCGCATTAAATTTAATCACTGTCGCGATCCGCAAATAGCTTCCAACTTGATGACTTGGCACGGATGTATAACCTACAATTCGTATGAAGGTGACAGGTGCCGCTGATTATGGCAATTCACGGAACAGATTTTTAACGTCCGGATTTACCAACGATATTTTTATATATTTTTCCTTTTGATAGGATATGAGTTATATGTAATAAATATCTGTGTATGTGGAATGTATAGTGTTGTTTGGTATTGTGGTTCTGTGTTAGGGATTGACTATTTTATTATATTAAATGTTAATATGAAGTTCTGATACCGCGATTTTTATCAATCAGTGTAGACCTTTTGATTGACATAGCCCTCCCCTATATTACGTGGAAATAGTTTGTCATTACTATGTGCCTATAAATAATCAGACGGTGAGGTTGTTTTAGCATTTCAGATTTCAGTTCACTAGTATTATGGGACTACTCTTTTGTTTACTTGTATTATAAGTTAACCTTTACGAATTCTTCCCTACACCATTACTGAAATTGGTCACGAACAAAATTAAACATCATCGCAAAGCACACTGTGTAACACAAAATGCACAGAAATAATGACTTCACAATCATAAAGCCGACGCATCAAACATTTTTCGACGCCACCACAGAGCAATAAATACATACTGTGGAGCTGTCATCAAATTTGCAGCACTTCATGAATGGAGTCAATTTGTAGTGGTTGATGCTCAAACCACAATCATTACCGAGCTCTCCTGACGCCGTCATCACGTTTAAAATAGATGGTTTCAAATAATATGGATTTTGAATCCAATTCAGCAGTAATTACTAGCCAGGTTAAGCGAAAAACTACTTAGCGAGCAAGACCCAACTTTGTACCGCATCTGGCCAGACTGAAAGCAGACTTCAGTATACTAAGGAAAAAGCTAGGGTGAGTTGTTAAAAGGGACCAAATTTTAAGAAAAGTGGTCATTATTTTCGTCTAGAATGAAGCTTAAAAAAACTTTTACCTAAAGTTCTTTTTGGTTCCATGAAATTCTATTCCACGTTTTATGTAAACTAAAACAATGTATTCTAAAAAAACTTAGTTAAAGCACAAAAGACAAAAATCCACCAAAAAACTAACATTAATCGAAAAATGGAAAATAAAAAGATGGCGAAGTCGAAATTTAAAAAAATTCACGTCGAACGAGTTTAGGCATTTTTGTAATAAATTGAAAGGCCTGTGATTGATGACACGTTCCAGCGGACGACGTGTTTACTGTATACAAAATAAAGGCAATAAAATGATATACATTGCACATTGTGTGATTGACATGTACATATTGTGGAGAAAGATATACTAGGATATTTTTACGGTAATTTTAGCCGAGATAGTGGTGATTTATTGGCATCTGTTGCCTTGTGGGGAAGAATATGGAAGGTATTTTTTGTAGCAATAAATAACACATGAATAGACTATTATGCCGGAATATAGGCGGTTATGCTTCCGTATTTTTTTTTTTTTTTGCTCTGACGGGGAATATGGGTAACAGCAATGACCTGTACACTAAAGTCTGATCATGTCAGACTTTAGAGATTAGAAGACTGTCAGATCATCGCGGACAATTGATTACTATTTCAAATATATACAAAAAAGTTACTAAAAAAGATATCACTGTTACCCCAAAAACTACTAATCGCTTGGATACATTTTTTTTTTTTTTTTTTGAGGATGGGAAATCATCAAATGACTCCTCCCGCTCTGGGTGGAGCGGAAGGGAGTGTCAGACTCTTACTGACTAAAACCCACCCGTGTTCCTTCCTTGGCCCTTTATGTTCCGGGTCAGCGGTACCCCTTTTGGATGATCCCGCTTTCCCGGCAGGCTTGGGCCCTAGTGGGCCCCCTCTATGATGCTGACATCTCTTTGAGGCGCGCGTGGAACACGTACGCGCCGTCCAGCACGGGCCTGGTCCTGATCGGACGGTGAGCTACCCATTACTCACCGCCCGCAGGCCCGCGCCTACGGTGGCCGGGAGTCGTCACGCGGCTCCCGACGCCCGGAGCGTCCACCGCGGCGGCTTGGACGGGAGACTCTCTCCCTCTCCCGTCCCGCCACCTCCTTTGCTAGCATGACTGCTTCGCAGAAGGAGGCGACTGCCTCCCACTCCCCCTCGCCCCGGACCATGGCTTGAACCAAGGCCGGGCGTGAGAGATCGCCGCCGCTGCCGATCGCCTCTACGAGGACACGGCGGTGCTCCGCCCATGCAGGGCAGGCCCCCACCGTATGCTCCACCGTGTCCTCGGGGCGATCATCGCAGTGGTGACACCCGGGCGTTTCCTCCCGCCTGATGATGTGCAGGAACCTCCCGAAACTTCCGTGTCCGGTGAGGACCTGCGTCAGGCGGTAGGTGAGGACGCCGTGACGCCTCTCTAGCCACTCCTCAAAGAGGGGATCGCTTGGATACATTTAAATCTAAACTTTTAAGGAAATTACCACTTTTGGTGACTAATGATGACCCTAATCAACAATTATAATGATTTTTTTTTTTAATAGGTATTGCACACAATTCAATAACACGTTAATTCCAAAGACGTTCTCGGTTAATAGTAACGTTTCCTACAGTGACTGGGCCACCATTGGTATACATAAAAGTAGAAAACGACTTTATGAATTGTATGATGAACGGACTTGTAAAAACACTGCTGAATTCAATTTGTATGTTAAGAATTATTCTAAATTATTTAAAAAAGTTTGTAGTATGGCCAAATCATGTTATTTGAATGTTTAAATCGGGTAGTACATCAAACCTTACTAATTATATACCTATTTCACTGCTACCTAACTTTTGTAAAAAAAATTAAAATCATATTTTAAATCAAATGCAAAGATTATTTAATGTACATACATTACTGCATAACAAACAGTTCGGTTTTACAAGGGGTCGTTCAACTACTGATGCCGGAGTTGAACTTTTAGAGCATATATTTAATGCATGGGAGGACAAATGCGATGCGTTGGGCATCTTTTGCGATTTGTCCAAGGCATTCGATGTGTTCTTCATGAAACATTAATCAGGAAACTGCACCACTACGGAATCCGGAACGACTCTCTGGATCTTCTTACTTAAGTGATAGGATTCAGAGAGTTGATGTTAAAGGGAAAAGATCTCCCGGAGTGGTAGTAAGAATGGGGGTCCCTCAAGGCTCAATTCTAGGTCCATCTATATTTCTTATTTATATAAATGAATTGCCTTACCTCATAAAGGATAAACATGATATAGTGCTATTTGCAGACGACACTTCTCTTTTATTTGAACTCAAACGTCAGCAGCTGGTTACTGACAATGTAAATAGTGCCCTCCCAACAGTAGTTAACTGGTTTAATGTTAATAACCTTCTTCTTAACGAGAAGAAAACTAAATGTATTAAGTTTACAATACCTCATGTTAGACAAGTAGAAACAAGTGTTCTCAGAAAGGGTGCAGAGATGAAACTCGAAAATACCACAGTATTCTTAGTCATAACTTTGGATACTAAGCTTCAATGGGGCCCCCATCAGTGATATCCATAATATAAATACTAGGAACAAACACAAATTTGTTGTTTCTAGAACCAGGCTCAAGAAAATAGGTGGCTCGTTTAGATGCCAATGTATACGTTTTTATAATAAACTTCCTAGCTACATTCAAGAACTAAGCATTAATAAATTCAAATCTTTTATAAAGAGTAAACTATGCCAGAATGCCTTTTATACTGTCAAAGACTATATTGTGTACAAAAAAGCTTGGGATTGAGATGCTCCAATGAAACTCAGGCAATGTTAATTTATTTTGCTAAATAATATACTTTTAATCTTTGCTATAAGTCTATACTTATTTATATATATATATATATATATATCTATACTTATTCACATATACAGTGACATTATTATATACTGTATAAAGTATTATATTATTTTTAATAATTGTGAATGTGAGGACTATGTGTGTTATTGTTCCAGTTTTAATCATGTTCTGGCAGTTTGAGTAGTTTATGCGGCCTACCCAAATGTCCTTTCTTTGGTATTGTTTGTCGAATCGTTGAGCTCCTTAAGTTCTGAGTTGAGCTGCACGATTGCTGACAATTGCGTGCACTGAGGTCCACTCAATCTGTGGTGGTTCTTTCCTCAAAAGACCATTTCGGACACCGATCTCCGAAGGCATAGTCTTCACATGACCTTACCAAGATTTGGTCTGAACTTTAAAAGAGACTGTGAGTGTGACCTCTGACTTTTTTTCGGTCTTTCTTCTCAGAGTAGTCAGATAGGAAACGCCGACCTCATCTAGTTTTTAAAATACGATTGACGTGTAAAAGTGTTTGTACAAACCTACTTACAGAAATAAAATCATTTATCATTAATTTAAAACTTAAAAAACTTGTTACTAAGACAACACATTAAACTGAAAAAAGTTTGATAGAATTTATAGACACTTTAGTTTTACGGCTGCTTCTAATGCTCTACAAAAACATTTTCCCATTTTTGTATTATAAAATTAACATAAACATAACATTCTAAGCAAATTCCCAGACAGGAGTCTATGCAGACATGTGCGGCATCGCTTCACTCCATTCAGTCTGAAGTTTTTAATTACCAGGACAGAATCCTGAAAGAGTTTCCTTTTAAACTAAAACTGTATTTTTAATAAAGACGTTAAGAGTGAATTACGGCAACCTTGATTGTATTTTACAAGTATTTTAGTGGTTTGTCGTAAAGTTTTAGGTGACCTCAGTATTTTATAACGTATGCCATAATGTCAAGACATTGTCTAGAGAATAGTAGATATGAGAAATATGTGTTTGACGCGACGAAGGCATCGCGACGCCTGTCGTGAAAAGTGTAAACGTATTACACTTAAGTAACTGCTGCGTTACGTGTCGCGGGTTCGATCCCCGCGCGGAACAAATATTTGTATGACCTGCTAATAGTTGTTCCGGGTCTGGCTGTTTGTGTATGTGAGTTTAAATGTTTGTAAACGCACCCACGATACAGGAGAAATTCCTAGTGTGGGGCAACGTTTTTTTTTTTTTTGAAAAAAACAAAACAACTTTTTACAGCAAACACATCAATCGTAACTAAAATAAAGATCGCATAGACTTGTGTAGTTAAAATAGAAACAATTGTTGTACACGAAAATCTGTAATAATCAGAAACATATATTATATGTGCCACGGTCGATGATAAAATAATTTTCATCGGTTGGTGCAGTTGGTAGCGCCCTGCCTTCTGAGCCGCTGGTCCCGGGTTCGATCCCCGGAGAAGTCAAACATTCGTGTGCATGAACATGTCTGTTTGACCTGTGTCTATGTGTGTATATGTATTTATATATAAGTATGTATATCCGTCATCAGGTTACTGTATTACAGGCTCTACCTAGTTCGAGACCTGAAGACCTTGTGTGGATGTTGTCTCATGTATATATTATTATATATATATTAGATCATGAAGTATTTAAAACTTAACCCGCACTGGGCTCGTGTGGTAGATTACGGCTCACTCCCGTTCACAGAAATCAGAGGTCTGTGTCCTAGCAGTGGGAATATTATTGACCAAGTGTGATATGGTACCTAAACGAACTTCCAATCAATTACTCATATCACTTACGGACATAAGATTAGTTCGGGGCCCGGACTAAAAATTGACATTTGTCAACAACGAATTGACATTTGTCCTTACTCCCGATGTGTTTTTGCCCACCCGGAAAAACTAATTAAGGGAGCAGGGTTCACTTCTACAACCATAGGCGCGTGCTTGCGGACGGCAAGGAATGGGTAGCTCGCCGTCTGATAAGGACTAGGTCCGGGTCGACGGCGCGTTGTATTCCACGCGCGACTCATAGAGATGTCAGCAACAATGACGGGGTCCGCTAGTGCCGATGCCTGCCAGGGTTGCGTGAAAGTCCGAAAGGGTTACCGTGGCCCCTGGCACAGGCAACTGAAGGAACACGGGTGGGTTTTAGTCAGTAAGAGTCTGACACGCCCTCCCGCTCCGCCCAGAGCGGGAGAAGTTATTTGATAATTTCAAACACTCAATAAAAGGGTTTAGTTCTAAGTATCGAACTACTTTCGTACGGGCCTTTATCTTCGTTGACGGACTAAGAGAGTAGGCTGTTGTGAGTCAAACCGAAATAAACAAAACCCTTTACAAGAAGCTTCACTCATTAATTTACACACAAAGTCATAAAAACATCACCATTATTAATACCACAACACAATAAATACACGATTACCAACACGCACTTATTTTATCTAAACCTTAATATATCTATGCAGATATTCGATATAGAGATACACTATCATACCTGATAAGGGGGATTTGTATAGGCTCAATATCGGCTCTGACATCAGACCGGTCGGCTCTGAAAAGTAATTGTTTGTTTGTTGTATTTGTCACTGGAAATATTGTTCTTGTTGGAAAACCGACTACGGTGAATATTGAAG
Source organism: Brachylomia viminalis (assembly GCA_937001585.2). Taxonomy (NCBI): domain Eukaryota; kingdom Metazoa; phylum Arthropoda; class Insecta; order Lepidoptera; family Noctuidae; genus Brachylomia; species Brachylomia viminalis. The sequence goes on along the minus strand of OW443302.2, from coordinate 2,947,644 downwards.
GGTTGGTTTTTAATTTAATTTTTGTGTTTTGTTTGTTTTAGATTTTGCGTTTCTTATTATTTTTATTTTAACTGAAAATTATTAGAAAGCAAAGTAATTTTTTTAAAGTTTGTTACAGCGCTTTGAAAGAACAAAGAAACATTTTAAAATTGATTCTTGAAAATTAATACTTTTCCATAATATTTGCAAAAAGTTTCCATCCATCGGTACAATTGACAATTATAGTCTAAGACATTCTATAATCATTTAGATAGTATAGGTTGCGCAATGCGGTAAGATCTTTTGTATCTTTTATCACTCAATAATTATGACGAACAGTTATATTTTGAATAAAAAAACTCAAATTTAGAGTCATTTAAACTACGACATCTCCACAACAGACAACATACATCAAACCTCAAGCTTAACATCTTCTTACAAGTCGAAAAACAACAAAAGACTACTACTTACTAAACTTAGAAGTCTAGCTTTTGTCCTAGAAATAAACTAAAAGGCACTTCAGTCTTACAGGAGGGGCAAATCGAGTATTTTTAAGAACGGTCGCCTTGTAATCTAAGGCTTAATCTGTCAAAAATTGTATAGGTTTTTTGACATTCATTGTCGCTGAGACGAGATAACGACTGGATTTTGAACGGTTTTACGGGGAATTGGCTTTCTGGTGTAGCGGATTAAATGAACGTAGACGCGCGTGGTCTACGCCGCTACGGCGTAGCAGCGTAGCTAGGTCTACGGCGCTACGTGCTGTACGTTTTTGTAGCTGTATTAATGTATCTATTAAGAAAAGAATTTGCGTGATGGAAACCTTTTGTAAGTTAATGAAACATTCGCACAAAATGTTTTGATGATCAATTTATGTTTTTCCTTGCCCTTTCTGTAAAGTATGTTTATTTTTCTTTTTTGTAACGAAAAATAACACACTGTTTTAAAACGACACTGCGCGACACAGAGGGTTTTTTACAATTTTCATTGAAAGAATATTTACAATATTTAACGAACACAATCCTGAAATTACAGGCATTCTTTCACCGTAGTCGGTTAAAAATACAGAATATCAACGTTTTGCTATGAATTTTTTACACGTTAGCCAATTATTGCGTTATCGTTGGACAAAATGTTCGATCCTTATCTCACGAGGGGTTTGAATATGAACATGATATTATCATATCAGTATTTATTACCTCGTACCTGTAAAACGTTACTTTTGTACACGATAGGTTTTTGTCTAGTTTTTTTGTGATTTTTTTTTTAGCAAACTGCGGCATTGTCTGGGTTTGGGTTTTTTCCAGGAGCTATATTTTTCTACGATGTGTTCTTATTCTTTTAGTTGTCTCGTTACTTTACTTATTTAAAAATATTTTAGTTGTTAGTTTTCATTTATGGAAAAACAGCTAGGCACTTTTAATAAAATCTTATAAAGTTTTCAGTAACTACACGAAATAAAAACATAATTTCTCGTAATTTCACATATTCAGCACACAATAAATTATTCACCAGTCGGTAAAATTATTAATAATTCCACATTCAACTCAATACAACACTTTTATTCCAAGTTCACAGAATCGTTTATTATTTACATTTAACAACTTATTATATTATTATATTTTCAATAAATTCCCATCCATTATTCTTATTAAAAAGGCCACCTGAAAGATCGAACTTTATTCGGTAATCTATTTGACCCTTTAAACAAGTTTTCGTAAAGACGGGTTCCAGCTAAATTGCTTTGTCGATCCGAATACCGTAGATTTCTTCGATTTTATCAACGTCCCTTGAGGCCTTTTTTAGAGGAAATTCTTCGTATAAGGAATAATAAATTATAGCTGACTTATTTATTTATTTCTTATTTATGTACCGGGAAATATTGATAAGTAAACTAATTTCGTAAATGGATTTTTGTTATGAATAAAGCAAAATCCAAATATTTTACTTCACATAAACCTACATGGGCACTTATGAAACATTAGGAGCTAGGTGCACGGTTCCAATTAGTCGTTTCCTATTGAGAAGAGCCGGCAAGTAACTCCACGATTTCACTTTTGAATACAAACACTGACAACAATAAAAATATCAGAACACACTTCACGATTTTCACACCCAAAAAACACTGCACCGACAGGTCCCAATCACCAAACATTTTTGTCTACAATCAATTTCAATTCAACCCACAATTCAATGATCTACTGCCAGTCAATCAAACGCACTTTTTCTTCTACTCCCAGCCATGTTGTCAGTGCGAAGACGTAATATATCTTTCTAAAATATTTTTCCATCGTTTGGCTGCAATAATGACACTAACTCCAGCTCCAGACTTGGTCCAGTAGCATCTGCCAAGAAACTCGGCAAGAATTATTATATGATGCATCCGTAACATTTAAACAACTTTATCTTAATTGAAATCTTATTATGAAGGTGTAGTTGGAAAACATTCACTTTAGCGATAACGTTTGTTTTGTTATTAAATTGTCATTATTGCACAGTGGTTTTATTGAAAAATGTGTTTGCGAAACGTTGCGTCGTAATAGGGTTAATAGTTTTATTTTGTAGGATTGTTTGTTTTGGTCTTGTTTACTGATTGAACGATTAACTTCAATAATTTTAACGTTACTATTATTATTTTTCGTTTCTGTGAGCATATTTTTAATTCACACTCGTTTACAACTTTTAACACTAGTCAGCGTAAAGCTTCACATTCACATTCATTGTTAGTTCATCACACACACCATCACCATGTACAAAATCAGAGTCTCAGGAAACTCCAAAATGAATTGAAAAAAACTCAATATTAGCTTGTAAAATAAAATTATTTCCTAATCATAAGACTTACTTTACCAATCAACATAATTTCTATTGTCTTACAGAACAGAGGTTTCATTATACAAAACTTCGTATATAAACAGTTGTCCTGAGAAATTCAGTGGAGTTTCCCTAATCAAATTGCAGGTCAAATATAGTTAGTACCGTCATAAATCTAAGGCACGTTTGGAGTTGGTAGGCTAAACGGAGATAGCGGGAGGTCAAGAAATTTATTTTTCTTCAAGTATCTTATTGGTTTCTTGTCTTGAAGGATGGACAGATCCTCAATACATATTTAATATCTTTTTTTTAGTTTTACGAAAATGTTTGATAGTTTTTTTAAATATTACATTTCAAGATCACGATTGAAAATATTGTGGTCATCGTTCTCTGATAAGATAAATAGTTTCCTTTAGCTTTTACATGGGGATTGCTGAGTGATAAGTACGGGCTCCTGTCTCCTATCTTCAAACGTTTTTAAACATAAACTGTGTACATATTTTGTTACTTGTAGGAGAAAATATATAAATATCATATTATTATGTATTTTCTGAAATCCGTTCCGAATCCGTAAATCTTAAGACCCCAGTGACTACCTCCAAAGTCTAAAACCTCACCACGCTACTTTTAATGTTTAATATTTTCCTATCATATTTCCCTAACGTGTCTGCTTATTCAAGAAAGCTTTTAAGCCTTTTAACACCACTCCATCACTGTATTTTGTGTTTTAGATACTTTCAAAACACAATATAATTTTAAAGTTTTTTTTTGTGTTGTCATTATTTTTGTCTACACAGTCGGTCATCGCACCACAGAGCGAGTGATAATTTGTTTGTTTTTCATGTTATGTTGTGACTCACAGGCCAGACAATGTCGCCGAGTTCATGATTGCTACGTACACAAACCTTGATTATTGGCTAACGTGTAACAAATCCTAGGTTTTTTTTAAACTTTTATTGCTTAACTTACCTCCACAGATTAGAGACATCGAGGTAATTTTTATTGATATATTTATAAAATCGACTAATTTAACTTTGACTATGTCCGTATCTAACTAGCGCGTCTAACTCGAAAGCTTGGCTATTTTAAGAGATTTTTAAATTCTATATTTAGAGGCGTGAAGGCAATGAAATATTAAACTTTGTACTGGCGATAAGTATCGTTAGCGCTACTACTATTATATCACTTTTTAGAATTAAAAATGGCACTAAAAAGACACGATTTATAATCGATTTTGTTACACAGCAATAACCGCCGCCGAACGTCAACACACAAAACAATAATTATTTTACGTTATAATAATTTTATTTAAATATGAACGTTGAAATGAATACATCAAAATTGTGAACTAAATACACCAAATAGGTTTAGCGCGTCGTGGGTAGTATCATAAACGTGCGTTCATATTGGCTTGTTATTATTGTTGTTTACGCGCGTGTTTTCGCGTTTGGCCGGAGCGGCGGGCGTGTGGCGCGGCCGTTGGTTGCTTTGGACTGATGTCGGAGGCGACCGTGACGTCAGATGACACTCAGCTTCGCGCGCCACAGCGCATGCGTCCGCACGCACACATGCACTACCCGATCAGAACGCACGTGTCAACGAGTGACACACAGTGTGCGTCTTACGCAAACTTAGTTATATGCAAGTTTTGGAAGTGCCGGAGTTACGTACGGTGTGCAGAGCAAACGAAGCTGAAAGGTATGTTTGTTACTTTAATTAAGTTGGCGTTGATGCGATGGCATGAGTTGTAGATAATTGTTGTGTTGGAATAGTTTGGTGGCTCCCGTCAAAAATGCAATGACTCGCAATATTGTTCATACTTATTATGAGAACTACAAACCTCTTTTTGTTGAGAATTCTTTTGACTGAGGCTGCAAAATAATTTACGTATACCCAATATTCTGAAAGTTTTCAATTAATCTCGTGTTTTTCTGAAAGTGGTTTATTATAAAGGCGTTTAAGCACCCCTATTTTCATCAAATACGTAACAGACTTAAAACAATAATTTAATTATGAGACCAGAGGGCTGGCCTATTTTTTGGCTAAAGAATTAGCATTATCATACAACGTGGTAATGCTGCCAGTCTTTTGGGCACTTTTCCTGTTGACAGCGATGCGGACGATTTTTCTTTATGTCCTGTGTTTCTACACCTTCTCTTTTTATATATGTCGTCGTATGATCGTAGAAATGGCTATATCGAGATATGCCTGGCCATTTCACGATACGCCGCCCTTTCATGATTTGGCCGGTTGTATCACGATGAGCGTAATTGAAATTCGTGGTGTCGAAGTTCGTGGTTCGACGAAAGCAACCTATTTATCGATATTCCCAGCTGACTACTGGGCATATCGCATAGTAGTTGCATTTCACGCTGCTAGTGAGTTCTGACTTATCAGAACTGTGGACAGCCACGCGCGCGCCAAGCGAACGTAGCGAGCGGTGCCGTGGCAGCGGCCAGCGAGCGCTACATCCAAGTTGGTCGCAGTTACTTGGTTATTTGGCATTTCTAGGATCTTAAAATATGAATTACTCGAGTAGGAATGGGACGAAAAATAATGATTACTCGACTGTGCGGTAGCAAATTCAGGGTTATGGTTTTTACGCGTATCAGGGTATATGTGCCCAAGCAACGCTGGTTAAATCGTTGAACGATATTATGGAGGATATTAGATGCTCAAATCATGAAATGGCGGCGTATCTTGAAATGGTCAGGCAGGTCACTTACTATCGGACGACGACATACACATGTACTTATTATTATTTTAAGGCTGTTTGCTTATATTATAATGTAAATATTTACCATAAAAAGAAAAAAAAAGAATCTTTGTGGCAAAAAAAAATATGGGACAAAATCGAACTTGAATGATTGCAATTAATTTGCATACTGTACTCACATACTCTCTATCAACCAATTTCTTAAAAAACCTTCTTTAGTCCCAAAAAGACAAAAAAATAAGAATTCGTTCAGAGCCTCGACACATCCTTCGCAGACCTTGACCCTTCGAATAGAGCCTCCCACGTAGAGTCGTTACAAAGGGCATTATTAACTAGCCAAGCACACAACAGTCCGAGACAGCTCTACATAGCAGATAAAGTCGGCTCTATATAGATACCGATAAAGTGTTGCGTTGAAGACTTTATTTTATGTGCGTTTTGATTTTGTTGATAATGTTGGAACTTGTTATTTTACAAGTATGTTTTGTTTTGGGTTATTGATTAAATATGATTGTATTTCTGTTAGGTGTACGCAAAAATGTTAAAACTCAGATTATGCTGCTGACCGTAATACATTCCTTTCCGGATTGCACTCTTAGGAAAGTGATGATGATGATGATAGTAATAATAAAAAATGTGTGGAGTGGGGGGACCACCGGTAGGAACGAAATTCAAAATGAAAATCCATGATGGCCGGCTGCGAAAATGTTAAAATGATGAAAAATTGGATGTTTTTCGTAGCCGCAATCTTGGATTTTCATGTTGAAGCCAATGGTGAGGACCATTGGTTTCAGCACCCTTGAAAACTATAAAAACTATCTCTCTGTCTCTGTCTCTTTCCATTATATATAATAAAAAATCGCAGGGGGCATAACGCTTTTTCGTTACGTGGCGATATCAATTTTTTTTTCTGAAAAGTTTATGTTACCGCACGCTGCGGTAAAGAATTACGTTCCAATTACAGCAATTTTACAAAAAAAAAACAAGTTTTACTTACATTGCACGGTTAAATGATAATTTAAATAGAAATGATGGCCAATAGCAATGCTTGTTTCGACAATAAATAAACCTCTTCTATACCAATAAACGATACAAAACCAATAACACTTCGTATCTTTAAGGAAACCAAAATAAAATAATAAAAATATAAAACACGTAGTTGTCTGTCTAACAAAACGGTTAATAAAATGTCTACAGCTGCTACGCCGTAGCACGCCGCTACAAACGCGTAGCACGTTGCTACGATAGAGTTGAATGAACTTTTTCTCCGCTGTAAAATGATTATTTATGGGTTAAAGCCTTTCAATTGTTTTAGTCTCAGTGATATGTGTAAGTATTGATTGTATTATTATCACTGCTTGGAATGCAGTTATTGTTTCAGATAAAATCTTTAAAATAAATTTTGTTACTTTCAGAAAATGATTTGAAAAAAGTTCTCGTGAAAAAAAGTGTTGCATGTTATTGTTAAGTGCCTATTAGATATTGTTCGTAGCACTGTTATTAACACTTGAGCGGAGCATAGTTATAAAAAGAAAATAAAAAAATAATACGTAAAATTTGATAAATGCAATTTGACACAACGTTTAATCACGTTTAATATGTGTTTCTTTAAAGAACGTGTATAAACAGCTGTGGCTTATACCAATTCCTTCAAGCTACGTCATCGCGCCGTATCACTTTAAATTTTCGGATTGCTAGCGCCGCTTAAAGTGTTATGGTGCTGCCTCACTTGGAGCATTCGCCTGCAATGCAATGTTACAGAGTCGAGCATTACATGACTAAGCAACAGAACCAAGCATTATAGTGCGCAATCTGTAATGTTACAAATTCAAGCATTACATTGGTTTTGAAATGATTCATGGCACCAATAACGTTTCTTCTGTTTTTTTTTCCTAAATAACAACGTCGAATTGATATTTCCGCGCTCAGCACAACAACCGCTTCGTCTGACATTATGGAATCAACAAAATGCTCAAAATTGAATCTAATGAATTACAGGCGAATGTTCGTCAGTCAGGGAGGCAGTATTGTAAAGCAATGCTCAAAATCGAATCTGAAATGTTACATTACAGTTGAACGCTCCAGGTGAGGGAGCACCTTAATGGTAAAGATTATAGAAATCACCATAATACATATTTATAAGTACATGCCTTTTAAAAGCCCGAAATCGCCAATTTACCTTGAACATGAGCTTGAGATTAAAGCTCATGCTATCTATGCATGCAAAAAGACCTTTGCCCCACATTGGCACAATACAGGCTGATCTTATTCATGCAATAACCTCTTTTCTTTAAAAAAACGTTGCCCCACACTAGGAATTTCTCCTGTATTGTGGGTGCGTTTAAAAACATTTAAACTCACAAACAGCCAGACCCAGAACAACAACTTGTAGGTCGTAAAAATATGTGTTCCGTGCGGGAAACGAACCGGTGACACGCAGCGCAGCAGTCAATCGTTTAACCACAGCACCAACCGTGCCGTCAAAGAAAAAAAAAAGAAAAATAGAAAAAAAAAGAAAATTAGCAATTAAATAGGTAACGGGGCTAACTGAGGGGCAATTCCCGTATTTTTAAGACCGTTCGCATTCTAATCTCAGTCTCAATCTGTCAAAATTACAATCAATTTACAAATATTTTTGACAGGTTTGTGACATTGATTGTCGCTGAGATGAGATTGCGACTTGAATTTGAACGTTTTTTAAGTACGAGAATTGGCCTACTGATCACAGCTCACTCATGGGGGCTATTTAATTTTATAAGTTTTTTTATTAATCTTTTCCTATCCTTAGAACATTATCGTGAATAGCTCGTCAGGGGCTAATGAAGAACAGGCCAAGATAATTGCGTTAACCGCATTAGGATTAAATCAAGTCATTTATATTACGCCACTGACGTTAGCGGCTCCCGGAACTTCGCGCCTGGTCCGGAAGCTAACGCTTGGTACCTATTTCAATTTAGTTACTTTGAAAATTCAGTCTAGTCGAAATATAGGTTTTGTCCTTTTCTACTTTATAAACCCAGATTGAAATAAACGTAATACGCATAGTCAGGTGATTAGAGACGAAAGTGTCCTAAAGTGTTGATAAACATTTGAGAGATATGTTTACAAGCCATTTTGAGTAAGCGCCGATTTCGCCAAAATCAGATATCTTTTATAAACTAAAAAAAAGAAAAGTCTAGGAAAAACTGTCCAAAATTAAAAAAAAATATTCTCACGATAAGACTTATTCTAGGTATAAAAGTTTGGAAAAGTGTGAAATTCACCCTAAATATTACAGCCTGCAGAACAAGCTGTAATATTTAGGGCGAATTTCAAATTTCAAACTAATTTCAAAAAAATTTAAGTTACATTGTTACATCATCATCAGCCTATAGACGAAGTTGACTCATACTTCAGTCATAACTCACGTGATTGCCTATTGGTAATATCCTTGTAAATGTATGGCACTAGTGTGCCTTGCTTAGTAAATAAATAACTGATACGTGTACATTTATAGAAATTGTGTACGTCGTCGTCGTCGTCGTGTCGTAGTCAGTGCCATTCAATTGAAAATCTATATATCTGTTTTATTTAACCAGAGGGGCAATTCTCGTATTTTTAAGAACGTTCGCATTCTAATCTCAGTCTCAATCTGTCAAAAATGCAATCAATTTACATACATTTTGACAAGCTTTTGACATTAATTGTCGTTGAGATGAGATTGCGACTTGAATTTGAACGTTTTTTAAGTACGAGAATTGGCCTTCAGATAGTGTCTTGTGCTCATCTTCTGTAGTCATGTATAGGTGTACCGCTATCTCATTACGCTTGTATCATCTTGTTCATCCTACGCTCGCCCACGTGGCGGCTCCCAGAAACTGTAACTAGATCAATAAGATCCTTGAGGGCATATAGCTTTTAGCCTCTTCGGTATAACTAGGTCTATGATTTTAATGATAAATGTTGTGTTTTAAGTAAAGGTGTAAATTGTTAATGCCAAGGTATATGAAAAAGTCAGGAATTTATAGATTATTAAGTAGATGCAAAAAAAACTTTTTATTAATTATCGCAAAGCTTAGTTATCATTCCAGCAAAGTTAGTGAAAAAGAAAAAAAAGAAAAATTGGGAAAAAAGAGCCCTCCTGAGCCTGATGAAAATGCCTCCCTCTTGAAAAAGAGGGAGGCGTTTTCCTAGGAGTGGGACAACGCAGGCTAACCGCCCAAAAATAAATAAAGGTATATTACGAATGAAATCTATTATGATTAGTTATATTGATTATAAATGATAAAAATATATTATGAAATGATCCTTTTTGGCGCAGCCGTGAGACACACACTATTGTTGTTAAAACATTATTTTCACTTTTTATTTTGTTACTTGTATTCTGTGTTTCACGAACTATGTCCAAATAAACGTTATTCTTTCTTTCTTTCTTTACGTCAGACCAAAATTCTAATAACCGAAAACCTGATCAAGTCTCAGATAAATAAACGACATGCCAAATCGTGTGTTAGCCGATATGATTGATTCACCAAACTAACTACGACTAAATCGTATAGGTAAGATGATCCGAGATTTGCCTACAGATCATATTGCATAACCTTTTACTATACCGCATAACACGACCACATTGTTATGAGAAACAAGCGACCCGTCCTTGCCTCGCAGGCTTTCTACGACTTGACAAAACATTGAGATTTCTTTGCTGAATGTATGTTAGTATTATATACATTTTCTAAATGATATTGAAAACTGCATCAAAATCCGTCGCGTAGTTTAGAAGTACAACGCAGTCACAAAATCAGACACGAAAAGCGATTATATTATATAATTATTATGTATAGATAAATTGAGATACTGAACGCATACAGGACGTGCTCGTCATTTTATCAGTAGGTTAATGAATTATCCAAGGTCTGCAACATCAATTTAGGAGATTACTAGTTACTATTCCCCAATATACATACGTATACCTCAAACATAACACCAGAGGGGTGAGCAAAGATCATACCGGGTCGCAGATCGGGTCGGGCGCAATCAAGCGGCCGTCAATCAGCTACCAGCCTTACTTAATTACCTCGTCACGGGTGGGCAGTTATACTTACACGAATGCCCCTGTGTGGGTTACTCTGTGCACGGAATCTGATGTACTCATAGCTTCAAGCATACCTCTGTGTGTGTAAAATACTGCTCACATTAATAAACAAACTTGGTAGTTTTCCTTTCTGTGCGTGAAACGTTTTCCATCTATGAAAAGGTTTGTGTTTGCTCCAACAGTTTCTAGGTATGTGTATGTTAGTCAATTACGTGTGTGTCAATGTGTGCGTGAGTTACAGATACAGAAAGTCAGGGAGTTGTGATTGTCAATTTGCTTATGTATGAGTATGTTGACGGGGCTTTTGATGTGTGAGATTGGTTAATCAATCAAATTATTGATAGATTTAAATCGATTGTTTTTTAATAATAATCTTGTCCATAAATGTCTACTTTAAAAAACAGACTTTCGAAAACTGCTACAGTAATAGTAGAAATTCTTTCTTTTTTGATTCTATAAGTTGTTTATTTTAGTTCTGCTGTCCATTCTACAAAACGAAGTCTCCTGTTCCTTGTTGCTTTCTTAAGCAATAAGGATTAAGCAAAATTGCCTATCTTGAAATTAAGTTTTCATGGAATTAATATGACTTATGAGTTATGAGTAACTACCTACATTATATTTTTAAACTCTTTGTGAAACCGAAAAAACATCCCTAATCGACATGTTCACTGTCACGTACTCATTCGTTTCCTTGATTGCCACGAAGCACCGCCCGTCAAGCCTAGTCTAATCCTTTACATTTAAAAGTACCTACCATTGTCAAATTCAGTAGTTAGCTCACGTACGCCCCTGATTCTGATTACGTTGTTTGAGGGTAGGATGACAATGACGTCATAACAGTTCCGAGGGTCGATCGTATTTGTAAAGGTTAGGCCCGTTTATTTAACAAGGGCAGATTAACGAAGAAATTCACAGTTTTGTTCAAACATTAGGCGATTAGGTGTAAGAGATTATGGAGTAATTAAAATGGAATGTCTTTGTTTTTCGGGAGACTGATTAAAACATGAATCTGAGTTTATCGAAGACAAGCCTAATGTTATTTACCGGTTTGTTTACGTTTCAACAGGATATCATTTGAACGTAAAATTATTAGTTCTAAAATTGAACCGATGACTTCGGCAAATAATTTATCATTAGTTAGATAAGATACCCAACATTGCAGTGTGTTGGTATGTGTTTAATTAACATATAAATAGAAATAAACTGTTATTCAAATGAAGGTATATCAAATATACTTACAAAACCATAATGGTGTTGCTTGCTTCTCCTAAATCATCCCTAATCTATTAGATAAATTGATTATGCGACGTATCTCGATAGTAAAGAGTCATTGACACAGGTACCAAAGATCTTCTCTGCAGATGAGATGTAAAACAGAGACCGTAGGCACTTTAAGAAATTGGCTGCTGATATTTTGTTACACATTATGATATTCCACACATTTTCCTTCGACCAAATCGAGAATAAATGGCTTTGAGCACTCAAATTTCCTAAAGAACTTTGCGCACTACATAAAATAATACGATCTTAGAAATACGCAAGCAATTGACCCATTTATACCTGTGAGACCGTAGCACCATAGCTTCGTAGTGCTGCTACGCCGTAGGTGGCTACGACTCGTAGCATTACCCGTACAGGCTGCTTATTTTAATCGCAATGCGTGGGAATGAACATGCTTTTGTTGGTCGTATTACAATCCCAAAATATTATTTTAACACATATGAAAGATGGTTTATTAGCTTTCATGGCAAAGTCACCGGACTACCTTAGCATCTTTTTCAAGAGCAGCAATTATTTAGGAGTCTACTCAATTTAATTTATGTTTTTAATTTTTATTTGTTCTAACCTGATTTTCGTGTTATGCTAAGTCTATTCTAGTAACATCTTTCACAGGCTGTACAAAAGTATGAATTCAAGTTTCATTTTATAAAGTTTCAAGAATTTCTTAAAATATATTCAAAGACATTATAATATTTTGGATTTTAGCCAGATTTGATTGTGACGTAAATTTTAATGCGTCTGACCTGATCGACCCCATTGCGTATTATTTTTTTTTGGCAAAAAAGTAACTATTAAGATGTTTACGCGAGACTTGAGAAGGATATTAAGAAACATGCTTCAAGAATGTTTGTATTAGTTTAGGAAATTAAGGCAAAAGTCTGTTTTAGGGTTCCGTAGCCAAATGGCAAAGAACCCTTACAATTTCGTCATATCCGTCTGACCGTCTATCCATTCGTCCGGATGTTATAAAGCCATAATACTCTGAGACGATTGGCACTTTATACAAACTCAAACTCAAAGCATTTATTTCAATTCAACCATTTACAGGTACTTTTGAATTGTCAAATGATCGGTCAGTCAGAAATATGAAGCTAGTTGCCCATTCCAAAGTGTAGTAGGTACATATGGAGAAGAACGGGCAAGAAACTCCATGGATACTCATTTAAATTATATTGTTACATAGATATTAGTTACATCATTAATGTTGAATATAGGTATAATTACGAGTATAAGTGAGAACGATGTAAATAAGATGTACACGTTGAGTGTCCAGAGAACAGCAAAGAGAACTTTAAACAAAACAATCCCTAGATGCAATAAGTAAAACAAGCCGTGGTGGCTAAGAGATGAACAGTCCCAACTGACAGCGCCCGTTCACGAACATGACGCATGGATCAGCACCATTCAGCTGAACCATTTTGAACGGAGCCAAATGATCCAATACACGCGCCACCGTCAGCGAGACATTTGAGTGAGCATGACATCTATCATCCACCAGGGCAAATTCAAGTCAATGAAAGACATTGCCCGGTAAATGGTAGCTCGATAGTACATAGTACTCACACTTGTCCTATGCAATTATATAATTCAAAGGAGATTGAGTTGATACAATGCAAACGTAGTCTTACAATCTTCAGCAGCTCCAACAGTATTTTCAAATGTTAATCAATTAGTTGTGGTTGTGGAGCAGGACCAGCATTGAGCCAGGTATTTTTATCAGCGATATAATCCCCCAACTTATAATATGCCTGGCTACAAAGTGTGCGTTTTATGCAAAATTAAAATTTCATCTCATTCAGTTGAATTATGTAGTAGGTACAATGTAGTGAAATTTGGAAAAAAATATTAAGGCTGGCTTTAAGTCAAAAGTTATTGAGATATGGGATATTTTCGGTTACAACCGCAGTAATAACTTTGTTTTTTCGAGGTATACTACGACATACAAACTTATTTTTGAGAAAAATAAAATTAATACTGCTTGCGTAAATATTCATCGCCATACTACGGAACACTTCACTGTGCGTGGCCTTTTTAAAACTAATTTTAATGAAATTATTGTTATTTACAGCGTACAGTTATCTTTCTCGTTCTCGGTCCTTTTTTGTTTCTTATTTATATTAATGACTTGCCTTACCTCATAAAGGATAATCATGATATAGTGTTGTTTGCGGACGATACTTCACTTTTGTTTAAACTTAAACGTCAGCAGCTGGTTACTGACGATGTAAATAGCGCGATCTCAAAAGTAGTTCACTGGTTCAATGTTAATAATTTACTACTTAATGAAAAAAAAACCAAATGCATTAAGTTTACGCTGCCTCACGTTAGACAGGTGTTAACTAATGTATTGATAAAGGGCAGAGAATTGAATCCTGAAGATAGCACAGTATTCTTGGGCTTAACTTTGGATGCTAAGCTTCAGTGGGGCCCACACATAGATAAATTATCAAAAAAGCTTAGCTCCGCAGCATACGCTGTTAGAAAAATTCGTAATTTAACTGACATAGAGACAGCCCGTTTAGTGTACTTTAGCTATTTTCATAGTGTAATGTCGTATGGTATTCTGTTGTGGGGAAATGCCGCCGACATTCAGACTATCTTTGTTTTGCAGAAAAGAGCTGTTCGATCAATTTATAAGTTAAGCCCGAGACACACTCTCAGAGAGAAATTTAAGGAAATTAATGTAATGACTGTGCCTTCACAGTATATTTTTGAAAATCTTTTATATGCCCATAAAAATATAAACTTGTTTAAAAAATACAGTGATATCCATAATATAAATACTAGGAACAAACACAGCTTCGTTGTACCTACAACAAGGCTCAAGAAAATAGGTGGCTCGTTCAGATGTCAATGTATACGCTTTTATAATAAACTTCCAAGCCACGTTCAAGATCTAAGCCTTAATAAATTCAAATCATTCATTAAACGTAAGTTGTGCCAGAAAGGCTTTTATACCGTTAAGGATTATATTGAGGACAAAAAGGCTTGGGATTGAGTTGTTCCAATTTTCTGCATACTGAATGTTTTCTTTTATTTCTGTTACATACACTGATAAATTGATAATTATTATAACAGAACGACTTGAATACTTACCTTGAGAAGTACAATTTATTGTTTTAATAATATTGTGAATTTGAGGACTATGTGGGTCATTGTTTCAGTTTTAATCATGATCTGGCAGTTTAAGTAGTTCATGCGGCCTACCCAAATGTCCTTTCTTTGGTATTGTTCGTCGAATCGTTGAGCTCCTAAAGTTCTGAGTTGAGCTGCACGGTTACTGACAAATGCGTGCACTGACTGGACAGGTCCTCTTAATCTGCGTGGTTCTTTCCTCAGAAGACCATTTCAGATACTAATCTACATGGTCCTCAAAGATTATGTTCGAATATTTATATACACATTGATATTCATGAATTTTATACATACAATGACATGAGTAATTACTTTGTAAAGTATTATATTATTTAAATTATTGTGAATGTGAAGATTATGTGGATTATTACTTTTTTTTATTTTATTTCTTAGTTAGTTTCACGATCTGGCAGCTTGAGTAATTTATGCGGCCTACCCAAATGTCCTTTCTTTGGTATTGTTCGTCGAATCGTTGTGCTCCTTAAGTTCTCAGTTGAGCGGCAAGATTACTGACAAATGCGTGCACTGACTGGACAGGTCCGCTCAATCTGTATGGTTTTTCCTCAAAAGACCGTTTCAGACACAAATCTACATGGTCTTCACATGATCTGACCAAGATTATGTCTGGACTTTAAAAGAGACTGTGACCTCTGAGTTTGTTTCGGCCTTTCTTCTCAGAGTAGTCAGTTATGAAACGCCGACCTCATCTAGTTTTAAAAATATGATTGACGTGTAAAAGTGTTTGTAACAAACCTACTTACAGAAATAAAATCATTTATCATTTCATTTATCATTTATAATGGAGCAACAAAAATAAAAGGTAGTAACAATAGACCTTTTTTTTTTTTTTTTTTTTTTTGTGGGTGGGAAATCATCAAATAACTTCTCCCGCTCTGGGCAGAGCAGGAGGGCGTGTCAGACTCTTACTGACTAAAACCCACCCGTGTTCCTTCAGTTGCCTGTGCCAGGGGCCACGGTAACCCTCTTGGACTTTTCCGCAACCCTAGCAGGCATCGGTCCTAGCAAACCCCGTCATTGGTGCTGACATCTCTTTGAGGCGCGCGTGGAACACAACGCGCCGTCGACCCGGGCCTGGTCCTTATCGAACGTCGAGCTGCCCATTGCTCGCCGTTCGCAAGCCCGCGCCTACGGTGGCCGGGAATCGGCCTGCGATTCCCGACGCCCAGGGCGTCTCCTGCGGCGGCTAGGGGCGTGAGGGCGCAAATTTTGCCTCTCCCTCACGCGTTCCGCCTCCTCCTTCGCGAACATTACTGCTTCGCAGAAGGAGGTGACGGCTTCCCAAGCCCTCTCGCTCCGTACCATGGCCTGGACCAAGGCCGGACGCGAGAGATCGCCACCGCCAATCGCCTCCACGAGGACACGGCGGTGCTCCGCCCAAGCCGGGCAGACCTCCACCGTATGCTCCACCGTGTCCTCCGGGCGATCCACACAATGGTGACACCCGGGCGTTTCCTCCCGCCTTATCCGGAACAGGAACCTCCCGAAACAACCGTGTCCGGTGAGGACCTGCGTCAGGCGGAAGGTGAGGACGCCGTGGCGCCTCTCAAGCCACTCCTCAAAGAGGGGACTTATCGCCGCAATTGTGGCGTGCCCAGCGCTGGGTTGCGACAATCGCACTCTCCATGCCGCCCTGGGATCCCGCCGGAGCTCTGTCCGCTGTACCGTGATTTCTCGCGGCAGCGGAGCTACGCCCCGGCGTTTCGCCTCCTCGCGCCACTCCCAAACGTGCGCGGGGACTTTTGCCTCCAGATCCCATGGCGGTAATCCGGCAAAGAGGCTCGCCGCCTCACCGGAGACCGTACGGTATCCCCGGACCAGCCGGGTGGCCATGACCCTTTGGGGCGCGTTCAACCAGCGGGCTGGCCGCCGCCTCAAGGAACGCGCCCACACCGGTGCCCCGTAAAGGGCCATGGACCGCACGACCCCCGCGTAGAGCCTCCGGCAGGAGGCGTTTGGCCCCCCTAGATTGGGCAGGAGCCGCTTTAAGGCAGCCCCGGCCCTTTCCAGTCTGGGAGCCAAACGTCGGAAATGCTCCACGAAGTTCCACCGGCTGTCGAGGACGAGTCCCAGGTACTTCATCGTCGACTCGACGCCGATGTGAACCCCTCCTACCGTTATTTGGGAACCCAACGGTGGCGTGTTCCGAGGACCATGAAAACACATGGCCTCGGACTTGTGCAGGGCCACCTCGAGTCCCAATTGCCGGATCCTCTCGACGATTGTCGCAACCCCGCGTGTCGCTAGTTCGGCCGCCGCTTGGTGCGACCTCCCCTGCGCCAGGACCAGCGTGTCGTCAGCGTAACAAACCACGCTGACGCCACTGGGGAGGTCGGCGCGCAGCACCCAGTCGTAGCCGATATCCCACAGATGCGGCCCCAGGACCGATCCCTGTGGGACACCGCACGACATCTCTTGCCGGTTCCATACTCCCTGGTGACCGGGGTAGATGACGGCCCTGTCCGTCAAATAGGCCTCGACCACACGACAGAGGTAGGTCGGCATCCGGTGATACCGGAGTGCCTCCCTGATGCAACTCCAGGGCAGGGTATTGAAGGCATTGGCGATGTCCAGAGACACCGCCAAGACGACCCCACCCCGGGCCACAGCATCCCCCGTCGTGAGGGCCCGCACGCGCATGATGGCGTCCACCGTAGAGCGCCCCCTGCGGAAGCCAAACTGGCTCTCCGCCAAATCCGGCCCTACCCGCACCAGCCGCCCGACGAGGCGGTCTGCAATGACTCTCTCAAAGAGCTTGCCCACCTCGTCGAGCAGCACGATGGGCCGGTAAGCGGACGGAGAGTCCGCTGGGCGCCCCGGCTTCTTGATGAGGACCAGTTTCCCCGTCTTCCAACGAAGTGGGAACTGGCCCCTCTCCATGCATGCGCTTAGGAGCCCCCTTAGTCGAGGCCCGAGAGCCTCCGAGGCCAGGACCCAGGCTTTCCCAGGTAAGCCGTCGGGTCCTGGGGGGGTATTTTTAGCACTCAGCCTACGTACCGCCACTCGCAGCTCTACCTCGGTCACCTCCGGAGCATCGTCGTCGTCGTCGGCGGTGTGGTCCGCATTCAGCACCGCAGTAGGCGGAGCCATGGGCGGGGAGATATGGTCCCCTCTAGAAGGGAACAGAGTGCACTGTGCGTGGCCTGGCCAGTTTTTTTCATTTTTGTTTCATTTGCTGGCTATGTACAACATAGCCACAACCTTGTTGTGGGTAGGTAAGGGCTCTCCTTTATAAGAAAGCATTTAATTTTGTCCTGGAGTGGATCATTGTTGCGTGACTGTAGGCAATATCCTTTTGAGAAAACCACTTGCCCAAAAGTGGATTGATTGGTTGGCATTTTTCGGTTCTTTCTCGTTGTAGTCTTGGTCCATTATATATAAGAAGAACTTTTGATAAAATAAAAAACTGACTCCCTACCTGCGATTTGAAGTTGCAATATTCTTCTTCTTAGCATGTCAATGGCAACCTAGATTATAAATAAACCCAGAACAGAACTAAGAGTTTCAATTAATTTTGATCTTTGACAATGATGCACTTTGCGCCTGTCCTGAACACTAAAAATTGTAATCTATCCAACGGAACATTCAAATTAATTTCATAATCTTAATTTATTTATTTCCCTATTGAACTTATAACATCCCTTAAATCAAGAAAATTCAAATCCATCGAAGAAATATAAATGACTTGAGGAGGAAATTTCCACCATCAGCATGCATAGAACGAAGTAAGTACCCTACCCACACATGAGTTCCCATAATGATTGCAAGTCAGCCCGTCACCAATTATGCGTTGCAATATTTCAAGCGTTTATTGGTATGCGTGGCTTCCAGCTATGCTAGCTTAGATCTAGATAGGGTAACCTACTTTCAAGCTAGCTGCATAATTACGTCTGATAGCAACAACACAGTACTCAATCATAACTTATGGTTTAATGCCAGTATTGTGTGGTGTGTTTACTTTAGGATTCGTAATTAATTTTGCAAGTAATTAAAATGTGAAATCTATTGGGTAAACACCGCGGGTATCTAAATGACAGTAAAAATTTCAACCCTGAGAAACTGTCAGAATTTAGTATAGTTGACCAAATAACATCATAAACATGGCATTTTGAGAAAGTCCAATAACATCACACCATCTTCTAGAATTACGGGGGTCACACTGAAAATTCTTAGAATAGGCCATGGTATAATAATATACTTCGCCTGGTATTCTCTTCCCGTGACAGCTGGGTCACGTGATTGGCCTAAGTATACGTCATCAGTTGCGATGCGGTTCTCAAAGTTTTTTAGTGGGGAAAAAGATAAAAATAATACAACGGGTGCTCTATTTTTATCATTTTCAATAAATTGAAATATTTGAGACTTTTTGTATTTTTTTACTTTGCTTCTTTTTTAATTGATTGCATATTATGGTTTTATTTAGTTCCCTTACTCGTAGATAGGTCCTCGTTCGAACTAAACAGAGTATTACTTCATAATGAATTTGAGGATACAAGTCCTTTGTGGCATCATGAACAATCCGAGTCAAATTAGTGAAAATGAATTTTTCATCGTGCAACGATTCACCGTGATCCTGATCAATTCTTTGCAGGGGTAAATTAGTTTTCCCCTCGACACAAAAAAAATCCAATCATTTATCATTTAGATATCGATTCTGAAGTCATAGTAGTCAGTCGATACAGAAACGAAAAAGTTCAAAATTACGCTATTATTATGTATTCTGAGTCCACAGAGACCCGAAAAACAGTGATTAATATTTTAGATGAGCCCAAAAGGCCTTGAATACAGAGCCGTTAAACCTTATTTGAAAAAAAAACTATCTAGCAAGCTACGTCAACATCACTTGAAAAAAAAATACATCTGACTTGGCTGTATGGGCCAAGATCACTTTGCCTGTCCTTAATTAGGACTAAAAAAACAACAAAAAAAAATCACCTACAAAACAAAATAAAATAATATAATGGACCAACTTAGTACACGACGAAAACCTAATAGGACGCAATTAACTCGACTGGAAAAATAAGTCAAAAACTAGTTAGGTTAGGTTATGTTCGGGCGTACAGCCGAATTAGCACAACTATGCCTTATATGGAATTTACAACCGTAGATAAATGAAATAATATGTAGAAAGGTACTTACCAGTTCTTATTGTTGTTTTTGGTCTACAATATTGAAGCCTCTCATTTGCTATCATCTCTTCTTTGGGTAAAGAAAAAAAACCTTATTACTCCGCCTTTTTTACTTCTGTTTTTACAGTTTAGTATGGAACAATTAACCTTTTTTTTTCTTGTGTATCTTTCAAACACAGTTTTATAGTAACTAATGTTTGGGAACCACAGTATTTTGCTCACCGAGCGAAACAACGCTATAGGTATGAGCGACACGACGATAGTGATGAGATGGGGAGCTGTTAGTATGACACTTGTCAATTCGATGTGTGGCTACTGTGTGTGATTGAATTACCTGAGCAAAATGCATTTTTTAACTTATCAAAGCAATTATGAACTAATAAATAAATATGTTAATTAATTTAAAACTAAAAAGATGAATCACAAGAGTTACTAAATAGTTAAGCTAGTTAGTAATTTATTTTATTTTTATTAACTCATTAAGAAAGACCCTAAATTTAGTGAAACGGACCATCAATGGCAACACTTATCGTGACGTAGTCTTAGGCCATCGTGGGAAGAGAATACCAGGCGAAGTATATTATTATACCATGGAATAGGCCAGTAAGAAAAGCAGCCGATGAAAAATTTATTTAAATTTCGAATTAGGAACTCTTTGAGAATCTGTAGATGTGTAATGAATTCATATGTCATTTGTTTTTACAAATTGGCGGCAATTTAAAAAGTGCCAGTCGTGCGTTGAAATGAATTTGACTAGAGAACATTTTCGTTCAATGATTTATGACGACTTTCGTTGTGGTCTTACTCAACAACAATGATACGATAGACTTCGATTAGCATTTCATGACGAAGCCCCATTCCGTGCCAATGTTTAATAAATTATAAATGGTTTAATAAATTGAATCGTGGTCGAAGCCAACTCACTGATGATTCGCGAGAAGGACGGCGACTACTGAAGATAACGTGAGTGCTGTGCGGCTAATGATATAAGCTGATAGAAGGGTGACATATCAACAGAATCGAACAGCTTAAGGCGTTGGTATAAGTTAAGCACAAGAAGTCTTCCATGAACATTTAGGCATCAGACAGCTTTGTACTAGATGGATATCTCATAATTTGACGGAAGATCAAAAACGCCGTCGTTTGGATTGGTGCCGCTCAATGCTTGAAAAGTATGACGGAGGTGACTCGAATGCCGTATATTATGACATCGTCACGAGTGATGAAAGCTGGATATATTCTTACGAACCCGAAACCAAAAGACAATCTGCGCAATGGATGTTTCCATTCAAAGATTTGCCGAGCAAAGTAAAGAAGGGCAGAAGTCAAGGGAAAACGATGATTGCCCAATTCATTGGACGGACGGGTCATTTCGCACAATTGTCCTAGAATATAAAAAGACTGTTCCTGCAGATTGATATGTCAGTCATTGTTTGTTTGTTCAGTCTTTGTTGTTGTCATTGTTTGTCTTGGAAAATGTTAGACAGCAACGCCCAAGAAGCAGGATCCTCCTCCACCACGAGAACGTTCCAGCAAACTCCGCCAGACGGACTATCGGATATTTGTCTATCGAAAGTGTGGAGGTAGTAAGTCACCCTTCTGACAGTCTTGACCTGGCACCTTGTGACTTTTACTTATTTAAAAAAATAAAAGATATACTTAGAGGAATTCGTTTTATGAACCCTGAAGATGGCTGCGTTTGAAAAAGGCGTGGAAGAAATCCCTAAAGAAGAGTGGGCCCACTGCTTCAATCAGTGTTCTATCACATGCGACGGTGCTTAGAAAGGAACGGAGACTACTTCGAAAAGCAATAAAAATATTAACAGGCTTCTACATCATCCCGTTTTTTATTTTCTAAAAACATTCAGTGTGACCCACCTAATTATCTCCTAAGGATAGTGGGTTACATATTTTTTACCTCACCGCAAAAGCAAACGTAAGAATACCTATGTATGTAGTATACTATGCGTACGATGTTAAAATAACAATATAATTTAGTCCTAACAGATTGAACAGCGTGTTGGTTGATTGTTGGTATCTGTATGGGTTCAAGTAATTTTTATACAGAAATAATAGAACTCATTTTTATATAGATCACGGTAATGTCTTCGAGGAAAATTGAAAAAAGCCATGTCATATTCATAAAAGCAAAATTTTAATAACATTTCCTTTGATAACTTTTGTGTTTTATTAATCACCGAAAACGTTCAAGACCAGAAAATTCATAGTCTTCAGAAAAATGAAAGTATAAATTAATGACTTAACCTATTTCACAAAAGCGGTTACATACACCCTGTGAGCACCAGTTTTCGTCCAATCGAGCAGAAAACGCGCCATTTTTTTATCCTCTACTTCTTTTTAAGCCCCTCCAGTTATTCTTTGAACCGGCTTATTCGTTCGTTAACGTACCCGTCAATTTTGCAACCTCCTGACTACCGACAGTAACGGTAATATCTCGGCAATTACGACTTTAAATCAACGGCATAAAGGTTATAGTGAAATAATTGTATAGTGGTGGATGTTTTAGATTTTTGTAACTTTTTTCCTGTAAGATTTTGTTTTTCATGTGGATGTGATGTAAGGAGATACTGCAATGTCAACGTTATTTTGATGATAAACGAAGACATAAAGACAACTAATAAAAGCAAAAATTTACATCCCCTGTACCAATACAAATGGCTACTATGTAAATTAACTTTCATTCAAAAGATCAATCCGGACAAGCGTTACAGCAGTTCAAAAGGGCAGCTAGTCAGGCAAGATTCAGTCCCGATGAGCTCACTTGTTCACACCGAAGTCAAATCATAGATAATGCATCTAAATAACATTTATGTCTTAGGAGTTTAGAGCATTTTAGACACCAATCTACATGGTCCTCAAAGATAATGTCCGAACTTTTATATACACATTGACATTGATGAATTTTATACATACAATGACATGAGTATTTAGTTTGTAAAGTATTATATTATTTTAATTATTGTGAATGTGAAGATTATGTGGTTCATAACTTTTTTTTTTATTTCTTAGTTAGTTTCATGATCTGGCAGCTTGAGTAATTTATGCGGCCTACCCAAATGTCCTTTCTTTGGTATTGTTCGTTGAATCGTTGTGCTCCTTAAGTTCTGAGTTGAGCGGCACGATTACTGACAAATGCGTGCACTGACTGGACAGGTCCGCTCAATCTGTATGGTTTTTCCTCAAAATACCGTTTCAGACACCAATCTACATGTTCTTCACATGATCTGACCAAGATTATGTCTGGACTTTAAAAGAGACTGTGACCTCTAAGTTTGTTTCGGCGTTTCTTCTCAGAGTAGTCAGATAGGAAACGCCGACCTCATCTAGTTTTTAAAATATGATTGACGTGTAAAATTGTTTGTACAAATAAATCATTTATCATTAAATATTTTTTTTGTCAATGCTACACCTATACCTACTCTTATTTTGAAAATCATCTTTTTAGCTTTCAGCAGAACTAAAATCAGAATAAAGACTGCCTAATGACAATGCAATCATCAATTAATGCAAATAATTTGACATACTTAATTAAGCACCCATAATATTACTGGCCTATTTATACCACTAACAAATAGGCTAGCCTATTCTTAGCCCCGCCTCTCAACATCTTCTAAG
Source organism: Brachylomia viminalis (assembly GCA_937001585.2). Taxonomy (NCBI): domain Eukaryota; kingdom Metazoa; phylum Arthropoda; class Insecta; order Lepidoptera; family Noctuidae; genus Brachylomia; species Brachylomia viminalis. The sequence goes on along the minus strand of OW443302.2, from coordinate 2,923,862 downwards.
CACCTGCGACTTTAAACTTTACCGTGTATCCGATAACTATGGCCCAAGTTTTGACTCTTATGTCATTTATGGTTTAGAACTTTGAACTGGCGAATAACTTGTGCGTTGCAGAACTATCTAATGCTCTTCGAATGTATGAGGGAAGCTAGGCACGACTTAATGGTACTAAGTATATTGTATGCTGTGCATGTCGGTTCCCTCAAAGGGGTAAGTTGGAACGTTTACTGGTAAAGCACCAAATGATTTGACAAGTTAGTCTCTCAGATGGGCCAATTATCGCATTTTAAAAACATACAAAATAGCATCGCAATCTCATCTCAGGGACAATCAATGTCTAAAACTTGTAGAAAATGTACGTAAATTAGAGGTATTTTTGACAGATTGAGACTGAGATTAGGATGCGAATGTTCTTAATATACGGGGACTGCGCTCCTCTAATGAAACCTAGGGATATCGATTTCTGATAAGATTTTTCAATTTATTCATTTATTTATCCTCATACTAGAACGCTATACAGCAAGTACACCAACAGAGCAAACAAATACTTCATGTGCTGCTTTTCATCCATCCTGTGCGCAGTAGATATCGAACGGGCGCCAATGGATCACGCAAGATTTATTGGAGAATCAATGAACTTTAAAAATTAATACATAAAATTGAAAAATCTGATAATTTTCATGTTTCGTCCTGTCTGACAGATGACGTGTATAAGGCGGAGTCTCATAACTGAATGAGTTGGAAGTGATACCCTGACATGGGATAGTTGGAGGCTTTAATACAAAAAGTGACCGCCTAAAAACTCACTTGAAGGTAACTTTTACGAAAATCTTTAGGATTTGGTCCTTGTAGACAACAATAGGACCATTATTTATAAACAAACATGATAATGGTGCCGATTCCGTTGTTCACACACTAAACTAAATTTAAGTTGAGTGCATCTTTTTCTTTCTATTTCATTATGAAAAGGACAGAAGATAAATATTAGTTTAGTCCTGTCAAATTAGTCAGCACCTGACGTAATTTGATGTAACTTTAGTAGTCAACTTTTTAATCACGTCTAAACTTGTATGGAGTAGTGTCAGGCGCTGATTAATTTGACAGGACTAAACTAAAAATTTATCTTCTGTCCTTTTCATAATGAAATAGAAAGAAAAAGATGCATTCAACTTAAATTTAGTTTAGTTTGTGAACAAGGGAATCGGCACCAATGTTTACTTAATTAATCAATTACGATACCCTTAAACAACATACATACCAATATACCAATAAATCCTAAGCAAACTTCGTTCCAACCCTTCAATTCCAAACCTTAATAAACTCATAATACATAAAACAAAGCCTATTTAAAAACACATTAAATCAAAACCCCGCGGGGTTCAGTCCACACCAATTTAATATAACCATAACAAAAGGGGTGAGAATTTATAGTACAAAATTTTATACTCAAGGAAGACGCCTTTTTCCTGTCATCCTTGATAAATTTAGGTGTCCTTTTCGTGCGAAACCATTATTTAATTTTATGTGACAGCCCTTCACAATACATCCACTTATTGCAATTGCGATGTTCAAATTGTTAATGAAGGTAGCAGCCCTGCAATGTGTTCGTTGTAATTATAAATTGCGTTTTTCTGAATAACTTTAATTGGGTTTTGAAGTGCTAAAGGTCAGAGGACATATGATATGATGTTGAATTTTAGAGGAATCATGGATGGAAAGACCAGCACCCTAATTCCATAATCACAATCTGAATAATTTTGAACGATATTGATAATCCTTTGCTTCATGTGTTCGAAAAATTTGTCTGCACAACAACGTAAGCAATGAATGTTATTGAACTGTCAAAAGGAAAGCCATTGCTACTGTAAGTGACTTACGCAATAACCCCGCAGTTATAATACAGTTCGTTCTCTTAGGTTCAAAACCAAGTTTTTTAAATAAGAAAACTAATAAAAGCTAACCTTCTCTGTCAACTCCATTTGGGAAATAAGCTTCAAAATAAAATGTGCTTACAGAAAAGTATAATTCAAAAGAAATCCATCAAACTTTTCGCTACTCAATCCTCAAAACCGTCTTAAACAATTCACAGCAACATCATACTAAAATTATTACACGAATACCGACCATAATGAGGGCTGTCAAACCCATAACCACTCGTACAGTACAGTCACAAACAACAGGGGAACACGAAACTGCACCAAAACCAACAAAGTGTGCCCGTGACAAATTTTTCACTTGGCGTCATAACACAGTTTGCGTGTAACTGTGCAAATAAAAATGTATGAAGCCGAAACTTGAAAAGCGTTGCAGCGGGCACGCGACGTAAAAACGATGGAGCTATTTTTCTGGATCGTGTTACATTGATGTATGTGTGTAGGTGTGTGTTTTGTTATTTTTACGACTGTTTTCCACCGCAATAATTTTTGTTTTGTATAGGAGTGAGGGAGACGGGGTGTGTTTATCAGCTTCTTGTCAACGTTCGTTGAATTGAATCTCTCGCTCTTTTCAGCACTTTCCCGCTTTAGGATGTGGGAGTAATCATCTGATCCCGATACGGTATAATATTATTTTGTACAGAAACATTATCTTTATTTTGATCAGATGTACATTTTCATAGATCATACTACTATCCCAGTTTTAGCACTAGACTATACATAGACATCATAACCCTACATTAGTATCGCACCCACACAAAAACACAGGAAAATCAAAGTAAACAATAAAAATAGGGCACTCGAGTCACGTCACCCGAAGATTATGGCGGGACGACGTAGAATAAAAAAAAAACACGAATCACGCTGTGCCATGACGTCACACACGTGACATTCGTCACACGCGGGACAAATGATTCGATAACCTTGGACGTTTTGCGGACTGCGACGGTTTTTCGGCACGCTTTTTCAGGACAGAGAAATTAGGCCATCTAGTTCGCAGACTTACTCTTGCATTTATAATATTAATTCAAGTAAAGATAGGTTCAGTAAAGATATTTTATAAATAAACACAATCCATGTGTAGACTAAAACATTCCGCTAATGAAGGGAAAAAAATGACTTAAGAAAAAATAAATACTGAAATAGTGTTCACCCCATATAAAAAAAGATATTGTTCCCTTGTTCCCAAATGGCAGTATGCTATCATATTTTAAAAGTTGATCTTTGTTTTAATATGAGCTAATAAGCGAATACAGGGGGACTACTAAATCACTTCACTTAAAAAACAGTCAAATAAAGAGCTTCCTTCATCTTTGAATTCTGATAATAATACAGTTCGTAACTTCGGAGTGTTGCTTTTATCTTCAACCCTTAGTTGAATCCTACAACATTTTTATATTAGTCATGTGCCCCTAGGCAAAGATGGAAGCTTCATCCCGTTTTACCCGGGGGTAGCAAGTTACCCCTCTATATCTCGGAGTAGCAAGAGGACTGTAAAAGGTGGTTAGGGATGCATTACTTGCGTACACTAATAAGGTTACAGTTCCATTGTTCTCTAGATGGTAGGTATAGTACAGTTGATTAATATTTTTCAACGACGCCTGTTCATTTCATTCGTAACTTAGACTCAAAACTTCTTCGCTTTATTTTCAATATATCTTAATTCCAGTCTGTAATGTGTATGAGGTTGGTTCTCAAGTACCAATTATATTTGTTTGAAAATGCAAATATACCTACTGATAATTAAAAATGAATAATTATACTAAACAGTGCACAATTAAAGCTAATAACATTCTACAAGACTCAATAAAATCGTAAATATTTAGTTTAATATAAATACATACTGTTACTATTGTAAATCCTACAATAACTTAACTGAAAACCAAATATATAAATACTGATATAAAATATAAATACCATAAAAGCAAATGATACTATTTTTATTTAATATTTAATCTTTTTCTTAACAAAAAGCGCCGTCATCCTCTCTCCTATTTAACATTAAATTTGCTGTGCCTGACAGGGTCCATAATTGATTCGATGTTTTAACATACCAACTGTTATAATGTACACATTATGGAATGCAATAAAGTATTGAGTATTAATCAACTCGCCCTCCACTGCCGAACATAGGCCTCTCCCAAGCTGCGCCGCAACACCATATCTTCCACCTTCCGCATCCAGTCGATGCCAGCCACGTTTTTAACGTCGTCGGGCAACAAGCATGCTTACTTAAAATATTCTTAACGTATCATTCTGCATAGTTTCCTTCACCAAGAGAAAAAGTTAAAAAAAATATCAAGAATAAAACTGAAACTCAGCAATGTTGTGTGGCCGTAGAAATAAAGAATTCATACTTTATCAAACGAATTTCTTTACAAGGAGCTCAAAGTACTAACATCTCTAACAATAAATATCACTTTTCAAGCGCCATTTAACACCGTATCTAAAGACCAATACCAATACATCATGTGTGAAACAATAGTGTTGTACACACTAATCGATAGTGCTGTACAGACTACACAGTGTGAACAGTTCTCCGGAACAGTGATAAGTAACCGTTCCTCTCGACTGACTTTTACAACTTGAGGAGATACATGGCCGGTGCAGTGGCTTACTTTCACCTCCCGATCAATAGGTACTATGTTGTATCTTGGTTTTATTGAATGCTGATAAACGAAAAGCGTAGGGAATATTTGACTGTATATGTTTAAAGACGCTCTTTTGTTTTCCCATTATTATGAGTATAAAATATTAAATAAAAATGCGCGAATTTAATGAACTTCAGCCATCAATGTAATAAATACTTAAGGATAGGACCTGGATAAATACTTACTGTCATCATACAAGTAATAATCATAGTATTAATAGAAGCTGCGAAAATATTATTTGTCTTCTATTACTTCTAAAATAAAAAACATACTCCTAAACTTAGCTTATATTTAACAAACCCGCTGCTTACGAAATAGAGCCTACTTTTTGCATTAACTTGACATTTCATTGTGACATTGAACAATAAAAATCTGTCTCTTTCTGTGTCATTTGCGTAACAAAAATATAAATACGACCCTGACTAGGCTCGAGCCAATTACAGTTGTTGTCACAGTTTACCCTCCATAAGACACATGAAAACGTCTTTTATATGCTTCGAAATTGACGCTCCAGCCGTTATCATGCTTGGAATATTTCCTTATATCTCTGGAAGGGTAACATACAATTTACGAACACTTTCCGCGCAACATATTTCTAATCGACAATAAATCATTACCGACCTTTGTGCATGCCCGTGTGCTTATCCTTAAGCACTGTGAGCTCGTAAATCTTCCCGAACTCCTCAAACATGGGCCGGAGGTCGTCCTCCTCCAGATGTCGCGGTATCTGGCCTATAAACAGTTTGACTGCGTCTCTGCCGGCGCCCGGCGGCGCACCGGTCCGCTCCGCCGGCGTCAGCGGCGACGCGCGCTTCGGATCCGAACCGAGGCTGTGCACCGGCGTCGACGGCGCCGTGCCGATACTCGAGTCACAACTTTGAGGAACACTCATCATGTTCACATTTTGCATATTGTAGCCCAACAACATCGGGTTCACGCTACGCATATTCGCTCCCACAATCATGTTTATCACAGTTAACAGACTTTAATGAACACAATTTTTTAATCACAGTGCTTAGTTTCGTATGCCTTATTCTATAAATTCGGTTTGCAAGTTTTTTAAAGCTCACTCGTGTTTACTTTCGTTTTTCGCGGAGGGCGAGTGTTTAGGAGGTGGGGCTGGCGTGTGTGGGTGTGCGGCAGATCGCGGCTGTGTGCGTGCCGTCTCTTCTCACAGTCACCCCGTAATGCGTAATATTATCGATCGATATAGTAACGGTTGTAGGCTGTACAGTAGTCCCCCCGTTTTTCTCACTGACGCGGATTTGTTTCTGTTTTTTATAAGTGATTTTTTTTTCTATTAATATTTAATTTTATAGTTTAATGTTTAACAGTTATTTAACAAATATTGCACATCGATATAATTAAAAATTTCACCTTAGTTAACACTTAATATCAAACATTTACTTAAATTATTTAAATATTAATTATAATTAGCACTGAGAAAAAATTTGGCACGACGCTAATTCTACACATTGAATTTTGAGCGAAAATTATCTAACACAGTTTCCCGAAAAGTCTTAAAATTTTCCACTGATTTGGAATGTTGTAACAGAGTTTTTCACACGTGAAAAAAGTGTATAATGCTAGTCAGTGTTTACGAAGCGAGAGCGGCGTCGCACGGGGCTCTGTTTACAAACAAACCGCGGTCCAACACACGTTATTTTTTATATATTTATTTTTATTTTTATACCATCCTTTACCTCTGATTGTTCACACGCAAATTGTCACTGTATACACGAAAAATGTTAACGAGAAAAATTGTAAATATTTTTGTAACTGACACACTTATCACTAGATCACTAATCTAACTTATATTAGCACTTGACGACGATTAACCATGACTTGACGCACAAACGAAAAGCACAAAACACGAACTAAATGAGACAACAAATTCGCCGTGTTACCGTCTATATGCCTACATGTCCACTAACCTAAAATTCCCTCCGAGGTCCCCTCATAGCACGCCATGGGGGAGCCTCCAGTCTTGATACAATCCTCCCTTTCACTCACCCTTAGATACGGAGTAAATTCGCTTTGTGTGAATAGGTTGATTATTTGAAATTTCTTGTTTCGCTATTCCGTTGCCGGTGTTGAGATGCGTGTAGGTTTTGCCTTGAATTTTGTGGAAATTTTTACGCGTTTTAGTCGATTGTTTACTGAAATATAGGGTGTTTTTATGTCTTTCAGCGAGCTGAATTTGTCATTAAATGTTTACATTATCTTTACTCACTTTTTATATTTTTTTAAAGATTATAGTTTTTCCAGTTTGTTTTAAAAAGTATGAAGGAGAGGTCTTAAAAATTATTTTGCTGTTACAGTATTACAATATACTGTTATAATTTACCTATAATATTTTTATCTTTAAAATGTTTAAACAGTGTCATAAGTTAAGGTTTAAATCTATTAAAATTATATTTCCATTCCTATTTTGCGGTAATAAATTGTATAACCTGGATACATCGCCGCTTCAAAATAAAAATATACCCTAAAGTTATCCTTCTAAAAACCCAAACAAAAAAAGACCAATGTATCATTATTAATAAACACAGCTTAAACCCGCATCAAGTGTTAGCAAAAAAACCTTTGGTTCTGAATAATTTAGCCAACCGACGCTTAGTAGTCGCTCGTAAAACGCAATGGCAAATTCGGTAAAAGGTCTTCAATGTTTGGTCGAGCTATAATTCAAGCCCCAAAAATAGCGAAGGGGATGAAGCCCCCCTCTCGCCCCCGCACCTCACACCCCGGACCTCAGCCTCCGATGATCTTTGCACGCAACTCGTAATGGCTGTTTAGAAAAATACATAAAAAAGGAAACCCTCCTTGAGTTTTCTTGAAGATGATTTTTTTTTAATTTATGAAGTATAAAAATATGGTAATACAGGGACTTAATTAAGGGGTTTTTGTTGTGCTATTTCTGTTTTGTTTTGTACTTGTATCGCTGGAGGGCGCGTGTGGGTTAGACGATGTACGTACTCGGAATTATCTGTGAGAAGAACTCTTAGAAAGGAGGGTATTAACTTCTCTTTTTATGATTTTCATTTAGACTTAGCTATTTTAAGACTGTATTATGTCGACTGTTATTATAATCTAAGTAGGTTAATATTATAACAATATTATTATTGTCCAAATTCAGACTCTTTTAAAATCAAAACGGTGTCAAAGGTTATTACAAATTATGCCTACATAGAATTTTATTTTAATATTTGAGTAGGTAGAGAACCCTTAGCGTGGGATGATCAACAGCTGATGCATTGTTTTGTCATTTTTATACGCCATTCAAAGCGAAGTTTAATATTTATTACACTGCGAGCTTTAATTACTTCTTTTTTCATTTTAATTGAGGATTTGTCAAATGGTGCGTGTTATGATGAAGATACAATAACTATAACATTTCGTTTTATAATTGTAAAAAAATGTTCTTCTACGTGTTAGTTTTGTAATGTTTCCCACAGTTAATATTGATGAAATGTTACCTTTCTGCTTTTCACCCAAAATAATTTAAAACATTATGTAGGCACAACTTGAAAGTTTACAAAGGACATTTTAATCACTCATTATAATTTTTGTCTCTGCAGAAAAATAAAGATATATGTTTTATATCATTAATTGCTGCTAGTTCCGTATTTAAAACAGTTATCCAGTATTCTGACGAGTGGGTTACGTTTCAATAATTACGGTTTACAGAATAATAATTGTTTGGATAATTGACACCTCAATTTAAAACAAACTGGCATAATAAACAAATCGGTTAAAACTTCAACAATTTAATTAATCCTACATTCGTATTACCTTAGCAATTGTTCATCGGTGTCAAACTAAAATCACAAATAATGCCTCTGTCCAATTAAATGATGTGTCTATGTTTAAAAACATACTCATTTTGATTGCCGATATGCTCTTTTGCCTTTACTTTACCAGTTTTATACAGGCTAACTAACAACTAAGAGGCAGATGACAAACCTTCTGGAAAAATCGTACCTCCACGGTTCGATAAAAACTTAAAAAATATTGGTTCTTCAGTACAATTACCAGACGTGCTCATTATTTCCTGCCTCAGAGAACTAACATTAGCCGTAAGTAGTGTAAAAAGTAAAATTGACAAAAGAATCACTGACATAAACATATGCACAGAATCACAGATACATTTCACTGGTCTTTACATCTCCTGTGCATCAATTAGGCCCCGTTTGGTGCGGTCTCGTGCTCCCAAACCGTCAGTCGCATGCGAGCGCCGACCAAATTCTGTACACCGCAAACATTTGGCCAAACGCTAGATATTTTGATTTTACTAATGCTACGTGTTTCGATTTACATGTATTTGGATATGACCAATATATTAAGGTTTAGTAAAATATATTTTAGTTACTACCTGCTTTTAAGTTTTAGTAAGATATTATTTAAAATGATAACATGTATTTGAGGCTTGGGTGAAGTAGAGTGCGTGTGGTCTTTTAAAATAAATAGATTAAATAGAAGGATGTTTTTGTGATATTAATGCATTTCTCAGGGTGTTGTTTATGAATATAGACACCAATTGCTCAAGAGTAAGTTTGTACTGAATGACTATTAAAATATTGTTATGTATCCATCAAAGGACAAGGAAAAAGAAAAGGCGGGTAGGTACTTCTGAAAAAGTTGCCCACGGCGCATACTGTTTAACTACCCAAAATCACGAGCAAACACCTACATAAAAATTGCGCGTTGTGCTTTTATGTAAAGAAAATCTAATGACCGAAAAATTGTCGAGATAAAGCCTTATAACGTGTCTTAATATAGCTGGTAAAAGGCACCTACGTCACTGGTGCGGGAGGGCTGGCATTGCGGTCAGCTGGCCATTTGTCCGGCGCGAAGGTAACTACAAAAAGCATATTATAGTTTCTCCGAATTTCTAACCGAATAAGTTTTTTTTTATTGAATAATTTTAAGTTTTTCCTGACACTAATATTAAATTTATTGAATATGGAATAATGACATTAAAACAAAAATTATTTCCTATTTATAAAGTTTCTAAATTATAAATTTTAGACGCGCCTATTCTAGGTAATGTTTCGATTTTTCTTATTGTTAAGTTCTTTTCAAGGTTTTGGAAATAATAATAATAAAAACGTTTATCTATAAAAAGGGATACATTTATAAAGAATATCCTAACAATTAAAATAGCGCACAGTTGTTTAATTGCCTGAACTAGGTTGAACCTGTGCTTCAGGCTAGAAAGTGCATAAATATTTAACGTAATAAATGAACAATATAGTGTATTTTGTATGAACAATATAGTATAATTATAGTGTATATGAGTATAACTTAAAACTAAATTAAAACATAATTATATAAAACTAAAATAGCATGTTAGCAGTTCTATTTGCAGACAATAAGTAGGTCTTCTGTCAGTGCATAGTCAATGGTTAGTAAATATTTAATTATAATTTTTTTACAGCTCTATTAATTTAGTTTATAGATACTTAGTTTTTTATTTAATCTATTGGATAAGAATGGGCCTAAGAATGTTTAAAATCTTTCTACAAAGACATGTTTTGAGGTTGCATTAGATACATACTAGATCATTGCGTCTCTTGCTAGTGTTGTCGGCATTGTAGGCAAGCATGGTGTGCTGTTTTAACACTAAGTGCATAATGAAAAGCTGGCGAACGGTTAGTACATTGCAGGATTTATATAGCAAATCTGTGGGAAAAAAGAAGGGAAGGAAGTTTGCTACCTTTAAAATTGCTCTCTGAGCTCTTTCAAGAGGAAGCAAATTAGTTTTTGGTGCGCCACTCCAAGAAGTGATACAGTAAATATTTGTACGCCGATACATACGGCTAAACATGATTGGACTCGAGCGATGTAATATCTTGTATGCTCTTGTATGTATACAATGTATAAACGAATAAAGAAAATTTTATCTTATCTTATCTACCTCTGTATTAATCTTCTAAGTAAGGTGTAATTTATGAGAGAGTATTACGCCTATTAAAATCTAATTCATCGCCCTTCATTTAGTCGGTACTTACGTTATAGGTACCTGGTACTTATCTCAAGTGAGCCTCTAAAACAGCAGAATGATTTGGCGAGTTCATAAATCGCGAACTCATACTTCCGCTTAAGCTTGAGTTTCATGAAAAAGCGGTGTCGTCATTTAATGCCGTGGAAATACCCACTGTCATTTTCAGACCTTTTGTTATTTTGCGGCGGCTAGATGACGGCATTGCTTCCTTATGACATCCAAGTTTGCGACGACACCAGGCATCGAAGGACCAAAGAAATATATTTAAAAAAAAAGCCTTGCATCGCCCAGGCAAAAGAAGTTCAAGTAGGTACAAAAATAGTTTACAAAAGAGCTTCACATTTTCACAGTTTCCCCACAATCACGAATCCGAAAACTACCCACGACTTGTAAAAGACAATCTCAACAAATGTTTTCGTCATACGCGCAAAATTTTAGATTCCTAGAACTTTGTTAAATAAACAAAGGGGCCACGACCTACTTATTAAACATTCTGTATTGAATATTTGAGCGGGCTATGTGCTAACTGCGGTTAGAACTGTCTTCGGATCTTGTTCAACTTCGACACGACGCTTTTGTTCAGAATGTGAGTGACGTGGAATGGAAGAGATCCAATTAGGGCTGATCTGACTTGTCAAGGATTGTGTAGTTGTAACTGTTTGGGTTCTTGAAAGAAATAGGTTTCAGTGAATAATGTAGGAAAGGGATGGGAGGAACATGCGGTGGTGATGTACTTGCGGCACGGTTGGCGCAGTGGTTATGCGATTGACTGCTGCGCTGCGTGTTGCGGGTTCGATTCCCGCACGGAACAAATATTTGTATGACCTACAAGTAGTTGTTCCGGGTCAGGCTGTTGTGTATGTGAGTTTAAATGTTTGTAAACGCACCTACAATACAGGAAAAATTCCTAGTAAGGGGCAACGCTTTAAAGAAAAAAAAGACTTTTTATGGTGCTGCAGGTAATGAATTACATATTGCAGATAGGAATGGTGGCTACCGAGATGACAACTAATAGAGAAGTTTAAAAGAAAAAGAGATGTTGCGCCGACCACTAATACATTTGGATAAGGGCAAGAGATTGGTGATAATGATGATATAGGTAGAATGGTATAAGCAATAATAGGCATTTTAAATCTTCTCTCGTTTTTGAATGAGCTAAATGGCATGACATCACTACCTGTTGTGGCTACACAGGCATTTTTTACCATATCCTTATTTAACTTACCCGAATGTCCTTTCTTTGGCATTGTTTGTCGAATCGTTGAGCTCCTTAAGTTCTGCGTTGAGCTGCCCGATTACTGACAAATGCGTGTACTGACTGGAAAGTCCACTCAGTCAGTGTGGTTCTATCCTCAAGAGACCATTTCAGACACCGATCTACATAGACCTCATATGATTTGACCAAGATTAAGTATGTACTTTAAAAGAGACTGTGACCTCTGGGTTTATTTTGGCCTTTCTTCTCAGAGTCGTCAGATAGGAAACGCCAACCTCATTCATTGACGTGTAAAAGTATTTGTACAAACCTATTTGCAGAAATAAAATCATTTATTAATAGTGAAGAAAAAGCTTCGCTATAGCTTCTTCTAGTTATGTATGTACTGGCGTGAAATACAAACCCCAAACTGACCGAATTATATTGATAGAAATTCAAGTAACATTTGATTGAAAATTATTTTTTTACAAAATTGGTGTAACTTAAACACAGAAAAATAAAATTGCCACTAGAATTACATAATCCTATCACAGTTGACCTAATAAACAAAGACACACACGTCTTAATAAGTTTTATCACGAGTAACGAGTACATCGAAGTAATCAACGGAGGTACAATTATCGGTGACCACTTTATAGTTACGCAACACGGAAGGGGGGGGTGTCGGGTGACAGAGTACGCCACACACTCGTAAAAATACCACAATTACACGAAATTTCGAGGAGTATACACGTGTTTTTATTATCGTAATGGGTTTTTTGTTTGTGGAGGAATTGTTTTGTCACTGTTTGGGATTGTGAACAGATTGAGTTCTTAAAATGTGTGTATGACTTATTTTTTACCTTTTGATTTTATGCGTTTTCAAAGTATTTGTGTATAATTTGATTGAATAAATAATGAAACTAGCAGATGGTTCATGTAATATAATATTACGGAGTAGTACCCTCAATAGTGTATATGCATGTATTTATTTTATATTTTTAATTAATTGTTTACGCCGTTATAACATAGTAAAATATAAATACTGTTTAAAAATGCTGTAATTAGATTTAAAAAAATATTAAAAAAGGGAATAATTTCGGGCTGTTTAAACGCCGCCATTTTCGCGCGCTCTGTTGATGACGTCAAATACTAAGTCCAGTGACAGTCCAGTCCATTATTTACTACAGGTGCTCTCGTTTTTAACTTATTTCACCGTGTAAAAAGCTCAAAAGCTAATGTATTTATAAGTATTGCATTGTGCCTGAATGCAGAAATACTACCTATCAGAAGTGCACCGGATAAAGTGTTTTTTCAGCCCCGATAGCTGCAAAAATACGTAAGGAATGGTGTAAGGTTATCCAAAGAGATGAAGTATCTGCAATAACCATCGATCAATAATAAAGTTCTTTATTAGTGATCGATTGCAATAACTTGTTTACATTGTTGTGAATCAAAAATTATAAGGTTATGTTTAATCCTCAATATATTTAAGATTGTATTTGTGGCTAAAATAGCGTACATAATGTGTTATTATAGAATAATTACCTTGCAGCTTTCACTCCTTTTACTGACAGCGCACGTAAAATTTGAATTTGAAAGAAAATAAGACCACATCATGAATGGATCTATTCTCGGCAGATTATCCGGTTGTGCTTTTACAAAACCACTTTCAGTCATTGTCTTAAATGATTTCTAATCTCACTAGTATACAAAAATTACACTTAAACAATAAATGAATTCACAAAACACACGTTATTACTATGATGTTTTCTAATCAAAAGCCTGCAATGCCATACAAATGTAAGCAATACGAACTAGTTGACATAGTATTTTGACGTCTCGTTTTGTTTTAACCAATGGTGTTGCGTTTTAGAAATTTGAATTTTCCTCGCTTAATTTGCACTTATATTTATTAATTTTAAGTAATTAAAAAAATATTAATTACTAAAATAATAAGTTGGTTCAAATGTCGGGCCAATACAGATTCGGAATAAAAATATTTGAACCAAATTTAGATAACATGCATATTCCCTATTGAGTAACCGTTTCAAGGCAGTTTCCCTGTTTTCATCCATTTTATAATATTGTTGTATTTGACACAGTTGACCTCATTAAGTTGATAGTTAGGTATCGAAAAGGTAAGAAGAGTAATTTATTTCTTAAACAAACCCATACAAAATAATGTACTGTGATCACTTAGAGCAATTCAAATCACACACGGTTGATACATTCAGACATCTCTTCCTCCCTTTAAGATCAGCTCAGCTGTCTCTGACAACACCCATCTTCAGCTTTCTATGCTGAACTTCCTTGTATGCGATTCAGAAAAACTTCCAAGTTATTCCGCTGCACATAATCAAACCTGGTGGGGTTGTTAGTGCACAAACAAAGGCTTAGATAAGAGCAACTTTATGCAGTTCATTGTGCACTATTGTAACTTTGAATCTTTTAGAACTTTTGATTGTTCCGTAGAGGAAAATATTAGGTAAGGCAGGTACGTTCATTTTTTTGTACATTTTTTGTACTTGGTCTTAGTTTTTGAAGATAGAACAATATGTAAACAATATTTAAGCTTTAATGAACACGATCTATATAGATAGTATACATTTGTATATCTCACTCCTACGTTATGACATCTACTTAAAAAAAAACTTAAAATCATTAATTATTGTTGTTGTTGATGTTGATTGTTGTTATTGTTTATTGTTGTGATTGTTGTTGTTGTTTGTGTTCATTAATTGTTGTTTTGTTATTTTCTTCTTGTCTGTTTATATAAGTGTGTACATAAATAGTTAAATAAATAATTTCTTAATTGACAGACAACAAACAGCTTTAACCACTGGGTCTAGTAGCGTACATTTTTGCGCACGAGTTCCTTTCATAACAAAGATGAGCACTAAGGACGGAATTCAAGAAATTCATCCCTTAAAGCGATTAAATAGGGGATGAAAGTTTACATAGAGGTGCATCATTTTTGCCGATGCAAAATCCCATCGAGCACACGGCTTGTATATTTATAATTTTCCAAATCAGTATTTACAACAATTTTTTTTATTGCTCAACCCTTTCAAAATATTGAGATAAAAGTTTTGATGTGTAACATCTATAGCCGCACGTAAAACCGATTGCTGGCGCGACGGCGACGCATGCCGTGGCGACGCGTCGCCATGCGCAAGCGACTGTGCGTTTCTTTTATTTACATGTTTATTTCCTTTAATAAACCATAATTTAATGCATATTTTTTCTATAGGGTACATAATAGTTTCGATCTCAGGTTTCGATGTTTCACATCTGCCAGGCGTCCCGTAACGGCTAATTTTTTTTGGTAACCTTATAATGATAGTTACCACTATTCATATTCTGTGTTGGTATTCCTTATATGTTATATTTTATTTATACGAGTCGTAAGTTTCTAAGTTCTAATGCCAAGTTTTGAATACGGAGCTACTGACATTGGTCTAGCCTTGATTCATTCTGTAAATATGTCTTGACTATTAAGGCTCACTGCTCTACAAAAGCATCCCTGTTTTCCTAAACAAAGCTCTGTTTGTTACCACACCATGCAAACAAGTTTACACCATCACACAACTGAGGTAACACACAGCATAATTACTTACGCCTATAAAACAAACTTTGCACCCACAAAAAACATACGGGTTGAAGTCGAAACAACATCAGCGGAAGGTGTCAACGACAGGGATGTGTCAGCGATGGTCAAAACCACGCACGCAGGGGGTAGGTACGTAGAGGGTACATTTTCACGCACCCTTTACCTACGAAATACACACTATCAACTGCAGGATTTCGTAGGTGTTTGTTTGAAGGGCTCGAAATGGTTTGTGGAAAAATACAAGCTATAGCGGTTTGCTGTTATAGGATTTTGGTGTTTGAGCGAGTGCGGTCTTCTTTCAGTTACGGGGTGGAAAATCTCAACGTATACTTAGTGAGACATGTTATGTAATATAATAGGACTGGCCTCAAAGTCAACGACGATACCAAACGTCGTCACGTGCAGAAAGAGGAAAGACTATGATTTTTACAAAACATACTAAAGCTATCCAACAAGCAAGCTTCATAATTCTCGTATCAACCCGAAAAACCAATCAAAACTTTTCTCTCACACTTAAATGTCAACATAATCCCAACCACAACAAAAATAATTAAATTGCCCAACTAACAAGGTTGCTTCAGGAATAATTTAGCACAAAGGCTGTGCACGGGCAGCCGACCGGGAAAGCTTTTGCCCAAAGAGTGAATGGAGATATCGGCACAAGTTGCCACAAACTGTTCGAATACCCTTACGTGCTTACTATTCGGAACAAAGGGGGCCTGTGGACCCCTAAAACTTAGGGTCGTGAATAGACCTTGTTAAATCTGGGCATCATTTTCGGGGGCCGCTGAGGGACTTCCATTATAAGTTTTCTTAGTTTGTTTGTATAGAAATAAGGAGGTCATGCGTTTGCGAAATAATGGGTCTTTTCTATTTTGTAGATGGTCGTATACTTGTCTAGGTAAGGATTTTTGATATTTGACTTGAAGTTTCTTTTTACTACACAAAATAAGAGCAGGATCCTTTATAAAACACACAGTTTAAGAAGCGTTGTTTTTTTTCAGTAACTATTATGAATATTTGAAATCTTACAAATAATTTCCCTCAATGAGTAGCTTCTGTCTCACCCACAGAACCCAGTATTATATCCCCCATAAATGCCCAAGGCTTATCTTTTAACTGCAGCAAGTTACACATCCTAAGACTACCCAGACCAATGTCTTGGGGCCAATAAGTTGGCCATCTACACTAAAATTATAACGATATACCGCTTTGGGAGCACGCAATGTTGGCGGATAGTTGATCGAAGATATACAACTTGTGTTTAGTGTGACTTTAAGTCTTGTTAGTATATTAAGTTGAATGAATACCAAGGTTTAAGTGCGATAGTAAGTCGTAATTTGCAATTTCAAGGTTTTCTTTAATTATCAATTTTTAAATAACCTAGTGTTACGAATATATTGGGCTGATTATGTAAGTCAGCCCAAAACATACTTAAAAATTATTATAAATAGATGAGAAATAAAAAGCCTTTCATTATGTAAAAGGACTACGGAAAAGTTAAAATAGCAAACCACGGACAACAAAAAACTAAAATGACGTATTAATTAAATAAAAAGCCCTACACAGAAAGACAGACCATGGACCTGTCACGCCAACCACAAACTACAATTATTCTATTGGCTTTAACCTCAAAATAAATGGCCTACTTAAAAACCTAAACAAATCCACCATCGCCAGTTCGACACAACATAATAGTTACCTTTTCCTAGAAAGAGTTATATAATTTGCCCCTCACTTTCACCCCCATTATGCGCTCGCTTCAATGGATTTTTGCTACGTCACTTCTATTTGGCGTCGAACTGTCGATGACAAGTTATCATTCAACATAGAATGCTGAACGGTATGAAATTGGTTTGGCTCACAATTACGGGTATTTTTGGATTATTTAATTTAATTTTATTTATTTAATTCTGACACGGTGATCAATATTTTTGTTAGTCTAAGTACTTAAAAATTATGTTAGTCACCAAAGATTAATATACACGCCACAGTAATATTATTACAACTTAAATAAATAACTGAAGTAGTAGGTACATAAAATCAAATTGTAAAATAAATTCCTTAGTTATATCGCAATCATCTTCAATTAATATCAATTAAAATCACGAAATTCATTAAAACCTTCTATCAAAGAAATAAAATAATTAATATTTTTTTTATTGTTATTTTTTCTTCTTTTATTTGTGTTAAACATATTGTTTAACTCTTACTTAGTTTTTGGTTTTGTTATTTTGTTAACTTCGACTCGTCCACGGTATCTGTGTTAAAGCTAATTCTAGCCGTGGAAGGGGCCCGGTGACCTGTAACACAGGTTTTTCTCAAAAACCTATATCAGGCACCAGTCTCTCACAAAGGTGGATTACAGCTGAGACATTTTTTTTGTACAAAAACGTGTACAAAAAAAAAATGTCTCAGCTATGTCACTTTAAGTCAGCTTTGTGAAGAGAAATAAATTATTATTATTACTATAAATAAATTATCATTTCATCAGTAGATAAAGCTTGTTACTCTTACTGTTCCTATCGACATGCAACGGCATGACGTTTGACTGACTTGACTATCGATGTAGGTATTGATATCAGTAGTTTGAATGTACTAAGTTTAAGAGCGTTTATACCTTATGAGTGGCAACGACGCAATTTAGTGTCAT
Source organism: Brachylomia viminalis (assembly GCA_937001585.2). NCBI lineage: Eukaryota > Metazoa > Arthropoda > Insecta > Lepidoptera > Noctuidae > Brachylomia > Brachylomia viminalis. The sequence continues at coordinate 2,905,815 of OW443302.2, read as the reverse complement.
ATTTCGTGGTTTTCAATTAATATCATTTAATCGGAGCTATATTTTAAAAATCTGTTTAATTAACTTTTTAGAATTATGTGAAAACTGTCTAAAAGGTAAGAAATCGTTGCGTTTACAGTTCTATTTATATGCAAATAATACATTGGAAACTTGCAGGGCGTTATTTTCATTGTAAAATAACTGTAAGCATTACGGTTACTTACTTTTTAAACACTTTCACGTAATTCTAAAAAGTTAATTAAACAGATTTTTAAAATATAGCTCCGATTAAATGATAAAAATTGAAAACCACGAAATATGACACTAAATTGCGACGTTGCCACTCATAAGGTATAAACGCTCTTAAAAGCCATCGGTAAATATTTCTTGATTAACCTTTATTTCATGTAAAAGACACAAGGGTGTCTACACACCCCCAAAAAGCATCTCATTTTAATATTCTTTTGAACATCACATTTAATTTGCATATCTGCAATAATAAAGCAATTAACCGTCACCAGAGCATAACAATAAAACCACTGCATGTCATTCAATACGGAATTTTTTATGTCATCGTATCAACATCAGAACCCTCATTTTAATCCGGTTCAAACCAGTTCGGACCAGTTTGAGCAGAATCTTGGCGCGTGGACAGCTCACCCCTGATACGGTACGGTTTGAAGGTCATTGAACCATGGGGCCGAAAACTAGGGGTGACTCTTTAGATAAATAATCGATAATTCCGTTTTTTGGCATAGGTGTGCCCCTGGGGTTTCGGGTGATCAACAAAGTGCTGTCGCGTGTTTTCAAAAGACTTTTTTACGAATTAGTAATTTGATGTTTTTAAAACGAGGGTAAACATTGTCTGGGCTGATTTTAAATAAATAAAAACAGTTATGTTTTTGCAGCTACATATTTATGTAGCTGCAAAAAGCTGTTCAAGCATGAATTAAGTGCACGTTATAATCTAAACTCTATCGTAAGAAATAGAGTCATTATTTTACTTAAATTGCACAACTATAATGTTTAATCATGCTAATTGTCACGCCATACACGAAATACTTCCAAACAACACGTATTTTTTTAACAAAGTTCCACTCAGTCTTTTGTCCCCTAGTGTTCAAGCGTGATAATATTTTTACATACAAAACAGGTTTTATATCAAACTACGATAAGAATCAGAACAACAAAATAGTGTGACTTATTCCGCGCATTTCCATTGCACTAAAGGAGGGAGTACTTTTACAAAATTGATGTCAATAGTTCAAAAATAAAATGAGTCACACACTTTTTTTTCGCCTAATCTTTCAGTTAGTATTGGTACTAGGTTTTTTTTTTTTGTAAATATAAGCCAATTTCAAAAATAATCCATTTACTTCGGTCCTTGCTTTTTGTCAAAATATTAAACAATTACCTTATATTTACTCACCTAGGTGAATGCAGAGTTTGCCTGGTGAGGCCAGTTTGTAAACAAAGAACAACAAAACGATTTGGGGAGCCCCCAAATCTTTTCACACTGGCTCTCCAATGAAAAATACCTAAAGAAGAAGACTAAACGTTTTTAAAAGTCTCCTCTCCCCCAAACATGATAAAAGGACATCAAGCAATACAAACTCCACTTGTACGTCCCCACAAAACTAAGATAACTATCGATGACCAAATAGTTTTCGTACATTTTCGTGAATTTTCGGCATTTTTCGTACACTGTCGTGTGATTGTGTGCACTAAGGGTTTGAACACGTGGGGGGTGTGCCGCTATTGAATCGTCCCCGTCGTATTTAAAGGCGAAGGAGACGGATGTGTGATGTGCGATTCAGAGTGGCATGGAGTCGTTTTTAGTGTTCCTTTTCTCGTAGAATCCAAAGATATTTTGATTATTTTATTAATTTGTTTATTTAATTTTGAAGCAAAGTCAAAGTCAAAGCATTTATTTCAAATAGGCACATAAAAGGCACTTTTAACTTCAACATTTACATTTAAATAGAATTGATTCCTTTCGCCCCTTCCAAAAGGTAGTTTCGTATGGAGAAGAATGGGCAAGAAACTCCACCGTTACTCTTTTAAAATGTGCTACAATAATTTGTATACATTAATTATATATGTGAAGACGATGCACCTATAATAAAAATTATCCTACCACAAATAGTTAAAAAGAATTTAATAAACGTAGCAATGATAAATAAGTTAATTAAGTGATAGATACATGGTGTTCACATATTTACAAACATTGTAAAAGTATACGATTTCCCTAATTATGTAAACAAGTAATATGTCAGTGTGTGAGTTAAAAACCATTAAACTAAGGGTACTTAATGAAAAACTGGCCAAATTGAATGTAACAGAATGTATGGCAAAGAACTCAAATAGAACTAAATTAAAATATAATTTCCTACTAGTGAAGATGTTCCATGATAATCAAGCTCAGTGAAGTGACTTTAGAGGGGTCTATTTTTAGCAATGGGTTGATGGTGATTTTGTTGATTCGACGTAATCGTTTGTGTATCCGGATTCATAATTTTATTAAAGGAACCATCGAGTAACTCCACATATTCCTCTGTGTCCCCCAAAACTGTGCGCTAAGAGAAGGGCTCGGACTTGGGAACGTTATTGATTTCCATTATACTGGCACCGCCGCTCGTCATCTTAAAGACGTGTCGCGTTACACACACTTTTATATAGCGTTACACTTTAATATAGCATTCCACTTTCTTTCTCTTTGTGTGTCAGCATTACAGGACCATTATTATGATTTATTATGAAAGATGAGGAAATACTGCCCAAGAGAGAAGTGAATTAGGAGGGCAGGAGGATTGTGATGATCATAAAATATTTAACATAAGAAACTTTGTCATGGGAAAACAATATAGTCTGCTCAGTAAGCAAAGAAAACGAATGCCAGAATTCGGAAAAGCAACCGTTGATTAATCTACGAGATAAACTATAGAAACTAGAGTAATCATATATTTTTGTATGCTCAATATCCAAATTTAAATGTAATGTTATGAAAATTATTACAAACCAATAATATTATTAGGAATGTAAGCTAGTTTAGATTTTATTTGTTATTTGTTTTAAGTGTTAATTATTACTCTGTTGCCAAGCAATCAACTAGAATTTATATTTTGCATAATGTAATTAGTTATTATTAATGTGATGTAATTATTTATTTATTACTTAGATTACCTATCTAGTGACACTCATTATCATATTTTATTTTGCTAATATGCGGATAATGTAGTGGGCTGCAATATTGTTAATGTTATCTATTATCTTTTCTCTGTCTCAACACATATTGTAGCTGTTTATTGTCCCTGAATAAAATAAAAATAAAAAATAAAATAAAATCATGTCTCTAATATTGATTATAAGATTGATCTAGATTAAAACCTTAGAAGGTTTTGATATTACAGTACCCAACTATAAGTGATCTTTTAAAATATTTAAAAAACCGCAACTCATGTTTCGTTTGAGAGTAATATAAATACCACACATGATTATACTTTACAAACATAAAAATACTTCATCAACAAAAAATCAATTCGGAGACACATTTCAATATTGGATTATTACAGCTATATTTATGAGGTGACAAAAAGACCGACGAAATAGAATGAAATATAAATGAGTAAAGGCGACGCTCGTTGGTATCTGATGAACGAATCGAATGAATTCCTGTGGAGGTGAATGATTCGTTTTTCTCGAGCTGAACAATGGAACGAAATAGATAAGATTGAAAACTGGAATAAAATATTGAAGGAATACTTATGTAAGAAAGTAATTTAAATGACGTCGCGTCGTTGAGTTAGGTTGTTCAATGCTATCCACTGAAGAAGATATTGCCAAACGCGTCGTTGTTAGGGACAATTAATTTTCTTTGAAGGCAATGTGTATTAGGTTATTTTAATATATTTTTGCGTGCTATTCTCCTACTAATGAATCAGCTCTACCTATACCCAGCAGTCTGCAGCCACAATAGGGTTCTAAGCTGACACCTTTATATCCATCCATTATAAGCTATTATCATATTTATCTTAACAGAATTGAATAATTAGGTATCATCTCTCAAAAGAAACCTCATCATGAATAATGTGGTTTACAAAGAATTATAGCAGTCCCCTTTTTATTCGCCATACAAACGCAAATTCATACATCTATGACTCTGATAAGCATAAACCACCGTTCTTAAGACAATATCAGAAGACCTCACCCCGACCAGATAAGGCGACTATCTTAAAAATATACAAACGAACCGTCCATATAATATATCTGCCGATCCTCTGTGTGTAATAAAGGGCTGTAGCTGGAAGGGATCGGTTATCGTCGCATCTCGGACTCATCGGGAACTATGAATGTGGGTCGGGCGCACACCGAACGAATGTACAGGGAGTATTTTATTTGGGTGGTTGGGAATAAATCGTAAATCATACTAAAAGTGCTATGAAGTTGCGCAAATGGTATAAATATGACTCGGATTATATGTATTAATATTTTCCAATTATTTTAAATTAAGAATCACAAAAACAAGAACAAACGTGAATGTCCCTGCTACCCTGTATACTAATAACTAGCCTTTATCCGTAACTTTATCCGCGTTGATACTTCTTGTTCCCCCAACCCATCCCGTCGCATCGCATCGCCAGCCCGCGCTATTACTTCATTTTCACTTAGCGTTATTTCTGCCTTATTTGCCTTTGCTCAGCTCCTAAGAGTCGTAGCGTGATGTTAAATAACCTATAACCTTCCTCAAGAATTGGGTTATCAAATACGAAATAATTCTTCAATTCCGACTGGTAGTTCCAGAGATTAGCGGGTTCAAACAAAAAAAATAACTCTTTAGCTTTATTATATTAGTATGGAGGTAGATAAATAAGTATTCGGGACAAATTTTAAGTTCATAGAGCTTTGGAATAAGATTTTTCAAATAAGCAGTCTCTTCCCTTTTCAGCACGACAGGGCTTGTTTAAAAAAAAGCGTTTCGTACTTTTCCGTTGTTTTTGACACCCGGCGGGCGCCGACCCCGGGATCACATATCGTGGTCGGGGAGGCCCGAATTACTGTCGATTCTACCATGAAGTACTTTGGACTGGTGGTCGACAGCCGGTGGGACTTTGGCTCCCACTTTCGGCGGCTGGCGCCCAAACTGATGGGCGCGGTGGGCGCACTCGCAACTCTGCTTCCCAATCTGGAAAACTGGCAAAGAATCAATCTGGAATCTGGGTGGCCCGAGGACCGCCTGTAGGAGGTTGTACCTAGGGGTCGTGCGATCCATGGCCCTGTACCGGGCTCCAGTGTCGGCCTCTGACCTGACGGCCGGCAGCATCGCAATGCTGCGAAGACCGCAGAGGACGATGGGCGTCAGGGCTATCGGGGGTATCGCACGATCTCCTACGAGGCAGCTTGTGCACTGCCCGGATCTGCGCCTTGGGACCTAGAGGCGACACTGTCCTGGCGACAATGTGTGTGTGACTGTAACTGTACCGGTGATGCGAGGAGGAGGTACGGCTCTCTGTCGTTTCGGGTGACGCAGGTGATCTCGGGGCATGGTTGCTTCGGGAAGTACCTGTGTCGCATAAACAGGGAGCCGGACGCTCGGTGTCATCACTGCGTCAACTGTCGGGAGGACACGCCGTGGCATACGCTGGCAGAGTATGCCGCATGGGAGGAGCCGCGCCGTGCCCTCGTATCAGAAGTTGGAGCCGACTTGTTGCTGCCGGCGTCCTGGGAGTGCGGACAACGCCTTTTAAGATTAGTAAGGCCACCAGTACTGTCAGTAAACACAAATACAGACCACCGTCCTTCCGTCTTCGCCACCGAGGCCCACCGCGACGGCCCAATCCACGTCCGCCCCGACCCTTGCTTAAACCAGCCCGCGCCGCTGAGTCAGTAGCTTTAAATTCGTTCCTAAATAATAATTCCGATCCAGCCTGTCCCTTGCTGCCCTCCCCCAGCGATGCCCTAAGCCGAGTTCCGTACCCCGCAGGGGTGAAAAACTTATAAACTAAGCGACTACAAGCTAAGGGCAGCTTGTAGTCGCTTAGTTTATAAGAGTTTTTCAAGCCTTGGCTGTAAGCCTTAATTTAAAGGCAACCACAAGCAAGCCCGGTTAAGCAGCTGACCACCTCCTAGGTAGAATTGCAAGACGCCATTTAAAAAAAAAAGAGAAAGAAAGAAACATTAAATCTAACAAAATCATGAAAATAATAAAAAAAAGAATAAAGGGAAGACCTGTGCGAGGCCAAAAAGGCTCCTATCTCAGCATGATGCTGCGATATTTTAAAAACAAACAAATACCGCAGCGCTGGTACTCTGATAGGGCCCGTTGTGATGCCACGGACACACCTACGGACATAAAATAAATCCTACTAGAGGACATAATTTCTTATAAAAATACTAATAAATAGAATAAACAATAACACCTAATAAGAATACCAAAGCAAATGAAAACCGTATTTCTCAAGATATAGTCGAATATTACGATCGACCCACACCCGACGCCCCAACATCGCTTGTCCATACTACAGACAGACAGACTATTGTCTATGGTGTATGACAAACGAAGGGACGCGAGCGCAGGCGATGCAATAGCCTGTCAACGCAAAGTACCTATTATTTATAGAATATTATAGTTTTCTTTTTAACAATGGACAACAAATACAGCATCAGAATAAATAATACTTTATAGTCGAGTGAATATTATAAGATAAGACAAGAAAGTGGCGCAAATAGATAATAAAATGTATCGTTGTTGTGTGGCTGTGTTGTGTTGTGTGAGTCGGAGGAAAATGATTCACCAATACCAATTGCGTGCAATCCCAGGGTGAGTTTAGTGACTGGTTTCCTTTTGATTACAAAAGGAAACCAGTCACTCAACACTTGCTTCAACTATGAAGCAAGTGTTGTTTATATTTATATCGAAAAGTACCTACTGTTTTTATAGCACGAAAAGGAGGTGGTAAGTCGTTTTAGCAGCGGGAGGCAGCGAATTTGAATCTTCCACAAAATGCAACAGTTCTGTGCGATGTGGCTAGCATGAGATACGAAGATCTATGCTCATCGCCTGACCAAGACAGTTTTATAGATAGTCTGGTTTCTTTATGAGAATAGTGCCAAAGAGTAGGGAAGCCAGGTGAAGCTTTCTGCGTGCTGACATTCTCATCAAATTGCCCTTGTTTAAAAATGGAGTGATGTGGGAGCGTGGTGGGACATTGTAGCAGAATCTTGCACAAGCATTCTGCACCCGCTGGATAAATTTTTCGCTTCTACCGAGTATGCACGCCCCATGCACAGTGTCAGCGTAATTCAGCTTGGATAGGACAAGAGACTCACACAGCATGACACGCATATCCACACTTAAGTAGGGACGGACACGATACAAGAGCTTGAGTCGGTAAAAGCAGTTGCGCACAGCCTCCAATATGTGAGTTTCGAAATGCAGCTGTCTATCAAATATTACCCCAAGGTTACGAGTTTCCAGAACCCTTTCCACACCACAACCGTCAACCTTGAGGTCCAAGTTACAAGCAAGCCTTTTGTTCAGGAAATCCCTAGATCCCATCACAATATACTTGGACTTACTTGGATTCAGGATTAGGGAGTTTCTTCCGGACCAAGCTGAGATCCTTTCCAAATCTTCATTTATCCTATTTACTGTTTCAGCAGCAGCCTGGGAGCGGAAGGAAAGGTACAACTGTAGATCGTCAGCATAAAGGTGAAACTTGATGTTGACCAGACAGTTGGTGATAACAGAACTGTACAAGATGAAGAGAAGCGGGCCCAAGATCGATCCCTGGGGCACGCCCCTGTCTACGTGCTTCGGATCAGAGGACATGGTGTCTCCGCTATCGCTGTCGAAAAAACGACCTGCACCTTAAAACGTTCCATAAAAACTTTGACAACCGCCAATCCCCATTTAAGAGGTAGTTTAGAAAAATAAAAATGACAATCTTTATAATTTACATATGTATTCGTCCCAAGTTTCAAATCAATTTAGTCAAGGAATAAGATTTTTAATACAAACAAAATCCACCCTTTTCCCTTAAAGTTCGGATTTCCAAAAACCCCTTCATAGCAGACGCCTACGTCATAATAACTACATATATGTGTGCCAAATTTCAACCAATTGAGTTGAAATTTGGCACACAATATAGTTATTAGCGTTTAGTGGTTTGAGCTATGTATTCATAGATCTGTCAGTCACGGTTTCCTTTTATACTGAGTGATCCAAATAGTGAAGTCATATAAAAAAAATTTTTTTTCATGACCCAGTAAAAACCCCATGTACGAGTATGTTACGCGATTTTTGATAGTTATCGAGTTATAATTATTTTTTTAAATTTCTGGAAAATGTTACGGGCAGCGCTTTCAAAATATGCTATCTATATATTAACACGGCTTTTTTACATAATTTGTTTGCAATTTTCATTGTTACAGAGTATTCTTTCAGACATTAAATAATCATCTTCCTATTAAATAATCGTCTTGTAAGAGAGTTCTGTATAATCAAATTAGATTAATTTCAAAGACAAAAATAAATCTCTCACAGTCTACACCCTGTGTAAGTCGTTGGGTATAATTAGTAAACCTTAACCGTTATATGAAGTGATATTTAAGTAGTTGAGGGTATCGAATGAGGGGTGGTAAAGGGGTAGAAGCCCCCGTTCTCACGTGGCCCCGGAAATAAAAGGGCCACCGGTCACGTTGGCTATTAGGAAAAATACCTACGTACCTAGTTAATACTTTCATGACAATTTCGTAATTTCTTTGAAAGTTCTAAACAAAGTTTTCAAAGGAAGGGAAAGTACCTGAACACTCTAAAAAGGTACGAGGAATAAATAAGAATAATTGTAGGCTACGTTTTCAAGGCTTAGAAATAACTGCAAACTAGGTGCTATTGTTGGGTTTCCTATATTTTTATAGTACTAGGTAGGGTATATATATATATTTATACTTGAAGCCAATCCCAAACTATTTGGGAAAGGTTGTCAGTTTGGGTATCTAGTTACTCAAATCTAGAAAAGCTTTTCAGCTTTTGTATATCTAATAATAATCAAAGTGTTTGTTTCTTTAAAATACTGATTAATCACTTTAAGCCACATTTTTTAAATTTCATACCCACTAAAGTGCTCGCAAGATAAGTCTTAACCTTTAAGACTATACCTCTTTCTTTTTTTTTTTTGATGATTCGAAATCAAAATATATCGTTTATCCCTGCCAGTACTTTAAATCACTTTCGGCATAATGATGGCGATCATTTACTTTGAAAAGCACGTTTTATGCAATAAAGTTAAGAAAAAGTGCACTAGAAAGTACATTTACCAATTATATTATTGACTACTATTTCCTTAACTGTATTACATAAAATTCAAAATGTGCCAATTGCCTACAATATACATATTTCTGGAGTTATCAGTTCGCCCACAAATAAATAAAATTCATGCGATTGTTACACATAAAAGTGTCGATTTGCCCGTACTGGGCGAGTAAATTTGTGTGAATCGACTAATAAGCCACACTCTTTTGATTCCTGATATAAAAGTCGAGAGGCTGGCAAACGATTATTTTCGGCCGCGCGCAGAATTATTTTGCGCACACTCTAGCCTGTATTCTACTCTATGACCTACCAAAAACCTCTAAACCACAGACAATAAGCCACAATACCCTCACAATTTTGATAGCAGCTACTCCATATTACCGGATGACCTACTCAAGCACTCTGCTCACCTCCCTAGGGCCCGAAGTTCCATAACTAGTTAAGATTTAATTAAATGCTTCTACAACTGTAGCTAATATGCTAAGCCAATAAACTGCTGCGGTATATAGACCATCAGTTGTACAATATTCATCTGGTTGGAAACTTCTAAGTCATTGATATTCCGGTTTAATGCTAGGGTAACATTTTCATGGTGGATTTTAATTAAACTGTGCATTAACTTACTATAAAATTGATAATATTGTCAGTGGTTTTGTAAAAAATGCATCTGTTTTTGAAATGAGATAAAACGAAGGCAGATAATATATGCAATGTGTATTTGTTGCGACGCAAATCGGAAGAGACTGGCCAGCAGTCAACTGCAATACGTGGCTTTAAAGAAAGAAATCAATAACTTATTTTTGACCTTCACATCTTATAACTAAAGGACCTATTCTTTATCTCTCAAATTAAACGATGATTGTAATGATATAAACGGATTTACTTCTGCCAAGTGTTCAGTTAGACAGTCAAATCACGAATGAATTATTTCACCTCGCTCTAAAACGCCAAAAATGTCATACAAAGGGTTGTCACTTGTCATACATATCTCTGTTTCGATACAATTAAATAATCAATTTCATATTTAACTAGAATTATAATAATAACTACTATTTTAATTTGCTTCTAATCTAAATTTAATACAGTTACATTGTATTCATGGTTACTAGATAGAATATTATCAAAATACCTACATCTTGGCTAATTCAAACTCAAACTCTAAGCATTTATTTCAATTAAACCATTTACAGGCACTTTTGAATTGTCAAGTGGTCGGTCAGTCAGAAATATGAAGCTAGTTGCCTTTAACCAATTAACCTTACATAACTGTAGTGGTTACCACTGCTGGTTTATCATTTTATCCCTAAAAACGAATAGTAAAACTTCACATTACACAACACATTGCTTACCATCATACATAAAATAATCTTCGTTTGTCATGTCAACTGTCATGTCACATTGACGTTTCGTTCCGTCATAGACAAAAGACGAGGATTGAACATTATCTATTGCTTACAATGACAAACAAATTAAATATCACCACTATTACTTATATATTATATTTACAACACACACACTATCTTAAATAACATATTTAACAAAACAAACAATCGTTGACACTACACATCGTTAATAGAGTCATGTAAATAATATCATTGAAAAAACGGAACGTGCGTTCGACCATGAAATTAAACACTTATGATGTTGCATTTTATCGTACCTAGCAGCAAACGACCGCAGATTCGACCTTGCCAGTTGACCAAAACTAAGGGTATATAAGGTCCTGCGAATCGAACGCACGTCCCATATCCGCTGCTACTATTAGCCAAAATATATTTATTAGCTCTCAACTTGGTTACCTTTGTGTCAAGTATTTATCTGTTTTGTTTGTAATGTTTGTCCTCAGTCTGTTAATGTGTTTTTGTGTAATTTATAATAAGAAAGTGCCGAGGCAGGCAGTAATCCAAGTCAAATACTTCACGAGTCGTTTATTATTGTTCGCTACCCCATAACATTCCACTGGTGACCCCGACGTGATGAACAACATCAACAATCAACAAACAACAACAACTCGACCCACTATCGACCTCCGGTCTCCGGAGGGGAGTATTATAGCGGTATCTACATCGCCACGTGTGAGCTGCGCGTCATACTGACGTCACGCGAATCCTGCATCGCGCAAGCAGAGTTTACCGCGCGACTAGCATATAAACAACTCCCCGACATTAATCATTGGGCAGTTGCCCACCAGACACGACACCCGTCTGGTCGGAGGATCCTCCCTTTTCTATTTATTTATTTTTATTTATTTATTCAATATGTCTTACGAGCTAACAGAATTGCCCTCCAAAACGCTCATACGATTAATTTTATACAAATAAATTATTATGGCTTTTAAATTACACATGCTCGTCACCTTATACCATAGATTTTATAAAAATAACAATATACCAAGTCTATAAATAATAATAAAAATACATTACAACGAAGAATTAATACATAAAATTAAAATTAAATTTCAGTTTAGTGTCAATTAATGTCAATCAATTCAATTCAGGTCAGATAGTGTGTATGGCTATAATAATATGTCAGTTAAAATTATATTATAGTCTATGGAGGCATGAGTGAACTTTGCACCCTGTTCCTCGTACCTCTATATAACAAAATATGTTTTGTGCTCCTGTAAATGCAACTGTATAACATGGAAGAAAATTGTAAGTACAGTATTACAATAGTATTATTACAATAGTTACACAACAGTATTACAATAATCATCACGATAGGTGAACTATTGACTGCCACAGCGGAAAAATTGCTTCACTCTGCCTAAACTTTCATTCCTATTGGTTTTTCATGATACCCTCGCAAAGATAGAGCGTAGGTCGGTACCGAAATTAGTCAACTATATTCACTTTCTTAACTACTATCTCCCAAATGAATATGTAAATATTCGTACCTACAAGTTACAAAACCGTGTAACATAGAACACGTACGCAGAAGTAGTGACTACCCTGATATAAGTTGTGTTGCCCGAGGCAAATAGGGTAGACCTGAGTCTCCCAGCTTAACTTCAAACAATCTTCGGAATAGAATGAAGATATCTACAAAATGGTGATATTGTGGATGGATACTACGTATGTAGTGGATGATACTGTGCTTTGAGATAAGAAGAAAAGAGTCGTTTTAAATGGCTTTAGGGTTGGTTGGGTCAGCAACTTAAGTTTAATTGAACTTAAGCTTTACAGTTTAGTATACAGGGTATAAAAAGACCATCACGGAGCCGTCATTTACGCATTCTTTATATGTACAGAATGCGAAGATAATGGCTAACTAAGAAACATTTTAAAACAATTTTTTTATCACAGCCGTCGGGAAGAAGATGTGACTTTCAGCTAGCGTCTTTTTACACTCATTATTAATTATAATGGAAAATCGGACATTTGATCTCATCCACCAATGGCAATGGAGTTTTAAGTGTGATAATCGAAAGCTATTTGATGTAGTGTTGACACTATGGCAGCTCATCTCTAATCGTTGAGTATAAATGTTAGGGTAGGTACTTTAATTTGACAAGTCGGTACACACATTAGAAAGCTATTTTAATGTTCTGTTTGTATTTGAATATGAATATTTACTCAATACGAATTCAAAAGTCGCCAATTAGTAATAAATCAACCTGTTCAAATCCAAAAATAGAATTAAAAATAAAACAGTTTAACGCTCGGACCATTAAATAAATACATCAAGCAAACCGCGATTAAACCGTCTGTTGACACAGTCAAAATATTCAGTGGTTACCATTAGATAGAACTTATTCATAGCACTAGAATAGAATCCTATTTGGAGTGATTTATTCGAGCACCAAACTAAATACTTTAAAATAAAAAGAAATAAAGTTGGCTGTAGCTATAAGTTGCAGCAAAATATTATTCATAGCAATTGGTGTTTGGTTAGAATACCATCTATGCTCATCTTTTTGGATGCAGACAATGACAATGAGAACAGTGTGTAATTAATACACAATTAAATACTAGTAAGAAACATATAAAGACACTCAATCAGACTTATAAAGTCCCACAATTTAAAACCATTTACAAAGCCCAGTCTAACGTCAACAACCACTATAATGATAAATTTTTATCCTTTATTCACAAAGACACATCCGTTTTATTATCAAAGATTCATAAAGAGATCAGTAAGTTACTTCAGATTCATCCTCAGATATGATACAAAAACCGCAATTAAAACTATAAAATAAAACCATACATTATAAGCACCGTCCACAAAATGTTGAGTACTGGAAACCCGCGCAGTCATTGCGCTCACATAAACACTTTTGTGAGGACTCATCGTGATCAAATGCTGGTAATAAAGATAGATTAATGGCATCCCACCGAGCCGAGCGTTGCCGAACTTTGCCGAACTAACATGTGAGAGCGGAGTACGAATTGCAGAATAAGTTTTATTAATGGTTTTTGGGTTCTTTTTTTCGGGTTTCAAACTGGATGTAATTTTGATATGGAGTTTTGTCATTTTGTTGTGTTTGGCTTTGATAGTCTGGCTTTACGGTCTTTGATGCAAAACATTTTAGACTCATTTTCAAATATACATACCTCTGCGTATTCTATCTATTTCCTTGAAACTGGTTACAAAATAAATTCTTATCTCGTAATCATTTTCTTGTAAATCCGAGTTCTGATAAATAACAGAACATGCCAAGTCTACAATAACAAGGTTTCCATTTTAAGCTCCACAAATCAGGCTTTATCTGCAACATCAAATCCATTTCCGAATCAATGCACTGCTGTTTTAATAAAACCTCATTCATCAGAATCAATTTTTTTGCCATCATTACCATCGATGCAATCTATCTGTAGAACGAGTCTTGATTTATACTGTTACTGCTAAGTATGCCTGCTTGACAGCCAAAAGATTTATTCCCACATTTTTTCCGCTCCAAAGGTAGAGCCTATGTTTATCTGAACCAACTATCTAAATACGGTGGTATATTAAGTGAGTTGTATCTGTCTGGTTGATTCCGGTCATATAAGCGAAAAAGTATATTTTTTGGTAAATTCTGCTGAGCTTTCTGTTTTTGCTGTATCAAGATTTGCTTCTTTTTGGCATTATGTTTTGATTTTACTATATTTCATCCAAATAGAAGCCTTATTACGTAAATGTATACTGGTGGGATCATAAACCTGAATATTATTATGTCTTTATCAAACAAACCTATCAGTTGCGGTTTCCTTACTACTTCTAGTCAACAGAAAATTCCTCATTTTTAGTTTGCACCTCTTCGCTTAAGTTCGATTGTCAATCATTTATTTTGTCTGTAACCATTTGAATCCAAACTTTATTTTCTACTACTGAATTTTCCTTTACAGTTTATGCTATGAGCAAGTAAGAAACGTTTGCCTTTTTTCTGTTTTGTATTTCCAAAATAACAGTCGTTTGCGAAACTCTTTAGTACATTAACAAAATTGTCTTCACTAAAACAAACAAGCCCTTTGCCCAACTTCAAAAACAAAGCAACGGCAATTTCATACCCAACTTTTTGTTCAACAAAAGAAAATATCCTTTTCCCAATAATACTAACGACGAAAATTGACGCTTCACAAAAAGGGATTGTTTGTCGTCATCAAAAGGAGGAAACCTTAAAGGTATCTTTAAAAATCCATTTCAGAGTTATCCGGTAAAAATGCCTCGGGTGATTTTTTTATATCCATATTCACCATTTCAGAACGCTGGGATGAAGGTAGATAGTGACACACGGTAACAAAGATTAATGATACAGATCTGAAAAGTTTTTTAGTTTTGTGTTTTTTGGAGGATTGATGAAGGAGTGATAAATTGTCTTTAAGTAGCGTAGCGTTGTTGAAAAGTTTATTTTGTATCGATAAAAAAAATATTGCATGTGATGTGACAGTTATAAAAATTAAAACTAAATAGTTATTGTGACAATACTTCAATGATTGCCTTGGCAACACTTTTTCATTAATCTGTGAACAAAAATGTTCTGTGAAATATTGAAGGATTTATTAAGGAAAATTGTTTTAGGCTCTCCGATCCATTTCAAAAACGTTGTACAAACAGGATCAATTAATTTGGCTGTATTGATTGCGACGAAATCAATCAGACTGGATATGGACCGTGGGTAGCTCCTCGAAGCATCCCACAGTGTGTCTCCCATGAAACTTAATAGGATGGTGGGTGTGACCGTTTTATTCTGCCGTCTCCTCGGCTTTGCAATTCGCTCGCCGTTCACAGGGCTACAACGAAGGGGAAGTGCCCAGATGTCGCCCGAACAAATTATTTACTACCCTTCCTTTTGTCGAAGGCCTGCATCTCCATATTTGTTATTGCGAAAACGGTGTCAACCGAATTTCGGAGCATACCTGGAATTGGATGGTGCAATTTATCTTGATTCTTTTTATGGAGAAAATTGGGTTTGATAGACTATGTAGGCCTGGTAACCATTTATTAATGTCCACGGGTTTTGGCAACAGATAGAAAATGTTTGGGTTCTTATGAAATATTTTTTGGAGGATCATTGATATCTCTTACAATTTTTTGTGTCCTTTTACTATAACTGTTGGATTAAATGTGATGAGTTTATTTTATGGTAGATTTTTTTAGTTCCAGCAATAAAACTGTTTGTGCTTGGGCATCTATCAATAGAAATAATTATTTAGAATTTATTATATGTCAATCATTTTCATACAGAATACAGTTTCTTCATAAGTTTTATTTCATCTATTAATTGGAAAATGGCGGAACATAGACACACAGCGTTCTATAGAGCTGGCTGGAAATAAACGCAGGTTATAAAAAGTCACCGGCACATGTTACAGTGGAGTGCAGTGACCGCGCATACACTTGGGCAGTAATAGTACTGGCTCTCGGATATTGTGCCTGGATTAATGCTAAGTATAGAGGTACTTTCCACGAATTTATTCTGCTAATGTAGAAAATAGCAACGTGAATGATCTTTGCCAGCTTCATTAATTATTGCAGAGGGGAAATATAGAAAAACATAAATAGGATGCTGCTGGTAATCAAACTCAGGTTAGTTAGAGAAACGGACTCAGAAGCAGAAGAACTGCAACTTGAGAGTAAGGAAAACTAAATACTGTTCTCGTATGAAACAGTTTCAGGCTTCTATAACAGGTCGTATTATTTCCTTTCTCCTTCTTGTCACGCGCTGAGGTCTAAGTAATTTCAAAAAGTTCTGTGGTTTAAAAAAAAATGTAGTTGCACGATCCGTTTACAAACGTGTGTTGCCATATTTCAGTCAAAACTTGAATTTACGCTACACGTTCAATAGAAACGACGGATACATTTAGACTATCAAATCCTTCAACCCAAAATTTCAACTCAAACATCTTTCTCTCGGATTTGAGAAGATATTTTCCCGTGATTTAGACACCAATTCCAGCTCTTAACAAGGCGAAATGGGGAAGATAAGTACAAACAAAGCTGCAACGTAGTTCATGCAACATATGTGGATGACTCTTTTATTGCTGCGTCTGTGTTCGTGTTATTGGTCGAATTCATCCGGGGTTTAATTCCATTGCATATGTTTTTATATCGTCCGCTCTGTTTCCTTTTTTGCGTGTTGGAGCTTAGAAGAGTTATGCTGTTAATTGAAATGTGCTTGCCTATTATTTGTGCTTGTATGCGTTTTTGAGGGTGAAGAGTGTCTTTTTTTAAAATATGATTTTGTTTGTGAAAATATTATACATTTTAAGTACGAATTGAGGAATGGTTATGAAGAGATAGAATTTGATCAACAAGAAATAAAACTAGAAACAATTTACATACAGAGTAGTCCAGTAGAACACATTAATAATGGCGAAATTGAAACACAAGTTATATACTTAATGATAATATTTGACAATACTCGAGTGCTCGAACAAGAAGCTTACTTCGTGCCAGACTGGTATTTGAAGTGGGTTTATAAAAAACCTGTATTACAAGGTAAGCTGCGACTTAGTACTCAAGATAAATGCACATTAAAATGTAGATATGTCACTTTTATTGACCACACAAATCTAGCTTTGTGTTAAGCACTGTCTAAAATAGAGCGTAATTAAATTACCACTAAAATGTTTACCCACTTCCATCTTAAATACACCAAAATTGTTTAAAAGCTAGCTGCCATTTCTCTAGTCTAATTTTCAACATATTTCCAGACCGCCGTTTTATTTCATTCACACAAACCTCAACACAACACAGTGAAGAAATTCGAAATATCCAACTCTCATCTGCCGCGTACATGCAAAATATCGTATAACCTCCCATATTTGTTTTCCATTAATCCACTAGTTTGCCTGAACAAAGTAAACACGATTCCACTAACTGTTCTAACGAAACTTTACTTGAAGTATACTCTGTCTCACTTTAACTTTACACGTAAGAAAGAGATGGAAGCACCGCGATGCTGTGTTGTGATAATGCACAGTGTATCGCTCTTTCAAAGGATGAAGTAATCATCTTTGAATATGGTAAACAGTTGAAAATTATATTGTTGTTAGCTCAAGGTGTATGCTCGTTTTCGTTTTATATGAATGTTAGGCATTTTGGAGCTTCTCGTTACACGGTTTAGGTATAAGAGGAAATTGTATCATCATACAAAATGTATAATTTCTGAAGTTTTCAGGCACCAATCCTTTGGTAACTACTAAGTATAGGTAGGTTTTGTGGCCACGTCTTTGCCTGTTCTTTAGTGCAAGAAACAAGTAGTAGGTATTTAATCGACTTCAGAAGGCTAATTCTCGTACTCAAAAACCACAAATTCAAGTCGTTATATTAATTATATCTCAGCGACAATCAATGTCAAAAACTTGTCGAAAATGTAGGGAAATAAAAGGTTTATTTGACAGATTAATAGTGAGAATAGAATGCGAACGTTCTTAAAAATCTGATTTATCTCCACCAAAACGAAACATGGCAAATATTTCTTATTTAATGTTATAAAAAGTTATTACTGAGGGGGTTGCTTAGCAAAGTTTTATAAAAGACAACCCTCAGTCACCACAGCAACTCCCTCGGAGATGGACCCTCAACCAACTGTTTTGATAAAACTTCCAAGTCGTTAGTAGTGTACAAAATGGCAGTTTGAAATTAATTTATTTTCGAATTCATCACTCAGGACATTTTTTTTTTGTGGTTCGGTAGTCATCAAATAGCTTCTCCCGCTCTGGGTGGAGCGGAAGGGCGTGTCAGACTCTTACTGACTAAAACCCACCCGTGTTCCTTCAGTTGCCTGTGCCAGGGGCCACGGTAACCCTCTCGGACTTTCCCGCAACCCTGGCAGGCATCGGCCCTAGCGGACCCCGTCATTGATGGTGACAGCTCTTTGAGGCGCGCGTGGAACGCAACGCGCCGTCGATGCGGGCCTGGCCCTTATAGGACGGCGAGCTGCCCATTGCTCGCATCACTCAGCCCCTAAGGCAGCGTTTTTATTTAGTGGTCCAGAAAATGGGTAGATACATCGTTTTTGCTTCGACCTGTCTGTCTGCTTGTCACTCCTGGATACTTATTAATACTCCATATTATTTTATTCAGTATCTAAGTGTCTATTATGGCGGTTACAAAATGACCCAAAAATAGCACCATTATAATTTTTGTATCAGGAAATTTTCTACCTATCGTATTAAAATTTCGAGGTACAAAAAATATATTGGTAATTAATTATATGTCAAAGGTAGGCCCCTGAAACTATAACGGCACGAATATTGCCCAAAGCTGTAAGTGGAATACAAGTATCCAAATAGGTAGGTACAGTCTAGTGTAGAGTACATAAATTGACATTCTACGTCAATTTACCGTGTTATATTAATTTCATAGAACTATAAAACCGACTGTTGTAGGATTTGAATAAACGGACGATTTAAGATAGTAGTAAGTTTGCTTAAAAATTACTTTTCCTTACTATAAATTGGTTGAGTACTAGTGAGCACAATGTACTTACTATAAAGGTTACTGGGTTCATCTTTCATTGACTTGAATGTGCCCTGGTGGCTGAGAGGCTCATGAGTTTAAAGGAAAAAGGAAGGAAATAATAATAATAATATGAGACAACACCCACACAAGGTCTTCAGGTCCCGAACTAGGTAGAACCTGTACTACGGTAACCTGATGACTGATATACATAAGTACTTAAATACATATACACACCCAGACACAGGTCAAACAGACATGTTCCTGCACACAAATGTTTGACTTGTCCGGGAATCCAACACGGGACCAGCGGTTCAGAAGGCAGGGTCGCTACCAACTGCACCAACCGGTCAGTCAGTTGTATGTATTCAAATATGAAGACAGTGGATATGAATAGTTAACGCCTTCAGTAATATTGTCCTGAAATACAATCGTACTCGAGCATACATACATTAACGGAGTGCTAAACAAGCTAATGCGATATATACAGATATATTAATAACAGAGATGATTAACACTATATATGTATAATATTATCTACAAGAGTAACTAACATGATTGAAAGAGTTCTTTTTTGGTCAAAATTGCACATCAATTTGCTGCATCGGGACATTAAATTAATTTGAGCTAATAGTATTTATTTTGAAGTCTGGAGGTTTGTGACTAATTTTATTATAAAAAAACTATTTTTATAATTCCTTCTCACGGCTTTCAGTATTTGATATTGTATTGTTAAAACGTCGTTATCTTCTCAGTCTCATTTTTTTATCCTTTTAAATTTATAAGAAGATTTAAAAAATGTAAGTACTACAAAAACACAACAAGAACAAACTCCAAAACAAGGATTTGAATAGATTTTAAAAAACTTTGTACTTAACAAACTCTAAGTCTAAAAACTCAAGCTTAAGACTAGAAAATCGCATCTGGCTAGGTATTTTAAACAATCTCATACTAAAAAACCTTTCTAAGAAAAACACCATTTCACAAAACACATTTTTATAATCCCTCAGCATTATGTATACGCCTTTCCCCACTTTTACTGCTTGTTACTTTACTCCGAGTAAAAAAAAGTAATTCGGCGATGATGCCTTTATTACCAACCGTAGACGTATAGAGTTATAGCCCCTCTCATTTCGTTAGATAGCCCTTTGTTTAGAGGACATATAACTTTTTATATCGGTGCCTGTCATCTAGTTTTTTGTGTTTATAGCCGTTTGCTTTTCCGGTGATGCTGCTTACCTTAGTTTATTAGCTGTGTCGTGTTTTTCAGGATATAGAGAGCATGTTTTCCGTCTAAGATCTGAATAAATCGATCATCGTAAAGCGAGGAGAACCTAGAAATGTTTGTAGAAACACTGCGACGTTTTAATGAAATGACCCAGCCTCGCCATTGACCAACTGTATTAGGATTTGCTTTTACCTAGATATGCATGTAGGTATTTTGCAAAGACTGCCATCTGACCTTCGCAATTCAACTAGGTCAACGCTGAAAACCAAAACAAGATCAGCTACAAGAATTTCGGGCTCCTGACTAGCGGTAACTGCAGAATTCTTGTAAAAATCGGAACCTATGAACTTACATTACATAGTCTCGGGGCAGAAACGAGTCTCGTTGTATGAAGGATTATTTTTGATATTCCATGTTCTGTGTATCGTTCGTGTATGATATCTACCTACGAGATAATTTAAAATAATATTTTTATTCTACCATTTCATCGACATATTGAAAACCGGTACAACCGAACCCCTTCGCAGCTAAATCTAATACATATAAACTGAAGCTCGAACAAACACAGACGGCTCCCTTATTGTCGAGGAAATAACGTTCAATATTGTTTAACAAAAGGATAGTTTGGAGCAGAAAGTTGACAATGGCAGAGTGCGCAGCGCCAAAATGTTTTGAGCAAATATTCATTGAATGTAAATCCACCGAGGCCGTTTGGATTAGAAGCGGTGTACCTATACTGTATACGGTAGCAATTTTAAAACGTAAAGCGAATTGTTATTGATTTGTTTCGAGTGCGTGGGTTTGTCAGGGCTTTTACGGTAATGTTTGCTATGCAGACACGCGTAAGTTTGCCTGAATTGATGTCAGTAGAAGAGGCAATTCTACTTACAGATATAAATGGAGTTGATTGAAATTCTGTTAAGCTATTGAAAAATAACAGGAATTTGACTTTATACTAAAAGTGATTTCCGCAATTTCTCAATTCTCAGTTTTGTTATGCTAACAAATTATTTTTTAGTTTTCAGCTTTTGTTCAATTTAGATTACATCTCATAGGTACACTACTTATATTTTTGTCATAATTTGCTGTTCAAACAATGTATATTTTTGGTACAAAATACATTATTTTCCTATATCAGTTAAGTTAACCTACAAGTAACAGTTATCTGAGCGATCACTAAAAATAAAAGGAATATTCATTACCCAAAATATAATTCCCCTCACCTGTTTTCAAATGCTGAGCATGTAAGTCATAGCCTTGATCAGAGATCCCGCGAACATAATGCCGTAATTACCGCTGCGCCTGCCAGGTAGATTAGATACCCTAATATCGTGTTACACATAATAAAATGGATGTTGCCTCCCCTTTTGCAAAATCCCTTTGAGTACGGCACAAACAAATCGGCTTCGGAGTTATGATGTAACTATAATGATAAATAATAAATTATGATGATAAAATTAAATGATATAGGTATACCTATTTCTGTAAATTGGTTCAAAAACACTTTTACCAGTCAAAATTAAATTATGTCTTTATAACTAAATGAGTTTGGTGTTTCCTAACTGACTACTTTGAGAATAATAAACCGAAACAAACTCAGAGGTCTCAGTCTCTTCTAAAGTCCAGACATAATCTTGGTCAGGCCAGATGAGAATCATGCAGGTCTATGATGGTCATTTGAGAAAATAACCATACAGAATTGAATGGACCTGTCCAGTCAGTGCGCGCATTTGTCAGTAATCGTGTAGCTCAACTCAACTTAAGAAGCTCAACTACAAGTTACAACTAAGTGAATCCCGTTTCGCATGCTAGTTTATATCTCTGAGTTGGTATCATTAATGAGGTTTAAGGTTTATATCATATAACATAACATTGCATATCATCTCTCCTGTATTAGGCCGAGATGTACCTATAAGTACACCTGTGGCGCCATCTACATCGCCACATGCTAACTACGCATCACACTGAGGTCATGCAAAATCCTACATCGTGCAAGCAGAGTTTACCGTGCGACTAGCATTTACAACATCCCGACAAAAATCGTCGGGCAGTCGTCCACCAGACACAATACCCGTCTGGTCGGAGGATCCTCCCTTTTCTATGGAGGTATGCGCGAACTTTACATTCTGTTCCTTATGCCTCTATACTGGTTGTTTATGGCAACACAAAATGATTTAATTTTTAGTCTGTGCTATCGATATAGTCTGTCTCTTCTAGCCGTCCATTGTACTGTGTGAGCATTAAAAGTGTACAAAAAGCAAGTCGTTTCAATTCATTGGAATCAAACCTACATAAAACTACAGTCCACAAGATAAAACGAAGTTAACATTGGTCCTTCGAGCCGGATCAACGATTTGCGGCGAAAACACTTCTACGAGTATCGTACAGCGAGGACACGCGACGCCACGGAAGGCGGCCAAGGCGGAGCATAGGTACGGATTTCGGCATATACTTGCATTAAAATCAAGTATCAGTACAGTAAG
The DNA here is from genome assembly GCA_937001585.2 of Brachylomia viminalis. Lineage (NCBI taxonomy): Eukaryota > Metazoa > Arthropoda > Insecta > Lepidoptera > Noctuidae > Brachylomia > Brachylomia viminalis. The sequence continues at coordinate 2,882,930 of OW443302.2, read as the reverse complement.
ATCCGTGCTTCAAGAATCCAACATACATATTTCGTCAAGAAATTCCAATAATACAGGGAATAAAATCTATCGGCCATTTTAAGAATCATCTGCGAGTCACGAGTGCGAGAAGGATAGCAAGATTCCTTTCGAGTGAGAGTGAAAGAGAGCACTCACGCCTCTGAACATAAGTGCAGCCTTCGAGCAGATAGTTCAACGTGACGTCATCATCACTTCCTCAAGCTGTCGAGCGGCGAGTCACACAATCAGCCAGCACCCACGGCTTCAACAAGTATCCTGACCACCTGTATGTATCGTCATCACCCTGAGCCTCATCAACAACCTTGACACAGTACACTGCACTTAAGGCCGGTCCACAAGCAGCGCCGGTAAACTGTCTCCTGGTTGACGCCAGCAGTCAACCTCAACCCTGCGATGTACCTCATCCGATCCAAACGCACCTCCACCCAGACTCACGATTGATTGCAAACGCTACTACTAAATATGAGATGAACCGTGGATGACCGTGTTCGGATCCCGAGTTCGACAAATTGTTATTGAGTTTTCTCCATCAGGAGTTGCTCAGTAGTAGCCCAGGGTCTAGATTTGTGCCAGGTTGATGGCAATAGGTCCGCCGCCATGTTACATGGGATTTCAACATAACTGGGAACACACCCACATTTTCCCAGCTATGCTGAAATCCCATGTAACATAATACCACAGCTTCAATAGCTCTGCGTAATCCATCCGAGATTACCGGCATGATGTTACGTTTGTATACCGGGTGATAAGGTAATATTCGATAGCACTAATATTATGGTCTCAAAATATTGTGATATTCTTCTTTTTTTTTGTAAACTACAAAAGCCACCACAAAGCTCGGAGTTGTTCTAGTTTATAATTGTAGGCGTTGGTTCATATCACCCGTTCGTATATACAAGCGAAGCTTAAGGGCAGAGTAATTAACATTTTTATATGGTTCATTTGCATACCGCCTTGATAACTCTATGAATTTAAATTTATTAAAGGTTGCTCTACTTGTTGTAGTCAATGCAGTAAACAAAGGGGTCAGCGTTGGTGTTGTTGGGTAGTTTCTTGAAAGTTTTGTTGTAATGTTGGCATAACATTTTCTGCTGAGGATATTTCTAACCATCGACGGAAAAAGATGGTGTTATACGTTCAACGTATATATCTGTGTGTCTGTCTGCAGCATCGTAGCTAATAAACGGCTGAACCGATGTTCTTTCTTGTGTGTTTTGTTTGAAAGGTGACTTGATCGAGAGTTCTTGACAAAAAAAAGTCTGTTCAGCCGATTTTTGAGGTTTTTGTTTGTGACGGGGGTTTTCTTTGCATTTTAAATCACATTACTTATTTACCTTTCATGTGTCGGGTTTCCTTTTCAGAAGAGTGAAATCATAAATTACACCTGCTCTCCGGATTTTTTTTGGTTTGTAAAAGTTATCTGAACTTCTTCTTACTTTGCTACTATAACTATGCTCACAACACACAAACACGCCTCACGCCTTTATACTGCCTTTAGGGTAGAAGGGTTGGGCAGAGGTGTAACTTTTAATACTTACACCAATATTTAAAAATACCTTTTTTCCAAAAAAAAACAACAGACTTCCAATTTTTTTTTTACTTTTTAGTTATGGTACCTACCTCACACCAATTAGAAAACGTTCGTCTTACACGTCCACATCCGTTTGTAGGGTGGTCTTTTTATTTAAAAATAATTCATTGTTGATTTTTTTAAACCACTCGACCTATTTCAATAAAATCTTAACGGGATCACCTGGGAAGTTTAACCCTTTGTAAGAACAAAATAATTATCCAAATCGGTTCAAGCGTCTTCGAGTAATCGATGAACTTACATAAAAAAAAGATTCCGACGAAATGAGAACCTCCTCCTTTTTTGAAGTTGGTTAAAAACACACACTAAATATAATACCACTCAGCAAGGCTATTAGTGGAAACAGAGGCTTCTGTTTCTGTAATATTAAAACCAAATATTATATTTACAAAATACTTTCATAACACCCTACGCTATCTATTTCCGCCGCCATATTTCCAATCACTTTCATCCTGTCAAGTCATGTTATCTCAGAAACTTATAAATACTGATCACGTGTCCACTTTTTGCGCGTCATTCTTGAGAGTATCACGATATAAAAAGTGTCATGGCCGCCAATCACAGGGACGCCATAAAAATGCTATTGAAGGGCCAAAACTCCTAGAAATGTTAACATAATATTTTCCCCTTTGCGAAATATCGTGTCATTTTACTCATAATGATGTTTGGTTAGTGCCCATTTTATCAACCAATGACAATAGCTAACGTAAGATTCGATAGCTACTTAGATCATGTTTTCAGTACTTGTAAGAGGTGTAGGGATTATTCATAAACATGTAAGTACTCGACTTTGTTGATTTCATACCAAAAAATATAAGGCATTATCAAAGCCAAAACGACATCTTACTTTTTATAAACCTTCTTTGATTGAACTGCAATTTCCAAAAACCTAAAAAACATCTCACGTTTTAAGTATTTTAATACCATACATCACACGACATCAAACAAAGCATCCATCAACAAAATAATAAATATAATTTCATCAGTGACGTCATCGAATGTCCCGCTGTCAACCCATTCATAATTCGGGCCATTCATCATGCGACAGTCCCGAACTAATTTAGTGGACACTATAAATCTTGACGAACAACATCATGACAGTTGTACCACTCAGGAATGTGATGACGCTGTTATTGCTTTGATTAGATCAAAGAGGACTAGAGACTCAGAGGCTAGTTTCAAGTTATCAAAGTTACTAAACATACATTTACATAGGTTGTTTGTGTATGTGAGTTTAAATGTTTGTAAACGCACCCACAATACAGGAGAAATACAGAAAGCTTAAAAAAAAAAACTTAGTTCGGTAGGTAGGTCAGAGATAGTCAGATAGAAAATGTCGATTCCATGTAGCTTCTTTTATCTGTCTTGTAAAAGCGATTCCTATGTAATATTTACAGAATAAACAATTTCATTTAATTTATATTATGCTTTTTTCCTAATTCTCATATTTGGTAGCTATTATAGTGCGCGTGGATGGCCAAATCCGAAAGAAGTAACAAAAAGTACTCAAAGAAGTCACGGGGCTGAGTTTGATAAAACCTTAAACAGCACCATACATTTTTTTTGTAACCATTTTTCCTAGGCAGGAATCCAAACCGCTGACTAAACCGAACTAACAGAGTCAGTCGAAAGGGACAGAAGCTTTTTGTTTAATTTATCTTAAAGAATAAAGTTTTTTATAAAGAAAATGACCCCCGCCAATCTCATTTCCCTCGGTTTGATTCTCAAAGCTTTAATATTATGTTAATTGTAAAGTTAGATCCTAAAGGACGAAATACGAGTGTTTTAAAGATTCAGGAGATGGTAGTGTGAAAGTTGGTAATCAGCTAGGCTTGTATGCAAGTGACCCTCTGTTTGTAGTTTAAGTTGCTCAGGAATAAAACGTTTGTATAGATATTAGGCTAAAGGTAACAATTAAGAAGCGCAGAACAAAAGAGGATGCGTGCTTATGAAGACACGATTGAACTGAAAACGTACGGCTGGAGCAGAGTAATCGTGATTCAGCGTCACCAGCCGACTGGAGCCGAGTAAACCCGATTCAGCATTACCGACTCAAGCGTTTCGTTCACTGTTCAGAAAGAGCGCAAAGTGCGTCTAGATAAGTTTTCACTTAAAAAATAATGCCTTAAATAAAACAACCACATCGTTTCAGATACGACGCACGAGGCACTCACAAAACTTTTATTTTCGTTAACTGAATAGGTAGGTACCTACTAAGAATTTCTGCTATTTTGTGGGTTCGTTTATCGTTCAACCAAACTCCTCATCAAACGCCTACTACAACATAAACGCGAAACTAGTTCGTTGCGTTACAAGGTCCACTTTAAACAATTCAACATGTTAACCCGAAACTAACAATACGAATCTAAACTCATAATCCCAAAACAAACTTCGCAGGTACAAGGAAAAACGTTAAGTTTTTGCTTTTCATCGAATGTTATACAATTAAGCCGTGAGGAAAGATAAACAGACTTAAAATATTAGATAGATAAACAAACTTATAATAAATTTATGATGTACATGTATATAAAAAAGAGGGGAAAGAATGATAGGTCATCAAAAAATTCGTCCACATCGCTGTGAAAAGGAAAAGTGCCCAAAAGGCTGGCAGCTCTGCCACGTTGTATGGCGCTGCTGATTCTTTGGCCAGAAAATAGGCCAGCCCTCTGGTCACGTGAAGAGTCGTCCGACCGCTTGGCAATATCTTCTAAAACTAAGTGCAAAAGCAAAAACTGAATCAATAAAATTAAATAGATAGCGGCCGATGCGTCAGTTCGCAGCTCGCAGCGCATACATACTACGAGTTTGATATAACAATGGCCAACACTCGGACCGGTCATTTGCAAATGTCAGCCGATTCCGACTTTTGTTTTCAAATTCTAGTTTTCGTGCTATCCGACCTGGGCCTGCAGTCTCGACATAGTTAGCAATCGTTTTCGGTTGCTAAGTCCTAACAATCCAGATGTAATGATATTTGGTGGTCTCCACACTCAAATTTATCGGTTGTTACTGGTATTTTAGGTAGGTACCGGTAGGTAACAACCCATAAATTTGAGTGTCGAGACTACCAAACATTTACATCAAAATTTACATCTGGATTGTTAAGACTTAGCAACCGAAAACTGTTGCTAACTATGTCGAGACTGCAGGGCCTGGGAAAAGAGAATGGAGCTCAAAGTTTTTGTTATGAACAATTGACAGGGGTCAATGGTTTCAACAATTAATGTAGGCTATACGATTACATTCGATTTAATTCACGAAAGTTTATAGCAATTTTTAAAGGTTCTACGTAGATTTCATGTTCAACGAACTTAAAACAAGCTTAAAACAAGTTTAGGTCATCAACTATAACCAAAGGAAAATTCAAAGTATGCTATCATGTGTGATTTTTTTCTTACGCCTCTTATATAACGGTGTACTCGTGTATGTAACGATATAATTAAAGCAACTTAAAGTAAACAGACTACACGCATAAAACACGACATGAATCTCCAGAAAAACACTGGTAAAATAAATACAACAGAAATGTTGAAATTAAAATACACAGAAAAATAGGTGGAGTTAATTAAGTAGGAGGAATGCATGAATGTGTGTGAGTATGAATGCGGGGGTCGGTCGGTATGAAAATGAGACACGTTGATGTTTTGAGCACACGAAAAATGTCGGGGGAAGAAAAATTTAAATAAATAAATTAGAAGATGAAATTATAACTCACGAAAATGAAAGAAAATTCGGCTAAATGTAATGAATGGTTTTGTGATTACAAAAAAAATATGGTAACTTGAGTGTGGACAGCAACATCCTCTTTAGTGTAAGGAAATTCCACTTCGATCATCGACTTGTTAGCAAAACGTGGTAAAGAAGTAAATTTACAAACTTTACAAACAAACAAACTCGACAATAAATTAAAATTGACTGAATTAAATACAGTTGTTTTGGAATATTTACTGGGAAATCTTGAAAATCAAATACTTACAAGGAATTATTTGACTAAATTAAAATCAGTGTCTTAATTCTCATGAACCATTTCCCTATTTGTAATGTTGGGTAGCCAATGTTCAATTAGTACGGTCCGCAGCCGATGCCGACATTTGTAAATGAGCCATTTTAGATGTTTGACATTATGTCGTAAACTTGTTACAAAATGGAAGTGTTTACACTCAGTTGGCTGTTTATTATGCTTTGATTTCCTGATTTTATGAGAAGCTGTAAAATATTATTTCATTTGATTGGTTTCGCGGAAATTACAATAATATGCTAAACTTTGTGCTTTGTTTGTAAATGAGCTGTGATTTACACAGACTTATATCAGTCCAATGTGGTTAAATAAGTAGGTAAATGTGAAAAATACTCCAAAGCTATAATATAATAAAAACTAAAAATGCAATTCGTTTCTTTTTTAATAATTTTTCATAGCTTGGAACCGAACCCGTTACCTAACTAAACTAGCTTTCTTGTTCAATATACAGGGTGTGGCGTAAGTAGTGGTCCACCGTTCAGGATTCGATAAACCAGATAATTAACTATAACAATTTAACATTTTAACCATTTTGACCCAAGGGTTCCGAAAATATTTCCTTTTTGTCTTTTATTTACGAAATTTGTTTGTAGTTTCAACAAAAACCATTATTTTTTCATTTTGATTTCTGTTAATTACTGCTGAATACTAAAATGAAATGAATATTATATAATACTAAATGAATCATGATAAAATAAGATTTTTTATGTAAATTCAGCTTTTTGAAGAAAAAGTTGGTTCTTCTCTAATTTTAACCCTAATTTTTAACACACCATCAAGTTCAAGAGCGATTTTTGTAAAAAAAACTTACTACTAACAATGGTTAAAATTTTTAATTGTAATTATCTGGTTTATCGAATCCTGAACGGTGGACCACTACTTACGCCACACCCTGTATGTAACTTTCGAAGACGTTTTTTTATAAAGGAAATGACTCCGTCAGTCTCATTTTCCTCGGTTTGATACACGAAGCTTTAATGTTATGTTAATTAGATTACATTTGATTGGTTTCTAGTAATCACAAAATGATGAGAGTTATGCTTTGATTGTAAATGAGCTGTGATTTACAAAGACTTTTAGCGCTCTGTTGTGTTTGAATATGTAGGTTAACATTCACATGAATGTTTACGTTGCAGATTTAAAGAGTTGAATATCACCTGAATTTAAATTTACATTATGTAGGTAGGTACTCTCTATGTATATCAAACAGATTGACAAAAACTATCACAGTTTATTACCAATTTAATTCCTTGCTACAATTAATACGAAATATGTTAATTAATTCAACAGAAAACCGCATAATCAATGTTTAACAAATTATACGCAGCATTGACCACAGAAAATAAAGCATTTCGGTGTTTACCACTCGCAGATGTGTAATAGTCAGTCAACACTGCCCTGGGGGAAGTTCGCAAATTGCGAGTACGGAAGCTTCGAATTTTTAACACATTTTTAAACGGAGCTGCAGAAAAATATATGAGGTGGAAGTGAATACCCACTTCAACTGGTGTAATACCTGTGGAAAGTGGTAGAACTGCGATCAACTGTTCGTTTATACAGGGTCAAATTGTATTAGCTAGCGAAACCCCGCAGACGAGATGGGTATCGATATCTAAACACAATAAAACAAAAAAGAAAATTAATTTGATGACTTTTTGTGGGGCCATCGACCGCAGTTAGTGTTCACTTGAAGCATTCGTTTAAAAATCAGTTATTTATTTTATATACTTCATATAAGTATCTATATCTCAAAGTGATAAAACAAAAGATTTTCTCAACTTAAGTATACTTCCAGTAACATAACTCGCAGCAATCGTTGACCCCCCAAAAGAAAATCAAATGTTTTAATTTTATCCTGTTTACATACCCATCACGTCTGTAGTTCTGCTAGCCAATTTAATGTAACCCTCTATAGGGCAGTGGCTACGGAAAATAGCCCTTCAACGTAAAAATCAAAGGTACCTCCAGATTTAACGAAAATTTAAAATGAATGCTACATATTTGTAGTTCCCTCATTTCGTCAACTTTGCCCATGAGACTTAATTTACAACTTCGTCGATGCAGATTTTTCCCAACGGTTGAGATGCACAATAATAGGTCTTATTTTAATTGCACAATAAAGTATAATCACTTTCCATAGCCACAAATTGTGTATGAATTGGTTAATGTTTAATCGGTTTTTGTCTGACATCATGTTGACACAGCAACGATTCAATTTGAAGGTCTATTGTTACTACCTTTTATTTTTGTGGCTCCGTTATAACTGTACGCTGTAAATAACAATAATTTCAGTAAAATTAGTTTTTAGGGTTCCGTATCCAAAGGGTGCCAACAGATCCCTATTACTAAGTGTCCACTGTCCGTCCGTCCCTTCGTCCGTCCGTTTGTCTGCCAGTGGACTGTATCTCATAAACCGTAATAGGTGGACAGTTGAAATTTTCACAGAGTGTGTATTTATATTCCTGGCATAACAACAAATAATAATATTAAAAATTAGAAGAAACGTGATTTTTTTCGCCGCTTTATGCCTTGTGGTAACCCTTTGTGTACAGATTCGAATCGCTCTTGGCCGGTTTTATCAATTCAACCCACAAAACTCTTAACATAGCTCCTTCACTTCTCTCAAATATCTTTTATAGTCTGTAGTGTAGCAAACCTTTAAAAAAAATTATAGTCTGTTAATTATTCATGTTATAGTTTAAAGTCCAAGTCAGAGAATTTATTTCAAATAGGCATATAAAAGACACTTTTGAACGTCAACATTTACATTAAAATAGAACTGATTCTAGTCGCCCCTTCCAAAAGGTAGTCTGGTATGGAGAAGAATGGGCAAGAAACTCGACCGTTACTCCTATAAAATGTATTACAATATTTGTATACATTAATTATATGTGATAACGAAGCGCCTATAGTAAAATTACTATACCACAATAGGTAAAAAGAATTAAAAATGTAGCAATGACAATTAAGTTAATTATGTGATAGATACATGGTGCTCACATATTTACAAACATTGTAAAAGTATACGGTTTTCTTAATTGTTTTTAAACAAGTAATAAGTCAGTACGTGAGTTAAAGTAATCACAGAATGTACATCAATGTCATAAAAATAATAAATTATGCAAATAAAGTAGCAACAAGTTTGATTTTGTCTAGACTCTAGATTATCCCATGGAGCTGGACCAGCATGTTTTCAAGCATCCTTATCTTATAAACAGGGTTATTTGTAACTCGACGTATTCCTTGCAGGACGTCATAGTAGGGTTAAAATGCAACAAATTCGGTTACCAAATGTTCTAACCGAAATTCTGTAGTTTTTGATTTAGTTAGATTTTTTTGTTTTTTTATGTAAAATCCTATTTAAAAATTATTTACTGCGCGACTATACTGAAATTTAAGTTATTATCATAGTTGAGGCCATAGCAAATCTTTGTTCATAGTTAAAAATTCAAAAACGCTCATTTAAAAATACTCATTCACTATTAAACATTTTATTTTTCGTAATTTGATTTTTTCAGTCAAAAATTACGAAATAAAAAACTGATTTCGATAGAACATTTGGTGGCTTAATTAGTTACATTTTAACCCTACTATGACGTCCTGCAAAAAATACGTCGAATTACAAATAACCCCGTATAATCTAAAATAGTTAGTGCTATAATATTATTCTTAAATAGTTATATTCTATTCTCTGTCTTAATAATGGACTGTACATTGTAATGTGTAACATTGTCTATACAACATACAAATAAAATATAATTTAAGTATCTGTGTGTAATACCAAAATAATAGCTTTTTACTAAATGCTTAAGAAAACTACTACTACGGTACTTATACAAAAAAATAACAATTTTGAAACTTTATATGTCTGTTTGTTCCGGGTAATCGCCGAGACGGCTGGACTGATTTTGACAGGACATAAGCTACTTTTTGTTCCAGTGTCATATTTCCGTGGGATAATTTCAGACATCTACACGGGCGAAGCCGCGGGCAGAAGTTAGTTTGTGATAAATAATGATGTATTGATACACAAAATCAATGTCAATACATACCCACAGGACATAGTCCATTTCAGTACGCAGTTGTATATGAGTCGGTCAACATTACCCAGCGGAACGCAATTTGCGACTCCACCGTTTCAGATTATTGCACGGTCCAACAACAGATAAATGGACTCGCACGGAATGTCTCGTAAACCTCACGCATTCAATTACCGTTGGCTTTTTATTTTATTTTAGAGTTTTTACCGAGGTTTGAATGTAGATTAATTAATAGGGGTTGGCATACATTTTTTCGTTTTTTTGTTTCATATAATGTCAGTTTCGTGTATTTTGTTTTGATCGTGACTCATGACTAATGCATTACTTCCTTATAAATTAGGGAACGGAGTTTGTCTGGTCATCGGGTGAAAAGTCACTTTCTTGTCGTCATGGCAATCACCAAAACAACGCTCAAGTTTGACGATGAGATTTGATATTCGAAAGAGAATTTTTATGTATTCTCCTCAAACGCCTTTCATGATATTAGTTTACAATTCGGTAACTTGATACTCAAAAGAACGGTTTCATCCGGATTTTTTATAGGCGTACACAGAGCCAGCTTACCGTTGACCTAAACGAACAAAATCAAACCTGAAACTCCCTACCCAATAGTTTCCTAACCTAACAATTGTACTAGAACTTACTACCTGTGCCCCATATACCCAATACGTGTAGGTAACATTTTTGGCTCAATCAATCCATATAATATAACAAGCAGGTTATCGCCTCACATCGATAATTAAATGTTATTGCGTTGGTCATAAATCCTCGCTTAATATGCCTAGTTACGTAAAGCGAAGGGCGAATGCCATTGCGGAGAGATTTGCAGAAAGTTGGTGTTGGTGTGAGTGAAATAATGGGAAAGGTGAAGGAATGAGAGGACTGAGGAATTCAATAAGTATCTTGATGTCTTTGTCTGAGATGTCTTGCTGTCTCTTTTTGTGGTTCACGTGGAATATGAAAGTTGTATGAATTACTGTTTATTGGTGTTCGTGATCTGTTTGAAAGTACACCCTGCACAATTAATCAACGATTTTGATTATATTGACTCTAGAAAACAATTAATTACATATATTTGTTTAATATTGCATGTGACAAAACTACTGAAGCGTTTCCTTCAAGTATGCCCGACAACTACTAAACAATGAACCTGTCTCGCAGTATGTGTTCTCAAAAAGAGAACTGATCCGTCCGTAATCTGGTTACCACCGGTTTATCACGCGTCGTAAAGATTAAAGTGAAGGGAATTTAGGTTCGCCCTTTATCATCGCCTCTAAGTCGCTCGTCGCGATAAAAATTCGTTTTGTGACAAACACGACAAATTTAGGCGATATGGAAATATTCTGGTGAAAATTAATTTTTTGGTTGAGAGCGTCTTTGGTATTCAATTTTCAATGTGTTATTGCGTTGTTTAGAACGAGAGCTATAAAGAGAACATGATAACTTTGCTATCTAGCTAGATAGATACGTTGTCATTCACACTCATGGTTACAGATGGTCTTACCCTGTCCTTCCTTCTTTTTGGTGTGTTTTTCAATCACGTCAGCCCCACAAATACGTTCTTATAATAACGTGATTTACCCCCTTTTTATTGAAAATATCGTTAGAAGCAAAAACAACAAAATCATCATCATCTAGCACAGTCAACTTACAACAGATAGCATCTACATTGCCCAGTTCTGCGTTTATCGCATCGATTTTGCCCTAAATTCTTGTTGAGATTGCCGATCCATCATATGGCTGTCCCACGCTTCTTTTCCCGTTCGTTGGTCACCATTCTGTCAAAACTGATGGGCTTACCATGTACAGACATTTTTTATTTGTTTCATATTTAATTAAAAACAAATAAATGCAAATAAAAATAAAATAATAACAATCTAACATAATCTACATAAACCAATAGATTGTTGTTGTTTTATTTTATTTGCATACATTTGTTTTTCTTTTATGGGTTTGCGATATTAGTAAATATTACCATGTGTAGAACATCTCAGTCATCATAATCAAAATATCATGAATTTATTTATAACAAAAATCACTGCAAAAGTATCAAATTACGGAAACTAGTTAGTGAGAAAAATGTGATAAAATTGGAAACGCGATAGTGCTTGGAGCGGGCGCAGTGGCGGGCGAGCCGCGAACGAATGAGCGTACTCGTATCTCTTCAAATGGAAACAACATGGCGGAAAAACCGAGTGAAGCTCGATCTAGTGCATTGTTTTAAGGTCCCGTACATGTAGTTTATCACCTCTTGTTAAATCAGGCCTACGGTTAGGTGTAAAAGCAATATCGAAGATTGATATTAATTTGCTTCAAAAAAAAAACTTTAAAACACTGCCTTATTAGCTAAGGTGCGATTGTTCAAATCTTAATACACCAAATGAAACTTTTTGTCATAGTATACGACACCATTTTCCTACGAAGACAACAATTTACGAGTTTACTATAAGTTACTTCTTTTATCTGCATTCAGCATCTAAGTCATGAAAATCTAAAACCACAATTCAGCAATATTATTTCACCCCACAACAAAAGATGAACAGAGCAAAGGGATCTCCGAACTCGCGGCGCTCGGTCGGTTGGTCAGAATTTTTACGCGCACTGTTATAGGCTTTCCTGCTAATCTCTTAACTTTTAACTGGGAAACAATAAAACGTCGCAGCCAGTGGGCAGCGAAAAAAATGTATATTTTGGTTACAAAAACTCGGATTACTGGGAGATATTTATGTTGGTAGACGGTGTTGAAAGAGGAAAGTAACTGTTTGACAGATTAAATAATGGATAATGTAATAATGCTCGACATATTTTTGTGAAATGTGGGTGTGTAGGTACTGTAGGTACCTCTGCCCCCCACCGAGAGTGTCTTCACGTTGTTGTTGTGGTGGGGGTGGCGTGTCTCAATGATCTTGGAGCTTTGCTGGTTGAGTCACTCACGCCACCAAGGACCAAGTGAGAGTTCAGAATAAGAGAGACACGGGGCAGGGTCCATAACATCGGACTTCTGCGAGTGGCGCACCGTTTGGGGATTTGAACAGTGTTCATATTGCTGGATGATGTGCGATTCATTCTCCGAATTTTTGGAGGGTGAATAGGCACCCTGGTGGCGATAAGGAAGCTTACGTCCAACAAGCATATGCGCTTATGTTGGATGATAGTAGGGTTCATATTTTGGAGGCACGTCATATGATGTTATTCCGTTGCCTCGAGCCCGGGCAGATCCACTGGTAGTATAATTGACAGGAGCACCCAGTGCTATGCTTGTGGGGGAGATCACAAAGCGAGAGAGTGCACGTCGCTATCCATGCGGTGTCCGCTTTGTGCAAATCATGGTCTTCCAGCGGGACATTGGCTGGGGGATAAAAGATGTGGTCTGCGCAAGAAACAGGCCTCACTTGCTCCCGCCAGATCACAATGGTCGACGGAGGAAATGGACACCTTGTCTTTCCAGCCCTAAAAGTACTCCAGTGCCATTTGAACCACTGCCGCAACGCCAGATCTTTTTCTGCAGACTATGTGGAGTGGTCGGTTGCTTTGGTGGTGTTCACTCTAGAGCTCTGAGTTTTGGGGAATACCCAGGACAGACCAAGATACAAGACTGGGCTGTGTCACTTGACCTCCGACTGGGGACTCAGTTTCCACATGCGATCGGTGGCAGGGGGAGTCAATTGTGGATCTCTCGTGGGCAACTCCTTCAGTTGCCCGCATGGTGTCGGAGTGGAGAGTAGCGGAGGAGATAGTCACACTTACGGAACATTGCCACATCGTTTTTTTTATGTTTCAGTTCGCCGTTCTGTTGGCTTGACCAGTCCAAATTCTAGCCCACCGTCGCGGCGATAGGCCCTCAAGCGGCTCAAACGAGACATGCTCATTGCAGTTTCTAACGTTGTGGCATGGCCGGAAGATATTGGTTTCCAGGGGAGCTTGGCCGAAGGAAGAGGCGGTCTGGTTCCGGGATAGGATTGCGTTGATTTGCGACGCTTCCATACCCGGGGTCAGGTGCGCCCAGCGTCCTGGTGCAGATCCCTGGTGGTCGGAAGTTATCACGCGATTGCCTGTTTTCTGTCTTAGATCCTGACGCCAGTATCAGCGCATCAAATGCAGACGACAGCTGAGAACTACGGAGGAGGAAATAACCAGATGCTATATAGTGTACCAGGAGGCGACAATGGATATAAAACACGCCTCGCTGATGCCAGGTCAAGATCCTGGCAAGACCTTCTCGAAGGGCTGGACAGGGATCCATGGTGAAGACTTTATAAGTTGGTCATGGCCAAATTACGTCCATGAACGAGGCTGAATTGGTCTTGTTGAGGAAGGAAGGTAGGGCCGCAGAGTCTCCCTCCGCGTACCATCCGATTTGCGTGCTCTACAAGGACTCCATGCTATTCGAAAAAATAGTTGCCAAAAGGCTCGTCGGGCATCTATTACGTGTTGGTCCCGACCCCGCCGTTTGCCGGTATGGGTTCCGGCAGCAGTCCACGTTACGCGTCCACTCGGTTTCGGATCAGGAGTGCTGGCGGAAAGTTTGGAGATCATCAACGCTTTTAACGCTCTGGAACTTTCTTGTGGAACCTCACTTACGATGTGGTTCTGTGTGTCGCCTCCCCGTTGGTGTCAATGTCGATTCAAAATTGTTCGATTCGCGAACAACAACTTGGTGTTGGCCGGCGGGGACACCTTCGAAGAAACCATCCAACTTGCCAAGCTCGGAGTGACAAATCTGGGATCGTGAGAGGGATGATCGCGCTCGGAGAAGAAGGCGTCCAAGAGGCAACCGCCTCGATGCCTAAAACACCGATATGTTATGTTTTATTTTTGTGCGTGGGAAAGTAAATCTTTATTTAACAGGAAGCGTACCCTCAAAATCTAGACTTAGAATAAATGCTGATTTTAAATTGAAAATAAAATGGGCAATACCGAATCTAAAGCATAGGTAGGAGGTACCTACACTTTTACTTCTAAGATTTCCATAGCCTAGATTTTAGGTCTGAATTATGTCATATTTCATATTAAATTAAACAGGCGTATAAAACGTACCAGCGTATGAAAATTATATACCTCCATACATATTCATCTCCGACTTGCACCGCGTATGACAGTGTATTCATCGAGACAGCCCACAGCCGACTAAATGCACATCGTCCACAGGGAGCGGCGAGTTTTACGACTAAACGTATAAATTCTGCGTCGTTTATTTACTTTTTACAGCGTCTAGGCCGAGTGAGGGGAACGCGTCTATACAGAGTTTTGTGCTAGTGTTAGTGCGGATAGCTGGTTTAAATGTGCATGATAGGAATTCAATGTTTGGATCTCTGAACATCATCATCAGCGTTCAGCATCATTTTCATATTCTAGGAGATAACACACTTTTCCACATTGCTTGAGACCCTTGTAGGGGATCCCTACACTTACTGATTTAATAACGGGGCAATAGTATTGAGGATTGATTATAAAACCGACCGCCTTGAATGGTGAGACCGTCTGTATTTCAACACAGATTTATTTAAATATATCTTAACATATTGAAAGAAGAAAGAAAGAAGGAAAGAAAATGCGTATATTTGCGGAAAACATGACGCAAAAAATAACACAAAGACAAAAAATAAGAAAAGGTTGGGGGAAACATGCGTCACATCCACGCAAAACGGCTATCGGTCAGCTTTATGCTGAGACCCTATGCAAGACAGAGCCCCAGCGCTGGTTTTCAGCGACAGCCGGCGCTGACGTAGTGACGTCGTCCGGTGAGACAAACAATAGTTAGGACGCTGTACCAGTACAGCGTACTTACGAACGTTGCACTTAATTAAATATAATATAATTAAATTGAAATGTTATAGAATATAATAAACAGAAATGTAAAAGGAAATAGACATACATGCTACGAGAATATCATCCTCAATAAACGTTTTACGCTTTATGGCAACATTTCAAAGCGTCTCATTTGACGTACACCCAACATGCACCAAAGAAACGCTATGATGTAAGGAATTACAAAATGGCCAATGATGTAATGTGTTACTAATATTATGCAAAAGTTAAAGTTGCTAGTATTTGCAATAATAGGTACAAGTAATAGATATGTACTTGTACAGAATGTTGAACCGTGTAGTATTGCCAATACGATACCTAATGATATAAAAACACACACATACCCATTTCAATAAGTTACACAATTAATTGACCATAATTAGATTTAACGAAATCGCTTAAATTTTTATTACAGACTACTTAAACCCGACAACAAATAATATCACTTTAAAATTTCGCCACCCCCCGGTAATTGCGGTTCAGGCTTCGCCACTCAACGTAAAGCCACAACTTATAGTCAGGCCTCTGAACTCAAAAAACGCGGGAAGCGGAACGAGACGCGACCTCACTTACAATTTCCTCCGTTTCCGCTAAGGGACGGGATCGCCATGTTTAAAATTTAAATGAGATATTTTTATCTGCAACATTAAAATGATCACGCATTGCGATACTGTTTTACGACAGACCTTTTAATTAGGGTGTCCCTTGTAAAGTTATAATGCCTGTAATTGTAGGGACAGTGCAGAAAGGTCGGTGTTATTCACGTATTCATTTTAATGTTTTGGTTTGTTTGGATGCAATATGTGAAAACTGAAAAGTTAATATCACATGGGCCAGTCTGGCGTGAAATGAGTTACTGAGTTTCCAAATGAATTATTTAAAAGTCTTCCGATAAAACAGCTGTTGTAGCACACTTGACAGTCTTCAAAACGTGCCTGTAAAGGCCTAATAAACTTTAATGGTTCGCATATTATGTGCTTGATTTCTGACATTAATAGAGTAGCTCTTTGCTAACATTATAGCAATTTTCTTTCACTTCGATTAAATCTAGAGCAAATTGAGCGTTCTTCATTACAATTCCAATATACTCCATTTACAAATCCAACTTCACAACGCATACCACCATCCTTATCTCAACATTTATGTGTTCTCAAGCAATAATTGTACCCATCAAAGGGTAATTTAGCGCGAGCATTGCAACATAGTATGAAGCGTCTCGATCTTTGATAAGTTGCATAACAGTCGGCTTGCATGCGGCGTTGCATGCGCGTCTAATAGCTACGTCTATTGCTTAGTTTGTCACACACGGGCTCGCGTTCCACCCAACATTGTAAGGAATGTATCGTGTTTATTTTGCGTGTTTGAGAAAAACATGAATGCCGCGCTTTGTCCAACTTGTCCGAGTGAGTTATTGTGGCGTTCGTGTGCGACCTGTCGGGTTTGTCACTGTTTATACTTGTACGGCTGTTGTTGTAATTATTTTTGTGACGTTAATGGTGAAGTATATTGTATGGGGTTAAACATGGGTTAAACGCATTCACTGGTACTAAGTTTTTGCTATTTTTTATTTCATTATCTGCGATTGACGTTTCAGTGTACAATAAAACGATACGCTAATATTCTTTACTATTCCTAAGCTACAGTTTTTTTTTATTTATTAGAAGGGATTTTTTTGAGAAAGTGTTCTTTGTTGGTGTTTTTTATATTTGTATTGCGTGTACTTTTTTTTGTAATTCATGCACAAAAACATTTGTTGTTATTATTAGTTTCTCTGAAAAAAAAAATCACAGTTCCACAGTTCGACTCTCCAAACTTTCGCCCCGTATATTCCACCGCTATCGGGCCGATGATGAGGCTTCCTGCCCCCGTGCTTGTGTTCAATCGACTTATAATCAAACATTTGATACCATCGGCCATGTTTTCACATGTTAAATTACTAAGAAAATAATAGCGAAACTCGTGTCGATTTCAAACTCGTTCGGGTTCTACGAATGGCAATTTAATAGCTTTGCAAACGTGAATTTTCTTGGCATTGGACCTCAATGTACCTACTTTGTCTATAACATGCTTTTATTTCTTCCGATGAGTCATGCCTGACTTTCAACATACAAAGGTTGAATCAGAGATGTTATCTTTATTACTTATGTCAGTAACTCGGATTTGATATAGTCATAAAGGATCTACTCTTTATCTCTCAAATTAAACGAAGATTGTTATGATATAAACAGATTTATTTCCTGACACAACTTTTAGGTTCAATCGTCGAACAAGGAATGACTCCATTTTACCTCGCTTTCAAACGTCAAAACTTTATACAGTGTTGCCATCAAAAATAATTGAGTCTAATTCGATACACATAAATAATCGTTAAAATAATTAACTAGTATATTAATAATAAATACTGTTTTAATATTTACTAATTTTAATACCAAATATTAAAATTAGTAAATATCACAATGTATGCATGGTTCTCTATATTAGTTCTATATAGTATTTTATAAAAATACCCACATCTTGGCTTATTAACCTTACAACTCGGCCATACTGTGTAAGTGAGTCCTCTCACTTAGTGTATAAAAATGTAGAAAGAAAAAAATATAAAGGTACTTATTATCTTGATTACAATTACATTATCATTCATGCTTCTAAATCTAATTTCATTCTTCAATAATTCATTGTACAATTTTAATTTACTTTATAGTTTAACTAAGGTACAACATCTTATAACAATGTATATTTGTCACAGTAATTCTCATCACAATCAAATTTTAGAAATTTCTTTAACTCATATTATGAGTTTACTCCAATTTAGCTTATTGTTTTTATATAGATCACAAATCAAATTTACTTTTAGTTGAACTAAGATACTACATTCTTATCACAATCTCACAAATTCTCATTACAATTTAACTCATGAATCTAGGTCTGCATTCTCATTCATTGTCTCTTGCACAATATGTCATGATCTTTGGTCAACTGTGCGGCACCGTTATCTTGGTACCATTCAAAATCTGCACTGACCTCTATGACAAATTGTGCTCACATCATTTAATCTTACTCACTATCTTGCAATCATATGTGCGACATCGATTCCTCAATGCCATTCATATCTGCACGGATTGCTCATGTATACATAGATATAATATACTCTTAATAATGACACGCAATCTCTACTCATCATATCATCAGGGAAATTGATTAATCAATGTAAACTAGCATGTTATTAGTACCTACAGAATTTAATAATTATTGTTCTCACCTACTATGTAAAATAATAGATCATTCTTTGTCTGCCTCTATATCTGTATCCTCACTCTGATCACTGTCAGTGTTTTCACTGCTGTAACCTTTAAAGTTTAACCAGAGATGGATTTTATCTAATGCAACCACATTTTCATACCTCTTGTTACCTTTTCTTGTTAAAGGGGTATCTTCGACGAGAAATCTGTCATTAGGTAATATTTTGAGGATTCTATAGGGGCCTTGGAATTTGGGAACGAGTTTATGTGAGTTTCCTACATGATCTTTGTCTATTACGGTCCTTTCTACCCTGACTAAATCACCTACATTATATTTTGCCTGAACCTTTCTATGCTTATCAAACTGCTTTTTAGCATAATCCTGTTGTTTTTCTATCCTTTCCCTAGCCTTGGACCTTACTTTTTCTAACGCATCACCATCGATTCGTTCAGTTGTTTCGGCAATTACGTCAGTTAATACATTTTCAGACGCATTCGTCAATCTGCAACCGAATAACAACTCAGAGGGACTCTTCCCTGTCGTCTTATTAATAGTGGTATTAATACCTAACTGTACGTCACCAATGTAATCGTCCCATAAATTGTCATTTCCACCATGACATTTTGTACTCAAAGCATCAATTATGGTTCGGTTAAACCTTTCGACCTGTCCATTCGCTCTTGGAGTAGCTACAGCATTCAAAATGTGCTTTATTTTTAAATGGTCCATAAAATTCTTAAATTTTGCACTTGTGAAACAAGATCCGCGATCCGTTATAAGGCGAGAAGGAACGCCGAAATAACTAAAATGTTCCTTAAATGACTTGATTGCCGTAGTCGTCTTGGTATCTTTCACAGCACGTATATTAATAAATTTTGTAAAGGCATCTATAATAACAAGCAAATACATATTGCCTCTCTTAGAGCGAATGAACGGGCCCAAATGATCGGCATGAAGTGTATGGAACGGTTTCTCTAACTTAGGTATGGGATGAAGCACCCCCTCTTTGGGGCCGCCAGGGGCCTTATGATGCGCACACTCCAAACAAGCTGAGACATATTTCTTAGTGAACCTACGCATTTTTGGGAACCAGAATGTGCTTCTGATACGATTCAAAGTTTTTTCGAAGCCAAAATGCCCAACTTCATCATGGTTCATGCGCAACACTTGCCACCTACAACCCCTCGGAACTACCCATCGCAATCCTTCGTCTAAAATTTTATACACATAACTACCTTTCAACAAATAATTCTTACGGACGTCAGCTACAAACTTTGTCTTGTCGTCTTCTAAGATGTCTCTTATACGTTTTATCTCACTATCATCACCTTGTACAGTAGCGATCCAGTCACGAACGTCTACGTGTAAAACATCTAAAACACGCTCCGTGTCCACATCGGTTGGTTCACTGACAGGAGCACGACTGAGAGCATCTACGTGAGCCATACGTGAACCGGGTCTGTACTCAATTTCGCAGTCATACTCCTGAAACTGGATCCACCAGCGAGAAATTCGTGGTACAAGATCCCTCTTAGTTAAGGTAGTACGAAGTGCGTTACAGTCGGTGACTATTTTAAACCTTAGCCCCAACAAATAGACTCGGAAACGATTTAAAGATGCGACAACCGCTAAAGTTTCCAACTCAAAAGAGTGAAATTTTTGCTCATCTACTGTAGTTTTACGACTGTAATACGCCACTGGTCTAAGTAAACCGTCTATGCCTCTCTGTAGGAGAATTCCTGCAATACCTAACTTCGAAGCGTCCGTATGAATTTCGGTTTCTAAATGGGGGTCGTATAAAGCTAATATAGGGCGTTCAACTAATTTTTCCTTCAACTTTCTAAATGACTCCGCCTCGTTCGCTGTCCATTTCCATTCGAATTTAGATTTTAAGAGGTCTGTCAGTGGACGAGCAATAAGGGCGAAGTCCTTTACAAACCTCCGGAAAAAGCTAGTTAAGCCGATGAATCGTCTGACGTCATGAACGTTTCGCGGAATTGGGAAGTTTTCTATAGCTAAAGTTTTGCGCTTTCCTGGGCGTATGCCCTTACCACTTACATGAAATCCTAAGAACTCTAGCTCGGTACAGAAAAAACTACACTTGTTTATCTTAAGTGTAAGACCTGCGTCTTTTATAAGTTGAAGTACCTCCTGTAGCCGTCTCATTCCTTGATCAAAAGAGCTTGAAGGTATCAATACGTCATCCATATAAACGATCGTATAAGAGACTTTCGACAGTACTTTATTCATTGCTCGTTGAAAAATAGAAGGAGCATTGGCCAAACCGAATGGCATGCGTTTAAACTGATATTGCCCATCGGGAGTCACAAATGCAGTCTTATCTTGAGATTTTGCCTCTACTGGAATCTGATAGTAGCCAGATGCAAGGTCTAAACTTACAAATAAAGAATTACCAGCTAGCCTGTCAAGTTGATCATCAATCAGGGGTAACGGATAGTGTTCCCTTTTTGTTTTATTATTTAATGCCCGATAATCGACACATAACCTGCTATCGCCGGTCTTTTTCTTTACCAGTAACACTGGACTAGCGTAAGGCGAGTTTGACTCGCATACTATGCCAGCATCGATCATTTCCCTTACCATAGATTGAACCTGTCTACGCTCCGGAAAGGAGAGCCTATACGGGCGATAAACTACTGGTTGTGAATCACTTAGTTCAATTTCCATTTGAACTACATTAGTCAACCCCAGGTCTTTTAGGTTATCCGAGAAACACGTTTCGTAACTTTTAAGCAGCTCTTTTAATTTATTGACCTCATCTCCGCTAAGTTGTTTGCCATAATTGAAAGCGGAACTAGTCTCAGCATTCTCAAGATCTAATAAATTTACACTCAAATAATCTTTGGTACAAGGAGCTCGTGTAATAAGCGTATCCTTATCTAAACAAACCATATTATCACTAAGGTTTTGAACCAGTATCCTAACCTCTCCATTTTCTATTTCGTATTCACCCGGCATTAAATAATATTCGTTCTGTGGAATGCCGCGTAAGGAACCACTGACGTGAACTACACCCGAATATTTATTTGTGGAACTACACGGTAACGGATACATTTCCTTAGGGGGTATTACAGTACTGGTTTTCAAACTTAATTGTAATTTTACTGAATTGTCACGAGTAAATATTAATGAATGCGTAGTTTTTGTAATGACTATACCTGGTTTTTCTGTGAAACTGTGTCCAATTAAAACTGAATATTTAATAGCACTATCATCAACAACGTACGCGTTAACCTTCTCCACAATGCCTTGAATTTCAATAATGACATTTGCTTCACCTAGTGGTACTACAATATTCTCACCTATACCCCTCATAGTCGGTAAGTTGCTATCGGTCCACATGATTCCCCTCCTTACAGCCTCACTATAGCGAATTAGCGTACACTGGCTACCCAGATCCACGTAACCTTGAATAACCTCACCGTTGAGTTTCAAATGCATTAAATATTTATTTTCATTATAATTATTTGTTTCAATACGCAACACGTCTTTTTCCTTCGGTTTATCAATTTTATTAGCTTGATCAGAGGGTAATCTGGGACAATTAATTGACAAATGACCTAATTTGGAACAAACATTACACTTCAATATCTTTTTTGTACATTTAGAACTGTAATGCCCAGGTTCATTGCAATTAAAGCATATAATTGACACATTATTGTGTGACTTCGAAGCCTTAGTTTCAGTGCCACTAGCCGTCTGCCTAACAGTATTACTGGATGAGGGAGTAGTGTTATTACGCTTATCATAATTGCCCTTTGACCTATCTGGTTCACGAAGCTGTTGCTTGATCGATTGAAAATACGTGAGGACCTGCTCGGGCTCCTGGCATTTTGCTGCTTTCGCGCCTAATCTCAACGACCGATCCTCAATCCCATAAAGTAGGCAATCTACCGCACGTTTACCATGTATTTCGCATCGATTAAGTAGATTAATTTTTCCATAATAATAATGTTCTAAGCAATCGTTAAATTTTACGCGTTTTGACAACATCTCGGTAAGTAATTCGGCATAGTCTTCGCTACTCGGAAATGATTGCTCCAGTTTGCCCTTCCACTCAGACCATGAATAGGACATAGATGGAAGGGCCTGATACCAGGATTTTGCAATGCCTGACAGTTTAGGCAAAGCGTAATGTATAATCTGGTCGTCACCCCAACCGTAAAGCCTCGCACATTCCTCAACTTTATTTATCCACATAACTATAGTCTGACTCTTAACCATAGGGTCGAAATCTGGAATCACATTCCCTAGCATGGGAAATTTGTTACTTTGAGGGCGACTATTGGTTAAAGCTTCCACTAGAGTAGCAAAAAACGCTTGGGTGTCAGTATTAACAATATTGGGGGTACTCACGTGAACAGGAAGTGGAGGTGTCTTACCCTCTGGGCTGGACTCTGAGCGGCTGCTGCGGCCTCGCCTGTTGCGTCTCCCATCCAAGCGCCGGCTGGGACGACGTCGCCGACGCTGCTCGTAGCTGCTACTCCGACTGCGATACCCGTCACGGCTGCTACTCCGGTTCGATTGGTGACGGCGTCTCGTAGGCTGCTCACGGGAACTGCGGCTTCCACCACGAAGAGATTCCAACGAATCATCACGAACGCTCGATCGCTGCCGTCGCTGCTTCCGTTTATGCGTAGTGCTTGTTCTTGTTTCTCTGCTCCGGTCACGGCGACGTTTTCGCTCATTGCTCTTGCGATTACCGCTAGTTTTATCCATATTACACTCGGAATTACCAACAACTTTCGTACACCACAAAACACGTGGTGATTTTTTGGTTATATTTCTTCAAAATTGTGGACGTAATTGACTTATCCCACTTCTGAGATAAAGGATCTACTCTTTATCTCTCAAATTAAACGAAGATTGTTATGATATAAACAGATTTATTTCCTGACACAACTTTTAGGTTCAATCGTCGAACAAGGAATGACTCCATTTTACCTCGCTTTCAAACGTCAAAACTTTATACAGTGTTGCCATCAAAAATAATTGAGTCTAATTCGATACACATAAATAATCGTTAAAATAATTAACTAGTATATTAATAATAAATACTGTTTTAATATTTACTAATTTTAATACCAAATATTAAAATTAGTAAATATCACAATGTATGCATGGTTCTCTATATTAGTTCTATATAGTATTTTATAAAAATACCCACATCTTGGCTTATTAACCTTACAGTCATGATAGCTAGAATTAGTACACTAACTGATTGAATGTAAATAATTGGTAGGTGTATCATCAAGGTTAATGTTAAATACAATATCCACTCTAATAATACCTACATTTACTGCAGGCTAGGCCCGCTAGGTATACGGTGGAGGTCTGCCCGGCTTGGGTGGAGCACCGCCGTGTCCTCGTGGAGGCGATTGGCGGTGGCGATCTCTCGCGTCCTGCCTTGGTCCAGGCCATGGTACGGAGCGAGAGGGCTTGGGAAGCCGTCACCTCCTTCTGCGAAGCAGTAATGTTCGCGAAGGAGAGGCAAAATTTGCGCCCTCACGCCCCTAGCCGCCGCAGGAGACGCCCTGGGCGTCGGGAATCGCAAGCCGATTCGCGGCCACCGTAGACGCGGGCTTGCGAACGGCGTGCAATGGGCAGCTCGCCCTTCGATAAGGACCAGGCCCGGGTCGACGGCGCGTTGTGTTCCACGCGCGCCTCAAAGAGATGTCAGAACCAATGACGGGGTTTGCTAGGACCGATGCCTGCTAGGGTTGCGGAAAAGTTCGAGAGGGTTACCGTGGCCCCTGGCACAGGCAACTGAAGGAACACGGGTGGGTTTTAGTAAGTAAGAGTCTGACACGCCCTCCTGCTCTGCCCAGAGCGGAAGAAGTTATTTGATGATCCCACCCAAAAAAAAAAAGGCCCGCTAGGTATCAATAGGTATCAACTTTTTCGCGGGTAGGTGTAAAAAGAAGACAGACGTAATTCTGGTATTAATTTTATATTTAAAATAGTAATCTACAGTATTCTCACTAGTTTTCTACATATTATCAGTGTATAGCCTATACACTACGGGTACTCACGTTTGCAGCACTTTTATGTGACTCAAGCAATAATTTTTACACCACCTGCCAGCGCATCACTTCACTACGCTATTTTCACTTCACTGAACACAAGTGGACAATTACTGCTAGAATGTCGCAATTTGACGAGATAATATCTGCACAGAAGACCCTGGAAGATAGCTTTAACCGGAAGATGAGCGAGTTGGAAGCGCAGATACAGTGTGCAGGACCTGCCAAGGACACCGTGGCGAGGGTAGCCGAGGAGTTTCGCACCTTTAGGGAGCTGATCTTCAACATGCTGAGTCTGCTTAGAAGACAGATCAGCGAGTGTGCTAGACAGGTCGACGGGTTGGAGACCAGGCACCGGCGGAAGGCACTCATATTCCAGGGCATAGCTGAGGTTGAAGGGGAAGTCAGCAGCTCAGTGATTCTGGAGGTGATAAGTAAAAAGCTGTCTCTGAATACTATCACTGCATCCTCCATAAAGGTCTGCCACAGACTTGGCCTAGCCAAAAAGGATCACCATAGGCCCATCCTAGTCAAGTTCTCGAGCTATGACGACAGGTCTGCGGTCTGGAGAGCGAAGACAGGACTGAAGGGGTCATCTATCTCTGTCAAGGAGTTTTTGACTAAGACCCGACAATCCGTCTTTGGGAAGGCACGGCTTCACTTCACTATGCGGTCGTGTTGGACACAGGACGGTGTCATCGTTGTTAAAGCCCCCGATGGAAGCAAACATAAGGTGACAACTTTTGAAGAACTGAGTCCGCTGCTGGTGAAGTATCCCCGGGTTCAAATGTCTGGAGATAGCCTGAAAAACAAGACGAGTTAGTATCAGTCCTCGATGTTTATACAGCATAATTTTTACGCATTAGATACCCATTATCTAATTAGGATTTCCTTACCTTAAAGTTTGCTATCTTCCATTTTTGCTATTGATAACCTTAGCCCGGTTTAATTTTGTCTCATTTGCATATTAGTAAAGTAGTTGTTTCTGTTCTATTCCTCCTCGCAAATCTCTCAGTTGTAAATAATTATACAATAAGTCAAGTAACGCATACTTCAGCGTAATTTACCCTCAACCGGATTTACATTTGTTCACTTTTTGTTTTTGATTCACATTCACCTTTGCAATGTTTTGTAATGTCAACTTGTCAAGTGACAAGTAATGTCAATGTCAACAACATCATGTCAATCAAATTCATGGATCCCAATGAAGGTTTGGATACGTTCAAGGAAAATGTAATGTCTTGAAGGCTTGAAGGGTGCGTTCGGAATGATAAAAATTTGCGTAAGAATTCATCTGTCACTACTACTTTGTAAAGTTTCTTGATTTTATTTCTTATTGTACCTATTCACTGTCTTTAATGATGATGTTAGCTGGCGGGTGGTGCAGAGATGCAAACGTCCTACCAGTATTTCGTGTAGGTCTCTTTTAGAATATTTATTTAGTATTTATATCTGTTTTTATTGTATATTTATATATATTTGTGTCCATGACAACATCTGATAACGAATCTTTTTTCTCTGCCAATGAATCTACTGCCTCTTCTGGTGATGATAGCTTTTGTTCTGTTACGGAAACCCTTGGTGAACTTTTACGTCTAGGTTTCAGCCAAAATCTTGGCCGGCTGTTCAACGTCTGTCATATAAATGCTCAAAGCATTCCAAGCCACTACAATGAGTTGTATGAAACTTTCACGAACAACAACGTCCATGCCGTCCTGATTTCTGAAACTTGGCTAAAACCTGAACTTTTATCCACCTCCTACTCTCTCCCAGGGTTCGTTCTGTTGCGGAATGACCGAGTGGGTAGGAGAGGGGGTGGTGTAGCTATATATCTCCGTGCTAATCTTCCTTATAAAGTTCTTTTTACTTCTTCCTGTAATGCTTCGGCTGAGTTTCTTTTTCTTGAGGTCTGTGTCAAAGGAGCTAAAACCGTTCTTGGCGTTGTGTATTGTCCCCCCTCACTTGATTACTTCACCGAATTCGAATCGGTCTTAGAATCTTTAGGTTCGGAGTATGCACATCACATAGTCATGGGGGATTTCAACACCAATCTCCTTGCCCACAACTCCCATCGATCCCGTAAACTTCTACACCTGGTCGAGTCAGCTAGTCTGCATCTGTTGCCTCTCCAACCAACTCATCATAACGCTGCCGGTGATGATACTTGGCTCGACTTGATCCTCACCTCAAATCCTACCCTAGTCTCCTCACATGGTCAACTTGACGCTCCTGGTTTTTCCCATCACGACCTTATTTTCCTGTCTTATGTCCTTAAAGCCCCTAAACCCAAACCTACATTCCAGTACAGGCGTGCCTTTGCGAGGATGAATTGTGAAAAGCTTACACAAGATGCTTCTAATGTTGACTGGACAGACATGGAGGAAGCCGCTACAGTTGACGATAAAGTAGCGTGTTTCAACAATATTGTAGTTAAGCTGTACGACACCCACGCTCCTATCAGGAGAGTCAAGCTAAAGCGGCCACCTGCGCCATGGATGAATGTGGGAGTTCGGATGGCGATGCGACGAAGGGACCGCGCGTTTCGGAAGTTTAAAAGGGATCGGTCAGATGATAATTGGAGCCTCTTCAAAACTGCTCGCAATCGTTGTAATCAGATGATACGCAACGCTAAACGCCGCCACATTCTTAGTAACATCACTTCTTCTTCTCCTGCTGATATCTGGAAATTCCTTGGAACTCTAGGTATCGGCAAGTCGCGACATTCAGACCTTCCTAGCACATTTGGTTTGGACGATCTAAATCGTCATTTCTCTACTGTTCCCACCCTTGATAATCCAACCAAATGTCAAACTCTTGACTACCTTGCTGGTCTGACGCGACCCAATATTACCCCCTTCACCTTCACCCCAGTCGACCCGGGAGAGATCAAGAAGATTATCCTATCCATCAAATCCAAAGCCGTTGGTTGTGATAACATCAGTCGACACATGATCGTGACAGTGGTTGATCAGCTCCTTCCTGCAATTTCCCATATAGTTAACTTCTCCCTTTTCTCCGGTGTTTTCCCTTCCCTGTGGCGGAAAGCCCATGTTCGACCACTACCAAAAATCCCTAATCCCACTCTTCTTAGTCACTTTCGTCCAATTTCCATCCTTCCCTTTTTGTCCAAAGTACTTGAGGCCTGTGTACATAAACAATTCTCCAACTTCATTCACAAAAACTCTCTCATCAGTCCGCTCCAATCTGGGTTCAGACCCGGGCACAGTACCGTTTCTGCTCTCCTCAAAGTGACTGACGATATAAGGCGAGGAATGGAAGACACTAAAGTTACGGTTCTAGTGTTGATCGATTTTTCAAATGCTTTTAATACTGTCAGTCATGAAGTCCTTTTATCCATCCTCTCCTATCGCATGGTCTCTCCCGAGTGTTTGGAATGGTTTTCTTCCTATCTTCGGGGGCGTCAGCAATCAGTTCTTGCTGGTGACTCTAACTCCAGCTGGTGCGATCTGGAAACTGGCGTCCCACAAGGCGGCATTTTATCTCCACTTCTGTTCTCTATCTTTATAGATCTCATAACTTCCCTGCTTCAGTGTGCGTATCATCTCTACGCTGATGACTTACAGCTTTACTGTCAGGCAGGTGTTGACAGCTTAACCCGTGCGGTCGAGGATCTAAATCGGGATTTACGTGTTGTCAAAAACTGGTCTGATCGTTTTGGGGTGGCGGTTAACCCAAGCAAGTGTCAGGCTATCATTGTGGGGAGCCCCTATAGCTTGAGGAGGCTGCATGGTTTAACGGTGCCACCTGTTACTTTTGATGGCACTGTGATTACGTTTAGCTCTGACGTCAAGGATCTGGGTTTGCATGTTGACACTTGCCTCGACTGGCGTAAGCAGGTCGCGATTGTGAGCAAGAAGGTCACTGGAACGTTGCGGTCGCTCTATCGGTTAAAAAATATTCTCCCATCACACATTAAGGCAATGCTTGTACAGTCCCTAATCTTCCCCATAATTGACTATGGTGATATGTGCTACTATGACCTGAATGCAGATCTCCTCAATAAACTTGACCGACTTCTTAATAGCTGCATTCGATTCGTTTTCAATCTCCGCAAGTACGATCATGTATCCGCACATCGATCGCTTTTAAAGTGGTTACCCATCCGGCAGCGCAGAGCGTTGAGGGCTTTGACAACCCTGTTTGCTATCCTTCACAAACCCACTTCTCCTTCTTATCTGACCTCTCTCTGTCAATATTTATGCTCTGCACATAGCAAGAATCTTCGGTCTGAAAATAATCGTCTTCTTCGTTGTCCTTCTCATCGCTCTGGTTTTATAAAGTCTTCTTTCTTTGTCCAGGCGGTTTTCCTTTGGAATGCGCTCCCTCAGAATATCAGGACGGTAACCAATCAGTTCACATTTAAAGTGAAAGTTCGAGAACACATACGCAAGAAGTTGGCAGATTCGTCTCTGAATTAAGTTGTTGTTGGTTTTCTTGTTAACTCTCATAATGTTTTTAGTTTATTTTTTTGTTGTATGTATGTATATATGTATTTATTCTTATTATTATTTTTTAGTTATAAATATTTTCTAAGTTATTTTTGCACCTACTACGTATTGTCTCTGCATCACCCTAAGGTAGACTGGTAGAAAATGCCCAAGGCATTAAGTCCGCCTTTGTACAGTTGTTACTTGTGCATAAAGATTTAATAAATAAATAAATAAATAGGTATCTGACAAGCGTCTGGTTTAAGAATCCCACCTTTTCGTCGTGGGAAGTTCACCATACAACCACCACCAATTCACACCACCTTATAATACGTTTGTCATCTTGCACGAAACCCATACTTACTTTTTCGTTGCCAAAAAACTATGAAATAAAAGTTCCATACATTTCGTTTATCTCCATCCATTTTACGGTTAAGTATATCTACCATAAAACGCCCTCCAGATATTACTACAGTATAGATTATCAAATTGAATCAATGTACCAGATCAGGTACGTGTGAATTAAGTCTTGCACGTTACGATGAGCGGCGGGGCTCGTAAATCTGGACAACTATCTGCAATACACTAGTTGTCTGGAGAGCACTTAGTACTGTCCTCGACTTGAGGAGCCGGTGTAAGGCAGAGGCGAAAAGGAATGCGAGGGTCATTTTCACCTTTAAAAAGGCATTTTGTATGCCTTTTTATCTGAAGCTTAAATGATTTAAACCATGCAAAAGCCTTTTTTTTTTTTTTTTTTGAGGATGGGAAATCATCAAATGACTCCTCCCGCTCTGGGTGGAGCGGAAGGGAGTGTCAGACTCTTACTGACTAAAACCCACCCGTGTTCCTTCCTTGGCCCTTTATGTTCCGGGTCAGCGGTACCCCTTTTGGATGATCCCGCTTTCCCGGCAGGCTTGGGCCCTAGTGGGCCCCCTCTATGATGCTGACATCTCTTTGAGGCGCGCGTGGAACACGTACGCGCCGTCCAGCACGGGCCTGGTCCTGATCGGACGGTGAGCTACCCATTACTCACCGCCCGCAGGCCCGCGCCTACGGTGGCCGGGAGTCGTCACGCGGCTCCCGACGCCCGGAGCGTCCACCGCGGCGGCTTGGACGGGAGACTCTCTCCCTCTCCCGTCCCGCCACCTCCTTCGCTAGCATGACTGCTTCGCAGAAGGAGGCGACTGCCTCCCACTCCCCCTCGCCCCGGACCATGGCTTGAACCAAGGCCGGGCGTGAGAGATCGCCGCCGCTGCCGATCGCCTCTACGAGGACACGGCGGTGCTCCGCCCATGCAGGGCAGGCCCCCACCGTATGCTCCACCGTGTCCTCGGGGCGATCATCGCAGTGGTGACATGCAAAAGCCTGAAAGCAAGTTTTAAATGTCGGTACTTGTGATTTTGACCGCGTGTGTATTTATTTTTTTGTTTTCCGGGATACCATGGCAAGATTAATGAATACAAATTAGAGGGTCATGAGAGCTGGGAGTTGGTACGTTTATGTTCGCTTCTGTAGGTTAGCCGAGAAATAAGACAGCTGGGTAAAAAAAAATATCTAATAAATTTTCCGTCCGAATATTAATAGTAAGTATGCCAAAAATAAATAAGGCATGTGAACCAGTAAAATTCATGATGTACGCTTTTCTTTCTCATTCTTCACTTTTGACACATCAACTAGATAAGTATTACCTACTTGACTTTTCCCGCTACCTTTTTCACCTTCCACCATGTCTTCACAATCGGCTATACCGGTTTATGCTCTTTTTAGCGCCGTGCAAAGAGCTCACGACGTCTCGGGAGCAGCAGCTGCGCCGAGAGCCCCGAGATGGCGGCAGTTGTTAGTATCATTCGGTGTTGTGTTATGTGTGAGGCCAGACGTTTGTTTGGAGGAGAATTCAAGAGAATTTTCTTAAGTTTTTTGATAAAAATACTTATTATACTTGTATGGTACACATATATGTTATTTATTTATTTGGGATCACCAACAAAGGACACACATATACAATATAAATCACAATAATAAAATAGGTTATTTTACGTGTGCTCCTTCAATTATAGGAGACCACAGCATGCACATATAACTAGGTGTAAACACGATAAAAACAAAATAGACAAAATAAGATAAAATAAATTATGGGTTTTGTGAAAAAGAAAATTACATGTCAAGATTGAGCATTCATATTACAGTGGTATAAAAATTAATAGAATAAAAATTAAAGTGAGAGAAATAAATTATTAAATTTGAGGAAAAAAAATATACATGTCAAGATTGTGCATTCATATCACAATTGTTTAGTATAATAATAATTATAATTATTTCACATTTGCTGAACCTAACAACTTATTTACAAAGGCGAGCTTTACCTAGAATTGGGGTTCTCCAACAGCAAATCTCAGTGCAAAAGAGGGATTTGTAAATGAAGTTAGTAAATAAGTGTATATCCTTACTAAAAATAACATAATATTTACTTACAACCGAACAATTCAAAAGATGTAGCTGTAATTACCTAATGTATTTGGGTTTAAGAGACGAAAAAGACGCGTAACTTTATGTATTTATATTAATAACGCTTGAAGATGTACAACACGTGATACATAAGACGGACTTAATTCCACAAGGCATTCCCTGTTTGTCAACCTTTTTGTTATAAATACTGCATTGTACCCTTATGTATACTTTTTCGAAGTCGGAGAGTTCCACAGTCATTCGGAACTGTTAATGGCCGAGCTTTACAAGAAATAGTGTTCGAGTCATTGGGGCTCTTCTAAACCAAACCAAAAATAATTCAAAAAGTCTAGAATGTGCATGGTAATCATTAAACTATGAAAAACGTTTACAAAAATGTAGTTATTTCAGTACTTTTATCACACAACGAACTTAGTCACAAAGTGAATCTGTACAGCGAAAAGCAAAAACGCGGCGAAAAGCAGAAAGCTAAAAAACAATTGAACACAGTTCGCGATAGTTTTTAATTCAAATTGATTTTTAAGCTTACTGCCCAAACAGCAGTGGTCCCGCGAACATAAGAGCTTAAAAGAGTTCGAAACGCCGCATGGGGCTTACAGTGACATAGATACACGAGACTAGCTACCTACGTAGAATGTAGATGTTTGTAATAGCAAGCCAACCGATCCGAAATATCTGTATCTTTATGTGAAAAGTTGAAAGATAGGCTGTCGCGATCGTATACAGATACCTACACACCTGCAATACGTAGTTGATTGCTGGCTTTATGCATTTTAATAATTATGTTAAATTGATTTTATTTTTAGGCAGGTATTTCCACAAAACCATAGAAGAGACAACAATGATTTGCGAAAAAAAATTGTAAGATGATCATGACTTCCCGGCTTGGAAAGAGATGATCCTCTTAACATTTTGTTCATGGAGCTTCTGCAGCAGTGTAGTACATTGTTTCAGGCTAAAATGATTACGTACAGCAACTAGAAGGCATTTAAATAACCTACCTAATGTTTTAAAACTATAGGTAATTTAAAAGGGCACTAAACTAACTAAATATTAATTGAAAAAAGAAATTATAAAATGTATTGACGACTTCTATAATCATGAATCACTGACTGATTGACATGCCATTTTGTTTTTTTTTTTTGATAACTGATGGCTGTCATTTGCCTTTTTTTTTTTTTTTTTTTTTTGCTATTACGACATATTGATGATTTAACTAATTGTATTTGGTGTTAGTCTATTGTCCTTCCTAATTGTTATTAAAATAATACATATTTTTTAAAGCACCTAATTAAATACGATTTGCATGCCCATAGGACAGTAGAACATGGAGGAATTTATTATTTATAAAAAAATACATTTTTGTGTTTATAAAGTAATAAATTATTTGATTTGAAGGAAGCATAATAAAGTTACTGTTCCCAAAGTAACTTTACCTATCATAATCCCTACACAATCACGACACATAGACACTTTTGCAGACAAACCCTCACATATTTAGCACGGCTATGCATGTGTCAAGCATGTGCATTCCGAATCGATAGTGTGAACGGTGTCTAACGCCGCCGGCACGTAAATACGTATTTACTCGCTGATTGGTTCGTGATCTGATTCGAAGGAGTCCACTGTCTATCATAGTTCAGTATCGTTTGGTAGGAACTTATGTTGATGCTTCGTAGGAATGTAAATAAAAGTGTTATCTTTCCCTTTAGTCTTCTCGAACCTTTATTTCAGGGCCAAAATCAAATTAACAAATGATATTTCGGTTTTGAAATATAATAGAATACTGATTATTATGTACACCATAAAAAATACAGATATAAATGTAGAAATTTTACATAGGGTGACACAATCGGCGGTCTTATCGGTAAAAGCGATCTGTTACACACACAACCTTTGGTCAATATACACAATAAATACATACATACATAAAACATATACTTATCTACATGTATATAAATACATATATACAATAATAAACATGAAACATGAGCAAGGAAACTATTTATGTGGGATTTGGCCCTGAAATGCAAATCTTGCTACTAATGTTGTCTTTTTTTTTTGTAGATATTTTATTTAGGTTTTGAATAGTTAAAGTGCTAAAACTATTGTTATTTAATATGTTTACTTTGTGAACATACGAATCACGACATCGTGGAGGTAGATATCCAATTTTTTGCGGTCGGCTTTCGTTCTTCGCGTTTTACTATATTGTTATCATAATACTATGTAAGCTAAAAACATAATAATTTTTCTTACTAGAATACCCCTCGCCAAGCATGAATAGGGAGGGAGCGAACTCGTACGAGGCGAGCGCTTCCATCTCCAGGTGATGCAGCAGCTCTAATCTGAAAATAAACAAAAGAACAATGAGTACTTACCCTAGGTAAATAATTTTAATACATTCAACAGGATTTGCCCTATCAGTAATCATTTTGCAATGTCAGCAATTCCAGGATATAGTATCTTTGCATTGACAGTACGAATGTCAAAGAGATGTCAGCATCGACTAGGGGGCCCACTAGGGCCCAAGCCTGCCGGGAAAGCGGGATCATCCATAAGGGGTACCGCTGACCCGGAACATAAAGGGCCAAGGAAGGAACACGGTTGGGTTTTAGTCGGTAAGAGTCTGACACTCCCTTCCGCTCCACCCAGAGCGGGAGGGGTCATTCGATGATTTCCCATCCTCAAAAAAAAAAAAAAAAAGTACGAATGTCAATGTTGCAAGTAGCAATCAAAAGTTTAAAAGTTGTTAAGGTGTGTATACCGCGTTTGCACAACAGCTTACACTTTAGCCGCAGAAGACCTTGTAAAACGATGATCATAATTATCTAATTATGTGCAAGTAACTTGCAATAAAGATAAATGGCACATTATCTCTAATGCAATATGTGAAATAATATTTCGCCACCCGGGCTGTCTGTAGGTAGTATCAACTAAAATGGTCAATACTCAATTTCTTTATTGCGTTCCAAAATGTACTTATTTAAGTTTATATTAGCTGGTGGGTTGTAATAACGACACAATTTTGGACCCTGTCGGGCACAGCATATAATAATTATGGGAGAAAGGAGGAGGTCCAATGTATTATCCTTTTTTAACAGAAAAAATATACTTGTATAGTCTTTTTAAGTTAACAGCTTCAATTTAAAAGCAATCATTAGAGATTTCCTCATCTGTCCATCTGGAATGCGTTCAATTAAAATGTAAATGTCACCATCCACCATCAACTTTATCCGACGCCTTTCAAACTTATCGGACTCCGACTAAAACCACTCCATGAATAATACATGTGCTGCCATCTGTTATTTTAAACAGGCGACGTCTTCAGAGTTTTAATATTACATTACTGTTTTAATATAGAATAATTATGGTAATGTCAGACATAGCAGGCAATGGGAGTGGAACTGATTGCAAGTTTGGTACGTAAATAGTTGGTGTAGTATGTTTTCTTGTGAGTTTGTAAGTAAGTTTTTCTAGAGAAAATACTATAGCTTCTTCTCTATGTAGTTCCTGCTTCTTCTACAGAATTGTATTAGTACATTGTTCACCGAGAGGAGAAAGTGACCGATTACCGTCGAGGGTGTCGTGTGAAGCCCGAGCCGTAGGCGAGGGCTTTAAAACACCCGAGATCGGGAATCACACTTTCTCTCGAGTGATACATAGTGCTTTATACTACACCTACGAGGAAAATAAAAAACTAAATCTTTACTAATTGAAATGGCGCCAATGGCGTCTGCAATTTTCACATGTTCTTTTTTCAAATTGTTTATCCTGCCGCCGCAGGGTCGCACTGCCAGCCCGACACCATCCAACACACAGCTAGTGGCCAGTGTCATTTTGCGAACTTGGAGATAAAAACTCACTGTAAAAACTTTTTGGCTTTTGATATTTAGGTTACCGGCGCATAGTCTTACCCAAAATTAAAAAAGAAAAACCACGTAAGAAATGGATTTTCATACACTTTTCTCTCCCGCTCAGATGCGTTTTCTCCCCGCATATTTGTTCGATATCAATGACGTACTTTCTACCGTAAATTTGATACAGTATCAAGGTACTTTCCAAGCAGGTGTAGTATAAAGGTCATTTTATACGCTAACGCCTCTTTAGACAAATTCATGGACTACTTTGTAAACTAATCTTGCACAATATTTATCTTTTATATCTACCCCAAGTGACTCACAATCTGTCATTCTTTTCTTTATTTCTAAACTAGCTTCTGGCCATAACTTCGTCCGCGGTAAAATCCTTGCTCCCGCGACCCATCCCGTCGCATCGCATCGCCTGCCCGTGCTATTGCTTCGTTGTCACTTAGCGTTCTTTCTGAATCTTTTTTTCTTTTTGCTCGGCTCCTAAGGGTCCTAGCGTGATGTTAAATAGCCTTCCACAAGAATCGGGCTATAAAATGCAAAAATATATATTTTAAATTCGACTGATAAGTCCAGAGATTAACCCCTAGGTACATACAAACTTACAATCAAACAAATTGTACTTCTTTATAATATTAGGTAGTCAAAATCAAAATCAAAAGTCATTTATTCAAATTAGGCTGAGAATCAGCACTTTTTGAACGTCAAAATCACATAAGACAGTCCCCCCAAAACGCCCACCCTTCACCACTTCCTAGTGCTTTAGCTGGGAAGAAGAAGTGGCGGAACAAACTCCCCAGCAGCACTGCTGTCTGTTCAGTTAGAAAAACTGGATTCTATATAGTAATAATAGTATATTAAAATTATTTGCCATATGTCAGCTACCACACGCCAATATTTAAAACTATACTCAAGCAGAAATAAATAAATAATAAAAACAAAAATGCAAACAGAACTTAATACATAATAAAAAGCCTCCTGGCATAAAGGGCGTGCTCGCTTACATATGCAATGCTGCATTATGTTTATATGTATATAGGTGTAACTTGTAGCCACAAATGATAAACTAGGACCTTCAAAGTAAAATAAAGAAACATTACTTACTAATAACAATAACAAAACCATAGTCAGCAAGATGACCTGTCACCACAAGCAGTATACATAACAACTGCTTTGGTAGATAATAGAAGTCTTCTATTATTTGAGCCAATGTTTTGTTATGCTAATAACTGCCATACTTGTGAGTCACTCACACTTTGGTTAAAATCAATCTCAATCTAGAAACTCTTGTCAAATAGTCTAACGGTTAAATGATAAATGATTTTATTTCTGTAAGTAGGTTTGAACAAACACTTTTACACGTCAATCGTATTTTAAAAACTAGATGAGGTCGGCGTTTCCTATCTGACTACTCGGAGAAGAAAGGCCGAAACAAACTCAGAGGTCACAGTCTCTTTTAAAGTCCAGACAAAATCTTGGTCAGATCATGTGTAGGCTATGTAGATCAGTTATCTATAATATCCGTAATCACAATTATATACAGTATTTTTTACGGACTCTGCAAATAATAATACACTTCACTATCCTTAGGAACACAAAGGACGGATAAAATATTTACGATGATGTTATCAGTCGAATAAATAAATGCAACATTACTTAAATTATTTCAGTTTGCCCATCAGCTTAGTCCCTCACACTTTCAAACCCACATGGATACTCCAAAATCCTCTTACCCGTCTATTAACAAAAGAACGAATATAAAAAGCAAGCCAACGTTTTTAGTATTCGATGCAATTTGTGAGTAGGCGGAACATTCCCCCAGATTCCGAGCGCGTTCCGAACAAATCCGATAACGCGTCACGCTGAAACTTGCAGACTCAATTTCAGGAACACGATTACTCCGCGATGGGAACAAGAGTTGAATCTCAGAGTACCTGACTCGGGTCTGTGAGTTCATTTTAATGTGTAGAATAGTGTTTAGAGGGGACAATTGAGACATCTGGTTGGAATGTCTTGTCTGTGCTACTTATTTGAGATCAAAGTATGCCTGGTGATGATACTGGAGTTCTAATTATTATTGACGGCACGGATGGCGCAGTGGTTAAGCGATTGACTGCTGCGCTGCGTGTAGCGGGTTCAATTCCTCCACGGAACAAATATTTGTATTACCTACAAGTTGTGGTTCCGGGTCTGTTTGTGTATGTGAGTTTAAATGTTTGTAAACGCACCCACAGTACAGGAGAAATTCCTAGTATACGGCAATAATAAAAAATAATAACAAAATTGAAAGTAAGCTCATTGACCATTGTAACAAGAGTAGTACCTATTAAAGTTATTTCGCAAAAGAACATTCGAACCTTATCTTAGTATGCACAATGGTACATCTACGTTTAGTTACATTTTATAAGTGTTAAAATTACTGCAAGAAAAAATATAGTTTTAGTGTCTCATTCTATTACTAGAAATCCACATTAATTTTCGGTTGGCCTCAAAAAAATATTTAATAATTATATAATATTAATTAATAATTATTTAATAAAAAATAAATAATTTTAAAGCTGTACTTTACCAATCCAACCCAGCAAATCGTGGTGACTTATGTCTACAAATAATTTTTGAGGCCAAAACCGAAGATTATTGTGGACTTATTATATAAAATAAATGCCATGGACCTCCATTGCATTTATTTTATATAACATGTCACCAATAAAGACAATGTAACGTTCACGGTCAAAAGAATACCCACAAACGGAAGTATTTCCATGGCATGAAGCAGCATATTTTTACACTGTAAATATTCACGCGTTATAAAAGTCAACTGAGCAAAACAGCGTTCGTTCGTAACTCGCTGGACAGGCTAACCGGACCCTGTTTACGCACCATTGCAGACTTTAAAATTGTTCACCTTTTTACAATAATTTTTAACAGTGAATTGTGCATGTTCTCAAAAGGTTTTGGTAAAATAAAAGTATTTCTAGGCCGTAGAAAGCACTTAAAGCTTACAAAAATTATAACAAGCGCTAGAAAAAATAATATTCTAAAGTGTTCGACACGGTATTCTACTCCTTTTTGAAGTCAGCGAAAAATATAACTTCGTTCTTCAATATGTTGCTACGGCGTAGCTGACGCGTCGATATGTAGCTACGCCGTAGCTGTCGCGAAGATGACACAGCTACACGATCGTAGCAGATAATCCATCGCGTGTTAGAACTTTCAAGAAATATATTTTCTTGGCTTTTCATTTTCGATATTTGATATAAAAATCTTTTACATATATACATTGTAACGAGTTTTTTATACTTGCCTAAATGCATGTATTACCCCTTTATACGTGCTCCCCTTATCATACCTTCAAAAATCGAAAACCGTTTCGAAAGCCATCTAATATTAGCGCAAACATTTACCGGGGACCTTTTAAAATGAAATAACAAGAAAAACATCCCAGTTATTTGCAGCGGTTGACAATAACGGTTTAGTGAGCCAAATACCGGTTTTTTTGCCACCCCGCCCCTTTACGAGCATCGGTATTATTGAATTTCGCGAATGTAACGCAAAAAGCCGATATCATGTAATCGCCAAAGGGCTGAATTGTG
This sequence comes from Brachylomia viminalis, assembly GCA_937001585.2. Classification (NCBI taxonomy): domain Eukaryota; kingdom Metazoa; phylum Arthropoda; class Insecta; order Lepidoptera; family Noctuidae; genus Brachylomia; species Brachylomia viminalis. The sequence continues at coordinate 2,843,792 of OW443302.2, read as the reverse complement.
ATTTTGAGGGCACTCGCCGCAAATCCTTTTGGGAATTTTTATCTCTTTGTTTATTTTAGTGTTTTGGGTCTCCTTTTACATGCTGTTAAAGCATGTTATGGGTTTCGGTCCGGTGATAAGATGTTTTGTGTTGGATCATTAAAAGTTTTATTGTGTATGTGTTTCTTCAACACAAGAAAACTCGCCTTATTTCCGCAGTTTCTAAAATATAAATGTTCAAGTAAATATATACGCTTTTAATAAAGAAATGCAATCTGAAGAACTGAGGTTCTTATCAAATATTTTTTAAATCTTTATAAAGTTAAACAAATTCCGAGAAAATTCAAAAACCGAAATGTTATTAAAAAATATCTTCCAACCGAATCCGGATTTCAACCGTAGATTTAAGCCGCACCAAGTCTTGACTAAAAACCAGCGAGCTTGGCTTCAGCTAACCATTCGCCACAAATTGTTCGTATAGCTTATTTACGTTGGGACACAGAATAGATTGGCACAGAAGGTCAGCTCTATACAACAAGTAAAAACGTACGATCAAGCAGCGAAATAGTTTAGCAATTTTCAAACACATTCCTTTCCCACATAGCTGGCGCATGTCACCTTTACGAATTGTCATTTTCATTCAAAACGTTGGCAATACGTAGTCGGAAAAATAAGTATATTAAAAGTGAAAATTAATCTTAAGGTGCTTAACATTTTAATTAATTGCCTAAAATGAAATTGTTTATTTTAGGATAACGAAATCACTTTTACACGTCATATAAAAAAATCTAGATGAAGTCGACATTTCCTATCTGACTACCTTTATGAAGAAAGTATGAGATATTACTTGAGATAGTACTTTGTGATCTCCGTACATACGCCAGACGCCTGTTTTCGTTTGTTGTACAGAGCCGGCCTTCTATACCTCTTTACTCTGTGGTCGAGGCTTGCACCTGTCTTTCCTTCTATTGGGGTGATTCTCGTTATTGTGGCACCGTTTGTTAGGACTGTTTGTGTTACCGAAGTTACGGTACGGAAGTGAACAAGACTTTTGGCGTTTCGCAACTTGAGGGTTGAATTTTGGTGTAATTGCTTGGGGGAAGTTTTTCTGGAGTTAATTAAAGGGTAAAAGAGAGAGAGATAGGGAGAGCAAGAGAGAGAGGCAGGATAAATTAAGACAAGGAAATCGATAATACTAATTCGTATAACATAACATAAAACGTTGTTGCTTACTTTTTCATGTACGTGATTTTCAAGACAGCTAGTTTAATGGCAGTTCTCAGTCCCCTGGAATTGAGTAGAATTCTCTTTTGAACAACGCATCGTTGAGCTCCTTAAGTTCTGAGTTGAGCTACACGGGTACTGACAAATGCGTGCACTGACTGGACAGGTCCACTCAATCTGTGTGGTTCTTTCCTCAAAAGACGATTTCAGACACAAATCTACATGGTCCTCAAAGATTATTATAATATTATTCTAATTATTGTGAATGTGAGAACTATGTCGGTCATTGATTTATTTATATTTATTTTTGTATTTTTCTCAACGTAATCATGATCTGGCAGTTTGAGTAATTTATGCGGCCTACTCAAATGTCCTTTCTTTGGTATTGTTCGTCGAATCGTTGAGCTCCTTGAGTCTAAGTTGAGCTGCACGATTACTGACAATTGCGTGCACTGACTGGACAGGTCCACTCAATCTGTGTGGTTCTTTCCTCAAAAGACCATTGCAGACACCGATCTACATAGCTTTCACATGACCTGACCAAGATTTTGTCTGGACTTTAAAAGAGACTGTGACCTCTGAGTTTGTTTCGGCCTTTCTTCTCAGAGTAGTCAGATAGGAAACGCCGACCTCATCTAGTTTAAAAAAATATGATTGACGTGTAAAAGTGTTTGTTCAAACCTACTTACAGAAATAAAATCATTTATCATTTATCATCATAGAGTTAAATTATATTTTTCAGTCTTGCAGGGTCACGTGGTACCCCTTTTACCCCTTTTTACCTAAACAGAATAAAACCTTGGAATTGGCTGCCAACCGTCTAAAAGGGAGAAAGCATCAAACACTTTCAGCGTAAATCGAAAGGACCAATATTTGATTTCACTTGAGGACTGCGTACATTGACGGAGTAAACGGCATTTATAGTGACAACTTTACCGTGCTCTTGAAAGCCTATTACTATGTGAAAAAGTGACATTCTATTTACCTAGTGCCCCTACAAGGTTAGCAGATATGTATAAATAGTGTCAATAATATTATTTGAAAGTGTTTGTTACTAAACAATTTATTGCCTGAATTAATTTAACAAGTAGGTTACAGAACTTAGCGATGGGAAGTTCAAAACCCACATCCAACGTATCCTTATCAAAAAAGCATAACAGATGGTTAAAGACTATGTTGAAGACAAGGAAGTTTGGCAATAATTCCTTCTGCACACGTGGCTTCCATACTCCTCATTAATGGCATCACTATGTAAATGTCTATTAACTGCTCCCAAATTAAGTTTTTTTTACATACATCTTTGACGTAATCCAGATTTGTTATAGTTGGAATGATAATCATGTTCTTTGGTTTACATTTTATTTCTTATGATTTTATTTATCTTATATAATTATAGATTCTTTGTATTTTGTGAATGTAAGAACGTTGTAGGCCTAACTTGTAAACTGTAGATTTTTAGACCATTTTCTATCTTGTTAAGTACCTGAAGGTCAAATCCCGTAATTAAAAACGTTCAAAATCTAGTCGCAATCTCATCTTAGTGACAATCAATGTCAAAAACTTGTCAAATATGTAGGGAACTTACAGGTATTTTTGACATATTGACACTGAGATTAGACTGCGAACGTTCTTAAAATTACGAGAATTGCCCCTCAGGTACCTGTGGACAGGCCTACTCTGTCCTCCCCTATCTATAAACACTGTAATTTGAAAACATTGTCAGTTGTCAAACAAGCCGATTATTTTTAAAAGAGTAATCGTGGAGTTTCTTACCGCTCTTCTCCATTGGAAACGACCAATTGGAACCATGCACCAAGCTTCTGACATTTCATAAGTGCCCATGTAGGTTTATGTGAAATAAAATATTTTCATTTGATTGAAACTCTGTGTGATGAATTAATAATCTCCCATTGCACTTCAAAGCAGATATTTTACCACTTATATTGCTACCTATCATTATTTAGCTCAACCAACGTTGAAAAAGTTGATAAATATTATGATGAGAATTTAACATTCTACTTTTACAAAAATATTATGTAAATGTATTTCATAATAAATTCTCTTTGTTAAAGACTTACAGCATAAATATCAAAAAGTTCAGTTACTTTTTTGCAAAGTAATTAAAAATACTAACTGAGCGCGCTATTTAGAATATTAAAAGCCCTTTAAATAAGGTTGCGCTACAGGCTATGCGTATTAAACAGCGGCCTCTTAAATACTTAGTCTGTGACAAATAAACATTTATTTCTTTCTTTCTTTCTTAAATGATGTCACAAAATCAACATAACCTCAGTCGATGTTAATACTAATTAATATTAAAATATAAATTATTTGAATACCGTAGCTATTAAAATTAATGATATTTACACCAACCCTTTGTAAACATAATTTGTAAACGATACTATAAAATGAAATTAAACAAGCAAGCTAATTCCATTAGTCAAGTTCCCCTAAGTTAAAGCTTGTAACTTGATTCGTTTGCATCAATCACATTGCAACAGCACAAAATGCTTTTGCTTGGAACTACACTGCTTGTTGCTTACTGAAGTTACTGAGTTGTTTGTTAGCTTTTATGACGAAAAAGGAACACTAACTGAGTACTTTACAAAACCACAAACAAAAGCACTGAAATTATAAAGAGAACGGAATAAATGGTAGAAAGTTTATATACAAATGCCAAACTCAGATCATTAATCATTCACTTAGGTTCTTTTTTAAAAGGCTTTTAATTATGACATCCCAAGAGGACTAAGCAGATTCGCGAATCTTGCCAAAATTGGGGAGAAATAGGTAAAACTAGGTACCTTTTAAGAACCGTAAGAGGCTGTATATATTATTTATTTACAATTAAACTCAATGCACTATTCAGAGTGCCTTCCATATTACTTGAGACTGCAATTTCATTGAGCGTAGACATTTGCATGGCGAGACGTTCCGTCGAGGATGAAATAAATAAACCATGATTCAGTGTCATAAAAGAGGTGTAGGTAGTTTGAATTTTTATGAAGCACTGACATCTTGGTGACGTCATTCTGTGAATATGAATCTGTGTACCGAGCGGCATTATGGAACAGTATAGTTTTAGTAATTTCAGAACGGTGATCTACTAAGAAATCTAGCGAAACGACTTTTGTTCTCACGGGATCTAAAGTACTTCCGGAGATCTTGAAGTACCTGGTCTGTAGATACTACTGTGGTCGGTAGATACTAGTCTGTAGGCTACATCTTTTCGAAAACCATGTAGTTTGGTCATAGACCGTCTACAATGGTCGAGGTTTTCTAATAGAAAAATAATTTTATCAACTTAATTCACCATAACGCTTTCAAAGCCTAGTCATCCTTCTCTTTGACTAAACTAAGTCGTAAAGTTCTCTCATAAAGAACAATAATAACAAAAATCAAAACTCTTAAGTTATCTAAAATAATGCCAATATATTTACAAATACAATTTACATTTTTTATTTGCCTGTGTACAAACATACTTCAAAAAACATAAAAATAATAAACCCAAAACGGTCTCTCAAACTTACATACCCATTCCACATCCCGCAATCGGTCTGCGCTCAGACACTGTATTAAATCGTCGGTCCATGCCAGCGCGGCAGCGGCTGAGTGAACGCAACGATTTGTAATCTAGCCATTAGCGGAATGTATCGTGCTTGGCGGCAGGCCTACCAGGCCTGCCAACAGATGGCACAAGCTGGACCAGATACAACCACTGTTCCGCTTGCTTGCTCTATGTGGAGATTGCATCTGTAATCTTTTTATTGAGGTTGTTCAGCCTAATGTGTGTGGAGATTTGTGGTTTGGCTTCGTAAGATGTGGTGTGGAGAATAAATGTTTTACTAATGGAACTAAATGAAAAAATAATATGACACTATTACATAAAATTCTTACAAATTTTATATCGGTTGATATTCTTCCAATTTTATGTTCGAATTAAAACTTGAATGGACACTAATAGTCTGATGGAGAACTTTAGACTACTATATGCACGTTATGCACATCTTCAATGAAACATAGGCCTTCTGACTGTAGAATAACACCATCGAACCATGAGGAACCCCACAACAATGGCCCAAAGGTCTCACTACAATCAAAGCATCAAATTCTGCAACCGTAGGCCCGCACAATACGAAACAAGAGCGGTCAGGCCGGACAGTAGCGAACAAACGGCAACATGGAACATAACAAGGAGGACAGAATAAAGAAGGGGAAGGGGGGACAATTAGGATCGCAATTACAGGACAGTATGTCCCAGATTACGACCGCACACTCCACACAGATTCACATTCCGGTGTCGGGAATAACAAAGCTTGCCAACTAACTATTAAGACGCTCTGAACTCGGGCCTCGCTTTATGGCCGCTCAAATTGCACTTGTATTTTTGTGTTAAAATTGCCCCGTCGTAATCTAGAGATTTTGCACTGGTACGTTTTCAAGCGCTTTGTCAGTGGGTTTTTGGGTACTGATGCTAGGTTCAAAATGATACGATACGCTACGTTAGATACAAAACTGGTCGCTTTTCTAACGGATCGTTACTTTATGAATACATTTATTTACTGATTATGTACACACAAAGAATAGAGGAAGCACACACAGCAATACTGGAACATTATGAACAAAACCCATTCGAAAAAAAAAAATGTAATTGTTATAATGACGAAATACCTTATGAGATAAGATTGTGAAGCAGGGCTTCTTGGTGAACTTTTCCACATTGTTGAAGATACAAGAGTATTATTTTACTAGCAATACTGCCAGTAAGACATGAGAACTAGAGCAATAGATGAATAACTTCAATATAGAAAATTAGATGAACTCGTCCATACGCAAAAGCGAGCTGTATGTTGCGTTGCAGCAATATTTTTAAATGTGTTTCAACGGAGACGACTTGGTATGAATATGCGAATTGAATTGTCGTGCGAGTATGCAAATTACAAGTTTAGAGTTTCATTTTTAAACAAAATGTATGTTTATGAAGTAGGTACGTTCCGTGCTGCTTGTTTGTGTTATTTTTCGTGAATTATACGAATAGTAATTGCGGAATTTTCTTTTTTGGTGAATTCGTTATTTTTTACGGTCAAAATGAAACAGCTACAAATTGGCAGGCACCTGCAAGTTCTTTAGTTAAGCCTGTATTTTATATTTTAATGTAATTTTTCATTGCTTTATTTATTTAGACGATTATGCTAAAATTTACGACATCAAGCCGTTTGCATTGTTAACAACATTCATCTTTATCTGAAGGAAATCCGCTTTTGCTAAATTATTGGTTTCTAAGACTTAAACTAGGTGTTACAAACCTAAATTACTTATGAATATTATAATGACTTTTAAATCAAATCAAAAATATGTGATGTTATTATTCATTAGTGTTCACAATAATAAATCAATAATCAGAGTCGTGTCAAGGGCTTCTACTTAGAATTTCACTAATAAATCGTTTATTTTTCGTGGAAATACAGCTTTTTCAGGTGGAGGTAATAAACAAAGTAACCCAGTTTTTCTACAACTTGACTAATAAAACATGATCAGTACAAAAAATATGTAGAAATCTCCCTACAAATACACGCTACAATATAATATTCTATTCCACCATTTTCTATCTATTATTTACTATTTTCATTTTATATTTTTCATTTATATTTTTATATTTTATATCCCAGCCTTTTGTACGAAGCGCCCCGTCCGGTGGATCTGCTTTTTATGTAAAACCGAAAGGCTATTTGTCAAGGTAATTTGAATTTACTCGCACGCTCCGGCCCTTTGAAATGCATGCTTTAAAATATACTAGTTTTCTATATGGACTGCTTCAAAAAAATGGAAATGGACTAGCTTTTGGAAATGTGGCGAATATTTTTTAAGGATGATTTGGTATTCATAGGATTTGGCTGTCCTATCGCCTAAAACATTTTAACCCCTGCACTGAATCAATCTGCTTGGTACAGCCAGCAACAAAGATCGATTAACACTTGAGTTTTCTATATCACAATTATTGAGCGAAATGTAAATGAAATCAGTACAGTTTATTGTTTATAAAATTAACTTTTAGCCATTGTACGAAATCCCATTTTGTTTAAATAAAGATGATGTGTAAAGGCAGCAGTTTTAATCCTTTTCTCTAAGCTATGTGATCTTTTGTTCTACTTTCACATTCAGATACATTAATTATTCACTAAGTATGTGTATGTTTTGAAAAATACAAGCCATGGCTAGACTGTTTTGTTCAAAACTAACCGAGTAAAGTTGGGAATATATTGAATTCAATTAATAAATAAATAAATAAAAAACCCAACACAAACAAAAACCTCTTAAAACGGCTCAACAGATTTTCTTTACTTTTCTATTTTTTTTGTCTAAGAACGCTAACGATCAAGTCACCTTTCAAACCAAACAAAACGAAATCGGTTCAGCCGTTTGGGAGCTACGACTCCGCAGACAGACACACAGGTACACACGTTAACCTTATAACATCCTTCTTTTTCCGTCGAGGGTTAAAAATACTGATAATAATTAGCCCGTCCGCTAAGGAAGAAAGCCCACTCAAGCAGACTCACTTGAGAATACCCAAAGAAGATAGAAACATTAAAATTATTCCGCTATCCATATTTCTATGCTAATTAAGCCATAAAATATAAATAAAACATTTATCTTCCGTAGGGAATATTGCCTCGTTTTACTCATTATTTATGGCGCAAAGAATTCCCTATTAAATCTTAATAAGACTCCTTAATTAGTTCCATGCGATGGTAACGCTTCAAGCAATATTGTGTACACAAAGAGAGTTAGTTCGATGTGTGTTGTTATGGGAGAAAAAATAGGACACAAGTGTAATTTGTCTATGACGTAGGTATTTGCAGAATACATATTATTTCTGCTTCTTCTGCCCTACTATCAACACAAGTTATTTGAACATCGCTCTTTCAATACAACTTGAGTAAATGAGTCAACTTAAAATAATGACTGTTTCCAAAAATGTTTCGGGAGTAATTTCAAACCATTAAGTAAAACCTAAGAGCCTAAGAGCCGGTTTTTTGATCGGTAGTTAACTCAACCATTAGTTAAAAATAAAAATTTGTGCAAAATATGTTGATGAAATCAATAGATTTTGCCAAAATTTTACCATTAACTCGACCATTAGTTAAAAATAGTAAGTATAGTAAAATTTTGGCAAAATGTGTTGGTCAAATCAAAATATTTTGCCAAAATTGAACCATTAGTTACTATTTTTAACTAATGGTCGAGTTAACTACGGATCAAAAAACCGGCCCTAAGAGGTAGAAATGTGTTTTTGTTTGTAGGAGAACCCTCTGGAAGTACTGATTTGTTTACAAAAATTATTTCATTGAAAGAAAGTTACATTATTGGCAAGTGCTATAGGATTTCTTTGTTTCTTCCACGCTGACAAGGTCGCGAGCAGAAGGTAGTCAATAATAAATGCATATTCAGATTTAATATACTGTAGCTAACCCATAAATTCTTAAGCAATAGCTTATCTGGCCTGATGAACCAAAACCAATCAAGAGCTACAAATCATCAAAAAAAATACTTGCACAACATCATTTAAATGAAAGACTCCCCACTAGTGAAGCTCCGATACACACCTGAAAATTTAATCATGCGTCCGTCCGTATGCTTCGTACGGACACAGGGCCTGGATTTCGCGTCGCCTTTTTTGAATACATGCGGATTTCCGCGTGAATTAAAATCTGCACCGTTTAAAATGTTGCAAGAATATTTGTGAATTTTTTAGGTTGTACGTTGTGTGCTACAAAGATTTTTATATAACTTAGTATGAAAGGCATTAAAGTCATATTTTGCATGTATCTCTGAGCGCAATTTGACTTGTGATTGGTTCTTAAAAATGTAAAGACAAATTGGTTGAGGCTGGAGCTAGTTAGATGTGCCTTGCTTACAAATATTTGGTCTACAATCAAAACACATTTTGTAGTCTTCCCGTATACACCTACATCAGTGATACTATTGTACATTATAATAGAAGATAGTTCTGCCCCTGGAAACATAGATACCACTTGAAACTACATACAGTAATAATATATTGACTTTATAGTTTGTAGTTCGAAATGCATGCATAATAGCTATTTGGGTATTGCTATCATCCTCTAACATAGCTTGAATATAAATCTTTTATTTTGTAACTAGGATTCCTCGTTCAACTGTTTTCGATTATATTTTATGCAGACTCTAATCTGGAGTCTCGCCTGTCTACAATACATTCATAGTTCGAAAAGACGGCAATTAGCCCCACGTTGTTAGTATTAGTAGTTTGTATTAGTAGTTAGTTGTTTGAGCCGTTAGGGGTTGAAACACTAGGGCTTTGGAGTCCGCGTGCTCATAGAGTATTTCGCGACATCGCCAAACGGTTGGTCGACTCTTCACGTAACCAGAGGGCTGGCCTATTTTCAACCCAAAGAATCAGCATTACCATCCAACGTGGCAATGCTACCAGCATTTTGGGCACTTTTCCCATTGAAAGCAACGCGGACGAATTATTCGAGGCCCAATGAGCTCTTCCCTTTTTTAAAATTAAATATTTAAAGTAGAAGTGTGTAGAATATCTACCATTTTTTTCGATAAAAAAAATGTTTGGAGTATTAATACCCACAGGGGGCTAATTGTCTACTACCTTATAATAGAAGCATTTTTTCATTAAATTCATGTAATCCAAAAAAAAGTACACCAGTCTAATATCGTCCTACTGCAGTGCTTTCTCCTCTTCTCAAACCGAGAAGGCACGAGCGTTGATCACCACGCTTGTTCGAGACGGGTTGGCGATTCCAGGCTTATATCCTAACCAATATTATAAATGCGAAAGTGAGTTTGTATGTAGCTGTTTGTTACGCTTTCACACTAAAACGGCTGCTCGGGTTTGGGTGAAATTTGGCACATGGGTAGACCAGAACCTGGAAAAGGACATGGTCTAGTTTTCATCCTGGATTGCAGACAAACTCGCCGACACCAGCTAGTTAAATTAAGTCCAGTTTCTTCACGATATTTTCAAGACATGCCGAGCATAAAAAAAAACGGAAATATCTATATTTTCCTTATTTCTACCTACTAAACTCAAGTCGTTATGATAAAAGCAATATAATTAATTGCACCCATTAACACTGAAATACCAAACCGCAAAATCGCCGCAATTTCTCAAAAGTCTTACTATCAGCCATTATAGTTTTCATTTACTTTTCAACTTTAGATTGAAAGTCACGATTTACCGTTTGGTACAAACTCTTTAGATATAGGTAACATGAAGCTATCTGAAAGAACAAAACTCATAAATTTTTCCCGCCAATAGCGAGACTTTTGTAGGTAGTGTCAATTGTTTTGTTCGGGATGGTGGTAGGGTCATCACTTGCGTAGTTTGTCATTCGATTGTTTCAACTGATTGGCAAAACTTGTTTTGGTTGGCTTCACAAGCCTTTGTTTGACACAATCATTAATATAATAATAATATTTAAACCAGTCTGTATTGTCCCACTGCAAGGTACAGGCTTCTTTTTCTTTTTTCCACTCAACTCAATCAACGTTTTATTTCAAATAGGCACTTATAAGGCACTTTTGAACGTCAACATTTACATTAAAATAGAATTGATTCTAGTCGCCCCTTCCAAAAGGTAGTTTCGTATGGAGAAGAATGGGCAAGAAACTCCACCGTTACTCTTTTAAAATGTGTTACAATATTTTGTATAGATTAATAATAAATTATAATTGCTTAAATGAGGCTGTATATCCCGCAAAAGTGTGGAGATCGAGGCTTTTTGAACGCTAAGACCCTCCACAATCGCGAGATATGCAGTCTCAGGGAATATTTCCTAGAAACCGACGTGGGTATGCATCGAGATGTAGTCACGGTGGACAAGGGCCTCACCCCGCTCTCCTTGGCTAAAGAAAACTGGCGCAAACCTGTAGTGCTTGACACTAATGATCGCACGGAGGTGTGGCAGAGTAAGGAGCTCCACGGACGCTTTTTCCGGGCCCTACATGGACCGGATGTAGATCTACTAGCGTCCGTTGCCTGGCTGCGTTTCGGTGACCTCTTTGGAGAAACCGAAGGTTTTGTCTGTGCAATTATGGACGAAGTTATGATGACGAACAATTACCGGAGATTTATTGTGAAAGACGGCACGGTTGACATCTGTCGGGCATGCCACCGGCCGGGAGAATCAATCAGGCATATCATCTCCGGGTGTTCTCGTCTAGCTAACGGAGAGTACTTGCATAGACACAACCTTGTAGCCAGGATAATCCATCAGCAGCTTGCTCTGAAATACAACCTTGTGGAATCGTAGGTACCGTACTACAGGTATGTGGCCGACCCAGTTCTCGAAAATGGTAATATCACATTGTACTGGGATCGATCCATCATCACTGACAGGACTATTATTGCCAATAAGCCTGATATAGTGGTGGTGGATCGATTAGAGCGACGCGCAATGATTGTTGACATAACCATCCCGCATGATGAGAACCTCGTGAAAGCCGAGAAAGATAAACAAATCATGTATCTTGACTTGGCTCACGAGGTTGTCGACATTTGGGATGTGGACTCAGCGGTCATTGTGCCGATAGTCGTGACAGCCAATGGGCTAATACCCAAGAGCCTCGACCAACACCTAAGGAGGCTCTCGTTAAGCAGCTGGATCAAGGGCTTGATTCAGAAAGCGGTACTTCTGGACACGGCCCGCATTGTTAGGAAGTTTCTCTCTCTGGAGCCCTGACCGCCGGTAGCTTGGACCCTGTTCCCGATACCGGTGGGCTACTATTTTTTATATTTTTAAATGTTTTTGGTATCTTTTTGTTTATAAAAATATTTAAAAATGTAATTGATAAGTATGTAGATGAAATAAAGGAAATTATAATTATATGTGAAGACGATGCACCTATAATAAAATTACCCTACCACAATAGGTAAAAAGAATTAAAAAATATAGCAATGACAAAAAGTTAATTATGTGATAGATACATGGTGTTCACATATTTACAGACATTGTAAAAGTATACGATTTCCCAAATTATGTAAACAAGTAATATGTCAATGTGTGAGTTACAGTAATCACAGAATGTCACAAAAATAATAAACTATACAATTAAAGTAGCAACAAGTTTTATTTTGTCTAGACCCTAGACAATATACAACGTGTTGTTTTGCATCCTCGTCAAATTTCAGGAGGCTGTTATGAAAGACATTAATAATCAAATAAAATTACGATCCTGCTCAATAATTAATACATGATTGTTTTTTTTTATATTTAAGTTTGACACTATTTCAGAATACCTACTCTACTTTCAAAGAACAGAATCGCCCCGTTGCGTATGCGGTAGGCAGTGTCGTACGACTATGTCGCTGTGTGCATGCGTTACAGTTACAGCGCAGTTACAGGGCGGTATCACACGGACCCTACACATGCCGATTTCCGAAAATGACAAACCTACCTTTATTCAATAAAATATGATTTATATTCTATTGAATAAATCCTTATATCTATCTATCTATCTGTCAGACAAAGTGTAATTGGGTTTTTCCATCTATAATTTCTCAGTAGGATCCCGGAGTCTGGATTTGTGCCCGGTTGATGGCAATAGGCTCGCCCCCTATTACATGGTACTTAAGGGGCCGTGCACGAAATTGACTGATTTTGAAAAAGTTTGTGCATTATTTGTGAGAGAGGGAAAAAGAATTTAAACAAAATTAGTTGCGATTTGAATAGTCGAGTTCTTTCTTTTGCATGTGGCTGAAAATGATTTTTCAAACTAATGAAGTATTCGTGGAAAATCACTAATATTCGCAACATGTTTTGCAAAACATTACGCGGGACTGACGTTTGATCATTTTTTTACTAGAAACTACTTTTGATTTTGAACATAAAAAGATATTATCAACATCATTATATGGTCTACTTGCACGTGGCTGGACCATTTTTCTTCAGCTATTTATAAACTAAAATTAATATTTTATTTTATATTATTCCATTAATTAAGTAAATTAAAGGTGAAATAAACTATATTTTAGAGAGCGCAAAGGTGATGAAACTATTAACAAGAGCTGTGACTGACGCCAATGGTTTAGCGCCACGAAAACTGTAATTTTATAGTCACACAGACACAATGTTTCAATGATTTCAAGCTTTCTTACAATTAGATAAGAAATTGCCCAAATAGGGTATTTTTCGTGCACGGAGCCTTGAACATAATTTGCGAAATGTGGTTGTACCAAACGGTTGCTCTCCGTCGGGAAAATATGTGTGGGTACTTAGGTACACTTCTGCCTAACCCTTTGGGTTATATTATGTGTAGATCCATCAACCCTTAGAACACTATAGCACTCAGTTGCCCTTACAATCCTAACTAATATTATAAATGCGAAAGTAAGTTTGCTTTGCTTTTTACGCTTTCACGCTAAAACGGCTGAAGGGTTTTTGATGAAATTTAGCACATGGGTAGACCATGACTAGGGTAAAGATATAGGTTAATTTTCATTCTGGATCGCAGATAAAATTTCGGACAACAGCTAGTCTATAATAAACCATCCATAATATTTCCCGGTACACATTTTGCCAGCCCTGTGAACTAGCGATTATTACCGAAGCGGAGCGTCGCAAAGTTTTGAGGTGTTCTCAGTGCTCCGTCCCTGATCCAATGTTTGCGCATTGTGACACCCACACTAACTTCTGCTGATTTTATTGATTGGCTAATGAATGAATAAGCTTGAGTAATTAACGAGCAATTTATTGTTTTGATAGGCGTTGAGCTATTATCATAACACCGCCTCTGCTTTCACGGTTTTCACAACTTGATAAAAATTTATGCTACCTACACAAGTACACATAAACCTTTCGAAATAAATTACCTAAATACTGGTGAAAACCGCATCGAAATCTGTTGCGCAGCTTAGAAGAACAAAGCGGTCAAACAAACAGACACAAAAAGCGACATTAATCAAAATATAAGTATAGATATGCATGTAGCTAATTACTGCGTAGTAAAATGGCACTAGTTCTTTTTGCAGAAATAATGTGAAAAATTCTTACAGACTATGGTCGTGTGCATTCTTCCTACCCTCAGTTTAGGAGAGCAGAAATGGTCACTAACCAAGCGTAATGCTCGGGGTATGGAATATATATATAATGTATAATAATATAATATATATTATGTATATATATCATGCGCTATGGAACGCAGTATCCTAAAAGTTAAACTCGGTAATCGCATAAGGAACTTGATATTGCGTTCCCAAACTCAAATCACTGATGCAGGTCTCACGGCTGCCAAGCTTAAATGAAACTGGGCTGGCCACGTCTGTCGCATGCCGGAGGAGCTGTGGTCTAAAATAACCACACGGTGAGTTCCAAACAACAGTAAACGGCAACGCAGCAGGCCCTGGACTCACTTGGCTCTTTTGTAAAAGATTGGCCACATATAGCAATAGAAAGAAATATGTGGAAGGACTGTGCCCTGCACTGGGACACAAATGGCTGATAATAAATAATAATAATGGCCATTGCAAGTTACACTGACCACAAATTAGCAACGCAGAGCTAAGGGGCTCATTGGCGACGTAAAACTGGATGCCAAGCTTCACAGCTTGGCTCATCGCCGCAAGGTTGCCTGCTTGTCAGTCTTCTACAAATTGTACTACGGTAAGTGTGCCCAAGAACTCCACGACCTTATTCTACGGGCACCCTTCTTGCATCGGTCATCTAGACGCACTGCAAGTTACCATCCTTACCTAGTTGCTATTGTCTTTTGTTATGCGTGCAGCAAAATAATGGAACTCTCTACCTGCGTCTGTGTTTCCGAACGCATACAACCCTAACCTCTTCAAAGTGAGATTGAAAAGGCTTCCTAAGGGTAAGCTCAATCCACCGTCGACTCTGTCTCTGTCACCCCTGACCTAGACTAGAGACAAGAGCAAACACATCTTAAATTTAAAAAAAGACACAAGTTTCTACTAAACACTAACTTATTGTCAATACCCTAAAAACAGTTGCTTATATGCACTTAGTAAGTAGAATGAATGAACAAGAATAATCGCAGCTCGAGGCGGACTGCCGACCCCCAAGAGAAAACTTCATGAGCATTACGTTCTATGTATGACATGTGTCTAACCGAATCCCGCGAACATCATCGCAGCACAATATGGCGATCGATTAAGAGGCAGTGAGGAGCACTTAATCCGCTGAGTGCGTACTCAGGTTGAGCACGACAACACACCGCAACAAGGCACAGTGTATTCCACGTAATGCACTTTGTTAGCTGTCTTACTAATTTATTAGCTATGCTGATAGTTCATAATAATAAGGTATATATGTGAGACTATGAGTCTTCAAAGACGCGCTATTTCAAGTACGAGTTCTGTATGTCTCTCTGTCGGTTTTGTATCTATTTTGAAGAAAAACAAAAACAGCCCTACCTTTACCTTTACCCTATCCATTCAGAATATTTATTTGCTTATTATTGTACACCCCAGAGATTATGTTGAGATAGTTTTATTTTTTTATTTTAACTAACTGTATTTGTTAACCACTTGCGGCAACAATAAGAAATATTCAATTATATTCTATTCAAAATTAACAAAACAAGGCATGATAACTAATATTATTAATATTATTGTACACTCAGCACTCTCTTATCATTCAATTCGTATTGATTGCAGATATATTCAAGACTTTGGCCTACACTACAGAAATAAAACAAAAGGGTTCAATACGTTGCCATTTACTAATCAATCGCAATCTGACAAAAATTGGTGCGATATTGGAAAAGTGAGAGACCCGTCTGCCCAATCTCGAGACATAAAGGTAAACCAACAATCCTGGAATAGTCAGTTACAAAAACAGTACAGTATCTTTGCCATGGAAACCACATACCTATATCCATTATTGATAATAGGTAGGTTATGTGTACATCAGTATATGTGGGGTTGTAAAGCTGTAGGTAAATCTTCAATTATATCAAAATCGAAATAACTACAGTACTACTATGAGCTTTTCAAGATCTTTGAGAAACCGCTTCCAGTATTGGGCTAGCATATTTCTGGCTAGCAATTGTTTAACTGCAGCCGGTCTAATCTGATCTATATAGAATAGATCGGAGGAGTTGTTGCCAAGAATTACCTACAAATGTCCCATGTCTTCGTTCTCACCTCGTCAAAGATTCATCTCCGCACCATATCTCGTAGATTTAAAAGAAACTTCAGCCAAAGACATTGAATTTGATGCACACGTCCCCGCTTGCTCTATAAAATTAACAATTCTTATCACTGTCGGCGCTCGTAAAGTCTCCGTATGACTCTGTCACGATAGAGGGGTACTGCTGGTTTTAGAGACGAACTCATGGAAAACTGAGCTTGTGTCAGAGCATCTTTCGTACAGGGAAACAATGCAAAGCTCATAAATTACAGATTTTTATTACAGAAGACCAGAAACTCTTTCAATTGAGCGTGGTAAAAGGTGCGTTCGACAAAGTCTGCATGTGACATTTGTGTATGACGCACCCAAGATAAAAGAGAAAAACTATTACAATGCAGCGTTTCAACATTTTTTAAAGTCTGACATGACGTTTATATCTAAAAATGTGTGTATTAACAAGGATTCTTTGAAAAAAAAATATTTACTGCTATCGAGGACCAAAGGTTAGACCGAAATTCTCATAAAAATAACACTATCATATATGTCTTCGTGAAGTCGTGAAAAAAAAGCATTTGACAGCTACTAACTGTGAGTAAAAAGATGGCCTCTTTTCTTTAGGCGCACCACATTATAGCATCTAGCAGCATTGCTTATGTAAGACCCTCAGAGTAGTACCAATATCGAACATAGAAAGAAACAGTCTTATGTCAATTGTAGCCAAGTTCTTCATCAACTCAAAGTAATAAAATCTTTAAAAAATAAGACAAGTTTCTCGTCGCATTGGTGACCAATGTGACTACTGACAATAAAAGCAAGAAGAACTAAAACTATACGGTATTCTATCTAACTGGGGTACGGTGTCGACCTTAAATGTGTTGGGGTCAAACTCAAACTCAACGCATTTATTTCAATTAAACCGTTTACAATCACTTTTGAATTATCAAAGGCGACTTCTAGTCTAACTGAATGCAAATGAACCCCAGTATGAGAGGCGTCACGGCGTCCTCACCTACCGCCTGACGCAGGTCCTCACCGGACACGGAAGTTTCGGGAGGTTCCTGCACATCATCAGGCGGGAGGAAACGCCCGGGTGTCACCACTGCGATGATCGCCCCGAGGACACGGTGGAGCATACGGTGGGGGCCTGCCCTGCATGGGCGGAGCACCGCCGTGTCCTCGTAGAAGCGATCGGCAGCGGCGGCGACCTCTCACGCCCGGCCCTGGTTCAAGCCATGGTCCGGGGCGAGGGGGAGTGGGAGGCAGTCACCTCCTTCTGCGAAGCAGTCATGCTAGCGAAGGAGGTGGCGGGACGGGAGAGGGAGAGAGTCTCCCGTCCAAGCAGCCGCGGTGGACGCTCCGGGCGTCGGGAGCCGCGTGACGACTCCCGGCCACCATAGGCGCGGGCCTGCGGGCGGTGAGTAATGGGTAGCTCACCGTCCGAGCAGGATCAGGCCCGTGCCGGACGGCGCGTACGTGTTCCACGCGCGCCTCAAAGAGATGTCAGCATCGAAGAGGGGGCCCACTAGGGCCCAAGCCTGCCGGGAAAGCAGGATCATCCGAAAGGGGTACCGCTGACCCGGAACATAAAGGGCCAAGGAAGGAACACGGGTGGGTTTTAGTCAGTAAGAGTCTGACACTCCCTTCCGCTCCACCCAGAGCGGGAGGGGTCATTTGATAATTTCCCATCCTCAAAAAAAAAAAAAAAACCCAGTATTTTACATGGAGCGACTGCCTTTCTAACCTCCACAACCCAGTTACTGGGTAACACGATACCCATTGGTAACACTGGTGGTAAGAATTTTGGGTATCTGACTACCCGTAACGACAGCCAAAGATCTACGAATGGCAGCCGGGACCAATGGCTCAACGTGCTTTCCGAGGCGCGAAGGGATCTCGATATGTAATGGTCGGTAACCCATCCACGAACCAACCGCGGTAAACGTTGCTTAACCTCTGATCGACCTGTACGACTGTTATTATTTAGCTATGTATTATAAGAAAAAAGGGCTTATATTTTCATCCTTTTCATAACTAACTTACTATGCCAGTTATTCTCGCGAGACTAAAGCAAAACGCTTGAGGTGTCTCCGAATAAGTTTGTCTTTGACTAGAGGCGTTCCAGCGATGTAATTTGGACAGATTTGGCAGCAGTCCAATTTGATTCATAAGATTTAGTATGCATCTAGGTACACCTGAATATAATGCCACTTGGAAACCGATCGACCAAATAAGAACTTTCTGCACTTCTATGCCTGTGAAAGCTTACTGAGCTGACTATTAAACTTTTAGTAAATCCAGTAAATCCAACCCTTGTAATCTCAATCCTATGTTAATTAATAATAATCCTGTAATAATTTGTTGTTAAACAATAAATGGTGCATTGTGGTGTTAGCTTGTAAGTCATTGTTGCGCTTATAAATGTATAACGAAGCAATTTATTGTACACCAGCGACCCCGTTTTGCAGTTTTTACGACTTGACAAAACATTGTGATTTCTTTGTTATAAGTTAGTTGATTATGAATGTATTATACATATATATCTTTTGGAATAAATTCTCTAAATTATGATCAAAACTGCATAATAATCCGTTGCATATGTTAAAAGAACAACAAGGTCACACAGATAGACACGAAAAGTGACTTTATTTTTGTTAAAGATGTATCTATTTATTTATTTACTATTACCACTTACATTTGTTTTTACAGGTGAGAACCCAATACAACAATGTAGTCACAATTTCCACATTCGGGGACGTTACACAAAAACCCATTAATCCACCAACAAAAATAAAATGTTTTTAAACTGACAGGGTTCAAATTCAAACCAATTAATTAACAAGTCCCAAGTAGGTATACTATTCATACAGAGGACAATTATGTCAAGTGTCACCCTCTGGAATTCCGCCAAAGAGCAAGTAAAGATATCCAAAACAAAAAAAAAAACAATTGTGGGTTAACCGAAATACGTCGTCATTATCAGGTCTTATTAATAACTAGCTTCTGCCTGCGACTTCATCCGCGTGAAAATTCTTGCTCCCCCGACCCCCCCCGTTGCATCGCATCCCCCCCCCCCCCGCGCTATTACTTCGTTTTCATTTGGCGTTCTTTCTGACTTTTTTTCTTTTTGCTCGGCTCTTATCGGTCCTAGCTTGATGATAAGTAGTCCTTCCTCGAGAATTGGGCTAACAAATGCTAAAATAATCTTAAATCTGTCTGGTAGTTTCTGAAATTAGCCCGTTTCACCCAACAAAAAAAACAAACAAACTATTCAGCTTTATAGATATATGTGCGTTATGCGTGGAAATGTGGGCGAGGAGATATAGGTAAATGAAAGTCAATAATATTCTGAATAATTACAGTCTCTGATCACATTAAGGAATGAACAATCATTTAAACGACGTTCCATCGAGTACGTGAGGCACGAGCGCAAATCAATCAACTCACTGCACTGCAAGGGTAGTCACAATGATCACCAATATCACATTCACAATAAATCAATGCCGGCTTTTCGATCGATGACCTCGATCTTCATTTGTTTTCCATTTTGGCGGCTAACCCCATCGCATCAGCACCCGGAGTTACGTCAAGTTGACAGCTGTCAATTTTTTTTAAAATCAACTGTTTCAGCCTAGCGTCACCAAACTTATAAACACGCCGTAAAATCCTTGGAACGACTATAATAAAAACCGCTATAGGTTTTTGATAGTTATAGGAGGAAGCTGCTACTAAGTCGCTTATTGACACATTATATGAGAGGTGAAACAGAGGTGTACTATGCGAAGACCAGTCATAATTAATGATGTAGGCTATTATGTATCTGTCATGTATTGTGTATATCTTTTGTTGGAGTTGATAATAAATAAATAATAAAGCATTATGTAGGTATAGATGACAGCTACTAGAGAAGATGAAGACTATGCTGCGACAACCCTAATTAATTAATATAAAGACCCTGATCTGATACCGAATTAAACGAAGCACAATGGAACAAATACGCTCACTTTCACACACACTCGTCACAGAGACACCGCACGCACATACACCACACACACTTCACACAGACAACACAAATACACCACAAGCACGTCACACAGACACCACACACACACCACACACACTTCACACACACACCACACACACGTCACCCACACACACCACACACACATCACCCACACACACCACACACACGTCACCCACACACACGTCACACACACACCACACACACGTCACCCACACCCACCACACACACGTCACCTACACACACCACACACACGTCACACACACACACACCACACACCACACACAACACACCCACACAAACATTACACATACACATGCACCATAACATACCTGAAATCACCTCTCTAGTCTCTGCTCTGGAACTCGTACCCGAGCCCCAAGATACAGACTAACTATCTAGTATGGGGCTCACGGGTAAATAATACTTTGTAACCGAGCTGTAGGTAATATTTTAAGCTCTTCATGTCGTCTTAACTTGGTGTTAACCTGTGAACCTGCTAACTGTATTACCTGTACAATAAATAATTTTCTGTTTATAACTTACTATTAGGTCTTTACCAATGAAATTTCTGTTTAGTATACAGAAAGTTAAATTCATTTTTACATAAATATTTTTTTATTTCTATGAACCAAAATATGCACCCATTCTATCGATGCATCTCTGCCAGCGCAGTAGTAATTTTTCAATGCCCTTCTTGAAGAAGTCAGGTGTACGGGAGCCAACAAACTCCTCAAAGCCATTTTGTACTGCCTCTCGGGTATTGATATTTTTCCCTGCCAAAAGTTGTCCAAATTTTGGAAAAAGTCTGTCGGCGTAAGGTTTGGTGAGTACGGTGGATGACGCAAAACTTCCAAACCTAGCTCTTGTAGCTGAGAGACCGTCTGTTGTGCCGTATGAGGTCGAAGCAGCGGGAACGAGCGATTAACCAAGGTTGGCCGGAGATTTGCGAGCTTCTCCATCATTGTGTCCAGTTCCTCACAGTACATACACATCTGCAATAATGCCGGTGCCATTTGGTAAGAAGCTGTGATGAATTATACTGGCACTAGACCACCAAACAGTGACCACGACTTTTTTAGGGATAAGTTTTCGTTTGGGGCATTGCATTATCAAAAAGAATCCATTTTACATCGCAAGTGACAATGCCGATCAAAATCCCTTCGTTTCTGTGTCTGTTGAGCATCGCAAGACATACTTCAACGCGTACGTCGCACTGGCGATCGTTCGGTTCGTACGGCACCCACTTATCTAGTTTTTTACCTTGCCAATTTGACGTAAATGGACCAATATGGTCTTGATGCTAACGTTGAAAGCTGCTGCTAACTCAGCCGTAGATTGAGTATCGTCAGCTTCCACAATCGCCTTTAATTCGTCGTTGTTGACTTTAGTTTTTGGGCGACCACGGGGTTCATTTTTTAGATGAAAATATCCATGTCGGAAGCGTTCAAACCAATAACGAGTAGTACGTTCGTTTGTAGTGTTCACTCCGTACACGTAATTAATGTTGCGATCAGTTTGTGCGGCATTGGTACCGCGACGGAACTCGTATTCCATAATTAGTCGTATTTTTATCGTGTCCATATTAATGAAATGATACAAGTGTAGTGAAAACAAAACACTAATAAATAAACAAATGACTGAATTTGAAAATACATTTCATATTTTTTAAATTAAATTCATTTGAATTTAGAATAATAAAATTGCAATCCATACACAAATTACGTTTCAAATGACCAGTATTGTAAAACGGCAACTTCATAGGTAAAGACATATTATTATTATCTCTACATAAAGTTTATCAAGTTTTAAGTAGGTAGGCTATATTGACTGGACCAACTTGTCCCAACTGGCTTCTGCCAAAAAGTACACCGACTGTGACAGTTGCTAAGTGTAAATAAAAGAGGCGGGCACGGTGCGGCCACATAAATGGCGCATAAAGCTCTCCTGAGAGGCTCGCCGGTTTAATGGGCTCGCCAGGGCATGTTGTGACTGCAGAAAACTTGACAGAATTTAACGCTTATCCATTGTAAGTTTTTAATTCCTTAAATAGCGACCCATAACAGCTTCGCACAGGTGCAGTGGTGAAAACATTTAGATTTCTAACACGTGTTTTTTTTTTAAAAGGTTAGCTTGAATACTTATTTTGTTAAACAAATGCTGTAAATAATGGTGAAATAAATGATTAAAATCCGGTGTGTAGTTCAAAAGATCTAAGCGCACACAGTCAAGACACGAATAGCGTCTTTTATACTATGTATTTACAGTAGATATATAATTATATTAAAAAAAACAATTTAGCAAAAATAATATTTTTTTAAACCACCCATTGTTTCATTATGATGTGACGATACTCGAATTGAAGGTCGCAGAAGGTAGCTGAAGTTTCAGGTCAACTTGACAAAGACAAGAGGGGCAATTCCCGTATTTTTAAGAACGTTCGCATTTTAATCTCAGTCTCAATCTGTGAAAAATACTTTCAATTTACATCAATTTTTGACAAGTTTTTGACATTGATTGTCGCTGAGATGAGACTGCGACTTGATTTTGAACGTTTTTTAAGGACGAGAATTTGGTTTCAGGAGTGATCGTTGGAAATGATTGTCTTATGATTATGAAGCTTAAATAGTGGCAAGAAATTATGTAAGAGAGGAGAATCAAAAAGAGTCTATTACTGCAGTGTCAAATAAAATATCACAAATTCTGTCATGAATAAATGAGGAAAAGAACTATGCAACTTTATAGACAAAGTTAACATACAAATGGCGACCTACCTGACTATGTATCAAAATATGTACGGTCGTTAACTACGCAAGTTGCACTTAACGCAAAAGGTTCAACTTTACTGCTGGGCATAAAACTGCACTTTATGAGCACATCGCCGCAAAACTTAGGTACAGTCAACCGCAAGACTTCAACTGCGAAAACCAACCTTACTACTACGACTTAAAGGTGCTGTCTATTTCAAACTGTTGCCATAAAAGTGCGGCTGAGTGTATGACTAAGTATACGGGCATGTAAAATTTTTACTTGCTAAGATAAACAGGTGATACAATCTGTATGAGGTTTTTGGTCTTGTGGTGGTAAAAGTGACAGATGTCAGACACTCCAGCTTCTGCCTACGACATCGGCTGAGTGTTTTTTTTTTATAACATTAACGTTATACCTAGCGAGTGCCCCTGCCCGCTTTTTACGACTTGATAAGACATCGGGGTTTTTTTAAAATGTACATAAACCTTTTCAGAATAAATACTTCCCCCCAAAACCAATTCTTCTTTAAATTCGGCCTCCTTCTTCCATCGGTCATCTAGACGCACTGCAACTTATCATCCTTACCTAGTTGCTATTCCACCAATTGGCACTAAGCGTTTCCAAATGTCTTTTGTAAAGCGCACAGCAAAAGAGTGGAACTCTCTACCTGCGTCTGTGTTTCCGAACGCATACAACCCGAATCTCTTCAAAGTGAGAGTGAACAGGCTTCTTCTGGGTAAGTCCATCGTCGACTCTGTCTCTAGCATTGACCTAGACTAGAGTCAAGAGCAAACCCATCTTAAATAAAAAAAAACTAATTCTATAAATTATTTCGAATACGCATCAAAATTCGTCGCGTAGTTTAGAAGAACACTGCGGTTACACAGACAGACACGAAAAGAGAAGTTAATTATAATATGAACAGAAAGGTGACAATCGGCAATAGTGTAGCTTTATCAGCACCAGTGAATTTTATGAGGAATTCTATAATTTTTCTTGTAATCGGAACAGTACTTCCATTTACAAACCTAATATAAACAAACAACTTTACCTTTTTATAATATTAGTTTAGAAAACCTCGTCAAAACTATGGATAGCTGTGGAAACAAAGGTTAGTAGATAGTTTTTTTACCGAATACCACTGATTTTAAAGTGAAATTCTTTTGATAAGAACATACATATCTGTATAGGTAACTGTTGAAATCTAATGACGAATTAATTCATTCCTCTGGAGTTTGTCCTCAGGAAACATAACTGTGATAAATGGTTATACATACATATATATTACGTACTTTCTCTATATCTTAATAAATTTGAAGACCCGCTTGTTATGTTGTCAAAAGACGGCTACAAATTAAGGACTGAACATTTTGAGTTTCTAATAAGACGTTATCGTGGTACTAAAATAGTTACCTTTGGCAGGAAACTAAAGGGTCAAATTAAATTAGCCTGATTTTTTGTTTTACATGTAGTGTTGAGATGTCGATAACCCATAACGTCTGTGAATTTAACACAAAAAACTGATTTTAAAGTGATATTTGAAGTAATTAAACTAACGAAGGTCGTTGACCTCATACGTTTTTTTTTTTGTTGTATTTTATCATATCGATACCATCACGGCTACGGAGTTTTGCTACCTAATTTAATTGACTCTGTATATGGTATAGATAATGTCCATTCAACTAATTTACAAAATTATGATCTTGCTAAATCGTTTTAAGTCTAAAATATACCTACATTTTGAACGAACGACTTTCAGCTTAATTTATGGGACCCCTAACTTCTAAGTAATATTTAATAAACCGTCCCCATTAATCAAGTTTCCGAAGTATAACAAGTAATATAATAATCTGTTCGTTCATAAAACAAAACCACTTACCAGTAATAAGCGGAAACGTTGTGAAACAAAAGGTTTTAGTAAAAAAGTTTATAATTTCCAAGGCATTAGAACTCGGGCCACGTTACAGTGCGTATGAATAATTTAGAAGGGCGCCTATATTTGGGCTACAGTTGTGGTCCTCTGAGGGCACAACTTCGTGTTTAGGGTACTATTGACGTTTGCTACTAATTGTACTCGAAAAATTAAGGAGGAGATGTAAAGCGATGTAGTGTCGAGTAAACAAAAAAATAAGACAAACTGATTCTAAGACATACTGAAGTAAATCACAATAGTAAGTACAATCTTTATCTATAAAATTGGAAACGTATCAATATTTGACTATCACAATTAATAAATAGTCCTCCAGACCGAATTTCGGCCATGGCGGCCAATCTCATCGGATACTAGAGAGTATCCGATGAGATTGGCCGCCATGGCCACTGGATGATACGGGAGATTTATAGTACACAAGTGTGTGCGGATACAGGTGCACTCTCTCTTCCCTTTCTCTCATAGTCCATTGGGACGGCAATTACAAGCATATCGACATTAATGCCAGGCTACTATTTATTTTATTTTATTTTATTTTACAGTTTTTGGAAAACTTACAGCTAGACACTTTTACACGGGACTTACAGCTAGACACTTTTACACTACTAAACGGGAGTTTTCGTTTTTTGTTACATCTAAACCCGTCTAATTATCACTTCAAAAATCCACTCACAAAAAAAACTACTAGTAAGACTGCAAACCAAAACCGGCTCAAAGTTACTAAAAACGGAAACCTTCGCTCATTCGGCTAATGAGTTGCTCGACTTTTTGGGTGGTTTAAAAAAAACAACTCGGGAATATTTCCCGAAGTATGTACCTGCGGCTTGGGAACTTTCCTGACGTTTTTTGTTGAGACTGCACCGCTTGTGAGCGACGCCTGTGTTTGGCAGCTTTTCAAAGAAGTATTGTTCTTACTTTAGCAACGACACACGACTTTGGGTATGCAGATAGGGTAAGTAGGTGGTCTGGTAAATAAGACTTGCATGATATAAATTGGGTAGAATATAGATGAATGTAATAGGATGGTTTGAAACTTACGTAAACTGTGTTTCCGTCATTTTGGATGATTTTCTGATACCTGTAAAAAAACAAAAGTTGTCAATAATGTGCACACCGAACATTATAATAATATGAAAAGTATTGTAATAGCTGATTGTACGTAAATGTAATATATACACATAAACTACTTAGCATATAGTGATTGATTGATTCAATTTATTTCGTGGATCAGAAAACCAAAAATAACCAATCAATGTTTTGACAGCTTAGAATTAAACCAGCCCGCCAAAAAACCAAATTAAACAGAAACTTTCCAAAAAAAAAAAACCAAAAACGGGGCAAATAAAAATGAATGGGCTACGCGTTGGCTTCCGAATAAATTTGGCTGAATTCAATCCGGTTCAGTAATAGTTCCGGACCGATCGGCAGATTTGACCAAGTTCGCGCCGTCCGGCCAAATCCGGGCCGCAACGAGCGTGAACCGGCAGATACGGTATCTGTACGTTTCCCGTTATTGTTTATTTGTATTTTATAAGTTCTATTTGTTTGTTTTTATAGAATTTCGTTTGGTTTTAGGTTAAGGTTTCATGTTTTGTTGCAGTCTGTAATGCAGTTTTCTTTTTCAGATGAGATGCGCTTTTGTTTGCTGCAGCTGATTCTTGAACCAGGATTTATAAGGGAAAACAAGGATGTATTATTTTACTTGAAACAGCAGAAAAAAAAAATACTGGAAAATACTGGTTTAGGCTTCTAAACCAGTATTTTGGCAGCAGTTCTAACAATAACGAGAATTTGGATTCAATAAAATATAGACTAATACACTTATATTACTAAGAACTAAGATACAAATAATTATGTGGGTATGTCCGCTAAGAAAGTGATAAGTACCTGTTTACAACGATCAGAGTTCAGCGTGCATGACAAAGTTCTCTACCTAATCAGCTGTTGATTCTTCATATATAGGGTGGCAGAGACATTGACGCGCAAGCAGTAAGCAAGAATTCAGCACATGTTTCTAGACAGCCTAGCGTAGAGATTTTTCGTCAGTTATCAAAAAAAAAACTGCTGTTTCATAGAATAGTATATTACTGCAGTGGCCAGCAAAAGAGGCATAAGAGGCTAGTTGTGGCCAAAGCTTGTATAGTACTTTTCTCAAATAATGCGCGGAATATAAATACAATTGACGACACGGTTGGCGCAGTGGTTAAGCGATTGACTGCTGCGTTGCGTGTCGTGGGTTCGATTCCCACACGGAACAAATATTTGTAAGACCTGCAAGTAGTTGTTCCGGGTCTGGCTGTTTGTGTATGTGAGTTTAAATGTTTGTAAACGCACCCACGATACAGGAGAAATTCCTAGTGTGGGGCAACGTTTTTAAAAAAAAAAAAATACTTTTCAAAATCAATGACGAACAGCGAACAACAAGGGTGGGCGTTTTGGGGGGACTGTCTTATGTGATTTTGACGTTCAAAAAGTGCTGATTCTCAGCCTAATTTGAATAAATGACTTTTGATTTTGATTTTGATGTTGAATATTTTTTTCCGCGTTTTCGCGTGTTCGTTTGTTTTTTTTTTCAATAAACAACTTTCACCTTTGCAAGCCAGTTCGAAGTTTAAATAAAACCTTTGATAAATTGAAGTAAAAGATCGTTCCATTTTTAAATTACACGGTAGCTATGAGTGTACTAGGTAATTTATTTGTCCGCTAACCACGACAGATATGGATTTTCATACAACTTTTGCCGGCCGCTACTCGTATGTATTTAGCCAGTACAGCAATTTCGATTTATCTCAAAGAAGGTTGTCAAAATAATGCTCAAATTTCCAAGCATGTTCGAGAAAAAGTGCATTACCTACGCGGTCAAAATGTATGAAACATCATTTTTTTTTCAGAATCATCTACTGAATTCATGTTAACAGGTTGCGCGTGATGTCCCTGCCATCGTAAATACTACTACTACTGTCAAACTACATACAAAAAAAACAGAATATTTTGGTCAGTCAAAAACCCTTTCGCAACAAACCACTCTTCATATGTCCATGTATTGGCGGAGACAAATCTGCCTGGAGCTGGCTGCGACTTTAATTACTTTTTATTGGAGCCTGCATCGAACACTACGATATTAGATCGGTAAACGTTCCGAGCGGTTTTGCTACGGGATGTATTTATTTCTATTGGTTCAGGGTTTTGAAAGATTGTAGTTGCAGTGTGAGCAATTTAGTACAGGGTTTACACAAATAATGTTAATTTAATTTGTTGTTAAATTTCATATCTGCTAAGCCTTCTTGTCACAGTCATGACGTGCAGCTGTCGACGATTTCTGTTTTGTGCTTGTGATTAGAGATCTCTTTGTTATTATTACTATTTTTTTTCTTAATTATTAGAGCTAATTAGTTTCTTGTATGCATGTGTTTCTGTGACATATAAATCAATTTTTCTTTCTTTCTAATATGATTGGCGGTAGTTTTGAGCTACTGGAGCTACATAACAACAACCATTGCGATTTAACTGTAAGTGGTATTTATGAAACTTAAGGTACCTGCCCTAAGTTTGATTATTTAAGTACGACCAAAACAGATTCTAACCGGAATGCAAAAAGTTAAAATCCACTGGTGAAATTGAGCCTACCAGTAACTGCTCCTTCTAACGGTGTCATTAATAATTGTTTAATGGAATGGTGATGATGTTGATGATCAATATACGCATAAACAATTAGGTACATTTGCACGTAGGCAGGTACCTACTGCTTGCCATTTTCTAGACATAATTCCTCAATTAATTTTATGACCACAACGAGTTATACTCCCAAGCTTATCACAATAAAACTCAGCTTAAACCCACAAGTTACTATTCTAAGTGGTTTCCATTTGTTATACATTCTGCACAGCTCCACGCCAGCTACGCAAAACTTCTTTGATTACACTTTAAACAACATCGCCTTCAAAACTTAACTACTTAGTATCTAACAGAATTCTAAAACTATTCCAACTTGAATACATCTCCAATTAACAATGACAACGTTGGTTTAAGGAATTTGTGTAATTTAATACTTACATGGTTTTGTGTACAAAATGACTTTAAGTTACACAAGCTTTTGTTAAAGAGTTTGTTTGGATACAAGTTACCACTAAGCCAAGCAGCTTTGATGGATTTTGGTTTGAAGACTATTACAATTTTAACTTAAAAGGTTGAAATAATAATATAATGTTGGTGCGTGCATAGACAGGAAAGAGAGGACGAGATAGAGCCACTTCCACTTCAGGCCTCTACAGTTATAAAAACCAGTTATGACTATCACACAAGCTCATAGAAAACTTTTCAAACTACCTAAATATTGTGCCTCATCCTAGGATAGTGTTAATAATGACCATAGCATAATCAGCCTATATTGTTCCCACTACTGGGACACTGGCCTCCTCTCTGCGAGAGGGAGTGGGCCGCGATACACCACGCGGGCCCAGTGCGGGTTGGAGGATGTCACGTGTCTTCGAATTTTGGTTCTAGGACATGCCGGTTTCCTCACGATGTTTTCTTTCGCCGTTTTGAGAGCAGTGGTGATGAAATAATTAACACATAGTCAAAGTCAAAGCATTTAGGTATTTCAAGTAGGCACATAAAAGGCACTTTTGAACGTTAAAATTAATTTACATTAATACTTACACACAATAATAATTAACATAGAATTGTTTCTAGTCGCCCCTTCCAAAAGGTAGTTTTGTATGGAGAAGAATGGGCAAGAAACTCCACCGTTACCCTTTTAAAATGTGTTACAATATTTTGCATATATAAATATATAATTATATGTGAAGACGATGCACCTATAATAAAATTACCCTACCACAATAGGTAAAAATAATTTAAAAATGTAGCAATGACAAATAAGTTAATTATATGATAGATACATGGTGCTTACAAATTTACAAACATTGAAAAAGTACACGATTTTCCAAATTATATAAACAAGTAATATGTCAGTGTATGAGTTAAAGTTATCACAGAAATGTAAATCAATTTCATAAAAATAATAAACTAAACAATTTAAGTTACAACAAGTATGATTTTGTTTAGACCCTAGATTGTCCTATGGAGCTGGACTAGCATGTTTCCAAGCATTCCTATATTGGATATAATGTTCTAACTTGTAATATGCTTGTTTACAAAGTTAACTTTATATGTGAGTTTTAAATTGTCTTTCATTTAATTGCAATATATGACAAGGTATTTTGTTGTTACATTGAACACAGTACCCCATAAAAGATGTATGTACTTTAGCTTTACACAAACTAAACTTTACACAAAGTAAAGAGCCTGCTTGTGTTCGAACCCACAACCTACAACACGTAATTCGCGGCCGTTACCACTGGGCCACCACTGTTCTGCAATGACAATGACCTTAAAAACAAATAATTTTGGTTTAAACCTATGGCAAGGAACAAGTCCCTAATCCGTAGGTCCCAATTGCAATTTATTAATAATTAGAAAAATACCCTATCGTTAGACCAAAATCAAAATGTGGACGAATGGAGAAGGAGAAGAAGGCCAAAGAAAATATGGATTCTGTGAGGAATTACAAAAAAAGGGAGTGAGGGATGGGGTGAAGATTGACAGGAGAGGAAGGACGAAGTAAATATGTTGCGCTAACCCGAAGTAAAATGGAACAAGTGCAGTAAGATGGTTAGACCAAAATCCGTATCCAACATGCTAAGACAATACCAAAGTATAAATTCCATAACACAGTTACAGGATACAGGGTCTACAGAATAACACAATGACATAAATCGGACAACTAATTACGATTGTCTAGATCAGATGGCAGAGTTACCGTCTTATGAGATTCCAATGTCCACGTTATTAAACGAGGCTACTTTAGTGAATGACAATATTCTGCTTCGCCGTGAAGTAGTCATGACACCAAGAAAAAAAGTACATAATTATATAACCTTAAAAAAAAATTGGTGATGCTCAGCTTTCAACCCACAACCTTTAACAAGACGCGATCGGCAATTGTTAATTCAAAAAAAAAAAAAATAGGTGGCGAAAATACTAAAGAATGAAAACCGTAACACACAAAAACGTTCCACGATTACAAATTTGAAAAAAAAAACCTCTTTGATTGGACCAAAAGCCATACCCAGCTTACTATAAAAAGTCTACAGAATTAAAACCCTAATCCACTTAGCACTACAGGATAAATCGGACAAGTAATTACGATTGTCTAGATCAGATGGCAGAGTTACCGACTTATGAGAGTCCAATGTCCACATTATTAAACGAGGCTTAGTGTTGCGCGCGGCGCCGGCGGCACTACCAGTCTTGTGTTGGGGCACATATGGGTGAATAGGATAACTAACTTAGGTATTGATATATTTTTCACCTAAATGCTTTTGAAGGCAAGCATTTTGAACATTATATGTGCGTCCAGACAGTACGAGGCACGTGCTTCGTATGGTGAGCGCATGTGAGGTATGCCGCATAAATGTAAAATAATGCACTTGCGGCGCATGCGTCCCATTGCCTGGACGCACACATAAAGGCAGCTTTTGTAAATCACGAGGTTTGCAGGAACGTAACGTCAAAAAAGTTTTGTTTCCTAGAAGTTTTTAGTTTTTGGGATTTTGACAGTGCTCAAAATAGCTAAAGTGATCTTGGTTATATCGCATAACTTTACTAACTCAAAGTCAAATACAATTCGAGACATTAATCGTTTAAAAAAAATCACAAGCCAATTCAAGTAATTCTCCATCATTTACATCCGCATACACGTTGTCTATGGCTCAAATATACAAAAACACTCATGTACTTAAAGTTCAAAACAAAACGATGACAGTTTTCATTTACGAAAAATCGTCTACTGATTTTTCGGAGCGTTCCATCCTCTGCCTCCGTATGACTCAGCATATAGCTCGGGAACTCGCTGACGGGCAACATGCCCCTTTGTGCTACATACTCTACACAACTTATATAGCCCACTCTATTAAACTTTACCATGGCCCGGATATTTTTAGATAAAAATATTATTTCGAATTAGAGGGATTTTCTTCTTTAAATGGAGGACGAAGTTTCAATTGAGATGTGGGTAGTTGTTTGGGGGAATGATCAAAGGGAAGAAATAACCACACGTTGCAGCTTCAATAACAGCATTGGAAAATTACATTTAGTTGGAATGTTTTTCACTTTGAGTACCAAATTATTGTGACCGGCCATACTATGACTGACTATTTGATTATTAGGCATAGGTTAAACCGCAAATCGCAACACATACACGAAAAACATTTTGGAAAACGAAGCCTTTTGTCAAAAAATAATGTATTAAGTAAAGAAAATAAAACTTCACCAGTATCATAACTCTCCACATGCAATTTGAACATCGCCATCGTCACAAATCGAAACCCTCTTTGAATCTGTCTCAACGCATTGAGTTAAAACACTTCACAATTCAGAAATATTGTAAAAGTCACGTCCCAATATTACAGTAACCCCTTTCTTTCAATCGAGTCTCAGGACTTTTGTGAAAATATAAATTATTCATATTCGATTACCCGAAGTCGCTTCGATCAATGTATGTGGAACCAAATCTTTTTCGTTTTCCATGAAACGTTTTCTCTGCCTATTTTTCAACTTCTTCTTTGTTGAAACAATTGTTTTTGCTCTCATTAGTCACTCACATGTCCATTAGGTTGGTTTTTGCTTTAACTCCTAACTACCTACAATGTCTATAACTGTTTGTATATAGATGGCCGTTTAAAACCCATTCGATTGGTGGTCGATGTTGAATATAACAGGTTCGAATCCCGGTAGGCGCTTTACTTTGAGTAAATTATTTCATCATCACTGCTCTCAAAACGGTGAAGGAAAGCATCGTGAGGATATCGGCAGGTCCTAGAACCAAAAATTCGAAGACGTGACATCTACCAACCAGCACTGTGCCTACTACGTGGTGAATCACGGCCCACTCCCTCTCACCGAGAGGAGGCCTGTGTCCCAGCTGCGGGAACATCATAGGTGATTATGGGTATATCAGACACCGGTGCCTCATTGCAGATCTAGTCTGGTAAAACCTGATTTAGATTTCAGGAGCCTTTTATACTCGTATATAGCAGTTTACCACAAGTGTTAACATTATCGACCTCTTTATTGTCATTCTGCATACAAAATGCGTCTACTCAAAATCACCGCGGTTGGTTAGTCAATTAGATCCAGATTACTTCAGTGTTTCCTTTGCCATAAGATAGCATTGATGGATAATCTCTTACCGCTCTTACCGGCTTACTGAGGCATGGAGGGGGTCTCGATATGTAATGGAAGGTCACCCATCCACGGACTGACCTCGACAGGCCTAATTAATGGCAATACCTTAATAAATTGGGGGCCTTTTCATAACCATTTATTTCACTATTACAGTATATATGGATTTCATTTTTGGATATTTATATTTATTGACTATTTGATTAATACTGTGACTGAAGGAAAACGCAATTGGGTTAAATTTCCGCGATAAAATTATATTCCGATAAAGCATCTACTTTTTTAATTATTTTTCTTTAATTCTAAAATCCCAAGTAATTTCATTGCAAAATTGCATTCAAAATGTGCGTTTTAGGTAGGTAATTCAAAACTCTGGCTGAAAGTATTTTTGATACATAGCTTAATTTATTTTTAAGCAATTTTTATTCTGTTTTGCGCTTACGTTGTTTTATTTTGGTTCCATTGCGCATTGTTGCGCTCTGTTTTTTCGCATGTGGAAGTAATTGACTCTGTCACTTTCTCATGCCCACCCCTCGAGCTATGATTTATTTTTTACGTGTCACCATAACCTTCGATCGACCTGATCACTTAGCCAAAATAAGTTATTTAGAAAATATTGCCGATCTTAAAAAAACCTATTCGTACCAACACCGAAGTCAAACAACGTCCATCACTGCCAATACAAGTTGTTCAACAAAGTTGTTAACAATTCAAGAGGAATCTACTTTCTTTCCGCAGATTACGATGCAGCAGGCGTAGCATGACGCTTTTTATTTCTACGAACAATAGACATAGCTTTTTCTATACAAAGTGACATTTCGTTTCTTTATTTTTGACATCGCACCATAAAAATCCTTCTACAATCTGTCATTTTGCATTTTGTCTTTCATTTCTAACGATCTTTGTCTAGGTCTTTTTATATGTAGACTTTTTCGGAAGAAAGTTTTCTATCCTTACTGTCAAAATCACACTGACAACTGATATTTGTCTAAGGTAGTGAAGACAATTTGATTTTGGAATCGCCAGTAGAAAACTTTCTAGAGCGAATTTCGTAAAAAGTGCAGTTGACTTTTTCAACTTTGCTGCCGTCGTACTGTCTACACGGAACGTCATTTTTGTCTACTCTTCCGTCGACAATACGGTGCTCATGCTACGCCTGCTGCTTGCAATTTTATTACACCTTAAGAGAATAAACAAAATCTACTTGCCTCGTCCAATCCGTCGCGTTTTCTTTTACATCGCGCTGTGGCCATGAAGTTGGAGTGGCAGCTTGTCATGAAAAGTTAACTTAATTTATTTTATGTCAGTTATGTAGAATAGGTATGTAGATTTCTCACTATTTTAGGGGAGAAGGGTTCGTGGGACGCGACTTGGAGCGTACAGACGTTTGGAAAAAAGTCTCTCGTGATCGTAATTGTATTGTAGGATTTTTTTTTATTCTGTTTTATGCTTATGTTCAAAGAAATCATTATTATTTGTTACTGAGTTGTACCTATTGTATTGGTGCTAAAAGTGACAGTCAAATGGGTCAAAACTAGCATGGAGAAAAAACAGACGCAAAATCCAAAAAGCGTGTCCAATATGAATCAAAAACCCCGATTCCTCTTTATACAATATTACCGATCCTACAGACAAGTGCGACGCGACAGCGCAACGTGACTCTAGTAGTCCATTTTTTATGAAAACTTATGGTAATTGTTCTACCAGAATTACGTCGCGCCTGTCTCAAGCTCAAACCTTAGGGTTTGTACAAACACTTTTACACGTCAAACATAAATTGTTTTTAAACTAGATGAGGGCGGCGTTTCCTATATGACTACTCGGAGAAGAAAGGCCGAAACAAACTCAGAGGTCACAGTCTCTTTTAAAGTCCAGACAAAATCTTGGTCAGACCATGTGAAGGCTACGTAAATCGGTATCTAAAATGGTCTTTTGAGGAAAGAACCACACAGTTTGAGTGGACCTGTCCAGTCAGTGCACGCATATTAAATTTATTAAAAATATTAGCCAGCCAGCCAGGTTAGCAGCTCAGCTGCTTACCTAACGTACTTAACAAAAAATCATTGCCTTTCACACAACAAAGGCTAAACGCAGTTCTCCCAGCCTGAGTTTAAAGCGATCTTTACAGAGATGCCAGTCACTATCTCCGCTTTTGTACAGAGGCTATTCAACGTCGGCGGGTGAAGCGCGGAATTGGACAGCCAAACCCAATTACCGTGCAACGTCCGCGCTACAGTTTTAATTTATGCACTGGTCCTTTGAAAAACGTGCCCCTTGCTAATACAATAGCTTCTAGCTTGTTCGTATTTATTGTAGAAGGACGTAGATGAGGTTGTTATAGATCAGAAAGGGATGAAGAGAGAAAGATGAATTTATTCAAGCGTCTAAATCAACTACATATGTACTTTATACCCGCCCTGTCACTTACCAAACAAGCTTTAATAATAGACTGGTGAACTATTCCAAGACTTTAAAGGTCGAAAATATCCATATAAAGCTAAATCTCAGCCACTAACAAACGATAGCAAAGTATCTTCTTGAGGGAAAGTTACTAACTCGCCGGCAATATCAATGCTTCTAGTCCGAGGAATTAAACGAAAAATTACCTGTTCGGTTTGATCTCTTTTAACT
Source organism: Brachylomia viminalis (assembly GCA_937001585.2). Lineage (NCBI taxonomy): Eukaryota > Metazoa > Arthropoda > Insecta > Lepidoptera > Noctuidae > Brachylomia > Brachylomia viminalis. The sequence goes on along the minus strand of OW443302.2, from coordinate 2,807,863 downwards.
AACTACACTTGGGACCAAATAAATCGGGCCACTTCCTTTTTTCACGTATAATGGTTAATATTTTTGGTATTATGGAACGTATCAATTCAAAACCTATATCGCCTATGAGGTTATTTAATAACCTTTACAATGAGGGTAATTATTGAATGATAACCAAAAAAAAAAATTATGATAAAGTATTGGTCCTGAAAGAAAAACGGTAATTTTGATAGAAAATTGTAGGGTTAAAACCGTCAAGTTTTTTTTTTTTAACCAAACTATATAAATAAATAATAATAAAACAAAACCCCTAATTAACCTTTTCATAATGGAGTACAATCAAAATGTTATAAGCAAATTAAATGCGATAATTTTAGTCAACCCTTTAAACTTTAATTTAAAAGTTATTTAAAAGTTGTAACGAACTACCCTAATTATAAAGGTTAATAAATAAACTTTAAGGCGGTATATGTTTCGAATTGATGCGTTCCATAGTACCAGAAATAATAACCATTATACGTGGAAAAAAGGAAGTGGCTCGATTTATTTGCTCCCAAGTGTATAAGACCCTATAATGATGTGAGATTAATTCAAATACAACTAGTTTTTATGGAGTGAAAAACTCAATACAAAAATAAAATCTGCAGAAAACCTTAATTTTTTATCTTTCCACTACATAATAGGAGCATAGCTAAAGTGCCTAGGTTCAATGCATTGAATATGACTGAACGAGACCCGAATCATTCGTTCGCGAGTGAAGAAAGACCCGTGACTACACACGGTCACGTAGCTTGTCGAGCCAGCGATGAGCTTGTAAAAGCGTTCGTGCGTCACAGATCATACAGATTGCTGGCAGAGTTCCATTTTCGAATATGATTCGTTTTTAAATTATCTGTGAACGTTTTGTCGTGACTTAGGAATTTTCTTGTTCAGTGAATCAGGAGAATGGCAAGCAACCGTCATAATGGTAGAATCAAGTTGCGATTACGATTTCGTCTTCTTTGCAGTATTGTGCTCTCACATGAAGATCTATTTTATTTTTTCAAATGTTCTATGCTGTATTTCTTGCATAAATCATTTTTAAAGAGGACTTCATTCCTACTACTTCCTACTTTAAAATTAAGATTTAAATGTTTTAAATTGAATGCCTTTGGATGCAGTGTGCAGAGTTAGGAAAATTTTTACTTACTATCTAACTAAAATTCTCAGGAACCTTTGAGATTATCTCGTCTTTGGTCCTTCCCTCTTATGTATAGATATGAGTGATCAATGTAATCAGCATAATCAATTTAAAAAAAAACTAAACCAGAATATCCCGGAAGTGGCTAAAGTAATATAATTATCCACAATGCATATTATATATCCCACAGACCGGTATACCAAACCAGAGCCAAAAAGAGCCAGTCAATAAAACACTAAATTTAAAACACAACATTTTTATGCAAACTTTTGCTTACAAACTTTGTTTTTGGCAAGCAGTCTTGGCGTTTCAAAGTTGTACGTCCATCTCAGCCGTGGATCGCAGCTGGTCCAACTTGAAACCCACGGGTGCTTGATCCAGCCTCTCTTTTTTAATTAATACCACTTCGAACAGAGAACCGAAAGAATGCTTCAAGTCATTAAAAGTTTTAATAGCATTTGACTTCGAGTTGCAAGGATGGTAACAAATTTTAGTCGAAAACTTTTTTGGTTTTTGAAACTGTAAGAAATAGTTTGTGCGGCTCGAGTTTTTTAGAATGGAAAAGTGTTGGCTTGAGAAGGGTTGGAGTTGGAGTTTGGGGAAATATGGTGATTGTGTGTTTGAGCTATGCCGTACGAATGGGCTGGTAAACCTTTCTCGTTACTTTTGTGTTTACAAAAGTTTTATTAGACTCTAAGTAATGTTTATGGTCGGGCAGGCGAAGTACAAAACATTAGGAATACATAAATATTTTCCTGCGGCCTTTCCTCAAGAGATTTTGTTATAGCTTACACTTTTGTAAGAACTAATAAGTGATCGTAGCTTTTATTTTCCCTTGAAAAGCTATACAAACAAAAATCGAATCGTAATTAACCTGAATATCCCTAATACACACACCAACATAATCTCAAACACGCAAACAAACAGTCCACCAACTCAGCAATTATTACAAAATCCCCAATTTAAACCGTGTTGTACACCCGGACATCTGTAAAAACATAATTCTGTGTAAGGTCTTACATAGATAGCCAGCACCCTTTAAATCGAAAACCAATTACGGAAAAACTGTACATAAATACAGCCGAGCATTGTCCGGACGTGTCTATGTATACGCATATAGAAACGGTAAATGCGACAACAGGGAACTGTGGCAACTGGAAAGGGTAGACTGTTTCAATTTGAAGAGAATTATAAAAATGTTACCAATATTCTAGGAAACTTGTAGGTGTTGACAGTTGATATTGTCAGAGTTTTATTAAATACGTATAGCGACAAAATATACTTTCTGAGAAGATTTTGACTCAAGACTAGGATGAAGCAAAGCACACAAAAGATGCAGGACTGCAGGACGATACTTTTTCCCTTGGATCAAAAGTTTCTGGGTTGAGCCTTCTAATAAAATGTTCTTCAGCTGGTCATCTACTGTACAACTAGGGGACGATGACTTGGCTAAGGTAAAAAGCCTTCAGGCTATGTAGAGAAACTATCTTCATAAGGTGAGATTAGCCTAGGATCGGGATACACATCATAACACAATCAGCCTATAATGTTCCCACGGCTAGGACACCGCTCTCCTCTTTCTGTGATAATAAGTGAGCCGAATTCTACCACGTGGGCCCTGTGCGGGTTGGTAGATGTCACATATCTTGGAATTTTTCGTTTTTTTTTTATTCAGGGGGCCAACTCCCTAGCTGTGGTGGCCCAGTAGGTAGCGGCCACTACTTACGAGTTACAGGTCGTAGGTTTGAACACAGACAGGCGCTTTACTTTGTGTAAATTATTTCATCACCACTGCTCTCAAAACGGTGAAGGAAAACATCGTGAGGAAACGTGTCTTTAATTTTTTTGGTTCTAGGACATGCCATCCTAGAACCAAAAAAAATTAAGACATATGCCATCTACCAACCCGCACTGGGTCTGCGTGGTGGATTACAGCCCACTCCCTCTCACAGAGAGGATGTCTGTGTCCCAGCAGTGGGAACATAACAGGCTGATTATGCTACTCCCTAAGCACGATGTCCGTCGTTTCGGCCGAAGTTACGGACGTTTCCTACTCCGTATCACTTACGGGCATAAGATTAGTTCGAGGCCCGAAATAAAAATAATTGTCAAAACGTTTTGACAGTTCCTTACTCCCGGTGCGTTTTTGCCCGTCCGGAAAAGTTAATTAATCGGGGGGGTTCACTTTTAAGTATCGAACTACTTTCACACGGGCCCGTATCCTCGTTGACGTACTTAGAGAGTAGGCCCTGGATTGGGTTAAATGATAAATTATTTTATTTTTGTAAGTAGGTTTGTACAAACACTTTTACACGTCAATCATATTTTTTTTAAACTAGATGAGGTCGGCTTTTCCTATCTGACTAAATGTTCTGATAAACGGCATGCAATTCAAAAGGCGTATGTCCAAAATTAGCAAGGCATAGTAGTAGAGAGTGCCTAATGTTAGCCCAAAATCCTTCCTAGTCCACTACCCCATCCATAGAGCTCTATACCAGCAGATAGCACGTTTAATTAACACAAGTGACAGGGCGATGTGAGCCGACGCACCGACTGGCACATAATATACTGAAATAACAATACGTCGCTACGTACTCGTAGTGCGGATTATAAATGGGTTTGATTTAAGCACGTTGGTTTGGAATGCAGAGAGATCTTCGTTTGTTTGTTTGGATGAGGTCACGTGTTGATGTGAAAAGATGAATTAAGGGCAATCAATCTTAAGGTGAAATCAATCTTAACACTGGGCCCCAAAGAAAGCGGGTCGGTAACAAAACCCTCAATAACTTCCAAAATATTGGAGCTAGCTTTGTGAAATAAAGACTCGATACAAAATTCTTTATTGCATTCCACAATGTAGGCTTAGGTGGTAAATATTTGCCAAAAGAAACAATTATGGACCCTGTCGGGCACAGCAAAAGAAGGATATGTGGAGAAGAGGACTTATCATTTACATAACTTATAATGTAACTTATTTTCAACACATTTTTACAAAATAATTATTTTTTAAATAATAATAATTTAACATTTAGCTTACGAGTATTATATAACGTGCTATAAAAATATCTGCCACGGCTGCAATGGGAGACAGTATTGTGTTTATAGATTACAAAAGTAAAGATAAATTATTGATTATTTGTCATATTTTTTTTCATACAAAAATAATTACGTATAAATTTGAATTGATTTCTTAGCATAAAACCATCCCGTAGACTTATAAGCTGTTGCCGCACCGCACCGAATTCATTCAAAAACGCCGGCGACGACATGCATAAACTGTTGCCATTCTGATCGGCCCCGCGCGCCCCTACCCTCACCCGCACTACCCCATTCGTCGCACGCGCCAGCCGACGCGACCGCCCGCTCGCCAGTCGCCCCCCGCGCGCCCCCACGCTCACCCGCACTACCCCGTTCGTCGCACGCGCCAGCCGACCGTCCGCTCGCCAGTCGCCATCAGCGTACGGGACTTTTTAAACGGTGTGTGGTACGGCGGTGAAAAGTGGATAGGCCGAGGAGGGCCAGTGCCGTGGCCTCCTCGCTCACGGGTTTAACCCCTCTAGACTTTTTTTTGTGGGGTCGTGTAAAGGACCTTGTGTACGGCCAAACCGGACATGACATTAGAAGTGTGGAAGAACTAAAAAGGCGCATCAAACGCGCATTTAGGCAAGTTAAAAGTGAAACGGACACATTAGATAAAGTGAAGAGACATGTACGTAAGCGTGCCTACATTTGTGTGCAACGCGAAGGCGGACTTGTGCAACAGTTTTGTAGATAAGTAGGTAGGGAGTGTGTAAATAACTGTAAATACAGTGCAATTGTTGTAAATAAGATGATTAACTTTTAAACACGCCAAGTTACTGTAATTTATCGTTATTTGATATTAATCTAAGTACCTATTGTTGGGGCCCTCAGCACCAGCGGGGTGCCTTACGACCACAACAACAACAACAACCTATTGTTTAAAAATAATAAGAAAAAAATTGCGATTCTTACACTAACTTGACAGTCCAAAGCCTGTTTTAAGTATGATGGGAAGTTTATCATCATAGTTACGTCAGTTTTTTGGAAGAATGCGGTAGCTGGTAAGTAATTGCACTTTTAAAACACTTGGCGTATTATTGCGTACCTAGTAGATTAGGTAGTGACGAACTAGTCAGCTGATATCAGTTTTCATTCAAAGAACAGATGGAAAGAGATAGCAGTTGTTTTCATTGACGAAGCGACCCATCGCGCGTAATTTGTGAACCACATTATGCAGAGTAGAGTCAATGTTATTTTAACTACTTTATTTTCTCAAATTGAATTAACTGTTCCGGGGTACGAAATTTCTTCACTATTGTAATCTATAAACACAATACTACCTCCCATTAAAGCCGTGGCAGATATTTTTATAGCACCTTATATACTTATGTGTTCTAAGGGTTTATCATTTAAATATTCGTTGACACTTTAATAACATTTGCTTTTAACTTTTTTAATTTGTTCGTGAATAGATGTATTTTTTTTTCTTCTCTTATATAATCGAGTAACATATTGTAAAGGGGAATGCCTAAAAGATGCTTGAAATGGACAGACACTACTAATAGTCCTTAATTCTATTTAGAAGAAAATATGTATATTTAAATAATTCTCAAGTTTGTAAACCTAGGGTGAAAATATCACGATCACTAAAATATTCATCGTGATATCCGTCTAATCCATTATTATTTTTTTGTTGGAGGATTTGTTGCATTTTAACCCTACTATGACGTCCTGCAAGGAATACGTCGAGTTACCAGTAACCCTGTATAAACAAGGAAGAGTTACAATATTCAGATTTACGAAATGGGGTTCGGGAAATCTATTTGTTGTATATTTACTAAGATACGGATAAACTTCTTTTGGACCGTGAACAGTGCAAGTGCGTCTGTACTGTATCCCCACATTATTATGCCGTAGCTAAGCCACGCGTAACCATAGGCGTAGTATGTAACGAGGGCAGTCTGTAAATTTGTGGATTTTTTAACTTCACGAAAAGCGTATTAAAATTTTGAAAGTTTCGATTTTATTTTTTGTACGTGTGGCTTCCAATTTATATTCTTGTCTATGGTTATGCCTAGTAATGTGAATTCATTTACTGTTTATATTATATGATTTTTAAAGGGAAAAAAATACATTTAGAGGATTTTTTTGGTGGGGATGGAAAGTTATGAGTTTAGTCTTTGCAAAGTTGATTTCGAGATTGTGTTCGTTCATCCAGGTTATTATTTTGATAAATATTTCATTAAGGGTACTGTTTAGGTTTATGTTGTCATGACATTGCGTGAGAATGGAGATGGCGTCCGCGAACAAAACGCACGGTCCGGATTCTGCTATTCATTTTGGGAAATCATTGATGTAAATGTGAAATAAAAGACATCCAATAACACTTCCTTGTGGTATTGATGCGTTAATCACCTTTCTGTTAGACCGAAACTTTTAAAGTTCGTTTATACTGTTATTGAAGTATTCTATTTCTACTAGCTGTGATGTATTTTCTGAATAACATTTAAACCATTCATTTGCCTTGCCGCGGATGCCTAATCTATAAAGTTTATTTAATAAAATACCATATTGAACCTTATCATAAGCTTTAGTCATATCAAGCATTAATCCTACTGCGTATTTCTTATTATTTATTATGCTTAGGGCTTCCTGTATAAATTTACAGACTGCGAATGCTGTTGACCGATTTTTACGAAAGCCATTTTGACATTCGTCAAATATTTTATATTTTTCGCAGAAAGTGTACACGCGATTGCACGTTGCCTTCTCGGAAATCTTTGAAGCTGTAGGAAGTATAGCTATTAGACGGTAATTACTTGGCTCTGTTTTGTAATTTTTCTTATGTAATGGTTTTACCAATGTTATTTTCAGCCGATCGGGGAACACGCCTTCTTCAAAAGACTGGTTTAGTAACTTAATAAACGGTAATGTAAACTCATCAGCGCATTGTCTGAATAAACAGGGTGGAAGTTCGTCTATTCCGTGACTTTTTTTTAATTTTTTTACTGTTTTTAGCATATTATTAGTATTTTCGGTATGTGAAAGCACTGGTATACTTTTGAACATATCATTTGCTCGTATAGGACTTCCCTCACCAATGGATGCAAAAAAGTTGTTAAACATGTTGGCTTTGGCTTTCTTACTTTGGCTCCGATGTTGTTTTATTGATACTTGTTTGTAGTTTTATGTTAAATTTGCCTTTTTATTGTTTTATTTGTTCGCTCGTTTATAATATTCTACATTGTTTTTACTTTATTATTAGATTTTTTTATTCTGTCAATATATTGCAGTTTCTTTGCTCATATTTTTTTTAATATATACAATACTGTACAACTGTATTGTATACAATTTTATAGTGCTTAAACCTATGTCAAAAAGTTCAAGATTATAAAGTTTATTTTAAATAAGAGTGAGTTGTATTTTCACTAATTTTGAAAAATGTGCTACGTTTTCAAATATGTTTTTTTAACACATTTTAGTATTTTGTATTGCTACCACGAGCTGGTATACGGTTTGGTATGCTTTCCACCAGATTTCTGAACCGATGCTGCTGTATTCTTTTTTTTGACCTTGTGTGGATGTTGTCTCATATTATTTATGTATTTATTCCTCTATCAGTGTTCTTTCAGTTCACGAAGCGTGATTGGAGGGGAATTTGGCTGGCGTACACGTCGTCCCAGTTCGTCCCAGGCATGCTCGATGGGGTTCAACTCTGGGCTGCGTGCTGGCCACTCCATGCGTATGATAGCGACGTCTTCAAGGTAGCCAAATACTATCCAAGTACTAGCGTTATCTTGCATATACTCGTAAATAGCGTTCTCGCCCATATTTACTAAAAATGGGCCAACATACTCATTTAAGATTTAATTTACGTATCGTTTTGCAGTTAAAGTGCCATTCTCATTGCACGGTGCGGCTTTCGGAAGAAATTCCAGCCCGTACGTGTATGGAGCCTCCGCCGTTTGACACTTTCTTTTCAATGCAAGCTTGGTTATAGCGCTCTCCTGGTCATCTGTAGAATCTTTGCCTTCCATCGTGCTTGAAAAGCATGAACCTCGACTCGTCCGAAAACATAACTCTTGACCAGACCTCCAGAGTCAAATTCATTTGTTCTCTAGCATAACTCAGCCTTGAATTTCGATGCTGCCTTTCAAGTTTTGGACCATTTGCAGGTCTAAATGGCTTCAAGTTGGCTTCAGCAAGACGCGTACACGTGCCCGGATTGCTCCCTCCAGCACGTCGAAGGTGATTTTTGACTTCAACAGCCGTTTGAAATCGATTTCTCAACATTATTGACACCACACCCCGCGCTGTTGTGCTCCGTGTTCGGCCTATTGTTGGTCTGCGAATATTGGATCCAGTCTTTTCAAATCTCTGGAGCACTCTTTGAACGGTTGATAGCGACACACCAACAGTTCTCGCTGTATAACGCTGAATGCGCCCGTCTTCAAGCATTGTCAGAATTCTGGGGTGAGTGGCATGTTTTCAATTGAATTTGATCAGAATAATGAATTTCTGCACAAGAAATGCTATATTTATAAACAGAAACAAAAGTAAAACAAATGGTTTCACAGTTGTTAAAACTTTAAAAATCGTCTTTATTTTTTATTAATGGTTTTTAATACAATCACCAAAAATAAATAAAAATGTTTTACTTCTTTCTATATTTGTAATGAAATACCCTTTAACTAAGTCTTTATTTTATAATAGTTTCAAAAATATTTAATAGTTATCGCATTTTTTTAAACCGACCCGATTTTTTAGCGGCAGTGTATTAAAACTTTTTAAGAAATATCAATCTGAAACAGATATTAGGTATTTATAGTTACGAATTAATACAAACACTTTTAGAAACAATTATTTGTCTTAAAAATATAGGCAATAAGAAGGTAATGAAACATTGAAACCACAGGAAGCTACACTAAAAAATGCAGAACAAAATGAATACCAAAGACCAAAATTCGACAAGACAAAGCGTAACCTCATAAAATACCATGCAGTATTCTCATTGTCCTAGAACCTTTAAACGAAATGGAATACAACGATATATTATGCTCGCCACCCATAGTGAGAATCCAATCCACCTCCAGTAATTACCCAGAACAACAACATGCCCAGAAGATGCTTTTGGATCCCCGTTTTTTAATGGAATAGAATCACATCGACACATGGCAAAAACAATGGACAAAAGTGTGTACTCTTTATGGGAAACTCTAAAACCTTCCCTCCAACACTGTAAGTAGAAGATTTATTCACAAATTAGCCGAAATAATAGAACACCTTGTTAAATCAGACCATCCTTCTGAACGCCTTTTGATTTACATTGCCGTCATGCTACAAAGAGAAACGCATATTAAACAAGTAAAAGATATGACAAGCTAGTGAGCTTGTGAGCCATCAAGTGTGACCAACGCCAAAATTGATGGGCTTAAGAAAACTACGATATAATGATAAGCGAGGCTATCAAAACTAGACCACCCTCTCCGTAACACCTACAACAGAACAAAAAATGTATTGATAAAATTGAATAAGTCATTCATGCGTCTCATACAGCGACGAAATTGAAAAAAGATACAAGCAAAATCCTTAATCCTGAAGACTAAATTAAAGTAACGGGATTGACTCCACTGCTAGAAGTAGACATAACTAGAGACCACGCGAAATTAGATGCTAGGAAATTACATGGCAGTGGAGGTCCAACAGGCACCACTTCAGAAAATTGGAAAGTATACTTATTACGATTTGGAGAAGCAAGCCTGAATTTAAGGATTGCTGTGGCATAATTAACAATGCATTTAAATAACAATGTTGTACCATGGAACCAAATAACAACTACTGGTAGTTGGTACCTACAATATCAAGTCGAGTCATAGCCCTAGACAAATGCCCAGGTGTGAGACCAATTGGCATTGGCGAATTAGGCAAGAAAATTCTATGAACAGACAGTTAGCTCTCAGGCAAGCAAGAATATACTGGCCACATTGCGCTCGCTCCATATATAACTTGTAATACGTGATTCCGATATGAGATTTTATAGCAAAGAAGGAGTAACCTGGATGCCCTTGCAACATTAACCATAATAAACAAACTAAAACAGAACAAGCAACTACCCAATGCTGGTATACAGATGGCAATTCTACCCAAGCCTACGTCAATGGTGGGATAAAATGAGTAAAATAGGCCCAGCATATGGTTACTTTCCTCGAGACAAAAAATCATACCTAATCATTTCCGAGAACGACAAAAAAACAGCACAACATATTTTTAGGGGTTAACGTAACCATCATAACTGGATCACGCTTCCTTGGTAGATATATTGGCGAAGGAAATAAAACTTAGTAAGCAAGAAAATAAAAAACTGGCAATCTACAATAGAAAAACTTTCACTCGTCTATAAAAAAGGCTCACCCCAAGCTGCCTACACTGTCCTCACTAAAGCAGCTCAATTTCAATGGTAATTAATATTAAGAGTCGTATATAACGTAAACCAATTCTTCGAACCACTAACAAACACACTGCGTACCATTTTTTTACTTACCCTTCTAGGAGGCGATATCTCACCCTTGGAGTGTCTTATTCTCTCTACCCGTTCACAAAGGTGGTCTAACAATCTCCGCTTGATCAAAAATGACAAATAATAGGTCTTTACCCATGAAGTTGCCGTTTTACAATACTGGCCATTTGAAAAGTAATTTATGTATGGCTGGCGAAAAAATTTTTATTTTTTTTTCTTTAAATGAATTTTATTTTAAAAATTTGGAATTCTGTTTTAAAATTCAGTCATTTGTTTATTGATTAGTGTTTTGTTTTCACTACATGTATATTTTTCATCAAGGACACGATAAAAATACGACTAATTATGGAATACGAGTTCCGTCGCGGAAGCAATGAAGTACAAACGGGTCCTTCCATTAATTACGTGTACGGAGTGAACACTTCAAAGAACGCACGACTCCTTAATGGTTTGAAACACGGAGTTTAGTTTGAACGCTTCCGACATGGAAATTTTTATCTAAAAAATAAACCCTGTGGTCGCCCGAAAACTAAAGTCAACAACGACGAATTAATGACGATAGTGGTAGCTGACGATACTCAATCTACGGGTGAGTTAACAGTAGCTTTCAACGTTAGCATCAAAACAATATTGGTCCAATTGCGTCAAATTGGCAAGGTAAAAAAACTTGAGATAAGTGGGTGCCGCACGAACTGAATGATTGCCAGCGCGATGAACGCGTTGAGGTATGTCTTGCGTTGCTTAACAGACACAGACACGAAGGGATTTTGAACCGCATTGTCACTTGCGATGAAAAATGGATTATTTTTGATAACCGTAAGCAATCATCATGTTGTTTATGTTGTTCATGGCATACATTTTAACCAATAGCCAAGTTAGTTAGCCTTCGACGATGGAGGAGCCCTACCTAGACAAGACTGATGTGGAAGCGGCCGACGAACTGATAAAACGTCGATTGCTATAAATAGCGATGGATAAATGAGCTTGTTTTATTTGTTAATTAGTCAATTATTTGACAGTACTATATTTATAGATTATTTCAGTAAACACCTTGTTAAAAAAAATGCTGAATATCTTTCTATATAATAAAAATAAAATGCTGTTCGTTGGTAAGCGCAACATTTCAGAACGGCTGGATCGATTTGGCAATTTTTTGTGTTAAAATGTTTGTAACAGTACGAATCAGGTTGTTACGGAAAGAAATAATTGAAAAGTTACCGAGATAATGGAAAAATTCTGGTCAACTGAAAGTGAATTTTCTATGGGAATTTTGTTGGACAGAACAACGTCTGTCATGTCAGCCAGTTAGTGGTGAAAAGTCATGGCAAAACTGTAAAGACTATCCTGTGATAGCAGTACCTATCTACTCGTATCTATTTCGTGATTCCAGAAAATAGTACTTAACCTTAATATTTTCAATGCACAACTAACTGTCTGGCTGCGGCCACCTCTCCTCGCCGCTGATTTCGTGCGCGCAGCCTTTAAATGGGCAGCGACAGTCTAGAAACAGTGACGTTGGTACTGATGACCGGTCAGTCTCGACAGCGCTGAATTTTTTTTTTATGACGTTCCGTTTTCCATAGATTGACATTCGTAACAAGATGCATGCAGAGCTAACGAGTTCTCTGAATGTTACTTTAGATATTGAATTCTAAATGGTTATTGTAAATAAATAGTTCTAGTCCGTTAAGTAGGCAATAAAAGAGGTGCTTCAAGAGTTCATTATCGTTTTTGTTATATTGTTGATATTCATAATTACGCCGCGAACACGCTACTGCATTATTAAAAAACTTTTTTATTAATATGCAGCTATAGTGCCCCACATAATGATTTACAAGGAAAGAACAACTTTATATTACCAAACAAATTAACATAAAATAAAAAGAACGGAAAAATACATAAAATATAGAAGAATAATATAAAATACAGACGGCCATCCATATTCACTAACAAGGGAACGTGCATTACCATAATTTTACACCTACCTATACAGATACAAATCCATTTAACCTGTTTTATATTCCGCAAAAGTGCCCAGAAATGGCCAGAGGACTTAACGAGTGAATTAGAATTTTACATTGTAATGGTTGTTGCCCGTACAGAAGGGTGAAATAGGGGTAGAAAAGTGGGACGATGAAAAACGCGAACGTCAAGTGGCATCTCACCTAGGTGCGGCGCACACTTCAGAGCTTTGGACTAATTATCCAGTGCTGTGTACGCTTCGCAAGCGGCAATTTCACTAATTATTACATTCATTGAGAAACTGTGAAAATTAAACCGTATTTTTTGGTAGCGAGTAGTGATTTAAATGTTTTGTCACGAGTGTGAAACAGAAGTAAATTGGTTTTATACTTCTTTATTACAAATGCGCTTGTGTATGCATTTTGCTCGTTGGCTTGTGTACACAAGTACCTGTACCTGTACCAGTACCTGGCCTGTTGTAGCGACAGCGATGCAAATTGAATCCGTATTTTCACTTGAAAGTAAAAGCTTTTCGCTTACTGCAATTGCACTCATGACGTTAAATGGCTCAGTGGAGTTTCAGTTTCTAGTAGGTTCATCAAATTGTGATATATCTACATAAATTGATGAATCTACTGAAGAAATGTTCTGACGCTATCGTTGTAAATCATCACAGCCATCTCCTCTAGATAGATTAAAATGAATTTCAACTAAAATAGATAGACAGATCTTATCAAATGAAAAATACTTGCAAATAATTTCATTCATGGTACCTACTATGAATGAATACTATAATCAGAATAATAGATAAAATATACTTTGACCAAGCCAAAATCTAAAACTTCCATCAAAATGATAACTTGACAATATCCAAGAGCTAAATCAATTTAACTTCTTTCCAACTTATACATATTAAAATAATGACAGCAAACTTGAACACAATTGTGAGTCGTGACAATTCACAATGAAACTTTATTTGAATTTAAATAGTTTGGAGTCGTCAAGCGGGGATAAATGCGTGGATCTGAAGCTTCCAGGGGACTAGACTGGCGGTTGAAAAGCAGCCAAGAAACTTAATACGTTTAAATTCTTTGCATTATTATATTTTTATGTTTTTTTTTTCCGGAGGATAGTGCGTTGAGAATAGAAATGTACCTATGCTCTAAGGTAGGTTGGACGATTTCAATGTTTCTGTTTCAATTCCAACTTGTCGTACAAATGTATAAACTTTTATTGTTGCAATGTAGTTTGGTTATGATGAATAATTACTGAAGCGCAGGTTTAATGGAGCATTCAATCTCGCACAAACAGAAAAATAAAACTTAAAAGGAAAGTCTCGAAACAAACCAACACATTTAATTTGTAAGTCCCAAAATTCGTTTTAAATGAAAAATGTTAATCCAAATTAAAACGCGGAATTGGAACACATCAGCCGTAACCGAGTTTACCGGCTTCGGATGAGTAATATACCACGCTCGATGGCTTGCAGATTACGGACTATAAATTATTATGAAGCAATCAGTGTATAGCAAAAGTTTGGGTCTTGTTTTGTATCGGCGATGCGGAGACGATACGATGTGTTATGTTTCGTATTAAAAATGAGAACGTATGATTTTAAAAACGAATCGATTGATTCAGAAATATTTGTAAATCGCTGGAAAAATATTCTAGAAATTGAGAAAGCGAATAGTTAAAATGATGAATTAAATCATCGTTAGGTAATCTAGCTTCTTCGATAATATCTGAAGTCTTAAAGCCAACTCTGCTATGTACTTAACAACAGTTTTCTTTTCCTACGACCGACGGAAAAAACTTGCTTCCGTCTGTCCCAGAATATTTTTCTTATCTTACTTATATTATCATTTCAAAAGGCAGAAAAACATTCTCACATACACCGGAAACGACTTGACCACGATACAAGATCGCCATTCATAAAGGCTCTTGCTCACGAACCGTGAGCCGCCGTAGATTTATTGGTAATATAATTTTGATTGATCGATGCGATTTCAGCCACCAACTTGAGGTTTAAAGCGACGCACCGAGAGCTTAGCCGCGATCAATCTTAAACGGTGAACTAATAGGTTTAGCAGGTGACATAATACGTGTAACAGTTTAGTGCATCGGGCTCTATGAGTAAGGTTGCAAGTGGGCATGTTGGCATGGCTTTAGGATATGTATATACCTATGTGTATCTATTTTAGTGTATTGTATACATACTTATTATTTGCACCAACAACAGCCCCATTTTATGTCCAGGAAAATCTCTGTCCATTCCAAGGTTTCCTGGAAGAGATCGCAGAAAGCGATAAGGCCGCCCATTGTATATTAAGTAGTGTTCAGTTTAATTTTTATTGTTATGTTTTTTGTGGTGTACAATAAAGAAAATATAAATAAATAAGTGCTAGATTTTTCTTTAAATGGGACTTTACTTAAATATGGACACCTGTATTACTTTACATCATCGAGTAAGGTTGCAATTTAGCATGAACGTTTAAAAAGACGGACGTTGTGTTATTTTCAATTTGGGGGTTTATTAGATTAATTGCCTCGGTGGTTCAGTAATCGCTAGTGCTACTGCTAAGCATGAGGTCCTGGGTTCAATTTCCAGGTCGGGCAGTATTATTAGGTTTTTCTCATTAGCAGCCTGGAGTCTAGATTTGTGCCCGGTTGATGGCAATAGGCTCGCCCCCTATTACATAGCACTTAATCATAACTGTGGGTGACAAAATGTGGGTGTACCTACTATAGGTTCGCCTCTTCCAAACCCTTCGAGGATAAAAGGTTGATGTTATGTTATTATTTTTACGAACATTTATTTCAATTAAACCAATTACTTTAATTTTGTACTGTCAAGGAATTGGTCACTCAGAAAGATGTCCAACAAAATCATTATATCTCAAACGTAAAATTTCCCCTAAAATAGAGCCCACAAAGACAGTTAAACAGTAATTTATAAAGGCTGTATCAACGTAACAGCTGTGCGATATGACGGTGAGATTCATGTTTTATTCTTAATGTATTAATGTCGATACAGGTGACACAGATTCCCAATTTTGAATACATTTTGTTGATGATAATTGATTAAAATTAAGTAATTACACAGCTATTAGTATAAAAATGCCAGCCATTGTGGAGCTACGTTGGTAAACTTACTTTAAGGCTCCGTGCACATAAAAAACCCTCTTTTGTCAATTTCTTATCTAATTGTGACAAAGCTGGAAATAATTAAAACATTATGTCTGTGTGACTACAAAAGTACAGTTTTCATGGCGCTAAACCGTTCGTGTCAGTCACAGCACCTGTTAATAGTTTCATTACTTTTGCGCTCTCGAAAATATAGTCTTTTTTTACTTTGATTTACTAAATGAAAATATTGTTTAAAAATAAAATGAAATTTTAATTTTATTTTAAGATTATCTGAAGATTAATGTGTGAAAAAATACATTACTACCAGGGTTTGTTTCGAAAAATAGGTTTTTTCAACATTATTTTTCTGCTATATTTTGTATCGAAGTTGAAAAAAGTGATCCAGCTACATGCAAGTAGATCATATAATGATCTACCTTTACATCTTTAGAAGCATAATTTTAACCTAAAAGTCAAATCCCCTAAACATATACCCGAAGAAGGCAATTAAATTGTAATCCAATACAGGCCGTATCAAGGTAACGGTACCAGCTGTGCGACATGACGGAGACATTCATTTTTCATTCTTAACGTAGGAATGTTGCAATAAAGGCCTGACACTGATTCCGTTGTCCCGTGTTAGCTCACGGTGGAAGCGAAAATTAACTCGGAAATTTAAAGACTGGTTACTTTGATACGCTTAATTTTGTTGTATTTAAATATGGTAATGCTGAAAATCGTTGCTTATAGAACTAAATATCTACAGAATACCTATTTGAAATACATGCCATGTCAGAGTTTTTGTTTTGTACTGTTTAGTTCTGTTTGGCTTTTTATGCATTCCTTCGTCATTTACAATCTGTGCAAGAAAAAAAAAACAATATAAACTTCTCAACTAAATCCACGTACAATCATTATTACTGAATTAAAACATTGATTCACTATAATACCTACAACCAAATTCATGAAACAATTTCAAAAGAACAAATTTTTCAAACAAAGCCATTGACAACCTCGCTACTCCCCAGTTGACCAAATAACTTATAAAAGTATAATTTGTCACCCGTTCAGATGCACGTTGTACAAAACGGCACGTCAGCGGCAGAACGCCAGTTTTTAATTGCCAAACAGCGTGCCTAGTGCCATTTCATTCAATTACTGGCATGCCAGCGCTCTCGCATAACACCGTTGAGTTTTCTAGATAATAATTCTAAAATGCATGTTGAAGCTTTGTTTTAATTTTGCTACCGTGGAAATGAGAAAGGTGCTGCAGGTACGTTGGAAATTCTGCTTTTGTCACATCAACATTGTTGAGACTTTTAAATTACCTAAACTAAAGCTGTTGAATCCAATGCAGGAAATTACACTGTCTGACAAAAATAGAATACGAGCAAGCAATGCTCATTCGATTTAAACTATTCTACACATAATGAAACATACAGACGAAACTGCGAAACTGGAAGTGAAATTGGAATCTGAAAAATCGGAGCTTCCTCTTAAGGCGCTGCCCAAACATAGAACACCGTGAAACGCTCAGTTTTTTGTCGCACAATTAGACGTATTGGTACATAATTATTATTACAAGCAGTTTGCAGTTTGTTTGTTTGTTTGTTTTTGTTTTGCCCATTCTTCTCCATACGAAACTACCTTTTGGAAGGGGCGACTAGAATCAATTCTATTTAAATGTAAATGTTGACGTTCAAAAGTGCCTTTTATGTGCCTATTTGAAATAAATGCTTTGACTTTGACTTTGAAGCTAGAAAAAAATGTGTGTATTGTCAAATGCTCTAACAAGAGATTTATTAAAATATATTTAATTACAATAAATTAGTACCATGAAACAAAATCATAAAACAGAGCCCAAAAAAATATAATTCTCAAAATGTTGAGCGTAAACTATCATATTTCGTGTAATGATAATAAAGGAAATGCAATCAACTAAAGAAATACAATAAAAATATTCCACTGAGTCATTCGACTCAACTAACATCAAACGCATCGCTGTTTTGAACCTATTTGTTTGTAGGCGCGATTCGCTATTCGCAATTACCTAAAAAAATGCTTCTTACCGCACCTTAAGTACTTTTGACGCACCATGGGCAATTAGATCCGCTTCTAGTGTCACTGACTAACCAATTTTTAGGGTTCCGCACCCAAAGGGTGCCAACGTAACCCTATTACAAATGTATCTAAGATATGAGCTAATTTCTGAAACATTATAGTTCTTACCGACCGCGACATGACCAACGACGAAACGAAACTAACATCTAACAAAAGAAAATAGTTTGGAAAATCCAAAACTGCACGCCTCATAACGCTAATTTATTTTAATAAAATAATAAATCGTATAATTCATTTGTAAAATAAAAAAAATTCATGTTTGCAAGAAAAGATCTTATATTTTTGTACGTGTGTATCATTCGTTAATTTTAATAAAAAATCATTAAAAAAAACAACTACGTAAATAAATAGTACGGCACCAGCTCACCGAATTCTGGAACTAATAAAAAAGCCCGGTCTCGATATATCAATACTTTCGGGAGTTATCGTTGGTAAATACAAAACCAGCGTACATGGACGTCTAAGTAAAAATTTTTTCGAGACGTTTCTTTTTCAAAGTAGCAACATAATAATGGTTTTTAGAAAGTATAAGATGGTTTAATTTAAGTGTTTTCTCTATGTACATCTACTTATATTATTGTATAAGTGCAATATAGTTGTGGTAGAGGCATTTGACAGGTCGGGAGTAAAGCAATTCCTCAACCGCTTCGCTTTTGCAGGCATAACGCTTTTTCGTTACGTGACGAGTTGTGCCAGTACCTACTACTTTCTTTTTACTCCTACCGCAAGCCGCGTTAAAGAACTTCGTTAATGAATCTATCCCACACAATGTAATATAGTATAATATGACACAACATCCGCACAAGGTCTTCAGGTCCCGAACTAGGCAGAGCCTGTACTACGGTAACCTGATGACTGATATATATACTTATATACATATACACACCCAGACACAGGTCAAACAGACATGTTCACGGACACAAATGTTTGACTTGTCCGGGGATCGAACCCGGGACCAGCGGCTCAGAAGGCAGGGTCGCTTATAACTGCGCCAACTGGTCAGTCAATGTACATAGTACGTCCCAATATCTACACAGGCGCATACACGTGCATACATACAAGCACAATCCCCGTCGCCGCTTGTCTGCTCACCAACTCGCAGCGCCTGACTAGGCGTTTACATAACTTCAATTTTCTGACTGAATTAAAATTTCTACGCCTGCGAATTCTATTATGGAATTTAACACATCCCGCGCCGTGCGGATTTCAGCTGAAATCATTGTATTTTCCGCAGAACGAATACTATGAATTTTTGAGGATTAAATTTCTGAAATATTACGTTGTATTTTATGTTCTTTGAATATTTAGAGGGGTTTATGTTACTGTATTATTATTTTATTTTTCATGGGATTATGATGTTGTATTTATCCTAGAAATATATTATATTTATATTTTCACACCCGCTGTAACGTGGTAAGTGGCCTTCATTGTAGTATTTTTTTTTAGATTGCCTTCGACACGCTGAAAAGAAGTATCCTGTTTATTTGCAGCCGCAGGTAATTACATTACTCATCAAAGCGCAAAAATAAACTACTCATTCAACTAACAAAGTTAAATCGTACAGCCAGAACATTGAAGTACAACAAAAGTTCAAACAAAAGAAAAGTTTCTATCGATTCGCTCTGTACAAGTGCTTCCGCCAGTCAATTATGTATGAAAGTGTTGTTAACTAACTTATTTTATTAGCAGAACTAAGGAAATGCCTACTCATTGTTTGTATAAAGTTAAAGAAATATAAGGAGGCGGCCTGATGTTCTGATGGTTTCCATCATCATCGTATAATTTTTATGTGGTTAGAGGAAAAAATCCTTAATAGTGTTGATGGCAAATGAAATTCGGAAATAATCGAGAAAATACTAAAAGCAAAAAGAATCCATAGGATGGCCATCAAGCACAATTAGTAAAGTAATATGTTACTTTCGCCTTATTTCTCTAATTCATCTTTGGTAGAAGTAACGTTGGTTTCATTTCAATTAATCATTCGTCCCCTCGGGACCATTCCAAACGTCCGCCACTTTCAAACTTATTAGAGAGAATATAAAAGAACGAATAGAAACAATAAGTAACGTCCAACGAATGAATATATGAATAAAATCTTTGTCAACTTTTGTAATCAATCTGAAGCGAGTTTCAGCAGTCGCTAACGATCTCATTCATAACAAACTTCGAATAGAAGGCAAGCCTTAATTAAATCGTCGATTCATATTCCTCTGTCCCGATACCCAATCAAAGGCAGATGGGAATCGGAAAAAAGTCAAAAACGTTGAAGACTTTTGTAATTAGCTGACTGTGGGAGCGCACAAAAAAATTATTTCGCTCGTCCTATGAATATGCAGGGGTGGTGTTTGTCGCGGCCCGCGACCACCGCTGAATTATTAATGTTTACCTAAAGCAAACCGAGTCTTACTCTAGATATAATGTGGGTAAGTAGGGACTACGTTGGCAGAAATATGAACCGCATCATTCTGCTTTATTACAATGAGTGGTCGACGTCAAAGCTTAATGGCTAAGTCATGGCACAAAAGAATTGTATTAGTTTCATATAATGATAAATTAGCTCAATGGATAAACGACTTAGGGGTTTCATTTGAATGAGAATTATTGTTGAGGATGCTTTAAATATTACAATTGTTTCTCATTTATGTTTTGTACATAGATACCTACTTTAACTCGTTGCATTGGACAGGACTGAAGGAAACAGATAATTAGACTATTTTAAATAATACTTCTTTTTTGAAAACGAATTCGTACACCACTTTTCAATTGTTCATTTGTAATCTTTCATAATAAACTTATAATACCAGCCAAATCCTACTCTACAGACTGGTGACACATTCATAAAACTGCGACCACAGTTCCAAGACTTAGCAGCACAACCAACAGTCCATTGGATTTTGTCATCCAAATGTAATTAAAATGTTACAGCCAAATGAAAGAGGATGCCTCTGACATAAGAGAGATAAAGTTCAAAAAACCCAGTAGATACGGAAAATAGAATTCAGTTTGCCAAATACTAAATAGATATAGAAGTAAAGAATATCAATGTCATTAGTAACTATGAGATTATTAGTCAAATTCTTCGTCCAGGGAAGTCTTCATAACATATATATAATTTCAGTCGCAAAGAAAAATTATTGCTGCCGTTTTTGAGGGCTCTTGAAATAACTCACACATGCATTTTAACTTCTTTTTTTATGTTTGCAACGCATCCTTTCCATCCTACACCATCCAACAACTCAATGTCCATCAAATGAGCACCCTTCTAAACTAACCTAACCATCATTATTTCAATGTCGTGTGTTTTTTATCCCGTGATAAAAAAGTCGGTATTAGTAGATCTTCTGTTCCTTGTTTCCTTTTGTTTCTCATTCGTTAAGGATATTGACAATGACCTTTATTATTTTTGCGTGTCTTTCGTTTATTTCTTTTGTGATTACATTGTTTTTCTTCGTCGCTAAGTCGCTCCTTATTTTAACGAGTCTCTTTGAGATGTGATCTGTAGTGAGGCATTTCCATTATAATAAAATGAATATCGTTACAATTATTTTTGTACTTTTATTTTTAAATGAATGGCCTTGATAACATAAATGGAAATATGAAAAATACCAAGTCAGCTCGAGCAGAATGTATAGTTATACAAATCTAACAAAATAACGTCATACTAGTACAATCTTTAAAAATTCATTACATTTAATTTTGATTCTGACAGCTTGTCATGTTTTTCAGTCCTGATATTATATTAACGAAATACATAATACTTTTCAAAAAATGATTCCTGCGGTCTAGAGTTTAGACTGGAAACCGAATTCGTAATTCGTACCTACTAATTGTAGACATGCTAACACAAAAACAATGCTACAATTAGCATCCCACGCTCAGTTGGCGATGACTGGGCTGGCTGGGGTACGTCTTACAAATGCTACCTAAGTTCTACTAAGTTGTCTGGCTAACTTGCGCCGCACGATGTCCAGTTACTAGGAGTACAGTCGTTAATTGGAGCGAGAGATTAGTGACTTTCTAGTGTGTGTGTGTGTGTTGTCTTTTGGACAACCTTTGTTAGTTTTATAACCACTCCTGTTTTTTTGCTAACGAAATTTAGTCGTTATAATCATCTAACCCGCATTTTAAATTGAATCATATCCATTTGATTTGGTGTTTTCTATTACGTGTTAGTATTAAATTGTGTTCTAGACTTATCAAGACTTTGCAACAGGAAAAACGTAGGTACCGCAAACAAAAACTGAACATAAGAGATATTCAAATAAATCCTGCAGTTATATGGTAACATAATGACTCCGTGAGTCGATAAAAGGAAAACAGAATATATAAAACTTCTAAAGATAAGTCTAGGATAAGATTAGGCTTCTGAAGATTTAAAATTCAACCACGTTTATTTTTCACGGGCTTATTTTGTTACATTGTTTCTGAACATTAACTTTTTACATACTTTTAAAAAAAAATACTATTTGATAATCTTTTTCGATACAATGACTTATGATGACGATAATTCCTATTCTTCACAAATCCAGGAGTTTAATGTTTCAACCCAAATATTGCCTGAATCACGTACTCAGAAACCAATAATTCCACACTACACAACCGAGCTAAGACGCGAAAATAAAAAATATCTCAAGCAAATGGTAAGGTTTGCGGTTTTTGGAACTCAGCACGCTCCGAATTTAACAGTATTAAATTATTTTCGATAACATACAACAGCCGAGTTATGTTGGTTTGCGGATACAACTTTAAACAGAATCAAACCGACTATGAGGGATGATGTGAGAACTTTATCCTTGTCTTGGGAATGTTATGTGACATTTCAAATGACGATTCAATTTCACGGAAATGTGACATTTCAAATAACGAAAATTCCGACAGAGCTAAATTTTGGCGGAGACCTTGGTTACACCATTAGCAATAAAGTGTCAAAAGTCCCTATGGATGCCATGTGTGCTAAAAAGTTATTCGGGGTCAAAGGTCAAAATTTGAGGATTTTTGGGTTTTTCTCAAAAACGGTAAGTTTTATCAAAAGAGTAGGTATCTCGGAAATAAATTATAGATCTTAAAATTATCTTCAGAAATAGTTTTTATACTTTTTTTTTTTGTAAGAATCACCATTCCTGAGATATCGCGTTTCTAAAAGTTGAAGGAGTCACGTTTTACATAATATTTATTTTATTTAATACATACATTTCCACACCAAGTTTGGCGCGTTTTTTTAAGTGGCTTCCCCGGTAGGCCTACTCCACGAACTGTTATGACGGAATTTTCAGGGACAATACTCTTTTATCTGCATAATATTTTTTTTAAACGTTGCCCCACACTAGGAAAATCTCCTGTATCGTGGGTGCGTTTACAAACATTTAAACTCACAATTGATATTGGTGGATATTGACTTTAACTGTAGTTCTGATTTCTTTTGATATTTCAATCTGATTCATACTCTTCAAAATCAACTTCAACAGTCGTGTCTTCTTCGACTTCTTCTTCTTCTTGCTGAATGTTCATAAATTGTTCAAATGAAGATGAATCAGCTCTTCATCAAAATCACATGAATCTTCGTCTGTTGTATTCAATTGGACATTTGAGCAAGACTGTCCTTGGCATTTAGTACTCGTTGGAGAACACAGTAACCCTCTTCTTCTACAGCCACATTTCACACTACAATCTTTTTTGCAATTGCAAAAAATAGTGTTTAGGAGATTTTCCGGAGCAGGTGGGAGTAAAGTTTGAATTAGTTCCAAAGTATTATCTGTTAATTACCAACCGCAGTCTTCTGGGTTCTGTTGATTGCCTAGCCATATCTGAACTTGATAGTATACTCGATACAAGCGTTGATTAGCAGAAGCCGATGTTGGAGGAAGACTATTGTCTTCCTCCAACATCGGCTCGGCATCGGCTCGGCGGCATCGGCAAAAAAATCGATTGTAAGTATAGATAAATATAGATATTTAAATATCTATATTTGTCTATACTTACAATCGATTTTTTTTTGGAGCTCCCTAAACAGCTACATTCCTTTTGTGATTATTGTTTGAGGTGAAGAATCAATGTCTGTAAATACTTTACCGTAATCAGTCAAATCTTTATTTTTCAAATTATTTTATACTGATGTTTCAGCCATTCTGAACGTTGCTGATGTAGTATCGCAGCCGGATGCGGGTAGAGGGGATTATGTTATGTGTGTATTTTGTTGCAATGAATATATTATATTGCAATTAAATGAAAGAACATTTGAATCTTATATAAAAAGTTTACTTTGTAAACAAGCATATTACAAATTAGAGGGTTATATCCAAGATAATAATGACTGGAAACATGCTGGTCCAGCTCCATAGCACAATCTAGAGTCTAGACAAAATGAAACTGTTTGCTACTTTAATTGTATAATTTATTATTTTTATGACATTGATTTACATTCTATGATTACTTTAACTCACATACTGACTTATTACTTATTTAAAAACATTAGAAAAATCGTATACTTTTACAATGTTTGTAAATATGTGAGCACTATTTTTTTATTTATTTTATTAACGTTGCCCACACTAGGGATTTCTCCTGTATCGTGGGTGCGTTTACAAACATTTAAACTCACATACACAAACACCCAGACCCGGAACAACTACTTGCAGGTCATACAAATATTTGTTCCGTGCGGGGATCGAACCCGCGATCCGTGAGCGTGACGCAGCAGTCAATCGCTTAACACTGCGCCAACCATGCCGTCAAACCATGTATCTACCTATCACAAAACTATCTTATTTGTCATTGCTACATTTTTAATTATTTTTACGTAAAGTGCCTTTTCTGTTCCTATTTGAAATAAATGTTTTAACTTTGACATTATGTTATTAGTAAATACGCGTCGATGATCGTGTTATGTTTTATGAGCTTGGTTAGGTAGATGAAAAACTTTAAGATATCTATTTTAACCAACGATATATTTGTTTAACAACAATGTTTAAGAATAGTTTATGTCGTGAACATTTTATATTCGCTCTTATCAAAACCTGTCAACGGTAACGGAGTCTGAAACATACACCTTGGTATATTCGTTTCAATCTCATTTAAATCAAAATTAAACTAAATTCTGACATTACCGAAATTTTCATGCCTTTTTGTTTTGATGAAACTATGAAAAATGTCCTATTTCCGTGGTGGAATCTTCATAAATTCAAGGCAATTGTTCTTAACTTACCACTGTACTTTAAAAATATCTAAAATTCCATCCAATATTTAACGAAAAAGAACCTTGAACAAAAATATAGCAATCAATATCGGAATGCCACCTCGAATATTCACACTAGTACTGACATACAAATGTATTCCTGAAAGACGTAGGTATTCCGACCAACTGAGGCACTGAACTAACTTTTTATCAAACTTTGAACGCTAACTTTTATCCCGCGAATGATCCCAAAAGGCTATTTTACTAGACTCACCCCTTGCGAGTCTGAAGGGTTGAAATATGTTTATTTTACTCAAAATGTAAGCAGTTTCTTTTAAAGTGTTGTTAGAGCTATACACGAGACTGGCGAAGATCATAGGCAGCTGGTGGAAGATTTAAAGCTGCTCTTTGAAAATCATTTGGGGTTAAGAAACACTGTAATATTTAACAGTTATGTAGCGGTATCTACATCGCCACATGCGAACTGCGCATCACACTGACGTCACGCAAAATCCTGCATCGCGCAAGCAGAGTTTACCGCGCAACTAGCATATATACAATGTCCCGACATCAATCGTCGGGCAGTTGCCCACCAGACAGAACACCCGTCTGTTCGGAGGAACCTCCCTTTACTATGGGTATAAGTGAACTTTACACCCTGTTCCTCATACCTCTATAGTTATGGAAGACTTTTATTATCCCACTGAAGGGCAAAGGGCTCTTCTAATACAGAAAAGGCTTGAGCATTGATCACCACGCTTTTTAAGGCAAATCCCAAATTTTAGACTTACATTATTGACTTGAGCATTGATCACCACGCTAGCTCAAGGCAGATGAGCAATTTCAGACTTATATTGCCTACTAACTACTGCCCGCGACATCGTCCGCATGAAATGTCTTGTTCCCCCGACCCACCCCGTCGCATCTCATCACCTGCCCGCGCTATCACTCTGCTTTCGCTTAGCGTTATTTCTGACTCTTTTCTTTTTAATCGGCTTCTCAGGGTCATAGCGTGGTGTTAAATAGCCTTCCACAAGGATTAGGCTATCAAACGCAAAAATATTTTTTTTAAACCGACCGTTAGTTCCTGAGATTACCCTACATAAAAACTTACTAACAAATTTTACCTCTTTTGCACGCCTCATAACGCGAAGTGCTTAAGGTAGTGCTTTACTCCCGACTCGTCAAGGTCAAGCAATTTTGTGATCTTCCAATGCCTCTATCATAACTATATTGCACTTATAAAATAATATGAGTAGATGTACATCGAGAAAACACTTAAATTAAACCATCTTCTAACCGTTCGCCAGCTTTTCATTATGCACTTAGTATTAAAACAGCACACCATGCTTGCCTACAATGCCGACAACACTAACAAGAGACGCAATGATCTAGTATGTATGTCTAATGCAACCTCAAAACATGTCTTTTAGAAAGATTTTTAACATTTTTAGGCCCATTTTTGTACAATAGATTAAATAGAAAACTAAGTATCTATAAACTAAATTACTGTAACTGTAAAAAAAATATAATTAAATATTTACTAACCATTGACTATGCACAGAGAGAAGACCTACTTATTGTCTGCAAATAGAAATACTAATAAGCTATTTTACTTTTAATTATTTAAGTTTTAATTTAGTTTTAAGTTGTACTCATTGTTAATTTATTTTATTAAGTATTGATGCACTTTTTAGCCTGAAGCACAGGTTCAACCTAGTTCAGGCAAAATAGCAACTGTGCACTATTTTAATTGTTAAGATATTTATTGTAAATGTATCCCTTTTAAAAAAAATAAACGTTTTATTATTATTTCCTTTATTTCATTTACATACATATCAATTACATTTCTAAATATTTTTATAAATAAAAAAATACCAAAAACATTTAAAAATATAAAAAATAGTAGCCCACCGGTATCGGGAACAGGGTCCAAGCTACCGGCGGTCAGGGCTCCAGAGAGAGAAACTTCCTAACAATGCGGGCCGTGTCCAGAAGTACCGCTTTCTGAATCAAGCCCTTGATCCAGCTGCCTAACGAGAGCCTCCTTAGGTGTTGGTCGAGGCTCTTGGGTATTAGCCCATTGGCTGTCACGACTATCGGCACAATGACCGCTGAGCCCACATCCCAAATGTCGACAACCTCGTGAGCCAAGTCAAGATACTTGATTTGTTTATCTTTCTCGGCTTTCACGAGGTTCTCATCATGAGGGATGGTTATGTCAACAATCATTGCGCGTCGCTCCAATCGATCCACCACCACTATATCAGGCTTATTGGCAACAATAGTCCTGTCAGTGATGATGGATCGATCCCAGTACAATGTGATATTACCATTTTCGAGAACTGGGTCGGGCACATACCTGTAGTACGGTACCTCCGATTCCACAAGGTTGTATTTCAGAGCAAGCTGCTGATGGATTATCCTGGCTACAAGGTTGTGTCTATGCAAGTACTCTCCGTTAGCTAGACGAGAACAACCGGAGATGATATGCCTGATTGATTCTCCCGGCCGGTGGCATGCCCGACAGATGTCAACCGTGCCGTTTTTCACAATAAATCTCCGGTAATTGTTCGTCATCATAACTTCGTCCATAATTGCACAGACAAAACCTTCGGTTTCTCCAAAGAGGTCACCGAAACGCAGCCAGGCAACGGACGCTAGTAGATCTACATCCGGTCCATGTAGGGCCCGGAAAAAGCGTCCGTGGAGCTCCTTACTCTGCCATACCTCCATGCGATCATTAGTGTCAAGCACTACAGGTTTGCGCCAGTTCTCTTTAGCCAAGGAGAGCGGGGTGAGGCCCTTGTCCACCATGACTACATCTCGATGCATACCCACGTCGGTTTCTAGGAAATATTCCCTGAGACTGTATATCTCGCGATTGTGGAGGGTCTTAGCGTTTTTATTATTATTATTATTATTATCTTATTGTGCAGTGGTGGCCCAGTGGTAACGGCCGCGACTTACGAGTTGTAGGTCGTAGGTTCGAACCCCGACAGGCGCTTTACTTTGTGTAAATTATTTCATCACCACTGCTCCGTGCCTCGGAAAGCACGTTAAGCCGTTGGTCCCGGCTGTCATTCGTGGATCTTTGACAGTCGTTACGGGTCGTCAGAAGCCCGAAAGTCTGACAACCAGTCTTACCAAGGGGTATTGTATTACCCAGTAACTGGGTTGTGGAGGTCAGATAGGCAGTCGCTCCATGTAAAATACTGGTATTCAGCTGCATCCGGTTAGACTGGAAGCCGACCCCAACATACCTAGTTGGGAAAAGGCTAGGCAGATGATTATTATTATCTTATACTTTCTAAAAATCATTTTAAATTTGCTACTTTGAAAAAAACGTTTCCAATAACATTTTACGTGGATGTGCACTGTCTGTACACTGATTTTGTATGTACAACGATAACTCCCGAAAAAAATTGTTATATCGAGACCGGGCTTTTTTATATTAGTTCCAGAATTCGATGAACTGGTGCCGTATTTTATATCAGTAGCCTAGCTTACGTAGTCTTTTTTTTAAATGAATTTCTATTAAAATTCTCTATGATACACACGTACAAAAATATAAGAACTTTTCTTTCGTTTTATTTTACAAATCTATTATACGATTAATTATTGTATTAAAATAAATGAGCGTTAAGAGCCGCGCACTTTTGGATTTTCCAAACTTCATAATACATAATTAGTGTAGATAAGTCCACGTTTTGTTACGATGTTTTGCTTCACTGTATGTCAGTGGTATGAAGAAACAGACTTGAATCAAAATCAAAAGTCATTTATTCAAATTAGGCTGAGAATCAGCACTTTTTGAACGTCAAAATCACATAAGACAGTCCCCCCAAAACGCTTTATAACGAATGCTTTATAAACCCCGTAAAACATATCAAAATTCATAAACGTTACCATAACTGCTACCCCCTACAGTTCTGCCTACCCTCTCTTATACAGTGAGCACACAATACATTGACAGTAGCTAGTCGACCCTCGTCACCACAGATAACGTCTAATCAAACACTGACGCCAACGTCGACGTAACTGGGGTACGTCACTACGTCACAAATTACTCATTAATGGGTATTCGAAAGGTTTATTTTTATTTCGGGCCGTTAATATTTTAGAATGTTGTTTTTATATGAACATTTTCTTGGTGAATAAAAACATTCTGGGGAAACCAGGACATGAAATGTTTTAGAATCGCAAGCTAACCCGCACTGATCAAGCTTACTAGGTCAATGATCATTCCTTCTTCGCATGAGCTAATAGATATAGCAAAAACCATTCCCTAGATTTCCAAATAATAAATAGAAACAGGTGAAACTTTTCTATTGGAAAGTGTTTACAACTTCAGTAAACTAAACAAGGCTAACTTAATTACCCCATTATTCAATTGTTTACCTACACTACACGTGGCATGTAGGCGTCTGCAATGAAATCATTATTATTACTTAATTGTACAGCCACGGAAATTGATTGTCAAGCAAATTGACACCCTACCTCAATTTACCGTGTTATAGCAAACTGCCAAAGGTTGACCGCTGTGATTTCAATCGTATATTCAAATTACAATTATTGTGCGTACACAATAATTTAAGCTGGTGGTCAATCTACTAAACAATTATTTTCCCTGACTTTACAATGTTATACGTAATATCCACTCCCTCTGATACTATATTAACAGAAAGCTGTAGTTCATTATCTTTGCTCAACAATTAGCATCATTAGATGTCTGTTCATTGGCTTTAAACTATACGTTCATCCATCCACGTCATTTGTGGTGTGTGTACACACAGTATACATTTTAGACAGCACGAATTATTAAAGTGATTTCAAGCCAGTTAGGTTAATTCAGGGAAATTAATTGTTTATCAAATTGACTACCAACTTAAATCGTCCGTATATTCAAATCATAATTGTCATTCTTCGTCTATTGTAAGAAATGCACGGAATAGAAAAAACAGAGAAATGCATATATTACGGTAAATAGACGAAATGTGTCGATTTGACAAACGATGTTCTCTTACTTTTTATCAGGGTCTTCCGACTATATTAATCTTTTCATTTCCGTTAAATAAGTAGGTAGTTACATCTAACTATACTATAGGTACATACATTAGGTCTTCTGTACCTATAAAATTGCCTTTTGGTATACAGAAAGGTAAAGTAATTTTATATAAATATTTTTTATTTCTATCTGCTGCATCTAGCTGCACGATTGCTGACAATTGCGTGCACTGACTGAACAGGTCCACTCAATCTATGTGGTTCTTTCCTCAAAAGACCATTTCAGACACCGATCTACATAGCCTTCACATGATCTGACCAAGATTTTGTCTGGACTTTAAAAGAGACTGTGACCTCTGAGTTTGTTTCGGCCTTTCTTCTCAGAGTAGTCAGATAGGAAACGCCGACCTCATCTAGTTTTTAAAATACGATTGACGTGTAGAAGTGTTTGTACAGTAAGAGTTTGTTGTGTTGTGTGTTTG
The DNA here is from genome assembly GCA_937001585.2 of Brachylomia viminalis. Lineage (NCBI taxonomy): Eukaryota > Metazoa > Arthropoda > Insecta > Lepidoptera > Noctuidae > Brachylomia > Brachylomia viminalis. The sequence continues at coordinate 2,777,297 of OW443302.2, read as the reverse complement.
TACTTACAGAAATAAAATCATTTATCAAACACAATATACACCCATGCTATCTATGCATCTCTTCCAGCGCAGTGGTAATTTTTCGATGCCCTTCTTGAAGAAATCAAATATACTGGAGCCAAAAAACTCTTCAAAGGCATTTTGTACTGCCTCTCGGGTATCGAATATTTTCCCTGACAAGAAGTAGTCCAAATTTTGGAAAAATTAGAAGTCTGTCAGCGCAAGATCTGGTGAGTACGGTGGATGACGCAAAACTTCCAAACCTAGCTCTTGTAGCTTAGAGACCGGCTGTTGTGCGTGGTCGTGTAGGAGCAGCGGGGACGAGCGATTAAACAAGGTTGGCTGGAGATTTGCGAGCTTCTCCTTCATTGTGTCCAGTTCCTCACAGTACACATCCGCAGTAATGCTGGTGCCATTTGGTAAGAAACTGTGATGAATTATACCGGCACTAAACCACCAAATAGTTACCATGACTTTGTTAGGGGTAAGTTTTCGTTTGGGGCATTGCCTAGGCGCTGACGACAAAACAATTAATGACTGAATTTGAAAATATAATTCCATATTTTATAAATAAAATTCATTTGAATTTAATGCCAGCCATACATAAATTACGTTTTAAATGGCCAGTATTGTAAAACGGCAACTCCATAGGTAAAGACCTATTATATATTAATACGAGTATAATAAAGTTGAAGAGTTTGATTGTTTGTTTGAACGCGCTAATCTCTAGGACGAGCAGTCCGATTTCAAAAATTATTTTTACATTTGATAGCCCAATACTTGGGAAAGGTTTAAGGCTATTCAACATTGCGCTACGACTCTTAGGAGCCAAGTAAAAAGCAAAAAAAGCCATAAATAACGCTAAGCGAAAACGTAGTAACAACGCGAGCGGGTGATGCGACGCCACGCGGTGGGTCGGGGGCCCAAGAAATTTCACGCAGACGAGTCGCGAGCAGACACAAGTATTAAATAAAATAAATATCCATTTACTAGACAAATGCCTTAACTTGGATTGGTCCTTTCGGGACTTAGCACAAGCTATGATCCTTATTTTATTTTATTTTATTTATTTATTTATTTTCCTTCTTACATCTACCATTACAGGGTAACCCAATGCGATAAATGCGCTTATATTAACTTAATTATCCTAAATAATAATATTCATATACCTACCTACCTATAACAAATTACAAACAATGCATTTCTTTTGAATTCACTCAGAGAACAACAGAATAATTTATTTATTTATTTATTATCTATGGAAGACTTACAGCTAAGATAAACAGATTAAAAAAAACAGTATGTGAGACTGACAGCCAATTAAAAGTCCTCACTTCTAAAAACAGATTATAAAAGAGAACAACACAAATAACACAATACAGCCACAAGAAAAAAAATAAAATACAGGATAACATTCAAACTTAAACTAAGTCCACACTATTCATACTACATACAATTCAATACCTAATAAAAAAACTGAAAAAACAAAATCCTAATTAAAAAAGCTAAGGCTCAAGCACTTTCTAGCCGAGGACACACTCGTTAGGAAAACATCAAAATCATGCTGCTTACACATGTTATTAAAGCTTCTACTTGCACGCACTATAAATGAATTCTGCCTGTAATTTGTAGACGTAAATGGAACACGCAATGGCACGTTCCATCTTTTAGACCTTCCGGGAACGTTAAAATAAAATTTGGATAGGATATCAGAATTATTAATCGAATTACTGAATACCTTGAGTAACGAAATACAATCTGAAATTGCTCGCCGATTAATTAAGGGTAATATATGATGCTTCTTACAGAGGCTGAGGTAATCTTCAGACCGGTAGGGCACTTTCTGATGGTAACACAAATACTTGATGAACCTTTTCTGGATGCTCTCTATACGATCAATGTACTTGTGATAACATGGATTCCAGATTTCAGACGCGTATTCCAAGTGACTTCTAACGAAAGTACAGTAAAATTTTTTTATAGTTTTTGCTTGACTGAAGCTCTTGGACAGCCGCATTATGAATCCTAGTGCTTTAGATGCTTTAGCGACTATGGCATCGATATGACGTTCAAACGTTAGCTTAGAATCGTGATATACCCCCAGATCTCGAACGCAGTTCGTTTTAGGTAGTAATTGATCACCCAAGCTATACGATGAAGGTATAATTGAGCGTTTTCGAGAATATGTTAGAACCGAACATTTAGCTGGGTTGAGGTCAAGCTTACTCCCACGACAATATGCCTCCAGACGACGTAAATCATCCTGAAGTGCAATCACGTCCGCATGTGATGATATTTTGGCATAGATCTTCATATCGTCAGCAAAACACAACAGTTTGGATGAGATCAGGCAAGAGTTGATGTCGTTTATATATATAATGAAAAGTAATGGGCCCAGTAATGAACCCTGGGGGACTCCGCTGGGGATAGGCACCCAACTAGACATGTAATTGCTTAATACTACTGCTTGGGACCTGTTCTCCAGATAAGAAGAAAACCATCGCAGTAAATCACCTCATATTCCCATAGTATATAGCTTTGATAATAAGATCTCATGGTCAATACGATCAAAAGCCTTACTGTAGTCTGTATAAACGACATCAACCTGCCTACCGTTATCCATGGCGTCAGTAATAAAATCATTGAGCAGAATTAAGTTGGTGACGGTAGACCTTCCCTTCAGAAAACCATGTTGGAAGGAACTAAACGAGTTTTTAAGAGCACTATACACCTGGTTGTAGATTATCCTCTCAAAGATTTTTGCCACAATACAGAGCTTGGATATCGGCCTGTAATTAACAATGTCAGTTTTGACTCCTTTCTTATGGATAGGTGTTATGAAAGCCGATTTCCAAAGTTTAGGTACAACACAGGTGTCCAAGGATTTTCTGAAGAGAAGCGAGACAGGTTGGGCAATCGAAGTCGAACACCGAACAAGAAATTTTGAAGAAATATTATCCGGGCCAGCCGCTTTCGAAGTATCCAACTTGCGAAGCAAGTTAGAAACCTCTTCAACGTTTACTTCAATGCTACTTAAATCAGATAGGCTGGTAGATTCAGTCAAAAGAGGGGGTGAAGAACTTCCCCGACTCGGGTTGGTATCTAGAAATGTAGAGTGAAAGTACGCAGAAAACGCTTCGCATATGGTTTCTCCGGTACGCAACGCTTCGCTATTATAGTTTAACGTGCTCGGGACTGCATTTGAGTTGTGTCGTTTTTTAACAAAAGTCCAAAAATATTTTGGGTTTTCTTTAATAGATTTTTCAGTTAAGTTCAAGTAGTTTTCATAACATTGTGATTCTAATACCCTTACCCTTTCACGGAGAAGTCTAAATGTTGACTCATCAGCTATATTGCCGTAAGTCTTAAATTTTTTGAAATATTTATATTTTTCTTTAATTGACTTTATTAACGCCGAATTGTACCAGGTTGGATACGTTTTGTGACGGTGTAGTTTTTGTGGAATAAATTTAGCGTGTAAATTGAGAATAACTTGATTAAAAAAGTTAACTGACTCATCGATTGATCGTGTCGCAAACTCGGATTCCCAATCAGTCGTGGAAATGTCTTTGTTAATAGACTCATAGTCGCTTTGTCGTAGAGATATTGTATCCGTGGCGCGCACTCCAATAGAGGAGCCTCAACGAAATCCATACCAATTAGTAGTGCCGGATGGTAGGCGTCGATGGGAACCAGCGGACTTGAACATTCAACCACATTAACTAATTTGTTCGAAAGTACCAAATCTAAAATTTTACCATACTCATTAAGAACACCATTGTACTGACCAAAATCAAGGGTACATAATTCGTCACTAAGTAAAACTTCGTCAGAACTGTTCGGGTTCGTTGGCACGAGCGATAGATTGTCCGATAGGGCCCAGTTAATACCGCTCATGTTAAAGTCACCAATGATGAGAAAGGTATCAGAAGAGTTACTTATAACTACTTGGTTTAATTTTGCGAGGTAATTGCGAAGTTGCAAAGAAAAAGAAAGACCTAAGTTTTGCTGACATAAATAAACAACACAAATATGTAAAGTAATATATTTACGTGAATTAGAATTTTTCAGTCGTATGCTGAGCCATAAATCCTCCGCTGTAGAATGGAAGGTGGGTTGGCATATAACGGAAAGTTCCCTACGTGCAGCAATAAGCACACCCCCTCCACGCGATTGCCCGGTCAAAACATAATCTCGATCACGACGCCACACGATGTACCGTTCGTCAAAGAATTCAGAATTTAAAACTCCGTCCAATAACCACGTCTCTGTAAGAACAATAATATCATACGAGTTTAGTACCATTTGACGATAGAAAGTATCACTTTTAGTTCTAAGCCCGCGAACGTTTTGATAAAATACATTTAACTTAGAAGCCATTAAAAACCAAAAGTAATAATAGTGTATAATTCATTAAATTAAAGTATTTCATTAAATAATATTGTAGAATGAGGTAAAATATAATTAAATAAGTAAAATGTAGGTAAAAGTCAAAAAGATGTGCGCGAGCGCAAGAATCATACGATATTAAATAGTAAGCAACTGTGCGAAAAAGGAAGCAATAGTGCGTGGCGCGTGCAAGTGCGAGAGAGTAAAACATATTATAGTGCGGCAAAGCTTTAAAGTAAACAGCGCGATAACGAACACAAAAGAAACCAGTAGCTAGACAAAAGAGAGGTGTCAAGGTCATTAGTGCGGCAGAGGTGTTAAACATTTTGTAAAAAGTTATTGTGAAACAAACGATATTAAATAATTGGAGCCATTGATGCAAACTGTAATAGCAAAACAGGAAAATACGGGTAAGTATTAAGAAGCATTTTAGACAATCTTGTTTAAATCTGACTCCTTTCTTATGATAAAAACTTTCGAATGGTTATTTTTAAGTAAATGAATTTTACCATGCTTAACCCATACGTACTCATAATGTTTATCCTTGGCAATGACTTTAACTTTGGATAAAAGTTTTTTATACTCGACGCTTAGGTGATCGTTGACGTAAACACGCTGAGATGATCCTTGAAACCCGATGTCACAAGCAGATAAGTTCTTCTCGGCACGTGCCGCCGCAATGAAGTCTTCCTTTACATAGCGGTTTAAAAAACTCACTATGATTAGCTTTTCATTGGAATCAATGATAGGGACCCTTGAAATATAGTTCACCTGGGCTTTGGGACAGCTGTAATGAATTTTACGGCCAATAGCGTCGATGATAGTGTACAGGTTCTCATCCTTCTTAACAGGAACTCCCTTTATTTCAACGTTATTTAACCTGGACCTCTGCTCATAAGTCGAAAGAAGATACTTCATGCTCGCCATGTCAGACTGTAAACAATTTACTGACTCTTGAAGCTTTTCAAATTCGGACACCTTTGCTTCAACTTCCACGAGTCTTGTGTCGAACTCGTCGAGTCTTCCACCAGTGCCCTCACATGTCAACTTAAGCTCAGCCAACTCATTCTTGATCACGCGCATGTCATCCACCAAGGTCGGCAAGTTAAGAAGCTGTCGTTTCATGTCGCGGATCTCGCTCAGTATGGTATCCAGCGACGCAGGTTCAGGGGTAGACACAACTGGTGATGAGGTTCTGCAAGTGGGGCATTTCCATTGTGCCATCCTATTAGCACCCAGCTTCCTCCATCCGGTCTCAGTGATGTTTGCACATCCAAAATCCAGGTGTTTTTTGCAACTACCACACTGGACACCATCGTTGAACTGCATATTACAAGCTGCGCACGTTTGCATTTTCAAAGTATGTACTATTTATCGAAAGCAGATAAAATATCACAATATGAACTCAACTTAAATGAGAAAAGGTTGACGATCTATTAATTTTGAGTGGCGCGTACTGTGCGTATGAGTGTTCACACACGAGTGCGTCCGTCTCAATCGCTATGAGGTTGAACGTGTGGAGTGCACGCGTCAGCGGCGCCTCCCTTACAAGGCAGGTCCGATCCTAACATTACTTTATGCAACTGTTTCTTCAGCCTTTCGTGGATGGCCAGAACTTTTCATGTGTATTCTTCGCACAAACAAATGAAGCGAAAAATTCAAAGCAGATAAACCCTTTATTCAGTATCATAACAAACGAAATAAAGTGTTTACTGACAAACGTACAGCGAATATCATTTTATATAAAAGCTCTTAGTTAAATCCTGAATCGAATTCCATTTGTAGTAAGTTGTGTTAGGGTTACATTCGTTAGATTAAGCCTCGCCCGGTTCTCAGCGATAGGAGTCCACAGGGACTAGCAGAGAACGCTTGCGTCTAGCGATGTGGTGTGAGGCATAAGCGGAAGCGACTATTGATGGTAGCGTGTTTAGCGAACGGCGGGTGTCTTAGGTAAATAGACCCTGGAATCAAGAGTGATGTCTGAATTATCAATAACTTTGCCTACGTTCTAAAGTAATTATTGCTTGATGGGTTTGTTGAGAACAAGAAAAATAATTTAATTTATTTTAATAATAATAAATACAGGGGTATTACTTAATTTTAAACTCGACAAACTTTTACGTTTGATGGCGAGAGGCGCTCTTTTACATAACAATGCACCACCTCACGTACATACCCACTACTTATATATTATACTTTTATTGTTTTAACCTTATGCAATGTATTAATTTTTTAAATCATTAATTTAAGAGTCGCAGTAAAGCAAATTGTGACATAAAGAAACGTATATTATTCTACTTATCATCTAATCAGCAGTCTGTGTTGTTACTAAGACTGACTAGCTAATCGTTTAAATATGAAATGCGATATGTTCGCACAGTATCTAAGAGGACAGCTTACAATACCCGCTACATCGCATCACTTACAACTTCCACCGAGACGAAATTGGACTCGAAATGATTGAATGCAGTTGTAAAACCGAGTAGTTTGAAATATACGGAACCCTTTGTTTTAGATGTATTTATTACGGGCTCGCCGTAATAATGTGTAACTTTCATTTATTGCTCTCATGCAATTTGCACGGAATGTGCATTTTGTGTGCACAATCTCGCACTATACTGTTGCCAGATGCGAAGGTTTGGTGTTGTTACGTAAATGTAAAGATTTTCTTGTTTTCTCTTTTAGTGTAGGATGAGTGACTTGTGTTGTTGTGCGAATTTGTGGGAACATTTTGGATGTCTGTGGTCTTGGGATTCTTTCGTAGTTTCAGAATTAAAGAAATGGAATGGGTTGGAGTTTTTGTTTAAGCTCTGGGAACAAGTCAAGTTTTGAATTTTGTAAAATTGGACTGATTGGATTTGTAGCACACTTGGCTTTGACAAAATTACTTTTGTGAAAAAAAAATCTGCTGTTCCCTACATTTATGTTTGCAAAACTCGTCAAAATGTAGGGACCAGCATATTTATTTTTCGCGATTTTTTATTTGGTCCCATAGTAAAAGTTGTTCGTCATGATGAGTACAATGACCTTTTAAGAGGTTGATGGTGTTTTACCAATAACCCTGTATACGCTTTTGGCAAATTTTACGACGGTTAGATCATACAAATTATTGTGAACCATGTACAAATAGACTTCATTTCACATTATATAAAATTCAGTAAAGAATAGATTTATACTCCATCTTGAAAGCTTCATGTACCTCGTCTCCTCATTGATTATTTCCATGTTTTAAATAAACTCTTTGTGCCTTTGTCTCAGTTGTCTAAGCCGCAGAAGATTATTCTTGCCGCTTTATTAAAAGCTTGTATTTTTCCGTGTTCCTGGCTCGACGGATTTTCAAGTAAAATGTAAGATGCTTTAGTTTGTAAATACTCTTGTAAATTTTATGAATAGTGGTTTGGGTGAATATATTTTAAGTAGGTATGGTATATTGTATGAAAATTACATAAATGATGCCCAGTAAATACGGAAAAATCGTGTATGTACATGCAAAAAAAAACACCCGCTAAATGCATACGCTCCTCTTTTTTTTTTTTGAAGTCGCTCAAATATGAATGCGATCACAAATGCGAAAGTTTCGATATTTGATTGCGATTCCAATACGCTGAAAAGACTGAATATACTCGTATATTTGAATTTTTGGCACGCATGCAGACAATTCTACTTTACTACCTAGTTGAGTTTTCAAGGATCTCTACATTCATGCAGACAAAGTAAATGTACATATTTTTGCTGAATCTAAATAAAATTCTGACATTTCCTACCAATTACAAACCCGAACGAATTTCACAGGAATGCCCCTAATTGGTATCCATGTGAATCACTTTCCTCCAGCATTATTGCAATTAATTATTATTCCATCACAATAACTCGGCTGTATATCTAATTGGCGAACGGCGCTAATGAAAAATACGCACGCTTCGGCATTCGACATCGATCCGTCGACGCGTTCGATGTTACGTGACTGAAAGGCTGCGTATTACACCGAAGTGTAATGCGCGTTTAGTCCGCTACCAAATGAAAATCAAATGGTACATTCACAGTTACACTGAACTTATTGGTGATTTCATTCAAAAGATTAGGTGCGTAGTCCCTACTAGCAACCGGCGCACGTGCATGGCTAGATGTATGAACATGGTAACATAGACACACAAAGGTACCTTTGTGTGTCTATGTGTGTATCGTAACAGGTTCGGTAGCTTCTGCTTTCCTACCCCCATGGGAAAAGGCGTAAGTTTTTGTCTAAGTCAATGTATTTAAAAAAAACTGAGAAACTTATTACGCTGACCGTTTACACGGTACGCATTTAAGATTAACGAAGGTGCAGCACTTGAAGAACGGAAGGTTCAAGGCACGGTGAAGGGACTTTGTGCAGGTTTTTCAAGCAAAGCCACGCCTAAATGCACGAATTCGCATTATACATTTAATTATTTATTTATTATCTTTAAATCAAACGGTTAGAAAAGTAATATGTAAGTAAGTTGACTGCAGTCGCGTAAATTACACAAACAAAACCAGGTGAAATCGATACCTGAAATAAGTATTTCTAAACCGATACCTACCAAAAACCACAGTAAGAAAATGAGCGTATAATAAAATTTAAGAAAGCCTTGCTACAACGCTCCTTTTACCCTCTACGATGCTCGCAGCGGTGTAACAGCTATTCTACCTAAGCTTAAGATGCCGTTGGCGTCGTTGTATATTGGAACAATTTATGAGAAGACCTTTGTAATTTAGAAGAGCACTCAAATTGAAGGTATGGAGACTGACACCTTGCCCCTCTACGGAATTTAGATGACTCATTTTGAAAGGCCTAAACCTTTAAGCCTCGTCAGTTATAATATGATCAGTCTTTGTAACCGTTGTGACTTTTATTGGTACTGTTGGATTTTTAGGGAAGTGTAAATCTAATTTTTGCAATACGTGTACAGATTTGGTAATGTTATCTCTTTCTTTCAAATTTTTGTGTGTATGCTTTCAATCCTATTTATATGGTTTGGTGCGGGGTTATCTTCCAGGATATCTATGTTAATTATTATTGTTGATGGAACTAAATATTTTGAACACAGTTGGACGAAACCCAACAACTAAAAAAATATCATTGAAAAAATTAAAGGGTTGTTTTAATTACCACTATCTCCGCTTGAGCTACTAGAAAGTAGTTCATGTTTTTAAACACAGGCCAGTTGGGATAGTAAAGGTAGTGACAAAGCTGACTACTTATGATGGTACGGATATACTTAATATCAACACTAGAAAATAATTTGTATTAAAATCAAAGATCATCCTTCAATTCACAGCCTACAGATACCAGTCTACCAAAGACCCAGTGTTAATCCGGGCATCCCGAAACACCGTGATAACACCGCAACACGCCCCACAGACGGACAATAGCCTGAATTATCTATACAGATCCAACAGGCCAACTACCCGGTTTGCGTCGATACAAGGCAGTATTTAGCTGTCACATGCAGTGTGACGATTAGTGACACGTATTTAATTGGTACTGTATAAAAGTTGTTTAGAATGTGGCGTATTTTTATTTTAAATGGGTAATATTATTACACGATTTTTTTATAATTTTGTGTTTGAGGTTCTCCTATATTTTTCATAATCTATTGGTTCATCAATGTTTCTGTTTTCTTTAAAGCAGAGTCTCTCGTATGGATGAAATTTAAAACGCAATATCAATCAATAGCTTGGATTGTTATTTTAATATTCGAAAGCAAAACTGATCCCAGTATTGGACAACATTTACACGTTGCATGTTTTTTTGGTGTAGTTAAAAATACAGCAATAAAACATGCACGGAAAACTGTCTGGTATAGTGCTTGAAACTTTAGCTACAGCACGCGTCATTTTTTTGGCTACGATTTTCATCGGCAAATAAATAATTGATATTGAAGCCTGGGCATTAAAATAAACTGGATCGTAAAAAAATATAGACAGCTCAGTGAAGTAATGAAAAGGCTTATTTTTCACTTATTTTGTGGCGATGAAATGTAAATAATTTATTATGTTGGGAAAACTCTGTTTTTATTGGTAACAAAAAAATCGTGAATATTGTGATGTGTGCATTATCTTACAAAGGTATGTACTACATGTATTTTGTTGAACTTACCTATAGTAAAAAAAATCCTACACGCGTTGAATTAGCTATAAGTTAAAAATATTTTTTTTTTAAAGAAAATGTTCTGTATTTATTCGAAATACTAACTGAATTATCGAATAACGTACATCAGATATAAAAATTATAATCTTTTAAGTAAATTTCCTGCGAAAAATTAAACCATATTTTTTATTAGCTCCACAAATAGTTATAATGCAAGACGACATAATAACTCTTTACATTGAAAGAGATAATGGATACTAGGAAACTAAAATTCATCTATACATCTCTTTCCAACTACTTCAGAAATGTTAATAAGCCCGCATTGTGGCGACAAACAAAGTCGAGAAAATTATATAGTTTTTTATATAACCATTCACTCCTTTCTCTTGCAAATCAGCAGCCAGTCATTTAGTCTGAATTATTCATCGCGTTTCACCAACACTTACTTTTCAAAGTCTTGTATTGTTCAATATTCTCGATATTTAGGTGATTGTGTTATGAAAGTTTCCTCTGAAGACTCTGAAGTAAATATTACAATATTAGCTATTTATTTTGGTGACTCGCATTCTAATTTCGAATCAATCAAGGTTCTCTAAGTGAGGATATAATTCAATAATATTCATATAAGGCCTTATTTACAGATAATTAAAGAAACTATGAAAACTCGAAGCATTTATTTCAAAGTAACCAATTACAGGCACTTTTGAATTGTCAAGTGGTCGGTCAGTCAGAAACATGAAGCTAGTTGCCCATTCCAAAGTGTAGTAGGTACCTATGGAGAAGAAAGGACAAGAAACTCCACGGGCACTCTTTTAAATCAAAATATGGTTGCAAAATATTTAAAACTAAACAATTCAAATATTAAACTCTATTAAAATAAGCCGTGGCAACTAAGAGAGGACTAGTCCCTACTGACGGCGCCCGTTCACGAACATGACGCATGGATTAGCACCATTCAGCTCAACCATTTTGAAGGGAGCTAAATGATCCAACAAGTGCGCCACCATCAGCGAGACATTAGAGTGAGCATGACATACTCTCAGCCCCCAGGGCATATTCAAGTCGCCACGAGAAATCACGGCACAGCGGACAGAGCTCCGGCGGGATCTCAAGGCGGCATGTAGAGTGCGTTTGTCGCAACCCAGCGCTGGGCACGCCACAATGACGGCGATAAGTCCCCTCTTTGAGGAGTGGCTAGAGAGGCGCCACGGCGTCCTCACCTTCCGCCTGACGCAGGTCCTCACCGGACACGGTTGTTTCGGAAGGTTCCTGTTCCGGATAAGGCGAGAAGAAACGCCCGGGTGTCACCATTGTGTGGATCGCCCGGAGGACACGGTGGAGTATACGGTGGAGGTATGCCCGGCTTGGGCGGAGCACCGCCTTGTCCTCGTGCAGGCGATTGGCGGTGGCGATCTCTCACGTCCGGCCCTGGTCCAGGCCATGGTACGGAGCGAAAGGGCTTGCGAAGCCGTCACCTCCTTCTGTGAAGCAGTAATGCTCGCAATCGCAAGCTTATTCCCGGCCACCGTAGGCGCAGGCTTGCGGACGGCGAGCAATGGGTAGCTCGCCGTCCGATAAGGACTAGGCCCGGGTCTACAGCACGTTGTGTTCCACGCGCGCCTCAAAGAGATGTCAGCACCGATGATGCAGTCCGCTAGAGCTGATGCCTGCCAGGGTTGCGGGAAAGTCTGAAAGGGTTACTGCGGACCCAGGTACAAGCGACTGAAGGAACACGGGTGAGTTTTAGTTAGTAAGAGTCTGACACGCCCTCCCGCTCCGCCCAGAGCGGGAGAAGTTATTTGATGATTTCTCACCATCAAAAAAAAAGGGTAGATATATTTAAGTCAATGAAAAACGTACCCAGTAAATGGTAGCTTCATAGTGTGTATGAAAGGTTATTAAGCCAAGCAGCGATGCCACCATCTATGATGTAGAAGAAATCTACTTAATCAGTTATTATTGTTTCGTATTGAGGCTATTCAATGTCGGAACAATGTCTATACCTACCTGATATATTACTATATATCAGGTGAGCAGGACTGTCATAGGTACCTAATGCTATACTTAGCATTAGGTACCTATGACAGTCCTGCTCACCTCATCATCTGCCTAGCGTTCTCCCAACTATGATGGGGTCGGCTTCTAACCGTCAGTCGAATCGGATGCAGCTAAATACAAGTATTTTACAAGGAATAATGAACCTATTATGTTTCCACTGCTGGGACACAGGCCCCCTCTCTTCGAAAAGTAGTGTTGGTAGATATATCATGTCCTCGAATTTTTGGTTCTAAGAAATCCAGTTTCCTTACCATGTTTTCCTTCACCGTTTTGACAGCATTGATGTCAGTGAGTTTTAGATGGAGCCACTGACTATCCGGCCTCCACAACCCAGTTACTGGGTAATGCGAGACCTCTTGGCAACACTGGTTGCCAGACTTTATGGCTTCTGGCGATCGGTAACGACTGTCAAAGATCCACGAATAACAGCCGGGACCAACGGCATATCGTACTTTCCGAGTTACGAAGAGGAATCTCGATATGTAAAGATGGTCACCCATCCACGAACTGACCGTGGCAAGCGAACCTTAACCTGATCGAATGAGCCGTGTGGCTGTTATTACTTAGCCTCTCCGAACAGTCCTGCTCACCTCCCAACACAAAACAACACATAACTAACACCTCATTTTTCACCCCACACCAATACCCTATCAAGATATACAGCCCATCTCCAGATGGATTCCCTCCATAAAATACACGACACACGGCGATTTTTTTCACATGTGACCACATTTCGTACCCATTCGATAGAAGAACCATAGCTTTGTACCATAAAAAAACTTTCCAGGTACACACACCTATCTCAAGGTTCCGTGTTGTGGATCCAACGGATGCTATATGTAGGACAGATGCTATTAGATACTCTTTATTGTTTAGCTTAATTTAAACTATGTGGTAGATTACATAAGACACATTGACCATTTTTTTTTTGAGGGTGGGAAATCATCAAATTACTTCTCCCGCTCTGGGCAGAGCGGGAGGGCATGTCAGACTCTTACTGACTAAAACCCACCCGTGTTCCTTCAGTCGCCTGTGACAGGGGCCACGGTATCCCTCTCGGACTATCCCGCAACCCTGGCAGGCATCGGCCCTAGCGGACCCCGTCATTGATGCTGACATCTCTTTGAGGCGCCCGTGGAACACAACGCGCCATCGACCCAGGCCTGGTCCTTATCGAACGGCGAGCTGCCCATTGCTCGCCGTTCGCAAGCCCGCGCCTACGGTGTCCGGGAATCAGCTTGCGATTTCCGACGCCCAGGGCGTCTCCTGCGGCGGCTAGGGGCGTGAGGGTGCGAATTTTGCCTCTCCCTCACGCGTCCGCCTCCTCCTTCGCGAGCATTACTGCTTCGCAGAAGGAGGTGACGGCTTCCCAAGCTCTCTCGCTCCGTACCAAGGCCTGGACCAGGGCCGGACGCGAGAGATCGCCACCGCCAATCGCCTGCACGAGGATACGGCGGTGCTCCGCCAAAATCGGGCAGACCTCCACCGTATGCTCCACCGAGTCCTCCAGGCGATCCACACAATGGTGACACCTGGGCGTTTCCTCCCGCCTTATCCGGAACAGGAACCTCCCGAAACAACCGTGTCCGGTGAGGACCTGCGTCAGGCGGAAGGTGAGGACGCCGTGGCGCCTCTCTAGCCACTCCTTAAAGAGGGGACTTATCGCCGCGATTGTGGCGTGCCCAAAGACACAATGACCTACCTGTACAATTTCAAAAGAATCAGTGTAAAGAAAACTACATGTTTCTTATTTGACAATATCTTCTTTTACTAATTATACCAACAAACTATTAAAATTAAAATATAATTACCTAAACTAACAAATTGCAATAGGGCGTCGAAAAATTCCTCCGCATTGCTGTCGACTGGTAACGTACCCAAGAGACGGCAATGCTAAAGATGTCAGACTTAAAAGGTTGTATTGTAACCACGGAGCCGTGATTGTAACATACACATGGACATGACGAATCAATAAGGGTTCCGCTTTTGCCATTTGAACACGGAACCCAAAAACACCATAGCAACCTCTCAGCGAAATTGAAACTATAAACAACAGCAGGTGAGGCGAAAAATCAATCTGTTAATAGGAGTGTGCTAGGAGCGAAGATATAGACTATTTTGGTTCAGTTTTCTATTTTTTGTGAAAACTTACGGTTGTTTCGGTGACCGGAAAAGCACTTTATGCCAGATATAACAAAAAATGAATTTGTACCATATTTGCCAGATTATTTTGTCAGAACTTATCCGGGAGTCTCTTTTTAACGTGCCTTTATTAGCTTGGTATGTATCTATGTAACGGAATTTTGGAACTAGTTTTTTTATCCCCTTCAAAACGTGGTATTGATTTAAACCTTCGCTTATACTTATCAAGGACTGATGACAATGCAATTATGTATAAAAATAAAAAAAGGTTTAATATCAAAACTCGCACACTCACACACACATACAGATACAAACGTATAAAATAGAAAGAGACAGTAAGAAAGAGAGGAAAAGCGCTTGGAGGGAGCATAACGCGTTTTCGTCACGTGACGATTTCTGCCAGTTCGAGCTACTGTAAGCCGCGTAAAAGAACTTCGTTCCGAAAAAATCGAAAAAACACGCTATTGTAGTTAAAGCCGCACAAAAAAATTGAAAATAAAGAATAGTTTATAAAACCACGCTTTTGTAAATAACAGAACTAAAAAGTAGAAAATAATTGTCAATAAGATTAAAATAAGAATAGAATGGTTAACAAGAAAAAATATTTTATTGTAAAAAAGCGTGGGGTACTTGATGTCAATTTGCTGTAAAATCTGTTATTATTTTAAATTTATTGACAATTAATTTCTACTTTTTAGTTCGGTTATCTACAAAAGCATGTTTTTTTTAGTTTTTAAAACTTATATTTATTAATATGCACGTGTTTCTGTGAAAAACAGATCATTTTTTTTTCTTTCTATTCATACAATTATACAGGGTGTTTGGTAGGGAGCTGTACATACGCCTAGGGTAGAAACTAGGGATAGTCTGCTACCTACCCCCGCCCATTATATTGACCTTGGCCTCAAGGTTTTTTTTACCTTACTACCTTACCTTAAAATTATTTCTTTACCTTACTACGGTACTTCAGGCCCCATAACTTTTCTTCTCCACAATTTTCTGGTGTAAAATAATTTTTTGCAGGACCCTAAGACTCTAACGATTAAAACAAGACCATTAGCCGACCGGTCCCATGGATAGATTTTGAGCTACAGGTAGTTTTAGTCAAAAAATCACAAAAAAGTCAAATAAAAAATAAAAATAAATTAAAAAAAAACCTTGAGGCCAAGGTCAATATAATGGGCGGGGGTAGGTAGCAGACTATCCCTAGTTTCTACCCTAGGCGTATGTACAGCTCCCTACCAAACACCCTGTATAATTGTTATATTGAATCATTAGTGCTAACTGTATGTCTGCTTATAAGTCATTTATTTATTAAGCTCTTCAAAAACTTTAATCTAAGTGCCCAATTACTTGCTTTGAACTACATTATGCGCATAAAATAACACAATTAATTTATTATCAAAATATTATCGTGTTCCCAATAAAATTCAATAATAAGGCACATAATATTTATAGCCTGGATTATGAGAACTCCAGTTAGTACCTAATTATAAAGCAATCGATTTCCGAGTAAATGATATCAAAGGTACTTCCATCATATTCCACCAATTAACTGCCTTTTAACCAATTAATTTGATTGACGTTTTCAATCTCAAGAATTGCCATCCAATCAATATTCTCCCACTATAGTTTATTAACAAGGCTATAAATATATATGTTGTTTATTGTATCCGAAACATTTAGAAAAAAAAAACATTAAACATTGATGACACGGTTGGCGCCATGGTTAAGAGATTGAGTGCAGCGCTGTGTGTCGCGGGTTCGATTCCCGCACGGAATAAATATTTGTATGACCTACAACTAGTTGTTCCGTGTCTGGCTGTTTGTGTATGTGAGTTTAAATGTTTGTAAACGCACCCACAATACGGGAGAAATTGCTAGTGTGGGGCAATGTTTTCTTAAAAAAAATTAAAAGAAAGATTATACAATTTCTTTCAATATATGACAATATGACAAGACAGTATTTTTTTGTAGGTTTACATGCCCAACTGAGTTTTAAAAATTTCAGTCAGTCCAGTACTAAAATAAACGTAATAATTATTTGCTATGTAACCGGAAAACTTTTTCTCTTTATATATATAAAAAAACATTATTGTTTTTAAAGTCCACTTCTATTACAGATCATCACACTTACTCTTGATAAAAATGGACACTAAAATTAAAAAGTAAAAATAAATCGCGGGTGATACACAGACGCGGTTCAATAACCGTTTCATATTGCCAATTTTCGCACGGAACACTAAAAAGCAATTCACAATTTCCTGCCCCCAATAACGTACCGCTCAGCATCCAATCAGTGTTCCTTAATTACCGATCTCCATACGGTTATTCAAACAAGTAGGAACATGCAATCTGCAACATCAAAGTCAGCTAATAGAGCCTGCAGATAGGGCACCGTGCAAAATTGAATACGTCCCAGGACAATCTCCGCGATAGATGCAGGACGGTGGCCTGAGATATAAGCGAAGCGATCTTAAAAAAAAACCTGTGGTGTCGGAGGGCCCCCGGCAGGAACGAAGTTCCAAAATTTGAAATTTTTCGCAGCTGCCATCATGGATTTTCATTTTGAACTCACTATTGGCAGCACCCTCGAAAACAATGAAAACTATCTCTCTCTCTCACTCTCGGTCTCTTCGTATTATCTATAATAAATGCCCCTTTTTCGTCACGTGACGATTTCTACAATTTTCCAAAATTTAACTCCTACCGCAAGCTCCGTTATAGAACTTCGTTCCAAAAAATACTGTGCTACTACGTACTGAATAGAAATATAATTTAGTAAACAGAAAGAAAAACGTGTGCGGTCGGGGGACCCCATCAGAATCGCTGTTCCGCACGCACACACACTCATATATAATAGAAAGAGACAGAGAGAAAAAAAAAACGCATGGGGTAGCAATCAATTCGTACCGCAAGCTGCGTTAAGGAACTTCATTCCAATAACTGGCAGAGGAAAGGAGAGACCTTTATCCAGCAGTCGGTGATTCCGGGCTGAAATGATGATAATGATGCAACAGAATAAGAACGTTACATGGGTCTGTTATCAATACGCGAAGAAAGTCACTCTCATCCGAAAGTCTTCCACTGCTGGACATAGACCTCCACCAAGCATGGTCATAACACCTGGTTCTTTGCAGTATGCTGCCTACATCCAGGTGTTTCCTGAGACCATCAATGCTGTATTATCTGTGTTTGATTTATGAGTATAAAAAAACTAAATAATGAAAAAAGCCAGGGTCTTCCAAAAGTAGGAAATTACGCCTTCATTAACAACGTTTTATTTCGATCCCTAGCTAAACCCCACAATATCTTAAATACAAGCTGCTTACTAAGGTTTTAGTAAAATAATAATAAGAAATTCGGAACTGAATTGTTAATAATAATCGCCACGACCATTATCAGTTACCAACTTTGTAAAGTTACCTGAGTAAGATGGATAGGTTGAGCCAAATTGAGGCGTGACCTTTAAAGGCTAGTTATATTTTATTAAGGTGAATCCTCAGCGTTTGACAATTGATATGAAATTAATTATTATTATTCAGAAAATATATCACGCATTTTGATCAACATACGACGTAAAACAGAGCAGCAATTTGAAAAAACCCAAAGAATATTTGAATTTGGCGGGCTACAGCTGAATAGGTGGAGAAAAAAAAACTGGAAACCTTTTTCTGAAGGTCCGACTATATTTTGGGTTTTGCGTATATATTATATATTTTATCATCTATTTTGAACTCTTATGTATCGGGCAAAGTTGATTGTTTCTACTAGAGGGTACGATAAGATAGGAAATATTAAAATCTACTGGTCCTTAGCCTCATTTTGTTTGGAGTTGGCAGTTTGTCTTCTTCTTTCATATCTATTAGCAGTAAACTCAGTTTTCACCCCTTTTCAAGCCACATTATCTTTCATATAATCCATTCATCTTCAATAGATCTGTCTTTCTTTATGACTTGTAGTTTTTTTTTATGTTTAAAGTTATCTTAGACTTTGGAAAGCACGTGTCATGATAGTCTAAGATAATTTAACAATCATAAGCTTATAACTTGCACCATATCCGTAAATGTAAACTGTAATAGTGAGCCACGGATCGGTCCGATAATATGTATTTCTATCGGCTAAAATGTGTTTGCTTTTTACGAGCGAACGGACGGTAGCCCAGAACAATATTGAAAGAGTTACAGCAATAACGTTTTCAACTTAAAATGGAAATTAGTTACGAATTTCTTTTTAGGTTCGTTGAAAAGGATAGTGCCTCGAGCTTTTAATGTTATTAAACCTATCCAACGAGAGATTTTTGTATTTTTTCTTTTCCTTCATTACATACTTTCGATTAGAAAACATTGAATTTAAATCTTTATGATGCCATAGGTGTGTCATGTCTTTAAATTATAAGAAGTGAGTTACAGTTCCCATGACATAAACACACCCCTACCGTCGAACCCTCGCGGGCCTGCGGGCGGTGAGTAATGGGTAGCTCACCGTCCGATCAGGATCAGGCCCGTGCTGGACGGCGCGTACGTGTACGCGCGCCTCAAAGAGATGTCAGCATTGAAGAGGGGGCCCACTAGGGCCCAAGCCTGCCGGGAAAGCGGGATCATCCATAAGGGGTACCGCTGACCCGGAACATAAAGGGCCAAGGAAGGAACACGGGTGGGTTTTAGTCAGTAAGAGTCTGACACTCTCTTCCGCTCCACCCAGAGCGGGAGGGGCCATTTGATGATTTCCCATCCTCAAAAAAAAAAAAATACCGTCGAGCTCTCAGCCAAGACACATATAATGGATACATCGTAATGGTACACGCATTCACGCATTTGGTAAAGACAATCCAACAACTTTACTTTTTGTCATCCCTACATCGTCTTAATACACAATACAACCATAATCAGCCTATAATGTTCCCACTGCTGGGACCTCCTCTCCGTGAGGGAGTGGGCCGTAATCCACCACGCGGGACCAGTGCGGGTTGGTGAATGTCACATGTCTTAGAATTGTTGATTCTGGGACATGCCGGTTTCCTCACGGTGTTTTCCTTCACCATTTTGAGAGCAGTGGTGATGAAAATAACTTGCACAAAGTAAAGCGCCTGTCTGGGTTCGAACCTACGACCTACAGCTCGTAAGTCGTAGCCATTACCACTGGACCACCACTGCTCATAGGCACTGCACAATACCACAACTTAATCAAATCTAGAAACACATACAAACACCCAGTCAATAATACCTTCAATACCTAATATTAATCGCTATACATTCTAACCTACCTACACGACGAGACACACTCCACATGAAGCATCATTGTACCTACTCAAGCACGGAGGGAATGCGCTCAGAGGCATAAACATTTTAACTTCACCATTTTACGTTGACCCCCCTTACCTTTCCCCTCTGACCACATTAAGGGTGACACAGGGGTTGTTAGGACCAACTCCACCGGTCAAGTTAAATGGTTACCGTTAATAGTATTGGCATGGAGGCGCCATGGTTCTTTACGGTGGAGACGAGCGTGCGTGCGGCGCCGATGACGTCATTGTCATGACATCGTGCAGTGCCCGTTAATTGTTTGAGCCTCCAATATTCAGTATGCAAATCGGGTAATGGAGTCTTCAGACATTGAGTAGGTGAACGAGTAATAGGTTCACTATTTAGATGGATTCTTTAACTACCTATCTTAAATGTAGTTGTACTAGGCTACTAATTGTTTATTCTTCTGCGAAGAAAATACAATTTTGAAGATGCTGAAGAGAGCAGTCTGTATTCTAAAACTGGAGAAATGGATTTTATAATAGCACTTAAAGACTAATACTTTATTCTGCAAAAATAAAACGCACATTACAAAAATTATAGACGGTAATACTAAAGCCAAAAGCCGAATATTCGAAAGATAAGTTAATAATTTAAAGTTAAAACTCAAGAGCGGCCTACACATATACAGCAGTGGACTCTAAAGGCCTGAGTTGAATAAGTTATTTGGTCTAAAAGAGAGAAAACTCTTCGAGGTAACGGGGTACATACCTACCAAACTCGGGGTGCCATACCTACTGATTACAAATGAGAAACAGTTTATGAACCACTTTTAATGAATTTCGACACTAAAATAACAATTTTCCAAAGACAAAAAAGCCGACATAGTTCACAGAACATCGTACCCAATTTAAGTTGTGAGCTTCAAAACGAGGTCGCGTCCATTAAAGTTTAGAACAAAAATCAAAAGTTTTGCGAACACCTGCTAAATTATAATCAGAAGCAAAAGTGACTTAATTAAAAATTCTTATCTTAACTGTCTTTTCTCACTTTTTTTTAAAGATAATAAGTTTTTAATAGAGTGTCTGAGGTAAGGTAACGCGACCTTTTAAAATTTATCTAAGATTATATATAGGCCTGGTGGAGGTCGCGGCTATCCAACAGATGCGAGCAACGCAAGACATCTGTCGTTGTGGCGATGCTTGGGTAAGGTATATATCCAGTTGTGAACGTCTTTCGGTTGTTATGTAATTTTTAGAGCAAATGTGTTGAAAAGGTACTTTATCAAGACAATCTTGGACACCGACCTGAGGTACTTGAAGGAGAACCTAGTCCGGATAATACAGGTCTCAAACCGCTAACACCCAGCGTGGGACAAAATGATCAATGCTCTATTCTTAACTATTTTGTGGTAGGTATGCTTTTATCATGTTAACCAATATGCATTACTAATGTAATATTTTTTCTTCAAAACCATTTTCTGTTGCTAACTTTGTGTATAGCCGGTACCTATGCATAAAATAAAACTCCGCTGCTTTTCTTCTCGTAGATTACCACACAATACCTTCCCTACCACAATACAACCTTTTGGCAGAAACATGTAAGAATCCTGCCAAAAGCTGCATACTGTTAGAATGTATGACACGCGCCTTAGCACAAGTTTAGCTAAGTTCCACACAAGTTCATACAGTGCTCGGCCTCTGTTCGTGCAGCGCGACGGATGGTAACTTGTTCAGAGACTTATTCAAGGTACGTGTTTCATAGGTTCAAGGAAAGTTTTTAGTGTTATTTTGAATCTAGATTGGTTGGAGGAACGAGGAAGATTTAACATTACTCGTAATAATTTTACCTCATTCGTGTGAATAGTTGCTTTTGGCCCAGCAGCAAACGATTAGAAAAAAAATCGACATAATCTATTCCGCTGGCAAATTTTGGTCGTACTATACAGACACCCTGCCTACTCCTCTGAGGAGTACAAGGTTTATGTTGTGATGTTAGAATATTATCATCAACGGTTAAGTTATTATTTATATTGTATTAACGACATGAAATTGCCGTTTAGTATACAGAAAGTTAAAGTAATTTTTATATAAATATTTTTTATTTCTATCAATCAAAATATGCACTCATGCTGTCGATGCATACGCATGTACTGCCTCTCGGGTATTGAATTTTTTCCCAGCCAAGAAGTTTACCAATTTTTGTAAAAAGTAGAAGTTTGTCGGCGCAAGGTCTGGCGAGTATGGTGGAGGACGCAAAACTTCCAACCCTAGCCCTTGTAGGTTTGAGACCGTCTGTTGTGCCGTATGAGGTCGAGCGTTGTCGTGTAGTTGCAGCGGGGACGAGCGATTAACCAAGGCTGGCCGAAGATTTGCGAGCATCATTGTGTCCAGTCCCTCACAGTACACATCCGCAGTAATGCTGGTGCCATTTGGTAAAAAGCTGTGATGAATTAGACCAGCACTAGACCACCAAACAGTGACCATGACTTTTATAGGGGTTAGTTTTCGTTTAGGCATTGCCTAGGTGGTGTACCAGGGTCTAGCCAACATGATGACCACTTACGATTATCAAAAGGAATCCATTTTTTTCAACGCAAGTGACTACGCGGTTCATAATCCCTTCGTTTCTGTGGTTGTTAAGCAACGCAAGACGTTCGTCACGCTGGCGATTGTTCAGTTCGTGCGGCAACCACCTACCAAGTTTTATTACCTTGCCAATTTGATGCAAATGGATCAATATTGTTTTGATGCTAACGTTGAAAGCTGCTGCTACCTCAGCCGTAGATTGAGTATCGACAGCTTCCACTATCGCCTGTAATTCGTCGTTGTTGACTTTAGTTTTCGGCCGACCGGGTTCATTTTTTAGATCAAAATTCCATGTCGGAAGCTTTCAAACCAATAACGAGTCGTGAGTTCGTTATAGTAGTGTTCACTCCGTACACGTAATTAATGGTGCGAGCCGTTTGTGCGGCATTGGTACCGCGGCGTTGGAACTCGTATTCCAAAATTACTCGTATTTTTATCGTGTGAAAAAGATACAAATGTAGTAAAACAAAACACTAATCAATAAACAAATGATTGAAATTGAATCACATAGTATTCCATACTGTTTTAATAAATTTCATTTGAATTTAGAATAATATATTGCCAGCCATACATAAATTACGTTTCAAATTGCCAGTATTGTAAAACGGCAACTTCATGGGTAAATACCTATTATTAACGCAAACCTACGCGTTTTTTGTCACGTTAACATTGTAACTGGGTAAGATACGAACTCTAGAAACAAATACACTAAAAGCCTTGATATTTCGCAATCACATTGTTACGTTGTATTTTTTGTAGCTACCACTGGTTGGTATTACACAGCTACTTACCTAATAAATAAAAAAGCAATTGCCTGTAAACATACGTAGTAGCAATTGCCTGTAAACATACGTAGTAAATTGTGTTGTTTCCAAGTAAAATATTTCATTGTAATTTGTGCAACTGTCTTTGACTTGCAATTGATGGAAGGATTCATTCCTTCAACTGTATTTCGTCACAGAACTCTTTGGTAACACTTTCACGATAAAACACTTTTCAAAACCTTATTAAATAGGTTTACTTATTAAATTAGATCAAAAATAGTAATAGCGTTCTGAATGTTTACATTCCAATTGTCATTCGGTTGAATGTCAGTTTTGACAGTTAGAGGCGACACCTAGTGGTCGCCGATTCACAGTTGTAGTTTTAATCGATACGAGTTAATTTTAACATTTGATTGGTAACCATCGAAATAATATTGTAAAGTCCAATCCTTAATAATTTTCAGCTTTTGGTAAAAGTTCATAATAAACTAATTAACCGGATAACGGAAATTAAATAATTTTTTCAATATAGACTTTTCTCTAGAAAGTTCTGTCCCAAAATCCATAATTAATCTGTGGATTGACTGGGATCCAGTGTGGTAAGCTGTGTTTTTTTTATTTTGCTGAGATAATTAGCAAACCTGGGAAAATTAGCCAACAGGATAATTTTTAGTATTAGAAATTACGTTAATAATTTGTTATTTGGTCTGAGTCTTGGAAGTTCGGATTGTTTCAGCGTTTAAACGTCATGTTGGACAGTTGTCGGTGATTTTCAAGAAGTTTATGTCTTAAGTTCAATATTTAACGTCCGTGATCTTAGATGAATTTTACCCGAGTCAAGGGAGATTTTATGAATGTTCCAGCCAATATCGGTTGTGATCTATGACTGAATGATTGATGGGAGATGGCGTCTAATTGCCGGTGATGTGAACACGCTTGAGGTTAATACAAACCTTATTCCATGTTTTAAAAGGATTCCAAATTGCGCAGAGCCGCATTGATATCTAGCCAGTCGAGAGTCTTGCAGTCAAGTGATTCCCTCCTTCATCAACCGAGAGGCACCTCGCGAGATTCGTCTCGCCGCCAGGATCTAGAGGAGTGTCTGGAGCCTGGACGCGAGACCCATTCCTCGAGTCGGCCAGAAGCCTCGAGCGGAAGCGACTGTGCGGCTGGCAGAGTCCGTCTAGCGATAGCGCAGGCGGGACGGTTTTTTTTTTTTGATATATATCATTTTAATTTATAAACGGTTCCGGTCAGAACCGGTTTATTACCAGACAGGTTTCCCTAGTAGGAAGCCAGTGTCCAATATCTAATATAAGACCCCGGGTTCGACACCTGCCTACCGGCTTATCTGGAAGTCAATTCAACATCTTCGTCGGCTCCGGGATCCGGGACTTATAGTCCCTGGCGCCCTTTCATTTAGTTTACCTACAAATCATAACTGGAAGATTCTAGTTGTAAGTTTTTAATTTGAAAAATAGGAACAGTACTGGGTTTATCTCCAACCCCCCACGACCCTAGTTCTATTACCGAACCTTAAGCTGGCTGGCATATTGGGTGACATTTATCGTCACCCACCTAATGTATTTAGGGTTTTAATTTTATATTTTTATAAATATATGTTGTTTCCAACAGTTTGTAGTTTCCTTACCTTTACAATACCAAACCACCTTGCATCTGGGCTTGAGTTCCATTACCTCTAGAGGGACAAAAGCTCAAATGTAACAGTGGCGACCAACGTGTGTATTGGTTGGAGATAGAGGTTACGTCTATTGCTGTACCTTATAAGCCAGAGTACTGTTTCTAGAACCTTCTAAGTAATCTATTTATTAAGAAAAAACCGTCGCGCGGGAATCCTTTATTAATGTGTTCATGTTTATGTGTTTGTACTGTTTTATACACTTTTATTTACTTTTACATAATTTTTACATTTCTTGCCGCAATACATTTTACTATTTTTTTAACCTGTGTCGTTTAATGGAAGGATTTTTGTCCTTAGAAAATAAAGCCTATATTATAATTCAAACTACGCTACTGCAAATATAGTAACTGCGTTTACTATACATAATATTATTTACACATTGTATGAGATTGTAAATTGTGACAGCCAGTTTTCAGTTCAGTTTACTTTACATAATTTAAAATTTACACAATGAAACGACACCAGGTATATATATTTTTGTACAGGCGTGTATACGATTTTTATGTATGCATTATTGTATAAAACTTCTTTATATTTATTACGGATCTCAGTAAATTTTTTCCCGGATTTCGTATTTTTATGCTTCTGTGCTCGGAAGGTTGGTAGTGTAGTGCCGATCACAGGATGCATTTTCTTGTTCTGCTATTGTGCTCGGGAAGTTGGTGGTGTTGAGCCGATCACAATATGCATTTATTTTCGAAGGTGTTTGTGCTCGGAAGATTGGTGGAGTTGTGCCGATCACAGCATTCTTCTTTTTATTCTTGCATCTTTAGCGATGTTGAGATTTTAAACTGTGTCTCACAGTTATAATTCGTTCTTGTTAGTCGGTGGCTATGGTGCCTAACCGCACTCAAATTAGTGTTTTTAGTAGTGTTTTACAGGTTCTGACGGTGTACACATTGGTGAACTATGTTTTTAGTCATTGGTTACGCTGATGGCTAAAACATTGTTGTTAGTCTGTTGTTGTTACAGGATTGACACCCTTAAAGAGTGTATAAACCTCCGGACAGCTGGTAAGGCAGCATTAAGATAGTCCTGAGATTGGAGGCCATAATGGCGGGCGTGTAGGCTGCATTGATGGAAAACGTTTATAAATGGTATTTTTAATGTACGGGGCGAATAACCGTCACTTTCCATTAAGGGAAGTCGGTTAGCCAATTTTCATTTGTTTGTAGGTAGCATTTAATTTAATTTCTTTTGATGTATTATTTTTGTACCAGCTCAGCATTATTCTCGGCGGTCAGCACCGTCAGGAATGGGATATAAAGGGTGGTGTACGATTTAGTGAATTGGTCTCTCCTATATAATTATAGTAGGTCAGACTAGGATGTTACTACTTCAGCAGATATTTACCAATTAGTAATCTCTTTGAAGCTTGTCTTTTTCATGTTTGTAAATGGATTAGACTCGCTCAAGAAGTAACATATATAATATATTTCACACATTTCTACTCTCGTTGAAGCTTGTCTTTTTCATGTTTGTAAATGGATTAGACTCGCTCAAGAAGTAACATATATAATATATTTCACATGTTACATGGATAATGAAAAATAAGCCAAAAACACGGGCGGAATTGTAGACCCGACAACCAAAGCCTACTACAATGTCGCCT
This sequence comes from Brachylomia viminalis, assembly GCA_937001585.2. Lineage (NCBI taxonomy): Eukaryota > Metazoa > Arthropoda > Insecta > Lepidoptera > Noctuidae > Brachylomia > Brachylomia viminalis. Next base: position 2,750,684 of record OW443302.2, on the reverse strand, counting down.
AATAGAGCGGTCTGTTACTCTATACTTGAAGTGTAACATGAATATAGTATTGCTGTTGTATATATATATATATAGAAATCGTACACCGGCTTCTACATTATTTTTTCTTTTCTTTCTCAGTTCCTGATTTCTGGCGTGAACATTGTAGATTTTTGTTAGCGTCCTTTAGAGTCTGCTTTGACGCTGGAGGGCCAGCGTCGAGATTTGCCCTAGTCGGTCAAATCTCTGGTGGTTGGGGAGGTACTGTTACGTTGTATTTTTTGTAGCTACCACTGGTTGGTATTACACAGCTACTTACCTAATAAATAAAAAAGCAATTGCCTGTAAACATACGTAGTAGCAATTGCCTGTAAACATACGTAGTAAATTGTGTTGTTTCCAAGTAAAATATTTCATTGTAATTTGTGCAACTGTCTTTGACTTGCAATTGATGGAAGGATTCATTCCTTCAACTGTATTTCGTCACAGAACTCTTTGGTAACACTTTCACGATAAAACACTTTTCAAAACCTTATTAAATAGGTTTACTTATTAAATTAGATCAAAAATAGTAATAGCGTTCTGAATGTTTACATTCCAATTGTCATTCGGTTGAATGTCAGTTTTGACAGTTAGAGGCGACACCTAGTGGTCGCCGATTCACAGTTGTAGTTTTAATCGATACGAGTTAATTTTAACATTTGATTGGTAACCATCGAAATAATATTGTAAAGTCCAATCCTTAATAATTTTCAGCTTTTGGTAAAAGTTCATAATAAACTAATTAACCGGATAACGGAAATTAAATAATTTTTTCAATATAGACTTTTCTCTAGAAAGTTCTGTCCCAAAATCCATAATTAATCTGTGGATTGACTGGGATCCAGTGTGGTAAGCTGTGTTTTTTTTATTTTGCTGAGATAATTAGCAAACCTGGGAAAATTAGCCAACAGGATAATTTTTAGTATTAGAAATTACGTTAATAATTTGTTATTTGGTCTGAGTCTTGGAAGTTCGGATTGTTTCAGCGTTTAAACGTCATGTTGGACAGTTGTCGGTGATTTTCAAGAAGTTTATGTCTTAAGTTCAATATTTAACGTCCGTGATCTTAGATGAATTTTACCCGAGTCAAGGGAGATTTTATGAATGTTCCAGCCAATATCGGTTGTGATCTATGACTGAATGATTGATGGGAGATGGCGTCTAATTGCCGGTGATGTGAACACGCTTGAGGTTAATACAAACCTTATTCCATGTTTTAAAAGGATTCCAAATTGCGCAGAGCCGCATTGATATCTAGCCAGTCGAGAGTCTTGCAGTCAAGTGATTCCCTCCTTCATCAACCGAGAGGCACCTCGCGAGATTCGTCTCGCCGCCAGGATCTAGAGGAGTGTCTGGAGCCTGGACGCGAGACCCATTCCTCGAGTCGGCCAGAAGCCTCGAGCGGAAGCGACTGTGCGGCTGGCAGAGTCCGTCTAGCGATAGCGCAGGCGGGACGGTTTTTTTTTTTTGATATATATCATTTTAATTTATAAACGGTTCCGGTCAGAACCGGTTTATTACCAGACAGGTTTCCCTAGTAGGAAGCCAGTGTCCAATATCTAATATAAGACCCCGGGTTCGACACCTGCCTACCGGCTTATCTGGAAGTCAATTCAACATCTTCGTCGGCTCCGGGATCCGGGACTTATAGTCCCTGGCGCCCTTTCATTTAGTTTACCTACAAATCATAACTGGAAGATTCTAGTTGTAAGTTTTTAATTTGAAAAATAGGAACAGTACTGGGTTTATCTCCAACCCCCCACGACCCTAGTTCTATTACCGAACCTTAAGCTGGCTGGCATATTGGGTGACATTTATCGTCACCCACCTAATGTATTTAGGGTTTTAATTTTATATTTTTATAAATATATGTTGTTTCCAACAGTTTGTAGTTTCCTTACCTTTACAATACCAAACCACCTTGCATCTGGGCTTGAGTTCCATTACCTCTAGAGGGACAAAAGCTCAAATGTAACAACATCGAGACATGTCTGGAAACCATTTTAGGTCAAATGTGGCCTCGATTAAACTGTCTAGGTAAGGAAACCTTTTATTTGTGCCCAAGCGGAATCTATGCAATATCTGACAATAGATGAACCAGAATTGGATGGGCGTATTTTATATATTGGAAAGCATTAGAATACACCTGTCTAATGTAGTTATATTTTATCTATTTTTTTAAGTGTTTGAAATAAATCAAGTAAAAAATTTCATAATTTAGTAACTATGCGGTTCTTTCCACAAAAGACCTTCTCAGACACTTATAATCTACATGGTTCCGGAGTTTGTAAGTTGGCGGTGTCATACCCCGTGCCTTGGAAACCACGTTAAGCCATTGGCCTTGCGCCTGATCTCTCTACGGTCGTGTTGTGTTGCCATCCCATCGGACTAAGAGGGTGAGGGAAGAGTGAAGGCACTTGTGTCTGCGCACACAGTTGTGCTCTATAATATTTCCGCGTAGATGGCTAGACTCCGATGAAATTGGCTGCTATAGCCGATTTTTTGCTTGGTTTTCATAATGATCTGACCAAGATAAAAGAGACCTTAGACCTTTGAGTTGGTTTTGGTATTTATTCTGACAGTAAACGGATAGGAAACACTGACGTATTTAGTTTTTTTTTAAATATTGTTGACACCATGCACAATGGTCTACCTGAAGGACTAAGTGCGGCCAAGCCCTCTAACATAGAACATAGAATATTGTTGACGTGCAAAATTGTTTGTAGAAACCTACTTACTTTATAAGATAAATATAATAATTATCATCATCGTCATCATTATTTTATTATAATAAAATGAATTCATATTTTCAATTGTGTAGACATCTGAACTTACATCTAAGTACATAAATGAGAAAACGAGTTAAACTTTGATGTTTTAAGAATTCGAGCTTACTTGACTTTTTTTATATGCACGAGTTTCTGTGACAATAAATATTTTTATTTCTTTATTCTACATATTTCGATTATAAATGAATTCTACTTGTCCTCTTACCTCCTTTAAATTACATCGCTTTCATCTGGCTCTGTGCCATTCGTAACTTAGTAACCAATGCTATTGACCTTCAGTCCAACGAAATAGTACCTTTAAAGACAGGGTAAGGTCAAGGTTGAACTAAGGGCAAGCTTTTATGTAAGCCTCAGACTCCGCTATTCGTGGACTAAATAGTTTGACGTGAAGTCAGCAACAAGCAGCTATCAATAAAGTAAGCTTAGGTTATGGTTTCCTAGAAGTGCAGTGCTCACCACATAATTATTGTCCGCAATTTACCGTCACTGAAACATTACACATATATGAAAGCAAGTGTGTGTTTTCCTAGAGAGCGTTTTGACACCGTAAAGACAAACCCCGCTGCCATCATTTTCATGACAGCCGTCACTGCGGCCGTAATGTGACGGCCACCGCTCTTCTAGCAAACTGTAGCGTCTTCTTCTTAGCGTGTCGATGTCGCAATGTAAATGAACTTATCCCAGAATTCAGCTACGTGTTTGGTGCCATCACTAGCGTCCATCTGTTCCTGTGACGTGCAGCTGCCAGGACTCGCAGGACACGATATTAAGTGTAACATCGTTTGTGGAACTGCTCCAGATTTACACTCCAAGGCGTAACCGTTGTAGGCGTAGATTTAGCAACGCAAATAGAAGCTTGACCATGAAAACAAAAGACGACTCCTGATCATAACGTTTATCATTTCTTGCCGGTTAAGTTTCATCAACCCAGATCACTTCAGTGTAGAAAAGCCACTAGCTACACCAACAAAATATCTTTGAAAAAATTGCAAAAATACTTACACACGCTATATTTCAATAACTCCAACATGTTTAAAAAAGAACATAATTTTCGAACCCGCAAAAAAAGGACAGTCCAAAAATTGTAACTGAAACCCGTGCCAGAAAACTAACTTTTGAACACTTTTATATGGCTTTACGGTGTACAGTGGGCTAATACGTTCAGGTTGTCTTCCGTGCCAGCAAGTTTCGATATAAATCGTGGGTTGGAGTGTGGTGTAGAAGATAGCAGGCAGAAATTTTGGCAGGCGGCCCTACGGCCACCAGTAAGGGAGTAGGTTGGCTAGCATAGTCGCGTTGTACTTGTGTTAAACAGTTACAATCGTGTAAGTGAGCGAATTGAATTTTTGTTTTTATGCTAATTTTGGCAACCGTTTCGGCGTTAAATGGTCGTGTGAAAGCCGGGGTTGGTATTGTCTTTTTGCCAATTCTCATGCGGTCTTGTTTTACATTAAACAATCTCGGACTCTTAAATCAGCCACCCCGCTTTTTTATTTTTGTAACAACGTCTATAGCTTTTAGGGTATGGCTTTTATGGTTGTGAATTCAAATTTGGAATAATGAGGCCACCAAAATGATGGCCAGTATGTCTTCTTCAAATCGGCATCAAAACTTTTTGTTTCTCTTGACACTTATTTGATGTTGTAGGTCTTTATTACTAATATGGAAATACATGGAGGCTCGATTATAGAATCTAAAGCCCATCGTCCACTAAGAGTATTGACAAGGCGTGATCAATAATTATCCACTTTTAAAATTCTGGTTAACAAAACACTTCCTCTCTCCTTATCATTACATATGGTTTCCCTGTTCTTGTTTCATGTTTATTATTGTATATATATATATATATATATGTGTGTAGATAAGTATATGTATTATGTATTTATTGTATATGTAATTAGTACACCACTGACTACCTGCAGTATTGTCTCTCCTTCTCCCTTTAATGCATCCAAAGGTTGTCTGTAAAAGATCGCTTTTAGCGATAACACCGCCCATTATGTCACCATATGTAAAATTTCTACATTTATATCTGTAATTTGTTGGTGTACTTTATAAAGAGTATTATATACTATTCTATTCCACAACGCTACTCAAAAGCAACGTGTAACACGAAGCGACTTATCAACGCGTTATTACCTAGTTTGTGATTGATTGCATCGCGTACCGACCACCATTGAAATACTAGTGCTGTGACGTTTTGGCTATTCATTGATGATTTGAATTTGTAACACATTACTTTTGAGTATCGTAGAGGGCGATCGGTCTTCGACTACCTACACGTGCGGCAATAAGACATGGAACATTGACCACTATGCATGAACGGTAAACCAGAATACGTGAATCAGGATGCTCCAACGATTCTTAAACTCTTTTTGTGACCTTTAAAAGTACTGTTATATTTATTTTCATAAATGAGTTCTGATAAGCGTAAAACGTTTATTGAGGATGATATTCTCGTAGCATGTCTATTTCCTTTTACATGTCTGTTTAGTATATTCTATAACATTTATATTATTTTTATTTAAGTGCAACGTTCGTAAGTACGCTGTACTGGTACAGCGTGCTAACTATTGTTTGCCTCACCGGACGACGTCACTACGTCAGCGCCGGCTGTCGCTGAAAACCAGCGCTGGGGCTCTGTCTTGCATAGGGTCGCGGCATAATGCTGAGCGATAGCCGTTTTGCGTGGATGTGACGCATGTTTCCCCCAACCTTTTCATATTTTCTGTGTTTGTGTTATTTTTTGCGTCATGTTTACCGCAAATAAACGCATTTTCTTTCTTTCTTTCTTTCTGATTTTTATTTAGACAATTAAATTTACCTGTATTCATTATGTAGCATATTATTTTTTCATGGATAAACATGACCTATATAATTATAACAACAGTGAATGTTTGCAAATTAATTTGTCAGAATAATACTAATGAACATTTGGAATAATATTTATTTGAATTGTGCAATGAATTGATAAATTAGCATAGGTTACCTGTTGAACGACAGGTAATTAATTATTCTCAATTGATGTAATGTTTATTAAATACGGCGTAATTATAGTGTAATAAGCTTTTAGGGGGTATGTCACATTGTTATAAATATTGTTATGTTTTAAATGGCAAAATGTATCAGTTGACATAAATATTACAAAAGCTTGAGGAAATTATGGAGGAATTCACTCAAGAGTAGGACGATACTAACTATAATCATTAACAGATAGTATAACTGTTAATGATTATGCCGTTTTTCGGGACAGGTCAACTCAAAACTACAATGGCTCTTTCTTCAGTGTTAGAACTACATGAAATCTTAATAATATAATGTTTGGACTTGAAAAGAGACCATGACCTCTGAGTTTGTTTTGGCATTTATTTTCTTATGAAAGACTTTCTCTTGCAAGTAGGTATTTCTATTCTCCATTTTATTGTTATAAACTACACTAGCTAAAGACAGATAATTCAGTATACCTTTAAAATAATTCGTCACCGTAGCGCATCTGCTACGCGAGCGCTACGAGTGCTATGAAGCTACGCCGTAGCAACGCAATATGTGCCTTGTCATTCACGCCTCGTTTTCATAACAATCGGATGCAGTTTCATTTGAATTAAATTCATGTGAATTGTCTGTTTACTGTGTTGTTTTGTTTAAATAAGTATCAATACTCTAAAACGATAATTTAATTAAACGAACTGCTCGTATTGTTATAGCGGGTTAAAATTGTTTTAGGTTGCTTTCATTAATAATAGTATAGTATAGTGTAGAATTTAGTAGTAGTTATAATAGTGTTTTAACATATAATAATAATATAATTATCAAAAGCAAGAATAAAGAAAGTAAACTGTCATAATGGCCCAGTGGTTAAGGCCTCGTCTCTCATGCACGAGGTTGTTTAAATCCAGGCAAGTACATTTGTGTTCATAGGTATGTACTTTCTAAGTACATGTTGAAGATAACTGTCATCGATGAAGAAAACCATCGTGAAGAAACCACCAGGACGTATAATTGATATAAGTCTGAAATCGCCAATCCGCCATGAGCAAGCGGCGATCAATGTTAATGCCTTGTCTGCATGGGAAGAGGCCTTTGCTTCTTAGTGGGCAATATAGGCTGGTATTACTATGAAGAAAGAAATATTTAAATTTTCTAACCCCAAGTAACACATATTTAGGCACTATTATTAAATATTGACATTAAATCGACCCAATTTACTAAAACCTTAGTTTAAACACCACATAACATAACTTTACCAGCTAAGCACCAAATCCCAACTACTAAAGCTTTGCAACAATCGCATCATTACGTGCAAGTGGCCTGCCCCCTCCCCCCTCGCGTACGGCCGCCATTACCGCGAGATGAAGATATGATCCAAGATGCTGGTCATGAATAATTCTACGGTCATTACCGATGCCGACTGGGCAGCTACCATTCATTGGGTGATGCTGGGGTTTATTGAACAGTTTTGAGAATAAAAGGTTCAGGGTATTTTATTTTGAGAGGTAAAGCTGGGCTGCTGCAGTTCATTTTTGGTAGCTTTCTGTATACATTTAGGCTATTCCAGTTCTAAAAAAAACTCTTAACAATAAGTTAGGTTCGTAATGTGCCTGGCAGGGAGGAACGCTGACACCTGAGATACAGGACTCGTCCTAGTTTGGGAGTCAGGAGTTTCACAAAATCAAGCATGTACTTGTTTAATTACTATAAGGATCTAAGTTACTTAAGTAATTCATTGTTAACCCTTTTTCTCTCCTTATGCATTATGAAAAAAATAAAATAAGGAAAAGGAGTGAATGATAACGTGACGGTTGACAGGGGAGAATGGAAGAAGACAAAATGTTGCGCCGACCACGAGTGACGTGATACAAGGGCAGGGAGATGATGATAAAGTTCTTCTTGTGAAGAAGACAACATGTTGCGCCGACCACGAGTGACGTGGTACAAGGGCAGGGAGATGATGATAAAGTTCTTCTTGTGAAGAAGACAACATGTTGCGCCGACCACGAGTGACGTGGTACAAGGGCAGGGAGATGATGATAAAGTTCTTCTTGTGAAGAAGACAACATGTTGCGCCGACCACGAGTGACGTGGTACAAGGGCAGGGAGATGATGATAAAGTTCTTCTTGTGAAGAAGACATGTTGCGCCGACCACGAGTGACGTGGTACAAGGGCAGGGAGATGATGATAAAGTTCTTCTTGTGAAGAAGACAACATGTTGCGCCGACCACGAGTCACGTGGTACAAGGGCAGGGAGATGATGATAAAGTTCTTCTTGTGAAGAAGACATGTTGCGCCGACCACGAGTGACGTGGTACAAGGGCAGGGAGATGATGATAAAGTTCTTCTTGTGACTTGGATAGAAGCGAGAGCGGAGGTACTTTACTGCTTCAACTGTACTCTGAGTGAATTCATACGGGCCGCATTTTGTAAGATTACTCTTGGTTAAGGCAACTACATGACCTAAAGCGCGGTCTTCGTCGGACTGCATAGGAAAGAAAGAGAAGCGCGGTTGCACGGCGCTGGTAATTTATTTTTTTATATTAATTTATGGTTTTTTTGTTTGTGTTTAGGTCCTGTAAGCCCTTAATAATAATATTAATATATAATTTAACACAGTTATTGTAAGTTAATATTGCTACACTATTGTATTAGGTAAGCCTGTGATGATAGTGTATGTGTGTTCAAATAAATAAATAAGTAAATGTTTATCCGATAAACCCTGACTACCTAATATTATTACCACTGTATGTAATAGTTCATACTATATCGGGACGATTCGAAATTAGCCTGCGTAAGATCAATCATTCTTTATAATACAAATAATGATTGATTGATAACTTACGAATTCAAATTACTTTTACACGATTTGTAACTAAAGCAAAGATTTATCAAAAAAATAAAATGCACCTCGACTTGAAAACCTCCTCATTTCTACTTACGAGTACCTGCGTGAAAATTCTCAAATATAGAACACCGAAACTCTTGTTATATTGCAAAATAAAGCGAACTAGCCGGACCATTCGATTTTTACAATATTTTTATGTCCCGATGAATGTTCGAAGTAATGAACGACCATGTGAACTATCCATGAGCCGTGTAAATATACCAGAATAGAGGTAATGATGACATTTGCATATGAAAAATCGTAGAAAGATTTGTTTTGTAAACAAAATGTAAGGCTTGCTTGTATGATGCAGCTTTTGCAATAATGTGTCTTTTAACTATTTTTGCTTGAACTTTAAAACTTTTGGCCACTAACAAGGCAATCAAGATATTAAATGGAAGTTTGGGAAAAAAAAATATTTTTGTAATCATATTCACTACTTAAAATGTGTCTTCTGTAATCCCCAAATATGACCCAAATCGAGCCTTTGAGTTTTTCTATCAATCAATCAATCGACTCAGCCTATTGCAGTTCATTACTGCCTCCCACCGCCTTCCACATCCAGTCTGCCCCAGCCACTTTCCAGATTTATTCTTTAGGTATGAAAAATAACAGCAACCAAAAATGGTACTTTAAGCTAAATTCAACAGCAATCATTTAACAATTCCACACCATCAATATACTAACTATATACTTGAGGTCATTAAATACACAATTCCGTAATGTAATCCAGTTTGAATAATTCCGTGGCCAGGAGGCCTGAGGCCTGAGGTGATACGGAGTGTCGGCTGGAGATAGCGTTTAGGCCGATTTCTTGGCACCGAGCCTTCAATAACCGCTGCCCGGACCTTGGCCTGGCCTATTCTATAGACAACTGCGAACGAGAAGCGATCCAAAGATAGTGATTGGTTTGACAAATTCTTAGTAGGTAATACGAGTTGTTTTATTAGTTTGTTTGTCCTGCTTTTACTCGTCAGTGAGTCGAGGAATTGTCGCGAATTTTGGCAAGAGACTGGCACAGTAGTTGCCGTATATTTACCATACTTTACCATTGTATCAACAATATGACAGCAAACTAACACATTATTTTTTCACTTTTTAAAGAACAATGGCAAATCTCCTTACTTAAAATTGTCTGGAATTAAATTGAAGCATCCCGTAGTAAAAAATATGTCTAAAGATTCGGCGTTAGTAGCAGAATCTACAAGCGAGTCTATTTTGATTCGAAAAAGCCGGAAAACAAAGATATAGGAGTTTGAATTTTTAGGTTATGAATAAAGTGAACACGAACCTCTATGTAACTTATGAATGATAAATTAAAATGATATCAAACAAAAACTGATATTACGGACAAATGAAGTAAACGTAATTGATTTTTTTCTATTATGAAGTTTGTATTAATAGAAAACCGAATAAACACAAAACACGAACGAAACGGAATACGCAGAGGAATTCTGTAGCATCAAACTGTCAATCAGTCACTGTCAAAGATGAAAGTAGAGATGTGCAATTAAAATCAATGTAAAATCGATACAACGTTGAATCGATCCTATGCTCCTCGTTTTGGATTTAAAAGTAATATTACATAAATATAAAATCAAGTTGATTAGAGATAGAATAACTGCATTTAAATAATTATTTTAATAATTCAACCAACCCTAGAATCACCTAGATCAGTTGAATCGATCGTTCATTTAATAATCGATACAGATAATAACATTCATACTGATTGTACGTGTAACATCACTATCTATGACAGCAATTCGCGTAGGTATCTCGATCGGAAGCAATTGATATACTTTTAATATTATAAATTAACTCCGGCTTTTAAGAAATAAAGTGAAAAATTGAAAAATCATAAAAAAATAATTCAATTTGTTTCGTTTTTGTGATATCTACGGTCGCTAAAACAAAACCAGACATAATTCTGCCATTCTTCTTTGGGCTGTTGTAAAATTATATTTGGCAAATAATCTTAAAATCTAAACGAGAATCAAAGCGTCATTTAAATTCATTTGAATTTAAATGTCGCAATAAATTCTTAGGGTTCCTAACAGCTTAACTACGTCGTAGTTAACAAGATTTTTTAATCAGCATTCTGTTTGTTGTAGCAATGCAATACCTACAGTACAATATTATTATTACAATGAAAACCACCAACCAATAACAATTTCCGCACACAAACTATTTTCAATTCTGAATTCACAAGTCAATATCCAAAAACAAAAACGGGTCATAGATAAAACCCATTTCAAACTATCGAATTTTATAGGCCACCTATACACGATTTGTTTCCTCAAAATCGGTTATCCAAATAGGTATGCACTGTGGTCCCAAAATTGCGTTCGGGCCGAGAGCAAAAAATGTATATTATGAAATTTTGCTGCCGACCATAGCATAAGTTTGGGAAGTTTTGGTACACAACAAAAAGGCGCAAATGGAGGTCAAGTTAAAGTAGTTTATTAGTTTCAGGATGTGTGAGGTGTTGATGGAATTGGGGTTGAATTTTGTCACCCTATTTTTGTTTAAGTCCGGCTTTGTAAGCACACAGTTGCGTCATGCTGGATAGATTATATTTCCTAGTCTAAAAATACAAAGCTAGTTTAATGGGCAAAGACGAAGATATGAGTACAGTATGGTACAGTGCTGTCACCTACTCGTCTCCAGCATTGTTACTATCAGTTTTTCCCTTGCCTGTCTCAGAAACAGTGAGTAAACCCTTCAGAGGATTACTAACTATTATTATAGGCCCAATGTAGAAATGTCTACTCCTTTGCATGTTATCAAAACTCTTTCATCAACACCCTTTTACTCAACACACGCTGCTTTGAGTTGACACTCGTGCAATAAAGGTACCTACAACAAGAACACGAGCCAACATCCACTACATAACTTCATTCACCTCCAAACTTTACTCGAAACTCAACAAAACTCATTTGGCAAGTTAAAGAACTGTTCACGGATGATAGGCATATCAAATTATCCGAGTGTGTAGGGGTAATTAATTAAAACCCTGGAGCGTCTTAGCGAGGTCTTGAGATTCCCGAACTATCGGCTTACTCGACTTGCTGCGACCTGGAATGTTCGGGATATTAACCTCTTAGGGTGTGGTGCAAAGAATACTCTTATACTTATGCTGAGCGATTGCCGTTTTGCGTGGATGTGACGCATATTTTCCCCGGATTTGTTCTTTTTTTATGTTTTCTCTGCGTCGTGTTTAACGCAAATAAAAATATGTTCTTTCTTTTTTACTTTCTTATAGAAGAAAGACAGGGTGTAAGTTTTTGTCTGTCGGTTTAATGTATTACGGATTAGTAAAACATTTGTATTTTTTCGAGTAAATAAAAATGCTACTCCTTCTATATATTTCCTTAGCTACCTTTGAACATACATACTTGTTTATGCATTACATTGTGCATAGGTAATTCGGTATACATATAATAATTGTTGGCTAAAACCTTACCGCCTTACAGTTTTATCATAGGAATTTTTGAACATCGACGACTCACAGGCTTAACTTCTTTTTTCCCGATATTATAAACAGCTATAGTTAGAACACAGAACTTATTTTTGCACATAAATCAAAGTATTTCTAAACTATACAACGTGTGACATAATTAACGCAAGACCTCATACACCCCAAATAGAGTATTGAGTTAAAAGCATTATAAAAAGACTAAAAAATTTTTTTTAAAAGCTAACTATTATTATTAAGAAAATCGTGTTGACCTTAGCATTACTTTATGCATTTAAAATTGAGGCTTATTGCCTTGTAATAAGATTTAATTTTCTTTGGCTCAATCGGCGGTCAGTATAGCAAAATGTCAGTATACCTATATAACCTACATATACTAATAGGTACTGAAATGGATTCAGTAGTCAATTATGAGCAAACTACTTTCAGGACTTGCGTTTATTCTGTTACACCTTGTATATTGCCAACCATCGCGCTCCCGCTTATGCCTTGGGCAGAGACTTAATAATTCCATAACTAACGCTGGATGACTAAGCTACTCTACTAAAACACGATAAACTGTTGATCACCGAGCCAAATTTTATAACTATGGTAATCCAAACAGATTGTCTGTATCCAAATAGATAGTGGGATATATTGTGAATTACATGACCACCTTATCTAGCCAAGAAACTTTTGATTGTCAAATATTTAGCATGACTTAATAGTTTACTTTAGTTTGAGTTCGCTGGGTTATTATTGACTTTGTCAAATCAGTCTATAAATATCTAATACCATGCCATAGAATAGAATACTATTATTATGCACATCGCTGTCACCATGCTTGTGGTATATCTAACATTATTACTCCAAAATAACACGCGATATTTATTCAAAACATTTCTATACCCTTAAACAACTTATCATACCGCCTATTAAAACAAGAACCTTCATAAAACAAAACAAGCCCGATAAGTTCTCGCGAATAACGAGGATATTTTAATAACGCTGAACGAAAGTTAAAAACTGTACTTACTGGGCATAATTGCCGTTAAAACACATACTATAATAATCTTATAAAGTAAATGGCGAATCAAATATACTTTTATCACGGCAGGGCACGTTGCATTTTTATAGCAATGACGTGTGTTCATGGTGCCATTGGCTTTGGTTTGATGGGTAGTATATTAACGTAATTAAATTTTAATAACGTTCATAAAACCTCCATTAACTGACCTTACAAAGAAGGAAAAAAAATTGTGCAATGCACGAAATAACTACACTGTGCATTCTCAAAGCTTATTTTGACCATCACTGACATCGGTGAAGGAAGACATCCGGAGAAAATCTGGACTTATGATTAATATACACACATCCAAAGTGTCTAGGGATCAAGCACGTTTTTGCTAGTTACTAAAAATCAGGTTTTTAATTATATTTTGCGCGCCTCATAACCCGAAGCGGTTGAGGTAGTGCTTTACTCCCGACTCGTCAAGGTCAAGCAATTTTGTGATCTTCAAATGCCTCTAACACAACTATATTCCACTTATACAATAATATGGTTAGACGTACATCGAGAAAACACTAAAATTAAACCAGCTTATACTTTCTAAAATTCATTTTATGTTGCTACTTTGATAAAAAAAACGTTTCGAAATAAATTTTACGTGGACGTCCAGAGGGGCAATTCCCGTATTTTTAAGACCGTTCGCATTCTAATCTCAGTCTCAATCTGTCAAAATTACAATCAATTTACATACATTTTTGACAGGTTTTTGACATTGATTGTCGCTGAAATGAGATTGCGACTTGAATTTGAACGTTTTTTAAGTACGAGAATTGGCCTACTGATTTTGTATGTACCAACGATAACTCCCGAAACAATTGATATATCTAGACCGGGTTTTTTATAAGTTCCAGAATTCTGTAACCTGGTGCCGTATTTCCTATCGGTAGACTAGTTTAACTAGTCAAAAAAAAAAACTCTTTACACACGTACAAAAAATAAGAACTTATGTTACATACATGTTTCATTTTCATTTTATATTACTACTATTATACGATTTATTATTTTATTAAAATAACCGAGTGTTACGAGGCGTGCACTATTGGATTTTCCAAACTTTTTTGTAACTCCTATGGATACTTTTTAGTAAATTTCGTCATTTGGAAAGGGTTTCTCAATGTCGGTCAAAGGATGAAAACCTTCTGTCAAGTCGTATTCCTACATAATTCTGCAACGGGTTTTAGGCCATATCAGCAAAAAATCTGCCATACTTCTGAGTGGAATCAATACAAAAGAAGCTGGTTCTCGGCATCGTGCTGTGACGATCGCTCTGGGCGCTACGTAGACTGTTATAAGTCGACTTTGGACACTTTACTGCATCACTGGCAGCGCGGCAGAGTGATATGGAGGTCGAGATCGCATCACCACACGCAGACAGGATCGTTACATACAAATTACTGCTCGACGAAATCGTACAAGGACCACGATGTTAGTTACGAGGCTTCGTAGCATTTCAGGGATGTTAATAAGCGATATTTTTTTTTCGCCTGTTACAACGGACGTGGGCGGCCATTTCGCAACGTGTTTTGGATAAACTCGTATCGAGTAATCGCCGCGATTGTGACAAATACGTTAACGGCGGAAATACAGACTATTATTTGTTTATTTTACGCAATAAAAACCTTTTAAAACTTTTATCTTTTTATAATAAATAATTTTAATGTAAGAATTAACTAAGGCGAAAAATCTAACTTAAAAGCAAAAATCGCGAAAAGTCTTTATTAATGCAAAAACAGAGAGTACTTCGTCGATCTATACATACAAAAATGATTTACTTAATCAATCTAAACAGACATTTGATTTCATTTCAATAGTGCAATAAAATATATTTTTAAATACCTTGATTCCAAGACACTTTTAAATTATATTTGTAATTCTGAAATCACTAATCCGCCTTGAGCAAGCGTGGCCACGGCATTAACAACGCTCGTGCCTTCTATGTACAAGAAGGGGCCATTCCCCTGCATTAGGAATAGTTGACATTATTTTTATTTAGAGTTCTTTGACCGGAACCCTGGGGTCTCGGATCTTTGGAAGGAGTATGAGGGGCCGAGGACAACCCACGGAAATCCGTTAGCAGCTTTAATGAAACGAGGCACCAATTGACGATAATCTCTGTATAAAACTATTTTTCCTAAGTTTTTATTCAGTGACTGGGCAACTAAAGGCATCAGGTAAAGTAGGGGAAGATTATTTGAACTGTATGGCCTTAAGCCGTATATTAACACGGAAAGTTTTAATAAGTATGTTGCTACTTACTCTAAAACTTTCAAAAAAATCTGCAAAGCAGCTGAAGCTTCATTCATTAGCAACAAGGTTCAATCAGCAGACCATAAAATAAAGACGGTTTGGAAAATTAATAACAATGAAACGAACAGGAACAAAAGACATAATACTGATTACACGCTGGACACTTCCCGCGGTCTCATTAGCGAAAACATCGTTGTTGCTCAAGAATTTGCCACTTTCTTAACCAATACAACTAATTAAAACCACAGAAAATTTAAATTCTTCGCCCTCCCGTGATATTTATTTATTGAGAGCGAATGTTTCACTCTGAATTGAAATTTAGACATATAAGCTCCGTGGTCGGTGTAAAGGCATTTAAAGAACTTAAGATCTAAATTACCGAAAATCTGTGGGCAATGTCTACTAATGTTTGTCAATCTATTATTGAGGCAATTGCACCCTATTTATCTTTAACATTTAATCTGTGTGTAGATCAACGGGTATTCCCGGATTTAATGAAGTACAGTAAAGATATTCCACTTTACAAATCTGGGGACAGAAAAGACACTAATAATAATTATAGACCCGTATCGATTTTGCCGGTTTTCAGCAAGGTGTTTGAAAAAGTAATGTTAAATCAAATGCAATATTATTTTAATCGTAATAACATCCTACACGATCACCAGTATGGTTTCACCATAGAACGTTGAACCACCTACGCTGGTGTCACCTTATTAAAACACATCTTTAACGCATGGGAAGAGGCATAAGACGCAATAGACATCTATGTGACCTATCTAAGGCATTTGATTGCGTGAATCACGAAACAATGCTATTGAAACTTGAGCATTACGGACTGGGCAAACTTGCGCTTAGCTTAGTAAAATCATATTTGAAGGATAGACTGCAGCGAAATCAAATAAACGGTGTGCATTCATTGGGTTTAAAAGTCAAAACGGCAGGGCTCAATATTGGGTCCATTCCTCTTTTTAGTATATATAAATGATTTACTTCTTATAATAATAATATACTAATGGATATTTGCTGATGACACATCATTGATTTTTTAAATAAATAGATATGCACAGGAGCTTGACGACGTAAATAACGTTATGTATAAGGTCCATATTAATTGGTTTACTGTAAATAATTTATATAATAAAAGAAGAAACCGAAATGCATAAGGTTCACGTACCAAATGTTAGAAGTAGTAAAAGTTACGTTATATTGAATAAGGAGATACTAGAATTTGACGAAAATACTGTTTTCCCGGGGATAACGCTTGACTCCAAGCTACAGTGGGGTCCTCACTTAACATCACTTGCGGGGCAGCTAAGTTCAGCCGCTTAGGCTGTTTGAAAAATCCGTCAATTAACAGACGTGGATACCGCGAGACTGGTCTATTTTTGTTACTTTCATAGCATCATGTATTATGGTATATCGTTGTGAGGAATGGGCTGGAGATATTGATTCTATCTTTATTCTGCAAAAAAGGGCTGTCAGAGCCATCTGCAGACGCGAATCTCTAAAAGAACTGTTTAAAAAAAATGAACATCATGACGGTACCTTGTCAATATATATATGAAAACATTATGTATGTTCAAAAAAATCTACATCTTTTTAGTAAGATAAATGACAGGCATAATGTCAACACTAGAAATAGGAACAAATTAGATCAACCACGTTCCAGATTGTCTAAAGTAGATACTTCTTTTATGGGGTACTGTGTAAAATGTCATAATAAAATAACACTCAATATTCTTCAACTAAATGAGAAAAAAATTAAAACATGTATTAAACGCACACTATGTAGACAAGCATATTATAAGTTTGAGGATTATATCGCAATTAAAAATGCTTGGCTTAATGCTGGTCCTGCTCCACAGCCACTTGGGCTCACTGGTTAAAATTTTAATGTTTGGAAGAGAGGCTTCCCTTTTTTATATTTTTGTATCTCTCAAAGACATTGCAAACTATGGTTTTGTAAAATTTAGAAGCATTTTTTCAATTTTGTAAATGTGAGTACCATGGATCCGTTTAGTATGTCACTGTATGTTGACATGAAATCATGGGAGTTTAGAGTATGACGTGCTCACTTAAATGTCTCACTGTTAGTGGCGCGTGTGTTGGATCATTCAGTTCCCTACAAAATGGTTGAGCTGGATGGCGCTGATCCCCGCGTCATGTTCGTGAATGGGCGCCGTCGGTTGAGACTGGTCATCTCTTCACTGCCACGGCTTATTTTTAATCTTATATTTTGAATTGTTTCTTAATATTTTTTTTACATTGTTCTCACATATAGAGACAACAAGAATAATGTACCCAGGATTTTGTAATATCATGATTTAAAAGAGTGTCCTTGGAGTTTCTTGCCCGTTCTTCTCCATAGAGATCTACGTTTTGTAATGGGCAACTAGCTTCAACTTTCTGACTAGCTGACCGACTCTTCGATAATTCAAAAGTGCCTTTATATGGTTAATTTGAAATAAATGCTTAGAGTTTGAGTTTGAGCATGCACTATTACTATTTAGCCATGTTGATTGATGGTAGAAACGAGCTTAGCTAGCGGTAGATATTTCCTAAACAAACAAACTTTTTTCACAAATAGTTACCTTACAAGTCAAACTGCACAACAAAAGTCAACATTGTACAATATGTTCCATTTCAGAAACTATATTTTTCAAAGAATAAATCTTTACAATAACCCATCTGTCTTCGTTCCACTAAATTATTTCCCGCATTGCCGTCTGGCGACAATTGCTAGGAATTGATATATAAAATTGTCTGCCTGTCATTTATGTCTTGGTTGGTCAGTTCATATTTTAGAAGTATTAAGTTTGGGGCAGACAGGTATTTTGTAGAGAAAACTGGGAAGTTAGCTGTTGCTGTCGTAAAAGTTTCTAAGGATTACCTAGCAAATATTTATTCTGGCATTCATAAATTGTAATTATTTTGACAACGTTATAGCTGAATACGAAAATTAACTTGTTTTATATAGTTCTATTTTTTATTCGATTAATTATCGCCTAAAGCCCCGTATAAACGATGCAAGTTTCTTGCATACAATAAAATAGAAGCAACGAATGACTTGCATGACTTTTATCGCTGCTTCAACTTATGGCTTGCCCCAAGCAATTAAATCCCACCGTGTAATACGATGGTACGTATTAAAACTACATGAATACGTTTTCGTATATTTTCTCCATAAATTATCTCGGTAAACATAATTTTATGTCTCATTCTGATTGTGGACATAATTTAACACTCGCAACCTTCCAAAAGTTGAAGATATTATAGTCAGCTAAAAATAGAAAGCCATTTCAGACAAATTAATTGACTGAACTTAATCGCTTCTAGCTTGACTGCTCACAGGGGATCGTGTATTTAGGCACCAACAAAACGACTCGTCAATACCGTCTCACGGTTCAATTAGTTACAGAATTCCAAAATGTATGCCAAGTTAAACCTATTACTAATTTAGAACTATTGATTTAATTAGTCAGAATTTCATTCACAGCTGATAGACTTTAATAATGTAAGTTATTTTGACATACGCTGTGATAGTGTTATTTTCATTGAATTTAATTGTAAGATTCGACTTCGCAATAATTTAATTATGGTCAATAAAAAACCAGATACAATGTTACTTACACAGTAATATATTTAAATTAAATTAAATTTCATTTATTTCAGGCAATTATTAAACGCATACCATACAGACACATACTCTTAAATACCATAGGCATCAACATAATAACACAGATAGAATATTAAAATACAATAACTAAAAATATATATTAAAAGTCTTCTGGCTCTCTTGAAAGATGGACGACACGGTACACAGCTTTTACAATTTCATTCCTACTCAGGGTTACCCTTGTGTAGAATGACACTCTGAGCTTACTTCGCAGCGCGGAACAGCCGAAATGATTACGTGTTTTTTTTTTTTATTATTTATTATTCAGGGACAATAAACAGCTACAATATGTGTTGAGACAGAGAAAAGATAATACAATACAACATGTTAACAATAATGCAGCCCACTACATTATCCGCATATTAGCAAAATAAAATATGATGTTGAGTGTCACTAGATATGTAATAAATAATTACATCACATTAATAATAATTAATTACATTAAGCAAAATATACATTCTAGTTGATTGCTTGGCAACAGAGTATTATTTAACACTTAAAACAAATAACAAATAAAATCTAAACTAGCTTACATTCCTAATAATAATATTATTGGTTTGTAATAATTTAACAAAATTACAATTATAAGATTCAACCATTCGATGGATAGGGCATGACATGATTAACAGTCTTCATACGAAATATAAACGGTTTTCCATAAAATAAATCACACACATTTATTTAACAAGCGTTTTTAATTTGTTAAATCTTTTCCTTTTCACGAATGTTTCATCCTGCACTGCGGATGAAAGGCAATCACATACACATGTTCTCTTATTAATGCAGCAATAAAGTAAAAGATATATTTAATTACACTCGTTTGC
The DNA here is from genome assembly GCA_937001585.2 of Brachylomia viminalis. Classification (NCBI taxonomy): domain Eukaryota; kingdom Metazoa; phylum Arthropoda; class Insecta; order Lepidoptera; family Noctuidae; genus Brachylomia; species Brachylomia viminalis. Next base: position 2,730,728 of record OW443302.2, on the reverse strand, counting down.
GACCAGCTCCACTTTCACTATTTATACACGATATTTATTCAATTAACAACCGTTAAATGTGGAAACTAGTCCACGGTGTCACTAGTGGTAGTTTCTTTGAAAGAGTAAACTGTAAATAAAATGTTGAATTAATATTTGATAGTTTTAATTAATTAAACGAACTTTGTGAGTCTTGTCATTACTACCGTTTTTGTTTATAACTTATTTGTTTATTTCTCATTAAAACAGTATTTAATAAGCAACGCAACAATAGTACCTACAACAGACTAGATCATAATAAATATAAAATCACACCTGTATTCCTCAAAAGGGCGAGAGAAGAAAATTACGAACCTTAAAAAACAAATTCACCCATTCCGTACGCAAATATCACGTTGGAACGCGAAAAATACCCCTTTTAACTTGTTAACAGTCCTCTTTCAACATTATTTTAACCTTTGCCTACCCTCTTAGCCTAATCTGGTCTAACCTTTGGTAAACATACACACTGAGTTATTTTTAAACTTGAATAAGTGAGTACGTACAAGATATTTAATTTGAGTATAGAAAAGACAAAAAACGCTTAGTGGTGGCATTTCGAAAGAAATATTTCACAATGAGATGAGATAATCTTTCTCTTAAAAGATACAAATATTGTATCTTCATTCATCTGAAAATCTAACAACTCGAGATGCCTATTTAACCAAAATGTCGTTTGATGTCTTTTTTCCATATGTAGGTTCCCATAGCTGGCAAGCATGCTAGCGTGAATGATTTCCCGGCTAGGGTGTTAGTATATGTAGGTAGGTACGAGTATGTATAATTTATTTCTATACGCATCTCGATGTTCAAATTAAAAGAAAATTAAATAAAACTACATTTATATCTGTAATTCGCATGGTGTACAAGTATATTCTAATTTTGTAAATGACAGGAATTCACATTCATTTAATATTTTTTCATTTTAGGTGCGTTCGCATAATGATACCGCGTCCATCTATTCAACCTACGGGCCCATGCAATCAAACTACAGTGCATGCGCTGTTAGGCTTTATGCATCCAAGGCTGAACTAGGTCGTTGTGCCATCCGCCTAATATAATTCCTTAGTCGCCGAGGACACTTAGGGGAAGAGATTGGGTGGCTTATTTTTAGCCCAAGACTTGTGGTTCTCGGGGAGGATAAGCCATGCGATTTCTTCCTGTAAGTGGTTCGTCTGAAATGGTCTGATCAAGATAAATGCAACACGGAAGAACCTAGTCACGTTAAATAATGAAATCTATAACGCGACTCTGTTACATCAAGCCCGACATTCACGATCAAATTTTAATGACGTAAACTATGTATTAGTAAGTCATTGCAATGTAACAGTAGGCCAATTCTCGTACTTAAAAAACGTTCAAATTCAAGTCGCAATCTCATTTCAGCGACAATCAATGTCAAAAACCTGTCAAAAATGTATGGAAATTGATTGTAATTTTGACAGATTGAGACTGTGATTAGAATGCGAATGGTCTTAAAAATACGGGAATTGCCCCTCTGTTATCTGATTGTAATACACTATAAATTAGAATGATTACCGCGAGTTTGATAAAACTCTCGGCAATCCATATATTTTATATACCATACCTTACCGAGACAAGCGTTGTCATTTCAATGACTTACTAATGGCTGTACGACGATTGTGAACGTCCTACCTTAAAAACTAAAGTCTGCTCACTCGAAAAATGCTATATCTTTAATCACGAAACAAACGCAGTGTTAGATCTAAATCCTGCGCGTTCATTTTTGTTTCACTTTACATAACCCAGGCTCACCAGGAAATGTCGAGACATCCAAATTCTACACTGCCATAACATTGAAGCGCATCTCGAGACAAAACTTAAAACATACACATAAAACGTGGTCGCGTTCACTCCGTCACGACAGCCCGCCGCAACACCACATTTGCATTTTATTAAAATCACAATTTTACTTCCAACGTCAGCCTTCAAAATCCACACTTTTACGGAGGATTGTGGATGTCTCTCTTAATTAATTCCCCGCCTGTTTTGGATTTTAATCATGCGGTCTTTTGATTAGGTCTGGCAATAAAGACGGAGAATCTGATTAGATGTACCAGGGCGCCATAAAACGGTGTCATTGTGAAAGACTGGTGGTTTAATTTGTACGGATTATTGTGGATCGAATTGGATGTTGCAGTAAGCTCATTTTATTACGTTCTTTATTTAAAAGAGGTGAAAGTAAATCTTCTTATCGCTTATGCAATGCTAGTACCTGCCTACCTTTATACGTTTGAGGCCTAATTTTTCCGTGATATAAACTGACATTGTTATAGTCTAGGGTTGAAATGATGGCCGATAAATTGCGATAAGGTTACCCCTAAGGTATGGGTATAAAGGGCCCTTTACCGTCATCAGAGAATTGCAGATATAAGTTAGTGCACTACCTTTGCTATCGCCTTACGTTTTGGTGACTTTAGTCATGATAATCAATAAAATATAGCTATAGACTCGGTTGTGATTAACTATTTTAACAGTGAAAGAAAAACAAGAGAAACAATAATATCTGAAGTCGTCGAAATGCAGTGACTAGGCGTCGTGAACAACGTTGATTCATTCTTCATGAAAAGGAGCATTTGCTCTGCAGTCGAACTTTTATTTACTATCAACTAATACACCAATGAATACGAGTCAGTAAATAAGTCAATACATTTTATTCCCAACCCACATAAAACTTTTACCTCGCAAACAAACACGAACGCAAACAACCACACATCAAATAACATCGAAAATGTTGTCAACATAAAAATTCAAAACTATAAAAATCCGTCACGAATTTTACGATTCGCTACGAGAAATTTTTAATGTGAAAACAGGGTCCATTAGTGAGTAAAGTTCTTTGAAGCGGCGACGTAGTTTCATAGCCAAAACAAACCATGCATCACTGCCAAAATTCTCGTGACGGCAGGCCGCATTAGCAGGGACTACCTATCTTTGTGTTACATTCTATAGGCACTTGCAGACTTGCTAACGAAATTATGGTAAGTTGAAAATGAATTGGAGTGTATTATGTGTTGAGAATTTGTCGTTTTGTGTTGGCAAGCTGGCTGTGTTTTAATTGATTTTGTAGTACCATCTTAGTAATACAAAGATTCTAAAAAACACAAAATCTAAACCTATTTCAAACAATGAGCTGTTGTGCTGTAATCATGTTCAATGGTGGTGTAAATAGGCACAAGTTTTATCGTGCCTGCCTCGTTGGTCTACTGGTCACAAGAGCTGCTGCTGCTGTGCTGGTGCTGAGCATGAGGTCCTGGGTTCGATTCCCAGGTACGCCTCTTTTTAGGGTTCCATACCTCAAAAGAAAAAAAAGCACCTGAAGGAACACGGGTGGGTTTTAATCAGTAAGAGTCTAACACGCCCTCCTGCTCTGCCCAGAGCGGGAGAAGTTATTTGATGATTTCCCAACCACAAAAAAAAAAAAAAAACAGTTGTCGTCGACGGAAGAGTAGACAAAATGGCGTTCTGTGTAGACAATACGACGGCAGCAAAGTAGAAAGAGTCAACTGCACTTTTTACGAAATTCAGTCTTTTACATAATTCGACTTGGAATTCTTTGTTTTGTCCATAGATATAATAAATATAATATTTATTAATATATATATATATATATTAGATTATATATTTCTGTGGTTTTGTCATAGGATTTTTCTTCTGTTTGATTCTCAATTTTTACTGATTAAGTCACGTCAACTACAACAATTTTTCTCATACTTATTATTAACTAATTTGTGTAAAAGAGGAGACGATGGCTTTGTTCTTCTATGAATTATCACAGTTTTTGCGTTCAAAACGCTCTCTTGTAAAATCATGATTTTGTAGATAACCGTTTATACTTTGTGGCCGTCGAGTATAAAGTTTTCTACTGGCGATTCCAAAATCAAATTGTCTTCAACACGTTACACAAATGTCACTTGTCAGTGTGATTTTGACAGTAAGGATAGAAAACTTTCTTCCGAAATAGTCTACGTAGGTATAAAAAGACCCAGACTAAGATCTTTAGAAATGAAAGACAAAATGACAGATTGTAGAAGGATTTCTACCATTGATATAGAATTCCGTAGATTGGGCATGAGAGTGAATGAGAGCTCCCGCTCTTAACGGGACTATGCTGTGTTAGAAAGAGAAAGAAAGTGACGCTGTCAACAGGGCCAAACACGTATTTGCTAGCGGCCCATAGCGGCCCCGGTAACTGTTTACGTGAGCGTTTCGGCAATTATTGAAGTGAACTAGAGTGATAACCTGTGATTAAATAACCATAATACGATGGTTTCTTGTGCAGTACCAGGATGTGAATCTTCCAAAAAGAAAAATCCCCAGGATTACTCGTTTCACCGGTAAGTTTACAAATTATTTACATTGTTATTTCTGCATAAGCAATGCACTAATAAGCCGGTTTTAAGCAAAATATGATGAGAACATTATTTTACTTACGATTTAGATGAATTAGCATGCCTGAAACCACCGTATCTAAGAAATAACAAATAGAGAAATACGAAGGAGTTATAACCTCACTTTTTAGTGATGCGATAGCCTAATTTTTGACTTGTTGATATCGACATCTAAGATAAAGGTAGCTTCGTACAAATGCATATTCTTAGAAAATTAGATTATATGTCGCTAATTGTTGTAACAAACAAAATAAAATGTAGATATATTACAATCTTATATAAACTAATACATATTATAAAGCTGATGAGTTTGTTTGACTTTTAATACGCTAAACTATGGAACTAGCAACCTACCTGATGGTTCGAATTGAAAAATTACTTTAGTGTTGGATAGACCATTTATTGAGTAAGATTATAGGCTGTATAATATAAAATGTAAACTGTGCATTTCATTAATAAATGATTTTTTATAAGTAAATCTTTTTTGTTTCACTATTTTCTCTAAAATGTTACCTTTATGGCCCCTCAGTTAGTGACACAGCGTGGGATGACCTGGCAAAGCATTAATAGAAATATCTAGGAACGCTCGAGAATCCTTCTGGTTAACTTAGGATCCCCTATAAGCCATACTGAGACTCGTGAAGAAGGTGCACGGAGGGCTAGGGGTTGAGTAGAAGGGAGGGGAATCGCACAAAAGATCCAGAAGGGTCGAAGCGCTCTGGGCTCTGGCCTAGGGCCAGCAAAACAAGATAAGATAGGATCCCCTGGTATACCGAGAGTTACCGGGACATACTGCGTTAATTGTGAAGATGTTTTTTTGCTATTGAGTAAGTATATTTTTTTTTTATATTTCCAATAGAAATTGCGTGATACTCGGACAAAGAAACATTGTAATCCTAACTAATATTATAAATGTCAGTTTTACCGCTAAATGAGGTTACTGGCTAGTCGCATGCCGATAGTATTTATTGCGTTAGACCCTTAAGACATTTAACAGAATGACTCATTACTCGCATAAATTATCGATAAAGACCAACAAAGGAATAGACAAGTCACAACACTGTCTATGCACACACTTACATTTTACGCATACTTAGATCAATGGTTTTTGGTCTTGTTTGATTGTTGACATTACCGATCTACGGAATTCTACATCTATGATTTCTACGGTGCGATGTCTTTTTTTTTTTTTTTTTTTTTCTTTATTTATTTATAGGGGCTTTTACGCATAGCGTATGCCAGTCCCATCGTATCCTAAACAATTGTACTTTCACAAGACGTGGGCCATGAATTTGAACAAATCCTTTGCATCATCGCAATTTGGTTGGGATAAAATTGTATGGAACATGCCTACATCAGTTCTGTTCAAGTTCAGGGACCTTACTAAATTATTTCTACTGGATTCATATTGGACACATTCCATCAATAAATGTTGTAGGTCCTCCACAACTCCACATTCCTCACAATTAGGTGAATCGATTTTCTTCATCATGAAGGCAAATTTTTTGCATGGAATGTGTCCAGATCTGAGTCTAAGAGCAGTAACAATCAGTTTTCTACTAATATCATTATTAATGAACCAGGGCACGCGAAGAGGCTCACACTGTATGGTTTTATACCATAAACCCTTCTCTAATGACCGTTTATTAAAATATTCTTTCCAATAATCATAGCACATATTTTTAAATTTAGGTAAAAAATCGGAATAATCTAATATAATATTTATTTCTTTTCCATTCCTAGTCGCTAATTTCGCCAACATATCAGCCTCTTCGTTGCCCCGCAACCCAATATGCGATGGAACCCACTGCAATCTCAGTTGGATGCCCTTTAATGTAATTTCATCAATTTTAGATAAAATAACATAAGCTATCGATGCACCTCTGTGACCAGAGGCGCACCGAGCTATATGTTGTAATGAACTTTTGCTGTCTGTACAAATGACAACATTTTTAGATCCACAATGATTAATTACATAGGTCAAAGCCTCTGAGATTGCAATGAGCTCCAACGTCATAATGGATGTAGGTTCACTTATTTTAAAACAATTATCCTGAGTGCTTAAATCTATATTAGGTATATAATATGCAGACCCATAACCTTCTACACTCTTCGACCCATCTGTAAATATGTAAAACCAACCATTATACTTTGTATATAATTCATTGATAACTTCACATTTTAATATATTACTATCGTATGAACGTTTAGATTTTTTTATTGATTCCAGATTTGCTATAATTATTTCATTTACATTAATATTAGTTAACCATGTTCGTAAAGTATACATTAATAATGGACAGGAAGAAGCTACCTGCAACTCTTTAACCTCATTCATAAGTGATACTAATAAAGGAATATTTTTATTTTTCCAATAACAATTTTGTCGAAGAGCGTAGAGGTTCTCTAATAACTGACAGGTTAAATTATTTTCTATAGCCTTTGACTTTAAACAGAATTTATAAGCTAAATATTTCCTTCGTAAGTACAGCGGAACTACACATAGCTCACTTTCCATAACATGAATCGGTGAAGTTTTGATAAAACCTCCTATTATCCTCATAGCCTGATTTTGAATTTTATTTAATTTATCTAGATGGCATTTTGCGCTCGCATCATATAAATAACAGCTATAGTCTAGGCGACTTCTGATTAGTGCAATATATATACGTCTTAGGTGTCTAGGATGTAAACCCCAGGAAGCACCTGCCAAAACCTTAAGTAAATTAAGACTCCTTTGCACCTTTTCAACAGTCATGTTAATGTGTTTACTCCAGCGCAGCGCTCTGTCCAACCAGACACCCAAATATTTGTAATTGTCTACTATCTCTAACTTGTCCTTGTCTAATTTAAGTTCTATTTGCAATCTTCTATAACCTCTACTAAAAATACAAACCTTCGATTTATCGGCTGATAATTGTAACCCCATTTCATCCAGAATGAGACAAAATGCATTTAACGCTATTTGAAATTCGATTTGACTTTCTCTTAGGTTTCTGGAAGGCGAATATAATATAAAGTCATCTGCATATTGACACATCGTTACATTTCTAATTTTCTCAAAACATTTAATTGTAATTACGTTAAATAGGACAGGCGAAATCGGGTCGCCTTGCGCTAAACCGCGATTTGTATATCTTATAAAATACTTATTTTGATCGGTTTCATCTTTCATAATGAGGTGGCGTTCACTTAGAAAGTTCCACAGATAATGGCAGAATTTTTTCCCAACACCTATTTGATCTAAGGTATTTATCAATACATCTATTATAACGTTATTATAGGCATTAGTAATATCCAAAAAACACACTATAGTCGGAGTTTTACGCGAGAATCCTAAGTAAATTTGGCTTACTAATTTGACTAGGCAGTCCTGACACGACTGTCCTCTTCTGAATCCAGAGGTGAACGGGGACAGCAGTTTATTTTTCTCTAGATACCACTCTAGCCTTTTTGTCAACATTGCGTGAAAGATTTTGCATATACAAGAGATTAAGGAGATTGGGCGGAGCTTGGTACCACCGTTAGGTGAGGGTTTTGGTATTGGTGTCACTAATGTGTCACGCCATTGTATCGGAATACTACCGGTATTAAAAATGTGATTGTATAGATCTAATAAGTATAGTTTGCCTGCCGGAGGTAAATGGTATAAGAGGGAATATGTAATTCCGTCGTTACCGGGTGCTGTATCCTTTCGCTTAAAGCAGTTACACATTTCTTGTAAGGTAAAACTGGCCTCGAGTAGTATATTATTTGAATTAAAATGTTGGACCCTTGGATATACATAGTCTGGAGCGAGATTAGAAAGAAGTTCAATCTTCTGATCATTCGAAACGCGGGATCTGGACGATCTGATTCCCTTGATCCAGCCCATGCGTTTCCACATATCAGAACTTGACGTTTGTTCATCAATGCTACTACAGTAACTTTGCCAATCTTTTGTCCTCATTTGACAGATAGCATCTTTTGCAGCTTTTGTTTTGAGTTCAATTGTGGTTAAATTACTTGGTGTAGGATTATTTCTAAAATTTTTTAAAGCCAGCCTACGTTGTGCCACTAAATGTGAGAGTGTTGTGTTCCAGTAAGGTTTAGGCAGAAAGTTAGTTTTTGGATTATTACAGCTCCTAATCCAAGGTATGTGTTCATCGGCTGCTTTATTCATCTGTTTGAGAAAATTGTCATATAAAGATTGCACATTAAGTGTATCTAAAGGTTGTGATAAATAATTTTCTATGGATTTACTATACTCTGACCAATTTGCTAGCCTGAAATTTCGCTTTTTATTTATACAAACAGCGTTCATATTATCACTATATTTATATGAAACTTTAACAAACAGATGGTCACTGCCGAGATTTTCGTTCATCACAGTCCAGCTCAGTAACACAGATAAATCGGTCGAAACAAAAGTCACATCGGGAGATGTCCTCTGAACAATATTATCTACTAAAGTCACTCTAGTGGCACTCCCATCGTTAAGAGGGATAAATCCAGCATCTAAAGCAGCGTCATAAATCTGAATTCCTCTCCCATCAGCTTTAGAGGACCAGGTTGCATGGTGGCCATTAAAATCCCCAGCTATTATGCATTTATTGGGATATAGTGAGAAAATTTGTTCCCAGTCAGCAAGGCTTGTGCGAACTGAAGAAGGGCAATATAACAACACTATGTTTTTAAGTTGATTACAGTTTAGGAGCTTAATTGACATAACTTCCATGCCTGAATTTCTAGTTGAAATAATACATTGTTGCACATTAATCGACTTACAAATAATAATAGCTATCCCCCCATACCCATCCGTCCTATCTTTTCTAAAAATATTGTACCCACTTACATGGAAATGAGATTCAGGTTCCAGCCACGTTTCCGATATTAAAGCTATATGTATTTTTTCTTGTGCCATTAACAACTCAAACTCATTTCGTTTAGGTCGTAAGCTTCGTGCATTCCACTGTACAATACGTAGAGTAGACATTCTTATTGTATTGTTAGCCATTGTTAAACATAGATATAATCTTAGTATAAATGTCATCTTTCTTCAAAACTATAACAATCAGTTGAACTAATATTTCCATTACAAGTTTACCTAGTTGTTTAAGTTTGGTATCCCAATCAGTGTCAGACATACAAATATCTTTGACTCTCTGGAAGGTAATAAAAAAATCTAAGCTGACGCTTGAGTTTTTGGTACCTTCTGGGTTTTTTCCTTTCTCTAAAATTGTAGGTTCATAGGTAGGTGATGATAACGAATTCTCTTCACCTAAACTACACCTGTCCGACACTCTAGTCTCCATCGACTTCTTTTCCGATACATGTTCTTGATGACGTGTGTTTTTCCTTGAGTTCCTCTCTTCAGTGACATTATTCAATATCATATCTTCATTCCTACTGTTATTAGTCATTCGTCCTGTTACAACTATATCTTTATATGTTTCCTGAGTATTTTGTTTCTGTGAATTGATGTCGTTACTATTTTTTTCAATTTCCCCTATACATATACTTGTTTTTTGATTTCTGTTTTCTGTCAGATACATTTCTAATGCTTTTCTGTAGGTGTAGTTTTGCTTGGTCATTATGTCTCTGATTTCTTTTTCTTTTAGGAAGATTGGGCACTTCTTGTACATGGCCATATGCGGTCCTTTACAATTCACACAAACATAGTTATTCGTTTCACAATTTGAGTGATTACCACCGCATTTGGGACAAATAATTTTTTTAATTGGACATGTTCTGGAAAGGTGACCAAATTTCCAACATCCCGAGCATTGAGAAACTGGAAAAGTGTATGGCTCCACTTTGAACCTGCAACCGTACCCAAATACATACGGCGGCAAAGTGGCGCCCTTAAAACAAATTCGTATTGTCTCTGAATCAGTCCATACCCCACTGTCAGACATTCTCTTTAGCCTTCTTATTGATATTATGTCATGCTCACATGACAGATTTTCAAGAATTTCCGATTCTTCTGTTCCTAGATCTATCTGTCTTAAAATGCCGTAACATAAGCTAGTTTCGTCAGTCCTCTGAACTCTGTATCCTGAACTGATAAAACTTTCGCAATTTAGTAACTTCAAAGCACTTTCTTTATTTTCAAAATAGATTAGGACCCTGAATGCACTTTTATATACCATCTTTACTATTTTTTCAATGTTTAACGATCTCAAAAGCTTTGCCATACCAAATTGTTTTGGTAAAATTTCTTTTCCTGTCACACATACACAAGTGTAGTTTTCTTCAGAGTTTCCACTACTTTTTCCCATTAAATTATCACTTACGGAATCTTTCCTGTTTACTCGCTTATGCCTTCTAATTACTGTCACAAATCCATCTTCTTCCACTATTTCTTCATCTTCTTGTCGGCCTCTCTTTGCAAGTCGTTGCTCACTCTCTTCGTTCATCTCCATCTCTTCGGTCAAATTTAGGTTAAGTTGTTGTTCTCTTTGAGGTACTGGCTCCTGCACCATGTCATCACTACCACTCGAAGCACCAATATCCACGTTAATGTTTGTATCAGCCATTTAATATTAAAATACGATAATTTACTAACATAATTATTATGTGGGTAAAAGTAAAAATCACGCGATAAAATTGCGATGCAGCTAAGCGTGTGCGTTCGGCTCAACCGCTCGCGCGCGATTCACGGTGCGATGTCAAAAATGAAGAAACGAAATGTCACTTTATACTACACCTGCTTGGAAAGTACCTTGATACTTTATCATATTTACGGTAGAAAGTACGTCATTGCATATCGAACTACGAAATATGCGGGGAGAAAACGCATCTGAGCGGGAGAGAAAAGTGTATGAAAATCCATTTCTTACGTGGTTTTTCTTTTTTAATTTTGGGTAAGACTATGCGCCGGTAACCTAAATATCAAAAGCCAAAAAGTTTTTACAGTGAGTTTTTATCTCTAAGTTCGCAAAATGACACTGGCCACTAGCTGTGTGTTGGATGATGTCGGGCTGGCAGTGCGACCCTGCGGCGGCAGGATAAACAATTTGAAAAAAGAACATGTGAAAATTGCAGACGCCATTGGCGCCATTTTCAATTTGTGTGTTGTTTGAGGATTCAGTTTTCGTAGAAAGTAAAATAAAACTATCAAAATGATAAGTAGTGATAGTGATGATGAAGATTTTTTAACTCCGCCGCAGTTCACAGCCAGTTATTCCTCCTACATTGTCGGAAACATCTCAAACAAACATTAATGGAAAAAGTGTTACATTAAGCTTCACTAACTGCAACAATTTCAATATTAATTTCAATTATTAAAGATTTAGTTTTTTATTTTCCTCGTAGGTGTAGTATAAAGCACTATGTATCACTCGAGAGAAAGTGCGATTCCCGATCTCGGATGTTTTAAAGCCCTCGCCTACGGCTCGGGCTTCAAACGACACCCTCGACGGTAATCGGTCACTTTCTCCTCTCGGTGAACAATGTACTATTGTATAGAAAAAGCTATGTCTATTCTTCGTAGAAATAGAAAGCGTCATGCTACACCTGCCGGTAAGCGGTAAAGCTGCCGACAACGATTATGCTTGGCATTATAATGAATTAGTCATAGAGTAATTTATTATATATATTATAAGAGTTACTTTATAACTTATTCATTTAAAACTTGAAGACCTTTTCTAGTTTTAAAACGTGTTTTTTTTTGACGTGTGGTAGTGCTTTTTACGATCTATTTACAGGAATAAATCATTTGTCAAAACAGCAAACCGGAAGAAACGCAACTTCACGATCAAAACTCTCGCTCACTCGCATCTTTCCTTTTCCTAAGCATCTCAACGCGCCCTCCACCTGCCAACCACGTTTAAATCGTCAATAAATTAAAAGAATCTAATGATAAAAAATGTGACCGCGTCTTCGAAATAATGATAAAAATGTGACGGGCGTCCCAAGCAATTTATATGTGAAATATTGTCCTGTCCCATCTTATTTTAATGTTCCTTACTTTCTATATAAAAGCAGTTTTTTCTTACTTTTTCTTTGAACCACAGAATATATAGAAAATATAAAGAAATTCTAGAGAATGAATGAAAAACACGAGTCTCGTTATAAGATAAGCGCCTTTGATACTTTCACGGAGAATTTTGAGTAGATTGTAGGATTTACAATAAAATACCTAGTATGAACTATGTTAGAGAGCTTATTCCAGTGTAATTAATTTCAGTTCTTATGTAAAAATTGCGTAGACCTAGAATCTGAACACAGCATCTCTGAAATACACAACCTCATCGTAGAATTAGTTAGGAATTACATTACGTAAGTACCTCGTGTCTATGATAATTGTATTAGACGGCACATAAAAAAAACAAGTATGAAAGGGACGGCCATACATGATTTGAACGCAGTCGTTAACACAGTGGGGTCACAATAATATGGGCATGTATTTAACCGAACCTCTAATCATTCCTATTTTGCGTTCGCAAAAATATTATTGAACACTGTAATTTAACGATAGCGTGTCTTTTTGGGATCGTCAAATAATTCCTATTATGGGGTCCTAAAAAGACAAAATAGCTAAGTAACTGTGATCAACTTGGATGTAGCGCTCACGATTGGCCACAGTACCAATTTTTTTTTCTTATTTTCGTGGTGGAAAATCCTGATGGAAGTCCGCCGCCCTGGGGCGGGCGGCGGGGTCTGTCAGACTCTTACCGACTAAAAACTACCCCGGTGTTCCATCTCACACCTACGCTGGGGGTCGCGGGAACGTACGATCCATCCGCAATTCCCGCGGGCCTCCTCGGGTGTGTGAGGTGTTTGACTCGCCCTGCGACGTCTAAAAGGAGCGCGCGTGGAACACTACGCGCCGCCATCTCGGGTACTGATGTCTGGGGGGTGATAGACGTCCCCGAGTCCGTTGCCTCTGGACCCATTTAGGGGGGCTGGAAGAGGGCGTTGTCCGCCCTCCGCCGACTCCCGGTGCGCCTGCTGCGGGCCGGGTGAGTGAACGAGATCTCCCTCTCCCTTTCCGCAGCCTTCCGTTTCGCAGAAGGAAACCACCGCGTACCATTACTCTTCACTGCCGACCATCGACTCGACTACGGCCGGCAGCGACAAGTCACTGCCTACTTTTGAGATGAGGGCACGGCGCGGCTCCTCCCAAGCAGCACACTCTGCCAGCGTATGCCGCGCCGTGTTCTTCCGACAGTCGACGCAGTGGTGACACCGGGCGCCCGGCTCCAGTTTATGCGACACAGGTACTTCCCGAAGCAACCATGCCCCGAGAGCACCTGCGTTGCCCGAAATGACAGGGAGCTGTGCCTCCTCCCGAGCCAGTGCTCGAGCATCGGCCGGGCCCCCTTGATGGTGACGAGGCCGACGGTAGGGAGCGAGAGCCTGTCCCGCCATTCCGCTACCAGGACCTCGCGAAGCATCGGTCCTTCGCCCTGCGTCCTCGCATCCTCGCGCCACTGATACAATGATGTGAGTACTTTCGCCTCGATGTCCCTGGGCGAGGCTCCGCTCATTACGTAAGACACCTCGTAGGAGATCGCAACCGGGCGTAGATCTGACGTGTTAGGCAGGTGACACGCTGGTCACTGCCCGGGGGAGATCGCACAGGGAGGCAGCGTTGCTGGCGAGGGCTGTGGTCTCACAAGTGGTGGGCTGCATACGTCGCCTAGGCCTGGAGGTAGCCCTCAGCAAGTCGGAGGCCCTGGTGTTTCATGGCCCCCGGCGGGCGCCGCCGCCCCGACCATGAAGTACCTAGGGTTGGTGATCGATAGCCGGTGGGACTTCAGGCCCCACTTCCAACGGCTGGCGCCCAAGTTGCTGGGCGCGGCTGGCGCGCTCGCAACACTGCTTCCCAATCTGGGGGGCCCGAGCGCCGCCTGTAGGCGGCTCTACGTGGGGCAGAGTCACCACGATGGCATGAACCGGTGTTTCTATTCCAACAAATTGCTGATTCAAGAAAAGAAGAAAACTACAGGTTTCTTGCATCTAGACTCACTGACTCATATCAATCCGCAGCTTTAGAGACTAAGCACATTCGTTTGGTTACGACTGTTTTATTTCGCAACCAACCGCAAAGTTGAGCAGATGGAATGTGAAGTTCTGCTGCATAGTTCGTTGTACTTTTTCTGTCTTTTATAACGACGAGCACTTGCTAATAAAATTTTCATGGAACTTCATGTCCAAGTTTCTGATTGTCACATTTATCGTGTGTCTGCCGTTGCGTTTAGTTCTAGTGATACCACTTTGTTTATAAATGTTTCTTTTTTCTAGCACCATTACTTGGAAACTGGGCAAACATTTACAGTTCAATAATGTTCAGATCAAAAACATATATTTTTTTACTTTTCTAGTCCTGGATTGCAATAGTTATAAAGCAAAGAACAAATAAATAATGTTTATTTGGCACATGGCATATTAAGAACAAAATATAAAACAATATTTTGCTTCACGGCTACGCTAAATAGGCCCAGTTCAGCAAAATGCCAGATACCTTGTGCCTGACGTTGGTTTTCAACTGAACCTTAGCGACAGTTGACCTACTCTAATGTGTTTTGTATGTCGTTATAGACTTTGCCAGAGATTCTATCTTTAATTATTAATATGCAATTAAAAGTTGTAGTTTTTCAATGCATATTAGAGGAATAGTTGGCAGCCACAATGTTAATCGAGGTGTCTGTCTAAAGCAACCTTGACATCAAAATCTTATATTATGTGACCCAGATTCCATAACCTCCACCTCTGATCATGAATTCCCATAAAAATACACTTCAAATGACCTATAACGTTGCGCAGATATATAAACAGGCCCTAACCAAAACGTCTCGATACATTTACGTACCCATTTTAACGGTACCAATAATGTATTGTCACTTTATGCGACAGTTCGGCAAAAATGTGTAAGATAATGTACCGATACCTTGTGCCATAGAATAAGAAATCTGTATGGAAGAGGCATTCATGTACCTACTGTTACAGCCCGCTCAACTAAACAGAGCTTTGATTGTGTGTAAAGGTAGGTAGGTGGGTTTAAACCAAACGAACATGAGCAACGAGAGCATTATTTTCTTGATGTTCGTTACATTTCAGTATGGATAGACAGTATGGTTTGTATTGAATGTGCATTCGCTCGTTTGGGCTAATTCGACCTTGCTTGACAAGTAAAACGGCAAGTGAAAGGCGAGTGTTAGGTTTCAATTTATTAATGCATAATTGTTGGATTTTTTGGGATAAATATTTTACTGGCAACATTAAAGCAGTTATCAGTATTTACTAAATGCAAAACAATTTGATTGTACTGGCAACACTGAAAGATTCGAAATGTAATATGAGGCGACAACGTGCCTTCTTGTTTGGGTGTTAATGACAGTCGGACGTTCCTGCTGTGCCGGATGTGTCGGTTAAAATACTTATATTTTGGCATAGAATTGTTAGAGTTCTACTGATAATAAATTAAGGTACCTACCCTATTAGTTTTATTGTAAATATTAGATCCCTAAATATATTGTGATATTATGAGGAGAATAGGAGATGTAATGGTATGGTGTAGAACATTACATTCGATGTTGACAAATAAATATTACTATAAATGAATGATCTTTTTGGTCTAACGACTTTAAGATCTATTTGGGGATAAGTATCTATTTTGAGGTTAAATATATTCCGAATTAAATTAGTTGTTTTAGAGCAAGGGTATTTTTATAACACGAGTAAGCTTTTAGCGGGCGTAATCCGATACAATATGCAGGTGGACGTGGGTGCATACTAACACAAAACGCAAAGCTTATGTTTCGCTGTGAACCCGTAATGTGCATTCTTTTGTGCATGTGCCGATGCCACGGAAATAATGGCCACCGTTCCCAACCACCCACTACAATCAGGCGCTCTCCCAAAGCTAAACAGAGTGGTCAATTTGGACGATGGTCAATGCAAGTAACCTGACCTGTATTAATACTGTATGTATATATAAATAAATAATAAGTGCAGAACACTAAGCATGGCTTCAGGCGGCGACACAAACCGAGGACGCGCACGAGCTTCACGCTCAAGCGACAGCGACTGCGGGGAAAACAAATGAAAGAAGTTGTTTGGAGCATGTACTAGTCACCGCGACGCGACATGCGATGCGACGGACGGAAACAAATGACGCGAGCGAGTAGCACTTCACGCAAGCCGCGCAAGTCGCAGCGCTTGAGGTCGTAAACGGGGCCTTAAACGTTTTGAACGTCCCGAAACTGTACTGTGCGTTCGAATCGAGAGTGTCTCTTCTATCCATTCTTATTCTATGCTTGAAACGAATGGAGGGACGGATTTCGTAAGGTACCGAAGGGAATGTGTGAATAAATTCTGTGTTTTATGAATGATGAGAGTTGTGGCTCCATGTATGGAATAGTGGTTCGGTTCAGTTTTTTGTGGTGATAGGTTTTCAGCCAGGGATTTCGGTATTGTTTTTTTACATCGTGTGTGTTTACTTACTGGGTTTTGGTATCGTATCGTTATTACTTAAAGTAACCAATAGTAACTTTATAATTAAGAATTTGCTTGCTCTAAGCATATTATACTTTCACTATCAATAACTTAAACCATAGGTTCCCTACCTTATTTTGCCCACCGTCCACTTTGCGAATTTTTTTTTTTGTGTAGATTCGCCAATTTTTTCGACTTACCATCTGTCGCTAATCTGCAACAGCTATTGCCACGATTATACTCAAACGTATAATATTATATCGTCGTAAGATAGGCCCCAATAGGATAGGTCGTAGGATAGGTAGATACGACCCCTATCCTATTTCTGAGTTTAAAGAAGAATGTTTATTAAAACGCATACTTGATTATATTGAGAAATATTTTTATTAACATTCAAAATACCTTGAATTTATAACTTACTATCTGTTGCCGGCAACTTCGGCAATCGGCAACAATTCGGCGACTTCGGCTTCCATGGGAATCCTATTAGAAATCGTTGAACTATCTAACGTAATCAATGGGTACAATTCAGAAATCGGCTTCTGCGGCCACAATTCTTAGCAGCCATTCTTAAATTTAACTCCTCTTTTTTTTGTCTTATTAAGACTATATTTTTTTAACCTGGCCACTCTGTGCCATCTCAACGCACCCTTGAGATGGCACAGAGTGGCCAGGTTAAAAAAATATAGTCTTAAAAAGACGAGGGGGCGTTATCGCACATGTTGAGAACCTATGACTTAAGCATTTCAGTTTCAGAGTAAAGCCTAATTCAGTAAAAAAAACCCGGCCCCAAAAATAAACAAATCGAATGCACTTCACTACCCCAGGCACACCGGGCACAAATACAAGTAATCCAATTGTTTCAAACGACCAATCGGCAATACGAGACATGGAAAAAAATGTAAATTCGTTAGAACTTGCAATCAGTCGGTCGCTAGTTTGTGGGCAACAGATTTGCATACTGCATTATGCATCGGTGCATCGCAACGTCGTGGATTGATGCTCGCACTTCAATTCTGATGTTGAATGGGGATGTCGAATGACGGGTGTTTGTTCCGGCTTTAGTACTGTGAATAGGACTCGTTAGATTATTGGGCTACTTCTTTATCATACATACACTCGAGAGCAATGAATCCGGGTCACTTAAAGAATGTTAAAAATCTCGGAAACTAAAAATGATAGGTTAATGCAATAAATTGTATTTAATAGACAATGTAATACTCCTTAAATGAAAGTAAAAAAAAATACATTTTATTAACACAAAATTACATAAAGAAAAAAACTGCTGATCTCTCCTTAAAACAAAAATAGGAAACATGAAATTTTTGAACTTTATTACGATTTTCTTGAATTTTAATACTTCGTATTGCCTCCTCGTGCTTCCATTACTGCGTTTACGCGGTTTGGCATGCTGTACACCAAGTTCCTTATACGATTTTGGGGAATATTCTCCCATTCCTCTGTGAGAGCAATTTTGAGCTCACGAAGCGTGATTGGGGGAGGGTTTCGTTGTTTTACGCATCTGCCTAGCTCGTCCCAAGCATGCTCGATCGGGTTGATATCCGGGCTGCGCGCTGGCCACTCCATACGAGTAATGTTCATCTCTTGAAGGTAGTCATTCACAATCCTACCTGTATGAGGTCGGGCATTGTCATGCATAAATATAGCATCCTCACCTAAATTGACCAACGTGATCATTGAGGATTTCTTCCACATATCTTACGCTAGTTAAAGAGCCGTTTTCTATGATCACCAGCTCTGTGCGACTTTCAGAAGAAATTCCGGCCCACACAAGTACAGACCCACCACCGTAGGCTACTTTTTCTTCGATGCATGCTTGCTTGAATCTTTCCCCTGGTCTTCGATACACTCTGTGTCTTCCATCGTGCTTGTAGAGCATAAATTTTGATTCGTCGGAGAACATAACTTTTGACCAATCTTCAATACTCCAATTTACGTGGCTCTGGGCATATCTTAGTCTTGAAATACGATGCCCACTCTCCAGTTTAGGGCCGTTTGCAGGTCTAAGGGGTTTTAAGTTAGATTCAGCAAGCCGACGTCTTACTGTCCCTGCACTTGGGTTACTTCCTCCGAGGCGTCGAAACTGATTGGTGAGTTCAGTTCCTGTGAGAAAGCGATTTCGAAGCATGGTGTTCACCAAGTATCGGTCTTCTCGTGCTGTGGTACACCTGGTTCTGCCCGTTCCTGGTCTGCGTAGGTTAGAACCAGTTTCTTCGTAACGTCGGAGAACTCTTTGTACTGTTGACAGCGACACACCGACAGTCCTGGCTGTATCGCGCTGACTCCGGCCGGTTTCCAGCATTGTAAGTATTCTGGTGCATTCTTCAGGCGTAAGCGACATAATTTCAGCTTGAATAATGAATATAGAGCACTATCAACATGGTTTATGTACCCACATAAATGACAGATTACAAACAAAAGCAAAACCAAATGCTGTAATTTCGTAGTTCCATCTTCGAAAGTGGCCCTTTTTCAAATTTGATTTTTTTATGATATAACTTTATAATAACTAAGAAGTTTTAATACCTTCATTTAAAGAGTATTACATTGTCTATTAAATACAATTTATTGCATTAACCTAGCATTTTCAGTTTCCGAGATTTTTAGGATTCTTTAAGTGACCCGGATTCATTGCTCTCGAGTGTAGATAGGTATCATACATATACAGTAATATAAACTGAAAAATAACAAAACAACCAGACTTTCCAGCAAGGATCCTAATCATAACACAGATTAAAGTAGAGCTTAGCGTGAAATCTGTTAGGTTTTCATGCCTGAACACTGTTCTAATGGGCCTTTAAATGTAGTGATAAAATGATAAGTAGTAGTAAGTAGGTTCTAAACACTATTACGCGTCAATATTTTTTTTTTAAATAGATGAGTTCGGCGTTTCCTATCTGACTATTCTGAGAAGAAAGGCCAAAACAAACTCAGAGTCACTTTTAAAGTCCAGACATAATCTTGGTCAGATCATGTGAAGACAATGTAGATTGTTGTCCGAAATGGTCTTTTGAGGAAAGAACCAAACAGATTCAGTGGACCAGTCCAGTTAGTGCACGCATTTGTCAATTATCGTGCAGCTCAACTTCGAACATATGCAGCTCAACGATTAGACGAACAATACCAAAGAAAGGACATTTGGGTAGGCCGCATAAAAAACTCAAACTGTCAGACCATCATTTAAACTAACTGAAAGAAAAGTAAAATACAATCTATGACCCACTTAATCCTCACATTCACAGTAATTAAAATAATATTATACTTTACAAAGTAAATATTCATGTCATTATATACGTACAATTTTATATAGAGAAAAAATATAACAAGGTTCACTGTGTAAATTTATTGGAGCAGCTAAATCACAAGCCTTTTTGTCCTCAATGTAGTATTTAGCCGTATAAAAGGCTTACTGGCATACTTTCCGCTTTATAAAAGATTTTAATTTATTAAGGCTTAGTTCTTGAATGTTCATTATAAAAACGTATACATTGACATCTAAACGAGCCGTTATTTTCTTGAGTCTGGTTGTAGGAACAACAAAGTTGTGTTTGTTCCTATTTATATCATGGGTACAACAGTATTGTTTAAACAGATAAATATTTTTATATGCATACAAAACATTTTTATAAGTATACAAAGAAGGCACAGTCATTATATTCATTTCTTTAAATTTGTCTCTGAGGGAGTGTCTGGGACTTAAATTATAAATTGAACGAATTGCTTTTTTTTTGTAAAACTAAAAATTTCTGAATACCGGCGGCATTTCCCCACAACAGAATACCGTACGACATCACACTATGAAAATAACTAAAGTATACTAAACGGGCCGTATATATATCAGTTATATCACGAATTTTTCTAACGGTACCATCTAATCTCATACGAGGGGCGTTCAATGTATTCTCGGTATCAACATGAAAAAAAACGTAAATCTAATTAAAGTTTTTTTTTTTTTTCAATGCATTGACGTAATGGCGGTCCATTACGTCAAAGTATTTAAATACATCTCGAAATTAACTTTTCAATACCCTGTAAAAAATAACTTGCCTCTTTCTTTGAAAAATGTGCATTTATTGCCGCCTTGAGCTCTTCATCGTCGGAAAATCGTTTTCCACGATGGTCTTTTTTCAAATTAGGGAACAAATAATAATCACTTGGGGCTAGGTCCGGGCTATAGGGTGGGTGGTTAATTTCTTCGAACCCACAATCTCGCACAGCAGCCTTGGAATCACGCGCCGTGTGGACCGGGTTGTCGTGAAGAAGCAACACACCGGTGATCAGTTTACCCCGTCATTTTTTTTTAAATTGATTCCCGTACATTTTGTGAAGTGGAAGCGTAGAATTCTGCGATTATGGTTTCACCATTTTTTGTGTACTCAATCAGCAAAATTCGCTTTGGGTCCCAAAACACTGTAGCCATGATTTAAGCGCAGTACCCTTCTTGTGCCACTGCATGGACTCCTGCTTACTGTCGGGGTCATAATGTAGAGTTCACATTAATTCGATCGAAAATACTTGTTGGAACTTCACCACAGAGCTTTAAAAACTCTCTACAGCACTCGATTCCCACTTGTTTTTGAGGTGCCGTGAGTAATCGCGGCTCCCATCTCGTACTGACTTTTGAAAGGTAAAAAAGGTCATGAAGAATAGTGTGCACGATACCAACGGAGAGGTGGGTCATCTCTGCTATAATTTTCATCTTCATTCGGGCATCCTCCGGTTTAAGCTTCTCAACTTTTTCCACATTTTCTTCCATAGAGGCAGTAACCGAGCCACCCGAGCGAGTGTCGTATTCTATACTCTCTCTGCCCCTTTTAAATTCACTTGACCACTTTTGAACCATAGATAATGAAGGTGCAAAATCTTGGTAAGCTTGGTAAGAATAGTTTTTTTGACTTTTTCCTGGTTTGGTAAGGAATTTACTCGATTTTCTTCAACATTGTCACGTTAGCCATTCCGGTCGTCGTTTACTAATGAGAACTAGCAAACTAATGATCACAACTATATGAAAATTTATCTTCATACTCTTAGATAATATCATTAATTAATTAATTAGTCAAATTACCCACATCATTAGTAAATCACCCTCATACCGAGAATACACTGAAAGCCTCTCGTGCATAGCAGCATAAGCGACATGTAACGCCATACAATAAATAATCACACGTAATCACTGAACGCGTCTCCTCATCCAATTAGCCTGGCTCCTAATCCTGACAGAGCGGCAACGTGCAGCGCCATCTAGCGACATAATTACACATTATATTTACACACATATTTGTGCAGCTGCGTCCGTTGATTCATTGTAAACAAGCTGCAATTTGCATATCGCTCGGTGTGACGCTGTCTTTAGGAGCGGATATTATTTTAGTTTAATTAGTAGTTTCGTGAAGGATGTTACTTTTGGAGAGGGTGTTGTGGTATACTTTAATTTCAAACATAGCGGTCCGATACTCGTTCCAAGGAACCTTTATTTAGTATGCAACCAGTGTTTCTCATTCTAAGTGAATGATTGTATTCTGTTTTTTGAAAAATACACCATAAACCATACTTTAGGGTGCAAGAATAACTTAACATAGGTTATCCTGCAAATTTTTCCTTTATTTATTTATTTAAATTACAATTGTAACACCTTCACATACGTCGTCCAAGGCGATGTTATAAGTCACAATGTCTAAGAAGGTACACTAATTTACAAAAAATAAAATTACCTGTGAGCATAATTACAAAGAATTATATACTTAAATACTTACTAATATAACTTATTATTATAAAAATTACATGGCATAATTAATGATATCACCCACAGAGCACGGAATCATCATCTCATCTCATCATCGATCGTCTAATCACCACTGGCAGCGTGTAGAGATGGCAGTACCTAGAGGGCACGCTAAAAAAAAGGCGGATGAAATCGGAAATAATCGTTGGCCGCCATCTCGACGTATTTGAGTGGGCTGTGTTCCGTGTTTTCCAAAGTAAATAATTGCCATCATTATGCCAAAGATGATTAAAAGTGCTAGCAGGGATACAGTAAACAAAGTCAACCACGCGCGCAAACTTATGTTGCGCACACTCTACAAATTAAATTCGTGGCGCCAATAGTGCGTTGACCACTCAACTTGTGTCACGAGCAGCCAATCAAAGACGTCAGTTTCTGAACGTCATTGGTGTCGTAGTGCGAGAAAACGGTGATTCGCTTAGTTTGTATGGAAAGTGTTGACAAAGCCACACAGTACATTTTGGGCAAAAACTTAAAAAAAGGTTTTGCGACTAAACTACTGCTTCTATTTAATTGATTTTTGGTACAGAGTTTGGAAATGGTATCTAGTATAGGCAGTTTAAAGGAAAGCCCCTCTGTCGTATCAACTCTGTATACTGGCCGCCTCTAGCAGCGGCCGGCGACGCATCTCCGTGCTCTGTGACTTGACCACCCGATGGTAAGATGTGATACTGTTGACTATGGTGTAGGCTAAAGTATTGTAGCAGCTGGCATCAACGTCCCTACTAACTAAATCAACTACTACTACTACTAAATCAACTATCACTACGACGCGACGACCCGCGGTATTTATATTGCTGGCAAAAAAACTACTCGCTCGTCTATACTTGGTCGGTGTAAATATTTTACGTAGCTAACGACTGGCCAGTTGTGATTGGTCAATGTAAGTATTGTGTTTATCTCCCCTAGGTATATGTAAAAGACAAAATTGTAAATATATACTCGCTCTTAAAATATAAGTTATGGAATCCGAATAATGTTTAATTTTATCTCCTGACAACTAGTAAAGTGGCGACACCGACGAACAGCATTAAAATGGCAACCAACGACGAAGTAGCGACCGTCTCCTTAAAGTCACGGTAAAGTAGTCCTGACAACTGGTAAAGTATGGAAATAATCTATTGACTCCAGATCTGAAGACAGTTGAAGACTAACAGGGAAAGGCGGACTCCGGGAGTGTAGGTAAGCTAGGTACGTATTCTTTATTTTATAAGTTTTATTTTAAGTTAATTTACTCTTGCTGCCGTAAATCTTTCTGTTCATTACATATCACCCTGAATATATATTACACCACGCCTGTATTGGCAGTGTCGTTGACAGATGACATGTGAAAGTGGGTTAGATTTACATACAAATAATATAATTCCTTGAATAAAATCTCCATTTCCCGAATCGAGAGGTAGATAATTATGTATTAAGCACATCCATATTTCACTAGTTAGGTTGAGTGCTATGTAACAGGCGGCGAGCCTGTTCCCATTAACAGGGCTCAAATCCAGTCTCCGGGCCGTTAGCAGTCATGCCGACGGGCCATTTTCACCGCACTGCTTAGGCCGAGAGTTGAATATCCAATAGATCATTTTTTGACGCGCTAGGGTGTACTCTATTGGATTCTCTAACCCTCAACACATAGAGTTGAAAATTAAGAAGAAAGCTTAGGCTTGTCCTTCAACTCCGTTTGTAATTCAATATGGAGATTTAGATTATATTAGATTTTAATTTTGACCTCACTATTAACTGCAGCACCCTCGAAAACCATAAAAACGACATGCATGATGAAAAAAATGAAAATTTTCGCAGCGGCCATCTTGGATTTTCATTTTGACCTCACTCTTGGCTTCAGCACCCTTGAAAACCAAAAAAACTATCTCTCTCGCTGACAGTTTCTATTTTATATAATAAAAAGTTGCATGAAGGGGGCATAACGATTTTTCCTTACGTAAAGATTTCTACAATTTTGGTTCCAAAAAAAACGTCGTTTAAAAAATCACCCGTGCGGACCTAAAACCCTTTGTTTTATTTATTTATTTAATTCAGACACGGCGATCCATATTTATGTTAGTATATACTTAAAAACTATGCTAGTAGGTAACCAATAATACTTGCATAATATACTTATAATAAAAAATAATACATGCCACAATAATCAATTCGTCCGTAGATAAGATTAGTTACACTTAGCAACATGCAACCGCACACAATACCACAATATTGGACAGTCAACTTTACCAGCCACAATGCTGAGAATGCCGTTGCCACTGCCGCGGGCACGACTAAACAATGATGCCGCCCTTTTTTTTCTGAGGATGGCATGAAAGCCATCAATGCGAGCGCCTTGTGCCCTATCCGAGGCTAAAAAGCTGTAGGTAGTCCACGACCAGTCCAACTCTCACATTTTCGACCACTAAACCAAAGAGGTAGAATTCAAAACTTTATTCAACAATACCAAACGTTACAGCTTACGTTTTCCCATAGCACAATACATGATTATTATGTTTCTCCTTAACAGAACCAAATCACTAAACATACCATAATTTTTATTCCATTCAAACGTAGTTAAGGCATTCAGGAAACGATTTACTAAAGCAGGCTGAGCCTAGAAACAGCTTGTTTGTGGCAAATAACTCAATTAGTTAGGATATGTAGTGTTTTATTGTTGTGTACAACAATAAAACACATTGCCAAGTATACCTGTTGGTTTACTTGGCAAATGTTTCGCTTTTTATACGCTTTTTGAGGTACCTAATTGAATGCGTTGGTGAGGCAGTTGTTTTTGTTTAGAAGTCTTTCATATGCCGATTCATTTTGCAGCGTTTGCTACGTTTGTTTCTCTCTGGCTTAAAGTATATGGCCTGTTTCACGACCTTTGGATTACATACTAACACAACATATGTACCATTTTCAGTCACCCTGGTGGTTGAGCATGTGACATTTGTAGGGTACAAGAGATAAGATAAGATAAGGACCAGGCCCGGGTCGACGGCGCGTTGTGTTCCACGCGCGCCTCAAAGAGATGTCAGCACCGATGATAGGCTTCGCTAGGGCCGATGCATGCCAGGGTTGCGGGAAAGTCCGAAAGGGTTACCGTGGCTCCTAGTACAGGCAACTGAAGGAACACGGGTGGGTTTCCGACCCACAGACAGACTCATAGACCCACAGACCCGAAGAGGCCCGCAGTGGCGGGGGTTGCGGAAGGATCGTACGTTCCCGCGACCCCCGGCGTAGGTATGAGATGGAACACCGGGGTGGTTTTTAGTCAGTAAGAGTCTGACAGACCCCGCCGCCCGCCCCAGGGCGGCGGACATCCATGAGGATTTTCCACCCCGGAAACAAACGAGAAGCATATGAACCATTCTGCTCAGCCTTTTGCCAACTATATTGGGGTCGAGTTCCAGTCTAACAAGATGCAGCTAAATACCAATATTTTCCACGAAGCTACTGCCTATCAGATCTCCTCCGAGGAGTATATAGTATATATTATTAAAACGAGTTTGTTCTTAAACTGTAAATGGCAATACTCCTACGTATATAGTTAATCTAACTTTAAAATAATCTTAGCAACTATCGGTCCCAACTCGGATTAGATCAAGCGATTACAAAGTTATCGTCACAGGTCCTTTGTACGTGCCTATACAATTATATCATAACGACACCTCTCCTATATGATCACTGGAACAATTACATAAGTTTTAAATCCTACGTGTACAAACTAAACAATACGATCATTTATTTTGTTTTTAAAAGTGAAGTTTGTGGCAATCGTCCTCTGATGTTACTCAAATTATTTCAATTAAACCAATTACCGGCACTTTTGACTTGTCATGTGGATGTGGTCAATCAGAATGATGGAGCTAGTTACATCCTAATCCAAAGCGTAGTCTGTTCTTATGGAGAAGAACGGGCAAGAAACTCTATGAACAGTCTCTTAAATCAAAATATTGTTACAAATTACAGGTTACATAATTCAAGTTGAATTTGAACATGTGATAACGATAGAGAAATACGTGCACGTAAAAAGGGACCATACAAAACAATTTAAAAAGTCACATAATTTAAATAAACCATGGCAGCTACCCGCTGAAGTTCACGAACATGAGGTATGGATCAGCACAATTCAGTTCAATCATTCCACTCCAAGTGCTTAATCTGGTATGCCAACGCTCAATGTTGGCATACATCTATGTTCATTCGTCGTCATCTAGAAACAAAGTTGAAAAGTTTTGATGTGCCATGCAAAACAGTTCGAACCTTCAACTGTTCACATGGAGGATGGATCTGGATCTGGATTGCCCAATAATGCGGTACTGGACCACGCTACATATTGAGCATTCCAGATCCAAACCTAAATTTAGACTAAGATGAAACATATAATAGTGTATTTTAAGTTTTTTGTTATTTAAAAATTGTAATGTCTAATGTTTTTATTGAGGACTTTTGTACTGTTTATCTTATTTTCATCTTCTAATGAATTCTTAATGTATCTAATATTTTTAATTTCACATGTATGCATATGGACTAGTTCTGAAAAAAATGAATTTATTATTATTATTATTAAAACGACTATGCAGTGCAAATTATGCAGTAAAAATGGGATTATGCAGTGTGTTGTGCGTCTCGTTAGTAAATATTACCTACCTATTCTAAGTTATCACCGCAGTGGCATTCATGCAATGGCTAAATAATTACGTAGAAGTTATAAGCTATCCACAGCATAAATTTAATTAAAATCTGATAATGTATGTGCATTTTTAAAAGTAATCTTCTTATTGCATCATAGTACAGTTAAAACCGTTTTTAATTTCATCAGCTTAATCAATTAATTAATTCATTAACAAGTTCTCCCATCAATGATCACGTAGATCAATATTCGACCATTGTTTACATAACATAACCTCACTTTCCTTAAAACAAAACGTCAGTCTAAACACATAGCTACTTACCGTGTACATCCAAAACAAACGCACGGGAACTAAAAGTGAACCAGCCTGTTTACGCGATACATGTGGCTGTGACGTCACCGCCACGCGTGGCGCGTGCGTGGCGGCTGTGGAGTCACGCGGTACTGACAACGTTCTCGGAAACGCCCGCCCTCTATCGAACTACAATCTCGTGTCGAATGTCGAATATTCGGGATTTCGTTGTTTTTTTTAGTTTTAGTGCCAAGGTTAGGGATTTCGTTTTTGTAGTCTAAAAGTGTGTTTTTGAAAGGACTTTAGTGCAATGTCGATTGATGTAGGACCTCGTTACTGAGTTTATAGTTTCTTGCCGGGTTTAATTCGCGGAAACGTAAAGTCTGAAACTTGTTGGACGTGGTTCTTATTGTATGAATATAAGACCATTAAAAATATGTTTAATTTTCGTCGTGTGGAATTTGTTAATTAATCAAACCATTTATAAAATAATTTCGATTGCGCTGTATCCAGTAAATTTCAAGTAGGTACTTATTGAAGTAGGTAATTTTTGACAATGATTTTTCTTTAGCTAGCAAAATTTTATTCACATGCTTTCATAACGCTTGCATTTGACTAGAATCCCACCTGAAATACAATCAACATTAGGAATGTTTATCGAATCACGGTTTAAACCTACCTACTTACATACCTAGTTGCTAGTAGTAGGTATTACCCGTTATCTTTTTTCTTTTAAATCAATAAAGGGCGGACCCTCAAGCGCTCTGGAGTCGAACGAATTAGATGCATTGACTCTCGAGAGCGATGTCGTAAGATTCGATTTTTTAATCGAGAGACCGTATCCCTGTCAAAATAAATAGTACCTTGATGCACAGCATTAAATTAGGTGAAATATCGAGTTAAACTTCAAGAGTATTTCATTTTTATTTGCACAACCCTTTCATGCACTGAAAATCTAATAGGAAAAGTGTCCTTTTTGATTTAGAGAAATGGGTGTTTGGTCTAATAATTAGTATTTTACGATATAGGTACATGCTGATCTATTTTTGATCTTCTTTGTATGTTAAACACTACGCAAAAAGCAAGGGTGCGTACTTTAGCATAACATCCTCATTGGATGTTGATTGAAAAATAAAATATTCTTGAAGTTTAAATCGATTTATTCAATTTAAACTTCAAGAACATTTTATTTTTATTTGCACAACCCTTTCATACGCTGAAAGTCAAATATAGTGTTCTAATTGATTTAGTGATTTGCGTGAATGGTCTATTTTTTTTTTCTTTACATATTTCTCAAAATGTGGTAGCTTAAAAATTAAATGTTGTACGCGTCAAAAGTTGATTAACACTTCGGTATTTTGAATCTTAATTAATGAGCAAAATATCCATGAATAATAGGAACTGGTATAATATTTAAAGAGTAAACTAGTAAACTCTTAGGTATAAGGTACATGAAATGCTGAACTACCTCGTTGGTCTAGTGGCCACTAGCGCCACTGCTGAGCACATGAGGTCCTGGGTTCGACGAAAAGTGTTATTGGTTTTTTCCATCTGGAATTACTCAGTAGCAGCCGGAGACTGTATTTGTGCCCGGTTGATAGCAATAGGCTTGCCCTCTATTACATGGTACTTAAACATAGCTGGCGAAATGTACTATACAAGGTGTAAAAGAATAAACGCAAGTCCTGAAAGAATTTTGCTCATAATTGACTACTGAATCGATTTCAGTAACTATTCATATAGTTTTTTTTTATTATATTTTTTGCAATACTGACCGCCGATTGCGCCAAAGAAAATTAAATCTTATTTCAAGGCAATAAGACTCAATTTTAAATGCATAAAGTAATGCTAGGGTCAACACGATTTACTTAATATCAATAGTTAGCTTTAAAAAAAAATGTTTTGGTCATTGTATAATGCTTCTAGCTCAATAGTCTAATTGGGGTGTATGAGGTATTGCGTTAATTATGTTACACGTATATACAGTCACCTCTGCATAATCTTTCGGGGTTACAGGCGCGATGTTATGTTATGAGAAATGCTGAAAAGACAACCAATCAATTTAGATGACATGTAAAAGTAACAGTGCTAAACGACTTTTGTGGCTGGCTGTACTACTGCAGTTTTACCCTACCCTAAAAATAGAGGGTAATTAGTAGTGATCGGAGTAGATAGAGCTGTTTTGGTTCAATGACCGTAAACGTTGATGATTCCCCGGGATTCTAACGGTAACTCCGGGATTCGAAGAAATACATTAATTATTTATTAACAAGGATAAAAGAAAGCTCGTCTTATGTATTTGTGAGCGCACGAAAATTTAAAAAAATATATATTATTTCAAAAATAACGTTTTCAATTTCATTAACCTGAAACGTGTCCGTCTTATACTTACCTGTCGGAGGGGTGGGAGGATATGTGTTCGTTCATAATTACTTAAGACGTGAAAAGCTTGTGTTACAAAGTAATTTCTAACTTATTTGATAATATATATTTCAAATCCCGGGATTCCGGGAGTGTCCATATTAAGACAACGTATCACAAGTACAAAAAATGCTGGACCTACTCCGATCACTGGTAGTCAGAGAACTACTACAATTACACCTCTTTTCCACACGAATTCGTACTAAAAACCGTTTCTCAAACCACTATCAAAAACTTACTCCATTACAAACTACCCACTAAAGGCTATAAACCGCTCCCACAAAGTGTCCACATGAAATTTTGAAGTACAATTATAATTCTGTCTCCTGGCAGACTATTATGTACTAACTAAAGTGCCTAGTCACGTGGTCTCGATAAATTACAATAAAAATTACCCGCAAAACGTGAAGATAGTCGGAACCGAAGTGGGGAGAAAATGTTAAAGTGTGAGTGAGTGCTGGGTGCAAGAGTTCCGTACTGTTTTTGTGAGACTTTTTTTATGTTAAGGGGTGACTCCACTCTGAGATCCTACCACAGACTACAATATAGTATAGGATAGATCCTACGAGTACACCGACCACTGTCGATCCGATGTAGAAATTAATTGTTTATTTATTTATTACTAACTTTTTCCCCCGTAGACTAGGAAAATTATCATACGGCAACGTACTACCGGGATAAAAAAAATCTTCTACATATATGGGTACATTATTTATGCGCGCACGGTAATACCTACGGATTAATTCATTTTTTATGTTATTTAATCATATGTATTCAAATAATTGGTTGTTTATGTAGTCGCTTTATATTCTAAGTGCTTAATGTTTATTTTATTTTGTTATAAGTAGTACCAATCATTGAACATGACTTGGTTTCCGTACGTCCTTTTCGGGTAAAATCAGCGCTGTGCTGTGGGTCTCCCATAGCTCAGCATCATCTGAGTGGAAGCCTTCTTGTCACAGTCATGACGTGCAGCTGTCGACTATTTCTGTTTTGTGCTCGTGATTAGAGATCTCTTTTTTGTTTAATTGTTTTCTTAATTATTAGAGCTAATTACCTTTTTTGTATGCACGTGTTCCTGTGACAAATAAACCTATTTTTCTTTCTTTCTTTCCCCTATATCCTTACCCAGGTCATAATCTACCTGTGTACCAAATTTCATCAAAACCCGTTCAGTCATTTATGCATGGAAATGTAAAAGACAGACAGAGTTATTTTTGCATTTATAATAATTTATTATAATATTTATGGATGTTAATGCCTAGGTATTGCCTTCTCTCTTTGACAATAGTAATTAGCAGTAGCGCCCTTGGTGCATCGTTCAAGTGCACAAGTGTTATGCTTGACCTAAATAAAGACAGCTGTACAAAGCCTTAATTTCAAAAGGACTCATATTCATTTCTAAGAACAGCTATATTTATCTCCGCTGATCCGAAAGCTATTTTTATAAAGACTAAACAAATATCAACTTACGAACGTTTTATTATCAAACACAAACAGTACACCACGAAAACTTTTTTTTTATTATAATGTTAACTGCATTTTATTTAGTTAACCCCACCAGATGCCTCATTTTCTATAGTAGGTAATTAATTAATTACGATACTGGTAAATTATCTAACGTACAAAACCAAAATTCTTGAGAATTCGCTATAGAAAATGAATAAAGAGGTTTTCTGTGAAAACAGTTTACTTACTGCTTTCCGCTTCCCTCTTTCTACGGAACCCAAAAAATTAACAGGTGAACGCGACCGTAATGAGGAAAGTTGGGAATACCGAAGGATTGCCAATTTAGATATTCAAATCGTGTTCGGTTCATTTTGCGGATATTTTGTGTACGTAAGGATGTTTTTCTAAATAGAGTGGATTGGGGAAGTGAGGGGAAATTGTTGAAGAAACTCGGGCCTTTTTTTCTTGTATACCGAAGTTTGTATGGAGTGAATTATCGGAGAGATTAATGGGATCCTTTCAGGTGCTGGGTTAGGTTGTTTTATCGCGATCTTGAAAAGAGAAGTAATTTATGTTTGTGGGTACCTATGTAAACTGTTGAGGAGGAGTTCGTTTTGAAGGAGGTGTCGAAGGATTGAGTAAGAATAATCATGATGATGTGAATAAATATAAATAAAAAATGTAAGTTAAAATTCGGTATTTTGTGTTTTATAAGTATTGATTGAAAGAAACCATTTTTTTTTCTTTAAAATCAGGCAACAAACTGATTTTAGATAGGTACATATTAAATACAAGCCCTCCTCCTAAGAACCTATGAACCTAGGTTCTATGTTCCTATGAACTTTTAAATAAAATATGTACTTTTTGGTTATCAAATAAAGCAATACAAAAAGGCTTTGCTTAACCTAGAAACTGAACCCAAGATCTCTCACTTGACAGCTGCACAAAAAGCACTATAATAGCGAGGTATTCTGCAACTCACCTTAAATCATAAACCGTAGGTAGGTAATTTTATTTTTTTTATTAAAATAAAAACCGAAATACTGCAAAGACGTGTCTAATACGGCGAGAAACTCAATTTAACTAGTACTAATGTCGCGAAGCGTCGTCAGTAGCGAACTGCGAAATTGCTGTAAACTCAAACATTTCGGGAGAGAGTTAGCTTGTCACAAAAACTTACACTCGCAACTTGAGTAGCGCGGCAATGGCTGAAAGCACCTTTATTCGTGTATCACTAGATATTACGTATTTCGCTTTACATCAGACGAGATCGAGGTCAAGAGCTGTACCGTGAATTAAAAGAAAAATGTCTACTGGCTTCAAAAACCTCGAATTTATTTAAATGACTTAACTTTCACAGTCCTTCTCACTATTTATGAAAACTGAATTGTAACCCAAACACGTTCAGTACCTACAAAAAAATATTGGCACGTTTACACAAATGTAGGCAAAGCCTGTAACTCAATTTACACCTTTTTCTGAAGGCTTTGTACACATTTGTGCAAGTAAAAAGGGTACGTGCTGAAACCCATTCTAAGATAAGTTTTATAACATATATTTTAGTAGCAACGTTAGGCTGAGAATATTTTGTTTTGGCAGTTTTTAAAATGTTCTATAAAGCACATTGTGTTACTAATGCATAACTAATTACGATACCGTTTATTAAACCATGTACTCTTGTAAATTGAATGTCACAGTGTTACATAATACCAGACACTAATGAGACTATTTTTATTTGATTTCAGATCAGCCGACGTTTTAAACCGCTCGCTTTGACCATATCGTGCGCTCACACAATCGGCCGCTTCATACAAATCTAATGCAACAAACTACTTCTCTTCGCGCTGACTATTAGTTGAATGGCTCTGACGTTAATTTTAACCAGTAGGTACACAAGACTCCACACTTTTGTACACAGTTTTATTTTGTGTGCACATTTCAGACGATTTTGGAGAGGTCAGCAAAATGTTGTGAAGTGAAAATTTTTGTAAGGTTTGTACGGTGAAAGAATAAATATTTCAGATGAATTGTGGAATTATCAAGTAGATACTAACTAACGTAACCTAATGAGGTGATATATCAATTACGTTTTGTAGTCCTAGAGTTTCGATTGTGTACTCCGCTTGATTTTGGTTCAATGGAGACCACTGAAACGAAAAATCTCATCACCAAGTTTATAAGGCGGAGTGATGAGATGTGATTGAAGTGTCTGTTTGTAATGTCAAAATAACAGCTTTTTACTAAATGCATATGAAAGTATATAAGTAATACGGGCTGGTGTCCGTAACTCCACGTCAATGCGCGTATTTTGCGTACTATGAAAGTATATACTGAACATATATATATTTTTTTTAATTTTTGATTTTGTTGCTGGATTTTTTTTCCGGCTAATCTCCGAAACGGCTGGACCGATTTTGACGTGACTTTAACTGGCAGATAGCTGATGTTATTAGAAGAAACATAAGCTTTTATTCCAGGTAGCACGATTCCGTGGGATAATTTCCGAGATCCACGCCGCGGGTAGCGTAACTTTTTTAAAAGAAAAATTATTTTCCATTGGCCTAGACCTCAGCCTTTCAAAGTGTGAAATTTATCTTCCCCAAACCACTGATAGACAGACTAGCAAAATGTTATTCAATAGCACCAAATATCAAAATTACGGAAAGAAACTCTCTTCACCTCCTAGGGTCCCCAATTTTTGACGAATCCTTTCCAACGTTCATTGAGGAGAAAATACAAAATTTAAATGATGTCTCGGAAAGACTTTTCAAAATAATTATTCATTCGGCCGTCATACTCATTCGATACTGTTGCTTTGGACCAAAATTTACATATAGCCTTCGCTCCTCCCACCTATGGACCACATCCACAACATCATGCAGCCACAACTTTTAGAAAAAGTAGACCAAATTATTAGAAACGCACTAACTTCGATCCTAAATGTAGCCCTGGACGACCGAGCGTGGCAGCAAGCCACACTTCCTATTCGTCTGGGTGGTCTCGGCGTCCGCAAAATTTCAAGTATAAGTTTACCGGCCTTCCTCTCCTCGGTCCACAGTACCGATAAATTTACCAGGAACATATTATCTTCCTCGCTGGTCGATTTTGAGGTACCGTGTTTGACCGATGCGTTGAACGCTTGGAAAATGGCTTGTCCCAATATGGATTGGTGGAACGTGCCGCTCTGCAGTACTACACGGAACACCCTGTTGAATACGTCATCTAATACGATTGAGCGGGCTCGTCTGCTGGCTGTGGGAAAATGGGAGTCAGGCTTGTGGCTTCAGGTGCTCGCGTCATCCACCATAGGCACTATGATGGATGACTCATCGTTTCGGCTCGCTACATGTCTCCGCTTGGGCACACCTAGTGTTGCTCCGCATCGGTGTCACTGTGGTAAATCTGTCGACAGCCTCGGACACCATGGCCTGTCCTGCTGCAGAAGCGCAGGTCGCATAGCACGGCACGCCAGCATCAACGATATTATTCATCAAGCCCTTGTCACCGCCGGCGCTCCAGCGGTATTAGAACCAAACGGCTTGGTACGTGACGATGGGAAAAGACCAGACGGCATGACGTTGTTGCCTTGGAAGGAGGGTAGGCCTCTGGTGTGGATCGCAAACTGTGTCGAAAATCTTGCGCCATCTCATGTTCCTAGCACGGCGGGCTGTGCTGGCGCTGCTGCTGTGGCTGCTGAGACCCTCAAGCGGCGCAAATACTGTAGCATTATAGGTATCTACAGTTTTTTTTTGTTTTACAGAAATTTCTCGCAGACTGGTCGACACTTCACGTGACCAGAGGTCTGGGTTGTTTTTTGGCCAAAGAATTAACATTACCATTCAATGTGGCAATGCTGCCAGTCTTCTGGGCACGTTTCCGGATGATAGCGATGCGGACGAGTACTTCGACTCCTAAGTTTCCTTTTGCTTTTGTGTTTATTTGTATAGTTACATACTCATTTAATTTAGTACCTAGTGTAGATAGACTGTAATTGTAATTAATAATTCTTAAAATACTCTAAGAAATGCAATTTTATGACCCATAAGACTGCAGAATAGGCAATACATTTATAGCAAGTAATTCCAACACAAATTGATACCAGTCCAATCCAATGATCAGAGAATAATTGCCAAATGTGCCAAAAAGTCATGTTTAAAGCCATCACTAAATCCCAGGCCTACACAATAATAAACTACAAATAAGTTTATCCATAAAAATGTAGTAACATTAGCAACAGACACCGGCGGTAAGACATGATACACAGTCGGAAACACTCTCTGGCAAGGCCCTACCTCCATTATGCATGTTGCTGGCAATCTTGGCAAAATTGTGTCATTATGCCAAATACCCTGGTACTCTGAGAATTTAGGTTGGGAATATTTTTAGTTGGCAACTGCCGAGATATTGTTTTTAATTTTGTAACACATGGCGTGTAGTTCCTGGGGAAAAATTGGCAGAGATACCTTTCCTGTGGATGTTTTGACTTATTTTCAGCGTCGTGTAGGTGAAAGAAATAATAAAGACTAATGTACCGATAGACAATAGATCTATTTTTGTTATGTTAGGAATCTTTTGTCTATTTTTTTAAATAAATTATAGAGCTTTTTGAACTCTAACTACTTAATATACTTATTTTAGCTGTTAAGAAGCTTTGACGTCTTCTTGTTCGCAGGAATTGAATGCTGGTGTAATTACGGGCAAAATATGGTTTTCAACCAATGCGTTAATAATCTGGAAGACATCAACATTGGCAACTTTGGCGAGGCATTAGCTCCTTAGTGTTGAATTGTTTCACAAGTACCCAATGCAGGTTTATGCAATAGGTATATGTAAAACGAAATGTTGTGAATGCCCTAAGATAGTTTACTTACCCAAACTAATAATACTTGAATCTAGAGGAAAATGAGCCTTCTCGCACCTACTTTTAAAATACCTACTCAATAAACCAATTTTCACATCTTCCTCAACTCCTAAATGAAAAATCCGCCAATAAATAAAAACAAACCTTCACAATTTATTGCGTTACTTAACTTTAACAACATAAGATAGAGTATTAAAACAATGATGATTAAGATGTCTTAATTAAAGTATATTTTTTGCGGTTCATTAAGTTTTAACGAAGCTGTGGTGAAACATGACTCCTATTAAAACGTGCGCGCCTTCGACCTAAGTTTATTATCAAGTTGGGGTGATTAGAAAATCATTTTGGACTAATTTTTCTTCGAAATTATGTACTAAGAGATTGTTTAACTACAGAAATTGCGCAGTACCCACTGTAGTATTAGTAATAGTACATGTTATTTATTTAACATGCATCCTTCTTTTTGAAAATATGCAACCTCATTTTTTCGTCAGTCTGCTTAACCAGAAATTTTATTTTCTTATTTTTCAAATAAAGATTTTGTTTGACATCTTAAGAGATTGACTCAAGAAAAGTCACTTATGAAAGATTCGTCAGAGTCTGGAAAAAAAGGCGGGAAACTGTAAAAGTGTAAAGGCGCTCTTTCTCAAACAACATTTCAAAAAAATTCATTTATTGTATTATTAACATTTTTCTTTGTAAATATTCATATTAAATAGATAGTTGATAGTGTACATAATGCATTAGCACCCCGAAATGGGAAAAAAAAGGCGGAGGAAGGACGAAATGTCCTATCCTGACTCGCAGCAGCAGCAGTCCCTTGAGTCTTCGGATTCTGATTCAGCGGAGTCTGAACAGACAGTAGTAAGCTCCAAACAAAATGACAAGGACGCAAAGGATAAGTACGCCATTTACAAGGTAAAAGGTTACACACGTAAATATCCCGAGGAAACAAAACAAACGGACCTCATTGTATTTTTAACTCGTGTCGAAGAGAATGTGTCATTTAGCGATAGGGATCGTATGGCCCTATCGAAAGGTTTACGGGAGCATGGCGTTTCAGGCGTCAAGCATCTACGTACCATTAATAAGTATAAAGTCGGCATAACATTTGACCTTCCAAACAATGCAAATATGTTTTTACAGAACAAAAAGTTGCTAGATCAGTTGTCTCTTAAGGCAACTATACCGGCTGGAGATACTGAAGTAACGGGAGTCCTTACTTCGGTTCCCGTAGAAATGTCCAATAAGCAAATTTTTTCATTGATTGGTAGTTCCAAAAATGTAATACAAGTCAGGCGCTTCATGCGCAGGGTCAGAAGTGACGCTGGCGTAGCTTTCGTTCCTACACAGGCTGTTGCGGTAACCTTCGCCTCCACTATTCTTCCTCAATACATTTATTTGGACTCATGGCGTCACGAAGTGAGTAAATACATACCACCAGTAAAACAATGCCTTAAGTGTCTGCGGTATGGACATATTGCTAAGTTCTGTCGCAATATTGAAGTATGTTCAATTTGTACCTTAAATCATAATTTTAAGAATTGTCAGGTTGACCCAAAGGATGCTAAATGCGCAAACTGCAAAGGTAACCACGTAGCTATCTCCTCATCTTACCCAATAAAAAAACAAAAAGTGGAAGAAAATAAAATTAAGTCACGAAGCGCCACATACTCTGATCTTTTCGACGTTAATGCATTCCCAGCCTTAACTGCTCGAACTTTAGATATACAGATTAATAATTTAATGAAATCCGATACATTTATAAGTACATTAGTAGAAACGATTACAAAAATAGTTAGTAATAAAGATGTTCCTATTAACTCATCATCAATTAAAGAGGTTTTAAAAACAACTTTAGTTAAAAAATTTCCTTTATCCTCATAATGGATTTGTCAAACTTAAATATAGTTCAATGGAATGCACAAAGTCTTAATAGCAATAAACATATACTTATAAATTTCCTCTATACACAAAATATACATATAGCAATAATTTCTGAAACATGGTTCAGACCTGATCAATCCTTTAGAATAAAAAATTACAATATTGAAAGGAATGATTGTGGTAACAAACACAATGGAGTTGCAATTATAATTCATGAAAGCATTACATACACTAAAATTAACACCTATTTTGATAATTCTTTACAAAACATTTGTGTAAAAATTACAGTTAATAATAAAGAAATAAGTATAGTCAGTTTTTATAGCCCTCTAAACTCTAATCCCGCTTTTAATAAAGGTGATTTTGATTCATTGGTGAAGTCTATTCCTGGTCCTTTTATATTTGCTGGCGACTTTAATGCCCATCACACTTCCTGGGGGTGTGTTTCTGACTCTTCAAGAGGTAGAGAAATCTTAGAAGTCATTGACGAAAATAATTTGGTTCTGCTTAATGATGGTCAAGCAACAACAGTTGGTTCTCTAACTTGGCGTCCCAATGCACTGGATTTATCTCTGGTTTCATCATCGTTGGCACTTAATTGTGAATGGTCTGTACTTGATAGTCCTCTTGGTAGTAGTTATCACATCCCTGTAATAATAAAAGTAATGGTTAGCAGAAATAAAAATAATGATGTTTATGGGATTTGTTTGAATGCTAAACATTTGCCCATCTACCCAAATTATAAACTCGTGGATTGGCAAATGTATAGCAAATGTGTCGAAGAATTGTTGGTTGATTTTCAAATAGATAATAAAAGTATTCTTAATTCATATTTCCAATTTTGTACTATTTTGCGCACAGCAGCTGCAAATTCCAAAATAAATTCCAATAATTTGAATTGTTATGTCAACACAAATACCACCAATCACACATGCCATAGAAATAACATTAAAGGACCTTCCCTTCCTTGGTGGAATCAAAAGTGTACAGAGGCTGTAAAAAATTTCAAAACAGCGTATATTAATTTTAAATATAATCCAACAGAAGAAACCTATCTTCAATTTAAAAGGCTTCGGGCAGTGAAGAAACTCATTTTAAAAACAGAAAGACAAAAAAGTTGGTTTTCTCTTTGTGAAACTTTTAATAGATGCACACCATTATCTGTTATATGGAAATTTATGCGTAAATACAATAAGACATATAATAATAATATTCATGAAAATGATGCATGGGTTTTAGATTTTTTAAAGAAATACACTCCAGACTTTGTGCCACATACTTCAAAAACTTTTACTGATAGTATTAATTCCAAAAATAGTTTTCTACTTAATCCTTTTACAATTAATGAATTAATATCTGCCATCTCCTCTCGAAGAGATACTGCTTATGGTCTTGATGGAATACCATACATCTTATTTAAAAAATTAAGCATTGCCGGTTTAGTAACATTTCTAGAAATAATTAATTTACTTTGGGAAAATAATATTATACCTCAAGATTGGAAAGTGGATTGTCTCATACCAATTTTAAAACCAGATAAGCCAAAGTTGTGTCCTGATTCATATCGTCCCATAGCACTTACTTCTTGTATTGGAAAATTATTTGAACAATTGTTGAAGCAACGTTTAGAGTTTTATGTAGAACAAAACAATATCTTACCTTCTAATCAATTTGGTTTTCGTAGGAATCGGTCTGCTAGGGAAAGTGTTTGTCAATTACAGCTTGATATTCATAACTCTTTCTTGGCAAAAAAAAATTTGGTCGGCGTTTTCTTTGATGTTGCAGGAGCTTTTAATAGTGTAAATATAGATATTCTTTGTTATGAATTGTCGCAAATAGGGATTCCTGTAAAAATTATAAATTGGATTAACAGTTTTTTGACCAATAGAGAAGTATTTACTAAATTTAATAGACATCTTTATGGTCCTAGACTCTCGTCAAAAGGAGTCTGTCAAGGAGGTATACTATCACCTTTAATATTTATAATATATATACGAAGATTAAATCTTATTTTAGGGTCTCAGGTCAAAAATCTACAGTTTGCAGATGATTTGGTTGTTTATACATCTGGGAACAATTTATCACAAACCGTTCAAATAGTCAATGATGCATTGGTAAATCTTCATGAATATTTTTCTTACCTTGATCTAAATGTCAATCAGTCCAAATCCAAAGTTGTTATGTTTGGTAAACAGCGTCATAATGTTCCCAATGTGCAATATAATAATTGTGCATTACCCATCTCACTTGAGGTTAAATTTCTGGGGGTTCTTTTTTCATACAATTTAACCTGGAATAATTACACAAAACATATAATTAGTAAAGCAAATAAAGCTTATAATGTACTGAAATCTCTGTCTGGCTCATATTGGGGTGCAGATCCAAAAATTTTGTTACTATTGTACAAATCATTAGTTCGTAGTCATTTTGAATATGGTTTCTATTGCTTCGCTGGAGATGTTAAAATTGTAAATAGTTTAGATGTTCTTCAAAATAAATGTCTGCGTGTAATAACTGGGGCATTCAGAAGTACTCCAATAAATGCAATGCAGATTGATTGCAATGTTCCACCATTAAGCATTCGATTTAATTACCTAAAAGAAAGATTTATACTAAAACTTTATAGTATATCTAGAAACAGTCTTCTGGTCAATTTGTTACATTCAGTAACTCCTTCAGTCTCTAAAGCAATTTTTATGTTACAAGGTCTTCAAAGTTTCGTAAATTTTATTCAAAATTTAAATATTTATCAATCCAAACATATTTTGCCTTGCTATGAAGGAACTTTTACTGGTAAATTTCCAGCTATTAATATAATTTTAAAGAAAAGAAGGGACTTGTCCACTAAAGAGAAAGTAAATGCAATGTTATTAGAGTGGTCAGATCATAAATTTGTTTATACAGATGGTTCCAAGAACGATAGGGCTGTGTCTTTTGCCATATATGAGCCCTTTTCAAACATAGGCATTGGTCGAAAGATTGACAAAAATTCAAGTATTTTTACAGCTGAAGCTGTCGCTATTTTGAGTGCTTTGAAACATATTAAAAATTATAATTCAGGACATAATAAATGGGTTGTGGTAAGTGATAGCATGAGTGTTCTGGAAAACTTGGCAAACAACAAATTGAATGCTAACACAAATTATATAATTTATTTAATAAAACAGTTATGGGTGGAATTATATCAATCAAATATTGTAGTTTGTTTTGTGTGGGTGCCTTCACACATTGGTGTTGTAGGGAATGAAAAGGCAGACTATTTGGCCAAAAAAATTGTTGATTTAGAAGAATTAATTCCCAATTCTGACCCAGATATGGATGTTTCCATACCACCTACAGATGCAGTTAGTCTTCTAAGACAGCGCATGTGTCAAGAGTGGGGAAGACATTCATACCAGTGCACTCAGGTTGAAAGTAAAGGTACTTGGTTTGCTACCTTAGATGTTCAAATAAACTCCATACCTTGGTTCTGCAAGAATAACAAATTCATAAATAGAAAATTTTATTCAATCATCAGTCGTATGCGTTTTGGTCATTGTCGTTTAAATTATCATCTTCATCGCCTTAGAATGGTCAATTCTCCTAATTGTGAGTATTGCCAATCACAAAAAGTTCAGTCACTGCATCACATCTTCTTCGAATGCTCGTCTTTCAACATTCAGCGCCTTGTGTTGTCGGATGAGTTGCTTAAAATTTATAATAAGCCTGACAAGGTCCCGCAATGCATTCAGGAGCTACTTAAGAATGCCTCAGCTTATTTATACTTGTACAAATTTATTGTAGAGACTGTAAATGATATTTAGTTACTTACGTATTAGGTTTTCGTGTTATTAGTAATACTAAGTTTAGGTATAATTCATGTAAAAATGTAAATAAAATAAATAAATAATAATATGTAGATGTACAGTACATGAGGAGATAGCTCGGAAAATAACAATACTAGAAATTGAAGAAGAAATAAAATGAAAACAATCTAGCTTGATTGACATCATTGACTTACAATTTCCTAGCTCAATGATTGACATTGACTCTGACAGTAAGTAAAATGGCATAGATAAAGAATCTGGATTTGACAAAAATAAAATGAAAATAAAATAAAATGACTAAGTTTAAAATGGATTGACTACGAAAGACTTAAAAATAAAATAAATAATACAATGATTTTAAAAACGAAAGACGTTATCTTCGCAAAACTTACTACGTAAGAAATTCTGTACGGAAGACGAGGCGGTATGGTCAAAAGACTATAGCCTGCCCTATTGGGCGAATAAAAAAAAAAAAAAAAAAAAAGAAAGATTCGTCACTGCCAACGGGTGGAAATTATTTTCGAAGGTCCTAATATAGTTTACAATGAAAAACAAATAAAAATTGATTTAATAACAAAAAAATCAGTCAAACAAGCAATTTGGTGCATTTTGGAAGGCAACCAATAAGTTAAATCCGCGGTCAAGCTTTCCAGTGAGCGTAGCAGGCGTGCACGAGCCGACATAAATGGCTTACTTATTTAAGCAACACTTTAAGGTTCAGTCACCTATTGTTAGGACGACTCGGATTGTCGATGCTGAGATGCTATATTGCCATTTCTGGGGACATTGACGTTCGATTTACTCCTAAGGAAGTTGCATCGGTGGTAATAATATCAATGAAGAGTTAGTCACCAGGTCACGATGGCCTCAGAATGGAACATCTGAAATACACTGAGGTGTGAGGTGAGGGTGCACTTTTTTTTTTGCGGCGTGTCTTGCTATGTTTCTTAATTTGTGTGTCAGTAACCGTTATTTACCAGATAGCTTCATGTTTACGGTTGTGGTTATTAAAAATAAAACTGGAAATGCCTATGATGTCTCCAATTACAAACCTATATCCTTGGCAACTGCTTCAGCCAGGTTCTGGACAGTCTGCTTGACAAACAATTGGCTAAGCATCTCCAATTACACGACGCTCAGTTTGGCTTTAGGCTGGGGCTGTCCACTGAAGGTGCTATATTTTGTCTAATGCTGACTGTGGAGTACTACAAGGATAGAAAAACAACTATCTTTGTCTGTTTTTTGGACCTATCGAAAGCATTCGATCTGGTCAGTTATGACGTGTTTTGGGAAATAAAGTTAAAATAAATAAAGTTGCAATCTGAAACTTCTTTACCTACTGAAGTTATGTCCAAA
Organism: Brachylomia viminalis; assembly: GCA_937001585.2. Lineage (NCBI taxonomy): Eukaryota > Metazoa > Arthropoda > Insecta > Lepidoptera > Noctuidae > Brachylomia > Brachylomia viminalis. The sequence continues at coordinate 2,687,382 of OW443302.2, read as the reverse complement.
TTTAAGTTTTGGTATAGCACTCAATGCAATTGTGTGAGGTGGGACGGTTCTCTGTCGAGTGTGTACCGGTTGAACTGCGGAGAGAGGCAGGGGGGATTAATCTCACCTCGCTTGTTCAACCTGTACATAAACCGGCTGATTGCTGAACTCAGCAACACCATGTTCGGATATCATATTGACGGAATGTGTACCAATAACCTTAGTTACGCAGGCGACATGGTGTTGCTGAGTCCATCAATTAATGTCATGAAGAGTCTAGTGTCTATTTGTGAACCATATGCGGTGACTCATGGGCTCAAGTTAAGTGTTGGGAAGAGTGAACTAATGCTCTTCAAAGCAAGTGGTTTTTCTTACCCGGCATTTCCGAATGTCTCACTTTATGGCACTCCACTGTGCAGGGTGTCTAAATTTAAATATTTGGGTCACTGTGTCACCGATGATTTAGGTGATAATGTGGACATAGAAAGGGAACGCAAGTCGATGGCCGTCCGTTGTAACATGCTGGCCCGCAAGTTTGCATGGTGTACAAATGCGGTTATGATCACGCTTTTTAAAACATATTGCCAATCTTTTTACACCTGCAGCCTGTGGGTCAGTTATTCGCAGCGGGCATACAGCGACCTGCGTGTCCAATACAACAATGCTCTCAGAATACTGTTGGGGCTGCCATGGCGTTGCAGTGCATCAGGGGTGTTTGCTGACGCGCGGGTTGATGGATTTTCCGCTATCATAAGGAACAGATGTGCCTCCCTGCTCACGGTGCTCGTGGTAGTTCCAACTCTACACTGGGTGTATTTGCTGATCGGGGCCAGTCCCCATGCTGCGAAGATGGGTGCGGCTTCATGTCGCAGTTTAATTTGTGTTGTGTTTGTATACTAACATTCGTTTTTTTAAGTATATTGTTACTAACAAGAATATGGACCTGGTCTGAAATATTTTTTTAATAATAATAATAACCCCAACTCAGTATTTCTACGTTGACGTCGTGGTGGGGTTTGCGCGCTCCGAATTCTAGGTCTGTGCAGGTAGAGTTTACTTCGCTGGAACAGGTCTACGGCGAGGAGCCAGACCAAGAGGGATACAGAAACCCGCAGTTTAGCATGTGGCGAGCTGTTGGGCACTAGCGACCCCATGGACCCTACCTCCCGGGAAAAGTATTGTTCCCATATCTGGCTTGCCTTTATTGGCCGGCTGGAGTGAACAATAACGAGGAACAGAGCTCCCACCTCTTTCTTGCCTTTATTGACCGGCTTGAGTGGAGAGATTCGCAAGAGCAAACGTGCTCGGAGTAGGAAGTATTCGAGTAAAATGCTGGTAGGAATCTTGACCGTACTTTCGGGATTGTCCTGATAGCCGTGGAATACCTCTCCACTCCTCAAGCACCTGAGAAAGTGTTGCCCTTTTGTTGCTACGTCACTATGTGCTAGCGACCGTTTGCAGGGGCCCATTATAGAGTGTGCAGGTCACCCCCGGCCATTTTATCTGTGTATTACATAACATTGATCAGGCAAGGGACATAGTCCTACCATAGTTCTAGGTAATCAATCTACTATAGCCACCCAAACCCATAGCCCAATATGTTTTGTACCTATATTCTGCAATAGTCCTGCACCAACCGGAGGTTGTACTTGGGTGCACTTGCATAGTGCATACGTGGATAATCGTCGGTTGGTGCCTCAACGTTTAAAATTGTCTAAGGGGTCTCTGCGAGTTGGTTTCGGCCTCTCGTACGCCTTCCAAATGATAAATGATTTTATTTCTGTAAGTAGGTTTGTTACAAACACTTTTACACGTCAATCATATTTTTAAAACTAGATGAGGTCGGCGTTTCATAACTGACTACTCTGAGAAGAAAGGCCGAAACAAACTCAGAGGTCACAGTCTCAGTCCAGACATAATCTTGGTCAGATCATGTGAAGACCATGTAGATTGGTGTCTGAAACGGTCTTTTGAGGAAAAACCATACAGATTGAGCGGACCTGTCCAGTCAGTGCACGCATTTGTCAGTAATCTTGCCACTCAACTGAGAACTTAAGGAGCACAACGATTCGACGAACAATACCAAAGAAAGGACATTTGGGTAGGCCGCATAAATTACTCAAGCTGCCAGATCGTGAAACTAACTAAGAAATAAAATAAAAAAAGTAATAATCCACATAATCTTCACATTCACAATAATTTAAATAATATAATACTTTACAAAGTAATTACTCATGTCATTGTATGTATAAAATTCATCAATGTCAATGTGTATATAAATATTCGAACATAATCTTTGAGGACCATGTAGATTAGTATCTGAAATGGTCTTCTGAGGAAAGAACCACGCAGATTAAGAGGACCTGTCCAGTCAGTGCACGCATTTGTCAGTAACCGTGCAGCTCAACTCAGAACTTTAGGAGCTCAACGATTCGACGAACAATACCAAAGAAAGGACATTTGGGTAGGCCGCATGAACTACTTAAACTGCCAGATCATGATTAAAACTGAAACAATGACCCACATAGTCCTCAAATTCACAATATTATTAAAACAATAAATTGTACTTCTCAAGGTAAGTATTCAAGTCGTTCTGTTATAATAATTATCAATTTATCAGTGTATGTAACAGAAATAAAAGAAAACATTCAGTATGCAGAAAATTGGAACAACTCAATCCCAAGCCTTTTTGTCCTCAATATAATCCTTAACGGTATAAAAGCCTTTCTGGCACAACTTACGTTTCATGAATGATTTGAATTTATTAAGGCTTAGATCTTGAACGTGGCTTGGAAGTTTATTATAAAAGCGTATACATTGACATCTGAACGAGCCACCTATTTTCTTGAGCCTTGTTGTAGGTACAACGAAGCTGTGTTTGTTCCTAGTATTTATATTATGGATATCACTGTATTTTTAAACAAGTTTAAATTTTTATGGGCATATAAAAGATTTTCAAAAATATACTGTGAAGGCACAGTCATTATATTAATCTCCTTAAATTTCTCTCTGAGAGTGTGTCTCGGGCTTAACTTATAAATTGATCGAACAACTCTTTTCTGCAAAACAAAGATAGTCTGAATGTCGGCGGCATTTCCCCACAACAGAATACCATACGACATTACACTATGAAAATAGCTAAAGTACACTAAACGGGCTGTCTCTATGTCAGTTAAATTACGAATTTTTCTAACAGCGTATGCTGCGGAGCTAAGCTTTTTTGATAATTTATCTATGTGTGGGCCCCACTGAAGCTTAGCATCCAAAGTTAAGCCCAAGAATACTGTGCTATCTTCAGGATTCAATTCTCTGCCCTTTATCAATACATTAGTTAACACCTGTCTAACGTGAGGCAGCGTAAACTTAATGCATTTGGTTTTTTTTTCATTAAGTAGTAAATTATTAACATAGATCAACAAAGATCCGGAACTTACCACTTCTCGGAACCCACAGGGTTCCGAGAAGTGGTAATGTTCTTCAGAAAGGTCTGGTGGTCTGGTGGTGGTACACGCAACCGGAGTGGTTGTATAGCCAGATGAATGAACGTAAACGAAGCAAAAGGAGTCTGTAAGGATCGTAGCAGGTGGCGTTCTGTAGTTTCTGCCTACCCCCCATGGGGAGAAGGCGTGAGTTTATTTAAGTGAATGTGTATTATTTCTGTTTATATTTTAAAATCTCTGCAAGTCATTCATCTTTCATCTTCAGAGATCTTTCAGCCTATCTATTTTGTTATATATGAACACACACAGTAAAATAGATCCAGATACGATACGTATTATTATTTTTCTTTTGTTTTTGGTTTTATTTTAGATGTATAATTGGACGAATACCTAAGGTCAGGAATAAAGTGGGGAGCAAGGTAGCCGCATTTTTCTCAAACTTCTTTAACACGCGGCGGTAAATAAAGTAAAATTCCAGTTTTAAAAAACCACACTTCATAATATAACCGTATTGAAGTGCTCTTAAATCACAGTTACTGGAAAGTGGCTCAGTTATAACATAATCGCATCAGAGACGGCGCTATAAACAACAATACCTTACCCGCCGTGCGTAAATTTTCATTTGTTGCCCGTGCCTGCACAGCGCAACACTATATCATAATTCTACCATCCTACCATTGAACTCTAAAATATTTCCAAAGCTCACGTGAATTACTCGGTTCTGTAAAAGTGCCGTATTTTATGGCATAACGTTATTTATTGATAAAGTTTTCGATGCAATATGTATGAGGCTTTTGTTTTTGGGTTATGATGGCCGGTGATGGGTCTGAAGTGTGTTAAAGTGTGTTTGCGTATAGATAGATTTTTTGAGCGGGCAATTTATTTTGTTGGAAGAAATTGTGCTACAAAAATCTGACTGCTACAATGAATGGTCAAAGAGAAAGACACACGTGGCTTGCCATATAAGTATCTATAATTTATTGATGATCACAGTTTGTGTTTATCTCAAAATTATTGAGGCCTTAAATTCTACTTTAGGCATAGAATTAAAAAAAAGTATTCTAGCCTTTGTTTACAAACAAATGCAGACTTTTTTTAATTCAAAGACAAATCTTTGCGTTCAACCAGACTCAACTTTACCACACAATTTAAATTCATCCGATCTCCTTGACACACAAGGACCCATCAATTCTTATCAGCCGGCATTACCACGCCTATACATTTCACAGTAAGTAACAGATTAAAACCACTTTTATCGTCTGGTCATAAAAACACATACGATGTCACTTTCTGAACTCTTAACCTCAACCTAAAGTATTTATTGTACTCGTTAAATACTTTCGACTCACGAGTACTCTGGACCTGTAGCTTGACTAACTTAAATGGTGCATGTACTATTTAAATTTATTGATTTATGTCTAGAATGAAGATGGTGTCTCATTTATATAACTACTTTATATAATAAATAGTAATAATACCAGCTTATTAGTGCCCCACTGTAACAATGGCCTCTGCTCATACATAGAAGGCACGCTTGCTCTTGACGTGTTGGTGATTTCAGACTTTTTTATCCTATAAATCCCCTCGCGATGTTTTTCCTTCACCGATGTTACATGTCCAAGATAAACTCGAAAGTACCTCGGAAAGTGTCTCATTTATTTTAATTATTTCAAAGAGTTAGTACCAAAATTTAATGCAGTAGTCTATGTATCGACTAAAGTGAACGTGTAAACAAAGTAACTAATAAAAAGAGACAAAGATGAACTGATTATTTGCTTGCACCGGCACTACTTTGAAACCACAACACAGAAATGCTTCTTGGCGACAATCTTCAGCATGGTGGTAGTACCTCTCCGGGCGAGAACGTTCACAAAGAGCTAACTGCTAATTAAAAATGGCGAATTCAAATATAATAGGTATTTACCTATCTAGTTGCCGTTTTACAATACTGGCATTACATTACATTTGAAACGTAATTTATGTATGGCTGGCAATAAATCCTAAATTCAAATGAATTTAATTTTTAAAATATGAAATTCTATTTTCAAATGCAGTCCTTTGTTTATTAATTAGTGTTTTGTTTTCACTACATTTGTATCTTTCTCATCAATACGGACACGATAAAAATACGAGTAACTATGGAAGTTAGAGTTCTACGAGTTCCGTCGCGGTAGCAATGCCGCTCAAACGACTCGCAACATTAATTACTTGTGCGGAGTGAACACTACAAACGAACGCACGACTCGTTATTGGTTTGAATGGTTCCGACGTGGAAATTTTGATCTAAAAAATTAATCCCGTGGTCGCCCGAAAACTAAAGTCAACAACGACGAATTAAAGGCGATAGTGGGAGCTGACGATACTCAATCTACGGCTATGGTAGCAGCAGCTTTCAACGTTAGCATCAAAACAATATAAGTCCATTTGCATTTGATATCCTTTCGGAACGTATTTTTCGTAACACGGAAGCTCCTGCACCGCTTTTGTTTTGTCGAGCCCGCGCTGACAATTATAGGTGATTTTATTTTGTTATTGTGATAGGACACTAAATAAGTTTAAGACCTCACTCCATTGGATTTCTTTTTGTGGGGGTACATTAAGGGTAAAGTGTATGCCTCAGAGGCAAATACAATTGTTGAACTAAAAAATTTCATTATTTTAGCATTTCACAAATTAAAGTGCTTAGCAACGGACAGTGATTTAATTAGAAAAATAAATAACAATATTCTCCGTCGGTATAATTTGTGCATTAATGTGAATTCAGGACACATCGCGAATAATTTTTTTTTTGTGTTTTTGTTGTGCGCGTACTTCAAAACCTAACCTAACATAAACGCCAGCGCGAGCGGAGGCCGAAGCCGCCGCCCGCGCCCCCACCGGCCGGGCGGCCGCCCGCTTTCACACGAGGTAACACTCGCCGCGCTCCGGCGCGCGCGCGACGTTGCCGCTTTGTTACCTAGATATCTAAGATCAGTTAAATTTATTTACAAAGGGTGGTTGCGTTTTCCTCTGATTTGTAAGCAATTTAGTTTGCTGGAAAAAAACTCATTATTGGTGCTTTTTATTTTTATACCCTATCGAATTAATACTTAACACATATAGTATACGTAGTGTAATTTAATGCCCCTCTGTCATATCAACTCTGTATAATTATCTACTATCTAATTAAAAAAAGTCGCATAGATGGGGAAAACGCTTTTTTCGTTACGTGACGAATTCTAAAAAGTTTCTACAAGAGTACCTACTCCTACCACAAGCTGCGTTATAGAACTTCATTTCAAAAATTCTTTCTCTGCGTTGTTCACTTTCTGACTTTATATTTTTTCACCACAGTATGTGTTATTCTCCTGTACCCCAAGAAACGATAAAGAAGCTGTGTGTTTACTACCAACATAACAGACATGATATATCCTGTCATAATAGTATCAACTTCTATAACTTTTTATTTCAGGTATAATTTTTACTGCGCACTTCCCTTTCGTAATTCAGGACTGTGAATTGACCTCACTTCGCTTTGAATTACTTCAACCGGAACACGTCTTTGACATAAATTTGGTAATTCGCAAACTGTGTATGGGGGAACAAACAATTTTATTAGCTTAGATAGCACAAAATATGTAACAGATAGGAATGAGAGAAGGTCCACTTCGTTCAAAGGTAGAGTAATTAAAGGACAAGTGATACTGTTGTCCGCTTTTACATGAGAGTTAAATATAAGTTACTGGTGAAATTTGGGCACGATAATCCTTCGGGTATAACAGGCGTGATGATATGTTATGTTATGATAATGATACAATGTATGTGACCTGACAGGCCTACACTGTCCACCTATACATATAAACACTGTAATTTGACAACATTGTAAAAGCCAAATATTTTTAAAAGAGTAGCCGTTTAGTTTCTTGCCGGCTCTTCTTCATAGGAATCGTGCACCTAGCTTCTGACGTTTCATAAGTATATGTGATAGTATTTATTTATTTATTTATTTAACCATTTATGTACACACTTATATAAACAGACAAGAAGAAAAAAAAACAGAAAAATAGGTACAAAGGTGATGCTTATTTCTAATGAAATCTCTTCCAGCATACCTGCGATAGGATAGCAGATTTAGAGATGTAGACAGCGTGTGTAAGACTAAAATAGTAAATAAAATACATAAAATCAAAAACAATTCACTTAATAAAATAAAACGAATAGTATGAGAATATACATACATACATACTTCTAAAATAAATAACACTAGAATATTAATATATACGCAACTATGACGAAGTGGAAAGATAGTGTTCTTTCACTCTTCTTTTAAAAACTGCAACAGTTTGCAGTAGTAGTAGTACTAGTATGTGAATAGTACTAGTAGTAGTAGTCATTGACGGTTGCTCCTCTGACTTTATGGCTGTTGATGCCGGAGATCCTCAGGGGTCTGTTCTCTCTGCAACTCTTTTCCTGCTGCACATCAATGACCTACTTCAGTCTGGTATTGTTGGATACGCAGATGACAGTACTGTTTCAGAGAGATACTGTCCAGCGCCAAAACCAGCGGGGCCGAGGTTCGTTCCTTGAGAGAGGTCATGGTTGAGCGTACTGATTTGACCTTAAGCCTTGTCTCCCAGTGGGGTGATGACAATCTGGACTCTTTTAACGCCACCAAAATACAGGCGTGTCTTTTTACTGCTAAAAGGAGTCGTTTCGACCAAGGTCATTCTTTTCGGGGTACATCTGTTCCTGTAACTGATCTGACATCAGAGACATGGAGACATGGTTGACCTATGTCAACCATGTCTCCATGTCGGTTGAGACCAACTCTATAGTTGGTCTCAACCTCGGTGCTACCATCGAGTACAAAGACTAAACAGCGGCTAAGAAAATGGGCATCCTAAATAGAGTGATGCGATACTTTTAGCCTGGACAGCTTTTGACCCGTTACAAAGCGCAAGTCCGATCCTGCATGGAGTATTGCAGCCACCTTTGGGATGGCTCAGCAAAGTACCAACTTCCCGAGGTGGCCACGTGCGCCCCTCTTAGACGTCACGGGGGGAGTCAAACACCTCACTCCCCCCCAGACCCGAAGAGGCCCGCAGTGGCGGGCCGGTACCAGTCGGGGGTTGCGGAAGGATCGTACGTTCCCGCGACCCCCGGCGTAGGTGTGAGATGGAACATCGGGGTGATTTTTAGTCAGTAAGAGTCTGACAGACCCCGGCGCCCTCCCCAGGGCGGCGGACATCCATGAGGATATTACCCCGGAAGAAAAAAATACCAACTTGCCGCGCTTGACTCGGTGGAACGCAGAGCTAAGAGGCTCATTGGCGACGTAAAACTGGTGGATGCCAAGCTTCACAGCTTGGCTCATCACCGCAAGTTCGCCTGCTTGTCAGTCTTCTACAGATTGTACTTCGGTGAGTGTGCCAAAGAGTTCCACGACCTCATACCACCGGCCCCCTTCTTCCATCGGTCCTCTAGACGCACTGCAACTTATCATCCTTACGTAGTTGTTTTTCCACCAATTCGCACTAAGCGTTTCCAAATGTCTTTTGTTATGCGCACAGCAAAAGAGTGGAACTCTCTACCTGCGTCTGTGTTTCCGAACGCTTACAACTTCGATCATAAATACCCTAGATACAACATCTCCTACAAATTCACGCCGAAAAAGTGTCCGACTCGCTTAGTTATAAGTATGCACGTATAGTAGACAAATTCACAATGTATAATGTACTAAGACTATATTAATAAAAATTGAATACAACTTTATTCCCTACACAAAAAGTTTTATTTGTAATGCACGCGTTAGGCGGTTGTGACATTACAAAATGCGATAATCGCGTAAGTTGTAAAATTTTAACGACCGTCGGCCGTAGGTGTACGAATGTACACCTTAAGTCAATCAGAATTAAGTATAATTCAGTTTACGCTGCGTGGGGATCGTAGCCTTGGGTCTTGTAGGAACAGAGTAGCAACACGCGCGGGAAAGGGACAACCGCGTAAGCGATTTACTTCAACTATTTTAGAAAGACAATGTTTTTACTTAGTTAGAAGGTAAATTTAGCCACAAATCCATTACATTATGAAATCTTGAATTAATACTTACCGAAAATAAGAAACCCCATCCTTTTTCAAGCTATTTGAAGTATTATTTTTGCACTTTTTCACGGAGCACTTCGGCATGTTGACCTGACGGTGACCGGCGCGCGACTGCGAGCGCAATTGTGCTACAACGCGTTTTTAGCACAATTGATTCATACCGCGCTTGAGGCGTTGTTAGTGTATCTAGGGTATTTATGATCGAAGGCTTACAACCCTAATCTCTTCAATGTGAGAGTGAACAGGCTTCTTCTGGGTAAGCTCACTCCATCGTCGACTATGTCTCTGTCACCACTGACCTAGACTAGAGTCAAGAGTAAACCCATCATTAATAAAAAAAATGTGAAATAAAATATTTTGATTTGTCTGGTTTTAATGGCAAATTCATGGCAAGTCTTTCCATACTTCAAATCCATCTGGGATTTAGGTATCAGGATTTACACGAAAACTATCAAGAAATATATATATGTGTATTTAATGTTTTTAAAAATTTGATTTTGGTTTGTCTTTATTACAATCCCGTCTCATAATATCTAATTTACAAGTAAAAAATAGTTTTTTCCAGCAATTATTTTCAGTATTCGCTTTCAGCATCTATTTTGTTTGACTAAAATATTAGGCTAAGGAAAAATGTGGGTATCGGACCAAACTTAAATCTAGAATCAATTCAATTTTCTTGTAAATTTTGACGGTCAAAAGTGCATTTTTCTTGCCAAATTTAAATAATTTTTTTGGCTTTATACACTGGTTCGTCGTCAGTTTGACGATAGCCATAAGAATGTTCTACCATAATGCAAAGTTAGTCTTCTGTTTTATTTCTTTTACACGACTAACATGTAAGTTAGGCATTGTAAAATGAGGGCCGTTGTCGGCTCGAAAGTAGCTTTTTACAGCCAATAACAACGCTAATAACTTTGTCAGTAAAATGGTTTTACGTTATACGAACATTCCTACGTACGGATGAATTTGATGGGGAGCTGTCATTAGGTAGGTATAGGCTTTATTTGTAACTCTATTCAATGGTAGGTAGGTAATTTTCTATTTAAGTATTTGTTTATAAACTTAGTTCTGTAAATACGGTTGATCGTAAAATATATCGTTTGCTTTTAATGTTTCCTTCATTTGGTTTTGTTTGTCTGTGTCGTTTCGTTTATGTGGAATCAACAAAAGATATAGATACAATGTGGAAACGACAATACGACAGTAAATGCAAACACTGGCAATACATGCATAGGAGTATTTTGAATAATCAAACATCGAAATTTGAAATGTGATTTTTTCAAAGAAACTAAATACATAGTAGGTAGTGATGATGACTATGGGTTTTTCCAATCTTTGGCTGACGATATCGACTTTATTATTGGATATATTTGGTTGAAGTTTTGTATGCAGATTGGGAACGTCATCTTTATAATATCCTAAACAAATAAATAAAATGTATGACAAAATAACTGCTTTTTACTAAATGCATATAATATGAAAGTATATAGGGCGGCGCGTACCGCTAAGTATATCGTCTAAGTATACCATGTAGTATACATGTTATAATTGAATGTGGTAAGGTACGCGCCACTTAGTATAACGAACTTATAAAAAAATACCAATAAAAAAAATCGTGTGGCTTTCTGTCTGTCTGTTTGTTCCAGCTAATCTCCAAAACCTCTCGACCGATTTTGACAGGACTTCCACTGGCTGATAGCTGCTGTTTTAAGGAGTAACATAGTTTACTTTTTGTCTCGGTAGCACGATTCTGCGAGACAGCTTCCGAAATCGACGCGGCCGAAGCCGCTGCCATTGGCTAGTTAGCATACGAAGTTTAGTTTACTGTCGTAATGTTGTCTCCACTTGTATATAAAGGTATCTAGGCAAAGAATATAATAGATTAGAATACTCTTTATTATGTACACAAAAAAATTACAGATATAAACGTATAAATTTTACATAGGGTGACATAATGGGCGGTCTTATCGCTAAAAGCGATCTTTTACAGACAACCTTTGGATGGATTAAAGGGAGAAGGAAAAAACTTCTTCTATCTGATACAAAAGGCTTTCTTTTTAATTTGTGGTGTAGTCAAGTCTTTGACATCGTTCGTCTTAGTGCGTCTTATGTTAAAAAGTTATGAATATTCAAAGATGCTCAGTTCTTTCTTGCCTGCATACCAAACACTTTAGATAACTGAACATAAAATCTACTACATGACTGAATTATATGGATAACATTAAATTACTCTGGGTACTTAATGTCAATGCAAATATTTGTAATCGAAAACGCAACATCTGTAAAAAAAACATCAAATTTCTCGTTCGTTTTTGCTTATGTTTTTAACGAACAAGTTATTTTCTTATAAGTAACATGGCGTACAAAATAGTGATAACTTACTAAATTATCAAGGACAACTTAAACTACAATTTTCATTAAAAAAATGTGCCTATTATGACAAACTACGGGATTTGTTAATAAAAGAGACCCCATTACTTCCCATGAGTGCCGTAGTATGCGGCCAAAGGTACGAAGATTTTAAGATGAATTTTCTATAAGTATTACATATTATGCTTTTAGACAGGATTGTTGGTTTCAGGAGTTTGAAAATAATCACGTAGATTATTATAATGATTATGACAGTAGTTTGCTTTTCAAGAACTGCAGAGATAATCAGGTGACCAAAGATGGTGGTAACCATTGGTGCCGATTCTGTTGTACACCGAACTAAACTAACTAAACTATCACTAAAATTCCTTATGAATTGGCAAAAAAATTAAAAAAAAAAACAAAAGTACAAGATTTATAAACCATGCATAGTTTAATCATCATTTAGAAACTTATCTTCAAAAAATAAAAGACGTCTTTTACCAAAAAAAAATGTGTCAAAAACCGCCAACTACAAAAAAACTACCAACCATCTCCCCAGACTATCCCTACACAATTTAACACAAAAGTAGCTGAATCGATGCATTTAAGACCACAAAACTCTAAAAGGAAATAGCGTTCAAAACTTTGATCAGCGGCCAAATGTAATCCGTACCTGAAAGGTCCCGGCTACACGGATCTTGGCACGAATTCTTAAACTGTCCCAAGCTATGTTAAAATGAATACCTAGCTGAGGTGGGTTAACGTGGGAACTCGAGGCGAAATCGTTTGCGACGTAGTAGGGTTACCTCGTGTTGATTTGCCTGTTTGTTCGGTGAAGAAAATTATTGTTGATGAAACTGTGCCACCAAAACTAACGTACATCCATTACTCGATCTCAAAGGATGTAATGACAATAGTCAAAATATTATGAGAACTGACGCTGAAGCTACGTTACATTTTACACAACCAGCATGCGTTGCATGGCCACTATAGAAACAGAAGACAAAATTACAGATTGTTGAAAGATTTCTACGGCGCGAAGTCGAAATACAATTTGTCTTCTCTTCGTAGAGCAGAGATAGAGTTGTTCATACTACGCACGCAGGCGTACCAAGCCCAATCTGGAATGTCAAAAAGAACTCAAGAAACAAGAGAAGACACACAAACGTAGCATTATTATTTCCAAACGTTCAGAGATTTGTATAGACTCATGCATGGTCTACGGTTCAACTCAGTTCAGTAGACAGCACCGTCAGAAGCACCCTTACGAATGCTTGATGCAAGACTTCGTCGAGTCCCAAACTAGTCGAATTTCAACAAAACAGTGATAACTTATCGTCTACCCCTAGTAACACAAACTTTCTCACTCTAATGTAGTGCAGAAATTTTGCCTACACGCCCGCGCGGGACAGGTAGGCGCTGGAAATTACTTAACGACAGTCCCGAAGTAGTGCGGAGAATAATTACGGTGGTACTAGTTGCTACGTCTTATCTGTTAGAGTTATATACGTACGTACTTTCATGGGTGTGTTATTAGTTTAATTGTATTGGGAGTCATCTTTGTCGGGGTAACTTCACTACTTGTGTGGATCTAAGGAACAGGTCTTTAAAAAATTTATGGGAGTAATATGTAATCAAATGAACGCTAAAGAAAGCGTCGTTAAGTGACAATCTATTGACACGATTTAAAAAGAAGAATGAAACACATATAATATCTCTTCCGTTGTTTTCTTTGAAAATCATTTATTTCAAGGATTGTCTTCCAGAGAAAGTGAAAAAACTATTGTTGAGAGTAGAGAAGCTGTTACGTAAGGAACAGCTTTTTAGAATATAGTTACTTGATTAGGAATGAGGCATCAGATGTTCATTATCTATTGCCATGCAATTCGGTATCGGTATGAGGTACGGAGTGAGAGGGCTTGGGAAGCCGTCACCTCCTTCTGCGAAGCAGTAATGTTCGCGAAGGAGGAGGCGGAATGCGTGAGGGAGAGGCAAAATTCGCGCCCTCACGCCCCCAGCCGCCGCAGGAGACGCCCTGGGCGTCGGGAATCGCACACCGATTCCCGGCCACCGTAGGCGTGGGCTTGCGAACGGCGAGCAATGGGCAGCTCTCCGTTCGATAAGGACCAGGCCCGGGTCGACGGCGCGTTGTGTTCCACGCGCGCCTCAAAGAGATGTCAGCACCAATGACGGGGTCCGCTAGGGCCGATGCCTGCTAGGATTGCGGGAAAGTCCGAGAGGGATACCATGGCCCCTGGCACAGGCAACTGAAGGAACACGGGTGGGTTTTAGTCAGTAAGAGTCTAACACGCCCTCCCAACTCTGCCCAGAGCGGGAGAAGTTATTTGACGATTACCAAACCTCAAAAAAAAAAAAAAAAAGTTATCACCTGGCGATTATGATCATCAAATTCTCTCAGGTACCAAGAGCCTGTTGTTACTTCTAAATACATTCTTAAATCCATCCGAGTCCACCATTATTCAGCACGCAGCCTTAATCAAGACAAAACAAAATTATTTACAACAGTATCCTCCTACAAATGAAACAGGAAAGTTCCTTAAAAAATATTCTCATTAGCAATAGCTATCACGCAACGATATCTCGGCAAAGTTTAATTAAATATAGTCATTAAAAATATTTATAACACCCGACGGTAAGTCTTGCATTTTTATGAGTTTTTAAAAGAAGCAAGATAGTAAGAACGGCGGTCCCGATAAATAAGGCCTCTGTTGGTAATTAAGACTTGCACGTGTATAATTTTATGCACGAAAAGTATATTTGCAAAATTAAGTCGCCTTTTTAGCTAGGAATTGTGATAAAAACAATTTTGTAGAAGTTTAGAGTGCCGTAATATTATTTATATTTGAACTGCCAACGAACGACGTCCACTGCTGGACAAAGGCCTCCCCCAAGCGACGCCACTTCGACAAGTTTTATGCTTATCGCATCCAGTGGATTTCTGCGGCCTTCACCAGGTCATCGGTCCATCTTATGGAAAGCCTTCAAGCGCTACGTCTTCCCATACGCGGTTACCACTCCAGAACCTTTCGGGCCCATCGAGCTATGCTTGGAGTTTCACTTCGTGATCGAATCAGAAATGAAGAGATCCGTAAGAGAACCAACGTTGCAGAGCCCGAAGAAATGCCAAACTTAAGTGGCAGTGGGCACTGTGGGCAGGGCACATTGCTCGTAGAACGGATGGCCAGCATTGCTATGCTCCGGTGTAAAGAGTGGTTAAATACAAATAAAATGCCTAAAAATAACGTAAAAAAATACATCATCATTGCCAAAAGGGCCTCAGTGCAGTATGTCAGGTGGCAACACTAGGTACTACCACAAATACGCTGATTTTCAGCTGCAGCTCACGATTGACATTTATGGTTTACGCAAATGAAATTGACTGTAATCACAAGCCGACTACCAACTTACGACTGAAATGAACACACCATATCAGTATAAACATTTCTGTATTTCAGTTCTTGCACACTTACAAGCCTGGTATATAGCAATATTGTACTCAACATAATATCAACATAGGCTTCTCAAAGACAACCTTGTGATTTCGAAGCTCGAAGAGAACTAAGTTAGAAAACTAGGCGATATTCCAAATATCATATTTCCATTCAGTTTCGTTATAAAACCAGTACTTTTACGATAATAATGTCAAATGAGATGATGAATGATGATGATGATGTTAAACTTCATGACTACACTGATACAAAAATCATTTGAGGTAAATCACTTAATTTCAATTTTATATTTAGTATTTAAAATAACTACAAATCTTATAAATATTTGGAAATCATGACACGACTGTGCTAAGGAATAAAGCTGATAATACTATAAGACAATGCAATAAATGATGGGTGTTAAAAGTAACCTATCTACTCTTGATTTGAAGACAGCAAATTTATCGCGTTACACATCATAGTATTCGTATCGAACTTAGGAACAGATACATTAGGTAATAGGTGCCATAACTGCAACATACACGGCTTACACCGCATCGTAAACTAACAATGTAACGGATTTGAGCAGACAATGTGACGTCACTCCGGTATTGTTTTATGACGCCAATGGTGGCGTTCTCAGCCATTTGCAGGTGATGTTGAAAGCTTTTAGATATAATTATATCAGTCTTGTGTTATGTCCTTTATAGTTTGTGCTTCAGTTTGGTTATTTTGTATTCAAAGGTAAAGCATACAATCATCGAAGAATTTGATCGGGGGAAGGTTGGTAAAATTTTCGAAGATGCTTTTTGCTTTTGATGTGCAATCCTAAAATTAAAAATTAAATTAAAATTAAAATACTTTATTTCAGACCGTGGTCCATAATTGTTAGTAATGACAAAACTTAATAAACTATGTTAGTAAAAAAAAAAACTGAATTTAATTTAAATATCTTTTGCGCTCACTTGACACACCGGGTACATTCACATGTACACGCACCCAGTGTGCTAAGGTGGCGCAACACGGTTTATCACTAATGACCCTCAGAATGCTGTTGACGCAACAATACGCAATACGCGACAATACTATACAAGCTTATATTTTTTCAAAAAGGTATGGGTGAGCAAGGTAGCACTATCGACATATTTTATACTGTTTACTTTAATCCTCTTTTGGGTACCCAATGGTAAAAGAAAGTTGTGCAGCTGCCTATCCAGGATATACTTGTACCTACTTTATGTCTTGAAGGCGAGTATAATAATGTAGAACGACGCTTGAGGACAATTAAAACCGTGTCAAAAAGCCTGTCGACACACACAAATCAACCTCCCCACAATAAAACAAACGACAACACGAACCGAACATTTAACAGCTAATCCAACGCTTATCTAACACAACCAGTATTTATCCGAACACTGCAACACATCACTCGTTGGTTGCAGCAACCATTACATCGGCCGACACGTGATTAATCCCGGGAACCATCTACATCGGTGACTGAGCGGCAACCGATTGTGTGTGCAACCATCTATTTATCGTCGAGTATAATGAGACCGAAGGGACATCGGCTATTAATATGTGTTTAGAACAAGCTTGATTGGGAATGGTTTAGTTCCTGTTTTTGGTGCAACTGAGCATGTAACGTGTAGTGTAGCTGTGTTCAGTTAGAACTAATTGGCGAGTTCGTCAAACAGACTGTTTGAAAAGTAAGTTAAATACTCAGTACTTTCCGTTGTTGATCTATGTTTTGTCTGCCATTAAGGTTGGAAAAAGGTCAAGTATTCTTTCAGAGTTGATCTTGACTGACTTATGACCTGATAGCTACAGCGGCATAGAACTGATCGTCGCTGACGTCTATTTCTTACTTCTTACGTACCTAGTTGAGGAGATTAGTCGGTAAATTAAACTAGAAGCAAGAGCTACAAGATCTTCATAAAAATGTTTTTAAAATAGTAAAATTTAGCTTGATACCTATATAAATCAAAGAAACAATCAACAAAACCACTTAATCCATTCACCCATTGAAATGCAAGTGGTGCTCATAAAACGGCTGCCAATAAAACAATCGTTGTAGACAGCAACAGTTGCACTACCGGTTGTACAGGAGACAATCGTTGTATAAATTACAGAGCATGAAAACATTCGTGACTGCGATTTGGTTGTGCCAGGAAAATTGGTGGGTGTACGGAAGTGTATTTCAAGCGGCGACGCGGTTAAATTATATTTTTTATGTTATTTAATGGCGCCCTACTTGAAGGAATTGATCAAAATTTTTATGGATCTGCAATGTGAGAAGCTAGACAAGACGTGTATTTTCATCTCAAAGAAAAATATGAATGTCTCATGTGCCGGTAACAATACCCACAATACTTCTTCAAATCGGGAACGCTGCTTAGGGGCAGTAATAGAAACGGTTATAGTTCGACGAGTCCTATATCACAACACAAAGAGCTGTCTATTACACTGAAAATATTTTACTAGTCATTACAATGTTTGTTTGAATATACAGAGTCAAATTAAATTAGCTAGCGAAACTCTGCAGACGTGATTAGTATCGATATCTAAACACGTTTTTTTTTTAAATTGTTGTTTTTTCAGGGCTCTACGGCCACTGGTAGTGTTTTTGCTTGAAGTATGAGTTGAGAAAATGTGTTTTCTCGTGTTTAGATATCGATACTAATCACTTCTGTGAAGTTTACACAAACAACTGATATATCAAGTGAATACAAAACTGCGGTCGAAGACCGCACAAAAAAATAATCATCATGTAAATTATTTTTACCCTGCGGAGTTTCGCTAGCTAATTTAATTTGACCCTGTATACTGTTTTCTTAGCTGTGTTTAACAATCTTATGAATAAATAAAATAAATCCAGAATGATGGCCAATTGTTTTTATTATTACGAATTTAAAACGCTATCCACCTGGGGCCCAAAACGTTTCATAAATATTTTAAATAATAACCCCAGCGTTTTTCCACACAATAGAGGTCCCTATACTACCCACCAGTTTGGCTCCGGCTTGGAACCGCGGCGCGGCTTGTAAAAAGTGGTCTATAATTAAATCGGTGCGCGCCAAGAAACTGTCAATATCTGTGCAATGCCTGTAGGCTCATAACGGTGAAGTTGGCAGGTGACTGCGAGCCATTGTTTCATTCTGTTCGGATGAAGGAATATTCTGATGATAGAAGAAAATTTTTGTTTAAGAAAATTGGTTCGGTTGATTTTGGTTGTGGCGGAAAGGAATTCAGAATGTTTTCAACAGTAGTAGCATTGGTGGAGAAACATTATAATACTTTTTTTTTTTAAACATGAAGCTACGACTTAAAATAATAATAGTAATATGTACATGTATGTATTATTTAAGGAGGGGAATCATAGGGCATCAAAAAGTTAGTCCGCATCGTTGACGATTAAATCAATTTTGATTAGGGCAGGCGGGCGATGATTAGACCAAAATATTAATAATAATAATAATATGAGACAACATCCACACAAGGTCGTCAGGTCCCGAACTAGGCAGAGCCTGTACTACGGTAACCTGATGACTGATACACATACTTATATACATATACACACCCAGACACAGGTCAAACAGACATGTTCATGCACACAAATGTTTGACTTGTCCGGGGATCGAACCCGGAACCAGCGGCTCAGAAGGCAGGGTCGCTACCAACTGCGCCAACCGGTCAGTCAAAATCTACATGGTCTACGTGCACCTTTGGGTGCACTTCAAAGAGATGTCAGCACCAATGACGGGGTTTGGTTAGGTTAGGTTTAGGTTTAGGACGGGGTTAGGTGGTAAGGACCGATGCCTCCTAGGGTTGCGGAAAAGTCCGAGAGGGATACCGTGGCCCCTGGCACAGGTAACTGAAGGAACACGGGTGGGTTTTAGTCAGTAAGAGTCTGACACGCCCTCCTGCTATGCCCAGAGCGGGAGAAGTTATTTGATGATTTCACACCCACAAAAAAAAAAAAAAAAAAAGGTTCGCTGCCAACTGCGCCAACCGGGCAGTCAATATTATATTGTGGGTAATGCGTTTCCTTTTAGTGGGTTGGGTACTTCAACTGCCACAAGTAGTGATGACTTAAACCGAAAATTTTTAATAACTAGAGTACTTCGAACCACCAGCATCTGTCTATTTATTTGTTTTTTTTTTTCTTTTCTTTTAAACTTTTTACAGTTTTTCAATGAGTTAGTATTATCTCAGGTGCAGGCTGTTGTAGAGCATAGCCCCGCGGTAACGTTGCCGCCATTTTTACGGTATTATTTCATCAACAGATGAAATTGTATGACTTGAGATAAAGTTGTCTATGAATCCGCACATAACCCCTTGTTATATGTTACAGATTTATAAATTACAATTTCTTTCTTTCTTTTCTTTTCTTGGAACTAGATGGTGCTGTGTGCAATGTCAGACGATATTTATTTATTATTTCTTTGCTATCGTAACGACATGAAAGTCGAAAGATCCTTATAAACCTTTAACCTGACTTTTCCGCTGTAACTCACCCATTCCATTACAAAACATTGAAAATTTTTCATCATCCTAATCTTTCTTTATTAGTTCCCTAAGGTGCCACGTGTTTATCGCGTCGCTTTGTCCACAGTTGAGCGTCGAGTCTGATACGGTTTTATGACGAGCGCGGTTAAACATTTTATATTCCTAAGTTAGGTGACATAGATTGCGGAAAAATGTTGCATGTGAACAAAGAATAAATTTTTAAATAGTTATGCAACATTGATCAAAGGTTTACACTGGTATTAATGCTCTTGCTATCAGAGAAAATATACAAAATTGTATAGCCCTGTATATTCTTTTGTCTAGAAACCTCTGACTTGCTGACTAAGGACGAATTTCACCAATTAATCTAAATACGACCAGCCACCTAAACCGAGTTCAAGAGCTGTCAGTGTTAACATTGTTGTGGAATATTGACATTGACAGCTTTTGAACGCGGCTTAAAATGTATTTATCGAGCACAGTTTCATTGGTGAAATGGTCACTTAGACTGCAATTGCAACAAATTAAAAAAAAATCTGCACAAATACTTTTCTTTTAGTCACAGGACAGCGAACATTAGTAACTAAATCGTTTCTGTCCTGTGCATATAATTGAGCAGTGGTGGCCAAGTGGCAACGGCCTTAGCTTACGAGTTGTAGGTCGTGGATTTGAATCCAGAGAGGCGCTTCAATTTATGTAAATTATTTCATCACCACTGCTCTCAAAACGACGAAGGAAAACATCGTGAGGAAACTGGCATGTCCTAGAACCAAAAATTCGAAGACATGTGGCATCTACCAACCCGCACTGGGCCTGCATGCCATTGCCATGCACTGCCTGCTTTTTCTCATATAAGAGTTTAATTTTGCATTCTTCTTATGTTAGTAGTTTAATTGTTATTTTTATGATTTTGGTTTTTATTTCAATATGTGTACGCCTTCACGGCAAAACATAGCGTACATAATTAATAACCTAAGATCTTTATGTAAATACCTATGTTTCACAAATAAACGCTCTGGTTCTGATTCTGCGTGGTGGATTACGGCCCACTCTATCTCACCGAGAGAAGGCCTGTGTCCCCACAGTGGGAACATTATCGTCTGATTGTGCTTATAATTGAGTCACGGGCCCCTGGTTACTAGGGGGCCGGTTAATGTGTATCCAAATAACAGCATTGTCCTTCATTTTCTATTAGAAAGGCACAGACACAGTCCACCGTATGTATATGCTCATGGTTCATAGCGATGTTTCGACTCCAATATACCTTAAAACACTCATCAAATCCCCAAACTCCCTACCAGTATGTCCCACACTTTTATAGCCAGACTTCGCGACATAATATACAGCTTACAAAGTCACTTTTATACAACATAATACATTAACGCGTCGCTTAGCTGCACTCCGTCGGCCGCTGGTCGTAAACGACAATGTAACGCGTGCCGTACGAAAGGATTTTAACTGCGCTGTTGATGGATTGTCTTTTCGCGACGATACTCAATAGAATGATAAAACAAACGATGTGTTTATGTATTGGCACGGATTGGAGACGGTGCCAATATGGCGGATATTGTATGGGTAAAAATATTAAAAGGAATAATTTAATAGTAGGTTTGATACTAAAGTCTGGCTCTGGACATTCAAAAAAATCCGCTTATTCTTTACAAATACAAATAATTGTTATTGGATCAAAAACATATTACAATTTTTGTGTACGTTAATCCTGCCTTAGTTTAGTAACTGTGGCGCAGGTATTAGCGCCCACCCCAGGAGCGAAATACAACTGAGTTCCATGACAACAATTTTGGTTATACTTATGGGTAGAAACTAGACATAAACATTTAAGAATAATAAAATTAGAACTAGACATTTATTAATAATAGTTGTAGCAGTATAAGCGGGTGTGTGTGTGTGAGTGAGTGTGTGTGCCGAGGGAGGGTGTGGAGGTTCGTGCGTCTGTATGTGTGTGGGAAGGGTGCGTGTATGTGTATGCGGAGGATGTGATATGAATATAATTTTAGTTTGTATGAGGCTCTCTGTTGCCTCATAAGTCAGGTTATGGAGCCATTTTTAAATTTTCAGTTTACACTCTCGTAACTAGAGCGGATAGATATTTAATTTCTCATTAATTTTGTTATAGATAACAGGACTCAAAAAGTTATAGTCTTCTCGCAATTTTTTTTATTTTTTATTATTTTTTTGAGGATGGGAAATCATCAAAATATGACCCCTCCCGCTCTGGGTGGAGCGGAAGGGAGTGTCAGACTCTTACTGACTAAAACCCACCCGTGTTCCTTCCTTAGCCCTTTATGTTCCGGGTCAGCGGTACCCCTTATGGATGATCCCGCTTTTCCGGCAGGCTTGGACGCTCTCTGTCTGACATATTCTGTTAACTCTACGTTTTAGAGTATTGAGATTAGGGTCATATTCAATATCAGTATGCCTACGTAATAATGTGCTTATCAGAAATACTTGTCTTACAGTCGGGAGTTTACAAAGAACATACAAGTCGTGCGTGGGTACGCGAATAGGTTTATGTGCCTTGACGTTTAGAACGGCTCTTTCTGCTCTGATCTGACGAAGCAGAAGGCATTCTTGAATGAAAATCTATTCTGAAATAATCTCACCGTGAAAACTTAGGTGGAGTGTGCTGACATTCTACCTGATCTTAGGAATTGACACTATTGATTGTTTCACGGTGAAATTTGTGTGTCATACTTCGCCACTCAGCGATGAATTGATGAACCCTGAAGATAAATGGTTGACTTTATTTTGATATCATAGTTTTGTGGCAAATTACTCAAACAAGGTTATAGTTAAGCCTCTGCATTAATGACAGTGTCAATATACCTAGAATTTGAAGTAAATACTGACCTACTTCTCGATCTAATCTCAAAAAGCAACGTCTGAACATTTTAAAATTGTCACATCTCATTCTTCTTCAAACTGCTTCAAAAGTAAATTGCTTTTCCAACTTACATATAAAGCGGAGCGTCGAAATTTACAAGTCGTAATGTTTCAATTTATTTGTAAATCAGTCTAAGTTGCACAAACACAAGACGGTGCGGAAAAATTCAGAGTAGTGTTGCGTCTGTAGCAAACGATCCCTAATATGTTAAGGATGATAGGGATGGGACACGGTGAGGTAAACACATGACAGAAGAGAGAGAATTTATGGATTTTTTAAAGGGTGGGTCTTCTTAGCGTGTCGATGGCAAAAATAACACGAAAATTTATTTGTTTCCCCAAAATTCAGCAAAGCGAATATCGTTCGCTGACGCAGCCATGCAGGTGACAGGGCATGCGGTGCAGGTTGGGAGGTGAGCCATTGTCTGTGGAGAGACGCCGCATACACACCGGAGATCAGAGCCATCCATAAAAACCCCCACTTGAGGATGTTGTCCTTGCTGCGGCCTACTTGGGTACGAAGCCTCGTACGTCGAAGTACGAAGGTTTTTCAAGTAAGCCACGGTAACTTGTGCCCGAATAGAAGGCTTTCTGATGGTTCAAAGATCACATCTTCCTGTGGAGGGGTTGCCATCGGCTGGACTCACGCACCTAAGCAAATGTTTGCGGCTTTTAAGCCTCTGTGGCACTGGATTACAGTTGTGCAGAGGGTGGTGTGGGTCATCCTGTAGCTTTACTCTCTCGATGCGGCTGGTTATAGACCTGCGAATTTCTAGAAGCGCGATGCCACTCAGTGGAGTGAGTGAGTTCGAAAGGGTATGTAAGTAAAATGAAACTTTTTATGTAAGTTAAAAGAAGGTTTGTGTGTAATTTTGTAACTCGTGACTTCTGCCACTCACTCCTCCAAAGCCAAAAAGATAAAAAAATAAGAAAACAAAAATACCATTTTTGCCAGAAAAGGGGCTGTCTCGAAAGAAAATTTGACCTATTTATTTAATTAAATGTGCCATATCTGATTCTTGAGTGGAATATTCGTTACACATCGATTATACAGCACTCGTGAACAAACCGTGTATGATATTTTTCGCGCTGTAAGATGCATAAAGCAAAGAAAGAAAAGTAGCCGAACGCACGGAATAATCGGCTTTTCAAATAGATCGATACGTAAAATTATCAGATATTACGAACATTAAGTCCAACCTAACACCTGTATACTGCATGAGTGTATAATGCTGCTCAGTCCCTCATGTCACATCACTAGCGACGCCTTCTCAAGGCGACGCGTACTTTGCATGTTGAGTGCGCCCGCTGATACCAGCACAGCAACGCCTTTTGCACTTCACCCAGAATGCATTTTAGTTATCCAATTCAATTCCAAGTTTATGGTGCGGGTTCAGACTTCGAATACGCTTGAATTATGGCTGGTGATTTTGTGGACACCATATCCGTAAAAAATAAAGATATAAGGTAATAGGGAAAAAAAAAACAAAATGCATTAAATTTAAATTACCAAATGTTAGAAGTAGCGAATGTGACATCATATTGAATGGGGAAAAACTGGAATTTATTAATCACACGGTTTTCCTAGGAATCACGCTCGACGAGAAATTACAATGGAAACCTCATATAACATCTCTTGCGGGGCGGCTAAGCTCGGCCGCTTATGCTGTTAGAAAGATAAGACAGTTAACAGATGTAAAAACCGCGCGTTTGGTCTATTTTACTTACGCGCTACTTCCATAGCATTATGTCGTATGGCATTTTACTGTGGGGTCGGGCTGCTGACATTGAATCCATCTTTATTTTGCAAAAGAGAGCTGTCAGAGCCATTTATAATCTACGTCACCGCGAATCTCTCAGGGAACTATTTAAAAAAATATATATTATGACGGTACCTTGCCAATTCATTTATGAAAATATTATGTATGTAAGAAAAAATCTGCATCTTTTTAATAAAATAAGTGATAGACATAATTTAAATACTAGAAATAAAGATAAAATAGATCAACCATTTTTCAGATTAGCTATAGTACATACATCTTTTATGGGGTTACTGTGTTAAATGTTAAAACAAAATATATTGCAATTAAATGAAAGAATATTTAAAACTCATATTAAAAGTTCACTTTGTAAACAAGCATATTACAAATTAGAGGATTATATCCAAGATAAGAATGCTTGGAAACATGCTGGTCCAGCTCCATAGGACAATCAAGCGTCTAGACAAAATCATACTTGTTGCTACTTTAATTGTATAGTTTATTATTTTTAGGACATTGATTTACATTCTGTGATTACTATAACTCACACACTGACATATACTATACTTACTTACTAGACTACATATACACGTATACTTTTACAATGTTTGTAAATATGTGAGCACCATGTACGAGTATCTATCACAAAATTAACTTATTTGTCATTGCTACCTTTCTTTAAATCTTTTTACATATTGTGTTAGGGTAATTTTGTTATAGGTGCATAGGTCTTCACATATAATTATATAATTAATGTATACACAATATTGTAACGTATTTAAAAAGAGTAACGGTGGAGTTTCTTGCCCATTCTTCTCCGTACGAAACTACCTTTTGGACGGGGCGACTAGAATCAATTCTATTTTAATGTAAATTTTGACGTTCAAAAGTGCCTTTTATGTGCCTATTTGAAATAAATGCTTTGAATTTGACTTTTGACTTTATGGTAAAAATAAACATTCAATTTAATAAGACGGCTATTAAATAAAAACACTATTTTAGTCAAAAGACGTTTATTTATTAATGCACGGAATCTTGAAAACAGGTCCATTTTAATATACTACCTATGTCTAAACTATTTATGATCGGTTCCGATATTATTAATTATGCCAACTTTTAGGGCCACTTACAAATCGAGTGTTTTGTTTTCATTACTAATGCTTAAACCCGAAATTTTAATTTAAAATCACCTAAAAAGATGTAGGTATTTATTTTGACAATTGAGGTGAGTTTTATTACTCTATTTTCGTTGATGATTTTTCAAATATAATTCAATAATGTCATTCAAACAATACTTGTTGAAAAATATGGTGAGATAAAGTTGAAACCTTTTAAATACAGATTAATGTGCCATTAATGCCCTGAGCTGACCAAGATCTGTTTACACTTTTATAAAGTACTTTGTTGATAAAATAGGTATGGTATGATACCTATTTTATCAACCAACCAAAACACTGCAAAGTTTTAATGTCAAATGCCTACATGATTGCTACCTCACAACGTCCCACGTTTTCCCAAAACTAGAACCTAAAATATCCACCATTTTCCTCTCAAAACAGCGCACAAAACACAGTTTCGGCCACTGCCATTCAAAGCTAACACCCAGACATGCGACATCCAAATTAAGGCTCTTTCTTAATCATCCTTTGAACATAGTCTAGGAGCCGGCGAACAAACTATAACATTCATAAAAGTACGATTCAGTCGCGAGTACATGTGACGGCCGTACGTGAGTTGTCTGCCTTTAACTATGTACGAATTTACGAAACAAAGACTTATAGCCGGGGAAATCCTATTCAAAAACTAGCTTTCATAAACGATAATGAACGTTGAGTGGTAAAGGTAGAGTAGGTTTTGCGTTGGTGGTACAAAATTCCGTTGATAATTCAGTTTTGAACAGCGCCTCCGTTTTGCATCACTTTGTTGTTGATTCTTATAATTTTGAATTAATTAACGTTGTTTTACAGGCTTAGTTCCAAGTTTGAGCTATATGCTTTGGTTTTGTTTCTTTAGTGTCAAACCCAATAATCAAACAACCAGTTTATACTACGCAGGAATTACAATTTTTACTAGCTACGACGTAGCTGTTGCTACGCAAACTCTGCTGTCGTAGCAGTTACCGCCACAGAAGCTACGCTGTCGTAGCAAGTGACCGATCATCAAATAAATCACAATTTTGTTGAACCATTTAACTTGCATTTTGTATGAATAGTATCGATCGTTTTAGCTCGCTCTTAAAACACACTTTAGTTAAAAAATTAAACCATACTACAGAATATAGAATTATTTTTCTATACCTACGGCCAATCTACAACCTGATCAACATAACAAAAGCGCACTTCAAATCCAACATTCGGCGTCCAGGTTGCCAATTCATCCCACTAAAAAGCTTAAGACCACAAAACGTTCCATTCACAAATTCACATCGCAATTACGGGGACAATTTTACGTTTATTTTTTTCGTCCAGGCGGTTGCCAAGTGTTCTATATGTCCAGGATGTTTGTGGTCCCGAGTGGCCGGCCAGATTGTAATTAAACCCTCTCGTGCCAAGAAACTGTCGTCCAACAACATGACGACCGCACATGTCCCGAGTTTTTTTACCAAGTTTTACAAAGCTGAGGTTTTATGTTTTTTTTTGGAAAATTTATGATTATGTCAGTTTGGGCGGAGGCGTGATTACGTCTAAGTACTCTTTCATGTGGCAGTATCAAAAAGTCGTTTGTATGAATAACTATGTACGTTTCGCTAGACATGTTTGAGGGATTGCGCCACTTATTTACTAACCTATGCTTACCAAATTACTTCAATCTAAACTCGATTACAGCTACACAGAAATATTTGGTGAGCCCTGCCACGAATTGATAACAAATGACCAGTTCGATGATTAGGTGAAGCTGTAATGTTACTATTATTTTCTTTTTGTAATGTGCTTGGCTTGGCGGAGGACGGCGTGTTCTAGCGCAGCCTGGGAGAGGCCTATGTCCAGCTGTGGACTACGATAGGCTGAGTTGACTGATCGAATGTGGTTATTACAAGAATTGCTTATGGGATGAAACCACCATTATTTATAATTATTATTTTACGATTACGTGTAAATCTGAAGTTGAAACCAGTAGCTTTATCTACTCTGTGCTACAACTTATCAAACGTGATCATTCGTCCTTAGTAAAGCCACAATAATACGTGATGAAGAAATGTTCCCGCTACGTTCACGGCATGAAAATATAAACATTCTCTGGAAAAACTAAAGTAAATCACACTTGGACGATATATCGTAAGTTTAAAGACAATGACGAGTATCGGGTTTGGATCGCCGCCACACGCGCGCCGCAATGAGGCGATTTAGGCGCGCGCCGTGACAAGAAACGCAAGTGTGCGCCGTCACTCATGTCTTCTTGTTATAGCTCATAATTGCTGTATTGTGGACGTTTTTATCTTTGAGGGATTTATTCCGATGGTATGGTAGGATAATAATGTAACTAATATTTTGTTAAAACATAATTTAAAAGAATGTCCATGTAGTTTCTTGTCCTTTCTTCTCCATAGTGAAAATAAATAAAATAATTGGAAAATTTCGATCAAATAATAAAGAGATTATTTTAAAACGATTTCTGAGAAAAATGTTAAGGATGACCTAAGGGCCCGGCCCTACATAAAAATTTAACGATGGATAGTCGGGGTAGACTAGTAAGGGAAAAGATCTTGGGACATGCTCGTATGACCAGCAAATCTCTGAAGTATCTAACAGTAGCAGAGGCATAAGGCGATACAATATCAAATGAAAATTTTACTAGTTCTAACTTTATCAGAAAGACTCACTTTAAAGTCACAATTATGTTAAAAAAACAAATAATACTTAAAGTGGGTATAACTTGATAAATCTGCAACTAAAACGAAAAAAAAATACCATATTGAACACCCAAAAACACCCAACATTTGTATAAAAATAAAAATTCCTCGTATAACGTTGAGATTCGTTACCTGTCGCATAACGCATTACGCCGCTTCTGTATTCAAACTCGGCGCCAAAGTACAATGGCGACGAGGTTCCGTCATAGGTGGCCGGTGATTAATGAGCGCCGACTATGCACCCACTTTGTGGTTACATTGACTGATTGCCACAGCTCTGGCATGGCACCGTGTTTTACAAATCGGTGTGAGCTTTTTGGCAGTTAGATTTTGAAGAGACTTGAAGCTGTGTGAAGGTTGTTTTTTATAAGTTTTTTAAAGATGTGAACCGTGTTAAGAGTTACGATGCTGTTACTGTTTGAGGTAAGCCTTTACGTTTAAAATGCAGCACGATATAACCTATTGTAAGAACGGATTAAACACAGGGCATAAAGTAATGAAATTCAAACCACCTTAGTAAATTATTTTAATTACTTATTTATAGAAATCACAGCAACTTATTTGAACTAAAATCCGTTATAATCTAGTCACACGAAAAGCAAATTAGCAGTCTCTAATTTACTATACATACATTTTGTACTACCATCATTTATTAGGTACAATATAAATCAAAAGATTTGGTATACCTACTTATCGGGTTGTAATTATAAATGATTTTATTTCTGTAAGTAGGTTTGTTACAAACACTTTTACACGTCAATCATATTTTAAAAACTAGATGAGGTCGGCGTTTCCTATCTGACTAGGTACTCTGAGAAGAAAGGCCGAAACAAACTCAGAGGTCACAGTCTCTTTTAAAGTCCAGACATAATCTTGGTCAGATCATGTGAAGACCATGTAGATTGGTGTCTGAAACGGTCTTTTGAGGAAAAACCATACAGATTGAGCGGAGCGTGTTTCCCTTTCCGTGTTCAACTGGCGACACCGGTCTCGCGAAATCCACACGCTTATGTTTTACTACGGAATCCTACGATCCCGTGTTCAATTCGCGTCAACTGAGCACGCTTTTGTGATCAAGCAACGTTAAAAGAAGTTTTACAAAACAGTGTGTAATTGAATTGAACACGGTTTTTTAACCTGTCTATTCGAAACATTCTTTTGACCTAAAATTCATGTTTAATGGGCACAGTTCTAGCCTTACTCAAGTGGCACTTAACCAAACCTTAAAATATTCTATGCATGGTCGAGGGTGGGCTTGGTCGACGGAGCCCCGCTTCGCGGGGCTCCTACTTCTGGGTGGTTTATAAAAAAATAACCACGAAGGGGATGGCGGGGTCTATTCGCTCGCTTCGCTCGCTCACACGACCCCTCCATCCCCTTCTAACCTAACCTATCCGAGTCGGGGTACCCTAAAGTTCAGTTCAACTGCACACGATTTTGTTAAACCTTACCCAGCGCCACTTGATCACAAAGGCGTGCTCAGTTGACGCGAATTGAACACGGGATCGTAGGATTCCGTAGTAAAACAAAAGCGTGTGGATTTCGCGAGACCGGTGTCGCCAGTTGAACACGGAAAGGGAAATACGCTTGAGCGGACCTGTCCAGTCAGTGCACGCATTTGCCGCTCAAATGAGAACTTAAGGAGTACAACGATTCGACGAACAATACCAAAGAAAGGACATTTGGGTAGGCCGCATAAATTACTCAAGCTGCCAGATCGTGAAACTAACTAAGAAATAAAATAAAAAAAGTAATAAACCACATAATCTTCACATTCACAATAATTTAAATAATATAATACTAAACAAAGTAAATACTCATGTCATTGTATGTATAAAATTCATCAATGTCAATGTGTATATAAAAGTTCGAACATAATCTTTGAGGACCATGTAGATTAGTATCTGAAATGGTCTTCTGAGGAAAGAACCACGCAGATTAAGAGGACCTGTCCAGTCAGTGCACGCATTTGTCAGTAACCGTGCAGCTCAACTCAGATCAAACAGCAATACAAAATATAATCAAATAGTAAGTTGATCGACGTTCGATCACCACCACAAACAATCAAAATCTGAATAATTTTGAAGGATATTGCTAATCCATTGCTCCACATGTTCGAAAAAATTGGCTGCTCTATAGCGTAAATACCGCAATGAATGTTGTTGAACTGTCAAAATGAAAGCCATTCCTAATGTTAGTTCCAAGGATCAGCTTAAAAAAGTTCTGCAAAAACATTATCTCTCATTGTGTCCATAGATATGTTTGTAACAAACCTTACATTGGTGAAAACATATTTTTGTTTATTATGTGATTCTTGATCTCGACTGTAGGTTTATTTTTATATAGTTTACTTAGCATAATTAAGTTTTAGCACAGCATATTTTTTTTTATTTTTATAAATCATTGCTAGACGTGAACAACTGCCGACAAACTGTTATGCAGTTTGGCAGACTTTATGTTTGTTATTGTTTACAGATTTTGAATAAATAAAATAAAAATAAAGTGTGTTGCGCAATCACCCCGCCGGTCAGTTGTCCTTGTGGAAAATAATAATGAGACGTGCGAGCTTGTTTATGCACCATTTCCCGTCATTTGACAATGCTGAGAGCATACCGACGGTGTTGCCAGTGACTTGGCGGGCCAGTATAGATATAACACTAGTGATTGAGATTTGTGAGTGCTTAATCTGTGTTAGAATTTCAACCCATCAGCGTTCTAATGCAAAAATCAACTATTGGTAACCTAGGAACAGTTGGTTTTAGTTTTTTTTATTTATTATAAAGCGTCGTGATTAATGGCATTAAGTAGCTACCTAATCACAACGGTTTTATAAAATTCCAACACGAAAACCTTTTATGAAATCACCACCCCCACTTGGAACTCAAAACAGATAACATACGCCGCGGTTCAACACACTTTTCGTTGTAATTTTATTACTCAAGAACGGATGGACCGATTTTGCTAATTCTTTTTTTAGAATATTCCTTGAAGTACGAGGATGATTCATACGGAGAGAAAAATTTTAAAACAAATGTTAGGCGTTACGAAGTTTGTGGGGTCAGCTAGTAATATACAGGCTGTTTTTGACAGCCCTCTACAAAAACACAGGATTGATTCAGCTCCTTATTCTGAATCATATCCCACTGGAAATTTTCTCAGGAAAAAAAAAATATGCCGTAACGTAACGTAATAAAAGACGCGGCCCAGGTGCTCCGGGGAGCGCGCGGGGGGCGGGGGCAGCCTCGCTCAAGCCCGCTGCGCTGCCGTCCGCTACGTGCGTTTTGCCACGGTAACGATACATGGCGTGTGAGGTAAGTGATCACGATGTCATAAAACAAATCTGGTTTTTTGGATTCCCTTAATGTTCCTGAAAGAATTTCATGTACCGGTCATCTTAATATGATGTACTGAAGCCACCCTATCAGTTTGCGGAGGGCTGTCAAAAACACCCTGTATAAGTCTAACAAAATTTAATTTGAATTAGAGAGACTTTGAGCACGTACTAGACGGAAAAAGATGATGTGTATGTTGTCGTAGTTGCTTGGTATATAACCGGGTGCAACATACGGCTTTATTTGGGATATTTAGCTAACAGTTAAGATCCTTGATAAGGGGATAAATATGCAG
Organism: Brachylomia viminalis; assembly: GCA_937001585.2. NCBI lineage: Eukaryota > Metazoa > Arthropoda > Insecta > Lepidoptera > Noctuidae > Brachylomia > Brachylomia viminalis. Next base: position 2,655,434 of record OW443302.2, on the reverse strand, counting down.
AGAAGGCATGCAGTAGATGGCAACTGAAAAAAAGGAATAACATTATAATCGTTATTAAAATTAAAATTCAACAAACAATTATAAAAAGGCAATCATTTAATAAGAAAAAAACCTGTAGAGGCCAAAACAGACTCGTAGCTCTGGATAGTTATAGGATTATAGGAGAATATGTCTTTTTTTTATGTGGAGTTCATTTTAAATTAAATTCTATATATCAATCAATCTGAATCTTTGTGAAAGTAAACATTTCACGTGGGTGAGCTAGTGAGTAAAGCCGGCAAAGTATTACGAACAGAACTTCAATCATTTCTGTTATGTTATAGGAATAAAAGTGTCGCGGACAGACAGACAATTTTATTACATTGTCGCTTTTATCTCAGACGTCTAGGTTTTGGGGCAAGTGTGAGACGAGAAGGAGGCTTTCATTAAATGTAATTTTATGTTTCGTTTTAATTCTAGGTGGTATCCTCAACTAGTGAGGTGCTGTGAAGAATAAAGAACGAACGGAAATACAGAAGGTACCTTAATACTCTTGATATACCTACCTACTCTTTTAATTTAAAAAAAAGAGAAACGAAGAATGGGCGAGAAACTCTTTTAAAATGTTTTACAATATTTTGTAAACAATAATTATATAATTATATTAGTAAGTATTTATATGCGCAGAATTTTGGGATTTCCTGATAAATTTTTTCTCTTTTTTTCTGTTTTTGTGTGTCTTTTTTTTTTCTTCCTTCTTACCTTTTGAAAGGGGCGACTAGAATCAATTCTATTATGTAAATTTTGACGTTCAAAAGTGCCTTATAGGTGCCTAATTGAAATAAATGCTTCGACTTTGACTTTGAATTTGACTTTATAATAAAGACGTAAAATTGTGTAGGTATTTGTTTGTAAGAGGATGGATGTACCTACATACTGATCCGATTACTAAATTATTTTACTGATAGAAGCCTGCTACTACCAAGTGCCAAAGGATATAGTTTATGATATAAATAGTTGACTTCCACGTGGACGTATGTCGCGGGCTGAAGGTAGTTTCCTGATAAAAGCAAATGGGTACCTACAGCATAAATAATCCATTACATAAATACAGACCATGTGCGAGTTGGACTCGCACTTGGCCGTGTTCCGTACCACAAGGCAAAAGTCGCCGAAAAATACACGTTTCATGTATTTGTGTTAATTAAAAATAAAGTAATTTTTTACTTTATTTTAATATAAATTTGTTGTTAGTGGCACACTGTGTAAACTTCTATTGGCAGATAATTGAAATTTACACAGAGTGTGTATTTCGTTCAATATTATATTTAATTATTATGGTTCACGAGATACAGCGTGCTGACAGACAGACGGACGGACGGACTTTGGGTACGGAACCCTAAAAACCCGTCGTTTCCTCAATCAAATCTCAACAGACCAGACACTCTCTGGTCTGTTGAGATTTGATTTGGCGCAGAGGAAGTAACCTCCTGAACGGAAAATATATTTTTGTGCTGCCTGGATAGGCACAGACCCAGGGGAAGCTGGAATACTTCCCTGCCTTTTACGTAGGGAAATGGATCGATCATATTTCATTAGAATTTATATTTTTCATGAAAAATATTTAAGACGAAACGCGGTCACGGTATCGTTGGCGTTCATTGCATACTAACGTATTCCTCTCTTTTGTCCCCGGTTAATGATACTAGTCCAATTATTTTTTTACATTATAATGTATATCTACCACTGCTGGGCTCGTGGCAAAATAACACACAGGCACAGGCTCGATCGATCAAGATAAGCTACGCTTACCGCGGGCGGTTCGTAGATGAGTGACCATCCCTTTCCTACCGAGACCCCCCCATGCCTCGATTAGCATGTTAAGCCGTTGGTCCCGATTGTCATTCTTCGTAGATCTATAACAGTCGTTACAGATAATCAGAACTGAGACTCTGACAACCAGTCTTACAAAGGGGTACCGTATTACACGTTTACTGGGTTGTGGAAGTCAGATAGGCAGTCGCTCCATGTAAAATATTGCTATTCAGCTGCATTCGGTTAGACTGGAAACTGACTCCAACATATTTGGCAAAAGCCAAGCCAGATAATGATCTACCAATGCCATGTCGCTTTTTTTTTGTCTTATTTATATAAGTACCTATTTTTTTCCTTATCTTGGAAGAGAACAGAGGAATACGTTAGTATGGAATGAACGCCAACGACCACGTGACCGCGTTTCCTCTCAACAAGCCAACAGTCTATGTGATGAATGGAAAATGGTTGCCTACATCCAAAGCCTGTCTTGTGCATCATCCATGTTTTGCTGATGAATCGCCTACCTAGAGAGCAAGTTGAAATCGTATAGGGCTGTAGTTTTACCCACCCCTGTTTAAACAGGAATTCAGTAAGGTTGCTTAACGGCAAAAATAAGATTACTGAACAGCTAGGTACGAAACAAAAATGTAGCTAGATAAAAAAATGGAATTGTTATCCAGCGCGAAAGCAATGAATGCTGAAGTGAATCTCCTGACAAATAATAAACAAATTGTATGTGGATGAGTGTCGACGCCTATGTAGGTTAAGAATCTAGTGTGACGCCTAAAAAAAGCCTAGACTTTCTATAGGATTATCCGGAGAAGTAGCAACACAAAGAGGGTCACAAACACTATGGGAAGTCGTAGCCGCAACTGAATAATAAAGTTTTACTTTAGACACAAAGGTAGATTGGTACTGGTGCCTACCTACCTTTGTGGTTTCTTGGAAGTGTACGAAGGTACTTGACACCCAACTGAGTAAAACCTACCTTGCCTTTTCATTGCTGTATGTTGGTATAAGCAGTACAAAAAATTAAACTTCTTTTCAACAAAAATATACATTTTTGTATCGAGTATTGAAAAGTTTCAGTTAAGAATCTATTCTGGACTTATGAAAACGAGCTGCTTATTGCTTTTAAATTATTACATAAAATTGATTTTGGTAATTAAGTTTTCTGTGGAAGGTACCTAATAGGTACCCCCTAGTTGTCCTATCTACTAATTAAGGAACAAAGGGGGTAAGTAGCAGTGTATTAATCAAGTCACCAAGTCCATTAGCAAATGTTTGCGGGACAAAAGAGTTGGAAGACAATCGATATAATCGCGCGGTGCCACAAAACGCTTCGTGTTTCCTAGGGAGACCATGAACACCGGTTTTTATTGAAACTTGCAGAAAATTTTGGTTAGTACCTACTTTAGGGAGGTCGCCCATGGCGACTTTTTGCAGCGATTCAGTAGCGATACTGTCGCGATTCAGTCGTGCGCTGTAGTGACTACCTGTGAATGCCTGTGGGCGCTACAGTTATAAGATGGACTTGGTCGAGACAACGTTGGTCGCGTTGTCATTGTTGCTGTTTTTACGGAAGCGGCCACAGCGTAGGCGTGGGCGAGTAAATATTGAGTGCGCCCATAAATATAATAAAGAAAGGTTACGTGTTGGCCGTTGTGTAACAACGTTTCAAAAACTAATAGGTAACGTTGATAGTTGAAGTTAATAGTTGAAGTTGATAGTTAAAGTTGATAGTGGAAGTTGATAGTTGAAGTTGATAGTTGAAGTTGACGAAATACAGTTGATATTTCATGCTATTCAATTTTCAGATAGCGCAGCCGGTCGTTTATGGAAAATTACTTGTTTCAGATTTAATTAATTTGTATTTTTTTTTTATCTGAATCAAAAATACACTGGCCCTCAAAACTTAGTACTTAACACACTTTTAAAATTGCAATTTTTTTGTAAACTATAGAACTATAGAAGTAATGATAAGCCATTTTTAACTTATTGCTAAAAACTCAAACAACGTTGTATAAGTTGTAGTGTGTTTTACGCCTTATTTACATTATAATAACTGGTTGCCACCTCGGTCTCTGATTACAGCTTCGAGCCGGCTTGGCATACTGAAGGCGAGGTTTCAGAGGCGATGTTGGGGAATATTCTCCCATTCTTCAATCAGAGCCTGTTTTAAGGCCCTGAGGGTGCTAAGAGGTGGTCTGCGGCTTCTGACCAGCCTCCCGAGCTCAGCCCAAGTGTGTGTGTGTGTATGTGTTTGATTGGGTTGAGATCAGGACTACTTGATGGCCAAGCCATTGAGTTGAAACCAACCTCTGAATGTAATCTTGTTCGACGCGAGCGATATGTGACCGAGCGTTATCCTGCATCAGTATCGATCCATCACCAATATTTACTGAATATGGCCCTGCAGACTCATTAAGGAACTCTTGAGCATATCTTTCCCCAGTCAGGGTGCCAATTTCTATGGCCACTAGATCTGTGCGAGCTTCTGAAAAGATGCCAGCCCATACGTGTACAGAGACTTCACCGTATTGGATTCTTTCTGTGAAGCAGGCTTGAATGTATTGCTCACCAGGTCGCCTGTACACTCTTCGCCTTCCATCGAAAGTGAATAGTGAGAATCGAGACTCACGAGTGAACAAAACTATTGCCCATTCATGTTTACTCCACTGAATGTGTTCACGGGCGTAGCGCAGTCTTGCTACTCGATGCCTTTTCTCGAGTTTTGGGCCACTTGCTGGCCTTTGGGACTTCGGGTTTGCTTCAGCCAGTCTTCATCTCACTGTACTCTCACTAATGTCTCTTCGGGTCTGAATAAGCTATTGCTTGGCTTAAACTGCACTGTGGCGATTTCCCCACACAGTGAGACGATATAGCGGTCTTCTCGAGTATTAGTGCACCTGAGTCTGCCATTACAAGGTCTCCTCAGATGTTTTCTAGTTTCTTCGTAACTTTGCTTCACCTGGCCATTCTTAATGTTACACCCACCATTCTTGCAGTACGACGCATACCGATCCCTAGTTCCAGAAAAGCTATGACTTGCACATTCTTCAGGTGAAAGAGGCATGATAAGTAAAGTTTACGTGCTGTAGACACCTTGGCTTTTGAATCAAAATTCATCGATCAAGAAATAAATGTGAAAACAAAAACTGAAATAGAAAAGTTGAAAATAAAGTTTTTATCAGCCATTCCTTAAAATAAGGTTATCGACTAAAAATTCGAATAAGTTTTTATAAACCTTTTTACTTTGATAATAACGCTTGGGTATTTTAGAAGTTATTGCAATTTTAAAGGTGTGGTACTAAGTTTTGAAGGCCAGTGTAGTACTAGGCTTATCCGGTATTTTACACCGATTTATTGGATATGAATTCGTCACTCTCACGGCCATGGTCACCCTACATGGATGTCACCTACAAAAGAGCGATGATGGATGAGCGGTATCGTCTGAGAAGTTTCTTCACAGACTACTCTGTTCTCTAATACTTTTTAATGAAATGTATGTTTGTCAGTTTTCGTTCTGTCTGCATTGAAGAAGATTAGGTAGTTTCCGTATCTAGAAAAATATTATAGCTCCCTTGTAAACGACGTATTCAAAACGCTAGCGCTGTACCGGCCGATCCTGTACGGGAGTAGGTACATATACCGGGCGCACCTTGAAGTTATGGGCAGTATGAGCCCCTCATGATTAAAAATAGTAATATCCGTCTTCCGGCCTAAGGGCCGGAAGACCCCAAGTTAAACATGTGATAAGTCACATGTTTAACTTGGGGTCTGCGCAGCACGTTTTCTTCTTCCATTCCCCCCTGTCAACCGTCAGGCCAACACGGGCACAGGCAACTGAAGGAATACGGGTGGGTTTTAGTCACTAGTCAGTAAGAGTCTGACTCGCCCTCCCACTCCGCCTAGAGCAGGAGAAGTTACTAGATGATTTCCTAACTTAAAAAAAAAAAAACCACCCAATAAAAAAATATTAAAAATATAATTGCCAATAATCGTAGCCTATGTAGCTTGCTGTACCATTTTGCCGTAGTAGGTACGTTATACAGTAGCTAATAATTACATAACTCGCAACGTTTATAAGCTTTGTAGACGCAAAGAACATTGTTCAGCTCTTGACAAAATGTACTCTGATATTGTAAATATACTGGAACGGGCAGCCGTACAGACTTATAGGATAAAGTGTCGAAGGAAGGGTGGCTATATCACGGGGTGGAACAAACATGTCGCAGGCGCTCACCGCGAGGCCCGGCTTAGATTCCAGGTGTGGACAATGGCTGGTCGCCCAGCCAATGGTCCTATTTTTCATGATATGGCGGAGGCAAGGAGACATTTTAAGGCTAAACTCAAGTGGTGTCAGAACAGGCAGGACCAGCTTAAAATGAATCTCCTTGCTTTCAACCACGCGAACAAAGACTTTCGGCGTTTTTGGAAGAACACGAATAACATGAATGTGAGACCGGGTCTCCCGGTGAGCGTCGGTGGGTTTACTGACCGTAAGAATATTGCGGATGGTTTTAGGGACCACTTTTCTGTGCGGTCACTCTTGGGCTCGGCGTCTCAAGGAGTAAACGGACCTGAGACCATTGAGACTGGGCGGAACGCGAAAATACCTGCCAAGAGTGTGGCTTCAATTATTTCGAGGATGCAGCGTGGGAAGTCACCGGGTCACGATGGTCTCAGTGTCGAACATTTTAAACATGCGGGAGTCCATCTGCCTAGAGTTTTGTCACTGTTTTTCACTTTGTGCCTTGGTCATTCCTATTTGCCGGAACCACTTATGCGGACGATTGTGGTCCCTATAGTTAAAAACAAAACTGGTGACACATCCGATATGAACAATTATCGACCCATCTCACTAACTACCACCATGGCTAAGGTGCTTGACGGTCTGATGAAGGGCTGCCTCTCAGAACATGTTAAAGTGCACGACGCCCAGTTCGGATTCAAGGCGGGCGTGTCCACCGAGAGTGCTATTCTCGGCCTGAAGCACACCGTACTACACCATGAGGAGGACGCCGGTATACGCGTGTTTCCTTGACCTGTCGAAAGCTTTCGACCTTGTCTCCTATGATGTGCTATGGGACAAGTTGAGGGGCACGGGTGTGCCGGTGGAGTACACAGCGCTTCTCCGGTACTGGTATGCTCACCAGACAAATCGGGTGAGATGGGTCGGTACTCTGTCGGATGAGTATCGAATGGAATGCGGTGTAAGGCAGGGGGGGTTAAGCTCCCCCCTGTTATTTAATTTATATGTAAATGAGCTCATCGAGCGACTGAGCAGCACACATGTCGGCTGTCATATAGACGGTATATGTGTCAATAACATAAGTTACGCGGACGACATGGTGTTGCTCAGTCCCTCGATGAGTGGACTGAGGAAGCTTCTCACGATCTGCGAGACGTATGCGGAGGTGCACGGCCTTAAATACAATTAAAAAAAAAGTGAGGTGTTGGTGTTTACGGCACCTAAACAACCGCCCCGTCGTGTACCTCCAGTATATCTCAACGGGTATCATTTAAGCTATTACCAATTTAATTAGTTTTGTGTTTCTTAAATAATAGGGTTTGTCCTCCAAATAGTAGATCTGTCACCAAAATGTAGTCACCAAACAATGCAAAATCAGTTCCACAATAAATCACCTAAAATCCTGAGATATCAACCTGAGAACAATTTTTGTTTATCTGAGAACGAAAATATTTCGTGGCGATAGATCTATTTATTAGGTGATACAACTTGATGACAAATATAAATTTTGGTGATAGAAAATATAGTTCCCTATCTCAACGGCGTTGAACTGAATGTGGTAACCCAGTTTAAATACTTGGGTCATGTTGTCACCAGTGATCTACGTGATGATGGGGACATAGAACGCGAGCGCAGGTCGTTGGCGGTGAGGAGCAATATGCTCGCCCGTAGGTTTGCTCGCTGCACGGCAGACGTCAAAGTCAGTTTATTTAAAGCGTTCTGTCAGTCCTTCTACACGAGCGGCCTATGGGTGTCATATACGAGCCGAGCCTACAACGTCCTGCGCGTGCAATACAACAATGCCTTCAGGATGCTGTTGCGGTTGCCGCGACGTTGCAGTGCGTCGGGAATGTTTGCTGAAGCACGTACGGATGGCTTTCACGCCATCATGCGTAAGAAAGCGGCTTCCCTACTGCAACGTTTGCGTAGCACTCGGAACGGCATCCTGAAAATGATTGTTAGCAGAGTGGACTGCCCCATCCAAAGGCACTGGGTAGAATTAGGTATAGGTTTATGTTAAATAGAATTAAGTACTAACAACAATAACATAGCATGTAAGCACAGTTTGTTACTAACCACTAACTACGTATGGACTGCTTAGGTCTGAAATAAAGATATTTTTTTTTTTTTTTTTTTTCTATAAATAAAGCGGTTAGTATTTTACATAGAAAATCTTGTCATATTTCGTTAAATAGAATTGTGATAAGTTCCAGTACAATATTGTATGTAATTAATACTGTTACAATAAATCTCTTACCAAAATATACAATTATCAAAATTGTTTTAATTCGCTTTTCATCCTAGAGGTAATAAAATTGTTCTAATTCGTACTTATAATTATTTATTAACGTTTTATGTTATTTTGTACCTAATGATTATTATATGTTTTGTAACTTGTTACATAATCACGCTATTTTTCTTGAGGGCTAGGCTCTGACTTCTATACATATTATAAATTTAAGTAGTTTTTCGCAGGCCAACACGGCACAGGCAACTGAAGGAACACGGGTGGATTTTAGTCACTAGCCAGTAAGAGTCTGACACGCCCTCCCACTCCGCCTAGAGCGGGAAAAGTTACTAGGTAATAAAAAAAATAAAAAATTGAATTGCCAATAATCGTAGCCATGTAGCTTGCTGTAGCTTTTTGCCGTAGCTTCTGAAGGTTTATTCTAGGAACTAACTTCTTCCTCCGAGGCCCCATCTCATTTTCCGTACACTTTTATAGGCACTATCCGTCAACTTTCAGCCTTACACATTACTAAAAGTGGGTCCGAACATCGATCTATATTGCAGGATACAGAAATATTCCAGCGATTGGTCTGATCGCTAAGTGCGATCGTAAAAACATGAGGTGTCTGTATTAGGCTCATAATATAGGTACACACAGCAGCAGGTCAAGTTACCACAAACTGACAAATTTTCTCATTCGATTTGAACTTAACTTTCAAAATTTTAAGATTTCGAATCATTTGGAGAAAGGCACGAGAAAGGCATGAAAGGAGACGTTCAATAAATGTATGGGGCTTGGTACTAAAATAATTGAAAATTGAAACAGCCTTCTGAGCTATATAGGCAGAAAGAGGGTAATTATTGTGATGTCTTGGGGCATTCCATTTTTTTTTACAGTCACCCGTTTTTTTTAAAACAAGTGTTGAAAAATAAAATCCTGGCATCACTAACTACAAACATTATTTATATTTTAGGGCTGGCAGCCCTGTGGCAAATGTCAACAATGTCAATGTCATTGTCACTTGTCAGTGAGGAGCAGCTCGGTCCAAACCATTGACATATTTTATTAAGTACATTAATACATTTTTTGATGTATTTCTCTACATAAATACATATAAAAACTCTCAGTATACTAAAAAGTACTCTGTGATAAAAACACTCCGCCCCGCGAACTTTACCAGTGCAGTGGAGGTGTTTTTTTTTTTATTTCAACGTAATCAACGTCATTCTGACATTTACAGATTTTTGACTTCCTATCGACACGTTTTGATATTGCGTTGTCATGATATTCAATATTTTTTGTCTCAATTTCTGGGAGCTGCAGCTAAAATTATATAATAAAATGCTAAAGTATTTAAAAAGCCAAAACTTTAGCCACATTTAAAATAATTATATTGCATAGAAATGAATAAATAAAGGCTATGTGCGTTTTGTTTGTACTGAAACATTTTTCACTTTTTCACAATAACGCGCGCCTGAAAAAATCATATTTAACTATAATCGAGTAGCTTAATAAATAAGCTTTCTAAAAAGGTATATCACATTAGCGTTTAAAAATCTTCGGAATATTGTACCAATTTTGTCCTCTCCTTTGACAGTGTCGTGCTGGCGACTGTACTAAGCAGCTTTACAGCTTGAGCATAGATACCGTGGCAAGACTGGCAACTTGTAAATAAAGTTGGTAGGTACTAGGTAGGTATGTAGTATTCTAGTAGATATACTAACCTATAGATATGGGGAAGTAGAATGCTTGCCTTCCTAAAGATAACCCTTAGATTAAAGATTAATGTCGACTAATGGGTAAATTACAATTTGTATGAGAACCTCCAGACGAAGTGAAAACCTCCTATTTTGTAAGTTGGTCAAACATCATAATTTTAAGCGCCATCTCTGTATTTAAAGTGCAACTTTTACAAACTCTTCACGCATGCATGCGAAAACGGTATACAACTTAACTGTACAAGGCGGTGTGCTAAAATTTTCGTAGCTTCGATGTTTTTTGGTATCTTTTTATTTATAAAAATATTTAAAAATGTAATTTATATGTATGTTAATGAAATAAAGGAAATAATAATTTATTCAAAAATATAAGGACTAACGTTAAATACAGTTTTTCTTAAATCTATGTCAAGTTCACATATGATTTGTGCCTGAACTAGGTAATCCTGTGTTTCAGGCGATTGGAGGTAACATTAATTGATTAAATAATCACATAATTATCATATTATATATCTTATTGGTACCTACTTATCATGTAAAAAGGTGTATAAAATTATATAATATGAACAATATTTATTTTAACACAAGTAATAACTTCTCTGTATCTTCATAGGACATAGTTTGAAGAGCCTCCATAAGGATTTTCTTGCAGTTACTATGATTTAAGGAGTAGATGTTTTCTTTATCATTTAGCCTATTATAGAGTAGCGGTCCGAGGTACATATAAAATTTGGCTGTGAAAGCATGTTTTGTACTTTTTTGAGGGCAAACTATATCTTTCCGTCTCCTTTTTGTTAATTCAGTGCTGTATGGAAGCGCTGCGTGTTGTTTTAGTATAGTGCTCATTATAAATAACTGTCGAACTGTAAGTACTTTACAAGCTTTGTACAGTATGTTAGTGGGGAAAAGAAAAGGGCGGCAAGTAGCCACCTTAAGAATAGCTCTTTGAGCTCTTTCAATAGGCAGTAACAAAGTTTTACTCGCCCCACCCCATGAAGTAATACAGTAAGTCAAAATTGACTGACAAAGAGCAAAGTATACTTGCCTAATTATTTCAGGATCTGCAATAAATCGTATCTTTTTGAATACGTATATTAGCTTACGAATTCTATTGTTTAGAGCTTCCATATGTGGTTTGAAGGAAAGGGTTTCATCTATTATAATACCCAGGTATTTTATTTTATCTGTCTTTTTAATATTCGGACACTTACACTGGCTATCTGCAGGGGCTGGGCAACAATGAGCATGCAAGGCTGAGGGGATCTTCGATATTTGCTTGCGCATCGAAAACTTAATGTAATTTGTCTTCTCTGCATTTAGGGTTAGTGAGTTATTTTGGAGCCATTTATTTACAATATTAAATCCGTGTTGCGCAAGATTGTAGACTTCATTTTCTGAGTCAGCCGAAAAAAGTAGAGCAGTGTCGTCAGCGTAAGTTATGATAGTGCCATTCTCTAGCTTGAGATTGCAAAGGTCATTTATGTAGATCAAAAACAGAGTGGGCCCTAAAATACTTCCTTGAGGAACACCAAAAAATGTGTTTTTTTGAACAGCGCTGAGAACATTGCCAATCTTTACGCACTGGGAACGATCTTCTAAATAACTTTGGAACATTTTCAGCTGGGTGCCTCTTACACCCACGATCTCAAGCTTGCGCAACAGGATTGGAATGGAAACTGTGTCAAAAGCTTTGGCGAGGTCCAGGAAAATTCCTACTGTGTGCTTACCCTTGTCAAGTTCTTGCGCTAGATAGTCAGTTAGATGGTTTACCGCATCAGCAGTGGAAACTTTAGGCCTAAAACCAAACTGCCGCTCAGACAGAACTGATTTATCTTCCAAATATTTTAACAACCTTTTGTTTATAATTTTTTCCAATATTTTTGACATGGAAGGCAGTAAAGAAATAGGTCTATAATTCGTCACTTGCGCTTTGCTGCCTGATTTATAGACAGGGACAACTACAGCTTTTTTGAGACACTCGGGGAAATGACCTGAAGATAAACAAATGCGGAAAATATGAGTCAGTGGTCGTACCAAAATGTCCTTGAATTTTTTGATAATTTTATTCGATATGTTATCCCAGCCAACTGCACAGTCTTCTTTCAAGGTCATAATTATACTTTCTACCTCAGTCTCATCAGTATCTAGCAGCGCAAAGGATGTTAAAGCAGTGCTGCATGCTAAAGGAGTGCTCGTTAGGTTTTGGGACTCATCCAGATTTTTTTCAGCCAAACACTTTCCAACATTAACAAAGAAATTATTTGCTATGTTAGCGGATTCCAGCGGTGACGAGTGTGCTTGTAATAAACCTGAAGATGACTCATATTGTTTTGTTGTATATGTTGCGTCTTTAATATATTTCCAGATCTTTTTACTATTTGTTCCAGCCTTTTCCAATGCCACTTTGTCGTAATTTCTTTTAATTTTTTTAAGGAGATCATTGCAGAAATTTCGATATCTTTTGTACGAAAGTTGCAATACTGCATTGTCAGGATTAGATTTAGCTTTCATATGCAGTTTATCCCTATGTTTCATACAGCGAATAAGACCTGATGTGATCCATGGTTTTATGTTGTGATTTTTGTTACTCAAATGCGATACGACTGTGTTTTGCTGAATTGCATTTCGTATGTTTTCAATTACATACAACATGCAAAACTGCGGGTCAGCGGAATTATAGACTGGATCAAAATCGATGACTCGTAAATCTTCTTCAAGTTTATTAATATTCAGTTTTGAAATTTTGCGAGTGTCTTGTTTAGGTAATTTACAATTTAGGGTTAGTAGGGCAGCATTGTGATCGGTTATTGTTGAGTTAATTACAAGTGCAAGTGAAGGTAAATTCGATTTAAGCATAATATGATCCAAACAGGAGCCACTGTGATGTGTAGGAAAGCTGTGTGCTGGGAGCAAGCCATGAAAGGCGCATAGGTTGAGGTAGTCCTGAGCAGACGCATCAGCACTTCCTGGTAAAATATTGATATTAATATCTCCAATTACAATCGTGTTTTTGATGGATGACAGGGTTTGCAAGGTCTCATTCAGAGTCAGTAAAAATGCTAGTATTTCTAAAAGACGGAGGTCGACATAATGCTAATATCGCAAATTCTGATCCAATTTTAACTAACAATCTGTTACAGTCGTGCATAACAGGTTCCTGAACAGAGACATTGAGATGATCTCTTGCATAAACTATCACCCCATCATTTTGGTGGTAATTGATATTACTTCTATACATATTATATCCCGGGATTAGTGGTATGTTATATTGTTTAGAAAGCCAGCATTCGGTTAAAACAATAACGTCACAATTTATGTTTATCCGTTGCTGAAATGTACTAAAGCTATCAAAATTCTTAAAAACACTGCGGATATTTTGTGTTAATATGGTTAGCGGTGTTTTGTAGCCGGCTAAATATTGTTTGCAGTTTTCAGCTTCACAAACTTTGGACTCGGATACAGAGAAATTATTTAAATCATTAATCAAACTATTTATCATAATGGTAGTAAAAAAATAAAAATATAAAAAAGAAGGTCAGAAAAATAACTAATTTACGGCGCTCTTAGGCGCCTCCATAATCTACAGAATTGATGTACCTTTTTTCAGCCATTATTTTCGCGGGGCAGTCAGCAGCGCCTGTGTTATGCTTGTCTGGCTTTTTGAAATGCAAGCAAGTAGCGCATTTTGGTTCGTCAGCCTGTTTTGGACATTCTTTTATTGAGTGACCTTCATCACCACAGTGGCCGCAGGTATACGCTGTCTGTCGACAGAACTTGGCCGCATGTCCATACTGCTGACACTTATAACATCGGGTGACCAAAGTAAAGTCTCTCACGGGGCATGATGACCAATTTACAAAAACACGGTCTTGTGATATCAGGGCTTTGCGTATAACTGCAGATACTTCAACTATGTAATTACAGGTCTCAGTGTCTTTCTTACCTGACTTATGACTTAATTTAATTGAGCTCAAAAACGTCTCAAGGCTGTAGTTCTGAAGTTTTTCGGCTATATTTTGCTTGTACAAATAGGTAAAAACCTCAGTTTCCTGCATGGATGTTGGCACTCCTAAAAACACAACCCTAGGCCTCCTTTTAGGGGGCTCGTCGACTGTTAGGCCTGAATTAGTTAGCTGCACCGATTGTCTCAGCTTCTCGATGTCGTCCTTCGTCTCTGTGCTGATGATTACACCGCCGTTCTTCGTCTTGCGCAGGCCTCTCACATGGAGCTTCATTTGTTCGGGGTTGATAATTTTTTGGACAAGAGTTTTGGTCTCATCGCTGGTCTTCAACTTGTCACTCGGGTATATGGCCACAGAACTTACATAACTCGGCTGGATAAAATTGTTGGCACCTTTCTTTACCATGTCAGCAAAGGAAGATCCCTGGGCAGGTTTCGTCGAATCTTCGATACTCAGCTTAAGGCTCTGTAGCTGCTGCGAAAGATCGAGTTGGTTTTCGAGAGTTCTGATTGTGTAGTGCGATTGAAGAGCTTTTGCTTTGACGGACTGGTACATGACGGCCATCTGCGAAGTCCCGTGTCCAATTTTCCGGCATAGACTATTGACGCGCGTTTTCTGCTCCACATTCAACTTTCCCTCAGCTGCAATAGTACACACCTCCTTCAGGCTCTGTTCGATGACCGCCATCCAGTTCTGAATTTCTGACGTCGAGACAACTTCAGGGGCATCGTTCCTTTGGTTAGGCACTTGAGGGGACTTGACTTGGACTTGGGGGGTAGAAGTGGGTACGGCCCCGGGCACAGGTGTAGAAGGGGGGGAGCGAACACATATACTACTCCGGATGAATGGACTATCCTCCATCCTGAAGCAGGTTATTTTGTTCCTGTTAAACGCCGGTCATTTCTACTCACACACCGTTCACAAATCTAATGTAAGTATGAGTCACTACTGGCTATTTGGTTAAACTAGGTCACAATTTCGCAAGTAATTATTTGTTTATTGTAATAATCGCTCGAAACGTCTGTTCACTACGACCGACAATATAATATCCCCGACAATATAATATCCTAGTAACTCTAACGACAAAGTAACTCCTATTTTTGTAAGAATTAAAAAAAAAGACTATCCATGAATTCCCAGACGGGGCTCGCTCTTGCATCCTGCAATCTTGTTTCAAGAATAGCATAATGAGAAGATGAATATGCATCACCCTGAAACAAATAATCCCTCGTTTTATTTTGCTGCCCCGGCCCCCCCGACAGGCTTAGTCCGCCACTGCTAACTATGTCGACAAAATAAATACTTATTTCTGTATGAATGGTCAAAAGAAAATCCGTCTGGCCCATAGCCCCTCCCAGAAATAAATCGTGATACGTGGATCCGCCCTTGACTACACTCTTTCAATGACACATGCATGATGAATAGAAAGCAGTGGATATGTAAATAGACATACTTACATACATTAACTTTATCATAGGAGGTAGGTAATGAAACAAATCAATCATTTGTAATTCTATAAACTTTTATTTTAATTTATTATAAATAGACAACAGGAATGTTAGCTTGTTTAAAAAGGATCTTTTTCCACTACAAACCAATATTGTACCCTAACACATACATCATTATAAAGACCATGCGAATTTGATGTAGGTATGGTTATCAGGAAAAATGTTATTAGGTCACAACGTAGATCCATTTTTTTTTTATTTTTTTTTTATTATGGTTTGTGATACCACTTCTGAGTTGCACTTGCATCCTATCGGGGGCTCACCAAGTTCAATGAGAAATGGCAGATTTATGTAAGTACCTTCATAAGTTGTGAACTTTTGACATAGAAAATAATAATATTATTTAAGTATTAAGATCCGTAGTCTTTGTAGGAATCTATCAAGTTACACAATTACTCTTCGTTTTTCTTCAGAGAAATGAAAACGTGTGTCCCTTCAAATTACAGAAAACATACTGAACAAATCCATACAATAGTTTGAACTGTAAAATGCAGTTGGCTGCATGCGTTAAGACACATACACTACACTCAGACCATAATATTAATAAACGTACCTACATTTTGACAGTTTTTATCAGTGCTCCTACACATTTTGGGGTTTATTTTCAAACGTTGGTTAAAGTTGAGTGAAGTTTAAACGTCAAAAATGTGTGGTTATACAGTCGCTAATCATTACTTATCTTTAAGCAACGTTTATAAATAAAGGGGTTAGTATTTTACATAGAAAATCTTGTCATATTTCGTTAAATAGAATTGTGATAAGTTCCAGTACAATATTGTATGTAATTAATACTGTTACAATAAATCTCTTACCAAAATATACAATTATCAAAATTGTTTTAATTCGCTTTTCATCCTAGAGAGGTAATTGTTCTAATTCGTACTTATAATTATTTATTAACGTTTTATGTTATTTTGTACCTAATGATTATTATATGTTTTGTAACTTGTTACATAATCACATTATTTTTCTTGAGGGCTACGCTCTGACTTGTCAAGTTACATATTATAAATTTAAGTAGTTTTTCGTGTCTATCAGTGTGACCACGTTGTTCTTCTAAGCTCCGCAACAGATTTTGACGCAGTTTTCTTCGTCAGAATTTGTTCAGGAAGGTTTATGTGTAATACGTTACAATGCAAAAAATATATCAGTGTCAGGCATAGCTGGGTGACAGTCGCTTTCTAATGCTCAATGTTGACAAACAACAAGGTGTAAAAATACCCATCACATATCCGTTGTCTACAGTCTGTACACAAAACTAAGTAACATTGTGCAAAAAATATTGTTGGCAAAAGACTTTTATTTTTGGTGTGGAAAATCGCTGTTCACGGCAGCGTACAATGTAACGCACGCAAAACATCGTGCTTGTGGGTGCATTGAACGGTGCCGGAGTTGTCAGGGTATTTAAAGTTAAGTTCTAAAAGTTAAAACAGTTGTTGTGTAAAAAAGTTGGGAACTTTGACCTTCAATATCTCCATAACCAGTAGATTCCCAAGTATGGTCCAGTACAAAAAAAAAATGACGGGTAGTACAAGTAACTCCCGGCTTCGTTAAGCTTATTTTACACCCGTACTGTAACTTGCTGTCGTGAGACCATTTGAAAATAATATACAGTATTTTTTTTTTAATATTAAATTATTCGAATTTAAATTCAGAACGAACATTTAATTTTGTTTAAAATACGTAGTTATCGTGGAACACGTCTAGATCGGGGTTTAGTGGATATTACACACACATCATTTACAAGGCAAGAGAATCAGCAAAACCCTCAGTACAACCAAAATCGTCGACTTCGCAATAAGAACATACATTTGTTTAGCATACTATAAACTCCCAAAGGTACTCACAAACACAACCAAAACTAAACTAAGTGAATTATAATAATTAAAAACTGTAATGATTAAAAAAATAACTTTGAAAATTCGAGCAAAAATAGAACTTATTTCATCAATAAAGTTTCTGGACAAATTATTAGGAACCATTAATTACAAGTCACCGAAGTAACGAAAATTTAGAATGACTTTCTACTTATACAGCATGTATCAGAAAAGTGCGGTCAAATTTAAGGGACCTTCATGGGACCAACGTCGTAATGGCAAAGAATTAATCCGCTGTCCCAAACAACACTTCAATATCTACTCTACCCTAATGCATGGGACAGGTGGTTATTTTTTCTCGATTAAATATAGATAATTGGTCCCGTGGAAAAAGTTGCTCGGTTTGATGGTCTCTACTTTCAGATACATGATGTAGAAGAAATTAACACTTTGGAATAGCCGCGATTACTTCTAAGATGTGGTACCCTTACAACTTTGGAAGCACATCGCATTTCTCAAAAAATATACCAACAAAATCTTATATCATAATCACATTTTCTAAAGGTTTGTTGATACCAAATTCTTTTCGTTTGTAGTGAAGTGTAGTACTGCCGCTATAGCGTTTAACATGTGTTTTCTTCCTGCGTAGTCCGTTGACATTAGGTACGCCATTACAACGTTCTTCAAATATTCTAGGTTCGCTCCTTCTCGGGATTGGATTCGACGTAACCTGGAAAGGGTGATGAGGAATTAATAAGATCAGAAAGAAAATTCAGGGCTGCCAGTAGAGCCACTTTATATTATTGAGCTGGGTCTCAGACATTCAGCTCGCAGTCCGATAAGGACCAGGCCCGGGGCGGCGGCGCGTTGTCCCACGCGGCCTCGAAGAGATGTCAGCACCAATGACGGGATCCGCTAGGACCGATGCCTGCTAGGGTTGCGGGAAAGTCCGAGAGGGATACCGTGGCCCCTGGCACAGGCAACTGAAGGAACACGGGTGGGTTTTAGTCAGTAAGAGTCTGACACGCCCTCACGCTCCGCTCAGAGCGGGAGAAGCTATTTGATGATTACGGAAACTCAAAAAAAAGGGTCTCAGACATTATATAAAATCAACCCTGATTAAAGAAAAACTGTTAAACAATTTTTTATTTTCTAAAGCGACATTTTTTTGGTAAAGAGCTGTCGATTTTGTGAATAAATAAATATTTTTTTATCTGAACAAAAACAAAACTTTGTTGTGTCAACAAATATTAAGTATAACGACGAGACACGTATGACGTAACGTAAGTAAGGTATTATAGTTGTACTGCCCCGTTGGTCTCATGGTCGCAAGCGCGACTGCTAAGCATGAGGTCCTGGGTTCGATTCTCAGGTCGGACAAAGTGTTATTGGGTTTTTCCATTAGGAGTTTCTCAGTAGCAGGCCTGAGTTTGACCTGGTGCTGCGCCTGGGCTCTCCCCGCGAGTGTGCGGTAGCCGTCCCTGAGGACAATGAGAGTAAAGGAACAGAGAATGCCTCTGTTTTTGCGTACACACTTGTGCACTATAATATGTTCTGCGTACCGAGGGTCGAGATTGGCCACCTCGCTCTCTGGTTCGTGTAGAACAAACAAAAAAAGTTAATTACTAATAAGAGCTCATTAGCTCTTTAGATTAAGGAACACACCTATTAATTTTCGTAATTACCTTCATTAGGACCGTCATTAAGGTAAGTATTTAAAGAATTGATGATTCAAAGTGCATTAATTTGCATTTTTACACCATCATTTATAACATTATTTAAGTAACTAAAAGATATTTGTGATAGTGTTTTTGGAATGGATTGTGTACTTAAGGGTAAGTAGTTTTGTTTTAATTCATTTTTATCACAGGAACTTCATTGTATAATTTTATTAAATTAATTGTTTATTTATTTGGTTCACCAACAATTGTTTACACTAACATCTTGACAAAAAATAACATGGATAACACCACATGCACTAAATTAAATTATGCAGCCTATGTATAAACAGAAGCTCACTTTTGTAACTAATATGATTGGTAAAATTAAGATCGAACAAATTAATACTTTACAACACATCAGATAAACAACTCAAGATTTTAGATTTCAGCTTAGTCAGAGAATCTAAGTGGAAATCGATTAGATAAAAGTGGACTTTTTCAACTATATTTTTGAATTCAAGGGTCAAAAAATTACATGTCCACTCTGTAGAATCTATTTTATATGATTCTCACAAGTATCTAGTAGTAATTAGTAAAATAATATTGCGAATTATTTGCACAACTAATTTTTTTCTTTTTTTTCATTAAACAGTTTTCATCGTCTCAAAAATGGACTTTTTCGAAGAATGGCTAAAACACCCAAAGGAAACGCGGAATGAGGAGCTGTTTCGGTTTATATCTTTGAAACATGATTTTGATAGTGTTACAGAGCAGTCCCTGGGAGATGTCAAGGTCATCATCTCAAAATACTCGTCAAAATTAGCTGAAAAGTGGAGCAGCTGTGGAAGAAATCGAGAGCGGTTCCTAGAGAAGAATTCGACGTGGCTGAAGGGAGTTGACATATCTTTCGATGTGTCCGTTTATTTATGGATGCCAATTACATCTACAGAACCGGTTATGGTGTACCCATGTGCCAAATTTCATCCAAATCCGTTCACCCGTTCTAGCGTGAAAGCGTAACAAACAAACATCAAACGCAGTTTCGCATTTATAAAATTAGTTTTCGAACTCGTCTTCTTGTGGACATCTATTATACAAGCAAGATACATAAGATGACCAAATTATACAGATTTTGTATCCAATCTGGCAGACCTGAAGATTATTTTTTATTTGATTAAAGTTGGTCACAGTTGTCAAGACAATGAGCAGCAGATAGATCTTGTCTGCTAATAAAAATAAACTGCGGTCACCAAACTGTATCGCATTGGTGTTTATCATAATTTCTTCTTCAAAATGAAATATTAAAAATAAAGATAAACGATTTATTCTCGGGGCGACTGATCACTTTAACACTAGCATGAAGGTCATTAGGGTGCCCCTCAGCCAATGACTGATGTCGAGCTTCGGATCAGGGTGAAGTTATGGTTTAGTCAAGTCCAGACCAAGGCAATGCACATTATTTTCTCGGAAGTTTTATAACGGAAGTTGCCGTTTGCATCCGAATTATTTAGTGGAAACATTCAAAAACTGTGCAATAAATCTCACCCATGGACGTCATGCACATCATATTATTTTACACAAAACTAGCTGACCCCGCGAACTTCGTACCGCCTAACATTTTTTTTTTATGTTTTTCTCCGTATGAACCATTCTCGTACTTCAAGGATAATTTAAAAAAAAAGAATTAGCAAAATCGGTCCATCCGTTCTTGAGTTATAAAATTACAACGAAAAGTGGCATTGTTTTTTATAGATAAGGATTACAGAATAATACAAAATATATAACATAAAATACATAATATAATGCAAACTGGCAGGGACATCGACGCACAACCATGGATTCTGAATATCCCCTGCGTTGAAAATTGTCGTCGGTTTTTTTTTTTAAATATCTCTGCCACCCATTTAGACCGGGTAAGTATTGCACTTTTCTATGAAACAGCTGATTATTTTTTCGATAACCGTAGACAATTTCTACGCTAGGGGTATCGATCACTAATAAAGAACTAGATACATAATCAGCGACAAAAAATGTCCTGTCCTGTCTCTTTGAACATTTGGGTGCGCTTTTAATCTAGTAGCAATCTAACGCTCTGACGGTAATCAGATCACGCTTCAGTGCTCGTCGAAAAATTGGAATAATCACACATCTAGGTCGCTAAAAAAGGATGGAGTTTTATGTTTTCGGTAATTATTAATATTATCATTTTAGAATTGTTATCACTGTATTGTAAATACTGATAATTTATCAAGAAATCATCGTGAAATAATTTTTAAATTAAGTCGCAATAATCAGCAGGAATAAAGCATCTCAATTGTAAAGGCTCTTACTAAACATATTAATTAAACTACGACATGCCCACTTAAATTGTTCGGGTTGTGTGAGTTGATTCTGTTCCATTTGATAGATAGAGACGCTATTGTTTATTTATTTGTTTGTTATTATTAAAGTATGAATGGTTTTTTTTTTTTTTGTTTAATGAGACATCTTTACTGTTTCTATAAATATTATAGTAACATTTTATAAAGAAAGAAAATAAATTTATACATTAAACATAATACATTACACGGTTATAGGTTTATTACATATTTTTTTTGTTTTAAGACAATATTTGCATGAAATTTTGTGTCTAGTTCTTTATTAGTGATCGATGGCTAGGGGTCTAGAATAATGTACTGAATTCATGGTTTCAGTTTGTGAGTCGATGTCCCCGCCACCGTGTATAATATAAAATTCCTGTAATTCACAAATAAATATTACCTGTCAATCTCCTCTTTCAGTGTCCTTATAACTTCTTTGAAGCGTTCTTTCTCTATTGTAGCCTCTCGCTGACAATCTCTGTAAAACATAACATCACAAATTAAGATCAAAACCGTCAGGGCGACTGGACCATAACTTCACGCTCGTATTAATAGCAGGGGTTAGGCAGATATGCATAGTATTATAGCGGTATCAACATCGCCACATGCGAGCTGCGCGTCATGCTGACGTCACGCAAATCCTGCATCGCGCAAGCAGAGTTTAACGCG
Organism: Brachylomia viminalis; assembly: GCA_937001585.2. NCBI lineage: Eukaryota > Metazoa > Arthropoda > Insecta > Lepidoptera > Noctuidae > Brachylomia > Brachylomia viminalis. The sequence continues at coordinate 2,633,460 of OW443302.2, read as the reverse complement.
CACCTGCATATATACAAATTCCCGACATCAATAGTCGGGCAATTTCCCACCAGACACGACACCCGTCTGGTCGGAGGATCCTCGCTTTTCTATGGAGGTATGATTCAACTTTACATCCTGTTCCTCATCCCTCTATAATATACCCCTTTTTCGACAGTTATGTACTGTGTTTATAAAAACAGCTATCATGTAATATGCAGGTGACCATATCGATTGATGCGGTCTCTGGAGAGGGGGCAAAGGGCTCAGGAATCGTTTTGCTGATTACCCATAGTCTGTTCCAAAAGTACACAATGAAAAAATAAACAAATGGATCAGAAAACATACCTGTGGATACTAACATACAAATTGTGTGCTTTAATTGTTTGAATTAAGCATTTTATATCACTTTAAAGGTGATTTTCATTTGACAGTTGAGGTTAATTTTATAACCCCAATTTCCGTCAATGATTTTTCAATTACAATTTAATCAGGTTTTTCAAACAATAATATTTTGGAAAAAGTAGTGACTTCAAAAGTTGTAACCTTCTAAATATATATGAAGGTGATATTTATTCACATTCATGAACGATTGCGTAAGAATTGATCCTGAACAAAGCTTTTTTACACTTTCACCAGATTGTTTTGGAACTGACCATAGTCAGCATCCAATAAGGCTGAAATAAATAAATATTATGGTCCATACCTGAACTGTCCCTCCATGATATGTTTCTCCTTCCGGAGCTGGGATATGTCGAGGTCCTTCCTAGCCAACTCATGCGCATAGTGTAGCATATGCGGCGGTGCTGTCACATCCTAAAAATTATAAAGATAAGAATTAGTTGAAAGTTATTATTTTGTATCCATCAAAGAAAGCTCTGGACCCCGCTATGATTCTATTATTGCATTTTATTATTTAATTCTAAACCTTGTTTGTGTTGACAACTGTCCTAGAATTTTTATTTTTATATTATGCGAAAATTTTCACTGCTGTCGCGTCTTGTAGCATGTTTTAATATCAAAATATTCGTCATTCCTGCTGTAGGGTATTTTAAAGGCTATGTCAATTATAAAAGACCTGAAAAGCGTCAGATTGTAAAGAAGAGTTGATATGTTGATATATTCATGGGACGGCCAAGCTAATGTTCCAGGACTGGGTTGATCATGGCAAGCCGAGATTAGGAATAATATATAATGCGATGTGCGAAAGTAGAAAGATTTTTAAATCGCGCTTAAAGTGGTGTCAAGATCATAAAGAACAAATTAAAATGGATAGGTTAGCGACACTGTGTACAGATAAGAATTTCTCTGGTTTTTGGAAAGACACTAGAAAGTTGAACTGTAAGCCTGGCCTTCCCGTGAGTATTGAGGGTCATTCAGGTCCTAGGAACATAGCTAATGTATTTAAGGAGCACATTTTTGTTAGGTCACCACTTGGTCCGTCGGTGTCGATGCTCAATACTGGGACCCAAGGTGTTGGGTTGAACCTAAAGATTTCAGCAAAAGTTGTGTCTCAGTCTATTCGAGAAATGAGAAGAGGAAAGTCTCCTGGCCATGATGGTCTTAGTATTGAGCATCTGCAACATGCCGGGCCTCACATTGCACGAGTACTGGCTATGTTTTATTCATTATTTGTGTTAGTCACTCTTACTTGCCGGAAGTTAATGAAAACTATTGTAGTGCCCATAGTTAAAAATAGAACGGGAGACATCTCCGGCAAAAGCAATAATTATAGGCCGATATCTTTAGCGACTGTGGTGGCTAAGGTACTTGACAGCGTGCTGGATGCACAATTGGCTAAATCTATAGTTCTTCGTAACAATCAATTTGGTTTTAGATCACAGCTGTCGACGGAAAGTGCCATATTGTGCATGAAGCATACTGTCAGGTACTATACCCACAGGGGCACACCTGTGTATGCCTGTTTCCTCGATTTGAGCAAAGCTTTTTGACTTAGTCTGCTATGATATTCTGTAGTTAACAGTTACAAGGAAGTAGGAAGTTACAAGAAGTAGGGCAACCGTCTGAACTTGTGAATATCTTAAAGTACTGGTACAGCAATCAAAGTAATAAAGTAAGTAGTAGTGTAATCAAAGTAATGTGAGGTGGGCGGGCATCCTCTCAGATCCGTATAAATTGGAATGTGGCGTGAGACAGGGTGGCTTGTACTCGCCCCGTCTTTTTAATTTGTATATAAATGCTCTAATCGAGGAGCTCAGCGGCCAGCGGGTCGGTTGTCGCATAGATGATGTATGTGTTAATAATGTTAGCTATGCGGACGATATGGTCTTGCTGAGCGTCTCGGTTTGTGGCATTAGGAAGCTGTTACAAATTTGTGAACCTTATGCAGATGATCATGGCTTGATGTATAATATAAAGAAAAGCGAGTATGTTGTCTTTAAGGCTGGTACTAGGTGTCTCTCTAGCGTGCCCCCTATAAAGCTCAATGGAGGTGAATTGGCTAGGGTACGTCAGTTCAGATACCTGGGTCATCTAACTACTCAGGACCTTAAGTGAAGTGAAGTGAAGTGAAGAAGTGAAGAAAAATGAGCCCATACATTTCTGCTCCCATCAGGTATTGCTACTATTGGCGGCTTGCAGCCCAGTTCCCAAAATAATTATATCCTACCAACAACAACCTACCTTGTGTTTTCTAAAATATCGGTGGCTAAAACATTACGGCCGACATTAAAACGACGGCACCGGTGTTTGATTTTACAACGGCAAAATGCTATTTATAAGGACGGCGGTACAGCTATCTAAAGCTACTGTTTCCTAGAAGAGCGTTAGCCGCACATAACGGCCGCGGCCGCAGTGACAGCTGTCATGAAAATGATGGCAAAGATTGAAATCGTTAGATATTCGCGCTTCTGTTTAGTTTTGACACCTCTGACACACAATGAGGCAGTGACTTGACTTGATTATCATGAAAACACTATTGAATAATGTGTGAGCTCACTCTTTTCAGAATGGACGCTTTTTCGCGTGACTAAGTTCGGGCAAATCTAGCGATTTAAATCTTTGAGCAGCGGGGTTTGTCTTTACGGTGTCAAAAACGCTCTCCAGGATAACACACTTTCATAAATAAGAATAAAATATTTGGGATGCGCACAGGTAATACAAACAGCAAAAAAATAACGTTTCAGTGACGTATTTCGCCGGTAAATTGCAGACGCTATGTGGCGGCCACTGCTCTTCTACGAAAACGCAGCTTAAGGCGGGGTGTTATCTCAATATTCCCAAAAATTGGTTTCTTAGAACGTCGAGTATGACGTAATGTAATAAAAATAAGTAACGCGAAAAATACAGTGAACAGAGAAGGGTATAAAGAAGAATTTAAACCGAACAGAATAATAAATAATAGTTTGATATTCCCAATAAAAAATTGGGAAGTTGTAGCACAAAAATAAACTTTGACGTCGAAGATCTCTGTATTTCCAGCGATAATAACAGTTTTTTTTTTAAGAATTTAGTAGGTTTTCCATTTTTTTTAAACTTTAACCAAACCATTATTTAATTTTATGTCTATATTTTAAATAATCTAAAGAAAAGCAGTAAAATAAATGCCCATTCGCAGCTTACGTCACATTTCAACACAAATATCATTTTCAATTTTCAATCTTATTGACGCTCCATAGTGGTGACAATAGTTTACGCGGTCATACTTTAGTCGTCGGGCAGCGCTCGACTTGGATGGTTGGCACCGGACGCTCTGTGCATAATTCGATTGTAGTTTTCAAGTAATTTATGACTGAAAACAGTGTGTGAATTGAACTAAAGTTCTGTGGCGGACTACTAAGGCTACTCACTGCCTAATATTGAAGTGAAAATTCAGTCTCAGTGGAAATATGGGCAATAAAAATAAAATGTTGCGAAAGAGTTTTACAAGAAAAAGACGAAAAACTCGAAAAAATGATGGAATGTTTGGGTAAGTAGGATGATTACGGTATTGTATCATAATAACATTTGAAATTTGTATTTAGTTTAGTATACTTACGAAACTGTATAAATCTATAGAAACGGTATTGACAATTTCTACAAACATTTTGCTAAATCCAAAAACAAATAGGTGCACTCTATTTTGATGTCTATAGAATGCATATTTGAATGCGCCTAGTGCAAACGTCTCTGGTCGAAGCAACCATCGAGGCGATAGCCATATTGCAATAGTAGGTATAAGTAACAAAAACAAACTTGCAGATAAATCAGAGTGCGTTCGTAATTATTATAATAATATAAATATTGCACTAGGTATATAAAAAGCATTTTGATTCTTTTGTAAGATTATTTTTATAATATTTATTGAGTCATTAGACCAGTGCCGATAATTTTTGAAAACGAAAAAAGTCACAGTAGGATGAAACCCATTGGAAAAGAAAGAGAATATAACAAAAATGAAAGGAAAAATAATTTACGGGCGATCCGAGGTCGGGAAGTGGGGGTTATCTCGATTTCCGGCAAAACTACAAGTCTTATGGAAAAAAGTGTAATAGCAAAGTTGTAGGTAATAAAAAGATCTACAACTTTTGTATTCACACTTTTTTCAAGTAACCTCAAAATTTATGTGAAAAATTCAAATAACCAAGTTTTTGGTTTTATATTTTTATCTTTTACACAGCGTTTTTTTTTTCGCGAAATTTGCCGAATACTTACCTTTTTATGTTTCAAGCACACTGTATTTTTATTGATTTAAAATATTTGTTTTTTTCACCTTATTTTGACCTAATATCGAAAAAGCACCCTAATTTTCAATCGAAAATTCTCACGTGAACATATCTGCTTTTTTAAAAACTCGGTAAAAAAAATAATTGCTGTGTAAAAGATAAAAATAAAAAACCAAGAACTTGGTTATTAGAATTTTTCACATAAATTTTGAGGTTACTTGAAAAAAGTGTGAATACAAAAGTTGTAGATCTTTTTATTACCTACAACTTTGCTATTACACTTTTTTCTATAACACTTGTAGTTTTGCCGGAAATCGAGATAAACCGCTTTTTACCCTTAAACCCCCACTTCCCGACCTCGGATCGCCCGTAAATTATTTTTCCTTTAATTTTTGTTATATTCTCTTTCTTTTCCAATGGGTTTCAGCCTACTGTGACTTTTTTCGTTTTCAAAAATTATCGGCACTGGTCTAATGACTCAATAAATATTATAAAAATAATCTTACAAAAGAATCAAAATGCTTTATATATAACTAGTGTGCAGTATTTATATTATTATAATAATTACGAACGCACTCTGATTTATCTGCAAGTTTGTTTTTGTTACTTATACCTACTATTGCAATATGGCTATCGCCTCGATGGTTGCTTCGACCAGAGACGTTTGCACTAGGCGCATTCAAATATGCATTCTATAGACATCAAAATAGAGTGCACCTATTTGTTTTTGGATTTAGCAAAATGTTTGTAGAAATTGTCAATGCCGTTTCTATAGATTTATACAGTTTCGTAAGTAAACTAAACTAAATACAAATTTCAAATGTTATGATACAATACCGTAATCATCCTACTTACCCAAACATTCCATCATTTTTTCGAGTTTTTCGTCTTTTTCTTGTAAAACTCTTTCGCAACATTTTATTTTTATTGCCCATATTTCCACTGAGACTGAATTTTCACTTCAATATTAGGCAGTGAGTAGCCTTAGTAGTCCGCCACAGAACTTTAGTTCAATTCACGCACTGTTTTACCAATTTTAGCAAATACCAACTAATATTCAGCCAGCAGCAGCTTCCATTCCCGTGGATGATCCCTCTATCGTCTAAATTTTTCAGAATTCTAGCTTCCGTCCCGGCTCCGCATTTTCTTAGAAACATTATGGCATTTGTCACTTTGGAGCTGTGATATTATTGCATTTATTTAGAGTTTATGTGATTTTTAAGTGGTCCGAGGGCCTTTATGTTGGTTTTGTTTTCTATTTTTTTACCGCACCCACTAAGTACCTATCTAAAACACAAACATTAGTTTGAAATGGCATAACTACCCATTTAATTAACCCTTCCATCCCTGATACTGACTTACACCCGAAAAGCATAATTCCCCTTCTAGAGCAGTCGGGTAGAATTCGGAATGTTTATATTTGACCTGTTTATCATGTACTGTAATAAAAATAAACAGTAGTGATGTTTTTTTTTAAATTGTTATGTGTAATTATTTATTGTATCATATTATGAACCGACACTGTAATTACATCGAATTTTAGAACGCACGTCATAAGTAAGTATATTCAACAGAAAACATCTGATTTCCTTACGTATACTATGCAACTTTCCTTGAGCACACAAACGCCCGTGTTAGCGTTTGCGAGTGTGTGCATAATTACCGTAAAACGCGCAGATGCGGTTGTGTGAGTGCGGTAATAGCGATTAAAATCGTAGTCGGTCCGCGCCTTAAGGTGGATCCTCAGTTGTAGCCCGCCAAATTCAAATTTTCTTTGGTTTTTTTTTCAAATTGCAGCTCTGTTATACGTCGTGTGTTAATCAACGTGCGATTCGCGACTGACATATTTACTGAATAATAAGCATTAATTTCATATCAATCGTTAAACTTTGGAAATTTGTTCCTCCTAACAATTTTCATATGAAATATTCTGAAGGTAGCGAATCGCATTTTAATCAAATACGAACGAACACATCTTAATTCAAGAATAAGGACAGATTACACAATATTAACCTTCCCTCCAACTAGTTATAAATCGAGATCCACCTTGAACTTCTTTCAGAGTCTAGAATCTGGGATTTGCACACAGTCCTCCATTATTATAAGAACTATGTCGGTCATTGCTTTTTTTGTATTTTTCTCTCATAGTGTAATAATTTTCTGGCAGTTTGAGTAACTTATGCGGCGTACACTAATGTCCATTCTTTGGTATTGTTCGTCGAATCGTTGAGCTCCTTAAGTTTTGAGTTGAGCTGCACGGTTACTGACAATTGCGTGCACTGACTGGACAGGTCCACTCAGTCTGTTTGGTTCTTTCCTCAAAAGACCATTTCAGACACCGATCTACATGGCCTTCACATGATCTGACCAAGATTCTGTCTGGACTTTAAAAGAGACTGTGACCTCTGAGTTTGTTTCGGCCTTTCTTCTCAGAGTAGTCAGATAGGAAACGCCGACCTCATCTAGTTTTTAAAATATGATTGACGTGTAAAAGTTTTTGTACAAACCTACTTACAGAAATAAAATCATTTATCATTTAATAGAAAAAAAGCTTTAGTTTAAGATTCCTCACCGTTAACATCCCATCTTTAAAATGCGTGTGTTCCTCAGAGCTGACCCGGCGCCAGCGGTCGTTGCGAGCCCGGATATAGTTGTCGGTCTCGTCCAACAGAGCCGAGTAGCGGTCGCGTTGAGTTTGTACTTGTTTCTCTAGGCTTAAGACACGGGTCTTCAGGTCCGATGCGATTTCCTTTTGGTAGTCTTGCTCGTTTTTGATTTTCTGAAACATAGATTCGCAAATGAAATAAATAATGTGGGTTGAACTTATTCGGTGCGATATTTAAAAGTAAACATCATTCTTCATCTTGACATCTTGCCTATCAACTGTGTAGTTTCTGACTGTGGCTTAATGACACATGTGAAAACAGGACAAACAAGCTGACTTTTAAAATTTTTAGTATTAGTATAAACTCAGATGACAGTTTTTGCGTCGTTGGCATTTTTGCACGCATCGTGGACATGTGTAAGTTTATAAGTTTGCTAAGACCGTGCAAAGTGTGCCCTGTTCTAAGTATTTGGTCCGTTATGCCATATTAGAAAGTGACTATTATTCTTCTTTTAAGCGTGTCGCCAAACTCGAAGCTTAGTTCTGGGCGGACTCAATATAGATTGCTAACGAGGTGACTATTGCTTACAAGCTGTCACATCATCGTCATCATCATCGAATGATAATGTAAAAAAATGGATCATAAAACGTACCCATGGATGCGAATTTGTAGTGACACGTACAAATTGAGTGCTTTGACTTGATTAATTGAATACTTATAATACCCGCGATCCCAATTATTTTAAATCACCTAAAAGAATTTTTACAATGTCCGTCGATGATTTATTAATCAAAATCAAAAGTCATTTATTCAAACTAGGCTGAGAATCAGCACTTTTTGAACGTCAAAATCACACAAGACATTTAATTAGACAGATTAAACTTATTTACCTTCAAAATATAGATGAATGCGTTACGAATTCCCTTTTTTGAGTAATGTGTAAGAATTGAACCTGAACAGGGTAAGCTTACACTATCATCGGATACTTTCAGATAAAATATTAAAAACCGAATACAGTAAACAGGTAAAAAACCTCATAGAGGCGAGCTAGCTGAGCTAGTATAGACCCCGGCTACATCACCGCGCAGGTGGTACCTACCACATTTTTCGGTACTTTTGGAATAGACCATCTACAGAGTTGATACGACAGAGGGGCTTTCCTTTAAACTGCCTATACTAGATACCATTTTCAAGCTCTGTAGCAAAAATCAATTAAATAGGAGCAGTAGTTTAGTCTCAAATGATTTTTTTAAGTTTTTGCTCCGTTTGAACACGATGTATCTTTCCTAACAGCTGATTATGTCTATACGCATAGGTCATGCACCTTAAAACGATAAATCTGAGTATAACCTACGAGCCGTTGTTGCCGCTCTGACGCAAGTCACAAGTACAACCAAATATTTTCGCTAAAAAGATGGCAATGCTTACACACACACTTGCACTTTCATTACAAAGGGTGGTTGCGTTTTACTCTGATTTGTAAGCTATATAATTTGTTTGAAAGAAAAAAAACACATTTTTGTGCTTTTTATTCTTATACCGTATTGAATTAAAACTAAACATGTATGTATAGTATACGTAGTGTAATTTAATGCCCCTCTGTCATATCAACTCTGTATAATTATATCGATTTACAGGGTTATTGGTAAAACACCATCAACCTCTTAAAGGGTCATTGTACTCATCATCAAAAAAATCGCGAAAAAAAATCTGCATTTCCCTACATTTATGTATGTACTCGTCAAAATGTAGGGCCCAGCTGATTATTTTTTCGCGATTTCATATTTTGGTCCCTTTCATATTTGGTCATTGTAGTTGTTGTACCCTTGAGGTTGATGGTGTTTTACCAATAACCTTGTGTATATAGACGCTCACGCAGGAAGCTGTGTACAGGGTGAGAGTTGCACATAGAGCCATGGAGCATTCCATGCCTTTTTTTTTTTTGTGGGTGGGAAATCATCAAATAACTTCTCCCGCTCTGGGCAGAGCAGGAGGGCGTGTCAGACTCTTACTGACTAAAACCCACCCGTGTTCCTTCAGTTGCCTGTGCCAGGGGCCACGGTCACCCTCTTGGACTTTTCCGCAACCCTAGCAGGCATCGGTCCTAGCAAACCCCGTCATTGGTGCTGACATCTCTTTGAGGCGCGCGTGGAACACAACGCGCCGTCGACCCGGGCCTGGTCCTTATCGAACGGCGATTGCTCGCCCATTGCTCGCCGTTCGCAGGCCCGCGCCTACGGTGGCCGGGAATCGGCCTGCGATTCCCGACGCCCAGCGCGTCTCCTGCGGCGGCTAGGGGCGTGAGGGCGCAAATTTTGCCTCTCCCTCACGCGTTCCGCCTCCTCCTTCGCGAACATTACTGCTTCGCAGAAGAAGGTGACGGCTTCCCAAGCCCTCTCGCTCCGTACCATGGCCTGGACCAAGGCCGGACGCGAGAGATCGCCACCGCCAATCGCCTCCACGAGGACACGGCGGTGCTCCGGCCATGCTCCACCGTGTCCTCCGGGCGATTCACACAATGGTGACACCCGGGCGTTTCCTCCCGCCTTATCCGGAACAGGAACCTCCCGAAGCGTTCCATGCCTGGCATACGGCTTATAAACCGAGCTCCAAACATCGAGATCCGAAGACGTACGAAGTTTTTCGATATCGGAAAACGAGTTATGGAACTCAAATGGAGTTAGGCAGGACACCAAGCAAGGCGCAGTGATGGCAGGTGGAGTAAGGCAGTGACCGAATACTGGAAGACGAAGTGTCGGTCGTCCGGCGGCGAGATGGGCGGACGATATTGTTGCCATCGCGAGTAGAACCTGGATGAGGCTGGCACAGGAGCGTGGGGATTGGCACAAGAAAAAAGAGGCCCATGCTAAGCAGTGGGTGAAGTGGGGCGATGACGATGACGGGCTGTGCGACGCGCATATCCAAAAAAAATTCAATATGAAATAATGATTTAAAAAATATATATAATTTAATAATTACCTCCTCATACAACTTCAAAGTATCCAACTTATCTTGCTTCTCTTCCTCCAAGACTAATTTATAAGTCTCCACCTTCTCCTTTAGCAGAACTATCTCGTTCTTCAAGTCTCCTACATCATCCGTCTCACTCCCATCATCTCTCACTTTCATCTGCTGCTTATAGAGATCAAACTCCACTTTTAAACTTTCATATTCTTCTTTACACCTCAAATGTACGTTTTCATAGCCTTGGACTTTGAAAACTGTTGAAATGTCTATGGGACTGCCTAGTTTATCGTTTTCGGCTATAAGTTCTTTTTTCAGAATGTGTATTTTGTCTATGAGTGTTTGTAGGTATTCGCTGTCAGCTAGCTTTTCGTTGTCCGTCTCGCTTTTTTGTGATATTTCTTTTGTTTCTTCTGTAAAAAAAAAACATATTTATAGTGGTTAAATACAGTTACAAAAATATTGTTATTACAGTTGAATACAACAAAAAAATACAGTATTGCTTCTTCAGTCCAGACTGGAGTTTAAAAAAAAACTACATCTTAATGAGTTCTTATTGGGTACTAAACCGATCAGCCACCTAAAGTAAAGTGGTGACCGTCGCCAAAACAAGTGCCAAAACTAGCAAAACCATGCCGAGAAAAACCTCTTCTTATACAGTACCTCAAATGTTTAACAATATTTTTATTATTTGTTGTAATAGCGACTATATTAGTACACACTCTTTGAAAATGATACGAATATAATATTTTGGAACTTTCAACTGCTATGAAATAAGTCTTATTTCAAAGTTGCAATCAATATTCCACGAGCAAATCGCTTTAAAATTTTGCTAAGTGTATACTTATTAGTGCTCATGACTGTACTACTATGACACACGGACGGACGCACAGCAGAGCCTTATTAATAGGGTCCCGTTAGCACCCTTTGGGTACGGAACCCTAAAAAACTTACGCCTCCCGGGGTATTGCAAATACGTTGTCGTAACGCATTTATAAAGCAAGCCAACCAATTGCTTCTTGATTTTTTTTATGTTTTTGGTTGAGAAACAAACCAACGACCCATCTGAGTGCAAATGGTCACCAACTTCTATGGACATGTGCAATACCAGAGGCATCGCAAAAGAATCGCCATCCCAAACACAAAGCTCAGTCAACGTCCAAAAATCAAAATATTTTATTTTATGAAACGTCAGAAGCTTCCATTGGTCGTTTCCTATGGAGAAGAACCGGCATGAAACTCCATGTGCCTATAATTACACCTGCACTCATACCTTTCAAACCAGAACACAGCAATGCTTGGCGGCAGAAATAGTTGTAATAGTAGTACTTCCCCTGAAGAGCTCCATACCAAAGAGTTCTATCTATACTAATATCGACGCTTGAAAGGCAATCCTTACTAACCGACATAAATCCGTAAAATGAGTTATATACCATTCGTACCGCCAGATTTTTCTGCGTCGTTTGGTCTAGGTCTCATAGTTCTACGACGAGTTTTATTGTCGCTTAGATATTGCGTGATTTCGGTCAAATTTACGTTTTGTGCTTACTAAACGACCAAAAAAAGTAATTTTAAGAATATCTAGCAGTTACAACATTTTAACAATTAGGAATATGAACTTAGTCGGTTTTTCATGTATTGACTTATTCATTTATTTTTATCGTATTTCTACTGGTTATGAAATTTCCCTTTGAAACCACTTAGTAGATTTTACCTACACAAAGCAAGTGTAATTTATGTGGTTATGTATTTTAACCTGTACACACTTTGCACAGTAGGTTAATCTTGCTATTTTGTAAGAATGTTTATGACGTGATGTGATGTAATGATACTAATTACCTATGACAGTTCTTGGTTAAATGTCAGTTACGAAGGGAGGTTTGGGGTAATTTTAATAACTTTCCACAATCACAAAACTCATTAAATAATGCTTAGGTAAATTTACTTGTTGTATGTTTAAACTGTCAGATCTTTTTAGATGAATCTTTCTGTGTCACTGTCAACATTCTAAACTAAGTAAGTTTACCTATTTTTACATGTTACTGCACACACTACAGTGATGATTTAGATAATTTTACATGTTTATTAAATCAGGTAACTTTTATCTAACCGACACAAACAGTGTTTATAAAAGTATCAGGCCCTGCAGTCTCGACATAGTTAGCAATAGTTTCCGGTTGCTAAGTCCTAACAATCCAGATGTAACGATATTTGGTGGTCTCCACACTCAAATTTACCGGTTGTTACTGGTATTTTAGGTAGGTACCGGTGGATAACAACCGATAAATTTGAGTGTCGAGACTACCAAACATTTACATCAACATTTACATCTGGATTGTTAGGACTTAGCAACCGAAAACTATTGCTAACTATGTCGAGACTGCAGGGCCAGGTGTCTTATTTTGACAATTTGGATAGCTATAAAAAACTATTTCTACGAGTGTTAACATCATTTTAATCGAACAATTAGGTGAATTTTTATGTTTTTTTTTATCTTTGAACTTGAAATCACTCTCCTGTAAAGTTTACTCAATGTCGCTTAGTGAGGGTTGCCTTTCAAGCGTCGATATTATAAAGAGGTAAAATTTGTTTGTTTGTAAATTTGTATGTAGGGGGTAATCTCTGGAAATACCGGTCGGATTAGAAAAAAATATTTTGCTTTTCTTTAAAGAAGCTAGTTACTAAAATATGTAAATATTACCTGCACCGTGATGGAAACAAATAAAAAATGGCAGCTAAACAAAGCTTGACATGCCCTTTTAAACTTGGATAGTAAAATGTGCGAGTGAGAAGAAACGAGTAGCACTGCCGTTTTTTTATTCATATTATACAAGGTGGAGACGACAATACGACATTAAATTAAACTGCGTATATCTAATGATGTTCCCAGCCTGCATACAAAAATTCAATCAAATATATCCAATAGTTTAGGCACTATAGCTACTCAAAGATTGGCAAAACCCATAGTCGGCCCAACACTACTATTTAGTTTGTTTGAAAAAAATCACTTTTGTTATTTCGGTGTTAGGATTAATATGATAGTTTCAAAATACTCATGTGCATTAGTATTGCCAGTGTTGTCATTTATTGTCGTATTGTTGTTTCCACATTGTATTATGCTTACCAAAATCAATATTAGCAGCGATTTTGTCCATCAGCCTGCCATTAACAGAATCCTTCAGCTGCTGAATAAGTTGCTGGTCGTGCCTTCTTCTCAAGTCGTACTGCCCCACGGTTTCTGACAGCTCGGCTATCTTACTCTCTAAAAGGGCCACCCGTTCTTCCTGACGGGCGCATATCTTGCGGGCTGATTCTTCGGCGCGTTTTGCTTTAATTTGCTCCTGAAAATATAACATGTTACTCATAAGTTAGTTGCCCCATGCGTTAATTGTCTACATAAGTGTAGCACTAAACTTTTATAGACAGGTGAAACAAATGCTTGGCTATTAATCTGAGCTTAGAAATAATTATGTGTTACCCTACAAAACTCAGTGCAATCCTTTTCGTGATGATTTGTTACTTTGCTACAAATATCACTTCAGGGAATTGATCCCTAAATGTTTACTTAGCCCAATTTTTTTAAATCACTCTATTGAAGTAAAAAAAAAATACTGTGTTGACTATAATTTTCTTAAAATATGTTAACATTCTTATAGGTATTTCTTTTGGGTAAAAGTAAAAAAATCATAATACTAGGAATGTTGCTGCATATATATTGCAATATTGGAAAAATGTAATACATAATAACAATAATAATTTAATATTACAATTTAAAACTTTTATAAAAAGTTCACTTTGTAAACAAGCATACTTATTACAAATTAGAGGATTAAACCCAAGATAAGAATGCTTGGTAACATGCTGGTCCTGCTCCATAGGACAATCTAAGAGTCTAGACGAAGTCAAACTAGTTGCTCATTTAATTGTTTTATTATTTTTATGACATTGATTTACTTTCTGTGATTATTTTTAATGACTTATTACTTGTTATAAGAAAATAGGAAAATCGTATACTTTTACAAAGTTTGTAAATATGTGAGTGAGCACCATGCATCTATCACATAATTAACTTATTTGTCTTTGTTTCAATTTTAATTCTTTTAACCTATTGTGGTATAGTCATTTTATTCTAGGTGCATCGTCTTCACATACAATTATATAATTAATGTATACAAAATATTTTAAAACATTTTAAAAGAGCAACGGTGGAGTTTCTTGCCCATTCTTCTCCATACGAAACTACCTTTTGGAAGGGGCGACTAGAAGCAATTCATTTTAATGTTGTTTTTGTTGTTGACGATCAAAAATGCCTAATGTGCTTATTTGAATTAAATGCTTTGATTTTAAAGCATCCACAAGCAACATACTCCTATATGAGCTTCGCTACCATCTTTGATAATTGGTTAATTTCGACTGGAGCTGTGCTCGAGAATCTCGTGCCAAAACAACAGAAGCAGATGATAAAATCTGTGAAAGCAGATCAAAATTTCTCAAAAGTTAAGTTCCCTAAGACTGTATGCCTGTAGCTACAACGGTAACGGTTACCTGCGCTTACTGCCCTATCTCAAAAATCTGCCTTGTATATAAATAAGTAATCCTACAACTTTACTTCATACATTTTATGGAACGCCAACTTGTGCTGCAGCCGCACCAGCGTCTACATAACCACAGTTCCTACCTCGCGTATAGCTACCGAGTGCGACTGCTCCAACAGCGCCAACTTGTGCTGCAGCCGCACCAGCGTCTACATAACCACAGTTCCTACCTCGCGTATAGCTACCGAGTGCGACTGCTCCAACAGCGCCAACTTGTGCTGCAGCCGCACCAGCGTCTACATAACCACAGTTCCTACCTCGCGTATAGCTACCGAGTGCGACTGCTCCAACAGCTCCAACTTGTGCTGCAGCCGCACCAGCGTCTACATAACCACAGTTCCTACCTCGCGTATAGCTACCGAGTGCGACTGCTCCAACAGCGCCAACTTGTGCTGCAGCCGCACCAGCGTCTACATAACCACAGTTCCTACCTCGCGTATAGCTACCGAGTGCGACTGCTCCAACAGCGCCAACTTGTGCTGCAGCCGCACCAGCGTCTACATAACCACAGTTCCTACCTCGCGTATAGCTACCGAGTGCGACTGCTCCAACAGCGCCAACTTGTGCTGCAGCCGCACCAGCGTCTACATAACCACAGTTCCTACCTCGCGTATAGCTACCGAGTGCGACTGCTCCAACAGCGCCAACTTGTGCTGCAGCCGCACCAGCGTCTACATAACCACAGTTCCTACCTCGCGTATAGCTACCGAGTGCGACTGCTCCAACAGCGCCAACTTGTGCTGCAGCCGCACCAGCGTCTACATAACCACAGTTCCTACCTCGCGTATAGCTACCGAGTGCGACTGCTCCAACAGCGCCAACTTGTGCTGCAGCCGCACCAGCGTCTACATAACCACAGTTCCTACCTCGCGTATAGCTACCGAGTGCGACTGCTCCAACAGCGCCAACTTGTGCTGCAGCCGCACCAGCGTCTACATAACCACAGTTCCTACCTCGCGTATAGCTACCGAGTGCGACTGCTCCAACAGCGCCAACTTGTGCTGCAGCCGCACCAGCGTCTACATAACCACAGTTCCTACCTCGCGTATAGCTACCGAGTGCGACTGCTCCAACAGCGCCAACTTGTGCTGCAGCCGCACCAGCGTCTACATAACCACAGTTCCTACCTCGCGTATAGCTACCGAGTGCGACTGCTCCAACAGCGCCAACTTGTGCTGCAGCCGCACCAGCGTCTACATAACCACAGTTCCTACCTCGCGTATAGCTACCGAGTGCGACTGCTCCAACAGCGCCAACTTGTGCTGCAGCCGCACCAGCGTCTACATAACCACAGTTCCTACCTCGCGTATAGCTACCGAGTGCGACTGCTCCAACAGCTCCAACTTGTGCTGCAGCCGCACCAGCGTCTACATAACCACAGTTCCTACCTCGCGTATAGCTACCGAGTGCGACTGCTCCAACAGCGCCAACTTGTGCTGCAGCCGCACCAGCGTCTACATAACCACAGTTCCTACCTCGCGTATAGCTACCGAGTGCGACTGCTCCAACAGCGCCAACTTGTGCTGCAGCCGCACCAGCGTCTACATAACCACAGTTCCTACCTCGCGTATAGCTACCGAGTGCGACTGCTCCAACAGCGCCAACTTGTGCTGCAGCCGCACCAGCGTCTACATAACCACAGTTCCTACCTCGCGTATAGCTACCGAGTGCGACTGCTCCAACAGCGCCAACTTGTGCTGCAGCCGCACCAGCGTCTACATAACCACAGTTCCTACCTCGCGTATAGCTACCGAGTGCGACTGCTCCAACAGCGCCAACTTGTGCTGCAGCCGCACCAGCGTCTACATAACCACAGTTCCTACCTCGCGTATAGCTACCGAGTGCGACTGCTCCAACAGCGCCAACTTGTGCTGCAGCCGCACCAGCGTCTACATAACCACAGTTCCTACCTCGCGTATAGCTACCGAGTGCGACTGCTCCAACAGCGCCAACTTGTGCTGCAGCCGCACCAGCGTCTACATAACCACAGTTCCTACCTCGCGTATAGCTACCGAGTGCGACTGCTCCAACAGCGCCAACTTGTGCTGCAGCCGCACCAGCGTCTACATAACCACAGTTCCTACCTCGCGTATAGCTACCGAGTGCGACTGCTCCAACAGCGCCAACTTGTGCTGCAGCCGCACCAGCGTCTACATAACCACAGTTCCTACCTCGCGTATAGCTACCGAGTGCGACTGCTCCAACAGCGCCAACTTGTGCTGCAGCCGCACCAGCGTCTACATAACCACAGTTCCTACCTCGCGTATAGCTACCGAGTGCGACTGCTCCAACAGCGCCAACTTGTGCTGCAGCCGCACCAGCGTCTACATAACCACAGTTCCTACCTCGCGTATAGCTACCGAGTGCGACTGCTCCAACAGCGCCAACTTGTGCTGCAGCCGCACCAGCGTCTACATAACCACAGTTCCTACCTCGCGTATAGCTACCGAGTGCGACTGCTCCAACAGCGCCAACTTGTGCTGCAGCCGCACCAGCGTCTACATAACCACAGTTCCTACCTCGCGTATAGCTACCGAGTGCGACTGCTCCAACAGCGCCAACTTGTGCTGCAGCCGCACCAGCGTCTACATAACCACAGTTCCTACCTCGCGTATAGCTACCGAGTGCGACTGCTCCAACAGCGCCAACTTGTGCTGCAGCCGCACCAGCGTCTACATAACCACAGTTCCTACCTCGCGTATAGCTACCGAGTGCGACTGCTCCAACAGCGCCAACTTGTGCTGCAGCCGCACCAGCGTCTACATAACCACAGTTCCTACCTCGCGTATAGCTACCGAGTGCGACTGCTCCAACAGCTCCAACTTGTGCTGCAGCCGCACCAGCGTCTACATAACCACAGTTCCTACCTCGCGTATAGCTACCGAGTGCGACTGCTCCAACAGCGCCAACTTGTGCTGCAGCCGCACCAGCGTCTACATAACCACAGTTCCTACCTCGCGTATAGCTACCGAGTGCGACTGCTCCAACAGCGCCAACTTGTGCTGCAGCCGCACCAGCGTCTACATAACCACAGTTCCTACCTCGCGTATAGCTACCGAGTGCGACTGCTCCAACAGCGCCAACTTGTGCTGCAGCCGCACCAGCGTCTACATAACCACAGTTCCTACCTCGCGTATAGCTACCGAGTGCGACTGCTCCAACAGCGCCAACTTGTGCTGCAGCCGCACCAGCGTCTACATAACCACAGTTCCTACCTCGCGTATAGCTACCGAGTGCGACTGCTCCAACAGCGCCAACTTGTGCTGCAGCCGCACCAGCGTCTACATAACCACAGTTCCTACCTCGCGTATAGCTACCGAGTGCGACTGCTCCAACAGCGCCAACTTGTGCTGCAGCCGCACCAGCGTCTACATAACCACAGTTCCTACCTCGCGTATAGCTACCGAGTGCGACTGCTCCAACAGCGCCAACTTGTGCTGCAGCCGCACCAGCGTCTACATAACCACAGTTCCTACCTCGCGTATAGCTACCGAGTGCGACTGCTCCAACAGCGCCAACTTGTGCTGCAGCCGCACCAGCGTCTACATAACCACAGTTCCTACCTCGCGTATAGCTACCGAGTGCGACTGCTCCAACAGCGCCAACTTGTGCTGCAGCCGCACCAGCGTCTACATAACCACAGTTCCTACCTCGCGTATAGCTACCGAGTGCGACTGCTCCAACAGCGCCAACTTGTGCTGCAGCCGCACCAGCGTCTACATAACCACAGTTCCTACCTCGCGTATAGCTACCGAGTGCGACTGCTCCAACAGCGCCAACTTGTGCTGCAGCCGCACCAGCGTCTACATAACCACAGTTCCTACCTCGCGTATAGCTACCGAGTGCGACTGCTCCAACAGCGCCAACTTGTGCTGCAGCCGCACCAGCGTCTACATAACCACAGTTCCTACCTCGCGTATAGCTACCGAGTGCGACTGCTCCAACAGCGCCAACTTGTGCTGCAGCCGCACCAGCGTCTACATAACCACAGTTCCTACCTCGCGTATAGCTACCGAGTGCGACTGCTCCAACAGCGCCAACTTGTGCTGCAGCCGCACCAGCGTCTACATAACCACAGTTCCTACCTCGCGTATAGCTACCGAGTGCGACTGCTCCAACAGCGCCAACTTGTGCTGCAGCCGCACCAGCGTCTACATAACCACAGTTCCTACCTCGCGTATAGCTACCGAGTGCGACTGCTCCAACAGCGCCAACTTGTGCTG
The DNA here is from genome assembly GCA_937001585.2 of Brachylomia viminalis. Classification (NCBI taxonomy): domain Eukaryota; kingdom Metazoa; phylum Arthropoda; class Insecta; order Lepidoptera; family Noctuidae; genus Brachylomia; species Brachylomia viminalis. The sequence goes on along the minus strand of OW443302.2, from coordinate 2,614,429 downwards.
CAGCCGCACCAGCGTCTACATAACCACAGTTCCTACCTCGCGTATAGCTACCGAGTGCGACTGCTCCAACAGCGCCAACTTGTGCTGCAGCCGCACCAGCGTCTACATAACCACAGTTCCTACCTCGCGTATAGCTACCGAGTGCGACTGCTCCAACAGCGCCAACTTGTGCTGCAGCCGCACCAGCGTCTACATAACCACAGTTCCTACCTCGCGTATAGCTACCGAGTGCGACTGCTCCAACAGCGCCAACTTGTGCTGCAGCCGCACCAGCGTCTACATAACCACAGTTCCTACCTCGCGTATAGCTACCGAGTGCGACTGCTCCAACAGCGCCAACTTGTGCTGCAGCCGCACCAGGTGCGCCGGCGTCTCCACCGTCCTCGCCTCCGCGCGCTGCAGGCGACGCTGAGCCGCTTCAAGCGAACTGCTCAGGTCACGGACACGCTTTTCTAGCTCTGCTTGTGATACTAAAAGGTATAAAATTGTGTTTATGTAAATAGACGTTTAATGAACTTGAGCTACCACCGTAAGATAATTCGAAATTATAGATGATATTAATTTATATAAATTGGTTATAACGGCTTTAACACGTAAAAAAAACTTCTCTGAAATAAAAACACCGAAAAAAAGTCAGAGGTCTCTTAAAGTCCAGACATTGTTTTGGTCACATCATATGAGGACAACGCAGATTAGTGTATGTGATGATCTTTTGTGAAATTTACCACACAGATTTGAGTGGACCTGTCGGATCCATTTCAGTATAGTATGCCTGCTTTCCGCGAGGAGTTACGTTACACAGACGTGTACACCCTTTGACCAGCCACACATTTAGACCAGCTATGTTTGAATCCCATGTAAGGGGGCATTAATAACTAAACAATATATGAATATGACACCATCTGGAGTTCCTCAGGGATCAATTTTGGGGCCTTTTATTATTATTACTATGTATGGCATCTGGCAGTTAACTTTGAGAGGTCGTTACTGCTTAACCGGACTATCCTGTGGCTGCCTTAAGCGGAGTCAAAGCCTCCTGCCAGGGGCGAATTTCTTACATTACTAAGCGACTGCACGCTAAGGGCACCCCATGTGGGCTACGGACCTCAGCTTAGGGCGTCGCTGGGGGGAGGACAGCCAGGTGGGGCAGGCTGGATCAAGTTTTGTATAATTATTATCAAGGGAATTTAAAGCCGCGTCGAGCAAGGGGGTCGGGGGGAGTAATCTTGGGGCCTCTGCTATTCAATTTATTTATAGCAGATATTAAGAAATGTTTTATTAACTCGTACATTACGAAAACTCGTATTCATCGATGACATGAAAATTCATAAAACCGTACCTACATAGATTAGCTGACACATCACTCACTACTCCAAGTGTATCTTAATAGGTTTGTACATTACTGTACTTACACGAAACAAACTTCAACTAGACAATTGGTTCAGGGTACGCTTTGAACCAAACAGTTACTAAGGTGAACAGTATTAGGGACTCTGGCGTTATCCCGGACAGTAAACTCGCATTTGAAATGCATATGAATGAAATCGTTAAGAAACCGTCCATAGGTTTCAGAATATGATTCATCTATACTGTTCATACGTACGCAGCCACCTATAATATGCATCTCAAGTACGGTACCCACAAAATATTTGAAATATCTACATTATAAGACAAGGCAATGCTCAACGGATAACACTCGTCGTTGCATAAGATACCATTTATTTCCTTTCCTGGTTAATATAGCCAATAGCTCCATCGATTGTTCCCAACTCGTCTCAAAATTATCACTCTGAACCGATCGGGTAGGTATCAGGCCGCGGCCACTTCTTCACGTTCCATTCACGTCAACAAACTACCGACGGAATGCCTACTTCTCACGTAGCGCAGCTAGCTTCAATAATCTTCCCTCTCACTTAGATGTTGTAAACAAACTATAAATAAGGAATAATTTGGTAAAGACCGAAATACCATTACTCCTAATTAAAGCACATGCAATTGCATTTTGTTTTATTCTTTGTTTTTATTCTAGTCTGTAAGTAGTTTTGTCATAAAGAAGAATTTGTGGAAGCTGGTAAATGGCAACTGTAAGCGCTAATTGTAAATTATTTACGTAGATATTAGACTGTAAGCTTTCTGAAGAATAAATAAATAGATCAAATTTACAGATTGACCTATCCGCGCAGCGGCCTGTCCGTCTACCTAGACTCCTAGAGTGTCCTCCATCATAATCTTATCATCTGCCTATCACCTAATACCAGATTATTATGATTTATATTTATTTCTAGTGTGGGGCAACGTTTTTTTTTTTTTAAAGAAAAGAAAGAAAGAACGAAAGAAATACGTCCTGACACACACAGAATTCCAGTCTTACACGCACACTTTGTTTAACTTTTAAATGTAACCCATTATAGTTTTAAGTTGTTTTATTTGTATTAAAATTGAAAAATAGAAATAAACAAGTATTTATAAGTACTATTAAGGCATAGAAGAGCGGAGTCTCTAATACAGGCTATATACGCTTAAAAGGAGGCTCCAATCACCATTGATGTAAAATGAAAACTTATTGATTCCAATAAACCTTTTTTGTTTTTTTTTATACTTATATCTTTGTAGGTGGGGGCCCTCCAAAATCTTTTCCTGTAGACCCAACCATCGAAAGGGTGACTAATTTAATCAAACCCACAGTCACTGGGTTTATTAATGAATTCGACACAGATGGATCCCTAGTGCTAAGTATGTTTATTTCGACGTTATAACATACCATAATATTTATTTCAGCTTCAGGGAGCACTGCTGATTGTGAACTACAACCGACCAAATATGTAAACGCGCAGAAACAGGAACATGAAGATATTTACTCTCAAATAGTATTATATTGTATGTATTAAGTATTAGATTCATTATTGTTATTTAGGCATAGCCTCCATCTCCTACAAGTACAGCATCTTTATACGTTCCTCGTTTAAACATAGCTCTTCGCTACAGTTATTAAAGATGTGAGAGTCGTGTGAGCTACCTGGCCATCTTGCAACAATATCGGTGAATTCTAATCTGGCATTACAAATAGCCTGAACATTAAGTGAAAAGTATCCTTTTCTGTTGCAGAAAGACTCTGGGGTTTCTCCTGCCAGTGACCTGTTATACTTGATGTGAGTACCAAAAAAGAAAAAAAGAAAGAAATAAAAAATGAAATCTAGCTTTTTTGTAAAACTCAGTCTGCGTCTGAAGTGTGTATTTCACTTTGTGTACAAGGAAATGAGATGAGGTTGTATAGTAGCATTAGCACAACTAACTCTATGGACAATTCTGTGTGCAGTAGTGGTACTAAATCCACATAAATCAGCAGACATTGTTCTTCTCGTTAAGTATCTAAAAATATTCGTAATTATGCGATTCAAAACAGGTAATAATATCACAACAAAGTAATTTCTTCAACACAATATCTTATACAATAAAACTCATTAAGGTGTTACATATATTTAGTCTCACAAAGAATAAATGCAAAAAGAGGCTAACTGACTGGCTACTAAAATTAAACTATAATGATACTGAAAACATCCTTATACAGTCCTAAACGCACAATCATACACTCTCACACACCCACACACTCACACACCCAAACAATCACCCACACTACACATTTACTAACATTCGTCTCGCATAGTTAACCTAGATATTAGTCAAAATAAATAAAACTATCAAATGTCGTATAATAGGTACCTTAAGTTATTACATTCTGTCAGCGCGCTTAGTACATAAGTTATAAAAATGAAAATGTAAAGGGGTGGGATCCTGGTGTCCTGCAACACAGGCCACGAGCCTAGCTTAGGCACCAGTCTCCCACAATATATAAAGGGTGATTCATTTGGAGTTACTTTTTTGTCTATGCATTTTTTGACAGATAAAGCGTCAGTCATGACAACCTAACCTAATATTTTCATTCACTATAGTTTGACATTTCATCATGGAAAGACTAAGCACGGCACAACGCCTACAAATTATTCAACTTTATTACGAAAATCAGCGTTCTACGAGGAATGTGTTTCGCGAAAATTTTGTTTAGCGATGAGGCACATTTTTGGCTCAACGGATATGTTAACAAACAAAATTGCCGTATTTGGTCTGAAGAGCAACCTGAAGAGATTCAAGAGCTACCATTACATCCAGATAAAACAACAGTTTGGTGTGGTTTATGGGGTGGTGGAATCATCGGTCCATATTTCTTCAAAAACGAAGCCGGCCAGAACGTCACTGTCAATGGTGACCGTTATCGTACCATGATAACGGACTATTTGTTTCCTGAAATTGAAGCCCGTCATCTTCAAAACTTTTGGTACCAACAAGACGGCGCCACTTGCCACACAGCACGTGAAACCATGGCTTTGTTGCGAGAAAATTTTGGTGAACAGTTAATTTCGCGTTTCGGACCAGTCAGTTGGCCGCCTAGATCCTGTGATATCACACCCTTAGACTTTTTTCTGTGGGGTTATGTAAAGTCCAAAGTTTATATGGATAAGCCGCGTACGATTGATCAACTGGAAGCCAACATTACTCGCGTTATTCGCCAAATACCACTGGAAATGCTCGGTCGGGTCATCGAAAACTGGAACTCCAGAATGGACCACCTTAATCGCAGTTACGGACAACATTTGAAAGAAATAATCTTTAAAAAGTAAATGTAAGGAATGGTTCTTTTGTATTATAATAAAGATTACCCGATAAATTTGTTTTATTCATATTTTTTTTAGTTTTGGAAAAAGTAACTCCGAATGAATCACCCATTACTTACCTGAACTATGTATCATTGTCGAATCTGACCAATGTAAAACAACTTGTACTTATATGTGTTGTGGTGAGAAAAAATAAATTTGATTTGATTGATTGATCTGATTGATTGAATATGGTGGAACCGCGCGGTACGGTGTTTCAAGCACATAATCGCCTTTAAGATCGTTAAACGGTAAAAATTGGGCGTTTACTACAGTAACTGCGTTTAGCACTAAACTAGTTTAAATATTTTAGGTGAAATGCCAAACCAACCCTTAAACTTAGATTAAAACTAAAACGCCATTTATATTCAGTTAATCGTGTTTTATTTGGTCGGTAAAATTAGCCCTCAGACACCGATCTACACCGTCTTCATATGATCTGACAAAGATTATGTCTGGACTTCAAAAGAGACTTTGACCTCTGAGGTTGTTTCGGCTTTTCTTCTCAAAGTAGTCAGATAGAAAACGCCGACCTCATCTAATTGAAAAATATGATTGACGTGTAAAAGTGTTTGTACAAACATAAAATCATTTATTATTTGTCGGTTTCCAGTCTAGCCAGATGCAGCTGAATACCAGTATTTTACATAAAGCGACTGCCTATCTGACCTCCACAACTCAGTTACTGGGTAATACGATACCCTTTTGGTAAGACTGGTTGTCAGACATTCGGGCTTCTGACGACCCGTAACGACTGTCGAAGATCCAAGAATGACAACGGGACCAACGGCTTGACGTGCGTTCCGAGGCATTGTTGGGGCCATTGGGGAGTCTCGGTATGTAAAAATGGTCACGCATCCATGGACCGACCGCGGCAAGCGTAGCTTAACCTGATGTGCGGCTGTTATTACTTAGCCACTAGCGTCACTCCCAGAGTGTCCACGTGAGGTAAACTATGTAAATATTTCTCTTACCTTGAGACTCACTGGAATGCACAACCTTGTCTTCTAACTTCTCTTTTGACTTCCTCTCACTATTCAATTTCAGGTGTAATTCTCTGAAAATGAAACATTGATTCTTTTTTATTCACGATTAATCACTTTTGTATAAACTTAAACGTCAGCCGCTGGTTACTGACGATGTAAATAGCGCGATCTCAAAAGTAGTTCACTGGTTCAATGTTAATAATTCACTTCTTAATTTAAAAAAAAAACCAAATGCATTAAGTTTACGCTACCTCACGTTAGACCGGTGTTATTTATTTATTTATTAAAACTTTATGCACAAGTAAAAAATAATACTGTACAAAGGCGGACTTAATGCCTGAGGCATTTTCTACCAGTCAACCTTAGGGTGATGCAGAGATATACCATGGCAGGTGCAACATACGGGAAAGATAGCTCGGAAATGACTATAATAATACAAGAATAAATACTACTATATAGATACATAGATACATACATATAAACAAAATAAACCTTGGTCAGGAGAAATAACGATCGGTAGAGGAGAAAACAAATCCAGCAACTCAGCGCTGGGATGTTTCAGCCAACTTCTGACGGATATGTTCACGTGCCTTCACCTTAAAAGATAACCGACTGGTTGCTGTCCTGATTTTCAGAGGGAGCGCATTCCAAAGAAAAACCGCCTGGACAAAGAAAGAAGAATGAATGAAACCAGAACGGTGAGAAGGACATCGTAGAAGACGATTGTTGGTGGAACGAAGATTTTTACTATGGGCAGTGCATAAATATTGTATTTGGGAAGTCAGGTAAGAAGGGGAAGTGGGTTTGTCCAGAATAGAGAACAACGTAGACAGAGCCCTCAACTCTCTGCGCTGACGAATGGGTAACCATTTTAAAAGCAGTCGGTGTGCAGATACATGGTCATACTTACGAAGATTGAACACGAATCGAATGCAGTTATTGAGAAGGCGGTCAAGTTTATTGAGGAGATCTGCATTCAGGTCATAGTAACACACATCACCATAGTCAATTATAGGAAATATAAGGGCCTGTACAAGCATTGCTTTTATGTGTGATGGGAGAAGGTTCTTCAACCGATAGAGCGACCGCAACGTTCCGGTGACTTTTTGACTTACAGTCGTGACCTGCTTTCGCCAGTCTAGACAAGTATCGACATGCAGACCAAGATTCTTAACATCAGAGCTAAACGGGATGACTGAGTTGTCGAAGATTACAGGTGGCACAGTTAAGCCGTTCAGCTTCCTCATGCTGTAGGGGCTCCCCACCATGATAGCCTGACACTTTGCGGGATTAACCGCCACCCCAAATCGATCAGACCAGTTTTTTACGACATCTAAATCCCGGTTTAGCTCCTCAATCGCATCGGATATGTTGCCAACACTTGCCCGGCAGTAAAGCTGCAAATCGTCAGCATAAAGATGATACGCACTCTGAAGTTCGGTGGTGATGAGGTTAATAAAAATGGAGAATAAAAGAGGAGATAATATACCGCCTTGAGGAACGCCAGCTGCAAGATCACACCAATTTGACGAAAAGTCTCCAGCATAAACAGACTGCTGACGTCCCCGAAGATAAGAGGAAAACCACTTCAGTACCTCCGGAGAGACCATAAGATAGGAAAGGATGGATAAAAGGACTTCGTGACTGACGGTATTAAAAGCATTGGAAAAGTCAATTAACACTAAGACTGTAACTTTAGTGTCTTCCATTCCCCGCCTTATATCGTCGGTCACTTTAAGGAGAGCTGTAACGGTACTGTGCCCGGGCCTGAAACCGGATTGAAATGGACTGATGAGAGAGTTGCGGTGAATAAATCACAGGTGTTAACTAATGTATCTATTGATAAAGGGCAGAGAATTGAATCCTAAGGATAACACAGTATTTTTGGGCTTAACTTTGGATGCAAAGCTTCAGTGGGGCCCACACATAGATAAATTATCAAAAAAGCTTAGCTCCGCAGCATACGCTGTTAGAAAAATTCGTAATTTAACTAACATAGAGCCAGCCCGTTTAGTGTACTTTAGCTATTTTCATAGTGTAATGTCGTATTGTATTCTGTTGTGGGGAAATGCCGCCGACATTCGGACTATCTTTGTTTTGCAGCTGTTCGATCTATTTATAAATTAAGCCCGAGACACACTCTCAGAGATAAATTTAAGGAGATTAATGTAATGACTGTGCCTTCACAGTATATTTTTGAAAATATTTTATATGCCCATAATATAAAATATAAACTTGTTTAAAAAATACAGTGATATCCATAATATAAACACTAGGAACAAACACAACTTCGTTGTCCCTACAACAAGGCTCAAGAAAATAGGTGGCTCGTTCAGATGTCAATGTATACGCTTTTATAATAAACTTCCAAGCCACGTTCAAGATATAAGCCTTAATAAATTCAAATAATTCATTAAACGTAAGTTGTGCCCGAAAACCTTTTATACTGTTAAAGATTATATTGAGGACAAAAAGGCTTGGGATTGAGTTGCTCCAATTTTCTGCATACTGAATGTTGTTTTTTTTTGTGTTCTTTTATTTCTGTTACATACACTGACAATTGATGATTATTATAACACAACGACTTGAATACTTACCTTGAGAAGTACAATTTATTATTTTAATTATTGTGAATGTGAGGACTATGTGGGTCATTGTTTCGGTTTTAATCATAATCTGGCAGTTTAAGTAGTTTATGCGGCCTACCCAAATGTCCCTTCTTTGGTATTGTTCGTCTAATCGTTGAGCTCCTGAAGTTCTGAGTTGAGCTGCACGGTTACTGACAAATGCGTGCACTGACGGGACAGGTCCTCTTAATCTGCGTGGTTCTTTCCTCAGAAGACCATTTCAGACTCCAATCTACATTGTCCTCAAAGATTATGTCCGAACTTTTATTATACACATTGACATTGATAAATTGTATACATACAATGACATGAGTATTTAATTTGTAAAGTACTTTATATATTATTTTAATTATTGTGAATGTGACGAATATGTGGTTCATTACTTTTTATTTTGTTTTCTTAGTTAGTTTCACGATCTGGCAGCTTGAGTAATTTATGCGGCCTACCCAAATGTCATTTCTTTGGTATTGTTCGTCGAATCGTACTGACAAATGCGTGCACTGACTGGACAGGTCCGCTCAATCTGTATGGTTTATCCTCAAAAAACCGTTTCAAACACCAATCTACATGGTCTTCACATGATCTGACCAAGATTATGTCTGGACTGTGACCTCTGAGTTTGTTTCGGCCTTTCTTCTCAGAGTAGTCAGATAGGAAACGCCGAACTCATCTAGTTTTTAAAATATTATTGACGTGTAAAAGTGTTTGTACAAACCTACTTACAGAAATAAAATAATTTATCATAACCCGATTCCTTAAAAAAAAACACACAGATGCAAGCTGGAAAATGGAACTGTAAGCTTTGGCTGTCGTAAGTTATGGAATCAGTCGTTACTTTGCGGAAATATTATAAGTCAGTCGCGATAAAAAAAAATTGTAGGTATTAATTCCGAAATAACTAGATCTGCATCCAAGCGGATCTAGTTATTGCGCAATTGCAACAAGATTATTTCCTTCGTTATTGCATTTATTTATTTCCTTGTCTTGTGTTCGTGTGTGAAGTAGGTCCTGGCACTATGTATACTAGAACAATTATGTGGTACCTACTATAGGCCAGTTCTACCTAAGCCTTTAGAGAAAACAGGTTCGATCTTGTTATGTCGAACTCAACAATACAGGGTCAAAAAAAATTTGCTAGCGCAACTCCGCAGACGTGATGGGTGTCGATAATTCGATATCTAAACATGATAAGACGAAAAAGAAAAATTAATTCGATTATCGTTTTTTGTGGGGTTTTCGACCGCAGTTTGTTTGTTCACTTGAAGCATCACTTTAAAAAATCAGGTTTTTTTTGTGTAAACTTCATAGGCGTGATTGGTATCGATATCTAAACACGATAAAACATATTTCTTCAACTCATACTTCATGTAACAACACTACCAGCGGTCGTTAAACAAAAATAAAACATCAAATCTTTATGTTTTTATTGTGTTTAGATATTGATACTCGTCACGTCTGCGGAGTTTCGCTAGCTAATTTAAATAGGCCTGAATAGGGTTCTAGAATAGTGCCTGAATTTTCCACTAAGTAATCTTATCTTCTGGCTTTGTCTGTATCATAAAATTAAATGTACTACTCTAATACTTACTTCATCATAGCCTGATGGTCAGCCCTCTCTTTCTCTCTCTCCTGTATCTCGTACGCCACTTTGGCCTTCAAGTTGTTTAGCTCAGCCAAGTGTTGCTGCACTAATGTTCTGGTCTCTTCCCTCATTGCAGCTATCTGGTTTTCATACTGGTGAATAAAAAGTGTATAAGAATGATTATTATGGCCTGTTGCGAATGGATCATGGTAAAGTTAATGCAATACGGGGTGATGAATCGAAAACTAATATAGGCGCTCTTTCTGAATAATGAACGAAACTGAACTGTCACATTCGGGTCGGTGACGCTGAATCGGGTATACTCGGCTCCAGGCAATCAGTGACGCTGGATTGCGTATACTCGGCGCTGAATCGCGTATCCTCGGCTCCAATCGTAACTTTCTACTTCTATCCGTATCCGTAGTGTGGTCATAAGCACACACCACCTTTTTTCTTTATTTATTTTTCGCAGATGTTCCCCTTTTGCTTACGGCTGCAAAATAGCGGTCAATGACACTATTTACATTGACATTAATTTACAGATTCTAGTGCAAAGACAAAGTAGTACTAAAACAAGCAATAAGACCTCGGTTGAAGAGTATCGTCCTATCGCAGTATTATCATGCGCTGCAAAACTTTTTGAGAGTATCGCTCACAAAGAAATATACGCATGGCTTCCGACCGGGTCGATCAGTAGAGACTAACTTGTTGTCCCTTGTTGACTATATATCTCATAACATCGGCTTTGTGAGGAGCAGCATGGCTTCCGACCGGGTCGATCAGTAGAGACTAACTTGTTGTCCCTTGTTGACTATATATCTCATAACATCGGCTTTGTGAGGAGCAGCATGGCTTCCGACCGGGTCGATCAGTAGAGACTAACTTGTTGTCCCTTGTTGACTATATATCTCATAACATCGGCTTTGTGAGGAGCAGCATGGCTTCCGACCGGGTCGATCAGTAGAGACTAACTTGTTGTCCCTTGTTGACTATATATCTCGTAACATGGATAAAGGTCAACAAGTAGATGTGCTATATTTAGATTTTAAAAAGGCGTTCGATATAGTTGATAACGATATTCTATTAAATAAATTATACAGCATAGGTTTCACCCCAAAACTTCTAAAAAAAATTGCGGATTACCTTTCAAATAGAACCTTTCAAATAGTATGTTAGCCATGGATCCTTGATTTCGAAGTTATATCATACGTGGTCAGGTGCAAGCCAGGGTTCAGTTTTAGGCTCCCTTCTCTTTTTCATTATGATCAACGATCTCATTAAAGTAGTAAAGTATACCAAATGCCTCATATATGCTGAGGATTTAAAATTTGTTCAAGTAATTAAAAAAGATGTAACTCCCGAACAGCTTCAAAGAGACCTCGACCGAGTCCATAAGTGGAGTGTAGATAGTAAAATGAGCCGCAAGTTACAACCTACACATGCCACCTATACCTTAGCAGGCTTCGATCATAAATACCCTAGATACAACATCTCCTACAAATTCACGCCGAAAAAGTGTCCGACTCGCTTAGTTATAAGTATGCACGTATAGTAGACAAATTCACAATGTATAATGTACTAAGACTATATTAATAAAAATTGAATACAACTTTATTCCCTACACAAAAGGTTTTATTTGTAATGCACGCGTTAGGCGGTTGTGACATTACAACATGCGATAATCGCGCAAGTCGTAAAATTTTAACGACCGTCAGCCGTAGGTGTACGAATGTACACCTTAAGTCAATCAGAATTAAGTATAATTCAGTTTACGCTGCGTGGGGATCGTAGCCTTGAGTCTTGTAGGAACAGAGTATGAATTTTTCGTCTCTTTTAACACGTAAATAGCAACACGCGCGGGAAAGGGACAACCGCGTAAGCGATTTACTTCAACTATTTTAGAAAGACAATGTTTTTACTTAGTTAGAAGGTAAATTTAGCCACAAATCCATTACATTATGAAATCTTGAATTAATACTTAGGTACCGAAAATAAGAAACCCCATCCTTTTTCAAGCTATTTGAAGTATTATTTTATCACTTTTTCACGGAGCACTTCGGCATGTTGACCTGACGGTGACCGGCGCGCGACTGCGAGCGCAATTGTGCTACAACGCGTTTTTAGCACAATTGATTCATACCGCGCTTGAGGCGTTGTTAGTGTATCTAGGGTATTTATGATCGAAGTTAGCAGGTGTTGAAATAAAGCGCGTGTCAACCATTAGGGATCTTGACGTGACATTTGACTGCGGATTGACATTCCATGCACACATGTCTGCCCTAGCTTCAGAATCTTACAGGCGCCTAGGTTTTGTCCTACGCAATGCCAGCTACCTGCGTCATAGGCCTACTCGACGACACCGACTGTTCGCCACATCCCATTGTCGCACTGTGTCGCACGCGCAATCCCCGTCGTGTCGCATGCATGGTGCTATAAACTCCTTAATGGAGACAGTCCCGGAATGTGATACTTTAATGACACACTCAGGGTGATCATGTCAAATTGTCTCATGTTCTGTGAAAGCTATGTTTGTTAGCTAAATAAGTTGTAAGTTGTATCATTTTATTCGATTTTATTTTATTTTCTCTTTTTAAAGTTATTGATAAGTATGTTTGATATCCGACTTGTTATTTGTTTTTGTAATATGTTTAGTTTTGCCTATTAATTACTGTCATTGGCGCAAGCCGTTGTAATTAATTATGAATAAATAAAGTCCGTTCGTATCCTGAATCGATCATCTATCAATGTCGTAAACACTTGTCACTGAAAACGTTTATTGTACCTATGTATTAGATTCCTATGTCGTAGCCTAGAGGAAGTGAATGACCGCTGTTACAAACCTAATTGCATCATAACAGGAAGATCTTTATTATTAGTAGCCTAAAAGGTTTAAATAAATAATGAATCTTGTTAAAATCAAATTACTAGAAACTCAAATCACAATCACACTTTAATCATCTTGTTTAACATCTGTAACCCATGTAAATGAATGTTTTCAATTAATTTGATAACAATCTTGTTATGATTGCAAAGAGTTCCTGATGTACAGTGTATAAATATAACATAATGGGTTGAAAATGCCACATCAATGGCTGACTATAAACATTCTATAATGTATAAAAGTCTAAAGCGATATTGCCATACTGCTTTGACGTTGATGAGGGAAAAGTGAGAATTCATGGGACCCTCATGTTAATGATTCTTTTTACCTATTTATGGGAGCGCAAGGTTGCCCGCGTAATTCAAATTTTCTTACGAATTTTTGCAATTTTCAGGTCAGTGTCAGGTTGTATGTCAAACCTGTAACAAGTACGTATTTACAGAATTATGATTATTAAAATCATCATTACAATCCTCTAAGTCCATATTATAATTCTATTGATTGATATTTTATGAAATTGCAAAGAAAGTAAGATTTTGTTTTCCGCTGGCCCCTTAAAACCATTATGATTGGTTTTCCTTCTGTCTAACTATTTGAGTGTCTCTTAACAGAGTGTCTAACATCTGAACTACACAGCCCAATAACTTGTTCTAAGATAACAAAATGGCTTATCCTATTAATTAACGAGTACATAATAATTATAATGCAATCTCTGTAATGAGTAGTACATTTAGTTTTTAGATGATACTTTTACATAAGAAAATCGGATGATTTTTGATGGCGATGTCAAGATTTCTTCAAACATTTTCTTTCTTAAAACATACCTTATCTCTAGTTAGTTTCTTGTCTGCCTGGAAAGCCTCTTCCATCCGTGACTTCTCTGCTGTCAAGGTGGATAGAGACAGCATGAGTGCTGACACCGACTCATCCCTGCTTTCCTCTGAAAATGAGAGACAAAAGGCTTATTTTTTGCAAATGATAAATGATGATCAATGACATTTATTTCTGTAAGTAGGTTCAGACACTTTTAAACATATCTCTTTTTAACTATATTATGTTACGCACAATGGTCCACTGAAGGACTAAGTGCGGAAACCAGACCAATAACATAGAACTATATTATGTTGGTGTTTAATACCTGCCTACTTTAAGAAGAAACACTGAAACAAACACAGAGCATGAGAGAGCAGACAGAGCAAGCAAGCAAGCAAAGAATAAGCCACTACCTCTATTTAAAGGGATGTTGTCATGTGTGTAAGGAATCACTCAAGCAGTACCTAGGATAAAACTTATAGGCGATTGGCATATTTTTTATTTTTATTGTTTAATGTGTGGTCTGTTTTCCCACTTCCAGAAGTCCTGGTTTGCTTATCTAGCAGATAATTTTATACAAAACCCTATTCCAATTCAGGCGGTAGATAGTACTAATGTGAAATATCGACTGTGTACTGGCAACCGGTATCTATCTGAATTTGACAACTTAACAGGATGAAGAAAAATCTTGTTTACGTCGAATAAATAGCATAAAAAACACGTAGTTTTCAATCATTTTAATTATGTATGTAATTAAAAACCAATTTAACATTGCATGTTTCCTTCTAATATAAAAAATTGTTTAAAATTGCATCAAAATGTAAAAATCTAGGATTAACAGAAAATATGAGATAGGGCCGGTTGCCAGTTCACAGTCGATATGCTCTAATCATCATTGAATCGAATACAGTATACCTATACAAAGTGGCGCGTACCTTATCAGTTATCACATTAATTATACCACGTATACTACATGGTATGCTTAGACAATATACAAAATTTGAATTAAATCCATTCATTAGAAAGTTCTGCTGTTCCATACATTTTGTCCAGCTATGTGTAACAAAATGTATGGAACAGCAGATTTTTTTAGTGAATGGATTTCATTCAAATTCTGTATATCGTCTGTATATTCACTCTGTATATTCCTCTAAAAGTCTAGTTTTTTTTTTTTGTTTTAGGATTCCAATAGTAGGAGCAGAAGAAATATCATGTTTACCTCCCCCTCCCCCTTCAGCAGGACTTTCAGTTTTATTGAGCGCTTTCAAACTGATCTCCAATGCTTCCTTTTCTTTGATAAGTCCTTTGTATGCGGCAACCACATCTGAAAAAATTATTATAGAAATCTTTAAAAAAATAACTTATCTCAACATAAGAGATAATGCTAAGCATGGTACTCAAAAGTGGCATAGTATGGTAGCTGATTGTATCATGTTACTTTTACATAAAACTAGCTTTTCCCCACGGCTTCTCCCGCATGGTGGACAGAAATTATCCCACGAAAATGTATGACTGAGATAAAAATGTCCATGTCCTAACCTGCGTTATGATGTACCTGTGTGCCCAATTTCACCGATAACCGTTCAGTTGTTAAGGTGTGGTAGGCGCGGGCTGGCGAACGGCGAGCAATGGGCAGTTCGCCGTTAATTCCAGTTAGCAATACCCAGGCCCGGGTCGATGGTGTGTAGTGTACCACGCGCGCCTCAAAGAGATGTCAGCATCAATGACGGGGTCCGCTAGGGCCGATGCCTGCCAGGGTTGCGGGAAAGTCCGAAAGGGATACCGTGGCCCCTGGCACAGGCAACTGAAGGAATACGGGTGGGTTTTAGTCAGTAAGAGTCGGACACGCCCTCCCGCTCTGCCCAGAGCGGGAGAAGGTATTTGATGATTTCCCACCCACAAAAAAAAAAAAAACCAAGTTGTGAAAAGGTAACAGACAGAGTTACTTTCACATTTATAATATTTGTATGGAGATTTGTCAATTTCTGAACTTGGAGAATATTAATGAACTGATAATAAAAAATCAAAACCACTTTGGTTCCGGTTGTAATTATCATGCTTGTCATAGTTAAAAATCTAATAGACATGCATGGCAAACTGTTATTAAATGAAACTGCAGTTTTACTTTACAACAGTTCAGTCGGTTGATTCTGTAACAATCTCACCGTGATAACTTAGGTGAAGTGAGCTATCATTCCACCTGATGCTAGGGATTGACACTATCAACAACTCACTTCAAGCTCACTTCATCTAAGTTATCACGGTGAGATTGTTACAGAATAGCTCGGCTGTAAACATATAACAAGATCTTGGTTGGGTCAAGGACAGAATGGCAATAATTGTAGAGCTACTTGCAGGAATTATTCAAGCTTTCTAGTTAACAATAATGTTGAAGATAAGTAGGTTTTTTTTTATTCACATGCACATTATGTGCAAGTACATAAAAGCAAAAAAATAAAAAGGACATCAAAAGATTCATCCACATCACTGTCTGTGGGAGAAATCCCCAAAAGGCTGGTAGCATTGCCACATTTGATGGCAATGCTGATTATTTGACTGACCTAAAAATTGGTCACGTGAAGAGTCGACCAACCGCTTGTCGATGTCCCGAAATACTCAATGAGCACTCAGACCCCACGGCCCTAATGTTTCAACCCCAAAAGGCTCAAACATTAGCTTTCAATAAGGTTGTTATATTTGCACCGTTTGGAGTTTTCTGCTCCTGCTGCAGCCGCCCCAACACAGCCTGCCGTGCTAAGAAGATGAGATGGAGCGAGGGTGTACACAGGTAGTAGGTACCTATTATACAGGGTGTCCCAGAAATCAACATCCGGACGTACTGGAAACCGGTGATAGATAGACCCAAGTTGTGAAAGTTATCAGAAAAATATTTTTAAAATCTTTAATATTTGTAGTCACAGGACCTGGAAAGATCATCACAAGGTGTTTTTTTTTTTCATTATAATTTTTCAGATTTATTTTTTGATACTTAGAATTATTTGAAAAGTACACAACCAAGATTTTTTATAAATGTGTTTCTGACTACTGTGACAAATAGGCCTTTCACTCGTTTCCGGCTTAACATTTGATTTTGTTTGATTTTTGGGACACCTGTATAAAAATGATCAAGTTGTTCTAGTGGGGTAAACATACCATCATTGACCATAGTAAAAAGAAATCTCATACAAATGTTAACCACCTATTTCTAATGTAGAATTAAAAAACTATGCTCATTTTCGTGAACATTGGAACTGGAAAATTTACAAAACATATGGTATTGTATTTGTGTTACAATTACATCCACTCACCTCTTAAACGACCTTCATATCGCTTGATTTGATCAGCTTGTTTGGTAATGGTAGATATCAATTCTTGTTTCGATAATGATTCCATGATTTGTCACCACTGCTGCTGTTTCTATTAATGTACGGTAAAGACACACTGCACACGAGTTAGTAATCGTTTAGGACTTCAATATGATAAACGTTATGGAATCTTGATTTGAAACAATTTAATTATTATTTTATCACGCAAGTTTGCCTAATTGTTTATTTCTCTCAGTCTCAACTGCTAATGCTATACCTATCAATTTACCTGCAACTGCAATTCAATAATATTTTCTTTGACTGACATGACATGTACTCTGTGAACTGACGTAACGTAATGTGACATTCAGTGACGGACTGACGGACATGAGGAATGAACGAATGCTTTAGTTATTGTTCTGAGGAACGAATGAACTATGATTTGAAATGATTTCATTTTATTCTGTGTACTTGAAACACTGACCAGCTCTAATCAATGACTAAAGAATCTTTAGTCATTGCCTCTAATAGAGGTCAGTGACTTGAAATGAGCAAGGAATTGAAATGAGCAAGGAATTTTAAGTTCCTTGGAAATGAGATTGTAATAAAACCTTTATACTAAAAAGATAGGAAAAATGTTCTTCAAATTTAGTCCCTGTAGTAATGTACCCTGCGAATTATGTCCTGAATTTATTTTGGTTGTTTTCTCAATGGAAGAATTTTTTACGGTTTGCTACATTTTTATTGATTCTTGTGTTAGTACCTACGTACACGTAAATTGGCAACATAAAACTTTTGGTAGGTAGGTCCTAGGTCGTCGAATCGATGACCACGTGGGATGACGATATCAAAATTACAACCGGGAACTTTGTAGCATTCACAGACTACACTAGAGTATAGGATAGTAGCATTCGAAACGAAAAGCTACAAAGGCAGGGCAGGAATAAACCTAATATAATTTACAGTAATTTACCCACTTTATTCACCTTTTAAATAAAAATTAAGGGTGATTGTTTCACCCTTAATTTTTATTACTTTGTTTCTGTTAAACAAGCTGTGACTAAATACGATCAATGAAAAGATAATGCTTCCGTATGCAAAATACGCGCATTGACGTGAAGTTGCGGACACCAGCCCGTATTTCCTTATAAGACTTATAATGTTACAGGAATAGTCATGATCTACATAATATTTCTAATACTGTTGTGTAGTATCTTGCATTTACCTTACCCAATAAATTCACGTCTATTCGAATGAATTCCGTGTCTCTAACACGGCAACCATTTTGCAAATCCCAGCCTATAGGTACATAGTTGCTATAAGAATAATAGCAGGCGCTATCGATGTGTTGACTCGTAGTATCCTTCTGCGGGGTCATTGACCCTCCGATTTAAAAATGGGGTAACATTCACCCCCTGGTTTTATTAATGCACATGTTGTTATAAACGCAATGTCCAAATGTAGCACGTAATTATTGTTTTGAGTTATCCAGTCATTGGCCTTAGTTGGTCATCGACATTATTTTTTAAGATGGTTGTGTAAGAAAATTACTAACAGTACCTACTGCTGAAATTGTTTTATGTCCACGAAACACGATTGGTATTCGTAGGTATCATAATTATTCCGTGAATGAAGTAGGTACCTACCTAATTATTAGGTAGGTACATACATACATCCGATTCCCTTTCGAGATTTCGCAAGCAAGAATATTCAAGGATAGGTGCATAAGTGCCTATTTCATTAAGTGAGAGTTTGGGAATGATTGATCGTTGTTACTAATTACTACGGATGTGCTGACACAACAGCTAGATATACCAAATTATTTTAATGAACCTCTTGTCGTAAGGATTAGTGCCTACCTATTAGCACGTGGTCGTAGGCGTAGGTCAGGATTTCAGGACCAATCGAGTTCATATTAAGGAGGCATCGTTCCTGCTTTCATTTTAAATTTCAAAATGTCCCCTGTCGAAAACAGACCCCTCCAAAAAACCGAAATATCCGGTATGAGAAATTAATTTTCGGCAAAAGCACATAATTATATGCCCATAGGTACCTACCTACTAGACTAGGCAAGCCTAGTATTTTATACTTACTAGCCACTGACTGAGTCTTCAAAGCTTTGTTTCGAATCCAATTCACGAGCTTCCAGCTAAATAAAACGGGCGTGGCGCCTCGCTGTCTGTAGTTTGGATCGATGCATGCGTACTGCGTACATACCCCCCCCCCCCCCCCCCCCCGACTTACATTAGGTACCACTTTTGGCGTCTTCCGCACTTCGCTGAGGACAAATCTAGCTAAGTAAAAATGGATTTTTACTGAGTGAAATAAAATCATGCTTGTTTTAATTTCCAGGGGTGCCACGAGTCGACGATAATCGTAACCCACATCTCAGGCAAATCACACCCTCGCAAACGGGGCGTTATTCGACCAATGCATGGCGCGGATAAGCACAAATAGAGGAAATGCTTCGGATTTAAATACAGATTTGGTTGAGGTTAAAGCGAATTTTGGAAGAATCTTTGAAATAAAACATTATTTATATGTATTATTGCTAAGGTCAATATTTAATTTCTATCAATATCCCCTACGTCAGATTACATTCGTTGACATTATTTCAAAAATTAAATGTAAGTAAGCCAAACACTTTTTCATACATTATCGGCGATTTGTACTCTGTCTTATAATTCTAGCTACATTCTAGGCCAAACCCTACAATACCCAAACCTGCCCAAAGTAAATACAAACGGAAAAAAACTAAACCAAATCATTAAACATGTGATAAATAAACACTAAATAGAAAGATGTTAGTTTTATATAAATTAAACAGAAACTATTCTAAATAAATAAAATACCACAACTTAGAACACAAAATACTAAAGTTGAACAAAACGAAAAGTGGACAGGTGTGTACTGGTATTATTTTCGGTGGAGAAAGCAAGCGTATTTGTTTTAACCATTCAGGGACGACACAACATAGACTATCAGTAATTGTAAAGTGGATTCTTGCTTATTTTATGCGCGAATGTTTGCATGTTAGCACGGGAAGCCAAAAGCGGCAATACAATTCAAGTTATAAATTGGGTTTGATAAACTTTGGCCATTTCCTTCCAGCCGAATTTCGACTCTGTATGAACCCTTTCAAATTTATCTTCAATTAAAAGTTAGACGCTTCTAATAGCCACTCGCAGAGCTGGCGTGTACAATCGCGCACAAGTACAGCACACCCACGTCATCATAGCAATAAACTCAGAGGTACATCTACCTTTGACTAGTTTGATACACACCATTAAGTATTTTTATGTATTGTGTGCTTTATATGGGTATATTACTTATATTAAACCAAACACCACACCAACATAATTTTAAACCAAAATCCTAATCTACATGTTAAATTAGAGAACACAGTTTTCTTTAAATACTTAAGTATACATACTTAAAGGTTTAAATGTTGCGCAAAATTATAACTGACTAGTTTCGCGTATTTTAAGTACTTTAAATAAATAATTAATATTAATGAAACATTTATCCTTACCATAGAAATTAAAGAAAATACTTAATCAAAATGCATTATATAAGCCCATCTATGTGTCTGTGAATATCTCGCCACGGTTTTTATTCCACTTTAATTATGATATGCATTTGACTATCAATAATTTAACTATTACAGAAATTACTTTAATGAATATCAGAAACGATACCAACAGTTGGATATAAGGTATAATAGTACTGAGTAGATTATCCAACTAATTTTGAACTTACACTACATTTAATATATTAATATAAACATCGAAATGAAATCTATAATTTCTATTACGATTATGACAATAAATTATGTTTACAATGAATTTTTAAGTTACTTAAATTTAATAATAAATAGTGATGATTATACAATCAAATTAGAGAGACAATATCATGATGTGAAAGTCAAACGTCATGGATTTTGCTTTGTGCAGTATATGCAAACCTTCTGGAGAAAATTGCATTGAAGTTTTAAAATTTCGATTTTAAACACACACAAAAAATTTCCAATTAATAATTATCAATTTGACTTTCACTATTATACAATCGCTATAATAATTATGTGCCCAATGTGATACATGGAGGTATCCAAGTCATAATAAAATGTTGATCAATAACTAATTTAGCTGTAATGTCATGGTCCTTATAATTTCAATCGAGATTTTCTTGTCAGATTTCAAGTAGATTTTATGAATGGAATCAAATTATATGTAAGTAAATAATAATTATGATCCTAATTATAATTGTTCTATATAAAATGTATTCACCTTACTTATGACTTTGTGCACAATTCAAGCTCCAGAATTATATTATTATCCAATATTATTATAATAATGGGGCCATCCTTATTTTATCAAAATGAATGGAAGTATAGTTTTTAGTAAAAGTTTTACTTACAAACATCATTTTATATATCAGTCAATGCATTTCTGACATCTTTGGTAATAATTATACAATGAACATTTTGTTTACATATCCTACTATGTTTTATTATTGCAACTATTTTTCAAAAGAAAAAATAATAATAGTTGTTGGTACAATAAAAATTGCACAGCATGTCGATATACATATTATTATAATAAAATATTTTTTTTTATTTTTTACTTACAGTAAAAAAAGTTTAATATTGCACTGTCGATCGTTAAACATATTATAATTATTGCCTGAATTACGGTTAATTATTAGAATCTTGTTGGCATCATTATCCTATTACAATACCAGAACTCTACAGATTAGTCTTAAAAAAAAGACTCGTACCAATGGACATGAGTTAATAAATACATAAACACTGAGTTAGCAAAAAGTATGCAGTTAACTATATATATATGTATGTCTGTCATTGTTCTCAATTTATATGAGTATGACTAAGCTACTGACTCCTACTGATTTATAATTCAGTTAGTCAGGTAAGCCATTAAAATATTACACAAAGTTTATCCATCTAAGTACTGCATCACTTGTTACTAACTTTAATATCTTAGGACATATTATATCAGGTATTTCACTAGACAGGTATTTCATGGACTCCGTAAATTAAAATTAGGTCAATTTTGTAGAATACTTGGTGTATAATGTCAGTCATTTTGAATTTTTTTTAGATATTATTGTGATGATTTTATTTTGTACTTAAATAATGTATGAACATCGGTTCAAACTGACATCATGTCATGATTTGAATCACATTTATTCCATATTTCACTCAGTAATTAGTCAAACTTCAAACCATGACAAAGTAATGATCAACATTTTTGCATTAGCTACAATTTATTGACTAGAATCTGGCTCATTTAAGATTTACTCTTGTTCGTTTTGAAGCTGACCTGGAGTACCTGGCCATTTAGCGAGTATCCATTCAAGGATTGGATGGCAACAACAGCCTCATCATAATTAGTCATGGTGACAAAACCATAGCCCTTGCATTTGTTGGTTGTGGGATCTCTAATTATTTTAACACTCTGGACGGCACCAAATGGGCCAAAGAGCTGCCAAAGTACACTCTCTTCGGTATCAGCTCCAATGTTATAGACAAAGATGCACCAACCTGAGCCGCCGATGGCATTTCCCTGTATGAGCGGGTCGGCTAAAGGAGAAAATCTTTGAAGACCTTTGTTAATAGCCAGCAGAGCCTTTCCAGCAGGACCTACGAAGCGACGAGCAGCAGCAGGCGCGAGGTACGCTGCCAGTGGGGCCAGTGCCTTGTTCTGGTTACTTGGGTTATTGGCACATTTGACTGTGATGGGACCTGTACCACCTGGAGGTACTGTGCCATTCAACTCACGTATTGCGTTCTCGGCCTCGTGTCTCTGGTCGTAGCGGATGAACGCGACGCCCCTCGAAGGCCCGACGATGTTCGGCTCGTCGCCGCCCACTTGCAGTAAATGGCCGACATTCACATTCTCATGAAGTATGCGCGAGCTGATGATGGTTCCGTACGGACTGAAGAGTTTCTCCAATTCTTGCTGTGTCATGTGCTTCGGCAAGCCCGACACGTAAAGATTGGCGCCTTTAATCGCGTCCGAACTAGGGCGGGCGTACGATACCTTTATGATCTTATTCTGCAGTCTCAGGCCATTGAGCGTGTTCACAGCCTTCTCCGCATCCTCCGCCTTGTGGTAGTTCACGAATGCGTACCCCAAACTCTGCCCGTTCAGAATGTGGTCGGGGAATACTGTGACTTTGTCTCTAATAAGTTTGCAACTTTCTACTTCGCCGACACTCGAGAACAGCGATCTAATCTCCTCCTGTGTCATCGTTTGCGGCAAATAGTTGATTATTAGGTTGGTCTTAGACTCATTATTGCAAGGTTGGACCTTGCTACCATTTTGCGTGGGCTGGTTCGCGTTTACGCTGTCGAGTGTATTTGCCATCATTTTTCCTATTTCTATGTTTACACCAAATTAGGTGAAATGTCACAGAATCTGTGACTTATTACAAAATATATAAAACGGATGAGTTAAACTTAGATCCACGTTCTTCGCTAGTTATAACAACACCACCACTTCGCGTTGGTTGAAAGCATATGCAGGGGAAGAAAATCAATAAGATGCTGTTCACTTTTGTACTTATCCTGTTTTAGGTGGTACGGCGCCGAGTCCGTTGAATCAAAATATAACGAGGAACACAAATAAGCTCTAGTTTATTAGATCGGAGAATACGAAAGAAAAGTGAAAAGGAAATCAACCAAAAATCTATGCGACTTGCGACCTATTCTCGTAAATTCATTTCTTTCACTTCACTTTCTTTTTAAAATGTTGCCCGACTGTGAACTGAACTACCTAAGCCACCTCCATTCCTATTTGTGACCGAAATATCCCCGAATTCAAATATTGCATTCCCAAAAATAAATAAAAAGCAATGAAGAAACTATTTTTGGAATACGGTTAGTTAATTTCTTAATTAAAACTGTCATCACAGTGATTAACAGAGGTTTTTGGATTATGTCTTTTTCGGAAATCTGCGTAAAAGTGTATTTTTGTTTCTAAAGGAATTATCATCGCAAACATACACAACAAATTGGTTTCGCAAACATTCACTACGTGAGCTTTTGTTACGCGACGACAATTAATAAATTCATGAAAAGAATAGCTAAGTGAGTAGGTTCCTTTTGACATAAAATAAAATTACACCTTTACACAGAAGTTGTGATTACTGAAAAACACATAAAAAAACTCTGTTAGTCAAGTACGTGAATCCAAAGACAAAAACAAATTTGATTATCTTTGTTATTGGACGAATGTTCATTGTTCATACGACCCATCGTATACATAATTATTTTGAAGACTTTATTTATTAATATCATTATTGGCGAGATTTTACTACGGTGCCACGCTAGCTCTATCAACAGATTATAAGTAGCAAATGCAAAATAATCTGTTTTAGCAAAAATAAGAAAGATCAAGCTCAGTCTGCGTGTGGATGTTAATCTAAATCAGCGATAAATATTAAAAAACATACATAATTATTATCAAAATAAACTTTTTATAAATCAATGATTTGCAGCTATTACTGCATGATAACTCGAAACGTGGGTAATATTTTACTTCCTGCAACACCAAAACAGCAGTGCCAACCTAAACGCCATTCAATTTAGCCAATATAAAAACCAATAAGAAAAAGCGTTCATGGAAGTAGCTAAAACTAAATAAACTAATTACCTAATTTCAATGGATTAACTAGTTTTATTGTATTGAGTGATTACTAAAACCGCATTTTATTTTCAATTGAAGTCACAACACAGCTCGTTTAGTTTATTTTGTTTTAATAGAGGAAATTGCAACGATGCTAGCGCCACCTCTTTTTTCTAAGAGGAAGTTATAAAAGGGGTCAAAAAATTCTAGCATGTCAATGACCACGAAGGGCAGTGGCAGACGTGCGTGGCTGTGGCCACGGGTTGATTTGATTCTACTATAAGTTTAATTTTTAGTAACGTTGAGTTGATATATTTCTATATTTGAATATATATAGTTATACAAAACTAACCGTATCTTTCAAATATGTAATAATAAAACCAATGAGTCTATCCGGAACGACCGGAACTAATTTAATACGTTCTACCACAGATTGTTTTATTAAATCGTGACCTCTAGAAAACCACGGAACAGAATTTTCTGTTCCGTGTAGAAAACAATAGTGACTACTCTAGACAGAAAACTATGACTACAGTATGCCCAGTGTATTTAGGCAGGCAGCATTATTTGGAACTAAGATGAAAGTAGGTTGTTGGTACAGAACCCGGACGTAAAAACGGCCTATGCCAAGCGGTGTACTGCTTTAGGTTGCTGATGATGATACATGCTACTGTGCATTATCAGGTCTGGGTACGTATCGCTATTAGTAGTCAGCCCGTCGCGCGTCGGCACTTTGTAGGAATAAAGAAAAAAAAAAGATTAAAAACAGGTACGTTTATTTAAACAAAAAAAATACTTTCGGGATTCTGAATTCAACTTAGTATAGGCAAACTTACCTCTAAACGGACATGGACGAACAAAAAAGACTGAACGAACTCAGCAACGACAAAACTGTGTCCCGTCTAAGTTGAATATTTATGTATGAGTGTTGCCGTTTGCGCGCGTAATGGCCGACACTAGGCGTCGGCCGATTAATGTGTGAACGTCTGCGTACAGCCGCCTGTACGTACAGCGAGTTGGCCGACTTGAGTGGCACAGTTTTTTGCTAGCGAGAATCTGTTCAACTTTTTTTGATCGTCCATGTATACCGATAGGTCAGATACCTACTCAGTTCTACCTTCTTTCCGTCCGTCTGATCAAACCAAAATCCAAAACCGTCTGTGGCTGGCTGTGACGGTCTCAAGATCGATCGCGTCCGTCGGCCGGAGCGATTACTGTCTTGACCACAGAGCCTGGAATGTGGTAGTCACCGAGGCGTCTCCGTGCTCTGTGGTCTTCAAGCAAGCAAATTGTTAAACTAAACAGCCTGTTTCATGTACGTATTTTGCACACAGCCGGTCAGAGGTATCATTGTGTCAGTATCATTACGGCCTATATTATTAATATTATTATGTACGGACGCATAAATTAATGGATTAACCCCTTTCTATATGGTATTTAATTTTAGGGGAGCCACCGAATAATTTTTAAATTATTGACTTCCATGCGTCCCGTAATGCGGAGAGCAGTGGTGTCGTAGTGGTAACGGCCGCGACTTAAGAGTTGCAGGTCATAGGTTCGAACCCAGACAGGCGCATTACTTTGTGTAAATTATTTCATCATCACTACTCTCAAAACGGTGAAGGAAAACGTCGTCAGGAAACCGGCATGTCCTAGAACCAAATAGGTATTCGAAGACATGTGACATCTACCAACCCGCACTGGACCCTTATCACGTAGACATGAGTACTAACAGAGATCCCTAATATGCAAAACAAAAACATGTATTGCAGACGGATGTTCACAATGGATCCGAACTGACTCACCGTTGCCGGGTGACGGGTTTGTACATATTGAGTTGGTCTAAATTACGGGTTACAGCGGGTGAGTT
This sequence comes from Brachylomia viminalis, assembly GCA_937001585.2. Classification (NCBI taxonomy): domain Eukaryota; kingdom Metazoa; phylum Arthropoda; class Insecta; order Lepidoptera; family Noctuidae; genus Brachylomia; species Brachylomia viminalis. Next base: position 2,588,010 of record OW443302.2, on the reverse strand, counting down.
TGAAGATTTCGTTTTTATGAGTTTAGGTTTTAAGTCATACTCAAAATATACTGACTAAAGACGAAACAGGTAAGCTTGAAATCGCCAATCCGCCTTGAGCTAGCGTGGTGATTATTGCTCGTGAGGCTCTCTGTATGAGAAGAGGTCTTTGCCTCGCCGCGGGACAATAATTTAAGGCAGGTATTATTGTATTAGTGGTGTTTGTGACAATGTTACATTTTATTTTCTACTTTCATTAGGATACGACCTTTGTAAGAGTTTAAATAATTTGCGGAATACATCTGTCTGCCAAGCTATGTATGTGAAATGAATACCCAACATGTGACTGACATGAAATATCACCACGCAAAGAAAGTAGTTGTTAATTATGAAAGTTATTGTCTATCGTTGCTCCACACAAAATCGGAAATACTTGCAGCACGAATAAAAAAATACTATTTGATACCTAACTAAAAAGTTAATGACATGCAACAATGTGGACGAAGAATGAAAATAACGTCCTTTTATTTATCAACAGATAGGGTTAGAGATTAAAATGATAAACACTACTTTGTATTGCTATCTTCACAACATGTCGCATCTTTATCAAGTAAAATTGCATAAGACTGAGGTTTTTCAGTAGGCAGGAAAGTGCACCTGTATCTCTAGATACAGCTAATAATAGCTAGCAGATAATGCTATCTTGAAACCAAGTGTGACTCAAAAGTTCTAGCTTATTAGCGTTTTAAGATAAGTATCTAGTGAATAATCATATTGTCATATTTATGTCTGTTTTGCAGAAAATGCAACGTATTGGTAACAAAAGAAGGTCGCTTTTTGCGTTTATTTTTTTTATTTCGATGAAAAGGTCTCAATGCAATACCGGGTTTCATTTTGTGATGAAATAGGATGAAACATGTATTTTATCTCAGAAATATAAACATTCTTTCACCAAGTCGGAAATTTGGTACAGGATTGAGTCTGTACCTAACATCATTGTTATTAATTGCTAATTCCATTAGACAAACATTTCATAATGTAAGTGTGCAATAGGCTGGAGAATATGAGGAATCTTCAGAATTTCGTCTTCTTCTTTCTTGTTGGCACAAGCTGCACGAGAACTTAGCTAAGCTAAGCTTATGAAAAAGCATTGTGAAAATATTAGATAGCCAGTTTGGTAACGGAAATCTTTGGAAATGCGAGATTCAATTCTATATCAGCGCTCGTTGAAGGTCTTTTAATGCGAATCACTCAATTGTATTTATCGAATCTATCCATCATACAAAATAATCTAATATGCACACATAATTACCTATGTAAATTAAATTTATCGATATCATTTTCCCTAATTACCCAATCACAGTCTGATATTATATTTAATAAAATAAAAAGCATTAAAATTGCCAGAGAGATCTTTGCCGGTATCCCAAACAACACGATTAAATACCATAATTTCGCTTATCACTTGCACCAAATTCAGACGTTGTACTGCGGCGGTTTGAGTGCGTTCGGTACGCGTGCACCGGTGACCGGCCGGTTGCTAAATACGGCTGCTCTGTGAACTCGGACAGTTGTTAGTTAATACGTAATTTACAATCTGCTATTGAACAGACATTGTTTAGAGAGAAGAAGTTTTGTATGATGATCATTTACATTTAGAGAATTACTAAACTATTTTGTAAGCTCTTGTCTCTGTTTTGTTTTGTTGACTCTGGTTGAGCGTCTTCATCATATTATCTCGTGACGGCTAGATCGATACGAGAGTAACTCGTGTTTATGTGAAATGGCTATCAAGGTTGGTAGCGGGTCGTTCAGGGTGTGCCGCGAATGTACGTACTTGTACTGCTATTGTCGATGATTTTTATTAATGGTAGCTACACGGATTTTAAGACGCCCGAATGATATTGGCAGGGGGCGTTGTTTAGTTGGTAAACATCATTTTCTGAAATTGTCTCAGAAATTGTATTGAAAAAACAAGATGGCGCGGGTGCGGCGTTAGCACAGATTACTGCGTTAGTTCCTGATATGGCCGCGCGCCGAAAGAGCCTTGTAGTGTTGTAAATGTTGTCATTGGTCCCCCAATAGAAAGTTCAGATTTAAAAAACTCAAGCAGGCCGAAATGACTGTTATCCTACTTATATATTAGGTATAATAAGTATTATAAATGTGTTGGTTTGGATATCTGAATGTTTGTTACACAACCATGCCAAATCGGCTGAACGGATTTGGATGGAATTTGGCACACAGATATTTTATAACTTGGATTCACACAGCGGAAAGTTTTTAACCCGATATTCCTACAAAATTAAATCGAGAATTATGCGGGTGAAACCGCGGGGCGCTTCTAGTGTAAAATTAACCTGTAAGTAGCATCTGGTTAGATGAGCAGCCACCGTAAATGTGCTTATTTGAAGGGAACATTTTGATAATTTCGCTGTGCCTCAATTTCTTTGATAAACATCTTTAATGCGCTGAGCAAGTCAGCACGTTTGGTTATCACACATAATCCCCGTCCCGTAAACTCTAATCCATGAACAGAGTTTAATCCTAATTCAAACATAAAAGTAATCTGAGATTGCTTTTTATTGTTGTTTTACTACTGTCCAGGGGTTCTTCATAAATGTCATTAGACGAAAGACCTTGCAACTTGAACTTAAGTCTTCGAGGTTAGCGGGCAGCTTTGAATAGCGTGATATATCTAAGTACCTACTTACCTACAGATTTTTTGATATCCATGCGTATCGTTCATATGACATTGGATTGTCTAAAATATTAACATGGTTATCTATTAGTTACCTAGAATATTATGATAAAGAATGTCCATGGAGTGTCTTGCCTTTCCTCCTTTCTCTCTTCTTCTTCTTCATAGAGATTTTGTTTTGGAACTAGCTTCAACTTTGTAGCTAACTGGCCGACTCCTTGACAACTCAAAAGTGCCTGAAAATGGTTAGGTACATTGAAATAAATGCTTTGAGTTTGAGTTGGGAGAGTGGAAGTAGCCACTACCATAATTATGGTCCATGCAACCTTTGCACCCCTGTGTAATTCAAGACACGCACGTTTCCTTTCAACTTTGGTCCTTGGAGTTGTAGGTAAGTCTACATACGAATAGCCGGCGGTCACAACATTTCATCAGGTGCAATGGGCCCTCGGCGTCGTCGTCGTCTTCGGAGCCATATCCTTAAAATAATACTGACTATTATCTTCTTCTACAACAATTGTACAATACAAGTACGAATACTAGTCATAATACCAAGAGGATGCTCCTACCGAACACTTCGTTTTTTTTTTGTTTTTTTTTTTTTACTTGATTATCCCAAAGCCATATAATTTATTTCAAAGCCATTAAATTTGATCGATCGGCTGGAGTCCTGCTAGACGGACTCTGTGATCCCGGAAGGACGCAACTTTTTTCGGTCACCGTAATGATGTAGGTACAGCGCAAAGTTCAAATTTGCACTTATTATACTTATTACACGTATTATATATTTTTTTCGAAAATATAGTATATGATTGTCTGTTTCGCATTGTACTAGAAACGGTGGCTAACACAATCGACCTTCAATCAGCAAACGATGGCACATGAGTATACACCACAGAACACATAATACTCCTGGCGGAGGTATACACGGGGGCAGGGCGTTCGCGCTCGCTCGTCTTTTTCGACGCCCGGGCACCGAAAACGCACGGAGTTGTCAACATATCGGTATTCCACGGTACTAAAGTTTTTTTAATTCCCTGATTTAAATTTTTGTGAGTACCGCGCCAGTCACGCCTTTTTTTTATTAACTGTTAACAATGCAGGCACATAAATTACCAAAGTGACAGAATTATAATTCTTTAAATAGTTCGTTACATAAATGTGCTCCTATAGTAAAAATTCGTCATTTATTGAATACGAATACATTTATTAGAAATTATTATTAAAAAAAAAAAAAAAAAAAAATTAGTTTACCTCAATAAGCACTGAGCAAATGTATAAAACTTCTAACGAGCACAAGTTCAAAATTGAGGTCACCTTACTGCTGAAACGATCAGACAAAATTTCATACTAACTGCGTAGGTACTGCTAGCAGGACTCGCGGTGGTCTTGTGACAGGACTCGAACTCGTCCTTCCGGAAGCGCTTCCAGCAGGACTCGTCATCGGGCGATCTATCATTAAAAGCAAAAAGTAAGTAAGTAGGAAAAAAGTATTATCTGATAAAAATGACTGGCTCAATAATGCTGGTCCTGCTCCACAACCACAACTAATTGATTAACATTTGAAAATACTGTTGGAGCTGCTGAAGATTGTAAGACTAACTTTGCTTTGTATAAACTCAATCCCCTTTGTATTATACAGGATGGAAATTTTCAGCGGGGCAGTAAGGGGAAGTACCTTATCCATTGCAGCTACACGAAAATGGTCTTAGGAGACTATCCATATTTTTTTATAGAACTTTGATCCCCATTCACAGATTTTCAAAAAAAAATTACCAGTCAGCAAGAAAATAGCCATTTTACACAAAAATATTTTTTTATGCCAATCGATCCTGTTTCTAATACTGATCAAAAACTTCTATGGGACCAACCATCGTTAGAGTACTCAAAAAGTCACAAATTGCAAAAAACTTTTCCCGTACATTTTGTATGAAAATTTTACGCAAAAGCTTTTTTAGTGACGGTTGAGATCTTTTTGCTGACTGAATATAAAGATAAGTTTAAAAACAATTAAAATTTCGAACTTTTGGTGGGGCTACCTGAAAACTGAGGTTTACAAAAAGCAATACGATAGTGTTCAAGAACTTAAAGACTCTAACCACAATTTTGTATGGAATTCATACAAATAAATTGTCAGCAGCCACTAGGTCGGTACATAAAGAAACGAATCAATTTATGTATTAGCCAAAATGGCGGTCACTTCAAGTACTTGATATCGTAGGGCAAGACACAGCAAGATTTTAAATAAGAATAACAATATCATCTAGTTATGTTAGTAAAAAAAGAAAATTAATTCGCCTTCTTTTTGATATGTGTAAAATTCTACGTGATCATTTGTCTTTTATTTATTTTTTTGTATTTTGGTTACACAAATTCTTTACAAAATGTAAGGGAAAAGTTTTTTGCAATTTGTGACTTTTTGAGTACTCCAACGATGGTGGTCCTATAGAACTTTTTGGTCAGTATTAGAAACAGGATCGATTGGCATCAAAAAATGTTTTTGTGTAAAATGGCTATTTTCTTGCTGACTGGTAATTTTTTTTGAAAATCTGTGAATGGGGATCAAAGTTCTATAAAAAAATATGGATAGTCTCCTAAGACCATTTTCGTGTAGCTGCAATGGATAAGGTACTTCCCCTTACTGTCCCGCTGAAAGTTTCCATCCTGTATAATTGCATAGGACAAGTGTGAGTACTATGTACTATCGAGCTACCATTTACCAGATAATGTCTTTCATTGACTTGAATGTGCCCTGGCGGCTGATAGATGTCATGCTCACTCAAATGTCTCGCTGACGGACGGTGGCGCGTGTGTTGGATCATTTAGCTCCCTTCAAAATGGTTGAGCGAATGGTGCTGATCCATGCGTCATGTTCGTGAACGGGCGCTGTCAGTTGGGACTGGACATCTATTAGCCGCCACGGCTTATTTTAATTATTTTATTTAGGGATTGTTTTGTTTAATTTTATATTTGCTGTACTCTGGTCACAACGTGTACGTCTTATTTAAACCGTTCTGACATATACTCGTAATTATACCTAGATATATTCAACATTAATGATGTAACTAATATATGTAACAATATAATTTAAAAGAGTGTCCATGGAGTTTCTTGTCCGTTCTTCTCCATAGGTACCTACTACGCTTTGGAATGGGCAACTAGCTTCATCCTTCTGACTGACCGACCACCTGACGATTCAAAAGTGCCTGTAAATAGTTTAATTGAAATAAATGCTTTGAGTTTGAGTTTGAAAGGCTCTTTTGAACGTCAACATTTATAATTTTATAATATAGTTCAATAATTTTTAAACAAAATTTACAAGAAAATAGAATTGAATATATGTATATCCTTTCTCAAACACACTTATAGTGCACGTCGCGTCGCCGTCGGTGCGCCGCGGCGCCGCGCGCGCCGCTCCGCGCGTCGCTTCCAAATCTCTAGCGCATAGAATAGCACCGAGTAACGACAAATGCCACCATATTATGTGATTTGATAGGCAGTGGCGGTGTTGATCAGTGGTGGCCCAGTGGTAATTGCCGCGACTTACCTACTAGTTGTAGGTCGTGGGTTCGAACCCAGACAGGTGCCTTACTTTGTGTAAATTATTTCATCACCATTGCTCACAAAATGGTGAAGGAAAACATCGTGAGGAAACAGGAACCGGCATGTCCTAGAACCAAAAATTCGAACACATGTCACATCTACCAACCCGCATTAGGCCCGCGTGGTGGATTATGGCCCATTACTTCTTACTGAGAGGAGACCTGTGTCCCAGCAGTGGGATCATTATAGGCTGATTATGCTTCTCACGGGAGGAGGTTTGAGTACGTGAAATCAAAGCAAACACTACTGCTTTACAATTAATATCTAAAAAAAAACTGTTAAAAACCAACAAAGTAAGTAATTTAATATGTCTGCACAAATATAATGTTTTCAAGATTAATAATTAGGTACCTACCTACTTAATTAAATAAATTCCTTTGTTGAGGAAAAAATATGAAATCTAATATTAATAATAATAATTTATTCAAAAATATAAGGACTAACGTTAAATACAGTTTTTCTTAAATCTATGTCAAGTTCACCTATGATTTGTGCCTGAACTAGGTAATCCTGTGTTTCAGGCGATTGGAGGTAACATTAATTGATTAAATAATCACATAATTATCATATATATCTTATTGGTACCTACTTATCATGTAAAAAGGTGTATAAAATTATATAATATGAACAATATTTATTTTAACACAAGTAATAACTTCTCTGTATCTTCATAGGACATAGTTTGAAGAGCCTCCATAAGGATTTTCTTGCAGTTACTATGATTTAAGGAGTAGATGTTTTCTTTATCATTTAGCCTATTATAGAGTAGCGGTCCGAGGTACATATAAAATTTGGCTGTGAAAGCATGTTTTGTACTTTTTTGAGGGCAAACTATATCTTTCCGTCTCCTTTTTGTTAATTCAGTGCTGTATGGAAGCGCTGCGTGTTGTTTTAGTACAGTGCTCATTATGAATAACTGTCGAACTGTAAGTACTTTACAAGCTTTGTACAGTATGTTAGTGGGGAAAAGAAAAGGTAATTAAGGTAAAGGTATTAGCTGAGGTATGTCATTAACGCGCTAATTACGAATAATTTAATGTACCTATGTACATATTAAACCCACATTCATTGAACAAATAAATACCTACATGAAACTGAATTCAAAGAACATTCTAGACAGTATTCGTTTACTTAAACTAGTTTTGACTAACTAAGTACTTATGTCTACATTATTTCGCCAAACTTGGTATTTTACACGAGTTTCTTAGTTATTTTGGCGAAGGTCTTACATAATTTGAACAACATTATTAACGCACGATTTATCTTATTCCAAATCAAAGTTCGCTATGAAAGTCCTGAAAAAAGTTCCGTACCTTGTGATTGTAGATAATGTCTCAAGGTTGTCTTCGTTGATTATTCAATTTGATTCCATTAAAAAAGGGACAGAAATATCTGTCTGTTGTTGAATGTTAACATTGTCTTTTCAGTCGGGTCTTTTACGCCCACCGAATAATGTTTTTTTTTTGTTCGCGGCTGTGGTTAGCTATAAAAACCGCAAAACTGATTGGGTATTGTTTCAATTGTGACCTAATTTTCTGTACCTATCGTTGTGAGTAGGTATTATTGTGGTATTATATAGGTAAATAGTAATAAGAACGTGGTCTGATGTATGTTTATTATGTAAGTAAGTACCTATGTAGGTAATTCGAGAGTCGTCGATACATACTAAGTTAAAGTTTGTAAGTTCCAAGAGAGGCATGCAGGACCGGAAAAAAAGGACCTTCGAAATCGTATTAGATATATATTTTTGGTTAAACCTACTAGACTTCAAATCAAATCAAAATCAAAGCATTTATTGTTTGCAAACATTGGTATTACGTAATTCGTATCTGCTGTTTCATTGCAAACATGAGTCGTGGTTTAATGCTCTAAGTACGAAACAGTCAAAAATAACACAGAGTTATAGTCACTAGAAGCATTGTAGCAGATAAAAGACTTATGTTTTTTCCTTACCGTTTGCTTTGTCTCTATTTATCTATTGCTATATTCACCTAGTTACAGCGACCTAGCTTACAATGTGCACTACAGCAAGTCGAACTGTAATAAAAGTGAAAGTATTGGACTTAATACTATTTTTATGTTCTTTATTGAGGCACTGCTCTCTGTTACGAATAGAGGAAGTTATTCCGTAGGTACATACAATACCATTTCATTTCTCACATAATTTTATTGTTTGGCTGAAAATTTAACAAAGCTAGAAAGTCTTATGGATAGCTATGTGACCTGTGGATTACACTCCATTCCTCCAACGATGCTAACACATGACAGTTTGTGCTAGGAGTGGCGTCATTATAGTGCCACGGGCATATCGAACTAACGATCACTCGTTCGCCAGTTCTTCGTCAAACCATTGCCATTTTTTTAATACCAAGCCAATACTGTTGCTCGTTTTCTTGACAAAATCTCAAACGGAAGCCCTCTGAAACATAATGACATAATGATCCAATAAACTTGATGAGCCATTGTACTTAATTGACGTACAGACATTACTTGTTTGCGACACCCTCGGGCCAATTGAGTAGCCTTTCCCATAATATTCTTGTGAAAACCATAGGATACCTACGTACAAACTTAGTAATAAATGCAATACTTAGTAAGTACCTATTAGGTATTGATACCTGGAAGTATTTATTTCCTTATAAAAACTATTCAAGGTATTTACGAGTTCTCTCGTTCTCTTTGTTGTTAAGTATTCATACCTATTATAAAGTGTGGCAATTGTAGGTGGTTATGTTGGTTGGCATATATATTTATTGTTTGTTGAGTTTAAACTTTTAAGACAGCGAACGTAAAGTAAAATGTAGGGCAACTCTACTAAATGCACAATTTTAAATCAATTTCCTGCCTGGAAAAATATGACTACATCTGCTACTGCTGTGTATCCCGTCGTACAGTTGAATGCAAGGAATAAGGCATTCTGAGCTGAACTATCCAAATAAGTAGTTCTTGTTATTTGGAAAAAAAAATACAGTTGACACCTTATTCTTTGCGGCCGCTGACTTATATCAGAAACATCATACACGTAACAGATCAAAACAAGTGAAAGAACAAGATTCAAAACAATCAAGATTGTTTAAAATTGACACCAAAGATAACCAAAACACATTTCAATATTCACTACTCAAATTCAAAGCATTTATTTCAAATAAACCAATTACAGGCACTTTTGAATTGTCAAGGGGTCGGTCAGTCAGAAAGATGAAGCTAGTTGCCCATTCCAAAGCGTAGTAGGTACCTATGGAGAAGAACGGGCATGAAACTCCATGGACACTCTTTTAAATCAAAATATTGTTACAAAAAAGTGGTTACATCATTCATGTTGAAATTATACATGTGAGAACGATGTAGAAAGACGTGCACGTTAAAAGCGTCCGTAATAAAAATATAAAAACAATTCAGGAATTAAAATAAGAAGTGGCAGCTAAGAAATGACCAGTGCCTACTGACGGCGCCCGTTCACGAAGATGATGACTACATCATACAACATACAAAAGGCGAAACCGCGAGGTGCCAAGTTATTAAACAAAAGTTGCGTCGGCCAGTGCGTTAGGTGCACGCGCTCGGCCACTCACCTTTGTACCTACTTACTACATTATTGAGGAGTATCTAATTTAACTAAGTAATTAAGTAGTAGTTTCTCGGGAGGACAAAAGTTAGAATTCTAATAGAAGTATCTAATTTATCTTTTAAGCACTTCGTGACTGACTAAACCACACAAAGGAAAGTCTGAAACGCTGGAAATTACCATACATATAAAAAAAGAGCCGTGGTGTATGGAGCTCCGATTTCCTATTTGATCATCTGCCTATCATCCTTTCTGCCTTTTCCAAACTTTCAGTCTAACCGGATGCAGCTGAATAACAGTATTTTAAATGGAGCGACTGCCTATCTGACCTCCACAACCCAGTTACGCTACCCAATAACCCTTGGTAAGGCTTTCGGGCTTCAACGATTGTTTTTACAGAAAAGCTCATCGGGAAGACACCTACTAAAGACAGAAAAAAACGGTTCAGCTAGTATTTTTTTTAGGACTGGAGAGTTATTCGGGAAATCGATCAGAGATTCGGGCTTCAGCTCGTGTGTCTTCTATAACACTCACGCTTCCATCTTAAAACATCATTCTTTCGTGTTTTTTACCCATCCTACCAAGCCGTTTCCAACAGATTCAGTATAATCAAAATCACCTTATTTTACTGCTTTGATAATTTCAGATGATAATGCGCCAGCGTTGTTATATTTAGCCCTGTATTATATTATATCTTTCCTACCCATTCAATATGAAAACCACTTTATTTTGCCTCCACAATTTGATGGTTACACAACCGTGCGGTAACTTTGAAGTTATAATTAGCCATATATTTGTCGACATCTACCTACCGAAGTTCAAGAATCAGTTCAGTTGAATATAAGCAAACTACGCACTCTTCTACAAACCAAACTGACGATGAATACAGTTATGCAAACAATGTCGTACTTGAGAGAGCCATATTTATCCTGTGAGAGAGCTGTTGCGACCACGTCCAGTGCATTTAGTGCAAACGCACTCGGCCAATGGCCTTTATTATTTGTATTTATTTTTATTGAGAGTAAGGACTTATTGTTAAGACTTTTAAGTTTACTTGTAGAACCGTCTTTGTCTTTTCGTGAATTAAATGATTAAGTTTCACTATGCGCCGAATGTTTCGGCGTAGAGAACCTCTGCCAGTATGACGTGTCCTCCCACCGCACCCGGGCGCTCCGCTAAAGAAGAGCTTGATAGCGTTCGGCGCGCCTGTGCTGAGGATGGCCACCTTGCCAGTAAACAACTCATCTCCCGAGACCAAGAACTCGTGGAAACCTTAGACCAGAAATATTCTGGAGCGCCCCTCCGTATGCTGCTATGGATCCTAACATTTGGTTATAGATGATAAATGTCAGACAAACACAACTATCTTCCCCAAACGAAGGCTAAAACGGTTTGGTAAAGATTCTTGTGACGTCACAACTTGTAGGCTATCTCTCTTGGCTAAAATAGCAGCGCCTGCTACCTGTCTTACGGTTTATAATATAGATATTATGAGTGTTTTGCTCAGGTAGACTATCGCCAGACATGATGTAACTACGAGTATGTAGTTTGGACCCCGATAAAACTGCTACCGTTATCGTCAGTACTAAAATGTTACAGTTTCAGTCCTTTCAGGTTTCACACCAAAAGATACATAAAGAGATGATGTATCATTGTCCGTCGCGGATATTATGAAATAACATAAAACGTTGTGGTTGCCACAGAGTCTTTGTCGTTAAACAAGCCGGTTGCTTCGAGCCGAGTGCGTTCGGTGCGAGTGCACTGAGGTGTACCAAGTCGAACGGTCACCTTTGTACCTATATGTATAGTTGCGCAATAGGTGTTGAGCTAAGGGACTAGTTAAATGACCGTAGGTACAAGTTGAGGTTGGTAGAGAATATTTTAGATTTACTTAAAGGTATTTAAAGACGCTATTTCAGACTCAAAGTAAGTTATTTTGTATAGGTTTGGATTTCGTTTGTTCTTTCGAACAGGATGCTGCGATCAAGTGTAGTAGATGCTGGAGAGTTAACAGATTATGCTACCAGGAAACTCAGTCTCTGCAAGGAATTATAATAGCAACATTAATAAGTATCAGCGAATGGCAATAATGTTTACAAGGAAGTATTAACATTCAAATTATAAAAAAACTGACTCTAGATATTTTTTGACTGTTTAAAAACTCTAATCCTGAGGAGCAATTCTCGTAACTTTAAGAACGTTCGCAGTCTAATCTCAGTGTCAGTATGTGAAAAATACCTCTAAGTTCCCTACATATTTGACAAATTTTGACATTGATTGTCGCTGAGATGAGATTGCGACTAGATTTCGAACGTTTTTAATTACGGGAATTGGCCTTCAGAACAAAACTACATTCGAGTCAATAGTTTAGTTTAATAAAAATTAAACACATGAAAATTACTATGAAAATTACAGTTTCAAAACGATATTCATATCAGAGCATCTTTTTAAAATCTATGCATGTAATAAAATAATAACGAAGAATTTTTGTCTGTTTGTCAGGATGTATTTTCCGGATTGGCGCGAAAACAGCATAATGGATTTGCATGAAATTTGGCATATCGATAGTTTAGAACCTGGATTAACACATAAACTTTCAATCCCTGCTGTCCGTTCCCGTGGGACATTTTCCGACACCCACGCAGGTGAAGCCCCGAGCAAAAGCTAGTGCAAGATAAAACTGTGAAAGGAAGCATCCGAAGGCCTCATATGCATGCGCTACCTGTTGACATTCTTGATCATAATTTTAAAACCGGAAAAATACTTAAGTTATTTGTGGAACAAAAATGATGCTATGTTAATCTGAGTGCACATTGAGTGCACGCGCACTGAACTGTCTGACCGCTATGATAATATTTTAATTCATTCATACTTGGAACCAACTAATCAGTTGGTATGACTAAACACATCCTGTAATACTAGTTAGAAAAACCCTCGATCATTTCAATCAAAGGCATTAACCACGATGGTCATCTGTTTAAATAAGAAACTAAGAGATAACTTGGAACTGAGCTCATAGTTTTCCATGGAAGTCCTACTAACATTATATCAGCTATCAATATTACTTCGTAGCAGAAAATCTTCAAGTCTAAGTCGATTTCTCGGAAAATTCTAAGAGGATTTCTCGAAAGCAGCTGGGGGCTTGGAAAAATAAGGACCCTCTCGCCTCCCATGCTATCGGCACTGTCATTGGTTAATTTAGAGTGACAGTACATTTCTACTTCTACCTGCCACTACTTTGCTTACTAGTTTCTTCACACCATATTCATTTGCATTCAATGGTTAAAAGTACTGACGTATATAACATAAATTATAATGAACATAGCAGAGTAATTTACTAGCAAAAAACAAACTGGCAACCTACATTTTGTTGAATCAAGTGCATTTCAAGTGCAAGTGTACCGAGGTGGACTCGTCTCTTTGTTCTAAATGAACAAATAACATAGTAATTAATTTGCATCGTTCAGTTAATTATTCTTGTGGCTAAGTAATAACAGCCGCACGGGTGGATCGATCAGGTTAAGCTACGCTTGCCGCAGTTGGTCCGTGGATGGGTCCATCTTGGAACCATCTTTAACCCCTCCGTGCCTCTGAAAGCACTGGGTGTCATTCGTAGATCTTTGACAGTCAGTCTTTGTCAGTCATTACGGATCGTCAGAAGCCCGAAAGTCTGACCACCAGTCTTACCAAGGGGTATCGTATTATCCAGTAACTGGGTTGTGGAGGTCAGATAGGCAGTCGCTCCATGTAAAATACTGGTATTCAGCTGCATCCGGTTAGACTGGAAGCCGACCCCAACATAGTTGGGAAAAGGCTACGCAGATGATAAATAAATAAATGATGAGATAATTTTGTCAATTAATGATACATAAATGATAAATGATTTTATTTCTTTAAGTAGGTTTGTACAAACACTTTTACACGTCTATTAATTTTTTAAACTAGATGAGGTAGGCGTTTCCTATCTGACTACTCTGAGAAGAAAGGCTGAAACAAACTCAGAGGTCACAGTCTCTTTTAAAGTCCAGACAGAATCTTGGTCAGATCTTATGAAGGCTATGTAGATCGGTGTCTGAAATGGTATTTTGAGGAAAGAACCACACAGACTGAGTGGACCTGTCCAGTCAGTGCACGCAACTGTCAGTAACCGTGCAGCTCAACTCAGAACTGAAGGACCTCAACGATTCGACGAACAATACCAAAGAAAGGACATTTGTGTACGCCGCATAAGTTACTCAAGCTGCCAGAAAATTATTACACTATGAGAGAAAAATACAAAAAAAGCAATGACAGACATAGTTCTCATAATAATGGAGGACTGTGTGCAAATCCCAGATTCTAGACTCTGAAAGAAGTTCAAGGTGGATCTCGATTTATAACTAGTTGGAGGAAAGGTTAATATTGTGTAATCTGTCCGTGTTCTTGAATTAAGATGTGTTCGTTCGAGTTCGAAAACAAGTATGGGCCATAGTCGATAGTGTTATAAGTAGTTTGTTTGCGACTCTAGCTTCGTAGAAGACGGAAAATATAAAACGTAACTATGTTACGTTACGACTGCTCGTAATCCATTCCAAAGATATCGATTAGGTAAAAAGCCAGTAGGCCAATTCTCGTACTTAAAAAACGTTCAAATTCAAGTCGCAATCTCATCTCAGCGTCAATCAATGTCAAAAACCTGTCAAAAATGTATGTAAATTGATTATAATTTTGACAGATTGAGACTGAGATTAGAATGCGAATGGTCTTAAAAATACGGGAATTGCCCCTCAGATGTTGGAGTAAGGAAGGCTAAAGGCCAACAAATTGAAAAATGTTGCGACAAAAAGGCATGAAAGCGAGCTTTGTCGCTCCAGACTTCTCACGCACTCCATTTTCGTCGTAATGATATAATAAAAATAAAAAAAGATTTTTGTCTTTCTTTTTATTTTCTCTAGCATTTTACCATTTCGGGATCAGGTTAGTGAATTAAAAAATAAGGTTTCGATCTCTAACATAATAAGCTAGGCTTCTAAATATGGAGTTTGATTCTGCATTTCCATAATATTTCGTATTCAGAATCACTAGCATCGTACGTGTTAATAAATATAACATTTATGAATATTTTAATGATAAATAAAATGAATAATTAAAAATTAATACCAAAAATAATAAATAGAATCAAATTCAAAGTAGGTATATTAGAAAAACATTTATAATCTACTCTTTAAAATAATAACGTATTATTAGCTCTCTTCCTCTATCCTATCTTGCTGTGCCCGACAGGGTCCACAATGATTCAAAATTATGTATATTTTATAATGTACACACGGCTACAGATCAAGCTATACATTCCAGTATAAGCTGATCTCGCATTGTATAAGATTTCCTTACAATGAGAGGTCATTGTAAATTGGAAATGTATACCTTGATGTGTAGCCGTCTGTACCTACCACCTAAGTTCACATTGTGGAATGCAAATAAATATATTGAGTATTGAGTGTATTATCATTCAATATATAATAAATTAAATTCAGACGACGTTTTATAATTTTATCTCAAACTCGTATCTAATGCCTACTCAAATGTCCTTTCTTTGGTATTGTTCGTCGAATCGTTGAGCTCCTTAAGTTCTGAGTTGAGCTGCACGATTGCTGACAATTGCGTGCACTGACTGGACAGGTCCACTCAATCTGTGTGGTTCTTTCCTCAAAAGACCATTTCAGACACCGATCTACATAGCCTTCACATGGTCTGACCAAGATTCTGTCTGGACTTTAAAAGAGACTGTGACCTCTGAGTTTGTTTCGGCCTTTCTTCTCAGAGTAGTCAGATAGGAAACGCCGACCTCATCTAGTTTAAAAAAAAATATGATTGACGTGTAAAAGTGTTTGTAAAAACCTACTTACAGAAATAAAGTCATTTATCAATGACTAACACCGCTTTCCTGTGTTATGATATGAGTAACAAAAAAACAGCATGAATTTGTTCGAGAGTGTTCAATCGTCAATGAACAAAGTCCTCTCGTTTAGCCGAGTGCATTTTAAGTGCATGTGCACTGGACCGGCCGATTACCTTTGCACTCAATTAAAGTGCGTAACGGTAGATGCATGCAATGATCACTCTGAGTGCTGTTGTGCAAATCATTGTATGTGGTAGTTTGATGTTGATTAGTTAGGTACTTATAATGTAGTGGTACAACTATTACATTTTATTATTGACATATCAACTAAAGAATCTAGCCATATATTCTAAAGTAAACGTTGCCTTGCCTATTAGGGTTACACACTGTGGCATGACTTGGTTTCCGTACCTACGTAATTTTTGGGGGACAGCTGAAACTCTGCGCTGTGCTGTGGGTCCCCCATAGCACAGCATCAATTCATGCTGCGTGGGAAGGCTTCTTGTCACATTCACGACATACATGTAGTCGCCGACTACTTGTTGTCGTGCTTTTAATTATAAATATTAGTTTGTTTTTACTAAGTAGGTATTCGAGGTAACATGTCTTTTTATATGCACGTGAATCTGTGAGAACAAAACTTTTTCTTTTTTATTTATTCAAACAGCCCGTCAACTAAATCTGGGGCGTTGTTGCGGAAACTCCTTCCTTTGTGCAGCATTACATTAAACACATATTCACATTATTATTTGAATAATTATTCTACCTATATCATTTTTATTATTCTTTAAATTTCATGTTTTTGGCTACTGTGTTAGGCTGTAGGTACTATTAGCTGCGACTTAGTCAGTTACGAGTAGGTGTACGAGTTGTAACAACTCGAATATTATGTTCAATTAATAAAAGTAGTTGAAAATGAAACAATATTACTCACTGTGAGTTGCAGGAAGTTCACTCCGTAATCATGAAATCCGTAGGTAGTTTCGGCTGAAGTTACGGGGATTCTAACACCAGGACATAAGATTAGTTCGGGACCCGACCTAAGAATGAATTTTAACACAGTTTGTGTTGTACTTCCGATCTGTTTTTGCCCGTCTGAAAAAGTTAATGAACCGGGTGTAGGGTTCACTCTCAAGTTTCAAACTACTTTCAAACAGGCCTGTATCTTCGTTGGCGGACTAAGAGAGTAGGCCCCCAGAACCGCTGTGCAAATTATAAATATCGGTTAACGTTATTCCACACGGACCGACTACATTTACCAACCAGCTGACCTCAGTGACTTCCAGTGGACCGCAGCTCGCAGGACCGCGACGCATCCCAATTAGTGAGGAATACTGAAACGTTAACGTTCAACTGACCTTGAACTTTCTGCTCTTATGAGCAGAACTGTTTTTGTGGTAACACATGGTAAGACCTAGGTACATCTAGGTACTCGCTAAGCCAAGGTGAGCCTTCATGGCTTTTAAACCGTGGAACAGAAGGCCATTTGCTTAATACGGTACAAAAACATCTACGCGGATAGGTGATTTTTTTTACACATTCACCGAATAAATAGTCTCATAGAAGATCAATGTGTTTTCGTAATCAGATACCGTACTTACCTTCTTGTTATTTTAGATACTCCAATCTATGCACTAGCCCCTTGTGTGTTACTATTCTTGTAGTACCCAATAAAGGCTCCGGCAGACAGGCGCGACGCGACAGCCAGACGTGCGACGACGCGACTCTCGTAGAACAATTTCCATAAACTTTTCATAAAAATCGTTTTACTATTACTAGAGTTGCTTGCGTCGCGCTCGCGCTGTCGCGTCGTGCTTATTCGAGGGAGCCTTAAATGATTTATCTATCTTGATAGGTCAGAATCCCTGTGATCATCTTCGCGCAAAAATATTATCTAACAACAAAAAATATGCAGCACCTCAAAAGATAAACCAGCAATTAACTCTACTTCATCCCAAGTACACGTGTTTAGGTGCACGTGTACTTAAAGTACGCTTAACTTTGTACTGAATATCGCGTCACGGTATAGTGACCATGATTGCCCGAGACCCGCGACTTGACAACACGGTTCCTTTATGTTAGTTTTGTTTTAGTACGGCTCGTTAAAAGTCAAGGCGTAAAATTGTCGACAGTGAAGTAGTTTTTTTCTCTCTTTTGGATTGCGTTAACGGAGATGGGATTTTGTAAGTGTGAATTTATTGACGCCATCTTTGTGTTCATCAGTATTTACCTACATTTGCGTTTTGCAATAATCGTGTACCTACGTGATATATTTCAGTTTTGTCTATGAGGTGGCCAAGTACTTGCGACGCGTCTCGTATTCCAGGTTGTCTATAGCTGGTGGTGATCTCCTTACTTATAAATGATTGGCTTATGTTTGCCAACGAATAATTACAGAATAAGAAAAACCGGCCAAGAGCGTGTCGGGCCACGCTCAGTGTAGGGTTCCGTAGTTTCCCGTCCGTCACAATAAGTGTTCCCACTTATGAGTTTAAAGGTGGGTATCGATACTATCCATTATGTTCGCGATCCAGCAGCGCTCCGCGCTCCTGCAACAGCTCCCGGTAGTGGGTACGTGCGCGAACACGGAGCGTGCAATATTGCACGCTCCGCGGCAGTCGTTCCGACTCGTGACGGTTTTTAGCGCGAACACAAAGGGGAGCGCAGTGTGTCAAAGGGGAGCGCATGTAAAGGGCGCGCGACAGATCCATTGGATCAGTTGCAGGAGCGCGGAGCGCTGCTGGAGCATGAACATAGTGGTAACCCAACTTAAAAAGGCTATTTGTTACGGAACTCTAATAATTACGGAACACTAAAAACGGGCCCACAAAGGACGGTGATAACTAAAAAAAGAGTTATAGATTCCAACCACACATGGAAAGTTCGAGAAAATGTTGTCTATTTGAGTCCCACCACGAGTAGTGGGTAGGGGTTGTAACATGGAGTGATAACCAGCGTCATTTAGTAATTTAAATACTGCAGTATGGCTGTTACTAAGGTAGTCTTCGTTAAAATCTCCAAATATAATGCAAGAACTATTATGCGACAATAAATTATTTATAAAACCCACTGCGACGCTGTTGGGGCATTTGCATGATCTATATAAGGCTACTATTTTCACATTATTTACTTCAAAAGATACTGCTTCACAGTGCTCAGTTCCGGAAATTTCACTGTAAGATCGTGGGTTGGAATATTCTAGATTATGTTTGATCATTGAAGATACACCAAAGCCGGGGTGTTAAAAAAAAAATACGGGCAAATGAAACTTGACCTCTGGATTGTATAGGCGCTCATACGATTCAGGGACCAAATTATATTGGTTAACTGCAGTTTCCATCTGTTGTTTCCATCCAAGTTCAAAATAATTTTCCTAGAAAGTCCTTATAAAGTTCTACTTTTCAGATTTTTTTCGTATTTTCTAAACTTATGGTTCAAAAGTTAGAGGGGGGGGGGACGCTTTGTTTTTTACTTTTGGAGCGATTATTTCCGAAATTATTGACATTATCAAAAAATGATTTTAGTAAACCCCTATTCATTTTTAAATACCTTTCCAACAATATATCACACATTAGGGTTAAAATTAAAAAAAAAAACACTTCCCACTTTACATATAGGGGGGCTACCCTAATAAAACATTTTTTTCCAATTTTTATTTTAGCACTTTGTCGGCGTGATTGATACACATATTGGTCCCAAATTTCAGCTTTCTAGTGCTAACGGTCACAGAGATTAAGCGAGGACGGACAGACGGACAGACAGACAGACATGGCGAAACTATAAGGGTTCCTAGTTGACTACGGAACCCTAAAAAAGAAACGGTGAGATAGCTTATTGCATTCTACAATAGTTTAGAGTTCCGTATAATTTTCCACAAGTATCTAACTAAACTAACTAAATGTAAGCGGGCACGCCCTTTATGCCTTAAGGAATTTACTATGTATTAAGGTCTGTTTACGTTTTTGTTTTTTTTTTTTATTTCTGCTTGACGATAGTTTTCAATATTGGCGTGTGCTAGCTGACATATGGCAAATAATTTTATTTAATGTTTTGTGTTTCGTAATGTTAATCACTTACTACTGTATAGAATCCAGTTCTTCTAACTGAGCAGACAGCAGTGCTGCTGGGGAGTTTGTTGCACCACTTCTTCTTCCCAGCTAAAGCACTAGGAAGTGGTGAAAGTTTTGGGGGACTGTCTTATGTCATTTTGACGTTCAAAAAGTTCAAAAAGTGCTGACCCTCAGCCTAGTTTGAATAAATGAATTTTGATTTTAACTTAAACCCGATTGTAATTGCGGCGTCGCGTCTCTATGATTAAGTATCTTGTTTTGGCTTATCGTAGTTGGGTCCAGGGTAATGGTATATAACCTGGACCGAGGAAACATTTCATTACAAGTACTGTTGTACATACAACGAAGGGACTACCGGTATATTCAGCTTGGGTCAACTTCCGCCACATTTCCGCAACCCTACTGGCATTTAGGCTTTCACACTGTGTTGTGTGTCTTCATCAGGTATATTCTGAACACAAAATGTTTCTTCGTTAAAATCAAAATGACAAGAACGTTGAATTAAGATTTTAGAAAGCAATCGAGAATTCTTACTAAGATTCTATTAGAATCCGTCCGAAAGTAGTTGAACCGTCAAAACAGGTCTCAAATTCCATTTATAGGACGGGCAAATACTTATCGGGAGTAAGGGCAACTGTCAAATCGTCTTGTCATTCATTCTTAGTTTGGGCCCCGAACTAATCATTTGTTCGTAAGTGATACGGAGTGGCAAATGCCCGTAACTTCAGCCGAAACGTCGGAATTCGTGGTTAGGTAGTAGACCCTCGAATCATTACAATTTGTAGAAAAACACCAGACCGTTTGGTGTTTTTTGGTGTGTTTATACTTAAATAAGTAGGTATTTTAATCGTTTCAGAAAATACTTGATTCGTATCCAATAAATCCTTTTTGCACAACTACCTTAGTTGTAATGCTTTGGTTTTATTAATTTCTGTTGCGCAGAACAATAACAAAATCATTTAATTCGGAATATATTTGTATGCTCTCTATGCACATCTATTAGCATTATTGTTAAAGCTCACAACATTTGCGTCATTCTCGTGAATGTGTTAGATATTATGACGTTCATAGTTATTGTACTAGAATTATTGCAACTCAACCACCATGACCCTAGAGGTGAAGACAACAGATGTAAATCTATATCGCACAAACACACACAAACAAACTAAATTATCTTATTGATATAATGGGAAAGCTTATGATGGTGAGATTTTTATAGGTACCTAGAATGGAATGAGGTAAGTATAGAACTTTATATTATTATCATCCTCTTATTCATTTAACGCTAAAATGAGGATACATTAACACATATAATTATTAGCGTATAGCTTATTATTGGCTTCATATTCCCTAAACGATTAAATCAAGAATGCTGGCAAACATGCAGCAATAATATCATAAATAATCATAATCATTTTGCTTTTATCGATTCGTGGTTGCGTTCACAGACAAAAATCAAAAATCCTAATCATAATTATTTACTCAACCAAGCCTTTCAAATACACTTACTTAATTATGGGTATCTAGAAAATAGAAATAGAAAATATTTTACTGACCAGGTAAGCAGGTTCACAGGTTAACAGCAAGTTGAGACGACATGAGGAGCTAAAATATTTCCTGCAGCTAGGTTATACTATATCATTTGCCAGTGAATCCCAAACTAGACAGTTATCTGTATCTTGGGGCTAGGGGTACAAATTCTAGAGATCTACAGCTATTGATAATACTGAACCTAATCTAAATGCGCGTTGGATTGATGATTTCCTCAAAGTCGCACGGACGCACCAGCGGGGTAATTGCTCAACACACTAACAGTAGAAATGGCTTTCATTTTGACAGTTCAACAACATTCATTGCGTTATTTACATTGTTGAGCAGACAAATTTTTCGAACATATGAAGCAATGGATTAGCAATATCCTTCAAAATTATTCAGATTGTCATCGATAGTGTGTTACGCAATTAGGGTGCTGGGTGCGGGACGTACGGAACCGTGAAGTATGGTAAAATGAAGGACCTATACCCAGTAGGTGATTCCGGGAAATGATGGTGATGGTATAACTGAACCTACAATCTGAAACTTCCCGTGAGCCAAGGGCTGGCCTTTACCTTGGCCAGAGGCTTATCATTGCCATACAACGTGGCAATGCCACTAGTCTCTTGGGTACATTACCAGTCAACAGCGATGCGGAGGAATTTTTCGACGTCATATTTTGATTTGTTATCTAATAGTTTTAGTTAGTATAGGTTATCTACTGTTATATTTTTTTAAATTTTTTTTTTGACGTGATAACGTCTTATAAATCGATGAACACCGGCTGCATGCACGAAAAAGTGTAACGTTCCGTAACGTTTCTGGTCAAACACGCACTTATCGATGCGATGTTAAGACTGACGCCGTAGGTATTTAGGCGTTCGAGTACTAGTTCTAACTGGCGGCGGCAGCGGTGTTCTTCCTTATTTCTCGAGTGTACGAGCAGCAGTGCGATTCTGTAACCTTCTCATCGTGAAAACTTAAGTGAAGTGAGCGTGGAGTGAGCTGTCAGTGTCATCCCACTGATGCTAGGGATTGACCAACGTTACATTTGCAATCGTGGAGTTGGTATGCGAAATCTTGGATTCGTGGAATGGGGAATCGGTCGGGAACGGTGACGGCGTTGAGTCTTCTGTAATCGCCACATACTCGAAGTGATCCGTCTTTCTTCTTCACGATGTGAAGTGGACTTGCCCACGGACTGTTTAACGGCTTGCATATTCCCATCTAGATCATGGCTCGAATTCGAGTTTTGCCGCCTTATATTTGTTAGGCGGTAGAGGGCGTGGCCGTGAGTAGATCGGCGGCCCAGTTGTCTCGATGTGATTTGTGACGTCATGCTTGGCTGGTGACTGTGTCACTACACCGTCAAGGATGTCTGGTACACCGGTGTACCGGCAACTACAGTTGATTTTGTACTTTATTACTTTATTTCAAATATTTTTAAGGTTCTATATCGTTTCTGAACGATTGATCCCTGGGAATGATTATATTCTTCAATCATAGATAAAAATATAACTCCCAACATTATGAAAACCGAGTTGGAAGTGTTGGAACGCGCCTTTTGAAATCGTGAAAAAACAACGGCCGTGTTGAATGTACCACGCTACTAATATTGTGTTTTATAAGAAAAAATCTGTGGTTTTGTATGGTAAGGAGATGAATATCCATTATATAAGTGTACAATAGACCTTTGTAGGTAGTTGTTGGCATGAAACAATATTATAAAACTGGTTTTTCGAGCAAACAATCTTTACATAGTATCAAATTCGCCGTTAGCATTTTTGTTGTATCAATTCTGACGATTTTGCAATGAATTAGTACCTTTGTGATGTTATTTATAACGCAAAAACTACTGGTAATTCATAATTTTAATAATTTTTTTTAATGACAGCACCGCGCCGTAGGAAGTTTGAGTTGGAATATTAAGGAAATATTGTATGTGAGACTTATAAAAAAAATCTAATTCTATTATTTGTCTATTCATGTTATTATTACCATTTTTTTTTATAAATTGATCCATTAACTTTGCCAGAAATCAACATAATACATTCATTCATTCATTTATTTTTCAGATAATTAAAATCCATATCTTGTAAGTATATATTAGCAACAATATTAGCTTACAATTATATTAGTATTTTTAGTACTTATCTTTAAGCAGACTACTATACATATAAAACCATTCACTACCCTCACCCAGTGTGTTTGAATGGGGCAGTCAAAACGAGCAGCAATGACTTTCAGAATGCCATTTTTAGCAGAGATGTTACGGAAGTCGTTTTATCGGAACCGGAATCGGAATCGGAGGTTTTAAATTTCATTGATCGGAATCGGAACCGTTATCGGAACCGAAACCGGAACCGGGACGGAAATAGAAGAAAGACGTGTTAAGGGAAGGCTTAATGAAACAATAGAAATATAATTCAGTATCTTTAATATTAATCTCTAATCTCTATAATCAGAATCTTTATTAATTCAAATATTAGCGATAATATAATAATAATAATAATGTAATCATCATAAACTTAATTTAAATCAAATTCAGTGATTCTAAAACTGGTAAATTATACTTAATAAACTGTAATTTTGCAGCTTTATCTCCATCCAATCTATTTCGTAACAGATCATAAATAAGGCCAGCGCCACTAAAAAGTACTTGCCACTGAGCCTGGTGGACATGACAAATATTGGCGGACAATCGAGTAGAGTATTTGAAATTTTGTATTTACTTTCCACCATAATAAGGGATCTTCACTGATAGGGATACGTTTTTCATTGATGTACTCATTAAGTAAGGCTTTCCATACAATGAATTTGTCAACAAGATGTTCGGTTATAGTATCATCATCGTTATCATCGCTGCTCATCAATATGTTTGATAGAATGGATTGAACACTACTTTAAGTATTGTTAGGTAAACCTGCTGCTTGCGATGCCAACCTTGCTCGTTTTTCTGCAGGACGGTCAGTATCCCCAGCGTGGTTTAAAGAGTTATGTATGCTATCAAGCAAACTCATCAATTCAGATTCCACCTTTTCTTCTCTCAGTCTCAGCTTTCTTAGTCTCATTGCTCGTATCATATTCGACCCACAATTGCGAATGAAACAGTGGACAGTGGAGTATGCTCCATTCCAGTAGCATCTCATTGAATTTTTCCTGGATTACTTCTCCTGTGTGGCGGCCATTAAACGAATGGCATTTTAGAACAAGTTTTATTCTTTTAAAATCTTCTGAGATAGGTACCATGCGCTGTTAAACTTAACAATGAAACATTCGAACTAGGTTCTGTCCAGGATGTCTGTTGTAAACAAATTTTCGTAAAGTTTTTTAGCAAATCCACTATATTACTCGCTAACTCGGCATAATACTCATCACAAATAAAATGATGTAATAAGTCGTCGAAATCCAACACCTTCCACAAAATTGAAGGGAAGGTCTTGCAGGGCAATCATTTGTGAAATAAATCTATCTATTTGTATTGATTTAGGATTACAAGTTGGCCACTTTTGGTTCCTCATGAAAGCATCTTTGAGAGTCATTTGTTTCTTTACCTCTTGGAGACAGGTTGATGTTGAAGCCAGTACTAAATATTTTTTTCACTTTCTAATTTAATAAATTCACCGAATTCAGGAACATGTATAGACTTTAAATGACCTTTTAACGAAGTAGTTGTACCTCCTTTCCTGGAGTAACTTTTCTCACAAATTTTACACTTTGCTGTGTTCGCGTCAACTGCACTAAAGTAGTTCCCTAGAAAACTACTTTTTGGCTTCATATTGAAAATTTGAAACACAACAATTAAAATACTTAAATAATACACCGTTCTAAACTTAATTTAACGAACTTACTAACGTCTAACATCCACAAACAAAACAATAAACTGAGACTTCGAGCGCGAGCGTGTTTAAAATAAACAAACATTACCCTGGCGACAACTTTTCGGAATCGGAACCAAAGCTCCGTCCGTAACATCCCTGATTTTTAGCCCCCCCGTAGACGCTGCAGCAAAGAAGCCGATTTTTTGCGAATTATGGCCTTGAAGCCGTCCGTGTGGGCTTCTGCAAACATCCCAGAGGCACTGCAGCGCCACGGTAGCCTTAACAACATTCTGAAAGCATTGTTATATCGAACCCGTAGGATGTCATAAGATCGTCGCGTATAGCTCACCAAGCAACCAGCCGGCTTTCAGCCAGTTCTCTGATTTTAATAGGATGTTTATAATACTAACGTACTATTATGAGTGATGTTATTATTATCATGAGTAGCCCCATTCTTTGAGAACCCGAAACTGTTCACAGAATGTAAATAGAGGCAAAAGAATCGGAGCTACAGCATTTTTTGTGAGCGGGGTCAAATCACATCGCGATAAGGCGCGCGTAACGGTACCTACTTCACGGGAGTTTCGCGCGTATTTCGTTCGGTGCTGGAGAGGTTTTAATTGCATCTGCGACAACAAAGGTTTATTGTATAGTCTGAAGATATCAGTGCAGTTTTGTAAAAGGAACTTTATTTCTTCTTCTTGTTCATATTTCAAAAACAGGTTCGGTGGTTTAAACCACGGAATAGAAAAAACAGGATTAAACCACACATAAAGATAGAACGTTACAAATATGTGACTAAAACATGTCTGGCAAATTGTGGGTGTTACAATAGGTACATCTCTGCCTAACCCCTTGTGGTATTACAGGCATAATGTTATGGTATGTACTACTGTTATTAGAAAAAGTGAACCTTTGTCCTAAACATCGCTTATATCCTGGCCTCACTACCGACACCCGGTCATTATTTCTAGATTACTTGCTCGTACTAAGAACTCAGTAATTTCTTCTCTGCCAGCAGAATGTTACGCAAAAACCACTCATCATTTTATGGTGTTATTGCATGGTAATGAGTTCAATGATAATATACCTACCTACATTACCTAGTTGAGCGTCATTGTCCTTTGTGAGTGGAAAAATCAGTCCGTACATAAGACCGGTGTGATTCATATAACTCTGGCTGGTATCCTTTTTATGGAGATTGTTAGTGATAGATTACCAAGAGTATCAAGATTTTTATGATTTAGAATAAATTGTAAAATAATATTTCCATACCACCCTTTTTTTTTCTTTTTTTTTTTTGTGGGTGGGAAATCATCAAATAACTTCTCCCGCTCTGGGCAGAGCAGGAGGGCGTGTCAGACTCTTATTGACTAAAACCCACCCGTGTTCCTTCAGTTGCCTGTGCCAGGGGCCGCGGTAACCCTCTTGGACTTTTCCGCAACCCTAGCAGGCATCGGTCCTAGCAAACCCCGTCATTGGTGCTGACATCTCTTTGAGGCGCGCGTGGAACACAACGCGCCATCGACCCGGGCCTGGTCCTTATCGAACGGCGAGCTGCCCATTACTCGCCGTTCGCAAGCCCGCGCCTACGGTGGCCGGGAATCGGCCTGCGATTGCCGACGCCCAGGGCGTCTCCTGCGGCGGCTAGGGGCGTGAGGGCGCAAATTTTGCCTCTCCCTCACGCGTTCCGCCTCCTCCTTCGCGAACATTACTTCTTCGCAGAAGGAGGTGACGGCTTCCCAAGCCCTCTCGCTCCGTACCATGGCCTGGACCAAGGCCGGACGCGAGAGATCGCCACCGCCAATCGCCTCCACGAGGACACGGCGGTGCTCCGCCCAAGCCGGGCAGACCTCCACCGTATGCTCCACCGTGTCCTCCGGGCGATCCACACAATAGTGACACCCGGGCGTTTCCTCCCGCCTTATCCGGAACAGGAACCTCCCGAAACAACCGTGTCCGGTGAGGACCTGCGTCAGGCGGAAGGTGAGGACGCCGTGGCGCCTCTCTAGCCACTCCTCAAAAAGGGGACTTATCGCCGCAATTGTGGCGTGCCCAGCGCTGGGTTGCGACAATCGCACTCTCCATGCCGCCCTGAGATCCCGCCGGAGCTCTGTCCGCTGTACCGTGATTTCTCGCGGCAGCGGAGCTACGCCCCGGCGGCGGCGTTTCGCCTCCTCGCGCCACTCCCAAACGTGCGCGAGCGCGAACGTGTGCGTGTGCGTCCATACCACCCTGGGATACAAGATACTGAGATATAACTATATAATTATGATCACATACCAGAATCAAAATCAAAACCTCAAATGATAATTTGTTTAAAAGACATCTAAAAAAACTTTCTCTTAAGTAAATCATATTATAATATCTCGGAGTTCTTATTGGAAAAATCTGTGGGAGCTAAGTTGTTGCACCTCAACTGATAATTTGTTTAAAAGACATCTAAAAAACTTTCTCTTAAGTAAATCATATTATAATATCTCGGAGTTCTTATTGGAAAAATCTGTGGGACCTAAGTTGTTGCAATTTTAAATGACTGTATGATTGCTCTCTTGGTACTCATCTTGTTTTCAGTTTATTATTTCTGACATGCAATTTCCAATAATAATTAAAACTAAAATGTAATTGGACTTTTTGATTAAATAAATATTTCTTAACTTATTTTTACTTATTTAAAACATGTTTGTGTCGTATCCATTACTTACTTAATAATGTAGCCAGTGACATTTGATATAATACTATGACATTTTTATATTTATTGTGATTCAAATGATTTGACATCAATTTGTAAAATGGAACTCTAATAATATTCTAGTTATTATTTAAAATGATATTACTTACTTGATTATAATTTGCATGCCCATGTGACGGTAGAACATGGAGAACGAACTTCTATGACAACATCTATGTACCAATTATTTACCTATGTTTGCAAAGAAATAAATGGTTTGATTTGATTTGACTGAGTGAAAGTCCAATCAGTAATCATTGTCTTATAATGTAAATACAAACATATTATACCTACTATCACACCAGTATCGCCCGAAGAATTAGGCAGAAGTGTATCTAAAAGTACACCCACAATTCGCTACTTATGATTAAGTCAACCAAGCTCTGGGCTGTTACTGAGAAATTCTTTAAGTTTTCTGTCTGTTAGCCTGGTAACTTTTGAACTAACAAGCAACATGATCCTTCTGACACTGAAACCCTTTGAAACCTAATACTAGGTACTTCAAAAACCTGGGGTCCTTCTCACCCGAAATTTTAATAGCGACACCTAGTTTGACGTCTAGCCAGGCCCTGCACATAGTTAGCAATTGTTTTCAGTTGCTAAGTCCTAACAATCCAAATGTAAATGTTGATGTAAATGTTTGGTAGTCTCGACACTCAAATTTATCGGTTGTTACCTACCGGTACCTACCTAAAATACCAGTAACAACCGATAAATTTGAGTGTGGAGACCACCAAATATCGTTACATCTGGATTGCTAGGACTTAGCAACCGAAAACGATTGCTAACTATGTCGAG
Organism: Brachylomia viminalis; assembly: GCA_937001585.2. NCBI lineage: Eukaryota > Metazoa > Arthropoda > Insecta > Lepidoptera > Noctuidae > Brachylomia > Brachylomia viminalis. The sequence goes on along the minus strand of OW443302.2, from coordinate 2,559,331 downwards.
ACTGCAGGGCCAGTATCTAGAATTTTAACGATGGAAATCTAGTTTACGATTACGTGACGGATATGGTTTACTCGGTAGAGATAAATAAGACCACGTAAAGTTGTCGACATAAAAAATTAAAGGGTTTAGGGACAAGGGAAGGCAGATTTATGGTTCACTGATTCGTTTAATACCCTTGGGACTAACGCAGTAATCTACTGGCTCAGTTTGGTGTGACAAAGACCGCAGATGTAGTGCCACGCTGCAGGGGGCCTACTCTATAAGACCGTCAACGAAAATACGGGCCCATGCGAAAGTAGTACGATACTTAAACGTGAACCCTGCTCCCGACTAATTAGTTTTTCTGGACGGGCAAAAACATATCAGGAGTAAGGACAACTGTCAAACCGTTTTATCGTTAATTTTTAGTCCGGTCCTCGGACTAATCTTGTGTCCGTAAGTGATTCGGAGTAGGAACCGTCCGCAAATTCGGCCGAAACTACGGAGTTCGGGCTTAGTGAGTAGGCCCCCAGACGCCAGGGCCTCAAGTCTGCTATTACAATAGTGTCAGAATGGTCTATCATTGATTTCATTATTGTTGATTTTGACAAGTTTGGTAATCTACTAATAGAATGGCGTCATTATGACTTTCCAATGGTCAACAACTGACACTCCATTGAAAGAAATAGCATAGAATGGTAATCTCGTAGATAATGAGTAATGACAAATGAATGACTGACGTATGCGGTAATGAAAAAAAAATACTAAATGCTCATTTTAAGTACTAGTTTTTCCAAAATCATTTCTACTAACGGGTTTTATAATAATGGCAATACGACAATGTCATTCTACCACGATTCTAGTACGAGACCACTGACCGACCAATGATCGACCATTATGAATTTTGTAGATTACGAACTTTTAGCGAAATGACAATAGGATCGTGTTAGAATGACGAATTTATAAAAAAATAGCAGACTTGGGGCCCAGGGATGATGGGCCAGGGACGGTTCGGTCCTTCGGGTAGTTTATGAGAGAGGTGAAATGAATTAATGTAGATAATTATCGAATCTCTATCTATTTTAGCATCTCCGGTGTCCAGTCTACATTAATGATACTGAAATATATTCAAACCAAGACCAAGCTAACACAAAAAGTTAGTAAAAAAACCGGCCAAGTGTGAGTCGAACACGAAGGTTTTCGTACCATCCGTACAATATTACTACACTATAATTTTTTTAAACAATTTTCTTTTATTTATAACCCCCTTTAATTCTTAACTTTATTTTATTTTTATTATTTGGTGTTATATCGGCAATAGAAATACACAGTCTGTGAAAATTTCATGTCTTCCTATTACGGTTCATAAGCAGCCAGCTGATAGACAGACGGACGGACAGCGGAGGCTTAGTAGTAGGGTTCCGTTGACACCTTTTGGGTACGAAACCCTAAAAGGTATGTAGGTGTATGAAAATGGGGAAGGACCTAATTGACATTATCTTTGTGAAATGTAAACATGATAAAATAACTCATTGTTAAATGGGCTAAATATCTACACATAATCAACGCAAGTACATAAGTAGCACTAACATAATTTATATGAGAAGTTTGTTTTGAATCCGGTTATAGTTTTTAAAACAAACGGATCCGTAATATATCTACTGCTCATAATATTATAATGTTTGGCTTTCATTCTTCATAGATTTAGGAAACAATTGCATCTATCTTCTTTGTTACTGCTTCGTCAGTGACAATGCTCATAATGGCTCCAAAGTACTGTATGTTATAAACGATCCTTTGTTGTTCTTATTTAAACAGACATGATTTTTTGTTTTATCTACCTTCGTCTGCTGTCATGCACAATATTATGGTGTAGAGCTGTAAGGCTCTTTCAATAAATTTGTCCTATCTTGCTATGTGTTGTTTATGGACATTCAACTGATTTTAAACCGACTTCAAAAAAGGAGGAGGATTTTTTTTGTGTATGTTTGTTACGCGATCATTCCGCCAATTATGAATTGATTTTGATGATTCTTTTTTTGTTTAGTAGGTCATACTTTAGAGGTGACATATAAATTTTATCGAAATCGGTCGAACGGTTTATAAAAATCAACAATAAATTATTTTTAAATAAAAAAACCGCCTTCGAACGGACGTGGAGGTGTAAGACGATCGTTTGCGAATGGGTGTGGGTTTGTGGGGTTAGGTACCGTAACTAAAAAGTGATAAATAAAAAACGTATTTACAAAAAATAACAACAAACTTCCAAAAAAAAAAACACTTCAAAGTGAAAAATAACTTTAATTTCGCAAGTCGGTGGAAAACGCTAATATACAGATAAGTACAAAGACAGACTTCCGAAATTAAAGCTATTTTTCCCTTTGTAGCGTTTTTTTTTAAATTAAAATATTTGAATGTACCGATGAAATAGAACCATCGATTTAATTATCGTAATCTGTGAGATAATCTGACTAGGATTTTTAAAACTTAGAGTTGGCGTCCAGTCTGATTAGATGCAGCTGAATACCAATATTACAATTTAATTTCTGGGTTACACGATACCCCTTGGTAAGACTGGTTGTCAGACTTCCGGGCTTGTGACTACCCGTAAGTGTCAAAGATACGAACGAAGTGTTAAAGAACGACTTAATGTGCTTTGCAAAGAGTCTCATAATGGATGATCACCCATCCACGGGCCGACCGCGGCAAGCGTTGCTTAACCTTCGACCGACCCTGTGGTTGTTATTATTGAGCCACAGTGTGACGTCAGGTAGTAGAGGATATCAATTATAACTGAATCCTAAATTACCAGCTGCAGCCCTTGTGTGAACATTCGATATTACTATCTACCAAGTAGGTGCCGAGTACCAACCAACAATCAGAGACAAAGTATGAAAGATTAATCACTACACTCCAACTTTACATAATGGTCTAAAGTTCATTCCTTTGTTGCGGTAGTGACTGGGTTTTCCATTGTCTGCTGTCTCTTTCTATCCCTTAAATGAAGAGCGGGATGGAAGACGAACATTATCGAGCACCAGTCGCTTATAATGTCGACTGTTAATCTGTAATTGTCTTTGAATTAGAAGTTGGAATGGTGAAATTAATCTTTGGGCTATTGATGACTTGGTAAATGGTAGGTTGCTAACCGAAAATAGCCATGAGTACCTACGATAAGTCACGTTATTGAACGTAGGTGGGTACGCTTTTCTTCTGAAGCCGGATAACAATGCGAGGAATTCAAACAAAGGATCTTTTGAAATCATTTCCACGTTTTTCAGTAAAAGGTCACCAGAACGAATAAGCACCTGAAATGTACTAATTCAACACACACACACACACATAACTCTCTGTTATGTGTGTGAGTGTATTATTATAGTACATTCTGTAGATTTGTAGACCATTTTCTATCTTGTTAAGTACAACTGTCCTCCCATACCTTTACACACTGTAATTTGAAAACATTCAAAAGCCATGTATTTTTAACAGAGTAACCGTGGTGTTTCTTTCCGGCTCTTCTCCATAGGAAACGACTAATTGGAACCGTGCACCTAGCGTCTGACGTATCATAAGTGCCTATGTATGTCTATGTGAAATAATATATTTTGATTTTGACTGATAGCTTCTGTAGTGGTTTATCCAGACAGTGAGGTTGACATCATTGATGGTGGCCCAGGGATCGCTGGACGAATTTGCAGGTCAGTGTCAGGCTGTATGTTGAACCAAATATGATTCTCGACCGTAACAAGTATGTATTTACAGAATGATAATCATTAAAATCATCAATACAACCCTAATTCAGTCATTGCAACTTTGCAAAAGACGTAAGAAAATTTGAATTTCGCGGGTTACTCTAGCGGTTCCCCCTCAATTTAGTTACACTAATACCCTCACTGATGCCTGTAACGTATAACGTGGATTCAAAGGAAGAATATTGATTGTCAACGTTCAAAAGTCTTATGGTCAGAGTTCATATTCAAAAAGGCCATGACCATTTAATTAATCTTAATCAAATGACCCAAGTTCAATTGACAACCGCATAAAACAAATCGCAACCTACTCATAATCAACGACCAGTATTCATTATACCTCAATTGATCCACAGTCAGTTGATCCACAGCCAGCAGCAGCTGTGCTGTGTACGCGCAAATTGATCTGATTGCCGCTAACTGATGCAGTATTAGTGTTAACTAATACCAATTGAGAAGCAATTGTAACAATTACTTTGTCTAGGCAAATAGTGTTTGACTTACCGTCTAAAGTTAAGATGTGTGTCAATTAGGTGCATGCTTGATATCGACAGCTCTATCATAGTTCACAGTCCAAAATATAATTAACAAAGGCAACTGTTATTAAACAAAGAATGTATTGATGAAGTGTCTACTTAAAAAAATTTTTGTTTGTATGTAGGGGGTAATCTCCATAACTCCCAGTCGGATTTCAGAAATTCTTCTTGCATTTTACAGCCTTATTCTTGAGGAAGGCTATTAACATCACGCTAGGACCCTTAGGAGTCGAGCAAAAAGAAAAAAGCCAGAATGAACGCTAAGCGAAAATTAAGTAACAGCGCGGGCAGGCGATGCGATAAATAAATAATAAAAATAAAAATCTGTTTATTTCATCTCCACAAATTACATCAAGGTATAAAGTTGACAAGATAAATTGTCGAAAAATTAGTAATTTGTGGGAGATCTGGAGTCTAAACTAAGCCGAGGCCTGTACTATAGATCTCCAGGCCCCCCATTTCATAACATTTGTATGTATTGTCAACAAGTGAAAGACGGAAAGAGTGGGAATGATTGAGAAAAACGTGGAATGATGTGCGTGTGTGTGTGTGTGGTATGATGTGTGTGTGTGTGTGCGTGTGTGTGGGGTAATGTGCGTGGGTGAGTCTATGTGTGGGGGTGTGAGTGTGTGTGTGTGGGTATAAATGAAGGTGTGCTTGGGAGCGGTTGTGTGTATGACTGTGTCAAAGGGCGGGTAGTTTTGTTAAAAATTTGTTTTTGCGTGTTTATATACATTTATTTAGTTTTGTGGCGCATTATGTTAAATAACATTTTGGTAAGTGTAGAATAGTGATATATAAATGATTAATGTATATAAAAACGTAAGTAGGTTTGAAGTATATGTAAGGTTTGCTATCATATTATTTTGTTTGTTATAATATGTACTGTAATAATAATATAATAATGCAATAAACACTTCAGTTTATATTTGTACCTCTAAGATTTTTTCTGTTTCGGAGTAATTAAGAGTCAGTAACCATTTATAAATTATTTTTTTACTTTCTATTTTCGAATTATTGGAGAATGGAACTATTTTATTTACTTTGTTTAGCAACATAGCACCTCGGAATGGAAAAAATCTTTGTGCAAATGAGGTGTTCACAGCAGCCGTCTCACATACCGCGTGCTTTCTTCTAGTCTGAGCTATGTGTTTTCTTCTATCATCTGGTAAGTCACTCAGTTTGTGGAGGATAGATTGCCTTATGTAAAGCTGGCGCACAGTGAGGACTTGCGCTTCTTCGTAAAGCTCAGAGGTAGGGAATAGCCGAGGCTTAGATAGGCTTACTTTCAGTATCATCCTTTGCGCTCTTTCCAGGGTAATAATTTTAGTTTTGCATGCTCCTCCCCAGGTAGTGATGCAATAGGATATAACTGACTGCGCCAAGGCCTCGTATACCAACTTTATGGTCTGTCTGTCTGCTACGTCACGCAGAGCTTTAAAAATATATGTTAATTTTCGGATTCTATTGGATATCGAATGTATATGGTTATCAAAATTTAAATTAGCATCAATTTCGACTCCGAGATATTTAATGCATTTAGTAGGTATAATTTTGGGACAGGTACAGCTAGGGATAGGAGGAAAATTACATTTGTGGGCATATATGTTATAGGTAAGGTCAGCTATTTCTCTTCGATTTTGAATAGAGAACACAATGAATTTTGTCTTGTCATCATTTAAAGTGAGGCAGTGTGATGTTAGCCAATGACAGATCTTGTTGAAACCCTCTTGTGCATAATTAAAAAGTTCCTTATATGAATCAGCGTAGAAGGTTACAGATGTATCATCTGCATAAGCTGAAATGCGGCAATTTTTAATATTAAGTGCGCAGAGCTCATTTATGTAGCAGAGGAAGAGCGTCGGTCCAAGTATACTGCCTTGAGGCACCCCAAATGCAATTGGGAGTTCGTCACTGATGTTGTCACCTATTTTTACGCATTGTGTTCTATTGTGCAGATAATCAGAAAAAAGTGCCAGTGTGATGCCTCTTATACCATGAGCTTCCAGCGTCTCTACAAGGCAGGGGACAGAAACAGTGTCAAAGGCCTTAGCAAGGTCGAGAAATATAGTCAAGCATTTCTTTTTGTTATCGAGTTTATTGACCAGAAAGTTAACAAGATCAAGTACAGCATTATTTGTTGAGCGGCCAGCCCTGAAACCATATTGCGAGTTAGAAAGTAGATTACCGTCTTCTAAGAATTTAGTAAGCCTGGTATTGACTAAACGTTCAAATAATTTCGATATGGAAGTTAATATTGCAATCGGTCTAAAATTGCTGACACTGCTTCTATCACCTGCCTTGTATATTGGGTGTACTACAGCTCTTTTTAAAGGATCCGGAAAGACCCCAGCCTCGAAACAGCGATTTATCAAATAAACAAGCACGGGTGTTATTGACTTGGAAGTAATTTTAAGAATCTCAGCGCTGATTTGATCCCAGCCTGGAGCGCAGTCACTTTTTAAAAGTTGTATTGTTCTTTCCACTTCTTCGTGGTCAGTTTGTAGGAGAACAAAAGATTTAAGGGGATGCGATGCGACGGGGTGGGGCGGAGGAACCAGAAATTTCACGCGCATTCAGAAATCACGTGCAGAAGCTAATGGCCAATAAAATGAACACCAGATTAGTGTATTATGTCCGTCTGGTTACACAATACCTAGAACATCTGTAGTCTGTGCTCTAGATCTGTGACGCTTTCACTTTATCTCATGTATCTAGTAAGGCGTGGTGTATTTGAGTGCATGATTTTGAGTGCACTTTGTCAATTTATCAACACGAATAAATAAAAAAAAGAAAGAAAAAAGAAAGAAAAACATTTGGACACAGTTCGTGAAACACAAATAGGTACAATTAACAAAATAAAAAAGTGAAAGTAATTTTTTATCTATAGGGGCCATAGATTCTTGAACTTTGAGAATTCCTCAAAAACCATAATTGGTCTCTAAATTCAAGCATGAGGTACCTTTAGTGGAAAGCCTTTTAATTAGGAGCGTCGTTTAAAAATACAAATGTGGCGCTTAGGACTAAAATTATAATGAGTAGGTATGGCCTTTCTTCTTCATCTTAGTGTCGAAGGCACGACAGATATTTGGTATAGTTTTTGGAGACATAGAAATTGGCCATTCATCAACGTTGTATTCAGAAAACTACCAGATGGCCCGAACACGTGGAAATAGCTTTTCAAGGGTCGTATTTCTACAACGATTTTCTAGAGAAGCTTTTCGGTAGCTTTCACATAAATTTTTAAATTTTACATCATCGATATCGCTGGTTGAAGGTCACTTTGTCTAGGCAGGCTCTCGGGTGCTTCAGACTGCTTTATCTCACCTTTATCCACATTTACAAAGATTGACAGTCTGAACTCTGATTTTAATCTAGCTAATAAAAAATATGAGTATAGATAACACGTGTTTACGCTCCGTACAACAGGTGCAACACGCAACGCGACACAAAGCCACCGCGCGACGAGCGCTGCCTTTGTGTCGCGTGCGATTTGCGTCGCGTATCGCGCCGGTTTGAACGCCTTAAGTTATGAATTACGTTAGGTAATCAAGGCTATAAATAATTAATTATAACTATCTTAGGTGGCCGGGTCAAATTACGGTCGCTGTAAAAACATTGTTTTTATTATAATTATCTGTTATTTATACCTACATTGTTTCCTAAGTATATAAACATAAATTACTATGAATTATTATGTAATTTTTCTCTCGTATGGGAATGGCTAAACAGGTTAAGGTGGATGTGGTGGTGTGGAATATTTTTAGCAAGGTTAGCAGCGGGGCTGACTACCCAGGAAGCGTTTTTCTGATCATTTCAACATTACGACGATTCTGGCTCATGTACCCATTCTGAAAATTACCCTAGAAGCAATCATGTAGTTACAGCAAACAGGAGGTCAGCAAGATTTTCTTTGGCGATTATCAATCTGTTTTAAAACAATGCCTATATTGCAATGTCTTTCATGGGAAGTCCCTATGAAGTATATCGGCCACTAGAGGGTGACTTGGTTGTTTGCCAAAATTGATTTTAATCGTCCCTTGTTCCACATCTTTTGAAAACTTCCAACTAAAGTAAGACTACACGCTGTCTTTCAGAGTAGGTAACCCATTATTCAAAGCAAAACATTATCATAATTTCGTAGTAAGGAAGGATGTACTATTGTTTACACTGTAAACGAGACTGTAAACTTTACAGACTTCGTTCTGCACTTACTGTTTAGAACAATGAGCGTTCTCTCTTTGATTTCCAAAACAAAAATCTACCAACTTACTTTAACTATTGATTAATATCATGACATTCAATATTCAATCTTATCAGTAAAGCTAATAAGGCTGTGTAGCAAAATTAGAGCTGAATAGATATTTTCGTTAAATTTTGTTCGACATAAAGTCGTGTTCAGACTTCAGATGCGGGTGGTGGTCAATTTAGGGTGAGTTTGTAAAGGTTACGATGAGTCCCTTTAGCTTATTCAGTAATACCTATATCGAATATAGGTACATTCATTAAAGATTTATATCGTTCGGACTTAGTAGATCAGATAAGTAGTAAAATGTCACTTCATCTTTTCCGTCTCACTAACTAAGCGAATCTAAAACTAATTAATTGTTAATAATTAAATTAGGTATAATTAATTAAATACTGATAACATGCAGTCCATTCTATGTAATTGATAACGTTGCAATGTAATATAGGTCACACGTGGTCAGATACACAGCTCACGGTTCACAAAGCGTGCAAATAAACATACAGATCTGGGTGTGTCTGCATTCAATGGTTTATAATTTTTTGTCAGAACAGTACTAGCCTCTACAACGCTACGAGGTTATTTTTGAGCGTGGCCAAAATCGGACCTAACGCCGTCTGACCACCTTGTTTTGTCAATAAACAATGACAGTGACAATTTCACAAATGTTTTGTCACTGTCATTCCATCAACGCCCCCTGTCACTTTCATTCAGTCGCCTAAAGATCCTTGTAGCACTCTATAGTCCTTTCACAGTTATTTTACCTGTGGTTTTGCATCACTGTCAAAAACAAAGTGATCTTTAATTTTGTTGGAATAAGTTTGCAGTTGGGTTGCTTTGCTACCACTCACAAGCCTATCAAAATCACAGTGATCCTTATTCTCGTAACTATAAGGTCAGTTGGGTTGCTGCTGTCAGAGGCACTCTACTAAAGGACTGTAGTTTAAGGTAGTTTAAGATGTTTACCTTGTTTTGATATACCGAAGTAGGTAATGTGTATTAGTATCATTGCAAGTACGTGCGAATTGGATTGTTGTAATTGAGATAAATAATGGTCATAGTGCAGTCATTATTTTGCAATAATTTTGATAACCGTTTTTTATAATAATATGATTGATTAGGGGGTAAAATAAATATTGTTGATTACAATACAATAGGTACAATGATATTGAACGTAATGAATTATAAAGATTGGGTAATGTGAGTCCTTATTAGAACACATATTTACGGCGTGGGAAGAGGCCCAAGACGCCATAGGAATCTTTTGTGACCTCTCCAAGGCATTTGATTGCGTCGATCACGAAACCTTGCTCTTGAAACTTGAGCATTATGGACTTGGAATACTTGCGCTCAGTCTAGTAAAGTCTTATTTAAATGATAGGCAGCAGCAAGTTCAAATAAATGGTGTAATTCACTTTGTTTGAAAGTAGAAATGGGAGTTCCACAAGGCTCGATATTGGGTCCTTTCCTCTTTTTAGTGTATATTAATGATCTACTCCATTTATTAAAAAAATCAACCACAAATGGTGTTATTTGCTGACGATACTTCTTTAATTTTTAAGGTAGAAAGAAGTGCTAAAAATTTTGACGACGTTAATAACACCCTAATGCAGGTCCATAATTGGTTCACTGCTAATAATTTAGTATTAAATGGGAAAAAAACTAAGTGTATACGATTTTCTTTACCTAATGTCAAAAGTAGTGATTGTGAGATAGTATTGAATCAAGAGGAACTAGACTTCGTCGATAAAACTGTTTTCCTGGGGATCACGCTTGACTCGAGGCTACAATGGGATTCTCATTTAACATCTCTGGCGGGACGGCTAAGTTCAGCAGCATATGCTGTCAGAAAAATCCGTCAATATACCGATGTAGATACCGCAAGGCTAGTCTATTTTAGTTACTTTCATAGTATTATGTCTTACGGTACTTTACTTTGGGGACGGGCTGGAGACGTCGATTGTATTTTTATTCAAACTCAAACTCAAAGCATTTATTTCAATTAAACCATTTACAGGCACTTTTGAATTGTCAAGTGGTCGGTCAGTCAGAAATATGAAGCTAGTTGCCCATTCCAAAGCGTAGTAGGTACCTATGGAGAAGAACGGGCAAGAAACTCCATGGACACTCTTTTAAATTATATTGTTACATAAATATTAGTTACATCATTAATCTTGTATATAGGTATAATTATATGTGAGAACGATGTAAATAAGACGTACACATTGAGTGTCCAGTGTACAGCAAATATAAATTCAAACAAAACAATCCATAATAAAATAATTAAAAATAAGCCGTGGTGGCTAAGAGATGACCAGTTCCAACTGACAGCGCCCGTTCACGAACATGACGCATGGATCAGCACCATTCAGCTCAACCATTTTGAAGGGAGCTAAATGAAAATATTCTGCAGAAAAGAGCCATCAGAGCCATTTATAATCTCCGCAGGCGCGATTCTCTAAGGGAACTGTTTAAGGTTATTAAGATCTTGACGGTACCTTGTCAATATATCTATGAAAACATCATGTACGTAAGAAAAAATGTACATCTTTTTACTAAAAGAGGTGATAGACATAATTATAGTACCAGAAATAGGGACCTATTAGTTCAACCAGGTTTCAGACTGGCTAAAGTAGACTCATCTTTCATGGGGTACTGTTTAAAATGTTACAATAAAATACCTCGCCACATACTTCAACTGAATGAGACGAAATTCAAAGTTTGTATAAAACGTACACTATGCAGCCAGGCATATTATAAGTTGGGGGATTATATCGCTGATAAAAATGCCTGGCTCAATGCTGGTCCTGCTCCACAACTACAACTAATTGATTAACATTTGAAAATACTATTGGAGCTGCTGAAGATTGTAAGACTACCTTTGCTTTGTATAAACTCAATCTCCTTTGTCTTATATAATTGCATAGGACAAGTGTGAGTACTATGTACTATCGAGCTACCATTTACCGGGTAATGTCATGCTCACTCAAATGTCTCGCTGACGGTGGCGCGTGTGTTGGATCATTTAGCTCCCTTAAAAATGGTTGAGCTGAATGGTGCTGATCCATGCGTCATGTTCGTGAACGGGCGCTGTCAGTTGGGACTGGTCATCTCTTAGCCACCCCGGCTTATTTTAATTATTTTATTATGGATTGTTTTGTTTAAATTTATATTTACTGTACACTGGACACTCAACGTGTACGTCTTATTTACATCGTTCTCACATATAATTATACCTATATTCAACATTAATGATGTAATTAATATTTATGTAACAATATAATTTAAAAGAGTGTCCAAGGAGTTTCTTGCCCGTTCTTCTCCATAGGTACCTACTACGCTTTGGAATGGGCAACTAGCTTCATATTTCTGACTGACCCACTTGACAATTTAAAAGTGCCTGTAAATGGTTTAATTGAAATAAATGCTTTGAGTTTGAGTTTGAGGCAGTCGAGGCAGAATAAAGGTTATCAAAATAAATTAATTGCACTTATGGCATTTCACTGCTGAACTGAAAACTCTGCCAACTCAGTTCTTGAAGTCCGTCCGGGATGGATTACGGAATTTGAATATTTATTCCTGTCAGATTTAAATACGTTTGTACCTTACTGTAACTCTACGCTGCGCTGTAAGAATTCATGAGGTAATAATTAAATCAAACTTTTCCTCTGAACACACCCTTACATACATTTTTAAACAGCCCGTAAGCGTAACATAAACATAATTTAATTATAGTATAAATATAAACTCAATGAGTGTACGCGAACTTGCGATAAGCGTTCCGCTAAAAATATTTACAGTAGCACAGAATTTATATTTAGTTCGCGTTTTAGTTTGTTTATAGGTACATGCCGTATGATTCTCAAACAAAATATCATTAGTATAGAGTGGTAGTGGGTATAGTGGTGGTAGTGGTAGTAGGTATGATTAGATCATCTTCGACCTGACGCAGGTCCTCACCGGACATGGTTGCTTCGGGAGGTTCCTGTTCCGGATAAGGCAGGAGGAAACGCCCGGGTGTCACCATTGTGCTGATCCGCCCGGAGAACACGGTGGAGCATACGGTGGAGGTCTGCCCGGCTTGGGCGGAGCCAGCCGTGTCCTCGTGGAGGCGATTGACGGGGGTGATCTTTCGCGTCAGGTCCTGGTCCAGGCCATTGTACGGAGGGAGAGGGCTTGGGAAGCCCTCACCTCTTTCTGCGAAGCAGTATTGCTCGCGAAAGAGGAGGTGGAACGCGTGAGGGAGAGGCAAAATTTGCGCCCTCACGCCCCTAGCCGCCGCAGGAGACGCCCTAGGTGTCGGGAATCACAAGCCGATTCCCAGCCACCGTAGGGGCGGGCTTGCGGATGGCGAGAAATGGGCAGCTCGCCGTCTGATAAGGACCAGGTCTGGGTCGCGTTGTGTTCCACGCGCCCCTCAAAGAGATGTCAGCAACAATGACGGGGTCCGATAGGGCCGATGTCTGCCAGGGTTGCGGGAAAGTTCGAAAGGGTTACCGTGGCCCCTGGCACAGGCAACTGAAGGAACACGGGTGGGTTTTAGTCAGTAAGAGTCTGACCACGCCCTCTCGCTCCGCCCAGAGCGGGAGAAGTTATTGGATGATTTACCAGCCTCAAAAAAAAAAAAAGGGTTTGTCAACTTTTTCTATAAGTATCAAATATAGTATTTTCGAAGGCATTGCCTGTAAAAATATAGACAGCAGACGACGAAAAATTTTAAAAATATAGTAGGTAGGTACGTATAAAAAATCAAATTAAAAAAAAACTGTTAATGAAGGCTTATTAACAGTTATTTTTTAATTTCTTATAGTTATAACTTTTATTCTTATGTATAAATTCGTTATGGTGAAACTCTAAAATTAAATGATGGTTACAAAATACCTTTTCTTTCAAGTACGTAGGTAGTAATGTTATCAATTTATCATTAACACTACAAAACCGAACACAAAGGACATATTTTTTGCTTAGAACCAAAACAGTGCAGAAATGTTATAATTGTGAAATCTCATGGCTGCCACGTTTTCATTCATGCACTGTTTTTGAATTTATTATTTAGATATAATTTTACCACAGATGTTTAATGTCTCCCATTAAGTTTAATATAAAATGTATGCATTAGATCCACTGACCTCTATTAAAATACATTAGATCAAAAAGATACTGGCTGAAAATATAAATCTGCTGAATAAAACCGACTTGGTGAAAAAAATACAAATAGGTACCATTATAAAACTTTGATACTTCATATTTAGCAAGAAAAGTTTTAAAAAATGGAAATAGACAGCGATAGCGATATGAATTCAACTCCAGAATAATTATTATTCACAAATAAACTAAACAAATAATTTCACTTTTAATAACTGCATATTGAATAATTGTAAGTGTTAAATGTTTGAGGAGAAGACGAATTAAACTTTGTCTTCATTAACTTGAGTTTTTATTTTGAGTGGGTATATTTTATCACGGTAGGTAGGTAGATTGGTAGTTGAAAGAAGAGTAATTAATGCACTCGTGTGCCCTCGCATCCGCTATAGGGCCAACATAACACTCGTGCATTAATAACTCACTTTGCGCTCGATGCAACAATCTACTATTATTTCACCTTTTACGAGATTAATACTGGCCCAATTGCGCTCATCTCACGATTTTGTATTCATCACTGAAAATAAGCGCTCAGTAAAAGTTGAAGTTGCTGGTATAGAAAGAAGAGAGGATACTATTTTGAAAATGTATACAAAGTCAGAATCACTTAGCAACACTTGTTGCCATTTTCCAGCAGTATATTTAGCAACACATTTTTCATCACGTCGCGGTGTTTCGGTACCTAATTTAATTTGACCTTGTAAGTGTGTATGTGAGTGGTAACTTATCTGGGTAGCAAAGAACGAAACTGAAAAAATTACATATGCACGCTTAGATCTTAAATAATATTCATGATTATTATGAAGCGAGTCCGCGACCTCTGAGCCATCACTTGTGGTTGGCTACAACTAATTGGTCTTGCGTTCATTGGTAACGTTATTTTAGCTACGACATGGCGACATGGCGAGTTCAATGGCCAACCAAACGGTAAAGGATTCTTCAAACTTATTTCACGCAATACGACTCTTGATTGATCTTTATAAAACGAATTTTGTACACGTTTCCTATGCTGAACACGCAGAGTTTTAAACTAATAGTAGTATTTGGTAAAGTTTGTTTCTGTTTTTTTGAAAATGTGATTCGAAATCTAAATATTTTATTTCACATAAACTTAGGTACATGGACACTTATGAAACGTCAGAAGCTAGACCTGCACGGTTCGACTTGGTTGTTTCCTATGGAGAGCAGCCGGCACGAAACTCCGAGGTTACTCATAATGTTAATAGGTACGGGAGAACAGTGTAGGCCTGTCAACTAGTATCAGGTACATAAGAAAATAGAAAATTTTCTACAAATCTACAAGGCCTAAAAAAAATTCTATATGAAGACTCCGATATTGACAAAGAAACGAGAGTTGCATCACAAGAGATACAAAACAGGCATTCGACATAAAATCAGACTTTTTACTACCAAGATTATGAAACAAAATTCCCTAGGTACCTATTTTTTCGACCTCGACTTTATATGCAAGAATAACAAACAAACCTGAATAACGAAGTATATCCGCCAAATAAGCCTCTTAGGCTTCAAAGCCGATGCGTAGTGGACTCGTGGCTATGATGTTTACATAGCCTTTCTGCGAGGAAATAGGTTGACCTCTTTAGCTTGACCTGCTTGATGAGGACGCTTTTGATTCGTTCTTGAATAATAAGGTGTAAAAATATTGGAATATGTTGTGATGTGTTTTGGGCGGTAAAAAAAGACATTTGTCATTGTCATATGAAGAACGAGTTATGCCCGTTTTCACTGTGCACCGGAACTGTTTTTCTACTAAAACTTTAAGTACTGTAACAATTTTTGTACTAGTTTTCCTAAAAAAATAAAATAAAGTTGAAAATCCAACAACGCGCTTTTATACATTTATAGTTAGGTAAGGTTATAGTAGGTTAGTGAAAACGGGTACAAATCCTCTAAGGGCTGACTTTTCAACAGTCAGATATCTTTTATCCGAGGAATAAATATTGTGGTTTGACAGCTTTTGTATAGAAAATATGTCAAACTGTCAGATTTATTCTTCAGATAAAAGTTATCTGACTATTGAAAAATCAGCCCTTAAGCTACGTCTACGCTACGCGAGCCGGGTATGCACGGAGCACGAATTCGCGTAACGCAGACGGACTAAGGAGTCTCGAACGAGTACGCCTTGCCGTGTGAATTCGTGCACCGCCTGTGCTCCACTCGTGCTCGGCTCGCCTAGCGCAGACGCAGCTTAAGAGATCAACAGCAATCTAGGAAAAAAAAAAACATTAAAACCTTTGTATGTTGGAAAGAATACTTTTTTTTTCTTTTGAGTTTTAGTAAGTTTTGATATTTTTTGAGAGGCTCGCTGATTTCATAAATGTCCTGTATGGAATTGATGTCTCTGTTTCTACACTCGCGAGCAACTAAATCGACTCAACCCATACGTGCGCATAAATATATGTATTTTTCGAAAAATATATCACTTATTAAAAAAATATATTATAGCGTTCGAAAGCTTGAGACCTTAGCTTTAATATGGTACCAGTTATCATAACATTTATTCAGGACTTAAAAAAAAAAACAAAATAATTTATTATATCAGTAGGTATTTGGTATTGCCCTCCCTAGCTCTAATCACAGCTTGCAGTCGATTCTTTATCGACCTGATCAATTTTTTGACGGTGTCTTGAGGAATTCCATCCCACTCCTCTAATAACGCCGCTTTCAGTTCCTCTATGGTCGAAGGGACTGGATTTCTGGCCCTGACCCTTCTTTTGAGCTCGTCCCAGAAGTGCTCGATGGGATTCATATCTGGACTGAGTGCAGGCCAGTCCATTGTCTGTATATTCACTTTGTCCAGGAACTGCCGAGTGATACGCGCCGTGTGACACCGGGCATTATCATGCATTAAGACAAGTTCTCGCCGACAAATCCTGCGTAGGGAACAACGTGGTCCTGAAGTATGTCGGTAATATACCGATCAGCTGTCAGCCCTCCTCCTCGGCCTCCGCCGGGCACGAAAACAAGCTATGTTTTTCCGTCTAAAGAGATACCAGCCCACATCATGCAGGAGCCGCCGCCGTATGCAACCGTTTCAGCGAAACAGCACTGCGCAAATCGCTCGCCCGGACGCCTGTAGACCCGGCCTGTCCTGTCACTGTCATGCAGACACATTCAACACTCGTCAGTGAACAAGACCGACTGCCATTGCTCAACGCTTAAATTGAGCTGCTCTCGAGCAAATTGAAGGCGCACTTGTCGGTGGCCTGCAGTTAATTTTGGGCCCGTGGAAGGCCGTTTTGGAGTGAGATTGGCTTTCCTCAAGCGTCTTCTTACTGTCCACTCGCTGACAGCCACCCCACGAACACGCCTCAATTCCTGCATCACATCAACACCCGTTAGGTGCCGATTCCGCAGCGCTGTTGTAACGATGAAACGGTCGTCTCTCTCTGAAGTGCGCCGGTGGCGGCTGGCTCTTGGTCTCCGATTGAAGGCACCAGTCTCTTGAAATCTTCTGTATACCTTTGATACAGGAGACTGGCTCAAGTAAAGCTAAGCAGAGACGGTTCGCTGACTGAGTCCTCGTTGCAACAGAGCAACAACTTCAGCAGCTTCTTCTTCAGGCGTAGTGTCCATAGTTTCTTCAAAACAATGAGTGCAATTTGCGGAGATGCGTACAGGTCAACTTCTGATAAGCGACTGATAGGGTATTTTTTTAATTTTTTTTTTTGTATGGCATCTCTCAGTTGGCCTTGAGAGGCCGTGACTGCTTAACCGGTCAATCCTGTGGTGCCTTCGAGCTAACTCAAAGCCAGGGGCATAATATTAATTATAAACTAAGCGACCATCACCTAAGGGCACCCCCTGTGGGGTACGAACCTCGGCTTAGGGCGTCGCTGGGGGGGGGGGACAGCAAGTTGGGGACAGGCTGGATCTGAATGGATTCATTATTATTTGGGGGGTTTAAAACTACTGCCTCAGCTATGCCACCAGCTGGCTCTGCGGATCCGATCAAGGGAGGGGAAGGGGAATTTATCGGGGAGGAACGCGGACGCGGACGTGAAGGACCTCGGCGGCGAGGTCAGAACTTCGATTTGTGTCTGTGTGTGTATACTGTACTGGTGGCCCTACTGCTTTCCCGGAGGAGGGTGGTCGTCGGGGTCGGTCAACTGATAAGTTAAATCGGTTGTGAGGGTTTTTATAGGGGTGGATCGTAGCGGGGTGCATGTTGAAGAGCCTCCTCGTGGCGCACCCTGGGCAACGTCGGCTCCAATTTCTCCCAGTGCGGTTTTGGTGGACAATTGGGGCTGGCGGCTAATCTTCAACAAGCGGGGAAAGGTCACGGTTCCAATCACCGATCATGCTTGATGGTCGGTGAAGGCAACCGGGCTACAGAGGGTACGCCCACTCCTCCTCTGCTTACAGAGGGAGGTGAGTGGGCGTAGACTGGGCACGGCCGCCGCTGCGGAATAGGCGGTCTTGTCCCGGAGGGATGCAGTGGCGCGCGCGCGGGAGGATGATTCTCTCGCGTGGCGCCGCTCTGGAGAGGGGAGGGGTCGAGGAAGACGCCGGTCTGGTAGTCACCTCCGGCTCCTCCCGGGTGGAGGCCAGCAGGCGGTGGGTGCGGGGGCGCCCTTTGCCTGTATTGCACGGGCCTCCACCAGTGTCGGACGGGAGTGGCCGGGTGTTCCCGGTCATTCCCGTAGCCCCCCAGTTAAATGGGGGGCATGCGGGGCCCGCCAACTTGGCGGGCATGCGCCGGGAGGGCTGTGGAAGTAGAGGCTGAGCCGATTTCCCATAGCCCTCCCATCACGGCGTTGTGGGAACACCGCTGAGTTTTAGTGGGTATACTGTCGAGTGCGGATTTCGACAGGAGTCCCACATACCCCGTCTCGTCCCCCACGAGCGGGGATGCATAAAGCATTTCTCAGCGACAAAAAAAAAAAAAAGAGGGGTGGATCGTAGCACAAGTCGTGTGTACCATAGAGAGTGAATTTTCCTATACACCCGTTTAAATTGCTTAAATAAAAAAGTACTAAATATTTTTTTATGACAGTGGTGTTGATGTAAAGCTGAAGTCTCAAGCTTTTAATGGACATATGGTTTTTGTAAATAAAATATGTATTTTCGAAAAATAAAGATATGTATGCGTGCTTATGGGTTGGGTCGATATAGTTGCTCGCGAGTGTATTTCCAATTCTTAGCTTCCTAGGTTTAGACCGAAGATCTATGTTAAGATAATGTATTGTATCTGTAAAAGCTAGAATTGTGAACATTCGTAAGACTGTAAGGAAAATGGTTTTTCCAATGAACATCGATATTTGTGGGTTTAATGTCGATAAAATCCCAAGTTATTGCTGTTTAGTAATGACTTGGCAAAATAGTATTTATGTAAATCTTTATTAATAACCTACGGTACTTCTCGAACAAGTTTTTTTTACTAAACCTAAACGCAGTAGGTACCTACCTACACATGTCATTTGTGAGTAAATGATTTATCAATTGGACTCTGGAATTAAGATAAAAAATATGTTGATATGTCCAACAATATTTAAAATAACTATTAACAGATAACAAAGCTGTATTTGACCTTGAATCTGCGAGCAGACAATGGTACAGAGAAACATCAACATTAATTGGTTTGACCAAACATAATGACTAGGTACCTACTTTAGGCCAAATGAAATTGTTGGTCATTTCAAACGAATTGTGTTTAACAAAAATGACAAGAAGCCGAGCTCTCTAAACGTAATTAAATAAACTTTTCGTTGACTGTTGATATATTTTATAGAGTTATGCTTATGAATCCTTCCCTCAGTTCCCTCTAATAAAAGTGGTCATCGCCAAAATTGCCATAGATATTGCTTAAAATAACTTTATCTAGTAATTATTGAAAAATACATTAATTATATCAACTATTGAAATTTAATAGGAAATTTAATAAAAAAATTATTTATTAGGAAATATGTCACTGTTGCACTAGAGCAAACGTTTTTCAGGTAAAAGGATATGTTCGAGCCGAATTGGTTGCAGTAACTAAGCAAGGGTATCTGACCAATTGGGCTAGACTAGAACTGTGACCACCGCGCGCGAGCCGATTGAGCGAAGCGAGCGGTGCCGCGGCAGCCGCGCCGGCTAGCGCTACCTACAAGTTGGTCGCAGTTACTTGGCTATTGGCTGTTGGGCTGGTCCACAAATTTAAGGTCGCTCAGCGCGCTATGGAGCGGGCTATGCTCGAAGTTTCTTTGAAGGATAAAATCAGAAACGAAGTTATCCGAAATAGAACCGGAGTTACCGACATAGCTTGCAGAATAATCGGCTGGCTATGTTTGTCGAAGGACCCAAGGCCGGTGGAGCAGACGAGCCCTGAAGTGGAGACTGCGTATCGACAAGCGTAGTGTGGGACGCCCCCCAGCTAGATGGATCGACGACCTCAAAATGGTGGCTGAGACAGACTGGACGCGGAAGTCGGTGGACAAGGTGGTGTGGCGCAGCCTGGGAGAGGCCTAGGTCCAGCAGTGGACTGCGATAGGCTGAGATGATTGACTTGGCTATTTAGTATTTGTGGACCCCAAAATAGGAATTATTTGAGGTTCAATCTTATTTATTATTATTTCCTTTAATTATTATTATAATTATTAGAAGTTCGTTTAAATATAATTATATACATGCACTATTTTAAGACAATCAGGTATTGTTTTGGAAATGGGTTGTGTACAACCCGGCATTAAAATGTTGATCTGCTACCTTATCGCGATGACGATTATTTCTGCTGCTAGACGTACCTAACATCCGATAATGTTCTGAGTAAGTAAATATTGATGTTATACTTTACATTAAAATATTATTAATACGATGTGCTATTAACCGACTTTGTTTACATATAGACATAATAGGTTTGGTGATCATGTAATTGATGTCATGTTTTGCGTACTATATGTTTCTCTGGCGATGTTTTTATTTTATTAAAGGTGGGTTTGCTCTTTACTCTAGTCCAGGTCAGTGGTGACAGAGACAGAGGTGCCGATTCTCTTGTCACAAAATTCTCTAAACTAGACTAAAAATCACCAAAATTTAGTTTATTCCTGTCAAACGACGATTTCCCATTCTGAAATTGACTAAAGTGACACAACTTAACCAAATTTTAGTTTGACAGCACTAAGATGGCACTGAGATTATAATTTAGTGAAAATGGCAATTTTGCTATTCTGAATTTTACGTTTTTCACCAAAAATTTTGATTGTCGTAACTAAATCTGCCTGTTTTTAATCGCGATTAAAAAGGTGTGGAATAAAATTAGTTGTCATGAACTAAAATTCATACCAACACCTCGACTTCAGACGCAAAAACAGTACTGTATCTTTTTTTTCTTTTCTTTTGCTTATATCTCGAAAACGGTGTGTCCTATCGCAAAAATAATGAAAATTTCGACCCCCTTTATGGAATCCCGGAACATTTAAAATCCAACGTGTTGGTAAAAAAAAAAATTTTTTTTTCATATTTTCCATACAAAAAGTGAAAAATTCCATACAAAGCATGTCGAGGCTGCAAAATAATGCGCGACTCTGGCTCTAAAAAAAAATCACGTGGTACGGCAAACAAGTACTACGTGGAGTCGCAATTGCCAAATTTGATTTTAGATGTGTCAAAATTATTTTTAAATTTAGAGATTTTATTTTGCAGAATAGCGTTAAGATTCTCATAGCCAAAAGTAAGGAATTTTAGTGATAGTTTAGTTAGTTTAGTTCGGTGTACAACAGAATCGGCACCAGAGTCGACTTAAACTAAGTAAACTAAGAGTTGTTGTTAAACTAAGTATCAAATTAACTATTAACATAATGAGTATATTTTCTCTTTTCTCAGTTAGTTTTAATGATAATCTTGCTGTTTTAGTACTTTGTCCAATTCACAAAAGTAAATATAATTTATCATCTAAACCAATATTATAAAGAAAAAAGATTAGATTATTTGTATGTTTGTTTGTTACGCTTTCACGCTAAAACGGCTGAACAGATTTGGATGAAATTTGGCACATGGGTAGACCTGACCATGACCTGGATTAGGACAAATAATACTTTATATCCCGATAGGTATTCCTACGGGATCGAGACTTATGCGGGTGAAACTGTGGGGCGCAGTTTGTCGTTTATCATTTGGTATATATTTTATTATGATGTACTCGTAGGTAGGTATGGCAGAACACGTGTACGTAAAATTTTATACTTGCATTTTTTTTCTGTCAAAATCTCCATGCATTGCGAATTGAACTAAATAAATGTAGGCCATAAAATGTCCCACATTCAGTGTTTATTTTGCTGAAAAATTTAACGCATATCCAGCTCGGAGTCTCGAGACCTCTGTGCGATATGTGCAGTCTATCAATAATTGTATCCACTTCGTTCCTTTACCTTTTCAGCCTTTTTTGTTAGTTTGTTAAATATTGCTGTAATTCCCATTGTATTTGTGAATATAGCTCGTATTTATTTTATTTATTATTTTTTAACCCATGTATGTAATTCAACTAACGGTATCTTACACGTCCTTTAAATATTAAGTCATCTGCTAGTGCTGTGTACTTCTGTAAGTGACGTACTCACAATACCTAAAACTGTATGTGATTTGTTTATGTATGTTCTAGTGAGTAAGTCATTGAGGTGCCGTATCAATAAATATATAAATAAAAAATTAAGTAGCCCTTTATGTTTCAACAATACTTTGCCGAGTCATCAGTTAATATGAAATTATGATTAGGTAGGTACCTATATTAATATTATAATTTCTTATAAAAAATTGTTATGATATTATGACTGACGTGAAATAAAAGTAAGTTCTAAGTAGGGCCATCGTACGGGTCCGGTGTTTTGCAACAAACTGTAGCAAATAAATTCAGAATAAGTAAAACTCGATTCAGGAATTCAAAATGAAGCGTATTTACTGTTCCATTTAAATTCTGATTTACAAAAAGAATAAATAGAAAAAAGCTTCCGAAG
Source organism: Brachylomia viminalis (assembly GCA_937001585.2). NCBI lineage: Eukaryota > Metazoa > Arthropoda > Insecta > Lepidoptera > Noctuidae > Brachylomia > Brachylomia viminalis. Next base: position 2,536,728 of record OW443302.2, on the reverse strand, counting down.
TATTCTATTATTTACAATACAATCTCTAAATAAAAAAAATATATATGAAATTTAATTTTCCGCCACAAAGAAGTTTATTTCAATCGTTCGCTTTAATATTTTAAGAGAGTCTTATAAATATTAAAACGAACGGTTTCCAATATTATTGTAGGTAGTGGTCAGAAAATTGTTTTTATTGTTACTAAGTTATAATATTTCCAGTCTTACCAAGGAGTATCGTGTTACCCAGTAACTGGGTTGTGGAGGTCCAATAGGCAGTCAGTTGCTCCATGTAAAAGGTATTCAGCTGCTTCCGGTTAGACTGGAAGCCGACCCCCAACACAGTTGGGAAATGGTAGGTAGGTGATCAAGTTATAATTTCTACTCCATATTTTTCTCAATTGTCATGAAACAATCTCATTCAGGATCTCCAGGGTGTTGCCAAGTGATGATGACTCATTTTGAGTATAAGCGATTTCTGGGAGGCGTATTTACAGCAGTGAATACATTTATTTAATGTTATTTTTTACATTTTTAAAGAAGCACCTACCATTTGACTTGTTCGTCACGAGTAGTGTCGGACTAGTCTCGACTAGTTTTGGATTTGTCACGACTAGCTCTCGACTAGTTTCGAAGTAGTCACAAGTAAAGGCTTACTTCTTTAAAAATGTAACAAATAAAAATGTCCTGTCTTCCCTAGCTATAAGAATAACAATTAATTTAAATGTACAGATCCTGAAAAGATACAAAAAAGAGAATCTCTTCAACTTCATTGAAGCAGACGACATAAATACAGCCTCTCACAATAAATCAATGAACAGACTGATGTAGATAGGTCTAGACTGGATCCCTGGAAGTTTGTTCAGTTCAATGTCAGCCATTCACGCGTAGTCTGTGCTAGTCTATAGTGCGCAGGTAAATCGATCCCCGCTGCGTTTCCCGGCCCCTCGATGTAAATTGAAGCGTAGGGGTCGTTGCACTGCCTGAAGGGGCTTGTTGAAAGTGGACGGTACGGCGACGTGACGATGCGAATATGGTGTAGGGTGAAGAAACGATGTTCTAGGAAAATTAAAATTCGACCTCAGCCGGTCTATTCTGTAATCGCTTTAATGTCGAAAAAGGCAACGAAGGATTGACATCAACAAGGCAAATGTTCTCGGCCAACTGCGCCTCTTATCGGAGTCTTGCGCCCTAACACCCGGTTTCCCATATTTTGTGTTCAGTCTAACCTAGCCAGGCGCCAATGGCCATCAATCTTTCGACAGACATGGCCAGCTCACTACCACTTCACAGCTAATCTATTCTGTAAAAGCCACACTTGCAGATCATGTTTGCAATCAGATCAGATCAGAGATGTCAGCAACAATGACGGGGTCCACTAGGACCGATGCTTGCCCGGGGTGCGGGAAAGTCCGAAAGGGTTACCGTGGGCCCTGGCACAGGCAACTGAAGGAACACGGGTGGGTTTTAGTCAGTAAGAGTCTGACACGCCCTTCTGCTCCGCCCAGAGCGGGAGAAGTTATTTGATGATTTCACATCCACAAAAAAAAAGGGTTTGCAATCAGCGGTCTATTCTGTGAAAATCTCACTCTGAAAACTTAGGTGTCGTGAGCTTGAAGTAAACTGTCATTCCACCTGATGCTAGGGATTAACACTATTGACAGCTCCCTTCAAGCTCTCTTCACCTAAGTTTACAGGGTAAGTTTGTTACAGAATAGATCGGCTGTATCCAGATATCGGCACAGAGACTTTATTCTAAAATAAATACTGTAGTATGTTTGATGTTTTGGTAAACATAATTAGTCTACAGGAAGAGAGAGATGCTGTTGCACAGGCTGCATAGCTGCATTAATAATATTAAAGGTTCCATTGCATTTTTTATGAAAAGTATTAAATTGTAATTTTGTATAGAAAGACGAACACGATGTCTTATCGCCTATTGAATTGATTCAGAGAGAGAACTTGATGTATTTCCTACTTTAATCTTACGCTATATAACAGACTATTTCAGAATATAATAAGATAGGTCTTTTTCTATAGTGAAATAGTCTGGGATTGCCTCATTCCATTCTGAAATGATCCCACCTTCCTTGATACCTATAAATATTAGCAGTAAATGGCAAATTGAGCGGTTAACTTTACGGCAGGCAAGGTTGGCGCAGTGGTTAAGCGATTGACTGCTGCGCTGCATATCGCGGGTTCGATTCCTGCACGGAACAAATATTTGTATGACCTAAAAGTAGTTGTTCCGGGTCTGTCTGATGTTTGTAAACGCACCCACAATACAGGAGCGATTTCTAGTGTGAGGCAAAGCTAAAAAAAAAAACTGGTGAGGTAGGATCTACCTAAATAGCGTGATAACAATAAAACACAGCTCCTACGGTATCAGTTAACCGTATTTATTTGGCATAATTTGTTCTAAACGTGCCTCCACGGCCCAATTACCTAATCAGTTTATATAACCTCCTTTTAAGGATTCACTAGAATTGTTAGTCACTACAAGTGGTGCTTAAAGATGTTAAACATTTCAAATACTGAGATAATTATGTTAATTTAAAGACATGTTTCACTGTGGCCTAGGGTCTACTAATTAGTTTTAGTTCATGTTAATTCAATGAGTAGATATTGTCTTTTCAATTCTTCTTTTCATTGTGGTGTAGGTAACCACGATTTGCTCAACAGTCAACATGCTCATGTGATGAATGAAGCATATTATATCTGCAAATCGACGAGGCTTGTCATATCAGATGGATAAAGCATTTTGCCTTGAAAGCTTTGGGGGGACTATTACCTGTAGTTAAAACATTATGCACAAGTAAAAAAACACTGTACAAAGGCAGACTTAATGTCTGAGGCATTTTCTACCAGTCAACCTTAGAGTGATGCAGAGATAAACCATGGCAGGTGCAACATACGGGATAGATAGCTCGGAAATGACCATAAAATACAAGAATAAATACTAATATATATATATATATGCATACATATAAACAAAATAAACCTTGGTTAGGAGAAATAACGATCGGTAGAGGAGAAAACGAATCCAGCAACTCAGCGCTGGGATGTTTCGGCGAACTTTTGACGGATATGTTCACGTGCCTTCACTTTAAAAGATAACCGACTGGTTGCAAACCTGATATTCAGAGGGAGCACATTACAAAGAAAAATTATAATTATTTACCGGTAGAGTCAGCTAGATCTACCTGCAGTGCGTCCATTAGTTAAATAGTATCCTAAGGAATGGAACCATCTCATCTCAATTTGTGTTGTGAGTTGTGACTATTTTCAATAAATTACAACTTACGTTCCGTGCTTCACCTTCGACAACAAAAATGTTTTATTTCTAGAGGCAGAACTGCTCTTATGGGACAAATCTACATATTTCCAGTAGGCAATTATTTATTGGTCTTTCTTTATCCAGTACTATCTTCGTAATCCTTCTAATCTCCGTCTCCATTAGAAAGCCAACAAGTCATGACGACATCGTGTCGGAGACTTGTCGTCGGTATCACGTTACTACCCCGTACCATATAAATGGTGGTGAGATTATGGCGTGGTGAGTTGTGCGTGGTGCGTTGTCTGCAAGTCGATGGCAATAAATAGAAACTTGTATTTCAGGCAAAGTAGTATTGACAACGTAAGTAATTTAGTTGTTTATCATATTCTTTATGAGACAATAAATTAGAACTCGTCTGTTTTATGGCTATGGTGTTAGGTAGATTACCATTTTTCAGATTAGCTAAAGTACTTACATACATTTTTATGGGGTACTGTGTTAAATGTTACAACAAAATGACTTGTCATATAATGCAATTAAATGAAAGAAAATTTAAAACTCATATAAAAAGTTCACTTTGTAAACAAGTATATTATAAATTAGAGGATTATATCCAAGATAAGAATGCTTGGAAACATGCTGGTCCAGCTCCATAGGACAATCTAGGGTCTAAACAAAATCATACTTGTTGCTACTTTAAGTGTTTAGTTTATTATTTTTATGACATTGATTTACATTCTGTGATTACTTTAACTCACGCACTGACATATTACTTATATAAATAATTTGGAAAATCGTATACTTTTACACACACGCACACACACACGTATCTATCACAAAATTAACTTATTTGTCATTGCTACATTTTTTAAAATTCTTTTTACCTATTGTGGTAGGTGAATTTTGTTATACGTGTATAGGTCTTCACATATAATTATATAATTAATATATACTAAATATTGTAACACATTTTAAAAGAGTAACGGTGGAGTTTCTTGCTCATTCTTCTCCATACGAAACTACCTTTTGGAAGGGGCGACTAGAATCAATTCTATTTTAATGTAAATGTTGACGTTCAAAATTGCCTTTGTGCCTATTTGAAATAAATGCTTTGACTTTGAGTATTAATAAGTTGAAATGTGGGAACGTGACTTGCTGGAACATTCAACCAGGAAAGGTGGTACTTGGGTACCAAATTCAGTTCTATTTCAAGATAACAGCTGGTTACTGCCCCACGGTCTTTGCAACAATGGAACAAATAAATGACTGATCCATGAAATATGAATAAAGATATCACTATCGGAAGTGGTATTGATCACATGGCAGTTGGCGGATTCAGGCATTTATTGGTAAGTATTTATTGGCAGTTAACGTTGTCTTTTTCCTCACTTGTTAGTTAAAGGAACCATCATCGTATTTACAAGTATATTACGTGAGTGAAGGGGTAAATAAATTCATGAATCGTTTTCAGGTGGATTGATGTTGACAACGTATGAAAATGAGCGTTTTGCATGAGCGACATGTATTGAGACGAAACTTATAAATACAGACAGGTTTATTTAACTTCGTTAAAAGGATAATAAACTTATTTGTGTTTTTCTTGGAGTAATGTAACGAACTGAATCTTCATCGGTAAGATGGACTGGTCTAAGCTTCACAACCCTATGGTTTAGCGACCACATATTTTTCTTATAGCGTGTTCCATCAGACAGCTTGTTAACGCTGAGCATACTGATACAAGGATCCTGATGATCATCACCATGTTTGGCAGACGAGTGCTGTATACAGAGTCAAATTAAATTAGCTAGCGAAACTCCGCAGACGTGATAAGTATCGTCACCTAAACACGATACCTAATAACCCTAATAACAAAATACCTACAGTCAAACGGGGTGAATAGGCATGCAGGGGTGAATAGAAACGAAACTTTAAAGGGGATTTTAACCTTGAAATAATTTAGTTTGACCCCAACAAGAGCACTTAATCGTTAATTATATTACAATAAACACATTAAGAGTCCTTTTTGGCAATAAACTATATTATTTCAAGGTTAAAATCCCTTCTAAAGTTTCGTCTCTATTCACCCCTGCGTCCCTATTCACCCCGTTTGACGGTATATGATGTTGTACGACGACCGCTAGTGGTGTTGTTACATGAAGTATGAATTGAAAACATATCTTTTATCGTGTTAGATAGGTATCGATACCCATCACGACTGTGAAATGTACATAAACAAGAACTGATTTTTGAAACTGATATTTCAAGTGAAGACAATAAATCCGAACAAACAAAAAAATAACATCAAATAAAATAAAATAAAAAGAACATGTTAAATATCGATACCCATATTTGCAAAATAAAATTCTATTCTATTCAATTCATGTCTGCGGAGTTTCGCTAGCTAATTTAATTTGACCTTGTATTTCGATTTATTGTTTCCGAAAATCGCCAGACATAAGACAAGAGGACTTTGAGGACTGGAGGCTTTTAAGAGGGCTATCACAATTGTTCTTGTATTTGAGTGTGTGACTCTTCAAACACTCAAATACACGAAAAATTGTGATAGCCCTCTAAGGCTCCCTCCCGCAAACAGGTGTGACGCGACTCTAGTAGAACAATTTCTATGAAAGCTTCAAGGAAATTGGTCCACAAGAGTCGCTTCTGTAAAGCCCGAGCCTTTAATGTAAATGTCTCTTGACTGTTTTTTTCCCTTTTAATTGCGACGGCTTGAGTATTGTCCAATGTTTATATCCATACAGCTAACCTGTTGTTTTTAACCTGTGGTATGTCAGGGAAGCAGCAGGTGTGGCGCTAAGCAAATCGTATTACCTCGACAGCGCCACCTTAGACTGACTTAATTAGAATATAATTATAATAGTGTGGGTAATTTCCTCGGTTCTAGCGATTCCTCGGTTTTATGCCAAAACCCGCTTTGTTTTAGCTTACCCATTAATTGCTAATTAGCAAGTCCTTGTGTCGGCCAGTATGTTCAACCATAAGTCGGCTGTATGAGTATTCCTCCTCATAATAATTGTGCATTTAACATTCTGATTGATGTTTCTAAGAAGTTACTCACAACTTTTTGATCGAGTCTCATCAAAATAATAAGGAAACAATTTTTACGTACCTATCTCAGACCAAATACCTACCTATTAACACATGAAAAACTACATAGGTACTAAAGAGCTCATATTCAGCTAGATACATACTAAGACGATTCGCACACTGCACGCACCGCATCATGCAGCGGGGTGCGGGAGTGCGTGTTCTTACGTTGCTTGTATGTATCTCCGTTTGTATAGAAAACACGCACCCGCAAGTACGCGCGTAGGTGCGTTGACACGCAACATGCAGCGTGATGCGTGGCAGTGTGATAATCGCCTGATTGACAAAAATAATGTGATAGAGGTCAGACAGGCAGTCGCTCCATGTAAAATATCGGTTGTTAGCTGCATCCGGTTAGACTGGTAGCCGACCAGTAGGCCAATTCTCGTACTTAAAAAACGTTCAAATTCAAGTCGCAATCTCATCTCAGCGACAATCAATGTCAAAAACCTGTCAAAAATGTATGAAAATTGATAGTAATTTTGACAGATTGAGACTGAGATTAGAATGCGACCGGTCTTAAAAATACGGGAATTGCCCCTCAGAACTTCGTTGGGAAAAGGCGGGAAGATAATGATGATGAGTGACTTGTAATTGGCTGACAACACACACTTACAATTTTTATTCTGTTTTGTTTAACTGTGAGTCGTCTAGAGACAATAAATAAATGAATAGTACCTTACAGTCAAGATTTACCACGTTTTTTTTTTGTACATACGGTCATAATACAGGTTCAGGTTTATTTGTACCATTAAACCAGATATGATTTGTATTGGTACTCACATTCGCTATAACCTCAGATCATATAAGAAGCTGTAACAATACTACTCAATCACTACGACGAAAATATACCTAATCAAATAATGTAGGTACATGAATTATAATATTTTGCACGTAACTATTTAAGTTTATTTTATTAGTAAGTATGTACGATTATTCTTACTTCAATCGTAGGGATTCCTTATCCCTACGATTTTAATGACGTACTCACCTTCTATAGAATACTCAGAACAAAGTTCATTTAAGTCACAACCATTAAAACACACCCACCATGATAAAATGACGTCACCAATCACAGAGAGACTAATAGCTAAATGCTAAAGTAATTACATTTTGTAATCGCCAGTTCTATCTGGATCTAAGTTGGAAATAGACTTTAGTCAAGAATTTAGATTAAAAGCCAACGTTTTGAACTATAGGTACACTTCTGCTTAGCCGTTCGGTGATGTTTTGACGTTTGAACTTCGTTAACGAGTGTTGTTTTTTTCCATGTAATAGGAAACCTCGTAAAGGGGTCAGTACCTCCTTTCAAGTTATTTAATTCTAAGAAATTATACTTGACGTAAATCAACAAAGTTGTTTTTGAAGCCAAAATAATGCCCTTTAAACCATTCATAAGCTGTGGGTAGGACCGGAGAATAATGGAGTCTATATAAAGCACTTATAAGGGTCACAGATTTGGTTCAAACTTATGGCGAAAAGACATCGAAGCAAGTACCAATCACGTGACTTTTCAGTTCATACGTACTTTCTGTGTTTATTTTGGAATTTACTGACATCGGTGAAGAAAAACATCGTGAGGAAACCTGAACTTATAGTTATTATACTTAAGTCAGAAATTGCCAAGTCGTCTTGAGCAAGCATGCTGATCTATGCTCGCACCTTTTCTATACATATAAGAAGAGGCCCTGCAGTGGCGTAATAATAAACTGGTAATATAATAATTTTTGGCACGGAGGACAAAATAATATTAAAGAAAAAAAATATTATGCACTACAAAAAAATGTTACAGGAAGATATTTCATCATGATCAATTGATCACATACTGGATTAGGAAAATATGAAGATTGTATTTCATCCTTATTTGTTTGTGAAATTTTGAAATAGGTGTGCAAGCCAACTAGAGAATAACAGTAGCGTATTCTGCTGGCATAACTTGCTTGGTCTATTCTGTACAAATCTGCCGTGAAAACTAAGGTGGCGTGAGCTTGAAGAACATGAGCGGTCATTCCACCTGATGGATTGACACCGTTGACAGCTCATTTTGATTTTAACAGGATAGTTCGGCTGAAGTGGTCGTAAGCTGGCCATGTCTGTCGAAAGACTGATGACCATTGGAGCCTGGTAGGGATAGACTGGATATAAAAGATGGCAAAGCGGGTGTTGTGGCGCAATTCGGGAGAGGCTTATGTCCAGCAGTGGACAGCGATAAGAGGCTCGGTTGTTCGAAGACGTTTGCATTCTTGGTGTCAACCCTTCGTTGCCTTTTTCGAGATTAAGGTGAGGTGGTGGCGAGGTGGTCTATATAATCTTACACGGTTACTCCCTAATTGGGTTTGGGTCATCTCACGCAGACAGTTTAATTTTCTGCTCTACTAAGCAAGAGTTATATCTCCGCTTTGACAAAATATTTGTCCATCTTCAAGATACTGTTTGGGCATCCTTTGAACTAATTTCGTCGTCCTACGTAAATTGTTTACGATTTTTTTCACTAATTGTTATTATTTCTATAGAAGATCCAAATTCTACAACGAGTCGTACCTAGGGGTATCGTATAAACTTATTGGTGATGTTCTACGTAAAGGTCAGGTGCGTAGTGCTCGCAACCGGTGTCCGTGTATCACTAGATGTATGAACGGAAACGAGGAAAAAGGAGTATGTAAGGATCGTAGCAGGTGGTTCTGTAGTTTCTGCCTAATTTCACGGGAAGAAAGTGCGAGTTTATGCATGTATTACACAGTATCGTGGTTGTTGAGGTCAGATTGGCGATCGCTCCATGTAAAACATTGCTGTTCAGCTGCAAGGCTAGGCAGATGACGATGAGAAGACACAGTCATATTCACCAGTGTAATTTATTAGGATAGTAGCAGGAAGTGACTACATAACTAGGTCGCAGTTCGTTTCAAGTTGTCTTTGTACAACTGAAGTTAATGATAATCGTACGGCAGTTGCGTTGCGGCTGCCCTTGTAAGCTCCAATATTGGTTTCCAGTATACTAGGAGTAAAATACAGACTCGTATTTTATAGGTTATTGTCTTAGCAGCTGTATCCGATCCGAGTAATGACGATCGATAGTTATGTTTGTCGCAAACGTTAAAACCAAAAAGGATTGCAAATAATTGGATCATTTCATTGTGTTACGTATGAAATGTTCCTCTTATTGACTCATAATAATAAGAACAAAAGATATTTGCTTTAATCTATCTGTCAAACGTGATTATTATAATATTTTTCTCTACAAAACCTCTCGTTTTTTTTCTCTTTTTTTTCTTTTAGTACAAAAGTAGGTACTATAAGTTCACCTCTATCTATTCGGGGAAAGGCGTGATCATGTTTATGTTTGCTCTTAAAATCGATCGCTGGAAAGCCTATGTTCAGCAGCAGGTATGTAGGTATTAACTGCTAACTATATGTGAACTAAACAATATAATATATAATATGGCAACTTTCGCACCAAAGAAACTTCGAGAGGCTTCGAGTTGTGAGTGCTACCTACTGACAATCACTTCATTTATTACTTTTCCTACACGAGGCTTGTACATTTAGTATTTTATCTATGCACGAGGCTATGACAGTCACATTTTTAAATTGCATAACATTACAATCGTAATTGTTCTACTGACGATGATAGGTTATGCAACTGGCAACCGGTCGTTAGTTGTTATTTGTATGATAGACAAAAATCTGATAATATTATTAGACTTGCGTTGCTGAGTTTGTGAGGGATATATTTACTATTAATTATTAAAATATACGAATGACCGACGACATCGCTTTTATTTGACGCCAATCAAAACTCCTGAAGAACACTACACATGTTCAAACCCCTCAATGTAGTAAAATTCCTGAAAAACCCTTGGAGAACCCTAAAATAATGACAAGTAAAAATCCTCTTTCGGTCGAAACCGTTTGAAGGAACCTAATCGGAGACTAATGGTATCTAAGGTAACATAAACGTCATGCAGTGTCAATTGATACTGGATGGCCAGTACTCACAGAGTTGGAACTAAATTCACGTGCCTGCCAATGATTTAAGTTTATATTTAGACCGCCTACGGCATTTTAGTGGGTAAACACTGTGTGTACTCTAAGCCAATCAATACATACATGATTGTGATTTGAATTGTTAAGAGTATTCGATTGTTTAACTGTGGAGTGAAATAGCTTTTTTGAATTGCAAAGTCAGGTCTGAAGTAATTAATTCGATATTGAAACAAAACTGATGTTAGGTAGGCTAAGTTTTTGGTGAATACATTATTACTTACTCACTTATTGACATTGTTTTGGAGCTGTTTCAAAATTCAACTTTGGTTAAAGAAGATTGATGTTTTCTTCGACTTTAAGTTACTTCCATACTGAAAGTTGTTTTGGTTCATTAATGTTTTACTTTAGATCAGTACTTTCCCTTTGTATGTTGCTCACCTAACCATCACCTATGTAGAGGCTTCCCTATGCTTCCCAGAGCGTGACAGAACTGTAATATCTATATCATATCACAGTTCACTGCTCGTCGATATAGATCAAAGGTTCCAATGAATTAGTATTCAAAGCCAATAATGAAAAACAGTAATTGGACTGGTTTGGATTTGTTGGTCGATGGCAATATTTTTGTCGGGTCGCGCCCGTCTGGCAACGCTCCCGTTTGGCAACGCTACATATACTTACCTATAGCGGTGTATCGCGTGCTCATGTACGTAATATCTACAAATTTATTCAATGTATATGTTGAGTTGCCAAACAGGAGCGTTACCACACGGGTGCGACCCTACTCGCCCCCTATGCCCCTATTACATGGGGCTTCAAACATAACGGGTGAAATGTGGGTGTTCTATAGGTATCTACACCTCTGCCTAGCCCTGCAGGGGTTATCAGGCTTGAAGTTTGAGATAGAAATGAAGAGTAATTTCAGACATCTTCATTGGATATTCTAATCTAATATAAAATGTACGCGGAGTGACTGCCAAGTTGCCAACTCAGTCAGTTGACACATTACAACACACGTTGTCTGTGTACAGACTTGGTTGTATTTATAATTTTAAACGTGTTTGATTGTTCTTTTAGCTTGAAAGTGTACAGAGGAGGATCTTTTGGTGGATCTTATAAAAAAAAAATATGAGGACCTTAGACCTTATGTTTCAATTGTAACGTACATACTGATACTGTTGTCTACCCCCTTGTTGACTTTGTCATATTTGATGACCTACCCCTGGGTGTCTTTTTAGGGTACTTGGCTACACTAGCTGTTTTACTTACTGAAATAATCTCTAAGTAGCTCGCACACACGAGCGACGCATACGAAAATAAATAAGATTTCGTATCACCCTACTCGGGTTGTATTTTTTCATAAATTTACATAATTATACCCCTGATTGTATGCCTTTATGTTGGCAATTTATTCCCGATTATAATCAGTGTTTACGATAATTTTTTTTAACATAAAATCGTTGTCCTAGTTTAGGAGCTCGACCTAGATTAATTTTAATAATCGTTATTCATTTATTTTAGCCTGCTTTTCATATTTTTTCTCGCATTCTTAAAATAGTGAATATTGAATGCTACAATTAGAAATACAATTTCAACTAAGTTTAAATTGTGCAACGAAGAAATTGAATCAATTATTTTTTTGTTTTACATTTGTGCACGTAAATGATGCTGAATAAATATTTCATTAACATTAAATAAAAAAGCAGGTTGAGCCGTAAATCCGTACTAATGTAATACATTCGACAGTACCTAACTCTGTCTATTTTTACCTTTTCACGCCTAAACCACTGAACGGAATCGGATAAAATTTGACAAGGAGATAAATGTCATTCTGGCGAAGGGTATAGGCTACTTTTTGTCCCCGTGGTACTGTTTGTTCCCGTGGGATAATTTCCGACATCCACGCAGGCGAAGCCGCGGGCAGAAGGTAGTAGAGAATAAATTAATACATTTGCCTTCTCATTTCTGAAAGCACGGTGCGGTGCACAAGATAAAAAATTCTACCCAAGAACAAAATTAGTTAATGAACCATGCAAGATAAATATTTAAATCAAAACTGGCAGCGTTTATTTATTCTTAAATAAACGAATGAACTGTTTTCTCTATGGAGCCGAGCGTCTCTACGATATTACTAGCATTATTTTTAACATGAACGTGGTTAGAGAATGCATTCAAAACTTTATCCTAAAATAGGGCAGTTATTTCCCGAGCCGCTACATCCGCAGTGCGCGGCCGCTCCGCCAGAAAGAGGGGCACATTGGGCCAGAAAAGGACGGGCACAATGACCGAAATCGATGTTATAAAGAGCGAGAGCTGTATAAACCTGTCTCACTCGCCGCCGGTACACCCGCACTAGGAATGCACCCGCGCGCCGAGCGACAGTGCGTGGTGTACTCGATTCGCACTCATTCTGATGTAACCAAAACGTAGAAACGATAAATTGAAACGTAATCAGCGTTGCGAATCGGTTTGATTTTTTTATGTTAGGATTAAATCGACTTCCGCGGTTTAGTCACGTATATTATGGACTGGATCGACATCATGCAGAATAAAAATTACGAATTAATTAAAAAGAAAAGGAAAGAAATTCGTTAAAATTCATAGAAACTGTAGATCGATAGGGCCCAAATCAACATTACAATACCTAATGCGTTACCTTACGTCACAAGATGTTAGAACTGACAATCGATTGGCGAAGTGTCGGGTTCACAAACATTAAACAGCTGTAGAGCTTCGGCCACCATCGTCTTTGTTCGGTGCCAGGGACACACAAGTACATCCAGTACGTATAGTCCAAGCGCCGCCGTGTTGAGTTCGTTGTCGTGATGAATCAGTAGCACATGAGCGTCAGTAGTGAGAGAGCGCGTTGCCGCGAGCTGCCGCACACAACAATAAAATATTAATCAAACCCTTTGTAGTGCGTAGACATTTCATTATTTTGATATTTTTTAATTTCAATGTGTGTGACAGGCGTGTGCATATTGTGACAGAAAATTGTTTACGATCCCTGGATTTGGATAGCCATATTGAGGATCGGGTAAGAATTGTTTATTTATTTTCTCAAATATTTCATTCTTGTTGAATGGTAAAATGTCCGCTTTTGTGTAAAACAGGTCGTATGAATATTCATTATTTTATTTATTCCTGTGAAAGTTATGGCTGCGTCCATTTTTGTGTAAAATTATTGTAATGTTTTTGTTTTGTTTTTGGCCCACGTTTAATAGTCACAGCAGAACGAATGCAAATCGAGTTACAGAAGAAGTTACAGTGAAAAAATATAAAATAGGTAAATGATCCAACATCAGTTCTGTAGAAATTGCGTGCTTTGTAGTAATTAGTCAGTCAAGTTGGCTGAGTAGCAGCTGAATCATTTTTACTTTCGGTTCGCTTTTTCTGAAAAGCAATGAAATTGAAACCAAAATCAATAAAATTGGCATTTAAACAAAACAAATGAATGTTTTTATTATTTTTGTAATTGTGACTTACCTACATCAAAACAATTATGTGCAAATAGATCGTAATCTGCAGACATTTTGCAAAATCTGTGAAAACAAGTGTACAGAAATTATTTGTTCTGTATGAGTACACATGTAGTAACACTTACAGATGAAGGGTAAGAAATTGTGACTTAACAGTAAGAGATGAAGGTACTTTTTTGGACAGGACTATCATAAATAAAAAGTGTCCCCAAATGGGGCCTGGCTTTGATATCAACTCAACTCAACTCAAAGCATTTATTTCAAATAAACCAATTACAGGCACTTTTAAATTGTCAAGGGGTCGGTCAGTCAGAAAGACGAAGCTAGTTGCCCATTCCAAAGCGTAGTAGGTACTTATGGAGAAGAACGGGCAAGAAACTCGTGACTTCTCATCGCAGTTATAACTTCATGCCTACCTACTTTTATTTCCAGTCATTGATTCTGAATCCAGGAGAAAGTTATACGTACTTTTGTCCACATCAGTGGTATTCACACGACACAGTGTAGAAAATATAAATTGGTTTGAAGTAGAAAACATTTAGCCACGTAATGCCGTAATGCCTATACATCTAGCAAATCTTTTCACCCTACGCATCAAGCTCTATTGGACTTGATCGTAATTTTTGTCATTATCATTTTGGGACCACGACGAGGGGCGTCTCATCCAAACAATGTGTTTTATACACTAAATAGGTAGGTACCTATGTGAAATGTTTCATACGTCAATGCGTATTTGTGATTTCGTTATGCCTTAATAACCACAAAACAACAAGTTTAATGTTTATATGAATTAGACAGAACTGTTAAATTGATTTATGAAATCAAATTTTAAGCAAAAGAATGCAACATGTATGTAAAACAAATAAAAATACATTATGAAGAAAGGAAATTTCATATCTTGCAAAAGAAATTGAGAAAATGTGTGTTAAATTATACATTTATGTTATCGTCTCTATTTTCTTTTACCGTAATTACATTAAAATATTCATTGAATACGCGTTTTAGGTAATTACTGTATAAGCATTAACAAAGGTAGCACGTGCAAATATAATTATTGAACTGAGTTAAAATTCACGAGCCTCAATTTGAAGCACTTAAATGTGACGATGACTTTAAGTGCACATAATGCTGCTAAGTGCATAAGAGAGAGAGCTCTTAGACTATACTATTAGGAACGTTGCAAGTCACACATTAATATTGTCACGGTGGTAATTCCACGTTGTTGATGTATGTGCTACAAAGTAAACATTAAAGTAATTATGGAAACAACAGCTGAACCTGTACTGTTCTGCCAAGTAGATGAGAAAAACAAAAAACTCTTAGTGCACGTTCCGTTTCCAAACATACTGACTGTACTTTATTGAAAACATAAATGCAATATTTTATTCACAAAATTGTAGCCTAGCTCCTGAACTAAAAGTTGATTTTCCATTCAATGAAAATCCTATAAAGATTTTTTATCGCCAATAGGTGTATTGATCGTCAGAATGATGTCTTGAACTAACTAGGTTGGTACATGCCCTTCTCTAAAAACTTATCAGCCATTAAAATTGTTAGAATTTTGGATAATATCCAGCGATTCCACGTAAAGAACTTCGAGATACGAGTAAACCACACTGAATGTTATAGTTGATATTATTTTTAAAGAATTCAGCTCAATATCATTGGAACTCTTTATATTACTCATTTATAAAGAAAGAAAGAAAGAAAAATAGGTTTATTTATTTACTGAACAATATTCGACATCACAACAAAAATATGATGAGATAAATGATTCCATAGTATTTCTATATATATATTGGCGTGTGCTAGCTGACTTAATATGGCAAATCATTTTATTTAATGTTCCGTGTTTCGTAATGCTAATTACTTACTACTGTATAGAATCCAGTTCTTCTAACTGAACAGACAGCAGTGCTGCTGGGGAGTTTGTTGCGCCACTTCTTCTTCCCAGCTAAAGCACTAGGAAGTGGTGAAGGGCAGGCGTTTTGAGGGGACTATCTTATGTAATTTTGACGTCCAAAAAGTTCAGCTGAGAATCATCTCAGCCTAGTTTGAATAAATTACTTTTGATTTTACCTAGGTATAACTGCAGAATTAAATATAACTAAACCTACCTCCTTAAAATATGTATAGGTACAATAAGACACTTTAAAGATAAATCTTTTAAGATTATTCTTTCTAGTAGTAATCAGATATAGAGGCAAAGATATCCTAGCTCTGTATCTCAAAACGAGTCAAATCTCTTAGGATTTCAGGGAATCCCTTTTGTATCAGCTCCTAAGACTGACAGCTCCGAAGTCTTGTATTTCTAAAAATAAGGGTCACGTATTGGATCATCTTATGAACTAAGAAAACAACTAAAAAGCAACGAAGATTATTTTAGTCGTTTTATTATTGGGTTTTACTGAGAAATCAACTTCCAAACTATTAGTAAAAGCTTATTTGGATAGAATCCAACCCAGATGCGATTAAATTGATGTGAATCAAAGGAGCATTTATCCCAATTTCAATTCATGTGACAATCATCTAGATTATTGAAACAATTAACAAACGAATTGCACATTGTCATGAATGTCTAGATGGATGAAATTTTTGGGGGCTAAGCGGAGGCTTGTATTCTTTGATCTATGGCGGATGTGAGTGAGCAGTGGTGGCCCAGTGGTATTGGCCGCGACTTACGAGTTGTAAGTCGTAGGTTCGAACCCAGACATGTGCTTTACTTTTTGTAAATTATTTCATCACCATTGCTCTCAAAACGGTGAAAGGAAACATCGTGAGGAAACCGGCATGTCCTAGAACCAAAAATTCAAAGACATGGTGACATCTACCAACCCGCACTGGCCCGCGTGGTGGATCACGGTCCATCTCCTTTCACAGAGAGGAGGCCTGTGTCCCACCAGTAGGAACGTTATAGGCTGATAATGCTAAGCGGAGGATATTATTTGCTTTTGCTTATTTTGGATTCTATGAAACATATTATAATTTTATCATCGAGATTCATTATAATTAGGTTTTATGTCAGAAACACAAACCCTTGCTAAACTATTCACAATTCTGAAAAACGGCCTACATAATCTTTAAATCAAACGTCAACTTTTTGGACTAAGCAACACGGTTCTGTACTAAAATAATAATGTTAAGCTAACAACAACTGATTTATCTTTTCGTGTAAAATTCGAGTACTTTGAAGGGCTAAAGGATCAGGCCTAAAACACGCCCTTCTCTGCCCTTGACCTTGAAAAGATACACGTTTGACTCGAAAAAGGTCCTTTTCCGATAATTGTACGTTGTTCGTAGATCAGTTGAGTCCTTTGCGGTAGTAGAATCTATGTAAGGGTTTTTTTATTTACGGGTATTTGATCAATGTGATCCTACATGAAGCAGAATTTATCGATACTGGAAGATTGTTAGTGAAGGATGGAATTATTGGGGGACTGTATAAATAATTGCGATTCAAATGAGCCAAGAATGACATTTAATCTTAGCATATCTTGAATATACATTTATGTATTTCAAAAGAACATAGACGTGCGTTGTTAGCGGTTGCTTAGTGCCATCTGTAAGATGGCGGATTCCTACTAGATTACTTCCAGATCATCGCATTGCATTGATCATAAAATATTCACAAGAAAACCATACCATATTGATAGCCACGCTCATGTCTGCCGAATTTGATATCAATTCGATTGTTAATATTACCACTAAACGAACGACCTTGGGAGAAATTTCTCGGAATAAATGAGCATAGGACGCTTTGCATAACGTGTTTAGAATTAACGATTAGGTACTAAGTAACAGTTGAAACTAGGCAATCGATACGAGATTTTATCGAAGATCGGGAACGCGCACGTAACAGCCAGAATCGCAATTGTGGAACATAAAAGGTGCCACATGCTTTTCATTGGTACTCGTATGTTTATCGTTAGTCTGCTCTTAAAATAATCCACTTTTCACCGCAGGGAATTGCAACAAAACTGTTTTTTGGGTTCTGTACGGCTCCGCTGTTCATCCGTCCGTCCGTCACTGAGACCTTTTGAACCATAATAGGTGGACACTTGAAATTTTTATAGAGTGTGTATTACTAGGGCTGATATACAAACAACAAATAAAAAGGCAACAAATAATAAAAATATAATAAAGTTAAAAATGAAAGCGGGTCCCATACTTACAAGTAAAATGTATTATTAAATATTGTACGGTGGTACGGAACCCTTCGTGTGCGTGTGTTTTGTCTAAATTTTGTTTGCATCTGAAGCTAAACCCGCTTCATCTTCATCCATAAAACGTTAAAACACAGCAGCCATTTCTTCGTTACTAATGTCTTTATTACGGTTGTCCTATACAAGAGTAGCGATGAATACAAGTCTAGACTTTAGTCATTCAACAAGAAGCGAGGGAGTGACAAAACCTAATTAATTCTAGTGTGGTAATAAAATATTGCAGTTTTGTTTAAACTAAATTTCTTCGCTCATAAACCACTAAATATGAAATATGCATTGGACGTGTCTTTAAACGATGATTCAAAATCGAAAGTGACACCTGACGTAGGGCAAATAGAATGTCGAATCTCTAGGGGAGTCTGTATGCCAAAAATCGCTTAGTAAAAATATGTTTCCATATGTCGTTCGTTTAAGATCTTCATTGCTATGGCATGTTAGACATGTAAACTTGGATGGATAGGTCTCATTTCTTTAGTGCGGTAAGCTAAGCTAACAAGGTGCCAAAGTTTTGGGCACTCTGTCATTCGAGTCTGATAAGAAAATTTAAAGATAAATTTTAATTTTATCTTTTTAATCGGATTTCTCGTTACTTCTTTGATATCTATTTTCGAATATAGTTGCAAAATCATTTCTTGATGATCTCAGAAGAAGAAGGCAGCAATATATAATATATTAGTCTGACCTTTATAATAAACCGAGTGTAACAACAAGTTTCACAATAGGCAGCATCTTATGCATTACATGAAATTACAGTCTCGTTATGTATGTACAGGTGCTTCACCCGACAGCGAGTACTTTAGGTACAGAATTCGTAGTACAATGTACCTAGATTACCTTGAGAACCTGGCACCGTTCCATAATCGCACAATTTCTCATGCCTGACTCTAAAGATGATTATAACAATGTTATGCCTACATAATAAGGATCAAACTTACCGAAACATTTCTTATAATCCCTCAAATTGGGTTAGGAAGCCGCTAAATGCTATTACGTAAACTACTTATAAGTTGTAGCTACAGTACCAGGGCATTGAGGATGAGATCCAACTCCACATAAGTAGGGTACGAACTGAAAGTTGGTAAAGTAATCAATCACGGTAAACTAGGCTAGTTTCCGAGCTTTTGGAGAGGGTCGGCTGTTCACAATTGCCGGATGGATTATCACTGGAATTTGATGAGCTATTAATGAGTTTTCTTTTACGGACACATGTGTCAATGTTTTGGGACATTGTAGTTAATTACCATGAACGTAAAGACCCTTGGAGATTGGCCCATAGTTAAAATTGTCTTTTAAATAAGTTCTAAAACCTGAGATTCTCTAGAGGTAGATAAAGTGGCAAGCTTAGTACCTTAGTAGCGCTCCGCGAGGCCTTAGAATTCAACCTCTCACGCCCAGCCCTGGTTCAAGCCATGGTCCGGGGCGAGGGGGAGTGGGAGGCAGTCGCCTCCTTCTGCGAAGCAGTCATGCTAGCGAAGGAGGTGGCGGGACGGGAGAGGGAGAGTGTTTCCCGTCCAAGCCGCCGCGGTGGACGCTCCGGGCGTCGGGAGCCGCGTGACGACTCCCGGCCACCGTAGGCGCGGGCCTGCGGGCGGTGAGTAATGGGTAGCTCACCGTCCGATCAGGACCAGGCCCGTGCTGGACGGCGCGTACGGTTCCACGCGCGCCTCAAAGAGATGTCAGCATCGAAGAGGGGGCCCACTAGGGCCCAAGCCTGCCGGGAAAGCGGGATCATCCAAAAGGGGTACCGCTGACCCGGAACATAAAGGGCCAAGGAAGGAACACGGGTGGGTTTTAGTCAGTAAGAGTCTGACACTCCCTTCCGCTCCACCCAGAGCGGGGGGTCATTTGATGATTTCCCATCCTCAAAAAAAAAAAAAAAAGGCCTTAGAATTCTAATATAAAAAAATAAGTTAATAAGAGTCGGGGCGAAATGTAGATCTATCTGTGGTCTAGTTTCCTGCGCAAACACCCAAAGTCAATAGACACGGAAAATCTATACTTACTTGTAGATTCCGGGCTCACAACGCGATATTACTTGTGAGAGCAAATAAAACGGACATTTAATGGTAAATGAGGCTATTTTGTTTTATAACACAAATTTTATTATATCAACAATTAGAATGTTTAGAAAAACAGTGTGACAAAGACACATCAAAATCACGTACTAAGAACTAGTTTCTTCAATGAAAAACAAATCTCAACGAAAAAGTGCATTACAATTGAAAGAGGTTGCTTGTTAAACATAGTTAATATGACAGATATTCTAATCTAAACACTATTTAGTATGACATTTTAGCGAAAAATGTTGTTCGAACCTTGAACCTCCAATGGAGTCAAACATTTTAACCAAACGAAATGCAGACGTTCTAATAATCAAAGTAGACAATAGACCGTCAATTTTCAACTGGAATTGATTGTCACGCGTGTACCGTAACTAGCACAATTGTTCGTTCTACTTGAAATCATAAAGCAAGCAACTATACAGGAATATGAAGTATATGCTGGATCGACAGCCACACGAACTCTTGTTTAAGGCGACACAAAAAACCTATACGGCCCCCGAGTCTTGAAATAAATGAAAAAAGTAATATAATTTGGAGTGCTATTTGCGCTGAAATTATGTTGAAGGAATTATATTTTGCTTAGCTTTTTGTATCTATTCTATGACTTTTTGGGACCAAAATGGAATTATTAATACCTTGTGTTTCAAATTCTGTTCAGTTAACATTTTCCTTTATCCTTATTACTTTCACATCTTCATCTATAAAGAGATCTTTGGCAGTATAATTCATACTGTTTCATTTTGCCCCAGCATTTATTTTGTAAATCATTAATGAAATTGTTCCATCGCAACAGGAATCTCAGGCTTTCATTTCTTATCGATAAACAGTAACAGTTGCGTGTGTTGCTCGGGTAAGCAAGAATCGGTAATACGATGTAAAATTGAACCTATTCGAACTTGTACGAAGGTCAGAATTTTTATATCAGAATTTGCGTGTAAGGGTCGCGTGCTCTGGAACAGTCAAAAGCGTATCGATCGCCGACATTGTCACAGTGGCTTTAGTAGTGTTTCTATTACGTCAGCTATAATGAGAATTATTATGTAAGCTTGTGTAATCATTGTTGATGAAGAAAGTAAACAATTTTGAGGTTCTCTGGCTGAATATCTCCAGGTGATTTAGTAATTTGTAATGTGCGTTTCTGATACAATTCAATACATCTGCAATCAGGAATTTTCAGGCATGCTATAACATAATCGTAATAGAAAATGTTCTTAGAAACGGCTCGATAAAACTTGGAATTATGTCAAGCATTCTCATATTTGCTACAGGAAGGAAACCATAAAATTATATAGAAAATCTAGATATTTCTAATTTTACTGGTGCTCGAGAAAATGAGATGAAACGAGGACAAGAATAATATACATATGTATAATGAAATAAAACTGTATGTCATTATACTTGATCTTGAAAACGTGTGGCTTCTTCTATTCTTATGACAAGACTCTCGCCTACAGTGGCCGATACTCAATACTCAATATCTTTATTGCTTGCTTTACCATAATGTGTACTTAGGTGGTAACTATATAATTTAGATCATTATGGACCCTGTAGGGCACAGCAAAAGGGTAAGAGAGAGGAAGCCTTGCTTTAGGATATTTAAAATATTGACATTTCGCTTATCTATTAGATAACTATTATTTTAACTGCAAAATGTACTTAAATAATATAATAGATTATTTTTACATTCCTGCATATAATATGTAGCATAATTATGTTTATTCATTTATATAAAAAGTTTTTCTTTGAATAATTATTATTGCTATAATATTAATTTATTATTATTGCTATTTTATATCATTTTCCTATTGTTATATTAATAACTATTTGTTATTAGTAGGTATATTATTTATAAATAATTATCGTATCGTTGTTAGTTACATTTTAACATTTATTCATGGATTATATACAACAGCTAGATTAAGTTCTAAAACATAATCATTTTGCACCGTTACTTCATTTTATTCAGTTTCAACTTCGTGTCGTTTGACTGTTACCGAAAAGCATTTAACGTGGACCTACGTTCCAAAAGCCATACACGAATGATCTTTGCAATAGACATTGAAGTATGATCTTTTATGTTCAGTGGTTACATAAGGCTTCATGGTGGTTCTAATAAATCAAATCTATTCATTATTCAGGCAATAAACTAGTTGGCATAGCAACGTGGTTGAAACATGCCGGCGTAAACTATAGCTCAGTTAAGTCGTTAAGCTGCCTACCTTTCGTACCGTAACCTATTTTTGAATAATTGTTTTAGCCTAGGAACCCCAAAATTATTATTCCTATCTATAGATTAATAGATACTTCAATATAAACACTTTCATTTTGTTCTTTTCATGAATTACCATGCTCTGATAGTTACATTATAGCTGGACTGAATTCCTTATCAATTTCGTACTCGAGCCGACCAGGTTTTCATGACTTCCAGCAATCGCTCCACGTGACAGTCAGCTTGAACTTAATCATATACAGCTTAGGTACATGGAATCCGTTTATTTTCCGGCTTTCACGTTCAGTCAGCAATTCTACGATAGTTCTGCCTTCATTTGCATTTACTGCTTCGAATTTCATCTTGTTTTCGCGAGAATCGAGGATTACTGTTTCATCATGGAGTTTGATTTGGAGCTTTAGAACAATCCGACTTGTGCTATGGGATTGTGTGTGTGAGATGAGTTTAGCCAATGGCCATTCGGTTTTACTGTCGCATTTCCTATTGCTTATTCGATGTTTGTAACCTTATATCCCAAATTGCGTTAAGTTCCTCGTAGTCGTTTAATTACCCGTTATATATCTATTTCTTAAGTTTATCAATCTTCTCATCGTGTTATCATTTAAAAATCGTGTTATAGTGCAACAATTAAGAATAGTTACTTATTTTTAGTTCAACTGTAGAATATCTGATAATAATAGAACCCCGGCGCCGGCGTCGCCGCGGCTATCATTAAATATTCTATGAATTGGACTTCGTATATAAATCTCTCTATTCTTCTATTTCTAGACGCGTTATGTACGAGAATAGCGGTCTTTTTACATTCTTATACAAAAACTGCTGCAAAGTACTATCCAGCCTATTTTATTTACTTACTAAGGTTCATTCCAACAAATTAAGCAAGATTCTTGCCAAGGTTAGGACCCTTCTAAATAAAGGGTCCGTGCCAACGACCAACTAAAAGCAACTCCATTGTAAAGTCATATGAGTTCTTAGCCTATATTAAAATACCGACTAGTTTCTTATTTTTTATCTTGGTATTTTGATCGGTATGATTCGAAGGAATTTAATTTACGTCATGAGTGGTTTTTTCATTCTAAGGATTTCAAATATTTCTTTGTTTCTTGTACCTACCTGAATAGTTGAGGTACGAATTGTTCATTTCAGTTCGCCTTCTTGCAACGATTATGACGGCACGATTTGTTCTTTCTTGCTTGTTGTAGTTCTTAGTGACGAATTCTGGCAATTCTTAGTTTATTTATGTACAAGAATTTCTTTGTTATTTACCTTTTATTAGTAGGTTCAATCATTTCAAATCAGTTGCTTTGAAATTATTCATTTATAACTAACTTTTAAGAAAAACTATCGTTTTACTAAAAAAGAAAACAACAATTTAAAAAAGTTTGATGCTACTAAAAACTAAAATCATAAAATTTTATTGCGAATTTTCAGAAATATTAGCAATTTTAGTTATAATGTTCATAAAAATTTTCAAGAAAACAGGAATAGAAGCAGACTCGTCTCTCCGAGGATCTAAAGATTTAAATCAACGATTCACCCATCAACAATGATCTTGCGATGATGCTTCACTAGTTCATTGCATTCATCTCATTTGACTTACAAACAGTAAGAGCACGGTCTTCTCCTGTAAACATGGATATTTGTAATCCTTTCATTGTTAAGTTCACTAACACTTTGCAATCTCATTATCTTATCGCTTTGCCTACATTGTAGATGAAGTAAAACTACTGAAGGTATTTCCTTATCTCCAACTCTAATGAAACTCTCCATGTTCTGAAATTGTATATCATCAACTGTCGTTAGATTGTCTTATTGCCTTCTCTGATTTTCTCCTGTCACAGAAGAATTTAAAGTTTTAAATACATCATTCATATTTTTATTTTGTTATCAATGACGTTATTTCACGACTGTTCGATATCAAATCAGAGAAATCTGATTAGTACTAATTTATAGCCCATACGTCTGTGATACTGTAAGTACCTACATAAAGAGATAAAACAGATTTCACAGATAAAGTCAACGATGTACAAGTAATGAATCTGTGTTTTGATGCACTAACAAGAACTTGATGTTATGACGTTATCCGATTTACAATCGTCGACAGCAAATTAAATATAATTTTGAGAAAATGTTAATAAAATGTATCAAACAAATATTATGTCTAGTACTGTTTATCTCTTTTATTATTCAAGGAGTAGTCCAAGATGTCTTTTGCATTTGTAACTTCAGAATGATGACGAAGTTTGAGTAAATTATAATAAGATGTTAAAAAACCGTTTATATTTTCATTATAAAATGATGGGCTGTTAAATTTTAAGAATTTTTCCATCCATACCTATTTCGTCGTGATTGTGTTTCTTACGTACTTGTAAAACACAACACACATGAGTGATACATATAATAAATAGTTCCTCAGCTGTAAAATTAAACATGTGATTCAATAAATCTTTCCCAGATTCTACGAAAGCAGTTTTCTAATAATAATAATTATCAAACTGGGACTATAAATCTCAAAAAACGGACAAAGCTGGTTGTCAGCTGTTTACGCCATAACGCGTGTTTGCGAGACCTAATTGATTGGGCTTTGGCGCAGCCGGAAACTTCCTGGCCGATGCTAAAACTATCGCTTCCTCTAACGAACAAAGTAGCGACCATTAATACCTTACCATGTTATTGACTGGTTTTATCACATTTCCTTGAATGATACAAAACGAAAATAAAGGAAATACAAAAAAAAAAAACAAAACGTGTGCATGGTGTGTGTGTTTTTGAAACGTAATATATCTTTTGTATTACTAAGAAAATTTATTCGAAAAAGATTTAAGGACGATCCGATCCGATCCGACGTTGTGATGTACTTCCCGGTCACAAAAGCAAAATAGAATTTCAAATGTTAAAATTCCATTTAACTATCGTTAAAACTGACACTGTTTCGAAGAAAATAAACTATGGAACCATGAATCTCCCAGGAGTTCTCTATTTATGTATTTTTTAACTGGGTAAAATGAAAGTTCATTTCAAATCATATGATTTCATACCCTACCACAGGTACTTTTACTTAAAAGGAGGTCCCTATGTCAGATTTACTGTAATAGTTGTACAAGGGACTGCAATAAACCTTTATTTTTTTTAAACCACCTCATTTTCTAAGTGCTTAAAGCCATTGTAGTATTAGGATCTTCACAAAAATCTCGTTCTATTGAATATTTAAATTTACATTACGTAAATTCGATTGATAACACGTAGAATATTGGAATAACCTTTGAAGGTTCACTATTATGATTCTTAATAAATTGATGGCAATCTAACTTTAGATGAGGCAAAGACTGCAGACAAAATGGAGTCGTTAAAAATGAATAGGTTTTGCTCTTGCTCTACGTATCTTTGGGATTTCGTGAGTGTTTAGTACAATTATGGAAATGATACAAGAGAAAAGGATGAATTCACTTCTAAATTATTTCAGTTACATTGTAAAAAGTAGCGACTTTCAAAATGTTATTGCGGTGAGCTATCTATCTGCCATGCTTGTAGATTAAGATGCTAAGACCACTCATATTATGTGAGTGGCTTGTCTAATAAGTTTTTAGAGGCGGTTTTGTGGTGGTTTTTTTGCTTCGCGTTTAGAATTACCAACTGCTTCTAACATTGTTTCGGGTTTTGTTTTTATTCTCGTGTATTTTTCCAACAGCCTTTGACCTACGGTAGGTGCTTCCTGGGTTGCCCCTTATGTCACTTATGTGATGAAGTAGGAACCTAGTATATTCTTAGAACCGTATAGAGTAGCTGGTTTATCAGCTATATACGGTGGGCATGATGGTAAAATACGGGTGAAACAAACGAAATAACACAGGAAAATATTAAAAATTCCTGATGCTGTTTCTAATAATATAAGAGTAAGCTTGAAGATCGCAATCGTTATGCAAGTGATAAATTGCTAGCTACGAGTAAGCGAGAGAATAAGAGGGTTTTAGTAGCTCGTTACTTCGATAAGCTATCCTGGAAAATGAGGTCGTAAAACGATGTAGCTTTATTTAATAGTTTAAAAAGATTTACGTTTGAAAATATAGGAGAAAATGAACTGTAATTCGAAGGAAAGACTTTGCACTTTGATTTACTCAAAACAAAATCTGTCTAAACACATAGAACATTTCAATTTACTCATTGATTTACGATTTTGATAAGTCCATTCATAACTTCTTATCAAAATAACCAAACGACGTATTAATCTAATCTACCTTGTTAACCTGCACCCTAATTGCGTAACACATTATCAATCTGAATCATTTTGAAGGATATTGATAATCTATTGCTTCATATGTTCGAAGTATGTATCTGCTCAACAACGTGAATAACGCAATGAATGTTGTTGAACTGTCAAATGAAAGCCATAGCTACTGTTCGTGTGTTACGCAATTTCCCCGCTGACCTTTATCAAATCAATCATCAGCTACGTCATGGTAAATTACTGTTATCATTGCTGTTAAAATTATAGTTATCAACAGAAGCAGATATATCGTTTTAAATACATATATCTTAGAGCGTGGGAAGAAAGTAATTGAAATGCTATTCTCGATTCAAGTATTGTTTTCTCGTCTTTGTTAACTGAATCGACATTTAATAGATAGTGAATGTGCCCGATATTAGTTCTTAATTGTGTTGACGACTTTACTTCTATGGATAATTGATTATCTGGTTGTGCGAATTATTGCTACTTGTCATTAACTTTGTATTCTGTATTGAGTGTCTAACTGGGAGGACATTTATTACTTTTCTATCGATTTCTTTGATTTAAAATCCTATAAATTACCTGATATAATCTTTAACTATTTTCACTTGTCAGTGTCTTTTGAAAATGATTGCTCGCTTAACTCATTGTTAACTTGTTTCTATCTGCTGCTTTATCGTTATCCATTTGCATAATGTTCTAGATTAATTTCTGTATTTGGCCTTGGATTGTTACAAATTCTTCCATGTTTGCTTAAGTAATTACGGTTTGAATTCTAGCTTCCATAATCTCATATTATACCAAATTGCTTTCACGATTGCCAATAGTTGTAATCAATGCTTGGCACTGGGCGTTGGGCCAGGTGTTACCATCGCCCTCATTTTCTCCCTTCTCGACGTATAAACGACCTACATACGTACAGCTATATCTATGCTCCTAGGCGGGATAGGCAGCGTTGAGCGTGTCAGATAGTGCCACGAATATGGTGGATTTAAAGATGATTATGTTAGTTTAAGTGGTCACCGTTTGCCAAGCCATCATCTGTCTTCTCAAACAATTGTTTGACTAGTGGATATTTTGCCATAAAAGTAATAATAATAATATGACACAACATCCATACAAGGTCTTCAAGTCCCGAACTAGGCAGAGCCTGTACTACGGTAACCTGATGACTGATATACATACTTATATTGTCCGGGGATCGAACCCGGGACCAGCGGCTCAGAAGGCAGGGTCCAACTGGGTCCAACCAACTGGGCCAACCGGTCAGTCAAGTAAAAAAGTAGTCTTTTTGTTTCATTTTATTTTTTGTTTTGTTTCTTCGTGACGCTCTTTGGGGTGTTCAGCCACTGATTTATCTCTCACATCGTCTTCCAAAAGATGGTTAAGACTCTTTAATGAAGTTGAGTGACTCGAATTTTGGAAAATACAATCTTCAGAATTTCAAGGTCTGTCATGTACTGTTAATCCTTAATGGTCAATACGTATAATTCCCTATTCACTATCCGATCTGACGTGAATTTTTATCAAAAGATTTCGGATAGTTGCTAAGCGGGCACGCGAGTATCGGTAATTCATTTAGAATAATCGATATGTAATCAATTGTCATAATTAGTGCCGATGTCCCGCAAGTGTTAGACGTGGTTGTGGACCAAAATTGTGTAATGCTTAATTTAAGCGCAACTTGGGTGCAGGTGGGTCTTTACTATTCATTATTGACCGACGTTTGTTTTGACTTCGGTGTGAAACGTGACTTGAATACCAATTTTGATCGAACTAAGTGGACTATAAATCCAAAACTATACTGCTTTTTTGTGCTTTTGAAATTAATTTCGTCACGTTTTTACGGGAACTGCAGTATTTAAGTGAGTCTCTTCTCTCCAATAACAACGATGTTGACAAATTCGAAATGGTGATTTTTCGTAACATAGTGCGGCATTATGTTTGCGTCACATATCTGTTTTATAACTTTTGTAACGGGACTAACAGCTTTTTGATGTCTCTTTGAACAAAATGGCCTTAACCATGCAGTTTGAAGCTTAAAGTACAGCTGTAACTAGCCGCATTGAGTTTCCAAACATTACTTTCTCCGGTTATAGATCGCTTTCAAGAACTGTTGTAATGTGGTTCTTCTTTATAGAAAGACATTACCTCAGCACAAAATATCTGTTCGATGGTGATCATTCCCTTTTAATCTTTTAGCAGCATATCTTTATTCGCTCCAAGTAAAATACTGGTATTCAGCTGCATAGGTTAGACTGGAAGCCGACCGCAACATAGTTGGGAAAAGGCTAGGCAGATCAGGTTAGTTATATTTTTCTTCTTTACTTTATAAATGATAAATTATTTTATTGCTGTAAGTAGGTTTGAACAAACACTTTTACATGTCAATCGTATTTTAAAAACTAGATGAGGTCTGCATTTCCTATCTGACTACTCTGAGAAAAAAGGCCGAAACAATCTCAGAGGTCACAGTCTCTTTTAAAGTACAGTCAAAATGTTGGTCGGATCATGTGAAGGCTATGTAGATCGGTGTCTGAAATGGTCTTTTGAGGAAAGAGCCACACAGATTGAGTGGACCTGTCCAGTCAGTGCACGCAATTGTCAGCAATCGTGCAGCTCAACTTAGACTTAAGGAGCTCAACGATTCGATGAGCAATACCAAAGAAAGGACATTAGAGTAGGCCGCATAAATTACTCAAACTGCCAGATCATGATAAAACTAACTGAGAAAAATACAAAAAAAAAGGCAATGACCGACATAGTTCTCACATTCACAATAATTAGAATAATATTATAATAATCTTTGAGGACCATGCAGATTTGTGTCTGAAATGGTCTTTTGAGGAAAGAACCACACATATTGAGTGGACCTGTCCAGTCAGTGCCCGCATTTGTCACGTATAAAAGCAAAACCTAGTATATATTGTAGTAGTTAGTTCTCCCGCGCCAATGTATGAAAGTAGGTTAATAAAACGCTTCCAGGGGGAATAGGACATGCTAAGCATACTCCTGCATATTATAATATTATATGTGTGGTTTTAATTTAAATTCTGTATTATCATGCAGTCTTCTACAAACACTGTTGAAATATCATTATTCTTCAATTTATTCTTTTCATATGCGTGGGAGAAGCAACTGATTACTTTTCATTTAATATGTATTTTCTACATACGTTATTTCCATGAAACTTTCTCATCCGGAAGGTAAGTATTGTCTCCGCTCACAAAAGTTCAACAATGTGAATATTGTTTTTGGGTTTGTTTCGAAATTATAATACGAAACTTTGTCGCTTTTATTTTTGGCCTTATTTGATTTGTCTTTAATAATTTGGTTTAAATCAACAAAACCGAACCACAAAGTGGTAAACGCAATAGATCTTCAAACTTGAGTCCTTGTTATTAAAATCTCTTTTACCTTCATCTAAACTGCTATTGTATACTTTCCTTATAGGTGCTTCCTTATCTGAATAATCACAACCTAGTATGCCATTGTCTCAACCTTTACAGGCTTGACCATATCAATTGGCACCTTATTGGTTGCATGTCCTTTTTGGCCAAGTCAGACTGGAAACCATTTATTTTTCAATTAGAAACATTGTTACAAACTGCTTGAAAGCCACGAAAACAATGAGAGCTCTAATGATAAAACTTGGTGACAAGACCAATTTCAGTCTTCAACTACAAAAGCTAATATGGCGAAAGCCACACTTGTACTCGTATTAACAATAAACTTCGAACAATCTTCAAACTCAGCTGAAATTGTAGACGCTTATTGTTAAATCGATATTTTCAATTAGTTCACAGACGAAGAAAAAGTGCATAGGTCTTAACTAAAATCTTTGAAGCGCCAGATTCAAC
Source organism: Brachylomia viminalis (assembly GCA_937001585.2). Lineage (NCBI taxonomy): Eukaryota > Metazoa > Arthropoda > Insecta > Lepidoptera > Noctuidae > Brachylomia > Brachylomia viminalis. Next base: position 2,506,303 of record OW443302.2, on the reverse strand, counting down.
ATACAAGGACTCAATAATCATTCAAAGATTCGATTTAGGTCAGTGTGACAACCATTCGTTAGCAAAACGAAATATTACCTTAGTCAAAGAGCATTAAAATCTAAACATGGATCTATTACGTGCCTTAGCCATAAGCGATTTATGTAGACCAAATATTATCTTCGTTCAATGAACTAAAAATGCCTCGGGAGTCGATCTTTAACAACATTTTCGTTCACGAACCTTGATTAAAAGACACGAAAATTATTATATCAATCGAATTGAGTTAAGATGAGACGAATTGAGTTCAATGTCTGCTGGCTTTAATTGTTTTTTAGCTTGGAAGGCTTATTAACCTTTTAAACTCCTTAACTAAAGTAATTGTTCTTTTGTCATAGTTGATTCTTCGCTGTAGTCCAGAGAAGAGGGGGACAAATTACTTATATAGTTATGTTACAATAGAAGTACTTGAACAATCTATACAAGACAATCTTCTCGATTCAGTAATGGTTGCTTGTCGTGAGAATGGAATAAAGATTCCCTCTAAAACGTATTATAGTATATGCACATAAAAGGATACAAATGCTAGAATCAAATGCTGATGCTCATATAGAGAGATTTATCGGTTTAAGCTCAAAGCTGTAGTTTGGTTCAGCAACTGATTTGAATCGTTTAGATGTAGGTAGGAAATACTCTTTGTTTTTTGTCAGTCTGCAAAATTTGCTGCATCGTTAATTGATTTACGATCAGAGCCTTGTGTTTGAAAATGACTTTATTGCTGGTCATTGTGGCTAGTAGAATTATTTAACTTGTTTGGTTTCTTTGTTATTGGTGTATATTGAGAAAGGAAACTCAGAAAATGTTGTATCATTGGTAATTCGGAGTTTTTCGGATTACTGTTGTTATTTTTTTAACTGAAACCTTGAAGTTGAGCTACACAACGTGAGGGAACAAAATGCTTACCTATTGTATTTCTTTTGGTTTACGTATAGAAAGTTAATGGCAAAGTGGCGTTATTTGAAATCCTACATTTTGAGTACTAACTGTTTATTTAGCCAATTAGCAACGTTCTTTCTTGTTCAGTTAGGAGCAATGACACGCAGTGGTCGTATTTTGTAGGTTTCATTTGATTGTTGGTGACCCTGATAAATAAGAATGATTTCAATATAACTCCTTTTGAAATAATTTTCGCTCGTCAGGCGAACGAAAAAGGTAAAATTAAACGTAGGCTTCGTTTATAAAGGTATGAACTGGTTAAAATTATTTTGAAATGTCCAATGCATATTTTATATAATGCTTTTATTATATCGTATGCAAATACGAAATAGCGACCAACTTATCATATAACCTATCAACATGTGTTGGAATGAAGATTATTTTGATTACAGAGTTATCTACTAAAACTTTGTAATGATGATAATGACAACAATGGACTTGGTTTTCCGTTTCGATGTTTTGATAAGATGTAAGTTCTTTATCTGTTACATTTAAAAATGGTTTAGAAGAAACCAAGTGACGTATTTTTCTAAAATAAAAAGGGAATACCCCTTTCGTATAATAAAATATGAAATTTTATCATTATACACAATTTATATCTTGAGGCTTGCAACAAAAAAATCGCCAAATGTAAGACGGGCTATTATAGAGCTAGAGAATATTTCGACGAAACATATGGATACCGTAGTACTCGACGGCATAATCCAATAAGTTTTGTTTCACGTACTTTGTTTATAATAGGTAATCCTGTTTTACCTTTGCTTACAACTTACATCATGGGTGAAACGTGCGCAATATAATTCTGTAATATTCAACAATGTGGTTTAAATTACAAGATTCTTAGGAAACTAATTCTGTGCAGACTCCGAGGCTTATTATACTTTTGGGGATTAAGATCGTATTACTGTTCTTAGTATTATGACGGATGTTTATTGGTAATTGTGAACTCTTGTATGTAACTATGGCTGATTTCATTATATTTGTTGGTGGTAGAAGTATTTTGGGGTCCATACCTAAACTCACGTAAAACTCGCGTCATTTTGGGGTTTCATTATAAGCTTATTCAGAACACGCAAAATATTGACTAATTTTGTGTCAGCTCTTGGAACATTAGGAGCTGTAAACAGAGATTTAATTGAATTGAAATTGCTGGTATACGACAGAGATTGGCAGTGTTCAATAAGATATAATATATAATATATGTATATTTATAATATGTATATATTTACGAAAAAAAAATGTATTTAAGTAGTGTATCAACCATCTGGTATCCATAACACAAGCCTTAATAAGTGCTTAACTTGGAACTAGATGGTGCTGTGTGCAATGTCAGACGATATTTATTTATTTGTTTATTTATTTTATATACTATTAGATTCCTCCGTACGCATGTACCCAAATTGTACTCGCGTACCTACGTACAATTGGGTACAGTACATAGTCCGGTAGCATTGTTTTTATGCTAATGCATCTATTGGCTTGATTCCAAAGGTTCCTATTGATCTAGCCTATTTTCATTAAAATTATAATAACGTTTTTCCCGTTTCTGCTTTTCATGTTCTTTGCAGCGGGTCAAAGAAAACATAGGGAGTGCTCGAGCAATATTTTAGAATTGTAGGTCACTGTGTCTGTGGAAAATCAATAGTGGTTTGTTTAGTTTCAATATTTATGATTACTAGTTTCTTAAAATATTCTAGGTACTCTTTTACGACAGTCTGCAAACGGACGGTGCCGTATGTATATTGACGAATTATGCAATCTGCCCTCGACAGTTATACCGGTTTTGTGAATGTCTGCGAACTTAGATAATATTTATCAAACTTTAATACTTATGTTCAAAGGTATGACCGATACAAGTTATTCTATTGACTTTGAGACATTTCAATATTTAATTTAAATTAATAATTACCAGCTGTGTTTAGTAATAATAAAAAAATCTTTCTAACTGGGTACTTACCTTACTAAAGTCTTACAAGCAACATGATGGATGCAAATAGAAACCGTTGAAACATTATAAATAGTAAGTCGTTTGCAGGCCCGGTTCTGTGAAGTATAGCGATTCATCATTGTAATTATTCCCATACTCTACAAAATACACTGTTTAACTTAGCGATATTCTTAAACATGATTTTATAGCCATTAATTTGTCAACATTAACATTCTTAAAATACAGATCGTGATCTGATAACTGTGTCATAATTATGTTCTTTTTATAGATAGGTACCTATAACGACTGTTACAAAAGTATTGGATTTTAAAAATAGTAAGAAGGTCGTCAAGCCACGATATTAATATATGTGGGGATATTGCCATAGCAAACAAGCTTGGCAGACTGATGGATGATAGCTGTACAATTTAATATAAATATTATGTCAAAGATGATTATCCTTCGAAAAGTAACTAATGTGATCTCCATCCTCCAAAGAAACAATTTTAATGTAGCTCTTACAAAACGCAAAGGATTGCATGGTCGGGCTAGTTTTGTAACAAGATCAACGGCAAAATACTTAGAAATCATTTGTTAACAAAAAAAATACATTTTAGTTATTTCAGTTGTAGAAACAGATCTGAGTTTACTTTCCAAACTGCCTAGGTCTGCACAAAGTTATTGTACTGCCCTCCAACTATTCGCGAAATGCTAACGGTATTTTAGTTCAGTAGCTTTTCAAAAGGCAAATCGTCTGCATCGTTTTGTATAGTGAATGGAATCGTTTTAAAGTTAGATTTTATAGCTATTTCGGACTTCCAACTTCAACCTTAATGTAGTTTGTTTTAGTTCATCGTTATTATTCATATTAATGAATTTTTAATTTCCTACGGTTTCCTGGTATACCTAGTATATGACCACAGTTCTTTTCTGTCTATTGTATTACGTTTATTTGGTGTTTCTCCCACTTGACTATGTTATTCAGTATCAATATGATGTAAACTGTTAGATCAGACGGAAACATTACCTAAGACTTCTTTACGTAATACATTATGATTGTTTGATATTCTTCCCACATCGTCTATTAATAAACACATAACATTATCTTAGTTAACAAGCATGACAATCTGTTAAAATTTCTCTGAGTTTGTTTATTTATGATTTTGACATTATCTTTATTAGGTAGATGATCTTTCCTATGATCATTATGATAGATTTCTGGGAGAATACAGCCTGACCTCATAAACTGAGCTTTTTGTTGAAAATATTATTGATATAGTTCAAATAGAAGCTTCCACGTATTTATGTCATTTTCTGTAATTTAGTTCTCAGCGTTTCGTTTCCATAAAAAGGAACGCTTTCAAGAATCTAGAATCAGGCTTATTATCGTCGACCTTTGGTAATTAGTGTCTTTATCAGATTTTAAACAAAGAAAGGCTGTGTACGACAACGTTATCTTTCTACCTACTGACACAGTCGTTCATTTATTTCTTATCGATTCTGGTAAACGTTATTCTCATCCGGCTCCCGTTAATGTTTCTACTGATGCATGTTACCACAATACCTCGGTTTGATTCGATCGTTTATGATGATGATGATTTTAATTGTTTAAGTGAAATCAATGATGATTTAGTATTTAAGAAGGTAATAAAAAAAAGGTCGCTTGAGTTAAAGTTTTATAATTCCGGCTAAAGCTTCACCAAGTCTGCTTTTCTCAGGTTTTTACTGATATTAAAACATTGGCTTCAACTTGGATTGTAAAATATAACGAATTTCAGTAGACCAGAAATTTACATTTTGTTTAACTACTTTCTTCTTTAAAGCGCTATCCATATATACCTAGGGTAACATTTAAAAATGATGAAATATGTAATAAAATAAATATGTATGTAACAAACAAAATATTTCGTAATTATTTCCACTATCATAAATAAGTTTGTAAAAACCCGTCTACGTCGTAGTGATATGGAGAATGCTTTTCTCGCCTCTCTTGTAAGGCTCCCCTAGTCCTCATGACTATGACGCGACAAGCATACAATACAAAGAATGCGCGTCATTCGCTAGAGTAAAGTGTCTCCAAGCCTAATTGGAAGAACATTTCAAAACTTTCATGACGTTATTAGTTTTCCTGATATTTTCATGCCTATGTGGCGTAGATGGTGGTTCTCTTATTTCATTGGCTGATTGATCTTTACAATAACAATCTTACAAACGGTACTGCACTTGTTAGTAAAATACATATTGTGAAAAGATAAAAACATGTGTAATGGGTTAGCAAAGCCCACGTATGAAAACAGTGTGGGTAGTAGTGGCTAGCGCAATCGAATTAACTGCATCGTTGGAGTTGTTGACCAATCAGTTGAATCGACCATCAGTTTCGTTGTATCCATAACTTCAACGTTTGTAGCTCTTTGTTTTGATCTAGTTTTCAGTTGTGTAAAAAATAATCTTCATGATTTTGTTTCTATTGTTGCGACGACTACATTCTATGATTACAATCATAGCAAGTATCATCTTAGGCATCCAAATTTGATCGTCATAAATTATATAATTTATCAGTCTAATCCTGTTTAACTACACAGGTGCCCACTTACACTTTTCTTTTTTTACTTATTATTTATTTTATTACTATATAATAATCTTTGTTGCCTAAGTACAATACGCTAATGATCTCTAGAATAGATCTTATGTTAACATGAATTCGGTGTATGTTTTTATCAGAAAACGATGAAATAGGCATTATTTACGCACAAAACCAATTTTGTTTGTTCGGGCAGTCGGATAAAGCTGAATGTTAGCTACGATTTATTATGAAAAGGAAGGAACACGGAACGGCGTACTTATCTATGAATATATTGGTTAAAAACCAGTTTTTCAATAATATGATTTATTTGGCACATTTAAGAGAAAAAGATTCATTAAGAAAATTCGAGAAAATTAATATTGCTGATAAAGGTTATCTATTGTTTGAACTAAATACAATTTCAGAGCAGTGATGTGGCTTTCTTTTTTCTATTATGTCCGTCATAGTCCTCCACTTAAACATCGTGGGTAAAACAGGCAAACCTCTTCGTCTGTTTATGCTGCCTACGTAGTAGTCGTGATCCCAAAATGTTTCAATCATTAGAGCCTTGTTATATCTTCGTCGTCGTCTCTTTCTTCGTACACCCCATGAGTGGCTTCTTGGAATGCTATGAAGTGGTCGTTTCATCGTGCATCAGGATAATTTGCACCTGAGAGATTTCTCATCGAAACATTACTCGTATTATTAAAAGAGGTTCAAGTACGACCTTCTGATATTTATTTATTTATTTAACACTTTAAGCACACAGAAACGTACAGAGGCGGACTTAATGCCATAAGCATTTTCTACCAGTCAACCTTTGGGTGATAACCGGTCATTGAAGCAAAAACTGTTGTTATTGGAAACCAGTTATATCGCGCAAATATAAATTATGACAAGGAAATGAAGAACTTGATTTATAATGTCTTAAATTATATTCGAGTATTGTTGTTCGGGTTTTGTATGAGTGGCTAAAATTAAAATCTACTGTAATGTGATCTTTCGGGATTCACTTGAATCATCAACAGCGAAACCTGTTCATAGCTAGAGATCAGAGGGGCAATTCCCGTATTTTTAAGACCGTTCGCATTCTAATCTCAGTGTCAATCTGTCAAAATTACAATCAATTTACATACATTTTTGACAGGTTTTTGACATTGATTGTCGCTGAGATGAGATTACGACTTGAATTTGAACGTTTTTTAAGTACGAGAATTGGCCTACTGGTTTATACTGGATATACTAAGTAATGAAATAACCCAAGCAATATACCTTAAATTAGATGAGGACACAGGCCATTTGCTACTTGGGAGGCTTGTGAATGAAATCATCGTCTGAAGGATCGTTTCAATAGCAAAGAAAATTTATGTCTCTGAACGTGATAATTTTCAAAGGTAGCGTTAATTTCTCCGAACTTTAACCATAGCGTTGATACCACCCCACACAATAAAGTAACAAAAGTCTGAAGTACGGTCTCCAATGATCATAGATGAGCATCATAAAAATTGATTGATCACCATCGTTTTTCAAACTCTGACGCATCACCTTGGGTCGTGTTGTGAATACTAAGTACTTGCTCCCGACAGTTTCATTGAATATCATACGTGATATTAGCTGGAACTTTTACTAGGGGTTTTCCTCTACTAACATATTGTTGTTGTGGGGGTTTGAGAACTAACTAGGGATCGTGTAGGTATATCAAATCACAATCAAATCAAATCATTTTATTTCAGGAATACACCCATAAATAAGATACTTTTTAGGACAGCGCTAACATGGTGTATATTCCTATAGGTATACACAGTGAAATAAATGATGATAGAAAGCAAAGGCAATTTTTCGAAGACATCATTTGAGGCCGTAATGATTCTAAACATCATCCGGATCTCTGAATTCTTCAGTGTAGGTACTGAAAAAAGATCATTAACCTGCAAAACGCTATAGTTATCGTATAATTTCATAAAAATAATGAAAAACAAAGAATTGTAAATAAGTTATATAGGGGATTTTGTAGCAAATGACGTACACCGTAGGTACACGCGTAGTTGCCTAGCCTTGAAACGTACTATCATCGATTCGTAGTACTGGAAAATACTCGTCGGTAGCGACTGGAGGCGTCGGTATTTGATACCGCCCGTATTTTTTACTAAACAAATGTACCATCAGTGTCTTGAATATTTACAACCAAATTAAACACGGCACGCTAACTCCTTAATCTTTTACCACGATAGAAAAATAATTAATTGAATTTTCGTTTCCTAGTCGTAACATGAATAACGTAATACATATTTCCACGCCCGAAATAGCCAGCGAGCAGGCGTGGGTGTTACATAAACATTTTAAGGCCTAACGAAAGACTGTAGTATGAATACAAAAGTAAATACAATTGCAATGTAAAAACAATAAAAATTTAATGCACTAAGAGAGGCAGAAGACAGCACTCTCGTAGACAACGATAAAGATAAATATATTGCAGAAACGCGGACTGTCTACGACGAAATTGGTTTTAGACCACTTAATCAAAAGGCGTTAGATCCTTATCGCATGTTGGTTATAGTTGAATTTGTTTTTGTCAAGACCCACGTAATTGTTAAAATTAACTAAAATAAACAAGACCAAACTATATATAAAACTGTAGTCTTGAAAATATTGTTTTGGACCCTTGGGAGTGGCTACAATGATTTGGTTAGGTGATTGATTTGTTTAGTAAATAATAATAATAAATCATCATTTCCAGTTTTACAACTTTACATTTACTACTTTACATGACATAAAAACTTGGTCATATAAAATGTAGGTTCATACAGAGTTTCCTCTGACACCCAAGCTAAGATTAAACTTGTGTTATGGGAGACAGGGCTCTCAAGTTAACACTAGTTAGACAAATAAAAGTTCGGAATTTCACGGTACAGGTACTATAGAAAGAAAATAAAGAATTTATACAGAAACTAAAATAAACTAATTAAAGAAAAAAAAACATTTGTATAGTGTGTGTTGTGTGTGTGTGTTTGTTTGGGTGTGTGTGGGTGTGTATTGTGACTGTTGTGTAGTGGTGTGTTGTTTTGTGTAGTGTTACGTGGCGTTTGTTTGACTTCCACTTCTATTTCACGTTGGTGTTGCTTGTAGACTTTTTAGTGCAGTTACAATGGTCCGGTACTTTTCCAAGTATTTACGATGAAGACTTGCTTTATCGATGTGTGGTTGGTATCAGCTGGATGGTTGTCTTCTAATTCTTATTAGGTAACTTTACATACACAAACTCACGCTTTCTTCCCACGGGGATAGGCAGAATCTACAGAACGCCACCGGCTACGATCCTTACATACGTCTTTTGCATCATTTACGTTCAAACACTTGCGGTTGCGAGTACTACACACCTGACCTATCTGAGATATAGCACCGATAAGGTAATAGTTTATTATTGTAACATTTTAGATACCTATATTTAATAAAATAAGTACAAATACTTCAAACTACGCAATGTCCAATTTATTTCATGGAACCATTTATCATTTTAATGGTCCTTTTGAACTTCCTTCGTTGGAATCTGTTCTGTTTTAGCAATATAAAAATGGAATTTCCACTCTAACCCTATCAATAAATCACTAACGAGCTGTATGTTTGTCCGATCCGTTTTGTTGTTCAATTCTGTTAGTGTGACGTCATGCGAAAGAAAGTCGATAGTCCTCCTACGTCAGGCAAATGTCGTGGTCAATGTTTCTCCCATACGAGTTGCGTCACAGTTACTATTCAATTTTGTGCCATTTTAGGAACGTAAGTCTGTAGTGCGTTGTTATGCTATAAGTATATGTATTTAGAAAAGATGCGGCTGGTGAATCATTCAAGTCAATATTGTTGTGAATGTTTTAGTAGGTTGAATTATTATCGAATACTTGCTGGAAAAAAAAGTCATTTCTCTTGGGTCCTGGCTTGTTAAGATCTTCTCTGGTAGAAGTGGCTAATTGACGATGTGAAACATTTCGCGTATGATCATACAAAGTTAAATGACGAGGGCTTAGCAACACTGACAAAGGTCACACAACCAAAGTCTCTTTTTGTCACAAAGTGACAAAGGTGACATTGGTGTTGAGCTTGTGGCAGGGATTGTCATAAATATAAGGCAGTGTTAGCTTAAGTGTGTTAGTAGGTTTAGTTTACTAACATAGTTACAAAATATTGTTACTATCAGATTGAGTTATGTTAGTTATTCATTTATTTTTTAAACTTTGCCCGACACTAGGTATTTCTCCTGTATTGTGGGTGCGTACAAAAATTTAAACTCACATACACAAACCGGTACTACTACTTGTAGGTCATACAAATATTTGTTCCGTGCGGGAATCGAACCCGCGACACGCAGCGCAGCAGTCAATCGCTTAACTTTTGTTACTAGTTGGTTAAATATGAATAAATAAAGGCTCAGGCACTAAAATGTTTGTGTGGATCGCCCGGAGGACACGGTGGAGCATACGGTGGAGATCTGTCCGGCTTGGGCGGAGCACCGCCGTGTCCTCGTGGAGGCGATTGGCGCTGGCGAGTCGTACACTTTTACGTACACACGGCCACATAAAGCTATACATATCAAGTGAGAGCTGAGGGGCAATTCCCGTATTTTTAAGACCGTTCGCATTCTAATCTCAGTCTCAATCTGTCAAAATTACAATCAATTTACATACAATTTTGACAGGTTTTTGACATTGATTGTCGCTGAGATGAGATTGCGACTTGAATTTGAACGTTTTTTAAGTACGAGAATTGGCCTACTGGTCTCACATTGCGTATGTCGCCGTGTGTACATTCGTATCATTGTGATGTAAAAAGGTATTTTTTGCTTTCAAAATGATATATCTACTTACATCTTTTTTTTCTCAGTTGAGCTGTTGTGTGTTGTCAAAGCGCCCCGCACCACTTCACTTTTTTGCGAATGTTAGAAGATATTGTGACGCCTGAAATGAATCAGTCTTCTTCACTTTGATTGGCAGTCGTTATCCACCCGGTTGACGATACAAACCTCTGCTCAAGTTATTACTTTTCTTATGCAGTTAAAAAGGCTGGTAGATTTATTTTGTTTCTCAGACCACTAACACAACAACTTATAGCTTCCATTTATCAATTTACCATGGCTAGACTTTTCTTGAATTTTGTTCACTTCGTCAGATCAGTTCATATCTGGGGCGCATTTACGAGATAAGATGATTTAGCTTATTTTCATTGCCATCAAATTATTTATATTATACTGTTTATATCTTGAATAAGGAAAATTTATGCCATTGATTTATCATTGATAAGCTAGCCTGATTTTAAATCGTCGATTCGATACTATTATAATTGAAGCCTTAAATCAACTACTATAATTTTGAATTTGTATTACTTAAGTTTGTGATAATCAGGAATTTAATTTTGAATGCATAGTTTTAAAACAGTTTGCAAGATAAAATTTAGCTTGTTTTATAAAAACTTTAAAAGTTGCATTTCATTCCTAAGACCGACAAGCCAAAGAAGTAACCAGTTTCGTGCTCAAATTTATATTGTATTTTAAAGATATGTGTACAACCTTGCTTGTTTCAACTTGTTTTTAACCCGTACAAGTTTACAGTATGCAAGTAATTATATCAATTAAATGTCGTTTTAGGATTTGGGAATTTGCATTTTATCTATTTTGAAACTGTCGCATCATCGCGTCGTTAGGTAAATGTTTTAAATGGTAAATCATGCTGGTTTTATTAACAAGGTAATGTTGCCACATGACAACAAACAATTTCGTTTTCGGAGAATTGTTACAATACGTAGTGTATTGTGCTAATTCTGCTAAATATCATTGGACTGTTAAGATAATGAGCTGAGTGGTTGTCTGTTAAGATGATAAGTTGAGTTAATGGTAAATGAGATGTATGTATGATGTTAATGGAGATTTATGAACGAATAAGACAATTAATGCTGCCCCGACCCTACATCATTGAGATACTGATGCTGATAATGACTATAAAAAAATATTATTACAAAAAAAAACACTACATCGTGAAAAATTACTTTAATTTCGGCAGTCTAATAGTTTTAGTTTAATATTTTTGTTTTTTGCCTCCGACTATTATTATGTCTTATTTTTGTAATAAAGTTTTAATTTTTCACTTTTTAGTTGTGGTACCTACCCCACACAAATTAGTATGTATACCTTCACTTGCTAAGTAAATAACAACGGCAGGAAGTTCTAACATCAACAACATACACTAAGTGGAAAAATACATATTATTGAAGCTAACTCAAAAAACACCCGAACTTGACCAAATTTATATGGGATTAATCTGGGCGTATATCCTTTTAAAACAAAAAAAATCTAATTGGGTTATAAATGATGGAGTTCTAAATAACAAATAAAAAAAATATTAGATTGTGTCAATAGCTCTTAGTATTTTCTTCAACAGCAGTGTCACAACCTTCAAAGATTCACCATCATCAAAAACATTCCATGGTATTAAGTTTTCTGTCTCTCTCTTTCCAGGGCCCCAAATCACACGATGTCAATGCAGCGATGACGTCTGGCCTAAAGATGGAGTCGAAAGGCACCCAGATCCACCTGCCGCTGATGGGTCGCGGCAGCCGAGGAGAGCTGAACGACAAGGTGACCTTCGCCCAGATCAAGTCACCGCCGTACACTGAGCCGCTCAATAATGGACAGCTGTTGGGGTAAATATCTTTTGATGATTTTTCGTTGGGTAGGATTAGGAGACAATGTGTTTGGAATGGTCTACTAAAGTTGACAAGTCTAATAAAGCTTTTGAAGTGATGAATGAATATGGTCATCATGGTGATGAATTTCTGAGGCTTTAATTAGACTCGTAAAGATCATATCATAACAAATAATGTATAATAGATATTATGACTTCATACAATCAAAAATCGACACATCGATAGTGAGGATTTTTAAAGAAAAAAGTTACAGGATATGATGCCATCATTTTGCCAAAAGCCAATAAAACTATGGTAGGTACTACTGGTGATTTTTAATATTCAGAATAAGAAAATTCCGCCATGAAAATACCCAAAGACCAAAACGCAATTTATTAAACATATAAGCAGACTTTCGGAATCCCCCAGTGAGATACGGACACAGAATAATAATCGTTAGCACTCTGAAAAAGGCCAAAACCAACTTCAGTTTATTTATAACTTTTTGAACGAAATGAACATGGGGCGGTCAATGTTTTGGTGTTGTGGACCCGGCAAAATATGTCAGAAATCAGAATAATTTAGGACAGAAAGGTCAAATTGGAGATGTACAATTACATACTTAATTGTGTTAAAAACTTTTTGGTCACTACGATGACGACTTTTAGAAAAGGTTATGGCAAGTACACTCAATACGTACATACAAGAATTCTCTTGTCGAATATCAAATGCTCAATAAGTGTTCAGACATCTGAATTGTAGGCACTTGGCTCACTTCTTAGTCGGAAAAGGTGGCGTGAACCCACATACATACAATAAAACAGCTAGACATTCTGAATTCAATACAAGATCTGCTAAAAAAGAGGTCTTCAAACTTTGTATTCTTTGTGTTATTCTCAGTGCGAATGTACCCAAACGTTTTTGCTGTTACCAAAAAAGTTGGAAAAAGTACTAAGACGTTTTTCTCCATGTTACGGCCGTCATTTGCCCATCTGATGTATGTTATTAGGTAGGTAACAAACAAGTATACATAATAGATTGTTCGTTTTGCTATACTCGCTCATGTTTTTTTGGTCGAACTCAGGTTCAAGACGAGAATTATTTAGTTAGTTGAAGAGTAGTAAGTTGAAGAAACGCGGAATTATTTTGCCGTTTTTGTAGAGACGTCTAGGTATATCAGAGGGTAGATATTGTTGAATGTTTTTGTACAGAGTAGGAATTTAGAATATTATTTGAAGATATAAAGCGTTTACATACTAGATTCGATTAAATGTATAACAAAGTTATAGATAAAAGATAATTTATTTGTACAACAAAGGATCAATATACCTTTAGCTCATAGAAGCAATCAAATTATTGTTCTAACTGTATCGCCATGAACTCATGACGGCATATCCTAATTAATTAAGATTAATGACTCAGCAGTATAAGACAAGCAACACATCTGAATTGTCTTTATAAGACTTGAACATGAGAAGATCTTTTAAAACTTCAAACAGATTTTATCTCCAGTCTTTAGCTATAACGTCTACACATTAGTGCAGACGTAAAATTTTAAACCAACATCCTGGTGTAGAATTTTAATTAAGGCAAACATAATTTGTGTAAATTTGCGTCCTATCTAGGGAAAACGGTAGGACTAATTTTCCGCCAACCCTGTATAAAAGCGAGCGTAAATAAACGTGGCGGTAAACAACATGGCAGTTACCGCAGACTTGGCTGAGGTCATGTTTGGAAAACGGCCAAAAAATTTAGTTATGAAGCTTTAGAACAGCACTCCATTCATCTTGTTGCTTTAGGATTCGTGAAAGAATAATAACTGTAATAAGTCACGGTAGATGATGAATTTGGTAATAGTATGAAACAAATACAAATAATCCAAATGGTAAAACTAATATAGCAGCTGAAATTGGTATAAAATGTCTATTTTCTATTGATAAAGTTAATCAAATCAAAAAGCGATAAACGACTTAACGAACGATTAGAAAATCTGTGTAAATTCATTAAAAGCTATAGGTTTATTGCTTGATTATAAGGCCATCAGGATGATTGCGTGCCTTTTAGATATCTACGTCTACGTCAAATCCAGCTACATATCTATCGGTAGATACAGAAATATAATGGCTACTTAAGTCTAATCCTATAATTCAGTTCTAAGTGCTCTCCACGTTACCATTAGAACACTCACGTAAAGCACTTTATGATTGGCTTTTAATTACTACAATTAGCACCATAAAAGGAGAATGATAGAAGTATTTTTAGAAGCGTTCTATTTGCGTAACTGAAATTATTTTTTCTTTTCTCTAGTAATAGCATTATTTGGTATGATACTGCGTATTAAAACTACGGTAAACTCAGCCGGCTGAGGCATCATAATTCGAAAATTATTTCAAATAATTTATATTTCGACCTATGATAAATTTGGAAATAGTAGTACCTAAGCTTCTTGCTCGTGAACAAAAAAAAGATTGACCATGATTTCCATGAAAGATTGTTAGACGATGAGAAAATACTATCCAGGGTATACAAATGTATAAGCCTATATAAAATTTAGTTCAGATCACTATTTGATTTTCTGTTACTACCACATGTCCTTATTTCTAACACATGTTTCCTCCATTCCCACCCTATTTATAACACATCAGTTGATTCATACACTAAAGGTTGCTGACGATTCTCAAGACCCACTTCCGAGGTTTCCCTCCTTGTAAACTTACGTGCACTCTTACATATACATAAATCCGTGCTGCTACATGTTCTTCTTCTAATCTTGTTGAAGTGTCACTTATAGAAATTTGGGTACAACACCATCGATATCGTAAAGAGTAGTCACGTGTCATTTAATAAATACATTTGTAGTATTTTCCTCACCATTGATAAACCATACCTTTTTCTTAGGGCAACGTCGTATAGATAGATAGGCAACAGCATTACCTAGGTATGTTGGTACAACAGAAACCTAATTTCCTAAAGTTTACGTTGTAGAGGTCGGGCGGCCATTGTTTAAAATGAAACCAGAATATGAATGTCCATTGCTGAACCCAGGTCTCCCATATTAATGAATGTGTAAGCAGTAAAAAAATTGGCTCCGACAGTTTGCAGATTTGCAAATTTCATAAAATATACCAGTATTTACTTCAGAGCGTCGAACGACGAACCAAAAGATATTAGTGACATTAAAGTGCTATTCATTTAAACCCTAACAAAATTTCTGTGGTTTTTAAACAGCTCACACAATCGTACTAGCAGCGCAATTATCTTTTATTTCTGCGCCAGTATAATAGGAGGGTATCTGTTTAATAACGTTTCCTTTCAGATATTCTGGTTCCTATCTACCGGCAAGTTTATATTTTCATGAACAAGATTCGGGGTAAACATTATTATGGGCGTCGGCTCGGTTTGTTGGAACGACGCTTTTGTCCCTCCCATTGCTTAGTTCGTTAATTTTGTATGATGCTCCACTATTACATGTTTCAAGGCTGAACATAATACCCGTTATTACATTAAAGAGGGCATAATTATTATACAAATTGTACGAAACGTGGTTTACTAATTATGGCTAATGGTTTTCTTCGTTATTAAGAGTATCGTTGTCTTCATAACCTGTTAGATCTATGTTACAGATTGTCGCGATACTATTGCCCATTAAATTCCATTAATTAAAGCTATCTGGATCGTTTGTATCGAATAGCTTCTGTTACCTCTTTGATCATTACTTTCTCTAATTTAAACACTCAAAAACTCTTGACCTTAGATTGAGGTTTTAGGCATGGGTTACTTACTAATTCTAGAACAATTTACCACATCTCTGATTTTATTGAAAAAATCCAACTTTTTTGCAATAACAGCCTACTATCTCTTAAGCTCAAATCTATTTCCCTGTTACACAAACATACATTGTTAATAGTGTGTCAGTCGGTATGTAGAGTATTCGGCATTCCACGAACCGTCAATATTTCACACAATATTTAGGGTGGTTGAAAAGTTGTATGACCTCTAAAACAGCTTGGAGGTCATAAAATAACGTAGGGGTTCTTTAGAATTTTATTTACGGATATTATCAGTAGGACGTGATAATGAAAAAGCATAACTATAGGTATGAAAGTGTTACATCATTAGGTAATTTGTAAGTGATGGTACAGGATGATGTCGGGCACAAATTTAATCGTAAATACTATGCTTGAAAATAAATAGCACTTTACTTTTATTATAAATTGCTTTGAAATTATATCGCTATCATTAAAATATGACTTAATGCTGGTTCAGTTAGATACTAATAGTAGGTAGGTTTATAGAAGTACTTTTACGTTTTGTATTCTTCGCCAGATTTGTTTTACAAACTAAGTGTTACGTAATATTATGCTGATACTTATATTCAATGAAAATAATTTCAAAATGGCAAAGTATTTAAACCTAATAAAATCCTGTCAATATGTGCAGATAAAACTTGACAACGGTTTGGGTAACACTGACAGAAAGTCATAATGCAGTGAAATAAAAAAAAAACATACAGAAAGCAAACAAGAATAATCCGGATAGAATACACAGTAAAACGGACATTTATACTGTGATTACTATTCGTAAATATACAGTAAATATGATTGTTTTTTAACCCAAAATCTCTCGTTACAAACCAAGTGACTAGTCTACTAACAGTGTTGATAACGGGATCGCTCCGCATGCAATATTCAGATGTAACTTGTGAATCGAATACAACTCTGACGTCAATGGCTCCAACAATATTAATAAGGAGTTACCTTATCCACGAGTCCAACCGTAGGCATATCAATATTGTTTTTTTTTTGTCTAATGTGCCGAACCTAGTCTACCTAATAAATAGATCATCAATTTGGTGTGGTACCTGATCTAAATCAGATCATGCAATGTCATCAAGGATAAACAGGAACAGATGCTTTCAGTTCAAATCGAGATCTCGACGCGTGATAAGCTCTTCTATGAGCTCCGTACGAGTTTGAACGTAATCGGGATAACTCTAAATGGATACGTGAGTAATAATAATTTTACAAAATATTATATCCCTGAAAGTTTCTGGGTTATACATATTTAGGAAAATACTGAAATTGAAATCACGGCCCGAAATACAGAAAGCTGTAAGCGCAGTATTTAGGCCACTGTCGTCACTGGCGTTTATATTTACCAACACTTTTTATCTTTCGTTGCAAGTTGATTGCCAAGTACGCTCGGGTTTAATAATGCCATTAAAAGTCCAATAGGGAAAATTGGTTCATCACTTGGAACATGCAACGGTGCATTAGCAGTAATTACTTCTTGTAATTCATTATGCCCCAGTAACACTGAGTCCTTTTATCTGGCGTTTTACAAACTATGTGTATAAAGGGCAAGTTGATTTTCATTCGGTTTATCTAAAATGAGGCAATTTAAGTCCACGATGTAATATGAATATGATAAACATGTTTTCAATGACGTTTTACAATAATATTTCGAAACAAAGTTAAAACTGGATAATAATTATATTTACACAGTTGAACTTTCTCCAACATAAATATTATGCTTCTGTGTCATGATGTCAGAATATAATTGAATGGAACCCATCCATTACGTGAATTGCGATATCGCCCTTGGTTCGGATTCCGCAAACAATGATATCGCGTAGTGACCTACTATAACAATATCGGTTTTGTAACATCACAAGCATCATGTCAAGTAAAATGATTAGATACTATAAAATTGGCTTTATTTGTTAAACCGTTTTAAAAAGTAAATAAATAAATATTTAAAAGTGTTTTCGGAGTCAAGTACTTATGTATTTTTTATCATTTTAGTTTTTTTACACTTAACTGATACTGCTACTCCATCTTCAGCAAATAATTATAAAATTCATTCAAGCTTGAACCTGGATTCCGTTGAACTGTTTCACAAAACCAACAATGCCAGTTGGCAACAGTCCAACGCGTTGTAAATTACTGAATAACTGACATGACAGCACTTTATGCTCAAAATTCAGTAATGGCCGTGTTTGGGACAATTATGCAAAAATCTCATACCTGTCCGGGGAACATGGAAAGGCATAATAGAATTACGGAAATGATGTATGAAAACAATTTGGTCGGTTTGGTAACAAAAAGCTGTGTATAATAAGTAGATTAATTACGTCATAAAAACCTATGAAAACATTAGACGAAGAATAGCTTTGCGTAACCTCTAATGGCGGAAAGAAAATAAATATTGGCGGTATAGTACATACTACAGATCTCATAAAAAGGTCTGAATCTAATAAACTAGCAGTTCAAGGTTTTATTTATGCTCATAATGAATACAGCAGTGATAGCAATAATGATGTCGTCTATATAAGCGAAACACTAGCATCTAGTTTAATTTAAGTATGATGTGGTCTAGAAAGTCTTAATTTAGACATAAGTTTTACTTTGGTTCTATTTATTAATTGTCTTGGCTGTATTAGGCACTTGACAGTGTATGCACTTTAAAAAAAAAAACACTACAAAGTGAAAAATTACTTTAATTTCGGAAGTCGGTGTCTGCATCTGTATTTTAGTTTTTTCCACCGACTTCCGAAATTAAAGTTTTGTCAAAAATTGTTTGTTTTTTATTTTTGTAAAAAAAGTTTTTATTTTGCACTTTTTTGCTATGGTACACACGGCTACACATCAAGCTATACATTTCCAGTTTACACTGACCTCTCACTGTAAGGAAATCCTATACAATGCGAGATCAGCTTATACTGGAAATGTATAGCTTGATCGGTAGCCGTGCGTACCTACCCCACATCAATTCGAAAACAATCGTCTTACACGTACACGTCCGTTTGAAGGCGGTTTTTTTATTTCAAAATAATTTATAGTTGTTTTTTTTTAAGCCGCTCTTCCGATTTTGATCAAATTTATTATGTACCTCTGAAGTATCACCTACCAAACAAAAAAAAGAATTTTGAAAATCGGTCCACAATTGGCGGTGTAATCGCGTAACAAACACACAAAAAAAACATACCGTCGAACTGAGAACCTCCTCCTTTTTTGAAGTCGGTTAAAACATAGTTTTCTTGACGACATGAATTTGTAAAAACCATTTTCGTATATCCAAAATTTTATTAAGATTAAAATGAAAACTTTGATTACGTCTATTTCAGTAACAAGCGTATTACACCCAGTGCTAGGCAATATTGCTTATTCGTTTTTGCAAGAGAAAAAACCATGTCCCTCGCAGATGGCGAGAAAGAAAAAGGCATTATGGACAGAAAAGCGTCATGTGTAGCAGCATTTGAATGCTTATCTGACTTTATTGGTTTTTTTGCGTGTATTGATACGAAACTGAAATTAACAGCTGACCTTGATATGCATAATGCATAATGAAATATTTTGTAAATATATTGATATTATACCAAAGTTATTAATCTTCCCTTCAATTGTGTTACAGAGGCTCACAGATTAACCTGTGCAACGGTGGTGCCGGCACAACAGCCATGACAGGCCTTCCTAAGATACCCAACGGGTATGGAGACCAGAAGAAACCTATGGCTACACTCACACACTTGCCCAAACGCCCGCCGGTAGACATCGAGTTCTCAGACTTATCATACTCAGTCAGCGAGGGAAGAAAAAGGGGCTACAAAGCTTTGCTCAAATGCATAAATGGCACATTTAGATCTGGTGAACTTACGGCCATCATGGGACCTTCTGGGGCTGGAAAAAGTACTCTTATGAATATCTTAGCGGGATACAAGTAAGTAAATAATTAATCCTCTCTATTTAGATAGCTTTTTATTAATTATAATTTCAATAAAATTCAGCAGCAGTTAATTTACTCCGGGTTTGATGTAATTGATGTTAGATGAAGTTAAGGTTATCTTTAGTATCAATGTACTCATAAAAACTACGTCACCTTCCTAGTTCTTGTCATTAGCGTATACACAAAAATCTTTTTCCTTTAGGCCGTGACTTTGGAAAATTACGAATTACGTGCAGAATGCTACTATTGAGTATTGCCAAAAATATTCAAAATTCCTTTTGCGTTTACAATACACATTTTACTTTCAGAACGTCCAATGTCAGCGGATCGATACTCATAAACGGCAAGGAGAGGAACTTGAGACGGTTCAGAAAGTTGTCCTGTTACATAATGCAGGACGACTGTTTGCTACCACACCTCACCGTGAAAGAAGCTATGCACGTCGCGGCGAATCTAAAGTTAGGGAAAGACATGACAGTCACTGCCAAGAAGATCGTCATAGACGAAATTTTGGAAATGTTGGGGCTTGTAGAGGCGAAAGATACGAGGACTATAAATTTATCAGGCGGCCAGAAGAAACGGCTGTCCATAGCTTTAGAGTTAGTTAACAACCCACCTGTGATGTTCTTCGATGAGCCTACATCTGGACTAGACAGCTCATCGTGTTTCCAATGTATATCACTTTTGAAGTCACTAGCGCGAGGCGGTAGGACTATCATATGCACTATACATCAGCCGTCCGCAAGGCTTTTTGAGATGTTTGACTTTTTGTACACTTTGGCCGACGGGCAGTGTATATATCAAGGAAGAGTTAGTGGTTTAGTGCCGTTTTTGTCTTCAATGGGTCTTCACTGTCCGAGTTACCACAATCCTGCTGATTACGGTAAGTGTTCATAAATACTAACTAATTATAGTAAGTCGTGTTGATTTGAAATTAAAGGCAAACAGTGGTAAAGCATTGTCACTGAGTCAATTATTCTATAGTGGTACTTTTATGGGATTAAGTACCAATCCATCCTATTTCTAATAATATTTCATGGTACTAAGTACAGTTTAAGATTTTCGTAGATCTGTTTTACTTCTCAAACAAAATTGATTACAATATCAGTTATCGAAGTAACATAACTACCGTTAACAATGAAGACCTCGATAAAACTACAACTTCAGTTGAAGGAAATTCAATGCCCGATTTTCAAACAAAGGCTTGTTAAATTAGAAAGTTATATGGAAATGTTATTAAATGAAAACGCTGTTTTGTGTAATTGTTGTTCGTTTAAAATAAAATTTTATGGTTATGCTGATATATTGCATTTTCCTGATCGTGTGTTTGCTTTGCTGTATGAGAAATGTAAACTTTACTAAAGATATTAATTTGATATAAAAAATAGAGTGTTTTTAGTGTCCGTTCTTTTGCGGTCATCCGGTTATGCATATACTTGTATTTCATTTCCAGTATTTAAACTAAATCCAGTTGCAATAATTTCCTTTAGCACTCATCTTCAAATTATGCGTACCTATATGTCCAGTCTGGTGTTCTGTGAGAGAAAGCGTGTTCACTGTTCCATTTTTGTTTTAAAATTATAAGCACCATAATTATTAATTGGTATTGGTATAGGTTGTAGGTAATTGATGTTGTACTTTTTTAATTCACTATGAATAAATAAAATTGTAATTGTATCGACATGTCGATCATAAAAGCTTTTACACCTGAAAATATTTTGTGTCTAGTTCATATAATTATATACATCAGGTGATATCGAAATAGTGTATAGAGCTGAAAGCGAATGAAGTTTGTTTTCATTGGCGCAACTAGTTCAGTCTAATTTATCGAGCGAGTTATTTGAGTCGTATACAAAATGATAAACTATTGAGATAGCGTGCTTTATATCCGTCTTTATACTTCTTTGCTCCAGTTTTCAGCGATCAATACCTACTAAAAGTGAAATGGTATTGACCGAAACTTTACAGATTATTATTATGAAGAAAAGAATTAGGTAAACGTGTGTGCTGTTTCATTCTTTTTCCTTGACTCGTGTTAATTTCAATAAAAAAGTTTCCCTTAGAAATATGAAACAGTTGAAAAATAATTACATTCGGATACTAAAGCCATTATGGTGTTAAGAATTACTTGTTATACATAAAATATATGTCCACATTGTCCACTCCCGTGTATATTCTAAAAATGTTTGGGATTGGTTTACGAAAATGTATAGGTACTGCCAGACGCAATATCTAGAAATACAAGAAAATATAACGTAACCTGTTTAATTGTACACCATAGGACGGCCTCGCTTTGATGTAATATGATGAAGGTTGAATTGGTTAAGGTTTATTTTTAAACACAAAACAGACTGACTGACGACATGAAGACAAAACCGTCAACGTAGTTATCATTCGGGTAATTAAATAGTTTTTTTCTCGTCTACAATAGTGTGTTGCTACACAATTAACAAGGCTGCATATTTTTTGTCTACCACTATAAAGATTATTCTACTGACAGTGTAAGGAGCATTTTTTAAGACTCTGGCCTTGGGAGAATCCTCTCTCAGTATGTAAGGAAACGTTTTTGATCAATCAATATAAATTTGTATCTGTTTACCCGACTGCCCCAAATTCAAACTTAAAATAAAGTACGACCATCAAATCCTTCATCTTCCAAATGTACTTCTCAAAATAGGCCTTTTTATACACCCAGCGGGAGTAAATGTGAGCAACAAACTAAACGCGAAATTTGGAACAATTCAGACTTATTAATGTATAGGATTTTTTAATGAGGGTAAATGCCAAGTAGCTTCTCTAGTTGGGTTAAGCAAACACTTTCACATTTGATTAGATTAAAACGAATTGTGTAAAAAAAAAATGCCAGAACTGCTTCACAGTTCCCCAAGAATGTACCTAAGTTAAACTATTTGTGTTTTACTCAAATCATTTAAAAACTAACCTAATGTGGAAAATTCACTTAAAGCCACCAGAGAAGGTACTTGGCACAAATTCTCATAAAAAAATTCTTAGAATAAGTTTATTCACAAATTCACATTGAGAGCTTGGGCCACTTTTACTGCTGCTGAGGGTAATATTACTCCAAATGAACGTTCTATATTATTCAGATCAGAGCGCGAAAGGGAAATATGACAAAACAATAACTTTTTAGCACTGCAAAAACCTAGTTACGTCTGTTTGACTTTATCTTCTTTGTGTGAGCATAAAACATCAAACATGAAGTTATTTCTTCATCGCTTGCACTGTTTGTCTTTACTTTTGAATCAGCGGCACTGAAAGTGAAAACATTTGTTCAGCATCAATTCTTTTTAACATTATAGAGTTGTTTATTTATGACATGCGATCTTCAGGATCAGATCTATGATGCAATGAAAATTACTATAATTGTAGAAGGTACATTCAACCGCACATCTGGGCTACATTATTTATGCGTATTTGGCAATTACCTACTAATTGACAAATACGCATAAATAATGTAGCCATATATGTAGAAGATTTTTTTCAATTCATTACCGGTGGGTACATTGGCGATGGCAATCTACATTGGCGGTGGCAATCTCTCGCGTCCGGCCTTGGTCCAGGCCATGTAACGGAGCGAGAGGGCTAGGGAAGCCGTCACCTCCTTCTGCGAAGCAGTAATGTTCGCGAAGGAGGAGGCGGAACGCGTGAGGGAGAGGCAAAATTTGCGCCCTCACGCTCCTAGCCGCCGCAGGAGACGCCCTGGGCGTCGGGAATCGCAGGCCGATTCCCGGCCACCATAGGCGTGGGCTTGCGAACTGCGAGCAATGGGCAGCTCGCCGTTCGATAAGGACCAGGCCCGGGTCGACGGCGCGTTGTGTTCCACGCGCGCCTCAAAGAGATGTAAGCATCAATGACGGGGTCCACTAGGGCCGATGCCTGATAAGGTTGGTTGCGGGAAAGTCCGAGAGGGATACCGTGGCCCTTGGCACAGGCAACTGAAGGAACACGGGTGGGTTTTAGTCAGTAAGAGTCTGACACGCCCTCCTGCTCTGCCCGGAGCGGAAGAAGTTATTTGATAATTTCCCACCCTCAAAAAAAAAAAAGGTAACTAACTGACAAAGCCTTTATGTCGTAGCAGTAAGAGCCTAGTGCAAGAGTTAACACTGATGTATGGTTGATTGTACGACTTTTCTTACAGCAAAGTCTTTAAGAGTCTAGGCTTGTACGATGTTTACTTTGATAACTTTGAACAACTGTGACTAGCAACAGGTTTGGTGAAACTTCACTAAATTTCTCCGCTGAAGTAATCTTTCTAAAGTTACCTTTTCACGAGACTATCTTTAAAATATAAGAACCGTTCATTAACTTTGAGACACAATCTTTTTCTGCCATTTATACCTTTAAGCTCATTATCTCCAGTTCTAAGTTTATTTGTATTGTCTTTTCCAGTGATGGAAGTAGCAACGGGCGAGCACGGTGACTGGGTACACAAGCTAGTGATGGCAGTGAACAAAGGCAACTGCGGCCGCGGCCAGTCATCATCCTCATCATCATCGTCCTCCGTACCTCAGAACTTGAACTACAACAACCAGACCAGCAAGAATAACGCCCAGAAGGCGGAACAACAGGCCCTTGCCATTGTGATAGGTAAGGATGATGATATATTTTCTGTTTGCACAGAATCAGAGTCAGAGTGTTTATTTGTGAAACATAGGTATTTACATAAAGATCTTACGTTATTATATTATGTGCGCTATGTTATGCCGTGACGGCGTACAAATATTGAAATTAAAATTAAAATCATAAAAATAACAATTAAACTACTAACATAAGAAGAAAGCAAAATTTAAACTCTTACATGAGAAAAGGAACTATATAACTTTATATTTTTTTTTATTAAAATAGCTATTAAATGATAAAGTACTTGTCCAGACAGGATCATTGCTAGTCATTTGTCATGTTACAACGAGCAAGTTGAAGACAGAATGCAATAGAATGAAAATAACTAACATTATTGCATTGGGTGGATCATTTTTCCTGTAAAATGTACGGTTGCAATTCATTTATAGCAACGCTGTTCACAGATGCAGTATAAATTTGTAAGCGATTTTTTGGCAGGCGATAATAATATGTTCGTACTATACTACGATCGATAAATATATACATCGTTTTGCTCTAGCTAGCTAAGTAGTCATTTGAGTTTTTGCCAGAATATCCAGGACAGTGACCAAGGTTTCTTACTCAATTCCAAGAGCCATTTAAAATTCTTGACATTTCTAGATAATCAGAATCACGCTAACATCTATTTTCTTGTTTTCAGATAAACCAACCTGCACTGTGATAGATATGTCCGAACCAGTCCTCAACACAGAAAAGCAAATCGCTTTACCCAACTCCACAAACCTCGCACCAGTTACCTGCACCACATCACTCCTCGACTCCAGCGAAAGCTTCACGAAGAAACCCATCAAGACCGGCTTCCCTACATCAGGGTGGAAGCAATTCTGGATCTTATTGAAGCGTACCTTTAGAAGCATTTTGCGGGATCAGATGTTGACGCACTTAAGGCTCTGTTCTCATACGGTGGTTGGGCTGCTGATCGGTTTCCTGTATTATGATATTGGGAGAGATGCCGCGAAAGTGATGAGCAATGCTGGCTGTATATTCTTTACTGTGATGTTCACTATGTTTACTGCTATGATGCCTACTATTCTTACATGTGAGTATTTTAATATTTACAGGTACCTATTTCACATATTGGTATACGGCCAGTGATGCTACCTGTAAATATTTACTGTTCACTAGTTGCGGAAGTCAATATAAACGTAATTTCCTTCATGAACACAGTGAGACTGTTGTTTCACTCTGGCTACATATCCTACCTCCTTAAAACTATGAAATTGCTGCAAAGCGTAGGTGGGTTTAGTACAATCCCTTAGTGAACTCCTAGATTTAAGAGAAGCATTTTAATTTAGATGAATCACATGAAGACGATCTATTCTTGTGTAACATTGTAATGAAGATTCTCTTTTGTTCTTTGTTACAGTCCCTACTGAGATGAGCGTGTTTGTGAGAGAGCATTTGAACTACTGGTACTCGCTGAAAGCCTTCTACTTCGCTAAAACAATGGCGGATCTACCGTTCCAAGTAAATACAACTAATTTCTTATTCGTTATTGTATTTTTGTGGACCATTTTCTATCTAGTTAAGTACCAGGTACTTGTTGATAGGCCTACACTGTCCTCCCATACCTATAAACACTGTAATTTGTAAACATTGTAAAAACCAATTATTTTTAAAAGAGTAACCCTGGAGTTTGTTGCCGGCTCTTCTCCACAGGAAACGACTAGTTGGAACCGTGCACCTAGCTTCTGACGTTTCATAAATGCCCCTGTAGGTTTATTTATGTGAAATAAAATATTTTGATTTGATTCTACACGTGATTACAAAAAACGATGTTAAAACATCATATGAACAGCTTATGTACAAAGGCGAGCTAAACCCAAAATTGGGTTCTCTAACAGCAAACCTGGATGAGGGACGCACGGAATTGGGAAGTATGACAGAAAAAAGGGGAGGCCTTTACCCAGCTGTGGCTGATTCCGGACTGAAATGATAAAGAGTAAATCTCAGTGCGATAGAGAGGTTTGCAAATGAGGATAGTAAATAATTTATTTAATTTTGATCATGTAAGCACACACATATAAACAGACAAGAAGAAATGAAGATGATGATACTAAAGATGATGCTTATTTTTAAAGAAATCACTTCCAGCATACCTGCTATATAAGTGCACATCCATGCTAAAAATTACATAATGCTTATTCACTTAAATGTGAACTTAACAAATTTGTGTATACCACACAATACGTAAACATAATCCATGCAACTTATGATCCTCATTGCTGTAAACTTATCAATATCATCCAAGTTTACGCAACTGAGGATTTTATATTGCAGATTTTTGCTATAAACGCGATTGTTATGATAGCTGTGACACATTGATACAAAATACACTTTTGCAGATCAAAACCCTAAATTCTTCCAAAACTGGCTTTATCGTATGACAGTTTTGGGCTCAAATATTAGCTATCGTAGATGTTATGGGCAAGTATCTCTAGCTATCATAATAGTTATGGTCACCGTTGACGTTAGAAAGTTATATTAGTACACAACTTCGTTGGCGTGAAATTTCTTGTTTTAATAAATCCTATGACACTCGGCAATAACTTGCTCAGTTTTTGTAATTGTATCAGTACTTTCAGAGATTAATTACCTCTTACGAACATACAAATAATAAAACATATTTACCTCTTTATAATATTAGCTTAGAAGATTTAGATAGAGATTAGAGATTTAGATAGAGAACGTAGATTGTAGTCGATGAACTTTGACAAAATTGTTTTATGACCAATAAAATTTGTCCGTTCGATACTGACATGTCCCCAGTTGCTCATAAAGGCACTGCTATTATATTTATTAGGTACTTGACTACAATCAAGCAATAATAATGGAAAGTTAAACATCGACACGAGCCGGTCAATGTCAAATACTGAGGCAACAATGAAATAGACACAATTTATAAGGAAATATTTATTTATTTGTTGATAAGGTAAAGAACGTAATTAAAGTACACCTGATAAAGAAATAAACAAACGACGTATTAGTGCAGCCGTATTTTTATCAGCTCCAACAAATAATAAAAGAGGTCTCATCGTGAGAGATAGTAAAAAAATGTAAATATACCTTGACTATGCTTAATAGTATAATGTTGCTCCATATTTTGTTTCGTTTATAGTTCTTGCAAATACGATATTTGCGAGACATTTCTATATTTTTGTATTTGATTTATAAGTTCGAAAATAATTAATTAATTAAATTAATTATTTAATTCAATTACTAAATTTCAAAATTCTGCTGACCGTCTCCTTGAAATTAGTCCACATTATACACTTTGCATCTTAAAATTCGGTCTTTTCGTCCCAAAATTTACGTATGTGCTCCGTTGCTGCTCCTTTTGGAATCACCCAGATCTTTTGACACAAGTAGACGACTTAATCAAAATTACCTTAGAATCGATTCTTAATATGCAGCTGAACGAGCAATCTTGGACCCAAGCATCCCTACCCATCCGTTATGGTGGTTTAGGGATTCGCAAAATTTCCAGTGTCGCTTTACCAGCCTTTCTATCTTCTGTCCATAGTTCAGCAAATCTCATAAGTAAAATTTTAAGGGCATCCCCATCTTCTTTGAGATTACTGGCTTGGAAGAAGCTAGAAACGCTTTCTTAATTGCATGCCCAGGTCAAAATTTTCCAGTTTCTCCTAATTCACAGAGAAGCTGGGACGACATAAACTGCAAATTGACTCACAACAATCTTTTGAACTGTAGTACAGGTTCGGCGCGTGCTAGGCTTTTGGCCGTGGGTGCGCATGAGGCCGGCTACTGGCTTCACGCGTACCCTTCGTCAAATACAGGAACATTTCTTGAGCCTGACACGCTCCGAATCGCAACCTGTCTACGGATTGGGGTTCCGGTCTGCGCTGCTCATAAATGTCCCTGTGGCAGTGATGTCGACAAGCTAGGACATCACGGACTATCATGCCAAAAAAGTGCAGGCCGCTTCTCGAGACATGCCGCACTTAACGATATCATACGCCGGTCCCTTGCCACCGTCAACGTGCCAAGTCTACTTGAGCCGACTGGTATTGCAAGAGACGATGGCAAGAGACCGGACGGTATGAGTTTGATTCCATGGAAGATGGGCCGGGTGCTGGTATGGGATGCAACCTGTTCAGACACGCTAGCCCCTTCCCATCTACATGGAACCAACAACAGAGCTGGTGCGGCTTGTGAAGCGGCTGAAAAAGCTAAAACATGCAAATACAGGGGTCTAGGCTCCGAATATGATTTTGTCCCATTCGGTGTCGAGACCCTTGGTCCGTGGGGTCCTAGCGCTATAAAGCTTTTTAAGGAAATAGCAAAAAGGTTAGTCGACATCACAGGAGACCGAAGAGCTGGCAGCTACCTCGGACAAAGAATTAGTCTAGCTATTCAAAGGGGGAACGCTGCCAGTATCTTCGGAACCTTGCCTAAAGGGACTCCTTTTAATAATATATTTTAGTTTTTATCCTTGACATTGTATTTGATAGTAGTTAACGTTTTCCTTATCCTTGACATTGTATGGTTTTAATAATTAATTTAGTTCGAAAAACAATATAAAAATCCGTCAAGACATTTTCTTCTTCATATCTAGGTTGTTCACGAGCCAATGTTTCAAACACTAGCCAAATTTTGCCACATTCGGCGTCTTCGTTGGCATATCTACATACATGTGGGTTAAGGCTAAGTTCAGATGAACGCGCGGCAACGGGTGGTAGGCTCGGTAAATTTTATCTTATTTGTAAATTGTAACAGTCATCTCACAAAAAACTTTTCTCTTTTACCAGATTGTCTTCAGCGGCGTGTACGTGATGATAGTCTACTTCATGACAGGCCAGCCGATGCAAACGGACCGGGTGCTCATGTTCACGACCATTAACATCCTGACGGCCCTGGTGGCGCAATCCCTCGGGTTGCTCATCGGGGCCGCAATGAAGATCGAGACCGGGGTGTACCTGGGACCAGTCACTACCATCCCCGTAGTACTCTTCTCAGGTTTCTTTGTTAACTTCAACGCAATACCCAGCTACCTGCAATGGCTTACTTACCTCAGCTACGTTCGATACGGATTCGAAGGAGCCATGCTCTCAGTCTACGGCTTCGGTCGAGAAAAACTTCACTGCTCCGAAGCCTACTGCCACTTCAGGAATCCTAACTTGTTCCTGAAGGAAATGACTATGGATAAGGCGAATTTCTGGATCGATGTCGGCGCACTAAGCGCACTCTTCGTCTTCATTAGGGTAATCTCTTACTTAGTCTTAAGGTTCAAATTGAAAATGATGCAGTAGGCGCATGCACAAACGATCAGGACGATCCGCTTCGTTGGAGATGACTATTTCATTCAATTTGTCGATTTTGATGGAATCGGAGTTAAGTGAATCTTTGCGTGGTTCCGTAGGGTGTGCGTGTACCAATAGGATATTAATGAATCATTCCTAAGGATATATTATTATGTTTTAAGTTGGTTTGAGCTTCGTGTGTTTGCTGATGAGGTGTTCTGGCTCGTAGAGTTAATGGGGGTTTGTTTTTTAATATAAACGTGTTGTCACAGCTAGCTATGCTTTAATATTAAGTATGTACTTAATGGGGTATGCTCCATATAGCTCAACGGTCTTAAGTCCGATTCTATTCCAAAATTCTTTGATCATCACGGATTCTGATAGCAAGTTCGTAGTTTTAATAATAAAAAATAGTTTTCGAAATACTTTAGCTTTTTAGTACGCAGATAAAGTATAGATTGTTTATACGTACCCATAGGGGATAGTCGTTAAGGTTTTATAGGAAAATCGGGCCCATGACTTAATTTTTAAGTTCCTTATTTAGTGATTTTTCATATGTTATTTTATGATTCATTTATAACATCACGCGTAGGCGATATCAATTTGTATGTACTCAACATTCTTAGGTATTTAATTAGTATTTTAAAGTAACTTTCATTACGCTAAAGATTTTTTCGTAAATCTCTATGTCTATCCTAATTACCAGTATTTATTATTAAATAAACGACTGTGATTTTTATAATGTTGTTGTTTGAATGAATACCTAACCTTCACACATCTATGAGTTCTACAGAAACTAATATCTTCATACAGTTTCCTACCAGAATGAAGTAAAGTCAAACTCAAATCATTCAAATCACATCAAAAAAATTAAAAGAAAACAGAATTGATTCTAGTTGTCCCATCGTTTTTTTTCTTGTTTCGTATGGAGAAGAATGGGCAAGAAACTTCACAGTTAAATGTTTTACAATCTTTTTGTAATCAGCTGAAGTAGACTGGAGAAGGCATTCCCCATGGAACTCATAAATGATAAATGATTTTATATTTGTAAGTAGGTTTGTACAAACACTTTTACACCTTAATCATATTTTTTTTAAACTAGATGAGGTCGGCGTTTCCTATCTGACTACTCTGAGAAGAAAGGCCGAAACAAACTCAGAAGTCACAGTCTCTTTTAAAGTCCAGACAGAATCTTGTTAAGATCATGTGAAGTCTATGTAGATCGGTGTCTGAAATGGTCTTTTGAGGAAAGAACCACACAGATTGAGTGGACCTGTCCAGTCAGCGCACGCAATTTTGTCAGCAATCGTGCAGCTCAACTCAGAACTTAAGGAGCTCAACGATTCGACGAACAATACCAAAGAAAGGACATTTGGGTAGGCCGCATAAACTACTCAAACTGCCAGAACGTAATTAAAACTGGAACAATGACCCGTATAGTCCTCACATTCACAATAACTAAAATAATATAATACTTTATACAGTAAATATTCATGTCATTGTATATGTAAAAACTTATAGATACTTATAGCAAAGACTAAAAGTACAATAATTAGCAAAAACCAATAAAATAAATCAACACTCCCTGTGTAAACTTATTGGAACAGCTCAATCCCAAGCCTTTTTGTCCTCAATAAAGTACTTGACAGTATAATAGGCTTTCTGGCATAGTTTCCTTTTTATAAAAGATTTGAATTTATTAAGGCATAACCGAGGAACAGTACACATACCTATTGTGAATGGGTCATCGCACGGAAAATTATCTAAGTAACGTTTCTGAGCATATATCTAGTGGTTTCTTACAAATTTATGAAACCACAGCTAAAAAAAAAAAAATACAACCCACTTACAAAAAGAAACGCCCGTGTCTTTGGTTTTTTTTATTTTTTTCATTTGGCAACTACTTCCGAAACTAAAGGTGTTTTGTATGGAGGGTAGAGAATGGAAAACATAACGTCTTAAAAAGAGTCACGTGTTTGATGCATAAAATGTCGGGTTGGGAAGCAAGTCGATCAAAAAGAACTCCCGACCGAACCCCTTGACTAGCCTTGACACCCCGCACCGTATTGATCTAAAGTTTGGTACCAAAAATATTGAATGCATCGCCATCTGCTGTTATCTGTGTGAACTTTCAAAACGAAACCATGAATGAGGTTGGATTGTTGTTACGCTTCACGGTTATGCTCATAGATGTCTCTTATTGAAACGACTTTGGAACTATAAAATAGAATAAAAAAACATATTTTGTTACAACATAGGATTTAAATAAAGAATTGAAAATGACGTGGTTTTGTTATCTCTGTAGGCAAAAGAAACTCAAAGCCAGTGAACAGTAGATAAAAAAATATTAACTAATATAAATAGATAAGTACAAGTAAGAAAACACATACCTACAGTTCGATAAGTAATTGATGTATTTTTTTATTAAAGACTTATAATTACTCTGTGAAAAGGGGTTAACTTTGAACATACATTACAACCACATGATTCATCCGTGAACACAGTCATTTCACCTAATTGGGTGCAGTATCATGTAGCACGCTGATTGCGCCGTGCATACGACAATAACGGGTAATATGTGCATATTGTGTGCATTAGTGTCATTAATATTCTGATTCTAAGGATTGGA
Source organism: Brachylomia viminalis (assembly GCA_937001585.2). NCBI lineage: Eukaryota > Metazoa > Arthropoda > Insecta > Lepidoptera > Noctuidae > Brachylomia > Brachylomia viminalis. The sequence continues at coordinate 2,473,916 of OW443302.2, read as the reverse complement.
GACACTGAAATATCTACACAGAGTCAGGAAGCTTTTTTTTGTGTGGGAAATCATCAAATAACTTCTCCCGCTCTGAGCGGTGCGGGAGGGCGTGTCAGACTCTTACTAACTAAATCCCACCCGTGTTCCTTCAGTTGCGTGTGGCAGGGTGGACCCTTTCGGACTTTCCCGTAACCCTGGCAGGCATCGGCCCTAGCGAACCCCGTCGAGGTTCTGGAAGCTGGAGAGGTAATGAGACCACAACTTATTGGGAAGCAAACAATAGATACATTTGCCTTAAAACAGGCGTGACATGCGACGCGACACAAAGGCACCGTTCGTCGCGCGACAGGCGGTGCCTTTGTGTCGCATGCGATTCGTGTCGCGTGTCGGGCCTTTTAGGAGCCGTGGTTACCCCAAAACCGATGTATGATAGTCGTTCTTTAGACCTACATCATACTGAATAGGTTAGTAACTAATGATCAGTAGGTGTCTATGTATTGTTCAAATCTTCATCACAATCATTAAAAAAAGTTCCTACCGAAATAAAACAGTAGGTACCTACACAAACTATCCTAAACAGCCCGTTAACGGTTCGTTACATTAAATGCCCATACATTTGCAAATTCACACTCGTTCGCTCAGGACTCGATTAATTTGTAATCGAGGACATTTCCGACACGCGCGTCCGTTTAGATACCTCTGCTTTAACTGAATCGATTAATTATTTATCGATGGGGACCTTTGCTTTAACCGAATCGATTAATGAGGGTGCGATGAGTTGCTTATTGAGTTTTAAACCCTTGATTGGCTTAACCTTGCGGTTGTAAATTGATATCATGACGTCACGTTCGCCAATTAGTAATGAGGGTAGATAGAGGTGAATGGTGAACCTACGGTGGCCTCTTAACCCATTTATCATGTTATCATGTCTTATGTGATTGGATGCGCGTAACATTATGTTAGATGCGATTTATATTTGGCTATCTAGCTTGTTTTAGCCACATATTTTTATGGCCTCCAGATGTTTGTTCCGTATACAGCGTGGCGCTACAATGGTGACATTAATTTAACACACATGTACGTTTTCACATTCTCGTTTCATGAAAACGTTTTATTTCCATTAAACGTTATTATTTACGAATATATTTAAAAAAATTGAAAATAGGATCTTAGAGCAACCTGTACTTTTAGGATGAAACAAATGCATACAGTAGGCGATTTGAAGGATATTTCCTTTTTTGGCGAGTGGCGGCACAGGCGACACGCGCTCTTTCTTCCACCCGCCGCCGCCGCACCGAACTCGAATTCTTTTTTTGCTTTTCTACCTCCACACCTGCACACCCTGGTGTAGTCCTTGACGCACTTTTTCACACTAGTGCGCATGCATCGCGAAAAAGACGCTTACATATTGTTTTATTTATTTATTTTAGAGTAATTAGGATAGTAATTAGATTATGGTACTGCGATAAAGAGGCTTTGATTTGTTTTCGTTTTCATATCTAGTAGGTACGTTTAATATAATATAATATTTTTATTGCTTAAAGGGTATTTGTAGTTCGTACACATTTTAGTTAAATAACTAAGTAAGTAAGCATAGTACTTAAACTAACCAATATTTGTACGGGGTGAACTACTGTTCTCCTAGCTCGGTAGCTGAGCAACTTGTATTAAGGAGAGACAGTTTGCCTCACTAGATAAAAATCTTAAGAGTGCTACGTGTTGTCTCGATAACTCAAGTCAATAATTAACTTACATAGGTACATTATTATCAGCGTTGTTTACTAGAAATCTATATCAAATTAATTAATATTTACATCTCTTGCGATACGGACGCATTTATTTGTTCTATTAGTGCTTGTGTAAGCTTGTGATCGTGATGGCAGTGATTAGTGATGACAGTTATAACTAATAGTAACAAGAGAGGGTGATATGATAAGTGTTTGTCTAAGCACCTTCGCTGTAGGTACCACTTGCGCTGCTCGGTTTCTTTGATAATATGCCGTCAAATAATCGGACCAATCACGAGTAGGTACAAGACGCGATGCGCGGTTGCCAGCGCGCGAATCGACGCGTTGCCGCTCCGAGTTAACGTAAGCCAGCTAGGTCAGTAATTTCATGGATCAAGGATGATCCCAATTTTAGTAGCTTTTTTTATTTAGTTTGTTAGTTTTTTTTTCAATTAACGTTTTTTTTAACCTATACATTCATTTATGATTAATGGGCACTAGCCCTACCCGTGTGTTAAATTAATGTCACCATTGTAGCGCCACGTTGTATGCACCATCGATAAAGTGATTGAATACGAAGCAATGTACGGTTAAAAATCATGTGGTGGAAAATACTAGAATCTATACATACATAATTATACATTAAAGTCGCACTTGAGGGCAGAGCATTTATTATTCCAGAACATTTATGTGCAGGTAAAATATTAAAGTAACATTTATAGATCATCATTATACATTTAATTAAAGTATCATGTAGAAATGTTCTGTCGATGTTTTGTCAAGACGTAAATACCGTGCGAAGCAGGGGCGGCTAGTATTTAATAAAATAAGGAATCAAATATCTAGCGTTGCAAAACTTCGGTGGTATTCGCAATTATTCGGAAATATTCAAAAGAATACTTCGATTGTAAGGAATACTACTGCAGCAAGAGAGCAGATTAAATAAATATTGTAAGGATGAAGTATATACACGGTGACATTTGAATCACAGTTTTGCTACTACAAACGTTGTTTAGACCATGGTCTACTAGCATTCTACAGCATCAAATATGTTATTAAAACAATCTAATCTAGGAGTTCTCAAATTAGTCTTATGTTGCTCAAACGTGTAATAATGTTTGAACCATTAATCGTAACATCAAAGTACTCATCACGGTAGCGATATTGCATTCAAGACCTGAGCGCCGCGCGTCGCAGCCGCAGTGTCTGTGTTGTAGGGCGTACCGATAATCCCGACATTTTAAACATTGCCTTTTTTGTGTTTTTTATTTTAAAACCAATGACGTTTTTTTTTTCTATTGGATGCTATAGAATGCTTGTAGACCATGGTCTGAACAACGTTTGTTCTAGCAAAACTATGATTCAAAAGTCACCGTGTATAGTAAAGATGGTATATTCCCAGTAGTTACGAATGTATCCGTAGGTAGCTTGAGGAGACTCGCCGTATACTCAACGAAGTATTTTTCATTCGCTGCCTACGTACCTACTATGCGGGAATATTCCCTGTAAGTAGTTATTTAGTTGTTACTACCTATTATTTTATTTTTGTATGGTTGAGTTTAGAATGGGCAGATTTTATGCGGATGATAGGTACAAGTTTAGTTTACTTCGTTTAAATGTTTTTGCTTTATGATCTAGTAGGAAAACACGTAAATAATTCGATATGTAGGATAAAAGTACGTATCCCTAGATAAATAGTTGACATTTTTTGATAAGTTTATTCTTTCTTTGTAGAATAGTGTTCAACCGAAATCAATAGTTCAAATAAGTACTTATAGAGACACTTGAAATAATTAGAATTACCTTTTTATTAGGTACCTACCTAGTATAATATAAACTATTTTATAGAGTTATCTTAATTCTACCTATGTATTTACCTCTCTATCACTTTCACACCTAACAAACCGCATACAAAAACTTATAACGTAAGTACATAACTAAGTACCTAGATGGAAAGAAATATTCGGAAGTTTTAAAATCGCCTAATACTCAGTTTTATGAATGAACCTGTAGTAATCTGCCGCGAAAACTATCCTGATGCCTTTGCAAAGAACCCACAATAAAATTAATAAAACCCTATACCATTATCACTAAAATACTCCAACTAAAATAAAAACTAAATTATTAAATCTCGCACAACTATACACACACGGGACCTGCATTCTAATAAAAGAATCACCACAAACAGCATACAATCCAATTTACACACATAAAAACATTATCACACAACATAAGAAATAAAAATAAATTACCACGAAAACAAGCTCGTACTAACTATGGTAAAAAAACCATATATTGTTCGAAGGAGCACAGCTGTATAATGACCTGCCAAAGGACGTAAAAGATTGTAACAACATTAACTCATTCAAAATTAAACAAAAAAATCATATTCATTAAATGTAGTCATACCGCATACCTATCAATTAATGTATATTTATAATATGTATGTATTTACGAAAAAAAAAAAATGTATTTAAGTAGTGTATCAACCATCTGGTATCCATAACACAAGCCTTAATTAAGTGCTTAACTTGGAACTAGATGGTGCTGTGTGCAATGTCAGACGATATTTATTTATTTATTTAATGTTAGCAACTAAGTACTTACCTAAAAAAAAAAGACATTTATTTATAACAGCGCAATAACAACATTGAGAATAACAATTTATATGTATGTAGAAAATAAAGAATACAAAACAAAATAAAATAAAAATACGATCTGAGGGCCAATTCTCGTATTTTTAAGAACGTTCGCATTCTAATCTCGGTCTCAATCTGTCAAAATACAATCAATTTCCATACATTTTTGACAAGTTTTTGACATTGATTGTCGCTGAGATGAGATTGCGACTTGAATTTGAACGTTTTTTAAGTACGAGAATGGGCCTTCTTATGTCGTGCGTGGTTAAATGGTTTTTAGAGAGTAATTCACACTGACCTCCGTACTAGTAAAAACTGTATCACGGTAGGTCAGTCTTCCTCGTTCTCCAATAATCACACACTTAAGCACTTTATAGTGAACATAATATTTGGAGACTTAAAGCAGTGTTCGGTATTAATTAATACATTAGTATCGTTACTACCAATCGTAAGGTGGGTAAAACTATTTTTTTTAAGTATATGCAAAATATTTAGACAAAAAATTGTGTAAAGGAAGTTGTTGTGTTGATGTTTGTATGATGTTGTGTGTTGATGTAATTGGTGTAGGTATGTGACTGAATGTGTGTGAATACGAGATATGTGTTTGTATTTATGATAGATATATACCTACCTAATATTTATTTGTTTAACTTCAGACTAACTGAGGCAAAATGTATTTCATTTAGATTACTTTGTATCTCATTGTAAGTGAACCTATATATTATTGTTCAGAGAATAAATTCTTTAAACCTAAACCTAATATAAAGTCACTGGCATTGACGCCATTATGAGGGAAAAAATAAAAGCTGTAGTGGCTCGGCAGCGCTACTGCTCGCCCCGTGACTCACAGCGGTTCATTCTAACTACTCTATAACAAGGCCGAACATGTACTTAGCTACATATTTTCCTTGCATTTCTTCGCGGGGAATAATTCCGAATATTACTCAATACTTCCGAATGCTTCGCGAATAATACGACGGGAATACTTCGGAATATTTCTCTGCGGCAACGCTAGTTACAACCCGAAAAAGCATTGAGACGAGAGAAACGAGAAAAAATATAATTCTTCAAGAACATGACTGGTTCTTTACTACATTTAATAACAATTACTGATTTCCAAGTTTGGTCCCTAATGCGGTGAGCATAGAACACCCAAGCAATAACCCTAGTTAACCACGTTATAACCTTCAAAGAACACGTGTATACTGTATAGAGTCTTCTTCGTAAGTGTTGGGGCGAAAACCACAATATTTGCGTTAACTTTAATGACGAGTTGCTAAGCAACGGTAGCTATGGTAGTGATATTACGATCGCAGGAAAGGACGCCGTAGACATACGGCGATTATTTGATGGGGCCATAGTAGGTTAGGGCCACAAGAGTTGTTTTATCTCATCACCTATGATTGTAATCTGCGTCCGCTGCTAACTACTAAGCAAAGCGGGAGTAGGTCACTACCAACGGCCATGCAGTGTAGATACTTTTCTGGTCGAAGTTCTTAACAACGCAATTTGCCACTGCAACACAAAGACCAGAAATATCCTTTAAAAAAATCACCTTTTTACATAATACTGCGTATGGAATTGACTGGTCACCAGACAGTTTATAGATTACCTTTGTTATTGTTTGATAATAGGTCTAATATTACACTCCCTCCATACGATATCTTAATAACACCCCTTAGAACACTCATGAGAATAAATAAGATACTTCAGTCGAGGTCAAAACCACACCTCCCAACCACACACATTTTTTCACAAGTTCTCCGTGCCTTTCCACCGCATATTAACAAGGGTTCTCTTCCCACCGCTTTTTAACCACATTACAACAAAGATGGAACTGAAAAAGTAAGGAGCGCTTTTATAAGTAGGTACCAGGAGTGCAGAGGTTCAAAGATAAAAAGATAAACGTTGTGGCTGAAGCTCCCGGGAACAGTCACTGTTTACTGACAACTACAAAGTTTGTTGAATTTGCACTCAAGATTACATTGTTGAGGTTTCGAAGAGATGGTACCATGAGGAAGCAGTTTACTGCTTTACGTCTGAATATTAATAATGAAAAACAATGTTTTACTTTGAAAATGAAGAAGAGAATGGCGAAGTTTCATGTTTTTCCTGGTGAAGAACTAGATAGCCCGATACCAGAAGAACATGCTTTCAAAGGTGTTAAGAAAAAACGTTCCCAGAACCATCTGACCATAGCAACGTTACCTTCTGTGATAAAATCAACACACTCTTTATGCTAGTAGTCTTCTTTGATATTAGTCTTAAACAACACCCATGAAACCACTCTCGCCAGTTTAAAAAGACAGCCTTAGTGTTACTTATATCATTCCATCTCCAAATCAAATCAAATCATTTATTCGCATAGAATGTAGGTATTGTACAATAAAGTTGTGATAAAAATATAGTGAGCCGGGTACATTCTGCCTGAGCTTTCGCATTCAAAATTTTACAAATAATGTCACGATCAATAAGCTCATGAGCACACATAAGAAATAGTTAATAAATTAATAAATCACTTTAATAAGATCCGACCATGCACAAAAGTGTATCAACTAATGTCAATAATGTCACACATAGGGTCAGTCAAAAAACCACTTATCGAATAACAACATTTCTGTATCAAAAAAAGCCTTGAGTTTATTTTTAAATTGTTGAAGGGTGTCACTTTTTATGCTGTCCGGTAGTTTATTCAATATTATTGAACCCATGCAGAAAACACTTTTTCTAAGTAGTTCGGTTTTAGGCTCCATTTTAGGCTCAACTCCATTTTAGGCTCGTGTACAGACTCCTTCAGTACAAAGTAGAATAAAATTATCCCTCTGCCAAATACCACAGGAATCCTTAAGAGTTTAAAAACTTTTTCCCCGTTGTGAAATTAGCATGGAAATAAAACATTTACATAAGAAACTTCGTTTTATCTTGTAATTTCTATGTTAATCAGTTTCGTTTGACCTTTGAAATGTTCGGAACAGAAAACAACTCTACTAAAATTAAATTGATTTTGTTCACTATTGGTGTTGCTACATTTTGTGAGAGATAATTTGGGTTTATACGAAATTAACTTTATTATTAAAATTTAATTACTTCACTAATCTGTTCAGGCCATCATTGCCCGGAATATAGTTTTCACCCAATTTGCGATATATTAACGAATTTATAATTTTATTTGGGTGCTTTTGGGTGAAGGCCGATAAAACAGTTTTAAATTCGGTTAGCATAATTTTGTAAGGATATAAACTATAATGACTAAAATTGGCGTTAAGTGCATTAAAAGAGACTCAACTCACCTTTGGGAATCACTGCCCTAGAAGTTATTTTGCACCATCTATATTCTACATTAAAATTAAATGCTGTTCGTTGGTAAGCGCATCACTTATGAGCGGCTGGACCGATTTGGCTATTTTTATTTTAAAGGGTTTTTAATAATCCGAAGTAGGTTTTTTAAGAAAGAAAAATTAGAAAGTTTCCCGGATAATTTTCAAATTCGGCAGAAACTGAAAGTATTTTTTTTCTATAGTATTTTTGTATGAATTATTGAAAGGACATGAAACCGTCAGGTCGGGTCAGCTAGTTAGTTAATACATCCCCTAGAAGTAACTATAGTTCATAACCTACGGCTCCGCCCACATGGAGGTCGGAAAAGTCCTTTAAATTCTTCTCCATTAAAAACACATATTTAAATAGTTACCTACCTATGTGCCCACTTTCTTGGTGATCGGTCAAACGGTATTGAAGTTTACTCTAGACTCACAAAAGGTATTACTTAAAATAAAAATAAAAACTCTTAGCACACTTTTTTTTTCCCTTTTTCTTTTCAAAAGGTCGCAGGTCAACCTAGGAGGTGCTTAACCGGGCTTGCTTGTCGTTGCCTTATAAATGATAAATGATTTTATTTCTGTAAGTAGGTTTGTACAAACACTTTTACACGTCAATGATATTATTTTTTTTTTTAAATAAATTAAGACCTCCAGCCAGGGCTTAAAAAACTCATAAACTAGGTGACTACACGCTAAGGGCACCCCCTGTGGGGTATGGACCTCGACATAGGGTCTCGCTGGGGGTGGGCAGCAAGGGAGAGTCTGGATCGGAATTATTATTAAGGGACTAATTTAAAACTACAGGCTCAGCGGCGCGGGCTGGCTCGAGCAAGGGACGTGGATTGGGGCGTTGCGGCGAGCCTCGGCAGCGAGGACGGAAGGACGGCGGTCTGTTTCTGTGTTTTATGAGAGTACTGGTGGCGTTATTACTTTCCTGGAGGAGAGTAGTGGCGTCGTCGGGGATAATTAAGGTATCCCTCTGGCGGCGAATCTTACTTATGCGAGAGGGAGTGTAGCGGGCGGCTGCTTTTATCACGGGATTGGTGTGGTTTATACCGCAGTCAAAGAAACGCCTTGCAAGGCGTTTCATGAACTGATGGATGGTGGGTATTCTAAGGTCAAGGTGAAGGTTCACATAACAGACATAGAAAGGGGCTCCCGTAACCTTTCAGAGGAAACGGTTCTGGAGGGTCTGCATATTATGAAGATGGCGCCGGCTTTGCGTGTGTAAATACGATGATAGTGTGATAGATAGTGGGATCGGACTTGGGCTTGCCTGGCTTGGGAATACCTATAACGGTGGCCTCTTTCCACGCTTGTGGGAAAATGTTGTTGCTCATGGCGCCATTGAAGATGGATCCACTATGCGTTTCTTGACAGCACGCTGTAATTGACGCATGTGGGCTTTGTTCGCGTCACAGAGAAAGGAGTCATAGGCACGAATGGCCGCGTTCTTCTCGGTTATCAGATCACATAGGTCAGTCGATTGTTTCTATGGTATTCCATCACCGGAACTTCCCGGGGACAATCCGTCAATACGGATTGAACGTGCTCTGTAAACGGGTCGATCGCGCCCGTCTTGACCACCACCACTATGTGATCGGGTATGGTGTCCAACTGTGGTGACGTGGAGGATTTCAACTATATGCTTACTTTCCTCCTGTCGGTTATCATAATATGGGTCTGGGGGGGGCTGGCTGAGGTCGAAGGGGCCCACCGCCCAGTTGAGCTCGTGTAGCGTCTTCTTAACACAGTAATAAAGTTTCTATAATAATATAATTCAATCATGATTCGAAAGACACGTAGCGCCACCTAGCGTCCTAAAGCAATCGTGACCGCTGAAAGTTATTGTTCTTTCCCTTGAGAACAGTATTTTTTTCTGGATACGTTGTCAGGGGCTGTACCCCTGACAACGTATCCAGAAAAAAATACTGTTCCGCCGTACTGCCGCTGTACTGCCGTATAAGCAAAATTTCACGATGGTTGGTTCAATGGTTTAGGCGTGAAAGGGCCACAAACAAACAAACTTACTTTCGCACTTATAATATGAGTTAGGATGACGCTTAACCACAATAACGTCATGTACCAACTCTTTAAATCATCAAAACAGCATTCAGAAAGTATACAACAAATAAACACCACAATAACCGCTCCGTTACTACACTAACACGAAGTTTGGCAACATTTGACAGTTTATTAAACGTCAACGACAAAGTTGCCACATTCGAGTTACAGCCACCACTGCGAGTTCGTTTACGTTTGTACTGTTACATTTTATGGTCATGTGCTACAGATTTTATAGTAGTTTTGATCCTTTCGAGATGTTTGCCAACTTATCTTTGAATACATTTTGAGGTTTTTGATTGTTGAACTTGATATATAAATTCAGGTCTCTTAATAAAGTTTTTGGTTGCATGTATTTATTGAAAAAGCCTTTAGATTTTTATGTTCATTTTACAATAGCCCTGGGGTAATAAAGAGTCTTTTGACTTTCTTGCATCATTTAATCAGTTCCCTACATCAATATAATTATAATATCTATTCTTTTTGCTTATTTGCCTTTATAACACAGACGAAAACCAAAGACGCGTCGCTTGTTCTTGGTAACAAACCTCTGAACTAAAACGGGTTATTGATTTGAAACACATTCAATAATTGAATTCCCCACTAGTCTATTCAAATTAATGGTATCATCGACATGATGGTAGAATTCATTAAAGTCTGTTTTCGAAATGGGGCTGTCGTCACCATTCTAAAGATTATCAATATTGTTCAAAAAGTGAGATAGGGAAACACTAGCCATCTCTCTCTCTCTCATCAAAAGAGGTAAAAAGGCACATACATATGTATATACTTAAGCACTTTAAGCACTTAAGCACTGTATATACTTAAGCATATCAAAACCTTTGAAGTAAAATCCACAAACGCTAAGGCCATCCGGGGCCATCTTAGACAGTTATGGGAATATAAGCTGGGGTCGAATTTAGTTAAAATGTATCTCCTTGCAGTAATCTTAATATTATGAAGTTCTTTTGCGGGCTTTAAGGCCTTGTATTAGCGAGTAGTTTAGGTACCTATAGGTATCTTTGAATAATAATATAGTTATAACAAATGCACTTCATTTCAGTTCGTGAAACTTCTATGTCCTAGACTTCCACTCCGGTTGGATCTCGTATTTAATATTACATATACCACACTGATGCACATTGGATGGCAAATTGTCGTCAATATATTTTGCCTCGCAATCTCTAAGTATTAGGGCCTTACATACTCGTATGAAATATGCGTTTTTTATGGAAAAAGCAAAACGATTTTTTTTAAATGAAATTATTTTAATTAATCAATCAAATTATGTACCTACCATTGTTATCTATGCATTTTTACCATTTTATCGGTAGTTCATTGATTCCTTTGCTGAAAAAATTGGGAGCGAGAATCAATAAAAGCATAATTCTGAATTAGACCCTTATCCGTGTTGCCAGTTTTCAGCAAGGTATTTGAGAAGGTAATGCTTAATCAAATGCTCAATCATTCTAACAGCAATAAAATCTTACACGATCAACAGTATGGTTTCACCAAGGAACGTTGTACTACTGACGCCGGCGTGTCACCTTATTAAAACACATATTTACGGCGTGGGAAGAGGCCCAAGACGCCATATAAATCTTTTGTGACCTCTCCAAGGCATTTGATTGCGTCCATCACGAAACCTTGCTCTTGAAACTTGAGCATTATGGACTTAGAATACTTGCACTCAGTCTAGTAAAATCTTATTTAAATGATAGGTATCAGCATGTTCAAATAAATGGTGTCAATTCACTCAGTCTAAAAGTAGAAATGGAAGTTCCACAGGGCTCGTCATTGGGTCCTTTCCTCTTTTTAGTACCTATATATTAATGATATAAAAAATGAACCACAAATGGTGTTATTTGTTGACGATACTTCTTTAATTTTTAAGGTAGAAAGAAGTGCTACAAATTTTAACGACGTTAATACCCTACTGCAGGTTCACAATTGGTTCACTGCTAATAATTTAGTAATAAACGGAAAAAAAACGAAGTGTATACGATTTTATTTACGTAATGTCAAAAGTAGTGATTGTGAGATAGTATTGAATCAAGAGAAACTAGAATTCGTCGATAAAACTGTTTTCCTGGGGATCACGATCGGCTCGAGGCTACAATGGGGCCCTCATTTAACATCTCGGGCAGGACGGCTAAGTTCAGCAGCATATGCTGTCAGAAAAATCCGTCAATTTACTAATGTAGATACCGCGAGGCTAGTCTATTTTAGTTACTTTCGTAGTATCATGTCTTTTTTTTATTTATTTTTTATTGTATATTAATTATTGTACAAAACAAAATATAAACATAAACATCACAAAAACCTCAATAGGTTTGCCCGGATGTTGACACACTGAGCAATCTTACAACTAGCGTAGTACTTAGTTATTATACACACAACACATAAAAAAGTTTAAGTTCAGATAGGTATTATATAAAAAAGTGTGAGGTAGTTAGTAAATAACAAGTTAACAACTTTAATGTAAGTACACAAACAACGACGATACTAATTACTTATTTAATGAAATTTAAACAGGATGATGCAATTTCAAAGAGATTCAAAGAATTTTTTGTATTTATTTTTATAATTAACTGTTTGTTATTTCCGATTGGATTTTTGTTGGAACCTCATTAATTAGAGTAGGTATTAAATAAGCGTTCGTTCGTTTCCCGTAATAGTTCTTATATCTCGGTACTACCAGTTTCGATTGAGCTGCCATTCTTGTCTGTCTTACGGTATTTTACTTAAGGGACGGGCTGCAGACGTCGAGTCTATATTTATTCTGCAGAAAAGAGCGATCAGAATCATATACAATATGTAACAAAAACCCTGTTGTTCCTTTTAGGGACGTATACATTTACCTACAAGAACAACATTGATGAAATTATAATTTAAAAAAAATGAGCATTGGCCAGTCGAGAGGTCAATACCAAATAACTATTAAAATCGGCACATTCAAAAAAATGTTTAGAGTATCTGATTTTACAAGTACATCTTTGTTTCGCTAAATAGCCTACGAGTTCGGCGACTTTCTTTGAACCGATAGAAGATGCCGCCAAAAGCTACCGCGGCGCACGGGCCCCGTGTCGGTACCACGTGCGTGCCTACCTACCCCGCCACCCCGCCACCCGCAGCCCGGCGAATCACTTCATTTATCCTTTAGTCTCCCGCGCAACCTAGTTTTGAACGGATGTTATTGTTGACCTACGTAGTGAGTGACTTGTGATTTGTTTACGTTTACCATGTCTTATTCTAACGTAGAATATTTGAATATGCTGATGAGCACGCAGACTCTACCAAGAACGTTTAGCGAGTCTACCATTACCATCGGTGATTGCATTCTAACGTTTGCACGTACGTACAATACCGGAAGTGTGCCCGGACGAGAGCAACATCGAGCTGACGCAGGAAGAGGCAGACCGAGGACTGGAGACATTGACACCGAGGAGCAAATGTTGGACTTGCAAGATCACTGATCTGACGCCTTTAGATTCTTTCCTCTGGGGCAGTGTAAAGCAACAGCTGTTCAAAAACACGTGCGATACGGAGTGCGAAATGCGTTCACAGATAGTAGCAGCATTTGACCACATCAAGTCCGATACCTCCGTTCTGCGGAGCGTACCTAGGCGTTGCAACAAAGGTGGTCATATCGAAGAGCATCTCCGAGCCGTCAAATAGACATCATAATAAATTAATGCATTCAAATAAACATAAGGTTTTATGTGACAGACGCGGTGACTTTGTTTTTTTTTTGAATGTAGTGAAGTGTTAAATGTAGTTTTAACAATTATCAATTGTGCAAAATACCGTGTAAACCAACATTTTCAAACATTCATTCGTTAAAGTGAAAAACAACAGCTGACAAGGTCACGAACTTTTGTAGCAAAATATGTAGGTAAGTGGCGGCGGTGTACCGGCCGGCGGCACCGATCAAAGAGTGGGCGGGAACGTTCTATTTTTTTCTGGTTCGCGTCATCGCTTCATGCAGAATTGCAGAGGTAAGACATCAGTTAAACATTACAAATATTAATTATTAAATATTTATTTTAATAATTTTTTTGAACAGTTTTTTATAAATGATTTGCTTTATTACGTATTTAGACCGATTCTTAAAACGTAGGTAAAAGGAACAACAGGGTTTTTGTTACATATTGTATAATCTCCGCAGGTGTGATTCACTAAGGGTACTGTTTAAGGTTGTTAAGATCTTGACGGTACCTTGTCAATATATCTATGAAGACATCATGTACGTAAGAAAAAAATTACATGTTTTTACTAAAAGAGGTGACATAATTATAGTACTAGAAATAGGGACCTATAAGTTCAACCAGGTTTCAGACTGGCTAAAGTAGACTCATCTTTCATGGGGTACCCATATACTTAAACTGAATGAGACGAAATTCAATTTTTTTTATAAAACGCACACTATGCAGCCAGACATATACGTTGAGGGATTATATCGCTGATAAAAATGCCTGGCTCAATGCTGGTCCTGCTTCACAACCACGACTAATTGATTAAGATTTAAAAATACTGTTGGAGGTGCTGAAGATTGTAAGACTACCTTTGCATTGTATAAACTCAATCTCCTTTGTATTATATAATTGCATAGTACAAGTGTGAGTACTAGGTATGTACTATCGAGCTACCATTTACCGAGTAATGTCTTTCATTGACTTGAATGTGCCCTGGCGGCTGATAGATGTCATGCTCACTCAAATGTCTCGCTGACGGTGGCGCGTGTGTTGGATCATTTAGCTCCCTTCAAAATGGTTGAGCTGAATGGTGCTGATCCATGCATTATGTCGTGAACGGTCGCTGTCAGTTGGGACTGGTCGTCTCTTAGCCGCCTCGGCTTATTTTTTTTATTTTTATTTTTAATTTATGGATTGTTTTGTTTAAATTTCTATTTGCTGTACTCTAGACACTCAACGTGTACGTCTTATTAACATCGTTCTCACATATAAATAAACCTATATTCAACATTAATGATGGAACTAATATTTATGTAATAATATAATTTAAAAGAGTGTCCATGGAGTTTCTTGCCCGTTCTTCTCCATAGGTACCTACTACGCTTTGGAATGGCCAACTAGCTCCATATTTCTGACTGACCGACCACTTGACAATTCAAAAATGCCTGTAAATGGTTTAATTTAAATAAATGCTTTGAGTTTGAGTTTGAATCTTTGAAGGCGGTTTTAACAGCCTCATCGGAATTCATTATTTTTCCTTGCAAGAAATTGTCCAAATTCCGGAAAATGTGGTAATCTCTTGGATCAAGGTCCGGGGAGTACGGTGGGTGTCGGAGACGTTCCAATCGCAGCTCGTCTAATTTAGCGACCGTCTGTTGTGCAGTGTGAAGCTTAGCGTTGTTGTGAAGCAGCAGTGGGATAGAGCAATTGACCAGTCTCGTTTGTTTAACGGCTAGCTTATCCATCATGGTTTGCAATTCTTGACAATACAGATCTGCCGTAATCGTCTGGTCAGATCTTAGGAAGCTGTAGTTTATGACACCAGTACCTTTTTCTGAGTCAACTTACGTTTGAGGCAGGATTTGGCCGGTTCTCCTGAGTTCAACCATTGTGATGAGCGTTTCCGATTATCGTACAGGATCCATTTTCATCACAAGTAACGAAACGATTCAAAATCCCCGCGTTATTGATTTGCTTCACTCAATTCATGCGGTACCCATTTTTCGAGCTTTTTCACTTTTCCAATTTGTTTCAAGTGAATTAATATTGTTTTATCACTCACACCGAAGCCTGCCGCTGACTCTGACGTGGTTTGCGATGGATCCACTTCCACGATCACTTTTAATTCTTCATTATCAACTAGGGTCTCCGGCCGTCCACGGGGTTTGTTCTGTAGGTCAAAATTTCCAGAACGAAAACGTTGGAATCAAATGATAAATGATTTTATTTCTGTAAGTAGGTTTGTTACAAACACTTTTACACGTCTTTCATATTTTAAAAACTAGATGAGGTCGGCGTTTCCTATCTGACTACTCTGAGAAGAAAGGCCGAAACAAACTCAGAGGTCACAGTCTCTTTTAAAGTCCAGACAGAATCTTGGTCAGATCATGTGAAGGCTATGTAGATTGGTGTCTGAAACGGTCTTTTGAGGAAAAACCATACAGATTGAGCGGACCTGTCCAGTCAGTGCACGCATTTGTCAGTAATCTTGCCACTCAACTGAGAACTTAAGGAGCACAACGATTCGACGAACAATACCAAAGAAAGGACATTTGGGTAGGCCGCATAAATTACTCAAGCTGCCAGATCGTGAAACTAACTAAGAAATAAAATAAAAAAAGTAATAATCCACATAATCTTCACATTCACAATAATTTAAATAATATAATACTTTACAAAGTAAATACTCATGTCATTGTATGTATAAAATTCATCAATGTCAATGTGTACCTATATAAATGTTCGAACATAATCTTTGAGGACCATGTAGATTAGTATCTGAAATGGTCTTCTGAGGAAAGAACCACGCAGATTAAGAGGACCTGTCCAGTCAGTGCACGCAAATACGTACCTACCATGTTTTCTTTCTTACCATGTTGTCTTCATACCATTAATCCTAATCCTTTGAGCTGTTTCTGCAGCGCTGGTGCCACGGTGGAACTTGTATTCGGAAATAACCCGATATTTTAAGTTTCCCATATTGTGAACAGAACGATGTCAAAGAAAAATCAAATAGCGCGAAAACAAATGAATCGCTACATTGGTAACGCAAATACTCAAGCCTAGATTTGAAATAAATTTGAATTTGGAATTCCTAACTAAACACCAGATATTTGATATCAAAGTGTACAGTTTGACAAAACGCCAATTTTATATGTAGGGACCTAATATAAGAAAATACCTTTTTCAAGAGCCTGAAACCTCACAACATAAAGAAGCATTAAAATTATAAAGTATGTTGTGCAAGGCATTTATTTAATTCACCACTTTTTCCTTTGCGGAACAAGAATTGCTTACCAAGCGGGACCAATGCATGTAATGCGAACCCCACGTAAGCAATAACGTATAAAAGGTCGCCATAAAATAAAGTACAATTGTTTTTATTGTGCAGTTAAATAAAGTTAAGTTATTTATTGGACTCGAGTTGTTGTTTGAGTGCCATTTGCATTGATTCTGATAATTGCCTGGGCTTTCGAGTTTTTCACACTGTCTTTTTTTCGTTTTCTTGCCTTCTCAGCTAAGGATCTACCAAACAAGATTTACATGACAATGCTTTTCTTTCACCATAAAATAGGTTCTGGGTTCTGACTCGATGGGTTCGATTCCCAGGTCGGGCAAAGTCTTATTGGGTTTTTCCTGTTGGAATATGAACATAAACCTGACATAACCTCGTTGTTTCTGAACGATACGCGCGTTCCTTAATAGTGTGTTTCTCAACGAACACACCTCTGTCTGCGATCAATTTTTTTGACAAGTCACTCTCGCTTTCTACATCTACATTCGATTGTTGTAACCGTTTTTAATAAACTAGTTAATACTAAATCATTCTGTTTCATTACAATATTTCCGTCAGGGATCTCTCAGTGGCAACCCGGAGCATGGATTTATGTCCGGTTGATAGCAATAGGCTCGCCCCCTGTTACATGGGACATAAACGTAACTGGCAAAATGAAGGTGCACCTCTGCCCTACCCCTCGGGGATTACAGGCGTGATGATATGTTATTAAAATTAGCCGCTTAGAAACTTGACTTGTTTTAAATTGTAAACATCACTGACTCTGTAATAACCGATAGAAACCAACATACTCGTAACTTTATCCTACATTCGCAGAAGGGTAGGTATTACGTATTTTGTAGGAAGTTCATTCACTCTATTAATGATAGGATGCCCCGTGAATGGACTGTCAATTGGTGGAAAATACCAGCTGCATTGCTACATCTTGTAAATTCGTTTACTATACATAATTGAATATTGGAAACATCTGGAAACTCTTTACATATTATCTTAATTTACTACTTGACTTATCGATGTGGAGGTTTTGATCATGGACAGTTTACGCAGGCGAAAATGGGCAGTGTTCGTTGGGCACTATCCTAAGATTGTTGGCCGCCGCATTATGTTAGATGGGCGCCATTATAATCCAGGTTGGGCGCCACTCGGTCCCAGCTGGGCGCCACTACTGACATACTATGATAGAAAACATCATAATTATGGAAATCAATTAAATGTAGACTCTTTATTTAAATCAACTTAAACAGGCAGAATTGGAATGCTATAGAAAGCTGTAGTCTGGCAACCGAAAGTAGACACTCGATTTATTTGCAAAATTTTATATAGCAATGCTAGCATTGCTATATAAAATTTAGGCTATAGGCGTATTAATTTTATTTTTTTAATTACTAACATAAAGAGAGAGATTTTCTTGAAAGAGCCACCTTGTACAAGATTTCTTTAACGATTTGTAATAACCTTTCTGGTTGGCACATGACGATTTGGATATTTGATCCTATACCATTCTAACTGCTTCTAGCAAGTCTAAACGTTCTAAATTGGAGGTCGTTTTTCTCTTATCAATAGCGGTCCAATTATGCACATAATGTAAAATTCACAACACACTCAGAGCTTTTCTGACGCAACAAACTGTCAAGATTGTTTTTTATTTAATAATAACGAGTTGGAAATTTGATTTGTTTTTAAACATATATTTTTATTCAGTCATCAAAAATATCTCAACCGTCACTAAAAAAGCTTTTGCGTAAAATTTTCATACAAAATGTACGGGAAAAGTTTTTTGCAATTTGTGACTTATTGAGTACTCCAACGATGGATGGTCCCATATAAGTTTTTGAACAGTATTAGAAACAGGATCGATTGACATCAAAAAATGTTTTTGTGTAAAATGGCTATTTTCTTGCTACCTGTAATTTTTTTTGAAAATCTGTGAATAAGGTTCAAAATTCCATAAAAAAATATGTATAGTCTCCTAAGACCATTTTCGTGTAGCTGCAACGGATAAGGTACTTCCCCTTACTGCCCCGCTGAAAGTTTCCACTCTGTATATAATATTATATTATGCTATCTTTGCTAATATTTTTTTAAATTTGCCTCGCTTTTTCAGTCTCTACTTTCGTACCAGACTGTATGACTAATAGATAAGCTTCATATGGATCAACTAGCACAAGAGTGAACGTTTTAGTCCTGCAAAATTTAGATTTTTCAAAATAGACTATAACTACGAAGCACAATAAGAGAACTTTGTCATTAATCCTTAAATCTTAATATCTCTACATCTCAGCCTGGCCTGATAACATGCGCCTTTGACTGCAGGATACGGAACCCAATTTGTCGCCGGAGTTCAACCCGGCTGCGCAGTGATTGGGTTGAAATTGAAAATCGAATGAACCACTCAAACTGGCTGTAGGTACCTTAAAAGGGACCGGGGATGTGGCTTACATTTATTTTGTTTATAAAAAAGGTTGATTTTATTTTGTCGTTGGTAAGCCGTTTGTGGGTGGGTTGTATTAGCTTGAGCCGTATTACGTGATTTTTTTAATTTCAAAAGTGGGACCTTCACGTTAAATAAATATTCATTTATTTTAGATAAGTGTTGACATGTACGATAAACAAACTCAGAACTTTTAAATAAAGTGGCGGTTAAATACGTATCACATTAAAGGAATAAATAAAAAAAACAGCTAGATTTGAAGTAGTCTTGTAGAAACAAAAGATCACCTTGCTGCAAAAAATAAAGCACAGTCGCTGCGCAAATACTCCATCACAATAGTTTTCACAAATTCAGGGTGGCAGGGAGGGGGACTTGCGGACGGCGAGCAATGGGTAGCTCGCCGTCCGATAAGGATCAGGCCCGGGTCGACGACGCGTTGTGTTCCAATCGCGCCTCAATGAGGTGTCATCAGCACCAATGACGGGGTCCGCTAGAACCGATGCCTGCCGGGGTTGCGGGAAAGTCCGAAAGGGTTATCGTAGCCCCTGGCACGGGCAACTGAAGGAACACGGGTGGGTTTTAGTCAGTAAGAGTCTGACACGGGAGAAGTTATTTGATGATTTCCCACATTAAAAAAAATATATATATGGGGGTTCAGAGTCATGTAAAGAATCCAACGTTGCGCGTCCCTGTCACCCTGGATATCCTATAGAAAGTAAAATCACATTTTACTAAACCAACACCCACGATCCAAAATTAAATAAAGTCAATCCATTTTCCTACATCGAATATAACGCGCAGACGGATCAATAAAAGTGTAATATTAGCATAAATGTTGAAGCCAAGCCGCGGGCAACCGCCTGTCTGCAGGTAAATTGAATTC
Organism: Brachylomia viminalis; assembly: GCA_937001585.2. Lineage (NCBI taxonomy): Eukaryota > Metazoa > Arthropoda > Insecta > Lepidoptera > Noctuidae > Brachylomia > Brachylomia viminalis. The sequence goes on along the minus strand of OW443302.2, from coordinate 2,453,880 downwards.
TGTAAACATACGTACATACATCACAACGTACCTATGAGCAGGAAATAAACTAACTCAGAAGGATCGCTCCTAAATGGCGATGTTTTCCTCTTTGTTAGCTTGGTTTATTAAGTATACTACGAGAATATCTTATTCTATAGTGAAGAGATTCAGTATCAGTTTCCAAGGCTAGATGTTCCAGATTTGCAGGAAATTAATTATGTAAAAACGAGCTATAAGAATATGCCAGATTGCATATCTATAAAAAGAGAGGCTTAGCCACTAGAGTGAGCGCAAAATAAATCTGTGCGCGGCCGAATTTTGAACTAAAGTTTGCCGCCATCTTGACGTTTATGTCAGGTGTCAAGAGAGTGTGCTGTTTTTCATGTTTTCCAAAGTAAATAATTGCCATTATTATGCCTATTGTAAATAAAAGCGCTGCCAATGATATAATCTTGAAGATCAAAGGTGCTTGTGAAGAAGAACGAGATAATAACGTGCCTTCCTAGGCACCGTTTTCCAAACTTAGACTTTGCGTTGCTGACGACACGTTTGGTGTAGTGGCTACAGTGGCTAAGTGTAGTCAGCGAAACCAAATGGTCCTGGGTTCGAATCCCGGTAGGGGCAAATGTTTGTATGATGAATATGGACATTTGTACCCGAGTCATGGATGTATATTTATAATATGTATGTATTTACGAAAAAAAAATATTTAAGTAGTCTATCAACCATCTGGTATCCATAACACAAGCCTTAATTAAGTGCTTAACTTGGAACTAGATGGTGCTGTGTGCAAATCTCAGACGATATTTAATATTATTTATTATTTGACCAGCGGTGAATAGATAATGGTATTGGTTTTTGGGTGGTCCATATTATGTATTATTATGGGTTCATATTATGTACCAGCTGCCATTGCATTGTAGTGATGGATAATGCACACAAATAAACAAGGCCCCTTCAATGGGACTCTTGAAACTCTTGGAGCACTGGTTTTGTATTAAAACCAGTGCTCCAAGAGTGACTTGCGAAAAATTATATTGAAGTCGATGATTGTTGGAAAAAAAGCACAATTATACGAATTAATCAAATGGAACAGAGGTGAACCCCAGTATGAAATAGAAGAAAAATATTAAATGAACATGGACATGGGGTTCTGCGTTTACCGTCGTACCACTGCGATTTAAATCCCTTCATAAATATTTGGGCAATTGTGAAGAGGCTTAATGCAGAGAAAAATGTGGATCAAGCTGCTAGCGAAATAGGCGTTAACCCACTGCAGGACCATCGATATACCAAATTTAAAACAATTACTAGGTATTCAATAAAAGATTTGCAAGACTATCATGAACTTTTTATTATTGTTTTATATTATATGCCAACGGAAATAACCTAGTATGCACATACATTTTATCAATTACTTTAAGTTGGAGTAATAAAAACTCATTTTTGATTAAATAAAGGAAAAATATTAGTTTGGCTGGCAACATTAAGCACGTCATAAGTCGCGCGCAGAGTTATATTGCGCGCACTCTAGCTACCATATATGCAAGACAAAAATTGCCTGATTTATTGATGACCCTCAAACTCAAAGCATTTATTTCAATTAAACCATTTACAGGCACTTTTGAATTGTCAAGTGGTCGGTCAGTCAGAAATATGAAGCTAGTTGCCCATTCCAAATCTAGACCGTGCCAATGCAATGACCAATGCCAGACCGTGGCAAGAACCCTAATAATTATTACTGCAGAGGTGTGAAACCAACCCAAAACTTTTAATAACTAATTCGTATGGAGTCAAACTTCTGTATCTTCGTATCCCGTGGCATGAGGTACGCGGCAAACGACGCATCCCATTTGGAAATGAGACGAAGTGATTGCATTCAGTTGATGGGGCTGGAGTGTTTAATTCCTGATCTGGTAGAACTCTGATAGATGTTCGGTACGTTTATTTGGTTAGACGTCATTTTATTTGGATCACATAAATATTTAAGCAGAAAAACAGATCAACACACGTTTATTTTGTTTCACAGAATTGGATTGAAATAAAAACTGTAAATTTGGCTATCCCGTTTGTGATGTTACTGCGGAATGCAGCCAAGCACATAAGGCCACACCCTTCCATGCTGTGAAAACAATAGTGTCAAGTGGAACGGGACCAATATCATCAAGGCTGTCATATCTAATTCGGCTATCTATGAATTCGTCTGTCTGCAAAATTGAAGATCATTGGAAGACTCATGTGAAGCTTAGAATAAAGTAGAAGTTTAATGATAAATTATTTTATTTCTGTAAGTGGGTTTGAACAACAATTTTACAAGTCAATCGTATTTTAAAAACTAGATGAGGTCGGCGTTTCCTATCTGACTACTCTGAGAAGAAAGGCCGAAACAAACTCAGAGGTCACAGTCTCTGTTAAAGTCCAGACAAAATCTTGGTCAGATCGTGTGAACACAGATTTAGTGGACCTGTCCAGTCAGTGCACGCAATTGTCAGCAATCGTGCAGCTCAACTTAGAACTTAAGGAGCTCAACGATTCGACAAACAATTGCAAATAAAGGACAGTTGAGTAGGCCGCATAAATTACTCAAACTGCCAGATCATGATTAAATTAACTGAGAAAAAAAAGCAATGTACGACATAGTTCTCACATTCACAATAATTAGAATAATAATATAATAATCTTTGAGGACCATGTAGATTTGTGTCTGAAATGGTCTTTTGAGGAAAGAACCACACAAATTGAGTGGACCTGTCCAGTCAGTGCACGCATTTGTCAGTAACTGTGCAGCTCAACTCAGACCTTATGTAGCTCAACGATTCGACGAATAATACCAAAGAAAGAAAGAACATTTGGCCGCTTAGATGGCTCGTTTAGATGCCAATGTATACGTTTTTATAATAAACTTCCTAGCCACATTCATCCTTAATAAATTCAAATCTTCTGTGCCGCTGGTCCCGGGTTCAATCCCCGGACAAGTCAAAATTTTGTGTGCATGAACATGTCTGTTTGACCTGTGTCTGGGTGTGTATACTCGTATGTATATAAGTCATCAGGTTACCGTAGTACAGGTTCTACCTAGTTCGGGACCTGAAGACCATGTGTGGATGTTGTAAAAAAAAAACCACGTAGACTTTCTTTCTAGAAACCCCCTTCTACTACCAATCAACAAAGGAGAACAAAAACGTGTTGATATTACAACTCTGTCTAGTAGTTGGCTTTTGGCTGAACAATAGCGCGAATCAGATATTTTAGCAATCGTTTCTAATCTAAAAAATAACTCTCTACCCCCTGATGTTGCCCAAAGATATGAATTACGATCAGAAACCTTGTACCGTAAAATACAACGCATTAGACCAACTCGTTGTTTACCTATTGTCCTAAGAGCTTTTAGATGGTCTGTTATAAACCAAATCCATGAAGCAATTATGCATTTAGGTTGGGATAAAACACTTGAAAAGGTTTATGAACATTACTGGTTTGATAAAATGACCAGATATGTTAGGAATTTCGCAGTGACCTGTAAAGTCTCGAAATCTAACTTGGGTAAAATTCAAGCAGAGTTACACCCTATACCTAAAGTCAGTATACCTTGGCAAACGGTGCATATAGATGTTACGGGAAAACTTAGTGGAAAGAGTGATCTCAAGGAATACATCATTGTTATATTTGATTCTTTTATAAAGTATGTTTTACTGTACCGTACTACCCAGATTGACGCATCAAATTGCATTAAAGCTCTTAAGTCCAGTGTCTCTTTATTTGGAGCACCTTCACGGGTTATAGCTGACCAAGGTCGTTGTTTTGCTAGCAAACATTTTAAAGATTTTTGTGATTCCCATAATATTGCTTTGCATTTACTAGCTACCGGTGCATTAAAGTCAAAGTCAAAGCATTTATTTCAAATAGGCACATAAAAGGCACTTTTGAACGTCAACATTTACATTTAAATAGAATTGATTCTAGTCGCCCCTTCCAAAAGGTAGTTTCGTAAGGAGAAGAATGGGCAAGAAACTCCACCGTTACTCTTTTAAAATGTGTTACAATATTTTGTATACATTAATTATTTAAATAAATGTGAAGACGATAAACCTATAATAAAAATTACCCTACCAAAATAGGTACAAAGATTTAATAAACGTAGCAATGATAAATAAGTTAATTAAGTGATAGATACATGGTGTTCACATATTTACAAACATTGTAAAAGTATACGATTTCCCAAATTATGTAAACAATTAATATGCCAGTGTGTGAGTTAAAGTAATCACCGAATGTAAATAAATGTCATAAAAATAATAAACTATACAATTAAAGTAGCAACAAGTTTAATTTTGTCTAGACCCTAGATTGTCCTATGGAGCTGGACCAGCATGTTTCCGAGCATTCTTATCTTGGATATAATCCTCTAATTAGGTTAGGCATGTACAAGTAGGTCTAATAGGCAGGTTGAACGCATAATGAGAACATAAAAAAATATGCTTACCGCCGTTGAAACCAGTGAGCGATCATGGCAAGATGCCATTGAAGACGTTCAAATTGCTCTTAATTGCACAATTTTTTGGGTTACTAAATCTAGTCCTTTAGAATGATTGATTGGACGAGTTGCTAGACCTCTAGGTTTGGTGACTGCTGACAGTGAGGAGATGGAAGTAAATCTGTCCTGTGTAAGGGAACAAGCAGTCTTGGGTATAACTAAAAATGCTGAATATGATAAAGCCCGATATGATAAGACTAAAGCTATTTTGAAAAAGTCTCAAGTTGTAGACTTTGTACTTATTGCTAATGAGGAACGAAATCAAACTAAATTAGATCCGAAATTTAAAGGTCCCTATAGAATTTAAGAAATATTGGATGGAGATAGATATTTGTTAAAATCTTTGAGTAGCAATAGAATTTACAAATATGCCCATGATCGTGTACGAAAAATGCCTGAATGTCCAGTCACTGTTAGTGATGATGTCAATGTTGACACTGATGATGATTCATCTGCTGCTGACATACTATAGCTGAATTGACAAGATGTCTATGTTGACTCCTGGATTTGGACATTGAACTTGACGCTTATGCGGGTTGTCTATGTTGAGATGAGGCCTGTGTCCTAGCAGAGGAAATATTAAAGGCTGATTGTGCTACGAGTATTATACGATCATAGTTCAAATGGTGCGCCTTTAAAAACCTCACGGGGAACGTTTAGCAATGCATTTATTCTCCGTTTTTAAATGAAGAAATTACTTTTTTAAGTTGGTTAAAAATATTATTACTTTTGATGTCCCTGACACCTAAGTTTCATGAGTAGCTTCATCTAAAGTTGTACGAGAGCTTTGAAGATAAACTTCCAAGAAAATGACTATGAAGAGAAGCCGTATGTATGTGTACAGTCACGAACACTAATAAGTATACACTTAGCAAAATTTAAAAGCGATTTTCTAGTGGAATATTGATTGCAACTTTGAAATAAGACCTATTTCATAACAGTATAGGTTCCAAAATATTATGTTCGTAACAACATAAAATTACAATCAATACAGTAGGATAAAATCACATTTAGAAGTTGCTATGTGTATACATATTAGTGCTCATGACTGTACATTATCTGAAATAAACACTTCTTGTATAATATTATGAGCACAAGGCTAGAGATATATGTTGCCTCGGTTTCTAGGTCAGCACGAGAAGGTTTGACACTAAAAAGAGTATCACTATCTTTGTCACATTTTTATATAGATTAGGTATTATAACATTACTTACACTGTTTTATCGTAGCGGAGCGTACGTCACGTAGGGGCTAGGTAGTAATAATAATATTGTAAAATAATAAGAACTCATTATTATGGAAATTTCTAGCCGACTGGTCGACCCTTCACGAGACCAGACGCTCGTTCTTTGGCCAAAAAATCAGCATTGTCATTCAACGTGGCAATGCTGCCAGTTTACTGAGCACGTTTCCAGATGACAGCGATGCAGACGAATACTTTGATGCCTTTTTCTTTTTTTTGTGTGGGATTACATCAAATAACTTCTCCCGCTCTGGGTGGAGCGGGGGGGCGTGTCAGACTCTTACTGACTAAAACCCACCCGTGATCCTTCTGTTGGTGCCAAGGGCCACGGTAACCCTTTCGGACTTTACCGCAACCCTGGCAGGCATTGACCCTAGCGGACCCCGTTATTGGTGCTAACATCTCTGTGAGGCGCGCGTGAACACGACGCGCCGTCGACCCCGGCCTGGTCTTTATTGGATGGTGAACTGCCCATTACTCGCCGTCCGCAAGCCCGCCCCTAAGGTGGCCGGGAATCGGCTTGTGATTCCTGATGCCCAGGGCGTCTCCTGCGGCGGCTAGGGTCGTGAGGGCGCGAACTTTGCCTCTCCCTCACGCGTTCCGCCTCCACCTTCGCGAGCATTACTGCTTCGCAGAAGGAGGTGACGGCTTCCCAAGCCCTCTTGCTCCGTACCATGGCCTGAACCAGGGCCGGACGCGAGAGATCATCACCGCCCTTCGCCTCCACGAGGACACGGCGGTGCTCCGCCCAAGCAGGGCAGACCTCCACCGTATGCTCTACCGTGTCCTCCGGGCGATCTACACAATGGTGACACTCGGGCGTTTCCTCCCACCTCATCCGGAGCAGGAACCTCCCGAAACAACCGTGTCCGGTGAGGACCTGCATCAGGCCGAAGGTGAGGACACCGTGGTGCCTCTCTAGCCACTCCTCAAAGAGGGACTTATCGCCGCAATTGTGGCGTGCCCAGCGCTGGGTTACGAAAATCGTTCTCTCCATGCCGCCCTGAGATCCCGCTGGAGCTCTATCCGCTGTGCCGTGATTTCTCGCGGCAGCGGAGGTACGACCCGGCGTTTCACCTCCTCGCGCCACTCCTATATGTGCGCGAGGACTTTTGCCTCCAGATCCCATGGCGGTAATCCGGCAAGGAGGCTCGCCGCCTCACCGGAGACCGTACGGTAACCCCGGACCAGCCGGGTGGCCATGTCCCTTTGGGGCGCGTTCAACCGGCGGGCTGACCGCCGCCTCAAAGAACGCGCCAAAACCGGTGGGTGCCCCGTGCCCCGGCAGGTGCTTTGTCGCCTAATTATCCTTTTAGTTAGAACATCATACCTAGTGTTTTTATTTCATTTTTATTTTATTTATTCGGGAAAATAAACAGTTAAACATTAAAATATTACACTAAGCTATAAATATACAAGGTTTTTAAATGTATTACCTACGACATTTTCCAAAACATATTAAAAGTTATATCTAACAGTGCGCTATTCTAAGATTTTAAAGCAGAAGAGTAGTTAAAAGTGAACTTAAACAAAAACAGGCATGCAAACGACAGAGAAAGAGAGAGAGAATAAGCAAATATTAAAGTAACTAACTAAACTAACTGTTATATTCTGAAATAACAGTTAGTTTAGTTAGTTGTGTAGTTAGTAGTGTTAATAGTAAGTTGTGTTATGTTTTGTATAGAAGCATTTTGATTTTAAACGAAATAATTAAATCAACTCAACCCGGGTTCGAGGTGGCGCGGGAAAAGAGTAAGGACTTGGGGGACGATTTGGCTCAGCAGCGGGACAGTATAGGCTAACAAAAAAACTCAAAAGAACTTACTTACAAGCAAACTAATGTCATTTTCTAGTGCCCCTATATTTTTTCATTATTACTGTAGTTCAAAGTTCCGCAGTGCCGTAGTTATAGACGAAAATACCATTACCAAAAATACTTTTACGTGAAGCGACTGCGAATTTAAGCTTCCACAAATCATGTTAGGAAATTAGATTTTCAATCAAGATCAACCCAACCAAATTCAGATAGATGTTCATATGTGTGTTTCCGCCCTAATTCCCGTTCCCTAAGGAGGGATGATATCTTATTCTCCCGGAGTGAAACCACGGCAATGAGCTGTTTACATAACAAATTCCTCCTATTTGTAAGTGCATAATATCTAGATTCTGCCACAGTGTAGCTACTTACAGTGTTTCAACGGGAGAGTTTGCGCATAGCAATCGTGTGGAGGTAGGTAAGTGGGCGTAGTATAGCTATAGGGTTATTTTAAATCAGCTAGCTAAACTCTGCAAACGTAATGGGTATCATTAACAAAACACGACAAAATATTTTTTTTAAAGATTTGGTGATTTTTTAGGGAGGTCAGCAACTGCTGTTAGAGTTGTTACTCGATGGTATGAGTTGAGAAAAACTGAACGTGTTTAGATATCGATACCCACCAGGTCTGTGATGTTTACAAAATAAAAAACCAGATCCTATTCCTGATATTTCAAGTGACTAGAAAGAAAGAAAGAAAGAAAAAGTGTTTATTGCGACTCGTACAGGAAGTGCACAAACTAAATTATAAAATAAAAAACCAAACTATATAAAAACAAAGAGTAACATTACTCTTAGTGTAATCATGATCTGGCAGTTTGAGTAACTTTTGCGGCCTACTCAAATGTCCTTTCTTTGGTATTGTTCGTCGAATCGTTGAGCTCCTTAAGTTCTGAGTTGAGCTGCACGATTGCTGACAATTGCGTGCACTGACTGGACAGGTCCACTCAATCTGTGTGGTTCTTTCCTCAAAAGACCATTTCAGACACCGATCTACATAGCCTTCACATGATCTGACCAAGATTCTGTCTGGACTTTAAAAGAGACTGTGACCTCTGAGTTTGTTTCGGCCTTTCTTCTCAGAGTAGTCAGATAGGAAACGCCGACCTCATCTAGTTTAAAAAAAAAATATGAATGAAAAGTGTTTGTAAAAACCTACTTACAGAAATAAAGTCATTTAACAAAAGAAAAAGGAAACAGAAATTCCTATACGAGGCCAAAAGGCTCCAATCTCAGCATGATGCTGCGACATTTAAAAAATATTTAATGCCGCAACGCTGGTATTCTGATAGGGCCCGCTGTGAAGTCACGGGCATTTAACAGTTATAAATAAATTATGTAATACATATATGTAAAATAATAACAAATACAACATTATAATATTCGCATTTCTATCCGCGCCAGACGTAACCTACTTGCTTGTCTATGCCATTGAGTGTCACTCTGTGGCATTCATATCTCTAAGTAGTCTGTGGTGGCATTGCTGTGACAAGCAAAAGGACGCACGCGCCGACCCTACGAAAATAAATAAATACATTGGAACCGTAGACAGAGAATGCTAGTGAGTATACAATATAGATATACATACGTGGTATGTGGTAGAGAATCAAAGATATTAAATTATACGTAATAGTGAATTAACGGAATGGATGAAATAAATAAACTATTGATGTGATATCGAGTTACAAATATTACAAGAAACAGTGACAGAACCAAACATTGTGTAGGCCAGCAATAACAATTCTTCTCTAAGTGCTGCCAGTTAAGGCGTGGAATAAACATTAGAATTAATGAATTATCGAACATGTACTTATGGAACTCAAAACAAGAACAAGGTGTGAAACAGCTGCTGCTGACTACAATAACAGCGGTCGATGACTCCACATAAAAATAATCAAATCAATTTATTTTTGTTTTATCATGTTAGTACCCATCGCGTCTGCGGAGTTTAGCTAGCTAAATTAATTTAACCGTGTATGTCCCAAACTGCCATACTGCACTTCGGGACATAAGTATGTACAATGTACTAGATAGAGCATAATAGAAATGTAAAAAAAAAATAACAGGTCCTGTCAAATTGATGATGATGAACCACTGTTAGTAGTTACGCTGTGATCCGAGACTGCGTTCGCATCAGAATATCTAGTGCGAGAAACTTCGTATTGTAGAACTTCGACTTGAGTGCTACTCATCTTCATTTGAAATTGTAGGGGAGTGGGGGGAGTAAGTAGTTGTTTAATATCGTATGCCGTCCGACGTCGCAAAGTTTTCGGCTTGCATTCAATGTTGTAGCGGACTTTAGTCGTAATTGTTTGGTTTTAATTTTGGTGGTAATTAGTGGATTGTTTTGGATGGGACAAGTTTTTGGGAAAAATTTGCGTTGTTAAGAATGAGAATTTTTGAATAGCGATATTAACTACTATGTGAGAACGGTTTTTGTGACAGGTGATGTCTCGGGAAGCAAGAATTTATTAGTTTCGCTTTGAAGAGACACGCATTGAAACATTGATAAAACTTTTGGCGTCACTAGTCAGTAACCAGTAGTTACTACTTCCTGTTTCTGCCTGCGAACGTATTACATAGGAAACACACGCAACATTCTCTGGTCATGTTCCACAGCTATAAAAGGAGCCCTTGACGTTCTTTAATCTCTAAGGAAACAGTCTCACAACATCCCAAGTAGCACTGGGGGTTCTACAGGGTGTCCCGTAAATAATGGATCAAACGTAATGGGTAGGTAGCTTACCTCATTTCAAACAACTAATTTGAACAGTTAAAAAAAATCGGTAAGGTAACCAAGATATTTTTTTTTTTTCGAATTTTACCATTTTCTCTAACAGCATTCGGTGTTTTTAATGCTGTCGCTGCAACTAATAACATTTTTAGGTATGATTTTTGTCAAAAACTTCTGAATAGCTTATTGTTAATATTTTCTTTTTCAAATATAATTTGAAATGCCTTAGAAAAAAAATGTTCAATTGATTTTTTTTTTCAATTATTTTTTTTCAAAATATTTTTTTTTAAATTAGTTGTTGGAAATGAGGTAAGCTACCTACCCGTTACGTTTGATCCATTATTTACGGGACACCCTGTATAGCGGTTCACTAATGGTACATATTTATTCTTTAGGCTGTCTTAGTAAGCTGTATAAGAGCTCTATAACACCCTATACAGCCCTTATATCACTGATTTGGGCACAAATTATTCAGCCTTAAGTTCACAAAAGGTACACAATTGCACTTTAATGGCAGTTTAAAAGAGAACAGTGATCTTCAAGCTGATCAACGGCACTATAATATAAGATTCCGTGTGATTTTTCATACAGACAAGAGAGTTATAAGAAGTGACGAGTGAACAATTATACAGCATCAATAGTAATTAACGCTCACAAGTGTACCCTAAAAACCACCACTAGCCCCTAGTAGGCCACTTTTTCTCCAAATTATCACTTGAGTACCACATTTTGTAATAAATATTTATTTTTAATATAATACGCGCGACATCTGGTAGTGTCCATATAATTTTTTATATAAGTTGTGTTTATTATATTCTATTGTGTTAATATTATGGGTATTTTAAATTTTTTGTAAAGTATATACATTCATATTTAGAGTTAAAATTTTCACGCGCCTCAGAAATAATGCCTTTTTATCAAAAAAATATATCTAAATAAGCAGGGATGAATAAAGCAATTTTTCATATTGGTGTTTTTATGGCATCTAAATCAGTCTATGGCTTTGTATTTTGAACACTTACTACAAAATTAATCACGAAAACGCTGTTCAGGTTTTAAAATTACAGCTGACTAAAAGAGTAATGTTATCCTATTATAACACCAATAGTTACTTAATAGGCCAATTTTACACTCCTAAACATGCTTTATACAGGTATAAGTGGATTTGTTCACTTTAATACAGCTAATGAACCACGTGTTGCCACTGTTAATGCTTAGAGATCATCAGTGAACTGAATGTGAACTATTGAAGAGAACAAAATGCTACTTGGGATTACACATCCGTATTCCTCAGATCTCACAACGCATCCAATAAAGGAATCTGTGACTCATACATCTTAAATGTGTCTCCAAAGATTTCTAATACAGCTGGTCCCGTCACGCATGTTGCCTGCAATAAACGAAATTGGGGCAACTGACCCGAAAGCAAAGCAGTTGTGTCCTTGTAATGTTTAGCACTGCCAAGGGACCTCCCGGGGTTTTCGGAAGTTAACTTGATTTGGAAAAGCATCAGATGGTTTTGAAAAAGTTGGCATAAACGAAGTGAGCACCATTTTGTTTATTTAAGGAACTCTAGTGCAAACTTCATGCTTTTAGACCCAGAGCTTTAGCGATGCGTTGTCTGTAAGTGAATTTATGATTCTTAAACTTTAACCTTATTAGTGATATTCTTCAGGAAGGGCAGGTGCATAATACTTGGAACCAGCGTGCATGTATGAAAGTAAACGAAGCTTAAGGATCGTAGCAGATGGCGTTCCGTAGATTCTACCTACCCCACGGGAAGAAGGCGTGAGTTTACGTATTTATGTGTACGTTCAGATCAAATTCCAGTATATTAGTTCTTACTCAAAGCAACACTGCTATTTGACTTGTTTTCAATCCATTTATTCGGCAATGCCGATACTCTAAAGACACACTAGTAGCTGGATTTCGGGTTTCGTATGGTAACTGGAATTAACGGTTCAACATTCGATTCTAGCCATGGAATACTATCCGACGGATTAATTGCTAATCGATTATAGGCAAAACCTCCGCGATAAAGTAGACTTTCGAATAATTAAACAAAATTTTCCGCACTGCGTCCTACGATTATTATTGTGAAGCATAAAATACGAAACTCGGATACAAATTTTCCCTTAATTACTGAAATTAAACATTGAGGGTATTCTTTAGTCATCATTTTTGGTTTGTGTATGTTCAGTGTCGGTTTCCTCTTGATTTATTGTATGTTGTTGTTCCTTTACGGGATAGCAAAATACAGTCTTAAGGCGGAGATTTCTTGAAAAAGGTCAAAAAGGTGCTTTTTTAAAGCAGTGTATCTCTTAAACCATAAATAATTTTATCAAGAAAAAAAAAGACGATAATTTCAAGTTTTTTTTAATAAAGTGATGGAGCTCAAAACATAAATAAATATACATTAATGCATCAAAAAAATCTTCAAACACACCTCTTAAATGACTTTAAAAGCAGTTTATCCTTTCATCAACAATTATAATTAGAATTAAAAATATACCATAAAATGTCAAATGCATGCAGTGATGGAATTTTTTTTTTATAAATAGAGAATTCCTTCATATTTTGCAATTTTCCTATCTGACTACTCTGAGAAGAAAGGCCGAAACTAACTCAGAGGTCACGGTCTCTTTTAAAGTCCAGACAAAATCTTGGTAAGATCATGTGAAGGCTATGTAGATCGGTATCTGAAATGGTCTTTTGAGGAAAGATCCACACAGATTGAGTGGACCGGTCCAGTCAGTGAACGCAATTGTCAACTTAGAACTTAAGGAGCTCAACGATTCGAGTAACGATACCAAAGAAAGGACATTTGAGTAGGCCGCTTATATTACTGCTGAATCATAATTGAAGTAACTGAGAAAAATACAAAAAAAGCAATGACCGAGTTTTCTATGAAACAGTAGATTTTATTTTTAAATAACCGGCGAAGATTCCTTTGCTAGGGTTGGGGGGGGGGGGGGGGGGGGCATCATTTGCTGTTTTCATACTACACAGTACAGTTTGTGCGTGGATGTCGCTGTCACACTGTATGTTAGCTTTTACTTGCTTTGGTTTAGCTTGCTTGCTTTGGTATGCTTGCAGCCACATGGCTTTATAAAGATTTTTTTTCTTTTATCCTTCCTGGAACAATTAATGTTGACAATCGGAATCTGTACAAAATAGACCACTTGCCCTGATGACTGGCAATCTCCAATATCGATAAAGTATGACAGTCGGAAACGATGGTAATGAATGAGGTTCCCGATGTGTGCGTTAAGTATGGCAGCCATGAAACCACGAAGCTTTCAATATTATTTATTCCCAGCCCGTAAATTGTAGTCGGTACCGCGGCAACGCCAAGGTTCGACCAGAGAGATTACACAATCATTATTTTACGACCCTTTTTAAAAGATTGCCCGCATGTAATGTTTCTTTTAAAGGTATTCCTTTGCAGAACTTATTCCGTGTAATTACGACAAGTATGCCAGACCGATTATGTATTTCCTCCTTTTTTATGAAACTGACGTAGGTAAGGCTCGGTTGAAATGAAAATATGAATGAATAGAAAGGATTTTTTTTTTCTTTAAGGAATATTAAACGACGAAATTGCTTAAATTTTTAGGGTTCTGTACGTCCGAATGAAAAAACGGTACCCATATAGGATCACTCGTCTGTCTGTTTGTCTGTCACAGCCAATTATGCTCCAAATCTACTGGACCGATAAAGTTGAAATTTAGTACACATATGATTTTTTGTGACTCAAACACGGACGTTAACGTAAATAAATGGATTTTGAGGGTCACTTTTGGGGGACAGTTAGAAAATTAAAAAGAAAAGTTTTGCAAACTGTATAGTGTTACAATCATATCAAATGGAAGAGCTTGTTGTGAGGGACTCAAAATATATTTTTAAATAAATAGTTTTATAGATTTAGGGCTGATTTTTCAATAGTCGGATAACTTTTATCTGAGGAATAAATATGGCGGTTTGACAGCTTTTGTATAGACAATATGTCAAAACGTCATATTTATTCTTCCGGTAAAAGTTATCTAACTATTGAAAAATCAGCCCTTAATAAACTAGATGAAAATTTACTAAACTTTAGAAAAAAATACTGCAAATAGTTTTTTAGATATTATATAATATATACAGAGATATATAGATTCGTATAGATTACAGGAACACTATACGAAGTCTATGGTCTTACATAGTAAATCTCTCAATATAGTGCACACAAATTTACATTTGCAGTTGAAATGAATGGGAGAACATGTTTTTCAACTACAATGTTAAGTTTGTCCTTCAGTCAGGAATTGGAAATTTATATGATATATCACTTGCATGAAGCCGCGGGCAGCCAGGCACAGCTTTGAGAGGAACCCTCAGGGCGCGAATCCTACTTGCACTTATCCGGTTTTTTTTCATTGTAGCTCTAATACTCTTTTTAATTTTGTATCTCGAGGGGCTTAAATGTAGTATTAATTTAGATAATAAATGTACAAAAAATATTTTTGTGTTATTTTACAAAAAACATGTTTTTTTCGGTGTTTCTTCTCAGAGTAGTGGGGTAGGAAATACCGTCCTCATTTAAAATAATAGTACATTACTGCAGCGGCCAGCAAAAGAGGCATTGATGGATGAACGTGTAAATGTGGGTCGAGACGAAGCCGAGGCACTAATACGTAAGTCCATCAATGCCTAGTTGTGCCAAGGCTTGTATAGTAATTTTCTCAAATAATGCGCGGAAATTAAAATACAATTACTTTTCAAAATCAAGGACGAACAACAATAATTTTTCCCTCATTATAGTGTTCATTTGTTTTTATTTTTTTCAATAAGAGTAATTAAGTCACGTGAGTAGGTAGATAAGTTCGTAGTAAGTCACGTAAGTAAGTAGATCACATGATCCATATATAAAGAAACAAAAAAAAAATTAGATAATACAAAAAAAATGGCATACACCATTACACACACACACACAAACATAAACTCACGCCTTTTCTCTCTTCCACACCAAATAAAAAATATCTACGCGGCTATTTCCACCCACCGCTTGTAGGTCTTGGTAGCGTACATTCTAGCAGCAAGATCCTTAACTATACTGTTTCTACACGTACCAACCCTGGATATGATTAATGTTCCCACTGCTGGGACAAGGGCCGCCTCTCTTCGAGAGGGAGTGGGCTATAACATAGCACGCGGGCCCAGTGTGGGTTGGTCACATGTCTTCGAATTTTTGGTACTGAGACATGCCAGTTTCTTCACGATGTTTTCTTTCACCATTTTGAGAGCACTGATGACGACATAATTTACACAATGGTTGGGCCTGGGTTAGACCCCACGACATTCAACTCGTAAGTCGGGTCCGTTACCACTGGACCACTACTGATCTTAATCTAATCTAATCATCTTCACCATAATAGCAATCGGGCAATACTTTATTGCATAGTTATTACTATCAATCAATTAGGCTTTAATTGATTTAATGTTTACAGCCATAAATGTACCATAAAAGCTCGGCTAATCCCACCGGTGAAAGCTTTAGATTACGTCCGCAATAGACTAACTTCTTTTATTCATTCAATGGATGTATTGCGATCATCCATTTAAACGATTTTATTTTATTAATTTAACCAGCTTTGTTAGCGTACGTACAATGCGTTATGTTGGCAAAGTTTTAGAGTATGCTGTAAATATATGAATGCTTTAAAGAAACAAGATTTTATAAAAATCTACATTCAAATTAAAAATATTTTATTTCACATAAACCTAGATGGGCACTTATGAAACGTCAGAATCTAGGTGCATGTTTTCAGTTGGTCGTTTCCTATGGAGAAGAGCCGGCCAGAAACTCCACGGATACTCTTTTTACAATAACTATTTACACATTACAGTGTCAATAGGTACCTATGGGAGGACAGTGTAGGCCTGTCAACAAATACGAGGTACTTACCAAAATGGAAAATAAACTGTGAAGAGTTGTTACGGATTCTTAGATAGTGTCAATGCAGACGAAATGGCGCCCTTTTAAAATTTTGTTATGCCAGTCCAGACATACATTCTGACAAGTGATATATTTGGTAAGAAAATTTATATTCTGAACCGAAAAAAGCCTTCAGTACCTACCTATCAACATCTGAGCTGATGTTTTTATGTGAAATCCCTTGACATAACCGGTGGCTTAGGTATCGACTGCCAAATACTAAATCAAATATTTTTCTCAGCCCGAATATAAGCTTAGGTCTATCCGCAAAAGGATACTTTCTGACCTACATCATCCCTTTCAATTTGGCCGGAAAAATCCAAGTGAATATAAAAATATTTCCAAGTGCAAATACTCATGTTTGCTCGGTTGGATTCAATACAGTTTAATAATAATCAAGACCCTTTAATCAAAGCTCTGCTGATACGTAAAGAAGCATTCAATTCCAGTTGAATGTTAAGATTGATTTGTACATTTTTTGAAAGTATTGATGGCTTAATTCCTTTTGGGACATAATTTATTGAATTGGCAGAGAGTTCAATCTCATTATGGGTATCAGGACTCAGGAGTATTTGTATTCGTGAAAGTCTAATCTTTTGGTACCTACTTAATTCTTGACCTAAATACATTGGGGCGCCATCACACTTAGTCGTGAATTCGATTGCCTATGGAATTCGGGCAAACAGCAAAGTGTAAATAGATTGTTTCAAGTACGCCCGTCTTCGGAAAATCCAGCCAGCCAACTAGTCCAGCTTCGTCTTCCAGTGCGATGACAAGTGTAATTAATGCATCGGGTGCCCGAGTGAAGTCTTTCGAGCACCCGAATATGGGCTAACGACCAAGTGCAATTGCGCCTTTTTTTCAGTAGGTAAGGCCCGTTGACCACGACGCTTTTGACACGACTCAAAAGTAACGTGTTCCAAACTCAAATCACCAATGAGTATCACCAATGAATGGCGGTCCGTACACGACGCGACTTACGAACGCGTTATTAACTATTATCTTTCGTGATTGGTTGCCTAGCAACAAACTATGTTCATCAATCCATTTGACAAGCCAGATTATTCATGATTTTTTCTCTTTGACTGGTTGGTCATTGAGAGGCCAATGATCAGCATTGAACCAGCTGATATAATGAAAGGGATTTCATTTGATTGAAAGCGGTGAATAAAACGTAGCGTAAAAAGAGATCAGATAACAATAGCATTAGTATCAACCATTTCAGTTGGATGAATTTAAAATACGATTAATTCGACAAACGACATTTTGGTTACACAGCCTAAAGTTTTCAATAATCTAAGTAAACGGTCGAATCGTACTAATACAATGAATCATTAATGTGATAGAAATGAGAGACAAATAACAATAATTGGACGATCGTCTGAGCTTATTCATTGCTAATTATAGAAGAGAAAAGCCTCCACAGACGATGATATTAAAACATCCTAATAAGCATTCACAGCACAGTACTAAAGTTGCTGTACGGCTAATTCGTTAAATGAGTTTTTGAGTTCATTAATCGAAAAAGCTTCATTTGGAATGAGGTTAATTTTGCAAGAGACGTAGAGAGCATTTAACAAATGAAAATGCTGAGTGCTTTCATCGAAAAGTAAATAATAATAGTATTAACATTTATTTTAGAGTACCAAGTAAACATCTTTCAACACCAATTAAACAATTCACAGCTTTTAGACTCACTGTCAAACAATGTTAGTCCTCTCAGCCCCTTGTTTTACAAATCGAATTATTCGCCATTCTTCCCTAATATCTGTTTTTGACATATCCATTACTCCTTATTGTCCTCCAAATTACTCAGGCATCGAGGTTTATTCTCGTCACGACAACAAAAGACTACTAAAGTCTTACTTACTTAACTACAACCAAAAGCTTTCGAACTGTCCCCAGCCAATCGGAATATCCATTATTTTCGGCGGGAACAGAAAAAATTGTGCTAATGCATCTATTGTTCGTATTTATGGAACGGCCGGACCGCAGCCATTTTGTGGGCCAGATGAAACAAGCCCCGAATAGTGCTGTGTGAATATGTGATTGGACAATTTTGGGACAGGACGAATTTACATCAATTTTAGGATGGGAGTAGGCGCTCCGATATAGCTTGGATAAATTATAGGTCAGCTAATCAACGTGGTCCTCTTCCTATTTTAAAGGTTTTCGTTTGGACTTTTTGATTATCTACATTACATAACGACGCCTTTTTTTTTTTTTTTGAGGTTGGGAAATCATCAAATGACCCCTCCCGCTCTGGGTGGAGCGGAAGGGAGTGTCAGACTCTTACTGACTAAAACCCACCCGTGTTCCTTCCTTGGCCCTTTATGTTCCGGGTCAGCGGTACCCCTTTCGGACAACCCGGCTTTCCCGGCAGGCTTTTGCCCTAGTGGGCCCCCTCTGCGATGCTGACATCTCTTAGAGGCGCGCGTGGAACGCTTACGCGCCGTCCGGCACGGGCCTGGTCCTGATCGGACGGTGAGCTACCCATTACTCACCGCCCGCAGGCCCGCGCCTACGGTGGCCGGGAGTCGTCACGCGGCTCCCGACGCCCGCAGCGTCCACCGCGGCGGCTTGGACGGGAGACTCTCTCCCTCTCCCGTCCCGCCACCTCCTTCGCTAGCATGACTGCTTCGCAGAAGGAGGCAACTGCCTCCCACTCCCCCTCGCCCCGGACCATGGCTTGAACCAGGGCCGGGCGTGAGAGGTCGCCGCCGCTGCCGATCGCCTCTTCGAGGACACGGTGGTGCTCCGCCTATGCAGGGCAGGCCCCCACCGTATGCTCCACCGTGTCCTCGGGGCGATCATCGCAGTGGTGACACCCGGGCGTTTCCTCCCGCCTGATGATGTGCAGGAACCTCCCGAAACATCCGTGTCCGGTGAGGGCCTGCGTCAGGCGGTAGGTGAGGACGCCGTGACGCCTCTCTAGCCACTCCTCAAAGAGGGGTCTTACCGCCGCTATCGTGGCGTGCCCTGACATAACGACGCCTTACACAAGGATTATGGAAAGGAAAATATACCAAACATGCAATTTTATACTAGTTGTCAGTCAGTCACATCTTAGTTATCGCTTAGACAGATACTCGAGATGAAGATGAACTAGGTAGTTATTCAAAGCCCAGCTTTTCAGGAAAATATTGCTATTGTTCACTTACGCACACTTTAGGCACTCCATCATGGATTCTGACAATTTCAGGCAAGCGTAAGTTAAGATACTGACAAGTAGAGACTTTTGAGGTCATTGTTGTTGAGTAATACATGTGCGCAAAGAAATTAAAACTTTACGCAAGAATCTATTTGCGGATGTTTGACTATCTGCCTAGCCGTTGTTTGGGGCAATTCTGAGACTTTTTGGAGCCAATTACTTATGAATTAATTTTTAATGTAAGTAATAAGGCTTCAAATAACTGAACTGAATTACGCTTTTTTCTACCTGATTTGATTCATCATTCTTTGTTTTCACCTGTACCTATGCTGTACTAAAATTCATGCATTTATTTGTAGGCAATGCAAAAACGCACTTCATTCGGCAATCAACCGTGTCATCGAGTTTGAGGAAAGAGGCTCGATTTTTAAGTGA
The DNA here is from genome assembly GCA_937001585.2 of Brachylomia viminalis. Classification (NCBI taxonomy): domain Eukaryota; kingdom Metazoa; phylum Arthropoda; class Insecta; order Lepidoptera; family Noctuidae; genus Brachylomia; species Brachylomia viminalis. The sequence continues at coordinate 2,434,008 of OW443302.2, read as the reverse complement.
CATCAGTGTATTAGAGCTCTCAAACCTTAAAAGCGCTGTTGTTACATTATTTAAATATACACCCTCTGTACCCAACCTACCTCTGTTTGACAACAATGACATAGTAAACTCGAGAGGCAAAAATGTCGGTCAAGGCCAAGATCTTGGGAAGTCTTGGGATCTTGGGATTTACAAAATACTTACTCACAATATAGGCATACTTGAGCTTAATCGTAGGTACACCTAGTCGAAAATGATAATTATATAACATTATAAACCAGTATGAAAACGAAAGCTGTTAATTTTTTATGGCAGGTTATAAAGGTTTATAGGCGTAAGGCTTAAACGGACCCTGCTTTAAGCTTGGATTAGAAACAAGGGACAGAAATGGAAAATGCTCCTTAATTTAATTTAATAATTTATTATTATAGAGCACTGGTGGCCCAGTGGTAACGGCAGCGACTTACGAGTAATTGTAGGTCGTAGGTTCGGACCCAGTCAGGCGCTTTACTTTGTGTAAATTATTTCATCACCACTGCTCTTAAAACGGTAACGGAAAACATCGTGAGGACCCCGAAAATTCGAAGACATGTGATATCTACCAACCCGCACTTATGGCCGATTATGGCCCATTCCCTCTCACAGAGAGGAGATCTGTGTCCCAGAAGTGGGAACGTTATATAGGCTGATTATGTAATCCTAACTAATCTTATGGCACCTCCGCTGGCTTCAACCAATGGGCTACTCCAGGTATTTATAAAAGTAGAGCGAGACTATACGAGTTATATGGTTTGAAAAATTACAGGTTTGATACTCCTTTCCTAGAGTATGTCAAAAATTATTCAAAATTATTTAAAAAGATTTGTGTTTTTGCTAAATCTAAATTTTTAAGCGATACAATTAAAAATTCGAATAACAAAGTAAAAACCACCTGGAAAATTATTAACAATGAAACGGGTAAGTCGGTTAAACAAGAAAGACAATTAGAGATTATGGTCGACAACAAATTAGTTAATACAGCAGCTGACGTAGCTGAAGCATTTGATGAGTTTTTTGCCAACATACCTATAACTACGACTCGCTCCTTAAATTCGTCCCCATCTGAAGCTGAAAACCTTTTGCATAATAGTGTACCTAAATGTAGTCGCTTATTTAGCTTCGAACATGTAACACCTCGTGATGTAATTAGTGTTTTTAACACACTCAAGTCAAAAAACACTGGTGATTACCCGGGCATCTCAATTAAACTTGTAAGTAATATAATCGACATCGTAGCCCCCTATCTAGCTGTTACTTTTAATAAATGTGTTGATTTAGGAACTTTTCCTGACCTCATGAAGAGTAGTAAAGTCATACCATTATTTAAATCGGGTAATAAAAATAACGTTGGCAATTTTAGGCCTATTTCTATCTTACCTGCATTTAGTAAAATATTTGAAAAATTAATACTCAAGCAGTTGCTAAGACATTTTAATTTAAATAGCCTCCTTCATGATGAACAATATGGCTTTACAAAAGGTCGTTCGACTACAGATGCGGGTGTTGCTCTGCTGAAACACATATTTAGCGCATGGGAGAGCTCGCAAAATGCTATTGGAGTTTTCTGTGATCTCTCCAAAGCCTTTGATTGCGTGCACCATGACACGCTTTTGCGTAAACTAATTCATTACGGTATTCAAAACGAAGCTCTTAACGTATTAGATTCATATTTACATAATAGGCACCAATGTGTAGATGTTAATGGTGTGAAATCTTCCGGGCTACCAGTTCAGTTAGGTGTACCTCAAGGCTCTATACTGGGCCCATTTTTATTCTTGGTGTATATAAATGACTTACCATTCTATTTAAAGGGCATCTGTGACGTTGTACTATTTGCTGATGATACCTCTCTTATCTTTAAAGTAGACAGGAATAGACAAAATTTTGACGACGTAAACAGTGCAATATCAATGGTTACAGATTGGTTTACCACAAATAACCTAGTTCTCAATGCCAAGAAAACGAAATGTGTAAAGTTCGCCTTACCGAATGTTAGAAATCTAGGACCCAACATCGTCTTAGATAAAGAGGTACTTGAAGCTGTAGACTCGGCAGTATTTCTGGGCATAACAGTTGATGCCAAGCTTCAGTGGGGATCACATATATCATGCCTAGCGGGAAGGCTCAGTTCGGCCGCCTATGCTGTCAGGAAAGTAAGACAATACACTGACGTTGATACAGCTCGGCTAGTCTATTTCAGTTATTTTCATAGCGTCATGTCCTACGGCATTCTGCTGTGGGGCAAAGCCGCTGATATTCAAAATATATTTGTTCTTCAAAAACGAGCTGTACGAGCAATTTACCAGCTAGGTGCTAGAGTTACTCTGAGAGATTTTTTTAAAGAGATTGGTATTCTCACGGTGGCCTCACAATTCATCTTCGCCAACATCTTATATATTAGGCAAAATATACACTTATACACTTATACACAACAGTGATATTCATAATATTAACACTAGAAACAAGGAGAAACTACGTGCTCCCTTTCACCGGCTTCATAAGGTCCATAACTCATTTGTTGGGCTTGGTATAAACTTTTATAACAAGCTTCCCTCTTCTTTGTTAGAATTGCCTTTTAATGCGTTTAAAGCTAAAGTAAAATCCAACCTTTGTTCAAAGGCATACTATTCAATCAACGATTACTTAAACGATAAAAATAGTTGGTCGCTGTGATTAACTCAAGACAATGTTTATGTTCTTTCTCCAAAATTAGCTTACCTACTGACAAGTTATACGAGTTCATATAATTGTTTATTTTATTTGACTATATTTATTAGTCACCTTAGTTTAATTTAATTTTTATTTATTATTGACATAATCTACTCATTTCAATGTTTTTTAATGAGTTGTATTGCAATATATGGTTAGCTAGCGACCTCGACAGTTCATCTTAGTATTCTTTTGAGCAACCGGCAGCAAGTTCGTCATGCTCCCTTAGATGTCAATGCTTGCGGTAGCGTCGGGGGTCGGGTTGCCTCCTTCCCTCAAATATGGCGAGGGGGGTAATGGCTGATCTTTGCGTTATGCTCGTGAACGGGTGCTGCTTGTGGTGACAGGTCAGCTTGCTGACTATGGTTTTGTTATTGTTATTAGAAATTAATGTTTCTTTATTTTACTTCGAAGGTCCTAGTTTATCATTTGTGGCTACTAGTTACAGCTATATACATATAAACATAATGCAGCATTGCATATGTAAGCGGGCACGCCCTTTATGCCAGGAGGCTTTTTATTATGTATTAAGTTCTGTTTGCGTTTTTGTTTTTATTATTTATTTATGCTTGAGTATAGTTTTAAATATTGGCGTGTGCTAGCTGACATATGGCAAATAATTTTAATATTTTTGTGTTTCGTAATGTTAATTTATTTATTACTATATGTATAGAATCCAGTTCTTCTAACTGAACAGACAGCAGTGCTGCTGGGGAGTTTGTTCCGCCACTTCTTCTTCCCAGCTAAAGCACTAGGAAGTGGTGAAGGGTGGGCGTTTTGGGGGGACTGTCTTATGTGATTTTGACGTTCAAAAAGTGCTGATTCTCAGCCTAATTTGAATAAATGACTTTTGATTTTGATTTTATAAATGCGAAAGTAAGTTTGTTTGTTACCTTTTCACGCCTAAACCACTGAACCGAGCATCATTAAATTTAGCATAATATACGTTGTCAGGGGTACAGAAAAGGACATAGGGTACCTTTCATCCAGAAAAAAGGTACTGTTCTCGAGGGAAAGAACAATATCTGTCGACGTTCACAATCGCTTTAAGACGCTTGATGCGCTACGTGACTTTCGAATCATGATTTATTTATATTATTAGAAACTTTAGTAGTGTACATTTTGGAACACTATTTGACCAAACACCATGAAAATTGGCCTTTTTCGACTTCCATGCGGGCGAAGCCGCGGGGTGGTATATACCTACGATATAGCGATCTATTTGCGATATAGTTTATACAGAAACGTGTTTTTAAGGTTGGTGCATGGTGATGAAAAATTGTGTTCGTCGTTAGGTTTAAATCTGCTTCCAAGGAGGGAAGCGGACTAAGATCATGTTTATAATCCCTTTTACGATGGATGGGAAGGGCCATCTAACTATAGTATATTAGCCATATAATTATGTAACAAGTAAATGAGCTATATAATTATGTAACAAGTAAATGAACCATATAATTATGTAACAAGTAAGTGAGCCATATAATTATGTTAGGCATCATTATGGTTAATATTGCTAGCATCGTATTGCGGTTGTTCAAGTTGTTATTAGTGGTCAAATCATCGTTAATGAGCTTCATTGGTGTATTACTTTTATTCATTTATAGTGTTGTTCCGATATCACTCCTGAAAATGATTAGTTTATGTCCTGTCTAAATCTTAGCAGCGTCATTAACTGGTGATGCAATGACAGTACCATAACCTCTGAAATTAAACCTAGTAAATTAAGTGTTCCGCTGCACGTGTAACCCTATAGGCGCTGGTAAAAAGTAGACACATGTGATTGAATAACTATGTTAGTTGGGGGCGAAGCACCAGAGTTTTAACGAGTACCTAACTGGGTATGAGTAAATGCTTCACAGCAGTTAGACACTTTCTTCTTGTGTCACTCTTTCAAACAAAAATAAGAAATGCAATGTCCCACAAAATCATCACATTGGTACAACACTAGTGCAAAAATTGGGACGATGTACATCCGCGTGTATTTGTCATTGTTTTCACTTTAGTATCGGCCCGTTTTTCCAGTCACTCGCTATTTGGTACGTAAGAGAACAGAATGGACATGTTAAAGCAATGTTCGTAATACTCTACAAAATCTAATTACCCAAAAGACAACCCTTCTAAAATACTTACAAATAATAATAAATCAACTACAGAACCTAATGAGATTGCCGAATTATTTAATAACTATTTCATTGATCAAGTTCAACATATAAAGAATCATAATCACAACACCGATTATAAATCGACATTAATCGATTCAAACCCTAACTCCGTGTTCTTAGCACCCACTATTCCACATGACATACATAAAATTATTATTGCTCTAAAAATACAAATAGTTCCGGCTATGATGATATTGTTACACATGCAATAAAAAACGTGGTTACCGAAATATCACCAGTTCTTAGTTATATAGTAAACCTTTGTATAGATAACGGTAAATTCCCTGAAGACTTAAAACTATCTATCATCAAACCTCTTCATAAAAAGGGTGATCCGATAAATATGAAAAACTATAGACCTATTGCACTCGTCCCAGTGTTTTCCAAAATCATCGAAAAAGTTATTTATAACAGCCTTTATTCATTCTTAGAAAAAAACAATATCCTAACTAAGGAACAGTACGGTTTTAGAAAGCATAAAAATATTAATATGGCTATCTATGAATTAATAAATGAAATTATTTCAAATATGGACAAAAAAGTCCCAGTTACAGCGTTTTTCATGGACATGACGAAGGCGTTCGATTTTGTGGATCACAAAACCCTTCTCATAAAATTAAGTAAACTCGGAATTAGGGGTAATGTCTTAGAATGAATTGAGTCGTACCTAGTCAGCAGAAAACAAATAACTAAAATAGCGAAAATATGTCACAGAACTAAAATAGAACAAACCTACTTATCGAAACAAAGATTAGTAAATTACGGCGTACCACAGGGGAGTGTACTTGGTCCTTTGTTATTCCTATGTTATATAAACGATATTCCCAAAACCATAGAACACCCCATGACTCTATTTGCCGATGATTGTACTACAATATTTATAGGAAAAAACTTAGAAAGTTATGAACATGAAATAAACAATAATTTAAGCCTAATTATTCAATGGCTAACCGATAACAACCTAAAAATTAATTTTGAAAAAACCCACATCATGAATTTTAACCAACGAACAAACTCTATTATTACAAATATTAAGTATGAAGATAATAAGATTGCTAAAATAGACAACACAAAATTTCTAGGGCTTTGGTTAGATCAGCACATGACATGGAAAACACACATTGATCATATAATAAAAAAATTAAATCAATATTGCTATGTTTTACACAATTTAAGCAAGGTTGCCAATCGCAGCACCGTTCTTACCGCATACCACGCATACGTCTCCACCACACTACGGTACGGTGTAATATTCTGGGGTAATTCTACGGATAGGGAATTGGCATTTAAAGCCCAAAAAAAGTGTCTTCGTGCAGTGTGCATGATCCAAAACACTGACAGTTGCAAACCTTATTTTATTAATTTAAAATTATTAACACTTCCGTCCCTATATATTTATGAAATTGCCACGTTTATCAAAAATAACCATTACCTATTTGAAACCCTATCCACTAAACGCCATCCAGGTGCGCTTAAGTCAAAAACCCATCAAACCGCCCTATTCTCAAAAAGTTTCCTAGGAATGGCTCCAAAAATATTTAAAAAACTACCCAAATCGATAACAGCTTCAAAATACTTAAATACTTTCAAAAAATCTCTCCATAGGTTTCTGATACAGAAAGCATGTTACACTATAAATGAATATTTAGATGAAAAATAAAATCTGTAATAAGTTTCTCAGATTTATTTATTACCTACTTACTTTAGTTATTAAGTTTAATTAATAATTTTTGTTACCTCAATTTGTTATTATTTTGTTTATGTTAATTTTATTACTAAAGATTTAAGATGGTTACTTAGCATTATATAAAAATATATAGGCTATTATTACCTGTATACCTATTACTAACTGTGTAGTAATATTTGTACGCCTTGCAAGGCAGCACATAGTGACTCAATATTTTTCTATTTTTATAACATCGTGTACTACTACATTATACCTATGTGTACAAATAAATAAATTTGAATTTGAATTTGAATTCGTTTTTGATGAGATCTATTTGCGATAGGTGCATTTGAGGGTGACCCAGACAGGCGCTTTACTTTGTGTAAATTATTTAATCACCATTGCTCTCAAAACGGTGAAGGAAAACATCGTGAGGAAACCGCCATGTCCTAGAAGCAAAAAAATCGAAGACGTGTGACATCTACCAAACCGCACTGGGCCCGCGTGGTGGATTACAGCCCACTCCCTCTCATCGAGAGGAGGCCTGTGTCCCAGTTGTGGGAACATTATAGGCTGATTATGCTGCTGCTGATATACATTTGGGGGTTAACATAAATTAGCCCCTACACACACATCACACAATACCACACCACATCACATCACACCACATCGACATACACAGACACCACACCACACACCGCATCACACCACACCACACTACACATACCACCACCACATCTCCTTAATAAAAATCTAAAATTCATTCACTGGTAGACCACCCACAGCAAGAACCCTGGTGCTAAAAGCATGATATTTTGCACAAGAGTTCATAAAGGAAGGATTTATGAAGATTAGTCCCCTAAAGAGGTTATATAGGCAATGAAAGTTTTATAGAGGTTAGTCATTTTCACCGATAGGAAATATTATCGGTCATAGACGGCTTGTAATTTAATCATTTGCCATTCACGTCTTTCGTTTAAAGACACTAACAGTATGTTTTGTTTTACATGGAAAATTAAATAAAACCATCGTGGACACTTTACAGCTGTAGCAGTAACAACACTGCAAATACCTTTGTAAAACTCTGTGGTGAAGAAAATACACTTTAATTTACCCAAATACATTTGAAAACACTTTCATTAATTAAAATACTGATTCAAGTATTATTACTGAATTAACAAAATGACACATGCTGCCGGGTAAGTAAGGGCTTACCAGACATACACCCACAAATAAAATAAAATTGGCAATCCAACATTTAAACAAAGATAAAGTACAATTATATCATTCTAACGTTCCCATTAATAACGGCGACCTCATTATTGAGATACATTATTTAGTTATGAAATATTTTTTAATTTTGTTATACTTTGACAGGGGATACAAAAATAATTAACGGTTGGAATTAGACCTCGAGTGCCTCTTTCCTTATCTCGGCGGCAACTGATGGGGGCAGACCTCCAAAGGAAAATATACGCTACCATTTAGACATTAGGTTCGGTTTCGCTTGTATGTTTGTAAGTTACAGCCCCCAACATCGCCTTATTTAATTTAATTGAATGTTCATTTTCTTTATTTGATAGCTAATATTTCACACCTATAATGAAGACAATAAAGCTCTTGGATAGTTATGACACTTTTGTAATAAGACCCAGCTGGTACTTTTTACTTTATTATATTAACTTTTTAATAGTTTTTCTTGAATGAGATGGTGTATACAAGCCACCCTTGAGAGTCGTGTTCAATTTTGAAGGTAGATACAGTTGGTGTATTTTCTGAATAAATATTTGTTACATGTTTCTTCATGTGTGATTTGTATCTATACACGAAGAAATGGCTAGCGGCCAGCTACGATATTGTAAAACTTAGTGTCAATTGCGTTGTAAAAGTGCAGAGAGACATATAGAGTATGTAGGTATGTCCTAATATTGTCCATGGCCGAATTGGAGAAAGTAGGTGGTCTATTCTTATACTATAAAGAGGTAAAAATTGTGAGTACGTATGTAGGACGTAATCTTCGGAATAACTAATCCGATTCCGAAAATTCTTTCACTGTTTTGGAAAATATAAAATTTACTGTTTCAAAAATATTTTCATCGACTGCTTAAATATTTCAAAAAGTATCCAAGCAAAGTGACTCGTTTTGGATTTTGATATGGGATATTTTCATCCTGGATAATTCACAAAATTAAAGTCGAAGCTCGCTAAAAGCTTGTACTTAGAAAAAAAAAAAACATGCTACGCAATTTTAACTTTGGAGGTATTTAAAGTAATTACGTAAACAGTCAAATCATCCTGAAAGCCTATGACTCCACCTTCTAAAGAAAGCCACTTGAAGTTATGAGATACTTTTATTAATTTCGTCGAGATGTTACGTTTGGGCTTCTACGCATTTTTGCGAAAGTAAATAGGTTGAAATGCCCTTATAATTTAACCTCAAGTACAATTCTTGAAACCCGAATACAGCTCGGCTAAAATTCATACGATACGACCCCTTTCACTATTCTCCCTACTACCAAACTTATGTTATATCACACAACATCAGCAGCCACACACAAGCTTCACATAACAGCCACACCATCAAACAACCATAAGTAAAAACCGTTCAAACACTCAAAATTCTCACATAACGTTGAGTCGGGTCCAGACGTTCCTGAGATAAATTAGTAACTCGGAACTTGCCAGCAAGTTACAAACCCTCATCAAAAAGTACAGAACCACTTAATTCCGACGTCAGTTTTATGAAAAATTTATACTCCGCCCATAGTTCCGTGAAATGAACTTGGCTTATACAAGTTTGGACCGGTTTGGGTAAGTTTGGACTGGTCTACGGCGGATTGAACCGGTTATCGCGGATATTGTAAGTTTTTAGTTCGATGGCGGACGGAGTTTGCAAGAATATTTATTGTAGGTTCATAAAAGCTTGTTTTGTAATTTCGCAAAGTTACTTCGGATCAGAGTTTAGGGTTTCCTTTCCGAAATTAAATTTATTTATAAGTATGTATTAATTTAGAAATATTAACCTACTTAACTTTCCTCAAGTTTCATTGACTCGTTACTGCTGTTAAACCATGTTTAAATAGGTTCTTAATGGAGTGGTTTGATTGGAATTCGGAGGGTAGCGAAATTTAAATTTCTTTATAGGCTCTCCGAAGGATTGTAAATATTTTTGATTGCTTTTCTTCCTCTATGTGATGTCGTAAATTAACCACGAAAATGATTGAAAACGTCACATTATTAAATATAAAATTAAGAATCCATAGTCTGACTGATTTGAACATCTACAACACCATTCTCAAGACAACATTTCATTCATTCAAATTAGACTGTGATCATTTCTGACAAAAAGGCAAGACTCAAACACGAAAGCGACAAGATTTGCAAGATTAATCTCTCGTTTACCTGCTGAAATTCTTCCTGAAACACTCAGGCGCAATTTGTTTCGGAAGGATTACATTTAAACCTCTTAGCTGTGTTATCAGTATCTTTTGGTGTGAATATTCAAGACTTACATCTTAACTAGCTTTTTATGGCTTGGCTTTTGCGGTAATGAATTTTTTTGGAGTTATAAATTTAAAATCTAGTGTAAGCGGGTAGACTCTGAACAGTTTGAACTACGGAGACAGTCCGGTTTTTTACTAAGTACTATAAATTTGATCAAATATGGTTGATTTATCAGATAAGTTACGTTTGCCAATGTAATAGTAATAGTAATGATCTTTATTACACAAGAAAGCGTTTACAAAATAGTGTGAAGTTCCTGACTCATGTGCTAGGTGATAGACCTGTGTTACAAGAGCCAGAAAAAAAGTACTTGAAAACAGACAACAACAAACACACTTCACAGAAACAGAGTTCTTAAAAAGTACTTGACGTGTACTGCCAAAACGTTAGGGGTATGAAAACAAAATTGAACATGATTGAATTATTAAGAGTAAGATTCCTGTTAGATACAACTTTCGAAAAGCCAATTACACTTTAATCAATGTTAAATATTTCTGTTATTCCCATTGTATTTGTGAATATAGCTCATTTTCGTATAATAATACTATATACTATTGTAACCAATGTATGTAATTTAACTAACGTTACTCACGTCCTTTAATTATTAAATCATCAGCTAGTGCTGTGCACTTCTGTAAGTGACGTACTCACAATACCTAAAACTGTATGTGATTTGTTTGTGTATGTTCTAGTGAGTAAGTCATTGAGGTGCCGTATCAACAAATAAATAAATAAATGAAATTGCAGTTCCTACATTCTAGCTCTCCGGGAAAGAACAGACAAGAAACACGGATAATAAAGTAAAATCTGATGCATGAAATATTTACAGCGGTTTCATATAAAACAATTTATTAGGCTAGAATCACGAAAACCCTTTCAGTCCTCTAAAGCCTGCTAAATTGCGACATGACTTAACGCAGCGAAGTGAGGGACACTTTACAAATGCTTAGGTTTGACACTAGATCTCTTTGGCGGACAAAAAGGCGGGTGACTAATGAGGATGGATGCCCAGTTACGAGCGTGGTGGGTAGCTACTAATTAAATAATGATTCGGCGAAGAAAACGTGGATTGAGGATTTTTTTTTTGGATAAGATTGTTTATTTCGCTGTTTTTAAGCTCATTATTTTTGACATAGGGTCATCAGGAACATCGAAATAGTTTCTGTTGACCCTATGTCAAAAATAATGAGCTTAAAAACGCCCCTTCGTTAGTGATGTAATTTTACGATGTTAGAAATATGTCGATTGTTAAACATTTTCCACTGAAGATGATCTCTAAAACAAAAGATATAAAGATTTACTTCTACCAATCTATAACTGTGCATATTATGAAGTATATTATCGCGTTATTCTTCTAAACTGCGTGTGTTTAATGCGTTTATATTAAACTTACATTTATTATATATTTTCCTTATATATTGTATTTTTTTAATGAATACCTACATAGAATTCATTTACATATAACAATAAACAAATCCAGATATTGTGTCAAGTCGCAAATATCGTGCGAAGCAGCGGCGGGTCATTAGCAACTATCAATATACAGTCGGTTTATGAAAGGTTCCCAAACAAATTCAAGTAACAAATGTCGATAAAATATAAGATGGAACCCAGTATTTTTAATACGTTTTTATTAGCTTCACTTTTTTTATCACGTCCTTTTAAATTACAAATCTTTGCAGGGTACAACTAGAACGAGTCAGGGTACAAGTGTACCCGCGGGCCATGTGGGTACGTTTCTCGTTTAACTAAGTTTGTGAACAGGTTGTATAGGTACAAGAGGGGACTTGATTAGAAAAAGACTTGAAGGGTAGTGACACGAAGGGTAAGTTGTAAACGGGCTGTGTTTTCCTGATGTTTAGTTACAGAACTCCATGAATTATCTAGAACATTATTAGGTACATTTTGCTGTAAGTCTAGCCTCTAGTGCAATAACAAATGCTCACGCGTAGCAAACGACGTTTTTCAACACACTTGCAAGGAAACAATAAATAAATTTTCATAAATATAATATTTTGTAATAAGTATTTGTGAGAAACCTAAAAGTGGTTCACAATAAGAACAACTTTTCCAGCAAGTCTAGTGTGATGGAACTATTTTTGTTCTTCTTTCCTCGTATAAGCAAGACTCACTTGATAGTTGTTCATGCGCTGAACGTATCGACAACCGCACGTCATCTCGTCAGTAATTGGAAATGAGAGCATTGTCAAAATTAAATTGTTACCGTAACCGTGTAGTTGACTGTACTATAATAATAATAAAACATTTATTTATTCAGATAACTTTGATCCATACATGAGACATAAAACTAGTACAAAATAGTAAGCAGGGACTTGGTCCGCTGCACTAAAATCCATGTCAGGGGACAATCGTGCCTAGCAGCAATGGCACTCAAGATGCTGTGGCGACTTCCACGCAACCGGTTAATGAATGACGCGGTCTTTTTGCGCCATAAAGCTGCAAAGCAAACAAACAAATAGAAAACATGATGATGATGTTTGTGCATCAGCAAACATTGCTATAGTGACGTCAAGTCTAGTGAACTTTTTATTTTCACAAAACGTAGAACACCTTGATTTAAGTAAGAACATAATATATTTTTCACACCTCATGCTCGATGATGACAAATTATTATGTAGGTAATGAAAACCTAACCTTAAGTAAGTTATTATAGAGCTGAGGCTAGCCGGGCAATAATATTGTACCGAACATGAACCATCATTATAACCCGCTGATCAATAAGGTAATTTGAATTCGGAAACTCAACTAAAACATCGTATGATATCTTTTACAAAAATAAAATCGAATTAATTTATTATTACCTCGCACAACGTGAGAAAAGTATTCTCCTCGGTGATAAAGGTGTTTTCGTCTTGGGTGAGCTTGAGTCTCGTTGCACTCAGAATTCTAGTCTTCCGAGTCATAAGGTACTGCTTCATCTTCCCTCAGTGAATAATCTACTAATTCGCGGATGGTGAACTGATAAAGCAGTACCATAATAATTGATGTATTAATTAAAATTCCCCGTCTGTTATAATAGCTAGTAAAATGATTGAAGCACCTTCAGCAATAATAATATTTCACACAAATTCAACCCTAAAATCAGTATCTACCCTCTAATCCTTCATAATCAACTCGGCTCATTCCTGCATCGTTGTCGCGATCCATCCATTCATTATTTATAATTAGCTACTGGCCCGCACGCATCCGAGAGAGACATTAATCATTTCAATTACTTAGTCGCCGCCAGACGGAAGGGCGACAGGAACCGTCCTTGTTTTTTAATAGGGGATCGCTTTTTGGATTAAAGTTTTAAGCTGATAATGGTAAGTTGTATTCAGAGCTTTTGGTTTTCTGTCAGCATTTTCGTTTGTGGATGTTCAACTGTTTTGCGAATCATAGTACTAACATTTAATAATACCTTTGAAAAACTTTTTGTCGCTGGAATACACCGTGAAGTGACAGAGATAGCAACGGTGACGATTTAAAACTCAGACAACGCAACCAATCACAAACTAATTAATAAAGCGTCAGTAAGTCGCGTCGTGTACGGACCGCCATATTGTACTAGTGCATTCTGGCTACTCATTGGTTTTTATTTCTCATTTTTGTTTTGAGGTTTTTATCTAATGTGATTTGAGTTTGGAACACGTTACTTTTGAGTACATAATGAATCAAGTTGTACAGACTAGTTGAATACGAAACTTTACCGTGTATGTGTGATAAGGTAATAACTTAATAGAATACTTATCAGTATTTTTCGAAGGCGTAGGCAAAGATGTCTAATATACCCATATTTTGTTAAAGGTTTTAATAAATGACCAAATGTGTTTGTATTACTAATTTTTAATAAAAAATTCTGGAGCACACAGTCATCTTGATACTACACCACAGACAAGAGTAAAAGTTGACTTGTATGACATAAGAAATGTCAGTTACAATAAAACACATCTTTATAATTGAGTACTTTGCCTTTTTGTCTAACCAAAAACGCACATTATTACATTATTTTAACAAATTTCGCCAGACTTTTTTCTTGATTTCATGTTTATTTAGTGATTATATGCTCATGCTTTATTATTATTACAACTCAGTTGCAACTCAATACCTATATCAAAATTATCAAAGTCCCAATCACTAAATGGCTGAAAAACGCAAAGTGTTTTTCAAAATGAACCTTAGGTACATCTGTTTATCGCAGTATTGTGAACAATTAGTTTAGTTTTTATCTATGTATGTAGAACGAGCATGTAAAATCATTGAGTTTCAACAAAACATTGATTGAAAGTACAGTTTAGGCGATTGCTTGTAAATTGATCGTTTATTCGTTATTCGGGAATACGATTAATAACCTATCAAAGTACTTATTGCGTGCGTGCGTGAAGAGATTATCTGGTTTGTTTTTTTCCGCGTGAAACAGTTTTACAGATATGTAATCTTCGTATCTTCATAAAAAGGACTTCCGGACTCCAGTCATGTGGGCCTAGCATGACAATACTCGTTTTGCACAGAATATTTACTTCGTTATAAGACATTGTTCATATTTGATACTAAAAGGGAATATGCATGTTGTTTTTATATTTTTATTCGATAGTATACATCGCAAAAGCTATCGCTAGTAAAAAAATATTCAAGGCCAAAAAGCAATGCAAAGTACTTAAAAAACAAGTTTAAAATTGCCAACTGACACGGGCACCTTAATCGCCTTCCATTTTGGAGCGCTTGGTGTGACGTCTATGACATTGAGAACGGACTTAATTAAAAACACTTCTACAAAAAACAGTGACATTTATTGTTGTCATAGACTTTTACGTCATATTAGTTCTAACCAATGGCATCGCTTTTCAAATATTTTAATTTCCCACAGTTTTATACTTAGCATTTTAACAAAAAAAAATCTTGTTTAAAAAGAAATTTTATTTAAAAAATTAAGGAAATTTTATTGACGGAGACATATTTAAGAGTAGGTACAGTTAATTAAAAAAAAATATCCTTATTTGAATCACATGCATATTCCCTATTGTGTTTGATAAAAAATACAAACGATCGTTCGATTAAAAAACTAAAAAACAATTTACGTAACGTTTAAGTAGCGCGTTGGCTAGGGCACTTGGTTGTCAGTAGCGAATATTTTAGCTAAATATAAAGCAGAGCCAAAGATTTAAAATACACTTTTCAAAACACAAATATTTCTGAATGAAAAACCGTAAAAGAGAGGAATTATCTGAACAAGGAAAGTTACCCACCCGCTCACTGACCGTAATAAGCGCTGCTGACTTCAAAACGATCGATTGAACCCGTTATGTTTACCTACAAACTCCTTTTAAAAGCTCAATTTCCGAAGACAGTAAATGAATAATTACTGAAATCGTTACGAAACATCGTTAATTATGATCTTGAATAAATATAACTCTCTCATAGCCTATTCATTAGGACGGATCGTCCTACATTTTTCCTTTTTTCATTTCATTCTGGTGCTAAATTATTTCCCCTTCAAGATGTTTTTATTCCTTTAGATTTTTAATTACCTACCCATTTTTATGCGACTGTGTTTTTAAGGAACGTTTTGCATTAAATAAATTACGCTCTAAAGCTATTTTTTTTAAAAGGTCTTTTAAGGTATTTTGCGAAAAATTATGACTTTATCATAATAATGATGATTTTATATAAAGTGAACAGAGATGAAGTAACAGTGCGGCCACATAGTGATTTTTAAAACATATTGCCAATCTTTTTACACCTGCAGCCTGTGGGTCAGTTATTTGCAACGAGCATACAGCGACCTGCGTGTCCAATACAACAATGCACTCAGGGTACTGTTGGGGCTGCCATGGCGTTGCAGTGCGTCAGGGATGTTTGCTGAGGCGCGGGTTGATGGATTTGCCGCTATCATAAGGAAAAGATGTGCCTCCCTGCTCACTCGTGATCGTGGTAGTTCCAACTCTACACTGGGTGTATTTGCAGATCGGGGGCAGTCCCCATGCTGCGAAGATGGGTGCGGCTTCATGTCGCAGTTTAATTTGTGTTGTGTTTGTATACTAACATTCGTTTTTTAAGTATATTGTTACTAACAAGAATATGGACCAGGCCCTGCAGTCTCGACATAGTTAGCAATCGTTTTCGGTTGCTAAGTCCTAACAATCCAGATGTAACGATATTTGGTGGTCTCCACACTCAAATTTATCGGTTGTTACTGGTATTTTAGGTAGGTACCGGTAGGTAACAACCGATAAAGGACCATGCAAAAAAATGTATGGGCAGTGTCCCATCCCATCAACAGACATGGGACAAGTTTCAATATCATTATTACGTCCCATGAAAAGTCAGTACCAATTTTTAGTTCGGAATTCGACGGGGTTTTTTTTTTAAAAAGACTTTTGACAAAAATAAAGTATTTTTATTTTAAAATAAAAAATTACATTTTAGACGATAATTACAAAAAGCAATTGTTCAACTAGACATTTTAAGTATTAATAACACAAAAACAATTGTGCAAGTAGACACTTAATAACAACAGAACTACTATCCAGACAAAAATAACGTTATATTATTCATCTATTATAATAGTCGATAACATTGCCGCTGGTAGATTAAAGTCGATATGTCGACCTTTGCCCATATACCATATAATTGATATTATATGGGCACAACTTCCAACCGTACGCGCCCCTGTTAGGCATGTGCAATACCACTGTTCAATAGCACGTCTGCCAGTTTCACTTCGGTTTATTAATATGTAACAATAATAAACGCGCGATCTAACGTGTCGAGATTGTATTCGTCCTCTAATTAACCAGACATTATCTTCTCGAATATTATACCTTGGCAAATCAGTTAGCTGGTTTTCTCGAAATAATTCAATATAATAAATTCCATTCCGAATATGTTCCGCACAGTAGGATTTTGCAAGTTTTATATGGTAGGTCCCCAAGGCGAATAAAATGATATCATCATCAGTCAGTTCTGGAAAGTCCTCAAGATGTGGCATGGTGGCCTCCATCGTCACAAAGTTAACTCTTTGTCTGTTAAGATTTTTGCCTTCGACATAATTTTTCAAAAGGTTAGGTTGATGAACCTTAGTTTGAATTATTTCAAATAATTCCGGCGCAAGCCTGTGGTCTGTAGCAACACGGTAATTAGCATTTATTAATGATGCTGCTATGCGGAAATCGACAAACATGTTTGGCAAAGCTCGGTTAAAATAAGTTTGTTTTAATAACTTAAAACGGTTTTTGAATTTGCCGTTAACCGCCTCCACAATCCATCTACACACAGTCACCAACCGAGAATCATTTGCCTTTTCTGTTGATAGCTGGGTCGCGTTCCTGTCCTTGGTAGGTGGCATGTGAGGTTCATAGCCAAGGGACTCAATATCATTAATACTGTCCCTGAAGCCCCTATCCAAAATAAAGACGTCCTCTCTGTGTAGTAACCAATGTAGTAAGTGCTCCTCGTCATTCATTATGTTCTGCATAATAGTTGCATCTGATGTTGTTGCAGGAAAAGGGCCTATGACATCTATGATATATCCATCGCTGCTTACTAAAATAAATGGTTTCAATAAATTGCGAAACTTGTGGAGGCTATAAGTTTTTCTTTGAAATAAATAATTAGTGCTTTTTTCAATATATACATATGTGCCATCTGCGATAATAATTAACTTGGTGTTGTTTTCATTTCCAAAAATATGTTTGGGCAAAAATAGATTTCTCTCTAGAAGCTCATCTCTAGAAATATGACCTATACCAAGATGTCTTGGTACATATTGACCTGTCAAGCATTGTCGCGCTATTTTTAGGCGATATTCAAACACTTGACGTGTTACGCCGAAAAGCGTAGCTAGTCGCTCGTTAGGTTCTCCAGTTCGTATTTTCGTTAAATAAGCTCCGAGAACTGATCGGGGATGTCTGCATTTTTCTGCGAGCGATGGCGTTTCTTCCAAAATGACGTTGAACTGCTCTAAAGTGAATCCAGTCCAAAACATAAGTTCACTATTATTCAGTGAAGATAATGTTTCAAAATCGAATCTTGTCCTATTGTTGATTGCTTCAATTAACATGTTTGTCATGTTACTAAAAAATGAAGCATTAAAATAATGTGTAACATTTACATTATCCAGTAACTCTTCAAAATCATAGTTATTTAAATGTTCTTCACATATTCGCGAACTCGGTGGAATATATAATCGATAATGACATACCAAATGTAGCTTGATAGACACAGGAACTCGTCGTAGATTTTCATGTCTACATTGCCTATACATACAGAGCCGTGAAGTGTTCGGTGCACGTACGTAATCGCGAACATAGAAACGAGCATCATCCTCTGGATTGTCCTGAGGATCATTGGGGGCTTCAGCAACATTGGGGGCTTCAGCAACATTGGGGGCTTCAGCAATATTGGGAGCTTCAGCAACATTGGGGGCTTCAGCAACATTGCGGGCTTCAGCAACATTGGGGAGTTCTTGATTGTCAGCATCTAAAATTATTTATTTATTTATTACTAGCTGTCCCGGCGAAGCTAGACTGTACTTAGTGATGAAATAATTTATTTTGATAAGGATTAATAGCACAGATGTAATTACCTTCTACAATGGGAGCGTTCTCAAGACGTAGTTGTCCACCGTCATTATTATTGGCTCTCTGCCAGCATCTATGGCATACTGCCATTACGTTATTGAATACTACCTGAAAAGGGAAAAAATGAAGATATCAGCATATGTGTGTTTTTGGAATAAGCAGAAGTATTTTTTCTGTGTTATATTGATTATATCGGTGTTATATGTGTGCTTGTCAGTTGTCTAGAACTCGGAACACAATCTACACTCACTTTTGGACTAGACTATAAAAATATTAAGGTGAGATTAAATAATTATGCAGGTAAAAATATCTCATTCCTCATAGGAATTATGGCCGGACGATTGAGTCGTTCCTAACGTAAGCTATACTTTAAGTGCTATATTTCTATTCAAGCAATTCTAAAATGTATCATATAGTATCGTAGCAATGTTCTATCTGCTTATATATTCTAACTACATGACACTTATTCTTATTCATTATACGTATTATACATAATATCTAAAAGTTATCGATATATGTATAATAAATCAGTAAATAAATACAATGACTGTGACTTACTTGTGTCAATCCATTTTGCAAAATGTAGGCCGCTAACTCAGGACTACTATGAAGCAATGTTTCTTGTAATATATGTCGTCTCTGTCTTAAAACAGATCTAGGACACATTACACATTGGCGTCCAGTCTCCATATTTATAAATCACAGTCCATTAAACGTGCCGGGGTCATCGAGTAGCAATCAAAAGGTCCAATAAACAAGCAGAGGTTAGTAATAGTCGCAAACAAGCCGATAACGCACAAATAAACAACGCGAACACAGCAGAACATACTAGCCACGACTGAGGGAGGTGCGCGGGCGCAGGCGTCGAAAGGGTGCGGTCGGGGTAACGGAGCAAGGAGGGAGGGTAAAGTACGTCTTACGGCTGTTCTCTCTCGAGTTTTTTTTAGTTAAATAGTACATTTTTAATTCAGTTCTTAATACTTAATAAAACTGTATAAGTATAACATATTTTTTTTTATTGCACGATAACCCCATATCCTACAGTGATGTCGCCATAGTAAAAAATAATCATAATGTCGAGATGTATTTAATGAGATATGTTTGGCATCTGTTGATGATATGGGACGATTTTTTGCATAGTCCTTTGAGTGTCGAGACTACCAAACATTTACATCAACATTTACATCTGGATTGTTAGGACTTAGCAACTGAAAACGATTGCTAACTATGTCAAGACTGCAGGGCCTGGTCTGAAGTAAATGTTTAATAATAATAATACTAGTCCATTTGATGATGCACGGGAAATGCTGTCTATTACTACTCCTAAGTCTTGGCCAAAAAATGTTTCTAGAATTTAGAAAGTCTCATTAATTACTGGCGCAAACGAAGCAAAATTAGTATTTGAGGATAGTATCAATCGACACTATCGTGTGTTCTGTATCTTCTGCCTACTTCCGTTAGAAGAAAGCGTGAGTTTATGTATACTTGCGCTTATAAATTTTAACTCGGAAAGCAACAATGCTGTTTTTTAACAATATAATTATTGTTATTGGTCAGTATTCTTTTCACATCAATACCATTCACAGAATTGTATTATTAACTATTCAAAAAGCAACACTAACTAATTCACAGAAACGAATTATTTGATTTAACTTGGTTTTGCGTTGTTGGTTAAATGACATACAAACTGACCTACATAGAATTACAAACAAATTTATTTCCTGCTAACGCTGAAAATGTTATCGATCAAACTGGTTTTGTGTATCGAAATGCGTTAGTCTGTTTGGGGAATAAACCACATGCAGTGAGTTAATTATTTTGTTCTATTTCATTTGAAGGTAAGGCACCATAATAACTGTTCAGAGAAAATATTTAACTGATAGGTACTCTAAGACCTTATTACACCCAACCAAATAGGTTAGATAGATAGATGAATAAACAATTTTTTCAGTGCACACAAAATAAATAGCACAACACACAAAAGCACAATTCAATTATATCAAATTATATGAATATAAAAACCAGATGCTAACATACAAAAAATAAAACATAATTAAAGAAATTATGTGAGACCATGACATACTTCAAATCAAAATAACGAATATGCACAGTGCAGTGTGCGTCTCAAGGTTGCACCAAATAGGAGTCCAGCTCAGCATGTGTCAGGCAAATATATCTTTTTTTTTTTAGGGCAGGAAATCATCAACTAACTTCTCTCGCACTTTACGGAGCTGGAGGGCGGGCGTGTCTGACTCTTACTGATTAAAACCCACCAGTTTTCCTTCAGTTGCCTGTGCCAGGGCCACGAGAACCCTCTCTGACTCTCCAGCAACCCTGGCAGGCATCGGCCCTAGCGGACCCCGTCGTTGGTGCTGACATCTCATCCAGGCGCGCGTGGAACACAACGCGCCGTCGACCCGGGCCTGGTTCTTATTGGACGGCGAGGTACCCATTGCTCGCCGTCCACAAGCCCGCATCTACAGTGGCCGGGAATCGGCCTGGGATTCCCAACGCTCAGGGCGTCTCCTGCGGCGACTAGGGGCGTGAGGGCGCGAATTTTGCCACAGTTGCCCTTACGCGTTTCGCCTCCTCCTTCGCGAGCATTACTGCTTCGCAGAAGAAGATGACGGCTTACCATGCCGATCCACACAATGGTGACACCCGGGCGTTTCCTCTCGCCTTATCCGGAACAGGAACCTCCCGAAGCAAGGCACATGTACCTGATGCTGATATTCCGCTGGATCCCTTTTTTTTTTTTTTTTTTTTGTTTTTTTTTTGTTTCCGGGGTGGAAAATCCTCATGGATGTCCGCCACCCTGGGGCGGGCGGCGGGGTCTGTCAGACTCTTACTGACTAAAAACCACCCCGGTGTTCCATCTCACACCTACGCCGGGGGTCGCGGGAACGTACGATCCTTCCGCAACCCCCGACTGGTGCCGGCCCGCAACTGCGGGCCTCTTCGGGTCTGGGGGGGGAGTGAGGTGTTTGACTCCCCCCGCGACGTCTAAAAGGGGCGCGCGTGGAACACTACGCGCCGCCACCTCGGGTCCTGATGTATGGGGGGCGACGGACGTCCCCGAGTCCGAAGCCCCTGGACCCATTTAGGGGGGCTGGAAGAGGGCGTTGTCCGCCCTCCGCCGACGCCCGGTGCGCCTTCTGCGGGCCGGGTGAGTGGACGAGATCTCCCTCTCCCTTTCCGCAGCCTCCTTCTGCGAGACGACTGTCTCGCAGAAGGAAATCACCGCGTCCCAGGACTCGTCGCTGCCGACCATCGACTCGACTACGGCCGGCAGCGACAAGTCACTGCCTACTTCTGAGATGAGGGCACGGCGCGGCTCCTCCCAAGCGGCACACTCTGCCAGCGTATGCCGCGCCGTGTCCTCTCGGCAGTCGACGCAGTGGTGACACCGGGCGTCCGGCTCCCTGTTTATGCGACACAGGTACTTCCCGAAGCAACCATGCCCCGAGAGCACCTGCGTCGCCCGAAACGACAGGGAGCCGTGCCTCCTCCCGAGCCAGCGCTCGAGTACCGGCCGGACCGCCTCGATGGTGACGAGGCCGGCGGTAGGCCGAGAAAGCCTGTCCCGCCATTCCGCCACCAGGACCTCGCGAAGCTGAGACCGACGCAGCTCCATGTGCCGCTGCATCGGTCCCTCGCCCCGCGCCCTCGCTTCCTCGCGCCACCGATACAATGACGCGAGTACTTTCGCCTCGAGGTCCCAGGGCGGGGATCCGGCCAGTACGCAAGCCGCCTCGTAAGAGATCGTGCGATACCCCCTGATGACTCTGACGGCCATCGCCCTCTGCGGCTTTCGCAAAACTACGATGCTGCCGGCCGTCAGGTCAGAGGCCCACACCGGGGCCCCATACAGGGCCATGGATCGCACGACCCCCACGTAGAGCCGCCTACAGACGGCGCTCGGGCCCCCCAGATTGGGAAGCAGCGTCGCGAGCTCGACAGCCGCGCCCAGCAACTTGGGCGCCAGCCGCCGGAAGTGGGGCTCGAAGTTCCACCGGCTGTCGAGCACCAATCCTAAATACTTCATGGTGGACTCGACAGCGATCCGAGCCCCCCTCCGCTGGATCCCTGCAGTGACATACGGACGTCGAGCGGACGAGGTAGATTAGTGTTGTGACAGAGTGTTATGTGCGGACTGAAATTATGTAAGTTTACCCGCAATTCAAATTATGTACATATTCTACGGTAAAGGTTTGCATTGGGTAACGTTCTTGTTTGTTGATGTGTTTTGATTACATGAGTATTTATATAGATAAATAATGTCTAATGTATAAATGAATAATCTTATTATAATTATGGTCACGTGCGAATGAAATAAACGATTTGGCTGGACTAAAATATGTTTACGATAAATCAATATAGGTTAAAAACATGTGTATTATAATTATTGTCTAACAAAAGATACACAAATTATTTAACTATTAAGTATCTATACTCTTTGTTCACAGGTTTGAGACCACGAGTTACGCTAACTAGACAGATGAACTCGGGAAGAACACGACAGCCACTTAAACAGGGTTATTGGTAAAACACCATCAACCTCTTAAGGGGTCATTGTACTCATCATTATGAACAACTTTTACTTTGGGACCAAATATGAAATCGCGAAAAAAAACAGCTGTTCCCTACATTTATGTTTGCAGAACTCGTCAAAATGTAGGGACCAGCTGTTTTTTTTGTTGTTTGCGGACGACACTTCACTTTTGTTTAAACTTAAACGTCAGCAGCTGGTTACTGACGATGTAAATAGCGCGATCTCAAAAGTAGTTCACTGGTTCAATGTTAATAGTTCACTACTTAATTTAAAAGAAAACAAATGCATTAAGTTTACGCTACCTCACGTTAGACAGGTGTTAACTAATGTATTGATAAAGGGCAGAGAATTGAATCCTGAAGATAGCACAGTATTCTTGGGCTTAACTTTGGATGCTAAGCTTCAGCTTCACATAGATAAATTATCAAAAAGCTTAGCTCCGCAGCATACGCTGTTAGAAAAAAATCGTAATTTGACTGACATAGAGACAGCCCGTTTAGTGTACTTTAGCTATTTTCATAGAGTAATGTCGTACGGTATTCTGTTGTGGGGAAATGTCGCCGACATTCACACTATCTTTTTTTTGCAGAAAAGAGCTGATCGATCAATTTATATATTAAGTCCGAGACACACTCTCAGAGAGAAATTTAAGGAGATTAATGTAATGAGTGTGCCTTTTTTTTTTTTTGAGGATGGGAAATCATCAAATTACCCCTCCCGCTCTGGGTGGAGCAGAAGGGAGTGTCAGACTCTTACTGACTAAAACCCACCCGTGTTGCTTCCTTGGGCCCTTTATGTTCCGGGTCAGCGGTACCCCGTATGGATGATCCCGCTTTCCCGGCAGGCTTGAACCCTAGTGGGCCCCTCTTCGATGCTGACATCTCTTTGAGGCGCGCGTGGAACACGTACGCGCCGTCCGGCACGGGCCTGATCCTGATCGGACGGTGAGCTACCCATTACTCACCGCCCGCAGGCCCGCGCCTATGGTGGCCGGGAGTCGTCACGCGGCTCCCGACGCCCGGAGCGTCCACCGACGCCTGACGCATGACTGTGCCTTCAAAGTATATTTTTTAAAATCTTTTATATGCCTATAAAAATATAAACTTGTTTAAAAAATACAGTGATATCCATAATATAAATACTAGGAACAAACACAACTTTGTTGTACCTACAACAAGGCTCAAGAAAATAGGTGGCTCGTTCAGATGTCAAAGTATACGCTTTTATAATAAACTTCCAAGCCATGTTAAAGATCTAAGCCTTAATAAATTCAAATCATTCATTAAACGTAAGTTGTTTCAGAAAGGCTTTTATACCATTAAAGATTATATTGAGGACAAAAAGGCTTGGGATTGACTTGCTCCAATAAAGCACAGGCAATGTTAATTTATTTTATTATGCTAACTATTTTTACTTTTAATGTTTGCTATAAGTATCTATACTTATTTAATGACACTAATATTTACTGTATAAAGTATTATATTATTTTTAATTATTGTGAATGTGAGGACTATGTGTGTTTTTGTTCCAGTTTTAATCATGTTCTGGCAGTTTGAGGAATTTATGCGGCCTACCTAAATGTCCTTTCTTTGGTATTGTTCTTCGAATCGTTGAGCTCCTTAAGTTATGAGTTGAGCTGCAATATTACTGACAAATGCGTGCACTGACTGGACAGGTCCGCTCAATCTGTATGGTTTTTCCTCAAAATACCGTTTCAGACACCAATCTACATGGTATTCACATGATCTGACTAAGATTATGTCTGGACTTTAAAAGATACGTCACAGTCTCTTTTAAAGTCCAGACATGATCTCTGAGTTTGTTTCGGCTTTTCTTATCAGAGTAATCAGACAGGAAATACCGGCCTCATCTAGTTTTTAAAATATGATTGACGTGTAAAAGTGTTTGTACAAACCTACTTACAGAAATAAAATCATTTATCATTTTATCAATCGGTCTTCAATGTCCCCGATTTGTATCAGAACAAGCTACGTCGTAGCGCATTTGCTACGCGGCTAAGCGACTACGCCCTGACGTAGCGCTACATAACTCTACGACATGGCTACGATGCAGATGATAGAAACTGTTAGCCTGAATAGTTGAAGTTTTGTGTTAACCCTTCCCCTATAAATGACATGGATGTTATAACCCTTTGTAACCTCCTTTGCAGAACCGTAATAAGATGTGTTGGGGTCACAAGTGCATAAGTGCACAAGTCGTAAACAAAAGTGCATAAGTGCACAAGTCGTAAACAACAGTTGTAAACATTTTATTTATATCGCGCTACGTGTTATGCATGCTCTGAATTTGTTAGCGTTGTTGTTAGCATTCTGGGATAGTCTTATGCTTGTTATCTTTTCGCGTTTCTTGGAAGAAATAAATGGTTGCTCATTAGTTAGTTTATAAACTAATCCCAAAATACGAAATTACCAAAATAAGATTCTACGAGTTTTAGTTATAAAATCGGCTAAGCGCGAGTCGCACATGAAGAGTTCCGTATCAAAAGGCAAAAAACGCCAAAAACAACACATTTATTGAATGGTGACCCCTTAATTTTACTTTATTTTATTTTTTGTTATAGCGGAAATAGAAATACATATTCTGTGAAAATTTCAATTGTCTTCCTATTACGGTTCATGAGATACAGCCCGCTGATCGACAGACGGACGGACGGACCGACAGATGTAAGGACGAGCGGACGGATGCACTGTGTGAGCACTATGTACCCACTATAAAGCTTACTGGGTTCGTCTTTCATTGACTTGAATGTGCCCTGGCGGCTGAGAGTATGTCATGCTCACTCAAATGTGTCGCTGGTGGTGGCGTGTGTATTGGATTATTGAGTTCCCTTCAAAATGGTTGAGCTGAATGGTGCTGATCCATACGTCATGTTCGTGAACGGGCGCCGTCAGTAGGCACTAGTCATTTCTTAGCTGCCACGGCTTATTTTAATTCCATAATTGTTTTTATCTTTTTATTACGGACGCTTTTAACGTGCACGTGTTTCTACATCGTTCTAACATGTATAATTACAACATGAATGATGTAACCACTTTTTTGTAACAATATTTTGATTTAAAAGAGTGTCCATGGAGTTTCTTGCCCGTTCTTCTCTATAGGTCAAACTCAAACTCAAACTCAAAGCATTTATTTCAATTAAACCATTTACAGGCACTTTTGAATTGTCAAGTGGGTCAGTCAGAAATATGAAGCTAGTTGCCCATTCCAAAGCGTAGTAGGTACCTATGGAGAAGAACGGGCAAGAAACTCCATGGACACTCTTTTAAATTATATTGTTAGGTACATAAATATTAGTTACATCATTAATGTTGAATATAGGTATAATTATATGTGAGAACGATGTAAATAAGACGTACACGTTGAGTGTCCAGTGTACAGTAAATATAAATTTAAACAAAACAATCCATAATAAAATAATTAAAATAAGCCTTGGTGGCTAAGAGATGACCAGTCCCAACTGACAGCGCCCGTTCACGAACATGACGCATGGATCAGCACCATTCAGCTCAACCATTTTGAAGGGAGCTAAATGATCCAACACACGCGCCACCGTCAGCGAGACATTTGAGTGAGCATGACATCTATCAGCCGCCAGGGCACATTCAAGTCAATGAAAGACATTACCCGGTAAATGGTAGCTCGATAGTACATAGTACTCACACTTGTTCTATGCAATTATATAATACAAAGGAGATT
This sequence comes from Brachylomia viminalis, assembly GCA_937001585.2. Taxonomy (NCBI): domain Eukaryota; kingdom Metazoa; phylum Arthropoda; class Insecta; order Lepidoptera; family Noctuidae; genus Brachylomia; species Brachylomia viminalis. The sequence goes on along the minus strand of OW443302.2, from coordinate 2,407,101 downwards.
GAGTTTATACAAAGCAAAGGTAGTCTTACAATCTTCAGCAGCTCCAACAGTATTTTCAAATGTTAATCAATTAGTTGTGGTTGTGGAGCAGGACCAGCATTGAGCCAGGCATTTTTATCAGCGATATAATCCCCCAACTTATAATATGCCCGGCTGCATAGTGTGCGTTTTATACAAACTTTGAATTTCGTCTCATTGAGTTGAAGTATGTGGGGAGGTATTTTATTGTAACATTTTAAACAGTACCCCATGAAAGATGAGTCTACTTTAGCCAGTCTGAAACCTGGTTGAACTAATAGGTCCCTATTTCTGGTACTATAATTATGTCTATCACCTCTTTTAGTAAAAAGATGTACATTTTTTCTTACGTACATGATGTTTTCATAGATATATTGACAAGGTACCGTCAAGATCTTAATAACCTTAAACAGTTCCCTTAGAGAATCGCGCCTGCGGAGATTATAAATGGCTCTGATGGCTCTTTTCTGCAGAATAAAAATAGAATCGACGTCTGCAGCCCGTCCCCAAAGTAAAATACCGTAAGACATGATACTATGAAAGTAACTAAAATAGACCAGCCTCGCGGTATCTACATCGGTATATTGACGGATTTTTCTGACAGCATATGCTGCTGAACTTAGCCGTCCCGCCAGAGATGTTAAATGAGAACCCCATTGTAGCCTCGAGTCAAGCGTGATCCCCAGGAAAACAGTTTTATCGACGAATTCTAGTTTCTCTTGATTCAATACTATATCACAATCACTACTTTTGACATTAGGTAAAGAAAATCGTATACACTTAGTTTTTTTCCCATTTAATACTAAATTATTAGCAGTGAACCAATTATGGACCTGCATTAGGGCGTTATTAACGTCGTCAAAATTTTTAGCACTTCTTTCTACCTTAAAAATTAAAGAAGTATCGTCAGCAAATAACACCATTTGTGGTTGATTTTTTAATAAATGGAGTAGATCATTAATATACACTAAAAAGAGGAAAGGACCCAATATCGAGCCTTGTGGAACTCCCATTTCTACTTTCAAACTAAGTGAATTGACACCATTTATTTGAACTTGCTGCTGCCTATCATTTAAATAAGATTTTACTAGACTGAGCGCAAGTATTCCAAGTCCATAATGCTCAAGTTTCAAGAGCAAGGTTTCGTGATCGACGCAATCAAATGCCTTGGAGAGATCACAAAAGATTCCTATGGCGTCTTGGGCCTCTTCCCACGCCGTAAATATGTGTTTTAATAAGGTGACCCCGGCGTCAGTCGTACAACGTCCCTTGGTGAAACCATACTGTTGATTGTGTAAGATTTTATTGGTGTTAAAATGAAAGAGCATTTGATTAAGCATTACCTTTTCAAATACCTTGCTGAAAACTGGCAACACGGATACGGGTCTATAATTATTGGTGTCTTTACTGGCCCCGGATTTGAAAAGGGGTATTACCTTACTGTATTTCATTAAATCCGGGAAGACTCCTTGATCCACACACAAATTAAATATGAAGGCTAAGTAAGGCGCTATAGTGTCAATTATGGATGTACAGACTTTAATGGACATTCCCCAAAGATCTTCAGTCAATTTGATCTTGATTTGCTTAAAAGCTTTTATTACTGTTATGGGGTTAATATGCTTAAAGTTAAATTCAATCGGGCAGACCGAAACGTTCGCCCTTACTAAATCAAAAGCGAGCGTGGGGGAGGAATTTAAAGTGTCAGTAGTTTTAATTGGGATACTGGTAAAGAAATTTACAAATTCTTGAGCAACTTCTTTGCTATCGCAAATGAGACCACGTGTGGTCTCCAGTGTATAATCAGAATTATGCTTTTTGTTCCTGTTCGTTTCATTATTGATAATTTTCCAAACAGTCTTTATTTTATTGTCTGCTAATTTGACCTTGTTGCTAATGTATAAGGCTTTGGCTGCCTTACAAGTGTTCTTAAAAATTCTAGAGTAAGTAGCAACATACTTATTAAAAGTTTCCGTGTTAATATAAGGCTTAAGGCCATATAGCTCAAAAAGTATTTCCCTACTTTTCCTAAGTCCTTTAGTTGCCCAGTCACTAAATAAAAACTTAGGGCTGATACTTTTAGTGTTCTTCTTAAAAGAATAATTGAACTCTGTTTGGACTACCGAAAAGAATTCTTTATACAAAATATTAACATTGTTCATTGTAAGGTTCTGATTACTTAACTTACAAATTAAACTGTTATTAAAATTATTTAAGTTAACAGATGTTATTGGTCTGGATTGTATCTGCAGTTTTTGTATTAGGATGTTGGACTCAAAAGTTACGGTTTGACCACTGTGATCGGAAGGGAGATAATTAACGATGGCTTTATCTAAATAGTCGCAGCAACAAAAAACATTATCAATGCATGTAGCTGTAGCTGTAGTTATTCGGGTTGGTTCTACAAACACATTTGACAAATTAAATGATTTAAACAAATTTAATAATCTACTGGTATTTGAATTATTTTCTAAAATATTAATGTTAAAGTCACCACAGATAATTACTGATTTATTGCCAGTTGCAAGTTTTGCCAAAACATCTTCCATTACTGACTCAAATATAACGTAGTTTTGATAATTTGGGGGTCTGTAAACGCACACTATAATATGCTTATCTAGCTCAACACAAGACAGTTCAATGCTATGTTCAACCGATAGTTCTACTATGTCTTTACGAGTTTTAGATTTAATACATCTCTTAATTAGGATTAGTGAACCACCACGCAGCATTGATTTTCGGGTAAAACAACTGGCCACACTATAATTCTCATAATTAATTAACATTTCAGAATCTTTTAACCAATGCTCAGATATACAAACAATGTCAAACATTGTTTTTTCCAAAAACAATTCAATTTCCAATTGTTTCGAAGAAAAACCTTGAATATTTTGATGAAATAATTTCAAGGGTTTCTGCTTAGCCCCTTTTTTACAATTATCTAGTTTAGTGCTAGAAAATACCTTTTTGTTATTTTGTATAACTACACTGTTAGTGGTACCTTCTGTTGTCTTACAAACTAGTTTAAAATATTTGAGCTAATCACCTTAACATTAGTACTATTACTAATTGTGGTGCTAAATAAAGACTTCGACATACTAATTATGTCTGGGTTAATATTAAAAGCTAATAGCCTAGCTATTTGATGTCTAAAACTAATGGGCAGATACACAGTATCCCTAGTCGATCTTAGCTTACCAACAAAAATGTTGGTGTCAAAAAATATAAACTTGTCTCTATGGTGACTAACTAGGAAATGCATGTAATTATTTAACATGTGAATGTCGTTGTTTTGCCTATTGGACAAGTGCTCAAAGTATGGAAAAGCACACAAAATTATTTTCTTACAATTTAACTTCAATAGTTTGGTGACACTATTAGTGATATCTTCTTTTGTAACATTAAAACTATTACCTATAAGTACAGTAATAATGGCATTTGGATCAAATTCGTTCCTAGTTATTGAAGACATAATTTTTTTATAGGAAGTCTGAGGCATGCAATGGTTTTGAGAAGAATGACTCAGATTGATGCTAAGTAATTTACCTAACCCTTTTCCAAAACTATCAGAAAACATAATGGAGCTAACTTCTGTCTGAACTACTTCCAATGTACCTTGTTCAATATCTGGTGGATCTTGATTGGGAATCGATGCCTGATCACTTCCTGACTGGGACGGGTCCTCCGTTGCCTTAGGTTGGAGAGCCTCAAGGTTGGATTCCTCTTGACAAGAACATTGAGTGGTGTTCAATGCCACCGGGTCCACTCTAGCTGCCTCATCATTACACATTTCCACTAACTGGTTAGCAGCAAGAATGTGTTCCTTTATTTGGTTTTGAGAGCTCACATACTTAATATAAAGTAGATGTAGTGACTCTTCAAGTACCTCTATTCCAGATTGTAAACGTTGAGTGTCAATTTGATAAATGCTTTTACTATCCTCTAATTTAATTTCATAGTTTTTTAATTTATTTATTAGAAAAACACGTTCTTTCCTTAGTTTAATATTATTGGAACTGTGTTTTTGGTGTTTCCTGAATTTATTGCATTTATTTATTATTCTATTCAGTTTAGCATATTTTTTAATTTTATTTTGACTTACTTTATAACTACTAATATTTTGTTTCAATAAAGAATCTTCAGTAAGATCTATTGTTATTAAGGAATTAGGGTTGCAATTGTTATTGAATAATTCACTATATAAGTTATTAGTTTCCTTAGCTAGAGTACATTCTTTTTGCTTCTGTAACTTAGCAATTTGTACATTTGCATGAATCAATTCTTCCTCTAGGTCCCTAACCTTACACAAAGCCTCCTCATATAAGTTACTGCAGTTATTGAAACCTAGGTACCTACTACGCTTTGGAATGGGCAACTAGCTTCATCTTTCTGACTGACCGACCCCTTGACAATTCAAAAGTGCCTGTAATTGGTTTATTTGAAATAAATGCTTTGAGTTTGAGTTTGCACAGCGGAGGCTTATTATTAGGGTTCTGTTGGCACCCTTTGGGTACGGAACCCTAAAAAGATCGAATGGTTTTTCAAAATTTATTATATTATTATGATCTTGGCAGATCTCCGTTACAATCGGTCGAGGGACAACTGTATGGTAATTCATATGACAATAGATATCCAAGGTGTGACAAATCGTTTTATAGTAACTTATCATCATAACATCACGCCTATTTTCAACTAAGGCTTAGGCAGAGGTGTACCTATAGTACACCCGTACTTCGCCAGCGATCAGTATATTATATATATTATAGTAGTCTGCATATCTTTTTATAGTATAACCGATTCCATCGAACACACAGGTACATACAACATACCGGTACATACAGGTTAGTTTACCCATGTTCCTGCTACTTATTCAAACATAAACATCCAGTCTAAAAATACATCCTAAAGTCGCTTCATCTGTTCGCTACCGATACAGTTTACATAATTATTTCTCTTAATATGAACATTAATTTACCGACGGGTGTCGGTGACAGCGAGAACGCCTCGTTCACTGAATATTGAGAAATGGTGAGAAGTATCTAGTTCAGTGGTGCTCAAAGTTGAGCTGTGAGGGTCGTAGATTGTGAATATTTTATTTCTAGATGGTAAAAATCAAAACTTGATAATTCATAATATGATACGTTTTTGGTATACTTCTCAGCCAATTAAAAGAGCTACCAAAATCAAAAAATCTAAATCAAAAATCATTTATTCAAATTAGGCTGAGAATCAGCACTTTTTGAACGTCAAAATCACATAAGACAGTCCCCCCAAAACGCCCACCCTTCACCACTTCCTAGTGCTTTAGCTGGGAAGAAGAAGTGGCGGAACAAACTCCCCAGCAGCACTGCTGTCTGTTCAGTTACCACCATAATACTTGTTAGCATATTCAATGATCTCAGCCTGATATATGATATTACTCGTCTTATATTTTTGATGAGCAGTGGTGGACTTACGAGCTGTAAGTCGTGAGTTCGAACCCAGACAGGCAATTTATTTTGCGAATTAAATTTCATCACCACTGCTCTCTTTCGGCTTGGCACTGTGCTTATAAGTTTAGGACACTGTGAGGATGAGTGTGACAGTATGATAGCTCTTCGTCATTTGGTTAAAGATTTGTAGCACTATTTTACTGCATTTCTTTCTTTATTGCGTTCCAAAATGTACATATTTAAGTTTACATTAGCTGGTAGGTTGTAATAACGACACAATTTCGGACCCTGTCAGGCACAGCATATAATAATTATGGGAGAGAGGAGGAAAAGCACTGAGTGTTTACTTCTAATACTAAAAAAAAATATTGTACATTACGTTATATGGACGGTTTATACATGGTTATTTGTAATACGACGTAAATCCATTAAGGGGATGTCGGAGAAGCCATTTGCAACCAAATGAACCCTATGCAAATGTCAACCATTTTCGAGTAATTTGACATTTTATATTTTTTTGAAGATGTTTAGTATGTTATTGTATCTCGTTGGATAGCTGAGAAGTTGCACATATTTTTAGAATATGCTATCGACAGAGTATGTCCACGTTTTTTTGCAGAAATCAACCTGCTCAAAATGATGAAAATTGTGTGCTCAGATTTAAAAAAATATTAAAGATGATTGTTATTTCATGGTTGATTATTATGCATTGAAGTAGATGCAGACAATAATAAGTTTTAAAAAAATCTTGAATTGTTTTTTTTATATAAATTTTGAAAATTGTATACCGCCAAAAAAATATAAAATGTCAAATTACTTGGAAATGGTTGAATGATTTGTTTTGAATGATATTATTTTTTTCTGTGAGTAGGTTTGTATAACGTTTCGTATTTTACGTTGACATTTGCATAGGGGTCATAAGGGGTCATTTGGTTACAAATGACCTCCCTTCCATCCCTTTACTGGATTGCCGACATAATATCCAAATAGCCCGGTTTAATAAAGGGTGTATGAATCGAAAACAGCCAGCAGGGTTACCATCAATCTAACTCTTAAGCATTAGGTCACTACTTTTCTACACTTTTTAACACGATGCAATCTTTAAATATTGCAGCATACCACTATGAGCTGAGGCCCCTTTGACATAAGTTCATACATACATTTTTAAAAAACTTTTAAGGTGTTTTGTTTGTTGCAAATAAACGCATTTTATTTCTTTCTTTTTATATAGTATGCAGTAGGTATATTTTAGAATGTCACAGAGAAGTCTTGGTGGATTGCAACATTAAGCCAGGCGGATCAATTTACGCCTCAGATTGAGCACCACTGTTCCGACGTTGTTAGCGAAAGTGAAATAGTATGTATGCAAAGTTGTTTAATGTGTTGTGTGTAGCAGAGTGGGGGGAGGGGGGGGGGGGATTTATTGATTTATGTTCAACAGGGGGCGTAGTACATGGTATGTGACTTATAATTAATTAAAATAATAACGGTATTTATTTGCGAATCACGGTTAGAATTTTGACTACCCAAGGTTTCTGCTTAAGGTTAAGTTAATACAACGTACAATTGAAAAAAGTAAGCTCCACGTTTGTTTTTATTTATTATAACGAACTGCGGAGAGTTGTATATGGCTTGCTTTTATAAGGCATAGTACTACTAATGTCGAATCATCATGAACAGGTTACAATCTCTCAGGAATAGCATCGAATAAAAACTCCAGCAGAAAATAGAATGTAAAATAAATATTTTACTGTCTTTATGTATTGCCAACGTCCTAAAAATATCACTACACTTAAGCTCTGACACAACAAACAAACATCTTTAAAAAAAAAAAAAACAAGCAAAGACCACAGCATGTCTGTTCGTTCCGTGTAACGTGCACTCGTAAATTTTCTTTTTTTTACCACATACAGCTATTCGTAACCTAGTTTCAATAGTTCGAGAGCTCGCTACTAAAATATTACTGTTACATAAGTAGAGAGGTAAAGTTGCATCGTAAAATACGAAAGATGGGCTCTAGCTTGTATCGACTGATTTTTATATAAAACACAACACGCAACACGCTACAAATTGATTGTTTACAAGTATATCTGACGACACGTTTGGTGTAGTGGCTACAGCCACTGTAACCAGTAGCTGTAAGTGTAGTCAGCGAAACCAAATGGTCCTGGGTTCGAATCCCGGTAGGGGCAAATGTTTGTATGATGAATATGGACATTTGTACCCGAGTCATGGATGTGTATTTATAATATGTATGTATTTACGAAAAAAAAATTATTTAAGTAGTGTATCAACCATCTGGTATCCATAACACAAGCCTTAAGTGCTTAACTTGGAACTAGATGGTGCTGTGTGCAATGTCAGACGATATTTATTTATTTATATCTAAAATTTTTCGTTCATCAATAATTAAATATATGTCATTTAGAAAGAGTCATGATGCCGACCACTGATATAATTGGGATAAGCAAGAGGATGGGAAGAAATATTTCAATTTAACTTACCTCACTGTTTTCATGAATTATTATTATGTGGAACTTGACTTGAGTTTCCAGCTCTTGAACTATAACTAGTTTCATACTATTTCAAAAACTACAGGGCGTGTAGAAATGGTTGTCATAAATCTCAAGCTTGAATTTTCTGCTTATCTTATAAAATGCAACGATATATGTTAAAAAGTTGCAGGTAACCCAACACGAATAATATATCGGAAAAAGTCGCCACTTATTTTACGCGTTCAACATAACTTTTTTCTCAATTTTATTATAGTCTACGAATGTAATAATGTTCGGCATAAAATTTTATTAAGCATTTTATTTTAATAACGCTTTTCCGTTTTATTGGGAAGTTGAGTAGTAATGCTTTTTATATTGATTTTTAATTACTTTCAAAAAGAGAGTATTTTTTGTTGAAAGTGTGTAAGTCGGTTACTTTTATGGGGTCATTAAGATAAGGGAGTCGGTGCCGTTTTATCTAGGTAGGTGATAAAGCGATCGCTTTAATTGCCTCATGGAGGAAAATATTAGGCAGATATGTACCTACTTATCTTTTTTATCAGCCTGCCACAGTTAATGTAAGGTAGGGCACATTCTCCATAACCTAACGTGTGGGGGCGTTGTGATGAGGCACTTTGACCTGTATATGCATGGCGTACGTATATAAGTAATTCTTGTGATCATTTAGCAACCCTTTACTACACCGGGAGAAGCTTTTTGAATAATTACAACCAACTGGTTGCAAGACTGAGTTTTTTCCATACGTCTGTCAATGAGATTTACTCAAAAATATAAAATTAAATGGATATTGTTGCCTATTTTACTAACACAATAAACTATCTCACACATGGCAATGTTTCCAGAAGACTGTTATAAAACTTCAAACCAATTTGAGATTTCATTAAACATAAGCAAACAAATACAAACAGTAATTATGAATCTATCAACAACAATCCCTATAGTGTTTCCTTCAAACTCCCCTATGAAACACAAATATGACCATTGTATCCTACATTTGTAGGTACACATAGTCTGTTTGATTGTACTAGCTTTTAGCACCGAGCGTGTATCGTAACATTCAATGGCGAACATAACTCAGTGGCTACGCTGTTGAGGTACGCGTAAATAAATGCAGCCTTTATCGTACATGTAAAACTTCAGCCTCAAGGTAGTACGTCGAGGATTTTATACAAACTGACGGTTACGTAACCCTCCTTGCACAGTGTAGTTTATAAGATTGCCAGTGACTCGCCGAGATAAAACTTTGCATTTTAAGAACAACAGAATGTCGAATCTCGATGGAAGTAGGAAGGAAGGATCTTCAATACGGTCGATATATAATAGGTTGTCTCTATTTCTGACCCGTTTTCAATTATTCCGGTCGAAGATTTTTCCGAAGGGTTTGTGGTTCCAGATATTGAAGATAGTGGCGAAATACAAGCCTTTGGCTATTTTCGCCTTACGTTGAATATAGTCTTAAGCGTTAAGCGGTTTTCTTGTCCCCTGACATATTTACCTAAATACATTTTTAAGTGTATGAAAATAGGATTTTCCACGTGCCAATAGGGTTTTACGAATTGTTGAGAATATCGTTAATTTTTACCACATATACTTAATGGGGGTACTTCTTATTATGGTACCGTTGTACCTACACATTAACACATTTACGTTTGACCATTCATTTCTGAGGCATTTTATTCATGAATAAATTACACCTACGAAAGTAATGCAGGCGTCAGTGCAAAACCTATTAATTATATGTAGTTTTTTTTTTTGGTTAAATTGGCTTTATATGTAGTCTGCTTTGGATTGGATTTGGATCAATTATTATGTATTATAACACCAAAGATAAGGTTGAAAAAGTTAAGTTACGCTACGGCCCACAATATAATCCTAACGAACGTGCAGACAATGGCAACAAAAATGATTATCTTCTCGTAAGATTACCTCCTGGTAAAATATAACCCATATTCAAAGCGCTAGTACCTACCTAATTCGCTCATTTACAGACAGATTTTCAGACATTGTAGCTCTTCAGGAGACATGGCTTCTTCCCCATGATATTCCTTTCTTGGGTACCATAAGTTATAAATTTGAATACACGGGTAGGTCGGCTGTTGATACATCTGCGGGGTTACTGATAGGAAGACCATATGGGGGAGTGGCTATCCTCTGGAGAAAGGGCATTTTTAACGATGTTACAATATTAGAGTGCGCTAGCTCGCGTCTCGCTGCTATCAGTGCTACTGTCGGTGATCGCTCGATTATTGTTATCTGTGTTTATATGCCAACAGACTCAACGGACAACTTGCCTTTGTTTGCGGAGGTTCTAGGTGAGATTAGTGCAATTGTTGCGAGTGTAGATATTGAAAGTATTTTCATATTAGGCGATTTTAATGCACATCCACATGAATTGTTTTTTAGGGAATTAATCAATTTCTGTAATGACCAAGCATGGTTGTGTGCTGATATAGAAAAACTGGGCTGCGTGACTGATAGCTACACTTTTGTTAGCGAAGCCCACGGTCAGCTTGGCAGACTATTATAAATATAGGTATAGAAGAAGACGTATATATGTCGGATCACTTGCCATTGTACGTTGTGTGTGACCTGAATATAGTGAGGTCTAAATTAATAGCTCAGAATACGCCGCGCTCTACAGTTATCTGGGGTGAAAGGGATGAATCTCAGATTAAGTGTTACAAGGATTTATGTAATGATAGGTTTCGTAACATTGATTTTCCTCCTGAATTCACAGAGTGTGGCTATGGGTTATGCAGCTCAGTTGAACATAAACACATCCTAGATGACCTATACAGTGAAATTGTAAGTATTTTATGTGATGCTGCAGAGCAAACATGTGTGGTAAGAGGGTGCAGACCAAGGAGAGTCAAAGTGGTGTGTGGATGGAACAGTCATGTTCGTGACGCTCACCGTGAGGCCAGGCTTAAATTCAAAGAATGGGTTAGACAAAAGAGACCAAATAGTGGAGTAGTTTTTGATGAGATGTGTGTGACCCGTAAAATCTTCAAGGGTCGCCTGAAATGGTGCCAAAAAAACGAAGAGCAGGTCAAAATGGATAACATAGCAAAGCAAAGAGCCACGAAAAATTTTAGTAAATTTTGGAAGTCGACACGTAAGTTGGATACTGGGCCTGGTCTACCGGCGAGCGTAGGAGGGGCCAATGATCCGATGGGAATTGCAGATATGTTTATGAAACATTTCAAAGTGCAATCTCCACTGGGCCCGTCCGTTGAAGTGTCTGATGCTGAGTCTGACGGTGGGGGGGCGGAGCCACTCACTCTTTTCTCGGCTAAACAAGTCAGATCCGTCATTCAAGGCATGAACAGAGGTAAATCGCCCGGCCACGACGGACTCAGCATCGAGCATTTCAAATATGCGGGAGTTCACCTGCCGAGGGTCCTGTCCTTGTTTTACAGAATGTGCATCAGTCACTCTCATTTACCTGCTGAGCTGATGCAAACTATTGTAGTACCTATAGTAAAAAACAGGACAGGGGATATCTCGGATAAGGGAAACTACCGTCCCATCTCCCTTGCAACCACAGCGGCTAAAATATTGGACAGTATTCTTGATTCGTGCCTGAAAAAGCATTTGTATTTGCACGATGCACAGTTTGGTTTCCAACCTAAGCTTTCAACCGAGAGTGCTGTGCTGAGTTTGAAGAATACTGTCCAGTATTACACAGACCGAAAAACGCCAGTGTATGCCTGTTTCCTGGATCTCTCCAGGGCCTTCGACCTGGTGTCATATGATGTGCTCTGGAGAAAACTGGGTGACAGGAATGTACCGGCACCAGTGCTTAAGCTCATGCAGTATTGGTATGCGAACCAAACCAATTATGTAAAGTGGGCCGGAACGTTCTCGGAGTCATATGGGTTGGAGTGCGGTGTGAGGCAGGGGGGGTTGACCTCTCCACGGCTCTTCAACCTTTATGTTAATGATCTCATAGTGGAGCTCAGCAGTATGCGTGTCGGATGCCGGGTTGGTGGTGTTAGTATAAACAGCATCAGCTACGCAGACGACATGGTGCTGCTGGGCCCGACTGCGGGATCTATCGGAGAAATGCTGAAGGTTTGCGAAAAATATGCTGCCTTGCACGGCCTTATGTACAATGTCCGTAAATGCGAATACATGGTCTTCAAGGCCGCCGGTAAGTGCCCTAATCATGAACCTAGCTTTATTCTGAATGGTATGAGCATAAATAAAGTCTACCAATTTAAGTACTTAGGGCACATACTTACCGACGACCTTAAAGATGATGTAGACATTGAAAGGGAACGTAGGGCACTAGCGGTCCGAGGTAACATGCTGGCCCGTTGATTCTCGCGTTGTGCGGACCAAGTCAAAATCACCTTGTTCAAGGCGTTTTGTCAAGGTCTGTACGCGGGGAGTCTGTGGGTCAGCTGTACCAAAAGGTCGTTAGATGTCTTACGCGTTCAGTACAACAATGTTTTTAGGATGTTGTTGGGACTGTCCCGTTTCTGTAGCGCATCGGAGATGTTCGCTCAGAATCGAACTGACGGCTTCCATGCAGTAATTCGTAAAAAAGTCGCATCACTGATGCGTAGAACGCGGGGCAGTGACAATAGCATCCTGAAAATAGTTGTGGAGAGTCCTTACTCCCCGATTCTGAGGCACTATGTGGGGATAATGGTCAACTTATCTAGATTTGTCGTGAGTAAATGTCTTAAATGTTTCAGACATAAGGCTCAGAACGTACAGCCTATAATGGGTCAACTACCTAACTCTAGAACAAATCTTGAGTTTCCTTTTTTTAATAGTTATGTTGACTATGCTGGGCCAGTATTGGTGGCCAATCGTAAAGGCCGAGGATGCAAACTTACAAAATCCTATATGTGCATCTTTGTTTGCTCGGCAGTGAAAGCCGTACATTTGGAGCTCGTCACCGACCTCACCACTGAGGCCTACATGGCCGCTCTAAATCGTTTCATGGCGCGTCGTGGCAAGCCTCGAAGCATCACGACCGATAACGGGACTAACTTTGTAGGCGCATCAAACGAGATGTATAGGTTCTTGCAATCATCAAATGTTGCATCTGAAATGGCGCAGCAAGGTATCGAATTTATTTTCACGCCTGCATACAGCCCTCATTTTAATTCATTGGCTGAAGCTGCTGTAAAATCATGTAAGCATCATTTAAAACGGTTACTGCATCTTACTCATTTCACTTTCGAAGAGATAGCCACCTGTCTCACTCACATAGAGGCGGTTCTTAACTCACGCCCTCTTACTCCTCTTTCTGCAGATCCTAACGATTTTTCGGCACTCACTCCCTTCCACTTCCTAATTGGACGGCCATTTTTATCAGTACCACATCCTCAGGTGACTGAAGCCAACATCACGCGGTTGGATCGCTGGAAGAGAATCCAGCACATCAGGCAGCATTTCTGGCGACGGTTCCATAATGAGTACACTTCTCTGCTGCAGGCAAAATCCAAGTGGTTTCATTCCAGAGGTGAAGTGAAGCCGGGGTCCTTAGTCCTGATAAAGGACAAAACAACGCCACCTCTGCTCTGGTCCCTGGGCCGGGTCACGAAGACCTATCCCGGCGTCGACGGAGTCACGAGAGTGGCCGAACTGAAGACGAAGCGGGGCACCATTCGTCGTGCCTTCAACTGCATCTGCCCCCTTCCAGTCGAAAATTGAAGACTTCCCTTCAACCCGGGGAATATGTCGGCGCATCACATATGCACGTGATTGACCGAGGGGACGGCGCGGGGCGTCGGGGTACCGAACCCGGTATGCGACGGCCGCTACGCGCCCTTCACTCCACTCAGCTCACAGACGCGCTCGACCACGGGCATTTCATTGTTTCTTTTAGTTAATAATGTAAATTATGGTATTACACCTATTTTAATACAGTCCACTACTTATTTTATTATAAAGTCCCGATCGAGCCCATTCAGGTAGCTTATTCCTCACTTTGTCGTTCTCTGCACATTCTGCCTCAGACACCTACTTTGTTGTTTGTTTCTTGGCTGTTTACTACTAACACTAGTTATAAGATATTTTTACTAACAAAATGGACTATATTGTTGTCCGAATCTAATATATAATAATAATAATAATAATAATATATGCAGGTTCCTCAAGGCTACAAGAGAGACATACCAGCATTTTATCGTGAAGAAATATGTAGTGCCCCTGGGATCGTGTGGAAATAATTCATGCGAACGGAGCTAAACCACTTAGGCATTCATCATTCACGGCTGTGTTTATCCTTAGATGATTTTTCTTTTACGGAATTATGTGCCATAATAAGTAATAAAATGAGTACAGACAGGGAAATTAATTGTTAAACAAATTGACACCCAAGGTTAATTTGCCGTGTTATAGCCAATTCATAAAATGTCAAAGAATTACAGTTATGACTTGAGTATAATTTAACAATTAAGTTCCCTGACTTTTTAGTTTTTGAAAGAATTTGTTAACATTAATAAATAAAAGCTGTTTGATGTTTTTCCACTGAAATGGCCTCATCTCATTTGATACAAAATCAAATCAAATCAAAATCATTTATTTGCATAAACAAGGTACAGAATGCTGCTAAAATGTACAAAATTGTTCTCTTATTGTTAGGAAGCGCAGCAATCTAAGTCGTAAATGTATAACGACCAGCGAGGAAAATACCATGACGCACGAACATGTACACACAATCTAAGGAATCGTAGCAACTTAGTAATAACTAAGTTGCTACGATTCCTAAGATTGTATGCAACGCTAACTAACTAATAAGTTAGTTAGCGTTTCAAGTTAGTTATTAGTGTTTTCACGATTATAGTTTTTACTCCCCATTTTGTTATTAATTTCAACGTCCTTTCCACCTTTGCGCCTGCATATCTTACAAATTTGTTTCTTCGAGCCGGAACGGTTTGAACATACCAGTTAAGTGAAATAAGCATTGTTACGACCAGAAGCAAGCTTCGCAAAATGGAAGAAAACCTGAACAAGCGGCGAGAATTGGAAGCCAATTCTGGGGTGCCGTCAGAAATGGCACCAGGTTCACCTTCCATCGCATCTACAACGTCCTCGGTTCCTGTACCTGTGATCCCACTGGCGGGAGGTCGTGTTATCGACCACAAAATAAGCGTCACACCTGTGAGATCGGATAAATTACGGTCTGCATGATCCAGAAAAAGCCACGTTTCCTCGAAGAGCGGACAGAGAAGCGCCGATTATCTTCGTAGGAGGGTAGAGTACGAGGCTGAGAGAGAGTTAGTGCGCCTGAAGGAAAACCTAGCCAAGAAGAAGCTAGTAGCCGATCTCGCAGAAATTGACGCTGCTGAGGAAGACGTCAGTTCCGACGAAGAGGGCACGACGCGTCGCATCGAAGAATGGGTTACAGACAAGACGCCCGTCGCCCCTAGTGAACCACCCGCTGTGCCTCGCGATTTATCACCGCGACAAATATCCGCGCCGTAAGTATTAGTGCCGCCGCCCGTCCATATACCTGCGCCCCAACAACAGTGTGCGCTCGCGTCCGTTCAGTTCCGCGAACCCACGTACCTTATGAACACTACGCCCGTAACGTCGGCTAGTGCACCGCGAGTGCCGCCAAGAGAAGTGCCTCAGTAGGAAAACACGTTCGCTGACCACACGGAAAAGAGCTGGTCGCGTGACAGGAAGATAGACCATTTGGCAGACGCCATATCTAACCTAGCACGTCCGCGGCCGGTGCCCAGGTAAGCCTAAGAGTTGCCATATTTCAATGGTGACCCGGCGGAATGGCTGTCGTACAAGAACATGTACGACGATACTGCGGAATTATACAACTTTAAACCGCATGAAAACCTAGCGCGCTTGAAAACATCGCTCCAGTGAGACGCCAAGTCAGCGGTGGAAGACCTGTTACGCGTATCAACGAATCCTGTGGACATCATGAAGATTCTAGACGAAGAGTTCGGTCGCCCTAATCTAGTGTTAGAGTTTACCCTAAAGAGATTACCTAAGGTTACCGAGAGTGGTCGCGAACTTAGAAAGTTCTCAACTACAATGAGAAATTGTGCGTCGCTCCTGAAAAGTATAGGTGCAAATGGATACCTAAATAACCCACAGCTGGTAAGTGAAATTTTGAATAAGCTTACCCCTGTACAACGTGCTAGTTATAGTGAATTTGCAATGGGCATGGCAGCGAACTAGGGCATAGATATGCGAATGTCACCGAACCTGGAAATACTTGCAGAGTTCAAGTCACTTAGCCCGTGCCACGTCATATTATGTACACATGGACATGGGCACGCCCGCAATGCCGACTAACATTTGAAGCCTCGTGGGAAAGTACAGGTGATCAAACAGACGAGAAATATACAACGCTTGCATTTACATTCAGATAGAGAACCATAGACCATAGAAGTAGAAAAATTCACGTTGTGTGGGAAGCAGCATAAGCTACCAAAATGCGAAAGGTTCACTGGGTTGAGTACCGATGAGCGATGGCAACATATCAAACAACATAAGTTGAGTTTTTAGTGTATAATAAACAAACATCCGAAGAACTTCTGTCGTGCAAGTAGGTGCGCGTCGTGTAATTACGCGCACCACATATTGTTACATGCCGACAAGAAGGCCGAGAGCGTCACTACTACTGACTACACCGGGAAGGCTTTATTAAAAATAATGCTAATGTGCGTAACCGTTAACGGTGTAAACGGCCATTGTTACGCCTTATTGGATGACTGGGCCACCATTTCATTGATAGACGACTCGTTGGCAGGAAACGCCAAAGGAAGCCTGTACCACTAGTGCCACGGAGTGCACGTGGGCAGGAAATAATAGACGAAACCTCACGCGTGATAAGCGTATCAGTACGCGGGTCAAGTGGACAAACGCATAATGTTAAGTGTCGTACTATAAAAAGTCTAGAATTGCCCGCGTAGACAGTGCCCGCCGCAGTGATGATGGAGCACGCCCACATTCGCCACTTGGGTTGCGAGGAGATGAGGGGAGCCAAGCCGCTGCTACTGCTGAAGCAGGAAAACTGGGAGTTGTTGGTCAGCCAGAAAATTTTCCGAGAGAAGTCAGGTAAGCCGGTTGCCTCTTTGACCTGTTTAGGGTGGCTAGTGCACGGGCCTGTAGGAAAAATATTCACTAGTGGCGAATCCATGAATTGTGTGGTAGAGTCAAACATTGAATTATATAAGCTAGTCAAAGATCAATTTGAATTTGAGGATATTGGAATCACAGAGGTGCCTCGAACGCACAAAGATATAGAAAGAGCTAACGCTATTCTAGATTCCACCAGCCGTCAGACCGAGAGTGGCGCTTGGGAAGTAGGTCTGTTGTGGCGTTGGGATGACTCTCAGTTGCCCGACAATTATAGACACGCGCGCCAACGGTTGGCGGGGATTGAGCGTCGCGTCGCTTAGGGTGAGACGCCGCGTACGCTAAGGCCTCTACGGCTCAAATAGACAGGCTGTATGCAGAGGGATACGCGAGTAAACTAGAGGGCGGGGTCGAACATGACCCGGTGTGGTATTTACCCCATTTCGGAGTACAGAATCCCAACAAACCGGCTAAGTTAAGACTAGTGTTCGACGCCGCAGCAAGCTATAACGGAACAGCGCTAAACGACAATTTGTTGACCGGGCCTGACTCTCTATTAGGCGTATTATTCAAATTTAGAATAGGGCCTATCGCGTACACCGGGGATATAGCAGACATGTTTTTTCGCGTGAAAGTTAGAGAGGAGGATTGGGGGCACAGATGTTTCTTTGGAACGCGGCCGGTAGTAAGGTGCCTGAGGTGTACGTCATGAATTCAATGATATTCGGTGCCGTATCGTCGCCAAGTCGGCCAGTAGCCTTTTTTTTTATGTTGAACAAGAACGCGGCACAATATAAAAAATTATATCCCGAAGCGGTACCGGCCATATACGAAAAGCATGATATGGACGATTACATTGACAGTGCGTGGTCAGTCGCGCAATCCGGTCGTTTATTGGTGGAGGTCACCAACTCTCAAGAGCTACGTGTAAAGCTAAGGGTAGAAATGCCGGACCGGGTATCATTAGATAAAAGTGTTGGTACGACAGAGCGTACATTAGGTATGATTTGGTTGCCGAATACGGAGCAATTAGCGTTCAACCTATCTTTTAAACGGCTACCTAAGGACATAGTAGAGGGAAAAATGGTACCGACAAAACCGAAGTTCCTCCGATTTATTATGTCTATTTTTGACCCGCTGGGTTTCCTATACCCGTGTGTCATACAACTGTGCATCGATATGAAACGGATATGGCACACAGGGATCAGGGAAATATGGTTTGAGTGGCTATACAATCTGCAGCACCTCACTGAGTTGACCATACCTCGGTGGTACGGCCTAAAGCCGGAGGGATTGGAACTTCATGTGTTCAGTAACGCGAGCGAGTCCACTTACGCCACAGTAGCTTACATAGCAGGGGTGAATTCGGAAGGCATTGGGGAAGGCCAAAGTAGCGCCATAGAAGGTAGTTTCCGTTCCACGACTGGAATTATAGGCAACTAAGTTGTGTAAGTGCACGCCGTGGCAACACAGGCTATGCCACTGCTACGGTACGAGCGACTACCCACATGGACGCGTGGCTTGTATGTTGTGGCGCATCTGCTTATTTTTGCAGATCATTGCCATAAACTGCGTCAGAATTTCGCCGTGACCGCAGAGGACCTCCACGAGGCAGAGTTGCGCCTGTAGCGCCCAGCGCAAACAGAGAGCTACGTAGCGGACATCATGGCACTACGGGAAGCTCGTCCGCTGCCCACCGACAGCAAGCTACGACCACTGGACCCAATGCTGTTCGAGGATGGGCTTTTGAGAGTACGCGGCAGGCTAGGCGGCTGCAGCGAGCTCAGCTTCGGAGAGCGCCTCATAGCGCGCCGCGGGCGACCCGCTGACATGTACTCAGATCGCGGCACCAAATTCGTCGGAGCGCACGCCGAGTTGCGCGCTGCTCTTCACGACATGGACCATGCTCCGTGTGCGCACGGGCACGCCGCCGACATCAACTACCGCCGCATGCGGAGGAGGGTGAACGCGCTGGCCGACCTCTTTCGGAGGCGTTGGCTGCGCGAGTACCTCCCCACGCTCCAACGTCGTAACATGTGGTCAAAGGATGTGCCAAACGTAAAAGTGGGTGACGTGGTAGTGATAATAAACCTATGTAAACCACTTAACCAATGGACCAAAGGGATCATTAAGTATGTGTATCCCGGGGCAGACTGTAATTAGAGTAGTAGGTATAAGAACAATAATGGGGTCCTGCGTCGGCCCGTTGTAATGATTGTTGTGCTTCCTACCGAAGGTAGTATAGTCGGTTGAACCCTCTTACTGGGGGTGGGATTGTTAGGAAGCGCAGCAATCTAAGTCGTAAATGTTAAACGGCAAGCGAGGAAAATCCCATGACGCACGAACATGTACACACAATGCTAAGAAACGTAACATATTCTAAAGACTTCCATCGAGGAAGATTCTGTGACGCACGAACACGTAAACACATTTGGACCCGCCCAAAAATGTAGACCGTAGTAATTGGGTGACAGCTGAGATTTTGATTTTGTTACTAATAGCCTCACCTGTATTCTAATAAAAATCTATATAAGAAGATCCAAAATCCTATTCAATATCGTCCAACAGGTTCACCGCATCATCGAACACGTAAGCGTTGGTTTCCAACGTGGGTTCATGACGGGTGCTGTGTTCTTCGACATAGCGAAAGCGTTCAACAAAGTCTGGCACAATGGCTTATTATACAATAAGCTTTACCAACTCGGTGTGCCAGACCGTCTCGTACTCATCCTGCGAGACTTTCTGGCTAACCGAACCTTTCGTTATCGTATCGAAGGGGCGCTTTCCTCCCCCCACCCTATCCGCGCAGGAGTCCCTCAGGGCTCTGTGCTAGCTCCCCTCATGTTCACCCTATTTACCAGTGACATCCCGAAATGTAAAAATGCGCAGTTGGCTCTGTTCGCAGACGATACGGCCATTTATTACACTGGGCTCGTCCCCGACTCGATATCTCGCACTCTCCAAACCGCAATCAACAAGCTTAGCGCATGGTTCAGAAAGTGGAGAATCGAAGTTAACCCCGACAAGAGTCAAGCGGTTCTCTTCTTGAAACCGCGTGTCAAACGCAGACATGACGACGCCCGATCGATCAAGATGTTTGGCAAGCCGATCCCTTGGGAGAAGCATGCCAAATATCTGGGTGTGACTTTGGACAGACGTCTCTCCTTCTCAGAGCACATAAAGGTGGTTCGTTCGCGAGCCGCCTCTGCTCTGGGTAGACTACATTCCATCTTAAATGCACGCAGTAAATTGTCACTCAGGTGCAAACTGCGCATTTATACGGCATGCATCCGACCTATCATGACATACGCCTGTGCTGTTTTCGCACAGGCCCACCCCCGGCACATCCACAGGATGCAGTCCCTACAGAACCGTTTTCTACGTAAAATCACGGGTTCCCCCTGGAACGTTCGTAACATCAACTAACATTTAGATTTGAAAATCCCCACCATTCAACAATTCATAAAACGCGCTTGCTAGCGTTTCTTCGATACCACTGGCAGCCATCGCAACCCTCTGGTTGTGAAGGCCGCCAGTTATGTTCCCTGTAGAATCAGTAGAATCCGCCGTCCAAGGCACGCACTGACCGACCCTGACGACCCCAGCACCCTCCTCCAGGAAAGCAGTAGGGCCACCAGTACAGTATACACACACAGACACAAATCGAAGTTCCGACCTCGCCGCCGAGGTCCTTCGCGTCCGCGTCCGCGTTCCTCCCCGATAAATTCCTCTTCCCCTCCCTTGATCGGATCCACAGAGCCAGCTGGTGGCGTAGCTGAGCCAGTAGTTTTAAACCCCCTTAATAATAATGAATCCATTCAGATCCAGCCTGTCCCCAACTTGCTGTCCCCCCCCCAGCGACGCCCTAAGCCGAGGTTCGTACCCCACAGGGGGTGCCCTTAGGTGATGGTCGCTTAGTTTATAATTAATATTATGCCCCTGGCTGGAGGCTTTGAGTTAGCTCGAAGGCACCACAGGATTGACCGGTTAAGCAGTCACGGCCTCTCAAGGCCAACTGCGAGATGCCATACAAAAAAAAAAAAAACTATTCTATATGTAAACAGTATCAAAAATGTCCCCAGTGCCCAGAGTGTTCACACAGTTCCAAACAAATGTAATCTAGTATAACTCCAGACATGGAGAAGTAAGTCACAGTCAAAGCATCGTCAGCAGTGTTCTATGTCATACGTCGTCGTATACGTCGTACTACGTCTATAAGTTTAGCGTTTCAAGTTAGTTATTAGTGTTTTCACGATTATAGTTTTTATTCCCTATTTTGTTATTAATTTCAACGTCCTTTCCACCTTTGCGCCTGCATATCTTACACTTATTCTGCCTTTAATTTCGGCGTGCAAATATAAAATAAAGTTGAGTACAGTTATTTAAATTAATAATTGATCATAATCATGCAGTCATTCAACAGATAATCCCATTGAAATTGTGTTATTGAATTAAATAAATGTCAATCTAATGATGAAACAATAATAAAAATAATAATCATAAATGTCAATAATGGGAGAGATTACATGATTTGATAAACATGCTTGCTTACTGAGTGTTGGTGGTTTCAAATTATTAAGTTCATGGTTTATTGGTATGTTTATCTGCATAAGTGTCTATAAAATAACTCCATTAATAGACAGGTAACATTGAACAACTTTTAATTGGTACTTGCCAGGTTTTGAACTCTCAACACAAGTAGGTACACGAAATTGGCTGACTAAAACATGAAGTTAATATTACATTATTTATTTGAACAGATTGAGTACCAAAAAATAGATGCCCACGCAACCCGAAACCACGGTAAAAAGTGGTGCGCACATAAATTTATTTGGAACAAAACTGTACTCGTTTATTTCACAGCAAACTAAAGGAAATTGTTCGATAAAGATTTTTTACGCGTCATAAAAATGGGTTTCCCCTCTCGATTTATGTTTGAACCTGTTTTTGTCCTTGGAGCCGGTTGCGTGTATGAATTATTTTCGTGTTATTCTATAAGTTTTATTATAAACTTTGTGATAAATAAATGTACATTTTGTTTATTGTTGCCAAGTTTTATTTATTTGTCGGAATTAATACAGCGAAGTCTCAATGCAATTGTTGGTATCATTTTGTTTGGTGCAGTTATCGCTTTTGCACGTTGATATTTCATAAACCACTTTTAACTGAAAACCCGTTAATTTAAATTATAAAGGCTCTGATAATAATTAGTCCTCCAGACCGTATTCCGGCCATGGCGGTCAATCTCAACGGAGACTAGCCTTCGGCGCGGGAGATATTATAGTGCACAAGTGTGTGCGCAGACACAGATGTACTCTATCTTCCTTCACTTACATAACTCGATGGGACGGCAATCCGACACGACCGGAGAGAGATCAGGCGCAGGACCAACGGCTTAACGTGCTTTCCCAGGCACGGGGGTATCCACCGCCTGGAAGTTGTCGGTGGATACCCCCGTGCCTTTTAAACTCCGGAGTTTTTACATTAGGAATTTCTCAGTAAAGGCTAGTGAGAATCTATAGGTCGTAACTATACATTACGCAATCACAATTTGCTGACGTCATTGCTCAGAGTATCGAAGATCTTAAACGCTTTCAACTAAACTCGAGCCCGTAAAGCAAGGAAATTAGTGTGCCTAATTAATCACTGGGAATTACTTGAGCGTGTCTGTGTCAGTACGTGTCAATTCCCTAACTTTGAGCGGTAGGATCAACAGCGCCTGACACTTTAGTCGGCAAACAGTCTCCAGCTTCCTAATTTACTATTCGTCACTCATAGGACTTATTTAGTTAAACTTAATTGCTTAATCTTGCCTACCTTTTAAACTGAAAGTTTGAGGAAAATGTTAGTTAATTAATTAAACTTTAAGGTTCAAAATTAGGAAGCACCAACTTACTTCAAATGGCTCGCTTTTTGAGATTTAATGAGTTGGTCTAATGACTGAAGATTAATTGGTCTAATGTCTTTGATAATTTTTGAATCTTCGTTGTCAATGGTATAATCATTTAATCCCTTTTTGTATTAAACGACCAAAAGACGAATCAATTTCTATGGCATCAGGCTTTAACCGATAAAAGTAAAATTACTTCGATTCGGCAGCAACTTCATAGATACCTAATAACTTTTCAACTATAAGCGTATGACGACATGGTAAAAGATTGATCAAAATGAAAGAATCCAATATATTCATGTTTGACAATCAAAGCTTATAAATATTTACCCAGTATTCAATCTGTCGAGTAAAGAAGAAAAATAATATCCTACAATATTTCTCTTTAATCTAAACACATGAAATATGAGACCTGAATAAATTAATCCTTCACAAAAACCGTTCAAATCATATAGAAAAAATAAACCGTTAAAAAAGTAGACCGATACGGGTTAAATAGAATATATTTCTTTTCAAATATTCCACTACAGTAATGGATTTAGATAGATTTGGTTTTTGTTTAACGAGATCAAACGAAATTGGAAAATGGGTTGTATGAGTAGTTAATATTTATTTGAAGACGGAAAGCAACAATTATTGTAAAGTGTGTAAAAGTGTTTGTATAAACCTACTTACACAAATAAAATCGTTTATCATTTATTAATATTTGTGGATAAAAGCTAAAATGTAATTCCCACAAAGAAAGAGTGAGAAAAACATCTCAGTAAGCACTCCAACCTGATCCTATAAACGAAAAGCAGCGTCAGGCCACAGATACGATAATATTCCGGTGACAGATCGGCGACTTATCTCGCCGTTACCCTCTCGTCCCCAATTTTACGACTCACACGTGATGATAAACTGCCGACACATGTTTATTCATCCCCCGATTAACATACAATTTTGGAGGAAAGACAAAAATCTGCTCTAATCGTTTCTGGGAAAGGAAATGCTGGCTAGCAAATAGATTGTCCGGAAGGAGGTTGGGACGTTAGATTAAATGGTTATTTTTTATGTCAATTTGGTATTATTTAATGGCTTTCTATGTGGGTATTAGTTAATAAATCATGGTGCTGGCTAATGGCCAACAATGATAAGAAAGTGTGTAACCATTGCTTATTACAAACCTTAGGTTATATTCACCAATTTTTGAGCCAATCAAAACATTGCGCCCACGACCCAGAGGGAATAATTAAAAGTCATAACAAAACGTAGCTCCTGAAATACAGGTACTCTAACCTAACTCTGTAGCCAAGGTCTCACACGATTCTGTAACCGGTTTTTATGGCAATAAAGAATGTATTTATTATTTAAAGTGCAGTGTTAATGCTTGGTTACTAATGAACCTAAAATTACAATTAGAATAACTGCCGTCTGTTGTAGCGGTATCTACATCGCCATACGCGAACTACGTCACACTGACGTCACGCAAAAACCTGCATCGCGCAAACAGAGTTTACCGCACAACTAGCATAGATACAACGTCCCGACATCAATCGTCGGGCAGTTGCCCACCAGACAAGACACCCATCTGGTCGGAGGATCCTCCCTTTTCTATGGAGATATGAGTGAACTTTACACCCTGTTCCTCGTACCTCTATACTGTAACCAACGTTTTGAGTTATGACCATGCTGCTGTAACAAACTCAGTACTTAGGTGATCGTAACAGTAACAAGCAGTCCTCTACATAGTATTCCCCCGAATTTGGGTCAACACCCAGAATACTATAACATCGAGTCCTTCTCGCAAAAGGTCAAGTTTCCCCAATCAATTCCTCCCAAACGGTTCGCCTACAAAATTAATTAAACTTTTCACTCCAAGCTTCGCAAATTATTTTTATCTCGTCATTGGATGGTGTTATCGAAAACAAACGGTGCTCAGATAAGCCTGGTGACAGTAACAAGCAGCCCTAATTTAACTTAAGCGCATCTTTAGGAGTACCCGACAATCGGGGAGGAATCCCAATGAGGGACCTCTGAGGATTATATTACGAACGTGAAATATTTCCCTTCGTAATAAAATGTCCTCAACGAAAATGGTCCTAATAGCAAAACGCTCTATAATCAAAACGGCACTTTAGCAAAATATCCTATCAGCAAACCGTCCTACGAGCAGTTAGTCCTATTAGCAAAACGTCCTATTTGTAAAGTACAGTTATTCTGAAAAATCACTATCGGTTTTTATCCTCATGTGTCATTAGAGGATTTATTTGAAAGGCAGACCATAGGAAAACCTTCATACGAAAAATTCAAGTTTCACAATTTCAAAAATAGTTGTTTCTTATTTCGGTACGTATTCAGGATAGGTACCGTGTTTGTGTTCTGGCATAACTTTCACAAATATGCACAGATTACATTTATTTGTTTTTTGTTTGAAAGGGTAGGTACTATCCGTTTTATTTTAATGTTTGTCCTATTTATATAAGTATTGATGCTTGTGCAAGAATCCAATAAGTTAGACATGTCTTTCCGCATTGTGTTTGAGGTTAGAACTACCCAAATTTCTATGGAGTAGAAGGCTTTCTTGTAATCCAGAAATGCCACGCCCGACGCCTGATTGCACTCTTCGGTCTTCTGCAAAACTTACTGAACAGTATGGTATGGGCTACGGTTGTAAAGCCTTTTCGAAAACCGGCTTGTTCTGATGGCTGGTACTCGGCGAGTCGGTTCGTAACGACTCTCGTGAACAGTTGATATCACATGATCTGTGGTTGGTATGGTGGGCGATGGCCAATACAAACTTCGCATCTTCTTCTTCTTTTCGTTTCGATATACAAGGTGTTGTTTTGCACCCTCGTCAAATTCGAGGAGGTAACTATGCTAATGATTCTCGACACGAATCAATAATAAAATAGGTAGGTATTTATTTTGAAATTTTGTAATTTTCGGAAATCGGCATGTGTAGGGTCCGTGTGATACCGCCCTGTAACTGCGCTGTAACTGTAACGCATGCACACAGCGACATAGTCGTACGACACTGCCTACCGTATACGCAACGGGGCGATTCTGTTCTTTGAAAGTAGAGTATTCTGAAATACTGTCAAACTTAAATATCTAAAAAAAACAAGTATGTATTAATGATTGAGCAGGATCGTAATTTTATTTGATTATTTATGTCTTTCATAACAGCCTCCTGAAATTTGAAGAAGATGCAAAACGACACGTTTTACCTATATCAATGTTGCTTATAATGTTTGGGCCCAGTGGTCAAGGGTGCAGGTGAACGGAAAGTTGCGTCGCGCTAAATTCGCGGTGGCGGAGGTAGCGTTTGAAATGCTTAGAGGCCAGACTAACCTGACCTTCCTTTATAATCTTTGGAGACAGAGAATGGAACAATGTGTGGCAGCTAATTAGCAAATGTTGCTGTAGTTGCTTGTCAATATCTATGCCTTACAAAGACATATTCGTGTCGTGTAGTACCTATCGTACCTATTTTTTGAGCTGCATCACGCAAAAGAAAATACATATTTAAGATCGGTTTTTTCTTTTTTAAATTTTATTTTCTTTTAATATTTAGTATCTCGAACAGTGGGGTAATTGCATAACACACTAACAGCAGGAATGCCATTTATTTTGACAGTTCAACAACATTCATTGCGTTATATATGTGGTTGAGCAGGCACTATTTTAGAACATTTAAAGCAATGGATTAGTAATATCCTTCAAAATGATTGACGATTGAATGATTCTGATTTATCTATCGTGTGTTACGCAATTAGGGTGCAGAAGATAAAAATATTGATTTCTTTTAAAAAAGCTCATATTTATGTGTGGTGAGACTAGCATTCCCGTTCTTTGGTTTTTAGGACGATTTGGTAATAGGATAGGTGTCGTTGTGTTATTAGGTCGTTTTAATATTAGGGCCATCTGCGTTTAGGACTTTAGGACTTTTTGATACTGAGGAAAATATTTTTACTTGTAGGTGCTATGATAATATGGGTTTGTACATTTGGGATTTACAAAACGACGATTGAATAAAGCAATTGTTCCTTGGCCACCAAGGAGCCATGTGTAAAGACTTCTTGTAAATTCAAAAGATGGATTGGTCAAATAAAATAATCTTCGACTTGTACTTGGAACAGGCTGTTTATAGGCTGCCATGCGTCACACACCACAGGCGGCAAAAATCTCCGATTTGGTTCAAATTTCACGAGGGAAACTATCCCCTAATGGAAATATTTGCGTTTTTGTTTTTATTATTTATTTCTGCTTGAGTATAGTTTTAAATATTGACATGTGTTAGCTGACATATGGTAAATAATTTTAATATATTTGTGTTTTGTAATGTTAATTACTTATTACTATAATATATAATCCAGTTCTTTTAACTGAACAGACAGCAGTGCTGCTGGGGAGTTTGTTCCGCCACTTCTTCTTCCCAGCTAAAGCACTAAGAAGTGGTGAAGGGCGGGCGTTTTGGGGGGACTGTCTTATGTGATTTTGACGTTCAAAAAGTGCTGATTCTCAGCCCAGTTTGAATAAATAACTTTTGATTTTGATTGATTTTGAATGTATCGAATTTACGGGACACTATAGAAAGAACTCATCTATCGAATAAAAACTTTCTTGTAACAACCACTTCCGCAGCGTAACACAAAACTTGTTGAAGGGCAATACTGGAGTACTGAGTTGATCGAAAATGAATACCTGAGGGGCAATTCTCGTACTTAAAAAACGTTCAAATTCAAGCCGCAATCTCATCTCAGCGACAATTAATGTCAAAAACTTGTCAAAAATGGATGTAAATTGATTGTGTTTTTGACAGATTGAGACTGAGATCAGACTGTGAACGTTCTTAACATTACGGGAATTACCCCTCTGAACTTCCACCAAACTCAGTCGTAATAATTATGGATAATGCTGCTTATTGTGTGCAAGCAGAGAAGAAACCGACTATGTCCAGTTTGAAAATTAATATACAGAACTGGTTGCGAAATCATAACGTGCCATTTTCTCCCACAATGATCAAACCAGAACTCTTGAGGTTTATTAATACGAGTCAATCAGAAAAAATATATATTGATGAACTTCTTAAAGCTGCAGATGACTGTTCTAAGGCTACCTCCATAAAATCCAGACCTCAACCCGATCGAGCTTATGTGGGCAAATATTAAAAATTGCCTGGCCAGAGATCACATTAATGCAACATTGGACGAAATTAAACAATACTAACAAGGTTATTGTCTGAATTCTCTGTCGAAAAATGCTAGAATTGATGAAATGAACAAGAATACCGGAATCATGATATTAGATTTGATGCTGTGATGGACGAAATCATTATAAACTTACATGATGATTCAGGCTCAAATTCAGAAAGTTCCGAATCAAGTGATTTAGACAATATGTCAGAATAATTTAATGTAATTTGTTTTTGGTTTAAATAATAAATAAATAATAATAAATATCGTCTGACATTGCACACAGCACCATCTAGTTCCAAGTTAAGCACTTGAGGCTTGTGTTATGGATACCAGATGTTTGATATACTACTTAAATACACTTTTTTTCGTAAATACATACATATTATAAATATACATCCATGACTCGGGTACAAATGTCCATATTCATCATACAAACATTTGCCCCTACCGGGATTCGAACCCAGGACCATCGTTTGGTTTCGCTGACTACACTTAGCCACTGTAGCCACTACACCAAACGTGTCGTCGTGTCGTCGCAGGTGTCAAGGCTCTGTTCTAGCTCCCCTCATATTCACCCTATTCACCAGTGATATTCCCAAGAGTAAAAATGCGCAGTTGGCTTTGTTCGTAGACGATACGGCCATTTATTACACTGGGCTCCTCCCAGACCCGATATCTCGTACTCTCCAAACTGCAGTCCACTAGCTGGTTTAGAAAGTGGGGAATCGAAGTCAACCCCGACAAGAGTCAAGCGGTTCTTTTCTCGAAACCGCGACTCAAACTCAGACTTGACGACCCCCTACCGATCAAGATGTTCAGCAAGCCGATCCTTGGGAAAAGCAAGCCAAATATCTGGGGGTGACTTCGGACAGACATCTCTCCTTCTCAGAACACATAAAGGTGCTTCGTTCACGAGCCGCATTTGCTCTGGGTAGACTACATTGCGTTTTAAATGCACGTAGCAAATTGTCACTCTGGTGCAAACTACGCATTTAAACGGCATGCATCCGCCCGATCATGACATGGCGTGTTTTCGCACAGGCACACCCCCGACATGTTCATAGGATGCAGACCCTACAGAACCGTTTTCTTCGTTAAGCAACGGGATCCCCTTAGTTTGTTCGTAATAAAAACCTGCATTTCGATTTGAAAATTTCGACTATTCAGCAATTCATGAAACGCGCTTGCAAGCGTTTCTTTGATACCGCCGGCAGCCATCAACCCTCTGGTTGTGAAGGCCGCCAGCTATGGCCCCTCTAGAATCAGTAGAACCCACCATCCAAGGCATGCACTGACCGACCCTGACGACCCCATTACCCTCCTCCAGGAAAGCAGTAGGGCCACTAGTACATTATACAGCAGACACCGACACAAATCGAATTTCCGACCTCGCCACCGAGGTCCTCCGCGTCCGCGATCCTCCCCGAATAATTGCCCCCCTGTCCCTTGATCGGATCCGTGCCAGCTGGTGGCGTAGCTGAGCCTGTAGCTTTAAACTACCCGATAATAATAATGAATACAATTTGATCCAGCCTCTCACCAACTTGCTGTCCTCCCCCAACGACGCCCTAAGCCGAGGTTCGTACCCCACAGGGGGTGCCCTTAGGTGATGGTCGCTTAGTTTTTAATTAATTTAAAGCCCCTGGCTGGAGGCTTCGGGTTCGCTCAAAAGCACCACAGAAAAGGCCGGTTAAGTAGTCATAGCCTCTCAAGGCCAATACGAGATGCCATTCACAAAAAAAAACATATATTATATTAACACGATAGCGAGCACCAAACAGGCACAA
Organism: Brachylomia viminalis; assembly: GCA_937001585.2. NCBI lineage: Eukaryota > Metazoa > Arthropoda > Insecta > Lepidoptera > Noctuidae > Brachylomia > Brachylomia viminalis. The sequence continues at coordinate 2,377,212 of OW443302.2, read as the reverse complement.
TATTTAATCGAAAATGGTTAAAAAAAATACCTAAAAACGCAGCAACCAGACAAAAGGCTTTTCGTGTGATTCTTTTATCCTAAAGAATTGTTCTCATTTCACAACTCACAAAAACGTAATTATTTTACGGAAACATGCAATACTTTAAGAGAAAACAGAAAATCAAAATTAAACTCACCAACACAGACCTAGCAATCTTTGTAATACCTAGATGTGACAATCAAATTTGATGTACTGAACTATCTTGCTGTGGTGGTTGTAACTTACATATTATGTTATTCTCAAAGAAATAAGTGTACACAACTGTAATCAGGATAACTGTCTGAATGCATCTCTAAATTTACCAAAAAAAATAAAATGGGCCGTCTGTAACGTATTAAGTACGCCACAAACGATCCTTCAAAAATAAGAAGGACCGTCTGTGGCGTAATACGTTACGGAAGCCCATTTTTTTGCAAAACCCAAGAGGCACAATTATTTTAAAAATGGAAATAAATAGAACAATTTGGGTACTATCCCCTCTATTTTTGCCATCTGTGGCGTGTGACTGATTAACAAAATTCTTATTTATAAACGCTATTTAGCGCTAAGAGGTTGCTGAACAATTGATTTGTAGCTGTCAAAATTAAACACCACCGGTGCACTGTTAAGACGAGGCTATGGGGCAAGATGGCGGATTTTATTAGAATCAGCTGATCAATTCAAAAGGAGTATTGTTGCTTCGAGGTAATTTTGTTCCTAATATCAAGTTGTGCCTTAGTAATTAAGGATTTCGACCATCTTTTACTGGATATCAGAATGACGTAGAAGAATTAAATAATTATGAAACGCCTGCGGGAAGTAGACGGAGGCAGACCTAAAAAGCCCGTTTAAATCTTCTACGAAAACGATTACCCAATACATATTTCTCATTCGAAGTACACAATGATGAAAGGATTTATAGGAAAAACTCAATCAGGAGGAGGCTCAGTAGGTGCTCAGGAGGTTCGAAGAGAATGAGTTCGTGAGGAAGCTCATCGGAGATAGTGACTATACTTACAATGTGTTATCCCATGTGCCCCTCATCTTATGACGCCAGTTCTTAGGCCCAGTACTAAAAAAACGCCACGCTGTGGCAGTCACACATATATAACAAGAGACATTTCATAGTAATCAATTTATTTTGATACGTAATAAAACTACAATAACATTTTTGTTATAAATTCATTATTATTTCCAATATAATAAATATATTCCTCATGCCACTCTCAGAAGGGCAGAAGAATGATGACTCTCATTCCTCATCTTTTTCACGTAGGATAGTCTTCTCCCTCGTCGTCTTTGCGAGGTTGAATGTGTGATAGTGAGGCTAGTGGCTTTCATAGCAGCAGTCAAACTTGTACATGTAAACAACCATAATAATGATTATTGTTATTAAAAGACACTGAAACCCCGGTGCAAAAGCAATAGGAAGTAATCTAAAATAGACACAAGTACCTACATACGTTTTCTAAAAGAGTATATTCGTGTCAACAGGAACAGGCTTATAGGACATAAAAATACATAGCTATTGTCGGCTATTGCTTTAACATTAATTTGGTCAGTTTACATAAGTAAGTAGATATACATTCAGAGATGGAATACCTTTTCCTGTTTACTCCAAATATTGGAGCTTATTATTTTTATTGCTACCATCGCAAAAACAATGAAAGAAACATAATAAATTATTTTATTCATATTCAAATTTTCCGAGTTTTAATTTTGACCATTGTCAAATTCACGACAGATACAAAAATCGTGGGTTTGACAAATTTATTATAATTCTGTTTTTGAGTCGACTATTTTGAATAAATAATCTGTGCCGAACGCATAAGCACCTGCTAACTAGCGTTTATAAATAAAGAAAAGTTGATAATTAATCAAGAGCTAATTATTGTGTTAATAGTCAGTGGCTAATCAGTGATTACTGATTAGCGAGATTTTTATAAATACGACTGTAGATGTCAAGCATGAATTTACTGTCCTACGACTGTCACCTACGGACATCTGCAACCAACAGAGGTATTCCTTGTGTCATCTCAGAGACGAAGCTGAAATTATTCATGTGCCTGGAAGTAGGAAAGAACCAGTCCTTAACAGTCTGTCAAAATTCTACCTTCATCAGAAAAATATTCAATTCAAAATATTTGATTTCACATAAACGTACATTTATGAATCCAATTGGTCGTTTCCTATGGAGAAGAGCCGGCCAGAAACTCCACGGTTACTCTTATAAAAGTGATTGGCTTTTACAATGTTTCCAAATAACACAGTCAATAGGTATGGGAGGGTAGTGCTACCATGCTAAGCCATGCTTCGGGGATCCTGCATTATGAGAAAGTAATTCATTACATACAAAACACAAAAAAAAAAAACATTTGAAGGCGCGTTACGAAATACCACTTGAAGAGTGAAATATTTTATTTGTAAAGTGAAAGCGAATGGTGATTCCTTCCCACAAAGGAATTATATCGAAGCACCTTCCGTGTAACTTGGAGGGCTTAGCTTTTGTTGCTCGAGTGGCTTTATTCGAAACGTAACTCGCAAAATAAGAACAACGTATTGTACTGATATTCTTTGTTCTACCTAAAACAGCCGAGGTCGCTGAGGAGGCTGAAGTCGGTCATCGAGAATTAGGAAAGGATAGGGGTATTTGACTGGACTTTTTAAATGAGATTTTTAAAAAGAAAAACTAGAAACTATTGTAAATAAAAATGTCAAAATCTCAAAAATACACAAAGTTGAATGAGTTTTAAAGTCAATTCTAGACAGAGACAGAACAGCTGCGACGTGACTGCGACTTTGCTGACGTCAAAGCACAGCAACGCCATAGTAACTTCGCGCCATTCTGTAAAACGATCATTTTGCGTGTCAAGGATAAAAATAATAATTTAAAAGCGTGTAACTTCTCCGTTTAATCGCCGATTTTATTAGTTTATTCACACATCGTCTTTTTTAATAACGACTTTAAAATAAGTATACTAGTATGTTTATTTTTGATAGTAGTGAATAGTATATTTCATTACAAGTGCGGAAAGGCTGTCATTGCAAAGAGTTCCGACAAATGGCTACCCGAGCCGAGGCGCAGCCGAAGGCGAGGGTTGACAGTCGGAACAAGTTGCTATGACGGTTCCGCAGGTGTACTGAACGCCTATTTTTAATACAGTTGCGAAAAAATGAAGCAATTTAATAAAATAATAAAAACACAATAAACTCAACTAACTAATCATTTATTTCTTATAAAAGTTATAGTACACATGTACATTGAAATTGGTACAGTTTTTTAAACTAACTGGGGAAGTTCTAGGTTGCATATTTACTGTTTGAGACCAACTATTATTAATTTCGTATGATTGTTCATGTATATTTGTCATACAATGGCGTTTGCTAGTTGATGGAATTGGATCTGATAAATTATCATTATCAACGAAGGTAGATGGACGAATGTTCTCTTCAACATGTGAAGGAGACGGACTGGACCTTAAATTAATGTATTGTGTGATTTTTCTCCCAGTTTCTAGTTTGTTGTTTAATGAATCACCAATATAGCTTTCTGCAACTTTGTCTGATTTCCAACCTCCTAGTCGCTTTAAGGACGTCAAATTGGCTCCTGAATCTGCCAATAATGTAGCAGAGGTCCTCCTGAAGCTGTGCCCAGTATAATACTCAGCATCCGGCAGACCAAGAAACGTAGCTATTTCTTTTGGCATATTACCAAATTTGTTTATCCCGATTGCTTGAGATTGCCGATTGCCGATTCCCTTTCTGGTAATTTTGAAGAAAAAAAAACGATCGGTTTTTCCTTTTTGGGACCGCTGATTCATATATTTTTGCACTATTCTAAGAAAATCTCCTTCAACAACAAAGTTTCTCGGTATCTTATTTTTTGTGTTCGGAATCTTGATTAGTAGCATTTTTCCATGGGCTTCAATATCTTTTAAAGTAATATTGGCTAACTCCTCTCTGCGGCAAGCTCCAACAACGCCAAAAATCAGAGCAACCTACAAAAAAAGGGATTTGATTAATATTTTTTAAAATAATGTATTGACTGTATTTTGCGAATTCGTAAACTGAATACTAAAGAAAAATATAATTACTTATTAATAAATTACCTTTGTGGCTAAATAACGATCATTGGGAGCTTCGTTCAAAAACCTTTCCACTTCATTGGATGTTCATATTTTCGAGTTTTTACTTGTAAAACCGTCTGATTGTCGTTTTAAGAAAGCAAGACGGTTTTAATTTTGCTGAGAGTTCGGAGAAGTATGCTAACATAACATTTTCTGAAAAACTATTTGCTTTTTTCTCTTCTCTCCACGCAATAAATTCGTCGTATGTAGGTATGTAACGACTTTTTGACTTTTCCGGTAAAATGTTCTCTGAAGCATTTTGTGCAAATAAACTCAGTTCCGGTGGTGTTAATTAAAAAAAAATAGGGTCGATTTTAATCATTTTGTGCAACAAACAACTAAACTCGCAAAGAAAATTTCTGGAAAATGGCGCCAACCGTAGAATATAAGCAGAGTTTTTTTTTCTTCACCCATTTTGGTAGGCAAAGGGAACAATCCATACAGCTTAGTCTTCAGTATATTTTTTTTATTGATATGAAATGAAAATGAAATTTAATGAGATGAAATTAAATGAAACCTAACCTAACTCATTCAATTAAATCATTAAATCTGATATTGAAATAAATTAGTAGCTTCTTTTTAGAAATATACGTATTTGTATGAATCACAAAAACTCTTTAGTAAAAACTTCATGGTTGGTTTTCTTTTTAATAGACATTATTTTGACAGTTGGGAAAAAGACGCACGAGTTCGGGAAAGGTAAAAAAAAAACCACTATTATGTAATAGCCCACATCGCGAACGCTATACGTCCCTGCAATACACCACTTTTTGAGCAACTGTATTAAAAATTCCTTATTGTCACACAGGTATGAGTGACAGGGACGTCGCTCAACATGATCATGCAATTTAATAAAAACATACAGACAAACATATAACCTCCTCCTTTTTTGAAGTCTGTAATAAACCTAATTTAATCTAAAATTCTATGTAGGTACCCTGATAACGTATCTTTTGTTACAATGTTTTCATCATCATCATCATCTTCCTGCTCTTATCCCATTCTACTTGGGGTCGGCGCAACACGTTTTCTTCTTCCATTCTCCCCTGTTAGACGTCAAGGCATCATCTACTCCCTTTTCACTCATATCATTTCTCACACAACCCATCCATCTTTTCTTTGCCCGTCCTCTTCCTCTCCATCCATCAACAATGTTACAATGTTTTGCGTGAATATTATCATCCGCCATCTTTTTTCCAATTATGTTGAGGTCGGCTTTCAATCGAATCGGATGCAGCTTAATACCAGTATTTTCCATGGAGCGACTGCCTATCTGACCTCCACAACCCAGTTACTGGCTAACACGATACCCATTGGCAAAACTGATTGTCAGACTTTCGGGCTTGTGACTACCCGTAACGACTATCAAAGATCTACAAATGTCAGCCGGGACCTCGGTATGTAATGGATTGTCACCCATTCACGGACTGACCTGGGCAAGCGCTGCTTAATCTTGAAGATCGACCTGCGTGGCTGTTGTTATTTTCTCATTCTTTATGCGAATTATCTTGATATAAAAGGGTTTCTATGTATTTCTAAAACTTCCTCTCACAAATGCTCTCCCTGAAAGTATCGGCAGAATTCCTCATACAAGCTAGTTATTTATTAAGAAAACTGTATTATATAGTGTAATGTATCTTATTTATAGGCAAAAGTCCATTGTTTTGGAGAATGGGTGTCATATCGAGCGAAAACTGCGGAAACATGGACGGATAGGCGGAGGAGTTTGTGTTAAGGCCGTTACAGACTGGCTGGTGTGTAGGAGTTAGTGTTGCCACGCGCTATAAGTAGTTTGTCAGAAGGTTTTTATACATTGTAGGGTCGTAGTTTGAAATTGGAAGGTCTTTTTAAATATGTAATGATTTTTGTTTTGTTTTGTGTGTAGTACTCAGTCGGCTAAAACAGCTGGGTTTTCACAATGAAAACTGTCACCTGCTACTGAAATAATTATGAAAATAGTTCAGTGTTCTATTTTGTAATTCTGGGAAACACACCTTTTTAAACAATTTTAACAAACATTTTGTGTTGTGTTGTATTCCAAGAAAACCTTCAATTCTACAATATCAAAAACAATTCGCAATAAAGCCGTATTTACAAAACTGTTTAAAACGCCACAATGGTCTGTAAAATGAAACCAGAGATACAGATTTTAATGTGGAATCTCAAACCTAATGTCCCCCTTAGTACTGTAATCAAAATTCAGTGTAGTGATTATCACCACAATTGGAGATTATCGCTACAAATACAAGCTATAATTGCGTGGAACGGAGATGCGATTAATATTGCCTCAATTAGGCTATTAATACATGTATTTAATTAATAGAAACGTTCCCTTTAAACAGTGCAAGCTAATTAATAGACGAGACTTTAAACAGTTCTACAGCATGTGTACGATAGGTGTGATCATATTTGAGGGTTTGTTACCGACCATCAAACTGAACAACTTTCTTCATGGGACCAACATCGTAATCGCGAAAAAATTATATAATGTCCCATACAAAACTTTAATACCTACTCAACTTAATTATAAGGGACGGCTGATAATTTTCTTCGGTAATTATGGCCACGCCTTTCTGATACATGTTGTTTATGATAGGCTGTTTTGCTGTTCTTTGATCTCTATTTCATGGGTAAAGTGGTTATAGAGCATTTGAGGAGCTGGCGAACAGAACCGGACTTGTCCACTACTATTCAAAAGATTTTTATTTTTTCGAATCGTGATGTCTTGACCTAGTTTCGTCGATCCCTGTTAATATTTTCACCCAAAACCGGCTAGAAGTAGGCTAAAAAAGGCTTAAAAACTAAATTTTCATACAAAACCGGACTAGTCCAATATCCAACACAAAGATTTTAAAAAAATATATTTTTTCATTCTAAAGCGAACTTGTCCTGTAATGTATTTATTTCATCAACACATTTTCAATCAAAACAGGAAATGTCTAACAAAAACGAAACACCACCACCACCACACCAAAGTCCACCTTTTTCAAACAAAACCGGTTTAGTCCATTTTTATTTCTTGAATAAGTTCCAGAATATAGAAGTAAATTAAAAATAGGTACCTCATGCAATAATAGAACTAATCCACCGACATATCCTAATGCAATGTAATACTATTAGTCTCCTTCATATACTGATATTAGTTTTTTAGCTACCGTGTAAAATTTATTTTCGTGGACTAATCCGGTTTTGTTCGCCAGCTCCTCATTTCAGTTTTCTGCAACAGGCCACCGTGGTCCGTCATACGACTGCAAAAAAGGGTTAGGTATCTATTAAAACATTTTTTTGGGCAATATGCGTAACTGATGCGTCAGTATCTCAGTAGAATATATCTCTTATGAAAGTTATATTTTGTATTTTTGAAAGAATGTGCTGTATTACTTTCTACTTTAACCCTAAAATTATTCTCAGCCTAGACTCAAAAACAGATCTATTTAGCTTACATAATCATCCGCTTGTTTGTCCTACTCTCAAAAACAACAGTTATACCCAAATTGTTTCACACAAGCGTGTTTGATACTTTTTTCTAACGGCAATAAATTAGTTTTATGTGAAGTTTATGTAAAAACATTGCAATAAAACCGTTTTCCTTTGAATGGAGAAGTCGGAGTATGTTTCTGTGAAATTGACTCGTATATATAAGAGTATGGAGATTAATATTAGAAAGATGTTGTCGGTATGGTTTTATATGCATTGTGATTTTTTTTTGAGAAAGCGGTGTTTGTTTTTCAATGTTTCATTATTTGAAAGTTTCGTTTGCCTAGCTTATGAAACTATAAAATTTATAAAACTGGTTTATTTTGAACCGTGCGTCTAATATAATCATAAATACTGTCTAAACGCATCAGAGTTGTTGATAGAATCAGCAAAACTGAAACCTTTTCTAATCAGTCGAGCTTTTTTTTGTAACTTTTTGTATTAAACGTTTTTTTTCCACTCAGCATGATGCTGTGCTATGGGGGACCCACAGCACAGCGCTGATTTTCAGTGGTTACCCGAAAAGGACGTACGGAAACCAAGTCAGGTTCAATGATTGGTAGGTACTACTTAAAACAAAATAAAATAAAACAAACAGAACACACTTAGAATACAAAGCAAGTACGAGTACATAAACAACCAATTATTTGAACAAATATTATTTGATAACATCAAAATGTATTATTAATAATAAATAGGTAATGGGTTTGAACCCCGGAAGACACAAAAATTTTATGTAATTTATTTCATCACTACTGCTCTCAAAACGGTGAAGGAAAACGAAACCAGTATGTCCTAGAACCAAAAATTCGAAGGCATTTGTGACATCTACCAAACCTACACTGGGCTCTCGTGGTGGATCATGGCCCACTCTCTGGAGGAGGTCTGTGTCCCAGCAATGGGAACGTTATAATTTATTAGCGCCCGATTATCCGATCACTGATAATCAGCCTATCAGTGATCGGATAATCGGGCGCTATTATAATTAAACTTCACTTTTATTCCCACGAAAGAATAATACGGACATGCCTTTCAGAATCCCGGATCCCGGAATCATTTGAAACTCCTGACACTGCTAAACATGTTACCTGCATACAAAATATAGTTAGAACTCGTTGTGAAAAAAAATAAAATTGTCTTCTGTTCGTATAAAATACAATAAATTAGTCGATTCGATCACTAATCATAATCTGTTAGATATATAAATCAATTTCCAATACTTGACCACATTGTGCACATAATTTTTTACAAAATTGATCATTTCCGGGAACCCGGGATTACCTGTTTATTCAGAAAGGAATGTCCATATTATTATTTCGTGGGAAGAAGTTTAGGTATCTATGCGCCCGATTATCCGAACACTGCCGATTATGCATCTTCTACAGTTGCTTGTCACAGGATTTGTAGAAACACACGAAGAATACGTGAGTTCAAAACCAAACCAGAGATTGAAAAACTAAAAAGCTAATTTAACGAAACAAATAAAAAGGTACCAAAGCGAATAGCACAGCAGCAACTGTTCGCTAACTATCATAAAACTCCAGCTATTTATTATTCACATTCGTTTTCATACCTTCTGTTATAAATGGCTATTTCAAAAAACAAATAAACCTACAAAATGTATTGTCGTTTCACCTGTTGAACTGAATCGGTTATAATAAATTTGAAATTTTATATCCTTTTCATCCTTTCACATTGCTGAAGCAATAGGAGTTAAACTTTGGCGGCAGACGCTTTACTACAAACTGCATTCAATTTCATTTGAAAGAATCACGATAGTAACTATTCTGTATGAAAAATAATGTACATTTTTAATGTGCTCGACCATACCTATGTGATTTCCTTAAGTAGATGACTGTCAAATGTGTGCACTGACCACTCAAATTTGTGTGGTCATTTCCTTAAAATACCATTTCAGACATCGATCTACATGGTCCTCACATGATTTGACCAAGAATATGTCCGGATTTTAACTCTGAGTTGGTTTCGGCCTTCCTTTTTAAATTACTCGGATAGGGAACGCCGACTTCATCTAGCTGTTAAAATATGGTTGACGTGTAAAAGTGTTACAAACCTACTCACAGAAATAGAATGATTTATTATTTATATTCTATCAGATATTCCAACGGTAGGTAACATCGCTACGACGGAGTGAAGCAAGACGGCTTTTTACCCAGCCTGCATTTTCATAAATACGTATAGTGTGTCTGTGTGTGTGTAATGTAGTGTGTTATTGGATTTTTCCATCTGGAATTTTTCAGTAGCAGCCTGGAGCCTGGAGTTGTGCCGGGTGATGGCAATAGGCTCGCCCCCTATTACATGAGACCTAAACACAGCTGACGAAATGTGGGTGTAGGTACTATTGTTACGCCTCTTCCTTAGGAGTGCAGGCGTGATTTTATGTTACATATACACAGGGACGTCGACATCGACATTTTCAATACTGGTATCTCTAAATTAAAAAAGACTATGTGTAATTTCTTTTTTGATCACGTAAAGTAATTGCTTACAGTTTGCGCTGTTTGATACATATAATATACTGTCTTTACTCAACTGTCTACCTTCTCAAATACTTTTTGTTTATATGTTCTCTTAGAACCGTGAAAACTTTTAATTGGCCTTATTTTGTTACTCTCAATCGTGTAAAAGTGTCTAGCTGTAAGTTTTCCAAAAACTGTAAAATAAAATAAAATAAAATATAATATAGTATACAGTAAAACCTCCATTCCTCCTCTAAGGGCGGCCAGAACCGTCTTAATATTTTCTTTGTGCTGAATGTAGTAGTATCCAAGATCGCTTACGGATGTTAGTACTCAAGTAGTTATAGATGTGGGAAGAAATTTGTATTTAGAACGAAGCGAGTATGATTTAGCAAAAAGTTCCTCGGACTCCATTATCGCTTACATAAATCATGTTAGTACTCAAGTAGCTATTGCAAAGTGTTAGTTAGTGTTAGTTTGTTCGTTTTTCCTCCCATTGACTTATTTTATTTTATTTATTACCACGCTGGCATTTTTAATAATATTTATATTGTAATTCCAAAGATCTGTCACTTATTGTTAATTTATAATTTGTCCTTTTTTTTTTGCTTGCGGTAAAATATGGAGAACTTTATCATAAAAAAAACACCTATGTATACTATACCCAAGTTTGCAAGGAATTAAATGATTTGATTTTGGTTTGATTTGAATTTATATGTCCACTGCATAGCTTTCTAAGTATAAGGAATCCTAACACAGGTCCCTTCAGGCATCCTAAATCTAAAGAGGAGCATAAAGTTTCCTCAGAAATGTTTATCCTATACATACAAATGGTTCTAATGTTCTTAGCCACAGATTAGTTAGCAAATGGAGCAATAGGTTGACACGGTTAAAGGGTACTTTCAAGTTGGTTGTATGAATTGACACCGCTGAAGTATCTGAAGAAAAGCTTCTGTCTTCATCACAGACCATGGCAAATAATATTAACCTACTAGAAATAAAACTCTTGTTGTATTTTTGTGCAACCTTTTGGTTTTAAAATTTAAAAAAAAACGTGTCTATACATTTATAATTCTCGTTTGTCTTCTAGTGTGTAACTGTACTGTTAGCTTATATTGTATTTTTAATAAATGACAGTCGGTGACTCGAAGGGTCGCTTCTCAATGTTGTGAAGGAGCAAGTCATCCAGCTCGGTAGACACAACTTTGAGAAAGATGCGGACAGAAGGATCCGATTTGGTTGGGCAGCGATTGGGAAACTTCGTCAAGTCTTCTCGTCGCTTATCCCGCAATGTTTAAAGACTAAGGTCTTTAACCAGTGCGTCCAGCCCATTATGACGTCCAGTGCCAAAACAAGGACACTGACAGTTGGGCTGGTCCAATAATTCAAGGTCGCTCAGCGTGCTCGGGGTTGCTTTAAAGGATAAAACCAGAAATGAAACTGTCCGGAAAAGAACCGGAGTTTCCGACATAGCTTACAGAGTAAGCAAGCTGAAGTGGCAGTGGGCTGGCCATGCTTGTCGAAGGACCGATGGCCGGTGGAGCAGACGAGTCCTGGAGTGGAGACCGCGTATCAGCAAGCGTAGCGTGGGACGCCCCCCAGCTAGATGGACCGACGACCTCAAGAAAGTGGCTGGGACAGACTGGATGCGGAAGGCGGAGGACAGGGTGTGGTGGCGCAGCCTGGGAGAGGCCTATGTCCAGCAGTAGACTGCGATGGGCTGAGCTGATAGGTTGAGTCGCTGACTCGGGTTAGGATAACATACAAACATGGACTTAAAATACATACGGGGTAGTATTCTGAGAGGTAGATAACATATACATACACATACATAACACCACGCCTACATTCCCAGAAGGGTTATGCAGAGGTGTACCTACCTGTAGTACATTCACATTTCACCAACTATGTTTAAGTCCCATAAAATAGGGGGCGACCCTATTGCCATAAACGGGGCGCAAATCCAGACTCCGGGAAAATATTTGTTGAGAATTCCATTTAAGCTCCTCTGTGGTACCCAAAGCGGATCGCGTTTTAGGCGACGCAAGCCAAGCTGTGTTACGTAATTGGAGGCGGAATCAGTCTAGACGTAAGACATGTCTGGCACACAATTATAGCCGAGAAAGCGGCTTAGATAAATATGGGTTTCAGTTCTCTCGCGAGCGTTTACGGTGATTTGCATTTATAGGCGATGAGTTTCACAGAATATTCAATGTTTTGCAGCTGCGGTTACGAAAGGGACATGTTTCAAATTGACGGTGGATGTATTATTTGGAAGACATCTTAAATGATAAATGATTTATTTCTGTAAGTAGGTTTGTACTTAAACATTTTTACACGCCAATTATATTTTAAAAATTAGATGAGGTGCCGTTTCCTATCTGAGTACTCTGAGAAGAAAGGCCGAAAAAAACTTAGAGGTCACAGTCTCTTTTAAAGTCCAGACATAATCTTGGTCAGATCATGTGAAGACGTTTATGTGGTGATTATTACGCTTATTACGCCTGTTGTGGTCGGCTTAGGCACAGGTGTGGGAAGAAATCAGTATTAAGAACGAAGCGCGTAGTACTTATCAGTAGTTATTATTTAACGAAACGTGGTAAGGTGGTTCAGCAAAGAGTTCCTCGAACTCCAATCGTGGATGTAGCTGAAAAAAATATTTTATTTTTCTTTATTCTAGATATTCCTTGAGCGAATGCAGTATCTTAATACCGACGTGGCTACAGTCCAACCGTATTGAATGAAGACGTTATTTGAATAACGTCTTCATTAAATACGGTTGGGGTAGCGCGACGAAAACGCATTTCCCAGCTGATATAATTACGAACTAAGTTTCAAAGCTGACTGCAAACGCAACCCGCAATCATGACAGTCAGACTGCAAAATCAAGCGTGATTACGTTGCCGACTAGTTTAGCTCTACTTTGTACGTGATCGCACGTCATCGGCCGGCGGCCGTGGTAGTGCGGTTACATTTGGGGCGAACGCGCCGGTTTGCGTTTGTTAGCGACGTTTATTTGTTATTTTGGAACTGGAGATAATTATTTGGTATATTTTTAAGATTTTATTTCATTAATGACTTGAATATTGATGGTTTTTAATGGGAAGAACCTGTGAATACTTTCAAATGTACAACTTTCAAATTTTGCAATTTTCAGAAAGTGTAATTCGCTTTACCCTATCCTAAACAATCCTCCACCAATTTTTTGGGTTAATTCATTTATATAAAAGCTTATTAATTACACACATATACAGCATTAACCCACAATCCTTGTCATATTATGGATCTGCGGATATCCTGGTAAAATAATTAATAAGAAATAGTGTAATTCTGTGGGATGTAGCTCACTTAGTGAGTGAGAGTCTGAGACTCTTCGGCATTCAATTAATATTTTTCTCCCAACAAAATACAGTATATTTTCTTTCAAAATACCAATAACGTTTTGTAAATACAACTGTTTGTATCCAACTGGACAGTCTATGAAGTAGAACACAATTTATTGTGCAACACACAATAAAATAGCATTTCACATTTTTGTTATTTGACACAATACGTTTCAAGAAAAGTTTGTCCAACTTACTACGAGAGCGTTGAATGCAACACGCTACTCCATGCGATGGAAAATATTGTCAAATCATGCCCCGAATACAAGCTATTAATTAGACAACTTTCATTGACCTAAACGACCTACGCAAAATGGTTTCTAATTAAGAATACGTTCTTCTAAGTGCTTACTGTTTATTTTATTTTGTTATAGTAGTACCAATCATTAAACTTGGGTTCCGTAACCTTTCGGGTTTCCTTTTCGGGTAAATGCGCTGTGCTGTGGAGACCCACAGCACAGACCCATAGAACAGCATAATGCTGAGTAAAGGCCTTTTTGTCACAGTCATGACAATCATGCCACTGTCGACTAGAACTGTATATCTATTTTGATTTTATTTTTCTTCAATATTACACCTGATTATCTGTTTTGTATGCACGTGTTTCTGTGACAAATAAACCATTTCTTCTTTATTTCTTCCTTTCATCTTGTTGATAATAATATTATAATTTTAGAACCTTCACTACTATATACTAGACTATAGTTTACGAACAGTTTTAAACTTCACGCTGTGCTGCTACCTTACTAAATATTTTTCAAAGATTTATATCGTGAGATTTCCCCTGATAGTACTTAGATTTCGCGAAAAAAATTTCATTACTGATAAAAGTGAGCTCAAACATCCTGCATGGAATGAATCTATCGTTACATGCAGGATGTGTGATTTCAGATGTACAATTTCAGTACATACTATAGCTTCCGTATAGATTTCAGTAGAAGAGAGACAAAACCATTCAAATGTCAGTGTCAACACTACCACTGGCCATCTTTTGACGCGGTCGGTGGAATCTAACGATTTAAATCTTTGGGATTTCCTACAATGTAAAAATCTACACCAAAAATTAATCATAGACAAACGAAGATTTTGCAATAGTCAATACTTTTCGCATATCATACCTAACCCAGTTTTACATCGCACCCTATCGCATACCATCGCTTCATTCCCTCACCTAGAGCGCCACAATATTTATGTCTGCTGTGTCGTTAACGAATGTTCGAGTAGTATACCGGTGAACCGAACAATAATGTGCGGAACACTGAGGGTGCTGCAGTGAAGATGCGCAGCACAATAGGAAGAATTGACGTGGAGTATGAGGGGGGCGCTTCAAATGCGATGCAATTTCATGGAGTAGGTAAAATTATTGTGGAGGTATGTAGGTATGAGGATATGATAAGAGTTTGAGAAGGGATTGTATGACTGGAATTTAGTGGAATAATAGAACATTATCATAATATACGTGATCTATTGTAAAATTTATATTTAGTAAATTGTTGTAGGAAATTGTGTTTTCAGACATATGACAAAGAAGGTAAAATTGTAATATATCGATGAGATACTTCAACTTTAGGTCCAAAATTGACATACAAAGCCCTTGGTGATGCATGCAGGTGAATTTCAACTGTCGAGATAAACGTATTAACGCACGAATAAGATTACTGAATTTAAAATGACTAACAAACAATTATTTGAAGCTCCTACTTATAATAACATAGGTAATTAAACATTTTAATTCCAGATTTACCTACAAATGTAAGAATTATAAACAAAAAGCACATTGTTAATCAAACCACATTACTTTTAAATCGCCTCTTAACTTACGCGAGCAGAGTTAATGACCGCCATTTTTCTTTAGTGCAAGCGAACAATGTATTTAACAGATTAATCACAGCTGCCTCTAGAGCATTGAGGGAGATGCCTAGCTTATTCTAACAGAAGGACTGCAGTCTTTTAAAATAATATGAGTCGTAACGTGGTAGTATGCTAGGCAATCCTTATTTGGCAAAAATAACACAAAATACTCAGGATCAAATTAAATTAGCTAGCCAAACGCCGCAGTCGTGATGGGTATAATGTAAAAGTTATAAAGTATTTTTTTGTGGTCAGCCGCTGCTGATGTTGTTAAAAATGTTGATAATGATGTTGTGTTAATGATGTTGTTGTTTTCTTTTGTTATATCGTGTTTAGATATATGTAGATACCTACCCATGACGTCTGTGAAGTTTACATAAAGTAAATAGTTTTTTAAACTGATAATATGTCAAGTGACTATACTAATTGTGGTCGATGACCTTGAATATTCTTTTGTTGTTTTATTATGTTTAGATATCATCACGTCTGCGAAGTTTTGCTAGCTAATTTGACCCTGTTTATGTATAATATATTTTTAAATTTGTTGACCCAAAATTATTCAGCAACGCGAATTATATTTGCTGAAACAGCCATTACTTTTTCACGTGTGCAAGTAAATCCCTATGAATAAGCTAAATTTTCGTTAGGTATATATGCGTACGATAAATAGTGCAGCGGGAGGTTCGAATGAATATGCCAAGTCCTCGTCAGTCCAATAACCGAAGTCGTTATCATGATTTCGTTACAATTATGAGAGCTATGTGTATGTGACTGGCAACTGAATGTGCGCTGTTTCGGACAAACAGCATTCCTGAATACAGGCTCTATGAGTCCCTAAATAACACTGGCAGCAACGATTTTGAGTGGTGGCCAATCGATAAAAATCTTCAAGAAAGGACTGTAGGTAGTATCTTAGACAATTATAGGGATGGGCTCGTAGCTAAGTAATAACAGCCGCGTTAAGCTACGCTTGCCAGGATTGGTCTGTGGATGGGTGACCATCTATACATACCGAGACTCCTCCGTGCCTCAGAAAGCACATTAAGCCGTTCCCGGCTGTCATTCGTGGCTTTTGGAGAGTCGTTACGGGTCGTCAGAAGCCCGAAAGTCTGACAGCCGGTCTTACCAAGGGGTATCTTATTACCCAGTTACTGGGTTGCGGAGGTCAGATAGGCAGTCGCTCCATGTAAAATACTGGTATACAGCTGCATCCGGTAAGACTGGAAGCCGACCCCAATATAGGTTGGAAAGTCAGGCAGATTGATTGATCTTATACAATTATAGACTCAAAGTTCTCAAGACACAATAAGCTGCAACTATTTTCTATTTTCAATTCATAATGCAGTACGTCCACTATGTAAAATATACTTAGTAAAAATACAGAAATATTAGTCAATACTAAGCGTTGAAAGCGTAGTAATTGAATCTTTCAGCAGACAGTTCGATATAAAATGCGGACATTAATGATTCTTTATAGGCGGGGAGCCAGCGACAAAACGCTTTGCTCGATGTTTATTGAACAGGGAATTTTCTTAAACGTTTTCTGTAACTTTATGTTGATTTAACACGTTTCTTGTATTATGTGGTTCTGTTTTAGTGTAAGAATGAGTCACTCCTTCATTACTCAAGGGTGCTTTAATAGGTGCATGGCTATAGGAAGCTATATTAAATAAATTTCCGCATTTTCGCAAATATCAACAATTGCTGTCTCCAAAGTGTGGTTATGATATACCTACGAAGGATTACAGGGTTTATTTTAGTGACATTGAGAGCTCTGTCGAGATGAGGAAGAGTTTATTTATTTATTCACAAACAATTTACATTGTGTTTGAAATCGTTCTATATAATAATAATTACAAAAACACATTATGATTAATATAATTTGTGCTTATATTTATACATAATTAGGTATATGTATTCCATTTTTAGTCTTAATAAGTTTATGCGTGTCTTTGTATTTAAAAATATTTATTCCTAAATTATAATTATAAATTACACCCAACACTGTTTGTCTCTGCATCACCCAAAGGTTGAGTGGTAAAAAAATGCCTATGGCATTAAGTCTATGGCATTAAGTCCGCCTCTGTACCTACATTTGTGTGCTTAAAGTGTTAAATAAATAAATAAAAATTCATGATACAAGAAACAACATAACTCACATCATGATTAAAAATAAGGAAATGATAAAAATAACAATAAAATTATTCAATGTCAAGTCTTTAAAATTAAGAACAGAAATCATTTAAAAATTATCACCAAATTAAATAGTTCTATTTCAATGCTAGGATATGTTTAATTTGTGAGGACTCACCACTGTCAAATGTAATTGGGATAACACCGTATGGTTTTTGTCGGTAAGAGGTTGACCAGTCCTTCTGTCTGCCCCAGAATAAAAGACATCCGTGAGGATTTCCACTAGTACAGTCACGAGCATAAATACCTCACAGTGAAGCAAAATTCAAAACCGTTTTTCTTGTGAAATAAAACTTTAACTTAATATATGGGTTCGACACTACGATCGTAACACCAACATAAAATACGTATACATACTTTAAATGAAAATCGCTTTTGAATCATCCGTATTTGTAACGTATTTATGCTCGTAACTGTCCCCCTACCTAATACAAAAGTGTGTATTTCTAGCATGAAGCAAAAACAACAAGATTGCTCCCAGCTTTTAGCTTAGTGAACTTAACGTCTTACCCCGTGGCCGCGAGCTACACACTCAAGCGACACGCGTTTTGCGGCAGCAACTGCGGAGAAAACAAAATGGAAGAAGTTGTTTAGAGCATGCCGCAACTGACCGCGATGCGACTTGCGAAGCGACGCGACGGACCGAAACAGGAGACGCGCGCACGTGACGCTTGACCCCGCGTCCTTACCAAAAGAGATCGCCGCGCGAGTACATAAGCGATCGACACGATCATTTAAATATTAATTTTGACGTACAAACGTGATTTGATTGATCGCGGGAGTATGTATGTACCTATCTATGTCATAATTAAAATAAACACACCTTTTCCAGTAAAAACATTTCTGTATTTCAATTCTTGCACACATACAAACCTGGTTCATAGCAGTATTGTACTCAACATAATATCAATATAGACTTCTTGAAGACAATATTTTGATTTCGAAACTCGAAGCGAGCTAACCTAGAAAACTAGGCGATACCCCAAACATCATATTTTCATTCCGTTTTGTTATAAAACCAGAGGGGTAATTCCCGTAATTTTAAGAACGTTCGCAGTCTGATCTCAGCTCAGACTAAGGAAAAGAAAAATAGACATGACATACCTACGAAAAAAACGTGCCTACCTAAACTGTGAGTCTGGCACAAAGATGGCGGCTTGCGGTAGAGCTGCGCGCATTATAATATCAAAATTTTCTTCAAAACACTGAAAGAAACAAGTTGCTATGACAACTGATGTACTTGTTGGCTGTGACAAAACATGGCGACCGGCCGCAGTGAGATATGCTGTATACTGTTGCTGTTGTGTACTGTATGCCGAGTCCTTTCTTTTCCTTAGTCTGAGGATCTCAGTCTCAATCTGTCAAAAATACAATCAATTTACATACATTTTCGACAAGTTTTTGACATTAATTGTCGCTGAGATGAGATTGCGACTTGAATTTGAACGTTTTTTAAGTACGAGAATTGCCCCTCAGAACTTTTTCGGTAAATGTCAAATGAGATGCTTTTAAATTCCATGACTACACTGATACAAAAATCATTTGAGGCAAATCACATACTTTCAATTTTATATTTAGTATCTACGATCACTACACATCTTATTATTATTTGGAAATCATGACAGAATCATATAAAAGAGCGGGACGATCGCGCGACTATCGCTTTTGGTCAGCTGGCCAATTCCCGTAATTAAAAACGTTCAAATTCAAGTCGCAATCTCATCTCAGCGACAGTCTAATGTCAAAAATGTAGGTAAGCGCTATACAATTTTTGACAGATTGACACTGAGATTAGAATGCGAACGTTCTTAAAAATACGGGAATTGCCCCTCAGGACTCGGCCTGCCTGACGCAAGTCACGTCGCTTGAGGCCGTGAAAAGGGCCTAGCCAGGGTCGCATATGGACTTGTAAGTCAGACCATTGATTAAGTAGATAAATGAGATCTCTTGAGGACGATTGCGTAGTTATACCTACACGTGGGCCTCAAATAAAGAGATAAATATTATTTTTTCGTATTTAGGTTAGCGGTGAGATATTTGAAATTGTAAATAATAAGATAGTTACCTGTTTATTTATTCATTATCTTTTACTTTGGAGGAAAAAACTTGAAGTAATGATGTAGGTATTTATTTATATGCTAGCTTTTTGACGCAACGGATGTTTTGTGGGATTTGAAGTAATGTAAGTATCGATATGTATTTATTTATAAGCTGTTTGTGGAAAGGATCCAAAAAGTAGTGTCAGTTGAAGAAATTTATTGATTCTCTTCTTTTTATACTTATAGCCCTTGAAAATTGTCTATTACTAGTCTAACCGTTTGTCATAACACAATTTCTAAGCAAAATAGTAAGACAAAAGCAGTTAAAAGGATCACAGATTGTGTTAATGTGACTTAATTAAAATTTTGAATATCAATAATCTCTCGACTTCTCGTTATGAAGCACTGTTGCCACATTCAATTTATAATTTGACAAGAATATGCATAAAACCCTCAACGTTAGTAGGCACGTCTTGGCCTTGGCCGATTTGTGTTGTCTCTCTGTGTACATCCCTCTTTATTTCAGAGCTGTCAATGTCTGAGCGCCTTTACAAACTCCAAAACATATTTCCGCCAAGCATTATGCTGCAATACAATGCTTCCTTACTGCCACAGTACATAATATCTATGCTGCAGAACCATGGACGGTGCAAACTTCTAGCGGCAGCACACTAAGGTCCCAATGTTGGCCCCAACGTGTGGATGGAGAACGTAGCATTGGCTCATATTGGGGCCAATGCTGTTTACTGTTCTACCAGTTGTAGGTACGAGTGGCGTTGGGGCCAATGTTGGGACCAATGTGTGGAGCCGCCGCCGTCGCGGCGTAACAAAATAAAATTGTGGAATAATTCCCACGTTTTATACCCTGTCTTGAATAAACAAAGTGATATACTTGTGTTTTACCGTTTATAAGCGGTATATAAATGGTTGGTGGTGTAAGCACCGTCTGGGGAGGTGGCTGTCTATCAGTTTATGCAGCCTGAGAGTTCAGGATGTTTGAGTTTTAAAAGAGATATTGTGGGATAGAAAGGAATGTTTTGTAAAAAGCAGGCACTTGCGGTAGCAGGTGGGGTAATTACGTAACACACTTGCAATGGCAATGCCTTTCATTTTAACCATTCAACAACATTAATTGCGTCATTTACGCCGTTAAGCAGACAAATTTGTTCAAACGTGAAGCAATGGATTAGCAATTTCCTTCAAAATACTTTGGATTCTGATTAAAAGTGTGTTACGCAATTGGGATGCTGGAGAACTGTGAACACGTTTTTTCAGCAGAAGGTGCTCTGTTTCTGTTTCTCGAATTAAATAATGCCACCTTTGAAACGTCACTGGACCGGTGGCAAAGGAAAATAGTGTGTGAAAAACTTTATATAAGTACTTAAAATAATCAATATCCATTCTGTATAAAAGTAGTCTTTGTCCTGCCAAATTATTACTTAAATTTCAGGCCGAAAATGTAACAACATCAAAATTGTTCAAGTTAAGTGCTCTTGTGTTAAACCCTATGCACTAAAAATAGCACAAAAAAAAACAAATAATATAAATCCAATAACAAATAAATATCACATCAAGCCTGGATAAAGAGGCTGTCCTTTCATAAAAGTTGGTAAGTGCGTAATTCCCTCCGTGCGTCAAGTTTCATCGCTCACTTCTTCTTTAAGTTGTTCTGTAATACGGGTATCTACATTAATACTATATCTGCTGGGTATACAGTATAAGTTTGTTATAACTTGTTTATCTAATAATGAACTTAGAGGCCTGAAGATTTTCTTTCAGCTGGGCTTTGTTGTGTGGCTTTATGGTAGGTAAAATACACTGGGCCGCAAAGAAAACGGTTTGGTAATAAAAACCTCAATAACATCCAAAATATTGGAGCTATCTTTGTGAAATAAAGAGTGCACAATAGACAAATTTATAGTGCCTAAATCAATGTCCTAAATCTTGAACTTTTAAACTTACTTTTGTAAGTTAAGTAAAAAAGACAATTTTCACTAGATTTCTAAAAATGTGCTACGGTATAAAATATGCAATTTTTACACATTTTGGTATTTAGTATTGCCACCACGAGCTGTTAATACAGCTGTTATACGGTTTGGAATGCTTTCCACCAGATTTCTGCGCCGATGCTGATGAATATTCTCCCATTCCTCTATCAGTGCTTCTTACAGTTCACGAACCGTGATTGGAGAAAAATTTCGCTGGCGTATACGTCGTCCCAGTTCGTCCCGGGCATGCTCGATGGAGTTCAAGTCTGGGCTGCCTGCTGGCCACTCCATTTGCGTGTGATAGCGACATCTTCAAGGTAGTCAAACACTTTTCGAGCTGTATGGGGACGACCGTTATCTTACATAAAGATCATGGAGTTCTCCCCAATTTTTATAAAAAACGGGCCATCATATTCTTTTAAGATTTAATTCGCGTATCTTACTGCAGTCAAAGTGCCATTTTCCATAACTAGCACGGTGCGGCTTTCGGTAGAAATTCCAGCCCACACGTGTATGGAATGGAGCCTCCGCCGTATGGCACTTTCTCTTCAATGCAAGCTTGGTTATAGCGCTCTCCTGGTCCTCTGTAGACTCTTTGCCTCACATCGTGCGTGTATAACATGAACCTCGACTCGTCCGAAAACATTATTCTTGACCAGTCATCCAGAGTCCAATTCATGTGTTCTCTAGCGTAACTCAGCCTTGAATTTTGTTGCTGCCTTTCGTGTTTTGGACCATTTGCAGGTCTAAATGGCTTTAAGTTCGCTTCAGCAAGACGCCGCCTTACTGTACCTAAACGTGCTCGGATTGCTCCCTCTAGCACGTAGAAAGTGATTTTTGACTTCAACAGCCATTTGAAATCGATTTCTCAACATTGTTGACACTCCCGCGATATCGTGTTCCTTGTTCGGCCTGTTCCTGGTCTGCGAATATTAGATCGAGTCTCTTCAAATCACTGGAGTACTCTTAGAACGGTTGATAGCGACACACCAACAGTTCTCGCTGTATAACGCTGACTGCGCCCGTCTTCGAGCATTGTTAGAATTCTGGTACACTCTTCAGGTGGCGTGTTTTAATTGAATTTGAGCAGAATAATGAATTTCTGCACAAGAAATGCCATATTTATAAACAGAAACAAAGGTTAAACCAATAGTTTCAAAGTTGTTAAAATTTTATAAATCGTATTAATTATTTATTTATGGTTTTTAATACAATCACCAAAAAGAAATAAAAAGGTTTTACTGCTTCCTATATTTCCTTTAGTATTTATTTTAAAAGGATTGCTCAAATATTTTAACCCCTTTCTTTGTGGCCCAGTGTAATAGCAGCTGAAAAACTAAAAGGATCTTTAACCTAACCTAACTATTACCCCGCGTCCTATTTAATAGGAAAAGCGGAAAGCGTTCTCTGTCGATGCGACCACGCGTTCAAGTTCACCGAACAAAAAGTGACATATAATCGCGGCGATTGCTTTTAAATAGGACGCGGCCTTAGGCCCAATTCAACCAGATAACTAACGTATTTAAAATATCATTCTGTCTCTGTCATCTTCAAACGATTGACATAAATAGAACTATGTTTTAAATTCGGATTGTTATATGAGAAGAAAAGGAAGAAAAATAAAAACAATTCGATAAGGTTACAAAGAACGTAAGTCATCCACAGGAATTCCAGAAACCCTTACGTACGTGAATAATCGAATTAAGAATTTAATAGAGTTCGTTCTGAGTTGAGCTGCACGATTACTGACAAACGCGTTCACTGACTGGACAGGTCCGCTCAATCTGTATGGTTTTTCCTCAAAAGACCGTTTCAGACACCAATCTACATGGTCTTCACATGATCTGACCAAGATTATGTCTGGACTTTAAAAGAGACTGTGATGTCTGAGTTTGTTTCGGCCTTTCTTCTCAGAGTAGTCAGATAGGAAACGCCGACCTCATCTAGTTTTTAAAATACGATTGACGTGTAAAAGTGTTTGTACAAACCTACTTACAGAAATAAAATCATTTATCATTTAATAGACTAGAATATGTAACAACAGAAACTAATAAAAATACATAAAGAACAGTAGCCACTGCACTGTATTGTATTGTTACTTATTTAAATCAATAAATATCGTCTGACATTGCACACAGCACCATCTAGTTCCAAGTTAAGCACTTATTAAGGCTTGTGTTATGGATACCAGATGGTTGATACACTACTTAAATACATTTTTTTTTTCGTAAATACATACATATTATAAATATACATCCATGACTCGGGTACAAATGTCCATATTCATCATACAAACATTTGCCCCTACCGGGATTCGAACCCAGGACCATTTGGTTTCGCTGACTACACTTAGCCACTGTAGCCACTACACCAAACGTGTCGTCAAATCAATAAAACAGTCTACTTTGTTTTCCATGCAGTTTATGAAATTATTCAGCTAGAAACGTATTACATACACGCGTATTTCACCTGCATGCTATCCCAGTGGGAGCAACCTGTCTATCAGCTTTAAGAACAAGGCTGACAACAGTTTTGATTTAAACGGGACATTTATATTGGTTGTTTAAAAGCTATATCTATTCATACACGAAATATCTGAAGGGGTCACTGTGCTCATCATTATGGACACCTTTTACTATGGGAAAAAACCTGAAATCGCGAAAAAAAAATCAGCTGTTCCCTACATTTATGTTCGCATAACTCGTCAGAATGAAGGGACCAGCTGATTTTTTTTTCGCGATTTCAGGTTTGGTCTCATAGTAAAAGTTGTTCTTAATTATGAGTACAATGACCCCTTCAGATATTTCGTGTATGAATAGATAGAGACTGGCCAACGAAAGCTGTCCAAGAAAAAGGGCGGGAATTTTAAAAAATCAAGAGCTGTTAACCCTGGCTATACACTGCTTAAACGGAGTTGATACTATTTATTATTCAGTAAGTAATTTTTTTTTAAATTTTATATGAGCTGTAATTTTCGAGTGTATTATGAAGAATATTAAATAAAAGAGTACTTTTAATTCTGGCATTTTATTATTTTCAAATAATCCATAATTTTATGTACAGTCGAGGACTTTAATTGATGAGCACTTGCCACTATTCGTAATTTAGCCGTACAAAACATAGGGGCTATGGGTCATAGTTGAAATCGGATTCCAAAAACTCTTCACCTGACAATATTGAATCAGCTTCATTGCTTTCTTCGCTGCTACTGCTACTGTCCCCAAGATGTATTATGAATGGTTCAAGTTCGTTTTCAGTAATACGGTCCCTTAATTTGTACTGATTTTCCACATTTAGTACATGATCAGTGTACTTCTTCCAGTCATCAGCAGTTATGGATAGAAAACATTCTTTTATTAAATTTTGCATTTCAGATCCTGGTATTCCTATATTTTTGCTTGCTTCTTTTCTCTTCGCTTGACTCTATACAAGCTCAATAGCATTGAGGTCGCAATGATACGGTGGCAGCAACAAAATTTCGTGATTGTGGATATGATTGTGTTTTTTTAGAAGTACTTCTGCTTCGTAAACGACTGCAGGTTTATTATCTTTCACCAAACACATTAATTCAGCTTTGGTGTGATATTCTTCAAAATAAATATTATTCTCTTGAAGCCATATTCGGAGATTAGCTTTGGAGTCAGGCATAGTAGGGGGTTTGATTACTTGTTTCACATGGTAACTTGCATTGTCCATCACAATCACACTAGGTTTAGTGAGATTAGGTATCAACATTTCCTCAAACCATTTCATAAAGTTGGTAGCATTCATATCATCATGGTAGTCAGCTGATTTGGATTTTGTGCTGAATACCAATAATGCACCTGGCACAAACCCTTCTTCCGATCCTGCATGCACAATAATATGTCTTTTTCCTGACGATATATTGGTAGTGACACCACTTGTTGAAGGTCCTTGCCATGATTTGTTAACTTTATAGTTCTGATGTACGTATGTCTCATCAAGGTAAATAATCTGTTTACCTTCTAGCCTCTTTTTATGTATTGTCCTCAAGAATCTATGTCTCCATGCCGCATTTTCACATTTTTCTGAAAGTAAAGCCCGTTCATTCTTATTGTTTTGAAACTCAAACCCGTTCTTGTGTAAAATTTTTCTAAGGGTTTCACGGCATCCCATAAATTCAATTGCTTCCCTCAGCTCATTGTGCAGGCTTCTCAGTGTTGGGACTTGTTTTCTAACTCTTCTTAATCTAATAATCTTAACTCTAATTAAAAATTTCTAAAGTAATACCTGTCATTGAAGATATCTTTTCTAAATAATGTGATTCAGAAGTCGCCATTTCATTTTTTTCGAGAGTTTTCACTTTCTTTACTGCTTCCACAATTTTAAGTTTTGTCTCTTCGTTGTTAATACTTCCTGAAAAGTAGATACACCGTGAAAGATATTGCGATTTATTATAAATAGTCGAAAAGTATCAAGTTGTTTCATTAGAAATTCAATAAACTAACCTAAAAGTGAAAGGATTGAATCCAGTCGTAGTATATTCTCTGCAGATTTCTGGTTCAAATCACTTTTTATGTCTTTATATTTGTCAATCATAGTAAATAGAAGCTTCCTTGTCGAACTTTTGATTGTTGTCGGCATTATTTTAAACAAAATCAATGAAAATATGATGCACGTAAACACAAGATGTCTCAAGTACGAAACGTCAATGTGTCAATTTTGACAGACTTAAATTATTGCCATATCAAAACTTCTGAAAATAAAGCGTGGACAGCTTTCGTTAGCCAGACTCTACACCTTATATAGAAGGTAAGTAAAAAAATTAATAAAACAGTAAGGTTTTATTTTCCAAAAAAATTTTTTGGAAAATAAAACCTTACTGGCATATATAGAAAAAAAAACCATATGATCTGCAACATAAAGAAAACAGGGATGAATCTATATGTTACTTATTTAAAACTCGTCAAAACTTAATCCAACAAAAAGGTAATTTTTAAACTGACTTATTTAGATATTCAGGCAATACCTAGCAATTGCATAGCACTAAAACATAGGTATCTCATGTACTTAATTAAGTGCGACATGCGCTTAATTATGCGAATTTAGTGCTATCCTGAATATCTGGCTATCAACACAGCTCGTAAAAACTTTGAGGTTAAAGACACACGCATTTTTTTATGAGCTATGAGGCAAAGATATAAAAGTTATGTTCCGTATACGTCCGTGTCAGTTCCTTTGACATAATCGTAAATATTAAATGAATAGGATTTAAGCGTGCTCTAGTTTGTTGTGTTGGCGGCTAAGAGAAGCTGCCATCACACCACATGTCTATAAAATAACATCTCTCGGAAGAAAAAAGATGGCGGCGTTCGTTCCGATTTTGCGTCAAAAGATCCGAGGACCTCTACAGGGTGAAATTGAATTCATGTGCATTCTTTTAAAGGGTCATTGTACTCATCATTATGAACAACTTTTACTATGGGAACAAATACGAAATAACAAAAAAAAAATTGCTGTTCCTTACATTTTGAAGGGTTGCAAACATAAATGTAGGCCACAGCTGATATTTTTTTTTGTGTTACGTGGTATTACGCAAATTGCAAAATTGACGTTCATTAAGTGATAATAGATGATAAGATCAGTGTTTGTAAGCTACGTGTTGGAAAATGTAAAAATCATGTGCAGATAACAAAATAAGAGATGGGTAGATATTCAACAGGGAGACGGGCTACTTTTAATTTATGATGATTTTAAACATCATAGATCAATAAGTTATAAACATCTTCTATCGTTGAAATTTAATTGGATAGATTTGAACTGGGGTAAGTTGGAACCAAAAGTAAATCAATAAATTAATAAATATTCTATTATGATGTGCTAGTCAATTAAATTAAGTGAAGTAAGTAGTACTTTACACAAGTTATTTTAAACAACACTATCCCACAACAACATGGCACGCAGTCACCCCACTCATAACGCCAAGTTTACACAGTTGTGATGCGGAAATATTTATCCCACAGCCGTTGTGAGCACTTCTCCTTATTCCTCCTTGAATTTTGTACGCAGCGTGAATAAGCTCTGTTCGTTGGCACAAGATAAGCCATGTATGGTAATGTAGTTTCCTCAAAAGCCGCCCAAGAACTCACTTTTCAGGATCACGGGGGTTTTTCTAGATACAACGTTTTTAGATTCAAATTGTGTCAGTAAAGTGGCACTCCTGTCAAATTGTATGAATTATTCAGAAGGGGACTTAATTTGAATGAGAGCTTTTTTACAAACGTATTCATGACCTCTTTACCCTGTCTGTGATGTGTCGGGTAGAACTACGGCTTGGTACCGTTTTTGTCTGGTTGAAACTGATTTCGTGGAAATGGTTTTTGATGAGAATGCGCTGCCGAGAGAGGTTAGTTTATTATAAGATCTAGTGTGGTGTGAAGGGAGAAGAAACAAAAACGCATATCGTCATTTTGAGCTAGGTATGTATGATAAAACGACACTAAATTAAACTCTTCTAAAATTAAGTTGACCATAAAAAAAATAGTTTTATTCTTTGAGCGTAAACTCAGGAAACTGCCGAACCATGCTAGTAACTAGTGGACTAGTGGCGAGTCTAGTCGACAAGTGAGTAAATAATAGCTCTGATGTTACTAAGTCAAAGTTATTCTTTCTTTCGTTTTGGTTCTGTGTGGTTAGTCGGGCCATGTTGGGGAATTTGTGTAGGAGATTTAAAATGCATAGAAAAAACGTGTTTGTTGACAATTTTATGTAGTAGATAATATGTGTTAAGTTTTATAGTGCACACCAGTTATTTTGTTAAATTAATATTTGAAGCACAGTTAAATGACGTCAGTTATAAAATATAATCGTAGGCTCATTACAAAGACAATGCGCATTTCAGAAGAAAGCTTGGTCAGTGGGTCGTCTTAGGGACACTAGGAGAAACAAAGAAAACAAAAAAATATCTTTTGCCCTGCGTGAGAGAGGTTTTATGGCTTTCAATGAGGCTATTCCTAATATAAAATATGTTTCAGTATGAAATATAAATTATGTAGCTTATTACATTTTCTCCGAAGTTGGGAAAAAAAAACATTAAAATTCACTCATGTCTAAACTGAATTTAGAGAATTTACCCGAACACGCTGCCTGCACTTTACAGCTAGCGAAGTGCTGCAGCACATCACTAGAACATGAGCAGAGCAGTTCACTTTACAGCTTGTTCTAAAATATTCGTCTGGAGCTAAGCTATAAACTCTGTGAGAGCTATCTGAACTACCATAAAAATAATCGCTTGGAAGAATTTTATTATTTCCTTTTCATGATAACTGTAAAATCGGTATCAATTAGGTACCTTTTAGCTTTTACAAGTTTTATTTGAATACTGGTGATTCAAAGTAGAAAAATGAAGCGTGTGTATGTAGTCAATTGAGCCATGTTTGGAAGTGCTACTGTTGATCCAGTTCATTTGTTCATGCTTCTATGTAGGTGATCAGTGAATAGGCAGATTTTGAATAAGCCACTTTTCGATCCTATCACAGTGCTGATAACATCCTATAAACGTCATGATTGGAAGTATTCAAAGGTACACTTTTGACTGTCGTTTTTTTTTCAATCACATGTTATCGCCGAAGTCACGGTTACAGTTATAACATATTTCATAAAAATTTTAATCACCATAGCAATAGCAATTTTCATAAAAATAATCTAGTCCTCGGCTTGTTGGACGAAATTGGGAAATGTGCCGACAGAAAGTAATATCCGCTGTGAGAACAAAACTCAATCGTTCCCCACTATTGGTTCTTTGTGCTCTCTTGTGCAGATAAAATGCAAATCTGAAATGGACTGACACTGAAATGCAAGGTTTTTTAATGAGGATTTGGAATGGGATAGTAAGTGCTTATTTCGTTCTAGTTCGTCTTCACTACACTGGCCCGTATTAGCAAACATGCTTTTTTTCAGGACATCTAGGAAGTCCGTTCAAGAATGGGCAGAGTACAAACTGCTGATCTAAAAACTTACAGAGGACGAGAAAACAGCTGACGGAAGCAGGACGAAGAAGGACCAGAGGATGCGTGGAATGAATGGATGGATGGATGGAATGCATAAGGATAATCATGCATGTAAAATATGGTAAACCAATTCTTGTATTAAGGCATGCAATACCACACCAATTGCATAGCTCACTTTCAATCACAATCCAAAAGAATCTGAAGGCGATTGCTATGAATGGTTGTAAGGTGAATGAAAATGGAGGTAATAATAATTATATTTGTGATAATATGATTACTATTTTATTCATAATTTTATAATGATCAACCTTTACACTCAGATTGTGGAATGGTTGGAAGCTGTATGAAGATGGAGGTAATAATAATTATATTTTGTGATAATATGATTAATATTTTATTCATAATTTTATAATGATCAACCTTTACACTCAGATTGTGGAATGGTTGGAAGCTGAATGAAGATGGAGGTAATAATAATTATATTTGTGATAATATGATTAATATTTTATTCATAATTTTATAATGGTCAACCTTTACACTCAGATTGTGGAATGGTTGGAAGCTGAATGAAGATGGAGGTAATAATAATTATATTTGTGATAATATGATTACTATTTTATTTTCTACCTCGTTGGTCTAGTGGTCACAAGCACTACTACTGAGCATGAGGTCCTGGGTTCGATTCCCAGGTCGTGCAAAGTGTTATTCGGTTTCTGCAATAGGCAATTTTCAGTAGCAGCACGGTGTCTGTGCCCGGTTGACGGCAATAGGCTCGCCCCCTATTTTATGGGACTTAAATATAGTTGGTGAAATGTGGGTATACTACAGGTAGGTACAGTCACGAGCACTAATAAGTATACACTTAGCAAAATTGAAACGCGATTTTCTTGTGGAATATTAATTGCAACTATGAAATATGACCTTTTTCATAACATTATAAGTTGCAAAATACTACGTACGTAACCACATAAAATTACAATCAATACAGTAGGACAAAATCACATTTTGAAGTTGCTAAGTGTATACATATTAGTGCTCATGACTGTACACCTCTGCTTAACCCTTCTAGGAATGTAGGCGTGGTGTTACGTATGTGTATGTATACGTTATCAACCTCTCAGAATACTACCC
This sequence comes from Brachylomia viminalis, assembly GCA_937001585.2. Taxonomy (NCBI): domain Eukaryota; kingdom Metazoa; phylum Arthropoda; class Insecta; order Lepidoptera; family Noctuidae; genus Brachylomia; species Brachylomia viminalis. The sequence continues at coordinate 2,346,552 of OW443302.2, read as the reverse complement.
CGTATGTATTTTAAGAATATGTTTGTATGTTATCCTAAGTCGAGTCAGCGACTCAACCTATCAGCTGGGGAAATGTGGATGTACCTACCATAGGTACACCTCAGCCTAACCCTTTGAGGAATACAGGCGTGATATTATGTCATGTTATGTTATGTGTGTTATTGTTTTATTTGTGTCGGTGCAGGGCATTGTTAAATCGATTGTTAAATCGAAGCGGACTACCGCTTCGATTTAAACCATTAGCCAAGCTACTAATGGTTGATTAGGCTCTTTTTACACACAAGTTTTTCTTGCCGTGAAAAACTACGACTTATTAGCCCTATGTAGGCACGGTTGTCAGTGTTGTATGGATCACTATGGAAGGTTGTTGACGGACACGTTTTTTCAACGGCGCAGTTTGAATACGTCGTACCGTAAAGAAGCCATGCCGTTTACAAAAGACCTTAGGGTAGCTAGTGTTGTTCTTCGTTTGACCATTAAATCCTGTAACGTGCAGCTGACAGAACACGCAGGACATGATATTAAGTGTCCCATCGTTTGTTGAACAGCACCACATTTACCTGAACAGGTTTTCCTTGCTTTGGCCAACCTGGGTTCGGAGTATGTTTAAAGACTTTCAAGTTACCCATTGCAATGCATACATAGCACGTCTGCACCGGTTTTTATTAGTATTGTCAGAAAAAAGCGTTGTTGTGAACTCCTACTGCTAGCGACATCTCGGGTCGATTAATAAAATCAAAATTTACGTCATACCTACTCTCGACCGTGATTGGTTTTTGAAAATATTGTTCCCACTCCTCGCTCCTTGAATATTGTAAGATGGCTAATATACCGATTTTGCTCGTTAAAAGTAACGCAACGTTTTTTATTACAAAGTCCTCAACACGAACTTAAAAACACCTAAGTTTTCACCAAACCTCAACGCTGCTGCTACAAGCGTCTATTTAAAAAACTTAATCAGCTCATTCTGTTTCACCGATGGGAGTCAAGCCTTCTCTCTTCAAGATGGAGTGGAATGTAATCCACTACGCGAGTACGGGTTGGTGGACGTCACATACTCGTAGCATAATCAGCCTACAATGTACCCGCTACTGCACTGTAACCCACCACGCGGGCCCAGTGCGGGTTGGTAGATGTCACATGCCTTCAAATTTTTGGTGCTAGGACATTTCGATTTCCTCGCGGCAACTTTCGTCATAAATTTTGGAGTATATTTTAAGGTAAAGCCCTGAATACCAGTCCATTGATAGAAACACGAGGGACACGCCACAGCTTTGTTAAGTTTCCTATTGTCAGTTACATTTGTTGGTTAATTTGTAAAGTAACTTGTTTGTGTGAAATGGGTTAGTGGGCCAAGGAAGGGTAAAGATGGCGGGAGAATGGGGTGTTACGTAAATAGTTTGCCTGTACGGTGATATACGACAAAGCAAGTGAAAACTTAGATGGGTACTTCAGTCTCTGGTTTAAACTTTAAGCAATATAAAAGTAATCAGGCGGTCTTTTAATTTGATTGATTCATTTGAAAGTGTATACAGAACTTAGCGATGAGAAGTTCAAAACCTACATCAAACGTATCCTTATAAAAAAAAGCATATTATGATATTATAGACTACGTTGAAGACAAGGAACTCTGACAATAATTACTTCTGCACATGTAGCTTCCCTGGTACCTCATTAACGGCGTCACTGTGTAAATGTCCAATAGCTGCCCCCAAATTACGATGTTTTTTGTTATTTACGTGCTTCTTTTACATTATCTGGATTTGTTATAGAGGTCATGTCATTTGGTTTAAATAGGCCTTTTTTTTTTTATTTATCTACAGATTCTTTGTATTTTGTGAATGTGAGAACGTTGTAGGCCTCTTTTTTTTTTTTTTGAGGGTGGGATATCATCAGATATCTTCTCTCGCTCTGGGTAGAGCAGGAGGGCGTGTCAGACTCTTACTGACTAAAACCCACCCGTGTTCCTTCAGTTGTCTGTGCCAGGGGCCACGGTATCCCTCTCGGACTTTCCCGCAACCCTAGCAGGCATCGGCCCTAGCGGACCCCGTCATTGGTGCTGACATCTCTTTGAGGCGCGCGTGGAACACAACGCGCCGTCGAACCGAGCCTGGTCCTTATCGAACGGCGAGCTGCCCAGTGCTCGCCGTTCGCAAGCCCATGCCTACGGTGGCCGGGAATCGGCCTGCGATTCCCGACGTCCAGGGCGTCTCCTGCGGCGGCTAGGGGCGTGAGGGCGCGAATTTTGCCTCTCCCTCACGCCCCTAGCCGCCTCCTCCTTCGTAAACATTACTGCTTCGCAGAAGGAGGGGACGGCTTCCCAAGCCCTCTCGCTCCGTACCATGGCCTGGACCAGGGCCGGACGCGAGCGATCGCCACCGCCAATCGCCTCCACGAGGACACGTCGGTGCTCCGCCCAAGCCGGGCAGACCTCCACCGTATGCTCCAGCGTGTCCTCCGGGCGATCCACACAATGGTGACACCCGGGTGTTTCCTCCCGCTTTATCCGGAACAGGAACCTCCCGAAACAACCGTTTCCGGTGAGGACCTGCGTCAGGCGGAAGTTGAGGACGCCGTGGCGCCTCTCTAGCCACTCCTCAAGGACTTATCGCCGCAATTGTGGCGTGCCCAGCGCTGGGTTGCGACAATCGCACTCTCCATGCCGCCCTGAGATCCCGCCGGAGCTCTGTCCGCTGTACCGTGATTTCTCGCGGCAGCGGAGCTACGTCCCGGCGTTTCCCCTCCTCGCGCCGATCACGCCTGAAATCCCCGAAGGTTTAGTCACAGGTGTACCTATAGTCAGCGCGTTATCAACGGGTTCTCGACGGTCCACCAGTACACCTGGCGCCTTGCTGACTGTGCGTGGACCCGGAGCATGGACACGTTGCAGATTTGCGTCATCGCCCCGCGGAACCTCAGTGCCCCCTGCTTGACGTCGACGGGTCCGTTCGTTGCCGACTCCCGGAACCAGGCTTGGACAATAGCGGCCTCCTCGAGAAACTCCCTGTCGAAGCGCTTACGCGCCCAGCGTTGACCGCCCATTCGCGGGGCCATCGAACTGCGGCCGCCGGTGGTCACTGGTCGGTCACCTCCGGAGCATCGTCGTCGTCGTCGGTGGTGTGGTCCGCATTGAGCACCGCAGTAGGCGGAGCCATGGGCAGGGAGATATGTTCCCCTCTAGAAGGGAACAGAGCGTTCACCACGTCACTCTGCGTCAGCAGGGGAGCCCATGGGAGCTTCTCTCGCACCAATTTGTAGGGGCGTCCCCATGGGTCGCTGTTCAGAGTCTCTGACTCCTCGCAGGCCAGTCCACTGGCCCGCAGGATCTCTGCTTAGAGAGCGGTCTTTGCCGCTCTGTACCTCTCGTACAGCTCCGCCTGAATGGCTTCCGTATCCGGAGGGCGGATAAGGAGCCTGCGGTACCTGGTGTACCGGCGACGCGCAGCGACGCACGTACTGGGCAGAGTCCTCAGCTCCGGCGACCACCAGCACAGCTGGCGCTGGGCGCGTCCGAGCTGGGCTCGGGGCATTGCCACGTCACATATTTCAGACATGGCCTCCCGGAACCACTCCGCCTCGACGTTGATGTTAGCAGGTCTGTCATGACACCCAGGTCTGCACGGGTAAGGCTTCCAGGAGGAGCTCCCGGTCCAGCTGCTTCAGGGTCCACCGCGGAATATACAGGGTAGCTGGGACATCGAGGCGCTACTTGTTACCATGGATTCAGTACATGATTCTGAAACCCCTGCGTTGAATTTTTTTGTCGATTTGTTTTTTTAATTTTTTACTGTTCCACATATTTTGACCGTGTAAGTATTGCACTTTTCTATGAAACAGTTGATTTTATTTTTAACCGACTTAAAAAACGGAGGAGGTTTTCTTTTTGTGGGAATCATTTATTTTTTATATTTTTGTTCACCGATTATTCGAAGACGCTGAACCGATGTGTGGGGTAGGTACCATAACAAAAAGGTTAATTAAAAAACTTTTACAAAAAAAAAACACTACAAAGTGAAAAGTAACTTTAATTTCGGAAGTTGGTGGAAATACTTAAAATACAGATCCAAAGACACCAACTTCCGAAATTAAAGTTACTTTTCATTTTGTAGTGTTTTTTTGGTACTTATTCGGTTGTTTTTTTTTTGTAAAAAGTTTTTTATTTGATATCTGACGATAAATTTCAACGCCGCACGGTGGATCGAAAATCGGCTGTAGAAGACATGGGATCTCGATGTCTTAAATGTTATTTTTTTTGCTGGAAATGACTTCTGCCGATCATTACTGTTCTATAAAATGTCATATGAAGTAATTGTGTGCACAAATGGAAGAGTTATAATTTTTATAAGAAAAAAATGTATGGAGCTGACATGAAAAATGAGGATATCTCTGGAATCGCAAGATTGGCCGTTATATCCTTGCACACTGTTATAGTACTATTTATTTGTGAATTTTTGACATACTTAATATTGCGGCATCACTTGCGATTTTTTTTTTAAAAATCGTCAAAATTAAAAAATTAAAAATGTTTATGATATGTACATTTTAATGCTTAAATATGGCTATACCAAGTGTAACTTACAATATTTTTATGCTTAGACCAAAACATTCTAAGAAATCACAAAGTCGTATTACCTACTTATTTGAAATGACATGGTAATTATGAATTACATAATAATTTTGTTCTTCTAAGAACTCTGTCGGAGCTTCCTGATCCTGAAGTTTCAGTAGTTCTACTGTTTCCTTAAAGTATGTCTGCCTCTTGTGGGCATCTAATTTTGGTCTTGTGGAAGAAATTAGAGGATCAGAAGAGACGATAAGCATATTGAGGATATCCTCGTTTGATGCTTGTCTACTCTTTTTCCTCGAATGGTGTTCTCTGAACCTCCTAAAGTCTTTGTTTCGGGCTTCTGAAGCTTCTTCCGAAAGACTTCCAATTGGTACAATAGCATTTTCTGCAATTATGTCCCCTCCGTGAATCAACAATTTGTGGACGGTTGATGACATGTAGTACCAATCATACAGTTCCACGTATTTTTCAGCGGTTGTTCTAGCATATTATTTAAATTTCGGCACGTCTACAATCTCTCCAGATGTGATAGCTTGCAGAATCACAGCAAATCTGCGTATTAGGCCATCATCTAATCCAGTGATCGCTGCAGTTTTATCAGGAAATTCAAAAAACCGCCTTGCTGTGTTCCCGTCGTTAGTTGTGCCTGATCCTTGCTTAACGATGTCAATCAAAAGGTTAAGATCATCTTTGAATCGATCTTGAATGAGTTTTTTCGTGAATGCAATAACTCTTGATGACCTTCTCCTCTTGCAGACCACTTTTTGAAGTCGAGACGATACGCTATGTGTAGAAGACATTCCGTCACATTAATGCGGGCATGAAGTGATGATAATCCGAACTCATACATACCAGAAGAAATGGTTTTTGACGCAATGACATCTAACTTATTAATTTCTGTAGGCTTAGCCAAACACAGGTAGCAGGCCGCATTTGACTTAGCTTCAGACAGATATGTACAAATTTTGCCGTCAATCATCGTCATCATTAATTTGTGACTAATTTCATGTCCTTGACATTTTGAGGGAACGAGAGCTTCAATTTCGTTATCCATTGCAGTTTTTTCATATATGACAACGTCTTTGGTTTCTTTCACAAAACTAAACTGGACTGGACGGCAATACATAGGTGAGCAGGGTTTTGGATTCACCCATACGGTGTCACCGTCAGCTGTCAACTTTAATGGAACCAAAGAGGTCATAAATATGCTGGAATCATCTTGACCACTCTCTATGTTTTGCTTATATCTACTTTGGTTAGATGCACCGTCAAATCCCCACTTTGATATTAATATCAATTGCTTATCTTGTATCGCATCAGGACTACGAATAGTTTCAAAAATTCTGTTCACTGTTAAATCTAGTAACGCTTGTAGTGCAATCTTAGCAGATGAATCCGTTACAGTCACAAATGTCTTCGGAGGGTAGCACTGTAGCTTAGCTTTTTGCACTTTATAGTAAGACGGATATAATTATCTCCTTTGAACCTTTTCGAATAGTCGTTTCCCTTAGTGTGATATATTGCCATTTCGATAGTTTTAATGAAAGTAGCAAACCCAGTGCTTTTTCTGGTGAAAATATTGTTGAAGGAGCTGGTTTGTTCAACATTTCCTTGATTTTTGCTGCTGCTTCTGGATTTTAGAGCATATGTTCAATAACAGATGCAATATCCTCACGACCATCTCCTTTCAAAAGTGCTGCAGCTGAATAAGCTACTTCATTAGGGTCATCGCCTATATGTTCATCAGATCGTCTCTTCTTCTGCTTGTTACTTAGATCTTCAAACGGCTTTCGAGATCTTTTTGTCATCGTTGAAGTTGATTTCATTGTTGAACTTGATGGTACAGGTTCAGGTACAGGTTCAGTAGAAATATTTTGACTTGTTAATTCTTGAATGAGCAAATTGGTTTGCACGCAGTTTGGCCAGTCAATATTTGCCTCAAGCCAATTACTGTAATCACGTCTAAAAACTTCACTTTTCCTGTGGGATCGTAACCATCTCTTTTGAACTGCCCGTGTAAATTTTCGACAAAATTCTTTCACGGTAACACTGTCTTCATCTGAAAGGCTAGAGCCCAGTCGAATAACAAGTGTGTTGAACAATATTTCGTGATCGAAAGACGAAGCATCCTGATTGCTCAGAATAACAAACAAATCCAAATTTGTAATAATGCTTTCCATTATTCACGATCACTGAGTAAAAAGACACGATAGGATAGATGTTAGTATTAGAAATGCTCTAAATGAACTGAAGTTTTGAATCCAATGTTTGACTATTTATTGTTATTGACTAATGATGGTATCACATTTATCTAATTACTTTCATTAAGTTAATCCTGCACTAATTGCTAAATTAGCGAGTACCCCAAATTATTTTGGTACGTATCCTTTTAACTAGGTATATAGGTATTAAGTTTTATTAATCATTAGCTAATGTGGACTTGAGGCATTAGACAAGATTACGTATTACGTAATTCATAATTACCATGTCATTTCAAATGAAAATCACAAAGTAGGTAATACGACTTTGTGATTTCTTAGAATGTTTTGGTCTAAGCATAAAAATATTGTAAGTTACACTTGGTATAGCCATATTTAAGCATTAAAATGTACATATCATAAACATTTTTAATTTTTTAATTTTGACGATTTTAAAAAAAAAAAATCGCAAATGATGCCGCAATATTAAGTATGTCAAAAATTCACAAATAAATAGTACTATAACAGTGTGCAAGGATATAACGGCCAACCTAGCAATTCCAGAGATATCCTCATTTTTCATGTCAGCTCCATACATTTTTTTCTTATAAAAATTATAACTCTTCCATTTGTGCACACAATTACTTCATATGACATTTTATAGAACAGTAATGATCAGCAGAAGTCATTTCCAGCAAAAAAAATAACATTTAAGACATCGAGATCCCATGTCTTCTACAGCCGATTTTCGATCCACCGTGCGCCGGCGGGCTCAGAATCGTGAACTGAATCCCATGATAACAGGATACGCGTTGATATCCCTGCCACCCTGTATTGTTCTCTCGCTTCATTGCAATGAAAATGACAAAGACAAAAAGCGGTACGTCACGTAAATCCTGATTTTGAGTCTCCAAAACAAGACCCACGTTTGCCCTTTCCCGACCAATAACGACGTATACAAGTTCCTCAATAAACCTATTTAACAATAATTGATAACGTTGTAACTCGTCAAGTTCAGGTGGTAGATGGTAAACTATTAGTTCATTACTTCGAACTTGGCTAAGTATTATCATGTTAAAGCCGGGTTTAAGCCGAACTGTGTGTTAGTTGAGTAGGTTGTTAGTTAGTTGTACTTCATTTGTATTTTGTGAAGGTGTATTGCCGGTGTTTGGGTGGACGATTTTGCTGTATTGGTTGTAGGTAATTGAATCATCATCATCATTATTATATCTAATTGTCAGCCTTCTTCCTCCCACTGCTGAGTATAGGCCTCGTCCCTTATGTGCGAGGTTCAATAGAAACTAAGGCAGAGCTAAGAGGCTCATTGGCAACGTAAAACTGTATTGAGATTAGGTTAATAAACAAGACTTCTTTGAATTTGAACTTAATAAACGTTTTTATTAGCTAGTTCATACAGTACAACGCAAAAGATTTATAACGACATGTGACGAGAAAAAAAGCACATACATAATGACGCCATCTGGTGTTACAATATAAAAGTACACATGCAAACAACTAGTAGCATACGGCCTAGAATTTAATATAAAATTTTATCCAATACTCCCACTAAATTTTATAAATAAAAATATCATATTTGCCTGCTTTTAATAGAAAATAAACTTAACTTACATAACTGACAATATTTCATCTCATAAATGTTCGAATTTAACAGTAGGTAGATAGAGCCTTAGTAAAAATATCAGCCAGTTGATCTGAACTTTGCACATATTTAATAACAATTAATTTTCTTTTATCTTTGTCTCTAATGAATGAAATGGAATTTAACATCGATGTGTTTTGACTTTTTATGTTACTGGATTATTTATTAGTTTGATTGTACTTTGGTTATCAATACACAGAATTGTACAATTTGAATGATATCAATTTTTTTGAAAAACTGTCTTCACCATTAAAGATTCTTAGCAGCTTTACAACCAGCCACAAATTCAGCTTCAGTGGTTGATAAGGCAACACAAGGTTGTTTTTGACTAGACCAAGATATAGGTCCTCACTTAACATAAAAATATAACCACTGCTTGATTTCCTTGTATCTAAGTCCCCAGCAAAATCTGAATCTTAATGTCCAATTAAACTTTCATGACCTTGATATATACATAGATTTTTAGTTTTTATAAGAAATCTAATAATCCTCTTAAGCTTATTAAAATTATGTATATGTACTAGGATTATTGATATAGCTACTTTACAGATTTACTCCATATGAAATATCTGGCCTAGTTGCTGTAGATGAAAACAGTAATGACCCTATGGCTTCTCTGTAAGGAAAATCAATCAGCTTATTGTCAATATTTTTAGCTAACTAAACATTTACATTATTTGGTGTGCTGCTCGAGTGTGCAGTAAATTAAATGATTAACTGTTCAATATTATTGTCCTTGACTGATACAAACAGAATTAACATCTTTAAGATTTCTAAATCAACACACCGATTTAAAATTAACTCTTTGATATTAAATGCCTGCTTCAAATAACTAACAATTTAATCTCATATTGAATTTGACTGTAACATTATTAGAGCATCATCAACATACAATATAAAAAAAAGCTTTAATACCATTAAAGTTACCAACAAATACACAATTGTCTCCTTGTGACTGAACAAAAAAACTTTAATAGAAAATTAGTAAACTTTTGATTCCAGCAAAGAGATGCCTGTTTTAGGCCATACAGGGATTTATTCAATTTACATATTTTATTTGCTGGTGTTTTCACTCCATCTGGAATTACCATAACCTCTTCTAAGTCTCCATATAAAAAGCTGTCTTAACATCTAATTGTCTTGAAATCTATTTGTTCCGATTATATTCAGCAGACATAGATAACAGTATTCTTATTGATTCATAATCTTGTAGTAGGTGAAGAGATTTCAATATAATCTATACCTTCAATTTGTGTGAAACCACGGCCACAAAGTCGAGCTTAATATATTTCTACTTTACCATCTTTGGTTCTTTTAATATTAAACACCCATTTGGATATTATAGTTCTCTGGTCTTCATTATCTACAAAACTCCAGGTGTTATTGGTACGATGAGCTTCTAATTCTTCATTTATGGCCTCTAGCCATAACTCACTCTCTTTACTATTAATTGCGTCATTTTAACTCACAGGTACATCCAATTCTATTAATTTTGCCTCACAAACATTATTTCTACGTGGTCGCAAAGTAATATTTGAACGATCCATTGTAAGGTCAATTTCTTGTGAAGGTTCATAGGTCTCATCATTTTCATCAATGGCAGTATGTGAGCTGTCATTATTATCGGTCAACCCAGTGTTGTCTATCTCCTCTTCAGCGTTTTGTTCATTATCATCCCATATAAAAATTTGAGCTCCATTCCGTTCTATTTCAGAACCTTTCTGTTCATTGAAAACAACATTCCTTGATATAGTAATTCTTTTTGTGATTGGACCATACATTTTGTAGTTAGAATTATCATATCCAACTAACAACATCTTACGACTTTTACTATCAAGTTTCTTTCTCAACTGATCGGGCACATGGACATATCCTTCTCATCCAAACACTCTGACATAATCTAGACTTCGTTTAACACCACTCCACAACTCCATAGGGGTAATATTTGGTGTCTGACTTGAAGACATGCAATTTAACAAATAAACCGCACAATTAACTGCTTCTACCCAAATAATGAGTGATACCTTACGGGCATAAAGCATGGATCGAGCACTTTCAACAATTGTCTTCATTTCCTGTTCTTCCCGGCCATTCTTCAGGCGTGTAAGGCGCAGTAAGCTCATGAGAAATACCCTCACAGTCAAGATATTCTTTGAAGTCTTTGCTTATGTACTCTCCACCATTGTCAGTGTGCAATATGCGTACATTATGTAAGAATTGTTTTTAATAATTGAATTTTGTTGAAACAGTTTATCACGTCACATTTATTCTTTAAAAAATACACATACTCAAAACTTGCAGCTGCGTCTTTAAAAATAACAAAATATTTCATATCTTGTACAGAAAGCACACTGAATGATCCACAGACATCACTATAGACAACATCACCTGGTTGCTGTGGTCCTCTGTATGATTTCTTGAATGGTTGACGAGCATGTTTACCCTAAGCACAACCCTCACACACAAACTTGTCACAGTCTGATAAGTACACCAGTAATCACATCATTTTCTGTATTTCTTTGACATTTAATATGTCCTAGACGTTCATGCCATGTTTTAAGGTCCAATTTTTGCACTATATTACACACTGGATTTTGAAGCGTTTTCACCTTTAACTCATATAGATTGTTGCTTTGCAAAGATGCAAACATTACTATTTCATTGTCCTTGTATAATAACGCATCTGTTTGTTTCTTTATAATGTTATATCCTTGTCTTGTCACTCCTCTTTCAGAAAATAGGTTTCTTCTCAACTTTGGTACATAAAGAACATTTTTCAGGCTGTGAGCTGAGGCACCGCTGTCTAATATCCATTTTAAAACATCATCATTATTTTTCAAATCTGTATTTGCTACATTGAATGCTAACATATTCTTTTCTTCTTGTTGTTTCTGTTTTAGTTTTGGGGCACGGCAATTTTTTGCATAATGAGCGCGTATCCCACAGTTGTAACATATAAAGCGATGGTATTTTTAATTTGACCCTTTATTTGACTTTTCATTTGATTATTTGTTTGTTTTCTTTAATGGAACAGTTTTCTTTTTCATACTTTGTTTTGCCACTCTTAAAGCATCATTATCTTCTTCTACATTCAAACTGGTCTCCTCATCTAGGAAACGAACTGTAAAGTTGATTACAGTTTGATTCTTTGGATCAAGCGACATCCAAGCCTGCCGAACAGATCTGTACTTGGGAGGTAGTGTACTCAAAGTTTTAGTTATAATTGCTGTTTCACTAATAGCCAAACTTTCTACTCTAGCTATATGCTGAGCTATGCTGTGTGCTGGTGATTTATTATATTGATAGAAACGCTCATGTATCATCATAATAGTCGTCTCGGATTTTTGTTTATAAATGGACTCAAGCTTGGTCATCACTTCTAGTCCGAGTTGTATTCTGATTCTGAATTTTCGATGCGTGCTATTTGATTTAAATCCATAGCAGACGAACCAACATTGACAAGCCATCATCTCAATTCCATTGAATCGCATTTCCATCTGGTTATGGCGTGTTGATATCTTACCTCTTTGCGCGCTGAGCACATTTAATTTGAAATGTCCACTGTTTAAAATTCGTTCCATCGATTTTTTCTAGGTTTGTCTTTCCAAACTCCATTTTAGGTTATAGACAGCACGTGGTTCTACTGTCGAAAATCACTAAGAACTTTTCTGTTTTCTCTGCTCTTTGTTTATCACTGATTGTTAATTAACGTGGACCTGGGCCAATAACCTATAGGGATTAGGTTAATAAACCAGACTTCTTTGAGTTTGAACTTAATAAACGTTTTTATTAGCTAGTTCATACAGTACAACGCAAAAGATTTATAACGACATGTGACGAGAAAAAAAGCACATACAAAATGGCGCCATCTGGTGTTACAATATAAAAGTACGCAGGCAAACAACTAGTAGCATACAGCCTAGAATTAAATATAAAATTGTATCCAATAAACTGGTGGATACCAAGCTTAACAGCTTGGCTCATCGCCGCAAGGTTGCCTGCTTGTTGGTCTTCTACAGATCGTGCCCAAGAACTCCACGAACTTATTTCAACGGCCTCCTTCTTCCATCGGTCATCTAGACGCAATGCAAGTTACTATCCTTACCTTTTTGCTATTCTACCAATTCGCATTAAGCGTTTCCAAATGTCTTTTGTAATGCGCACAGCAAAAGAATGGAACTCTCTACCTGCGTCTGTGTTTCCGAACGCATACAACCTTAATCTCTTCAAAGTGAGAGTGAACAGGCTTCTTCTGGGTAAGCTCACTCCACCGTTGACTCTGTCTCTGTCACCACTGACCTATCATATCATTTATTTGCATACCATAATGTGAATTGAGTTGTTAAAATAGGCTTAAAGCTAAGATACAGTTATGGACCCTGTAAGGCCTAGACTAGAATCAAAAGCAAACCCACCCCAACCCATAAAAAAATAACTAAATAACTGAATAATACAGTCAATATGTTAGGTTGATCGCCGCCGTAATTATTGCCGTGTTATTTTTAAGTGTGATTTGAGCAGCAAAACAATACAGACAAAGAATAGGTATTGAATTAGCAGTCAAATTTTCTGTCTTGTCAAAAAGTAATTGTAGTTCCCTAGGTACCTACTAGGGCTTTTGCTGTATTGAAAGAACCTAGCGACCAGGCCCTGCTTCACACGGCTGCAATGGCGATATGTCAAAACATCTAGATTTCATTGCAACATCTATCAAAGTTAAATTACACAAACAATTTCGGAAATTAATGCTGGTGCAAATAGCATCAAAACACAATAGGCGACTTCGTTTTGTACATAAAATAGGAACAATTAATACAATTTGCTTCATAACACTTCGTAACACAAGAATGTACTTACAACAAGTAAAACGATAGCTGCAAAAGTATTAACTGTAGCGCAGCTAACAGACAATATGTTTCCGGTAACCATTTATGTATGTACCCTTATAGAAGAAGATAATACATATTATAAACAATTTCTTACACCTATACAAAATATGTATGTAAAAATATATTATTGTATGGAACAGAACCAAGACTTTCAGCTAATAGAAATCTTATTTATTGAATGAGCTGGGATTCTTGCCAACGGTTCCGACATCGATCAACTTAGTAGGTATGCTGTGTATGTGTGAGGTTATGGATGGCGAAATATTCTGCTTATGAAAGTAATTTGGCCATGGTCAAGGTTATAGGGCGATGGTTTGGATCAACTTACCGACGAGGTGGACAGAGATTTATTGCAAATATCTTCCATAAAAATAAATAAAATTGAAGTGTCTGTTTGTAATGTCAAAATATTATCAGCTTTTTACTAAATGCATAGGTATAATGGAACTTTATAAACGGTACTGAAAACAAAAAACTATATTTTAAATTTTTGTCTGTCTTTCTGTCTGTTTGTCGTTTTGATCCGACTAATCTACAAAACAGCTGGACCGATTTTTAAGACGTTCACTAGCAGATAGCTGATGTTTTAGAGAGTAACACAAGCTTTTGGTCCGGGTAGCACGTTCCCGTGGGATAATTTCCGACGACCACGCGGGCGATGCCGCGGGCAGCAGCTAGTTTAAACATAAAGCTGTTTATTTTTTATTTTTCTAAATGGTTTCTCGCAAGTCAACCTAGGAAGTTGTCGGCTGCTTAACGGGGCTTGCCGGTGGTTGCCTTAATATATTAAGGCCTCCAGCCAGAGCTTAAAACTTATAAGCTAGGCGACTACACGCTAAGGGCACCACTGAGGGGTACAGACCTCGACTTAGGGCGTCGTTGGGGGAGGGCAGCAAGGGACAGGATGGATAGGAATTAAAACATAAAAGTGGTTAATTTATGAGTTATTCGAGTTATTCCACTATTCCCCCTTGAGAGAATCCCCCACAGGGGGAAATCTGGACCCTAATGTAAAAAAAAAAAACAGAAAGTCCCCTTTTCATTTTGAGTAGAATTTAAAGCTAAAAATAAGGGGGAATCCCTTATTTTTGTTTTAATTTCTACGCTCTTTAAGTAAATATTATTCTATGTCCTACAGTGTTGATGATTTCAAATAAAACTTAGCATAACATCCTGACGGTGTTCCCTCAAACAAAGGGGCAGGTCTCTACCTGCAGGTACAGTACACAGTAGTTATACAGTAGGTAAGTACTTAAGCCCACATTTCGCCAGCATGTAATTGGTGTGGCACAACATGCAATAATATCAGATTAATATCGTGAAACCATTTGATACGACTTGCAATTCGAATTCATTTAACTATTCCCGTTTGACTGTTTACTCCACACTGTGCGCTCGACGGTTCTAAAGCTGTCACAGAATCCTAGTTTTAATGTCATTACCAGAAACGCTACACAGGTCTGTTTAGGTCCACCTACTAGAATACGGTGTGATGATTTTCCATGATAAAACCATAATAGAAATTGATGAGGGAAAAACCGTTTTTAAAAATCAACGTCATAAAAAGTCAAGAAACGATATTATTCAAAGTTGGCGGAAATGAAAAATGGCAGGGTTTGTAAAATTATTCAAAGACTATCGTCCTCCCGCGGGCTCGTTCGTGCCGGGTCGGTAATTTGGCGAATATTCACTTTTTGGACTCGTCGCTCGCATCCCAGGATAAGGAAAGTTTTGAATATCAATAGTTGTTCATACGTATGCAGATTAAATGTTGCGAATGAATCTCACTTTGATTTTTCTACAATGTATTGAAATTTAATTCATAATTGCTAGAATTTATAAACCCATCAGAAATTAAAATCAGTCAGAGATTACACCAAAAATACCTACTTAAGTAAATATTAGATTTTTCGTTATTATGTAATTTAGATTATTTGTTCTTTCTTCACATCATCATTTTCTTGTGATGCTGAAGTCGAGGAATTCCTGATCTGTGAAAGTAGATATACAATGAAGTTTTCTCACTGGTGATAAGATTATTTATTTTAATGATAAATGATTTTATTTATGTGAATAGGTTTGTACAAACACTTTTACACGTCAATCATATTTTAAAAACTAGATGAGGTCGGCGATTAATAGCTCTTACCCTACCCCTTACCCTTTTTTATACTTATAGTTTTATAAACTATATTTGTTTTTTATCATTTCAACATAATAAACGGATTAAACAATTATTCACTTATTATTTTTATATTTTTCTTTTATTTAATATGCGTTTGCTCTTGACTGCAGCTCAGCTCAGCTTGGCTCTAATGAAATCAAAACAAACCAGAATACTGCAACAAAAGGTACAAGTATAAGCATCAGCTTTATACCACACAAGAGGACCTTTACGGGATTCCCAGCTCAAAGGCGAGACTCAGTGCTTAGAAATTAATTAAATGGCACAACGTATTGTCGCTTGGCCATCGATGAAAACATAGAAAGGACCCAGTGTAATTGCTTTGCATTTATCAAGAACAGGTAAGTCGTATTTATTCACGTACGTTCCGTACGCCTACATGAAAAAAGGGAACCCTTATAGGATCACTCGTGACTGTATGTCCGTCTGTCACATCCAATTTGCTCCGAATCAAATGGGCCGATTAAGTTGAGAGTTGGTACACATGAATTTCGGTGACCCAAACACGGACGTGTAACGTATATAAATGAACTTTGAATATGGGGGTTAATTTTGGGAGGCCTAAAAGGAAATTTTAAAAACGTTTTACAAATCAAATGAAAGGGCTTTAGGGTGAGGGTCACAAATATTTTTTTTTAATAATTTTATAATAAATACTTTCAAAGTTACTGAAAATATGAAAATTTACTATTTCTCCCACCTTATCTCCGAACCTGCTAAGCCTATTCTTTTTTAAATACAGAAAATATGTAGTTCTATACTTATAGATTACAGAAAAACTTATAAGAAGGTCTATGTTCTTAAAATAACATGGTAAATCTCTCAATATTCTGCGTAGTACAAACTTACATTTGCAGTTGGGATGTATGGGAGAACATGTTTTTCCACTACAATAATGTTAATTTTGTTCTTGTTGTTGTAATTGTTTTACTACCGTAGTAGATTGAATGTTACTTGCGTGTCATAAAACGCTGAGGTCTGTGTGACAGTTACAACGTATCAACCTTGGTGAAGTATCAATGAACTGGGAATTGTTGTCAAAAGTGGTAAAGCAATTATGAAGTCAAGTATACACCATATAATAACTTAATAAGTAGATACCTACCCACTTTATAAAAAAAAAACTGTTTTAAGAGCGTTTATACCTTATGAGTGGCAACGTCGCAATTTAGTGTCATATTTCGTGGTTTTAAATTTTTATCATTTAATCGGAGCTATATTTTAAAAATCTGTTTCATTAACTTTTTAGAATTATGTGAAAGTGTTTAAAAAGTAAGTGACCGTAATTCTTACAGTTATTTTACAATGAAAATAACGCCCTGCAAGTTTCCAATGTATTATTTGCATATAAATAGAACTGTAAACGCAACGATTTCTTACCTTTTACACAGTTTTCACATAATTCTAAAAAGTTAATTAAACAGATTTTTTAAATATAGCTCCGATTAAATGATAAAAATTTAAAACCACGAAATATGACACTAAATTGCGACGTTGCCACTCATAAGGTATAAACGCTCTTAAGAAATGGTCCAATAATCGACGGGGTCATCACTAAAGACACTTACATGGTCTTTCATATTGAATATTTAACAACTAATAATAAATAATTTCATTGCGTCCTTTACGATGTCGAACAGTCGCATTTTTCAAACATTCATGAACCAATGGATTAGCAATTTCCTTCGGATTGTGATTAAAAGTGCATTACGCAATTGTTTTTGTTGCTTCCTGTGAGACACAACCTTAAGAATTACCTAATATTTTGTTTCTAGAATTTCAATTTAAAGATTTGGCACAGCATTCGTCTACAACATAAATGAACAGCAACTGCAGTACAGGCGAACACAAAATAAAATCGTAGAGCAATCTGTGTTGCTACGGGACATATATTAGAGGCAACATGTCTCAACACAATGCGACGTTACTGACAGAGTAAAGAGAGAAAACATAAAGAAACCCGAGCCAATGACGGTTGGTTCATATGGGAACTAGGATGGAGGAAAAACAAGGAAGGAATGGGTACACACACACATGGTTCCTACATAACTTGCTATGGGGGAATAAACGTCTGGAGGAATTTAGAAACAATCGAATTCCTTATTTTATGATGATTGTTATGACACAGAGGTACAAAAATAGCAAAGTAAACAGTAGTTTGAATACCTAACCGTGAGATGCACGCCGCAATTGTATCTATGTTTGTTATTAGATTTGAAGTGTGTCATGGTCAAAGTGTATTTTTTTTTTCTTTAATGTAAGTTTTTTTTTTGTTATTATGGCACTTTGTATTTTCTTTATATTCATGTACTTAATTTGTTATCATTTAATTGTGCTTTTTGTGTGCACTAAATAAATGCTTTATCTATTTATCTACTTAAATATCTACGAATATCTAATTCTCGATTAACTATACAGCTTTAAAAATAAATAATCATATAGCATGACATTTTCTGTAAATCATCGTAAATATCTAATTTATGATGAAGGAGTGAGCCGTTTTAACGAGAACAATCTTCGAATCCACTATCCAAGTCAGTCGAAGTGACAAGTTGACAAAAAAAAACTCGATTCGAGCAGAATTCAGGGAAAAGGACTAAGGATGTAGGTGTCCTTCGAGAATTAAGTATTCTCTTCATGTATTTTATTTTCTGATTTCAATTTGCTCGATAGTTGTCAGCTAGGCGATCACATAACCTTAGGTCATAATCATCAGCCTAGCTATTCCCAGCTATGTTGGCGTCGGCTTCCAGTCTAACGGGGTGCGGCTGAATACCAGTATTTTACATAGACCGAATGCCTGTCTGACCTCCACGACCCAGTAACTGGATAATACAATACCTGTGCCGGACGGGCGTGATCGCTGGGCTCCAGGGTGAGGGAGGTTGTAATACCCAACCAGGGCTATCCCGGTATGAGGTCGGGCGTCTCCCAATCCACAGCGGCGCTGACGTCCTACACCTATAAGTTCCAGGTATCTTCAAGATTCCCGACTGTGGCTTCGTACTGATGTCTTCGTGTTCCGGGGTACTTACTTATGAAAGGGGTTGAAAAATAATAACACCAAGTTGAAAGTTCTTTAAGTGTTCAGGGAGCGATTCGGGTCCTTTGAGGGGTTCACTTGATGACGTATTTTGAGCCGTAAAGTTCCTTGCTGATGACTACGAAATTAGCGGTCGTGACGCGCCCGCTTAAGTGGCTCGAATCTTTACCGTAACGAGGACCGCGAATTTCTCCCTGATTTTTCGTTTATTTTTGTTACGTTTACAAGCATTCTTACAGCTAAACCTCCTTAGTTAGGCACCCTATCCAGACATGTCATACATAACCGGATTCCTTGCGTAATCCCCTATCTATTGACACTACAGGAGCGACTGTGTGTCTTTCAGCTGAAAAGTTATTTCATTACAAAGGGGAAAACGGGTGAAAAATTACTATTATCCAGTCTGTCAGGTGGATTTCCTGTGAAACCCCTGAACCGATATTCAATTTCTAAACGGGTACCTAAAGTAGGTCTATCGAACTAAAGAAATCTAGTATTTTCATAGATACATCTAGATTTTTCAGGGCGTAAATCGCCTCTGAAGACTGTAAGAAAAAACGTACTATTTTGCCCCTGCTCCCAACCTGTGCTCATCAAAAAGGTGGACTTCCCATTTGACCACAGGTCCAAAAATTACATCCAGGGCTAGGTCTCGGTCTAGGCTACCTGGACGTACCAAAATACTATAGGGAAACTATATACGTCCCACCCTTTTGATGCTCACAAGGTTGCGACCAGTGGGTTAAATGAAAAACGACTCAATTTCATCTTTAATAGCTTTCTAGTACATACAATATGATGTCTAGGCTAGAACTATACCTATTCTATCTTATTACGCTATAAAATACAACATTCAAAAGGTTTTACTACCAATTATTCACTAAGAACGTTTCAGAACTTAAGACCCTATCTGGGTACATGGGCGCAAGTAGTGGTACGTCCGCTGTCTATCAAGTTTTAAAACATTCTTAGCAGTAAATTACTAATAGTTGAACAAAATTACGTATGGCGATGTTCCGACACGTACATACATTCTATTTAAGAAATTAGGGAATAAATAAACTAAGAAATTACCATAACATTAATAAATCTGAGTATGGTGACGCTCCGTCGCGAACAATACCCCTTGGCAAGACAAAATATCACACAAAAAAAAAATATGTTAAAACCACTAGGTATAAATTAGAAGAATGTCACATAATTCGAAGCTCGAACTATCCTTACCATCCATGCCTATAATAAAAACAAAACAGTTGACAGTGCCTTGCGCATAACCCGCAACATTATTCCCGTACAAGACGACTTTTGTGACCCATCCCGTTTTATAAGCGTTTCATCGCATCTTACGGTTCCACGTGGACGGTCTTATGTACCTTCCGACCTATATACTGAACATACAGTTATTACTACGGCTTGTTCACAATAAAACAGGGTTTCGTACTAAATGATGGAGGACCGAAAGTCGAACGAAGGACCAAATTGTGACAAAGCAGTTGTTAGAAGTGATTTACTCTCGCTCGTCATTGAAACTTAGAAGCAATGGTATGATTTAGTATACCAACGAAGAAGACCCTAACCTTAAATCTAGAAAAAGAAAAAATCAACTAATTCAAATGTTAATTATATTTTGTTCTAAAACCAGCCTTTACATCTAGCTAAGTAGAAAACTTACAATGAGTCATCTTTCACACGCAATTGGATCAAGAAATAATCTTTTTGATCCGCAAAACCACTCAAAATATTTTGTCGTTTTGGTTCACTACGATGTCTTCTATATCGTGAGTGCGTTCACACACACAAATCTCACATGCACAAACATCCAAACCCGGAAGCATCTGTACTAGACCTTACAAATATTTGTTCCGTTCGAGAATCCATCTCCCGTCGTATTGGGCCATAAATTATGAAATACCAGGTGAGCCCCGTGGTATCACCCGCCTCGCTCGGCTCTAGCGTGAAGTTAAATAGCCTTCCTCAAGAATTGGATTATTAAAAGCAAAAATAATTCATCAATACCGACTGATAGTTCCATAGATTAGCGTGTTCAAACAAAAAACAAACTTTTCAGCTTTATTTATTATATTTTAGAAATGTAGTATTGATTCTGCATAATCACCTCGCCTATGACCGTATTAAGTTTTGCGAAGGCGAGCCTGTGGTGTTTATTAAGTTTAGTTTTAACTACGGGGGTGCAACTAAAATTTGTCACGTATAAATCTAATAGCAGTGGTAGTCCAGTGATTACGGCTCCGACTTACGAGTTCTAGGTCGTCAATTCGAACCCGGGCAGGCACTAAGCTTGGTGTATTTAATTTCATCACCACTGCTATCAAAACGGTGAAGGAAATCATCGTGAGGAAACCGACATGTCTCTGAACCAAAAATAAAATCAAAGACCTGACATCTACCAACCCCCACGGGGCCCGCGTGGTAGATAACAGCCCCTCTCCAAGAGAGGAGGCTTCTGTCCCACTAGTGGGAACGTTATAGGCTGATTATGATTCTAATTACTCTTGGCTGAACTGAGAACTTAATAGGGTATCGGACTCGCAATTGCTTTAATTTTCATACTAAAACCATGTTTGTTGTTATTATTCCTAGCCTTGTATACCCAGCATGCACGTTTAACAAAATACTACAATCACCACTAAACAATACAAGCTTTTAAGAAGAATAATTCAGTAATACATTGTTTTCATATAGCTCTATTGGATTACGCGGCGCACGCCAGTGCAGCTCCAAGTAGACATGATTTTTTCCGACATCTTAACAAACATCGTCATATTTCAGCCAAATTACACAAAAGTTTAATGAATTATAACACTTCAACCTGCCTCATGAATCGCTCCGTCAATTGAAAAACCGTATGAAAATCCGTTCGGTAGTTTATCGCGTTCAGACAAACAGACAGACGCGGCGGGTAGACTTTGTTTTACAATAATTATGTTAACGATGATGATTATGATATGATGATGATGTTATGATTAAAGGTTATGCGAATACATGGAAATTGATACAAAAAAAAACCAACCCGTTACTGTAAACGGCGATGAATCGACGGGTGACCCACAGACTGCAACAGTGAACGATTATAATCTCATGCAGAAGACGGATTGGTGAACACAGTTCGACAGCTCGACCTACATTATAATAATAGATTGATAGCAAAAATACTTTTAAAACAAACTTTCCCGTTTTATAATTCCCGGTCCCTTCTCCCGGGATTAGTGTCAGGGGATACGTCTGAAACTTTTCCCGCAAACAGGGAAACTTTGGTCCTTTTGATCCGAAGTGACGTAAGAGAAGACAAATAGACGTGTCGTGTTCTATAGAAGTTCTGAGTTAGCAGATGATGAAGCGATCGGTTTTCGTAAATGGCTTTTTGAGGTGTGGAATATCCGGCTATTGAAAAGGCTTTGTTTGGTCTAGTTTATTATGTGGGATCATCTGCAAAGATAATGATATGCTACGTTAATAATGGTGGTGGTGGTGGGATCATTGTGTAGGTAAATGTACGGAATTAATCAAATTAAAACTGTTTTGTAAATATTGTTTTTATAAATATTGTTTTCGTAAATAATGTTTTTGTAAATAATGTTTTATTAAATATTGTTTTTGTAAATAATGTTTTCGTAAATAATGTTTTTGTAAATCATGTTGTTATTTGTAGGCCGTTAGGCAGATACATCGACGCAACCTGTTACCATGGGTTCAGTACATGATTCTGAATCTTGCGGAGTAGACATTTTTGTCGGTTATTAAAAAAAAATTGCTTTTCCATACATTTTGACCCGTAGGGCACTTTTCTATTAAACAGATTTTTTTCTACGCTAGCAGGTCTAGAAACATGTGCTGAATTATTCATGGTTACAGTTTGTGCGTCGAGGTCCCTGCCACCCTGTATTCTTTTTTTCTGTAAGAAAGTTGCTTGGTTTAGTTTTATTTTTTAATAGATACTTTTGGTTCTGGCATTGCCAGTGGTCTATAGGCTTGTTTTAAATAATTTATTGTTCTAACATACAACAAATCAAGATAAAAAAAGAGAAGAAAATCTAAAATTTACTGGCACTAACGATACTCATAAATTCAAAAGAAAAGAATGTCGTAACAATCAACAAATCCATGGAGAAAACAATTAAAAAATCCAATATAGAACAATTAAGAAAATATCTCGAGAACAATATA
Organism: Brachylomia viminalis; assembly: GCA_937001585.2. Taxonomy (NCBI): domain Eukaryota; kingdom Metazoa; phylum Arthropoda; class Insecta; order Lepidoptera; family Noctuidae; genus Brachylomia; species Brachylomia viminalis. The sequence goes on along the minus strand of OW443302.2, from coordinate 2,323,825 downwards.
TAGGTAACAATAATTGAAACAAAGAACGGAGAACAATTTCAACAAGCTGGAAAAAATAACGTCGGAATTTCAATCGTCGCGACGCTTTATGCACTTTCCTTTTCGTCCTGTTTCTGAGCGACGCCATTGCTCCAACATTTTATTAGTTCCAAGGGAGAAATGTATTATTTTTCTTCGAGTTTTTATACGACGACGTCTCCCAGTATTTTTAGGGTTCCGCACTTCAAAAGGAAAAAAACTAAACTCTCGGAAACGGAACTTCGTGGTCCGTCTGTCCGTCAAGATCTTTTTTCTCAGGAACGCGTGGAGGTATCAAGTTAAAATTAATACCAAATACGCACTATAAATAATACAAATTGCGCAAATAGTTCCTTGGAGCTCTAAAAAAATCAAGCTTTTAGCACAACGAAATAAAGAAAAATACGCCATTAATGCGACATATTTTGATACTCACAAATAAATCAAAACAGGTACTTCCCGTTGACCTAGAACCATGAAATTGGGCAAGAACTAAGGTCTCACAGCACAAGTAAAGAAAAAGTCCATAAATCGTTAATTTGTAGTTTTACCACTTAGAAAAATATTTGATTGAGATTACAAACTTACATTTGCAGTTGGAGGATTATTATAAATTGTATTTGAGAGAAAAAATGTAACTACCAAATTAAGTTTGTTCTTGAGATAAATTCATCCAAACTACGGAACCTTTCATTGTGCGTGGTCGGACACGCACTTGGCCGGTTTTTTTATATAATATCTACGTACCTACGTACCTGCGCTTACGTAAGATTTTTTTCGGTACGTGGTTGAGTTTTTGAAACCCGTGTTTTAAGTGGTTATAGGACCAAAAGGAGACGTTTCATTTTTGTACGGGACTCCTGCCATAACATGTACGCTTTACAAAACATGGGAAACGAACCCCTGAATACAATAAAGATTGTTTTGTTTCTAGGTCTACCGGAATCTCATGGCAAATGGGGAAATAAGAATTTGTTGTGGGCAATACTGGGGAAATTGGATTAAGCGATCTTGATACTTTTTATTTGTTATTTTAGTATTAATGAACATGAAGTATATTAGGTATGTGTATGAAGAATATTGTTATACATGGGGTTCTTAACATAGGAAAATATGTCATGAAAAATAAATCAATCGTACATTACGAGTAGTAATGATGAGGATATTCTCAAGGTGCTAATTATTTCTTCGGATTCCTTTATTAGTGCAATGAGGCCTAAGTTGGGTGCAAAAAAATTACGCACATTGTTCGCTGAAACTTTAAGAGATATTGAACTGTCAAGAAGATCACGTTACATTTATAGACGTGTCTTACATAGAAACTGATTTAGAATTGGAATCCGAAGAAAGTTAGGTATATGGAAAATTAGTTATGTTCGGAATTATTTTTATAATTGTATTTGTCAGAATTTAGATTTTAGATTTTAACAATGAGAAGTCTACACAATGACACTGAACTTGCAAATTTTGTGATAACGTTTATAATCGTTGTTTTATTTAACATTTAAGACAATATTTAATGTACATTAATTACTTGTTTTTTTTTTTGAGTTTTCGACCCGAATAAACACAAAAATACCTCTATGAATTTATTTTTTAAGTTAAGATAACGTGTCTAATATAATAAAAATAAAAAAAAGTCAAAGTTTTGTTAAAAAAAACCGCTAAAGATGTAGTTCTAAGAAGTATCTCAAAAAATTATAAATAAATAGTTATTAAACCGTGTGCAAGGATATAAATTATTATTCTGGAGATATAAGCTTCCTTTATACCAGCTCTTTACACTTTTGCCTACCAGATTGTATCCTATGATATATACAGTGTGAGTCTTTATAATGTGCACATATCGATGAGGGAATCTATGCATAATTGTATCGACGGAAAATATATTTAAAAAATCAAAAATTTTTTTTTCAATGAGGAGCATGTGCGGGCGAATGGTACCTTCAGTGTAAAAATAAGCAATGAATCAAGGGGCTTAAATTTTTTTTTTTTTTTTTTTGAGGATGGGTAATCATCTAATGACCCCTCCCGCTCTGGGTGGAGCGGAAGGGAGTGTCAGACTCTTACTGACTAAAGCCCACCCGTGTTCCTTCCTTGGCCCTTTATGTTCCGGGTCAGCGGTACCCCTTTTGGATGATCCCGCTTTCCCGGCAGGCTTGGGCCCTAGTGGGCCCCCTCTTCGATGCTGACATCTCTTTGAGGCGCGCGTGGAACACGTACGCGCCGTCCAGCACGGGCCTGGTCCTGATCGGACGGTGAGCTACCCATTACTCACCGCCCGCAGGCCCGCGCCTACGGTGGCCGGGAGTCGTCACGCGGCTCCCGACGCCCGGAGCGTCCACCGCGGCGGCTTGGACGGGAGACTCTCTCCCTCTCCCGTCCCGCCACCTCCTTCGCTAAAGTAAACAGCCTTAGAGCTAATTAACTTGAGAGTGATTCGTGCGTTTGGTGTAACTTAGCCATGAGCTCCTCTAACCTAAGGCTTTAGTCATAGGTATGTATTTATTTTTAACAACACTAACTACTAGTGGTGAGGGAACAGCCTACTTAACGCTGACTGCCGGCACGACACGGCAAGGGATATTTATTTGTAAGCGCATGTACTTAACCTGTATATATCCAGCAAGAGAAGAAGTTATGTAGTGTTTTCTAAATTCAGGAATCAATATTAATACAATATTATTATTTTAGTTTCAAATATGTTTATAACAAAAAAATACTTGTTTTATAACCTCAATTCCAGAATCCGAAAACATACGATTTCTCTTAAACTAGGGTGAAAATTTGAAAATCGATTTCAGGATATGAAAAGGTAATTCTAAGTCTACAAAACCTTATATGCTTGCTAAAAGACTTATATGCTTTTTTCGCCTAATACAAAAAAGTTAAAACAATTGAATTGTTATCAAGAAAACATTACCGGAAAATCTCTAAATTTAACACAGGAACAACCACCGGAGCGAGTTAAGAAAATAAACAGTTTATGTATGCATCATCGAGCTCATTTTTCATGAGGGGAAAAGAAAATACCTCGGGACACACATATTTTGATTATAACAGCTTTTGAGTATTACATAAAAATACAGTAGACCCGCGGTAATCCGACAAACGTTTTGCAAGGCGGTGTCGGATGATTGAATTTGTTGAACTATAGAATACTGCCACCGAACGCATGTAGTACGGAAGTTTTTGAGAAAAGGAGTACCTTGTAATCCGTCAAATTACATACGCACTTCTAAAAATGGTAAGATCAAATCTATGTGTAAGTACTAATAATATACGATATGGAACTGAGACAATATGCGCCGAGCAAAAGCGGGTAGATAATTAATTTGTTGAGTATTCTTGTCATTGTGTTAACAATGCATGTTTTGTTAAATTGTAGGTTCTCTGGAATAACAGCAATATTCAGTTTCTTTTCAATAAAATCAACCTGTGTAATTTCAGATACTGCAAATCTATCGATTTCAAAATCCGTATGTGGATGTGAGATTTTGTAATCGCCTGCGACTAAAGTCGCCGCGTTTATTACGAGATGAGACGAGAAAATTACGATTACAAACGAATTAAATAAATTTGAGATTATAATGCGACGTTCTTAAAAATACGGGAATTGCCCTTCTTATGGTTGGTTGTGTCTCGCTAACGAGACACAATTACTTTTCTATTATTACCGAACTTAATCAGTTCGATAGACAGATGAGCGGGTTTGATTTAAAGGCCTTTATAATAATTGATGTTTGTTTTTAGGTTAGGTATACAAATAATGTGGAGACAGCAATCTATACAAATCAATAAAATTTAAGTGTTAGTTTGTAAAGCCAAAATAACAGCTTTTTATTAAATTAATAATATGAAAGTATTTACGGTACTTATAAAACAATTTTTAGTATTTTTGTCTGTCTGTTTGTTTGTTCCGGCTAATCTCCAAAATGGCTGGACCAATTTTGACAGAACTTTCTCTGCCAGATAGCTGAAGTTATTAGGAGTAACAAAGGCTACCTTTTGTTCCGGTAGTACGTTCCCTAGGGATGATTTCCGCTAACCACGCGGCGGAAGCCTCAGGCAGCAGCTAGTACGACAATAAATTAAAAAAGTGGCAATACTAATGCATGAGTATTTTGGAACTATCAAATAAATCCTAGCTTCGAAATTGTAAATGTGATTTTTTCAAACAAAAGAAATCGTATGAGTTTTGCCAATCTTTCGCTATTCACTTGTTTCTTCTTATTCCACTCAATCTGTGTGGTTCTTTCCTCAAAATACCATTTCAGACACCGATCTACATAGCCTTCACAATATGATCTGACCAAGATTCTGTCTGGACTTTAAAAGAGACTGTGACCTCTGAGTTTGTTTCGGCCTTTCTTCTCAGAGTAGTCAGATAGGAAACGCCGACCTCATCTAGTTTAAAAAAAATATGATTGACGTGTAAAAGTGTTTATACAAACCTACTTACAGAAATATAAATCATTTATCATTTATTAATAGTGACTAAAGTATTGGATAATTATTCGGTTGAATTTATGTAAGCAGACTGGGAACGTCATTTGATCATATCGATGTTTAATTTAAGTCATATTTGTCGTCGCCATCTTGTATAGTTTACTTTTGGTCTTGTGTTATTTTATTACTATCGACGAAATATTTCGCCCTGTTTGTAAGCCGACGTCGCACGGACGAAAAAGTATCGCGGCGGGATTATACCGCACACTGGATTTTCAACGCTCTGTTTAACTGTTTAAGGGCTGATTTTTCAATAGTCAGATAACTTTTATCTGAGGAATAAATAATTACGGTTTGACAGCTTTTGTATAGAAAATATGTCAAACTGTCAGATTTATTCTTAAGATAAAAGTTATCTAACTATTGAAAAATCGGCCCTTACTCAACCATTAGTTTAAAATACTAACTAATGGTTCAATTTTGGCAAAATGTGTTAACTACGGATCAAAAAACCAACCTTAAGTGTTAGTAAAATTCTCAATACTCTTATTTAGGATTGAACCTGTGCTACTGTATAGGCGGAATCCTTATTGTTTAAACCATCATTATTCCTTTTCTACAATTTTTTATGAATAAATGTTATAAATTAATCAGCTGATTTAAAATGCCCTCCCAAAACCTATTTTTCCATTTTCTGAATTCATTATCGGATGTCAGTATAATAATCAGTGTCGTATCTAATGTATAGTCCATCTCGTAATTGCTTTAGCAAACTATATAAGATTGAATGTCTCCTGCACGTCATAAAATGACAAGGTCTATTAGTCTATGTGACAGTTAGATAATTTCAACCATACTGAAGTTATAATTTACTGGAATTGTTGTCAAAAGTGGTAACGCAATTACGAATACTAAACTACCATGTTCGTTCACTAGTTGCAGTTTTTCAATGAGATTGTCCTAACCACGTTAAAGCGGAGCGTGCCGCTGTAACATGTTTATCTGCTGGATACGATACTGAGTGAGCTAGGCTGTGACGAGTCATGGTTTATACTGGCAAGTTTAGTTAGCTTTGATTTTTGGGTGTTCGTTGTTGATTGTTTTACTTTTTTAAAGCGTAATGTTGGTATTAACTTGTACTAAGGGGCTGTCAATAAACTGAAACCTTATAGTCGTATTTTAGATGCTTATAGAAATAGAAAAGTAAACTGTTTTGTCTCCTACCTTTCCATAGTATATACCATTCTATTTAGTAACATAAACAAGAACAAACGCTTGCCGTTATCGGTCAGTGGATGGGTGACCATCTTTATAAATTGATATCCCTCCGTGCCTCGGAAAACACGTTACGCCGATCGTCCCGGCTGCCATTCGTGAATCTTTGACAGTCGTTTACGGGTCGTCAGAAGCCCGCTAGTCTTTATGATCGAGTCTGTAGTCGTAGCTTTAACCTCTGAAAGCAGAATAAATCAAAAACTCAAGAAGATAATTTATTTATTCGTAAAAGAATTTACGTACACATTCAACAACTCGATGCAATTTAAATTTTATTCCCGGATAGTTTTATTACAAGAACATTTCAAAAGCAAAGATCTATTGACACTCCAGCGCAATTGGCACTTAAACGGAAAGCCCTTCAAGAAAATAGAATATAAAACCTTCATGTAAAAGCCTTAGTACAGCTGGAATAAAATGCAGAATACTATTCGCTATAATAATATTTTTATAGGCGTCTCGTAGACACAGCATTATGCTGGAGTCGTAAAAGGGAAAACAATCTGCGAACGACGAAGATTACATTAACGATTTAGATACGTTTGTAGGTATGAATACTTGAACAGATCAAAATACTTCAACACTTTATATATGTTTAAGTTAAAAGTAAAGAGATAAAGTTAAAAGAGCTGTTGTGTGCTTCTGTTCTAAGAAAAATGCCGTTTTTATATTGTTAAAAGGTGTATGTTTGATCTGAGGAGATTATAGAAGCTAAGGAGTTTGCAGAATACCAGCGTTGCGGCATTTATTTTTATTTTTTAAATGTCGCAGCATCTTGCTGAGATAGGAGCCTTTTGGTCTCGTATAGGAATTTCTGTTTCCTTTTTCTTTTGTTACTTTTTGTTTTTATATAGTTTAGTTTTTTATTTTATAATTTAGTTTGTGCACTTCCTGTACGAGTCGTAATAAACACTTTTTCTTTCGTTTCTTTCTTAACATTAATAGATCGAGGGGAAGACCTGAATGAGATTCGGTCAGACCAGGGCAGCTTGGCACAAAAGGGAGGAGGCCAAATACAATACCAGCAGTGGGTGGAGCAAGACTGTCAATGATGATGATGCCGAAGGGAGTAAGTTATTGTTTCGTTTGATAAGTGCTGGTAAAAGGGAATTAAAGTCGTGTCTTTTCTTCTTAAATTGATTTTCAATTTAATTTTTGAAGATAGCAGTATTAAGCTCTGCATGAGATTCAGTTTCAATTACTAATCCAATTATTGTTGCAGTATCTACTTGCACGTCCTAATTATAGCTTGTCGCTGATTTGACTCAGCGCTTGTAGACTTTTCCAGAGGCCAGTACTTACGTCTTTTCTCAGCAAACGTATGGTAAAATGCATAAATATGATATATTCTGGTTTAGCAGGCTGTCGTAAATCCGACATACTTTGTGTGTATTTTATGGTATAGAACATTATGGATGATCATAAAATTGATATATTATATAACTAAAGATCCTGAGTTATGTTTATTTATTTTAGCATCGACATATCGAATACTATAAAATCCTAAACGGAATGTGACAGGATGGGAGAAAGTATTTTTGTTTGTTAAAATAGTTATGATTCTAGTCTGCTAGTTTTGCTTTCATACCCGAAGTCCTAAGGTCGTCGTTATTATAGAGAATGCTAAGGAAGGTCGTAAAGAATATTAACCAGGGGTATATACTAACAACTGGGAGTTACGACACACACACTCTTCAAATTGTTTCGGCGACCCTTCCTTGTTGCACACTTGCGATTTTGCGACAGTACGCCTATTTTACGCTACGTCAGAGTTTTTGGAAGTCTTTCTCTTTTCCCAACCGTTACAACAACGGGGAACAGGGTTGTTCAGGTTGGCTCATTCGATTCGGTAGTATTTGTTAAACAACAAAGTCAACCCGACTACTAAAGGCTCGGCTACTACTCGGCTGGTGCCGATCGGCAAAATTCGTCGGAATCTAACATCGCCGAATCATGTTCGGGTCGCCTCGTCACAATTCGAGCTAAGGCGAGCAGCTTTTTCCTGAATCTACAAAATTATGTTTATTTGATTTTGCCCCCGGCTCTGCCGAATCATGCCGACTGGAACAAGAACTTAGCACCCTTTAATCCAACAAGGTAGCCCATAGCTTGCCTTCATCTTTCTTCTCTCTGTGCATGTTGTCACACAGTTTTTTATTTTTTTAAAACGTTGCCCCACACTAGGAATTTCTCCTGTATCGTGGGTGCGTTTACAAACATTTAAACTCACATACACAAACGGCCAGACCCGGAACAACTGCTTGCAGGTCATACAAATATTGTTCCGTGCGGGGATCGAACCCGCGACACGTAACGCAGCAGGCAATCGCTTAACCACTGCGCCAACCGTGTCGTCAAAATCTATCTAGATGTAGTATCTATCCAGCAGGTTTTACAAAAGCTGCAAGAATATTTTTATTTGCCGTTTACACCTGACGGTTAGTGTCTACCATTGCATCATTGTACCATGCATTGTATCATCAACGAAATTATAGGTCTATATAAAACTGACATTGAAAAATAATCCTTGTTCATTATTCCAGTCTCTGAAAGGTCTTATTAACCTTTTCTTACTCGCCGCAGAGAAGCCCAAAAGGAGGTTATTGATAACCTCCTTTTGGCCATCATCAGCCTACAGCAGCCCACTGTTGGACATAGGCCTCTCCAATTGCACGCCCCCTTTTTTTTAAATTATGTCTACACTAGGAATTTCTCCTGTATTGTGGGTGCGTTTACAAATATTGAAATTCACATACAAACACACATACACAAACAGCCAGACCCGTAACAACTACTTGTAGATCATACAAATATTTGTTCCGTGTGGGTATCGAACCCGCGACACGCAGTGCAGCAGTCAATCGCTTAACCACTGCACCGACCGTGCCGTCAAATTACTCACTTATTACGTCTCTTATTACTTATTACGTCATTTAACTCGATTCTCGGCAACTCTCATTCAGCTACTACCAGCCACCCTGCGAAGATCGTCGCTCCACCTAGCCTGAGAGCGTCCTACCTTACGTTTGGCGATTCGCGGTCTCCACTCAAGAATCCGTCTACCCAAACGGTCATCAGTTCTAGGGCTAATATGGCCGGCCCATTGCTACTTCAGCTTGCTTATTCTGTGAGCTATGTCGATAACTTTGGTTCTTTGCCGGATCACCTCATTCCGGATTCTTTCCCTGAGAGAGACTCCAAGCATAGCTCGTTCGTTAATTTATGAGCCAGGCGTACCGTGAGTGTCCTAGTTTCGGCTCCGTAAGTCGTAACAGGCAGGACGCACTGATCGAAGACTGTAGTCTAGTCTTTCGGCTCTGCGATATACGCGATGAGAAGACTCGACGAAGCTTTCCAAACGCTGCCCAACCCAGCCGAATTCTTCTGTTAGCTTTCTTCTCAAAGTTGTTCTTACCAAACTGCATAGTTTTTCCCGAGGTTAACGTATTCTCGAACAACCTTGAGAGCACCACCGTTGGCAGCAATCGGTCCCGGAATGACGTGTTTGTTAGCGAACAATTTCGGAGAAATTACGTCCCCTTGTCTCACCCCTCGACGCAGGAGGATATATTCAGTTTGCCGATCCTGAGTATGGACGGTCATTGTCGCGTTTTCATAAAAACATCTCAGCACTTGGATGTATCGCCAGTCGACTTGGCATCGTTGCAGAGACTTCAAAATAGACCAGGTCTCGATAGAGTCAAAAGCCTTTTCATAGTCCACAAACACAAGACACAGGGGCCGATTATACTCTTCGGACTTCTTTATAATTTGCCGCACTGTGTGGATGTGCTCTATGGTGCTGTATCCTCCTCGAAATCCGGCCTGCTCCGGTGGCTGAAACTCGTCGAGTCTTCGCGCTAGACAATTCGTAACGACTCTTGAAAACAACTTATATGCGTGGCATAAGAGCGAAATGAGTCTGTAGTTCTTTAAAAGGGTCTTATCTCCCTTTTTAAAGAAGAGAACGATCATGCTCCTTCGCCACGCTTCTGGAGTTCTCCCAGAAAACAGGACAGAGTTAAAGAGCTCCTGAAGTTTGTTCAGTACAGGACTTCCTCCCGCTTTTAGGAGCTCGGTCGTAATCCCGTCCTCACCAGGGGCTTTTCCATTTTTAATTTGTTTATGAGCCGCCTCGATATTGTCTCGGCTGACTTCTGGCAAATTTTCCGTGAAATGTCGGGTTAAGGTGGCCCTGAAATCCACATTTTCGGAATCAGGTCAAGATGCATAATATGCGTACAATTGGCCGTAGAAGTTTTCAACTTCCGAAAGGATGTCCGGCTTTGAAACGACGATATCCCTACTAGATTTGGTCAACTTCGTCCGATGGCTCCTCCCAAGTGATTGGACGAACACTTTTGACTCCCGATTTTGCTCAATCGCTTTCTCTATAGAGCGTGTATTGGAGCGTCGGAGGTCGCGTCATACCATCATTCTAATATTTTTGTTGAGTGCCCGTTGTTCTGACGAAGTGATATGTGGATTTTCACATCGTTCCGTCATAAGACTCTTCTAAAAGTTTGGACTTCATGCCCGTACGCCGCATTTTGCAAAATCGCGTACCTTACTCCCTGAGGATTTGCACCATTTGGTCAAGAGCCGGGTCAACGTCATTTGTGGTTTCCACGACAGAGAATTGGTTGTCCAGGTCTGACTGGAACGCATGATCCTAACATGGTTTGAAGCATATTTGGACGGAGCCTAGATTTCATCAAACGAGTCCGCAAGCTTGAAGTTCATATTCAGAGAGCCTCAAACAAGTCTGTGATCACTACCGGTATCGAACCTATTGATCACCGAGACATCCCTGAATATATGCTTTTTATCCGTTATGATGAAGTCTATCTCATTTTTCGTCATAGTGTCGGGACTTCGACACGTCCACTTCCTTTGGGGCTATTTCTTAAAGAAGAAATTCATCAAGAAAAGCCCCACCTTCTCAAGAAAGTTGACAAGCATTTACCCCCTATGATTTCTGCTGCCAAACCTGTAGGATCCTACTACCGATTCGCTGCAATCCTGTACTCCCACTTTAGCGTTAAAATCCCCCATGAGAACGTTGTAGTGGTCCTTAGTTGTGGAATGCAAGGCCTTGGAGATGTCCTCGAGCATTTCCTCCACTTCCTCATCCGAGTGTACCGAGGTCAGTGCGTAAACCTGAACAACCTTGAGGCTAAACCTCTCGGTTAGTTTCACTACGAGGTACGCTACCCTGTTCGAGACACTGTAGATTTCCATAACGTTGTCACAAAGAGATTTGTTTACCAGGAACCCGACTCCGCCTTGAGATAGCTGGTCCCCCTCTCGAAAATACAAAAGGTGGTCCCGATTCAAGGTTTATTGTGTCCTCCTCCTCTCTTTGGACTTCACTCAACCCAAGAATGTGTCACCTTATTTTTTTGAGCTCCTCTTCTAGCTGCACTAGGTGTTCGTCGAGCCGTAACGTGCGTCCGTTATACGTCGCCAAGGTCAGTCAGGATTGGCAGCCATTCGTAACCCGGGGATTCTTCGCACCCCCTACCTTGCCATTCCCGTGACCGCCGCCAAAATCAGGAATAGCAAGGCGGCCGGGAACTGGGGGCCGTGGTTTATTATGGTTTGTCATTAGATGTTTTGCCCATAATCGCCACGCTGGGCATGCGGGTTGGCGATCGCAGATCACAGCTTCTCGCACTAGTGATTCTGCTGCCAGTCACTAGTCTGCGCCATTTAGCTGCGAAGTTTTATTTTGAGGTAGGAAGGTACCTAAAGTAAAGGTACCAAAAGGAGGTACCTACATAATATTTTTCAAGACTCAAGAACCATACGATCGCCTATGTCAATGTAGTCACCGAATTTTGCTCTGAGTAATATTCGTGCGGGTCTTGAATACGGAATCCTAAGCATACAGCAGAATGGTAGACCACTGCTATATTTATCTCATCCGACCTACATTTTTTGGTAGCCTTTTTCAGATTTAATGAAGTGAAATTGTGGTATTTTTTCTTTTATACATATTTACATACATAAACAGACAGGAAGAAAGGCGCAGAAAAATAAGTACAAAAGTGATACATTTTTCAAGTAAACTAGTCTTCGCCTTTCCTAAATTCCTAACCAAGCTTAATTTTCGTCATAATATTAATTATTTTAATAAAGTCTATAGTTTAGCCGTATAAATAATAAACGAACACACACAAACAATAAAACTCAACGCACCAAAAAATATACGAAAGGATGTGAGCTCAAGCTTTTTAAAGAACAAATATCTCCTTCACAGAACTGACAGAAAAACACTCAATAAAATTCAAAACCTTACACAAATCCAAAATGACTCCCAACCCAACCTTTTTCAAAGCTGCTGCAACCACAATTTCCTTCAAAACAAACATTGCCTCCCTTAATGAGCCGCCGTGGATCCGACATTAAACGGCAGACACAGTCAACCGACTATAAATCAGCTCGGTTGCTTTGCATAACATCCAAGGACAATAGCAGTTTGTGCCGTGTGCCGTGTTGTAGTAAGCGCTGACTTGCGCAGAAAAATTGCATCTGTTTATTTGGATCGAAGTGGGTATTCTGTGGAAGGTTAAATTGTAGCTATTGGAGAATTATGATTTGAAATCTGTTTGATGCTGGATGATGTTTTTAAATTGTTGCGAAATTTGGGATGACAGGTATTCAAGAGCGACGATAGGTAAAACCCACCTGTATTCCTTCAATTGCCTGTGCCAGGGGCCACGGTAACTCTTTCGGACTTTCCCGCAACCCTGGCAGGAGAACCTCTAATCCTGCCGATCTATTCTGTTAAAATCTCACCGTAAAAACTCAGGTGAAGAGAGCTTGAAGTGAGTGTCAATCATGTCAGGTAGAATAACTCACTTCAAGCTGACATCAGTTTAAGTTTTCACGCTGATATTATTTTAACAGAATAAACCGGCTGGGCTGTCACTAGTCACTGTCGCTGTCATAACCGTTAGGGAAACTGGTAAATAAGACTGACAGTTTTGTCCACCAAGCTTGCTGAAGCGAATCATTTCAGCGCGACAGCAGCTATCCTCGTAGAAGATAAAGTAGATAAAGCAGAGTAAAGTAAACTTGGTTACTTTCCACAGTCAAAAATCATTTTTCTGTTTTCTGTAAACGAGCGCCGAGTGCTGACATTGTTGTAAGATTGCACCTATTTTATCGATTCATTCTTTTCATTTTCTTTTCTTTCTACGTGCATTGCAATCTTCAGAAAGCTGTGAAATCTGCTTGATGACAGAAAGAGGTATGGTAATATTCTCTTCAACACCCTTTCAATCTCTTCTAAATACAACCCCTTATTTCTGTTTTTAATTAAGTCTGCGTTATAGTGAATCGGCGCCATTGACTCAGCATACCGCTTTCAACGAGGAACGATAAATCAACTCCCTCGCTTTACATAACAAGCAAGGACAATAGCGTTTTGTGGCGCATTTTCTGTGCTTTACTTAACGGACGGGGATGAGAAATTGCATCTGTTGTGTGTTCTTCAAGTCAATATGTACTTTGTTATTTGATTTTGTCGTCTGAAATGGGAAATTTGCTTTTTATTTGTGGTGACCCGATTACTATGGCACTATGTTAATTCGAGGTTCTTTTATCTGTATAATTAATCATATTTATTTTGAACAATGCTGTTGGTATACTAAACAAAATGCAGGCTGAATAAATATTTAGCAATTGTGGGAGAGGTCAATAGCGATAACTTACTTAATATTTCTTTGAAGTTATGACGGTATCGAATGTTATACTCTTGACTAAACTAATGGCTAAGAATCGACTATTTTTAATACTACAGCAGTGAGATTCTGTAACCATCTCACCGTGAAAACTTAGGTGAAGTGAGAGTGTAGTGAGCTGTCAGTGTCGCCCCATTGATGCTAGGGATTGACCAAGCATTACATTTACAATCATAATCGAGATTTTAATAATATTTTTATGCCAATTCTATTGATAATTTTATATTATTTCAAAGCTAGTATCCAAGTGTCTAAAAAAAAAACAATATTGTGTTTCTAACAGGATTTCTGTTTTGCTATTTTATTTTAAAACCCCGAAAATAGTAATATTAATAATAGTTGATATAATATAAAATGATCAATAGAACTCTGATAAAAAATATTATTAATATCTCGATTGTAAATGTTACGTTGGTCAATCCCTAGCATCAGTGGGATGACACTGACAGCTCACTCCACGCAAGTCTTCACGGCGAGATTTTTACAGAACCGACCAGCTGACTGTGGATCAGAAGGTCGATTCGTATATGTGTTTATATGATCTGAGTACGTATACAACATCTCATAGGTTCCTATTAGTCAAACTGTGCACCGATACTTTTCCGTCAGTAACGTAGTTTGAAATAACTTACTACATGCTCCCATCCATAGTTACCTTCTTATAAAACATCTCACTTAGGGCGAACTTCACCAAACATTTATACCTAGAATAAGTCTTATCCTGAATATACCTTCTTTTTTTTTTTGAGGCTGGGAAATCATCAAATAACTTCTCCCGCTCTGGGCAGAGCGGGAGGGTGTGTCAGACTCTTACTGACTAAAACCCACCCGTGTTCCTTCAGTTGCCTATGCCAGGGGCCTCAGTATCCCTCTCGGACTTTCCCGCAACCCTGGCAGGCATCAACCCTGGCGGACCCCGTCATTGGTGCTGACATCTCTTTGAGGTGCGCGTGGAACACAACGCGCCGTCGACCCGGGCCTGGTCCTTATCGGACGGCGAGCTGCCCATTGCACGCCGTTCGCGAGCCCACGCCTACGGTGGCCGGGAATCGGCCTGCGATTCCCGACGCCCAGGGCGTCTCCTGCGGCGGCTAGGGGCGTGAGGGCGCGAATTTTGCCTCTCCCTCACGCGTTCCGCCTCCTCCTTCGCGAACATTACTGCTTCGCAGAAGGAGGTGACGGCTTCCCAAGCCCTCTCGCTCCGTACCATGGCCTGGACCAGAGCCGGACGCGAGAGATCGCCACCGCCAATCGCCTCCACGAGGACACGGCGGTGCTCCGCCCAAGCCAGGCAGACCTCCACCGTATGCTCCACCGTGTCCTCCGGGCGATCCACATAATTGTGACACCCGAATCCTGCGAATACCTGTATCGGTTGACAGGCTGTCCTCCCATACCTATAAAAACTGTAATTTGAAACATTGCAAAAGCCAATTATTTTTATAAGAGTAACCGTGGAGTTTCTTGCCGGCTCTTTTCCATAGGAAACGACCATTTGGAACCGTGCCCCTAGCTTCTGACGTTCCATAAGTGCCTATGTAGGTTTGTTAAATAAAATATTTTGATTTGAATAAATTACCAATTTTTGCCAGTTTTTCTATACTAGAACTGTCAGATGACAATTTTAAACGACGGATAAAAGTTAACTGACTTTGGTAAAATCAGCCCTTAGTCGGTACTGTGCGCCTTCGCTTAAGACGTATAAAGTGTCATTTTCCGACTCGTAACATCGTCGGGTTTATGTAAATAATCTCTAACAGCGTAGTTTGAAGTGACGTATAATATCCTGCCTATACACATCTTCCTACGTACAAAGGGTTTTCTAGAACCGGGAAGTTTGTTACGCTGTTAACAAGGTCACCGCTTTCGAAGATTTTGACACCCTGTATAATTGCTGAATTGAAATTGAAACAGTATTTGTATTTCCATGATGAGGTTTGTAATTACAGAAATATCTGCATGATATCATAACATTATACATAGCTTTTAACTAGTAAGTGAAGCTTTAATTAGGTAGATAGCTAAATACAGCTTTAACGGGTAAGTTAAGCTATGATTAACTTAATCACAAGTTAGAAAACCGGTTAGCTTTGCTTTAATTAAAGCCTGTTGCAGCATGTTATTGAGACGTTGACAATAATTATGGCACTAATGCTGTAATATACTTTATGAGCTTTTTCCAAGACATGCTTTGAAAAACCTCTAAAAAGGAAATAGCAATCCGAGTAGGATTCTACTAAGAACTAGGTTTTATGAGAAAAAATGCATTTCATGCAATAATAGATAATTTCATATTATTATTAAGTTTTGGATTGTTATTAATATTGGGTACACGTGAATCGTGATTGTAAAAACCTTACCTTAGTACACATCATTCTTACGATAAAATTTTAGATAGATAGATAGATAAACCATACAATCAGTGCACAAAAAAGACGTTGCACAACACACGCAATTAAATTATAGCAAATGACATAAATATAAAAACAAGGTGCCAACATACAAAAAGTAAAAAAAAATCGAACATAATTATAGATAATAATTGACACTATGACATACTACAAATGAAAATAGCGAATATACACAGTGCGGTGTGCGTCTCAAGGTTGCACCAAATGGGAGTCCAGCTCAGCATGTATCAGGCAAATGTACCTGACGCTGATATTCTGCTGGATCCCTACAGTGACATACGGACGTCGAGCGGACGAGATAGATTGGTGTTGTGACAAAGTGTTAAGTGCGGAGTGAAACTATGTAAGTATGCCCGCAACGTGAATTATGTACATTACAGCAAAGTTTTGTATTGTGTAACGTTCTTGTTCGTTGATGTGTTGATTGTGTTTTGATGACTTGATTATATATGTATAAAGATATAAATGTGTGTAATCTATAAATTAATAATCTTATTATAATTATGGTGGCGTAGGTGCGAATAAAATAAATGGTTTGGCTAGACTAAGATTATGTTTACGATAAATAAATATAGGCTAATTACTTACACATGTAATTAGCCTCTATTTATTTATTTTGTATTTATTATACACATAATAAATACTTAATAACTAATAAAAGATGCACAAATCACTTAACTACTAAGTACTTAAACTCTTTGTTCGCAGGTTTGAGACCACGAGTTACGCTAACTAGACAGATGACTAACTCGGGAAGAACACGACAGCCAGTTATATAATGGACGTGTTAGAAACATTCATACCCAGTATTTTCTGCGAGGCGTTTTTTAGAAACTGTGATTACTTTTTTCTATACTTAGTAATGTTGCAGTCCACTGCATTATCCGCAGACAAGACATTTTTAAAGACCAGTGGTTGACACTAGATGAGCATTACCAAAAGTAACAACTTTTTTGATATAAATAAATAAGTTACTATAGCTATCTTTAACTACAAAACCAAACCAGATGAGAAACTATTTCATTTACTTACTTAAATTATGCAATAAATAAATAATAAGAATAAGAATACAATTAAGACATATTTTTTATAATATTAGATTTGAATTTATTTTTCGAGCATGCAAATATATCAATATCTACTCAATCAATCAATATCTAACATTCTATGAATAGGGCAGCGCAAGTCAGAGTTCGTACGACAATAATTTAGCGCGAACAGAGTATGTGCACGAACCTGACACACATGAACTGTTCGAAGGGCAGAATAACACAGTTTATTCGTAAGATAAATGGCATCAAACTAATTGTGAACAATATCATGAAGCACGTTCCCCTCCAAGTATTTGCGCCGGTTCTCCAAGTTGATAAGCTTGTACTTACCAAGAAGTTGGAAGCATGACAGATAAGTCTTAGTCCCATAACATCTATAGTATAGCATGGAGGTACTTGCGCTGGACCCTTTCTATTCCAACTACGTACGTACTGGTAGAAGGGGTTCCAAATAGGGTCCACATATGTGTTATAGCTGAGAGCGAATGAGCGTCTTATATATATAGAGATAGGTTGAGGTACGCTTAAATTCTGTTGAAGATCTCATCACAAACCCATATATTTTAAAAGCACTATTGACTATGGCTTCGATATGCTGGTTCAAGGACAATTTGCCATCAGAGAGAACACCTAGATCCTTCACTACAGAAATATTATTTAAGGGGATACAGTTAAGGTTGTGATTGAAATTGAAGATGACATTATTATTATTAAAGTATATACAGTGTGAGTATGTGCAAATATCGAAATGAGGGAATCTATGCTTAATTTTACCGACGGAAAAAATATAAAAAAAATTTAAATACTTTTTTTTATTTTTTATGTTTTTTTTTATGTATTATTAACAGAGCAGACTGACAACCCTTTGTGACCGGTTTTCAAGATAAGACATAAATCAACGCAATACATTTCCGCATATTCCATTGTAAGTAACTTTATTTAGAAGAATTTCATGATCGACCCTGTCAAAAGCTTTTTTTAAATCAGTGTAGGCCCTATCTATTTGCAATCGCCTATCAACATTTTCAAAGAGGTAATCAGCAAATATTAACAGTTAGATGTCGTAGATCGGCGCTTAACACACCCATGTTGTTCAGGAATGATAATATTATGCAGAAGAGGGTGAATCTCGTTGAGAACAAGTCTTTCAAAAAGCTTTGACAAGGTCGGCAGAATCGAGATGGGTCTATATTGCTAGACATCATGATTTGAGCCACCTGTATGCACTGGGGAAGTGTAAGCTCGCTTTATGTAGGTATGTACAGTCTAGGAAATTTAAAAATAAGCAAATTAACACCCTACATCCTTTTGCCGTGTTATAGTAATTTCGTACAATTGTCAAAGAATGATAGTTGCGATTTGAATATTTGGAAAATATAGGTCGGTTGTTAATTTGCTTAATAACCAATTTCCCTGACTTCATATTTGAATAGGCAAGGAGACGGCTTGTTACATTGTAGCGGTATCTACATTGCCACATGCAAACTACGTCACTCTGACGTCACGCCAAATCCTGCATCGCGCAAGCAGAGTTTACCGCGCAACTAGCATAGATACAACCTCCCGACAACAATCGTAGGGCAGTTGCCCACCAGACACGACACCCGTCTGGTCGGAGGATCCTCCCTTTTCTATGGAGGTATGAGTGAAATTTACACCCTGTTCCTCGTACCTCTATAAGAAAGTTGGTTGCCCATTTTATGTCCAGAAACATAAAGAATAATGGGCAAGAAACTAAATGTGGCCGCCTATCCCATGAAGTTGCTTTTACGACAAGGTAAAGAGATGCTAATACCTCTACTTAACTCGTCTGCTCCAATAGCGTCTATTCTTCGACAAAGTACCCTCAAGTTTCAAGCAATCTAAGTTATTGAACCGAACAGTTTGCTTACTTCTTTGTAAAGAAAATAAATTGGATCCTAACTTTAGTTAACAGGAAGTTTACTTGACAGGAAGAAGACATACTAAGCTTTATGAAAATGTCACAATGACAAACTATTTTAAGGTTATGTTGTAAGCTCGGAGTCTAAACCAATTAACTGACATAAATCTACACTTATTTTAATTTGTCTCGCTGGTGACTAAAATGTCTATCGACAAGACACAGAAGGTAGGCGTAAGGAACGCGGATTAACAGTAGGGTGTTCGTTCCAACTTGTTTAGGATATCATTATTTTTTTATACCGCGGGACAGCACAAAGTGAAGCTAGTGCAAGTGAAGTGGTAGGTTAACACAATTTTGTATTCAAACTCAAAGCATTTATTTCAAATACACCAATTACAGGCACTTTTGAATTGTCAAGGGGTCGTTCAGTCAGAAAGATGAAACTAGTCGCCCATTCCAAAGCGTAGTTGGTATCTATGGAGAAGAACGGGCATGAAACTACATGGACACTCTTTTAAATCAAAATATAGTTACAAAAAAGTGGTTACCTCCATCATTCATGTTGACCTACATGTGAGAACGATGTAGAAAGACGTGCACGTTAAAAACGTCCGTAATAAAAAGATAAAAACAATTCAGAAATTAAAATAAGCCGTGGCAGCTAAGAAATGACCAGTGCCTACTGACGGCGCCCGTTCACGAACACGACGTATTTTCTTTAGGTAACTCGGTAGGTTAGTTTGTACCTAAGGTATTATTTAGATGGGTGATTGTGGCCTGAAATAAATGTTTTCTTATTATTTTAAGGGACAATTAACACAATAGCACTTACGTTCTCACTTTTTCTCATTCGTGAACCAACAGTAGGCACTATGTAGGTTCCTGTTTAGTTCTAAGCAGTGCTACAGTCACGTCGTGTCGCCTACGGTTATTGCCTCAGTTTCTTTGTCCAACCCCATTTCAATGTAATAAACCATTCTAACTATGTGCGAACTACCCCTATATTAATATATCTTAGTCTGTTTTCTAGGACGTGCCGGTTTCCTCACGATGTTGTCCCTCACCATTAGGTAAAGCCACAGTCTTATAAGATGTGGTACTGGTAATTGGAACCTATGTGAATAGACTTTGAAGACATTTTGAAGTACGCTTTATTTTTCTCGAAGGATTACGCAGAGGTGGACCATTTTCGCCAGTTATATTTAAACCTATGTAATAGAGGTTGAGGCTATTGTCACCAACCGGGCATAAATGCAGATAGCGGGACTGCCCTGTCTATATGTATGTTTTTCAAAATACCCACTCAGTTACACTGTTCAATACATGCTTTTCGCAAGTTTGGCTGCTTCACGCAGCAGCTTCCTTCTGCAAAGACTAACTTAGCAGTCATCGAATAACTGAGATTTCTGATCATGAAACAGAAATGTGTTTTGTTGTTGGAATCTCAGTGTTGCCAGGCCAAGGAAAATACTCATACTAAAATGGAAATGAACGCACTAATGCGACCTGCAACCTGTGCGACGATTTAGATATCGAGAGAGAGCGTAGGGCGCTGTCTGTTCGAAGTAATATGCTGACCCGTACGTTTGCACGGTGTTCTTACGTCCGCGACGTTAAAATGACGCTTTTTCGAGCCCACTGTCAGTCTTTTTACACCTGCAGCCTTTGGGTCAAGTATACGCAGAAGGCATACAACGCCCTGCGTGTGCAGTACAACAATGCTTTCAGGAGGCTTGTGGGGCTGCCTCGGTATTGTAGCGCTTCTGGTATGTTTGCCGATGCAAGAGTGGATGATTTTTATGCCATTATTCGAAAACGATGCGCTTATCTCCGGCACAGAACATATATCAGCCACAGCATGTTGAGAGCATTGAGTGACCGGTGGGACTGCCCGATGCTTGGTCGATGGGTGAGACTGCACACACAGATCGGCTCTAGATAGTTGGACGTGCATTTATTTCATATTATTATGTTATTATTATTATTATGCCTATTTGTGATTTTTATGTGTGTGTATTGTGTTATTTTTATGTTAATTGTGATGTATTTCGATTATGTTATTTTTGTTATTATGCTTATTTGTAATTCATGAATATGTTTTGATGTCAATATTTATTAATCTAATTCTATGGACTTCTACGTCTGCAAATAAATGATTATTATTATTTTTAATGCCTTTGCCTCTGATACCACAGAAACATCCAAACACTAAACCAAAACCTATACTAATAAAAGCTTGAATCTAGAGCTAGCACACTATAACGAACTTCCAAACTTCGTTCTAAACAAATTACCGCCTATCCTAGCTCGTCTCCAAAACCTGGCAATTCATTTAAATCGATTTTGTTTCAACAGTAAACTCCATTGTGTTTGCCACAAAATATCAAAAACAGAAAATCTACTTCATACTAATATTGCAAACACGCGAAAGTAATTCTGTTTGAAGTTACCTTTCACGCCATAAAGCTGAATGGAATTCGATGAAAGAACAATGACCATCCGGACTAGGAATAAAACAGAATTTGTTTCCGTGATGAGACTATTACCAAAATGATGTACATTATTCATGTGATTATTAAATATCTGAGCGAAGGATAATACTCTGTTATTACCGAAACGCATTCGAAATTTTTATTCTTTCTAAAGTAGAAATTGATTTTATTAAATAAACCGACGACTAGGTTTTGCCCGCGTGGATGTCAGAATATATCCCACGGGAACGTACTAACGAAAATAAAACTACCTTATGTGTTAATCCAGGTTATAAACTATCTGTGTGCCAAATTTCATCCAAATCCGTTCAGCCGCTTTTACGCCAATCCGTAACATACATCCAGACAAACAGACAAACGGATAAAAATTCTAAGAATATTAATTTCGGCATCACACTCGTTTCAACACTTCGTAGCAATTACGTAATTTTATTATAATGTAGATACAAAGGTATTCAACCTCTCATTGTCCGGAAAGCCTCTACGAGGTCAGCTTTTACTGCAAATGTATAGATGACGTCGTCGATGTCGTCGTGTGTACATTAGCAGATTTTCGCTATTTATTAGTCCCATGTAATAACGGGTGAATACATAGCCATTATCGGAACACAAATTCCGTCTCCGATCCGATACTCCGGTTGGAGTTTCGATTTTAATTGCATGTTGCATTATTACATTAATCACTCCTTCTGCATGTGCATAATTTTACCGAAGTGCTAAATACTGTATCCATGAATGGCAAACGAATAAATGGTGAACTAGCGAATCTTTACAAACGTGACGAATTTCGATTGTGAAGCTTCGTCAAATAATTTGATTTTACATTGAAAATTGTAATTGCTATTTTTTTTTAATAATACCATGAACTCAGTTGATACATAATTCTGGACCGAACAG
Source organism: Brachylomia viminalis (assembly GCA_937001585.2). NCBI lineage: Eukaryota > Metazoa > Arthropoda > Insecta > Lepidoptera > Noctuidae > Brachylomia > Brachylomia viminalis. The sequence goes on along the minus strand of OW443302.2, from coordinate 2,301,598 downwards.
CGTTCAAATTTATGGTCGGTTGTAAAAAAAATGCTATTCCATACATTATGACAGTGTAGGTATGAAATACCTGTTTTTTTTTTTAATAACCAACGATGAATATCCGTACACTAACTTTTACTTAACATTATAAAAAGTCAAAATCAAAAAATTAAACTTTGTTTTCGGTTGGAGATTAAGTACACTAGTGTTCGAAGTGATCTTCTTCCTTCCCTCATATGTGTCCTAGCCGTCAAAGGCGAATACATTGCAATTAAAATCCAGCCTACCGCCTGCAATTAACAGTAATTGTTATGTGCATAATATGGCGATATTAATTTTACGATATCAAACCGTTGTTTATTTATCGGAGAGTTCCTCGAGCGTTGAAATAGGGGCAACACGTTACGGGGTCCCTTTACGACTTTTAGAATTTGGTATGTTCGACAGACGGGAACTAATGCAAAAAATCTCAGCAGTGTATTATTAGAACTGAAAGGTAGTAAGTAACCGGGGGACGATACAGCGCCATTCTTAACATAAGACAAGTAGTTTTGCCATACTTAGGAACCAAATATCAAGCACAAACTAAGTGTTCCTGCAATGTGCTCGCCTTAACGCCTTATCTTTAGCAACGACTGCGGTAATAAACTTATTTTGATTCAATTTCGGTAGGTAATATGCCCCATTTTGCCATACTCAATCGACAAGACAACGAATGACCCTTGTTCCTTATTTCCATTCTCCTCTAAAAGCCGATTCCACTCGCTATTTGCAGCGTCAGGGCAAAAGTCGCGTGTGTTTATTGTGCGTGTTCGATATAGCAAGTAATTGCTTTTTGTGATGTTGTGTCGATGGCTTATAGAATTGGGGCCTGTTTGTATTGCGAGACACATTTTTGTACTGATTTTGAATGTTTGGATGACACAATGTATGTTTGTTCTGTGTTTTTCAATGATTTGGTTGTGTATTTTGTGTTCCATTGGCATGTGGCTGTTTGTTTTAAGTGAGTTGTAATACGAAAGTGGTATTAGAATAATGATTGGCTTTGAATTTCAGTTTGGGAGTGATACAATGAAGCAAAATTTGCCGGAATTCTTTTTTACTAGGTACAGACAGCGTCACTAAGTGGGGACCCCGAAAGTTTTAATTTAATATTGAGTAGTTAGGACTATCCGAGGGAATACTTACAGAAAGAGAACAGCGTGGATACGAACAATCGCATCGCCCAACGGGGTAGGTAGGTACCTAGTTGATGAAACTGTGTGTCCGTAACGTTGATGCAAAAACGGAAAGAGTTACAAACATGCACATAACATACAGGAACTTACAGATTTAACAGCTGTTGTCAGCATGAACTGCATGGAGTCCATATCCACCTGTCAGCAAATCTCGTGCATTTTGCCGGCTTTGATCTTTTGATCTTTGTGTCAATTTAACACTAGAATCGAGATAGGTATTGCATTCGCTTTGTGGGCCCGTCGTCCACGACTACTCCACGTCCATCACCAATGAGTAGCTAGAATGTCACAGTAATAAGTATTTCAATTGCGGTCTGTACACGACGCATCCTATCCTATTACAACTAGTTAATAAAGCGGTAGTAAGTCGCGTCATGTACCTGTAGCTGTGACATTTTGGCTACTAAATGGTGATTTTCGTTTGCGTTACTTTTGAGTTATGTCGTGGACGATGTGCCTCAGATAATAATAATAATAATCCACCTTTTCAATTTAAATTCCCCCTTACACACTTGGTTTCGGCTCGTGTGCAAGGTCGTAAACTCTCAAGAGAAGAAAAATAAAGAACTCGATATAATAATAATTTATTTAATAATTAAAATAAAAAAAATCCTTTAAAAAGTTTACATTTAGCCAAACAGTAGTAAATATCCTATACAATTCTAATTCTTATTAATAAACTTTAACTAAACTATTTTATTTTTATTTTTTTATTACAGGTGCAATTAATAATGGTTTGGAATTAGTTTATATTAGCGCCCCACCCGGTCTAGGTTTATTCGAACCTGTGTTTCAGGTCATCACTTTACATTACAATTACAATGGGACATGAAAAAAAAAAAAATAATAATAATATGGGACAACATCCACACAAGGTCTTCAGGTCCCGAACTAGGTAGAGCCTGTACTACGGTAACCTGATGACTGATATACATACTTATATACATATACACACCCAGACACAGGTCAAACAGACATGTTCATGCACACAAATGTTTGACTTGTCCGGGGATCGAACCCGGAACCAGCAGCTCAGAAGGCAGGGTCGCTACCAATTGCGCCAACCGGTCAGTCGAAATAGAAGTAAAACTGATATAAAAATAATCTAATGCGCGTATGCAGACAATTTTGCATGTAATTATACCATGATTTGTTTTTAACCCACTTAGGTATCTTAATTAATTACTTTAGTAATACTACGTAAACCACCGTATAATCAACGTTATAAATCCCAAGATCATTCCAATAACAAATAGAAATAACCAGTGAAGTTTTAATACAGTTGTAACTGCATAAACGTAGGAATAATATTAATCCTGCAGCGGCCACGCTGGGGAATGCAAAGCTTACGTAGTGAATGTAAGTGGACTCAGACTGACGACGTTAATATTTCGTGTAGTGGACCCCATTTATCATTCTGTATGTTGTATTGTCTGGTCGCAAGTGTGAGGTTTTTTTTGTTAGTTTTCTTGTTGTATGATAGCTGTTGTAGTGAAAATGGAACAATTTTATCCTGCATTATTCTAACACTACCGACGCGCCTCTGCTTACTTCAAAAACAAGAAAATATCAAACTATTCAAAAAATTTTGTCATTTGCATAGAGGTCATAAAGAGTCATTTGGTGGCTTTAACGACTTGACACAACATCGAGATTTCTTTATTTATAGCTGACAACAGCTAAAGCGCGGTCACTGTCAGACTACATACAAAAGAAAGAGAAGCGCGATGACACAACGCTGGTAATTATTGCAAAATATAGAGCAATTCTCTATTTACAAAAAATCTATTGATTGGACTAAAAAATGAAAACACTATCACGTTAATTGACTTTATTCTATCGTACCAAATTAGTTGTATTAGGTTTTCAACACACTATCTAACTAGCATAATATATATCCTGAAGAATATCATATATTTTTGTGATTATGTTTACTGCAGTGGATCATATACTTTTAGGCATTATAAAACTTGCGTTTAGCTCATGTAGTCCCCTTAATGTATTATACCTACACATAAACAAGGAATACATTCTCTAAATGGTGGTGAATACCGTATCAAAAGCCGTTGCAGAGTTTAGAAGAACAACTCGGTCATGCAGACTGTCAGACTTTCTCTTCATCACCAGCATTAGCAACAGAAAGACGACCTCTGCTGGACATGGGCCTCCCCCAACCGTCGCCGCATCTGTCCTGTGCTTCTTACATCCTGGGGATATCCACTGCCTTGATCAGGTCCTGACTTTCTCTTACTAGTACAGCACAGTTCTGTCAGGCTTAATCATCCCACGGCTGGGCAAATATTTATTTCCATATCTTCTAGCATTTTCAATCCACGGTTACTGTGGACCGTTGCATGGACTTTCCATTTGCAGAAAAATTATTCAACCTTAAATACAAGATTGGAATTAAGCTTCAGCAAAACTCACACTATCTCATTATACACCCATGAAAAGTGTCTTGGGATCAAGCACGTTTTAGCCTTAAAATCAGGGTTTTAATTATATTTTTTGTAACTCCTGTAGAGACTTTTTAGTAAATTTCATCATTTGAAAATGTTTTTGAATTTCGGTTTAAAGATGAAAATCTTCTGTCAAGTCGTATTCCTATATAATTCTGCAACGGGTTTGAGGCCAAATCAGTAAAATTTCTGCCATACTTCTAAGTGGAATCGATACAAAAAGGCGTTATTAGGGAGAGAAGACGTCATTTGAGCCGAGAAGAAAATGTTCAGAGCATGAATGTTGGAACCTGATTCTCGGAAACGAGCTGTAGCAATCGCTCTAGGCAATACGCAGAGTGTTATAAATCGACTTTGGACACGTTACCGCATCCCTGGCAACGTGGAAGAGTGACATGGAGGACGAACTCGCATCATCATCACGCTGAAAAGATCGTTACATACAAATTACTTCTCGACGAAATCGTACAATTACCACGTTTCGTACGAGTAGATTGACGAAGTACATCATTATCCACTTCGTCAATCTACACATACGAAAACATTCGATTTAATCAATCTAAGTAGATATTTTTGTTTAATTTCAATAGGGCATTAAAATGTATTTTTTTAATTACACTTGATCCCTATACACTTTTGATGTGTGTGGTAGCTACCTACATTGTTCAATCACTGTACACTGAACATTCTGGATTTTCTTTACAAAAAAAACGTGAGCCTATATTTTATTACAAAACGTAGGTTGAACCGCCGAACCATGAACAACGATTAGGTTTTATCAATTCAGCTACTCTGTCTTGAGAATAAAGACCTGGCTTTCACTTCATTAAACGTGAAAACGATTATTTTAGATTTTTCAACGTCTTATCGTAAAATTTTTGCTCAAACAGTCACGAAATTACAGCCTGGTCATTTAAAAATAATATGACTTTTCAATATTATCGGTATGAAATCTTTTTACATACATAAACACATAACACAGGCTTAGGTAGAGGTGTGCCTATTAGTACACCCACATTTTGCCAGTTATATTTAAGGCGCAGATAAACGACTTTTAATGATTTTATATTGAACATCACGTCTAAACTTCTAGTCTTATTTCTTTGAAAATAATATATGTTATACTAGACAATTTTATTCATAATTTGATATGTGAAAATGTGAAATTATATTTTAATAACATAGTGTAATTAATTTGTAAAGTATTGTCTAACGTGGACAAAAAAACGATAATCACGCAAAAACTATGGGGCGTATTTACATGAAACTTTAATCATATAAAAGACAATTTAATGACCCATATTTTAGTATACGGCGTTTATTTGTATTGTGTTTGATAAATCAAGGTGGGTTGTTTTTTCGAATAATCTTGGTGCGCGTTGAAGCGGGGCTCTGGCGGGCGACGGGCGGCAGTGTATCGCTGACTTTGTCTGACTTTAGTCGCGGGGCGCGACGCAAACTCCTCCCACTCGCTCAAGGGCGCGGGCGTTTAATGTCGCCTTAAGTCCCATATAACAGGGGGCGAGCCTACTGCCATCAACCGGTCCCAACTACAGACTCCAGGCTGCTACTGAGATATTCCTGATGGAAAATCCTAATAATACTTTGCCCGACCTGGGATTCGAAACCAGGACCTTATGTTCAGCAGTAGCGCTTGCGCATGCAGTCAGAAATCTTTTAATGTACCTACTAAAATATGTACTTATTTAAAAAATAGTATCAATAACAAAAACCCACCTTTACTCAGCCAAACTTTATACCAACACCATTCTAATACACAGTCCTTTAATCCACACACTAGTTTAATTTTAATTAAGTCGCTTCACTACCAAAATGTTTCTATTTCCTCTATGTACCTAATACATTTTATGTATTTGCCATGTAGGTACTTGTGCCAAGCAAGCAGAGCAGAGTCACCAAAAGTTGGGTACAGAAGGTTAGCTTTATATGTCGAGCGGAAACGCACTCACATCCTAAATATGCCTGGATTTCACGGACCGACTCCTTTTTTTTTTTTATAAACGTTGCCCCACACTAGGAATTTCTCCTGTATCGTGGGTGCGTTTACATACATTTAAACTCACATACACAAACAGCCAGACCCGGAACAACTACTTGCAGGTCATACAAATACTTGTTCCGTGCGGGAATGGAACCCGCGACACGCTGCGCAGCAGTCAATCGCTTAACCACTGCGCCAACCGTGTCTCTGTCTTGGGCACTGTCTCGCCCTCAAAGTAAAATAAAGCACCCAATGAGGATTTTATTTTATTTTATTTAAGATGAGTTTGCTCTTGACCCTAGTCTAGGTCAGTGGTGAAGGTCAGTGGTGACAGAGAATGAGTTGACGGTGGAGTGAGCTTACCCAGAAGAAGCCTGTTCAATCTCACTTTGAAAAGATTAGGGTTGTATGCGTTCGGGAACACAGACGCAGGTAGAGAGTTCCACTCTTTTGCTGTGCGCTTATCAAAAGACATTTGGAAACGCTTAGTGCGAAATGGTGGAATAGCAACTAGGTAAGGACAGTAACTTGCAGTGCGTCTAGATGACCGATGGAAGAAGGGGGCCGGTGGAATGAGGTCGTGGAGTTCATCGGCACACTCACCGAAGTACAAGGGTTCTGAAATGCCGTTCACTAGAAGGCAGCATTGGGGCGGCAGGTAAGGGCACTCGTCAAAAGTGTGAAAGCGCCTATATTTTCTTTAGTCATGACCGAATGAATGAAACGAGTGATGAACCTCATCTTATACTTTATATTCATTGTCGACATGGAAGACCTCTTGTCAAAGTGGTGCCAAATGGTAGAATGAACTTTCATGAAAACCCTTATTTAGTAACACACTTTCAATCACAATCCAAAGGATTTTGAAGGAAATTGCTAATCCATTGCTTCTTATGTTTGGAAAAATTCGACTGCTCGATATCGTTGTCAACGCAAGAAATATTGTAAAATTGACAAAATTAAAGGCATTGCGACTGTGTGTCTTGCAACTACCCCGCAGGTCTGTCCACTGTAAATAATCAAGGCAATCAATTGCGACAAGCATTCGCTTGTGGTCGCCCTGCAGCTATATAAGTGCGTGTGCGCTTGCTTTCGCTTGTTGTATGGGGCCATACTTCTGTACCTATCTATTCTGTGACGGAGTCGTAAGAACAAACTTGGCGAACAAATATTGGACTGTGGAATAGATTACATAAAATATCGCATTAAGGTATTACTTGGTTCATTCAATAAGATTATTGTACATCTACTATTGAGCTTAGTTATGTAGGTATAAAAGGTTTCTTTGTCTTATTTTTGTTGAAAGACAAAGAGCTTTTTTTTGTGTAAGAGTTTCTTTAGAAAAAAAAATCACTAGTTCACTACCCATTTCCACCAAGATTCATGAGCTTGGTAATGTTGAATGTAGGAAAGGTGGTATTGTAGGTACCTAATTTTTTTCTGGAAAGGTGCTTTTTTTATTATGTTCAAACTCAAACTCAACTCAAACTCACCGCATTTATTTCAATTAAACCATTTACAGGCACTTTTGAATTGTCATACGGTCGGTCAGTCAGAAATATGAAGCTAGTTGCCCATACCAAAGCGTAGTAGATACCTATGGAGAAGAACGGGCAAGAAACTCCATGGACACTGTTTCATGTTTTCTTTATTAATACATGCGTGTCCAATTCAAGCATATTACATAACATAACATCACGCCTATAATCCCGGAAGGATTAGACAGAGGTGTACCTATCAAACTCAAACACAAAGCATTTATTTCAATTCAACCATTTACATGCACTTTTAAATAGTCAAGTGGTCGGTTAGTCAGAAATATGGAGCTAGTTGCCCATTACAAAGCGTAGTAGGTAGGTAATTAAGGAGAAGAACGGGCATGATACTCCATGGTAACTCTTTTAAATTATATTGTTACATAAATATTATAGTTACATCATTATTGTTGAATTTATAATTATATGTGAGAACGTTGTAAATAAGACGTACACGTTGAGTGTCCAGAGTATAGCAAATAGAAATGAAAAAAAAAAACAATCCATCAATAAAATAATTCTAATAAGCAAAGAGATGACTGGTCCCAACTGATGGCGCCATCATTCAGCTCAACCATTTTGAAGGGAGCTAAATGACAACATGACAACATGAGCATGACAACTATTAGCCACCAGGGCACATTCAAGTCAATGAAATACATTACCCGGTAAATGATAGCTTGGTAGTACATAGAACTCACATTTGTCCTATGCAATTATATAATACAAAGGAGATGGAGTTTATAGAATGCAAAGGTACTCGTAGTCTTACAATCTTCAGTAACTCCAACAGTATTTTCAAGTGTTAATCAATTAATTGTGGTTGTGGAGCAGGACCAGAATTGGGCCAGGCATTTTTATCAGCAATATAATCCCCCAACTTATAATATCTTGTCTGCGTAGTATGCGATTTATACAAGATTTGAATTTGGTCTCATTCAATTGAAGTATGTGGGGAGGTATTTTATCGTAACATTTTAAACAGTACCCCATGAAAGATGCGTCTACTTTAGGCAGTCTGAAACCTGGTTGAACTAGTAGGTCCCTATTGTTAGTACTCTAATTATGTCTTTGAACTATTTTACTAAAACGATGTAAATTTTTCCTTACATACATAATGTTTTCATAGATATATTGACAAGGTACCGTCATGATCTTAATAACCTTAAACTGTCCCCTTAGAGAATCGCGCCCGCGGAGATTATATATGGCTCTGATGGCTCTTTTCTGCAGAATAAAAATAGACTCACGTCTGCAGCCCGTCTCTTAAGTAAAATACCGTAAGACGTGATACTATTAAAGTAACTAAAATAGACTTGACTCAGGGTATCTACATCAGTAAATTGACGGATTTTTTCTGACAGCGTGTGCTGCTGAGCTTAGCCGTCCCGACAGAGATGTTAAATGAGGATCCCATTGTAGCCTTGAGTCGAGCGTGATCCCTAGGAAAACAGTTTTATCGATGAATTCTAGTTTCTCTTGATTCAATACTATCACACAATCACTACTTTTGACATTTTGTAAAGAAAACCTTGTACACTTAGTTTTTTTTTCCATTTAATACTAAATTATTAGCAGTGAACCAATTTTGGACCTGCAGTAGGGCGTTATTAATTTAATCAACATTTGTAGTACATCTTTCTACCTTAAAAATTAAGGGGAAGAAAATAACACCATTTGTGGTTAATTTTTTAATAAATGGAGTAGATCATTAATACGCACTAAAAAGAGGAAAGGACCTAATATCGAGCCTTGTGGAACACCCATTTTACTTCTGGACCAAGTGAATTGATACCATTTATTTGAACTTGCTGTTGTTTATCACTTAAATAAGATTTTACTATACTGAGCTCAAGTATTCCAAGTCCATAATGCTCAAGTTTCAAGAGCAAGATTTCGTGATTGACGCAATCAAAAGCTTTGGAGAGGTCACAAAAGATTCTTATGGCATCATCGCTTCTTCCCACGCCGAAAATATGTGTTTTAATAAGGTAACACCGGTGCTATAATAGTACACACACGTTATGCGACTTATGTTTAAGTCCCATGTGGGCGAGCCTATCGCCATTAACCGGGCACAGATACCAGCTGCTACTAAAAAAATCCTGTTGGAAACCCAATAACACTGCCCGACCTGGGAATCGAACCCGGGATTTCATGCATATTATAATTACCTATCTACGTTTTCATTAACGTGCAACAAATAATTTACTTTCGCTTCTCTCATTCACAAAGCAGTTTCGGGTACAGTCAACAACTGTGTTTATTCGCGAAATAAGTAATACACTAGAATTAATTACTTTACTTGCATTCTGAAACAAAGGCAACATGTTGTATATTGTACAGAGACGTTTAATAGTAGATGTTTAAATATTTAAGCACAGGAAAGCTTGGACTTAATAATGGAGTTAGTGAAAAAGTATTCACGTTCTCGTTTGGTAGGTTTTAGCAATAGTGTCATTAATTGAATGTGAATGTTTTAATAATTATTTAAACTATCGCGTTGAACAACACAAAACACAGTTACAACAACAAAACACACTGAACACAAAACAAAACGTAGAACAACAACAACAATGCAACAATGTTTCTCAATTCTTTATTCGTGATTAATATCATCAAAAGTAAAAAAGAACATCCTTTTCAATGGAGGAACTTTACACCTTGTTCTTTCCGTGCACGTAATAGACCCTCTTTTGTCAATTTCTTATCTAATTTTGAGAAAGCTGGAAATAATTGAAACATTATATCTGTGTGACTACAAAAGTACAGTTTTCGTGGCGCTAAACCATTCGTGTCAGTCACAGCACCTATTAATAGTTTCATCATTTTTGCGCCCTCGAAAATATAGTTTATTTTGCCTTTGATTTACTTAATGAAAATATTGTACATAAAATGAAATTTTTATTTTATTTTATGATTACCTAAATATTAATGTGTGATTTTTAAATTTCTTGAAAAGGTTTGCTCAACAGTAGGAAAAAATACATCACTGACAGGGCTTTTTTCGAAAATTAGGTTTTTTCAACATTATTTTTCTGTTATATTTTGTATCAAAGTTGAAAAAAGTGGTCCAGCCACGTGCAAGTAGACCATAGTTAATGATGTTGATGATATTTTTGATTGTTCAAAATCAAACGTAGTTTCTATTAAAAAAATTATCAAACGTCAGTCTCGCGTCGTTTTTTGGAAAACTTGTTGTGAATATTGGTGATTTTCCATGAATGATTTGAAAAATCCCTTTAATATATTTTTTTATAATTTTGTTTAAATACGAGTAGTTTATCAGTTTCCTACAAAGAATGCACGAAATTGTTGAAAATCAGTCGATTTCGTGGACGGTCCCTTATAAGAGCAGTCCACAGCTAGTCATGGGTAGGTATCCCTATTTCATGCTACAGATGCTGTACCCATGTAGATTGCTTGCTTTCACGATCAAAAACTAGCATAATAAAAAGATTTGAGTGCCAGTAGTGGTATAAGAATTTGTGTGAAGTAGGTACAACAACTAAAAAGTGCAAATGTAAAAAAACACGTCTTTTTTTGTTTATTGAGATCTAATTATTTATATAAAAAAGATATCGATATTCACTTTTCACTTCGTCGCATTTGAAAATAAACGATGAAAAGCACAAATACTTCTATATACACTATATATATATATATATATATATATATATATATACCTATTTTGACTACTCTATTTTTATCGCCATTGCTTGATGGTTATATATAAAATAGAGATAAGGCAGACCTGAAGAACGAAATGTGTAGGAAATAAAATAGTCACAAATGTTACTATACATTCAGCGAGATCCTAGCGGTACACTCAACCTCAAAAAAATGTATTCATTGACATAAAATCGTTTGATTTACAATTTATGTTCCATAATACTATAACAATGTAAAGCTACAAATAAGTTGGTACCCAATGTGTTATATATTTGATGGTTACACCTTAACACATGGAACAAAATATTAGACAATTAAATGAATTTTTGTTTTTTGAGGCTGACGGTACAATTCGTGTTCCATTCCAGACAAACTCAATAACAGTCCAGCTATAACAAAGCTAGTCATCAGCATGACAGTAGGGTCAGGACACATAAACGTTAAGCGCGCTGCCCAATCCAGCTAATGAATGTGAACCGGATCGAATGTACCGAGGGTGCTAAAACAGCGGAGGAATGGCATGGGCGTTGTGGTATTAAGCTTGATGAAAAATATGCTGGATTTTACATGTGAATTTGCCTTTGTCTGCATCGACGAGGTCCGCAAGGATTATTTTCAAGCATTTGTGTTGTCCCTGACTAAGTTGAGGTCGGTTTCTGAATTAATTGAGCAGGAATTGGTTGACAGAATTTCGAGATCTTGAATGCACGTAAGTAAAAACTGTCTAATAGTTTTTTTGAAATCTTCCATTTGTACGGTTCGAGTTTCTCAACCCTGTCTGATCCTTAGAGATAATTTAATAAAGGTTTTCATGAAAATTCACGCCACCAGTTGACGCCACTTTGACAAGAGCTTTTCCATTTCGACAATCAATTTAAAATATATGATGACGTTCATCATTCTTTTCATTCATTCGTTCATCTATCAGTTACAACTAAATACAAGAAAACAAGAACATATAGGTGCTTTGACACTTTTGTACAGGTGCCCGGACCTGACGTCTCAGTGCTGCCACCGAGTGAACGTCATTTCAGAAAACTTCATTGTAGTATAACAAGCCACAAAACGAGGACGTCAACTCGCTTTTCTTGGCCACACATTTAGGGTTTTAGGCCATTACACACGACATTTGTGAAGAGCAAGACACTGAAACTGGCTAATAAGCTTAAATCGTCATGCTTGGCGACCCTTAACTGCAGTTTGACCCTTTACCTGGACAATGGACAATACAGATCTTCCTACCTACCTTCCTTAAAACGTGCGTATATTGGTGTGGAGAAGAAAGGGAACTAAACATAGTTATATTGTTCACCGATTTATTTGGGTTTGTATCTCTGATTAATAATATTATGTTATCTTGGCAAAAACTATGTCTAGGTACAAATAAATGACTTGGCAAGCTACCTAATCTTAAATAATTACTGTTTGTTTAGAACTTCTTGGAATTCACGCGAATATTCCTAAGGTTAAACTGTAGTATAATATGAAATCTAAATGAAATTAAGTATCCAAACGTAGTAAATCCCAGACGAAGCTTTTAAAATCGCAATAGTTCGCCAATTACCTGCTGTAGTAGACAGAAACATTACAGTCTGAATTAATCCTTAATAGTTAGAAGTAACCTAATTCTCTTACAATTCAAAATAATATTATTTTTTTAGGCTGTAGGTTGGTAAGCCTAAGACACTGTTCATAATAATTTAAGACGAAATGTTATTAGTAGGTATTCGTATAGTTTCTGGAAGTCTAATCAATTCTCTGAAAAGTAAATCTACTATAAAATGGTTGTACGAGACACAGTATTTGGACTACGGATTAAAAAAATCCTTTATAATTCGATTCAGAAACCGGTGACCAAATTGAAATGTGACCAATATTAATCCTATTCTCATATCTATTCACTTCTTAAATTAACTTCTAAGTTACTTAATAGGTATTTTTCAAATTTAAATGAAAAACTAAAATTGCTCCACTATCTTTCTAAATTAATTTTCAATAATTCAAAAAAGCTAGGATCATTTTATACTTTTACTCCGTCAAAAGTTCTATCCAAAACTAAAATCTTAAATGCAACTTTCAAAATAATTGGCATGAATAAAATAATAATTAGAAGAAGCTTCGTAATTACTTATAATTATTTGCAACAAAGGTCAGAAACCCAGAGAGTTGCAATTTCAATTTCGTTGTGTTTGCAGACGCCTCTGGAGCAGGGATGGCAAACTTTTTAGTGTTGACTTTTTAACTTTTGGGTAAAACTCAAGAATGAAAAGAATATCGAGAATATTGAATATCAATTTGCTTTTACGTAATCACTTTTTTAATTCCTTAATGATTGCTTTAATATTATTTCTGAATCATTTTTGGATTTCATAGGAAGAAATATTCATAATTTCCTTAGCTATTAATGAACAAAAAATAAATAAAAATGCAGCTCAGATACTTTCGGTGATAACTATATTTCAGAAGAAAACTAGATAACCTTCGAGTAACCAGCTTTATCCAACAGAGATCAAAGTGCTTAATACTTTCATTGTTTTCATGTCACAATAATTTTATAGCCGTAGATTTTAAGAACAACATGTATTCTGAAAGTGTACCGCAGTCAGAATTGGTGTCTAGGTGATACCAATTAAAGCTGCAGTGCTCTTACAAAGAATACATAATTATAGCTGATTAGCTGACCCGGCAGATGTTGTCTTATCTTGTTTTGTTCATACATGTTGTATTATTTATACATATGTCCCATAGAAAGAAGGACCTTCGGTTTCGAATTTGAACATTTTCCGGGAATCTTTAAAAAATTTTCTTTCCCTAAAAACTTTATTCGGACCATAAGGAACATTTAAAACAAATAATTGCAAAATCTATCCAGCCGTTCTCAATACGCGCTTACAAACGGACACCATTTAATGTATATAGATTAAATGATCGTTACAGGTTGAGAAGATTCTACGGAAAGTGTGCCACATGTTTGCCACCCCTGCTCTAAAATAATACCGCCTCCACGAACAAAGGTTATTAAAAGTTCTGATTATTTTCACTCGGTTTCAGCTGTACATATAATAAAACGGCTTACAAACGATCCTGATGCGCCGTTTGTTGATTGTTTTATGCGCTTTGTTTGAAATTAAAGTTTGTAGCGGGCCTTAGGATTTTCGAGAAGGTTTGATAACACTTCGGCTATTGGAATACTTAAATAAATTATTCGATTGAGTGAAAATCCTTTACTTGTTCGCTTTATAGTTATTAAAATTTTTAAATTTGAATTGTTTGATATTCATTTTTATAATTGGATTTTCCAATTAACAGCAGATGGCTTCTACAACAAAATAGTAAAATTATAAACTCATATAATATCTAAATCTCTTAATTAGTTTCCAGTCATAACTTTCAACATCAATTTTTCCAGTCAGTAATATCTTGGCACAGTATTTGCTTGCTTCAGTAATTTGCATCTGAAGCACAAAAAAAGGGCACAGCCCAATGTGACCTCAGCACTAGGTATTAACCGGACAATTTATTCATATTTTTTATCTGTGCCCAGAGAGGCCGTCAAATGACACCTTTTGTTTAACTTTCATTTAGGCACCCTAATCTTTATTGTTAATCCAAGGCTCGCCATTTTTATTTTAACAAGAATCCCTTCGCAAAAAATAAATTAATTTGTAAAAAAAAAACGGCCAAATGCGAGTCGGAGTCGCATATGAAGTGTTCCGTACCACCGTACAATATTAAAACACAAAACACGTTTTTTTTAAGCGGGGAGCCCGTTAATTTTTTACTTTATTTTTTATTTGTTGTTATAGCGACCATAGTAGTACACATTCAGTGAAAATGTCAAGTGTCTATCTATTACGGTTCGAAAGATACAACCCTGTGACAATCGAATGGACGGACAGACAGCGGAGCCTTAGTAAGGGCTAGGGCCCTAGGCTTAGTAGGGGTATAGGGTCCCGTTGGCATCCTTTGGGTAAGGAACCCTACAAATACCAGCCATGTTGTATTTCATTTTCGTGAATCGACGTTCAGAATATCGTTTTAATTTGGAAGTGGCGTGTGTATGTCCGGTCCAACGGACTCATTAATGAGATGAGAGGTCTGCTAGTGAAGGGTACAAAAGGAGCAATAAGGAGGGATGGGACGTAAATATGGGTAGGTCTGTTTTCGGGTCCGTAAAAAGACAATGGATTGTGATTATTACTTATTAAGTTTTGAGTAGTATTGGGTAGCATTATGATTAGTTTTATTGTTGTTTGTAGATGTACACCTTATTACTCACGGGATGTCAGAGTAGTTCGCCCTCTGACTCTTTTTAATTATATAATTAGTTATCTTTCTTTGTTGTAGCATTACCACGGAATAAAGTTCACTTCGTGAGCATTACCTATTTCACTTTTCAGTAATGATATTCTGCATAGTTTTTATATGCATACTTATACTGCATACTTATGCTGGTTGTCTTACGTACTAACGTAAGACAACCAGCATAAGTTGCTGCTAAAAATATTAGAATACCTAAATAAATAAGGGTTTTCAGAAGTTTGAACCACGGTTTGAAGTACAGTCTGTAGGCAACAAAACTTCTTATGTATTGCTCCACCTTTGATCGCTCCGAAACATGCGGTTCTAAGCATAGACCCACTAGTCGCTATACCGTCGGGTACGGTTTGCCCATGCATAAACTTTCTGATTCATGAATCAAGTAGTCGGTAATACATATTGGATTCTTCAATACAACATACTCGTAACTTAAATTGAAAAAATACCGAAAATAGCGTTGGAATGTAAATGAAACCAGATTAACACATATTATCGAATTTTGTTTGAAACTGTGTGAAAACTGAAAATCATATGTTTTTAACACTTATGCTGTGCTATAATTTATAGCCTCCATTAATATTATATTTAAATCGTGGGCGTTGCAAATGTTTCCATGCAATTTAACGTAACATTCTCCGAACATATTCAGTTTATAAATAAACTAGAGTAATCTCGATTGCGGTGGTTTGCCAAAATCCAGCTGATTTGCAATGTGAAGTAATAGTTAACTGTACTTTCTGTTTGTATTTGAAATATTAACTGGTATCCTAAAACAATGGGTGTTTTCAAGCATTGGTTAAGCATGTAAGTAGCTTAGTGTGAATGAATAAGAAAGGTATACTAGATAGGCGTGCTAGAATCGCACGCTTTCTACCGCAGTACCGCATTTTCTCAGCCCGTAAATATCCACTGGGATCATAATTTAGTCGAATGAAGCCATTTTGTAGGACACGCTTGGCAACCCATTGGTGTATGTTATGCGTGTTATATATATTTTTTATCTAATAATAATTCTTAAGGACAGAATAGATAAATGTATTTTATTGTTATTTGACTTTCGTTGCTGACCGTATACGTACGTAGGTACGTATTATGTCGTTTTCGAAAGTGAACATTTTTGACCTCTAAGATTTAAGTGCATGCAGAAAAAGGAGCAATAAGGAATCACATTACTTTTATTATGTAAAATTATAATCACATGGATTTAATTGGGTCTACTGAATTTGAATTTATAAAATAATTGCAAATTGTTACGAGTTCCTATATGACCCCAGCCAAGATGAAGTAAGTCAAATTATATTCCCAACGGCAAAGTAGACTGAAGAAAAAATATACCTCTATAGTAAAGTTCGAAGTACCGGTCGAGACTTGGGGGAAGCCGAAGACATACTTCGGCATTTTTAAAATGAGAACTTTATCATCATTTAAAAATGTAACAAATGTTGCTACAAATGCAGAAACTTCATAAATATCATGACGTTTACAATGCTTCACTTTAGTTCCCAGAAAAAACATGACAGCCTTTAGATTACCTTTTCTCTTTATGGTGTTAACAAGAGAATTTTTGTTAGCGGCCCGGATGGGCTTATTATTCTATTCTCGCGCTTGCTTTATATACTTTATTTTGCTTTTTCTCATTATCATCCATCCGCTCTTCACTTTTATGCTTTTTATGCCTTTTACGCTTGCCGGAAGGCATGTTTGGGGTAAAAGCTGTTGTATGTGTGATAATACTTTAATTTTTTACATGTATGTTGGGATCCATTTGAGTTTGAGTGCTGAGGTCCTGAATGAAAGGAAAATCTTTTATAATGAAACTTTTTACTCGCTGCGCCCCGCGGTTTCCCCCACATACGTCTCGATCTCGTGGGAATATCGGGATAAAAAGTATTCTATGTTCTAATCCAGGTCATGGTCTACTCATGTGCCAAATTTCATCTAAATCTGTTCAGCCGTTTTAGCGTGAAAGCGTGACAAACAAACATACAAAACATCAAATATTTTCTGTATAAAATATTATTATTGTTATTAGTTTAGATAACCAACATATATTTACAGTTTGCACCACAAATTCAAGTTATCGGTAATTACAAGTCGGTATACATAAAATCAAATTACTTATATAAAACTAGGCAAAAGATAAAATTAAACAACACCAAGATCCTTTTTCTTTTAGGAGAAAACGTAAATATGCATTGATGATTTTTAATGTCCCCGAATTAGTTAATTTCAAAAGTTTTACCTGTATCTGATATAAGGCATGCAAGGCAGATACAGGTTAAGCTTTTGAAGTTAGAAAACATTTTGAACTCTACATACCTAATACAAAAACTATGAGTTCTCGGGAATACAAGCGAAGTTACATAGTACGTGCTTAAGTATCTCTTACTAGCGCCCGCCCCTGCTACGCACGGTTTTTTTTTCTTTTTTGTATAACTTTGCCCCACGCTAGGAATTTCTCCTGTATTGTGGGTGCGTTTACAAAAAATTAAAGCACACATACACAAACCGCTTTAACAAAACATCGAAATTTCTTTATTATAATTATGTAAGTTTAATATGAATGTATTACAAACCTAGACCCTACTGCATAAATTCTCTGCGTAATGGTGAAAACCGCATCAATATCCGTTGCGTAGTTTAGAAAAACAGCGCGGTCACACAGAAAGAAAGAAAGAAAGAATGAAAAATAGATTTATTTGTCACAGAAACACGTACAAGAAACTAATTAGCTCTAATAATTAAGAAAAGAAAAAAAAAAAGAAAAAATAACAAAGAGATCTCTAATCACGAGCACAAAACAGAAATCGTCGACAGCTGCACGTCATGACTGTGACAAGATTGCTTCCACTCAGCATGATGCTGTGCTATGGGGGGCCCACAGCACAGCGCTGATTTTCAGTGGTTACCCGAAAAGGACGTACGGGAACTTTAAAGGCTCCTTCAAACAGACGTGACACGCGACACAAAGGCACCGCCTAACGCGTGACGAGCGGTGCCTTTGTGTCCCGCGCGATTCACGTTGCGTGTCGCGCTAGTCTGTACCAGCCTTAATTTATAATATACTAGCTTTAGTAAGCGGCTTCACCCACGTGGAGGTTGACAATGTTCCCCTGGGAACGTACTACCGGGATAAAAGTATACTATTCTATTTATCCCGGGTCATGGTCTATCTGTGTGCCAAAATGTATCCAAATCCGTTCAGCCGTTTTTGTATGATTGAGTAACAAACACAAACTTTCGCATTTGTAATATTATTAGGATGTAGGTATCAATTTATGGCACGATTGGCGCAGTGGAGCGATTGACTGCTGCGCTGACTCTCGCGGGTCCGATTCTCGCACTGAACAAATATCAATAAAAAATATTAATATATTTGTATGACCTACAAGTAGTTTTTCCGGGTCTGGCTGTTTGTGTATGTGAGTTTAAATGTTTGTAAATGCACCCACAATACAGGAGAAATTCCTAGTGTAGAGCAACGGTTTTAAAGAAAAAAAAAAACTTCCAGCTAAATAGACGAACAGCTAAAATGTTCTAAGCTAAATATACCTACGTCTTGTAGACGTGCTAAGCTATTCGGTTAGCGCTGCAGTCAGTATGCAAATCAAGCTATCGATTGAGGGTAAGAATAACCTCCTCCATTGTGTCAGTGTTGCCAGACTCCAGTCAAGTGTGGATGCAGATCTAGACTGATTAAGACTGATGCTGCTACTGTTTAATTCAGGTCGAGGTCGGAAATAACTTTTAATCTAAGTTTTCAGCAGACTACGAGTATATCCCGGGCAATGGTGTATAGTTACTTGAAAATACGCTGTAACTTGTAAGTAATAATAATTGACTGTAAAAAGTAACCGGACAGGTTACTTTTTACAGTCAATTATTTTTAAAAGAGTCACCGTGGACTTTCTTGCCGGCTCTTCTCCATAAGACACGACGAATTGGAACCGTGCTTCTGACGTATCATAAGTGCCCATGTTTTTTTTGTCCATTTTTATGTAGAAGAACTACTCTAGAACTAGAACTTACTCTACTCACTTACTCACTCTTACTCTAGAACTTCTCTATTCTGGACAAACCCACTTCCTCTTCTTACCTGACTTCCCAAATTCAATATTTATGCACTGTTCATAGTAAAAATCTTCGTTCCACCAAAAATCGGCTTCTACGATGTCCTTCTCACCGTTCTGGTTTCATTAATTCTTCTTTCTTTGTCCAGGAGGTTTTTCTTTGGAATGTGCTCCCTCTGAATATCAGGACAGCAACCAGTCGGTTATCTTTTAAAGTGAAGGCACGTGAACATATCCGTCAGAAGTTGGCTGAAACATCCCAGCGCTGAGTTGCTGGATTCGTTTTCTCCTCTACCGATCGTTATTTCTCCTGACCAAGGTTTATTTTGTTTATATGTATGTATCTATATATTAGTATTTATTCTTGTATTTTATTTATTTATTAAAACTGTATGCACAAGTAAAAAAAAATACTGTACAAAGGCGGACTTAATGCCTGAGGCATTTTCTACCAGTCAACCTTAGGGTGATGCAGAGATATACCATGGCAGGTGCAACATACGGGATAGATAGCTCGGAAATGACTATAAAATACAAGAATTAGTACTAATATATAGATACATCCGAGCTATCTATCCCGTATGTTGCACCTGCCATGGTATATCTCTTTTTTATAAATTACCTCTGCACTAAAATGTGCAGCCAGTGTTGTAAAATGTTGAATTTTTTTTATTATTTTTTATTAATGGTTCCTTTTCTTCTTAAATGAACTCTTCACCAAAGGTGTGAAGCTTTGTAAATGTATCCTGATTTATAGTCATATTTAATTGGAATTGTGAAACCTCTTTGTTCCTACATTAAACACGTTCCCAATCTCTGCCACAAATTCAACCAAACTCCTGATAACACGAACCAGTTGACAAATAAAATAATGTCCCACAAATTACAACATTCACATCAGTGTCCCCTCGTCAATTCACTGAATACGACGACGTTATCTGATTTGTCAATTTGAGCAACAAACAATAGCGTTAATGTACAGAATAAGCGACGCGTGATTTCAAATGAGTTTGTTATACAATGAATGATGTCTATCAAGCTCCATTAGCACGGTTTGTTATTAAATGGTGAATGTATAGTGTTTGTATTTAATTACGTACCTACATTTAACTGTAATAATCCCTAATGAGTTACAGTCGGTGTCAGTTTGCTTTAACCAATTTGTCGGAAATAGTAATGTGAGCTGTGAGGTGGAAAGTTGACAATTTTACCTGGTGGCTGGATTATGCCCAGTGTCAAGTTACTAATCCGTCGCTAATGTACTGGTGTGTGCCATAAATTGAAATACGCAGATAATTGAAAAAAAAAACATTGTTGTTAACAGAAAATATATTTCTTCAAAAATGGCTTTTGTATGTATGTTTAAAGACATAGGTAGTCAATTTGGGAGGAATAGATATCGACAAGACAAAGGATGGTCGTCCTTACAAGGGATCACAGGATACTTACCTAGTTTCACACCACTTATCCAGCCTATGTCTGCACTTCGCAAGACAAAATATATCTATCTAATAGTACAAACAAAACTCAGAATATTAATACAGAAGCTCTGTTCTCTAAATTGATACAAAGAGCCAGTGCTAAAATGAAACCCCACAGAACTTAGTATCTATATTAATTATCAGTTTAGTACTACGAACAGATTACTACTACGGATCGCGTACACTAAATCCGTCATCGACCGAATTATTGCGCTCGTATGCAGTTGGCCGAACTCTGCTTATCGAACCAAACATAAATAAGAAATAGAAAGTGAGTGCGTACATTACAACCGACGTCTTCCGATGACGACCGATGACCACGTATATGTCCTCACTTTTTTTTACTGTTGTCTGTTGACTACCTCATTGGACTAGAGGTCACAAGCGCTACTGTTGAGCAGGAGGTTTAGGTTCAGTTCCCAGGTCACAAAGTGTTACTGGGTTTTTACATCAGGAATTTATCAGTATCAGCCCGGTTCCTGGATTTGTGCCAGATTGATGGCGTGGGTGTACTATGGATACACCTCTTCCTATTCCTTAAAGCAAATCAGGCGTGATGTTATGTTTATATTTCTTTCACATTATGTTTGGTTCGAGTTCGGCCGAGTTCGGCCAGCGACGTACGAGCATCGTTCGGCCCAAGACGGATTAAGTGTACGCCTCACATTTGTAGATACAACCCTTGGAGTATTATGTTTGCTACTAACAGTTTGCAACTGTCAGCGCAAAGCAATAATCCTAGATTATAATACGGCGATTCAATTCCATCAATCGTAATAATAATAATGTTTAGTGAATTGTTGTGTGTGTTTGCGGACATCTGTTTGGTATTAGAGTAAGGTATAGAACAGAGACTAAGCTTCATGTGATTGCGCTAAAGTACGTTGGCACAAACGCGTGGCATGGCATGGCCCCTGGCACACGCAACTGAAGGATCACGGGTGGGTTTTAGTCAGTAAGAGTCTGACACGCCCTCCCGCTCTGCCCAGAGCAGGAGAAGTTATTTGAAAAATACCCACACTCGAAAAAAAAGCCCGACAGTTAAACGAAAGCGCAGGGTAAACGTAACTTAAAACACAATTATATATTAAGACTTTCGACATTCGAATAAAATTGGTACCTGTAGGATTTGTTGTATTGTCTATTAAAAAAAAAACAAATTTACGCTACGTTTATTTCGCGCGTTCGTGCTCAGATCCTTTGGACATTCACCAACTTCTATTGACCAACTAAATCTTTACTTTTAATTTACTAGAGTGTTTTTTTTGGAAGTCGGTTGTTATTTTTTATAGTACCTACCACACACCAATTTGAAAACGATCGTCTTACAAGTTCACGTCCGTTTGAAGGCGGTTTTTTTTTTATTTAAAAATAATTTATTGTTGATTTATTTTTTAAACTGGTCGACCGATTTCGATAAAATTTGAATGGGACCACCTGGGAAGTATACCCACTGAAACAAAAAATAATTTTCCAAATCGGTTCAGGCGTCTTCGAGTAATCGGTTCCGATAAGGATACGATAGGAGGTAGAATTAAAGATGAAAATGGCTGGGTACCGATTACTCCTACTGTTGCAACATTTCAGGTAACAAAAGGAAATGGAGATGTTGAGCGCCGAACGTTACCTTTGATTTTAAGTTGGGCAGTTACGGTTCACAAGTTACAGGGAACTACACTAGAAAAAGTTGTTATAAATCTAGACAAGAAGAATTTCGCTAAAGGACAGGTGTATGTTGCTCTGAGTCGTGTTAAAACCTTGGAGGGAATAGCGTTGTCTGACTTAGATTCAAACAAATTATTGAGTAGGCCACACGACGAGAGAGCATTGCTAGAGATGACGCGATTACGCAACTTAAATTCAGTGTCAAATTGACGCATCAGCATGCCTAGAAGGTAGTGGTATTCCTATGTAAAACTTCAATCTTAATTAGGTATTATTTTTGTACGAACTGAACATTTTAGCATATAAAACCGTATGAAGTAAGCCTAACAAAAGATAACAGCTGTAAATCGTTGAAGAATTCCCTCAACTGTCTATGGTCTCCATCATCCGACCTGTAAGGGCACTTATAACCCACCCAACTTTGCACCAATATGGGTGCTTAAACCAATTACAGGCACTTTTGAATTGTCAAGGGGTCAGTCAGTCAGAAAGATGAAGCTAGTTGCCTATTCCAAAGCGTAGTAGGTACCTATGGAGAAGAACGGGCAAGAAACTCCATGGACACTCTTTTAAATCAAAATATTGTTACAAAAAAGTGGTTACATCATTCATGTTGTAATTATACATGTCAGAAGGATGTAGAAAAACGTGCACGTTAACAGCGTCCGTAATAAAAAGATAAAAACAAATATGGAATTAAAATAAGCCGTGGCAGCTAAGAAATGACCAGTGCCTACTGACGGCGCCCGTTCACGAACATGACGTATGGATCAGCACCATTCAGCTCAACCATTTTGAAGGGAACTCAATGATCCAATACACACGTCACCACCAGCGACACATTTGAGTGAGCATGACATATTCTCAGCCGCCAGGGCACATTCAAGTCAATGAAAGACGAACCCAGTAAGCTTTATAGTGGGTAAATAGTGCTTTCAATAAAACTACAGACCTTAAAACTGCTCTGGTAACGTACTACGCATATGCCTACGCATAACTTAAATATTGTGTCGTTTTATCACACTATTCACTTTACAGAAAAAACTACTCAGAATCATAGTCAATATTGAAGAAACCGACAGTTGTAAGCAACGCCCCACTTTCAAGAAATGAAAATTCTTCCCCTACCCTCCCTCTATATTTTCGAAATTTGCAAATTCGTACGTAAATACCCAGACTTCTACACCAAAAGGGAAGATATACAAACGAAAATAACACTTAGGCACAAAAATAGGCTCAATCTACCAATGTCACGACTAAAAATGCACTCTGACAGTGCCTACGTTATGTCTATAAAATTATACAATAAGCTGCCAGAATCCATTAAAAATATAGATAAATATAACATTTTCATAAATAAATTAAAAACATTCCTAATAAATAAAACCTATTATAGTGTAAACGAATACTTAAATGACAAATTATAAATAAACGTAGATAAAATAATTATAATAAAAAACAAAATATAATATAATAATAACCAAATTAAAAAAATATTGATATTATAATAAAATACTTACAATTAAACCCCGCAATAGTCTATAATAATGTCTATACCAACTTATATTATAATATATAAATACCTAGAAGATTTACCTATATGAGTATTAATAACGTAATGTGCAATCATTTTTTTTTTTGTATTAGAATTAAACACTCTGTGCTCTTCCTCCTCTCTCCCATAGTTATATTATGCTGTGCCCGACAGGGTCCAAAATTGTGTCGTTATTACAATCCACCATCTAAAATTGAGTATATTCAATAGTCTTCGGGGCATCCTCGCACACTGCAATGTTTTAGTAGTTACCGATTACTAGACCTTCGTTTAAGGACTCCACACAGTACTTTTGTATAATATTATGGAGCACCTAACCGGAGATGCAATGACATCGTAAATAGTTATTTCTGCACATCACTCGCATCGCTGTGTTTAAACTTTAAAAGTATGAGTGAAATTTAAATTACTTCAAGGGCCGAAATCAGCTCTATATTGAGACAATATTGCTGGCTACGTAAAATAGTCGGTAAATTGTGTAAACCAAATATTTCCGACCAAAAAGTTGACAAGTAAGCAAATTACAAGGCATAAAATATACAAGCGCTTATTTAGTAATATAAAGCATAGTTTCTAGCTTGCCAGGAAGTACTAAGATATAATTCGTACTAAAAGATTTTCGCCGCGTCGCGTCGGCTGCAATCTTTCGTAATCCAGGCATTATCATAGCATTGCTGAAATTATTCCTAGACCGTGTTCTACTTTCCCATTATTTTCATAAGAGCAAGGCGTGAATAATACTAAAATAAAGTTTTCTATTACCTACTTTTATTTATAAGCTTGGCTATACAAAATACTAGGGTGCCATAATTATGTTATGAAAGAGATGTTAAGGTAAAACGGGGTGAATAAAGAGGCAGGGGTGAATCGGGAGGAAACTTTAAAAGGGATGTTAACATTGAAATAATATAGTTTGTTGCCAAAAAGGACTAATGTGTTTACTGTATTATAATTAACGATTAAGTGCCCTTGTTGGCAACAAACTATATTATTTCAACGTTAAAATCCATTTTAAAGTTTCGTTTCGATTTACCCCTGCATCCATATTCACCTCATATTACCGGTAAATGGTTGATGTATCATAGGTTCTCAACGTGGGCCATAACGCCTCTCATCGTGGGCGTTGGAGTCTTTCAGGAGGGCAGTAGAAGCCCCTGAGAATAGTAGGGGGCGTTGAGATGAGATCTTATGACTTTATAATATTACACGTTTAAATAATTATAATCGTGGCAATAGTCGTTTCAGATTCGCTACAGATAGAATAAAAATTGGGGCTCTAGAAAAAATAATATTCTCAAAGTAGGCGGTGGGCGCAATAAGGTTGAGAACCTATGAATTGTATTGTATAAACTGGGTTTCCTTATACCAATTTAAAACGTCTGTAGTTTACTATTGCAAAACTGACGTGTGCAAATATTCGGACTAACTCCAAAGTTGTAATGGCATGTCATAACATGAGACGTTCCAAAAAATATATATATTTTTTTTTCTTTATCTAGGTTACCAACAGCGATACTTTTAGTAAATTACAAATTATGTGGATTGCAGTATTGTATGGCTAATTATAGGTTACCCTGTGTAACTAGGATAAGTATAAGACATGCGAACGGACTACTAATAAATATTCAAATTCAAAAAGGTACAATTTTAGGTTATATTACTTATAGTTACGTTTAAATTTTAAATAGGAAAAATGGAAAAAAATATGGTTCGTTAAGAAATAGTAGCTGGTCACTTCTATTTATGGTTTTTATTATTTGTTTCTTAAATGTAGGTTTATAACTGTTAAAAATATCCACTTGAGTTAAAATATATCTTAAACTACAACTCCCTTTTTAGTAAATGCAGTATTAATAGTTAGTTAGTTAGTAATTTAGTACAAAAAAAATAAATAGTTAGTTAATGTAAATAGTTAATGTAAATAGTTAGTTGTCTTATATTTATTTTTATTAATTAGTAACAACAAACAGCTACAATAGGCAATATGACCAACAAAAAAACATAAGTTACTTAAATATTAATGTACCCGAGAGCGCTGTTCACAGTGTACCATTAATAAATAAAACTTTAAAGTCTCTAGGAGGTGAACGGTTCATGCACAACAGTTACACTTTATAAAAACCATTAAAAATAAGTATTTTAAAATCAATAACAAACAATAATGATAAATGATTTTATTTCTGTAAGTAGGTTTGTACAAACATTTTTACACGTCAATCATATTCATTTTAAAGCTCGATGAGCCCCGCGTTTCCTATCTGACTACTCTGAGAAGAAAGGCCGAAACAAACTCAGTCTAAGAGCTCAAATGTATCATACAAAAGGCTACGAAACTTTTTCAAAGACCATAATTATAAAAGTCTAATAATCAGGAAAATCCTAACTCCCACACTGATTAATTTTGATGTGCCATGCTTCACCGAAGCTATGCATGCCTGGAGACTTGCTTGTCCGAATTCAGATCAACCCGATAATCCATCTTCCCATAGAAAGTGGGATGAGCCGCTTTGCAGAGTAGTACAGAACAATTTACTTAACACGCCTGCTACTACTGCGGAGCGTGCGCGCCTGCTTGCTGTGGGTAAGTGGGAGTCGGGTCTTTGGCTTCATGCACTACCGTCGTCGAACATAGGCACTTTGTTAGACGACACTACTTTCCGCCTCGCTGCTTGCCTACGACTAGGAGCTCCTTCTTGTTCTCCCCATCGCTGTCACTGTGGCGAAGTTGTCAACAGCCTTGGACACCATGGCCTGTCTTGCAGCCGAAGTGCGGGCCGCTTAGCTCGGCACGCGAACATAAATGACATCATCCGACGAGTTCTTGTCACCGTCGGCGTTCCAGCTATATTAGAACATAATGGCTTGGCACGCGACGATGGCAAGAGACCGGACGGCATGTCTTTATTTCCTTGGAAGTTGGGTAGGCCTTTAGTGTGGGACGCAACTTGTGTCGATACTCTTGCGCCATCCCATCTTCCTGACTCGGCGTGCTGTGCAGGCGCTGCTGCTGCGGCTGCGGAAAACCTCAAACGGCGAAAGTATAATAACCTTATCGGCAATTATATTTTCGAGCCGTTTGGGGTTGAAACCCTCGGGCCGTGGGGTCCGAGTGCTCACGGTTTGTTCAACGAAATCTCCAAACGGCTTGTTGACACTTCCCGGGATCCAAGGGCTGGCCTTTACCTTGGCCAGAGGCTTAGCATTGCCATACAACGTGGCAATGCCGCCAGTCTCTTGGGTACTTTACCAGTCGACAGCGATGCAGAGGAATTTTTCGACGCCATATTTTAATTTGTTAATAGTTTTAGTTAGTTTAGGTTATTATATTTTATATTTTTGTTTGGTTAGTTTATATAGGTATTTGAAAACAAAGTCTATGTGTTCAAATAAATAAAGAAAATTCACATTCAAATACACGTGCAACCGAATTATCTATAGCATTCAAGGGGCATGGAAGATTTTTGTATAAATCTTGTACTAGAAAGCTACATGTTCCACTCCTTTAAAACAAAACATTGTATTAATAAAAAAATAATAAAAAAAAAAACTTTTCATTTCAGACATTTTTGTCCATAATATTTGTTAGTAACGACTTAAAAACTATGTTAGGTACATTTAAAAAAAAAAAAAAATTGTTGGCAAACAAAACTTGGTACAGTAAACAATTCGGGCAACAAGAATCACAGCCGCATACAACAATATCAGTATCCAATCTGTGCGGAGAGCAAACGGCGTGGTTTTCGATAAATAAATATCATAGGGTCACGGAATCATTGGCGACTGTAAATTTAAAATAAATAAATATTTGCGATTGATTTTTATTAAAAAATCATTTTGTTTACCAATTTTGTGAACAAAATGGATGCAATTGGACAGTATATTGTCATACTCAACCAACGAGTTGAAGAGGTGCGAAATAAAAGGTTCATAGAAAAAATCTATTTATTAGACATGCTTACAAGGGAAAATATAAGGCAGAAAGAGGGTAATTGTTATGGCTTGAGAATGTCTACCGCTGTATGGAATAATTTTTTCATTGTGCAAAATTAAAAGTGAAGGTCTTTTTATCATCGTCAACCACCAAATTATACTATGGGTAATATGGCAAAGAAAGTGGAAAGACTGAAGGCAATGTTGCCAAAGGTTTGCTTTACAAATTCTTTAGATTGCAATGAATTGATGATTGATTTGCTCCAATGCATAAATTAATTATAATACAGTAAGCCATGCAGGGATCAACCCTTTTTAGCAAAAAGCCTACTGAGTTCTGTCAAGCAATAAATTGAGTGAACTAGAGTGAATTAGAAATAATTAATATTTATCACACGACAAGTTTTAATAGGCAACTTACTTGAATTAACGAAACTTTCATTTTATGATGGACATATTAAATTAAATGTTGTGAACAATTCTGAGTGTTGTTTTTTAAAAATTAAATCCTAATATATTACCGAGGTGCTTGACTGTTTACAAGTACAAACTGTTGTACTTTTTGTACAAGAAACTATAAACATAGTTATAAATTCAATAAACTTAAAAGTACGCATACAGTTTATGAGTCACCTTTTTAATAACGCGAGGTTCTGAGAAATCTTTATAAAGTAACGCTTTAGTAATTAATGTACTCTACCAGTTCTAGATAATTAATTGATTTAATCCAGTACACTCTGTCTCTGCTATTCTACTTATTTTATTATGCAAATTATATTCACGTTTTTCAATCAGATTATTATATATCTTGTATTCACGTTAATAATTCACGTGAAATTTTTTTTTTTTTTTTTTTTAATAAATAAATATCGTCTGACATTGCACACAGCACCATCTAGTTCCAAGTTAAGCACTTAACACTTAAGGCTTTTGTTATGGATACCAGATGGTTGATACACTACTTAAATACATTTTTTTTTTCGTAAATACATACATATTATAAATATACATCCATTTTGCCCCTACCGGGATTCGAACCCAGGACCATTTGGTTTCGCTGACTACACTTAGCCACTGTAGCCACTACACCAAACGTTTCGTCAACTTGTAATTAACATTCAACATTTGTGCATAAAATTTGTAGCCCTTCACATATTATTTCGTCAAAAATAATACAACCAAGCCGCTGTTACAGACAACAGTCCAGCTCACCCTATCAAATCTAACACAAAAGTGCATCGAGGCGTTTCCCCGCTGCAATTGAAGGCAAGGCAGACAGCGAGGCAGGTGAGGGGTAGGGGGGGGGGGGGGCATGACTGCAAAACATTTTTATCTCCTTTCAATTTCCGTACGCGATACCTACAAAGATTAAACGCCGTATCAAACTGTCTCGAACTTCGATTAAAATCGCTAGCTCAGAAAACGGACAAACTTCTCCCTGTAAATATATTTTTGCAGACTTGCCTCTATACGGAGTTTCGACTTTCAACTTATTACGTAGTGATATTAAATTTTTTCGAGACGTTTGAGACGCATCTCTGGGAAGACGGAATTCTTGGTGATTTTCAGCGTGCGGGAGAAAGTTTTATTTGTACCGGCCAAAATGCCAAATCTGATTTCCATTTGTTGGTTGGTAAGCCTGGAACGTTTATATTTTGACAACTGATTCATAAATGTTTTGCTCTTCCGGGTCAGTGGAGTAGTAGATAATGGTGTATGTTTTCCAACTATTATTTTGGAAGTAGTGTCCTTAGTCATTAGTGCGAAAACCAAGATCATCATGAACTCTCTGATTTTTTATTTAACACACTAACACTAAACCTCCAATGTACGCACAATATATCCACGTATACAATCCACCAAACAGTATTTTCAGTGAAACCACCCAAGAAAATAATATAACATGATTTTCCAGAAAATCCCCAACATTCCAACTCGAAACATCTTCAAAATATAAAGCACAGGATTGTATCAAATAGACCGTCAGTGAGCACCGTTGGATTTTATCACAGATCTCATCATATACCATATAATTTTATTATACCTTCGCTGAGCGTGTTAAATCCTCAGAATATCTTGATTTTCTTAATGGTTTCTTAAATGCTACACATTATCCTCATGTATCTTTATTTACTTTTTCTTAACTTTGTTTCAGAGTGTTTTTTTTATTTCGATACATGAATGAAGGCGCCATCAAAAAGACGCGACACGCGACGTGATACGAAGGCACCGCCTGTCGCGCGATGAGCGGTGCCTTTGTGTCAATTTGCGTGTCGCGCTTATTGGAAGGAGCCTTCACGTGTATGTTCATCTCATTACTAAGATGGGTAATGAAGTTCCTATCAGGTCGAAAGTTAATCCGTATAAAAATTACGGTTCACCATTACTGAAAATTGCTTATAGCAAATATATCGATTGATCTATCGACATTTCAAATTCATGATTATTTTGTTACTCAGATTTTTTGGACGTTATCTATGTTGCCTTTCAACTGCATGTTTCCAGAAGTACCTACATATAATATTCAGACGTGCCACCTGCGCAATGGCTACTTGCATTCATTGTGCACGCAACTCGATTTTGACTTGTGTTTTATGGCTTACACCAACAAGAGATTGATGCCTCAATAAGCACGTCTGCCAAACACTAGCGACTGTAACAGATCCTCGTTACCGCTGATACCTGGAAGCAGTGCTGGCTCAGTGGTATCGGCCCCGACCTACCAGTTGTCGGCCGTGAATTCGAACCCAGGCAGGTTCTTTGTGTATTTAATGTCGTCACCACTGCCAGACAGACTCGTGACATTTACAAACATAATTTCATAGTCCATGAATGTGTCACAAAATTGCATCTCGACAATACCATTTAGTTCATCTAAGTCTACGGTATAGTCGTAACTTATTTAGCCGAGTATTGTAACCGGGTTACTAGTGTTGTGCTTAATCTAATTAATGAGTGCAGTACTGAATTGGAATAGAGTTTGTCACTAAATAGTTTATGCTCGAGATTGGAGATATTGTCTGTGAAGTGGGTTAGGAGAGATATGATTAAGGTGTTGTGTCTGCAGTGTTTGTTAATTTGTAAGGAGGTGCAAGTATAAAATAAACTAGGTTTTGTAGATGTAAAGATGATTTTTGAACGTGGGTTCAATCTGCGGGTAAATGTTATTCGAAAATCCTCAGTACAACAACTCGAAGTCTGGATTACAATTTACTTACACCCAGTATTACATGACAATTATGGCTGAGATAATTGGCGCAATGCGTAATGTAGTTTCCTATCTATGCCATCGAAGAACACAAGTGATATATTATCCAATGCTCGGTAAAGTTATTTAACTTACCGGATTAGTCGTAGAATAAGCCTTATCACGTTTGCAGCCCCAAATGGCTAGGTGGTTTTTATTTAGGTAACTAATGGAACTGGCAGATTGCCCACCTCATGTTGTGTCCACCACCTCGTTACCTAAATCTATTACAACTGCAATGCTAGTTCTGGGTTCCGTCCATCTATATCTAGAACGTGCTCCATCGTCGCTTCAAGATAAAATTGAAAAGTCTTATGTCTCTTTTCTTCTAGTGTGAGTCTCAATGAATACATTTTCTTTCTTTCTTTCTCTCATTAATTTCATTGTCGCTCACCGTATACCTACTTATGTCACCAAGCGAAAACTGCTTAAAAAAATTCAACAAAAACTATATCTACTCAACTCTAATTACTATTCTAACCTCTATAACGATTACTGGTAATATTATAGAAAATGGACAATTAGGTACAGACATGAACAACCCCTCGCAGCACGCGTAGCATAATCCTCTACCCTACGAATAATAGACATAATTATTATATCGTTTTCTATACAAAGTGACATAGTATATCTGTTCTTAATTTTTTATATCTTGCCATAAAAATCTTTCCGAATCTGTAATTTTGTCTTTCGTTTGTGCGGTGGTCATGCAACGCATGTAGATCTATAGATGGTGTTAACTGTTTTTCAACAAGCAAGCTGTAATGAAAACATTAACAAACTATAAAATTGCTCATACAGCAATCAATACAGAGAGTACCAGCCTGGTAAAAACAATAACAAACTCGAAAACAGTTAATAAGGACATAAAGAGGAAGGAAGGCCATCCGAAAGTTCCATATTATCTCCGTCCAAACTGAGGGTACCTATGTACTTGGAAATTGAATTCAGATATTATTATGTTTATTCGACTATTGGGTCCCCTTTATTTTATTGAGCGGAATGGTTAACGCGATTTGGAGGCAGAATAACGCGAATTTCTTTCTCAATTGTTTTTTCGTGGTTCCTGGAGAAAATTGAAAAGGTTTTCGCGAAATAATTGATAGGTTTATTTATGAGTGAAACGAGGACTTGTATTTTATTCAGTGAAGCGAAATTCTGGATGTAAATTGAAGTGTACCTTCGATTCACAATTCTAGCTACTTATTTTGTTTCTTTTATTTATTTGATTTTCAACAAACAGAGGTAGCACAATTAAGTACATGCAAGATTGCAAGAACAGGGATAAGTACAAGTGTGCGCTTCCAATTAACACATCATCACAAATATAGGTAGGTACAACAAGTTTGACAAGGATAGTTCGACATTAAAACATTTTCGTTTATAAAAAACGAAGTACCTAGTTTGTTCAAACTAGCGACCATCCATGTTTCGTGTTATTTAACTAGGCGCTTAATTTCGTCATTGACGTGTGGTTTACACCTTGATCATATTTAAGTCACCGTATTATTGTGAACACCGTTAGTTTATAATCTATCTCGCGAGATTGTAAACTGTCGATAGTAAACTATTGAAAATGAATACGTAATAATTTAACAGTATGGTACAGCTCACAATTTTTCGATACTTTTTAATGACGCGAGATAGGTTATAAACTAACGATGTTCATTATTATACGGTGATATTTATAACGCTTATGTATGTGTTAACGCACACGTTAACACCTCCGATACACACATGCATCATCAAGCAGAGGGGAGCGGGCGGCGTGATAGCGCAGCAGCTCGACGACGCGACGGCTCGCGCTCTCCAGACACTCCTTTTAACAACGCGACCACGATCGCATGATTTTTATTTAATTACATTTTGACCTGTGTAAAGACTTAATATAACCTAGAAATACAGTCCACTCTTTTATTCTACCTGGGCCTATCTAGTATGGAATGGGGGAAAAAACACCCGTTTGAAAATGTTGCTTCTGTACCTACCTAGCTCCTTTCATACCTACTAACGACTTAGAAACATTGAATCAATCCCTCAAATTGATTGTAAAAGTTACTGAACGAGCTGGCAGATTCAATTTCCTTAAATTTCCTCTCGGGAACCAAATTCATAACGACCTGAATATCAGAATTAATAATTTATTGAATAGACTCGCAATCAATCGTAACGAGTGTTTATAAGCGATTATCCCTCATTGGTAGCCCGTTTGAGTTCCATGATCACTTAATTTGGTAAAATTAAAATTACAATTAAATGGTTTTGAATACGTATCGTTGACTAAGGTTAAATGTCTCTTTCACGTCTTAAAACGACAATGTTTATATGACAGTTGGATAGTTTCGACCTTATTAAAGTTTCGATTAACTGGGAATTGTTGTCAAATGCGGCAAAGCGATGACAACACTACAAAACATAAATTACTTATTAACATAAAAGAAGTT
This sequence comes from Brachylomia viminalis, assembly GCA_937001585.2. Taxonomy (NCBI): domain Eukaryota; kingdom Metazoa; phylum Arthropoda; class Insecta; order Lepidoptera; family Noctuidae; genus Brachylomia; species Brachylomia viminalis. The sequence continues at coordinate 2,267,998 of OW443302.2, read as the reverse complement.
GTACAACAAATTATGTAATTATCTTACTCCTGCGCTAGTTATAAATGTGTTGCAGGAGCCAGTGTCCTCCCGTAACAAAACGACACAAATTTTGTTGTTGACAAAAGAAAAAAAAAAGGAAATAAAAAAGGCTTTATACTTAAAAAAAAAACAAAAAAAAACACTTATAAAATATAAATATAAAACCAAAAAAAAATATAGTCTTCCAGACCTTATTTCGGACATGACTAGACTTCGGCGCGTGAGGTATTATAGTGAACTAGTGTGTGCGCAGACGTGGGTGCACTCTCTCTTCCCTCACTTTCATAGCCCGATGGCACAGTAATTCCGACACGAATTCGGAGAGAGATCAGCCGCAGGCCCAACGGCTCAACGTGTTTTCCGAGGCACGGGGGGGGGGGGGGGGGGGGGTATCACGCCGCGAACTCCGGGCTGTTACTGAAAAAATTCCAATTGGTAAAACCCAAGAACACTTTGCCCGACTTTGGAAGCGAACCCAGGATCCGCTCAGCAGTCGCGCTTGCAACCACGAGACCAACGGTACCGTTATAATATAGGATGGTCCAAATAGTGAAGTCAATAAAAATAAATATATTCCTCATACCTAGGGGTATCCGAAAATACCCCCATGTATGCTCCGCGATTTTTGATAGTTTATTTAATAAATTAATTTAAAAAATGTTTCAGGTTGTACGGTACTAGTAATTTTTAAAAATGAAAATCTACTTTTAATTGTGAATTGTGTGAATGTCAATTTTTCACTTTCGATAAAAAATGATATCTTACACTAATGTTAGAAAAATATATTTTTTTATACATGAAAGGGTATTTCTTGATAGTCCCATCGGAAAGAAAAAAAAACATAAACAGAGATTGTATTCTTATCTCCTAAACTATCAAAAATCGCGGAACATGCATAGGGTATTTCCGGATACCCCTAGGTATGAGGAATAATTTTTTTTTATTGACGTCACTATTTGTACCAAACTGTTACAAGATACCTAACATGACCAGTTTGACTATACGTTTTGTTGCAATAGCTGCGCCACTAACCGCGCTGATAAACATGTAGTGGGTATTAGCAGGTTCATTTTGAATATTATGATATGTTATTTTAGAGTAATTGAGTTTGTGGTTCCCCTAGGGCCTTTTAGACCTCTAGTTATAACCGCCCCGTGCAATGAAATAGAACTCTGTTGATCATTGTTAGTTGGTGGTTAAAATCTATGTTGTAGAACAGAGATATTACACTGTTCTATGCTATTTTTGTGCTTTTCTCTATACCTATCTATGCCAGTTTTTAATAAGAAAACTTTTTTTTTTTCTGTTAGCCATCTCGCAGGTATACCTTGGAGGTGGTCGGCTGTTTAACCGGGCTATCCCTAGATGTTTTATAAATAAGACCTGTCTCAACTATGGTTATACAGTGGATGTGCTCTTAGGACTGGTTTTTTTATACGTAGTGAAATGCAACCAAAAAAACAAAACAAACAAATAAATAAATACAAATACAAGACCATTAGTTATAATATAAAAATATTGGCAAAATGTGTTCATCTCATCATCTCAAATGTGACTAGATCAACACATCTTGCCAAAACTTAACCGTTAGTTCTTATTTGTAACGAATGGTTGAGTTAACTACGGATCAATAAACCGGCCCTCAATCGACAAAACCTTAAAATTGCTCCCGGCAAAAATTCGATTGTGGATTGAAGTGTTTACACTTTAAAACTAATCTAGCTCTACCAATATCACCTCTAAACCCCAAATCCCAAACAAATTGGCAAATTGAGCAAACACACCTCCATATTCCATACGTTTCCGTTTCTCCGCTACTTCTAACAAAGGAAACTTCGTTGTAAGACTAGTCAAACATATTTTAGAAAGATATTATTCAAGCGTCTCTGCGTCAATAGTGATTTATTTTGAGCCAGAGGCGCAATCTCTAGATAAATGACCTTTCCCAATACTTGGGCGCTGGACGGAATATCAAGGAGTTTTAGTGGGTTAGGTTGGGACAAGTATTTGTAATGAAATGGTAGGTAATGTTCGGTTTCATTGGTACGAAGAAACATTACGTGATAACTCGAGGATGCGGCAGTGCTACGTGTGGTTATGTACGAGTATAAAACATTCTTCAAAACCATGATCGTTTTTAGATTAAATTGATTGTGTATTCCATAATAAACAACACGACAAACAGGAATAACTTGAACATACCTGAGGCAACATTACTGAAAACGCTGCCAACTTACCTGAAATACTAAATAAATAATTAAACATTAAAGTCGTTTTTCGTGACTATCTGTCTGGATACGTATTTTGATGCGATTATCACCACCATTAAGAGAAATTATTGATGTTTATCCATTATGAGCTTCTTAGTAAAAGCTTGGAGTTTGGAAGTTGGTGGTGTGATCCCTCGTGCCTCGGAGAGTATGTTATGCCGTTGTTCTTGCGCCTGATCTCTCCGGTCGTGTCAGATTTCCGCCCCACCAGACTATGAGAGTGAGGGAAGAGAGAGTGCAGCTGTGTCTGCGCACACACTTTTGCTTGCATCTCCCGCGTCGATGGCTAGTCTCCGCTGAGATTGGCTCCATGGCCGAAATTCGGTTTGGAGGACTATTATTAATCTTATATTTTTAATAAAGAAACGATGTTTTGTCGAATCGTAAAACCGTGTCAAGCATGGGCGGGTTGCTATTACTAAATTAAAATAGTCACCGTATTCCTTTGGTCTCTCAACTCTGCTTCAACTCTCTAACATCTGGCTTAGCTTATTCTGTTTATTTCTATTTCAATCACTCCATAGTCATAAAAAGTCCCAAAAAAAACCGGAAACATCTTTCGTTGTACTTCTGTCTTCCCTACCCAGTACTGCGGTCATATTGTGCATACAAAACGCAGAGACAAAGCGTACGCCATATTATTTGTTCGACGCCATCTTATTTATCTGTTCTCCCGCCATCTGTCATGGTGCAATGGATCCTATTTGTGCTAGAGATATGATGGCTTTTGCGATATAGGGGCGGTTGCGTGGACGGTGCGGTAGTCTTGGGGCGTGATAAACAGCAGTGATGATTGTTCAGACAAATAAGATATCTGAACCAATGAACAGTATGTGGTAACATCTGCCACCAAAGCAAAACTACTCTAGAATCGGGTACGTATTACAATGCCGAAACTTAAAAGACCGTATTTTAAAATACCTATGGAAGAAATCCCGAAAAATTAAACGCCAAATGATTGTTTGGTCGAATGTTATATATCCCGAAAGTTAATTTGCCCAAAAGCTCAAATCCTGAAGATCCATATCCCGAAGCTTAAAATCCCGAAGATCAAATCAAATCAAATAATTTTATTTGTCACAATGCAGGTACATAGTTTATATTAGGTCTTATATTGATAATGTTAGTGCGCTGCATTCTACTCGCAGGCATACAAATATTACACACAAGAATAATAAAATATGTATAACATTTCTGAAATTTTTAAATGTCGGTAGGTATAATTAAAATGTGAAACCATAAAATAAAAATACAATTATGTGAAAATTTAAAATATCGAAATTTAAAATATCAACAATAATTCTCCATAAATTCAGTGATTGAGTAATAACAGTTATAAAAAAAAAACAGTCGTTTTTTAAAAATAACTAAATTGAGATTTTTTATTTCTCGGGGAATTTTATTGTATAATACTGGACCCATTTGATAAATACTTTTGCGGAAAAGAGCTGTTCAACTGCGGCCAACACTGAGAATGTTAGATTCCCCTTTTCTCAAACGTGAGTTTGCGGGGGGCCTAATTTCAAAAAGCCGTGGGTTTGTTTTAACAAATACTGCCATTTCGTAAATGTACATTGACGGAAATGGTAAAAGTTTTAATGATTTAAAATATGACTTACAACTGTCCCTTGAGCGCAAGTTGCATATTGCGCGAACACATTTTATGTGCAATGAACACATCATTTTTGTCGGTGGAGTTTCCCCAGAAAATTACTCCGTACCTCAAAGCAAATTCTACATACGATAGCTATGATAGGCAGTAAATATGGCATCTCGATTAGCAAATTTGGCTAGCTTTTATAGAGCAAAAGAGAAAGTACCTATTTTTTTTTTACATATTTGTTCAACCTGTAATTTCCAAGTGAGTTTGCTGTCGATCATCAATCCTAAGAATTTTGTGATGAAGGTTGTGGTAACCGACATGCCTTTATAATTCATATTCAAAGGCTTTTGTCGTTGATTAAAATGCATAATATTAGACTTTGCTAAGTTAATTTGTAAATTGTTCGTTTCTAGCCATTCAATAATTTGATTTAACGTATCATTAATTTCTTGTTCATAATATTACTATACGTTAACTACGCTACTAACGTACGTACGTACGTTACGGTACTTTAATTACTATTGTGCTATCATCAACGAACTGTTGGGTGTTTCACATTTTTCGGAAGATCATTTATATACACTAAAAATAAAAGGGGCCCCAGTACAGTCCCTTGGGGTACACCGAGCTTTAACATTCTATATTTTGAACGGTAAGTATCGTGTTGAACATCACGCACGTACCTATCAGTAAAAAAATACGGGCGAAACCGAAAACAGGAATAATAGGCAGGATTTTTTTTTCAAAAGTTGCTAAATAAAAACACCTATGTTAATGTGACCTGCACTGTACGAGCACGCTCGACAATTTAATACTGACACCCGCAATCACATTTTCTTACGTTTATATTATACATTATTACATGCGCATCACTGTAATTAGTTCAATTCAATAAAGCTGCTTAATGAATACACTTGTCGGTGTTTTCTTCCACATTACACATAAGAATTCCCGACACACATCGCACCTAAGCATCGCATCATATTTACTTCCTCAACGTTCTAAAAAAAATTAAGAAAGACAAATTACATCCATTCAACTGAAAAAACGAACGCGTACGTTACGTTTAAAAGAAAATCAAAGAAAGAAAGAACCGTTACGTTAACCTCGTTACAATTGTTTCCATTTTCTCGGAAAACTTGTATCAAGTCGCATCAGCTAATAGCACAACAGACTGTTAGCTTAGTATTTTCTAGAAAAACCGAGGGTACCCGAAGACAAATCGCAGGTATTTTTCCACGTCCAGATTTGCATAACAATGCTTTTTAAAGGAGTCAGGCCATTAGCGAATAGGTACCAGATTTTACTATCCCATTCTCTAATGATAATCTGTCGCAAATACATTTCAGCTCAACTGTCGCTAATGAGACACTATTGCTTTTCTATTGTTGCCGAACTTAATCTGCTCGACAGATGAGGGGACTTACAATAGACGGGACAAAGCAAACAACATCGAAATCTACTAGGTAAGTATCACCTACAGATCATACCTTGTGAGTTTAGTTTATGTCTCGTGTCATACGCCCCAAATGACAAGTCGTATTGTGTGCAAAAGAAAATATGCCGAATTGGTTTTTGTGGTACTTATTACACACCTCGTATTGATAAAATTACTTGACTTAACTGCTGTTACTGGACTGCTATCAAACTGGACTCATATCAAACTATCTGACGGTTAGTAATCAAAAGTTGATTGATGTTGGTAAAAGTGCATCGTGTCCAACTTGACTATTATGTAATTTAAACTGTCTTATGCTAGATGGCGCCACCGAGACATGGGATCACATCTCTTTGGTCTGTAGTATTCATAAAGTGTACTAAGTCTGGATTTTTACCGCTGGCAATTTGGTGACATTTACAAGAATTGTACTTTGAAACGAGCAGCCAATACATTTCACTTTCGTTGGGATCAGCACAGAATTATGGGTTATGTGAGAGGAATAAACAAAGATATACGCGAACGGAACAAAGTGAAATAGGGGAAGTATTGTCTCACACAGGCCGGTTTTGACCGCACAATTTTTAAACAGTGTTTCTAGTTATTTTATTAATTAACTAAGTTCCTAAGTTAACCTTCATTGCTGTTCAAAATATTTATAAAAATTAATAATCAAATCAAAATATTTTATTTCACATAAACCTACAGGGCACTTATGAAACGTCAGAAGCTAGGTGCGTGATAGTTTAATTACTTATTACTATATGTATAGAATCCAGTTCTTCTAACTGAACAGACAGCAGTGCTGCTGGGGAGTTTGTTCCGCCACTTCTTCTTCCCAGCTAAAGCACTAGGAAGTGGTGAAGGTTGGGCGTTTTGGGGGGACTGTCTTTTGTGATTTTGACGTTCAAAAAGTGCTGATTCTCAGCCTAATTTGAATAAATGACTTGATTTTGATTTTTGATTTTGGTTCCATTTGGTCGTTTCCTATGGAGAAGAGCCGCCAAGAAACTCCACGGTTACTCTTTTAAAAATAATCGGCTTTTACAATGTTTTCAAATTACAGTTTAAATAGGTATGGGAGGACAGTGTAGGCCTGGCAACGAGTACCAGGTATTTAACAAAATAGAAAATGATCTACAAATCTACAGTCTAAAAGTTAGGCCTACAACGTTCTCACATTCACACAAAACTATTAAAAATATAATCAAGATGATTGTTTTATATTTTTAAAACAAATCATGATTATATTTTTAATACATTTTTATCACTGTTCCTCTCAACCACAGCACCTGCCATCGAAATCTCTTCACCACCCTTAGTTGACTGGTAGAGAATACCTAAGGCATTAAATCCACCTTTGTACCTTTTTTGTGTCCGAAAAGTTTAAATAAATAAATAATTATTAAAAAATAAAATACTATAACGAAATGACATGATTGCCATTACAACAGTAACTGTAAGGCGGCAAGTGTCCTTGCCGGACTGCCGCCGTGGGATCTGGAGGCGATAGTCCTCGCGCGCCTGTATGAGTGGCGCGCGGAGGCACTACGCCGCGCCGGGGGGAAACCCCGCATTCGCGGCAAATCGCGGCGGAGCGGACGGACCTCCGGCGCGATCTCATGGTGGCATGGAAAGAGCGACTGTCGCAACCCAGCGCAGGGCATGCCACGATAGCGGCGGTAAGACCCCTCTTTGAGGAGTGGCTAGAGAGGCGTCACGGCGTCCTCACCTACCGCCTGACGCAGGTCCTCACCGGACACGGATGTTTCGGGAGGTTCCTGCACATCATCAGGCGGGAGGAAACGCCCGGGTGTCACCACTGCGATGATCGCCCCGAGGACACGGTGGAGCATACGGTGGGGGCCGGCCCTGCATGAGCGGAGCACCGCCGTGTCCTCGTAGAGGCGAAAAAAGATTATGTCAAAGAAGTATGTATTTTTTTTAAATAAATAAACTTTGTGATTCGGGAGCAGTTAATAGACATTTACATAGTGACGCCGTTAATGAGGTACCAGGGAAGCCACATGTGCAGAAAGAGTAATTGCCAAACTTCCTTGTCTTCAACGTAGTCTTCAATCTTATCTCTGAGTTGAGCGGCAAGATTACTGACAAATACGTGCACTGACTGGACAGGTCCGCTCAATCTGTATGGTTTTTCCTCAAAAGACCGTTTCAGACACCAATCTACATGGTCTTCACATGATCTGACCAAGATTATGTCTGGACTTTAAAAGAGACTGTGACCTCTGAGCTTGTTTCGGCCTTTCTTCTCAGAGTAGTCAGTTAGGAAACGCCGACCTCATGTAGTTTTTAAAATATTATTGACGTGTAAAAATGTTTGTACAAACCTACTTACAGAAATAAAATCATTTATCATTTATGATATGCTTTTTTGATAAGAATACGTTTGATGTGGGTTTTGAACTTCCCATCGCTTAGTTATATAGCCGAATTTGGCAACTTGTTATAAAAGCGGATACTGTTTTTAAGAAATGACTTGCTTGTTTTAGTTAATCTCAATTTGGGTGTCACAATTTGTTTTTACTACGTGTTTATCATTTGTGGCTACAAGTTACAGCTATATATAAACATAATGCTGCATTGCATATGTAAGTGGGCACGCCCTTTATGTCTGGAGGCATTTATTATGTATTAAGTTCTGTTTGCGTTTTTGATTTTATTATTTATTTCTGCTTGAGTATAGTTTTAAATATTGGCGTGTGCTAGCTGACATATGGCAAATCATTTTAATATTTTTGTGTTTCGTAATGTTAATTACTTATTACTATATAGAATCCAGTTCTTCTAACTGAACAGACAGCAGTGCTGCTGGGGAGTTTGTTCCGCAACTTCTTCTTCCCAGCTAAAGCACTAGGAAGTGGTGAAGGGCGGGTGTTTTGGGGGGACTGTCTTATGTGATTTTGACGTTCAAAAAGTGCTGATTCTCAGCCCTGTTTGAATGAATGACTTTTGATTTTGATTATGAAATTAAATTAAATTTCTGTAAGTAGATCTTTTAAGCCACCTTTACACGTCAATATTTTAAAACTAGATGAAGCCGGCATTTCGTAGCTGACGAATCCTTGAGAAGAAATGCCGAAACAAACCCAGAGGTCATGATCTCTTTAAAGTCACCTCTTCCAAAAGGTAGTTTCGTATGGAGAAGAATGGGCAAGAAACTCCACCGTTACTCTTTTATATGTTACAATATTTTGTATACTTACATAAATTATATAATTATATGAAAAGACAATGCACCTAGAATAAAATTACAATAGCAATTGTAGCAATGACAAACAAGTTAATTATGTGATAGATACATGGTGCTCACATATTTACAAACATTGTAAAAGTATACGATTTTCCTTAATTTTTCAAACATATAATAATTCAGTATGTGAGTTAAAGTAATCACAGAATGAAATCAATTTCAACAATAATAAATTATACACTTAAATTAGCACCCAGTTTGATTTTGTCTAGACTTTAGATTGTCCTATGGAGTTGGACCAACATGTTCCCAAGCATTTTTATCTTGGATATAATCCTCTAATTTGTAATGCTTGTTTACACAGTGAACTTTTTATAAGAGTTTTAAATTTTCTTTCATTTATTTGCAATATATGACAAGGGAGGTCAACGACCCGTCACACGACGCTACTAGATCTGCAGGACATATGCTTAAGCCATATAGAAATACTCAAAACGGCCAGACAGTTATAAATTCATGTATTCCATCTAGCCTACATGGTAATCACATTCAGAGTCAGTTTTCTCTTCAACGGTCATCCAAAAATATCAAGTTATGACACGTAAATCAATAAAAATGACATTATTAATTCTAAAACACTAACTATAAAATGGTTAGTGGCTGGGTTTACATTGGAGTAGCTTAATTAATCCCAAGTATTTTTATCATCCAAATAATCTTTAACTATATAGAACATCGGTTCTTATTTTGAAAAGTCCTAAGTTTTTACGAAAATACTAAATACTTTCTAAGAAATAAAGAGGAGGCCGAACTAATATATCAATTTCTTTGAATTTGTTTCTAAGAGACCATCGGGAACGTTTGCGACTGAGCGCGTATTGCCCTCTTTTGTAAAATGAAAAATAAATCTACGTCAGCTGCCGATCTCCCCACAACAAAATGCCATAAGACATAATAATACTGTAGAAATAAGCAAAGTATACTAACTTAGCTGTGGCTATATAAGTACCTACACTGCCTTATTTTTCTTACCGCATATGCAGCTGAACTTAATCTACCTGAAAGAGCTCTAATGTGGGCGTCCCATTGCAATTTTGAATCTAAAGTAATTCCTAGAAATACACGTTTCCGTAATAGTATCTAGTTTCTTGCTATCAAGTTTTAATTTTAGACCCAATTGGTAATGAGAACCTAAGATATTTAGTTTTGTTTGCATTGAGTAAAAGATTATTCGCTGTAAAACATTACGAAAGAACAGCCAGACATGTAAGTCATCCGTATCTTTTCTATTAAGTTTCAAAATAAGAGAAGTGACATCAGCGAATAAAATTAAATCCGATATGTTAGCTATAATTTAAGGAAGGTCATAAATATAAACTAGAAATAGGAAAAGTCCAAGAATTGAACCTTGAGGCACTTCCATCTTAACTAAATTATCATCGACCCCGAGGATGTCGCCCCGTTAAAGTTTACTTTTTGCTGCCCGTATGATAGATAAGAAAGAACAAAATTAGCAGCTTTCCCACGAGTTCCGTAGTGGTGTAATTTACAGATCAGTGTATTGTGGTCAACGTGGTCAAACGATTTTGAGAGGTAACAGAAAATGACAATTGCAACCTGGGACTTCTCCCAGGATTCCAAAATGTGACTGATGAGTTTCACTCCCGCTTCAGTCGTCGACCTTTCGTAAAACCAAACTGGCGACTATGTAAAATCCCATTTGAGTTAAAATGTGACAACATCTGGTCTAGCATGATTTTTTCTTAGATTTTACTCAATGGGATTAGCACAGATATGGGTCTATAATAAGAGGGTATAGAAGCACGAAACAGGGTGTAAAGTTCACTCATATCTCCATAGGAAAGGGAGGATCCTCCGACCAGACGGGTGTCGTGTCTGGTGGGCAACTGCCCGACGATTGATGTCGGGAAGTTGTATATTTATGCTAGTCGCGCGGGTGAACACTGCTTGCGCGATGTAGCATTTGCGTGACGTCAGTATGACGCACAGCTTACACGTGGCGATGTAGATACTCGTACCCCTACAAGGGATCACTTTTACTACCTGTTTTGATAATTGGCACAGCTTTACTATCTTTCATTCAAACAGAAAACATACCGCTGTCTAGGACTGGGGTAATTGTGTCAATTAATTCTGATCTCGCTAGTTTGTGTTTCCAGTGTCTTTGTTAATTACCTGCCACATACCTTTTATTTTATTACTAGAAATACTAATTTTGTTACTTATTATTTTAGATCTATCCGTCCGTAAGACGTCTGCAAAATTATGATTTTTAAGACTAACTATAGACTTTCTTGCTCACTCTTCTCAATGGGCAAATCAATGCATTTGTTGTTTCCTGTAAGTTTTAATTTCCTAAGTGCATTTTAACGGTCTGCATGCTCAGAGCAGTAGCAACTTTGAAGGCTTATATCATCATTATTTCATACAATACTTATGACTGTGATTCCAGGAACTGAAACTTCAAAGTAGTAAGAAATTGGGCTCTTGCTGAAATGGGTTTCCAGAAAAAACCTACCAAGATACCTTGTACTGCCTAGCACTTTCCTTGGAGTAACCACCATCTTACGTTTGAACTCCGTAGAACACGTAAGGCGGTAAGTATTTTAGTAATTAAAACTATTTATCATACCTAAATAATGAATGGCGCGTCGGTTTCTGACGGACGGCTGGCATGCAAAATAATTTATTGTGCTTATCTTCATAAGTAGCACTTACAATCATTATAATTATTTATTGAATCAATCAAGTTAGCTGACAGAAAACAATCTTGAATAGATTGTACTCTTAAATTAAATTAATGAATTACTAAGTTAAATATTAGCCATTTAGTAAAGTGTTGGATAATTTATTATGGGCGCAATATAGATTTAACTCGAGTTACACTATGTTCTTGAGTAATGAACGCAAAGTCAGTAGGCCAATTCTCGAAAACCTGTCAAAAATGTATGTAAATTGATTGTAATTTTGACAGATTGAGACTGAGATTAGAATGCGAACGGTCTTAAAAATACGGGAATTGCCCATCTGGTGTCAAAAAACTTATAACTTGTGCGAATAAAAACGTATTATTTTGACAAAAATTCATAATGTTTGAATGTTTCATTCCGATTTTGAAGACTCGGCATGAAATTCTGCTTTCTCTTGTTGGAAATAGCTGTTCAAAAGATCATAGCGCCATGTTATGCTGGCTGAAACGATTAGTTAACCAGCGAAGCGAAGTTTGACTTCAATATTTTCCGTAAAGTTATTAGGTATGGATTTATGTATTGTTTTGGCTGTAGCGAAAACTTGCATAATCTAAGTTTAATCAATTAAATTTATTGTTAACCTTACCAAGTAGCCCACAAAACCGTTCCCTGCCCAAACACTGTCGGTGTGAGTCCTCCGACACATTAAGTCGAAAAACGCGAACGGTCTTGGCGTGATGGCTGAGCTCTAAACAACGTCGTTACGGCCAGCGTTCACAGTAAACTGACATTTATGGCCCATTGCGCCTATTAAATGGGCCGAACACAATGACACAACTTATATAGAAATTATCGGTGTGTTATTATTTTCTGGCGTTGGATGCTGATGGATGTTCTGTTTATGGATGTGTGGATGTTTCAATTAGTTGTAGGGGTTTTATTGCGAGAGTTACGGCTTTTGGTTCCTTTAGATTTGAACGTTGTGTCAGTTTGGTTTTTACTCGACTATGGTGTAGGAAAGGACTAGTTTAATATTTCTAGAATTTTTTCATTCGGATATGTAGTGATAAATTACAATAAAATATGGATAAAGCGCTGTAAAATATTATGCATTGCACATAAAACGTATAAATTGTCAGATAAATGTTTTTATGCCGAGCCAGCAATCCCATTTAAACGCCATACTCATATTACTGGTTTCAGTAACAAAATTAAAATAATCATGAAAATAACGAATATTTTCAGAGAATCAGCTGAAAACGCAATAAGCTGTCGATAAAACGAGTTCACGCTCATTAACTGCTCCTGATTTGCAAATTAATATTCATTATTTACAATGGGATACAATTAACACGTTTTATTTTATTACAGTTAATGGAATTGACTTTTTTATTATTTTCATTTATTGTAGTCTTATTATTTTTTTCATCCCTCTATTTTATTTTTACGTGAAGACTTTGTGAAGGTCATGGAAATCTACTGGAAGCCAATAGTTCAGGAGAGGTTGTTGTGTGACGCTTGTGGAAGCCTTATATCCAGAAGTGGCCGTCTGTCGGCTGAAATTATATTAGCTTTAAATCACTCGTTATTTTGGGTTGTATAGTGACCCATTTTACCCCAAATAGGAGGCAGAAAAAAGGAATACGTGGGCAGCATCTGCTAGTAGGTACATAGAGGGATTATTAAATTAGAGAAAAACGCTAAGGAGCTGCGCTAGATTTAAAGAAAAGACTACATGAATGTTATTTCATAAAAAAAATATTCTACTTCTTTAAACTAACTTTAAAAAAAAAAAGATTAAATGTTCTCTTATTTAACCTGTTCAAATACCGGTTGTTAAGCTGTATAAACGATAGTGACATTTAAAAATAAATCGTCAAGATATTCGCCCACAGGAGATAGAAAGAACAGTGAAAAAATAAATATTTATTTGGTTCGAATGGTTAGCATAGCATAGTCAGCCTATAATGTTCCCACTGCTGGGACACAGGCCACCACTCGGTGAGAGGGAGTGGGCCGTAATCCACCACGCGGGCCCAGTGCGGGTTGGTAGATGTCACATGTCTTCGAATTTTTAGTTCTAGGTTTCCTCACGATGTTTTCGTTCACCGTTTTGAGAGTAGTGGTGATGAAAGAATTTACTCAAAGTAATGCGCCTGCCGGAGTTCCAACCTACGACTTACAACTTGTAGGTCGCGGCCGTTACCACTGGGCCACTACTGCTCTCGAATGATAACTTGATGAGAATGCGCGTTAATGTGCCTTTTTTGCTCACAAATGCAATTATGAGAATGTTTTAATACACATGTGTACCAAGTATATCTGAGAGGTTAACTCAAATAAATGGATAGCTTGATAATAAAAAAGCTATAGCCGAATATAAGACAATTGAGATGATATTTCAAATTGGAGCCAAATGAAATTTTATAAATGGCCGCTCAAACTGGGGGCTTTGATTTTGATTTAATAATCAAGCTACTTAGATCTACTTTTTAAGGATTCTAAAGATACAGAGGGAGATAGGTAACTTCTCAAAGCGGCCTACATAACGTCAGCTACATTAATAATGTTTTAACTTTTAATTATTTCATTCTTGAAGGACGTGAGACACATCCATGTAAAGTTCAATCAGAACGGAAGGTAGATAGGTACGTGAACTTATTACATAATCTTATGGCTGATTTACATTTGGTTTAGTTAAGTAGTGAGTTAAGATCAAGTATAAAGAGCAAAACCAAAACATCAAAACTTCAGTCCAAAAGTGAGTTTTTACACATATACATAATTATATGAACACACGCTTTCTTCCCAAGGCGGTAGCCAGAAACTCCAGAACGTCGCCTGCTACAATCCTTAGATACTCCTTTTGCTTCTTTCAAGTGAGTTTTTCATTGTATATATATTCTATAGAAGATACTTATACATGCTAATGTGAATGTTAATATGAACTTAAAAACGGAGGCTTATTAGTCGGACAATCCCGAGTGAAGTACCTACCTACTCGAGTAAAGCGAAAAACAACAATAAAACAATAGAGCTATATTATACCCGTTTATAAAAAAAAAAACAAAGACGGTGTGTGCATGACCATGCGATAGAAGTGAAAACTTATATGATTTTCTAATTCTAAAATCTGATGAGCTGAGTATATACGATTTAGCCTCACCGACCGACTACAGTCGAGTATACCCAATTCAGCGTCACCGACCCGAGCGTGACGGTTGACAGTTTTGTTCACTGTTCAGAAAGAGAGCAAAGTGTGCTTAGAGAAGTTTTCTCTTCAAAAACAAACATTTAACTCTAGAATATGAATATAATTCCGAACCCTCTGTCTTCCATTCAACCCTTATAAGATAATGTATGTCGCATTTAATTCAAGGAGCATACGCAATATTTCACGCTTAAGCATTAGGTACAGACCTAATCTCTTAAATCTAGGCCCGTAGGCACAAGCACTTGATTTAGTACTTTCAGCTTTTGTCTAATAGTTGATATAAAATGTTCTACCTTTGGGAGGCTTTGGTTTGATATTAATTTAGAATAGAAAAGGTTAAATGTTTCAAGACGCATAGTATTGTTTTCGATTATCAGGACTGAAAATGGTCTATATTTGTTGACGGTTCGTAAATTAAATAGCTATTACTTAAAGTTATTTCAGAATCTAATGTTTTATATGACAGTTGAGAGTTGTTAACAAGTTAAAAGTCTAAGTAAAATCATTTATTTCAAATACGCAAACAAATGACACTTTTGAACGTCAAATTTACAAACAAATAGAATTTATTCTAGTTGCCCATTCCAAAAGGTAGTTTGGTATGGAGAAGAATGGACAAGAAACTCCACTGGTACTCTTTCAAAATGTTTTACAATTTTTTGTATACATTAGTTATAATATAATTCTATGTGAAGCCGATGCACCTAGAATAAAATTACTATAACACAATAGGTAAAAAGAATTAAAAATAAATGTTTGACGGGTAAACTAATTATGTGATAGGCACATGGTGCTCACATATTTACAAATATTGTAATAAGTACCAAGACCAGTAATGTAGGGACTATTGACCTTTAAAAGGCGACCGGGATAGACTGAATGCAGAAAACGGAGAACCGCGTGTTGTAGCGCAACTCGAGAGTATCATATGTCCAGCAGTGGACTACGATATACTGAGTTTGATTGATTGAACTAATAGCTATTGAAGAAAGAAAGAAAAATGGTATATTCGTCACAAAATTAAATAAGAAGGTTAATGGGATAGGTAGCCGTAGTAAGCTGGCACGACCACAGTAATCCTTTCCAATACATTCATAATACAGTATATTTTTACAACAGTCACAGAGCATTGACAGAATCTGAAGTACGAGATCCGACGCGGGAATCAAACTCAGTCCCCCAGCGAAAGCCGTAGATATAAATTGTATTAACTCCGGCTGAGCTGGGATCACTGCGAATATGCCTGATTTATTGAGCAACTAACCTTATTTAGAATTCCATCTTGGAATTTCTGCAGTGCATATACAAGATTTTATTTATATTTATTTCAGTTGTACGAGTGACTATTTTTGTGACTATAGCTTAACGTTGGCCAATAGCATTGTATATCCTCTGCTCTTTAGTATCCATCTGTTCTTGCAAAATAAATTTAATTTCATTATCTTAGGTACATTAAGATGGTCGGGATTTTTTAACAGTTTCTAAAACAATTCGCTAAAACTAGCATGCAAAATGATTGTTGCATTAAACAATTAAATTGGTACATAAATCTAAGTTGTTAAATTTAAAATGTCAAGTATTTGTCAAATATTTGAACATGTCTGTTTGACCTGCGTCTGGGTGTTTATATGTATATATATAAGTAGATATGTATATCAGTCCTCAGGTTACCGTAGTACAGGTTCTACCTAGTTCGGGACCCGAAGACCTTGTGTGGATGTTGTCTCATATTAATATTATAATTATAAAAGTAAGATGTCAGTGTGAATCTTTAAACTCTAAATACTCATTGACAGATTAGAATTATTTTTCTTTATGCCATTTGATTAAAGCTGTAGAAAAGTGTTCTAAAAAACGAATAAAATATCCGATTTCTAATCTCGGTTGACAATGCTAGTGCCGCATCTAGTTGCATTTAGTTGATACCCAAACGAACGCTTGAAATAATTGAGAAGCTGTACAAAAAAGCGTTTAGGTTCGATGTTACAAGAAACTTAGAGGCTGAGTGAAGTGATCTTTAGGACATGGGACTGGGAATTACAACGAAAAGTAAAAGACAGTGGACTGAGTCTAGTTAAGTTAGGAGACTTAGGGAATGCCAAGAAGTGATGTCCATTACGACATTAAGGGACCGAGTATTATTTATAAAGTTTATAGTGAGTTAGAGACCACGTTAGGTTGCGTAGCGGACGACGTAGTCTAAGCTAGACAGTTTGGTGTTGTGAGCTCTGAGGAGCTGTTGTTCCCGAGATGAAACTGCACGTACAGTACTTCGTAAGTGAATTGTAATCGAATTCCCACCGAGGAGATATTTGGTAAGTGTCAATTTTAATCCTTAGTAAAAAGGAAAAAATGTAAATTGTAATTACGGACTTTACCATTATATTATTCTGACATATTGATTTGTATTGTGATTTATATGCAACTGATATGTGATATCACCGACGAGCTATTAATTATTCCAGCATGGCGAAATTACTCTTATTTAGTAATATAGTTTATATTATCGGGTTATTTTTTTGTATTACGTGACCAGTGAGAGCAGAGCAGAAAGTGGAGAGCAGTGGTGATCCAGTGGTAACGGCCGTGACTTACGAGTTGTAGGTCGTAGGTTCGAACCCAGAGACAAGCACTTTACTTTGTGTAAATTACGAGTATTTCATTACCACTGCTCTCAAAATGGCGAAGGAAAACATCGAGAGAAACCAGCATGTCCTAGAACATCTACCAACCCGCACTGGGCCCGCGTGGTGGATTAGTTCGGGACCCGAAGACCTTGTGTGGATGTTGTCTCATATTATTATTATAATTATAAAAGTAAGATGTCAGTGTGAATCTTTAAACTCTTATTTAGAGTTTCATCATTGACAGATTAGAATTATTTTTCTTTATGCCATTTGATTAAAGCTGTAGAAAAGTGTTCTAAAAAACGAATAAAATATCCGATTTTATTGGAATTGGATTTGGAATTGGATTCAATTGGAATCGGACGGTGAGCTACCCATTACTCACCGCCCGCAGGCCCGCGCCTACGGTGGCCGGGAGTCGACTGGAGCCGCGTGGCGACTCCCGGCCACCGTAGGCGCGGGCCTGCGGGCGGTGAGTAATGGGTAGCTCACCGTCCGATCAGGACCAGGCCCGTGCTGGACGGCGCGTACGTGTTCCACGCGCGCCTCAAAGAGATGTCAGCATCGAAGAGGGGGCCCACTAGGGCCCATCAATTCAACATTTTATTCTCCGTGATAAGCACCGCAATATCATTCGCAAGCAGTGAGTAGCAATGATTTTTATTTATTTATTTTCTCTCACAATGGTTTTGCAGCACTTAACAGTTTTGAATTATATAAATTCACATTGTGAGAGTTGGTGCCTGATGTAGGTTTAGGAAAAACCTGTGTTACAGGTCACCAAGCCCCACGTAGTGGACTCATATAAATCAACAGGCATCTACTAAACAATTAAAACAAAATAAATAAATAAAAGTAACAACAAAAGCAGTCAAAGTTGTGATGTATGTGTAGGTGAATGGTGGTGAGTGTGTAGATGAGTGGTGCTGAACGTGTACGTGAATTGTGAATGTGTAGGCGATATATAACTGAAAGAATAACGACCCTGTTACACTACCTTGCGGTACAAAGCGAAGTCAAAGCATTTATTTCAAATAGGCACATAAAAGGCACTTTTGAACGTCAACATTTACATTTAAATAGAATTGATTCTAATCGCCCCTTCCAAAAGGCACTACTGTGTTGTTGTTCCTAATGCTAGACTTACATAATATTTCATCTTTATTTGAATTTATTTCAGTAATCGCTGTTTATTGAGTCCTATTTGAAATATAACTTCCAACCACTTTATTGCCAGGCCGCGAAAATCGTACATTTCACAATTAGTGAGCAGAATACTGTGGTCAACAAAGTTGAAAGCCTTGCTCATATCGAAATCACACTGCAGGTACGTATATGCTTATCAACATTTTCGGCAATTTTGGACAGTAATTTAAAAGCTGCTAAAATGGATGATCTGCCTTTTTGGAATCCATTTTGTTCGACTTTTAGTATTTTATGTTTAGTCAAAAAAATTGTCACACGGAAAGCATTCTCTTCTCAAATACCTTGTATAAAACCGATATTAAGATAAGTCTCTGTTGAATGTATTTTGTGATGAAAACAACGTTGTTTGATACTGCTGAATTTACGACTGGTAATTCCATCAGTAACGGTCGGTTGCTACTAAGCCACTATTGCTCCAGCATGCCAAGCTAAGATAAAGCAAACAATAGCAATAATGCCACCCATTGTATATTATATAGTGTTTGATTTATTTTTTGTTATGTCTTTTTTTGGTGTACAATAGTATAATTATAAATAAAGAAAATCATCAACATCGTTTTCATTGCACGAACACAGCGGTAGACTTCCTATGAGATGGACCGATGATCTGCAGGGTAATTGCGTAACACACGTTAGTGTGTTACGCAATTACCCTGCAATGCCCTGAATGCCCTGAATGCTGTCAAAATGAAAGCCATAGCTACTGTTAAGTCGCTATGGCTTTCATTTTGACAGCATTCATTGCGTTGTTTACGCTGTTGAGCAGACACATATTTCGAACTTATGAAGCACCGATGCGAGGACCGGTCAATTTGGCGACGCTTGGATGGATATACGCGTGTATGGCGACGCTATGTCCAGCAGTGGACATATTTTGACTGAAATTATGATGATCACAACCTAGTAAACTACAGCATCTATCAGAAAACTCTTTTCTTTTTACTGTCAAAGGTTTAGCTCAGATTTATTACCTACAAACGAGCATATGAATCTGGTATAAACGTACAATAAACCTTGCAAGGTGTGCCAGTTGTCGAGGCAGTTGACGGTCGCCGTGACAAATCGCGCCGGCTGCTCCCCTCAGGAACACACGTTCAGAATATATTAACAAAAGCATGTTCGTATGTTTCCTGTTACAGGTGATTAAACTCATACGTGATGCATGTTTCTTCATAATAATACTGGCTATGGAGTATTTCACACAAAGATGGAATGTACCTTTGATCGTGGAATGCTTGCTCCAGATCATTAACTTCGGGATTTCTCATCGTGTTTTCCTCCGACATAAGTTCCTGGTAAATACAAACAAAAAGTAATATTATGGAATTTAAAAGGTACGGTCAGGAATGAATTTGATTCGAATGAAATCATCACACCACTTCAATATTTATGGTTTTGACTAAAAATCTAAAAGTCCACCAACGTCATCTTTAAAGTGACGGTGTTGACGGCACGGTTGGCGCAGTGGTTTAGTAATTGACTGCTGCGCTGCGTGTCGCGGGTTCGATTCCCGCACGGAACAAATATTTGTATGACCTAGAAGTAGTTGTTCCAGGTCTGGCTGTTTGTGTATGTGACATTAAATGTTTGTAAAAGCACCCACAATACAGGAGAAATTCATAGTGCGGGGCAAGGTTTAAAAAAAAAAGACCTTATGTTCAAAATTTGCCAATTAAATTTTCTCGAACCTTATTAAAACGTTGAAACTGCCCGTAACTACAATTTGACATAAACAACTTCAGACATATGATGGGAACTCTGTTCCTAAAATAATTAATGAGACAGACAGAAATAGACATTTGTTTTTCAAATATGGTTAACACATAATACGTGTTATGATACATTAAAGCTCAGCCATATTTCACCATTCGGCATGCAAACATTATATTTTCATTTACTCAAGTTAATCCAAAAGCCAGATCCATCAATCCAGAGCCATTCAGCAATTTTTATTCTATGATAAAATCTCAGTCACGATATCTACGTTGTATTCGTTAAAAATGTACGTAGTCTACTCTTAAACAGCAGTGTTGTCAAGTCTTTTCAACCACCTGGTCATTTATTGTAAATAATTCGGGTCATACAGTAAACTCTAGTGTTCACCAAAGTAGTTTAACACGATATTGACATATTTTATTTTATTTTTCAGAAGGACTACAGACTAACAACGTTATAATAACAATAATATGTAAGTAAACTACTAATTACAAGCCCCACAGATAATTTACTATTGTCACGCCTACCTATTTCTTGGGAATATATCAGGTAATGCAAAATCAGATTAATTCTCTCAATTCTTTCGAACTTAGGTGGAATGTGACAGGAGTCTTTGAGAGAGGCTTCAAGAATCTTCTCAAACCAAACGACTCAATAAAAATAAAAATAAATCTATATTTCCGTTCTGTTTGCTTGTGCCGTGTACACAACACATAACATATATGTGGTATATTTATAGAACTACAGTCGATAAACAAATGACGTTGTTTTTCGACATTCATGTATTATCGCTTTATGCGTAGTACTAGTAGACTGCTATAATTCCCAGCTTTTTTAATGTCCGGAATAGTACACTTGCAGTTTATTGCTATTTGCTTGAATCTCGACGTAAGTACCCATTAAAACAGCACGATTTTACGTAATAATTAGTAGTAATAACTTATAATTAGTAGTAAGGCTGAAAACAAATTAAAAATGCATGGATTTTTCTCCAACATATTATGTTATTAGTAGAATTATCATAAAATTAATATCATTAAATTATCTCAGTCTACATGTTACGACTTTTGATAACACAATTTGATACCCAAACTTGAAGTAAGTGAGATATAGTGTATCTTATAGATAGAAACCTGCAAAGCACTGAGAGCTTACTCTCAAGTACTTCACTAATTACTATATTCGCTAAGTTGAGAAGGATGTGCAGCAAGTTGCAACTTATGAAGCTGGAACAAGGAAGTTATGTGAATTATGGCGATCACTAAATAAGTAGGTAAACTTACATGGGCACTGGTCTAATCCTTTAAATATTTTTCTAATATAGGTAGGTCTCTTACTGGATGGCGTAGCGTTCAAATGCCTCCCACAAGGTGGACCGATGCCCTTGTGAAGGTCGCCGGAATCCGCTGGATGCGAGGAACTCAGAACCGGTGCTTGGGGTAGGCCTTTGTCCAGCAGTGGACGTATTTCGGCTGAAATGATGATGATCAATAGCCAACTACACCAAATGGAATGTTGTTAATTACAATGAGCAAATATTAGAAATTAAAGACATTCTTTTGATGGCGATATTTTATGGTCAACAAAGGCAAGTAATTATAAATAAATGTAATTGGCAGCAAAATCTCCGCAATATATTTGGATTTTTTGATAATTGCCAATAAATTCTTCTGCGAGGCGGAGACACAGTGGTCCATTTATGGTCAAATGTACTCTATACCTTTTTAAGATACCTAGTTCAAGTCGTGCGTACCTATTTATAAGTTCATACACCTTTCATTTTTATTACAACTAGCGTAATAAGTACTACTGCGGCCACTTAATTGAACATCGACACGACTCAGTGTTCACGCCAGCAATTTTTATTTCAACTAAAGTTGGATACAAGTCTTTCAAAAATAGCATTTACTTGAAATAAAAGATTAAAAATATTTCGTATATTTTGCGATAATGGAAGGGACTTTACTTAAATAGAAATTCTAGATCACGTTAACCCGTAAACGAACCCTAATACTTTCCATTTTATTTAACAACGTGGGCCACACTGAAAGTTTTTAGAAAATAAAAAACGGAATGATGTAGAAGACTGAAGACTGTTAATATTTTTATTGCTTTTCGAAGTAGTGTCCGTTCCTTTCTAAGCACCGTCGCATGCGATGGAACCATTGACTGAAGCATTGAGCCTACTCTTCTTTAGGGATTTGTTCCACGTCTTTTTCAAACGCAGCCACGGTACCTTTAGGGTTCATAAAACGATTTCCTCTAAGTTTATCTTTTATTTTTGGAAATAAATAAAAGCCACAAGGTGCCAGGCCAGGACTATAAGAAAGATAACTTACTAACTCCACACGTTCGATAGACACTTTTCGATAGTCCGTCTCTGGCGGAGTGAGCTGGAGCGTTGTCGTGGCGGAGGAGGATCCTGCTTCTTGGGCGCAGCTGTCTAACATTTTCCAAGATAACTAGTAAACAATGACTGACGTGCCAATCTGCAGTTATAGTCTTTTTATCTTCTAAGACAATTGTTGCGAAATGACCCGTCCGTCCAAAGAATAAGGCAATCATCTTTTTCCATTGACTTAAGCCCTTCTTTACTTTTGTCGGCAAATCTTCGAATGGAAACATTCATTGCGCAGATTCTCTTTTGGATTCGGTCGTAACAATTTATCCAGCTTTAATCACCTGTGACGAAGTCATAAACAACATTCAAGTCACCTCCGCCATACTTTTCAAGATAAGATAGATAGTTAAACATTAAGCATTGGGCGGGACCAATCCCAACGACGAGGCGATCCCAATGGCGAGGGGGTAATGGCTGATCTTTGCGTTATGCTCGTGAACGGGTGATGCTTGGCAGGTCATCTTGCTGACTATGGTTTTGTTATTGTTATTAGTAATTAACCATTTCTATAATTTACTTCGAATGTCCTAGTTTATCATTTGTGACTCAAGTTACAGCTACATAATATATAAATATAATGCAGCATTGCAAACGTAAGCGGGCATGTCCTTTATGCCTGGAGGCTTTTATTATGTTAAGTTCTGTTTACGTTTTATTATTTATTTCTGCTTGAGTATAGTTTTCAATATTGGCGTGTGCTAGCTGACATATGGCAAGTAATTTAATTTAATGTTTTGTGTTTCGTAATTAATGTAAATACTTACAATTGTATAGAATCCAGTTCTTCTAACTGATCAGGCACTGGGGGGCTGTCTTATGTAATTTTGACGTTAAAAAAGTGCTGATTCTCAGCCTAATTTGAATAAATGACTTTTGATTTTGATTTTGACAGCGTTTTTGATTTTCCGTCAAATTATGAGGTATCCATCTAGTACAAAGCTTTCTGATACCTAAATGTTCATGTAAGAATTTTTGTACTTGACTCATAACAACACCTACAGCTGCCCGAATCTGTTGATATGTGACCCTTCTACCAGCTTCTATCATTAGCTGCACAGCACTCACGTAATGTCCAGCTGTAGTCGCCGTAAAAGGACGTCCTTCTCGCGGATCAACAGTGAATTTGCTTCGACCACGTTTAAACTCATTAAACCGATTGTAAATACGGTTGCGACACGGGATGGGGTTTCGTCATGATATACTAATTGGAGGCTAGTTTCATCAGATGATGGCTGTTCAATGAATCAGTTGGTTTCTGAGACGGGCGTAAGTTCACAGCAATTAACGGACTTCGGAAACCTTAGCGAGTATCTTCAACTTAACCAAACACCAAAATAATTTACCACTGTAGGTACTACTTGTAATACTTAATACTTAATTATAATATTCAATAAATTGTATTTAGGTTTAAAGAATCTTTATTCTCAATTAAAACATACACAAATGTCACTTACTTGAGAACAATAAATTAGTGTTAACAATATAAAAAGGTTTGACTTCACCTCTATGTACAGTTTCACAAACACGACCCACCCAACGCATTCATTTCTGTGAGGGTGTTTTACTTGCTGTTAAATACTGACCGAGCTGAATTTTGAATGCATTGAGTGAGTGTACATTTCTAATACTTGATGGTAATTTATTATATAGTTGCACTCCTTCGAAAGTAACCATTTTTTTGCCATAATTGGTTCTAGTTTTAGGTAGCACTATTAGGCTCGCTCGTCGTGAGCTTCGTTGGCTGACTTGTCGATATTGAGTTATTATAATATTTGTGTGTATTTTTTTGTTAAGCACTTTATTAATGAATATACATGTATTATAGATATAGAGTTTCTTGATTTCATTAATTTTGTGTCACTATAGATTTTTGAAGTTGATGTTAAATAGGGATAGTTAAAAAGCATTTTTATTAATTTATTTTGCGATCGTTGAAGTTCTGACAGTTTTGTTTTCGTAGCACTGCCTCAGAGTTCAATCAGATATAGTACTTATTTGGCTTTACTAGTGAGTTATAGATGGTGTATCTTAGAATTCGCGGAATACATCGAACTATGTTGCGCAATGTCCCTACTAGTGTCGAGAGCTTGTTTTTTATATATTCAATCTGGGCATTCCACGAAAGAGTACTGTCTATTCTCAGACCGAGGTATTTTTCGCTTGTTTTTAGCTGCAGTGGTACGTCATTAATTTTAAGTGGATCAAATGGTGGAATGATTTTATTTTTTGCCTTAAATATTACATAGCAAGTTTTGGATATGTTTATTGTTAAAAGATTAAATTGAAACCATGTGTATAGAGAATTTAAATCATCTTGGGCTAGTGTAACAATGTCGTGGATGGAAGAACCAAAGTAAAATAAACATGTGTCATCAGCATACAGGGTAAGGTGGCCATGTAGCTTTATTTCGGTGATGTTGTTAATATATATATATATTAACAACATCACCGAAATAAAGCTCATATGAGAAAGAGCAGAGGACCCAGAATGGATCCCTGTGGAACGCCGCATGTTATTGGTAGCGCGTTACTTTGATCATGATTACCTAGTTTAACTATTTGTGAGCGGTTGGTTAAGTAGGATTTGAACATTTCTAGTGCACTTCCAGTGATGTTAATGGATTCTAGCTTTTTTAATAGTAATTTGTGAGAGACGGTGTCAAATGCTTTTTTTAGATCGACAAAGATACCCACGACTATATTTTTATTGTCTATATTTCGCTTAATTTTGGTAGCGAGATCGATTGTAGCAGTGGTAGTATTGCTTTTTGGTCTAAATCCATATTGGCGATCGGTAATAAAATTAATAGAGTTTAAGTAATTTTGTAATCGGTTGTGAAGAACTTTTTCTATTGATTTGACCTATTGAACAAGGTACCGACTTACCCAAATAAAACCCTGCAGTGCTTCTATTACTGCCGTTAATACGTGTGGTAGCATTGCCGATATGAATTGCTTGGATACTTTAAACAAATACATCAGGGACATGAAGTTGTCACCGGTGGCTAAAAATCTGAGAGTTATTGCTAACTTCACTTCTGCAGGTACTGCTTCTCGCAAATGGGTGGATTGCTTTGTAATTTTCGGCCCAACTACGTTTAAAAGTTGATTGAATGTCCTTTCGGACATGCGTGTAAAGTTTTTGAAAAGAACATCTCTATCTTCTCTTAGTTCACGCATAAGCACACAATTTCGTTTTTTCAAGTACCTCGTCCATAATTTTCGTTTTTTTTAAATTTTATTATGCCGTATACTCAAGTAAGCAGCACATATTCCGGCAAGTAGAATGCTCTCGTCACACATCTTCACAAATTTTAACCGCAACTCGACGACTAATGTGGACAGTTAGTTGCATGCGTTGATGCACGCAACAATTGAATGCGCTAGACGAAATTGATATTGAAAGATGAAAATGAAAGTTGAAGAGGAAAAAGGCACAGTGTGGACATAGCTAATGACATATGAATTCATTACACATATCGATGGTCTAGAAGACAAACATGCTAATTACACCTACCAATTTTTCAGGAGGACTGTTTTTAATGATTCATAACTTCTAGATACTATAAAATGACATCACTTACTATGAATGTACAAATACAGTTTAGACAGAAAGAGACGGAATTATGTCATTTGGATAAGTGCGATCGGTAGAGCATGCTCATTTAATACATTTGGCATTAAAATGCAATTTGATAAAAATTTTGTAGTTAGCACATTTGTCTTCTAGGCCATCGATATACAGATTCCCAAAGAGTTCCTAATTCCAAATTTAAATACATTTTTCATCGGCTGCTTTTCTTACTGGCCTATTCTAAAAACTTTCAGTGTGACCTATAACAAGATAAATCTGTATTAAAATGATGTTGTTTGAGTTTTAGATTTTCAATTTTGTACCCGGTATTGATGTTTGGAGTTTGTTCTTGAGTTCTTAATAAAATAACAAAGGTTATAAATATTGAAACATCGGCCTATAAAACATCCTATTTCGATGACTAGCTACCAAATTGTGATAAATGATAAATTATTTTATTTCTGTAAGTAGGTTTGAACAAACACTTTTACACGTCAATCTTATTTTAAAAACTAGATGAGGTCGGCATTTTCTATCTGACTACTCTGAGAAGAAAGGCCGAAACAAACTCAGAGGTCACAGTCTCTTTTAAAGTCCAGACAAAATCTTGGTCAGTTCATGTGAAGTCTATGTAGATCGGTGTCTGAAATGGTCTTTTGAGGAAAGAACCACACAGATTGAGTGGACCTGTCCAGTCAGTGCACGCAATTGTCAGTAATCGTGCAGCTCAACTTAGACTTAAGGAGCTCAACGATTCGACGAACAATGGAATGTGGACCACTCGTGCTCATCACTATCGACTTTATTATGCCAATTCAACTCTGTAAGTACATCGATTTTACTTTCGATTACAGATACTATAATACAGCTACTTGTATTAACTTGTCCAACCTTATGAAGAAATGGATTTTGTTGTAAGTACGATTTGGTAAACTATAATTTTATTAATAGCAAGAAGAGAGAGACAGTGATTGCAAGTGTTTTTCGCCATTAGAATGCAGGTCATCTTAGGAGTGGTTTCTTAACTCCTCTGGCTAATATTTAACATTAAACATTAGTTCACCCACAAATCTGAAAACCTCCACATCCAACATAAATAGTGGAAATCCGACACAAAATAGCACACGTTCAGAATGTATTATCCTCAGGTTTCCGTGATGTTTTCCCTAACCGTTTGATGTCGTGATAAATTCTATAGCACGTGTATGTATATTTATAAGTACGCGTAGGTACAGGAATGAATTAACGACTGAATTGTAGATAAAATGGTAAAATTTATTCGACTACTATGTTCGACTCGGGTGGGATTGTGCACTTTTATACTTTCTAATAATAACTAACGTGACGATATTATCGTGAACACAGAACATGTTCTGGGATCGTGAACGTCCACGTCACGACATCACGATAACACAGGGAAGTCAAATGTATGGAAATATATGAAGGAGCTTTTAAATTTTCGTCCACGATTACGATATACGTGCACGTATTTGCATTCACTTTTTGGACGTGGACGCCCACGATAATATCGTGACGTTAGAAATTATAAAAGCGCTCAATACAGTGTATTTAAAGCATGTGGGTATATGCTACCTACTCGGGCAGAGAGCCCCATTCCAAACCGTGTCTGCTATTTTTTTTTTTTACCAAGACAAGAACTTCTTGTAGCCAGCTTGCGAGAGAAAAAGAACGTATGCATAATAATATTATAAATGCCACAGTAACTCAGTTTGTCTGTCACCGTTGAATTGATTTTTATGAAAGCACACAGTACCATCACCTTGATACTATTTATCCCGGTAATATGTTCCCGTGGGATAATTTCCGACCTCCACGCGGATAAAGCCGCGGGCAATAGCTAGTCAGGAATAAAGAAAATAAGTAAGACAGGAGGAAAAGTAAACCGCATAGAGAAATCACCACATACTTTATCACTGGCGAAAAGCAACAGAAAAATGTTTTCCTGGTGTGTAATCGGAAGTGTGAAAAATCTGGAGAATTGCAGTCGGAACTAAGAATGGGAGAATCTACATTATAGAAGTTTGAGGAAGAGTGTGTAAAGTTCACTCATCGTCCATAGAAAAGGGAGGGTCTTCCAACCAGGCAGGTGTTGTATCTGGTGGGCAACTGCCCGAAGATTGATGTAGGGACGTTGTATATATGCTAGTTGCGCGGTAAACTCTGCTTGCGCGATGCAGAATTTTGCGTGACTTCAGTGTGATGCATAGTTTGCATGTGGCAATGTAGATGCCGCCATAACATGTTGTAGTCACTTCGTTAGGGGCTTACAATTTATGGTGACTATCTGCGATTCCGAATTATGTCAATCGTAGCTCGATACCAGACTACATAGAAGTTGGCCTTGCAAATAAAGTTCGTTTTTGTGTATTTTTCTAATTTGTGCGCTAGTTCGCTATAGCTTTGCAAACGCTCATTTCTACATTCTGTTCCATAAGCAATAAGAATAATTAAGAAAATCCTTTTAACTGTATTAATTTTATTTTCTTTAGCTCATTTAAACTCCACGAATCTTCGTTAAAAGCAAACGTTCCACAAAAATGATTTAATTCTGGAAACACTCGCTCATAAAGCACGGTACACACAGTTGAAACGCCACGCCAAAAGTGCACAAACGAAATATTTCGTATGCGTATCACGTCGTCTCGTGGAAGACTCCACTTTCAGTAAGTATATTATTATGTAGACGAGGTTTGGAGGCTTCATTGAAAGGGGAAGATTTCCTGTCTCGTGAAAGGGTGTTTAAAGTACCTACACAAATAGGTACGTGTGTTAGTATAAAAACGAAAATCGGCCCAGTGCCTCCGCAAAGAAAAGGTAGACAGTCAGCGTATGAAAAATAAAACACTTAGTGTGGAGATAAAATTTTATAGAACAACGATTTTCGTGGTTATTGATATTGGTTAGAGGAGCTTTAGGGTGTAGTATAACGGTCTAAAAGAAAGCGTTGAATATAAATAGAAGTTTAATTTTGCGTTTATGTTTTATGAAGTACGTGTAAACCGACAATAAATATTATAATGTGTTGGTGAACGATAACAGCAACATTGTTTTATAGAATTTCTATTTCTCTTCATGAATTTTGATTACACATTACCCACATGATTAAGTTAATTTAAAATGTTGCGTACTCATTCGTATTAATCTAAAATTTAGGACGAACCTTACATCTTACAAAGTCAAGGATATTTCTCTGATACGTCGTTTAACGTTACCGTCGTACTGTGAACAATTGAAACTGTCTCGTGAGTACTAAACCCAGAATCAGGCGATGTTACTTCTCGATATATTGGATTGGGCTTATACAATGTGGAGAGGAAAATACGACGATAAATGAATATACCTACTGGCGATACTAACGCAAGAGTATTTTGGAACGATCAAATAAATCTTAGCATCCAAATTAATAAAGTGATTTTTTCAAACAAACTAAATAGTACTGATGGTTTGACAACTTATGGTTTTCGTCAATTCTTTGACTAGCTGTGGTGACTAAACCGTTGGATATACTTACTTATTTGATTGAATTTTCGTATACAGACTGAGAACGTCATTAGATACACGCAGTTTAGTATAGGGTAATTTTGTCGTCCCCACCTTTGGCATAATGTGCCGACCTTACTATTATATAGTTTTGCATAAAATATAATGGATGTCTAGTGGATTCTAAATAAAATAATAAATAATATTTATTTGCCAACATGGTGTATATAGTTGTTTTAAAAATACACTATAGAGCATACATGTTTTGCTTATATCATAACTTGCAAATATTATAGGTTACATAAAAAAAATGTTTCCTGTCAATAAATTATTTTAAGCTGTAAAAATTATTAGTGTTTAACTATTTATTTAGGTTTTTTAAACAATATAAGATATATATTTTTTTTAATCTTTTGGAATTTTATTATAATCCGACCACACATGGCTTAACAGCTTTTACTATATTTAGCCAGTCTTGGAAAATCATTTAATAAATAAGCCTGTAAGGATCTCACCGGTTTCGCGGATATACATACATCCTCTGCTTTTTAAAATAAGTTTTAATGCTTCTTAACAAACATACATAATTCATAGATATAGACAGGGTACCGGTTACATACCAAGTTCTTTAAAATATTGGCCTGCATGGTTCATCAGGTTGAAGCCCATATATTGCACGCATACACTTTTTTGTGCAAGAAAGACCCTATTTTTGTCGGTACTCTACACCAAATTTTGCTCCATAGCGTATTAATGATTCAACATAAGCATGCTAGGTAGTGATAGCAGTTTCAATGTTTGTTATATTTTTAACATTTCTGAGTGCGTATACGAATTTATTTATTCTTTTAGATAAATCATCTAGAAAAAATAATCTAAATTAAATTTGTGGGATCTTTTTTCAGGAAATACCAATCGTTTTATTATTTTGTTAATACCCACTGTCGTCTATATAGTTTAACCAGTTTTAGTGTAAAAGTTTTAGGTCAAAATAGTTAGTATAATAACCGTGAGAGATAGAGTAAGTTGACAAAACAAACAATCACATTAGTTGACATGAGATTAAATTGAATAACCTCTCAGACGTTGAGACCTAAATCCTTCAAACACCAGTCAAACTTTCATCCATTAAATATTGACATCACTTTCACGTATGGCCTATTTTCACCAGCCAGTTAATCCGATGCTTTCCATCAACTTCCATCTTTCGGAGATAGGTAGGTTCTTCCCCAAAGGTGAGACGACGATAAATATTTATTACTCATAAGGAGGTAGTAAGGGGTTGCAAGGTGGTCATAATGTTCAAGATTGTGGTGTAAATGTATTTATAAGAAACCTTTCAAAGGAACCCGAATCTGATCAAATGGCTTCCAGCAATTTAATGGATTACTAATTTATTCATAAAAATCTGTGAAAGGATTTGAATTTTAAACAAGTTTTAAGTGTCAAAGACATTGAGGGGAGTGGTTGGAGTTACTGTTTTGCGCGAAATAACATTTTGTAAGCGAAATAAAATGAAGATGATTTTTAAAAAGTCGTTAGTAAAGAACGCTGTTGATAATTTCTTCTTGATAAATGATTGTTAGACCGAAAGCCTAGACCTAAGACACCAAAGCGTTGAATAGATGACCACCATCTTTATGTATGTCCCATTATTTGGCACAGACCTTTTCTTATAAAGTGAACAAACAAGGAATGTAAAATCACCCACATACTTGCTCAGTACAGGGGCCGTACTATGACGTGTTGACACTATCATGATTCCGTTGCGAAAAAGAGATAGTGCTATCGGTCATGTATAGCTCCGTCTCTCTTTCACGCTGGAACAATGATGGAATTAACACGTCATAGTACGGCCCCTGATCTTACATGCTGATGTTTAAAATACCTACAAAAAAAATACAGCCTAGCCTTATCCAACTATGTTGGGGTCAGCTTCCAGTCTAACCGGATGCAGCTGAATACCAGTATATAACATGGAGCGACTGCCTCTCTGACCTCCACAACCCAGTTACTGGGTAACACGATACCTCTTGGTAAGACTGGTTGTCAGACTTTCGGGGTTCTGGCGACCCGTAACGACTGTCTAGGTCTACAAATGACCGCCGGGACCAACGGTTTAACGTGCCTTCCGAGGCACAGAGGCTCTCGATATGTAATGGATGGCCACCCATCCACGGACCGACCTCGGCACGGGTAGCTTAACCTTCGATCAGCCCGTGCTGCGTTGCTATTTAGCACGAGCGTAAGTATCTACCTAATTAAATAATTTACCTAATTACCAAGCACTTGTTCGGTAAGACATTTGAAGAAAATACAAGATTCTTTATGGAGTCTTCTTTGACCAAACACTTATTAGTTAAATCTCTACATCTATATTCACAGAAATGTAATAAACTATCGTTTTAGGAGCCAACAGTTTTTGTGACTTCTGGATAGAGTTTATTTTGGATGAATGAAAATGAAAGGCAAAGACGCCCATGAAAATTTTCCAGACGACCTATGAAGGGAAAATTCTCTTACAACGAACGAAAAATTAAATACTTCTTAGACCGCTGATATTTACCGAGAGTTTCAATGAACAATTCTATCTTTTACATACCAAAACCTATATATCGCACTGCGTTGTCGTTATAGAACTCCATATACAACATGCACTAATTATAACACATAACACAATAATAAAAACACTAAACTAATGTCTATTGATGTGTTGTGTTTATGAAAGTCAAGTGTACTATCATATTAGTAACTCAATTATATCTGCTCCATTGACACAATTACAGCAAATTCAAGTATTATTTACCAAAGAAAGAAAAATAGGTTTATTTGTCACAGAAACACGTGCCTACAAAAAGATAAGTTAACTAGAAACAAAATATATCTATAATCACGAGCACAGAAGAACAGAAATAGTCGGCAGCTGCGCGACTAAATAAGAACCGCGCTAATAAGACTAATTAAGAACAAATAAATCTAGAGTCTAATCTTGTAACAAATATCTATCGATATATGACTGTTTCCTGATTAAGACAAGAAATAGTTATAATAATATAATAATAAAAAAAAAAAATAATGGCAACACCGTGTCAACAAAACGTCTTGTTTTCCAGTTTTTTTTATAATTTTAATATATATCGTAATAACCCAGTTTTACTAAAGTTTTTATTCAAAATTAATCCATAGTTTAGATACCCAGTGAAAAACCACAAAAGAGACCCTATTATAGCAAAATGAAAATAAATTATATCAAAAACTGCCGATTCGGAGGTGACATGACAGTTGTCACCTCCGAACAACAATGAATAAAATAAATAAAACGAAGAAAACTAAGATAGCATGTTGACGAGACAAGCCGCACGTCAAGCACGACCACCACCTCCGGACTCTTCGCTCAGCTCCGCCTCGCCGCCGCCGGTATCCAGCCCCTCTGTGAGCGCTGTGACGACACCGGCCGCGGCAGTTGCGTCGAGCTCGAGCGACGAGTATTTCTCTCCGCCCACGTCGCCACCACCTGCTCGTCGACGGGGAGGACGCCGGCCGCCGGATGGCTTAGGACCTCGAGGCCCAACGGCCTCTGATAGGGTCCCAGCTCCCGG
This sequence comes from Brachylomia viminalis, assembly GCA_937001585.2. NCBI lineage: Eukaryota > Metazoa > Arthropoda > Insecta > Lepidoptera > Noctuidae > Brachylomia > Brachylomia viminalis. Next base: position 2,234,903 of record OW443302.2, on the reverse strand, counting down.
CGGAAGTGTGCAGCGCATGAGATGGACGAGATCCATTAATGAAAATGTCATGCGCTCATACTATGGGGCTACAGAGGGGGGAAACAATCTGACCGCGTACCGTGTTCGGATGCTCTCTCTTTTTCAGGTGCTTGAGCCAGCTGTCAACGTTTCGGCACAACGACTGTCGGATCAGGTGCGAGTCATCCAGCGTAATCATATGTTGGATGACTCTGTACTTGATCGCCTGCGAAATGAAATGCAGAGTGGCCATATCATCGCCCCCCAGTCGCAGACTGTTGTACATCCGCAACCCAATATAACGCATGCTGACGAAGGGAGTAATGATAGGGCTACAAATGTAAGTAGTCAGTGCAATGAGCAATTGAGGAGTGCTTTGGAGGATGCGATTCAGGAATATCGCTTCATGCCGCCCGAACTTAGGCCACGCTTACCTCGTTTGCCCATGCATAACAAAAATAGGGCGCTGGTGGCGGTCCTGGATTCGCAGTTATCAAACTATTTTGATACCTGCGAAGACCTCACCGATATTCATTCAATTCTGTACTGCGCAGCAGTAGCAGCATGTCGTGTAGCTCACGTCAAATTTGCAAATGACACTAGAGCTACACGACCGAAACCAAACGTACCAGCTTGGCAGTGCAGAATTGAACGTCGTATTGGTGGGGCCAGGACGCTCATCGGCAAACTAATCTGCTTCAAGGAGGGCAATACTCGCCCTAGAGTGATGCGCTTTGTGAGACGGGCATTCTCAGGGACTGATATCAGTCCCCAAGACTATATGTCTTGTGTCACAGAGCGCATCGACTTCCTGAAGCAGAAAGTGTATGCATGGGCAAACCGTATTCGTCGGTATAGGCGGCGAGTAGAACGATACACTCAGAATCGCACCTTCCAGAGCGATGAAAGGTGGGTTTATAGGGGTTGGGAGCGACCGGACCATGGTGTGACTGAGACGTGCCTACCGGATGATGATGCCATGTGTTCCTTCTGGCGCAGCATCTGGTCGGTACCTGTCAGTCACACCGAAGGTGATTGGACTCGGGAAGTCGAGCGAGCGTGCGATCCGATACCAGAAATGGGGGCTATTACCATCTGCCCCCAAGATGTAGCTCGTGCAGTCCGTCCACTACCCAACTGGAAGTCTCCAGGGCCGGATGGACTGCACAACTTTTGGATTAAATGGTTCACAAGATCGCACGCTCGCTTGGCATCTCAGTTTCAGACAACTTTGGAATCTGGTTCGCTACCCCAATTCCTAACTACAGGAATTACCCACCTGCTTCATAAATCAGGTAGCACCGCGGAACCCAAGAATTATAGGCCGATCACGTGTTTACCGACGGTCTATAAAGTTCTTACATCCATTTTGAGAACTAAAATTAACAAACATATAGACACCAACTCCATCATGTCTGCCTCTCAAAATGGATGTAGGAATAGGTCCCGCGGTACTAAGGAGCTACTCCTCATTGATATGACCATTAGCCAACAGGTTCGTCGTTCCCGAAAGGATCTGTCGACATGTTGGATAGATTATAAGAAGGCCTATGACTCGGTACCGCATACATGGCTCGTGAGGGTGTTAGAGTTGTATAAAGTAGATACAATTCTTCGCACCTTCCTAATGTCATGTATGCGGCAATGGAGGACGGTCCTTCACTATCCAGGATGTCGAAATATTCATGGGAATAGCGAACCGATAAGGATCGAGCGAGGCATATTTCAGGGCGATAGTTTGAGTCCGCTTTGGTTCTGCTTAGCCTTGAATCCTCTAAGCACACTGCTGGAGGATTCAGGTCTAGGCTATCGGTTGAGGAGAGGTGGTCAGGTTATATCGCACCTCCTCTACATGGATGACCTAAAACTCTTTGCCCCCAACAATTTGCAACTGATGGAGCTACTGAAAGTAACTCAAACTTTCAGTAGCGCCATCAGGATGGAATTTGGTGTGGACAAATGTGCGGTCATGCATGTAAAGCGAGGGGAGATTGTTGAATCCGTGGGAACCCAACTCTCGGATTCCACAAACCTTAGAACCCTCTCCGCATCCGAAACCTATAAGTATTTGGGTATGTCGGAAACGTTAGGCATCAATGTTACTGACATGAAGCAATCGTTGAAGGAACGCTTCTTTGGCCGCCTGAAAAAAGTACTTAATAGTCTTCTATCAGGCGGAAACAAGGTGCGCGCCTTCAACGGTTGGGTCATGCCGGTTTTGATGTACTCTTTCGGCATACTCAAATGGACTCAGACCGAACTCGACGCCCTGGATAGGAGGGTCCGTACGCTGCTGACTGCAAATCGAATGCATCACCCACGATCATCGGTAATGAGGCTGTATATTCCGCGAAAGTGTGGAGGTCGAGGCTTTTTAAACGCTAAGACCCTCCACAATCGCGAGATATGCAGTCTCAGGGAATATTTCCTAGAAACCGACGTGGGTATGCATCGAGATGTAGTCACGGTGGACAAGGGCCTCACCCCGCTCTCCTTGGCTAAAGAGAACTGGCGCAAACCTGTAGTGCTTGACACTAATGATCGCATGGAGGTATGGCAGAGTAAGGAGCTCCACGGACGCTTTTTCCGGGCCCTACATGGACCGGATGTAGATCTACTAGCGTCCGTTGCCTGGCTGCGTTTCGGTGACCTCTTTGGAGAAACCGAAGGTTTTGTCTGTGCAATTATGGACGAAGTTATGATGACGAACAATTACCGGAGATTTATTGTGAAAGACGGCACGGTTGACATCTGTCGGGCATGCCACCGGCCGGGAGAATCAATCAGGCATATCATCTCCGGGTGTTCTCGTCTAGCTAACGGAGAGTACTTGCATAGACACAACCTTGTAGCCAGGATAATCCATCAGCAGCTTGCTCTGAAATACAACCTTGTGGAATCGGAGGTACCGTACTACAGGTATGTGCCCGACCCAGTTCTCGAAAATGGTAATATCACATTGTACTGGGATCGATCCATCATCACTGACAGGACTATTGTTGCCAATAAGCCTGATATAGTGGTGGTGGATCGATTGGAGCGACGCGCAATGATTGTTGACATAACCATCCCGCATGATGAGAACCTCGTGAAAGCCGAGAAAGATAAACAAATCAAGTATCTTGACTTGGCTCACGAGGTTGTCGACATTTGGGATGTGGGCTCAGCGGTCATTGTGCCGATAGTCGTGACAGCCAATGGGCTAATACCCAAGAGCCTCGACCAACACCTAAGGAGGCTCTCGTTAGGCAGCTGGATCAAGGGCTTGATTCAGAAAGCGGTACTTCTGGACACGGCCCGCATTGTTAGGAAGTTTCTCTCTCTGGAGCCCTGACCGCCGGTAGCTTGGACCCTGTTCCCGATACCGGTGGGCTACTATTTTTTATATTTTTAAATGTTTTTGGTATCTTTTTATTTATAAAAATATTTAAAAATGTAATTTATATGTATGTTAATGAAATAAAGGAAATAATAATCTTTATTTTATCCAAAAACATACAGAATTTTATTTTATACAGTTTGATATTTAGTTTAAAAATATATTTAAAGTTTGTGTTGCAAGCTCTGTACAAAAATTATACTCTACCTCTTAAACTAGGATATACCTGTATTTTAAGAGGCAGTAATATACGGTCAGGGTTTACAATTACCAACAAAACTTATCTAGAGTGGACTGTGCCATTCTACTGTATGGTATACAAATTTTAATAGTGAAATTGTGTGTGAGTGGTGGACGTGGGTGTGTGTATGTGTGTGTGTATGTGTGATGGTGTGTGGGTGAGTTGTGCGTGTATTACACTAGATATGTAAGTAAAGACTCCGTGTAAGAGTAATCCTTTAGGAGCAGCCACTCTGTTACTTTGGATTTTAGTGCATGTGAGTTTAAATTTATGATGTTAAGGTGATTATTTATGGTTTTATAAATATGAGTACTTAGTATATAATATTGGCGTTTAGCGAAGGAAGTCTTGTGTTGGGTAGTTGGTGGTAGGTAAGTGCGTTTATTTGGTATAGGAGGTGGAAGGCCTGCGTGTTTTCTAAGGGTGGATCTAAGCACATAAAGCTGACGAACGGTAAGTACTTTACAGTCTGAGAATAGTTCAGTTGTTGGATACCTATAGGGCTTTTTCATCATGACTTTAAGTATAGCTCTCTGAGCTCTCTCCACCCTCAGAAAGCTGGTTTTTATGGCACCGCCCCATGCAACTATGCAATAACCAATCACTGATTGGCATAATGCAAGGTACACCATCTTGAGAATTTTTAGGTTGGCGGACACTCTGAGAGACTTAAATATATGAATAAGACGTAGTGTTCTGGTGGTGACAGCGTCAATTTGGTGGTCCCATCTCAATCTGTCGTCTATCTGTACTCCGAGGTATTTCACACATTCGGATCTTACAAGCGGAAGACAAGTGCAGTGAGTGTGTAGGTGTGTGCAGGAATGAGCAGTTATAGTAAAAGAAGGGGGTGGTTTAGCGTTACGACGTATAGAAAAAGGAATATATGTTGTTTTTTGTAGATTTAACGTAAGAAGGTTCGAGTTTAACCACGTCATGACTTTACCCATGGCCATCTCCGCATTAGTTTTTACAATGTCCCAAGTGATTCCGTCTACAAGAATCGCGGTGTCGTCTGCGTAGGCATATATACTAGTGTTTGGGATACTCAAACTGCAGAGGTCATTTAAATAGATCTGAAATAGTGTCGGGGAAAGGATCCCCCCCTGGGGAACACCATAGGACACCAGAAACTCATCACTCAAGTAAGTATCAATTTTAATACATTGCCTACGATCTTTTAGGTAATCTTTAAAAATTTCTAGAGGCAATCCACGCACACCAATATTTTCCAGCTTCGCGATGAGTTTGGGAACAGAGACTGTGTCAAACGCCTTCGAAAGGTCCAAGAATATACCTAGGCATTTAGTTTTTTTATCTAGGTTTGAGGCAACTTGTTGCGTGAAATCTAGAACTGCATCTTCTGTAGATAGATTTGTCCGAAATCCGTATTGATTATTAGCAATAAGTTGGTGTCTGTCAAGAAATTTCCGTAGAGAGTTATTCAAAATTTTTTCAAGAAGTTTAGAGAGTGCAGGAAGGACCGATATCGGCCTGTAGTTATTAACACAGTCTCTGCTCCCTCCCTTGTGTATTGGATGAACCACCGCTTTTTTAAAAGCCTCCGGAAAGACACCCTCGCTCAGGCAACGATTAAAAAGGTAAGTAATTGGTGGAACCAGTACATGTCGACAGTTTTTCAGTATTAGTGATGATATGCCGTCCCATCCGACTGCACAATCTGAGCGTTGCTGTAGGATTAGGGACTCAACATCAGCTTCGTCTACTTCCAGGATGGTAAGAGAGTTTACAGGTGAGTTTTGGGTGTCCGTAGGTGAAAGTGAGGGACGGCTACCTGCCGGTGATGATGCAGTCTCATTCATTATTTTTGTAGCCAAGTTTTTTCCAATGTTTGCAAAAAATTGGCCTACCTCATTAATTGCAGATTGTGGGCTGTCTCGTATTGTGAGTAGCTCTACTGAGCTAAGTTTTGTTTTGTGGGTACTTGTTATTTGTTTAATGGTTTTCCATACAGTTTTGGGATTATCTTTGGTTTTTTCAAGTTGAACGGTTTCATAAGACATTTTTAGTTTTCTTAGTAAGTTGTTGCAGAAATTACGGTAACGTAAATAAGTAGTTTTCAGAATAATATTGTCTGGTGATTTTTTTGAGGTTATGTGCATTTTATCTCTATTTTTAATACATTTTAAAAGACCAGGGGTTATCCAGGGTTTAATAATTCTCTTATTTCTAGGGATTTTAACTTGTTTTAAATGAGTTGATATTATTGATTTTATTATGCTTATGAATCTATTTACTGCCGCATTTATGTTTTCGACCTCATATATTACTTTGAAATCCACATTTTCCAACCCGTGCACAATAGCTTGATGGTTGAGAGAAGTTTTTGTGTATAATTTATGTGAAGGATTCGCATTTTTCATACTCAAGAGTATTGGTTTGTGGTCCGTTACGTACGCCTCTAAAACTAGTGTAGTAGTAATTAGATTTGATTTTAAGAATATATGATCCAAACATTTCTCCTCTCTAGTGGGGAATAAGTGTGTTGGGATAAGACCATAGGATGCATTTAGTGCGAGATAGTCCAAGGATCGTTCATTCATATTATTTTGTTGTATGTCGATGTTTAGGTCGCCTACAAGAGCGATATTAGGGCATATAGATTTAATATTGTCGTAAGTGTTTATTAGACTGGTTGAGAAATTGTCAAAATTCTCCCTCGAATTTAATGATGGCGAGCGATAGATCGCTACCACAGACAGCCTTTTGTCTAAGTGACACACTAGACAATTTCCACCCGAAAAATCTGGTTCCCATACTGTAGTATGCAGGCTTGACTTAGTGTAAATAATTATTCCGTCATTTTGGTTACAGTTTGTATTTGTGTAATGTGACTCAAAACCGTCCAGTAGTGGTATATTGTTGACTTTACTGAGCCAACATTCGGTTAAAACAATAACATCAATATCTACATTTAACAAATTCAGCAGTACTTGAAGGTGCGGGAAATTTTTGTTTATACTACGGATGTTTATATGCAATAAATTTATATTATTTCCAGATGTATCTATATAATTAAGACATTCGTCTGGATTGCAAACAAAGGATTTTCCCTGGCTTATTTTGTCAAGATCGTTACTGATGTTAATTAAGTTAGCCATTAAGAAGAGAAAAATAATCAAAATAATTCCCTTTACCGGTGAGAGTACAGGTGGAGCTATAGTCTTGTTGATTTTTAAATAGAAAATAGATAAATAATAACAATGGGATTGGAGCCTTTAAGAGGTTGTACGTGTATGTGTGAGTGAGTATGGAAGTGTTTAAAATGTTTTTACAGAATGTGTTTTCATGTGTGTTTTTTTGTAAAATGTAGACGTAAGTGTATGTAACTAAGCAGATAACTAATTGTAAAAAAATTAAAGAAAATTTTGGTTTAAATGACAAAAGTATCATGCATTTTCCTAGTCACTTTGTCAGTTTAGGTACATTGGTTTCGAGGTCTTGCAGACATTTTTCTGAGAGGATAAGAATTTGCTTCTCACCAACTTGCTTGCGGAGGAAAATATTTCCGTTACTGATCCAGCAGAAGGTATATTGGTTATTCTTTGCAAATTGTCGCGCCGAGTAGAACAGTTTCTTCGAGCTGGCGGACAGACGCTCTTCGACATAGATGGCCTGGCGTTTGCCTGGGACACCAATCAATTCCGTGTTAAGTTTGTCATCCTTTGAAGTTTTAGTTTTGTTGTATGATCGGATAGCCATTAGTAGATTTTGTTTGGTATGTACCGTTGTGAATTCTGCTACGACAGGACGTGGTGTTTGGCTGGGTTTTCCGGGCTGACGATACACATCACGGATTTCGGAAGGAGATATTGGTGTTCCAACAAGTTGACTGATACTGCAGATGGTATTTGATAATTTGGCAGTAGTTTCATTTTCTAATTGTGGAATATTTCTTATTTCGACGGATGATGAGCGAGTCTTATACTGCAGATCTCTTATTTTATTTTCAAGTTGTTCTATGTAGCCTCTCTGTTCTTTTCTCTCTTTCTTTAACTCTTCGACTTCTTTTTTCATTTCTTCAAATTTCTGGTTAAAATGTTGCATTGACCTTTCAATTTCGGCATTTGTCTTTCGAATCTCGGTGTTCGACTTTTGGATATCGGCATTCTGCGCCTTAATCTCAGTTATAGGGAAGCAATTCCGATCTTACAAGCCCAGACTGCAAATGAGGTCGATCAAACGCAATCAATTGCCTATTAAGGCAAATTAACATTCAAAATTACAGGGATCTGTTTCCAAATCACGTCTAAATCATTCCGTTGGAATTGTATCTAACAGCTAACTTAGAAGGCCCCGTTTAATCAGTATGCCGTAAGGGCTGGCGGTGAGCTTGAGGCAATTATACTTAATGCATGGTTTTGGAAGTAAAAGTTATGGTGATGACGTACGTAAGGTAGGTATGTTTTCTACTTTCACCATAATTTCTAGGTATAGTCTATAATGTTTGATAAGAAATACATTATCTAAGAAGACCGAATTAAAACAGGCGTAAATCAGTACGTAGTTTAATCACTGCGTACTCCAGTATGTTTTGTATTTACATACAGTCAGGAAAACTAATTAATAAGCAAATTTACATCCTATGTCAATTTTCCGTGTTAAAGACATTTCACACAACTGTCATATTGACTATGACAGTTGTGGTTGTTTATACCAGTTTATACGGACAATTTCCCTGACTTTGCCTAGCTAGGTACTTAATATCTGTCAGTTTTGGAAATCAAATAAGGTAGTTTTTGTAAGATAATAAGACTATTTTTGTTATCCGCATAAACTATTCGAGAAAATAAATTGATAGTCTAAAATCGACAATATGATACCTCACACAAGGGTAAGCAAAATAGAGTTCTAGGGATTCGAATTCTGAAAAATAACCAAATAAATTCTTGCGCCGTCGATTTTGCTTTTCAAATATCAATTAGATATTATAATTAGGTGTATGTTCATGTGGGTCTCTATTTCAATTCGCAATATCCGGCATAACAGTTAGCTAATCTCCCGAGAGTATTACCCTGTTAAATTGACTGATTGGCTTGGTATACATATCTAATACGTATAGTTTTACACAGAGTTGCCGTTACGATGACGCAGTTTACGAAAGACTATTTTTCTTGTGTGTCTATAATGCCCTGCCTAAAAAACGAATATTGAAAATGACTGCAAACAGGTGTAATAAACAAGGAAATTTTGTTGTTACATATATTTACAAAACACAACCGTCAAGCTTTGACAGTTGTATGTAATGGTACATTGACGTAGTGTTACAACTATTTTTGGAGCAAGATGTACTATAACGCGGCTTTCGGTAGGAGTAACCTGGTGGACATCGTCAAGTATTGAAAAAGGGTCATGCCCCCTCCATGCGACTTGAGTGAGATAGTTTTCATGGTTTTCGAGGGTGCTTAAGTCAAAATGAAAGTCCAAGATGGCGACAACTCTATGAGAGCTTCTACTTACGAGAAAACTTATTCTAGATGACTCTGTATTAAAAACGTGTATAAAATTTACACACTCTCTCTTTCTCTCTCTGTCTCTTTCTTTATATATGAAGCGTGTGCGTGCTAGTATCGCGCGATCTTTTTGGGGGTCGCCGACCGCACTCTTCTTTGTCTCTGTTTTTTATGTAAGTAAGTACAGTCAGGGGAATTAACTGTTTATGATAGACACACTAAGAAGGAAAGAAAGTTAGAAAATAAAATTATCTGACCCAGGTTGAGGCAAACAGAACTGTTTCCCTGACTGTACGTAGGTACATACATTATATATATGTTGAAAATTCCAAAGTCGTGTTTATTTTATTATTTATGTAGTCGCCAGCACATCGGGTTATACAAAACTGTAAAATTTCTCCAAATGATGTTAAACCTTAAAATGTTGAAGGATATGTTCAAAATCGAATGAGAAAATTTTACAGTTTGTGGTAACTTGACCTGCTGCTGTAAAATACATAAAGATACGACTAAATTATAATTTTGAGTACAAAGATAACGCTCATTTCTTAAGAAATTCGCATAAGTTTTACAATTTCTGTGGTGTAATAAATATTTGTAGGTAATACTCCTGCAGATGTTGTAGCAGCCCGTTCTGTTCGGATGCTTTTGTATCCCTGGTGATTTGCATAATAATAACTTCGACATCGCATTGCTGATCACAGAATGTTGTTATTAGCGCACAATATATTGTTGGTTTCATTGTTCGTTCGTAATAACTTCATCACTTCTTACAACTTGCTAAAAGAGCGATGGCAGTATGATTTGGTAGTTCTACAACAAAATATATATTACGTTATTTTGACTGTAGCGGTATCTACGCCGCCACATGAGAACTACGTCACACTGACGTCACGCAAAATCCTGCATCGCGCAAGCAGAGTTTACCACGCAACTAGCATATGCCTGAAACACAGGTTTGAATAAACCTAGATCGGGTGGGTCGCTAATTTAAACAAATTCTGAACCATTATTAATTGCACCAGTATTAGAAATAGTTTAGATTTAGTTTATTAATAGGCAATTAGAATTGTATAGGATATTTACTACTGCATGGATAAATGTACACTTTTGTAAAAGTTTTTATTTTTATTATTAAATAAATTATAAATTATTCAATAAAAATGTTAATGTTATATATACAACCTCCCGACAACAATCGTCGGGCAGTTGCCCACCAGACACGACACACGTCTGGTCGGAGGATCCTCCCTTTTCTATGGAGGTATGAGTGAACTTTACACCCTGTTCCTCGTACCTCTATATGACTATTACCTAACTCCACCCAATATTGGCCAAAACCAATTGTTGATGAGGTTTAGATTTATACTCAACAATCATTGTCAAGGCAAGTTGACAATCATAATTGCACCGCACATGCTTTAAAATCGCTTGACACTTCGCTTGACATTTCTCTTTTTGTCAAATGCAGTTGGTAATTCCCGTAAACACGGATAATATAACAGTTCTTTTCAGCCGAATAGACCACACAAAAGTACAATAACTCAATTTCGACCAATTCCGCGACCTATTTATTACTGACAACTTTATCCCATCCACGAATTTCCTATACCTCCACATCAAAAGAAAGTGTCCCCCAATACATAAGAGATATAAGTCGAACACTCGAGAAGATAGCAGCCGTGCTCAATCTGCGGGCTGGGCCGTCGCCGATAGATTTGCATAATAACACCCCCGACCTCCATCGAAGTCGCATTGGGTACAAGTGATGAATGAACGGGGTTTATACGATTGATTTACCACGATTTACGATTAAAATGTTTTCGGGTTCGTAATTGAAGGAATTGTTTGGGAAGACAATTTGAGTTGAGTAGAAATAAATGTACTATGGAATTCGATTTACGTTATTATTTTAAATGTGAACGACTGAGGTCGGCGGGGTAGTTGCTTAACACGTATAAAATGGTGAATGATCGCAATGTCCTTCATTTTGACAGTTAAGCCACGCTATTTATGTTGTTGAGCAGATGAATTTTTCTAACCTATAAAACAGTGGATTTGAAATATTTTTCATATCGCTCGATTGTGGTTGAAAGTTCACTCAATAAGGGTGCTCGTCCTTTTTCCACGTAAAAGTTTTTTTTTCCGGGTCGAAATGTACATTCATGTCTTAAAACTTATGCGTTATGGAAATAGTTCAATTGTTAAAAAACACCAAAGAAACAACTTCCCTCAAAATAACATTTTCTCAACAAAAAGTATTATATTATATTTTCAATTAAATACAACAACAAAAACCTTTGTATTACATTGCTTAACAGTTTTATTTATAAAATATAACAACAGTAATTTCCTAAAAAGAAAAATGTCGCCATAATTAAAAGTAAGGATTTTAGGTTAGGCAGTGTCGGAAACGTTAATTTAATCTGGAATATTAAAAGGTGGGCACGAACCGTAGGCTCCAGATTTTAAATAGGCCTCTCCTTAAGTACCTGGCGAGGGGAATGGCCCTTCATTGTTCGTAGCCGATGGGCTAATAAATTGACACTACTTGAGAGATGAGATCAACGTTTAAAAGGTTCCCGTTTGGAAATAACAAGTTGGTTTGTGTCTGTGTGTTATTTAAGATGAAAGTCATAGGATTTTAAGTTGCTGTACAATATAAATCGGAACGATATTATGGTCTGAACACCAGATTGCAAGTATCGACAATATGAGTTGAATTGATACATACACGCACATACACATACTCACATGCACACACTCACATGCACACACTCACACACACTATTTTAGGATATAACTTTAAGTTTCTTTCTCTTTTTTTTTGTTATAGTTCAAGTCTTCTTGTTTAGTTTGAAATTTTACTTGTATTTTTTTTTTAATTTCATTTGTTTTTGTTTTTTTTTGTACATCACTTTTACCATTTAATTTTCATAATTTGTCATTGAAGAGCGGGATCTCCTAGCACAGGTGGCTTTTACTTTAAAGGAGGTCCCTTTGCAAGATTTACCGTAAAAGTTGTACTACAAGTTTCTGCAATAAACTTTGTATTTGTTTATTTAAGATTGCACCTACATTATATTTTTACCCAATAACTTAACTCTTCATGTTGGTTTGATCTTTAAACAGAATACATAAAAATTTTCAAGTCAACCCTCTTTAAATCACAGGTTATTTCAGTTCAATCTTCCTCGATAAAGAAAATTTAATTTGACGATTATCAAAGGTAAGTTACTGTTAACAAGTTGCGGTTATGTTTGGTACATACCGTACCGTACCTATAGCACAAACTGTGCAGATTTCCTTTACCTTTTCTAGAGTAGGGAAAACTCTACGAAGCTATGTTTATATTATAATTTGCACGTGTCTACGAGCACGAGTTAAAGAATCCAGTGGACTCACACGCGTGCAGAAAGTTCCATAACATTTTTTTGTTTGCTTTAAAATTCTGCTTTCCCCATAATGTTTATTTATAACTTTAAAATACTATAAATACATACAAACTGTGGTAGAGGTTGATGTAGATGCCTGTTTTAAGCATTTGGGTAGGTATTTAATCATTTATATTTTGAGCATGCTTCCGATTGTTTTAATTATTTATTTAATATTTTAGTTTGCCACTTACTGTGACAGGACACCAATATATTTTTCCAATTAGTGACACACTATAACTAGTGTACACAAATAAAATTGGATTTGATAATTAATTATTTCTTATATATTCAATAGAGACTTGTAACAGTCAGAAATACGGCTTTAGGTTTATTCATATTGTTCATATTTATATAAATGTATGACAATATGATTGTCAACCCTTCATCCCATTTGTCAGACGACCTAAACAGCTACACTTTAATACTACACAATACTTATAGATTGTGATTCTCATAATAAAAGCTTTAACTTTATTATCAGAAATTTTATTATTGATAAATGATTTTATTTCTGTAAGTAGGTTTGTACAAACACTTTTACACGTCAATCATATTTTAAAAACTAGATGAGGTCGGCTTTTCCTATCTGACTACTCTGAGAAGAAAGGCCGAAACAAACTCAGAGGTCACAGTCTCTTTTAAAGTCCAGACATAATCTTGGTCAGATCATGTGAAGACCATGTAGATTGGTGTCTGTAACGGTCTTTTGAGGAAAATCCATACAGATTGAGCGGACCTGTCCAGTCAGTGCACGCATTTGTCAGTAATCGTGCCGCTCAACTCAGAACTTAAGAAGCACAACGATTCGACGAACGATACCAAAGAAAGGACATTTGGGTATGCCGCATAAATTACTCAAGCTGCCAGATCGTGAAACTAACTAAGAAAACAAAACAAATTAGATGTTCAATTCCCGTTATATGTAGGAATTGAATTCGCACGACAAGGAATCTGCATGTTTATTGATGGTGCAGTGTTTCAAGTTCAAAGAGATTTGTTTTCTGGATTGATGTGGGATTCATTGATTTGAATATGTGCTTTTGTTTTTTTCACTGCTACAGTTGAGTTTTTTTTACTTTGTCGTTGGTTTAGTGGTCGCAAGCTGCTGCTGAGCATGAAGTACAGGGTTCGATTACCAGGTCAGCAAAGTGTTTTGGGCCTTTTCCATAAAGAATTTCTTAGTAGCAGCCCGGAGTTTGGATTTGTGCCGGTTAAATGATAAATAAATGATAAATGATAAATAAATGATAAATGATAAATAAATGATAAATGATAAATAAATGATAAATGATAAATAAATGATAAATGATTTTATTTCTGTAAGTAGGTTTGTTACAAACACTTTTACACGTCAATCCTATTTTTAAAACTAGATGAGGTCGGCGTTTCATAACTGACGACTCTGAGAAGAAAGGCCGAAACAAACTCAGTTGATGGCGATAGGCTCGCGCCCTATTACATGGGGCTTAAACATAATGTAACTGGTGAAATGTGTGTGTACTAAGGTACACCTCTGCCTACCCGTGATGTTATGTTGACTAAAATAATGCTATAAAGAGAAAACATTTTTTTTTTTTTTTGTTACCCTTTCACGCTATACAGCTAAACGGGTTTCGATGAAATGTGACATATGGGTAGACCATGACTTGGATTAGGACATAGCATGGTTTTCATCCCGGTATTCATTCCAAGGGTGAAACCGCGGGTTGGTCGCAGCTAGTGTTTTTATAGAGGAGATCGCCCAAGATTGGGCCCAGTGTGTTACAGAAAAAAAAGGTGTGGAAAAAATACTTTATTTTATGATAAACCAAAATCATTAAAAATAATTTTAATTTACAGTTGCTAAAAAAAAAAAATCTTTTTTTAAACGTTTGTGTTTTTTGTTGAGATCATGCGTTTCGTCGTGAAATGGCTAAAAAGGCAATGAATCAAGTCTCTAAACAAATGTCAGTGTTAAAATAAAAATGACATGAGATGGAAAAAGCGTTCTTTCCGTAGACAGAGAAACTAATAGACGAAGGGACCCTGTAACCGCAGTCGAGACAGAGATAATATGTCAATGTGTGCGTATAATGTTGCCATAGTAACTGCATTCCCCTGTTTTTGGAGTGTTATTAGATGAAGTAGGGTAAATTATTTTCAGGATTTAATTGAAACGAAAGGAGTTTTTTTAATAAAGATTTATTATACTACTTAAATGATAAATGATTTTATTTCTGTAAGTAGGTTTGAACAAACACTTTTACACGTCAATCATATCTTTTTTTAAACTAGATGAGGTCGGCGTTTCCTACTCTGAGAAGAAATGCTGAAACAAACTCAGAGGTCACATCTCTTTTAAAGTCCAGACAAAATCTTGGTCAGATCATGTGAATGCTATGTAGATCGGTGTCTGCAATGGTCTTTTGAGGAAAGAACCACACAGATTGAGTGGACCTGTCCAGTCAGTGCACGCATTTGTCAGTAACCGTGCAGCTCAACTCAGAACTTAAGGAGCTCAACGATTCGACGAACAATACCAAAGAAAGGACATTTTGGTAGGCCGCATCAGCTACTCAAACTGCCAGAACATGATTAAAACTGGAACAAAAACACACATAGTCCTCACATTCACAATAATTTAAAATAATATAATACTTTGTACAGTAAATATTAGTGTCATTGTATATGTAAATAAGTATAGATACTTATAGCAAAGATTAAAAGTAAAAAGAATGTCAAAAGAAGATTCAAGAAAAATGTCAAATATATTGTCAATAGAAGAATACCTTGATGGAATTTTCTGGGTCTTGTGATAATGACACTGAAGCTGACTTTGATATGGTTGAGTTATCACTTTCAACAACTTGTATCTGCAAGGTAAATCATAAAGTTATGAATTATATTTAAAAAAAACACTATATTATTTTATTTTAATAAATTCTTACCGCAATTGGTACTGCATTAGAATGCAGAACTGTTTTCTTTTTCTTTTTTAGTAGTACATTTTCTGGGAAATGATTGCTACATATTATTTTACAATATTTTGTGGGAATCCAATCTTTTCTTCCAGTTGCTTCGATCCATTTTATACGTTGGTCTGGATCGTCTGGGAAACTAACGGTAAACTTAGCTATATTATTAATACTCACAGGTACTGACTGAACGTCATTCCATAACGATAGATGTGTCATTCTTATTTGATCAGAAATAGGAGAAAAAATAAATTAAATTAACATATTTATAAATAACGAAGCTTCCCCTAAAAGATACTATGCTATTATTTGATCCAATATTTTTTGTTTTTATTACATTGTAGAGCCAATATTTTTTATCGTGACTCGGGGCATTTTTGAGCTGACGCTGGCAACACTTACATGATATAATTTATTGGTTATGAATGTTAAAAACTCGACAAAATCCTATTATCTTCAGTTTTAATGAGACATATCGTTCCGTCATGCTATGGCATAAATAATCATCATTTAAGAAACTATAATTAGGTCACTGACCTCTATTAGAATACGCTGGACTGGCTATCGCTATCAATTTCATGTGCCTATTTGAAAATCGCCATTTTGGCGCTGACGGCAGCAGTGTGGGGGAATGGAACTAATACTAGTGATGTATAACAAAACGTTTGTTATCGATAAAAACTTTTCTGATATCGACCACAATGATAGAAATATTACCAACGCTATTGTTACAGATTTCCTATAAATTAAATTGGTTTAGGTAATTATTAACATGTAACATTCGTGTTGTCTTTTAAACGTAATATGTTTTTAAAAACGTGAAATACGTTTTATACGCTTGATTGCGTCGATCACGAAACCTTGCTCTTGAAACTTGAGCATTATGGACTTGGAATACTTGCGCTCAGTCTAGTAAAATCTTATTTAAAGGATAGGCAGCAGCAAGTTCAAATAAATGGTGTCAATTCACTTAGTTTAAAAGTAGAAATGGGAGTTCCACAAGGCTCGATATTGGGTCCTTTCCTCTTTTTAGTGTATATTAATGATCTACTCCATTTATTAAAAAATCAACCACAAATGGTGTTATTTGCTGACGATACTTCTTTAATTTTTAAGGTAGAAAGAAGTGCTACAAATTTTGACGACGTTAATAACGCCCTAATGCAGGTCCATAATTGGTTCACTGCTAATAATTTAGTATTAAATGGGAAAAAAACTAAGTGTATACGATTTTCTTTACCTAATGTCAAAAGTAGTGATTGTGAGATAGTATTGAATCAAGAGAAACTAGAATTCGTCGATAAAACTGTTTTCCTGGGGATCACGCTCGACTCGAGGCTTCAATGGGGTTCTCATTTAACATCTCTGGCGGGACGGCTAAGTTCAGCAGCATATGCTGTCAGAAAAATCCGTCAATTTACCGATGTAGATACCGCGAGGTTAGTCTATTTTAGTTACTTTCATAGTATCATGTCTTACGGTATTTTACTTTGGGGACGGGCTGCAGACGTCGATTCTATTTTTATTCTGCAGAAAAGAGCCATCAGAGCCATATATAATCTCCGCAGGCGCGATTCTCTAAGGGAACTGTTTAAGGTTATTAAGATCTTGACGGTACCTTGTCAATATATCTATGAAAACATCATGTACGTAAGAAAAAATGTACATCTTTTTACTAAAAGAGGTGATAGACATAATTATAGTACCAGAAATAGGGACCTATTAGTTCAACCAGGTTTCAGACTGGCTAAAGTGGACTCATCTTTCATGGGGTACTGTTTAAAATGTTACAATAAAATACCTCCCCACATACTTCAACTGAATGAGACGAAATTCAAAGTTTGTATAAAACGCACACTATGCAGCCAGGCATATTATAAGTTGGGGGATTATATCGCTGATAAAAATGCCTGGCTCAATGCTGGTCCTGCTCCACAACCACAACTAATTGATTAACATTTGAAAATACTGTTGGAGCTGCTGAAGATTGTAAGACTACCTTTGCTTTGTATAAACTCAATCTCCTTTGTATTATATAATTGCATAGGACAAGTGTGAGTACTATGTACTATCGAGCTACCATTTACCGGGTAATGTCTTTCATTGACTTGAATGTGTCCTGGCGGCTGATAGATGTCATGCTCACTCAAATGTCTCGCTGACGGTGGCGCGTGTTGTTGGATCATTTAGCTCCCTTCAAAATGGTTGAGCTGAATGGTGCTGATCCATGCGTCATGTTCGTGAACGGGCGCTGTCAGTTGGGACTGGTCATCTCTTAGCCACCACGGCTTATTTTTAATTATTTTATTATGGATTGTTTTGTTTGAATTTATATTTGCTGTACACTGGACACTCAATGTGTACGTCTTATTTACATCGTTCTCACATACAATTATACCTATATACAAGATTAATGATGTAACTAATATTTATGTAACAATATAATTTAAAAGAGTGTCCATGGAGTTTCTTGCCCGTTCTTCTCCATAGGTACCTACTACGCTTTGGAATGGGCAACTAGCTTCATATTTCTGACTGACCGACCACTTGACAATTCAAAAGTGCCTGTAAATGGTTTAATTGAAATAAATGCTTTGAGTTTGAGTTTGAGTTTGAGATAACATATGTTAAGATTTACTAAAATTGTAGAATTGATTTAAAACAATATAGGCATATATTTTGTTAAATGTTACTAAAACACAGATAAAAAGACATGTCTGCACTAGTTGAATACCTAACTAAACTAATGAACTATAGATAGTCGTAATAAGCAGATATTTTACGTAGAAAACATAACTTGAAATAGCAGTATCTAGTACTGTTTAAGGACTGTAATAATAAGTATCACATGTCCGGTTGACCCCTTCCTTCCTTGTTCTCCTTAATCGGATAACAGTTCACTATAGGATCAATAAATAATAAAATTCTGTAAAATAGTAAATTACTACGATAGAAATCGTAATTAATAAGATAATCCCTTCCTATAAAGAGTGCACAATAAGATATTATTACTTGTCAGATACCGCATGTTGCCATGTGATAAGAGACACAATAACTGTCTATTAGGTCTGTAATTACGGTAATTAACTTGTAACAACTTAATTACCGCAGGGGAGGGGGACAGGGAAATAAAAAAAGCATTCTCAAATCACATATTTTATTAAATTAAAAATTACTGTCGAGCCATTTTTTCAACGTAGTCCGTGACTGATGTTTTAAGAAACAGGTTTCCGTGAAGTGTTTAGAACACAGATAATGATACATTGTCGGAGTCCAGTTGACAACCTTCATATTTTTAACCAAAGTTTGAGAGTGTAATCGGAGGGGAACCTGTAATTAAAGGAAACATTATAGTAGGTATGGGTAAAAAATTATATACATATATCTATAATTATATAGAACACTTATGAGAATTATGAATCATAAGTGTTAAATTATTTGTTATTGACTGTAATAATAATAAACCTTGAAGTGTTTTGTTATTATTAGAGATCATTATAATGTGCGTATCATTATTTTAACAATGATGAGCATGACTTTTGTTTTACATCATAATATTACGAAAGTATCGATATGAATTTTGACATCCCTAACAAAAGTTATTGATTATAAAAATGTTCGTAAAATCCCGTAAACTCGAATAGTTTACATTTATTATTGTAAGAATACACTGTTTTAAGCGGTTTTCTAATAAGTATTTATGTTTTAGATTCACTTACTTGTGAAAACTGACACCACTGCCCTTTTCGTATCGTGTTTTACAATATACGCACGATTTCATGTTGGACGAACAATACAAGCTATGATACAATCACTGTCACTATTATAACACTTTAATTTATATCACAATCACAGTAAACACTTTAGAAAACTTTTTATTCCGCAGAGACACTTAGCATAAAATCAACAAACAACGGCCATTTGCAATCTTATTAGTTCTCAGAACTCTCACGTCTGTCACTGGGGGCGCTTTGAATCGGCACAGCAAATAGCTGTCATTTTGTATGGGATAGCCAGTCCAGCGTATTTTAATAGAGGTCAGTGAATTAGGTACAAAACCGTCGTACTTACGCGTGAAAAGACACACCGGCAATTTTCTTCTCACTATCGCTTTTACATGAAATAACACGACAACGCACCATTGTATAATCGTCGATGTGAAATACGGATAATTTCTCTGTCTTCTCACTGGATTAAAATCGTTTTTTATCACAAAAATAAGCAAAATTTTAACACCAAACACAATGACGGCACGAAGTGTCAAAGTTTGTTTCGCAATTTGAATTGCTAACCTTGAAAAAACAGGTTACACGGTAAGAGACAAAAAAAATTATAGTCGTATCTCTGTCTAAAACATTCATAGCGTAATTTTCACTCTCTTTCTTGTGTAAGCGAGAAAGGAATAGTCACTGCGTCTATTAGTTTCTCTGTCTACGGTTCTCTCATTCGTAAACACAGAGCGAATGTGAATGTGTTGTCTTGCGTTATTCGTGTTTATGGTACCTTTGGTACTACCTACAGAATGTTCCATTTATTTATTTAAAACTAATTAATTTCCACATTATAGTTTACCTGGGAATCATATACCTATCTACCCAATAAAAACCATGTATACATACGAAATGGCATGTGAGATTATTTGGATGAATAAATAGATAGAATACCTTATATAAATCTTAAAATATTTTTACAGAATCCATAACTATATTTTGTTTGCTACCAGGTTGATTTTTATTAATTTGACATCTGATTAGTGTCTTCACTGCAATTGAAAACACGTTTGAAAAAAATTGTTTTTCTATTTGCTTCAATAAGTATCCTCTGTATATCATGCACTTTGTTACGTCGGTTTATTTTATACAACGGAAACCTATCTCAAGAGTTTACTTTTAGTCTTCAGATGACTAAAAGTAAACTCTTGAGATAGGTTTCCATTACCAGATTGATAATTGCAAAATATAATATAGTTAAATAACACAATCTCTAATATAATCTAACCTACGATTCGACCCCATATATCTTGATTATGCAATTGTCAATCAAACTGAAACTAAAGCAGCTTAAAGCTTTTATTATAATCTAACAAATGGCGCTAATTTGGAACTTGTAACGGTTAATCAAATTGTGGGCCCCACTAAGTTTGGTCGTTGGCGATGTCCTTTGTCACGCAAACACTGAATTCGTAGCGTTTGTGTTATTTTTTGTTGAAGGCTCGTTACGTTTTCATAGCGTTTATTTTGTGCCGGACGGGCGTGATCGCTGGGTTCCAGGGTGAGGGAGGTTGTAATACCCAACCAGGGCTATCCCGGTATGAGGTCGGGCGTCTCCCAATCCACAGCGGCGCTGACGTCCTACACCTATAAGTTCCAGGTATTTTCAAGATTCCCGACTGTGGCTTCGTACTGATGTCTTCGTGTTCCGGGGTACTTACTCATATGAAAGGGGTTGAAAAATAATAACACCAAGTTGAAAGTTCTTTAAGTGTTCAGGGAGCGATTCGGGTCCTTTTGAGGGGTTCACTTGATGACGTATTTTGAGCCGTAAAGTTCCTTGCTGATGACTACGAAATTAGCGGTCGTGACGCGCCCGCTTAAGTGGCTCGAATCTTTACCGTAACGAGGACCGCGAATTTCTCCCTGATTTTACGTTTATTTTTATTACGTTTACAAGCATCCTTACAGTTAAACCTCCCTAGTTAGGCACCCTATCCAGACATGTCATATATAACCGGATTCCTTGCGTAATCCCCTATCTATTGACACTACAGGAGCGACTGTGTGTCTTTCAGCTGAAAAGTTATTTCATTACAAAGGGGAAAACGGGTGAAAAATTACTATTATCCAGTCTGTCAGGTGGATTTCCTGTGAAATCCCTGAACCGATATTCAATTTCTGAACGGGTACCTAAAGTAGGTCTATCGAACTAAAGAAATCTAGTATTTTCATAGTTACATCTAGATTTTTCAGGGCGTGAAGCGCCTCTGAAGACTGTAAGAAAAAACGTACTATTTTGCCCCTGCTCCCAACCTGTGCTCATCAAAAAGGTGGACTTCCCATTTGACCACAGGTCCAAAAATTACATCCAGGGCTAGGTCTCGGTCCAGGCTACCTGGACGTACCAAAAAACTATAGGGAAACTATATACGTCCCACCCTTTTGATGCTCACAAGGTTGCGACCAGTGGGTTAAATGAAAAACGACTCAATTTCATCTTTAATAGCTTTCTAGTACATACAATATGATGTCTAGGCTAGAACTATACCTATTCTATTTTATTATGCTATAAAATACAACATTTAAAAGGTTTTACTACCAATTATTCACTAAGAACGTTTCAGAACTTAAGACCCTATCTGGGTACATGGGCGCAAGTAGTGGTACGTCCGCTGTCTATTAAGTTTTAAAACATTCTTAGCAGTAAATTACTATTATTTGAACAAAATTACGTATGGCGATGTTCCGACACGTACATACATTCTATTTAAGAAATTAGGGAATAAAT
Source organism: Brachylomia viminalis (assembly GCA_937001585.2). Taxonomy (NCBI): domain Eukaryota; kingdom Metazoa; phylum Arthropoda; class Insecta; order Lepidoptera; family Noctuidae; genus Brachylomia; species Brachylomia viminalis. The sequence continues at coordinate 2,212,917 of OW443302.2, read as the reverse complement.
AAACTAAGAAATTTGATCTTGAAAGAAGAACGGCAGTGTCAGTGTCGCTATATTTGAGAAACGAGCCTAAACTAAATTATATGCATTTTATAGATCAAGTTCAGTAGTTTATTTTCCTGATTAAAGTTTTTTTTTATTATGTGGGAAAAGAGAAAAAAAATGTAAATAGATATTTTTGTTAAATCAGAAGTAAAAGTAGCAATTACTAAACGTAAAATAGCGTTGTTGAAGTAGTCATTGCCATTTTCAGTAGAATAATACATATTAGTAGAATGTGATTGTTGGCTGGATGGTTAAAAACTAAAAATCGTTTTATAATAACATTAAGAACACATTTTTTTATATTTTATATTATTTGAAATGAATGAGATTGCAATATTCCAATCTTAACTGTAAACCGTATTCTTAATAAAGAAAACATAACATAATCGTTAGTTTTTACAGTTAATACCTGGCAACATTGAACAATGTATTTCTGACAAGTGACAACTGTCATCAGTGATCTGTCACAGTCGTCGTAACTCGTATGTAGGTACCTATCTTCCGATTTGTTTGGCGTCTGTTACCTATTTGTTTACTTTCCAACTCATTATGGTTTACTTGCATTGTTTATTCCGCGTTCAGTTGAGCCCAGTATTATAAGGTGCTCTGTGAGTTGAGCTTTCGAGTTCCTGCGTGTTGAGTACTTGTGATAGAGAACACTTTTTTTGAGACAGGACTCTATTTGTTATTATAAACATGTCTCGTTCTAACGTTCGGTGTATTAACTGCGAACTTCGGTTGACGAGACCACGACATCGTCTTTCAAACGAAAACGAAGACCTTGTTAATGTTATAAGCCGGAGTAATGTTATTAGTAAAAACTCGTATATAGCCAATCATTTATATGGCAGACCTGATCTCCCACTGGAAAGACAAAATACAATTGTTATCTGTGATGGCACCTATGTTTATGCCCAAAAAAGCTCAAATTATTTATTTCAAAAAGAGACTTATTCCCTGCATAAGTATCGAAATCTCATAAAGCTATTCATGATTGTATGTTGCAATGGATACATCCTGGATGTTGCAGGGCCATATTCTGCCACTACTAACGATGCGTCGATAATGATAGGTTTGATAAATAAAGACAGTTTTTTGGATTTTTTTAGAGAAGACGATGTGTTTATTCTCGATAGAGGCTTCCGAGATAGTGTAGACGCTATACATCAGCGTGGCTTCCTCGCCCATCTACCAGAAACCCTGTCACCAGGGCAGTTTCAATGAACTACACTGGAAGGCAACAGGTCGCGCTGTACGACAATAAATAGATGGGTTGTGGAAGCCGTTAATGGCAGAATCAAAAGAGACTTTAAAATATTCAGACATGAATATTTTAATCGTGCTTGCCCTCACATGATGAAATACTTCTCCATTGCAGCAGCACTGCATAATGCATTTGCCACAATGTTTGTGGATCCAAGTAATGCGGAACAAATAGTCAATATTATAAATGAAAGGCTTTTCGCAGACAACACATTAGCAGAAATAGTACAAGAAGAGAATTTGAGTAGAAGAAACTCTATGTTTATAATGATAACGAGTGCAAATATTGTGTTCCCTAACCTGTCTATAGAAGAATTGGTCCTCTTTGCTTGTGGCACTTACCAAATCCGACAAGCTAGGTCTTATATAGGTGAACAGTTGCGTTTCCATGGCCTTTACACAATAGAGGTTTGCAGAGAGGACCATGTCAATTTAAGCAGGTTAGGGGGAGTAAGCTCTTATTTGATTCGAGCAAAAGTAAAGTCCCGGCATGTGTCACGAAAAACTTACTATGTTTTTATAACAATAGATGGGCAACAAGTGGGTAGGAATGCCATCACCGGATATTGTTGCAATTGCATTATTGGTTTGCGCACTGTGGGATGTTGCTCTCACGTAATGAGCATAGTGTGGTACCTGGGTTATGCGCGTCACCAGGATAATATACTCCACCTGCACAATTTCTTGACCAAGTTTTACTCAGGATAGATACATGACTGATAAGTAATAAATAGGTGCCTATTTTAAATATTTGGAAAAGTGTGTAGTTTCATTTCATATTATAACATCCTTTATTATCTACCTACCTACCTTTTTGCTGGACCTAGGCTTCTCCTAAAGCTTGGGAATGCCAAGCTTACATATACATACATATATAATATACAGAGATGGCAAACAAGTGTAGGTACGGTTCGCATGATGTTCCAGCAACATCAATAGGCATACCTAACCTTTTGGTGTAGGTTACATGTACATCCTATCCGTTTCGCCTCAAAGGAAAAACGCTATTATACTTATGACATGTACCTACGTTTTATTCTTAAATGAAATAATCTGCTCATTAATACACATTTCACAACACACATAACCTCACCTACATGGTAAATCTTTGAAACGATTTTCTGTCAAAATCCCATTACAAAAAAATATGCTATGATTACACTTTATGTTAGTAGGCCTTAGATCTATCTCTTTCGGGTGTTTTTACTAATGCACGCGAAGTATAAAGGCGACACTCAAAGTACATGGGGTTTTGCCAATCTTCTTTGATTTGATTTGATTTTTACTATAACATTAACAAATCTGAGTATGGTGACGCTCCGTCGCGAACATCTCTCCCGCCGTGCATTGCAGTGTCGACTCGTAGCGACGTCGGCGCGGCGCTGCATCACGCCGGTGAGCGACGACCGTAGTCACGACGCTCGCCGTCGCGACGCCCGCCGCCTCGACGCCTGCGTTACTTCGGTAGTGGGACGAGCTTCTTCACCGGACGCTTCAAAGTGCCGCCAGCAGTGCGCACCTCAGCGGTCCGGACTTCACCGTCGGCCCCGGGGAACACGGCGACTATGCGGCCTCGCGGCCATGTGTTGCGAGGCAGCTGGCCGTCTGCGATGAGGATAGGGTCCCCCACCTGCAGACCGGGCCCGCGGCTGTGAGGCTCCCGCCGGTTTTGGAGCTCTGGCAGGTACTCTCTGACCCAGCGGCGCCAGAACATGTCGGCGAGTATTTGTGATCGCCGCCACAGTTTCCTGCTGTCTATGTCTTGATCGGTGAACACGCCGGGTGATGGTAGTCTAGCCGACCCACCGAGTAGGAAGTGATTCGGTGTGATCGACTCGTCGTCGTCGCCGTCCACGGAGACATGTGTCAATGGTCGACTGTTTACTGTGTACTCTGCCTCACACAACAGTGTGGACAACACTTCTTCATGCGGGTGTTTCTCCGTGAATACAGTGTATAGGGCGGACTTCACGCAGCGAACAAGGCGCTCCCAGGCGCTTCCCATGAATGGCGCCGATGGTGTTATGAAGCGCCACACGATGCTTCGGCGACTGGCCTCCTCTCGGAAGGTGTCCCGAAGCTCCTTGTCGGCACCGTGCATGTTGGTCCCGTTGTCGGAGTGGATCTCAGTGGGGCAGCCTCGTCGAGCTGCGAAGCGGCGCAGCGCCAGGATGGCGGAGTCTGCGCTGAGGCTGGCGGCGATCTCGAGGTGGACGGCCCTGGTTGTCAGGCATGTGAACAGAGCTACGTACCTCTTTTGGTGCTGACGACCAACAGTGACGGACAGTGGGCCGAAATAGTCTAGCCCGGTGTATGTAAACGGCCTCTGGTGATGTGCGAGACGCGTCTTCGGATGGTCGCCGGTCGCAGGCACGGGAGGTTGCGCCTTGCGAATGCGACACTGCAGACATCTCGCCAGCACCCTCTTGGTCGTTGGTCGCATCTTAACGACCCAATAATGCTGCCGTACTTCGTTGATCGTGAGTTCCGTCCCACTGTGTTGTAAACTGCGGTGTGTCCAATCTATGTATAGCTGTGTTATGTGATGGTCGCCGTGTAATATCGGCGGTCGCTTCACATCGTCGGCCACTTCGCTGGTCGCGGATATACGACTCCTCAGCCGTATGACGTTGTCTATGATTTCTATTTGCAGCGGCCTCAGGCGACTGTCTTTCTCCAACGTCTTCTCTTCTTGCAGTCTCGCTATTTCCTGAGCGAACGACTGCTGCTGTACGACCTGTACGAGTATCTTCTCTGCTTCTTGAAGAAAACCCGCTTCTATGGTTTGTCTATTGGGTTGATTTTCCGACGTTTTCTTTGCCGGCTTCGGAAGGCAAGGCGCCGCCATCTTCTGTTTCCGCCAGTCGGGATCCTTTTCGGCGTTCTTCCTGGTCCTTTTGTAGAACGTTTTCTCTCTATGTCCCCGACATAGAGATATAAATCTTAGAACGCTCGCTGTAGCTCGAAGCAGTCGCTCCCAACGGGAGAATCTTGACGGATCCGGGATGGCTTCTGTCAACATGCGATTTTCATGCTTTTGGACGGCGGTAAGGGTCCTTTCCTCCCCTGTGTCCTCTGTGGTCGGAGGTTTTTCGGTTGGCCATGACGACGGTTCTTCGTACAGCAAGCTGGGGCCACAATACCACGCGTGATGCGTGTCGAAATTGTGTGGCACGTCTCGAGTAGCGATGTCAGCTATGTTCATCTTCGTCGGTATCCATCGCCAGTCTTCGACTTTGCTGTTCTCTTCTATGGCGGCTATTCGATGAGCGACAAAGGGTTTGTATACTCGAGCTCCTTTCTTTATCCACGTCAGGACGGTCTTGCTGTCTGACCAATATGTCACCGATGCAGGCTTGATGTCGTGTTCGCGTATCACGGCTGTGGCCACGCGGGTTCCCATCACCGCGGCCTGTAGCTCGAGGCGTGGAATTGACTGTAGCTTCAGTGGTGCCACCTTCGCCTTTGCCATGACGAGGCTGACATGCTGCTTGCCTTCTGCTGTTGTGGCCCGCCACTACACCGCTGCTGCGTATGCCATCTCGCTCGCGTCGGTGAAAACGTGAATCTGAACTTCTGTTGCTTCGCTGTACCCCGGATAGCACCTTGGTATGCTGACATTCTTGAGCTGTCGTAGGTGCTGTATCCAGCTTCTCCACTGTGTGGCCAGGTCCTCGTCCAACTCTTGGTCCCAGTCGACTCTTCGTTTCCAGGACTCCTGCAGTATCTGCTTAGCTCGAATTGTTACCGGTGAGGCTAGTCCGAGTGGGTCGTATAATGACATCACTATTTTCAGTGCCTCCCTCTTAGTCGGCACCTCCTTGTCCAAGACACCTTTTGGTAGACGCGCCAGCGTTAGGTTGAAGCCCAGCGCATCTTCACTCGGCATCCATATCAGGCCGAGTATCTTCTCAGTGTCATCTGTTTTCCCGATACTGACGACTTCAGTTCGGGCCTGTGTCGGGTCTATGTTTTCAATTACTCGCGCGCTATTTGACACCCATTTTCTGAGCTCGAACTTCGCCTGCAGGTGTATGTTCTTCACCGTAGTTGCGATGCGCGTGGCCTCTTCTTCCGACCTATAGCTATCGAGGTAATCATCCATGTAATGATTACGTATTATGGCTTCCACTGCTTCTGGATGCTCATCTATGTGCCTCTTCGCGTTCCAATTCTTCGCGAAAATGGCTGTGCACGGCGAACTTGCCGCACCGAAAATGATGGACTTCATGCGATATTCATCAGGCGCTCCTTCCCTTCTATTGCCTCTCCATAAATATCGGAGGGCGTCTCTGTCTTGAGCTCGTACTTTCACCTGCATAAACATTTCCGCTATGTCTCCGGAAATGGCTATGCGGTGTCGGCGGAAACGCATCATGACGCCGGGCAGCGACTGTAGCAAGTCCGGTCCCGTGAGAAGGAAGTCATTCAGTGACAGTCCTCTCGATTTCGCTGCAGCGTCATGAACTATTCTGAGCTTGTCTGGCTTCATGGGGTTGAACACGTCGAAATGGGGTAGGTACCACGTCCTTCCAGGTGTGCTCGCTTTGGGCGCCTTCTCTGCATATCCCTTCTGTGTGAGGGAGTCCATCTGTTCCACGTATCTGTCTCGAAGAGCAGGGTTGCTGTCGAGCTTCTTTTCTATTGAGACGAGCCTCTTGAGTGCTGTCCCGTAGCTATCTGGCATTTCACTATTTTCATTCTTCCACAGCATCGCTGTTTCTATGTGACCATCTTCTAACTGTTGAGTGTGACGACTCAAAATGTCTTCTGCCTTCTTCTCCGGATCTGAGTCTGGTCGCCTCGGATTAATAACCAGCGACTCCAGTGCGAAGAATTCACGAAGCTGCTCGTCAAGATCTTCATCGTTGGACGTAAGTCGGTTGACGTAGTGCACCTGCTGACCCAGTATTCTTGTGTGCGCGCCGTGTAATGTCCAGCCCATCGTTGTAAGTGAAGCGACGGGTTGGTGCTTCGGTCCTCTGCGGATCTCACTGGCCAATAATAGGTGCCAGTTATCTTGACCAATGAGGATCTTCGGTGCGCCTGTGTCGTAAATCAGCTGATGTCTTAGGTCGTCCAGGTGTTTGAAGTTTGCTACGTCCTCTTCGCTTACTGTCTGTGTTGACAGGTTGAGCTTCAGTATGGTGCGCGCTCTGAACGGCACCTTACTCTTGAACGAGCTCGCCAGAGTGATCGTGATCCTTCTTGAACAAGGAGTGTCGATCATGGTGTCACCTATCGCACCTATCTTCAGAGGGTCGATAGGGCCCTCTGCCCCGACTTGCTTCGCTATATCTTCGTCGATTAGGGAAACGGTTGATCCGTCGTCGAGAAGCGCAAACGTCGATACTTCTCCCGCCGGTCCGACGACTCGAACCGGCACCATCTTGAGATATGCTTGACTAGAAGTTGTGTGTGAGCTGGCCACCGTTTCCTTTGCTTCTTTCTTCTGTTCTGGGGCAGCGGGCCTATCAACGCCCTCTGCAGCAGGCTTCTTGTTATAATGAAGAAGCCGATGGTGCTTGGCTGTACACCCCTTGACGTCACACTTCTTTGGTCTGCATGTGTGACCAGAGCGACGACTTCGCAGGCAACGGAAACAGAGGTTAAGTTTCTTCGCTAGCTCCCATCTCTTGTCACTGGATCCCTCTTTGAACTTCGAGCAGTCGGTTGCTTGATGTCCTTCTCTGTCACAGACACGGCATTTAGGGGCCGTCTTGTCCGTTGCTGTGTGGGTCCTCTGAGTGACGCGCTTGGAAGCCGTAGTCTCCCCGATGTTCTCAGGTGGAGCGAAGGCACTGCAGAAACGAGCTTGTTCGGTAACGAAGTCTCTGAAGAGAGCGAGGTCCGGCAGCGACAGATGCTTCTCTGTGTACGTTCTGTACCACTGTACACGCAGGGAGTTCGGTAACTTCTCCGTCAGCAGTCGCATGAGTTCGGCGTTGATAAGGTAGTGTTCCTTCTTCAATGCGCGAAGAGTGACTATGCCGCTTCTTACTCGGCTTGCGAACGTACAGATGTCCTTAGGCGATTCGCTGCAGCGTGGCAGACCGCGTAGTCTGTCTGTCTCCGCTTGAGCGATTGAGTCTGGACGTCCGAATTGTAGCTCGAGCTCCTTCATGATGTCATCTGGTCTGGCATGTCCGACGAGCTCCGAACTCACTGTCTCCAATGCTCTTCCTTGTAGGCTTCTTCTGAGTCTCGCTGTATTCTCAATATCATTGAAGTATCTTCGAGTTGTTTCATAGATGGCTTGGAATGAAAGCCATTCTGTATGCGCCCCGCTGAAATTCGGGAGCGTCATTATTACTTTCGACGCCGAGGGGCTATTCGATGTCCACGGTTCTGTTTTCTTGTCGGCGAGCGACGCTATAGCGGACGTCAACTCCGTTATGAAGGAACGGAGTGAGCCTTCCCCCTTGGTGTCTTCTATTGGCTTCGTTGCCTCTGTATTCTTCACTTCATTTTCTGTAGGATTCGACGAAGGCTGCGCTCGGAGATCCGCTATACTGTTGACGTCCACCACGGGGTCCTGTTGCACTCGGCTTCTATTTCTATTGTCCCCCTCGGCGGCGTTGTCCTCCTTCGTTGGCTCAGGTTCGGGTGCCTCTTCAAGCCAGGAACGCACGTACTCTTCGTTTGAGTTTCTATCATCCATATAGCCATCGTAATCTTCTTCCTCGGCTCTTTGAAGTGCTATTTGAGCAAGTTCCAACCTAATTTTCAATAGGTTTTCACGTGCTCTTGAAATTTTACTATTTGTCCGCGTCGACCTATTCGCAGTCGACGGCGGCCTTCTATGTTCGTTACGGGCGTCACCCCGGGTAGTCATCGGCAAGGTTCGGCTGTACGTCTTGTTGAGAGCTTTCTTTGGTTGCTTCACTGTTCTATCAGATGTCCCTTCTAATCTGTCTGTGCTCTCGGTAGCTGCTTCTTGTTCCAACTGTTCCTTTTCTATAGGCTGTGTCGTCACGGGTACGTCTTCGCTTTCCCTTGGAGAGACTGGGCGTGGCTGCAGCGGCGGTTGCTCGACCCCTTCAGTGGTAGATGGTGAACGTGGAGGCAGCTGGTGTCTGATAGCTGTAGTACTGCGTGATCTGTCCACATCCACTGTCCAAGCTTCAGGGGCTCTGCCTTGTGACCTTGTAATCGGCATGTTGAATTCGGTTCAGGTATTCAAACTTCAAGGCCGGGTATCTATGTTCACAGCACATTCAAAATTTCAAAATTAAATTCACACTAATATGTAACTGTCTTCAAAGACGTACCTGTGTTTAATCTTCGGTGTTAATCCTTCAATGTTCAACACTAACTTCAAGTTCCACACTAAGTTCCACTATCTTCATACACAATTTTCAAGTTCAAGAACAAATCTTCAAAAGATAAGTCTTCAGGCTTCAGACTTCAACTTCCAAACTAAAATCTTCTATCTTCAAAGACAATCTTCAAAGTCCAAGAACAAATCTTCAAAGGATAAGGCTTCAGGAATAAGTCTTCAGGCTTCAGGGATAATCCTTCAGTCTTCAAAACAGAACTTCAAATTCCAAACTAAATTCTTCTATCTTCAAAGACAATCTTCAAAGTCCAAGAACAAATCTTCAAAGGATAAGGCTTCAGGAATAAGTCTTCAGGCTTCAGGGATAATCCTTCAGTCTTCAAAACAAACTTCAAATTCCAAACTAAATTCTTCTATCTTCAAAGACAATCTTCAAAGTCCAAGAACAAATCTTCAAAGTATAAGGCTTCAGGAGTAAGTCTTCAGGCTTCAGGGATAATCCTTCAGTCTTCAAAACAAAACTTCAAATTCCAAATTAAATTCTTCTATCTTCAAAGTCCAAGAACAAATCTTCAAAGGATAAGTCTTCAGTAATAAGTCTTCAGGAATAGAATAAGTCTTCAGGTTTCAGGGATAATCCTTCAGGAACGTGACTTCAGGAATATCTCTCCAGGAATAAATTAGTGGAAACAGTCTTCATCAATTCTTCATACTAAATCTTGAAGTTTTCGGGAATGTGTGTGTGTAATAGTCCCTCGGGAACATATCTTCGGGAACAAATCTTCTATTTCAGGGGCAACTTTGCATATAAATCTTCGGTCTTCCAGAACAATTCTTCAGGAATCTTGAAAATATCCGGCTGGCAAGGACCAGCAAATGTGCCGGACGGGCGTGATCGCTGGGTTCCAGGGTGAGGGAGGTTGTAATACTCAACCAGGGCTATCCCGGTATGAGGTCGGGCGTCTCCCAATCCACAGCGGCGCTGACGTCCTACACCTATAAGTTCCAGGTATCTTCAAGATTCCCGACTGTGGCTTCGTACTGATGTCTTCGTGTTCCGGGGTACTTACTCATATGAAAGGGGTTGAAAAATAATAACACCAAGTTGAAAGTTCTTTAAGTGTTCAGGGAGCGATTCGGGTCCTTTTGAGGGGTTCACTTGATGACGTATTTTGAGCCGTAAAGTTCCTTGCTGATGACTACGAAATTAGCGGTCGTGACGCGCCCGCTTAAGTGGCTCGAATCTTTACCGTAACGAGGACCGCGAATTTCTCCCTGATTTTACGTTTATTTTTATTACGTTTACAAGCATCCTTACAGTTAAACCTCCCTAGTTAGGCACCCTATCCAGACATGTCATATATAACCGGATTCCTTGCGTAATCCCCTATCTATTGACACTACAGGAGCGACTGTGTGTCTTTCAGCTGAAAAGTTATTTCATTACAAAGGGGAAAACGGGTGAAAAATTACTATTATCCAGTCTGTCAGGTGGATTTCCTGTGAAATCCCTGAACCGATATTCAATTTCTGAACGGGTACCTAAAGTAGGTCTATCGAACTAAAGAAATCTAGTATTTTCATAGTTACATCTAGATTTTTCAGGGCGTGAAGCGCCTCTGAAGACTGTAAGAAAAAACGTACTATTTTGCCCCTGCTCCCAACCTGTGCTCATCAAAAAGGTGGACTTCCCATTTGACCACAGGTCCAAAAATTACATCCAGGGCTAGGTCTCGGTCCAGGCTACCTGGACGTACCAAAAAACTATAGGGAAACTATATACGTCCCACCCTTTTGATGCTCACAAGGTTGCGACCAGTGGGTTAAATGAAAAACGACTCAATTTCATCTTTAATAGCTTTCTAGTACATACAATATGATGTCTAGGCTAGAACTATACCTATTCTATTTTATTATGCTATAAAATACAACATTTAAAAGGTTTTACTACCAATTATTCACTAAGAACGTTTCAGAACTTAAGACCCTATCTGGGTACATGGGCGCAAGTAGTGGTACGTCCGCTGTCTATTAAGTTTTAAAACATTCTTAGCAGTAAATTACTATTATTTGAACAAAATTACGTATGGCGATGTTCCGACACGTACCTACATACATTCTATTTAAGAAATTAGGGAATAAATAAACCAAGAAACTACTATAACATTAACAAATCTGAGTATATTTATTTACGTCGCGAACATATTTGATTTTTTTTCAAAAGTATGTAATACACATGATTTTAACTTGCACAAAAGTATTTAAGCTTACATTAGAATGTGAGCCATTGCGACACACCAATCAGAAGTTGTTAATATGGCATTAAGGAGTGTATATTTGTGTGGAAATTATTGGCAAGTATATACCATTACATGATGCCTGTATTCCCAGAAGGGTAAGGCAGAGTGGTCCCTATACTAGGTACACCCCTATTTCACCAATTATATTTAAGTCCCATCTAATAGGGGGCGAGCAATTCCAGAAACTCCAGATGGAAAAACCTAATAACACTGCCCGACCCGGGAATCGGACCCAGGACCTCATGCTCTGCTGTAGCGTTTGCGACCGCTAGACCAACGAAGCAGCCTGGTGCTGTTTCGTTGGTCTAGCGGTCGCAACGTTACGATTACCCGGAGGGCTAATTGTAAGTCACATGTATGTTAAAAAAGGATTAGTATGTAACACAAGGGAGAAAAAGTGTGAGCGTGTAGTAGCTACAGGTCGACTTCAACTTCGCGCAGCTCGGGACGGTCAGAGTCAGGAACAGTATCAGCAGGATGTAGTAGGATCAGCACGATGAAGCAGGATTAGCAGGGAGTAGTGGAGCTGGAGGTGGACGGGGCTGCGGCGTTTTACGCCGAACAGGATCAGTAGGAACCTCGTGTTGTCACCATACCTGTCTAGAGGAGGAAAAGTAAAAAAAAAAAATTGTATGTAACGCTTCGCCGGCTCTGTTACAGCGCTTTATAGTGCTTCACGCTGACAGGAGGGGTCGTTGTTGTCTTACTCCTCGCGGGTGCAATGCCCTGGTGTCAGAGTGCCTCACGCTCGGCAGTAGGAGTGTCCCAGCCTCCTATGGCACGCGGGAGAAGCGCCTCAGCGTCGGAGCCATCCCCTTTCGGGAATGGTCGTTTTTTTTTGAGGGTTTGAAATCATCATATAACTTCTCCCGCTCTGGGCCAAGCGGAAAGGCGTGTCAGACTCCTACTGACTGAAACCTACCTGTGTTCCTTCAGTTGCGTGTGCCAGGGGCCATGGTAACCCTTTCGGACTTTCCCGCAACCCTGGTGGGAATGGTCGGCTGCGGCGTCTTACGCCACGCAACTAGAGACTGATGATGACTGTATTTAGTCGGTTCAGAAAATACAATTATAACAGCGATTAAGCTAAGAACTGAACTAAAACTTGGTTAAATAATGAGATCTTGGCAGGACTGCCGGACGCTTTTTACAGCCCCTGTCCAACATTCTGAAAGTATGGGTACTTCTTATCTGATTGTCGGTCAGAAACAATAAAAACGGCTAATAGTGAAGACTTGACCTTATCACAATAACTTTACAGTAAAGACCTAGCCTTATCATGTTAATTTCATAGAAAAATAAACCTGATTATCTGACAGATGACAATTTATGATGAAAATGTCAAAGTATAAAAATATTCAGCGCAAATTACCACACACCCCAGCGAAGTTTATAGTAACCATTACGACGTTATTTTAAAAAATATCCCAGTCCCTAGAACAGGAATTCACTTTTTAACTCTCTACTATTCACAGCATCACTTCCTCACAATACAGTAAAATTCAACAGACTACACTGAACATTCTGGGAATTAAAAGAGCGAAAGACAGACAGACAGACTGACACTGAAGTGTAAGCGAGCCGCTTTCCAAATAAGAATCGAACTTCTAAACGAGCATCCAACTTTGGCTTGTGTTACAAATGAAATACCCACGGAGCAAGAAATACCTACCAAAGTTGTTTCCTATGACCGGTAAACACTCCGGTTTTCAGCTTGCGCTTTCAACTTGCTTAATGAAGTCATTACTGACATGTAGATTATTTGACTTTAACATAGATACTATTACTTTAATTATATTCTACGTTTTAATTCTGATATTAACATTAAAAAAATACTAATTTTAATTAATAATATACTTTTTTCATTTAATATAAAAAGAAAAAAAGTGATTGCTGAGAGAAACAAAACGTTTGACACGAAATAACGCAACAAAATGGAATGTATCTTTTGCACTATTGAATTCGTAACCTACATGTGATTTTTATTTTAACTGTATAGTGTGTTGTTGTGTATTTATCGGCTATCATGAGTACTGCCTGCCCACAACCCCCAACCCCAACAAGAGTCAAGCGGTTCTCTTCTGGAAACCGCGACTCAAACTCAGACCTGACGACCCCCGACCGATCACGATGTTCGGCAAGCCGATCCTTTCGAAAAACAAGCCAAATATCTGGGTGTAACACTTGACAGACATCTCTCCTTCACGAGTCGGCTTTGCTCTGGGTAGAACCCATTCCGCCTTAAATGCACGCAGCAAATTGTCACTTAGGTGCAAATTGCGTATCTATATAGCGTGCATCCACCCCATCATGACATAATGTCCATAGGATGCAGACCCTACAGAACCGTTTCCACCGTAAAGCAACGGGATTCCCTTGGTTCGTTTGTAATAAAAACCTACATTTAGATCTTGAAAATCCCACTATTCAGCAATTTATGAAACGCTCTTCCAAGCGTTTCTTTGATACCACCGGCAGCCATCACAACAATCTGGTTGTGAAGGCCGCCAGCTATGTCCCCTCTAGAATCAGTAAAACCCACCGCCCAAGGCAAGTACCGACCGACCCTGACAACCCCATTACCCTCCGCCAGGAAAACAGTAGGGCCACTAGTACAAATCGAAATCACCGATCTTGCCGCTGAGGTCCTCCGCGTCTGCAATCCTCCCCAAGTAATAGTCCTCCCTGTCCTATAATCGGATCCGTTCCAGCTGGTGGTGTAGCTGAGCCTGTAGCTTTAAATTCCCCCGATAATAATAATGAAACTAATTTGATCCAGCCTGTCCCAAACTTTCTGTCATAACCCCAGCGACGCCCTAAGCTGAGGTTCTTACTCCACAGGGGGTGCCCCTAGGTGATGGTCGCTTAGTTTTTAAAAGTAATTATAAGCGCCTGGCTGGAGACTTTGAGTTCGCTCAAAGGCACCACAGGATTGACCGGTTAAGTAGTCACGGTCTCTCAAGGCCAACTACGAGATGCCCTATATAAAATAAAAATAAAAACTGCTTGCCCAACACACTACTATAACACTTAACATTAAATTAGGGCATTTAATGAAAAATAGCCTTTTCTGTTCCAGTACTGTTCTTTATGCACACTACCTCTAGGGTTGGTGATTTTAATACGGGTGCAATCGATTGCCCCTACAATATTTTACAGTCCAGGTGCTCTTCCTGTACAACCAAGCCCTTCGAAGTAACTTTTTGTTTTTCTTAAATTTACTGGAAACTTGATGAAATAATGCATTAGCAAGGCCAATGCACGAGTCTTCACTATGTAACACACTGTCGATTGTGATATATGCATGATGTCTCCATATACAACCTGGAAGCTACCAGTGGCATAAAAACGGAAGGCTGTTAGTAACTGGCACAGTGGACTAACAGGAAGTCCTCTTTGTGTCTCTTTTTGTAAAGAGTAGGTACGTAATTCTCGATAGAATCACATTCATCACAACACTTTCGGTAAGTGAAATCTCTTTTTAAAACCATCATCTGAATAATCATGGAATGGATCCACATCACGAAAGTAAACTTTGCGATTTCTAGGCTCAGCAACTTCACTCTCCGGTAGTATATTGTTATCGATATCATCTATAACACCAAAAGTCGCTTCGATGTTTTTCATTGCTATAACCGCAAAATCAAGCGGAAAATGGTCGAGCTCTCAATGCTTAAGTAAAGAAAATGGTGACTATTACTTGGCTCAGAATTCTAACTTTTGGCAGTTCTAACTTCAAGCAATTACTAAACTATAGAATAAAAATCATTACTTTAGTAATAAAGTTTGTAAATACGGATGTGAGACTCGTGGCATACTCTAAACAACTTTAATTTTTTTTCTTCACAGTCGTTCCCGCAATACGCGTGTCGCAGGTCGTGGCCAAGAGGTTGGCGACCAGTTTTGGGCTCCCCGCATCCGATAGGTCGTCGTTCAACCTTTTATAATGAGCCTACCCACGCTGCGCTGCTATGTGCAAATCAATTACAATAATATTGACTTCCTGCTTTAATAAAGTCAGTAATACACTACACATACATGGGTCTCTACTAGGTAATGTCCTCTCTATAATAGCTTGGTTATGTTCATCTGCTCACCTATTTAAGCAGAAACATCACAAACAAAATAATCAGACGATCCCTCATCCACAAATACAATAACAGTCCCTCAGGTGACTTATATACAAAAAAAAAAGATAATCATGTAATATGTTTCGTCTTTCTTTCGTGGAAACAAGCGGTAGGCCGTTAAACACGTTCCTTATACACACTTCGGTGAATCTTTAAGGGGTAAGTCACCTGTGATACATTCATAATAACAAGAAAAATGTTCTGTACTATGTTTATAAAGTTCTCCATTGACTTGCAAATATACATATATGTAAAGTCGGAGAACAAAACGATTTTTTAAAACGAAATAATTTGAATTAATCAATCAAAGTATGTACCTACCATTGTTATCTATGCACTTTCGCCATTTTATCGGTAGTTCTTTGATTCCTTTGCTGAAAAAATTGTGGGAGCGAGAATCAACAAAATCTTTGAAGGCGGTTTTGACAGCCTCAATGGAATTGAATTTTTTCCCTTGCAAGAAGTGGTCCAAATTCCGGAAAAAGTGGTTTCGGTTGAAGCAAGGTCCGGTAGGTGTCGAAGACGTTCCAATCGCAGCTCCTCTAATTTAGCGTCCGTCTGTTGTGCAATGTGTGGTCTAGCGTTGTCCTGAAGCAGCAATGGGCTAGAGGAATTGACCAGTATCGGTTGTTTAATGGCTAGCTTTTCCAACATGGTTTGCAATTGTTGACAATACAGATCTGCCGTAATCGTCTGGCCAGATCTTATGAAGCTGTAGTAGATGACACCAGCAGCGGTCCACCACCATCACTACTGGTCCACTTACCAGTACCTTTTTCTGAGTCAACTTTCGCTTGGGGCATGATTTGGCCGGTTTTCTTGGGTGCGGCCATTGTGATGAGCGTTTCCGATTATCGTACAGGATCCATTTTTCATCACAATTAACAACACGATTCATAATCCCCTGGTTATTGTGACGGTTGAGTAATGTAACGCAGCACTCGACTCGTGTTTGTTGGTTTGCTTCACTCAATTCATGCGGTACCCATTTTTCGAGTTTTTTCACTTTCCAATTTGTTTCAAGTGAATAAAAATTGTTTTATCACTGTCACCGAAGCCTGCCGCTAACTCTGACGTGGTTTGAGATGGATCCCCTTCCACGATCACTTTTTAATTCTTCATTCGGCAGTAGCAAAAATTATGAAAAGGCTTATTTTTAATCTTCTTACCTTAAACAAAACCTGCTACATCCCATTTGCAATTAGGCAAAATACCGCACCGTCACACAGTTTTTCAAGTACAGCCCATTCATGCTCTAACCGATCAGCACCATGCCGTTGTCCAGCACTAACTAGAAGTGACAACGTAAAGTACTTCGGAGTCCACATAAATGACGGACTTACATGGAAAAAACATCTTGGCGCTGTCACGACTAGAACTTTGTACCTCATACATATATTTAAATCCCTCCGAAACTCTGCTAATGCCAATAGATTGAGAATGGAGTATTATGCACTATGCCAATCAGTCATAGGATATTGCATCTCCGTATGGGGTGCTGCATCGAAAGGTTGCATCCTGAGGGCAAAGAGAGCACAAAGAGCCGTACTAAAAGTAATGACAAGGAAGCCCCATAGATACCCAACAACACAGCTGTACGCAGACTGCAAGGTTCTTACAGTCCGCCAGCTCTTTGTGCTTCAATCTGTCCTTAGGAAACATAGCAGCCTTCCCCCGTCTAACCCAAAAAAACGTACAAACCTTCCCCCAGGCACCCAACACAGGACCACGTTCGCACAGCATCAGTATTATGTAATTAGCGCCTACGTTTACAAAAAGATTGGTAAAGAACTGAATATCTTAGACCTCAACAAACACCACCTAAAATTAAAAGTGACAGAAAGGCTACTTAAACAGGACTATGCTGCAACGGAGACTTTACTTACCTGCATCGCCTAATATGCACACACCCATCTCCACGTTTGCACGAATACTTCTATCCTCGCATCCATACACACTCGCTCATACAACTCCCTCACTCACTTACACATCAACACCACATCACCTACATATCCACACTCACGCACAAACACCTACACACCTACAATCACATTCATTCACTCTCTCCCTCGCACTCTCACATACTCACATACGAGTAATTTAAAAAACTAAAGTCTTGTTCCCTTCTGAAGGCTATCGACACAGTCCACTCATACATATATCAATTGGAACTTCATTGTGAAACACTCTCTTTAGATACAGGATACCCTAGTTTAAGAGACAGAGTTTAATCTATTGTGTACAGATTTCTGATTTATCCATTGTTTAATGTAAATGTTCTCCATCATAAATTCCAAAATTGTAAACTTATAGTTCAAATTATTATCTGTATTTTTGGGAAATAAAGATATTTATTATTATTATTATTTTACATACAGAACGAAAACGTTGGAACCAAAAACTTGTCGTGTTTTCTTTTACGGTTGCTCCCCCATTCACATCATTAATCCTTCGAGCTGTTTCTGCAGCGCTGGTGCTACGATGGAACTCATATTCGTAAATAACCCGTTTAAGTTTTCCATATTGAGAACAGAACGATGTCAAAGCAATCAAAGGGCGCGAAAACAAATGAATCACTAAATTGGAAACAAAAATACACAAGCCTACATTTGAAATAAATTTGATTTTGGAATTCCTAACCAAACGCCAGATATTTGAGATCAAAGTGGCCAGTTTGACAAAACGCCAATTTCATATGTAAGGACCTAATATATTACACACTACGTCAATTTGCCGTATTAAAGTAATCGTATACATATATTTTTCCACGACAATTGTGATTTGAATATACCTACGGACAATTTAAGTTCGTAGTCAATTACGATAAACAATAAATTTCCCTGACTTTATGTAGGCACCTAAAACGACTCATGACGTACTGTTGAAAGTTCGAAATGAGTTTGACGGCCTGACCATCCAACTCACGAAACAGTTGGTCCTGAGTTACCACGCATCTGACTAGACCGAAAATAGTTGGTAAGATTTTTTCCAAATCTACTGAACCCTGAGTAAAACATTTTGCAATCATAGATATTTGCCGCTAGTGACATTGTTTAATTTTCTACTGTATTTCTATTAAAAGTAGTCATCATTATCTCATAACACCATCACGCCTGTAATCTCTCGAAGCGTTGGGCAGAGGTGTACCTGTAGTACACCCACATTCTGCAAGTTATGTTTAGGTCCCATGTTATAGGGGGCGAGCCTATTCACATTAACAGGGCACACATCCAGACTATTGGAAGCTACTGAAAAAATCCTGTTAAAAAAAAACAATAACACTCAGATCACTAATAACACATCAGAATACCAGCGCTGCGGTATGTGTTTATTTTTCAAATATCGCAGCATCTTGCTGAAAGAACGAAAAAGAAAAAAAAATATTTGGGACACGCACAGGCAACACAAACAGTAAAAAAATAAAAGAGCATTTAAAACTAACAGATACACTACGGACAGACAGACAGACTGCTGACGTACGAGCCTTTTTGGCCTCGCACAGGTCTTCTCTTTATTATTTATTGTTTTTCATGATTTTGTTCGATTTATTGTTCTTTTTTTATTGTTTGTATTTACTGTGCGTGTCCCAAATAAAATATTTTTCTTTTCTTCTTTCTTTAGGCCTTTTTTTGATCATCAAATAACTTCTCCCGCTCTGGGCGGAGCGCTCTGGGCGTGTCAGACTCTTACTCTCTTAAATCCACCCGTGTTCCTTCAGTTTGATCTGGGAATTGAACCCACGATCTCATGCAGCAATAGCGCTTGCGATCAACGAAGCAGTCAGTAGAGCAACGAGGCAGTTAGCGTTGACAGTACAGCTGGAAGTCAGAAGCTAACGTATAATATATCCTGCAAAGAGATTTGGTATTTTCGAATGTAGAAGATATTCTTAAACGTCATTATCAGTATATTACATATTCGAATGTAGAAGATATTCTTAAACGTCATTATCAGTATATTACATATTCGAATGTAGAAGATATTCTTAAACGTCATTATCAGTATATTACATATTCTAATGTAGAAGATATTCTTAAACGTCATTATCAGTATAGTACATATTCGAATGTAGAAGATATTCTTAAACGTCATCATCAGTATAGTACATATTCGAATGTACAAGATATTCTTAAACGTCATTATCAGTATAGTACATATTCGAATGTAGAAGATATTCTTAAACGTCATTATCAGTATAGTACATATTCGAATGTACAAGATATTCTTAAACGTCATTATCAGTATAGTACATATTCGAATGTAGAAGATATTCTTAAACGTCATTATCAGTATAGTACATATTCGAATGTACAAGATATTCTTAAACGTCATTATCAGTATAGTACATATGACCAGCACCTTCTACTCACAAGCCACATCTACACGCATACTGTGCACACAGACCTTAGCGACAAACAGTTCCAATGTTCCTCAAAGTACGCCGCGGTGACACATTACACCATTTCCCCCCAGTTGATATAGCCTGACTTATTCCTGGCTGGAAAATGCCTATTACTCATGTACTGTGTAAATAAACACTTTGCAATTTATCACTTGGTTCTCCTTAATATTGTCGGAAGAAACGGATGATTTTTAACGAGATTATTCTCATATTCATTTGGCTGGGAATTGAGCATGAAATCGAATTCGTTCTTTGTAATGTTATCATTGTTATTTATGTTTGTTTTAGATTTGGTAGCGGCGAGGATAATAAGAAGAGATTATGTAATTTGAACTGAGTATTTTTAGGGTTCCGTACGTCCTAAAGAAAAAAACGGAACCCGTATAGGATCACTCGTGTGTATGTCTGTATGTCCGCCTGTCACAGCCAATTTGCTCCGAATCTACTGGACTGATTAAGTTGAAATTTGGTACACATGAATTTTCGTGACCCAGCTACGGAAATGTAACGTAAAATAAATGAATTTTGAATATGGGAGTCACTTTTGGGGGGCAAACTAGAAACAAAATAAAAATAAAAAGTTTTGCTAACCGGACCGTTTGACATATGATGAAAGGGCTTGTTGTAGGGGTCTCAAATAAATGTTTGTATAATTTTAAATTAACCCGTTTTGAAGTTATATATATTATATAATATATATATTAATATATTAAGAAAATATATGAAAATTTTCCAATCCCCCGTTATCTCCGAAACTACTGAGTCTAAAATTAAAAAAAAACATAAATTAGTTCTAATTAGTAGTAAATCACAGATTGCAGGACAACGATGATCTTAAAATAACATGGTAAATCTTTCAATAGTGTGCGTTCAAACTTACTATTGCAGTTGGAATTTACGGGAGAACATGTTTTTCAACCATGTCTGTGTGTTTGCTACAATGTCAAGTTTGTTCTTGGAATCTGGAGGCACAGTACCTAGTACCCACCCAAGATAAGCCAAAAATAAAACCCACCTTTTCTCGAAGATTTTCGGAGTTTTTTCATACAATTATAGCTTTGGCCTGGATAGAGAGCTCAAATTGTCAGTATAAAATTTTGTTTATCAGATTTATTTTAAACCGACATAAGTTTCACATGTCGTTTATGCTTTGGATTTTATCAACACCTAAAATACGTCAATTTCGTCACTGACTGACTCACTCACTCGCTCATCGTTTCATCATTCGTCGAATCGTTGTGCTCCTTAAGTTCTGAGTTGAGCGGCAAGACTACTGACAAATGCATGCACTGACTGGACAGGTCCGCTCAATCTGTATGGTTTTTCCTCAAAAGACCATTTCAGACACCAATCTACATGGTCTTCACATGATCTGACCAAGATTATGTCTGGACTTTAAAAGAGACTGTGACCTTTGAGTTTGTTTCGGCCTTTCTTCTCAGAGTAGTCAGATAGGAAACGCCGACCTCATCTAGTTTTTAAAATAAGATTGACGTGTAAAAGTGTTTGTACAAACCTACTTACAGAAATAAAATCATTTATCATAAAAACCTCTAGGGCACTTTCCGAAGTCTCAGAAAGCTGAAATCTGGTATGCAAGGTAGGATTTAAACATCATCATCTGCCTAGCCTTTTCCCAACTAGGTATGTTGGGGTCGGCTTCCAGTCTAACCGGATGCAGCTGAATACCAGTATTTTACATGGATGTGTAGGATTTAAACACAATCAACAAAAAAAAAAGAAATTTGTAATATACGCCCTCCAACCCCCTCAAAGAGAGGTGCAAGTCTGTATTTCTAGAGGGTAATCGGTATACCTACTTTTATTTGTTATGAAAGCTAGATAAGCAACAACAGAGAAGAAGCTCTTTTTCGTTGGCTATGAAGAAAGCTTTTTAGCCCAACTATGCTAGAATTAGGGGTTATGATTTCAACATGTATGTGTAATATCAGTACAATATCACCGCTTAAATAAAAAGAAATAGAACACTCTGCACAGAAATGAAATCCCACCAAAAACATTTCATGTAGGTAAAGTAGGTTGCCAAGACTTATATGACGCTCTCACTGTTAAAAAGTTATCAAATCTAATGTAGAGCCAAGGCCCTTACTCGACAAACCTGATATCTTGGTCAAAATGTATGGCTTGGCCGTTCCATTGAACTATTGCATGACACAACATTAAAGACCAGTGCTTAATATCTTACCATAAGCCCATAGGCGTGTCTGTGCGACGGCCGCGAAACGGCCAAGCCGTACATTTTGACCAAGATGTAAGGTTTGTACAGTTAAGCCTTGTAGAGATAGGGGCTTGGCTCTACTTAACTTTTTTAGAGTGAAAGCGTTGTGTAAGTCTTGGCAACCAACTTTACATGAACTGTTTTTGGTAGGTAACATATTCATTGTACGTAACCCTCTCCACGCCAGTTCAACTCGCACTTGGCAGGTTTCTTTTAATTTTTGGGGGCTTACGGAGTAATGAATACCCCGCGATTCTGTATTTACATAGGACAAAGGTATAATTCACAGTAAAATCTTCAATATTTACAAAAGTAGAAATAAAAGACAATATTATTCTAAATTAATTAAGTATTATTAAATTAATTCTTCTTCTTGGTAAGCTCACCCCATAGTCGACTCTGTCTCTGTCACCACTGACCTAGACTAGAGTCAAGGCCAAAGCCATGGAAAATAAAAAAAATGCAAATAATTAAACATTTATAGCAAACAAAAGTCTTGAAAATTCGTTCTCTATACTCTAACACACTTAGCGGGATAATTGTGTAAACACACAAACTGACAATTGATCGCAATTCCTTTCATTTTGACAGTTCAGCCACATTCATTGTGTTATTTACGTTGTTGAGCAGGAAACCTATGAAGTAATAGATTAGGAACCTTCTTCAAAACCCTCGAGTTGTGGTTGACAGTGTGTTACGCAATTAAGTTGCTGGTTCATTTCAGGAATGATGTCATTTATCTTCAAAGCTCACTCATAAAATCTCTTGGAATTGATAAAATGGTCATTATTTACATTCCCTTATACAATAATCCAAGTCAAATAATCAAGTCTTCTCGTCACCAACCCTGCACTGGTTGACGTCCTGCCCGTTAAGACGTACGGTACTGGAACGTAGACATTGACAGTTGGGCTGGTCCACAGATTCAAAGTCGCTCTGCGCGCTATGGATCGGGCTGTGCTCGGAGTTTCGGGTGTTCTTTGAAGGATACAATCGGAAATGAAATTGTCCGGAAAAGGACCGGAGTTATCGACATAGCTTGCAGAGTAAGCAAGTTGAAGTGGCAGTGGGCTAGCTATGTTTGTCGAAGGACCGATGGCCGATGGAGCAGGTGAGTCCTGGAGTGGAGACCGCGTATCGGCAAGCGTAGCGTGGGACGCCCCCAGCTAGATGGACCGACGACCTTAAGAAAGTGGCTGGGACAGACTGGATGCGGAAGGCGGAGGACAGGGTGTTGTGGCGCAGCCTGGGAGAAGCCTATGTCTAGCTGGACTGCGATAGCCTGAGTTGATTGATACAAATAATATTATATTGAAGAAAACTCTTTGTAAAGGTGAGTAACCGATATCATTAGACATTTTGTTGCTGGTTAAAATTACACTGATCCAAAAAAATCTCTACGGAATTGTAACAACTTTCAAAGGTTAAACAATAGGTGATCATCATCATCATCTGCCTAGCATTTTCTCAGATATGTTGATGTCGGTTTCCAGTCTAATCGGATGCAACTGAATATCAGTATTTTACATGGAGCGACTGCTTATCTGACCTCCACAATCCAGTAAATGGGTAATACGGTAACCCTTGGTAAGACTGGTTTGTCAGACTCCCCGGCTTCTTAATTATCTGTAACGACTGAAATAGATCTACGAAAAATGACAACCGGGACTAACGGCTTAACGTGCTTTCCGAGGCACGGAGAGGTCTCGCTAAGAAAGGGATGGTCACCCATCCACGGACCGACCGCGGTAAGCGCAGCTTAACATTGATAATCGAACTGTGCGGCTGTTATTTTTCCACGAGCCCCTCATTAAACAATAGGTGATCTAGATAGATAATGGTATAATTATTAATTGCGTGCAACAAAATATTTAGTGTTATTTTAGCACACTTATCAAACAAAAATTCAGTTGGTATTAGAATTTAAACGTAACGTAACAACACGCTTTTAGATGTGACTGTACATCCTATTTCGCCAGCTTTAAGGCCCATTAAAAATAAGGCTGAGCCTGTTGGCAGTAATTTGGCAAAATATCAAAATCGCAAAACCGCCACAAACAATAATATCTAATTGATTGAAAAAAACTGCATAAATTCCATCGTCCTGTAGGTCAAAAGACATAAAACAAATTCTGAGCCAAGTCATCCTACTCCGAATCTTCGTAAGTTTTCGTGAATGCTCGTAAGTTTTCGTGCACGTACCGAGATAACGCTCGGTACCTCATATCGGGCCAAGTTTGAGGATTGGAGGAACAAGCTGGCTGTAAAGTTGTGCCAACTTTGTACGGAGCTTGTATGGGATGTTAAGTTTTGATCAATATTTATTTAAAACTCATAGAACTACAAGCATCCGCTTGTAGTTCTATGAGTTTTAAAATTTGACGACGATGTTGAGACTTGAGCTGCAAAGTTTTGCATGTTTATTAAAGTATTTATGATAGTTTCCAGTTTCCAAGTTAATCTTGGACAACATTGATTAAAAATAGTGGTAAGAGTTGTAAGTATTGACTTATAATGGTCCAAAATCGCACTTCTCCGTCTGAAAAGAATAAAATTAAAGAATGAATGAATAAAGTTTATAATGACACAGTTTGTGAAACACAAAATACAATTAATAAAAGAGCATTTACGCTGTTGTGTTACAGTAAACAAGCTGGTGTTATTTTAAAATAAAATCACGTTACTTTTCTCGGCTAAAAACACCGTTATCTTTGTGGTTTTATATCAATGTTTCATTTATATAAATAGCGTTTATAGATTTCTTTCTAGCCTATAAAACCACACTTTTAAACAAATATAAAAAATATCCACTGCTACTTAAATACGCATTCTGAATTTCAATAAAGCTAGAAAGTCCATACCCTCAAAAACCATTTAGTCTCAACAAAGCTACAGTCAACTAACTTACATGTAGCTTTGCTTAGTCCAGTGGTATTTGCATTGGAAAACTGGAGACGGCCTGTAGCCGGCTGTAGCTTTCCGAATCTGTAATCCAAATTGTTTGCTCCCAGTTGGCCAATTAATAGTTTACCAGTTTGCAGGTTTGTCGAGCCAACTGGAACATTCCCACTGCATAATACACAGATAGTAATTTACATATAAAAATAACGAAGCTCTGCCCAGTGATCACTGGGAAGAGAAAATTGGAGTTCTAAATGGACAAGATTGGGTCATCACTGGAGGTCTCCTTGGAGACCTTGTGGTGTATATTCGTAGTATTGGTTAACTCTTTGACTATTCCGTTTGATGTTAAGGAACCGTATAATGCGTTGGTGCAAGTTTCTTGTGAAGATCGAATTTTAAAAACAAAGCTTTGAATCCTCTGTGCTATTTTGATTTGATTTCGAATAGGAAAGCTTGCTTATTTGTTAATTACAGTTTCCCTGAGCACATTATAAAGTCTTTCCGATAATCGATGTGCACTTTGTACAAGCTCGGAATTATCGGGAGTTCAAAGGCTGAACTACCTACGTCTTCTAAAAGGATTCATAATATTGTATAACTAATAGCAATACTCTTCAATTTCAATTCGAAGCAATCTCAGTTTACGAACAGTTTGTATTTACAGTTCATGGTTCTTTACCGCAAATTCACCCTCTTAACTCCTTTCATCGTTTTCCAAAATAGACTCTATAACTACGGTATATGGTTGTTATTACAAGTTCTACTTCGCCGAAATAACATCAACTTTGACAATTGGCAATGCCTTCGGCGTTTTTCTGGTATTTGTAAAGGCTTCAAGTTTTATTTCGGATATCTTTTATGCAAATCGATACAAATGATTCCTTTTCCATATATCTACAAATTGTGGTTTCGAAAAGTATCTACCTATCAGTTTGCTCAAGAAAACGTTTTGGTTATTGACAAATATTTAAATCGCTCGATTTACCCTCACCGTACTTACACCCGTATTCAAGAATGATACTTATTTAAGTATGGCAGCAACACTATGCTAAGTAAGGCATTTCTCACTGCGTTCGTCATGACAGGCCATTTAATTCACAAACAATACTCAAGCGACACTTCACTAAGCGAATGCACTGCGTCGAATAAATATCTGTGATTGGTCCGTTTCTGTTGCTAAGTTCTCTCTAATGTTTGGCAGATTGGCGGATGACATAAAATATAACCTTTAAAGTTTTAAACGATTTGTCAGTTGTGAACTAACAATTTCCTATATTTCTTTGTCAATTTTTTGTGTGCTGATTACTAGTGATTGTTGTTTCGATTTCTACAAATATGGATATAAATAATATAACTACGTCTTTGGGTTCATCAAGCTCAACCTAGAATAATATATAGAATAAAAGAACAAATAGCTATAGAAGAATATTATATAGAATAGTTATAAGGTCTCCTGTTATCATCTGTAAATCAAAATATTGTAAGGTAGTAGGTAGGTACGTAGTTGTTATTGTACTTATCAAAGTTCAGCCTTTTCATAGAGAGGTAAGGTAGTAGGTACACATTCTAACACTAGGTTTCATAAGTACCCAAGTTATTTTAATTGTATTAACTAAATAAGGTAAGTACCTGGAAACTGCCAGAAGAATAAAACCTTAAGGCCACTAGCAACTGATAAATAGGTGGCACTGGAAGGCCTCTTGCAGTCAATTTCTCTAGGTCTTCATTTATCAGTGGCAAGAGTATAAATTGTACCACATCTTTCGAAAATCTGTAGCGTCGTCTAAATTCATCCGAACTGTAATAATCAAAAGGATCTTGGAAATCCCGTATCACTTTTCTGGTACTTATTATTGTTTGCTCATTGATATAACTATCAAATTATTCTTCGCTACTGTAATCCATTATAAAAGAACGGCCCTAGAATCAAAAACAACCTCAAACAACGCAAAACCAAACCTCGAGAAACAAAAATAACCAACTTTTTGACGTATGCTGGACACTATGCGTTGCTTAATATAGCTAGCCGGCTACCTTACCTATGCGTGCATTTTAAGGGACGCATAGTGCCGATTGCCACTCAAGTATGGTCTATGAATAGGTTTTAGGACCCTGTGCGCCCGCGCGCACTGTGAGACCTCATAGTAATGTTCATGAATACGGGCCTTAGTCACGCGAAAAAAAGTCCATACTGAGAGGAGTGAGTTCACACATTATTAAATAGCGTTTCCTTGACAACCAAGTCATGTCACTGCGTCATTGTGTGTCAGAGATGTCAGAACGAAACAAAAACGCGACAATCTTTGACGTAATAGTCATATTATTGCGAATCTAACGATTTAAATCTTTGTTTATTTATATTACTTTTTGATACGTACCTACAGACGATCACGTATTAGGGCTATTTTTGAAAAGTTCCAGCAGTAGCTTGTGCCAAAGCTGAGGCAGCTCTGAGTCTTTGTTGTGAAATTTCCCATTTAATATTACTTCAAAGTGTCCAAATATTTTGTCATTATTATCCATGAAATCTAAAATAACAAGAACTGACAAAAAAAGGTAATTCCTATCAGTTGACAGCGAGGCATCGATTTTGCAAGATGAAAAAAAAAAGCTTCTAAAAAAGGCGCGCCCGTTGACATCGTTCCGTTCAATTTTCGTGATTCCAACGCACATACGTACAGAACGAAATTGTAAAAAATAAAGTATCCCAACTAGCTTCCCGTCTATCCTACGATAAAAACAAACGGGTGAATTGAGAATTTTTGTGAAAAAGATTTTTTGGCCAGTTTTTTTGCACGGCAATTTGTAGAAGCGGACTGGATTTTTGGTAGCCCGTCAAATAGATACCTAAACTGCTCGGTATTTGAACCGTATTAATGATGCGACGCTATTTCTACGTACGTTTTTCCTATTTTAAATGTAAAACGTCTATTTTTGATCAAACTTGCACCGGTGTGATTTGTAACCTGGAGAAAATGATGTATAAGCTGCTGTACGGGAAATATTATAAGTACCTTCTTACACAACACAAAGTGTATACACAAAGAATTAAGGCACAAAACATCAATTGTGGCGAACCACTAACCAAACCCTTCCCACACACTTATGTGTTCACTCCGACAAAACTAGGTCTTCATTAGTCTGGTCTAGTTGTATCAGGGTATACACCTGCTCCGTCGCCCCCCCCCCCCCCCCCCACAGATCAGGACCCGAGGTGGCGGCGCGTAGTGTTCCACGCGCGCCCTTCTTAGACGTCGCGGGGGGAGTCAAACACCTCACTCCCCCCCAGACCCGAAGAGGCCCGCAACGGCGGGCTGGCACCAGTCGGGGGATGCGGAAGGATCGTACGTTCCCGCGACCCCCGGCGTAGGTGTGAGATGGAACACCGGGGTGGTTTTTAGTCAGTAAGAGTCTGACAGACCCCGCCGCCCGCCCGGGGGCGGCGGACGTCCATGAGGATTTTCCACCCCGAGAAAAAAAAATAATGGTATACACCTGCAATAAGATTAAAACAATAGCTCACAGTCGCTTTAGTAAGTCCGTGAGATGAACTGCTTTTTAATTTCTAGCTGAATCGAATAAGTATCCACCTATTATGGTTGTGCTCATATAGGGAACATATAGCCTATGGAAAGCAACCCGAGACACAATAATTTATAACGACTGGTCTTACTGCCTAGTTCTTACAAAAGGCCTAACTCGCTCATAGGTTAAATTATGACAATTCAGTTGAAACTCAGTGTTCTGTATATTCCTTTCAAATGACGGGACCAAGACCCTTGGCGTCAAACACAGGATAGATACCTGTCTTCACACGCATAAACGCGGCCTACGGGTATATACGGTGACGCTATTGTTACCTGGAGTGGCGAGCTTCCCTCGTTTACAATCAAACGGTTAAGTAAGGCCTTCTTCACTAACAGATGGCCACACCTCAAAGGTTAACCTCTAAATTGCCCGCACCCGGATCAATCCCAAATCATCTGACTACGGGGCTACATCAAGGCATCACGTCTTACTCACGCATCAGAACTATTTAAAAAAAGGCTACCATAATCAGCCAGACAAGGTTCAGGTTTGATTTAGTCTCATAGAAAACCCATCGGGTTATTTTAACACAGTCTGGTCATCCCAGAACTGGTCCCTCTCCCAAGACGTGTTTCTCGTTGTCACGCCATGAGGGGAATAAACCTTTGGTCTATTTTGACAAGACAACCTATCGATCCTCCACAATCCTCGAAATAATCCAATATCGAATCCTCTTCCATAGACTAAATAGAATTCTCACCTAGAAGTAATTTCGGTTTTAATAGATATTGTTTATCAATAGAAAGTGGGAAAGAAAGAAAAGAAAGAAAGAAAGAATAACGTTTATTTGGACATAGTTCGTGAAACACAGAATACAAATAACAAGGATAAGGCCGCCCATTGTATATTAAGTAGTGTTCAGTTTAATTTTTGTTGTTATGTTTTTTGTGGTGTACAATAAAGAATATATAAATAAATAAATAAATAAACAAGATAAAAAGTGAAAATAACGGTTTAACAACAATAGTGTGTGTCTCACGGCTGCGCCAAAAAGGATCATTTCAGAAATTATATCTATATGTTTATTTATTTCAAATAACTAATAAACATGTAATTGATTCGCATGACACAATTCCACCAAAACCAGCATGCCACGAG
This sequence comes from Brachylomia viminalis, assembly GCA_937001585.2. Lineage (NCBI taxonomy): Eukaryota > Metazoa > Arthropoda > Insecta > Lepidoptera > Noctuidae > Brachylomia > Brachylomia viminalis. The sequence goes on along the minus strand of OW443302.2, from coordinate 2,183,672 downwards.
CTTAAGCAGACCTATAAAACGTGTTGCTACTAGTTGCTTTAATTATTGATTTTTGCAACGTCACAAACTGTAAAAGGAATGAACTGAATGGGTGAATTATTTGAGCAAGTCCAATGCTTGTTGAGTCTTGGAGTACATACCGGGTATCGGCAAGGGTAGTTCGGGACGCCCTCCAGCTAGATGGACCAGTGACCTTGTGGCTGCATCTAAATCGCATCACACTGACGTCACGCAAAATCCTGCATCGCGCAAGCAGAGTTTACCGCGCAACAAGCATATATACAACGCCCCGACATCAATCGTCGGGCAGTTGCCCACCAGACACGACACCCGTCTGGTCGAGATCCTCCCTTTTCTATGGAGGTATGAGTGAAATTTACACCCTATTCCTCATACCTCTATAACGTCAAGCCTAAACCTAATGTTAGGTAAAAAAATATCCGGCTAAGGTTGCGGACAGGAGGATTCTGGCCGATACAAGGCAAGTACAAGACGCCGAAATAAATGTGACCTGCCCCGCATAGTTCTACGAATTTGTGAGCTTTAACTTTTGCGATGCTGTCGAGTTTGAAAACAGATAATTCATTTTATTTTTGGTTAGTTAAAACTTTACTTTTGTATTCTAATATTTATGAGGTGCTCAAAATGGTAACCGTTTTGACGTAGACATAGGTTTTCGCTCTTTCCTACGGAACGGGTAGCAGCTAATAATGTGCTAGGATTCATTCTTTATAGAATCGTGGTAATTGAATCTTTGAGTTTCTGAAAACTCGTCAAAACGGCTATCATTTTAAGCAACTCATAAATCTAAGAGCACAAAAGTAAAATTTACAGATGAGTCCTTTAAAGTTTTAGGTTTTTTTTATTTTCGGGTGCAATGAGACCCAAAGTGGATGTCATATTTTTTATTTGTTTTTCGATCAGTCCTTTTTGTAGCGGCTAGTTTATCGATGGTAAAAAAGTAAGTTGGAGTCTCATTACAAACGGTTTTTGGCGACTTCTTGTTTTTTTAGGTAGTCCTCAGCTGGTCCAATAGAGGTTCTTGATGTTAAAGTTTCTGTGAAAATTGCCCGTTTTCGTGCGGACAGCATTTTTTTAAATCTGTGAATTTAGATAAAAACATCTCAAAAGTTAAGGACAGTCTCCTAAAACGTTTTCCTATAGCTGCGATGGTTGGGGCAACTGCCCTTACTGCCCCGTCTTAAAAACCCACCTGTATAATATTTACCTTCAGTGCTCGAAAAGTAAACATAGCAAAAGGATTCTGAGTCATTGCCCAGTGAATCTTCAAGCCTTTACAAGTAATAACCGAGTTAAACATTGACGCATTAGCTAATTTCTTTACTTGGTTAGTTTCGAGAGGACTTCAAAACCACTTTCAAGTCATTTATTTAAACTTTAAAGTTTCACTACTTTGAATATAAATATGGAACATTGAGTTTGCAGTATTACGAAGAGGTGGGTGATATACAACACGTTTATGAGTGTTTGATAAACAACTTTGTTTCCTCGACGGATTGAGCAGAGTACAACCACCTATAGTACAACCAAATTTCAGCAGTTTTGCTAGGTCCCATGTAATAGGGGGCGAGCCCATTGCCATCAACCGGGCTCAAATCCAAACTCCAGGCTGCTAATGACAAATTCCAGATAGAAAAACCCAGTAACGCTTTACCCGACCTGGGAATCGAACCCAGGCTTTCATGCTCAGCAGTAGTACTTGTGACCACAAGACCAACGAGTCAATCAATCAATATTTTAATTATTTAATGGTATTGTAGCGGTATCTACATCGCCACATGCGAACCACGCATCACACTGACGTCACGCAAAATCCTGCATCGCGCAAGCAGAGTTTACCGCGCAACTAGCATTTATACAACGACTCGACATCAATCGTCGGGCAGTTTCGCCCATCAGACTCAACACCCGTCTGGTCGGAGGATCCTGCCTTTACTAAGGGTATGAACTTTACACCCTGTTCCTCATACCTCTATAGCCATAGATAACTGTTTTCAACAATGCCAGATTACTCCTACCTTCAGAAAACCTTAACAAACCCGCTTCTTCATTCATGAAGGTTTTTTTATCAGGGTAAAAACAAAATCACAACTCACAGGTAAGGTATTCAAAACATTCCGTACGTAAATCCCGCAGCATTTTAGAGAGAAAATCAAGATATTAGCTATATTTCGTGTTTTCAGCGGCAGAAGGTCACGTACCAGCATACAAAGTAAACACTTTTCAGTTGCTTGAATACGTAATTCTAAGGGTTTCGTGCCACGGTTGATTTTGGTGATATTTTACTCATATTAAAGCGACACGTCTTTGATATTTTTATTTCAGTTAAATTATTCATGCTTCCTTTTAAATATATGCAAATTTTCCCGAATTCAAAACGAAAATACAACTCAGATCTTTCTTTAACGACGCTACTCAAAATGAACCAGTTAAAAAGTGAAATTTCACTTTTTTTTTTTACTACTTATTTGTGATTTATCACAAATGAGTAGTCAAAACGTCACAGCACTAGTATTTCAATGGGTCCAATATTTTTTGGTGATTTGAGTAAGTATCACGTTACTTTTGATTATCGTGTCAAATTTTAAGTAAAATTATGTTTTATTGGGCTTTGCAACAAAAAAAATAAGCATTAAAAAATGGGCTACCTTTATAAGGGCTATGCGTGTCGCGACGTATACTATAATAGACAACTAAGCCTGCTACGATAATTTTTATATTTTGAAAACAGGACTCTAAAAACCTGCCTCAAAAAACCAAAATATTTAAGTTCTAAACTAAGTATAAATAAATATTAATGTAGCCCAAGTTGAAAGACAGACCGTCGACGGATCGGCACCTATCTGACGGGTGAAGTAGACTTAAGTGGCAAAGTTAGGCTCGAGGTCCTATGACAGAGATGCTCAATCTTGTCATACCACCCCAGAGAGAGCAATCTGAATTTAATTTTAAAGTTTCTGAATAAATCATTTTGTTTAGCGAATTGTTTAGTTTCTGCTTTTATTTTATTGTAATCTGAACTAGTGTTTTGGAGAGAATATAATTTTATTTGGAGGGTTCATTCGTTTTTTTTTTAATCGAGAAGGGAGACGGTAGTTTGGATAATCGTGTATGGCGCCGTAGGTAAGAAGATAAACGATATTTTATCTCGAAAGGGATTTGGATAATTCTGATGAAACGAATAATTTTGTTTGGACACAAGTCACCAGTATTTTATTTAAAAGCGAATGTAATACTTTTAGAAATTATTATGTATTATTTATTGTTTCAGCTTACAATTATAATAACTTTGGTGTAAAATAATCAAAGCAAACTTAAAATCAGAGCCGAAAGTTCCCACAATGCCTCCTTTAACACAAGTTGTTTTAAGGGGAGGCGGCAACAGTTGTTGGCAATACTTGTTTAGCTAAACTACTAAAGGTAATGACAGATAAAAATTAAACTAAATGTTGTGTTGCCAACACAGTTCCAAAAAAGAAAGAATCCTTCTCATTATGGACACTTACAGTCGTAGCTACATTAAGTGCGGAATTCTTGCGACATGGACTATGCGTATCCTATGACAGCGGCCCTCAACATTTCCATCCCTCCCTGGGGAGTCTTCAGAATCCATTACGCGACATACAAGGGACGTTTCCGATGGAAGCCGACGAATCATAAATCATTTCGTATCTAAAACGAATCTACGATTACGTCTCGTAATATTATGGCTTGTTTACATATTGGTTTTTGTGGTTTTGGTACTGTTTTCAATTTGTTTTGTTTTTGTTTTGTCTACCTTTTGGAAGGGGCTACTAAAATCAATTCTGTTTTAATGTAAATGTTGACGTTCAAAAGTGTCTTTTATGTGCCTATTTGAAATAAATGCTTTGATTTTGAATTTGTTTGGGGATGAAGAGGAATGGTGTAATTGTATTTTCAAATTACTATTCTGAAAAACTTGACTGATCTAAGAGGTAAGTTAGTAAGTTTTGAGAGAAGTACAGTTGTGGTAATAATACCCACTTTAGCAACGCTGGATGATGAAAAACTGCCGTGTCATACAATAATTAATATGCATACAAACAAGCAAACAAGCTGTTTATGATTGTTAACAGCCGTCGTCTATAAACATCATGCTAAAGGTTTGCCTTGACCAGCTTTACAGACGGTCTTGACGGAGTTGAAAGTTGTAACGTGACCCAACTGCAAATACAAACATGTGAAGCTTAATTGAAGGATTATCAGTTACATTATAAGTAACACTTTTAGGGGCTAAGTAATAACAGTCGCAAGGGTCGATCGATCAGGTTAAGCTACCCTTGCCGCGGTTGGTCCGTGGATGGGTGACCATCTTTAAGCCGTTAAGCACGTTAAGCCGTCGGTCCCAGCTGTCATTTGTGGATCTTTGACAGTCGTCACGGGTCGTCAGAAGCCCGAAAATCTGACAACCAGTCTTACCAAGGGGTATCGTATTACCCAGTAACTAGTTTTTAGAGGTCAGATAGGCAGTCACTCCAAGTAAAATACTGGTTTTCAACTGCATTTGGTTACACCGAAAGCCGACCCAACCGGCTTGGCAGATGATTATATAAATCATTTTTCATCTCAAAAAATTGGGACATCCACCCAATTCTTATACCAAATGAAAGACTCAGACAGCCATAAAATAGCTAATTTTTTTCTCTCAACTTTGGCAACCACGGTCCACATCAATGAGCGACACATTTATCTTCCGATTGGCGCGGGAGTCTCATAAGTCACTGACAGACGAATAATTTCGTAGAGACCTGCTCTGGATTGGCTGGATTCGTGGTTGAGTTGTTTTTTTGCTATTTTATTGGCTTGCCATTTGTTGAAGGCTTGCGTAGTTTTGTTATGAGTAGAAAAAGTGATGGCGGTGAAACTTTTTCCTATCTTTCTGTTAGACATACGTTCATTCATAAACTTACGGCTTTTCCCATGGGGAGAGGCAGAAACCGCAGGTCGCCACCTCCTACGATCCTTACTTACTCCTTTTGCTTTGTGTGCGTCCAAACATCTGGTCATACAAGGACGCCGGTTGCGGGTCTATTAAGCGCCTGACCTTTCTGAAGATAATAATCAATAAAGCCAAGTCAGTGTGTGTAGACATTTATTATAATAATAATAATAACCCCACCGCCGTATCTCTACGTTGACGTCGTGGTGGGGCTTGCGCGCTCCGAACTCTAGGTCTGCGCCGTTAGAGTTTTCTTTGCTAGAACAGGTCTAGGGTTAGCCAGACCAAGAGGGTTACAGAAAACCGCAGGACAGCATGTGGCAAGCTGTTGGGCAGTAGCGACCTCATGGACCCGGGGAAGTCTTGTTCCTCATTTCTGGCTTGCACTTACAAACCCATAGCCTAATATGTTTTATTCTCATGTTCTGCAATAGTCCTGCACCAACCGGGGGTTGTCCTTGGGTGCACTTGCATCCCTGTCGTTTCGGGCGACGCAGGTGCTCTCGGGGCATGGTTGCTTCGGGAAGTACCTGTGTCGCATAAACAGGGAGCCGGACGCCCGGTGTCACCACTGCGTCGACTGCCGGGAGGACACGGCGTGGCATACGCTGGCAGAGTGTGTCGCTTGGGAGGAGCCGCGCCGTGCCCTCATCTCAGAAGTAGGCAGTGACTTGTCGCTGCCGGCCATAGTCTAGTCGATGGTCGGCAGCGCCGAGTCCTGGGACGCGGTGGTCTCCTTCTGCGAAACAGTCGTCTCGCAGAAGGACTAAAAAAATAAAAATAATAATGGGTGCACTTGCATAGTGCTTACTGGGATAATCTTGGGTTGGTGCCTAAACGCTTAAAATGTTCAAAGTGACCTCTGCGAGTTGGTTTCTTCCTTAAGGTTCGGGACCCCAGGGTTTCGAGATATGTCACAGGCACCATCAAACATCATCATCTGCCTAGCCTTGACCAACTATCTTGGGGTCGGCTTCCAGTCTAACCGGATGCAGCTGAATACAAGTATTACACAATCAATCAATCGCTCAATTACACAGACACAGAAAAACTTCTAGAAATTTTGTCTTGATGATACTTTTAGGTAATAATGTACCACTACTAATATGCTTTTTCTCATAGTTCTTAATTCGATTATTTTTATATTAGTTTTACTTCAAATTTTCATGTCCCATTTTAATTGTAATGTAAAGTGATGGCCTGAAACACAGGTTTGAATAAACCTAGATCGGGTGGGTCGCTAATTTAAACTAATTCCGAACCATTATTAATTGCACCAGTATTAGAAATAGTTTAGATTTAGTTTATTAATAGGCCATTAGAATCGTATAGGATATTTACTACTGTTTGGCTAAATGTACACTTTTGTAAACGTTTTTATTTTTATTATAAAATAAATAAAATAAAAATAAATAAATAAAATTTACATGAAGCACCTACCTATCTGACCTCCACAACCAAGTGACTGGGTAATACGATACCCCCTGATGAGACTGGTTGTCAGACTTAAATAATAATAATATTAAACTATTCAGACTCGTGAGAGGTGCACGACATTACCAAATTCTCACGTAAAAAAGATGAGGTTTACCATCAAGTTGCATTTAAAATCTATCCACGCAATAGATTCAAATTCATCTTCTGCCTAGCCTTTATGCTTCCGCTAGCTTTCGGCTTCCATTCTAACCGGATGCAGCCTTATACCAGTATTTTACATGGACCGACTGCCTATCTGACGTAATAGATTATTATCTTAATATTTGTAGTAGCTTCATCTTTCGTCACTGAGAAACTTAATTTATCGCGACAATGTTTTCACAGCAATACAATTGCTTTATAATAGTTTACATGACTATATTAGTAATTTTAGTTTAATTTAATTTTTATTTATTATTGACATAATCTACTCATTTCAATGTTTTTTAATGAGTTGTATTGCAATATATGGTTAGCTAGCGACCTCGACAGTTCATCATATTATTCTTTTGAGCAACCGGCAGCAAGTTCGTCATGCTCCCTTAGATGTCAATGCTTGCGGTAGCGTCGGGGGTCGGGTTGCCTCCTTCCATCAAATATGGCGAGGGGGGTAATGGCTGATCTTTGCGTTATGCTCGTGAACGGGTGCTGCTTGTGGTGACAGGTCAGCTTGCTGACTATGGTTTTGTTATTGTTATTAGAAATTAATGTTTCTTTATTTTACTTCGAAGGTCCTAGTTTATCATTTGTAGCTACTAGTTACAGCTATATACATATAAACATAATGCAGCATTGCATATGTAAGCGGGCACGCCCTTTATGCCAGGAGGCTTTTTATTATGTATTAAGTTCTGTTTGCGTTTTTGTTTTTATTATTTATTTCTGCTTGAGTATAGTTTTAAATATTGGCGTGTGCTAGCTGGCATAATGGCAAATAATTTTAATATTTTTGTGTTTCGTAATGTTAATTACTTATTACTATATGTATAGAATCCAGTTCTTCTAACTGAACAGACAGCAGTGCTGCTGGGGAGTTTGTTCCGCCACTTCTTGTTTTGGGGGGACTGTCTTATGTGATTTTGACGTTCAAAAAGTGCTGATTCTCAGCCTAATTTGAATAAATGACTTTTGATTTTGATTTTACACACAAAAAGTACACAACCCAAATATACACAGGTGTCAGAATTTATAGTTTAGTAATAGACAATATACAACGTGTTGTTTTGCATCCTCGTCAAATTTCAGGAGGCTGTTATGAAAGACATAAATAATCAAATAAAATTACGATCCTGCTCAATAATTAATACATACTTGTTTTTTTTTATATTTAAGTTTGACAGTATTTCAGAATACTCTACTTTCAAAGAACAGAATCGCCCCGTTGCGTATGTGGTAGGCAGTGTCGTACGACTATGTCGCTGTGTGCATGCGTTACAGTTACAGCTCAGTTACAGGGCGGTATCACACGGACCCTACACATGCCGATTTCCGAAAATGACAAAATTGAAAATAAATACCTACTTATTTTATTATTGATTCGTGTCGAGAATCATTAGCATAGTTACCTCCTCGAATTGGACGAGGATGCAAAACAACACCTTGTATATATGTTTAATTAAATATAAAATGCTAAAATGTGAAAACCGAAACGTGCGACTGCAAACGCACGTGTTGTGTCATTCATAACTCCTGCCACTCAGTAGGCGTATAAAAACGTTATTGCACAAGCAAACATACAGTCAACACTACACAGAACCGACGCTTTACATTCTGTACTCGCCGGCGAGTACTAACGCGACCTAGAGTAATTCATCAATCCCCCCGACCCTTGACCCCGCCCGCCCGCGCGGTGCAAGTAACTATGTATAAACAACTTAACCCTCAATAATAATATCGATCCGAGTATACAAGTCCCCATTAGCTCAGTAGTTAGTAGCGCGCTAAGCCCAGCTTCTACTGCCGCTCGGGGGCGCTCTTAGCTGTGCTATTCTAATTTTGTAATTATACTTTTTGCGAGGCGAGAGGCCCTTCTGGCCCCGCCAACGCCCGGTTACGCAGTCAAGGTTTCTTGAAGTCAACTACAATAGGTCAGTAATATAAAACAATTAAAAAAGCAAACTGTGAATCCCGCGACCTGGTAGCGGTCGACGACCCCATCGCACCGAATTGACTCCCGGGTAAGCCAGCTCCAGGGTACACGCGACTTACTCGACATAACTGAACTGTACAAAACAACATGCATCCGTTGCGTAGCGTGTTTTAGGTTAACATAGGCACGTTACGTGAACAAAATACAGACATCCACCTCTATACAGGCGCCTAAACTCACACGTGAATGCGCGGCGCGGGCTCACGACTCACGTACCTGCAGATGAATATAGCAACCACTCACATAGACGCGCGTAACTAACGCGCGCATAACCGCTTACCCACAGCCATTGACGCAGACCAATTCTAGGGCTCGTCTTAACGAGCCACCGTACAACCATCCGCGGCCTGGGTTCGAAGCCCCGGGACCGCTCGCCATGTCCCCTTACGGGGGCGTCGCGACTTCCAACTGAAACTGTGAGTTGAGTTCCAGTGGTTGTTGAGTTTACTAAGTCTAAACTTAAAATGTAAGTATTTATTTTATTTTATGCAACAATGATCGTTGTTCTGATTTTGAATGCTTTTGTTATATAATATAATAAAATATAATTTTGTGAAACCAAGTTATGTATATTTATTTTACACCTACATTTATTTTCAAATATTCTTTACAAGTCCACACAATTTAAATAAAGTAATATAGATAAGGTAGGATTGTCCTACAAAAGGGTACGGCGATCTTACACAAGCAAGTACATGAAACACTACACTTGAGGATAAACAAAGTTGCTTACAATCGAATTGTACAAGTCAGAGCAATAAAATGGACCACGTAAACTGTAACCGAAGCTATCGCAACTTTCACGAACCAGTTTATGTCATAAAACATGGGAATAAGATATACGAAGAGTGATGTTGGATTAAGCGGGTAAACTCACGGTCCGAACGCTAAAACTTGAAGAGGAAGGGAAAATTACGAATATAAAGATTGTATTCTACTTATTTATTGTGCCTTGAAACCGTGTCCTAAGATATTCTTAAGACAGTCCTAAGCTATTCTTAATTTAACGGATAATGGAGCTGCGTTTAATCATTAGTTTAAACGCAGCTCCGTTATCCGTGCTATTAAAAATAGCTTACAGCAGAATGTTTATTTTTAATCGAATATAAATCCCCAATACAGAAAGAAGGTCCAGTCCAATATTAGTTGACGTTTGGGATTTATTATGAATTGAATTTTCAAATATAATCCTATTTAACCTAACCTAATATTATAAATTAATTTGTTTGTTACCTTTTCATGCGTATACCACTGAACCGATCATCATGATATTTTGCATATACGTTGTCATATGTTTACCTTTCATCCATAAAAAAGTACCATTCCCAAGAGAAAGAACAATAACTTTCGACGTTTACAATTGCTTTAGAACGCAAGATGGCGCTACGTGTCATTCGAATCATAATTGAATTATATTATTTGAAACTTTAGTAGCGTGTTAAGTGTTTAAAAAAATATATAATTAATACTGTTTGTGAGTCTAGAGTAAACTCCAACACCGTTTGACCAAACACAATAAAAGTTGGCACATAGGTAAATGTACGTACCTATATGTATTTCTAATGGAGAAGGATGTACAGGATAGTTTACGACCTCCGCGCGGGTGAAGCTGCGGGCGGACAGAAGCTAGTTATTCCATAAACCAGATAAATCCCCTCTTACAAAAATGTCTAGAAACTTATAAAATGAAATGAAATGATTTTTATTTCTGTAAGTAGGTTTGTACAAATACTTTTACACGTCAAACATATATTTTTTTTAAACTAGATGAGGTCGGCGTTTCCTATATGACTACTCTGAGAAGAAAGGCCGAAACAAACTCAGAGGTCACAGTCTTTTAAAGTCCAGACAAAATCTTGGTCAGATCATGTGAAGGCTATGTAAGTAGATCGGTATCTAAAATGGTCTTTTGAAGAAAGGACTACACAGTTTGAGTGGACCTGTCCAGTCAGTGCACGCAATTGTCAGCAATCGTGCAGCTCAACTCAGAACTTAAGGAGCTCAACGATTCGACGAACAATACAAAAGAAAGGACATTTGAGTAGGCCGCATAAATTACTCAAACAGCCAGGTCATGATTAAACTAACTGAGAAAAATACAAAAAAGCAATGACCGCCATTGTTTTTACATGCACAATAATTAAAATAATATTATAATACTTTACAAAGTTAATACTCATGTCGATATATACTATATATATCGACGCCTTAGAGTGAAAACCTCGTAAGTGTAAAATAATTAACTTTTCAGGAGGAAGAAATAACTGCGTACTGTAAAATTTTTGTACGGCGTCTTTTATGTTTTTTTATTCATTTAATATGGAAATTTAAGCCGCTTTTATATCCAGAACTGTTCGATACTATAAGATTGCGAGTGCGTTGCGAGATTATCTTCCTAGAAACGCAATAAAATCATTTTGAGCAAAAATGCATTCCCGAGGTTTTCACTCTATGGCGACGATATAAAATACATCAATGTCAATGTGTATATAAAAATCCGGAGATACTCTTTGAGGACCATGTATATCAGTGTCTGAAATGGTCTTTTGAGGAAAGAACCACACAGATTGAGTGGACCTGTCCAGTTAGTGCACGCATGTACAAAATGGTTTGTTGCTTGGGGGTACATTGGAGTAGCTTAATTATTAATCCCAAGCCTTTTAGTCATCCAAGTAATCTTTAACGTTATAGAAGCCTTTTCGACAGAGTTTCTGTTTAATGAATGATTTAAATTTATTGAGACTCAGTTCTTTAACATGGCTTGGGAGTTTGTTGTAAAAACGTATAAATGTAACTTATCATGTGAAATCCACGGAGGCGGAAAGTGGGGCGGTTATGTCATTAATAATAGGTACAAATATTCAATTTGACGCCAAAGTAATTAATTTTTCAGATTTAATGCAATGAAGAATAAAATAAAGAATCATGTGATTGAAATGCCCATAGCAAGGTTAAAACAAAATAAAGAAATTGAATAAATCATTGGAGAATACATTATCTATGGAATGTGTATGTGTATGCCATGCCGTGTTTGTGCAGAAACATCATTATTATGCAGACTGAAACTGCTAAATGGAACATTCTCGTCTTCAATTAATGTGAACATTAAATGAATACAATGTGAAAATTAACTTAACTCTCTCTAGAGACGTTACGTTTTACAGCAAGTTTTAAGCACGTGCTTTAAGATCAACTTAAAAGTAAACTTTGGGACCAGAAATCCAAATATTAACCTTTTTCATTGTACAAAAAATATCGAACACGACCAACTTCTCCAGATAAAAGAACCACAAGCCGAGAAAACTGAAAGACAAAGAATATAAAGACAAAGAATAAAACTGCATTACGGGGGGTTGCAACCGCCAACCGTTGAATACACCCAACTCCTTAAGTATACAGAAGTTTGTGTAACCACTCGACTGCGATAATGAATTAGACTTGAGAGGACAGGGCGAGACGAAACTGAAGTAGTTTAGAAATTAATCCAATTGTTTTCCTGTTGCCCGGCATGGGTCACTGGTCGAGAAATTAATCTTAAACAAATAAAGTTATGGATACGGATAAATTGTGATTTTGAGGGTTGTTTAATTAAATTGATGTACCAATAAAGTTTTTAGCTCATCGAGTAACCAGATAGTTTCATTGACCTATTTCCAAAAATTCTAAATGTTAGTTTTGCCCTCACCGTACTCACGCAAAGTGTCCGTACTGAAAAGAGTGAGCTCACACATTATTAAATAGCATTTCCATGACAATCAAGTCAAGCTACTGCGTCATTATTTGTGTCAGAGGTGTCAAATAGGAACAAAAAAGCGACTATCTTTTGATGCAGTCGGGCGAATCGGGACGATTTAAATCTTAGCCTATTTCTCGATGAGGAATCAATTAACGAAATTAGTTGGCGAAGTGTTAAAGAAGGTTATAGAACGTTGATATGACAACAAGTACACACAACAGAGTTTGTTCTGTGCTTACTAAACAGAGTACGAGTAATTGCTGCTAACACTATTTGTACTAACTAGTTTGACCTAGGCTAAACCGGCTTATACAAAAATCAGGAATGGAGGGTGACAGACAAGGGTTATACCAAAATAAATGGGAGGTATTGTGAAATGCATTGGATCATTAAAAGCAACGGGAAATAGTGAAAGAACAGTATTTGGTGGTAAGCCAGCACCCTAATTGTGTAACAAACTTTCAATCACAATCCTAGGGTTTTGAAGTATGCTTCGGGAGGTTCCTGTTCCGGATAAGGCGGGAGGAAACGCCCGGGTGTCACCATTGTGTGATCGCCCGGAGGACACACCCTGGGAGTCGGGAATCCCAAGCCGATTCCTGAGCGGGAGAAGTTATTTGATGAATTCCCACCCTCAAAAAAAAAAAGGGTCTTGAAGTAGAATGCAAATAGTTTGAAAAACTTATCTGCTCAGCAACATAAATAACGCAATGAATGTTGTTGAAGTGTCAAAATGAAAGGCATTACTATTGGAAGTGTAATACGCAACTACCTCATTGGTTTCAGTTTCCTGGTTTTAAAGGGTTTTTTAGAACAATTTCAAATCAATCCATGTATCTCAATATCAATCCATAGTACTAAAAAGTTGAAACGCATGGCAATAAAATTAGAAATCGTACAGTTTTATGATGAACGATATAAAAATCATGGCGATATAACAAAATACTGGGACGTAAATCTTAATATGTGATTTTATTGCTTAGACATTAAAATATAAGCTTTAATAGTTTAGACTGAACCCAAAGGATGACGATGCAAGCAATGTTTTATTTAAGCAATATATAGGCACCGCCGAGGTGCCAGCTGTTTTAGAACCCAATGGCTTAGCACGCGACGATGGGAAGACACCAGACAGAATGACAATAATGTCTTCAAAGGTCTTTGGTGTGGGATGCAACGTGTGTGGACACATTTGCGCCATCCCATCTTCCTTGCACGGTGGCTGATGCAGGTGCGGAAATCCTCAAACAGCGCAAATACTCCAATTTTATATGTTCAAGCCGTTTGGGGTAGAAATACTAGGGCCATGGGGTCCGAGTGTCCCTTACTTTTTCGAGACATCGCTAAGCGGTTGGTCGAATCTTCACGTGACCAGGCCTATTTTTGCCCAAAGAATCAGCATCCCCGTACAACGTGGCAATGCTGCGAGCCTTTTGGGCACTTTTCCTCTTGACAGCGATGCGGACGAGTTTTTTGATGTCCTATGATTATCTAACATAATAACACATAACATAATATACATACGTACACACGTATACATACATATGTTTTTAACATAATATTATAATTATAATTTCGAGACTGTATTTTTTTTTTCAATTATGTAAATTTTATACTACATTATACTGTTCTTACCAAAAAAAAGCTAGAGGTACCATACACTAAAATTGTGTGCAGTTGACTGCACGTCAATGGTAGCACTTTGACCTTGAGCTGTCCTAGCGTAATACGTAGTTTCAAAAGAATACGAGGCCGGTTTTACAGTTTTTTTACTACTGACGTGCGACCCATTGTACAATGTTTAAAGTTTTATTAAATGGTATTTTTTTGCAGCCAACTGTATTCTAAAACGAAAGCCTCAGGCCAGAAAGTGACATTCGCATGTACGAGAGCGTGAAATACATTTTTTGTAAAATACTTGGGACAACTAGCACGAAAACGTGCGCACGTGCGTTTTATACAGTATGGAAACCACATAGGTATATGCAATAAATGAAACCACATACTTGTTACATATATGACATGGCATGCAAAGAATTAACGAAATCCGTCGAGTACTTACGTCAGAAAGTAGAGTTTTAATTTTGAGAAAATTTGAGCACTCTGTAGAATTGGATCACTAGGTCTAAGATTCAATGAACTTGAATCCTTGAACATTAAAAAGCAACGTTGCCACGCAGTGCAAACTATCACGACGCTGTTACTTATTCTACTTATTTACGTAAAATGTAAAATCGGTACACCTAAACGACACGGTACGAAGGTACGTTGTTTAAACAGAGTGTTTACTTTTACTGAATTTATTTTGTTTGAAATTTTTTTAATTAACTTTTTTATTTAACGTTTAATTTTGCTATTCTTCTGTGGACTAGTATTACTTGTGGTTTAATTTATTGCATATATGTGCTTTCCATACTGTGATTATTACTTTTGAACATTGTTAACAGTTTGTCTAAATAACTAAATAAATCTGCCTAATCTTTTCCAAGCTATGTTGGAGTCGGCCTCCAGTCTAACCGGATGGAGATGAATACCAGTATTTTACACGGAGCAACTGCCTATCTGACCTCCACAACCCAGTTGTTGGGTAACACGATACCCCTTGGTAAGACTGTTTATTAGACTTTTGGGCTTCTGACTGTTATTTAGGTGTAGAATTAATATACTTTATAAGAGTCAAATAGGAATATAATTCATTTGTACGGACCTCAGACTAAGGAAAAGAAGAATAGACATGACATACCTACGAAAAAACGTGCCTACATATACTGACGACACGTTTGGTGTAGTGGCTACAGTGGCTAAGTGTAGTCAGCGAAACCAAATGGTCCTGGGTTCGAATCCCGGTAGGGGCAAATGTTTGTATGATGAATATGGACATTTGTACCCGAGTCATGGATGTATATTTATAATATGTATGTATTTACGAAAAAAATAATGTATTTAAGTAGTGTATCAACCATCTGGTATCCATAACACAAGCCTTAAGAGGGTATCCTAGGAGCATTTTTCCACACAAATGTATTCCCCTATTTACTTCCTGGTTTATCTCTCTAGAGGAGCCGTTTTTTTTTATAAAATCTAGGTCTACTGTATGTATGCTCCTGTCATTTATTTTTTCCCAAAAAATTATTACCAAAACAGATACAATTTTTCGAAAATCTATAAAATACCTAATTTTTACTGCCATATTCAGACAACTACCAGACAAATATGAAAAGTTTTTACGTTAAAATAAAATAATAGAAGCATAGATCTACTCTTCCTCTAAATTTTGACACCAAACATAATTGAATCGGCGCAGGTTTGGCGG
Source organism: Brachylomia viminalis (assembly GCA_937001585.2). Taxonomy (NCBI): domain Eukaryota; kingdom Metazoa; phylum Arthropoda; class Insecta; order Lepidoptera; family Noctuidae; genus Brachylomia; species Brachylomia viminalis. Next base: position 2,168,017 of record OW443302.2, on the reverse strand, counting down.
AGAAAACAGGGGAATACAAAGCATCGATCTGGTCAAGATTTCGTAGTGAAAATCTGTCTAAGCTGCAGTTGTCCCTATCGCACATTACGGGGAAAGATCAAGGGTGAGGGGGGGTCAGACTAATACGTACACAAATAGGGAAGTGACAACAGTCGATTTTTTTTATCGGTAATGTAGTGATTTCCATCATTATCGATATTATTTATATAGTGTGTTTGAGAAAATATGCCGTTCCCACGGGAAATGCTTTGAACCGCGTGGCGAAAAATAGTGTAGTAGTAGCAGTAGTAGCATGCTTTTTGGTATTTTTATATGAAACTAGAATTAAAAATAAGGTACCCGTATTTTTTCTTTTTTTTTTTTTTTTTTTTTTAATCGTGTCAAAAGGCTTATAGCTATTTAAAATAAAACAAAACAACATAGATAAATGAATATGTGTCTTTATTCTGTTGTAATTTCCACCCTTTCTCTTACCGCATATTTCGTGGTATGCGACCGTCAATTATCTCAGGAAGAAGACATTCGTGAAAAAACTTTTCTAATTTTGGTTCCATATTTTGCCAAAATTCATCGTCTTTTTCAATTTTTTCATATATTAAACCTTTAGGGCTCCACAAAACGAAATAGCAATATCTACGGCGTGTTATTTTCAATTGGCCTTGGACTTGGTAATAGTAGTTATGGTTTCTTTTTAATTTTAACAAGTTGTTGTTGAGTATGCAGCAGTCAATTTTTTTCATCTGTATTCCTTCTGTTGGAGTTATTTCAGCAAGTTTATAAGGGCATTTTACTTCGATTATGGAATCTTCATTTATAAGTCCATCAGGACTTGCAGCCAAAAAGCTTTTATTTTTGTCAATGAACAACCCGCACTTAACTACAGACAGTCCAGTTTCATTTGAAAATTCTTTCACTGCTTCGTCTTCTTTCTCTTTTCCATAAGTTGTCGCAGGAGTCCCTTTGAATTGTGAATACAGTAAGGATTTTAATAAACCGGCAACTGATGTTTTTTTTCGCAGCTTGCAAACTTTGCCAAAATTTGATGCCGTGATACGCTTGCGTCTTTCTATTGACCACAATTCATTTTCACTTTGGCCAATCGTGATACGTTCGAGTTCTTCAGCTCTCGTCTTTGATAGTTCTAACTCGGAAATAAATTTATTTTTCTTTTCTTCAAATATTTCTGATGGCATATCGGGCTCTAATTCTAGTTGACCGTAATCTTCGTCAGGTCCAGTAACTTTCCGCCTTTTACTTGATCTATCGTCGACGAACGAAAGCTTTCTCTTTCGGCATTTTTCATTGTGTGGCCTTGATCGTCTTTTTCTTTCAATGAATTTCTTTGTATATGTGTCAGGGCTGCAGCCTTGAATTTTTTTTGACAGGCGTGAATGTATTGCCATGTCACTGTTCCATGATATCGCCGCACCAAAACATCGTGCTTGGTAGGATCCTCTGGCCGTGAAATTTACTCGTTTACCGCCAATAAATTTTGCAATCACATTGTTAAATTGTTCAACTGTGTTATTTGTTACATCTAGTATCAGACTTTCTGCATTTGACACTAAACTCATAGTGTAAAACTGAATATCTGTCCACAATCCGCTGTTTTGAAGATCAGCAACAAAATTTGTGTCATTTTTGTATTTTCCTGGGTCACAAAAGTAAGCGCTGCAATTACTATGGTCTCCAAATACATGGTTTGGTGCATTTTTTATATCTTTTTTTAGATTTTTTATATTTTCATTGTGATTTGTATTTTCTGACTTTCTGTGATTTACTGCTCCAACTACCGCTTTTCTCAAACGCAAAACATTTTCTACCTCCTTTTTTCGAAGCTGCACTGGTACAAAGCCTTTGTGGTTATTCGTTTTTTTTCCTAATGCTTTCAATTTGTTGCAGAAATTTCGCAATAAATGATTCTTACATTCGATTTTTGATATAATAAAATCCGAACCGTAAGGCTTTTTAAGTATCAACTTTTTCATTACGCTGGAATCACCATCTCCAACGAGTTTGTTATATTTTATTCCGTGCATTTCCACACTTTTTGCAAAACCTTCTGCGATTATGTCGGCTTCCATAGCATTAGCGCTGTCACCCCAGTTTTTGAAACATTTGTGTTCAGTAATATCTATATTCAGCTTTTTATTTCTTGCACATACACAACAGTATGAGTTTCGAACCCCAAGAAACAGTACTTTTTTAGTCCGCAGTCCAATAATACATCCAGCACCAGACGCTGAGCTAAAACCACTTTTGTATGACCGTTTAGCCCAAGAGCAATCTGCCACTACTGTTACTAAAGGATAGCCATCTTTGTCAACTTCGCCATCTAAAATGGCAAGCCTTTTTTCTTCTTGACCTGATGCGATCATCTCCTCTATGGCACATTCTTCAATTAGTGGTGTCATACCTTGTTCAATGTTTGTATATGTTGATTTATTCATATTTGGCATATTTAGCACACTGCATATTTCGTTTAACTGTGCATATCCATTTCCTGAACAGAGTATTCCTTCTACAGCTGCATAATTTGCATTTAATTTTAAATTGGGGTCTTCACTGTACACAGTTTCAATTTTTTTACACATTTTACATTCAAATACATATTTGCTCATAAAACCTTTTCGTTGCTCTTTTAAAAAAAATAAGTCAGCAAATGTGCAGTCTGAATGTTCATGCTTAATGTTTGAAATTGCAGAAAACAAATACTTTATATCTACGATTCTGCGTCCTGTTAATTTATCGTCTTGAAATTCTTCATTATTGTCACCATTATCGTTATCACAAACTATATCCAAGTCATCGAGTGTCGTGGTCGACGATGAGGAACTTACATTTTCTTCAAACGTATCACGAGTCTCTTTGGAAGTTTCATTCAATGATGTAGCAGAATTCTCTTTGTCTTCATCACTGTCAATAAAAAAAAATGCATTAATTTTTAGTTCAGTTTAGTCACAGTCACAGATTACTAAATAGTTACTACGTAAGAGATACATCACTTCAATACAAAAGCGAAAATATCTACGCTATAATATACCTACAAAATAATATGCCTACAAAATCTTAATAATAATATCTGCTGTTCGCAGCGAAAGAGAAAATGAACCGATAAAGCGCCTTATTTCTGTAGCGTTAAAGTCGACATTCGTAATTCACTGTATAGCTTGATGTGCTGTCATCAAGCTATACAGTGAATTACGAATGTCGACTTTAACGCTACAAAAATAAGGTGCTTTTTCGGTTGTATCGTGAGCGATACACGAAACGGTAGGTATATAACGCGTGACCTTCAGCGAGTGACAGACGCCTGGTTTAGTGGTATATAATGTTAGGTATTATTGTACGAATGTCAAATTTTGCCTTTAAAATACCATCAATGTCGCGGAGATAATTTGAGCAATTTTTATAATTTACCTGATTTTTAAACTGTTACAGGTTCTAAATTATCCTACAGAACTATGATACAAAATTTACTGAAAGAGAAAACTTTCGCTCGTCAATGATAGCTCAAAAACAAGGTTGTAAAACACGTGCGGAACAAAGACACCTAGGTAACTATTGTTGAAGCCACTCTCACATTGTTACCATTTATCTAATGACCATCTGGAGTGGAATCCGGCTATGCTATTCCAGCCTAATGAAAGTATCATACACGCCTATTTTTTTACTTACTTGGATAATACCGGGCGCGGTGCAAAATGAATCTTCCGCTTTATACGTAAATGATGTTTTTTTCTTTTAGCGCTCAAGAATAAACGCGTTTTATTTTGTTTTCTTTTACCCATCACAGAGAAGGTTTATCTGAAACAACAATTACCATGATTAGGTTCTTATATCTAACTACATTTGTAAATTGTTATTTATTTATATATTTATTATATTTAGATAAATATAGTTTGTATATTGCATTTCGTTTATCTATTTGAAGTGGGTAAAAGGTAGGTACCTACTTACGTTTTTTCTTTAGTCGTAAAAATAATATTACTCAAAATCCGATACACAAGCCAAACACTGCAAACGCTGACCGATGCCGATAACAATAATGCAACGACTAAAAGACCGCAGAACGAAAAGCGGCCGGGCGCGGGAGTGGTACGCACTACGCACGCACACAAACACAGACTATTCACTTGCACACTGATAGCGCGGTTGCTTGGGCGCAACGCGACGGCAATAGTTTGTACAAATACCTATTTCTCAATTTTGTCGCAGACCGACTACGCTTTAAGTGCTTAACTTGGAACTAGATGGTGCTGTGTGCAATGTCAGACGATATTTATTTATTTATTTTACTGTGAGTCTGGCACAAAGATGGCGGCTTGCGGTAGAGCTGCGCGCATTATAATATCAAAATTTTCTTCAAAACACTGAAAGAAACAAGTTGCTATGACAACTGATGTACTTGTTGGCTGTGACAAAACATGGCGACCGCCCGCAGTGAGATGTGCTGTATACTGTTCATTATGCCAAGTCCTTTCTTTTCCTTAGTCTGAGATTTGTACGGACACATTCTTGCAGTTGATTATGACATATAAAGTAAAAGATACAATCAGTCATTTTGACACTTTCACCATAGACATAATGAGGTTTCGTTCACTAAGTCCAACACTGACCGTCAAAGATCTACTAATGACAGGAATGGGTTCACGTATGGGGCTTAACGTATTTTCCGAGGCACGGAGGGGTCTCGTTATGTAATGGATGGTCGCCCATCCACGAACCGACCGTGGCAAGCGTAGCTCAACCTCCGATCGACCCATGCGGCTGTTATTATTTAGCCATGAGTCCCTCCTTGCCACGAGCCTCCTTTGTCAAAATAACTGTTGGTTTAATTTGTTCGTTCACACAGCATCAGGTCAAGTTACCACAAACTGTCAAATTTTCTCATTCGATTTTGAGCTTAACCTTCAACATTTTAAGGTTTAAAATCATTTGGAGAAATTGGACAGCTTCGTATAACCAAAGGTGCTGGCGACTGTACTTTCAACGGTTTCATACACAAAACCAAATCATCTTTTATATTTCCGCGTTCGAGAAACTTTACAAACCGTACCGGCAAAATTCTCAAACGACATCTAAGCGATAAAAACGTTAAGATTATCACCCAAACGAGTCGAGAGAATACAACGAGGTGTATTTTTAGTTTACCCACGTTTCATCAGTAGGCACTGTTAGTATTCAAATAAATCTTAAAAGTATTTATGTCCTACAAATCACCTAAGAGTGGCAGCTATTGACTTATAGCCATTCAAAGTTCAGTATCGTAAACAAAAATTCAGCCATTACTCAAATAAATTAAAAGAAGTAATCCTCCCATTTATTTTTCAAGGCAGTATACCCAGACGGAGCTGTTAGAATAAAATGTCGACCCACATACGACGTAAAATATTCGCATATTTGTGAAATTGCTTTCCAAACATGCGACGATGCTTGCAGGTCGCCGGCACTTTCCCGGCTGCACACCAAATCGCGTCGTCTGGGGGATAAAGTCGTAGTATTTTGTGGTTGTAATTATGTAAATATCCGCGGAAGAAGCACCTGCGCTATCTGCTGTAATTTGTTAGTTTTTTTTTCTGTTAAGAGTTGTGAAATGGGTCCTATTATGGTTAAGATACTGGTTGGTATAGCTAGCAGATGTGTTTTTAAATCCTATCTTTAAATGTGAAGCGTCTTCTAAATAAAAAGTTTCAGTTTTCCCTTTCAAAATCAGTGGGTCATGTCTTGTGTAGGTGTGACGAGTTATGGCAATTTTTATTTTATTTTTTTATTTTTATTGATAATGTTTAGGTTAAGGTTTCTACGGGTCTATGCCACTCGAAATAAAGTTATTATTATTATGTCTTTATGTTTACGTATCTCAGGACCATGGAATCCTGGTCCTTTGGAAGGCGTGCGAGGGGCCGAAGCCAACTTGCAGAGGCCTTTTAGACAATTTTAAATGGAGTGATGCACCAACCGACGATTATCCCTGTTGTTATTATTAAGTGTTTGTTTTAGAGAAGGTCTCTGACCGAGTAGTGGGAACAATACAAGCTAATTATGTTATGATGTTATGTATGCCTGTGCCGTTGGTCTCTTGGTTGCAAGCGGTATTGGTGAGCATTACGTCGTGGGCTCGATTCCCAGCTCGGGAAAACTGTTATTGGGCTTTCTCCATCAGGAATTTGTCAGTAGCAGCCCAAAGTTTAGATTGCCCGGTTGATGGCAATAGGCTCGTCCCCTATTAAATGGGACTTAAACACTGGCGAAATGTGGGTATACTATAGGTACACCTCTGCCCAACTCTTCAGGGATATCAGATGTGATGTTATGATAGGTAACGTGAAGAGATAATTATTGATAAACTTTTTCAATACGCATTGCTAGCATTAAATGTAGGTTACATTAAATTCGTTGCAAGTAAAAAAGGTTTCAATAAAAATAATTGCCTTCCTTTCCTCTTAACTTGTTTATTTATTTTAGCATTATATATTTATTTAAGTATATGTTAACTTTTTTTGCATTATAAGTAGGTATATGTTATGTTCTAGTTTAAGATGTCACAAAACCATATCTTCTCTTCTTGTTCTGACACACTATTGTCTACATTTATTTTTAATTTTTCCTTTCGCATGTCTGCTGGAAGAAATTTCTTAGGAAATAAGCTGTAGCTTCCTACTCGTTACTAATATGTCGTATCTGTATCTATTTTACTGTGTGTACATGAATAATAAAATAAATAAATAAATCTTGAAAAAAATAAGTAGTGTACTGAGTGCTAACTCTCCAAATAAACTTAGAGCTAACACTGTTTGAAGAAGAACCTACAGTAAACTAACCGTAGTACACACTACAAATACAGAAATGGCGATAGGACATAAATATTTCATGAAGCAAGCAAATACTTTTTTATATATTTTTTATTTCAGTATTTCCATTGAGCGCACGTTTGCACTTTGCGTGCTGTGCCAGTTTGATTTTAAACGAGGTTTTTTTTCCTAAGGGTGATGAGGCCACAGAGGCATTAAAGCAGTAGTCCAACTCATATTCGCATTTTAAATGATGTTGTTGCTATAGTGGAAAATTATTGTCTTCTTAATTGATTTTATTTGCCTTTCTACAGGATCACGTAAATATTACACTAGACCGGTGCTTACCCAAAAAGTAAACAAAAGGTAATAAACCACTATTGCTATATTGTGTGTAGAGTTCCGAAAGCTACAACGATACTTATATTGCAGGTATTTATGTTTTCCAAAATATCTTCTTACTTTTGTTTACTTTGAAATGACCTCTGAGATATAATTTGGGATGTTAAAAATAAATATTGGTATGTTCTGCTTTTAAGCTATATGTGATGATACGCAAAGGTTTGCTGTATTATTCTAACATAGACCACTGATTTCACTGAACTACACTACCATCGTTTGCATCCAATATACGAGACAGTTCATACGAAGTTTTGAATTTAATTGGGAAGTATCGCGAAGTAGGTCAACTGCGCTTGTTTTTATATTTGTGGAACCTTCGTATGTCCTCCGTATTTATGTTTAAAAATGAATAATAAATATTATTCCCCAGAATACCTTGGTGAAAACCGGTGGAGAGGTTAGCCAGTCAGACAGTTTTGTAGTTTGAAGCAGCTCATCAGCTGTAGCGACTGTCAGGGTGGCAGGGACATCGAAGCTCAACTTGTTACCTCCATGGTAACAAGTTGAGCTTCGATGTCCCTGCCACCCTGCATACTACCGTGACAGTCGCTACAGCTGATGAGCTGCTTCAAACTACAAAACTGTCTGACTGGCTAACCTCTCCACCTGACAGTCGCTACAGCTGATGAGCTGCTTCAAACTACAAAACTGTCTGACTGGCTAACCTCTCCACCTGACAGTCGCTACAGCTGATGAGCTGCTTCAAACTACAAAACTGTCTGACTGGCTAACCTCTCCACCTGTTTTCACCAAGGTATTCTGGGGAATAATATTTATTATTCATTTTTAAACAAAAATACGGAGGACATACGAAGGTTCCACAAATATAAAAACAAGCGCAGTTGACCTACTTCGCGATAATGATTCTGAACCCCCCTGCTAATTAAAATTTTCGTCGGGTAATAAAAATAAAATTTGATCTGCCATACATTTTGACCGCGTAGGTATTGCACATTCACATTCTATTCTAAAGCACATGCTTTTTTTTATAACTGCGAATAATTTCTACGCATTTGGGTCTAGAATCTTGTGCTGAATTCATGGTTTCAGTTTGTGCGTCGATGATGCCTCACTGTGTAGCAAACTGCTGAGCGAGGATTCCTGAATTCGATGCCTGGGTCTCGAGCTTCTCGGGGGTCTGGCTTTATAAGCGATAAATGACCGTATGCTCGCCCTCTGTAGTCCGTTACACGGGACTTGTAAAACTGACGAAGTGTGGGTGTGTAGGCGTGATTTTACAAAAAAACACATAATACAATCAGCCTATAACGTTCCCACTGCTGGGAGACAGGCCTCCTCTTTGTTAGAGGGAGTGGTCCATAATCCACCACGCGGGCCTAGTGCGGGTTGGTAGATGTCACATGTCTTCGAATTTTAGGTTCTAGGACATGCCGGTTTCCTCACGATATTTTACTTCACCGTTTTGAGAGCAGTGGTGATGATATTAAATACACAAAGTAAAGTGCCTGTCTGAGTTTGAACCTACGACCTAGTACTCGTAAGTCGCGGCCATTACCACTGGGCCACCACTACTCTGATTGTATACGTGTTTTTTTTATATTTCTGTCCCAAATTAAGGTTAAGATCAGCTTACTGTCCCTGACAAACACACTACATCTCAATTTACTCTGAAACCTCACCACACACTACACGTAACTAGTAACGTCCGTCCAAAACATAGTTTTTCCAAGCCATATAAACCTGTCTGATAACACAGCTTAGTGTCGCATCAAGGGACGCTGGGCCATTGTGTACGGTATATTGTCCATGCTCGTCCACTGTAGATCCTGTTGGTTGTGACTTCATTGTGATAGAAGGTTATCGTGTCCGTTGCCTAAATGAATGTACGCTAGTAAACAGGGCCTGAAATTCACGAATTTGTTTTTGACCCCATACAAGGTGTAACAGAAAAACGCAAGTCCTGAAAGTAGTTTGCTCATAATTTACTACTGAATCGATTGCATTAACTATTAATATAGGTATTTTTTTCAAAAAATATGTATTTTGCAATACTGACCGCTGATTGAGCAAAAGAAAATTAAATCTTATTTCAAGGCAAGAAGATTCAATTTTAAATGCATAAAGTAATGGTACAACACGATTTTCTTAATAAAATAGTTAGTCTTAAAAATTTTTTTTGCTCATTGTATTATGCTTTTAACTCAATAATCTAATTGGGGTGTATGGGGTTTTGCGTTAATTTTGTTACACGTTGTATAATAAATTTAAAAATCAAATAACCCGACTGTGTAATAAGTGAACCTCAGATCATAGTGAACTTTAGAAAAGATGGAAACAAGATGACCTATTTCTGCCTCCAATCCCACACCCCGTAAGTACCTAAGTACTCCCTAAGCCGTACAATCTCATGCAATCGAAGGCATCTCCTTTAACAGAACACTAAAGACCTATTGCCACCGCCTGCATGAGATTATATGGCTTAGTGTCTTTTTAACACTTTAAGTAATGGTCGTTTCCATTCTGGGTTTGTTCTCTTAAAATTGAGAGATCTTATAATTTCCATAGTATAATGTCGTACGGCATTTTGCTGTGGAGAAATGCAGCCGACCTTCAGTAGCCTGAAGGTCAGCTGCTGATTTGTGCTGCAGAAACGAGCCATTAGAGCAATTTATAATTTAAGTTGTAGGCGTTCACTGGGGGATAAATCTAAGGAAATAAACATAATAACAGTCGCATCTCGATATGTAAGTATATGAGAACCTGATTTATGTAAAAAATATATATTAATCTATATTCGAAACACAGCGACATTCATGACCTATACACTAGAAACAAACATTTACTTATTGTGCCCACGACTAGGCTCCAAAAAATTAGTAAATCGTTATAATCGTAAGTGCCAAAGTATACGTTTTGACAATAAATTTAAATCAATAAAATTATTAAACAGAAACTGTGTCGAAGAAGTTTCTATAACTTTAAAGATTACTTGGATGACAACAAGGCTTGGGATTAATTAAGCTAGTCCAAGCAAACTCCAAAACACTAAGTACAAAATGGTTTGTTGCTTGGGGGTACAAGCAACAAAGCAACAAGTAAGTACTATGCAGGCTAGATTGAATAAAAGACTTTATATATGTCCGCCGGTTTTGAGTATTTAACATTCGGCCTAAGCAAATGTCCTGCATATCTGGTAGCGTCGTGTGACGGGTCGTTGAGCTCCCTAAAATAGGGTTGAGCTACACGATGACTGATGCATGCATGCCGTCTGTTAGGACAGGTCAACTCAAAGCTGCAATGGCTCTTTCTTCAAAAGGCCCTTCCAGATAAGGCCCTGCATTGATAGCCACACATAAAATCCTAATAATACAATGTTTGGACTATAAAAGAGACCATGACCTCTGAGTTTGTTTAGGCATTTCTTCTCAGGGATCAGTCAGCTAGGAAATGCAGGCACCATCTAGTTTTAAAATATTGACGTGTAATAGTGTCTTAAAAGACCTACTTACAGAAATAAACATTTAATTTCAATATAATAATTCTTTAGCACATTAATAAGACCTACTATACGACCATAGAAGAACTTTATCACAGCTTTATTAAAAGTTTTGAAAATTTAAGTGAGAATGGTTGCTAACCCAATTTAAATTGTTATAGTTCCTATATTATCATTCAAAATGAAAAGTAATTAGAGAAACAATGATACCCCACTTGATATAATTTGTCGAGTTAATTTTTTCTCCTTTTCACAATATGGCGTCTGATTGTCGCCATAATGATTTTCGATTACTGTCATGTCTGTGACACTCACAAGATTAAGACTAATCGATTGACGCAAAAATCGTCAAAAATGGGTAAGTGTTTGGTTTTTAAAGCGCCACAAAGGAACAATAATAAATTATATAGGCTGATAAACACATTAGGTACCCTCCTTTGCGCGGCGCAGTCGGTAAATAGAAGATGTGACGTTCACGTAACTTTGTTTGTAAATGTAGGATTTCGTAATTGTTTGGCATTTATAAATCGGTACGTTTACTATGCGGACGGCGGACGGGCTGCAGATATCGAGTCTATTTATAGTCTGCAGAAAAGAGCCATTAGAGCCTTATTAGCCTAGGCCAATATTGCCTTCGCAGGCACGACTCTCTAAGGCAACTGTTTAAAGATATTTACATCATGACGGTACCTTGTCAATATATCTACGAAAATATATTTTACGTATTAATAAAAGAGGTGAAATACACAATTATATCACTAGCAATTGTGACCAATTAGTTCAAGCAGGTTTCAGACTGGCTAACTAAAGTATACTAGTATCTTTCACGGAGTACTGTTTAAAATGTTACAAGAAAATACCTCCCCACATACTTCAACTGGATGAAATGAAATTTAAATCTTGTATAAAACGCACACTATGCAGCCAGCATATTATAAGTATGGGGATTATATCGCTAATAAAAATACTTGGCTCAACGCTAGTCCTGCTCCACAAGGGCGCATAAACTAATTGATTGGCATTTGAAAACATTGTTGGAGCTTCTGAAGATTTTAAAAACCATCTTTGCATTGTTTAAATTATATCTTTTAGTGTTGTATTATTGCATAGCACACTGTGAGTACTATGTGCATACTATAAAGCTATCATTACTGGGTACGTCTTTCATTGACTTGAATGTGCCCTGGCGGCTGAGAGTATGTCATGCTCTCTCTAATGTCTCGCTGCATGTGTTGGATCATTTAGCTCCCTTCAAAATGGTTGAGCTGAATGGTGCTAATCCATGCGGCATGTTCGTGAACGCGCGCCATGTAGGGACTGGTCATCTCTTAGTTGCCACCACCACAATCAATAGGAAGTAAGGTATTTATAAACTTATTGTTAATGCCTGTGTCATCTTCACGACAATGAAGTGAGATGGCAAAACAAAATTAAAACACTTCTTCAAGCAATCAATATAAATCAATTTCAATAACTAAGTTGTTTAGTCAAAGTTCAAAGTGTAAAGGGTCTTTCATATTTTTTTAGCAATGTGTATTCCATCAATTCGGAGCTGCACACGGCCACAGCGTACTTCACGACTGCACAGCCAGGTGGAGTGCGGTCGATATGCATTTGTTTTTCCCCTCTACGAATTTTTCGTACCTTTGATTTTTTTATTCATTTATTTATGAAACGCAGCAGATCGCAGCATAGGAATCAAAACAAAAGAAAAACGACCGTATTGCATCGTTTTCAACCATCCTTGGTGAATACTCTTTTGGCAGATGGTGCGATTGGTCCCGAATCCTTTTTACGTGTCAGTTGCTAACTGCCCTACCCATTGCTGTCTGTTGCCATGCAAGGAATCGTAAAAATGAAGCCGTGTAATTGACTATACTACCATTTACGTTTACAGTATAAGCTGACAGCGTATAGTGAAAAATTAGCTCACACTGGAAATGTATAGCTTGTATCTACGTTCGCAAACAAACGTTTGCGGTAAAAGTTCACTTTAAAGTTTGCATTCTGGATAAGCACGATTATATAAAACAGTATTCAGTGTGTATACTCAGTGTCACTATTTCTCTGGAAACAAGCGAAGTAAATTCCCTGCTAGATCGTTAACAACGGCAGCCTGTGTTCGCATATCACTATGGCGCGGTTATATTTCGCGACTCGCCCTCGGACAGTGACGTTTATTATTGCATGGTATAGTGAGCCACTAGTCACGATTATTTTTGCTCAACAACAGGCACTCGTACACAAAGTGTTATTTGGATTTACCATCAAGAGAAACAGCGCAGACTCTTGATTTGCGACCGAACAATCGAAGAGATCAATTGCTCACACATGCTCAGAAGACGGGCGTCGTCACCGTAGCAGGCCTCAGAAACGGTGGCGTGACCATTTGGACCCTTTCCATACCGATTGGCCGGAAATGGCGAAGGATAAGTACAGAAACTTGGAAGAGTATGGGGAAGAACCATGCCCAGCAGTGGGACAAAATAGGTTATTAAATAAAGCACTAAAGTCCCGTACCTGCTGGGTTTGATTTATATAACAATAACTGTTAAAATGTCGGACAGAAGAAACATCTCTGTAAGTCATCGGGGATTACTGATCTTATTTTGTGTTATGAAAGTGTTTTCATGCGTAAAAACTCTTTCTCCATCCTTGGTTTTACCGCCGCAAATTCATCTCAACCTCGGAGATTGATTGTCCCACGTGATGATTACCTAGCCACGAGCAGCAAATTCATCTCAACCTCGGAGATTGATTGTCCCACGTGATGATTAGCCACGAGCCTATGAAACAGTCAGTTGAACAGTATTTTTTCTGTTTCTTAAAACCTACTGGTAACTTCAAAACGTCACGTACTAGCTACGAGTGTACACGCAGTGGTTTGCGGATGCATATCACAGCGACCATAATTCCAGCCTCTCTCTCTGCCGGTGACTTTTATAGTTACAGTGAATGGTGACGCACTAGGCAGGATTATTGTTATGGATAGCCCTGCGGATTTTTCGCGTTTTAGAAATGGAGAATTTTTTGGTGGCTGGGTTGTTAAACGACTTTTTGAGTGGCAAAAAAATATTTTAAACTGTGGCTGTAGTTTTTTGGTTGTGACGTGATTTAAAGTACAAAACACTGGGTAGTCTAATCGTGATATATCTAACCAGTACTAACTGACTACAACGTTAATATTTGGAAGTTGTGTCCAAACTTTGCCACTATTTCTTCGTCTTAGATTTGGTAGCACTCCATCGTCGACTGACTCTGTCTCTGTCACCACTGACCTATACCAGAGTCAATAGCAAACCCATCTTTAGTAAAAATAAAAAATAAAATTACTTAAAATGTATTTTTTATAAGAACTTTTTGACGCTGTCTATTTATCTGAACCCACATTCTTAACAATAATTTTAAAGTAAGTTTGGCATAAGGTGGACCGCATAAATACCACCAATAAATAAACCATAAACCAATCACACGTGAGTTTTAAAAATAAAATTAACTCATGCAAAGATATACATTAATGAAGAACGCCTCATTGCTCGTTGAACTCATCAGTACTCCATGCCATAATGGTCCAGCATAATATTATGCAATTCATATAAAATGTTCAAGAGTAATTGGAGTACGGTTTTTTACGCAGAAATCCACTTCGCTGGGTCCTAGCAATATAAATTTTGAAATTAACGAGAATTTCGGAAGCTTAAACCCAATATTTGAAATGATTAAATTGCGTTTTCATCCATTCTTATAAATATTCTCGAAAATACATATTAATAGGATCCAGTTAAAATTATACTATTAACAGTTTAACCGCCGTTCCTGTACTTAAAACGTTTTAAACGCTTGCAATATTATTAAATTCCGATGTTCCGAATAAATATGTTAAAGGGAGGTTATTTTTTTTTTTTACTGAGAATAACAGCGCTTACGTTGTTTTCGCGATTAATATTCGCAACGAGTCCTTATTATTCTTCCCCCTTTTTTATACATATTTTTTATTCTTTTATTTGTTTGATAATAAATACAGGGGTGTTCCTTAGTTCTAAACTCGCCAAACTTTTACGTTTGATGGCGAGAGGCACTCTTTTACATAACAATGCACCACCTTACGAGCATACCTACTACTTATATATTATACTGTTCTGGTTTAATCTCATAGGTACATGCACATTTATTATTTTAAGACTATTAGGTAATTTCGCTTTTATGTTAGATTGTTTTTTTTAACACTTCCATACAACACTATAATACCTACTCGGCTGATTATTTTTTCGCGATTTCGATCTTGAACCCGTGGAGAAAGTTGTTGAGTTTGATGTCTGTAACACACTCTTAACACTGTGCCTGACCCGGGAATCGAACCCAGGATCCCACACTCAGCAGTCGCGCTTGCAACCATGAGACCAACGGGGCAGTTATTGGGATTTTCCATTAGAAATTTCTTTGTAATTTGGCGGTGTGATACCCTCGTGCCCGGAAAGCACGTTAAGCTGTTGGTCCTGCGCCTGATTTCTCTCCGGTCGTGTCGGGTTGCCTTATCATCGGACCATGAAAGTGAGGGAAGAGAGAGTGCACCTGTGTCTGCGCACACACTTATGCACTATAGTATCTTCCGCGCCGAAGACTAGTCTCCGTTGAGATTGGCCGCCATATCCGAAATACGGTCTGGAGGACTAGACCACATCCTGAAATACACCTTTCTGATAAATGCTGTGAAATGTCAAATAATGTATCTAGAGAAGTTAGTAACTATTGCCAATAATTATATGTACCGCTAAAGGCCATTGCTATGTTACAGCGGTGACATTGTAGGAACAAGCGGTTTCGTTTTACTTTATTTCTAGTGTAAGAACAGCATGCTCATTGTGGTTAAAGATGCTCATTATAGTGGGCCTACAATACTAGTCCAAAACAAAATAATATCCTTAGTAAATTTCATTTCCAAAGTGTAACTCTACCAACGTAAAATGAATGAACAAAAACCGTTACACCCACAAAAAGCGCAGGGTCACTGACCGGATTCCATTTCAATCCAACCAATCTTCGATTAGGGGTATAATTCATTACACCAAGAAAGGGGGGCGGTGCAAAAATGAACGACAATCTTTCTACCATCAATCAAACTGATTCCCTTGATTAATGAATATAGGTCACCGCCACCCCCCGATACGTTCACATGAACTTTCTTTTCACACTGGCCTTAGAAGCGGTCTAACTTTCGCAGTATTTCTTCGAGAGGTACGCATTAAATTCTTAGGTCCGAATATTAAATTTGGTCCGTAGCTTATTGGTTTTGCTCAAATTTCGCGACTGTTAGTCAACTTTGTGTACGCAGTTTGAGCGGGCGAGAGCCTTCAATTGTTTTTCTTTGATTTTATGATGGTGGATTCTTTTGTTCTCGTTTTGTTAGGAAAAGTCGTAATTGCATGGACGTATTGGATCAAGTTTGAGAAGTTTAAATGTTGTCCTTTGTTTTGGCTTTGTTTGGCAAACGTTCTGAGAGTTCCCTCGTCAAAGTGTTTTTGGTTCGCTGGAAATGTTTGTATTTTACGTATGAACTGTTTGACCATTGTTTGTTACGCAAGGTCTAATTTCCATAAGTATTTTTTTTATGTGTATAAAAGTATATACACTGGATGAACTTCTTATACTAAATTAACTATCAAACTAATAATCATCCTAAGCTAACTAAAACTAATTAACAAACCAAAATATGGCGTCGAAACCTTCCGCATCGCTGTCGACTGATGATGTACCCAAGAGACCTGGTGTCATTGCCACGTTGTGCGGCAATGCTTACGTAGGTAAAATCCAAGGTAAAATCCAGCCCTTAGGTCACCGCTCGAAGATATAATTACCGGTTAGGGTATTATACTTTCACCGCTTGAGGTTTTCCGCTACCGCAGCAGCAGCGACAGCACAGCACGCCGAGCCAAGAAGATGGGATGTCGCAAGAGTATCGACACACATTGCGTTCCACATGAAACGCCTATCCACCTTCCACGGGAATAAAGACATGCCGTCCGGTCTCTTGCCATCGTCGCGTGCCAAGCCATTAGGTTCTAATACAGCTGGAACGCCGACGGTGACAAGAGCTCGTCGATGATGATGATGATGTCATTTTTGTTCGCGTGCCGAGCTAAGCGGCCCGCACTTCGGCTGCTAGACAGCCCGTGATGTCCGAGGCTGTTGAGAAGTTCGCCACAGTGTGCAGTGCAGTGATATGGAGAATAACAAAGACCTCCTATTCGCAGGGAATCAGCGAGGCCGAAAGGAGTAACGTCGAACAAAGTGCCAATGCCTATCACAAGAAATATGATTAGACATTATTTTTCCATTAGAATTATCCGCAATCTGCTAAGGAAAAAAAACACCATCAATCAGGATCTTGAGCAACATAACAACATATAAATAAAATTTACTTTTCGTGTCTAACTGTGTGACAGTAAGTTATTTTTTTAAACTACGCGACGGATTTTGATTTAGTTTTCACCATCGTTCAGAGAATTTATTCCGGAAGGTTTATTATGGAAGGTATATATATTAAACGTAAGAAATATTGATGCTCTGTCAAACCAAAAAACTGCGCGAAACAGGGGCTGGTCGCTAGTGTATATTAAACTATGTACATGTAACATCATAAATCAACATACGAATACGCAAGTACGGAACTCCGGAACTTGTCATTCAAAGACGCTTACCAAAGCCGCACAACCAACGAAGCGTCACCCATATAAGCCCAAATAAACGATCCCTTTCTTCCATCCTTACAGCTGAGTAAGATGACAGTTATCTCACAGAGTTGCCAACCAATAGTTACGGCTGTCAACCCGTCACGGTATAAATGTTGGAAACTTATGGACGGTAGTTTTAGTAAGTGCAGTGATGGAATTAATTATGTGCTAGTGAATTAGTTGCGTGTTGTAACTCTGTGACTTTTAGAGTTTTTTTCATAGTTAGCAAGTATGATGGATGTGATGAAGGAAGTCTGAAATCTGAAGTTAATGTAAAAGCATCAGAAGGTAATTGAGATTGGTCATCAATAATGACATTTCCAGTCACTAGACTTAATGTGAATTTACGTTGTATCATCCCCAAATGACACAACATTGGGTTATACAACTTACTTAATATTTTTGCCGAGTTAGGCATCTACTGGAGAACAAACAAGAAAACCTTTCACATCGACAATACAATCAAAATCAACATAACATTCACAACGCTTCCGCCCATAGGTACCTTCCTCCCGTATACACCTACAGAACTGAACTGTATCGACCTTCCTACCTATCTATAAACGAGGTACCTATATACAGGGTGCCTCATTAGCCGCGGGAGTTCGATTCAGTCACCCGCCGCCGGTGCCACCAATCAATACCCACCGGTTTAGCGGATGCGGGTTTTTACTCCGCCAACATTTGGATTAGGATTCTCCCTTTCTTGTTGTCAATTTGATCCGGTATTTGGGAAAGATTTATTATTCAACGTGAGGTGTCAGTCAAAAGTTGAGCAAATGTTTGAGAGGTTCATATTTGAGGATTGTCTGTGAATACAGTGTGTTTGAATTTAGTTTTGTGTATCAACACTTTAGCCACAGGTTGTTGTATTGAAAATAATATGGTCAATTTCAGTAATTTACACTATATTTTTACTTCATAACTAGACCCAAAGCAGCGGTGGCCCAGTGGTAACGGCCCTGACTTACGAGTTGTAAGGTCGTTGGTTCGAACCTAGGTAGGCGCTTTACTTTGTATAAACAATTTCATCACCACTGCTCTCAAAACGGTGAAGGAATCCATCGTGAGGAAACCGGCATGTTCTAGAAATTAAAAATTCGAAGACATTTGACATCTACCAACCGCCACTGGGCCCGCGTGGTAGATTACAGCCCACTCCCTCTCGAAGAGAGGAGGCCTGTGTCGCAACAGTGGGAACAGTATAGGCCAATTATGTAAAGGGTTTTTCAATAGGGACATGGTATCTTTGGTAGCCGATGGCAGCCATATTAGCTTGTCTATTGGCGAGAATTTATGACAGATATTAAATGTTCGGCAATAAACAAGATGAATCACTATACAGTTGAAGAGCGCGTTGAGATGATTAAAAAGTATTATCAGAACGGCAGTCGTCTAACGTTTCGTTCGTTTTGAGAAACTTATGGTCAACATAATCGTCCTGAGGAGGATACTAGCCGTCACATAGTAAAAAAAATTGAAACCACTGGCTCGCTGATGGATCTTAAACCTCCTACGTATCTCCTACTATATAACTAGACCCAGTTGAACGAATAATAGAGTTTTAGGAAGAACTACTACACATTATTTTTTTTTCCGTTGTTTCTAACGTCTCTACCAAAAAAACCATGTTCCCATCTTTTTACCAGTCAGAAACCACCACACCCACCAAATCGAACATAATCATTCTCCTGCCCAAATAGTCTCATACTGATAGCTCCTTCCCTCGAAGATCTTGAGCGATAACTAACTAATAAAGATAATTGCTCCCCGTAACACGCACACACATATATCCCCATGCACTCACATACACGCACACAACGACCTTGAAAGCGTCAGATCAAAAACAAATGTAGAACTACGGAACTAACTCTAATTCCGATCGAATCGAGATGGGTTCTGAGTTCGTAGTAAAGCAGCATAATAGGGTTAGCACACACTACATTATCCGAGTATTGATTTTCGTGATTATATCGAAGACTTTGTAGAACGTAGGGTTATTAGAGGTCTTTCAACCTTTCCAAGACCTGGGAACTGCTGTGTCTGCTTTACGTATAGATAAAGTGTTGATATGTTCCGTTTTAAAAGAATACTGATTAAGTAAAGGTTTTTGGATGAGCCACAACTAAAACTCACGGCTCTAGTGACAAGTATAAACTGGCAATATACATAGTCGTAGTATAAAACAGAACCGACCGAAGTGGCGATGCTATGGGGAGGCCTATGGCCCTGGGGGTCTACTCTTTCAGCATGAAGTCCGTAGTTTCGGCCGAAGTTACGGACGTTTCCTGCACCCGTATCACTTATGGACATAGATTATTTCGGCGCCCGAACTACGAATGAACGACAACACGATTTAACAGTTGTCCTAACTACCGCTGTGTTTTACTCGTCCGAAAATGTTAATTAATCGGGAGTAGGGTTCATTTCGAAGTATCGAACTACTTTCGGACGGGCCCGTATCTTCCCTGCAACTGACGTCTTTCGGCTGAAATTATGAGGATGATGATATTATTAATTCTTGACAAATTAGTCATTGACAACCGCAACATCAGATGCAAGTAACTAATTAAACGCCAGCTTATTGACATAAAAAGCAATCAACGAAGAAATAAGTATTAATAAAGCATTCACGGCAACTTTTTTTCTTTTCCTATAAGGTCGGGGAAAACTTCTTTCGTATTTCATATTGTAACCCGGTTTAAATAGTTTATACTCGTATGTAGTATCTTTGAAACAAGATGTCGATGGTTTCAATATAGTATTATACTACTTACCACCGTGCAAAAGTAAATTGATTGGGTATAAGCTGTACGGGAAAGATTCAATTAAACAAGTAGTTACCTTCTTACACAGTTCCTAGTTGTGTCGGGGTACTCACCTGCAATGAGACTAAGACAATAACTCAGAGTCGCTTTAATGAGTACGTGAGATGAACTGCTTTATAATGTCTTGCTGAATCGAATAAGTATCGACCTATTATGGTTGCGCTCATATAGGGAAAATATCACTTATGTAAAGCTACCCGAGACCCAATAATTTAAAACAATTATCTAGTTCTTACACAAGGCCTAACTCTCTCTTAAGTTAAATTATAACAATTTAGTTTAAACTCGGGGTTCTTTCAGTATATTCCCTTCCAATTGATGGAATCAAGACCCTTGGCGTCAAACACAGGATAATGTATGTGTTCATACGTTTAACGTGGCCTACGGGTTTAGACGGTGATACTATTGTTACCTGGAGTGGCGAACTTCCCTCATTTACCGTTATACGGTTCAGTAAGGCCTTCTTCAATAACAGATGGCCCCACCCCCGCACCCGGATCAATTCCAAATCATCTGACCACGGGGCTACACCAAGGCATCACGTCTGTCCTCGCATTAGGGCTATTAAAAAAGAGCCAACATAATCAGCCAGACCTGAAACAACGTCCTCGTGTCAAAACTCACAACTGAGATCTAGGTTATAAAAACGAGAACTAAGAAAATGGTTAAATACTCACAAGGATCAGGTTTGATTGGATTTATATGAAACCCATCGGGTTATTTGGACACAGTCTGATTATCCCAGAACTGGTCCCTCTCCCAAAGCATGTTCCTCGTTGTCACGCCATGAGGCGAAAAAACCGTTCACCATTTTGACAGGACGATCAACCGATCGTCCTTGGGAACATCTCTTCCACAGATTAAATAGAATTCTCATCTAGTAGTCATTTCAAATTTAAAAATTGTTTATAAATAGAATGTGGGAATTTATGTCCTTATGTTTATTTATTTCAAATACTTAATAAACATGTAATTAGTTCGCATGACACAATTTCACAAAAACCATCACCCTACGAGCTTGAGCAGACCCACGAAAGGTGTTGCTTTATTTATTGATTTTTGCAACGTCACAATATACAAATTCAGGACACGTGCCCTGCCTATACCAATCAGCTGAATAGCGACATGATTAGCTGTTTACGTCAATCGGATGTTTCCTCATAAAATTGCAACATGCCACCTGCCGAATCATCGAACCAACGCCTCGTGTCGCCGGGCGTTCACCTACTTCAAGGACTGCTGATGCCGCATCCACGTGTTGGAATCAGTAGAATTGCAACATTAATAAGCTAATCGTTTTTACTTTACTTCGGTACTAGCATCGTCCGAATCTAGACATAGAAATTAGCATAAGTTTAATTGTAACCTTTTACCATATTAAAATCATAGTAAAATAATTTTGGTTTTTTTAAGTCCTCCGGCTGTCACCTTCGTAATTCACGTGTGGCACCCAAGTATCAAGCTTTTTGTATACCCAGTCTTTTTCAAATGAGTCAAAACTGTTTTGTTGTCTACTCCTAACTCTTCAGTTATGTCGTAGCTGCTAATATACTACTACCTGGCTACACTTTTTCAAAAATGGTATCGACTTTATCCGTAACAGGGCGACCAGAGGGAGCTGCATCTAAACTTTGAAAACGCTTGAACCAACTTTGTACTACTTTTACTGACTCCAAGTCAAGTCACATATTTTTTTCGCGGCTTGTGTTGCATTTTTCCCTTTTTTGTAATAAATCATCAAAATGTATCCAATTTCTTGGTTAAATTCACTCATTTTGGCGGACAGAAAAACAGTTGAAAATGGCGGTAAACTGCTTTTACTTTTTATTTTTCTGTTCTTAAATCTCATCTATTTAATAGTATCTCAACCAGCCAGATACAAACAGAATAGCCAGAGAGATTTTACTACAACTTCATACCTATAAATATGAAAAAACTTTTTCCCCGACCTATTATTTACGTAGATCTTCGCTCTTTATGACGACTATTAAGAGGATATGAATACCAAAAAGCTCTGCACACATTTAAGTGCTCATTATTTAAATATTTTCAGTAATGTTCAGCTCAAATTGGGGTATTTAACTGCCGGCCGAGTAACAAACTTCAGTCATAAAGATATCCAAAATGGGCGATTCAATCAAAAAAGTTTAAGGGAATCGTAAAATTTTTAGTATTATATTTTTGAAGCCCACGATTTTAATAAAAGACTTGAAAACTGAAAAGGAGTTGATTACAGATGAATGCCATTGTCTTGAATTCAAATCAAGAGTTTTTTTTAAAGAAATGTTATTCAAATAAGAATGGATTTAGAATTTATTTTAAAAGTTTTTTGTAAAGAGATAATTTGATTTTTTTTACTTCTTTATTGGGAGTAAGCTGATTTGAGCGATTACAATTAAGTTTTTTGCTTGTTAAATAAGTAAGCACTCTGAAAATTAAATTTAAAAAAATCAAAGTGAATATAACTTTATATTACTTTTGTAAACATGACCTCACTGACTGAACATTTTGCAATGGGAACACTGCAGTATTTTATAACATATCAATATTACAGAGTATTTATTTATAACTTTAGTGCGACAGCCATAGAGACGACCTCCACACAGATTCGATTAGGGAAGATGAATTACGATGAATCACCGACTAGGGTCGCCCCACACATCTGTTATCAAACAACCATATTGGTTGTAACAACGCCATTTTGCGACACGCCGTATAACTTCAATATTCACCGATTAGCCACACACTCGTTACTCTAATGTAATTCAAAACTTTGATTCCCATGACACGAAAATGTGGTAAAAATATTGGAAAATGTGGAAAGTAGGTCATGTTGGTTATAATGATGTATATGCAATGGGTTGAAAAACATCTGATTTTATGGATGCGAAATATACACCTGTGTATCTGAGGCAAGAGGGATCAAAATAATGAAGGGTATTAACACCGTGTTTTTATCGGAGAATTTTAAAGCGTGTGCACAAAGTTTTGGTTTAAAATGTAACATGAGTTTTTAACGTAGTAGAAGCGGAACCTTCGTGGCTTTATTATAATATAAAATTGGGCTTTACAAAATTATGATAAAATTATTGACCCGCACGTCAGGTAATTCAAAACCATACGACCAAAGTTATTATCATAAAACATCTACAAATATTAAAACAACATCCCCAAATAATTAGATGCGTACAAAAGATTCCTTTTACATAAGCTACTTAGCGTCACACAGCCTTACGAAGTCAAAACTTTAAATTCGTAAGGTCTGAATGTCAAGATCTACGTTTTCGAAGTTTGTTTAGAACTCCAAACTCGGCAGGACAATTAATTAAACAAGAAATCTTTTGAAGTACGACACGTTGAGACTGAATTTGAATTTGCTTTTCGCATTTAAAGAGCCTTAAAGATATTCTTATTACAGAGACAGAGACAGCAGGAATTCAGGTTGTTTAGAGCAGGGCTTGAAGTATCCTGCTCTTTGCATTCGTTTTGTCCTCACTTTAGCTACGATTTCCTAAAAGAGCGGTCCCATCATATTAAAACGGCCGTCATGTAAATCTGTAATTTTATCAGTATTTGATATTTAAGATGTCTAAAAACGCTCTGTGGATTTGGACAGCCGTTACTGTGTGACCGATCACAGCTTTTTTTAGAAAGTTTTTCGACGGATCAGTCACCGTCATTTGTTTTGGTGTAATTTGAAAGTGCTGGTGTAAAAGTTAGTTAACGAGCGCATTGAGTTTTCATTAGAAATTCCAATGATATATTTCTAAATTATTTTTATTAATCTGATCAAGCCAAAACTTTAAGTAATCGTCATTTTTCTAGGAAGGTCACTGAAAAATATTCTTAGATCTTATCCTGATCAGGATGAGTTCCCGGTAGAGACTGATTAAATATAAGCCTACCTACGCAATATCTTGTTTCCAACTTGTAATGTCAAAGGAAAAACATGTTTCCTTTAGGTTCATCCTCGCAAAAATCTTCCGACATAATGAAACTAGCTTTTTCTAGCCTCAACGGTTTCAATCAGTTAATTCACATACATAACAGGATAATAACTAAACAGAAACCTAATTGACTTTAAGCTGGAATAGACATACGGCAAAAAGAGGCTTACCTAAGTACGCTTCTAATAATAATGCCCTACAGAAGATAAAAGGCAATATAGCTCGTCATAAAATAGTCTGCTGGCAATACAAGATTACTAGATATAAATCATATCAACGCTATTCCCTACGTTTTTGCGAACCGTACAGTTTCCGACCTTTTCAATTATATTAATGACAATATACTGGAGGATCGCGACTCCTTTTATTGAGACAAAAAGTTAGTCGTGCGTACTCGAAACAAAAGACTGTCTTTGGAACTTTGACGTCGATTGCGATATTGTGTTATAGTGGAGGGCGGTTTTACAGTGAGGCGTATCTACTTCTGTTGCAAGAAGTTTCTATAATATTATAGGCAACTGAAAAACATGGTTCATTTATTTACCTAATTTAATATATTGTAAATTATTAATTTATTTATTCGGAATTAAAATTTCATATAATAAGGATTTTAAAGAAATTTATTTAAAAGATTTAAAATTAACTTCTGGAAATTTTACAATGTATTGAATATTTTATACCTATAATGACATTACACTATGGGACAGTATTTTTGTTTTATGTATGTTTTTTTTTAATAAAATTATATTTATTCACAAAAACTTTATATACCTACTAAATTAAGTAACAAACTATTAAAATAAAAATATAATAACCTGTGCCTGGAGTACAGGTGTCGCATTGCGACGCACGCCTTGCGTAGCGTCTTCAGCTCCTGCGACCACCAGTACACCTGACGTCGGGCACTTCCTGGACGGACTCGGGGCATTGCCACGTCGCAAATCTCGGACATGGCCTCCCGGAACCACTCCGCCTCATCGTCAATATCGGCAGGCCTGTCCGGTGATGACACCCAGGCCTGCACGATCGAGGCTTCCAGGAGGAGCTCCCGGTCCATCTGCTTCAGCGCCCACCGCGGACCACTCAGGGCCTGTTGGACCGGCGCGCTAGAGGTCTGGGCGGAGACGTCGAACCGGATATACCGGTGGTCGGAGTAGGTCTCCACCTCCTCCATGACGCGCCAGTCAATGACACGCTGTGACAGAGCGGGGCTGGCAAACGAGATGTCCACCACAGACTCACCCCGCATCCGCACACACGTGGGAACAGAGCCCCGATTTAGGACGACCAGGCCTGTCTCCAGAGCCCAGTCCTCCACCATCCTGCCCCGCACATCAGTGTTACGGGAACCCCAAGCCAGATTTTTGGCGTTGAAGTCCCCGAGCACTAGCACGGGGAAGCGATGGTACCCGGCGACGACGACACTTAACTCTGTTAAAGAGTTCTGGAACTCGGCGAGAGTTCGGCTCGGAGAGAAGTACACTCCCACTACTACTATCTCCCCGAACCGTGCTGCTACGCACCCCTGTCCCTTCGTGACACCTTCGAGGGATGGGGTGCCGGCGGCGGCCGACGAAATTATGGTCACTGAGCCGCTCAGGTCCTCAACCCAGTCATCCCTGGGCAGGACAAAATACGGCTCAGCGACCACGGCAATGTTAATCGACCACTGCGCCATGCTCTGGAGCAACAGGTCCTGAGCGCAAGCGCAGTGGTTGATGTTCGCCTGGAGGAGTCTCAATGGAGCCGTTACTCCTCCATTTCAGTCTCCTCCCGGGTGGCGGCAGTGGCGGCGGCGGCAACAGTGGCAGTGGCACTGGCCGCGGTGACGGTGGTTGTGGCTACGGTGGCGGAGGGCCTGCCTCTCCTCCTGGTTCCGGCGGGTGGAGCGCAGGACTTACTGCCCGCCCGGTGATCGGCCGGCTTGCCAGCACCCGCACATGCTGCGCAGTGCGGCGCGGCTTCGCACGAGCCGGCCTTATGTCCGGGCTGACCGCAGCGGAAGCACAGAGTGCTGCGGTCCACCTCCGAGGTGCACTGGACGCCAACGTGGTGCCCCACATGGCATCGGAAGCACCTCAGAGGTCTGGGTTCCAGCAGTTTAACCTGCGCCGAAACCCAGCCCACCAGAAGCCTTCGGCCCTCCACAATCTTTTTGGCCGCCGTCACGGGGCAGCTTACCGTTACGGTTCGCATACCCGCGGGGTCCGGACGTATGGTGCCCGCCTTCACCTGGTCGGCCAGACACCCGCCCGTCCTGACGACGGCGGCCACCACCTCTCCCTCCGTTACGGAGTCATCCAGGCCCAAGACTCGCATGTCTGCGCACTTGACGGGCCTGGAGACTCGAGCCTCGTCCGCATTGAGGGACGCCCTTAGCTTCTCAGCTAGGGCGTCAGCGGTGGGGCCACTTGTCGCACCGGGGATCTCCAGCATGCGGGCGCCAGTTGCGGTCACCCTGTGCCGG
The DNA here is from genome assembly GCA_937001585.2 of Brachylomia viminalis. Classification (NCBI taxonomy): domain Eukaryota; kingdom Metazoa; phylum Arthropoda; class Insecta; order Lepidoptera; family Noctuidae; genus Brachylomia; species Brachylomia viminalis. Next base: position 2,141,391 of record OW443302.2, on the reverse strand, counting down.
AGGCCCTCGGTGATCCCCAGCTCCTGGAGGTCCACCGTCTCCCTCGCCTTGGTGAGCACGTCACGGTACGTCACGCCCCTCTTTACCGCGTCCGGCTGTAGCGTGATCACTACAGCCGCGGTCTTTGGGGCGCGGAGCCTTGCCGCGACGGCTCGCTCCTTGCGGCGCCGCCTTTGCCCCTTTTTTCTGGCCGCCTTGGCCGCCTTCTTTTTCTCCCCGACCACCTGCCACCCGGCGTCAGTCGTGGGAGATTCATGTGGCCGGGAAGTAGGCTCTGGGGCCTGCGCCTCCCGTGCCGTCCTGCCCTTACTGTTCCTAGCCCCTGCTGGTGTTTTGCTGGCCGGCGTCTGCATTGCCGGCGCCGGGGCTCCACCGGCTGACGCCGGTTTTGCCTGGGCTCCGCCTGCCGACACCTGGGCTCCGCCTGCCGACGCCGGTTTGGCCGGCGGCTGGGCCCGGCCAGACGGCCCGGGCTTAGGGGCGGCGGCTCCCGCAGCAGCCGCATACGAAGCCACCCTCGGCCCCGGTGCCGTCCTGCCCGCTAGTGGTGGACGCAGGACTATGCCCTCCAGGACGGAGAACCGCGCCTGGAAGGCCGCCAGCTCCTGCCGAACCAGATTGAGGACCTGGTTCTCCTCCGGAATGGGCTGGCTTGGCCGAACGGGCTGGTTTGGCTCCTGTTCCGCCTGCACCTGCCCGCTGCCGGTGGCCTTCAGGCCAGCCAGGTCCTCCCTCAGCCTCCCATTCTCCTCCCGGAGAAGTTTCATGGCGGCCGTCAGGCGAGCGACCTCCGCCCGCAGTTCGGCCACTTCGCCGCCCGAAGGCCCGTTGATTTTGGCCGCCTCCACCGCCGCCATGATGGAGGCCGTTGCCGCGACCACGGCCCTGCTTTTGGAGGACTTGATCTTCTTCAGGGTCACCTTCCGAACCTCAGCCTCTACTACCTCCTTGAGGCTGGTTGTACAGGCCTCGTTGTTGTCGGGGCCATTCGACAGGCTCGCCTCGTCGCTTGAGGGCCCCGAAGCGACTGCACGACCAGTCACCCCCTCCTTTGCGGGCCCCTCCGCTAGCTCCGCTGCCTCCCGGGCTGTGAGCCCCCTCCCCCTGCCTCGCTCTTGGACCCCCCTTTCCCGCCTACCGGTGGGGATTTTTCGAGCCGATTCTCTCTCGCCGTCAGAGGACGACCCCTGGCCGTCCACTGATCTTGGCCGCTTACTGAAGAACCTGATATTCTTCTTCGTTTCAGCGGCCAACTCCTCCGCGCGGCGGTTGCTCAATGAGCCCGTTCTCGCGCCACTTGGCGCGGTGTCGGACTCCGACCCCGCACCACTCCTCCCCTCCTCGGTTTGGTTTTTGTTTTTAGTTTTTGTTTCCATATTTGATCCCACGAGTAAGAACTTTATATATTGACTCAAATAAACGTGGTTCGCACTAGCGACTGAATCAAGCTACCCATCAGCCAAGCTTACAACCTCCCTCACGGTGCGCCGCCGCTTAGAGGTTTGGGGAATTTTTTATAGAGGTTAATCTTCCTCGCGGTCCGGGCGGTTAAGCCAAGACCCTCGACCCCCGTCAAAAGTCAGAGACATGACCTGGACAGTCTTCGGGGCTACGAGATTAAAGCGGTGGCAGGAAGAGACTTCTTCGTGCCAGCCCGGCGGCAGGGTTAGTGCACACCGAGCCCGCTCCCTCCACGGCGGTCAAACCGCTCCTCCCCCCGTCCACGACCACTCACCTTCCTCTGTAAGCAGAGGGGGAGTGGCCGTATCCGTATATAGCCCGGTTCCCTTCACCAACCATCAAGGATGATCGGTGATTGGAACCGTGACCCTTCCCCGTGTGTTGAAGATTCGCCGCCGGCCCCAAGTACCCCCCAAAAGCCTGGTGGGCACTTGAGCCCGGCGTTGCCCAGGGTGCGCCACGTGGAGGCTCTTCAACATGCACCCCCTGATATACATACTTATACACACCCAGACACAGGTCAAACAGACATGTTCATGCACACAAATGTTTGACTTGCCCGGGGATCGAACCCGGAACCAGCGGCTCAGAAGGCAGGGTCGCTACCAACTGCGCCAACCGGTCAGTCATTGAATTGTAGGTAATTGTTACACATAATAAAGAGTATTATATCTATCTTGCTTTATCAAGCCTTGCAGTATTCTGCAAAAACCAACATAAAAAATCTCCGCTGTCAATAATAACAAACATTCCTATTGATAAACCCCCATATGTACATACAAACATACAGATATCACACCACTTGACCTATCGGGTGATTAATCAGTTGATTCAAACGGAATGGAATAATCAATGAAGTTACAATCGCCCATCTGTATAGATTTAATTGCTTCCCTGACCAATGATTGGTCGACCCTTTGGTATAACTTCACTATCTATAAACTACGTTTTAATAACCTAGGATAATTCGTGAAAACGATTAGCATAGATTTAATTATTTTGCGATGTGAGGTAAAAACTTTAGAGATCGCTAATGAATCATGTCATTTGGTTTAAATAGGCTTTTATTTTATTTTATTTACCTTATATACACGGTGACATTTGAATCACAGTTTTGCTAGAACAAACGTTGTTCACACCATGGTCTACAACCATTCTATAGCATCCAAAAGAAAAAAAAAACGTCATTGGTTTTCGAAAAAAACACAAAAAATGCAATGTTAAAAATGTCGGGATTATCGTTACGCCCTACAACACAGACACTGCGGCTGCGACGCGCGGCGCTCGCGTCTTAAATGCAATATCGTTACCGTGATGAGTACTGTGATGTTACGGTTAATCTTTCAAACATTATTACAGGTTTGACTAATTTGAGAACTCCTAGATTAGTTTGTTTTAATAACATATTTGATGTTGTAGAATAGTAGTAGACCATGGTCTGAACAACGTTTGTTCTAGCAAAACTGTGATTCAAATGTCACCGTGTATAGATTATTTGTATTTTGTGAATGTGATAACGCTGTAGGCCTAAGTTGTAAATTTAAGACCATTTTCTATCTTGTTTAGTATTAGGTACCTGTTGACAGGTCTACACTGTCCTCCCATACCTATAAACACTGTAATTTGAAAACATTGTAAAAGCCAATTATTTTTAAAAGAGTAACCGTGGGGTTTCTTGCTGGCTCATTTCCATAGGAAACGACCAATTGGAACCGTGCACCTAGGTTCTGACGTTTCATAAGTGCCCATGTAGGTATATGTGACATAAAATAATTTGATTTGATTGGAAGTTCCATCGTTTCATTGTGACTGTGAAAAGCGCATTTAATTTTTTAAACCTAGACTAGAAATCTAGGGGGAGGGGCTCGTGGCTAAATGATAACATTCGCTCGGGACGATCTACGCTTGCCGAGGTCAGTCCGTGGATGGGTGACCATTACATATCGAGACCCATCTGTGCCTCGGAAAGCACGTTAAGCTGTAGGACTTGGCTGTCATTTGTTGACCTTTGACAGTCGTTACGGGTAGTCTGACAACCAGTCTTACCACGGGGTATTGTGTTACCCATTAACTGGGTTGTGGAGGTCAGATAGGCAGTTGCTCCATGTAAAATACTGGTATTCAGCTACATCCAGTTAGGGTGGAAGCCGACCTCAAGATAGTTTGGAAAAGGCAGCCAGGTGTTGAGACTAGAAATCTATATTAAGTAGGCCGTAACAGAAATAAAAAATTCTACAAAAAAAGTGGTGGGAGTTTGTCTTGATAATAAAAAAATCGAACAAATCCAATGATCGTTTTATAATAGCTGACATAGGTCCCTTTGGGTTTTGAGTAGGGTTTCGGTTCAGACACTAAAATTAATCTGTTGTTAACCAAGTGATTAACTACTGTTTTAATTGAGTTAACAACATTTTAGATGAGGTTCGACAGCTGATTTATAGATCAAGGTTTCAAAAACGGGGTGTAAAAGTGATATTCAGATTTCAATGCATATAAAAGTAGACATGTTAATTAATTATGACTGACCGGTTGGCGCAGTTGGTAGCGACCCTGCCTTCTTAGCCGCTGGTCCCGGGTTTGATCCCCGGACAAGTCAAACATTTGTGTGCATGAACATGTCTGTTTGACCTGTGTCTGGGTGTGTATATGTATATCAGTCATCAGGTTACCGTAGTACAGGCTCTGCCTAGTTCGGGACCTGAAGACATTGTGTGAATGTTGTAAAAAAAATACACTCTTATTTTTAATCCAAACTTTGTGATGGTCTACTATTTGTGTTCCTTAACATTATCAATTTGTAGCAACAATACCGTGCATCAATGTGTAGCTACAATTTAGTACCTAGACTGCAATGTATTATGGCTATAAATTAAAACAATATGTACGACAACGACGACTCTTCTCGTACATCTTTACACTTTTACTTTCGTTTTACTTTATCAACACGTAGGTATTGAATAAAAGGCTGTACACTAGACAGGGATTACTTTTAGTGATGAGAAAACAATGTTCTAACAACGTACGGTCTGCCTAGCACTCGCTAATTAAAATCTCTTTGCCAGTTTGCTCAAGCGTATAATGATAGGCACCTAGAATTTCCGAAGCTTTTGTTTTAATTTGGCTTTCAGCCTTACCTGACGAATAACGTCATATTAGAAGAAATATCAAAAATAAACTCGCTACTAAAGAAATAATTTAATGGCCCTGTTTACACGTGTTTAGCTTAGAGTGAAGGGCGTTTCACTTAACTTTTAAGCTTTGGTGTTCTAGAAAAACGGTTACGTCATAATATATTATAACGGTCATCATGAAAATCTGTCGTTTTTACCTGTATTTGACATTATGATGTCAAAAACCCTCTGTATTTGGAAAGCTTTTATTGTGTAACCGTTGACGGTTTTCTTAGGAAATAGCAGATATGTTCCAACGTATTAAGAACGGCAAGCGATGGCCTTACAAAGAGAATCATCTGCACTATTATTAAAAGAGACTGCTCTGCTTCATTTTATTCCGTGAGATTTGAAACAGCTTTGATTTATTTTGTTTCTCTTACATTAGCATAAAACCGACACCCCACACAATATTTCAAAACGATATTGAACTGCAAGCTATAAAATCGACTCAAATTCAGCAAGGAACGCTCCCGCATTTGTCGTTTGAGCAAATATTTGTCGCATACGTATTGCTTGTCACGTCAACACTTTGATCATAGTATACTAGGTTCTTCGCGAGTTCATCGCCATCTCATATTGACTGATTCAGGGATCATTGACTTTTTACACAAGGTGTTAGTGCTACAATATGATTGATTGAGCTTCTCGTCTCGTGTCGCACAAAAAAAATTAAAAATTGTTCATGTCATGGTACAAATATGAGCCAATCGGAATGGTGGTAACGTGACTGTTTGCTTGGGATGTTTGAACATATACAAAAATATATATCAAGAGTAAAAAAAATAGCTCCGGATAGCCTTTACCAGAAGTGGTCCTCGCATTAGTAGACCAGCAGCTTTAATATCCTGCCGGAATAAGTATAGCAGTTCGTCGTGGACGTGGTACGACAGTAGCTCACCTGATATCCTCTCTGTCATTAGAAGATAGCCACCACGCAACCATCGATGCGACGCTCTGCTAGAGAGACAGTAATCAGCCAGTGTCACTCTTAGCCGACCTCTTCGGCGATTCCAGTAACTTCGTAACAAAACTAGGCGCCGCCACTTGATGCGCCGTCAAATAAATAAGTATTCGGCACTCGAGAAGTGAATTTTAATGGTGGTTTTTGCTGTGCATAATGCATAGATTTTAGTTACTGTTGGATGGATTTACACTGTCAAATGAACCGCAAAACTAATTTCAAATGTGATTAACTCCTAACTGCTTTGTATTACTCGTTGGTGCATCTACCGGAAACTTTCAATTTGCCCATGTCAGATAACCGTGCCATAATTGTAACTGCATTATTTTTAAACTCTAAAGCAGTTTGCCGAAATTAAACTAAATGTTACATTAACACCAGCCCTAAATTATGTATGCTCAAACTGCAGCATGTGTGTACTTTTGGCAAAGTAAGCCTTTTTTTTCCTTTTGCAAAACCCCGCAATGGTTGTGCAATACTATCGATAAAATAATAATAATAATAAATAAATATCGTCTGACATTGCACACATCGATGACAGACTATTTTTATTTAATAAGCTGTAGTAGGCTTCAGGTAAAAACAAACCACTTCAGTTCATCTACATAATAATAGGTATTTCAAAAGCATCTACCCATCTATAGATTGATTGAGTCTCTTCATTCGCACCTGCCTTTGATTTCTTATTTGACAAATATAAATGTAGGATGTCAGATTTGAACGGTGACTAGCCGAGCCATTTTTGTATTAATTGCTCGGGAGTAGACAGACGAGCCATCGTTAATATTACGTCTATAAACGTCAGGGTTTGTAATGACAAAGTTGGATCACTTAATTTTCATCATTATCGTGTACCTACAACAGTGTAGTACTGCTATAGGAAATAATCTAGTAAAATGTTAATATTACGCAAAACTGATGAAATGTGGACCTCTGCCTATCCCTTCTGGAAATCCAGGCATAAAGTTATATTATGTTGATCTCTTTTCTATAAACTCTCATCTACATTATAAAAAGCCGCTTTTGCCAAACTTTAACCTTGCCAATATTTAACCCATTATAGTGTTTAATGAAAGCGGTGACACCATTAAACATCACATTTTACCCAAAGAAAGAAATAGCGTTTTCATTTCATGCTAAATCCACTTTAGATCCAACAAATAGAACAGAACTACGATTTCATGAATTTTACTATTTACGTTCATCGTTCTTTTCTTGCGAGCATTTCTCTGAGAGTGAGACGTCTTAAGAATATTTGATACTGCAAAAAAATAGGGGTTTAAAATCTTATTTCTGTTCCACCTCTCCATAAAAAGGCTCCGGGGATGTGTTAGGTCCATTTCATTACCCATCCCAAACATAAACAAGCGCAGTTTGGTACACTTTGCCATGTTGTACCTCTCGACGTCGTTTAGCCAATACATTTAGATGTTACAGTAAAAAAACTTCTCGCGAATCGAAAATCGTAGACGTGTCAGCGGCCAGAATCCATCTATCAAGTAATGTGGACCCGAGACCCTTAACCCTTCGCTATTGAATTTTATTCAACATCTCTATGTAAGGAGTTGCGTCCCTATTTTTGCAATGGGCAGGGGAATTAGGGGCCGGTGACAGTAGGAGGGGTGTTATTATTTATTTGTTTATTTTTGCGATATTCAAAACTGGTTGATGTATTGTTGATATTATCTAGTTTTATAGGGCTATATTATTAGAAATACAAAATGATGTTCTTTGTTACCTTTGAATACTCAAACATACGTCAATGGTTTGATTTACTTTAGTGTGTACACTTAAAGACTTTAACCTTATTGTGACTGTTTCAGAATCAACTTTAAATCCCAACAATAACTTAAACCATTCATTAAGGCTTTTTAAACGTAAGAGAAAGAAACGGGCCATATTATCCTCTTGGTATATACTCGTAGGGTGGCAGGGACATCGATTACCATGGATTCAGTACATGATTACCCCCGGCGTTGAAATTCTACGTCAGTTATAAAAAAAAATTTGCCGTCCATACATTTTGACCGCATGGTTTTGCACTTTTGTAGGAAACATCAGATTTTTTTTAAATTAGCTACGAAGAATTGCAACGCAGCGTGTCCAGAATCATTTTACTGAATCCACAGTGACAGGCAAAATAAAAGCTTACCGTTGCAAAAAATAAAAATAAAAACGTTTCAGAGAATCACTTGTAGATAAATGCTATTATTCTGTGCAGGATTTCTTAAATTACCTATATTTTTTTGTAATATCTTTTCATCCTCTACTTTGTATTATATTTGCATGCTATATTAAGGCAGAATGTACATGGATCCTTTTATATAATTTAACAACGTACTTTTGTGTATCTACATTCTAAGCAAATAAAGTCTATTCTATTCTATTCAGGTTGTGTCGATATCCCTGCCGCCCTGTATAGTCAAGCCGCAGAGATCTCCTTATATAAATGAACATGAATGAAAACCTCTTCGACAATAGAACAGCACGTGCGACTCTCCGAGTAAACACATGCCAAATGAATGTGCTGCCAGATAAATATCTGTGAAGGTTTGTTACTGTCGAGGTGGCATAGCCTTGGAGAGATTTCAAGTGAGTCTGATTCGACAGCGACTGACACACAAGTGAATTTAAAAGTGAAATGCTACTGGTTTTACTGTGGAAGGGAACGGCACCTTTCATACTAAAACCGGTAGACTTTCACTGAATGCGTCGGAAGAATTGCGTTGAATTGTTGAAGTAGTGTCAGTTTTCTGTGAATTCGATAAATAGTGCAAATATATAGATATACATATATAGATAGCAGTTAAGGTTAATACAATAAAAATTAGATTTGGAATCTTTTCTGATTTCTGTGTCACATTTTTCCACTAAGCTGATTTTGTGAATATACAGGTTTTTTAAATATTGCCATTTTACTCCATGTCAGTATTTTGACTGCATATTTTTAATCAATACTAATGAATGATGCAACGCTAATCCATGATTCTAAGCAACCGGCTTCTTTTAATAGTGGTCGCTGGAAACGCGGGTACAACTCAGATCTAATCTTCACCGTTTCATCCATTACCTCACAGTGTACCAAAAGCATATGTGCGTCTATTCCTCGCAATCAGCACAGGCCTATTATGTGCTGCATCTAACCCATGGTCCCCTTTAAGCGCCGATTCAAGTACACCAAGGCTGACTGGGAGTCGTTCACGCGATCGACTGATGACGCCCTGTTGGATGTTTTGCCAACCCCGTAAAACTACGACCAATTTGTTGATATTATGCCAACTATTTCCCGAAGACACATCCCACGGAGCGGAATCGACAAAGTCCAGTAATCTACTGAGTTCATATGAATCACTGTATCACGCTGACTCTTTCTCGGAGGAAACCATGCTAGCAAGAGAAATTCTGCTATTGAAACTAGTCAAAAACACCGCCCGGTGGGATATCATCAAATAATTTCTCAGGCTTGTCTGACTCTTACTGTCTAAAACCCACCAGTGTTCCTCCAGTTGCCTGTGCCAGGGGCGACGGTAACTCTTTCAGACTTTCACGCAACCCTGGCAGGCATCGGCCCTAGCGGACCCAGTCATTGTTGCTGACATCTCCAGAGGCGCGCGTGGAACACAACGCCCTGTCGACCCGGGCCTGGTCCTTATCGGAATGCGAGCTACCCATTGCTCGCCGTCAACAAGCCCGCGCCTACGGTGGCCGGGAATCAGCCTGAGATTCCCGACGCCGACTCCCTGGGGAAAACACCGTCTTGGAGTGTAAATGTAGAGCTGTCCCACAAACAATGGGACACTTAATATCGTGTCCAGCGTGACCTGTTATCTACACGTTACAGAAGCTGATGGACGCTGAAGGTACCGAACTCGTAGCCAAATTCTGGGCTGACTGTATACATATTGCCAACGACACGCTAAGAAGAAGATCAATACCAAAAACTACAATTATTGAATACACGTGCGTGTATCAACAACATTTTAAGCGTCACTTTGCCTTTAAATGACCATTATTGTAAGGCCCGTAGAAATAAGCAGCTCTTCTCTCAAACCAACAATTCCTCGCACCTTCAAAGCCTTAACTCACGAGTAGGTAAGCGATAACTTGAGAGGTATAACTTTTATAATTCAAAGTTAAATGAAAGTTTGAATAATGCTGGAGGCCTAACCTACTTTGGAGCACTTCAAACTTGGGACAGTAGTGGGGACGAAAATTGACGACGTTTTGAAATGACCATTGGGAATGGAGCCATTTATTTAAATCCATTTTTGGAGAAATTGTGCGTGCTTTTCACTCAGCTGCTTGAAGCATTGTTATTTTTACGGCACTCTATATAGTATATGACCTCTTTGTATAATTTTAAACTAAATATAAACATTATATTTTTAAACTTTTTCAGTTAACATAATACCACACCTGTATTCCGCAAAGGGTAAGGCAGAGGTGTTCGTTTAGTTAATTCAACCCATATTTTGTTTTAATAACCTAAAAGTTCCATGTTCATGTTCTACGAGTGGTAAAACACACAATTTCAACGAAATTAGAGCGATCTTCATTTCTGTATAAGAATGGGGTACAACCGTCAGCCTGCCTAACACAATATTTTCTTAAATATGAGAACAGTAGTAATTCTCGGGCTTCAATGTAGACGTAGTCTCCTTCGTGTTAGATTTAAGAGAAACATGTTCCACCCATCTTCTGATGTTATTGAAACGTTTTACTAATATGAACTGGCTTTTGTCTACTACTTACCTACTCTATTATCCTGACATACTTTTGAATGATGATAAGTATCTTTATAAATGATAAATGATTTTATTTCTGTAAGTAGGTTTGAACAAACACTTTTACACGTCAATCATATTTTTTTTAAACTAGATGGGGTCGGCGTTTCCTATCTGACTACTCTGAGAAGAAAGGCCGAAACAAACTCAGAGGTCACAGTCTCTTTTAAAGTCCAGACAAAATCTTGGTCAGGTCATGTGAAAGCTATGTAGATCGGTGTCTGCAATGGTCTTTTGAGGAAAGAACCACACAGATTGAGTGGACCTGTCCAGTCAGTGCACGCAATTGTCAGTAATCGTGCAGCTCAACTTAGACTCAAGGAGCTCAACGATTCGACGAACAATACTAAAGAAAGGACATTTGAGTAGGCCGCATAAATTACTCAAACTGCCCGATCATGATTACGTTGAGAAAAATACAAAAATAAATATAAATAAATCAATGACCGACATAGTTCTCACATTCACAATAATTAGAATAATATTATAATAATCTTTGAGGACCATGTAGATATGTGTCTGAAATGGTCTTTTGAGGAAAGAACCACAAAGATTGAGTGGACCTGTCCAGTCAGTGCACGCATTTGTCAGTACCCGTGTAGCTATATTTAGTTATTTGATTTATTTGAGTACTGAGTAAGATAATATTTACATAATATGTAAGCTAATAGTCTTAAAATAATAATAACGATATGTACCTAAATGTATATAAAAAGGAGTGGAAATCAGTTTAGTTATTTTGCCACACATGCCTCGGCCCTCGACTAATTACGGATTGCCCGAATTTATAACACAGATTTCTCTCAAGTGGATATATTTATCTGTAATAAACCCATATTCAAAAATCTAATAATAAAAACCATAAACGAAGGATATAATATAGATTAAAAGAATAAATAAGAAAAAATAAATATTACTTATACACCTAAAACTGAACCTCTTGTATTTAACCCTTAATTTGGTTTCGTTGCGTCTTCCTACTACAACTTTTTCGTTTTGCCAAATTAAGGGTTAAAAATATTTTATAGTCTGTAGTCCATTCGCATGTCTTTTTATCATTTAGTCGCCACACTCGCTACATCACGGTGCGAGCGAGTGAGAATATGTGAAAGAAGGTATCGCTCGCGACACTCGCCGCGCACTCGGTGCGTAAAAAATACCTAACTTATTATCCTAGTTATTTATACATTGAAACTATTGCCAGCCATACAATACTGTAATGCATATACTCTGTAACATGCTATATTGGATGCCTAAATAAAGAAAATAAAATAAAGATTGTATTTAGCCGACCGCGACGTTACGTTTACTACTTATTGTGGAGTACTACTATTTGTGGAGTTTCTTGCCGGCTCTTCTCCATAGGAAATGACAAATTGAAACCGTGCACCTAGCTTCTGACGTTTCATAAGTGCCCATGTAGGTTTATGTGAAATAAAATATTTTGATTTGATTTGATTATACCAACATAGTTTTTGATTTAATAGTGAGTATGTAAGGTTATGGTAACTAAACATTCTTAGTAGTTTTTCCCTCATCAATAAGTTATGAAATGTTCTCTATTTTCGACTAAAATGCAAGTGATAAATTACACTTTCGACTTCACTAAAGAAATATTAATATTCCACGAAGAAGCCTCTTTATGTCTAGTCAGGCGTCATTATAATCCTCTCGTACATACTATCTTCAGTTTTAAATATTGAACAATGGAGATTTTTTTTTCTATTTTGATACGAAACCTAAGCGCCATTGTCATTCGTTCCATCTAATGACTGTTATTTTAAAATGATGAAGGAGTTATTTTGTTGCTCTTTTTTTAATTAAAAGGAGATAGGTGCTTTCATTCAAGGGCTATTAATAAAATGTAACTTGAGCTATTTTTAGTTGACTTGTGTTTTTTTTTTGGGTAGACGTTGATGCTCGTGAATTATAAATGATATGGCAGCAATTTACGTAAGCTAGGTACAAAGCATATTTTGCTTATCCTACTAAAATGAAAAAACTAAAATGATACAGTTCCAAACATATAACAGTAAGCGCCCACATTTAAAAACACAACACGATAATGACGCAATTGAAGAAGTTGAGAGTACAAAATTCTTAGGGATAACAATAGACAAACACTGTGACTGGAAAGCTCAAATTGACGAACTCTGCGCAAAGGTAGATAGATTCGTATTCGTTCTGTATAGATTAACACGTGTGGCTAGTGTTGATGCGGCACTATGTGCATACCATGGCTACGTGTCATCAATTTTGCGTTATGGCATTATAATATGGAGTAATTCGGTAGAACTCAACAGAGTGTTTCGAGCTCAGAAGAAATGCATTCGCTCAATATGTGGAGCGCGCCCCCTGGACAGCTGTGTTCCGTTATTCAAAAAATTAAAAATATTACCACTCCCAGCAATATATATTTTTGAAATTTGTATTTTTGTGTAAGCATGAATTTAATCTGCATAATGATCTTGTATCCAGGCCTAGCCGCAAAGTCCACATGCTCCGTGTACCTAGACAAAATAATAAACTATTTCCTAATAATGTATTTTGTATGGCGACCAAAGTTTATAATACACTACCAGACTGTTTTAAAACTCTTAACTTTAGGACATTTAAATCTAAGTTATTCAATTATCTCTTATGTAAATGCTACTACTCGACTAATGATTTTATGAATGAAAAGAAAAGTTGACTTAAATATTATAATAATCGTATTCTGTTATTAATATCTCTTTGTCTTAATTTAATCTTGTTTGACATTTCCATTTCTAAAATTTGATTAATTTGTAATTTGAAAGCTATACTAATTTATTTAATTCAATATTATATCTAACAAACTTACCAAAACCCTGAAAATGTATTCGTACACCGGAAACGGCAGAATATACGATCTCTTAAATCTATTTAACAACTATGTAACAATATTCTGACAAGTTGGCGCAGTTGGTAGGAACCCTGCTTTCTGAGCCGCTGGTTCCGGGTTCGATCCCCGGACAAGTCAAACATTTGTGTGCATGAACATGTCTGTTTGACCTGTGTCTGGATGTGTATATCGACGCTGGAAAGCGATTTTGTCGTATCTCGAAAAATGGCATTTTTTTTTATTGCATCATTGAAATAAGAAAAAAATACTGCGTCAGACGGTCTGATCAACGTTTTCCTACGATGTGTTTTTTTTTGATACGTCATTGACTTTTTCTAAACTTTTTTAACAAAAGTTACTTCAAAATGCTGTAAATACCACCAAATCAACTATTTTTAAGTTATACATAGATACATCAAAAACGCTACAAGTATTTTTTTTCGCAGTCAAGATACACGGTCCTCGTTTGTATGCTACGAAACACTTACAGCAGTATGTATTTGTCACAAATTAATGTTCTATTGAAATACAGCAATTTCGCCTCCTGAGTATTTTATGCCAGCTAGAGATACTGCAATTCTATTGCTCGGATTTTGACTGTGCTTTAGACTTACTACGTTTTATTCTACCCATTTTATAATAAATATTATCCATAAATCATTAATATTAGAGTTTAAATTTGCACAACATTATAATTACGCTAAAGTCGCATACCCCCATCCCCGTGTCTTCCCTCGGGTACGCCGTTTCCCGATCGTATCGCAGTCGATGCGCGAGCGCGCAAGCGAGAAAGCGAGTACGTAGTCTGCGAAATTCGGGTGTGTTTTACGTGTTCAACTGAAGTGAATCCTAGGTAAGTCATGGTATTTAACTATTTTAATTACTTTATGTTAATGATAAATTTATTCTAGTCATTTCGTTTTCGAACATAGGTACCTGATACACCAACACAATTGATAACTAGTAGTTTGCTCCTAACTGAGATCTCGCGATGTTTCGTTTTGTAGTACAGTAATGAGTAAATACAGAGCTAAGTTAATTAGCTTCCTTCACACTTAGTTCTTCTTAGGTTCTTACCGACTGGCTTATCGCGCCTTCTGATGCACGGATATAAAAAAATAACCAAAGCTCTCCTTATTTTATTACATTCACAAATTGACGGTTATCTCTAAACCTAACCTAATATAAAACAATTATTTTAGAATAAAAAATTATCCTAATAAGTATTCCTATTAAATCAACAATCGATGGAGACGTAAGATCAGAACTATCTGTCCTGATTTCACGTCTCACGATATCTCACGTTTGTTTTCGTGTTCCGTGACTTTGTTTGCATACTTTTTTAATGTAACTGCCCCGTTGGTCTCGCGGTCGCAGGCACGGCTGCTGAGCGTGGGGAACTGGGTTCGATTCCCGGGTCGCGCAAAGTGTTATTGAGTTTTTCCATTAGGAATTTCTTAGTAACAGCCCGTAGTTTGGAAATCAGCGGTGTGATACCCTCGTGTCTCGGAAAGCACGTTAAGCCGTTGGTCTTGCGTCTGATCTCTCTCCGGTCGTGTCGGATTGCCGTCCCATCGGACTATGAGAGTCAGGGAACCGGGGGTGCACCTGTGTCTGCGCGCACACTTGTGCGCCCAGCATCATCTCTCGCGCCGAAGGCTAGTCGTCGTTGAGATTGGCCGCTATGGCTGAAATACGGTATGAAGAACTTTGTAATATATTTTTTTTTTAATTTACTCATTTTATTTTTATTTTATTTTTCAGGTATTAATTTGATCTGAGATCAAATGATCGCTTACCTAGTATCGTGTATGGCGAAACGTCCACAATGGAAGGATGAGTTAAAACCACAGCGAGACACTTGCGAAGACGATGAAAAGAAGAAACGTAAGATTGAAATCATCAGTGATATTACCTATAAACATGGAAAACCAGTTCGATCAGAGAGGTACATTAGCGAAGACGCAGGTACGAGTTCCAAATATTATTTCCCAGAACAGTCTTCATTTCCGACGACTCCTCATCACCCAAAATCAGCAGTAGCAGGAGATGTTAAAGATCTCACAACCACTTTTCGGAAACCAAAATATTACATGTCTGAGACGAAGCGGGTAATGAAGACCACTTGAGGGAAAAAAATTAGTCCTATAAAAGATTTCAGTGCCACCAGAAACTTAATGCTATAGATCCAAGTGTGATATGTGCAAGTTTTGATATGCAAAAGGTGTTAAATACACCGCACGGTGAAAATATAGCCCTGTATTACTCAAGGAAAATAGCCGTATATAATATGACAGTTTATGAAAGCAATACCCAGGTAGGCTACTGCAATTTGTGGACCGAGGTTGACGCTCATCGCGGAGCCAATGAAATTTCTACTTGCGTGTTTAAATACCTTCAAGAGGTAGATGAACGTCAAAAAGTAAAAACTGTACTGTTGTATTCAGATTCATGTTATGGTCAAAACAAAAATAAAACGATGTTGAGCATGTTAAGATATTTTCTATCCAAATCTAAAAACATAGATGTAATTCAAATGAATTACTTGATACCCGGGCACACATTTATGCCTGTGGACAGCATGCATGCCACTATTGAACGTGCTGTAAAAAAGACTACTATATGGGCACCGTCTCAATGGCAGATAGTCGTCGAGATGGCGCGTAGAAATCCTGCTCCCTATAGAATCTCTGTTTTGGAAGGTCAAGACTTTATGGGATTTGAATACATTTTGAACAGCACTTCTATGAAGAATCAAAAACTACAGATTTCTAAATTATGTATTGCAACATTCAAACAGTCAAATTCTGACAAAATGTTTATTAAATATTCTATGCTACCAGATGCTGAAGCTACAGAGGTCAATTTTTGTAGTCTGAGTGGTTCTGAACCAAAATGTGGCCTATATTCTGCAAAACTGCCAATATCGTTGCAAAAATACAACGATTTAAAAAAACTCGTCGACAATAAAAATAAAACCCAGAACATACGCCAAAGAATACTTATGTCTAAAACGCGACAAAAAAATACAAGATGCATTAAATGAGTCTGATGAAGAGGATAAAGATCAGTAAAAACTGATTGAAAATTACAGTTTATTTTATTGGTGTTTTTTAATAATAATAATACATTGTTTAATAATACGTTGATGCTTTATTAACTTTAATAGTTACATTTTGTATTGTTATTTTTTTTCAATTGATTGTTTTTTATTGATTTTAAATATAAGAACAAGAAAGAAACTTGTACTTGTGTAAGTAATTAAAAATTATGTTTTTTTTTTTTATAATTTGCAGTAAGTATATTTGTTTGATATTTCGTCCAAAAAATCGCTCAAGATATTATTTGTTATAGATGACAATGTCGCCCTCAGTAGATTTTATTTCTTTCTATGTTTAGAGACTGATTGAATTTTTATTTGAATACGTAATGATTGCTAAATAAACATACAGCATTTTTAATTAAACATAATATTTTGTTTTATTTGTATTTAATACAAAATTCAACATGTACTCCTAAAAAGAATATTAGGTACAACGAAATGCAAGGACTTACAAATTTACTTCATATTAGATACATCATAACCGTTACCTAAAATTTTAAACCTATTTCGTTGTGCCGTATGTTACAACTACCAAGATACAGCAAAATTGCTGCTTCAAATTGAAATACCAATTGCTGTAACTAGTATAAAACGCATGTTAGACCAACTTTAGAATGCTATCATTATTGCCATCTGATAAATTTCATTATAAGAAATAAGTGTTCCAAAAATGACCACTCTGATTCAGCTAGTTTACGAGTTATGAATTTTTGAAATAGTTTTTTGGCTCTGGTGTAAAGTTCAACTTTTCGAGATACTACAAGATTGCTTTCTTGCGTCGATATGTATATAAGTATGTATATCAGTCATCAGGTTACCGTAGTACAGGCTCTGCCTAGTTCGGGACCTGAAGACCTTGTGTGGATGTTGTCTCATAAAAAAAAAAAAAAAAATATGGACTATTACTATTACTAGCTTCTAGGGTTCCGTACCCAAGTGGTGCCCACAGGACCCTATCACTAAGGCTCCGCTGACCGTCCGTTTGTCACAGGGCTGTAAACTCAAACTAAACTCAAAGCATTTATTTCAAATGAACCAATTACAGGCACTTTTGAATTTTATTGTCAAGGGGTTGGTCAGTCAGAAAGATGAAGCTAGTTGCCCATTAAAAAGCGTAGTAGGTACCTTATGGAGAAGAACGGGCAAGAAAATCCATGGACACTCTTTTAAATCAAAATATTGTTACAACCAAGTGGTTACATCATTCATGTTGAAATTATACCTACATGTGAGAACGATGTAGAAAGACGTGCACGTTAAAAGCGTCAGTAAGAAAAAGATAAAAACAATTCAGGAATTAAATGCCGTGGCAGCTAAGAAATGACCAGTACCTACTGACGGCGCCCGTTCACGACTATGACGTATGGATCATTCGGCTCAACCATTTTGAAGGCAACTTAATGATCTAGTACACACGCCACCACCAGCGACACATTTGAGTGAGCAGGACATACTCTCAGCCGCCAGGGCACATTCAAGTCAATGAAAGACGTAACTTTTGAACCGTAATAGGTAGACACTAGAAAATTTCACAAAGTTTATTTGAGAGTTTTTTTGTTTGACTGCTATAACAAGTAATGTTAAAAAGTAAGGGGTCCTCATCACCATACAAGACACCTGTTATGTTTTTAAATATGTCGTATTTAATATTGTACCGTGGTACGGAACCCTTCTTGTGCGAGTTCGACTTGCACTTGGCCGCTTTATTTTTCATAACGTTATTGGTAAATATTGGAAAAAAAATCAGTTACTGAATAATATGCATTGAATCCAGTCGATCTAAAAAAATTTTTGATCCAGAATTCTAAATTGGTTTATTGTTAATATTTCTCCTATTATGATCGGTTTGATGGAAGATATTCGTCGAATTTGGTATGTGTTTTTCCCGATTTGCTCTCTCAGCGGAAGTCTTAGTCCTTTTTCTGGTGTAGTACCCTGTTTTATTTGTCTTAGGTGTAGATCCAGTTAAAAAGGGCTGCTTCCGTCGCACAATCCGGGTAACGTATTCAACGGGCTTGCTAGCTCTTGCGTCGCTACCACCAGTCGCATAGAATCCTTGCGAGTTCGAGGCCAGCTAGGCTGTTCTGGCCCGCGACACACGAACGTCGAGACACCAGCGAATCCGTCGAGACATGCTACGCTTTGAGGCTCCAATCTATGCTTTACACCACTACGCTTATCTATTATAAAGAATCAGAACCTCTACGCAACCTCTCGTTTTGATACTAGTTGTTTTTTTTAAACGGGTTCATTTCTGTTTGTTGTTTGGGTCAACATTAGTAATTGAAATTTTACCCCTTTTCTGTTGACAGTTTAGTCTGATATTTGGTACACACCTTTCGTTCTGATAATAATACAAAATTATTATATTCAGTATCATTGTAAATCTAAGATGGCCGCCGCCACAAAATGGCTCATTACATATTTTGTCACAGCCCCCTCATTCAATATAATATAAACTTCCTCTAGGAATCGCAAAACCTCACAAAAAAGGTGATTTGTAAACTATCCTGACACGCTTTGTTATAATTAACGGAGCGACGATGAAGTTTCTTTCACTCCCTGGGCTCGCTGATATGGATTTGGTATACAAACCGAGTTCTTTTGGGGCTGACTATCACACCACAGCGTATCACGAGGCTTTTGCTTTAGCATTGATCTTATATCAAAGTATCTACATAATATCGTCTATACAGATTCCTGCGAAGATTAAATTTTCGTACTTGTACACAAGCGGAGCATATTGGTTAACAAAATCATAAAAAAGGTCTTATTTAAATCGAAAATACGAATAAAATCCAAAGATTTCCTGTAGCTTTGATCTCGTGAATTTTCTTTCGCAGTAATTGCCTGTGATTTATTATATAAGGAATTCTTGAAAACTGCAGCATTACGTTGGTGTCCCTTTGGTATTGAGAAGTCTATTTACCAAAAGGAAAAAATATATATATTCGATCCGCTTTTTGCGATTAGCTTCCTATTTTGACCTTTGATCTAAGTTAATCAAAACATCACTTAAGAAAACGGATAACTCAAAATAACGAATTCAGCGTTAATTTATTTTATGTCAAAACACTCGCTTGTTTCATGAAAACGATAAAACGTTACATATTCATAATCTTTCAGGCGTTTTTGAATACTGTACGCACTTACGGTATGTAGATGCGACACGTGTAACTAAAATTATCTGGTTTAATGTTATAATATTAAAAAAATCAGCCTGAAATATTTTCCCACTGAATGGTATCCCCACTTCTCAGAGTAAAATTTTTTTTGCAAAATACTACAACCAAATAAGTAACAAAAATCTGAACTAATATTATAAACGCGAAATTAAGTTTGTTTGTTTGTTACTCTTTCACGCTAAAACAGCTAAACGGATTTAGATGAAATTTAGCTCACAGATAGATCATGAGCTGGGTAAGGACATAGGCTACTTTTCATCCTGGACCATAGACAAAGTTAGTAGTTTTATAAAGGCGACCGTTCACTACGGTGTAACAAAATACGCCGCCGCCTGTCACACAAGTAAGCAGCTTTATGCAGTGCACGCAAATGAGACACATTTTTTGGTACTTCCACACCGAGAGAAACGTACGAATACATTATATAAACGTTCAACGTTGGCAACGTTGAACATAACCATTAAAATGTATAGAGAAGTAGTACTTGCTCGAATTCTAGGAAACTATACAAATAAATCAAATTGAAGTGTGTAACGTTACATTTTCCCGGTAGGGGGAAAATGTAACGTAAAGGAGGAAACTATCACCAGAACTGGAGGAGTCCCGGATTAAAAGAAAAAGTAAAAGAGGAAATGGTAAAATAATTTAATTAATGTTGAATATAAGGCCAGGGAAACCGGGGTAAAAGTTGAAGGTCCAAGCGTTTCTTCTAAAGAGGCTCGCAGGTTGTAAAGGAGGGTCCTCGAGTCAGACCTCCACGTCACCGACCTCGGAGGGGCAGGCCGTGGTAGAGAAGGCAGGCAGAGGGCTGAGAACTACCAGCCGTTGGCGTCACAAGTTTACTGCAGACAATGACGTTATCCTACTACATATTGCGTAAGGTTATGTCGGACTTGAATCTTCTTGCGTCAGTGTCCAGAACTGACGCCAAGGGTGGCCATCGCCGGTCTAGCGACTTTCGAATGATGTCCGGTGTAAAAGGACGCGTAGACTTGTTTGTCTTCAAGCACAGCCCACACTATTAGAGGGCACAGCCCTCCCACCGAGCGCTATATAATTCAGGACCTCCTGCCAAGGCGAGTACCAAGAGTAAACTGATCTGGCGGCCCCGGCTCCCTTCCTTTTCAGATCGGTTGGCATTTCATATTTTTAACAATGTGATTCTAGAACATAAAAGAAGAACAATAGTTTATAACAAGGTCTAATACCTATACAACCTAACCTACTGGCAGCTCTAGCAATAAATTAAAAATAAAACCTAGGCTTGTCATTATCTGACATTACAAAAAGTAAACAAACATTGGGAGAGCACTAGAAAATCTAAACAGCTTAAAATATAGAGGCCTAGGAATGCTTAAACTACAACTACTACTACTTAATGCAGACAATGGCCATGCAGATAATTGGAGAGAACGTATAGTAAAAGATCTAATTAAAATAGCCAAACCGTAAGTAAAAAAATACGAACATTACAAGTGTCTGTTTGTAATGTCAAAGTAACAGGTTTTTACTAAATGCATATGAAAGTATATACTTACGGTACTTAAAACAAATAAAACCTTTTTTTTAAACTAGGAATATCTTCTGTATTGTGTGTGCGTTTACAAACATTTAAAGTCACATACACAAACAGCCAGACCTGGAACAACTACTTGCAGGTCATACAAATATTTGTTTCGTGCGGCAATCGAACCCGCGACACGCAGCGCTGCAGTTAATCGCTTAACCACTGCGCCAACCGTGCCTGTCTGTTTGTCCCAACTAATCTCCGAAACGGCTGGACTGATTTTGGCAGAATTTTCACTGGCAGATAGTTTATGTTATAAGGAGTAACATAGGCTACTTTTGGTCCTGGTAGCACGTTTCCGACATCAACGCGGGCGAAGCCACGGGCAGCAGCTAGTTTGTAATAAAAAAAACTTTTTTTATAGCAAAGTTTTGTATACTTCACATTGTCGCCTTTATACTTGGGGCTTGGGCAAGTATTTTATCGTCCCTGTGATAATAAGTTGGATGGTTAAGAATTTAAGAATTTTTATATTATCTTAGGTGACTTGGATAAAGGCTCCATAATGACTTTGTTAATACTGAGCAGGTAGTAGTTATAAGTTTTATTGAGACAAAAGAGTGTACTGTACTCATTTGGTAAGTATTTATAGTTACTTACCATAATGATAATGTTCAGTTTATAGTATTTCACCTCTATCTATTTTTTGGACCTAGTTTTAGATATTAGTTTGCTTCACTATGGAAGCTACGGAGCCCGATCACTATGTATAGCAAGCTGATCCCTTGGGAGGAGCGTGCTAAATACCTAGGTGTGATCCTTGACCACCACTTTACCTTCAGTGAGCACATCAAAACGGCTTGTTCACGTGCCTCTTTCGCTCTCGGTAGGCTTCACTTCTAATTAACCGCAAAAATAATTCTTATACTTCTAATTAATTGAACATCTACACCGCAGTCATCCGTCTCATCATGACCTATTTCTGCGTCGTATTTGCACTAGCAAAGCCATGCCATCTTCATAAGATGCAGACCCTCCAGAACCGTCCTCAGAAAGGTTACGGGAGCTTCTATGTCAAAAATATGTGAACCTTTACCTACCTAATGTTAACCTAGACATTAGAATGCCCACCATCCAGCAGTTCATAAAACGCCTTGCAAAGCGTTTATTTCACTGTAGCATAAAGCACACCAATCCCCTGATTAAAGCGGCCACCCGCTACACTCCCTTCCGTATAAGTAGGATTCGCTGCCCGAGGCGTACCTTAATTATCCCCGACGACGCAACTACTCTTCTCCAGGAGATTAGTAAGGCAACCAGTACTCTCAGTAAACACAAAAACAGACCACCGTCCTTCCGTCCACGCCGTCGAGGCCCACCGCGACGCCCCAATCCACGTCCGCCCCTTGCTCAATCCAGCGCGCGCCGCTGAGTTTGCTTGCACCTTTAAATTTGTCCCTTAATAATAATACAGATCCAGCCTATCTCTTGCTGCCCTCCCCCCCGCCCCCCAGGGATGCCCTAAGCCGAGGTCCGTACCCCACAGGGGGTGCCCTTAGCGTGTAGTCGCCTAGTTAATAAGTTTTTTAAGCCAGCTGGAAGCCTTAATTTATTAAGGCAACCACAGCCAAGCCCGGTTAAGCAGCCGACATCCAACAAAAAAAGCCAACAAAAAAGGAAACCACAGAGTTTCATCTATACGTATCTATCAATATTGCTCAAGATAATTAATAATATTACTCTTAGCACACTTTGCCAGCATATGATAATATAACATTTGTTCAAGGATACGCATTTCTTAGATGGAAAGCTTTGCTTATAAACCCTTCGTATATCGTGGATCCAAGCGAGACACAAAGCACACACAAGCGAGGCATTCAACCGGTTAAAACAATGATAGGGTAGTACATGAGTTTCTCTTCCAGGGTAATTTGTACATTCTATATTCACAACATAACATTACATAACTTCACGCCTGTTTACCCCGAAGAGTAAGGCAGAGTGGTACCTTTAGTACACCCACATTTCGCAAGTAATATTTAAGTACCTACCATGTGGCAAGCCTATTGCCATAACCGGGTACAAATTCAGACTCAGGGTTACTACTGAAAAATTCCTTACGGAAAAACCCTATAACACACTTTGCCGGACCTGGATCGAACTCAGGACCTTATAAGCAGCAGGGCTTGCGACCACTAGGCCAATGAAGCAGAGTTCTATTTTCATTTCAACATTCAATACACACCATAATTTTACTCTAAAACCTACTGTAGGTAATATTGTGCGTTATTTTGCATTCGTTTTTGTTGTGACATAGGTGACCATTCACTACGGTGTACCGCGCGACCTAGTCAGCTCACAAACAATGGCACTTGCGAGGTTACCCTTAGATTACCGCGCCATTGTGCCAGTTTCATCACAAAAATATTATATAAATACAGCTTTATACATATGCATAGCATACAGCAGACATATAAGTAATATTTTCATGTTAATACCACAGAATTTTATCTTGTAATTTAACTGACGCACAGTAAGAGAAATTATTTTTTGCCAAATTGTCACCTTACGGCAATTTGCCGTATTATAGCCATTTTTTTACAACCACTAAAGAGTTGGTATTCAATTAGCTTAACAGTTATTTTAACTGATTTAGCAATAATAGTTAATTGCAGAATAGTTCGATGCTATTAACAATAACTTGAATACAGGGTGGCGCGAATCGACACGCAAATTGTAACCATGAATTCAGTAGGTACATGTTTCTGCACCGACTTTTTATTTTTATTTTTAAACCGTTATCCAAAAATAAAATCTGCTGTTTCATAGAAAAGAGCGGTCAAAATGAAGCGAAGCAGTAATGCTCGCGAAGGAGGAGGCGGAACACGCAGCAGACGCCCTGGGCGTCGGAAATCGCAAGCCAATTCCGGCCACCGTAGGCGCGGGCTTGCAAACGGCGAGCAATGGGC
Source organism: Brachylomia viminalis (assembly GCA_937001585.2). NCBI lineage: Eukaryota > Metazoa > Arthropoda > Insecta > Lepidoptera > Noctuidae > Brachylomia > Brachylomia viminalis. The sequence continues at coordinate 2,117,385 of OW443302.2, read as the reverse complement.
AGCTCGCTGTTTGATAAGGACCAGGCCCGGGTCAATGGTGCGTTGTGTTCCACGCTCGCCTTTAAGAGATGTCGGCATCAATGACGGGGTCCGCTAGGGCCGATGCCTGCCAGGGTTGCGGGAAAGTCCGAGAGGGATACCGTGGCCCCTGGCACAGGCAACTGTAGAAACACGGGTGGGTTTTAGTCAGTAAGAGTCTGACACACCCTCCCGCTCTGCCCAGAGCGGGAGAAGTTATTTGATGATTTCCCACCCTCAAAAAATTAAAATAAAAGGGTGGCGGGGATATTGACGCGAAAATTGTAATCATGAATTCAGTAGGTACCTACATAATTCTGCACCGCCCTTTTTTTGTTTCTCCTAAAGTATAGAAGTTAGAGTTTTGAAATAAAAACGTTTTGTTTTTTCAAATTTCATCAACTTTCTTTCAAATTATAGTTTAGTTCATTTTTAACGTTTTTAACTTAAAACAAGATAAAAACCAAAAAGTAGCTATTTTTAACTTACTGGCAAAAAACTCAAAAAACTTTTTTATGTATGTTTTATTTAATTTATTTATGTTTTCCACGTTTGACGCGGACGTTATCGTGTGTTACGCCTTATTTACATTTGAATAACTGGTATTGCCTCCCTGGGCTCAGGGGACGCACTCTCTAAGTCCGTTTACTAAGATACGGGCCCGTCCGATAGTAGCTTGAAACTGTGGAGTGAACCCTACCCCCGATTAATTAACTTTTTCGGACAGGTAAAAATCCATCGGGAGTAGGAACATCTGTCACATCGTGGTGTCATTCATTCTTAGGTCGGGCCCCAAACTAGTCTTATGTCCGTAGGTGATACGGAGTGGGAAACGCCCGTAACGTCGGCCAAAACTACGGATTTCGTGCTCATAGAGTAGACCCCCAGATTACAGCTTCGTGCCAGTTTAGCTTACTGAAGTGGAGGTAGGTATAACACACCTGACTATTTACACTAGTACTGCACCCGATTAATTTGTGAAAACGAGCCTTCAGTTAAACAAAACATCAGTTGGTTACATACTGCAATAAACTAATTTAATCTTCAAAATGCAAAAACGGCCCAATGATATGAAACTTAAGTTGATTTTCAATCAATCAGTTACTTATAAATAACTATGAAAAATCATTATTCAATGAAAATTTCATGGCGAAATTTAACTATATTTAATTTTATTAGAGAAAACACACGATTGTACAGTGCAGCATAAATCAAAATAATAAAAGCTAAGGTAGTTATTGTACAACAGTATCTAAATTATTTTAATTGTTTTAAACTGATCGAATTTCCTCTCAGTGTTTGTAAAAAAAAAAGCTCATCATCAGCCAAGCCTGTTCCCACCTATTTTAGGGTCGGCTTCCAGTCAAGCTAGATGCAGCTGAATACCAGCATTTCACATGCAGCGACTGCCTAGATAGGCAGTCGCTTTTCTGACCCAGTATCTGGGTTGTGAAGGTCAGATGACCTCCACAACCCAGACACTGGGTGATACGATACCCCTTGGTAAATCTGGTTGTCAGATTTTCGGGCTTCTGACGACCCGTATCGACTATCAAAGATCCTCGAATGACAACTGGGACCAACGGGTTAACGTGTTTCCAAGGCACAGAGGGGTCTCGGTATGTAATGATGGTCACCAATCCACGGGCCAACCGGAGCAAGCGTAGCTTAACTTGATCGATCGACGAGTGCAGCTGTTATTACTTAGCCATGAGCTCTGGGCGGCTCAATATATTACAATATTAAAGTAATGAAACACATAAGATACATAATGGAACCTAAGTTATGCGACTACACACTCTGCTGATCGCCTGCGTAGCTCCGGATAGCATGAAGCAAACACATAACACCAAAGTCCGCGCTGACACGTGGCGCATCGCCAGCATAAAACGCTCGAACGACGGAAATGTAATTAGGCTAAAGATTTCAACATTCACTTTTGTATCTATCGCAGAACAATTGACATGTTAATTAGAATAATATTTTTTTTATATCAAATTCATCCTAAGTACATTCGTATTTTTTTGCAATCTCCTGCACCGTCGTACTTGCTTCATACACAAACAATTGCATACATAAACAATTTTCTTTATGAACATCAAGTTGTTATATTTGTAATAGGAGCGGAAATAACAATTTTCCTGTTTGTATCCTTGTCATTCAGGATTTTAATGAGCTATCCTTTGTTATAATACAAAGGAAAACAGCTATAGGTACCTGTTATATTGCAATAATGAATCATCTTTACATACAATAAAATAGTAACGAAGTCAAAACTTTACTTACATTGAATATTTTGGAAAACATTTATTATTATGTGTGGGAACGAGTCTGATGCCGAAAAATAGTCCTTAGAAATTATGTCTGTTAGACTGGGTGTATTTCCCGCATTGGCATAGAAACTGCTGAACGGATTCGGATGAAATTTGGGACACAGATACACATAGGCTACTTTTGGCTAAATGTACACTTTTGTTAACGTTTTTATTATTTATTTTATTATTGTAGGGTACTTCGAATCCCGGTAGTACGGTCCCGTGGGAGAATATCCGAGATCCATGCGGGTGAAGCCACGGGCCAAAGCTAGTTATTACAATAGTGAACAAACTAAGTGTATTGAAGAGAGTAAACCAATGGTTAATGGAGGGAAAACATGGTTTTATTATAGACTGATATTTATTAATAAAACATTACTGCAGCGGCTAGCAAAAGAGGCATTGATAGAAGAACGTTTAAACGTACGTAAGTCCATCAATGCCTAGTTGTGGCCAAGGCTTGTATTGTACTTTTTCTCAAATAATGCGTAGAAATTAAAATACAATTACTTTTTAAAATCAATGACGAACAGCGAACAACAATAATTTTCCCGCGTTAAAGTGTTCATTTGGTTTTTTTTCAATAAACAACTTTCTATTTGCAAGCTAATTCGAAATTTAAATAAAACCTTTGATAAGTTACCTTGGTTGCTACGTTTCGGATTTAAAGATCGTTCCACTTTTAAATTACACGATAGATACGAGTTTACTGTGTAAATTTTTTGGCCGCTAAACGACGACAGATTTTCATACTACTTTTGCCGGCCGCTGCTCGCATGTATTTGGCCAGTACAGCAATTTCGGTTTACTTATCTCGAATAAGATTATCAAAACAATGCTCAAATTTCCAAGCATGTTTGAGAAAAATATATATTTTCTCATTCATAAGGGGTATGTGAAAAGGTAGCTAGGTAAATACGGATAGGGACATCCACGCGCAACAGGTTACCATGGCTTCAGTACATGACTCTGAACCCCCTTGCGTTGAAATTATTCGTCTATTTTTATTTTTATCTGCCTTTTCCTATAAAACGACATTTGATGATCAATATTCAGGGTGACAGGGACATCGATGCGCAAACTGTAACCATGAATTCAGCACATGACTCTAAGACTAGACATATTTCGTGGATTATAAATAAAAAAAAAAACATAAAACTGCAATGCCTAGGCGGTCAACTTGTATGGAGCAGCGTTTTTTTTTTTAATAACTCATGAAAAATTTTGACGCAGGCGGTTCAGAATCTTGACAGATCGTACGTCCCTATCACCTGCCACAAAATAAAACAGCAAGTACATATTCGCTTTCAATGTTGGTAGCAGGCCTCACAGCCTTGGGTGCGCCGGAAAAACTTAATATCGTCAACGACAACCTAATTCATGTCAAAACTGTAAATATGATCCCGCACTCTCCATACATAACATCACGTGACGCCTGTGTGCCCCGAAGGATTAGACAGAGGTGTACTCAAAGTAAATTCAGTATATTTAAGTTTCATGCAGTAGAGGCGAGCCTATTGCCATCAACCGGGCACAAATCGTTAAGCCAAGAGTAACCGACATAGCCCAAAGACTAAGCAAGCTAAAGTGACAATGGGCTGGTCACATCCCTCGTAGAACCGACGATCGTTGGGTAAAACGAGTTTTAGAGTGGAGACCGCGTTTAGGCAAACGTAGTGTGAGACGCCCGCCGGCCAGGTGGAATGACGACTTGCGAAAGGCGGCTGGCAGAGACTGGATGAGAAGAGCCGAAGATCGGGTTCAGTGGCGTTCACTATGAGAGACCTCCGTCCAGCAGTGGATGAGTACAGGCTGATGTTGATGATGATGGGCACAAATCCAGGCTACGGGCTGCAACTGAAAAATTACAGATAGAAAAACCCAATAACACTTTGCCTGACCTGGGAATCGAACCCAGGACCTCATGCTCAGCAGTAGCGCTGGCGACCACTAGACTAACGAGGCAGTCTAGTAGTATGATATTACATTACAAAAAAGTTAGGATCCGCTTTCAAAGTTGTTCCTAGGTCCCACAGCAGCGTTATCAAGTTTGTTTTTGGGGCATTGGTCCGTAGCAAGCTTGACTCTAGTGCGTGCGTATGGAATTCTTTTGAGAAGCAGTATGTGTTAGCTTTAGAAAAAGTTCAGAAAGCATTCCTTAGATACCTTTAAAAGCGATTGTATGGGTTTTATCCTCTCTTGTATCCCACTAAATTCCTGTTGGGTTGCTTAAGTTTCAATTCTCTAGTAAGACGGTTGCCGATCAAATGACTGTAATATTTAAAATACTTAGGGGATTATTGATGTTCCTGATCTGCATTAAAATCTGCAATCTATTTGTCCCAGACAATTACTGTCATGGCAGGAAACACCACTTACTAGCTGTTCCAACTTGCCGTACTGTTGTACACTCCAAGTCACCTATCCCCCGGACATTAGCCGCTATTAACGCTCTCCTGGACTCAAACACAGATCTTGACATGTTTGCGAATGAATGGAAGATGATACTGTCGGAATGTCTGAATCTTTGTGAGATGAATGCTTAACTGTGTTAGTAAATTATGTTTAAATAGTGTAATTGGCTTCGGCTGTTCTATTTAATAATAAATAAACAGCCATGGGTGAGCTGGACAAACTTAATATCGTCAACGACCTTATTCATGTCTAAACTGTTAGTATTTTACTCACCTCAAGTGTGTTAAAATACAATACAATATCACATCGCAACCATACAATAACCCTGCAATAAAACGTTACTTTCAATAATAGGTACGTCAATGTATTTCCTTTTCTAACAACCGTTATGAATATCAATGAAAGACTTCTCACACATTCGCTGCAAACTGAAATAACAAACGACTTTACTCTGAATAAAATAAATGTTGGAGTAACGTGGTAGTACCGTCGCACATCGTAAAGTTATGTTAAGGTTGGCTCTGACTAGAGCGTAACGTTCGCTGCAAAGAACGAAATGACGATTTCTAAATATTTTTTATATTACACTGTGTAACTTTAAAAAATGATTAATTTAGTTCTCAAATGTATAAATATATTAGGGGTTTAAAGTATGAAATTGCCGTTTTATTGTATTAGGTACTTCGAATTGACATAGAACCTTCATGGTTTGAGATTTTTGAGTGAAACTTTTTTCACATGGTGCCTATGAAGTTCTTCTTAAAAAAAATGTGCAACATTTATCGACTTTCTTTTGTTTTTTAATTCAGCTTAGACAAGAAAGATAAATACTTCGAAAATTCGAGTTATTTTTGACTATTAGTTCCGACGGAACTAACGCGGCAGAAACAGCTCGCAATATCAATGTTGCGTTTGGAGAGGGGACTGCTAATGAACGCACCGTGCGATTTTGGTTTAAACGCTTTCGTGATGGAAACTTTGGTTTGAAGAACGAACCACGTGGAAGACCGCCCACACAGGTGAATAACAATGAATTGAAAGAGATGGTGGAAGCCGATCCGAGCCAAACTACCCAGGAATTAGCGGCATTGTTTAACGTTACCTTACCAACAATATTGACTCTTTTGCGTCAAAACTATAAAATAAAATATCAGAAATGGGTGCCTCATGATTTGACTGATCTGCAGAAAGAAACGCGTGTTGAAACTTGTGTTGCCTTGTTGAATTGATACAGAAATGAAGGAATACTGAATCGAATTGTGACATGTGATGAAAAGTGGATTCTTTACGATAACCGTAAGCGAAAAATGCAATGGCTGACCCCAGGTCAAACGCCGCAATAGTGTCCTAAAGCAAAGCTTACCAATAAAAAGGTAATGGTAACTGTTTGGTGGTCTCAGCATGGTGTTATTCACTATAGCTTTCTCCGATCTGGTCAAGCAATAAGGGCAGATGTCTACTGTGCCGAACTCCGAACAATGATAGCAAAACTATCAGTGAAACAGCCCTGACTCATGAATCGATCTTCACCATTATTGCTCCATGATAACGCGAGACCTCATACAGCACGAGAAACCGTTTTAACTCTACAGGAACTGCAATTATAAACCATTCGTCACCCTCCGTATTCGCTAGACCTTGCTCCAACGGACTAAGATTTTTTTCGTGATTTGGACAGTTTTCTACGTGATAAAAAGTTTTCTTCTCAGGAGGCAGTACAAAATCTAGATCACGAGAGTTCTATCGCAAAGGCATAAACGACCTTTCTATTAGATGGCAGCAATGTATAGATAATAATGGTAATTATTTTGATTAAATAAATATGTAAACTTGATAACTGATTTCATTACGTTTACCAAAAAGAAATCAGTTATCAAGTTTAGTTATTGTTTTGGCAATACTGTGCTAAATAATGTTACTTGTCTCCGCGATCTTGGTGTTCAGTTAGACTCCAAGCTCCATCTCGATGCGCATGTGAATAATATAGTCAATAAAGCTTATCAAATGTTTGGCTTCGTAATGCGCGCTTCTAGAGAATTCCACCGCTCTTCCACTTATTTGCATTTATATAAGTCGATAATCCGACCTCAATTAGAGTACGCAGTCCCTATTTGGAATCCTTTTTACAAAAAATATATAGAAATATTGGAGTTAGTCCAACGTAAATACCTTCGTTCTGTGCACTATAGATGCTATCGTAAAAGGATTTCCTACCAATCATTGCTCGAAAAATATAATATCCTGACCCTACAATCTAGACGCACACTCCTAGAAATGATGACCCTGTTCAGTATATGCCGCAACAAGTTTGATTGTTCTGATCTAGTGAGAAGTTTGTGCTACCTGGTCCCTCGCACAGTACAGACTAGAGAAGTACGTTCACGGTGTTTGTTTGCCACTAATTTCTGTCATACCAACTCAGGCGCACGCTCACCGCTGCACCGATTGGTCGACACTTATAATAAAAAGTTTGGAACAATTGATATTATATTTCTGAACAAGAATAGGTTCAAAAATCAAGTTATTTCCACTTTAAAGGAACAGCCATAAGTTTTGTTGTTACCTACTTAATTTTGATTCCCACACCTCATGTATTTATGTAGCTTTAGTTCGTGCTTCTTTGTTTCTTTTTTTTTTTCCTTTTTCACTTGTTTTTTACATGCCGATTTTATCTGTTTCCAAACCTTAAATTTGTCCCTAGTATTAAGATGCAGATATTATTAGATTTTTTTTTTCCACTTTATTTTATGCTCTCCGAGATACATTTAAAATGACAAACCGAGTAATAATGTTAACTTTGTTATGAGTATCTTTAAGTTTGCCCTTATTGTTTTGTTATTATTAACATTACATATGCTAATTATTTTATATGGTAATTTGTGGATAACGTCGTGAGTAGTGTATTTGTTAATTCTATTAGTATAGTACTCCAATCATGTGTAATATGTAATATACTGCTGTTTGTTGTCCCTAATAAATAAAAATAAAAAAATAAAAATAAAATAAAAACATTTAAAAAAATACTAATTTCAATTTTTCAGTACAAATCGGCTATTTCATACTTTAACCCCTAATATTATCATAATCGTCTTGAAACATTTCAAATGTTTAAATTAATGTCATGCCAACTTATTTACCTACGCAAAATCAGAGCTGGAAATTACACAAGTAAATTTGTTCCCATTATGTAAAATCTGGTTACCTACCAGTGGTAGTTTAACTTTCTTTATTTTTAAAAGGTTAGAGTGGGCTCAAGCATCTCGTATTCAATTAGTGTAAGATCACAGTAATTAGAGTAAAAATATTCAGATATTATACAAACTTTTTTTATTAATGACTTTATACAGGGTGGGCCATATGAGTGTTGGCGATTTAATTGGGATATGTTGTTAGCTGCGCCGCTTCCTGGAAATTTAGTCGCCATGGAGCCGTACACGGGAGCGCAGCGTGAATTTTGTGTCCGAGCGTATTACGAAAACAATAAAAAGTTTAGTGATGAGGCCAATTTTCACCTTAATGGCCATATGAACAAGCAAAATTGTCGGTTCTGGTCCGAGACTAATCCCCGACGCTTGCATGAACGTCCACTTCACAGCCCTAAGCTTGTCGTGTGGGCTGGGATAACGTCAGCCGGTATTATTGGGCCATACTTTTTTGAGGACGAAAGTGGGCAAGCGATGACGATTAGAGCTAACAATTATTGCAACATGATAACAGACTTTTTGGTGCCAGCTTTGCAAGAACTTCAAGGCAATACCTCGAGGATGTGGTTTCAACAAGATGGGGCCACATGTCATATGGCTAGGGTATCCATAGAGCTGCTGAAAAATGTTTTTCCCGGAAAACTCATTTCGAAAAGGGGGGATATTGATTGGCCACCACGTAGCCCCGATCTCTCTCCATGCGATTATTTTCTATGGGGCTACCTCAAATCGGTAGTCTACGAGAATAATCCGACCAATTTAGAGCAGCTGAAGAGGAATATTATTCAGGAAAGTAACAAAATACCGAGAACAACTTTTCAACGAGTTTTCCAAAATTTGCGACTTCGGTTCCAAGAGTGCCAAGCAGCCGAGGGAAGTGATTTGGACAACATTATTTTTAGGTGTTAAAAATTCCTATGTTTCTACTTGTTAAAAATACAAATATATTTTTGTTATGTTTCGTAGTTCTTTTTTAATTGAATATTGAAACCGCCAACACCCTTATGGCCCACCCTGTATTATTAAGAAAAGTCGTTAATAAAATAATGTAGGTAAAGATTTATTAAAAAAAAAACTGAATAATGGCTTCGGTTATTTTCATAATTGAAAGCACATTTAATCTTTTTAAATCTCGTTATTTGACATCATTATTTTTGCTACATACCATTGAAAATGATTGTACATTTGACCAGAAATCACTAAACGGCCAAGATCATCATCGGCCTCTTGTAAATCGCTGCAACTAATATAAATTAGTCACTTGGAAGAATGATTTCGCACTACACACAATGTGAATAGTCTAGCAGCTAGAGCTCTGTTCATCGAGAGATCCATCAAAGTGATTGATTAGTAATCAATCAATTGACGATAGAAGGTCAACACTGATATACTGATACAGATTAGCATGCTGGGGCAGGGTCTCCAGAACATTAATCTGTATGGCATTCCTATGCCATGAATATATTAACAACGCCATCCTATAAACATGGCCATAATTTACCATCAAACAGGTAACGGAATCCTTTTATTTAAAGACGTTCTTCAATCTATTATTGACACTCATCACTACAAACAATTAATACTAACCAGTCTCTTGGTTGCAGCGTTGGCTGTCTAGTTTTGCCATCCAGTTTGATAGTAGATACTTTAAGGTTTATGATTTTTGTTTAGTATTATCATACTAATTTATATATCTATATCTACACATCAATCTGTTCCTTTCTCACTCTCACTCTCCGGCTCTCTCGGTGACTGTCATTCGTGTCACACGCGCTCTGTATATTATAATTCAAAAGCTGTGGATTTACTAAGTAAATACGGTTGTGCAGTGCTTATATATGTTTAACAATAAACAGTTCGTGTTGGTGCATATTAGTTTTTCAATTAAGAACCCTCAGACATCAAGAATCTTCAACATAAAATTGGTCCTTCGTTCGCCATTTTTTGCGTGGTTCGCGGACGTGATCACGTGGCTTGCGCCAAACCGGCAGGAAGTCATCGACAAGATCGACGAAAGTCGCCTAGCTTCGGGTCCCATCGTGCCACCTCGTGCCTCTTCGGCATACATCGCCAGCGCCACTTACGAAGATTTAAGTACTGTTTTACCGACAGGGCCGGAGAGAAGCAGCCAATAGGCAATCGACATTTTTAAGTTGTCGATAAAACAGACATACATACATGGATTCAACCAATCCCGCTGCTATAACTAATCTGTGGAGTGTTTCCGAGTGTTTTGCTACTTTTTCCGGAAAAAAAGTTCGACCGACGCCTACGTCGTAAAACGTGAAACGTGAATCGAGTAACAATTACAACAGTATTTACAAGAAACATCTTTTCAGCATTACAGCTCACAAGCATCTTACAAAGTTACAATAAATTGTACATATATTTTATAATCTCGTGGTTCCATACAACACAAGATGGAAGAAATAGAAAACTTGCGCACGACCCGTGCCGCCATAAAAGGTAAAATTACAAGAATTACCAACTACGTGCAGAACTACGATCCTGCAAGATCTACTAAACGCGACCTACAGGTCAGATCAGAGGAATTAAATAAACTAATGGATCGATACGACGAAATCCAAATCAATATTGAGAGGTTGGACTTGCCCGACCGGCAACAAGTCAACGAACAGGATCGGGAGACAACCGAAGCGAAATATTATGCTACTAAAGCACAAATTGCGTCATTTACTGGAGGCTCGCAACAAACTATGGAGCAATCCCATTTAAATTCTACGACATTACATGATTGCACGACAAGGAAGCCACGTGTCAAGCTGCCATTATTGGAACTTCCAAAGTTCGACGGTGATATCCGCGAGTGGCCTGCATTCAAGAATATATTCTACGCCTCTGTTGACAGTGTGGACCTTCCGACAGTGAACAAGCTTCAATATCTGAAGTCAGCCCTATCAGGAGAAGCGGCTGGGCTTATTACCTCACTTCTCATAACTGAGGAAAACTACAGTAAGGCATTAAATATACTAGCTAAAAGGTATGAGAACCAAACTATGATTGTTAATTTTCATTTAAAGGCTATTACTAATTACAATGTTGTTAATAAACATAACTTAAAAGAGTTTCTAGTAACTTTACAGCAAAGTCTAGATTCCCTTAAGGCTATTAAGCTGCCTGTAGACAGTTGGGATGACCTATTAGTATTCCTAATATCACATAAACTGGACAACTCGCTGAGAGCAGCATGGGAACTAAACAGAAAAGAAAGTACTCTCGCTACATTATCTGAGTTACTAGATTTTTTAAACTTAAGGCGATCAGCATTTGAATTACTCAATGACAAGCCTTCGGATAGGAATACTGTTAAAACTACACATGTGTCGTCAACCTCGAGATCTCAAATAAATTGTTTACTATGTCAACAAAAACATGACTTGCACAAGTGTCCTAATTATATAGAACTGAGTGTACCTGAGCGTATTAACTTAATTAAGTCTAAAACTTTGTGTTTTAACTGTTTACAGCCTTACCATGCAAAACATAAGTGTTCAAAACTGAAGTGTTTGTCCTGCCATCGCAAACATCATACAAGTATACATATGGATCGTTCTAGCCAAGTAAGTCCCGCCACAGCAGATGTCAAGCTACCTGATACTATTGCCTCACTGAACTCTTGCGTGCAACAGCACAATACTACAAATCCAAATGTCCAATGCGAAACAAACTCTCAAACTAACCCATCAGCGGTTCTTGTCTCAAACACTCAACATCATGTTACCTTGCTATCAACAGCTATCATAAAAATACGGGATGCTATGGGAAACTGGGTAAACGCACGAGCACTATTAGACTCGGGCAGTGAAGTTAGTGTTATTACACACAGGCTTGCAGGCGTTTTAAAGCTTCCATACAGCTACCATGCATGCACAATTAAAGGAGTAGGAAACAAAGACAGCCTTGCACAATTAAGCATAAATGCTAATATATCTTCTCGATACAATGATTATAACTCTAATCTAACATTTGTAGTAATGAACAACATTACAGTGCCACTACCGCATACTTACATACCTACACACAACTGGAACATACCTCCCAAGCTTACATGCAAACTAGCTGACCCCACATTCTTTATACCTAGCACTATAGACATACTCATAGGGGCAGAGCTTTTCTATTCACTCTTGCTAACAGACCGCATAAAGTTAGGTCACAACCTACCGGTCATGATTGATACAGTATTTGGTTGGATTGTATCAGGCGCACTCACAAGTGACACCTCTTTACAGACAAGCAGTCCTGACCCTCACATTAGCATGTATGTATCTTTATTGTCAACAGATCAGCTTCTACAACGCTTCTGGGAACAAGAGGAAATCACACCTCAAAAATTAATATCTCCTCAAGATAAATATTGTGAAACATTATATGAATCTACAACAATACAAGATCACCAGGGTAAATACACAGTTAATCTACCCCTACACACAGACAAGCTACTAGATTTAGGTAACTCATTTAATACTGCTTACCGATGCTTATTACAATTAGAGTCTAGATTTCAAAGAGATCCTGCATTATTCACTCAATATAAAGAATTTATCAATGAGTATATTGCATTGGGTCATGCATATTATGTAAAGGAATTCTCACCTACACAAAACAATACATATTACTTACCTCACTTACCTGTCATAAAATCTGAAAGTAGGTCAACTAAGTTGAGAGTTGTTTTTAATGCTAGTTCCAAAACATCAACAGGCACATCCTTGAATGATAATGCTACTAATTTTAGAGGTTCTAAAACTGAACTACATGAGCTTTATAAAATGTTTAAGTCAGATAAGTCATACAGCCAAATAATTGATTTTTGCACTTGTAATTCTATTGACTATAAATTTACAATACCTCTTGCCAGTCATATGGGTGGTATTTATGAAGCTGGAATAAAGTCAGTAAAGTCTTTACTTAAAAGACATTTAGTTTCTACTAAATTAACTTACGAATTATTATATACTACTTTAGACCAAATAGAGGGCATATTAAACTCAAGACCGTTATGTACAATTGCTGATGTTCCAGATGATGTTATCTGTTTAACTCCAGCCCATTTTATTATAGGAGCTTCTATAACAGACATCCCAGAGCCTAGTGTGTTAGATTTAAATGAATCTAGATTAAGTATATTCCAAAAAATTATGTTAATAAAACAAAGATTTTGGAAACAATTTTATTTTACATATATTTCTGAGTTACAAAATAGAAATAAGTGGTTAGACATTAAGAAAAACTTAAGAATAGGAGACATTGTAATAATTAAAGATGAATGTACACCTCCTGCCTTGTGGCCTTTAGGCAAAGTTATATCAACTAATGTAAATAAAAATGACAAATTGATAAGATCTGTAACCATTCATACATCTAAGGGTGATTATACTAGGCCCATACATAAGTTGATTTTGTTACAACAGTGTAACAACAGTAACTAGTTTAAGAATTTTTACTGTATAAGATTTGTTTGTACTTATATTTTAAGTATAGTGAAATGGAACCTGTAACTTAATGGATAACTTAGCTTAACATAATTAATTAATAACTTACCTTAAATTGTGAAATTATTTACCTGTTCTCTAAATTAACTTGCATTGCCAGCATTGTCATCCTATCAAGTAGTGCAGCTTTGTTAAAAGAAGGCGTGAGAATGTTTAGTATTATCATACTAATTTATATATCTATATCTACACATCAATCTGTTCCTTTCTCACTCTCACTCTCCGGCTCTCTCGGTGACTGTCATTCGTGTCACACGCGCTCTGTATATTATAATTCAAAAGCTGTGGATTTACTAAGTAAATACGGTTGTGCAGTGCTTATATATGTTTAACAATAAACAGTTCGTGTTGGTGCATATTAGTTTTTCAATTAAGAACCCTCAGACATCAAGAATCTTCAACAATTTTCATTAGCAATTAATAAAACATTTTAAATAATTAAATATTCCTAAGCCGAATAAATGTAATAATCGATAGAATCGATATGATGAGTCAACAACACTCGGCGAGCGCGGGCATTCTAATCTTGACGGCCATAGTGTGCGGACGAGTGCTGGCTACATTTTGCTGTGTAACGTTGGTAGTGCAATAAAATAGTATTCTAAATCAGAAGTGGAGTCTTTTTTTTAAAGACTGAAATGTTAATACCTTAATCAATTTTTATTCTAAGGAAACTTAATCACAACATTAATTCTAGGCACAATGAATACGTCCGTAACCTCCGAATGCTACCTCAAGAAGTGTCTGCTGCCTCGGTCGCCCCACCGCTAACGTGATCCTACGTCACGATGGCACGATGTTAGGCCTCGCCTCCTGGTCTGATTCCTCCAACAATAGTTATAAAACATAGTGACTTAAGTTTTACTACAAAACCTAGTAGGTATATTTATTTATTTATTTATTATTTATGTACACACAATAAAATACATAAGATAAGACATAATTATAAATTGAGTACAAAGGTACTGCTTATTTCTTAAGAAATTTCTTCCAGCAGACCTGCGAAAGGAGAAGTAAAAAAGAAACGTAGACAATAGTGCGTGAGAACAAGAAGAGAAAAATATGAATGTGTGAAGTCTAAAGCCAAAATATTAAATATACCTACCTAAATAAAAATAATTAACATGTATACTTAAATAAATACATAATGCTAAAATATATAAGAATATATATATATATATATATATATAAATACTCACAGTATAGAGGAAAGGTAATGCTCTTTTAATCGAAATTTAAATAGCGAAATAGTATTTAAATCACGAATGCTAGGCGGGAGTGCATTCCACAGTCTTACAGCATGGACAGAGAAGGAATAAGAATAGTAGCTGGTTTTGTGAGGCTGAGATTTAAGGAGGGATCTCTGGTGTGATCTACATGGTGCCGCGCTAGAGCGAGCGTAAGAAAAACGCTCACGCAGGTAGGAAGGATAAGACGGGTTGTGTAAGATGTTGAAGAGGAGACATAAAATCCGAGTGTTCCTGCGAAGGCGGATTGGGAGCCACTTGAGTTCCTTGCGAAGGTGAGAAACATGGTCATACTTTCGAAGACCGAAAACAAAGCGAATGCACAGGTTTTGCAAGCGCTCAAGCTTGTTTAATAGCTCCTCAGTAGCATCCAGGTAGCAGGCGTCGGCATAATCTATAATCGGCTGAATAAGTGTTTGTGCCAAAGAAATTTTAGTCTTCAAGGGCAGAAGACTTTGAAGGCGTTTCAGCGAATGAAAAGAGAAATGCACCTTTCAGCTGACCTCATTGACCTGAGCACGCCACGAAAGATTGGAGTCAATAACTACACCCAGATCTTTAGCGGTTTCAGTGTAGTCAATGCGAACACCATCGAGATATAAAGGCACCAGTGATTTAACATCAACCGCATTGCGAACGAATTTGCTGCCTATGATCATGGCCTGGGATTTAGTTGGGTTAATTTGCAAACCAAATGACTTAGCCCAATCGCTGATGCAAGCCAGGTCATGATTCATTGCAGCAATTGCAGAACCCGCATTAGCTACAGAAAAATGTCGATAAAGCTGCAAGTCATCTGCATAGAGATGAAAACTAGAGGAGATTACTCTGGTAACAGAGTTTATGAAAATTGAAAAAAGAAGAGGAGAGAGAACGCTACCCTGAGGAACACCCTCAGTGAGACTACACCAATCAGAGAACGAATCCTCCAGGCGAACACACTGAGAGCGTCCCCGAAGATAAGAACTGAACCAGGCTAAAGTGGAAGTAGAGAAATTTATAGATTTAAGGAAACCTAGTAAAATGTCGAAATCTACTGAGTTGAAGGCGCTACTAAAGTCAAGCAGTACAAGAACGGTAAGGGACTTATTCTCCATAGCCCAGCGGATGTCGTGAGTCACCTTCAAAAGCGCGGTTACAGTACTGTGACCCGAGCGAAAACCGGATTGAAAAGGGGATATTATCGAGTTTGACGTCTAGAAAAATGTTAATTGTCTATGAACTATGTGCTCAAAAACTTTAGAGAGAAATGGGAGAATAGAAATAGGTCTAAAGTGGGTTAACAAAGTAGGATTCTTAGTTTTATGTAAAGGTTAAGGTAGGTGTGTAGGTTAGGTTTTAGGTAAAATTAAAACATACATAACATAATACATTAAGAGGAACTGCCGAGTAAACGTCACGAAATAAAACCTCTTAAAGCTACGAGATCACTAAAGCGTAATTCAAAATGACAGTACTGCTTTTGGTTGTTTAAGTGGGTAACATCAAAGTGACAATTTATTTTACCAAAATGGCATACCTACTGGCTTATCATAATTGGATACCTCGTCGTTGCAGAGAAATTAATTTGTTTTTGAATTTAGGGGCTCAAAGGTCAGAAATGTAGATTTAGGTGACTGGCGAAAAGATACGTTGTTATGTTTGCTAGTGAACATAATTTCATTTTGCGGATGCAGTGAGCTACTAAAGAGTTTAAGTAAAAAGTGAAATTGACAACAATTAGCTCAAGAAATATGATTTATTCTAACTAAAACTTTAAAGCTCATATCATTTAGTTTGACCAAAGAAAAACCATTTAACATGACATGAAAAAATTATTTCGTATGCAAAAACATACCGTGCAAGTTTACATAACATACGTCATAAAATAACGCTCCCTAAAGCCTTGAATTCACTAGAGCGTAATAGAATGACAGTTCTGCTTCTATTTGTTTCCTACTTAAGTATTCCGAGAATATATTATTTCACAAAATGTTCTAATTATTAAATGAATTGTGTTTGTGTTAATTTCTGTAACAAAATAAGAGGTAAACAGAAAATATATTTTGCAAGTTAATTTTGACTGTGATCTCAAGCTTTGTGGACTTGACTGGAAATTGTTTAACTCACTACTGAAAATAATAAAAAGGATTACGTTACACATGTAGTCATGAGAAATTACTAATACTGTGTATACTATAAAAAAATGAACTCACTCTTTTTAGCACCGACGTGAACTCCAAAATTTTGTGATATTTTGCCCTTCTAGCTCTTCCTGTAAAGAAAAGGTAGATTAAATAGAAAATAAAAAGGAAAAAAAGTAGTTTACTCCGCACTTAAAATGAAACGCACACCACAAAGTTTCTTCACGGTATACTAAAGCCAAAAGCCCAGTATTTGACAGAGAAAAAAATGTAAAGATATTAATTATATATATAATATATTATGTTTTTACTGCCTCGTTGGTTTAGTGGCAGCAAGCGCTACTGCTGAGTATGAGGTCCTGGGTTCAACGCCCAGGTCGGGCAAAATGTTATTAGGATTTTCCGTCAGGAGGTTTAGTAGCAGTTTGGAGTCTCGATTTGTGCCCGGTTGATGGCTCACCCATATAACATGGGACTTAAAGTTAACTAACAAAATGTGGGTGTACTGTAGGTACACCTCTGCCTAATCATTCGGGGATTACAAGCGTTTTGTTATACAGGGTTAGTTGTGATTCAAGGTATATCCGTCAGGAGCTGATAAGGGAGCCAACATGCAACAAAATTAACATTTACATTTAATTTAATTTATGTATGGCCGAAATTCAACAGATGTGAGTGCGCTGTGTAGGTGTGTTGTGTGAGTGTATGGTGTAGGTGTGTTGTGTGAGTTGTGTGGTGTGAGTAAGTTGGTGTAGTGATTGTCTGTGTGTGATAGTGTATTAGTGCACTGATTTTACTGTAGAACTAGATCAAACTCAAACCATTTATTTCAAATAAACCAATTACAGGCACTTTTGAATTGTCAAGGGGTCGGTCAGTCAGAAAGATGAAGCTAGTTGCCCATTCCAAAGCGCAATAGGTACCTATGGAGAAGAACGGGCAAGAAACTCCATGGACACTCTTTTAAATCATAATATTGTTACAAAAAAGTGGTTACATCATTCATGTTGTAATTATACATGTGAGAACGATGTAGAAAGACGTGCACGTTAAAAGCGTCCGTAATCAAAAGGAAAAAAAAAAAAAAACAATTATGGAATTAAAATAAGCCGTGGCAGCTAAGAAATGACCAGTGCCTACTGACGGCGCCCGTTCACGAATATGACGTATGGATCAGCACCATTCAGCTCAACCATTTTGAAGGGAACTCAATGATCCAATACACACGCCACCACCAGCGACACGTTTGAGTGAGCATGGCATACTCTCAGCCGCCAGGGCACATTCAAGTCAATGAAAGACGAACCCAGTAAGCATTATAGTGGGTACATAGTGCTCACACATGTGCTATGCAATTATACAATACTAAGGATTGGTCGTACCATCGGTTGTACAAGAAGGCTTTCAATATCACTGTATGAATTGTTTACAGCCAATTACGCTGCAGCAATTTGTACTGCATTGATGTAGGAACGGGTCCCGCGGTATTAAGGTCTAAGACGAGTACTCATCAGATTCTGCGCCAGAATGTACTTGTGGTGGCATCATCCGGGCGGCACTCTCTAACGTTACGATTGCTAATATAATTTAATGTCTTTGCGGATGGCTAATTGTAAGTCACATATAAAAAATAGAATAATAGAAAAACAAAAGCTTCAGGTCGGCTTCGGCACGGAATCAGTAGCAAGATGTAGCAGGAACGGCAGGTAGTGGTGGAGCTGGACAAGGATGGGGTAGTGGTGTCCCACGCCGAACAGGTTCAGGAGGACCGTCGTGGAGGAGGTCGTGTCTTCGACAAATTTATCTCAGTGCCTTTGGGGTGGCCCGGGGTAGTGTATTTACTTGATCCTACACTCTTTCTAATCTACTCAAACGAACTAAATCAATTAAACATAAAAATAAAAAAAATATTCGCCTATGCAGACGACACCGCTGTACTCGTATGTAGTAAAACCTGGGAAAATGGTCAAAGTTATGCAGAGAATGCTCTCAGAATTATCATGACGAGGTTGAATAATATATTGTTACCTCTTAATGTCGCAAAAACTAATTATGTCGCTTTCTCACCATCCATTCAACCCACAAGCATCACTCACCTTCGAGTAATTTGCTCTCCCTTAAGGCTCATAGTTGTCTTGGCACAAATACACAGACCTGCAATTGCCAATGTATAGAGAGGGCAAGTAACATCAAGTACCTTGGTGCCTTTCTTGACTCCACTCTGAATTGGCACACACATCTAAATGTACAGACAGGACGTGACCGTATACTAATATTTACCTACAGAAGGCTTAGAACGACTTTGCAGAGTGGTTTGCTTAGAGTCCCTTCTCTCATACTGTATCTCAGCGTAGGGTCTCGGGTTGAAGGTTCTGCCACGGCGTATCTAAAAGTTGAAAGAGCACAGAGAGCTGTCTTATAGGTTATGCATCAGAAACCACGTATGTACAGTAGTGTACATACGTGGTTTCTGATGCATAACGAGAAAAAAAATTCTGATGATTGATTGAGATTTCTGTTATGTAGCGAGTGTAAACTTCTATCTGTGAGACAGCTCTTTTTTCTTTCAGTCAATTCTGCGCCAACATTCCTCTCTTACCTACGTCCCAGGTCTCATGAGTGAGAAATGACGCAAAAGTTACGTATACCAGACCACTGTTGCTAGTCGACATTACTATGTCCTCGGTCCTTGACTTTATAACAAAGCGAACAAACAACTCAACATTTACGAGCATTCATTCAGAAAGTGCAAATTGCTGCTGCTTAATGGGCTGAAAAAAAAACATATAGTGATACTGAAAGTCTTCTTGTACAACCGATCTACTTCTACAGTAAAATCTGTGCAATATACGCAATCACACGCAGATACTCACTACACCAACTTACTCACACTACACACAACACACTCACACAACACACCTACACAGCACACTCGGTGTGAGTGTCTAAAGTTGAGTACAGTATTGCATTCCATAGATTTTGCTTATCAATAACTGGTGGAAAAATAATCTGTAACACTGGTTTTGGAACAATAGAATTATTGCTTACTTATGTATTGGTCGCAACTACCTTTTTTTTATTGTTGGTGGGAAATTATCAAATTACTTCTCCCGCTCTGGGCGGAGCGGGAGGGCGTGTCTGACTCTTACTGACTAAAACCCAACCGTGTTCCTTCAGTTGCCTGTGCCAGGGGCCACAGTAACCCTTTCGGATTTTCCCGCAATCCTGGCAGGCATCGGCCTTAGCGTACATCATTCATCATCTATCATCATTGGTGCTGGAATCATCTCTTTGAGGCGCACGTGGAACACAGCGCTTCGTCGACCCGGGCCTGGACCTTATCGGATGGCGAGCTACCCATTGCTCGTTGTCCGCTCATTGCCGTTGCCCACGCCTACGGTGGCCGGGAATCGGCTAGGGAATCCCGACGCCCAGGGCGTCTCCTGCGGTGGCTAGGGGCGCGAATTTTGCCTCTCCCACATGCGTTCCGCCTCCTCCTTTGCGAGCATTACTGCTTCGCAGAAGGAGGTGACGGCTTCCCATGCCCTCTCGCTCCGTACCTAATTCCATATCTCAACTTCGTTTCCATTTCTATGCATCATACTTACTAGCTATAGATTCTATTCATAATACATAATTGTATTATTATAGCTACCGGCTCAGTTTAATATTAACTCTCGTGATCTCATGCATTATATCCAATATCGATAGGGTTCTTCGTTTAAATAAAAATGGTACGACATTGACTAGTATCTTCATTTGATTCTTTATAAAACCTTTATTTTTGTGGAATCCATTAAGCTGCAGTCCGAAACGAATTTAATGTAAGTTTGAACTGGTTCACTTTTATATTTTTTAATTAAATTTGGTAAAAAGTATCTGCAGAGTATTTGTATTTACCTATTGTCTGTCTGTCTGTGAATCTGTTGGGGATCTGAAATTACAAATTTATCGTAAAGTAGTAGTAGTGGTAGTCAGGTAGAAATATCACAAAATTTTACCAAAATAACAAGAAAATATGTGACAAATTGGGCCTATCGACAAATGTAAAATCAAACTGACATCCACAATTTAAGCTGACTTGCGGCACTGTCCGACCCTTTACAGAATATATTCAATAAAACATCCTCTAACTTGCTTAATTAATCCTTAACTTACTCCCCAAAATATTTAAGCCTTCAGCAAAAAATCCATTACATAAAGCTACGCTCATTAACTAAACCCGATTGGTTTTAGAACTAGTTTATTTAGATTCTAAAATGACGGCGATCGGGAATTCCGAACTTGTCGAAATTGGAATAGTTAGGAGTCCGGAGCCCGAAATGTTGGCTAAAGAGTCACGCTCACTAGCTAGATCATTATCATATTAAATTACGTCGTGTTTTACACTTAGATTAATGAATACCCTTTTAATTCGGGATTTAGTTAGTTAAAATTTGAAGTTTTCATGTTTTTGTGTGGAGAACCGTACCTACTTACTACTTTTCATTAATTGTTTCTTATATATTGAATTTTAGTGACATGCTCAAAACTATTACAATGCTTTAAAATGTGCCAACTGCCTTTTGGAATTCTAGAAAAGCGGATTTCTATATTTCAACTTTAGGATGCTGACGCAGGTCCTAACCGGACACGGTTGTTTCGGGAGGTTCCTGTTCCGGATAAGGCGGGAGGAGAAGCCCAGGTGTCACCATTGTGTGGATCGCCCGGAGGACACGGTGGAGCATACGGTGGAGGTCTGCCCGGCTTGGGCGGAGCACCGCCGTGTCCTCGTGGAGGCGATTGGCGGTGGAGATCTCTCGCGTCCGGCCTTGGTCCAGGCCATGGTACGGAGTGAGATGGCTTGGGAAGCCGTCACCTCCTTCTGCGAAGCAGTAATGTTCGCGAAGGAGGAGGCGGAACGCGTGAGGGAGAGGCAAAATTTGCGCCCTCACGCCCATAGCCGCCGCAGGAGACGCACTGGGCGTCGGGAATCGCAGGCCGATTCCCGGCCACCGTAGGCGCGGGCTTGCGAACGGCGAGCAATGGGCAGCTCGCCGTTCGATAAGGACCAGGCCCGGGTCGACGGCGCGTTGTGTTCCATTGCGGAAAAGTCCAAGAGGGTTACCGTGGCCCCTGGCACAGGCAACTGAAGGAACACGGGTGGGTTTTAGTCAGTAAGAGTCTGACACGCCCTCCTGCTCTGCCCAGCGGGAGAAGTTATTTGATGATATCCCACCCACAAAAAAAAAAAAAAAAAAAAGGATGACGAATTTCATAAGTACAGCGTGTATGAGAATGGCGTGTTCATATTTAAGGGTGTGGTACAGACCATCAAATTGAACAACTTTGTTCATGGGACCAACATCGTAATCGCGAAAAAATTATCAACTGTCCCATACAAAACTCCAATACCTGTTCGACCCAAATGCATGGGACGGCTGATTACAAGGATTACAATTTTCGCGATTACAATGTTGGTCCCATGGTGAAAGTTGTTCAGTTTGATGGTCGGAACCCCACCTTTAAATATGACCATACCTTTCTGATGCACGCTTTATAGAAAAAACACAACTGCGCGCAATTTACATGAATTTATAAACTTACTAAACTAGCCCCTCGATACATACACCATACACGCCCATAACTAACCGATTACCTCGGCCATTTTATTTACGTTACGATCAATACATCAAGTGGCAATCGACCGATTACTAACTCGCCGCCACCGAAAGTGATTGAGCTCCGTTCCACTAAACGCTTCCCAATACGTAATAACCCGAGATATTGTTGCAATATCAGACTGCATGCTGTGCGGAATGGTAACGGTACAGGGGAACAGTGCTGGATACCATGTTTTTTTATTTTGAACATTGAATGTCCTTTGAAAATAGTTTCTGTTTTCTTCAGAATCTGTATTCTGAAGAAAACAGAAACTATTTTCAAAGAAGCGTTCTTGCGAAGCGTTTCTGCGAAGAACGCTTCTTGTCTCGAAATAATTAATCGTTAAAAATTGAGGCACAGGCTTAAAACGACGATGTACTCGACCAATGATCATGCGAGTGCGCCATTGCTCCGGAGAGTAGTGCAGATTATACAGAGCGGCCGGAATATAGACGTCCAAAAAAAAATTACATCCTTCGTATCGTGGGATATCCGAATCACCCCCATGTATGTTCCGAGACTTTTCATAGTTTTCAAGTTATGATTTATTTTTTATTTTTTTTGAGACACCTGACCACCGTAAATATTTAAAAAAAAAAGAAGTGGAAATGGTTTTCAAGTTTTTTTTTGCTACTGAATTTTCATGAGATTTTTTTATGCGTAAAATAATCAGCTTCGTAACTTTGATCAAAGTTATGAAAACGTTATTCTAAAGTGAAACATTTACGTTTGGTGAATTTTATTATGACTTATATTTTCAACTTTAAATGAAAGCTGAGAGTCTGGCGCATTTTTGAGGAATATTTAAGAACCATGAAGGCACCTGCTTACATTTTTAATTTAAAGTCGTAAATTATTTAAGTTGTAATTCACCAAACGTAAACTTTTCACTTTACACCAACATTTATATAACTTTAGTCAAACTTACGAAGCTGATTATTTTACGCATAAAATTAAAACTCATGAAGATCCAGTTGCAAAAAAAAAACTCAAATAACTCAGCTACTTTTTTTTTAATTTTTTTAAGTTTGTCAGGTCGTAAATTATCAAAAATTCTGAAAAACAAACATAACTCTAAAACTATGAAAAGTCGCGGAACATACATGGGGGTGA
The DNA here is from genome assembly GCA_937001585.2 of Brachylomia viminalis. Taxonomy (NCBI): domain Eukaryota; kingdom Metazoa; phylum Arthropoda; class Insecta; order Lepidoptera; family Noctuidae; genus Brachylomia; species Brachylomia viminalis. Next base: position 2,093,792 of record OW443302.2, on the reverse strand, counting down.
TTCGGATACCCCACGATACGAGGGACCAAAAATTTTTTTTGGATGTCTTTGTTCGACCAACCTGTATAATGCTCAATAATGAACGATCGACTTGGTGAATGATCATGGTTATGGTATGGTTTACGATTGAACATCCGCGAGTTTGTATATAATATGTTATTTAGGAGGTAAAATATTGCGTTTTGATGAAAGTACCTAAATCATACACGTCTTTCTAGTTATTTGGTTGATTGATCATAAAACATTGGTTTTTCTAGGAACAACATATCAGCCGAACGTAGGAACTCTTGTAGTTTTCGCCACTGAGGAGAATCCATATCGGTCTGGAGCTTGAGTCGGATGAGCGCCTTCTTCCACAGCTCCAGGGAGCCGGTGTGGCGCGCGTCATCAGCCTTCTACACCTTGCAGTCGATGTAGTACTCTCCATCGGTGCTCGCTGCTCGCGGCTCGCAGCAGTTAGCCACTCGGTTCACGAATAATGATGATAGACACGATAAGTTCGATGAACCTTATTTGAGCTCGGGGTCACTTGAGTAGTTGTTACTGATACTGAATATATCGTTACCAGCATTTTTTTTTTTACTGAAACAACAACGGAAACTGCTGTTAGTTCATCACACACTTTCATGGTTTATTTTATCGCTTAACACGCGATAAAAAAAACATAATTATTTTCAAGAAACCTACACAGCATGAGAGACGCTCAAATAAAAATGTGTCTAGAGAAACTGTCAGCAGACTTGTAACAGTGCATGATTCATTGATTATAAAATAAAACACAGTTTGCAAGATGAGAAATATAAATAATTCATGAATACTGAAATAATTACTATAATAATAGACTACACACTAACTAATTACACTACACACACACACTTAATAATTTTGTATAGATACGTCTGACGAGTTAAATTCGTTGAAGGCGTGCGCGACTTGCGTTTCCCATTGTTGTCTGCAGATGCAGTGATCAGAGCTTGTCGAAAGTATTCACACTCAGAGTCACACCTGAAATGAAGACAAAAAAACATTTATTTAAACATATTACAATACAAATACGACTCTGAACCATGAAACGGTTGGAATGTTTTGACTTAGATTTTTCCAGTTATGCTCAATCGGTTTGATGGGTTGGTGAGGGCAGGCGCAGGGACTGATGGCAGCAGATGACGGTGGCAGCGGATGTCTATCAACACTAATATTGACAGTAATTCAAGGTGTACAGTAAGACTGATCGCAGAGCACTTCTTGAAGATTACATCCACACTTGCAGACTGCAATTAGGATAAATAAAAAAAAAATAAGTTTTTTTTAGTTCTGCTAATTTGTCATTTTCATAAAGAAATATGTTTAAAATGAACACAAAGAGTTATTCAGGTAATCTTTACCGTAAACTATATGAAACATATAGTGCAACTTGCAGATAAAAAAAGCAAAATGTACAAACAAGAAGTTAAAACTTTATGGAAAAGTTTAAAAACATTTTTCATTTATTTCTTGTGCATAAAAATGATCAACAGGAAATGAAATCATTCCCTACGAGAAGCATTATCATTCATTTGATTTATCTTATAAATTAATAGTTGATTTACTATTAAAAAAAATTAAGAGTTTCAGGAGTGAGATAGTGGTTTGACATTTTTGTGCAATTCGCATTTAGAAATAAATAATAATAAATATCAACCTCTCGGAGGATCAAAATTTATAACTTTGGCAAAATTTATAAAAAATAAAAGAGCTTTGGATGAGTATTGCTTTTTATGGTGTGCTGTGGCGGCCCTGTACCCCACAACCCGACCTCCCGACATAGTTTCGTCTAATCCCTACTTCCAGGATGTTTTGAATATTGATGATTTAATATTTCCAATCACATTTTCGGACATAGCTGTCTTTGAGAAAAATAATCCCTTTCTGAATATATTCGTGTAACGTTTAAAAAACAATAAGACACTAATTGAACCTTTGTATACATTAACAAATAATAAATCTAACAGTACTACTTACCTTGTCAATATACCTATGAAAACATCATGTAAGTACGTAAGCAAAAAAATTAATATTTTCAGTAAAAGACGTGAAAGACACAACTATAGCAGTAGAAATAGGGACCAATCAGTTCAATCAGGTTTCAGATTGGCTGAAGTAGACTCATGTTTCATGGGGTACTGTTTAAAATGTTATAATAAAATACCTCCCCACATACTCTAACTGAATTTAAACAATTTCAATCTTGCATAAAACGCACACTATACAGCCAGGCATTATTATAAGCTGGGGGATTACATTGAAGAGGTATGTAAGCTGCAGCAGTAGCTATTCCGGAATTTCACCAGGTGATTGAGTGAATGCGGGCGAATATGAGTGTTATGCGTATAGACAGAGAGGTGATTTTGATGTACACCGAATAACAAAATGAATGGCTTTATTAACTTTTTACACTAGAATTTATTATTTACTTTTTCCACCAATGAACTAAAAGCTAATACAAAATAATTAAGAAAACTAAAGATTATGAGAATGCATATATGAAGCTAACTAAAAAGCGCGAGTGCGTGTGGACAACCAACGGAAGACTGCCTGCTGGCTGCGGGCCGCAGTGCGCCCGCGTCTCGGTGTTGATTCTCGCAGGAAACTGGAGCTTGCACGCAGTACCGGCGTTAGGGTAGGGCGCGGTTGGGCGACCGCCCAGGGGCGCCGGACTTTAAGGGGCGCCGTGAAGCGGCGCCCCTTTATATTCCCATCTCTGTAAGTGAAAAAAAAAAACGATGTGTTGGCAACACTAGAATGGAACGCAGTGCTCAATCCGTTAAAACTGGGAATCCCCGACCACAGAGAAACACATTATCTATCTCTTTTTAACATTTTAGTTCAGAAGAGTTGACGTTATTTTTGATGGAGCGGAACACAGCTCATTCTTATTCATTCAATCGGTGCACGCACTTAAAAACAGTTATCGTAATTACATATTTTAAAACAAACAGACGCAGTAATCAGGCGGTCCACGCTAAGTTACGAAGTGCATGTTTTTTACTTTTTGTCGCCGACTACAGAGTGACATAGGTTTTATCCAAAAAGTTGAAATTCAAATAGTGTTTAAGTAGGTATTTGCTTCATGACGGATTATTTCACTAATTAGGTAAGTACAATTTTATTTTAACTATCTTTACTTATTATACTAAAGAGGTAACATTTGTTTGTTTGTTATGTTTGGAGTGGGGTAATCTATTTAAAGTAAATTATCCATACTAATATTATAAATGGAAAAGTGTGTTTGTTTGTTTGTTCGTTTGTCTTCCCTTCACGCCTAAACCACTAAACCGATTGTGATGAAATTTGACATATGTATAGTTGGAACTCATGAGACTGCTATAGGCTACTTTTTAACCGATTGCGATGCGACAAAAAAGGGTTATAGGTTTAAATAGGGATACCACGCGAGCGTAGCTGCGCGGGCAACAGCTAGTATATTATAAAATATCTCTAGAACTGACTATATAATGTTGATGAAATTTTAACACGGAGATAATAAATGAATGTCGAGGAGGTACGGTCAAGTGTAAAAGTGGATGAAGCCTGTTCATTCGTAAGCCTTTGTGTTAAAGGTGAAAAGTGTCCACCGACTTTTGCATCTGACTGTACATAGAAGTCATTTTTTCGGGAACGAGTGGATGATCGTGATTTTTTTCATACAAATCTAAGCACTATCACGTAACACAAGCTTTTAAATATAACATTTCACAATTATTCCGCTGCCATGACAATATTACCTTACCTAGATTTTTCGATCGTAGTTCACGTGTATGCTAACGCTTTCCTGTGGCCTTACCATGAGTTTGAAAAAACGTTCTCGCTATCGAAAACTATAGCTTTGTCTCTTTCACGTGCACCACAATGACAGGGACAAAGCGATAGTTTTCGATAGCGAGAAGAGAACGTTTTTACAAACTCATGGTAAGGCTACTGAATATAAAGCGTTTTTGGTCGTCCTCCCTCAATAGCGCTATATTTAATTAATTTATAGAAATGATCGGACTTACGCAGATTTAATTTGTTGCAGATTTGATTAGTACAAAATGTCTGAACACGTTGATCCTTTCAAAAGAAAACCATCTGGATCAAAATATAGAAAGCGAAAAGCAGAAAAAGAGAAGGAATTTGAAAAAACAAAAAAGTTTATGAATATAGGCAAATATATCACAACAAAAAATCAAGACCTTAATGTGGCATCTACATCTGAAATACAAGCGAATGCATCGGTAGTGGAGTCTCTGTCTGACAAGTCAGATCAGTTAGCTGTTGAAGAGATTGTGGACGAAGTTTCCCGAAGTGAGGAGACAAGTTGTGTTACAATTACAGATGCTGCTCAGGATGACACTATTGGTGATGTACAACAAATACAAATTCTAGATGACATTAGTTCTCTTGCTCCAAATATATCGGATCCAGCCACTTGGCCACTCACTCGAAATAGCAAAGTTATTGATCATATAATAACTAATGGCCCAGTGCAAACTCACATTGATAATTATCCAAAAAATGATACAGGGCGACATTTCTCAAATTCTCATTTTACAAAAAAACTTGCAAACAATGAAATAATTCAGCGTCGTTGGTTAATATACTCAGTTTCTAAAAATCGAGTTTACTGTTTTTGTTGCCGGCTATTTGATAGCAGCTCAACGTCGAATTTAGCATCTGAAGGATATAACGACTGGAAACACTTATCAGAAATGTTAAAAGTTCATGAAAGTAGCACTTTTCATAAGAAGTTTTACCTCTCATGGATTGAGGCTGAACTAAGATTAAAAACGGGAAAAACAATAGATTGTCAAGAGCAACATTTGATTAGAAAGGAAACTACAAGGTGGAATAATATTTTGTCTAGATTAATGCATATTACACTGTATTTAGCTGAAAACAATATGGCGTTTAGAGGTACTTCCGACAAACTATATACGCCAAATAATGGAAAGTTCTTGGGTTTAGTACAACTACTAGCCAAATTTGATCCAGTTATGGAGGAGCACTTGCGTTTAGCTGTAAAGGGTGATGTTTCTGACCACTACTGCGGAAAAGACATTCAAAATGAATTAATAGAGCTGATGGGTGAAAAAGTGAAGTCAGAAATCATATCACGTGCAAAGAAATCGAAATATTATTCTATTATAGCTGACTGTACTCCGGACATTAGTCATATAGAACAGCTTTCACTGACAATACGATTTGTTGATTTATCATCAGATGTCGATAAAATATCAGTAAAAGAGCATTTCATAGAATTTATACCTGTTAATGAGTCGACTGGTGAAAGGCTGACTGAAGTTATTATTGATATTTTAAATAAATACGGACTGGAATTGAACGATTGTAGAGGTCAGGGCTATGACAACGGAGCAAACATGAAAGGAAAAAATATTGGAGTTCAAAGAAGAATTCTGGACATAAATCCTTTAGCTGTATATGTGCCGTGTGGCTGTCATAGCTACAATCTCGTACTATGCGATGCCGCTAAGTCATCTGTAAAATCTGTCACTTTGTTTGGAGTACTTCAGAGGTTGTTTACGTTGTTTTCAGCTTCTGTTCATCGATGGAAAATTCTGACCGATCACTTGGGATTGTACACTATAAAAAAACTCAGTGACACGCGTTGGGAAGCAAGAATAGGCAGTGTTAAAGCAGTCCGTTATCAAATTAGCGCCGTCCATGACGCTTTAATCACTTTGGCTATCGAAACTCAGCAAACTGATGTTCAAGTCTCTCACGAGGCTACTACTCTAGCCGAACAACTAAAAGATTTCGGCTTCATAGTTTCATTGGTTGTCTGGTATGACATACTTTTTCAAATTAATGTCGTTAGTAAATCTCTACAATCAACAGACATGGATCTCGGTAAATGCACAGACATGCTGAAAAAATGCTGCAATTTCTTGGAAGAATATAGAAATACAGGCTTTAAAAGCGCCATTCTAACTGCGAAGGAATTGGCTGAAGAGTTAGAAATAGAACCTGTGTTTAGAGCGACAACAAGAATTCGACGTGTTAAGCGCCAAGCTGGTGAAATTGCCCAAGATGAGCCTATAACTTCTCCAGAAAAAAAATTTGAGGTTGAATTTTTCAACTGTCTTTTGGACACGACGTTAACTTCACTCAACGAAAGATTTGAACAGTTATGTGAGTACTCGGAATCTTGGTCTTTTTTGTACAATTTAAAACAGATTCCAGAAAAACACGACCTTATCAAACTCTGTAGTGATCTTCAATTGAAATTAAATGTAAATTCCAAATCAGATATAGATGGATGTATGTTGTGCGATGAACTCATAAGTCTGAAATCGTTTTTGCCTGATCAGAAAGTGGTTACTCCTGTTTTTGTTTTAAATTTTATTAAAGACCGCAACTTAAAAGAACTATATCCAAATGTTTGGATAGCATTACGAATATTATTAACTATTCCCGTAACGGTTGCTAGTGGAGAGTGGAGTTTTTCTAAGCTTAAGCTAATAAAAACCTATCTGCGATCGACGATATCACAATGTAGATTGACAAACTTGGCAACTTTGTCGATCGAAAATGAAATAGCTGAAAACATCGACTTTGATAACTTAATAAAAGAGTTCGCCGATAAAAAGGCTAGAAAAGTAAAATTTTATTAGTTTTTTTAATAAATGTTTATTTCTTTTCATAAATGGTTATTTCATTATTATCCTTCGCCTTTTTTCGTATGGGTTTGAATTGCAATTAGGGGGCGCCGTAGAAATCTCGCCCAGGGCGCTGTTAGTACTAAAACCGGCACTGCTTGCACGTCGAAACAAAGGATCACGCCATCTGACGTCACTCGTAGGACGCGGTCCAAGGTTTACAAGCGGAGCGGGTTATGTAGTGAATTGATAGTCACTACAACATCACTGACAAAATTGCTTGGCTCAGCGCTGGTCCTACTCCACAAGGGCGCATACACTAATTTATTACTAATTTGATTGATACTAATTGGAGCTGACGAAGGTTGTACAAACTATATTTGCATTGTATAAATTCAATCTCTTAGTATTGTATAATTGCATAGCACATGTGTGAGCACTATGTACCTACTATAAAGCTTACTGGGTTCGTCTTTCATTGACTTGAATGTGCCCTGGCGGCTGAAAATAAGGCATGCTCCCTCAAATGTGCCGCTGGTGGTGGTGCGTGTATAGGATCATTAAGTTCCCTTCAAAATGGTTGAGCTGAATGGTGCTGATCTACACGTCATGTTTGTAAACGGGCGCCATCAGTGGGCACTGGGCATTTCTTAGCTGCCGCAGCTTATTTTAATTCCTGAATGGTTTTTTATCTTTTTATTAAGGACGCTTTTTAATGTGCGCGCGTGCGTGCTTTCTACATCGTTCTCACATGTATAATTTCAACATGAATGATGTAACCACTTTTTTGTAACAATATTTTGATTTAAAATAGTGTCCATTGATTTTCTTGTCCGTTCTTCTCCGTATCTATTAGGCTTTGTAATGGGCAACTAGCTTCATCTTGTCTTTCTGACTGACCGACCCCTTGACAACTACATCTATTGCTTTTAGAAAATAACACTAGTTCTCATTACGTTTTATCAAATATTTGCCTCGTCTAGTCAGAAATCAGATGACCAAATATCATGGTAAACTATACTTCTGCGAAACATGCTTATTGTTTTTTCCAACGCACAGCCAAATTGAATCACACCTGTGTGGGGGAATTGTCACCGTTTTACCAGAACATCGATCGAAAATATAAAAAAAATATGATAGAAAACAAAACATTCCTGTCGTCATAAATGGTGATTTCGAAACATTACTCGAACCCATTTCCGGCAATGAATTCAACACCGTCAACACATCATACTTACGACGCCACGTGCCGACCGCGTTCGCCTACAATGTAGTATCTTTTTTTTTTTTATCTTTGAGTTATTTTTTTCTAATGAGAGACAATTTATTTTGCTGACTCGTAAAGGTATAATACATCCGTATGATCATATGACTGATTGGAAATATTACGAACAAAAATCATTACCATCTAAGTATTATTTTCGTATTTTTTTAAACAACGAAGATATTAGCGATGAAGATTTTGATCACGGTCAGACTATTTGGGCTGAATTTAATATTGATGATCTACACTTAAAAACAGATGTGCTTTTGTTGACAGACATATTTCAACATTTTCGAAAAACATGTAAACAATATTACACACTCGATCCTGCGTTTTTCATAACTGCCTAACAACCTAGTTTATCTTTCGATGCAATATTCCTAAAAACAGGTATCCAGTTAGAACTCGGACTTGGCTATCGTCAGAATGATTCAAAGCGGGAATGCAAAAGCGAATCATAAATACATGCCAGAGTATAATGCATCACAGCCTCCGAGTTTTATGGTATATCTAGATTGTAATAATGTATACGGCTTTAGCATGTGTCCGTATTTACCGTATTCTGGTTTTAGATTTCTCAGTGAAAATAAATGAGCAAGTTTTTGTGTTGAAAACGTTAAGGATAACGCTGATTGGGGCTTCATATTAGAAGTCGATCTTTTGTATCCTGATCATGTACACAATCACCATAATGATTTACCATTTTGTCCTGAGAAATGTATACCCCCGGGAGGTAAAACAAAGAAATCATTTGCAAATTAATTGTATAATAAGTACAAATTTATGAAACATTACGTCCATTTAAAAAAGTGTATTGAACATGGTTTATAAAACAGAATTAAACACTCAATTATGATAAAAGGCAAAAAGTTCCTTCAAACAAGACCTTTTTAAGTTGTTTAATAACAGTGTTTTAGGCAAGACTTTAGAAAATACTGAAAATAGAGTAACCGTTCATTTAGTTAATCAATGGCGCGATCAATCTGATCGAACCAAGAAATATAATATCTGCCGAGAGACTAGTAGCCAACCCCTATTTCTATAGAGCTTCTATTCTATCTGAAAATTATACAAAAATTATAATAAATTATATAAAATCCAATATACAAATTCCACGTTATTCTTCAACATTTTTGTTAAGGGTAGTTTTTTCCTTTCGATTGGTGGTCCTGAATTGTACTTTGTAGTTTGAATAGAGGCTTAATAATTTGCAAAATATGTTTGCCCTTTATTACTTTTATTGGTTTACCAGGCTCATAGTCTCGTCGGTGTGCGTTTGTATCAAGCAGCATCGACATATAATTATAATGTTTCATATCACTCTCTGTACCTAACCAAGCTTAAATCTACGCCCTTTTCAACAGCAACTGTTTTAAACCAGGCGTATTGCGGTATTTACGTCCAGCCACGATGATATATTCATCGCTGATCGCTATACGAGCAGAACCTAACATCCACCATCATCACCCTCTACTGTCTACTGTCAGTGCTTCTGAGGATACTGACCAGGTCACAACCTTGGTTCTTTTCAATTAATGATGTATATGAAGAGTTACTTTCGATATCAGATTCATATTCGTCTGCATTGTCGTTGTTATCATTGCTTCTTTTACTAATAGAGACTTCTTTTTGCAAAGTTTTATCTATAAACGGAACTTCGGTTTCTTCATTTTCTGTATTACACAGGAGAGAAGTCTGCTTACTGAAATTAGCATTTGTTACTTGCTGATTGTTAATCTCAACATCACTCATCTTCCGTACTTTCTTCTTAACAGCTTCTGCACTATCAACTGTTTGTCTTTTCAGTGTTTTTTCCATAATAACAAAAACCGTTCGTGATTGATTAAGCGTTGTCTGAAGAATATTAATATTGCGGGGGTAACGGTCTTAAATATTTGTATTTTTATTCAAAGACTACGAAAGTGTTAAATTTATTTCTGTAACATTCTTTATTTTTAAAGCATTCCTTATTAAATAGTACATTCCAATCCACATTTTCGAACACATTTCACGAAATTCAATCCATGTCATATCAGTGTTGAAACGTTATTCTTAGATATGTCGTAAATTAATTTCTTCTTGTTTAAAAAGTATGATTAAGTTCGCATTATCTCTTACTAACTGCTTAGGGATTTTACTATACGTTTTGGTTAAGATAAAAACAATCGATGCATATTATGTGACTTCCCATTGCAAAATAATCACGCATGTTACTTTGATTTTCACAAGCAACATCATCAAAAATAATCACGGAGTTGGCTTTTGCTTCCTGAAAGCTTAGTGCTTCCTCATTTCCATAATGTTTCTGGAGGGAAATATGGGGCTCCCGTTGCAAAACTCTTTATAAAAAAAAATTCTTGGGTTGGTGTAGAGTTTTTGGACAAACGTAAACATTTTCAAATCTTAATACATTTTCCTGTCTAGAAAGACATAATACATTGATTTATTCACAATTGGACGGACTGCAAATGATACATCGTACTGAGTTAGGCAATAACTCTCTATGACGAAAACTAGTCTTACAAAAATCATCGCAGACTGTATCGTCATCGACAGATCGTCGACTTGGGTACCTCATCAAATCTAAACGTTTCAAAATCTACTTATATGCAAATTTTAGGTCTTATATCCGTAGTTATTTTCCAAGCTAAAATGTTTTAATAGTTGTTGGGAGTAATTAAAAAAAAACATGATTTTAGGGTGCATCCCCGTTACGGAAACAAAACGCAATTAAACGTATCACGTCAGTGTTGCTATACAACAATCCCAAATGGATGATGATGAGTTTAATGAGTTAATCACATAAATTAGGACTCAGAACCGGGGGTTGTTGTTTACGTGTCATGAGTGTAGTGTGGTATTTAGCTTACGCTAGACATGAAGGAACAAACCCGCCTGCGGTATTTCTTGATAATGTATTGTTAACATTAGAATAAAAAGTTATACAGTAAGAACAAATACTATGGTTGTATATTTACCTATTATATTTTAAATTATTCATTATCTTTTATTCTGTTAACGACCATCTTGTGGATTGACCATGGACCATCTTGGATGCGAATTCGAATCCCGCAAAGGGTACGTTATTACTATTATAAGTGATGTCATAGAAATTAGATGGCTCAAAATAATTCAAAATCTTCTTATCTATAATTGCCGTTTTCTTATCTCAACTTAGAACACCCTACTTTAAAATCTTACTAGACAAAATACTTCTATAGTTATTAAAGTATAATCGGATAAAGTGGATACTTTATCTGAGTGAAATGTATGATTTATAAGGGTCTGCCTTGAGTTACATAAGTAGGTAGGTACCAAGTATTATTTTTGGTGGTCCATTTTGAGGTTATGTATAAATCAATTTAATAACCCCAAGTCTAACGTTTTGTGATACGCTATTCTAGCATTCAAATCCATATATGCATTCTATGAAACAGTAAACCTGTATGTGATACTGAAAATACACGGGTTTCTGCCAATCTCCTTTCATGATTACTGTCGGAAATTAACCGATTGAAAATTGAATGAAGTATACACGGTGACATTTGAATCACAGTTTTGCTAGAACAAACGTTGTTTAGACTATGGTCTACTACAATTCTACAGCATCAAATATGTTATTAAAACAAACTAATCTATACGTTCTCAAATTAGTCTTATGTTGCTCAAATGTTTGAAACATTAACCGTAACATCAAAGTACTCATCGCGGTAGCGATATGGCATTCAACTACTTAATGAGACGCGAGCGCCGCGCGTCGCGGCCGTAGTGTCTGTGTTGTAGGGCGTAACGATAATCCCGACTTTTTAACATTGCCTTTTTGTGTTTTTTTCGAAAACCAATGACGTTCTTTTTCTATTGGATGCTATAGAATGGTTGTATACCATGGTCTGAACAACGTTTGTTCTAGCAAAACTGTGATTCAAATGTCACCGTGTATAGTACGTTAACGTTATAAGCTTGCCACAACCTCTTTCGTGTTACTGGTCATTGATCAATTGTTCATTATTGAGAATTCTGTGCCACCCATCAGAGCGATCGCGAACTCGCTTGGTCGAGTTCAGTAATACACTAGAGAGTCGAGTCGATCGTTCATTATTAGGCATTCTATACTACTGTCCGTAGCGAAGGCGAACTCGCCGAGCTACTGGAAGACAGTGGTATAGAATAATTTACTGACGTTCTTAAACGCTGATTCTTAGTCTAATTTGAATTATTCACTTTTTCTTTGATTTATTCACTGGGCTTTTTACGTAACTTCCGGCATTGTCGAAGACGACAAGTTTCGAGATAGCGTTCCACCAATAAAGTTGGGCATAAAATAGTTAATAGTAAAATAAGTATTGCATTTAAAATATATAGTCATTTGTTTCGTAACTCCTTATATTGTGTATTTAAATAATGAAAAAGTTTTTAATTACTTAAACCTGCAAGTAGTTCAATACTTATTTAATATTTTTTTCATTGTCAACTGTACTGTCAACAGACTAGATACAGTTTCTAGCTAGGGCATCAAGCGTAGTTGAAATACGAATAGAATATTTGTCTATTTAATATTTTAGACTGAACTGCTAGTTCTTAACCAGGCAATTTCTTACATACATGAATCTCTCTATAATTTTGTGATAAGCTGCAGTAGATCAGTCAGTCTACAATGATGTGAATAGCTAGTAAAGACTACTCTATTACAGAGAGAATGCGACGCGATTAAGATTGTCTGCAGCTCAGTGTTAGAGGTGCGGACACGACCATGAGCGATAGCGATTTAATATCAGTCTGTAGTAGAACTGAGACGAATGTTTGTGATAGAAGTTTACATAAATTGATGGCTTATAACGGAGTTTTTTTTTGTGTCAAAGAGACAGTTAGAATTTGGAACTAATTCTTCATTATATTGTGTAGTGTGGTCATAGTTCATCGTGTCAAAATCAATAAAAGCTGTAAGAACAACAGTTTTAATAACAAGCTTTATATGCAGTTTGTTTACAATATTAAATTTTGTTTAACCCAGATAGAACCGTATTCAATTATTAATTTTGAACATTTTCGAAAATTCTACTTAAAATGAACGCATCGTATTTAAATAATATACGAAAACTCGAGGCTCAGTTCTTGATTCTACGAAATGCCTAGAATCGTTAGTTAAGTTTGCATAGCACCTTTACGATTTAATTCTGTATTCCCGGAAGGTTAGGCATACACGCTTCATTTATCAGTCTGTTTTCGTTATAGACCCCCGTAATAAGGGGGCCATCCTATTGGCATCAATCGGGCACAAATCCAGGACCCCATGCTCAGCACCCTTGCTATCACTAGACCAACGAGGTAGCCAAATTTAATACGTATTATTATTTATTTATTTTTTTAGGCAAACCGACTAAATACACACAAAGACATAGTACATATCATTTACAAATACAATAAATAGCATTGCATGCATCTAAATTAAAGGTAAGCACAGCATTTTATTTAGATCTCACTATACAATAATAATTAATATAAAGACGGACAACAATGTAAAAAGTACTAATATCAATAATCTGTTTGACTTTATCTAAGGGTCGTGGCTTGTATAATTTTCAATGAAGCTAATAAGTCTACAGATAGTCTACATCGACAGCATGATTTCTTGTCTTCACCACCCAAAGGAAACAGCTCAAAACGACAGTTTTTTTACGATAACCAAGTCGACACTAAGTTCATTAAGGACATACATAGTGTGATCGATGCCTAACGCGTTTCTACGTCCACAATACCCAGCCAACGTGGGCAGATAGAATTCCTATTAAGCTTTGAGTACCTTAGCCTCCATGTAACTTGAAACGACTTCCTTATTACTATATTATGATGTAAGGGGAAGCCTAAGGATGTGGGGATGGGTGTTAATCTTAAAGAAGTCTTCCTCATTCCTTTGTTAGGTTTTTCGAAAGATAAATTAAACAAACTACCTTTCATATCAGCATGTTTTAAAGAAGTCACTTCGATTTTCAGAACACGAAATTTCCGTATAGTTGGGAGATTTATTTTTTGATATTAGATAAAACAAATCTAAGCATTTAAATTAAGAAAAACCTTCTTTTTTATAATAACATACATGCTTAAAATTTTAGACAGCATTTTGACTACGAACCTATTAGAAGGACACAAGGGAAAAAAAACAAAAGAAAAAGGCATAATTAAAATTCCCCCGAGTAAGTAACTTGTAAAAACAGTAAAGAACTTTTTTATGATAAGCCTATCAGACAGAATAAAACCAAGAATGCGACTAAGGAAACGTTGCGTTCTGCCTATCTGTGCTTTGATCGCGACACGCTATGTTTACGCATAGCTCCGAATAGCACGGATTATTGCGGTGAACCTACCTGAGCCTACAACCAACACGAACCTACCGAACTCAGTTAATGCTCAGAATTATCTTAGCAGGTGGCCTGATTACCGGATGGTGTGAACAGAATGGTGTCTTCGTGAAAGCACATACACATACAAGCTATACAATAAAGTTGTGAAATAAAATCTAAAATCAGCTGCGAAATAAACGTTGATTATTTCCTTCTAAAACGACGAGAAAAATCCCCCGTCGCTCCGTCCCTCCGTCTGGGTCGAACAGGGCGTTATATCAGACTTCTACCGAACAAAGTTCCATGGCGTTCGTCCAGCTCTAAGGGCAAATTTGCACTGCACCCACATACAATTACCTTGCCGATACTTACCAAGGGCGAATTTCAACTTCAAGAGCTGTCAGTGTCATCGTTACAAAAAATCACTTTGGTTAGAAACAAAACCAAATTAAAATTAAAATAGCAATCACAGAAAAGAAAAAATTCACTCAAAAAAATAAAATGCGACGTAATTCGCGTACATTTATATGTCACCACCCTAAACCCAGCCCAGGATCGTTCCCCACTTTTTGTGTCTCTTGGCAAATAAAAATTTGCATACAAACAGTGCTGTTACGTCTCTCACTGTGTTCCATTCGTTAGGACGCTTATATTAGCTTAAGTAGTTACGCTTTTCGTACTTAATTTTGTGTCTGTACTGGTTGGTTCTTACTACGCGATGAGCTTGGCTTTGATAGCTGTTTGCGATGGTAATAGAATTAGAATTGTAGTGCACAAGTGAAATACTCTTCCAGTTGTTTTAATTGGATTTGGGAGTGAACTAAACATGGTTCTTGAATGCAGACTCGCTACAAAGTCACTTTGAAAACCAACTTTGTGATTCTATAACCGAGGTAATTTTGCAGCTTATTTTTACAGGACTGTCCAAAAAAGGAGTGTTATGATTTCAGGGTTCATGTAGGTATGTACCTATGTGGGGTTCTGTATCCCCCAATAATAATAATAATAATATAATAATAATATGGGACAACATCCACACAAGGTCTTCAGGTCCCGAACTAGGTAGAGCCTGTACTACGGTAACCTGATGACTGATATACATACTTATATACATATACACACCCAGACACAGGTCAAACAGACATGTTCATGCACACAAATGTTTGACTTGTCCGGGGATCGAACCCGGAACCAGCGGCTCAGAAGGCAGGATCGCTACCAACTGCGCCAACCGGTCAGTCAAATTTTAATTATTTTAATATTTTAATCAAATTTCAAAAATTCAAATCAATAATTTGTTAGTGTAAATAATTGCCGTCTCGTACTTAAAAGGCCTCCTGAAATTACAGCCACTTCATCTTTTTTTGTAATGGAATTAGCCCTTGCTTGCTTTGGACTTTCATTATAAGGATGGCATCGCGTTAAATTAATGTTGTTGTCCATGTGTCATTCTTTCCAAGGTTTACACCACTTCATCCTTTATCTTTACTTACACACAATCAATAATACCAAACACCACCAACCACCAACCACTACCAATCACCACCAATGCACCAACCAATCACCAATCTACTAATGCACTAATACAGCTAATTCATTTACACTGCATCTCAGCATGCCCCGCACTGCGCGCACATAGGAGATTAGCACAATATTCGCGCACATGACCGCTCCACTGAGCAGATGAGCACCTCAGCAGCTGAGCTCTACATTATCGCACGTCTGTTGCACTTGCTTACTGATGCTGTTATTTAAGTTTTATACGTTTTATCACAGCGCTAGGTGCAAACGAATATTGCTACCTGTT
This sequence comes from Brachylomia viminalis, assembly GCA_937001585.2. Classification (NCBI taxonomy): domain Eukaryota; kingdom Metazoa; phylum Arthropoda; class Insecta; order Lepidoptera; family Noctuidae; genus Brachylomia; species Brachylomia viminalis. Next base: position 2,077,748 of record OW443302.2, on the reverse strand, counting down.
TTCACAGCTCAAAAAGTAATGCAGATCATTTTACGAAAAACGCTAGCGTAGTTTAGAAGAACTTCGCAGTCACACAGCCAGACACGAAAAGCGACTTTAATTTAAACTATGTGTCGGCGCCATTTCTTCTATTTAATTAATTACGCATTATCTTTTAAGAACAATGAACCCATTTTACACATCGCAACACTCAACATTAATCACTCATTTGAAGGCCATTCTTTCCTTGTTCCTATAAACTCATTCCATTCACCTTCACTGAAACTCCTCTCTGCAACCGACCTACCGCTAGTGGACACGTCGACCAGGCGGTCCCATCAAAACTCTCAAAATTTTGCAAATAAGTGAATATCGGGATTGTGTGGTGATTAAATACAAATTGACTTGGTGTGGGAAGTCACAAACTAAGAACCAAGCAACCGAGCTGTCGAAGAACCATATGAGTACCTCTCCCATTCACTATGTATATAGATTTTCTTTTGAAATCTAATTAATTATAAAATATTCAGTATAGGACAGTGCTTAGTTAATATTTGCGATTATTTAATTATGTTATTATTGAGAATTATTATATCACGCCGTCGAAGAAAGATGTTGTAGATTTATTGGATTACCCGCTTTGGGATAATTTAGGAAACGTGTACTTAAAAAAAATTACAGTTTTTTACTTCTTTCTTTAATGTAATAATAAGCTTACTAATACTTATTTCGTTTTTAATAAATAACAGATATTTTATTTTACAAAAAGACTTTGATTTGAGCTTGAGTACTGTATGTACTTGTTTATATATTTTGACTTTTGAGCTTAAGCAAGTGTAGTAAATTGTGTCCTCAATAGCAATCTTAGTTCGAATAATCGTTAAACCAAGTTTATAGTTTCTTCGGGCGAATTTCACCAATAAAACTGAACGCGATCAGCTTAACTAAACTACGTTCAAATGCTTTCAGTGTTTATATTCCGCAATAATGACGAAACTCACAGCTCTTGAACGCAGTTTAGACGCGCTGATCGTGTTTAGTTTCTTTGGTGAAATTCACTCTAAAATGGAAAGGGGTAATTGAAAGCATGGTTTTAAAACTCTGAATAGTACCAAAAGGACCAAAGTGTTCGTACAAACCTACTTACAGAAATAAAATCATTTATCATTTACCGATATTTCTTCACTGGAAATGCTTGAAGGTCATACGGTACTTATATATTTTTGATAGATGACTCCTATCTTACTATAATAATACCGCCCTTTGTTAGATCGATCATTGTTTTCTGTCTGACACGCAAGTTGGCCACTTCCTCAGCAACCACAGAAGAAAATAAGGACATCAAAGTCACCAAAATGACGTATGACAACTGATAATATCTACTTGGCGAGATGTTATAATTCCTATTAGAAAGTTGTTTTCAGTTAACTTCAGTATGATTTAAAATAGGTAGGTACCTACAGTCAGCCCCAAAAAGATACACTTCGATATACGTCAACAATGATTCATTTGATTGTTAACAATTTGTGTTCCGTAATACTGTTTTAATGTGCAGTTAAGACTAAGTAACCAATGTGTTTTATATTTTGTGGCTTCAAATTGATACAATATTATGGAAGAAAGATTGTAGACAATTAAATTAATTCATTCAAATATCTTTTTGGGGATACCTTTGTGCAGTTTCAAATTATCACGTACTAACCTCTGCTCGCGACTACGTCCGCGTCAAATTTCTTGTTAGCCCGCCCCACCGCATCGCATCGCATCGCATGCCCGCGTTATTACTTCATTATCGCTTAGCGTAATAATATAAAAAAATAAAAAAAGTGTTTATTAACAGACATAATTTTTGCATTTAGCATTTTTTTGGCATTAAGTCCGCCTCTGTACATTTGTGTGCTTAAAGTGTTAAAATAAATAAATAAATAAATATTACCTCTGCCAAACTGCAAAGCAGTTTGTTGGCAGACGTAGCTCCTATTTTTTATTATATAACATTTTTATTTGTTATAATTACACTTTTTCACATAAAGATTTAATAAGACTATTCCTTTATATCTTAAATTAAAAAAAAAACAAACATGTATTTTTTTATTTTTGTGAAGCTTTGACAGAAAATATTAAAGAGGTACTTATGGTAAAAACTTATAATATTACAAAAATACCTTGCTTAAAACTATCATTTAGTGTCACAATTTTGATGTGAAACATCTATTGGCGCGCTTTTGGGGTCAGGACGACTCGCATATCGTGCCGGCAAACGGCATAAGCTCTCTTCAAGGCTTCACAAATGCCGCGGGCATCCCGTGACGGCAAAATTTCTTTAATATACCTTGTATTTAGTATTTTGGCCGAAAGAAGCGTCGGGACTAAAAATAAGACAATGACCAGCAAAAACCACGTTACTATAGAGGGATCTCATACAGTGTGTAGATACAATATTTATTTAAAAGTATTATCAAGATAACTGGTTCATTGTTGTAACGTCGCCGCGTCGGTCTAGGCTTTGCGTGATTCAGCATTGACAACCCAGTACTTAAGGTTACGTCAGTGGATAAAAAATAAATGATTTTATTTCTGTAAGTAGGTTTATACAAACACTTATACACAACAATCGTAATTTCAAAACTAAATGAGGTCGTCGTTTCCTATCTGACTACTCTGAGAAGAAAGGCCGAAACAAACTCAGAGGTCACAGTCTCTTTTAAAGTCCAAACAAAATCATGGTCAGATCATGTGAAAGCAATGTAGATCGGTGTCTGAAATGGTCTTTTGAGGAAAGAACCACACAGATTGAGTGGACCTGTCCAGTCAGTGCACGCAATTGTCAGTAACCGTGCAGCTCAACCCAGAACTTAAGAAGCTCAAGGATTCAACGTACAATACCAAAGAAAGGACATTTGGGTAGGTCGCATAAACTACTCAAACTGCCAGAACATGATTAAAACTGGAACAATAACACACAGAGTCCTCACATTCACAATAATTAAAATAATATAATACTTTATACAGTAAATATTAATGTCATTGTACATGTAAATAAGTATAGATACTTATAACAAAGATTAAAAGTAAAATTGTTGGCAAAATTAAAATAAATTAACATTCCCTGAGTTTTATTGGAGCAGCTCAATCCCAAGCCTTTTTGTCCTCAATAATATTGAGGACAAAAAAGCTTGGGATTGTTCTGGCATAGTTTCCTCTTTATAAAAGATTTGAATTTGTTAAGGCTTAGTTCTTGAATGTGGCTAGGAAATTTATTATAAAAACGTATACATTGGCATCTAAACGAGCCACTTATTTTCTTGAGCCTGGTAGCAGGAACAACAAATTTGTGTTACTAGGATACTAAGTACTCAGTTCGTATTATCGCTACTGTCAATATTGCCAAAACCCTGTGGGTCTTAGCGTAATAGTAAATGTGTAGGTACTAAGTACATCGAAAAGTTCTGAAATTGAGTTAAAACAAAGCATTGAATATTTAAGACTTTCAGGCGAGCTCGCGAGATTGAATATTGTGCGGGAAGCGATCACACCAAGTTTTTACCTACCTATGTACTTTGTATATTACTTATATTGTCGCTTTTTTAAAGTAGGTGAGAAGATTTTGAAACTTTATAGAATACTTTGTAACGAGGCGTCTCTTTTCTGCCTGGTTGTGATAATATGTTTTCATAATTTTCATTGTACGAAGAATTAAACAAGGAACTTGGTTTTTATCTTAGGTTTTTTTTCGTACAAACTTAGTGCTTCATCCTTCTTTCATTGCTAAAAAGAGCGTTAGGTATAACAGAGACAGCACGAATGGACGGCAATTGACTATGATGGTTAGTTATTTCAGAAGAACCTTTCTAATCCAAATGGACATGACATCGATAAAACTACCCGCCAAATTTACGAGTAAATCATTTTTTTGTCACAATACCACACAATACTAAAGTATTTTTTTTATTAATAAATACATTGCACCAACCAAAATCAGATCGATATCTCTACTATAGCTCGCAACTCTTCAATGATCTCTCTGTTCTACTACTAACCATTCCTTAGGAAGAATTATTATTTCTAAAAGACACTTTCTTCACAACTAAATTACAGCTATCTCGTACAAAATAAATAAGATAACGCACATTTTCTCAAACATTGCTACAGCCGGATCTCGACCATTACAGTGTCATTGGACTTGACCTTGAACAGGCCTTGACCTCTCAATCGATACGTGAAATACTATTGTCAAGAATTGGTGAACTGAATTTTATTTAAATACTGTAGATTGTTCACGAGGGCTTGAAGTTTAATATTCATTAGACATGGTTACTTTTGAGTATTTTTAGAGCCAAAACGTGATAACGTAGAATTGTAAAAAATTGTACTTATGGCCAGTTTGTAATTATTATTCAAAATAAAACGTTATTTATTTAAACTAGGCTGAGCACTTTTTAAACGTCAAAATTACATAAGACAGTCCCCCAAAACACCCGCCCTTCACCACTTCCTAGTGCTTTATCTGGAAAGGAGAAGTGGCGCAACAAACTCCCCAGCAGCACAGCTGTCTGTTCAGTTAGAAGAACTGGATTCAATACAATAGTACCTATGCAAAGTAATTAACATTAAAAAATACAAAACATTAAATTAAACTATTTGCGATATGTCAGCTAGCACACGCCAATCAATATACCTACCAACAAAAACATTGAAAACTTTACTTAAGCAGAAATAAAAAAGTAAAGTCCTAACTTTGATTTAAAACAAAATACACAAAATCAAAGATTCTCTGTGTCCAAAAACAAACCATAAAAAGGCATCAACCTAAACACACCAAGTCGAGATGAAACGGCACTAACAAATAAATACGCGGTGATAGTCGATGTTCGTACACTAAGAACCGAAACACTCATTTATCTGTACCATACCATAGCTTAAGTATTGGGATTAAGTCGATAATAATTATACCTCGATAGTTATAGTTAGTGCTAAGAAGGAACGCCTACGCGATTGCTACGAGGTGGTGCTACGCTGGCTACGCAACTAAGCTTGCTACGCAGCTGCGCTTGCTACGCAACTAAGCTTGCTGTGTTAACTACGCTTGCTACACGGTTACACTGTCGTAGCCAATAAGCGATGTGCTGCACAAGCTATACTCTTTTCGAAGGACTTATAGTTTTATTTGTGACTGATTTATTCAATATGGTACAAAGCTTTTCACTTTTATGATAATAAATGTAAATAACGGACAAAACTATAGTTAAAAAAAAAGTCAACAAATATTAATTATCTACGTAACTCAGGCAATTTTGCCAAATGTCTATAACCTAAAGCTTCTTGAATTATCCAGACCCTAAAAAATAATGAAGCCTACCAAAACAGATCTATCGACATTACCGCCAGCCTAGACCGGGACCTGTAACAAAGTTACCGTATCAATGTGAAGCGCACACTATTTCTACGAGCTCAGTTCACTGCAGTATATACATAGGTTTACGATGCAACGGTAACATCTTTGGGTATTCGCACATACTGTCATATTGCACGGGTCAGTTTGTTAAGTACACATTTTAGTGTAGCTGAATTTCAATTTATGTGTAGTGTAAAATGCATAGTCGGGTGGTGTATGTCAGCAGTTTAGTAAACGTTTAATTTGATAATTTATTTTAGTACATGGAGGACTAACAGCTAATAAAAGCAATAAAAAAAGGAAAACATAGTCACCAGAAAGCCAATTACAATCCTCACGTATATACTTATAATAATAATTTATGGTGTGAGCACAAAAACAAAAATGATTTAGGCAAAGCATGAATATAATATGCAAAATAGTGTAGAAAACGTTGTCATGTCGTTATCGACAAAGTGCAACAAAATCGCTTTCGATCAATTATGTCTAGTCGATATTCATGATTGGCCATAACGTTCGATGGTCGTTTGGAAAAACGACCGACAGGAAGAATATATTTATATTCAGAATAACCCACCCTATTATTGGTGATTTCTAAAAAAAAAACACATATTCAAACATAACTTAATTAAAAGTTAGATGTCCCCAAAAAGTATTCAACATCTTAGTAGTTAAAGTTTACTTTTTTCTTAAGAAAACATCAAAGAAGTAGATTTAACTGAAATCTTCGCAAGCAGAGCCTTTTAGTGCTTGTATGTAGGTCTCGGAGGAGCGCTAGATTGTAGTCTAACATAAACATACTATGTTAGAGTTAAGACTTGCTAGATAAAGTTCTTATTTAGTGGTACAATTATTTGATAAACAACTCGTATGTTAAAGTTATTAATTTTTTAAATATTTTCATTTTATTTAAAACAACTGTCACGTGCGGGACTTGAACCTTTACCTTTGGTAAACCGCGCCACCGTTCTGACAAATGTGGTGTATCCTGTTAAATTTTAAGTCCTTTTAATTTACACCCTTTCAGCAGGTGACTTATAGCAGCCTACAAAACATGTATTAAGAAAAGTTCAACTTCTACAATGTTTATTTATGATGCCTGTTCTAAGCTAAAAAAGCTGGCATATTGTCACACTATTTATAAAGTATAAACACAGCACACACACGTATTACCAATGCACGTGTTCACAGGTCACATCCACATAGAACGTGTCCTGTGACATTATATTGTGACACCTAAACATAAAACTAAAATTTTTTCTTGTGCCTATAGTTAATTTTAGGCAGCCAAGTTGCCTGGCGGCAGAAACATGTTTGGAGGTGTGGCACCTATTTGAATGAATACCTGCTTAGAAAAAACTAAAAACTTTTAAATGGCCTTCAATTTCATATTTTTAAGAACACTGTAATAAGTACTATGCTTTAAATTTCCCGAATAAAATAAATAAACAAAATAACATGCTATTATTCTATGGAGAAGTTCCACAATGTTCTAAAAAGACAAAACAAATATGTTAATAGTTTTCTCTGATACTTGGTTGAAAAACAAAATAAATAATGAAAGAAAGAAAGAACAATATGTTGTTTGGGGCGCGCACAGGATATACAAACAACAATCCTAACAAAATCATGTAAGCAATAAAAACGAACACTAAAACTAACAAAATAATGAAAACAAAAATACGAAGACCTGTGCGTGGCAAAAAGGCTCCTATCGCAGCATGATGCTGCGATATTTTAAAAACAAATACCACAACGCTGGTATTCTGATAAGGCCCGCAGCCGCTGTGATGCCACGGACACACCTACGGACATTCAAATAAATCCCCCCCAAGGAACAAAAAAAAATAAACAAAACATAATGACCATTAATGTAGATGTGAAATTCAAACATTGTTGCTAAAATACTTTATAATTACAAACTGAGCTGACGTCAAGCAGTGGTTGGACATGGACATACGCAAGCAACTTAATTATTTATGTTCATTAATTTCCACAACATGTCTTACCATAACTATCTGTTTGAAATAACACACCGTGTGTATGAAACCACAAAAATATCCTTTAATGATCTTTCGACGAACTGTTTGAAACACTATTCAAACAATTTCTAGGAAAGAACTCAATAGTACCAAAAATTATACCTACGACAAAAACAACAAGTTGATTTTGGTACATAATAAAATATAGAATACAAAGTGCCAGTCTATAAAACGCCACATAAAAAAATATACTTACATGATTCGACAAACTTCAATAGTTATGTAGGTACACAACATTATCAAGTTAACAAATATTCTGGAAGAGATAGATATAAAACCTTTTACTGCAAACAGTTAGTGCTGGGTTGTGAATGTCAGTAGCTGATCCATGTAAAATACTTATATTCATCCGGTTAGACTGAAAGCCACACCAACATAGTAGTTGGGACAAGGCAGGCAGATGATGCAAAACTGTTTACGTTTACTTAGGAGCAGAAATTATTGCGGGCTTGCGGACAGCGAGCAATTGGTAGCTCGCCGTCTAATAAGGACGTGGCCCGGGACGACGGCACGTTGAGTTCCATGCGCGCCTCAAAGAGATGTCAGCACCAATGACGGGATCCGCTAGGGTGATGCCTGCCAGGGTTGCGGGAAAGTCCGATAGGGATACCGTGGACCCTGGCACAGGCAACTGAAGGAACACTGGTGGGTTTTAGTCAGTAAGAGTCTGCACACCCTGCCGCTCGGCCCAGAGCGGGAGAAGTTATTTGACGATTTTAACGCACAAAGAGAAAAAAAAAAGGAGTAGTACTACTTATTTACAAGTTCCTTATTTATTTTTCCCTGACACTGAAGCTGTAAAGTAGTCCATTTCTGAATAATTACATTCTAAGACTCTGTTTTACATGTCACAATTTATTATGTTACTTACCTACTTTATCGTCAACCGCATCATTAATTGAATTTAAAAAAATATATTTTAAAACTAAAGAAAAATACCCTCATTTCAACACACAAAAGTATGCAAAACAATGGAGTTCGTAACCGTTTGCATGTACAGCTTGTTTACATCATTATTATAAATATAACCAAATCTGTGGTGAGATTTAAATACGGCCCATCTGCCAACGTCATAATTGCATTAATTTGTGCTTTGTTTTTTGCGAAGGACAAACCCGTGATCTGCATTGCTAATACCGGTTTATCATATTCGTGACGTCGTGCAGATGGCGCTGTTGTCTGTACAAGTGTCCTGTTGAATGGAAATTATAAGGTTTTTGTTGATAGTTGAAAACGTTTTAGGTATTAGAGGATTGGTATTTTGGGTCTGAGAGATTTGTTTTACATTGGGCATATTAAAACTTTTGGGAAACCAATTCTATCTACTCTGTAGGTAATGTTGATTATTCAATTTTAATTTGCAAACTCAATACGAAGAGTGATTCGCATTTTAATAAAGCACCAGCCATGTGCTTATGGAATTTCCTATAACCAAAAATGACGTAAGTTCTACACACTTTAGGGTATGATTCGTTCGGGTTAATTATATAAGGAACTCTTGTGCAAAATTTTAACGTTGTCTGTCAGTGAATTTAAGACTTTTGTAAAGTAGATTAGAAAAGAAGAAAGAAAGAAAATACGTTTATTTGCGAAAAACATGACGCAGAGAACGAACACAAACACAAAAAAGAACAAGTTGGGGGAAAATATGCGTCACATCAACGCAAAATGGCCATCGCTTAGCATAATGCTACGACCCTATGCGAGACAGAGCATCAGTGCTGGGTTTCAGCGACAGCCGGCGTAAAACACGAGTGTTAGTTTAAACTAACACTCGTGTTTTACGCTGGTTGGAAAGCACCCATTCTTCGAAACTAATATTATTTAGATTATAATATTATATAGAGAAAAGATTTGATTTTTGTATGTTTGTTTGTTACGCTTTCACTCTGAAAAGGTTAAACGCATTTGGATGAAATTTGGCATATAGGTAGACCATGCCCTGGATTAGGGCATAAGATTTTTTGTCTTGATATTCCTATGTGGGTAAAACCGCGGGTGCAGCTAGTTATTACTAAAATAAAATTAGTTACAAAAGCTACACCAATTCAAACATAGGCAAAGCAGCTTTCAAAACTTAACAACTCGAAAAGAAAATCAATTTCACAAATCGGCGGCTGCCGAACAAAATGGCCACTGCAACAAGACTTCGCAAATCTAAAATAGCCTCTGTTTACAATCTTAATTGGCCACAATTTATCGTGGAAGGTGGGCCAAATGGGCCATAATGGAGGTAAAGGGTTCAGGATCTAATCTTAATTGTGTGGTCGATATAAATGTGAAATCAGAGGCTTGTTTTGTCGGCTGCAGTAGCGCCAAGGCTGGTACGACGTAATTGGGTAGAAGGATAGTGTTGATTGTTTTAGATTCCCCTTGAAAGGCCTTCGAGTTGAGCTCGGTTTCGGGTTGTTGGTGATCCTTTGGTCGAACCTCAGTTGTTATGTTGGAGGATGGTTTGATTACAGTTTGTATTGAAAGTATCTTCAGTTGTTTTTTATGTGGTTGTAACGTATAAATATTGATTTCACGTATGAGTTTTATCGAAGATTAGAGTTACAAAAAAATATAAAACCCATCGTTATTTCAGCATCAATAGGTACTAGCCACAGATTCGTTCTTTAAATATTCGTATTTTCGCGTCTCTATTGTTGCTGGGCCGTCTCCCACAACGATGCAACGCATGCCTCCGCCGGATGTTTGTGCAAACGATTTGTATACGTAATGCATCCGTGTTGCATGAAATCCTGATGTTAAACTACCTGTGAAATACTCTGAAAACCAAGTTAAATTCTTACATAAACGTTTGTGAGCCAGACCTCTTTCGTAGCATTGAAAACGACATTCATATTCGTATTACTTTACTTTTTCTCTTTGACTTTTGTGTTGTCTAGAATTTAAAAAAAAATACAATAGAAGGCGTTGGAATCTCAAAGCAAAAATGTAAGTTACATGGCGCGAAGTTTTAAAGAACATTTTAACTGTTTGAAATGTCAAAAATATTTCCTTTTTCCCCCTCGTCAAACAAAGGTTGATTGGATCAAAAGATCCGCTGTGTTTACAACTTTCTACATTTATTTTTTATTTGACTGCATTAAAATGCAAATAAATTTAGGGAATGTTCATTCATTGTTAGAATTGCGCCAGAAATTGAATTCAGTTGGAATCGAGTTTGTTATCCTGACGGTTTGATTTTGAATCGATAATTTGTGCACCCGATAGGACTTGAAAACTAGTAGTCAATTGCTTCGAAACTTTCTCGAGTAACAACTCGATATTGGCAGAAGCTCTTCAATAGTATTAGAGCTTTAATCGAATCCGATCATAGTTTATCGGAAATGCTGTATATTTTATGTGCTTGCATTACGTTATTATACCAAAATCAAATATACATAATCCATATTTACTTGAATCTCTGAACATTTTGCAGATTTTTTCAACTCTTGCTCCAGAAAATATTACTTATGTCGAATCAAAAATATTTCTACTGTCTTGCAGATATACTAACAAAATATCGTAAATGTAACGAAGAAAAACAATATACTTGATCGATTATACGAATTATATAGAATATCAATAAAATATAGACATTATTTCACAATTTAGTTCACTTAATAGTTTCAGTTAAGTTAGGATATATTGTTATTTTTATTTATTAATTAGAAATAAGTTGTCATTTATGTAGTACATATCATTTTAATTCAGTATAAAATCTCACACAAAAAATCAACGAACGCAAAGGATATTTAATTAAAATCCATTACTTCGTCAATAAAATTTTAAATTCAGCCGTATGAAAAGTCCGCAATTTTCATTGAGATTTATAATGCAGGGTCCCTTTCTTTTTATTACTCGCTACATGGATTTGCTTCATTGAGTTTTAAGACGTGAGTATATTATTAACTTTTTAATGAGGGAACGAGACTCCGATTATGAAATTAATAAAGGTCCTTTAAAAATATCTGAAGCTAATTTTGTTTCTAAATCTTTCTATATTAATTGACGAATATAAAAACGAAAGTCTAAGTATTACAGTGCACTATTAGTGGGTTATTAGTGGACACGTATAACTTAGAGGTATATATTGGGGCTAAATAAATACTATGTCACGTGAGATTTGTATTCGCTTACCCACCAGAGAAAACATGCGTTGGTATGGTCTGCAAGGGTTACTATCTCGTTACCTTGATTGATGAAATATTATTCCATACACTCACTTTTATTCCTTACACTCACTTTTATTCCATACACTCACTTTTATTTCATACTCTCACTTTTATTCCATACAATCACTTTTATTCCATACACTCACTTTTATTTCATACACTCACTTTTATTTCATACTCTCACTTTTATTCCATACAATCACTTTTATTCCATACACTCACTTTTATTTCATACACTCACTTTTATTTCATACACTCACTTTTATTCCATACACTCACTTTTATTTCATACTCTCACTTTTATTCCATACACTCACTTTTATTCCATACACTCACTTTTATTCCATACACTCACTTTTATTTCATACTCTCACTTTTATTCCATACAATCACTTTTATTCCAAACACTCACTTTTATTTCATACATTGACTTTTCGGAATCTATGTAAGGTTAGTATTGTTTTAAACTGTACGTCTGTACCTTTTTTTTTTGTTTCTTTCTGTACAAATTGTATTCTGTTATGACCAAAAAAGCTGGTAACCGGATTAACAGAATCACTGTGCAAACTGTTTTAAATATCCGAGTACTCTGCCCCCGGATTTTAACCCACACAAAAACATAAGTCGGTCCGAGTACTTCTGAACGTCCTCTGAAGTTCGAGCACCGTGAAGTTTCATTTTTGACGTTGATGTCTCTTTGATATTCGTACTAGGCGCACTTTCAAAACTCAAGCGGTATGGAAATAAAGCCTCTAAAGGATTCATGTTTTCGACGGAGACTTCCAAACTTGTAAAACTATTGCAACACATATGTTTTTGGGTTCCGTACCAAAAGTGTGCCATCGGAACCCTATTACTAAGCCTCGGCTGTCCGTCTGTCTGTCAGCGGGCTGTATCTCATGAGCTGTAATAGATAAACAATTGAAATTTTCACACAGTGTGTATTTCTATTGCCGCTATAATAAAAATAAAATAAAGTTAATACAAATCAAATGGGGTCTCCATACAAGAAACGTGTTTTATTCGGTGTGTTTTGCCTTGTGGTACGGAACCCTTCGTGTGCGAGTCTAATTCGCACTTGTTGAAGGTATGATTTGTTTTTGTGGAGCTGCATATGTACATATGTTTGTAAATGCTTAGTATCAGAAAACTCAGTCTATAAAAGAGTAAGGCTAGTGTTTCAGAATAATGATCATCATCCACTGTTTTTATTGTTATTATTTTTCTATATGTACCTACACCGTGATGTATAAATCAGTCACGTGTAAAAAATAAATAATATAATAGTGAAATAAATGTTCTTTTAAACTGTCAAAAGCAGTCCATAGAACACCGAAATATACGTCCCAATTTTCGGCACTGGGAAAAAATGTGTTTGGTATGTTTCTGACATATGGCTAATAATTTAATTTAATGTTTTTTGTTTCGTAATGTTAATTACTTACTACTGTATAGAATACCGTTCTTCTAACTGAACAGACAGCAGTGCTGCTGGGGAGTTTGTTGCGCCACTCCTTCTCCCCAGCTAAAGCACTAGGAAGTAGTGAAGGGCGGGCGTGCAGGGGGACTGTCTTATGTAATTTTGACGTTCAAAAAGTGCTTATTCTCAGCCTAGTTTGAATAAATGACTTTTGAGTTTGATTTTTTGCTTTATAAGCGTGACAAAAAACCTTCATTAAGCATAATTCTGTTTAAAACGTGTCCATTTTTCCTGTATTCTGCATGGAACACTAAAAAAAACGTAAAAGTTAAACGTGTTCATTCCCGGGTCTTTTTTTATTATATTTAGCACCCCCATTTACCTGGACTTTCAACCATACAACAAATTGGCTACGCGAAGAACATAATACAGACATTATTACAGCGTGACGCGTGACACGGCGCAATTAAACTGTAAATCGTGCTCGGCCCGGTTCAAGACGGGTGACACGTGTGTTGTGACGTGGTGTGGCTTATTTTCTCGCTGTTTGAGTAAAACGGAGTCTAAAATGTAAAAGAACTTGATATAGATATTATTACAGCGTGAAACGTGACATTGATACGGCTCATTTAGATTGTGAATCGTGCTTAGCCCGGCTCGAAACCGAGACACGTATCGTATGTTGCGACCAAGTACTGTTGCTTATTCAAACTCAAAGCATTTATTTCAAATTAACAAATTACAGGCACTTTTGAATTGTCCAGAGGTCAGTAAGTTAGACAGATGAAGCTTGTTTCTCATTGCAAAGTGTAGTATGGTCAAGAATGAGCAAGAAACTCCACGGACAGACTTTTAAATCAAAATATTGTTACAAAAAATTGGTTGCATCAGTCATGTTCAAATAATACATGAGAGAACTAGGTATGTAGAAAGACGAGCACGTCAAAAGCGTAATAATAATATTTAAAAAAGTTACTAAATTGTCACGCTCTAGTGATTTGGAATTCAAAGGGAAAAATAGAGTGAAAGGAGAATGCCCAAAAATGTATGCGGCGTGGTCCAAATTTCCACCACCAACTAGACCTATGTAGCTAAATAGTCTACTAAATAGTAAGCATTTTCCACCAGGGGCCATTAAAAAATATTATGTGAGTAAAATTATAGGAGTAAAAATATTATTATTATGGGAGTAAAAGATATTATGGGGTTGTGTAGTATATCTTTATTAGTTTTTTTTTACTATTAGTATATTTTACTTTTATATTATATATACTTGCGTGCAAAAAAATCGGCCCACTCTGTGCTCTCTATTGGAGAGATGATATCTCAAAAATGTTAATGAATATTTTAATTATTTTATATTGTGTGAAGGTAGGTAAGGTAAGGTTTATTTACGCATAACCTATACTTTGATTAAAGCAATTCTATTGAAAAACTCGACTCGATTCTGCAGATGTCCTCATCACTCACTTTAGCTCGGAAAAACTGCGTGACTTTCTTTTGTCAGTGAAGTTGTCAATAGCTTCATTTTGTTTATTTCTATTCGTTTATTGATAATTTAACGTACATTTTTAACCGACTTGAAAAAAAAGAAGGTTCTTTATTCGATCCTTATGTTTTTAAGTTCGCGATTTTCTCGAAAGAGAATGAACCGATTTTGATAATTCTTTCACTAACGTAATCTACACACTTTTAGGTAAGTTTTAGTATATAATATATTAGGTTATTGCTAATTAAACTTGTTATCTTGTTTCAAATGTAAGAGCACGGGGTGGGTCGGTTTTTCTGCACGCAAGTGTATTATCATTAGTTTGCCGTTTTTGTACACTTTTATTGAACCCTGTTGTATTTATGTGGTTAAGTCAACTAACCTTAAGAGCGCAGCCCTATCCAGAGGTACAAACTACAAGTTAATAGTTATTTTTATAGCCCAAGAAGAGCTATGCATTTTCCTATTCTGAGGTTAAACAAAAAGTAACAATGTACTATTAGATAGTCCATAGCTTGTAGTTTATAGCTCTAGATGGGACTGCACACAACTTCACCTTTTGAAAGAAAATCGAAAATCTTTACAAGTGATTTATTCAAATGAACATACAAAAAATGTCTTATGCATAATCATCAACAATAATAGTATCAAGATCAGCTGCTGGTAGACTGATTGTGGGTTGATGTCTCGCCCATCCAAAATACCACACAATAACCATGACGTGTGCACAGCAGCCTAATGTTCGCATACCAGAAAGACAAGAACAATAGTAATTGTTAATTGCTTCTCGACCATTTAAGTTGCTGTGCACAAGTACATACGTGTAGTACACTCTCGCACGCGCATGTCTGGACTGTATCCTTACGCGTAGCAACATAGCATTGTTGCCTTCAATTCCAAAGTCGGTGATGTCATTTAATGCACCATGTCTTGCGATTTCAATGCGATATACACCATCACGTACGTGTTCGCTGTAATAGCTTCGCGCAATTTTTGTTTGATACGTTCCAAGTGCGAACAATGTCAAATCTTCCTCGGTGAGTATTGGGAACTCGTCAGATCCGATTACGTCGGCTTCGATACTATGGAAGCTAACCCGCTGTCTGTTTAGGTTCTTTTCTATAATATATGCGCCCAAAAGATTTGGTTCGTGCATTCTTTCCCCAATTATACGCAAAAATTCTGGTGCGTGAGTGTTGTCGTGAATTGGGATATGAAACGCATTTATAAGTGCAGCAGCAACTCTAAAGTCGTCGATCATGTGTTGCATAGCGCGATTAAAAAAATCTTGGCGCAGCAATTTAAAATCACGTTTAAACCGTCCATTGACAACCTCGATGACCCAACGGTTAATCGTAACAAGTCGATTCTTGTTTGCCTCTAACGTTGTTAATTGCGGTTCGCCTCGTCGTTTGCTTATAGGCATAGGAGCCTCATACCCGCACGATTTCATTTCTTCTATCACATCTCTGAAGCCGCGGTCGCAGATGAAAACATCGCCGGATTCGAAAAAATAATGAAATGGATTTTCTTCGTTTTCATTTATTAAGTCTCGCATAATGTCGGCATCACTTTTTGTAGCTGCGTAAGGTCCTGTCACATCTATGATGTAACCATCGGTACAGACAATGAGAAATGGTTTTAACAAGTTATCATATTTGTGTAGGCTGTATGTTTGTCGCTGAAATTGGAAGTTGCTGGACTTTTGTATAAAGATGTATGTTCCATCAATGATCATAATTGCCTTTCTTTCTTGAGCGGGTGCGTCTGGGTTTCCATAAATTCCACTTGGCACAGTCAGATTTCTTGCCAAAACATCATTCCGAGAAATGTGATCCAAACCGAGGTGTAGTGGTACGAATTCTCTTGTTAAACAGGTTCTTGCAGTCTTCATTTTTCTTTCTAGAGTACTGCGAGGCATGTTAAAAAAAACGCTCAGCCTATCATCACTGTCACCCGTCCGAAGCTTCATTAAATAAATGCCTAGAGCTGTATTAGGCTTCCTTAGTTCTATTGCTAAGCAAGGTGTTTCTCTTAATATCTGTTCGATTTCACTGTGTGTAAAGCCTACACGGAAATGTAAAATTCTTGGATCTATGGAACGTAGGTTTTCAAAATCCACTGTATTTGGATTGTTTCTCACGGCGGTTTGGAGAGTTTGAATCATTTGTACAAACATTTCGCCTGTGAATTCATGTGATGCATTTGGAGCGTCAATTAATTGAATCCACTGATTTTCCTCCAGGTGTTCTCGGCACACCCTTGCACATGGAGGGATATAGAAATTCGAATGTACTAAAAGTTCAAGTCTGATTGTTTCCGGTACACGACATCTACTATCACTGCCACATTGAAAAAAGATGCACGTATTGGCTGTATTCGGTGCCCTCGTATATTCCGGAGTTTCAAAGAAGCCTTCACTTGGTCTTCCAACTCGAGGAACTACAGCGTTTTCGCCACCATGGCGTTGATTTCTGTTAACCCCATACTGCACCCTCAACCAACAATTGCGGCAAATGTATTGTTGGCCATTCAGGATTAACTGTAACAAATTAAAAAAGCCGAGATTAGTTCAAAATCGCGCTATATAAGTGATATTTGAATAGCTATGAATCTGATTAATTTTTAAAATGTCGGAATAATTATTGCGAAAGGTGCGGCCACACCAACGAGAAACGCCGTTGATTATCGCGATGATGGATGTAGGCCGTAGGTGTAGCCATAACAATTTGACAACGGCATTCACATTCACATTCGCGATTAACGAGTCGGGTGGCGGCGTTCAGGTGTGGCCACTCAATTCATCGCGATAATTATCGGAATAATTACAGCGTTCTTTATGGCGATGAATTGACGTTGACAGTTTGTGTGGCCCCGGCGGAAGAGCGATAACGTTTAGGTATTAGCTTCAGTCTCAATCTACCGAAGTGTCACCGATGGACTAGCGCGCACTGGATCAAAGTTCACTCACAGTGCTATACTCAGTCCGACCCAACTACGCGCAGGTAGCCAGGTAGCAAGTTCTATGAGTCATTCCTAGGGGTATAACACGAGTAGCGAACATAGTGCGTGTGTGAAAGACGCTCTCTGTATGTACATAATATGTGCGAGACAATGTACATAGTGTGTATAAGTATACATAGTGTTTCGTAAAGACAACTATTGTTTCAACAGTTTAAAGGCTCCCCCACACCGGTGCGTTATTATCGGTCGATAATACCGCATGCGTTATTGCGATAATGCGTCCCGATTCCTTGCACACAACCGCGTTTGCGTTATTATCGCAGCAGTGTGTAACTACATGACCGTCCTAATACAAAATGTACTGAAAACAGATATCGCAGTAACGCATGCGATATTATCGACCGATAATAACTCACCGGTGTGGGGGAGCCTTTAAGTGTTCAGCCAGCATGTGGGACAGTCAAGAGCAACTATCCTGCACCTTCTTTAATAGGTGCAACACCTAGTATTTCAAAACTGGACGTCCCACGGCGGGAGTAATGTGCGGCTGGACACCGAACCCTAGCATGGTAATAGTTTTTAGGCATGTGGTATTTTCTTACCGCTGGGCGTTCTAATGAAACAATTAATTTTATTACGACGCTCGCCGATAAGCAAACACAATAAGCCAACATTCCGAGCGCCGTGCGAATCTCTAACATCTGCTGGACTTAAAGTTGTTAGTTGTTTTTTTCCAAACTGAAAATACCACATGCCTAAAAACTATTACCATGATAACTAAAACTGTTCGGCGTCCTGCATAATTACAATTAATGAGAATTCACGTTGTGTGAGACACATTTACAAGTTATTTAAATAGGGAAGAACTTCATTAACTCAAAAGATGTCTGCGAGAACAAAATGAACATTGAACTTTATTTCTAAATCACAAAAAAAAATATTTATAATAACTTGGTATAATGCTAACCTGTTGAGGTGCCAAAAGTCCTTGAATATGCTCTGCTGTACCAGGGTGGTTATCCAGAAACTCTTGAACTAATTGGTAATTTCTTCTTCGTAGTAATGAAGAATTACAACAGACACAGTGTCTTCTTTCCCCTTCCATAATCGCAATAATCCATACACGTAGCAAACACAGAAAGTCCGAAATAATATTGCCAAGGTCATAAATAAAGAGTCGATATCAATGTCCAGTATGAAATAGCCAATAGTCGTGAGTAAATAAAGATTCAGAAATACAATGCGCAACGAAAGAAAGCAAATAAACGACTGCGCGTAACTAGCGTCTCTGGACCAAGTAGAAACCGTTTGCGCTTCGTTCTTTCTTAGGTGCGAAAGAGACAAAATCGTGTTTTCACCTACCTACAGTAATAACCCATGTCGTGTGGTGCTAGCGGTGATGACAATCTATCAGTCACTACATTAAATAGAGCTACTTTATTACTAAAAAAGCATGACAAAGTAATCAAGTGGAAAAAGAAATATATTAAGATAGTACTATTATTTACAAGGTCATAACTCCTTACCCCCATAGTATATTTTATTCCTGTCTTAATAAAAGTTATTGTATATTTCATGAACTATTTGACAACATAGGTCTCATTAATGGTGGAAATTTGGACCGCAAATGGGCATTGTCCTTTTACAAAAAGCGCAAAAAATCTCAGATTTTCGTAATTTTTGGCGTCCAAATTTTTTTCCATGATTAAGCAAAATTACTTTGTAGAATAAATGCAATTATAGCATCTAGGACTAACAATGACCCTTTCCCTCTACCGCTGTGTTAGTTAAACTCTCAAAACAGGTATTTCAAAGTCCTTTATCTCAGTTACCTTTAGTTATAAACTGTTTTAAAATATACCATATTATTTGGAATACGATCCCATTGTGTTGTAATTTACCATAATATTTCGATATTAATATCTACAGTATTCCATAGTAAAACTTGAAAGTAAGAACAGATTTTCAGAAAAAGTGCGTCTAATCTTATTACTCCATGATATTATAACAAAAAAAATACATAGATGTATAGTACAATCATTGAAAAATTGTATTAAATAGACTTTTTTGGTAAAACAATTCAAGTAAAATTAGATAGTTTAATGCTATATGATTTTATTTCTGTAAGTAGGTTTGAACAAACATTTTTACACGTCAATGATATTTTTTTTAAACTAAATGAGGTCGGCGTTTCCTATCTGACTACTCTGAGAAGAAAGGCCGAAACAAACTCAGAGGTCACAGTCTCTTTTAAAGTCCAGACAAAATCTTGGTCAGATCATGTGAAAGCTATGTAGATCGGTGTCTGCAATGGTCTTTTGAGGAAAGAACCACACAGATTGAGTGGACCTGTCCAGTCAGTGCACGCAATTGTCAGTAATCGTGCAGCTCAACTTAGACTCAAGGAGCTCAACGATTCGACGAACAATACCAAAGAAAGGACATTTGAGTAGGCCGCATAAATTACTCAAACTGCCAGATCATGAATACGCTGAGAAAAATACAAAAATAAATATAAAAAAAACCAATGACCGACATAGTTCTCACATTCACAATAATTAGAATAATATTATAATAATCTTTGAGGACCATGTAGATTTGTGTCTGAAATGGTCTTTTGAGGAAAGAACTACACAGATTGAGTGGACCTGTCCAGTCAGTGCACGCATTTGTCAGTATCCGTGCTGCTCAACTCAGAACTTAAGGAGTTCAACGATTCGACGAACAATACCAAAGAAAGGACATTTGGGTAATGTATTTCCGCGCATCGAAGCATACCTAGCAAATAAGTCGCTCGCCAGCGCTTGTCGAAGAAGCGTGGCGCTCGCGTCTGATATCCTATTTACACTCTCTTCGCGTCGATTTTATAGTTCAAAAATTTTATATTTTCCGCGTGCGATTGTGAACTGACTCTTAAGGCTTAAGGCTTATGGCATAAAGGCGGTCCCAACAGTCACAGCTGCTATAAACAGTCCGTTCCCCTTATATCTGCACACACTTAACATCTTCATCTTACTACGCCATACGATCTATTTCAATCACGTTCGAGAAAACGAAACGTTCTACAAGAACGACTAGAACCATTATCAAAGTAACTTGCACGTTGGGAATACTCCGACGATCACGTCGACAAACACGTCGATCTGCCGATGTTAAGCATCGCCTCGTCAACTTTCAACGTTGTTAGAGCATTCCGAAAGGAGAACGTACATATGTGAGATGCATTCGATGCATTAACTTTTAGTTTGTAAGGATGATGGAATGGAAATGGGATCGTTTGAGAGTAATCAACTTTTGAGAGCGCAATCTTACTACACTGAATATTCACTTGTTTTGATTTGTGGCCTACAAGTAAGTAGGTATACAAGTATGCCTAGTACGTAAGAGGATGATTATTCAAAAGTAAGTTATTTATCAGGTTCTAAAGAATAAATATATCCGCTAGACATACTTTCTAGACAAATACTGTCAAACTATTGTCTTCAGATGAAAATCTGATGATTGAAAAATCAGCCCTAAGTAAGTATTGATTTAAGACGAAACATGTTCAGCACTACGTTATAATAATAAACTTTCTAGGCAACCTCTATAAAGTGACAGTCTTCTCTCTTAACCGAGACCACACAACGTAAAATTGCTTAACTAACTCAAACCAACTCAATATTCCGCTCAGCCCTTCAACTCACGTGTACACCGAGCCTAACAATAATAAATTCAACGTCATTACGGCAAACGAGGTTAATATAAAGGTAGCTACTCATTGTCTGGAATGGTGGCATTTACACGCGGGACGCAGCGGGTAGCGTATGAAGTAACAATGTTTAACTTATGTGAGTGAGAAACGGCCTTATTTTGCCGCGTCATTTTTGGCGGTAGGTGGCAATTGTTTTATAAAGAGTGGGAAACTAGGAAAGTAAATGTCCTATAGTATTTTTCAGATAGATTGACTTGTGTGTTGGGTTTTTATATTATGTAGTTTACTTGTTGTGTGATAGTTGTGGTAAAATATTGCGATAATAAGTTAAGGACTTTCACAGCACCGACAGGAGTTTTCATAGCTCGAATAAAAATAGGATAACAATGATACCGCTCGAAATCTGAGGGGCAATTCTTGTACTTAAAAAACGTTCAAATTCAAGTCGCAATCTCATCTCAGCGACAATCAATGTCAAGAACTTATCAAGACTGTAGGTAAATTCGAGGTATTTTTGACAGATTGAGACTCAGATTAGAATGCGAACGTTCTTAAAAAAAACAAAGTCAGAGTCAAAGCATTTATTTCAAGTAAAAGGCACAACATTTACATTAAAATAGAATTGATTCTAGTCGCCCCTTCCAAAAGATAGTTTCGTATGGAGAAGAATGGGCAAGAAAGTCCACCGTGACTCTTTTCGTTCGTTAAAAATACCGGAATTGCCCTTTTGCGCATAGATCCTGCTTTTATTCATCTGAGAATCAGCCGTCTGCAAAAAAAAAACCCAAATCGTACTTATAAATAAACGTTTAAAAGGGCCAATAGGTTAACAAAAAACAGTATTTAGTAATTAACTTTCCAAATTCATTGCCAACAACTTATTTATTCCCACCCAGACCAACAACATACTCGTAATAGAAATTCCACTCCCCTTAAATTAGAGCATCTCACCTTCCCATTCCTTAGCGGAATTAAGCGATCGTATTGCAAGCCGTAACGCAGTAATACCCGGTCTAAACCACGCGGTAATACCGGTCTAAACCGTGACCCGGAAAGGCTATAGCCGCAAAAGTAACAAAAAAGAAATCCAAAGGATTCTCGTAAATGTTCGCTATTATGGTAAGGTTGGCAAGAAAAATGTCGCCGTTATTCTCTCTCGTGTTGTATGTCCGTGTCTTTTTTCCTTGTGTGGTGATTAAATCTTTGCGGCGTTAGGTTGGTATGTTTATGGGGCTGTGGTAAAGGAAGGTGTAGATTGAGACGTGATTTCTGTTTGTAAATATCTGCCGACGTGTGAAATTGTTGACGAAATACGGCGTAGCGACTTATAACTTCAAGGTATTTGTAATATCGCGGTCAAATGCCAAAATTAAGTAAATAAACAGAGAAAGCTGTCATTTCCAAAAAAAATAATTGAAAGAATTCCGAAGACTTTCTATGGAGCCATGGCCATCAATTGGTTTTAGTTCGGTCCTACCTACTTTACTTGTATAAAAAAATATTTGCGAGTTAGCAAGGTTTTCCTAATGTACATTTAAGAATCACCACACGAATTTAAATGCACCCCGTCACCTGGTGCTAATTAACCTGTAATTATTAGCTATTTGAGTATCAGTTTCATGTAACATTAAACTCCCCAACCCACAAACTGCATAGCAAAAACGTATTCAGTGGAACTTTAATGAACGCATCGCATAACACTCAACGAATTTTCCGCAGACCGCAGCCGTAAGCGGAAAATGAAACAATCAGTGGTGAATTGAATACTAAAAGTTAGCGTTATTTCAATCAACACTTTTGTTCGGAATTGTTCTTATAATTGTCCCTGAAAGGGTTCTTGGGACTGTTAAACACGTTTCACGAAATTATCCGTCTAATATCAAAAGTTTATGTCTTTTATAAGATTAAGAATAGCCTCGTAACCAGATTTTTGATTAATAAAAACTTTTGTTCAACACTAAGAATACATGTAACAGACAATTAATAGGAAAGACATTTTCTAAAATACGCACAGAGACACGAGACAGACGACACTTAAGGTAACATAACATCGCACCTGTAAGCTCCGAAAGGTAGTGTTATTGGAAAAACCCGATTACACTTTGCCCGCCCTGGGAATCAAACCCAGTACCGACAAAAGAATGTTGCAATAAAAAGACCTTCCCAAAAACCTTTTTTCCTGCCTAAACCGTATAGGCACGAAGACG
Organism: Brachylomia viminalis; assembly: GCA_937001585.2. Classification (NCBI taxonomy): domain Eukaryota; kingdom Metazoa; phylum Arthropoda; class Insecta; order Lepidoptera; family Noctuidae; genus Brachylomia; species Brachylomia viminalis. Next base: position 2,054,395 of record OW443302.2, on the reverse strand, counting down.
AACGAGCCAAAGGACGAATGGAAAGTAGTTATCGCTGGCAATAGAAATTGGCAACACCAAAGGGACTCGTTGCTAACCTTAGAGACAACGTTGAAATGTATCGAGTGCTTGTAATTTCACAAGCATTTAAATATACCTTTTAAACGTGAACACAGACCGCCTGACACGAGAAAGATTTTACAACGATACCCTTGCACAAAGACCTAAATAGTTTTGTTCTAAATATCCAGTGTCACGACTAAAATTAGTTACGCATTTAATTACTTTGTTCAGTCAAAATAAAAGTTATTGTCAGTATGTTATGACAATTACATTGTTTTATATCTAAACTGTGGATTGTGGTGGATTACGGCCCACAACCTCTGACCGAGAGGAGGCCTGTGTCCCAGCAGTGGGAACATCACAGGCTGATTATGTAGCTAAACTAAAAATGTAACACTAACAATAGCCACAGGCTGTTTTCACAGCATTCTTTACCATAATTTTAAAACTTTAATGAATAAAAACTGAGCCAAGAGCAAGACGTAGTAACTTCAAACTTTATAAAATTAACAAAGAAAGTTTTCTTTCAACACTCATATTTTGAAGTTAAGTTTAAATATTTATACACTAAGTTGGCTAGATGTATTATTCAAGTTAGAAGTGTTTAAAAGTTCAAGTCTCACCCCGTAGTATTGAAGTGACGAAGAATTTCGACATTAAGTAGATATTGTTAAGTGTTGAAACGTCTTAGAACTTTGATGTTTTGTTTTAATTTTGACGCTTATTTATAGAGTAATAGAATTTAATGTGCAGAGTATTGAATTGGTTTTATAAAAGTTGACTGGCAAAAAGTGTTTTGTTACCACCTTGTTTAGTTGTCGCAAGCGCTATATGCTGGTGATGATGTCCTAGGTTAGATTCCCAGGTTGGGCAAAGTGTTAATGGGTTCATCTATTAGGATTTTTTGGTAGCAGCCCAGAGCCTAGATTTGTGCCCGGTTGATGGCAGCAGGCGAAATGTGGAAGTACTATAGGCACCCCTATGCCTCACCCTTCGGGTAAGATAGGCATGATGGTTGTGTTATGTTGAGGACCTCGTAGCTAATAAATAACAGCGGCACGTGTCGATCTTCAAGGGCCGAGGTCGGTCCTTGAAGGTGTAATTGCTGTATGGCGTTCCAGTAGGAGATACATTACATATCGAGACCCATGTTAAGCCGATGGTCCCGAATGTCATTTGAAGATCTTTGACAGTCGTTACGGGTAATCAGAAGTCCGAAAGTCTTTACACCCAGGGGTATAGTGGTACCCAGTAACTGGGATGTGGGGGTCCGATAGGCAGTCGTTTCAAAAAATTAATAAAAAAAAAATATTATTAAAAATAAAAATTAATTAATTAAAATTTCGTAAAATACTGGTATTCAGCTGCATCTGGTAAGACTGGAAGCCAACCCCAACATAGTTGTGAAATGGCTATGTAGCTGTATGTATGTGGCTTTGGTTATGTTATGTTCCCGAGGTGGCGGCGCGTGGTGTTCCACGCGCGCCCCTCTTAGACGGCGCGGGGGGTGTCTAACACCTCACTCCCCCGCAGACCCGAAGAGGCCCGCAGTGGCGGGACGGCACCAGTCGGGGGTTGCGGAAGGATCGTACGTTCCCGTGACCCCCGGCGTAGGTGTGAGATGGAACACCGGGGTGGTTTTTAGTCAGTAAGAGCCTGACAGACCCAGCCGCCCGCCCCAGGGCGGCGGACATGCATGAGGATTTTCTACCCCGAAAACAAAAAAAAAAATGGTTATGTTACGTTAAGTTGTCTGTTTTATTTAAATTAAATATTAAAAGGATGTCCAAATAATAATTCTGAACATACATTTAAAGAAAAAAAAAATTGCTAAGTAGGAGGACCTCCGATTTTAAAACCACACCCAGTCATTTGAGATCGCCACATTCTACAACTTAAAAAGAGCCAATAAGTTAACCCTGGACAGTTGAAAGCATAGTGCTTCAGTAATTCAGCAGGACCACCAACCGTCTGAACGCTACACCTTCAATATTCAGTGCGCTCCTGGCTGCAGTGATAAATATTCAATGCAGTACGTTTTGTGTGCCTTGCTGATGCATTTAGTCACTTTGTCTGTGAGGGAGTGAGGGTTTTAGTTCCTTTAAATCTGTTTTTGCACGATTCAGGTAAGTTTTATTCCATCTTTTAGGAATGAATGAGAATTTGATTTACCTTTTAATGTAACACTGATCGTATATAGGTACAAGCCTAATGGGGTCATTGCTATTGTAAAGTGAATCGTTATCAAAGTTTGTTTGGGTTCGGCAGTTCAGCACAATATGTCTTTTTTGTCCATACATAATATGGAGAGCTGAATCCAATTGAATTCTGATACTGTATAACATAAAATATGTAACGCAAGGTAAGTAGAATTGGATTGCATATGATTTATTTTGCATACCATTACAAACACGTACACATGGTATGGTTAAAAGATAAAAAATCTAGTTATCTTTGTTATATAGAAAAAAATAACCGTTAAAGCTATACGCGAAAATTATGGCTTTCTCCAATATAATAAAATGGATAAACGAGATAGGTACTAACAGGCTCAAATATCGCTAGCATCTCAGCCTACTTAGCTGCCTACAGTATCCAATAACCTAAAGATTACCCCAATGACTTGCGCCTAAAAATGAGAATCAATCATGGTTATAACTTTTAGTAAAAACGCCTAGAAGGAGCACCTATTATATAATTTAACAACTTATTTTTATGTACCTACATGCTAAGAAAATAAAGACCTATTCTATTCACCATTTTATACGCGCGGTCCCGAAAATAAAACACACATATTATTATAACCTATGACCATGTTCCTATTTTTTTTTTCCTATGTAGTGTCATCAATTTTGTCAGTTAGATTACTATGAGTGGCACATGGCTGGATTGAAATGAAGACTGGTTCGACTTGGGACTCGAATCTAGAACAAGCAGTCACACGTGTAAACAAAGCAATATAATCTATTTGTCCTCAATCAGCATGTGCTTACACTCGCTATCAAACATACAAGTACATTAAGTTACAGCACTGACGGACAAACTGTGCCATAACATGGCACAGTTATACCGCCAAAACTGCGGTATATTATACCGGCATTAGTTCATGGGGCTTCACTCATTCATGCTCCATCTAGCCAATATTACTCTAAGGACCATAATAATATTATGTTTTTCCCGACATCTTATCCTTCAATATCGTTACTGGGGGTGTAAATAGGGTTATAAAATATAGCCATTACCATTTATCAGACGATAATTATTGTCCAAGTCTGGGGTTGAAAGGGAGGTTATGAATTTAGCATGAGCAAACGATGTGGGATGGCTGCTGCGCGGTTCGGCCGCCATTACTATGAATTTGGAAGTACCTGATCCTAAATTGGGAGCTGTAAGATTTAACTGTGGTCTGTAAAGCTGGGCCCATCGTTAGTCACGTTTGGAATGTTAGGGCGTAACTTTACGATATGCCTTGCAGTGTAACAGTAAGATGTACCGGAATTCCGGTTTGAGATATTGTTTATGTACGATGCGAAATTGGGTCTTCAAATAATGTGTTCTAGTAGCATGGTTATCTTTAGTTTGGCTGCATAGCTGATTAAAAATTACTTTCACGCGGTCATAATTTCAGCACCAATGACGGGGCACGCTAGGGCTGCCAGCGAGGATTGCGGGAAAGTCCGAAAGGGTTACCGTGGTCCCTGGCACAGGCAACTGAAGGAACACGGGTGGGTTTTAGTTAGTAAGAGTCTGACACGCCCTCCCGCTCCACCCAGAGCGGGAGAAGTTATTTGATGATTTCCCAAACTAAAAAAAAAAAACAGGTATGCTTAGGTACGTCTACGTGGATAAAAACCCTGTGGATTCTGTCAAATAAAAACTCATATCAGCAATTCTAGTGTTCGTAGTCATTCACTGTTAAAGCTATTCCCACTACGAATACATCCACACTTCACATCTACCTAGCCTTTTCCCAACTATGTAATGGTCGGCTGCCAATCTAACCAGATGTAGCTGAATACCAGTACCAGAGCGACTGCCTATCTGACCTCCACAACCCAGTTACTGGGTAATACGATACCCCTCGGTAAGACTGGTTGTCAGATTTTCGGGCTTCTGACGACCCGTAACGACTGTCAGCGTTCCACAAATGACAGCCGGGACCATCGGTCTAACGTGCTTTCCGAGGCACGGAGTGGTCTTCGTATGTAAAAATGGTCACCCATCCATGGACCAACCGCGGCAAGTGAAGCTTAATCTGATCGATCGACCCGTGCGGCCGTTATAACTTAGCTAAAAACCCCTCTTACTACGAATACATCCGGGAAATTGGTTTGATATTGATATTAAGAATTAGTTAAATTTGAACTCCGGTTCTCGACAGCATAGGGAAACAAAGTGAGTTGTTAAATCAATACGTAACTCGTATATATTTGGGAACAGAGCAAGATCTTCTACATGGAAATATACAGTACATATAGGCAATGTGTAGGTATATAAACGCTCCAATGATATATTTGAACACGGTCTTTTGTTGGGAAGTGTATCAAAAAGTTGTATCTCATATATTGTTTTTAGCGGCAGTATTCATTACTCGGCGGCCTTGAAACTTTATTTCGTTCTTTCTTGGCCTTTTCCTGCAATACTTTGCTTTTATTAGCCATATTTCTTTAAACAACATTTTGAGTACATTTTTGAATAAAAGAACCTTTTGGAGAAAGTTCTCAATGGAAAATTGTAGTACAAATGTTTTGTTCTTTTTCTCTTCTTCATTTTAACGCTTGGTTTGTGTTTTTGTGAAGATAAGATTTATTTGAAAACTGTTTACTGAATTAAAAGGTATTTTCTTGATGTATGTGTGATTTATGACAATACTCATCACATTATCACATGCATCGAGTATTTCGGAACATCGCCAAGCGGTTTGTTGACTCTTCACGTGACCAGATGCTAAAGGATCAGCATTAACGAATGTTTGGATGCCCAATGAGCTCTTCCCATTTTTTACTTGTACTTAGGTAATATATTTTTAATATATTTTAGTGTTAGCTTGTATAATGTATTTTTGTTAATATCGATATTATATACTAGCATCTGCCTGTGACTTCGTTTGCGTGAAAGTCGTAAGGCACCTCAATATACTAAAATAACAGCCACATTTTTATAAAAATCCCCTGTTTACGGCGTTTTTAACTTTGGTCTCAGCAGCCAAAATATAGGTACAGAGAGTCAGGACGCGGGAGCAAGCAACATTACAATTGTCCACTCGCAGCCTTCAGTAGCAATTTCCCATAGCTTGCGAAGTTTTTCGTTTTTAGTCAATGAATGAACACCGATGCTTGGGGGAGACCTATGTCCAGCAGTGGACGTCTTTCGTCTGAAATAATGATGATGATGAATGCACGCCTGCATTCCTTCCTGCGTATACTAGCTAATGGCACAACACTGGTTCATTGACTAAAGCATTCTTACAGATTATTTCTGAAGAACGGTTTTCATTAAAATAATATAACAGTAGATTGTAACTAACCCTAGATATTTATTTTTATTATATATAACAACACAAAGAAGTTAAATCTGTAACTGTCCGCAATATTCTAACCTTTTGGCTCGTCTCTTTACAATTTGTGGTAAAATAGGGAAGAATACGAACATGATGCACTATTGATCCTCCCCCATAGCAAATAGCGTAATAATTTATAGCCTACATACTGATCAGGCTCATAGGAAACATTTATGCAAAATTTTATCATAACAAAATCTATCCGTTAGTTTTTGAGTGACAAATACAAAAATAAATATTTGCGGATTTAGAATCCTTCCCATATATCGCAAAAATAGATTTATTACTCATTACTCACAAAAGTTTATTTTAATATTTTAGAAAAACAAACTGTTGTTCATCTTTCTAATATTGCAATTTATACCCAGTTTGAATATTACTGTTGGAGATTTGCACAGACTTGCATAATCAATCTGTCAGTATCTAGCTGTCAACCATCGAGCCGGTTAGCTATCCGAGAGGGACGTCAATCTGTTACGAGATGCAAGAGATGTCTGAGGAATATTTGCATGTTCAATTAGCATATCTGGCAATCAGGAATATTGTTCACAGCTTCATTTATTTTAAATAAATTAGAAACATGGAAGCCCTGCTCTAATATACAAGGAAGATACAGGCTCAACTCATAACCAATACAAAACAGTAACGCCATTATGAAACCAAATCGATTTCGATACATAAAATTACCATTATTGTTCCACTCACCGAGCTTCAAGTAGTCAAAATAAATCTAAATACATTTCCCATCCGAAAACAATATTTATTATTTCGTACAAAATTATATCCTCGCATTGTATTGTGAAGTTTTCAAGAGATTATCGTCTAAAAGGGGCCAGCACTCTAGGTAAAGGCAACGAAAAAAAAAAGAAAAAAAAACATACGGTTTTATTTTTTATTTCTGAAAAGAACAAAAGCCGAGCGAAGCCTAAATGATCCTCAGCAAAGTATGAAGTATTGCAAGTATTTAACCGCGCCCGGGGACAAATAAATTTTCAAAGTAACCCTGGGAAAGTACTTGAAGAACTGGACGCGGTTTATTTGGCCTCCACAGTATGGATGTGCTTATACGCACGTAAGGGTGTATGTAATGGGGGTGTATTTGTGTCTGTGTTCGCTCAAGTTAAGTCATTTATTTATTTTACGTGCGTCGGTCATTAAAGATGTTTGTAGTAGGTACCTGAAGTAGGTTGTGAATGAACTTCTAAGGGCTTTGTTCTTTAATAACAAACATTAGGGTTATCTAAAGGTTATGATGTGCGAATAATGAAGATTAAGCTAACTGTTCGCAGTTATGATAAATGAAGACTAAAATAACAGTTCGCAGTAATGATAAATGATATTTGTAAACCAACTGTTGACATTTTTGTGATCATTTTTGTGCAAAACAAAGAAAGTCTGAATGTCGGCGACATTTCCCCACAACAGAATACCGTACGACATTCATTATCAGACAACGACATTACTCTAAGAAATTAGCTGAAGTACACTAAACGGGCTGTTACATTTTAAACAACCACAATGAAAGTCGTAACTGGCCTAAACCCGAAGTGGTTAGAAAAAACGTACTATAATAAAGTCGTCGTATAGTATAAAAATGTCAATGTACTTGGTTATTTTGCTACTTTAATGATACGATTTTAAAATCATGCCCAATAAACGGAGATTTTTTGTTTCAGTTGACTAAAGGGATTTGTGCTATTGAAAACCATTAAATGCTATTTATGTTGTGTGTGTGTAGTGGAGAATCTACCTGCAGGATCACCTAAGTGGTAAAGTTGAAATGGCATATGCCTGTAACATCATCCGCCCTTCAAACTGAAACTCACCGTTATACGGCAAAATCCTTCACAAGGAGTTCTGGTCTAATGCTACTGAGAAATGCTTTCTCGCACATGGTTGCCTGAACGGTGTTATTCGCGTGAGGTTCAAATTCGTGGAAACCACGCTTTGTATTCCTGCCACAATTTGAGCATATAGCATCACTTCCTATTTTGGAGACTAAATAATTAACACTAGGCTCTTATCATTATTATTATAAGCCTGTAATTATAATAAGGTTTATTTTTTATTAGTATGTATGTTTTTATTTTTGTATGTATGTAAGTATAATATAGTCTCATATTATTTTATTACGTCAGTTGTTTTTGATGTTATGTATTTTATTTTCACTTTTATTACTCTTACACACGCTGTCTACATCTCAATCTATTTTCCTATCACAGGTATGCTGGAAGAGATGTCTTTGGAAATAAGCATCACCTTTGTACCTATTTTCTGTTATTTTCTTCTTGTCACATATGTGTGTACATGAACAGTTAAATAAATAAATAAATAATGTGGTATGTTAGTTAGAGTGCATTAAAATAACCTGTGCATGTGACGATACTAAGCCTGATGTGTGAGTTGCAAACAGCCAGTCTATTCTGTAAAAATTAGGAAATCAGACTAACTTACCTTAAGTGACGTCTGATGGTAATTTTATGAACGGCTCATCCTGAAAACAATTATAAACAGTAGTATTCGTCTGCAACGAACTCGTCCGCGTAGATATTTAGAATTCTAATAAAAAAATAAATTTGAATGCAGCTAATAGCATTAGCCGTCAGCGGTGACATCTGTCAAATCTTTTTCTTTAGAGCCACAACACTTCATCAGTGTATCATTGTTAATTAATTGCCATTATGCGTTATTTAATGGGTGGGTGATAGTTGGTATCAGACCGGGAGGGAACCAATTGTTTTCAGGATGAGCCGTTCATAAAATTACCATCAGACGTCACTTAAGGTAAGTTAGTCTGATTTCCTAATTTTATTACACGGCTCATCCTGAAAACAATTATAAACAGTAGATGTTCAGAGACAACTAATGGCAATAATTATCTAAAATTGTGTATGAATAAGAAAATCATGAAAAATTCAATTGTACTTTACAGTTCTTTATATTTTTACCACTAGTAAAACCAGAAGCAAAACATACAATAACATAGACCATTCAGGTGCTATATGTTTATGTTCTTCCAATCAAACATAATAATAATGTGACCTTCAGGTCAGATCAGGTGTTAGCAATTATTAGTAAATCTTAAAACATAGAATGTTCTTAAAATTAAAGCTTTTAATAATTGGATGTTGCCTACTAGTTAGTAGTAACTTTTAAAACTAAGTTTATAATAATGAATACCCTTTGGGCACTACATACATAGGAACTACTTGAAACTTCTTCAAATCCAAAACTGATTATTTGTAATAATTTGTATTTCTAAATTAAAAATCACAGTTAAAACTAAATTAATCTTTATCATTGACAAATTAATTATCACAAACTGCTTGTTTGCAAAATATGTACCTACAACAGAAAATGTATTAAAGGTCTGGCTTTATTACATTCTTTGCAGTATTTTGTTAGCACTTAATCTAGGATAGTATTGGCAAAAACAAGGTCAGTTCTGTCATTTACAATGGGTAAATTATAATGTTTGGCAAAGATAGCTGATCTATCGGTCTAGCCAGCAGTCTTCTTAATAATTTCAATAGACACACCTGCAGTTTTGACCTTTGAAGTAGACGCATGTCTGGTACTGTGTGAACTAAAAATACTGGTATCAATACCACTCTCAGTGAGGACTTCCTTGATCCAACGGCTTATTGTATTGGATGTAGCTTTATTAAAAGGTTTTTTAGTAGTGATTACCAGGTAAGGTATATCTCCCCGAGCTTCCTTAGTACTTTGCATGTATAATTTTAAAGTTTTTGCTGGGCACACTGTGTGGTTTTCAAAGTATGGTAAGCGCAAAGTGGTGTTTGTTTTAGTTTTGATAGATGTTTTTAGAACATCAGATATATTAATGACAACACAGTCAGCTGTAAAATGTATGTCTTTCATTTTAATTGATGCCAATGTCTGAACTCTGTAGGCAGTACACAGAGCTAATAAAGTAACTAGCTTTTTTGAAAGTTCTTTAAGATTTAAAACAACTGGCATTTTACCTAGGAAATCTAGTACTACTGCAGGGTCCCACATTTCTGTATACCTAGGGAGAGAGGGTCTTTGTCTAAATGCTCCCTTTAACAACCGCTTTATATTCTCGTTCTTCCCAATTTCAGAGGTTATTAGCAGGGACAGCGCTGAGCGATGTGTATTTAATGTCAAGTAGTTACTTCCCATATTAAATGCTTCTGACAAGAAGCCTATAATTTGCGGTATAGAGGCTTTGTAAATATCAATATTATTACTATGGCAGTGTGCCCACCACTTTTTATATGAGCAATCATATTGTTTTTGAGTACTTTGAGCTAAGGATCCAATCATTATTTCCAAGGAAGCTTGAGGTATATGTCTTAGCTGAAATGCCGTCCGGAGAAGTGTCCTGCAGCCAGGGTAAGGTGGGAGCTCAGACGGTGTTGTTTGCTAAAAGGAGATGAGAGCAAATCATTGTTAGCATTAAATATGATTGGTTTTGATACAGTCAATATTTTAACTAAGGGGAACCATGGCTGCGCTGGCCACCAAGGGAACACAAGGATTCCTTCAGCTTGGTCATGTCTTATTTTTTCGAAACATTTAGTAATTAATGAGAATGGGGGAAAAGCATAAAAGAAAAATTTGCTCCAGTCTAATGTGAATGCATCTATATCAAAGGCCATTGGGTCTCTTTTCCAAGAGATATATTTTAAACATTTTGCATTTATTCTGGTGGCAAATTAATCTATTTCGGGTGTTCTGAAATGGTGGGCAATTCTTGTAAATGCATAGTCTGCTAAGGACCATTCTGTATCATGATTTAAATTCCTAGATTCCCTATCAGCCTCTGTGTTTTCTTTGGACTTGATATAGGAAGCTGTAACCCATATGTGTCTATCTTCACACCATTGCCATAATTCCTGAGTAATGGTATTTAGATGTATAAATTGTATGCTACCCATTTTATTAATACAGGAAATGGCTGTGGTATTGTCTATCCTTAGCAAAATATGACAATTTTCCATATTCTTAGCAAAGGATCTTAGGCCAAAGTAAGCTGCTTTCAGTTCTAAGTAATTAATATGTTCCTTTTTCTCAGTTGTATTCCAATGTCCCCCTATCGATTCTCCTAGACAATGAGCCCCCCAACCAGTATGTGATGCATCTGTGAAGATTTCTAACTTAGTTTTTTGTAAAGCAAATGACTTTTTGGACATAGGGATGTTAGACAACCACCATTTTAGTTCTGAAATAATATTATCAGTTATATTCATAAAGCTTTCAAAATTTTCATTTGATGACTGTTAGCTATACATTGAATGTCATCTAAGTAAATTACCGTTACATATCCTAAGTTCCTTATATATGACATCACAGGTTTTAATATTTTTGTAACACTGGGTACTGTACTCAAACCATATGGAAGTGCTGTAAATTCATACAACTTTTTAAATTTAAATCTAAGGCATTTCCTGTCTTGTACAGCAACTGGAACTAATAGGTAAGATTCTTTTAAATCAATGGTTGTCATGAAGCAATTTCTATGTACCAACCTAGTAGAGGTACGTAAGTCTTCCATCTTAAAATGAGATGTGGAGACAAAATTATTCAAGGATTTTAGATTTAAAATGAACCTAAATTTACCATTAGGCTTTGGTACTAAAAATATGTTTGAGAGGTATTGGCCCTCTTCAGGTTGACAAGGAGTTATTGCACCTAATTTTAATAAATCATTAAGTGACCTCTGTATGTTAAATTCCTCAGTTTGAGAAAAACATTTGATGGTTTTCTGGTTTGAACAGGTACAGATGTTAATGGTATGTGGTAGCCTTGGATCTAATCAAGAACCGTCACATCATTTGTAATAATCTGCCAACAACTTAAGTATCTAGCTAGATAACCAGCATGTGTTACCTGTTGTGAAGTTAGCGCCGTTGGCGAGCACGCTGGTAGTCCCTCTCGGGGCGGTTCACAGGTGCATGTTTCAATATCTTTTTGGGTGGCTGATATTGGTTCGTCTTCTTTGTTTGAGTCTGTGCTTGTGGACGCTTCTGCCCCCCACACATTGTGTTCTTCTGTTGTGAGTTCTGGCGTGAGGGGACAGTCCAGTTTCCCGAACGATTGAACATTGGAGGATTGGGTTTTCTTAATTGCAAACCAGATCTTTCAATTTCTTTAGTATTGTTAATCTTTTCGGCCAAGTTTTCACCAAATAGGTATTGATTCCTTGGTAATGTTTCAGCCATCTTTGTAAAGGACTTATCCAAGAGAGGTGTCAGTAATTGTTTTCTGGTATTAGTTTCTTTGTAATGAATTGATGCTAAAAGTTTTGCACCATCGCTTATCATTTTCAAGGCATCAGGTACCTCCTGACCTGCTAATACCTTGGTCATTCCCTGACCCAAACAGGTAAGGGCTATGCCCAGTTGCTGTTGCTTGGCTCTTAGCATATTGTCCCGGTTGCGGGCTGATTCAGTTAAGGCCACCCTGACTTCAGCATTAAGCTCTGGTGCATCCAGGAGTGGGCAGTTCTGCGGCACTTTGTATTCATTTAAAATGTTTTTAACTTCCTCGCTATCGTTGAGTAAGATGGTTTCCCATCGTGAGGCTATTAAATAATTTATATTCGGACCATACCTGTCTTCTTTAGGCTTTTCACTTCCTAATGCAACTAGCAAGGCTTGTGGAATTTCATCCGAGTTTGGGATTTGTTCCAGGTTTGAGCTATTGTCTGGGTTTGGGGTATTGTCCGTGTATAGGGTATTTTCCGGGTTTGGGGTATTGTCCAGGTTTGGACTTTCATCCGGGGTTGTGGTTTCTATATTAAAATTTTCTTCTTCAGTAGCCACATCTGAAATATGTACTTACTGTTAACTTCTTGTAACTCCAATATACTTACAGTATATCAGAGATTTGGTCTGGGTGTGATGTGCTCTACCTTCATGTGTCTCGCACAATCTAGTAGAACATTTATCAGAATTGATATCTCGTATCAAAAGCTGATCTTCGTGCGGAAGTATCTCGTACTAGCACGGATGGCGGTCAGGCTCGCCCTAGTCAGACATGGATTCGTAAGTACGAAGTAACCATCTAGAATCTCGTTCCGTGGTTTTGTCTGGACAGTAAATGCATGAGTTATGCAGTTTTCCATTACCTAGAAAGAAGATGTGAGTACTTACCCACGTTTTCTTTTCTTCGCCGTTTCGTTTCAAAACCATCATGGCGGTTACGGCGCCGGCGTCGGCGAGACAATTTTCTCAAGTTTTTCTTCATTCTTGCAATCTCTTTGTGTAAATCATCGTCCGAGTCAGAACTAGACATATTTCCGTTTTAGTTATTTTAATTGCTTATAAAATTACTAGAAATATGGAATTTATAGTTAACATACACAATTCTACGCGTTGTCGCGAGCGCGCGAAGTCGAAAAGTGATTTGACAGATGTCACCGCTGACGGCTAATGCTATTAGCTGCATTCAAATTTATTTTTTTATTAGAATTCTAAATATCTACGCGGACGAGTTCGTTGCAGACGAATACTACTGTTTATAATTGTTTTCAGGATGAGCCGTGTAATAAAATAACCTGTTCATGTGACGATACTAAGCCTGTTATGTGAGTCGCAAATAACTAGTCTATTCTGTAAAAATACACTGTGGATACTAAGCCTGTTATGTGAGTCGCAAACAGCTCGTCTATTCTGTAAAAATAACCTGTGCATGTGACGATACTAAGCCTGTTGTGTGAGTCAGAAACAGCGAGTCTACTTGAAAACAAAGGTGAAGTGAGCTTAAATTGAGATGTTATTTATCTGATGCTAGAGATTGACACTATTGACAGCTTACTTCAAGGTTACTTCACCTAAGTTTTGACGGTGAGTTTTTTTATAAAACACTGTCACTGTTCCCCGCTCCCAAACTGACTGTCAACCTGATATTCTCACCACAACATGGACTATTTTCGTCTAGCTTACTTGCCAACATGACGAAACTGTACATATCGGTAACAGCATGAGCCTGACTTTCAGGCCTTTTTTTTTTTTTTTTTTTTGTTTCCGGGGTGGAAAATCCTCATGGATGTCCGCCACCCTGGGGCGGACGGCGGGGTCTGTCAGACTCTTACTGACTAAAAACCACCCCGGTGTTCCATCTCACACCTACGCCGGGGGTCGCGGGAACGTACGATCCTTCCGCAACCCCCGACTGGTGCCGGCACTTCGGGTCTGGGGGGGAGTGAGGTGTTTGACTCCCCCCGTGACGTCTAAAAGGGGCGCGCGTGGAACACTACGCGCCGCCACCTCGGGTCCTAGTGTGTGTGCTATTTTACAATTTTATTTTTTTATATGTTTCATTACTTTGGTTTCTACTTTCATTTTCGGGACCACCATCAAATGTTTTCCCGCACTCCCATAAAAGATCATTGAATGTTTCATCCAAAACTGTCGTAAACCATCAATTTACAGCATAAATCGCGAAACCGCATCTAAACCACGTCGCCCCCGTAAACAAGGAAACGAATTAACCCTCCCCTACTTACAAAGATTATTTACAGATTACCTTTATTACTTATACCGCTATACTATAACTCATCACTGTTGCAAACTGCGGAGGTAAGAAACTTCATTCGTGCTTAAGATACTGCTTAAGAATGTCAAGAAGTATTGCCAGTATTAAAAATTCCATTTTCGTGTGGCAATATTTTTATTACTGGCACTGGCACTTCCACCCGGTTTTAATTTCCAACTGATACAATATTCTAGAGGCCAGTCACCGTAGGCACTAAAGTCGCGTTAGGTCGCAAAAAATTGCAGTGTACAGATTTTTTGGGATGTCGTTAGGTTAGATATCAATAGTGTTAAACCAAATTTGCAGCTTCGAAAGACCTGTGGTAACTGCGTGGATTGAGAATTTTAAATCTTCCTTCAGTTTTTGACTTATAACTTCAAAAAAGTGCATTCTACGGACAGGTCACTCATTAATATCAGTCATTAGTACATTTTTAAAGTATACAAAATTTTCTACAATTTGAGCGCAGCCGTAGCTCTGTTTTCTTATAGAACCTCAGATACAGCACTTTAAACATTGGCCATTTTCTGAACCTGCAAACTTGGTATAACACTATCGGTATAATTTATATCCTAAACACATCTCAAAAAATCTATAAAGAGCATTTTTGCGACCTACGATGTTTTAAATGATTGAACTATCTACGCTAGTTCACGATTTCAAATATTCAGTTTTACATAAAATGGTTTGTTTCATATTTAAGTTTTTCGTTAATATTTCAAAAACAATCTGAGTGAGCGAAAACAAAAGATTTAAGCAAGTATTTTAGGTAGCGATTATTGAATATAAACCTACTACCAAATTCTTAAAGAATCACCACGTACTCTTTCAGGAATCCTTAGCTACCGCCATCTTAAAAAAACAATTTCAAATTCACAACAAACAAGACTATTCAGTATCACAACATGCGCTGCTCCATACAAAAACGGCGGTAGCATGTACCGGTGCGTTTCATTTCGCAAGATGAGCGTCTGGCGGGACAAAGGCGAGACTCTGTACTTTGTATATACCTGTAGTATATACCTACGTACTAATCACGTCCACGAACCAATGTCTTACCACGGAATTAATAAGTACAGAAGGCCGACTTCATACAACGAGCAAACTAAGCTAAGCCGCGCACACACATGCAAGCATACGTAAAGTAAATACACGGCTGGTGATATGGAACACCGAGTCTTAAATAATGTTCGGCTCGTCTGTGTATTAGAATAAATACGGTTTATACACCTAATCAAAATCCTATATCTATCTAAATACTTATAATATATAATCATAATAAAGATAAAGTTGAAGAGTTTGTTTTTTTTGTTTGTTTGTTTGAACGCACTAATCTCTGGAACTGCCAGTCGGATTTGAAAAATTATTATTGTATGTGATAGCCCAATTCTTGAGAAAGGCCATAAGCTACTTAACTTTACGTGGGAACCCTTATGAGCTGAGCAAAAACTAAAAAAATGTCAGAAAGAACGCTAAGTGAAAACGAAATAACAGCGCGGGCAGGCGGGGTGGGTCGGAGGAACAAGAAATTTCACGCGGACGAAGTCGCAGGGTGGAATTTCACTATAAGAACAAAATTAAACTGTCAAGACCTAAAATTCTTTCTTTTAACTGTTTCATAATACGATTTAATTATTCCCACACTTTGTGTAAGACTCTGTCCGTCTCATTAAAATACGAGTTCTATCTTTAGTCCAGTTTTTGTACTTCGAACCTTATTCCAGTTTTTGTATATAGAACTTTAACTTTTTCGAAATAAAAAACGAAATTTTAAGATAGCTTGATGGTTTCAACTTAAATCCAAAGATAAACCATGTTTTGTAATAACACCATACGTACAGTCAGTGATCAACGTTTCTTGACCCCCGTAGAGTAATAATTAATTTAGATCTTAGTGCACTTGTAATTAAGCACCTTTTCATTTTGTATGATTGGCCGTCGGCCGCTCGTCTCCGCGCTCGCTGGTGCAAAGTTTCGGAATACCTGTTCCATGATATTCTAATAGCGTGATTGTGCGATACTGAACTCTATGGGATAAAATTAGGTTCTAAAGTTTGATGGTATTGTATTGAGCATCGCAAGCCTTTTTTTTTTTTTTTTGTTTCCGGGGTGGAAAATCCTCATGGATGTCCGCCGCCCTGGGGCGGGTGGCGGGGTCTGTCAGACTCTTACTGACTAAAAACCACCCCGGTGTTCCATCTCACACCTACGCCGGGGGTCGCGGGAACGTGCGATCCTTCCGCAACCCCCGACTGGTGCCGGCCCGCCTCCGCGGGCCTCTTCGGGTCTGGGGGGGGAGTGAGGTGTTTGACTTCCCCCGCGACGTCTAAGAGGGGCGCGCGTGGAACACTACTTGCCGCCACCTCGGGTCCTGGTCTGTGGGGGGCGACGCCCAACCTACCCATTCAGGGGCCCTGGACCCATTTAGGGGGGCTGGAAGAGGGCGCGTTGTCCGCCCTGCACCGAGCATCGCAAGCCTTGATCAACAATACCAACTAGATTAACGGGTCACGTACAAAATCAAAGCTAAATGTTGTCCGGTGAAAACGTTTAAAAAAGTTCAACCTTATTACAACCATGGCACCTAGTAATAAAGACGTGTTTATATCGGCTGTGTTTCAAGCGAACTAAACAAAATAAGAGCTCACGTCTCAAGTGCGCTGGTATTGACCGAGACGTATTTCTTGCGCCGCGCCGACCCGATGTCTAGTCGGTATTGTTGATCGAACATCGCAAGTAATAACTAATTTCAAATACAAAATTTAAGTTTATTGGTCTAGTGATCAATGTATTGAGAATAGGCCGAGTATACTGCAGCCTGAAGTTCGGAATCAAGTATACGCATTGATTTGTTCATTGTGTTTTTTCATCATGACCTTTTTTTAAAGAACAACGTTGGCAAGGGTGTTTAAATAGACTTACTTGCATGCTTGGAAGTTATATATTTATGAAACATTGATTTGTGAAATGTTTTTAGTTTTTTAGGTAGTGATAATCAACATATTATTATTTAAATAGAAAATAGATTTCCATTTATAATAGAAAGAAAAAAAGAAATAAATATAATATCATACAAATATAAATATAAAGTAAAAATAACAAAGAGATCTCTAATCACGAGCACAAAACAGAAATCGTCGACAGCTGCACGTCATGACTGTGACAAGAAGGCTTCCACTCAGCATGATGCTGTGCTATGGGGGACCCACAGCACAGCGCTGATTTTCAGTGGTTACCCGAAAAGGACGTACGGAAACCAAGTCAGGTTACACAGGACACAGGACAGGTCAGGTCAGGTCACATTATCATCACCACAGAAACTGCATTTTTTTTTTGGTTAATCACTACTTAATTCAAATATTCACTTACTTATTTTAGCAAATACAGTTTTACATACCTATTTCAGATACAAGCGGTTTGCATACCGCACATACACCATGTTGCAACACTAAAGCCACGGATACATTACTATGTCGTGTTGTGTCATGACGCAGGCTGCACCAATAAAACTAATCTGTTCAGAACTACGTTAAGTCTCAAGGAGTTTTGATTGGCTAACACTGCGTCAGTAGGCGTCACGACACGACACAACACAGTAATGTGAATCCGGCTTAATTGTTTCGTCTCAAATGTTCTCATGTTCGTGACACGATCTCAGCCAAATTGTCCTTAATTCGCATTTCGGTTGGCTCTCAATTTAAATCATTTGAGGTGATATGTTTTCTATGGGACTAAAGTAGGGACTTTTTGCCCAGTCAATTACTCTTACACTTTCTCGAGCTGCAAATTTCCTGTCGTTTTTTATTCATAATCTGACAGTATTTCTAAAACAAAAAACGAAACCTAACTAACATTTTTGAGAGCGTAAAGATGTATAAATTACTAAATTTTTATTGAGTTTGTGTATATGAGTTTTTAAATGTTTGTAAACGCACCCACGAATCAGGAGGAATTCCTAGTGTGGGGCAACGTTTTTAAAAAAAAAAAAAAAAAATTAAGTAACTTTTAAAGTTAAATTTTAAAACACTTAGGTACTTACCTACCGCTGCATTAAGTCTAATTTTTTTTCTGTTTTGTATAATCACTTGGTTGCGACAACTGCTTTGGTAATAAAATAACGAAATATTAAACAAAGGGCCCAAAGCCTTTTTTTTTTTTTTTTTTTTTTGAGGATGGGAAATCATCAAATGACTCCTCCCGCTCTGGGTGGAGCGGAAGGGAGTGTCAGACTCTTACTGACTAAAACCCACCCGTGTTCCTTCCTTGGCCCTTTATGTTCCGGGTCAGCGGTACCCCTTTTGGATGATCCCGCTTTCCCGGCAGGCTTGGGCCCTAGTGGACCCCCTCTATGATGCTGACATCTCTTTGAGGCGCGCGTAGAACACGTACGCGCCGTCCAGCACGGGCCTGGTCCTGATCGGACGGTGAGCTACCCATTACTCACCGCCCGCAGGCCCGCGCCTACGGTGGCCGGGAGTCGTCACGCGGCTCCCGACGCCCGGAGCGTCCACCGCGGCGGCTTGGACGGGAGACTCTCTCCCTCTCCCGTCCCGCCACCTCCTTCGCTAGCATGACTGCTTCGCAGAAGGAGGCGACTGCCTCCCACTCCCCCTCGCCCCGGACCATGGCTTGAACCAAGGCCGGGCGTGAGAGATCGCCGTCGCTGCCGATCGCCTCTACGAGGACACGGCGGTGCTCCGCCCATGCAGGGGCCCAAAGCCTTACAGTCACTTTTTGTGATAATTTATACACATTAGACAGATAACTATATTGTCACTGACGCGCGGTAATTTTTTAATCAATATAAGATCTTTGGCAAGTTTTACTAGACGTGTTGCTTATTAATACTCTTTAAGCTTTCAACCTTAACGACACCCTGATAATCATTAAAATCACTTAGCAACATGATTGACCGAAATGCAAGGAGTATTCCAAATTCGCAATACGGTTCAAATTGGGTAAAACTAAAGGGGGTTAGGTAACGTTGATCACATACTGTACCATATCAACAGTCGCATACTGTATGGCAATCTCAAACTATGTCAAACAAATGCCAGTCGCAAGTGCACCTGCACTCGCTGTACGTAGACGCGTGTCTACGTGCGTTTTCACTTGTTGTACGGAGCCCACCTTCTGTACCTATCTAGTTTGTGGTCCACGTAGATTATAGGATTGTTAGTTCATATTGTATGGTCTTGGCTATGAATAGGTCAATTGGTTCTAGTAATATTAGTGTAAGAAATGTTGATCTATTCATCATAGTCTAAAGGAGGTCTTGTAGGAGGTTGAGGATACAGATCAAAGGATTTATTTATAAACCACTCTCTTTTGATCTAGAAATAGATGTAGGTAATCAAAAACATAACTGTTTTGAAATAAAATATCTGTTCGAAGAACATAATTTCTTGAAGTTCTGAAAAGATAAGAATAGATCACAATCATATTCAAAGCTCTCTTAAAGATGATGGTTTTAATTTTCATATTGATTTTGATTTTTTTGTTTACCGGTGTTATTTTGAACCCAGAGGCTGTATACAGTTAAGTGGTACTGGCATTAATTCCGCCAGTACCTACCACTTAACTGTATCATCATCTGTCTAGCCTTTCCCCAACAAAGTCAAAGTCAAATCATTTATTTCAATTAGGCACTTAGAAGGCACTTTTAATCGTTAACATTTACATTAAAAATAATTGCTTCTAGTCGCCCTTCCAAAGGGTAGTTTCATAAGGAGAAGAACGGGCAAGAAACTCCACCGATACTCTTTTAAAATGTTTTACATTATTGTCATGATTTCCAAATATTATTAAGATTTGTAGGGATTTTAAATAGTAAATATAAAATTGAAAGTATGTGATTTGACTGAAATGATTTTGTATCAGTGTAGTCATGATGTTTAAAAGTTTCTCATTTGATAGTTACCGAAAAAGTACTGGTTTTTATAAGAAAACGGAATGGAAATATCATGTTTGGGGCAGCGCCTAATTTTCTAAGTTAGTTCTCTTCGAGCTTCGAAATCAAACAGTTGTCTTCAAGAAGTCTATAAACATTTTTTTTTTATAAAGTTAACTATTTACACTAGGAGGTGATGTAGACACAGTTTTAAATGACTTGACTTTTTTAAAAGAAAATTTATTTTCCATTGGCCTAGACCTTAACCTTTCAAAATGTGAAATTTATCTTCCCCAAACCACTGACAGAGAGACTACCATAGCAAAATTTAATACAATAGCACCAAATATCAAAATTACGGAAAGAAACTCTCTTTACCTCCGAGGGTCCCCAATTTTTGACGAATCCTTTCCAACTTTCATTGAAAAGAAAATACAAAATTTAAATGATGTCTCGGAAAGACTTTTCTTTATTAACATTCATTCGGCTTTTACACTCATTCGATACTGTTGTTTTGGACCAAAATTTACATATAGCCTTCGCTCCTCGCATCTATGGAAGCATCCACAACTTTTAGAAAAAGTAGACCAAATTATTAGAAACACACTAACTTCGATCCTAAATGTGGCCCTGGCCGACCGAGCGTGGCAGCAAGCCACACTTCCCATTCGTCTGGGTGGTCTCGGCGTCCGAAAAATTTCAAGTATAGGTTTACCGGCCTTCCTCTCCTCGGTCCACAGTACCGATAAATTAACCAGGAACATATTATCTTCATCACTGGTCGATTTTGAGGTACCATTTTTGACCGATGCGTTGAACGCTTGGAAAATGGCTTGTCCCAATATGGATTTGCCGGAAAACCCGTCCTCCCAGAGACAGTGGGACGTGCCGCTCTGCAGTACTACACAAAATACCCTTTTGAGCACGTCTTCTAATACGGTTGAGCGTGCCCGTCTGCTGGCTGTGAGAGAATGGGAGTCAGGCTTCTGGCTTCAGGCGCTCCCGTCATCCACCTTAGGCACTATGATGGACTCATCGTTTCGGCTCACTACTTGTCTCCGCTTGGGCACGCCTTGTGTCGCTCCGCATCGGTGTCACTGTGGTGAAACTGTCGACAGCCTCGGGCATCTTGATGCCCAACCTGACCTTACCTTACCTGACCTTGACCTACGCTACTGCAGCAGGACAGGCCTTGGCCTGTCCTGCTGCAGTAGCGTAGGTCATATACCACGGCACGCCAGCATCAACGATACTATTCGTCGAGTTCTTGTCACCGCCGCCGGCGTACCAGCGGTATTAGAACCAAACGGCTTGGTACGTGACGATGGGAAGAGACCAGAGGGCATGGCGTTGTTGCCTTGGTAGGTGAGTAGGCCTCTGGTGTGGGAAGCAACCTGTGTCGACACCCTTGCGCCATCTCATGTTCCTAGCACGGCGGGCTGTGCTGGCGCTGCTGCTGCGGCTGCTGAGACCCTCAAGCGGCGCAAATACTGTAACCTTATGGGTAACTACAGTTTTGAGCCGTTTGGGGTTGAAACGCTCGGTTCATGGGGCCCGAGTGCGCGTCTCCTTTTTAAGGAAATTTCTCGCCGACTGGTCTACACTTCACGTGACCAGAATTCTGGGTTGTTCTTTGGCCAAAGAATTAGCATTTCCATTCAACGTGGCAATGCTGCCAGTCTTCTGGGCACGTTTCCGGATGACAGCGATGCGGACGAATACTTCGACGCCTAAGGTTCCTTTTGTTTTTGTATTTATTTGTATAGTTAGATAATAATATTATGTTGCTATAATTAGCCCAGGTTTGTATGTGTGCAAGAATTGAAATACAAAAACATTTATACTTTAATGATATTTAAAGAAAACAACTTTCTTTAAAATATCATTTGTAACTTAATTAAATAATTGTATTTAAAGACCATAGATTTAGATGATCCTAGAATAAAACTACTACACCACAATAGGTAAAAAGAATGAAATATATAGCAATGATAGGTAAATTAATTATGTGATAGATACATGGTGCAATATTGTAAATGTAGATGATTTTTTCTAAAAGTAATAATTTAGTGTGTGAGTTAAAGTAATCACAGAATGTAAAATCAATGTCATATAAATTATACAGTCAAATTAGCAGACAATTTTTTTTTTCACAAAGCTGCCTTTCAATCTCAAATTACAATTAAGTCTCTAAGTTTAGTCCTTACTGAGGCTGAGGATCTTGTCTAGAAACTATGTTGGAGTCGGTTTCCGGTCAAACCGGGTACAGATGAATACCAGTATTAACATGGACCAACAGGATAATACGACACCCCTTGATAAGACTGGTTTTCAGACTTTCGGGCTTTTCTCGTAACGACTACTCAACTGTATATTGAAGTTTGAACAAATAAATAAAAGTTGTTATAAGTATGCTTGAATTAGTAGCTATTGGAATATTTTGGGAGTTTCTAACCAATTATTTACAATTAGGACTGTAATAATAGTTCCAGCATACCACATTATTACTATTCAATGCCCAGTTCAGCGTCTATTCAATGATTCACATACACATGATTACCATAACCAATTATATTACTATTTGCATAACTCATCTATAAATATATACATATAAATAAAATTGAAGTGTCTGTTTGTAATAGCAAACAAAACATTATAACTTTTTTTTTTTTAATTTTTCTCTCTGTCTGTCTGTTTGTTTAGGCTATTCTCCGAAACGGCTGGACCGATTTTGACAGGACTTTCACTGGCAAATAGCTGATGTTGTAAGGTTTTCGTCCCGGTAGCACGCTACCGTAGTATTATTTCCGAGATCCACATGGGAGAAGCCGCGGGCAGGAAGTAGTTATATTACTATTATTATGGCTCATCCAATACCCGTTGCTATGGTTACGAGTATTAATGCTGACCTGTAAATCCGATAAGGGCGATCGGATTTGGTTAGGAATAGCCTCAAGGATCCAAACCGAATAGATTTATGTCTCAAGTGGGAATATTTGACACTCAGCGTAGTTTTAGGGATATCAGTCCTTTTAAGATAACCATTGTAAGCATTTACTATCTATGTGAGTTAGGCATCGCTCAAACGGCCGTGATCAGTCCACACAATACTAACTATACTAACACTATATAGATTTAGAATCACCTTAATAATTGTTAACTGACTCGCGACCACTGTCTGATTTGGAATATTATATAACCTCAAGGGTGGAGACCTGGTGTCCTGAAATACAGGCCCCAAGCCTAGTTTAGGCACCAGTCTCCCGCAATATACTTACTGTATCCAAATGTTCCCTAAAAATATGTACTCAATGTGTATTGTGGCGAGAAAATAAATAAATTATTATTATTATTATTTCCTTTATTTCATTTACATACATATCAATTACATTTCTAAATATTTTTATAAATAAAAAGATACCAAAAACATTTAAAAATATAAAAAATAGTAGCCCACCGGTATCGGGAACAGGGTCCAAGCTACCGGCGGTCAGGGCTCCAGAGAGAGAAACTTCCAAACAACGCGGGCCGTGTCCAGAAGTACCGCTTTCTGAATCAAGCCCTTGATCCAGCTGCCTAACGAGAGCCTCCTTAGGTGTTGGTCGAGGCTCTTGGGTATTAGCCCATTGGCTGTCACGACTATCGGCACAATGACCGCTGAGCCCACATCCCAAATGTCGACAACCTCGTGAGCCAAGTCAAGATACTTGATTTTTATTATTATTATTATTATAGTGTACGGTAAATTTTAAATTATATTGATTTATTTTGTATGTATTTAGTTGAATGACATTTGAATACTAATATTGTACCCCATATTATGTTGGGGTAGAATGTGTACGGTCCTGGCCGGATCTCCGCCCTGGGACCTAGAGGCGAAAGTACTCGCGTCATTATATCGATGGCGCCAGGAAGAGCGGGCACGGGGCTCGAGGCCGGTGCAGCGGCAGATCGCGCTGCGCCGAGAGGAGCTCCATCAGGTCTTGGTGGCGGAATGGCGGCTAAGGCTTATGCGCCCTACCGCCGGCCTCGCTACCGTCGAGGCGATCCGGCCAGTACTCGACGACTGGCTCGGGAGAAGGCACGGCTCCCTGTCGTTTAGGGTGACGCAGGTGCTGTCGGGGCACGGCTGCTTCGGCAAGTACCTGTGTCGCATAGGCAGGGAGCCGGACGCTCGGTGCCACCATTGCGTCCATTGCGGGGAGGACACGGCGCAACACACGCTCGCCGAGTGTGTAGCTTGGGAGGAGCAGCGCTGTGTCCTCACAAATGAAGTAGGAGGCGATCTGTCGCTGCCGGCCGTAGTGCGGAGGATGGTCGGTAGCGCAGAGTCGTGGGACGCGGTGGTGTCCTTCTGCAAGGACGTGATGTCGCAGAAGGAAACTGCGGAACGGGAGAGGGAGATCTCGACTCCCTTCCCCGGCCGCAGAAGGCGCACCGGGCGCAGGAGAAGGGCGGACAACGCCCTTTTCCGGCCCCCATGAATGGGTCCTGGGGCGTGGGACTTGGGGAAGTCCTCGCCCCCTATTTGATGGACCCGAGGCGAAGGCGCGCGCGGGTGTCGGCGTGCGCCTCTGAGGCGATGCACGGGGTAGTTAAACACCTCACTACCCCGTGCAGGAGACGAGGCCCGGACAGACCGGGCCAGCACTAGTGTGGGGCTGCGGAAGAATTTCGATTCCCGCGGCCCCGCGCGCACGTGCGAGGAGACACCGGGGTGGTTTTAGCCGGTAAGAGTCCGGCACGCCCCTCCGCCTTTTCCCCAGGCGGAGGTAGTCCATGAGGATTTCCCCCCGTAAAAAAAAAAAAAAAAAAAAAAGAATGAGTACGGTAATACGTTGGGATCACATGTCAACATCAAAATCGGCCTGGTCTTTTTCCAAATATGCTGGGGTCGGCTTCCAGTTTAACCAGAAGCAGTTGAATACCAGTATTTTACATGGAGCGACTGCCTATCCGACCTCCACAACCCAGTTACTGGATAACATGATATTAAGACTTATTTTCCCTATATGTAGGTACCTATGTTTATTTTTGTAATAGGTACACCCGTACATGTACAGGGTGGCAGGGATACGCAGCCTATTACCATGGATTCAGTACATGATACTGGAACCCCCGCGTTGAAATATTTCGACAATTTTTTTTTTTAATATCTTTTTCATACATTTTGACCGAGTAGGTGTTGCACTTTTCTATGAAACAGCAGATCTGTTTTTTGATTACCGACGTAAAATTTCTACACTACGTTTGGAAATGTGCTGAATTCATGGTCACAGTTTGTGCGTTGATCTCTCTGCCGCCCTGTATAAAATTTATAAAAATGGCGCCAGCTCTCTACACATTATATAAACATTTATTACACAAAGACACTTTTTTATTTATATCTATGTATAATCCATATCACTTACATACTAAAAAGTAGGTATTCAATTCTATTCTCCATCCAAACAAAAACAAAGACTCATAAAAGTTTTTATAAGTTCTCCAACATGTTTATTCAACGTTAACATGTTTATTAACTAAAACATCAAACATTGTTATATCTCCATAAACAGGCTCAGATTTACAACTTCCAAAACAACCAAATAGCTATGAACTGTGTGTTTATTATTCCCTTAACAGTAATTTAGGCATACATTCATTATAATTAATGAAACCAGACACAGTTGCGTCGCGACAGCCCGTACACGTCATTGACATGTGATACGGTGTCACCGGTGTTAGTGATAACTTCTTTGGCAAGTGTGAGTAAGTACTTAAGTTTGAAGAGTAGGCAGAGATGTTACAGTATAAGCGTAAAGTAAATGTGAATTCATTGTTTTTATTTTTATTATTGAAGATGGGTTTGCTCTTGACTCTAGTCCAGCAGGCTTAGCCAAGTTGACAATCTACAATCGATAATCGATCGCTATTAGAAAACTAGTCAAATGTATGGGAATGACATCATCTCAACGTTAAGTCACGTGGTCAGAACAAACGAATAGAAAATTCGTAGACAAGTTACAATCTTTCAAAACGTTAAAAGTGAGGACAGAGACAGAGTCGACGATGGTGTGGGTTTATTCAGAAGAAGCCTGTTAACTCTCACTTTGAAGAGATTAGGGTTGTATGCGTTCGGAAACACAGACGCAGGTAGAGAGTTCTACTCTTTTGCTGTGCGCATTACAAAAGAAATTTGGAAACGCTTAGTGCGAATTGGTGGAATAGCAACTAGGTAAGGATGGTAACTTGCAGTGCGTCTAGATGACCTATGAAAGAAGGGGGGTGAGGTCGTGGAGTTCTTGGGTTTTTATATGCACTTGAGTGAGCTATATTTAAGACGCTTTTTTTATTTAAGTATTTTTCTTTGGACAATTTTTCCGCCACTAAAGGCGAATTACACCATTGTAATTGAAAGCGATCAGAACATCTAAACCGCCTTCAAGAACTGTCAGTGTCAATTTTCCATAACAAAGACGACACTGACAGCACTTGAACGCGGTTTAGATGCGCAGCTGATCGCGTTCAGTTTCATTGGCGAAATTCGCCCTTAGAGTGCAGCTAATAATAATAAAGGTTTATTCATAAAATATACAGAAACGTTTTTTAATGTACATTACAATTCATTACAAGTTGCAAAATCTGCACAAAACGTATATAACCCTGTCTCTTAGACTAGGATAACCTGTATTCAAAGAGACTAGTGTTCGGCCAAATAATAATTTAAACACGATTTAATACAACAAATGAACGGTGTTGGTGTTATTAAGCTTCTGTAATATTGTTATGTGTAGTGTAAATTAAATGAAATGTCGTGTTAGATACACGTTTGAGTTTATGATTGGGGAAAATAAGTGCCTATTTGTGTGCATTTTTGATGTAAAAGCTGTAAGCTTACTACTGCCTTCTGTGTTGGATTACTAGGTGATGTAGGTATGTGAGCAAAGACTTCGTGTAGGCGTAGTCCTTTTGTAGTAGCCACTCTGTTACTATGGAATTAACTTTGTATGTATTTAAGTTTAAAATATTTAATAGCTAATTAATTTTTTGGTATAAGTGTGTACCTAAAACTTAGAATTTGAGAATGAGGTTTTTTTTTTGAAAGCTTTGTTGCAGTTAAAAGATTATAAAAATGAGCTTTACACCTGGACATACTAATATTTCTCTTCAATTTAGAAACACCTCCAATTTTTTTTTATTATTAACCATTTCAGAAAAAAAAAACATAAAATAAAAAAAATAGTAAAATAGTATTAATTCTTAACGAAGAAAAGATACGTGTTGAGTGTAATTTTAAAATATTAACTCAACTGTTACATCTTTACAAATAATAATAATTATTATTGCAAAAACGTTTTTCTGCCCACAGAATGCACTATGTAGTTAGACAAACTAAATAATGCTACATGTAGGGTACAATATTCAAACAATAATGTTATAATAATGCCCAGATAATATTACGCTAATAGGCATAACGGTGATATAAATTATTTAGAGTTAGTAATAATTGCAAATTAATTGTTTTAGTGCTCATCTTAACACACATCTTCTAAGCGTATATCGATGGCAAAAAGTTCAAATATCTTTGGCCCAAACAGAACTTTCAGTTTTGCATTTCGGCAGTTATTTTTGTAGGTAAATGACCGGTACAGAGTAATGCCGGGGTATTTTGGATGAATACTGTGAGTAATTGGTACGGCGGTACCACTTACTCACAGTGTGCCATGGCAGGTGTGCCATGAGATGTTCGGTCTACGACCCGCCTGTCTGTTACGGCGGTGCAAGACACATGATTGCGTTTTTGAGGGATTCGGTTTTAACGTGTTCTCAGCATTATAGAATAGAATAGAATACTCTTTATTATGTAGCATTATAGTGGCGGAGTCAGTGAGAGCAGTGGGAAGGTTGGCTTCAATCTCCTCAAAGTTGAAGAGAAAGCGGGTTGTGTTCGGGCTAACCGGTTGGTCGTTAGAGTATAATATGTTGAAAAGTAGCGGAGCCAGTACGCTACCTTGAGGCAGTCCATTTTTTTGGGCTCGACATCTACTTCTATCTTTAAAATTGGGAAAATAAAACACACCACCTGTTGATGTATGGTTAGTGCTATTTAATGTGGAAAACACGATAGGAAGATTATAGAGAGCTATGTATATGTAATTTATATTTTAATGAAACCTGTAGGCCAATTCTCGTACTTAAAAAACGTTCAAATTTAAGTCGCAATCTCATTTCAGCGACAATCAATGTCAAAAACCTGTCAAAAATGTATGTAAACTTATTGTAATTTTGACAGATTGAGACTGAGATTAGAATGCGAACGGTCTTAAAAATACGGGAATTGCCCCTCTGGTAACGTTTTGTTAAAGGATTAGACATTCTAAGCAACTTGAAAATGCTTAACTGCGAAATAAAACAAAGCCAAATCCGAAGACCAATTCTTTGACTTGAAAATACTTCAAATTCAAATAGGTATTTTTGAGAGATTGAAATGAAGGTCAATTCTACTAATTAACAAGCAAAGTGAAAAACATGACACCGGAACGCGATGACATTGTGAACAGACCAAAAAATTGTATTCTGCTCATGTTAAAATTCAGTTTGTTCACGTTCCGGTCGCAATATCATCGCAGTCTAGTCTCATGGCAGTCAACTTTGTTCTCGTTTACGAAAAATAACATATTTTCGTGTTGGTTCAATGTATGCAGACGATAATGTGATACTTAGTGATACTTCAATTTTTTGCAACCTTATTTTATGATTTTTTTAATGTATTAATTAAATTGCTTGGTTTAGTAAACACTCGTAGTATTTTCATTTCCCGTTTGTTATTTAAAATCTTTGAGAACACAAAATCATTAAAATAAATAATCGGTTATAAAGCTAACTTGGAACGTAATAGTAATCGCGACGCGCATGCGCGATGCGTATTGTGGCAGATGATAGAATAGATGTCAAGAGACGTCATTAGATTGAATGTCAAACTATAGGTAACTTTATATCATTTTTATTTATTATTATTGATATAGGGCTGAAATTACTGTAATCATTTATTGCACTATCACAGGAAGAAAAACATTTTCTCGAATAGGTACCTATGGTGCTACCACAGTAACCACTTAAAAAAAAAACGGTGCCTATCTTTATTATACATGAGGGATATCATCGTATTTTGGAACAGAACCCAAGCATAGCAGCCAGGCTATATACCTACCTACTGTGGTGGTCGTTGTAGTGCGTTGAGTGAAGAGTTGCAGGGGAGATCATACAGAAAAGTGCCGCTATGATGTAAAACTTCCGTAACGCACCTACTACACCCATAATATTCTCTGAGGATGCTGCAGAGCTCCAAGTAATGTTGGCCGAGCATCACGAAGTAAGTAAAAAGACTGGCATAGAAATGAACCTCTCAAAAACAAAAATAATGGTGAAATAACTAAAAATACCTATAGGTATCACTCAACAACTCTCCGGTGGGTTACGCAGACGATTACATTTACCTGGGAAAACTTGTACCTATCGTTTAGCAAGAATAACAACATTGAAGAAATAGACAGGCGAATCGCGACAACGTGCAAAGAAATATTGGTGATAGGTATAAAGAAATCATTAAGTCAAGCACCCACATCTAATGGAATAGTTGGGCCGGACGTTTTTTTTTTTTTCCAGATACACTGACGATATGTGGAATAAGCAGTCACAGCTTGGAGAGGGCCTATCGGTAACAGGCGCAGGGGCAAACCAAAGTCACGATGGAAAGACGGGATGAAGCAGTCGCCGGCTAAAACTGGACCTTTATCGCATCACGTAGAGACGAATGGAAGGCTTTGGAGGAGGCCCATGCAAAATAATTAGATTTTGAACTTTTAAATTTCTTATTTACCTACTTTAAATAAAAATTTTTACGTCATTTTGAAACTATTTAAGTAGTGATTAGAATAATAATATGAATTTTAATGGGTGTATTCGAGATGTATTTATTTACTACTTAGCTAAATTGAATTTTATTCAAACGTCGACAGTAACTTTAATATTTAAGTACCTACTGCTTAGGAATGTACAAAATAAATAAAAGCATATTTTTCATTGGCCTTTTTATTTCTTTACTATGAACTCTTGCTCGTTCTCGCAAAGCAAAACGATCGGTCTGTTCCGTACTAGCTGGGTCCGGACCGATAAATCGATGGCCTCTGCAGCGTGCTTACTCTTGCAAGTTGGGATGCCAAAACACCTTTCTTGTATGGGGACTCCCTTTAGTTTTATTATTTGTTGTTATAGCGGCCATAGTAGTAGGTACCTACACACTCGGTGAAAATTTCAAGTGTCTACCTGTTACGATTCAAAAGATACAGGCCCTGTGACAAATGGGCGGACAGACGGACCCTAAAACCATATAGTTATATTTTTATAAGTACAAGCAAAGTCATGCAAGGGAGGCGTCGAACCGCCAGGCTGTGTGTTTCGTTGACTAGAGACTAAAATAGCCATTCTCTTCCCATGTCATAATTGACTGTTTAGCTTGATAATAGTAATGATTTTCATTTCAGAGTTTAAATCCGTAACTAATTTGCAATTTCGTCTCGTATTATTACAATCCTGCAGTAAACTATCAAAGAACAGGAAGAAAATTCAATACTACTCTTCCCCCCACAGTACCTAAATAGCGCGATAATATTATTGAGTATAAACTCAGCAGTGGGTGGAACAAGACTGCCAGTAATAATGATGATGGTTTAACCTACACATAATGACCCGACCTTCAAAGAATATTTTTGCAAAATTCGTACCTACGTACCTACCAAGCTTTTGAATAAATTCTTCTGAATAGATAATTTTTTCAGAAGCTTGGGCATGCATACAGATAAATTACCAAATGGGCACAAATACTAAAAACCAATCCATATTATCGGCATCAGAATCATTCCCACACTT
This sequence comes from Brachylomia viminalis, assembly GCA_937001585.2. Lineage (NCBI taxonomy): Eukaryota > Metazoa > Arthropoda > Insecta > Lepidoptera > Noctuidae > Brachylomia > Brachylomia viminalis. The sequence goes on along the minus strand of OW443302.2, from coordinate 2,023,469 downwards.
CGTAGCACATACTATTTCAAATATATTGAACGCACAGTTTTGACTTCTCTGCAATTTTATTATATGTATAGAACACATTTATAAAAATCCATACGTGATACATGTCTCCGTTGTCTAGTCTCAAGTGTAGATTTTATTAAATGTGTGTCCTAAATAATTATATGGGTTTGTGTAGTAAGTTTGGAGCTGTGACCACCTCACACTCCTCACCTCACGAGCATAGTGAGTGAGCAACCATCATATCTAATAAACACACTAAAATGCACGCAAGCGTACCGTGAAAGTTGCAGGCGAAGTGCTAACTGACTATAAAATCTGCCCTATAGAAGTGGAGTCATCATCATAATTTCAGCTGAAAGACGTCCACTGTTGAACATAGGCCTCCTTCAAGCGTCGCCACATTGACAGGTTCTATACTTCTATGTGCCTGCAGAAAAATGAAGTCACTACTAAAGTGAAATGTAACAACGTAAACGTAAAACTTATCTCTTTATTAATAATTTGTTATCCTAAAATACAACCTCTTAATAAATAAGTGTTTGTAATAATATTACCTAAGTAAATATAACTTTATCTGAATGTAATAATAGTATTTTTAGAAATAGCTACCTACTTACCTATAATAGAATTATTTATATTATTGTTATTAACTTTGTAAGCAAATATAATCATTTAGTTTTCCTGTATAATTTTATTGCAAATTTTAGCTTTCTATGATTTAGTTTTTTTTTAACTTTAAGTAATACTTAAATAAAGGTCTACAACAGCTTTTAGCTGTAAGCCTTTTGTTAAAATCTTGTTTTTTACCTTGTGGAATGCAAATAAATGAATATAAATAGGTATGCATATGAAACCCTATTTTAATTAAATAGCCAACTAATCATTAATACAAACATATAAAATATTATTTGTTTGTTTAATGCACAATGTACACAACCATAGTTACATGCTATGCTTAAATTTATAGTGATTACATGACCCTGTTAGGGTGCTGCAAGATAACTTAAAACTAACAATATTGCAGTGAGTATCTATTAACTAATAACAAGTAGATTAGGAACTTTCATAATTAAAAATATTATATTAATTAAACTTATTTAGATCTCTATACATAAAAAAGATTATAATTGTATTATAATTAACACACAGTTAGATATTTGAACTCTATTTTAACATTTTATCTTCCATAAATTCTTGGATACTATAGTAACATTTTTCTAAGAGCAATGCCTTTAACCTAGCTTTAAATACACATAGTGTTCTCATGGACCATATTATATTTTCGGGTAATTTATTATATATTTGTATACTTCGGTATTCTGGGCTATTTTTGTACCTTTGTAGTCTTACACATTTCAATGTAAGTAACACTATGTATCAGGGTGCTTTTGAAGGCTTTTTTACTAGACATAGAACATGCATTTCGCTCTTATACTATAGCACAACCAGCAATCAGAACAACCACCCTGCTCATTCAACCCCCCGCTGTGTAGCATACCCATGATCCCTTCAAATAGTAATGTAAAAGTGTGACACCCCCGTGCCTAGGAAACCATGTAAAGCCGCTGGTACTGTGCCTAAACTCTTCCCGGTTACATCATATTGCCTTCTCATCAGACTATGAGAGTGAGGGAAGAGGAGGTGCACCTATGCACACAATTGTCCTCTTCTCCATAGTACCTCCCATATACTTTGGCTGTCTCCGTTGAAATTGGCTGCTGTGACCGCAACTCGGTCGGGACTTCTGGAGGATATTGTTACTTCTCTTAATTATCAAATGGTCTTATGAAGCAGAAATGTGTTACACGTAGCTCATATAAATGTATGGAATCTAAAAAGAAGACATAATATTAAGTATCTTGATAGTGAATCGACAAAGAAATTCTGTTATTCATCTCGCATAATTTTTATGATAACCGTCACACTTTCAGCTTATTGTAGAATTTTTCTTGTTAAGTACATGTATTTTAAATATAGGTATGTGGGTGGTCCAGGGCCAATGTGGCTTGCTACATGGCTGGGGATCTGAAATAATATAGCTACTCGCGCAAAACGCAGGAAGATAACAGAACCGAGAAAAGTAGATATTATGGTGATGACGAAGATGCTTAGAATATACTCGTAGTTGCGTTGTTGCATGTCAATCAATAATATCTTGATATATATTATAATAATGTGTACGTAGTAGACCAACCTTGGCTGCCACACCCAGTCCATTTTTTCGACGCTTAAATCCTGTTGGATATGCGGCTTCAGTTCGTAAGATTTGATGAGTCTGTAACTTTTTCCAAACGCACGGTAGCTTATGGAACATGCGTCTTATATGAGCCACCGCGGCTGGCGATGCTAAGAACACTTGCTGCTGTGTTCTCTACGTTATTTTGCCGTCGATTCGTCGTCTGCGCGTTGTGCGAGGAATGAAAAATACTCCTACAGGCCGAACCCAATCGTTTTGCATTATTTCACCACACAAACACAAAATGATTGATAACAGTGTTACTGGTTAAGTTTTTACTTCATGAATCTTGGATTTCAAGAAGATTTCAAGGATAAAATCGAAATAAAACGAGAAATATGAAACTGCAGAAGCTAAAATTTTTAGTTACAGTTCAGTCTACAAATAATGTCATGCTTAAGTCAGTTTTGACATTTTTATAAGTACTGGAATGCACATTTTATTTTCGGTGTCAAGTCGAAACTTTAGCAGAATACCGTTTTAGTACATTTCTTATTTTCGATCTAGTCGCAATCTCATTGCAGTAAACGTCACGTTTGACTTAGTTTTTTGGTTTAGCAGAATACCTTTTGTGACATTTTGGAACTTTTGCGGCACTGCGACTTGAATTTGAACGTTTTTTAAGTACGAGAATTGGCCTTCTGAGGTCAGAAAGCGATCGTTCTTAAAAATACGCTAATTGCACCTCAGATATAGCAAGCATAGGCCAAACCTTATTGACCATGAAATAGAACTAACGAAGACTCAAGCCGTGTCTAGATTCTATTTCAGCAATCCCATAATGACGCCATTATCGTCTGTTTTTCTGTATCTTTATGCATCTCATTTAGTAAATCTCTATGACGTAATCTATTTAGCAACGGGATACATATTGGTACTCCGCCCAAGCCGGGCAGACCTCCAACGTATGCTCCCCCGTGTCCTCCGGGCGATCCACACAATGGTGACACTCGGGCGTTTCCTCCCGCCTTATCGGGAACAAAAACCTCCCGAAACAACCGTGTCCGGTGAGGAAGCGCTCGCCGGCCCCTGCCACGGCACCGCTCGCTTCGCTCGCACGGCTCGCGCGCGGTTGACCACAGTTTTTACTTAACCTAACCTATTTCACTCAATTCAAAATAATAAATCATACAATCTGCCTGCGACTAGTTAATTAGAGAATGGTAAAAACATTTCTGCGGCAGATTGTATGATTCGTCATTTTGAATTGAGTGAAATAAGTTAGGTTAAGTTAAAACTGTGACCAACCGCGCGCGAGCCGAGCGAGGGCAGCGAGCGGTGCCGCAGTAGCGGCCGCCGAGCGCTACTTCCAAGTCGCTCGCAGAAATGTTTTCACCATTGTCAAATTATCCGTTAAAAAGAAAGTTAAGAAAACACAAAAATCGTTGAATCATAGTTTATGGCAAGTCGGCCATTAGGTATTTCATACGTATGTAGTTGAAATGTCCAATATCTTAAAAATCATTCGATTAATCGTTCGTTAGTGCATTAATTTTAGTTTAATCAACATTAAGTAAGTTAAACAGTAGTAGAGTCGACCAATATGCGTTATGAACATATGTGAATCAACCGTAGTAATCTCGAAAATAGTTAGAATAAACTTAGGCATTATAATACGTAACCTTAGCAAGGTGTGGCAGATTATCTGAAAATACTATTATTTTTCCTATATTCCCCATTACCGTTTTTCGCAGGGTTCGTCCAAAAATAGTAACCACAGCATTTTCTGATAACTTAATCATAATTGGGGCTTCATAATAAACATCTTAAGCCAGTACTAGATAAGTAAGTATTCCTTTTGTTATGTTATAACAAAGAAGTTAGCAGATATTTAGCAATCAATACTGACTAATTTGTACAGTCCATTAGAGATACAGGGATACAGTATTTACTTAGGCCTGTGTATGATATGTAGGGCACGTTTAAAGGCGTTTACGAGTAACGAATTAATGAGAGATCTAAATTAATATTATTATAAACAGTCCTTTTGTTTCAAACTCATACCGTATTAATGTTCCGACGCATTAATGTTCTGGGAGATTTATTTTTTATCTCATCGTAATATTGTATCTCTAGGCATGTAACACTGAATAGAGGAATAAAAGGCGTAACCTAAAACATACTAGCTTAACAAAAATACTCTTAAAAACGTTTTTTTAGATAGTACTTGGGCCACACCCAAAACATAATGATGTAGAAGCCTGTTAGTATTTTGATTGCTTTTCGAAGTAGGCTTCGTTCCTTTCTAAGCACCGTCGCATGCGATCGAACCATTGACTAAAGCAGTGGGCCCACTCTTCTTTAGGGATTTCTACCACGCCTTTTTCAAACGCAGCCACGGCATCTTCAGGGCTCATAAAACGAATTTCTCTAAGTTTATCTTTTATTTTTGGAAATAAATAAAAGTGACCAGGTGCCAGGTCAGGACTGTAAGGAGGATGACTTACTAACTCCACACTTTCGATAGAAAAATATTCAATAGTCCGTCTAGTGGAGTGAGCTGGAGCGTTGTCGTGGTGGAGGAGGATCCTGCTTCTTGGGCGCTGCTGTCTAACATTTTCCAAGACAACTGGTAAACAATGACTGACATACCAATCTCCAGTAACAGTATTTTTTATTTTCTATGACAATTGTTACGAAATGACCCGTCCGTCCAAAGAATTAGGCAATCATCATTTTCCCTTGACTTCTACCCTCCTTAACTTTTGTCGGCAAATCTTCGAATGGAAACATTAATTGCCCAGATTGTCTTAAGGTTTCTGGTTCATAACAATATATCCAGCTTTCATCACCAGTGACGATGTCATATACAGCATTCAACTCACCTCCGTCATAATTTTCAAGCATTGAGCGGCACCAATCCAAACGACGGCGTATTTGATCCTCCGTCAAATTATGAGGTATCCATTTAGTACAAAGCTTTCTGACACCTAAATGTTCATGAAATAGGTACTTTTTGTACTTGACTCATACCAATGGCTTTCTATCAGCTTCTATTATTAGCTGCACATCACTCATGTTATCTTCAGTAGTCGCCGTAGAAGGACGTCCTTTTTACGAACCATCAGTGAGTTTGTTTCAACCACATTTAAATTCATTAAACCAGTTCTTAACAATGGCACGAGATGGTGCTTTGTCATGAAATGCTAATCAAAGTCTATCGTATCATTGTTGTTGAGTAAGACCGCAACGCATTAAACGGAAAATTTCAATAGTCAAATCCATTTCGACGCACGACAGACACTTTTAAAATTGCCAATTTGTAAAAACAAATGACATATCAATTCATTACACATCTACTGACAGATTCCCACGGAGTTCTTGCTTCGTTTAAAAACATTTTTCATCGGCTGCTTTTGTTACTGGCTTATTCTAAAAACTTTCAGTGTGACCCCTTTTTTATATTTTTTTTGCTGTTTTTATAAACGAAACGAAGAGACAACGCATTCATTTGTTTCGTGTATGAACACAGCACTTAAGTACAATAAATTATTATAATAAAAATCTTGAATTCACTCTTTCACAGATACGTACAGTCTAAACCACTGGGTCTAAAACATGAAATTTTACGCAAAAGTTCCTTTTATAACAAAGGTGAGCGCTAAGAAAGGATTTTGAAAATTCATGTAAAAAGGGGGTGATGTGGATGAAAGTTTCAAAGGAAGTTCGTCAGTTTGGCCAATCCATCGGGCACACACAAATGGAACAAGACCCATTCATTTGTTTCGGACCCTTTTATTTTTTAAGTCCATGACTTTATTTACATGTCGTGCCGTAGTTATGAATAGACTAGAGTAATGACAACTACACGCTAGTTGTCAGTTCTATCAATAAAACGAACGACAATAGGAACAAACAGCCAGCTAACAACCAACGCAGTGTAAAACTCGCGGGAACATACAGTGACGTCACCAAAATCAAACGTCACCGCGGCAATGAAAATATTGTCGAAATTGGTGGCTTTACGATGAAAACACGACAGGATGTGTATGTTACATGGTGGATTATGTTACAGTTGTGTTTTGGTAGTATGTTTACATGTCACGCATTTTCATAAAAAACATTTTTACAATAGTTGTGGGTGATGAAAATAATTGGTTGTAAAATTGAAGGTTCACTTACCCTTCGTAAGTAATTATTGCCCTGATCGTTGCCAACTCCTGCTTCAAAAGTGCTCAAAATCATAATAGATTTTTGTGGCGTATCATACGCCCAGTTTTACTTCAATTGTTTGGATGTTTTTGTCAACTTACTTAACTGCTTTTTTTAAATAAACACAACACAAAGATGACAAATAAATTCACCAACACTGCAACATCTACATCACGTCTCGCTCCTAATATATTCAGATCCCGTCCCAAATGGCCACAGCCAAGGAATATTGCAGTATTACCATAATACGCTAACAAACTCATCGGGACGGCTTTCGATACAATTGGATCAGACCCCACTTTTACAGGCTAAAGCGTGTTTATAACAGGGAAAAAAAGATGGTGTAGGATGCATTTGGGATTCAGTGCGGAGTTAAGAATAGACTAGAAACTATCAAAATTGAGTGTTTAGATACTTGAATAGTTTCCTTTTTCTCTTTCGAATTTCTGACATCTGGGAAGGAAAACTTCTTTCTTTAAAGATAGATACATGTTACAACGTTGTCTTGTATTATGAATGTATCCCTTGTTGCATTTAATTTTACAAACATAAATCTCACATACAGAAAGATTCGCACCGGAAACAACTATCTTTAGGCCATGCAGATATTTTTTTACGTAACGGAATCCACCAATAGCGTAAAAACGAATTGTTCAGATGTCAAAAAACATAATTATTTTCAAAACCACTATTAGTTTTGGTTTTCACGTTTTATTTTTAGTTTCTGTAAGTAAGTAAGTAATGAAAGAATAAAATAATTAAAGGAGTTTACTGCTTCGAAGAGCAGTGGTGGTCCAGTGGTAACGACCCCGACTTACGTGTCGTAGGTCGTGGGTTCGAACCCAGGCTGGCACATTACTATGTGTAGTTTAAATCATCACCGCTGCTCCTAAATCGGTGAAAGAAAACATCGTAAGGAACCCGGCATGTCCTAGAACCAAAAAAATCGAATACATGACATGTGACATTCTAACCCGCACTGTGCCCGCGTGGTGGATTATGGCTCGCTCCTTCTTACAGAGAGGAGGGTATCCCAACAGTGGGTACGTTATAGTCTGATTATGCTATTCGAAAAGCGAATCCTTCAGGCGTCACGTATAATGAACCAGAAAAAAATGCCCAAAACATACAGCTCGAAAGATAAGCAGGATATTTCCTCGATCCCGCGATCAGCATACAGATTGCTATATCTATACATTGTAACATTTTGAACCTCGTCTCTGTATCTCTTACGTCTTAGTAACAGATGGCGCATTACGTTTTATCAAGATGAGGGTATGATCCAATGGGGGCCAGGAATATATCTGTATTATAATTTTTTTATTATATCGCAATCTTTCTTTATTGGACGAAATGTATCGAGTTTTATTTTGAGTAGTTTTGTACCGTGTGGGGACAATAGATCATCTTTCTTAAAATGTGCAGGAATATAATTGGCGGGTGGATTCCTGTGTGCATTACTTTTAACTGCTGGATTGAATATGGTCACATTGCTCACATTGTTGAGAGCAGTGGTGGCCCAGTGGTATCGGTCCCGACTTACGAGTTGTAAGTCGTGAGTTCGAACCCAGGCAGGCACTTTAATTTGAGTATTTAACTGCATCACCATTGTTCTTAAGAACAATTTATGAACAATGGTGATGGTGGTCGATGTTTCGTGAGGAAACCAAAAAATTCGAAGACATGTGACATCCACCAACCCGCACTGGGCCCGCGTGGTGGTGGACACAGGCCTATGCCCTCTCACCGAGAGGAGGCCTGTGTGCAGTGGGTACTTTATAGGCTGATTACACATACATTGTTATCCCAAGATCCAACAGCTGCGTAGAATTACTAACTGTGTTCGAAATTACTAGCATCCGCCCACGACTTCATTCGCTTGGAAGTTGTAATTTACACAATATACTAAAATAATACCCACATTTTTATGAAACTCCATCATTCTCGCCTCGCCGTGTCGCAACACATCGCCCTCTACTTACCGTTGTTATTGTTTTTTTTTTTCCTTTTTGCTCGGCTCCTAAGGCTCGTAGCGTGATAACCTTCCTCAAGAAATGGGATATCACATGCAAAAATAATTTTACAATACGAATTCAAACAAACAAACAAATGCTTCAGCTTTATTATTTTAGTAAGAGATAGATTACTACTTTCGACTGAAATTAAATAAAACTATTAGCCATTAGCTATTAGCTATTTTTATTATTATTATATTTTAATACACATGAGACATAAAACATGTTAAATAATTTCTGCTTTCAAGGTTAGTTCACCTTAAGAAAGAGCGCGTTGTCAAATAAATTGTCACTCGAAACTGGCACCAAGTGGCTAAATGGAATTAATAAGATGGTACTGTCGTACTTTTAGCGCTCGAATAAATTACGATAGTAGCTTACTTAATAATTCCATGTACTAGCTTGACAGTCGATGCCGACTTGTGTCACTCATAATAACGTCGCTCAACGCTTCGAGCGCTTTAACGCAACGTTCATCGGCAGCCGTTTGGAACAGAATAATGTTACTCATAAAAGAAACGCTCTATATGCTTGCAAGGTTTTTTCGATTCGTCCAGATATGGAGCCGGAAAATGTTTAGGAGATTTTGTAGTGTCCGTGCAATTATAATAATTATTGATATTGAAAGCATAAAATAAATTAGGAATTATCGTACATACGTTATACGTGTTGTTTAGAGCAAAGTTCTTAGGGCATTGAAAATAATAGTAAATAGTAGACATACCATCTTTAGCTGTGAAGTTTACCGCCGCCCGAAGATATTTAAATATTTCAATCTTTAGGTTAAGAGCGTTTATACCTTATGAGTGGCAACGTCGCAATTTAGTGTCATATTTCGTGGTTTTAAATTTTTATCGTTTAATCGGAGCTATATTTTAAAAATCTGTTTAGGTAATTAACTTATTAGAATTACGTGAAAGTGTTTAAAAAGTAAGTAACCGTAATGCTTACACTTATTTTACAATGAAAATAACGCCCTGCAAGTTTCCAATGTAATATTTGCATATAAATAGAACTGTAAACGCAACGATTTCTTACCTTTTACACAGTTTTCACATAATTCTAAAAAGTTAATTAAACAGATTTTTTAAATATAGCTCCAATTAAATGATAAAAATTGAAAACCACGAAATATGACACTAAATTGCGACGTTGCCACTCATAAGGTATACACGCTCTTAATGCATTACAAACTTTAGACACATAAGTGGAAAGATTTGATCATAATCACAGACACGCTTCAAAATCAAAATCAAAAGTCATTTATTCAAATTGGGCTGAGAATCAGCACTTTTTGAACGTCAAAATCACATAAGACAGTCCCCCCAAAACGCCCACCCTTCACCACTTCCTAGTGCTTTAGCTGGGAAGAAGAAGTGGCGGAACAAACTCCCCAGCAGCACTGCTGTCTGTTCAGTTAGAAGAACTGGATTCTATACATATAGTAATAAATAAATTAACATTACGAAACACAAAAATATTAAAATTATTTGCCATATGTCAGCTAGCACACGCCAATATTTAAAACTATACTCAAGCATAAATAAATAATAAAAACAAAAACGCAAACAGAACTTAATACATAATAAAAAGCCTCCTGACATAAAGGGCGTGCCCGCTTACATATGCAATGCTGCATTATGTTTTTTTATATGTATATAGCTGTAACTAGTAGCCACAAATGATAAACTAGGACCTTCGAAGTAAAATAAAGAAACATTAATTTCTAATAACAATAACAAAACCATAGTCAGCAAGCTGACCTGTCACCTTCAACAGTCCGAAAGGGTTACCGTGGCCCCTGGCACAGGCAACTGAAGGAACACGAGTGGGTATTAGTCAGTAAGAGTCTGACACGCCCTCCCGCTCCGTCCAGAGTGGGAGAAGTTATTTCATGATTTCCAAATAAATAAAAAGACACGCTTCAAAGCAGCAACTAGGTTGGTGGTAGTTCTTAGTACTGACTCTTTTACAACAGATCTAGGCTAGTCATCCGCCGAGACGCTACTCAAAACGGAACTGGTAAGTAATAAAAGTTATAAATTAATTGGTAACGCTAAGTCATTCACGGTGCAATCATTTTGTTATTTTGTTTTGGACAAATAGTATTTAAGCCGTAGCAAAGTTTTCAGAATTTAGTCAAAACCAATTGCTCTAGACTAACACGCGTTGTGTCGCGAGTGATTAGTTACTAACTCATTAATAACTAGTTTCTGGTTGCGTCGTGTGCGGATCACCATAAACTCATAAACCCATGATCATCATAAAATCACCAAAATACTAGTGCTGTGACATTCTGGATTTCAGGCAACTCAATACTCATTGGTGACTTCCACTGCCTTGAAAAATCCTACTTAAAAGTAACTCAAAAGTTTGTAGCTGCTTACTTTTAAGTAGCTTGTGGACGACGGGAAAAAAACAAACTAAAGATAAAAACAAAGCTGTTCTTTCCTTTCCTGATTCTATACTAATAGTAAATAGAGTCTCACAGAGACATTGTCGAAATGAATAAATCCCATTTATATAATAACAAAAGTTTAATAGAAACTAGCGCTAATCGTGAGCTTTACGCAACAACTCAGCCAGTTCGGAATTGAATTCCCGACCGTTCAATCGTAAATTCAAACACGCGTGGCGGTATCGGCGCTGTTAATTCGATTAAATTGCAGTCATGCCATCATAGGCACAACAGAGTGATTCGTTGATGAAATGTCAATCTAGTCCATTTATAGTATGGATTCGTTGATGAAATGCCTATCGTTGGCTGGCTTCTAAAATGGCGAAAAACAAATCAAAACTCAACTGCTAATCGTAAATTTCTAACTGGGGTCTGAACAATGTTTGGGAGCCGTTTTGTTCATTGATGGTAATTACTCATAAGTGGGGCTTGTGGCTTAGTAATATCAGCCGTACGGGTCGATCGATCAGGTTAAGCAACGCTTGCCGCGGTTGGTCCGTGGATGGGTGACCATCTTTACATACGAAGACCCCTCCGTGCCTCGGAAAGCACGTTAAGCCGTTAGTCCCGGCTGTCAAGATCTTCGACAGTCGTTACGGGTCGTCAGAAGCCTGAAAAGTCTGACAACCAGTCTTACCAAGGGGTATCGTATTACCCAGTTACTGGGTTGTGGAGGTCAGATAGGCAGTCGCTCCATATATAATACTGGTATTCAGCTGCATCCGGCTATACTGGAAGTCGAGCCCAACAAAGTTGGGAAAAGGCTAGGCAGACGGATAATGACGGTCATTTCTCATAAACTTATAACTCACTGCACAAGATCACGCTTATAAACAAAACAATAACAAAACATCACGCCTGTATATCATGTCCATACGTCATGTTCGTGAACGGGCGCCATCAGTAGGCACTGGTAATTTTTTAGCTGCCTCGGCTTATTTTAATTCCTGAATTGTTTTTATATTTTTATTACAAACGCTTTTAACGTGCACGTCTTTCTACATCGTTCTCACATGTATCATTTCAACATGAATGATGTAACCACTTTTTTGTAACAATATTTTGATTTAAAAGTGTCCATGGAGTTTCTTGCCCGTTCTTCTCCATAGGTACATACTACGCTTTGGAATGAGCAACTAGCTTCATCTTTCTGACTGACCGATCCCTTCACAATTCAAAAGTGCCTGTAATTGGTTTATTTGAAATAAATGCTTTGAGTTTGAGTTTATTCCGCGAAGAGATAGGCAGAGGTGTAGGTTTTTACCCCCACATTTCGCCAGTTACATTTATGTCCCATGTAACAGGGGGCGTAGGTACCTATTGCCATCAACCGGACACAAATTCAGAATTCAAAACAAAAACAATTATTTTTATTTGATATCCTACCAGATGCGAGCAAAAATACTTCCACTGAAAGCAACATCATCGATCTACCGTAAATAAAATATGGAGCAATACACCTGTGCCATACTATTTAAGAAAGGGTCTTACTGAAACCATTACCCTTGTTTACAAAGAAGCATGCACACTGTCCGAGGCAATGTCCCGGGCGAGGCAATGTGCCGACCGAGTCGAGGCGTTAGAGACGATTTAATTTTTACACAGAATCCGGGGTAGTTTAAAATCAATTGAGTGTCTTTGGTCGAGGTTTTAATAGAACGGGATAAGGTCGTTTCAGTTGGAATTGGATTCGATAGAAGATGTTTTCTCGCTGTAGGTATCGGTTTAAATAAATTTGTTGTGGTCTGCGACGAGGAAATTCGCACAATACAAACATCTGGTGGAATAGGAAAGGTTCTAGGTTTAAGTTGGGGTTGGTTAAAACCAAAATGTTAGTTCGTCATTTAAAATTATTATGTTATATTTTTGTTATAATAACAGTTTCACAGGTACAGGTATCGGAAAACCTAGAATGCGTAGTTATTCAAACGAGTAGCTAAATCTGACTATAAATAAACATGAATAGATAAATACCTCTCTTCTAGACAAGACACTTCCACGAACAGTTGTTTATTTTGACATTAGGAACAGCAACATCGCTGTTAATACTCGTATAAACAAAATTATTATCAATTACCCAGAATTACCTAAACATCGAAAAGTCTTCAACAACACAGAACTGTCATAGAGCTTTCATACCTAATTCCAATACCGGGAAATCAAGATAGTATTACTCTCTAGGTCAATTCGATAAGCTCCCTAAATAAAACTCCAGAATAAAAATCCATCTAATCCACCTGACAGGTGGGCACTCAGAAACTTTCAGATGGATAATAAAGCATTCTTAAAGAACTGGCCGTAACAGGCGGCGTAATGAGGGTCAACACAATTATTATAGACATTAATTACCTACTAACGCGAGCGGTTCGCACATACAGAAACTTGGGGTTCGAGTCAAAAGAAATGTTCTATAAGTGACTGTGGAAGAAGGGTGGGAGTAATGCAGGGGAACATCTGGACTCGCATTGAGAGAAGTGGCAAATCAATTTGAGAAACATAGATAGCACACATATGCATCTGTGAAGTCTCATTCACACGATGCAAGTTTATTGCCTGTTGCATACAATATAAAATTGAAGCAACAATGCAAGACATTTTGTTGTTTCGATTTTTACAGTACAGTTTGCCCGCGGCTTCGCCAGCGTGGATGTCGCAAATTATCCCACGGGAACATTCTACCGGGATTAAAAGTGAGGGTACTTTACTAAATGTATAAATTCCGTAATACATTGTTTTCGTATACCTCTATTGTTTTACGTGGAACACGCCAGTAAAGCTCCCAGTCGGCATGATGTTTTCCGACATCTTCAACAATCATCGTAATTTTTCAGCCAATTTACACAAAAACTTAATGAAAAGCATTACATTATTATTATTATTATTATTTTTACATTATAAATGGTAAGTGGTAAATAAATATAAGTACAAATATAAAAATTTTGTACAAAAAAGAGGTATGGAGGTCGAAAGTCCAATAAGAATAGGTACCCTGGCCCCTAAACTAGGAAAAATGTTTCTGTAGTTAATATGTGACTTGGTAACTTAGTTATAGTACAAGTTCTATTTAAAACTTGGAATACAATAATTCACTAAATATTGCCGCAACTTGGTCTATGAAAGTTAATTATTTGGCTTAGCAAATATTTTTGAATAAATTGACAAATCTAGCTATGTATATTTATTATTTATTTGTTAAGCGATTGACTGCTGCGCTGCGTGTCTCGGGTTCGATTCCCGCACGGAACAAATATTTGTATGACCTACAAGTAGTTGTTCCGGGTCTGGCTGTTTGTGTATGTGAGTTTAAATGTTTGTAAACGCACCCACATACAGGAGACATTCCTAGTGTGGGGCAACGTTTTAAAAAAAAATAAAAAATAATAATCAGACTAGTTGTAATAATAAACATTCAGGGAAATTAATTGTCAAGCAAATTTACACCCTTCGTCAACCTGACGTGTTATAGGCAAATCGCACAACTGTAAAAGAATGCCAGATTTTAAAGAACCGTCAACAATATTCCGCAAGCATAGTAAGTCTATCATGCGTCGGCGTAGCTGTAAGCTTGACATATGGAAGAAACGCAGTCGTTCGTCATACGAGCATCTCGTAAGTTAGTAGGTTGTAAATTTGCTTCACTATTAAATTCCCTGTCTTTATCTAAAGTAGAATATTCAAAGAAAAGTCTTTGAATTCCTTTAAGTCAATACACGACTCGTATCAATTAAACACAGTTTATTTGGTCACATGCCCAAATCATCCGCTAGCCATCCTTTACTTGTAACATAACAAAAATATAAAAGGGTTGACGATTCAGCGGTACGGCAACGTGGCCAACTGTGAGCTGGCAAATAGATTTGTAGCTACAGCGATTTTCAAATGTCTTCGCACCCCGACCATTGTTAGCAGTTTCTGTGCTTTATTTATTACTCTGTGAACCCATTGTGATACTGGCCAAATTGTAATAAGTTATACTGTGGATATGTTGATTATTTAATATTGGGTTGTTTGCGTTATTTGAATAAAAATTCAAAACTGCTGATATTGTCAAAATAAATCGTGATAAAATCAAACTGCGTATATGTACGAGTATTTATGTTTTTCTACAATTTATATTTAAATTATGCTCGCAGACGGTTTTGTCAATCAACATTTAAATTTTTATTTTATTAACCTAAATTATGTGGGTTCTGAATGAATAATAAACAATCATTTCTAAGTACATTGAAGTGGCTTACAGGGTGTTTTAAATTCGAGTGAGTTTAAGCAGAATTACTCCGTTTTTACTTGGCAGAATCGGCCTGTAATTTACCCAGCAACGTAAAAAACGCTAAACAGACGTTAATCATTATTTAACTTTAAGCTTAACAAGTGGGTTAATTTTGAGACAAGTACATTTCCCACATGATGACTGTAATTGACTTATAATTTATAAATTAGAGACTTATTAATACTTTGTACTACTTACTAAATACTAAATTAAAGTCGCTTTACGTGTCTGTCTGTGTGACCGCGTTGTTCGTCTAAAATTCACAACGTAATTTGATAGGGTGTTCACCATCATCATTTAGAGGTTTAGTGGTTTTTCTTTCGGAAGGTTCATTGTGTTTATTATATTAATATTAACATCCTTAAAATTAAGAAATCCCTATGTTTTGTTAAGATGTAAGAAACGAGCGAAGCAGGGGGGGGGGGGGGGTCGAAAGTTAAACCAAAAACAGCAAACAATAACTGTAAGAACTGTGTTGTGTCAGTAGGTGTGATTATGTCTATCGAAAATCTCATAACCTGCTCAAGAATCTATTGATTCATAGAAACACAGTCCTACTTCGAAGTCTGGTGAGCCAGAAAATATCCAGCCTGTACATTGTACAATCTAAACGATTTTCAACGTCTGTCTTTGACACTGTTGCCAATAAATTGTCTGAAAAATATTACTTTTACATTTTTCTTCTCGGTCCCAGATAAAAGTTAAACTATATAGGTATTCTCTATTCTCGTAACAATATCGGAAAAGATATAAAACAACCACATATATATTTGTTTGTGGTTGCTTGAGTTTTCGTATTGTTATTTGTTATTAAATTGATGTTACTAATGGTGGGGTGAATACATTTAAATGATGGTTTAGTTTCGAACAAAGCGTGTGAGATTTATTATTTTACTTGTTGTCAGTGGTTTCTCGCAGTTCTCTGTAGGGCTTTAGCCTCTTACTTGCCATAATACTCTGCCTTTCACCCTTCCACATGTAATACATTATTGTTAATTATGTTTAAATTGCCAACCCGTATCATCAATGCCTCTTCTCGTAGAGGTGCACTGTACGAGAACAGACCTTTGCCCTGCGTGAGACAGTAATAGGCTGGTATTATTATTTATTTCGTTTATCCATTTTTTCCATAAATACATTTCGAAATATTTCTTAAAATATGTATACATAAAAAACATTCATGAACATTAGTATACATTATACTCTGCCTGCGGCTTCGCCCGCGTGGACGTCGGAAATTATCCTAAGGGAAACGTGCTATCGGGATATAAGTATCATGTCCTAACCAAGGTCAGGGCCTATCCGTATACCTTCCAAATCCATTCAGCAAATAACGCATGAAAACAGACAGACGGATAAAAAAAGCATAAACATATATATATAACATTTAATTATACAACATGGCCAGAGATCGCACAAAACAAGAGGTTTGGTAGGAAAAAGGGGAGGCCTTTTCCAGCAGTCGGACACAACATTTGTTAACAAAAAAACAAAAAAAAATCTAACTTAAAAATAATCATAATTCATTTTAATAACTATCACCAGTTGACATTGACATTTCAATAGGTACCGGCCTGCATATTATAAGCCACGTATTTTAAAACTTACAATTGTAATATCTTTTAAGCGGGTGGACCGATTTTTTATGCTAAAATAAATATTACCTCAAGATACGGACTCAGACTTTATTTCCATTTCCTTAAATCTCTTAAACCAAGGTACACAAAAATTTTAATAGCCATGCTAATTCTAAAATTATTTTTTACCCTCTTGGGGGATGATTTTACGAAACCGCGGAAAAACATGTGATTTTTATTTCTTACCAAAAATATAAATTTGAATTTCCACATCCCTAACTTAGAAATGCTAAGTTTCTCATTCAAACATTCATCCCCTATATCACCCCCTTAGCATTATTTTTGAGACAAAAAGTAGCCTATATCCTACCCCAGAATGTTGTGACTGTACGTCACCTATTCCTATATAATAACAAAATATTATATTTGTTCTGAAATTGTCACACGATATCGGGCCTGTTAGAGACACATTAAATCTCTATTTTATGGTCTGTCAGCTAGACACGTTACTCTAATTAATAACAAAATATCCTATTTCCTAGAAATTGTAAAACAATATTACAGGTAGGTTTGAATCTGTCAGAAACTCATTCCATTAGTATTTTATGGCTGGCACTTATGCCAGCCATTAGTCGATAGTCAATATTTTACGTCAGTTATGATGCAATGTTTTCTACTAATAAAAAAAAAAACGAATAGATTATCCGATTTCTAATCTCGATTCACAATGCTAGTGCCGCATCTGGTCGCACTTAGTTGCGAAACGAACCCTTAAAACAATTGAGAAACTGTACAAAAATCGCTTTGGGCCTATGTTACAAAACACTTAGGGACCGGTAGCTGAACGTGGTGATTTTTAGAAGATCGGGGTCATAACGAATATGTTAAAGATAGTTGACTTAGGACCGCAAGAGGCGACAGACACGAGAGTCCAGCCTAGTGAAGTTAGGAGACTTAGGGGATGCCAAGAATTGATTTTCATTACGGCAGTAAGGGGCCGAGCATTAATTATTAAGTTGATAGTGGGTAAAATACCACGTTAGGTAGTGTAGCGGACGACGTAGTCTAAGCTAGACAGTTTAGTTTTGTGAACTGTGAGGAGCTGTGCCCGAGGTGAAACCGGTAATACGTATGTGCAGTATTTTGTAATTATAGGCAAACTCAAACTCAAAAACTCAAACTCAAAGCATTTATTTCAAATAAACGAATTACAGGCACTTTTGAATTGTCAAGGTGTCGGTCAGTCAGAAAGATGAAGCTAGTTGCCCATTCCAAAGCGTAGTAGGTACCTATGGAGAAGAACGGGCTAGAAACTCCATGGACACTCTTTTAAATCAAAATATTGTTACAAAAAAGTGGTTACATCATTCATGTTGTAATTATACATGTGAGAACGATGTAGAAAGACGTGCATGTTAAAAGCGTCCGTAATAAAAAGATAAAAACAATTATGGAATTAAAATAAGCCGTGGCAGCTAAGAAATGACCAGTGCCTACTGACGGCGCCCGTTCACGAATATGACGTATTGACATGACATTATCAAAAATTATGGCACATTCACTTAATGACATTACTTTTGTATTGCCCCCACCTTGTATACACCAACTTATATGCTTTGTTATTATATCGGCCTCAATCGAGACGTTTTAGTTAAAATAAAATGCACATTCACAACAGACAAAACAATATCGCAAAATAGAACAGCTACAAAATAATTGTTATGCAAATAATGACCATTCTAGGCTAGTGGGCGTTTAAAAATATCATATTCCGTATGGGATTATATGCCCGACGCAGGTTTTTTATTTGCCTTTGTGTTTTTGTAATAATTCTTTAGTATATGAATATTTATTACAAATTCATGTCACTTTTAGTGTCTGATTGTTTGCCTTGTTCCTCTAAACTGCGCAATGGAATTTGATGCCGGTTGGACCATCATTTAGATAATTTATTCCGGAAGGTTTGTGTGTATATTATTACATTAATTATGAACTTACATAGTAATAGGGAAATCTTGATTTTTGGTCAAAACGTAAAAACCGTATGAAGCAGCGGCGCGGGTGACATGACATGTATGGATGAATAACATTAGCTTCATATCAAATCTATCTGTTTTACTCCAAATTAATTGGATAATAATTATACATAAACTATCAAACTATTAAAATTAAAATATAATAACCTAAACTAACTAAAACTATTAGCAAATTAAAATATGGCGTCGGAAAATTCCTCCGCATCGCTGTCGACTGGTAAAGTACCCAAGAGATGGCGGCATTGCCACATTGTATGGCAATGCTAAGCCCCTGGCCAAGGTAAAGGCCAGCCCTTGGGTCACGGGAAGTGTCAACGAGCCGTTTGGAGATTTCGTTGAACAAACCGTGAGCACTCGGACCCCACGGCCCGAGGGTTTCAACCCCAAACGGCTCGAAAATATAATTACCGATAGGACTTTCGCCGATTGAGGTTTTCCGCAGTCGCAGCAGCAGAATAATATAATAATTATGTATTAAGACTAAAGTCGATACTAAAAATAGGCAGTTTGTACCTCCCTCGCTGCAGTCGGTAAAGTCATGTCTAAGTACAGTATGTTAACGTTTTTACTTAAATTTAATGAGATACGAGATAAACAAAAACGTATCTACACAGTAAATTTGTTTATACAAACAAAATACTATTCCGTTTGAAACATTCCCTTTACATACGAAAGTATTCAGGAACTTGTATCGCCGATCGTGCCTATGTGGGTATTTGTAAGTTGTTGCAAACATCTAGAATGTTGCCTGAGGCGTTTTGTAAGAGTTTCCGGAAAACTTTGACTCGCCACTGAAAATATTTACAATGGCAGGAATATTGTATACTGCTGTTTAACTAGTTTCAAGAGTTTTTCATGAAACTCTTTCAGGTATAAAGACAGCTTCCTGACTTTTTATGGGCTAAAAAGAAAAATAGTAGAGTTTGAATTTATATTTAAGGCTACTAAAGTCATGCTTATGGCCGAATTCTGGGCTGTATAGAGAAGAAGAAAGTGTACTTTAAAGTATTCTGTGTTTAAACGATGGGCTCGCTAAACATTAACGTGTTATTAAAGGAACGTCTATGTTTTACAAATACATATTAAAGAAGCTAAAAATTATTTACAGGTACACTTCATTAGTGTATATTATCGATAAACAGTTTCTCGTGGCATTTCTGCGCTGCATTTTTTAAACAAAATCCTAAAGAAGAATGGCGGTAATATCTTCCTGGTGTTATGAGGACTAACACGGGAACTTGATTCATAAATAGTGGACTGTATTATAGTATATTAAGACGGAAAACAAACGGTAAACAAGATTTGAATTGGCGAGAAAGAAATAGGTGTGCTCAATAGCGTGGACGATGACGCAGTGCCGTGCCGGCCAATGCGCGCCCGCAGGTCGAGCACCCCCTCCGCCTCCGCAGCTCCTGCCCGCGGTCACCCGGTGCGGCGGAACATTCTCGATAATCCAGGACAGGGATTTCTTCCAGGTTTAAAACTTCAAAATTGGAAAATACATAATTGAAAAGCGTTCGTTCTGAAAACTCTCGGATTTATTTCGCATACATGCAAATAGGTGGAGCAAGTGTTGTGTGTAACTCTATTTTATTGTAGTTTTTGGGTTTATTGAAGCACATTTTATTACAAACTGTCGATAAAAGAGGATTTACATCGGTACGCACGTCACTACGAGTATGTTCCTTTTTTGTTGGTGCTCTATCACACCTGGTAAAATGCAGCGCAACACTGTTTTCAATGCCAGTTTCAACTCTGACTGATTTGAAATAAAGTAAAAAAAAACACCCAAATTTATTTGATTGGCCCACACCAATTCGATAACGATCGTCTTACACGTCCACGTCCGTTAGAAGGCGGTTTCAAAAAAAAAATATATAAAATTGTTGATTTTTTACAAACCACTAGACCGATATCGATAAAATTTATATAGAACCACCTCTGAAGTACGACCTACCAAACAAAATAAAGAATCATCAAAATCAATTCATAATTGGCGGAATGATCGCATAAAAACATACAAAAAAAAACATACAGTCGAATTGAGAACCTCCTCCTTTTTTAAGTCGGTTAAATAGTAGTTGGTCTAGTGAATGCAAGCGCTACTGCTTAGCATGACGTCCTGGGTTCGATTCCCAAGTCTGGGAAAGTGTTACTGGGTTTCCCCTTTAGGAATTTCTCAGTAGCCCTAAGTCTGGATTTGTGCCCGGTCGATAGCAATAAGCTCGCCCTGTAACATGGGACCTAAACATAACTGGCCAAATGTGGGTGTACTATAGGTACACCTCTGCCCAACACTTCGGAGTTACAGGCGTGAGCGACGTTAATGTTATGTAACGTGATCACAGCAACTGTTTGTGCTAACAACTTCTCTAGTAAATTAATTCCTGTTCATCGCTGTTCAAAAGACCTTCCTACAGCATACGCAACGCGTCTAAAATTTCCCCAATACATATCGACATAACGTTGTAACGGTAAAGTAATGGTGTCAAACCTATTACGCCGGCTCGCTCTCACGTCATCAGTTTTCAGTACATTGACTCGATAAAGTGCAGCGTGAGTAATTTCGACACTGTGCCTGTCTCCAAATAATTCAGTTTTGTGTAACAGTATTGGTATTTTCAACATGAAAACAAGAAATAATACATTGTTTATTCTCCATAAATAAAATGCATATCCCGCATCAGGTGATGTCAGCTCAGGGTTTTCGATGTCAGTTTGCAATATCTGCTGTCAGATCTGGTAACCGAAATTGCAGGAATCACTCAAATTAAATAAATAAATATGAGACAACATCCACACAAGGTTTTCAGGTCCCGAACTAGGTAGAACCTGTACTACGGTAACCTAATGATGACTGATATAGATACTTATATACATATACACACCCAGACTCAGGTCAAACAGACATGTTCATGCACACAAATGTTTGACTTTTCCGGGGATCGAACCCGGGACCAGCGGCTCAGAAGGCAGGGTCGCTACCAACTGCACCAACCGGTCAGTCAAAAAAATAAATAAAAAACTAAACACAAAAAAAAATACAAGAGAAGATACATTGTTACATACATTGACTACCCTGTTAGATCAATGGTCTTAATTCACAATTGAGTTTCTATGCATACCTCTGCCTACCCTTCGGAAACCTGTAAAAAGGTCACCAATTAGATAATGTCAAATAGTAGAGTGTACCTGGAACTATACATTATTTTGTAACATCTCACTTGTTTACCAACATTCTATGCAAATAAGCAGTTTGTGGTCTATTTTATATATTATTATAAAGGCGTGAACTATGATTATATTATTATCTACATTCTGCATAATATTTAAGCAGCACTGACTGATGTTAAAAAAATATATAACATCGTCTGAAAAAGCAAACACACGTAGAAATCAATCTCAATTAACCTGCTTCTTCAGAAGTATTGGCCCTGGCGTGAATAATATTAGTTCTAAGCTAATTAAGAATGTTTTATTTGATTTGATCTTTTTCCACATACACGAACTAGCTTTTCAGAACATACACCACAAGACAACCAACTGCCCATTCATACCTCACCCAATTCATTCTACAGCAAACGTGTAGAGTATTCTATCTCGCAAGTCTTTGCACAGGCTTCAGGCCTTTCACGTGGAGGCTCGGTCCTTTCATCAGACAGCTGACAAAGACGGAGTAATCCTACCGGTCCTGTTCCTGAAAGGAGCGTGAAAGGCGTGGCGTTGATTGTAAAGCCTCGCTTTAATACACGCGTGCCTGTGAGCCAGTGAAAGGGGTGAAAAGATGTTTAGGAGAATGTTGTGACTTTTTGGAATTGTGTTTTTTAGTAAGCTATGGTGTATGGTTAAAGAGGATCATATAGTAATGAGGCGATGTTATTATTAATTTTTATTTTATTTATTTACAAACCTACGCTACCATTACAGTATCCCAATTCGGTAGTGTAGTTAATTACCAATTATATTCTTGAAATCATTTACAACATATTCATATACATGATGATTGATTTAACACAAACTTATCATATCATCATCATTCGAAGGCAGAGGTCTACCTGTAGTACACCCACATTTTGCCAGAATATAGTGTTAATTAATGTCATTGAATAAAATGGTAGTGAAGTTGAAACTGTACATTGCTATTTGGGCAACTTTGTCAAAAAAAATATTGATGCCAATCTATTCTGTTTATAAATTTTAAAATAAGATTAAGATGAGAGAGAACACAGTATACCAGTGTATGATAACAGTCGAATTATTCCATTACTTCAGTGGGTTGAATAGGGAACGAATATAGCAGATACTTACAGATTCAACCTTTTAAAATATTGTCCGCCCGCTATACCTATAAAGAGCTATGCAGTCATTCATGACATAATTTAATAGTCCATTTATAGTCCATTTATTTGTCAGAATATTGTTACATAGTTGTTACATAGATTTAAAAGTTCATAATATTCTGCCGTTTCCGGCGTACAAATAGTTTTTCAGGGTTTTGGTAAGTTTTTTAGTTCAAATATTGAATTAAATAACTTTCAAATTACAAATTAATCAAATTTTAGAAATGGAAATGTCAAAAAGATTAAATTAAGTCAAAGAGAGATATTAGTAACAGAATACGATTATTATAATATTTAAGTCAACTTTTCTTTTCATTCATAAAATCATTAGTCGAGTAGTAGCATTTACATAAGAGATAATTGAATAACTTAGATTTAAATGTCCTAAAGTTAAGAGTTTTAAAACAGTCTGGTAGTGTATTATAAACTTTGGTCGCCATACAAAATACATTATTAGAAAATAATTTATTATTTCGTCTAGGTACACGGAGCATGTGGACTTGAACGGTTATTTAGTCAACATTCAACAAAGCAAATATCCTAGCGGTTCGACGACTGCTTTGCAAATTTTTTATGTTCGATTCACAACAATTGATATATTTGTGGTTTCTTTTTTTACATTTTGTTATACAAATATATTATGATAATTCGTAAAACGTACACAGAAAAACATACATTTTGGCATCTTCTGTCATCTTTAGTTATAATAAAATAAATTTTGATGGTTAGGTGACTGTTATTGAGAAATCCCGTCTGTTTACAATCTACTGTTATATTATTTATTGATAACTGTTTGTCAGGAATAATCTGTAAGAAAGCATCACTAGTAGTGTGTAGTGTATCATTAGGTACAATATACAGGAACGCAGACGCTCATTAATTCAATACTCAATTTCTTTATTGCGTTCCAAAATGTACATATTTTAGTTTACATTAGCTGGTAGGTTGTAATAACGACACAATTTTGGACCCTGTCGGGCACAGCATAGAATAATTATGGGAGAGAGGAGGAAGAGCATTGAGTGTTTACTTCTAATACTAAAAAAAATTATTGCACATTACGTTATTATTACTCATAAAGGTAAATCTTCTAGGTATTTATATATTATAATATAAGTTGGTATAGACATTAATATAGACTATTGCGGGGTTTAATTGCAAGTATTTTATTATAATATCAATATTTTACTAATTTGGTTATTATTATAATATATAATTATTTTATGTACATATTTATAATTTGTCATTTAAGTATTCATTTACACTATAATAGGTTTTATTTATTAGGAATGTTTTTAATTTATTTAAGAAAATGTTATATTTATCTATATTTTTAATGGATTCTGGCAGCTTAATGTATAATTTTATAGACATAACGTAGGCACTGTCAGAGTGCATTTTTAGTCGTGACATTGGTAGATTGAGCCTATTTTTGTGCCTAAGTGTTATTTTCGTTTGTATATCTTCCCTTTTGGTGTAGAAGTCTGGGTATTTACGTACGAATTTGCAAATTTCGAAAATATAGAGGGAGGGTAGGGGAAGAATATTAAAATCGAAAAACTTCGCAAGCAATGGGAAATTACTACTGAAGACTGCGGTTGTCGACCTCAGGACGAGCTGCTTCTCGGTTACTATCGCGTCACCTGTCCTAAGTCACTTCATAATGTTGGCTGCTGAGACCAAACCTATAAACGTAGTCTAAAGGAAAGTTTTATAAAAATGTGGCTGTTATTTTAGTAAATTGTGGTGATACGACTTTAACGCGAAGGGAGTTGAGGCAGAAGCTAGTTACAAAATAAATAAGATTATGTTAATCGCATAAAAGTAACAGTAGTTAGGTTTATTACGTAAACGGCAAAAAACCTTCCCTTGTTAAACTTCGCGTTCTCATAATCCGCCATCTTTGTTTCATCCGCACGACTTACAAGCGTGATTTAGCATTAGAAAGATCGGCGTCTTAGTAGCAGACTCACTGGAGTCTAGGTGAATGGCAAAAATAAGCAAAAAGGTTACGGCGACGCTCGTAATGGGCAATATCAACGTCTAGAGAACCTGCGTTTGTCACGGCTTGGGTGTGATGTAGGTTGGGCGCAGAAGGAAAACTGTTTAGAAGAATTCATACTAAGACATTGTTATGTACTTAGTTCCACTTAAAAGGATATTATGATTCAAAAATAAGGTGGACAGCAGGCCTAGACAAAGCGACATTCTATCAGCGACATCGATAGATAGCGAAAACCGTAATCCGAAACGGTTTGAAAGCGGTCTTAGGCTTCGAATATAATCCAATTCGAAACCCATGTGGACTATATTTATATTGAGTATGAATCTGGTGACATATTATTTTTTATCTATTCTGAATGTCAATTTCGTTGACCATATTTTTCTCAAGTTATACTTCTGATGATTTAATTTTATTGATAACAAAGGACTCAAAATACTAGGAGTTGAATTTATAGGAACCGTCTCACAGTCAGTTGCGCAACGTTTAACTGAGAAAAGTTTGGATCATCAAGTTTTCTTTTATCCCGATGTTTTCAAACGAGTTTATGTGTTTCAAGTTCACAATAAAGATTTTTTTATTATTTTGAAACATATAGACAAATTTCTCATATTCTATTATTGTGTACCTACCAATTAATTTTATAACGTAACAATTTTATAGATAATTTTCCATTTTTTTTTTATAAATTACTAGTTAAGAATAAAACTATATTTCCGGGTTTTAGACTTACGTCTAAAACATCTCGAAAACTTTGAGGCAAGAGCAGGATTCAGCGATAAAAAATAATAAAAAGGATTTGATTTCATAATACCACGATTAGTCTTAGATAAACCACAATAGAAAAATAATATGCCGACACCAAAAAGAGAGGTGTCCAGGTTCTCTTTACGTATACCCAAAGGCTTCTGAAGCCATTGGAAGCATTCCATTGTCCTCTCACCATTTATCAGCAATTATAGAAAGTATAGGGGGATGCTCGTCTGGAACGGAACGTATCTGAAAGGCAAGAGGAAAATAAAATAGCTCCCGCAGAGCACAGAGGCCGGAGAAGGAAATTCCGTATCAAACCCTGGCTGCGTGCTTCTTCAGCGTATTCGGAATAGAGATTGCAGGTAAGCTATGTGCTTGGGCTGGACAACATAGAAGGAATGGTGGCGGATAAACCCTGATATGATGGGTCAACGGCAGTGCCCACATCTTGTGAAGATGAACCCCTTGGCGTCAGGTGACAGCCGGCCGCAAACCTAAGTTTTACGGCTGGGTTTGCCAGTTTCAAGTTTGACTTAAGTCAAACCAAACTTCTTCTTCCTTGTGCAAATAAGACAGTAAAACATCATAAGGATACGATACCTGCTAGGGCGTCCCCTTGAGCGACGGCGTTAGTCGGAATCTGTCGCGAAGGACCTAAAATCTAAAACTTATCACCTGAGATAACCCGGGACTGACGTTCCTGAAGCAAATGCCTATGGAGACCCGACGCCAGATAAATAGGAAATAGGGTAGGAGGAACAAGAATGATGTGCGCGACACTATCTTGTAAGTATCTGAATAGAGAAAAAAAAAAGGGAGATGAATGCTAACTTGTTCAAAATATCAACAATGAAACTAAAAGAGCATTCTTTGCTTTTTGAAAATCAATACCACTAAAAGAGAGAATAAAAATATAAAAATAAGTATATACTTATGAAAAATAATATTTTCTAATATCCACATTATTTTCGATTAATAGCAACTCTCAGAAGTCTGGTAGCATTGGCTGTACATTGTATGAAAACCCTTTGACCGCTAACTGCCTTATTTTTAAATTTTATGTCGGGGTTGTCAGAAAAATGTCAACCAATTTGCTTATGGATGTCCTGAGAGAGAATTAATAAACTTTCTATTGACACAGAAAAAATATATATTTTGATTTGGCCCAATCAGATCTCGGTTACTGCATAACCACTTGGGGTGGAACCCATAAAACAACCATGTTGCGGCTAGAAAGAGCTCAGAGAGCGGTGTTAAAGGTACTCGCGAAGAAACCTATTTGATTCGCGACTTCTGAACTATATTCACTCTGCGAGGTCCTCACAGTAAGACAGCTGTTTGTGCTGCAGACTACACTTAGGAAGGACAACCTGTTGCTTTACGACCCTCAGTTTATCGTAATGAAGCGTCGCATTGACAGAATTTGCAAGACTGAGCACTGCAGGCTAGCGTTGGTCCGTCGCTACTTTATCCACATTAGCTCTAAACTCTACAATAACATTAACAAGAGCTTTTTTCCCTTTAACAAGGAATTTACTGAGGAAAACATTTACAGAATGGCTAAAATGTATGTCCTATGATGCTACTGAACAACTTGTGGTAACATAAATCTAACGAAAACTTACACACACACACACATACCTGTGCATATTTTTGTAATTTTTAAACTTAATGTAATTAATTTCCCTTAGGACAGTCTGGAACAAATGTTCTTCATTGTTTATTGAGTCGGGCTTTGATAGCTGCGCCACAGTTTTATACTATGCATCTCAGTTTTAAGCTGCAGTTTTTTGTAGCTATCATCGTTTCTTTTGTAATCTGTATATACCTAAATTGTTCCAAAATAAACGTGTTTTTATGTTTTATGTAAATACTTTCATTGTTTTTTTACATAATTTGTAAATTAATCGTTATCATCATTTAGCAACTACGTGTAACCCGGTTTTTGTAGTTTTATAGTTATCTTTTGAAACAAGATGTTGATAGTTTCAATATAGTATTATACTACTTATTCCCGCTTTAAAGTAAATTTATAGCTGTACGGGAAAGATTTAATTAAACAAGTACCTTCTTACACAATACAAAGTTTATTGTAATACACAGAAAATTAAGGCACAAAACATTAATTGTGGTGAGCCACTAACCAAACCCTTCCCACACACTTAGGTGTTCACTTCGACAAACTAGGTCTCCGTTTCTAGTTGTATCGGGGTAGGTACACACCTGCAATGGGACTAAAAAAATAACTCAAAGTCACTTTAGTAAGTCCGTGAAATGAACTGCTTAAAAGCTTCTAGCTCAATCGAATTAATATCCACCTGTTATGGTTGTGCTCATATAGGGAACATATAGCTTATGCAAAGCAACCCGAGACACAATAATTTATAACAACTGGTCTTACTACCTAGTTCTTACAAAAGCCCAACTCTCTCGTAGGGTAATTTATGACAATTCAGTTGAAGCTCAGTGTTCTCTCAGTATATTCCGTTCAAATGACGGAACCAAGACCCTTGGCGTCAAACACAGGATAATACCTGTGTTCACACGCATAAACGCGGCCTACGGGTATAGACGGCGACTCTATTGTTACCTGTAGTTGCGAGCTTCCCTCATCTACCATCAAACGGTTAACAGATAGCCACACCTCAATTGTTAACCTCTAAATTGCCCGCACCCGGATCAATTCCAAATCATCTAACCTCGGGGCTACATCGAGGCATCACGTCTTACTCAGACTCTCGCATCAGAGCTATTACAAGAGGCTAGCATAATCAGCCAGACCTGAAACAACATCCTCGTGTCAAAACTCACAACTGAGACCTAGGTTATGTAACGAGAACAAAGAAAATGGTTGAATACTCACAAGGTTCTGGTTTGATTTGGACTCATAGAAAGCCCATCGGATTATTTGGACACAGTCTGGTCATCCCAGAACTAGTCCCTCTCCCAAACCGTGTTCCTCGTTGTCACGCCATGAACGGAAAAAACCTTTCACCGTTTTGACAGGACCATCATTCGATGTCCTTCGAAAATCCTCTTCCACAGACTAAATAGAATTCTCATCTAGTAGTCATTTCGAATTTAATAGACATTGTTTATCAATAGAATGTGGAAAAATAAGTCTAATATGTTTATTTATTTCAAATAAGTAATAAACATGTAAAAGGAAAGAAAGAAAAATAGTTTATTTGGGACTAGCACAGGAAATACAACTAATAATAAAAACATTGTTATAATAGATTTGGACAATAATTTCAATGCAGTTCAAAACACCTAATTTACTCAAACTTCAAATCTCACCTTGGTTTACACCCGTGAGATTAAAAAAAAACAAAAATACCAGCTTTTAGGAACCTGAGAAAATAAATTTTAAAAACATAATAATAATGTAATTAATTCGCATGACACAATTTCACCAAAACCATCACCCTACGAGCTTGAGCAGACTACTCGCTACTAGTTGCTTTAATTATTGATTTTTGCGGCGTCACATAAGTTCAATCGAATATAGTAAACCCCTTCGATCCTTCTTAATATTGATCCTTCTATAATTGTGAAAGTTTGGATATTTGTTACTCAATCACGCAAAATCGGTTGGACGGATTTGCATGCAATTTGGCACACAGATAGACTAAGACCTGGCTCAGGACATAGGATACTTTATGTCCCGGAAGTACGTTCCCACGGGATAATTCCTAAACTCCACGCGGGCGATGTGGCGGAGAAAACCTAGTTTCATATAAGTAAGCCACACTCCTGCGTTATCGTCTACATTGTTCGAAATAATTCTATTAGCATTGTGTTGCGGCTTCCGAAGTTATTGTCACTTTTAATTAAATAATGTAGTCTTTTGAGTAAGATATTATTGGTCTGACGCTGAGGTAAAAAGACAGGGTTATGGACCTCACAGGTATCTGGCACTATTAGCGGTGAACGGTCGCACAATAACGGTTGTCCTAATACATAAATTACTTAAACGCAAGTTTGATAATGCCTAAAAGTATATGATCCACTGCAGTAAACAAAATCAAAAAAAAAAATTATATTCTTCATTATATACGCTAGTTAGACAGTGTGTTTTTTTTTATTTTTTTTTATGAGACAACATCCACACAAGGTCTTCAGGTCCCGAACTAGGTAGAGCCTGTACTACGGTAACCTGATGACTGATATGCATACTTATATACATATACACACCCAGACACAGGTCAAACAGACAAATCAAATCAAATCAAAAGTCATTTATTCAAATTAGGCTGAGAATCAACACTTTTTGAACGTCAAAATCACATAAGACAGTCCCCCCAAAACGCCCACCCTTCACCACTTCCTAGTGCTTTAGCTGGGAAGAAGAAGTGGCGGAACAAACTCCCCAGCAGCACTGCTGTCTGTTCAGTTAGAAGAACTGGATTCTATACATATAGTAATAAGTAATTAACATTACGAAACACAAAAATATTAAAATTATTTGCCATATGTCAGCTAGCACACGCCAATATTTAAAACTATACTCAAGCAGAAATAAATAATAAAAACAAAAACGCAAACAGAACTTAATACATAATAAAAAGCCTCCTGGCATAAAGGGCGTGCCCGCTTACATATGCAATGCTGCATTATGTTTATATGTATATAGCTGTAACTTGTAGCCACAAATGATAAACTAGGACCTTCGAAGTAAAATAAAGAAACATTAATTTCTAATAACAATAACAAAACCATAGTCAGCAAGCTGACCTGTCAATGACTGAAAGACATGTTCATGCACACAAATGATTGACTTGTCCGGGGATCGAACCCGGGACCAGCGGCTCAGAAGGCAGGGTCGCTACCAACTACGTCAACCGGTCAGTCATGTTGAAAGCATAATACAACTAATTTGTTACGATAGAAAAAAACCACGAAGATACCGCAAAAAAATTATTTTAACTATTAAAAACCATAATACCCATATAACCACTATACATGCAATTAATTTAATAACTTGATTTTTAGTCCAATCAATAGATTCTTTGTAAATAGAGAATTGCTTCATATTTTACAATAAATTACCAGCTTTGTGTCATCGCGCTTCTCTTTCTTTTCTATGCAGTCCGGCAGTGACCGCGTATTAGCTGTTGGTCAGCCCCTTAATGTCAAATAGGTACTGCTGAAAATGACTGATTTGATGATGGCCGTTATAATAAGACGGAACCACTTTCCTAGGATACCAATGCTTTAGTAGGTACAACACTAATGGTCCGGACGCTAAATGTTATTATATCTACTTTAATAGTTAGTTAGTTAGTTAATAGAGTGTTAGTTTACAAATCTCTTTTCCTTTTGCTGAAAAAAAAGTTTAGAGAAAAAAAAAATCGGCTAGGATTTTAACGGACTTGCTGTTCAAATACTATACAAAAAAAAAACATTTATACGGACGCGCGTTTTAAATAAGCCAGCTCGTTTAAAAAAAATGTTGATTCAGAGGTCACTTTATCAGGCATCGACAGGGTCATAGTCAACACCTTATCTCACCATTAAGGGAGCAGGCAGTACGATGGTGTTTTTATGACCCCCGTAAAACATTCAACGGTATTAGCCGGTCGAATATCAGGTAATACGACTTTTACTGTCTCGTGAAAATAGGTTAATGTCCAAAATATGTCGGTCGGCTGTTAAAAGTGTTGACATGGGTATGAGTTGATTGGTTTTGTAAAGTTCTGTGCATTTTCATTTGCATTTTCTAAAGTAGTATATCGTAAAAGTTGATTATACCTTAGATAAATGGATAAGTTTTATCTTAAGTGTACTATAACATACCGTCCTAACAAAAACACACTGCGATCAAAACTATTGTTATCTTAACCACTCCTTATGTCAAGTGTTAGTTCCTTAATTAATTATGTTAGAGGACTCAAAAATGCATTTTCACTGACAATCAATATAGCATTACCGTAATCCTGTCATACCAGCATCCTTTATTAAAAAGAGAACAATATGTAACCTAAGTTTATTTAGTGTCCCTATATTGTGTGCCTCAATCTGTGTCGAATTATATTTCCTTTATTTCTTTAACAGAAAACCATTTCGTTCTAGGTAAACATTATTAATTATAAGTTCGTGTTCCAATTACTGTTAATCAATCTTTGTATCCCAAATGTTAATTAATTCGACAAACCGATCTCGACCTAGATCGGTCAAAGATTAGTCGTTCTAACAACTAAATTAAAATACAACTGTGATAACCCCGTTTACAATATTCTGATTATTTGAATAGCCCAATTTTTGGGAAATAGGGCTTGCTTTACCTACCTGCTTTGATTTGTACCTACTTAAATAGTACCAGTACGAGGCGATACATAAAAGTAAGTCTTGTACTTCCATTGTAGTCTGGATAGTCAGCCCTTTACCACCTGCTAAAGCTACGCTTTCGTAGAAGAGCGGTGGCCGTCACATAGTGCTTGCAATTTACCGGCGAATGACGTTCATACCCATAGTAAATGGAGGATCCTCCAACTAGACGGATGTCGTGTCTGGTGGGCAACTGCCCAACGATTGATATCGGGACGTTGTATATAAGTTGGTCACGCGGTAAACTCTGCTTGCGCGATACAGGATTTTTCGTGACGTCAATGTGATGCGTAGTTCGCGTGTGGATACCGCTACAACGTCACAAACACGTTATTTGTGAAAGTCAGATGGTGTGAGGAGCGTTAGCTAGGGAGCGTTTTTGACCCCGCTGCCAAAATTTTCATGACAGCCATCACTGCGGCCGTTATGTGGCGGCCAACGCTCTTCTAGGAAATCGTAGTTTAACACTAATATTTTTACCATGGCAAAAGCAGCTATTCTCGCATTTATTATTATACATCATCATCATCATTTCAGCCGAAAGACGTCCACTGCTGGACATAGGCCTCCCCCAAGCACCTCCACTTCGACCGCTTTTGTGCTTCCCGCATCCAACGGGTTCCTGCGGCCTTGACAAGATCGTCTGTCCACCTTGTGGGAGGCCTTCCAACGCTACGTCTTCCGGTACGTCTTTCTACGTCTTATTATTATACATATTTTAAGGAAAATTGAGAGAAGTTTACCTACCTATTAAAAATTGTGCCCAAAAATGTGTACGTAGGTGTATTTTACCTCGTAATTGCTTTATCACCCTAACGTTGAATGCCATTTGTACACGTCATAAAACGAAGGTCTATATTTGGTCTATGTGACAGTACGATATTTTCAACCTTAGTGAAGTTTTAATTTACTGGGAATTCTTGTCAACAGTTGTTAGTAATACGAGGTCGACTATACCTAGTCACGAGGTGTGAGTGATTTATCACTTTTTTTATATACACAGACACTTTTTCCTAAAATCATATCCAGGTTAAGCCGAACCTAATCACTTATTAACCACCATCAAGCGTTCAATTGCATAATTTTTCGGTGGCGCGTATAATTCATCAGCTATAAAGCATCAAGCAAGCATCAAGGACTGGCCGCACCTTGTAGCATAAATATTGTATGAGTTTTGACTGGAAGCGCACTGATGCCATTATGAACGCGCGAACTCATGAAATTTAGATGGATAAGGACTGAGCCAGTGGTCAGTAAGTTACTGATGGAGCTGTATCTGGAGTAAGGACCCGGTTTTGGAGTAAGGGCCGAGTTTCTTGATAATTTTGTTAAGTTTATTTGGTAGTATGCTTACATGTTACTGTAAAACTACCTATGTGTGATATCTTCTTTCAGTTATTTCACCTCTGGCAGCAACCTTAGAGCAGCGCGACTTAATATCAGCACAGTTATGAAAAAATAACTTGTGAAGGACAGTGTCCTAACAAAAAATTGGTTGACAACAGTGGTAAAAGAAGATAAAGTCGGTATTAGTAGGTACTGTCCTGAGTGATTCCCACATTCAATCCGCAAATGATGCCCAATTAAATTCGAATAATAGCATTCGGCATGATAGACTACATTTCGGATTTAAAAAAAAACACGAGTGTGTAAATATTGGATTATTCATTGAGCTGCAATCGGAATATTTAATATTTGTATGTGGTTGTAGTGTATCATGGCATTTTATCCGAATTTAATTGGGCATCATATGCGGATTGAAAGTGGTAATTTACATAATTATGGTATTATTTATTGAGAAAATATCATATTTATAACGTTTAATAGTAATTAGTTTTTCGTTTCAATCAGTTTTAATGTTCAAATTGAATGGCAGAGTGTATTAAGTTTGAAATTACATTAAAAAAAAACTTGACACGTATAAAACGTCCAAGAAGATTTTTTTGATGTATTTTGATGAAAACTCATTCAAGTACGTTTTCTATCATCATCATCATCTGCCTAGCCTCGGCTTCCAGTCTAACCGGATGCAGCTGAATACCAGTATTTCACATGGAGCGACTGCCTATCTGACCTCCACAACCCTGTATACGTATTCTATATCACTTGAATTGAAAAGAAAACTATTTACTTTGATTGCTATATGACCTACTGGTCATATAGCAATCAAAGTAAATAGTTTTCTTAACATTCACAGTTCAAAATGTTCACTACGGAACGGATTCGTAATAACGTTTGCATACGGGTTTTACGTTTGTTACGGGAAAAGGGTTAGGAAAATTACTTAGCATCAATCTGAGTCATTCTTCTCAAAACTATTGCATGCCTCAGACTTCCTACAAAAAAATTATGTCTTCAATAACTAGGAACGAATTTGATCCAAATGCCATTATTACTGTATTTATAGGTAATAGTTGTAATGTTACAAAAGAAGATATCACTAATAGTGTCACCAAACTTTTGAAGTTAAATTGTAAGAAAGTAATTTTGTGTGCTTTTCCATACTTTGAGCACGTCTTGTCAAATAGGCAAAACAACGACATTCACATGTTAAATAATTACATGCATTTCCTAGTTAGTCACCATAGTGACCAGTTTATATTTTTTGACACCAACATTTTTGTTGCTAAGCTAAGATCGACTAGGGATACTGTGTATCTGCCCATTCGTTTTAGACATGAAATAGCTAGGCTATTAGCTTTTAATATTAACCCAGACATAATTAGTATGTCGAAGTCGTCTTTATTTAGCACCACAATTAGTAATAGTACTAATGTTAAGGTGATTAGCTCAAATATTTTAAACTAGTTTGTAAGACAACAGAAGGTACCACTAACAGTGTAGTTATACAAAATAACAAAAAGGTATTTTCTAGCACTAAACTAGCTAACTGTAAAAAAGGGGCTAAGCAGAAATCCTTGAAATTATTTCATCAAAATATTCAAGGTTTTTCTTCGAAACAATTGGAAATTGAATTGTTTTTGGAAAAAACAATGTTTGACATTGTTTGTATATCTGAGCATTGGTTAAAAGATTCTGAAATGTTAATTAATTATGAGAATTATAGTGTGGCCAGTTGTTTTACCCGAAAATCAATGCTGCGTGGTGGTTCACTAATCCTAATTAAAAGATGTATTAAATCTAAAACTCGTAAAGACATAGTTGAACTATCGGTTGAACATAGCATTGAACTGTCTTGTGTTGAGCTAGATAAGCATATTATAGTGTGCGTTTACAGACCCCCAAATTATCAAAACTACTCTATATTTGAGTCAGTAATGGAAGATGTTTTGGCAAAACTTGCAACTGGCAATAAATCAGTAATTATCTGTGGTGACTTTAACATTAATATTTTAGAAAACAATTCAAATACCAGTAGATTATTAAATTTGTTTAAATCATTTAATTTGTCAAATGTGTTTGTAGAACCAACTCGAATAACTACAACTACAGCTACATGCATTGATAATGTTTTTTGTTGCTGCGAATATTGATTTATATATTCTTTATTGTACACCACAAAAAACATAACAACAAAAATTAAACTGAACACTACTTAATATACAATGGGCGGCCTTATCGCTTTCTGCGATCTCTTCCAGGCAACCTTGGAATGGACAGAGATTTTCCTGGACATAAAATGGGGCTGTTGTTGTATACAATACACTAAAATAGATACACATATATACATATCCTAAATAATAGATACACTTATATACATATCCTAAATAATAGATACATAAATACGTACATACTAAATTTATAAGCAACGAAAATAAACGAAGTCTATAGATAATTACAATTATGAGAACACGATCACAACGACAAGTAATGTTCCTTCACGAGTCTTTTAAACACAAGCAATGACGGCGCGCGTTTAATTTCAACTGGCAATGCATTCCACAAACGAGCGGCCTGGACAGTAAAGGATTTGTCGAGGAAAGTTGTGGAATGCATAGGCATTTTAAGCTTCAAGTTATCTGATGACCTTAGAAATTTCGTGTGGGAGTCGCAAAGAAACTGGAAACGTTTCTTAAGATAGAGAGGGGTGGAAGGGAAGAAGAGCACATTATACAAAAGAGAAAGGATATGAGCGTTCCGGCGAAGGCGAATTGGTAACCACTTGAGCTTCACACGAAATTCGGAAACATGGTCATATTTGCGCAAACCGAATATGAATCTTATACATAAATTTTGAAGCCGCTCAAGTTTATCGAGTAGGTCTTGGGTAAGGTCAAGATAGCTGACATCAGCATAGTCAAGAATGGGTAGAAGAAGCTATTAATGTTCGATAATTATAATACTTTCGTTTTCTTTTTCTGCTGTATATCAATTATTATATAAATTATTCAATATCTAAATATTATTCAATATCTTTCATTGACTTGAATGTGCCCTGGCGGCTGATAGATGTCATGCTCACTCAAATGTCTCGCTGACGGTGGCGCGTGTGTTGGATCATTTAGCTCCCTTCAAAATGGTTGAGCTGAATGCTGCTGATCCATGCGTCATGTTCGTGAACGGGCGCTGTCAGTTGGGACTGGTCATCTCTTAGCCACCACGGCTTATTTTAATTATTTTATTATGGATTGTTTTGTTTGAATTTATATTAGCTGTACACTAGACACTCAATGTGTACGTCCTATTTACATCGTTCTCACATATAATTATACCTATATACAAGATTATTGATGTAACTAATATTTATGTTACAATATAATTTAAAAGAGTGTCGATGGAGTTTCTTGCCCGTTCTTCTCCATAGGTACCTACTACGCTTTGGAATGGGCAACTAGCTTCATATTTCTGACTGACCGATCACTTGACAATTTAAAAGTGCCTGTAAATGGTTTAATTGAAATAAATGCTTTGAGTTTGAGTTTGATACATCTTTAAAATGAACATTAATTTAACTACGAAACAAACATGGTTTAAACACACTGAACTGGGGAACATACGAGTAAGTTGTTGAACATTATATTTAATTTACCAAATACCTTAGCGTTAGCTTTCAACAAGTTGCTGAACAAAGTATGAAATAATCTGGCTGGAGATCTAAATGGAATTTCTAGTGCTACGATATAAATAATAATACAACATGTATCAGAAATGTGTGGTCACATATAAGGGTGCGGTACAGACCATCAAACTGAACAACTTTCTCCATGGGACCAACATCGAAATCGTGAAAAAATTATCAGCCGCCCCATACATTTGGATCGCGTAGGTTTCGATAAAACTATTCATAAAACTTCTAAAGTCTCATTACATAAGTCAACAAATGTCATCTTTGGTATAATGTATACATAAACTTCTAATGTATTCTCAGTTCGAACCACGTCATTAAAAGTTGAGTCTGTTTAAGCTAGGTACTCACACTTTTTCTAGTTAAATTTAGATTTATTACTCGATTAGAGCGCGACAAAATACACTTTGAAGATACTTTAAGCTCAGCCAAATTCCATTGAAACTTTTGACTCGATATCAGCTTTGTGCTAAATTGAATAAATTCGGCCTAATTGAGATTAAAGTCCTTGTATAAAAATAGTTCGGCCCCTGACTGATGTTCAGTGGATTGTGAGAAAATGTTTGGAGTTGAAGTCTGAAGTCGTTTTGGTAATGAAGCCGCGGCTGCGAATGGGACTGGAAATTCGACTTCTTGAAAAGTTGGAGCTATTTTCTTAATTCTCACTTTAAAATTCAGATTATAGCCGGCCTGTGAATTCGGAAATGTTTGAACAGTCCCGTTTCTACGTTTTATTTTTATTTGGTGAAGCGAGACCTGTTTAGTATTCAAAACACAGCTTTACCGCATCTTGAATAAATATGTGACGCAAATTGTTATCGCGTTTCATCTAACTATGCGAATGACAAGCGCTTTAGTAGGTTTCGGGTCACGAGTTAGCTTATTTGACATCACAATATTCCATTTCGTATACAGCAGAAAAAGAAAACGAAAGTATTATAATTATCGAACATTAATAAATTGCGACCAATCGAAAACTAATCTTACAATAATAACTAAAGCATTATTTTTGTCTTTTACGAGACTGCAAACTCAAAAATTATATTACTTCTAAATCCTAAACTTAACTGTGTTCCCAAATAACCTTGTGAAACAAAATGGCGTCGCTAACTGGCAACTCTACATCATCGTGACAATAAAACCTCTACATAGAGACAGACAACCCTGAAACGTGTCTGTCAACCGTTGTACAAATAGTAGAGTCCTTACTTTATGATCACTATTTATCCGGACTTATCTACCTACATTATGTTATGTGACAAACGAAAATAATTAGATGTTTGTTTGTTTTGTCAAAAATATACTATAAAGTCTGATTGATTAAGTGCAAACATGTCAACTTAATTATAAAACTTTGTTACAATACAAAAAAAAAACACTACAAAGTGAAAGTGAAGTCGGGTTTTTTTTTGTTAAAAAGTTATTTTTCAGTTTTAAGTTAATAAGTATGGTACCATACATCAATTCGAAAACGATCGTCTTACACGTCCACGTCCGTCGGACTGCGGTTTTTTTTTATTAAAAAAAATAATTTATAGTTGATTTTTTTTAAACCGCCTGACCGTTTTCGATAAAATTTAAAAGGGACCACACGGGAAGCACCAGCTTTGAAATAAAAAAGAATCATTAAAATCGGTTCACCCAGTCGAAAGTTTTGAGGTACAAAACATTTTTTTTTTAAACAGTCGAATTGAGAAACTCCTCCTTTTTTGAACGCGGTTAAAAATCATTACATTCGTTTGACATGTTACTGAACAAGACTCCATTTTAAAACTTACATTTTATTATAACTGCCTCGTTGGTCTAGTGGTCCCGGGTTCGATTTCCAGGTCTTCTCCATAGGTACCTACTACGCTTTGGAATGGGCAACTAGCTTCATCTTTCTGACTGACCGACCCCTTGACAATTCAATAGTGCCTGTAATTGGTTTATTTGAAATAAATGCTTTGAGTTTGAGTTTGGGCAAAATGTTATTAAGTATTTCTGTCTGAAATTTCTCAGTAGAAGCGCGGAGTCTGAATTTAAGCCCGGACAATATAACCCTTATTCCAAGGGACTTAAATATAACTGGCAAAATTTGGGTATTCTATAGGTACACCTTAACGCTTCGGGGAAGAAAGGCGTGATGTTATATAATATTTTTAATACGAATTGAGAATTAAAAGTTGAATGCAATGCAGAGATAGTGATGTAGTGATAGATTGGAAACTTCCTGCAAGCTTATTTATTTACATCCTGCAGGTTTCTTGAAAAGGAATGAGAGCAAACTTTTGGTTTCCGTGAAATTGTCTATTCATAAACTATACATTTTCGATTATGGAGGTATTTTATTTCGTAAAATATAGAACGGTTGCTTTTGAGATTATTGCATTTTATAACAGTATGTAGGTACTATTTTTCATATTGTTATTAACCTATTATTATAAGCAAAATACCCGCTTGAGCGTGGAGTGGCGAACACCATTGCGTTATACTATATTATAACCCTAGTCCTATACTTTGTCTGCAGACATCTTCATTTTTGATCTCAATTTCGTTCTAACCAGTAGGAATGAACAAATCCATCAAAGCCACATTGAATTTAATGGCATTACGTACATTTCCGACCTACATTATTGGATTACTAACTAGCTTGATGGACGTCTTGCACACGAATCTATATAAATAAAAATCAATTGCCGCATGTACGAAAGATCGTCACTTGAGAACTCACTTGATTTGGCTATTTTTTTTTGTTATGATCGTAATTGTCAGGTTGTTTCCATGATTTTATTTTTTGGAAAAGCCATTTCGTTTTGAAATGACAGAAATTTGGATGGTATTTTTGTAGGAAAAACACCCCGCCGACGCGACGCCGGGCACGAACAGCTAGCGATCCATATAATGCAGATAATTCATATTTCTATATTACTATTTACACGACTTATTTACTAACTACTTTTCGGTATTCATCAATGTTAGAGGGTTTGATTTCCGCATTTAGTCCTTCAGGTGGACTTGTGCGTGGGTCATGGCGGCCGTCGGTGGTTGTTCGAGCCAGCCCGACTATTCACACGACTTAAATCCTTACTACTTTCCGATATACACGGTGACATTTGAATCACAGTTTTGCTAGAACAAACGTTGTTCAGACCATGGTCTACAACCATTCTACAGCATCAAATAGAAAAAAAAACGTCATTGGTTTTCGAAAAAAAACACAAAAAGGGCAATGGTAAAAATGTCGGGATTATCGTTACGCCCTACAACACAGACACTGCGGCTGCGACGCGCTGCGCTCGCGTCTTGAATGCAATATCGTTACCGCGATGAGTACTTTGATGATACGGTTAATGTTTCAAACATAATTACACGTTTGACTAATTTGAAAACTCCTAGATTAGTTTGTTTTAATAACATATTTGATGCTGTAGAATAGTAGTAGACCATGGTCTGAACAACGTTTGTTCTAACAAAACTGTGATTCAAATGTCACCGTGTATAATAAAACAATGCTTAAAATTACCATCAACACGCAATTTCTTATAGATTCATTCAATAGAATCGCATTCCTGATTAAAAGAAAAACTGTTTCATTTTGTTTTTTATGCTGAAATACAAGATTTTCCACACATTGAGCTACCCAGAGAATAGAACAGATCGGAACACAAAAGTAGGCTTTGATTTAGGGCAAAATGTAGCACGGCTGTCCTGTGAAAAGCCGATTTTAATGACGAGCAATTTCGACGTACAGCCCGCTGTTTGGGTGTGGGATAGCGTGAGTGTGTGCGTGAGATAGGTTGTGTGTGCGTGTACGATTTGAGCACGCAATTTGTCTTACTTTTAGTGGTAATTCCGCTTTAAGAGGTTGCGTAGTACTGAAGGTTGTTGGTCGGCAGTGTCATTTGTATCATTATTGCTTCATCATGATTGTGAGAAGACCTACTTTATTGTTTTGTTAATGACTGACTTCATATTCTATAGATTAATATTTGGAGCAAGATACTCGTATTAGTAGTTAGTTCTTTCTTTTGGACTTAAAAATTTTAAATTTCCATGACTGTCAAACAGGGGTGTGGCAAAACAGCGGTGGTGATCTGTTGTGTTTTAAATAATGTATACGTACCAAGATCATTTTTCATTCAAATTCGTCACTAATCCGATTAAAAATCACATATTATAAATTCATTGATTGATTTCAATGTGGGTTTACCGTTGGTTTGCTCTGATTCATTTGATTATTACACTTCACGCGTAGTAAGGTAATCGCTGAACTCGTGTTTGAGTTGATCATTTCCTCTGGTGATTAATGTTTGGGGAGTTATTGATATTTTTTTAGATTTTATTGAACAGCTCTCACTTGTAAAAGGATCAATTGATAGTATTGGTAATTAAGTGTCTCTTTGCTAGTAGTTATACTTAGCGAGCATCAAAAGCCGAATAACACGTCAGTTTTAAATATTTTTTTATAATCAGAACAGAAGCAAACAATTAAAAATATTTAAAAAAAAAATCTTAGCTAATACACGAAATGCTGAAAAGCAGTTATTCGAATCATTTTGTGTAAATATTATGTGCTATGACAGTATTAATAGACTTTTGTTGCTGACCGTACCAAGTAACCTCAACCAAACATCAAAATAGGTTGAATAGTTTAACAAATAGAACTTGGATAGATTGGTTGCAAATGACCTCCCCTACATCCCCTTAATGGATTGCCGACGTTCGAGTATTACAAATACTCGTGCCAATGTAACAAAGGTATATAAGTGGCCAACATGCCAATGTTAACAGACTAAATTATTGGATTAAATAAGAATCTACCGTACTCCAAGAAATCCAGGTATAAATCCTTATCTATAAAAATCAATGTCACTTTTCGTTGTAATTTTATAACTCAAGAACGGATGGACCGATTTTGCAAATTCATGATTTAGAATATTCCTTGAAGTACGAGGATGGTTGACACGGAGAGAAAAAAAATGTTAGGCGGCACGAAGTTCGCGGAGTCAGCTAGTATATTATAGTTTTCTACTTGTACTTTTGACAAGCTTTGGGAAAACGAAAACACCAATGTATACCTTCACTTCGTGAATTTGGCTTCAAGTTACCAACAATACAAATAAATATGGTTTTATTATTTTCTACTTTTCCGTACATGCTTTTATAACTAGATATTTTTTTTATATAACAGGATTGCAATAAATTGTTATCTTTTCCCAACAGCAGAAATGTGTGTTCATGCGATGGGTAGCAGCCGATCGATTCTGTAACAATCTTATCGTGATAGCTTAAGTGAAGTGAGCTATCATTCCACTCGATGCTAGGGATTTACACTATCGACAGCTCACTTCACCGAAGTTATCACGGTGAGATTGTTACAGAATAGCTCGACAGAAGTATTTCCCCGAATGGCTAACACTGTTATTCTACCTACGCTATACAAATATTACATACCTAGAAAACCTAAATAATAAATTAGAGTTTAGTATAAAGTTTAATATAAATAATGTAATTGTTTGAATTGTTGCCACGTATTATTTAATTTCCATAATATTTTTCTTAATTAAAATTCGACTGGGAACATTAACTTTTTTTTAATAAATTGTTCACCGATGATCTTGCTTTCATTAATAGTTACAACAACAAATAACTTGAACGCTTACCTGAATTACATAAATTTAACTGCTTAAGTACCAAGTATTTTCTCAGACAAAGTTATCAGGGCTGTATTATTAGCTAAGTAAACTGGAACATTTAACACAGACAGAGAAGAAACATTGCAGAACACAGATATTTGACAAAAGACAGATAAAAACTTGCGTACTTAGGTACTTTTTCCACTGAATTCCATGCATAATGCAATCAACGGGCTAAAAAACTGTGAAAAAAACTTATTATTCCTTCGCAAACTCCCCAACTGAACTTTTGTTTAAAATATTCAGAGATTCATTTATGAATTTACGCCATACTTTGGCTGGTCGCTTGCAACGCGGAAGCCTGTACTCGTCAAAGTTTCATCAGCGTCGCTTATTCATGTGTTATCGTTTGTCATTCTTCTCGTATTTTACGTATGCTTCATATATGCAGCAGTTACGGAATTTCGATAAAGTAAATGAATAATAATTAACTAACGATTTCAAAACTGAGTATTTTTCAATAATTAAGTGTGGCCTGAGATTCTTGACGGCGAGCAGCGGCACCGCTGTGTGTTTAAAGTTTCT
Organism: Brachylomia viminalis; assembly: GCA_937001585.2. Classification (NCBI taxonomy): domain Eukaryota; kingdom Metazoa; phylum Arthropoda; class Insecta; order Lepidoptera; family Noctuidae; genus Brachylomia; species Brachylomia viminalis. Next base: position 1,980,071 of record OW443302.2, on the reverse strand, counting down.
TGTGTAATTTGTATTTGCTTACGAAAATATGGCATGCAGTAAGTAGGTACTTACTGTAGGTAAGTCTTACTTGAATATATTGTTTTAGTGTATAATCGTTTTTTTGATGTGATGCATATACTAAATCCTGATAAGTGGCATAATACCTATAACATAAATGGCGTTCCACAGGGCTCAATTTTGGGTACCTTGCTCTTTTACATCTAGATAAATAATGTAAATGAAATAAGGTTACACGGTCAACTTACCTTGTATGCCGATGATACATGTTTATTCTACTTCGGGTCTTCGATTCATGACATTATTTCACAAGCCCAAGAGGACTTAAATTCCTAATCCAAGAGGTTTCAGTTCAACCTTCTAAAAATAAATACCTCTAAAACATGCTATGTAATATATAAGGCAAAAAATAAATATATTCCTCCATTTAACCCACTTACAATTAACGATACGCCACTACAGCTCAAAAACACGTGAAAAATATATCGAGCTTAGAATAGATTGTTCCCTTTCCTGGGATGCTCACATTGAATACGTAAAGAACAAGCTATCGACAATAGTCAGAGCTCTGCACAACATAGTTCGATGCATTCCACGAGGGTTGCGATACACCATCTATATTCTATAATTCGCTAGTAAAGCCACATCTACTATACTTGGTCGAAGTATGGGGTAGTGCAGCAAAAACAAAACTAGCACAGTTGCAAATTTCCCAGAATAAACTAATAAAAATGCTCTTCAACTATCCATACTTAACATCAACGACTAAAATATATAGAGACACCAAAATAATGTACGTATAGCTACTTTACATTTATAACACATGTATCTTTAACAGAAAAGGTTTTAACAAAAACATTCACACAAATATCACACTTACCCAGCATATACAAGTTAGTCAACGAAGTACACGACGAGCAAGTTTACTAGTTCTACCAAAAACCAGGACCAACTGTGGCAAAATATGCTTACATTTGAAGGAGTACAGCTATACAATAAGATACCCTCACGCAGAAGAAACCTACACTCATTCAATGCATTCAAAACTCAGCTTAGCCTGTATCTAATTGCAAACCGGACATTACTTGAAAAATGAATGCGTTGGGTGGGTCGAGTTTCGAGTAGTTTTAATTAGTTTGTGACGGATGTTGTCGAAACTAATATTAGTATTTAATTAAGTAATAGTTATTGTTATCAAGTGACCGACATGTTATGTTTTTATTGAAAATAAAGTTTCTTTAAACCTAAACCTAGAGGTAATAATGAATCGCAATTTACAATCAAGAGAAAATTGATTTCAGTTTTGGTGTTAGTTTGCTTAAGCCGGTGTTAAAACGGTGTTTCATGTTTAGCTGGGGATCAAAGAGATGGTTCTCTTTCAGGAAAATGAAATCATTGCTTATTTGCATTCGCAAAATCCCGGATCCGGCAGTGTTTTGGATTTTTTCAGCTAGAAACTCCTCATTAGCAGTCCAGAGTTTGGAACTGTATCTATTAAACGGAAACAGGCTGTACCTACTCCAAATATAACGGACCTGGATACCAGTGAAATGAGAATAAAAGACAGTGGATCTGTCTAGGTGCCTACAGATTTGCTCGATTTTTGACGATCGATACGTGTAATCAAACAAAATTGTTTTTTTTTTATCTTCCGTTATTTTGGATCGTTTATAGTCAATCGTTAAATCCACAAGTGATATCTACGTCTGTCTCGATTTTAAGCTTGATAGTTATCGATTGTTGACAGGATAAAATCAAGACAATATGTAAGAAGCTGACAGATCTTATTGATCGTCAAAAAACAGTATATCGAGCGTCTTCTGTAGGCACATGAATACCAGATGTTTTAATAATTATCATCATAAGCCTATAATGTTCCTAATGCTGGGACACAGGTCTCCTCTCTGTGAGAGCGAGTGGGCAGTAAACCACCATGCGGGCCCAGTGCGGGTTGGTAGATGTCACATGTCTTTCGAATTTTTTGTTCTAGGACATGCAGTTTCCTCTCGATAAAACTGTGATGTTTTAATACAATGAAGTACAATTCAAGGTTTCGCGATAACACTAGTCATACATTACGATAAATTGAAGATGCTACTATAATACGTCTTCCACTTTGTTACGTTATTGTACGTACATAAATCTAAGCTGGAATGGCGGTCATGAACAAGTTTATAGGTCATAAAAGGCGATATTATGAAAAACTTACACTTATAGCAGACACAGTTTCTTAAAATTAATTTATACATAATGCTGTACGTCACGAGAATTTCTTTTCACATCTAGGTAGAACTTTTTAACATTAAATTTTATTAAACGACGTCTTCTTATCTTCTAAATTTTCTTGAGCTTTTCCTCATAAATGTTAGGGGGATGCGTGGAAATGTGTCTGTAGAATGTATATTTCTCGTATTTTTCCCTCGCGTTAAAAAATACCTAACTAAGCTCATCTTAACCTACATACGTATCGTATATGTCGCCACTTTAATTTTTCTCACAAAGTTTTATAATACAAAGCTCGCTGTTTTGGATAAAATGTGTGTTAAAATGTTTATTGTATTGTTTTCTTTTTAATTATGTTTGTACGAACAGCCAGTTGGTCCAAATAAATCCTATTATAAATAACTTTACCATTTTAAAATCATTCTAAAATGATGTTATCAATTTTAACATCAAAAAGGGCTCGACCACAACAACTTGGCTCGAACCCAAAAGATATTTTCGCTACCCAGCATAAAAATGCTAGAAACTAGAATACTCAAGTAGTAAACTTCACCCCGTAATTACCCCATTTCAAGTTCTGCCTACGCGATGCCCCACTTACGCAAGTGACCGGAACATTTCATCTGATTATACAAGCCTTTGTCTCTACATCGACCATCCAAAGAAATGCACTGAGTATGCAAATACCGATCACTTTATTTCGCATTCCTGCTCGGATCTGGAAAAAGGCTTTTATCAAGTAGGTACTAGTGGTTTGCTGTGGCAGATTTTATTTCGCTTAATTGTGTTTCTGGGCGTTTTATTTTCACGTATTGAGCTGATAATGGAAGAAAAATCCGGAATAAAACATTCGTTCGTAGACAAAGGATATTCTTTATCTACTAGGAATTTGGTTAGTATGGTGTATGCAGATGAATGTATAACACACTGATGATGATGATGATGTGTGTGTTATTCACAATTCATCTACTATCGTGAGTTTCGTATTCAAGTACTGGTTCTATTCCATACACGTGCGTTACCTTCTATATTTTCAATAAAACTTGTTGAATTCATGTACAAGCGTTGTACCTACTACATAATTGCGCTCAGTTGAACAATGGAATTAGTGCACAAATGATGACAAATTGCTAGTTCAGTTGAGACCGCGGTGTCCCTCAGATGTTTTATTCTTACTAATTGTTTGAAACTACTAACAGAAGCTGTTTCTATATTCGAGAATTCTCAATTAGTTCTCGTCATAATCCAATGCGGAGTAAAGTGACCAAGCTGACGCACAGAAGGCCAAACTCAAGCACATAACAATTTTATTTCTAAAACGTCAGTTACTCCATACTATCCCAATTTGTACATCGTGGCAAAACCTTCTAAAAAGAGCTCATATTAATAATTCCAACCTCGATACAACTATCGAAGCTTACCGTGTAATGATATAGAAATTCAATTTCCAATCCAATGGGGGAATGAAAATAATAATAATATCTTCCCTTCGATAACGATTCCTCAAATTCGTTTTGCAATTCCTTTTCTCATAAAGGTCACACGTGGTGGAAGATTTTATTATTATATTTTTTCCCTATTGGAACTCGTTATTGAAACGAGCTTTTACTGTAAATTATTTTAATTTAGTCATTTTATTTCGACATCTTTCTTCAATTCAATTATTGGGCAGTAAGCTGCAATGGATTACCTAAGTAATTATTGATACTGTTCATTCATTCGAGTTTACTACTTCAACTTTCTCAAACACACAGCATTTATTTCATTTAAACCATTTACAGGCACTTTTGAGTTGTCAAGGAGTCGGTTAGTCAGAAATATGAAGCTAGTTGCCCATTCCAAAGCGTAGTAGGTACCTTTGGAGAAGAAACTCCATGGACACTCTTTTAAATTATATCGTTACAAAAATAATTATTATAGTGAATTTATAATTTATTATACGTGAGAACGATGTAAATAAGACGTAAACTTTACATGCGTCCAGAGTACAGCAAGTAGAAACAAAAAAAAAACAATTCATAAAAAAAGCCATGGCAGCTAAGAGAGGACCAGTCCCAACTGACGGCGCCCGTTCACGAACATGACGCATAGATCAGCACCATTCAGCTTTTCAACAACCATTTTGAAGGGAGCTAAATGATCCAACACACGCGCCACCATCAGCGAGACATTTCAGTGAGCATGACATACTCTCAGCCGCCAGGGTACTTTCAAGTCAATGAAAGACATATTACCCGGTAAATGGTAGCTTTATGGTACAACATGATACTTTTTTTTTTTTTTTGAGGATTGGAAATCATCAAATGACCCCTCCCGCTCTGGGTGGAGCGGAAGGCAGTGTCAGACTCTTACTGACTAAAACCCACCCGTGTTCCTTCCTTGGCCCTTTATGTTCCGGGTCAGCGGTACCACTTATGGATGATCCCGCTTTCCCGGCAGGCTTGGGCCCTAGTGGGCCCCCTCTTCGATGCTGACATCTCTTTGAGGCACGCGTGGAACACGTACGCGCCGTCCGGCACGGGCCTGATCCTGATCGAACGGTGAGCTACCCATTACTCACCGCCCGCAGGCCCGCGCCTACGGTGGCCGGGAGTCGTCACGCGGCTCCCGACGCCCGGAGCGTCCACCGCGGCGGCTTGGACGGGAGACTCTCTCCCTCTCCCGTCCCGCCACCTCCTTCGCTAGCATGACTGCTTCGCAGAAGGAGGCGACTGCCTCCCACTCCCGCTCGCCCCGGACCATGGCTATAACCAAGGCCGGGCGTGAGAAGTCGCCGCCGCTGTCGATCGCCTCTACGAGGACACGGCGGTGCTCCGCCCATGCAGGGCAGGCCCCCACCGTATGCTCCACCGTGTCGCAGTGGTGACACCCAGGCGTTTCCTCCCGCCTGATGATGTGCAGGAACCTCTCGAAACTTCCGTGTCCGGTGAGGAGCTGCGTCAGGCGGTAGGTGAGAACACCGTGACGCCTCTCTAGCCAGGTACATGATACTCACATATGTGCTATGCAATTAGATAATATAAAGAAGATTGAGTTTATACAGTGCAAAGATAGTCTTATTTCTTTATTTATTGGATCGCCAACAGAGGCTACACAATAACATGCATGTTAACATCAACACGGACAAAACAAGTATGCGCTTCCAATTATAGGCGACCACTTCATTCACTTAACATCTAGGTAGACACAACAAGTTTCACAAGGACGCATACACATTAAAATTAATCACGTTAAAAAATACACGAAAATCGAGGAAAGGAAAACAAAATTAAAATCAAAAGCTAAATCAAAACAGTATGGGTACAAAATAAAAAATAGAAAAAATAATACAAACAATTTCAAATAAAATAAACTACTTACACTAAAGAATAACCATAAAAGACAACAGAAAACAAAATATATTACTTGGATACGTATTACAATCTTCAGCAGCTCCAGCAGTATTTTAAAATGTTAATCAATTAGTTGTTGATTTAAATATGACGTCCTGGCATTTATATTCTTTTCGTAGTATACAATCAAACATAGACAGATACATCCTTCATACATACATACATATCACATTAGAGAACTGGAACAACTTCACCTAACTTATTTTGAAAGTTTTAACCATTAAAAATAATAGGAATTAAATGTAATTAATAATACTTTAGTTAAATAGTTAACGAGTTTAGATACCTACTTTTACATGAGGTTCTATTAATTTTTTATTGCTTTAGTATTACAAACATTGGATCGTCGACGTCTGGGTCAAGTAGGTGAGCACTAATGGCTGCTACTCAGTATTTAAAAAAAAACGAATGTAGCTGTTAACGTACACTTAAAATTTGTGAACCTATTTTTTTCCAATGAAATATTTGAAATTTGAGCTGTGATTGTGGAACAGGACCAGCATTGAGCCAAGCATTTTTAACAGCAATTTAATCCCATATCTTATAATATCTGCATAGTGTGCATTTTATACATAATTTGATTTTCGCAGAAGTATGTTGGTAAGTATTTAATGGTAACATTTTAAACAGTACCCCATGAAAGATGAGTCTAGTTTTGCCAGTCCAAAACCTGGTTAAACTAATAAGTCACTATTTCTAGTACTATAATTATGTCTGTTACCTCTTTTACAAAAAATGTGTATTTTTTTTCTTACGTGCATAATGTTTTCATAGATATATTGACAAGGTACCATCATGATATTAATAACCTTAAACAGTTTTATATGGTTCTATATTCTATAAGGTTCTGGCTCTTTTTTTATACAGAATAAAAATAGACTCCATGTCTGCAGCCCCTCCCCAACGTAAAATTCAGTAAGACATGATACTGTGAAAGTCACTAAAATAGACTATCCTTGCGGTATCTACATCAGTAAATTGATGGATTTTTCTGACAGCATATGCTGCTGAACTAAGCCGTCTTGCAAGAGATGTTAAATGTGGACCCCATTGTAGCCTTGAGTCGAGCGTAATCCCCAGAAAAACCGTTTTACTGCCGAATTAGTTTCACTTGATTCAATACTATCTCATAACCAATACTTTTGACATTTGGTAAAGAAAATCTTTTGCACGTAGTTTTTTTTCAAGTTAATACTTATTAGCAGTGAACCAATTTCGAACCAGCAGTTGGGCGTTATTTACATCGTCAGCAAGTAACACTATTTGTGGTTGATGTTTTAATAAATGGAGTAGATAGATCGACTAGTATCGAGCCTTGTGGGACACCCATTTTACTTTTAAACCCAGCAAATTTACACCTTTTATTTGAATTTGCTGTTGTCTTTCATAATAAGAATATGCTAAGCTGAGCGCACGTCCATAATGCGCAAGTTTCAAGAGTGAGGTTTCGTGATCGACGCAATCAAATGCCTTGGAGAGGTCACGAAATATTCCTATGGCGTCGTGGGCCTCTTCCCACGCCTTAAAAATGTATTTACAGCTTGCTCTGGTGAAACCATACTGTTGATCGTGAAGGATATTTTCACAAAGAAATATCACTAGTACCTAGATGTTTATGACACCACTTAGGTAATGAAAGAAATCCTGAAAATTGCAATACTAAGTAAACATCGTTTGAGCGAAGGACGTCTGTGTCACCTGATTACCTTTTCCCCTAATATACTATGTCTTTTAATATTTCATAATTTATCTACTCGGTTTAAATTTTCAAGAAATCAAATAATTCCTTCCCCCAATTACAATTAGACCATCAATTCCGTAAAAGCGATAGCATTATCCATCTCCCCAGGAGGATAAACACTTAAACACATCGGGGGGAGCACTACACCTTAATCTATATCGTTTAACGAGCGCCGGCTCAAAGCTCGGCCAATTATGCGGCAATATTGGCTAGACACGACAACTTTATATAGGAATTAAGGCTCTCAGTAGTTCGGTTTAGGTTTCAGACAAGAATTGTTCGGGAATTATTTTGATGTCGAGTGCTCAAGCTCTCACAGTTGAATGGAGAGTTGCAGTGGCTGCAGTCGAAATATAAGGTCTTTTAACTATTAAATTTGTTAAAAATACGAGCAAGTATGTATGTGACTTATTAGTGCTCGCTTGCTTGTTTGTTTGGGCGAGTGTCTTTCCACATAAGTTTATCTAGGACATCACTGACATCGGTAAAGAAAAACATCATGAGGAGCCCTGGACTTTATAACTGATATCAGTCTGAAATTGCCAATCCGTCTTGAGCAAGCGTCGCGATCAATGCTCCATGCCTTTTCTATATGTGAAGAGACCTTTGCCCAGCAGTGGGACAGTAATAGGCTGATGTTATTATTAACTAATAAATTGAACTATATTGTTACACAAAATGAACATGAAAATATTACAAGCGATTGGAAAGCAATTTTGCAAGGCTTATATTTTGCCGAGAGGCTGACCATGTTATATGTTATAAACATTGTTGCTAGAAACTACCATGTCGACATTATCTGTACACCGGTCATAAAATGTTTATAATATGGCACTAGGCTAACAAAACTGTAAAATATTTACTTGTTTTTAAATCACCTTTTTGTCAGTAAAGTGAGTCTTATTTTAAACGATGTCTGTCTATGACTAGATAACATCAGGTATCGTTGACATAGATTGATGTCAACTCTAGAACAAAAAATGCAAGCCTTAAAGGTTTTACTAGCACTTTGAAAGCTGAATCTAAAGAACGGATTGTTATCTTCAGCTATAAGCAAGCCATTCATTCTGACTACACTATTACAATCTTTAAATCAAAGTTGTTTTCCTTGGCTGGTATATAAATCGAGCTTGAAGTTACGCCAGCGTGATTAAAGATAAACTTAAATGATATACACAATTTGCTAGAGCTCTGAATTTTCAGGGAGGTTATTTTTTTTACAGTTTGTTTAAAAATAATACTTTTCAAACGCTTGATACAATCACTGGTTCACGTCCTGGAACAAACATTTTAATGAAAGATAAAACCATGTAGGTATAGTCAGGGCAATTAGTTGTCAATCATATAGACATCCTGCGTCAGTTTGCCGTATTATAGCCATTTCATACATCTAACTGTCAAATAATGACAGCTGTTGTGATTTGAATATAAGGACAATTTAAATTGGTACTATTCAATTTGCTTAACAACAAATTTTCCACACTTGGTTAAAAAATACCTATGCTCACGTGTAGCTAAATATTATGTAGGTATATAAGCTGAATAGACTGCAATACAGATATTAAAATGAATAAAGATTAAAGATTAAAGGTTCTTTGATTATGGTTATTAAGGTTTCCTGTTGACTATGGTTTGGTTATTGTTATTAGTAATTAACTGTTTCTTTGTTTTACTTCGAAGGTCCTAGTTTATCATTTAATTTTGTGACTGCAAGTTACAGCTACATATATAAACATAATGCAGCATTGCATGTGTAAGCGGGCACCCCTTTATGCCTGGAAGCTTTTTATTATGTATTAAGTTCTGTTTACGTTTTTATTATTTATTACTGCTTGAGTATAGTTTTAAATATTGGCGTGTGCTAGCTGTCATAATGGCAAATAATTTTAATGTTTTTGTGTTTCTTAATGTTAATTACTTATTACTGTATATAATCCAGTTCTTCTAACTGAACAGACAGCAGTGCTGCTGGGGAGTTTGTTGCGCCACTTCTTCTTCCCAGCTAAAGCACTAGGAAGTAGTGAAGGGCGGGCGTGCCGGGGGACTGTCTTATGTGATTTTGACGTTCAAAAAGTGCTGATTCGCAGCCTAGTTTGAACAAATGACTTTTGATTTTGATCCGTCTGAAAAAGGGGTTTAAACTTACTATTACACAACCAAAGCACGTGCACATAGTGTCTAAGTGGTGCAGTATCATAAACCTTTAGCCCATCATAAGTACTTTTATAGAGACATTTTCCATTACATCTACATTAGATTCCTACACATCGAGACCACCCGTGCCTCGGACAGCACGTCAAGCCGTTGGACCTTGCAGTCATTTATAGGTCTTTGACAGTCGTTACAGGTAGTCAGATGCCTGAAAGTCATCCGTGCTTGAGCTCTGAATTTTCATGGTGGAAAATCTTTAACAATTTGGTTAAAAAATAATCCGTTTTAAACGCTTATAATCAACGACCTTACGTCCTGGAACAAATATTTTTGATGAAAGATAAAACTAAGTACCTACTACATAAGCTCACCTGTTACATATATTTTTGTACACATGTTGTTACATACTGTTGCATATGTTGTATTTATCTACACTCATATCCTAAAGTTCTTTTTAATGAAACAAAAAATATTAGCTTAGTGGCTGATTTTATCGACGTGACATTAAAAATTGTTATTCAAACAGTTACCCTAACAAAATAAGGCATTAAAATAACTTATTTTCTATCTTTGTACAGTTTCTGGTGAAATTGTTGAGTTTAGATAAAGTAGTGTATCAAACTGCACATAACTAGGTATTAAAACACTCATGTGATAAACTCTTACGTGTGTTTTAATAACCCCTGTTAAGTAATAGTTTCATAAACCACTATTATAAGAGAAGCTGACTAAATAGGTGCATTGCTAATATCAAAAAGTATAAGTTAGTTATTTTTATGACATTGGTTTACATTCTGTGATTACTTTAACTCACACACTGACATATTACTTGTTTACATAATTTGGGAAATCGTATACTTTTACAATGTTTGTAAATATGTGAACACCATGTATCTATCACTTAATTAACTTATTTATCATTGCTACGTTTATTAAATTCTTTTTACCTATTTTGGTAGGGTAATTTTTATTATAGAAAAGAAAAGAAAGAAAGAAAAAATGTTTATTCTGCACAAACAAAACGCACATTACAAATAAAAAAAAAAAAGACAAGTATACACATCCAACGTCACAACGTCGTCTTCACATATAATTAATGTACACAAAATATTGTAACACATTTTAAAAGAGTAACTGTGGAGTTTCTTGCCCATTCTTCTCCATACGAAACTACCTTTTGGAAGGGGCGACTAGAATCAATTCTATTTAAATGTAAATGTTGACGTTCAAAAGTGCCTTTTATGTGCCTATTTGAAATAAATGCTTTGACTTTGAATTTGACTATACGACTGAGTGATGTTTTACCTTAGAAAGTTCTTTGACCGTCTAAAACAGAGTTTTGAAAACTAACTATTACAAGCACGTGCACGATCTGTCTAAGTGGTACTGTACCATCAACTTTCAACCCATCATACTTATATCTAGACGGAGGTTCAAATATCTACTGGTTTTGCATTTTATACTCTATTTCATTACATGCCTTAGTAAGTATGTAATAACTTCCTCGACGAGCGCGCTAGTCCGACAGAGTAGTTTTGCGACTGGGTACCACGAAATACTGAGACCGCAGTCGCAGTCGTCCAATAGCGACTATGAATAAGTTGACTGCGACCTCAAACCAAATATTTTTTAGTGTTTTTTTTTTATATCATACTAATATTATAAATTCGAAAGTAACTCAGTCTGTGTGTTACCTTTTCACGCCTAAACCACTTTAAGGATTTCGGTGAAATTTGGCAAGGAGATAGATGGCATCCTGGGTAATTCCCGTGGGATAATTTCCGACATCCACGCCAGCGAAGCCATGGGCAGAGGCTAGTATTTTATAATACTCGCCAATATAATAATAATATAATATGAGACAACATCCACACAAGGTCTTCAGGTCCCGAACTAGGTAGAGCCTGTACTACAGTTACCTGATGACTGATATACATAATTAAATACATATACACACCCAGACACAGGTCACACAGATATGTTCATGCACACAAATGTTTGACTTGAAAAAAATGAATATGAGAAAAGAAGCTTAGCACGAAAGTATACTATGAAAAACCCATAATGTCTTCCCTGGAAATAATCTTTCTCTCCTAAGCTGTAACAGTAAAACTTACTCTTCACACGCGTTTTCATCGTCGTTACTATTCAGAAGCGAGTTTTTCAGACTCTTACAAACTCAAAGAAAATCTTCCTAATGCATTTTTAATGCTTTCGTCCCGAGCAGTATAACATCTGTATTATATTGAATTAGTATAAAACTGTTTTGATTGGTTTATTATGTTTTGTGTTCTGATTTTGTAGTCTTCTTTTGTTTAATGGAATAACAACGAATTTAAAACATAATAACAATTTTACATACTACGCACACATACACGTAACGTTACGTAACGTTTGTATACGTAAACAAGGAACTTTGTCACAGCGAGCTCTTTACTAGTATTCCATCACTCAATTTATGTTGTCAAATGTCTTTCAGAACGCAAAAGTGCTTTCTTTCACTCGATACATAAGCTTTCATGGCAGCCGATTTTTCACGGAAAATGATACATCATTTCTACATGAAATAATCTGAGGCTGAACTAGGAACGCGTTTTATCCGAACTCAGCCATACTTGCAGACTTAAAAGCATCTGTTCGAGCCTGATTCTGTACACGAGTACGCGTATTCCATCTTCCTCTTACATTATGAATGGCAGCAGTTAAAAACGAAAGCAGTTTCGTATTTTCCCAGCAGCATCTTCCGTTCATCAACCTTTCATCGATTTGGTCGCGTTTTATCCTACATGCTAATCTAATCCTTATCTTTCAGACACTAAAGTTCAAAATCGTCGAGTAGAGTGTATTTGTAAAGTATTTCGTGCGCTATCCACCTTAAATAGGCTTTAAAAATAAACCCTAAATTACTCAGCTATCCAACAGTTTAGATTAAACTGACCACTTAACATATAAACAGATTTCCACAACATTTTCAAGGTTCAACTATAAAGTGGGTACTTTGAAAACACTACAATGTCCAATAAAAGCTGACCCTGTTAGTAAACTCGATTCAAAATGTATATTTAAAAAACAATTAGCCGTTGGAGAGGCAAAACCTGAGCATCGGACTTGGTGACGCTTATTACGGAATTTAAAGATAAAGTGAATGTAACTAATGAAAGTAAAGTTTGAGGGAAGATGATTAATTTTATTGGTAATTTCAGGGTAGAAGAACAACATGAATTCTGTTGTTCTTTGGAGAAACATTTAATGTGAAGTTCGTAAAAGTGTTGCGAAGACGGAAGTTGAACAAAATGAGTAAGTCGATCGAATGTAATATTATGTGCTCGTAACTCGAGCACAAAGTTTAAAAGAGCTGGTTTTTATGATATTTTACAATGGTTTATGTTTACTTCCCGCTAAGTTAGCAGTCCATAACAAACTGGAAGTCAACAAAGAGAAATGTTACATGAAAAGTATAACGCTGCACTATAGTAGCGGCAACGTCTACACAGGTATGAATGTGAAACAGCGAGTGGCCAATTAATCATAAAAATATTATGTTTGTAAGAGAACATCTACATCTTTTTAATACCAGAAATAAAGATAAAATAGCTATCAACCATTTTTCAGATTATCTAAAGTACATACGTCTTTTATGGGGTACTGTGTTAGAAGTACACTTTGTAAACAAGCATATTACAAATTAGAGGACGATATACAGGGTGTTTGGTAGATGGGTGCAAAGCCTGAAGGGGGTGATATCTTAGACCATTTAGAACTTATTAAGCTAAACTTGTCTTAGACGAAGTCTGTTCCTTGTATTTTTTTTTGAAACTCTTAAGGTTTTTAACAATAATACCCATTTTTTTTCAATAAATGGTTAATAGTGTCCAGTAAAAGCTGTTATGTTATTATTTTTTATGTATTTTTTATTTATGTAATGTGTGATTACTCAAACAAAATTATTCCCAAGCATCTGTGTCATCAGAGAAACATTCTACGTAATAATCAAGTTTAAGAAACTTTTAAAAACAAGAAAATGTTTTGTTTACGGCATAATAAAAAAATTTAAAAAATTGCCTGAGTTGTTCAAACCTTTTTAAAAACATGCTTGGTTATTGCCCTTTCTTTTGAGGTACTAATTTACGCAAATGTCTCATCAACTCTTGGAATTAGGATGTACAAAGCAAATTGAGGTCGAATATTTAATTTTTAAACAGACCAAAATAATGCAACATTTTTGCTAATGCACTATTGTTTTTTGTTAGAACTGATAACTGATTCATTCTTAGAATTATGGTGCACGCACAACTTCTGGAAACTCGCATAACAAAAGCCGCCACTTGCCCTTCTTTCGACTCTCGGTTAGCGTCTACTGAACTGCTATTAGGTATTCAATAGAAAAATCAGCTTAGTTGCTGAGGATGTAAAGTCGTTATTTATTTACACTAATACTAGTATCCGAGTAGTCGGGTGCTCTCGTCACATCTTCGGACCCTCAGTTAGTCAAGTAACGACTGCCCTTGTGACTAGACATTTTAATTGCAAATTCGTGTTTACACAATTCACCGCATGAGGTTGTGCGCTCCTTCACGTGTTGATTTTGGAGGTGTTTAAGGTGTTGAGCCTAGCCCTAGCTGTGAGCTCCATCACTGATTTTGGACTTTTATTTGATCAATCGACTATGGCTACTTTTTCGAATGAAGAATATGCGGATATCGTCTTCATGTATGGCAGAGCTGACGGTAATGGATCTTTGGCGCGACAGATGTACCAAGAGAGATATCCGAATCGCAGATTACCTAATGTCAGAGTGTTTTACAACACATTTCGTCGGCTTTCTGAAGTTGGAATCCATCACGCGGAAACTGGACTCAATCCGGGAAGACATCACCCAAGTATTGAGGAAGACATTATTGCAGCTTTTGATGCAGATCCTACTACGAGCGTCAGAGTAGTAGCTCGAAACCTCAACATTTCGGTATGGAAGGTGTGGAATACGATGCATCGAGAAAACAAATATCCTTTCCACGGCACGGGTGTACAAGGTTTGGAAAATGAAGATCCCCCACGAAGGATTCAGTTCTGTCGCTTTTTGTTAAATAGTGACATTGAAGATGCATGGTTTTTAAAATCCATATTGTGGACCGATGAGTCAAAATTTTCGAAAGAAGGGATTACCAATTTTCATAATCTTCATCGATGGACCGACAAGCAGAACAATCCACACTGGAAGAAGCAAGTGTCGTTCCAAAGGAAATTTTCAGTTAACGTGTGGGCAGGAGTAATCGGCCGAACGTTGATTGGTCCCCACTTCCTGCCAGATAATTTAAATGGAGAAAATTACCTGGAATTCCTCCAAAACTATCTCCCAGAGCTTCTGGACGAGACCGAAATACCAATATTGGCAATGAGAAGACCACTGATTTTTCAACAAGATGGTTGTCCAGCACACTGGACCCTAAACGTGAGAGAACATTTAAATAATTGTTTCCCAGATAGCTGGATTGGCAGAGACGGGCCCATCCCTTGGCCACCTCGATCACCCGATTTAACTCCTGTGGATTTTTTCGTTTGGGGACGGGCCAAGGAGCTCGTCTACACGCACGTTGAAATTTCAACTAAAGAAGAATTAATAGAAAGAATTCAAACGGCTTTTCAAGTCATGAAGCAGGAGATGAAATTAAAAATCACGACTACAGAAGTGAGAAGACGGGCACGCGCTTGTATAAGAAACCGCGGTCAACATTTTGAACATGAACAATAAATTATTTTAACAAAAATGTTGTTTTATTGATCTGTTCGAAAATAACAATTTTCATACTCAATTTGCTTTGTACATCCTAATTCCAAGAGTTGATGAGACATCTGCGTAAATAGTACCTCAAAAGAAAGGGCGCTAACCAAGCATGTTTTTAAAAAGATTTGAACAACTCAGGCAATTTTTTTTATTTTTTTATTATGCCGTATACAAAACATTTTCTAGATTTTTAAAAGTTTCTTAAACTTGAATATTACGTAGAATGTTTCTCTGATGACACAGATGCTTGGGAATAATTTTGTTTGAGTAATCACACATTACATTAATAAAAAATACATAAAAAATAATAACATAACAGCTTTTACTGGACACTATTAACCATTTATTGAAAAAAAATGGGTATTATTGTTAAAAACCTTAAGAGTTTCAAAAAAAAATACAAGGAACAGACTTCGTCTAAGACAAGTTTAGCTTAATAAGTTCTAAATGGTCTAAGATATCACCCCCTTCAGGCTTTGCACCCATCTACCAAACACCCTGTATATCCAAGGTAAGAATGCTTGGAAACATGCTGGTCCTGCTCCACAGGACAATCTAGAGTCTAGACCAAATCAAACTGGTTGCTAATTTAATTGTATATTTAATCATTTTTATGACATTATTTTAACGCACACACTAAATGATGACTTGTAATTTTTTTTGAAAAATCACCATACTTTAACAATATTTGTAAAAGTATGTTAATATTTGTATATTTTTTTTTAAACATTGCCCCACGCTAGTAATTTCTCTTGTATCGTGGGTGCATTTACAAACATTTAAACTCACATACACAAACAGCCAGACCCGGAACAACTACTTGCAGGTCATACAAATATTTGTTCCGTGCGCGAATCGAACCCGCGACACGCAGCGCAGCATTCAATCGCTTAACCACTGCGCCAACCGTGCCGTCTATTTATATTAAGTGAGCACCATGTATCTATTACATAATTAATTTACCTGCCATTGCTTACTGTTACTTATTGTGGTATAGTAATTTTATTTTAGGTGCATCGTATTCACATATAATATAGTATAAAAGTATTGGCAAACATTTTAAAAGAATAACGGTGGAGTTTCTTGGCCATTTATTTATTTATTTATTTATATATTCTTTATTGTACACCACAAAAAACATAACAACAAAAATTAAACTGAACACTACTTAATATACAATGGGCGGCCTTATCGCCATTCTTCTCCATACGAAACTACGTTTTGGAAAAAGCAACCATAATCAATTTTAACACGCTTTTTTGTAAACTTCGACGTTCAAAAGTGTATTTTATGTGCCTATTTGAAATAAATGACTTGACTTGAGTCAGAAGCCATAATTTCGAAACATAATTTTGCCAATTTCAATGAGAGTGTAGGTTATTATATTTTAATCAGCTCATACTGAATTTTATTTTTAAACGTAACTCATTATAGAAAAATGCTTTTAATTACTACTTTTTAAAGATTTAATTTAATTAATTATGAGGAACCTAGATAATTAGATTATTTAATGGAAATAAAATTGTAGCAAACGCTATTTTTGGCTATAAAATATTTTTCGTATTCAGGCGATATTGAAATAAATTATTTCTTTGCTAACTGATAAAGCAGCGTCTTCCATTGCTTCATGAAATATTCCACATATAATTTCCCTTGAAATACTCATTCTCTTACATCACTCAAACAAGATTCCTTAATTCCGAGCAACAATTTGAGTACTCAGTTACTGTAAAGCCCTCCTTTTGATCTCATTACAATATGAGAATTTTCTATGAAATGTTTCACATCTTGTTAAAATGGTTCCTTCGTAAGTAAAACGTAATCCGCTTGGCGTCTTAAAAGATTGTTGCTTAATGAATTGATTATTGTATGTGATCTACACTGGGCCACAAAATATATAAGTAAAGAAGGTTGGCTCATCAAACGAGTGACAACGCGTCCGTACTATCTCAAACAAACGCCAGTCGCGAGTGCACTAGCATTCGCTGTACATGAAGCGTCTGTTTGCGTCTGTTTTAGCTAGTTGTATAGAACCAACCTTCTATCCGTACTATTTTGTGCTGAAAGGCCCGTCTTCCCCCCCCTCCCACCCCTCTAGAACTTCCATTTGTTCTCTTAACTTGACAAGCCCCTCTTGATTCGTTATAATCACGTCTTGTAGGGTCACCAGCTAATGTCAGAGGGTTTGTTTCCTCATTTGGATTTCAATGGACGGTTTATATTTGAAAGTTTTGGTGTTAAATCCAACATGACTATGGGCTGACAAGGTTATTGTCTCCGCGGTGTATAATGTGATACTGATTTCAGCATCTTTTGAGTATACTATCATCCTGTTTAGGTAAACTAATTAGGTACACGCTATTTAGTAGGTAAATGAAACGTTTCCCCTTACAATAATTATTTTCACCTTGAAATTTTACCAGCTTCAAAAAAAAAACTAGATTCATTCATCCAATTAATAACCAAAATCTCTAGGCATTCGTTTCCACAGCTACGTCCTAAAAATACCGGCCTAATATTTTTCGTAAGGCTAAAATTTGTCATACCGCTAATCAAAACATAAATATTGAGCAAAACATTCAAGTTTGTTCAACGAGTCACGTTGAAGGACTTAGCTGGTCAACTTAAGGCACAGTTTTCTTGTAAACTTGACATAACTGGCGAAATTTTGGTGTACTATAGGAACACTTCTGCCCTTTGATAATATGAGCGTGAAATTATGTTATATTTTGTAAGTTCATACAGCGAAACCACTTCACGATTGATATTAATCTTCAAATCAATATCGAACGCGAACGTATCTCTGAACAACCCCGTTATCACTGATCTTCAAAAAATAGTACATTTCAGATACAGCAGAGAGGGGCTTATCTTTTAATATCTAGTCATTCTAGGCTAGACTCTGGTAGTAGCCTTGAAACGCTTCGGAAAAATATGTAATAATATACGATAAATTTGTTTAATGTATTAGCATTGCCATAGAAACGTAGTCTTTTAGGTCAAGTGAATGGCTCTTTATCCTAAGTAATAGATGCAATGAAAAGCAAATTTAGTACCTATTTGTCTAGGTCTTCTATTTGACCGTGGAGTAAAAGAAATGGTTATGATGTTATGTGAGTCAGAGAAGTGTAATTTTTTAAGTCTTTCACAATGTGTTTTTAACAAACTTCAAACATCAACTTCAACTTATTAGCAAACTTTGATGCTAGTCTATCAAAGGGTTATCTGAGGTTAGAAAGTAAGATTATTTATTAATTATGTTTAACTATTACAAAAATAAAATCCACCCATGCAACTTCTTTATATTTAAAATAATAATAAAAATTTAAACAAAATAACATGAAAGCATTAACAAAAATATGCTGATATACAAAAATGCTCGAGCAGTTTTATGAAATTTCTTTATGTTGGCTCACATTTATTTTGTTCGCTTATTTTAAAGTGCACATAGATATAGTTTTCACTCATATACTGATAGAAAATTCGTTCTATAAAAGCCAATGAAATAAATAAAACAACAGCGTGTTGTAGTTAATTGTAAATTAAATCAAATGCCTAGCTTGCACCATTTTAGAGACTCAATTTTAATCAAGTTCTGTGACTGAGAATTTCCTGAAACATAACTTCACAGAATATTCAATTATTTCAGTTATATATACGTTCATTTTATACTCTATATTGATTTAATTCCGTTAGTTGATTCCTCGTAGGAGAGTACCCATTCCTGTCGCCATGGATACTGGAACAAGTCACCCCAAAAATTCGAGCTAGCCGTGGCTATTACATATTTCATGAGTGAATTTATATCCTATATCTATGGCGACCGTTTCTGAGAGCCCTTTGGAAAATTAAATAAAAAATAAATAGCTTTACGCGCTCCGGTAGTGAGTATAGTGGACCTTGAGAGCGCGGGCGGTTCTGTATAAAATAATTCTGATGGAGCTCGTTCGAAATCGCAAAACTGGTCACATAGAGGTAAGTACGTGAAAAAAGGAAGAAAAAAACGGTTTTAATAAAACTTAAAGCAAGATTGAAATCAAGATTTTGATACATAAACTTACGACGTTATATTGCACGCCTCCTAACGCGAAGCGGTTGAGGTAGTGCTTTAGTTCCGACTCGTCTAGGTGAAGCCATTTTGTGATCTTCAAATGCCTGTACCACAACTTTATTGCACTTATACAATAATATGAGTAGATGTACTTCGAGAAAACACTCAAATTAAACCATCTTATACTTTCTAAAAATCATTTTATGTTACTCATTTCTTTTTCAACTCTGCCCCACACTAGGAATTTCTCCTGTATCGTGGGTGTGTTTACAAACATTTAAAGTCACATACACAAACAGCCAGACCCGGAACAACTACTTGTTAGTCATACAAATATTTGTTCCGTGCGGGAATCGAACCCGCGACACGCAGCGCAGCAGTAAATCGCTTAACTGCGCCAACCGTCTTGACTTTGAAAAGAAAAAACGTTTCGAATTTTTTTTTACGTGGACGGGCTGGTGTATGTAGATACACTGATTTTGTATGTACCAACGATAACTCCCGAAAAAATTTACATATCGAGACCGGGCTTTTTTTTAATAATTCGGTGAACTGGTGCCGTATTTCATATCATTACGTAGTTTTATTTAAATATTATTGTATTAAAATTCACTATGATACACGTGTACAAATATATAAGAACTTTTCACATACATCATTTATTTTTATATTTTATATTACAAATCGATTAATATCGATATCGATTATCGATTTTATTTTAAAACGATTTATTATTTTATAAAATTAAATGAGCGTTAATGAGGCGTGCACTTTTGCATTTTCCACACTTTTATTTGTTTCGTTCGTAGAAACGTTAACTATACGTAACATGAAATCCTGATTAAGTTGTATTGTATATAATTGCGTACAAAAACAAACAAAATTCGTACTATTTAAACTGTAGATCGACATGGAAATCTATAGAAGGTACATTTGTACAGCAGTTGAAAGAAAAAGGTGAATGCTACAAGAATAACCGTGCCTATGCCTTCAGTTCTAAAACCCTAATAAATATTGCGGTCGTGATAATGTTAGAAAAACATAGCAACATGAAGGTTTAGGGAAACACGCACTGCGGAACGGATGATTGAATTTATTTTGATCACAGTACCGAACCGTAAGACTGTTAGGAAAATATTATTTTTTCTACTGTGGTTTCTACCTACCCTCGTGAATAAAAGCTGTGAGTATATGCGAATATTTAAAAATTAAACAATTACATATATAATTTAGTTTATTGCATGAAAGCATAAAATATTAGTTAACTATTCGATTTAGCTAAACAAAAAATATTAAGAATAGCTAATTCTTAATATTTTTTGTTTATTTCAGTAAGAATAATGGTAAGTCTCGTTTACTGTTTTAATTGTTAGATATAAATTAAATTATTCGCATTCAATTATTTATCAGTATCTTGAATATGAAGCCTTATAAGAACTGTTTAATTATTCAAGAAAAGAAAGAGACTAACTGGTAATTTAAGACATTAGTGAAGCGTAGCAATTAAATATTCCTCCGTATTTTTCCGTACAACTTTAAAAAAAATATAACAATTACGTTGTACATTTTCCAACGTAAAATTGTTTTCCCTCGGTTCCGGGGTAGTTTTAAACTGCTATTATGTATTCCGGATTTAAGTGATGTATCACATTGTGCGTCAATTATCGATAAAGCGTGTCGTAATAAAGTGAATGTACGATAATATTTTCAAGAAATCGAAGTTGGTGAGTTACTGTGAATTGGAAAACAAAATAATAACTATAGATTGGGAAGTTATTTTTTTTTATTTTTTATTTATTAAACTTGCACATTATCTTTACAGGATGACCCCAATACAATAGTGGTTTCAAGTTTTTTTTTAAGTAAGATACATATTAAGCATTACAAAAATAATTACAAAAAGGTTATTTTTTTTAATAAAAATATTGTTCCTGGAATTCAAGCACATGAAGAAACTTAATGAGCTTATCACGAGCTCAAAATATATGTCAGCATACAGGTAAGTTAGAAACATTTCAAGCTGGCACAATGGCTGATTGAATCCAAGATATGACAAACATTTGTAAGGCCCACAGATAGTGGTTCCGGTCTTTGTACCTGGAATTGGTTGTTGTTAACACACCTACGATACAGGAAAGTACATATAGAGTAAGAAGCCATTCGATTTCCGGCGGCCATACACGCGACGGTCCACTGGAGTGGTCTCCCTGTACACTGTACACGTGTGCCTTAGCAGGTCGACCATATATCATACGTTCTGAGAACTACACAGGTTCAACATACACTCTGATTTATCTGCTTAGGCACACTTACAGGGCGTAGACCGCTCCGGTGGCCCGTAGCGTGTCATATTTCTCTTAATATTTGTTATTATTATTTATTTATTATCCTTCCATACTTCTCTATTGGTCGTCATCTCAATAATCACACCTTCTGTAGCCGTATCATCATTCACACAGTCTATACATACTCTCCTACTCTAATGGCTATCCACATTAATACTCAAAATTTTCTTCACGACATTTTTCGCATTTCTCCGCATCACAAATCAAATCAAATCATTTATTTTCTAGCAAATATGGGTATAGTATACATAGGTGTTTTTGTATGATAAAGTTCTCCATATCTTACCGTCACATGGTTACGCAAAGGTTTCATTCATAATTAAAAATTAACAATAAGTGGCAGATCATTGGAATTACAATATAAATATTATGCAAAATGTCAGCGTGGTAATAAATAAAATAAAATAAGTCAATGAGAGGATTGCAATAATTATGTCAATCGGAATAACAGTATGTCAATCAGTTAGTGGAATATCGTCAATCGTGTAATAAGTTTTCATAATTACAAATTCGTTAAGCGCCCTTTTAAATTTTAATTTAGTAATATTTTTATAGGTGCTGTTAGGTACTCTATTATATCATAATTATGTATTATATTATATTATATCACATGCCCATACTATGTCAACCAACATTCAAACAAATTTTCAATCATCCGTGCCAGTCTAGTAGCGTTTATGGCTTACACATAATAATAATAATAATAACAATATGAGGCAACATTCACACAAGGTCTTCAGGTCCCGAACTAGGCAGAGCCTGTACTACGGTAACCTGATGACTGATATACATACTTATATACTTATACATACCCAGACACAGGTCAAACAGACATGTTCATGCACACAAATGTTTGACTTGTCCGGGGATCGAATTATATAAAACACCACTGTATAATGAAGCTCTTGCTATTGAAAAAACACCATGACAAATTCGCCACCTACATACATCACAATAATACCTTTGAGTTACTGTTTCAACGCCCACACGACTGTTATTCAAAACGAGGCTTTTATAATCAAACACTCAGAAAGCAAAAACCAAATTTAAAAAACCCTGTTTCGTTCAAACGATACATTTGTTTGGTTTTAGGCTTACGTAACCTGTTACGACCGATGACAATGAATATATTTAATTATATTTTTTTTTGTCCATCAGGAGCTTTAATTTGTCAATTTATTTTGATGTAAAATGTTTATGGAACCGTCACATTTTACGGTTTATCGAATTTAGTTCGACGACTTTCGTTTTCGTAGAAATTCGAATGGAAATAACGGTTTTCAATATTCACGTTGAGATTTGTTTGATTGGGGGTTTGTTTAAAACATGGTTTAAATAAATATTAAAGTGATTGTACTACGTAATGATTGTTGACTAAAATGATATTGGTTAATTTAGAATAATAAGAAGAAATGGTTCGCTTAATAAGGTTAAATAAATCGCATTTCACGGCACTTTTGGCGCAGTGGTTGAGCGACTGACTGCTGCGCTGTTCGTCGCGGTTTCGATTCCCGCACGGAACAAATATTTGTATGAACCACAAGTAGTGGTTCCGGGTCTGGCTGTTGGTGTATGTGAGTTAAAATGTTTGTAAACGCACCCACAATACACGAGAAATTCCAAGTGTGGGACAAAGATTATAAAAAAAAAATGATTTAATTTTTTTTGTTTAATGCACTATGTACACAACCATAGTTACACGCTAGGCTTAAAACTAGTGAGTACATGACCCTGTTCGGGCGCAGCAAGATAACGTAAAACTAATAATATTGCAGTGAGTATCTACTAACTAGTAACACTTGACAATTCAAAAGTGCCTGTAAATGGTTTAATTGAAATAAATGCTTTGAGTTTGAGTTTGACACGTAGATTAGGAACTTAAAAAAAAAATCAAGAAACAAAGTTGGCTCTAGATAGACATCATAATTACGAGATTATAAAATAATAGGACGCAGAAAGACTGATATATTTACTTATAAAACAGTTCATTTTCACAAGAAAATTTTCATTGTAAATGAACCCCTTTTTCTCTGAGTTTACTATGCTACGCGCTGCGCTACGACGTAGCACTGTGCTACGATCGCGTAGCCTTCGCTTACTTTGCACCTGTAAGGTGTAAAAGATTATTGCCTTATTTTGTCATTTTTGTCAATGGAAGGTCAGGCGGGCGCACTTGCGGCTGGCGGCTTATATAACAATAATATTATTTGTCGTAGCAACATAACGCGTGTATTCCGTGAAGGGTAAGACAGAGGTATACCCACATTTCGCCAGCTTAAGTCTCATATAACAGAGGGCGAGCCTTTTGCTATACATCGCCACATGGAAAATCCTGCATCGCGCAAGCAGTGTTTACCGCGCAACTAGCATAGGGTGGCCAAAAAGTCGTGGATCAAACGCCACTAGCGGTTAGATGGGGTCATCAGCTCCAAAAAATTGTTCTACGGAAGGTCCTTAAGGTCAACCCCTGCATAGTTATAATTTATGTTGTGTTTTTATGAGAAAATTGACTTTTTTTACTGATACTTATTAAATTTCGAAAGATCCTGTATCTTTTTTTATAATTTTCACTAGATTGGTGCTAATGAGTCCTTGCGTTAGACATGCTGTTTATTCGATGTGTTGAAGATAATATTAAGTTTTACGAAAAAAAAACTCAAATCATAGCTTTTTATTTACTTCGGAACCCACTGTGAAAAAATAATACTCTACCGAAAAGTGAGCCTGTATTACAAATTTTGGCGCATTAAATAGGGATTCTGAAAAGGTATTACACATGGCTATGCGTGGCTTTGATATCTTTCGAGGACGATCATTCGTAGAAAAGCCAAAGTTAACCCAACCATAAAACTCGGTTAGGCCTATTTAACAATAAACTGGAACTAATACAATTAATGACAAAGACTCTCTGCCTCCCTTTTACACTAACCAATTCATCCTTTGTCAATAAAAGGCCAGTTCGTCCGACAGTTCAGGTAGCGATATCTTTTCTAGGAAACAAAAGGCCGGGCCAGCCGGGGTGGTGGCGGGGGGATGCGCGTGATCATCTTTCTTTAGAAGGTTTAGTGTTCTTTAGTGACTTGCTTTCTGCCTGTGACTACGCACGTGTTCTTTTTTCGGTTTTACGACGACTTGTGATCAGTTTCTTTCCTTTGTTTTTTCGGACTTGTGATAGATTGCCTACCTGTGACCAGTGCTGTGTGAATCGGACTAGATTCGGAATCGGACGGATTGGCTACAACAGTGGACAGATGGCTGCTGCGAGGAGAGAATACACCCAACGGGAGTATGCAGAAATGCATTACGTGTATGGCTTTTGCGACGGTAATGCCCGGGCTGCTGCCAGGGAATATCGTCAACGCTACCCTAACCGTGATTGTTTTCCGGACTACAGGGTCTTTATGCGCGTACATAATTCGTACATGGAGGGAGTCTTACCCGGTCAGCATGCTCCGAGAGCAGGCAGACCAGTGGTGCGATTTGAAAATGAAGATGAAGTGCTGAGAGAATTAAGATTGGATCCTGGTAAAAGTCAACGCCAAATATCCCGTAATCTCGGGATTCCAAGATCGACCGTGCAACGTATAATTAAAATAAACACATATCACGCCTACCACGTCCAAAGGGTGCAAGCTTTGCTGCCCGGTGACTATGAACCTAGAGTGAGGTTTTGCAGAAAGATGCTAAGATACCACAGAGTGGATTCGCAGTTCTTCAACAAGGTATTATGGACGGTTGAGTCAAATTGTATAAGAATGGGAGTATTCAAAATCCACAACCTATATTTTTACTCCAGAGTGAACCCCCATATCATAAGAAATGATTGATTCCAGCATATGTTTGGTACAAACATGTGGGCTGGTATAACTGGCCAGTAGTTGGTACACCATGAAATGCCAGCAAGGCTGAATGGTGCTCTGTATTTAAATTTTTTACAAACTAATTTAAACCAAATTCTTAACGAAGCTGAGGTTCCAGAAGCAAGAATAGCAGAAATGTGGCTGCAACACGACGGCGCCTCGTCTCACTACGCTCGAGCAGTTAGAGATCATTTGAACGAGCGCTTCCCCAACCGGTGGGTTGGTCGAGGCGACCTATTGCGTGGCTACCCCAGTCGCCCGATTTAAATCCATTACATTTTTTTCTTTTTAAAAAAATAGTTTATCAAGGAGAGAACTATAGCGAACATGAAGTACGACAAAAGCTCGAACTTGCTAGGGTACAAGTTATTAACAACAAGAGGTGCATTCCGTAGGTCACGTAGGAATTTCATTAGACGCGAGACGGTGCAAATTATGTGTATTATGGTCAGAGACAGGAATTTTGAGCATTTATTGTAAAATGTTTTGTTTTATTAAAACAATTATTTCACAATCGTTGTTTTAATTTTCCTCCTAGAAAGATATTAGAGCCACTCATGGCCATGTGTGGCCTTTTCAGAATTCCTATTAAATGCGCCAAAACATATAATACAGGGTCACTTTTCGGTAGAGTATTTATTTTTCACAGTGGGGTCCGAAGTAAATAAAAAGTAATGATTTGCGAAAAAAAAAATCGTAAAACTTAATATTATCTTCAACACACCCAAATAACAAGCATAAATAGAATGTCTAACGCAAGGACTCGTCAGTACCAATCTAGTGAAAATTATAAAAAAGATACAGGATGTAGATTTCTTCGAATTTTAATAAGAATTAGTAAAAAAAGTCAATTTTCTCAAAAAAACACAAAATAAATTATAACTCTGCAGGGGTTGATCATAAGGACCTCCCGTATAACAATTTTGTGCAGCTGATGACTCCACCCAACCCTTAGTTGCGTTTGATCTACGACTTTTTGGCTACCCTACAACGTTGTATACAACGTCCTGACATCAACCGTGTCGGGCAGTTGCCCACCAGACACAGCACCCGTCTGGTCGGATTATCCTCCCTTTTCTATGGAGGTATGAGTGAACTTTACATAAACCGGGCACAAATCCAAACTCCAGACTGCTACTGACCTGCTAGGCTTGCGGGAAAGTCCAAGAGGGTTACCGTGGCCCCTGGCACAGGCAACTGAAGGAACACGGGTGGGTTTTAGTCAGTTAAGGAGTCTGACACGCCCTCCCGCTCTGCCCAGAGCGGGAGAAGTTAGTTGATAATATCCCACCCTAAAAAAAAAAATGGCTGCCACTGAGAAATGTCAGATGAAAAAACCCAATGGCTTGGGACCAACGAAACAGGTTATTTTATTTGATTATACATCTAAGTCAGCTTTTAACAGAGTTTTAAACAAAAAATTATAATATTATCAACTTACAGTATAAACAAACAAACAACTCAAAAGTTTAGCAGCTAAAATATATAAACAGAAGCAGATGGTATACCATTCGGACTGTTACGAGTTTGGACAACTCACAATGATTAGTTTAGGGAATATACAAGAACGGTTGGGTAACAGTCGCTAATCCCACTTGGACAATTTTGTACTTTGTTTTTGTTCTCTGTTTTATTAATAAATATAAATTGGTTTGATTGTTATATTTGTATTAATTTATTCCTGACTTTCCAAGTCAGTAAACAGGCCTGCTAACATTGAGGTTATCGTCGTTGCGTTGCCAACGTCAGAGCCTGCCCACAGAACGTCATGCTTCACATTTCTCTGGATCCTCCGATCAATTGGTTGATAAACCATCGGTTCAGCATAATACCCTCTGCCATTTAAAGGAGGTTGACATAAGATTGGGACAAATTGACATCCTATCAGCGAGAATGATGATAGAAATGTCAAAAACGTTTTGTATTGACATATGCTACCGAAAAGCTTATGTCAATCTTGTTGAAAGTAGTTGTAGAAATACGAAACGCTTTGAAAGCGTTTGCCATATATCTAGGCCCTCAGATCCGAATGATCTATTAAAATCTTTATTTGTGCTGCTCCGTTGGTTTAGTTGTTGCAAGCGCTACTACTGAGCATCCTGAGCTCGATTTCCAGGATGCTCAGAATCAGGTTTATATCTTTATTTATTCTCAACAACACCATCTTTAGAACTCTTTCAAACATAAACCACAAAAAAGAAATACTACAAAATGAAACTTCCATAGCCTACATGAAATATATCTCTAAAGATAATGCTCTTGTATCCAACACTCTTATTTTCAATACTTTTAAGCCCCGGCTAGCTTTGGGGCGTGAGTAAATTGGTGAGGTGTGACGTCACAGATCCGGCCGTCACTATGTGAGCCCAAATCTAAAGTTAGAGTGGGTGTTAAGGGTAGAGGTTTACTTGGAAGTGTATCGATTTGCATTAGGTTTGTAGTTTCTTTATATTTTGGTGAGTTTCGTAAAGAGAAATAGTTATGTCATTAGTAAAATACAAGAAAAAATTGTGAGCAAAATTTTCATAAGGGAATCAGCAATATTCGGCTAAACAGTAACGTTCATTTTGACAGCCAGCCTATTAGGTATTTGTCTAGAAAAAATTAGGTAGATTTACAGGTTTCTGGAAATGTGGGTAAAGTTTTGACTTTAGGTACTGGTACTGTACTTAACTAACTGCGAGGTCAAGCGCAATATCAAATTATTATAGTACGTTTCTCAAATAATGCGCGGAAATTAAAATACAATTACTTTTCAAAATCAATGACGAACAACGAACAACAATAATGTTTCCCGCGTTAAAGAGTTAATTTGTTTTTTTTTTTCAATAAACAGCTTTCTA
This sequence comes from Brachylomia viminalis, assembly GCA_937001585.2. NCBI lineage: Eukaryota > Metazoa > Arthropoda > Insecta > Lepidoptera > Noctuidae > Brachylomia > Brachylomia viminalis. The sequence continues at coordinate 1,951,683 of OW443302.2, read as the reverse complement.
TTTGCAAGCCAGTTCGAAATTTAAATAAAACCTTTGTTATGTTACCTTCTTGGTTCCCATGTTTCGGAGTAAGAGATCGATCTATTTTTAAATTACACGATAAATATGAGTTTACTATGCAATTTATTTAGTCGCTAAACCACGACAGATATGGATTTTCATACAACTGTTGCCGGCCGTTGGTTGCATGTATTTGGCTCTAGTACAGCAATTTCGATTTATCTCGAAGAAGATTGTCAAAATAATGCTCAAATTTGCAAGCATGTTTGAGAAAACTTATTTAAACAAGTGTCTTTTTGTTTGAGAATCGACGTAACGGGAATCGCCGTAATTCACAAGTACTCATTAACCTTTTCACCTAAGCTAAATAAAATATGTTCGTAATTGGATTAAGTTCGTGTTATCATTTAAAATTTTTTGGAGACCAACCGATAACATTGACTAATTACTTTTTTTACTGGAAACTGGAACTGGAGGGAACTGGCCCGTAATGGCATAAGACCGAATGAACGAAGCTGAAAGACGAGACGAGACGAGGCTGAAGAAAGAGAAGACTGTGTTTGAAAAAAGGAAAGGAATGTCTTAGCGAAAAGAAGGCATAAGGAGCAAATAGATAGATAGTTGACACAGAGTTATTAGATATTTGTTATTAGATATTTTTACTATGTATCTTTAATGAAATAGGAGAACTTTGTAACCTTAGAGAAGCCTGTATAGCTTTATTTGTAAGAAGTCGGTGTCGACTTAATAAAATTGTTTACACGTCACACAAGTAACTTCATAGTATGGTACTTACACTAATGAGGGTAGTGTCATATCATCTTGTATGTTAATAGAACTCGGCGTCTCCCGTGAGTGACGTAAAAGGAAACCAAGGAATTATATCAGGTAGCCGGGTAGCAATGTCTGTCGTATATAGCATGAGTACTGCTATCAATATCTTTACATATATAAATTAAAGTCGCTTTATAGGTCTGTCTGTGACCGCGCTGGTCTTCTAAACTACGCAACGAATTTTGATGCGATTTTTACCATAATTTAGAGAATTTATTCCGGAAGGTTTATGTGTCATCATCAACTGTCTAGCCTTTTCCCAGCTATGTTGGGGTTAGCTTCCAGTCTAACCGGATGCAGCTGAATACCAGTATTTTACATGGAGCGACTGCCTATCTGATATCCACAACCCAGTTACTAGGTAATTCCTTTGGTAAGACTGGTTGTCAGCCTCTCGAGCTTCTGACGACCCGTAACAACTGTCAAAGATGATAGCCCGTGTGTGTATAATGCATTAAATATAATTATGACCGCACCATTAGCCTCAGCACCCTCGAAAAGCAAGAAAACGACAACCATGATTTTAAAAAATCTTTCGCAGCTGCCATCTTGGATTTTCATTTTGACCTCACTATCGGCTTTGGCACTCTCAAAAACCATGACATTTTTTTATTATTATTTATTTACATTTCAGAGAACAAGATCCATTTTGTTAGTAAAAAAAAGCTTTAAACTAATTTAGTTCACACAAAAACACATCCAATTTTGAAGAACGGACAGTCATGGCCATTGAATTTTCATGACTAATATCCTCAGTAATTATTGGAATATTACTACATTTTAATAAAAGCAAGTAGCTAAGCTTTATGAAGTTAGCATAGTAACAACAATACAAATTAAAAATTAAAACAGATTCGTAGAAAAAAACTGTTCCAGGAAAATGTTATACTCAAACATTCATAAATTAAATATATTAATTGCTATATTGTTTGTGAACTACCGTGGTGGTCCTGTGGTTAAGGCCTCGCCTCTCATGCACGAGGTCGTGGGTTCAAATCCGGGCAAGTACCAATGTGTCTTTTTCAATTCAGATGGAATGTATGACCTCTGGGTTGGTTTCGGCCTTTCTTATCAGAGTAGTCAGATAGGAAACGCCGACCTCATCTAGTTTTTTTAAAACAAGATTGAAGTGTTAAAGTGTTTGTACAAACCTACTTACAGAAATAAAATCATTTATCACTTCCGAGTTTATCTTGGATGTTACTGACGAAGATAAAATAGATCAATTAAATAAAATTTAAAACTCATATAAAAAGTTCACTTTGTAAACAAGCATACTACAAATTAGAGGATTATATCCAAGATAAAAATGCTTGGACACATGCTGGTCCAGCTCCATAGGACAATCTAGAGTCTAGACAAAGTCAAACCGGTTGCAAATTTAATTGTATAATTTATTATTTTATGACATTGATAAACATTATTACTTGTTAAAAAAAAATGGATGGTTGTATACTTTTACAATGATTGTAAATATAGAAAGAAAGAAAGAAAAATATTTTATTTGGGACACGCACAGGAAATACAAATAATAATATAAGAAAATAAAATAAAAAAAGAACATTAAATCTAACAAAATCATGAAAACAATAAAAAAAAAGAATAAAGAGATGACCTGTGCGAAACCAAAAAGGCTCCTATCTCAGCATGATGCTGCGATATTTTAAAAACAAACAAATACCGCAGCGCTGGTATTCTGATAGGGTCCGTTGTGATGCCACGGACACACCTACGGACATAAAATGAATCCCACTAAAGGATATAATTTCTTATAAAAATACTAATAAATAGAATAAACAATAACATATAATAAGAATACTAAAGTAAATGAAAACCATATTTCCCAAGGTAGAGTCGAATATTACGATCGACCCTCACCCGACGCTCCAACATCGCTTGTCCATGCTACAGACAGACTATTGGCTATGGTGTATGACAAGCGAAGGGACGCGAGCGCAGGCGATCAAAGAGTAAAGTAATTATGCAATAGTCTGTCAACGCAAAGTACCTATTATTGATAGAACGTTATAGTTTTCTTTTTATCAATGGACAAAAAATACAGCATCAGAATAAATAATACTTTAGAGTCGAGTGAATACTATAAGTTAAGACAAGAAAGTGGCACAAATAGATAATAAAATGTATCGTTGTTGTGCGTTTTGTGTGGCTGTGTTGTGTTGTGTGAGTCGGAGGAAAAAGATTCACCAATACCAATTGCGTGCAATCCCAGGGTGAGTTTAGTGACTTGTTTCCTTTTGTAATTGAAGCAAATGTTGTTTATATTTATATCTAAAAGTACCTAGTGTTTTTATAGCACGAAAAGGAGGTGGCAAGTCATTCCAGCAGCGGGCGCAGCGAATTTTAAACTTCCACGAAATGCAGCAGTTCTGTGCGATGTGGCTAACATGAGGTACGAAGATGCTCTAGTTTTAATCTTGTTAACATCGCGCGACCAAGACAGTGATATGTGAATATGTGAGCATCATGTATCTATCACATAACTAACTTATTTGTCATTGCTACATTTTAAATTATTTTTACCTGTAGCGGTATCTACATCGCCACATGCGACCTACGCATCACACTGACGTCACGCAAAATCCTAAATCGCGTCCTCCTAAAAATCCTCCTCCGCAAAATCCTACATAGTTACGGTCTGGCCGGGGGGAATATGTGGCGGAACAATAAATCTATTGGACCACCACATTTCAGGACATACATTTCAGAGAACAAGATCCATTTTGTTAGTAAAAAAAAGCTTTAAACTAATTTAGTTCACACAAAAACACATCCAATTTTGAAGAACGGACAGTCATGGCTGTCCCCTTTTTTTTTTTTTTTTGTGGGTGGTAAATCATCAAATAACTTCTCCCGCTCTGGGCAGAGCAGGAGGGCGTGTCAGACTCTTACTGACTAAAACCCACCCGTGTTCCTTCAGTTGCCTGTGCCAGGGGCCACGGTAACCCTCTTGGACTTTTCCGCAACCCTAGCAGGCATCGGTCCTAGCAAACCCCGTCATTGCTGCTGACATCTCTTTGAGGCGCACGTGGAACACAACGCGCCGTCGACCCGGGCCTGGTCCTTATCGGACGGCGAGCTGCCCATTGCTCGCCGTTCGCAAGCCCGCGCCTACGGTGGCCGGGAATCGGCCTGCGATTCCCGACGCCCAGGGCGTCTCCTGCGGCGGCTAGGGGCGTGAGGGCGCAAATTTTGCCTCTCCCTCACGCGTTCCGCCTCCTCCTTCGCGAACATTACTGCTTCGCAGAAGGAGGTGACGGCTTCCCAAGCCCTCTCGCTCCGTACCATGGCCTCGACCAAGGCCGGACGCGAGAGATCGCCACCGCCAATCGCCTCCACGAGGACACGGCGGTGCTCCGCCCAAGCCGGGCAGACCTCCACCGTTTGCTCCACCGTGTCCTCCGGGCGATCCACACAATGGTGACACCCGGGCGTTTCCTCCCGCCTTATCCGGAACAGGAACCTCCCGAAACAACCGTGTCCGGTGAGGACCTGCCTCAGGCGGAAGGTGAGGACGCCGTGGCGCCTGTCTAGCCACTCCTCAAAGAGGGGACTTATCGCCGCAATTGTGGCGTGCCCAAAGACACATTGACCTACCTGTACAATTTCAAAAGAATCAATGTAAAGAAAACCTGTTCCCTGCCCCAGATATTTGAATTCACAGACTCTTCGAAGTTCAGTCTTACGCAACATAACAGATGTAACCTTATCCATTCTCCTGCATCTAGGAGAAAAAACCAAGAACTCGCTCTTTTTCACGTTATACTGCAAGCCGTGTCTAGCAGCATACGCTTCACACATTTGCAACAGTTCTCTGAGAGCACTGTTAGATGGAGCCAGCAGCTGGTGCTATGCAGATGACATGGTTGTGATCTGCATAGCTGATGTTATTTACACAAACTCCACTAACATGGCATCCGACAGGCCTTCTGCTGACACCATCTATCAGATTATTCATGTACCTACAGGTTGAAAAGAAGTGGAGAAGATATACCCCCCAGCCTACAACCAAATATATGACAAAATAAATATGACAACCATGATGAAAAATTTTAAAAATTGTGCAGCCGCCTTCTTAGATTGTCATTTCGACCTGACTATATTGGCTTCAGTACCCTTGAAAACCATGAAAACTTTAAAAAAAGTGACAGAAAGAGAGAGAAAGCCGCTTGGAGGGGTCATAAAGCTTTTCGTTATGCGAATTTTTGTTACCAGTTTACTCCTACCCCAAGCCACGTTCAAAAGTAAATCTTAATAATTATAAGAAGGTTGAAATTAGTAAAAATTTACACATAAATACATGCTATTGAATTTTCATGACTAATATCCTCAGTAATTATTGGAATATTACTACATTTTAATAAAAGCAAGTAGCTAAGCTTTATGAAGTTAGCATAGTAACAACAATACAAATTAAAAATTAAAACAGATTCGTAGAAAAAAACTGTTCCAGGAAAATGTTATACTCAAACATTCATAAATTAAATATATTAATTGCTATATTGTTTGTGAACTACCGTGGTGGTCCTGTGGTTAAGGCCTCGCCTCTCATGCACGAGGTCGTGGGTTCAAATCCGGGCAAGTACCAATGTGTCTTTTTCAATTCAGATGGAATGTATGACCTCTGGGTTGGTTTCGGCCTTTCTTATCAGAGTAGTCAGATAGGAAACGCCGACCTCATCTAGTTTTTTTAAAACAAGATTGAAGTGTAAAAGTGTTTGTACAAACCTACTTACAGAAATAAAATCATTTATCACTTCCGAGTTTATCTTGGATGTTACTGACGAAGATAAAATAGATCAATTAAATAAAATTTAAAACTCATATAAAAAGTTCACTTTGTAAACAAGCATACTACAAATTAGAGGATTATATCCAAGATAAAAATGCTTGGACACATGCTGGTCCAGCTCCATAGGACAATCTAGAGTCTAGACAAAGTCAAACCGGTTGCAAATTTAATTGTATAATTTATTATTTTATGACATTGATAAACATTATTACTTGTTAAAAAAAAATGGATGGTTGTATACTTTTACAATGATTGTAAATATAGAAAGAAAGAAAGAAAAATATTTTATTTGGGACACGCACAGGAAATACAAATAATAATATAAGAAAATAAAATAAAAAAAGAACATTAAATCTAACAAAATCATGAAAACAATAAAAAAAAAGAATAAAGAGATGACCTGTGCGAAACCAAAAAGGCTCCTATCTCAGCATGATGCTGCGATATTTTAAAAACAAACAAATACCGCAGCGCTGGTATTCTGATAGGGTCCGTTGTGATGCCACGGACACACCTACGGACATAAAATGAATCCCACTAAAGGATATAATTTCTTATAAAAATACTAATAAATAGAATAAACAATAACATATAATAAGAATACTAAAGTAAATGAAAACCATATTTCCCAAGGTAGAGTCGAATATTACGATCGACCCTCACCCGACGCTCCAACATCGCTTGTCCATGCTACAGACAGACTATTGGCTATGGTGTATGACAAGCGAAGGGACGCGAGCGCAGGCGATCAAAGAGTAAAGTAATTATGCAATAGTCTGTCAACGCAAAGTACCTATTATTGATAGAACGTTATAGTTTTCTTTTTATCAATGGACAAAAAATACAGCATCAGAATAAATAATACTTTAGAGTCGAGTGAATACTATAAGTTAAGACAAGAAAGTGGCACAAATAGATAATAAAATGTATCGTTGTTGTGCGTTTTGTGTGGCTGTGTTGTGTTGTGTGAGTCGGAGGAAAAAGATTCACCAATACCAATTGCGTGCAATCCCAGGGTGAGTTTAGTGACTTGTTTCCTTTTGTAATTGAAGCAAATGTTGTTTATATTTATATCTAAAAGTACCTAGTGTTTTTATAGCACGAAAAGGAGGTGGCAAGTCATTCCAGCAGCGGGCGCAGCGAATTTTAAACTTCCACGAAATGCAGCAGTTCTGTGCGATGTGGCTAACATGAGGTACGAAGATGCTCTAGTTTTAATCTTGTTAACATCGCGCGACCAAGACAGTGATATGTGAATATGTGAGCATCATGTATCTATCACATAACTAACTTATTTGTCATTGCTACATTTTAAATTATTTTTACCTGTAGCGGTATCTACATCGCCACATGCGACCTACGCATCACACTGACGTCACGCAAAATCCTAAATCGCGTCCTCCTAAAAATCCTCCTCCGCAAAATCCTACATAGTTACGGTCTGGCCGGGGGGAATATGTGGCGGAACAATAAATCTATTGGACCACCACATTTCAGGACATACATTTCAGAGAACAAGATCCATTTTGTTAGTAAAAAAAAGCTTTAAACTAATTTAGTTCACACAAAAACACATCCAATTTTGAAGAACGGACAGTCATGGCTGTCCCCTTTTTTTTTTTTTTTTGTGGGTGGTAAATCATCAAATAACTTCTCCCGCTCTGGGCAGAGCAGGAGGGCGTGTCAGACTCTTACTGACTAAAACCCACCCGTGTTCCTTCAGTTGCCTGTGCCAGGGGCCACGGTAACCCTCTTGGACTTTTCCGCAACCCTAGCAGGCATCGGTCCTAGCAAACCCCGTCATTGCTGCTGACATCTCTTTGAGGCGCACGTGGAACACAACGCGCCGTCGACCCGGGCCTGGTCCTTATCGGACGGCGAGCTGCCCATTGCTCGCCGTTCGCAAGCCCGCGCCTACGGTGGCCGGGAATCGGCCTGCGATTCCCGACGCCCAGGGCGTCTCCTGCGGCGGCTAGGGGCGTGAGGGCGCAAATTTTGCCTCTCCCTCACGCGTTCCGCCTCCTCCTTCGCGAACATTACTGCTTCGCAGAAGGAGGTGACGGCTTCCCAAGCCCTCTCGCTCCGTACCATGGCCTCGACCAAGGCCGGACGCGAGAGATCGCCACCGCCAATCGCCTCCACGAGGACACGGCGGTGCTCCGCCCAAGCCGGGCAGACCTCCACCGTTTGCTCCACCGTGTCCTCCGGGCGATCCACACAATGGTGACACCCGGGCGTTTCCTCCCGCCTTATCCGGAACAGGAACCTCCCGAAACAACCGTGTCCGGTGAGGACCTGCCTCAGGCGGAAGGTGAGGACGCCGTGGCGCCTGTCTAGCCACTCCTCAAAGAGGGGACTTATCGCCGCAATTGTGGCGTGCCCAAAGACACATTGACCTACCTGTACAATTTCAAAAGAATCAATGTAAAGAAAACCTGTTCCCTGCCCCAGATATTTGAATTCACAGACTCTTCGAAGTTCAGTCTTACGCAACATAACAGATGTAACCTTATCCATTCTCCTGCATCTAGGAGAAAAAACCAAGAACTCGCTCTTTTTCACGTTATACTGCAAGCCGTGTCTAGCAGCATACGCTTCACACATTTGCAACAGTTCTCTGAGAGCACTGTTAGATGGAGCCAGCAGCTGGTGCTATGCAGATGACATGGTTGTGATCTGCATAGCTGATGTTATTTACACAAACTCCACTAACATGGCATCCGACAGGCCTTCTGCTGACACCATCTATCAGATTATTCATGTACCTACAGGTTGAAAAGAAGTGGAGAAGATATACCCCCCAGCCTACAACCAAATATATGACAAAATAAATATGACAACCATGATGAAAAATTTTAAAAATTGTGCAGCCGCCTTCTTAGATTGTCATTTCGACCTGACTATATTGGCTTCAGTACCCTTGAAAACCATGAAAACTTTAAAAAAAGTGACAGAAAGAGAGAGAAAGCCGCTTGGAGGGGTCATAAAGCTTTTCGTTATGCGAATTTTTGTTACCAGTTTACTCCTACCCCAAGCCACGTTCAAAAGTAAATCTTAATAATTATAAGAAGGTTGAAATTAGTAAAAATTTACACATAAATACATGCTATTGAATTTTCATGACTAATATCCTCAGTAATTATTGGAATATTACTACATTTTAATAAAAGCAAGTAGCTAAGCTTTATGAAGTTAGCATAGTAACAACAATACAAATTAAAAATTAAAACAGATTCGTAGAAAAAAACTGTTCCAGGAAAATGTTATACTCAAACATTCATAAATTAAATATATTAATTGCTATATTGTTTGTGAACTACCGTGGTGGTCCTGTGGTTAAGGCCTCGCCTCTCATGCACGAGGTCGTGGGTTCAAATCCGAGCAAGTACCAATGTGTCTTTTTCAATTCAGATGGAATGTATGACCTCTGGGTTGGTTTCGGCCTTTCTTATCAGAGTAGTCAGATAGGAAACGCCGACCTCATCTAGTTTTTTTAAAACAAGATTGAAGTGTTAAAGTGTTTGTACAAACCTACTTACAGAAATAAAATCATTTATCACTTCCGAGTTTATCTTGGATGTTACTGACGAAGATAAAATAGATCAATTAAATAAAATTTAAAACTCATATAAAAAGTTCACTTTGTAAACAAGCATACTACAAATTAGAGGATTATATCCAAGATAAAAATGCTTGGACACATGCTGGTCCAGCTCCATAGGACAATCTAGAGTCTAGACAAAGTCAAACCGGTTGCAAATTTAATTGTATAATTTATTATTTTATGACATTGATAAACATTATTACTTGTTAAAAAAAAATGGATGGTTGTATACTTTTACAATGATTGTAAATATAGAAAGAAAGAAAGAAAAATATTTTATTTGGGACACGCACAGGAAATACAAATAATAATATAAGAAAATAAAATAAAAAAAGAACATTAAATCTAACAAAATCATGAAAACAATAAAAAAAAAGAATAAAGAGATGACCTGTGCGAAACCAAAAAGGCTCCTATCTCAGCATGATGCTGCGATATTTTAAAAACAAACAAATACCGCAGCGCTGGTATTCTGATAGGGTCCGTTGTGATGCCACGGACACACCTACGGACATAAAATGAATCCCACTAAAGGATATAATTTCTTATAAAAATACTAATAAATAGAATAAACAATAACATATAATAAGAATACTAAAGTAAATGAAAACCATATTTCCCAAGGTAGAGTCGAATATTACGATCGACCCTCACCCGACGCTCCAACATCGCTTGTCCATGCTACAGACAGACTATTGGCTATGGTGTATGACAAGCGAAGGGACGCGAGCGCAGGCGATCAAAGAGTAAAGTAATTATGCAATAGTCTGTCAACGCAAAGTACCTATTATTGATAGAACGTTATAGTTTTCTTTTTATCAATGGACAAAAAATACAGCATCAGAATAAATAATACTTTAGAGTCGAGTGAATACTATAAGTTAAGACAAGAAAGTGGCACAAATAGATAATAAAATGTATCGTTGTTGTGCGTTTTGTGTGGCTGTGTTGTGTTGTGTGAGTCGGAGGAAAAAGATTCACCAATACCAATTGCGTGCAATCCCAGGGTGAGTTTAGTGACTTGTTTCCTTTTGTAATTGAAGCAAATGTTGTTTATATTTATATCTAAAAGTACCTAGTGTTTTTATAGCACGAAAAGGAGGTGGCAAGTCATTCCAGCAGCGGGCGCAGCGAATTTTAAACTTCCACGAAATGCAGCAGTTCTGTGCGATGTGGCTAACATGAGGTACGAAGATGCTCTAGTTTTAATCTTGTTAACATCGCGCGACCAAGACAGTGATATGTGAATATGTGAGCATCATGTATCTATCACATAACTAACTTATTTGTCATTGCTACATTTTAAATTATTTTTACCTGTAGCGGTATCTACATCGCCACATGCGACCTACGCATCACACTGACGTCACGCAAAATCCTAAATCGCGTCCTCCTAAAAATCCTCCTCCGCAAAATCCTACATAGTTACGGTCTGGCCGGGGGGAATATGTGGCGGAACAATAAATCTATTGGACCACCACATTTCAGGACATACATTTCAGAGAACAAGATCCATTTTGTTAGTAAAAAAAAGCTTTAAACTAATTTAGTTCACACAAAAACACATCCAATTTTGAAGAACGGACAGTCATGGCTGTCCCCTTTTTTTTTTTTTTTTGTGGGTGGTAAATCATCAAATAACTTCTCCCGCTCTGGGCAGAGCAGGAGGGCGTGTCAGACTCTTACTGACTAAAACCCACCCGTGTTCCTTCAGTTGCCTGTGCCAGGGGCCACGGTAACCCTCTTGGACTTTTCCGCAACCCTAGCAGGCATCGGTCCTAGCAAACCCCGTCATTGCTGCTGACATCTCTTTGAGGCGCACGTGGAACACAACGCGCCGTCGACCCGGGCCTGGTCCTTATCGGACGGCGAGCTGCCCATTGCTCGCCGTTCGCAAGCCCGCGCCTACGGTGGCCGGGAATCGGCCTGCGATTCCCGACGCCCAGGGCGTCTCCTGCGGCGGCTAGGGGCGTGAGGGCGCAAATTTTGCCTCTCCCTCACGCGTTCCGCCTCCTCCTTCGCGAACATTACTGCTTCGCAGAAGGAGGTGACGGCTTCCCAAGCCCTCTCGCTCCGTACCATGGCCTCGACCAAGGCCGGACGCGAGAGATCGCCACCGCCAATCGCCTCCACGAGGACACGGCGGTGCTCCGCCCAAGCCGGGCAGACCTCCACCGTTTGCTCCACCGTGTCCTCCGGGCGATCCACACAATGGTGACACCCGGGCGTTTCCTCCCGCCTTATCCGGAACAGGAACCTCCCGAAACAACCGTGTCCGGTGAGGACCTGCCTCAGGCGGAAGGTGAGGACGCCGTGGCGCCTGTCTAGCCACTCCTCAAAGAGGGGACTTATCGCCGCAATTGTGGCGTGCCCAAAGACACATTGACCTACCTGTACAATTTCAAAAGAATCAATGTAAAGAAAACCTGTTCCCTGCCCCAGATATTTGAATTCACAGACTCTTCGAAGTTCAGTCTTACGCAACATAACAGATGTAACCTTATCCATTCTCCTGCATCTAGGAGAAAAAACCAAGAACTCGCTCTTTTTCACGTTATACTGCAAGCCGTGTCTAGCAGCATACGCTTCACACATTTGCAACAGTTCTCTGAGAGCACTGTTAGATGGAGCCAGCAGCTGGTGCTATGCAGATGACATGGTTGTGATCTGCATAGCTGATGTTATTTACACAAACTCCACTAACATGGCATCCGACAGGCCTTCTGCTGACACCATCTATCAGATTATTCATGTACCTACAGGTTGAAAAGAAGTGGAGAAGATATACCCCCCAGCCTACAACCAAATATATGACAAAATAAATATGACAACCATGATGAAAAATTTTAAAAATTGTGCAGCCGCCTTCTTAGATTGTCATTTCGACCTGACTATATTGGCTTCAGTACCCTTGAAAACCATGAAAACTTTAAAAAAAGTGACAGAAAGAGAGAGAAAGCCGCTTGGAGGGGTCATAAAGCTTTTCGTTATGCGAATTTTTGTTACCAGTTTACTCCTACCCCAAGCCACGTTCAAAAGTAAATCTTAATAATTATAAGAAGGTTGAAATTAGTAAAAATTTACACATAAATACATGCTATTGAATTTTCATGACTAATATCCTCAGTAATTATTGGAATATTACTACATTTTAATAAAAGCAAGTAGCTAAGCTTTATGAAGTTAGCATAGTAACAACAATACAAATTAAAAATTAAAACAGATTCGTAGAAAAAAACTGTTCCAGGAAAATGTTATACTCAAACATTCATAAATTAAATATATTAATTGCTATATTGTTTGTGAACTACCGTGGTGGTCCTGTGGTTAAGGCCTCGCCTCTCATGCACGAGGTCGTGGGTTCAAATCCGGGCAAGTACCAATGTGTCTTTTTCAATTCAGATGGAATGTATGACCTCTGGGTTGGTTTCGGCCTTTCTTATCAGAGTAGTCAGATAGGAAACGCCGACCTCATCTAGTTTTTTTAAAACAAGATTGAAGTGTTAAAGTGTTTGTACAAACCTACTTACAGAAATAAAATCATTTATCACTTCCGAGTTTATCTTGGATGTTACTGACGAAGATAAAATAGATCAATTAAATAAAATTTAAAACTCATATAAAAAGTTCACTTTGTAAACAAGCATACTACAAATTAGAGGATTATATCCAAGATAAAAATGCTTGGACACATGCTGGTCCAGCTCCATAGGACAATCTAGAGTCTAGACAAAGTCAAACCGGTTGCAAATTTAATTGTATAATTTATTATTTTATGACATTGATAAACATTATTACTTGTTAAAAAAAAATGGATGGTTGTATACTTTTACAATGATTGTAAATATAGAAAGAAAGAAAGAAAAATATTTTATTTGGGACACGCACAGGAAATACAAATAATAATATAAGAAAATAAAATAAAAAAAGAACATTAAATCTAACAAAATCATGAAAACAATAAAAAAAAAGAATAAAGAGATGACCTGTGCGAAACCAAAAAGGCTCCTATCTCAGCATGATGCTGCGATATTTTAAAAACAAACAAATACCGCAGCGCTGGTATTCTGATAGGGTCCGTTGTGATGCCACGGACACACCTACGGACATAAAATGAATCCCACTAAAGGATATAATTTCTTATAAAAATACTAATAAATAGAATAAACAATAACATATAATAAGAATACTAAAGTAAATGAAAACCATATTTCCCAAGGTAGAGTCGAATATTACGATCGACCCTCACCCGACGCTCCAACATCGCTTGTCCATGCTACAGACAGACTATTGGCTATGGTGTATGACAAGCGAAGGGACGCGAGCGCAGGCGATCAAAGAGTAAAGTAATTATGCAATAGTCTGTCAACGCAAAGTACCTATTATTGATAGAACGTTATAGTTTTCTTTTTATCAATGGACAAAAAATACAGCATCAGAATAAATAATACTTTAGAGTCGAGTGAATACTATAAGTTAAGACAAGAAAGTGGCACAAATAGATAATAAAATGTATCGTTGTTGTGCGTTTTGTGTGGCTGTGTTGTGTTGTGTGAGTCGGAGGAAAAAGATTCACCAATACCAATTGCGTGCAATCCCAGGGTGAGTTTAGTGACTTGTTTCCTTTTGTAATTGAAGCAAATGTTGTTTATATTTATATCTAAAAGTACCTAGTGTTTTTATAGCACGAAAAGGAGGTGGCAAGTCATTCCAGCAGCGGGCGCAGCGAATTTTAAACTTCCACGAAATGCAGCAGTTCTGTGCGATGTGGCTAACATGAGGTACGAAGATGCTCTAGTTTTAATCTTGTTAACATCGCGCGACCAAGACAGTGATATGTGAATATGTGAGCATCATGTATCTATCACATAACTAACTTATTTGTCATTGCTACATTTTAAATTATTTTTACCTGTAGCGGTATCTACATCGCCACATGCGACCTACGCATCACACTGACGTCACGCAAAATCCTAAATCGCGTCCTCCTAAAAATCCTCCTCCGCAAAATCCTACATAGTTACGGTCTGGCCGGGGGGAATATGTGGCGGAACAATAAATCTATTGGACCACCACTTTACATTTGAGGTCGGAATCGCTCCGCTCATGGATCTTGGGCCAAACATCCAGATCATACGATGTATGCACCGAGCGACCTTGAGCTTACACGCGCCGCGCGCACGCCGGGTGCGCGTGATTATTGTACTGGCGACGGCGACAACGGCCTTGGACTGCGGAAGACTGCGTGCACACACTCCTACCGGTGCGAAGGCCGGGCTGCGGGGACAGTCTACATTCAACCGCCTACCGAACCTCTCGGACCGCGCCGCGCTTAGTGTATTCTTGTTTTATCATTGCTATTTTAATTGTTGTCATTGTAATTTATTCAAATATAATTTTCTAGTCGCTTAATAATATTCTTCATTTCTGCATCTATACTCGCGTCATTATTTCATCCTTCTGCTTATGCTACGCTTCACCCCTTAAAGCTAATTAATAATTATTATCATTAATACGGGTTCGATTCCCGATCAGTAGAAATCGGTGACTATATCGATTTCCTACATTGGTGACCCTCGACTATCGCGCATATTGAAGACTCGACTGCAGCAAGGATCAAGCAGTTTCAGTGAAGCAAGAAGAGTGGTGATTCAATTGTTGATAGTTTTTCACATCGGTGCAAAGGAAAAAGTAGGCTGTGGTCCAAAACATAAGCGGTGAGCGATTTTAAACGATGTCCGATACTGAGAGCGAGAGTGCCGACGCGAAAGGAGCAGTGACTGCTGTCTCAGGAGAAATTTCTAAAGTTGGACTGCCACTACGTTGTCCACCTTTCTGTCCAGAGATGGTTCGCCCAATTAGAGGGCCAATTTATCCTATCAAGGATAACTAGCGACACAACGAAATTCTATTTCGTAACTATACAGCTGGAAACTAAATATGCAATACAAGTAAAGGACATCAATACAAAACCGCCGGATACAAACATATACGACAAATTAAAAAGTGAGTTAATTAATCGCCTGTCTGCCTCACATATTTAGTTTCCAGCTGTGTAGTTACGAAATAGAATTTCGTCGTGTCGCTAGTTATTCTTGATAGGATAAATTGGCCCTCTAATTGGGCGAACCATAAAGCCGGTTCCTCTGGACAGAAAGGTGGACAACGTAGTGGCAGTCCAACTTTAGAAATTTCTCCTGAGACAGCAGTCACTGCTCCTTTCGCGTCGGCACTCTCGCTCGCAGTATCGGACATCGTTTAAAATCGCTCACCGCTTATGTTTTGGACCACAGCCTACTTTTTCCTTTGCACCGATGTGAACAAACTATCACCAGTTGAATCGCCACTCTTCTTGCTTCACTGAAACTGCTTGATCCTTGCTGCACTCGAGTCTTCAATATGCGCGATAGTAGAGGGTCGCCAATGTAGGAAATCGATATAGTCACCGATTTCTACTGATCGGGAATCGAACCCGTATTAATGATAATAATTATTAATTAGCTTTAAAGCGTGAATCGTAGATAAGCAGAAGGATGAAATAATGACGCGAGTATAGATGCAGAAATGAAGAATATTATTAAGCGATTAGAAAATTATATATGAATAAATTACAATGACAACAATTAAAATAGCAATGATAAAACAAGAATACACTAAGCGCGGCGCGGTCCGAGAGGTTCGGTAGGCGGTTGAATGTAGACTGTCCCCGCAGCCCGGCCTTCGCACCGGTAGGAGTGTGTGCACGCAGTCTTCCGCAGTCCAAGGCCGTTGTCGCCGTCGCCAGTACAATAATCACGCGCACCCGGTGTGCGCGCGGCGCGTGTAAGCTCGAGGTCGCTCGGTACATCATCGTATGATCTGGATGTTTGACCCAAGATCCATGAGCGGAGCGATTCCGCTCTCAAATGTAAAGTGGTGGTCCAATAGATTTATTGTTCCGCCACAGTTATATTCATAACATTTAAATTCCTGTATTTTGAAAATTAATTTAAAATCATTGTTTATTTTTGAGAGCTAAATAATTTCCAGATACCGCATAATTTATATGAATGAATTCACATAATATATAACCTAAAACTGGAATTTTGGAGAATACCAGAAATATGAAAGAAGATTTTTTTTTTTGATAATAAAATTATAGAGTGGAGTTTATTTGCGTCTGAGGACTATAACAATGCAGACTTACAACATAATAAGCGGATTAGTAATATACAGTGGCGCCGTAAACACCTCTGCCTACCTCTGAGGGGAACAGCGAGATGTTTTGTTATTTGGAAGCCTTTGTTCCATAAATAATGTTACGTAAAACATTACCGCTAAACTATGAACACGCGTGTGTACCTACATAGTTTAGTTGCCAATTGTTATAAATACTAACGGCTAAACTTTTGAGCAAATTCTTCTCGAATGCTCTTATACTAGCGTAACATAGGACATAAAATAACTTCAATTTTATGCCTGGCTCCTAAACTAGTACCTACTGCTACTCGTTTATCTATCTGCTGTATGGTTTCCTTGCTTTTGTTTCATATTTATTATTGTGTATATATATACCTATATTTTTATGTATGTATGTATTTATTGTATATGTATATGGTACACCATTTACTACCTACAGTATTGTTTCTCCTTCTCCCTTTAATACATCCAAAGGTTGTCTGTAAAAGATCGCTTTTATCGATAAGACCGCCCATTGTGTCACATTATGTAAAATTTCTACATTTATATCTATAATTTTTATGGTGTAAATAATAAAGAGTATTCTATTCTATTCTATCTGTCCGGAATTTTTAGTAGCAATAGGCTCGGAAGTAAGCATTGTATTAATGAGAGATTTTAAATTTAAACGGGTACATGTAGAGGTGTAGTCCTGAAGTGCGATGATAACACGAAGAGAGGAGCAGAAAGCGAAGGATTAAGTGGCAACTTGCGAGTGACGCATGCCAAGCAGTGGACTAACAGGCTGGGTTATTGCACAGGGCAGTAAACAGCACTAATTCACCTAAAAATATCATAGTCGTCACAAGCTACTTAACACCATGAGGATGTTGACCAAACACTCGACTGAATTTTCTATCGCCACTTGGAACCAAAATTTAGCAGAATCGACAACTTTACCGAACTTTTCAACAAACCCGGGTTGTTAATTCTCCCCAAGTCAGGAATAAAAATATGTAGGTCATCGAACACACCCCTCGTCCTTCAACTTGCACACTTTCTTATTCCACTGTATGTACCGTTTCCCCGAGGGTATTATAAAACAGTTTGTATCGAACGCTCTTTTAATAACTCCTAAAGAGTTTATAGAATTTTAAGGGTATAGAGTAATTTGCCGGAATATCGCGGTGAAACTTCGAAACTAAGTCCTTATTAAGAGTTTAATATTTGCTCCCAGGAACCGACGATGAGGCGAAAAAGCAATTTGTTTTGATAGTACTTTGATGTTGTTATTCTTAGGTATACCTACGAAATAAATCAAAAATAAAATCGCAGGGCGTAGCGTAACCTGACTAAATATGTCAATAGCGTTTATAATGATATGAGCGGTTGACTGTTGATATAAATTTCACGCGCCCCACGATTCTATTTTTGGGTCTGATCAATGCCCTAGATTGATAAGGAGAGTGGTGTGATGACTGGTGCTTAGGACCTACCTAATATTTTTTTAGCTTTGAGTACAGTAGCTACATGATTATTATCGTTATTTTCAATAAAACTGAATAACCTAGAAAAAAATACCTAGTTTATTTTCAAGTTTATAGTTTTTATTTCGTTACTTAATATTTCTCATTCCATTTACTTCCTCATTATGACAGTTTCTTTCCTGACAATTGAATGAAGCTTAACTATTCAATACATAGGTAATCCTTCCAAAAACTTTACTCGACTCAGTGCCACGTAAGCTTGTCCTTAATCAAACAATTTCGAGCCTAAATACACAACTGCGTGGTCTACAGTGCTGTGAAGCCTGATTATTTATTACGACTGTCTACACTCAATTATCCACCATACACTGTATTCTACTTAGAAATCCCTTTCGTTTGATACCTATCACCCATATTAAGGGGACTGAAACAAACATGAAATCCACCAGTTTGTACCGGCGGCCATCTTAGATTTGGAATTTTTTCATAGTGTCCTTGCTGTATTCTACTAGTCAAGCAACAACCCATAACGAGGGGTTGGTGAAAAAAAATGTAATCCGCCATTCCGTGGCGGCGGCCATCTTGGATTCACAATAATATTGAATAATATCCAATTGTATTAACATCAGAAGTAAAGGTGTGTACAAAATATCAGATCAATCTGTCAACAGGAAAGGGTTGAATTTAAATGAGTAAATTTGACCCAAATAACAAACAGGGCAACCTAAATAAACCGTTAAATAATAAATAAGACAAAAATGGCATTATTTGTGAACCAGGTTTTAACCTCATCATAATTTCAACAAGCTTTTAAAAAAGTTGATAATAAAATTGGTGTTCGAGTTTTAAAGTTAATCTTAGTTCGAAAAGGCAACAATAAATGAAAAGTCGTGAAAACGAAATATGCTTTTATTATTATTTCTAAAACTGCAAAGATTAAAATAATAAATCAGTCTAAGAAGTGTTTCGAAGTATTTTATAGATGTACAGCTATATCAGATGTAGGCAACGAGCCAAGCCATCCATAGTTAAGACATTATGCAGTAAAACAAATATCTTAGAGAAAATTTATGTTCGAATCTCAAATAACCATTTCTCACTGGGCTCTGGTTTGTATTGCATGCACAAATTAAATGCGGTAAAGGTGAATTGCGTGTAAGCTGTAGTTAGTTGATGTTCAGAATGCAGCTGATGTTCTATACAGGGTCCTAAGTAAATAACAAATCGTTTTCCGTCCATTCTCATGTAATTTTGTAGGTAGACATTTGAGAAGGAGGATACTGAAAGATTGGAAACAGCCGTAACGGCAAAATCAATATGGTCTGGAAACATATAGATTCACATTTAACATGAGTATTTTCTCTCTGAGAGATTTCTTATTCCTTTTTTTTGTAAGAAAAGTAACGATACCTGTACATGTTTACCAATATTGGCAAGGAATCATTGTATGGTTTAAAAAGGTATTGTAGGAATTTTATACACGTAGATTTACTCAGTAAGAAGCGACTATGTTATTATTGGCCTTTGGATAATATATAAGTCATATCTTCAGCACAGAAATAAATAACGAAAGTCAGTAGGTTAGACATAACTACAAGACGAGAAGAGTGATACAGTCGCAAGAACGTGAAGTTATGTATGGTATTCCACAGGGATGTATTTTGGGGCCTCCCCTGTTTACATTACGTATTAATGACTTGCCTAAGTCCACGGAACAACCTACGAGTCTCTTTATCGATGACAGTGTAGTGACAATTGTGTGTAAACCATATAACTCTGATATTTATAACCGCGTATCGGCAAGCGAAGCGTGGGACGCCCCCCAACTAGATGGACCGACGACCTCAAGGAAGTGGCTGGGACACACTGGATGCGGAAGGCGGAGGTCAGGGTGTTGTGGCGCAGCCTGAGAGAGGCCTATGTCTAGCAGTGGACTGCGATAGGCTGAGTTGATTTATAACTCAATAATTGCGATTAAAGAATGGTTAAATAAAAACAAATATTGAAAAATAAAAATCTACTAAAGTCAACTATAATAATAATTGTACTGACGAAGTTGATACAATAAAATTTCTAGGACTTATTATTGACAAAAAATAAATTGGAAGGCACATATAGAGACTATCAGTAAGAAAATAAGTATCTCAGCATTAAGTATCAAGTTTTAAGATAATGTAATACTAACAAAATATGGACATTTCAAGGTCTGCATTAAACGAATTTTAATTTTTTTTTAAATTTTTAATTACGCTCTGTACAAACTGGCAGCAGTAATTAGTGTAGATTCTTTGTTCACCGCATACTACGGCATGGTTGAGTTTCATTTTAAGATACGGCGTTATTTTTTGGGGTCACTCGATTGACCGGGAACTTATATTTGAAACACAAAAGCGTTGCATTAGGTAGATGTTCAAATTTGATACAAAATCAACATTATCATCACTTTTTAGGTTAGAAAATGCAATTTTCTCACGCACCAACCGTCTTCTCTTTTCTCGCATGGCAGATCGATTTCCTCGTTATAAACGTGACAATAGTCAGAACTTACAGACATCAATATACCTAGAACGGCACTTATGCGAAAAAGTGTCTTTTGTATGGCTCCATTTTTTTTTAAAATAAACTTCCTAAAAGCTGGAAGCAGTTAAGTTCAAAAAGAAAGTTATTAATTTTATAGCAAATAAAGCTTATTATAATTTGAATCAGTTTTTTTTTGTTTTTGATGATTTTGATTATGTTATACTCATTTATTATTTTTAATGATCTTATATTATCATGACATTTTATAACAATTTGACTCGGAGTGACATTATAAAATATTGTATTAATATTTGCATGCCATAGTTTAAGGCGAACGTGATGATCTGTTTTTATCTTTACTTTTATCATCTCTTGCATGCTGACAATTCGTGTAGTATGTATTGTACTCATGTGTGTAAAAGAGACTGTGACCTCTGAGTTGGTTTCGGCCTTTCTTCTCAGAGTAGGTAGTCAGATAGGAAACGCCAACCTCATCTAGTTTTTAAAATATGATTGACGTGTAAAACTGTTTGTACAAACCTACTTACAGAAATAAAATCATTTATCATTTATCATGTTTGAGCAAATAAATGATTATCTTATCTTATATTTGACCATGTTCTCCAATGTATCCTACTCTTGCTTACTTTTCCACTGTTTGCATACAAAAAATCTTTTATGTTAAAATAAACTAACCTAAAAGCACTTAAAAGTAAGAAAAAGCTATCTAATTTCCTATATTTGTTCGAGCAAACAACCGTAGAACGCGGTTTTCTTACAGTTCTAGGAGAACTTGTCTATTTTTTTCCAGAAATTCATGAAAGTACCGCTGCTTTGGGTTCCGCTCGATACGGAATTCCTGTTGGCAAGATGAGTTTATTTGTTTGAAATGTGCACGAGTCAAGGCAAGGCTAAGTAAAATATAAATAAAGATACTTCTACTATGCTGTTTAAAGATCGGCAATGGAAATGAATTACTGATGCTGTGGGAGACAGTTTGTAGAATTAGTGCTTAGTACTTTTGTGGAAAAACGGTGAAGGAAAACATCGTGAAATCAAGAGGAGGCCTACCTGTGTCCCAGGATTGGGAACATTATAAAGGCTGATTATGCATCGCCTTTGTTATTCTGTAGTGGTTAAGATATGAGTATGGAGGCAACAGATTGGATTGAACAACCAACTATAGAAGAGCAAATGAAACATTATTTATTTATTTAATAAAACATGGAAGACTTACAGCTTAAAAACTTAAACTTAACATAATTAAAAAAAGGTACATAGTTTTGAAAACACAGTTTTAATTAATTTATTTAAATATATTATTTTTTTAAACGTTGCCCCATTCTAGGAATTTCTCCTGTATTGTGGGTGCGTCTACAAACATTTAATAAACTCACATACACAAACAGCCAGACCCGGAACAACTACTTGCATACTAATAAGACGTGGTATGAAAAACTACGAAAAGAAGACCAAAAAAAGATGAGACTAAATTGTGTGTAAGAGGATATGGCTAAAAATTTAAGTTTACAAAGAGGTTTCAGTGAAATACAAAAGAATATAGACCGAAAGGAATGGCAATATACCATCGAAATATCGAGCGATAAGAATTTGTAAACTATCGTATCGTTTCGTTCTGCAGGCATTCTTAACCCACGCTAAAATTCAGTTATCGCTATGCAAATAAAAAAAAACATGCTATGAAATAGTTTACAAAAACTAAAGTTGATAATGCTATCAATCTCGTGGCCACTCGCTCGACCTTCCACGCGACACGCCATCTATAGCCTATAGGCACTCACTATAAGTACAGCCAGTTACGAAAGTCGATTAACACTTCAGTTTTTTGAATCTGTATGATTACTAAGAAAACCTTCTTCCCGTGGGGGTAGGCAGAAACTCCAGAACGCTACCTGCTACGAAGTTCACATACTCCTTTTGCTTCGTTTACGTGCATACAGGTCATACACGCACGAGTAGAACGCAACCATGGACTTATAAGTCCATGTACGCAACTGACATAAAAAAAAAACTATATCAGTACTTATATCGTAATTTAAATAATTCGAACTTTTAACTACCTATATGCTACATTTAACTACCTACATGAAATTATTTAAAAAAACAATGTTTTGAATAATCTTCTACCAGTCTATATGATAATGTAACGGATATAATATTATAATCAACCTCAAAAATGACCGTTTTCCAAAAATTAAAATTACAGACGTTTCAAGTCTTTACTAGAATATTTTGTTCAAATTGATACTTACTAAGAAGAAAGTAAGTAATATCTAATGTTTTTTCTTAGTAAGAATAATCTTGTAATTGTATTTGATTTTAACATCATTAGTTTTCTAGAAAGGCTTTTTCTTGTTTATTTTGAGTAAGAAAAAACCGGCCACGTGCGAGTCGGACTCGTACACGAAGGGTTCCGTACCATCGTACAATATTTAATACTACATATTAAAAAAAAAACACGTTTCTTGTATTTCTTTAATTTTTAACTTTATTTTATTTGCTGTTATAGCGGCAATAGAAATACACACTCTGTGAAAATTTTAACTGTCTGCCTATCACGGCTCATGAAATACAGCCCGCTGACCGACAGAGTCGGACGGATGGACGGACGGACATACGGACGGACGGATGGACGAATGGGCGGACAGCGGAGGCTTAGTAATAGGGTTCCGTTGGCAGCCTTTGGGTAAGCATCCCGACGTCGACTTGAAAACATCCTTTTGAACCTTTCTTTTTCTCGTCGGTCAAAAAACTATCATGCCATATCGAGTAATAGTTGTAAACAACGTAACGATTATAAATGGTTGTACCTACGTGTAAGTAAAGTTTTTATTTAATCATAAAAACTGTCGTGATGTACGAGTATATACAGTGTAGTATGCCCAGTAGTAATAGCCCCGACTTATGCGTTGTACGTCGTGGGTTCAAACACAGTCAGGGCGATTACTTTGTGTATTTTATATCAAGTCAAAATCTTGAGGAAACCGGCTCGTCCTAGAACCAAAAATCCAAACATGAGACATCCACCAACTTTGGGCCCGCGTGGTGGAATCCAGCCCACACCCTCTCACCGAGAGGAGGCCTGTGTCCCAACAGTGGAAACATTATAAGCTGATTATGTATGTGATTAAAAAAATATCTTTATATAATAAATAATATAATAATAATAATATAATGTATCAAACAACATGTATCAACATAATTATGTACAATATATTAACATCATGTCTCAAAATCATTGGTTTCAATTACACGACTGCGCAAGCAATCGACTGATAAATATAATTATAATCTGTGGTTACCTTGACATTACTAAAGCCCCAGTGACAATAAAGCAATAGTGTCGATTAACATGAGTTGTTTTCGTTTGAAATACATTTTGAGCATTATAATATAAGTAACTTAGTTTCTAAGTAATTTTAAGATAGATAAGTAGATGGACTGTATTTTATTCAAATCTTATCTTAGGTCAGTTTGCGTGACATCCCTGTCAATTTCAAACGATGGACAGTGTTTTAAATATACAGGGTCAAATAAGGTTTGTACCTAATGCTTAAGCGTGAAATATTGCTTATGCTCCTTGAATTAAATCTACATACATTATCTTATAAGGGTTGAATGGATGACAGAGGTTTCGAAATTAAATTCATATTCTAGAGTTAAATGTTTCGGCGGGATATCAGGGTGGCATGGAGAGTGCGATTGTCGTAACCCAGCACTGGGCACGCCACAATTGCGACGATAAGTCCCCTCTTTGAGGAGTGGCTAGAGAGGAGCCACTGCGTCCTCACCTTCCGTCTGACGCAGGTCCTCACCGGACACGGTTGCTTCGAGAGGTTCCTGTACCGGATAAGGTGGGAAGAAGCGCCCACGTATCACCATTGTGTGGATCGCCCGGGGAACACGGTGGAGCATACGGTGGAAGTCTGCCCGGCTTGGACGAAGCACCGCCGTGTCCTCGTGCAGGCGATTGGCGGTGGCGATCTCTCGCGTCCGGCTATGGTCCAGGCCATGGTACGGAGCGAGAGGGCTTGGGAAGCCGTCACCTCCTTCTGCGAAGCAGTAATGTTCGCGAAGGAGGAGGCGAAACGCGTGAGCGAGAGGCAAAATTCGCGCCCTCACGCCCCTAGCCGCCGCAAGAGACGCCCTGGGCGTCGGGAATCCCAAGACGATTCCCGGCCACCGTTATGGAAGGCGAGCAATGGGTAGCTCGCCGTCCGATAAGGACCAGGCCCGGATTGAGGGCGCGTTGTGTTCCACGCGTGCCTCAAAGAGATGTCAGCACCAATGACGGGTTCCGCTAGGGCGATGCCTGCCCGGGGGGAGTCAAACACCTCACTCCCCCCCCCCAGACCGGCCCGGCACCAGTCGGGGGTTGTGGAAGGATCGTATGTTCCCGCGACCCCCGGCGTAGGTGTGAGATGGAACACCGGGGTGGTTTTTAGTCAGTAAGAGTCTGACAGACCCCGTCGCCCGCCCCAGGGCGGCGGACATCCATGAGTATTTTCCACCCCGGAAACAAAAAAAAAAAAAAAAAAAAAGGGCGATGCCTGCCAGGGTTGCGGGCAAGTCCAAAAGGGTTACCGTGGCCCCTGGCACAGGCAACTGAAAGAATACGGGTGGGTTTTAGTCAGTAATAGTCTGAAAGGCCCTTCCGCTCCGCATAAAGCGAGAGAAGTTATTTGATGGTTTCCCAAGCTCAAAAAAAGGGACAAATTAAATTAGCTAGAGAAACTCTGAAGACATGATAGCTATCGATAACTTAACACAATAAAATTAAAAATAAAATAAAAATGTTTCATGGACTTTTTTGGAGTTAACGAGCGCTGGTGATGTTTTTATTGAAGTATGAGTTGAGAAAGTCAGTTTTTTTTTTTTGTTGTGTTTAGATATCGATACCTATCACGTCTGTGAAGGTAAAACATTTAAAAAAAACTTGTATTTCAAGTGACTACACAAACTTCAGTGCATGACGCGACAACAAAAAAAGTCATTAAATTAATTTCTTTTTTTTATCATGTTTACATAACGATACCCATCACGTCTGCGGAGTTTTGCCACCTAATTTAATTTGACCTTATATTTTTAGTGATAAATAATGTTTACTAAGCAATTATGCAAGCCCGCCTACCTCAGCTAACAGCGTGGTCCAACCAATATATCCAAAGCTGGACTGCAAACCCTTAGCAACCATTTCGTGCAGAGCTTTTAGCAAAAAACTTTAATTATTCGGAAACGGAAAATAAGCTGCACTAAAAAGAGAAAACCTACGTATTTTAATTGCGCTTTTGTATCAATCGGCACCGGCTAAGATAAGTGGCCGATCCAGAAACGCAAAAACAAAGTTGGGCCGATCGTGGACGGAGAGCGAGGGGAGACACGGGGTTCCGCCTGCGCGGCGCCGTCACCCCCCGCGCCGCGCTCACCCCGCCTTCAGTCAAAACCAACCCTCGGATGGTCACGACGCCTCTAGTCGTTTTATATCATAACCCTACAATAATACACGGTGTGTAAAATCACAAATATGTTGACTGTATAGTACTGTGAAAAGTGTTGGATGAATGATTATGAAGTGTATGCAGTGTGTGTCAGTGATGTTTCATACATAAATGCACTTACAAACAAATACTCGTTTGGTGTGGATTCTATCCCGGGATGTGTTTCACGTATGTATTCTTGATGTTTTATCTTTATTATTAAGTGGTTGTTTATTATGAAAAATATTAGTCTTTGCTTAAATAAATGTATTTCGAAAATTATTTTGATAAATCCGATGATATCATAACAGCATTCTGTTACAAATGAAACGGAAAGATGTGATAAGCTGAACACTAAACGCTGACGAACTCAATTAAAAATTAAACATTTTAAATCCAAATCTAGGAAACCCACAATTGTGTTGAATATCAATAAATTGTCTTTAGAAATAATGTATTTCTTGTGAAAAACAAATTAGTTAAAGTAATGTCAAACATTTTCCCACAAATAAGCAAACCCGCGTTTACGTTAATTAAATTTTCTCTGGAAGAAAATACAACAAAAAAAAACGAAATAATTTACCCAACGCCGTAGAATATAAAAACCGACCAAGTGCGAGTCGAACTCGTACAAGTTGGGTTCCGTACCACAAGGCAAAAAACGCCTTACTTTCTAAAAACGTTTCTTTTAAAGGGGGTCCCCCTTTAATTTTTAACTTTATTTTATTTGTTGTTATAGCGGCAATACACACTATGTCAGAATTTCATTAACTACCTATTACGGTTCATGAGATACAGCGAGCTGCCAGACGGACGGACGGACGGACGGCGGAGGCTTAGTTATAGGGTCCCGTTGGCACCCTTTGGGTACGGAACCCTAAAAAGAAAAGGGTTACCAATTGAGCAAAATTTGATGTCAAGTGTTTCATAGAGATAGTTGCTATTTATGTAAAAAAAAAAATACAAAATCGTGCACCGATTCAGGGAACTCACCATTCAAGTTTCATAATATTTGAAAACTATGAACGACATTTTTTCATCGTGTAAATGCTGTTTTTGTTTTTAACATGGTATATTTCTACGAATCGGAAATAGCTGAAGACTACGTAACTATCTAAACTACAGCATATGGATAGTCATTTTTTTCGATTTTGCTTGATTCAAAACACTATCTTTTTCTAATGGAAGTAATGATTACCGCAATAAACATGTTCATTATAGCCGTAAGCAAGTAACTCAAGGGTTCAAGGAACTCTTAAGGAAAATGGGATACTGTAATGCTCTCGGAACTAGCTGAAACTACGCGAGTGTCATCCCCCATGGGGGTTGTGAGACGACTAAGAGATTATTTTGGTAAGATTACAGCGGCCAAGGATTTCGAATCTGGTGACAGATATAGTCCATGGACTGGGAATAGAGGTTGTTGAAATGCTTCACTATATTGTGACGTAAAAATGTTTTTTTGAGTAACTGCAGTACAAAGAAATAATGTGAATTTGTCATCTTAGTATTCTCGCGCTGTTTTCGTTTATTCATCAGTCTTAGCGACACAGTACGAAGTGTGTCGTTCCAAATAATCATTATGTCTGGTCGGGTCAGTAAAAAATATGATTACATATTATATTGTTTTATAAGTATCTATATCATTATGACTTATTTCGCAAAATATTTACCTATGAGTGTGTAGGTAAGTGTTTCTGCATAGTTAGTAGTCCATCATTTGCCTAGCCTATTCCCAACAAAGTTGGGGTCAGCTTCCAGTCTAACCGGATGCAGCTATACTGCCTAGTTACTAGTAGGTAATACGATACCCCTTGGCAAGTCTGGTTGTCAGAATTTCCGGCTTCTGACGATCCGTAACGACTGTCAAAGATCAACGAATGATAGCCGTTACTAACGGCTTAACGTGCTTACCAAGGCACAGAGGATTCTTGCTGTTTATAGACGGTCACCCATCCACGGACCAACCGCGGCAAGCGTAGCCTAACCTGATCGATCCACCCGAGCGGCTGTTATTTTAAGAATAAGAATAATTTATTTGCAAAAAATATAGGTGTTACCAGTTGTAAAAGTTGGTGGTTAATGTACAGTCCATATTTTGCCTGTTTAGGGCATGCAAATTAGTTTTACATGAATAGGTACTTATGTAGGGTACTTACTTATTATAATAAGATGTACAAAATTTTATTACTTTATTTTATTACTTAGCCACAAGCCCCAGTGTTTCTGCATAATTAATTTTCTTCATTTAAACACCTACATGCATTTCATTACAACCTCAATAGAAAAAAAATATTATCTAGTTTAATTTAATCTGTAGCGGTCGTGTACCTTGTCTGGTAACTTGAATGTTACAAGAAAACTTCGACACTACCAAAAACCAAGAACAATCATTCTTCGCGATTACCTAAGTAAACGACTTCCAAAACAAAGCTAAAGTTGCGGTAGCTCCCTTGAATCGGGAATCCTAGCCGGGTAGGTGCTTCCGGCCTAGCCCCGCACTTCCGGCCCAACCGGTTGGTTCCAACCTAGCCACCTATTGTCTGCCCTCAATTGGCTCTTAAACGAAAAGGGATAATAATACGAAACTACAATATAATTCGTAAACTGTAATTTTGTTTCAGTTAATGTACGAAGAAATTGTTTTAAGTATCTTTGGAAGTAGTATAGTGGTTGTATTGGTGTACTCGGTTATGTTATTACGTTTTGGGAAGTTTCGCAAAAGTCTAGCAATAGTATGATAATAGGGCCCATGTTTGATAGATCTCATAATAATAATAATAAATATCTTTATTTCCCAAAAATACAGATAATAATTTGAACTATAAGTTTACAATTTTGGAATTTATGATGGAGAACATTTACATTAAACAATGGATAAATCAGAAATCTGTACACAATAGATTAAACTCTGTCTCTTAAACTAGGGTATCCTGTATCTAAAGAGACAGTGTTTCACAATGAATTTCTAATTGATACATGTATGAGTGGACTGTGTCGATAGTCTTCAGAAGGGAAAAAAATTACTTTAGTTTTTTAAATTACTCGTATGTATGAGTATGTGAGAGTGCGATGGAGAGAGAGAATGAATGTGATTGTAGGTGTGTAGGTGTTTGTGCGTGAGTGTGCATATTAGGCGATGTAGGTAAGTAAAGTCTCCGTTGCGGCAAAGTCCTGTTTAAGTAGCCCTTCTGTCACTTTTAATTTTAGGTGTTGTTGAGGTCTAAGATATTCAGTTCTTTACCAATCTTTTTGTAAACGTAGGCGCTAATTACATAATACTGATGCTATGCGTTCGTGGTCCTGTGTTGGGTGCCTGCGGGAAGGTTTGTACGCTATTTACGTATGTACGTACGTATTTGACGATGCAAGAAATTGTTTTAGTGGTTGATGGATCTCGTATTTGATGACGCAAGGAATTATTTTAGTGTTTGATGCAATTCATATTTGATAATGCAAGATATTGTTTTAGTGTTTGATGGATCTCATTTTTGATGATGCAAGAAATTGTTTTAGTGTTTCTGAGTAGTTTTCTTTTACTGTCCAAATAATTGAACACACTAAACTACGCGATTGACCACATAATATTTTTTTATCAAAGCTGCACAATTCGTGACATTTTATTTGAATGTTCACCCACACACTAAATGCAACACTATTAAGTTAGTCCTCATTAACGAATTACGTACCAAAACTAACTTTCGTCCAAAATATTACACGCCAATTTGACCTAATTAAACTCCTCTATTTTCGCTTCCTATTTATTTATTTATTTAACACTTTAAGCACACAAATGTACAGAGGCGGACTTAATGCCATAGGCATTTTTTACCAGTCAACCTTTGGGTGATGCAGAGACAAACAGTGGTAGGTGCAATTTATAATGATAATTTAAGAATAAATATTTTTAAATTATTATTATTATTTCAAATTTCATTTGACATTTCTCGCTCAAACGGTAAACATGACCATTACAGGTGGCCGCCGCACGATTAGGCCGCAAAATCCTACGAATGCAACAGAAACGGGCTCTTGATAACATACCAATTAGCTAATTAACACTTAAATAACAAATTAACCTAAGTGCCGTTGCCAGAGCTATGCTAAATGCAGTAACTGGATACTCGGAAATAGCATTAATAATTCAGTTTGGAATATAATTTGTGTGAATAGCGTTTCGTACGGTACGAAAGTTTATTTAAACTTCAAACGAGAAATTTTATTAAGTTAAAAGGAAATTCTGAACAGAAATTCCCCTTCATTTAGCTTTTAAAAAGAATTTAACATATACGCTTTATGCCGAATAGTTTCCACGTCGCAGTTTCAGGGAGAAGAAGATAGAAAATGAAACTCAAACCATTTATTTCCATTAAATCATTTATAGGTTCTTTTGAATTGTCATACGGTCGGTCAGTCAGAAATATGAAACTAGATGCCCATTCCAAAGCGTGGTAGGTACCTATAGAGAAGAACGGGCAAGAAACTCCATGGACAATATTTTAAATTAAATTGTTACATCACTAATGTTGAATTTATAATTATATGTGAGAACGATGTGAATAAGACGTACACGTTAAGTGTCCAGAGTACAGCAAATAGAAATGAGAAAATAAAACAATCTTTAAATATAAAAGAAAGTCGTGTTAAACTATTTATAACCCAAGAACGGATTAACCGATTTGGCTGAAAATTGGTGGGGAGGTAGCTTAGAACCAGGACCAGGAACTAATATTTTTTTGTTTTTGATTATGCCATATTTATTTTCTTTTATTAAACCATTCTTTCATACTTATTTACTATACTATTTTGTATAATGCTGAACCGATTTGGTTGAAATTTTGTATGTATCCTGGATGGTTTGAAAACACAATTGCACCCAAGAAGTACCGCTGCTGTCGACATGTCACCAAATTTGATTTGCTGTACAAGAGAACATTACATAATTTTGAGCGGTACTTTTTACTGCCTAGCTATAAAGAATAACACAAAAAAACAACATTCAGTATGCAGAAAATTGTAGCAACTCAATCCCAAACCTTTTTGTAATAAATATAATCTTTAGCGGTATAAAACGCTTTCTGGCACAACTTACGTTTAATGAATCATTTTTGTATTGTTGTAATGTTGATGTTATCGTGATGGATTGTAAACAGTTTAACAACATGTAAGTACAAATTAAGGTACAATGCCACGTCGCCGTGGTCAGAAGACGAGGGGGAAATATTGGTCGTCGCACACAAATTTCTCAAACGGTTATGCAAGTGTAAGGCTGATTGCTAGCACACGTGCAAATGAACGACAAGAAC
The DNA here is from genome assembly GCA_937001585.2 of Brachylomia viminalis. Taxonomy (NCBI): domain Eukaryota; kingdom Metazoa; phylum Arthropoda; class Insecta; order Lepidoptera; family Noctuidae; genus Brachylomia; species Brachylomia viminalis. Next base: position 1,920,466 of record OW443302.2, on the reverse strand, counting down.
ATCGCAACCAACGCCTTCGGGCTGATACATTGAGGCGTAAATTAAAATGATTAAAAATATGTTAAATAAATAAAAAAAATATAATAAGTTACTGTTATATAAGAAAAGTGTATTTATTCCAGAAACAAATAAGCGGTATGGGAAAACATTGCCACAATTGTGGGCAATGAATGCCATGAAGAGCTTCGCAAAAAAGAAAAAAAATATTGTGAGCATTGCAATAAAAAAATTACACTAAGATTACACTAATTCGGCAACGAACATCAACAGTAGTTGCATTGAATGCGACTCCATTAACATCATATCCCAAAACTTTAATCATTGTGGTAGCTTGGACACGACACATTACATAGAACGCAAAAAAGGAATGAAAGGGCTAACCTAAAATCAAAAGAATTTAAAGAAAGGATTCTCGCCAATACTTCCAACTTAAAAGACTTGGAAGAAATAGAAGAAAATTTAAATAATTTAGACATAGGACAATAGTAAACAATGAGTTATCAAAAAATTATGACTCAACCGTAGATTGGTTAGAAGTAATTATAGAATCGCAAAATTAAAAAGTTAAATTTATGATAAGTGACGCTGCCATTCCGGGCATTTGTCTCTCATTATTATTGTGTTTTTTTTTTTAATTTAATGTAACAAAAAAGTTAATATAACTCAGCTAATAACTAAACACAACATTAAATAATTCTAAGGCGGTACGAAGTTCGCCGGGTCAGCTAGTCCAAAAATAAAATAATTAAAATAAACCGTGGCAGCTAACATTATGACCAGTCCCAACTGATGGCGCCCGTTCACGAACATGCCGCATGGATCAGCACCACTCAGCTCAACCGTTTTGAAGGGAGCTAAATGGTCCAACACACGCGCCAGCGTCAGCGAGACATTTGAGTGAGCATGACATCTATCAGCCGCCAGGACACATTCAAGTTAACGAAAGACATTACCCGGTGCATAGTAGGTCGTTAGTACATAGTACTCACACCTGTCCTATGCAATTATAATTATAATACAAAGGAGACGGAGTTTATACAATGCAAAGGTAGTCTTACAATCTTCAGCAGCTCCAACAGTATTTTCAAGTAATTTCAAGTGTTACTCAATTAGTTGTGGATGTGGAGCAGGACCAGCATTGAGCCAGGCATTCTTATCAGATTCTTATAACTAAACAGACAGCTGTGCTGCTGGGGAGTTGGTTGCGCCAATTCTTATTCCCAGTTTAAAACACTAGGAAGTGGTGAAGGGCGATCGTTTTAGGGGACACTCTTATGTCATTTTGACGTTCAAAAAGTACTGATTCTCAGCTTAGTTTAAATAAATGACTTTTGATTTTAATTGAGTATCACTCTCGTATCTTCGTAAACATCGTTCGTTTCGCACCAACGTCACATTCATATTTTAGGAAAAGCATTCATGTGTAATCTAGCCAGTATCTAATGCATCAGCAAATGATGATGATGATGAATGAATGATGATGATTATTTTAAAGTAATCTATACTTTTATACTAATATATTTAAGCTGAAGAGTTCGTTTGTTTGATCACGCTTATCTGTGAAAAATTCTTTTGCGTTTAATATCCCAATTCTTGAGGAAGGTAAGATATACGTTATATAACATTACGCTACAACCCTAAGGAGCCTAGTAAAAAGAAAAAGTCTGAAAGAACGCTAAGCGAAAATGAAGTAGCAGCGCAGGAGCGCGATGCGACGCGACGCGAAATTCTTTTTACCTTTTTTGGTAGGGTAATTTTTATTATAGGTGCATCGTCTTCACATATAATTATATAATTAATGTATACAAAGTATTGTAACACATTTTAAAAGAGTAACGATGGAGTTTCTTGCCCATTCTTCTCCATACGAAACTACCTTCCGGAAGTGGCGACTAGAATCAATTCTATCTAAATGTAAATGTTGACGTTCAAAAGTGCCTTTTATGTGCCTATTTGAAATAAATGCTTTGACTTTGATTTTGACGCGGGGATAGCGAAAAATGTAAAGCAAACGAAGTCGCGAACAGACGCTAGTTTTTCATACAGTCGAAAACCTTAAACTATGAAGTTGTATTGTATGACTTTACCTTTGTTATTTATTTGGGGCCTACACAGTACTAGGAATACGTCCTTTGACTGGGATTTTCAAGAACCTTAGAAGCGTGTTTTTTGTATTCTCGACCTATTTTCTAAGAGCCTTTTGACCCAATAACTATTGGGTTTTCCAGAACAACCTTACCTTCTTTATTTTCTATATTTGGCTTAACATGATCATTTATATATATTTGTGCAGTCACGTGTGTTAAAGAACCGCCGGGGCTCGTGGCTAAATAACAGCCGCTGGGGTCGACCTAAGATAAAGTTGTAGTAGTTGTTCCGGGTCTGGCTGTTTGTGTATGTGAGTTTAAATGTTTGTAAACGCACCCACGATACAGGAGAAATTCCTAGAGTGGAGCAAAGTTAAAAAAAAAAAGCTACGCATGTCGCAGTTGATGCGTGGATGGGTGACTGTCCATTACATATCGAGACCACTCCGTGCTTCGGAGAGTACGTTAAGCCGTTGGTCCCGGCTGTCATTCGTAGATCTTTGTCAGTCGTTACGGGTCGTCAGAAGCCCAATAGTCTAACAACCAGTCTTACCAAGGGGTATCGTGTTTCCCAGAAACTGGGTTGTGGATAAGCAGTCACTCAACGTAAAATACTGGTATTCAGCTACATCTGGTTAGACTGGAAGCCGAACCGAACATACTTTGGACATGTCTAGGCAGATTGATTGACGGCTCTTAAAGAACAAATACTTTTTTTGTTGGTTTTGCTGCGATCAAAGTGTAATTTGTGTAATAAAACCAAACTAAGACAAATATAATTAACTTGAATATAAAAAGAGGTGTATTGATCGGGTTTTAATATTAAGTATTTAAGTAACTATGGATCTCATAATTTCGATCGGTATTTTGAGGTAGTAAATGGCTAGTCTAGGTACTAGCGATTGATCAGAAATGATGGTTATGACTCACTGAACTAACTAAATTGGTGCTGTCAATTGCTCCATCGCCAGTTTAAAAAAGTTATCAGAATCTATTCAGTTGGATACTTATAATTTTATCAATACTCGAAGTTATTTACGAAATCATGAAAGAACTGAAGTAGGTAATAAATAAAGATAAACATTTTTCTCAGAATCGAAAGAACTCCGATTGCTTTTGATCAAACTGTTTACAAGTTATATAGTTTATATCTTATTGTAATAACTTTTCAATCACAGGTTTTCGCTGAAAATTTCCACAAGGATAGATAATAATGTACAGTACTTAATAGTTCGAAACAAAAGTTAGTATTTTTGATAGACTGCAACTGATGCCATCTTATAGTCCACACACAGAGTAAATACGAACCTGTGTATCTATTCGATATTTATTCAGGATGAAAAATGCTACCTACTTCTTCTTGTCATTTTCATGTTAGCTAACATAATTAAAAAATATTTGACGATGATATTTTTATAGTTAGGAAAAATATTAAGATGTTCCGTCGACCAACCAGACATCAATATAGACATCCTCAGAACCTAATCCTTTAGCAATTACACGCCTGAGCACTATGTACACATTCTTTATTTACACGCACATATATTATCTACCAGATGTATTCACGCTGATATTTGGTAGAAATTCACATCAAACACGAATATATTCAGTAAAGCGGAAGTCAGCCAGTCTTGCCCTGGGCTGACTGTGATCATAAAGTTTCCACCCCAACTTTTGTACGAATGGCGGAACCACCCCTTCGCACATCTATCTTAGTTGGGGTTGAGAGGAAAACTAATATGTATGGGTGATGTATTTTTTGCTGTGTCAAGACTGCAGTGGTAACGTTTTTTGGTTTGTAGTGAGGATGTTGGGGGATTTATGGATTATTATGTTCTTGCTGTATGAAGCATGAGTAAAATTGGTGAAGTTCAAAATATAGAGTTTATCTATTATATATATTTTTTAATTATTCACTTACACCGCCAACCCTGAACTTTAATTAAATCACCCGGCAGACAGTTTTTTTTTTGTTTTGCACGCCGGGTATCCTTTCTGGACACTTCCTTTTGCAGGAATGTGCACAGTTCATGTAATTTTTAGGCTCATGGCTAAATAATAACAGCTGCATGGGTCGATCGAAGGACACGGTCAGTTCGTGGATGGGTGACCATCCGCTACATATCGAGACCCCTCCGTGCCTCGGATAGTTGGTCCGGCGGTCATTCGTATCTTTGTCAGTCGTTAAGGGTAGTTAGAAGCCCAAAAGTCTAATAAACAGTCTTACCAAGGGGTATCGTGTAACCCATTAACTGGGTTGTGGAGGTCAGATAGGCAGTCGCTCCATGGAAAATACTGTAATTTAGCTGCATCTGGTTAGACTGGAAGCCGACCCCAAAATAGTTGGGAAAAGGTTAGGTAGATTGATTGATTTTTATGATGATATTTGGATGAGTCAATATCACGGAATTCCCGAAATAAACGAACGAAATAGCTATACCGACCGCGCTACTTCCATCACTTTTAACAAGGGCCGACTACTAACTGCTATGATGGCCGAAGAATGTACCCTAATCTATGCAGTCGGTGTGGTCACCCTGGTCAGTATTAGAAGACAGGAGGACAACGTCACCATTATTTTCCCTTTGTCCCCTTTTATGGCGCCTTTCATTGAATGGTAACCCTGACTATAGCCAAGGATTGAACTTACCTACTGACTTGCTCTTGACAAGGTCTATATCTAGCAGCAGTTTGAGGTTAATAACGAGAAGGAAAAATTACCCTATTTTTCTTGCATAAATCTACAGTAATATGCTACATAATCACTAAATAAAGGTTGTATTTACTTACTTCCTAGTTAAGCTGTATATCTTAGTAGTCTGCTCTAAGAGCAAGTTCCCACGTGTAACGTAAGACACGACTAACGGTCGGTATTAAAGTTAATTAAGAGAAATGGGAAGTTCGTGGGGATGATATAGTATCCCTATTGTACACACAAGGATAACTTACAATACACGTAGAGATAATGTTAACTTTAAAATTAAATTATAATTCTTGTTTGTTGCATTATAAACAGACTTGACAAGAGACCATGCCGGCGGCATCTAAATATAATTTAGTTTTAAAATATTGACCAAATAATTGACGTATAGGTAAAAGGGTTTTGAAAGATCTACTTATAGAAATAAACGTTTCATTTCAATAATGATAGACGATTTTTATAATATCGCCAAAAAAAAAACTGGTATATATAAAATCCTCCGAAAACAAGAGAACGCCTTTGATGTTCCCACAGCGAAGACACAGGCCTCCTCTCTGTGATTGGGAGTGGACCGTAATCCACCACGTAAGGAGAATAAACGAACATTTAGGTAAATAGTTTTTACCGAAAATAAACATAATAGGTACTACAGAATTGAAAATTACACGCCTCTCATACTAACGCTACATCACCAAATCATTCGACATTCAATACCTAGATCTTCAAATTACCAAATCTAAATCAAATAAACAGTTTACATAACTTCTTTTGAGATTATCAAAGAACATTTCGTCTTACTCCAACGGAATTGCCTAACAAAGTCTGAAAAAGGTCGAATTGGATTAGCAAGTGAAATCAGTGTAGGTACCGAGCAGCGCAACGGTGAAGCTCTAGATAAATACAGGGGGTGACTTAAGTGTGCGTGAGGGGACGTCGAGACGACAAAAATCTTCACTACCCTTATAACAACCCCCTCGCTAGAGACTCCCCGAAAGGCCACAATGTCGTCTGCGTCTGTCTAAATATTCCCGGGTATTCTCGGGAATGTATTGTATTCAATTATATAGGTACTCGTCTCGAGATCTCGGTAGGTGTTTATATTAATACGTAGGTAAATCAGGCCATGGCGATTCTTATAATGATTAATTCACATTAAATGTACATTAGCAAAATGTAAATGTATAGCGCCTTTTGGTAAATGAGGTAAGTACCTACCTACACAGTGCGTGACCCTCATTATTTATGTAGCTTTATTAGCTGCCAACATTATCAATGAAAATGACAATTCGATGTGGGCGCTATGCGGGTAGGTATTTGAAACTCGCTTAACCTTTGACATGATTGTGGGAGCTACACGAGAAATGAGTTTATGTGAAAATTGCTTAAACGTCAAGTTCCGAGAGTGTACACCAACGTAATATATTTAATAATTACGTTCAAATGTGTTCAATTAAACAATTTTCCACTTACGATAAACTCCGGAATACAGCTTCAACTCTGCAGCTCCATTAATTAAGGCGTGCTAAGTGTTAACAGAATGACTTCTTGCAGTATTTAATTTAGTTGAAAGTGGCTCGCAATGCGGCGAGGGAGGTAGGTACTAATGTCAACCGTTTACAGCGAATGCTTTTCACTCTACGTTAAATAGTTTGACTTGCTTGAATACGCTACTGAGTTCAACGATCGAATCGCGTTTAAACACAGGTGGAATTTCTCAGCCATGGTGGAAAATTAATTGAAACGGCTGAGGGGGACATGTTCAAATAACTGTTGAGGGTGGAAATGTTTACATGTCTGTACTTGATTTATTGTTGGGAAGGTATTTCTCAATACAATCACCCTCATTGGGGTGTTTGGGTTATTATGTTCATGGTACGAGAGAAAAAATGCTGTTTTTTTTTTTAAATGTGTGTATCTCGGAAAGTTTAATGTACCTATGTCACAAGGTGTACCTACAATGTCCATAGTTTGTTACTGCCTACGCTATTCAACTGATTTCTATTTTAGTATGTTTGTTTTAGAACGACTAAATGACGTCATAGGTAATTTAATAAATGACGGAAGCTTTTTTACGTCATTAAGTCATGATGCAGTTAGCTATTTGTTTATTTGCAAAGGTTACACAGAGTTAATTAAAATCAAGCATACAGAGGTTCGAGTTAGAATTATTTGTTACTGAATTTTGTAACTTACGGCCAGGTCCTAAAGCATGAAATTCTTCAACCCAAGAATTACTATAATGTATAAGACACCAGAGGTGGAATTCCCGTATTTATAAGAATGTTCGCATTCTAATCTCAGTCTCAATCTGTTAAAAATTGTACAGCGTTTACCTACATTTTTGACATTTGATTGTCGCTGAGATGAGATTGCGACTTGGTTTTGAACGTTTTTAATTACGGGAATTAGCCTTCTGAAATGCTTGGAATTTGTCTCAGAGATAGAATACGTAACGAGGTGATTCGGCAGAGGACCAAACTTGTCGACATAGCTCTCAGAGTAAGCAAACTGAAGTGGCAATAGGCCGGCCATATTACTTGTTTACATGTTTTGGGAAATCGTATACTTTTACAATGTTTGTAAATATTTGATCACCATGTATCTATCACATAATTAACTTAATTGTCATTTCAATTTTTTTTATTCTTTTTACCTATTGTGGTAGGATAATTTTATTATAGGTGCATCGTCTTCACATATAATTATACATGTAATTATACAAAATATTGTAACACATTTTAGAAGAGTAACGGTGGAGTTTCTTGCCCAATCTTCTCCATACGAAACTACCTTTTGGAAGGGGCAACTAGAATCAATTCTATTTTAATGTAATGTTGACGTTCAAAAGTGCCTTTTATGTGCCTATTTGAAATAAATGCTTTGACTTTCACCATATTAGCCGTAGAACCGATGATCTTTGGGGTAGACGTGTTCTTGAGTGGAGACCGCGAATCGGCAAACGTAAGGTAGGACGCCCTCAGGCTAGGTGGAGTGTCGATCTTCGCAGGGTGGCTGGTAGTAGCTGGATGAGAGTTGCTGAGAATCGAGTGGAGGTGTGCAATTGGAGAAGCTTTTGCCCAGCAGTGGACTGCTGTAGGCTGATGATGATGATAAGAAACCTAGCATATTCTAATGCGAAAGTAACTCTGTCTATCTGTGTGTTGCCTTTCACGCCTAAACGGCGGACGGACGGACATTTGGCACACAAGTAGACCATGGGTACAGTCATACTTTTTAGCTCAATATCGTTCCTGTAGAATAATTTCAGACTTCCAAGTGGTTGAAGCCTTGAGCAAAAGCTAGTAATATATATTTTAAGTCGGAAAACATCGAAAAGTGTTCGTCAATCAATCACTGAACGAAATTGATTATTATGTTGCCTGTGCTCCCGGCGAATGGTGATGGATGGCCCATCTATCACCACTGAATGCGTTGTAATAACTTAACGCGCAGTGTTATACTTAGATGTATTGATTCCTTTTAATGATATTTTAGCTTTTGGCCTTGAAAATGTAGGGAACCCTTTTTAGCTAGAACTAACAGTATCGCTGTACCCATGTATAATAAAATGTTGAACAGTACTCAAACATTTCTATTGACGAGAAAGATCTTTCTTTTTCCGATTTCTTTTTTCTATGAGCATGCTTTTTTTATTCATTTATTAATTCAATAAAATACAACTTTTTAGTCCACAGTAGGCACAGTAGTAGTGGGCAGTAGTGGTTAATGTGACGTTTTTGTTTGGCAGTTCATGGCAAACAATTTTTGCTATAATTTAATAAATGGGCATAGCTTGTTATTGAAAGTGTTAGGGTTAATAATTGGATATCTATTATGTGTTGTGTCTATTATGTGTGGAGGCGGCAGCCACCGCCACTGCTGGTCGTACCTTCAGTTAGGACCAACTCGCTGGTCAAAACCCCTGTGACTCGAGCAATTCGCACCATCAATTTTATTCAGGTCGAAATTAATATAAGTGCATGTCGCTGGGGTGAATTCGCAAAAGTACTTTAGTTTACACTATGTTACAGGCAATGATCCTTATTCTCCTGAACTTTTTTATTTTACGTGTAAAAATATCTGCGGTTGCAATGTAATATCTACACGGTCAAAATGTATAAAAGAACATTTTTTTTTTTATGTCCTTCGAAAATTTTCTACGCAGGGGTTGAGAATTATGTTCTGAATCCATGGTAACAGTTTGCGCTTCAATGTCCCTGCCACCCTGTATTTACCGACCCACTTTTCTTATAATTGTACCCACAAAAAGTTCTCGGTTGGCAAGCTTAACATTAAACGTTCCAATCACCCTATGACCTAAAACTACCCATTAATAGACAGTAATATTTTCAATTCTCGTAAAACATTATTAAGAGCTAGTAAAATCCCTGTCTAAACCGACCTACTTTTGACCACTCGACGATACAGTTCATACATGTTATCTTTTATTCATTTAATACGTCGCCGTCGGTCCATTGAAGTGGAAGGTCCAAGTTGATAATGTAAAACAAATAGTAGTCGACCTTTGCCCCCCCGCACTGAACTACAAAGGAGGAGATTCGACCACGTTCGGCCACATACTCAGATTTATAAGTTTTTTGCTATAGAGGTTATTTTAATCTTGTTTGTATAGAATTTCGTAAAGCTCACAATATCTTGTCAAAGTCGTAATGGACTATATTTTTGTTGCAGTTTACTATGAAACTTTTGAAGTTGACCTTTTGGATAATTAAAATTTTTTGGGTATCTCGTTAGTCGGTTTTGGAAGTTCTCTTTTTACCTTTTCTGAAAGAACCTAGTGATCTAAGTTAATTTATAACTTGAATCCCTCCATAAATTGTTTGATAGACGTGGTGATATCGCCATAAGACTTAGTTTACGCCCATAGTGCACTAACTTATAATCCATTGTAAGACGTAGGTCTTTGTTTATAGAACCAATTCTAAAAATAAATAATACCTACATTATGTAGGTAGGTAAGTTAAGAATTTTGTTTATCGTGTTTGTTTTAGTATATTCGTTTATTTGTGTATATATAATTCTACTTATATTTATAGATAATTATATTAGGTTTTTACCTATGAAATTGCCGTTTAGTATACAGAAAGTTAGTCATTTTTATATAAATATTCTTTATTTCTATCAAACAAAATATGCACCCATGCTATTGGTGCATCTCTGCCAATGCAGTGGTAATGGTTCAATGACCTTCTTGAAGAAGTCAGGTGTACAAGGGGCCCAAAAACTCTTCGAAGGCATTTTGTACTGCCACTAGGGTATTGTTTTTTTCCCTGCCAAGAAGTTATCCAAATTGAAAAAGTAGAAGTAAGTCGGCGTAAGATCTGGTGAGTACGGTGAATGACGCAAAACTTCCAACCCTAGCTATTGTAGCAGAGACCGTCTGTTGTGCCGTATGAGGTCGAGCGTTGTCGTGTAGGAGCAGCGGGGACGAGCGAGCGAACCAAGGCTGGCAGGAGATATGCAAGATATAAGATATCATTGTGTCCAGTTCCGCACAGTACACATCCGCAGTAATGCTGATGCCATTTGGTAAGAAGGTGTGATGGATTATACCGGCACTTGACCACCAAACTGTGACCACGACGTTTTAGGGGTAAGTTTTCGTTTGGAGCATTGCCTAGGTGCTGAACCATGGTCTAACTAACATGATGACCGCTTACGATTATCAAAAAGAATCCTTTTTTCATCGCAAGTGACAATCGTCGTTCAGCTCGTGCGGCACCCACTTATCAAGTTTTTTTACCTTGCCAATTTGACGCAAATGGACCAATATTGTTTCGATGCTAACTTGTAAAGCTGCTCCTAACTCAGCCGAAGGTTGAGTATCGTCAGCTTCCACTAATTACCATCTTTCATTCGTTGTTGTTGACTTTAGTTTTTGGGCGACCACATTTTTTACATCAAAATTTCCATGACGGAAGCGGACAAACCAATAACGAGTCGTGCGTTCGTTTGTAGTGTTCACTCCGTACTCGTAATTAATGTTGCGAGCTGTTTGTGCGGCTTTGATACCGCGACGGAACGCATATTCCATAATTACTCGTATTTTTATCGTGTCCTTAATGATGAAAAAGATACAAATGTAGATAACAGTAATCAATAAACAAATGACTGAATTTGAAAATGAAATTCTATATTTTTTTTATAAAATTAATTTGAATTTCGAATGTATTGCCAGCCATAAATAAATTACGTTTCAAATGCCCAGTATTGTAAAACGGCAACTTGATAGGTAAAGACCTATTATATGGTATATTGGAAGAGCCATGAGTACGGGATGTCATTTGACAACGAAATGCAAGAGTGAAGTTGGAGCGCTTCGACACTTTCGAGTCTAGCCTGACGTTCGTACGAGTCGACGAGAGCGCTACAGCGGCATGGTGCAGCCCTCTTGAGTCTTGACCACCGGACATCGTACGGACAACAAGTGCCTAGAAACTGTCCAACGTTTCGTTTTATAAATTTTGTCAAGTTCAAATATAGTCTAAAAATCAATAATCATCTTTCGAGTTTTTCTTGTCGCCCGCTACACACATCTACGCCCAGTTCAACGTTGAAAAATCCAGCTCCAATCGGCCTCCTGTCCCGTCATGTACATAATTATGTAATAGAATTATAGTTTGTAATACATATTACGTGTATTTTTTTATTTTTTTCTTAAACTAAGATTAACTTTAAAACTCGAACACCGACCTGATATCACACCACCGATATTGCATCTACCTCTGTTTGTCTCTGCATCACCCAAAGGTTGACCGGTAGAAAATGCCTGTGGCATTAAGTCCGCTTCTGTATATTTCTGTGCTTGAAGTATTAAATAAATAAATATTCCAGAACCCATTAAAAAACTTCTGGAAGTGTAAATAAATACTCCACGTGTATATTACCTACAATGTTTACTTTTACCAACTGAAAACAAGAATAAAATATTTACAAACTTTGTATGGCAGATAAAACTTACAAAGTGTTATTATGTAGAACTTCTACAATATTTCACCTGTTTGGTAAAGGAAAAACGCATTTTTCTTAAATAAATTACCGTATATATTTTATAAAGTTGTTAAAAAAAACATTATTAATAACGTTTTCCTTACAATCATTCAATTTTATTTGGATGAAAATTTCCCGAGTTAAGAAATATAGTGGCCGTCAATTATTGGGAATAAGCGGCATAACTTTGCAATTCAGAACATTTCTGGTAGTCATCTAAATTATTTGGAGAGGAATTCCGAGTTAATGTAAATGTAGACGTGCGCCAAAAGTCTTTAGAAATTTAGACTTTGGATAACAGACTTAAAATATTTTCGCCATTAACACTGTTGTTAAAATTTCTGAAATGTAATGGTTACAATACCGGCTCAAAATCTATTTATTTTGACGTTTACCATAAAGATTAGAAGAAGAAGGCACGTAGATTTGCAAAGTGTAGTTTAGAGGTAAAGATAACTTTGTTTAAAGCATTCTGCCAAACTCTCTACACCTGCAATCTGTGGGTCAACTACACGCAGCGGGCCATCAACGCTCTCCGAGTCCAATATAAGAACGCGTTCAGGGTGCTGGTGGGGCTCCCACGCTGCTGTAGTGCGTCTGCGATGTTTGCACACGCGCATACAGACGGCTTTCACACTGTGCTGCGGCGTCGCATCGCTTCGCTGATGTTCCGTACGCGTGGGAGCCCCAACAACATCCTTAATGTGCTCAGTCACAAGCTGGACAGCCCCCTTCTGGGGCACTGGGTTCAAGCACAAGTGCCTGTGGCCGGGGCCCCGGCGCAGGGCAAATACTTAAATTAATTTAAATGTAATTTTGGAAATTCTAATTTAATTTTAATTTTATTTATTTAAACTTTTAAATGAATTTTGTAATATAATGTAATCTTTAATGTAATTTATAAATTTTATAATGTCATTTTTTTTTAATGTAACGTAATTATTATAATGTTAATTTTTAAATGTAAAGTTTCATTTTTAAAAGTATTTAATTAAAAGTAAAAGAATTTTTATGCAATTTAATAATGTAAAGTTTTAATTTTTGAATGTATTTATTTTAATGTAATAAGTAGTAATCTCCTATTTTTGATTTTTTATTTAAATGTACCTAACATAGTTTTTAAGTCGTTAAGTACTAGCAAATATTATGGACCAAAATGTCTGAAATAAAAAGATTTTATTTTATTTTATTTTATAAAGACGGATTTAAAAATATCAACATTTTAGCGGATCAAAAGGTATGGAAGTACATAAATATACTCGTAATTTAAAACCTTCCAGAATGCTGTCAAAATAAAATAAGGAATAGCATTGCGTGGGCCCGTAATAACTTTACTCTTTCGTTGCCTCAATAGTGAAACTAATTGGTTTCATAGCTTTAACTAAATAATGAGTCATCAACCCTCCCACTGCTGGGACACGGACCTCCTCACTGTGAGAGGGGTGGGCCGTTATCCACCAAGAGGGACTGCCACTGCGGGTTGGTGGATGTCACATGTTCTGGGACATGCCGGTTTCCTCACGTTGTTTTTCTTCACCGTTTTGAGAGCAGTGGTGATGAAATAATTTAGAACGAAAGAAAATGCGTTTATTTGCGGTAAACATGACGCAAAAAAGAACATAAACACAACTAATAAGAAACGGTTGGTGGAAAGATGCGCAACATCCACGCAAAAAGGCTATCGCTCACACTCAGTATATACACTCGATTTACACAAAGTAGTGTCCCAGCCTGGGTTCGAACCTACGTAGGTACTATCACTCGTAAGTCACGGCCGTTTCTACTGGGCTACCACTGCTCCTCCTAATAATAACGTTTTGCGCAATACTTTATCAAACAATGAAATATTTCCACAAAAATTTTTCTTAGTCAGTCGCCAAAAAGCACAGTTCTTTAAGACTATTTTATACACAAGCAGAGTTTTTGCCAAGAACCTTGATACTTACTATTATTATAATTTATTCAATTTTATTACGCCTACAAAGATTCCTTTTTTTATTGAATATAAATTATTTTTTATGTTAGTTATTTTTATTTTACTACTGTTCGGCCGTGAGAGAGAGAGCAGTGGTGACTCGGTGGTAACGGCCGTGATTTACGTGTGGTAGGTCGTAGGCTCGAACTCAGACAGGCGCTATACTTGGTGTAAATTATTTCATCACCACTGATCTCAAAACGGTGAAGGAAAACATCGAGAGGAAACCGGCATGTCCCAGAAACAAAAATTCGAAAGATATGAGACTTCTACCAACCCGCACGGGGCCCGCGTTGTGGATTACAGCCCACTCCCTCTCACAGAGAGGAGGCCTGTGTCCCAGTAGTGGGAACATTATAAGCTGATGATGTTCGGCCGTTTGAAAAAAAATGTTTTTAAACTTTTTCCTTTTATGTTCTCAAAGTTGTTTTATTTTTTGTTATTTAAATGTTTTTAAGTGATATTTATTTTTACTTTTGAGGTCTTGAAATATAGAATCGTGAAATAACAGGTAGGTACCATGTGAACGAATTGCTTATATTTTGACAGGTCCACCAACTCTCCAAAACTGCTACTGTCATAATAAAATTATGATTCTGGCTACAATCTCAATGCCAGTAAAAATGAGATGCTTTCGACAAGAAAAGACGGATGACCCAACAATTACATTAATCACTATGTTAGTATTTATTACTTTATTTAAAAACGATTTCATAAAATAATACGTAATTGTAATCCAGTGGTCAATATCATTTAGAGAGTGCCATTATTGAATTAACCGAGGCTGCAAAGTATAATATAAATATTAATGTGGTTTGTACCCACTGTGTATATTCCTGAGCAGGTAAGTAAGGCCGGAGGTAGATTGGCTCGACTTCAAGTGGCGTTCGGCGAAATCGGCGGTAATATATTATGTTTAATACATGTCAAAGCTTACAAATAGCGACTCATGACCCAAATTCTAAATGTCTTTGACCTTTGTGTCGCCTACGTGTTGTAGATTCGACAAATTGTTGTTCAAAAACAAATCTTATAAACATTATGTTATTACTTTATTTTGCAGAAACAAATTCTGCACAGTATTTATTATACACACAAGATATGAGATAAATGAAACACCCCGATTTCAACACACTTAAGTAAGATTCATGTTATCGCGATTGCCTGTCCTACTTTAGTTAGAACAAGAGCAACTAACTTCGCTTGTCAGTTAGATTATACGCATAATTTTTTTTCCTGTATATAGTTTTAACTAACCTTCTCTCCAAAACTATCCAATCAACTCTAAGGGCCAAACACCGAACTGTGTTACTGTGGACTGTTTTGCACACGTCGTATGTCAAAACCGTTAACTACTAATAAAGTATAACAGTACGAAGACCTTTTGGCGCGTAGCCAAAATCGAAACTAACTCCGCCATCTTGTTGTTTCAAAACTTTCACAAAAGAATTGTATAAAGGTCTACCAACAGTGTTATCCTTACAAAGTCATTCGAGCGCCAAAATATGCTTGTAGCAGAGTATGGTAAAAATGTTCCTAAGCCTACACAGATACATTATAAACACTATAGGTACCTACCTGCCTTAAAGAATTCCTCACCACCCATCCACTGGCATTTTCTAATTCCAAAGCAGGTGTTCCTCCAACAATTCTTCTTGCATAGCAAATATTGTCTATTAAACAACCCGACTTTATTAAGGCAGGGTGGCATCGACTTGACCTAAATATCGAGACGTCGCACGAAGACTTGACAATGCACGTCGGTATAGCGGTGAGGTATACATAGGTAGGATAGCTTCAGATGAGTTTGACGCCGATATAAGGTGCTTTGGAGATTAGTAGCATATTATTGGTAGTTTAGGAAACATACATTATTATTTTTCCTTATGTCATATTTGTAAACAAATTATACAATACTGCAAGTGAGACAAAGCTCTTTAGTACCTACGCCATATTTCGCCAGTTACGTTAGTAAGTTCCATGGAAAATGTGGAAAGCCTGTTGTTATTACAGGGTAAAATTTCAGGGTGCTAATTAAAGCTTCGTATATTGTAATAACACCGAATAACACTAACGTTTCCCTACCTGGGGTTTGAGCCTAGGATTTCATGTTCAGTAGTCGCCCTTACGACCAGTAGGCCACAATGAGCAGGTATATAGTGCAAGTAATAAAATACTCTGAAACACAATTTTTATAAGATTTTTAATAACTTGCTTCGTTCGTATGTATTTCCGGTTACTCTGTTTGTCATCCAGTTTTTTACCCTATACAATATTATTATAAACAGTCACATATAATAGCCATCAAATGTAAAACAAACGGCTATTGTGATTCTATTACCAAATAGGCTATTCATGGTTTTGTTCATAAGTTTAATTGAATTTTGAATGGGCAAAGTTTAGTTGGCAAGCAAAAGTGTGGCTGATTTATTGTTCGTGACTATTATAATGATATAACGACCGAATTTTAACGATTGTGTGTCCTCATGGTTATTTGTTTTATTGATTCATTTAGTTTTGAACGGAATAATGATCGATTTTCATAACAATGGCGTCGTACTCGTATTGTGGCCCAATTACGATGACAAAATAGTAGCTAAAATAGACATTTGGTTCAATTGTGTTCCTTGTTTACAGTACTGTGCCAAATAAACATTTTTCCTTTTGAGTTACTACAAACACCAAACCTTTTGCCAAAGCGGTATTGTATAAAAACTTATTCGCATAGTTATAAGGATATTCAAATCAAAGATACCAGTAATTTTAATAAAATAATGCAACACTTAATTATTTTCATGATGCAACTATTATGCTCCACCGAGCCAATATTTCATAAAAAGGGCTAATTTCCTCCGTGAAGGACGACAATTTCCGTTAGACACGTCCATGAGAATTTCTGAAGATAGCCTGTTATCCGCTATGTATGCTTAGTACTTTTAAACGCCGCAGCAGATTTTAATGCGGTTTTCATAAATAGACAGAGTTATTTAAGACAAAGGTTTTCATGTTTAATTTTTCATATTATAGTAGAGAAAAGCCGAGAATTTCAATCATTTGTAATGTGATGTCGTAAAAAACATATTTTTGTGCACTTACATTGCAAACGCCTGCTATACCTTACGAGATAGATCAAAGTAATGTACCACGGAATTGTATATTTTACAAAGTTCTACAAAAAATATTACAATGGTGTAAGTCTATCTCCTATGGATAATCCACTGTAACCATTTTTATCTTATAAACATCATTTATTTTATCTTAAAAAAATATTAGTTATTTAAGAAGCAGTTTTAAACAATACAGTTTTATTCCTAATCCAATTAAATACGTAAGTTACGTTGTGCATTCAATGTAGATCAAAATTGCCATTAACAGCTTAGCATTATAATGAATATCTTAGAAGATGTCAGAGATTTAAAATGCGGGGGCAGAGTGGCCGTTCAGGCCGTACGGCTGTCCCGGGTGGCAGCGGCCGGCGGGGGCGTTCCTGTGGGATAATTCCCGATATGCACGCGGGCGAAGCCGCGGGCAGAAGCTGGTGTATTATAAATTAAAGTCACTTTTCGTGTCTGTCTGCGTGACCGCGTCTATATAATTAATCATTTAGAATAAATAAAAATGAAAATAAAAATAAAATAAATATTTATTTATTCCGGATGGTGTATAGCACAATAGTATAATAATCAGCCTATAATGCTCCCACTGCTGGGACACAGCCCCTCTTTTCGAGAGGGCTGTAATCTACCACGGGGGCCCAGTGCGGGATGGCAGATGTCACATGTCTTCGAATATTTGGTTTTAGGACATCCCGGTTTCCTGACGATGTTTTCCTTTTCCGTTAGAGAGAGTGGTGATGAAATTGATAACACAAAGTAGAGCGCCTCCCGGTATGACCCGAAGTCGGGGCCGTTGGGCTACTACTGCTCACTGTGCGTAATACATTAATATTAAACATACATATACAATAAAGGAATTTCCATGTTTTCAAATGTCGTAAAAACCGTGCGAAGCAGGGGCGGCTTGCAAGTGAAAAAATAAAATATACCGCTACCTGTTTTCACATACACAAAAAATCGAAACACAATAAATATCACCGTCACAAAGTCTTCGTAGTAAATTTAATAATAGTTTTCCGTTCAACGTAACTGATTTTTTTTTACTACCCTCATATTGCCTGAAAAAAAACCGTGACAAGAATTAACTAAATGACTTTTTAAACAATATTAATGATACGATACCCTGCTATTAGTTAAAAAGTGTGGGTTTCATTAAAACTTTTACTTTGATGTCTCCGTAATGCGCTCGTTGGCTGAAAGTTCTGCAAAACTAAAAAAAAACAACTGAAAGTTGCTGGGACGTAGGTTGCTATACTTGAACTATGTAGGTACTTACAGATAGTATTTTACAGGTTTTTAACGAACATTTTGCTTTGTAAATGACGTTTGTTAAAAATGTATGGATGAGAAGATTCACCTGCTTTCATTAAAACTTTACGCATTATAGCTGTGTTATGAAATTATACATTTTAATTAAGGGAGCAGTACATTATAATCGTTTTCATGGTGTGAGACGTTCGTTAAACGTTACATGAAAATAGGGAATAATACAATTAATACCTACTTTTATAACACTTTGTTTTGAGAATAAAGCTAAACGACAACGTCATTTCGACGAGCTGTTATTTTAAACGATTTCACAAAAAATAAATCGTTTTAACATTTGAACGCCAAACCTGAAATTGATCTAGTAATTCGGACTTAAAATATCACTCTAATATTTTCAGTTCCACACTTCGTCACAATTTTAATAGCCCATTACATCCATATGGGAAAACTGGAGCACATTTCTCAAAAGCCAACTGTCTGTCTTAGCAGAACGCTGACTTGAAGCCGACTCTAGCACTTAGAAAAATGGTGAGAAAAGCATTAGTAATTCAACCAGCGTAGGAAACCACTCGGTTAAGGGGATGGTGTAAAAATGAGCGCACATTATCGTGACTGAGATCTTCGTTCCTTGCCGTTTCGATATTTTCGGGGAGAAGGTTCAATTTGGATCTTGTTACGAGTAATGTATTTGAGTTTGTTGATACGATGTGGTTACATGTTTTGAAGTAGTTGATAACTATTTTTGAACGATATAGAAAGGAGGATGTTCAAAAAGTTTGTTTAGTTTTATTGTGTTGGTTACCGTATATCTCCTGCATTTACCGACAGATGTATATATTTTTTAAGAATATTATGTTATCTTGTTTCCATATTACGCTTAAACTTTGTCATATTCAGTTGAAGAAATATTGAAAGAAAGAAAAGAAAGAAAGAAAGAATAACGTTTATTTGGACACAGTTCGTGAAACACAGAATACAAGTAACAAAATAAAAAAGTGAAAATAACGGTTTAACAACAATAGTGTGTGTCTCACGGCTGCGCCAAAAAGGATCATTTCAGCATAAACTGTACATGAGTGTTTTTGAGTGTCTCGCATAGGCAATTAAACTTTTGTATGGAATGCTGCCAAAATGGTACCTACTACGCTTTGGAATGGGAAACTAGCTTCATCTTTCTGACTGACCGACCCCTTGACAATTCAAAAGTGCCTGCGATTGGTTTATTTGAAATAAATGCTTTGAGTTTTAATGGAGTTAAAACGAACACCAAAAACGTTAATCGTTAGGTTGTTTCGCCAGTATCAATACTTTACATTTAAACTTCTTCAGTTGCAAACTGCGCACACTTTACTAAATAAATCGCTAAACTCCCGCTGAAAATTTAAACTTTCGTGCGAATGTAGCTAAAACTTGTGCTTTTACCGCTAAACACTCGGCAATTTATCAAAACATGGTAAAATGAATTGGCTAAATTATTTGAACTTAAGTATTTAGGTATGTATAACGCTGAACAGGAAATAAGTACTTTCGGCTCTGTTTTAGCGGCGTATACATACATATTTATTCTTTATTTTTATATTTTTCTTTATATTTTTTATATTTCTTTTATATAATACATATTTCTCTGGTTGCTTCTCTTTATAGAATTCCATAGCCAAGTAGTAGCCTGATTAAATTCCTACTGACCTTTACTTCAACATTCCAAAAAACATAATTTTACAATATCATTTTGTTTGTTTAGTAAAACCGTATCGAGTCTGGATACCAAATACATAATATTATTAGTATGTGTGTTCTCTGACATTATAGCTTCTCAAACTAAAGCACTTTTAGAAGACTTCTAAGCCTTATTTTTATTCTAGTAGCTTCATTCGATATAACACTTAAAACTTATATTAGAAATTTGACTAGTGACTCGTGTATTAAAAACATGACTAGCGTCTAGACAGTTGTATTACGATGTTTTCTTCTTCTCAAATAGATTTAATTTTCATTTCTATTTTTTTATTTCACATTGAGCAGCGATGGCTCAGTGGTAACGGCCCCGACTTACGACTTGGAGGTCGTAAGTTCGAACCTAAACAGGCACTTTGCTTTGTGTAATTTATTTCATCGCCACTGCTCTCAAAACGGTGAAGGTAGACATCGTGTGGAATCCGGCATGTCCTAGAACTGAAAATTCGAAGACTTGTGACACCTACCAACCTGCACTGGACCCGCGTGGTGGATTACAGCCCATTCTCGCTCACAGAGAGGAGACCTGTGTCCCAGCACTGGGAACGTCATAGGCGGATTATGAGTGCTACAAATAAAACATACCACTTTCCTGTTTTTTCAAAATCTGTTCTATGCTAAGCAATGAACAAATAGACAAAAAAAAATTCACATTTACATAGCACATACACATCACCTGTGTTTATATGATCTGAGCACATCACACATTAATTTACAAAAGAAGCATTTAAGTTTCACGCTTGTCTTTACGAGTTGCAACCACATAACGTATTCTTCACAATTCAACACAGCATCACAAATCCCTAAACCTAATCGCAACATTAATAACTCAGCACCAACAACAGCTCAAAAAGTGTGCTCTCTCCCTATCTGTATTTTGAAAAATGACCGCAGACTATCTCCTGTTCCCGGATCCTAAGGTTCCATCCATCAACTTCAGAGTATCGTTTACTAAATCAACTTTATGTTGCCATATAAATGTACACTAGACGCCACATTTTTTTTCTATCAGACCATTTTTCACCGACAATGCCTAGGTTTTGTAAGAAAATGTGCTGTTTTTTTCAGACTGAGTGACACGTAAATAAATCTTTGTAATGCGTTATACATTTCAGCAAATAAAGTGAGCAAGATTCGGATTATATCATCAGTTTTATTGTGATAGGAGGGTAATAGATGGATGTGGTGCGTTATTCTTTGGATTACATAATAGTTTTTTTGTTAAATTTTGCTTGAGAAAGTTGTTCAGACCAGACAGCAAGATAAGGGCTTTTTTCTTTCAGCGTTGAACCAAATCACAAGGTCACATAAATCACATGTTTCGTCATTGTATATAGGTATTTGTGAAATTGTATTTTAACAACATGTGCTGGAACCTCGTGACTATTGAGGACCAGGCTTTACAATCTTAGCAGAGTGGTGTTGGTTGATAAATAATGTGTAGAGGTGTGTTTTTCTTTCCATCGCCATGCCAGTCCTATAGTACTTTCTTTTTTACGATAATTTATATAGATCATATAGAAAAGGAGGAAGGATTAAGTAAGGCTTGTAGCAGGTGGCGATGTGTTGTTTTGCCTACCCCGACAGGAAGAAAGCGTGAATTTATGTATGTATGTTATCTAGAAAAAATAATTAATAGCAAACTAATCAATGAAGACAAGTTCTACTAACCAACCACTTTACAAATTAAACTATCACTATCACGATGTCAAAATCAGACGGATCCAATAGCGTAACGCGATCCGTAGCGTAACATCTAATGCAGGTGTATGTAGCTTCGTCAATACATCTGTCAATTCCACTCAAGCAGCGAACACAGTGTGTATTGTAGACAGACCCAGCAATTATGTGGTTATACGGTTAACCGCATCGCCAGACAACGCCCAATGAAACACTCAGTCTGATCAGACAAGGAAACGGTAGGACAGGCATGTTACCAAATAGGTATATAATAACATTTTGAACACATATTATTGCGTTTCATTGCTTTTCATTCATTCAAAGCAATGAACAAATTGAGTATTCTGCGTTCGTAATTTAATTTCCAAACATGTAAACAAATGATATGTGTGACTGGAAAAATAACTTTAATACCCACACGTAAAGTTCATTTGCTCTACAACTTTTAAGATTTTTTAAAGGTAGGTACGACTCATTCTGACATCTACTTAATTTACTCAAGTTTATAGTTGGTATTTGTTGAAGTGGTAATAACATCAATTGAAAACAAGTATTAGAGTAGAACTTAGATATGTGATATTTTGGACATGTATTGTGTACAACCAAACAAGTTTGGTTGAGTGATTGAGTTGTGTGCATCGGGCCATGTGTACAATTTCCACATGGTACAAATATTTGTATGGCTTACAGTGGAGGCCTTACAGTAGTGGTCTTTGTGATTGTATGTACAAGAGAAATTCACGTTACCAGAGAAATTCTAAGTGTTTGCTAAGTTAGTTCGTAATTTAATAAAGTTCGCAGTTTGGATAATATTTATGGCTTGACTATGTTAAAAAATACCTACAAAAGTACACAAAAAATTATGGGAAAGACGGGTAGACTTAACGCAGTGAATTATGATTTTCTTGTTTGTATTTTTAATAAACTTGAATACGGGCTCAAAGAAAGGCATTGATTAGAAATTTACATACATTTTCTTTGTAAAACATTATGAAGTCTTGTTAAACGCACATCATTTAAAGGCATCAAAATATAATTACTTATAATAAATATTAATATATATATAAAATAATAATGTGGCAACACCGTGTCAACCAAACGCCTTGTTTTCCAGTTTTTTTTAATAATTTTAATAGTTAACGTAATTTTGACCCAATTTTACTAAAGTTTTTCATTAAAAATTAATCCATAAAGAAACAGGTTCACAATAAAATAGTTATAATAGGTATATACTTATGCTAATAAGTTATTAGGTAGTGGCGTAGCAAGCGGCTACGTCGTAGCAAGCCGCTACGTCGTAGGCATCTTGTAGGCGTCCAACACGCGTACAATGGTGTTTTTTTTTTTTTTTTGAGGATGGGATATCATCAAATGACTCCTCCCGCTCTGGGTGGAGCGGAAGGGAGTGTCAGACTCTTACTGACTAAAACCCACCCGTGTTCCTTCCTTGGCCCTATAGGTTCCGGGTCAGCGGTACCCCTTTTGGATGATCCCGCTTTCCCGGCAGGCTTGGGCCCTAGTGGACCCCCTCTTCGATGCTGACATCTCTTTGAGGCGCGCGTGGAACACGTACGCGCCGTCCAGCACGGGCCTGGTCCTGATCGGACGGTGAGCTACCCATTACTCACCGCCCGCAGGCCCGCGCCTACGGTGGCCGGGAGTCGTCATACGGCTCCCGACGCCCGGAGCGTCCACCGCGGCGGCTTGGACGGGAGACTCTCTCCCTCTCCCGTCCCGCCACCTCCTTCGCTAGCATGACTGCTTCGCAGAAGGAGGTGACTGCCTCCCACTCCCCCTCGCCCCGGACCATGGCTTGAACCAGGGCCGGGCGTGAGAGGTCGCCGCCGCTGCCGATCGCCTCTACTAGGACACGGCGGTGCTCCGCCCATGCAGGGCAGGCCCCCACCGTATGCTCCACCGTGTCCTCGGGGCGATCATCGCAGTGGTGACACCCGGGCGTTTCCTCCCGCCTGATGATGTGCAGGAACCTCCCGAAACATCCGTGTCCGGTGAGGACCTGCGTCAGGCGGTAGGTGAGGACGCCATGACGCCTCTCTAGCCACTCCTCAAAGAGGGGTCTTACCGCCGCTATGTGTGCTATGGTGTGGGTTACATGACTGTTTTTAGTATTTTCTTTCTTTGGCAAATTTCTGTTTTTACTGTTTTATCTGCTGCAAATGAAAAAATAAACGCTTGTACGCAGTACACAGTAACACTGGATCAAAAAGACAAATACAGAACCTTTTTTGTTAACAATGGATACGATTTCAATATTCTATAGATTAGTGATAGTATTGACTCGACATCTCGTACAACAACTCGTAAACAACCTACCTACCAGCATCCTTTACCTCATTGTATCCGCAAAACTCACACAAAAGGAATAAAGTAGCTGTTTCCACCGCGCCACTACACGGGAATACAAAGTCACTGTCATGTACACATGTACTCAACTTAGATTGAACTTTGAAGATCTTTCTACACTTGAATCAAATACGATTGCTGGAATAACTGCCGCGGCCTGGTTGTGACGGGGCAGTTGAGTTAAGTTTTAAATAAGAGAAGTTTGTACACTTAAATAATTATTTTGTATGTAGTTTAAAACAATAAAATTAAGTAATGGTGTAAGTCATTGGCTTAGAAGTGAGAGATACGTCTAGGTTATACAGGATGGTAATTTGAGATTGGGGTGTAACCGCATCATGGAATATTTCTTGAATCTAAAATTTACAGCAGGGATTCGTTAAAATTTAGTTGAAGATTTCCAGACTGACTATGAGATCATTCTCCACAATGACCAAAACCTCAAGCTATTGACACAAAACCTTCACGATCACATATAACCTATAAATTACTAACAGTTTATAAGTAAACTTCTACAGAAACTATTCTCAAGGACTATCTTTCTCGACTTGAAGACCTCAAGGCTTAGGAACAAAAAAAAAAAAACAAAGAGAGTTGGTATCGTGATGTTACTCCCGGATATTGAACTTTCAAGTTCCACATAGATACTCGTAGTATGGCAAACATTTATTTGAAACATCAATAGTAACTACCTACCGAAATAAAAGTAGGAATAGAATGGTTACTCGCATCTACATGGTCCTCAAAGATTATAATAATATATATGTATATTATAATTTTATACATACAATGACATGAGTATTTACTTTATAAAGTTTTATATTATTTTAATTGTTGGGAATGTGACGACTATGTTAGTCATTGTTTTTTTGTTATTTTTTCTCAGTTAGTTTAAATCGTGATCTGGTAGCTCGCGTAATTTGTACAGCCTACCCAAGTGTCCTTTCTTTGGTATTGTTCGTCGAATCGTTGAGCTCATTAAAATCTGAGTTGAGCTGCACGCTTACTGGCAAATGCGTGCATTGACTGGATAGATCTACTCAATCTGTGTGGTTCTTTCCTCAAAAGACCATTTCAGACACCAATCTACATGGTCTTCACATAATCTGACCAAGATTATGTCTGGACATTAAAATAGACTGTGACCTCTGAGTTGGTTTCGGCCTTTCTTCTGATAGTAGTCAGATAAGAAACGCCGATCCAATCTAGTTTTTAAAATATGATTGACGTGTAAAAGTGTTTGTATGAACCTACTCACAGAAATAAAATCATTATTAATTTATAATAGAGGATACATACTTAAAGCCGCAGCAGCTTAAAGGTAGTCATTATAAACCGTAGGGTAACCGGTATGGAATGAACCTTTTGCACCTACTTTCTCTATTATAGCAACGCCAGATGAAAGGCGGTTAATCCATTTGTGACTGAATAATGAGATATAGTTGTACTGTTACGCGTTTCTTACGGGATAGAGAGAGATAGCGATGTCTGAAAGAGTAATAACGTCATGTAACAATTAAAAAGGAAATTACGAGCTTTTCAGCACACTTGAAAATTTTTTTTTTTGTTGTAGTTGGTTATTCTACTTCATGTGTTTTACGATAGTCGCCAAAAAAAACTGAAGTGTTAATCGATTTTTATTGCTGATCGAACCATTTTTTTTTTGGATGCTTTAAAAGGCCAAGATCAGAACAAACTTTCTTCACATGTAAACATTTCTGACCATGTAAAAATGCGAAAAATATGGACTGTGTAATCAAAATGAGCATAAACACTTAATAATAACACAGTCTGTTTCACACACCACATACAAAAAAGTCAAAGCATTTATTGCAAATAGGCACTTAAAAGGCACTTTTGAACGTCAACATTTACATTAAAATAGAATTCATAGTAGCCGCCCCTTACAAAAGATAGTTTCCTATGGAGAAGAATGGGCAAGAAATTTCTCCGTTACTCTTTTAAAACATTTTACAATATTTTGTTAACATTAAATAAATAATTATATGTGAATACGATGCACCTAGAATAAAATTACTATACCACAATTATACAGCACGCAATGACAAATAAGTAAATTATGTGATAGATACTTAGTGCTCACATCAATTTTACAAACATTGTAAAATTGTTTATTTATTTATTATACGATTTTCATATTTTTTTACCAATTATAAAGTCAGTATGTGAGTAAAAGTAATCTCAGAATGTAAATCAATGTCTTAGAAATAATAAATTATATAATTAAATTAGCAACCAGTTTGGTTTTGTCTAGACTCAAGATTGTCTTATGGAGCTGGACCAGCATGTTTCAAGCTTTCTTATATCGGATATAATCCTCTAATTTCTAATATGTTTATGTAGTTTTTTTCTTACATACATAAAAATTTCATAAATGGATTGGCAAGGTACTATCATAACATTAATATTTTTAAATAGTTCTCTGAGAGATTCACGGCGACGTAGATTATGAATGGCTCTGACAGCTCTTTTTTTGCAAAATAAAGATGCATTTAATGTCAGCAACTCGACCCCCATTAATGCTGTGGAACTAGCTAACATAGACCAAACGCGCGGTTTCTACATCTGTTAACTGTTTTATCTTTCTAACAGCATAAGCGGCCGAGCTTAGCCGCCCCGCCAGAGATGTTATATTTGGTCTCCATTGTAATTTCTCGTCTAGCGTAATTCCTAGGAAAGCCGTTTGATTTATAAATTCCAGTTTTTCTCCATTCAATGTGATGTCACATTCGCTACTTCTAAAATTAGTTTTTTTTTTTTTTCATATTACCAAAGTATTGACTATAAACCACCTTGGACCTCAAGAATAGAGTCATCCACGTCGTCAAGATTATGTAACCGTCGGTCTTTTTTTTTAAATCAATGATTTGTCATCTGCAAATGTCTATGTGTATGTCATCTTTGGTTGATTTTGAAGTAATTGGGGTAAATCATTAATGTAAACTAAAAAGAGGAATGGACCCGATATCGATTCTTGAGGATCGCCCATTGCACTTTCAGACCCTAAACAGTTTATGTCATTTACTGGATCTTTTAGGTACGATCTTAGTAAATCAAGAGCTGTATTACTAATCCCATAGTAACTCTAGTTTCAGCAGAAATGTGTGATGGTTTACGCAATCGAACGCCTTAGAGAGATCGCAAAAGATTCCAATGGCATCTTGTGCTTCTTTCCAAGCGTTGAAAGTGTTCTTTATTAGGGAGACACCAGCGTCAGTGGGACAACGCCCTTTGGTGAAACCGTACTGTTGTTCATGAAAAACGGAATGTTTATTAAAGTGACGAATTATTTTTGATTGATCGTCAATTTTTCAAACACCTTATTGAGAGCTGGCAGAGTAGACACATGCCTATAATTGATGGGTTCTTTACTATCACTGGATTTGAACAAAGGAACTACATTACTAAGTTTCATGAGATCCGGAAAGACTCCTTGGTCTACACTTGTGTTAAGTAAGAATGCTAAATGGGGCTCAATGGTTTCGTTGATAGATTAGACTTTCTTTACAGAAGATCTTTAAAAACTTTTATAACAGCCTGGGGGTTCGTCTGCTAAAACTTAAACTCCAAAGGGCATGTCTATACATTATTTATAAATAAGGCAGCAGAAAGCGCGGGTGAGGAGCTTAAAGCTTCAGTAGTTTTAAGGGTAATATTAGGAAAAAGTTTTAAAATTTCTGAGCTATTTTTACATCTGAATTAAATTCAGTATTACGTAGTTTATTATTTGGCAGGAAGGATTGTTTGTGTGAGGTGTTGTAGGAGGTTAGTTTGGTAGGTAGGTTTTATCATCAGCTGATTTTTATTTTATTGCTAATAAAAAGAGCTTTACCTATTCTTCACACACTTTTAATAGTTTAAGGTTTATTTAGCAACAAACTGTTCAAAGCTTGCATTATTCATATGTTGCTTTATGCCATAAAGTTTTTCCCTGCTTTTACGAATACCTGGAGTAGCCCAATCTATCAAAAATAAGAACTTCGTATAAAAGTTCTTTTAATATTAAGTGAAGACGTGTCGTTAAATTGCGTGTATAATGGTGATAAGAACTCGGCGTAGAACTCATTTGGGTCAAATATATTGTATTGTTAAAACTCTAAACACATAATTTACTGGCCAAAGAATTATTTTATTTCTCTAAAATTCAATGTTTACATGTAATTGGCCTAAAACTTACTTGATTTTCTTGTAAAGGCACGTAGGAGCAAAATGTTATTGCTAGTCTATTATGTTCTGGTGGGAAATTATTTACAATTTGTTTATGTAAATAATCACAATTACAAACAATGTTATCAATTCAAGTGGCTGAAGAACCTGTGGTTTAATAAAACATTTGAAAAATCAAATGACCTAACAAGACCTAATAATCTGACGGTATTTGAGTTATTTTCTAAGAAATTAATATTAGGTCTTTACCTATGAAATTGCCGTTTAGTATAAAACGATTATTCAGTTCTTTCATTCAGTTTTATTACCTTGCCAATTTGACGCAAATGGACCATTGTTGTTTTGATGCTAACGTTGAAAGCTGCTGTTAACTTAGCCGTAGATTGAGTATCGTCATCTTCCACTATCGCCTTAAATTCGTCGTTGTTGACTTTAGTTTTCGGACGACCACGGGGTTCATTTTAAAAATCAAAATTTCCATGTCGGAAGCGTTCAAACCAATAACGAGTAGTGCGTTCGTTTGTAGTAATCACTCCGTACACGTAATTAATGTTGCGAGCCGTTTGTGCGGCATTGCTACCGTGACGGAACACGTACTCCATAATTATTCCTATTTTTATCGTGTCCATAATGATGAAAAATATACAAATGTAGTGAAAACAAAACACTAATCAATAAACAAATGACTGAATTTTAAAATAAAATTCCATATTTTTATAAACAAAATTCATTTCATATTAGAATTTTAGGCAACCATACATAAATTACGTTTTAAATGGCCAGTATTGTAAAACGGCAACTTCATAGGTAAAGACCTATTATTAAAATCACCACATACGATTATTCACTTACTACTAGCACTAATTTCACATGACTGTGTTTAGCCACAGCAGTATGAGTTAATTCCACAGCGGAATGTGCAATTGTGAAATTACTTGAAATGCGCATTGTTACAAAGCATTGTTTACTGCGATCATACTTAATACTAGCACAGTCAGGAAAATGATGCTTTGATTAACATAATATTGAGGTTCAACTATTATAATACCATAACAAAGTATTCGCTAGTGATTTACTTGGAATACGTTATCATTATTATCGAAGTAGAAACTCGTTACGCCGAAATCATTGCATCAACTGCCTACGTATCATTTTACCGATAACAGGGAAAACGAAATCATTAAAATAACTTTTTTCTCCAATGGCTCCATTCATAGTGGGTCTAAAATATTATGATTGCAAGTTGCAACACCGAGTTGTTAACTTCAAATTGATCGGTTATTCGAGATAAGGGATCATAATGTTACGAGCTACCGCAGACATCACACTGACCTTAGAGAATGACATAAGTACTGCAGTTGAATCGTGAATGGCTACATCCATACATATTCCAAACAAAGTAAGACTGACCAATCGATTCAAAATCATCGATTGGTCAGTCTATCTTTCCTGATAACCATGAGCATGAAAGTTTGACAAATGAACTAATGTTATATATTATTATGTATTGCGCAGTAATTAGGTTCATAAATATCATCTCTTTGTCATTTTGAGCCTGTAGAGGGAAAAGACCAATATTTTAACATTTTAATAGTTTCACTGAAAAATTATCAGCCGCTATTAAAACACAAAGTTCATGACCGATTAAAAGCAAAAAGGGAGTAAGTGTAAACCCGAGCTTTTTAGTGAGGATAATAATTAGGATCTCTGAATATTGTATGATAAGGTATGGGTAACGACCGGTGGTTTTAGCTCTAAACGCTACTAATGCCCGCTGGTGGTACTAGAACGTGAAGCAATATGTTATCTGCCTTTATTGCTATTCTGGAGCCCTGGGGGTTTATTGAGTGGCCCATTCACGTTACGGTGTGAAGGTCAAGACTGAGTGTTTTCTGTAATATTGTAAATGTGAAAGAGAAAATCTATATCAGATTTTTTAGCGGCTAATACATATCACACTTAGGCTTCACTGTACTTTAACACCCGTGTGGGTCAGTGTGTGTCTTGTTGTCGGTACGTGAGGTGCTTCAACTTTTTTTTGAACGATTTAGCAAAATGAGGATGCCATCAAATATAGGGCACACTGCACCAAACGAAACGTTCGTTTTCACAACCTAAGACCTAGTGTATTTGGAGGAGAATTCAATGCTCTTCCTATATTGTTAACTATATTTTACATGGATTTCCGCAATTTGTATTTATTTGCCATTCATCCACCTAATAGTTTGAGGTGAGGTTCGAGACAATGACTGATTCGATTGGTGAAGTTGGTGACAAATAAGGGGGTAATATCAGTCATGTTTTTCATTCATGGTTTTGTGCTAGTTTTTCCTAATGCATGATAATGAAATACGTCACTCATTTTATACATCTTTTGCAGTAGACTGACGCGGTTTGACCGACCTCAACAATTAAGTAAGAATTTTGAAAAAATCTTTGTCAAAATCTAGTGAAGAGGAGTGATTATTACTCCCACTTATAGTTTTGCGCACTTTGGGGTTTTCAAATATACACTAAAAAGGGTCAATTCAACCCAAAAGAAAACAGCTACTATAAAAAAAGCGCCGCGTGTTTAAGTACAGTGGCTCCAACCTGTACGTTGCAAACCTTATGCGAGATGCACACAAAGGAGATAAGACTGGACTGGACATCAGACGTGGAACGAACACGACTACACTCCAAAACAAATAACGAAACTAAAGATGTTTTAAGGAAATTTTGGCCCAATGAACTAAATTTTATTTTTAGTCAAACTCATTCAAATAAGCATTCATTCATGTCATTTATTTCAAATAGGCACATAAAAGGCACTTTTGAACGTCAAAATTTACATTAAAATAGAATTGATTCTAGTCGCCCCTTCCAAAAGTTAGTTTCATACGGAGAAGAATGGGCAAGAAACTCCACCGTTACTCTTTTAAAATGTGTTACAATATTTTGTATTCATTAATTATATGTGTAGACCTATAACCCACCTATAACAAAATTAACCTACCACAGTAGGAAAAAAAATTAAAAAAAAATTACCAATGACAAATAAGTTAATTTTGTGATACATACAATCATGGTGCTCACATATTTACAAACATTGTAAAAGTATACCATTTTCCAAATTATTTAAACAAGTTATAATTATGTCAGAGTCTGAGTTAAAGTAATCACAGAATGTAAATCAATGTCATAAAAATAATAAACTAAACAACTAAAGTAGCAACAAGTATGATTTTGTTTAGACCCTAGATTGTCCTATGGAGCTGGACCAGCCTGTTTCCAAGCATTCTTATCTTGGATTTAATCCTTGATTTGTATTATGCTTGTTTACACAGTGAACTTATTATATGAGTTTTAAATTTTCTTTCATTTAATTGCAATATTTTATGACGAGGTATTTTGTTGTAACATTTAACACCGTACCCTATAAAAGATGTATGTACTTTAGCTAATCTGAAAAGTGGTTGATCTATTTTATCTTAATTTCTAGTATTAAAGTTATGTGTATCACTTATTTTATTAAAAAGATGCAGATTTTTTCTTACATAAACAATAAATAAAAAATAAAGTAAAAAAAAATGTATCTACGCCCCAACCGCGTCAAGTCTTGTCCTTGATCTTCATGCCTTCCAAAACTGCAATATAATGTTCACATGTCCCTTTAATTTCACATATATTATTAGGTAGGCATGGTGCTAGTTTTCAAGACAAGCCTTTTCAGAAGCAGCACTAGGGCAAAAAAATCATAAAAGCCCAATTACTTCGTTAATTTTTTTGTTTTATAATTTTTAGCCTCCGGTATCTACACATTAAAATCACTATTTTCGTTACAATAATCAGCATATTTTATACCAGATTAAACAAAACAAACTATACTTACTTCTACCTGTCGACACGCATTATGTGTTTGCACGCGTTCTGTAATCAAAAGGCATTATTCAAACACGCATAAGTTCGCAACACGCTATGTTATGTGTTTTGTTTATAAGGCATGTTTATGGATCTGGGTTCTGATTTTACGAATTGCTGTTTCGCATGCCAAGTCTATTACTTATCTATTAATACGATGCGTGCAGCTAGGACCAGAAGAAAGTCTGGACAAAGTGGCATGCTGTCAGCGATTATGATGTCAAAAATGTATTGTTTTGATATAAGCTACCGAAAAGCTGATGTTAATCCTGCTCAAAGTCGCTGTAGAAATTCGAAACGCTTTGAAAGCAACTGCTACTTACTACACTGTCGTTGTGGGGATTCTTTTGTGAGGCCTATGTCCAGCAGTGAATCTTTCGTTTATTTATTTATTTTTTCAGTAGTACACATACAATTTATATATTTAAGTTGGTGCCAACATAAACTCATTAGAGTCACGGTAATATTAAATAATATTGCCGTGTTAGAGTTATAACGTGCACTAAAATCATCGACTACATAATTTAGAGCATTAAACTACTTATATAGGTACTTAGTTAAAAAAAAAACAAGTGTTCGGGGTTAGGGTTAGATTAAAATATACTAAGTTTGAAGATTGTAAAGATTGATATATTTCAGTAATATAAATGGGATAACAATTAAATCTAATGAGGTGAATAGGATGAGGTTGAGTCGCGCCCGATATGCTTTCCGAAAGCGTACTGACTATTTTACTTAGGTGATACATAAAATATTCAATGCATGTAGCGCGGTGTCGCAATTACGCTGACATGTGTTTCTTATTGTTCGGTGATTGACCCGAACATGCTCCCGAGGGAGAAAAGGATGACGTTGGTAAGTATGTCAAGTTAGTAATGAAATTAATACTAACAAGGTGAAGACAATGTTCTTAAAATAATAAAATATGTAGTTATGTAGGGTTAGTTACGTTAAATGATGAGATGAGGGTAACATTACAACTTAAACAGAGTCTCTACAGTTTAAATCAGGAGGAGAAAACACACGAAAGATCGGTGAAGAACCTCTATCTTCCCTTTTTTTTAGGCACTCACTAGATAGAGCTAGTCTCTTAAGATCACTTTTCACTGATTTACTACTAGATTGCCCATTTTCCCTAAATTCACTACACTCAATCACAACACTTTCTGGAACATTGTGTGGAGATGGCAACCCAGTCGCCGCAGATGCTGCTGACCGCTCTACTGTGGGAGTGGAACGATTTCCATTACGTCGCCGTTGCCGCCAACATTTAAGACAGTAAACTACCACCAATAACAAGATGAACGATATGACGAGATATATAGCAGCATACTGATGAACGTCGTGGTAGGAGATATTGGTGCTCAAAGGTTCAGTCTGCTTCATGATCTCAAGACTTCTCCTAATAGCTTCAAATTGCATGAGGTTATCTGAGTTATTGGGATTAAGCTCATATGAGATTTTTGGCATGGTGATATTTATCATATGATTGATTGGTGATATTTCTGGCGAGATAATATTTGTCGTTAAGCTAATTTTACTAGACAATCTTTTGTTTGAATACACCATAAAATTTTCTGTTTTTACTAAACAGCCTTCCCCTACACGCAACAGACCAGCACCTGCTAACCTAACTGCCTGCACTTGATTTTCACACAAAAGTTTGACGTTACATTCATTGCAGCATAAATAAAAATATTTGTTTTCTGATGTTAACTCTCTCCAGTCATTCTTGCACGAAGTAGTTTTAGTTTTACAAGTTCTTGTGCCTGGGATTGTTTCGCAAAGGCTATGATCATCTTTCATGTGGTGAATAGGCTTTCTGATATGGCACAGAATAGTCGCAGGGTTTTGTAATATGCAGGCCTGTAGATCCGTGTCTGTGACGGTCAAATACGAATCTTTTCTCATATTGATGGCTGCTAATTTAGAGATAGTTTTGACCTTCATGATCATGTTATCTTTCACAATGCGTGGAACCGGGATAAGATTGAATACCTCGTAAACATCCCTTTCAATCAGGGGTATCTTTATTTCGATAATTAGGTATTTTCCAGAGTATTTAGCTCTTACTTTGAGCAAGCTGTAAAGATCTTTAAGGTTAAGATTGTCGACAGGAACTACCAAGTCTCCAGATATTTGTGCGGAAATTATGCTTAGCTCTGATCTGAGTTGCTTCGGAGATATTAAATGAAAATCTAATTTTCCACTATAAATGTCAGTTACTGTATCCAAAATTGAATCCTGGATTCTTCGAAGGGTAAACAGCAAGTTGTTGGCAGTGAAAGCCGAAGTTATAAAATCTGTGAACATAGTTACATTTTGCACTTGCAAGGCGAGATTTTTATAAGTATCTTGGAGATAATTAAGCTTTTGATTAATTAATTTATGATGTTTGTTAATAGTATTCTCCATCCTTTTCATGAGATTGAATTCAGCTTCTACGATAGACGTTTGGTTCTTCCAGAGGTTGTATAGATGGTTTTCATTATGCTTTAAAAGGTCAATATCCTTCTCATATTTTTCTGCAAATCGTTGGTCCAACACTCCGAATAAACTATTTGCAACGTAGCCTACTCCGTCTAGCAAGCCGCGTCTCCGCCGTTTCTTATTAGTCATAAATGAGTCATTCATCATGACAATATTATTGTAATGTTTAATTTCTTCGAACTCGTGCTCGAGTTGTAACATGACGCCGTCGCAAGGTGTTTGTGTTCGGATCGTAGAGCATAAGGTTTCAAGATACTCTATATATTTTAATAATGCCGCCGTTCCTTCTTGATAAGGCTTTGTGTCATAATAGACTATTAAATGCCAATCATCTCTAATTAAGTGCATATTAGATATTTTGTCGAAGTAGACACTATTGTTTGTCAGCACGGTGAGGTTGTAGGATGCTTGAGCGGTGTTTATTAGTGACAGTAAAAATAATGTCAAAGATAAAACCATAGCTGAGAATGAGATAGGTCGTTTTTTCCTAGTAGCTAGAGGTTTATTTTCAACTTTTGGGGCATTTGAATCTTGATCAATACCATTTGTTGGCAGTAAGGATAGTTTTACAACTGGGCGTTTTAAGATCCCGTTTTTGGTTTTAAGTGTGACGACCCTTACGTGCCCATCGCTTCCAGGATGCAGCGTTACTACGCGACCTAGACTCCACTTTCCTGGTGGAAGGTTGTCGTCTTTTATAATAACGATGTCGTTAAGATTGAGATCCTTTTGGTGCTGCCGCCATTTGGCCCTAGTGGAAAGCTGCGTGAGGTAGTCAGTCTTCCACTTAGCCCATATATCTTGGTATATTTTTTGCGTCAGGTGCCATCGTGTTCTGAGATCATGCTCTGTTTCGAAAATCGTTAAGTTGGGGCCACTTGCCAGAAAGTGAGCCGGGGTCAGAAAGTCTAAATCCTCAGGATCTTCTGTCAGAGAGCACAGTGGTCTAGAGTTCAAACAAGCCTCGAGTTGGGATAATAGGGTAATATATTCCTCGTAGGTTAGTTTTTGCTCTCCCACGACCCGTTTGAGATGGTGTTTAAGGCTCTTCACTGCGGCTTCCCAGAGTCCGCCAGCAGATGGCCATGATGGGGCGTTAAAGTGCCACTCAATATTCATTTCAGAGATTGTCGAGCTTACTTCTTGATCAGATAAGATGCTTGAGATTTCGGAAAGCTCCTGTTTTAAGATTTTGTTGGCTCCTATGAAGTTAGTTCCCTGGTCACTGTAGATGTGGCCAGGAACTCCTCTTCTAGCCGACATTCGTCGAAGTGCGGCAATAAATGCTGACGCTGTGAGATCTGAGACTATTTCTAAATGTATAGCTTTAGTCACCATGCAAACAAAAACTGCGACGTATCCTTTACAGGTTTTAATGCCACGACCTTTGTTTGCCTTCATAAAGATGTGTCCGGTATAATCTACTCCAGTGTGGTAAAAGGGTCGGTTAGGAATCAATCGTGCTGGAGGTAGGTCGCCCATGATTTGATGTTGTGATGTGGGATTATTTCTTATACATTTGACACACATTCTTAATCGTTTCTTTGTAACTCTGTTGCCTCCAAGAATCCAGAATTTACTTCTTATAAATGCAGTAGTCATTTTTGCTCCACCGTGAAATACAAGTTCGTGGGATTCATCTATGATAAGATCTGCCAGTTTCGACTTATTCGGTATTATGATGGGATGCTTCATTTCGGGATCAAGATTCGAATGTTTAAGTCTACCTCCGACACGGAGTACTTGATTGGAGTCCAGTATGGGATTGAGATTAAGAATCTGGCTTTTCTTATTTAGTGGGTCATTGTTTTTCAACCGCGATATTTCTTCGTGGAAATATTCATTTTGAACGTGCTTGATTAACATTTCTCTTGCTGTCTTTATATTTTGCAGAGTAAGAAAACTAGTGCGTTGTTTCTTGTAAACAACAATGTTGATGAATTTGTTGATGTAAGCTAATACTCGAGTCACTTTCCTTAAAGTGCTATATTTTGTTAAAAGGTGAATAACTATGGAATTTTTGGGGTTAATGATGACCGTGTTTACTTTTTCTTTTTTCCTCAGTTCTTCGCTACTTGTATAAATCGGCATCTTATGATATTCTTTTGGGTTGTATTGTAGCAACCAGTCGGGCCCTTGCCACCACAGTGAGTGGTTGGCTAATTGAGCAGCAGGTAAACTACGACTTGCGCAATCTGCGGGGTTTTCCTTGGATTTTACGTAACTCCAGTTATCTTTAGGGATTATTTCTGTAATGCTCCTCACTCGATTTGCAACAAAGGGTTTCCATTTCTCCGGTTCGCCACTTAACCAACCTAGAGCGGCCGTTGAATCAATCCACCCATAAACATGAACCTTGTAGCTTTTTAGGGCTAAGATTATTTTATGCATAAGCTTTGACAGCAAGAGAGCGCCGCAAAGTTCCAAGCGCGGGATGGATTGTGGTTTTTTCAGCGGGATTACTTTTGACTTCCCTGCAATGAGAGTTACATGGGTTTCATTTTCTCTTTGTATTTTGCAATACACGACGCAAGCGTATGCTTTTGTGCTAGCGTCACAAAAGCCATGTAGTTCGATGGTATCTTTATCCTGAGTTTCAATCCAACGTGG
Source organism: Brachylomia viminalis (assembly GCA_937001585.2). Classification (NCBI taxonomy): domain Eukaryota; kingdom Metazoa; phylum Arthropoda; class Insecta; order Lepidoptera; family Noctuidae; genus Brachylomia; species Brachylomia viminalis. Next base: position 1,883,341 of record OW443302.2, on the reverse strand, counting down.
AATTTTAAATCGAGATATGTGAGCTAGATCGGCTTTAATTATATTCCATTCTAACGCAATATCTTGAGGGACAGGGTGGTCCCAACCCAGGTCTGATTTCCATAACTCTTGAAACAAGATCTTGAGCTTTATTGTGACTGGTGCTAGCCAGCCCAAAGGGTCGAAAATTTTCGATATCTGAGATAGGAATTGTCTTTTTGTAAGTATGTCTTGTGAGTTAAATTCTATAGGGTGAAAGATAAATAGATCGTTTTTTGGTTCCCACCTAAGACCTAATGTTTTGGTTGACTCCAATTGCTTGAAGTCAAAGTCTTCCTTTAGAGGTGCGTCAGAACTATCTATTATTTCCGGTAAGTTTGATCGCCATTTTCTGAGATTAAACCCTCCAGATTTGAGGAGGTTGATCATCTCAGCTTTGAGCTGTTTTGCTGCTCCCGCTGAATGTGCTCCATGCATGAGATCATCCATGTAAAATGAGTGCTCTAAGATATCAGGAGCGCAGCTATGCGGATAGTTTGGCCTTTCATCGTTGGCCAGTTGCTTCAGTGTCATCATGGCCAAAAAAGGTGCAGCTTTTGTGCCATAGGTAACTGTCGCTAACTGGTATTCTTTTAAAGGTTGTGTTTGATTGTTCCGCCAGATAATTTTCTGATATTTCTGATCGTCGGGATGCAACCAGATTTTGCGAAACATCTTTTCTATATCTGCTGTAAAAGCATATCTAAATTGTCTCCATTTTAAGATAAGGCTCTGAAGATCTTGTTGTAAATTGGGTCCTCGGCACATAAGATCATTGAGGCTGTAACCGCTCGAGGTTTTTGCCGAGGCATTGAAGACAACTCGCAGTTTGGTAGTTGCTGACTCAAGTCGTTGGACGCAATGGTGCGATAAGTAGCAGTCCGGCTGTACGTGTGGCGCAATTGGTGTCATATGTCCGAGCTCTAGGTATTCAGAAATAAACGTTTTATAGTCACGTGCCACAGCTGGCTGTTTACTTAATTTCCGCTCTATTTGGAAGAATTGAGCAAACGATTTTGTTTTCGACTCGCCAATATTTTCCTCAAAGTTTTCTTTGAATGGTATTTTCACGACGTAGCTTCCATCTTGCCGTCTTGAGGTCGAAGATTGGTAGAAGTCGATGCATTTTTGATCTTCTTCTGATATCGCTGGAGGTTCATGTATGTCCTCCACTTCCCAAAATTGCTGAATCTCTTCGATATTATTTAAGAGCACATTGCAATGGTACGTTTTGTAGTTGCCGCTTAGGATCCATCCCAACTGAGTTTGTTGGGCTATGGGCAACATACCTTCTGATCGACAAATACCGTCCATAAGGATAGTGGAATAGATATCTGCCCCAAATAAGATGTCGATTGGCCTACTTTTATAGAATTCGGGATCTGCTAGAGTTATTTGGTTAAGAGTAGGCCAGTCTGGTTTAGGCAAGGTACAGCTTGGTAAGTTATTTATCAGTCTGTTCATTATATACACGTCCGTTTCAAAGGTAAAATCGCTAACTAACGATAAACATTTAATGGTAATCCTGCCCTTACAGTTGTTTTCCTTATTTCCTATCCCAGATATATAACCGTTGCATTTCCGGCGTGGTAGTCTAAGCAACTGAGCTGCGCTTTCCCTAATAATGGATGTCTGTGACCCTTGATCTAAAAGAACTCTCATTTTTTGGTAGGATCCGTCCGTTGCTTGTACGTTAATTATTGCCGTGGCAAGCAATATTTCTGAGGGTTCTTTAAGAAGCGATGCGTCTGTGTTTCTTTCTTGCTGTTGGGATGGCGATTTCGTAATCGTGACTGTATTTGACCCAGACCGATGTGACGTAAATGCTTCATGCAAAATGGTATTGTGGTCTTTATTGCATTCTTTGCATCTTATTTCGGAAAGGCATTTTTTGCCTTCGTGGTAATGTAAGCAATTAATGCAAAGATTCAATTTTGCGATAGTATTTTTCCGTTCATAAGGTTGCAATTCCATTAACTTTTGACATGCATGAATTCGATGATCGTCGGAAGTGCAAATAGGGCATTGCTTGCGATAGTTATTTTTGCGTTTGGACTTTGACGATTGCGAAACTTGGTTTGTTGAGTAATTACTTTTGGGATTGTTATAATTTCGGCTATAATTGGAACCTTTTGAAAAAGACGGTTTGTTATTGTTGGATTGAGGTAAGGATGATTTCTGCGTGGAATTTTCAAGCTTCTTACGTGAAGTTTCCAGCATCATAAACTTAGTTTCTAGAAAATTAAGGAAATCTTCTAAGACGGGCAACTCTCGCGGGGATTTTAAAGCTTGTAGATAATCTTCATATGTATCCGAGTCCAGTTTTTGGGACAATATACATACGAGGAAGGGATCCCAGGAAGTCACATCGACTCCAAGGTTCTTGATAGCATTTACGCTCTCGTACGTAGAGTCGTGAATGCGTTTTATATGATTTGCTGACTGTTGCTGGATTGCAGGGATGTTCATGATATTGTTAAGATGAGATGTAAAGATCAGTCGTTTATTATTATAACGATGATTAAGGATATTCCAGCACACTAGATAATTGTCGGTGCTAATTTGCAGATGTTGGATCAATTTTTCGGGTTCACCTTTGACCTTACTCTTCAAAAACTGCATCTTTTGCGCATTCGACAAAGAGGGGTTATTGTGCACTGCTTCGGTAAAGAGATCTTTGAACGAAATCCACTTATTGTAGTTTCCCTCAAATTCAGCTATCTCCATTTTAGGGGTAGATTTTTCAATATGCGCGACGGACCACATTTTCTTATTGATGTCTTTCTTGATTTTGTTATAATATTTCTCGTAATGAGTAAATTGTTCTTCGTACTCGGGGTTCGATTCGCCACACTCGTTGTCCAGCTCCCAATGAAGTGAGTCAATAGCAGCCCAACGAGATTGTATCGTCTTCAGGAGGTCTTCGAACTCCCATTTTTCCGTGACGAGATCAAGGTCGATGTTGGAAGATGTTCTTAAGAAAGCCTTAAAGTTGGTAGCTTGCTTTTTTAAGAGAATTTCGGCTCTACTCTCTTCAAGAGCAGGAGTTTTAGCAGCTGCTTGGGATGCGAGGTTTAAAGATTGAGATTCCGCAGTAGGCTGGAACGTAGGAGGTTTCAATTCAGGGGTTTGCGGTCTGTTTGCGAGAGGGATATAGTTCTGAATAGTAGATTTAATGTTATTATATTTTTCAGTCATTTGATCGTATTGATTAGTACTGAAATATGTATGAGATTTATCACCAAAAGATAACAAAGTCATGTGATTATTATGGAACTCTGTAAAGTATTGTTCCAAGGTAGCTAATCGACGACGTAGGTAGTCTGAGGTCTTGCGCTCTGCACCATCCTTCTTGAAATTGGCGAAGAGCCCATTTATGGCTTCAATCAGTTGATGTTGGGTTGATAAAATGTCTTCCATTTTCGACATTACAGGGATAACAAAGAGACCTTACTTGTACTGAAGGCTTCTTCGGAGATCAAATGTCCTTGCGATGGCTGCAAGAACAAACCTGGAGTAGCAGCGCGATGAGATGAAGCGATGCTCTCGTAAAACCAGGTTCAACAGGATCAGCAGGATGATGAAAGTTTTGATTCACTCAATTCTGTTCACCAGGGTCTGGTTACAAGATTCAAGCGAGACACTCACACTGTACAGTTATTGGATACACACGAATTGCACTAATGTACACGCGTCGGTCCCGCTATAATAGGCTCGAAGGACCAATGTTCGGGGTTAGGGTTAGATTAAAATATACTAAGTTTGAAGATTGTAAAGATTGATATATTTCAGTAATATAAATGGGATAACAATTAAATCTAATGAGGTGAATAGGATGAGGTTGAGTCGCGCCCGATATGCTTTCCGAAAGCGTACTGACTATTTTACTTAGGTGATACATAAAATATTCAATGCATGTAGCGCGGTGTCGCAATTACGCTGACATGTGTTTCTTATTGTTCGGTGATTGACCCGAACAACAAGATATAAAATTACAACTGGTATTTAAGCAAAATATTATCTAATACCAACGAACGAACATAGGTGACCAATCTGACTATCCGCCCTTACAACAAAAAGTTGTGAAGGAATGTTTTAGTAATATTTATGTTGCAGTTAATTTAAATGTTTATTTTTGTGTTATAATATAATTTTTAGGTATTATTTTTGCATTATTGTATATGTTTTAAACTATTGTAACTATTGTATTGTTTGTAACTATAATCAATGTATATTTATTTGATATGATAATAGCATGGCTGTGGTTTTGGTTGGATCCAGTTTACCCAAACAAACATGATTATATATGTGGATGTGTAATTGGTTTCTGCGCTACTACGGTTCAATTACCGTACGCAACAAAAAAGTTATGACCCAAATACTTAGTTGATCCCGGTATCGGTGTTTTTTACTTCGTGCGTGTATTACACATCGATGACATGACAGTAAAACAAAGTGGAGAGAACTTTAAAAAAATAAACATATTCCAACATAATTTGTCGTTTGTAAGTTGTTTTTTATAATTTTCCCAGTTGCTTGTACACGATGGAAAATCAAAAAGGAACTTCAATCAAAGTAACCACAGCAGCAATACAGCTATACCTACATCAAATGAGCGTCTTTACTTCGTTAGTCGCAAACAGAAAAATAAATGTAGGTACAGACTTATACCTGTATCAAAGCGAAGCTAAAAATAACGTAAACAACAAGCAGAATAGACGAAAAAAACTAAACTATGGTATTCGTAGGTACTGTAGAAACCTTAGCCTGTGTGGTGTTGCCATGCAACCTCCGCGATTATGAGACAAACACTAATTCCTACCAATTAATTAAGGTTGGCATCATGGACGGTATGTTTCTCGTTAAAAAGACATGTGTATAGACTACATTTACTTTGTAGCGGTATCTACATCGCCAAAAGCGAACTGCGTCATACTGATGTCACGCAAAATCCTGCATCGCGCAAGCAGAGTTTACCGCGCAACTAGCATTTATATAAAACGTCCCGACATCAATCGTTGGGCAGTTGCTCACCAGAAACGACACCCCTCTGGTCGGAGGATCCTTCCTTTTCTTTGGAGGTATGAGTGAACTTTACACCCTGTTCCTCGTGCCTCTATAACTTCAAAGTTTTTATTTGGATAAGACTTTTACCCAATGAATAGAGACCTTAATGACAACCAAAGAAACATGTCTAGGGTGATTACATTATTGACAAAGCTCCAAATAAGAATGCCACAATAGCGTAATAAGAAACATGTACCTACCACAAAATAACTGTCATCAAAAACAAACCAAGGGTGCGGCCAGAAAACCATAATTTGCGCTAAATCCGCTGAATTTCATAATTTCGTGAAGAGTCAGTTAGCACCTCATGTGGCGCATATGCCTTTTTACTAATACATACAAACAAATGCAACCGAATTGCAGCGTCACATCCTTAAAAATCAACAGGCAACAACATGTTTTCAAATTAACAATCTATAGGTATAGAGTTCAATAGAAAATAGGCAGTAATGACACAGCATTACATTAAACCTAGTCCCAAAAAAACTTAGCCTAGCTAGACCATGTTACATGTGACCAGTAAAAAAAAACTCCGATATTGGCAATAAACAGGAAATCGCCGCCGACGCTCTGGCCACACTGTCTAGCCTAAAAGAAATAAATTGGGGCCTCAATAATGACATATCTATGTAATGTCTCCGTCAGAACATGTTTTTTAGTTCTAAAAGGGTTTTATATTCAGTCAGAATACATTCTGTTTTTTGGTAGAACTTATTTTAGTTTAGTTATAACATTATGTCTACATCTATACCTATTTAGATAGAATGATAAGCTATAAAACTTTCAAATAATAAAATGGAACAGCATTTTCCAATACTGATATAATACCAATGAATACTTACTAATTAATATTCTGTAAGATAAGATTACTGAAATTTCCTTTGTTATAATATTTCTCCTGTATATTTCTAAGATGATCAATGGAAAGACGTGACCTATAAATAATAGATTGATGACAACGAATGTAAGATTGCCCATAACACAGCGGCAGCGGGGTAACTGCGTAACATATCACACCTACAATGCCAATGCAGCTCAACATGTATTGCGTTATTTAGAAAGAAAGAAAAATAATTTTCACTCCTCTTGCTCAAAAAGACCGTCATTGTGGCGTACCAGAGCGAAGAAAAAATAGCAATTCTTCCTCTAGGGGATAGTGTTTTTTTTTTTTAATTTTTGTGTGTCAAATGACAATGAGCCTACAAAAACGAAAAAGTCTTTAGTCATAAGTAGAATAATCATGAATATAGACTCGACTTATTACTATTTCGTAAAAAAAGAACTTCATTTTATTTTTGAAAATGGAACTAAAATCGGCGATCTCTTTGGTAGAATGCATGCAATGCGTTGCGGCTGCAGAAGAAAAAACAAAAAAAAGACATTGGCGCGAAATCTTTATGAAATTAAGTTACCGGGAAAAAACATCTCGTTAAATATCCAGAATTGTACAAATTGTACATTTAATTTTTAATAAAATAAACTATATATTTCATATTGTATTGGATTGTTTTATTTTCTCGCAATCGTAGTGAAAAGTAGAGTGTAACACACGGCGCTAAAAACCCATTAAAACTCGGTTTCTATTTACTCCCTCGCTAAAGCTCGGGAGTAAAACTACCTCGTATATAATGGGTCATTTTAGCTCCTTGTATAACAATCTACTATTATTTGGGTCACGCACAGGAAATAAAAAACGTAAAAAAAATAAAAATAAAGTACGATAGTTAATGTTACTGAGCAGACGAGTTTATAAAATTTAAGAAGTATTGGAATTAGGCAGTATTTCAATAAAACTCTTATTAGATTTCTTTACAAACACGATAAAATATATTTGCTTACAAGTGACATTAGTCTATATTTGCAAGAGAACAAAGCGCCACCAGCGGCAGAAAAGAAACTTAACTTACACATTTATAAAGGCAGTCCGCAACAAAACGTTTACAAAGACACCTATGAACTACTTTATAAATTTATTTATTCAACAAGAAGCAATGGAATAGCGATTTCCTTAAAAATCCTTTGCATTGTGATCTAAAGTGTGTTACGCAATGCGTATACAATAGTGACATTTCAAGGTTTTCTCTTCGTTGTGTTACATTATTTAGATAGAGTAGCGAAAAAACAGTAAAGAACAGGGATTCACCATATAAACACGTATAATTTATATGTGTTAAAATACACCAAAAATTAAAAAAAAGTAAAAAAGATAATCAAATAAAAAAGAAAACAATAACAAAATATGGCTGTCATATTATTTTAATAAAAAAAGCTATACAAGAGGAAAACACAGACGCACAAGATCTTTAATACTTCTTTAATGTTGTTTTATGCTATACGTACGAAAGAGCCTGATTGCAATCGGTATTCTATGGACGCGCACGTTAAATATAACGTTTCTAGGGAATATACTGTTTGATAGACTGCGCTAAGTTAAGCCTATGGAGGGTAGAGACAAGGAGAACTATCTCTTATGGGGAGAAAGTTAAAAAAGTGTCCAACTTAAACAGTAAATAATAGTTCAAAAACCCTCCGAAATGGCGCTAGCGTAGGCAAATTGTGTGGTATGAATGTATCAGTTGTTATCGGACTGAAGTATACCGAGTTAGAAAATTTTATATTTTTAGTGACGTAGAGTAGTTAGTGATAATCCATTATGCCACCCACACATCAACATTTATCGTAGTCCAAAATTATTTTGTAAACTTAACATAAAATGATTGCTTTTAAAATTTTGACGGACACTTTTCATACACAGAGATAGTTCTCCTTGTCTCTACCCTCCATAGTTAAGCCGTGGTCATGGTACAGACTAAAATTACGAAGACAATGAATTTAGAGTTTAGAATAATCAAAATACAAATGGCTGGAAAAATTCCTCCGATCGTCATGGCCGGCGGCGGGGCACCGTCGTGACGGGAACAAAGATATCTCGTCACAAGTCAAAAGGTTAGGTACTTATTACGACTCGCAGGATAAACCATTAGCCCGGAGGGTGAGGCTTAAACTCGGCTTGATAAACACGGTCAATACCTAAGACAAATAATAAAAGATGAGGACCATGTTACAAGCAGGATTTATAGGTAAGCCGTGGGCAGAAAGAGAAGAAGAAGAAGAAGGTAGTAAATCATATACCCCTTACCTAATATTAAAAACGGTGAGATAATTTACATACTGTTCTGTAGAAGATAAGATTATTATTGCAATAAAGCACTCGAAGACTAGCGTACGTTTCACTGATTGTTCCTATGACCAAGACATAGAATATAATGTCGAAGAAAAGATGCTGAACTTTCGATAATCCGAACGAATAAGGAAGAATACGTACCCAGTCTACTACACTGGGTAATCCGGCTGATTACGGTTCAATCCACATAAATATTGTATATCACTAGAGGAAATTATGGCTTATTTGCCCTTTTTTTTATTGTGGGTGGGAAATCATCAAATAACTTCTCCCGCTCAAGGCAGACCAGGAGGGCGTGTCAGACTCTTACTGACTAAAACCCACCCGTGTTCCATCAGTTGCCTGTGCCAGGGGCCACGGTAACCCTCTTGGACTTTTCCGCAACCCTAGCAGGCATCGGTCCTAGCAAACCCCGTCATTGGTGCTGACATCTCTTTGAGGTGCGCGTGGAACACAACGCGCCGTCGAGCCGGGCCTGGTCCTTATCGAATGGCGAGCTGCCCATTGCTCGCCGTTCGCAAGCCCGCGCCTACGGTGGCCGGGAATCGGCCTGCGATTCCCGACGCCCAGGGCGTCTCCTGCGGCGGCTAGGGGCGTGAGGGCGCAAATTTTGCCTCTCCCTCACGCGTTCCGCCTCCTCCTTCGCGAACATTACTGCTTCGCAGAAGGAGGTGACGGCTTCCCAAGCCCTCTCGCTCCGTACCATGGCCTGGACCAAGGCCGGACGCGAGAGATCGCCACCGCCAATCGCCTCCACGAGGACACGGCGGTGCTCCACCCAAGCCGGGCAGACCTCCACCGTATGCTCCACCGTGTCCTCCGGGCGATCCACACAATGGTGACACCCGGGCGTTTCCTCCCGCCTTATCCGGAACAGGAACCTCCCGAAACAACCGTGTCCGGTGAGGACCTGCGTCAGGCGGAAGGTGAGGACGCCGTGGCGCCTCTCTAGCCACTCCTCAAAGAGGGGACTTATCGCCGCAATTGTGGCGTGCCCAGTGCTGGGTTGCGACATTGCAAGATTTTGCAGGACAAATTAAGAGTTCTAAAGGACATGTTTCATTTTCGGCCAAAAAGTGCACGATAATGAAATAAGAGGAAAAAAATCCACGATTTGAGGAAAAATATTATTTTCTGAATATTCCCGTGATAACTTCGGCATAAAAAAAATAATAATTTATCAAATTATTGCCATATTCTATTGATCATGGCGTCGTCTTACTTGCATACTGCTTCCGTCCAGAAATCATGTTACAATAAAACATAATAATATCACGTAAACGTTATTTAAATAAATATGAAAGGCATGTATTTCTATGCTATTACGATACGTTATTAAGATAGTTATTTTACACAACGTTTTTGATTTATAAGAAAGTGTGATTCATCGTTAAAAAAATAAAGATTAGTGAGTACTTTTGGACGAAAAATTCAAACATATGTATTGTATTGTTATTTGACATCACATCTGGTCTGTCAGTCTCGCTAGTCTCGACTTCATGGCTTTCGGTGATATTTTGCGTTTCATTTCTTTCTTTTTAAGGTCTTACGACTTTGGATTTGTATAACGGTATATATATTACAACCTTTAATCAAGATGAGCTCAAACGCAGAAATGTTTCAAAAGATTTGATCGTGTCTTGGTGGGCCCACTTTTGTTTAATTTCATAATAAAATAAACGTAAAATAACGAAAACAACAATACAGTTTTGACAATAAAATTGTAGGTTATGTAAATGTCATCTCCCAAACTTGTCATGGCTGGCTGTCGATGGTCGTAAGTTCGTAACTCTCATGATAAACGTCGAACATTTTCAGTTTTTATTTAGTGCCTAAAAATTATTAGTTATTATGAAACAAAACAGTCTTTATTGTATTAAGGGGTTCATTTCCCATGTTTTGTAAAGCGTACATGATGTTATGGCCGGAGTCCCATACAAAAATGAAAAGTCTCCTTTCAAAAAAATTCAAGAATAAAATTAATTGCCGGTCAAGAAAAGCTTAAAACAGCATGAATATGTTTCAAATGAAAGAGGTATATTACAAAAGTTTTAATGCAGGTATATAATACTGCAATAGGTACTAATTAAACAAACAATATCAAAACACAGTCTAATGAAAACAGCAAACACCTAAAGTTATATAACCATCAGTTCTGTTGTGATTTACATGAAAATTATTACAATTGGTATATTCAGGCCAGTGCCGTCCGTGACGAAACTTTATTCGTGACGTTGTTGGAATAATTCTGTGTTGTCTTAGTCATAATACTGTTAATTATAAACAATGGTAAAGCAAGGCTGTACTGGAAGATAGGTGAAGCTATTGCTATAGAATGTTAACTTTGCAATTAATAAACCGACCGACCATTTTGTCAATTTAAAAGTAAAGTCAGTGAGACATAACAGCGAGAAATTCACACATATCATTCAGATATTTCAGATTTCGTAAAAAAAACACCAATTTATAAACAGTAATTTTGTAAGTCATCTATTCAGTCATCTTTCATCAGGGTTGCTCTTTAAAAAACACAATAAGCTACGTATTCAATTTTGTTTATTATAACTGTTTTTATGAGCAAAAATATATTTGAAAATGCCAGAAAGTTTCACGCTAAAATAAACAATAAATATTGTATAAGAATTATAATAATCTCAATAAATTTAATTTAATTAAGAATTATTAATGTTCTAAATGCTATTTATTTGATGTAATATTAATATTTAATTATTTTTATCCTTACTAATGTTGCTGTGCCCTTACAGGGTCCATAACTGTATCTTAGGTTTAAGCCTATTTGTAACAACTAAATTCACATTATGGTATGCAAATAAATGAAATGAAAGTCTTTAAATCAGTTAAAATTATGATTTCAATTGCTCGAAAGCTAAATGAAAAACATCAGCTTTCGGGAACGCGAAAGTGAAATAGAAAAGCCACGCAATAAGTATAACCAAACCTAAGCTATGGAATTTATAACGAAGAGCTATTTGTTCAAACATTAATAATGAATCCGATAACTTCAATGATGGCCGGCTATTACGGACGAATCGGATATTATTCCAGTTTTATGTTGAGGCTATTTTAAATTTAGGGGACCCTGAAAATTTACCGCGAGATATTTCGTTTTAAATTTGTGGGATTTTTAATAAAGTCACTCGACTGACTGGTATAAGGTGTTTGTTGCTCACACCTTGTTTGCTCCGACATGAACGCAGGATTTTGTAATATTTTGTAATTATGTGATAAAACTGGTATTTAGTGCACCAGGCGTTACTCGGTATTCCCTCAACAAGTAAGACGAACGATATCGTCTTTCCTCTGAGACAATTTTAGGACACACCTGATGAGGTAAGAGGTCTTATGAAGCTGCGATATCACTTGTAACTAATTACTGTATAAATATCTAGGTATCCTGGTAGTAAGTTCACTAATAAACTCATTTACAATGAAAGTTATAAACGATTTTCTTATTTTTTTATGGATAAAATACTTTTGGATTTCACTTCGTGTTTCAGGGTACCTATCTTTATTCTAGACTTTATCTTCTAGCGACATAGGTACGTTCTCAACCAACAGAGACGGCACTCATAACCATTTTCGGAGACCTATTCCAGGGCCTCTAGTAATAACACTTCAAAACCTAGGCACCAGTGTAATCCACTAGACCAAATGAGTCTATCCAATCTAAAACTTCAAGCAGAGAAAATAAAACTTCCAAAAACCTGATTTACTCGTCAAGTATTTGCTGAAAATGCTGAAATAAACCCCCTTTTATTACCTCACGTTATGGCTGAAATTCATCGTATACGCACTGCTATTTACGGCACCTACTCACTTACGAGTCGGTGAATCACTGTCGGGACGTGTAGCCATCCATATGGAGATTTTATAGTGTCCGCTATATGTAGCTAGGAATGGGTAATGGATGTGGCTACTGTGTTACGGGCTTATTTGAAGTTTTAAGTATTTCCGTGTTGTTTTGTGCAAAAATAATCCCCCTTTTTCCATGGGCTTTGCATACAGTTTAAGTGAATCGATACATAAAGGAAACATTTATGCCTACGCCAATAATTAATGGGCTACAAATTATCACTTTTTAGCCTTTGAGTCTAAGTATTCTAAAGCTTAGTCTAAATCAGAAAATAAGGCATTCCATGCAGCCTAAAGTGCTAAAAGTCCAATCATCACAGACATCACAGTCCAAAAATAAAAGAACATCACCCTGTGCCGACAACGATATCTCCCCAATACATACTGCGGAGCAAATATGGCTATTGATAAATATATAAATAGGTATATATATATATTCTTTATTTCGGACAACAAGTACTCACAATCTATATAGTATTAGGAACAATGACTTAAAAACTATGTTAGCAAACATTTACAAACTAAAAACAACTAAAAATAACGTGGCCCAACGCACGTTGGCACGTGTGTCCGTACCCAGTACCTTATAATGGGACTGTCCACTTTATCTAATAAAGTTTTTAGGATGCTGGTGGAGCTTCCGCGCAACCTACCCATTATTGACGCTGTTCTCTTCCTCATAATATCATGAAAATCGTCAACACGGACTTCTGCGAAAATCTGCGAAGCACTGCAGAAGCGCGGAAATCCCATCAACATCCTAAATCCATTATCAGATTGTATGGAAGCTGTATGTGATGGACGAAGTATCCACTGTCCAAATCTGCGCAACGAACTTCAGCGAGGATTACATAGCTGCTGCCAAACTATTGTTGTTCAGTGTGCTAAACAAGCGCGACCAGATGGTGATTTAGTGAGTTGCGCAACAGTGTGCAGGTAACTAGGTCGCCTGTCGATGCGTCTAACGTAAGCATGTGCCGAAGAGCCGGCCTCGATGTATCGCCGACAAATTCCGCGTCAGCAGTTTCGTTGCCAGGGCATCCGTCGTTTGCTGAGCTTGCAGAGCGCCCCGCCCGCCTGCTCCGCAGCCCCGCGCCCGTCATCGCGGCTCCTCCACGCAGCGCCGCCCGAGCCCCTCGACCCGTCCCGCTGGCAGTGTCTGCAGCCCAGGTGAAGCCCTTACAAAATGATTTGGCTACCATCACCGCAAGTGCACCGGGCGCTCCAAATAAGAAGCTTATGCCAGAAAAGGCGCCGTATAGGCCTGAAGATGAGGGTTTCGTGTCGGTGCAAAGGAGGAAGCGCCGATTGCGAGCGAACAAGAACCGCTGCGGCAAAGCTGCCTGAAGTCAGCTTGCGAGCTGCTAAGCCGAACACACCGGTGTACATCTCCCGCCTACACTACTCCACTAAGTCGGAAGTCATTGTAGAGTACGTGCGCCAGAAGACGAGTACAAGCCGAGGGTGCAGTGAGGCGTTCATGGTGCGCGTACCTAATTATAATCTGCCCGTCGTCATGGAAGAAGACTTTTGGCCGCAGGACGTGGTGTTCCGTCGCTTCCGCGGACAAGTACCACAGGACAGCTCAAGGACAAGCTAGTGAAGTGCTACTAACATAGTTTTAAGCTATTAATAACACAAGATTTGTTTTATATAAGTAATTTATTTATGTTAGTTTGTAAGGTATATATGTCTATGGACCATTGTAGCCTGAAATAAATGTTTTGTTTATGCGCAAGACGTTGTAGGCTCTCTGCCAGTTTGTGGGTGAAGTATACTTCACCCAAAAACTGCACGTGATTGGCAGTATGCCTTGAAAAGCGTGACTTTAACATCCCCACAATACGCGCAAACCTGTCGGTTACCATATTACATCGACCTGCCAACGCCCTCCGCTCCCTCTCTATATTAACATAGTCAGATAAGTCCTACGTGACAACATGCCGATTTTTTAACAGTGTGACTCTCTGTAGTGGCTTTATCATTAAACACGATATTTATTTCTGTAAATTGGTTAAAAAAAGACTTTTATACGTCAAAATTAAATTAGGTATGTTTAAAACTAAACGAGTTTAGTGTTCCTTAAGAAGAACTCTAAGAAGAAATACCGAAACAAACTCAGGAGTTCACAGTCTCTTTTAAAGTCCAGATATATCTTGTATTATATCTTGGTCTGGCCATATGAGGTCCATGCAAGTTAATGTCTGAGATGGTCTTTTAACAGTCAGTGCACGCAATTGTCAGTAATCGTGTAGCTCAACTCAGAACTCAAGGAGCTCAAAAATACCAAATAAAGGACTTTAGGATAGGCCTCATAAAGTTCTCAAACTGCCGGATTGTCATTAAAAGTAGCTGGGAAAAAAATGTCCCACTTAGTTCTCACACTCACAATAATTAAAATAATAATAATATTTTACTACACAAAGTAAATATAAATCATAATAATCAATAAAAACAAACAACAAACATATAATATTATTTTTGTATATAAAAACCATCAACAGAAAAAATATAAACATATATTGTATATAAAAATGGAGCAGCTCAATCCCAAGCCTTTTTGTCAATGTAATCTTTAACAGCTACTGAAAAACGTGCAATGAAGTACATACGCTATAAAAATATTCCTGCAAGTTTATCAACAGTCGACAGTCGTCCGTAATTCAACTGAAAGACGTACTAAAACCTTACAAATATCTATTTTATAAGGTGACCGTCGTAAAGCTGGAGGATTGGAAGGAATTGCGCTGCGTCAAGTCTCCCTTTTTATCGTCAAAGAGAACGATCAATCATGCGCCGAAGACAGTTGTAATGTATTTGCATTTTGTCGCTGATGTTCACACAGCCTTATTTTAAAGATGAGGATTATCCACGGAATCCGAATGAGGATTGGAACGAAAAAATAAAAATGGGAAATGTATTTGAGGCCGTATAAAACGGAGGCCTGCTTTTGTGGGTTTCAAATTACAGGGGAATAAAAAAGGCACGCGCTGTTATTTTATAAAGATAATGGTGCAGTAATAAAGCGTGTTTTTTTGGACACGTAATGTAAAAGCCGAAATATTAAACCGTTTTCTGCATAATCGGCAGACACAAGATAGATTGTCACTTTATTTATTTCAAATAAAAATTATAGATTCTCCGGTACTCACCTCGGCTCGGTTCGCTTTTGCTCGTTTGAAAAAAAATATATGCACCGAGTTCTTTATGCTTATCATTAATACAGGAAAGGTATAGGTACAACTCTGCCCTAACCTTCGGGGAAACCAGGCTTTTTGTTATGTTATTATTAGAGAATACTCGCATAAAAACATACCGAATACTTAAAAATAAAAGAACCTTTCACTACATATACAACACACATGTTCTTTTAAATTGTGTCCAGCCAATCAGTCTGCCGGATAAAACAGATCCCTGGACATTGCTATAAATTAACCGCTCCGTTTTCACAACTGAGTAATTTTTCAAGCCAAGCCGGGTGTAATTTTATTTATAATTAAAAAGGTACTTTTTGCCTTAATCGGACATTCAATGCGCATTTAATTTAAGGCGACCCAATGTTTTGAGTATAAACGCTATTTGTTTTTGATAGCAATTGATTTCAGCTTTTTTTTAAACATGTTTGTTTTAGACTCGCACCGTCTATCATGAAATAATGATCATTGATAACTCTACAAAGGTGACTGATGAAATAAAGATACAGGTTTTTTTATCTTGCCTAATTATGATAATCTATGCTAATACTTAACAATACTACATCTCATTTTTCTTTATTATGATGAATAAATTGTTAATTCGATTAGATTCTCCCCGTCAAACAAAATTAGGGACAATTAGTTTATTCCAGACTAAATAATTAATTTAGTTATTGGTGGGAATAATTGATTTCCAATGACATGGTTTTCCACTTTAAGAGCGCGTCTTCACTCTGAGAAACTGTCGATTTCAAGGTTACACCAGTTCAAGGTCAAACTGAGAACTAAAATTATATATGTAAATAATAATTAATTATATAGTAATTACTTAGGTAGTAGCAGTAGTAGTTTTATGTAAATACTTACACTTAACTGTGCCTTTGGTACGAATATACGTTATGCTACTCCGCAACGTAAGGTGTACGGTCTCATTGCCGTACATTTTTCTGCTTACTCTGTAACCTACTTTATGTTAACGATGCGCGTCATAATTTAGCGTAATAAAATAACATGACTAACGAATTTAAATATAGTGAACTTATAACTGTGTAGCTATCAACATCCGAGAGAAATAATCGCCTTCCATCTAGTACTGTTACTTACTCTTAACTTAAATAAACTTAACTACTTAGTGCATCTTAGTGGAACGTGTTTCTCTATTCTACCTGAACTTACAAACCTCCACGACAAATCAGTTTACGGAATTAACTACTACAACCCGTACATAAGGTATTGTTATGTGCTTCAAACCATTTGCTATGCCCATAAAATTTTCCAACATCATGGCTATATTTGTTTTTTACACGTTTGTCGATACGATAATGATGACAATTCTATTTCGCTTGACGTACCTATATATGTATTATCTACATGACCATATTTAAATTAATTGAACGTCACAAGTAAACAACAGAAAAACCTGATATAGCTTTAAAGAATCGGTCGCTGGCAACGAAAATTTTAACCAAAACATAAAACAAGAGAAGAGTGGGTAAAATCCTACATAATAAATTAGTGACGTAAACAAAAGATATATCATGACGTCATCATTTCAAATTAAAGTAATTTCCAAAATGAGTCTACGGTTTCCTTCAAAAGATGCATGTATTTTGTCGTTCATTTGTCACTTATAACTCATTTTTAATGTGTTTTTGGAGGGTGAGTGAGTTGGCACTTTTCATTGCCAAGTAAAGATAACATCATTATTTTGACAACCTTCTGAGGCAATTCAATGACCAGTAACACTTGTATGGTTTGATAATTTAGTTGCTGTTTAATGTTATTATTTATAACGGTTTTTCGATAAGATTGTGGTTATTTTCAAGTTTCAAGAATCCATTGCGAACGTGACTTTTGAACTAAATTGTGGCATAATTTAAGTTTAGAGCATCGTTATTTTAATGACGCAGATGTTATTTTTAGAGACACAACGTTAGATAAAGGTGCTGCGATTCGGTTCGGCAGCATTTTTTTAAATGTATTTATCTTCGAATGTGACATTGTGAATGTCTATCATATATTATCTCTGACCCTAGTGTAACCCGGTAAAAATAGTTTACATGTTGTATCTTTTGTAACAAGATGTTGTTGGTTTCAGTATTGTATTTTACTACTTACCACCATGCTAAAGTAAATTTATTAAGGTATAAGCTGTATGGGAAAGATTCAATTAAACAAGTACCTTCTTACACAATACAAAGTATATGGTAATACACAGAAAATTAAAGTACAGAACTATATTTGTGGTGAGCCACTAACCAAACCCTTCCCACATACTTAGGTGTTCACTCCGGTCAACACTAGGTCTCCGTTCTTAGTTGTATTGGGGTACACACCCGCAATGAGACTAAAACAATAACTCAGAGTCGCTTTATTGAGTACGTGAGATGAACTGCTTTATAACTTCTAGCTCAATCGAATAAGTATAGACCTATTAGGGTTGCGCGCATATAAGGAAAATATCGCTTATGTAATGCTTCCTGAGACAGAATCATTTATAACAACTGGTCTTACTACCTAGTTCTTAAAAAAGGCCTAACCCTCTCATAGGTTAACTTTTGACAATTCAGTAGAAAATCAGTGTTCTCTCAGTATATTCCTTTTCCAATTTACGGAATCAAGACCCTTGGCGTGAAACACAGGATAATGCCTGTGTCCACACGTATAACGTGGCCTACGGGCTTAGACAGTGACTCTATTGTTACCTGGAGTGGCGAGCTACCCTCATTTACCATCAAACGGTTCAGTAAAGCCTTCTTCAATAACACATGGCCACACCTCAAGGGTTAACCTCTAAATTGCCCGCACCCGGATCAATTCCATATCAATCTGACCACGGGGCTACACCAAGGCACCACGTCTATCCTCGCATTAGAGGTATTAAAAAAGAGCTAGCATAATCAGCCAGACCTGAAACAACATCCTCGTGTCAAAACTCACAACTATGACCAAGGTTATAGTTTTATTAGTTCAATAGTCACAAGGATCAGGTTTATTGGACTTATAGAAAACCCATCGGATTATTTGGACATAGTCTGGTCATCCCAGAACTGGTCCCTCTCCCAAAGCATGTTCTTCGTGGTCACGCCATTAGGGGAAAAAAACCTTTTACTTATTTTGACAGGACCCTCAATCGATGTCCTTGGACTTCCTCTTCCACAGACTAAATAGAATTCGCATTTAGTAGTCATTTCGAATTTAGACATTGTTTATTAATAGAACGTGGGAAATTATGTCGATATGTTTATTTATTTCAAATAATTAATAAACATGTAATTAGTTAGCATGACACAATTTCACAAAAACCATCATCCTACGAGCTTGAGCAGACCCACGAAAGGTGTCGCTACTAGTTGCTTTAATGATTGATTTTTGCAACGTCACACTAGGTAGCCAGAAGAACAGAACTCATCATAAATTGTCAAAACAGGACTGATTGTATACATACTCGATTGTCTAGATTTGTATCTAAATTGTTTGTCTACTCAAACCCAACACCTACTTATAGAATAATAAACCAGGAACACTCGAACAATTTTAGAGTTATAATGACGCGGACGTCAGAAATAAATAAATACTTACTATTATTAGGGAAGATAGTCACAGATAATATATGCTGGTATTTATACCCATAAATAAACAAAGATACAAATCGAAGGCTTGTACCCAGGGGCGTCATTAGGATTCTGAGTATTGACGGTTGTATCTACATAATATGATGAGGGAAAATAGGTTATTAGATGATACATTGTTCATTATTCCTATAATGTAACTAATACGCGGTCCATCTTTTGTTGAATACAGCAGGGAATATTATTTATTTTCTGAAAACTAAGATATTCCAACGTAACGTAAAGATAAATCCAACATAACATAACGACGGTATAGGCAGAGGTGTACATATAGCACGCACACATTCGGCCAGTTATATCTAAGTCCCATGTTTATTGAGAAACATTAATCGTAGGTACGTATAGCACTTTAGCAAAATGAAAGGATGTTGAAACACACATTACATTATTTATCTATCCCCCAAACCCCCAATTTCATTACGAGTAAGCCTCCAACACCTTAAGCCCCATAATTCTTTTCTGTTCGGCCCCCATAACTTTCCATCAGTCTTCTCCAGAATATCCATAATTTCCTCAAGACGACAGGTAGACTGGTCACGTAGGGCTGCAATCCGTCACGAATCTCATTGGTGAGGGAAGGACTTAGTAGGTATTAGGAGATATGAGATCGCTTGTAGATATATTTTTAAGGGAGAGATAAGTTTTGAAAGACTTCGGTAAGTAAGTTATGGTTCTTTGGACTACAGTTGATGAAGTTACAAGCATTGGCTTCATTTGTACTGATATAGGTGGCACCTCGTCATGCGCTATATGCATCGGAACCGTAATACAAGTTAGAAAGTAATTTAACAAGAAACTCATGCGATGATAAGAATTTGTGTTTTGTCACAGTTTAAATTTTCGTAAAAATCGAGCTCTGGGTTCTAAACACTATTCGTTTTTCCTTATAGTTTATGTTTCGATCCTACATTTTCATCACAAAAACTTCCCCTATGTGTATTAAACTTATTTACCATAAGAATCAAGATTGATTGATGGCAACGAAAAACTGCATTCCCAACACTGGTAGAGAATACAGTTTTTTGTTGGTATTCGCCATTGGTTAGCCTATTGTGTACAGTAGACCCACATTTTGTCACTAATCTTCACATAATGCACACATAACATAGATTGGTTGAATACATTTTCAAATTAAATACCCAGTCTCTTTCTTTAATAACTAACAAATACTACGGACGGAAGTTTTCAATTCTCTTTCCCATCGCAATAAACCGAATACAAACGTACGAACATAAAACCACCAATATTCTGCACTAGGTACAGTAGATTCCTCAGTGCAGGTGCAGATCACGTTGGATCACAATCCGTCACGCACTCACAGCTACGTGATGGAGGGCACTACGCCAAGTAAGCATTGTGAGCGAAGGGGCCATGGGGGCCTGAAACTTTGGGGGCCGTGGAATATTGGGCTTCAATTTACGAAGTGATAAAGTTATGGAATACAAGTACGGTGTTAGTGTGGAGCGTGTCTGTGAATATTTCGGAATTTTGTATTTGATTCGTCGTTTATGAATGAAATAATGTAGTTTTTTCAATATCTTCTACCATTACTTATAACAAAAAACAAACAATATTATACACCTTGGTTTTATTTTAAAGCAAGGAACTTCTGAACATTATCTTTAGAAGTTACTAAACAATTTTTAAACGAAAGCATTTTTTTTATCAGCAACTGAACAGATAAGACTTTCCGATAAGTAAACTCCTCATTTTACTAACAACTACGTTCGCTTTCAGTATAAAAACTGTGAACTTTATTAATAGCCTACCAGAGCAGAAGCCTCAGTAAACTAAGCGACCAGACAGCAAACAACGAAGGACTAATTTACGTTTTTTCTTCAAAACTCGTTTCCCCAAAGACTTCATTATGAAACTTGTTAAAAAGTGTAGAAAAAAATCTTATAATTACAATATCAAAGTGATCGTCATGAATTAATCTTCATGAAAGTCTCACGACTTTTTACCGTCTTAGTTGGCTACTTTTGAGCCTTCAGAGCCTTTGAAGTCTACAACTTCCGAAACGGAAGCACGATTTTTCCACCGGGGATTCACCCAGTACACGATACTTTGGGCTGGCAGAGAACGTAAATGGTCTTGACCCTGGAGTAATTATTAAGAGGCTGAAAAGGGCCTTTTTGAATTTTGAAGGAATTCCATTTTGAGAGGCCTTATTATTTATTTTATACCTATAATGCAAAAAGAAATGTAATTAATTTAGGCAGTTTAAAATGTTTATGATGATAAAAGGAAACTACCTATTTTCTATAAATAATAGATTAATTAAATATCATAACTTAATGGACACTTTACAATATACCTTTTGTTAGATGAATGACAAAAATAAATAAAACCTCAATTCAAGGTGATTTTCATCAATTTGTTGTTTAAATAAATGAGAAGAATTGGAAATGAAAGTTTAATCAGCTTTTTGCAATATTGCCGTCAACCAGAATGAAAACCGTTATCTTTTATAAAGCTTTGTAAAATGATGTTTCAGTTCGTATAAAATGAGCCTTTCATTGCCATTCGTCGACAACGCTACAGCAAATTTTGACTGAAGTAACTTTTCATAACCAATATTTGATAAACGTTTGGGTGGTTGTTTTTAGCACAAAGTTACCGAAAGGCATTTCAAGACGTAGGTATCCGTAATGCTAAAGTGATGTAAATAATCAAAACCTACAATTTAATTTGGGGATCTTAAAATTTCTGCCGTACTACTTATCTTTCAAGCTTCCAAGACAGCTTTAGTTTATATCCAATAAACAAATCTTATGTTTCTTCTTTCCCAATACGTGAAGATAGACAGTATTTACGATTCCATTTTGATATATAACGCAATAAATGTCCAGAACTCATGTATGTACGGCCTAAAGTTTTTGAGTGCTTGGAATTGTTGTGACACCGTCTTGGATGAAAACAGCTTGTTTGTCCCTGAGAGGACTATACAGATTATTGTTTAGTAATGAACCCTGGGTTGGTTCGCCTTTGTCTTAATGCAGGGCAAATTCCTCTCCGAATACCAAGACAGATAGAGCATTAATCACCGTCTCTGGGTGTTGGCGATTACAGGCCGTTCAATTCAGGTTTGCACACAATATTTTTCACGTCGGCAGGATAAAGTGATCTTATTGGTGATGTTCTTAAGATAGGTCGTAGTGCGTAGTACTCGCAACCGGCGTGCGTGCGACCACATGTATGAACGTAATTGAAGTAAAAGAGTACGAATATGTAAGGATCATAGCAGGTGGCGTTCTGCCTGTCCCCATGGGAAAATGGTGTGAGTATAATAATATGTATCTATTTTTCATGAATGTTAAAAATAGGTATACACCGATGAATTATCCCGTTAATTTGTTTCAATTGAGATGGGAGAACATCTTCAGTTGAATGGGTAATCCTGCAGATGTAATTTATTATGTTTTCATTTCCAAACGGGTGACATAATATCTTTGTCTCATTCATCGCATACAAAACTGTCATCATCTTTCTGATTTTAGAGCGTAGACAGAGCTGTCTACGTTGTACAGAGTTGATATGACAGAGGGGCATTAAATTACACTACGTATACTATGACATGTTTAGTATTAATTCGAATCGGTATAAATATAAACAGCACCAAAAATGAGATTTATTTTCTTTCAAACAAATTAAATAGCTTACAAATCAGAGTAAAACGCAACCACCATTTGTAATAAAAGTGCAAGTGTGTGTGTATGCATTGCCGTCTTTATAGCGAAAATATTTGGTTGTATTTGTGAGTTGCGTCAGAGCGGCAAAAACGCATTATAGGTTATACTCAGATTTATCGTTTTAAGGTGCATGACCTATGCGTATAGACATAATCAGCTGTTAGGAAAGATACATCGTGTTCAAATGTGGCAAAAACTTAAAAAATCATTTGCGACTAAACTACTGCTCCTATTTAATTGATTATTGGTGCAGAGCTTGAAAGTTGCATCTAGTATAGGCAGTTTAAAGGAAAGCCCCTCTGTCGTATCAACTCTGTAGACGATGAAATTAAAAAAAAAATACAAATACAGACTATTTCAAAGCCCACATATAAAATTTTCATCAGAATCTCAGTCACGTCTGCTCCCAGTTGGGTCCAGAATGGTGGATTAGTACAGGGCGTCTGAGTCTCAGATGATATTGCGCGAGGCTTACCACAATACTTATTCTTTCTCTAAAGTTGATGCTATCGGGGTTCTTCTACGTGTCGAGGTGGTGTCTGCATCTTAAGCAGTTGAAATAAAGATAGTTATATTTCTGCTGAGTTGTATCGTGGTCTGAGTTTCATTATTATTTTTGTCTACGTTTGATTTCTTTAGTTGAGAGCTTTTTCTTCAGTCTTCTAACGACATGTGAGATTTTTTTATTAAATGTTAAAATAAGTAAAACCACTTAACCTCTAAATATTCAAGAAGAATATCATCAACTAAGGTGAAAATTCAGATATTTCTATTTACATAACGGGTTCATTCATATCAAATGATCGTATGAATAAAATAATAAACTGTCGAAACGCAATCTACATTCATATTTGTATAAAAATAATAAAATCTACGTCTTTGTTTTATATCATTAATATAATACTTTATTATAATGTTATAATTGAGTTTCATTTACATTGCATTATATTTTGATTTCGTTTGACCTAAAGGTTACGTCCATTTGACCTTACCATTAAAATTCATGAAATGTAGGTACGCAATCTATACGAGATCTTATTTGAAGGTGATTTCAGATGTTAAAATTGATCCTCCTATGTAATAAAAATAAATGATTTATTGTTATTTGTTTATTAATACTGTGCTTAAGCTTGAACAATATTTTTTTACTGGCAATTTATTTAAATCTGTCTGGCTTGTACTATAGAAATATTGGATTACATGAATCTTCACTGTCAGGTTTCATTTTCGTTATTAACTTGAAGAGTTTCACTAAAAATGTTTTAATCTTGATGAGTGCTAATTATTTTTAAAACGAAAAGTAATTAAACTGTGTAGGCATACCTAATAATAAACCTAATAATAAATCAAAGCATTCTGACGAATAATAATGTAGGTACTTGTCTTTTTTATTATATCTATGGTACTTGTTTATGAGGAATGCCTGTCGTTAATCATGGTCACATTGTCATTATTGTACAAACAACATAGATAGACGGTAACTTTTTACGTAGAACATTTTAATAATACTAACCTATACTAATCTGAGAACCATGATCGTTAATATTACCAATGTTTGTATCATAATGATGTTTAAATATCCGTGAACGTTGTATATTTAAAATAATAATTTCCTTCAATAAATTATGCGTAGCCCTATACCAGTTTAATTGCCCCCTTACTTACAGACACTGACGTTAATCATTAGATACTTAACTTGAAGCTACGTTTACAAATAAGGGAGTCATTAGCAGGAGTGATATCTGTGAAGGAGGTCGTCCGGGGAAAGACTACCATTTTATTGAATACAATACTCATTTCAGAAACGAAGCAGCGTTGCTGTGCTGCGGTTTGTATGGTGTACCTATGTAATTATAGTCACATCAGACATGTTATCAAACTTAAACATAAACCAGGCCCTTTTGAATTGGAG
Organism: Brachylomia viminalis; assembly: GCA_937001585.2. Classification (NCBI taxonomy): domain Eukaryota; kingdom Metazoa; phylum Arthropoda; class Insecta; order Lepidoptera; family Noctuidae; genus Brachylomia; species Brachylomia viminalis. The sequence goes on along the minus strand of OW443302.2, from coordinate 1,858,769 downwards.
TCAGTCAGTAATATGAAGCTGGTCTCTGGAATGTAGTTTTTGAAAGGGTTACCTAAATACAAGGAATGTGTTACGCAAAGTGCTAGTAATTTATGCGATGAATTATACGCCGAAGTCTCTTCCATTTTGATAATCAGTTTATTTATCGTGCACTTGTAACTTCAAATAAAGTATCTCAAATCAACTGGCTCGTTAGTTTTGAATGGTTTAGTCGTGAAGAAAATACAAAAAACAAATCGCATGCGCGCTCAAACGCTGCTTCGAAGTTCTGATTTATATCTATTTTCTGCTCCATTAATTTCACATCCGAAGCGAAGAGAACTAAACGCCATTATTATTTGATGTTTAGTACATCAAATAATAATGTGATTTAGTTCTTATATTGCTTCAACATGATTTATTTTCAAGTCTAAGTATTGAAGTTTAATTGAGAGTGAATTTCTATTGAAAATAAAAGTCTTTATAAAAATAAATAAATAGAACGAAAAGTGTTGAAACGTAAAGTGGCCGGTTCTGAAAGTATTGGGCTGGAAGTTACTTAAGGGGACTATATGAGCTAAACGCAAGTTTTATAATGCCTAAAAGTATATGATCCACTGCAGTAAACAAAATCAGAAAAATATATTATGATATTCTTCAGGATATATGCTAGTTAGATAGTGTGTTGAAAACATAATTTGGTACGATAGAAAAAGTCACGAAGATACCTCTAAAAAATTATTTTAACGATTAAAAAGCAAACTAATATACATGTAATTATTCTGTTTTTTTTTCAGATTGTTGTTCAAACAACATATTGACGTGATAGTGTTTTAATTTTTCAGTCCAATAAATAGATGTTTTTGTAAATAGAGAATTGCTTCATATTTTGGAATAAATTACCAGCTTTGTGTCATCGCGCTTCTCTTTCTTTTCTATGCAGTCCGACAGTGACCGCGCTTTAGCTGTTGTCAGTCCCTTGAGTGATAAACATAATTGTTATTTTGTATCGAAAAAAAATTGTATCTTACAAGCTTTTGACAGTGGCTTCGCCCGCATGGGTGTCGGAAATTATCTCACGGGAACGTCATAACGGAATAAAAAGCATCCTTAGTCCTAACCTAACCTAGGATACTATGAGGACGAAGGATACTATACATATGGACATCCGTCTATGCCTTTTATCTTAATCCGTTCAGCCGTTAGGGCATCAAAAGGTAACAGACAGAGTTACTTTCGTATTTATAAAATAAGGCACTGCCCGCAACTTCGTCTGCGTGGACTTCAGAATTGGGTCCAGAGAGAAATTAAAAATAGGTGCGTAATTCATGTGTCTTGTCTATGCCTCCAAAGATATAGCTGAGGTACAAAGGTCAATTCAAGGTGGTTTTGAAAATATTAGCAAATGGGCACACGACAATGGAATTATATTAAATCTCTCAAAAACACTCGCATTCGTGTATGCATATACACTCGCCATATAATCGAAATGCTAAATCTGTAAATAATGAATAATATATAATATAATAAAAACACAGTGATAGGACATACAGACGAATGTTTGCATATAAATAAATTTAATTGTAAATGTGCAAAATTGGAGTACCTACGTACATAAATTAAAATGTTTAGGTCTAACAATAGATAAAAACTTTAATTGGAGATTACATGTAAATGACATTTGCAATAGGCTAAGATCGGTGCTAAGTAAGTTTTATCACTCAATAAATGTAATGAACAAACAGACGTTAAGAATGGTGTATTTTGCACTTGCCGATTCGCTGATAAGCTATGGACTCCTAGTGTACGGGCGAACCTTTATAACATATTTAAGAGATATTAAAGACATACTCGTACAAATAAGACAGATAAAGTTTCTGGTTAGTGAAAATGTTAAGGATAAGTGCAACAAAGAGTATGATAAGCTATTTCCCATTTGTAAAATAATACCCATAGATAAAAAAGTAGATTATTTGGTAGGTCTGGAACATTATTATAATGATGAATATAAAGTTAATTTAAAAAATAAATACAACACATGTAGGGTTAGAGAGAACAAACTGGTTCAACCACAGATAACAAATTATTATGGTAAGAGAACATCTAAGTATGTGTTACCTAAAGTGTTTAATTAACAAAAAATATTTAATCGGAGGAAAAGTAAAAATTAGCAAGCAAGTACTTAAGACAAAATAAAAAAAAAACAATAAACTGGATAGCAAACAGAACTAAATATGTACATTATAAAAGATAAACCATAACAGTATAATATACAAAGTGGAACAGAACAAACGCAAGTCCTGAAAGTAGTTTGCTCATAATTGACTACTGAATGCATTTTAGTTAGTTAGTTTTATTATTTTATTGGTATTTTTTTTTCAAAAGTTATGTATTTTGCAATATTGACCGTCAATTGAGCCAAAGAAAATTAAATCTTATTGCAAGGTAATAAGACTTCATTTTAAATGCATAAAGTAATGCTAGGATCAACACGCTTTTCATAATAATAATAGTTAACATAAAAAATATGTTTGCATTGTATAATGCTTTTAACTCAATACTCTAATTGGGGTACAGTATGAGGTCTTGCGTTAATTATGTTACACGTTGTATAAGTAGTTGTACGTAAGGCGGTGCATTGTTATGTAAAACTCACATGGTCAACATGTTGCTCCTGGCTTTTCCCATCATGACCTTATTTTTCTGTCCTATGTCCTTAAACCCCCTAAACCTAAACCCACATTCCAGTACAGGCGTGCCTTTGCACGTATGAATAGCGAGAGGCTTCAACGAGATGCATCCAATATTGACTGGTCACCCCTGGGAGCAGCTGTTTCAATTGACGAAAAAGTTAGTTTTTTCAACGATGTTGTGGTCAAGCTATACGACACCCATGCTCCTGTCAAGAAAATAAAGTTGAAGCGTCCACCTGCACCTTGGATGAACAGGGGAGTTCGGATGGCAATGCGACGGAGGGACCGCGCGTTTCGGAAATTTAAAAGGGATCGCTCGGAGGACAATTGGAATCTTTTTAAGGCTGCCAGGAATCGGTGTAACCAGATGATACGCAACGCTAAACGCCGCCACATTCTAAGTAATATCACTTCTTCTTCTCCTGCCGATATTTGGAAGTTCCTTGGAACTTTAGGCATCGGCAAATCGCGACATTCAGACCTTCCTAACACAATTGGTTTAGACGATCTAAATCGCCATTTCTCCACTGTTCCAAATCTAGATAGTCTAACCAAATGTCAAACACTCGACTACCTTGCTGGTCTGATGCGTCCTAGTATCGACCCCTTTGTCTTCACCCCAGTCGACCCGGCAGAGATCAAAAAGATTATCCTGTCCATTAAATCCAAGGCCGTGGGCTGCGATAATATTAGCCGCCATAATGATCGTGACGGCTCTTGATCAACTACTCCCTGCAATCTCCCACATCATAAACTTTTCCCTTTACACCGGTGTTTTCCCTTCTCTGTGGCGTAAAGCCCTTGTTCGGCCCCTGCCTAAAATATCCAATCCCTCTCTTCCTAGTCACTTTCGCCCAATTTCCATCCTTCCTTTTCTATCTAAGGTGCTCGAGGCCAGCGTTCACAAACAATTCTCCCACTTTATTCACCGCAACTCTCTCATCAGTCCATTTCAATCCGGTTTCAGGCCCGGGCACAGTACCGTTACAGCTCTCCTTAAAGTGACCGACGATATAAGGCGGGGAATGGAAGACACTAAAGTTACAGTCTTAGTGTTAATTGACTTTTCCAATGCTTTTAATACCGTCAGTCACGAAGTCCTTTTATCCATCCTTTCCTATCTTATGGTCTCTCCGGATGTACTGAAGTGGTTTTCCTCTTATCTTCGGGGACGTCAGCAGTCTGTTTATGCTGGAGACTTTTCGTCAAATTGGTGTGATCTTGCAGCTGGCGTTCCTCAAGGCGGTATATTATCTCCTCTTTTATTCTCCATTTTTATTAACCTCATCACCACCGAACTTCAGACTGCGTATCATCTTTATGCTGACGATTTGCAGCTTTACTGCCGGGCAAGTGTTGGCAACATATCCGATGCGATTGAGGAGCTAAACCGGGATTTAGATGTCGTAAAAAACTGGTCTGATCAATTTGGGGTGGCGGTTAATCCCGCAAAGTGTCAGGCTATCATTGTGGGGAGCCCCTACAGCATGAGGAAACTGAACGGCTTAACTGTGCCACCTGTAATCTTCGACAACTCAGTCATCCCGTTTAGCTCTGATGTTAAGAATCTTGGTCTGCATGTCGATACTTGTCTAGACTGGCGAAAGCAGGTCACGACTGTAAGTCAAAAAGTCACCGGAACGTTGCGGTCGCTCTATCGGTTGAAAAACCTTCTCCCATCACACATAAAAGCAATGCTTGTACAGGCCCTTATATTTCCTATAATTGACTATGGTGATGTGTGTTACTATGACCTGAATGCAGATCTCCTCAATAAACTTGACCGCCTTCTCAATAACTGCATTCGATTCGTGTTCAATCTTCGTAAGTATGACCATGTATCTGCACACCGACTGCTTTTAAAATGGTTACCCATTCGTCAGCGCAGAGAGTTGAGGGCTCTGTCTACGTTGTTCTCTATTCTGGACAAACCCACTTCCCCTTCTTACCTGACTTCCCAAATACAATATTTATGCACTGCCCATAGTAAAAATCTTCGTTCCACCAACAATCGTCTTCTACGATGTCCTTCTCACCGTTCTGGTTTCATTCATTCTTCTTTCTTTGTCCAGGCGGTTTTTCTTTGGAATGCGCTCCCTCTGAAAATCAGGACAGCAACCAGTCGGTTATCTTTTAAAGTGAAGGCACGTGAACATATCCGTCAGAAGTTGGCTGAAACATCCCAGCGCTGAGTTGCTGGATTTGTTTTCTCCTCTACCGATCGTTATTTCTCCTGACCAAGGTTTTTTTTGTTTATATGTATGTATCTATGTATCTATATAGTAGTATTTATTCTTGTATTTTATAGTCATTTCCGAGCTATCTATCCCGTATGTTGCACCTGCCATGGTATATCTCTGCATCACCCTAAGGTTGACTGGTAGAAAATGCCTCTGGCATTAAGTCCGCCTTTGTACAGTATTATTTTTTTACTTGTGCATAAAGTTTTAATAAATAAATAAATAAAAGAGCGCCTCTCGCCATCAAACGTAAAAGTTTGGCGAGTTTAGAATTAAGGAACACACCTGTATTTAATATCTATCAAAAAAAAAAATATATGTAATTGAAATACAATATTATCTTAGATAGGATAATTATCCTATCTAAGATAATATTGTATTTCAATAGACGACATTGTACGATTTATTACTTTCCGCCAGTAGGTACCTACGTGCACCAGTTTTAGGCACTCGATACTCTTGAGCAACCGACATAAAGTTGACCATGTGAGAAGCAAGGAGTGCCCAAATGACCTTCTGCCACTATCAGCGTTTGACCCTGGGGCTTATTAATGGTCATGGCCACCCGGCTGGTCCAGGGATACCGTACGGTCTCCGGTGAGGCGGCGAGCCTCCTTGCCGGATTACCGCCATGGGATCTGGAGGCAAAAGTCCTCGCGCACATTTGGGAGTGGCGCGAAGAGGCGAAACGACGGGGCATAGCTCCGCTGCCGCGAGAAATCACAGTACAGCGGACAGAGCTCCGGCGGGATCTCAGGGCGGCATGGAGAGTGCGATTGTCGCAACCCAGCGCTGGGACGCCACAATTGCGGCGATAAGTCCCCTCTTTGAGAAGTGGCTAGAGAGGCGCCATGGCGTCCTCACCTTCTGCCTGACGCAGGTCCTTACCGGACACGGTTGTTTCGGGAGGTTCCTATTCCGGACAAGGCGGGAGGAAACGCCCGGGTGTCACCATTGTGTGGATCGCCCGAAGGACACGGTGGAGCATACGGTGGAGGTCTGGCCGGCTTTGGCGGAGCACCGCCGTGTCCTCGTGGAGGCGATTGGCGGTGGCGATCTCTCGCGTCCGGCCCTGGTCCAGTCCATGGTACGGAGCGAGAGGGCTTGGGAAGCCGTCACCTCCTTCTGCGAAGCAGTAATGTTCGTGAAGGAGGAGGCGGAACGCGTGAGGGAGAGGCAAAATTCGCGCCCTCACGCCCCTAGCCGCCGCAGAAGACGCCCTGGGCGTCGGGAATCGCAGACCGATTCCCGGCCACCGTAGCGAACCTTGCGAACGGCGAGCAATGTGCAGCTCGCCGTTCGATAAGGACCAGGCCCGGGTCGACGGCGCGTTGTGTTCCACGCGCGCCTCAAAGAGATGTCAGCACCAATGACGGGGTCCGCTAGGGCCGATGCCTGCTAGGGTTGCGGGAAAGTCCGAGAGGGATACCGTGGCCCCTGGCACAGGCAACTGAAGGAACACGGGTGGGTTTTAGTCAGTAAGAGTCTGACACGCCCTCCCACTCTACCCAGAGCGGGAGAAGTTATTGGACGATTTACCACCCTCAAAAAAAAAAAAAAAGTGGACATTGCAGCCTCATACATTTAAATGGCAAATTATTTGGGACAATTGGGATTTTGAGAATCAACACGTTCTCTCCTTTAGCTGCTCCGGTAAGAATAGTGGCTTTTATAACATGTAGATGTCAGAAATCATCCCACGGGCACCTACTATTGGGATAAAAAACATCCTATTAAGTTATGAACTCGTCGGCACGGTTGGCGCAGTGGTTAAGCGATTGACTGCTGCGCTGCGTGTCGCGGGTTCGATTTCCGCACGGAACAAATATTTGTATGACCTGCAAGTAGTTGTTCCGGATCTGGCTGTTTGTGTATGTGAGTTTTAATGTTTGTAAACCCACCCACGGTACAGGAAAAAATGCTAGTGCGGGGCAACGTTTAAAAAAAAACACATAAAAAGGCTATCTATGTGCCTAATTTCATCCAAATCTGTTCAGAAGTTTTTGCGTGAATGAGTAACAAATACCTAAACATACAAACTATCACATTTATAATATTAAGTAGGATTCCTCTTACACTTCATTATTATTTCTTTTTGTTATTAATTTATTCGTTGTGGTGATTTGAACGTTATCAACCCAGTTTAATAACGCCCGGTTTTGGATACGAAACTTAACGTACCTGCTAGGTTGGTATCGGACCCAACCGGGTGGAATTATAAAATGGCCGGAAACGTGTATTTTTCAATACCATGTAATTGCGTATATGCTGGTTGGTCTAGCGGTCGCAAGCGTTACAGATGAGCAAGAGGTTTTGGGTTCGATTTCCAGGTTGGGCAAAGTGTTATTAAGTTTTTCCATCAGGAATTTCTCGAAATATGGGGCTCGGTGGATGGCAAAAGGCTCACCCCCTATTCTATGGGACTTAAATATAACCGCCAAAATGTGGGTCTACTATAGATACGTCTCTGCCCAACTGTTAACAACGGGAAAATCAGGCGCGATGACATGTAATGTTATTTTTAAATCTCAGACACCTACAACTAAAAATTATGAAGTATCTTTTTCGTAGGTACAGCTCCTAAACTACAGACCAGATTTCAACAAAAAAAACGGTTTTTGATTAATTGTAAGTAATTCAAAATATCTTAGGATAGCTGGCTATCCGCCATATTGAATTTTCTGTGACGTATCTGGATACGTCACAGGAAATTCAATATGGCGGATTTTCATTTGTTTTAGTTGGATGTACCTACCATGTTAACTCTTGAAATTCGTAATGTAATCAAAATGTAAATCTTAGTTAGTTATTAACGAACAGTAGTTCGTAACACATGTCCCCACACATGTGCCGTACGACTTGTTTACGATGTAAACTTAGTTCTCGCGCTGTTTCGTAAATCATCCCACGTTGCAAAATAATTGTGTTAGCTTCCCTCGGCTTGGATATCCGGGGATCATGTTGTGTCTGCTGTATTTTTGTATCACAGTATTTAATTTAGGTAGGGTTACACTATTGTAGGTAAAGAAAGAAAGAAAAATATTTTATTTGGGACACGTACAGGCAAGAAAAACAGTAAAAAAAATAAAGGAGCATTCAAAACTAACATTAAAAATAAACATGAAAATATAAAATAAAGGACCTGTGCGAGACCAAAAAGGCTCCAATCTCAGCATAATGCTGCTGAAATATTTAAAAAATAAATACTTCAGCGCTGGTATTCTGACAGGTACTGTGTGTTACAACTGGTAAGGAGACATTGACAATATTCTGCAAATACAAGGCAATATAGCTGAATACATGACACTGCACAAAGCCACGTGCTACGACCATACAACTTTACTTACGTGGTATTTTGTTTCATGAATCTATCTACATAGTAAATAATAATAATAATATTAATAAAACCGCAGGGCAGCATGTGGCGAGCTGTTGGGCAGTAGCGACCCCACGGACCCTACCTCCCGGGAGAAGTCTTGTTTATTAAATAATCTCTGGCTTGACTTTATTGGCCGGCTGGAGTGAACAATGACGAGGAACAGAGCTCCCACCTCTTTCTTGCCTTTATTGCCTGGCTTGAGTGGAGGTTCGCAAGAGCAAACGTGCTCGGAGGAAGGAAGTATTCCAGTAAGGTGCTGGTAGGGATCTTGACCGTACTTCCGGGATTGTCCTGATAGCCGTGGAATACCTCTCCACTCCTCAAGAAGTGTTGCCTCCTTGTTGCTACGTCACTATGTGCTAGCGACCGTTTTCGGGGGCCCATTATTGAGTGTGCAAGTCACCCCCTGCCATTTTATCCGTGTATTACACAACATTGATCAGGCAGGGGACATAGTCCTTCCATAGTCCTAGGTAATCAATCCACTATAGCCACCCAAACCCACAGCCCAATATGTTTTGTTCCTATATTTTGCAATAGTCCTGCACCAACCGGGGGTTGTCCTTGGGTACACTTGCATAGTGCATACAGGGATAATCGTCGGTTAGTGCCTCAACACTTAACATTGTCTAAGGGGCCTCTGCAAGTTGGCTTCGGCCCCTCGTACGCCTTCCAAAGGTCCGGGACCCCAGGGTCCCGAGAAATGTCAAGCCATATTAATAATGTATAATAATACAAATGAAATGCTCTTCGTTGGTAAGCGTATTACTTGAGAACAGCTGAACCGAAACGGCTATTTTTGGTTTTAAAATGTTCGTAATAGTCCGAATTAGGTTTTGCTGGAAAGAAAAATTTGAACAGTTCCCAGAAACTGAACGTCCTTTTTTCTATGGGATTTTTGTATTAATTATTGGAATTTGAACAGGACAACGTCTGTTGGGTCAGCTAGTCAAAATAATAAATAGGTTAGAGTAGAATGATGATTTGACCATTACAATGTAATTGTAAGGACTTTAAAAGAGATTTTGATCTACGAGATTTTTTCGATATTCCTTTTCAAAAATTTGTCGGTTAAGAAACACAGAACTCATCTAGTTTTAATGACGAATTGACGTGTGCAAGGGTTATTATTAACCAATTTTCATATTTTAAAAAATACAGATTTCTGAATCTACCGGCTTTGTTTATGAAACTGCCCTATTTGTTAAGTTAAATGCACATATTTTCTTTCCTCAACTGTCAGATATTGTTAAACATAACAGGCGGAGTGATACGTTACGCTGACTGACAGCCAAAACAGCCCTAATGTGGAAAAGCATATTCTGCACAGCTCCGCAAGTTTAGAACAAAAATCCAAAACCAATCGAAGAGTTAAATTTAAATTGATTTATAAAGAAATTTAAGGACTTGCTATTTAATTAATGTTATTATAATTTAAACGACTTTTTGAATGATACTTTGGCATCCTAAATAAATTGTGTGTGTATGACATAATGTTTAACCTGAAATTGTAATTTTAATTCGCAATTATGCAATCAATAATGTTAATACTAACATAATAGTCTCTGTCATGTAATAAATGTATGTACCTCATATTTACACGCCACACTTGGAAGAATGTGATGATACCACTGACAAATAAATGTTTATTATTATGATTTACAAAATAAAACATTATCATTTATCAATGCCGTGTGGAGAAACAAAACAAATCCGCACATTAAAACATATATAAATTCACATTTAAACTGTGATGTTTTTCCTCTATCCTTATTGTAGGAATTCGTTCTGATAAACCAAACAAAAAAAAAAAAGTTTTTCGGTTGACAGCGCTTTTTGAATTATTTATAATACCTAGGTACCTACTATGAATTTTACGCCTAAAACATTTTAAAAATGGATTTTCTTTTTTTTAATACTATTATAAGCTTCAATATAATAACAATTTATTCACCTCCAGCAGAAGCGTAATGTTTTTGAATTAGTATTGTAAGAGACAATTATTGTATTTGATTTTCGTCCTTGTCAAACTTATTGTATCTAACTAGATTTTATCTGACTGGTGTGATCTCCTATAATTGGAAGCGCACACTAATATCTGTCCCTGTTCTTTAAAACATGCATGTAGTTGTAATAGGCTTCATTTTGACGACTTACATAATTTTTTAATTGTCATATATTATGCCTAAAATTACAGTTTTTTTTTCTTTTTTTTTCATAGTGCAGGAAATCATCAAATAACTTCTCCCGCTCTGGACGGAGCGGGAGGGCGAGTCAGACTCTTACTGATTAAAACCCACTCGTGTTCCTTCAGTTGCCTGTGCCACAGTATCGAATAAGTTTTCCCTGGAACTTAAAAAAATACCAGCTTGTTATTGGACCACTGCAGAGCGAAGGCCTCTTTCAAACAGAGAAGGCATGAGCACCACGTTATTGATCCCCTATCTCTCATGCACGAGGTTGTGCGTTCAAGTGCAGGGCAGTGGGGACCAATGCGATTTATCAATTCATTGATGTACTTTCTGATGTTATCTTGGACATTTCTGACATCATTGAAGGAAAACATCGTGAGGAAACCTGAACTTATTGTTAGTTGATATGAGTCTGAAATCGCTAAATAAAATTGTGGTATAAAAGCGCGAGTTTGTTGCGCTACTTCTTCTTCCCAGCTAAAGAACTAGGCAGTGGTGAAGGGCGGGCGTGCCGAGGGACTGTCTTATGTAATTTTTGACGTTCATAAGGTGCTGATTCTTAGCCTAGTTTGAATAAATGACATTTGATTTGAGTTTCATGACACCTGCCACCTACTTCAATCCCATATTTAACCAACAATAACCCCTTCAGAATACCAACGTTCGTCCGACGAATCTTCCACAACAACTACACAAACTCCGATTCCTCTCCACGGTCAGTCAAAGGCTATGAATTAAGTTCATTGCGCCATCACTAACATTGACAAACTAAATGTTTACCTGTGAATTGATGGCCGTTACACTCCTGACGATGGCCGGCGACAAGACGTAACAAGGGTGACCAATATTGGTAGATTGGTTTGGTATTTGATTAGCCACATTGGACCAATCTATTCAATGCAATTCGTAGAATTTTGGTGGCGAGTACATCTCAGCTCGTTTGGTAATGTTAAGAGTATAGGACAAATGATAGGCGGTAAGTATACAAAAGGAATTTATACAGCTGTTATAAGTAGAAATGCGTCCTCCACTAAGACATAGCACAAAATAGATAATCTGTGGACATAATGTAGGTAGGTACTTAAAATACGTATCCTGCCTTTAACCTTTGATATTTAAAACGAATAACTAAAGACTTTTTTTTATATGACACAAGCTTATTCCCGTAGCGGTCATTACGTGATGTTAAAAAGCTTATAACCTTCCTCAAGGATTGGCTATCAAAAAGAATTTTCAAAATCAGTACACTATATCCAGAGATTACCCCCTACAACCTCATAAACTCACAACTCTTTATAATATTAGTATAGATTAATATTGATCCAGCGCCAAATCGGTTCAGAGTAACTTGTCTCAGTTACAGGCTACATTTCTTCTCAAGGCTTTGTCTGTCTGCTCGCTAAACCTGTCCACCGATAACATTCAAGCGAATATCGTAACTAAAAAGCAAATAATTGAGATTCTATCATTCCTTTGACTGAAACGTTCCTTTCGAACAAAATGCTTAGAAGAGAGAGTGAACATGGGAGTTTTCTACGTCCAGCAGTGGGATTTTGTAATCTGATTTGATTGATTTACTTAAATGTTCATGCCAATCATGTCTTGATATCAATTTGGGCGGGTTTTCAGTTGTTTAGTACAATTTACGAACTAGCAGCGGACATTCATTTTGAATCGAGGTCATAGTGCCTTGTTTGGTAAACGGATAGTGATTTATGGAAGCGCAGCTAAACGGTGAGAGTACTACAGTCGATAACCTTCCATTACTCACTAGTGTTGGGCGTGTCGTGGGAATATGAATAGTGTTGTGAGTTGCGGGTTTGTTTTTCGATATTTTAAATACGACTAGGTGTGTTGTATGTTGCATTGCATTAGACAAACTCGTTGCTATTGAAAAATACTCCAAAAACCGGATTGGGTCAGAGGTTAAGTGTCATTCGAACCTCGAACGGAAAAAAATATTTACCTATTTCTTATGCTACAAGATAAATGATTTTATTTCTGTTAGTAGGTTTGTATAAATATTGTTACACGTCAATCATATTTTAAAACTAGATCATGCCGGTGTTTCCATCTGACTACTCTGCGAAGAAAGGCCGAAACGAGCTCTGAGGTCTCAGTCTCTTTTAAACTCCAGACATAATCTTGGTCAGATCATGTAGATTGGTCTGGTTTGGTGTTGGATTGGTCTGTAATAGTCTTTTGAGTAAAAACCACACAGATTGAGTGGACCTGTCCAGCCAGTGCACTCATGTGTCAGTAATCGTGCAGCTCAACTCAGAACTTAAGGAGCTCAACGATTCGACGAACAATACCATAGAAAGGACATTTGGGTAGGCCGCATAAGCTTCTTAAACTGCCAGACCATGATTAAAACTGATAACGTTATACTTCACAAAGTAAGTATTCATGTTGTGTATACAAAAATGATCAAATGTCAAAGTGTATGTAAAAAAAAACTATTCAGTATGCAAACATTGGAGCAACTCAATCCCAAGCCCTTTTGTCCTCAATATAATCTTTAGCGGTATAAAAGCCTTTCTGACACAACTTACGTTTAATGAAAGATTTGAATTTATTAAGCCATATACCTTGAAAGTGGCTTGGAAGTTTATTATAAAAGCGTATACATTGACATCTGAATGAGCCACCTATTTTCTTGAGCCTTGGCTTGTTTTAGGTACAACAAATTTGTGTTTGTTCCTAGTATTGATGTTATAAATAATCAATATGTTTTTTAATCAGTTTTATATTTTTATGGGCATACAAAAGATTTTCAAAAATATACTGAGAAAGCACAGTATTTACATTAATCTCCTTAAATTTCTCTCCGAGAGTGTGTCTTGGACTTGATTTATAAATTGATCGAACAGCTCTTTTCTGCTTGAATGTTGGGGGCATTTCCCCACAACAGAATACCGTACGACATTACACTATGAAAAAAACTCAAGTATACTAAACGGGCTGTCTATAGGTCAGTTAAATTACGATTTTTTCTAACAGCGTATGCTGCGGAGCTAAGCTTTTTTGACAATTTATCTATATGTGGGCCCCACTGAAGCTTATCATCCAAAGTTAATAGTGAGCTATCTTCAGGATTCAATTCTATGCTCTTTATCAATACATTACTTATCAACTGTCTAACGTGAGGTAGCGTAGACATAATGCATTTGGTTTTTTTCTTCATCAAGAAGTAAATTATTATCATTGAACCAGTTAACTAGTTTTGAGATCGCGCTATTTACATCGTCAGTAACCAGCTGCTAAAGTTTAAGTTTAAACAAAAGTGAAGTGTCATCCGCAAACAACACTATAACATGATTATCCTTTATGAGGTAAGGCAAGAGTTGATGCTATTGAGAGTCAGCTATCTGCATGTGATTTTCGCTAGTTAAAGCACCTACAACACTGCATACCATTTTGTCATTTTCGGAAAGTCGATATTAAAAAAAAGAAAATCTCTTTATTCACCAAACCACTCGTAGCTTTAATTTCGGTAACAGGCTATTAACTCGCCGCTCGCCTCCACTCGGGCCGCAGAACAAAGCTCATCAGCTGCTAAAGCTGTAAGTGGAACGAGATGAAAGGATTATTCGGAGCCGGCGCTGATCCTCGATTAATCACAATGAGACGAATCAGCTGCGGTAGTCTTAGTGATTTTTCATGGAATTTCCAAAATGGACTAAATTAATTGGACGGTCGAATTCTAAAAATAGGTTTTGAGCAAGCAATGTCGATACCATGTTTAAAACAGAGTAATGAAGAAGTAATCGTAACGGTATTAAAATTATCACTTCCATAGCTTCACTTTCTTATTATAAAAACAAACTAAAGATTGCTTAATAGCTACATTAGGTATACCTGTACTTACGTATGTACTACCTAAAGGCATATTTTTGTTTGAGTTGAAAACATTTTTAATCGCTGCAAAATGGAACACTAAACATTAAAGACAAAAAGTCAAAGGAAATCAAATAATAGCCGCGTTAATTGTGTGAGTCTTTTCACAAAAGAAGGGTATATTTTTCTAAAAATTACTGTTCAGTATGAAATACAGGCGATTTCGAGGAAACACTAAAGGTAAAGGTTAAAAATTAAATAGTTATTTAAACACAAATGTAAAAGAATATCCTCGTTCAAATAAAAAGTTTAATTATTCAAAGAGATAATTCTAATTACAACTTTAGAACTAAAAATATTAAGTTTTATAAAGTAAAAGGTTAATTCTAAAATGAAAAACTTTGCCAAGAGCTTTGTTTTGGACCATTCATTTTAATTACCAAAGTAGACAATTCGAAATAACACCTTTTAATTGTAGGTCTAGATAATTTCATTGATTTTTTTTAAGAAAGTTTCATTTATTTTTGTGGTTGAAAGACAAAAATGTTAAAAACCTGAATGACATAAATCAAAAGCAAATGTGAAGCTCCTAAGAATTAGCCGTCACAACGAATTTGAACGTTTCATATTTTGTGCTTCAGGAATATCTACAAAGTGTCACATTTTATCTTTTTGTTTGGTTACTTTTATGATTATCTTATTGAATTTTCGTTGAAATTCTAGACCAAGTTGTTGGGATAGTGAGTACCACACTGCGATAGTACTATGAGTTTCAGTATGTCCCAGGTATAACTCCCAGTAAACTTTTACTGTTAAATAAACTGTAACACTGAATTGACTTTTTAATATGAGTTTTTTACGAATCTTCTTGTACCGTGAACACGTTTAAATACACTAATCTTTTATACACGAACACCCAGACTGGTCCGCAAATAAACAAGTAACATAATTTACAACACAATAAAGCCTATTTCACAGAACTTGTATAGGCCTTCAGGTACAATAAGGTAAATGATTTCAGTATATATAGGTACAGTTAACAGACAGTTATTTTGAGAGCCCTTGCCAAAAATATAACGTCTCTAAAATTTGGACACAACAAATGGTTCATAGCAAAAGGAAACAAACTCCACTTATATTCTGTCCCGTCTATTTTTAAACACTAGGTTGAGAAGAACATTTTATTATATATCTGAAATTTTTTGTTGAGATGCCTACTAACTGCTTTCATTTTATATTTGCCGTCGTTATTGTCTTGTATTCTGAGGAATATATTATAAGTTTCCATGCAACGATAAATATTAATACACAATCCCTGGTAATTTAAGTAACTTCACTGGATATGAAATCTCCTAAATCGAATTCAAAATTGATCATCATATCATTAAAGTGGCCTGCCACTGTTCCTCTCACAAAATGATTCAAAAACAACCTTGCAAAAAAAAAACAAAAATCCTAACTCAATCCAAGGACACTTCAAAATCAAAAGTAATTTATTCAAACTTAGTAGAGAATCAGCACTTTATGATCGTCATAATTACATAGGACAGTCCCCCAAAATGCCCGCCTTTCACCACTTTCTAGTGCTTTACCTGGGAAGAAGAAGTGGCGCAACAATCTCCCAAGCAGCACAGCTGTCTGTTCAGCTAGAAGAATTTGATTTTAAACAATAGTAGGTAAGTAATTAACATTACGAAACAAGAAATATTACATATTTACCATATAACAGCTGGCACACGCCAAAATACCAACAAAAATATTGAAAACTATACTCAAGCAGACATAAATAATAAAAACGTAAACAGAACTTAATACCTAAATAAAAGCCTCCAGGCATAAAGGGTGTGCCCGCTTAGGTACTTAAGCAAGCCACATTTGCATCTCAATCTAATCGATACTGTCGGTAATTATTAATAGGTATTCCTTCCGTCTTACCTGCTGAGATTCCATTTAAATGTACATAAATTGCAGGAGCTTGCACCGACCATTGTCTCAGAGTTCTGCTGGAGCTCCTGCTGCACTTCTGAGAACATTATTCAACTGTCTCATTCTGCTTTGCTAAAATATTCTTTGAAAGCGTTTTGAATTTTTGACGAGCCGTTGAGAATCTTTGTGGCTGTGGTCTGTGTCGTCTGTTTGAAATAGACTAATTTTTGTAGGATAATTTCATTATGATAAAATATGTATGTATGGCAGACTTTTTATTGGTACTAGTTAGTTACGTATTCTCAATTAAAGCAGCTTTTCTATGCAGCAGAAGGTACCGTTCTTTATGTTTTGAAAAAAATACGTTTTGGTGCGAAAATAAAAACGCGAAATCTTTTTTTTTAATATGTGCTTGCTCTTGACTCTAGTCTAGGTCAGTTGTGACAGACACAGAGTCAACGGTGGAGTGGGCTTACCCAGGAGAAGCATGTTCACTCTCACTTTGAAGAGATTAGGTTGTATGCGTTCGAAAACATAGGTATAATATATAATAACATGGGAAAATATAGGTAGAGAGTTCCATCCATTCTCTTTTGCTGTGCGCATAACAAAAGACATTTGGAAACGCTTAGTGCGAATTGGTGCGTGTATTACCCTTTTCCGTTTCATTCTACGAAAAAAAAAGCTACTTGAAACCATCTACAAAGTTTTTACAACCCATATTCAAGTTTACAGTCGATATAACACATAAAGTAAGAATACACAGAGCGATAGTTGTCTATAAAAGCTGAAGAACAATATAAAGTCTCGTTACCAACGGCTAGCGAAGTGGGTGAGGACGACAATCGAGCCGCTAGGTTTTTTATTAAATAGGTTCTTCAATAGAGATGAAGTTGGTCTTCAAAGCAGATGGGCAACTCGTTGGGTTGCGACAAATTGTTGTTGACGACGCGGCGTCGTCGGTAGTTATTAATCGTCTCCACTTGTAGTTTGACAAAACGAGATTTGACGTAAATATTTAATTCAGTATGACCACTTTTCGACATTGGCATTAAGTTAAAATGTATGTTAGGTGAAATAAAGAAATCTGAATGAGGAAAACACGATCACAGCACAAAATTACATATATTTTTTCTACTTATACCCAATTATTAAGATCATGATGAAGGCCGTATACTTACCTACATAATATTATAATGTTTCATTTTCTTACTGGTGTTTTCCTTAATATTTTACCATTCAAAACAGAGGCTTTCAACAATAAGATAAAAAGAACCTATCGCTCGTCTACCTACACTAAAATACGGTTAACCAGACCAAAACCGCCCAACACGAGTCGCACCTGTTTAATATTTCAGCTGCTTTACAAAGCAATGTTCTTTCAGAGCTTTTTGTAGGATTCCTCTAGGCTCGGCACAATATGCGGTATTTTTTCAGAAAACAATGTTAGGATTCTATTTGTATTAACATGCTAGAGTCTGTGTTTGGAAATGTGGGTAGAAAATAGAAAGCTAATCTTATCATAATACGTTTGTTTGAAGATATTATTTTAAGTTTGAGTTGTCATGATACACGACTAAGTGTAAACATTTCAGTAAATTATTTAAAACATATTTTGGTGGTAGATAGAAATATAATATTGATGAATGAAAAAATGGATTGATTGTGTAAAAGATGATGGAAAAAACTAAGATGACGTCCGATACAGATTTGTTAAAGAAAAACTAAGATGACGTCCGATACAGATTTGTTAAAGAAAAACTAAGATGACGTCCGATACAGATTGGTTAAAGAAAAACTAAGATGAAGTCCGATACAGATTTGTTAAAGAAAAACTAAGATGACGTCCGATACAGATTTGTTAAAGAAAAACTAAGATGACGTCAGATACAGATTTGTTAAAGAAAAACTAAGATGACGTCCGATACAGATTTGTTAAAGAAAAACTAAGATGACGTCCGATACAGATTTGTTAAAGAAAAACTAAGATGACGTCCGATACAGATTTGTTAAAGAAAAACTAAGATGACGTCCGATACAGATTTGTTAAAGAAAAACTAAGATGACGTCCGATACAGATTTGTTAAAGAAAAACTAAGATGACGTCCGATACAGATTTGTTAAAGAAAAACTAAGATGACGTCCGATACAGATTTGTTAAAGAAAAACTAAGATGACTTCCGATACAGATTTGTTAAAGAAAAGAACAGAAGATGATGATATATTGTCGATTCAAATGTTTGGACCCACAGATCGTGTCTGGATTGACTTCATTGAAACGAAACCAATTTTATAAATGATGCAGCTATTTTTGTTCGTTCATTTGAAATTTTTGCCGATATTTTAATGAAAAAGCTTTTCATCATTCGATACATGGGTAGAGGTGACATAACATGGTTTCGTAATGAATAAAGGTATTTTTGGATACGTATAAAGTGTCTACGGTATTCGGCTAGCGGTAGGCGAGGTATAAATAAGTATTTAGATTCAACAACTTTCCAAGTACCCTGTATTTCTCTAAAACAAGACCATTATTTTTGTGTTTCTTCAACAGTAAGTTCTCTAGTATAGTTTTATAAAAATGTCTTAACCAAAAACATTTAATTTTGAATAATATTGTCACGTATAACTTGGTTTGTTCCTTTTATTTTTCAACTCATATCACCATTTGAGTTTCAAGAAGTTTATGAATTGCATAGAAATAACATACACCCAATTGCTATCTGATCAATCTCCCATTAAAAACGGTTTTCTTCTCACCATAACCAGGGCAGCATAGACCACATAACTGATTACCACAGCCTAACAGTATTACTTATTGATAGCGCCAGCAGCCCAATTGGCATGCTGCCACAAGCCCGGATTATGTTTGTTCTACATCCCCGAGGACGGTGGGCCACAGTTTACTGAGCCAGATCATGTTAGATAGATGTTTGTGGGTTATTCTAATAATTATGATGGTACGTCTAATCAAACCTCTTTCATGTTTTGAATATGACTCTTTAGACCAGGTAAAAGAAAAAAAAAAGGTAGCGAAAAATATCTCTTTTAAAGTAATCTTCTAGAAATTTTGTCTTGATGATATTTTTAGGCAATAATGTACCACTACCAATATGCTTTTTCTCATAGTTATAATTAGATTGTTTTTATAACAGTTTAACTTAAAAAAATTATGTCCCATTGTAACTGTAATGTAAAGTGATAGCCTGAAACACAGGTTTGAATAAACCTAGATCGGGTGGGTCGCTAATTTAAACTAATTCCGAACCATTATTACTTGCCCCTGTAATAAAAAGAAATAGTTTAGATTTAGTTTATTAATAGGCAACTAGAATTGTATAGGATATTTTATATTTATTAGACATACAGTAGTACTGTTTGGCTATATGTGCACTTTTTGTAAACGTTTTTATGAAATACATTATCATATGAGAATCATTATTAGTAACAAAGCAGCATCCTTACTGCAACGTTTACGTAACAGTTGGAATGGCATCCTGAAAATAAGTTTTGCGAGACCAGATTGCCTCATCCAAAGGCACCTGGTGGAGGTGGTTTTAGGTTTAACACAGTAAAGAAACTCAATACTCAATTCTTTATTACTCAGAGTTGTCTACTAACATAGCTGATAAGCACAAATTGTTACTAACTTATTACTAACAATCTAAGGATTGTAATGTCTAAAATAAATAATTTTAATTTTTTTTAATTTTTTATTAATAAAAAAAAATGTTGGCCTAATTAATGAACATAGATAGATATAGGGTACTTAGTAGGACCATCACGAAGCGAAAGTAACCGTTATCACGTCACCACAGAGTCTAAGGTGACATGACATATTTAGGTATGGCAAAGACATATAATTTGTTTGTATATAAATAGAAAAACAGCGCCATGTAAGTTAAGTGAACTTGATGACTGTCGAGAGTTAGCTAGGTAGGTAAGTCGATAGTCATAATGTAATTTTCCCACAAATACATACAGCACTACACAGTTGTCACTATTAAAATGGGTGCTAAAAATGGGTACATATTACAATACCGACATTTCATAATAACTATGACTGAAATACCGACGTCCGAAACATCGAAGTTCAAAATACCGAAAGTTTGAAATACCGATAGCCGTTATATCGAAACATGAAATACCGATGTCCAAATGCCCGAAAGGATGAAACCCCGAATGGACGAACCGAATGGACGAAATACCGATGGATGAAATCCCGAAGAGCGGCAACGTAATTCCCGCTTTTACTCATAGATGGCACTACAACACAGTTATTGCGGTGAGCATTCTGCTTAACATGTTTTATCATCATATTGAACTGGGTGAAATAGGTTAGGTTAGGTTAGAACAGTGACCAACCGCGCGTGAGCCGAGCGAGCGAAACGAGCGGTGCCGCGGCAGCGGCCGGCGAACGCTACTTCCAAGTAGCTCGCAGATTTTTTTCACAATTTTCTAAATATCCGGGAATTATACTACTGGGGATTATACATGGGAAAGGATGCAACATGCAAGCAGGCATGCAGCGTGCAAGCAGGCATGGAGCATGCAAGCAAGCATGCAGCATGCAAGCAGGCAAACAAGCATGCAACATGCAGCAAGCATTGTTCCTGTCAAGGCTCCGGTGCTGCGGGGTTTAGGCGGCCCCACGCGAGCTTATCGTCGCAGATGGTTTTAACGCTCACCACCGCAGCTTCGGCTTGCTGGCCGGCTATGCCGGCCAGCCTCAGCCGCGGCGGCGGGCCTTCTAACCACTTGCTCCTCAGCTCGCGGACCACCTTACCCCTCCGCGCCTACGCGGGTTTAAATTACAAACAATTACAGACAAGACTGCGTGAAGTCGGTTTTGCAGCGTTTCGTTTTTGTCACTAAATTTGGTAGCATAACATATTGATTTTGAACTTCAGGATAGGGATCTTCGGGATTTTAAGCTTCGGGATATGGATCTTCGGGATTTTAAGCTTCGGGATATGGATCTTCGGGATTTTAAGCTTTCGGGCAAACGAACTTTCGGTATTTCAAACTTTCGACCAAACAATCATTCGGCGTTTAATTTTTCGGGATTTCGTCCATAGGTATTTTAAAATAGGTATTTTGAATTTCGGTATTGTAATACGTACCCGCTAAAAATAGCCCATAAGAAGGGCGATAGTTACCTAGGATGAAAAAACGCGCGAAAGACGAAACTCTACTACAAGGAATACATAATTACAAAGCCCTTGAAATTAACAAAATCACAAGCTGGCAAACAACACGTTTATTCCTTATATTATATTAGGACTTGCCTCTTTACTTCGCGGCGTACTGAGACTAAATGTGCCGCTTAAAATAAATGGAACGCTTCTAAAAATAGACGGAACCTCTTTTTGCGTGAATATTTAATTATCGCGCTCGGTGAAATACAAAGAGTTACAGAACAGTGTTACAGGGTCTCGAAAGTGCTAGGTCGATAGTTGAGATATAAGAATAATAAAATGAAATACTTTTAATTTCTGCTCAAAAATATGACAACCAGTCTTACCAAGGGGTATCGTGTTACCCAGAAACTGGGTTGTGGAGGTCAGATAGGCAGTCGCTCCATCTTAAATACTGGTATCCAACTGTATCCGGTTATACTGAAACGGAACCCAACGTTGTTGGGAAAATGCTGGACAGATTGATTGATTGACTTTTTTCTACTGGTACAGTCAGCAAATTCGATTAACACGGTTACTTTTAAACCAATCTATGCTAAATTGGTACAAAATATTTTGATACACTGAAAGAAAGAAAGAAAGAAAAAATGTTTATTCTGTATGTCTTTTCTGCATTTCATGTAATAGCATTATTACTCTTAAAATTTTATATCAGAACAGATTTTAAGTGAATATTTTGCTAAATAATTAAGATTTAACCAAACTGAAGTGTTAATCTAGAGCTAATCTTTGATGCTGATCGTACCTAAATAAAGAGATAACTTTAATACAGCAGGAATGAGGCATTGTTTTTTCTATAAACTTAGATATTTACTCCCATAAATATTCCAGATTTTTGGTGTAGGCATGTTTTCTCATATTCCAATATCCATCTATGCGTCCAAGCAAATTCAATTACTAGCTTTCATTTCGCTAAAAGCAGAAGAATTCTACTGGCTCTTTTTATTCATAATCTCAGATCTCAAATTAGGTTCAATTTCAAAATTCGGCTGTTCTTTCAGACCGTGCCTTTGCAAATCAATTACATTATCTATCTATTATTTTCCAGTTTATATTTGGCGAGGGCGTAGTGAGTCTAATTTTGTTTATGAATCTTCTTTCCGCTATTTTGAGGCTGCATATGAGCGGTATTAGTTTGATGCTATATGGTTGGTTTTGGTCAGCATATAGTTGCCCCTCTGTAAAAATGTTACAAAACACCATCAAACAATTCAATTATAACATGTTTTAAAGGATAGTAACTATGATATTAACTAGAGTGAGACTATGTGATCAAACCGTATTTTTGTAAATCATATTCTGTTGTATCTCTAAAAAGAAAAAAGAAACATAAATCAAAGGTCAGTAAACTTTCAGTAAAGAAATACTAATATTAACTACTAGCTTTTGCCAGCGGCTTCGCCCGCGTGAATGTCAGAAAGTATCCCACGAGAACGTACTACCGGGATAAAAAGTACCCTATGTGTTAATCCGGGTTATATACTGTCGGTGTGCCAAATTTCATCCGAATCCGTTTAGCCGTTTTTGCGTGAAAGAGTAACAAACATCCATCCATCCATCCATCCTCACAAACTTTCGCGTTTATAATATTATTAGGATAGGATAAAATTTCCATAAATAAGTCCCTCTCAAAAACTAATAAGAAGACAAACTTCAACAAATCATAGAGTGGTACTGCAAAGTAAACCCAATTAGAATACGACAGATCAATTTCACAGAATCTCTTACAAATTAGATAGAAAATAACGTCTTATTTGAAACTTGAAAAATATTTTAAAACGCCTTAGAATTTTTATGTCAATTTTTAACTAAATAAATAATCAAGACCTTGGTTTACCGTGGAGTTCTTTCGAGTGCAATGCTCTCAATTGGTTGAGTGGTCCTCAACATGTTTATTGCGTTAATAACGTTAAAATTTACTTTATATATAATAGGGTGTCCTCCGACACAGAAGCCTCTGTTTGTGCCAGACCATGGCTCAATGTGGCAATGTTGTGCATCTGTCAGCTAGTTACTATCAACTGTCGGTTTATGCTCTAGGTATTTATTTGTTGATGATTTCGCGTTGTCATCTGCAAACTTATCTCCTAGTCGCTTAGTTTGCTTTCATAACTTATCTGTATATTGTTGTAGGTATACGTAGCCACACAGAAACCGTTCCAAACTCATTAGTAATTCCAGTTTCACATTGAAGAATGTAATTCTTCTTCAACAGCCTTGTGCCACTTACTGTTGAGTGGCGAGTGAGTTCGCCATCTTGCCACGAGTCCTTGTACTGGTTCTATTTCATCATAAAACATTACTTTTTAAGAGTGCCACTGTACATACTTCACCCAGTTTCTCTGCAATGTTACTAGTGTGGAGCTATTCATTTTTCCAACGGAATCTTTTAGAGACAGGCGCGAGTCTTGAAACCGTGCATGAAGAGAAATGTACGACTACCCGCCATTTAGTTCCTTTTTGGAGCTTGCTACATGTCTTAGAGAATTTAGTACACTTTTATTTCAATGTACTCCGGAAATTTAAAGGGATTTTTGGAATGCTGTAGAAATAATAGGGAAGAAAACATTGTTTGAAATTCAGCATGGTCTGTCTGTACCTACTTATTTGAAAGTGGATTATTTTATTGCAGTCAGGTTTTCTAGAGGCAGAGCGTACGTGGTGTAAAATATGCAGCTCGTTATGAAATCTTTAAATAGCCTCGCGTAGAGTACCTACCCTAAGGACCAAGTAGGTTGTATCCAAAACATTTCCGACTTTGTTTAAAAGAAAACTTATTTTGATATACAGGGCGTCCCACGGATATGCCACGTGGAGGGAAAGTACCTTGAATATTGTAGATGGAACATTTTACTGTATGAAGACATTATTTGAATTTAAAAAACAATTTAAACTGCATTCATAAAGGTATATTTAAATAATTACATGGTTGAACCGGAAATCGAACCCGTTACACGAGAAAAATAATCACCTGCAGCTTTATCATACCGATCGAAAGGCCTCGTCATAAGGATTATTTTTGCTACATAACATAGTGTTACAAATAAAAGGAAGACCATGAATTTTAACAATTTTAATACAAAATTAATCAATTTATCAAATGCTCAAAATAAGTCCCTTCCTGTTGAATACAAAGTCACACTCTTTTTGGTTATTTCTTGATTATTTTCTCGTGTAACGGGTTCAATTTCCGGTTCAACCATGTAACTATTTAAATATCCATGAATGCAGTTTAAATTCTAACTGTTTGTTATTATTGTTGTTTGTTTGTTAAATTCAAATAATGGCTTCTTTCAGTAAAATGTTCCATCTACAATATTGAAGGTACTTTCCCTCCATGTGGCATATCCGTGGGACGCCCTGTATAATAAGTTATCGTCTACGAAATTGGAAATGTTTATTTTGGAAATCAGGCTCTTGGCACACCCGACATTACGTCCCACAGTCACAAGGAAACCAACACCAAAATTACAAAATCGAAAAGTGGGTAAAAGCAAAAAATCCAATTCAAAAAAATTCTAACTCGGAATGTGTTACCAAATAAAGGCGGCAAAACATAATAACGGCCATCAGAGCTTCTATTACAATTCATGAACACAATGCGAGATCAGATCTCCGTAGTCCGTACAAATAGCCGCGAACGGACCAGCGGCAGCGCGGTCGATGCCCGTACATAATGGAGCAGCATGCATTATGGACGCCGGGATCAACAAATACATTGACATGGCACATTAGTAGCGGATATTTGGGAATATACGGCGTTTATGGTTATCCGCTGTTGGGTTTGGTGGTGTGTTAGTGTTTGTTGTGTAGGAAATCAGAACGAATTGGGACAAGAAAACGAGCAGCTTTACGTTATACTTAGCTCTTTATTCCACAAGGAACTAACTTTATAATGCAATCCAAATCAGCAAATAGGTGGATGCTAAGCAACTTCCGGAATAAAATATTAAATATTATTTTAATCCAGTTTGCAATCGACTTCAGTTTACTGGCCGTAGATGGTGTTTTAAGCACCGGAATTCGGCTGCAGAAAGTATCAAATAAAACATTTCAAAATAATCTGCACCCAATCAAAATTGTTTAGTTACATTAAAACCAAAAGCTCACAGTTTGAGGTAAGTAAGTTTGTGCCTTTGTCACTATTGCATCCAGGTTTTCCATAATTTGGTTAGACTCGCCCACAGAAAGCGTTATTGTGCTTTTTGTGGGTATCACAGTTCTTTGAGATAATAATAGTCTTTTCTGACTTAAGAAATCTCTAAAGCAAGTTATATACTAACGTTTCATTTTGTCAGCCTTTATTGAGATTCTGCGCCGACGCTATAAAAGATTATGTGGTGATTATATGATGTAGAAATCAATACTATTCTTAAAAGAAAATAAAAAAGAAACCGTTCATTTGGACAAATTCCAAGACATAAAAAATAACTGTTTACGGGTTGGTATAGTTACATATAACTTGTTCAAACTATAGCCTGAGGTCATCGCCCTCCAATTATAGGCAACACAAATGTAATCTATTCCATATTATACCTACATATTAATTACTAATACACGGTCAACCGCAATAACAATACCGAACTCCATAACGAAGTAAATGTACCTTCATAAGTTAGGTTTTAGCATAAACACATAATAAAATAGATTGTACTAACAATTCAGAATTGTACAGTACCTACCAGTGATAACGGCCCCGACTTACGAGTTGTATGTCGCGGATCCAAACCCAAGCGAGCGCCCTTACTTTCTTTAAATAATTTCATCACCACTGCTCTCAAAACGGTTTAGGAAAACATCGAGAAGACATTCTAGAATCAAACTTTTTACCAAACAAGAACAACCGACTTCCAAAAAATAATACACTACAAAGTGAAAAATAACTTTAATTTCGGAAGTCGGTGGCAAAAACTAAAATACAGATCCAAAGACACCGACTTCCGAAATTAAAGTTATTTTTCACTTTTTAGTTATGGTAAGAGTACCTACCTCACACCAATTCGAAAGCGATCGTCTTGTTCGACATTTTTTTTTTATTCAAAAATAATTTATTGTTATTTTTTTTAAACCGCTCGACTGATTTCGATAAATTTTAAATGGCACCACCTGGAAAATATACCCTTTGAAACAAAAATCCAAATCGGTTCAGGCGTCTTCGAGTAATCGGTGAACAAATATTTAAAAAAAAACAGTTTCGGACGAATTGAGATCCTCCTCCTTTTTGAAGTCTGTTAAAAATATCAAAGACCGCACTGGGCCTGCGTAGTGGATTACAGCCCACTCTCTCTCGAAGCGAGTAGACCTGTGTCCCAGCTGTGGCAACATTATAGGCTTAGCAATAGTAATTTAATAAACAAGGTGTAAATCGACTCGCAAACTGTTACCTTAAATTCCAGCGTAGATTTTTTTCGAAATGAAAATACAATCTAAAGAATTGACACGTTTATTTGCGGTAAACACGACGCAGAAAAAGAACACAGACACAAAAAGAAACAAAGTGAAAACTCATACGTAGCCGTTTTTTCAGCCACAAGAAGCAACCACTTGGGATGGTTCATTGACTCGGGTGCCTCAATGCACAATTAATCAGAACTGGATATATGATAAACTCAAACTCAAAGCATTTATTTCAATTAAACCATTTACAGGCACTTTTGAATTGTCAAGTGGTCGGTCAGTCAGAAATATGAAGCTAGTTGCCCATTCCAAAGCGTAGTAGGTACCTATGAAGAAGAACTGGCAAGAAACTGCATGGACACTCTTTTAAATTCATTTGTTACATAAATATTAGTTACATTATTCATGTTGAATATAGGTATAATTATATGTGAGAACGATGTAAATAAGACGTACACGTTGAGTGTCCAGAGTACAGAAAATAGAAATGTAAACAAAACAATCCATAAATAAAATAATTAAAAAAAGCCGTAGCGGCTAAGAGATGACCAGTCCCAACTGACATGACGAGTCACCACTATCAGTTAAAACATTAACCGTCTTATTACAAAACACGATCTAACTTTAGCCCCAACCTACACATTCGATTTAGTTTTTGTATTTGGAACTTTATGCCGACTTTAGTAAAGTTCTCAATACAAAATTGACAATCTAAGACCGGACTAAGTTGACAGTTTTGTAAAAGGAACTGTATTTCGATTTCAGTTATGTTCTTATTTCAAAAACAGGCTCGATGGTTTAAACCATGTCAAAAGAAAAACCTTGTTTTGTAATAAGGCCGTGTTGTTAGGTGAACATATATGATATACAGAAAGATGGCTCCGCAAGCACCGTACAAGTAAAAGATCTCCTTTTTGTACCAGAGTTAGCCGCTAGTCTTCTCTCTGTCAGTCAGATGATTAAGAATAAATGTAACATAAATTTTCACATATAGGTACCTGTACACATAGGTACCTATATAAAGCCTCACAAATGAGAGGTAGGGCCCCAGTCCTCCGTGTGATGTTTTTGTACGACTTACAAAAAAACAGAAGCAGGACTGGGATGAAGAAACAAGATTTTGAAGAAATTTATATTATTTCAATTTCCAGGAAAATTCAGTCCCTTTTCTCTGACAATATTTCGTAACGGAATTATTGAAAGACTTTTTCAATTTATCAATACCGACAAAATTGATAATACCTAAACAGGGTGGACCAAATAGAGACGTCTATAAAAAAATAAATATATTCCTCATACTTAAGGGTATCCGAAAATACCCCCATGTATGTTCCGCGATTTTTGATAGTTTAGGAGATATGAATATCTTTAAAAATTTATAGCTTTTTTCAACAAGCTCTTTTTGTGTTTTTTTTTGCGATGGGTCTAACGTGGAATACATTTTCGTGTATAAAACAATGATTTGCCTAATATTAGTGCACGGATCAGTTTATCAAATCAATATCAAGTTGTAATCGTAAGAATGTAAAATTCTCACTAATTTACATTCTTACGATTAAAACTTGATTTATTATTTCAATTTAAAAAATGTTTCAGATATTACTAGTATTTTTTTAAATTGAAAACTACACATTAACTTTGTACGAGGAACATTTTTTTTTTTAATGTTACCATTTGGTCCATCCTGTATATGAACAGATTGGGCAAATAACTGTAGCCATTTCATCTAACGGGAACTAACAAAATACTTCTCGGAAAAGATGTTTTAGAAATAGGAAAGCAGATAATTATTATAATGATGCCCATATTTCTGGCACTGGAAATTGGGACCAAATAATTGGAGGAAATTTGTTATAAGTAAGTACGTAACTAGGTGGATACTTACCACTTTAAATGAATGATGCCAAGCACCATGGCGGAGTTTTGGCTTGTCGGTGACACATTTAGAGAAATATTTTATGCATCTACAATTCTACATACTAAGCTCGGCAATCGACTTGAAAACCTTTTGGTGTTGCAGGTAAATCCTAAATTATAACATGCCAATTAAGTATCTTTGCACATAGGCGGCTGTCGTTCCAACTCCCGAAAACAAAACCTCACTTTACAGACAAAATTGCTATTGCAGTAAGGTAAATACTAAACTAAAATGTTATACGACAACTTGCAATGTCGCAGGTGTCCTAATTTACCTTAAGCAGCTACAAGGTCACCCCTTTTCATAAATTTGAAATTGAATCGACGACCAAATAGTGCCACGACAAAGGTTGCATGTGCACTTCGCTAACAGTGAAATTGAACGAAACAACAATAATCTGAGCAAAAATGTACGTAGAATAAAGTGGATTGTTTGAGAACTGTAGTAGAAACAGAAACTTGCCAGTCGGTCGTGCGATTGTGAGCGATAAAACCACTGCAATGGAAAATTTGTTACCTACTCTCGGTTCTAACTGTACTAGGTTGACTCTTTGTTTAAGGCGAAAGGATAGCCCAACGTCCTTGAGCATTGAACGTGAAACAAGCGGCCAGCGCGCTGACCGCCCCGCGCGCCCGCTCATCCCCCGACCGTCAAAGAGTATCACCGGACGCAGATGCGTTCGAAGAATTTTTGTCGCTACAATACTACCTTTTATCATCATAAATCGATTGAATGTAGGCAGACTCAGAACATTTGCAATGCTTGTTTTGAAAACAAAATATTCTTTACCGAGTACAGTTATTGTAGTTAGAGTAAATCAAAATACATAAAATTTCAATTTGTTTTTGTGAAAAGAAATAATAACGCTTTTTATTAATGTGCTTAGACTAATAAAAAACTGTCCAAGTGCGAGTCGGACTCCCCCATGAAGGGTTCCGTAGTAGCAAGCAAAGTTTTGTTTTTAACTTTGTTTTCCATAGTGTTTGTATGAATGACAAATTTATATTTGCGGTTTTTGAACATGTGCTATATCTCGAAAACTAAAGCCCAGTTTCCATCGCGAGCGGAACGGACCCATTAATGACTTCGTTAAACTTCCACCAACAAAGGAAATACAAGTATGCAGTTTGCGTTTGCGATTTTAACGAAGTCAATAATGGGTCCGTTCCGCTCGCGGTGGAAACCGGGCTTTATGACTACATCTCGTTCAAAACAATTTTCATTGAACACACATATTATACACATATTTTATTTTACACTTATTTTAAAAATTAGAGGGGCGCACATTTGACCACTCTGGAAGTGTCTATATTTCAAATGACTTGACTTGGAGAAAAATGGTTTATGTCATTTGGCTACGAAACCATAAAAACGAAAATATCAAAATAATATTTACTTAACATTTTATTTGGACCATTTAAAAAAAATGTTATTAACCAATCAAAACTAGTTAAATTGCATTTCCCTAACAAACGTAGATTGTAAATACGTAGTTTCATCTGTATTGCTTTCATTAGAGTTTGACTTTAATATAATATCTTCATTTCTTTTTTCTTCTGTATTGCTATCATTATAATTTAATTTCCATGTATTTTCTTTTTCTTCTGTATTACTTTCGTTGGATCTTGACTTCACTTCTTCATTTTCTTTTTCTATAGTTTTTTGTTTTTTTTTTGTGGCTGGCTAGATTTTTCTTCCGTTTTCAATACTCATAAATTTTCGCTTTTCTTTGATAGTGTTTTCTTCGATCAATAAATAGAAAAAGAATAGCTCAACCGTACTACTGTACCAAACGTACTATCTGCACTGTTTACTCTTTCACGTAAAGTTTATAGAGCGGAGCGCGCTAACATGCGACACAGCCTCCCCGTGCAAACGCTAGGGTGAGACTGGCCCTCGCGTCTTGAGTGAGCGCCAGCGCCGGTATTATGATATTATTGATTTAACGGCACCTATAAGTAATAATTTTGTACAATTTTGAACTTAAATTTTATAAAGCAATAAATTGTCTATGATAGTGTGAAAAAAATATTTAAATCGCTTCAGTTCTTTGAAAGCAGTAAGCAAATTATTGCAGATTTAAAGAGGATCTATTCGATTTTTTTCCGACAAAAGTATAAACAATAATAAAAAAATTAAACTTAAAATTTAAAGTCAAATATGTTATGCGAATTAGGTATTTTTTTTTTATATATTTGGTCCATCCGTCTAGTAGTAGTAGTCCTTCAAAGAGAGGTCTATTTTGTAGTTTGGCCTATCCTTTCACCTTAAGTACTGGACAAATCCCCATAAATAACTTCGCACATTTAATTAAAAGGGTTCCTTCCTCCAACTGCACAGAATATGGGAAAGTGGAAGACATTCTTCACATCATGGTGGAGTGTAAGTACCTGATAAGTACGAAGATCTCAGAGCTGAGTTATTAATACACTTTGGTGTTGATGTCAAAGAGATGGGAA
This sequence comes from Brachylomia viminalis, assembly GCA_937001585.2. Taxonomy (NCBI): domain Eukaryota; kingdom Metazoa; phylum Arthropoda; class Insecta; order Lepidoptera; family Noctuidae; genus Brachylomia; species Brachylomia viminalis. The sequence goes on along the minus strand of OW443302.2, from coordinate 1,827,548 downwards.
GATGCAATAATATTCTAGTATACCACTTGTCAGAATCAGCGAAGCTATTTTATAAAGTTGTGCGGGTTAGTATTCGTAGAAGACGGTTACTTAGGTAACTATATTATGTATACTGGGTTATTGGTAATACGTCGGCAATCCATTAAGGAGATGTAAAAGAGGTCATTTGCAACAATATGACTCCTTATGAACCTATGTAAATGTCAAAAATATCCGAGTAATTTGGCTATTTTAAGGGCCGTTTACAGGTTTGAAAATTTATAAAAAAAAAACAACAAATCACGACTTTCTTTATTATTATTATCTGCTTCTACTTCAATACATTTTATGACTGATTATTATCAGTCATAAAATGACAATTATCTGTATAATATTTTTGAGATTAATGAAAGCACACGAATATCATAATTTTGAGCAGGTTATTTGACTTAAGTGGTTGATTTCTGCAAAAAAAACATGGATATACTTTATCAACAGAACATTCCAAAAATATATACAAGTTCTCAGCTATCCAACGAGTTACAATAAGATACCAGATATCATAAAAAAAAGTCAAATTACTGGAAAATGGTTGACATTTTGCATAGGGGTCATAAGGAGTCATTTGGTTGCAAATTGCCTCCCCTACATCCCCTTTAATGGATTTCAGATGTATTACAAATAACCCTTTATAAGAACTGTAGTTTATAAAAATATGTATATTATTCTAAGAAAGCCTTACGGAGCGACTTACGTCTTGTGGACCGAGCTTCATAAATAAAGATATATAAAAGTTAAATCAACAATTTCAAAACACAAACAAAAACTGCAAAAGATCATAAAAATAATATGCATTGGCCCTTTAAGTTTATTAAAAGTTCCAGGAATTATTTTGATCAAAGTGATGTCGTGTCGGGGGCAGGCTCGTGAAAATAGAAAGTTAACAGCAGCTATCCTTTCTAGAATAGCATACATTCATTAATGCTGGGCTCGGCTGTTTGGCGTTTTCATTAGCCATCCGCCGACTCAATTAAGCTTTGATCAAAATATTACCCACAACTTATATTAAACTTAAAGACCCGATAAATATTATTTTTAGCGGATTTTGATTCCTGATTTTTAAACTTTAAATATTACTAACCGTTCAGATACTCGTTCCAAAGAACGTCTATATTATGCATGCAACCAGTGTTTCTCATTCCAAGTGAATATAGACACGCAAGATCGACACGTGTCCCGCTTAAATCTGCGAAGCTGTACGTAATGGTTCCCACAGTGAAGCTAGTTCACTCATTGCTCATTTCACTTTGCTATCAGACTCTGATCACCATTTATCTATAACATGTTCATTGAGACCATTCTAATGAGCCCAATCACGATACTTCTGCTGTAAGTTGGTGAGGGAAATATCAAATCAAATATCCTGCAAATTCCAGGTGATGCTGCAGCATTAGTTCAAGGTCTACTATCATTAAAGTATTATATTACCGAATATTGATTCGATCAAACCTGTGGAAGATGCTCACATCCCTTCATCAACTAGATCCCTTCTTCAAACGGTTTAACAGATTTTCTTGAAACAAAGCTAAGTCACTCTCGATTAAATCATCTTTCAAACAAAACCAAATCGGTTCAGCCGTTTCGGAGCTACGACGCCGCAGACAGACACATAGATAGAAACGTTAAACTTATAACACCTCTCCGTTTCCGTCAGGGGTTAAAAAGGGTTTTAATAGGTAGGTACCAAGATTTTAACATTCATCTTTTTGACGTACGTACTTATTTCGTTCTAATAGTTGCATAATTCCTAACACTTATGAAAGGCCGAAGTAGGTATGCTCCAAAAACATACAATTATTCATCCCTTTATTCTTAAAACTTCTCATTTTATTATATAATTCCTTCTCTCATTTTCATTGTATATGAGAAGGGAGAACGCATTTGAATATATAATTCCTTAATTACATGACATTTACACATAACTGGCGAATTGTGGGAAAGTGTACGATATTTAGCTACACCCCTGGCTTATCTAATTCCTGCTCTCCTTTTCATTGTCTTATGAACGAAGGGAGAACGCACTTGATTTATCATTCCTTAATTACATGAGACATACATACTTAACTGGCGAAATGTGGATAAGTATAGGGTAGTTAACTACAGCCGTGGCTTACTATTCGAGGAAAAAGGACGTGGTAATACCTATTATTTCTTTTCACCATTTCATTAGAACGTGTACTACTAGGTTAATAATTTTTGAAATAGAAAAATCTTATTTGCTTCATGTGAAATCCACATTTTGAATTCGCAAAATGTTCTACTTTATTTGGCTGTCGGTGTCGTATATTTCAGCACTTATTGAACTTTTACAGCACTTTAAAAGTCTATTAGCGCCGCTGTAATCAAAGCTCCATTAATACTAACACCGTCTATTCGATTAAAATACGATTCTCTATTGCATTTTAAAAGTTTTTTTTATTGCAACAATGGATTTTATTTGATTTCAGCTTTTATTAGATTTACCAGTTTTATTTTTGAAAAGTGGATACGGGATTTGAATCGTGGAATGTATTTTTGGTTTTGTTGATGAATGCAGAGTGTAATGCTTTAATAAACTGACATTCAATGACCAATGTAGGTCAAAGCTACAATAGAGAAATATGTTGGTCATTGCTTTTTTTTTGTATTTTTTCTCTTAGTGTAATCATGATCTGGCAGTTTGAGTAACTTGTGCGGCCTACTCAAATGACCTTTCTTTGGTATTGTTCGTCGAATCGTTGAGCTCCTTAAGTTCTGAGTTGAGCTGCACGATTGCTGACAATCGCGTGCACTGACTGGACAGGTCCACTCAATCTGTGTGGTTCTTTCCTCAAAAGACCATTTCAGACACCGATCTACATAGCCTTCACATGATCTGACCAAGATTCTGTCTGGACTTTAAAAGAGATTGTGACCTCTGAGTTTGTTTCGGCCTTTCTTCTCAGAGTAGTCAGATAGGAAACGCCGACCCCATCTAGTTAAAAAAAATATGATTGACGTGTAAAAGTGTTTGTAAAAACCTACTTACAGAAATAAAATCATTTATCATTTAGAAAACGGATCTCCATCGTAGCTTTAATCTTTAATTTAGTAAAACACCATTACTCAATGCCAATTAATAACGAAACACCGTACGCAAAAATAAGCAATTAATTCCTTTATAGGTAAGCGCAAAAGCGTGGGATGGTATACCACTGAATAAATCATTACACTCCTCAAATAAAATGTAACCAGGCAGCGCCAAATCAACATTTTAATTTTAAAATGCAAAATTTCGGTACCCGAGCCAATAATTGGTTCTATCAACGGAAACAAGGAAAAACAAACATTGGTACCCTCGTCAATGTCCGAATGATACCTACTTTTAATTTGCCAGTCCGTTAAATTTGCAATGTCACTAGAACTGTGCAGGTAGGGGGGCGACGGTGGTTCAATCCCAATTTGTGATTCCTGAACAAAGTGAAAATTGTATGGAAAGCTTTCGACTGTTTTGTTATTTGATTATCAAGGTATGGCTGTCGATCGTATCATTCGCCGGATGTAAATGGCACAGCGAGAACTGTATAAAAGACGAAGGCCCTGCCAAGAGATTGTGAAGGTTGAATATTATTAAGTAGGCATCTACTACGGTATAGACCAAAATAAATATTGCGTATGAAATCCGCACAATAGAAACGTTATGTAACGCATCTGTACCTCGACATGGCGGCGAGCGCAGATATTTAGATAACAACACACACTTGCTCTCAGACAATATCTTGATACCTAAACTTAGCTCAATACACAAGAATTACTGTGAACTCAATAGTGCGGATAACAATGAAACGAGATTTTGGTTGTAACGTCAGAATGTTATACTTAGCGGTCTACAAAACATGATAGCCTTAAAAGTATAATAGTTGTATGACAAAAAAAATGAACAATTATTATTACAACCTAGTTTTAAATTATTTTCAACAGCAACGTACAAACAAAACACACAATTCGTTAATTTACAAAAGCCCCTTTCAAAATTTAGCGCCGTAAAATTTCAGCGAGAAACATTTCCAACATTATTTCGTTTGCAAGATACCGTCGTACCAATGCACCCTTTGTCAAATTCATTAAGCATAATTAAGATAAGAATATTAATCTAATGTTTCTTTTCTCTTCCTGACAGGGGCAAAAATAAGGAAAACTTAGCATTTCCCTTTTTTGTAGGCCCAACGATCTGTGGGCCCAGCACAAACGCGCGGAGTAAACGTAACGTTACGTAAACGTAAATTCGAACGATTTTAAAATTGAAAGTATTATATTTATATTATAAAATAATTCATATGTATGGGTGATACTTATTGTAGTTATCGAGACAATTTAAACCAAAAATGCTATTGGATCGTTATATTTTCGATAAAAAAAACGGTCGAATTTACGTAAGCTTTACGGCGCGCGTTCGTACTAGGGCCTCAGGAGTCTTTTCAATTTCTGTCGTCCTGTCATATGCTTGACGTGGGAAGAGTTTGTTTCTATTCTCTTATAATAGACGAAGGGTATAAAAATACTTGACTTTCATTGAATTCTGGAAAGGTCGTCTTTTTGTTATTCAACGAAACGAAGTTAATGATTCAGTCAAGTCAAGTCAAGTCAAAGCATTTATTTCAAATAGGCACATAAAAGTCACTTTTGATCGTTAATATTTACATTTAAATGGAATTGATTCTAGTCGCCCCTTCCAAAAGGTAGTTTCGTATGGAGAAGAATGGGCAAAAAACTCCACCGTTACTCTTTTAAAATGTGTTACAATATTTTGTGTACATTAATATTATATGTGAAGACGATGCACCTAAAATAAAAATTACCCTACCAAAATAGGTAAAAAGAATTGAATAAACGTAGCAATGATAAATAAGTTAATTAAGTGATAGAACATGGTGTTCACATTATTTACAAACATTGTAAAAGTATACGATTTCCCAAATTATGTAAACAATTAATATGTCAGTGTGTGAGTTAATGTAATCACAGAATGTGAATCAATGTCATAAAAATAATAAAGTATACAATTAAAGTAGCAATAAGTTTAATTTTGTCTAGACCCTAGCCCTATGGAGCTATGGTCCTATGGAGCTGGACCAGTATGTTTCCAAGCATTCTTATCTTGGATATAATCCTCTAATTTGTAATATGCTTGTTTACACAGTGAACTATTTATATGAGTTTTAAATTTTCTTTCATTTAATTGCAATATAATTATTACAAGGTATTTTGTTGTAGCGTACAGTACCCCATAAAAGATTTATGTACATTAGCTAATCTGAAAAATGGTTGATCTATTTTATCTTTATTTCTTGTATTAAAATTATGTCTATCAATTATTTTATTAAAAAGATGTAGATTTTTTCTTACGTACATAATATTTTCATAAATGAATTGGCCAGGTACCGTCATAATATTAATCCTTTTAAATAGTTCCCTGAGAGATTCGCGTTGACGTAGATTATAAATGGCTCTGACAGCTCTCTTTTGCAAAATAAAAATGGATTCAATGTCAGCAGCCCGACCCCACAGTAAAATGCCATACGACATAATGCTATGGAAGTAGCTAAAATATACCAAACGCGCGGTTTCTACATCTGTTAACTGTCTTATCTTTCTAACAGCATAAGCGGCCGAGCTTAGCCGCCCCGCAAGAGATTTTAGTCGATGATGAGATGTCAGTCGTGCGTAAATGATAATGTCAATATAATAGAAACATGTAGGTTTTTCACTGTCTTGGAAACACGGCAGGTTGACGTTACCCGTATATTTTATTGACGTTATAGTTAATTGCATATACTTAAAGTACTTTACTGATGGCGACTGTACTTGGCAAATTAATTTCCTTAGCTCTATTCGTATCTAATGGATTTATTTAAAAGTGCTGTAAGCCATATTCCAAAAACGAACATAAACGAATTGTTACGAACTTGACATTAAGCCAAATTCAACTCGAAACAGCAAACAAACAATTCACGAAAGCCACAGTCACAGTTTTTCCCATTCAAACGAATTTACGGATTAAATGAAAACATTTCCATTCATTTGCCATGAAGAATCCCCCTCGTTATGAATCACGGCCGACAAACAGGCGGATAGCTCGACAAAATATATTTGACAACAAGAGACTGTAATGAGAGCCGAGCCTGTACTCCCATTTATATTGCCAAATGACAAAAATATATTTTACATTCTAGAAGAATGAAATATGTATGAACAATGTGAAACGAAATATTACTGAGGAATTAATGACACAAGCGAGCCGATGGAACAACTTATTACAAACTAATGATTGGTTTTGCTCCATCATTATAATTGTTTCTTAATTAAATAATAATATTACAGTCGAAATTAAAATTATTGTTTTTTGTTTCAGATAATGTTCGCGGTCCACACTCGGATGCCTTGAGGCAATATGAATGTCAGAAAAAGTTTGGACGTGAGGCTGATCGCCCTGTGCACCACATGCCTGCTGCTGCCTGCCATTGCCTGCCCTTCGCAATGTATCTGCAAGTGGAAGAACGGAAAACGATACGTCGAGTGTTCAGAAAAAGACCTCAAAACAATCCCAAACTCTCTCGACCCAGAAACACAAGTACTAGACTTCACAGGCAATGACCTACAAATTCTACAAAAGGAAACATTTCACAAATTAAACCTACTCAATCTCCAGAAAATCTACCTGCAAAGATGTAGACTGCAGAAAATCGATAACCATGCGTTCAAAGGTCTCGCGAACCTCGTCGAGTTGGATCTCTCTAACAATTACTTGACAGTCATACCGTCGACTAACTTTGTTTTCTTCCCTTCGCTAATGAGGCTGTCGTTCAACAACAACCCAATGACGAGCATAAAAACTCACTGCTTTCAACATTTATCGTATTTGAATACATTGGAACTAAGCGATTGCAAAATAGAAACAATAGAGAGAGAGGCTTTTTCCGGCCTCAACCACCTGGAGTGGCTGCGACTGAACGGCAACAGACTATCAAATATTCAAGGTGAAAATTTATTCCCTGATACGCTGCGAGGGATCAACTTGCAAAATAATAATTGGAATTGCGATTGCCATCTTAGGGATTTACATAGTTGGTTGTTGAATTTCAATATGCCGCACGCCGTCGATCCAATTTGCTCACTCCCTGAACGTTTGAAGGAACTGACTATCACGAGCGTCGCGGAAAACGACTTGGCATGCTTACCGAAAATGAGCCCTACGTCCGTGTTCTTAGAGATGAACACGGGCAACAACGTGACCCTCGAGTGCTTAGTGAAAGCGATACCCGAAGCGAACATAACGTGGTTTTATCAGGGCCAGATCATTCATAATTATTCGAGCATGTTACCGGACGTTCGCGAGCTGTATTATGTGGAGAACGGGGTTACGGATAAAAAGAGCGAATTGTACATATTCAATATCGGGAACGAAGGCAATGGCACGTACTCATGCGTCGCCGAGAACCCCGCAGGCAGGTCTCGCGCCAACTACACAATACGAATACTAGTGAAAGAGGAGCCCGTCGTTATAGTGGTCACGTTCCCGCAGAGACACTTAGTGGTCATAGTCACAGTAGTATTTCTTATTATCGTCTTACTTATAGCAATAATAGCCGTAGTATTGTTAAAATTTAAAACAGACACGCGGAGCCGTAAGAAAAAGGAGAGTGGCAAGGACGTGGCGTTATGTAATCAAATTCTGCCCTCGAACCGGGGGAACGGGATGCCTAAAAATAACGGCAGTGTCATTGTGAACGCGCACTCTCATCACGCACTGCACTACACTGTACAAACGAATCGTGATTACGAGTCGAGCGACGTGTATCAAAGCAATAACATGAAAGGCTTTGTCGACAGGAACCCCGACCTAATTAGCGACGCGGAAACTGTAGCCAACAATGCGCAAAACGAGAACACAGTGTTATCAGTATACAAAGCTCAAACCGCAAGCGGCGACGGTTTCCAAGAGGAAACCGCTTTCACCGCACCGTCAATACCCAGACAGGTCACGTGGCAGGACCAACAGACCATCAACATGCCGCAGAACACTATCAACAACATGTACCAGCACTCGGCGGATGTCCACCTGAATCCGGGATGCTTCCTAGACAACGAAGGCTACCCGTACGACTACGGTCTACCAAAACATCCCTGCCGGCCACCGATAATGTCCAACTATTCGGTAGTCGGTCCGTTTTATCAGACGTTACCGCACAATCGGCCGAAGGGTCAGAAGCTCGTTTGTAAATTTGCGAAAGACACGGAGTTTAATGCGCCCACGCCACCCACCTGTCCTAATTTTGAAATGCCGTTTGGTCCGGGAAACGTGCGGCGTACGTTGGAAGGGTACCCTGTGCCAAGAAATAGGCAGATCGCGTTTGTTGGTAACGGGACGGTGTATTATAATGAGGAGTTCGTGCCATCTCCACCTGAGGGCTACAAGACGGAGCCGGTGCAGTGTTGCACGCCGACGGAGGCGTGCAGTTCGTGGGTGAACCCGAAGGGGACGTGTGCAGTGATGGTGCCGATGAGTGTGACGGAGGGGCCGGGTCGGTGCTACCAGGTGGAGACCAGGTGCGTGGACACTCAGACCACGGACGCTCGGATGCCCGGCGAGGGCACCGAGAGTGTGCTCAAACCTTTACCGCAAGTGTCTAACGCGAAGTGTGCCGCTGACATATGTTCGGAAAGCCCCGATGAGGGTTACGTCGGTGACGCTAACGATATCTGACGACGACGCCAGACCGATAATGCTTAAACAGGGCAATTTAGACGCTAACAAAGTGATAAAGCGACTGAGTATAAAGTAGTTTTGTAAATATATGGGCTCGCGGCGACAGCGAATGGAGGCGGAATTCCATTACTTAGTGAACGATCCTGTTTGATCCCTGTTTTGCAATTTTGTATATTTTATAGTGTAAGTCCGTTTTTTACCGCCTTTGTTCGGCAGTCGTCGATAATGGTTAACCAAATATCATTACCAATTCAATTATTTCTTTTTTAGCGCGACGGTTTTTTTTTTGTGAGGGTTATTAAAACCACTTTACAGAATAAAATAGTAAATTTTTCTACATAAAGTTCTATAGTATCGTTGATTAGTATTTGTTTTGTCTTTACTGATACTTCATTGTATTTATACACAGATGTCAATATTGTTTTATTTAATTACACTATTTTCTATTATCATTTACTATTTTCATATAAATTGTCAAATAGCATTTTGTAACAAAACATTGTAAACTTTTATTCATAATAGTATGACAACAACAATTTCAAATATTTCTAACACAATATCGATTAATTATTATTAAAATATTATTAAAAATGTTTTGTTGAATAACTTTGGATGTTATTGTATAACAAAAACATCTGAATAACACAAAAAAGTAGTCAGAACCTGCTTGTTACAAAATGTTATTAAAAAACTGTCTCAATTTATTAAATCCTAGTAAACTTTGTCTCCAGGATGGTTCCGACACGTAAGATGTTTTATACGCTAAATAATTAAGCAACCTCTCTGAATCGATGTTAATATTCTTACACGTTGTTTTAAAGTATGTCTGTAGATATGTCTCAGGGAATGCGCACATGTACAATTTAGTCACCCGACTTTACGCTATGGTCTACCTAAAAGAATAAATATATCAAGCACCTTAAGGTTAATTTCTACCTTCACCTTATTATTATTCCGACATCGTTATTACCAACATTTTAAATGAAAATTACAGTTCGGTAAAGTGACATGCGCCCGTTATGTGCGAAAGGAATTTCTTTGCAAATTACTTAGGTACTTTTTTCGCTCCTTGACTCTACTGGGAGGTATATAAATAATTCGCTACTCATTACTTTTCAAGTCTCCGATAATTTGTTCGTTTGAAGTAAACTTTTACCTTGAATAAAGGACTTAGTTAAAAGGACTCGGATGGTTCAGTGAAATCGATATTGGAGTCAGGCAAAAACCAAACCGCATGTGTGCACTTCCTTAGTTACAAAATTGCAGAGTCAGAAATTGTGGATTTTTTTTCTAAAATTTATGGCAAATTTATTTTGCCATATGTTTTAGAATATACTGACCTGCTTTTAAACATGTACAAAATAAACATTATATTAAAATATATCTATACAAGGATCTTTCGGCGCACGGCTAAAATCTGAACTAACGCCGCATCTTGTTTTTTTTTATACAATTTCACAAATGTGTACCAACAGCGCCACCTTGCCAATGTCATTCAAGCGCCAAATGATCTTTTTAGTACTGTAACTGAATCACTCAAACAATGTATTGTATCGATTTTATTTGTCAGTGCAAATAGAACATTGTTTTAAGACCTCTGAAGGTAATAAATAATGTACCACCGAGATATAATGATCTGATTTGACATAGGAACCATACGAGTAATATTTTTACTAAATAAGAATGTAAATAGATGTAAATATTAGTAATGACTTTCTTTCTGTAATCTAAGTAGCTGATGTTAAGTATGTCATTGATATCAGGGTATCCCCTAAGAATAGAGGTGGTGTTTCGATGACTAACGTTTCTTGTAACATTTATTTTCTGTAATTAATTTGTCATTAATTATGTTACTTATTTTTAAGCGTTTATGATAGTTGATATGACAGGATTAAAACATCCAATGTGTTACTTTATTATTAATCTGAATCGAAACTATGTTGCCATAGACTTTAACATGGAAAAAATTTAAGCAAAAACAATAAAAATGCGAATCACCAATGAACAACCAACAGTAAAATTCTTAGTATCTATCAGTTTCGTTATCTATGGCCAGTAAACAATACCATTTCAATTTCCTGAAGGTACTGACGAAAACAAAGTAATCGAAAACTGGTTCAGCATTTAATTTAGTCTGGAAATCAAAAGCTTGTGTGATACATAAGCCTGCTGATAGAAAGAACTGTGTAGTACCTTTTATTAAAAATACATGATCTGCAACATTTATTCCAAAACTAGCAGCTGCCCGCGGCTTCACCCGCACGGATGTCGGAAATTTACCCACGGGAACGTGCTACCGGGATGAAAAGTAGCCTACGTTACTGCTTATAACGTCAGCTATAGTGAAAGACTTGTCAAAATGACAATTATAATACTTTTTTGGTGTTTTCTTATAAGTAGTTTTTTTTTTTGAGGGTGGGAAATCATCAAATAACTTCTGCCACTCTTGGCAGAGCGGGAGGGCGTGTCAGAATCTTACTGGCTAAAACCCACCCGTGTTCCTTCAGTTGCCTGTGCCAGGGGCCACGGTATCCCTCTCGGACTTTCCCGCAACCCTGGCATGCATCGGCCCTAGCGGATCCCGTCATTGGTGCTGACATCTCTTTGAGGCGCGCGTGGAATACAACGCGCCGTTGACCCGGGCCTGGTCCTTATCGAACTGCGAGCTGCCCATTGCTCGCCATTCGCAAACGCACGCCTACGGTAGCCGGGAATCGGCCTGCGATTCCCAACGCCCAGGGCGTCTCCTGCGGCGGCTAGGGGCGTGAGGTCGCGAATTTTGCCTCTCCCTCACGCGTTCCGCCTCCTCCTTCGCGAACATTACTGCTTCGCAGAAGGAGGTGACGGCTTCCTAAGCTCTCTCGCTCCGTACCATGGCCTGGACCAGGGCCGGACGCGAGAGATCGCCACCGCCAATCGACTCCACGAGGACACAGCGGTGTTCCGCCTAAGCCGGACAGACCTCCACCGTATGCTCCACCGTGTCCTCCGGGCGATCCACATAACCGTGACACCCGGGTGTTTCCTCCCGCCTTATCCGGAACAGAAACCTCCCGAAACAACCGTGTCCGGTGAGGACCTGCGTCAGGCGGAAGGTGAGGACGCCGCTCCACGCCGCCCTGAGATGCCGCCGGAGCTCTGTCCGCTGTACTGTGATTTCTCGGGGCAGCGGAGCTACGCCCCGGCGTTTCGCCTCCTCGCGCCACTCCGAAATGTGCGCGAGGAATTTTGCCTCCAGATCCCATGGCGGTAATCCGGCAAGGAGGCTCGCCGCCTCACCGGAGACCGTACGGTACCCCCGGACCAACCGGGTGGCCATGACCCTTTGGGGCGCGTTCAACCGGCGGGCTGGCCGCCGCCCCAAGGAACGCGCCCACACCGGTGCCCCGTAAAGGGCTATGGACCGCATGACCCCCGCGTAGAGCCTCCGGCAGGAGGCGTTTGGCCCCCCTAGATTGGGCAGGAGCTGCTTCAAGGCGGCCCCGGCCCATTCCAGCCTGGGAGCCAAACGTCGGAAATGCTCCACGAAGTTCCACCGGCTGTCGAGGACAAAACCCAGGTACTTCATTAACGACTCGACGCCGATGTGAACCCCTCCTACCGTTATTTGGGAACCCGACGGTGGCGCGTTCCAAGGACTATGAAAACACATAGCCTCGGACTTGTGCAGGGCCACCTCGAGTCCCAATTGCCGGATCCTCTCGACGATTGTCGCAACCCCGTGTGTCGCTAGTTCGGCCGCCGCCTGGTGCGACCTCCCCTGCGCCAGGACCAGTGTGTCGTCAGCGTAACAAACAACGCTGACACCGCTAGGGAGGTTGGCGCGCAGCACCCAGTCGTAGCCGATGTCCCACAAATGCGGCCCCAGGACCGATCCCTGTGGGAAACCGCACGACATCGCTTGCCGATTCCACACCTTCTGGTTGACCGGGGTATATGACTGCCCTGTCCGTCAAAAAGGCTTCTATTACACCATAATCCACAAACCTAGGTCGGCATCCGGTGAAACCGGAGTGCCTCCCTGATGCAAATCCAGGGCAGGGTATTTAAGACGACGAGGAATGCTGCACAGCATTCCTCGTCGTGAGGGCCCGCACGTGCATGATGGCATCCATCGTTGAGCGCCCCCTGCCGAAGCCAAACTGGCTCTCCGCCAAATCCGGCCCCACCCGCACCAGCCGCTCGACGAGGCAGTCTGCAATGACTCTTTCAAAGAGCTTGCCCACCTCGTCGAGCAGCACGATGAGCCGATAAGCGGACGGAGAGTCCGCTGGGCCCCGGCTTCTTAATAAGGACCAGTTTCCCCGTCTTCCAACGAAGTGGGAACTGGCCCCTCTCCATGCATGCGCTTAGGAGCCCCCTTAGTCGAAGCCCGAGAGCCTTCGAGGCCAGGACCCAGGCTTTCCCAGGTAAGCCGTCGGGTCCTGGGGCGATATTTTTGGCACTCAGCTTACGTACCGCCACTCGCAGCTCTGCCTCGGTCACCTCCGGAGCATCGTCGTCGTCGTCGGCGGTGTGGTCCGCATTGAGCACCGCAGTAGGCGGGGCCATGGGCGGGGAGATATGTTCCCCTCTAGAAGGGAACAGAGTGCTAACCACGTCCTCCACGAGCTGGGACCGGAGACTCTGCGTCAGCGGGGAAGCCCATGGGCGGAGCTTATCTCGCACCAATTTGTAGAGGCATCCCCACGGGTCCAGGCAACTGAAGGAACACGGGTGGGTTTTAGTCAGTAAGTGTCTGACACGCCCTCCCGCTTTGACTAGAGTGGGAGAAGTTATTTGATGATTTCACACCTTCAAAAAAAAAAAGCCATGGCCAGCTGTGGGAATGGCGTCTTAATATGGAAGTAAAAAGTACAGCAAAATGCTATTCCGTAAAGTTAATTTAGGTGTTTTAACCCACTTACTGATGTAGAGTTAGGCCAACGAGACGAGATAAAAAATGTAAACAAACATTCAGGGGTTCATAACAAAAAAACATTTTTATTTAAAGAAAGTTTTTTTCGTGGTGAATTGATGTCTTTCAAAAGTTGTCTAGAGCTGCCAGGCTGTGATTCCATAATTAAAATCAACAACCACTCATAATAACAGTAAAAAGTAACAAAATAAATTAACAATAATGGATTAATAACAACCAAAAACTAAACAAATACGGAAAAGAAAACGTATCACTATGAAAGCAATCTAAATAGGAATGAACCGGACGGACTAAATGTTGATAGCTCCTGTATCGACTGCTTTCCACGAATCACACTACGACAGCCATCGTCGACTAACTGACGTCATTATTGCGTGCGAGTGATAAGGACAGATATAATAATCGCTTACTGTCGTAATGTAACTCAGTAAAGGTCAAGTTGCTTACATTCTTTATCTCGTCTCGTTAGCCTTACTTTACATTAGCATTTAAAAATAATGTTACAGAAAAGCCATCATATAATAACGCGAAACCATAATACACGGTGGCGCAGACATCGACACGCAAAGTGAAATCATGAATTCAGCACATTGATCCTAGAAAAAATCTGCTGTTACATAGAAAAGTGCAATACCTACGCGATCAAAATGTATGGCAAAACAAATATATTTTTTAATAACCGACGAAAAATTTCAACGCAGGTTGGTTCAAAAGATTCTAGTCCGATAAGGACCAGGCCCGGGTCGATGGCGCGTTATGTTCCACGCGTGCCCCATGATGACGCAAGATAGAAGAAGACGAGATGTTAGCATAGCACCGCATAGCATAGGCCGATGCCTACCAGGGTTGCAGGAAAGTCTGCAAGTGGTGATTTCCCACACTAAAAAAAAAGAAAAAAAAAGGGGGGTTTCAAAATCATGTACTGAATCCATTGTAACAGAATCTGCGTCGATGTCCCTGCCACCCTGTTTAATATCGCTTCCCGTCCTATCGCTTTCTATGATCAAAATATTAAATGATGGCACTAAATACAGTTGATGGGAAGTCATCAAGTGTGGAAAATTCCTGGTAATGTTTGAGCGTCTTAAACGATTACATTTGTTTGCGCATATCTCCGCGTATAATATGAAATTAACCAATTTCAATAAACAAGTAGTAACACTAATAGCGGAGGTTTGAACTTGCCTAATGACTAATTAGAATGTAATATTAATTCATGATGGTGTAATATGAAATCACTTAGCGGTAAGCATGAAATGAACACTTTAGTAAATTCATGGAAAGCGAAGGGTCTGGAAAGATCCATTACATTACATACATTACATAATTACATTTTAATGATCGATAAAATTAGTATCGTACTTACATATTATATATTTAAAGTTATTTCACTTTAAGCTTTAGGCAATAGCAAAGAGGCTTAAGAAAAAATAACTTACATTATAGTTGTGAGAGGTAGGTACTTAAAAACTGTTACCTTTTTACACAGGCCGAAAAATAACCCAGCAATACTCAAAACCGGACTCAAATCGATACTGAAAACCGGGATCGCACACAAAGGGCATTCGCATCCCAACCCACCCAGAAATTAACGATATTTATGACTACGTAAACTTATTCTCATAACCTTGAGTAATACAGGGTTTGGATGTTAGCCAAACTCATTAATAATACTGGCAACTATTAAAGCGACACTTCAACTTAATTAATTAATAGAGTAACAACCTTAATTACTGCATCATAAGTTTGATATTTATTTGGCATTTATTCTGAAGAGTTTGATATAGATGGCCGGGACAAAGGGACTGTGTTATCACGATGACGGACGAAAATGTTGTATGGTTCATTCGTGCTTGTGCTTACCGTCCTAAAACTAGTGTTTTGTAATTTCATTCAACCGCTACTCACTACAGTGCTTATTTCTCGTTTATAGGGTTCCGACCTTAATTAAAAAGGAAAACGTTACCTTTGTGAGATCACTTTTTTGTCCGTCTGCCACAGAGGTTTTTGCTAATAATTAATTATTGATAGCAATCGCCACAGGTTAATCTGAAAACCAGATTAAAGTTCGGACATCGGTGACGGTATGTGGGTTACGGAACGGTGCGCAGTGTTCAGTGTTGCCATGCACACCTTGTTAGACAGAAAGCTGACCTCAAAATCGGCACAAGGCTTGGTAGTTGGATTTATAAAATCCAGCGCCCCTAGAGCGTCAAAGGGAAAATCCAGTGCTAAATGGATTATAAATTCAACGCTATTAGTTAGTAAACCCAGAGCAAACCTACAAGAAATTTGTTCAGAATCCATGCTAGAAACAATTTCAGTACAGTTTCTCAACCTGAACTAGCGAATACCTGTTTAAATATTCTCTTTTTAAACATTCTGACAAGGACTCTCTCGACTGAAACTTTTAGGTATTTCAGTGTTTCTCTATAAGTACCAAACATAACGTTGCATAACAGAAAATGTTGCATGACAAACTGACAGGTGAATGAAAAATTAAGTTAGAAAAGTTACATCAGGATAAATGAGGACCGGCTCTGTGTAATGGCCAACGATTATTGTAACTTCGGGCCACGGGTCCGAAGTTTCGGAGATAACCGCGACTCTATTACTCAATGTCGGATCTCGTTATGTGATGCTGAAGAATTTTATGAACGTAATTGCTTCTTTGAATGGTGGTCTGAGGAGGTCATTAACATTGATTCGACTTCCCACGTTACAGGGAATATTTTTATTCGTTTAAAGAAGATCATGGGGCCTTTCAAATTTGCATTTTCTTTTGTGATATCAAAGTAAGCGGATTGCGACCCATAAGTATTTTCGTAAAACATTTAAAACACGGAAAATATTTTATCTGCTTGCCACAAAGTAAAATAATCACGAAGATAGGATAGGGTAGGCTTTAGTCTAGACTGAAGCCAGATCTACCAAGACTTGAGACGATCACCGCGATTGTTGTTTTCTTCCTTCATTCCAGAAAAAAGATGAAAAACGTCGCGAGTGGGTATGAAAATACCTGCGAGAAAAAGATATGAATAAAGCATGTAATGAATAACTTTGTACACATTATTAATAATGATATAAAACGTTGATTTACCATTAGGTAAATCAACAACAAACAAAGATCAACAAGGATCTTTTGGCGGGTAAATGACATTGACAGGGAGGCATTGTTGATAAACATTTGTGAAATTGTCACAGATATTGTATAGAAAAAACAAGTTGGCGGCGTTTTTGGCCGCTGTTTTGTTGCAAGCAATTGTTTGATGCTAGCATCTATATTTGTAATCATATTATAGTTCCAAGTCTAGCCAGACAGCCGTTTTTGTACTAAAAGACATTGCGATTGAACCGACATTTCTGCGCGTTTGCAATAGCAATGATACACACGAGGGTTAAATGCGTGCAGATGAGTGGTTTTCATGTGCTCGTTTCAAAAACATAGTGTGAATTGATTTTAAACTGTTCATTACGTAAGCAGTAAGAACTATTCTCACATTTATATTAATAATGCGTACCTGGAGAGTTATTTTGTTGCATTATATATTCATACACTTTTTAAAGGTTTTCTCAGACTAGGCTTAACCCACATAATTTTACTAGTGAACATAATTTTCACATGATAATGTCGTGATGTGATGTTCTTTTTATAAAGACAAATCTACAGTGTTTGGAAATAACTATATTCTTCTTTTATGATTACTTGCTCCCTGGACACATAATTATGTATGTGTGACCTACAGTCTTGAAATAGATTGTTGTTTCAAGACTAATATTTGTATACCACGGGATAATATTTCCATATCTTAATTAAGAAGCAGCTAGTTATTAAATTTATCTAATTTGCTTATTGTGTGATAAAAAAGTTTGATCTTAAAATTTTATATTTTATTGGTATAAAATGATGGTTGACTTGTATAAGTTTATGAGGGTAAATAATTAATTTTGTGATTTTTTTTCAAATATTATTTGTGAACTACGAAACACAGTCAAAGAAACACCAAGATAGGGACATAATATTATTGTAAATGTAACACTATCTTTTGTAAGACGATTAGTTATAACTTAATTTTTTTAATCGAGGTAAGACATAGCAATAAATAAATCTATGCAGTTATATTTATGTAATACATACAGCTAACTTATAAGTTGGATTTAAACAATGAAAACTATTGTGAGTTGTGGTGATAAGCTTGAGTATTAAATAGAAAATGACAGAAGGTCCAGTTCAATAATGCACGATTGTTATCTGTTGTTATCTTCTGCTTGGTATCTAATATTTGACATTTTCAATAACATCTCATTTATTTATGTCAATTTTGTTTGAAGTGAAAACCTCTATAGCCGCGTTAAGCGATTTTTGGTGGGCAAAAGTTATGGGTTCACGTCACCGACATGCTAATGTGACGTGTTGCGCCAGACTGGCGAAGCGTAGCGGCCTGCGTACATTTTGGGTTTTCACTTCGGTCAGCACACCATGAATGCCAATTTTATTTTTTATCGCAATGTGCCTTATTTTTGCACAAGCAGTACGTTTGGATCCCAGAAGTAAATAAATGTACTCTAAAGTCTTGATATAAGAATTTGTATGTTAGAAAAGACCACATATTACTTTCTAGTTCATATTTATTTGCTTCATGAATACAACGCTACATGCTATCAAAGAAACGTTAACATCGAACGCTTTGAAGTTGGAAAACTGTTTTATTTTAAATAAATCATAGGACATGGAGAGTCTTCTGTAATGTTTGTCACGAGACTTGTTATTGGCAAATTGTAATTTAGCTATTATTAACACATAACGATAATTATGTGAGAACTATATACTTTTGAATACCCACGGCTTATCAATGCAACAATTACGGATTTATTCAGCCGTTCATATTGTGTATAATAATGATGTTTTATGAAAGTGAACAAAAAGTAAAAACATTACATTGTTTCTTTTTGTTTACTTCCATTGAATTGAAATAACCGATGAAATAGAGAATGTTGCGCTATAGGTTTACAATATATTACATTATTTAATGCTTATTGAACGCGATTTATGTTGAAAATTCATTTATACTACACCTGCTTGGAAAGTACCTTGATACTTTATCAAATTTACGGTAGAAAGTACCTACGTCATTGCATATCGAACAAATATGCGGGGAGAAAACGCATCTGAGCGGGAGAGAAAAGTGTATGAAAATCCATTTCTTACGTGGTTTTTCTTTTTTAATTTTTGGTAAGACTATGTTTCGGTAACCTAAATATCAAAAGCCAAAAAGTTATTGCAGTGAGTTTTTATCTCCAAGTTCGCAAAATGACACTGGCCACTAGCTGTGTGTTGGATGGTGTCGGGCTGGCAGTGCGACCCTGCGGTGGCAGGATAAACAATTTGAAAAAAGAACTTGTGAAAATTGCAGACGCCATTGGCGCCATTTTCAATTTGTGTGTTGTTTGAAGATTTAGTTTTTTATTTTCCTCGTAGGTGTAGTATAAAGCACTATGTATCACTAGAGAGAAAGTGCGATTCCCGATCTCGGGTGTTTTAAAGCCCTCGCCTACGGCTCGGGCTTCAAACGACACCCTCGACGGTAATCGGTCACTTTCTCCTCTCGGTGAACAATGTACTATTGTATCTCTCGTTTGCTTTAACACAAATAGAGCAATACTACTTTGTTACCAGTAAGGAATCCCATTTTTAGTGCCTACGTGTTATGATTTAACGATATGTAGTCACAATTATATTGTTCTAAAATATCAATAACTAATCTGCAAAATTATAATAAACTTTACACCACAACTCGCCAGATGTAGTAACTCCCACGTTATGTATAAACCAGGTTGGACCCGACAGACTGGATAGCTCACGATTGACTAGCACATGATATCACAATGTTACTCTTTAGTGGAAACAAACTGTAGATGTGCATGACATTGGAATAAAAGTGTATTTTTAGCTTGTTTTTTTTCTTTGACAACCCTTCGTTTGTTGAATCATTTAGTTCCTTTCAAAATGTATGAGCTGGATGGCGCTAATCCATGCGCTATGTTTGTGAACGGGTGCCATCTATAGGGACTGGTAGTCTCTTAGCTGCCACGGCGTTTATTAAATTTAATTTAATATTTAAATTGTTTTTATCTTATTATTACGGACGCATTTAACGTTCTGCATCATTCACACATGTATAATTTCAACATGAATGATGTAACCAATATCTTGTAACCATATTTTGATTTAGAAGAGTGTCCGTGTTGTTGCCCGTTGTTCTCCGTAGGTACCTACTACGCTTTGGAATGGGTAACTAGCTTCAACTTTTTGACCAACCGACCTCTTGACAATTCAAAGGCGCCTGTAATTGGTTTATTGGAAATAAATGCTTTAAGTTGAGTTTGAGTTTATATCTCGTTATTCCTGTTGGTGAGTTTTATTGCGAATATTGAGTTTTGTAAGTTGTCTGTCTGCGGCTGAGCGCAAAAGGAGGGAACTGTTGTTGAATGTTTTTGTTGTTGTTAAAATTTAAATGGGAAAAGTACTTTTTGTTGGTACGGTGTAGGTGGCCGCATTAAAAATTGTAATTTCTATCGTAACTTGTACACCAGGCTCTATATTTTACCCTAAGGGGCTCTGTATATGTGTATGAGCAGCATCTGAAGATTATCATATAGTTCTGGTTCCCACGGAAACACCGGAGAACTTGCCCAAGCATCCCACTTACATTTATCCCTAACATCATGTAGGTCGAACGATTTATCTCAGTCCATTCACATTTCGTCGACCCGAAACCGTCGCGTGAACGATTCATTTGTCACCGACAAAAAGGAGATGAAAGTAAGCCTACAAAGTTACAATTTGAGTTGAACCTCTTTGCTCGAAGGTGTAAATACCAATATTTGTGGCGGAGTGCCCACCCGGCCGCTACACATGACTGGGTACTGCTCACTGAAGTTTGAAGTGCGTGCGTCAACATAGAAAACGATGTTTAACGTTTCAAAATACTGAAATTCAATGATAAAAAATAGGTGATACGGGCTGGTGTCCGCAATTCCACGTCACAGGTATTTTGCGCACGGACGTTAAAAAAAATCACTATTACTTCGCCAAAAAAACAGTGGGGTTAGCGTTGAATCTTTACCTTCTCTATAACTTCTGGACATACATTATTTTCGCATAATACTAGGTACACTGGGCATAAATCGATGGTTGTTACAGCAAAAAATACAACTATGGTTCTGATAGGCGCGTTGGCGTCAAAATTGTGCACCGGATGGAACCGAAAGGCTAAAATACACAATGAGTCTTGGCTAAATACGTCATCAAAAATCCAAAATTACCGAATATCAATAGTCAAAGAAACATAAATATTAATCAGCCACTCGTACTTGCTAACGAACATGATGAAGGCAGTGGTGGTCCCCATTGTAAAGAACAGAACTGGTGATATCTCCGATCCATCCAATTACAGACCTATATCGCTTACCACTGTAATAGCGAAAGTATTGGACAGTTTGCTTGATAAAGAATTAGGTAATATTTTACAGTTACATGACGCACAGTTTGGGTTTAGGCCCAAGCTTTCCACTGAAAGCGCAATCCTTATTCTCAAGCAAACTGTCCGATATTACACGGACAGACATTACCCATTTATGCCTGCATCCTTGAGCTTTCCAGGGCGTTTGACCTGGTCGCCTATGATGTCCTGTGGGAGAAGCTGAGGGAAGCGGGAATATCAATCGAACTCCTGGAGATCTTTAAATATTGGTAAATTAATCAGCTTAATTGTGTTCGATGGGGAGGGTCTCTGTCCGAAACGTACAAGTTGGAGTGCGGGGTGAGGCAGGGTGGTTTGACCTCGCCAAAGCTCTTCAACCTGTATATAAACGGTCTGATCGCCAGGCTCAGCAGTATGCGTGTCGGATGCTGGATAGAGAACGTTTGTGTAAACAACTTAAGTTATGCAGACGACATGGTGCTGCTGGGCCCGACGGCTGGCTCGATCAGGGAGCTGTTGCGCGTGTGTGAGAGATATGTCACGATTCATGAGCTTGTCTACAATGTAAACAAAAGTGTATACATGGTTTTTGAAGCTTCCGGTAGACGTGTACGTAGCGACCCAGTTGTAATATTGAACGGGCTGTCACTCAAAAGAGTTGACAAATTTAAATACCTGGGACACTTTCTAACCGGAGACCTCAAAGACGACGTAGACATAGATCGAGAGCGCAGGGCGCTAACGGTTAGGTCCAACATGCTGATACATAAGTTCGCTCGTTGTAGTATTGGCGTAAAGATTACGCTGTTTAAAGCGTATTGCCAATCATTCTACTTGAGCGGCCTGTGGTTAAGGCATACTAAGAGGTCGCTAGACGCCCTGCGTATTCAATATAATAACTGCTTCAGGATGCTGTTGGGACTGCCGCGCTATTGTAGTGCGTCCGGTATGTTCGCATTTACGCATAAAGATGATTTTTACGCCATAATGCGCAAAAAAGTAATTCCATCCTGACAAGGGTGCGGTCTAGTTCTAATGGCATCCTTATTATGTTGGCAGAAAAGTACGACGCACCTTGGTTGTCGCACGCTGTGGAGGTGCTGGTCAGAAGACCCCACAGCTAACCTTCCAAGTTTCGTCTAAACTGCAATTTTCTATTTTCTGTTGGTTTTCGTTTATGTGTTGGTTTACTAAAAATAGTTTTTAAGAACAATGTTACTAACAATTGGGCCTAGTTGCCATAAATAAATAAATATTTAATTTAAAAATTTAAAATTAATAATATCTATCAAACGGTACGTACTCGTAAGCTAGCTACATCCTCTTTCACGTAAGATTAATAAATTTAATGTAGGTGGAAGTATGTCCATTCCTCTTATCAAAGGAATTATATTCTGGATTCGAACACGCCAATTTTATCCCCGTGGCCATGGAAACGGGAAATATCCTAAAAATTTTAGCAAGCTGAATTTTTACGAGTATATAAGCCGGGGAATCGAATAGACGGGAATTCGAGAATTCCCGTCTATTCCGTAAAAAGGTAAACCTGCCATTAGTCGGGTGTTGCCGGGTGTTGGCGGGCTCGCGAAATGTTGCGATATAGTGCCTATCTTAATAATACGGAAGAGATGTCGCGAATCATCAGTGGAAGAATTAAGGTAGGCCTTCTGATAATATAACTTTGCATGCCTGAAAGAATGTCTGTGTCTGATAAAAATAAAAAAATAAATTAAATAAGTACCAGTGGTTCATAAAGGAAGGCAAGGCTAACTACAACAGGGTTTCGCCTAGTGTCCGGCGTGTTAAAAATAACAACGGGGTGATTACGTAACGCACTTATAGTAGCAATGCCTTTCATTTTGACAGTTCAACAATATTCATTTATGTTGCTGAGCAGACGAAGTTATCAAATATATGAAGCAATGGATGGGTGATTTGCTACGGCTTGTTAATGAAAGTGGGTTCCGCAATTGTTAAGACAACGAAGTACTGGTGCAACTACTGGTCTGTACAGTGTACATATAGTGTGTACAGTGTACGCATATATATGTGTTTGATAGCTGTTTTGATGTAATAATTTATTCTAAAGAATCTTGTCTTTAGACATGGAAATACAGCTGCTCAAAGTCAAATATGTATTTCGTATAAAATCAAAAAACCCGGCGGCCAACAAGGCGATCATAATAGATTTTACCACAGTTCTACATAAAGAGGATTTTCAATATAAGTTTAGGAAACACATCAGAGGCTGTTTCAAGATTACTACGGAAAACCTAGAAATTATTATTGTCATTCCTATTTTCTTCAGGATTACTTCTGTCCTTCTGAAATGTATCCGCCATATACAGATAGGCTGTATAAATTTTCAAGAAACACCCAAAAAACGATATACATAAAATAGAATAACTCTTTATTATGTACACAAAAAAATTACAGGTGTAAAAGTAGAAATTTTACATAGGGTGACATAATGGGCGGCCTTATGGCTAAAAGCGATATTTTACAGACAACCTTTGGATGGATTAAAGGGAGAAGGAGAGACTATACTGCAGGTAGTCAGTGGTGTACCAATTATACAATAAATACATATACAGATTTGATATGACAGAGGGGCATTAAATTACACTACGTATACTATACGTGTTTAGTAATAATTCGATACGGTATAAAAATAAAAAGTTTTTTTTCTTCATACAAACTAAATAGCTTACAAATCAGAGTAAAACGTACTACGTACGTACTTACGTCAGACATAATCAGCTGTTAGAAAAGACACATCGTGTTTAAACGGGGCAAAAACTTAAAAAATCATTTGCGACTAAACAACTGCTACTATTTAATTGATTTTTGGTACAGAGCTTGAAAATGGTACCTAGCATAGGCAGTTTAAAGGAAAGCTCTACTGTCGTATCAACGTCGTGTGTCGTATAATAAAACTTACTGTTCATCACTAGTAGCAAGCTCTTCCCCGATTGCCCCTTAGGAGTCGATAGTCTTGTATGACGTGAAAGACGCTGAAGTTGAAAGCATAATTATTATCGTAGAGATAAATGGGCTGTCGGTTCTGAAGGAATGCCAACCACAGTTATTATAGCCACAAAAAACACAAGTATCCCTCTCCTTGTACACATTATCAACCTGTGCCTATCTTCTGGTGTCTTTCCGGGTGTTTTCAAAACTGATATAGTCCATCCTCTTCACAAGGGGGGAGGCAGAGAACTTGTATCCAATTACAGGCCCGTCTGACCGTACTTACAAATATTTCAAAAATCTTCAAGAAAATTATTAACGTGAGACTAGTGAAATTTCTAGCTAAATTCAATATCCTGGCCGACAATCAGTACGGCTTCAGAGCTGGGAAATCCACAGAAGTCGCTACCCTAAAACTGTCAAACACAATAGTTGAACACCTTAACAATAAGCAAAAGCCTGTCGGTATCTTCCTGGACCTATTGAAAGCTTTCGATAGCGTTTCTGTCCCCAAATTAATTAACAAGCTGGAAAAAAATGGCATTCGTGGCATCTCCTTCGATATCTTTCGTAGCTACCTGACGGGGCGTAAACCTAAACAGGTTATAAAAATCTAAACCTTATCAGCAACTTAGAAAATATGATTTTTCAGGGTAGTGTTCTGGGACCAACCCTCTTTCTTATAATACTTATGTCAATGAGCTGTGTCAGTTATCTCTTCCGAACACAAAAACAATAACATATGCGGACGAAAAAGCTATTAAAACCCACGGTAAGGACTGGCCTGAGACGAGCAAGCACGGCTTTGTGAGAAGGCAGAAGCTGCTTTGAGGTTAGTCATGACATGGTTAACCTCGAATATGCTCACGCTCAATATCTCAAAGACCAAGTAAGTTCATCCCCTTCTGCCCGGCGATTCTTAGCCAACCACCTACGACATTCGGGATCAGGAGTCATGTTTGTCCTTACCCAAGGGACACAACCTGTAACTGTACTCAGATAGAACGGTCTGACATTATCAAATATATTGGATAATATTTTAACTTGGAAAAAACCGGTTGGCTCTATCGTGGTTCATGTCAGAATCTGATTTACTTATTTTAACTACAACGCGCGGCTGCTGACTTTCAGTGTCTAAAAATAATTTAATTCGCTGTCGCTCAGTCAGTTCTTAGTTAATGCGTATCTACGTGGGAGTGGGACCCACAAGACAACCATGTTGAAGTTAGAGAGGGCACAGAGGACAGTGCTAAAAGTACTTGCGACGAAACCTATTCAATTTCCGACTACTGAATCATATTCACTTTGTGAGGTTCTTGCAGTAAGTAAGAACCATGAATTAAACCATAGGAATAATAACATCTCTTGTGGGGCGGCTAAGCTCGGCCGCTTATGCTGTTAGAATGATAAGACAGTTCACAGATGTAGAAACCGCGCGTTTGGTCTATTTTAGCTACTTCCACAGCATTATGTCGTATGGCATTTTACTGTGGGGTCGGGCTGCTGACATTGAATCCATCTTTATTTTGCAAAAGAGAGCTGTCAGAGCCGTTTATAATCTACGTCACCGGGAACTCACCTTCACATATAATTAATGTATACAAAGTATTGTAACACATTTTAAAAGAGTAACGATGGAGCTTCTTGCCCATTCTTCTCCATACGAAACTACCTTTTGGAAGGGGCGACTAGAATCAATTCTATTTAAATGTAAATGTTGACGTTCAGAAGTGCCTTTTATGTGCCTATTTGAAATAAATGCTTTGACTTTGACTTTGAACTCTCAGGGAACTATTTAAAAGGATTAATATTATGACGGTACCTTGCCAATTCATTTATGAAAATATTATGTACGTAAGAAAAAATCTACATCTTTTTAATAAAATAAGTGATAGACATAATTTTAATGCAAGAAATAAAGATAAAATAGATCAACCATTTTTCAGATTAGCTAAAGTACATACATCTTTTATGGGGTACTGTGTTAATTGCTACAACAAAATACCTTGTCATTATATTGCAATTAAATGAAAGAAAATTTAAAACTCATATAAAAAGTTCACTGTGTAAGCAAGCATATTACAAATTAGAGGATTATATCAAAGATAAGATTGCTTGGAAACATGCTGGTCCAGCTTTATGACATTGATTTACATTCTGTGATTACTTTAACTCACACACTGACATATTACTTGTTTACATAATTTGGGAAATGGTATACTTTTACAATGTTTGTTAATATGTGAACACCATGTATCTATCACTTAATTAACTTATTTATCATTGCTACGTTTATTAAATTCTTTTTACCTACTGTGGTAGGGTAATTTTTATTATAGGTACATCGTCTTCACATATAATTAATGTACTCGGATACAAAATATTGTAACACATTTTAAAAGAGTAACGGTGGAGTTTCTTGCCCATTCTTCTCCATACGAAACTACCTTTTGGAATGGGCGACTAGAATCAATTCTATTTAAATGTAAATGTTGACGTTCAAAAGTGCCTTTTATGTGCCTATTTGAAATAAATGCTTTGACTTTGACTAAGAAAAAACACCACCTTTTGCTTTACAAACCTCATTATCTTATAAAAAAGCGACGCTCTGACAGAATCTGCAAGACTGAACTATGCAGATTTGCGTTGGTAAGTAGCCACTTCAACCACATAAGTTTTAAGCTTTATAATAATTATGATTAGTAAAATCAAAATCTACACTTTAACAAAGAATTTACTGAGAAAAAAAATTACAGACTGGCTTAATTAAGTCCATGTCCTATGATGCAACTGAGAAGCTTGTGGTATCATATATAAATTCATATGCTAGGGTTCTTTCATAATATACCTATGCACATCTTTACAAACACACACACAAACACACTCACCCTCATTTCCACTCTAAATTAAACAAACTAACACTACACATACAAACTTTTCGTGAGTTTGATTTTTTGTAAGTCTTAACTTTTTATAAGACTCCCTAAAAATGTGAAAGTCAGGAACAAATGTCTTCCATGTATTTTGTGTTGGGCGTTGATAGCCGTGCCAAAGTATATGCCTCTAGCCGCTAGCTTCGTGTCTTTTGTTAAGCTATACCTAAATTGTTCATAATAAACTTTTATTATTATTTATTATATCGTATTCCTCTACTTCTCAAGCTTTAACTTTAAGGAGGATATGATTCTAAGAAATATATCCTGACAAGGTCCTTCTATTACAATCCTAATAGTATATCTGTAAACAAGTCACGTTTCTCTAAAAAAATTATCTACGTAGGTACCGTTTGACAACACATTTTACCGAGAATCTGTCGGAATGTTTTCCTATTTGTTATTTGATGTATGTTTTGTGATTTATGTGCGTCAAAGCAAAAAAATTACCTGACTATCAGAAATTCCTGATAATACATCCTTTAGCTGTTAATTTCGAACCCAGAAAGGCTCTTTACTTTGTGTAAATTACTTGAACACAACTGCTTTCAAAACGGTGAAGGAAAACATCGTGAAGAAACCGACATGTTCTAGAAACCAAAATTCGAAGTGAGTGACATCCAACAACCCGCATTTGGTCTACGTGGTGGATTACGGCACACTCCCTCTCACAGAGAGGAGGCCTGTGTCCTAGCAGTGGGAATAATATAGGCTGAATATTCTGCAAAAAAAAATTGTTACAATATTTTACCTTATAATAAACATAGGTGAAGGCAAAAAATATAAAAAATCTTAATTACCTGTTATCGGCTGTTTCATTTACAAAAAAGTTGTTGAGGCATTTCAGATTAGCATTACATCAACCGTTAAGTACTTCTTTAAATATTAAAGTAATTAAGCATAATGAAGATCTTTTACTTACAAATTACTATGGACCAATGAGCGTTTTCCGAGAATTCCTTTGAGGGTTCTAAAATCCTAATAAAATTTTCCTCGTAACTAAAATGAGAAAATTACTTAATGACTCAATATTATATTCAAATATTCTCAAGAAAAATTAAAATCTGTTGAAGACTTTGTGAAAGTTTTTACATCAGTAAGACATTGATCTAATTCTGTTAAAAGATTTGACGTGTAAAAAAAAAGATTTGAAGATCTGAAATGTAAAATCCCAAGTGATGAAAAATGCAACTAAAAGCCATCGAAATAATTCAATAAAAAAATTAAAAAAAAAACAACAATATTCTTCAATTTAATCGAACGAGACCACACACAACAAAGCTATCAGTAAACCATCACGCTATGTAAAAGTGCTTGTCCTGAATTGAAAACGGATAAAACATCGCAGAACTATGGGCCTTCTATCTTTTTACGGCCCACGGATATGAAATCGATAGACCCGGAATCCGACTGCGCAAAACGGAGTTGTGTGTTACGTATTTCATATTTTTTTTAAGAAAAGTACCAAGGTAGTGTTGAAGGCTTCTTTGAAATTTTTAGTTAATATAAGATAAGGTGATATAATAGATTATTTTGTACGCGATTATATACCTACATATCTGTAAAGTGTGCTGTCAACTTGGCTTTAAAAATGTATTCGTAAAGAGTGGCATAAAATGGTGTATTCATTTTAATAAATACCGTTTCATTGCATATTCGCTTGCAGGTGGAGGAATGAGGTGTTATTTTCCTCCGATGAAAATTAACCTCTAGAACTTATTTAATACTTAAAGCAGAGAATCGTGCTGTCTTTGACTCTTGCACTTTTTAAGTCTATAACAATTTCAATTTATTATCATTAACTTCAAAATAAAAAAAAACATCCTAGAGATAAATGACCTTTCAAATATAACAAAAAGTAAGTGCGCGGACCGCTACCGATTACACAAAGGTTTAAGGATTACAATCCTATATCTTTTTTACGAGAACCAGAAAAATATCAAATCGATTTCCCGATAGCGCAGAGCATCGTAATGTGAACTACGGTCGCAGGTGGCCGTGGGTGCTATTCTGACAAATGTC
Organism: Brachylomia viminalis; assembly: GCA_937001585.2. Taxonomy (NCBI): domain Eukaryota; kingdom Metazoa; phylum Arthropoda; class Insecta; order Lepidoptera; family Noctuidae; genus Brachylomia; species Brachylomia viminalis. The sequence goes on along the minus strand of OW443302.2, from coordinate 1,798,457 downwards.
AATGTCGAATTTACGATGAAAGTCGAGTCGAATGAAGCTTCGCACGCGCGTTCGGCTTATTTCGGCTTTATTCGGTAAGCCGACGAATGGAACTGACTTGCGGCGTGCTTTGGACCAGATTTGCGAGGTATATGGAATTGATTGGTTGCTAGATTGCGGAATTCATTTTATAGCTATTGCAGGCTGTGGTACGAGATTGATAACGGTTTAGGAACGGTGAAGGAGGTAGGTGGTACCTTTACCATAACTTAATAACTTCGTAGGTATTTCGGTGAGATATTAAGGTCGTCTTCCAATTATAGTTTTAGTCGTACCTAAGTTTAAACATGTATAAGTTACTGACTTGAAGAAGATGGAAAGCGAACCTACATAATGTAAAAAGTAAATGTTAATCTTGCGTGACGGACAAAAGCATATGACTCGACATTAAAAAACAGGACAAAAACTTCTTAACTCGTTGGCTTTACGTTAGCAAAAGATGTAGAGATGAGAAATCCTTGTATTACGAAAAACTAAAACGAAGAATAAATCTATGTTACGTATTCGGACAGATAGGCGTAACGTGCCTTTAGCGTGGACTAATCTAAATAATACAATAAAGAAAAAAAGACTCTTCATGCCGTTGTTCTAGAATAATAAGAGCGACACCGGTTCGAATACCAAACGATCATAACTTACCGGAATAGGCGCCCTTAGTATCTGTTATGAGTCCAGCACAAAAATAATAATACTTCTTAGAATTTTTGCTCCAACAAGCCCTATATTTCTCTTCAAAAACTTTGTTTTGAGTACTTTATGAAAGTAAATGAGAATAACAAAGGGTAACAAGCTAAAAGAACGTTGGGTAATGAAAATATCAGAAAAACAAGTGTCATTAACGGACGAGTTTTATCTTGGAGAAAAAGTTTGTGACAAATTAAGAAAGAAGTGGGTAGCTTGAGTTTGGGGCTAATGGAAAATACGCTTTGCTTCGAGATAAAAAGTTTACAGGCTGAAGTTCCGTTGGACGTGCTCCGATTCGACAGAAAGCATCGGACTTGAACGATTTATTGAGTACGAACCGAACATTTGTACCGAAGTTGTGAGAGTTCAATAACTTCCGAACATTCGCCTGAGTGGAGGGAAATGTGGTGTGCGTTGTTAATATTGGTCGTTTGCTTATTAAGGACCGCGTCTGTGACGTCTACTGACATAATGTATGATAAGCGACAATATCTGATGTTGGGTTGCTAACATTGCACTGCGGTCTTCACTCTCGAGCGTCATGATTTTACATAATCGTATCAATTTAACGTAATCTAGCGTATTTTGACCAATTCCTTTTAAATACTGGCTCTTTCCTCAAAAGGCCATTTCGAACTCGCATAATTCTACTATGATTCCTGCACTTCAAAATATACTATTCAAAGTAATTTACCTTCTAAAGCCTCGTCCACTGGGTGGCTGAAACACTTAAATAAAAGTTAGCTTGCACATATCTCCTGCTACAAAATACGATCTATTATTCATAGAATTGTTTGAACAAGTTTAATAACTTGAAAACGTTGGAAACAAACACATCACAATCATGTAGGTACTACAAGTTTCATCTCTTATGAATTTATGTAGTTTATGCTCGCAATCGAGATGGAACATCCTAATATTATTGGTAGTACTACGAGTAGTTGACTATGAAAGAGTTATTGTTCAATAATAGGCCAGTTGGTTACTGTTTTGTTACAATGGGAAATTGATTCATAATTGGTGATGGTTTGAAGACAAGTGGTATAAAGTAAAAAGAAAACTACTGCTGAAATATTAGATTTTTTTTATTCTGAAAGGTATCATACAAAATTAACGTCTCTCTTTAATCTCCGTCCGTGAGTGCGCTTTTAAATCGAAAACAAAATATCTGAATTATAAATTGTATTTAAAGATCAATTTATTTGTTGTAAAATGAGTTACAATACAATGATAGAATGCATGCAATGATAGAATTGATATAATTTGCTGTCCAGATTTTAGTTTATAACATTTTCTTACGTAAGGTATCACAGGGAAACTCCTCCTCCGAAACTGGGGGTCTACTCTTTAAGTCTGTCTACGAAAATACGGGCCCGCCCGAAAGTAGATCGATACTTAGAAGAGAACCTTACTCCCGATTAATTAACTTTTTAGGACAGGCAAAAGCACATCGGGAGTAAGGACAATTACTGTCTGATCGCGGACTCCGGACTAATATTATGTCCGTAAATGATAAAGAATAGGATACGCCCGTGACTTCGGCTGAAACTACGGACTTCGTTCTAAGGGAGTAGGCCACCTGTATTGTTATTGTAAATATTGTTGTAAGTCACAATCAGTTTTTAAATGTTAAAAAAATCTTACCAACTACACATACTTAAAAGCTATTCTCAATAAACCAACTTAAGGGGACTACATGACCTAAACGCAAGTATTATAAAGCCTATAAATGATAAATGATTATTAAAAACTATACTAAGATATATGCAATCATTCTGTTTTTTTTTTCAGATTGTTCTTCAAGCAACATATTAACGTGATAGTGTTTTCATTTTTTAGTCCAATCTATAGATTATTTGTAGATAGTGAATTGCTTCATATTTTGCAATAAATTACTAGCTCTGTGTCAACGCGCTTCTCTTTCTCTTCTAAGCAGTTCGACAGTGACCGCACTTTAGCTGTTGTCAGCCCCTTAAGACCAATAAATTGACACATAAAAACAAAACAGCTTAGCATAGGTTTCTATTTAATGACTACAGGTCATTACAAGTCCCGTCGGGTCAAATTAGCTAGGTTATCAGAAAACCGTCTAATGTGCCCACTCGTAACTCTTGTTAATGCCTTTATTGGTCGTAATATACGGTCCAGACTTTCAGACTATTAAAGGAATGGCAAAAGGATTCGTTTTATTGCCCGCACCCCATTATAATCAGGCACGTAGTATATTGTGTAGAGAAAATCGATGTAATATATTATACTTATTTTATAAAAAAAATTGTTTTAGGGTTACTGTGTTTTCTTATAAGTTGAAAGTTCTAATATTGCATAAGGAACGAGTAAAAGTTGTATCCGTAACATGGATCGTACGCTCGTAGCGTTTTCGTAGACTTTCGTAGCGTCGTCCGTAGACGCGTAGCGTTTAATTGTAACACAATGTTGTCAGATTATACAGAGTTATTGGTATAACACCATCAACCTCTTAAGTGGTCATTATGAACAACTACTATGGGACCAAATATGAAATCGCGTAAAAAAAAATCAGCTGTTCCCTACATTTATGTATACAGAACTCGTCAAAATGTAGGGACCAGCTGTTTTTTTTTCGCGATTGACCCCTTTTAGAGGTTGATGGTGTTTTACCAATAACCCTGTATAGTCATTATTCTTATTTGCAACTACTCTTGTGAACCTGTGTTGTCACGTATTTATTATATGATTGACTAAATTAGTCGGTAACAGCAACACGATTCGATTCACAAAACATTACAGAACCTTCACATTCTTAGGACATCTACCTGAAATTTGTTTACGTTACTACAGATACCGTACCTATTGTACAACAAATAGATTACTTATAACAGATAAGATCTGCCTACGCAACAAGAATAAACCTCCAAAAACCGTCGCGTCATAAAAATACGTAACTACATACAAACCTACTTCACAATATCAGTGATATCACATACAAAACAGCTCCGTCCCCAAAGTGGACGGTCAAACACAAACCCTTTGCAGGACCTCTTAATTTGGCTGATATATAAAGGCTTGGGGATCTCACATACGCATAATAAATTCGCTGTACGTGATTGTACCGAAGCAATCTATAATGCGGCCAAATAGAAATGCTCTTATCGTGATGTCACAAGGGTAATTTATTCTCGGGGGTATATAAGCTAGATATCGTGCTTGCGTGACAATATCTAGCTTATAAACATAAGCTAGATATTGTCAATTTGGGGGTTAATATACGTAGGTGAGTGTGAATTGGTTGAATACAATGCCTTTGCTGTACTGTCAGTTTGTTCTATTTTCAGTCTGGTTAAAATGTTTTTAATGAGATATCGTTGTCAAATGCTGTTTTAATCGGTGTAGGTTGTAGAAGGTTACTGTAAGAATAACTAGTGATATTAAGATTACATGGCCTTTGTAGGCCAGGGTCGATAATTTCTGAAACCAAAATAATAATAATATGATGAAACCAGTTGAAAATGGAAGAGAATATAACAAAAATGAAAGGAAAAATAATTTACGGGCGATCTGAGGCCGGGAAGTGGAAGGGGGTGAGTTTTTAAGGGTAAAAAACGGTTTTCCTCGATTTCCGGCAAAACTACAAGTCCTATGGAAAAAGATTAACGAACAAAGTGGTATGTAATACAAAGATTTACAACTTTTTTTCACTATTCCTCAAAATGTATGTGAAAAATTTAAATAACCAAGTTTTTTATTTTTATCTTATGCAAAAATATTTATTTTTCCACGAAATTTTATGAAAACTTTTCGAGCTATTTAGAAAACTATTGTTTATTGTATGTAACATCCTCAATACCATGTTTTTGACAAATAAAATTACTTTGACTTTTGACTGTTTAGTATATTTCGATTCGCAATTTTTTTGTTTATCAATGTAACATGGAATCTTACGTTTTTCAAGTAATTAAAGTGTAAAGTTTACTAAATAGGTCGAAATTCTACAAAATGTTTAAAAAACTAAATTTGGATTCGAGTCTTTTTGTTATTTGTTGTATATTTTTTTTTACATCATCAGAAAGAAAAGATTTCAACGAACCAAACCCTTACCGAATTTTTTAAAAAAGCAGATATTTTGACGCGAGAATTTTCGATTGAAAATTAGGGTGCTTTTTCGATATTAAGTCAAAACAAGGTAAACAAATAAATATTTTAAATAAAAAAAATACAGTGTGTTTGGGCATAAAATAAAAATAAAAAACCAAAAACTTGGTTATTTGAATTTTTCATATACATTTTGTTCCTTAATATTTTTCCATAGGACTTGTAGTTTTGCCGGAAATCGAGGAAAACCGTTTTTTACCCTTAAAAACTCACCCCCATTCACTTCCCGTCCTCAGATCACGCGTAAATTATTTTTCCTTTCATTTTTGTTATATTCTCTACCATTTTCGATGGGTTTCATCCTACTATTTTTTTTTCACTTTTTACCATTTTCAAAGGCTTCAGCCCTGGTCTATTAAGTACAATCAGAAAAGATAATTGTTACGGATATTGCCCTACGCCAATTTGCCATATAATATCTATTTCATATAGCTGTCAAAGTATAAGGCCTCGTTTACGGAGACGCGGGGCGTCGCGCGTCGAGTGCGGCGTGGCGTCTCGCGTCTCTCTCGGTCTCATACAGCGTGGTCGAGAGCGAGAGAGACGCGAGACGTCACGCCGCACGCGACGCGCGACGCCCCGCGTCTCCGTAAACGAGGCCTAACAGTGTCCTTTGAATATACGGACGATTTAAGTTAATAATCAATTTGCCTTACTATTATTTTCTCTGGCTTTACAATGAACATAATAACAATGCCATGACAGTTCATTAATTTCTCTTTCATAGCAAAACTAGCTGTTGCCCGCGATTTTATCTGTGATCCAGGATGAAAAGAAGCTTATGTCCTTCTCCGGGTCATGGTCTACACATGTGCCAAATTTCACCCAAATTCATTTAGCCGTTTTGGCGTGAAAGCGTAATAAACAAACAAACTTACTTACGCATTTATAATATTAGTTAGGATAGTTATGCTTGTTTGATGATTTTATTTGGACAAATATTTACTCTTATAGGAAGGTCTGTATGTTCGCTAAAATAAACCACTTCACTTGAAAATTGGTCAATAACCGTTCCACAAAATCCGGTGTAGTACAAGTATGTGTGAGAAATTCTGGACAGAAATCGTTAGAAGTGTCAACCGATTAGTATTCCGCTTTTAGTAAACTCTGCGGCCATGACTCACCCGCAAGCCGAATGTTCGGTCACTACGGTATACCAACCTGAAAAGTGCACACGTGATGCTGGGAAAAACACTGACTTTATTTACACCTCGATGTTCGGCAACTTTCAAGTTTAGAACATGTAAGAAAAGTTAAGTTAAAATTTTGGTTTTTATGCCTTTTTGTCTAGGCTTACGGCCTACTTCGATAAGTGGTCAAAGCCTCCTATGGACATTTCCAGCATCGTTTCCTGTCGGGGTGATGTTTAATTTTTGAGCGAATCCTGCCGTCCTGATCAAAGGTAGTTGTAATCAGTCTGTAAAACTCTGACTGACCCCTCTGTCTACCTAAGAACATGATTTTTTTGTCAATCTTTGTCAATCTTAATCATGATTTAATCTTTTATTCCATTTATTCACTAGGTACCTCGACGGAACAGGGTGTGGATGTAGACCTTTTATCTTGCCCTCTGTGTTCCAAAACTTGCAGTCAAAGTGACCTCTGCGCTGCCACGGACGCCACCGCGGAAGTGGCGAAGTTTTGGGCCAACGAGACTTGAGAAAAGTCGTGCCAGCGAAACGAAAACGAACAAAGACAAGTAAGTACGTTCTACAAAAGATGTTTTATACCATCCTTCTCAAAGCACATTCTATAGTTCATTATAAAACACGTACCTCTACATCGTTTACAGTCGGCACCCGTTTCGCATGCACCGCACTTGCGACGTCCAATCGTCGGCACATCACTATGCATTACGTCACGACGTCAAATGACGTAATTATGCCGACACGCATGCTTTGCGTGCGGGATTTGCATCGTAGTGCCGACTATGAATAGTGGTGGTAGTTTTAAAGATCGCTTTGTGATGTATGTTTGTGGATTTGTTGGTGTTTTCAGACTGTATGAAACGTACAACAGTTTGTGATAGAATTATTGACAGTGTAACTGACCAACAACACACAGTCCTTATGGATAGGTTATATAATCCTTAGATGTTATAGAATTGACCATTAAAAACAGAGATTTTTCGGAGCTTCACTCCTGAATGGGTCAAGCAAAATGCTATCCCATGATAGATCGTAGTATGACGATTGGCCAGATCTATTATTGACTGTGCTACACGTATTCTTATCAACTACGCCAGCCGTAGCACAGCTACAGACGTAGCAAACACGCTACGCTTTTTTTGTTTATTCTATCCTTAGATAACCTATGATTAAACAGCCACATACAGATATTAATTTAAATAACAAATCTGCTCTGCTAATCCGAGGATAATAACACCGACAGCCTAATATTAAACAGCTTTGTTTAGTAATATAACATCAATTAGTAACCCAACACGGTATTCTTATCAATTAATTAGCTCAAACATACAACAATTACGTATTCAATCATCGGCTAATCAACTGCTTGTGACGTCAAGTCGCGCAATCCCATGGCGGTGAATATTTAGTGAACAATGTGCGACTGAGCCCAGAATGCTCGGCCGAATTTTATACGCGCAGATTTTTATGGCGCATTGGTTTATCAACTCTTGGTAAGCTGAGCGTTGAGAATCTATCAGAGCGCATTCCAACGCGTCAAAGAATACTCTGTTTGATTTGCAACTGTTGGCGCAAAGCAGTACGGTGAAATGCGTACCTGGGCTAAGATCCATTTATCAAACACAACCATTGATTATTATTTCATTGATAAAGTTTTGTAGACTATTCTTAATTACTTTGAAATAGATTTAAGTTGCCAAAGTCTATTCGACTTTAATTAATAGTGAGAATTAGATTGTTTTGTTTTTGATCAGATTTCTTAAAGTAGTCTCGGGAACAGAATAATAGTCTCGGGGCTCAGATGATCGGCATTCATAAAAACGCGCCTAAGTATAGCGAGTCCAAGCATTTGTTTGACATAGCTACAGTCCTTTCACAGATTTTACCTCTGATTTTGCATCACAGTGAGCTTTGTCTCGTAGCAAAAACGCTGCTGTTTTGTAGGTAAAACACATAACCACCTTCACATCACCTTTGTACCTATTTTTCTGTTATTTTCTTCTTGTCTGTTTATATATGTGTGTACATAAATAACTGTAAAGGGACTGTAGTCTAAGATCGCCGTAAGTACGTGTCTTTTTGTGCATGTGGCTGTTTACGCTCGTTGTATAGTAATGCAGTCAGCCTTCTGTACCAATTTATTCTGTGCTGAAGGTTTTGAAGTCAGAAGTTTTTCAAAAGAACTGAAGAAAATTGTTCTTTAATTAAAGTCTGTGATCATATTCACAGCCGGCGGGTTCAATTTATGAAAGTGAACTTAAGACCTAGTTATAAGTTAGATACAGGGAGTTTCCAAACTTGAGATAATTTGGATCTTGATGTTTGTACATTTAAGTAAGGTTTTGTTCTGTGATAAAGATTTTTCTTTTTTGTGAATGTTGTTTTTTATCAAAAGAATAATCATGTAAATCGGTTCGGAAAGTAAAGTCATTAAACTGAAAGATCTGAAGAATGTTGAAGTAAAAATTTTATAATAATATACCTTCAGTAAGAGTTTGAGAAAAAAAATGAACAAAATGTACTTGAAACGTTCTTTCTGCCAATTGTTTTGCCCAAATTATCAAGCCTTGTGCACATAGTTACGTGATAAGAATGCCCAACGTCAGCTGTTACAAACACCACTCAACATAACAGGATAAACTTCTCACATCGACTGCTGAACCGCGAAACTTGCCCACTTCATAGTTTTCACATAAAAATGACTTCGCACTTGTGTGACTTTGACATGCTAACCAACTTGTAAGTGTTATTACGTCAGTATGAAAGTGGTTGTCATACTTGTTTAGGAAGATTCTTACAAAGATGCAAGGCCGAGCTTAAATTTCTTCTTATACTCGTACAAGGAACTAGCACTTTGCCCGGGACTTCGTCCGCGTAGATTTCGTACTTACCTCTAAAAATTGTAACCTTTATGTTTACGATCTTTATCATTTATTAGATAAATAAATATTTGGGCCAAACTCAAAGCATTTATTTCAAATAAACCAATTAGGTACATGCACTTTTGAATTTTCAAGTGGTCGGTCAGTAAGAAAGATGAAGCTAGTTGCCCATTCCAAAGCGTAATAGGTACCTATGGAGAATAACGGGCAAAAAACTCCATGGACATTCTGTTAAATCGAAATATTGTTACAAAAAAGTGGTTACATCATTCATGTTGAAATTATACATGTGAGAACGATGTAGAAAGAGGTGCATGTTAAAAGCGTACGAAATAAAAAGATAAAAACACTCCAGAAATTAAAATAAGCCGTAACAGCTAAGAGCAGTTGTTTTGTTTGTAGATCAAAGGATTTTTTTTTCAAATAAACTGTGTCTTCCCTATTCACCACGACAGGGCCGGTTTAAAAAAACCGTTTGATACGTTTCCATTGTATGATTTAAAGATTATTTATACTCATTTTTTAGTTAATGGAAGCAAGCAGCAAAATCCATCCCATGAACTTTATTACCCTTTTCCACCCCGTTAGGAGTTGATCTATGAAAAACCCTAAAACACGTAATTTGATATGTTTTGTTTCAAGTATTAGTGCTCGAGTTTCGAGATATTCCAACAGCGCGTTAATTATTATTATTATTATATATTAGATTCGGACAACAATATAGTCCATTTTGTTAGTAAAAATATCTTATAACTAGTGTTAGTAGTAAACAGCCAAGAAACAAACAACAAAGTAGGTGTCTGAGGCAGAATGTGCAGAGAACGACAAAGTGAGGAATGAGCTACCCGACCATTATCCCCACATAGTGCCTCAGAATCGGGGAGTAAGGACTCTCCACAACTGTTTTCAGGATGCTATTGTCACTGCCTCGCGTTCTACGCATCAGTGATACGACTTTTTTTACGAATTACTGCATGGAAGCCGTCAGTTCGATTCTGAGCGAACATCTCCGATGCGCTACAGAAACGGGGCAGTCCCAACAACATCCTAAAAACATTGTTGTACTGAACGCGTAAGACATCTAACGACCTTTTGGTACAGCTGACCCACAGACTCCCCGCGTACAGACCTTGACAAAACGCCTTGAACAAGGTGATTTTGACTTGGTCCGCACAACGCGAGAATCGACGGGCCAACATGTTACCTCGGACCGCTAGTGCCCTACGTTCCCTTTCAATGTCTACATCATCTTTAAGGTCGTCGGTAAGTATGTGCCCTAAGTACTTAAATTGGTAGACTTTATTTATGCTCATACCATTCAGAATAAAGCTAGGTTCATGATTAGGGCACTTACCGGCGGCCTTGAAGACCATGTATTCGCATTTACGGACATTGTACATAAGGCCGTGCAAGGCAGCATATTTTTCGCAGACCTTCAGCATTTCTCCGATAGATCCCGCAGTCGGGCCCAGCAGCACCATGTCGTCTGCGTAGCTGATGCTGTTTATACTAACACCACCAACCCGGCATCCGACACGCATACTGCTGAGCTCCACTATGAGATCATTAACATAAAGGTTGAAGAGCCGTGGAGAGGTCAACCCCCCCTGCCTCACACCGCACTCCAACCCATATGACTCCGAGAACGTTCCGGCCCACTTTACATATTTGGTTTGGTTCGCATACCAATACTGCATGAGCTTAAGCACTGGTGCCGGTACATTCCTGTCACGCAGTTTAAAAAAAAAAAAAAAAATATTTATTATTTAAAATTATCCCTTGCCTATTAACTTTGTTGCCATCTAAACCCTCTTTGAAGGGTTGTTTTTCAAAACTACATAAAAGTGATAAACTTCAATATTTACTTCTTCTTCTAAGCGTGTCGATGGCAGTCTAAATAGACTCGGCCCAGAATTCGGCTACGTGTTTGGCGCCATCACTAGCGTCCATCAGTTCCTGTAATGTGCGGACGACAGGACACGCAGGACATGATGTTAAGTGTCCTGTCGTTTGTGAAACAGGTCCACATTTATAGGTACCCGAAGACGGAGTCGTCTATGAATCTCCATCTGAACAGGTTTTCCTTGCTTCCTGTTTAAAGACTTCCAGGTTACCCAAGGCAATTCATGTCCAGGTGGAAGATCTTCAGCGGGTGGAACAAATGGTTTGGGTAAGGAAGCACTGTTTCGCCACCCACAGCTTCAGTTTTCTTCAATATTTACTGAGGCAAACATGGCCAAGTTTCTAGTTTATTAACCAGACAATAAGATTTTTATATAAACTGTATACTCTCTTCTTACCCCCACAGGTGTGGAATTTTGTATAATCCGTCGGAATTTTTCCATAATGTGACTCGAGATTATTTATACCAATTTTCGAGTTAATCAAGCCACGCAGTAAAATACTCCCCTGTAAAGTTGACCCCGTTAGGGTTAATTTTTTTTAAAACCCAGACCGTTTATTTTATTATTTTTTTGGCCTTAATTATGTATAAATACTGAGTTACGAGCTTATCGGACCGCGCGTTATAATTCTTCCATACAAACTTTGACATCCCCCATCCCCAATCTCTTTTTGGTTTAGTAGTTAAGAAAAACAAAAACAATAAAAACTTTAGGAGTTACTTAGATAAGTATTCGTGCCAAGTTCCAAGTTTATAAACTCAAGAAATAAGATTTTTCACACAACTAAATTCCCCCCTGTTTCACCACCAAAAAGGTCGAATTTCTAAAAACCCATTATTAACGGATGCCTCCCATCATAAAAACTATCTGTGTGCAAAATTTCAGCCCAATTCATTCGATGGTTTGAGCTTTGTGTTGATAGATCTGTCAATCAGTCAATCCCAGTTTCCTTTTATAAATGAGTACCTACATGAGAAGTTTTACCCATGCATGCTAACTGTGGGACGCTTACTTCTGACTGTTGAATTAAGGTTCTCTCACGACTATATCCTAAGCTTAAGATGATATTATGATAGAAAGAATATAATATTTGTAGGAATATAAAATATAAGTTAGTATAGTAAACAAAAAATATTATTTAAGAGAACAGTATTTGTTGTTGTTTGTTGGATGAAAAATAAATGTTGCACCGACCCCAAATTAATAGGGATAAGGGTAATATAACGATCAGAACAGTTTCTGTTGCTGCACTAGTAATTCCACCCGGTAGATTATAATGAAATCTGAAAAATAAAATATGTATTTATTTGTAAGACACAGTTACAGAATCATTACCGAAGACTCAAGGCGAATGCTATAAATAACCATTCTAAGACAGGATTTATGAACGTAAACTAACGAACATAACCAACTCTAAAATAAATACCTCATACTTACAACAAATACAACCATGTACAACGTACATAAACAATGTCACCACAGGCTAAGGACTAGTATTAATTCTGCCAATGGGCTGCAATAAATAAATCCGTGCGTAATTTATGGGACGCCCCGTCGATGACAAGCGAGCTTACTATTAGTTTGTCATATTGTATTGTTTCACAAAACGCTTCGTAAGCTGACAATATTGCCGATATTCGGATTTATAGGAAGGTACAGTCAGCATACAACTTGCCTTACATTTTGGAATATAAAATTGTTTCGCTATTTAACTGTCGAAGTTTGCTGTCATTGTATTAATGATGTACAGTACCGAGTATTCCGTCTTCGATCTATCGATTGGTAATGGGAATAATTATTCATATTCATATCTTTATTTGCATTTCATAATGTAATGTTTACGGGTGTTACAGTGGCTTAAAGCTAAAAGTACAATTACGGACCCTGTAGGGCACAGCAAAAAGTATAAAATTAATTAATTCTTTAAATAAAATATACATTGAATAGTAGTAGTAAAAGTATATCATATTTGATTGAGAAATATCTCAGAACTTTTCTACAAAAATCACAATTCTAGGTTCATTGATCGCAGTATGTTGTTATAAATTAGCAATAGTAGCAGATACCTATAGCTGCATATCCTCTCGAAAAAATGTTAAACCACCCTTAGCGACACAAATTCAGTACATTTTAGTACGGAATAATTATCAGCAATTATTGGCTCCTAGAAATGCGACGTTAAGTAGATCAACATTGTAGTTTTTTTTTTAGAAGGTTATTTATTTACCCCGCTTTATAAACCACTAATTAAACGTTTCTAGATTAGATATATCTGTACGTAAATAGTTTACATTCCGACGAATTCAAACAAATTCGTCTTCAAAGCTAGTCTGAAGTCTAAATTATAAACGTCAGAAATATCCTGTAACTACGTATTTTATAAATGGTGTTTTATTTGCTTGTATTATTTTTCTTGTAAATATTTGAACACTCTGAAGCGAAGTAAAATCAGCCCTAAGAAGTCACACGACTATTCGCACCAGTTTGAACACCTCCATACAAGTTAGTTGACATTGACATAAACCGCGTGAGTGATTTCCGTCCCGCATCCTGCGCGGGATTTGCCTTATTTTGGCCAGAGCTTAATACTCGCTTGTATAGGTTTATTTATTTTTATACGTCTAATCTTATACATCAATATTTACGCAGTGTCTACGTCCTATATTGAAGCGCGTAGGTTATATTTTCTTCTTTCTTCGCGTATCTTATATTTTTATTGATACAGGTTTAATATCCGAGTTTTAACAGATTACACAAAAAGCTAGATATTCCTCTAAGTAACGGAATGTCGTACTAAAAATGTACGTCAGCTATTTCTGTTTAAGGTAGTGTGAATAAAGATTATTTTGATTTGAGCAGCTCACAGACTTGCCTAGAACTGATTATCTTTACGAAGAGATTTATAAAAATTGTCGCTAAAATGATTGTGCAGATACTCAATTGTATTTATACCATTCCCCCTCTAAAAAGCTTATTTTATTCACTGAAAACAGTGAATTAAAAGCTTATTTTATTCACTGAAAACAGTGAATAAAAAGCTTATTTTATTCACTGAAACCAATGAATAAAAAGCTTATTTTATTCACTGAAAACAGTGAATAACATAAGCTTTTACTCACTGTTATATCGCTACATAAGTTGACCATCCTAATAATAATAACAAGAAAATTACTCTTAATTTTAGTAATTGTTCCAATTTTAATGTGCATTTTAATTAATTTAAGCTTCCTTTTTCTTTATTAAATGTTTATTTTCGCTTAAATCTTTCTTTTTCTCGTAGTCATTTTATAAAGTATAGTATGCAACTCTTGAATAAAACGGATTTATATCGAGGGCCATGAATCACTCGCGTCGCTCAGGATTCTAATACTTGAATCACTCGCTACGCTCGTGATTCAGTCGTTAGAATCCTTCACTAGCTCGTGATTCATCTATGGCCCTCGCTTTAAATCCGTCCTTTAGTCACTAATTGCATAATATACTATTACGTGCGCGCATAGGAAAAATTAAATGAAATCGTTTATTCTCTAAGTAAGTTACTTACCGTAATAACTTTTAGATGTCATATTTAAAAAAAAAATTGTTTGAGTCGACATTTTTTATCTGACTACCCCTGAGAAGAAAAGGCGAAACAAATTCAAGAGAAAGTAAGTAAGTAGGTATATTGAATATCAAAAATATCATATAACAAAATGCAGGGTAGCATAGGGACTGGCCTTTTGAGGAAAGTTAAACCTGTCATACCATCCGTTAGCTCAACCATAGGATACCGTACCTACCTAATCATAATAAATAATTACGAATCCTAGCTAAACTTAGTCTATGTCGAGGAAGCAGACAATCTCCTTGTCACTATGATGTTACAACAACAATCTCCTCTTCGAACCTACTCGTAGGTGTGTAAATGGCCCCTGGAGATGACAAAGTGATTACATCGAGGAAATGTACAGCAGTATCAATTTGCGTATTAATGACGCCACAGTCACAAGATGGCGTTCTCAGGAACTGGTCATAACAAAGACGCAATGTGTTATAGGCTGGCTTACGAGCTCATGACACGTTTGTGTAAGGGTACCTAGATATTGCATGTCTGGTTCCTTTGTAACGACTACGGTTGTGCTTATTAAGCATACGTACTAGGTTGATACCTATTTTTGGGAGTTATTTAAAGGAGATTGGGCATATTTGTATGACGGTTTGCCCAACCATTGTAGCAATAAAGGCTATATGGTTATATCTTGTACTACTTGCCCTCATCACATAAATGTATTTTTTTTTACTTTCAGCGACGTCAAAGTATTTTTTTTGAATATTTAAAAAATTGCATCCTTAGCAAATAACCTACTTGTTTGTTTAGTGTGTTATTGTCTGATATTTTAATTTTTACGGATATTTTATATTCACTATCATAATATTATATATATGTATGGTGTATGTATGTAGCCTACTGCTGCATGCTATTTTATTTGAAAGTGGCGAGTGAAGTTCAAAAGGGGATAAAAAATAAAAATAAAAGTGCATTGATCGCTATTTTTATTTGAAACAACAATATATCAGAAAAAAACAACTAAGTATAAGATTAAGACTTACACTTTTATCGTGTACAATAGAAATATATTATATATATATATATATATATAAAATATATATATTTATATTTTCCGTTATTATTAATCATTCTCATCATTTAAAATAATATGATCTAGAAAACTTGCCGGGATTTGAAAATCATTTTGATGTCTTGCAAATCCCAAGTACCAAACTATACTCATAATGTGGGCACAAGTTCCGATAGTACGACTTCCGGTTAAGCACGAACAATAAAGGTGTGGTAAAGCCTCTCTACCTGTCATATTGGTCTTAACTAAAATATACGAGTAATAGGTTTTTCTCAACGTATGTCGTGAATGAATCTGTCCTCGTAATAACGCACAGTTACTTGCATCTATTTCATAATACGTTAGGTTTGGACTTATTTCGTGGCACACTTCTATAGTATATATACCACCCCTTAAATGTTCACCGACATACGATTTGGCCAGTTTTATTTGATAAGTTCCAAGAGCAATCAATATCAAATCTTCTTCGCTTAAAATAGGAAAAGGAATATTCAGTGTGTCACTATTTATTTGGATAAATTGCGCCCTTCGCCTGTTTATATTATTTTCTGTTACGAAATTACCAAGACGATTTGGTACATCTATTCTCTCATTAATAATATTAATAATCTCGCTAGCGTGGGCATTATTTTCTAAAGGCGCTCTAAATGCGTTAAGAAGAGCAGCGGCTATTCGTATGTCAGTAAACATATGGGTCATGGCTCTATTAAAATAGTCCTGACGGAATAACTTAAAGTCTCGTTTGATGCGCCCATTAATAACTTCTACTACCCAACGGACTATTGTTACAAGCCAGGATTCATTTGCTTGGTGAGTGGTAAGTTGCGTAGCGTTACGGTCTTTTGACGGTGGCATATGCCATTCATAGCCGAAGCTTTCAAGAACAGGTATTGCATCCCTAAATCCACGGTCAAGCACGAACGTATCTCCTTCATGAAGAAGGTAATGTAAAGGTGCATCTTCCTCATAGCAAATACGGGACATTATAGTTGCATCAGAAGTCCTGGCTGAGTATGGGCCAAACACTTCTAAAATATAGCCGTCTGGACAAACTACAACAAATGGCTTTAACCGCTTGAACGTACTCTGGTCACGTCGGCCCCCCTCCAACAATTAAGTTTAACGAACGAGTGAACGCGAGTTCCCTTTAAATTTAATTTTATTTTATTTTATTTCAACCTTTATTGCTTTACTATAAGGTCGGACACACACATTCCGTGTATTTAGTTGATTTCTTGACTCTGTGCCGCGTACTAGGATGTATGACAACACTTCAAGCGTTCAACCAAAAAAATCAAATAATTAAAAAAATATGACGTCTTGTCAGTGGCGTACGACTCGCGCGTGTGTTGTTTACGTGATAAATAATTTGTGTTTTAAGTGGGTTTTCAAGTGTTTTAAGTGCTATGGCCTGTTTAAGTATGTGATAAATATTATAGTGAAGTGAATTACTGCAGGATTTCAAGATCGGTGAGTGAAAAAATATTACGTAATTTCGGTTTTATTCCACAACCGGCGCTGACCGATTCATGTTTATTGTTATTACGTGTATGTGTTTTCAGATCCTTATTTTAGTACAGTGTGTTATTCTAATACCACTACTTTTATAACAAAGTTGAAGCATTAAATAAGCTTTCCACAGGTACCAATATTTTTATTCTACGTATCAGATTTATATTTATAAAACAACATTTTGTTTCCATTGTCTTGGCGGCCATTGTTATTTTTTTGCCGTCGGCAAATTTTTTCAACTTTGGGCGCTCGTAAATAGTACATATTGTACTAATGCTATGTGGTTTTATTAGTTTTGCGTTAAGTATATACACATAATGTATTTAAAACCTTAAACAATATAGGTCATCGCTCGTTTTTTCGAACTATAACCATTTATTTGAAAACAAAGTTATGATTTATGGTTGCGTCATACTAACGAACGATTTGATTACATGAATACTATCCTATTTCAAACGAAACTCCGCTATCTTAAAGCCCCGTTCCTTACCATAACAAAAAACACAAGTGTTAGCACCATTCAAATAAACCCAAGTCGTAAAAATGCTTTGTTTACATTATCGGGCGGCCGAGCGGCGCCCCGCCGCGCCGGTGACGCATCTGGCATTCAGCCCAGTCTTTTTTTTTTCGCGCGCGGGTTCATACGACCGGTTAATAGATTTTTCGGAACTTGTGCAAGCTATATGAAACCTTTTGAAATAAAAAGTTACTACTCTTCTGAATATATATATAAGTGCCATCCAAGATTAATATTGCCTTTGGCGGATTATTTTCACTACTTCCGTATATGGCATTTGGGATTTGCAGGCTGTGTGATATGATTTCATCTCGGGTCATATGATCTAGCCAAGGTGTCGCGGTACAAACTGAGATGAAAGGCAGTCGCGGGCAACATTCATGTATCGCTCAAGTGCTCGTCTGCTCATTGACAAGCGACCTCGCGAGTCTTTCGTTAGATTCTCCCGTGCGAAGCTTCATCAAATAAATGCCCAGTGCGGTTTTGGACGATTACACAGTCTGTCAAAGAAGGTATTTCCCAACAGTAAATTGTTGAACTGCACAAGCGTTAAGCCAGTGCAAAAATATAATTCATCTGCGTCTATATTTTCAACAGTGTCAAATCGAATATTTTTTTTTCCACATATGCTTTGTGTTGAGTTTCCAGCACATCTGTTAATTGGCTCACAGAAAAGACTCAACAGTTCTTAATAAGTCATCATTGTCTAAATCGGCCCATATATTGGATCGCAAATGACGTTGACATACGCGTGCACTGCCTGGAGTGTATATTTTTAAATGCATTAATAAATATATAATTATGTTCTTAGGAATCGTCATTCGTTCTACCTCAAAACAATTCCTAAACATACAGCGATTTGACGTATTCGACAATCTTTTATAGCCGGATAAAACCACGGACTGATCTTGTACGTTCACATTTATAGCATTTGCTTGGTCATCTGGTTGATCTGCTACAGCCTGCTCACTCTGCCGATTCATTCGGTCTTCATGACGCCTTGCAGCCACAAACAGCGATAGCATATCATCATTCGGTAATTTGCAATCGCCTACAACAACGAAAAAACTCAACTTTTATATTGTTATTAGTCGTATCCGCCACTTTCGTGAATATTAATAATATAATAATATACATATAAGTAAATATAACGGATACTAGGTAGTCCAATACTCCGAGACATCAGTATATTAGCGAATATACTGTACATATTACATTCGTTTTCGTATGGGGCCTTGTACACAGGGACGCGTTGCCGCCATTTTTGTTATGCGTCGGCGACGTGTGCTTGTGTACGAAACCCCATACAAATATACTGCGATAGTCGTCGGGATACTAAGGTCGTGGAATACCGGTAAGTACTTGCTTCTTGTGTAAAAATACGGACAAAAATATTGTTTCTTTATTTCCAATGATAATAGTCTTAATCTTTAGTTAGTTTGTATTGTCTGTTTGCATTATATCAACATTGCACCTGTGAAGTGAATTACCTGATGTATGTTGATATTATTTTGTAGAACATATTCAGCAAATCCAGGTCTTTCTTCAAGCTCGCCTCGAGTTAAAATATGTCGCGACCTGTCTAGTCGCACACTCCGACCACAAGTCACACATTGTTCTCTATGTGGTTCCATTTTCACCAAAATCCGGTAACTTGGAGTAATCAAAGTCCGTTTAGAATAACCGAATCGTAGGTAATAACAGAAACAATGTCCAAACACAGCCGAGTCGTCAGTAAAGAAATCAAACCATAAAAATGTCCAAACACAGCCGAGTCGTTAGTAAGTACAGGAATCAAATCACTCTGAACGCACGTTAGCACCAGAACAGTATTCACGAATGAATGGCGACATGGGGATGAATAGTTTGTCTGTTTGTTGTTCCTTTTGTTTTAGGTTTGCATACTATCTCGCTCACTCGCACTTAGTATTAGCGAGAGCGAAAGCAAGCCTTAACAACAGTAGCTACCTTTCTCGCTCCCTCACTCGTTGTGTGACTCACTCACGCGCACTTGGTGAGAGCGCTTGTAGTGACGCCATTTTGATTTGTATTATTACACGTGGTAGTTTAAGGGTGTTACTACACAAATCGGACATCGATTGGTGTGGCTTTGTCTGATCGATGGATACCGTTAGAATAACCTAGATCGATTGCCGGTCGATGGCATCGGTCGACGTTGATCGATTAACCCCGGCTATAATCCATCAGTTGCTATTCGTTCACCTCGTTAGCGTAGCTTAGCTCTGTAGTTCGCGGTGTGAACCAAAGTATGAAAAAGAGGTGAAATGATGCTCGCTCGGCTCGCCCGTTTTCGTTTTGACAATACTCTCATCGGCTCCTCTCCCCGCTCCCCTCCCTCCCCTCGCTCTCCCACCCGCTCGCTAACCCTCCCCTGCACTCCTCCACCCTCCCCCTCGCTCTCCCACCCCGTCGCTCCCCCACCCCTAGCTCCCCTCGCTCTTCCGACCGCCCGCTCGCCGTCCATCCGTAGTTTTTGACGTGAACCCACATCAACAAACAAAGCTTCGCTTAGTTTATATAGTTTCCCTCGCCTCACTTCGCCCGCCAGCTTGCTCGCTCGCTCGCTAGCTGGCAGTGTGGCCGGCCCTTCAGCGCGTGGGCTGCAGGCGGGTGATAACGGGGAGCGGACGGCGCGCGGCGCGGCTCTTGCAGATCGCTCGACATCGACTAATCTGTTCTACCATCGATCGACGTCGACTAATTCATTCTACCATTGATCGATCGGTCTGGAAGAAACTATCGATGGACGTCGACTAATCGATGTTACCATCGATCGATGCCGTCAATCGACGATCGATCGATTGGTGTAGTAACACCCTTACGTATCTCGGTATGATATGTCAACTTCTTGTAGAATTGCTGACAAATACGTTAAACAGATGTAAACAATTTAATGTGATGTAAAGGAACTTTAAGCTCCTGTAACTTTTTACTGATGTAGATTTCAGCATCGCTGTCATACAACAAATTGTTTGTCTAAGTTATATCTTTGTAATGATATATTACTCAAAGTGCTACAATACTTGGGCAAATCTGCCCAATCTCCTTTCAATTTGAATAAATATTTTTTTTATAATAGTTTTAAGGTTTTAATAGTAAGATAACCTCGTATTGAACTCGGATAAAATAATAATGATTTACGATTTTAATGTTGTCTCTTAAATGTTTTAATTAAAAACATAATTTATATTGTATTTCTTATAATTACTCATTTTTGTTTTGTTATAGAAATGCTAAAGATCCAATCAACCAAGCATCCAAATTTATGAAAATAAACAGACGTCGACATAATCCTAAGATAACTTAGCATTGCAGCACATCGTTAGTTGTGAATGCAAGTTGTCCGACTAAATCCGCGGAAGTTTTTGAAGGGATAGGAACATTTTCATATTAATGAAACACTGAGACAATTTAAGATTTCTCAACATAGAAATATTTTTATTAGACACTTCTAGAAGTATCTGTGTACAAATAAAAGTAAAGTTAAAATCGTCCTGACTCTCTAGATATCACAAGATGTCAGAATCTTCAACTAGTGTTCGGTAAAAATATGCATGTTGTATGTCAGTGAGATATTGAAATTTAGTTTACATATATCCGATTTTTTTATCTGATACTAGAGCAACGTTTTTACATGAAACAAAACTTATCTCAATTAGTTTTGTTGTTTAGATGTCTTACTATTGAACTAGGGCAGCCATATATTATACATACAACCTTTCGGAATCTATTCTCTTTATGTAATACATGAATGAATGACGAAGTCACGGACAGAAACTAGTTCATTATACTAGCAACTTGCCCCTGCTTCGCACGGTTTTTACGACTTGACAAAAAATCTAGATTTTTATATTATAGGCAAGTCTCATATTAATGTAACAAAGCAACAACAAAGCCAATTATTTTTAAAATAGTAACCGTGGAGTTTCTTGCCGGCTCTTCTCCATAGGAAACGACCAATTGGAACCGTGCACATAAGTTCTGACGTTTCATAAGTGCCCATGCAGGTTTATGTGAAATAAAATATTTTGATTTGATTTGAACACAAAATCTTTCCGGAATAAACTCTCTAAATTTAATGATGGTGAACACCGCATCAATATCTGTTGCGTAGTAAGAGCAACGCGGTCACACAGACAGACACGAAAAGCGACTTTAATTTAGAATATTTATAGATTAGCGACCCCCTATCCTTCACATGGGTGAATTCTACTGTTGTGGCAACATGTCAAAACATTGAGATTTTTGTGCTATACCAATTTAAATATTTATTTATTAGACATGTTTTAAATTACGGTGAAAACCGCATCAAAATCCGTTGCGTAGTTTAGAAGATCAATGCCGTCACAAATACAGACACGAAAAGCGACATTAATTTATATTATGTACAATTGTACACTATAGATAGGTATATTTTATTCTAAACAACAGTGAGACTTCTAAAACATCGTAGATGACAGAAACAGAATGACATTTCAAATATGTTTAGCACTAAACGCTGTTACTGGCGCTAAAAACCATTTGAATTTATAAAACTCATGCTAAACTATCTCATATACCATGCTGTAAGCCACACAAATATTCGTGCCAATAAATTGCTAAAATATTGCACAAAACTATCTAAAAACATATTTTCAAGCATCATATTAAGGTGCCACAAGGATGTTTTGGCAATTGACTGACATTGACTGGAACGCGCTGTTGTTATAAATTTGCGAAATATACATTGTTAAAACAAAATGGCGGCGTTAGTTCCGATTTTGGCCACGCGCCAAAATATCCTTGTACAAAATAAATATACAGGGCGACATCCCCATCGAAGCGCAACATTTATATGATTTTGACGCCTTCCTTGAAAATTATCATCGGTTGTTAAATAAAAAAAAAGCTGTTTCATGCATTTTGACCGCGTAGATATTGCAATTTCTATGAAACAGCAGATATTTTTTTTGATAATGGAGGACAAATTTCTACGCTAAGTAGTCTAGAATCATGTGCTGAATTCATGTTTACATATTGCGCATCAGGTTTACTGCATGGCAGGGACATGCCCTGCCACCCTGTGTACAATGTGTAACTGAATTAATACACGTTTATGAAAGTAGTTTGTTCAGAATCGTTTACTGAATCGCCTAGCCTTATAAGTATGCGACTGTGTGCGTGCGCAGATTTGTAATGTCACCACAGTTTTCTCCCACAATCAGCATAACTAATTTAATAAATAAGCTAATATTGATTTATTTGAATGTGTTAATAATATATATTGAATAAGCTTTTATTATTATAGCTTAAACTGTTTACATGCCTGAGTTAAGGTAGTTAGTAAAAGGATCATATTAAACTTAACATCTGAAACTAGTACCTACTTTTTGTGCAATTAGAGAACTGTAAAAAGTAGTGCTCGGCGCTATGGTGACCTAACACACGTTTCTCGTATTGATAGGATATGGTATAATTACATGGTAAAAGTAAAAGTCTCGAATTATAAGGGAAATAGCTATATTGAATCACTATAACACTTAGTTACAAGAAATGGTAGAAAATGGTAACTATAACTAACTTATTGGTAAAATTTATGATAAAATGGTAATGTTTATGGTAATGGTTTTGAGTACGTGGTGTCTCTAATGAGATCCAAACGCGGACTGGCCCACATTTTGGTGAACGAGCGAATGTGCATATTTGCGTTCGATGCAATTATTCATTTTCGCTGAGTGTTCGATTAAAACTCGAACAGAACAATTCTATTATAAACAATTTTTTATGCATAATAGTAAAAGTCAGGGTATGTATTATCGGCGCGTACGTGTTCCACGCGCGCCTCAAAGAGATGTCAGCATCATAGAGGGGGTCCACTAGGGCCCAAGCCTGCCGGGAAAGCGGGATCATCCAAAAGGGGTACCGCTGACCCGGAACATAAAGAGTATTGCTGACTATGGTTTTGTTATTGTTATTAGAAATTAATGTTTCTTTATTTTACTTCGAAGGTCCTAGTTTATCATTTGTGGCTACTAGTTACAGCTATATACATATAAACATAATGCAGCATTGCATATGTAAGCGGGCACGCCCTTTATGTCAGGAGGCTTTTTATTATGTATTAAGTTCTGTTTGCGTTTTTGTTTTTATTATTTATTTATGCTTGAGTATAGTTTTAAATATTGGCGTGTGCTAGCTGACATATGGCAAATAATTTTAATATTTTGTGTTTCGTAATGTTAATTTATTTATTACTATATTGTATAGAATCCAGTTCTTCTAACTGAACAGACAGCAGTGCTGCTGGGGAGTTTGTTCCGCCACTTCTTCTTCCCAGCTAAAGCACTAGGAAGTGGTGAAGGGTGGGCGTTTTGGGGGGACTGTCTTATGTGATTTTGACGTTCAAAAAGTGCTGATTCTCAGCCTAATTTGAATAAATGACTTTTGATTTTGATTTTGATTTTGAGTCAGTAAGAGTCTGACACTCCCTTCCGCTCCACCCAGAGCGGGAGGAGTCATTTGATGATTTCCCATCCTCAAAAAAAAAAAAAAAAAAAAAAGGGTATGTATTATGATTATAACATAATTTATTCTAAGGTGGTGTGCGTTAATTCCGGGACATATTTTACGGGGGTCAGCAGCAGTCGATGTAAAATTTATTTAAATGTCGAATTATGAACTCTTTGGGAATCTGTAGATGTGTATTGAATTCATATGTCATTTGTTTTTACAAATTGGCGGCAATTTAAAAAGTGTCTGTCGTGCGTCGACATGGATTTGACTAGAAAACATTTTCGTTTAATGATTTATTACGACTAGCGACTCCGCAACGAAAGTCGTAATAAATGATTAAACGATTGTTTTTACATTTTTCATTCTTACTCAACAACAGTGTTACGATAGACTTCGATTAGCATTTCATGACGAAGTCCCATCCCGTGCCACTGTTTACAACTAGTTTAATGAGTTTATATGTGGTCGAAACAAATTCACTGATGATTCGCGAGAAGGACATCCATCTACGGCAACTGCTGAAGATAACGTGAGTGCTGTGCGGCTAATAATAGAAGCTGATAGAAGGGTGACATTTCAACAGATTCGGGCAGCTTTAAACTTTGGTATGAGGCAATTTAAAAAAGTCTTAAGTGTATGAACATTTAGGCGTCAGAAAGCTTTGATGGATACCTCATAATTTTACGGAAGATCAAAAACGCCGTCGTTTGGATTAGTGCCGTTCAATGCTTGCAAAATATGACGGATATGACTCAAATGCTGTAGATAGCATCGCCATAGGTGATGAAAGCTAGATATATTGTTACGAACCCGAAACCAAAAGAAATCTGTGGAATGAATGTTTCCATTCGAAGATTTTCCGACAAAAGTAAAGAAGGGCAGAAGTCAAGGGAAAAGATGATTGCCTCATTCTTTGTATGGTTGGGTCATTTCGCAACAATTGTCGTAGAAGATAAAAAGACTGTTACTGCAGATTGGTATGTCAATCATTGTTTGTCAGTTGTCTTGGAAAATGTTAGACAGCAGCGCTCAAGAAGCAGGATCCTCTTCCACCACGACAACGCTCCAGCTCAGTCCGCCAGACGGACTATCGAATATTTGTCCATCGAAAGTGTGGAGTAAGTAAGTTTTCCTCATTACAGTCCTGACCTGGCACCTTGTGACTTTTATTTATTTCCAAAAAATAAAAGATAAACTTAGAGGTTTTTTTTTTTAAATAGAACGTTGCCCCACACTAGGAATTTCTGCTGTATTTTGGGTGCGTTTACAAACATTCAAACTCACATACACAAACAGCCATATCCAGAACTACTACTTGTAGGTCATACAAATATTTGTTCCGTGCGGGAATCGAACCCGAGACACGCAGCGCAGCAGTCAATCGCGTTTTATGAACCCTGAAGAAGCCGTGGCTGCGTTTAAAAATGTGAGGAAGAAATCCCTAATAAGAGTGGGCCCACTGCTTCAGTCAATGGTTCCATCGCATGCGACGGTGCTTAGAAAGAAACGGAGACTACTTCGAAAAACAATAAAAATATTAACAGGCTTCGACAACATTCCTTTTTTATTTTCTAAAAACTTTCAGTGTGACCCACGTATGCTTATATCCTTTGAAATCAACTCGGTGACTCAAAAATGATATATTACTCTGCATGTTTTAAATGGCATCGCACATTCTTTCATATCATTCTGGAGTAATAAAATGCAGCTGCCGCTAAAAGTTCTTAAGAAAATTCATGCAACCTCATTCGTCATACTTCTTCTGATTTAAAACTCCACAAAGGTTTTTTATGGACCTACTTTTCGACATCTTTGCATTTGGGTATTGTAACGTTGAATCTTCGAAAGCTTAATAAACTATTGTTCAATCCATTCTTTTGAAATGTCAGTTATAGCACACGTTGTGAGATGATGGGTCTTTTTTAGCCAGCTATTCGTTGGATAAAAAATATCGCTTTAATATGCTCATTTAAGTCTCTTCTGCACTATACGAGGTGTAACAGAATAAACGCAAGTCCTGAGAGTAGTTTGCTAATAATTGACTACAGAAATTATGTATTTTGCAATACTGACCGCTGATTGGGCCAAATAAAATTAAATCTTATCGCAAGGCAATAAGAATCAATTTTAAATGCATAAAGTAATGCTAGGGTCAACACGATTTTTTTAATAAAAATAGTTAGCTTTAAAAAATATATGTTCTGGTACCCAATTAGAGTATTGAGTTAAAAGCATTATACAAATAATGCTTTTAACTCAATACTCTAATTGGGTTGTAAGAGGTCTTGCGTTAAGTATGTTACACGATGTATATAAAAAAAAAAACTCAAAGCATTTATTTCAAATAAACCAATTAGGTACATGCACTTTTGAATTGTCAAGGGGTCGGTCAGCCAGAAAGATGAAGCTAGTTGCCCATTCCAAAGCGTAGTAGGTACCTATGGAGAAGAACGGGCAAGAAACTCCATGGACACTCTTTTAAATCAATATCTTGTTACAACAAAGTGGTTACATCATTCATGTTGAAATCATACACGTGATAACGATGTAGAAAGACGTGCACGTTAAAATCATCCATAATAAAAAAGGTTAAAACAATTCAGGAATTAAAATAAGCCGTGGCAGCTAAGAAATGACCAGTGCCTACTGACGGCGCCCGTTCACGAACATGACGTATGGATCAGCACCATTCAGCTCAACCATTTTGAAGGGAACTTAATGATCCAATACACACGCCACCACCGGCGACACATTTATTTAGTAACTAGCAATACGCCCCTGTTTCACACGGTCTTTAGACAACACATCGAGATTTCTGTATTAACTATGATTGTATTATGCACATAAAGCTTCCGGAATTAATTCTCTAAATGATGTTGAAAATGGCATCGAAATCCGTTGAATGGTTTAGAAGAAAAACACGGATACACAAACAGACAGACACGCGACTTTAATTTATAGTATATATGTGTAGATAAGCATCTTATATCCTCAGCTTGCACCACACGTAAAAGTTACTTATATTCCTCGGTATCAGGTTTGTGCATCATCGATAATGGCTGAAACGAAAAGTTTGTCAGCAACCTTAAAAAATAAACTTATGTCCAAGCATAGCCACTGATTATAGGGTGGAAAAAGGAACGCCACTTAGAGGGAAACTATCTAACAACATTGACGACAGCGAATACTTATAAGGTAGTGTTTTTCTACGGTTATGTACTGTATACTTAGCCAGGCAGCGTTCTAAAGTGCCTTTTATTTACTTTTAAAACTAAAGAAATACTTTGTGGTATGTACCGTAGAGTCTTTGCCTTGTGGCTTGTCCAACTGACCTCCATGAATGTTATAAGTTATTGGCATTATGGAGATGATCGCTTTTTCATTTTTAGAAGAAGAAAAAGCTCAAGAGTCGGCCTCGACGATATCTCAAAGCGGCGTATTTTATAATATAAAATAAAATAAAATAAAAAGCCTTTTATTTCCAGTTTTTACACATTAACTTAAAGAATGACGTGTCTACCTTTGTTAACAAAAGTATTAGGAAAATTAATATCTATATAACCTAAATTATCTTACTATTTACCTAATTATTATTAATATAAAAAAACACACATTTTAAATATCTAGGTAGGCACTGGTATATTTTTCACTGGAACCCCCCTCAGGTAAAGGCCTCCTCCAAAGCTTTCCATTTATCTCGGTCTTGGGCTATTTGCTGCCATTGTGGACCAGCAATTTTTTTAATTTCGTCCTCCCATCTAGTGAACGGTCTTCCTCTATAACGTTTACCCGATGGGCCTTTCCATAACGTAACTGTTTTTGTCCATCTATGATCTTTAAGACGTGCTACATGACCGGCCCATTTCCACTTTAACTTTTGACTATAGCTGAGAGCATCTATCGCTTTTGTTTTAGATCTTATTTTAGTGTGTTTTATTTTCTGTATTTTCTTGATATTTAACATACTGCGTTCCATTCCTCGCTGGCATGCGTTTATTTTGTTCTTTATTTTGTTTGTAAACTTCCATGTTTGACATGCATACGTCAGACAAGGAATGAGACAAGAGTCCATGACTCTTTTCTTTAACTTGATAGTCATTTCACTTTTAAATATCTCCTTGTAACTCCAATACTTATTCCAAGTATGTTTGACTCTTCGCTCTACTTCTAGTTCATTGCTATCTCTGTTGAATCCAATTTGTTTTCCTAAATATACATATTGATTCACATAATCTATTGGGTCACTTTCGATTATAACTTTAGATTTTTTGAAGTTGGTCATGAGTTTGGTCTTTGTGATATTCATTTCTAATCCCACTTGTCTGCTGGCTTTATGTAGAGTGTCTAACATGTATTGTAGTTGTAGGCTCGATTCTGATAGTAAAACCAAGTCGTCCGCAAATCGTAAGTGGTTTAGGTATTTACCCTGGATATTTAAGCCACAATTGTTCCAGTCTAATTTGTTTATGACAGATTCTAATACAGCAATAAAAATTTTTGGGGATAGGGGGTCTCCTTGTCTGACTCCTCTCCTGACTGGAAAGTTTGGGCCAATGGTTTCCAGTTTGACTCTACTTGAGCTATTACTGTATAGGTGTTTGAGTATTGTTATGTATTTTTGCTCTACATTTTGGGCTTTTAGAGTGTTCCATATACTTTGGTGTGAGATTGTGTCAAAAGCTTTTTGGTAATCAATGAATACGATATACAGCGGTCTCTGCTGTTCTTGATATTTTTCTATTATTAGTTCTAATGTGTGGATGTGGTCTATAGTAGAAAAATTCTTTCTAAATCCCGCTTGTTCAATAGGTTGATTTTTCTCTAGTGTTATACTAATTCTTTGATTGATTATTGTAGAGAAAAGTTTATACATACTTGGTAAAAGGCTTATCGGCCGGTAATTGCTGATGTCTCTTGGGTCTCCTTTCTTGTATAGCAAGATAATATTAGATTCCGACCACTGGGAAGGTGTGACACCAGTTTCAAGTATAAGATTAAATAATTTTGTTAGTGGAGCAGCTAGTATGAAGCAGGCGGTTATTATGGCGTCGTTAGTGATGTTATCTGATCCTGGGCTCTTGTCTGGTTTCAGTCTTTTTACTGTTTCAATAATTTCTGTACAATCTATCGGTTCTATGTGGGATTGTGGCGTTTCGATATCGATGTAACCATTTTCAAATTTTTCAATGTGGTTTGTGTCTCTGGCTAGGTCTGATGTACTATATAGTTTTGTATAAAAATTTGTAGCAATATTTATTATGTCCATTCGGTTATAAGCAGTATCTCCCGACTCTTTCAAACCTTCAATCCATCTTTTATTTGTCCGTAATTCTTTATATCCCTTTTTTAAACTTCCGCTTTGTTGTAAATGTTTTTGAAGGATATTACTTCTATGGTTTTTATAATCTTTTTTTATATATTTGCTTATCAACTTGTATAGTGCTTTGAGCTCATTTTTCATTGTTCGCGTTTTATTTTTAGTCCTTTGTAACTCTTGTCTTCGTTTTAAAAGTCTTTCTGTATATTCCGTGAGTGCACTGCGCACTTTTGTTGAATGTAAAGTTCGTGCGACTTGTAAACTGTCTGTAATAGAATTTATTATTTTATCGTAGTAGTCCTGTACTGTCACGTTAGGCTCGGTGTAGAGTAGAGATATTTGAGTTTTCAAGTTTTCCTTATATATTTGTATTTCTTCTTCGGTTTTGAGTATACTGTTTTGTTTATTTACAAACCTGGTTCGTGTTTTCACTGGTTTAGTAAGTGATATCTTGGCTCTGAGTGGTCTGTGGTCTGATCTAAAGTTTATACTTAGTGTCTCAATGTCTTGAAATGAATGAGGATGATTAGACAGTATGAAATCTATTTCGTTTTTATATTGACCATTCGGAGACTGCCATGTCCATTTTCTTTTCTCTTTTTTCTTGTAAAAGGTGTTGATGATAGCTAGCTTGTTTTCCATCGCAAAGTCAATAAGTCTTTGACCTCGTGCATTTCTTATTCCATATCCATACTGTTTCATTACTAAGTATTCATCTCTTTGTGGTTTACCAATTTTGGCATTAAAATCACCCATCAAAATAAAATCTTCGTATGCTTTATCCATTGCCTTATAGACGGTGTCATAGAAAATATTTACTTCTTCTTCGTCTGCTGCTTCTGTTGGGGCGTATACTTGTATGATGGAGAATTTCTTTCCTGGTATTTTCAGATTTAGCAGAGCTACGCGTTCAGAAATACCGAAGTAGCTTTCCACATATTGTTTCAGATATTTTTGTATTATGAAACCGACTCCGTATTTGCCCTGTGTTTGTCCTGTACTGCAGAGAATAAATTCTTTGTATTCTTCTATGTTATTTCCGAGGCGCCGAACTTCTGATATACCTATTATGTCGTATTTTACATGTGTTATTGCTTTTTCCAGTTCTATTATTCGTTCGTGTGATAGCAGTGTTCTAACATTGTAGGTTAATATGTAGAGTTCTTTATTTTTTCTTTTCGACATTTCTTCGTGATTTTTTTGTGATATCTTTGGAGGGTTGTGGTCATATTCTTCCACGGTGACCAGCCGGCTTGGAAGATGTTTCGTTTTTGGCGTATTTTCAGTATAGTTTTGCGTGTGAGAGGGGGTCTTTAATTGTTATATGTTATTCGTTTTGTTTTCCTGATTTCTCGACGTGTTAGTTGGGTGTTTTGTATGGAAGAAGTTCATTATGCCCGGTTTTATTGGCCCCTCTGATAGACTGGATGATCTTTGTATGGAAGTCTCTGTTTTATTCTTCTTATTGGCCTGCGTTTTGTGTTCATCGCTAGGGGTTTTGCATGTGGTATTATTTTCAGGAAAGTTTGAAAGCATTCTTTTATTTTGACTTGATGTCTTTGAGTTTTTATTCATAATTACTATTTTATCATATTTAATTCTAACTAAGTTTCCCTTCTCTTTTTCAATTCGAACTTGCTCTTGTAGCTCCTTCCTTTTATTTAGGACATACTCCGGATAGTCTTCTTTTATGTAATAGGGGGTATCCTCAAGTACTTTCTTCTGTTTAAATATGGCGATTTTTATACCAAGTGTTGAAATAGTGATAATTATTGGTCTTGGCCTTTCTCCTTTTTTTCCAATTCGTTTAGCCTCCTGTATGTCTCTGTGGTCTATGTTTATAGTGAAGTGTTCATTTATGAAGTTTATAATAATATTTTCTAAGTTGGAGTATGATGATTCAGTTTCCTTTAGACCGAATAGGACTATATTTCTTTGTCTCGCCTGTTTTTCAAGGAAATATAATCTTTTTTCTTGATTATCCAATTTATCCTTGAGGTTTTCATACTTTTCATCCAAGGTCTTGAATTTCTCGTCTAATATATTATTTATATTTTGCGTTACTTGTTCTGTTACATTTTCTCCGCTATTCTGGATAGTTATTTTTTGTTCATCTAGTTCTTTCTGGATTTTTTGGAGTGCTTTTAGAACTTCTTCCATCTTAAAATAATGTTTTGTTTTGTTACTAGTAGCGCACTCTCGTGCTACACTTCCGTACTATTAACTTAACAAATTACAGCCTCGGCTCAATTTGCGAATCGATTAGTGATTAACCTATTTCTTTCTTGTCGTATTAGTACTCCTGGATTGCAAAAGATGGCGTTGTTTGCGTATCTGGGTTTTAAAATTTGCTGATTCATGTGATGAATGTTATGATATTTATTATTTT
This sequence comes from Brachylomia viminalis, assembly GCA_937001585.2. Taxonomy (NCBI): domain Eukaryota; kingdom Metazoa; phylum Arthropoda; class Insecta; order Lepidoptera; family Noctuidae; genus Brachylomia; species Brachylomia viminalis. The sequence continues at coordinate 1,766,802 of OW443302.2, read as the reverse complement.
CTTATAAAGTCTTCACTATTTGTTTAAACAACACTTCACGCAGCGTACACAAGTCTGATCACTCAATATTGGCTTTTGTTTCGAGAAATACACTTAATATCAGCACAACAACAGTTTATTTAGCTTGGAGTTGATTTCACTGGTTATTAATTTCGCACTCGTTTTTAAACACTGCCTTCAATGTATGTTGAAAGTCTTATGTTTCTTTATAACTTTTCTTCTTTTTAGTAGATTATATGCACTTGTACTTATTAAAATTAGAAAATATTACGGAGACGATGTAAACAGTAAGCACCGTGGCGCCCTCTCCTCATTTTATAATATAAAAATAATTAAATAAAAATAAAAAATATAATAAGGACAAAATTTTTATTTTTTTTGTTTGTTTGTTTGTTACGCTTTCACTTTAAAACGGCTGAACGGATTTGGATGAGAATTGGCACATGATATTTTTTATGCCGATATTCTCACGGGATCGAGACTTGCATGGGATGCAGATGAAACTGTGGGGCTCTGCTAATCCTAAACAATTATCGAATGTCGAGTATACATTATATTAAGCGTTTCCTTTTTTATAGTTAAAAAAGTAAAAATCCCCGGGCCTAACAGTACGAGTACTTTCCCGCCAATTACCGTATTTTTCCCCTGTAGGTAGAACATAGAATAACCACCTTAAATAGACAAGGATCATCCACACTTCATAATAATATTAGTGAAGAGTACACACGAGGTTCTCGCATATTACTCACTTTTTCACGTGTGCCTATGCATCTGCGTCCTACTATAATTTATCTCGAGATGACCGCGGCTGGGCACATAAATCACGAAGCGTTTTTCACGCGCGGATACGATAGGGGAAGCGGGAGTTACACGGGTTAAGGTTTGGGACGGACGCGGCCGGCATTGTTAAGGTTAGACTGTAACAATACTTGGCTAAACAAATACGAGTTGGAGGAGTGAAATGGAATTGATGCCATTTGGATATGGGTTCAGTTTGTAAAAGCTAAAATTAAGTATGTGATAGATTTCTTGTTGTTCAATGTAATTAACGAATTTTTTTCTCACTTTCTATTAGCACCCAGAAAATTAGCTTACCATATCCCAGCGAAGCTTAATTTGGATAAGATTTGACAATGTTTTGCTAAACAACAACATGAAATACATAAAACACCTTTTTAACATACACGTGAATCAAAAATCATTCTTAAATTGGTCATCGCCATCATTTGGCACACAGTACTTCCCCATACATTTTGTGAAGGACGACCAACAGCCTGCCAAAAATGCACGTCGTGTAATAAAGGTACCGATCCGCATTTATACCCATTTGTTGACCCACAAATAATATACCTACAGACACTAACCATGGCCTAAATTACTAAAGAAAAAGAAAAGTTTCTTTCATCGAGTGGGTAATGACTGTAATAAGACATTTTAATTGAAAACTAGCTCGAATGAAAGGCGTAACGGGATATTACTCTGTTCTTGAAAGAAAAAATCTACATCTTTTTAATAAAATAAGTGATAGACATAATTTTAATACTAAAAATAAAGATAAAATAGATCAACCATTTTTCAGATTAGCTAAAGTACATACATCTTTTACGGGGTAGATACTGTGTTTAAATGTTACAACATTGCCATTTATTGCAATTAAATGAAAGAAAATTTAAAACTCATATAAAAAATTCACTTTGTATACAAGCTTATTACAAACTAAAGGATTATGTCCTGGATAAACATAGAATGTTATGGCGTTTTGAATGCCGTCCGTCGCGGTGGTCTCCGAGGAAGCGAGTGCAGCCCCTGTCAAATTTGTATGGAAGGAATGAAATACCTACAAGGGCAAAACCTCCAACTTGCCAATAAAAAATAAAAAATGATTTTGTATGGTAACATAACTTCCGGCAAATCGTCATTTGACAAATCAAAATGTTGCCATAGAATTATCCTTACTTCCATGTAATAGTTTTTTATCCATATTTCATGAATTAATTTATATTGGAATAATAATAAAAAATATTTGAGAAACCGTCATGTTTTACACTCGATACGATGGGTCGAACAATGAAATGGAATGACATTCTTTTAGTAGGATTTTTATTTCAAATATAAAAAAACACCAAGTTTACTATGGCGTCGGCGTCGGAAAAATCACATTCACAGAACACTATTAATTACTCCTAGCGGAGTAAAATAGCACAGAATACAATATCAAAATAGCGTCGGTTGTTTTGTTTGTTGTCTCTGCGTTAATTTCATGATATTTTTGGATTTGTATCTAGATTTGAAGATCTTCACCTGATCTAACGAACATCGAGTCGACCTAATGCTTCTCCGTTCCAGCGAATAAAATTGTTTTGAATGAGACATTGACTCTAGTGAGAGAGTGACTAAGTATTTTGTGACAATTGAAAACAAAAGAAAGTGTTTTAAGTGCGGCTGCTCGCTTGCTAAAGATGGCGTAAAGTTCATCCATGATGAAGTTGTTTCGATTCCCCATACTTACGTATCTCAATTTGTGAGAATTTAACCATACGTAACTCAATTTGTGTGTTGATGTCATCTGTCTGATTGAAAAGTAAATAATTATAACATAATATCTTAATATTGTTGTATTATTTTGTATTTTTTCTAATACCTCTGGGCACTCTCGCTTGTAAGAAAACTCGAAAGGAATCGTTTCGAGTTTCCTTACAAGCGAGAGTGCACGACTGCCCAAAAAAAAAAAAATTGGACACCTGCTTTTTAAATTTCGCGGTGCAAGATAGTTTTTAAGGGCTAATTTAACACTTTAAGCACACAACTGTACAGAGGCGGACTTAATGCTATAGGCATTTTCTACCAGTCAACCTTTGGGAGACGCAGAGACATACAGTGGTAGGTGCAATTTATAATGAAAATTTAGGAATAAATACTTAGTTTTATTGTTTAGTTATTTAGTTTTGTCTCTAACTGAACGTCACCTTTATTGCGTAACACAGTATTAATCAGAACCAGAACCCATTGCTTCATAATTTTGAAAAATTTGTCTGCTCAACAACGACAATAACACAATGAATGTTGTTGAACTGTGAAAATGAAAGCTAGTTCATGTGTTACGTAATTACCCCGCTGGGCACAGATATCGTATTCTATTACCTAAAGTTAAGTTAAAATGCAATTACCATTTCACTGTGCATTCATTTTACTGCTTGAATAATTTCCGATGGATACCCGAAGGATAACCTGGGTATGTGATCGTATGTTATCGATTAGGTATTACATTTCCAGGTTTCGCTATTCGTGAAGAATTTTATTAATGTATTAGCAATGGCTGACCCCAGCACCATGTGCCATGTGAGACTAAAGCTAGTAAGAGAGAGGGAGAGAGAGAAATATCGGCAGTGAGCTAACTGCTAGTTATTAGGTTGTTGGCAGCTGCTGCTAACCTACCGCATTTCCACCAAACTTAATTCCAAGTAGTAAACTACGAACTCTGCCGAACCCATTAAGTTCTATAACGTAATGGTACGTACTAACTTTTCCATTACAGTTTCTTTTAGCCACTTTCAGTGAACACAGAAGAGCAAATAAAATTTATTAGCATAATTTTAGCCTCACACCTTCTGATACTTTGAGAGACTTAATAACGTTTCGCACAGTAGCCCGTTCCAAGTTATTAAAAGCCAAGTAATGCCGGGTAAGCAGACATTACGCACAACAAAAGTCTAGCTTTAAACATTATAAAAGACTATAAATTGGAACGAGCCGTTATTACTTTCAGTCAAAACTCGGCGGGCACTCCGAATTAATTCAAATTTATTTTTATTGTGTACATGAAATGATTGTTTTGCCAAATGTTGCGTGCTAATAATGATGCAAAAAATTTGGAAATAATGAAGTTGTTATGTATGGCTTATGGGCTATTTGTTTTTAGAGGTTCTTGCGGCAATTTTTATTCTCATTTGGATAATAAATACATTGGAATTAACGTAAGTTTTAGATTAAACTCACGATTCTCTCAGCTTGTTCACAAACGCGAATCCCTCACAAAATTTTGCTTTCATAATAAAGTGCGTCGGTACATTGAACCTTTTTGGCCATTTAGAAGGCAATGTAACATTGCAATGTTTTGAAAACAGAAAATCCAAGTTATGAGTCGATTCTAAATCCTTTTTTTTTACAACGTCCGCTCAATGTCTTCTTCCCGAACTAGGTAGAGCCTGTACTACGGTAACCTGATGACTGATATACATACTTATATACATATACACACCCAGACACAGGTCAAACAGACATGTTCATGCACACAAATGTTTGACTTGTCTGGGGATCGAACCCGGGACCAGCGGCTCAGAAGGCAGGGTCGCTACCAACTGCACCAACCGGTCAGTCAAATTATATTTACATTCATTTCGTTATTAAGGATGTCTCTCACGTGTATGAATACAATTTTAATAGGTTCTTAATAAAAAACCGATTAACATTTCACGCAAAATTGTATGTACTACCCACCCTCAAACAATATACACCGCCGCTTGACCAAAACACCCGGCCGGATAAAAACATAATAAAAGTATAACCATATTAGAATTCGTGGAATAAAAAAATAAAGCTGCAAATAAAAGTATAAACGGGGACAAAAATAATATTAAATTTGGCATCGCCACCATAAGGCCGCGTTTCACAATGCCGGCCATGATATTTTGTTACGGTGGTCATTGAAGACTGATGCAAAGTATGGCAAAAAATGATTACGCAGTGTTGTTTCTGAAAATGGACCGGTGTTGAGGGATGCTGATTAGAAGGGGTGAGCTTTATAATAGACAGAAAGGAACAAAATTTGAATATAGGTTATATCGATTGAATATTGGTCAGTTAATGTTTTACAAGGCAAGTTATAAAATTAACGGAATTTATTTGTCTATTTTAAAAGGCAAACGTAGATAGTGTAGGGTCCCGAAAACCTAATCTGCACCTCATGTAGGTCAATCTATAATTAATTGGACTTAGAATTAGTGTGAAAATTAATGTCGCAAACTTTACGGTCTGAACCGACAACGTATAGCTTAGTTAGCTAAGACTACAGATTATAATAAAGCTCTTGCCAAAACAGATTATTGCCCAAACATTAAATATTTTTGTTCACATTAATATAACACTTATTTTCGTTATACTATAACTCGAGCTGCCTTAACCATTGTCACCATATTTCACTTCAAATTACACCAACGCATTACGCGACACTCCCACAAACTTTGCTAAGTGGAAACGCATCCCCTCATCTGTCGATCGAACTGATTAACTTCAGTAACAATAGAAAAGTAATTGTGTCTCAATAACGACAGTTGAGCTCTAAAACTATAAGCACACACACACACACAAAACACACCAACGCAAGTCCTTTATGGCATTGCCCTTACAAAGTGGGACTCACGCAGATATTATGCAAAAGCCACAAGTAATTATTCCGAGGGTTGTCGGGAACCAATTATGAGGCAACACAATTATGTACGAACGTTCATAGTATTTATATATACGATGATGTACCTACCGTATTTATTATGTTTTTTTTTAATTTTCAGACAACATCGCAGTTTTTTTTAACTAAGCTAACAGGAATTATTTGATCTGTGGCTATATGCATGAATATAAAATTGGTATATTGAATTTCACGTTCTATGAAATCGGAACGTTTGCGGAAACGAAACGCGGATTGTTTAAAATATTCAGAGAACTGTTGGAGCGATATTTTTTTGGGAGCATGTAGCAGTTTTAATGTTTATCCAACATGTTCATTTTGGTTTCCTACAACATTTTACTCAGATCTTTTTCGGATTTTATAGTGCCTGGGCAGATGTTGATTTTCATTATTCAAATCAAATGAATTGTCCACTTTCCTTTTCGTTAAGGAGCTTGTAATCATACTTTCAGACTCCTTTTCTCAAAACCGATAAAATTAATAGATCTCAAGAGATACTTAAAGTCCTCGAACGGCCATTCACTACACTTCAACTTATATTCTCTTAGCTAAGAGGGCAATTATTCTAGTCTCAAATTCACCCCAAATACACTTTCGTAATAACTTTTAATTTTGCCCATTAACCCCCTCTTTTATTTGATTCTTGTTCGCCATTTTGACAGATCCGAAGAGTTTCCATAATGGCCCCTCAGTCTTTGAAATTTAAACCATCTCGGTAACAAAAAGTTTTTTAATATCGTTTTGACAAAAAAAAAAAAACATTTAAGTTCTTATCAGTGGTCTTCACCTAGATTTGTTGCTTAATTTTTCTGTTGGGGTCCAATGTTGAAATTAAACTTAGATTAATTCTTTAGATAAGTAAAGTAAAGTTTTGTTGCATGCATGTTTGCATGGTGAATCTAGGTGATTCTTGAATTCTTGTGAAACGAGAGACCCTTTACATAATAATTAGTACTTAACCTAACATCAATTCCTCCGTTCTGCGTATTATAACAAGATAGGTACTGCTGCTACTAACCTGCTAAGCGTGTTGAGTATAACCACGTCATATCTGTCATGATTCAAACAACAAAATTTTAAAAGTGTTTTAAGAAGTAAATGGGTGTCTACTTACATTGTAATAAGGTGATGCAACAATTACTTCACCACAGGAACAGGTTGTTTTGGATTAAATTGCACTGTCTTCGCTAGTAATCACTATGTCTCGGTAGGGAAATCCTCTTATGATTACGAACATAATCGCTTATTTGCACTAACCCTTCATAATTCTAAGCACCATTAACATTCACATTATACTGAATAAACATTATATAAAAAGTGTATGATGGTACTTCGATTTTGATAGTTTCAATAATACAATGTTCTGTGTGGTGAAACAACAAACGGAAATACAATTAGGAAAAACTAAATATAAACTAATACTATGGGAAATTTAATTTTATATTTTGCGTATTAAAAACAATTAGGTAATGTGTCTTATACCAATTGGAAGCTTCTAAATTCTTGTTTCCACAAATAAAGTATCTTGCATGACAAACCAGTAAGATAATAAATTATTATGTTCCCGGGTCACACTGAAAGTTTTTAGAAAATAAAAAACGGAATGATGTAGAAGCCTGTTAATATTTTTATTGCTTTTCGAAGTAGTCTCCGTTCCTTTCTAAGCAACGTGGAGCGCGATAAAATTATTGACTGAAACAGTGGGCCCACTCTTCTTTAGGGATTTCTTCCATGCCATTTTCAAAAACAGCTACGGCATCTTCAGGGGCCATAAAACAAATTCATCTAAGTTTATCTTTTATTTTTGGAAATAAATAAAACTCACAAGGTGCCAGGTCAGGGCTGTAAGGAGGATGACCTACTAACTCCACACTTTCGACAGACAAATATTCGATAGTCCGTCTGGCGGGGTGAGCTGCAGCGTTGTCGTGGTGGAGGAGTATCCTGCTTCTTTGGCGCAGCTGTCTAACATTTTCCAAGACAACTGATAAACAATGACTGAAATAGCAATCTGTAGTAACAGTTTTTTTTTTTTTTTTCTATGACAATTGTTGCGAAATGACCCGTCCGTCCAAAAAATGAGGCAATCATCTTTTTCCCCTGACTTCTGCCCTTCTTTACTTTTGTCAGCAAATCTTCGAATGGAAACATTCATTGCGCAGATTTATTTTGGTTTTGGGTTCGTAACAATACCTATATCCAGCTTTCATCACCTGTGACGATGTCATATACAGGATTCGAATCACCTCCGTCATACTTTGCAAGCATTGAGCGGCACCAATTCAAACGACGTGACCTCGTTTTAAATCTTCCTTCAAATGATTCATGATCCATCAATAGAAAGCTTTCTGACGCCAAAATTTTCATTTAAGACTTTTTTTACTTGACTCCTACAAATGCCTAAAGCTTCCCGAATCGGTTGGTATGTCACCCTTCTATCAGCTTCTATCATTAGCCGCACAGCACTCACGCTATGTTCAGTAGTCGCCGCAGAAGGACGTCCTTCTCACGCATCATCAGTGAGTTCGCTTCGACCACGTTTAAACTCATTAAACCAGTTGTAAACAGTGGCACAAGATGAGGCTTCGGCATGAAATACCAATGGAAGTCTATCATAACATTGTGGTTGAGTAAGACCGCAACGAAAGTCGTAATAAGTCATTGAACGAAAATGTTCTCTAGTTAAATACACTTCGACGCACGATAACCACTTTTTAAATTGCCGCCAATTTGTAAAAACAAATGACATATTATGAATTCATTACGCATCACCAGATTCCCAAAGAGTTCCTAATTCGAAATTTAAATACATTTTTCATCGACTGCTTTTCTTGCTGGCCTATTCTAAAAACTGTCAGTGTGACCCCCGTATTTATAAGGGTAACCAAATCACATCTCCAACTTACTAAGTTGTGTGTGTTACACAGTTTCAAACAGTTCTAGTTAGTTTCAAATAATAGAACATGTTGATTCTCACGGGTGTCATGAGTGGCAACTAAGGGATTACTCTCACGGAACAAACCCATCACTAGGGTTTAATCCCTGCAGATACCTGGGTACTAACTACGTTATCGTCTTAGTTCCAATGTCGGGTAGTTTCGATTGAATTATTTCCTGCAATCTTACTACATCTTGGATATCTAATAGCATTTGTCTTAAAATAGGATGTTGAAATCATTCTACACGTCATGTTTCAAATAGTAAAATAGGCCAGATGAGTCGACATTTCCATCTAACTACCCCTGAGAAGAAATAATGAAACAAACTCAATGGAAAGGCTGTTTTAGATAAAAAATAACTTTAAAAATCTTCATAATTGTGTTGCAAAAGTCAGCTATGACGTGTTGCACTTTTACTTAGTTATACTTTCGAAACTTTAAATAACAATTAGTTTTAATAACTATTCCTACAAATAGTAAAATTCTGCCGTCTTTTACGTCACTCAATATTGCTGTCGGGTCAACACCTTACGTAATGTTATATTTAATGGCACCCCTATAAGTTCGTTCACGCGACGGAGACGTATCGCAGCTATAAAACACGCTTGGCGAGGCGTTAGAACATATTTACCTTTTAAAACATGGAGGAGGTACGACGTGGAGACTTAAGGGTAAATTAAACAGTGCTATAGAAATGTGGTCTGTGCTTAAGTGACAGATTATACACAAATATATGCCCTATGTAGTAACAGATGATGCAATGGGATATGGTAGTGTAATAAAGCTAGTTTAATCTTGTTTATACGTTTGTGGAAGTGTTTTTTTTATTGGTTAATTTCATTACAGTCCGGCCGTCGAGAGAATGCGTTCTTGACACCTGTCAGTTTTATACAAATGAATACGTGTTTGGCGAATTTGATCTTTATTATTTACTAGAATTTTACAGACACTGACAGGTATCAGGTACGCATTCTCTCGACGGTCGAACTGTAAGTGGTGGTGCTTGTGAGCTTATAATGTGAACAATAGAAAAATAATGCGCTGTGAACAATAAGAAAATAACGTGCTAGTAAAAAGCAAATATACCAGATAACCAAAATGTTAAAGCTACGACCTGAACTGGTTATATAACTACACTAGCTTCTGCCTGCGTCTTCGCCCGCGTGAAATTTCTTCCCCCCGCGTCCCACCCCATCATCGCGTCGTATCGCCCGCTTGCGCTATTGCTTAGTTTACGCTTAACGTTCTTTCTCACTTTTTTATTTTTGGAAGGTTTGTAGCGTGATGTTAAATAGCCTTTCTCAAAAATTCGACTACCAAATGCAAAAATAGTTTTTCAAATCTGAGTGGCAGTTCCAGAGATTAGCGCGTTTAAACAAACAAACAAACTTTTGTGGTCGCTTCGAAGACAGACATAGATATTTCTATAAAAAAATAGTTATTTTGATTTATGATGTATTTATTTGTTTTTTTTTTCTATAAGTACCTATTTCTTTTATAAACTTCTTATACGTAATTAACTAACAAATACTATTAACAAATTAAAATATGGCGTCGAAAAATTCTTCCGCTTCGCTGTCGACTGGTCATGTACCCAAGAGGCTGGTGGCATTGCCACGTTGTATGGCAATGCTCAGCATCTGGCCAAGGTAAAAGACCTTGTTCCGATCAGATTGTTCAGATGAGAGACAGAGAATTGGACGGAAGTAGCCTCCTTCTGTGAGACCGTGATGGTCAAGAAGGAGGCGGCCGAGTGGGATCGGAAGAGGGCTGATCCTGCTCGGAGGCGCCGGGGAGGCAACCGCCTTGGCGCCTAATACGCCGAAACCCGTTTACCAGGCAAGATAGGTGGATCTTTAGAGTCGCGGCCGCACAGATCGGGGACTCTGTTCGCTCACCGAGTGACTGCTGTGCATAGCGAGGCTCAGGGAGGCCCCTTTACAGTCTCGTATAGTGGTCTACGGTCAACGGTCTTGTATAGTGATCGTCTTTGTCATCATACAATGTAAGGGGAAATTTATGCTAGTTCGTGGTGGGCGCAAGACTTGTCACGGAAGAAGCACAAATTCGAAACTTGACGAAAATTTTATAAGAAGCAGCTATACTATACGGCGCGCGCCCGCGATCAGTACGAGACCGAGGCTCGGTCCTTAAGTTCCCTTGGGTCACGGGAAGTGTCAACCAGCCGTTTGGAGATTTGATTATTAGTTAAAGTACGATTATTAATTCCAGTCAGTAAAATGACAAGGGCAACTGTCACTGATACAAAAAAGGGTGACCCGCTACAATAGTGACGTTCGGCAATCAATAGACTTAGACATTTAGTCATGGTTTATTTTATTAGGTATCAAAGCGTTTTTTTTACCGTATTAAATAATACGATTTTAGAAATATGGAACTTACCAGCATATTAAAATTTCTCACTACAACATTATTACAAAAGCTGGGAAAAAATGTATAAAGAGATTCAGAGGAATTAACTCTAGAAAGTCGGGAAAATACTAGTAATTTTATACGTTTTTATTCATTACGGTTGCTATTGATTCCGACTCCGATTCTGAATCGGTGTATTCAGAATCGGAGTCGGAATCAGTTACCTACATTTATAATGAATGAATCCACATATTCATCTATGATGTGGTCGAGTTGACACATTTTGTCTTCGACTTTTATGGCATGGTTGATGCACTGTCTCCAATTTTCAGTCGTCACTTCCTTCAGGCCTTCTTCAAATAATTTTTTTACGTCTTTTATTTTAAAAGTTTTACTGTTCCTTGCGACGTACCCCTTTGCTTGAGCCCAAACTAACTCTATTGGGTTGAGCTCACAGTGATAAGGGGGCAGACGCAGGATTGTGACGCCGTATTCAGCGGCCAACTCTTCCACAGCATAGCGTTCGTAATTAGATTTTTGTAATTTTACTATTTCTATTAATTGAGCCTTTATCATTGTAGGTTGATATTGAATTTGTTTTTCATCCAACCACTGAATAATATCAGCCTTCCGCCTGTTTGAAGTGGGGATACGCTCGACTTTTCTTGAATGGTACGGTGCGTTATCTAATACCAGCACCGCATTTGGCTTTAAATTTGGCAAAATGCTTTTAAGCCATTCCTCAAAACACTCCGAGCTCATTTCTTCATGATAGTCCATACTATTTTTCTTCGATTCAAAAATAAGTAAACCGGCTTCTACAAAACCTTCATCACTGCCTATATGTGAGATTATTAGGCGTCGACCTTTGCCGGTTGAGCCTTTTAGGCCTGTAGTCAAACCTTTAGAAATTGGGGATCCATCTCAAACACCAACGTAACAAAACTCAACAAAAAAATAACAAGTTAACAAGTAAGAAACAAACAAGAAATTGCAGAGGACACTAAACACTTCTGGCACCGTCGGAATTCGGGAGCAGAATGAAAAACAAAATGGTGACCATAGCGTGACAAGTGATGACCATAGTGCTTCCAATAACCAAAAACAAATAATAAAACAGTATTTTATGTAATATCCGCTGGAGTGGATGAGGTGACCAAAGTCGCCGCATAAAAAGTAATGCGGAGTGCATGCTCTCACCTAAGTAACCCTTTAATTAATCGAAATCCGATAAACTTTATTCAATTTTTCATTTTTAAAAGATCTGTGGCACACTGTATCCGATTGCTTAGTCGATTTTGTGCTTAAAGGCCGCTTACTCAGATGTATGACAACACTACAAGCGTTCAACCAAAAAAATCAAATAATTAAAAAAATATGGCGTCTTGTCAGTGACGTACGGACTCGCGCGTGTTTTGTTTACATGATAAATAATTTGTGTTTTAAGTGGGTTTTCAAGTGTTTGAAGTGCTATGGCCTGTTTAAGTATGTGATAAATATTATAGTGAAGTGAATTACTGCAGGATTTCAAGGTCGGTGAGTGAAAAAATATTACGTAATTTCGGTTTTATTCCACAACCGGCGCTGACCGATTCATGTTTATTGTTATTACGTGTATGTGTTTTCAGATCCTTATTTTAGTACAGTGTGTTATTCTAATACCACTACTTTTATAACAAAGTTGAAGCATTAAATAAGCTTTCCACAGGTACCAATATTTTTATTCTACGTATCAGATTTAAATGCTTTGTTTACATTATCGGGCGGCCGAGCGGCGCCGGCACGCCGGTGACGCATCTGGCATTCACCCCACTCGATTATTTTTCCCGCGCTCTGCTGCGCTCTGCGCCCTAGCGGCTATTTAATTACCTACCGTGTATGTCGTCTGTTTAATTACCGTAAATTACATATTTTCATTTATATAAAGGCAATTTGATATTGAATAAAAAAAAAATAATCTCGACTAACTTTTAATTGTAAAAGTCGATTCTACCACATCACTATTTATTTGGGACTAAAAACCTGCAACACTGGAAATGTCATTTTACTGACTGGAATTAATAATCTTACTATAGTTGATTTATTTGTTGAACACATATTTAATTAATAACCTTTGTCTTTATGTGAGAGTGTACGTGAGAGTGTATGCAAGAGTGTATGCGAGTGTGTATTTGAGACTTTATGTGAGTGAGAGTGTAAGTGAGAGTGTATCTGCTACTTTATATGTTCCAAAAGTGCCTCCGTGTCATCATATATAAGTGTGTTTATCTAATTGGTTAGTGTTTTCTTACATTCATAACTTTTTTGTGTTCATGTAAATATTTTTGTTTATTTTGTTGCATAGTTGAGCTGACCGCTTATTAAATTGCATGCAAACATGGTTTTAGTATGTGGAATTTGTGCAACAATGTCAGTCCTCCTTTTCCGTAGTAAGTCTGGATCATAGGCTACTCAAAACTAAATACGTTTAGCTATTTAAAATTAAATATATTATCTGATTAATATTTAGGTTGGCAGCACTGGTGTCGCACCATTATTGTTCCGTTGCGAACTTCCGGAGCAATGGTGCGGCGAAACTTTCCACACGTATATTGCGGAAGGAGTCGTCGGCAATTGATCGTTGCATACAGTGCGAGTAACATTTATAGAATTGATATAAAATTGTGTTGTTAGATTTTAGATTAAATAAAGTTATAATTATTGTTTACGAGTGCAGATTGATTAAAGTCATTTACACTTTTCAGCTTTATTATTGGTCTAGAAAAGTCAGAATAGGTAAGAATATTGTAAGGACTCCATTTACTTTTGACTCCATATATGAACCGTGTACGGCTTCCGATCAACGTGTAACTTTATATTAATTACCGGCGAGGCAAAGTGGTGTAATATTTTAATGGGCAATTACAAAATAGCTGTTCATGTTTATCTACCTACGATGTTATTTATCTAGTTGTTAAAGAATCATTCTGCGATTTACTGCTTTTAAGATATTTAAAGATTATTACAATCTTTTATGGGCGTTATTTTTCCGTATAAACCATTTTAATAATTTTCACAGCGTTGCAGAATCTGGTACTAAATTAAATGACTACCTAACTAACAAATAAACAAATAAATACAAAAACATGTATGTTTTGTATAAATTATCAATCCTAATAATTACTTTAAGCTTTCAGTGTGCAGATTGGCGAAGCAACAACAATTAGGTACTTAAAATTAATAGTGGATTCAGCGATGGTGGTAAATGCAGTATATTTTCCCAACAACAACTGATAGGTATTCAGAGAAACAACAAGTTATTGATCATCATGATTGTTTTTACAGTAAGTCTTCAGTTTGCATTTGGTGCACATATATTTCAGATTACTAATGAAAGTTAAACATTATGAGTAGCAAGTGTCACTCATAATGTTTAACTTCAATACTGAATACTACAGTCTACTTCAATGATCAACCTACTTGTGGTTTAATGACCCTCTAGATAGTCTAGATATATTTGCTTTAAGTAAACGCGAAAAGAAACCTACTAATAGTATTAAATAAATACTAAAAGGTGACTAGAAATCCTTTTAAAGGACTTATTCATTCATTTGATAATATTAATGTCAACTCTATTTTTGATCATGAATAATTCATATTCACATAGGAGTTTTCAAAGTTAAGATACAGCGAACGAGCCAACATGGTCTCCGAACACGACCCACTTTGCACGACAACATCCTTGTGCCACAAAGGCTGAAAAGCCGAAACAGCTTTAAAAGTGTGTCGTCACACTCACTGCCGAACGATCAAAAGAAAGACTGAAGCTGTGGCGAGACAGTGTTTTTTACCCTTACCGTTTGTTCCACCTGATGAGGATCTCCTACCTGGACTCCAGTTGCCTTGGGTAACCTGGAAGTCTTTAAACAGACTCCGGACCCAGGTTGGCCGAAGCAAGGAACCCTGTTCAGATGGAGATTCATAGACGACTCCGCCTTAGAGTGCAAATGCGGTGCTGTTCCACAAACTATGGGACACTTAATATCATGTCCTGCGTATCCTGTCGTCTGCGCATTACAGGAACTAATGGACGCTAGTGATGGAGCCAAACACGTAGCCGAATTCTAGGCCGAGTCTATTTAGATTGCCATCGAAAGTCAGAAGAAGACGTCGAGGTGCCAATTATGAACTCGCTAATCCACCACACATGATACACAGAAGCAAAACCAAATTAATGAAACCACCTCAAAACACATCTGTTTCACCCCCGAGCCAAAACACCAAGACACTAACTTAATGAAACATTATCTAATCTGGCAAACAAGTCATAAAGCGAGTACATTTAATTAATCAAACATAAATTACGTGAACCATTGCCGGTTGTGACGGCAATAAAGACAGTGATTCATTACGTGTGGCGCGCAATGTAGCAGGAACATTGCTAATGTTACGACCGCGGTATTACGCTGAGGCCGCGATTTCGGCTACTTAGAACTGCCGTTAAAGTTAATGGTGGTGTCACAGTGCAAGATGTTCGAGTCTAACGGTGCTTTGAGGTATTTTACGTTTGTGAAGAGCAAGACGAAGGTATTTAAATGATCATAGGAACCAGTCGGTGGTGTTATCCGAATGAAAATTCAAAAGTGCCTGTAAATGGTTTAATTGAAATAAATGCTTTGAGTTTGAGTTTGGCTTAGAGTCTACCCAGAGTACTTCGAAATTGAGGGAGGTGTGCTATGGTCACATACAGGTGTATTTATTAGTACTATAAATTTATAGTATTACTCTTACAGAGCAGTCCTTTTATAGATGTCATCAAGCTAACCTTGTTGGCAGATGATTGTAAACCTTAATTATCTTGGTAATCTTGCCTCAGGAAAGGAGCTAAATCTACAGTTATTTCTATAATGAACCCGCATCGTCAGAAGCAGCAAGTAAAGCCTGTTCAAGGAGTCCAAGGTTAGAAGGAAAATCAACTATCTTAGAAATATTTCCTAAATCAAGGCTCACGACATTCAGTCACATGAAAAAAGAGACTTTTGTTACTTACTTACAAATTGTCTAAACATTAGTCTCATGAAAGATTTTCAAAATATTTCACGATCGTCACTGTAGTGCGTCAGGTATGTTTGCGGAGGCGCGCATCGATTGGTTTTACGCTACTCTGCGCAAGCGGTGCACGTCAATGTTGAGCAGAGTACGGGCTAGTCGCAACAGCGTTTTAAGTATGATAGCCAGTAGACTTGATTGTCTGTACATGGGTCGATGTATTAATGCTCACATGAGTATTGATACATCGATTCGTGGGTCGGGCAGGGGGCGAGTAGATTAAGATTGTATTACTAACACTAGTTATAAGTTATTGTACTACTAACACACTGGATCCTAGTTATCTGAAATAAACGTTTTATTATTATTCCGTTTATTTATTTTCTTACATATAAATATATTTTTAAATATTTTTATAAAAAAAACATTTAAAAATATAAAAATAGTCGTCCGCCGGTATCAGGAGCTACCGGTGGTTAGGGCTCCAGAGACAGGAACCTTCTCACGATACGAGCCGTATCGAGGAGTACTGCCTTCTGAATCAGTCCCTTGATCCAACCGCCTAACGAGAGCCTCGAAAGATGTTGATCGAGGCTTTCGGCCATCATCATGCGCGTGAGGGCCCTGGCGGAGGAGACGGTGTCCCAGGGTGGGGTGGTGCTGGCGGTGGCTTTAGACATCTCCAACGCATTCAACACCCTACCCTGGAGTTGTATTCGGGAGGCTCTGAAATACCATCGCGTGCCTCCCTACCTCCGCCGTACAGTAGGGGCTTATCTGGAGGATAGATGCGTCACCTATCGGGGACGTGACGGTGCCGGTCGGCACCTCATGTCGTGCGGTGTTCCACAGGGATCGGTCTTGGGACCGCTCCTGTGGAACATCGGCTACGACTGGGTGCTGAGAGGCGAGCTCCCGTCGGGCGCCGACTTGACGTGTTATGCGGACGACACGCTTGTCGCTGCCCGGGGGAGTTCGTACAGGGAAGCGACGTTGATAGCCACGGCTGCGGTGTCACAGGTGGTGAACCGCATCCGGCGCCTGGGCTTGGAGGTGGCCCTAAACAAGTCGGAGGCCATGGTGTTTCATGGCCCCCGACGTGCGCCGGCGCCGGGATCACACATCGTGGTCAGCGGGGCCCGGATAGCTGTCGAGTCCACCATGAAGTATCTGGGATTGGTGCTCGACAGCCGATGGGAATTCGGGCCCCACTTCCGGCGGCTGGCACCGAAGCTGATGGGTGCAGCGGGCGCGCTTTCAACGTTGCTTCCTAACTTGGGGGGCCCGAGCGCCGCCTGTAGGCGGTTGTACGTGGGAATCGTGCGGTCCATGGCCCTGTATGGGGCCCCTGTGTGGGCGATGGACATGACGGCCGGCACTCTCGCCATTCTGCGCAAACCGCAGAGGGCGATGGCCGTCAGAGTCGCCCGCGGGTACCGCACGATTTCCTACGAGGCGGCTTGTGTCCTGGCCGGATCTCCGCCCTGGGACCTAGAGGCGAAAGTACTCGCGTCATTACATCGATGGCGCGAGGAAGAGCGGGCACGGGGCTCGAGGCCGGTGCAGCGGCAGATCGCGCTGCGCCGAGAAGAGCTCCGTCAGGTCTTGGTGGCGGAATGGCGGCAAAGGCTTCTGCGCCCTACCGCCGGCCTCGCTACCGTCGAGGCAATCCGGCCAGTACTCGACGACTGGCTCGGGAGAAGGCACGGCTCCCTGTCGTTTAGGGTGACGCAGGTGCTGTCGGGGCACGGCTGCTTCGGCAAGTACCTGTGCCGCATAAACAGGGAGCCGGACGCTCGGTGCCACCATTGCGTCCATTGCGGGGAGGACACGGCGCAACACACGCTCGCCGAGTGTGTAGCTTGGGAGGAGCAGCGCTGTGTCCTCACAAATGAAGTAGGAGGCGATCTGTCGCTGCCGACCGTAGTGCGGAGGATGGTCGGTAGCGCAGAGTCGTGGGACGCGGTGGTTTCCTTCTGCGAGGACGTGATGTCGCAGAAGGAAACTGCGGAACGGGAGAGGGAGATCTCGACTCCCTTCCCCGGCCGCAGAAGGCGCACCGGGCGCAGGAGAAGGGCGGACAACGCCCTTTTCCGGCCCCCATGAATGGGTCCAGGGGCGTGGGACTTGGGGAAGTCCTCGCCCCCTATTTGATGGACCCGAGGCGAAGGCGCGCGCGGGTGTCGGCGCGCGCCTCTGAGGCGATGCACGGGGTAGTTAAACACCTCACTACCCCGTGCAGGAGACGAGGCCCGGACAGACCGGGCCAGCACTAGTGTGGGGCTGCGGAAGAATTTAGATTCCCGCGGCCCCGCGCGCACGTGCGAGGAGACACCGGGGTGGTTTTAGCCGGTAAGAGTCCGGCACGCCCCTCCGCCTTTTCCCCAGGCGGAGGTAGTCCATGAGGATTTCCCCCCGTAAAAAAAAAAAAAAAAAAAAAGGCTTTCGGCCATCAGGCCATTGGCCGATACGACAATCGGCACAATGACAGCCGAGCTCACAATTATGATTATTATTGTAATTGTATTTCTTCAGTTTTGAATCTAACATCATGAATATTTTCCTAACGGTATTTTTTTTTTCAATAAAATAATAATTTTACGAAAAGAAAGTAAACTAACATAAAATTTAAAAAAATATAAAATTTAAATTAAGTCAGACTTTTAATTAACCTTAAAAAGTCCTAAAAAAAATGTCCTAATAACCTAATTATTCTACAAAAATAGCAAGGACAGACGACCTGAACTGTTCAGTTCATAGCCTTACACATGATGAAACACGTAAAATGTAGCCATTACCATTCGATCCCCCAGGATAAACTCTTTTGTCTCTTGTGGTAAAATGAAAGCTATAAAAACCATTTTTGCTTAAAACACCCTTAATAATCTTTAATTTTAATAGGACCTGCTGTGATGTAATGGTTTGAAACTAAACAAAATTGCTTTTAATCCTAAATAGTTAATTAATTATTTTTCCCCTATTACATGGGACTTAAAACACGGGCGTAATGTGTGTGTACTAAAGGTACTCAACACCCTAACCGTTCGGGTATTACATGTGTGATGTTATATTAGATATTTACATATGAAATTGGCGTTTTGTATGGAAAAAGCCAAACGTTTTTTTTTAAATTAAATTATTTTAATTTATCAATCAAAGTATGTACCATTGTTATCTGTGCATTTTCGCCATTTTATCGGTAGTTCATTAATTCCTTTGCTGAAAAAATTGTGGGTACGAGAAATAAAAAAATCTTTGAATGCGGTTTTGACAGCCTTGCAAGAAGTTGTCTAAATACCGGAAAAAGTGGTAATCTGTTGGAGCAAGGTCCGGGGAGTACGGTGGGTGTCGGAGACGTTCCAATCTCAGCTCTTCTAATTTAGCGACCATCTTTTGTGCAGTATGTGCATCTTTTGTGGTGTGTTCGTGTGCGTTGTCCTGAAACAGCAGTGGGCTAGAGCAATTGACCAGTTTCGGTTGCTTAACGGCTGGCTTTTCCATCATGGTTTGCGATTCTTGACAATACAGATCTGCCGTAATCGTCTGGCCAGATCTTAGGAGGCTGTAGTGGATGACACCAGCACTGGTCCACCAGACACTTATTAGTACCTTTCTCTGAGTCAACTTTCGCTTAAGGCAGGATTTGGCCGGTTCTCTTGGGTACAACCATTGTGATGAGCGTTTCCGATTATCGAACAGGATCCATTTATCATCAAAAGTATAGATACGATTCAAAATGGTATCGGTGTGACGGTTGAGTAATGTAACGCAGCACTCAACTCGTGTTTGTTGGTTTGCTTAATTCAATTCATACCCCATGTACCCATGTTTCGAGCTTTTTCACTTTTCCAATTTGTTTCAAGTGATTTAAAATTGTTCATTATCAACTAGGGTCTCCCGCCGTCCACGGGGTTTGTTCTGTAGGTCAAAATTTCCAGAACGAAAAATTTGGAACCAAAAACGTAGGTGTTTTCTTTTACGGTAACTTTCCCATACACAACATTAACCCTTCGACCTGTTTCTGCAGCGCTGGTGCCACTGTGGAACTCGTATTCTTAAATGACCCGATAATTTAAGTTTTCCATATTATGAGCAGAACGATGTCAAAGAAAAATCAAATGGCGCGAAAACAAAAAAAATCGCTAAATTGGAAACACAAATACACAAGCTTAAGTTTGAAATAAAATTGAATTTGGAATTCCTAACCAGATATTTGAGATCAAACTGGCCAGTTTGACAAAACGCCAATTTCATATGTAAGGACCTAATATTATGTGTAGTTAATTGAAATAAAAGAAAGTAAACTAAATAGAAAAAGCTGACCTATTATCTCCAACACTGCAAACGCTAGCCAGATTCAGTCCAAGCGTCCAAAGAAAAACATTTAAAGCCAGAACTACGTACCAAAACAAAACGGTCTAAGTACACTTTCATAAAATCGGCCCAGCTTAACGACTTTTGCAAGTTAAACCGTTTCACTAATACGAACAGTTACTAACTCGATATTTAAGTGCTTTCGTATCGATTATTACAGCCTGTGCTTTTTAGAGCTCTAACCCAATTTGAATCGGTTGTGATAAATATGATTTATGCACAATATTAATTGTGAGATTTATTAACCAATTAATTTATTGTGAGCGTTAGTGGCTGTTGTGAAGCTGGTGGGAGATGGGATCTGGATGGTGAGAATGTATGGTATTAGTTGAAGCGGGAGTGGCAGGAAAGAGAAGCTATGGATATTTCAAGTTTGTTTACGAGTACTTTTGGCCTGGTCTCTAAGATAGGCAGGATATCGGTACCTATCTTTTAGGTAAGTGGTGATTGCCATTGACCACCAGGTTATGAATATGTATTGCGAGATGTTAAAAAGATAAAGAAGTGATACCATATTATTCATCTGATATTACTAAGTATGCAAATACTTAGTTGCCTGTCTCTGTCTATTCAACTACAAACAACTTTAACAAAACACTATCGAGTAATGGCAACAAAATAATTTTGAACTGAAACCTTTTCCAAATAGAAATGAAAGGCACTAACTATCTCTGAAAGTGACACAAAGATCTTAATGTTTCCAATAAACCGATTTCCAACCAATTGACCAAAAATAAAAGAGGACCTATATCGTTTCTAGTGTCAATGGAACTAAAGGAGAGAAATTGCTCTGTCTCTGTCTCACGTAATCATTTGCTGCCCTCTCACTTCATTGTTCCAAGAAATAACAGAAACTAGTATTTTTTGCAACCAAACTAGTTAAAAGTCGATCACCATTTCTTTTCACGAAAAATTTAATCGTTTGATAATTTTGGGACAAAGAGTATTTTTATAAGGCTTGAAATGTTTAACGTCTAAATAGGATTGCTTTTTTGCATAGAGAGTTTA
Organism: Brachylomia viminalis; assembly: GCA_937001585.2. Lineage (NCBI taxonomy): Eukaryota > Metazoa > Arthropoda > Insecta > Lepidoptera > Noctuidae > Brachylomia > Brachylomia viminalis. The sequence continues at coordinate 1,745,616 of OW443302.2, read as the reverse complement.
AAAATGAGATCGAAATATATCACGAGGTCACAATAAGTATTTAGAATTTTAGAGGTTATTGCAGAACAAATAAAAGTTTTTAGTAAAAAAAAAAAACTTATTCCCTGTAGTATTTATTAGTTGTTTTTGTAAATGGAATCTTTCTGAAAGCTCTTTCTGTTACTGCTTTTGTCACAAGTAGTTACCTAGTGGGATAACTCTCAAAACAGCGAAATCGAATCAAACTCTAAACTACAATAAAGCAAGCTAGACACCGTAAATAAGTAGAAACAATAACAAGCGACGCATAACTTCTGAACGAAGGGCGACTTTAAGGCATTAAACGTAAAGACAAAAGAAAGCCCATAAAACTCAGTCCCCCAAAAGTTGGGGACGTTGGGGTACGAAGATTGAAGGTAACAATTGGCTGGGGGCCGGTTGAACCCGATTCGATTGGGCGCATTCATCTATGTGAGTCGCTAATACCGTGTAATCATTCATTTGGAGTACTGCGAGACTCCAGATCCAGATGAATTGATATTAAACGGTGCGTAGTTAGGTGGGATAGGGAGGTGTGATGCAATATCGAGAAATTGACTTTCCAAGGTTTTAGGGATTCTTAAGGTCTTAAGGATCAGGCTACAACTTCAAATAATCTGGTCTCAATTTGAATATCTAATTATTATGGTTTTTATGTCTGATTCTTACTGGATGCGGAAGAGGGAGGACAGAAGAAGAAATAAAAAAAATATTAATTTGCAGTAAACACAAAGAGATTAAATTGATTATACTAGTATAATTTAATGTCTTTGGGTAAACATGACGCAAAGAAAAAAGACAGACTTCTTTTTAAAATAGGTATACATCAATGACCTTCCGGAAGCAACAAAATACAACACAATCCTATTTGCTGATGATAGTAACGGTACTATCATCAGCAAATAGGATTGTGTTATCTCCTGTAGGTAATTTATTATCTCCTGTAAATAGTACGGACTATTCACAGGAGATAATAAATTACACATGGAACCTGAGATAAATATGACTTTAGGTAGCATTATAGACTGGTTGGCATCAAACAATTTACATATTAATCTTGACAAAACAATGTTCATGACATTCAGGAGTAGAGTAAGTAAAATAGCAAATATGAACATAAATAACCGAAATAATAAGATCCAGGAAGTTGACGTTGCGAGATTTCTGGGTATAAAGATAGATAATAATTTGAATTTTAAAGAACATATCCATACATTATGCACTAAATTGAATACCTTCTCTTATGTGACAAACCGTCAGTACTTCTACAGTCCTTACAGCCTACAACGGCTATGTTGCACCTACTCTGAAGTATTGTGTTATTTTTGGTGTAATTCTACTAATAAAGAAGCGGCATTTAAAGCCAGGAAGAAATATATACGAGCCATAACTAGTATAAAAGTAATTGACAGCTGCAGACCATCATTCTTAAAATTAAATATTCTCACGTTACCATGTATACAGGGTGTTTTTGACAGCCCTCCACAAAAACACAGGATTGATTCAGCTCCTTATTCTGAATCATATCCCACTGGAAATTTTCTCAGGAAAAAAAACGAGTGTGCTTTAGACCACACAACTGAAGTAAAACTTCTTTAGCTCCATCCATATGCGTTCGCCTCGCCCGATCACACTTTTCGTAACGCTCTCGTCATGCATTCGCCAGCTTACTCCCCAAGCCAAGCGTGCCTAAAGAAGTTTTACTTAAAAAAAAAGTTCCGTGCGTTACGTCTTACTTACGTGGGGAAATCCTCATGGACTACCTCCGCCTGGGGAAAAGGCGGAGGGGCGTGCCGGACTCTTACCGGCTAAAACCACCCCGGTGTCTCCTCGCACGTGCGCGCGGGGCCGCGGGAATCCAAATTCTGCCGCGGCCCCACACTAGTGCTGGCCCGGTCTGTGTGGGCCTCGTCTCCTGCACGGGGTAGTGAGGTGTTGTAACTACCCCGTGCATGCCTGAGAGGCGCGCGTCGACACCCGCGCGCGCCTCCGCCTCGGGTCCATCAAATAGGGGGCGGGGACTTACCCAAGTCCCGCGCCCCTGGACCCATTCATGGGGGCCGGAAAAGGGCGTCGTCCGCCCTTCTCCTGCGCCCGGTGCGCCTTCTGCGGCCGGGGAAGGGAGTCGAGATCTCCCTCTCCCGTTCCGCAGTTTCCTTTTGCCACATCACGTCCTCGCAGAAGGACACCACCGCGTCCCACGACTCTGCGCTACCGACCATCCTCCGCACTACGGTCGGCAGCGACAGATCGCCTCCTACTTCATTTGTGAGGATACGGCGCTGCTCCTCCCAAGCTACACACTCGACGAGCGTGTGTTGCGCCGTGTCCTCGGGCGGGGGCAGCCTCGCTCAAGCTCGCTGCGCTGCCGTCCGCTACGTGCGTTTTGCCACGGTAACGATACATTGCGTGTGAGGTAAGTGATCACGATGTCCCCCCATAAAACAAATCTGGTTTTTTGGATTCCCTTAATGTTCCTGAAATAACGTGCGTCGCGTACGGATTTTATGAGTGACAGTGACGATTAGTTTGTATCGCCGAAATCTTCGTTGAGTGGCGCGAGTCCTTCGAGTGAGTAGGACGAAACTCTCGTGGACGAAACTTGTATCAAGAAAAGTTCGGTTCTTCCCACAACAACGATGGAAAACCCAGACGCCCCCAAACCAGAAGTTCTGCGCGACTGAAAATCCCTGCGTTCGCCCCGGACGATCCGGAGGTGTGGTTCCAGCAGGTTGAGTGGGTTCTCGAGGACGCCGGCGTGACAACGAGTGCCATGAAATTCCGTCAGGTCGCCAAATCACTCGAAGGAAAATATTCCAGAGAAGTTCGCGACCTGATTATTAGCCCGCCGGCGGACAGGCCGTACGAGAAACTTACAGAAACCCTAAATCATAAAAACTAACAATATCTACTGCAGGGAAAATCCCCACAATTTCATGTGCCGGTCATCTTAATATGATGTACTGAAGCCACCCTATCAGTTTGCGGAGGGCTGTCAAAAACACCCTGTATATTGGAGGTTCTAATGTTCAATAGGAAAAATACAAACTACTTTAATAAGTTACATAGCAAAATATACAAATTCAATTTAAGTTTACCAAGCAATAAAACAGCGTTAATGAATAAAAGTATAATATGCTCGCATATATAAATAACCATTTACCAAATTCCCTTCTGGAGAAAAGTGACGTAAATATATTAAAAAATTATATAAAACCCTGTTACTGAAAAAAGCATATTACTCTGTCACTGAATATTTACAGGATAAACTTACATAATGTTAATCCATACGATGTTTTAAATAATATATTTTATTATTAAATTCTAGTCTCATAGTTAACTGTGTATTTGTACATTTGCATGCCTTATGGTAGGATATGGGTAATGGACACTATTGCTTGTATAAGACCTTTTCTTTTGTACCCATATTCGCAAATTAATAAATTATTATGATTATGACAAAAAGACAAGTGTGTCGTGGAGCAGCTTGGTAGAGGCCTATGCCCAGCAGTGGACTGCAGTAGGCTGAGTTGGTTGTATGATAGTATTTTAGTCTATTAAATATAGCTATATGAACAGGGAATGTTCAAAAATATTTTAAATAATTTTTGGTATTCATTTCATACATACTTATTTACTTAATTCAATAAATTTCATTCATACTTTGTGATTTTAAAAATATTTAAGGAAAAAAGTTCCCGACTTATTTATTTTACTCCAGAGGAATTCTATTAATAAATACTATGAACGAGTAAAAACCTGTCGAATGAGTTAAAATTTTATTAAATGTCTATATCGGCACACTCCGTCAAGTTTGAGGAACTCGATTTCGATAACTTGAATTTTCATTAAACTATATTCGAGAACAGTAGAAGTGAGAGGTTTTGCCGAGTTAATTTCAATTTAAGAGATAGTTTCTTCTCTGCAGAGCTATCAAGCAGACTATCTAATGAGGGTATCGGTTTAGTTAGTTTTCACTATAGTTGCAGCGTTAAAGCATGGCAAAAGCGGTCAACAACCTACCAACACTGTCTAGCACTTTTTATTTAAAAAACATAAAGTCCGTTTACGTCGTGGTCTTTAACATGTTTCAATAACGAAAATCCATACATAGTTTATTTTTTAGGTTCCTACGTAGTGATATTAGAGAAAAGGCCAATGGCCGATATTGTACGATTACTGTCAAATGCGTGCACTGACTGGACAGGTCCGCTCAATCTGTATGGTTTTTCCTTAAAAGACCGTTTCAGACACCAATCTACATGGTCTTCACATGATCTGACCAAGATTATGTCTGGACTTTAAAAGAGACTGTGACCTCTGAGTTTGTTTCGGCCTTTCTTCTCAGAGTAGTCAGATAGGAAACGCCGACCTCATCTAGTTTTTAAAATATGATGGACGTGTAAAAGTGTTTGTACAAACCTACTTACAGAAATAACATCATTTATCATTGTCATGTTAAAACGCGACAACTATAGCTAGTCTACGATGGCTGGATTTGCTTTGATGTAGATTAAGTCTTTATCGTTATCATGTCACAAAATGTATTTGCAAGTAAAACAAAATAGGTACATTTTTACTTGCAGGAATGTGAGAACAGCTTCGCGTATCTTCATCCTGCTTAAAATAATGGGCCAATCAGTCAGCGACGTGGAATACTTGAGCACGGATTACTGCAAGGGTGGATTTTCTTGAAATTATATCCATTCTGATCTCGCATCACTTCATACTAATCATAATTTTATTAATACATTCATAATAAAATATAATAAAAATAAAATATATAAAATACATTTAAAAGAGTCATCATCTGCCTAGTCTTTTCCCAACTATGTTGAGGTCAGCTTCCAGTCTAACCGGATGCATCTGAATACCAGTGTTTTACATAGAGCGATACGATACCCCTTGGCAAGACTGGTTGTCATATGCATCATATGTTTGTCATGTCATATGGTTGTCATGTTGTCATAATTATATGATAGATTGTCAGACTTTCGGGCTTCTGACGTCTCGTAACGACTGTCAAAGATCCACGAATGACAGCCGGGACCAACGGCTTCACGTGCTTTCCGAGGCACAGAGGGGTCTTGGTATGTAAAGATGGTCACCCATCCACGGACCAACCCGTACGGCTGTTATTACTAAGCCACAAGCCCCACCATACATTTAAAAGAGTATGTAATTAATGTTTGTAACGTTTTTGTGTTTTTTTATTATTGTAAAAAGTCACAGTTCAGGAAAACTTATAGGTACTTATTTATGTTTGGAATGAAAAATTTAATTTACTTATACTATTCAATGCGGTTAAAAATGATGTATGACAGTTTTATCCAATTTGCTGTCCTAATTGTGCTCAAAAAACTGTCCAGCCAGATAAGAAAAGTGGGAAAATCTACACATAATAATAAAACCTCAATCCCATACCCTCCTCAACAAGGAATCCCCTAAGTGAACTAGCCATTTAGTTATTACTTAGAGCGACAATCCACAACAGTACGCGGCTTTATAAGTGGGTATATTTACGCGTATAATTTCCCTGTGGAGTAATCACTATTCCTGATTACTATGTCATGTAAGTATTCATTACCAGTTCCTACTGGGAATTGACGTACTCGATCCGTCTCCATCGAGGCGGCAATTCATTAAAATCTACTGCTATGATTAAACTTGAAATTATTATTATTTAAGCTCAATGTATACAGTAACTATGTATATACTAACTAATTATAATGAAGATGATATACAAACGACACGACAGTAAATTAAATTTCTTACCTTTATCTAATGACATTCCCAGTCTACATACGAAAATTAAATCAAATATATTCAATAGTTTAGTCACTATAGCTAGTCAAAGATTGGCAAAACCCACAGTCTGCCTATCACAAGGTACTTTTTAGTTGGTTTGAAAAAAACACTTTCTCGTATCACTTGCTCAAAAAAGTGACATTCTATGCCACAAAAAGCGAACATAACAATAGTCATTTTTAATCTGTTAAAAACAGGGAAAGAAAATTGTACTGAATTTCATTCATCCTCTAGGGGGAGAATGTGATTTAAATTTGGAATACTTACCGAAATTTATACTGAACTACATCTGTGTTTACACCATTGAGTTTGTATATAAAGCATTATACATCTTTTTGAAAAAGGAATACGCATTTATTATGCATTTATGATTAATAAAATTACGTAAACCGACGAGGCCGTATGAGCATGATGCCTTTGCTTTTCCGACAAAAAAAAATTTGTCTAGGAATTTGCCGAGTTTTTGTTTTCTTAAAATACATAAACGTTAAGTTTATTTTAATTTATTTTTATAAATAAGTTAATGTTCTAAAAATACGTTTAATTGTCATTATTTTTAATAAATGCTTATCTCATATTATAATTGTGTTATTTTTTTCGCAAATGGTACGAAAAGTAGAGTATTTTCCTCGGTGATAAAGATGTCTTAGTCTTGGGTGAACTTAAATCCCTCGCTACACTCAGGACTCGTCTTAAATCCCTCGCTTCGCTCGTGATTTAAGTTTTTAACACCCTCGCTACGCTCGGGAGTTAACCTCGAGTCCTACAGTAAGCTCGCGATTTAAATCGTCACCCGCGACAGAAGACACTGCTTCATGCCCTTGGTTAATAATCTACTAATTTCATATTGTATTGGATTGTATTATTTTCTCGCAATCGTAGTGAAAAGTAGAGTGTAAGACACGGCGCTAAAAACCCATTAAAACTCGGTTTCTATTTACTCCCTCGCTAAAGCTCGGGAGTAAAACTACCTCGTATATAATGGGTCATTTTAGCTCCTTGTATAACAATCTACTATACATTCATTAAACTACATCCAAATTTCACTTATCTACTAAAATAAAAATATTATATCATTCAATATTTCGTATTGCCTCCGCGTTCTCTCAATACGGCTTCTTCACTGTTTGGCATGCTGAGTATCATATTCCTCAGTCCAACATGTCCCCAAACCCAAAACCCCAATTAGAATATTATATTTTAATCATAATTTGAATGTTTACCTACTATTGATAAATGATTTAATTTCTGTAAGTAGGTTTGAACAAACACTTTTACACGTCAATCGTATTTTAAAAACTAGATGAGGTCGGCATTTCCTATCTGACTACTCTGAGAAGAAAGGCCGAAACAAACTCAGTGGTCACAGTCTCTTTTAAATTCCAGACAAAATCTTGGTCAGATCATGTGAAGGCTATTAAGATCGGTGTCTGAAATGGTCTTTTGAGGAAAGAACCACACAGATTGAGTGGACCTGTCCAGTCAGTGCACGCAATTGTCAGCAATCGTGCAGCTCAACTTAGACTTAAGGAGCTCAACGATTCGATTTTATTCGATATTATAAATTAGCTAGTATGATTGTGGGAGAAAATTAAGGTCACATTCCAAATCTACGCACACACACAGTCGCACACGTTTAAGGGACTAGCGTAGTAGGTACTTCAATCATTTTGGTTTGTTTTGTTTACAGCGGAAGTGTGGCTGTAATTTACGTAGTTTTTATTATTTTTGGGATAATAAATTACTTTTATTACAGATATCGATTCTGAACAAACTACTTAGATAATGTGCATCAATTCAGTTACACATTGTATAAGTGCATTTTTTAGGGCATGAAGTGTGACAGTTTTCTTCGATCAGTGCCTTGGACCCAGTTCCCTCAACTAGCGCTGCAGAACGAATTCCATCCACAAGTACTTCACAGCCACAGGTCTCTTCCTTGGAGACTGAAGTCCTTATTGCAACCGAAATACGTCCAAGCATCGAGCTGGACTCGTGAATTTTAGAAATATTTGGAGAAGATTCGTTTGTGGATAATATCTAGGGCAAATAATTTCTGACTGTCCGGGCTATTCGGCTTCAGCATGTGGCTACAAAAGGCTTGTCCAGCAAACTGCGTAAGGAGTTGTGTTCGCGCCGAATTTTGCATTCTACCGGTAGTGAATCATGGTAACATTTGCTTGTCATTGGACCCGAGCCCGGTGGTTGGCTGGTCAAGACTTGACCGCCATGTTGGAATCTCCACTCCACACCGCATACTGCCCTTAGAAACTATACCGTCACTGGAGTCACATGCGCTCGTGACTCGCAAAAATTCGCTACAATCACCAGTATAACCTCCGCTAAATAAAAGCTAGAAATGAATGAATGAACAATGAAAAGTGGTCAAATACAACTTCGCATTGACAACACACAGCCACACAGCCTGGCCATACATACACCGGATGGGAGGCATACAATATCTGCATCTAACTCGCATAACAAAAGAGTTATGGGAATGGTGTCAATCTAGGAATGTTATTGTGTATGCATCACATTCGTTTAGCATATTATATAATAGCCGACGCGGAATCACGCAGAATTCATCCAGATGTTGAGTGGGAATTGAGCGACTCGGTTTTTTACAACATAACAAACACGTTTGGATTTCCTGATGTAGACATTTTTGCATGTCGTGCTAACCAAAACTGTCGTGACTATAAGCTATGATGACCATAAATGCGTTTACCTTATCATGGTTACAAATATGCATTTATGTATTGTTAATTGTTAAAGCCAAAGCTGTATTGCAGTGGTCCCCTTATGACCCACCGAACATTGGTACACTCTATTCATGAAACTTCTTGTATCATCTGAATTGTATTTTGATCAAAATAAATAAACAATTTTATCACCTTCCAGCAACAACAATGAACACTCTCGGTTTACCCTGGCTGCGGGTGTTGTCCGGGATTCGTTGCTGAAAAGAAATGTACCATCACCTGCAATTGGCATAATGTTTGCGTCCCTCATCGGTACATCGATAACATAATACGACACCCTGTCTTAAGAAATGGTCTAAAACTATTGACATTTTCGGGGCATCAATCAATGATGCAATTCTATTTCTGACAACATTATTTGTTTCAGGTGCCCAATATGAGACTTTAAATAGTTGTCAATCGGCTTTTTCCTTAAGAGCGTTTATACCTTATGAGTGGCAACGTCGCAATTTAGTGTCATATTTCGTGGTTTTCAATTTTTATCATTTAATCGGAGCTATATTTTAAAAATCTGTTTAATTAACTTTTTAGAATTATATTTTAAAAATCTGTTTAATTAACTTTTTAGAGCATGGTACGAAGCCGTCACCTCCTTCTGCGAAACAGTAATGTTCGCGAAGGAGGAGGCGGAACGCGTGAGGGAGAGGCAAAGTTTGCGCCCTCACGCCCCTAGCCGCCGCAGGAGACGCCCTGGGCGTCGGGAATCGCAGGCCGATTCCCGGCCACCGTAGGCGCGGGCTTGCGAACGGCGAGCAATGGGCAGCTCGCCGTTCGATAAGGACCAGGCCCGGGTCGACGGCGCGTTGTGTTCCACGCGCGCCTCAAAGAGATGTCAGCACCAATGACGGGGTTTGCTAGGACCGATGCCTGCTAGGGTTGCGGAAAAGTCCAAGAGGGTTACCGTGGCCCCTGGCACAGGCAACTGAAGGAACACGGGTGGGTTTTAGTCAGTAAGAGTCTGACTCGCCCTCCTGCTCTGCCCAGAGCGGGAGAAGTTATTTTATGATTTCCCACCCACAAAAAAAAAATATGCTAAAAGATGTCCACTGCTGGAACAAGGCTTTTATGTTAGTTAAATTCATTTCAACTGAGCTTATTAAAATTTGATTGTTATTATTATTTTTTTTTTTGATTATTTTATCTATTAATTAATTAATTACTGTCTTAAACGATTGTGTATTACTTTATTTTAAATAATCATCATTTATGATTTTAAACTCGGTTAAGATTTTATGATTTTCAAAATCATTTTAATCATTAAGTATGACAATCCTTGCAAATCAAACAAGGCAACCAATTATTGGTTGCCTTGTTACACAAAAGTGCATAATGATATTTCAGTAGCTCTCAAATTCTACGTTGTATTTATGCTAATCTCGAAGACGAAGCTGAGTATAATTTATGAATAAACACACTTACCTGCCGGCGTCTATTCTGTAAAAGGTAAAGTTAGCTTAAAGTGCTGTCATACCACCTGATGCTAGGAATTGACACTTTTAACAGCTCACTTCAAGCTCACTTCACCTAAGTTTCACGGTATTTTTTTTGTAGAATAGCACCGCTGTACGTGAAGCTCGATCATAATTATGCGATGGCATCGTCCGAAGAGATTAGCAACCCACTCCCTTATTTATTTTTACCCCAAAAAGAAATATCTCATGGCATTCCCTGAAATATCAGAAACAGGAATTGAGGATCTAAGCTATGAACTAAATGAGCAATGGAACAGGGTATCGAGTAAAGGGGTTACGTTATGTCTAACCCTTACCTAAAAACGTTCTAAATAAACGCTTAATTTTTGAGTTTTAGATACAGGGCTGTTTACTTTCAGTGCGCAAAGGCAAGGCTCTTCGGACGAAGCCATCGTATAATTATGAAACTACCAAATTATCTTTGTTCCTAAGTTATGAATAAAACTATAATTTATCATCAACAAAATTTTTAACCATTCAAGCATTACTGAAATTTAGGACGGCAAAAATTGATTATTTTTGTAAAAGGCCTCTTAAGTGCTTTGCCAGAAAGGATAAATTATAAGTTACTACCTACCATCATTAATTAATATTCTATGTTTATTCCTACAAACCTACGAAATAAGTTTCTAGAACCTACAAATACCAAGCTCGTTGATGTCCCTATTCATTTACTACGATAACAACTGTATAATGTAAAGTTCTGCTCTTTAATCAAATGTCATATAAATTCATTATTACTTATAACATCTTGCCAAGCTAATAATGTGCTGCAGCTATTTGATATTTATACAAAACTACGAATGAAAATGCGAATCCCTGGAAAACTAAGTTTGCAGAATATTACGTTCCTTTGTTTGGAATTTCCATACATTTGAACAGTTTTAATTTTGCTCTGTTCTCGGCTGAGCCCATTTCCATACTAATTTCGGGATTAAAAATAAGCTGTGAAATTTTAATGGTTTCAGCCTTGCGAGTTGTGGTATGATGGGATTTGTTTGGTAACAAACTTTAGGGGAAAGCCATTATGTGTCCATGGGGAAATATTGATTCTCTTTGATCAATGGATAATTTTCAAATAATCCGTATGTTTATGATCCAGAATGATATAATATGAAATTATACAAGAGTATGTTAATGCAAGATGATTTAATTTAATGTATCGTTTTCATGTCATTATGTCGATAGAATTGGATGTCGACTTTGCATAGTAGATTGGTATGTATGAAATATGTGGGCATGTTACTTATTAAAGTGTTAAGATGTTCGGTTGCATCGACCGCTCCACTTTCAGGCAGCTATATTATAATAAATATGTAAATTTTACCCCTTTGGGCAACCTCGCAAATTGGGGTAGAAATGTGCTTATATATCCCATTGACAGTTTAAAAGTGCACACCCCATCTTACAGTGCATTAGTTTAGTGGATTACAGATAGACTCCTCAAATAACTGTTTTTCGTAAAACTATATAAAATGAACCGTTTAAAAATTCAAACAATAAAATCAAACTTCACCCCAAAGTCTCTTTCATCCAAAAATCCTTTAAACTATTAAAACCTTTACAAACTGCAATTGTTTCAAAACCGTTTCGCGATATTTTACGCTACTGAGTACAAAACAGTATAAAAATGATAAACGACGGAGCGGGGACACAGATACATTCGCTGAAAAAACAGCGCTTTATTTTATAAAGCGTAATTTAAGGAACGCTTGTACTCTGAAAAAGTATTCAGCATGATTTATTTTTCAATTTGTCTTGTTAGTTTAAATGTTGTATCTTGCGATGATTTATAAATTGTATTAGAACGCTAGATTCATTGATCAATCCATTCTCACTTATTGTATAACTTCATGGGCTGCTAAATCAATCCTACTGCCATTAGAACGTGCGCAGAGAGCTATCCTTAAGGTAGCCACCTTTCGCCCATTTAGATTTCCGACACACGAGCTTTACACGGCATGTAAGGTTTTAACCGTGCGTCAACTATTTATAATGAATATAACCAGCATAGCAAACTTCCGTATACGCCAATACCGATAGATAAGAGAAGACAAGACTTAGTTTGCATAACCGCAAACTAGACATATTTTTATAAATAAATTTTGTGTATTTTTAGGTCCGTTCTTATATAATAAAATTAAAAAGTCTCTACATATTTATAGTGTAAATTATAAAAAAATGTAGTGAAATGTTGAATGAATACTTAGCGACATTTAATTACTCAGACACAGAAAAATTGCTAGAAGTAACGCAATAAGTTTACTTAAGTTAAATACATTTTTATTTAAAAATATAGTTATTAGGTATCAACACTAGCTCTATGTACAGTGACATAATAGTCCACTAAAGCACTCAGCGTTGTTAAGCGATGGCCTGAAACACAGGTTTGAATAAACCTACATCAGGCAGGTCGCTATCGTATTCATTAGGCCTTTAACCAATTTATAGGTAAGTATAAGTTATACACCAGATTAATTTTAGGCATAGTTTAATTTTTTCTTCTTAATATTAATTTGTAAACTTGTAATCCTGTAACTTTTATGTAATTTATTATGTGAACTTATGAATAAAAATTATTATTATTATAAAAATTGTAATTATTATTGATGTCTCCTGGGATCCTGATTTGTTTAGAGAACATCTATGAACTGAATATCATCGATAGGGTCCGACATTTTGTCAGTTATTTTTGTGATTCGGCCTTTAAGCACCAGGATCATCTTGATCATCATCTCTTTATTACCAGCCTTACCAACGATTTATAATCAAGAGAATCTTTTTAATTTAATTACAACTACAATCTACTACTGTCACCACTATTCCCGATTCGTAGAAATACATAAGATACCATCTCGCCTGTAATACCCGAAAAGTTAGGCAAAGGTGTACCTATTGTAATACCCACATTTCCCTAAATAAATTAAAGTCCCACGTAAAAGGGGGCGGGCCTAGAAATAAAGTAAAGGAAATATACAGGGTTATTGGCAATATGTCGGCAATCTATTAAGGGGATGTAGGAGAGGTAATTTGCAACCTCCTATGCAAAATATGTCAACCGTTTCCGAGTAATTTGACATTTTATACTTTTTGGCGGTACACAACTTTGAAAAAAAAAAAAACAATGCATGTTTTTTTTTTTATTTATTATTATCTGCTTCTATTTCAATACATAATAATAATCAACTATAACATGACAATTATCTTTATTATTTTTTTCAATCAGATCACAAAATTTTCATCATTTTGAGCAGGTTATTTGACTAAAATGGTGGATTTCCGCAAACAAAACCTGCATATACTATAGTGACAGAATTTTCCAATAATATATACAACTGCTCAGCTATCCAACGAGATACAATAAGATACAAGAAATCTTAAAAAAAAAAAAAAAAAATATTGGAAATTGGCTGACACTTGCACAGAGATCATAAGGGGTCATTTGGTTGCAAATGACCTTCCCTACATCCCCTTAATGGATTGCTGACGTATTACAAATAACCGTATAAATTTATTTTTGACGAAATAGTTACGACAAAAGCGTGGAAGTTCGGTCGACCGGTCTACTAACAACAAAAGCCGATCAAAATCCCTCTACCAAGCGTGTAGTGGTGATGGTATTTCCGTTTGACCGTTCGTGGGAAGGCTCTATCATCAGCGAGGATGTCTACAGACTGATGAAAGTAAGAACAATTTTGGTATCTTATATAAAGTACTTATCTAATATCGGGATTCGGATCCGAACGTTCTTATTCTTTAACCTTCACTTAACCTATAGAGGAAATACTTCTTTCGCAATAAATTACAAATACCAGGTAGAATGGGCGGCCACCTTATATAATCCCTTATTCGGTTCTTTCGACACTTACAGGAGAGCTGTCGGCTTATCTACCGGGGCCGCGGCATAACCACTTCCTATTGACTTAAAATATCGTTTGTCTTGTAATCCAATATTCGGGAAAAACATTCTAATGCGAAAAGGACCCAATTCCTACATTTCCCTTTTTCCTTTTAAGTAGGGGTATAAGTTATTCAGCTATACGATATTTTTGCCGCTTCGATTCTCGGATAAAATAAAGTTCCCTTTGTGGAACAGCTGATTATCTCCGAAAGACATGGCACGGGTATTTTTGATCCGTTTATGCGTAATCGCGTATTTTTGGTCAAAGGAAATTAATTCCTTTTTCAGGATAGGAACTCGTTTAAAAATGCTTTAGTCAATTTTATCTGCCGGCTTAATTAATCTTCGTGATGTGCTGATGCTGAATTATTAATGATTTACGGTTAGCTCACGTATTGTTTCGGGTTCCCCGAAACCCCTAAATAAAATAATAGTCAGTCATGACCGCTTATTAGGAAAAGTTTTCAGGAAAAGCGTATGACTGGCTGGAGTCATACCTATCTGATCGAGTACAGGCGTTCAAAATATCAAGTTATTATGATTAATCTAGAACGAGCGAGTTATTTCTCATTTTTGTTAAATTCATTTTTGTTTCATTTTTGTTAAATCATTATGGCGTGCCACCAAGGCAGTAATTTAGGTCCACCGTTGTTCTTGCTCTATATAAACGACTTTCCAAATATTAAGAACCATAAATGTGTACTGTTTGCGGACGATATACAATTATATTGAAAGGCAACGATAAAAAAACCTCTGAGCAGGAAACAAACAGGGCCCTCCAAACATCTATAGAGTGGCTTGAAACTAACAATTTAAAGGTTAATATTAATAAAACAAAATTTATGCAATTTCATACATACCGAACCAATCCATTGAACCTAAATGTAGCATATAAAGGGGTCGCCCTGATAGAAACTGAGTCAGTAAAACTTCTTGGGATATCTTTAGATAAATTTTATTCTTGGAAAAACCACGTAAATGACGTTTGCGGTAGAATAAATAGTTTGGTCTACCCTCTGAGACGTAGTAGCTGTGATATATTTCGAAACGCCGCAATCGCTGCATACCACAGCTATATTTCCTCCATTTTGCGATATGGTATCGTTCTTTGGGGTCGATGTTGGAAATTGATCAAGCCTTTGTGATCCAAACAAAGTGTTTAGGGGCTATAATAATAATAAACATTTAATTCAGACCAGGTCCATATTTGGGTTGAAACAAATAGAGTTATGTCGCCCTTTCTTTAGAAAATATAAGATACTGACTTTACCGTGCATCTATATCTTGAAATCATGTATATTTGTTTTCAAGCATAAGAATCTTTTTCAGCAAGCGACAAGCTACTATGCCCCTCGATCTCATAACACTAATAAGTTGTCACGACGGCCAAGACGAATCTCACACTTACATCCAACAACAGCTAGGTATAACATGTGCATCAAATTGCATAATAAAATTTCAAATAAAATAACGTACTTCCATTTTTAAAATTAAAGCGTAAATTAACAAAACTACTCATTGATAAATGCTTTCATAGTGTACTTGAGTTTTTAGATTATATATGTTGTGAATTTTGTAGTTTGTAGTTTATTGTAATTTATGAATTAATTGTTAATTAAATAGGTACCAAATTTTAATTAATTTAATATAATTTACTAATCGCATGCATTCTTCAAGTAATTAATTAATTTCTTAAAATATGTAATCTAAATAAGTAACATTTCACGCCGAAATTAAAGGCATGATAAGAGATCGGTACATTATCTTAAATACCTGCTGTACCTTAAAATCAAACTCAAACTCAAAGCATTTATTTCAAATAAAGCAATTACAGACACTTTTGAATTGTCAAGGGGTCTGTCAGTCAGAAAGATGAAGCTAGTTGCCCATTCCAAAGCGTAGTAGGTACCTATGAAGAAGAACGGACAAGAAACTCCATGGACACTCTTTTAAATCAAAATATTGTTACAAAATAGTGGTTACATCATTCATGTTGAAATTATACATGTGAGAACGATGTAGAAAGACGTGCACGTTAAAAGCGTCCGTAATAAAAAGATAAAAACAATTCAGGAATCAAAATAAGCCGTGGCAGCTAAGACATGACCAGTGCCTACTGACGGCACCCATTCACGAATATGACGTATGCATCAGCTCCATTCAGCTCAACCAATTTGAAGGGAACTCAATGATCCAATACACATGCCACCACCAGCGACACATTTGAGTGAGCATGACATACTCTCAGCCGCCAGGGTACATTCAAGTCAATGAAAGACGAACCCAGTAACCTATAAAGTACGTACTTAATGCTCACACATGTGCTACGCAATTATACAATACTAAGAGATTTAATTTATACAATGCAAAAATAGATTCTACAACCTTCATCAGCTCTAACAATATCTTCGAATGCTAATTAATTAGTTTACGCGCCCTTGTGGAGCAGGACCATCCCCGAGCCAAGCATTTTTGTCAGCGATGTAATCCCCCAACTTATAATATGCTTGGCTGTATAGTGTGCGTTTTATACAAGATTTAAATTTCGTTTCATTCAGTTGGAATATGTGGGGAGGTATTTTATTGTAACATTTTAATTAGTACCCCATGAAGGATGAGTCTACTTTAGCCAGTCTGAAACCTGGTTGAACTAATTGGTCCCTATTTCTAGTCCTACAGTTGTGTCTTTCACCTCTTTTACTGAAAAGATTTAAATGTTTCCGTACGTACATGATGTTTTCATAAATGCATTGACAAGGTACCGTCATGATGTTAATATCTTTAAACAGTTCCCTTAGAGAATCGCGCCTGCGGAGGCTGTATATTGCTCTGATGGCTCTTTTCTGCAGAATAAAAATAGACTCAATATTGGCAGCCCGTCCCCATAATAAAATACATATACCGTAAGACATGATACTATGAAAATAACTGAAATAGACTAGCCTCGCGGTATCTACATTAGTAAATTGACGGATTTTTCTTACAGCATATGCTGCTGAACTTAGCTGTCCTGCAAGAGATGTTAAATGAGGACCCCATTGCAGCCTTGAGTCAAGCGCTATTCCCAGGAATAGAGTTCAATCGACAAATTCTTGTTTCTCTTTATTCAATACTATGTCACAATCACTACTTTTAACATTCGGTAAAGCAAATCTTTTGCATTTAGTTTTTTTCCCATTTAATACTAAATTATTAGCAGTGAACCAATTGTGTACCTGCAGTAGGGCATTATTTACGTCGTCAAGATATGGTATGGTGCTATAGTCTCGATTATTGATGTAGAAACTTTGATAGATATTCCAGATAGATCTTCGGTCAATTTGATTTTTATTTGCCGAAATATTTTATCATAGGGTTTTTATATGTTTAAATTGAAATTCAACCGGGCAGCCTAAAACATTCGCTCGTACTAAATCAATTGGGACATCGGGTAAGGAATTTAAAGCTTCCGTCGTTTTAGATGGTATATTAGTAAAGAAATTTACAAATTCTTGAGCGACTTCTAAGTTAGAGCTTATGGCACCACGTGAAGTCTCTAATGTATAATCAGTGCTTCGTATTTTTTTCCTCCTAGTTTTGTTATTTATAACTTTACGAACTGTTTTTATTTTATTTTCTGCTGATTTAATCTTGTTGCTAATGTACTGGGCTTACTTATGCAATTTTTTTTTTGGTTTTGATTTTATTTTTAGTAAAGTACCTACTGCCACGATTGGTATAAATACATATATACGTGAGTACCTTAACATTAATTTATAATTATATAGGTGTATCTCAAAGTTACATTAATATCTTTTAGATAAAAAAAAATAACTAAGTACTATATTATTGTTTATTGAAATAATTGATATACAAAAATATTTACAATATTGGGGCCTTAAACTGGAGGCATATAACCATTGGATTATACCTCATAATGTAACTCCAAATAATTTAACGCGTCGTTTCAATAACACATTTAGTTTCAACGTCACTGAAATTCACTACAAAACATATCAAGTTTCAAGTCGGAGATTATCGTGAAACTTGCTACTGCTACATGAACTAAGTATTTATGTAAAGGGACACTGCCGAACATTGTACGCGGCTATAATCTCGCTCTAATTCCGCCATAATTCACTGAACTTAACCTTAACCATTTGATCATCCACGGATTAACAAAAAGACGGTTACGTGTAGTGATGAGCGTAAGTGGTTGATGTGTCGATAAAAGTGATGAAATGTTATGATTATTATTTTCTTTGTCAATAAATTTTCTCAAAATAAATGTAGATTGACATAGTAAATAAAATTGTTTGCCTATTAAAATTATCAGGTGACTACAAGAGACATAAAAATAATGGTTAAATTATGTGTCAGTGCTTTTATTCAAATAGCAGACGGAATCTTATCAACACAAACTAAAACAAAAACAGCAAACACAAAAAGCAGCCTTGTTTGTGTTTTGTGTTAAGTATTTACCTTCATGTAAGAAAATAGACTTTTTTCAAAATAATAATAACTCGAGCGTTTTACGGACACCTAAGTGCGTAACATCAACCACTTAGTCTAAACGATATTAAGTCGCACTTCTTGTAATTTAGGGCTCTCTGTACCTACTCAAAAACTTAGTACGAACATTTTAATTCCAACAAAACGCCCATATTCTTAAGCAGTTTAAAAGCGAGAGAATTGTTTTATGTTAATCGAGACAAAAATATACAACAGTGTAGCGTGGCTAGAATAAAATTTCAGGAGTTAGGTACTATAAAAGTTAAGGCCTATTTTCTTTGCTTAAGATTTCATTTGATGTAAGACTTCAATAAAACGTTCTGTTTTAATTTATAGCTTGTAATGTGTCCTCACAACGACAAACAACAATTAATAACCTTTACTAATCAATTTCTCAAGCATTGTAAAAACAATTTGTTGTTGCCACTATTACTGATACATGATTTTCTATCTAATAACATTGTCCGTTTCGGTTATCTATTGTAATGTGTGTTTTACTTACTTTACATTTGAAACTTACCAAATCATTTCATGCAATCATATTTTAAACTATCGACACTGGAACTCAAATACCGTTACTTACATCACATCCCTACATTCGGGAGCTCCCAGCAAGAATCTTTCCTATGTAAATTTATTGCAATAGACGGCGCGCCCCGCGGGGTTGGTCGCCGTACAAACACGCCAGACGTTCCCTCTGATATTTAAATCAGACAAAATAGGGACACTTGCTGTATTCTACGTCTCAATAGTGGTTTACTTTGTTGAGTTCACGGCATTTTTGCATAGTTGTTTTACAGATGTCTCTCGAGGCTGTGTTTGGTTGAATCGAAAGTCTCAACTGACTATCGACTTTGCAGTTTGGTTGTAGATGTACACTGTAACACCGTCCCTGGGGATGTACACGAGTTATTAGGACCACGAAATACGTTAACAATACATATAATGTGCATACATTGACAGACATGAATTGGAATGGCGTAGTCGCAGTCAATAACAGACAGTAGTCGTCGTTCTTATAGAGCACTGAATTCATCAAAACCTGATTATGCTAGTAACACTTACACAACAAGGAATCACTAGTCAGGAAAATTTGAAATAAACACGTTTAACACTACAGAACTTACGATAAAATATTCCCAGAAAAACTCTGCTTACGCAACCTGCCCAATTCACGTCAAGTATTATACCGTCTAGATATTTAGATTAACAATATAAACACGAAATAAACTGGTTAAAACTCGTAAAAGGATAAAATGAAATCAAATTCAAAATGTGTCGCCGGGGAATAATCCTTCGCTTTTAAAACAGACACTATCGCCAGAGCCGGTGGGACATTTTGCAATTTATTTCTTTACAGACATAGATTTTGTTCGGCTTTGCTCGTGGATTTATTTTAGTTCTTGTGGAATGGTGGTGTTTTAAAGTGTTGTATTAAAATTAGGTGAAATCTGTTTAGATGTGGAAGTGGGAAATTTTCGCGAAGAAATCTATTACAAACTACGATCGGTAACTTTAAGTTAAAGTACAACAGCGAAAATATACTCGTAGAAACACAGTCGGAGCAATTCTTGTTTAGTTGGGAAGATAAGACATTTTGGCGTAGCAGGTGGCATTCTATAGTTTCTGCCCACCCCCATATGAAGAAGACGTGAATATGAGTGTATGAGAAATGAGTAAAATTATGTAAAGCTCTGACAACTAAATAAATTTGACTATGTTTACATAACACCGCAAATCCAGCACTAACTACAATTTTATAATAAAATACATGTATTTTTCATAGCGTGCTACTTTCAAGGCACTTAACTCAGTGATAACACTGTCCCTCTTAAGAATTTAAAGAGCTACTTAAGAAATAAAAGCTTTTCTAAATTACTTCATTTGTGATTGTGTACGGGACTCGTTACATTGCAGAATAGCCCGCCGTGATCTGGGCAAATAAAAGATATTTAAGGTCATTTGGAACGAAACGGCTCAAGATAATGAAGACGCTTGAAAAGTTGGGGATCGGGAGACTTGTTGTCGAGCTGTGATTGCCTGGTACATTATTGTTGAATGCATTACATTTCCTTTTTACGGTTCCGTACCCAAAGGGTGCCAACGGCAGTCTGTCTGTCAGCGGCCTGTATCTCGTTAACCGTAATAGGTAGACAATTTAAATTTTCACTGAGCGGGTATTTCTATTGACGCTTTAACAACAAATTATAAAAATAAAATAAAGCTTAAAATTAAAAGGGTTTTTCGGTGTTTTATGCCTTGTCGTACTGCTCCCTACTCGCACTAGGCCGATTTTTGTGGTAGGTATTTGTAAATAGAAACATTTTAGATTATTTTTCGTAAAGAGAGTGTTTTTATTTTTTATATCTTTGATTCGCAATTTAAAACGACATGAATTGAGTTGTCTTTGTTTTAGCAATAATATACATGGTTAATTGTCGATTCCGATCATCATTCCGATAGTCATCATTTATTTGGCAACGAGCAAAGGAAACAATAATTTGCCCTTATACTGGCCGTTTTTGGTTTAAAATGTGTAATGGACAGTCTAAAAAATTAATAAATCATGAGTGTTATTCATTAAAGTAGAGGGACTCGTGGCTAAATAGTAACAGCTGCACCGGTCGATGCAAGGTTAAGCTACGCTTGTCGCGGTCGGCTCGTGGATGGGTGACCATCCATTACACACCGAGCCCCTCCATGCCACGAAAAGCACGTTAAGCCGTTGGTTCCTATTGTCATTCATAGATCTTTGACAGTCATTACGGGTACCCAGAAGCGCAAACGTCTGACAACTAGTCTTTCCAAGTTGTTGATGTCTGATGGGCAGTCGCTCCATTCGAAATACTAGTATTCAGCTGCATCCGGTTAGACTGGAAGCCGACCACAACAGGGTTGGGATAAATCTAGGCATTTTTTTTTGTTATTAAATATCTATTATTAAATTGTTATGTCTACCACATTGTAATACGAACCAAATCTTTGTAGCATTTCATAATATATGTAATCAGGTTTTCCCAGATATAATTAGCTGTCGATTCCATTTGCCGGTATGGTAAACAAAATTATTCGGTATTGGAGATAAGAGACAACATTAGAAGCCAATTAATATGAAAAAAACCGGAAAACATGTAAGGTAGTGTGGGTAGTAGACATTATAATAAGTATTAAAAACCTCTTCACTTATAAACTGTCACCTATCCTAGGTTCTACTCAAGCAAAAAATTACGCCAAGTAGATTTACTAGACGATGAATAGAATTTCTAATCTGATATGAGATAAGCTCCTAAGGCAGTTATTATCGCGCCAAAGTTATGGAAGGTAGTGGAGGAGACGTGTAGCCAGAATGTTGACTAGAAGTTGTAAACTTATATATATAACAGTAGCATCCTAGTAAGATAAGGCAGGAGTTTGCCTACTATCCAATTTCAAGTCCTTCTAAGTCTAAGTGCCAATTGCTCGAACGAAAATTATCGCAAAATTAATGTGATAAATTTTCAATCGCGCGTTAACAGCTGTGATTGGTGGAATGCTTTATCAACAGCCAATCGCAGCAGCTTACGCGCTCGCTCTTGAGTAGCGCCGTAGCCTTAATCTTATTTCTAATACTAGTCTTATGTTTGTCCTACTTCAGGACAAAAGCCTCTTATGCTACAGAAAAAGAACGTGTCAGCAATATTTTGTTTTTTTGTACAGATTTGCCTTTTGTTCCAACCCGACCAAATTTCATCCAGATACGAACGATAGAATGTTTGTAACTTAATAATAAAATAAGGACACGCATTGTATCACAGAACTTAAGCAATGATGGTATCGGTAACTACATTCAAGAATTGGTACTACCGGTAATAATCAGTGCTGAAAATTTTGAACAAACAGAAACATACCTACATAAATAGCAACCACTGGTGTTAGTAATGACGAAACTTTTTCCGGTCCGCATTCTCAGGCAAAGATCCTTCTTTGTATTCTTTGTAAAGAAAAAGTCTTTATACAAATCTCGTATTTCCTACACCCAGTTTGTACATAGAACAACCCTAGTAACTTCAACTAGCCACAGGCAACATAACTTCTGTTCTATCGCCCATTATATAAATTGCATTAGGTCCACAAGAATCTAACAGAGAAATATGAAAATGTGAGCAGTCAGTATGCAAAAAGGTCGATCGTTGGCTGCGACGAGATGATATTTTATTACCATCTACATTATTATAGTCCAGGTTTAGGGTTCCTTGGTTGATCGGAAATGTCTGAAAATCTAGAATATTTCCTATCTATTTATATTGTTTGATTTGGCGAATTCTGCTTTAAGCCACTTACTTTACTGACGGTTTTCGCAGATACAAACACTGTAGTATAACAATTGTATAATGTAATTCAAGAATGCTTGAAAAGTTGTGATGTAGATATCCATCCAAACTTGGTGAACCTTTATTGAAAATATTAAAATTTTATATCCATATATTCTGAGTTTCTTTTGATCTTTCTTCTCTTCGTCAGTAGTCAGCTATGAAACCACAGAACTCATCTAGTTTTCAAACCTAATTTTATTTTGACGTATAAAAGT
The DNA here is from genome assembly GCA_937001585.2 of Brachylomia viminalis. NCBI lineage: Eukaryota > Metazoa > Arthropoda > Insecta > Lepidoptera > Noctuidae > Brachylomia > Brachylomia viminalis. Next base: position 1,722,597 of record OW443302.2, on the reverse strand, counting down.
GTTTTTTGAACCAACTTACAGAAATAAATACACTGTTTATTATTTACCAGAATATTACTAGAAAACATTTATAAACTACGTAGTAACAGACATGGTGTGATTTATTTTAATTTTTCCTTACCTGTGAATATTATAATAACGTGTCCAATATAATAACGGACTCAGGATGTTGTTGGGACTGCCTCGGTTTTGCAGCGCATCAGGCATGTTTGCTGAAGCGAGACTGGACGACTTTTATGCAATCATGCGCAGAGAAGTGCATTTATGTATGTTGCGGCGATTCCGAGGTAGTCCGAACAATATTTTGGGTACACTGGCGGACAAAATAGATGGGCCGTTTATTAGACACTGGGCTGGGAGACATGTGCGTACAGACGTACATGTGCACAATTAATTGTTTTCAAATGTGATGTCACTTTTGTTTTAATTCATTTTTCATTAGCAATAGGTTAAGGCAATACTAACACATTATGGAGCCTGGAATCTGAAATAAAGTTATTTTTTTATATAATGTTTGTTCTTCTCAGCTCATTGGCTGGTTTTTGCAACATTTACGGACCGAAGCTAAGTAAATGCAGCGTGTTGTGTGTTATTTTAAAGATGTTTTGTGATGAGGACCTATTTCGTTTTCATCTATTTGCAAGTTATTAAAATTGTTTCTTTTTGGAGGGTGATATAGTGGGTTTCTTTTAGGTTTAGTAATTTAAGGCTATGGAGAAGATGATTTGGGATGACGCCTGTTGTGGAGAGGACTATAGGAACCACGTAAACTTTTTGTTGCCGTATTATTATTATTATGTTTACTCAATGACTAACGTATACCCTAATTGAGTAACATGCTTTCAATCACAATCTGAATGATTTTGAAGGATATTGCAAATCCATTGCTCAACAACGTAAATAATGTAATGAATGTTGTTGAACTGTCAATATGAAAGTCAATGCTACTATTAGTGTGTTACGCAATAAGCTTGCTCTTTGTAGCAAGCAAGTAACCAAAACCCGAGAATAAATACTTGCAGAAAACTGGGACAACAAAGTTTAGGTACTTCACTTTCAAAAGTAAGACAGTATACGGAACCTTTAAACCTAATAAATCTGGAACTTAACATCCTCACAGTAGCCCGAATGCTATGCAATATCGAGGAGCAGGTTTTAGATAAAATTGATTTTAGCTTTAAAATGAAACCTACGATACATCGCGGAATATTGCAGCTACGCTCTATGCAAAACAGATCAAATATTTATTTCGTTATTGATTCTTTGTAAAGGATGTGCAAGCAATTAATTATAGTATTATTGTTATTATAATTATATATACTATTACTTTACTATTATATTATTATTATATGACGCGGATTTAAATCATCATTAAAGAAGCTAAATCATTAACTTCTTAAGCAAATATAATAAAATTTTAATGGGATTACCACGCGGGGTTCTTCTATCGAATGAAAAAAGAATCACGTACTCGTAAATTAGCCAAGTTATCACTGAGAAATCGGTGTAAAACCAAAAAAAAATCCTCCTTTCTTTGAATTCTGTTAAAACTAATCAATCATTAACAAACTCACGTGCTGCAATTATTTTCTCGGACTACGGTAAGATTCATTTTCAACAGGCTACCTATACATTTTAACTTTCACTATTCGTGTACCAGGGTACCATAACTATCTGGAAGGTATTATGTGAGTTTGTGAGGCGCGTGACGTAACTCAGTGTTGTTCAAGTAAACATGTCGCGACGAGTATTGAGCAGTAATTCAGCTCCGTGCTGAGGGGATTGAAGATAAAGTGGGAAGGTGGGAAACGGTTTTGTGAGTATTTTCTGTGGCTGGCAGGTTAGGAATTTTTCAATTATTGTCAGTATGTTTTCGCAGTATTTTGTGGTTTGCGGCTTACACTTCTAGTTCGTTCATTTGTTAGATTGAGATGTTTATTTATGTTCTGGTGAATGAGTAACAAAACAAAAAAAAAAACTAATACTCTAAGATATTAATGGTTTAATTCATTAACTACCCACAAAGTAAAACATTTTAATTGACTTTACCTATCACAGGCAAAGAAGACAACAATTTCATTATCGACCCACTGATATCATGAGGATACATCGAGCTTTAGAAGAGATTGTTTAATACAGCCGATCTATTCTGTGACCATTTCACCGATGATAGGGATTGACAGCTCACTATTGACAGCTCACTTCAAGCTCTTTTCACCTAAGTTTTCAGGGTAAGATTTTTACAAAATAGACCTGCAGGTATGTGTCTTAGAGATGGCAATCTGTGAAGCCGAACTTGTTCTAAAATTCGACGTTCCATATTTATGCCGGGGCACAGTGTTCTATTTATAAGTAGACGTGGCCCTTCTGCCTGTATGTCTACCTACAGCGGCTGTAGCGGCTGACGGAATGACAAGGGTCAACCGATACCCCGTAATCTACTTACCTAATAGATATGGCGTGGATTGGAATTAAATTCAAGATCCACGGCGTCTTGTACCTACCTACGTGATGTTTTGTTATCATTGGATACGAACGGCACGTGTCCCGGGTAATGAGATTGAGATAATATGAATTTACGAGAAACTACAATATTAAATGTAATAATGTAAGGCAGGCCGTTCACCAAACATACACTTTGTATCACGACAATTGTGGCGCCACATTTGAAAGGCGACACATTGAATGCCCCCGTATATCTGTGCGCGTGCACGCACACCAAGAACTCATTTGCAGCGAGTGCAGTTTGTGGCGAGATTTCTGCTGCGGTATCTACACGAATTCGATTAATTTTATATTGGTTCAATTTTAATAAAAAATAAATAAAGACATTGAATTTTACGTTGAGTCTATTGCAGATTTTGAAAAATACTCCATCTACGTGTTTTTAGACATTCGATGATATAAATAAAACTTTTCGTCCTTGAACCATAACCCTGAAATTACCGTAAATTGTAGTATCTCGATTTGAAACGGGTGAACTCAATAACGTCATGTTTTCTCATTAATAAAATTGCCACATCAAGAAATCTGTATCGTCGGACGATGATGTCGACATTCTGTAAGCTGCACCACAACTGTGTGTCCGATGTGCGTGTACACGATACATTTGCTCTGAGCTAAATAGTAGCGTACTAATAATTATGGTGACGTAAATGTAGGGTGCGTGTAGCGCGTGGCACCCGCGCCGCGGCGGTGTGCGGCCTCGGTGAGTGTTATTGTTGTTTATTTGTGTATTTTCAAGGCAGAAGGAATATAACCTCCCCTACTATTCACCATCACAGAGAGCATTGATAAATGATAAAAAATTATTAATTTCTATGAATTGGTTCAAAAAATCACTAACACGTCAAAAGTGTCATCTCGCCGATTACGCTAAGAAGAAACACGGTCACAGTTTCTTTTAAAGTCCAGACATATTCTTGGTCAGGCCACATGAGGACCATGCTGGTTCGTGTCTGGTGTTTTTAATTTTAATTGTTAGCCCGGTACAAACGGGGACGTAATAGTTGTATGTTAGGTATGGTTTCACCACGCCAAGATTGCTAAGGTCTTCTATCATATTGTCAAAAACCCCTCACCTTACACAAAGTTATAAAGGGTCAAATTAAATTAGTTAGCGAAACTCCGCAGGCGTGATGGGTATCGATATCTAAAACAAAAAATAAATTAATATGATGTTTTTTTTGTGGGGTCGGTGACCGCTGTTCGTGTATTCACTTGAAATATCAGTTAAAAAAACTGTTTTTTTGTGTAAACTTCACAGACGTGATAGGTTTCGATTTCTAAACACAATAAACACATTTTTTCAACTCATACTTCATGGAACAACAACACCAACGGTCATTGACCCCTAAAAAGAATCAAATCTTTTTTTTTAATGTGGTTAGATATCAATACACATCATGTCTGCAGAGTTTCGCTAGCTAATTTAATTGACCATGTACATAATTAAATTTGAAGCAATTTGTCGCTCCACTAATATAGTGTAATGAAATACCAGTAATGCATTAGACATAATTCACCTTCAAACGAACTTGATAAAGTTTCAATTAGAAAAATAATCAATCTTCTTTTTATTAAAAGTGGTTTTTGTTTTTGTAAATACATAAATTATTAATTCTCAATTGATGAAAACCGTTTATGATTATTCAAAAGCAATGGCTTAAAATTATGGAGAAAAAAAACGGATGTTTTAATTTGCTTTATCAAGCAAATCGTTAAAACATTGGAGGGTTTTAATGAATCATGAAAATAACAGCTTGAATCATTTTGACGGGGAATTAAACGGGTCGTTACAGTAATCTATTCATAGTCAGAATCAATTATAAGGCTAGGTAAACACGATTGTAGGAAATCGTGCGGTATACGATTGATCGGTTACTTGAATTTTTATTCTTGAACTATATTTTCATATGGATAGCTATGATTTTCGACAGTTGAAAAAATTGCAGTTATTAACTTTGACCGCTACAAAATCTCACGCATCAGCAATTTTGTCCAATTTATAGCTAAGTGGTTTCAAGTATAACTCGTAATATGTTTTTATGTAATGCTTGAAAAATTCTATCTCTAATACCTATTTGATGTAAAAAAAACAATCCATTTTCTTTAGGTACTTATATTATATCTATCTAGCCTAAGTTAAGTATCATATCTCAATTTACGCAGCCCCATAATGTGATATATAAACAAAATCTAGCTTCTTTTTTACTAAGAGTAAAACACAAAAACCATCTCAGAGATATGATGCCTGAAAATCTTTACGCAATGCTTATTTTTTTTAACAACATGGCAAAGTCCATTTTGCGTTGTGTGTGAAACTTGAGCTTCATCATCAATCACTTTTGTGAAGTGTGTAAGATCACGGGAGCATGCGCTAACATCGAGATTAACTTCGAAATGAAAGCGTCAGATAAGCTATTAATACACTATACATGTTACGCGCAGGTACTAGTCATAGAACTCCGCCATTGTGACAGTTATCAATCAGAACGTGTTATAGCAGTATGGCATGCATGTAACACAGATTTGCCACCCCAAACATTTTTTTCGTAATTTAACTAATATTCGTATTTTCGTAATTTTGTATGACCTACAAGTAGTTGTTCCGGGTCAGGCTGTTTGTGTTTTTGTGTTTGTGAATTTAAATGTTTGTAAACGCACCCACAATACAGGAGAAATTCTTAGTGTGGGGCAAGGATTAAAAAAAAAAAAATAACTACACTATTAGATTTAAGTTGGATCCCATAATTTAAAATATATTTTTCTTCTCTTGTCAGCGAGCAGATTTTTTGGAAGAATACAATCTTGAAACCGAATCATCTCTCGTTACACTCTCTCTGGTTCACCCCTTTTCTATCTTTCAGGAAATCCTCATGGATACCCTTCGTCTGGGGAGAACGGACGGTTATGTCGGACACCTACCGACTAAAACCATCTCGGTTGCCCATGTTACCATTTACTGAAACCATAATATGAAACCAAAAACCTTTTTGACGTCTCTGCTTAGCACATTACCATTCCTGTTTGAACTATTTACCAGCCTGATACATGCATACTCCAATAACAAATGGGACGCATTAGTAACGAGTAATCTTGTCGCAACCTCCGTGGTGTTTGTGCTGCAACTTTACGACATGTCTCGCCGTTGTTGCCGCGGCTGGTGTCAAGCGACAAATAGTTTATACTTTGTATGTGGAACTGGGTAGTTTATACTTGTGGATTTATCGTTCATCGTTCTAGAACACCTTTATTCATTTTTAATCTAAATAACTGTAAAAAGGTTTGGTACGCAATAGTTTTCTAAACGTGTCAATTGCCATCTAAATTAGTTACGCAATTAAAAAGTTATAGTAAAAAAGATATAATCCTGAAACCCAGAAAAAGCGATGAGTCGTGTAACGTGAACATGAACTTGAACTAAACAAGTATGAACACGTTTATGAGTTCATACTTCATTTAGGTGTTTTAACACGTAACATTGGTGAAGAAAGACACAGATAAGTAGAAATGGTAGTAAAAACACTTGTGAAGTGTATAGCAGTATGTAGGTTTTAATCTTTTTACTTTTGTGTAGGTATACATATGCATGTATACCTACACAAAAGTAAATCAGGGTAATCAGGGTATTTAGTCTATGCAGACTAAATACCCTGATTTCTAGTTCTAACACCTATATTCTAAGTCATTTCCTACACTACACTCCACGTCGACTCCGCTTCCACCATTGACGTTGACAGTTATAACTTATTGTAAATTGACATAAACATCTTCGACTCGAGAGCTTCCCTTAGTGGAGTTGGTTAAAGACGGCATGTTTTTACGCAATTTTAAGCAGCTGGCCCGTTAAAATCAAGGTGGAACACGTTACAAAAATCCTCGACTCATATCTGAGGTGAACACTCGAGGAACCTCCATTCACTCAAACTTGTGACTAGGAATACCATTTGGTGGGCGTTTCTGTGGCCGTTTTCATGGTGACCTGAGTCGCGTATAAGTCGATGAAGTTCCTTCAAACGGACTTAATAATAATAATAAAACATTTATTTCAGGCTACAATGGCCCATAGACATATACCATACAAACTAACATATATAAAGTACTTAAATAAAACAAAACTTGTGTTATTATTAGCTTAAAACTATGTTAGTAGCACTTCACTAGCTTGTCCTTGAGCTGTCCTGTGGTACTTGTCCGCGAAAGCGACGGAACACCACGTCCTGCGGCCAAAAGTCTTCTTTCATGACGACGGGCAGGTAATAATTCGGTACGCGCACCACGAACGCCTTGAAGTTGACGTTGCGGTGCGACTTCAGTAACTGCACCTTCGGCATGTACCTCATCTTCTGGCGCACGTACTCTAAAAGAAAGAAAGAAAAAATGTTTATTCTGCACAAACAAAACGCACATTACAAATAAAAAAGAGACTTAAAAGTATACACTTCCAACGTTGTCAAAAGCCTCATGTTCAAGCATACCATATTGCCAACAATTTTGTCCATTGCTTGATGTGTCAGTGCCAGAGACCAAAGACAAGACACCTTAGTTGACATCTCTAAGTAGTATGTGACATTGACAATACAAATCAATCCAGATCAATCTACGATGTCTTTCGCCTTAGTGGAGTAGTGTAGGCGGGAGATGTACACCGGTGTGTTCGGCTTAGAATATCGGCCACTAGTTCTAATCCACAAACACATCATTTCAGAATAATATCCAACAGAGGCCAATCTTCAACATATCAGCTATACGTATGTGTACGTGTATAATATACCAACAACTCTACATACACGCCGCGATTGGACGATCTCGCCAACACCACGCAAACGCGTATCTATCGCGATTCCTGGCGCGACATTATATTGGAATTCGGCCTGTGTTGCATACCTACTCCTGTGCCCGTATTAAGCCGAAGCTCTCACATTCGCAAATGGTCCGATTACGGCTTGTTTAGTCTAATTGCGGCCAAACAGCGACGTTACAGTCATAACCTCATATTGTTATGATCTCATTTTCGTCTGTAGCTAATTGTATTGCTAGCACTCGCATTGGTGGGTAATGGGTAAAGTGTATGTGGTTATAATATTGTGTTTAAAGTTTTAATGCTAGTATAATAATATTAGGTACTTATTTAGTGCTAGCTTTTCATTTTTTACGACTTCTTCCATTCATGGATTATTGTTTTGTCCAAGATTGACATTAAAGACAAGACAACTTAAAAGGCAAGATTTTAGTATTGAATCGATCTTCATGACACAAGCGAAATGAAATTAAATGAAATGTTTATTTGTAAGTAGAACTTTTTAGACACTTTTACACGTCAACATTTTATAACTACATATATTATGTCTCAGCGTAAGTTGGGTGAACATCAATATTGCAACGTGTCAGATTCAAAGTCACCGCCTTACGGTCGTCAGTTTAGATAACCGTTGGGCCATTGCCGAGCATAGAACATAGAATGTCAAACAAACTTGCTTCCATAACATGAGTCTTAATACCATCTGGTAACTAAAAAGCTAAGCACCTATGGCCTACGGACAATCCGTAAAGTACTGATGACATAATATCCACATCCATCAATTTGTGAAATTGACTTGTTTTGTAAAACACTCGTGAAATAAACATAGTCATAGTAGGTAGAGTGTTAATTGATTAATGGATGCTTCTAATGTTGACACTCTATTTTTATTTATTCATTGAATTCATTGTGCTAAGAAACTTATGGATTTAAATCCACCATAGATATAATTAATATTTCTGTGAAATCCACAGTACTTATATTAAATTCTATTTACACTGTGCTACCGCTCTTGAGATGGCTCGGAGATTTATTTTCAATCGTTCTTTTGTTATCAAAATCTACCATTTTATAAACAAGAGTAGATTTTTGATAGTGTTAATTTAAAATTAAAAAACATTGCGAAACAAGTTACAAAAACTGTAGATTTTTTTAATCGTTATTTTAAGGTGTTGCTTTAATTCACTAATTAACTGTACTTAATTATTTGTAACTTTCTATTCGCGTTTTATACTACCTGTATTATTTCATCGGATATACATTCGGCTGAACTCGGCTATGCTTCGGTACCTCAAGAACAACTGCCGAACAATATTGAACCTGTAGAACTTTTGTGTCGTAGTAATACTCTTAGCTTATGAAATATTACTTAGTTAAAACTTTGAGCCTTTAAACTTAAACCAATAAAACTGTTGACCCAATATCGAATATTAATTAGTATGGCATGGAATAAAAGATTACAAATGATAAAATTTACTTTTTGATAATAAACGACGTGTTTTCAACTTACATAAAGCATTAATTTGTCCTGTAGGCGGAGACCATTTTCAATTAATGGAGATGGCTTGCGTATTTCCATCAAGAGTGGCTGAGCTAACCAAGGTCATTTTATACTTCAAGGTCCGGACAGTCCCCATGCCTGACAGGAAAACACGTGTAAGTCAGAATTAATTAACGCCAAAAAAATAGATCAACATCTTTGCTCTCATCCCAATTTACTTGAGTTCGGCGCTGCGTGTTTATAACCGACTTCAAAAAAGGTTGAGGTTTGTTACCTCAGAACTTTCGACTGGGTGAACTAATTTTAATGATTCTTTTTTATTTGAAAGCTAGTGCTTCCCGTGTGGTCCCATTAAAGTTATGTCGTAATCAGTCCAGCGGTTTAAAAAAAATCAGCAATAAATTATTTTTAAATTAAAAAAAAACCACCTTCAAACGGACCCGGACGTGTAAGACGATTGTTTTCGAATAGGTGTGGGGTAGGTACCATAACTAAAAAGTGAAAAACTAAAAACTATTTAACAAAAAAAAAACACACGTCTTCCAAAAAAAAAACACTACAAAGTGAAAAATAACTTTAATTTCGGAAGTCGGTGTCTTTGGGTCTGTATTTTAGTTTTTTCTTTTGTTTTTTATCTTCTTTCATGCATCTATCTCTGTTAGTCGTCATTTGTGCTGTCACCTAATTTCTAGCTTTATAATCTTTCATACAATCAATGCATTGTTTAAAATATATCGATCCAAGATTCTAATTATCCCTAGAGTAAATTAATATTAAATAGCTAGCTAAATAACACCTCTTAAAATAAATAACAAGGGAGGCTTTGTAAGGAAAAACACCGTGATTAGGTGTTTATATTAACTAATGAAAGATTGAACAATCCTCGGGGGTTCGCCACCCCATCCGAAGTACTGATTGCGCCAATATTGACACGTGATTAACGAATTTAGACAGCCAATGATTTAAAAAATAAAACACGTAGGATTCTGTTAAGTATTTTAAGAAAGATTTAAGTAAGAGAGCGTCCTTTTGTATAGTTCGTCCAGAAAACTAGTAGATTAGTATTTTTAATCTAATTCTGCCCGAAGGACCATTGAATGTACCAAAAGTGTGAGATGTCTAAGTGCCACCGAATTGTAAGCTACTTGGTGCTAGCCACAGCTTGGCCACTAGTGACCACAACACGCTGTAAAATCTTTGAAGCATTTTGTATAAACTCGGTGCACACTGGACCACAGATCAGCAGATGCTGGTAACTTACAGTCACTAGAAAATTTACGACGAGGCTATGTTACGAAATCTATACATATTACAAGTACTCAACGTATTTTGATACGCTTTTTACCACAATTTAGAGAACGCATTTCGGAAGGTTTGCGTCTGGTACATTTATATCAAATTATCCTAATCTCGGTGTTCTAAAGTCGTAAAAGCCATGCAAAGCAGGGGCGGGTCGATAGTAGTAAAATAAACAGTTATGAAATTATAAAATATGTGCACAGGGTGGCCGGGACATCGACGCCCAAACTGTAATCATAACATGAATTTGGCATTATGATTCTATACCTAACGTAGAAATTTTCAAAAAAATCTACTATTTTATTCAAAAGTGCAATACCTGCGAAGTCAAAATATAACAGCATTTTTTTTTAAACCGTGGGTGAAACTGTACTAGTTTATGAAAGATGGAATGTTTATTAAAGTGACGTAATATTTAATTAAGCATAAATTTTTCGAGTACCTACTAAGAACTGGCAGAATTGACACGGGAATTGTTGGGTTCTTTATTGTCACCGAATTTGAAAAACGGAAGTAGGTACTTTACTGTATTTCATAAGATCCGGAAAGGCTTTTTGGTCTACACTGGTGTTAAATGTGTAAGCTAAATAGGGCGCAATGGTTTGGCAGACTCTTACAGACATTCCCCAGAGATCTTCTGTTGATTAAATTTTTTTTTTTTTTTTGGGTTGGAAGTCATCAAATCACTTCTCCCGCTCTGGGCAGAGCAGGAGGGCGTGTCAGACTCTTACTGGCTAAAACCCACCCGTGTTCCTTCAGTTGCCTGTGCCAGGGGCCACGGTAACCCTCTTGGACTTTTCCGCAACCCCAGCAGGCATCGGTCGTAGCAAACCCCGTCATTGGTGCTGAGATCTCAATGAGGCGCGCGTGGAACACAACGCGCCGTCGACCCGGGCTTGGTCCTTATCGAACGGCGAGCTGCCCATTGCTCGCCGTTCGCAAGCCCGCGCCTACGGTGGCCGGGAATCGGCCTGCGATTCCCGACGTCCAGGGCGTCTCTTGCGGCGGCTAGGGGCGTGAGGGCGCAAATTTTGCCTCTCCCTCACGCGTTCCGCCTCCTCCTTCGCGAACATTACTGCTTCGCAGAAGAAGGTGACGGTTTCCCAAGCCCTCTCGCTCCGTACCATGGCCTGGACCAAGGCCGGACGCGAGAGATCGCCTCCACGAGGACACGGCGGTGCTCCGCCCAAGCCGGGCAGACCTCCACCGTATGCTCCACCGTGTCCTCCGGGCGATCCACACAATGGTGACACCCAGGCGTTTCCTCCCGCCTTATCCGGAACAGGAACCTCCCGAAACAACCGTGTCCGGTGAGGACCTGCGACAGGCGGAAGATGAGGACGCCGTGGCGCCTCTCTAGCCACTCCTCAAAGAGGGGACTTATCGCCGCAATTGTGGCGTGCCCAGCGCTGGGTTGCGACAATCGCACTCTCCATGCCGCCCTAAGATCCCGCCGGAGCTCTGTCCGCTGTACCGTGATTTCTCGCGGCAGCGGAGCTACGCCCCGGTACATTGATACCCTAGGGGTGAAAGTAACTTATTTAATCCCGAGACGGGGTTGGGCACCCGACCGTAGCGAGGGCGCCGATAGTTCGAGAGACTTAACAAGTCTTTAACCCGAGGTAATCACTATGCTTTTCTTTACGAATACAAGGAAAGTAAAAATAAAAACATGAACTAGCTAACGAAAAAATGAGCCTCTTCTTTTATGAAACCAGGCGTTAAATCCATATCTGAATCAGATGAACTCATTGTGTTACACACATACTCGTAATACAAATCTCTGCTATACCGAAGTATAAACAAAACTCTACAACTCGAAAAAACAAATGAAGGTCGGATTGCTGCTTTCCCGCCTATTTTGTTTTTCTGTAGCCGGCTACTAGCTATTCAGCCATTATATTTCCACCATTGAAAAAATGGTAAATATTTTGGCCAAATCAATGTTATTTTAAAGAAATAGTTGACAGTAAATTATAATAAACTCATTTAAAAAACTATATTCTTTAATTAATACTTAACTTTATGTTATTTCAGTTTTACATCGCGCTATAATTGAGTGGCTGTGTAGGAAGTTTGAACATGGTTCAACAGAAATGTGAAACGAGAACTAGTTTTTTTTTAATAATTTGACAGCTGTCAGTTGAACATGATTATCCGTATGGCTGAAAAGTATTACTTTCAACCCGCTCCTCAGGCAACTTAAGACCTACTTTCCGAGCATGAGTAATGAAAAAGCTTGGGGGTTTGTATGCTGAAACCTAAACTCCAAAGGGCATGACTTTACATTATTTTTAAGTAAGGCAGCAGAAAACGTGTCTTAGGAATTGAAAGCTTCAGTAGTTTTAAGGGGGATATTAGCAAAAAAGTTTTCAAATTCCTGAGATATTTGCATATGCTACTGCATATTGCTACGAGATATGCAGTCACTAAATTAAATTCAGTATTACGCTGTTTTTTTCTACCTGTTTCATTATTAATTATTTGCCCTGTAGTTTTTATTTTATCAACAGCTGATTTTATATTATTGCTAATATTAATATAAAAATAAAAGAGCCTTGCCTTGAAAGCTCAAGGCAAGGCTCCTTTATTTTTATATTAATATTGCAAAATTGATTTTGCACACACTTTTAAAAGTGTTTAAATATTTTGCAACATACCGATGAAAGCTTGTATTATTCATAATAATACATTATGTTGCTAGGCCATACACATCAAATAGTTTTTTCCTGCTTTTACGAATACCTGGAGTCCAGTGGTGGAGTTCCTAATCACTAAATAAAATGTCTGTGTAAATACATTTAGTCTTTAGTGGAAAAGTGTCATATATTTTTTTTAACTTTGCCCCTCACTAGGAATTTCGTCTGTATTGTGGGTGCGTTTACAAACATATAAATTCACATATACAAACAGCCAGACCCGGAATAACTACTTGCAGGTCATACAAATAATATTTGTTCCGTGCGGGAATCGAACCCGCGACACGCAGCGCAGCAGTCAATCGCTTAACCACTGCGCCAACCGTGTCATCAATTGCGCGTTTAATAGTGAAAAAAAATCGGCGTAGGACTCATTTGAATCACCTATATTATTAAAGTAGAGGTGAAGACTGTTTCCATGTAACATTAGTATACACAACGGGATCATATAGTTAAAACTTGCAAGAAGGCGTACAGGAACCTGGGTTTCGTGCTGAGACAGTCGCAGGGATTCACCAACATTACCACGCTCAGAGTGCTGTATGACGCTTTGGTAAGGAGTCACTTGGAACACAGTGCGGTGATTTGGGCTCCCCATGAAGCGAAATACAATGTCATGCTGGAGCGAGTGCAGAATAAATTTACAAGACACTTGTACTTCAAAATTTATGGGGTTTACCCATTTTACCCGCTGATGTATCCTACACTGTTTGTACTGGGTATGGTGGGGTACAACGAACTAAGAGTGCGCAGAGAATTTACTCTCGCGGCGTATGCGCTAAAGCTCCTGCGTGGAGTAGCACATAACCCGGGTGTACTGCGTCATCTGAAGCTGTGCGTGCCAGACCAGTACGTGTGGAGGCGGCGGCGACCGCCACTGCTGGCTATACCTGCAGCCAAAACCAACCTGCTGGCTAAAACACCTCTCACCCGGACAATACGGGTTCTAAACGAAGTGCATGAGAGGATTGACATATTTTCGTGCAATCTGAGTGAATTCGCAAGAATTTTGTTGAATTTTGTTAGTTATATTTAAATAGGTTAGGTTTATTATTTTAAATTTATTATTGTGTGTACATAAATAGTAAAGTAAATAACTTTATATATATTTTGAAAGTTCAGTTCGCAAACCACTATTGTATTGGGTCTTCCTGTAATGATAGTGTGTAAGTTTAATAATAAATAAATAAATAAATAAACAACGGTTAAATTATTAAATTAATAATTCAATGATTATTTAATCTACTTACTGTTTAAATACTTATGAATATTTGAGCACCTTATTATTCAAAGAGCGCTTGCTTCTAAGGGTGTATTTCTTGATAAGTACTACAGTACCTTGAAATAATTTAGGACATTTAATAAAGGTTACGTAAGTAAAGTATTTTGGTAATTGGATACGAATTTTAATGTAGTAGATAAAATGATGTTGCGTAAGATTGTTGATTTTGTTAACCGAAGTAAACAAGACAAACGTGTACAGTCACGAGCATAAATAAATACCTTACACTTACGCAAGATTCATAAGCGATGTTGATAAGCGTTCTGGTTTCATTCATTCTTCTTTCTTTGTCCAGGCGGTTTTTCTTTGGAATGCGCTCCCTCTGATAATCAGGACAGCAACCAGCACGTGAACATATCCGTCAGAAGTTGGCTGAAACATCCCAGCGCTGAGTTGCTGGATTCGTATTCTCCTCTACCGATCGTTATTTCTCCTGACCAAGGTTTATTTTGTTTATATGTATGTATCTATATAGTAGTATTTATTCTTGTATTTTATAGTCATTTCCGAGCTATCTATCCCGTATGTTGCACCTGCCATGGTATATCTCTGCATCACCCTAAGGTTGACTGGTAGAAAATGCCTCAGGCATTAAGTACGCCTTTGTACAGTTTTTTTTTTACTTGTGCATAAAGTTTTAATATATAAATAAATAAATGCTCTCATAAAATCATTTGTTAGCTGTTTTAATTGTTAGCATAAAGCAAAATGCATACATTAGTGACTTATTATCATAGTTATACTAAAGTAACCTTAGCTCCCAATTCCTAGCTTAAATAAAAACGGGACTCAGATTTGAAACGTTCTCATCATAAAATCACACTTTGCGGGACACTAAACGCCCCCAAGTGCAATAACAATAAAACTTTTATTGTGGCTCCTTTAGCTTCCTTTAACCGATTAAATAAACAATAGTGGAAACTTATTACAGCCTCAACACCAAAATCCAGACATAAATAAAAACCCAGAACTTACCTAAGCTTTCCAAAAGTCCTGCTATCCTCGTCCTCAGTAACCAGTATTGATGGGAGTCGGGCGTTGTCGGGCATTGTCGGGCATTGTCGACCCACCGCCGAACTTCCTAATTGTGACCGACGCACTCACCCCGATGACACTAACTACTTATTGTACTCAAACTTATTGAGCACTTTCCAACTTTTTCTCGGAAGTTCCAAATGGCAGTAATTTAGATTAATGGCTACATTTATTTTTGTTTTCAGAGTATTTTGTTAATACTTCTAGAGGTCCAAATAACATCACACTTGTAGGCATTCTCCAAAGGGCTATACAGGCGTACATTTTTATCCATATTTCGTGTTATGGTTTAAGCCCTATATTTTGTGACATAAGGCGATAAAATATAGTGCGAGCCTATTGCCACGAACCAGACAGAATGAAATAATACAGATTCTAATAAGACAGGTATTTGATCAAGGCCAGGACTGTTTTATACTTAAATTTCCAACACAGAACCCAACCAAGAAAAGAGAAAGTAACCCACATTGCAACGCTAAACAATAAGCTGCTATGTTTGCTGCGCATAGGGTGGCCAACCCTGCTATATAATATAGTAACCTTCTATATATGAGGCCTAAATATTATATTTAAAAATAATATATAATAGATGAAACCACGATATTTTTATTTCAATGCAAAATGGCGATATGATCGCATTAAGGCCAGTATTAATCTCATAAAAGCAGGTATATTGTAACCTAAATTTAGCGTGTAATAATAATTATGAGACAAAACATAAAACCTGTTAATATCTATGTTCTTCTCACGCTAAGAAACTGTGTTCTTCCAACAATCTTCTCTTACTCTGTCCTTCTCCTACTTCTGACTTTGTTAATTTTCCTTATAATATTCAGTCCATTCTTCTCTGGAATGCGCTTCCCATTGATTTTAGGACGGCCACTGGTCGGTATGCATATAAGCGGAAATTGCAGAGTTATTTTGAAAACAAATAGCGTAGTCATCTCAACAGCTCTCATCCTTGAATTTGTATATATATGTATGTATCACAGTAATTAATATATTGTGTATTATAAGCTAAAAACATATTTATGTACTTGTGTTCATATTTTATTCATATTTTTATTAGATTTTTTATCACTGTTCCTCTCAACCAAACCACCTGTCACCTAACTCTTCACCACCCTTAGTTGACTGGTAAAGAATACCTAAGGCATTAACTCCGCCTTTGTACCTTTTTTGTGTGCAAAAAGTTTAAATAAATAATAAAAGTTCAAAGTAGCAAAAAACATGCTTTAAACAAACCTACTATATATTTTTTTCTATATTCTTACAGGCAATGGGTTCAGACTGTATTTGATACAAAAAAGTTGGTAACCCTAGCTGCGGGTGGGCGATTTCTTTCGTGCTGTGTCGATTTCTGCACGGATCAAATATTTTTATGTCCTGTTGTTCCTGGCCCGGATGCTTGTGCATGTGTTTGTGTCTATAAACACACCTTTATTACAGGATAAGTTTCGTAATATGGAGCCATCTTGCAAACGTTGGCAAAAAACTTATTAGTTTGTTGTACTATGCTGTAGGTACAGTCAGTGTCATAATTCAATGAACATTTTGGAATTTTAGTTTTTGAATATTGTAGAAAGTAGAAACTATTATTGTTTTTAATAGATCATAATGCTAGTCTTTGAAGTATTGTCTGCTCTTCAATAAATTGTTACAAACACGTAATAATTTTCCAGTTTTCATTAAAATCTTTTCTAAAACTTTGGACTCTTATTTTGTTTACCGACATAAAATGTCTTTGTACCTAGCTTTTACGAAACCTCTATTATAACGGAACCTTCTCGTTGATGTTTATCACTGAACTAATTTAAATGAATTTCATCATGCTTGTTTTACGATTCCTTTATATGAACAGGCATAAAAAAAAACAAAGACTGGTGGAATAAGTAGTTCCAGGAGAATAAGTAGTTCCTGGGCCCCTTGAAGTAACACCATGTAACATGGAGGTACTGGAATCCCGGAAAGCACCGACTTAACAGAACTTCGTTTTGAAATGCATGATAATAATTATCAAATTATTAGAGACATTCTGTTACTATGTATAATGTTGTTTCGAGCAAAACATGTAAAACTGAACGCGCACATCTAAACCACGTTCAAGAGCTGTCCGTGTCATTATTCCACAACAATATTGACACTGACAGGACGTCTTATTCGCGGTTTAGATGTGCTGACCACGTTCACTTTCTTCGACGAAATTTGCCCTAAAATAACGACATTGTTTATTGACAAGGGAGGAAATAGTAATAGGTAATTTTGTCTATATTTGAAATGGAGGTCAGTGCAATAAAAGAAAGTAGTGTTCTTCAATTTCAGTTGGAAGTTACCACTATTTCCAAATTCCCGTCTTCACGCAACTAAAACAATAAAATTAGTCCGCGTGGCACGAACGCGCATGACTTTCCTTTTACAAATGAAGAAAAAAGTAAAAGAATTTGACAACCAAAAGCATTAAAATCCCCAGAACTGTCCATTAATTAAACGAACACGCACAACTGACCCATCAGATAATTATCAGAGTCAGAATAAGCATTTTCACAATGCTAAATTAGATTTTTTTTCCTCGACTTTTTTTCTATAATGAGATTGTAACAGAAGCTTTGTTTCGATTCGAAATGGGTTGTTCGGGCCTTTTACAAGTCAAACAAAGGTACGATTTATTTATTAGGGTTCTGTAGACATATATAAATGTTCCAAGGGCTATGTCGAAATTCGGAGTTTTGTCAAATCCTTTGAAGTTTAATGAAAATCGGTTATAGTACGTATTATACGGAATTCCGAAATAGTTATTTATGATACTAGTGCGGTAAGTTGGTTTTTACAAACGAGTAGACGAATGTAAGCCCGAGACGAAGTCGAGGGCTTACCATAGTCACGAGTTTGTAAATACCAATTTCCGCACGTGTGTCATACAACGTTTTTCAACACATTTGCGAGAAAACAGTACAATAGATAATTAAATAAACTTTTGTTTATAAAAATATCAGTCAGAAAGTCGAAACAATAACAATCTTCGACGTTTCTAATATGAAAATGGCACCATTTCCAAATACCGCTACGTGCGCGTGGTGAAAATTAGAATCGCAAAAAGTCGAATCGCAATAGTCGAGTCGAAAAGCATCTTGCGTCTCATTTTCTCTTTAATACTAAAGTGAGATAAACGTATTGAATAAAAGCGCTTCCAAGGAGGTTCGATCATTCAGCTTATTTATTCTCGTAATTTGAAACTCTTGGGTGGAATTCTTATATAATTTTATATGGTAATTAAAAAAAAAACGTAAAGAATACGCACGGCGCTATACAACGAAGGGGGCGGTAAAACATCTACTTAGGTGAGAGTACCTATTTTGCCGCCCGTTCCGTTGTATGGTGCGTAATTTTTAACTTTTGAACAATGTATACAGGCTTAGTAAATGCGTTTTTGAGCAAATGTGTTGAAAGGTATTTGTTATAAACAACTGTTTTATTATTAGTGGAGGGGAAAGATAAGGAAAACTGGCCATAATTATCATAATTATGATTAATAGCTGGGTAGAAAGAGAGAGAGATAATTAATTAATTACTGTCGATTCACGACTTAACTTTCCTCCCTCCAACATTTCCTTATAGACAAATTAATGGGCAGTTCTGGTTAGTTAATCAAATATGAACACTAAAATAGGATTTGAGTGACATGCATACTATTGACTTAACCTGTAACCAGAGAGGCTTTCCCTTTGTGGCCAATCACGACACGTTGGACCAGCTAGCAACACGAATTCAGTTGAGCGACACATGTATTCGTCAAAGCGAAGTGGTATTCTTCGCTTTGACGAATACTTGTGTCGCTCAACTGAATTTGTATTACTGTTTACATTGGACATATACATAAACTATTAATGTATAGTCTATTTACTTATTTCCTGCACAAAACAGGTGGACGTCAAGCAATTTGCATGTGCACTGGACTAAGCGTTAAGGGCTACGGAATTTGCGAAGAATTCCGTAGCGACTGCTGCGCAGCTCGTAGCTAACAACGCAGATATTCGTTTGTTCGTAGCGACTGCTACGCAGCTCGTAGCTAACAACGCAGATATTCTTTTGTTCGAACTGGCATGAAAAGTTATGATAATGTAGGTTTATTGTTTGACGCTAAGATTTATGTAAATGTTAACACACGTTGTGTCTGGCCTTTGGAAAGGTTAAATGCTTGTTTGTTTCTTACTAAACGCAGAATGTACTAAACACTAACAACACATCATACACGCTACACGTTTAATTAATATCTACAAAGTTTTGTTTAAATAATATCAAAATCAAAAGTCATTTATTCAAACTAGGCTGAGAATCAGCACTTTATTAACGTCAAAATCACATAAGACAGTCCCCCCAAAACGCCCGCCCTTCACCGCTTCCTAGTGCTTTATCTGGGAAGAAGAAGTGGCAGAACAAACTCCCCAGCAGCACTACTGTCTGTTCAGTTAGAAGAACTGGACTCTATACAGCAATAAGTAATTAACATTACGAAACACAAAAACATTCAAATTAGTTGCCATATGTCAGCTAGCACACGCCAATATTTCAAACTATACTCAATCAGAAATAAATAATAAAAACGTAAACAGAACTTAATACATAAAAAGCCTCCAGCCATAAAGGGCGTGCCCGCTTACATATGCAATGCTGCATTATGTTTATATATGTAGCTGTAACATGTACTTATAGAGGCACGAGGAACAGGGTGTAAAGTTCACTCATACTTCCATAGAAAAGGGAGGATCCTCCAACCAGACGGGTATCGTGTCTGGTGGGCAACTTTCCGACGATTGATGTCGGGAAGTTGTATATATGCTATAGTCGTGTGGTAAACTCTGATTGCGCGATGCAGGATTTGCGTGACGTCAGTATGACGCGCAGTTCACATGTGGCGATGTAGATACCGCTACATACTAAACTAAACGGGTGCTAGTAAAGCGACCGATCAAAACTTGGTTAGTACACTTGTAAGCGAATGCTAACTAGGATCTGACTCCACCAATTACTAACTGACTAATTAGAGCACCGCTTGCATGGACACTGTGGTCTATGAGGCATATAGAAGTCTATGTTTGAGGCGATATGGAATGCCCCTTTGTATTATTTAAAACTGATGTGAAATTGTAGGTGAAACAGATATAAACCGACTGCAGAAAAATAAAAGTGATCTAAAAAGTAGGAAACGCACTCCTACTCCGTGCGTACTTTTATTTTAGGTCACTTTTATTTTTCCGTAGTCGGGTTATAGTTTTTAAAGTTATTTTTTATTTTATTGTTTTTCGTTTTCACGTATTTATATCGCGGTTCAGAAAATAATATCATTAGCATAGTGCACTCTGTGAGTTAATAGCGGTTAACTCCTATGTCATTAACAACGGCCTAAACACCAACAGCCTTATTTATAAAAATCTCGTTAATAACCGATTAGCCACTGACTAGCTAACACAATAGTTAGCTCTTGATCGATTATTAACTTTTCTTTATTTATAAACGCTAGTTAGCAGGTGATTAGTTGCAAAATGAAATAGAGTAAAAGTATGCGTTCGGCACAGATTGTATTTACGAGTATAATAATGGACTTAAAAACAGAATTGAATTTTTGTCAAACCTACGACTTTTGTATCTGTCGTGACTTTGACAGACAAAAGTCAATAAGGATATCGGAAAATTTGAATTTGAATAACATAATAATTATGTTTATTTCATTGTTTTCGCGATGGTAGCAATAAAAATAATAAGCTCCAAGTTCGAGTAAACAGGAAACGCTATTTATCTCTGATTTTTATATCTACTTACTAATGTAAACTGACCAAATGAATGGTAAAACCATAGCCGATAATAGCTATGTATTTTTATGTCCTTTATGCCTGATTACAGGAATAAACTCTCTGAAAAATGTATGTACTTGTGTCTATTTTATAATACTTCCTATTGCTTTTGCACCGGGGTGTCAGTGTCTTTTAATAAAAAATATTATGGTTATTTTACAGGTACAAGTTTGACAGCTGCCCTGAAAGCCACCAGTCCCTTGCACCCATACTATTCAACCTCGCAAAGGCGGCGAGGGAGAAGACCTTGCTACGTGAAAAAGATGGGGAATGAGAGTCATAATTGTCAGTTGGGACTGGTCATCTCTTAGCCACCACGTCTTATTTTAATTATTTTACTATGGATTGTTTTGTTTAAATTTATATTTGCTGTACACTGGACACTCAACGTGTACGTCTTATTTACATCGTTTTCACATATAATTATACCTACGAGTATATTCAACATTAATGATGTAACTAATATTTATGTAACAATATAATTTAAAAGAGTGTCCATGGAGTTTCTTGCCCGTTCTTCTCCATAGGTACCTACTACACTTTGGAATGGGCAACTAGCTTAATATTTCTGACTGACCGCCCACTTGACAATTCAAAAGTGCCTGTAAATGGTTAAATTTAAATAAATGGTTCGAGTTTGAGTTTAATTCTTCTAACCTTATGTATGTAATCAAAAAATATGGAAGAATATTGGAAATCAAAAATAATTAATTTATAGCAAAAATGTAGCTATTACGTCATCTGCCTAGTCGTATACTATGTCAAGGTTGGCTTCCAGTCTAACCAGATTCATCTGAATACCAGTATTACCAGTTAGTTTATATAGCTTTATTATGTACCAAATAGATTGATTTCTATAAAATGTCTCTTGTTATGTATGTGTGACTGCCAGAGCGTGGCTTTTCTTTAGTTCTGGGCCTCAGGACGTCATAAGATGAGGGGCACATGGGATAACACATTGTATAGTCACTATCTCCGATGAGCTTCCTCACGAACTCATTCTCTTCAAACCTCCTGAGCACCTACTGGGCCTCCTTCTGATTGAGTTTTTCCTATAAATCCTTTCATCATTATGTACTTCGAATGAAAAATATGTATTATGTAATCATTCTCGTAGAAGATTTAAACGAGGTTTGTAGGTTTGCCTCTGTCTACTTTCCGCCGGCGGGCGTTTCAAAATTATTTAATTATTCTACGTCATTATGAAATCCCGTAAAAGATTGTCGAAATCCATATTTACTTAGGCACAAGTCGATATTAGGAACAAAATTACCTTAAAGCACACATGATTCCTATTGAATCGATCAGCTGATTCAAATTAAATCCGCCATCTTGCCTATTAGCATCCTTTTAACAGTGCACCAGTGGTGTTTAATTTTGACAGCTACTAATCAATTTGGCGAACTTCGCGTCCTCTTAGCGTTAGATAGCGTTTTTAAAAAAGAATTTTGCTACTCAGTTGCTTTAGCAATTGGTAAAAAGTTAAGAGATGTTTATAAATAAGCCTACAAGATTAAAATATATATATATATATATATATATATCACCGAGCACAGTGCCATCTAGGGACTAATAGAATAATAACTCCGCGTTGAAACACATGTAAATACAAACATACTTAGGACATACATACATAGACTGCTAAAATCACACATAGCCCTTCCTTTTTACTTTGCCGCAGTCGGGTCTAAACGACCGTACTGTACTGTTTTTGGGACAGTGTGTATAGCCATAACTCCAGATGCGAGTCACAAAATTAACTACACTTATATAAACTATAATTATATACACTATGGTTATTGCACCATTATTTAACTTGTGTGTTAGTCATGGTTATCTACCCGATAATCTAATGCACACAGTCGTAGTGCCAATTGTTAAAGACAGGACGGGTGACTCATCAGATCTGTCTAATTACAGGCGGATCTCGCTCGCGACTATCATAGCTAAGGTGCCGGATAGTTTGCTTGACCGACAGTTGGAGAAGCACCTCCACTTACATGACGCTCAGTTTGGGTTCAGACCTGGTTTGTCAACTGAGAGTGCTATATTCTGTCTCAAGCAAACTGTTCAGTACTATACTGACAGAAACACACCAGTGTATGCTTGCTTTTTAGATCTTTCAAAGGCGTTTGATCAGGTGTGTTATGTCAAGCTGTGGCAGAAGCTACAATGTGAAACAGATGTGCCACATGAGATTGTGTCTTTGCTCCCGTACTGGTATAGTAACCAGCAGAATACCGTTAGATGGGCGGGTGCGCGGTCGGACGTGTATAGGTTGGAATGCGGAGTGAGACAAGGGGGTTTATCCTCGCCTCGTCTCTTTAACCTGTACATGAACCGGCTGATCGGTGAGCTCAGCAGCACTAATATTGGATGTTCCATAGACGGAGTGTGTATAAACAACATTAGTTACGCTGGTAATATGGTGTTGCTGAGCCCATCGATTGGTGCGTTACGCAAACTTTTGCGGATTTGTGAGTCATATACGGAGGCCCATTGGCTCAGTTACAACGCTAAAATGAGTGAATTTGTAATCTTCAAAGCCGGTACCAAATGTTACTCATACGTACCTCCTGTCACTCTCTGCGGCATTCCTTTAAAAAGGGTGCAGCGTTTCAAGTACTTGGGCCACTGACTGGGTCTCTGACGACTTGTGTGACAATCGGGACATTGACAGAGAGCACAGGGCGCTGTCTGTCCGGTGTAAATGTTGGCTAGCGGGTTTGCGCAATGTACTAGACCTGTAAAGGTGACTTTATTTAAGGCATATTGTCAGTCGTTTTACACGTGCAGCCAGTGGACCAACTTTACGCAGCGGGCGTACAGCGCACTGCGCGTGCAGTATAATAATGCCTTCAGGACACTGTTAGGGCTGCCGCTGTTTTGTAGTGCTTCGACTATGTTAGCTGAGGCGCGGACCGATATTTTTTTCGCGATCATAAGGAAGCGCAGCGCTTCACTATTGAGTCGCCTACGAAGCAGCTCGAACAATCTCCTGAGGGTGTTGTCCGAGCGGCGGTACTTGTCCCTGATACAGAGGTGGATGCAGCTTCATGTAAGCGCGTCTCCTCGTATTATTTGACGTGTATTTTTTTTTTAAAACGTTGCTTCACACTAGGAATTTCTCCTGTATCGTGGGTGCGTTTACAAACTCACATACACAAACAGCCAGACCCGGAACAACTAATTGCAGGTCATACAAATATTTGTTCCGTGCGGGGATCGAACCCGCGACACATAACGCAGCAGTCAATCGCTTAACCACTGCGCCAACCGTGCCGCACTGTCGTGCCGTTTATATCTGTATTGTGTGTCTAATTTTGTTATTGATTTTTTAATGCGTAATATTAAAATTTATATATTTTATTTAACTGTGACATTGGATAAGTAATGTAATGTGTATGAGTAATTTTATTTATTGTTGTTTATTTTAATGTAATTTGTTTTTATTGGATTGAATTTTTATATAATCTATGGACATGTCAGAAATAATTTAATAATAATAAAGTTTACAGGCTTCCACCACATACATCAATCATAAGTAAATCCAATTATGTAGTAACAGGAAGTCGGTCCCTAATAATTAAATAAAACAGCAAAAAAAAAAATAACAGATAGTGTTTGTTTAATTCAACAGAAAAACTCCTTGTTTTAGTTTGGTAACAATGTTCAGCCCATTTTTTATTAGCCCAATAGTTTGCTTCATTATAAAACCCGAAAAACACATCCATTAATCTAACTCGCAAGATGTCCAAAAAGTCCCAGTCTAACCACGATTTAAAAACCGCACCGCTTTAAAACCGTCAGCTTTAACTTTGCTCCACCATAAATTAACGAAAATGTCAATGCATACGGCTACCTAGTTAAAATCTCGGACAGGAAAATGTGGACGAGAAAAATTGCTGGACACTTCGCTAAATCGTAAACATACCCTTTAAATCCCGACCGGTACCATAAACTTGGAAACCGTAGCGTTTTCCAAACGAGTGTCTGCTTCTTTTTCTATCTTATATGGAGGAATAGAGATAGAGTTATAAAGGAGGAGCTGAGTGGATTTCGGGCCAAACTCACATGGACAAGCCAGTTTGTTTTGTGGTAGATGGTAGCTTAGTGGTCACGATCCGTTCGATAACGAAGCTTTTGGACGCCTGAGACTGGTCGTTTTTTTTTCACTTTACTGACCATTAAGCAATTTCGTTAAATTCTCAGAATTTATGCCACGAAAAATCTCCGAAATTACTTTTGCGATTTATTTTAGACGTTCAAGATCTTGGTGGACTAACTTTAATAGTTTCGAGACAATTAAAGAAAAAAAACTTATGATTACAATTTTTGGGATCACAAGTTCTTTACTCACATTAATCTCTCCAAATGTCCTGGGTGTCCTTGCCCACCATACTAACATCAAGGGTCGGATTTGAACCTTGACTCCCGATCTCTCGACCTTTCTTCAAAGGTCGTCGATGCCTCTAACGACTATCAGCTCCCTTTACCACATGCATAATTCACGATGTGTTGGAGAACTTAATATAACTTTTGACAAAGCGATGAATACTTAGAAAGGTGTTATACTTAGGCAATTTCTATGCACATATTAAAGTTGGACGAAGTTCTTAACATACTTAAGTGGGTGACACGTCTTTATTTTGAATAGAAACAGATCTACCCTTCTCTTAGAAATCAAAATCAAAACTCATTTAATCAAACTAAGCTGAGAATCAGCACTCTCACATAAGACAGACCCCCAAAACGGCCACCGTTCACCATTTCCTAGTGCTTTGGCTAGGATGCAATTGGAATTAGCATTACGAAACACAACACATTAAATTAAATTATTTGCTATAATGTCAGCTAGCACAGAAACCGTCAGAAGTTGGCCGAAACATTCCAGCGCTGAGTTACTGGATTCGTTTTCTCCTCTACTGATCGTTATTTCTCCTGACTAAGGTTTATTTTGTTTATATGTATGTAGGTATCTATGTATTAGTATTTATTCTTGTATTTTATAGTCATTTGCGAGCTACCTATCCCGTATGTTGCACCTGCGATGGTTTACTCTACATCACCCTTTTTTTTTGAGGGTGGGAAATCATCAAATAACTTCACCCGCTCTGGGCAGAGCAGGAGGGCGTGTCAGACTCTTACTGACTAAAACCTTCCCGTGTTCCTTCAGTTGCCTGTGCCAGGGGCCACGGTATCCCTCTCGGACTTCCCCGCAACCCTAGCAGGCATAGGCCCTAGCGGACCCCGTCATTGGTGCTAACATCTCTTTGAGGCGCGCGTGGAACACAACGCGCCGTCGACCCGGGCCTAGTTCTTATCGAACGGCGAGCTGTCCATTGCTCGCCGTTCGCAAGCCCACGCTTACGGTGGCTGGGAATCGGCCACGATTCCCGACGCCCAGGGCGTCTCCTGCGGCAGCTAGGGGCGTGAGGGTGCGAATTTTGCCTCTCCCTCATGCGTTCCGCCTCCTCCTTCGCGAACATTACTGTTTCGCAGAAGGAGGTGACGGCTTTCCAAGCCCTCTCGCTCCGTACCATGGCCTGGACCAGGGCCGGACGCGAGAGTTCGCCACCGCCAATCACCTCCACGAGGACACGGCGGTGCTCCGCCCAAGCCGGGCAGACCTCCACCGTATGCTCCACCGTGTCCTCCGGGCGATCCACACAATGGTGACACCCGGGCGTTTCCTACCGCCTTATCCGGAACAGGAACCTCCCGATACAACTGTGTCCGGTGAGAACCTGCGTCAGGCGGAAGGTGAGGACGCCGTGACGCCTCTCTAGCCACTCCTCAAAGAGGGGACTTATCGCCGCAATTGTGGCGTGCCCAATCTCTGCATCACCCTAAGGTTGACTGGTAGAAAACGCCTCAGGCATTAAATCCGCTTTTGTACAGTATTTTTTTTACTTGTGCATAAAGTTATAATAAATAAATAAATATACCTACGAAAAAAAGCATTGAAAATGATACTCAAGCAGAAATAAATAATAAAAACTTAGAGGGATGATACAATGGTTCTCGTGCAGTTCAGCAACTCTTGCCTACCATGCTGACTGGAATTTTTGTCCCCACTGCATAAGCTGTTTTTATATAGTCAGTGGAATTTATTGTTAATCTAATTGACATTTTACGTCAAATCGCTATACGGTATTACACCACATGAGTAGTTAACTACTCATGTGAGTGTTACACCACAGCAAATTAACGTAGCCACTTCATGCAACTGTCAAAGAATGACAGTCGTGATTTGAACATACGGCCTATATAAGTTGGTAGTGAACCTGAAAAACAATTAATTTCAATTGCTTAACCTACCTTACCTACCTAACTATGAACACAGTTATTGGTGCTTAAGTTTTTATTATTATAGTGTGAGCCAAAAAACAAATGAATACATGTTTTGGTTGTTCACAAATCTCTTTTTTCACAAATAGCACAAAATCCTTTGATCAGCGTTGGTTATGCTACAACCATTTCGTGAGAGTTACGTCTGCAGTAATCAGTAAGAAATGCAAAACTTTGATTTGTTCCAGCTTACATGCGGATTCCATCTTCTTTGCAGTTGCGTCGCTGCCTCGCTCTGCGATTTTTGAATGAATAGTTTTAGCGTTAGCTTTTTCGTTGTACTCACTTTGCTAGGGAATTAATTTGTTTAGATTTTGGAAAGACGATGTGATTTATTTAGAAATTTTAGGAGTTCTGTACCTCAAAAGGAATAAACGGAACTCTTATAGGACAACTCCGTTGTCCGTCCGTCTGACCGTCTGACTGTCAAGACCCTTTTTCTCAGGAACGCGTGGAGGTATCTAGTTGAAATTAAGCTCAAATACGTAGGTCTACGGTACCTTGGAGCTCAAAAAATCAAGCTTCTAAATCAATGCAATAAAATAAAACCGCCTTTTATGCGACATACTTTGAAACTCGCAATTAAATCAAAGTTACTTCTCGTTGACCAAGAACCATGAAATTTGGCAATACGCAAAGTCTCACGGCACAAGTAAATGAAAAATTCCAAAATCGTTAATTTGTAGGATTAACACATAAAAAAAACCGATTACAAACTCTCTGTCACCACTGACCTAGAGTAGAGTCAAGAGCAAACCCATTTTAAATTAAAAAAATACAAATATTTGTTCCGTGCGAGAATCGAATATTAAAATTTGGCCCGCGACACGCAGCGCAGCAGTCAATCGCTTAACCATTGCGCCAACCGTGCCAATTACTTTTAGGTAGACGTTCATTTCTTTACCTTTCGATTTCCTTTGGAAGTGTGACTAACGTGAGGTTTGGATCCTTGTTATTATTTAAGCAGCCGATGCGATCCAATATCCTTTTGCCTTCATTATAGAATTATAATCAATATAATCTAATTGTTATTTCATGAAATAGTCATTAAATAAGGTTATATGAACTTAGCTGATTGTATTGATGATTTTAATGATTACAATTCTCTAAATGCATAATTGTTACGATCGCGAAGCATATTTTGTTTAATATATAACCTGACAATAAAAATGTAAGGAAATTTAAATTTCGCGAGCTACCCGGCGCTTTCCCTTAATTAACTATCTTTTGTCCACAGTTCGCTGAACGAGAGAAAAATTACAAAACGAACAATTATTCCTTTTTATTAGATGAATGAATGGCTTCAGATATCATTATTGTCTTGTTATATCTCTGCAACCGTTCATTCTTCTAATTAATATTTATATTGAAGAAACATTCAGAGCACATTATTATTGGTTGCACAAGCAGACGTCCACGAATTGACTTGCACGACAGTCTGTTTGAACTTCATGTATTTATTTCATAATTTATTTCATGAGAGTCACTTTTACGGTTATTGAATTTAGATACTTATTTTATAAAAGTATAATCCAAGCAGTCATTGGGTATCTACGTCACACAGAATCAGTTTTCCGAGAAAATCTGTTCCACTCGGTTTTCTGTTAGAAGGTCTCTTGTAATATTATCATTGACTAAGATCTGCATTCCAAGCTACAACAGCCAACCCTCAGATCATTTAATCACAACCAACCCCGAGTGGCTGGTATGCATTTTGAAAATGTGGAGATTTCTTACGCGAATGATTGCCAATAAAAACGTTTATCGAAGCGATATTCTCAAAATCGATATGAAATTGTGGATATTCTTAGGCAGAGTATACTCACGTTCGTAGGCGTACAGAAAAATAACAATGTTATTACAAATTACAACAAACGGAAACAAAGCAAAAAAAAAAAAACAGTATCATATAAAAAACTAAAATGCAATTAAATCGCTAACAAAGCTTCAGCTCCGTAGTTCAGACATTGTTTGACATTCTTTATTCAACAATAACTTATTTTAATTTCAACCGTACCTAACTAATTACGGCAGTAAACAGCCTTGCAACTGTTTGAAGAAAAACTTCCCAAGTATCTACTTTGTGTTCGTTTTTTGCCTTGAACCCTGAAGCTAGAGAGCAAGTTTAAACAAGTTCTCCCAGTGATATTAACTACCTCTACTAATAATAAAGACAGAAGTCGCATTAAAGCGTTTAGTGCAAAAATCTGCATGATTTAGTGCTTCAATTAAAGTTGGCCAAGTTTTTATTGAGTGCTGAAAATTGGTCGCTGGGCCGCTTTTAGGCACCTCTAGGCTTTCGAAATTTTTAATCGAATTTTCGTTGGAGTGTTTTTGGCGAGATTTTTTTTTAAAGTTTGGCGCAGCTTAAAGCTTTGACGGGTAATCGATCGTCGCGTCGCGGTGAGTGGTGTTAATTAATTTTCAATTTATCGTTGA
Organism: Brachylomia viminalis; assembly: GCA_937001585.2. Taxonomy (NCBI): domain Eukaryota; kingdom Metazoa; phylum Arthropoda; class Insecta; order Lepidoptera; family Noctuidae; genus Brachylomia; species Brachylomia viminalis. Next base: position 1,692,839 of record OW443302.2, on the reverse strand, counting down.
TTGGTTTCTTGATTCTTTAATTGATTTTTGCTTAGATGGCGTACAAGATACTCAAGATAGTTATGTTCTTGCACAGAAAATAAAAGTTTCTCGGATTGATCGAGACTCACTCGTAAGGAACAATGAAATTGGCGAAGTGCTTTTCTGGGATTAAATGGTAAAAAAAACTAATTTCACGATTTTTTTGGAAAAGTATCTACAAAATCCATTTAGTGAGAGAGTAAAGTAATAAAATTGTTTTTCTTCCCAAGTTTATACGTAGGCACCTATACAGCAAACGCCGTACTTTCCCGATGTTTTATTACGAGATAAAATAACAAATGCCAAGTTTTATCATCTGTTACATTTATGTGTTTTTCTGAATTACATAGGCATATTACGTGTCACGGACCATTAATACAATATTATTGGTCTTATTAAAAAACAAGGTTTTTCTTGCAATTGACTGCTGCGTTACGTGTCGCGGGTTCGGTCCCGCACGGAACAAATATTTGTATGACCTGCAAGTAGTTGTTCCGGGTCTGGCTGTTTCGTATGTGAGTTTAAGTGTTTGTAAACGCACCCATAATACAGGAGATATTCCTAATTTAAAAAAAAAAAAAAAAAAACCAGCGAGCCTGTTTTTGTAATAAGAACCTAACGGATATCGAAATGCAGTTCCTTTTACAAAACTGACAACCTAGTCCGGACTTAGGTTGTAAATTTTTTATCAAGAACTTTTTAAAGTCAAATAAAGTTCGAAATACAAAAACTGGCTCAAAGGTTTAGGCTCGGGTTAAAGTTAGATCGTGTTTTGTAATAAGACGGTATGTGTAGGAAAGTGAAAAAGAGACTGATTGGTTTTTTCTTTGGCGGGTAGTTGTAGGGGAAGATCAAAGAAACGATGGATGGACTGTGTGAAAGATGATATGACTCGAAAGGTGGTGAGTACCGAGATGACGAGTAATAGAAAAGTATTGAAGAAAAAGACATGTTGCGCCGAAACCGAATATACAAGGTGTCGTTTTGCATCCTCGTCAAATTCGAGGAGGTAACTATGCTACTGATTCTCGACACGAATCAATAATAAAATAAGTAGGTTTTTTTAAAAACTTTTTTATAATTTCGGAAATCGGCATATGTAGGTCCCCTGTGATATCGCCCTGTAACTGCGCTGTAACTGTAACGAACGCACACAGCGACATAGTCGTGCGTCACTGCTTACCGCATACGCAACGCAACGATTATGTTCTTTGAAAGTGGAGTATTCTGAAATACTGTCAAACTCAAACATCTAAAAAAACAAGTAAGTATGTATTAATTATTGAACAGGATCGTAATTTTTATTCCAGACTCAAAAAAGTATCCCATAAACATATAAAAAATTACTCCTAGCACATTACTAAAGTTTCTAATAATATAATTCAATCTTGATTCGAAAGACACGTAGCGCCATCTAGCGTTCTAAAGCAATTGTGACGGTCGACAGTTAGTGTTCTTTCCCTCGGGGACAGTACCTTTTTTTTTGGATGAAAGGTACACAATGTCCTTTTCTGTACCCCTGACAAAGTAAGAGTATATGCACAATTTCATGATTATCGATTCAGTGGTTTAGGCGTGAAAAGGTAACAAACAAACAAACTTACTTTTGCATTTATAATGTTAGTTATGATTATTAACAAAACAGGTTATTGAAGATGTTTTAGCATTCACCGCAGCGCTGCAGTGGCGCAGTGATCAAGCGTCTGACGTACAACTCTTAATCTTATACATTGTCTATGTCAGTATAGTTACGTCCTTGTTGAACATGACCCCTTAAAAATAACTGCAACATCATACGTAATTCAGAAAAGAGTTGATATTGTTAGGATAATATACCATTTACATATTCGATCATTTTGCATGCGGTGTCGGCGGAGGGCGGACAATGCCCTCTTTCAGCCCCCCTAAATTGGTCCAGGGGCGACGGACTCGGGGACGTCTGTCGCCCCCCACACACCAGGACCCGAGGTGGCGGCGCGTAGTGTTCCACGCGCGCCCGTCTTAGACGTCGCGGGGGGAGTCAAACACCTCACTCCCCCCCAGACCCGAAGAGGCCCGCAGTGGCGGGCCGGCACCAGTGGGGGTTGCGGAAGGATCGTACGTTCCCGCGACCCCCAGCGTAGGTGAGAGATGGAACACCGGGGTGGTTTTTAGTCAGTAAGTGTCTGACAGACCCCGCCGCCCGCCCCAGGGCGGCGGACATCCATGAGGATTTTCCACCCCGGAAACAAAAAAAAAAAAAAAGATTAACCAATCGCTGTGTAAACCGCTGACTTGCTTGAGTAGCTCGGTTTATTCCTTGGCAACTGAAGATTATCGATTGTTGTAGTCCTTTTATTCGGTGCCACGTCTGTCCTGGTACTAAGAAGGGTTGATATTGATTTTTTGAGCAGTAGGAAGGTTTAGATATTCGTGGGTTTATAGTAAGGGCCAGTAGGCTGTTGCATCATCAAACTGTTACTGAGGGCTTTACATTGAATAAGCTAAAGAAAAGCTATATCAATGACGGTCACGAGCCGTCGTTTAGATAAACTTTGCTTCTTAAATGTATCGAATCTAAAGAAAGAAAACACATTAATTTAGCTCAGACTAAAAGGCACACAAAATGGTTTTTTTTCAAACCTTCACTGTCCCACGGTTGAGCAAAGGCCTCCCCCAAATCCTTCCAGGCATCCTTTTCTAGAGCCACCTCGATTCAACCCTTGCATCAGCATCTTTTCCTGGGCCAGCCTCATACAACATACTTTGCAAAATTAAATTAAAAATAATTTCGTTAACAAAATGTTATGTTGACAAATTAAAAACAAATTGATGAGCTGCACTTTTGAGTTAACAAGCATGGTCGAACTTATGAGAAACGCAAAAACCGAGGACTTGCAAGCGACGAGCTTGTATCCGGTTTTTGCGTTCCTATTTAAGTAGTAAAGTAACACAGGGCTCTTGCCGTTGTCAAGATTTTAGGGATTTAGCAGTACCTACCTCCAAAATGACCGTTAATATAGACAAATCCTATATAATTTCTATCAATTTCATATCACTCGCTTGCAATTTTCCTTACAAACCGGCTAGAACTTCAGTCAGTTGCATGACGGTCATTCCAATTTCAAGTAACATACTCCAGAACTATGTCGGAACAAGTTCGGTTCCAGTTTGGAACTATTAATTACAAGTTGGAAGTCGCTGTCGCGCGATTGGAGGCACGTCACTAGTTCGCATTAGTTACCAGTTCCCACTTCCCAGTTCAGTTACATCAGCGATCAGCTGACTCATTCGCTTATTGGCCAAGTATCGGTTACCGTGACGTCACGGAACTAATGTTGTGTTTGAATGACGTCACTATGCCACTTATGAGATTTGAACCTATATGATACTATTGGCGACGCAAGTCTAGATAAGGAAAATGTCGATTAGTCGAAGAGCATAAATATCTTATGAAGACAATAGCGATGAATGTGTTTTTATATTTAGTATTTGGCCAATCCCTTAGAGGATTACAGGCGTCATGTCATGTGTTATGTTATGTTTTTGGCCTTTCTGACTTTTTCGCTTATTGGCGAAGTATCGGTTACCGTGACGTCACGACCCTAATGTTGTGTTTGATTGAAGTCAGAATAGGCAGGTGTGATTTGGTGACATAGAGTTTGCAATACTACTTTAAAAGAGGAAAATATTGATTGGACGAAGAAAATAGACGTCTTCTGAGGAATGTGAACGTTTGGTATTTTAACATTGGACTCTTGGGTCTTATAATATTTGTTTGCTCAAACTAATTAATAATGCGATATGTTCTGAAGAACATCCATCTTCCTACCGTCAACTTCACCTGCTAGGCCCACCTCACTACAAACCAAGCTCTAATTACCGTCAGATGGCGCGATAATCAACCTCGAGCTGTCAACTTTCCCTCACCCCGTCCTAATCAAGATTTTAATCTTCTTAACGCTATACTGACAATATTCTGTCATCTTACTTTTTCAGGCGTAGGTACCTATTGTCTAATTTTGCATTCACTTATCAACATTTCTGTAAACGACGGCACTCACCGTGAGCATTCGCTTCACAAAATTTGTTATGGAAACATTCGTTGCGTGAACGTTTGTTACGCAACGAACATTCATTCGCAAAACAAACTTACGTTCGCGAGCACAGTTTGGTTTCTCGTGTGGATTCACGTACTCACCAAACTTTTAGTTTTCGGAACGAATGTTCTTTGTGTAAACATAAGGACGCGCAACGAATGTTTGCAAAATTAATGCGGGAAGCGAATGCTCGTATCCATTAAAATGATACTTATAACAACATGCAGCACGCATGTCTAAGCACGACGCCGACGCGCGACGTAACAACATCTCGTTAGTAAAATCTGTCACATTGATTTGTTGGCACCTTATTTGATGTGGGAGCCAGTCTTTCGTGAAGCTCGTGAAAATTATCATTACTTACCTTCATTTTCTTGTATTTTACGAATGATTAGTTATATTTGTTCGTGCAAAATTTGTATGCAAAATAATTATGGTGTCATTAAATATTACCTAAATGTTAACGAATTTAAATTTTATCACTCTTTGTATTTTATTATTTAGTTTTATAACCCCCGCCCCCCCTCCCCCCTCCCTCCCTCTATAACGTGCTCAAAGAGCAATTCTAAAGGTTTTCTACACACCAGCTTTACATTGCATGTGAGGTGCTAACAGTACGCCAATTATTTAAATAAATAAATAAATAAATAAATATCGTCTGACATTGCACACAGCACCATCTAGTTCCAAGTTAAGCACTTAATTAAGGCTTGTGTTATGGATACCAGATGGTTGATACACTACTTAAATACATTTTTTTTTCGTAAATACATACATATTATAAATATACATCCATGACTCGGGTACAAATGTCCATATTCATCATACAAACATTTGCCCCTACCGGGATTCGAACCCAGGACCATTTGGTTTCGCTGACTACACTTAGCCACTGTAGCCACTACACCAAACGTGTCGTATTTATACTGCACATCATATTAGAGCAGCACGTTGTACTCGCTTACAAGCTAGTACCTTTTGACAAGATAAGGTAAGATTTGGTCTGCATAAAGCCTCAAACTAGACATGTCTTTGTAAACCGATTCTATGTCTATTTAGGATGGACAAGTAAATTAAACTAGCTTTAATATAAGTATTTAAGCCAATCTGTGATGAACTTGGTACTACTAAGTATTTATAAGTGTTTTAGATGTATTACTTTGTAAAAGGACCTAAATAAAAGTTATTATTATTATTAATAAAAACTGTTGAATTTGTCAACAAATCTTAAACATAAGACCAAAACTCTATTCTCCTAGGTTTTACGTAAAGACTCTCAGGAAAACATTTTCAGTGCAAACTGGCTTCAACGAGAAAATTTAATTAAGTCATAGCAAGTGGGCTTTGTACTTTAGCCACGAAAAGTACAAAGACAACATTTCCATATTTAATAACCACAGAACACTAACCGCTCTCCTCGTTATACCACAGTCGAGCTCCTCTCAGTATATCTATTATCTACAGCTTAGCCTTTTAAACGTCGCAGAACGGCGATCTAGCTTAGAAGCCCATGTCACTTCAAAATTAAACCTTATCTTAGTGGTACAAAGTTGGAATTTGAATAGAGGTGTACAACAATACCAAAATCCCTATTTCATAGTCTGTAATCGCTTGGAGACATGTGACACGTCTAAGCGATGTTTTGCGCGTTATCTCGTCTTGAAATCTCTCGCTATAATAAGTAGAGTGTGTTTCATATGTCAGTCTGATTACGTCTACGTCATGATTGTGTGCTATTTCGTCTTATTATGTGAGCTACTTATCGAAATACGTAAAAGTTTACCTACGCACTATCGAACAAGAATAAGGACTTGAGCATAAAAATCATTATGTAATTTCAAGAAATCTTATAGCACAAACTAAGGCATTTATTTAATCGAACCACTAATAATTGTCTTTTCGCGATCCTAAAAACATTATGAAACACTAATATAATGATTGCGCCTCTTTTTGTGAACCTCGACTATTTCCTATTTTGGGGTCTTACAAATACTAAATAGCTAAGAAAGTGCGACCTTCTTGGATGTAGCGCGGTTGGTCACAGTTCTAAACCTAACTTAACCCATTTGGTGGTGGTGACCTAGCTTAGTTACTGCGACTAACTATGAGAAAAGGTCAGAAAGGTAAAAATGGGCTCAATTAAATATTAAAAAGTGCTTAAAAGAAGTGCGTGTTCAATAAAAGCGCAAAAAGATTTTCGAGGTTTATTAATTTTATATCATTAAAAGGTCAATAAGTTTTTAGAGCATCAGTTAAATAGTTCCCTACTTTAAATTCTCATCATTCAATTTATCCAAACAACATCTTGTAGTAACAAAAATTCGCTCCAACAGCGAATAAAAGCCTAGGTTCTTCACGTAAAAGCCCAGCAATTTACGGTAAAGCGTACATTTATTTAGGAACAATCTCATTTACTTAGCTCGGGCTCACGTTAAGTAGAACACGCGGCAGATTAATCGGTCGGTCGACACGACCCGCTGCAGCAGTTTGGGTTTGAAAGATTTAGGTCTGCACTTATATTATGGTAGCGTGCTGACGAGAGTTAATAGTTTTATAGTGATTTATTTTGAACGTGTCTTAAAAGCATTTTTTAGGGTTACGTACCTTAAAAGGAAAAAAACGGAACCCTTATAGGATCACTTCGTTGTCCGTCCGTCTGTTAGTCTGTCAGAACCCTTTTCTCTGGAACGCCTGGAGGTATCATGTTGAAAATAATTTCAAATACATAAGTCTACGGTCCCTTGGAGCTCTAAATATTCTGTATAGAAATGTCAATGTAGCCCTCCGCTACTACATCAGATTTCCATCCACCGTGTGAGCCGTGGTGGCACAGGGGTAACGGCCGCGACTTACGAGTGGCAGGTCGTAGGTTTGGACCCAGACAGGCGCTTTACTTTGTGTAAAGTATTTCATCACCATTGCTCTCAAAACGGTGAAGAAAAACATCGTGAAGAAACCGACATGTCCTAGAACCAAAAAATTCGAAGATATGTGACATCTACCAACCTGTATTGGGCCCGCGTGGTGGATTACGGCCCACTCCCTCTCACCGAGAGGAGGCCTGCGCCCCAGCAGTGGGAACATTATAGGCTGATTATGCCTATAGGCTGATTATGCCTCCGCTACTGCATCAGATTTCCATACACGGTGTCTTTTAATCTGGATCATGTCTGCTCCTAAATCCGCCAATAGAGTAGCCGATGTTCTCCTGAAGCAATGGCCCGTGTAGAGCTCGGCATTTGTTAATTTCAGGTATTTTACAACTTCTTTCGGCATGGTGCTGATCCAATTTATGCCAATGACTTGCCTGGTACACTTGCCATTATTATAAGCTACGAAAAATTTGTTAGTGTTTATAGACGGGAGTAGAGCTTGGTACTTTTCGACAATTCTGTACTTAAGCTTCAGTACAGAATTATCTTATCAGTCCGTTCGGACGTCGAATTATCGTTCTTAGTTTGATTTTATATCTGCCAAATTTACCAGCCACAAATCTAAATGTTTTTCGATATCTTCGATTTTAATGTTGATGAGTTTATTTCCACGACAAGCGCCATTCACTCCAAAAATCAAGGCTTCCTGTTATAAAAATAGACAAGTAGGTTAGTACGTAGGAAGGTAAGTTACGTACTTCAATATTAGAGGTTAAAGTATGAAATTGACGATTTGTACAAAAAATTAGTTTTTTTATTATTTTTATTTAACATATTTATTTAATCAAAATAATTACCATTATTATCTATACATTGCTGCCATCTAATAGGAAGGTCATTTATGCCATTGCGATAGAACTCTCGTGATCTAGATTCGACAAACTGTGTAAAAGCATTTTGTACTGCCTCCTGAGATGAAAACTTTTTATCACGTAGAAAATTGTCCAAATCACGAAAAAAATGGTAGTCCGTTGGAGCAAGGTCTGGTGAATACGGAGGGTGACGAATGGTTTCTAATTGTTGTTCCTGTAGAGTTAAAACGGTTTCTCGTGCTGTATGAGGTCTCGCGTTATCATGGAGCAATAATGGTGAAGATCGATTCATGGGTCGGGGCTATTCCACTGCTACTTTTGCTATCATTGTTCGGAGTTCGAGACAGTAGACATCTGCCGTTATTGCTTAACCAGGATCGGAGAAAGCTATAGTGAATAACAACACCATGCTGAGACCACCAAACAGTTACCATTACCTTCTTATTGGTAAGCTTTGCTTTAGGACACTGTTGCGCCGTTTGACCTGGGGTCAGCCATTGCATTTTTTGCTTACGGATATCGTAAATAATCCACTTTTCATCAAATGTCACAATTCGATCCAATATTCCTTCATTTCTGTATCGCTTCAACAAGGCAACATAAGTTTCAACACGCGTTTCTTTCTGCAGATCAGTCAAATCATGAGGCACCCATTTCTCATATTTTTTTTATTTTATCGATTTGACGCAAATAAGTCAATATTCTTGGTAAGGTAACGTTAAACCATGGCGCTAATTCCTGGGTAGTTTGGCTCGGATCGGCTTCCACCATCTCTTTCAAATCATTGTTATTCACCTGTGTGGGCGGTATTCCACGTGGTTCGTTCTTCAAATAAAAGATTCCATCACGAAAGCGTTTAAACCAAAATCGCACAGTGCGTTCATTAGCAGTCCCCTCTCCAAACGCAACATTGATATTACGATCTGTTTATGCCGCGTTAGTTCCGCGTCGGAACTCGTATTCTGAAATAACTCGAATTTTCGAAGTATTCATCTTACTTGTCTAAGCTGAAAAAAAAAACTATTGAAAGTCGATAATCGAATGTTGCACATTTTTTTTTAAGAAGAACTTCATAGGTACCATGTGAAAAAAGTTTCACTCAAAGATCTGAAACCATGAAGGTTCTATGTCAATTCGAAGTACCTAATACAATAAAAGGGCAATTTCATACTTTAACCCCTATTATATATTAATTCTTATAATTATATTACTAGTTATACACATTCTTAGATTTCATTGTCACATATAATTGTAATAATAGACACATATACCTAAAGAAGGCTTACAATATTTAACTTGGTTACAGCGCAGAAATATAGACATTTTGACTTGTCGAAACATTACGCAACGCTTCAGTAGATCGCACACAGGCGATCGATGCATGAGCGGCTCGCTAGTAAGTATAAGTAAGTATGTAGCCATTTAAATGACTAAAAATTCAATAATTAGTTAGGTACTTACTTTTGTGGCAAGAAAGCTGTGGTAAGGGCAAGGGCTTCATTTAGAAACGTTTCCACATTTTTAGTTGTGAAATCTTTTGATTTCTTAGCACGATGTCCTTCCGATTTCTTTTTTAAAAATGCCAGTAATCTGGTGTATATATTAATTTGAATATTATGATAAATGGTTATTGTTGACCTGAGCGTCGAATAGATGCACCATAGGCTACTTGACTTCTTTGTATATGGTAAATGCTAGAAGTAGACTAAACGCGCTGAATACAGGCTTGACGCCTTTTATAGTTTTCCATTTGTAAAAATCGTGTACGATTCCTTGGACTTTTCTGGGAGTAGATTGTTGACAATGCCAATGGCTTCGAATCAAATGTACTTCGGAATCAAATTACTATCGTCACTCGACATTTTTGTGAGAATTATTTCCGACGTATTACAAATAACCCTGTATACTATTAATGTTACTAACCGATTTCTATACAATCCGTTCTTAAGCACCAACACTGATAATGTTTTTTTTTTTGTTTCAGAATCACATGGCGACACTTTGGTATGAAGATTAAAACCACCTAACCTACCTATTAATGAGACATGAACCAATATTAATTGTTTCAATATGTACAGTTTAGCTCAAATTCAATTCAGGCTCATTTAAAGCTGGTTATTAAAATTTCGCCTCAGTTACAAACTTCTATAATGTAGCAAATGATCGTGTGATGTGACAAGAATTGTTTGATGAATCAAAAGGTTTTTTCTGCAAAAATTTCAGCTGGTTTGTAAAAAAAATAGTAGTGTTCGTATTGCCATTACAACATTTTTTTTTTGCAATAATGAAGCCAAGTAGTAGTACTGATTTCAAAATATTGTCTGAGTGTGTTGCGGTCGCTGCTGAACACTCACGGAATATCGGTAACATGCAGTAATTGAATCGCGTCGCGTCGGCGAGAGAAAATAACTGTGTGTAAAATATAAATACTAAACCGCACAACAATGCGAAAGAAGAACCCCTGTTCACCTGGTTAAATTCGATAATCATTATTATCATCCCCTCTGTACCGTAATGGTAAGTATTTTTCGACATTTACAATTTTCATAATAGGTACTGTAAAGGTTGTCTGCAAAAGTCGACTTTATGCTATGCAAGATGGTAGTAAAATTATTCAAATTGTATTCGAACAGTCAAGCGAATTTAAAATGAGCTTTCAAATTATATGAATAAGGTTTAAGTTTGGAAAAAGCAGTGAAAAGATACGCGCGTTGATGTGAACACGAACGCTTAGATGAACGTAATAACTAAATATAACGCATTTCCCTTCTACGTCCCCGGAGTTATTTCAGTACCTACCGATTAATCAGTAATTACAATGCAGGGGCGACACGCATCGAAACGGCGCTCTCTATAGTCGTACTTAAAAAAAAATCTACATGTCCCGATTACGAAATATTTTGATACAGTGTAAAGCTGTTCTTCTTACGATTACCTATATGCCTAAAGTTTTAATAAAAATAGGTAGAGTAAGTTAAATCAATATTAAGAACTCGATATAACAGCAAGTACTGCCGATTCTGTGAGACCGTCACTTGTCGTTGTCCAACTATCAAAATTTCACCGCGCACCGTTTATGCATTTTTATTTAAACCTTTCGCTCACCAGACTTAATAAAAAATTAAATTTATTGGTCTTCATCTGCGGGGCCTTTCCACCTTGTATGAGTAAAATATATAAATTCCTTTTTTACATAATACAACATTACAGTGCAGGGAAAATGTCTCTTTTTGATAGAGAGAAGAAATTTTATCACATTATTATTTTGATGTCCTGTTAAAGAAAAACTAAGTGCTCATATAGTAGGTATATACACGAGCGGCGGCAGCCATAGACGGCTGCGGTTGCCTCTGCCGTCGACGTGTCTACAGCTGCCGCTGACGAGTGTCGACGGCTGCAGTTGCTTCTGCCGTTGGCAACGTGCCCCTCGTGTATATGAGCACTAAGTTTTTCTAGTATGGTAACCCATCTGCAAAGCTCTGGTTTTGCAAATAGGTGGTACCGACCACATACCAGTGGCCTACTTGTTGGCAAACCAATAACATATTTATGTAATTTCAAAATGTTTGGCCGATTTCGATTTATTATCTACCATGTGTGAAAATGTTGCAAATTTAGCCAAGAATTGGCAATATGTCGCCAAAGCACAGTGATATCTTGGTTATATTGTCTTATTCCAAAGATATATTGTATGAATATGTGATGAGGTGTTTTCAATAAGAATATATTATAGTCCAAGTACCATATATCGTCTTATCTAGTAGAACGACCTCGATATACAGGGTGTGCAATTGATTCCGTGAAATTCCAACGGCATGTTTTACTTGGTTTAAAACTTATTTATTTATCGTTGAAACATAGCTGCGTTTTGGATTGCATTGACACAACAAACTCTAAAACATCCCAATTTACTTAATATCTTTAGGTAGGTATACTTCATAATTATGTTAATAAATCATGTCTTTTACAACCCGTAAGTAGATTGAATCTGATGCCTCTATGAAATCGGTCGGTAAGAAATATGTAATGTAAATTGAAATCAAACAACAGGTTTTAGACCACACGCTGTATATTTCACACAATTTTTACATCTTATTTAGACACGTAGCAAGTAATAACTTTGCCGAATGTATTTTTGGGTAAAATTTAAGGTTGGCTTAAAGTTTGGAATAAGATGCGAAAGAAATTTAATATTTTATGCGTCATTCATGAATAAATTTTATATTTCACGATTATTAAGGATGCATCTAGGTATGCGTTCAAATAATTTATAATCCGTTATTTAAAGTTTTTTACGTACTACGTGACCTTTTAAAAATAATTGAAATTCTCGTAACAGCAGGTACCTAGTTAATTGAAAACTGTTCATTTATTTTGTAGACGAATCAACACACGTAGAAACCAAAAAGCCAGTAAATTGGCCTCACCTTATTTCAACCATTTCAGTCCGTAAATTAAACCAATTTAATTGAATACCAATACTACCTATTAGCAGGCACTATAAAAACAATCTATAAAAATGAAGAGATTTGCAGGAGAACCGAAGTAACGGACATAGCCCGAAGAATTGCCAAACTTAAGTGGTAGTGGGCTGGGCACATTGCTCGCTGAACAGATGGGCAATGGGGCCCAAAGATTCTGGAGTAGCGACCGGAAGACAGAGCGTTGGAAGGCCTTCCACAAGGTGGACCGATGACCTGGTAAAGACCGCAGGAATCCGCTGGATACGAGAAGCACAGAACCGGTCGAAGTGGCGGTGCTTGGAGGAGGCCTATGTCCAGCAGTGAACGTCTTTCGGCTGAAATGATGAATGAATGATGACAAACCTAATCAATGGTAATAGTCCTGTGACTAAGGGGTGGCAATCAAAAGGTTTTTGTCTTTAAGCATACCTAGGAGAATAGATAAGCTCATCATGATCCGCCTAAGCTTTTCCCAATTATGTTGGGGTCAGCTTCCAGTCTCACCAGATGCATCTGAATACCAGTACCTATTACATGAAGCGACTGCTAATTTATTTACCGTACTGTTATTCCTTCCCCGAAATTACACGATCAAGCCGACCCTAAAAATAACAAAGGTACCTTCTGTCTAAAAAAACCCACAATGAACTTGGACCAGGACTTTTCTCGGCATTGAAAAATGTGAAAAAAAAACTCTTTTGTCCGGCAATGGGGAACCACCACGAATGAAAGATTTCAGAAGTCTGACATGTTAATACATTCACATAGAGTGAAACATAAAAACTGAAGTCATTCTTGCTGTGATCTAAAATTAAATTAGTAGCATCCCATTTATAAGAATGGGCCTGTATACCTGACAGAATTCCTTACTTCGAAATCGTGCCTCGTACAGTCGACCAGCCGGTCAATTCTGTAACAATCTCACCGTGATGACTTAGGTGAAGTGAGCTATCACTCCACTTGATGCTAGGGATTGACACTATCGAGAACTCACTTCAAGCTCACTTCACCTAAGTTATCACTGTGAGATTGTTACAGAATAGCTCGGCTGGTTGTTGTTTTACCACATTTCACAATAATTCCCAGTAAATAGAAACTTCACCAAGGTAGAAACTATTGCACTGTCGCATAGACAAATAGACGCTGTCGGTTCATGGCGTACAAGTAACATTCATCCTTAGGGTGATTTAGGAATTACGAGGGCGACCATGGGTACACCAATAATATCGTAGCGATTTTAAAATATAGGTAGCTAACTGAGTTGTGTAAGTCAGAGAGGCTGCCGCTCCATGTAAAATACTGGTATTCATCTGCATCCGGGTAGACTGGATGCTGACCCCAACATATTTGGGTACCTAAAGGCTAGGCAGATGATGATATGTTTTTTTTGTGGATTTTCTCCCTCTTTCTGTTCTGTGGGGTACATCAGTGCGTAAATTAGCGTCCGATATCCATTTCATTGGTGGGCAGAGAGGTGGGTGATAAATAGTCCAGGTCACGCCGTCCCAGCGCCCGCCATTTGCAAATTGTCGAAACGTGAACTCCGATAACTGGGCGCCATATAATATGTTTCGATTATTTTATGTGATCTGTTATTTTTTTAGGCGATTGGGTTTTAATTTGAAAAGTTACGGTTGGTTAGACTTCTGTGTGATGCGTTTAAATGTTGTTTCGCAATGTGATGTGCTAGTTAGTACCAGTCAGTTTTATCGCATTTCAAGCAAGTTGGTCGCATGTTTTTGGTATAGTTTTGTTTCTAGACCACATTTAAACGTTATGCGTAGCCTTAGGTATAAGGCAGTTACTTAGTGCAAAAAAAAAACATTTCACTAGAACCTAGGCGATCGCTAAAGTTACGACACCGATTCCTATGAGACGACAGTTCGGCCGTAAGTTATATTGGGCATTACTCACAAATTGCAATTTAGTTTGTTACCTAATTCAAGCGTTTAGTTCGATACATTACTTCTAAACATTTTATATTGCAATTTCATGACGCTATAAAGCATTCATAAAACTTTCAACTGCCATAGCGTATTTATGGTTATGACCGTGCCCTCACTACAAACCCTTCATTTTCGCTTTTGTCTCCGGTCATCCCTTTGAGATCAGTTTTGACGAGCGATAAGACGTGAGTAAATTGATTATCTACCCTAATTATACATACATACAAAAACTCACGTATTCTTCCCAGGGGAGTAGGCAGACATTACAGAACGCCACCTACTACGATCCGTACATAGGTACTCCATTTAGTTCGTTTTAGTTCATACAACTATCCTAATTATAATTGATATTTAATTAATGCTAATAGCATAATTATGGGGCCCACATATTAAACTAATACCTAATGAATTCTATGTTCCAATTATTTGGATGTTAATTATTTAAGTCAGTATTGACAGGTGAAATACAGGTTAACATAATTAAATGGCGTTGTTTGAATATCTTATGACATGTGTTCAACCGCTTGCTTTACAGGTAGGTATTGGTAAAGGAAAATGTAACTTATTGAATCTGTGGAGGTTTATCAAGGGGGATGACCGTATTAACCCTTTACAAAGATAAAAAGTCTTTTGAAATATTTTGGGGACCAACGATAACATTTTCTCAGTGGGGATTTGATAGATTTTCAATTATCGGTCGGTAACCCTTGGCTTGGAGGTTTAAGAACCCGCACAGATTTGTGGTTTCAAAGCCCGGCCAAGTAATACTATGATTTACATTTTTATATTTCTTCCTTTTAAGCCTCTACGTGAAATAAATCCGTCTTGTTAAACCTCTTCTTGGTATCGGCTCTTACTAACAATAAAAGAATGGGTTTAACCTAACATATACTGAAGAAAAAATATTTATTCTTTGCTCTGTAATAGATAACTAAATTACATTCAAATAAGAACTACAATGATCACAGACATAAATATTGATGTTAGAAAGATAAGACAGTTAACAGATGTAGAAACCGCGCGTTTGGATATGTTAGCTACTTCCACAGCATTATGTCGTATGCCATTTTACTGTGGGGTCGGGCTGCTGACATTAAATCCATCTTTATTTTGCAAAAGAGAGCTGTCAGAGCCATTTATAAGCTACGTCACCGCGAATCTCTCAGGGAACTATTTAAAAGGATTAATATTATGACGGTACCTTGCCAATTCATTTATGAAAATATTATGTATGTAAGAAAAAATCTGCATCATTTTAATAAAAAAAATGATAGACATAATTTTAATACTAGAAACAAAGATAAAATAGATCAACCATTTTTCAGATTAGCTAAAGTACATACATCTTTTATGGGGTACACAATAAAATACCTTGTCATATATTGCAATTAGATGAAAGAAAATTGTAAACTCATATTATATGAAGTTCACTTTGTAAACAAGCATATTACAAGTTAGAGAATTATATCCAAGATAAGAATGCTTGGAAACATGCTGGTCCAGCTCCATAGGACAATCTAGGGTCTAAACAAAATCATACTTGTTGCTAATTTAATTGTTTAGTTTATTATTTTTATGACATTGATTTACATTCTGTGATTACTTTAACTCACACACTGACATATTACTTGTTTAAATAATTTGTAAAATCGTATACTTGTACAATGTTTGTAAATATGTGAGCACCATGTATCTATCACAAAATTAACTTATTTGTCATTGCTAAATTTTGTAAAATTCTTTTTACCTATTCTGGTAGGTTAATTTTGTTATAGGTGCTTATGTCTTCACATATAATTAACGTATACAAAATATTGTAACACACTATAAAAGAGTAACGGTGGAGTTTCTTTTCCATTCTTCTCCATACGAAACTACCTTTTGGAAGGGGCGACTAGAATCAATTCTATTTTAATGTAAATGTTGCCGTTCAAAAGTGCCTTTTATGTGCCTATTTGGAATAAATGCTTAGACTTTGACTTATCAAATTCCATTATTCGCCATGAAAGGAATTTGACACACCAGTGAGCGTTCACACGTACCGTTAGGTGTGAATCGTACATGTTGTCCAATATCTGTGATCCCTGGGTTCATTTCAGCATACACTGAAATTCAGATAGTTTACCTTCACTACAAATAGATTCAATCGGTACTGTGTTCTGCTGTCAATTGTAACACTGTTAAATCCAGTTTATTGTATCGTGAAACTGACCTCCAACCGATAATTACCGTTGATTGGGTTTTCTGTGTTGTGGGTGCCAATTGCCAATAAATTAAACAAACAGCCGAGGCTCAAACCTATGTTTGCAAGCGAACAAATATGAGATAACTCGGTGTGGGGGCAGCTAAACGCTTTCCGGCACAAAATACAATCTTACCTTAGCCCGAACCTAAAGCTTCTAGCAAGTTGTTGTATTTCGAACTTTATGCCGACTTTTGTAAAGTTCTTAAGGGGACTACATGACCTAAACCTAAGTTTTATAATGCCTAAAAGTTATCATCCACTGCAGACAACATCAAAAAATATATGCGAGTTAGATAGTGTGTTGAAAACATAATCTCACACACCGACATATTACTCGTTTACATAATTTGCGAAATCGTATACTTTTACAATGTTTGTAAATATGTGAACACCATGTATCTATCACATAATTAACTTATTTGTCATTGCTCCATTTTTTAAATTCTTTTTACCTATTGTGGTAGGGTAATTTTATTATAGGTTAGCATCGTCTTCACATATAATTAAAAATAATGTATACAAAATATTGTAACACATTTTAAAAGAGTAACGGTGGAGCTTCTTGCCCATTCTTCTCCATATGAAACTACCTTTCGGAAGGGGCGACTAGAATCAATTCTATTTTAATGTAAATGTTGACGTTCAAAAGTACCTTTTGTGCCTATTTGAAATAAATGCTTTGACTTTCACTTTAATACAACTAATTTGGTACGATAGAAAAAAGCCACGAAGATACCTCAAAAAAATTATTTTAATGATTAAAAACCATAGTAATATACATGCAATCATGCAGATTGTTTTTCAAGCAACATATTAACGTGATAGTGTTTTCATTTTTTAGTCCAATCAATAGATTTTGTAAATAGAGAATTACCTACTTCATATTTTGCAATAAATTACCAGCTTTGTGTCATCGCGCTTCTCTTTCTTTTCTACGCAGTCCGACAGTGACCGCGCTTTAGCTGTTGTCAGCCCCTTAATACAAAATTGACAACCTAAGATCGGACTAAGTTGTCAGTTTTGTAAAAGGAACTGTATTTCGATTTCTGTTACGTTCCTATTTCAAAAACAGGCTCGGTGGTTTTAAAAACCCTGTCTAAAGACAAACCTTATTTTGTAATAAGACCGTTTGAGTTAAAAACAATAATTGTTGATTACATTTAACTTAGTTATTTGACACTGAGGTTTAGTTAGGCACATGCACTCAGTCTGCCAATCCAGCTGACGATTCAAACTACTTTAGTATTGGCGTAGTGTTAAATGTAAACAGTTGACATGACGCTTTATGTCGCAAAGGCACACACCACCACTTATCTGTTTTATTTATAAAAGCGTTTTAGCCAACTGTTGCCCGCCAAGTGACTACAAAACTTACCTATAGGCTTTGATGTATAATTTTCCAGATAGAACATGCGGAAGAAAACTAGAGGCCCATTAATAACTGCGTAGTCAATCAGACGAATTTGAATGTTATTTCACATTAAGAACGTTTGTCAGTTTGAAGAAATACGTTTCATTTTTAGGGCCTGACAGGTTTTCATCCACACGTTCTATCTGGATAAATAACATAACATTACATCTCGCCTGTAATCCGCGAAGGGTAAGGCAGATATGTAACTATAGTTCGCCCATATTTCGCCAGCTATGTTTAAGTACCATGTAATAGAGGACGAGCCTTTTGCTATCAACCCAGCACAAATACAGTCTCCGGCTGCTACTGAGTAATTCCAGATGGAATAACCCAATATCACTTTGAACCCAGGACCTCATCCTCAGTAGGAGAGATTGCGACAACTAGGCAGTAAATAAAATTAAATAAAGATAAATCATCTCAGCCCCATAGGTAGTAACTGCATTGTAACTGCGTAGTCACTTGCCCAGGGCTAACACGACAAGCGCGAGAAAGCAATTTTTCTCGATGCGTCGAAATTTGTCTACGATTCTGACGTCATTCTAATGCCTAAAACTCAAAAAAAGCACTTTGACACTTCTTTATCTCGCGACGAAAGACCGATCGATGTGGCAAGTTATTAAAAACATTTTTTTTTTATCAAAATAATAATAATAAATTGTTTATTGATACAAAATACAGGTGTAACATACCTACATAATTGTAGCCCTGGCCCCTGAGCTAGGTAGCGACCTGTGTTACAGGAGCCAGGGTCTTCTCCGTCCGTCCGTTTGTGGTACATTTCATAACATAGTCTGTGCAATAAATTAAATAATCCGAAAAAATAAAATAACATGGTAAAATAAAAGAAATGAAAGATGCACGCAGCTCTTTTGGTATATAATAACTGTGCGTATACGTGTGTGGTTTCGTTGCATTTATTCGATTTTACTCATGGACTTACTATAATACTATACTGAGTTCACGTCCACCGCTTTTAATTTATACATAATTATATAGTTTTTTTTTATATAGGTATCTGTTTTTTTTAAATTAAATATATTGTTTTTGTTTGGCATGCCGAAATTAAAATACAAAATGTCAGTAATTTAAATTTGTGGCCCATAATATACTAACTTACGCGTGATATTAGGGTTAGTCGAGAAAACATCAAGTTTGATAGGCCAACCCGAGTATTTTGTATGGCAGCGCTGTCAGAAAAGTGACAAAAATACTCATATCTCTTCGACGTGAGAGCGAGTAATTGTCGCATATGTCATGTTAGTCCTGCTGATCTCTTTTTTGTCATTGACCTTCACCGGAATACCTTACAGCGAGACAAAATGGCGCTATTTCTGTTATAACTATCCATCACTCATTTGTTACAGTTTGACTTCAAAAGGAAATAAAAAAGCTTTCTTTCGAAAGGAAATGAGAGTGCTACGTGCTCAAGATAAATAAATGAAACGTCAGTCATAGTTGTGGATCGAGACTTATTTGACATTAATTCGAAACTGGAAAATAGTCCTACTTATTGAATGGAAATGCTATTTGACATTGGGCTCGTTCTAACGTTTAAGGGAATAAAACCCATAACTAGACTTAAATATCACTATAATCTTTCAAGTTTCATAAAGCAACAAAAGGGCGAATAGGTATTAGTATTTTATTTGTGTTATTGGTATTCTAATACACGATGTATGCGAACGAAATATTAAGCGAACAAATAATTTGATTTGAATTTAAATTCTTTAATCTTTTCTCTTAACTTTAATCTCATAGCATTGTAATCCCACATTTATAAATGCTGCCAAACCCAACCAAGAATTCACCAAACACATGGTAGAATTGATATTTACAGCACTGCAACAATATACATAATGATGTCTTAGCCTTAGAATGAAGGTCTGAGCATATCCTTGTGCACAATTCCGAGGCCTCTAGCACAGCACTATTATAGTAGTGTCTGGCTCCCGGGCTTCGATAAACTCTATAACGGCTGTATAACGGGTCTGTAATAGGCGTTCCCTACGAGACTATCAATTCCTTAGCTGTAGATTGTGGAGCAAGCGTAGAGCACTTTTATAAGACTTTATTCTTTAGGGTGATAGGTTTTCGATGTATTTTAAACTAGGTATTCCATTTTGAAAGGATCGTGGGAAAATTTAGAGACCACGAAATAACAACATATACAAGGATTTGTTTGGGATATTTTAATACGAGATAATGATACTGATTACAGATCATACAACCCATTGTGTCACCCAATGTAAAATGTCTACATTTATATTTTGTATTATTTATATCTGCGGTGCGATTCTGTAACCATCTCACCGTGAAAACATAGGTGAAGTGAGCGTGGAGTGAGCTGTCAGTGTCGTCCCATTGATGCTAGGGATTGACCAAGCATTACATTTACAATCATAATCGAGATTTTTAATACAAATTTTTATAAAAATTCTATTGATAATTTTATATTATTTCAAAGCTGTCTAAAATAGTTTCTAACTGAATTTAATGTTTGCTATTTTATTTTAAAACACCGGAAAATATAGTATTATTTAACCAATTAACTACATACCTACTAGCTTTGAAATAATATAAAATGATCAATAGAATTTGGATAAAAAATAATATTAAAATCTCGAATATGATTGTAAATGTAACGTTGGTAAATCCCTAGCGCATCAGTGGGATGACACTGACAGCTCACTCCGCGCAAGTCTTCACGGTGAGGTTTTTACATTCTTCTTTTTTACATTTCTTTTGAGCTTTAAATACTGATTCCTTATCGACTGACTTGCCCCAAGATATAATACCATATCTTAGGACAGGTGCAACAAGTCCGTGATAAGCAGTTAATATGGCTTCTATAATAACAATTTTTGCAAGTTTGCAATGCACGACGTAAAACAATTTCGCGAATATAAATCATTTGATTTCATTATATTTTATTTCTCGGTAGCTTCTGCCCGCGCCCGCGTGCAGGTCGGAAATTACCCCACGGGAACGTGCTACCTGGACAAAAAGTGGCATATGTCTTTCCCCAGGATGCCATCCATCTCCTTGCCAAATTAATTTTATCGACATATCCGTTCTGTGGTTTAGGCGTGAAAAGGTAATTATAGACAGAGTTACTTTCAAATTTATAATGTTATAGTATGGTTTTGCTACTCAACACGAGCCTACATTATTGAAAAAACGCCAATTTTAAAAGAATACCTTTAGGAATTCTCATTCTAATTTCCCTAACACCTTATATGCCTAAACCCCTCTTACATAATACATCAATAATGTTTAAAATCCCCAAGCTGCCTGTGATAGATCGCTTACGTGCGACATTA
The DNA here is from genome assembly GCA_937001585.2 of Brachylomia viminalis. Classification (NCBI taxonomy): domain Eukaryota; kingdom Metazoa; phylum Arthropoda; class Insecta; order Lepidoptera; family Noctuidae; genus Brachylomia; species Brachylomia viminalis. Next base: position 1,671,606 of record OW443302.2, on the reverse strand, counting down.
GACCCTTCGTTTATCTCCGTTACCCTTCTTTATTCTAGAATGTTCAAAGACTTTTAAAAACGTTTTACATTACTTAGTATTTGTTTTGTAGAATTCTTTATCAGTGGAGGTAGGATATTTTGTTGTCACTAGGTAAATGCAATCTGAAAAATTTCGGTAATGAGTTTTATCCAAGTTTTATTTAGGATTTTAAATAATATGGATAGTGGAACCGAATGGATCTCTACTGCAGGGTAATTGCGTAACATACTGACAGTAGGAATGGCTTTGATTTTGACAGTTCAACAACATTCATTGCGTTATTTACGTTGTTGAGTAGACAAAGTTTTCGAACATATGAAGCAATGGATTACCAATATCCTTCAAAATGATTCAGGGTGCAGCTCTTAAAATTGCTGCCCTGTTTACTTAAAGAAAATAATACAGGAAAAATCACACTTATTTACTAAACGATTCCGTACTATGTGAAATAGTTTTTATAAAGAAGGTTACAAATGAGTTTTAAATTATGCTTGCCAATTTAGGTGAAAATAAAACAGTAGCCAAATCTAAGAAAAAATATAATTAAAAGTAAATCTTAATGGCATCTGTAAATATTTTGAAGGCTGATTGCCAGTGATTAATACATAAATAAGTTAGTACAAAATAATAAGATGACAGACGAATTCAACTAGACCAGCAGCTGTTGCTAGCTGGGAAACAAAAAGTACTAAATGCTGTGTACGTCAATGATGGTTTTAATAAAGTTGTAGATAGGTAAACCACTGTGAGGATAGCCTGCCTCAAAAAAACTTTCATGACAACTGATTCGGCGATCAATCCAATATAAAAAAAACCAGCCAAACGCGAGTCGGCCTCGCACACGAATGGTTACCACCGCACAATATTTAACAATAGTGTTAGCTTGTATCTGGTAACCCTACTTAATAAATAGACTAATGCTCGGTATGTCACTCAACGTCATGACATACACTGTCATCCTCTAAGGGAGACAACCGTCAGGGTATATATGTTCTGTGGAGACAACTGACAGACGGGCGTTTTTGTTCGAGACACGGGCGAGCAGAAAATACGGCGGCAATAACAAATTGTAACAACGTAACAAATTGGTGTAATTAAAGTTTTTAATCTTAGCGAGTAAGTACAGGACTTAATATAAGAGTGTTTTTACGAATATTGTGGAAAAGGAAATAGATATGTTTGTATTTAAATAATGTGTTTAGTTTTCTATTCCGAACCCCTATATTTCTGAGCTATGGCTAACAGTTCAGAAGTGGGATCGTAAGAGAATTCTCATAATTTTCTTTTTTCCACGTCCACAACGATCATTATATAATAATGATAGTAGTAATAGTGTTTAAACATAATCTATACTGGTGTGATTCGAGATTTTTACGGATTAAAAACATGCATACTTTGTTTTCTTTTCCTGACTATCTACAAAGTTAACTTTTGAAAATGGAACATTACATTCTTTCCTGGACAATTGTAATACGAATTATGAACGGATTTGAAAAGTGAAAAGAACAAAATGAACGACATAATATAATATATGTTGATGACTATAAGTGGTTATTATGCTTTATCCTGTTGTACGTAACGTAATACATTTATTTACTGCTGTCTAGTGATTGGTTTGAAAGAAGCATTTTATTGTGACATTGGTCTAGTTTATAAAAAAAAAAAAAAACATAGCTGATGATTGGATACTGACTGATAGCTAAATGTAGGTACTTCATACATTTAATAGGTCCTTATAATTATTTGGTGGCTCTGTACACCTACACGGATGAGAATGAGAATAATGGATACCACTGCATAGTGTACCTAATTACGATCATACGCTAAGCTTTCAAATGTTAGTTTCAGATACACATTCTTATTAGATACAACCGAGGGGAAGGGTTGTTATTCAATATGGATAAGGATGATGAGCCCAGGTTTGAGGGTAGAAGTGAGCCCAGGTTTGAGGGCGGATGTGAGCCCAGGTTTGAGGGCGGGTGTGAGCCCAGGTTTGAGGGCGGGTGTGAGCCCAGGTTTGAGGGCGGGTGTGAGCCCAGGTTTGAGGGCGGGTGTGAGCCCAGGTTTGAGGGCGGGTGTGAGCCCAGGTTTGAGGGCGGGAGCGCGCCCAGGTTTGAGGGCAGGAGCGAGCCCAGGTTTGAGGGCGGGAGCGTGCCCAGGTTTGAGGGCAGGAGCGAGCCCAGGTTAGAGGGCAAAGGAAGGAATATGAACAGCCGGGATAAGGAACAGGTTATTACCGGAATGGCGGCAAGGATTGAAGACCGGACATGGCGTTCGTCTAGGAACCGGAAAAGGCGAAATAGCATCACGAATTCTGATGGTTCGTCGCGTGGTGGTGCAAGCCGCGAGAGGACTAGGAAATACAGAAGGAGGTCACGAGCAAGGAGAGGCAGATCCAGGCGGACGGAGCGAAGCAGTGACAGCTCGGATAACCGTGAGTCGACCCGAGCTTATAAATCTAGACGGAACAGGAATAGGGAAACTGAAACAAATGTAATATTAGATAAATTTTTGTCAATCTTAAGTAACGTCAAGAGTACGGAAAAGCCCAAGCTGACATTTAATAGTAATGTTTTACCGGATTTTGACCCCCTAACTAAAGATCAAACTATGTTAGTATGGCTCACTAAAGTAGAAGAATGTGCCGAAATATACGGTTGGTCTGAAAAGGAAATAATTCACTACGCTCTTCCTAAACTTTCAGGGGTAGCAAAAACGTGGTACCAAGGTTTACCTTCTCTTCTTTATACTTGGGGTGAATGGAAGAAAAAACTTATTGAATCGTTCCCTTGTCGCGAGGACTACGCCGAACTCTTGACGGAAATGTTGGCCAAGCGTGTTAAGTACGGTGAATCGTTGCAGCACTATTATTACGCGAAATTAAATTTATTAAACAGATGCAAAATTTACGGCAAACAAGCAGTAGATTGTGTCTTATACGGAGTAGATGATCGTGCTATTAAAGTAGGTGCGCAAGCGGCTAAATTTAGTGAACCAGAACAAATTTTAAAATATTTTCGAACGGTAAAAGTAGGCCAGAATAGAGAAGCGTATGAAGCTAATGTCAGGAATAAGAACGATCGTAAACCCTCTTATAATGCAACGTCTCGGGCCCCGAATACAAAGTCGGGTACGGTGAATTCTCACATACGCTGTTTTAATTGCAACGAGCTTGGTCACCCCAGTTTTAGATGCGATAAACCCTCTTTTAAATGCTCGCTATGTGACAGATTAGGTCATCAAACTTCTAATTGTTATAAAAACAAGCCTAGAACTAATTCTCCTAAATACGAAACCCAACTGAATGATAAGAATGAAAAACAGGTATCAGAGTTGACAATTGATAGGTCTATTGATAAGTACATTTTAGACATTAAAATTAATAATAAAGCAGTAAAATGCCACATAGATTTAGAAAGCCAGTGTACGCTTATTACAATAAGCAAAGCTAAAGAACTTTCCGTGGATATTAAGTGCCCGCCTAATCTACCTGTATTGAGAGGTATAGGTTCTAATCTGACTATTCCATTGGGTGTAATAACTACCGATGTTGAAGTCCAGGGCATTACAAAAGTTATAGACATTTACGTAGTTGAGGATCACGTACTGAGTCACCCTGCTCTCTTGGGGCACTCGTTTACTGAAATGCCTGACCTTATAATTACTAAAACCCCAAATAAATTAATATTTAAAAAAATAGATTCTACGAAAATCCACCTACTATGCAATGATAGTGTTTCCATACCAACGTCTTCGTTGCATGTAATACCAGTTAAATCTGAGCCATCTTTTAGTGGCAATGTTTACGTACGAGCGTCCCTTAGGGAGTTGGATGGAAAACACTACTATCTTTTATCGGGTGAATATAACATCAAGGAAGGAAACGGTTCGGTACTTGTGTTGAATGTGTCTGGACGAGAAATAAACATGTCTAAAAATTCGTTGTTGACTCGTTCTATTAAAAGCGAATATCTAGACTCTTCAGAAGTTCTCAATTGCTGTCAAATGTCTTTCGATTCTGACGTTTCCAATGAACTTATTATGTGCGGTGAAAAACTCAATGCCATGGAACGTTTACGGTTACAACAGCTATTAAATAAATATCAAGACTGTTTCTCAAAAGGCTTAAAAGATCTCGGATTTACTAAAGTAACAGAAATGGTTATTGAACTGGAAGACGCCGAACCAATCGTGTACAGACCGTATCGTTTATCTCATGCCGAAAGAACATTAGTAAACGACATGGTTCAAGAAATGATAGATAGTGGCATTGTGAGGGAGTCTTCTTCGCCTTATGCTAGCCCCATTGTTTTAGTCCAAAAAAAGACGGGAGAAAAACGGTTATGCGTCGATTATCGGGCGCTTAATAGGAAAACAAAAAAGGACCATTACCCTCTCCCACGTGTCGAGGACCAACTAGACCAACTGGCAGGCAGCCAACTATTCACGTCTCTTGATTTAGCGTCAGGCTATTACCAAATTCCGATTAGTAAAGATTCCTCTCATAAAACAGCCTTTGTTACCCCAGACGGGCAATTTGAGTATAACCGCATGCCATTCGGTCTTGTTAATGCACCCTCCGTTTTCCAAAGAACGATTAACAAAATTCTTCATGACGCTAAAATCAAATACGCAATCGTCTACATGGATGATATTCTTATCCCTTGTAAAGATGTTTCTGAGGGTTTGAATAGATTAGAGGAAGTTTTACAACTCTTAAAGCGAGGAGGCTTAACACTCAGGCTCAGTAAGTGTAACTTCTTTCTAGATACTATCGATTTTTTAGGGTTCGAAGTAAACTAGTCAGGTATTCGTCCGGGTAGCAGGAAAACCGAGGCTGTCTCAAAATTTTCAACACCCAAAAACATACATGAATTAAGACAATTTTTGGGGTTATCTGGTTTCTTTAGGCGGTTCATTAAAGATTATGCCTTAATAACTTCCTCGTTGACGAACCTATTAAAAAAGGAGGTTGTTTGGACCTGGGGTAGTAACCAAGAAGAATCTTTCAACTTGGTTAAAACATTGCTTACACAACGACCATTATTGGCTTTATACGACCCTAAAGCAGTAACACAATTGCACACCGATGCATGTAAAGATGGACTTGCAGGTATACTATTACAGAGTGATTCTTTAGGCGTCTTTCATCCGGTTTCATACTTTAGCCGTAAAACTTCCCCCGATGAACGCAAGTTGCACTCGTATGAGCTTGAAACCTTGGCAGTGGTAGCATCTTTGAGTAGGTTCAGGGTATATTTGCTGGGGATACCATTCACAATTTATAGCGACTGCAGCGCTGTAAGATCTACATTCCTAAAGCGTGATCTGATCCCGCGAGTTGCCCGTTGGTGGGTCCAAATACAAGAGTTCGATTGTACTATCGAATACCGACCCGGCTCCCGAATGACGCATGTTGATGCGCTGAGCCGCGGACCAGTTGCGGCTCCCGAAGCCGAAACACATGTATTAGACATCCTAACCATTGAAAGTTCCGATCAGAACTGGATTGCCACTGTGCAAGACGCGGATGATGAGGTGCAGAGGATTAAATATATATTAGAGGATAAAACTGCGGATTTAGTCATGGATATTCATAAAAATTACAAAATTAAGAACGGTCGGATATATCGTATCATAGGAGACGAGATTAGGTGGTTGGTTCCAAAGGGTGTACGTTGGCAGATATTGAAACGTAATCATGACGACATAGGACATTACGGATTTGACAAAACTTTACAGCGTATACAACAACATTATTGGTTTCCTAAAATGCGTCGTTTCGTCAAAAAATACGTGCAGTCTTGTTTAGAATGTGCCCATCATAAGACCCCTGGTGGCAAACGAGAAGGCGGACTGCACCCGATTGAAACAGTCAGTGTCCCTTTCCATACGGTACACGTCGACCACTTAGGTCCTTTTATCAAGAGCAAGAGGGCTAACTGTTATTTGCTGGTTTTGGTGGATAGTTTCACGAAATTTGTAAACATAAATGCTGTCAAAAATACTAAGTCCCTCACTAGTATACGCGTAATTAAAGAACATATAAGTTATTTCGGGGTTCCCACACGCATGATATCCGATAAAGGATCTAGTTTTACTAGTAAAACGTTTAAAGAATTTACAACACTGTACGGAATAAAACACATTATTAACGCCGTAGCAACACCAAGAGCAAACGGACAAGTCGAGCGGTTTAATAGAACTATCTTAGATGCCCTTTCGACTTGTACTCATAACAAAGATGACAAATCCTGGGATGACTATATCTATGACATTCAAGTAGGTATTAATACCACAGTACATAAGACCACAAAAAAAAGCCCTTCTGAATTATTATTTGGCTTTAATATAACAAGTAAGTCAGAAGGTATTTTGAACCCCGTTATAACCGATACTACACATTTTATTGACTCGAAAGATTTGAACAGCATAAGAGATAAAGCAAGTTGTAGTATAAAGACACAGCAATTAAAAGACGTAGAAAGGTTTAATAGACATAGGAAATCGGCTAAAACGTATAAGGTAGGAGACTTAGTCCGCGTTGAGAGACAAGTTCCTCATGATGGCCAATCCCAAAAGTTAGTGATTAAATTCCAAGGTCCATATCGTGTAATGAAAGTGCTTCCGAATGAAAGGTATATCATCGAGGACACCCCTATGACACGCAAACACGGCCGTCGATACGAAGCCATTGTAGCTATAGATAAAATGCAGCCTTGGCTAACATTTAGTAGAAACTTAGAAAGTAGTGATAATGAGGATAGTGATAGTAATACTGGTAAGGAACGGAATGAAGTAGAGAATAAAATTAAATAATTTGAACTGTATAGTGATTAAGATGTTGATCTTTTAATAATATGAATTGAGTTAAAGTTTACGGAATAGTGAGTAAAATGAAGCATTATATCGAAATGATAATTAATCATAACATATTGTAACTGATTTTAAGATTTATTATTGTTAGGGATAACGAACTGAAACTTAATTGTATATTTATTTTTGTTTGTTGGTTGTATTGTATTGTATTTTTTTTTCTTCTTTCTCTTTTCTTTACAATTTGTACGAGATTGTAAGCGCGAGGACGCACTTTGAACAGGATGGCCGAGCTGTTAGCTTGTATCTGGTAACCCTACTTAATAAATAGACTAATGCTCGGTATGTCACTCAACGTCATGACATACACTGTCATCCTCTAAGGGAGACAACCGTCAGGGTATATATGTTCTGTGGAGACAACTGACAGACGGGCGTTTTTGTTCGAGACACGGGCGAGCAGAAAATACGGCGGCAATAACAAATTGTAACAACGTAACAAATTGGTGTAATTAAAGTTTTTAATCTTAGCGAGTAAGTACAGGACTTAATATAAGAGTGTTTTTACGAATATTGTGGAAAAGGAAATAGATATGTTTGTATTTAAATAATGTGTTTAGTTTTCTATTCCGAACCCCTATATTTCTGAGCTATGGCTAACAATAGATATATAAAAAATTCACGTTTCTTGTAGGATGGGGACTTGTTTAATTTTTAACTTTATTTTATTTTTATTATTTAGTGCTGTAGCGGAAATATAATTACACACTGTGAAAATTGCAACTATCTTTATACCTATTACGGTTCATGAGATACAGCCCGCTGACAGACAGACAGACGGTCGGATGGACGGACGGATGGACGGACGTATGGACGGACGGACGGACGGACAGCGGAGGCTTAGTAATAGGTTTCCTTTGGCACCCTTTGGGTAAAGAATCATATTTTTTTTTCTCAAACATGCTTGGAAATTTGAGCATTATTTTGACAACCTTCTTCGAGATAAATCGAAATTACTGTACTGGCCAAATACATGCGAGCAGCGGCCGGCAAAAGTTGTATGAAAATCCATATCTGTCGTGGTTTAGCGGCCAAATAAATTACATAGTAAATGATAAATGATTTATTTCTGTAAGTAGGTTTGTACAAACACTTTTACACGTCAATCATATTTTAAAACTAGATGAGGTCGGCGGCGGCGTTTCCTATCTGACTACTCTGAGAAGAAAGGCCGAAACAAACTCAGAGGTCGCCGTCTATTTTAATGTCCAGACATAATCTTGGTCACATCATGTGAAGACCATGTAGATTGGTGTCTGAAACGGTCTTTTGGGGTAAAACCATACAGATTGGGCGGACCTGTCAGTCAGTGCACGCATTTGTCAGTAACCGTGCAGCTCAACTCAGAACATAAGGAGCTCAACGATTCGACGAACAATACCAAAGAAAGGACATTTGGGTAGGCCGCATAAACTACTTAAACTGCCAGATCATGATTAAAACTGAAACAATGACCCACATAGTCCTCACATTCACAATAATTAAAATAATAATACTATACTTCTCAAGGTAAGTATTCAAGTCGTTGTGTACTAATCATCTATTCTCAGAGAAAATGCAACTGAAAAAAAAAACACAAAAAAATCAACATTCAGTTTGCAGAAAATTGGAGCAACTCAATCCCAAGCCTTTTTGTCCTCAATATAATCTTTAATGGTATAAAAGGCATTCTGACTTAACTTACGTTTAATGAATGATTTGAATTTATTAAGGCTTAGATCTGGAAGTTTATTATAAAAGCGTAAGCATTGACGTCTGAACGAGCCACCTATTTTCTTGAGCCTTGTTGTAGGTACAACCAAGTTGTGTTTGTGCCTAGTATTTATATTATGGATATCACTGTATTTTTTAAACAAGTTTTTATTTTTATGGGCATGTAAAAGATTTTCAAAAATATACTGTGAAGGCACAGTCATTACATTAAACTCCTTAAATTTCTCTCTGAGGTTGTGTCTCGGGCTTAATTTATAAATTGATCGAACAGCTCTTTTCTGCAATACAAAGATAGTCTGAATGTCCGCGGCATTTCCCCACAACAGAATACCGTACGACATTACACTATGAAAATAGCTAAAGTACACTAAACGGGCTGTCCCTATGTCAGTTAAATTACGAATTTTTCTAACAGCGTATGCTGTGGAGCTAAGCTTTTTTGATAATTTATATATGTGTGGGCCCCACTGAAGCTTAGCATCCAAAGTTAAGCCCAAGAATACTGTGCTATCTTCAGGATTCAATTCTCTGCCTTTTATCAACACATTAGTAAACACCTGTCTAACGTGAGGTAGCATAAACTTAATGCATTTGTTTTATTTTTTATTTTTATTAAGTAGTAAATTATTAACATTGAACCAGTGAACTACTTTTGAGATCGCGCTATTTCCATCGTCAGTAACCAGCTGCTGACGTTTAAGTTTAAACAAAAGTGAAGTGTCGTCCCCAAACAACACTATATCATAATTATATGAGGTAAGGCAAGTCATTAATATAAATAAGGAACAAAAAAGGACCAAGAATTGAGCCTTGTGGGACTCCCATTGTTACTATAAATCCGGAAGATCTTTTGCCATTAACGTCAACGCTCTGAATTCCATTATTCAAGTATGAAGTAAGAAGATCCAGAGCGGTGTTCCGGATCCCGTAGTGGCGGAGTTTCCTGATTAGCGTTTCATGAAGAACGCAATCGAACACCTTGGACAAATCACAAAAGAAGCCCAAGGCATCGCATTTATCTTCCCATGCATTAAAGATATGTCAAGTAATTGAACGACCCCTCGTAAAACCGAACTGTTTATTGTGTAATAATTTAAAAAAAGTAAAAGATCTTTGCAATTGGGCTAAAATTAATTTCTCAAAAATTTTACTAAAGGTAGGTAGTACTAAAATAGGTTTATAATTTGTGGGGTCTGAAGTACTACCTGATTTAAACAAAGGTATTATTTTACTATTTTTTTTGGTCAGGAAACTCCCCACATTTGATAAAATTATTAAAAATAAGGGCTAAAGTAGGTGCTACAATGTCAATATTAGACTTAGCAACTTCTACAGAATTACCCCACAGATCTGCAGTCTTTCTTTCGTTTAAAGTGTGAAAGGTTTTAATTATGTCTCTACAAATAATATGTACAAAATGAAATTCCGAATCGCAGACATTAACATTTTCTTTAAGGAAAGACTCAGCAGCAGAAGGTGATGAGTTTAGTGATTTACCAGTTGAAACGGGAAACCCTAAAAAATAAATTCAAAACCGCGGCAACTTGTGAGTCAGATTTAATTGTGTTGTCATTAATGGACAGGCTGTAGTCAGTATTTCGGTTACTAGATCTTCCCGTATCACTATTAAAAATATTCCGAGTCGTTTTAATTACTTTACTACTGTTTTTAATCTTCGAACACAAATAATGGGACTTGGCTATACAATAAACTTTTTTAAATAATTTAAATAATTTCTAACATATAAATTAAATTCAGAAGTGTTTACAACAGTCCTTTCATTGTACAGTTCATAAAGCCGTGTTCTACTTTTATGAATACCAATGGTAGCCCAATCACTGAAAGATGCGTTACTATTAACCGAGAGAACAAAGGTGGAATTAAATTGCTTACAGTAGGTAAAAAAATCATCATATAGATGATGATCAGAATGAATAGACAAGACTGGTAATTTATTAATAAGTTTAACTTTAAAAGCTTCCTAGCGACTTGCAGTTTTGGGGTTGATAGTGATATCCTTTTTAGCCACTTTCTTGATTTGGTTTTGGACAGTAATCTTTTGCCCGCAATGATCAGAATCTAGTAAATTTATATTTTTTTTGTGGCTTGGTATAACATCTGTGTAAATATTATCTAGGCATGTTGCACTAGTAGGGGTTATTCTAGTGGGCTCCAAAAATAGGTTTACAAGATTGTAGGACTGAAACAGACTTAATATTTTACTACAAGAACCTGAGTTTTCTAATAAATTACCGCAAGTGATAATGAACTTGTTCGAGTTACAAATCATGTTTAACACTTCATCCATCACCTTTTCAAAAGAATCAAACAATTCTGAAGGGGGTCTGTACACACTTAATACAATAAGCTGCTCCAATTCCATACAGGCTTTTTCTATAGTCCGCTCAACAGATAGGCTTACAATATCCTTACGTTCTTTAAATTTAAGCTAGTTGCTTACTAAAATTAAGGAGCCACCATGTATAATAGCATTTACTCTGCTGATCGAACTACCAACCTGGTGATTATTATAATTGAACAAGAACTGGTAGATTTTAAGCATTATTTTTAATTGAACAAGAACTGGTAGATTTTAAGCCAATGTTCTGATATACAAAGAATATCAATACTGTTAAACTTCATAAATAATTCTGCTTCTAAATCTTTGTTCATAAATCCTTGAATGTTTTGATGCACCAGGTTGATACTATTTACTGATTTTAAACTTTTATTTGAATCATTTTTACAATTCTGTACATTATTGCTAGAGGTTGCCTCTATTGTCTTAGTTTCTAATTTAAATGATTATCAATGTCAATTTGTGATACCAAATGATTGGCTGAATTATTTGATATGTCATAGCTTTGTTCAATAGAAGCAAATTTGTTTAGCCAAATTCTTGGCTGTAATACTAAAGTAATATGATAGCGACACAGCTATCTGTCTTTTACAATATTTTCACAAATAGTAGGTACCTATCCACAAAATACCTGTCTTTAGTCAAATAAATATAAATGATTACAACTGTTGCTGTCAATTAAATGGAATAAATTGTTAATATTTGTCAAATTATGCAATGTCATATTAATTTCATACCTAAAGTTGTTTTGTTCCTGTGGCAAACTTTGGATACATGGGAATGTGAACATCACAATTTTCTTAACTTAAGATTTAGATTATTCTCCTTCGTTCACATTACCTCTATTACCAATAAATATTAATAATGTAGTATCCTGGTTAAAATTGTATTTCATAATTTTATTCATTGTGTCAGGCATACAGTAGTTCATAATTGAGTGTCCCGGATATTTATTGCCAACAAGTGGCCTAGATCCTTTCCAATTTCATCACCAAATAGTATTGTCTTTATTTGCACTCTGTTTAGGGAGACAGAATGGCAAACTGGGACAAGACTGCGGTATGGCGGTATCACATATTGTCAATGAATGTTCCGGTGTGGGTTCATTAGGTGGTGAGTGGTGGTTGACAATGATCACATTTATTTGTTTGTGAGCTGACCAGCTCATTCATTGCCAATACATATTCCCTCAGTTGGTTTTCAGAGGCTGTATATTTTATGATCATAGAAGTAAGTTTCTCCTGTAGCTGGTCATGTTCATACTGCAAGTCTTTTGTGTCAATTTGGTACATCCTGGTACTTTTTTCTAAGTTAAATGAATATACATCTAATTGTTTCAGTAGATGTAACCTCTCTCTATTTAGTTTTATATTTTTGATGAAGAACTTTTGTTTTTTGGCCATTTTCTTAGTTTTAATTATGTATTTGTTAATTTTTATGAATTTTTTAAGTTTATTTTTACTTGTAACTACCCTCACTGAAATACTTAATTTTGAATCATCACCTGTTAAATCTATTGTGTAAGAGGGGTTTATTTCAGAAACTATTGATGGGACAATAGGCACCAATTCATTGAATAGACTTTGATTCAACGAGGCAGTGATGTTAAGATTTGTAGTTTCTAGTTGTTCTGTCTGACTTTGAGCCTCATGCAGCTGCTCTTGTAGAAAACATTTGTGACTAAGAGTTTGTTCAGTTCATACTCATTGCTATACTGGCTGTAAACTCATAACTATCGTGTAATTTAAAAATGGAACGATCTTTTACTCCGAAACATGGCAACCAAGGAGGCAACTTATCGAAGGTTTTATTTACATTTCGAACTGGCTTGCAAATAGAAAGCTGTTTATTGAAAAAAATAAAACAAATTAACACTTTAACGCGGGAAAAAATATTATTGTTCGTTGTTCGTCATTGATTTTGAAAAGTAATTGTATTTTAATTTCTGCGCATTATTTGAGAAAAGTATACAAGCCTTGGCCACAACTAGGCATTGATGGACTTACGTATGTGTGCCTCGGCGTCGCCTCGGCCCACATTTACACGTTCGTCCGTCAATGCCTCTTTTGCTGGCCGCTGCAGTAATGTACTATACCGCCTGTAGACAAGGTATTTTTAAATATTATACTACAATAACTTTACCAGATATTTTAAGCACCTAAATAGCATACAATTGAAGTACTTAAACCTGCAACATGAAAAAAACGCCAGTTGATGCACCTTTTTTTACCTATCGTACCCAGATCAACCTATTTCCGATATAAAAGAACCATACATTTGTTGAGATACTCATTCAAATGCTCCTCATTCAAAAAGCCTTTAACAGAGTTGCTTCGTACTTCTATATTTAACCTTAGTCTTGTCTAAATTCAGTCTGAGTACACAGACTACGCTTTTAGCTAGATTAAAATAAGGCTTTTCTTCAGTATTACTCAGTTGGACTCAGGAGTGGTTTGCTGTTTTATTGCTGCGGCAGATTATTGTGCAGTCTGTGGTCGTATTAATAGGAAACCACGGATACATGTTATTAACTTGGTAATTACTGGATTCGTTAACCGATGTTATGTGATTTGTGGTGTTAGGTACGCGCAAATACGATTGTGGTTTCTCGTGATTATAAAAATGTTACGTGGTTGACATATTCAATCGGTACAACAAACAAAAGTGTTTTAATCAACTTCATCATCATCACCGTCCACAGCCCGACTTCACCCACTGCTGAGCATGGGCCTCTCTCTTCATGTGCCAAGCCCCACGCTCTTGTGCCAGCCTCATTCAGGTTCTATCCGCGATGGTAGTAAAGTCTTCTGTCTATCTATTGTATAGTGTGGACTACACCTTCCTGGCAAGTCGAAGCCCCAACTTTCTCCTTTCTCAAACCATCTCCTACCGAATTTACGGCGGCTGATTATTTTTTTACGATTACGGTGTTTGGTACCATGGAGAAAGTTGTTCAGTTTGATGGTCTGCACCTCACCCTTAAATATGACGTTCATGTTGTATGGGTAAGGTATTCATTCATAAACCAACTCTTAAGTAAATAGCCATTAATTACGGCAAAACGAATCAATAGTTATTGGGCTGAACAGACAATGTTCTGCACCGATGCAGGGAGCCGGCAGCAGCTATGTATTGCAGCCATTTGTGGTTTGCTGCCACAGAGCAATGAGCCCACCGAGGTATAATTATGTTGGCCGATGAACCATCATTTATAAATTCTTGTCATATGGAGCGGACAACAGTTGGTACAACATTTCTGATAACCCCTAACTAAACACTCGTACAATGTAACAGGTGGGATTATATTAATTTCAAAAGTTTATTCATAGATACCTCATAGACTGGTGAGCCTTATGCTTTAAAGAATAGGCCTGATGCCGTCTTCTCATAGTGCCATAGGTCCACACATCTTAGTCGTGTCTGGTCCGAATCCTTTTTTTTAACGTTCACAATACTTTGAGACCGTCATTTCTAACGTATGCATCACTACATCGGACCACAGTAACTGTAGAGCTTCAGCTCTCCACTTTTTTTACCTCCGTGTCCAACTGAAGCCGGGTGCGATTCGTGTGCAATACCGTCGGTCATGCGGGACCGAACCACAACTTCTTGGTCAGGTACAGTAGGTGAGTGTAATTGAGATTTTAATTAAACGTTTAGTTGTGTTGGTTAAAGAATTTAATTAAATCTTCGTTTAAAACTTGCTGTTTTCTATACGTTTGTCGGTCTTTTGTCGACTACAACTAGTTTGTTTCTTTGTTCTAGGCATGGGAAAGTTGTTGTGTAAGATCTAACCTTTGAGTGAATCTAATTCCTTGTCCCTTTGTCTTATCTGCACTTTTGTGAGGATGGACGTTTATGTGGACTTATAACCACAATCCTTCTTTCTAAGTTATTTTATTATACAAAACAGACGATAAAATCTGTGCCTATAATACTAAATTATATATATTCCAAAATGTACCAGACCGCACGTCAATGTAAAGCCACAAAAATCACAAACAAAACTATTTAAAATTCACCACCAAAACTGCATCCACCAAATAATCACGGAAACACGAAGCAAAATAATCACGGAAACACGAAGCAAAATCTATATAAAATCCTTTCGCATGTTTATTCTCCGTCTGAATTCTCATTACCGCCGCGGAACAGCCGCGAACCGACAAGAAACTCATTTATTACCCGAGACTTACAAAGCATTGCGAATATAAATATTTCGCTAATATTTTTTATTTTTTATTACATCTTTTACATTTACATTTACATCTTTTACTGACGTTTTTTTTTACGAAAGCAATTTTTCACGTTCAAACACAACTTTACCCCCACTACCCCTGGAACGTTGCATGCACCTATAAGCACAATATGTTGCGTGTATTACATTGCGCACTCCCGTGTCCGCACATGCTACCAATATGCAGTAGTAAATCAGCCGATGTTGCGCGCCCAATCCTAGAATTTGTAGAAAAACCCGTAAAAAGTTTCAGGACGTTTAAGGCGTCTCCTCAATTTAGACATCTGAATTAAGGAGCCGCCTAAGAAATCGAATACTAGACTATGGATATTTTTGAAAATTTGGTACTATTTGGTAGTAAGTAGTAAAGCATAATCTGTACAAAAATATGCGTTTTGTACGGCTGAATTTGAAATAGCTACAATGCTTTTATTTGTTATAAAAATCATAAATTTCACCGCGCTATTTTTCGGAAAGTAATTAAAACAGCTTTTTAGTATCGTTTAGTTTTAGTATTAAAGGTATTCTAACTTGTACTAGGTATAAAAATAAAATAGAAAACCATATAATTTCGGTGAATCTAAATACTGAAGCTATAACTTTTATATTATTATTACATCTGAATACTAAATATTGGTGTAATCCAACATCCTGCACATTCAGAATTTCAAAAGATATCACTGATTTAAAAATTCCTTTACAACTTAGTATATAATAATATATAATAATAATACGAGCGAGGCATATTTCAGGGCGATAGTTTAAGTCCGCTTTGGTTCTGCTTAGCCTTGAATCCTCTAAGCACATTGCTGGAGGATTCAGGTCTAGGCTATCGGTTGAGGAGAGGTGGTCAGGTTATATCGCACCTCCTCTACATGGATGACCTAAAACTCTTTGCCCCCAACAATTTGCAACTGATGGAGCTACTGAAAGTAACTCAAAATTTCAGTAGCGCCATCAGGATGGAATTTGGTGTGGACAAATGTGCGGTCATGCATGTAAAGCGAGGGGAGATTGTTGAATCCGTGGGGACCCAACTCTCGGATTCCACAAACCTTAGAGCCCTCTCCGCATCCGAAACCTATAAGTATTTGGGTATGTCGGAAGCGTTAGGCATCAATGTTACTGACATGAAGCAGTCGTTGAGAGAACGCTTCTTTGGCCGCCTGAAAAAAGTACTTAATAGTCTTCTATCAGGCGGAAACAAGGTGCGCGCCTTCAACGGTTGGGTCATGCCAGTTTTGATGTACTCTTTCGGCATACTCAAATGGACTCAGACCGAACTCGACGCCCTGGATAGGAGGGTCCGTACGCTGCTGACTGCAAATCGAATGCATCACCCACGATCATCGGTAATGAGGCTGTATATCCCGCGAAAGTGTGGAGGTCGAGGCTTTTTAAACGCTAAGACCCTCCACAATCGCGAGATATGCAGTCTCAGGGAATATTTCCTAGAAACCGACGAGGGTATGCATCGAGATGTAGTCACGGTGGACAAGGGCCTCACCCCGCTCTCCTTGGCTAAAGAGAACTGGCGCAAACCTGTAGTGCTTGACACTAATGATCGCATGGAGGTATGGCAGAGTAAGGAGCTCCACGGACGCTTTTTCCGGGCCCTACATGGACCGGATGTAGATCTACTAGCGTCCGTTGCCTGGCTGCGTTTCGGTGACCTCTTTGGAGAAACCGAAGGTTTTGTCTGTGCAATTATGGACGAAGTTATGATGACGAACAATTACCGGAGATTTATTGTGAAAGACGGCACGGTTGACATCTGTCGGGCATGCCACCGGCTGGGAGAATCAATCAGGCATATCATCTCCGGGTGTTCTCGTCTAGCTAACGGAGAGTACTTGCATAGACACAACCTTGTAGCCAGGATAATCCATCAGCAGCTTGCTCTGAAATACAACCTTGTGGAATCGGAGGTACCGTACTACAGGTATGTGCCCGACCCAGTTCTCGAAAATGGTAATATCACATTGTACTGGGATCGATCCATCATCACTGATAGGACTATTGTTGCCAATAAGCCTGATATAGTGGTGGTGGATCGATTGGAGCGACGCGCAATGATTGTTGACATAACCATCCCGCATGATGAGAACCTCGTGAAAGCCGAGAAAGATAAACAAATCAAGTATCTTGACTTGGCTCGCGAGGTTGTCGACATTTGGGATGTGGACTCAGCGGTCATTGTGCCGATAGTCGTGACAGCCAATGGGCTAATACCCAAGAGCCTCGACCAACACCTAAGGAGGCTCTCGTTAGGCAGCTGGATCAAGGGCTTGATTCAGAAAGCGGTACTTCTGGACACGGCCCGCATTGTTAGGAAGTTTCTCTCTCTGGAGCCCTGACCGCCGGTAGCTTGGACCCTGTTCCCGATACCGGTGGGCTACTATTTTTTATATTTTTAAATGTTTTTGGTATCTTTTTGTTTATAAAAATATTTAAAAATGTAATTCATATGTATGTAAATGAAATAAAGGAAATAATAATAATAATATGATATGATGATATGATATGATATGATATGAGACAACATCCACACAAGGTCTTCAGGTCCCGAACTAGGCAGAGCCTGTACTACGGTAACCTGATGACTGATATACATACTTATATACATATACACACCCAGACACAGGTCAAACAGACATGTTCATGCACACAAATGTTTGACTTGTCCGGGAATCGAACCCGGGACCAGCGGCTCAGAAGGCAGGGTCGCTACCAACTGCGCCAACCGGTCAGTCAGTTTATATAAATGGTAACCACAAATAATTCAAACTATGATCATAGAGTTTGCTTTGCACATACATCATTCTTAGAGTACGACTACCTACGTAATAACAGCCGGAACAAGATTTAGATCTTAAAAGATTTAAACAAATGAAATGAAATTCGCGGCGATGAACATATTGATGGTTATTTTATTTTTCTCAAATAATAATTGTTGTTTTGTAACTATATGTGTTTACAGGAATTACAATCATTTGAATTATAAATTCAAGTCACTAAGTTAGAATTGGCCTCCATTATTTATTTCTGCTTGAGTATTTTGTTGGTAGGTATATTGGCGTAGTGGCGCGAGGAGGCGAAACGCCGCCGGGTCGTAACTCCGCTGCCGCGAGAAATCACGGCACAGCGGACAGAGTTCCGGCAGCCCTCACGCCCCTAGCCGCCGCAGGAGAAGCCGATTCCCGGCCACCGTAGGCGGCGGGCTTGCGGACGACAAGCAATGGGTAGCTCACCGTCCGATAAGGACCAGGCCCGGGTCGACGGCACGTTGCGTCCCACGCGCGCCTCAAAGACATGTCAGCACCAACGACGGGGTCCGCTAGGGCCGATGCCTGCCAGGGTTTCGGGAAAGTCCGAAAGGGTTACGGTGGCCCCTGGCACAGGCAACTGAAGAAACACGGGTGGGTTTTAGTCAGTAAGATTCTGACACGCTCTCCCACTCCGCCCAGAGCGGGAGAAGTAATTTGATGACTTCCCACCCACAAAAAAAATGTAATATAATTTTTTTTTTTTTTTTGTTTCGTAATGTTAATTACTTACTACGGTATTGACGAGCCAATACCGGTATTGAAAAAGGCCAATAAAAATCCGTGATTATTACGGTTTTACGGGATCCCGGAATACCGGTATTGAAAGCCCTAATATCATGTTAAGGCAAAAGCGCTAAGGTAAAGGAAACGAAATTCAAATGATCTTACGTTTGTGCAATTAGCAGCTTGGTATCAATTGTATAGTAATAAAAACGTTAGACTCGCCCGTAACAAATGTGTATTTACCGAAGTAGGTATTAGTATTACAATCATTCATACAACTCTCTTAGTTCAAATTGCCCGAGATGGTTTATAAAATCATGACATTGGAGACCAATTCTAACTTTGAGTTGAATTGATAATTCGGATGATTAGGTATAATTTCTGTAAATACATTTAGTTACAAAACAACAATTAATTGAGAAACATAAAATAAGTATCATTCTATCGTTACCGCGAATTTCATTTCATTTGATTAAATTTTATTTAATCATAATCTTGATCCTTCTGTTATTAAGTAGATACTCGTACTCTGATAATTATTTACGTGCAAATCAAACTCTGTTTATGATCATAGTTTGAATTATGTGTGGTCATCCATACAATAAATTGTTTTTTTTTTAAATCAGTAAAAATATATTTTGAAATACTGAATGTGCAGGATGTTGGATTACACCCACATTTAGTAGAATTTTCTTCAAAATATCTATGTTATATCTATTGTTATCCGATTTGACCAACTGCTTTAATAGCCACGTAAATATATTTCCTATTACGATAATGATCGTCAGGATATATCTTTTGCCCGCAATGATCAGAATCTAGTAAATTTATAATTTTTTTGTGGCTTGGTATAACATCTGTGTAAATATTATCTAGGCATGTTGCACTAGTAGGGGTTATTCTAGTGGGCTCCAAAAATAGGTTTACAAGATTGTAGGACTGAAACAGACTTAATATTTTACTACAAGAACCTGAGTTTTCTAATAATAAATAATAATAAGCTGCTCCAATTCCATACAGGCTATTTCTATTGTCCGCTGAACAGATAGGCTTACAATATCCTTACGTTCTTTAAATTTAAGCTGGTTGCTTACTTAAATTAAGGAGCCACCATGTATAGCATTTACTCTGCTGATCGAACTACCAACCTGGTGATTATTATAATTGAACAAGAACTGGTGGATTTTAAGCATTATTTTAAATTGAACAAGAACTGGTGGATTTTAAGCCAATGTTCTGTTATACAAATAATATCAATACTGTTAAAATTCATAAATATTTCTGCTTCTAAATCTTTGTTCATAAATCCTTGAATGTTTTGATGTACCAGGTTTATACTATTTACTAATTTTAAACTTTTATTTGAATCATTTTTACAATTCGGTACATTATTGCTAGAGGTTGCCTCTATTGTCTTAGTTTCTAATTTAAATGATTATCAATGTCAATTTGTGATATCAAATTATTGGCTGAATTATTTGCTCTTTCGTTGTACTGAATAGGTGGAGCGGGTCCGACGTGACCAGATTGCATACAAGCGGATACGTCATAGCTTTGCTCAATAGAAGCAAATTTGTTTAGCCAAATTCTTGGCTGTAATACTAAAGTAATATGATAGCGACACAGCTATCTGTCTTTTACAATATTTTGACAAATAGTACCTATCCACAAAATACCTGTCTTTAGTCAAATATAAATGATTACCAACATATTTGTTAGTGTCAATTAAATGGAATAAATTGTTATTATTTGTCAAATTATGCAATGTCATATTAATTTCATACCTAAAGTTGTTTTGTTCCTGTGGCAAACTTTGTGGAATGTGAACATCACAATTTTCTTAACTTAAGATTGCATAATGATCTATAATATTGAAGTAATTCTCCTTCGTTCACATTACCTCTATTACCAATAAATATTAATAATGTAGTATCCTGGTTAAAATGTATTTCATAATTTTATTCATTGTGTCCAATAAAGAACAACCAGGCATACAGTAGTTCATAATTGAGTGTCCCGGATATTGAATGCCCACAAGTGGCCTAGATCCTTTCCAATTTCATCACAAAATAGTATTGTCTTTATTTACATTCTGTTTAGGGAGACAGAATGGCAAACTGGCACAAGACTGCGGTATGGCGGTATTACATATTGTCAATGAATGTTCCGGTGTGGGTTCATTAGGTGGTGAGTGGTGGTTGACAATGTTCACATTTATTTGTGAGCTGCTCAGCTTATTCATTGCCAATACATTCCCTCAGTTGGTTTTCAGAGGCTGTATATTTTATGATCATAGAAGTAAGTTTCTCCTGTAGCTGGTCAAGTTCATACTGCAAGTCTTCTGTGTCAATTTGGTACTTCCTAGTACTTTTTTCTAAGTTAAATGTATATACATCTAATTGTTTCAGTAGATATAACCTCTCTCTATTTAGTTTTACATTTTTGATGAAGAACTTTTGTTCTTTGACCATTTTCTTAGTTTTAAATTTATGTATTTGTTAATTTTTATGAATTTTTTAAGTTTATTTTTACTTGTAACTACCCTCACTGAAATACTTAATTTTGAATCATCACCTGTTAAATCTATTGTGTAAGAGGGGCTTATTGCAGAAACTATTGATGGGACAATAGGCACCAATTCATTGAAAAGACTTTGATTCAACGAAGCAGTGATGTTAAGATTTGTAGTTTCTCGTTGTTCGGTCTGACTTTGAGCCTCATGCAGCTGCTCTTGTAGAAAACATTTGTGACTAAGAGTTTGTTCATACTCATTGCTATACTGACTGTAAACTCATAACTATCGTGTAATTTAAAAATGGAACGATCTTTTACTCCGAAACATGGCAACCAAGGAGGTAACTTATCTATGGTTTTATTTACATTTCAAACTGGCTTGCAAGTAGAAAGCTGTTTATTGAAAAAAATAAAACAAATTAACACTTTAACGCGGGAAAAAATATTATTGTTCGTGGTTCGTCATTGATTTTGAAAAGTAATTGTATTTTAATTTCTGCGCATTATTTGAGAAAAGTATACAAGCCTTGGCCACAACTAGGCATTGATGGACTTACGTATGTGTGCCTCGGCTTCGCCTCGGCCCACATTTACACGTTCGTCCATCAATGGCTCTTTTGCTGGCCGCTGCAGTAATGTACTATACCGCCTGTAGACAAGGTATTTTTAAATATTATACTACAATAACTTTACCAGATATTTTAAGCACCTAAATAGCATACAATTGAAGTACCTAAGCCTGCAACATGCTAAAAACGCCAGTTGATGCACCTTTTTTTACCTATCGTACCCAGATCAACCTATTTCCGATATAAAAGAACCATACATTTGTTGAGATACTCATTCAAACGCTCCTCATTCAAAAAGCCTTTAACAGAGTTGCTTCGTACTTCTATATTTAACTTAAGTCTTGTCTAAATTCAGTCTGAGTACACAGACTACGCTTTTAGCTAGATTAAAATAATGCTTTTCTTCAGTATTACTCAGTTGGACTCAGGAGTGGTTTGCTGTTTTATTGCTGCGGCAGCTTATTGTGCAGTCTGTGGTCGTATTAATAGGAAACCACGGATACATATTATTAACTTGGTAATTACTGGATTCGTTAACCGATGTTATGTGATTTGTGGTGTTAGGTACGCGCAAATACGATTGTGGTTTCTCGTGATTATAAAAATGTTACGTGGTTGACATATTCAATCGGTACAATAAACAAAAGTGTTTTAATCAACTTCATCATCATCACCGTCCACAGCCCGACTTCACCCACTGCTGAGCATGATAAATGATAAATGATTTTATTTCTGTAAGTAGGTTTGAACAAACACTTTTACACGTCAATCATATTTTTTTTAAACTAGATGAGGTCGGCGTTTCCTATCTGACTACTCTGAGAAGAAAGGCCGAAACAAACTCAGAGGTCACAGTCTCTTTTAAAGTCCAGACAAAATCTTGGTCAGATCATGTGAAGGCTATGTAGATCGGTGTTTGCAATGGTCTTTTGAGGAAAGAACCACACAGATTGAGTGGACCTGTCCAGTCAGTGCACGCAATTGTCAGTAATCGTGCAGCTCAACTTAGACTCAAGGAGCTCAACGATTCGACGAACAATACCAAAGAAAGGACATTTGAGTAGGCCGCATAAATTACTCAAACTGCCAGCTCATGTTTACGCTGAGAAAAATACAAAAATAAATAATAAAAAAAAACCAATGACCGACATAGTTCTCACATTCACAATAATTAGAATAATATTATAATAGGCATTCTGGCATAGTTTCCTTTTTATAAAAGATTTGAATTTATTAAGGCTTAGTGCTTGAATGTGGCTAGGAAGTTTATTATAAAAACGTATATATTGGCATCTAAACGAGCCACCTATTTTCTTGAGCCTGGTAGTAGGAACAACAAATTTGTGTTTGTTCCTTTTTTTTTTTTTTTTTTTTTTTGTGGGTGGGAAATCATCAAATAACTTCTCCCGCTCTGGGCAGAGCAGGAGGGCGTGTCAGACTCTTACTGACTAAAACCCACCCGTGTTCCTTCAGTTGCCTGTGTCGGGGCCACGGTAACCCTCTTGGACTTTTCCGCAGCCCTAGCAGGCATCGGTCCTAGCAACCCCGTCATTGGTGCTGCCATCTCTTTGAGGCGCGCGTGGAACACAAAGCGCCGTCGACCCGGGCCTGGTCCTTATCGAACGGCGAGCTGCCCATTGCTCGCCGTTCGCAAGCCCGCGCCTACGGTGGCCGGGAATCGGCCTGCGATTCCCGACGCCCAGGGCGTCTCCTACGGCGGCTAGGGGCGTGAGGGCGCAAATTTTGCCTCTCCCTCACGCGTTCCGCCTCCTCCTTCGCTAACATTACTGCTTCGCAGAAGGAGGTGACGGCTTCCCAAGCCCTCTCGCTCCGTACCATGGCCTGGACCAAGGCCGGACGCGAGAGATCGCCACCGCCAATCGCCTCCACGAGGACACGGCGGTGCTCCGCCCAAGCCGGGCAGACCTCCACCGTATGCTCCACCGTGTCCTCCGGGCGATCCACACAATGGTGACACCCGGTTAGTATTTAAATTATGGATATCACTGTACTTTTTAAACAGATTAAATGGGCCTGGCATGGACCTCTCTCTTCATGTGCCAAGCCCCACGCTCTTGTGCCAGCCTCATTCAGGTTCTATCCGCGATGGTAGTAAAGTCTTCTGTCTATCTATAGTGTGGACTACACCTTCCTGGCAAGTCGAAGCCCCCAACTTTCTTCTTTCTCAAACCATCTACCGAATTTACGGCGGCTTATTATTTTTTTACGATTACGGTGTTTGGTAACATGGAGAAAGTTGTTCAGTTTGATGGTCTGCACCACACCCTTAAATACGACGTTCTTGTTGTATGGGTAAGGTATTCATTCATAAACCAACTCTTAAGTAAATAGCCATTAATTACGGCAAAACGAATCAATAGTTATTGGGCTGAACAGACAATGTTCTGCACCGATGCAGGGAGCCGGCAGCAGCTATGTGTTGCAGCCATTTGTGGTTTGCTGCCACAGAGCAATGAGCCAACCGAGGTATATGTTGGCCGATGAACCATCATTTATAAATTCTTGTCATATGGAGCGGACAACAGTTGGTACAACATTTCTGATAACCCCTTTCTAACTAAACACTCGTACAATGTAACAGGTGGGATTATATTCATTTCAAAAGTTTATTCATAGATACCTCATAGACTGGTGAGGCTTATGCTTTAAAGAATAGGCCTGATGCCGTCTTCTCATAGTGCCATAGGTCCACACATCTTAGTCGTGTCTTGTCCAAATCCTTTTTTTAAACGTTTACAATACCTTGAGACCCTCATTTCTAACGTATGCATCACTACATCGGACCACAGTAGAGACTCAGCTCTCCACTTTTTTTACCTCCGTGCCCAACTGAAGCCGGGTGCGATTCGTGTGCAATACCGTCGGTCATGCGGGACCGAACCACAACTTCTTGGTCAGGTACAGTAGGTGAGTGTAATTGAGATTTTAATTAAACGTTTAGTTGTGTTGGTTGAAGAATTTAATTAAAACTTCGTTTAAAACTTGCTTTTTTCTATACTTTGTCGGTCTTTTGTCGACTACAACTAGTTTGTTTCTTTGTTCTAGGCATGGGAAAGTTGTTGTGTAAGATCTAACCTTTGAGTGAATCTAATTCCTTGTCCCTTTGTCTTATCTGCACTTTTGTGAGGATGGACGTTTATGTGGACTTATAACCACAATCCTTCTTCCTAAGTTATTTTATTATACAAAACAGACGATAAAATCTGTGCCTATAATACTAAATTATATATATTCCAAAATGTACCAGACCGCACGTCAATGTAAAGCCACAAAAATCACAAACAAAACTATTTAAAATTCACCACCAAAACTGCATCCACCAAATAATCACGGAAACACGAAGCAAAATAATCACGGAAACACGAAGCAAAATCTATATAAAATCCTTTCGCATGTTTATTCTCCGTCTGAATTCTCATTACCGCCGCGGAACAGCCGCGAACCGACAAGAAACTCATTTATTACCCGAGACTTACAAAGCATTGCGAATATAAATATTTCGCCAGTTAGGCGGAGTGCACAACTGCACATCTACTTTTTTAAATTTGGTACTTTTTGGTAGTAAGTAGTAAAGCATAATCTGTACAAAAATATGCGTTTTGTACGGCTGAATTTGAAATAGCTACAATGCTTTTATTTGTTATAAAAATCATAAATTTCACCGCGCTATTTTTCGGAAAGTAATTAAAACAGCTTTTTAGTATCGTTTAGTTTTAGTAGTTAAGGTATTCTAACTTGTACTATAAAAATAAAATGGAAAACCATATAATTTCGGTGAATCGAAATACTGAAGCTATTACTTTTATATTATTATTACATCTGAATACTAAATATTGGTGTAAACCAACATCCTGCACATTCAGTATTTCAAAAGATATCACTGATTTAAAAGTTCCTTTACAACTTAGTATTTATGGTGACCACAAATAATTCAAACTATGATCATAGAGTTTGCTTTGCACATAAATCATTCTTAGCGTACGACTACCTACGTATTAACAGACGGAACAAGATTTAGATCTTAAAAGATTTAAACAAATGAAATGAAATTCGCGGTGATGAACATAATGATGGTTATTTTATTTTTCTCAAATAATATTTGTTGTTTTGTAACTAAATGTGTTTACAGGATCATTTGAATTATAAATTCAAGTAACTAAGTAAGAATTGGCCTCCATTATTTATTTCAGCTTGAGTATTTTGTTGGTAGGTATATTGGCGTAGTGGCGCGAGGAGGCGTAGCTCCGCTGTCGCGAGAAATCACGGCACAGCGGACAGAGCTCCGGCGGGATCTCAGGGCAACATCGAGAGTGCGATTGTCACAACCCAGCGCTGGGCACGCCACATATGCGGCAATAAGTCCCCTCATTGAGCAGTGGCTAGAGAGGCGCCACGCGGCGTCCTCACCTTCCGCCTGATGCAGGTCCTCACCAGACACGGTTGTTTCGGGAGGTTCCTGTTCCGAATAAGGCGGGAGGAAATGCCCGGGTGTCACCATTGTGTGGATCGCCCGGAGGACACGGTGGAGCATACGGTGGAGGTTTGCCCGACTTGGGCGGAGCACCGCCGTGTCCTCGTGGAGGCGATTGGCGGTGGCGATCTCTTGCGTCCGGCCCTGGTCCAGGCCATGTTACGGAGCGAGAGGGCTTGGGAAGCCGTCACCTCCTTCTGCGAAGCAGTAATGTTCGCGAAGGAGGAGGTGGAACGCGTGAGGGAGAGGCAAAATTCGCGCCCTCACGCCCTTAGCCGCCGCAGGAGACGCCATGGGCGTCGGGAATCCCAAGCCGGTTCCCGGCCACCGTAGGCGCGGGCTTGCGGACGGCAAGCAATGGGTAGCTCGCCGTCCGATAAGGACCAGGCCCGGGTCGACGGCACGTTGTGTTCCACGCGCGCCTCAAAGAGATGTCAGCACCAACGACGGGGTTCGCTAGGGCCGATGCCTGCCAGGGTTTCGGGAAAGTCCGAACGGGTTACGGTGGCCCCTGGCACAGGCAACTGAAGGAACACGGGTGGGTTTTAGTCAGTAAGAGTCTGACACGCCCTCCCACTTCGTTTTTGTTTCGTAATGCTAAATACTTACTGACTTTACTTACTTACTAAATATTGACGAGCCAATACCGGTATTGAAAAAGGCCAATAAAAATCCGTGATTATTACGGTTTTATCGGATCCCGGAATACTGGTATTGAAAGCCCTAATATCATGTTAAGGCAAAAGCGCTAAGGTAAAGGAAACGAAATTCAAATGATCTTACGTTTGTTCAATTAGCAGCTTGGTATCAATTGTTAATAAAAACGTTAGACTCGCCCGTAACAAATGTGTATTTACCGAAGTAGGTATTAGTATTACAATCATTCATACAACTCATTTAGCTCAAATTGCCCGAGATGGTTTAAAAAATCATGACATTGGAGACCAATTCTAACTTTGAGTTGAATTGATAATTCTGATGATTATAATTCCTGTAAACACATTTAGTTACAAAACAACAATTAATTGAGAAACATAAAATAAGTATCATTCTATCGTTACCGCGAATTTCATTTCATTTGATTAAATTTTATTTAATCTTGATCCTTCCGTTATTAAGTAGATACTCGTACTCTGATAATTATTTACGTGTAAATCAAACTCTGTTTATGATCATAGTTTGAATTATGTGTGGTCATCCATACAATAAATAGTTTTTTTTTTAAATCAGTGATAATATTGTTTGAAATACCGAATGTGCAGGATGTTGAATTTTCTTCAAAATATCTATGTTATATCTATTGTTATCCGATTTGACCAACTGCTTTAATAGCCACGTAAATATACTTATTTCCTATTACGATGATGATCGTCAGGATTAAGGAGCCACCTAGAATGTGTTATATCAACGATATTATTATTTTTTTGTTTTTCTTTTTGTACTACAAATAAGAATACATTTACTACTTGATGATACAAAAATCGTGTTTTAATTAATTTAAGTTTTAATAACTTTCCGAAAAACAGCGCGACTAAATTTATGATTTTTATGACAAATCAAAACATTGTAGCTATCTCAAATTCAGCCGTAAAAAAGACACTGTTTTCGTACAGATTAAACATAATTAATTGTACCAAATTTTGAAAAATATCTTCAAGCTAGTTTTTAAGTTTTTAAGGGTTTGACTACAAATATCGGGCATACAAAATCGGCTAATTTACTATTAAATATTGGTAATGCCCTAGTTAAAAACATGAGACATGGCTCCTCAATTCATACGGACAAACACTGCCGTAAACAGCAAATTTTCACACCAAAAATTAAAGTCGTTTCCCAGTAATTATTATTCCTCAATGTTACTTAGGACCATTTGCACCGCCAATCACCAAACACGTTTAGCGCTTAACAAGTTTTAAACATCATTCTGTTTCAGTCATCTTCAAACATTTGACGGAAACAGAATTATGTTTTAAACTTGTTTACCGCTAAACGTGTTTAGTGTTTGGTGGCGGAAGTGGGCTTTAATTCGATGTACAGAATGGGTAGTTGACGGCTGTGTGATGGGTCTTTTTACAGCCCGTATTTTACCCTCTGTGTTTGCATTCTTGGCAATGTGTATTGATTTTAGAGTTACATCGATGTTAGAATGAAGCTTTTATAGCTCTTAGTTTAGGTAATCGTGATCTCAACTCAACTATAATACTTAAACAATATTACAGAATATTAAAAAAAAAACAAATATTTTGCTACCGATTATCTCTGGTGACCCGTAACACAGGCTTCTTCAAAAACCTACTTCAGGCACCAGTCTCTTTCAATAGTGGAATATAACATTAATCAAAAACATTGTTAATTATTAAGGAAACCAATATTGTGAAGAGTGAATAAATAAATAAATAATAATAATAATAATTCTCCTCGGATTACGAAGGAAGGAAGGATCTCTCGCATGAGTATGAGGCACTTGAACGAGTATATTAACAAATAGTAGATTATGCACCGAGGGGCTAAAGTTGTGTCTTATGTCACGGGCGTCATATTGAATCTCGAGCGCAATGAAGGTTTCGGGATTTAACTCCCGAGCGCAGCGAGGGAGTTAAGAGTTTAACTCACGAGCGAAGCGAGGGAGTTAATACAAGAATCCTTCATTGCGCTCGAGATTCAAGCTAGCCCAAGGCAAAGACACCTTTAGCCCAGAGGAGGATACTCTACTTTTTACACCTACTGTGAGAAAATAATAGCCATAGTACGAAAAACAAAGTATTTATTAAATAAACAAACAGTAAGAAAAACATATTTAGAACTAGTTAGTTATATGCACTTACATATTAATTGAAGTTAATGGTAACATTTGAGACATTAGTCCAGTTGTGCAAAGATAAATATGTCTTCGAAAACATGGCAATGATATGAAGAAATTGAAGAAGTAGTCGTTATGATTTTGTAGGAAATCGAGAATATCTTATCACGCGTAGTAAGGGTTTCGAGAATAGCTTTCCTCTTTCTGGCACCAAAGGGTGTTTGTTAGTACTATACTGCCAATTTAGCTGAGCATGTGAGATTCCAAATTCAAATCACATTATTGACCAGCGGGTCATAATGAAATCCAGTACAACATTATTGACCGGCTGTGCCCCCGGCCACTAATGACTCACTTTGGGTTAAGGTTGCTTGACATATAATTTGACATTTTCGAGCAGGTGGTGTGAAAAGAACTATATTAACAAAAAACACCAACAGCATGAACATCAAACAAATAAAAATACATTAAGTTTTCTTACAAACTCTCTTTATTTATTTAACCATTTATGTACACACAAATATAAACAGACAAGAAGAAAAGAGCAAAAAAATAGGTACAAAGGTGACGCTTAATTCGAATGAAATCTTTTCCAGCATACCTGCGATAGGATAGTAGATTTAGAGATGTAGACAGCGTGTGTAAGAGTAAAAGAGAAAATAAAAACATAAAATCAAAAACAATTCACTTAAAAAAATAAAACAAATAATATGAGAATATACATACATACTTCTAAAATAAATAAACAAACACCGCACCGCACTGTTACTCTTTTCAAAGCTACAAGAGTTTTCTAGTTCTACAAAAGTTGCATGTAGTATTCGGTACTAAAAAAAATCAGCATATATTTTTTTTATTCGTCGACTATTAAGATTAACGTACCACAAACAAGGTGGTGAGCATCACAAATAAATTGCTCAGAAGCACTACACACACACACACACGCACTAAGATTTACTTGAGAAGATTTATTGCAATGGCAGGTGCTACATTTATTCAAATTCAAATAAATTATGTTCTCTTCACAAACAACAACGAGCTGCTTAAATCTACGTGACATTAGTTTGTGAGAGACTGTCACTAGGAATATCTGTGTAGCAGATCACTAGGGTTCCACCGCAGGGTATATGCAAACATAATTTCTGTTTAATATAAGAAGTTTTATATTTAAACTCCTATTAAGGAATGTGCTGTGCAATTAACTATCAGGAATTGCACTCACTAAATTGAATTTACTTTCGTTCTTTAAAAAAAGAATTATGAATATTAATATATAATCATTTGTAATCAATCTGCCTAGTCTTATCGTAACTATGTTGGGTCAGCCTCGAGTCTAACTGGATGCAGCTGAAAACCAGTATTTTACATGGAGTAACACCCTTGGTGCTGCCCGCTGCTTCGCCTGCGTAGATGAAGAAAATTGTCCCACGGGAACTTGCTACCACGACAAAAATAACATCAGCTATCAATACCAGCATAATACAGCACCAGGATACAAGCTACCTGTCAGTAAAAAAACGGTGGCTATACGTTGACTTTGGTAGAACAGAGTAATTCGCCAAAGTCGGGTCTGACCCAAAAATTCAAACCCAAATGTCTCTCGGGGTTGCCAGCTGAAATGATGGAAATGGTCAAATGTCATTTGGGGCACCCCATTCTTGCCGGTTATCGGTTCGCACTAAATTCGATCTGCTCTCGACCTAACTCGGTGGTTCACCGAGGAAGTTACCCAAACAGAGCTCTCTGCAAGAGTTCTCTGGTTTAGCTCTCTCTTAAATTTGTGAACCTACCTACTTACCTACCTAAAAAATTGAGCGGTCATTGATTTCAGTTGGTAACTTGTAGGTGAAGAGCTTGTTTGGGGAAGTACTGCCACCATGCTTATTTTTGTTGTTAAGCTAAAGGTATCCTGAATTTCGGTTTGAAGGAAGTGGATGCCGGTAAAGTTACTGCAAGTACCTAAGGCTAAACATCTGTATGCTTTAAGTTAATGAACGCAGAGCCAGTGCATCGTAGGGCACGTTCCTGACGTGCGTGACCTGCGACGCAAATATTTTATTATAAACGTTGCTTACCATGTAACGAAGTGGATCATAATAATGTTTGTTCATCAGTAGGTATTATAGTATTAGTATCAATTTGTATGTATTATTTGTTTAGATAAGCGAAGCACACACGATGTAATATGACTCGACCTTGTCGGCATTGTGCACCGGAGGCAGCGCCCCAGATGAATTATTTAGGAATATACTCGGTAACTCGTCAAGGCGTACGCCATGTTTACATTACGAAGCATTCTTGTCCAGTGTAGCACTGCCCTTAGAATTTGGTAGTGGTATGTGTTTGCAAGTCATAATAGCTGGACCACTGACTATAAAGTCCTATACCCATAGGTACGCATATATTTATTTTACAGTATACTTATTCAGAATCCTACCTTATTTAACACAATTATTTTACGTTTGTAGTTTCTGTATTCAATAAGATTTTCTTACCAAGTGAGAATTAAACCTACACTCATTAGTGCATCAGCCAATAAAGCCGACGGATTTTACTACTGCGGCGAAACCGCGGCTGCCCTTATAAATAAACACACAGTAAAGTTAAGTCAAAATTCATATATTATTGTTTGTTTCTTTTTAAACACCTTATGTTGAGCTACAGACCCTTTTTTTTGTGGTTGGGAAATCATCAAATAACTTCTCCCACTCTGGGCAGAGCGGGAGGGCGTGTCAGACTCTTACTGACTAAAACCCACCCGTGTTCCTTCAGTTGCCTGTGCTAGGGGCCACGGTATCCCTCTCGGACTTTCCCGCAACCCTGGCAGGAGCTACAGACCCTAAAAGCTGTTATACAACCTCCTAATTAAAAATTTGTTAAATTACTTTTATTATTATTATCATGCAATGTGTCGAACTGCTAGAGGGTGGAGACCTGGTGACCTGAAACACAGGCCCTTAAAGCCTAGCTTAGGCACCAGTCTCCCACAATATTAAACTGTTGTCAGACTCTGATACCATGTAATATAATTATGTATTTTGTAATATTGTGGTGAGAAAATAAATCTTACCTTATCTTAATGTTAATTCTAGAAAAATTGATGGTTAACTGAAGGTTATAGGTACTGGTTGTGACTCTAAATTACCCAGAATTGTGATACTGTTTTCTTATCTTTAAAGTAATTACCGCCTTAAACATGTTCACTTAACCACACAATAGTTTTAAAAGGCCTTAATCTAAAGCACCAATTAATTGTTCCCATAAATTAGTATGTCCGTATGCCTCACGAGCATGCCTTGTTCACACGACCCGAATGAATCGTTCACGAATATATTAAGTAGGCTTACATTGCGAGGCATTCTTGGCAAGTGTAGCACTGGCCTTAGCTTGTTCATTATGGTTTGGTTTAGTGTTAGCACTAGCTTGTATTGTGAACAGTGTACGACCGAGTTTACCCCTTAGTTCCAAGTGGACATTGTAGAGTGCGCAAGGGTCTTGACGGCATTCTGGCACCGACTAATTAAGTATTGGTCTACCGGGGGGTAATGTGGGAAACCACGGTAAAAATAAAAGTAAATGAACTATAATGTCCAATGGCGATAACGATGATGGACAAGGCAAAAGTGTATCGGACTGACATAAGCTACCGGAAAGCTTGTGTCAATTCTGTTGAAAGTCGTGGTAGAAATATGTAACGGTTTGAAAGCGATGGTCACTTGTCTGGGCCCTCAGATAACTCATATTAACTAAGCATGTTATTAATTGTAATTTTTTATTGTTTATATTTCCTGTACCGAAAAAAATATATTGGAACGAAGTTCCTTATCGCGCGTTGTGAAAGGGGGCTAGACGGAAAAAATTCTTACGAAAAATTGTCACGACACTTTTTGCTATAGTAAGCTATTGTAAGCTGTGCGGCGTGCGCATGTTTTTCTGTCTGTCTCTCTCTCTCTCTCTCTCTCTTATAGAATGCAAGCCAGATATTTTCATTATATAATATATATATATATATTTGAGCCTACTGATTAAGTTTATATTACATTATATTTGTTAATAATAAAAAAAATATTATTATAACTTAAAAAAAATAAAATTTTATTACAATTCCTTCACTAATTAATCGAAAGGAACTTCGTTCCATCCGGGTGTCCCTTGACACCTCTCAAGTTTTTTCTTTCTTTCTTTCTTATTTTATGCAGTTCTAGATACAACTCATGAATACTACATAAATTACTAATTACGCAGACCGAATCTTGAATCTAAATACAGCGTAAACATTCATGACTTTGATTATTACTTATTGTTCAACATGTCAAACTCAAATACAGACATAAAACCAATATTTATAACCAACCTCCTTGCAGCAAATGAGGTCATGATGCGTGCCCTCTGACATATGTGCGTAGTCACTCACAGGCCGCATAAGCAATGAAGAGGTGAGCTCGGTTCAAAGAGGTCAGGTTAAAAATGGGCATGAACTCCTCCCATGGGACGACTTATAGGTGAAATTAAGAAGGGAAGAGTCATTTATTTGGACACCACAAGTTACGGCAAGTCGTGAGGAAACTTGGACATTTGGACACTGGAAGTGAAAACGCTAACTTGCGTTGGTTGTGGTGATCAACGCTTCTACATTTACGAAAGGAATGTGATACTTACAAGCTGGTTTATTAAATACTTGTAATGTGGTTTTATAACTTTCCTCGACAATTGGAGTTTTCACTTACCCTTTAAAAATTTTACATCTAAAATAAAACTTACATAGGTGAGTAAACTTAATAGTCATTGCTTTAGTTATAAATATTAAAAACTAGATTGAACATCTGCAAAAAAATTATTTTTTACCATATTTTTTATTAATACCACCCCCCGTTATACATGTCCAACCAAAATATAAAGCAAAAGAAACTTTAAAATTATGTAGAAAACTCTTATCTTCGTTATTCTTTACATCGTGAAGTCCCATTACATCGATACAGGCGCCAGGAAACTTCCCGGTTCATACATTTATTCATGGCCGCAATAAACAGCGGAATATTAACGAGGTACTTACAACTAACACTGAAGAACATGTAAGAATGTTGTGGTAAATAATACAAACTAACACAAACAAAATGTACTTACTGTATTGTTTTCTTAGAGGGCTTACATAGGTAGAAACAAAAGAACGTGCTACCACGAGACACGATTAATGTGTCTGTTTTCACTATTACCAGACGGCACCTTAATAAATACCTAAATAAAAGCACGATGTTGGCATATTTGGCATTTATTAGAAAAAATTCTGTATAATATATCGAAACTAATGTCACACATTAATAAAGGATGAATGATTTTCCTTTTAACATTATATTATTAAGAATCTTTTAACATTATACTTAAAGCTGTTTAACATTATATTTAAAACTGTTTGACATTATATTGAAAACTGTTTGAACATCAAACATTTCAACTTTCGGCGCTGTGATGATGCGAAATGAGTGTTGAAAATCCAATTGCGCGCTTTTATTTAGGCATTCATTTAAGTGTCGCTTATGTATCTGAAACCTGATTATGAAACAGTGAAAACTGTCATTAGGCTGCCTTTCTACCAGAGACGTGCTAGCCTGCGTAGCGCGTGTATGATATCACCCAGTAAAATCGCTTAATTTTTATAGCGTAGCTTGGCTTAGCTCTGGTGGAAAAGGTAGCGTTAAACTCAAACAGTGTTATTACAAAAAGCGGTTTAACTGAAAACCCCGGTTTAAAGCTCTATAAACTACGGTTTAAACCAAAATGATATTACAAAACGTGGTTTTTCGAAAAACCGTGGACCATATCATGGTCTAACGCTAAACCTCGGCGGCCCCCAGTTTAAACGATCAAACTATGGTCTAAATCGTATCAGTCAAAGTTTCTCTTGTATTTTATAGCATCTTTTTCATTGTGTTGTGTTGTTTTTACCCGAAAATGGATCTTAACATGGTCGATTTAATTGATATTGAGGATATTGAAGCCGCTGAGTTGTTGGGAACGTGACTAAGAGAGTGATGGGTATGAATGTTGATGGATGGAGAGGAAGAGGACGGCCAAAGAAAAGATGGATAGACTGTGTGAGAAATGATATGAGTGAAAAGGGAGTAGATGATGCCTTGACGTCTAACAGGGGAGAATGGAAGAAGAAAACGTGTTGCGCCGACCCCAAGTAAAATGAGATAAGGGCAGGAAGATGAAGATGATGATGAGTTGTTGGGAACGCCACGCCGACACAACGTAAATCGTGTTCGTATCAATCAAATAAATTAAAATTAAATTTGAATCAATTAAACACTGATTTCCAGTTAATCGAAGTAATTTATGTTTATTTACTTTTTCCTCGGTACCTACTCCAATTCTCAGATCGTTTTTTCTTTTGTTGGTCCATCACAATATGATATTAAAATTACCTACTATAGAAGGTAATACTATACAAAGAGGCAATTGTTCTATTAGAAACTTCGATAACTTAAAAATTCCAAAGCTAAATGAACTTTGTTCAACTTGCGATGGTTTTGTTTAATGTTATGGTTTCATATAATGCGCGAAAATTTTACGTTTCGTTACACGTACCTAGATGTATTATTAGTACTTAATACGACATTAAGTCATGTCCTTAAACCTAAACAAAACTGCAATCGACGAAATAACTAATATTCCATGCAAATTAACACTCTCAATATTTTTAACACTCCTAAACATCATAATAATCATTAGCGTATTAACAAAAAGTTTTCATTTCTGAGCATACGGAACGTTGCAATAGAATGATAACATGGTGAACGAATAATATTTGTATTACTCTGTGGTTGTTACAAAGACAATGGTTCAAATGACGGCACTAAGAAGACCACGGTTTTTTGAAGTTTTGTAATACGGACAAATTTAGACCATGGTTCTGCTGATAAGCCTGGACTTCGTAGCACAGGTTTAAATCAAGGTTTATTTAGTTTTTTGTAATAAGACTGAAAGCATATACCTATTTCGATTAAAATAATTACAGGGACTTTTGAATTTTCAAGGAGTTGGTCAGTCAGAAAGATGAAGTTAGTTGCCCATTCTGAAACATATGTAGTAGGTTCCTTCAACGACACGAGCCCTCTTTTAAATCAAAATACTGGTACAAAATATGTTACATTACATCAAGCATGTTGAAAGTATATATGGTTACTTAGGTTGTGTAGACCTGAGTCATAATTATCTATCTTTAAATAGACTATCGTTCTATGAAAATAATTATTGTGCCAAAACTCGCTACTTTAGGTACTTTGCAAAAAATCAAAAACGAAATAATGATATTGTTTATTTTGTAAAAAGTTCTTGTGAAACTCGGTTACATATCACTTTATAAAAGTTGGAGCCGGCGTTTCCCACGAGTTACAAACAAATTCAGGGGTCAAGGTCTCTTCGCAAGTTCTGTACTTTATCGCATAAATAAAATAATATGTAACGATAATAATGTAGGACAAAGTTTGGAGTGTGGCAGAATAGTTTATATTTAGTTTTCACGACAGATGGCATGTTATACAACGGTATGCCCTTCGTTGCTCAACCCTTGGAGAAGATGAATGACCCGGTGCTCATTACTGCCACCAGGTAGAAAGAAACTAAATAAGGTTCACAACTACATAAATTTAATATTATCTGCAGCTAGTTTAGCAGGGTTAACCACACTCTGCTAAAATGTTTATTTACGAACTCATCCTAAAGACTTTATTCGGTTCAGTACAAACTTTAAATGCCCGGCGGCGGACTTTACCCAAAACATAAAGGTTACCTATAATCTTAATTCCTTTATTAGGTAGCCTCCTTTTTATTTATCGTAATCTGTTATCTGATCAAGCGTGAAGCCACTTGATTAGGTAACCTAACTTGATATTTTAATATATTTTCTTTGTAGGTACGGTTAACAAATAAATTTCATAGGTACGACCCGAATTTTCAAGCCACTAAGGTGAGCTGAACACTTTTTTTTATGTGGACCGTAATAATAAATCACTGCTACATATGTATTGCCAGTTTATTTTAATGTATTATTAAAAGAATTAGTATTGCCATTAAACGTGGCAATGCTGTCAGTCTCCTATGCACATTTCCGGATGACAGCGATGCGGACGATTACTTCGACGCCCAAGTGTGCTTAATTTAGTACCTAGTGTAAATAGTTAGTTGTGTTATTTATTGTTTGTAAGCATTTTAATGTATATGAAATAAATTGTGGCCCTTAACCGTATATATTTTCAAAACAAATACCGTCATCCTGACTGCACTATGCTTACTCAAGGTTGGCACTAGCGAATTATTGAACGGTTGCGTCGCGTCGGCTGGCGGCAAGCCAAGCGCTTGACACGACGCGACCGACGAGTTCGACACGACACCCTTCTTTGTAGCCGCCGTGACTGGTTCCGACGTCGTTTGTTTTTTAGGCTATCGTTATATCGTGCATCGCCACTTTTCGCTGCCAGGCTGGCCATGTCAAGGGTTTCGGCTGAAACTATACGGTTTTGTAGGTGCTTTGGTAGATTGAAAGTTTTTTTTGGGTTTGTGTGCATGTTTAGAACGATTTCCATGGCAAAAGAGAGCTGTATTGCGGTTATCCTTTTCAATGATTGGGGATCCGAATGATTGCTAGTGCGTAATTTTTATTCTTGCAAAATGTATGCTTATTTCTACTTAGTTTATTAGTATAAACTAAGTAGAAATAAGCATACATTTTAATTGAGCATACTTCAATAGAATAGTTTCTATTGAAGTATGCTCAATTTGTTAAAGTGATCATGTAAAAATATGACAGTCCGGGCGAGTATTCGATTTCTAAGATACGTTTTACGTTATATATTTTTTTTTTGACAACAACGATCCACTGGTTAGTACACTCACAAACTTATCAACTAAGTGTTAGTATTTATTAACTAAGTACATGCAACTATTATTATTTTTCATCCCTGCCACACGAGCTATTAAGGATGCGGTATTTTTCCTCATAATGGCATAAAAATCGTCAGTTCGTGCTGCAGCAAACATGCTTGACGCGCTGCAGAATCTGGGCAACCTCAACAGCACACTGAAGCCATTATTATACTGCACACGCAGAGCATCTAGAGCCTTTCGCGTATAGCTGACCCACAAACTGCTCGTGTAGAACCTTTGACTTCGTTGCTACAACGAGCGAATCTCTGAGCCAGCATGTTGCATCTGGCTGCTAGTGCTCTGCGCTCGCGATCCATATCTACCTGATCTTTGAGGTCCTCGGTGACATAATGTCCTAAGTATTTAAATTGGGCGACCCTTTTAAGGGTTCGTCCATTGAAGGATATTAAGGGCTCGTAAATTAAATGTTTCCCGGAAGCAGCAAAGATCAGGTACTCACTTTTAGTCACATTGTATACCAGGCCGTGGGCTGCTGCATACCTTTCACAGACGCTCAGCATGTCCATGAGCCCGCCGTAGGACCTAGCAGCACCATGTCATCAGCGTAGCTTAAATTATTGAAGCTAACACCACTTATTTTGCATCCAACTGGTCTGCTGCTGAGTTCAACGATCGACGAGTTATGTTGTTAGTTTAAATTTTTCTGATTTGGTCATTTTAACGATATAGCATAGGTTATTAGTTTAAGTTCTTAACTGTCGCATTAGGGTAAACCCTGTAATGATAGTTTAAGCTGTTATAAATAAATAAATAACATAACATAACACCAACATTGTACACTTAGTTCGTAATAAACGTTTTGACGTTGACTTTGTTTGTAACCCGACGTGTTCTTTCATTGGTTTTGTGTTCGTGAAAATTCATCGTAAAAACACGTAACACGAAACAAAATTGACCCTTCCATGACCAATCAAACAACTGATAGAATTTCAACTCGTTTAGGAGCGTAACAACCTCAAATTGTGCAAATTAAACACCTTTACAAGAGCGTGCAATCAAATATGTAACGCGCCACAGTCACCGATGTAATCACCGTTCCTTTGAACGTGCGATGCGATCGACTTGATAATGTCGAGCGTGCAAATGCTGAATATGGATGCCGTGTCACCATACTGATCTTAGGGGATACGGTTTTAAGGGGTACATGTAGTGGTTGGTTATAAGTAAAACATACGTTTCTTGTATGGGGACGCCCTTTATTTTTTTATATATTTTTTTTATAGCGGCTATAGAAATACATACTCTGTGAAAATGTCAACTATCTACCTATTACGGTTCATGAGATACAGCCCGCTGACAGACAGATTATTAATAGGGTTCCGTTGGCACCATTTGGGTACGAAACCCTAAAAAAAAGAATACTTTGACACAAATAATATGACCCTCTTATGGAACGTTCCACGCTTGGCTTATAGACCGAGGCTAATAAGGCTTATAGACTGAGTTCCGACGTACGAAGGTTTTCGATATCGGAAATCAAATGAAGTTGGGCAGGACACCTGGGAAGGCGCAGTGATGACAGGTAGATTACGGCAGTGTGGCCGAGTGACGCCCAAAGACTGGAAGACGAAGTGTCAGTCGTCCGGCGGCGAGATGGGTGGACGACAGTATTGCTATAGCGGGTAGAACCTGGATGAGGCTGGTACAGGAATTAGGAGATTGGCACATGGGAATTGGGAGATTGGCACATGAAGTGAGAGGCCTTTGCTCAGGAGTGGGTGAAGTCGGGCTTTGAATGGTGATGATGATCAACGTCTATTAAGTACTAGGCTAGGAAGCTATAGCATAGATAGCCCTTTATTCGTGTAAATAATTTAAGCTATATTTAATAACCGGAATGTATATAAATAACCCATAAGTAATGTAAGTATATGGATTGAAATCTATCTAAAAATGAAACAGTTGTACAAAGTTAAACGCATACATTTATACTTACTCTACTATAAAATTCGAATACCAACACAGTAACGTCAAAAATGCTTACCATGGAAATACGCTGGGTCTCAAAGAAAGCGGGTCGGTTATTATAAATGCGATAACTTTTAAAATATTTCACAAATCCTTTTAAAATAACAACTTAATTAAAGTTTATTTTATTACAAATATAAGAAGTAAACCCTTTTTATTTCTTTCTGAAGATTGGTATAAAAAAATCGATTTTTTAAATTTTAACAACTTTGAAACCATTTGTTTGTTTCTGTTTATAAATATGGCATTTCTTCTGCAGAAATTCATTATTCTGATCAAATTCTATTAAAAATATGCCACTAACCCCTGATGAGTGTACCAGAATTCTGACAATGCTTTGAGACGGGCGCAGTCAGCGTAATACGGTGAGAACTATTGTTGTGTTGCTATCAACCGTTTAAAGAGTGCTCCAGCGATTTAAAGAGACTGTATTCAATATTCGCAGACCAGGAACAGCTGAACAAGGTACACTGCAGTGCAGGACGATCGATATATTTACAATACAAGAATCCTAAGTACAGAGAGGTATTCAATCACGCTCAAGACGAAGGCACGTCTATCACCGAGGAGGATACTCTACTTATCATACCATCTACGAGACAATAAATAGCAATAGTAGGTACTACAATCGAAGTATTCATTAAAATTACAATTATTCTACGTGCTGGAGGGAGCAATCCGAGCACGTGTAAAGTGAGGTGGCATCTTGCTGAAGCAAACTTGAAGCCATTTAGATCTGCAAATGGTCCAAAACTCGAAAGGCAACATCGAAATTCAAGGCTGTGACTCTGGATGACATTGACTGGCCAAGAGTAATGTTTTCGGACGAGTCGAGGTTCATGCTATATACGCACGATGGGAGGCAAAGAGTGTACAGAAGGCCAGGAGAGCGCTATAACCAAGCTTGCATTAAAGAGAAAGTGCCATACGGTGGAGGCTTCACACACGTGTGGGCTAGAATTTCTTCCGAAAGCCGCACCGTGCTAGTGGTGCTATAAAATGACATTTTAACTGCAGAAAGATACGTGAATGAAATCTTAAATGAGTATGTTGCCCATTTTAGTAAACATTGGCGAGAACGCATTCTTTATGCAAGATATCGCTCGTTCCCATACGGCTCGGCTATGGTTTGACTACCTTGAAAACTATGCTATCACATATGGAGTGGCCAGCACGCAGCTTAGACTGTAACCCCATCGAGGATGCCTGGGACGAACTGGAACGACGTGTACGCCAGCGAAATTGCCCTCCAACCACACTTCGAGAACTGAAAGAAATACTGATAGAGGAATAGGAGAATATTTATCAGCATTGGCTCAGAAATGTGGTAAAAAAATGCCAAGCTGTACGTGTATTAACAGCTCGTGGTGGCAATACAAAATACTACAATGTGTAAAAATTGCATATTTGATACTGTAGGAAATTTTTCGAAATCTAGGGAAAAATGGGTTTTAAATTGTTATTCAAAATAAACTTCATAATCTTGAATTTGTATGACATTGATTTAAGCACCATAAAATTTTCTATAA
Organism: Brachylomia viminalis; assembly: GCA_937001585.2. Lineage (NCBI taxonomy): Eukaryota > Metazoa > Arthropoda > Insecta > Lepidoptera > Noctuidae > Brachylomia > Brachylomia viminalis. The sequence continues at coordinate 1,630,031 of OW443302.2, read as the reverse complement.
TACAGTTTTTATTTCATAAAGCTAGCTCCGATATTTTGGAAGTTATTGCGGTGTTTGTTACCGACCCGCTTTTTTTGCGGCCCAGTGTATTATTACGAGTACCTACCCTATTCAAAATATTGCAACGAAATATTTTATTCGAAGTTTGATTTAGCAAATTCGCTGAAAATAGTGTCGGGGGTTGTGGAAGGATCGTATGTTCCCGCGACCCCCGGCGTAGGTGTGAGATGGAACACCGGGGTGGTTTTTAGTCAGTAAGAGTCTGACAGACCCCGTCGCCCGCCCCAGGGCGGCGGACATCCATGAGGATTTTCCACCCCGGAAACAAAAAAAAAAAAAAAAAAAAAAAAAAAAAAAAAAAAAAAAAAAAAAAAAAAAAAAAAAAAAAAAAAGGTACTCGAGATGCCTTGTGCAAATATTTCGCAATCTGATAGATTGAAAAATAAACTAAATTGAAAGTTTTTGATATTCCCGATTTTATTGGAGCGTATTCAGTTTGGGTTAAAGTTCAAAATGCTCACAAGCACTCAAATTGTACAGACCGTGACGGTGTATGTGTGTGTGATACATGCTGTTACGGGCACTGTGTATAATTCAGCCATGACAAAAAAAATTGGTCAGAGGGTAAATTGTTTTTTTTTCCATTCGTCGTTTTTGTTTTGATTAGGATAGCCTGGAAAATTCAACAATTGTTATTTATATTGGCACTGAATGTCTAGCATAGCGTTCGTTTTACAGTGTGATAAAATTTTTACGCCAGGCATTAAATTCCTAAAGTAGGCATTTACGCTACGCATTAAGTTTATTTAATGAGTCTCGAATTTCAACGTTGAATCTGTGATACATTTATTTACTGATTTTCAGGGCGGTATTTTTTCACGGTTCAAATATAATATCACTGTCCAGTGTACCAATCTACTGTAGTTCGGTAATCAATTACAGTATCTTACAACTCTTCGATTTCTAACTTTAGGTGAAATTGCAACATCACAATCCTCTAACTAGTACTTCATCGAGTATAATTGGACGGTAACGGATCGACGTTCCATCGCTCATTGCACATTCCATCGCTACTCGAATACTGACGAACGATGCGACGCACATTTGACTGCTGATATCCTGTCAACGATAGGTCCTAGCGAAGATTGTGACAATCAAAATGTACTAGATTTTGAATGTAGTTATTGCTAAAGTGCTATCTCTAATGTAATACCCTTAATATCTAGTACTACCCCTAATAATAGGAGTTATTGGGAATTTTTTTCTTGAGCTGCTCTCGTATACTAAGGGAAAGTATGTACAAAGATTTGATCAAAATAAAAATTCATTTATTCAAACTTGAGAATCAGCACTTCTTGAACGTCCTAATTACATAAGACAATCCCCTAAAACGCTCGCCCGTCACCACTTCCTAGTGCATTAGCAGGGAAGAAAAATGGGCGCAACAAACTCCCCAGCAGCAAAGCTGTCTGTTCAGTTACAAAAACTGGATTATATACAATAGTAACTAATTAACATTACGAAACACAAAACCAAAAATTAAATTATTTTCCATATGTCAGCTAGCACACGCCAAATACCTACCAACAAGAACATTGAAAGCAAGCAGAAATAAATAATAAAAACGTAAACAGAACTTAATATCTAAATAAAAGCCTGCAGGCGTAAAGAGCGTGCCCGCTTAAATATTTAATGCTGCATTAAGTTCATATAGCTGTAACTTGAAGTCACAAATGATAAACTGGGACCTTCGAAGTAAATTAAATCAACAGTTAATTATTAATAACAATAGCAAAACCATGGTCAGCAAGACAACCTGTCACCACAAACAGCACCCGTTCACGAGCATAACGCAAAGATCAGCTATTCCCTCGCCATATTTGAAGGAAGGAGGCAACCCGACCCCCGACACTACCGTAAACAGTGACATCTAAGGGACCATGATGAAGCCCGAGACTTGCAGTGTAGTATTTTGTGCTTATCTACTTTTCTTCTCCAGTTAATAAAAATCTTAAATTAATTCACTGGCAGACAACGCACATCTTAAACTAAAGGGAAGAAGAAGAATACAATTTTGCACAAGAGTTCTTCACATGAGAAAGGTTAGCTCTAAGGATGTATTTTTGAAAACTCATCCCCTAAAGGGGTTAAATGGGGCATGAATGTTTGTAATTTTTTTCCGATTGGAAATCCCAACGGGCACACGGCTTGTATTCAAATAATACTAGAGCTAGACCTTTGAGTACCTAAAGGTCAAGACTAAGTTAAGATATCACACTCAGTCTTTCGTAAGCAAAATTAGCAAGGATGAGGATGATTTTTTGATTTTGCAGGACGTAGTGTGGGACGCCCGCCGGCCAAGTTTGCAAAAGGCGGCTGGCAGAGACCGGATGAGAAGATTCGAAGATCGGGCCCAGTGGCGTTCACTAGGAGAGGCCTACTTCCAGCAGTGGATTAATATAGGCTGATGATGATGATGACTCATTCTTTAAGTTTTAATTCTGTGTTTATTATCAAAAGAAGTCGGGAACACCGAACTCGACTAGACTGAAAATTACTAGTCAAAGTTCAGAGTAACATGAATGACATGATAACCTACTTTCAGAAAAAGATCATTCAACAGTAGTAAGTTTCTTGCTCACAAAGAACACGAAACAAATGCCAATGAGAGCAAATCCTAAAAAAAACATTATAATTACTGATTACGAAACCACGAGATCTAGCACGAAAGCTTTTGTCAAAATGTTATGATAGAAGCTTAGTTTAACTCATACAGCTACATTTTGAACACAATGCAATACTTTCGGAGAATCAGAAACTTCACAAGGAAATAGAACTTCAGAATGGACTGAGCACAAACTTGTTGCTTGTGCTTTTGAAAGCTTGTAACGATGGCGGAAAATGGTGAAAAGAATTCGCGGTTTTTACCATGTACGTTTGTATAGCATGCGTTCTACCGCATGCTGATCAAGCTATCAGAAGTGGCAGGGATAGCACCCTGAAATACTAGTTTTGGTTGTTTTATTAAAATATACTGATACTTGTATCATTTTAAACTCAATGAAATATCATATTATATTAATAATAACCCGTAACACAGGTTTTCAATACCTTCTCCGGGCTCCAGTCTCTCACAGTTTTTTTTTATATTCTATTTTTATACTAGATATAAGCACTTTCTGTACCTACCTGCAACATTTGTGATGAGAAAATAAATAAAATAAATAAATAATCAACCTATAATGTTCCCACTGTGCCTCTTCTGTGAGAGAGAGTGAGCCGTAATCAACCACGCGGGCCCAGTGCAGGTTAGTGAATGTCACATATCATCGAATTTTTGGTTCTAGGACATGCTGGTTTCCTGACATAGGTACATAGACCTTGTTTGTTCATTATCTCATGGGTACCTATGCGCTGACCAATATGTTAATAGGACCGTAGCAATTTCCTTTGAACTTACTTTTGTTTGACAATGACACCTAATTCGTGGCAGAGCTATATTGAAGTATACTTCCCGTTGATCGCCGACTATTGCAATTCAAATGTCTTTGTGTTATATATAGACGAGGTAACTGTTATTCTGTGTTGACTGTCCCGTTGGTCTCGTGGTTGCAAGTGCGACTGCTGAGCGTGGGGACCTGGGTTCTATACCTAGATAGGGCAGTGCTGTTGGGTTTTTCCAGTAGGAATTTCTTAGTAACAGCTCGGAGTTTTGAATTTGGCGGTGTGATACCTCCTAGCCTTTCTTGATCGTTGAAATTTATTCAAAAGGCAAGGTGTACAGTACGTTGAGCACGCCACAATTGCGGCGATAAGTCCCTTCTTTGAGGAGTGGCTAGAGAGGCGCCACGGTGTCCTCACCTTCCGCCTGACGCAGGTCCTCACCGGACACGGTTGTTTCAAGAGGTTCTTGTTCCGGATAGGGCGGGAGGAAATGCCCGGGTGTCACCATTGTGTGTATCGCCCGAAAGACACGGTGGAGCATATGGTGGAGGTCTGCCCGGCTTGGGCGGAACACCGCCGTGTTCTCGTGCAGGCGATTGGCGGTGGCGATCTCTCGCGTCCGGCCCTGGTCCAGGCCATGGTATGGAGCGAGAGGGCTTGGGAAGCCGTCACCTCTATCTGCGAAGCAGTAATGCTCGCGAAGTAGGAGGCGGAACGCGGGAGGGAGAGGCAAATTCACGCCCTCACGCCCCTAGCCGCAGCAGGAGACCCTGGGCGTCGGGAATCGCAAGCTGAATGGGCAGATCGCCGTTCGATAAGGACCAAGCCCGGGTCAATGGCGCGTTGTGTTCCACGCGCGCCTCAAAGAGATGTCAGCATCAATGACGGGGCCCGCTAGGGCCGACGCCTGCCAGGGTTGCGGGAATTTCCGAGAGGGATACCGTGGCCCCTGGCACAGGCAACTGAAGGAACATGGGTGGGTTTTAGTCAGTAAGAGTCTGACACGTCCTCCCGCTCTGCCTAGAGCGGGAGAAGTAATTTGATGATTTCCCACCCTCAAAAAAAAAGGTGTACAGTACGTAAACGTTACTTATCATGCCTCTTTCACCTGTAGAATGTCCAAGAGTCATGGCTTTTCTGGAACTAGGCATCAGTATGCGTCGTACTGCGTATTTTTTGCGTCATGTTTACCGCAAATAAACGCATTTTCTTTCTTTCTTTGTTACTGCAAGAATGGTGGGTTCAACATTAAGAACAGTCTAGTGAGTGTGAGTGGTAGTAATGTAGTCATTAAGAAAGGTGAAGCGAAGGTACGAAGAAACTGGAAACCATCTAAAGAGATCTTGTAATGGCAGACCCAGGTGCACTAGTACCCGAGAAGACCGCTATATGGTCTCTACTGTGATGTGAAATCGCCACCTCAATGCAGTTGAAGTCCAGCAACAGCTTATTCGGGCCCAAAGAGACTTTATAAGGTGTATCTATTCCTACACGAAATATTTTAAGAGATACACCTGTAGCTGGTACAGAAACCATTAACACGAACGAAAAAAATTGTATATCAATGTTGTTTATTTAAATAAAATATAAATATGAGACCACATCCACACAAGGTCTTCGGGTCCCGAACTAGGCAGAGCCTATACTACGGTAACCTGATGACTAATATACATACTTATATACATATACACACCCAGACACAGGTCAAACAGATATATTCATGCACACAAATGTTTGACTTGTCCGGGGATCGAACCCGGGACCAGCGGCTCAGAAGGCAGCGTCACTACCAACTGCACCAACCGGTCAGGTCAGGTTATTTTACGTAACTATTATAATTTTAAAACTGCTTGAGACATTTTGCATAAAACCTTTATTCCTAATTCTATGAATGACCATCCCAACGCGGTGAGGGAAGAGGCTTGCCGCCGCGCCGCCGCGCACCGCATCGAGGCGTCTCGCTCTCGTCTATCCTGTGTCGAGCAGCGTGTTGGTGAGGATGTGTTCGGATGCATGTCTGCGCGACCGCGTAAGCATGGTAGGTATTTCGTGTGCTGCCGGACGCAAACAAGGAATTTCACAGATCTCATAGGGACAATTTCCGTATTTTCAAGCACGTTTGCATTCTGTTCTCAGTCTCAATTTGTCAAAAATAAAATTAATTTAACTACTTTTTTTAAATATTTTCATTACGGCAATTGATATATATGTCGCCGTATGAGCGTCTACCTGTTAAGATTATTACATAATCTTATTCGTAACTAACTAATTATTCCAATTTATCACAATCTTGCTAATTACGCCCTCGAATCAGTGCCATCTATTGGCTTCTTTGTACAACGGATTGCGCGCGAAGTGTAGTTTGCGTTATCGCGAAATGTAGCCGTAACATGAGAATATTGACACACTGAAAAATACAATTCCAAATTGATGTGGAAACAAAATGACACAAAACGAACGCAGAATCATAAATTCTTTGTTAGCGCAAATAATTTATTATCGGATATCAGAAACTATTTTTACCCTAAAAACAAAGCTCCTTTCCTCAAAGGATATAAAACGAAAAAAAAAATCTAGAAGCATAAACCTACCTATAAGGAAAGAAAACCTCAATCGAAGTAAGGACGTAGTTGGAACATTCAAATACATAAATCTTTGGGGCGACGTTAAGTTTTTTATGCCCGACCCGATAAGTAGCCCGCTCCCTCGGGCATACTTACACATTCAGAATATCTTACAGAGCGCGCACTTGCAACTAGTCGGACGACAGTTTGTCTGCGACGTAAAATATGAGATAATATTTTACCATAGGACCATTTATTTATGTTGTTATGATGTATGGTGCCCTGGTAGGAACAAGCATGCATGGAATCGTTTTAGGACGTTCATCGTAGTTTTACACAACCGTTTGTTGGTCAACCTATTACGAAATTAATTATTAAGTATACCAGTGTTTCGTTTATTTTTAATCCTATTAATTCGTTAAAGGCAGCACCAACGAAAAGTTTTGCACTAATTAAAGTCGTTAGTGTGTGCACTGCCCACCACTGCAGATTTCACCGTAGTATTTGGTTTTACGACCAAGAATAGAAGTAGTACTAGATTTTACAGCTTCAAGTTGTTAGACCAGTCATTCTCCGTTTTCAAACTTATGTAAGTTAATGTGATCTTTGTAATAAAGCTATTTTGTTAAGCCGTAAGCTGAATGTTATTGGCAATAATGCATTAAGTGTTATCGGAACCTAGCGAGCGGTAAAGAAAGGCTTTATTTCCAGTAAACCTCGAAGGCATATAAAAATTGTAAACCTTTATTATATGCTTTCTGCATACAGACCCCATAAAAATAAATTCACACGGGTACTGTAACTAAATTTTTAAAATCTCATTTTGCAAAAAATAACCTTTTAAAGCAAGTTAACACAACTCTGAGCTAGTTAAATTCTCACTCAAAAGCGTAGAGCGACGCAAAATAAGAGTAAAAGCATAGTTATTGATTCTCTAATTTAGTTTGCGCGAACGAATGGAACGAATCTCAAATAGGGGCGACTCGGGGCGCCGGCCGGCGTCGTCGGGCGGCTGATGCTCAACCTGATTTGCACGGTTAAAACGAACCTCTCTGATTTATCTGTTGAACTGACTGTATAGGTGATAAGATACAGCGAATGGTACCAATATTTATCTATCTGGTGATAAATTATTAAAAAGTACTGTCTCGTTGGTCTTGTGTTCGCAAAACGATACTGCGGAACATGAGGTCTTAGGTTCGACTCCCGGGTTGGGTAAAGTGTTATTAGATTTAACAAACTGGAATTTTTCGGTAGCAGCCCGTAGTCTAGTCCATTTGTGCCCGGTCGATGGCAACAGGCTCGCCCCCTATTACATGGGACTTAAACATAGCTGGCGAAATGTGAGTGTACTATAGGTGCACCTTTGCCCAACCCCTGTGTGTGTTATATGCGCATTATTTAAAACATACAGTAATGAAAGGTTGGAGAAGTGGTTTACGATCCTGTTTTCTGTTGTAACAAGCCGTGTGTCCGATTTATTATTTATCCGGTTTCCCACCGGCAAAAAATGCGAACTTCTATAAAAATTTCATCTTTTTTTAACCCCTTTAGGGGGGATTCATTTCCAAAAATCCTTACTTAGTGCTCACCTTTGTTTTAAAAGGATTTCTTGTGCAACATTGCATGCTAGACCCAGCGATTGAGGCTGTTCGTTGTCTGCCAGTGAATTCAAGAATTTTATTAACTAGATTAGCTGTAAGTTCTTGTAGCGGTATCTACATCGCCACATGCGAACAACGCATCACACTGACGTCACGCAAAATCTTGCATCGTGCAAGCAGAGTAACACCGCGCAACTAGCATATATACAACGCCCCGAGATCAATCATTGGGCAGTTGGCCACCAGACATGACACCCGTCTGTTCGGAGGATCTTCCCTTTACTATGGGTATGAGTGAGCTTTACACCCTGCTCCTCGTACCTCTATACTGGTGACCCCGAACAAGAACATTGATGCAGCCTTCGAGGATCTAGTTCAGTGTAACGTCATCACCATTGCTTCCTCAAGCTTTCGAGCGGCGAATCTCAGCCAGCCAGCACCCACGGCTTCAAACGGGTATCCTGACCACCATCATGTAGCGAACGCGCATTCCTGGTCACCACCCTCAGCCTCATCAGCAATCTTGGCACAGCACACTGCACTTTCAGCCGGTCAACAAGCAGAGCCCTTCACACCTCTCCTGGTCGACGTCAGCCTCAACCTGGCGCCGTATCACATGCGACGCACTGGAGCATAACGCAGCGCCACCCCGACTCACTGGGGAATCACCGCATACAGTTCCGACTCATCGTGAACTAATGCGGCGCCCGGTTCCGACCCACTGGAACCGCAATTGGCACTGGCAAGCATCGCAAGATACACGACTCAGCCCACTATCGACCTCTGGTCTCCGGAGGGGAGTAATGTAGCGGTATCTACATCGCCACATCCGAATTACGCATCACACGGACGTCACGCAAAATTCTGCATCGCGCAAGCAGAGTTTACCGCGCAACTAGCATTTAAACATCTTCCCGACATCAAGCGTTCGGCACCCGTTTGGTCGTAGGATCCTCCCTTTACCAAGAGGTATGAGCGAACTTTACACCCTGTTCCTCGTACCTCGATATTCCAAATAAATATATTATGATAAACCTTTAACCTTTTTTTACCTTTTACCTTTTTTTTGAAAAGTTAGAGTGTTTACCTCCCTCTCACTTGAAGTCGTGGAAAGGATTTTAAAATCTTAATTATTTGGTTTGCCCTGGTCCTTCTTACAGTATACCAAGTACCCATTGTAGTACATACTTACCTCACCGAACATTCAACGTCGTAAATTCTTAAATAAGATAAGTATATTTGTAGATGTTTTCAAGATATAGTTTGAACGCCACTTAAGGACGCTGGGCTATAATATTTCAAGTGTAAAATATCAATAAAACGAAGTAGTTCGTATCAGGGCTGTGTCTGAGAGTCTTCACATTCACAACTATCTTTCACAGCTCCGACAGAATACGATATCAAATAGAATTTCAATTGATAATTTCGCTCAGTCAAGACGTCTGGAGTCTTCTCGAGGATATTTTTAAATGTCAAAGTTTCTAAAGCAATTTCTGTGAAAACTTTTAAGTGGAACGAAAGGTTCCAAAACGTGCAAGTGACGCCCCTTGAGCATTTGTTAGAATAGGCAACATTTTATAAAAGGTTTGGTATATTTGCAAAAATCGCCGTCGGCGGGAAAGGCGGCATGGCGGGACGACAGATAACTGTCGGAACATTTGTCGGTTTGTGTTGAGTTTTGCGCGTAATGTTGAGGGTAGTTAGGAACGTACTTTTTGTTGTTTGTGGTTTTATTGTAACGGGCGCGATGTGTGCTGGTGAATTTAGATGTCAGAATTAATTGTATGTCAAGCCTGCTAAATGAAAAGGTCGAAAACATTTTGTAAATTATAATAATTAGGGATTCAGAAACTCTTATTTGGTTAAGGTGTCTCAAACGGCCGACGCGGTAAATGTCGCGCCTATTGTAGTAAGGTCAAATCCACATTGCTCCTTTTTTTCTGTCGATTAAAGCAATTTAAGCGGCTGCAACGAGTGGGGCTTCATCAGATATTGTTGCCCGATCGTGTAGCCCGTTTACGAGTGTGAATCATGGCCCAGCCATAGATTGCTCAGCCATAACTTCTAATAAAATGTTTTTGTGATGGCCGAGCAATAGTTGCCAATAGTACAGCTTCACCTACCTTCTGACGTTTCATAAGTGCCCATGTAGGTTTATGCTCATGTTATATTTAGTCAATGGGTTTATGTGAAATAAAATATTTTGATTTTGACACATTGCCGTGAAAGCAAAGTATTGCGCGTTTAGAAGCACCATTAGATACAAACAATACAGGGTGGCAGGGACATCTACGTTGTGCGTCGATATCCCTGATGCCATGCTTTCAGTAGATTATTCTGAACACCACTGCGTTTAAATGTTTTGACGGTTATTAGAAAAAATATTTGCTCTGCTATGCATTTTGACCGCGTAGGTATTGGACTTTTCTATGAAACAGCATATTTTTTTATTGATAACCGACGATAAATTTCTACGCTAGGGGTCTAGAAACATTGTCTATATTCATGGTTTCAGTTTACACGTCGATGTGCCTGCCACCCTGTATATACCCTAAGTACTTCTAAAAACAAACGAATGGAAATACTGATTCCATTTATAAGTTAAGAGCGCGCCTAAAGCCAGTAAAATTTTAGTAGTATGTATAGTATAGTGCGTAGTATGCGCCAAAACTGTTATATCGTAATAAATCCAAAACTAAAAGGAATTACATAAAATGCCTAAGCACAGCCTTTACTCTTGTATAAATATAATTAATTATCAGATTTTTGTCGCAATAGGCATTACCGTATTGAGTACAAAACGGAAAAATATGAGAATTAGAGGTTACTTCGTGATTTTTTTATATCGAGGAAATGTTATTATTTCATGTTTTTGATCGAAGTGAACCCTCGAAAATATCATGTAGTTATTCATACATTTTTATTTTAAGATTTTGTCCGGAATTTTTCATGTAAAATCAAATATAAGATTGGTAATTTTGCTTTATACGCGCTCTTAAAAACGTTAGTTTAATTCTGCATGCAATTTCAAATACTTGCGTACTCTACTAGTGCTCTTTTCGTTCAAGATGGTATCGCCTTCGATAGGTAGAGCAGTTTAATAAAAAACGTAGTTATAAAAGTGGTAACGGCCGCTTGGCGTATTCGTTTTTGAGGAACAACTCAGTGAAAATTGGTATAAATCATAAAATTATGCTAGAAGAGTGTTGGTGATCGTCATTTGTTTCGTTTTATTGTCGATCAGAAGAACTTTACTAAGAAAAAATTATCTTAAATTAACCCATCAAGGTCTGCCCTTCTCATGACGTAAAGCTTATAACTTTTTATCAGGCACATTCTTATCTGGTAACAATTGCAAATTCAATGTTAATGTTTCAAACTTGAATCAAATATGTCTTCATAGCGCAGATCCGTGAGCCACCATCCCCATTAGGCTGCCCCATCTTGCTTACAGTCTCCATATCACATTACAGCCTCGGTTTTGTATTCTCTTAAAAAACCTTTATTTCCAAGTCTAGTCGTTAAGGCGAAAGCGCCAGGGTAGCCCGTGAAATAAAAATATTCGTACGTTTTTTGAAATTTGTAGGTCAGTATCAGGTTGTGTATTACTCAAACTATGATCAATCAAATTGCTTTATTGAATTTATTGCTGATTTCAGATCAATTCTAAGTAAGAGGAACATGAATTTCGCGTGCTACATTAGCGGCGCCCGAAGGCATTGTTATAGACGACCGATTCATATCGGTGACCGAATTAATCGAAGTCCGATAACTGCCAACTGTCGGGATTCGAATATTCACGACTTCACGCGACGGCGGCGGCGCCGCCTCCGATCGGATTGACTTTTATCACCCGGCACCAGTCCGGCACGTGACGTAGCTGGAAAGGGCAGTCGAAAAATGATTAATGCATGATGCCTTGGCTGGTATGTTAACCAGCCGAAAACCGAATTCGATATGGGACCGAATCCATTGAGCTATTATCACAGCAAAATACTCAAATATACTCGGTAACAAATTAACCATTTCCATTGTAAAATACACCTGTGAAGGCCGCGGATGCAACAAGCACAGGCCCGGTCGATGTCCAAATCAAAATCAAAGGTCATTTATTCAAACGAAGCCGAGAATCATCACGTTTTGAACGTCAAAATTACATAGGACAGTCCTCCAGTACGCCCGCTCTTCACCACTTTCTAGTGCTTTACCTGGGAAGAAGAAGTGCTGCAACAAACTCCTCAGCAGCACAGCTGTCTGTTCAGTTAGAAGAACTGTATTCTATACAGTAGTAAGTAATTAACATTACGAAACACAAAACATTCAATTAAATTATTTGCCCTATGTCAGTTAGCGCACGCCAATAATAATAATAATAATATAAAATCATTTATTTCAGGTAGGTTACACCCATTGCCATACACAATAAAATACATAAAACAAGATTAGTAAAATAAAATACAATTAAATTAAATTAATATCACATAAAATAAAATAAAATTAAATCAATTGTTAATCATTAAATCAATATATGGAAATAAAATAAAATCGCAAAATAAATAGAAACAAAAATAATCAAACCAAATTAAACAAACAAAATCAATATAAATTAAACGAAGTCATTAAAAATAAATAAAATACAAAATCAGCAAATAAAATCAAATCAATACCTCCTCTCCGACACTGGTACAGCAACATGTCTGCTGGAACAATGTCGGATGAAGGGGCAGTCCAGTCTTCCTGCAGTCATCGCCAGAACGATGTTGGAGCTAACCCGTACCCTACGCACCAAAGACGCGGCGCGCTTTCGCATTATCGCGTGGAAGCAATCGATGCGCGCCTCTGCGAACATACCCGAGGCGCTGCAGTATCGAGGTAGCCCCATCAACGCTCTGAACGCATTATGGTACTGGACGCGGATGGCGCTGTAAGTTCTATTAGAGTAATGAGCCCACAGACTGCATGAGTACAGCGATGTACAGTACGCTCTGAAGAGCATAATACCTACCAACAAAAACTTTGAAAACTATACTCAAGCAGAAATAAATAATCTATATTATAAATAAAAGGAGAAATTGACTGACTGACATATCAACGCACAGCCGAAACTACTGGGACTGGGAACGCAAAATGTTGCACACTGCTTCCTTTTATAATGTGGGGAGCAATAGGAAGGGGTTTTTGGAAATTCGACCTTTAAAGGGGAGAAAAGGGGGGATTTTGTTTGTATGAAAAATCTTAGGTATTCCTTGAGTTAATAAACTTGAAACTTGGCACAAATACTTATCTTAGTAAATTATAAAGTTCGTAATTTTTGTTTTTCTAAACTACCCCCTAAATGGGGATTAAGGGGTGTCAAAGTTTGTATGGAAGAATTTCAAGGCGCTGTCTGATTAACTCGAAACTCAGTATTTATACCTAAAACCAAAAATAAATAATAACGTGTATCAGGGTTTTTTCAAAAATCTACCTCTAAAGGGGCAGAAAGGGGTAGGTAATTTTACAGGGGATGATTTTACTGCGTGTCTTGATTAACTCGAAAATTGGTATAAATAACCTTTAAGTCAAATAATGTGAAAGATACAGAAAGACTTTAAAAAATTAACTCCTTTGAGGGTGAAAAGGGCGATATAGTTTGTGTGAAAGACACGCGGGCGCGGGCGCGGGCGGTATAGTTTGTGTGTGTTTGTGTGAGATTCGTTTGGTTTAGAAAACGTGGCATAATCTTATCTAGGTAAATATTAAAGATGGAAAAATACATTTTTCAATATGAAAAAACTTTTCTTCGATCTATTATTATACGGGGGTAAAATTTGTGGATTTGTATGCAAAGGGTAATCTTCGGAATAGCTGTTCGAATTACAATTTTTGTTTTAACTTATGGGAACCTACAGTATTGACGAGTGTCATATGATGTACTTAATGTTAAAACAAGAAATTTTACGGGGACGTAATCGAGGACAGAAACAAATGTAATTTAATTAGTATACATATATAGACTTTACTAAACCGTGTTCTGTTTCGACACGTTTTCCGGTTCTTATTCCTGAAATTCCCTAAAATCCATAATATTCCGGAGAATTTCTTTTACCGCAATACATTTTTTAGTTGTTCCTTTGTTTGAAATACCAAAAAAAACTAGAAAGAAATGTTTATATTACTTCGTAATATTTCTGTTCTTCAGAGAAACTGGGTAACCCCAACTAATATTATAAACGCGTAAGTAAGTTTGTTTGTTAGGTACGCTTTTACGATAAAACGACTGAACGGATTTAGATGAAATTTGGCTCGTGGGTAGACCATGACCTGAAAAAGGACAAAGGCTACTTGTCATCCTGGATCGCAGACAAAGTCGCGGGCAACAGCTAGTAAAAAATAAAAACGTAAACAGGACTTAATACATAATATAAGCCTCCATGCATAAGGTAAACAGTGAATTACTAATAACAAAACCGTAGTCAGCAAGATGACCTGTCATCGCAATCAGTGACATCTAGGGAAGCATGACGAGCTTGCTGCCGGTTGCTCAAAAGAATAATATGATCAATAATAAATGAAAATTAAATTACACTAAACTGACTAATCTAATCAGATAAAATAAACAATTATATGAACTCATGTAACTTGTCAGTAGGTAAGCTAATCTGGAGAAACAACATAAACATTGTCTTGAGTTAATCACGGCAACCAAATAGTTTTATCATTTAAGTAATCGTTGATAGAATAAATAGTATGCCTTTGAACAAACGTTGGATTTTACTTTAGCTTTAAATGCATTAAAAGGCAAATTTATCAAAGAAGAGGGAAGCTTGATAAAAAAGTTTTTGGCCTGATCCAAGACATAAATTTTGTTTATTCCAGTGACATTAACGAATCCATTTTATACATTTTATTTTTGTATTATAAAATGACATACCATAATTCAATGTAATCAATAACTTGACATGACATGATTGTAATTATTACCTATTCCTTATTATTATTTTATTCTACTATTTACTACCTACCTACTAATGCAATCTGACTAAATATGACTTTATGTGTGTTATTATTGTGTATTGTTTATTACTGTTAATTGGACATCGTAACAACTTCTAGACATGTATTTTACTTTTATTTTTGTTCCCGAAATGAATTGTATTGTGTAAACTTAATAATTTGACTTAATATATTAATTTATAAACTCAACAGCAAACCGAGATTGTGCTTTGCAGTGCCCTGACAGGGTTCATGTACAAAAACCGACAGTAATAAATTGTAAAATGTGTGATGTGCATGAGAGCAAATAAATAAATAAATAAAATATATTTTGAATATCAGTGGCTTTGCCCCACAGCAGAATGCCGTAAGACATAATGCTATGAAAATAACTAAAATAGACTAGCCGAGCTGTATCAACGTCAGTGTATTGTCTTACTTTCCTGATGGCGTAGGCGGCCAAACTGAGCCTTACCGCTAGGCTTGATATATGTGATCACCACTGAAGCTTGGCATCAACTGTTATGCCCAGAAATACTGCCGAGTCTACAGTTTCAAGCACCTCTTTATCTAAGACGATGTTGGGTCCTAGATGTTTAACATTCGGTAAGGCGAACTTTACACATTTCATTTTCTTGGCACTGAGAACTAGGTTATTTGTGATAAACCAATCCGTAACCATTGATAGTGCACTGTTTACGTTGTCAAAATCTTGTCTATTCCTGTCTACTTTAAAGATAAGAGAGGTGTCATCAGCAAACAGTACAATATCTCAGATACCCTTTAAATAGAATAATAATAATTTTTATTCATAAGTTCAGATAATAAATTACATAAAAGTTACATGATTACAAGTTTACAAATTAATATTATGAAGAAAAAATTAAACTATGCCTAAAATTAATCTGGTGTATAACTTATACCTATAAATTGGTTAAAGGCCTAATGAATACGATAGCGAGAATGGTAAGTCATTGATATACACCAAGAATAAGAATGGAGCCAGTATTGAGCCTTGAGGTACACCTAACTGAACTGGTAGCCCGGGTGATTTCACACCTTTTACATCTACAAATTGATGCTTATTATGTAAATATGAATTTATTACGTTGAGAGCTTCATTTTGAACACCGTAATGAATTAGGTTACGAAAAAGTGTGTTATGGTGCACGCAATCAAAGGCTTTGGAGAAATCACAGAAAATTCCAATACCATTTTGCGAGCTCCCCCTTGCGTTAAATACGTGTTTCAGCAGAGCAACACCCGCATCTGTAGTCGAATAACCTTTTGTAAAGCCATATTGTTCATCATGAATTAGGCTATTTAAATTAAAATGTCTTAGCAACTACTTGAGTATTAATTTTTCAAATATTTTACTAAATGCAGGTAAGATAGAAATAGGTCCAAAATTGCCAACGATTTGACTATTGCCAGATTTAAATAATGGTATGACTTTACTACTCTTCATGAGGTCAGGAAAAGTCCCTAAATCAACACATTTATTAAAAGTAACAGCCAGATTGGGGGCTGCGATATCGATTACATTACTAAAAAGTTTAATGGAGATGCCCTGTAAGCACCAATATTTTTAGACTTGAGTGTGTTAAAATACTAATTACATCACGAGGTGTTACATGTTCGAAGCTAAATAAGCGACTACATTTAGGTGCACTATTATGCAAAAGGTTTACCTTTAGATAGTTATAGGTATGTTGGCAAAAAAAAACATTGAATGCTTCAGCTACGTCAGCTGCTTTATTAACAAATTTGTTGTCGACCATAATCTGTAGTTATTTTTCCTGTTTAACCGACTTGCCCGCTTCATCGGTAATAATTTTCCAGGTGGTTTTTACTATGTTATTCAAATTTTAATTGTATCGCTTAATATAATTTAGATTTAGCAAAAACAAATCTATCAAAATAATTTTTGACATACTCTAGGAAAGGAGTATCAAACCTGTATTTTTTAAAACCATATAACTCGTATAGTCTCGCTTTTATACATACCTGGAGTAGCTCATTGGTTGAAGCCAACGGAGGTGCCATTAAAATTAATTGTTTTGGACTTGAAAGTAGATTGGTATTCTTTTTGCACAACATCAAAATGTGGCGCCGCGCTCCCCTAACTGTCGCCACATGGACCGGTCCTGGCCTACCTTCGCCCAGCAAAGGATGTCTTTCGGCTTAAATGATGATGAAGATGATCATTTGTTTTTATGAAATTTTAAAAATAAATGTATTTCGGTTTAAAGAATTTCACCTATTTCATTCAAGAATTTCTCTTCTTTTTCGTTTTTATTTTGTAATCACTTTCAGGAGCATCTCTAGTCAAGTTCCAGCAATACCTAGTCCGTTAACATTGACACATACCATCGACCCTGGTATCTCTTTTCCGTTGTCAATATGTCTTGGTGGAATCGTTCATGTTCGTCACTCACATCACCACATTGCAACCCATCGGCTGATACTTTTGTAGGAGATTGTTCACAAGCTTGTCATAATTTTCACATCTCTTATTGCCCAAAAAAACATGAACTACTAATAGATTCAAGGGATCAAACACTTCAGATACCTATAGTGCAATTTCAAGTAAAAGGCAATTTTAGTGCTACCACAGCTCCTCTTCTCTCAAGTCGGCACAAACGATACCAGAATATCAGCTTATGCATAGATTAGTCAGTCAGTATATAGTAAAACGTTCAGCCAGCTCAGGCTCAGCACAGGTTGGCAACGTACTGGATGTTGCTAATCTGAGGTAGGAAGCGCGACTGAACCTATCTTGCATTAACACTATTAAGATAATTTATCCACAAAAAGTGAATCAAACATGAACTATCCTATGCCTCTGCCTCCACTGACGTTTTGCTTTTACAAAAGTCAGTATCTACGCGCATAGCTCCGATTTTTATTCGATTCTATTCAGTTTCCCGCTCGACTTACTAATGAACTTACTAACAGTCCAATTTTGTGATCGTTTTTCAATCCCGAAATCCTATTAAGTGTAAAACGAGTAAATAAATACCAACCAACCGATGACAAAAAAATATTAATAAGGTATTGTAGCTGTACATCTAATCACATGATGAAGACAACGTGGCCCGTAAGTGCAAAATTTTAATAACTTATTAAAAGACTACGGGTACCGTCCGCGCTCCGCCGCGAAACCATAGCAGCTGCAGCGAAACCGTAATATTTCCACCATGACTTGTCAGTTATACGACAAGCGAAATAGGAGCGAAACTGCCAGTTCTCTCTTTCCCGCGTGATTTCGCCTATCTGCTCGGAAGGTGGTTACACCTTCGCGCTCAGCCCAACATTTTGTTGCAGTGCCGCGATTTTTCGCACGTATCTGTGGCAGTTGACAAGTTTATCTGCTCTAGATCCCGTGGCGCGGCGGTTTTTTACAGTTGATGCACGCGCGAAATTACGTCATCGCCGCTCTAGTGTAAACGATTGGTTTTTCTAAGTATTCAAACTCAAACTCAAAGCATTTATTTCAAATAAAACAATTACAGGCACTTTTGAATTGTCAACGGTCAGTCAAAAAGATGAAGCTAGTTGCCCATTCCAAAGCGTAGTAGGTACCTATGGAGAAGAACGGGCAAGAAACTCCATGGACACTCTTTTAAATCAAAATATTGTTACAAAAAAGTGGTTACATCATTCATGTTGTAATTATACCTGTGAGAACGATGTAGAAAGACGTGCACGTTAAAAGCGTCCGTAATAAAAAGATAAAAAAAAAACAATTTTGGAATTAAAATAAGCCGTGGCAGCTAAGAAATGACCAGTGCCTACTGACGGCGCCCGTTCACGAACATGACGTATGGATCAGCACCATTCAGCTCAACCATTTTGAATGGAACTCAATGATCCAATACACACGTCACCACCAGCGACACATTTGAGTGAGCATGACATACTCTCAGCCGCCAGGGCACATTCAAGTCAATGAAAGACGAACCCAGTAAGCTTTATAGTGGGTACCTACATAGTGCTCACATATGTGCTATGCAATAATACAATACTAAGAGATTGAATTTATACAATGCAAAGATAGGTTGTACAATTCAATTGTTTTAATTAAAGCTGATAACAGGCCGGGCACCCAAGGTACCCAGGGGGCATTGACGGTAGTTTGCTATTGGGAAGGAGAGCTTCCCGCGGGTCATTAGCAAAGCTTATTTTTTTTTTGTAAAATGGATGTTGATTTTACGGAAAAACGAATCCAAGTGGTCCGATGTAGATCTATACTGTATTTACTAAGTCGAAAGTGACGAAATTTTGCTCCGATAGCTACAATTCAAATTACTCGTATGAGGAAGATCATGTGAGTCTACTCGAATCACGACATAATGTAGTAATGTTTCTTAGTGGAATTCGTTAAGCAGTTTCCCATCATTATGTTTGTGTCAGAGGTGTGCTAAGGCTTTTTAATAATACATTTTAAGGAGTGTTAATAATAACTTTTTTTCTCTACGTTATTTTTAATCCGCCATCTGCGTAAAGCCTGAGTCGCGCGGCTTTTACATCGCCCGGACGAAATTTAATCTACCTTTTAACATGCAAATATCCGCAATATTCCTTGAAGCGGTTTAAAAAAAGACATAAATGACGCAATTTAGAGATTTTGCATTGTTCTCCTGTGGCTATGGCTGCCAGTGGTTTATCTAACGGCACGTTGTATTCACGGACTTGATCATTTAATAAGTTAAGGAGCATCATTTGATTTTTCTTTTGCGTTTTTATTTTTATACTTTTTGCTTTACCGCAAACGCGTTTGCGGGTGGACCTTTTTAACAGATATATACTTTGTTTTAGAAGTTAAGCTACCATATTTTTCTATTCATGTGTTTTCGAGTCATGCCAGAAAGTAATCGTAAATATGTCGATATGATTATTTTAAAGCTCATTGCTATTACAACGTGACAGTATTCTGCGTTTTGCAAGTTCATTTCGAATCCAATACGTTATTCTAAGCTGCTGAAGTGATGCAAGTTTGCAACTATGGAGACACTGTAGACAGTATTCATTTAAACAGACGAGTAATGAAACAAACTCGTAATAAAAAAATACTCGTACGTTTAAATTAATACTAGTACGCAAGAGGCACTCCTAGAAAACTTAGAAGTTGCTTAGAACAGACTGAATGTCAACAGAGAAAGCAAAGTTCCTTGGAATGCCACTTATTTTTTATTAAAAAATACAGCGACGCCATTTGCGAACTTCGCAAGCGAGAAAAACAGGTCGACGATCTGAAATTCCTAGAAAAAACACATTCGCGCTGTTTAGTTTAAAATTAAACTACTCTCAAAATTCTAAAGAACTTTTGCTTTGCTCACTTGAACAAGACACGCTGCTTGAATCTAAGTCTTTTCGATTTTAGGATCATGCGACGACGATATCATATACCAATGCGAAAGAGATTGGATTCTCAATGTAAGTCTTGTTTATTCGCTGTATTCTAGGAATGAAAGAATATACTATATATCGGTTTATGATCCAAGCTTACTTCAATATCGATAAGATAAGATTAGAAGTTACAATGCTTACGAACTGAAAGGAGGACATCTGAAAGACGTTGTCCTAATAGAATTTGATTATATTCTGTGAGACGTACAAATGAATAATTCACCCAGTATATCAAGCGAATGTAAAAAGGAATATGGTACAAAACCATCCAATGTCAGCCCCTTCATATCCCCTGGTGCGCAAATACTATTTTAAATAGAAAACTGATTGTTACAGCTCACAGACTCAGATCTGGACACATACCATGCAATAAATTTAATTTTATGATGAGGAAGACTGACTCGCCAAACTGTGAAGATTGTGGCGTCTGTGAGGATCTATATCATTTATTGCTGGAATGTGTCCGATTTGAATCTGGGAGAACATGTCTAGTAAATGCCTTTGAATTAAACAGACTGGATGTTGGCACATTCAACGTGATTCTTAGTCAACCCAATTCTAAGGTAGCAAAGTGTTTGTTTGATTTAATGGCATTGAAGTAAATTGTTATAATTTTAGTTTAGGTTATTGGCAATCAGATGTGGTTAAGGTACAATGGGACTGGTATGCACAATGTGTAAAAGTCCTTATAATAAATTTAAAAAAAAAAAAAAAAAAAAAAAAAAGATTAGAAGTTACAATGCTTACGAACTGAAAGGAGGACATCTGAAAGACGTTGTCCTAATAGAATTTGATTATAATATTCTGTGAGACGTACAAATGAATAATTCACCCAGTATATCAAGCGAATGTAAATTAGGACACATGGTAAACACCCCTACGTTTGATGTTTTTGTATGTCCAAAATTCTGTTAGGACAGCGCCTGAGGACATAGTATAGACCTTGTGTAGTCTTAGCCAAGGAATACGAAGCATTGCTTTGTGTAAATTGTCACAAGAAGCTTCTTTCAGATAGTCCACGTCAACCTGACATAGCTACACCGTTCCAACCGTGGTCCTAGATATTTAAGCATTAATACTTACCACTAAAGTTAAGTTACTGTTTGAAGAGCTCTGAAGCACCACTTTAACTGGGTATCAATAAATCATCTTTGCACTTCCAAGAAGTCTTGTGAGTCGAATTCGACGAACAGACGTAAAATATATTCTACAACTATTCAAACTTTTCTTCTGCGCCATTAAAATTCCAAGCCTTCTCATAGTTCGTTAGTCTTCACATAGTACAATCGAATTAAGTGTTCTTTATTCAAATGTCTCAAGTTTGAATTCTCCAAGTTTAAAGTTCTGTGTCATTGGTCGGTTGATCGACGATAGATCCCAAAGCTTAATCGAGGATCCAAACGGAATATTAATTGATACAAGGATCTTCCATATTCCTTTACGTCGCTTAATCCGGGGTTGTTAGTTGGTACTGAACTGAGGTTATTGTACTCGAGAAATTCGACAACCACTCTCTGGGGAGGTTTGGGGAATCCGTTTATTGTTTTATGTAGATACTTAGATTGAATCAGACTGAAATGTTCTTGAGGGAACGTCGCCATATTGTGCAGATAGACATATAAGGGGCATGAATAAGTGATTACATTTTTGTTTACACATACCAGCTTGTTTACTTATTACTGTGAAATAAGATACTAAGGTGTGCTTTTCGAACAGAAGCTAAAATAAAATTGTTTCTCGAAAAATAGCGCACATAAAATTAGGTACGAAACAGCATCAATAAAAACGACAAAATATAATACGCGACAGAATATACAAAGATACCGCTGCTCTTGACCCTCTACTTTATTACGCTGCCAAGATTCACAAAAGAAAACAACTACGTTAAACCAATAAATAATAGAAAAATAACAAAAACGAATCTCTCTAGCGATTACAATCAGCACGCTCGAACTGTTACATAAACAACGGGGATAAATCATACATTCATTCGTTCACGAATGGGATGGGATCGGACGTGATTCGTTCAGTCGGACAATGTATGAATTGGTGTCGCCCGCCCGTTAAACAAGTCGCCGGGGACGATTCAAATATTTTACTGTGCATCACATGACTCGTTAATATCTGAAATTGTAAACAGAGATAAGGTATGCAGGTACTATTAATAATTTTAAAAATTGGCACGATGTGGATGAAACATTAATTCAACATTATGTATGAGATGGCTTTCTGAAAATAAAGTCGTGATTTGAACTTGTCAGTGTTACTTTCATGTACCTACATATCTACGTCGGTGCATACCCAATGATGGGCACATGTGTAGACATCCCCTTACCCACGCTCCAACGAATTCCAACTCACAAAAAAGACTCTCGATTCCATATAGGCCGTCAGTCACATCCATTGTGGCAGGTGTCACATTTCACAAAAGCCTCGATTCTGAACAACGCGGAAATTAAAACACTTCGGGCCACACTGTGCGAGTTTCCCAAGTCGTTTTTAATATAATCCCAGGCGTGCCTATCAAAGTAGGTAATCCTTATACATACTTCAAACATTATCTTATCTACTCAGAAATGTACAAGGAAACGCTTACCTTGAACAATTTTGAGCGAAGACTTTTTCCTTTTGATCTCATTTTTCGTTTGGTCGTTTTGTGCTAATGTGAAGATTGGAAGTAAATGACGGTAAGAGGGCTCGGACTCTGCATAATTAAAAGGCAGGTTCATATTATTTGGGATTAGTGCTACTTTGACTAAGTTACCTACACAAAATCTAATGTCAGTAATGATTGCATAAACTCAAATAAGTTTTGGTATGTAGGTAATGAAAATGTCCACAAAGTTTGTGTACAAAATCACTGAAAGTATGAGAATATTATTTATTAATGATTACCACAAAATGACTGTAAATATCATCAAATTCAATTGCATTCCACTGGAAACAAAAAAACTGAGTGTAATAACCTCATTCCGTATTTCGTAACTAATTTCGTGGGTAATCAATACTCCACAATTTAAACCGCGGTCCCGTTCATGGCACCTAAATCACGACAATACATCGAATACATCATAATTTATGAACGACCCCAATTTATCATTAATACATAATTTGAGTTACAAATTAGATGATTTGTTTATCCGTTCTAATAATTTGACACGTCATTAATATGCTCAACGTTCAATATGAAGTAGCAGTTTACAAATTATGGGTGCCTATACCTCCATTGTGTGATGAAATCAAATATTTAATTAAATATTGATTCGTCAATCAATTCCATTCGCAGTATTGCTGTTTCATGGATTAAAGCAATGCGGATAAGACAACAACAAAGTTTCAAATATTAATAAACAAGAAAGTTTAAACTAAGAATAAGATAAAATGGCGACGCGAAGTAATACAAAAAAAAAACTGAGTATTACAATGTTTTTTTTTTTTTTTAGGTAAACCATTTCTGGACAGTTTTCAAAAACTTGCCTTCCTCTCTTCCCAGTTTATTTTTAAGCTAGGGAATAAGAACCGAAATAGTGAATTTCCCAGCTGTACGTCAATAATTTATCAAACTGTGTATCCGTTCCTCAGAAAAGAACCCAATACACAAACACACGTGCATCCTACACATCGTAGTATTTGTAATTCCATCGCAGTAGGAGTTAGGAAGTCAACTGCAAACTAAAGCAAAACGCTAAACCGCTCGCAACAACTTCGAACGTGTTTAATTACCTTTTCTAGCAACGTTAGGTGTTGAGAACTAAGCTTAACTATCCTGTGGATTCCAACTTTACATCCGAATATAGTAGGTATGTATTGCGCTGGAGTGCATTCAAAGAGACTACACACATGGGTAACAATTATGAAAGCGCGACTAGCTCTCCCTCGTTAATCTTTCCACCACGGTTTTAGATTTCCTCATTTAATGTCACCGAGAGATTAGTAATAATTGCACTTCAGTCAGAGGTGAGGATAAAACCGGCAAAGTGCGAGTCGGACTCGCACAAGAAGGGTTCCGTACCACCATACAGTATATCATAATAATTAGGTACATATTGAGACGTGCCTCGGAAAGCACGTTAAAGGTGAACGTCCACTGGTTGGTCTAGCCGTTGGTCCCGGCTGTCTTTCGTAGATCCTTGACAGTCGTTACGGGTGGTCAGAAGTCCAACATTCTGATAACCAGTCTTACCAGGGCGTATCGTGTTTTCCAGTAACTGGGTTGTGGGGTTCAGATAGGCAGACGCTCCATGTAAAATACTGGTATTCAGCTGCATCATCACTGTAATTTTTAAGTTTATTTTATTTTTGTTATTTGTTTTTTAAAGCGGCAATAGAAATACACACTCTAAGTAATAGGGTTTTGGTTTTATTGGCACCCTTTGGATAACCCTAAAAAAGGGTTTTGTATCAGTAATTAGCTGTTAGTATTGATGAGCTGGATGAGTAGTCGAAGATGAATTAAATAGCGTGTCACTGGAGAAGTTTTTGGTTGATGATGAAACTGTATCTTTTGGGGTCTATAAAGTATTTTTCTGATGCTTTTTGTTTCACATAATATTGAATGCAGTATTTTGTATTATTTATTTAGTGAACTGCCTCGCATGTCTAGTGGTCGCAAGTGATTCTGCTGAGCATGAGGTCTTAGGATCGATTCCAAGGTCGGGCAAAGTGTTATTGGATTTTTACATCAAGAATTTCTTAGTCGTAGCTCGGAGTCCGATATTGGATCCGGTAATAGCAATAAGCTCGTCACCTAAGACATGGGATTTGGACATAACTGGCAAATTGTGAGTTTATTTAGGTACACCTCTTGCTTACAGGCGTGCCGTTATGTTGGTTAAGTAAACAGCATTTTTTTTTTTCATAATAAATGTTGTTTAATTACTAATCCAGTATCTTTAATGAATCCAAGCCCACGCTGAAATATGTAATTAAATCACCTAAGTTTCAAGGATTGTTGCTGGAAACACACTTACCTGTGGAGTAGGACATATTCGTTCGTTGGCTTCAAATGAGCTAAATATTTCTTACAACGTTCGCCAACTTAACCAACCTATAGGAAATGCAGTGTGTTCGTTTTATAAGGAATTACTTTCCATCAAAAAAAAAACAGCTTCACGATTTCATTGTTTTGAGTTGAACCGCTAACAGACAGATAGTCAGCTGGACTTGGCGAAACTACAGGGATCACTTGTTTTACCACGCAACCCTAAAAGAGATACTAATAAACTTAATTTTCGAAACCAAAAGTCATGTTGGCTTTTAGAATACTCGTAATGCAACTCAAGTAGAATTCGAATATGTACAGTCAGCAACGAGAGTCGATTAATAATAGGTCTTTACCTATGACGTTGCCGTTTTACAATACTGGCCATTTGAAACGTAATTTATGTATGGCTGGCAATAAATTCTAAATTAAAATAAATTTTATATATTTTTTTTATAATAATTATGGAATCCTATTTTCAAACTCCGTCATTTGTTTATTGATTATTATGTTTATTTGTTATTGTGTTTTGTTTTCACTACATTTGTATCTTTTCCATCATTAGGGACACGATAAAAATACGAGTAATTATGGTATACGAGTTCTATCGCGGTAGCAATGCCGCACAAACGGCTCGCAACATTAATTATGTGTACGAAGTGAACACTACAAACGAACGTACGAATCGTTATTGGTTTGAACGCTTCCGGCATGGAAATTTTCATCTAAAAAACGAAACCTAGTGGTCGCCCGAAAACTAAAGTCAACAACGATGAATTAAAGGCGATAGTGGAAGCTGACGATACTCAATCTACAACGGAGTTAGCAGCAGCTTTTAAAGTTAGCATCAAAACAATATTAGTCCATTTGCGTCAAATTGGCAATGTAAAAAAATTGGTTGTCTGTAAAGTCGGTTTACGGACGATAGTTTTACGTGATAACGTCATAATAAAGAAGCATCGATGAACCACTACTACTAATATTGTACTATTCGAAATATTAGCTCTGACGTCACGCGAGAAGAGAGATAAATGTGACACAAGCTAACGCTAACGAAAGGGAAAGGGAAGGGTTAGGGCTGATCGTGCCTCTCTATCGCTTATTCCGCGCTCTCGCTTGCACGCTCAGGCTCAGACGGAACGTTACACTTTTTCTTGCATGCAGCCGGTGTTCATCGATTTATAAGACGTTATCACGTCAAAAACTTGATAAGTGGGTGCCGCACGAACTGAACGATCGCCAGCGTGACGAACGCGTTGAGGTATGTCTTGTGTTACTTAACAGACACAGAAACGAAGGGATTTTGAGCCGCATTGTCACTTGATGTCACGCGATGAAAAATGAATTATTTTTGATAATCGTAAGCGGACATCATGTTGGTAAGACCCTGGTTCAGCGCCTAGGCTATGCCCCAAACGAAAACATACTCCTAAAAAAGTCAATGGTGGTCTAGTGCCGGTATAATTCATCACAGCTTCTTACCATATGGCACCAGCCTTACTGCGGATGTGTACTGTGAGGTACTGGACACAATGATGGAGAAGCTCGCAAATCGCCAGCCTTGGTTAATCGCTCGTCCCCGCTGCTCCTACACGACTACACTCGATCTCATACGGCACAACAGACGGTCTCTAAGCAACAAGAGCTAGGGTTGGAAGTTTTACGTCATTCACCGTACTCACCAGTCCTTGCGCCGACAGACTTCTACTTTTTCCAAAATTTGGACAACTTCTTGGCAGGGAAAAAATAAAAACCCGAGAGGCAGTACAAAATGCCTTTGAGGAGTTTGTTGGCTCCCGTACACTTCTTCTAGACTTCTTCACGAAAAAAAAATATTGCCAGTGCACTAGCAGAGATACATCGATAGCATGGGTGCATACCTATTTTGTTGATAGAAATAAAAAATATTTACATAAAACTGACTTTAACTTTCTGTATACCTAATAGGTATTTTAGTTTCGCTAATCTTACTTATTGAAATATAATTAATTAAAATAGAATAAAAGTTGTAAGAATATATTAACTTTTATAACTATTATGAAACGCCAAAAAGCAGATTTTCGAATAATTTTGCATCAAATTCTGATGATGTGTGTATGCAGCAGTGTTAATCGTCTATTATTGCTGACCGTAGCTAAATTGTTTTTGTAGCTGATGCTGCCTTCACAATCGTATAACTCGTCATATTTTATGACAACCGATGCTCGAATTGCGACCTCTTTACTACTGAGGTACGCCGAACGGACAGAAATCTCCACATGATTTATTTTATGCGTCGAGCGATGCGACTTGCTACAAAACGCGCGCGCGTAATCTGTTTCTTTCCGTCACTCTGCAAGTCGCATCCCTGCAGGCGTAGCATGAGCTCCGTATTGTCGACGGAAGAGGACAAAAATGACGTTCCGTGTAGACAGTACGACGGCAGCAACGTAGAAAAAGTTAACTGCACTTTTTACGAAATTAACTCTTTTACATAATTCGACTCAGAATTCTTTGTTATGTCATAGGATTTTTTTTTCTGTTTGATTCTCATTTTTTACTGATTAATTCACGTCAACTACAACAATTTTTCTCAAAGTTTCGAAGTACCGTATTTTGGATCAAACAATTTTACAGTACCCTTAACTATTTCCTTGGTAGGTACTTATGCCCTATTAACTAAATGATGTAAAATAGGAGAAGATAGCTTGGTTCTTCTAATAATTATTACAGTTTTAGCGTTCAAAACGCTCCCTTGTAAAATCATGATTTTGTAGATAACCGTTTATTCTTTGTGGCCGTCGAGTGGAAAGTTTCCTATTGGCGATTCCAAAATCAAATTATCTTCACTACCATAAACAAATGCCAGTTGTCAGTATGATTTTGACAGTAAGGATAGAAATCGGAAATCTTTCTTCCAAAATCGTAGTCCGAAATAGTCTACATATATTATAAAAAGACCTCGACAATGATCGTTAGAAATGAAAGACAAAATGACAGATTGTAGAAGGATTTCTACGGCGGGTGCGATGGCAAAAATGAAGAAACGAAATGTCATTTTGTATAGAAAAAGCTATGTCTATTCTTCGTAGAAATAGAAAGCGTCATGCTATGCCTATTGTGACTCGTGGCACGCTCTAAACAACTTCTTCCACTGGTTTCGCGAGACGCATGTCGCTTGAGCGTGTGGCTCGTGGCCACGGGGTAACGCTTAAATGAGCATTACCTCAAGCTCACTGAGGCGTAACCCCGTGGCCACATAGCCACCCTGATGTGGAGAATATTGGTGAACAATGTGGAATGTATTAATTGATTTGCTACACGGGCTTGTAATTAGCGAGGCGTGTTCTTATGAATACAGCTGTGAACGAGTTGCCGACTGTCTAAGGAACTATTAGGATCTGTTTGCGCACTAGATAGTGGTACTTTTAGTATCGTGGGGAGAGAATAGACAGTTTTAAATATACAGGGTTATTTGTATTACGTTAGCAATCCAATAAGAAGATGTAGGGTAGGTCATTTGCAACCAAATGACCATTTATGACCCCTATGCAAATGTCAACAACTTTCCAGTAATTTGTTTATTTTTTTTAAGATATCTGGTATCTTATTGTATCTCGTTGGATAGCTGAGAATTTGTACATATATACAAAGTATTTGTTTTTTTGCAGAAATCAATCATTTTAGTCAAATAACCTACTCAAAATGATAAAATTTGTGTGTTCTGATTAAAAAAATATTAAAGATAATTATCATTTTATGGTTGATTATTATGTATTGAAGCAGAAGCAGATCATAATAATTTAAAAAAATATGCATTGTATTTTTTAAATACATTTACAATCTTGTATACTTACCGCCGAAAAAAAAAGTTAAATTACTCGGAAATGGTTGACATTTGCACAGGGGTCATAAGGGGTCATTTGGTTGCAAATGACCTACCCTACGTCCTCTAATTGGATTGCCAAGGTAATACACATACACAGTAGTTTTAACAGCAAATAATATTCCTACATTTGATTACTCAATTCTTATAAGATCAAGATAAAATAAAGTGAAGACGATCTGTCGTGAGCATTTGATTAGGTAGAGGAATACTAAACAAGACTGATGGTGTAAACTTTTCCCTTGAAAACAATATCAGCTGCCTGATTACGGTCTTACACCACATGTCAGTTCCCAACAGAAACCATAAGCGAATGAAATATTCATGAGCTCGTACCAGCGGAACCGAAAGGGAATATGCAAAGACCCGGCGCCCTTCACTCGCAGGGACGAGGGTCTTAGCATAGACTATAGGCACCTATCGGATACTGAGTATAACAGAATATAAAACTCACACCATGGCAAGTTGGGTGCAAAACAGTAGGTAGGTTTTTTTTGCACCCGACTTTGCCCCCGTGGGAGTATGAAATTATCCCACGGGATTAAAATCCTATGTCCTATGTGATAAGTATCCTATGTGATAAGTATTCTATGTAATAAGTATACTATGTAATAAGTATCCTAAGTCCTAACCCAGGTCGGGGTCTAGGAGGTGTCCCAAGTTTCACCTAAATCCATTCAACCGTTAAGGCGTGAACAGGTAATAGATAGACGGACAAACAGACATACAAACAAACATAGTTACTTTCGTTAAAAGTGGCGAGTGGTGATATTCGGTTGTAAGTACTACGTGTGGAGCACCGACGACGATGAGCTCCGCCACCACCTAGCCGACCAGCCGGTCGATTCTGTAAAAATCTCACCGTGAAGACTTGCGTGGAGTGAGCTGTCAGTGTCATCCCACTGGTGCTAGGGATTGATCAACGTTACATTTACAATCATAATCGAGATTTTACTAATATTTTTTTTTATCCAAATTCTATTGATCATTCTATATTATTAAAAGCTAGGATGTAGTTAAGTGGCTAAACATTACTATTTTCAGGGTTTTCAAATAAAATAGCAAAACATACATTCAGTTAGAAACTCAATGTTGTTTTTTTTTAGTCACTTAAGTACTAGCTTTGAAATAATATAAAATTATCAATAGAATTTGCATAAAAATATTATTAAAATCTCGATTATTATTGTAAATGTAATGTTTGGTCAATCCCTAGCATCATTGGGACGAAACTGACAGCTCACTCCACGCTCACTTCACCTAAGTTTTCACGGTGAGATGGTTACAGACACAGCAGCAGCTTATATGTTTTCACAACTATCCACGTAGGTAGGTACAGTTCAGGGTAATGCGAGAGAAAACTGGTGCTCTACTACATGAAGACAATTCACGTTTGCGTATAGGTAATGGACAATCCACCCATAGCTGGGTTAACAGAAAGAACGTAAGAAAAACAGGTTATTTTTTGACACACAAACACGTGCTCATAAAAAAGATAAGTTAACTCGAATAAAAAGTAATCTATAATCACGAGCACAGAAGTATGGAAAAAAATGTCATGTTTCACCAACCACAAATAAATTGGGATGATGATTATCAGTCACGAGCACCAAACAGAAATAGTCGGCAGCAGTTAACGCAAGCGATACGCAAGGCACGCCAGTCTCCTATCAGCTAAAACCAGACGGTGGAAGCTCTTAACAGTTTTGGATTGTGCTCCGGGAACTGGAACGTGTTGTGTGACACTGTGCTTGGTTATATCAATAGCTCGTCCCAGGAGAAAATGTGCTTACTTCCCATTACACCTTCGTGGTACTGCACGTGACCACTACATAATACCATACTCCCTAAGGTCGCTTGGGATGCCGCAAGTCCCCAATCATAATGTAGTTTTGTTCGTATCGGGACAATATGGTTCGAAACTTTATATTAGTGTGATATTAATTTATAGTTTGTGATCTTAGAATGTACAACGCATGGAATTAATATGTCGGTACTATAGGTACAACACTACAGGGTTCTTTCCGGCAAAATCGGAACTAACGGTGCCATTTCACAAACATTTCACAAGTGTGTAGCAACAACGCTAAAAGCTAAAAGATCGTTGTAGCACTCTACTTGTCTGTATACCTATGTAGAGTTGACGACAAACAACCCAACGAAGATATTTTGGGTATTTTAATACTCTCTTAATAAAGCTAAAAGTAAATATTAATAAAATTGTAAATATTTCTCGTCTTACGCGTGGCCGCGTGGGTGGCAACGCTGAAGATAATATAGAAATCCGTCATTTGATTAATTTTAGTCTAAACACTAAGCTGTGGTCTATTCTCAATCAAAGTTGGAGCAAGTATTAATTGGCCAACTCTTTGGTCTTAGAAATCGAGCGATGAATTGATGATATAAACAAAATTATTAAAAATATGGTATATTTTTGGGTACATTTTCTCCTGATACCGAGCTTACATATAAGCCATCAGGTAACGCCTCTCCATTGATCCCGACATGGTCTCCTCGTGGAACCGACCAAAAGTTCACCAACATTTAGGTATCAACAACGAGTTGTGATTCCAGTGAAAATCAAGAAATTACCGACCCATTAAAATACCGCTCCGTTTCCGTCCGAATGAGCTGATAAATGGTTTTTTTTTGAGTTACAGGGGTAATGGCAATTATGCGGATTATTTGGGATTATTTTGGGTAAGTATGTATGTATTTATTGGTATCATTTGGATAAATAAGTACCTAAAAATATTTGCTTAAAATCTCGTAAAATTTTATTCGCATCAATTTTAACCGACTTTAAAACGGAGGTGATAAATGGTATCACCGAAATCATTGTATACACCGTGTGTTCGCAAATGTGCTTAACTAAAGTAAGTTTTAAATAAAGTTGTTACATAATTTGTTTTTGGTGTGCATCATTACATCTATAAGACGACTTTAAAGTCGACTTGTACGTAGGTGGGTAAAAAATTTTGAATTATTGTTAGAACTACAAATTCAGTAAACACTTTTTTAATCACATAACAAAATCAAATCACGGAATGTTGATGTAACTCCATTTCTGGAACCTTGACGCGGAGAGGAAAAATACATGAGAAGTGACACGGCTGCGACTGTGTCACTAGCTCCCTTGTGCAAAGAATGAACTAAGTAAGTAACATCTCTTTGATATAGCTGTAACTTGCATTTGAATTGCTTATGAATAAGGTACTCTTGAAGTTAGACACGACAACGTAGCCATTTGAGATTTTATTTAATGTGGTGGATTGATGGAACTGTAACTGTTTGATGAGACTGTAACTACATCACAGGCATATTTTGAAACGTCAAAAATAAACAGCCAGCCACGCTTGTGTCCTAAACAGTGACAACTAGAAAAGCACCACGACAAACAAGCCCGAAGAAAAGAATTCCACTGTTTTGAAACACAAAATAATAAAATAATTTAGCAGGAAGTGTGAGCAAGATTGCTAAAGGGAAGAAAAGTGGAACCGACCAGTGGTAAATAAAAAAATTATTTAGATTGTTCTCTTGAAATAACCGCAAATCTCTTATTAAATATTAATCTCTTATTAAGAAAAAAAATTACCATGGGACCAAAGATGAAATCGCGAATAAAATACAGCTGTTCGCTACATTTTGCCGAGTTATACAAACAAAAGGTATGAATCAGCAAATATTTTTTTCGCTAGGATTGATTCCACGGTAAAAAAAAACATAATGATGAGAACAATGACCCCTTAAGGGGTTTCCAGTCCCCGAGCACTAGCACGGGGAAGCGATGGTACCCGGCGACGACGACACTTAACTCTGTTAAAGAGTTCTGGAACTCGGCGAGAGTTCGGCTCGGAGAGAAGTACACTCCCACTACTACTATCTCCCCGAACCGTGCTGCTACGCACCCCTGTCCCTTCGTGACACCTTCGAGGGATGGGGTGCCGGCGGCGGCCGACGAAATTATGGTCACTGAGCCGCTCAGGTCCTCAACCCAGTCATCCCTGGGCAGGACAAAATACGGCTCAGCGACCACGGCAATGTTAATCGACCACTGCGCCATGCTCTGGAGCAACAGGTCCTGAGCGCAAGCGCAGTGGTTGATGTTCGCCTGGAGGAGTCTCAATGGAGCCGTTACTCCTCCATTTCAGTCTCCTCCCGGGTGGCGGCAGTGGCGGCGGCGGCAACAGTGGCAGTGGCACTGGCCGCGGTGACGGTGGTTGTGGCTACGGTGGCGGAGGGCCTGCCTCTCCTCCTGGTTCCGGCGGGTGGAGCGCAGGACTTACTGCCCGCCCGGTGATCGGCCGGCTTGCCAGCACCCGCACATGCTGCGCAGTGCGGCGCGGCTTCGCACGAGCCGGCCTTATGTCCGGGCTGACCGCAGCGGAAGCACAGAGTGCTGCGGTCCACCTCCGAGGTGCACTGGACGCCAACGTGGTGCCCCACATGGCATCGGAAGCACCTCAGAGGTCTGGGTTCCAGCAGTTTAACCTGCGCCGAAACCCAGCCCACCAGAAGCCTTCGGCCCTCCACAATCTTTTTGGCCGCCGTCACGGGGCAGCTTACCGTTACGGTTCGCATACCCGCGGGGTCCGGACGTATGGTGCCCGCCTTCACCTGGTCGGCCAGACACCCAGGCCACCATCGGGATCCCAACTAACGGCAGGAGGGGTTCACATCGGCGTCGAGTCCACGATGAAGTACTTAGGACTCGTGCTCGATAGCCGGTGGAATTTCGTGGAGCACTTCCGACGTTTGGCCCCCAAACTGGAACGGACTGGGGCCGCCCTCAAGCGGCTCCTGCCCAACCTGAGGGGTCCAAACGCCTCCTGCCGGAGGCTTTACGCGGGGGTCGTGCGGTCCATGGCTACATATGGGGCCCCGGTGTGGGCGCGTTCACTGCGGCGGAGAGCCGCCCACTATCTGAACGCGCCCCAAAAGGTGGTAGCCGTAAGGCTGATCCGGGGCTACCGCACGATCTCGGGCGAGGCGGCAAGCCTCCTTGCCGGACTGCCGCCGTGGGATCTGGAGGCGATAGTCCTCGCGCGCCTGTATGAGTGGCGCGCGGAGGCACTACGCCGGGGGGAAACCCCGCTTCCGCGGCAAATCGCGGCGGAGCGGATGGACCTCCGGCGCGATCTCATGGCGGCATGGAAAGAGCGACTGTCGCAACCCAGCGCAGGGCACGCCACGATAGCGGCGGTAAGACCCCTCTTTGAGGAGTGGCTAGAGAGGCGTCATGGCGTCCTCACCTACCGCCTGACGCAGGTCCTCACCGGACACGGAAGCTTCGGGAGGTTCCTGCACATCATCAGGCGGGAGGAAACGCCCGGGTGTCACCACTGCGATGATCGCCCCGAGGACACGATGGAGCATACGGTGGGGGCCTGCCCTGCATGGGCGGAGCACCGCCGTGTCCTCGTAGAGGCGATCGGCAGCGGCGGCGACCTCTCACGCCCGGCCTTGGTTCAAGCCATGCTCCGGGGAGAGGGGGAGTGGGAGGCAGTCGCCTCCTTCTGCGAAGCAGTCATGCTAGCGAAGGAGGTGGCGGGACGGGAGAGGGAGAGAGTCTCCCGTCCAAGCCGCCGCGGTGGACGCTCCGGGCGTCGGGAGCCGCGTGACGACTCCCGGCCACCGTAGGCGCGGGCCTGCGGGCGGTGAGTAATGGGTAGCTCACCGTCCGATCAGGATCAGGCCCGTGCCGGACGGCGCGTACGTGTTCCACGCGCGCCTCAAAGAGATGTCAGCATCGAAGAGGGGGCCCACTAGGGCCCAAGCCTGCCGGGAAAGCGGGATCATCCATAAGGGGTACCGCTGACCCGGAACATAAAGGGCCAAGGAAGGAACACGGGTGGGTTTTAGTCAGTAAGAGTCTGACACTCCCTTCCGCTCCACCCAGAGCGGGAGGGGTCATTTGATGATTTCCCATCCTCAAAAAAAAAAAAAAAAAAGCGGTTTCCAGTTATTAAAATTACATATTGTATTCAAAATTTTATTTCAAGGTCACATTAAAACAGTTAGCGATTCAATTCAGAAACTTGAGTAACTGATTAACACCAAAACCTCTTACTGTATCAAGTCGTCGACCCAATTAACTTACAAATGTCTCGAATTACAAGATCCTACTCGATTGGAGGCTATTCGTTCTGAGTTGTTTTACGTAAACTTGAACCTTAATGATACTGACCCACATAGGACCCGTGCCTCGGTGGCAAGGTAACTAACGAACTCTGGCAGAGATTATTGAAAGTATTGATAGATTGGCAATTTTTCTTTCTTCTTTTCTTTTATATGCAAGCAACAAGGTAGGTTCTATGATTCTAAGATTATAAGCAACAAGGTAGGTCACTACCTTGTTGCTTGCCCCCACGAAACTACTGGTTTCAAGTCGTGACCACAACAGGATCAGCAATTTTTTTTTTTAATATACTAATCACCATGATTACATGTTGAAGCTTTAAAATTGCTGAAGATATTTTGTTTGTACAAGCTGTATATTAACTTGCTTCGTCTGTATTCGTTTCTCTTTAATTTTCTTCTATACAATCAAACGATATTTGCCGTATAAAACTCCTATCAAACGATATTTGCCGTATAAAACACAAAGATATACAGTGTAGCAAAAACCTTAACAATCCATAGGCAGAAGATGCCTCACGGCACTTTCCTTTTTCCTTCCGTGCATGAGAAGAGGGTGTTTTATTAATTACTCGTTCCTAACAGGCTGCTCTATATATACTCATTAGCTTCTACCCGCGACTTCATCTTTGTGAAATTTCTTGTTTCTTGTCCTCTCGCATCGCGTCACCCGCCTACGCTTTCACTTCGTTTTCGCTTAGCGTTCTTTCTGGCTTTTTTCTTTTTGCTTGGCCCCTAACGGTAATAGCGTGATGTTAATAGCCTATAGCCTTCCTCATGAATTAGGCTCTCAATGCAAAAATAATTTTTCAAAAACGTTCCTGAGATTTACATACAAACTGACAAAGAAACAAATAAATTTTACCTATTTATAATATTAGTATAGACAAGTACCCATCTATTACGTTTTATTTGTCCGTTATATACGAGCATAGAGTAGTCACAGATGTGTTGGAATCTGCGTGTGGCCGGGGAGTTAAAATGTCGCCGAGCGGGCTCTGATATAATCATTGCTATGTGGCTGCGGGCAATGTGAGGTCGGGTCACCGATGTTCGGAGTAAACTAGATGTGATATTTCGCAAGAGAGAATATTTCAGTGCTGGTGAAAAATTAACGGTGCTCGAGTTTTATACTTTAAAATAATACTCGTTTGCTTTCTCCAATTTCAAAGCAATTTTTACATCGGCAAGGAAGACCATTAAATCAGAGAAGCGTAGGAAGATTACCTACGAAGCCTTTATCAATGCTTCATACGCATTTTTAAATGCAACTATTTTCAAGCAATCTCATCTTTTACATAGGTACTTTTGCATATGGGCTGCCCATTGTCCGCACAGACCGTAAAACAATTTGTCGACCAAATCATCGCATACCATCGGCTGAGATAGTGGTCAATCGCGAGTCTATAAATAATAATTGAATCATAAACGCATTTTAGTGAAATTGAGAGGGCAATACACTATTACTACACCATTTTAGTCACAAAGCGTTTATAATAGAAGTGTTAGAATGCAAGCGCTTCCAACAGCTCTACAGCTATGTCTGTAAGACGAAATCATCCCCTGGAGAATCCTTCCGAACGTATTAAGAGCTCTTCTCCTGATAATGTTCGCTCCGGTATCGCAGGAAACTTCTCTACGGCCACCGAGCAAATGGGATGCAACAGTATTACTTTGTGCAGTTTATCGCTTGGATATAATTCTACTATTTGAAGTCTGGAATTTGCCCGATTGATGGCAAAAGATTCCCCACTGTTACATGATATGTTACTGGCGAAATATGGGAGTACCTACTTAGTTATGATAGAATAATATAAGTTGTAATATTGTAAGATTTAAACTATTTTAAGTGATTTCAGATAAATATTTGACAAGAATTTAATTGCGGCACCACATCACCAACAAGTTGATGTAATAAGTGGTTACCGTTGTGAGGCCAGCGAGACGATGAGGAAAAGCTGAATTAAGATAAATGAGATCATAATTGCGACTACTTGTTTTGCTCATAACCAGTATCAAGGATAGAATATAGACATATGAATGGTTGTAGTACTTCCCAAGATGGACTGTTCTTCTTAGTCCTAGCATATTGATCATCCTGAGGCCCATCGTCCAGGACACTACTTAAAAGTAAACTGTTACAAACTCAAATGAGTAGCCAAATGTCACAGCACTAGTATTTCAATGGCGGTCCGTACTACTTTATACCATTGAAATACTAGTGTTGTGACATTGTCGCTACTCATTGGTGATTTCAGTTTGTAACTGGGTAACGAGGGCCACACACCTAACTCTACAGTCAAACAATTTTCAGCTGTTTCAGTCAGTTTCATCAACAATAGGCCTCACAAGATCTCACCTTAAACGTAAATTTTGACTACCGTTAATTATTTTACCCTCATTTAGTACCGGGTAATTAGCAGTTTTATATTACAAAGTATGTCTCATGCCGATGCCGGCGCGAACTCCGTACAGTACGTAATGTTGTACCGCATAACTTTGTTTACTGAGTTTTAACTTTACTGTGAGTGCATTAGTTACTTACGTAAATAATGAGAGTTCTCATATACCTTACTTCGTTTTTTGTATAGGTTTCGGAGTTTTAGATGTAGGTGTACCTACATGTAGTAACTTTCGAATTATTGATGTAATTTATCATTATTTTCAGGTTGATTAAAAATATGTTATGATTTCGTCTCTCTTGGATGATTGAAATATTAAGGTGTCTTTTACACTGAATGTTATTTTATTTCTTAACTTGAAAAGCGGTTTTCCATTAGGCAGAGTAGGCAACTACATAATATACTGTTACTCTATCTGTCGCGATGTTTTCTTTCACAGTTTTGAGAGTGAGTGGTGGTGAAATTATTTACACAAAGAAAAGCGCTTGCCTGAGTTCGAACCCACGACCTACATCTCGTAAGTCGGGGCCGTTATCAATGGGCCACCACCTATTGCTTATCAATCACAATTTATAGCAACAATGGAACTCATAACATTAAGGTTACAATTGTATTGTTCTAGTTTATAGCTAAGATTCCTTCATTAATTAGCTATTAAAGTTTTGAGCAGAACATGCAGTTAACTTGAAAGTTGGGAGTAGTCGGAGGAAATTGTCTTGTAATGGGCGAATTAACCGCCCCGAACTACTTGCTGAACTTTTAAATTACTCTCTTTAGGTGCGATGCTTAATTGCTAAGTGGTGGAGTATTTACGAGTAGTACCTAGTGGTTATTATTTCTAGCCATTATCAATATCATTTCAGCCCGGAATCCCCCACTGCTGGGTACAGGCCTGCCCTTTTTTCTGCCATCTTCTAGGTTCCGTGCGTGCCTCATCCCGGTGCTTCCCGCGACTTTGACGATATCGTCAACGCGTTTACTATTTCTTGTATTTCCTTTGAAAAAAGTAATGGCCAGCGTCTGTGATTTAGAAGCGTGAATAGCGGCCCGGTGATGGCGAAGTCACTCAGTTAGGCAGGTAAAAAGTGACTCAAGGAAAAAAACAATGATGGCGTGATGTTTATGTGTATAGGTCAGGTTAAAGTAAAGAACATGGTTTAAGTTTTCTTAAAAACAATTTGCTGTTAAAGAATTTATGGCCTGATATTTATGTGAATTGTGTGTAGGTACCTAAGTCAGTTGAAAAGAATGAACATGGTCTCAGTATTCCTAAAAATACTTTATCATATAATAGGCTGAAAATAAAGGACACTACTAACCTCAGTCTCATTCTGTTATCAGCAAGCATTCATTGTTTTGGATCACCAAATCCTGAAGCAAAAAGCCGATTTTCCACGAAAACAGAAATTTCATTCCTTCAAGATTACTCTGAGGTCAAAGATGACAGATAAGGCTGGATTACGGCAGAAATTAGGGTTTTCTAGACAAAACGTTATCAGATAATGTAAGTTTTAGACGGAAATTCAGGCACTATTTTGAAAATGGTCTAACTTCTAACCCCTCCTAAGTTGAGTGTCTACGCGTTTATAATGGTTGAGTTGTAAGTTCAAGTGTAATAAAGATAAAAGAATATTGACGGGAACATTTATGGCCATTTTCACTAACGCTAGGCAACACCTAAATGGAATACCTGAACAAAAGAACACTGTTAGATTTGCAACGCTTGGCTCAGCAGCGCCGAGAGTTGAAAATTCAACGTGCACTAATATTTGAGCATTATATTTATGTGTCCACTAGTTTAGGTGAAAACTAGCACTAACCATACAGCAGTTTTACGCTTTCCGAAGTTTACCTTATAACAAGAAACATGTGCCAATTTCGCACTTCAAAATGTTGAATGGTCTTGCAGTGCGACGCTAATTATAGGCTAGAGTAATAACTATCTCTATTAACTAACTTTAATTTCAGCCATTCTTATCATAAAAAACTGCGTCTGCCACTTCATATCTATATCTACATATAATAAAACAGAGCTTGTGTGTTTGTCTGGATGTATGTTCTGGATTGGCGCAAAAACGGCTAAACGGATGTGGATGATTTTGATTTATATGAGTATCCGTGGAGTTTCTTGCCCGTTTTTCTGCACAGGTATCTACTACGCTTTGGAATGGACAACTAGCTTCATCTTTCTGGCTGACCCATTGATATTCAAAAGTGCCTGTAATTCGTTTATTTGAAATAATTGCTTTGAGTTTGAGTTGAGTTTGATGAAACTTTTCACACAGACAGTTTATACCATAGAATAACACATAGGGTACTTTTAATTCCTGTAGTCACTTTCCGTGGGATATATTCCGACATCCACGCGGGTGAAGTCACGGGCAAAAGGTAGTCCAAAATAAAAGCTCATGTAGACATAATTGTCACAGCTATAGACAGTTAGCTACTCCACCCTCAAAGCAGGACCGTGTCCCTCGAAGGGTGAAAGATTCCGCGATTATATCCCTAAGAGACCGCGTCGGGCAGCGTCTCCGGTAGCTTGCTCCAGGGGCTTGCGAGCGGCTTGCGGTGTCTAGGATTCTGGAGTCTGTCACTTAATAAGATTTATTTTATGAATGAATTATTTAAATGCGATGTTTTTGACAGTTTTATTTTAGTGTAAAGTCTGGGTTTTACGGATATGCAGATTTTGAACAGTGTTTCTGGGTGATTTGGGTAAGAACTTGCGGGCAACGCCGACTAACCCGAGCTGAGCTAGTACATTATGATTTTCAGTTGAAAGGGCCATCGCATACACCTGTTCACAAATTTTCCTTTGGAATGAATAAAAAAATACTTTGAAACGCCAACTTAATTTTCTTTCGAGGAATTTGAAACTTTCTTAATCCAAGCTAAATTTTTAGCGAGCCCTTTCGCCGGAGTACGGAACAGGATTCCTTTCATCGATTCTTGAAGTCACGCGATTACTTAGCGGGTGAATGGTGTGGTCGGTTCATGGGCCTGCAGAGTGGACTCACACGAGTGGCATGCCGTGAGTGCTTTCTGGTTTGAGAGTTATCACACACGGGGCGGAATCTTGGACTGAACTGTTGAAATTATCCTAAGTCAAAAATGGTGGCCCTATTTCGATTTCGTGGCGATTTTCTTTTATCATTCACCCGAAAATCAGGCTGCTGGCATTTATCGTTTTTTGGCTGAACGATGAGCTTGATAGGTCAATGTCCAGACTGAGACCTCCCCCAAGCATCACCGCAACAGCCAGGCCCTAGCTTCCCGCATCCACTGAATTCCCGCAATCTGTACCAGGTCATCTGCCTTTCTTGAATGGCCCGGCCCTCTGCCACATCGCGTCATCGCGTCGCTACGCAATCAGCTAATTCAACCAGTTCAATCACATGTCTGTCAACAAATGCGACCATTCATACCACCTACAGCTATAATTGCTCGTCGTTTGAAACAAATACCCGCCGTATCCCCTTCACAAATCCCATCCCGTATATTTCCACATAATGCGCCTCTTTCGTCCAATCCGTACTTGGGTCACGCGCTCGGAATACAGCCTCCTTTTCATCCGCCTGACTGATACAGCGCCATAATAACTTATACAGGTTGCTGGTTTATTTGATGTCGAACCCGGCTTTTTGTACCACCACTGTTATAGTAATTGCTTGGGTATGAGCGTTTTGTAATACTTTCTATTTTTGCTAACTATTTTACTTTTACTCTTTGCTATAAGTATATATACCTTTTTACATATACAATGACATTAATATTTACTGTATAAAGTATTATATTATTTTAATGATTGTAAATGTGAGGACTATGTGGGTCATTGTTCCAGTTTAAACTACGTTCTGGCAGTTGGAGTAGTTTATGCGGCCTACCCAAATATTCTTTGTTTGATATTGTTCGTCGAATCGTTGAGCTCCTTAAGTTCTGAGTTGAGCTGCACGGTAACTGACAAATGACACACTGCTAGACAGGTAAACTTAATCAATGTGGTTCTTTCCTCAACAGACCATTTCAGACACGAATCTATATGGTCCTCAAATATTATGACCGGATTTTTATAGACACTATGACATAAATGAAGTTTATATATACAATGACATGAGTATAAAGTTTGTAAAGTATTATAATAATATTTTAATTATTTTGAATGTGAGAACTATGTCGGTCATTGTTTTTTTTTTTGTATTTTTCTCAGATAGTTTAGTCATGATCTGGCAGTTTGAGTAATTTATACGGCCTACTCAAATGTCCTTTCTTTGGTATTGTTCGTCGAATCGTTGAGCACCAAGTTCTGAGTTGAGCTGCACGATCGCTAACAAGTCCGTGCACTGACTGGACTGGTCCACTCAATCTGTGTGGTTATTTCCTCAAAAGACCATTTCAGACGCCGATCTACATAGTCTTCACATGATCTGACCAAGATTTTGTCTGGTCTTTAAAAGAGACTGTGACCTTTGAGTTTGGTTCGGCCTTTCTTCTCAGAGTAGTCAGATAGGAAACGCATGAGTCATCTAGTTAAAAAAAAATATTGACGTGTAAAAGTGTTTGTACAAGAAAATAAATAAATATCATTTACAGAAATAAAATCAATTATCATTTTTTATTCTGAGTAGGAGAGTTCTGATAATCTTTGGTTATACAGTTTTGGATTGGCTTTTGATATACTTATTTTAATTCAACTGGTTCGCTGTTTACCATCTTGTATTGGTATGTAAGTGATTTATCTAATAGTTTATAGTTTCCTACTTCATTGTAATTTTATGTATTTGATATTAGAAAAGAGGGCCAATCAGCACATACACTAATGGCACTTTTTTTTTTAAACTAGTATATTGGAAATAAAAAAACAAGCAAAAGAAAAACAACCGCGATCAATTCGTGGTTGTTTTCACTTTTATTTTCAATATGTCAAATCAAAATGATAAAAGGCGGTCATTGTCGTCTTTCACTATCATTATTGAATTACTATCATGTCGCTAACGCCAGAAGAATGTACACGTATCGTCACTATGCTAGAAGAAGGCAGAAGTCAGCAAGTACAGCAAGAACAATACGCGTGTCACTTTCTACAGTGCAGCTAGTCATCTAAAGTTTCAGATGTTCAACGTGGCAGACTGAGATGTACTACAGCTCGATAGGATCGATTTATAGTTACGACCATGCTCTGAAATCGGCACCTCACGGCAGTTGAAGTAACAAATCAACTTCCGGAGACCCGTAGAGACGAAGTAAGCGAGCGGACTGTAAGGCGGCAGCTCCAAAACTTGAAAGGGAACATCGGGTAGCAAAATTACGTTACGCCCGCGAACACGCACAATGGGGATACGAAGAATGGGCAAGAGTAATGTTTTCTGACGAATTCAGATTGATGCTGTACGGACATGATGGGCGGCATAGTGTCTACCGTCGGCCATGGGAACGTTTTATTCCAGCTTGTTTTGAGGAAAAAGTGCCGTTTGGTGGTGGATCTGTTATGGTTTTGGCTGGAATCTCTTCAAAGAGTCGCACGGAGTTATTGCTGATAGAAAATGGTACGCTAACTAGTGAAAGATATGAGGAAGACATTCTTATTGAACGTGCTGGCCCATATTTAATTATTTTTATATTCATGCATGACAACGCCAGGCCACATACAGCTCAAATTGTAAATGCGTATTTTCAGGACGTTGGCATCAATAGACTGGCGCGCAAGAAGCCCGGATCTAAATCCAATTTAACACACTTGGGACGAGCTTGGGAGGTGTGTAAGAAATCGAAACCCCGGCCTAGTTTTACTTCGAGACCTGAAACATGAGTTAGTAGAAGAATGGACCAATATCCCGCAACATCGCATAAGAAACTTAATAAACAGCATGCTCAATTGCCTGGCAGCTGTGAGAAGATCTCGTTGGGCAACACAAAGTATTAATTTTGTTTTAAAGTTCCTTTTTGTGTTTAATGTTAGCCATTATTTTATCAACGTAAAAATTATTGATATTCTTTTTTTATGTAATTATGACAATTAAACTAATAATGTTTCCAACATTTAGGGTTATTTTATTAACTGGTAAATTATCTACAACATAATATATAGTTTCTGAATGAAACTATATATTATGTGGTAGATAATTTACCGCTAGCTTTATTATTTTAGGAGTAATTTGATTTTTTCGTACTGACCCGTATTCTTTGTCCGCGAGTGTATTTAACTTAGAAACAAATCACGATGTTTTGATAATATTTTGTCACATCAGTTGATTGCACCCATGCGAAGCAGGGGTGGATCGCTAGTGATATAAATAGGCTCTTTATTAAGTCTCGCTCCTTAATCTTCCCACAAAATACCAAGATATCGAGTGAAAGGTTGCACCGGGTGAGAGAGCATCGTCAAAAGGTTTTAATTATAAAGCAGTAATTAATGGCCGACGTCTTGTTTCGTTGAGAACCTGACCAGTGATCCCAAGGTTATGTAAGATTGAGTTAATTGGGTGTAACGGTTCGGCAAGGTTTGATGTTGGTGAGGTTGGTAAACTTAGACTTGTCAAGATAATAGGCAGCCTGTTGAACACAACACATTAGTTGCATTCAAAATATTAGATAAAGTCAAAAAATCTAACAGTATGCATTATCACTTAAGATAATGCATACTGTTAGATTTTTTGACTTTATCTTGATAAAATAATTTAAATACATCATTGTTTTATTTAAACATTAACTATAGTATAAAACATTTCCTGTGGCACTCGACAATAGTGTAGTTATCAGTAAAAGACTTTTAGTAATCTGATGATTAAAATATTAGATATAATAATGATAACACATTTATTTTTTGTTATTTTTCCTTCAATGCCACATTGGCCCATGGCAGACATCGAACCTGGGCCCCAAGTCTGCTATTTTTTATAAATTCGTCATTCCAACACGATCCCATTGTCATTTTGCTAAAAGTTCGTAATCTGCAAAAATCATAATGGTCGATCATTGGTCGGTCAG
Organism: Brachylomia viminalis; assembly: GCA_937001585.2. NCBI lineage: Eukaryota > Metazoa > Arthropoda > Insecta > Lepidoptera > Noctuidae > Brachylomia > Brachylomia viminalis. The sequence goes on along the minus strand of OW443302.2, from coordinate 1,585,662 downwards.
TGGTCTCGTAATATAATCGTGGTAGAATGACATTGTCGTATTGCCATTATTATAAAACACGTTAGTAGAAATGATTTTCGAAAAACTACTAGGTACTTAAATGAACGTTTAGTATTTTTTTTCATTACTGCATACGTCAGTCATTCATTTGTCATTATGTACGAGATTACCATTCTATGCTATTTCTTTCAATGGAGTGTCAGTGGTTGACCATAGGAAAGTCATAATGACGCCATTCTATTAGTAGATTACCAAACTTGTCAAAATCAACAATTATGAAATCAATGATAGACCATTCTGACACTTTTGTAATAGCAGACTTGAGGTCCAGCAAACAGGCGTCTGACCGTCCTACCGCCAACAAAACCATGTTTACCAGATGCATAAGCAAAACAACTGCTGTACACATATTTGTGAAAGTAATTAGAAAATAGAAAATATTGTATTGTCCAGATAATACAGTAACCAGGTTCACGGGTTAACAGCAAGTTGAGCCGACATGCGGAGCTTAAAATATTACCTACAGCTAGGTTACAATACATAACTTGTTAGAATAAAAGCAAAACCAACGTAGGTAGTTTCTCATCAAAATAAACCATTACCTCGAAATTTCCTAATTAGCCAAGTTACTAGCACTGCAAGTCAGACCTCGGAGCAGTACAGTCATAAATTCTGTAAAACTAACTTTAAACCAACTTCAAACACTGGAAGTAAGGGAAGCGTCCGTCCAATTTGTTCGTTCGAGGCGGTGGCCCACTGTCCAGTGGTGGGATAGTATAAACTGACACTGTCGCCAATAAATAGATAGGTACAGAAGGTCAGCTTTAAGCACTGGGCATACTGGGGCCAGTGACCAGTGCTTAGCTGGTCATGTGAGGCGAATCCTGCACGTCGATTGTTTTAATGATTAAGAAGTCACGAACCTATTCGTGCCAGTTTGAACACTTACAAATTAGTTGACTTGAGTGCAAGCGCACTCGCGACTGGCATTTGTCATAGATCGCTATATGTACGCGTCTATGTGTGCGTGCGCCGGTTTTCGTTTATTGTATAGAGCTGGCCTTCTGTAATTATCTATGTCGTGTCGAGATACCAACTTTTATATTAAGTTGAAAGACTAAACTTTTAGAAACTATACCTTGAATTGTTGCAGGGTTGGCGGGTTAGATCGAGATTTGGTCTAACTTTTTTTGTTTTTTTTATAGCTTAGAGAATTATTTTGTCAGCGAATTCTCAATAACGTTTCTAAATTAGGTTTATAACTTGATAAGCTTTTGTTTAACGATTGGGTGATTGAGTCGTTCCTAACGCGATTCAAAGCAGATCTTCTTGGAACCGAACCAAAGCTTAATTCATACTATGTACTTATTAATGATTTTCTTTGTCTGGTTTTTTATATATGAATAAAGGAACAGGAAAATACGATCAAAGCAAGCAATAAGGAATATCATGGACGACCTTCCGCAATTAGGCTATAATTATAGTACCCAATTAAGTACCTACAATAAGTAGGTCGCCAATCGACTAGCGTTTCGCGGTTTTGAATTATGCGATGTTATAGTAATTAAGATAGATACTTAGCAGTAATAATAGTAGGTATAATGTATCATAGCACAAATAAATATAAAAATCAAGTTACTTAATTGAAGTATTTTAATCTTGAACCGCAAATTAAATCAGTATCCATCCAAGTCAGTCCTAGGCAGCCCTACACACTATCTCGATAATAAGCCCGCACTTACCATAAAATATCTTAAAAACATGCCAAAGATAAGAAATTTAGAAAACTTTGTGACGTAACTGCCCGCGTCTGAAACAGCGGTGTTAATGGATTATAGGATTACAGATTAACTTACTATTGAAGCGCTTTATGTTTTCGCTTTTTGTAGATTGCAGCATCAAAGGTACAGATAGGTACTAATCGTGGTGAAGAAGAGTAGATATTATGTAAAAAGAACGTATCTTTTATAATGCCTGCGGATATAATTCTTGTCAACCAAAGTAAACGTCTGTTCAAAGGACGTAATAATTGCTATATTATTTCCATTGGTATTTGCTTAGTTAGCGACACATGTGTGCTAAATATCTGGCGACCCATTCGCCCGATGTTGCGGGACCTTTGGGGGCAGACGACAGACTTTTTGTGTGGTCGAGTCTGCAGCGCACAAAAACTGTACGAAACGTACGTAGAAACTTTTTATGCGTCGTGGGTGCTATTTCATTTCATCATATTAATCTCTGACACATCTGTCGCCTTTGAAAAACTATAAATTAATGTAGGTTTTGGTTCTATAATTTGGCAAGTATTTTGAATATCGACCGCTGTCTATACCGGGAATAGCTATAGACAGAGATCGACATTCAAAATACTACACCGAGACAACTAAAACAAATGTTGCTTTGTTGTTGAAGGTAAAGACAAAGCTGTAACAGTCAAGTGCACTGCAATTAGAGATGAAGATTAAAAGCCTCATGTGACTGCAAATTCGGTATCCATGTGCTTCTTGATCCGCTGGTTGCGGGAAGCACAGAACCGGTCGAAGTGTCGGTGCTTGGGGGAGCCCAATGTCCAGCAATGGACGTATTTCGGCTGAAATGGTGATAATGATCCTTCTTGTATTGGTTGTGGTACTACTTACTCGGAGCTCTATCCTATCACATAACATCACGCCTATAATCCTCGATCGAAGGGAGATCCAGGGAGAGGTGTATCTACTCCTACTACACCCACATTTCGCGAGGTATGTTTAAGTGCCATGCAGCGGCGTGCATTGCGTAAAGGCATATAAGCAGTGCCTACCTTGAAAAATCACAATAAACCTGTCAATTACATTTTAGTGTGGCCCCTAAATTAAGAAACTCATTAAATTGTCATACCCAACAGAAACAAAAACTTCGCACAGACAAACACGCGTGGTGCGCGGCAGTAGGCAGTCGCCCGAGGGCCTACTGGGCTCCCGTACTATCCGCACAAGGTCACTGCTTTAACTCGTTCAAGTTAATACAACGAAATTAAAAACGCGTACATCCCACGCGGAACACCATGACGTTCAACCTCCGGAACCTTCGTGAATGTTAAAATAATACTTCGTAATTTGGCCGCGCAAAAACGAAAGGGATGGATAATTAATTGTGCGGGGGTGTGTGGCGCCACGGCAGGAGAGTAATAGTACATTGTTACTCTAGGCACTAATAGTTCGAGGGACTAAATAAGTCTTTAACCCGAGGTAAACACAGTGCTTTTCATTGCGAATAAAAGGAAAGTAAAAATAAAAACAAGAATTAGCTAATGGAAAAATGAGCCTCTTCTCTTATGAAATCAGGCGTTAAATCGACATCTGAATCAGATGAACTCATTGTGTTAATAGTGTAACGTTACATTTTCCCGGGAGGGGGAAAATGTAACATCAAGGAGGAAACTATCACCAGAACTGGAGGAGACCCGGCTTAAAAGAAATAGTAAAAGAAGAAATGGTAAAATAATTTAATTGATGTAGAATAAGGCCAGGGAAACCGGGGTAAAAGTTGAAGGTCCAAGCGTTTCTGCTAAAGAGGCTCGCAGGTTGTAAAGGAGGGTCCTCGAGTCAGACCACGTCACCGACCTCGGAGGGGCAGGCCGTGGTAGAGAAGGCAGGCAGAGGGCTGAGATCTACCAGCCGTCGGGCGTCACAAGTTTACTGCAGACAAATCTTCTTGCGTCAGTATCCAGAACTGACGCCAAGGGTAGCCATCGCCGGTCTAGCGACTTTCGAACATAGTCCGGTGTAGAAGGACGCGTAGATTTGTTTGTTTTCAAGCACAGCCCACACTATCAGAGGACACAGCCCTCCCACCGAGCGCTATATAATTTCCGGACCTCCTGCCAAGGCGAGCACCAAGAGTAATCTGGTCTGACGGCCCCGGCTCCCTTCCTTTTCAGATCGGTTGACATTTAAAATTTTTAACAATGTGATTCTAGAACATAAAAGAAGAACAATAGTTTATAACAAGGTCTAATACCTATACAACCTAACCTACTGGCAGCTCTAGCAATAAATTAAAAATAAAACCTAGGCTTGTCATTATCTGACATTACAAAAGGTAAACAAACATTGGGAGAGCACTAGAAAATCTAAATAGCTTGAAATATAGAGGCCTAGGAATGCTTAAACTACAGACAATGGCCATGCAGATAATTGGAGAGAACGTATAATATAAGATCTAATTTAAATAGCCAAAACGTAAGTAAAAAAATAAACAGTACAAATCTCTGATACATGGAAGTATAAACAAAAGTCTACAACTCGAAAAAATAAATGAAGATCGCATTGCCGCTTTCCAGCCTATTTTTTTTCTGTGGCCGGCTACTATCTATTCAGCCATTATTTTTCATTTCCATCATTGAAAAAATGTTAAATAATTTGCCCAAATCTATGTTATTTTAAGAAATAGTTAAAAGTAAATTATAATAAACTCATTTAAAAAAATATATCCTCTAATTAATACTTAACTTTTAAGTTATTTGTATTTTACATCTCACTGTAATTGAGGGGCTGTATAGGAAATTTGAAACATGGTTCAATAGAAATGTCTACGTGGGGGTCGTGCGATCCATGGCCCTGTATGGGGCCCCGGTGTGGGCCTCTGACCTGACGGCCGGCAGCATCGCAGTTTTGCGAAAGCCGCAGAGGGCGATGGCCGTCAGAGTCATCAGGGGGTATCGCACGATCTCTTACGAGGCGGCTTGCGTACTGGCCGGATCCCCGCCCTGGGACCTCGAGGCGAAAGTACTCGCGTAATTGTATCGGTGGCGTGAAGAAGCGAGGGCGCGGGGCGAGGGACCGATGCAGCGGCACATGGAGCTGCGTCGGTCTCAGCTTTGCGAGGTCCTGGTGGCGAAATGGCGGGACAGGCTTTCACGGCATACCGCCTCGTCACCATCGAGGCGGTCCAGCCGGTGCTCGAGCGCTGGCTCGGGAGGAGGCACGGCTCCCTGTCGTTCCGGGCGACGCAGGTGCTCTCGGGGCATGGTTGCTTCGGGAAGTACCTGTGTCGCATAAACAGGGAGCCGGATGCCCGGTGTCACCACTGCGTCGACTGCCGGGAGGACACGGCGCGGCATACGCTGGCAGAGTGTGCCGCTTGGGAGGAGCCGCGCCGTGCCCTCATCTCAGAAGTAGGCAGTGACTTATCGCTGCCGGCTGTAGTCGAGTCGATGGTCGGCAGCGGCGAGTCCTGGGACGCAGTGGTTTCCTTCTGCGAAACAGTCGTCTCGCAGAAGGAAAAGGGAAAGGGGAAAGGAAGAGGGAGATCTCGTCCACTCACCCGGTCCGCAGAAGGCGCACCGGGCGTCGGCGGAGGGCGGACAACGCCCTCTTCCAGCCCCCCTAAATGGGTCCAGGGGTGACGGGCTCGGGGACGTCCGTCGGCCCCCACACATCAGGACCCGAGGTGGCGGCGCGTAGTGTTCCACGCGCGCCCCTCTTAGCGGCGGCGGGCCGGCACCAGTCGGGGGTTGCGGAAGGATCGTACGTTCCCGCGACCCCCGGCGTAGTTGTGAGATGGAACACCGGGGTGGTTTTTAGTCAGTAAGAGTCTGACAGACCTCGCCGCACGCCCCGGGGCGGCGTACAACCATGAGGATTTTCCACGCTGGAAACAAAAAAAAAATGGTTCAATAGAAATGTGAAAATAGAACTAGTTTTTTTTTATAATTTGACAGGTGTCAGTTGAAAGTGATTCCTCCCTAGGGCTGAAAAGTATTACTTTCAACCCGCAACTCAGGCAACTTCAGACCTACTTTCCGAGTATGAGTAATGAAAATTTCACTTCATACTCATTCATTTGTTATTGTTTGTGTTGTCACCGGCAAGCGCACACCACTTTTTCAAGTAGTTGTTTGTTTCAATTATTTTGGAGTAATTCATGTTGAATTTTAAGAGAAATTGTTGTGCGTGTAAATTAAAGCAATTGATAAACTAAACTGCGCAGATTGTGGCGATCAATCGCTTCGTTTGGATTAATTGTGGAAAAATCCTTTCGGACTGGATTCCTATGTTCACGAGGTAATTTTTGTTTTTCTAACCAGTAAATCAAATTTAAAGTGCGTACATACCTTACGAAAAAGTATAAAGTGAGTGAGACGAGACCAAACAAAGCACATAAACAGTTTGTTTCAAAGCCACTACAGATATTCATCCAATTGCATACAAAGTGACACAGTGATCAGCTTACCATTCATTGTTCGATATACCTGTGTTGGTAAATATAGTTTCCTTTCGTCCGACCGATGATTTTTTTTTGCTGTTAAAGTACATAGAAGGCACATCAACAACAGTATCCTGAGCGCCTTCGCACAGCGATTCGACTGCCAATACGTGTATCACTGTGACATGGTACATGTACGGGCTAATGTGGAAATATTGTTTTAACTAGGTAATTATTGAAATTGTATTTAATTGTATTTGTATTGAAATTGTATTTAATTGAATTTGTATTTGTTTTATAATTAGTCCGTGTTGGCTTTAATTCAATAAATAATAATAATAATTATGGATAAAACAAATAATTTTAACATTTAAAATAGATACTTTTGTTATAGTAATAGTAATAAGTTTTATTGCTCTTTGCCTAGACTAGACCAGGCGGCATAGTGCCTGCCTACTCATTCTGAAAAGTAATGAACTCCACTGGTCCCGTGTTATAGGGCATATTTTGAAGAAAGAAAGAAAAGAAGGAAATGCGTTTATTTGCGGTAAACATGACGCAAAAAATAACACAAACACAAAAATATGAAAAGGTTGGGGGAAACATGCGTCACATCCACGCAAAACGGCTATCGCTCAGCATTATGCCGCGACATTTTCATTTTCATCAACTGGCACAAATCCAGAGACTCCAGGCTACTACTGAATAAATCCTAATGGAAAAACCCACTACACTAATTTGTCCTACCCGAGAATCGAACCCAGGACCATGAAATACAAATGTGTCTATAATGACGCAAACGGGTTATTTCAGGGAAAAGGTAATTGAAGCCTCCGTCAACATATTTTTAACAATGTTGACGGACCAAACATCAAAGCAGCCTATTTTTAGCTGCCGTCAATTATTTTTTATATCCGCGTGTCAGTTGAACAAGCCAACATTGTATGTTTTTCGCCAAAATACGGTATGATGGTTTCGGAGTTCCTGAACAAATATTTGAAGAACCAGCCAGTAGGAATTGCAGACAAAGAGATCAGGGTTCTCAAGTCTAATTAATAAAACAAAAAAAAACTTAAAACGACGACCACACGTCAATATGACTTTAACGCGGTTACAATGTCCGCTTGCGGCACCTTTGCTCCGTAATCACTGCCCTCATTACCAATCCCGGGTTAATTACACAACATTAATCCGGTGGCAGCACACTAGAAATTGTGCTAATTATACATTATATTAACATTGGTATTCGTGCGGCCTGGGAAATCGGTTGATTAGGATTTTGTGTTGTGGTCGGGAAACTTGATTTGAAACATTAAAAATTTAAAAATATTCGCCATGCAGATGACACCGCTGTACTTGTATGTATTATAATACGTAGTAAGTACCTGGGAAGATGCTCAAACTGATGCAGAGAATGCTCTCAGAACTAGCATAACGTGGTTGAACAATAACTTGCTGACTCTGAATGTCGCTAAAACTAATAATGTTGCTTTCTCACCATCAACTCAATCCCAACCTTCAGGTAATTGTCTCTCCCTTATTGTCTTGGCACAAATACACAGAGCTGCGATTGCCAATGCATAGAGAGAGAGCAAATAACGTCAAGTACCATGGTGTCTTCCTTGACTCCACCCTGAATTGGTACACACATCTAAAAGAACTGACAGGACGTGTCCGTAAATTAATATTACCTTCTACCTTCAAAATGCATAGATCGACTCTGCAGAGTGGGTCGCTTACAGCTGTTTATTATGTTTTGGCACAGTCGCATCTCTCATATTGTATCTCAGCGTGATGCTCAGGTGGTGCTTATGCCACGGCGTTTCTAAAAGTTGAAAGAGCACAGAGAGTTGTCTTAAAAAATAGTAGTCCGCCGGTATCGGGAGCAGAGTCCAAGCTACCGGTAGTTAGGGCTTCAGAGACAGAACGTCCTCACGACAAGAGCCGTATCGAGGAGTACTACCGTACAGCCTTCTAAATCAGGCCCTTGATCCAACCGCCTAACGAGAGCTTCGAGAGATGTTGATCGAGGCTTTCGGCCATCAGGCCATTGGCCGATACGACAATCGGCACAATGACAGCCGAGCTCACATTCGACATGTTAACAACCTCGTGTGCTAAGTCGAGATATTTAATTTGTTTCTCTTTCTCAGCTTTCACAAAGTTCTCATCAGGTGGAATGGTAAAATCGATAATCATTGTGAGGCACGCTAATCGATCTATCACCACTATATCAGGCGTATTGGCCTATTGGTCAGGCTTATTGGTCCTGTCAGTAATGATAGACCGATCCCAGTACAATGCGGCATGGTCGTTTTCGAGAACTGGTTCGGGCACATATACTTGTAAGACGGTACCTCAGTATCCTCAAGTTTATATTTTATAGCAAGTGCTGGTAAATAACCCTGGCTACTTGTTTATGCCTGTGCAAGTACTCGCCATTAGCAAAACGAGCACAACCAGAGATAATATGTTTGATGGACTCACCTGGACGGTGGCATTGCTGACACACGTCAACCGCCCCGTCTTTCCTAATAAGTCTCCGGTAGTTATTTGTCCAGATAACTTCGTCCATGATTGCAGAGACGAAATCTTCAGTTTCCCTGAATTCTCTCTGAAGGTCTGGTCACCGAAATTTAGCCAGGATACGGGTGCCAAGAAATCTACACCGGGCTCACGAAGAGCCCAGTAGAAGCGCTCCTTGCGGTCATCGGTAGTAAGTATTACAGACCCCAGCACTTCTGCGGGATGTACAGTCTCATCACCGATGATCGTGGGTGATGCATCCGATTTGCGGTCAACAGTGTACGGACCCTCCTATCCAGGGCGTCGAGTTCAGTCTGAGTCCATATGAGTATGCCGAAAGAGTACATCAAAACCGGCATGACCCAACCGTTGAAGGCACGCACTTTGTTTTTGCCTGAAAGAATACTAAGTTATACCTTCTTCAGGCGACCGAAGAAGCGCTCCTTCAGCGATTGCTTCATATCAGCAACGTTGATGCCTAACGCTTTCGACATACTTCCGCTGTTGTTGACCCTCAGGCGAGGGACAACAACAGCTTAAAACGCTAATAAATTAAACTGGTCGATGTGACGGTACTTGGGGGAGGCCTATGTCCAGCAGTGGACGAAATGATGATGATGATGATCCTTTTTGTATTGGTTGTGGTACTACTTACTCGCAGCCCTGTCACATTGTTATGTGATAGGGCTGATTAACAGATTCCAGGCTGTTATGATGTTTCATAACAGCCTGGAATCCCCAAAAGGTTCGGCAGGCAGAGGTGTACCTATACTACACCCACATTCCGCTAGTGAAGTTTAAGTCACATGTAATAGGGGGGAAGCCTATTACCACCAGCCGACCACAACTCCAGACTCAGGACAGCCAATAAATTTAATTTTAAATTAAATAGCCAGTATTTAAATTGAGAAAAATAAACGATTTTTTTAACTGAAGAGGAGCTATCCCCGAAGAATAACAGCTCCTTAGAAAAAAACTCATCAAAGATAACATGACACCCACATAACACTTAGTTACTGTTTATTACGTTCTGTGGTTCAACTCAGCAAACGATTTGCTTTGTAGAGCGACGTCTCTCTCTCGTACCGTACCAACGTGGTAGTCTGTTTATGACGCTCACACTTTGTATTTTATTTTAAAATTAAAAAAACCTCCGACACAAACAAAATCTCTAAAAACGGCTGAACAAATTTTCTTCTATCTTGCTTTTTGAGCTAAGAACACTCGTATCAAGTTTCCTTTCAAACAAAACAAAAAAAAAAACAAAATCGGTTCAGCCATTGGGGAGCTACGATGCCGCAGACAGTCACACAGATACACACGTTTAACTTATAATACCCCTTTTTGTCCGTCAGGGGTTAAAACACAATAAGTTATCTTCCATAATCGGCAATAAGAGATTTCAAATAACATATTGTTTGCTGATAAACTGAGTTTGAACTCAAAGCTCGATAGATGACGTTGTTAGGTGACCGCGCTGTTTCTGAATTGCTGTGATGTCGTTACCAACTCCGATAGAGTCGGAACGCAGACTTGTGATTTTTTTAAACTTGTAAATACTGTTAAGTAAATTGTTGTAGAGGGTTTTGCTAACTGGATAAATGATAAATGATAAATGATAAATGATTTTATTTCTGTAAGTAGGTTTGTTACAAACACTTTTACACGTCAATCATATTTTTAAAACTAGATGAGGTCGGCGTTTCATAACTGACTACTCTGAGAAGAAAGGCCGAAACAAACTCAGAGGTCACAGTCTCTTTTAAAGTCCAGACATAATCTTGGTCAGATCATGTGAAGACCATGTAGATTTGTGTCTGAAACGGTCTTTTGAGGAAAAACCATACAGATTGAGCGGACCTGTCCAGTCAGTGCACGCATTTGTCAGTAATCTTGCCGCTCAACTGAGAACTTAAGGAGCACAACGATTCGACGAACAATACCAAAGAAAGGACATTTGGGTAGGCCGCATAAATTACTCAAGCTGCCAGATCGTGAAACTAACTAAGAAATAAAATAAAAAAAGTAATAATCCACATAATCTTCACATTCACAATAATTTAAATAATATAATACTTTACAAAGTAATTACTCATGTCATTGTATGTATAAAATTCATGAATGTCAATGTGTATATAAATATTCGAACATAATCTTTGAGGACCATGTAGATTAGTATCTGAAATGGTCTTCTGAGGAAAGAACCACGCAGATTAAGAGGACCTGTCCAGTCAGTGCACGCATTTGTCAGTAACCGTGCAGCTCAACTCAGAACTTTAGGAGCTCAACGATTCGACGAACAATACCAAAGAAAGGACATTTGGGTAGGCCGCATGAACTACTTAAACTGCCAGATCATGATTAAAACTGAAACAATGACCCACATAGTCCTCAAATTCACAATATTATTAAAACAATAAATTGTACTTCTCAAGGTAAGTATTCAAGTCGTTCTGTTATAATAATTATCAATTTATCAGTGTATGTAACAGAAATAAAAGAAAACATTCAGTATGCAGAAAATTGGAACAACTCAATCCCAAGCCTTTTTGTCCTCAATATAATCCTTAACGGTATAAAAGCCTTTCTGGCACAACTTACGTTTAATGAATGATTTGAATTTATTAAGGCTTAGATCTTGAACGTGGCTTGGAAGTTTATTATAAAAGCGTATACATTGACATCTGAACGAGCCACCTATTTTCTTGAGCCTTGTTGTAGGTACAACGAAGCTGTGTTTGTTCCTAGTATTTATATTATGGATATCACTGTATTTTTTAAACAAGTTTATATTTTTATGGGTATATAAAAGATTTTCAAAAATATACTGTGAAGGCACAGTCATTACATTAATTTCCTTAAATTTCTCTCTGAGAGTGTGTCTCGGGCTTAACTTATAAATTGATCGAACAGCTCTTTTCTGCAAAACAAAGATAGTCTGAATGTCGGCGGCATTTCCCCACAACAGAATACCATACGACATTACACTATGAAAATAGCTAAAGTACACTAAACGGGCTGTCTCTATGTCAGTTAAATTACGAATTTTTCTAACAGCGTATGCTGCGGAGCTAAGCTTTTTTGATAATTTATCTATGTGTGGGCCCCACTGAAGCTTAGCATCCAAAGTTAAGCCCAAGAATACTGTGCTATCTTCAGGATTCAATTCTCTGCCCTTTATCAATACATTAGTTAACACCTGTCTAACGTGAGGCAGCGTAAACTTAATGCATTTGGTTTTTTTTTCATTAAGTAGTAAATTATTAACATTGAACCAGTGAACTACTTTTGAGATCGCGCTATTTACATCGTCAGTAACCAGCTGCTGACGTTTAAGTTTAAACAAAAGTGAAGTATCGTCCGCAAACAACACTATATCATGATTATCCTTTATGAGGTAAGGCAAGTCATTAATATAAATAAGAAACAAAAAAGGACCGAGAATTGAGCCCTGTGGGACTCCCATTGTTACTATAGATCCGGGAGATCTTTTACCATTAACGTCAACGCTCTGAACCCTATTATTCAAGTATGAAGTAAGAAGATCCAGAGCGGTGTTCCGGATCCCGTAGTGGCGGAGTTTCCTGATTAGCGTTTCATGAAGAACGCAATCGAACGCCTTGGACAAATCACAAAAAATGCCCAAGGCATCGCATTTATCTTCCCATGCATTATAAATATGTCCTAAAAGTTCAACACCGGCATCAGTAGTTGAACGACCCCTTGTAAAACCGAACTGTTTACTATGTAATAATTTATGTTTATTAAAAAATCTTTGCAATTGGGCTAAAATTAATTTCTCAAAAATTTTACTAAAGGTAGGTAGTACTGAAATAGGTCTATAATTTGTGGGGTCTGTAGTACTACCTGATTTAAACAAAGGTATTATTTTACTATTTTTCATGAGGTCAGGAAACTCTCCACAGTCGATACAATTGTTAAATATAAGAGCTAAAGTAGGTGCTACAATGTCAATAATAGACTTAGCAACTTCTACAGAATTACCCCACAGATCTGCAGTCTTTTTTACGTTTAAAGTGTGAAAGGTTTTAATTATATCTCTACAAGTAATATGTTCAAAATGAAAATCCGAATCGCAAACATTAACATTTTCTTTAAGCAAATACTCAGCAACAGAAGGTGATGAGTTTAGTGATTTAGTAGTTGAAACGGGAATATCTGAAAAGAAATTTTCAAAGGCCGCGGCGACTTGTGAGTCAGATTTTATTATGTTGTCTTTAATGGACAGGCTGTAGTCAGTATTTCGGTTACTAGACCTTCCCGTTTCACTATTAACAATATTCCAAGTGGTTTTAATTACATTACTACTGTTTTTAATCTTCGAACTCAAATAACGGGACTTGGCCATACAACAAACTTTTTTAAATAATTTTGAATAATTTCTAACATATAAATTAAATTCAGCAGTGTTTAAAACGGTCCTTTCATTGTACAGTTCATAAAGCCGTGTTCTACTTTTATGAATACCAATGGAAAACTGGTTCACAACCCTTATATTATTATAAAAATAATTCATGTCTTTTCATAGCTTAGACGAGAATACTTTCACTTATCTACGTGCTATGCAAGCATTCTATGAAAGTTCGTATACTTTCATAAACTTGAAAGTCTACAGTGCCAAGTACAAATCGTAATTAATATTTTGCAATCTAATAAGTTTTCAATAGTCTTTGAGATGAATGTACGATACATAATTTAGTATTTATTTTAAAAGTTTAATTACTGGCTGAGTAAATAAGTCGTTTGCACGAGCCTTAAAATAGTAAAAAAAATATGATTCGCGAATGTAAACTTTCTTTTGTAATAGAAAACCCATACTCGTGTTTAATGCAGCATTTTATAACAAATTGTTTACTGTATCAAAAAGATACTGACAGCTATAATCTCTTTATGAAAACATTTATCCATGAACACAATATGAAAACCGCTCGGAATGAATTATTTTCCAAACATTAACTCAAGTGTATAATGGATAGATGTAACTTGTCACCCTGACAATGTATTTAAGGTGACACAAACTCGTTACATAAGTTCGTTGTGTTCATTTACCTACTCTAACAAAAAGTTTCTACAAACAAAAATAAATTCAAGTTCACAACTTTCAAATTGAGAGAGCAATGATCGTCAATGTGAAAAAGGAATTAAGGGGTATCAAATAACATATTAAAGGAAAACGTTTTCGATTGGCATAAAAAGTGGAGCAAAATAAGCAAAACTAGTTTCCATTTAAAACACGTTTAACTTGCCGAATAAAATAATTAAGTGTCTCAAGGACTTAATCCTAGTGTCATTAAGTAAGTTATTATGTTTAACAGAGGGGCAATTCCCGTAGTTTTGAGAACGTTCGCATTCTAATCTGTCAGATATACCACTAATTTTCCAGCATTTTTACCAAGTTTTTGACATTTATTATCACTAAGATGAGATTGCGACAAAATTTTGAACGCGGGAAAAGTATTTAAGAATATAACCAAAATCGAATATATATCTAATATTAAAATTGCACTCTTTCCCGTCATGCCCCTATTCGTCTAGGAGCTCCGTCTCAGGCCGGATAGGTCTCGACCTCGGCCGCCATTGTTCGGGATTTTTTCATTTATATCACTCTTCAGATAAGATAAGATAAGATAAGATAAGATAATTTTTTTATTTGTTCAAAACATGAGTAAACACACACATGGCATCATGGCATGCAAGATGTTACATAGAATTATAAAACAGTCATGTTTTGCCTGAACGGCGTACAAATATGAGATGGACGCTGTGGACGCTACACATGCATCATCAAGTAATTATAAATTTGTTAACAATCCAATTTAGAGCAAAATTAAAATTAACAGGCACAATAAAATACAATAAAATAGTGTCATTAGCTCATCATACTACATTAATAATAGGTACAAATAGTCATAATAAAAAATATAATATATCCAATGCTAGAGTAATAATTAATAATAAAATTAGGGTGTCAAAGTCAAATTAATTTATCATTTAGAAATTCGTCAGTACTGTAATAGACTTTCTCAATCAGAAGGCTTTTTAATCTATTTCTTAATTTTTCAGTAGTATATTCCCTCCAATGTTTTGGTAACATATTATAAAGAATTGGCGCCATACAGAACACACTTTTACGCATCAGGGCTGTCCTGGATCTCGGGATACATAACTTACTATTGTCGCGTCTATTTCGAACTACTTTATCTGACACTAAGGGGAATAGGCGTGGATTCGATTTGACAAACATAATGGTCTCCAAAATGTACATTGACGGTAGGGTAAGGATTTTGTTTGCTTTAAAAAATGGTTTGCAACTTTCTGTGACATGGAGACCAAACATAGCCCTCACGCACCTCTTTTGTGTTTTAAAAATCACATCCTTATTTGTTGAATTTCCCCAAAAAATTATTCCATATCTCAAGTTAGAGGACACTAAGCCGTGATAAGCAATTAGTAGTGCATCAACATTTAAGATGGGGGCTAATTTATACAGTGCATATGTGGAATTACTAATTTTTTTGTTTAAAGCTTCCGTATGCGCTTTCCAATCTAATTTGCAGTCAATAGTTACACCAAGAAATTTGGTTGTGTTCACTTTGTCTATGTTGTTATTACAATAATGGACATTTACATTTGGTATGGATGATCTTTGGGCAAAATGCAAAATTTTAGTTTTCTCTAGGTTTATCTTAAGATTATTGTTTTCCAACCATTTTACCATTGATTCTATGGAATTGTTAATGTCAGTTTCATATGTGTCTCTATTTTTGCAAGCAATTGTAATGGTACTGTCGTCGGCAAAAAGTGTCATCGGGTGGTCGATACTTTTGGGTAGGTCATTAATATACAGTATAAAGAATAGCGGGCCTACAACAGTACCTTGCGGTACGCCAAATTTAACTACACGTTCTTTTGATTTATACATAATTTCTTGTTTATTGCTCTTATTTACTGCTGAAATTTCTGTAAATTGTTTTCTGTTGCTTAAATAAGATCTAATAAGGTTGGAGACATTACCTCTAATGCCATAGGCTTCTAATTTCTCAATAAGTATGTCGTGCCGGACGTGGTCGAAAGCCTGTGTCATGTCACAGAATATCGTACATACAGGTATATTCGAATCTACTCTCTGCATGACATTAAGTAAAAAATCGTAACAGGAACACTGAATTAGCTAAACAGCTTGAGTTTTACACCTTCCAGTTTATTTTGATGCTATCTTGTAAAGTCTTTCAGTTCTTGGCATGAGTTAGATAGAAACTTTAATATTGGTTTATGCTTAAACTTAAAGGGCATTTACACTGGAGCAGGTTATAGCAGGTAGGTATTCAAATTCAAATATCTCATTTCACATTAACCTACATGGGCACTTATTTAACGTCAGAAGATAGCTGCACGGTTCCAATTGTTGAAGGACCGGCAAGAAACTCCACGAATTTCCAAGACACTCCAAAATACTTGTGTATATTAAGTCGTAATTTACCTTAGACTCGTATATAACGAACTGAAAAGCATGAAACAAGAAAATTACGCTGTTTATAATCAAAGTCGTGGTCAATTGCAAAACTAAAAAAACGACTACTTTCTAACATTTCGATAGTGGAAACTAATTCCTTTGAAACTAAGTGAAGTTAGAAACGGTAATGAAACCAGAACTATACGGAGTGAATCAAAGGAAGTTAGTCTCGCCATCGCCACGGAGATAGATCACATGACGTAATGTCTCGTGCCGGTCGCATATACTCGTAAAATTATTTGCATTTTAATACACATGACAATGTGAACATGATCGGGATTGTGATTTTGCTATAATGAAGTTTGTTAAAATTTGAATATTTGACGATTATTACTAAATAAAATATTTTTACGGAATGGTTGTTCGGATGGCAGAAAGAGCGTTGGCAAACCAACAGCCAGGTGGGTGGACAACCTTCAAAAGATCGCGGGGAAAGACCTTAATGAGACACGCATAGACCAGGGTAGCATGGGACAAAAGGGAGGGGCCTATATTCAGCAGTGGGTGGAACCAGGCTGCTAATGATGGAGATAACAAGAAATCTTTAGTTTTTTTTATTATTATCCCATCGAAAAAAATTACAAACCTTCATCCCCTATCTAACCAATTTAGGGCACGAATTTTCAAAAATCCTTCCTGTGTGCTCACTTATGCTTTATAAGGAACTGCCTTACAAATTTCATACTTCTAGGCAGCTCTTCTACAGCTACTCACAGCTATCAGGTCATACGGAAAAAGGCTTAGTAATACTTTCTTAATACTTAACCGCACAGAGAGAGAATGTTGACGTTCAAAAGTGCCTTTTATGTGCCTATTTGAAATAAATGCTTTGGCTTTGACTTTGAAATCATTCTTCTTCTTCCTTCACTTAGAAAAGACAAATGACGTGATCTCTGTACCTACCTGCATGAAATTACTGTACCTGAAGCAATTATAAAAGTATATGGGTAGTTTAACTGAAAATTTAACTTTACAAGTGTCACTTGCACAAACAATAATTATACAGTTCATTCATTTATATTTCATTAATTATTTCCACGCAACTGAAATTCCGACCATAATAATAAACACATAAAACCGAACTGTTCTGAAAAACATTTCATACCCTTATAACAATAATTAAAACAATAGCCAACCAAAAGCCCAGCTCACTAATATTACTAAAGAAATAAATTACGTTATGGGCACGTATAAAGTTTAATAGGCCCCGATATAATTAAGTTACAAACGTACGAACAGTTCTGGCTTTAGTTTGCAAATTAGAATTAGCATTTTATTGTATTCGGTCACATCGTTATTTTCATCCTTTATATAACTGTGTTATAGTGATAATTGATAATAAGGGTGTTCGTTCATATCGATTTGAGTGTAATATTCTGGTTATCCGGTCAACAGTTTAACTTGTGAAAGGAGTTATTTCAGTTTAGTAAAGGATTTGTGTAGGCAGTGGTAGCCAAGTGGTAACGGCTGCGACTTACGAATTGTAGGTCGTAGGTTCGAACCCAGACAGGCGCTTCAGTTTGTGTAAATGATTTTATCACCACTGCTCTCAAAACGGTGAAGGAAAACATCGTGAGGAAACCGGCATGTCCCAGAAACAAAAATTCGAAGATTTGTGGCATCTACCAACCTGCACTGGGCCCGAGTCTTGGCTTCCTCACTGAGAGGAGGGCTGTCTCAGCAGTGGGTACATTACAGGCTGTATTTACTAAAGTTTTTGTAGTGAACTGGGTATATTTCAATAATGTTAGTTTATATTTTGACGTGTAGTTCCTTTATGAAACAAGTTGTGTGTGTCGTCAACATACAATGAATGCGTGTCGCTTCCAAACCTGTACAGTATGTACCGATACCTAAATATATGAGAAGGAACTAAAATAGGATAAAAACAACGAATTTTAAAATACTTAGACGACACTTGAAAAACAGGCAAAAAAAGAAAAACTGTAAAAATATCACAAAAGTTTATTTATTTATTTTACATGACATGTTTCCTTTGCCATTACAGATAATAATAAATCAAATGCGACATACCTATGTATGCATATATGTATACTACCTACCTACTACTACTACCTTACATGCTACACGGTACGTGGCCCTTGCGAACTCACCCAGTGTACAGGTGAATATGTCTATGGCATCCGCCACCGTGTTGAGAGTGCGCAGCGCACGAGTCAGCGGTGCGGGCCCCAGCAGGTTAGTGCGCGCACTCGGCACCACCAGCAGCTGCCGCGCCACGTACCTATCCGGTAAATTAAACCCTTTTTCTGATAATATACCTGAGTTCTGTATACTACCTCTTAGAACTTTGAAAAGATACGTTGCCAGTGCCACTTCACACCTAATTTCTAATTTGTAGTAGCCTACCATACCGAAACAGAATAAGGTAGGATACAGTAACGGGTATCCCGGGTATCTCCCATAGAACTGTAAATAAATAAATCTGACGAATTTGTTCTATATCCGTTCGAGCATATTTTTGTACTTTATTTCACTCGAGCTCCAGACAGCCGCATTATATTTCAAATGGCTCCTCACAAGAGCTTCATACAAAGACCTCAAGGCACTGCATGATGTTTGTGAAGTAATTTGCCTGACGCAGCACAAATCCCAGATTCCTATACGCCTTTTTACAAACGTGTACCACGTGTTTGCGAAACTGCAGATCACTGGCGAAATTAATGCCTTATCTCATCTTACTTCAAACCCTCAACTTCATTTTTAATAATCCGATCTTTCAACCTTTCAATTGCTTCATAAATCTCAAAAAGAATTCTGAAAAGAGGTCTAATCAAAAATATCAATGCCCAACAGATAATCTAAAGTAGGGCCAAGTAACATCTTGCTGAGCCACTTATCTGGCGGATCAAAGTTACCGGTGCCGTCGAGCACAGCCGCTATCAGCGCCCCAGGGATTAGCATCGCTGTGCCTGACTGTACCTACAGATAATGGGAGCTGTTCGAGAGATCCTTTGATGGGATCAAATAATTGGAGAGTTTCCTTTTTTAGGTAAACATAAAGGATCGCTGCTATTACTTCTTTGAATTAGGGCTTTGGGAAAAAAAAAATTAAAGTCAGGGAATTTTATTCGTTTAGCAATTTGGCTACTCTGTATACTCAAATCGTTATATGTCATTCCTTGACAGTTGCATAAAATGGTAATAACATGGCAAATTGGCGCAGTGTCAATTTGATAATCAATTAATTGCCCTAACTATGTCAAGACTATTTCAGATTTCATGAGAAAGAATAATAGATAAATAAGTGTTTTGCTAATTTACGACCCCGAGCTGCCGATAAAAAATGCATTCAAGACTGGCGAAACTGATGTGCATCCAAATCACCATGAGCAGTCAGTCTATCTACCACCTCGCTAACTGGCTTACATTTTTACTACGGCTTGAGTAATTCCCACACCGATACGAGAGAAGAAGGTTTTGATACCATTTGTTGCTGCCCTAACAAAGCTACGACGCCGTGCGGACGCTTTTCATACACCGCGGCACCGCTTCAAGGACAGGTGACGGAGTCGCAACAGACAGCTACTATACGACTGCCACAAAGTGCGCACACATATCTAGGATTTTTGTTTTTTGTGTTATTTATTGGATCGCCAACAGAGGCTACACTATCACATGCAAGTATACATAGAACAGGGACAAATACAAGTGTGCGTTTCCAATTTATAGGAGACCACGTCGTTTAGTTATAATCTAGGAACAGTAAATTTGACAAGGTAAAAATATTAAAATAAATCAAAAAATATTGCACGAAAATCATACAAAGGTAAAATACAAATGAAGAATGACCATAAAAGACAACAGACCAAGATAACAAAATATTACGACTTAGATACCTATGACTTTTATGTCTTTTTTGAACTTTAATAATTTGCATGATAAATCCAATTCATTACGCTGCCTACAGAGCCTTGGCAAAATGGCAAAGTGTCCGAGGTTTGTTTTGGATCTCAGCACATAGAAAATGTTATAATTACATTTCTGCGGCAACCAAGATGTTGCAAAATAAATAGTAAGTAGTAAATAGTTGGGAACACGCTGATTGATTTTATAGTATTGTTGGAAAAGTAAAGAACAAACAGTAAAGTAGTGTGTCATTGGAAAATCCAATGAAAAACTCAACACCATTTGCTAGTTCAATCTAATAAATCAGTGCTACGTCTTACAACTAGACCATGTTTGTTCAGCAACGTGTTGTGCCAATTTATGTCGGATTAAGTCATCTCGCTATTAGTTACGCTAAGCCGTGGTTCTGGCTCGTAGGGCAAATATTTGGATGTATCTGTCTTACTTTGACGAGTTACGTTAGTTTTGAACTGTTAATTTCGATATTTTCTTGGCTTTGTGAGTTTGGATTGGGGTTTGTGTCGATTATTAAACGAGAGGTAAACAGTAAAATACATAATACTGTATTAAATTTAAAATAAAAACAATCTAATGTTTTCACAAAGCGGTACAGCGAGGCCACTTAGAAAGTTTAAACAGGTTATTTTTAATAGCTTAACTTTAAAAATGTAACAGTACACTTATTTACCAGTATACTTTAACGGTATACCTTTTTGTTAATGTGCACTTCTCCGGATAACTAGTGCTATCAATTAGGAAAGTAGGATTCTTTACTACTTAACTACATAACGCATAAGTGTGTTTAAAATAAAATATTGAGCAGAGGCTAACCTGTAGTAAGTTTATAACTTACGTAAAGGTATAACGGTAAATAAACGGATAAATAATTTTGTATCGAAGCAAGTCTTAATTTGGTAAACACTTGAATTGGACAAAACATCAAGTTTTTTGTCAAACCTTGACTTGAATCAAAAAAGTTTCATTTATTATATTGTGTAGAGCACCTATACTCCCACCTAAAATTATACTATTATAGTATTTATCTTAGCTTCTAAAGCATAATTTCCAGGTATTCCATATTGCGAACCTCCAGCCGATTATTAACATCCTAATAATTTCACGAACATGTCAGCATCGTAGCTCTCGCTACGCCGTAGCAGCTGGGTTTGCGTAGCTGCGGTGCTACGAGAGTAGCAGAGATTGTTTGCGAGACTGATATCGTGGCCAAGCGTTATCTAAACTAGATATCAATTTACACGTTTGCAGATTGGATCACTATTATTTATATTTTCAATTATTAATATTTAATTTGATTGTACGATATGAAAAACTACAAATTACCTTTAATTAATAACTACATATCAGAATAAATAAACATCCTTTAAAAAAAAAATGTAAGCACAAGTTTAACGCTAACAACGAGGTAATAATTGCATGACTACGAGCAATTAATGAAAATAATAGTCAAGTATTTGGTTTTGCAAATTCCGCAAACAAATAAATGTGCCGTGACTAAAAAGCATAATTGAAATAAATTGCTGAACATCAATTTAATTTCCATATTGGAAGCAATGACTATATTTTATACGTACGTTAGAACGTTAACAAGCTTGATTGTATATGTAAATGGTACACAACATACTACCTGCAGTGTTGTCTATATTTATATCTGTAATTCGTATGGTGTACACAATAAAGAGTATTCTATTATATTCTCTCTTTTCTAGATTTGGATATGTGACTGCCAAACTGTGTCGGGTAGGTAACAATGCACTTAAACCTTTATCTTAGTCCTTACTTGTGAGTCTGACGTATCAAATCTGCTTTAAACACCATTTGGATCTAAAGGTGCAAATAGACGGGGTACCGCTGACCCGGAACATAAAGGGCCAAGGAAGGAACACGGGTGGGTTTTAGTCAGTAAGAGTCTGACACTCCCTTCCGCTCCACCCAGAGCGGGAGGGGTCATTTGATGATTTCCAATCCTCAAAAAAAAAAAAAAAAAAGGGTGCAAATAGACTAGCTAATTTTACTTATCAGGAAGGGTATCTTCAGATTCTGAGAGTTATAATAGCCTACAAATACACTTTGCGCGCAGCCAAAGTGTGGAACTCTCTGCCAGCCTCTGTGTTCCCTTCCACATTTATTTATTTAGGTTAACCAACAATTGTTTACACTATATACATTTCTGATTTAATGACTAGAGTAACATTTACAAGTGCAACAATCAATTACAGGTTAACACCACATGCACAGAAAACGGCTTCACATAACATATTTATAAATTATTGAAATTAAAACTTCTACATAGGTACAATAAACTTCTACATACATCTACATTCCAAAACTAATAAAGAAAAATTATCATAACATTCAATGCCGTATACAAATTAAAAAAATTAAAATTTTAATTAAAAAATCATTGACATGTGCTTGGCTGATTAAATTATAATTGATTAAATTGATTACATTATGATTAATTATTAATTGGATTATGAATAAAGATATTGACCATAAATTGATAAGAAAATAAAATTAAAAGAATATACTAAAAATAATAAATTGAATACATTGAAAACAGGTATACAATTAAAATTAAAATAAATTAAAAAATATTAAAATTAAATCGTCCTTGGATTGTTTACAAAAGCTCGTAGATATTTATTTATATTATCGTGGTGCACATCTACTAGGTCACTACGGCCATTAAGGATTCTACACAATCTAGGTATTGGAGAATTTGCACCAAGTACAGACTTTCGAAATGGCGGACACAGGGGTGTTATCTTCTACGGTGGACGCCATCATGCGCGTGCGGGCCCTCACGACGGGGGATGCTGTGGCCCGGGGTGGGGTCGTCTTGGCGGTGTCTCTAGACATCGCCAATGCCTTCAATACCCTGCCCTGGAGTTGCATCAGGGAGGCACTCCGGTATCACCGGATGCCGACCTACCTCTGTCGTGTGGTCGAGGCCTATTTGACGGACAGGGCCGTCATCTACCCCGGTCACCAGGGAGTATGGAACCGGCAAGAGATGTCGTGCGGTGTCCCACAGGGATCGGTCCTGGGGCCGCATCTGTGGGATATCGGCTACGACTGGGTGCTGCGCGCCGACCTCCCCAGCGGCGTCAGCGTGGTTTGTTACGCTGACGACACGCTGGTCCTGGCGCAGGGGAGGTCGCACCAGGCGGCGGCCGAACTAGCGACACGCGGGGTTGCGATAATCGTCGAGAGGATCCGGCAATTGGGACTCGAGGTGGCCCTGCACAAGTCCGAGGCCATGTGTTTTCATGGTCCTCGGAACACGCCACCGTCGGGTTCCCAAATAACGGTAGGAGGGGTTCACATCGGCGTCGAGTCGACGATGAAGTACCTGGGACTCGTCCTCGACAGCCGGTGGAACTTCGTGGAGCATTTCCGACGTTTGGCTCCCAGACTGGAAAGGGCCGGGGCTGCCTTAAAGCGGCTCCTGCCCAATCTAGGGGGGCCAAACGCCTCCTGCCGGAGGCTCTACGCGGGGGTCGTGCGGTCCATGGCCCTTTACGGGGCACCGGTATGGGCGCGTTCCTTGAGGCGGCGGCCAGCCCGCTGGTTGAACGCGCCCCAAAGGGTCATGGCCATCCGGCTGGTCCGGGGATACCGTACGGTCTCCGGTGAGGCGGCGAGCCTCCTTGCCGGATTACCGCCATGGGATCTGGAGGCAAAAGTCCTCGCGCACGTTTGGGAGTGGCGCGAGGAGGCGAAACGCCGGGGCGTAGCTCCGCTGCCGCGAGAAATCACGGTACAGCGGACAGAGCTCCGGCGGGATCTCAGGGCGGCATGGAGAGTGCGATTATCGCAACCCAGCGCTGGGCACGCCACAATTGCGGCGATAAGTCCCCTCTTTGAGGAGTGGCTAGAGAGGCGCCACGGCGTCCTCACCTTCCGCCTGACGCAGGTCCTCACCGGACACCGTTGTTTCGGGAGGTTCCTGTTCCGGATAAGGCGGGAGGAAACGCCCGGGTGTCACCATTGTGTGGATCGCCCGGAGGACACGGTGGAGCATACGGTGGAGGTCTGCCCGGCTTGGGCGGAGCACCGCCGTGTCCTCGTGGAGGCGATTGGCGGTGGCGATCTCTCGCGTCCGGCCTTGGTCCAGGCCATGGTACGGAGCGAGAGGGCTTGGGAAGCCGTCACCTCCTTCTGCGAAGCAGTAATGTTCGCGAAGGAGGAGGCGGAACGCGTGAGGGAGAGGCAAAGTTTGCGCCCTCACGCCCCTAGCCGCCGCAGGAGACGCCCTGGGCGTCGGGAATCGCAGGCCGATTCCCGGCCACCGTAGGCGCGGGCTTGCGAACGGCGAGCAATGGGCAGCTCGCCGTTCGATAAGGACCAGGCCCGGGTCGACGGCGCGTTGTGTTCCACGCGCGCCTCAAAGAGATGTCAGCACCAATGACGGGGTTTGCTAGGACCGATGCCTGCTAGGGTTGCGGAAAAGTCCAAGAGGGTTACCGTGGCCCCTGGCACAGGCAACTGAAGGAACACGGGTGGGTTTTAGTCAGTAAGAGTCTGACACGCCCTCCTGCTCTGCCCAGAGCGGGAGAAGTTATTTGATGATTTCCCACCCACAAAAAAAAAAAAAAAAAAAAAAGGGATGTTATCTTATTCCTAGGATATCTAGAAGGCGCGTGGAATCTAATAAGCTTCAATAAACCGGGGCAGTCAATCTTATTGCGCAACAGTTTGTAGAGAAACAAAGCATCGGTTATATCTCTACGTAAAGACAACGATTGCATCCTGAAATGGCACAGACGGACTCTGTAAGAGGGCAGGCGCTTAGATTTCCCCTCACTAAAGGCTAAATGCCACGCAAAACGTTTCTGTACCCTTTCTAGACGCAACATGTGAGTGGCATAGTGAGGTCTCCACACAACACTACAATACTCCATAACACTGCGTACGAAACTGTTATATAACATTATCTTGGTGCTACTTTTACGAAAGCCTTTGGTGTTACGAAGCAGGAACCCTAACATTTTTGATGACTTTTTAATAATGTTTTCAATATGAGGCACGAAAGTGACCTTTTTGTCAAAATGTACTCCTAGATCCCTTATTGCTTCGACTTCTTGGACTCGCTCCTGGTCTATAAAGTATTCTGTGTCGATACAGTTAATTTTCCGCGTATACTGAACATAGTAGCATTTCTTCGGATTTAGTTGCATTTTATTATTGTGGCACCATTTTATAACTTGGTTAAGATCATGCTGCAGAAGTTTGCAGTCTCTTTTTGACTCCATTACTCGTGCAAATTTTAAGTCATCAGCATACAGAAAAGGTTCGGAAAAACGAAAACACTCAGGAAGATCATTAATGAACATAATAAATAGTATTGGAGCTAAGTGAGATCCTTGTGGGGCGCCCGATGTTATTTTGTGTGCAGCCGATCGAAAACCGTTTACAACGACAAAGAACTTGCGTTCCGTAAGATAAGACTTGAACCAACCTAACAGAGGCCCTGTTATACCATAGGCTGCTAGTTTATAAATCAGTATAGAAGGGGGCATTTTATCAAATGCCTTACTGAAGTCTGTATATACTACGTCAAATTGTTTGCCTCCATCTACAGCCTGTATTAGGGACTCCGTGAATGACACTAAATTTGTGGCTGTAGACCTAGATGCCACAAACCCGTGTTGCTTGTCATTAAGATACAATCTCAAGTGTTGCTGAATGTGCGGACATATAATAGATTCAAAAATCTTTGCGAATGTGAATAAGATTGAAATTGGCCTGTAGTTGCTTACGGTATCTTTTTTATCTGACTTATGTACTGGGACTACCTTAGCTTTTTTCCATTCTGATGGAAAAGTTCCAGTAGCCAGTGATGCATTATATATCATTACTAAAGGAGACACTAGAGCTGTGGCACAGTTACAAATAAAAACAGGTGGGATGCCATCCGGGCCTGGTCCTTTGCTAATATTTACTGTTTTTAGTTTTGCTAGTAAACAGTCACGGTCAATTACTGGAATACTTAATCCCTGACTATTATTATGCAGTGCTTGGAGGTACTTTGTATGGCAGTTCATTTCTGTATCTTTGTCAGTCGTGCACACGGTGGCGAAATGGTTAGCGAAACGGTCGCAGATTTCAGAACCGTTAGATGTAACAACCTGTCCATCCGTCATTGACAAAGGGTAGCCACTAGTGCCACCGCGTTTCGCTTTTATGCAACTCCAGAGAAGTTTAGGATTATATCATTTAACCCATCTGCTTTCAAATCAAGACACACAACAGGGATCTTCTGGGCTCGCGCGCTCGCACGCAGGCGTGATCGAGGTCAAGAGAAAGCCCATTCAGCAATAAAAAAAATTGTGATGTGTGAATACGATCTAAATAGACAGTTCAATATATGCAACGGTATTAAGTGCGGTAATACACACACACATAGACACACTGCATTTGTGGCCGGTTGTTGGCGGCAACAGGCTCGCCCCCTTTACATGAGACTTATACCTAACTGGAAAAAGTGGGTGTACTGTAGATACAACTCTGCCTGACACTTAGGGTATAACCGGCGCATACACTAAGTAGTCGCGATAGTTGATTACAAATGAACTAAACATCCTTTTAATTTTTTTCTATAAGTAACTCAGCTGTCGCTAATGACACAAATACTTTTTCTATTGTTACCGAACTTAATCAACTCGATCGACAGATGAGGGGATAAACGAAAATTCCGCTGCAAGTACCTACAGCAGGATTATTAACTTGTATCTTCATTCTTGGCACTCATTATTGACGGCATTAGCCTTAGCGGAAGTAAGCAATTAACTCGCAATCTTAACCGTCTCGGGGCTTGTGCGGCTTAATTAACGAAAAAATCGTCAATTAAGGTCCCTCGGAGATACGTGCGGGAATTGTATTAGAGAATTGTGTTGTATGTGATAAATCGTTAAAATGTTAAAAACATGTTTAGACGTCAACTCTAGAAAACTAGTTGGTAACATCTAGTAATGTTTTCGAAATTAATCAATCAGAATTTAGAAGCCTAAACTTGAAAAAGCAATAAAAGTATTATGGTTAACTGGAAGACGATGTCAATACTCACTTTCTTGGATCATTATAATTTTGTGAGCAGGTTTCGCCTACAGCGGTTTTATAATCAACATAAATAAAACTTAAATGCCGTTCCACCGAACCGCACTTATCAAAAATTTGTTTTAGTGCGGTTAGCAGAACAGCTTACGTGCCGTTCTGGCAAATGCCGTTGAAATCATTGCTCTGAGTGGATACCTCTTGAGAAAGGCTGGACCGCTTTGTTTTTTAAATGTTTGTTATAGTTCGAATTAGGTTTTTATAGAAAGAAAGATTGGAAGTTTTTCCGGGAAAAAAATAATGACTGAACTAAAAGAAAACTGAACGTCTTTTTGTATGGGATTTTTGTATGAACTAGTCAGCGATATTTATAAGAAAAACAAACAATTATAGCATACCAACTGCAAATTTAAACTTTTAAACCCGTTATTATCCTTAAGAGGGCTCGTCCCGGTCCGCCTAACGTAAATACGAGCATGATTGAAAAGCTTGTTGTTTCATCCAACGCAGTGTTTGAAAATCATAGCAAGAGTGAGTACGCGATAGCATCGAAAGAAAAATGGCGCGCGGAGATTTCACAAAACGTGTTCCTGTAGTGTCTGCCTACCCCCATTGGAAGTAGGCGTGAGTTTATGTGTATAGTAAAACTCTTGTAAGTACTCGAATAAATGTTAATCTGCCCCAGATTTAGGACATGGAAAAGTACAACAAAGAATCTTCGTCGGAACCGTCTAAATGAAGGAAAAATGTAATTAATAAATGGTGGAGGAGCCGAGGAGATGAAGAGGGGGTGCGTGACGCGGCGGAGGTGATAACATTCCTCGTTACGTCGGCCGCGCAGACCACATTCAACCCGTTACGTGACTGCGGCCTGTCCCGCGGTGGAGGGTTACACCGAACTGTAATGTAACCGTTTACTATTATTTTGTGTTGAATTGGGCTTGTAATCGTCCTATTTCAGGGTTAAGATGTTTTCACAGAGATGTGAATATTGATTACCACACAGTATGGGTATTGGCGATTTTAAAACATTGAGAAAAGGTTTCCTTACAATGTTTTACTTTACCAGAAGTCGGAAGTGTCAAATATTAACTTAGAAAGAACACAGTTAGATAAAAAAGGGCCTTCTTAAAAAAGTTAAACCTTCCTGCTACATGACTTTATTGATAAATGATTTTATTTCTGTAAGTAAGTTTGTACAAACACTTTTACAAGTCAAACATATATTTTTTTAAACTAGATGAGGCCGGCGTTGACCGACCGACTGACTGTGTGGTAATCACAGTCTCTTTTAAAGTCTAGACAAAATCTTGGTCAGATCAGGTGAAGGCTATGTAGATCGGTGTTTAAAATGGTATTTTGTGGAAAGAACCACACAGTTTGAGTGGACCTGTCCAGTCAGTGCACGCAATTGTCAGCAATCGTGCAGCTCAACTCAGAACTTAAGGAGGTCAACGATTCGACGAACAATACCAAAGAAAGGACATTTGAGTAGGCCGCACAAGTTACTCAAACTGCCAGATCATGATTAAACTAACCACCACGAACTCTTATTTACTGGCGTAAATTCATTCTTACAATAAGCATGTCCGCTTATTAGATCATCAAGCTCTAGCAGTATTCATTCATCAGACAGGAATCTATGTAACCTAACCGTTTGATCAATGAATACTGAATGTTTACCTAAGGACGTACAAACTCAGTACCGGACGTCACTTCGTTACAACGTTTTAGTGGACGTGAACATATAGGACGGTCCTAGATTCAGTACAACACAGGACGCCAGTTCCTTACTCCGGAACACCGGTAAAGGAATAATTTGGGACATACTCCGATCGAGTTGTACCGTTTCCAAATTGTCCAAAACATGTAACTCGGTTACGTGACGGAGTTTGATGTGGATACGAGTTTAGTTATTGTAATCATGTAAGTAAGGCTTTTGGTAAAGATCATAAAATATAATAAATTTGGTGATTTAATGGTATTCTGGCTAGATATATTCCACCTCGTGCGTTGTTTCTTAACCAATTTTTTTTACAAATTGTTACAGAAACATTTCAGTTTTACAATACATTTTTCCTTGTTGCACAACTTTCTAGTCATCCTAATCAATTTATTGTGAGAATTTAACAATTATATCCAAAGCATGGTCTAGTTGTCGTGAAGACTTTTTATAACATAAATGGAGCACCGAATATTGTTGGTCTGTCAAAAGGATTTCGCGATTACAGAAAAAGTTGGACCTATTGTCATTTGTTCTTTCAATATCAGACTTGATACAAGAAAACGATGTTCGATTTCCCACCGAATAGTCTTTTTGGTGTGAATAGCAGCCAGGTAATCCTCCGGCCCGTAATAAACTCACAGGTAAACATTAACGCGGGTTATATAAAGTATGAAGATAATATTTGGTGCGCACTATAGCCCGGATACACGGCTCTTATTTTGGCTCGTTTAGAACTTGTTTTGTCTCCATAAGTCCGGTTGGAAATTGCCTGTTAATGACAGGGTATCATTTAAAAAACATTCATTCATTAGGGTTTAAAACCCAGACCCACTATACAGCAGCACAAGTCATGTGTTTACAGCAGTGAATTCACTCACCCCGTTACAGTATTGTTAGTGAAATATATAATTAATATCCAATCCTTTAAGCTAGTATCACAAACTGTTTCAGAGCGAATTAACAAACGGTTTGCGGTGGTCTGTTGCGGCCAATGGCGATCCGCAGATTGATATTTATAACTCACCTATATGCAAGTATTTACTGTGGTATGGTTTGTGAAAATATTTTAATAATTTGGAAAATAAATATCTTATACAGTTTGCATTACTATTTTAGGGTAGCAAAAAGGGCAACGTCCTACCTAATCGAAAGACTATCTTAAGTGGTTACTTTCATAGGGTCATTATAAAATGCCTTTTCAAAATGTACTTGGGTACTTATTTCTCTGGATTATTTTCCGAGTCTATTCCATCTGTAACTAGCACCCAATTTTATAATAACTCATTTGAAATGCAAGAGCCTTCACGTATGGCGATACAAAAGCACGCTGGGCAGTCAGTCTCGCTAAAAACCTTACCTACTGACATGAAAATTTCATCCTGACACAATCAAAGAAAAATTCTTTAATCCCATTTCCAAACTCTAACCACAAAATCATCCATCAAAACTTAGATCACGCGTTAAAACAGTTATTATTCGTTGCGCGCGCGTCAGAGCACGTAGAGTAATTCTGTTGGGCGTCTTTGTCGTAGCGACAAGGAAGTTTGCAAGCGACAAACTCTCAAATAATACGTGCCCCAGTTGCCGTCTGCTTGCGATTCCGCCGGCGACTGTCGTATCATCTCGCGTTACCTAAACTTGTAAGTTGTTCGGAGTTGTCGCGTGTTGAATGGGAAGCTTTAGCTAGGTTTTTGTTTGTTTGTTCTTGTTGAATACTGTGTTCGTTGTGTTTGTGTTTGGAGAAGTAGTCGAGCTGTGTCTGCGTAGTTTATTGAAAACCTTGAATATAACTCCGGTTTGCAATAATTTGCCAGTTATCATGTGCAAGCCGTGTGCCCGATGAATTTCCACACACACTCCTATTTTAACCCCTGTAAACGATGGGTGTACTTTCAAAAAATTTCCCTAGTGGTAACTTTCGTTATATGTAAGTTCAAGACCCAGCAAACAATTGATACTTTTTTTTATCAGATCGGTATTAGGTACCTAGAGGGTTCTTATATTCAGTTCTAATTGTACGTAAATAGAGCACAAATGTCAAATCGAGTGGAGAAAGTATATGCAGTTCCATACATCAACATATATGCAAGAACCTGCCGAACAATGATAAAATAAAATGTATTCATCTAAGGATTCTCACAGGTGCGTCCGAATTTAAGCTTGTTTTAGGATTTCTAACCCAAGGAAACTTGTATGTAGAGAAGACAAAATACTGTCCGGTAAAGTAATACCATTGATGAAGGCTTGGTGAAGGGGATTAACTTCAAGTAATTTAGGTGGAACAAGTATATTGGTTGTGGGAGTAAGTATAATCCAACATAGACATCGGCTCTTAGCAACCGTTTTTTAATTTATATACATGGGTGTGTGGCCTTTACTTATTTATTTATTTATTTATTAGGAAACTCAACAGCTTATAAATAAATTACATGAGTTAAGAATGTTCACCACGCTAACAGCTCAATGCAGTTGCGTCATAGATTACAGCATCTTACAGTCTGCATATTATACTGCTCAGCGATAGCGAGATGATGACAATTATCGCTTAGCCAAAAACAGAGTTCGACGGCATTTATAAAGCTAGGTTAACTAGAAAGTAGCGAGAGAAAACAAAAGAAACGACTTAAACAAGTACAGCTATCAATAATTAAAAGGTAAAACGCGATTGTTGACACATTACTCACGTTAAATTAAATTAAACTTAAAAGAAATACTGTGACTAAATTAATTAACAAAAGGGAAAAGAAAAAACTAAATAATTTGCTTAACATTGTTTAACATTGTGAAATTAACACTCAGCAATTGGAACATGCTATGTTGATCTAAATAGGTATGAATATAATATCTTTATTAAAAATAATATTTAGTCCGTCTGTGCTGATGTTCGTTTCTGTGTGTAGTAGGTGAAGATAACTGATATAAACGAATAAATCGATTACGTAGATAGATATATTAAATTGTAGGGGTATAAGTGGTAGGTAGACTTTGCCACAACCTTCAATAATTTACAGAAGTGGAAAAATCTAATCTACTTTTGTGTTGCAAAAGTCAGTAAGCAACTATTGCGCATTGCGTTGGAAAAACTATCATATTCATTTTAAACTGAGTAATTTGGGAATTTTTATGTATGAATTCTGAAAGCAGTGTTTTGGCACTTTCAGTGTGAATACGCAAGTTAGCTCACAGAGAAAGGTAAAACGAAACGATTATTCCCGGTCGGTGACATGACGTAATTATCACAAGTCTCCTAATTTACTCACTATGGGCCATACGAAGTAAAACAAAACACTAACAACAATAAAGAACGCTAAAAACAAAACACTATCAAAAACCTACCTAATTATAACCAAGTCAAAGCGTTTGCTTTCGAAACGTTGCCTGTTACGGTCGCATTCAGCAGGCCGGTTGCCGCCCGGTCGCCGGCCGCCGGTCGACGTGGTCGCGCTTCTGTGCACTTGACACGTTGACACTGACACGACACGGACTAAACTCGCAATGGAAGGTATAAAGTGACCTCAAACAGCTCAGCTGCTTTGTTGCTGCAGAGTGATTGATTGCGCTGATTGAAGCGGTTGGAAATGCTTGTGGTGCTTTGTCTGTTTTTCTTCAGGTGTTGATCAAACTATCCTCGCTGAAAAGCTTACCAGGGCTTTAATTGTGTGAGGAGCCCACTGTCTCTAATAGCACATGCTCTTTGGATATAAATTGTTGGTCGTCTTCAGCCATCGTTTAGTTTAAGTTGCCTTCCAGAAAAGCCTTATCGACAACAATTTGAATCAAATCTACAACGAAATAAAGAAAGAATTCAAAGTAATTTATTTACCAAAATGTAGGTTTACAGTGTATGGTCTTAAAGATATAGTGGCCCCTTTACATTCTACCACTATTTAAAGTGTGCAAATATTTAATTGTATCTTGCACAATGCTATTATTTTAATTGAATCAAAATAAAAAGACGGCAACAACAAATGAGAGCTCATGCATTAGGATATATAAGGAACCAATTAATGAATTGCTGTCGCAGTTAAGATTTTCCGCAGAAGAGTGACACTCATTCGTATATCAAGCTTTTGTAATAAAATTGTCGGAAATAAAATAGTTTTCATAGATGTTGTTCAGAATTATAATAATAATAAAACGTTTATTTTAAAAAAGGGATACATTTACAATGAATATCTTAACAATTAAAATAGCGCACAGTTGCTAATTTGCCTGAACTAGGTTGAACCTGTACCTCAGGCTAAAAAGTGCATCAATACTTAATAAAATAAATTAACAATGAGTACAACTTAAAACTAAATTAAAACTTAAATAAATAAAAGTAAAATAGCATATTAGTATTTCTATTTGCAGACAATAAGTAGGTCTTCTGTCTGTGCATAGTCAATGGTTAGTAAATATTTAATTATACTTTTTTTACAGTTATAGTAATTTAGTTTATAGATACTTGGTTTCTTATTTAATCTATTGTACAAGAATGGGCCTAAGAATGTTAAAAAATTTCTGGATTCTAGACCTGGGTTTTGCAATATTTGGTTCTAATGGTTTAGATTTATCCCCAGAGGTCTCATCTCAATCAGTTCTCTTCAACCGAATCTAAATTTGAAAAAAACTGAAGATTGTTTTAGTTGTCTTTATAACCGACTTCAAAAAGGAAGAAGTTCTCAATTCATCTGTTTTTAGGGTTCTGTAGCCAAATGGCACATAGAAACGGAAAACTTATCATTTCGTGCTGTCCGTCCTTATGTCACACAGCCAATTTACTCGAAGGATTATTCTTTGTGAATGAGTCGGAAGATCAAATACAGTAGCTGATTAAGTACCTAACAGTGGTCAACTAATCATGGACTGTGAAGAAACCCTACCATCACGGAACTCCTCAGTGAAGAACAGTCTACCTACCTAATGTGTCTTCACCGTACGATATGTGAAAAAAAAATAGCTAAGTATCAATATATAATAGTACATACTTGGGGCATGTTTTAAAATAAACAAAATAAAATAACCTAAAGGTCACTATGGATGTTACTGGTTCGGACACCTGGTTCGGACCAGTAACTCCGTTTTGACTGTCGACCTCAAGGATTACGCAGACATGGGACGACGCTAACATGATCGCCCGCAGATTTGCGCGGTGCTCTAATGAGGTTAAGGCTACGCTCTTTAGAGCGTGCTGCACATCGCTGTACTCATACAGTCTGTGGGCTCACTACTCTTACAGAAGTTACAGCGCCATCCGCGTCCAGTGCAATAACGCGTTCAGGGCGGTGTTTTTTTTTTTTTTGAACGTTGCTGTTATTGTTGTTATTAAGGCACATCAATAACTTAAACACAAACATTTACAAATAAAAGAGAACAGAGACATGGACTAGTGTTTACGTCAATTACAGACGTGCACAGCATTCACAACAAAATAGAGGAAAAAAAACACAGTATTCAAGTTACGTAAAAAAAAAACAATATAAGAACAAAAGCTCTAGCTACAATCTCGGTAGTAGAGAGAATACCCTCATCGACATAAACATTGTTTTTTTAATTTTTTGATGAATGTGATGGGACTGCCCCGATACTGCAACACCTCGGGTATGTTCGCGAGGCTCGCACCGATTGCTGTCATGCAACCATTCGCAAGCGCGCCGCGTCCTTAGTGCGCAGGGCACGCGTTTGATATTATTTTATTTATTTAATTTGATATTTGATGTTATCGATTGTATTGTATTTTATCTGATTTTATTTGGTTTATGTCTGGCAATGGAATATTTACCTGAAATAAACTTTTTTTTTAAAGTATGTATAACTTTGACATCAATTAATTAATTTGTTCCTAAAAATTCCTAATGCATGAGCACTTATTTGTTGTTGCTGTCTTTTTATTTTATAAAATTAAACATTTGCACACCATATGTGTAGGTAAAATGTAAAGGGGCCATTATCGTTTTAAGATCATACGTTGTAAACTTGCATTCTGGCAATTAAATTTATTTGAATTTCATCTTTTCGAGCGCGCCGCCGCGCCGGTGCCGAAAATCAGGAAATCAAAATGGCGGCCATAACCAGAGGTGAATCCCAGTAAATGGGTTGCTTTTCACACGGGCAACTGTATGTAGAAACCTTTTCGAGGGGCAAGCAACCTCTCTAACATCGTTTACACAAAAGCATTTTCTTAATTAAAAGAAGTTTTTAAGATATTTATTTGGGATCCCCTACAAACGATACACAGATACAATAGAAATCACAATAATATTATATTGATAATTTCATACTTTTTTTTTGCCTGTTTTTGACTAAAAATGTAGAACAGCGCTCAAAATGCGTGATCCTTCTTCGCCATGACAACGCTTCAGTTCACTCCGGCAGACGGGCAGTCGATTTATTGAATACGGCAGGTGCACAGATAATGACCCTCGACCAGGCGCCTTGATTTTTATTTATTCTCGGCGCATTGATTAAGTTCTGTTTACGTTTTTATGACTTCTTAGCTTTTGCCCGCGACTTCGCTCGCGTAATTTAAGGTATCAAGCAAACAAACTTACTTTCGCATCTATAATAGTATAGTTAGGAGGATGACAAACCGGTCTATCCACACTCTAGGCTCACAAAATTTATTAGGTACATTAAAAAAAACTCTTAGCACACTACACACTACACGTGGCGCTTTCTATTATCATAAGAAATTTGTTGTTGTTTTCCTCGGGAGCAGTACTTTAATCGAAATAAAAGGTACCCTATGTCCGTTTCTGTAGACCTGACAACGTTTTGTCTATGCAAAATTTCAGAATGATCGGTTACGTGGTTTCAGCGTGAAAAGGTACCTAACAAACAAACTTACTTTCGCATTTAATAAAGTTAGGATTTCTGCTTGAGTTTTCAATGTTTATTGGTAGATAAAGAAAATAATTTAATTTAATGTTTTGCGTTTCGTAACGTTAAGGTACTTACTACTGTATAGAATCCAGTTCTTCTAACTGAACAGACAGCAGTGCTGCTGGGGAGATTGTTGCACTACTTCTTCTTACCAGCTAAAGCACTAGGAAGTGGTGAAGGGCGGGAGTTTTGGAGGACTGTCTTATGTAATTTTGACGTTCAAAAAATGCTCATTCACAGCCTAGTTTGAATAAATGACTTTACAAAGAGACAAAGAGGAAGAGAACCCCAGGTAGAGGTTCCCACCAGGCAAGAGCGAAAGATTATTCCTTTCCAAATACATGCGAACGCAGTCGCGGGCACAGCTAGTGGTGATTAAATAATGACAATTAACTGTAAGTTTAAGAAAAATAACGTGTGCGGACGGGGGACCCGAACGGGTCGGAGGATCGGGGGGCCTACTCTCTAAGTCCGTCAACGAAGATACGCGAAAGAAGCCCGCCGAAAGAAGTTCGATACTTAGAAGTGAACCCTACTCCCGATTAATTAGTGTTTCCGGACGTACAAAAACACATCCAGGCGTAAGGACAACTGTCAAATCGTTTGGTCATTATTTTTTATCCGTGCATGATAAATAAGTAAGTAGGTTTGTACAAACACTTTGACACGTCATATATATATTTTTAACCGACTTCAAAAAAGGAGGAGGTTCTCAATTCGACTGTATGTTTTTATTGTATGTTTATTACGCGATCATTCCGCCAATTATGAATTGATTTTGAACATTATTTTTTTGTTTGGCAGGTCATATTTCAGAAGTGGTCCTATATAGATTTTACCGAAAGCGGTCGAGTGGTTCCAAAAAAATCAACAATAAATAATTTTTAAATAACTAAAACCCGCCTTCAAACGGACGTGGACGTGTAAGACGATAGTTTTCGAATTGGTGTGGGGTAGAATAACTAAAAAGTGAAAAATAAAAAACTTTTTTACAAAAAAAAACCGACTTCCAAAATAATAAAATTTTAAAACTAGATGAGGCCGGCGGCGTACTAATCTCGGAATAGGAAACGTCCGTAAATTCGGGCGAAGCTACGGATGACGTGCTTAGGGAGTAGGCCCCAAAGAAGTTCTGTACGAGATACTTGCACACAAACACTCATAAGTATTAGAAAGCGACAGAGGGAATGAGAAAGAAAGTGTAAAACTAACACGCGTTTTTAGTACAGAGCCATCTAGTATAAGTTTTTAAATGCTCTCATAAAGTTGTCGTCATCGTGAATTTTCATTTTGACCTCACTATCGGCTTTAGCACCCTCGAATACCATAAAAACGATACCCATGATGATCTATCTCTCTCTCTCTCTCTCTGTCTCTTTCTATGATATGTAATAGAGACATAGAGAGCGAGAAACTCGCATGGAGGGGCATAATGTTTTTTCTTTAAGTGACGATTGCTACTGCAAGCCGCGAAAGAACTTCGTTCCAAAAAAAACCAGACGAAACCAAATCCTTCCTATAATTCTCCTTACTGCCCCGACCAATCCAGATGCAGTGATTTTTTGCAGAACTAATGCGACACTGCCGTCCTCTCTATATCCTGAACCTCGGTAATAAGCGCCGAACGCCACCGAACCATTGAACCGTCCAATCTGCGAGCCCGACTGAACATTTTTATTTCAATTTTTTCATACAACTTACTCGGACTGATTCTGTGCTGTGACTGACGTCCAATTATTTTGCCATTTGTATACACTTGCAAGCCGGTAGGAAGCGGTTAGAACTTCATTGGGAAAGTGACAGGATTTATAATTGGTTTGTTTAGGCGAAATTGAATCGATTTCTTTAATAATTATGTTTTTTGTTCATTTAAATTAATTCAATGCAAAAATGTGTCTTAATATTATTACGTATACAGTTGTGTTTGTAGCTAAAATATTTTAATATTATTAAACGTCATAGAGCATTGGTGGCTCAGTGGTAAAGAGCAGTGGAGGCCAAGTGGTAACGGCCCTGACTTACAAGTTGTAGGTCATGGGTTCGAACCCAGGCTGGCGCTTTACTTTTTAATTCCATCACTACTGTTCTCAAAACGGTAAAGGAAAACATCGTGAGCAAACCGGCATGTCCTAGAACTAAAAAATCGAAGACATGTGACATCTGCCAACCCGCACTGGGCCCGCGTGGTAGATTACAGCACATTCCCTCTCGAAGAGAGGAGGCCTGTGTCCCAGCAGTGGGAACATTATAGGTTGATTATGGTTATGGTAACAACATTGTCGTTTTAGTGGTTGCATTTCAACATACCCACATAGCATTCTCAACCTATGCTCGTACTGAATTATAAATTATTCTCTCTACGTTTAATTTATAACAAAATTATTTAATAAGCCTTTTATTTGTCCGCTTAATTAGGCAGTACGTTCGTTAGTTAATGTGATTTACATGTTTTATTTAAATTAATAATGAAACAAAGGTTTATGGAGCAAATGAATGCATTTTTATTATTATTTTATTAGATTATGCGAATGTTGTGGCGTGTGGCTATGTTGTGTTGTCACGAAGGCTCATTTTTCAGGTTTATTTAGGTATCAGCTTCAGCCCATGACGTCGTTTGCGTGGAAGTTGTAAGACACCACAATATACTAAAATATTATTTTTTTATAAAACTTCCTTGTATACTACTACGTTTGTAGTTTTGGTCTGAGCAGCCAAAATATGCAGACTCAAGACTGGTAACACGGGGAACAAACGAAGTATATTTATGCGAGTGAGAAGCAGTTCGTCCTGAGGTCGACACTTACAGACTTCAGTAGCAATTTCCCATTGCTTTCGAAGTTTTTAGTGAATTAAAGAACGCCTGCGTTCCTGTATATACTTCCTAATGACACACCACAGACAAGCTGACCGATGCATTCTTACAGATTAGTCCTGACGAACGGCTACCACTAACATTTTATAACAGTAGGTTGTAAGCACTCGGAACTCATTAACAGTCACATAACCATATTATACATTATTTTTATTACAACCATAGGTGACAGAAGAGGCTTAAACTTCATGTTTTTTATGTGTATGTTCTACAAACTATCATAATAATAGATTTACAAATTAAAATAAAATAATACTAACATCATATCTAATATTTGCACACCATGACAACACGGTAAACATGTTAGCATAACTCCATGTACCTACTTATTAAACGTTGCATGCATTTTTTATAATTGTATGTACACACAAGTTTGAGCAAATAAAGTTATCTGAATCTGAAAACATATCAATAATTGGGTGTGGAACTTACAACCACAGGTTTGTAAACCACTCGTCGAACCGCTAAGCTATTTGCTTTGTTGAAAGTTGTCTAATATTAAATAGCCGTTCTTATACAGGGTGGATTTTTGAGATGGGGCAGTAAGGGCCTTAACCGTTTTACCTACAGGAAACCGGACTTCGGAGACTGTCCTTCCCTTTTTGTGACAATATTTTTTTGCGAGTTCTGACTTTTCTGGTACTCAAACCTCAGTGTGTCTCATAGAGTTTATTGGTCCTCATAAGAAAAAGGATGTATTGGCATCAAACGTGTTTGTAAAATTTGCCCAATTTCTTGCTGACTGTACAATGTTTTCAAAATCTGTGAATGCAGATCAAAATGTCTCGAAAAGTTAAGGACAGTCTCTTAACCGTTTTCGTGTAACTACGACGGTTAAGGTACCTGGGGCAGTAAGCCCCATCTCAAACATCAACTCTGTATAGTCACAATTGACTACTCAGCCCTGTGAAAGTATAGCGTGTTGATAATCATTTAAAATGTTATATCTGTAACTATCTGCAATATTCTAACGGTTTGGCTTGTATTTTTATATTGGTAAACTATAGAGGAATACACACATATTGCAAAATTGCTCTTCCCTCATAGCAAATAGCGTGATAATGAATGCCTGCAAACTGACCAAACGTACAAGGAACGTCTATGTAATTTTTTTACAGAATCACTTTGGTAGTTTTTGCGTGGTGCTGGAACATACTCGTAGATACAGACAAATAGACAAAAATTCTAAAAACTATATTTTGGGCATTAGAATCGATCCAGACCTCGTAGCAATTACTTTTTTCAAAAATATTGAATGTCCAGTTTTGACTTTGCTACGATTTTATTATAATATGTATAGATTTATTGACGTCAACCAAAATTTGAACTTTACACTCAATACATTCCACCTATATTACTTTTACGTTTTGTAGTTTGAAAATTTTACATTTTTAGATGCCTTAACAATGATTGGGTTCCGGATATTTATTATGAGGTACAGAACTCTAGCAAAAACTAATATCCTAGGTAAATGCGAATAGTTCAGAGAAATACGTCTGATTTTTCCAACATAATGAGCGCCTGACTTTAGAAACTAGCAGTTTATCAAAGAGCGCTTTTACTATTATAGTTCACAAACTACCCCCGTGTTTTAGTTCTTAAGGCGATCGTAACAAAGGCCAAAGTTCCGTACAAAAAGAAAAGTTATTGTAAAACGCGGTGGAAGACGGAATGATCTCATTTTCTATTCCATTCGTTTCACACAAACCACACAAATCACTGTAGCTTTGCCGCGACTCGAATTCCTGATGTTCAAGTCATGAGCGAGGGGAAAGAAAGAGTTTATAAGGTAACGTAGTGAGACATCAAACTACTATGTAGGTACAGTATATACGAACTGAAACGTAGTACCGTTAAACTATTTCTGGGACCTACGAATGTAAAACGAAAGTTTAGATTCTCTATTTAGAAATAACTAGGAAGTTACTACTTATAATAAATTAAATGAACGTAACTGTGTGTAACAGTTTTTTTATACTTACACATACATGTAGCGGTATCTACATCGCCACATGCCAGCTGCGCGTCATACTGACGTCACGCAAATCCTGCATCGCGCAAGCAGTTTACCGCGCGACTAGCATATATACAACTTCCCGACATCAATCGTTGGGCAGTTTCCCACCAGACACGACACCCGTCTGGTCGGACGATCCTCCTTCCCTTTTCTATGGAGGTATGAATGAACTTTACACCCTGTTCCTCGTACTTCTCACTCGTTCTTCCCATGGGGGCAGGAAACTGCAGAATGCCACCTGCTACTATCCTTACTCTTTGGCCTCATTTACGTTTATACATACATCTAGTCACACACAAACGCCGGTTACACGCACCTGACCTTTGAACTTTTTGATTGACGTATTAAAATTGAGTTTTAATAACTCTCTCGTAAGCCAATTTTCGGTTAGAAATAGATCTATAATAACTGTTTGTGCTAGCCGTACTATTTCACAAAGAGCCCTCTACACACTAAACCTACGTAATCTGACTTACGAAATCTATTAAAACCAGAACCTTAATACCATCGTAGGTTAGCTTTTGTTAGTTTAGTGTGTGGGTGAAGTCAGAGGCGATAACGGGTAACGACGTATAACTCGTAGCCCCACCGTTACAATTATTTTAGTCAAATTAATAATTAAGGACTGACTTACATTTAGATACTTGACTGCCATTTTAGTCTCGTGGTCGCAAGCGTGACTGCCGAGTTCCTGGGCTTGATTCCCAGGTCGGCAAAGTGCTATTGCGATTTTCCATTAGGAATTTCTCAGAAGCAGTCCTGAAGTTGGTGGGGTGATACCCCCGTGCTGATCTCTCCCCGGTCGTGTCGGATTGCCGTCCCATGGGCCTATGAAAATGAAGGGACAGAGATTGCACCTGTATTTGCGCACACTCCCACACACATCTTCTGCGTACCAGGCTAATCCCTTTGAGTTTTCCACCGTGACCTAAATCGGCCGGGAAGATATTATGTTTAGATACAAGATAATAATGGAACCTACTACGCTTTGGAATGGGCAACTAGCTTCCTCTTTCTGGCTACCCGACTACTTGATAATTCAAAAGTGCCTGTAATTGGTTTGATTCAGATGTTTTGAGTTTGTACTAAGAATCATCGCCATCATACGCGTAACGTTTCTCTTACTTTTTTGGCGTCGGCTTTCAGACTACTAGATACTGAAGAATAATAAAAATAAATGTTTATTTCAGTTAACAATATCATAGGTATTAATTAGATTTAAATATTATCATAATTATAATTATGTACAATTGTACATTCAAGTGAATAATAGTTTATCAGACTGACGCACAACAACAATTTGCCGTGTTATAGCCATATCATCAACTGTCGAAGCATGAAAGTTTTGTGATTTGAATAAACGGTTTTTTTTTTTTTGGTACTCAATTTGGTAAACAATTTATGTCTCTGAATTTACATGGAGCAACTGCCATCTTGTATTCTCCTAAACCAACTTCTGGGTCCTTTTATTATGGAAGCTCAGTGAATATGATGGGAGTTTTGCTTTCAATCTCGTATCGAAGAAGAACAATTGGCATAGCTCGTTAACCAGCTTCTCGCTGCTGACACCACAATCTAAATAAGTTCCTACGGGATTGGTTCTGTAAGATATTTTTAGGGTAAAAGGGGATGTTACAGCCCTATCCCATTACTATATGTGTACTAAACGAAGTGCATGAGAATTTTCGTTGACATATTTTCGTGCAAACTGAGTGAATTCGCAAGAGTTTTGTTGAATTTTGTTAGTTATATTTAAATATTAATATTCCGTGTTATAACTAATTTTGTATAACAGAAATAAAATACAAAGTTTAGTTTGATAATTATTACTTATGTAGGTAGGTATAAATAATTATCTAGTCTGACTTCAGATTGTGTTTATAATAGAGTTTAGTGTTGCTTCGTATTTCTTAAGTTTAGATTTTTAAGTATTATTTGTAAGTTGATTTTTCATTTTATTTTGTGTTATTTGTGAAACCACTATTGTATTGGGGTCATCCTTTAAAGATAGTGTGTAGTTTAATAAATAAATAAATAAACTATTCAGCTGCTTCCCATGTACCCATGGGAAGGGCCGGGATTGGCCAGGCTAAGATGATAAATGATGCAACACTGTAGATCAATCATTCGATGTCATTAATAACTGGTTTTGTTGTAAAATACTTGGGTTCAAAGCAAAGTGAGATTGGAAATATGCCTAAGTAGGACTGTGTATGTAGCATAAAGAATCAGGTTAAATGTTTTTAGTTCATGTGAGTTTTTTTAAGCATATTTTTGTACCAAAATATCTATTAATGTCAAACAATGTTTGACAAAATACTATTAGATAGTTAACAACATTTCAAACTTATTTCATGTCATGAAATAAGTTTGAAATGTTGTTAACTATCTAATAGTATTTTCAAATTTCATAAAACGCATAGAATAGAATAGAATATTTATTTGCGTAAAACATGGTAGGTATACAAGGGTTTTAAATATACAAATTGAGGCACAAGCATGTTTAGCTAGGATAAAGCATAGCATGCTAAATTTTAAAGACAGGTTAAGGCAACAACAATCGTTTTTTTTAAACATCCACATTTGTTATCTATAAATCCTTTTAATCTATAAAAACTACACTCGAGTAACCACTTATGAAATTTAATTTTAAATAATTTTATATTTAAAGCTTTGAAATGCCTTGGTATTTTATTATAAATGCGCACACACATTGCCAAGGCGTTACTATTGTATTCAGACATAATAGGTATATATAGTTGTCTTGAGGTCCCATATCATCGTGGAATGAAACCATAGACATAGATTGTTATTTATACCAAACTGTTGTAACACTGCTTCACGTCCTATTTTTCATACAATGATGAAGCAAGTGTACAACAGCAGAGGGGCAACGGTCCGCCGCGCCGGTGGCCCGTGTTGCTCTTTGCCGTACTTTTATGAACGCACGCCTAATCTCAGTGTCAATCTTTCATAATACATCTAATATCCCTACACTGTTGACAAGTAAGTTTTTGATATTGATTGTCGGTGAGATGAGATTGCAACTTGAATTTGAACGTACATATTTTATTCAAATCATCATCGTCATCATTTCCGGGTCTTATTCCAATATATTTGTGGTCGGATCAACATGTCTTTGTTTTTCCTTTCGTACTTCTTTATTAGCCGTCATCTCGGTACTCACACTCTTTCTAGCCATATTTCAATACCTACGAGGATCGTCCTATAGATATAGGAACTGACATAGTTCCAGGAGTTTTCAACCTTTTTCCGCCACTCCATGTTTCTCACTACCCACTCCTCCCGTACCCTCTTACAGATTTACATAGCTTAGTTTATTCAGT
Source organism: Brachylomia viminalis (assembly GCA_937001585.2). Lineage (NCBI taxonomy): Eukaryota > Metazoa > Arthropoda > Insecta > Lepidoptera > Noctuidae > Brachylomia > Brachylomia viminalis. The sequence continues at coordinate 1,541,643 of OW443302.2, read as the reverse complement.
CGCCAAACAACAATACAATCGAGTCTATTTAAATAATCAGCTAGGGGAGCTCCTGGCCTACTGTTGACATCATTGAGGAAGCGTGAAGGATTTGGCGCACGTTTAACGTTAAGTACTTAGAGTGGTTTCTATAAACTTGAATGAAGACACGTTGAGTCAACACAAATAAGATGAGGAAGGCTGTTGTCATCTTGAAAGATTAACAGTCAGAAAGAGAGGGAGCAGAAATCTTAAATGTGACGTATAGATTGGTTTTTTATCGTATTACATACTAGCATTGCTCACGGCTTCACCCACGTGGAAGTTTTCATTTAACTCTATTGGTTTACGCGGCGCACGTCAGTAAAGCTCCCAGTCAGCATATTTTTTTCTGACATCTTCAACAATCATAGTTATATTTCAAACAATTTACAAAACTGAATGAATGAATTATACACTTAAACCTTCCTCATGAATTACTTCATCCATTGATGTAAACCATATAAAAATCAGGTGAGCAGTTCTTGAGTCTATCGCGTTTAGACAGACAGACGCAGCGGGGCCTTTGTATGTATAGAAACATACAAGGTGTTGTTTTGCATCCTCGTCAAATTCGAGGAGGTAACTATGCTAATGATTCTCGACACGAATCAATAATAAAATAAGTAGGTATTTATTTTTATTTTTTGTATTTTTCGGAAATCGGCATGTGTAGGGCCCGTGTGATACCGCCCTGTAACTGCGCTGTAACTGTAACGCATGCACACAGCGACATAGTCGTACGACACTGCCTACCGCATACGCAATGGGGCGATTTTGTTCTTTGAAAGTGGAGTATTCTGAAATACTGTCAAACTTAAATACCTAAAAAAACAAGTATGTATTAATTATTGAGCAGGATCGTAATTTTATTTGATTATTTGCGTCTTTCATAACAGCCTCCTGAAATTTGACGAGGATGCAAAACGACACGTTGTATTTTGTTAAAAAAACAAGCAAGCAAGTGGACCCGATGAGTTTTCCCATCTGCAAAAAGGACGAGCTGCCACGCAAACTTTCATCCCTTGCTTAACCCCTTTAGGGGATGAACTTTCAAAACTCTTTCTTAATACTTCGTTATTTAATGAACTTTTTAGTGCATAATTTCATGCTTCTAGGCCCAGTGCTTTGGGCAGCGCGTTGTCTGACAGTGAATGAATGAACTTAAGAATTTTATTAAGAATATCATGTCTCAAATAACACTGTAATGAGTCGGAGATGGACTAAGTCAAAAAACTAAACAAGGATTTTTTTTTTCATGCAAGTTGTTTATTCGTATTTAGCAAGTAAAATTATATTTCAACCAGAAAGAAAGAAGAGTTGTTGTTCTAGAAAGAACAATCACACTTCTAACTTCTCCATCTAGGTACATATAATGCGGCTAGTTTATGACTTTGTGCGGAACCAGTGCAGCAAACCTGGGAGATCATCAGGGTAGTCACATTTCTATACCAAATCAAAAGTCATTGATTCAAACTAGGCTGAGAATCAGCACTTTTTGAACGTCAAAATCACATAAGACAGTCCCCTAAAACGCCCGCCCTTCACCACTTCCTAGTGCTTTAGCTGGGAAGAAGAAGTGGCGGAACAAACTCCCCAGCAGCACTGCTGAACACCGAATCACTGAACAGTTTGATGTTTCGAACCAGCCTATTGTTCTTCTAGTTGCCAGCTTTATGATAACCTGCCGATCGCTAAAGCCTGATTTACATCGTGCGATTTAATTTCCTGTAGCTCGCCATAAGCTGAAGCAATAATATAAGTAGCAATAGCTTTTTTTTAATTTTATAATTTTTATGCCACAGGCAAGAAACTTGCATCGTGGTAATGGATTTATGTTTAATAATAATAACTAACGTCTCGTATATGTTTGTGAAAACTATAACAAACGATTTTACAAAAAATATCCTTTCCTTGATATTAATATAGTAGTGAAAGTAATTTTTCACTTTGTAGTGTGTTTTTTGGAAGTTGGTTGTTATTGCGTAGTTTAAAATATCAATGAAACGAAGTTATCATAACATCATCGACATGCATTATGTGGAAAATTGCGTAATAATGAAGCTAACTCAAAAACTTCCCAAGCAAAATTAATAAAGTTGGCTCTACCAAATGAAAAAAGAATTTTCAAAATCTGAAGTCGGTTAAAAATAAAAACCCTTTTTAATTGAATATAATTAATTATCACCATGAACAAACCTTCACAGTTATGACAAAATAAAAATAGGACTTGTTTTCGATGTTATGTTGCTTAGAGATAATGCCATGTAATACTATTGAACATTCCAAGAACAAATCTGTTTAATTTATTCTAAAATATTTGTAGCTGCCAAGAAAATTAACTTGAATGAGCGTTGTGTTAACTTTTATGACCCTTATCACTGTCTTGTCCTAGAACAAGTAATAGGGTCTAGGTAGTAAGGCACCTCATTACCGCTCTTTATTAGGATCTCGGTAAAGGTACATTAATTTGGTGGAATTTAGAAACCCTAATTGTTACCAACTAGTTATTTTTCCTAGATACATTTTGTTGGTTGTATGTATTTGTGTTTTACACACTATAAAAATTGTTAACATCCCCAAGACATCCTCGTAACTTGAGGTCCAGTTGAAAACCAGCGTCAGGCACTAGTTATCGCACACAATTTATGCAGAACTGGGGGCCTATTTGGCTGTTTCAAAGTTTTTTTTTGTTTTTTTTTTTTGGAATGGTTATTGTGTACTTAAAAACTGTGTCAAATATTTTTTCATCCCACCATCTCGGAAAGAGTATTTTTAATCTTCAATATCTGAGTGGAAAAGCCGTTTTTATTCTCTAGAGGATAAAGTAAATTGAATTTAGAACATCGTGTGCACAATTTTGTGAATTAAAAAAAACATTAAACCTATTTACTGCTACCTCTATGGTGCCGAATATATCATACAACTTTTTTTTAATTTGTTAAAAACTCAGACTCGGAACCTTCTTGGTGTTCTTTTTTCAATTTGCTTTGTACGCGGTTCTTTACGCGGCATTTTTTCACGTCATTGTTAAACCTTATATTAAAAACAAGAAACTTGAAAACAAGTGAAAAAACTAAAATGAGTGATTCTAGCGACGAGGAAGTTTGCTTGACGCCAACAGAATTGACTGAAACTGTTAATAATGCGCAAATGAGCTTTCTCCCTCAACAATCACGCGAGAAGTATTTAAAACAGTACGATATGTTCAACACGTGGCGACTAGCAAAAGGAGCCAAAACTTTCTCAGAAAACGTTTTGCTGGCATATTTTATAGAATTATCCGAGAACAAGAAAGCAAGCACTCTATGGAGTACGTATTCGATGCTAAAAGCAACAATAAAGATGAAAAAAGACAAACATATCGATACCTATCCTAAATTAGTGGCATTTTTAAAAAGAGCCTCATCTGGTCATCAACCAAAAAAATCGAAGGTTTTCACAGTATCTGATATTGAAAAGTTTCTTAACGAAGCACCCGATTCCGTATATTTGGCGGCAAAAGTAAGTCAGTTGCACATTCAGTATCTACTTAAGTATATTAATCTCAATTAAATAGTATACTTAGTAGATGTTGATAGGCATAATTATGCGTTCATATCAATTTTATTCATTTATCTACTACAATACTCTTTACGTTACAGGTTGTTCTTATTATTGGAATAAACGGAGCATGTCGAACTAATGAACTAACACAACTTAATGTCAAAAACATTGAGAAACATTCAGATGACTTACTATTAATTAATTTACCTAATACAAAGACAAAAAGAGACCGCAACTTCGTCATTCGCAAGGAATACGTAACGATTGTTGAGAAATATCAAGCCTTACGCCCGCCTAACACTCCAATCAATCGATTTTTTCTACAGTATCGCAATGGAAAGTGTGTTAGACAGCCTATGGGTACTAATAAAATTGGCAGTATCCCACGAGAAATAGCAACATTTCTTGAACTTCCAGAACCCCTGTTGTACACGGGTCATTGTTTCCGACGAACTTCAGCCACACTTTTGGCTGATTCCGGAGCTGATCTCCTGTCCCTTAAGCGCCACGGAGGCTGGAAGTCCAATGCAGTTGTAGAGGGATACATAGAGGATTCCATCCAAAATAAGTCTAAAATATGTGAAGGCATCGTAGGAGCCATTACACTGAAAGAGCCTCAATCGGATCCTTGGACTGGCCCTTCTACATCAAAAATAAGCCGTTATGAAACACCTAACCATCTCCCTCTCTCTCCAACATTCACGCCAAGGGAATCCGATGAATCGGTACAACTATTAAGTATGACAGATAGTTTACCGAAAAACAGTACACAAGTGACTAACACCAATATTACAGTACCAAACAAAAATATTACACTCAATTTAAATAACTGTAGCAACGTTACTTTAAAATTTTCTTAATTATACCTTAGTATTATTTTGTTATAATTTAAAGATTATTCTGTAATACTTACCTGTCATAATGTAGTAATTAATACCTAAACTGAAATAAAAGTGTACCTATCTTGTGATTGTAAACTTTTTTTTTTTGCATTTAGTCATTTCCTCGCTGAGGTGGAATGAAAAGTTACGTGTTGCACTCGAGTGCAAAGATTTTTCACCTCGTGCTCTTTTGATTCCCTCGCTAACGCTCAGGATTCTAATTTTGAATCACTCGCTGCGCTCGTGTTTCAATTTTAGAATCCTTCGCTTGCTCGGTCATCAAAATTGAACACGCGGTTAAAAAGCAACTTTGCACTCTTGTATAACAAATAACTATTATTTCCTTTCTTTTTAAAATTTTTGGTCTATGTTATAAAAGGTGAAAAATTATTCGATTTCTTGCAAATTTTTGTTAACATATTGTTTTAACAGAACGCCTTTAAAAAGCTCAAACAAGATTGACTTAAGGTAAGCTCTGTTAAATGATAAATGTTTTTATTTCTGTAAGTAGGTTTGTACTAACACTTTTACACGTCAATCGTATTTTAAAAAACTAGATGAGGTCGGCGTTTCCTATCTGACTACTCTGAGAAGAAAGGCCGAAACAAACTCAGAGGTCACAGTCTCTTTTAAAGTCCAGACATAGGTAATCTTGGTCAGATCATGTGAATAACATGTAGATGTGTGTCTGAAACTGTCTTTTGAGGAAAAACCATACAGATTGAGTGGACCTGTCCAGTCAGTGCACGCATTTGTCAGTAATCGTGCAGCTCAACTCAGAACTTAAGAATCACAACGATTCGACGAACAATACCAAAGAAAGGACATTTGGGTAGGCCGCATTAATTACTCAAGCAATCGTGATCAAAAACTAACTGAGAAAACAAAACAAGTAATGACCCACATAATCTTCACATTCACAATAATTAAAATAATATAATACTTTACAAAGTAAATACCCACGTCATTGTATGTATAAAATTCATCATATAAAAGTTCTGAAATAATCTTTGAGGACCATGTAGATCGGTGGCTGAAACGGTCTGCTGGGGAAAGAACCACGCAGATTAAGAGGACCTGTCCAGTCAGTGCACGCATTTGTCAGTAAGTGCAGCTCAGCTCAGAACTTAAGGAGCTCAACGATTCGACGAACAATACCAAAGAAAGGACATTTGGGTAGGCCGTATAAACTACTTAAACTGCCAGATCATGATTAAAACTGAAACAATGACCCACATAGTCTGCACATTCACAATAATTAAAATAATAATATTAATAATTATATATATATATATATTATTATATTATTTATAATTATGTCTTATCTCATGTATTTTATTGTGTGTACATAAATAATAAATAAATAAATAAATATACTTCTCAAGGTAAGTATTCAAGTCGTTGTGTATATAATAATCATCAATTGTCAGAGAACATGCAACAGAAAAAAAACACAAAAAAAAACAACATTCAGTTTGCAGAAAATTGGAGCAACTCAATCCCAAGCCGTTTTGTCCTCAATATAATCTTTAACGGCTTTCTGGCACAACTTACGTTTAATGAATGATTTGAATTTATTAAGGCTTAGATCTTGAACGTGGCTTGGAAGTTTATTATAAAAGCGTATACATTGACATCTGAACGAGCCACCTATTTTCTTGAGCCTTGTTGTAGGTACAACAAAGTTGTGTTTGTTCCTAGTATTTATATTATTTTTTAAACAAGTATAATTTTTTATAGGCATATAAAAGATTTTCAAAAATATACTGTGAAGGCACGCACAGTCATTATATTAATGTCCTTAAATTTGTCTCTGAGAGTGTCTCAGTAACACACCGAAATTGTTGTTATTTGAAAAACACTATTTCACTCCGAAAATCTAATATAAAAACTGATCTATAGAACAAATAATGGTAACTACGCAGACTTGGATCCAATTCCACTTACTCGTACAGCGAGAGACAAATACTAAATGAGATCCGTAATTACAGGAAAACAAACAGCTGGAAGCATCCCCGTTTTTTCGACGTATTCGCCAAAAATTATTTGAACTAATGAAGCTTCGAGGACTGTACTAAGAGGAAAGTGAGCCATAACATTATGAAGAACGTCTTTTTGTTGAAATAAAGGTATAATTATTATGACTTTAATCTCTAACTCCCGATTTCCAAACGACACTCGGGGCATATATGGCTATAAGTGTAGGGGAAGTATCACTACCGAGATGATGACTATAGGTCGCCTTCTTCGTTGGTGACAGTCCCATGTCATGCGGGCGACAGGGGACGTACTGCGGGGGTAGCACTGACCTCTACCCTGACTGGGGGGTAGCTACAAAAGTGCGGGCGGCGGGAGCGTCAGTTGGACGCCGTCATCGCAGACGGCAACCCATGCTCTCAGATACGGCTGCGCATCTCAAAAACAAACTAATTACAATGTAGGAATATAAAGATTGGAAAAAACTCCATCCTCATCTGAACATAAAAATAATCAACTATTATCTACCGCGCTAAGAAAGAAGTACTAAATAAAAATAAAATGCCGAAATAGAGCTGGATGAAATAGTATGGTGGGTGCATTTATGTAATCCGCAAAATATACAGTTTTTGTTGTTGTTGTTATTGTTTAATATATACACTTTGCTAGCTTCTGCCCGTGCCTTCATCCGCGTGAAATATCGGCAACAGACCCACCGCGTCGCTGCGCATCGCCCGCCCACACTTTTACTTCATTTTCGCTCCGCATTTCCGTTTTTTCTGACTTTCTTTTGTCGGCTCCTAAGGCTGATCCTCGGCTCGTAGCGTGATGTTAAATAGCCCCTAACCTTCTTCAAGAATTGGGCTACCAAATACAAAAAGACTTTTCAAATCCGACTGGAAGTTCCAGGGTCCGATTAGCGCGTTCTTACAGACAGACGCGGTGGGAGGACTTTGTTTTATAATATGTAGTGATAGTGATACAAGGGCAGAGTCGTTGGCGCATATCGTTTTGTACAGGTAACATTTTTGAAATGCTAACAAATGTCATGCTTATATTTAGAATCGTTTTATGCCTAAAATTTTGTTCAGCGAAAATAAACACGAAATATTTCATAGAGAAATCTGCAGACTCATCTTTGACAACACTTTTCCTTGTGCGGCCATGAGCATTTGTTTTTACCCGCTAGGACCATGGGACTGTAACCAACGAAAAAGTCGGTCTATATAGATAAAAAAAAAAAAGATGTATGGAACAAGAATAAATGTTGCGCCGACCCCAAATAAAAACCTGGCAAATAAACCTGGCAATAAACAAATAACCTGGGCTGCGGTTGAGAATTAATTTTCATATTATCTTACAAAAATACTCATATTGTCCCTAAAATTCAAGATACCCTAACTAATATTATAAATGCGAAAGTAAGTTTGTTTGTTACCTTTTCACGCCTAAACCGCTGAACCGATCATCGTGACATTTTGCATAAACGAAAAATTCCTCCCTTTCATCCAGAAAAAATGTACTGTTAAAGCCCATAAGTGCAACGGCCAAACAACAAACAGAGTACAACCCGAATTGTTTGTCATATTCTAAATTAACGCTAAATTAAGCCGCGGGCAAAAGCTAGTAGGAAATAAAGATGTCATAAAACTACAGCATTAGAAGGACATAGCTGGCTCGAATTCTCGATTTTTCCAATCAGCGCAGTCACTGGGGACTGGCAAACATGTTGGTTCAGCAAACAATCAGAGCATACAAGCTCAACGCGTTAGTTGTTCGCGGCGCTAGGTAAGGCCCTCTATGCAAATGCTTCTTGATGCACTTATGAACGTGATATACAAAATACATCAACGTAATCGAAGCAACAGGAATACGAAAGAATCGTAGCAGGTAGCGTTCTGTAGTATCTGCCTACCCCCATAGGTAGAAGGCGTGAGTTTATGTACTTGTGAACACGATCAAATAAATAAAAAAAGAGTAAAGTATACACAAAAAAAACAGATTTTTAAACAGATTTTCAAGTGAATACAATAAAAGATGTCAACGACCCCACAATCAAAAAAAGATATATCATCATGTTTAGATATCGATACCAATCACGTCTGCGCAGTTTTGCTAGCTAATTTAATTTATTATGTACTTCTGTCACAGAGCAGACTGCTGAGCTGCGACTTGAAAAATAAGGCCTCGTTTACGGAGAGGCGGGGCGTCGTGCGTCGCGTGCGGCGTGGCGTCTCGCGTCTCTCTCGCTCTCGACCACACTGTATGAGACCGACAGAGACGCAAAACACCACAATGCACGCGACGCACGACGCGCCGCGTCTCTGTAAACGAGGCCTAAAGGTAGAAGTTGCAGCTCATGAAATATTTCAATTTCTTTTTGGTTGGTCAAACGAAGAAGGTAGGCCGTCGCCCTAGAACAGCATCATTTGACATGCAGATAGCCTGTGCTCGCCATCTGTCGAATAATATAGGACCACTAGCTGTGCCCCGCGGTTTCACCCGCATAAGAATATCTGGATAAAAAGTTTCCAATGTCCTAATCCAGGTCATAGTCTACCCGTGTGTCAATTTTCATCCAAATCCGTTGAGCCGTTTGAACGTGAAAACGTAACAAACAAACTTGTTTTCGCAATTGTAATATTAATTAGGATTTATAAATAAATTTGAATTTCTTGACCAGTATCCCAAATAAAACTACTGAAACCTTAAATTCCTCGGCCTCCCTCGCTTTTGATTTAGTAAGGGCGCACGTTTCAGCCGCATCCGAAACGGGGTGATCCGTCAGAGAATCAAGGTAACCGACATAGCCCAAAGACTAAGACCCGGGTTCACCAACAGATGGTTAAATTTTAAACACGTGTTTAAACCATAAACGGGTGTTTAACAATATTTTGCTGTTCACCAAGCACTAACCATTGATTAAGTGCTGTAATCGAATCATTAACTTAAACAAACTAGCCAACTCAGTTTAACCATTGGTTTATGCTACCTGACGTGATGTTTGGCATTCGGAGGAGGTGGAGGTAGTCTTCCACCACCTAAAAATAATGTGTTACGTTATAAATATCGCGACAATCCGGAACTACAAAGTATCAGGTAATTTAATTACCACGTTTGCTTAGCAGTCATAAATAGCTCCCGTTTCCGACTTGTTGATTGTTTTTTGTTTGGCGTTTGATATTTTCCCAGAAAGTAAGTTTGAAGTGTGTGCTAAGAGCATCCAATTCAAACTCAAACTCAAAGCATTTATTTCAATTAAACCATTTACAGGCACTTTTGAATTGTCAAGTGGTCGGTCAGTCAGAAATATGAAGCTAGTTGCCCATTCCAAAGCGTAGTAGGTACCTATGGAGAAGAACGGGCAAGAAACTCCATGGACACTCTTTTAAATTATATTGTTACATAAATATTAGTTACATCAATAATCTTGTATATAGGTATAATTATATGTGAGAACGATGTAAATAAGACGTACACATTGAGTGTCCAGTGTACAGCTAATATAAATTCAAACAAAACAATCCATAATAAAATAATTAAAATTAGCCGTGGTGGCTAAGAGATGACCAGTCCCAACTGACAATGATATGGGATACCCAATTGATATTGGGTCCTTTTCTCTTTTTAGTTTATATTAATGATTTACTACATTTATTAAACATTATTTATATATATTTATTATACATTTATTATTTGCTGACGATACTTCCTTAATTTTTAATGTAAAAAGAGGTGCTACAAATCTTGAGGACGTTAATAACGCCCTACTGCAGGTCTAAAATTGGTTCACTGCTTTAAATAATTTAGTATTAAATGGAAAAAAAAACTAACTGCATAAGATCGTCTTTACCTAGTGTCAAAAGTAGTGATTGTGAGATAGTATTGAATCAAAATAAACTAGAATTCGTCGATAAAACTGTTTTCCTGGGGATCACGCTCGACTCTTGGATACAATGGGGTCCTCATTTAAAATTTTTGGCGCGACGGCTAAGTTCAGTAGCATATGCTCTCAGAAAAATCTGTCAATTTACTGATGTACATATCGCGAGGCTAGTCTATTTTAGTTACTATTATAGTATCATGTCTTACGGCATTTTACTTTAATGACGGGCTGCAGACGTCGAGTATATTTTTATTCTTTAGAAAAGAGCCATCAGAGCCATATATAATCTCCGCAAGCGCGATTCTCTAAGGGAACTGTTTTGACGGTACCTTGACAATATATCTATGAAAAATAAATAAATAAAAATAAAATATGTACATTAAAAAAAATCTTAATAGTAAAAGAGGTGTAAGACATAATTGTAGTACCAGAAATAGGGACCTATTAGTTCGACCAGGTTTCAGACTGGCTAAATAGACTCATCTTTCATGAGGTACTGTTTAAAATGTTACAATAAAATACCTCCTCACATACCTACTTCAAATGAATGAGACGAAATTCTAATTTTGTATAAAACGCACACTATGCAGCCAGGCATATTATAAGTTGGGGGATTATACCGCTGATGAAAATCCCTGGCTTATTGCTGGTCCTGCTCCACAACCACAACTAATTGATTAACACTTGAAAATACTGTTGGAGCTGCTGAAGGTTGTAAGACTACCTTTGCATTGTATAAACCCAATCTCCTTTGTCTTATATAATTCCATAGAACAAGTGTGAGTAATAAGTACGATCGAGCTACCATTTACCAGGTAATGCCTTTCATTGACTTGAATGTGCCCTGGCGGCTGATAGATGCCATGCTCACTCAAAGTCTCGCTGACGGTGGTGCGTGTGTTGGATCATTTAGCTCCCTTTAAAATTGTTCACCTGAATGGTGCTGATCCATGTGTCATGTTCGTGAACGAGCGCCGTCAGTTGGGACTGGTCATTTCTTAGCTGCCACGGCTTATTTTAATTATTTTATTTATGGATTGTTTTGTTTAAATTTATATTTGCTGTACTCTGGACACTCAACGTGTACGTCTTATTTACATCGTCCTCACATATAATTATAAATTCAACATCAATAATGTAACTAATATTTATGTAACAATATAACTTAAATTGTCCATGGAGTTTCTTGCCCGTTCTTCCCCATAGGTACCTACTACGCTTTGGAATCGGCAACTAGCTTCATATTTCTGACTGACCGACCAGTTGCCAATTCAATAGTGCCTCTAAATGGTTTAATTGAAATAAATGCTTTGAGTTTGAGTTTGATTAGGAAGTTAGGTTCGCTCTAATTTCACCAATACAATGATTAAATTAACCTTTTTCTGTGTCAATTCAAAACTACATTCTGATCGGAGAATATTTTCAAAAAGCTTTCGATGCCCAAATAAGGTCTTTCATACTTTAAGAAAACTTTCCTTAAAGAAATATTTATTTTTAAAATGTTTCAAGTACCTACTTACTCTTAGAATAATATTAGTTATTATTCTAAGTACTTACTGTAGCTATTTTGCAATATCTATGTCAATCAGAACAGTCATGCTTGGCAAACTTCAAATCATGAATATAGAGTGAATAGGCACAGAAATTACAAACACAGTTCAAATTTTTGCTATCGGGACAATCACAGGGGTGTTCAGTGGTTGTTGGAACACAAACAGCACTGCAGCGCTGGATCCAGCGCGTTGGTCGCTGTTTGTTGTATGAAAACAACCGCAGTGCTACGGCTATGCACCTCCACGGGCGACGCCATTGCACAGGCAAAGGCAGAAGTATAGATTCATAACATTATAATATTTCGAAAGTTTATCAGTGTGATAATGTTAGCTGTTTATAATATTATGAAAAGACAAACAATATTACAAGGATCCTTGTACTGTAGTCAGTACATAGATCTTATGGTGCGTGGCCAAAATCGGAAATAACGCTGCCATCTTGTTTTTTGAATTCAATTTCTGTGACAATTTCACAAACATTGTCCATCAACGCCGCCCTGTCAATTACATTCTGGCGCCAAAAGATCCTTGTAGCACCCAGAACATATTGGTGCTTTCACAAACCAACCGTGTGCAAACAATCGCCGAACCAACGCGGTCCTGAAAGGTCGTTAGTAAACATTTCTGCAGAATTTATGTTTATAGGTAACTATTTCCCATTGTGTTTCTGTGGGAGGTCACAAGAAGATTATCTAGCCATAGATGAATATGCAGCAGTTGCTTTTCATGGCCTCGCAACGACATAATTGCGATTACAACGACTTTCTAATCTTGTGCTAGAGGCAATAATCTATCACAAACTATCATGACAGCAGGTGATATTCTTACCCAAACCTTCCAGACTTAACTATTTGTGTATCATAAAATTCAACGCGTCGTACACTCAGCTAGTTCCAAACTTGCAGACTCTTCAGGTTTGTTGGCTAGGTAGAATTTATTTGAACTTTGTGTAAGATAGCAACGTGCTCGAGTTCAGTTTGTACTTATATACTTCAAACTGAGTGCAACGGATTGAATTTGCATTCGTATAGTTTGAGAGTTCGAACTTGAGTTTAAAGTTATTAGTTAAGTTATGTAAGTAAGAATGATATGGTGTATTATTCATTGATCGTAGCGAATAAAAGGTTTTCTATGACGAACTTTATTCTCGACTCTTCCGCGTAAGTAGGCTGGAATGAATAATTGTATGATATTTACCTATTCTTGTATTAGAGGAAGATCATTCTGGTAAAAATAATGAAACTGTAGTAGATAGCACTGCTGATTTATTATTTTCCCTTATTCCGCTGCAACTTCTAGTCTGAATATCTCCTAAGCTGTAGCGGTATCTACTGATGTAGATACCGCTCGCATGCTCGATGCTCGCTCGTTCACATGTGGTGATCCACATGCGAACTACGCATCACACTGACGTCACGAAAATCCTGCATCGCGCTAGCAGAGTTTACCGCGCGACTAGCATATATACAACATCCCCACATCAATTGTCGGGCAGTTGCCCACCACACACAACACCCGTCTGGTCGGAGGATCCTCCCTTTTCTATGGAGGTATGAGTGAACTTTAAACCCTGTTCCTCGTACCTCTATAAAACCACTCAACCGGAAAAGTACCTGTGAGGACAGTTTTTTTTTTAAATGGAGAACCCTTTTGTTTAAGCGATCTTACTTTCCATTTCAGTTAACCTTCTACACTATCCTCGGTAACTGGCGCCGTCCACTCGCTCCGCTGTACTTGCCAACTAATTAGCTGCCTACGCATAGCATTCCTAAAAACATGAATACACAGGCAGAGCGGGCTGAAAATGTATGTATTACATTTAGAAAAAGCATTCATAAAAATATTAAAAAGTAAGTCATAAAGAAGGAAATACATATAAAGGTTTTTTATACAACTTACCAAGCTTTTACGCTCGCCAACTCAGCTAAATATGCTTATACTAGGAATGGGCTCACGACAAAAGTTCGTGTAGGGTTCGATCTCATATATATTTCAGTTCACTACAGAATGTATGATATCAAAAATGTACCGCACCCCTAACTAGTATCTACACTTAACGTTAAGTAGTGTTGACAAAAGCTGTAGTCCGTAAAAGAAAAATAACTATTTCCTACTTGTATAACATTGGTCACATTGCTTCATTACGTGCTGAAGAGCAATAAGATGATGTGTACTCTCCAGATAACAGAGGCGTAAAATTGCATATATGTTCGACGTCTTGAATAAACTCGTAATAACTATTGTCACAATGTCTGTTTGCTCGCCCCACAAACTAGAACAAAAATAAAACGAACTCTTACGAAACTCTCCGATGATTCACGACTAGAATTTTTTCTCAACCCTCTGCAAGTATGTGATATATAACGACCATTCCCAGCATCCCTCCTGAGCTATGACTCCAGATTAAGCGCCCTGTGTTATAACGATAAAGAGTCGCCCTGTTTCTTCAAGAGACGGACAAAAAAACACTTTAAACTTTTATAATTGACAAAGTTTAGGGATGTCCACGGGGTGAAGCTACATTTAATTTGGACGCGGCAACTTGACGGTGAAACAAGGGACGGTTTAATTGGCGTTGATGTGCCGACAGGTCGCGCCGAGTTGTGTGGAGACCGGCCAGTCTGTATTTATGTACTCGTAAGTCGACAAGTTCCGCCCGAAGAAACTCGGGAAACGAAATGGTAAACATGTTTTTTTAAGTAGGGTTGCAGTTTGAGTTTGAGCTGCACGATTACTGACAATTGCGTGCACTGACTGGACAGGTCCACTCAATCTGTGTGGTTCTTTCCTCAAAAGACCATTGCAGACACCGATCTACATAGCTTTCACATGATCTGACCAAGATTTTGTCTGGACTTTAAAAGAGATACAGAAACTTACAGAAATAAAATGATTTATCATTTGTCAAATTAACATGAAGAACTCTTTTTCGTTTACTGAAAGTACTTATTCTTTTGGAATGAAAATTAAACATGTCTTTCTTTCTGTGTGGGTATTTCCGTTCTCATTGGCGATAGCTAAACTGAAGGTATTATATTTTTTACAAATCTCATCAAATAGGCTAGACTAGTTAGGTAGATTTACCTATATACTTTTTGGCTTACCCACGCGCGTGCTAAAAAGAAAACTTAATTAAGGAGAATTAACCATTGTTTAGTTTTACACAAAAATAACAAAATCCTGTGTAAAATAAATAATAAAGCTCTAATTCTAAGAATAATTTGGTTTTATTACGTTTCGAAGACCTTTTCAATTTTCCTTGAAATTGTTCACAGTCGTTTATCGAATTAGTCCTATTCAGAGCAATCTGCTTGTCAAAGCTTAATTTAGTTAGAAATCGAACTCAATTCAACACAATAGTTTAGTTAGTTTTAGTAGTCGTATAAATCTACTAAAATTAAATGCAGATAAAACCAAGTACATTCTATTTAGAATGAGAAACACTAATATACCACTTACTAACCTTACCATTTATGCTCATAACTGTACGACAGACGCTGACGCTGCTTGTTCGTGTCCTACTCTAGCTAAAGCCGATCACATGAAATATTTAGGTGTCACAATTGACACAAATCTAAATTTCCGTAAACACATTGATTTGCAATGTGCTCGAGTTCGTAAACTCATATATATCTTTAAGAATTTACGCCACATTGTACTTACATACTGCATAACATAGGGTGGCGCTGCAAAGTCTATTTTACTCCCTCTAGAACGTGCTCAAAGAGCATTTCTAAAGGTAGCCACCTTTAGGCCTTTCAGATTTCCCACACACCAGCTTTACATTGCATGTGAGGTGCTAACAGTACGCCAATTATTTATACTGCACATCATATTAGAGCAGCACGCTGAACTCGCTTACAAGCCAGTACCTTCTGACAAGAGAAGGAAAGATTTGGTCTGCATAAAGCCTCAAACTAGACATACCTTTGTAAACCGATTCTATGTCTATTTAGGACCCAATTTATATAATAAGCTCAATAGAATACTTAATATTTACAGTGCCGGTTACAAACATTGTAGTCTAAAGATACGCGAATATTTGGGTAAACTTGATTACACAGACACAGAAAGACTTCTAGAAGTACTTCAATAATGATGTAGTTGTTAAATTGGCAACTTTTATTTGTATTTAGTAGGTACCTAGTTTATTATGGATAGTATTATTGTATATCGCTTAGTATGGGGATGGCCTGAAACACAGGTTTTTATTAACCTAGCTCAGGCAGGTCGCCACAAGATAGAATGTCAGTACCAACGCGCCTTTCATATGTAATTAAAAACGAGTAAATTAAACTAGCTTTTATATAAGTATTTAAGCCAATCTGTTAAGAACTTGGTACTACTATGTATTTATAAGTGTTTAGATGTACCTATTACTTTGTAAAAGGACCTAAATAAAAAAAGTTATTATTATTATTTAAATGAAATACTACTAATTAGTTGATATTTATGGAAATAAAGAATTTACTGCGAATAGCGAATCTTATTATTTTAATTATTTCAATACTTAGAAACCAGACTATAATAAGAGGCAAAAATCCCTTGTAAAACCAGTTCATTTCAACAGTTCAACGATAACTACTACGTGCTACGAGAATAAACCAGAACAAGTAATCAAGTATTTCATTGAATAAGGAGAACAACATACAGTCGACACTCTACACAGCCGATGTTTTTTTTTTTTTTAAATTCGAGTCAGGAACTCTTTGGGAATCTGTAGATGAATGAATGAATTCAAATGTCATTTGTTTTACAAATTGGCGGCAATTTAAAAAGTCTGTCGTGCGTCAAAGTGGATTTGACTAGAGAAAAATTTTCGTTCAATGATTTATTACGACTTTCGTTGCGGTATTACTCAACAACAATCTTATTATAGACTTCAATTTGCATTTCATAGCAAAGCTCCATCCCGTACCGCTGTTAACAACTGGTTTAATGAGTTTAAAGGTTATCGGAGCAAACTCACTGATGATTCGCGAGAAGGACGTCCTTCTACGGTGACTACTGAAGATAACGTGAGAATTGTGCGGCTAATTATAGAAGCTGATATAAGGGTGACAAATCAACAGATTCGGACAGCCTTAGGTATCGGTATGAGTCAACTACAAAAAGTCTTACATAAACATTTAGGCGTAAGAAAGCTTTGTACTAGATGGATAGCTCATAAATTGACGGAACATCAAAATCGCCGTCGTTTGGATTGATGCCACTCAATGCTTGAAAAGTACGACGAAGGTGACTCGAATGCTGTATATGACATCGTCACAGGTGATGAAAGCTGGATATATTGTTACGAACCCGAAACCAAAAGACAATCTGCGCAATGAATGTTTCCATTAGAAGATTTGCCGACAAAAGTAAAGAAGGCCAGAAGTCAAGGGTCATTTCGCAACAATTGTTCCAGGCGATAAAAGGACTGTTACAGCAGATTGGTATGTCAGTCAATGTTTACCAGTTGTCTTGGAAAATGTTAGAAAGCAGCGCCCAAGAAGCAGGATCCTCCTCCACCACGACAACGGTCCAGCTCACTTCGCCAGACGGACTATCGAATATTTGTCAATCGAAAGTGTGGAGTTACTAAGTCATCCTCCTTACAGTCCCGACCTGGCACCTTGTGACTTTTATTTGTTTTCAAAAATAAAAGATATACTTAGAGGAATTCGTTTTATGAACCCTGAAGATGCCGTGGCTGCGTTTGAAAAAGGCGTAGAAGAAATCCCTAAAGAAAAGTGGGCCCACTCCTTCAGTCAATGGTTCCATCATATGCGACGGTGCTTATAAAGGAACGGAGACTAGGTACTTCGACAAGCAATAAAAATATTAATAAGCTTCTACATCATTCCGTTTTCTATTTTCTAAATACTTTCAGTGTGACCCTCGTATTATAAATTAAAGTAGCTTCTAGTGTCTACCCGTGTGTCTGCGTTGTTCTTTTACTATCCGAACGAATTATAATGTGGTTTTCACTGTCATTTAGAGAGTTTATTCCAGAAGGCTTATGTGTACCTATATCACATGAATATTAAACTTATCTTGTCTTATCTATATCTAGCTGACCCGGCGAACGTCGTACCACCTTAGAATTATTAAATGTTGTATTTAATTATTAGCTGAATTATATTAACTTTATTGTTACATTAAATTTAAAAAAAAACACAATAATAATGAGAGACAAATGCAAAATAGCAGCTTCACTTATCATAAATTTAACATTTTAATTTTGTGATTCTATAATTAGTTCTAACCAATCTACGGTTTAGTCATATTTTTTTGATAACTCATTGTTTACTATTGTCCTATGTCTAAATTATTTAAATTTTCTAATGTTGGAAGTATTGGCGAGAATCCTTTCTTTAAATTCTTTTGATTTTAAGTTAGCCCTTTCCTTCCTTTTTTTTTGCGTTATATGTAATGTGTCGTTTCCAAGCCACCACAATGGTTAAAGTTTTGGAATATGATATTAATGGAGTCGCATTCAATGCAGCTAGTGTTGATGTTCGTTGCCGAATTAAATCTTAGTGTAATTTTTCATTGCAATGCTCACAATCTTTTTTTTTGCGAAGCTCTTCGTGGCATCCTTTGCCCACAATTGTGGCAATGATTTCCCATACCGCTTATTTTTTTCTGGAATAAATACTCTTTTCTTATATAACAGTAACTTATTATATTTTTTTATTCATTTATCATAAGTATATTTAATAATTTTAATTTACGCGCCTGTCTCTGCCACAATGTATAATATTAGCCCGAAGGCGTTGGTTGCGATGTTCTTGTCGTTCATATGCACGTATGCTTGCAATCTGGTCTCTTACACTTGCATTTTCCGCTAATCGTTCTTCTGTGTTTCTATTTAATCGCCGCGTGTAAACAATCTGAGAAATTTGTGTGCGACGACCAATATTTCCCCCTCGTCCTCGGACCACGGTGACGTGGCATTGTACCCTAATTTGTACTTACATGTTGTTAAACTGTTTACAATCCATCACGATAACATCAACATTACAACAATACACAATTGATTCATTAAACGTAAGTTGTGCCAGAAATCCTTTTATACCGTTGAAGATTATATTCAGGACAAAAAGGCTTGGGATTGAGTTGCTCCAATTTTCTGCATACTGAATGTTGTTTTTCTGTGTTATTCTCTATAGCTAGGCAATAAAAAGTACTTACCTCTCAAAATTATGTAATATTCTCTTGTACAGCAAATCAAATTTGGTGACATGCCGACAGAAGCGCCACCTACTGGGTCCAATTGTGTTTTCAAACCATCCAGGAATCCATTGAAATATAAATGTTTATATTATAAGTTTAAATGTCTGTAAACGCACCCGAAATACAGGAGAAATTCTTAGTGTGGGACAACATTTTAAAAAATAAAAAATTCAACCAAATCGGTCGGTTAGCCGGTCGGCTTAGGAGAAGTTAGGTGACAAACACACGTACAGAACAAATATATATATTAAGATAGATACAAAATAGTATAGTAAATAAGTATGAAATAATGGATTAATAAAAGAAAAAAAAAAGTAAAACCAAAAAAGTTCTCTGCCATTCTCGTATGTTCACGTTCTGCCGAACAGCCTGTATATATAGATTTTAAATAAAAACGATGTTGTGTCAAGTCGCAAAAACCTTGCGAAGCAGGGACGGGTTGCTAGTTATTTCATAATTTACTATAAACCAATTTTATATTTATTCCATAAGCACCTGTTTTTAAATTAACAAGAACATGTCTCTTTTTACTCAATACTAAATTAAAGTAATCCAAACATAATGCCCAACATATTCTATGACCCTTGAACTCATAACGAGAAGAACGGTCAAGAGATTTATACCCTTTATTTGCAGCTCTTATAAATCTATCTTCGCCTTTGATTGAGAAACTAGTAAGCATAACGAAGTCAATAATACGAGTATACCGAGATAATATCACTTAACAAGCACATTTGACATTTTAGCGAGCTATTTCGATGTGTTCGAATCATTTCATTAGTCGTTCACATTGATATGAATGCGAGTCAAAGAGACGCACGCACGACTGAGCAACCGAGCGGTGTTCAACCAGAAACCACGTATTTATGTAACTATTACGTGTTTTCTATTTAATGATACAGTTTATAGTGTTTACGAAATATATAAACAGCACCCTAATTGCGTAACACACTATCAGTCTCCATCTGTATCGTTTTGAAGGATATTGCTAATTCATTGCTCTAAATGTTCGAAAAATGTGTCTGCTCGACAACGTAAATACCGCAATGAATGTTGTTGAACTGTCAAAATGAAAGCCAATCCTACTGTTAGTGTGTCACGCAATTACCCCGCAGTTCTGTATTAAAGTAGAACTCTTTGTGATAAGTTTGTCCGGAGAAGTTCTACACATAACATCACGCCCGTAATCCGCGAAGGGTAATGCAGAAGTGTACCCAAGTACACCCACATTTTGCCAGTTATGTTTAGGTCCCATATAATAGGGGGCAAAAGCCTATTGCCATCAACTAAGAAATTCCAGGTTAAAAATCCCAATAACACTTTGCCCGGTCTGGGAATCGAACCCAGGACCTCATTCTTAGCGGTAGCGCTTCCAAGTTTCCAACCATTGGACCAACGAGTGTCGACGGGGGGAGGATTTAAAACTGTGCTTTGTACAACAACCAAACAGCAGTACTGCTTTCCGGTTGGAAAGCATGCCTACGAGTACATGCACATTTCTCAGCTTTATCTGCGGAGAACTACTGAGGGCCTGGTTTACAACAGGTAGCCAATTACGTCTCACAATCAAGGGAAAAAATATTTTCTTCAAAATGGTTACTAATAAAACTGACGTTCCAATTCAAAATTGGCAACCGTTCCTAGACTATAATTAAGGAACGCTTTGAAATACTTAAGGCTTAGCCCGCGGTGTGAACATTAAAATAAAGACTATACATAAATATAAATTAAAAGTCTATAAGATATATGAATGGTAGCTTAGACTTTCCTCTAAATTCCTAATTCGCACTGTATTTCCTAGGTGTTTAGTGAAAGAATTAAATCGGCACCTACTTGCAAAAGGCAATTTACTTTCACGTTTAGAGCCGGGGTACTGCCAGTAGAACCCTCCTAGCTGTCTGCTAATGGCAACAAACTGCGTTCATCTGTCCGTCTGCCAAGGGTAGCAATTAAGGCAATTTCCCTTTGTCCCACGACTTTGACCGTTCATTGCTGCGGGGCATTTTGAGACCTTGTTTAGCACTTGACGTTTGCCGGTAGATGTGATGTTATTATTACGTACCCGTCAACATAACAATGAGAACGTTCGTGCTTTTTTTATTATGTTACCGAATGTTAGTGCTGAATATAACATTTGCCACAAAAATTCTTAGTTTAAAGATCTTAAACTATATAAGCTATGGCTATGCCTATACTAATCTGGATACTGGTAGGCACACAATTGGGTTTTTTCTCAAACATGCTTGATTTGAGCATTATTTTGACAACCTTTTTAGAGATAAATCGAAATTGCTGTACTAGCCAAATACATGTGAGCAGCGCGGCAACGGCCGGCAAAAATTGTATGAAAATCCATATCTGTCGTGGTTTAGCGGCCAAATAAAGTACATAGTAAACTCTTAGCTATGGTGTTATTTAAAAATGGAACGATCTTTTACTCTGACATAATTATGGCAACCAAGGAGGTAACTTATCAAAGGTTTTATTTAAATTTCGAAATGGCTTGCAAGTAGATAGCTGTTTATTGAAAAAAAAAACTAATAAAAACTTTAACGCGAAAAAATTATTATTGTTCGTTTTTCGTCATTGATTTTGAAAAGTAATTGTATTTTAATTTACGCGCATTATTTGAGAAAAGTACTATACAAGCCTTGGCCACAACTAGGCATTGATGGACATACGTATGTGTGCTCAGCTTCGCCTCGGCCCACATTTACTCGTTCGTCCATCAATGCCTCTTTTGCTGGCCGCTGCAGTAATGTACTATTTCTAGACCTTGCCAAGGCCTTCGACACTATTTCTTGTACGTTACTTTTGCACGAGCTTGAAACTCTTCTCTTCTGCACGACACTGCCTCTAGAGCCTACCTTTCGCCATTTTTGATTCCCTACGCACCAGCTCTAAATAGCAAGTAATGTACTGACAGTACGGCATTTATTTATTCTTGCATAGTACTACACCAGCACACTGCAGTTTTGCAGGAAAGTCCGAGAGGGATACCGTGGCCCCTGGCACAGGCAACTGAAGGAACACGGGTGGGTTTTAGTCAGTAAGAGTCTGACACGACCTCGCGCTCTGCCCAGAGCGGGAGAAGTTATTTGACGATTCCCCACCCTCTAAAAAAAAACACACTGCACTTCCTTTTGACCCATTACCTTCCGATAAGAGATGGAAGGACTTGGTTTGCATTATGCCTCAAACTAGACATGCATTTCTCTTTTTGTTGACCCTTTCTGTGTCATAGGCTCAACAAGTCACTAATCTTCTAAGTATAGTGTAGTACAAAAATGTAGTACAAAATTATCAAAATATTTAGCGATACACACACACACACATAACAGACACAGAACATACAAACACATAACGATAACAGACACACAAAAACTTCAAAAATTTTGTTTTGATGATAATTGATTACCTCGTAAGTATCTACTTTTGTATAAATAGGCAAGTTTTAGGTATTAATGCTTGCTACCAATACCTTCTTTTATTTGTGTATTTAATTTTATTACCACTGCTCTTAAAACGGTGAAGGAGAACATCGTGAGGAAACCAGCATTTCTTATTACCAAAAATTCGAAGAAGACATGACATCCGCCAACCCGCACTGGGCCCGCGTGGTGGATTACGGCCCGTACTCCCTCTCATAGAGAGGAGGCCTGTGTCCCGGCAGCGGGAGTGTTATAGGCTGGTTATGGTACGCTTTGCTTTTTCTCATAGTTATTAATAGATTAGTTTTAGGTACTTGAAATGTCCCAATGTAAATGAAATTTAAAGCGATGGCCTGAAACACAGGTTTGAATAAACCTAGATCGGGCGGGTCGCTACCTAACATTCTAATTCCAAATCATCATTACCTACTTGCACCTCTAATAATAAATATTTTAGCTTTAGTTAGAATTAAGTCACTTTAATTGTATAGGTTTACTAATGTTGGCTAAATTTAATTTTTTTCGTAAACGTTTTATTAAATAACTTATATTAAATCAAAATCAAAAGTCATTTTATTAAACTAGGCTAAGTAACAGCACTTTTTGAACGTCAAAATTACATAGGACAGTCCCACCAAAATGCCCGCCCTTCACCACTCCTTAGTCCTTTAGCTGGGAAGAACAAGTGGCGCAACAAACTCCCCAGCAGCACAGTTGTCTGTTCTGTCAATAGTAAGTAATTAACATTACTAAACACAAAACATTAAATTAAATTATTTGCCATATTATTGCTAGCACACGCCAATATACAACAAAAACATTGAAAACTAACTCAAGCAGAAATAAATATTAAAAACGTAAACACAACTGAATACCTAAATAGAAACCTCCAGGGATAAAGGGCGCGCCTGCTAAATATATAATATGCAACGTCAAAACTTCATATTCAGGAAACGCATTTAATGTACGTACGAGAATATTCTGCCGTACTATAAAATATGCGTAACCAATTGCAATAGCTTTACATTTCTCTCAACATTCCAAATATGTAGGTATTGGGCTTAATACATATTATTTACAGGCTACAAACAATAGCTACAATAACAATATCATGTATCTGGCATTGTTTCTCAGCTCAAAGCTATGACCGCTCCGTTTTTCGAATACGTTATTTTCATTGTTTCGAATACGTACGTTATTTTATTTATGTTTGAAATAAGTTTTATCATACGTCCAGACGAGAATTCGAGGCGGAAGCGTCAGTTTCGTATCATGACGTAGTGAAAACGAATTCACGAAATGGCTTTGTAGTTTAACAGTGGCTGGCGTGTTTGTATCTGCTTATTGTATTAGCATAACAGAGATGTTATGTTTCGAGATCGCGGGTAGTTGCAAATTTTATCAAATTTGTATCTTTTGAAGAGCATAAAATGAAAAACATTAGTTGCATTTTGATATCCTATGAGGATTTCCCAATGAACCTGCCATCAAATCCACCAATCATGATAATTTATCCGTTATCCAGTATCCAGGCCTTAGCTACGAGAGTTTGAAATACGACAAAACACTTCGAGAAAAGGAAGGTAGTGCCCTCCTGCTTATTTTTGGCTCCTGAGAATTTGAGCTCTTTAGTATTAACCAGGCCGAAGCTGTGAGGGTTTGAAAATACGACGGAACGCTTCGAGAAAAGATAGGTATAAGTGCCCCTTGCTTTTTTTGGCACGCCTTGGTGGAGGCACTACCATCCCGCCAGATACATAAATAAATATACTGATCACCTCCTACTAATATTTTTAAATGCATTATTTTATAGACAGTTCAGACAGACGCGAGGAAATCATTTGGCAATGCGCGTATAGTTCGTATTTGATGCATTCAATAAATTCAACTTCAACTAGGCTTTATTTTGAATACAGAAATTTTTTGCATTTAATCCTTTTAAAATTTCGTAACAGACATCAAAATACAGGTGCACAACAAACACAAACGTGAAAAACTGCGGTTTTTATTACACGTGCCTTTTTGATACATTCGTTGTTTTGGATACCCATGGGGTTACAAATGGCCGAGTCGTATGGTTTCCAGTTACAAATGGACCACCCCCTGCTACCCTCGGGCGTCGTCTCCTGCAGGCTCTAGGGACCGTAGCATCGAGAGGGGTGATAGGAATAATATCTACATATATATGTAGTTTGTGGGGCTTGTGGCTAAGTAATAACAGCCGCATGAATCGATCGATGAGGTTAAGCTACGCTTGCCGCGGTTGGTCCATGGATGGGTGTCCATCTTTACATATCAAGACAGGCAACAAGGCAGTATATGCTGCAGTAACCACTTCCCTGGCACAAGAAGAAAACCCACTACTCACTAAACTGAGATGAAATCCCTAAGAAATAGAAGAATCGAAATGAGGAAGCGGTTGTGCCTCATCTTACGTATCCTCCCGTAGGCAGAATAGATGATAATATATTATAGATAGTTGTGTGCTCCCTCTAAAACAAAGCACATGTCAAAGCCAGGACTGACGTAACAAGTATAAATCAATAGGCAAGGGTTACACCGTCACGTCGCGCGCTATCACGCGTTTGTAATTTATTGAACAATCTATGCGTGATAAACTATCAATCATTATTCTGCCTTGTTGCTATTGTGATTAATATTGTGGTAGGATTGTTTAGCTGTTCTTTTCATGGCCTTATTTATGTGTGTTTGAATGGGTATTTTATTTAAAATAGGCTGCACCATTAAGAAGGTCTAAGAAAAGGTTGATAAATTGTGTGAGGTGAGGAATGATATGTAAGAAAAGGGAGTAAAGTCAGCGTGTCCAATAACATAGGAGAGTGGAAGAAGAAAACATGATGTGCCAGCCCCAAGTCATATGGGATAAGGGCAGAGAGATGAGGCCGTACCATTGTGTTTTGCAAAGGATGAACATTAGCCCAACACGCGGACTAGAGTAAGAAGTCATGAGTTAGATCGATTATTAACGTGAACCCATTCTTAGTACGAGATTATTTTGATTCGTAAAATGGCTTTACATGTCAACGAGTAATATCTTAAAACAAATCGCTTCTGTTATTTATTTCAACATTTGATTTGTCGGAATGATAGTAACGTGTCAATTTATTTCAACGCGATGTGCGCTTTTACAATTCCTAACGTGACGATACTATCGTAGACGTCCACGTCACGGCGTTACGATAACACCAGGAACCACGGAAGTAAAATATAGGGAAACATATGAAAATGCTTTTAAATTTCCTTCCACGAAAACGTTAAAACGTGCACTTATTTCCATACATTGGTGTCGTCATGCGCATATGGTAACATAAAATTTTTATTTCATTGACATGAAAATTATAAAGACAATGTCGAGTTTTCGCTATCCTTTGAGGGAGATAGAATTAACTGACATTAGGTACATCACATCCCAAGCTGTAAAGAAATCAAAGAATACGAATTTTCCTAATGCTATAAAATCTTTGACTGAACAAAATCCCCGCTTAAATTGCCATAGATTTACAAAAAATAAAAGATCTTCGGGACTATAATAGTTCGGGAGTCGGCCGTGCCAATAAAACGAGGTCAGTGGCTGAAAGCTCACGAATCCAATAATAAATTCTTATTTTACACCTCTTGTGTGGCGTAAGGAACGTAAAAAGGGACTGAGCGTCGAACACCTGACATATAGAAACGATTTGTCTCTTTGAAGATAGATTAATTTTACCTACTATTCCATTGAATTTTGTTGGTGAGTGACTGAACTGTGCGTGGCCCAACCAACCCGATATTAGGTGAGAGGATCTTCGAAGAACGCACCCTCGTGGTTATCAGCATTTAATAGGAGTTGACTGACGTTTTGAAAAAAAAACTTGACCGCTTCTAGAGACTCGTAATTGATTGGTGTTCTAGTGTAGCCCTACATTCTAAATAGACAACAGTTAATTAGGAATTTATTATGACATCTAGAACCGCGAGGGTTCGATTGAGGTCCTAAACAGTCCCAAGGATTGACAGTGGAAAATACAGCGTCCACTCATTTCGTGCGGTTCTTACTTAGCCAAGCCCTTACAAAATATGTTTACTTCGCAATGCAAAATAAATGGGGCATACGTCATCTCCCTTTACTCTCTTAACTTGATCCTCATTCCAAGGGTTTAGGGAAAGGAAATAAAGTGCTGTACCGCGGGACGGGCGCCGGGCGGGTCAGTGGATATTGAAATAAGATAACCTATTTGTGGCGCATTCCTCTCATTTTTATTATTAATGCCCTGTGTCAGGCGGATCTTTGGCGCAGAACGTTTGTTTTTAATGGTGTTCGATGTCAAGAAGTGACTGTTACAAAGTGGTTATTATTTTTTATAAAAAGCTATCTCTTCAACAACACTAGGATCCATGTAAAGATAAAAAAACCGGCCAAGTGCGAGTCGGACCACGCACAACAAAGGGTTCCGTAGTTGGATCAATTTATTCCAATAAACTCAACTTTTTTGTTGAAAAAATTATCTCCCATACACCGATACCAAACGTCACGGTCAATTCACCAACTGAAAATGTTAGTTTTTAATCGCAATTTTTTTTTATAAGTTGAAAATACACTACTACTACACTATTACTATAAATTAACGATTTTCGAACTCTTTCCTTTACTTGTGCTATGAGACCTTGCTTCTTGCCAAATTTCATGATTCTAGCTCAACGAGAAGTACCCTTTAGGTTTTGATTTATTTGCGAGCATCAAAATATGTCGCGTAAATGGCCGTATATTGTATTGCGTTGACTTGCTTGGGTGCTGACGTTGCTTGATTTTAGAGCTCTAACGGACTGTAGACCTACGTATTTTTATATTAATTACAACGTGATACCTCCACGCGTTCCTGAGAAAATGGGTCTGTACAGACAAACGGACGGACGGACAACGGAGTAATCCTATACGGGTTCCGTTTTTTCCTTTAGAGGTATAGATAGAACTCTACAAATGGGCGCAAATCATAACACTGAAAAATTCCAGATGGAAACATCCGTTGACACTGCCGAGCTCGGGAATCAAACCCAAGACCAATGAGACAATCATGGTAGGTAGGTTACAAACTGTTACTCAGCACGCAAGCTGTGCAGTGTAGATACTGTAATATAACAAAGTATCTCTGAATTATTATTTTCGTGTTAATAAATTACCGTGATACATGCTTTAGCTACACGTTATTTGGTGTTCAAAATGTAAGTTTGTAATGTATTTCTGCCACTGAACAGGTCACTATATAATTATTAGCATGTAATTAAGAAAATCGAAATCACGGAGTATCGTTGGTTCTCACCTAGTGGTTGGAAGTAGGTCACAGACGCACAGTGAACATGGAACCTAAAGCGTAGTGGGAAATATGGAAACATTTTTAACATTTCGCCTTTTTAAGTTATGCACTGTTTAAACCTAGGGCAAACAAAGATGTAACTCGGTTTTTTAATATCATCTTTACATACTCGTATAATAAAATCATAGCGAAATCAAAAGCGACCCATGTTATTTTTTTAATGTTTTATTCATTTTTGCGAAAATATTTTTTTTATTTTTTTTTATTAAAAACGTTGCCCCACACTAGGAATTTCTCCCCGGAACAACTACTTGCAGGTCATACAAATATTTGTTCCGTGCGGGGATCGAACCCGCGACACGTAACGTAGCAGTCAATCGCTTAACCACTGCGCCAACCGTGTCGTCAATTTTAAAGTTTGTGTGATTATAAGTTACAGCGTCACGCAAAAACTACCGGATAGATTTTGTTACAATTTTGCATAGATATTCCCTATAAGTCTGGTCAGTCTGTAGGCTATATAATAATACGCTATTGCCTATAGGGGATGAGCAACATTGCAATTTATTCCTCTATAGTTTACCGCAAATTGTAAAAAGACGAGCCAAGATAGTTACAGATTTTATCATTTTACATGATTTGTATTCACAGATTTTGAAAAACTTTTAAAGTTGTTTGATGCCAAGCGGATTAAAAAATCAACAAGGATTAAAAAACTCTATGACACCACTGAGGTTTGAGTGCTAGAAAAGTCTGAAATCGCATTAAAACTTCCCGTATATTTCATAGGCAATGAGACTGAGATGAGAGAGAACACAATATACCAGTGTATGACAACAGACGAATTGTTCCATTACTTCAGTGGGTTGAATAGGAAACGAATAAAGCAGATACTTACAGATTTAACCTTTTAAATGATTATAATCCCGCTATACTTTTAGGAAGCTAAGCAGTCAATCATGACATAATAGTACGGGCGGTGGGTTTAGTTTACAAAGTAATTTTATGCCGCCTGAAATCATACCTAGAATAGTTTTTCCTTACAAAAATATCTGAGCGTCAGCTGCTGGGGTAGTGGGGCAGTCCAAAGTTAGAGCATTTCAAAAAACTTTAAAAAATTGTCATTTCATACCGCGCCAAAACCTTATGGAACGGTTTTTTGGGATCATCTTCAACCTTCGATCAATAATTATTGATCGAAGTCTTTACATGCTGTATGGAACCGGGAGGAATATATATGTCAATCACGTAAATGGAATATGATCGCTGCGATGGCACATCAGGGCTAAATTCGGAACTATGGATAATAGAACAAAGTGGTCAAAGGAACCATGACCTCAATTTTGAAGGAAAATAAAACTGTTGTTGCATTGCTTTTTTTTTGTTTTTTGAAAAAGCTTTCGCCTGACCCGGACCCTATTCCGCTTATCAAAAAGCAACCTGTATTTTCATAAAATAGTTTTTCTGACAAGGATCAAATACTGCAAAGGAATACTTTGTGTAAAATCAAAGAAAGTGCCCGTTTTAGCAATTTTCGGTAAATTAAAAAAAAAAATCATTTTCCGTTATTTGCCGCATTATATTTGTTCACAGCATTTGATCCATACCACCTACACTATCGGTTAGTTCAATAAAAGAGAATGCTGTTTTTGTAAAAAAAGGGGTTTGATTATTGGCTCAGGCAAAACCTTAAAAAAAAACAACCATGCAGTTTCGTTTTCCTTAAAAATTGAGATCAAGGTTCCTTTGGCATCTTTGCCATACTCCCTCCCCATAGTTTCGAATTTAGCCTGATGTGCCATCGCAACAATCATGTTCATTTACGCGACTGACATTATATTCCCCCCACTTCCATGCAGCTGTCTATTTTCCGACCCATAAGGTTTTGATGAATGAAATGAAATTACTTTTTTATAAATTTAACTTGCTGTTACATTGAATTTACCCTTAGGTGCGGCGATTCACTCTCATATTTATGATTATTGAAAGTAATACAACCACTAGGAATTAAATGTACCTATTCGGTATAAAATTGGTTGCAAAAATAAAGCAGTTCCTCCCCTACTATAATATAAGAACGGCTATTTTAGTCAACTTTCAACAAAGCAAATAGCTAAAAAGTTCTACGATTGCTTTTGCAAAGCATTCGTAGAACCAATGCTCGATTTCCAAAAATTTAAATTGTGTGTGCTTGCGTTTTTTTTATTTTTTGTTATATTATTATAAGATCGTTCGTAGAACATATTTACAGAAAAACATTAAGTTTAGGCCTCTTCTGTCATCTTTGGTTATAATAAAACTTCAGTTAGGTGCCTGTTAATGAAACATCCCGTGTGTTAAAATGCTTTAATGATAGCTGTTCGTCAATAATAATCTGTAAGAATGCATCAGTCAGTGTATCAGTGTTGTGCCATTAAGTAGTTCCTGCAGGAACGCAGGCGTACATTCATTTACTAAGGAAGAAAAGCAAGCAATGGGAAATTGATACTGAAGGCTACGGGCGTCGACCTCAGGACCAGCTGCCTCTCACACGGACAACTTTACTGTACGTCGCTTGCTCCCGCGTCACCAGTCCTGACTCTCTTTATTTTGGTTGGTGAGACCAAAAGTACAAACGTAGTATACAGGAAAGTTTTTTAGAAATGTGGCTGTTATTTTCGTGGTATATTGTGCAGTCTTACGACTTCCACGCGAATGAAGTCGCGCGCAGAAGCTAGTGATCAAGTTGTTACGTTATTTTGCATTCTTATTTTTATCAAAAGGGATTATGAGATTTGGAAAATGAAAACTGCTTTTGGCTTATCAACGTTAATAACTAACAACGTTAACCTATCAACGTTAATAATGGTCACCCCTTTTTTTTACTAAATACGAAATGACTTTTTGAAAATTAAGCTGGAGCTTATGTCTATATGACGGAGAAGGTACGTCTCTCTCGTCATCATCAGCCGTATTTTAACTACTACGAGCGTAAAAACTTAAACTCAAAGCTTTCATTTCAAATAAACAAATTACAGGCACCTTTGAATTGTCAAGGGTTCGGTCGGTCAGAAAGATCAAGCTAGTTGCCCATCCCAAAGCGTAGTAGGCAAGAAACTCCACGGACACTCTTTAAATTAAAACATGATTACAAAATATTGGTTACATCATTCATGTTAAAATTATGCATGTTTGATGCAGAACGTAATAAAAAGATAAAAACAATCCAAATATTAAATTAAGATAATTTGTGGCAGCTAAGAGATGACCCCTCCCCCTACTGACCCCCCCTACCCCTACTGACGGCGCTCGCTCGAACATGACGGATTAATATGATTTTTAACATTACATTAGAATAAGCATGACATACTCTTAGCCGCCACGGCAAAAAGAAAGACGTACCCAGTAAATGGTAGCTTTATAGTATGTACATAGTACTCACACACGTGGTATGCAATTATACAATATTAAAAGATTGAATTTATACAATGCAAAAATAGTTTGTAAAATTTTCAGCAGCTCAAACAGTTTTTTCAAATGCTAATCAATTAGTTTATGCGCCCTTGTGGAGCAGGACCAGCGCCACGAACGGAGCCAAACATTTTTGTCAGTGATGTAATCCCCCAATTTTTTTTTTATTTTTTTTTATTATTCAATCATGTTTGGAAAGACACGTAGCGCCATCTAGCATCCTTTTTTTTTTCCTAAAGCAATAGTGACCGACGTAAGTTATTGTTCTTTCCCTCGGGAACAGTAATTTTTTTCTGGATGAATCTCAAACTCAAACTCAAAGCATGAATGGTATCCTATGTCCTTTTCTGTACCCCTGATAATGTTTATTCAAAATTGAATGATGACCGGTTAAGTGGTTTAGGCGCGAAAAGGTAACAAACAAATTCACTTTCGCATTTATAATATTAATAATATTTAGTATAATATTATACAGGGTTGATACGACAGAGGGGCTTTCCTTTAAGCTAAAAAAAAAACAATACTTTTTTTCTTAATAATTTATATATTAGACTGCTCTCTAGGATTACTATTTTATGATTATTTATCATGTTCTTAGATTTTAGAAACAACAAAGTAATCATAAGATATTACAAACGAATCTGTATACGTATGGTTAAGTATAGTAATAAACAGTATGGTTGTAGAAATTAATGCTTCTAAAAATGGTATATAATACCTATATTAATACTATTTCAAATACAAAATAATCATAGGGTTATGAATAAACAGTTGTAACATGAAGGTTGAAGAAATTAATGACAAGATAAAGATCCTCACTGATAATTACATTATGAATGGTGAATGAAATATTGAAAGGACATTTAATAGAAGCAGAAATCGACTCTTAGTCAACAGTTTCATTGTTTAACATTGTGTATTTAGGAGCCATACAATCAAAAATTAATAATTGTTAAGCATGTATTGTGTGCTCAAAACAATACCTATTTCTTAATAAAAATAATTTATTGTGTTTCTATCTTTAAGGATGAATAACGATTTTCCCTTATTATTCACACATTTACTGCCGTACAATAAAATTATGTATTTTTTACGCTCTTTCATTCATCAAAGTGCTACAAGGGTGGGGACGCTTTTTCCTAATGTTGTTTCATTTCATTCAGTTGGAGTATATGGGGAGGTATTTTAATGTAACATTTTAAACAGTACCCCATGAAGGATGAGTCTACTTTAGCTAGTCAGAAACCTAGTTGAACTAATAAGTCCTAATTTCTAGTCCTATAGTTGTGTCTTTCACCTCTTTTACTGAAAACATTTGGTGATTATTATATACACAATGACTTGAATACTTACCATGAGAAGTATAATACATATAATTATTGTGAGTGTGAGGACTATGTGGCTCATTGTTTCAGTTGCAATCATGGTCTGGCAGTTTAAGTACTTTTTGCGACCTACTCAAATGCCCTTTCTTTTTTCTTTCTTTCTTTGTTCGTAAAATCGTTGAGCTCCTTACGTTCTGAGTTGAGCTGCACGGTTACTGACAAATGCGTGCACTGACCGGATACGTCCACTCAATCTATGTGGTTTTTCCTCAAAATGCCATTTCAGACACCAATCTACATGGTCTTCACATGATCTGACCAAGATTATGTCTGGACTTTAAAAGAGACTGTGAGTTTGTTTCGGCCTTTCTTCTCAGAGTAATCAGATAGGAAACACCGACCTCATCTAGTTTTAAAAATATGATTGACGTGTAAAAGTGTTTGTACAAACCTACTTACAAAAATTAAATCATTTGTCATTTAAATGAGTGTTTGCCAAACTATTTTATGTGAAGTGAAGTTTATGCTATCCGCTGCTAAGCAAAATAATATTATGACATACTTAAAAAGTTCTGCTATAAAGGGTTTGGTGTATATGTCGTAGTGAGGATTCCAAACCTGGTTGCTATATTCAAGTAATGGCCGTACCAGTGTGCTAAATAGTTTTATTCTGCTAGACGCCTTTTAAAATATTTTCTATTACGTAAGATAAATCCAATCAATCAATCAATCACTCATTTGGGTATGGTACATAGGGTATGGTGTTTAGGTTACAGATGGCGATGTAGATACCGCTACAGTATATTGATTTAAAACCTTTTGATGACATGTTTAGGACTATGTTTGTCTACAATTGCTTACAAACTTTAACATAGTGAGTTATTCCCGGGAACAAATAAAAGTGAAAGAGTTTTTCACGCGTCTTATAGGCACCAAGATGAACTAGAGAGTTGTGAAAGTTATTGATGACCGACCATCTTAAAACGCGGGGTAAGTAGGGCAAACACTTTAACCTGCCGTTGCGCTGGATCTTACGGTTAAGTATACCAGAACGAAGCAAACAGGTCTTAGCTACTTGCTCAGCTAAAAAAAAAACATAGGTATTGGCATTATTCAGGTGTTATGAATATATACAGAGTTATTCGTAAAACACCATCAACCTCTTAAGGGGTCACTGTACTCATCATTATGAATAACTTTTACTATGGGACCAAATATAAAATAACGAAAAAAAAATCTGCTGTTCCTACATTTATGTTTGCAGAACTCGTCAAAATGTAGGGACATATTTGGTCCCATAGTAAAAGTTGTTAATAATGATGAGTACAATGACCCCTTAAGAGGTTGATAGTGTTTTACCAATAACCCTGTTTACAAATAATAGTACTCTGTATCTAGAGTCCGTATTTACAGGAATTAAATAAAATTCACTAGCGCAATCTAATTGAGAGAAGTAATTTGCTCCGCTGAGACGCGCAATCTGGTCAGAAATAAGGGGAAGTAAATAGCGGTCAGGGACTGTATTACTGTTGTTTTCACGGTAATCGATACTCATGCGGTCTGAACCATCGCGTTTCTTTACGAGGAGAGCGGAGCTTGCGAATGGAGGACAACTGGGCCTTATAATATTTCCGTCTAATATCTACTTCACACGTTCACGAATTAATCCTTGTTCATCCTCGGACATCCATACGGTCGCCGCTGCACTGCATGGTTTGGATCAATTAATGTTATTTTCAGCTCATCCGTTTTAACTCGCTTAGTAGGCATACCGGTAGTAAAAAAAATTAAAATGGATTTAAAATTTTCAATAACTTAGGCCTCTCTGCTCCCGCAATGTTTGTAGCATTAGCGTTGATGAAGAGCTTTAAAACTCTGTCGCAGACATGGTTTTACAAAAGTATTATATAAGATATTATATTATAACATTATCTTCTATTAATTGGCTCAACTTTTCACGTCCTATCATTATATTACTTTGCAAGTAAGTCGATAAGCAGATGTAACAAAATATCAAGTTGGTGTTCGCTAATCATTACACTGCATAAGATTGGTTCTGTGCTGAATACTCGTGTGAAAACAACAACGTTATTAACTCGATTGCCACTTAATTTGGCTGCATAGCTCTCCTTTAATAATGAGCATTCAGCACCAGAATCGTAAACAAAACAATACAGCTCACATTTATGTTTTAACATGCCTGAAGGTGGTTGTACGACGCAAACATCCACTCGTCGATCACTGCTGGCATCACGTGCTCCATCATCCACTTGACTGCCACAGTTCGTGCACCGGGCTGCAATATGTCCTGGTTTCCCACACTTGAAGAACATGAAGAGCTTCGTTCCTTTACTCAGATCGCTTATGGCCAGCTTTTCCACAGTTGTAACATTTCAGCGAGGTTATCTTTGCTCGCTTGGCATCGGGAGCATTTGATGACTCACTATTGCTGCTAGACTTGCATTTCAAGTGCGAAAAAGCATGAAGTTCACCCTGTAATCTGTCCATCGAAACGATATCGGTCGTAAATTCCAGCCGTTGCAGTCTAGTGTCAAATTGTGAAATGTGGGCAAGAACAGTTGCAACTGCAATTTGTTCCGTGTCAACGTCCAGTCACAGGATACGAAACGGGGCACTATGAAAAGACCTTCGTCCAAGGTCAATGGTCAAAGGCTACGGTGCATTCTCGACCTTGAACTGAGGATCAGTGACAGATCAATATCCACGGTACACTCCTTAGGCTCAGTGACATTAACAAGTGGATGCAAATTCCCTGCACTGCCTCAACAAAGCATAGTACGTAAAGGCAGGCGTTTAGGATTAAGGCCAAAACAGGGGAACACCAAGAGACAAGACCTTGACATTGGGGTCATTGACCAGTAGAACGTACCTACACAGAAAAACATTAAGTTTAGGCCTCTTCTGTTATCTATGGTTATAATAAAAATAAATATCTATGGTTAGGTGACTGTTAATGAGGACCCCCGTGTGTTTACAATCTGCTGTAATATTATTTTTGTGATAGCTGTTCGTCTAGAAAAATCTGTAAGAATGCATCAGTCAGTGTATCAGTGTTGTGCCATTAGGTAGTGTATGAAGGAACTAAGGTGTTAAATAATTCACTAAAAACGAAAAACTTCTCAAGCAATTGGAAATTGCTAGTGTGCGGGTGTTGACCTCAGGACGAGCTGCTTCTCACACGGATAACTGTACGCCGCTTGCTCCCGCGTCACCAGTCCCGACTCTCTATAAATTATGGCTGCTGAGACCAAAACTACACAAGTAGTAATACTGGTGTAGCGGTATCTACATCGCCACATGCGAATTACGTCACACTGACGTCACGCAAAATCCTGCATCGCGCAAGCACAGTTAACCGCGCAACTAGCATAGATACAACATCCGGACATCAATCGTCGGGCAGTTGCCCACCAGACACAACACTCGTCTGGTCGGAGGATCCTCCCTTTTCTATGGAGGTATGAGTGAAATGTACACCCTGTTCCTCGTACCTCTATACTGGGAAGTTTTATAAAAACGTGGCTGTTATTATAGTATATTGTGTGTCTTACGACTTCCACGCGAAAGAAGTCGTAAGTAGAAGCTTGTGTATACATAAGCTCTGACTTTTCTCATGAAAGCAAGTAGACAATACAATTAGTTGCATAATTCTTACACACGCCTTTGCTACGGGTACATGAAGCACTAAACATTTCCAAATGTCTTTTGTTATGCGCACAGCAAAAGAGTGGAACTCTCTGCCTGAAAAGTAATTGTTTACGTCTAAATTATTTTTAGTTTGTATTTGTCGTTCGTATACTATTTTTTCCTAATTTATGTAAAAGGTATTTCGTACCTACATTTGTATTTTTTTCTCGTTTTTAATTTTAATTTTGGTGTTTATCTGTGGAAACTTGTAAATGGCCTTCAGTTGCATATTGTTTAAGTACACTGTATATTATAGCTGTAAGTTTCCCGAATAAAATAAAATAAAATCTGTGTTTCCGAACGCATACAACCCTAATCTCTTCAAAGTGAGAGTAAACAGGCTTCTTCTGGGTAAGCTCACTCCATCGTCGACTCTGTTTCTGTCACCGCTGACCTAGACTAGAGTCAAGAGCAAACCCATTTTAAACTTTTAAAAAAAGATACATATTTGCTCACCATTGTGTGGGTAGGGTATGAATAGACTTGTGCACCTGGTATAATAAGCCTCATGAAATTATGGACCAGTCTTAACTCCAGCAGGAAACGTGTTAACACTGAAACTTATACCTATTGTATCTCATTCTAAACGTAGCTTAATACCGGTGGCTAGGTGTAAGTAGGTCAAATAGAGCTAGTGACCGCGTCACATTAATATTACCGTGAGCTGCTAGTGTGGCTCAAATTTGTATCTCTTATGTTGAATTAAATTATGTGCACTTTGTGAACGTAGTGTGACCTCGCAGCCCGAGCTTTGTTTGGAACTTTGATAGTTATATATTTACTGCAAATGCAAACCGCATGAGTTTCACGGGGAGCATGGACAGTGCAGAGTGGTTTTCGCATCATCTGCGGGCAGAGCTCGAAAAGATTAACAGCAGCCTTAGTCGGCTTTATGGCTTTATAGTGAATTCCAAGCTATTGGTGGGCAATGTTAACCTGTTCCATTTATTGCATTGGCAAATGTTTTCTCACAGAAACTCACGGAGCGTTGATCATCACCCTTGATCAAAATCTAGCGAGTAATTTTAGGTTTTCTGATTTTCCAGACAGAGTGTGATTGATTGTCATTGTGTGTATGATTAACTTTTCATTATTAGTAATGTTTTCATTGGTAGATAGGTACTTGTGACTATCACAACATTAGATAATCAAAACACGTAAAATATAATCGTTCCCACGTAAAAGAACTTTAACATTATAATGCCTTCTTTTCTACTTTTTTCGCTGAAAATAACTTGCGAAAGTTTGTAAGAATTGTTAACAAGAAATAATCAAGGTTGGACACTTGGAAGTGTTCGCAAAGATTGCAGTACGTGGCTACGTGCTACGAAGATGAATATTTTACAGCAATAAGCAACAAAACGGAATATGCAAGGTCGGAACAATATTGTAGGATTATACAACGGTGAAGCAACTTATTGGAATAGTTTCTGAAAACAAAAAGGGGATTTGGGTAACACTATTGAAAAGTACCTACCACCTGGCAGAGCTGCAGTGCTGCCCTCACCCGGCCGTAGTAGAAATTACTCGACGCAAAATACCCACAGCTAATAATTATAATTTCTTTGTTTAAAATATTCAAATAAAATTTTATACTGCTCGTAATGTTCTAACGTGCGCTTTAATTAGTTTCTGTATAACAATTGTGTTCTGTGTTTCTGTGTGCGTTACCTTCAGTAAGTGCACAGTAGTGGTATGTTTTGGTGGTGTTAGTCAGTGCTCAGACTTTTTGTTATGAACTAATTAAAGAATATGAAGAAAACATAGCCCTCCAGTGGCCATACTATGACGTGTTAATTCCATCATTATTCCAGCGTGAAAGAGAGACGGAGCTATACATGACCGATAGCACTAACTCTTTTTCGCAACGGAATCATGATGGAGTTCACACGTCATAGCTCGGCCCCAGGCCGAATTTCGGCCATGGTGACCAATCTCACCGGAGATCAGCCTTCGGCGCGGGAGACTAGTGTAGTGCACAAGAGTGTGCGCAGACATAGGCGCACTCTCTCTTCCTTCACTCTCATAGTCCGATGGGACGACAACCCATCAAGACCGGAGAGAGATCAGGCGCAGGAGCAACGGCTTAGCATGCTTTGCGTAGACGGGGGTATCACACCGCCAACTTCCATTCTCTGGGCTGTTACTAAGAAATCCCTAATGGAAGAACAATATTACACTGCCGGACCCGAGAATCGAACCCAGGACCCCACGCTCAGCAGTTGCGCTTGTGACCACGAGACCATAAACGGGGCAGTAAAAAATGGCCGGATGGGGTATATGGATGGATAGGGAGTGAATTAAAGAATATACATAGAATATGAATAGTAAAGTCAGTGCAATTTTTTTGTAAAGATAAGTTATCCTAACAACTAGTTATACAGGGTGTTCGGCAGAACGTTGAACATACGAAAATGGCAGATAGGTGGGGTCGTCTGCTATCTACCTAGCCCAAATGATTTGACCTAGGCTCCATAGACTTTTTTATTTTGTTTTTGTTTAATAACCGAATTTCATGAAAATAGTAGTAAATTTGGTCAAAACAAAAAGTTCTATACAAACCATAAAAAAACAAGTTCGACACTCAAATCGTAATAGTAGATTATTAACCAATGTGGTGGTTTTTTTTTTTGTGTAATACGTTATACACGGCTATTTTGTTTAAAATATTAAGTCCTACTTCAAGCCCCTTCTCATATTTTTGTAGAGGAGAAACCATAACCGCAATATGTAACTCATTGCATGATGATGGATTCAAGCCAGATTGTCTAGGATTTCTCATAAAATCTTCGATTGTGTAAAATAGTAGATTATTAACCAAGGGGATAAAGCAGTGTCTTCTGTCGCGGGTGACGATTTAAATCGCGAGCGTAATGAAGGACTCGAGGTTTACTCCCGAGCGTAGCGAGGGTGTTAAAAACTTAAATCACGAGCGAAGCGAGGGATTTAAGACGAGGCCTGAGTGTAGCGAGGGATTTAAGTTCACCCAAGACTAAAACAGCTTTATCACCGAGGAAAATACTCTACTTTTCGTACCATTTGCGAAAAAATTAACACAATAATAATATGAGATAAGCATTTATTAAAAATAATGACAATTAAACGTATTTTTAGAACATTAACTTATTTATAAAAAAAAATTAAATAAACTTAACGTTTATGAATTTGAAGAAAACAAAAACGCGGCAAATTCCTAGACTAATATTTTTTTGTCGGAAAAGCAAAGGCATCAAGCTCATACGGCCTCGTCGGTTTTCGTAATTTTATTTAATAATCATAACTGCATAATAAATGCGTATTCCTTTTTCAAAAAGATGTAAAATGCTTTATATACAAACTCAATGGTGTAAACACAGATGTAGTTCAGTATAAATTTCGGTAAGTATTCCAAATTTAAATCACATTCTCCCCCTAGAGGATGAATGAAATTCAGTACAACTTTCTTTCCCTGTTTTTAACAGATTAAAAATGACTATTGTTATGTTCGCTTTTTGCGGCATAGAATGTCACTTTTTTGAGCAAGTGGTACGGAAAGTTATTTTCTTTAAACCAACAAGAGCACTTCCCCAACATTCTTCATCCACATGCCTACGTGGTCGTGCAACTCTCATAAATATAAAACTTTCTTAACTGATGTAAATTGTTGCATTCTTATTCGTAACAAGCTGACCTGATAACCGTTGTACTGCCCATATTTCAATAGTTCATGCATAAATCCCATAGACAAAAATACTTTATGTTTGTCCCCAATTTGATTTCTTTTTATACTAATTCAAACTGTTACGAAGATTTTAAAACCAAAAGTAGCCAAATCGGTCAAGCCTTTTTCGAGTGATGCGCTTACCAACGAACAGCATTTCATTTTTATTTTTTATACATCGATAGAGGGATACTTACGAGTACCTAAAAGCCTGAAAGGCGTAACATTATTTCTGACAAAATAATGCTCTAAAATAACTTTATCTTATAGAGTACAGTCATGGAATTCGTATTTACTATTTATTGAGTACAGTTTGCAATGATTATACAACATGTCCCGGAATTAACGCACACCACCAAACACCCCAATTAGAATATTATGTAATAATTATAACACATACACAATTTTTTTTATGTAATAAAACATTGTTTATTTATTTTATTAGATAGGTACTGATTGTGGAAGAAAATTGTGGTCACATTACAAATGTACGCACGCACAAAGTCGCACACGTAGAAGGGTCTAGCGTAGTAGATACTTCTTACATTTTGATTTGTTTTGACTGTACAGCGGAAGTGCGACTGTAATTTACGTTGTTTATTTTATTTTTGAGATAAAAATGACTAGTTAGTTCTATCTGTGGTGGAGGCTTCTGTGGCGCGTACCCCCGCGGTGGAATGTTAAATTTGAGCGCCATATTTACGATGTTAGTAAATTATGTTTTTGATGATTTGCTGCCCATGACTGCATAATATAGCCTGTGATAGGCAACAGTTTCATAGCCTACTATTTTAAGTGTTTGTGTCTCTGCGTGTGCATCGATGGTGGCGCAACGGAATGTTGCCATCTTAAATAATTGTATAATTATTAATTTTTATCATGTTTATTTATTTTCAATCTGTGTACCTACAAACTTTATATGCTGCCCTGGAGCACGTCATCAAGTCAACGCCAGCTGTCGCTGAAAACTAGCGCTGTGGCTCTAATTCACACGTGGGTTGCAGCATTATGCTCAGCGATGGCCATTTTGCGCGGATGCGGCGCATCTTTTCCACGTGTTTGCTTTATTTTCGTCTTTTTGTACATAATTTTTACTTTTTGATGTCATATATTAAGCGCAAATAAACTTATAAATAGGTTTTCTTTAAAATTTTCTAGTTGATCTAATATGCGTTTTAACTCAGCTAGTTCCAATCCAATATAATTATATGGTTGTATAATATCGAGCGAAACAGTATTCTCTCCTATTTTTTTTGTGCCCTGTAATCTAGCTGACGCTACGCTACCGCTTAACTTGCCTAGTATAAACAACGCCAGTGACAAGCGATTGGCGCGAGCAATAAACCGGGATCAAAGACGGTTGATTTGCAGAGCGCCTGATTACGTCACAGTGATGCAGATGTTATATGGATCAATGGATTCTGGGCTGTGATTGTACGAGGGCTGTGTCGATTTCATTGTGTGTAGACTGAGAACTAAATATGAGAGTGATACGAAGGTTGTAAATAATAGATAGCTTAAGTTTTATTTTAAAAGTGATTGTTTGAAGCTTGTTTAGAAATTGTTAGCTAAGTTCCTAATGAAGAATTATCCACCAGCGAGCAAGTTCTTTAGCTCGTTATACTTGTTTGAGTGAGTAACAATAATAGTGTTCAAGAACGGGTCCAAGTCATGACTTCCTACTCAATACTCAGTCATATATTGCATTCCACAATGTGCAGATAATTAGGTGGTAAATGAGATCATTATGAACCTTGTCGGGTACAACAAAACAGTAGGAGAGAGGAAATTTTAGCTAGTTAACGCCATAATTTATTTAGGTTTATGTCCCATGCCTAATTACTTTTATATTATTTTTATTATTAACTTTTAATTATTTTTGTTGTTATGTTTTTTGTGGTGTACAATAAAGAATATATAAATAAATAAATACTGGCAACTCTAATTAGTATCTGTGTAACAAAAAAATCCTTCCGGTTTCCCTCTCCTTTCCGCAATCCTTATAATGCCTGAGCGAGAGCAAGAAGGAAGATTCGCGATAGCGAAAACGCTGCGGCCATTCAAAACTGGCACTAGTTTCTCAACCGACATCGACGCCTAAAGAACTCAAATTCCACCGCGAAGAACGAAGATTGATATTAAACTGTGCAAGTGCGTGTCTGTGTGTTGTGCAAAGTGCAGATTGTCGTCTGTATGGGACATCCTAGAAGCGCCGCCGCCACTTGGCTAAGGAAACCTATCGCACCGTGTCTCCGACATAGCTCACCAAGTAGGTACCATCATCGTTTTCCCACAAAACTACACCAAAACCTATTTGTATCACCGAACCGCCCCTCATACAGTCCACTTAGAAAATTTTCACCCCATGGCTTAGGCCCCGCATCAAGCTTTCAGCTTTCTTGCATGCCAAGCAACGACTTTGCGGGGTTTTTGAAACCTTCAGATTATCCTCCTATTGGTCCAAAAGCCACTGATTCGACAAAATTCTACTTGTGTCAAAAATCAACTACCTTTCCCGTTTGGTTTAGCGCTTCCCTAATTAAAACTTTCAAAAATAAAGAACGTGCGTGGATAAGATGTAAAAAACTGCGTAATTTATTTGATTATGAAAAGTTCTTTTTTCAGCGTAAACGTTTTAAACTACTTTCAAAATCAAATCATTTATTTCCTATGTTAACTATTTTCTGTCTTCTTTAACTCGGTATACCAGCCCTTAACTTTTGATCCTAACGTCTGGACACCCTCAGAAACCCTTGAGGAGAATTCTGTATGCATTCTGGATATTTACCTCGAAAAGAGTGCCATACTCAAGGCACTTACCTCATTAGACTTGGCTAAATGAGCTGGCCCGGCTGGCCTGCCCACTTCTTTTTTTAAGAATACAGCACAAACCATCTGTGTCCCGTTACTAATAATATTTAATAAATGTCTCAGGGGAGGGATTTTCCCTTGTGTTTGGAAGAGGGTTTTCATCGTGCCCATTTACAAAAGTAGTGACAAATGAAACGTTGAGAATTATCGACCCATATCTATCTTGTCCTAACTAAACTAAAACTAAACTTTTTGAGGGTCCAGTGCACAGCCACTTATTTCCGCCATGTAAATCACTTAAATAAACCCGAGCAACATGGCTTCGTTAAATCCAAATCCACTACCACAAACTTAATCATCTTTATCCAATTTTTTTTTGAAAACATGGCCTTGCGCACGCTGGTTGATACTGTTTTAAATACTGATTTTTGGAAGGCTTTTGACAAGATGGACCAAAAGTTGCTTCTCGATAAAATCGCTTTCAATGGCATAAGAGGCAATTTACTCAGATGGTTTCCTTCATATATATTTCATAGGACTCAAAAGGTTGTTATCAAATGGATTCGAGTCTGATTGTGCGGTCGTCGAATCAGGTGTGCCTCAAGGATCTGTCTTAGGCCCATTGCTTTTTATTTTGTTTATAAACGACATAAAATCCTGCATAGTCAATTCTAAATTTATAATGTTCGCCGATGACATCAAAATCTATAAGGCTTGTGCGAACTCTCAGGATTTATTGCTGCTACAGGAGGTCTTATGGAGTCAATAAACTTCATCTTAGTCTTCCAAAATGTCACTTCGTTTCTTTTACTAAAAACAAAAATACTATTAACTTCCTTGAACGACATACAATTGTAAAAAAACTGAGTGCATACGTGATCTTGGCGTACTACTTGATTGCAAATTACACTTAGACACATATCGACAACGTAATTAAGAAAGCCTATATGGAGCCTGAGAGCCTGTATGGTTTAGTCACGCGGTCTTGCAAAGACTTCAAAAAG
Organism: Brachylomia viminalis; assembly: GCA_937001585.2. Lineage (NCBI taxonomy): Eukaryota > Metazoa > Arthropoda > Insecta > Lepidoptera > Noctuidae > Brachylomia > Brachylomia viminalis. Next base: position 1,497,823 of record OW443302.2, on the reverse strand, counting down.
CCTTCTACTTTTCTCTTCTTATATAAAACAGTAGTCCCTTCACAGTTGGAATACGCGGTACCCATCTGGTGCCCGTATGATAAATATAAGCAAGCCATAGAAATGGTTCAAAAAATATTACTTCGTGCCACACACTGCAAGTGCTTCCGTACACGGATTACCTATGCAGATTTGCTAAAGCATTATAAGATATTGAGCTTGGATTCCAGACGTTCACTAATCATTGTGTTGATGCTGTACGGTATATGAAATAACAAATTTAATATACTGAGCTCGCGAATAGAATGTGTTACTTACCTTTTTTTGAGGTTGCGAAATCATCAAATAACTTTCCCCGCTCTGGGAGGAGCGGGAGGGCGTGTCAGACTAATACTGACGAAAACCCACGTGTGTTCCTTCAGTCGCCTGTGCCAGGGGCCACCGTAACCCTTTCGGACTTTCCCGCAACCCTGGCAGGCATCGGCCCTAGCGGACTCCGTCATTGTTGCTGACATCTCCTTGAGCGCCGCATGGAACACTACGTGCCGTTGACCCGGGCGTGGTCCTTATCGGATGACGAGCTACCCATAGCTCGCCGTCCGCAAGCCCGCGCCTACGGTAGCCGGGAATCGGCTTGGGATTCCCAACTCCTAGGGCATTCCTGCAGTGACTAGGGACGCTAGGCGCAATAGGTGAGAGCGCGAATTTTGCCTCTCCCTCACGCGTTCCGCCTACTCCTTCGCGAGCATCACTACTTCGCAGAAGGCGTTGAGGGCTTTCCATGCCCTCTCACTCCATACCATGGCCTGGACCGGACATGGCCGGACGCGAGAGTTCGCCACTGCTGATCGCCTCCACGTGGACATGGCGGTGCTCCGCCCAAGCCGGGCAAACCTCCACCGTGTCCGCCAAGCGATCCACACAATGGTGACACGCGGACGTTTAGACCGTACGGTATGCCTAGGCCAGCCGGATGGCCATGACCGTTTGGGACGCGTTCAACCGGCATACTACTAACCGCTTGCACTACGCGCGCGTGTGGAGCACGAGCTTGAGCGTCTGGAGGCCGAGGGCACCATCTACCGGCTCGAGCACTCTGACTATGGCACACCCATCGTGCCAGTTATCAAGACGAACGGCGATATACGAATATATGGCGATTATAAAGCTACCATGAATCCTAAACTTACCAACTCCCACGTATCGAAGAGTTGTTTGCCACTCTAAGTGGGGGAAGGGAATTTACCTAAATTGATTTAACCCATGCATATCAATAGGTTATGTTGACAGAGGACTCCCAACTGTGTACAGCTATTACTACACACATCGGTACGTTTGTTTATCGCCGTACGCCATTCGGATTATCTTGCATCCCGGGAGGAAACATTGCGCGTGTTTCTTGGCGATATTTGTGTGACGGGGGCTTCGAGAGCAGAACATTTGGTTAATTTAAGACAAGTACTGGTTAGATTAAGAGATACAGCAATCCACATGATTGGAGACCTGTATCAATAACCATAGCTGCTCTTTTTGTACTCACCTCAAGGGTCACGGCCTATGGGCAATGGATGTGGCATTCCAATGGTGTGAGTGACCTCTGTCTGATTCCTCCCTGGTTAGGTCCGGTCTGTGTCATTGTCACAAGGGAATGATAGTCCTCTGTTATCAGGGGCGTGTTTGCTGGGTGTCTTTCTGAAGCTGCATTACCTAAGTTAAACAACAGGTAGAATATTTAGTGAAGTGTCACAAGGATTAGGACCAATTTTATTTAATGTAAGACTTTTTCGGTTGAATGTATTAATAATACGTACCATTAAGATCATGGAGCCTTGTACCTATGGTTTTAAATTCCTTGGGTAGGTACGACGGAAAAAGCATGGTTGTCGTCTTGCCGGCGTCATGGCTAAGCTAAGTGCATGGCGGTTATGCAAATGGCCGCCATCGCGATCCCAATTTCCCATGGTGCATTCACCCTAAAAAATAAAAAAATTATATTATTTTAAATAACATCAAAGTTATTAATACTAAGAGCATGCAAATAAGAAAACACACCACACCACACTGTACAGTTCATAGCGTTTAGAGTTGTTGTCATTTGTTTTTTTCTTTTTTATAAAATTGTGATAAGTTTATAATTTATGTATTCATTAATTTTATAAGTTACCTAAAAATACAGATATTTATATATTTATCTTTATTTTATCTATAAAAGTACACACTATGATCAGATTTAATCACACTAGTTTAATTCTGCGGAAAGCTAGACTTACCCGATTCAGTCACACGGTGGGACGTCATTACGTCATTCGAGAGGTAGTTGCTGAAAATCAGCGCTGTTGACGATAAGTACGTCCGAAGTCACAGCATTTTGCTGAGCAACGACCTTTTCTTGCACAGATACGACGCACGGCATAATTGCTTATATTATTGTTGTTTTTTTTTGTTACAAAAGTAGTTATTTTTCCACTCTGCAATTGGCATTTTGATTTTGTTTTGATTCGTTTGTGATTGTTTTGCAACTTTTGTTGTCAACTGTCAGTGTCGCAGACGCGACTGGATTGATTTGTATTGTCAATGTCACATACTACTTAGAGATGTCAACTAAGGTGTCTTGTCTTTGGTCTCTGGCACTGACACATCAAGCAATGGACAAAATTGTCGGCAATATGTATGCTTGAATATGAGGCTTTTGATAACGTTGGATGTGTATACTTGTCTTTTTTTTATTTTTTTTTTTTATTTGTAATGTGCGTTTTGTTTGTGCAGAATAAACATTTTTTCTTTCTTTTCTTTTCTTCTAGATATGGGTTTGACCGTTAAACTAAGCAAAAATGTTGTTTTCAACAAGCGAGCGTTAAATATCTCGGGTTTATTATTGACGGATACCCAGAAGGTGGAGGCTATTGTAAAGGCATCAACACCTGTCGATATCATACAGATTAAAAAGCTTTCTAGGGTTACTTAATTATTACGGCAAATTTATTCCCAAATTAAGTATGTTATTACATCCGTTGCATGAACTTTTAAAAAAAGTGTGTTTAATTGGAGTGCGATGAGGTTTTTAAGAAAGCGAAGATAGTCCTAGGTGAGAGGGTACTCGTATATTATGAGGAGAGGCGCCCCTTTGTGCTATCGGTGGACAGCAGCGCGTACGGGTTGGGCGCAGTATTGGCGCATTGTTTCCCAGACGGCTCCGAGCACCCGGTCAGCTGTATGTCGCGTACACTCAATGTCGCAGAGCGCAATTACTGTCAGATTAATAAAGAGGCTCTGGCAATATTTTATGGCGTCACTCGACACCATCAATACCTGTATGGTAGAAAATTTGAATTGCGCACAGATCATCAGCCTTTAAGCTACATCTTCTGAACGAAAGTGGGTATACCCCAAACTGCCGCCAGTCGCTTACAACGCTGGGCTGTCCGATTAGCCGCATATGATTTTACAATAAAATATATAATCTCAAAGCAAAATGGACCAGCGGACGCGTTGTCACGTTTACCGTTAGCACGGGAGCGCCGCCGTCCCACCGAATCGATGAGTTATGTTAACTTAGTACATCAATGTATGCCAGTTAATTTCCATGACGTAGGTAAAGAAACCATTACGGACGCAATATTATCACGAATATTGGAATTTGTAAAATTTGGATGGTTATCCGTACCTAGTTGCGAAGAAGAAAAACCATATTTTCCACGAAGAAGCGATATAACAATGGATTTTGGTTGTTTAATTTATAAATATCGTATCATAATACCAAAACCACTACAAACTAAAATTCTAGAAGAAATTCATCAAGGTCATTTAGGAATTACAAAAATGAAAAGCTTATCACGCAATTATGTTTACTGGCCTACCTTAGATATTGACCTCGAAGTAATGTGTCGTTCATGTGAGCCGTGTCGTATGGTGCGGGATGCAGCGCCGCGTGCTGCATCCGTGTTAATTTCCTTTTAAATATATTTTTAAAAGGAAATTTTTAAATACACTCGAGAGCAATGAATCCGGGTCACTTAAAGAATGTTAAAAATCTCGGAAACTAAAAATGATAGGTTAATGCAATAAATTGTATTTAATAGACAATGTAATACTCCTTAAATGAAAGTAAAAAAAAATACATTTTATTAACACAAAATTACATAAAGAAAAAAACTGCTGATCTCTCCTTAAAACAAAAATAGGAAACATGAAATTTTTGAACTTTATTACGATTTTCTTGAATTTTAATACTTCGTATTGCCTCCTCGTGCTTCCATTACTGCGTTTACGCGGTTTGGCATGCTGTACACCAAGTTCCTTATACGATTTTGGGGAATATTCTCCCATTCCTCTGTGAGAGCAATTTTGAGCTCACGAAGCGTGATTGGGGGAGGGTTTCGTTGTTTTACGCATCTGCCTAGCTCGTCCCAAGCATGCTCGATCGGGTTGATATCCGGGCTGCGCGCTGGCCACTCCATACGAGTAATGTTCATCTCTTGAAGGTAGTCATTCACAATCCTACCTGTATGAGGTCGGGCATTGTCATGCATAAATATAGCATCCTCACCTAAATTGACCATAAATGGACCAACGTGATCATTGAGGATTTCTTCCACATATCTTACGCTAGTTAAAGAGCCGTTTTCTATGATCACCAGCTCTGTGCGACTTTCAGAAGAAATTCCGGCCCACACAAGTACAGACCCACCACCGTAGGCTACTTTTTCTTCGATGCATGCTTGCTTGAATCTTTCCCCTGGTCTTCGATACACTCTGTGTCTTCCATCGTGCTTGTAGAGCATAAATTTTGATTCGTCGGAGAACATAACTTTTGACCAATCTTCAATACTCCAATTTACGTGGCTCTGGGCATATCTTAGTCTTGAAATACGATGCCCACGCTCCAGTTTAGGGCCGTTTGCAGGTCTAAGGGGTTTTAAGTTAGATTCAGCAAGCCGACGTCTTACTGTCCATGCACTTGGGTTACTTCCTCCGAGGCGTCGAAACTGATTGGTGAGTTCAGTTCCTGTGAGAAAGCGATTTCGAAGCATGGTGTTCACCAAGTATCGGTCTTCTCGTGCTGTGGTACACCTGGTTCTGCCCGTTCCTGGTCTGCGTAGGTTAGAACCAGTTTCTTCGTAACGTCGGAGAACTCTTTGTACTGTTGACAGCGACACACCGACAGTCCTGGCTGTATCGCGCTGACTCCGGCCGGTTTCCAGCATTGTAAGTATTCTGGTGCATTCTTCAGGCGTAAGCGACATAATTTCAGCTTGAATAATGAATATAGAGCACTATCAATGTCGGAGCTGATATTTACGAGCAGCTCGTGTAGAGGTGGTCGAGGTCTTCTTCAATGAATAGAAAAGGGTTTCGTAATAATGACTATAATCTACTTTCTGCATAAATCGACTTAATATTAAAGATTAATTTTAAATGATAGACGTGGTCTCGCGTCGGAGCTTGTAGCGGTGTCGGCGCGGCGCGCCCGCCGCCCGCGGCCGGCGCTCGCCCCTGTCCCGCGCGTCCCTCTGCTCCCCTCTGCTCGCGCGCCGGTATGAGCCGGTTCTCGGCGTATTCATCCTCCCCCCCTTGAAAGGTCTCGCTTTCAAGTTCTTCCGTCGTGGGTAGGAGACAGACTCTGTTCAGAGCACGTCGGACGACGCCTCTCGCTGTGTAGAAGTCGGCCACTCTGCAGACTCCATCCGCTCCTGGAAACAGTTGCTGGACTCGCCCGAGTCTCCACTTCAGTGGTGGTGAGTTCTCCTCTTTCAGGATTACCAAGTCTCCCACCTTCAAGGCTCTATCGTTCAAGCGCCATTTAGTTCGCTGCTGCAATTCAGCTAGGTATTCTTTATGCCAGCGCTGCCAAAAATGTTGCCTCAGCTGTTCTATTCGTTTGAACCTGTCTGGAGCTTTTAACGTGACGGGTGGAGACGGTAGTGATGTTAAGGGCCGCCCCACAAGGAAGTGGCCGGGAGTCAACGGGGAACAGTCGGTAGGATCAGATGATAGAGGGTAAAGGGGGCGGGAATTAAGAACGGCTTCAATTTGTGCGAACAGTGTGCCCAATTCCTCGTACGTGAGGCTAGCGTTGCCCATAATCCGCTTGAGATGAAATTTGGCAGATTTAACGCCCGCCTCCCAGATTCCACCAAAAGTAGGAGAATATGGAGGATTGAAAACAAATTTAATGCCTTCAGCATTGGTGTAGTTATAAATAGAATTTACACTAGCTGCTAGCAACCTACCTAACTCATTATTTGCTCCAACAAAATTTGTGCCGTTGTCGCAATATATCGCATGAGGTTTACCTCTCCTAGCAATAAAACGACGTAAGCTAAGTATAAATGCATTAGTGCTAAGGTCACTAACGATCTCTAAATGAATACTTTTAGTAGAAAAACAAACTATAACGTTAAGATAACATTTTGTTATTCTGTTACCCCTCCCTTTCTTACTAGAAATATGGAAAGGTCCAGCAAAATCCACGCCACATACTTGAAACGGATAGCAAGGTGTGACTCTATCTACAGGTAAATTGCCCATCAACGGCTCCATAGTTTTTCCTCGCAGTCGAGTGCAAACAACGCACTTTCTAACAATGCTGCGAGCTAAAGTTCTGCCTCCTACAGGCCAGAATTGCTCACGAAAGGAACTAAGTAGCAGTTGAGGGCCGCTATGCAGCAGACGTAGGTGTTCGCCTTCCATTAAGAGCCGAGTGAAATAGTGCTTACCGTCCAGGAGGATCGGGTGCTTTTTATCAAATTCACAAGCAGCATTCTGAAGACGACCACCTACTCTGAGCACTCCATTGTCGTCGAGGAAAGGTGACAACTGTAACACATAAGATTTTGGTTTCAGATTTTTACCTTGTTTGAGTAATGATATTTCTGAAAGGTAAGTTTGACTTTGAGCCAGTTTTATAAGGTAAGTAAATGAATTTTCTATTTCTTCTAGTTTTAAGTGACCTATTATTTTATTTTTAGGTTTTTTACAATTATTAACGAAACGCAAGACATAAGCTATAGATCGCTTTAATCTGTTTATTTTAGAATAATTATTAAAATTAACTAATGGTGACTGTGCAACATTAGTCATAGTTATACAATCTTTGGTAGACGCCTTAGTTTCAGGTAAATTCGAAGAATCTATGGAATTTATATTATGAGGCCAGTTTGTTTCATTTTGTAACAGAAAATCTGGACCATTCCACCATACTGTTGAGCCCTGAAGTTGACCTGGATCCACTCCTCGAGAAGCGAGGTCAGCGGGATTCAAAGTGGTAGGTACATGTCTCCAAGATTGCCTAGTTGTCAACTCATGAATCTCGTTGACTCTGTTGCAAACAAATGCCTTGAGTAATTTAGGTTGTGCTCGAATCCAACCCAAGACGACGGTTGAGTCGGCCCAAAAGATCTTACGGTCAATAGTGCAACGAAGAGAATGACTCACTTTAGCAGCTAGCCGCGCGCCCAGCAACGCTCCACACAACTCAAGACGCGGGATCGTTGTTGATTTCAGTGGTGCGACACGTGTCTTTGCACATAACAGGATAACTTGTACATTATTATGGCGATCTACAGATCGTAAATAAACACAAGCCCCGTAAGCCTCTTGGGATGCATCTACAAAACAATGAAGTTCTATTAACAATGGAGAAGTACATAAAACATGTCTAGGTACCCTAATGTTAGCTAGTATATGGGCATTGGAAACAAACCTTTCCCAAACTTTCTTAATATTCTGTGGGACCAACTCATCCCAGCTTAATTTTAAAACCCAAAGTTTTTGTAGCAAGATTTTAAGTTGTATAGTACACGCGCTTAGCATGCCTAAAGGATCGAATATTTTACAAGTGTTAGACAAAATAGAACGTTTTGTGACGTCATTAACTGTTTTATCTAAATTCACTGAGAACCGTAAATGGTCATTATCAGGAAACCACCACAATCCTAATACACTTGATTCTTTATTTAAGTCCAATGCCTGTGACAAGGTACAGTCAGCATCAAATATTTGTGGACAGTTTGTACGGAATTTATGAATAGGAAAACAACCAGATGCTAGTACTTTATTAACCGAATGATAGATATGGGAAAGTTCCTTTTCCGTATCAGCTCCACTCAAAAAATCATCATAATAAAAGTCATGTTGTATAATTTCAGATACGATTTTATCATCGCACTCTTTTGCTAACTGTAGCAAGCATCGAGTACTCAAGAATGGGGCAGACGCTGTCCCATACGTAACGGTATTTAACTGTAATATTTCTAGTGGCTTGTCTACATCATCACGCCAAACTATTAATTGCAGGTGGCGCTGCGAGGGATCGATTCTAATTTGTCGGTACATTTTTGTTATGTCCCCAGACAAAACAAATTTGTGTTGACGGAATCTAATTAAGATATTTATTAATTCATCCTGAATGACAGGTCCTATAAACTGGATGTCGTTCAGCGATTTTCCTGAACTAGATTTTGCACTACAATCAAAAACTACTCTGACTTTGGTTGTCTCGCTTTTTTCCCGGAATATAGCGTGATGTGGAGTGTAATACCCAAATAATGGGTTTTCAACCTTACTTAAGTGCCCTAACCTTTCATATTCTTCAATAAAATCACAATATTGTTTTTTAAGTGTAGGATCTTTAATAAACTTTCTTTCGAGGCTCTGAAAGCGTTTTAAGGCCATTTTATAGGAATCGCCCAGTGATGTTTCTGGTGATTCACAAAACGGCATTTTTACATTAAATCTCCCGTTTTCTAAACGTGAAGTATTTTTAATAAAATGTTTTTCACAAACGTGATCATTTTCAGAGTAAGAAGCACTTGAAGATGGAAGTTCTTCAAGTTCCCAGAACTTGGTAAGATTTTTATTTATTTCCTTAGTGAAATTACAATGTAAGTTCTTTTGTTCATTATGATCTAAAATACCTATTGGCCCAGCTACTAACCAACCTAGTTTAGAGCTCTGGAGTATAGGTTTGTTATCACCTAATCTTATTTTCTTTGAAGTAATAATATCAAAAAATATATCAGCGCCAATCAGTAGATCAACTTGAGAAGAACAATGAAATTCGGGATCAGCGAGTTGAATATTCCCAGGTATGTTTAATTCCAAAGGATTTATAGTATTATTAGGTAAATTACCTATAATTTCAGGTATAACTAAACACTTAATATCCGTGCTGTAAGAACTTATTAAGGAATTAAAGGTAAGTTCACAACAATCTGTTATATTAAATTGAATGTTATTAACTCCACTAATACACATAGGTCGTGAACTAATAGAAGTTAACCCTAATTTATTTTTAATGTTTTCAGATATGAAACAGGATTGACTTCCGGCATCCAGGAGAGCCCGGGCAAGGTAAGTCTTATTATTTTTCTTATTCGTTAGTTTTACTAAAGCAGTGCAGAGAAGAACTTGTTTCCTCATAAAGACGGAGCAAGAGGATACAGCACTAGCGATTGACGGCACACTAGATGTATCTTTATTCTCAGACTGTGTAACTAATGCATTATTTGATTCTGTGTCTTTGTGTAATAGTGTATTATGTTTTTGTTTACAGATTTGACAGGTGCCGAGGCGACATTGCTCAGTCTTATGACCCCTACGTAAACAATTTGAGCAAAGTTGTAACTTTAAGACTTCACTCAATTTACTATTTAGACTCATTTCTTGGAATTTAATGCACTCTGTTATCCGATGAACTTCATGACATACCGGACAAGCAGCAGGACCTTTAGAAGGTTTGTGGCCAGCTGAAGTAGCACATGCCTTTACTGTTTTAGAATTGGATTTATTATTAGAATCAGGTTTATCATTTTTAGTAGCTTGCATCGTTTCAAGTACGACTGCTCGGTCACGTAAAAACTTAAGAAATTCCAATAAAGATGGTAATTCCGGTAACATGTTCCTGTATTCTTCCCACTTTCTTAAAGTAGTGGAATCCAATTTAATAGTAACAAAATAAATGATTAAGATATCCCAATAATCAGTTGGCAAGCGTAACGAATTAAGGGCTCTCAAGTTTTTTGTAACCTGATCAACAACAAAGCGAAGGGCCTTATGAGATTCCCGTGTTAAACTATCTATATTAAATAGCGCTTTTAAATGGTTATTAATCAGGATCTTTTTGTTATCGTAACGTTCACATAGTAGGTCCCAAGCGACCTTGTAATTTTGAGAGGTAAACTCTAACGACTTTAAAACGACAACAGCACTCCCTTCTAAAGAGGAGCGTAGATAGTGAAACTTATTGATCTCAGGAATGGACTCATTCGAATGGATAATAGAATCAAAACTATCTTTAAATTCCAACCATTTGAGGTAGTTTCCGTCAAAAGATGGAAGTTTTATTGTTGGTAATTTAATGTTATTGAAATTATTGCAAGTGTCATGATTTGAACAAATTGTTTTTGCACCAGCAGCAGTACTAAAATCTTCACTACTAGAATGTGAATCAATAATTTCTTGGGCGGCTGAGATGAGAGAATAAAATTGAGATTCTATGATCTCTCTTTCATCTATTTGTTCCTCTATCTTTGTTGACAGCATTTCTATTTGTGTTTGAATTGTATCAAATTCTGATAAAAGAGCTTGTATTCTACCCAAACGTAATCCTAGTTCTTTAATTTGTTTTTTAGTAATCTCACTTGAACTAATTTGATTTAAAATAGCAATATGATCTTTGAATTTTGTTAAACGCATTTTTAACGTACCTCTCTGTTTTATTAAATCTTTCATATCAATGCGTATCTCTTCTCTCTTCTCAGAGCCCTGCTGTGGTTTAGGATCTGACATTTTGCAGAAAAAATAATGATGTTGGAACAAATAAACAAGTTAGGTAAAGTAACTTATGCAATCAAACCCGTATAAATAAAGAGGCTTGATGGTCCGTTCAACACGAAGACTTAAAGATGACACACGCTACACCAAGTCTGAAGTCACCAGGTACGCCACCCACGTCGAGCTCGGCAGCACACAGCTCAGCTCACCGGCCCGACCGCGTGCGCACCACACGACAACCGATCGCTGAAATCATTTATTATGAATATGTAAGAAACTTGAGGTTACAAAAATATATTTTTTGCGTATTGAGGTTAAGTTAGATTGACGTTAAATAACGTTTTTTATTGAATTTACCATTTACTTGATGCTATTTATGTACCTAGGTATAATAGTTGTTTGAGATGCAATTAGCTTGCAACGCAATTTAAGCAAATGAAAGAATGCGAAAACACGTTTACGCTAAGAAAAGAAAACCATTGACCAACACTTTGAAACAAAGAAAAAAATGCAAATGAGCGCGGGTATTAAAATAAGCATGGGCACTAGCCGGCGCACGACGAAAATCACACACTGTTCACACGATTGATACCTAGGAAAGGAAATAAGTGGAAAGAAAGGAATAATAAGCCAAACTCCCCTGGGTACGTCCCTCTTCTAGCGTATTGTGTGTGCATGCCATGCACGCGTCACCAGCGAATAGCTCACCCAAGCTTCTTTCTTCAAGAAAAAAATGGCTGCTCCGTGCACGTTGTAAATTCCAATAATAATTCTTGAGGTCCTGTCACGGTCGCCAGTTGTCGGAGCTGATATTTACGAGCAGCTCGTGTAGAGGTGGTCGAGGTCTTCTTCAATGAATAGAAAAGGGTTTCGTAATAATGACTATAATCTACTTTCTGCATAAATCGACTTAATATTAAAGATTAATTTTAAATGATAGACGTGGTCTCGCGTCGGAGCTTGTAGCGGTGTCGGCGCGGCGCGCCCGCCGCCCGCGGCCGGCGCTCGCCCCTGTCCCGCGCGTCCCTCTGCTCCCCTCTGCTCGCGCGCCGGTATGAGCCGGTTCTCGGCGTATTCAATCAACATGGTTTATGTACCCACATAAATGACAGATTACAAACAAAAGCAAAACCAAATGCTGTAATTTCGTAGTTCCATCTTCGAAAGTGGCCCTTTTTCAAATTTGATTTTTTTATGATATAACTTTACAATAACTAAGAAGTTTTAATACCTTCATTTAAGGAGTATTACATTGTCTATTAAATACAATTTATTGCATTAACCTAGCATTTTCAGTTTCCGAGATTTTTAGGATTCTTTAAGTGACCCGGATTCATTGCTCTCGAGTGTATATAAATATAAATTTCCTTGTAATAATGCAGATTTTGCGGAATAATCGAGAAGAAAATACCTCATTATAGTCGACGCGCATTCAAACTGGATTGAGGCACTTCCTATGGGTCGTACGGATGCACAGTCACCAATCACAGCTTTTATTACAGTTTTTAGTAGGTTTGGATCACCTTTGTAACTCGTTACGGATAACGGACCACCTTTCCAATCAACAGAATTTAAAAATTGTTGCCTCAAAATTGTATTGCACATGTGACAACGGCGCCTTTCAGGCCACAGGGCAATGGCGCCGCTGAAAATGCGTTGAAGACAGTAAAAAAAGCCATTAAGAGAGCAGTTCTTAGTGGCGCATATGTGTTACAAGCATTCAACACATTCTTATTCAATTACCGCAATTGTGAGCATGCAACTACGGGCGTGCCACCTGCAGTATTGCTAACCGGGCGTCGGATGCGGACAAGACTGGATGCGATACGGCCAGACGTCGCGCAAGTGTCGCGGCAATGTCAGGTTGCTCATGCAGGAGGCACGCCCCAGCCCCCTATCCGTGTAGGAGAACCGGTACTTGCACGCGATTACACCTCGAATACAAATAAATGGTCCACAGGAACAGTGTCTAAAGGCACGGGACCGGTATCGTATCGCATTGACATGGGAAACAGTGTCGAGTGGCGCAGACATCGCGACCAAATAATTCCAGTGGGGAACAAGTTGCGGTCACTGTCGCGAGCGAGCATCGGTATTCACAAGGGGGAGAGTAATGATCATGACGATGATGCTTTCGAGGATGCATCAGAGGCATCCAATGAGCTGGAGACGGAGGCGGGTAGCGCGGTCCCGGCAAGCCCGGCCGCACCGGCACACGCGGCGCCTCGCTTCTCGCCGCCGCCGGGGACTTCGGCCCGAGCAGTACGTGCGCACGTGCGTGCCGTCAATAAAGACAATGTGTCTAAATACTCGTAGTTATTAGTTCAGAATAGTTAACATTTAATCTTAAGGGGGAAAAGTGTAAGGTATTGTGTCTACTTTTGTTATGTAAAATGTGGGTATGCGCTAATATGAATAAACCAGTCAGCTACCTCCTTGTTTAATTGACATTCCACGTAGTACCTAGAACTGTTATTCGACGGGTAGGTGCGCGCATCTCGACTATTCGACACGCGATATTGAAGGAAGGCTGGGGTGCGAGCAGCTCTCTGCCGACTTTTAGAAACCTATAGCTCACAATTTATTGATTTTGATATTTTCGCGCTGTCGCAATCTAAATTTAAAAGAATGTCTTCACAAACGCTTGCAAGTCACCCATAAGATGGATGCTCTTGTCATCCGCCTCCTTCGATTCGTCGGTACAGTGTTTTTCTTCTAAATATGTACATTTTATTCTCTCACTACAACATGCGTTCATTATCATACTCCAATGTCACTTCGTGGACAATAGTGTGGGATATACGTTTTTTCGACTGTAATACAGGGTGTTCGGCAGAACGTTGAACATACAAAAATGGCAGATAGGTGGGGTCGTCTACTATCTACCCAGCCCAAATGACTGACCTAGGCCCAAATTTAAAATGTATAAATAAATTTTAAAATTGAATTTAAGTGTTTCATTTTAACTGGTGTAGGTCTCCTTAGTAGTAAATTCAAGAATTTACCTCATTCACTATCGTTCATTTAATTTTTACCACGATTACATGATAAATTTTGCAAAACATTTTACATTTCACAAAAATCGAATTGCATCAAAATTCCCGTTTTGAAATAAAATTGCTCAATAACTCTTAAGTTTTTTTTTTGTTTAATCAACCTACATACTTTTCGAAAGGCGATACACCAAGGATGTTTCGATGAAATCCTAAATCTTCAATCACTTTTAGGTTTTTTTTTATGCAATGCAAGGATAAGCTTAAAATCATGTTTTACCCCTTTTTGTAATGTTTGAAGGCTCATAACTTTTTGTCTAGCTGTTATCTGCACCAAACAATAATTTTAGAGGAATTCACTAACAGTCTAGACAAAAACAAAAAGAAAGTGTTGCCAGTTCCGCGTGTCTTACATAAAGTAATCTTACTTCAACGTTTTCAAACTCATGAAAACCGGTTATTAAAAAAAAACAAAATAAAAAAATCTATGGGGTCAAATCATTTGGGCTGGGTAGATAGCAGCCATTTTCGTATGTTCAACGTTCTGCCGAACACCCTGTATAACTACTTTTGCTGTTGCTGTAATGTATAACTGTTTTTTGTCCCAAATACATAAAATAAAATATCTATTTTAAAGCGAAGTTCCTGTTATGACTAGTGTCCAGCTAGGCAAAATGTCAAGGTTATCAAACCTATACTTAATACTGACAAACAGATCATCATCATCATCACCCTACAGCATCCACTGCTGGACATAGGCCTCTCCAAACGCATGCCATTCTACTCGATTCTCGGCAACCCTTCACCCTGCGAAGATCATCGCTCCACCTAAACTGAGGCGTCCTACCTTACGTTTACCGATTCGCAGTCACGTCTACCTCAACGGTTATCGGTTCGACGGGTAATACAGTAGGCCCAATGTCACTTCAGTTTGCTTATTCTGTGCTATATCAACAACTTTGGTTGGACAAATAGATAAATTCCGGTTAATATTACCCGGGAAACCGAGCATGAGTCAAGTTACTATTCACAAACAGACAAATCCTTAAGCTAAAACATCTGCCTCCCCAGCATCACTCACACGTGCTCAAAACCATAAGCCGTTTATATAAAGTTCATAATAATATTACTATGAGAGAGGGTAGTAAAAAACTTTTATTATGAGAGCATCTCTGATGCGGCCACTCATTTGGAAAGTGCATGTTAAAAACGAACCGCATTGTTTATAAACGCATTATTTGTTAGTATTAAATATAGTATTTTATATTAGGATGCCAGAAAATAAACTTTTCTCTTTAAAGTAACCTAAACCAAGCTGTACGAACCTAAGAATATGAAAAAAAAGCATTCATGAAAAGTAAAATTGCTTACGAGATTTCAAGTAGTCACGCTACAAAAAAATACAATTTGTCATCATAGTTATCTACACATACATACATATACTCATGTCTTCTTCCCGTGAGGGTAGGCAGGGACTACAGAACGCCACGATACTTATATACTCAATTAGCTTTGTTTAAATTCACACATTTGGTCATACACGAGTACTGCGCCACTAGTTATCTAACTTGAATGATGTAGAGTGCATCGATGTTAACCGTGATGGTTCAATTGATTTGTTAACATTCAAAGACCCGTACATACCTACTGCTTCAAAACATATTTCGGAGTATTGAAACAATATAAGACAAAAAAGGGCAAAGTTTCGCAATCTACTGTATCAACCACCCTGTCATAAAGATATATAAGAAAAATGTGTTTAATATGTGTGTTTCACTTAATAACTTACCAAACGCATTCAAATTAATATAGGGAAAATTTGCACGATTGCTTGCAGGCAGAATACAATGACACCTAGGTTATAAGGTCTCACCTTTACCTAAACAATGTACTTCTGGTAAATGAACGTTTAATTTGATTTGATATAATTATACTAAACAATAACAAAATTTTACTATACACGTAAATACGATAATTTTACTTAATGCGAATGTCAGTTAATTTCCATTTGGTATTATTATCGTTTCCTGCAAATAAGCTTAATTACTAAATGTTTCATTATTATTTTATACATTCTATAAATACACATTAAATAATTTGAAGCCAAATAGAATTAATTCCGAAAATTGTTATAATTATGTCAAAGGTAACATTTTCATTATAATGATAATGACTGTTTGTAATGTCAGCTGGATGTTTATTATCGGAACCCAGAGTAACTGTTCTGACATCGACTCGTTGACTGTACCTTCTCTTTATCAAATTAAAGATTATATAAATACTTCAACAGGTACACTGTTCTATTTCAAAGCTAATACGTCGTAGCTGGCGTCACTGCTACAACAGCTACGCTTGCTCGTAGCTACGTCGTAGCCGCTAAAGCTACGGTTTTCTAGAAGAGCGGTGACCGCAACATAGCGTCTGCAATTTACCAGCGAATGACGTCACTAAACATTATTTATGAACGTAAGTAAATGTGCTTTCCTTAAGAGCGTTGTTGACGCCGTATAGTGAAACCCCGCTGCCATCATTTTCGTGACAGCCGTCACTGCGAAAACGGAAACCGCCTTAGCTTCACCAAACCGCTACTAGACAAGAGAAACGTTATTGCAGCCAGTAATTACAAAAAATATTTTTCAAAAAAGTCAATTAATAGTTCTTCATTACTTTCTGTAGCCCTATTTTAGAAAGCTTTTTCCTTTAAAAAATAAATAATAAACGCCAACAAAAGCCGCATAGAATAAAATTAAAAGAATTTCCGAATCCTACATCCTCTCTCCAGGACAGGTACTTTCAATAAGTTTATAGATACTCGATACCATCACTTGTCTCAGTCCCGCATTCTCCTGCAAGTGCTTCCTGCTGTATAGAAAGCTGCTATATAGCTAGCTGCTGCATAGTGCGATCATATTAAAGTTCTTACTATTTCGCTGCACACTGTTATAAGGAACTTCATATAAATGGCGGATTTCAGATGCAGTTTCCAAAGAATAGATGCTGTTTGAATATGTAGGTTGTGTAAGTTTTTGAACGCTGTTCTGTGCTGGTTTTTTTTTTGTGTAAAACGTTATACACGGCTATTTTGTTTAAAATATTAAGTCCTACTTCAAGCCCCTTCTCATATTTTTGTAGAGGAGAAACCATAACCGCAATATGTACTCGTAACTCACTGCATGATGATGGATTCAAGCCAGATTGTCTAGGATTTCTCATAAAATTTTCGATTGTGTAAAAATTCACATATTCTCCAGGTTTTGCAACCGTATCATGTTTACGAAGTGGGTCTTCCTGGCTACCACATTTTTTAAACAGAATCTATCTATCTTTATAGGGGGTATCAGAAATGAGGTCATATTTATAGGGTGTGATACAGACCATCAAACTGAACCACTTTCCGTATGGGAACACCATCGTAATCGCGAAAAAATTATCAGCCATCCCATACATTTGGGTCGAGTAGGTGGTGAAGTTTTGTATGGGACAACTGATTATCTTTTCGCGATTACTATGTTGATCCCATGGAGAAATTGGTTTAGTTTGTTGGTCTGTAGCACACCCCATATGACCACACATTTCAATCAACAAACCTAGTTAGTCAAGTCCACTTCTAAATTGCCGACGTGTCATTGAGCTCGTTACCCTGAGACAAATGGATTAGCACATATCCGCGCTGACAATTAGCAAAAGGTTCTAGTAACGAAATAATGTTGGGTTTATTTAATTTAAATTATTTTAAGCTTGTTTTTAGCTTGTAAGTGCTAATACAAGTAACGCGGGGAAGGACTAGATTAGTGAGTTCAGTAATAATAGGTAATTAAAAGGGTTGTTATTGTTAAATATTATTTGTAAGCACTTTCGGTGTGAGTGGAATTTTAAGTAAATTCGGACAGACTTTTGTGAAAATGAGTCGATAACTATGTGATGGTACGTGGTACTTACATTTATAATAAGGGTACAATTTAATGGTTACTTTGTTTCCCAACTAATTGTTTGTTTGCGTGCCCGTTAATATTGTTTTGCTCAGGAACATCAACATTCTCCAGCACGTATCGAAATTTATTTGCGGTTGGTGCACCATGTCTTCTTCTTCCATATTTCTTGTCATAGACTATAGACAATAGTCTGTACCATTGACAAGTGATGTTGGAGCGTCGGGCGTGGGTCGATGACTCATGTACATACTTATTTATGGTTTTTATTTACTATTATTATATATTATTTTCTTTTTGTATTCCTCTAGTGGGATTTATAGAAGGCCGTAGGTGTGTCCGTGGCCTCACAGCGGGCCCTATCAGAATACCAGCGCTGCGGTATTTATTTTTAAATATTGCAGCATTACGCTGAGATAGAAGCCTTTTTGGCCTCGCACAGGCCTTTTATTTTATATTTTCTTGTTATTTTTAATGTTAATTTTGTTAGTTTTAAATGTTCTTTTTTTGTATTATTTTTACTGTTTGTATTGCCTGTGCGTGTCCCAAATAAAATATTTATCTTTCTTTCTTTATTTATACTTCTCTGTTACTCACCACTTGTCTGTTAGTCTGTTCTTTGTTGTTATCTGTACTCACCACCTTTCTCGCCATACAGCCTTTTTTGCTCAGAAACATTCAAAATTTATTTGAAACAAGGTGTCCGACTGTCCGTGCCGGCGGCGTCGCCGGGGGTGAATTTCATACAAAAATAGCATCCAAGTTTCCGACTTTACCGATGGTTTTTCCAAAAAATTCTTTCATACAAACTTTGTCCTGACAATTACAAACACAATAAAAAAATAATTAGTCAAATACTTAGGTGCAGCCGCATTGAAGTGATGCGCGGACAAACATTTTTGGCAATTGATTTTTATTTTTATTAGATAGATGACGTTCAATGAGAAAAGCTTCTAACACGCTGTAATAAAAATAAACTATAATAATCGATAAAGGTTATCCCCATAATAAAATACAACCTAACTTTTGCTCGAATTAACACAAAAATAACACTGCCATTTTAGATTCCTCGGCCATTGCCAGTACGAAATACCTTCAGTCCCACACAAAGTTAAGAGCTACACTTAACGTTACTGCCGAGTCCATAACCCATCGGCAGTAAGTGCCACTAACTCGAGGACATCGGGACATCGAACTTGAACACTGGAACACTTATCCCTGCCACCTCTTCATAAGGGCATGTAACTTTATGGGCCATACAGGTTTATTGTTGTTCGAAACTGTTCGGAACATATTTACCGAAGTTACGTCACAAGAACGAATGTAGAAGGTTCACTATCACTACAGTTTAGCGTAACTATTGCAAACTAGCCATTTGTGCCCGGCGTCACCCGGATACTCGACTTTCCCGGTGGATTTTCCAAAAAAAATCTTCCATAGAAACTTTGTCTTAAAATTACGAACACAACAAAAAAAACAGATAAATTGGTTGAGCTGTTGTTCTCAGAGCTGATGATCTTTCATAAATGCGGCAATTGATTTATATAATTTATCTAAAATATAGAAAAACAGAGCATCGCGTGAATCGATGGAATAAAGCGATTCGTCTACGATAGTTATCAGCTATTTGCTATGGGGCATGACCAACATTGCAATTTATTCGTATTCTTCTATAGTTTACCGCAAATTGTAAAAAGACGAGACAAAAGATTGCAGATAGTTACAGATATAACCTTTTAAATTTACTCTGTACTTCTATGGAGCTAAGTAGTCAATCGTGACATATAAAGGGTGGATTTTTGAGATGGGGCAATAAGGGCAGGTACGTTAATCGTTGTCGCTAATAGATAACGGTCTAAGGAGGCTGTTCTTAACTTTTTGAAATATTTCGATCAGCATTCACAGATGTCGAACAAAAAAATACCGGTCCGCAAGAAAATGGGCACTATTCACAAAAAATAAAAATGATCCCAAATCTATCCTGTTGCATATAAGAATCTAAAAATTATATCGGACCAACTGAAGTTTGAGAACTAGAAATGAGAATGTGATGAGCGAGAACACAATATACCAGTATATGACAACAGTCGAAATATTCCATTACTTCACTGGGCTGAATAGGGAACGAATATAGCAGATAGTTACAGATTTCACCTTTTTAATGATTATAATCCTGCTATACCTTTAAGGAGCTATGCAGTTATTCATGACATAATATAAGAACGGCTATTTAGTCAACATTTAACAAAGCAAATAACTTAGCGGATCGACGACTGCTTTGCAAACCTATGGTCGATTCCCCACAACTGAAATTTTTTGTGGTTAATAATTTATCAGAGCCATAGCAAAACAAGGTGAAGACTAAACACTTATTTCGATGTCTGATACCCGATTAATCTAAATGAAACAAGTCTGTGTCGATGTGTGAAAATCGGACACACAAATTACCGTTTCTTGGTCACCGAACGCACCGTATTCTCAGAACCAATGTTATTTATTATTATTATCACTTACATTTGTTTTTACTGATGGGAACCCAATATAACAATGTAGTCACCAATTACCGCACTCAGAGACGTTTTCCAGAAACCAATGAAACACCATGAACGACAAACAAATTGAAATGTGTAATTCTTTGACAATCGCTACGCGTACCCAGTTATAGGGTTGTGGAGGTCAGATAGGCAGTCGCTTTATGTAAAATACTGGTATTTAACTGCATCCGGTTAGACTGGAAGCCGACCTCAACATATTTAAGAAGCGGCTAGACAGATTGATGGCTTTTTTACTGACAACGTTATAATTACTGCCCCCACAGAGTCATATGTACCTACTGGCTCTTTTGTCCTTACAGCTGCAGTTACTTCGCTTCGAGTAACCAGTGCCCCATTGTTCATTCAGCGATGAGCCTTCTGCTCTTAGTGTTTACTGCTCCACCTTATATAAACTGTTATGTATGTAAATATGATCCAAGTTGCGACTACGTGGATTAGGGTTTCTGTACTTCGGATCAAGTTCAAGATAAGAGGAGATTGAAACGTTTTGAATAAGTATCAATGATTATGATGTTACGCGAGATGAGGTACTATTGTGAGTTAGTCACTTTGTCTTATGCTGTTAAGCTATCAAAGACAAGTAAAGTCAAAAACATAAATTGAAATCGCCCTGAGGGAAAATCTACAATAACATAATTTTAAAGGATGATGCCACGAAATGTATGTCACAGTCAAAATTAATGTATTTACTTCAAACAGACACATAAAAGGCACTTTTGAATGTCAACATTCTTACCTCTACAACACCGGCACTGGGTAACACTTAGCCCATTGATAAGACTGGTTATCAGACTTTTGGGCTCTGTCTACCTGTAACGATTGTCAAAGATCTACAAATGACACCCGGGCTTCGGCTCAACGTGTTTTCACGCTTTTTTCTTGCTTTCGGAGTTGTCTCGATATGTAATGGATGGTCAGCCATCCACGAACCGACCGCGGTAAGCGTAGCTTAACCTTCGATCGACAGCTGTGCGGCTGTTGTTATTTAGCCATAAACTATAAATATATATAATGTATTTATCCATTTAAATAAAAAAAAACATTAATCGTCTACTATGACATCTTTACAGAAATAA
Organism: Brachylomia viminalis; assembly: GCA_937001585.2. Classification (NCBI taxonomy): domain Eukaryota; kingdom Metazoa; phylum Arthropoda; class Insecta; order Lepidoptera; family Noctuidae; genus Brachylomia; species Brachylomia viminalis. The sequence continues at coordinate 1,476,518 of OW443302.2, read as the reverse complement.
GACAGGAGCTGTACATATCGCAAGTCTTGGCTAGGTACCAAACAATCGATGATATATGATTACATATACCTGTGTACACAGTGAATCTTCGAGTTATGTATGTATGTAAGTACCTACTATTAAAAAAAATACAATAGTACTTTCTAGCTACTACACATCGTAATTAGTTAAATCTTCCAATGCATTTTCCCTATACACTTCTATTGGATACTTGTAAAGTTGTGTTTATGTTGGCTGCAGAAAGATCTTACCAGCTACATTTAGTAATTCTCCCAAATAGATAACTTGTTGTTCAGTGTCGGAAAATCGTGTGTGTGCTGTGCTCGGAAAATCCAAATCGCTTGCCTCTACCATAACAGCTGTTCTACTATTAAAACGAAACAGCGCGGTAATTGTGTAACACACGAACAGTAGGAATGGCTTTCATTTTGACAGTTCAACAACATTCATTGCGTTATTGACGTTGTTGAGTAGACAATTTTTTCGAACATATGAAGCAATGAATTAGCAATATCCTTCAAAATTATTCAGATTCGGATTTATAGTGTGTTACGGAATTTGGGTGTAGGTAACAAAAGTTCAAGCGATAACCGGAGTCAACAAGAAAAACTGTAACCGGAGTCCAGAGTGTGAAGACCTAAACAGTCGCAGAATAGTAAGAATCGGAGCGCAGTCACACACAATACAAACGGTCGAATTACATTTTTTCCGTCATTTAATATTTTTCAAAACCATTAGATCATAGCATTGATTATAATGAATTTTATTGATTGATTGATTAGTGTTATTTACCTGAGGGAAGCGGGAATGTCAATCGAACTCCTGGAGATCTTTAAATATTGGAACAATAATCAGCTTAATTGTGTTCGATGGGGAGGGTCTCTGTCCGAAACGTAGGTACGTGTGTGTGGAACGCGGGGTGAGACAGGGTGGTTTGACCTCGCCAAAGCTCTTCAACCTGTATATAAACGGGCTGATTGCCTCAGCAGTTTGCGTGTCGGATGCTGGATACACAACGTTTGTGTAAACCACTTAAGTTATGCAGACGACATGGTGCTGCTGGGCCCAAACGGCCGGCTCTATCACGCGTGTGTGAGCGATATGTCACGAGTCATGACCTTGTCTACAATGTAAAAAAGTGTATACATGGTTTTTGAAGCTTCCGGTAGACGTGTACATAACGACCCAGTTGTAATGTTGAACGGGCTGCCACTCAAAAGAGTTGACAAATTTAAATACCTAGGGCACTTTCTAACCTGAGATCTCAAAGAGAGATAGATCGAGAGCGCAGGGCGCTAACGGTTAGGTCCAACATGCTGATACACAAGTTCGCTCGTTGTAGTATTGGCGTAAAGATTACGCTGTTTAGAGCGTATTGCCAATCGTTCTACACGAGCGGCCTGTGGTTAAGGCATACTAAGAGATCGCTCGACGCCCTGCGTATTCAATATAATAACTGCTTCAGGATGTTGTTGGGACTGCTGCACTATCGTCGTGCGTCCGGTATGTTCGCATTTGCGCATACTGATGATTTTTATGCTACAATGCGCAAAAATACTAATTTCATCTTGTCAAAAGCGCGGTCTAGTTCTAACGGCATCCTAAATGTTGATAGAAAAGTACGACGCACGTTGGTTGTCGCACGCTGTGGAGGTGCTGGTCAGAAGACCTTAGAATTTTACAGAAGCTAACCTTACAATTTTCATTTTGTTTGTTTTTGTTTCTATGTTTGTCTAAACTATTGTTAAATAGTTTTAAGAACAATGTTACTAACAATTGGGCCTAGTTGCCGTAAATAAACATGACGGCGCATTGCCAGCACCATTTTTTGAGAGATACTTCGGAATGAGATTTGACAACAGCTGTCAGTCTGGCGAAGCGTCGGCGTCGAGGCGAATGGTCAGTTAGTCAGTTATTATTCTAAGGTCAGCGCGGCCATGTTGAACGTCAGTAGGCCAATTCTCGTACTTAAAAAACGTTCAAATTCAAGTCGCAATCTCATCTCAGCGACAATCAATGTCAAAAACCTGTCAAAAATGTATGTAAATTGATTATAATTTTGACAGATTGAGACTGAGATTAGAATGCGAACGGTCTTATAAATACGGGAATTGCCCCTCTGTTGTTGTTTTTCGGAACGTCAAGGGCGAGCGCACCACGTATCCGACGAATCGCTTTTGTTTTAAGTAATCTTGCCTCATTAAGTTTCAAAAATTATTAAAACCGATTGATTATGTGATTTCCTAATTACTAGTGAATAGATTTCAGTGAGATTCTGTAAGGAAGATATTTTGTGCGATTAAATAACTTTTGATTGTGACTCGAGTGATTCTTTGTTGGTTCCTACTCACATTACCACTTATTGAAGACATGGCCGATGCCGATGATGACGGGCACCTGCCCATAAACAAATATTTAATTTAATTTTAATTGACCTAAATGAAGGATTTACAGGACAACCGTTATTTTGCGGCCGTTAAGATCATCACACACATTTCAGCACAGCATCGTATCAGCACCGCCTCACCTCAGCGACACGCCGCCAACGAGGCAGAACAAGTATGAATGAAGTTTCAGGGCGATGCCGATTCGGTGCCGAGCTGAACTGCTGCCAAGATTTACCGATAGAAGGAACACGTTAGGAGCAAGGAAGGAAGGAGGGGAGGAGTGAACCCATGTTCGGTTGCTGGGTAGCGTGTTATGTCTAAGCATTCTTAATGATGCTCAAAAGGGCAGTGAATTATGAAATATCTAAAATTAAACCTTATTTTTGTATTGCTACAATACGAATATATACTAAAACTAATAATAATATTATAAGGCGGTAAAATTTGTTTTTTATTTATGTTCGTTTGTTTATATGTAGGGGGTAATCTCTGAAGCTACCAGTCGGATTTGAAAAATTGATATTGCACTTGATAGCCCAATTCTTGAGGAAGATTATAGGCTATTTAACATCACGCTATGACCCTTAAGAGTCAAGCTGGAAGAAACCAAGTCAGAAAGAATGCTACACCAGAACGAAGTAATAATAGCGCGAGCGGGCAATGCGATGCGACACCGACGGGGGGGGGGGGGGGGCTGGGCGGACAGCAGCTAGTTGAATGTATTCAACCCTTTAAGGCCAGCACATCTATCTGCATGAGGACGGCACACACAGGCGAAATATCGCAAAAAGTTGACAATTAATCAAATTTACAAATTACACGTAATCTGGTTTCTATTGTTTAGGCGACATCCTCAGTAATTGGTCTAGCTACCTGCGCAAGCGCCGCGCTTCCCCGGATCCCCACTTATGTAGTATCCCAGTCCAAAGTTTCACTTGTTACGCAGCGGATGTTTTGTTTTGTTAAAACTTAAAATTCAACTGATAATAATATTACGTTTTGTTCGATGAAATTAAGTGTTTTGGTGATGTATTCTACTCCTGGCGGTAAGGAACTATTATTATACATACTTATTAAAAAGTTTCTTTTGAATTGTATTTCTATGTTATTTCGTATTTCTTCTAACAGTACTCGATATTTAAAGAGTAATCAAACTTCTCATAGAGTAAAAGTACTAACTCAAGTGGACTAAAGCTCTCAAATGTACCTTAAAATGAGCATTACACATTCTTCCTGTAGAAACACCTAGAATGAGATGCTCGTTTTTGCCCATCTTGAACAAATTTAGTAAATTTTAGTAAAGTAGAATTTCATTAATTCATTTTTTTTTTCCAGGATCAAATTCTGAAGAGATTCATGTTTGTAGAAGAACTCTTATTGAGTATTATAGAGTCTACTTCTAAAAAAGACTCAGAAAAAATGCAATTTCTTTACAAAAAAGTGGAAGTGCTCTAAAAACAGACAAACATTTCAAGTGAAATTACAATATTGACGTTTAAAAGTGCCTTTTATGTGCTTATTTGAAATAAATGCTTTGACTTTGATACTAAAAGTGTTTTGCAAGAGCTAATAGGTCAATATAAAAGTAAGCAGAAATAAAGATATCAGAAAATACAAACAAAACTATTCTAGAAAATTCTCGAGAAAAGTCGCCATCGAAGATACTTTTTTGAGATTAATGGTGTCTTCAGACCCATACATTACTGGATTAAGGAAATGACCAACAAAAAAGTTTGTAACTTTAAGTCCTACTGAAATATATTTAATCCATGAAGATGAATAAAATATTTGATTTAATTTTTTATTGATTTTCATTTTATTTCAATTAATAGGTAACCCTAATATTATTAGTTTTAGTTTTTCTATATAATTTAAGAATAAAGTAATATAAATCAGTTTAAAAAACTTTTTGTGATATTTCGCCAGTGTGCGGCAGGCAGAATCCACCAAGCGTTTAATGTTGCTGATAAGGATCAACCTGAAAGCTGGTATCACCATTTTTCTAACGCAATCGTTATGTAAACATCTTAACTTAAGTTATGATAATACGAAGCTTAATATCACTTCAAAATAATGAGGTCAAAAAAGTCGAATCAAAACAAATATACCATCCAAACAAATCCACCATTTTGTTATATTCAAACGAATCAGACAAACAATATTAATGTAGGAAAATATTAATATATCACTGTAACGGAAAATATCGTATTTTCAATCACGTCTCAACAGTAGGGATCTGATCCCGCTAGCTTCGGGTCTGGAGTGACCCGGTGTTTCGGAAGACAAATAAGGTTGCAATGAGTGTTTAAACTATCCCTTACATGGTTCGGTGGTTGAGGGGATCTGATTAGAGGCCTGAGGACCATCCTTTTATTTGGGGACCCTCCGACGCAGCCGGAGGCTTCCGCGAGACTTTGATTACAGAGCTAGGAAATGTTCCAGATCACCTCAATCGTCGACTGGTGTTCAAACGGTACTTAAGTACTAACCTCTATGCACGTAAACCTATGTAGGTACGTGCAACCCTATTTATACGTAACAAGTTTCTTGCCTGTGTATACAATAAAATTTAAGCAACAAATGACTTGCGTCGTCTAAACACTGTTTAGTCAATTTATGGCACTGTTTAGGTTATTAAATCGCACAATGTAAATCAAGCTTTAATCTTTGTAGGTATGCTTTAAAGAGCGGCCATATTGAAGGCGTCTAATTGCTAACCACTTTTAGTTAGCTATTAGGTTGCTATTTCGCTCTGACCTCGTAAATCAAATTGCAGTTTAGCTCCTCTTAAACTATTAAATAGCTACTAGCCGCTACTAGTTAATAACTCTCAATTTGACCGCGCCCTTAACATTGTAACTGAAATTTCAGATCAATCATTATAATATCCAGGCGCCCGTAGTCCTCCAACATAAGTAAACCTTAATTAGAGGATCCTTTATGTTCGTCAGCCTTAAATGGCGGCTAAGATAGTCTGTTAGGGCTAATTGTAAGGGTACACGGACGGAGAATAAATGTCGGAGGCCTGTGCTTATAGATATCTGTAGGTATGTAATAATTATAATTTGAAGGAGTATCCATGGAGTTTCTTGCCTGTTCTTCTCCTTAGGTACGCTTTGGAATGGGCAACTAGCTTCAACTTTCTGACTGACCGACCCCTTGACAATTCAAAAGTGCTTGTAATTGGTTTATCTACTTATATAAATTTAACATTAAAAGCGTTTAAACCTTATGAGTGGCAACGTCGCAATTTAGTGTCATATTTCGTGGTTTTCAATTTTTATCATTTTATCGGAGCTATATTTAAAAAATCTGTTAAATTAACTTTTTAGAATTATGTGAAAACTGTGTAAAAGGTAAGAAATCGTTGCGTTTACAGTTCTATTTATATACAAATAATACATTGGAAACTTGCAGGGCGTTATTTTCATTGCAAAATAACTGTAAGCAATAGGGTTACTTACTTTTTAAACACTTTCACGTAATTCTAAAAAAAGTTAATTAAACAGATTTTTAAAATATAGCTCCGATTAAATGATAAAAATTGAAACCCACGAAATATGACACTAAATTGCGACGTTGCCACTCATAAGGTATAAGCGCTCTTAAGCAACTAATGAAAATAAATAAAACTGTGGTGATAACTGTGTCCATGAGTTCTATTTCCCAAAGAGCAGCATGAAGCACTTGAGTCTAAGTCAAGTGACATAAATTATTTAACGTAGTCTCGCCCAAAAACTTTTAAGTGTTTTTCTATCTCTGTACGGTTTACGTACATTCCGTCAGGCTGCAAACGCAGCAACCTACTTTTCTCTTTGGTATTTAAAACAATGTTTAATATGATTTTAAGTTAGTTGACAAATTACATACTTACGCGAACACCGCGGATTAGCATCCAACCCACTTTTACTTTGTTGTGATCGGTACTCTAATAAACCTTTAGTGTTACCAAATCTGTGTGTGTTTACATCAACTCGCCTAACTCCAAGTACTGACTTACCACTTCTTACTTAAAGCTACAAGTGTAAGGTACCAACTACTACGGGACCTTACATTTAATGGTCCTTCGAGTATTTCACAGTTTGGGGTAATTGTATCTCTTGGAACGACAGCGAATCGGCTTGGCTGGCCTTCCACAAGCGGATCTCACCAGTCAAGTTGAGAAAGCGCGCATATTCGTAAAAAGAGTACAAGAGCTCTGAGCAATCAACGAAGAGGGGATACTTTGGAACTTCTTCGTGAATCAAGCGGAAAAACAAGACTCAACTGCGGCGACAAGCCAACTACTACTACGACTACTGCTACTACAGCTTCCGGACTACAACGTGAACTGCGGGTAATACGAGGCCTACAAACTAGAAGACACCGAACTACGTGTTCTTCAATACCTACTTTACTACTACATCTTACTACTACTACTACTTTCGATTACCGAAACGACTACATCAAGATGAGCGAAATCACTGCACAAAACGAAGTCTTCGAGTCAATCAAACGTCTCTGTACTAACTACCAAAAGGACAGCGCGTCTCGGAAAGGAAAGGAGTACCTGACTCAAAGGTTAGTGTCATTGGAAAACCTCTGGCAAGACTTTGGCAATAGACACAATGTATTACTTGAACGAGAGGACAAAGAAATCCAATATTTTACTGGAAACATTTATGAAAAGACGAAACATATGTATGAATCCACCAGGATTGATATACTGCAGCGGTTGTTGGTCTGGGAAGGAAAACAGGCTGAAGTTGTCATTCCTCATCCTACGGGAGTAGATACCAAGACCAAGGAACTGCTTGATCGACAAGAATGTCACATTAAAGCACTAGAACGGGCGATGTCCAAAATAGAAATTGACTCCATAACTGAAAAATGGGAGTTAGAGGATCACCTGAGCGTCCTGAAAACCAAGTGGGACACTGTAGAGAAATGTCACTGGGAGCTAGAAGCTATTTTGAAAGGGTCAAACGAAATATACAACGACTTGTTCGCCAACAAAGAACGTCAGTACGATGTCATGAAAAGATCTCTCAACTCGAAACTATGGACAAGCGTAAACCACCAAACCTATGCACCGAGGATTCAACTACCGGAATTCACTGGAAACTACAGTCAGTGGATTACGTTCAAGGATATGTTTCTGGAGACAATCCACAACAATGCAAATTCTTCGAAAGCGCAGAAAATGCAACACTTAAAATCTAAGCTTAAAGGAGAGCCGGAACGATTAGTTCAACATTTGGTCGGCGCTGAAAACTATGAAACTTGTTGGGATATTCTTATTCAGCGATACGACAACAAGAGACTCCAATTTACGAACTTGATGAATACTTTGATGGAGTTACCATCCATCCAGCAGGTCAATGCTGCTGTCTTGAAGAGAATGCATGACGTAATCAACGAATGCATGAATGGCCTACATAACATCGGTCTAAATACATCAAGCTGGGATCCAATAATCGTGTACTTGATGGCACAGAAGTTGGACTCAACATCATATACTGAATACACTAGAGAATTAGAGCATCCAAAGCAAGTCCCGGAGCTGAGTGAATTTTTGGGGTTCTTGGAGACCAAATTCATGGCGTTGGAAGCAGCAAAGGGTTACCAAAAAGATGCATCTAACCAACATAAACAAATATTCAGCAACAAAACGAAATTTAACTCCAATAAACCATCATATGAACCACATAGAAAAGAAACATCAAGAATATACCATGCGTCATACGGTAAATGCCTTCTGTGCAGCGGTTTTCACGTGATCATGCAGTGTCCAAAGTTCATTGAAATGGACACACGGCAACGGAATGACACAGTAAGGAAATTACAAATATGCAAAAACTGTTTGTATAAGCATGGAGACACAGAATGCACGTCGAACAAAACTTGCAAAGAGTGCAATAAACCACATCATACGATGTTACACTATTCAGCGCAAAAACTGTCGCCAAGTTCCAATATGAACAATATGGGTCAACGTTCTCAACAACGGGAACATCAACCTTCAACATCAACAAACCAACATAGTTCGAACCATTTATCAAACAACTACATTATGGAAATATTACTTACTACAGTAGAACTTCAAGTAAAGACATCAACAGGAGACTTTATAACGTTACGAGCTTTACTGGACCAAGGATCTCAAGTAAACCTCATCACGGAGAACGCGGCTCAACGACTGAAACTACCTAGAAAAAGGATGAACGCTACAATTTCCGGCGTGGGTACGATTTCGGGAGATTGTAAAGGACGACTAGAATTAGAGTGTAAATCAAGATGCACTGACTTTGCATTTTCAGTCAGCACTCTAATAATGAAAAGGATCACGAACAACTTACCTAACAAAACATTTAAAAAAGAAAACTGGCCTCAGCTACAAGGTCTGAAACTAGCGGATCCTGACTTCAACTTATCAAGGAGCGTGGATTTGCTGCTGGGAGCGGATATCTATTCGCAAGTTATATTAGAGGGGGTCCTAAAGGGAGATGCCCAAACGCCGACAGCTCAGCAAACCCGTTTAGGATGGATTTTATGCGGCAAGCTAGAAACTTTTAACTGCCATGTCGCTCTTGTCGACCTGAACGACTTAAAGAGATTCTGGGAGACAGAAGACATCATTCAGAATACTGAGGACACATCTAAAGACGACTGGTGCGAAAACTACTACAAAATGACTACTGAAAGAGATCGCGACGGAAAATACATTGTAAAGATGCCACTGATTCCTCGTTATGAAGAGAAATTGGGAAACTCAAAGTCGATCGCAATCTCTCAATTCTTACAACTGGAAAGAAACCCTAAACTTGCATCAATGTACAAAGATTTCATCCGCGAGTACATTGATTTAGGTCACATGAAGCTTTCAAACACGACACCCGCCAAAGATGCAATCTTCTTACCGCATCATGGAGTACTGAGAGAACAATCAACAACAACAAAACTACGAGCTGTTTTTAATGCTTCCCAGAAGACCATGGGTGGATGTAGCCTAAATGACGTAATGGAAAAAGGTCCTAATCTGCAAAAGGACATCCAAGCATTGATATTACAATGGCGTGGCTATAAATACGTCTACACAGCGGACATTGAAAAAATGTACCGTTCCATATGGTGTCATCCGGATCAACAACATCTACAGAAGATCCTATGGAGAAAGCAACCAAAAGACAATTTACAAGAATATCAACTGCAAACATTAACATATGGGACAAAAAGTGCTCCATGGCTAGCAATGCGAACACTCAAACAGCTTGCTATCGACGACGGCCACAAATACCCAAAGGCCGCTGAAATATTGCTAAATCAGTTCTACGTCGATGATCTAATCAGCGGCCACAACTCTACAAAACAAGCAAAGGAAATTCAAACATCGATCATAAAACTACTGAAGGGAGGCGGAATGAATCTGCGAAAATGGTCAAGCAACGATCCTGAGCTTCTACGACACTTAGACGAAGATCAAATATCGAAAAGTACATTTGATTTTAGAGGCGACGAATCAATGAAAACGTTGGGGTTGAGTTGGAATCCAAAAGATGACGTTTTCATATTCAACTGGTCCATAGACGACTACAACAACGAACCACTAACTAAAAGAAACCTGCTATCACAAATATCCAAACTATACGACCCCTTGGGTTGGCTGGCGCCTATAACTGTGTCAGCTAAACTACTATTCCAAAGGGTGTGGCTAACTAAAATAAACTGGGATGCTGAACTACCTACTGAGTTACAAGACGAATGGCGGCATCTAAACAAAGAACTACATCTAATTAAAAACATTAAAATAAACAGATGGATTGGCAGAATGTAAGCGGGTCTGTATTTTAATTTATTATTTCATTTTATTTCTTTGTTATTATTTCATTTTATTTATTGATAGTTAATTGAGTATATTTATTATATTATATTGAGAATACTTACTTTACTTTTTGCATGCCGTAAGGTAGAGTGTGTTGAAACCGTTTTACAATGCTACCATCATATTTTGTACACATATTCTTTGCAAAATAAATTATTTCTGATTTCTGATTTCTGATTTCTGGCAGTACGCAGAAAAATATCCAACTACATGGATTTTGTGACGCAAGCGAAAAGGCATACGCTTGCGTCATATACAGCCGAGTAATCGACGAAAAGGGCGACCCAAGGATCACATTACTAGTATCAAAAACTAGGGTAGTGCCGATTACTCAAAAAACTTCATTGCCCAGACTTGAGCTATGCGGAGCACTACTACTCTCCCAACTCATGGAAAAAGTGAAGAAATCACTAACGGAGCATGAGATATCAGCTTATGATTGGTGTGACTCCAAGGTGGTCCTAGCTTGGATTCAGGGAGACCTCTCAAGATGGGAAAGATACGTAGCTAACAGAGTGGGGAAAATAAAAGACGTAATTCCACCTCAACAATGGTGTTATGTACGATCGGAACTTAATCCAGCTGACTGCGCTTCGAGAGGCTTGCTACCGAGCAAAGTAGTCAAGTTCAACTTATGGTGGAACGGACCTATGTTTCTGAAAAACTTTGCAGAAACAGAAACACCTCATAATGTGAATTGCCACTTTACTACAAGCGAAGCAAACAGGGTCGAACCCAATGACGTCAGTTCGAAAAACTACAACACTGAAAATATTGTTTACAAGTTGTTGAAGAACCACAGTTCGCTGACTTCAGTAATAAGAATTACTGCTCGAATTGTGCGATATATTGCATCACTAAAGCAAAAATTACGACCAAGCGCTACTTACCTAACAACAACTGACCTACAATACGCAGCAGAATATATAATAAAATATGTTCAACAAAGCGAGTTTGCGCAAGAACACAAACAGTTGAAACAAAATAAAACTGTGTCACCAAAAAGCAACATTTACAAACTCAAACCTTATCTGGATAGCAAGGGAATCATTCGCGTAGGCGGAAGACTACAGCACTCTGATCTTCCTGCAAATATGAAGAATCCCGCAGTGGTACCCTACTCCAGCCGCTTCACTGAACTACTGATCGACCAAGCACATTCGATGACGCTTCATGGAGGAGCCCGTCTGACCCTTACTTACATACGGCAACGATACTGGATAGTCTCTGGAAATCGGGCGGTAAAGGGAAGAATACGACGCTGTGTGAAATGTCATCGTTACAATTCTACGGACAATGCTCAACTAATGGCCGATCTGCCAAAACAAAGAGTAACACCAAGCCGTCCATTCACTCACACTGGTGTTGACTTTACTGGTCACGTAGACGTGAAACTTAACAAAGGAAGAGGAGTGAAGACCTCAAAAGCATACATCGCGGTCTTCGTCTGTATGGCTACGAAAGCTGTACATATCGAATTAGTCTCAGAACTAAGCACGGAAGCGTTTATTGCGGCCCTTCAGAGAATGTGCGCGAGGCGCGGAACGCCTGCTCACATGTACTCAGACAACGGCACGAACTTCGTTGGAGCATCCAAAGTACTGAGAGAGGATTTCAGTAACTTCAAGAAGCTACTCTCTCCTGAGTTCTTTGACGAGATTGGGAAACTAGAAATTCATTGGCACTTCAACGCCCCTGCTTGGCCTAGTGCGGGGGGGATATTCGAAGCAGCCGTCAAATCATTAAAACACCACTTGAAGCGGGTTCTTGGGGATCAAAAACTGACCTGGGAAGAATTCACTACGTTACTAGCGAAAATAGAAGCCTGCCTAAACTCGAGGCCTCTATGTCAGCTAACAGAAGATCCGGAGGAATTTTACAGCACTCTCACTCCTGGCCACTTTCTAACTGGCAGTGCTACGTTGTCTCTACCTCAACCGGAGCCTGACAACAGAAAGATGGATCTGAGAAAACGTTGGCAACTAACGGAGCACATGCTGGATCAATTCTGGAAAGCTTGGTCCAATGACTACCTGAACACCTTACAGTCTAGAAGCAAGTGGAACAGAACTGTACAAAACCTCAAACTAAACGACGTGGTCCTAATCAAGGAAACAAACTTACCTCCTGGCAAATGGGCCATGGGACGAGTGATGGAAACTCATCCCGGTAAGGATGGTCTAGTACGAGTGGCCACCCTTAAAACAAAAACTGGAGTGATAAAACGACCCACTGTTAAACTAACTCCATTACCACAGCAAGAAACACTGCTACCTACCGAAGAAACAACAAATAACAAAAGAGAAGAAGATACAATAACTGAAAACCAAAGAAGAAAAAGGAGCACGCGAACCAACAAGTACAGCTTCCTGACTTTCGCTCTTATAACTTTAATAGGAATGTTAGGAACTGCACAATCGTCACCAGTAACAAACAACTATAAGGTGACCTCTATAACCAACAATCAACCTATTTATTTCGATGAAGCCGGAAAACTGCAACTTATACATGATGAATGGACTCTACTGATCTATTACAACCTAACGTCCTACTGGCAAGCTGCGAATAACATGAACGACTACATAAACCAAATTGATAAACTCTGTCAAAGAATCGCGCACGAGTTTACACCATGCGAAGCAGTTGTCAGACACCTACGTCATGAAATGCATCACCTTGAGAATTATAACACTATGTTACTTTCTCAGCATTCGCGACAAAAACGAGGCTACTTTGATGGAATCGGAAAATTAGCCAGAACACTTTTCGGGGTTTTGGATGAAGACTTTGCGCAAAAGTACGAGAAGGATATCCAAAACTTGCAAATCAACGATAATTACTTGTTACAGTTGATGAAGAATCAAACTTTGATCATAGAGGCTGAAAATAATGTAATTAAAAACAATACGGAATTTATGGACAAACAATTTCACGCAATACAAACCTACATAAATCAGACTTGCAACACAATCACAAAAATTGAGAACAGAGCACAAATGTTATACACAGCAAATGACGTGAACTCTGCCGCTTTATCATCAACTTTAATTTTGAGCGACTTGCATAGAATTCAAGAAATGCTAATGAATGCTCTCGCCAACGTTTATCGAGGTCATTTGGATACACACTTGTTTCCTGCATCTCAAATAATAGAACAGCTGAACATCATCTCTGGAAAACTTCCACATGGACTAGCCTTACCGATAAAGGACATACAAAAAGATTTACGTGACATCTACGAACTAATCCATGTCAAGGCTCGGATTACAAACAACTTTCTACTTTTCGAATTGCATATACCACTGTTGAGCGATGAGGACTACAAAATATACCGGGTAATACCTATACCATTCCAGAAACAAGGACAATTGAGAATCGTGCAGCCTTTCTCCAATTATATCGCCATAAACTTCGTGAAAAATTCGTACATCACTATGGAAGAGCAAGACATGCGCCAATGCACGCCATACGGAGAAGACGAGTACACATGCATTTCACGTCAGCCGGTATTTAGCTTACAAGACAAGGACGCACCTTGCGAGGCCAAGGTATTCAGTCAACAAACTTCATTATCCTGTGTCATCAATGATGTAACTTGCAAAGAAACTTGGATCCAATTACATAAACCTAACTGGTGGTTGTTTACATTATGCGACAGACAGCTGATGCGCGTCATATGTAGCGATCAAGTTACGCCAGCAGTCATCAACGGTACTGGGGTGATTGCCTTGAAACCAAAATGCATACTACAAAAGAAAGATGCGACAATATTCACCTATAACCACTGAGGAAGCAAATTTCACATGGAGGCGGATATTGAAGTACCTACACTTAACACGACTATCAACAATTTATTTGATCTAAGTTGGAAAAACACACAGCTGAATATGACAGAACTGGATACATCTGCAATAAATATCAGAAACATAGATAAGCAAATAATTCAGCAGAAAGAGCAGGAAAGACTACCACAAGGGATAGATATATCGAGTCACGACATATATCTCTACTCTGTGACTTCTCTGCTGTTGGGAGGAGCTGCTTCGTTTGCTGTCTACATTTGGATTAGGAGACTATGGCATAAGAAAACTAAAAGGCCACCTACAAGACAACCTACAGGAATCGACAACAAAGTCGAAATCGAGATGCAAGAAATACGCCATTCGACACCGCCGGAGCCACTATACAGCGACGCGAGGCCGAAACAACTGTTTCACTTTGAGGAGCAGTAAAGCTTATTGTTTTTATGTGTACATGTTTAATTTTACTTACTTACTAATGTTTACTTTACTGTCTTTACTTTTTATTGTGACGTTCTGGGATGTCTTACTTTTATATTTTTACTTACTTAACCTACTTTTATACGGTCTATACTTTTTTATTATTGCGTTTTGGAATTTTTACTTTAAAACGTTTTATGTACTGGATGCTCATCCCGCCTTTTCCCTCGGGAGCATGTACGGTTTACGTACATTCCGTCAGGCTGCAAACGCAGCAACCTACTTTTCTCTTTGGTATTTAAAACAATGTTTAATATGATTTTAAGTTAGTTGACAAATTACATACTTACGCGAACACCGCGGATTAGCATCCAACCCACTTTTACTTTGTTGTGATCGGTACTCTAATAAACCTTTAGTGTTACCAAATCTGTGTGTGTTTACATCAACTCGCCTAACTCCAAGTACTGACTTACCACTTCTTACTTAAAGCTACAAGTGTAAGGTACCAACTACTACGGGACCTTACAATCTCATAAACATAACACAAAACGAGCCAAATATTGACAGTACAAGAGATACAATAAACTATTCTTAAGTCTAGACGAGTCCGTGCATATGTCGCAGGATAATTGGAAAAATCGAGTCTGCGAACATCCTAGGATGTTTGCCAAATACCGGATTATTGGAAACTAAGAAAGATTTCCGTTATAATACGAGCTATCCGACAAAAAAAACCCAGTCTGTCTAGGACGATTGGAAATTTGAATGCAGATTAGCTAATCAAAGAGTCAATTCAGTTGTCTGTACAAGATCGCTTTTAGCGATGAGACCGCCTGTTGTGTCACCCTATGTAAAAATTCTACATTTATATCTGTAATTTTTACAGTGTACATAATATAGAGCATTCTATTCTATCCATAACATCTTTATCTTGCTCGGTAATGGCGCAACACACTAACTTACAGTAGCAATGGCTTTCATTTTGACAGTTCAACAACATTCAATACGTTATTTACGTTGTTGAGCAGACAAATTTCTTGAACTTATGGAGCAATGGATTAGCAATATCCTTCAAAATGATTCAGATTGTGATTGGTAGTGTGTTACGCTATTAGGGTGCCGGTTGCTTAAAACTTTATAACATAACTCGAACCAACTTTAAACCAATCAGTGCATCCGCAAGTGCTAAACGTTCATATTACCCAATCTCCGTTCATATTCATCCGATGATGAGTATGAACGCCGTTTATTTGTTTGCAACAAACCTTAAAATAACCCGGTTTTTTGCAAAAAATCTGATATTAGCTCCTAAAAATGTTTCTCAGCCTCCAATATTCCTGTCTTCTTCAAAAATCCTAGGATTTGCGCAAAGATCCGATTTTACCGCTTATCCTGCGACACAAGATAGCTATTAAACATGCCCACAGCGCCCCTGGCGGCGGCCGCACTAATTACAAGGCAGTAATTGACTGCCCAGAGACACTGGGCCCGCTCTTATCGCATCACTTCAGACGGATTCTATGTTAACATAGCTGTCTGGATGTCTAAGCAATGTTTCTGAATTAGACAATTTTTAGGGTTCCGTACCTAGAGGGACCCTATTACTAAGGTTCCCCTGTTATAGTTAGGTGACTACCTACATTATACAAGGTATAAGGTTGAATATTATTCTTTCGTGTGGACGATATCTTTATGTAGTTACAGACAGCCTCGTTGATCAAATGATAACTAACTCGAATAAGTATCTTGAATTTTATTTTCTGTGTTTCTTTGAGCGCTGTTTCTATATCATTAGATATAACCGTTAAAATATTCTGTTCAGTGAAATATTAATATTATTGGCTGCTTACAGGGTAAAAGCCAAAATTGAGGAGTGGATTACTGAACAACATTATGAGGCTGTTGAAAATTTACTTACCTGGATCTGTTGATTCTATTACATAGTTCTCCTTCCTCCCGACGGCAGCACCCCCCTCATCCCCGCGCACACATGAATATGCAACACTTCTCACACATACACACTACACTCATTACATGTCACGTCACCCCACAGACAAACACAACATACATACATCACCACACAACATACACACACTAACACACACATACTGTTCTACACAACGTTTTTCATTTCTCTAGTACATAAACTTACTTATCTTTGACAATTATCTAAATAAAAAAATAAAACACTACTTGTATGCTCACATAAATCGCTCGACCTTATTGTTATGCGACGACACTGCCGCCCAAGATACAGGATTTTCCTAGTTTGGGGGGCAGGGCACCTATTCTTATTGGACTTTCGACCTCACTACCTACCTTTTGTACCCAATCATTATAATTGCACTTCAAGTTTATTTACCCTTCTGTATACTTATTTGTCACAGTTTATGTTTTGTGAATAAAAAAAATATTCATTTATTTTCCTAAATGTACGAATAATATTAGTACGCGTGGTGGTAACAATTATACCTACGCATATTGATCAAACGCTAATTAGGATTCTGATGGAATGATTCCAATTAAATGTATTTTTCTTTTCATATTATTTAAAGGCTCTTTGATGTTACTAGGCCAGGTAATACAGAAGGAGGTGAGGCGGAACGCGTGAGGGAGAGGCAAAATTCTCGCCCTCACGCCCTTAGCCGCCGCAGGAGACGCCCTGGGCGTCGGGTATCGCAGGCCGATTCCCGGCCACCGTAGGCGTGGGCTTGCGAACGGCGAGCAATGGGCAGCTCACCGTTCGATAAGGACCAGGCCCGGGTCGACGGCGCGTTGTGTTCCACGCGCGCCTCAAAGTGATGTCAGTACCAATGACGGGGTCCGCTAGGACCGATGCCTGCCCGGGTTGCGGGAAAGTCCGAGAGGGATACCGTGGCCTCTGGCAGAGGCAACTGGAGGAACACGACTGAGTTTTAGTCAGTAAGAGTCTGACACGCCCTCCTGCTCTTACCAGAGCGGGAGAAGTTATTTGATGATTTCCAACCCTCAAAAAAAAAAAAGCCCAGGTAATACAAAGAAGGAAATCACATGAAATTTATTGCTATGATATATATTATGTATGAAAATCAAGACGAAAATTACAAAAATGATAACACTTCAAAGACCTAATCTCAATTTAAATAGAACGACAATGAATAACCACGCTTCCGCACTGATAGTTAACAATTTTCCATATATTAATATTCTCTCTTGTTAATATTTAAATTTGACCCAAATAAGGAGATGCCTACTATTACACGACGAACAATTCGTGAGATATCCACAAGCTTCGCGTGGTAGCGTAATGAATGCAAACACCATTAATCAGTGTCACCACTCTAGTTCTTCATGGTTCAAGTACTTTATTTTTACACTAAAATCTTTTGATCTTAAAATCTCGAGGGAGCACTTTTCCTAATGTTTTAGAATTTACATTATTATAGAAATAACATGTAATACTGAATAGTAAAACAGTGTGGTGTTGGTTTGTTTGTTGATTCAGTTTCGAGAACTCGAATCTCACTCATGAAACTTTTGGAGCAAGCGGAATTATTTATCTTATTGAAATATCTGGAAATAAATCCCACTATGTCCTTTTCTTGGTAAGTACAAAGTATCTTTTGCCAATTGTTATTAAAATTGGTATGGTAGATTCTCAGAAGACAACCTCCATGAAAGAGAAGTAGACTTCACAATTACAATATTCTGAACATATTCTTCTGAATTGCTACCTACACTATGTACACAAAAAAGAGACAAGCAACATCACTCATTCCAAGCTTTGCAAGTACAAAATTGTTTCTCGCCCACAAAAATTCGCTGAGCTGAGCTGTTTTCGAAACAAACGGAATGCAATGTCAGCACTTTTATTGGCACAAAGCATAGCAGATACTTGTGTATAGTATGTAATGCTAATGACTCCTTACTATCTGTGTAACGGATATGTCTGGCTCTGTTTTAATTGGTTTCAACTTCGTTTTATTTATTTTTGAACTTAGCTTTGTGCTGGGAGGAAGTTAGGAAAAGAAAATGCCACTGTTTGTTAGTATCTACCGCACCAGGATTATTAGTAGAAATAAATGGGAGAGGAGACAAGGCTTGATATAATGGTAGAATACGTAGGAAAAGGAATGTTTGACAAAATGAATTAGTATATACTTAATTATTGATTTTCCATGGATCGCAATCAAGCAGCTTAATCGGGTGAATGACACTGAACGACACACGATAGAATATATAGTGATATGATGTCTGGGGGCGTTAACTGTGCATACACACGAGTGGCACGCGGCAGAGGCAACTGCAACTGTCGACACCGGTCGACGACCGTCGTCGACACGTCGGCGACTGCCGTCAACAACGTGCCGCTCGTGTATTTGAATAGGGTGCTCAAATAAACGAGCGGCACGTTGTCGACGGCAGCCGTAGACACAGACGCGTGCCGCTCGTGTGTATGCTCACTTAGTGTCCCGCCACGTATTAACAGGACAACAACACGTGTTTCTAGAATATGCAATGAAATACGAGATCACAAATACATAAACAACGTGAAGTTTTTCAACGACACAACTGCATGTATCCCACAAAAAGATAACAGAAAAATGAATCCTACCCTCGTCTTCCAAATTGCAGACACACCATTTTAATTCCACCATCAAGGATACACCAATAAAACACCCTCGACGCTGACAAACCGCCATTACAAAGACACAGCGTTGAATTTCGTATGATTTATTAAAATTAACTCGTTACACCGCGCGGACGACGCGGCGACGCCGGATAAAAAAAATATATAAATGGCTACTGATTAATCAACACCCTTTTGGTTTCATCCGAATTTGCCATAACTACCCGTGCGGCCGCTGTAAATATTCCCAGAATACTGTTAATACGAATATAGAGTTTAATTGTAAAGTTATTTATTCATCGGGGAACGAGCGGTGAATATTAATGTGCGTAGTTATCTGCCAGTTAGAGTTTAAGGGGTAATCAATTTGTAGATGTTTTTTTTAGTCTAAATTAATTGTTGCGTTGAATAAAATTTTTGTCTTTTGTGAAAATAAATTTTGGGAATATTTAATTAATTATACTCATTTTGGGAGATTAAGTACTAATTAGTATTTCTTGCTTTGGTATTAAATGTGTTTTTTTTTTCTTTTTGTGGAACTTACGGGTTGATGCGCTTATGACGGTTTAGTTATATGTTTTAACCCAACTGGATACAACCAGTGACGGACAACTTTAGTGAATATTACCTTTATCTGTCCACTCAGCGCAATTAAATGCAATTGTCAGAATCAGGCAGTCTACACGAGCGCGAAAGTCATACTTTCCGTTAATCCATTCCGACGACAAAAATAAACAGCAACAATTTTATCACTAAATGAAAACCTTTCCGATTTATCTACAATCATTTTCTGTAAGCCGTTGATTGGCTTTAACAGGATTCCCATAACTTAATCAGAGTGACTAATTAGACTTGACAAAAAGCGGCGCGATGGCGACCGGCGACCGTTCGCTTGGCAACGGTTGCTAGTAGCAACGAGCAACGGTAGCAATTCATAATTTGTGTAAAAACCACGCGTTCATTAGTGAACGAGCCGTGGTTTGATAAAGTACTGGGGGATGTGAGTGTGAGTGTAGCGAGTGCCCAGTGGGGGGGTACTTCCATGTTCGATTGCAAAAAGATTTTTAGGATAACTGGGTTATAAAATATGTACCTACCTATAAATGATTGAATCGAAGTAATTATAGCGAATAATAAATAAATATCTGCAGCTAAGCGTGCGTACACACGACCGACACGCATCAATGGCAGAGGCAACTGCAGCCGTCGACAGCTGAGTACGGCTCAATACACGAGCGGCATGTTGTCGACGGTCTGCGAACTGTCGACGGCTGCAGTTGCCTCTGCCGCTGACGCCTATCGCTCGTGTGTATGCATACTTATATGTATAACATTGTGTTATACGTCCTTTTCGGGTAACCACTGACAATCAGCGCTGTGCTGTGGGTCCCCCATAGCACAGCATCATGCTGAGTGGAAGCCTTCTTGTCACAATCATGACGTGCAGCTGTCGACGATTTCTGTTTTGTGCTCGTGATTAGAGATCTCTTTGTTATTTTTACTTTTTTCTTAATTATTAGAGCTAATTATCTTTTTGTATGCACGGGTTTCTGTGACAAATAAATCTATTTTTCTTTCTTTTCTTTCTTTCTTTTAATTATGCAGGTAAACAAAGGCTTTCATGCAATAAAAACAATAATACAGACTAACGATGAAATGTACTCGTATCATCAATAAGTATTAATAATTTAAAAAAATAAAGCTCTTAAATATAATTTATATAAAAAGAAATTAATTGAAATTGTTCACATCAGCTGCTCGCTAACGTCAAATTACATGAAACATGCAAACCTAACCTAAAGCAAGTCATTTAAGCTCTAGTCTCTATCCGGGCATTAATAAAGTGCTGAATTTCATTATGACCGGCTGGGCATTAATGTGATTTGAATTTGGAACCTCAACTGAGAAAACCGTATGGAACCTTTTGCAAAAAAATAAAACTTTTTTCTATTAATGTACAGGTCGACCAAAGAGTTCTCACTTCATAGGTTTAAGTATATGATCTGAAGTTTAAGTTGTCGTCGACGAACAAAATGATCATTGCTATAGCGCGTACCCCGCGTCCGAATGTTGGATTTGGGCTGACGCGGACGCCTTATTGACTATCGTCAATTATTTATTGTGGCTTTGATGAACCGACAGTAAGTTATTTTAGTTCAATCTCACATTTGGTGCCACCAACTGCATCAGACTACTTGAGCTGGTTTTGAGTCTTCGTTGCAGTCGGCTTTTTTTTTTCTTTGATATTCATATTTATTAACATATTGTTTGTCACATGTGAAAAGACAGTTCTTACAGTTATAATTTTTGTATCACTGTAACATACCCATGGGGTGTACAATATTGATATTAAGTATGTCAATATTATTAGCTATGTTAAAAATAATTTGCCTTTTGTAAGTAACCGAATTCCAACAATTCCCGCAATATGCTGAATACCAACAATTGGTTTCGACTTAATTCGGCGAACAATTGACGTGCATTCGGCTCGGGGCGTCAAAAAGCCGACGCTATCTCCGGTGGCCGAGTGTTTTTGCTGAGCAGCTACTTACCGCTTTTGTGAGCCAGCCCATCGGATGGAAACCCGCGATAAATGCCACCTAAGAAAAATAACCGCCGGTTTTTGCGGCACGACAAATGGATCTGGGAAATGGCGTCGCCGAATCGTAGATAGCATCTTTTTTTGTTGAAACGCACCTGTGCTATCTGGGTTTTTCGTCTAAATAGGGATGGGACGAGTCGCTGATGGATGGTGTGAGGCCCCAAGTGAAATATTATGCGTCCTTATTAACGTATTCGGGGAGAGTGAAACGAAAGCATTGTCCTTCTGATTGAGTAGTGGTGTACTGAATTGTTTTATCGTTGTAACTATCGTTCGTTATGTGTTTGAATTCAGATTAGGTCAAAATGTTTAGCCTGTTTTTGATGCATTTTATCTATGAAACAAATGAGACAACAACTTTCGATATTTTCAAAATATTGTTCTGTATGCATTGTACTCTAAAAATGCAGTCGCTAGTATCGATCCCAACCAAATAAAAGCACAAAACAATAACAACCCTAACGAACCCAAAACAAAAACGAAATTCATTTACCGTTAATCACAAAATGCAATTGAAAAATATAATATTTAGGTCCGCACAGACGGGATTCTGCTGCGCTGCGTTAAAAGTTGGGAGTTCGTCGACCCGCGAGCCCGACCGAGCAAATATTAACTTTGGTCTTGCACGGGTTCAGCACAAAAGAAATTAGGTACATTTTACAAGTTTGCTAAGAATTTTAGTTTTACAAGCGTTAGGGGGTTACGTAGTAGGTGTGTGTGCTCAGCGACGCGACTCTATTATGTTTTTTTTTCTGTTATGAAGACTTATTCTTTATTTTCTATTGAGATAAGATTTTGGTAGCGGTTAGGTACCTATTTTCTTTTTATTATTTTTGAATAAAAGAACCGCGATCCACAAATTTTCATAGTAGCGTAAAAAAATGTGAATTGCATTTCATTAAAAAAACGGAATTGCCAAACTATTTCAGCCTTAACTATAATTAATAGTCAGACTAACATTCATAACCGCGACGTAACAACGCGCAACGTCGCAAATAAATGGGGTTCCTTCACAACTGCAGTGCGGTTTACTGTCTGAAGCGCCTTTAAGAACCTTTATACCTTTATACTCTACAGTAGCATTTTAAGAATATAATTGCTTAACAATTAAAATAAACTGCATCAGAATTATATGAAATTCGCTTTTAAAATTCTAAAGTCAAGTTTGAACTGAATAGGTACTTGCTTTTATCTCAATGACAATATCGTATAGTGGCTTGAGTGTTACTGTCAATAAAACGCAAGTTTTGAACAAGCAAACATTGTACGCGTGTTGTCTTTAAATATAAGAACATAGCCATTATTATAATAAAAAATATTTATATCTGTAAATTCGTTCAAAAAACATTGTTAAGTAGTCAAAAATTTATAAAATTATGTTTTAAAACTAGATGAGTTCGGTATTCCTTCACCGACTGCTCTAGGAAGAAATACCGAAAAAAACTCACAGGTCACAGTCTCTTTTAAAATTCAGGCATAATTTTCGTTAGGCCTTATTAGGTCAATGCAGATTAGTGTCTTGGTCGAGGAAAGAACCACACAGGTTTGATTGGACCTGTCCAGTAATATAATAACTAATTGAATAAGCAGAAAAGAAGTTGCCATGTAGATGAGGTATCATCATCCTTTTGTTATGACAATCAGTCTCCCATTTGCTCCCCAGCGCAATTCAGGTATATCCATAACACGACCACAGAGTAACAAGATTATTCATATTCATGCAGGAATTAGCCACAAACTCCGTAATCCTCTTTGCGAACCGTTCTACAGACCTCCAGTCAAGCGAGGTATCCTATAACCAATATCTAAAATCGGATGTAGACGATCAAACACCAAATAGATAGGAACAGAAGGTTGGTTCCATACAATGAGCGAAGACGCACGCACGCACAGAAAAGCTTCACAAACAGCGAGTGCAAGCGTACTCGCGACTGGCATTTTCGTTTGAAATTCCCATACATAGGCGGCTATGTGTGCGTGCGCCCGTTTTCGCTCGTTGCATGGAGCCAACCTACTGAACCTAATATTCTGTAGATTAAGGAGCATACCTACTTGGTAAGCAAGTATGCGGCAAGTATCAGAAATGTCGCGAAGCATGCAGTATGCGCGACAATCTTGTTCAAGTATGCAATTTTCTGTTGGACATTCTCCATAAGATTATGCTCTTGTCGCCATTTTACTAGACTGTTTGTTATTATCGTATCATATTCTGCTTCCACCACCTTATAGTTGGGTGGAGATAGTCTGTTCTGGTTCTATGTTCTGTGCTAAAATGCTAGCAGCGTGCAGGCGTTAGACGTGACTTGTTTAATGTCGTCAATATCCATCTTGCTGCAGGACGCTTCCTAATTTTCTTCTACCTTCTGTGATAAAGCTATTTAGTTTCCATTCAATTTTAATTAACACATAAGTACATTTGTACATACATAGGTACCCACAAAAAGTGTACGTTATATTGGGAAACAAAAAACGAAACGAACGAAAATGGTAGCCATTTACTATTCGAATTCACATCAGGAACGTGCAGATTTCAGATCGCGCCGCATTTAAAGGATCTCTAAAAACAAACGGCTACTACCAACTAGCTATTTTAAAAACCGTTGGAACCATTTCTGGTGAGTTACACCCCTCCCCTACCCCTACCTCCCTGGGTGGACGGCCGCCATCCCCACTCAAAGGATAATCGGCTATGAAAACAAATTCGAGCACTTTAAAATTATAATTTAGATTTTTGGCGTTTTTAATACTGAAGGCATTTCTGTAATGTCGAGTTAGATTAGAATAGCTTGCAACGATGTAAAATAAATTGAATTGTTATCTGACTGTAAATATTTGAAGTGCTTAATGAAGCCTTGTTTCGAGTTTCACTATGTTTTAGTTCAAAGTTGTAAGTTTCAGACATTTCAAGTTTGACTCTTAGCAGTGCAACATATAAGTGCAAATCCTTTGGAGATGTCTTCATGTAGGCAGTTGTCTCTTTGCCAATCTCAAATAATATAATGGTTTCTCTGTCTTTACAAATAATGATAGAGATGTAAAGTAGGTAATGACACTATGACCATAATTAATTTGAAACTTTCTCACGCAAGTGCCACTAAGTCTCGGAGAGCGTCGACGAACCGTTGCAAAGCGTTGCTAAGCGCTGCGGAGCGATTAGCGCTGTGCGACACGAATAGTCATTAGAAACCTTGCAATTCGTGTGAACCAACTACAAAGTAACGTTTAACTTGTTTCAACGGAGTTTTTCTTATCTTTGCTACGTGAAGAAAAGTTTTCGTATTTTCAATAGCTTTTCTTACCATCAAACCTAAACTTAGGTGTTGGGCACTCATTGGTGTTACATCTATTTTGCAATGCAAGCCTATTATTTTCAATTACTTATATGATTATTTTAAATCCATATACGTATGTTTTCAAAATGTATAAACCGACCTCTTCTTCCATTTAAATAAAAAAATCCTTTTAGTTTAACAAAACACAATTCAGGATAGTACATACTAATCCCATCCAGCGCATGACGATATTTCGACAGTGATTACTATCTTTCACAATGTCGATAATCTTTGTCCGTCTTCCCGATTCTAAATACCCAACAACAAAAATAATAATTAATCAAAATCTGTTAAAAACCTTATACGTACAATGGTCTCCAGGTCCGGTCTGGCATTGAGTGGCATAAGTACTTGGCAGCCGACCAGTCTTTTATTGAACTTGATTGCCAAACAATAGCCTTTCATGTGCTTAGCTTTGTTGATGTAATGTTGTTTCAATGACGAAAATAAATATGTTTTTGTTTGTATGTATTTACGTTATCGGTAAACAATAGATATTTGTATATCTCTAAAAAGGGATCATAATTGCTTTTCTATCGTACCTAGTTAGTTTTGGTAAATAATAAATTCTTAATTCTTCAGTCTAAGATCTTCTTGTGTATGTCACGCACTGCTGGGGTGAGGCCATTGAGAAACACGGCGAAGCACTTGCTGTATCGCTTGATATCTCGAAGACCTTCGACAGGGTCTGGCACACTGGTATTTTCAGCAAGCTTCCTGCTTATGGCATCCCAGCTGATTTTTGTAGCTGGATATCAGACTTCCTTAGTGAACGGTCGATCAGAGTAGTCGACTACTCTGACTACTCTGACCTTATGGCTATTGATGCCGGAGTTCCTCAGGGGTCTGTTCTCTCTGCAACTATTTTCCTGCTACACATCAATGACCTACTTCAGTCTGGTATTGTTGGATACGCAGATGACAGTACTGTTTCAGAGAGATACTTGTCCAGCGCAAAAACCAGCGGGGCCGAGGTTCGTTCTTTGAGAGAGGCCATGGTAGAGCGTACTGATTTGACCTTAAGCCTTGTATCCCAGTGGGGTGATGACAATCTGGTCTCTTTTAACGCCACCAAAACACGTCTTTTTACTCAACTCAACTTCGGTGCCACCAATGAGTACAAAGCCCAAACAGCGGCCAAGAAACTGGGCATCCTAAATAGAGTGAAGCGATACTTTACGCCTGGACAGCTTTTGACCCTTTACAATACAAAGCGCAAGTCCGATCCTACATAGAGTATTGCAGCAACCTTTGGGATGGCTTAGCAAAGTACCAGCTTGCCGCGCTTGACTCGGTGGAACGCAGAGCTAAGAGGCTCATTGGCGACGTAAAACTGGTGGATGCCAAGCTTCACAGCTTGGCTCATCGCCACAAGGTCGCCTGCTTGCCGGTCTTCTACAGATTGTACTTCGGTGAGTGGGCCAAAGATCTCCACGACCTCATACCACCGGCCCCCTTCCTCCATCGGTCATCAAGACGCACTGCAACTTATCATCCTTACGTAGTTAATATTCCACCAATTAGCACTAAGCGTTTCCAAATGTCTTTTGTTATGCGCACAGCAAAAGAGTGGAACTCTCTAACTGCGTCTGTGTTTCCGAACGCTTACAACCCTAATCTCTTCAAAGCGAGACTGAACAGGCTTCTTCTGGGTAAGCTCACTCCATCGTTGACTCTATCTCTGTCACCTCTGACCTAGACTAGAGTCAAAAGCCAACCCATCTTTAAATAAATAAAAAATAAGGAATAAGTTTGCTATAAATTATATGGCCATAGGTATATTATTACGGAGCATGATCTCAATCAATTTAACTATCATAATACACAACATAGATAATTTAACTCCGTATTTTGTATCAACAAATTAAAGTTAGACAACTTCTTTGGTCATTCCCTGGTTGTACCAGTAGACATACTTAAATTCGATGTTAGCAAACACTAGTCGTCAGGTACACCACCTGTTTACTTACCAATTATTTACATAAGAAAAGTAAACGACATAAACAGAACAAATACCAAAATTAGCTCGCCTAACAACCGAACGCTATTAACTACAATAATATAAGTCAATAACCGCGCAATATATCTTCAATATAGTGACGTAACAACTAACAATATGTTCCAATAGTGGCGCAACAACTAACAACAAATTCCAATAGTGACGTAACAACTTCTTTCAATAGCCGGCAACCGACGACTTAAGATAAAGCTTAGCAAAGCGACATTCATATTACGAGGATAGCATCGACGGTGACGCGGCACGGATTCGGGAAACGGGATTACTCACAGAAACGGAATCCCTAACTAATATTATAAATGCGGAGGTAAGTTTGTTTTTTTGTTACGTTTTCACGCTAAAACTGCTGAACGGATTTGGGTGAAATTTGGCACATGAGTAGAACATGACCTGGAAAAGGACATAGGATACTTTTTACCTTGATATTTCCAAAGAATAGAGACTTATGCGAGTAAAACCGTGGGGCCAGCTAGTGCCTTATATTTTACTATCTTCTTTCGGATTCTTACAAAGGTAAGCAAAAGGTAGTTGACTCTCAGACCGGTCAGACATCAACACAATACAGAACAGTAAGAAACTTTTGTGTATCACTACTAGGTACCTAATAAAACGAATAATATAAAGAGAAAAAAAAATGTATTTTCTATGTTTGTTTGTTACGCTTTCACGCCGAAACGGCTGAACGGGTTTGGATGAAATTTGGCACATAGGTAGGCCATGACCTGGATAAGGACAAAGGTTACTTTTATCTCGATATTTCTACGGGATCGAGACTTATGCGAGTAAAACCGCGTGGTCGTTGTCGTGGCGCTAGTCTATTATAATTATATCAAGTTCTACACCTAAATGATTGATTACTGCACAAATTCTGCCCAACCCAGTTTAGAAAGGCTTATGATCTGTGCTATTTTTCTGGTAACAGTGGTAACATTCTTCAGCACAGTCAAAGATGACATTAAGACGAATGGACGAACAACAAATTAGGTAATCCTATAACGTTACTCACTCTATAGTGTTCTATTAACAATTACTATTTTACGACTAAATATTTATTTTATCTACTTTTCTTATCACATTCCTCTTTGGGTTATATTTTGTCACCAAAAAACCAACAAACAAATAAAATCTGAAGCAACCCTAATCCGTCCCTGTAAGCGTTCAGCGGTGGTGTGTCGCGCAAGTAACTTAATCCGCAGAGATATGGCGGAACTACGGACGCTGCCTCCCTGCCTCACTGTCTCACCAACGGATTTGCTATCTTCAGCGGAATACAGAGATTTCCCCAATTACTCCGAAGACTGGAGTCAGCCAGCTTAGAACCCTCACTGAAAGACGAATGCCTTTTCAAAGCAGTGTAAGATATTGCCAGAAATTGAAACTGCAGTACAGTTTGCATAGAAGAGAATTAGTGGTCGTTAAACGTCCAGAGACGTAAATTATTTTCTTTGAAGTAGATTCTACTTTACCTTAACAATTTGCGCCAAGTAATAGCAAGTTTTTATCATACCACATTAAAGGCTCCAACAATCTTTCGTTTTATGCTGACTGTATCTAGTTCTGCTTTGATGGAAATCCCCTAAAATACTGGATAATGCCTATATACATATATAACCTGCGTGTGCTGTGGTAGGGGTGGGACAAAGATTTATAGTGCGGATGCAAAAACTGTGATATGAAGCTGTTACGGGGACGCGACGAACACTAGTGTCGTTATTTATGTCACTTTTGATACTGTTCCGTGGTTGGTTTAGGATAAAATAGGTTGTGAGTTATTGTCATGGAGTAACCGTACCATTTGATTTTGGAATCGCATGATGAGAGTTTACAAAGTGAGCTGAATTAATGATCACGTCATACTGTGTTAACATAGACTCGTTACCAAGAAAGCAATTAAATCCGCCGAAAGTCTTATTTCCAGTGTTTTCACTACCATGTGGCTTCAATTCACGACAAAATTATGAAATCAGATTCATCAGGCTTTTGAAAGCAAGGGTTCGTCGCTCGCGCCTCGTCTTGTATGACCTCACCCTACCAATTCTGTTTAATGTTAGCACAAATAGCCATTTATATGCCAGAAAAAAATATGATCCCTCCGGGCCTCCCAAGAATCTTCATTTCACTACCAAACAAAAAATGGACAAGAATTTCTCCTGCATCGGCAAGCCACCATATAAATACATAAGACAGCTTCAGCGCATTACTGTGGTCGTTATAAGGACCACATAGCGCCGAATAACACCGTATGTGTCGGTAATAGCGCTTGTGATCGCGGCTATACGAGCTTTGTCTTCTGTGGGGCATGGCCACAGCTGTTTGACTGCGTTTGTTCTTTGTTGAGAATATATTCAAAGTGTGTTAGATAACATCTGCTTAAAACAGTGTAAGAAGGAGCGAGTAATAACTCGAGTATAGTCGTTGAAGTGGTTACGAGTTACTGAATCTGGCAGACCAGTGATATCTACATTTAGTAATTTAGCCTAAAAAGTAACCCAATTAGAAAGAAAAAGGTTGTTTATGTTTGTCTCCGTCACATTTTAATCTGTAGACGGATTCAGCAACTGGTTCAGTAACCATATCAGTGTAGTGTGGTCAGAAGCTTTATAAATATCCCCTCTATAAAATGCCTTCCTAACGAGACGACTAAATTCAGCCAAGTAGGAGCAGTCCTTTAAAGTATATTGGCGATACAGGACTATTAAATTATGTTGCCGTCTTGAAGGTAATATTATCAGTAGGTTCTGCAACAGAATATTCTAATGCAGCCGTGCTGGTTTCCATACAAAACCCTACCACAATGTTGAATATTTGAACGTAAAAGACGTTGTAATAGTTTGAAATGGCGCATAACGTGCAGCTTCTGAGTCTCGGTGGTGCATTTTACAGAGTATTTCTGTCTCAGCAGTATATATTACTAAGTATGGTCGTAAGCATAAATTCCTAGATACTATCATTCACTTGTAAAAGGTACTTTGTTCTCTAGATGAAATTCTATTTCGTCCAGTTTCTTTTTGCCTTTTCGACGAAACTGTGAATATTTTTTTTTAGTTTTTGGACTTATTTCTTTATTAAGTCACTAAAACCAACTGGCGCATTGCTAAGAGAAGAAGAAAAAAAACCTGCAATAATGTAGCAAAGACAAATAAGTTAATTATGTGACACATACATGGTGCTCACATATTTACAACACATTGTAAACGAATACGATTTTCCAAAATTTTTAAACGAGTAATAATGCAGTATGTGAATAAAAATAATAAATTATACAATTAAAGTAGCAACCAGTAGCTGGACCAGCATGTTTCCAAGCATTCTTATCTTGGATATAATCCTCTAATTTGTAACATGCTTGTTTACAAAGTGAACTTTATATATGAGTTTTAAATTTTCTTTCATTTATTTGCAATATAATTATGACAAGGTACTTTGTTGTATCATTTAACACAGTACCCCAAAAAATATGTATGTAACCTACTTTAGCTAATCTGAAAAATGGTTGATCTATTTTATCTTTGAAATGAAATGAAGTGTATAATTAAGTTAGTAAGTAAGGAAGTAAGTAGATCTAGTTTTTAAGTAAGTAAGTACTTAGATATTTTAAGACAATTTTACACGTCAATATTTTAAAACTAGAAGGCGCCGGCATTTCTGGCTGACTGATCCCTGAGAAGAAATGCCGAAACAGACTCAGAGGTTATGGTCTCTTTTAAAGTTCAAACATTGTATCATTAGGATTTTATGTGAGTCTAACAATGCAGGGCCATGTCTGGAAGGGTCTTTCGAAGAAAGAGCCATTGCAGCTTTGAGTTGTTGACCTGTCCTAACAGACGGCATGCATGCATCAGTCATCGTGTAGCTCAACCCTATTTAAGGGAGCTCAACGACCCGTCACACGACGCTACCAGATCTACAGGAAGGACATTTGCGTAGGCCGTATATAAAATACTCAAAACCGACAGACAGCTATTAAAGCTATTAAATTCTATCTAGTCTGCATGGTACTCACATTCACAGTCAGTTTTCTTTTTAAATATCATCAAAAATATTATAAGTTATGTCACGTAAATCAATAATAATGACATTATTCATTCCAAAACACTTAAATAGTACAAAATGGTTTGTTGCTTGGGGGTACATTGGACTAGCTTAATTAATCCCAAGGTTTTTTTTTTGTCATCCAAGTAATCTTTAACGTTATAGAAGCCTTTTCGAAAGAGTTTCTGTTTAATAAATGATTTAAATTTATTGAGGCTCAGTTTTTTAACATGGATTGGGAGTTAGTTGTAAAAACGTTTACTTTGGCACTTAAAGGATTTACTCATTTTTTGGATCCTAGTCGTGGGCACAATTAATAAATCTTTGTTTCTAGTATTGATGTTATGAATGTCGCTGTGTTTAGAATTTTGATTCATATTATTTTTAACATAAATCAAGTTCTCATATACATATTGAGATGTGACTGTCATTATGTTTATATCCTTAAATTTATCCCTCAGTGAATGCCTACAACTTAGGTTATAAATTGCTCGAATGGCAATCGATTCTGCACCACAAATATAGCCTGAATGTAAGCTGCATTTCCCCACAGCAAAATGCCAAATGACATTACACTATGGAAATAACTATAATACACTAAACGAGCTGTTTCTACATCAGTCAAATGACAGATTTTATAGACCGCGTAGGCTGCAGAGCTAAGCCGTTTCGATAATTTGGTTGTATGTGAGCCCCAATGTAGCTTCGAGTCCAAAGTAGTACCTAAGAACACAGTGGTGTATTTATTTCTAGTATTAAAATGATGTCTATCACTTATTTTATTAAAAATATGTAGACTTTTTCTTACATACATAATATTTTCATAAATTAAATACGACGACACGTTTGGTGTAGTGGCTACAGTGGCTAAGTGTAGTCAGCGAAACCAAATGGTCCTGGGTTCGAATCCCGGTAGGGGCAAATGTTTGTATGATGAATATGGACATTTGTACCAGAGTCATGGATGTATATTTATAATATGTATGTATTTACGAAAAAAAAAATGTATTTAAGTAGTGTATCAACCATCTGGTATCCATAACACAAGCCTTAAGTGCTTAACTTGGAACTAGATGGTGCTGTGTGCAATGTCAGACGATATTTATTATTTATTATTATTATTAAATTAATTGGCTTTCGGATTTAGATGAAATTTGGCACACAGATAGACCATGACCTGGTTAAAGACATTTTCATCCTAGATCGCAGATGAAGTCGCGGGCAACAACTAGTAAACTATAGATTAATGTTCCATGTGACGCTAGCTGCAGGTCCTATCTGATGTCGCCACCGCCTAAGGTCCTTCGTGCCAACTTTAATTTTGTTAGGGTTGCTACACACATAAGCGGGCCGGCATGGTCGGTTCTGCAGTATTTGTCGAACAACATTAAACTACAACAACATTCATCTACATATATTCGATTTTACCGCCCGACTGTGCCGATTAATGCCAGCCCGCTTATGTGCCCCTTACGCCCGAAAAGAAGATAGACCATCTGTCATCCAAGACCATTTTTTTGGATGACGGATAGTCAATCCCCTGAATAGACGGCTGGACCAAAACTTATCTTTGTCTAGCCATCAAAACCAATGTTCTAGCGCCAGAATAACGATAACATTTTCAGGATAAAAGCCAATGTACTCATAGGTCAGTCAGTATGTTATACAGGGTGGCAGGGACATTGACGCACAAAGTGTTACAATGGATTTAGTTCATGATTCGGAATACCCCTGCGCTGAAATTTTCCGTCGGCTATTAAAAATAAATAGCTGTTCAGTACATTTTGACCGAGTAGGTATTGCACTACTCTATGAAAAGGCTGTTCTTTTTTCATTCTTGGTTACCGTTTGCGCGTCGATGTCCTCGCTCCCCTTTATAGGACTAAGAGCAGCATTCACATACTGCACATGAACTTTACTTTGCTATGCAAAGTAAGTGTCGCATTCGAATATCAACATTATTTGCATAACGTTAAAGATCATATTTGTATAAAACGCTTACTTTACTTAGCGTAGTAAGGTCAGATTGCGTTTTTGTGAATCTTTCCCCAAGTTTATTCACAAGCACAACATATTTACAATGCAATTCGTGCACAAGTATTACACTAAAAACAACACCAACCGTGCAAAATTATTACACTAAAAACAACACCAAACTTTTCTCTAACTAAAATAAACAGAAAAAAAGGGAATAAGAATTTTCAACAGGAGTCATTAAAAGATGAAATTTTGGTCGTTTACCTGCTGCAACATGTTCGTACATTAATTTACTTCGTTCAGTGACTCCTGCTTCATTAGTGGTGACGCTCCTCACTCGCCCCTTGTGCGGGACAAGGCAGGAGATTGGGGAGAGTTGAACTTTTTAGTGGAAAGACAGGCCGAAATGTCGCAACGGATGTTTTGCTATGAGTGTGTAGCTATAAGGATATTTAAGGTAAGATCCAAGGACACACTGGATGGATTGTGCGAAAGCTATGGGTAGAAAGTGTTTGAATACTGAGATACTTAATGTCTGACAAAACCTCCAAATAAATATGGTTTTAAGGACAAGAGGATGATGTTAAACAATCCGATATCCCATTAATTACGACATGAATTGCCCACCTAATTATTATAACAGAACGATCAATTATTGTGAATGTGAGGACTATGTGGGTCATTGTTTCAGTTTTAATCATGATCTGGCAGTTTAAGTAGTTCATGCGGCCTACCCAAGTGTCCTTTCTTTGGTATTGTTCGTCGAATCGTTGAGCTCCTAAAGTTCTGAGTTGAGCTGCACGGTTACTGACAAATGCGTGCACTGACTGGACAGGTCCTCTTAATCTGCGTGGTTCTTTCCTCAGAAGACCATTTCAGATACTAATCTACATGGTCCTCAAAGATTATGTTCGAATATTTATATACACATTGACATTGATGAATTTTATACATACAATGACATGAGTATTTACTTTGTAAAGTATTATATTATTTAAATTATTGTGAATGTGAAGATTATGTGGATTATTACTTTTTTTATTTTATTTCTTAGTTAGTTTCACGATCTGGCAGCTTGAGTAATTTATGCGGCCTACCCAAATGTCCTTTCTTTGGTATTGTTCGTCGAATCGTTGTGCTCCTTAAGTTCTCAGTTGAGCGGCAAGATTACTGACAAATGCGTGCACTGACTGGACAGGTCCGCTCAATCTGTATGGTTTTTCCTCAAAAGACCGTTTCAGACACCAATCTACATGGTCTTCACATGATCTGACCAAGATTATGTCTGGACTTTAAAAGAGACTGTGACCTCTGAGTTTGTTTCGGCCTTTCTTCTCAGAGTAGTCAGTTATGAAACGCCGACCTCATCTAGTTTTAAAAATATGATTGACGTGTAAAAGTGTTTGTAACAAACCTACTTACAGAAATAAAATCATTTATCATTTATCATTAAGAGACAGCCTAGGTTGTAATATCTCACAGCATGTACTGGTATTGTTTGTTATATCACCGATACATACCATCGTTACTTTGGTGTTTTATTCGTCTCCTTACCTTTCAAACCATTGCAACCGTCTTTATGCAAAGTCCGTACTGAATATTGGACATCCAAGCTATTAATAGAGACCCGCCACCCTCTAAAATATTCGTGAGCAGAAGCAATTTGAAGCCCGATATATAAACAGTTTCCATGCTATAACGATAGAACTATATTCGTTATAGATATACTATCTATATATAGCCTTACGAGCTTACCATAACATCAAAAGCCCGTCGTCCACGACGCTACTCAAAAGTGATCAATTACAAATTTAAATCATCAATGTATAGCCAGAATATCACAGCATTATTAGTATTTCAATGGCGGTACGTACACGACGCGCGACGCGACTAACTAACGCGTTATTAACTTATAGTATTTTTATCTCACAAGGCGACACGCGCTTTACTAGTGGTAACCAAGTGTACAAACACGCTGTGAATGTGTGCGTGAAGAAGAGTAGCGTCAGCATATAACACACTCACACACACACACTTCCGACTTCATCATTGTTTCGGACAGTTCCAAGAGCTTTGCCTTGCTTTGCACGGTTCTTACGCTTACACACCCATTCACAGAGTATTTGTACACTCGGTAACCACAAGTTAAGCGCGCGTCGCTTCGTGATATAAAAATACTATAGTCGGTGTTCCGTAACTTTCATTTCTAACGATGCTATATTTTTGTTGAATACAGCATCAGCCTTCAGTTTGGACCACATAATAAATACGACACACAAAGAGTTTACTACGCGGAAGTAATTTTCCCTGTGTGTCTCTCTAGTTTGTGTTCTAGAAACATGCTGAAAATATTATTCTCTTTACCGCGCCGAAGAACATAGGGCATTCTCCGGTTTATGAATAAGTCTAACAATTGAGCTTTCCTTGCGAAACAGTACCAGCTTATCTGGACATCATAAGAACATGAAACTCTTGTATCCAATTTTGTTTCCAAGTAGGTAATAACGACCATGCTTGGGTGTCAGCAAGGCAATTACCTTCTAATGATTCTACGATTAAAGGAAAAGCCTAGGTTATAACATTAGGACGTAATATTTGGGCCAAAAAGTTGTGTGGCCACAGACTCACAATTTAGTCACTCAATTTAAAAAAATGTGTAATGCCGTTCGAATATCTACTACGTCCCAAACGAACAGATTAGTTTCGTTTAATCCCACCTAAGCACAAGATCTTTTGAATCTCTTCCCTTGTACCACAAATCGAGGAGTCTTCCAGAACGTCTCCCGTCCGATCAATGCGAACAATCCGAAGCCTTTCCTCCAACTTCGCAGAGCCTGTCGGAATCACTTTGTCAACCTATTATTACTTGAGACTCCGCCCCAAATTCTGGATCGAGTCGCTCGAGTGTTTACAACTCTGTATACGAACTTATTAACCCATAAACGAGTTTGATTAAGTTGTTTAACAGAATACTTAAGGATCTTCGTCTGAAAGTTATAATGGTTTTGGTTAGATGCCTTTGCAGCGAATCAGAAGTGGAACGGTTGTTGCGGCGGCTGAGTTGCTTCACCATCAAGCCATGATTGATCCGTTAATTCTTCCGTTGAATATAGCTGAGCTTGTCCTAGTCTTGATCCTGTTTTCACATTATTTACGTAATATAGGAAATAAAATGGTTTCTTGCAACGAATCTCTCTCTTCCCATTTAAACGGATCACCCTGACGTATTCTTCCCAAACCAAATGCGCCAACTTAGTTGGTAACTGCAGGTATTACTTCGATGTATTCTACTGCTATAATAACGTGAGACACATAGTTGTAGACTTACGTAAAGAAACAAAGATCTTCAGCAACAAAACTTTTCACAAACTCGCTCCTATCTCTATGTTACCGCTGCCACACATTCACATTTTGTTTCGCCAGCGTCTTTTGTTTCAATTCCGTAGCACACTAACGTTTGCCAAATAACAGAAGATCATGAAATTCAACGACATGCCCCACAATGAAACATTAACATTCTATTAGTACAGAAAAAAAGCTCTTTGTAAACAATAGGCTGCTCTTAGCTCGTTATAACGTTTACGAAAAATAGCAGATTCGTATTCAAGACGGCCACGAGACGGCGACGTAACGTGATAACGTGACAGTACTAGGTGTTAACGACTGAGCTAGTGTGGGGTGGGAGCTGCGATTCTCAGAGTGGTTTACGAGTGCAAGACTGTCGTAAGTGTGAACCCCTGAAGACCAATTTCACCTTTTTTATATAAACTGTGATGTATGAGTCATGACGGCCGTCTCTTGATAAGCCAAAAGATCCTTTAAACTCTAAGAATAAAACTGTCTACTCAGGTATTACCTAAGTAAATACTACCTACTGCTGTCCACTAAATAACCAAGTCACGTTTAGTTTTGAAAGTATTTGGAAAAGTATGCATAACCTCCTATTATGTTCCCACTGCTGGGACACGGGCCTCCTCTTGGTGAGAGGGAATGGGCCGGTTCTAGGATATATTTTAGTTCCTCACTGAAAAAGTGTCTTGACAGAATGTCAACCGTAATAAAAAATATTGTTAGTTTCCTTATACTACTGCCCCTTTTCAGCCCCGGGCTTACCTCCAACGTTAAAAAATATCACCCACGGGCATATGTGGGTCAGTGATACTGCCGAACACATAGGGATGTCACTTAACCCAAATTAAATTATACCGGGTGACTACTGCCGCCTTGCGCTGTCCGTAAACCCTCTCATTTAGGTCCTCTAGTGTTGGCACAAAATAAGATGGTACAGAAAGACCACTAACGAAGACGCATAGTAAACTATTTATATCTACATCAGTAGGTATCGTTTATATTAAATGGTAAATAATTTTATTTCTGTAAATAAGTTTGTACAAATACTTTTACACGTCAATCATATTTCGTCGGCGTTTCCTATCGGACTACTCTGAGAAGAAAGGCCGAAACAAACTCAGAGGTCACAGTCTCTTTTAAAGTCCAGACATAATCTTGGTCAGATCATGTGAAGACCATGTAGACCATGTAGATATAAAGACCATTTCAGACACTAATCAGTGTCTGAAATGGTCTTTTGAGGAAAAACCACACAGATTGAGTGGACCTGTCCAGTCAGTGCACGCATGTGTCAGTAATCGTGCAGCTCAACTCGGAGCTTAATTAAGGAGCTCAACGATTCGACGTACAATACCAAAGAAAGGCCATTTGGGTAGGCCGCTTAAAATACTCAAACTGCCAGATCATGATAAAATTATTAACTGAATTATTCTGCGTATAAATTTATAATTATTTTAATTTTAAGAATGATGCACTACTAACATAGTTTTACGACTCTGTAACTAACAATTATGGACAAATAATTAGTCTGAAACAATTTAATTTAATTAACAACTGGGCAAGTATCATGACAAATCCATTAGCACTGAGCAGTCCCATAACATGATTAACTTGAGTAGTCGTGATACCTGCCCAGTTCTTAACGAGAAACACGTTACTCTATCGTTAGGTAGGAAGATCCTTATATTCGTCAGTTCAATTAGGGAAGTTCAGTTCTACGGGCTTCGTAGGGTCCTTACCATATACATGGGTATCTTGTCAAGATAGATGTTTATTATTGCAAGCTTTATCCTCCACATATTAACAATTGGTGTAAAGTTGTCATTTTACCTGACTACGGTAAAGCCAAATGAAGTTTATGATTGTAACAGGCTATATAGGTAGTAATGTATGCAGATTCATCTGAACAGGTGAACGAAAACCGATGTTATTGGCGATGTCTTGTATAAACCTTTTGCGTTGGCGTTTTTGTATAAAGAACTTACCTTCTGTTCTCATGTTTTAAGTGTAGTGATCTTGTGCACCGAACCAAATGTTATTAAAAGTTAGTAGAAAACTGTTAAATGCGCCATTATCGAGACAGAACGACCGACGGACCTGATAGACCGTAAGTTTGGACTGATAACATCGTCTAGCTCTCGTGTAGTTTGTTTGTTTGGAGTAATTATTGACTGAAGTTTTCAGTTTGATAAAGACGAGTAAGTACGTTATTCTTGTGTTCTTCGATCTTGTTAGTTTCACATGTATGTAGACATTTTGATTCGAGGCGATTTATTGCTTGTTTTTTTTTACTATTTATGTACACACACATATAAACAGACAAGAAGAACAGAAAAGTAGGCACAAAGGTGAGGCTTATTTCTAAAGAAATCTCTTAGGTACAGCATACCTGCGATAGAATAGTAGATTTTGAGATGTAGACAGCGTGTGTAAGAGTAAAAGAAAAAATAAAATACATAAAATCAAAAACCATTCACTTAAAAAAATAAAACAAATTATATGAGAATATACATACATAAATACAAAAATACATACATAGGTACTTCTAAAATAAATATCACTATATAGACGCAACTGTGACTTGTTGCTATGGAGTATGGACAAAATTCAACACCCAATTACTTTTATTGAGTTTAATTTGGTACTTAAGTTATTCAAATATGTACCACTTTACTTGGTTAGAAAGAAAGAAAGAAAGAAAAATATTTTATTTGGGACACGCACAGGTAATACAAACAATAATAATAAAAGAAAATTAAATAAAAAAAGAAAATTAAATCTAACAAAATCGTGAAAACAATAAAAAAAAGAATAAAGAGAAGACCTGTGCGAGGCCAAAAAGACTCCTATCTCAGCATGAAGCTGCGATATTTGAAAAACAAACAAATACCGCAGCGCTGGTATTCTGATAGGGCCCGTTGTGATGCCACGGACACACCTACGGATATAAAATAAATCCCACTAAAGGACATAATTTCTTATAAAAATATAAATAAATAGAATAAACAATAATATATATTAAGAATACTAAAGTAAATGAAAACCGGTTAGCACAGTGTTTTTTTTAATTTTCGGCTTTTGCTTACCTAGTAAGTCTCCTTCATTCTTAAACCATTCAACTAGGTACTTACGATATTCTCATTACTAAAGCAAATTAATTATAAAGATTGGTAACCTTCTTACAAACTTCTTATAAATAATCCCTTTCTTTAAACGAAAAACATACAAATCGCTAACACACAATTCGGTCACTCAAAAAGAAACAGATCCTTTGCAAAGAAAAGCAAACAATAGAAAAGAAACATGGCGCGCGTTTCTGATAAGTGCAAAGGTTCAGTAATCGAGCCATTGCCCCGAGCAGACGAATTACGGAAACTAGATATCCTCGAACACAGGCTAAATGTCTAATGAAAGTAGTTTTTGTATACTATGGGACAGCGGTGGTCAAAGTTGGAGTGGCTCTAAGCGATGCTAGAAAAGGACCCCTTGTTAATCACTAGTTGTTTATGATATTTTTCAAAATAATAGCGACCCACCACCTACATTAGGTTTAGATAGATATAATATCTACCAACCCGCACAGCGCCTGCGTGGTGGATTACGGCCCACTCACCGAGACGAGGCCTCTGTCCCAGAAGTGGGAACATTATAGGCTGATTATGTATGCTATGTAGATATATTATAGTCTCTTATACATAGTCTTTTTTCGCAACTCGTTGAGGCTATTTGCACCCTTGGTGGGCTAGGTTCTACGAACAATGTCCCTTGGCAAGACTGATTGCCAGACTTTTTGGTTTCTGACTACCCGCAACGACTGTCAAATATCTACGAATAATAGCCGGGACCAACCGCTTCACGTGCTCTCCGAGGCACGGAGAGGTTTCGGTATGTTATGGATGGTCACCCATCCACGGACCTAGAAGATCGGCCCATGCGTCTGTTATTATTTAGCCAAGTTGTTGTTATGGACAATAAAGTCAAACCCTTTTTATCAATTAAATCATTTACAGGCACTTTTAGTCAAAGGAGTCGGCCAGTCAGAAAGATGAAGCAAACCCATTCTAAAGCATAGTAAATTCCTATGGAATGGGCCAGTAACTCCGTGGACAGTCTTTAAAATTACATTGTTTCAGTGGTTTTATGAGTTCTATCACTCAAATTATATTTCCAAAATGTTACTTATGTCGCCATCATTTTTCGCCGGAACCACACAGCACGCCATGGAAGGTTAGGTAAAGGCAACGAGTTTCGAAAAAAACGTAAGGAGAACTATAAATGAGTTTATTTCGGGTGAGGAAGGGTAAGGTGCCAAATTGAATAATGGATTTTTGAATGTAGGTGTGTACAATTATTTATTTATGCCCAAATCCAATCGACTAGGCGGCTGTTCCAATTTAGATTAAGGAAGTGTTGTGATTGTGGAATGTTGTTTATGTTTATTTATAAGGTATTTTGACTCAAAACACGTGACGATGGAAAATCGTTTAAAAAAAGATACCTTTGTTGTACAAAAACACTTATCAAAACACAATGCAGCGTTACAACTAAGGAAAGAGTGTTTTCGATGAACTCTGGCACCCAAAGTAAGATTTAACGTGTGTATAGGGTGCCATCCAGCGTCCTTGCCTATAATTTGAACATATACTCGTATCAATAGTTGTAGGACGAACACAGCTTATTATTATTAAGATAACTACTAACTAAAATGCATACCTATATAAAGGATTTTCAATGATCAATGAGGTCAATAATGTCAATGAGGTAGGTAAGAAAATAGTGATTATTTTTGCATATTATGTACTTATATGTTTTGGATTTATTCGCCACAAATAACCTACCACGGTCATCAAAGCAAAAAAAAACTTTTAGAAACATCGTCCAACCATAGGTACATTTAATTCTATTGTAGCGAGTAGCTGCGGGTAAGTAGTGTGT
The DNA here is from genome assembly GCA_937001585.2 of Brachylomia viminalis. Classification (NCBI taxonomy): domain Eukaryota; kingdom Metazoa; phylum Arthropoda; class Insecta; order Lepidoptera; family Noctuidae; genus Brachylomia; species Brachylomia viminalis. The sequence continues at coordinate 1,435,192 of OW443302.2, read as the reverse complement.
ATATACAACAATATAAGGCATGTCGTATACCGTTGTTTTTTGCTTATTAAATACCCTGGATTCGCTGGCACCTGCGACCGTGTGTTCTCGTGTAGGCTCTATGTGTGCCATACGAATTCCCCCTTTAAGAGTGGCGCCCTTGAACTTTAGCAAAAGGCAAGCGTTTGTGTTGAGATTATTATGTAAGAATAGGAAATATTTTCTTGGCATTTTCTTTGGTCAAATGCGGTCATAATACAAAACAAGGTTTTTCTTTAGACAGGGCTTAAACCATCGAGCCTTTTTTTTTTAAATAAGAACCTAAAACAAACAGTCCTTTTTTTCAAAACCGACAACTTACTCCGGTCCTAGGTTGCCAATTTTGTATTAAGAACTTTACTTAAATCGGCATAAAGTTTGCAATACAAAAACTGGCTCAAAGGTTTAGGATCGGGCTAAGAACTAAAGACTAAACTCGGGCTAAAGACGGAATGAATTAGTATTTTTTTGTCCTGATTATCATGTTTCAAAAAGGAACGAATTCTGTATTACTCTCCTTGGAATCACGCAAGACATAAATTGTTTTCATGTGTATTTGTGTATTATGTGTGTGTCTATCTGGATTTATTTTAATTTAATTTGTTTGTGTTTCATTTTTAATTAATTTTTATTTGATTATTTTATTATTTCTGCTTGACATTATGGATTGTAATCTGAAATAAATGAATTATTATTATAAACCATATTTGAAAACACGGTTTATTAAAAAAAATCGTATTATTACCATCCCATTTTTTCGATTTGCTTCCGAAGTTTTTCGTTTTTAGTGAATCAATGAACGTCTGCGTTCCTGTGTGTAAATGATAAATGATTTATTTCTGTAAGTAGGTTTTACAAACCTACCAATTTTTTTTTTAGGTGGTTTACAAACACTTTAGATGAGGTCGGCGTTTCCTATCTGACTACTCTGAGAAGAAAGGCCGAAACAAACTCAGAGGTCACAGTCTCTTTTAAAGTCCAGACAGAATCTTGATCAGATCATGTGAAGGCTATGTAGATCGGTGTCTGAAATGGTCTTTTGAGGAAAGAACCACACAGATCGAGTGGACCTGTCTAGTCAGTGCACGCAATTGTCAGCAATCGTGCAGCTCAACTCAGAACTCAACGATTGCTCAACCATTCGACGAACAATACCAAATAAAGGACATTTGGGTAGGCCGCATAAACTACTACCTAAAGGCACAACACTGATACACTGATTGATGCATTCCTACAGATTATTCCTGACTAACCGGTATCATAGTTTCGCAAATCTGTCGTCGAACCGCTAAGCTATTTATTTATAAAAATGTGGCTGTTATTCTAGTATATTGTGGTGTCTTACGATTTCCACGCGAACGCGGTCGCAGGGAGAAGCTAGTACATAAAATAAAGCGAAAGGAACTTCATTCCAATCGCGTGTCCCACGACACCTCTGGATTTGTTTTCATGTTTTAAAGATGTACAGTGCCTTTATTTTCCGTAAATCATAATGAACCTTAATGCATTGCTTTCATCTCATCCCTCAATCTTTATACACAAACAAAATACCTTTCGAAATCCAATACATCTCCATAAAAATTGTCGGCGTCACCTCTCTAAAGAGCTCGTCATCATGGCCGCCATAAATTAGAATTCATTATAACTACCCTCGCAAGCTCGGGGGGAGTAATTTACGCGTTCAGCCCTCGGAGCAGTAGCTTCCAGTAATGAGTTTTTATTCAGCAAAGTTCGCAAACATGGTTTACGGACGGGCACTTACGCCCTTTTTCGGCTGGTGAGTATCGCGGATAGTAGGTAAATTGTGTATTCCGTTTGGGGTATTTTAAGGCTAAATATGTATTTTACTAAACAGGCACGTATGCAGTTTTGCCATCAACGAGTGTAACCTACCTCTATGAGCAGTTGAAGGGGACATTGGCAACCTCCACAATTGGAAAATAAATTGATGACCGCAGTTCGTTGATAAATAGGTTGATATATATGTGTTATTAGCAGACAGGAGGACGTTGCAGCTGGTGATCCTTTTGACGTTATTGATAATATTGTGTTACTTACCTGCTAGGTTCTAACATTTTGTCATCCATTGCTTCTATTATTAAACAAAACCAACGCCAGAGCACAAAAAAAAAACAAAAAATATGAAAAAATAAATAAATTGTGACATGAATTTATACATCAGCAAGGGATCTTTGGTTCTACTTTCATATGCTCTTGGTTGAAACCACGCTACAGTCTCATTAAAATGTAATTAGATACCACTTTAACATACGCCGTAGTTTTTAACTTGAAACATAGCTAAAGAATAGTATGTAGGTACTTCAAAATGGCGGCTAGTGTTGTCATGAGAGGAAGGAGTAGAGTTATATGTATGAGAATAGTAGACCGAAGAGTACTATCAACATTATACACTGTGTTTGCCAGTGCGACAATCCGTTTGGTAGATGGTGTGTAAGTAACTTGAGAGTAGCCTGATAGAGTGGGGAAGTATAAGATTAAGTAACAAAAAAACACCAAAAAATATCTATACTTACGGACAAAATTATTATCAATTTCCTAGCAGTGTTTCATTTCCCAGTAATAGTTAGCTGATGACTGTTATTACGGAAAGGCAAATAGTTAAATGATAATAAATTATTTCTTTGAACCCACTTCAATGGAGTCGACCTTTCCTAACTGACTCTACCTGTGAAAAAAAGAACATATAAATATTAGTTAATATTAAGACGTTTCTACTAAGGTAACTCCAACTAATTGTTAATACCTTTTTTTTTGTTTCCGGGGTGGAAAGTCCTCATGGATGTCCGCCGCCCTGGGGCGGACGGCGGGGTCTGTCAGACTCTTACTGACTAAAAACCACCCCGGTGTTCCATCTCACACCTACGCCGGGGGTCGCGGGAACGTACGATCCTTCCTACGTCGTTCCTACTAAGGTAACTCCAACTAATTGTTAATACCTACTCCAAGGTTACAAGTTATAGGGGATAAGAAACACCTATGGAAGAAACATTTATGAGCAGGTAAGTACTATATTTGTTTAGCAGCTAAATAAATCAAGCTCGCATTGAACACTTATCACGAAATGCTGCCTATTACTTGATGACCACAAACAGTAGGGTTCCTGACGGGAGGATACAATACGAAGTCAGGATCGGATAGACCCTGAAAGCGTTCAGAATTCTAAACCTTACTACTACTACCTAATTGCCATATTTTATTAACACAGACATCCAAAAACCAGAAAAGATTTGTTAACTCTGTGGCAGAACCTCGAAAATACCATAAAGTATGCACAGCTTACCATAATGCTCCTGTCCATATACCAATTTATGTTAGATGTTTCTCGTTAATCCAAAATAAACTCTCACACAACTCCACTTCCAAAGAGCAAGTATCGTAATAGTTCGGGATGTGACGTCCGGCGGATCACTTACTATGTGCATACATTCCGATCCCGACCAGCGTATTCAACGCCATGGCTCGCTGCGGAATATCTTTGCACAGATACTGAAATGAAACGTACGGGACCAACGGTTTGTGAAGTGAAGTAGACGCTTCTTTTTGTTATAGCATTGAAGAGTAGGAGACTTTAACCAAATACGATGATGAAAAAAGTCCAGCGTTGTGTGAAGTTGCGGAACAGATACACCTGTGTACAATTATAAACGTTTTTTAACCGACTTAAAAAATAGGAAGAGGTTCTCAATTAGGCTGTTTTTTTTATGCTTGTTACCTCAGAACCGATCTGAAAAAGTCATCTTTTGTTTGTCTTCTTGCAGGCGTAGCATGACGCTTTCTATTTCTACGAAGAATGGACATAGCTTTTTCTATACAAAGTGACATTTCGTTTCTTCATTTTTGACATCGCACCGTAGATTAATTTTTTTTTTAATCTTTATTTATTTAGAGGCTTTTGGTTATCACACCGTAGAATCCTTCTACAATCTGTCATTTTGTCTTTCATTTCTAACGATCTTCGTCTAGGTCTTTTTATATGTAGACTATTTCGGAAGAAAGTTTTCTATCCTTACACTGTCAAAATCACACTGACAACTAACATTTGTCTAAGGTAGTGAAGACAGTGCTCAACACGGTCTATCAGGCGGAGTGTGTGGGCATAATACAGGCGGCTTATGCCATAGCAGCCAGAAGAGTTGCGGACACCCGAACCCGCATACTCTCTGACAGCGCCTTAGTCCTCCAATCCCTAGGGAAAAAATGCATTACTTCGAATCTAATACTAGAATGTCACAATGCGCTTGAACGGGTAACCGTATCAAACCGCAATACAGTGACGCTACAATGGATAAAAGGACACAGTGGATCGCTAGGTAACGACGCAGCCGATGAGCTGGCCAGGAGGGCATCCAGCACGTCGGTCTGTGGACCGCAACCTATCGTGCCCATCCGCTTCAACCAACTACGTAGGTGGCTACAGGAGTACACCCACACACAAGCAGAGAGCTGGTGGGCGTCGTCACCGGGCTGCAGGCAATCCAAGGAAGCCATGCCATCACTAGACGGCAAGCTAACCAGGCGGTTGCTACGCCTGGACAGGAAAGGCATGCGCCTGGTGACGGGGACCATCACGGGACACTGCTCGCTAAAAACACTTTCACACAATAGGCATAACGGACAGTCCTCTATGCAGGGCTTGCATGGAGACTGACGAAACTGTCGCGCATGTGCTCTTTGAGTGCACAAGCGTCGCCCAAATTAGGTCAAAAACCCTCGGGACACCCAGATCTTACACAGATGTTCTTAATAGACCAGGAGACCTAATCAGCTTCTGGAGGGAGGTGGGCTGGTTGGAATAACCACCGACGGCCGAAATGGCTCACGCACAATGGTCCACTGAAGGACTAAGTGCGGAAACCAAACCGATAACATAGAACATAAGTTCATAGTAGTGAAGACAATTTGATTTTGGAATCGCCAGTAGAAAATTTTCTACTCGACGACCACAAACTATAACCTGTTATCTACAAAATCATGATTTTACAAGGGAGCGTTTTCAACGCAAAGCTGTGATAATTAATAGAAGAACAAAGTGATCTTCTCCTATTTGACATCATTGTGTTAATAGGACATAAGTACCAAGGTACAAGTTAACCGGTCTGGCCCTACGCGCCGATGACGCCCTTAGGCCCTTAAGGCCCGCTGGCATTCCGAAAGTGTGACGTCATTCTGACCTTGTTTGACCTTGACCTTGACAATGTTGTTTGTATGCACTTGAGGCTCATAATGTAAACTGTTTTGATTTCGTGAATAAACAGACCATATTATCTATCTATCTATATCTATATCTATCTAGCCCGGCTGTCCAACATGTTGGACAGCCGGGCTAGACGGCCTGGGCGAAGTGACGTGCATGTGCGTCACCACGGGCCAGACCGACCGGGCCAATATTACTGTAAAATTTTTTGATCCAAAATACGGTACTCCGACACTTTGTGAAAAATTGTTGTAGTTGACGTGACTTAATTAGTAAAAATTGAGAATAAGCAGAAAAAAAAATCCTATGACAAAGAATTCTGAGTCGCATTATGTAAAAGAGTGTATTTCGTAAAAAGTGCAGTTAACTCTTTCTACTTTGCTGCCGTCGTACTATCTACACGGAACGTCATTTTTGTCTACTCTTCGTCTCTTCCGTCGACAACACGGTGCTTATGCTACGCCTGCTGATTTGTCCTATATAAATTTGGTAAAAAATTTAGTGATTTTTGAGCCAGCTTCATTAAAACATTTTTTTTTCCACTTAGTGTATACGACTTTGTTTGAGGTAAGTACCACAACTAAAAAGTGAAAAATAAAATCTTTTTCACAAAAAAAAACCACTGACCTAAAAACAAAACACTACAAAGTAAATAATAACTTTAATTTAATTTCGGAAAACGGTGGCAAACAACGAAACAACAAAAACCAAAGACACCGACTTCCGAAATTAAAGTTACCAACGTGTTTTTGGGACCATTTGGATCAGAAGGCTATGTATCTAGTGTTTTTTCCGCTTCATTTCCCCAGCATGAAGGGTGCTGCAGGCACTTAAACCGCTATATAGCGTTCAGTCAGAAAGCTCTTGGCTCTCTGAAATTCAGTGGAAAATACAATATCAATTAGATGTTTAGTTTTAATTCTGATTGCGACTATTTCTAAGACCTTACTTTAGCTAAAAGTTGAATCAAGACTAATCTCATTTTAAAAGTACTGTTTCGTACAACTTATATGTCTTTGTCTTTTCACATATAAATACGAAAACATAGACTAAAACTAATTTGGACGGTAACCACAAACTGAACATTTAACCCGGCGTTTAATTTGAGTTGACTACTGTCTAGCAAGACCCTCCAAGTTTAACTGTATTTTTAACTTAATTAAACTCAGTTACAACTAACAAAATTCACTTTGGTAATTCAATTTGGCTCACTGCATGATGCTAATGGCCGGGCCATCTACGAGGCAAACCAGTTTCGATACGAATTTAAACAAACGAAATTAAATTCATCTACTTACTTATAAAAAACCTTTTTGAGTGATATTTTTGTTTATTTACTTTTGAGCAAATTATTAAAAAACCATTTAGGATAAATCCTTCAATTTAATATTTTCATACACATTTTCTTTTCCATGCTCCACCAGCAACACATAAAGTGTAGCTAGTCAGATGAGCAGCCTCTTTATTTGCAGGTTTACACCAATGGTAACTAACCTTTGCTATGATTGTGACCCTGAAGATCTTAGCCTTTTTTTTTTTTAGGGTGAGAAATCATCGAATAACTTCTCCCGCCCTGGGCAGAGCGGAAAGACGTGTCCGACTCTTAATGACTAAAACCCACCCGTGTTCCTTCAGTTGCCTGTGCCAGGGGCCACGGTATCCCTCTCCGACTTTCCCGCAACCCTGGCAGGCATCGGCCCTAGCGGACCCCGTCATTGATGCTGACATCTCTTTGAGGCGCGCATGGAACACAACGCGCCATCGACCTGGGCCTGTTCCTTATCGAACGGCGAGCTGCCCATTGCTCGCCGCAAGCCCGCGCCTATGGTGGCCGGGAATCGGCTTGCGATTCCCGACGCCCAGGGCGTCTCCTGCGGTGGCTAGGTGCGTGAGGGTGCAAATTTTGCGTCTCCCTCACGCGTTCCGTCTCCTCTTTCGCGAACATTACTGGTTAGCAGAAGGAGGTAACGGCTTACCAAGCCCTCTCACTCCGTACCATGGCCTGGACCAAGGCCGGACGCGAGAGATCGCCACCGCCAATCGCCTCAACGAGGACACGGCAGTGCTCCGCCCAAGCCGGACAGAACTCCACAGTGTCCTCCGAGCGATCCACACAATGGTGACACCCGGGCGTTTCCTCCCGCCTTATCCGGAACAGGAACCTTCCGAAACAACTGTGTCCGGTGAGGACCTGCGTCAGGCGAAAGGTGAGGACGCCTTGGCGCCTCTCTAGCCACTCCTCAAAGCGGGACTTATCGCCGCAATTGTGGCGTGCCCAGCGCTGGGTGGCGACAGTCACACTCTCAATGCCGCCCTAAGATCCCGCCGGAGCTCTGTCCGCTGTGCCGTGATTTCTCGCAGCAGCGGAGTTACGCCTCGGCGTTTCGCCTCCTCGCGCCACTCCCATATGTGCGCGAGGACTTTTGCCTCCAGATCCCATGGCGGTAATCTGGCAAGGAGGCTCGCCGCCTCACCGGAGACCGTACGGTATCCCCAGACCAGCTGGGTGGCCATGACCCTTTGGGGCGCGTTCAACCGACGGGCTGACCGCCACCTCAAGGAACGCGCCTACACCGGTGCCCCGTAAAGGGCCAAGAACCGCACGACCTCCGCGTAGAGCCTCCGGCAGGAAGCGTTTGGCCCGCCTAGATTGGACAGGAGCCGCATCAAGGCAGCCTCGGCCCTTTCCAGTCAGGGAGCCAAACGTCGGAAATGCTCCACGAAGTTCCACCGGCTGTCGAGGACGAGTCCCAGGTACTTCATCGTCGACTCGACGCCGATGTGAAACCCTCCTACCGTTATTTGGTAAGCCGACGGTGGCGCGTTCCGAAGACCATGAAAACACATGGCCTCGGACTTGTGCAGGGCCACCTCGAGTCCCAATTGCCGGACCATCTCGACGATGGTCGCAACCCCGCGTATCGCTAGTTCGGCCACCGCCTGGTGCGACCTCCCCTGCGCCAGGACCAGCGTGTCGTCAGTGTAGCAAACCACGCTGACGCCGCTAGGGAGGTCCGAGCGCAGCACCCAGTCGTAGCCGATGTCCCACAGATGCGGCCCCAGGACCGATCCCTGTGGGACACCGCACGACATCTCTTGCCGGTGCCATTCTCCCTGGTGACCGGGGTAGATGACAGCCCTGTCCGTCAAATAGGCCTCGACCACACGACATAGGTAGGTCGGCATCCGGTGATACCGGAGTGCCTCCCTTTTTTTTTTTTTTTTTTTTTTCCGGGGTGGAAAATCCTCATGGATGTCCGCCGCCCTGGGGCGGGCGACGGGGCCTGTCAGACTCTTACTGACTAAAAACCACCCCGGTGTTCCATCTCACACCTACGCCGGGGGTCGCGGGAACATACGATCCTTCCACAACCCCCGACTGGTGCCGGCCCGCCACTGCGGGCCTCTTCGGGTCTGGGGGGGGAGTGAGGTGTTTGACTCCCCCCGCGACGTCTAAGAGGGGCGCGCGTGGAACACTACGCGCCGCCACCTCGGGTCCTGGTGTGTGGGGGGCGACGGACGTCCCTGAGTTCGTCGCCCCTGGACCCATTTAGGGGGGCTGGAAGAGGGCGTTGTCCGCCCTCCGCCGACGCCCGGTGCGCCTTCTGCGGGCCGGGTGAGAGGACGAGATCTCCCTCTCCCTTTCCGCAGCCTCCTTCTGCGAGACGACTGTCTCACAGAAGGAAACCACCGCGTCCCAGGACTCGTCGCTGCCGACCATCGACTCGACTACGGCCGGCAGCGACAAGTCACTGCCTACTTCTGAGATGAGGGCACGGCGCGGCTCCTCCCAAGCGGCACACTCTGCCAGCGTATGCCACGCCGTGTCCTCCCGGCAGTCGACGCAGTGGTGACACCGGGCGTCCGGCTCCCTGTTTATGCGACACAGGTACTTCCCGAAGCAACCATGCCCCGAGAGCACCTGCGTCACCCGAAACGACAGGGAGCCGTGCCTCCTCCCGAGCCAGCGCTCGAGCACCGGCCGGACCGCCTCGATGGTGACGAGGCCGGCGGTAGGGCGTGAAAGCCTGTCCCGCCATTCCGCCACCAGGACCTCGCGAAGCTGAGACCGACGCAGCTCTATGTGTCGCTGCATCGGTCCCTCGCCCCGCGCCCTCGCTTCCTCGCGCCACCGATACAACGACGCGAGTACTTTCGCCTCGAGGTCCCAGGGCGGGGATCCAGCCAGTACGCAAGCCGCCTCGTAGGAGATCGTGCTGTTATAGGACGCCACAGATTCGTCTTTTTAAAAAAAGAGACTTATTTAACTTAGGATAATATATTTCAGGATAATACAAGGACACGTGTAATTTAGGGATAATACAAGGATAATACGCGAGACCCTTGGGCAGAACCGTCTGCCATGAAGGTTGAGTGTCAACTGGCTACTGAAACATGACGTCTCTAGCCGATAAGTATATAGATAGTTGGCAGCGCCTGACAAGGCGCTGATCTAGCATTAACCCCTACAGTTTTAGGGTATAACACCTCCCCCTTTAAGAAATAACTTCGAGTTATTTTGAAGTTATGTAATTGTTTATAATATGTAAAATCAAAACAATCGGGTAATTTTAAACTCTAGTTCTAATAGCTGGAAGGGAGGTTTCCTCGTTATCGGAGTTACTGTTTTCTGTATTAATTTTACAAATTGATTCAGGTTTTGATGAGAAAGATACTTTAACTGGTGTTCTGCTGCCGGGTCGTATACATTTATAGACTTTAAAACATACATAAGATACTATAAGTACAGTAATCAACATAGTGATAATAGAGTAATGCATCCCATATTTTATAATGTGTGGTTGATTGTCAAGGACGTTATCTAGCTTACTTAATTGCTTTAGAAAGATATGCTTATTAGATTTCAGATCATCTAAGTCAGTATTTAGTAGTTTAATAGGGGATACATTATTGATTGATTGGTTTAATCTCATTACATTACAGCAAGTGTCGTTTAATAAGTTAAAGTCAGGAAAGGCAATAGGTGAAGATATATTTAATGCGCTATATTTTGGTATGAAAGTGGTACCCTTACAGTAACCTATGCAGTTTTTAGGGATTGTAAGTATTCCGGTACCTAAAACATTAATTTCTAGTAATTTTGAGTTTCGGCATTCTATTGAAACTCTATTAGACACTGACTGTATGTAAATCCATTTATTATTTTCTATGGGTTTCCACATATCTAAATTACCATAAATAAATTTAGTTTCACAATATTTTGGAGTTTCACTGATCACTTTTGACATATATTCACTTTCACAAATAGGTCTGATGTCTGACGCATACACGGTTGTTATGTCGCACACATATTTTCCTGCAGTGATAATTTTGCAACTTTCCAAATTGTTTAAAGTGCTGTACTGGCTTTTGTCTTTGGTCATTGCGATGTATTTAGAACTGGGTAAAATTAAACTAAAGGTATAAGGTTTACTTAAATTGTGTGGAGTAGGCAAAGCAATGTTATGAAATAATACATATTCTTTAATGGATACTAAAGGTATTTGTAACACAAAAAATATCTTATTGCTAGCATAATAACTAATTACTCTAGATACATTTAAGATTAAATGAATAGAACTTAAATCTAAATTAACAGGTAGTTCCAGGTCATTAGGTAAGTATTGATCGGCAAGCTCCCGAAATAATTGCTGTGACGTAATCATCGATGGGTGTAGAATATTTTGATTACTAAATAAGACGGCGTTTGTTATGTCTTCTAGTTGGAATGACATAGTTAGGATTGAAACTTCTAGATTATTAAGTATATGAACAATTTTTAATCGTAGCGATAACTCATTTGTTTTATTAGTTATATTTATTAAGTTGATCGAGAGTTTGTCGATAGCTTCGTTTAAGTTGATTTCATTAATTTTAATTTTATTAATGGAGTCATTAAATGATGAAATAGTCGATGTGGTTAATAGAATATTTTCCTTCATTAATGAAACCAACTTCTTCTCATTATTTTGAAGGACATTTATAGCATCATTAAACCTGAGACCATCGTTTTCATCCAGATTACCAAATATTTGTTTAATCAAAGTTCCTAGTCCTCCTACCCAGGCACGTTTCGACCGTTTTTCTAACAAATGTGAAATAGATAAAAACTCTTTGTACATGTCACTGTAGCGGGCATTTAAGGGTTCTATTATGTTAATACAACTATTTTCTATCAGACCAATTCTTTCACATAGACGTCTAGTAGTATTAAGAGCGGAGTTTATGTTTTCAATATGCGGGCCGATGTGTGAAATATCTAGGGGCATCAAGACGTTCAGTTGTCCACTGCTAATTTTCAGTGTGCCGAGGTAATCGAAATAGAGGCCAGGACTTGATTTTATCTGCTGGGCATAGTAGTCCTGCTGGCTTCGAGCCTGACTCGGAGTTCTGCAAATTAACAGCTACGTTAAACGAATATATGAGTACTTATATATTACTATACCTACTTTGTGTATTAATACTTAAGTTTAGACTTATAACTATTTAAGACACTACAGGTTACTTCCAACATCAGCTGGCTTTACCTCGTCAAAATGATGGGTGACATGACGCCGATTAATAAGCAGGGTAAGTGTATTATTACTATTAACTTTTACTATTTTATAAGGACCTTTCCAGAGAGGGGAGAGAGCTTTACGTAATCTCAAATGATTTTTGAGATACACAAATTCACCGACTTTATAACTAACTGAGCGAGTACGGTTGTCGTAATAAGACTTCGAAGATTCTTTGGATTTCCTCATGAAGTCTAATGCTTTTTCACGTGAATATTTCAGTCGGCTCTGTAGCATACGGACATACTCGGGGTAAGTAGCTCCTGGGCATTCATCATAAATAGAATTAGGTATGAATGGTTTACTACCGAACATTAGTTCATAAGGTGTAAAGTGAGTTGTGGAATGAACGGCAGTATTATAAGCGAGCATGGCTGTGTATACGTAACGAGGCCAATTTGATTGTTCTTCGTTAATATAGGACTTGAGATATTCTTTAAGAGTTGAATGGCTTCGTTCCAGGGCGCCTTGGGTTTGCGGGTGATAGGGTGAAGACCACAGATTTTTTATTTTAAGGAATTCACATGTTTTCTTAAAGAGATCTGATGTGAAATTGGTGCCCTGGTCGGTAAGAATCATTTTGGGGATGCCAAATATAGATATATAGTGGAGCAGACATTCACTTGTTTCTTCTGCTGTAGTACTACGAATAGGATATGCGGAAGAGAACTTAGTAAGGTCATCCTGGATAGTTAATATAAATTTTAATTTTGCAGGACCTGCTTCGGGGAGCGGACCTACGATGTCCAGAGCAATTCGTTGACACGGTTCAGTCGAAGTGCTGGTAATTTGCATCGGCGCGCGATTGATTTTCCTAAGTGCTTTATTTTCTTGACACGACTTACATTGTTTTACGTATGATTCTATGTCACTACGCATACCTTTCCAATAATACGTTTGTTTTATTCTGTTGTACATACGTGATGAGCCTAAGTGACCTGCTATGGGGATGTCATGATTGTCATGCAAGATCTTTTTAATTTCGATTGGAGTAGGATATACAATGTTGTTATGGTATACATTGACCTTGATTTGTGTGCCATGGAAAAGGTAAGTAAGGATATTATAAACTTTAACGAATGAATGCTTTTCAAACGGATTTTTCAAATCAGATATGCCAATTTCATTAACATTTCCAAATATTATTAATTCATTTCTTATTCTTTTCAGGGTTTCGAAGATTTCCGGATACGAGGCTTCGTCGAAGTGATGGACTTTGGTAAACAACAGGTAATATATTTTATTATTAATTTCTATTTTCAAAGACGAGAAAAGTTCTTTCTCGGAATTATGTATTCTAGTGCAAATTTCGAGGTCAGTCAATATATCTTGGATATACGGATTAGATTCGTCTAAATCAATAGATGTGGGAACTAGAATTACTTTTGCAGGACATTTTAAAAGACTTTCGTTATGTTCTACGATTTCTGTATTAAATAATTTATCTTTGTTAGCCATAGATTTCAGGAATGTAGGATAATCATCAACAGGGGCATTTGGACTTGCACTTGTTGACGGTCTGGGACTAAGAGCAAGTTGGGGATCGGAAGCCGTTGATTCGTTCAATGGAGGGTCAGGTAATATGATTACTTCATTCTCGATTTCTTCTCTGAGGGTGTCTGGGACATTAGAAGGTAAGTTTATATCAGGTAACGGCAAGAGGTCTTCGGTCGGATCGAGAAGATTCGGAGAAGTTTGGATATCTGCGTCAGGATTGAACGAAGGTGGGTCTATTAGTAAATCCATTAAGTCCCTATCTAACTCTTGGGTGGATTCTTCTTCACCAAGAGGGTAAGAAGACACAGGACCCGTTTGTTGGACAGGATTTACTGGGAAACGAGATAGAGCGTCAGCGTTAGCGTTAATCTTTCCCTTTTTATATTGAATATCGTATTCGAATTCCTCTAACTTTAAACGCCAACGGACAAGTCTAGATCCAGGGTCTTTACAGTTAAAGAGCCATTGTAATGGTTTATGGTCTGTAAGGATTTTAAATCGATGTCCATAAAGATACGGTCTGAATGTTTTGGTGCCGAAGATAATGGCGAGGCATTCTTTTTCCGTGACGCTATAATTGTTTTCTGCTTTATTAAGCGTGCGGGATGCATATGCAATAGGACGGTCTTGTCCTACTGGTCCCTGGGATAAGATAGCGGATATCGCGTAATTTGAGGCGTCGCAGGTTAGAAGGAAAGGTTGCGTGAAGTCTGGATATGCAAGGATTGGGGCGGAAATGAGCTTGGACTTTAAGGATTCAAAAGCAAGTTGATGCTCATTCTGCCATTCGAAGGTAACGTCCTTTTTAAGCAAGGAAGTTAATGGTTTAGCCAACTTGGCAAAGTCGGGTATAAACCTTCTATAATAGGATATTAAACCTAGGAAAGATTTTATGTCTTTCGGTGATTGAGGGACTGGATACTCTGTCACCACACGAATTTTTTCGGGATTTGGTTGGACACCGTTTTCGTTAATGATATGCCCCAAGTAAGCGACTTCTTTGCGAAGAAATTCGCATTTCTCTGGTTGTAACTTTAAATTGAATTTACGTAGTCTGTCAAATACGGCTTTTAGGTTATCAACGTGTGAATTTAGGTCGTATGAGTGGATCACGATGTCATCTAAGTAGACAAAGCATCTTGTACCTTGTAGGCCAGTAAGGCAATTATTCATTAATTTTTGAAATGTGGATGGTGCATTTTTTAATCCGAACGGCATACGCGTAAATTGGAAATGACCTTGTGGTACGGAAAATGCAGTTTTGGGTGCATCATTAGGAGATATAAGTATTTGATGGAAGCCGGATGTGAGATCTAATGTCGTGAAATATTTACTTTTTCCTAATTGATCAAGGATCTCGGATATTTGCGGTATAGGATATGTTTCACCGATAGTGATGTCGTTCAATTTCCTATAATCAATTACTACTCTCCATTTTCTTTGTCCTTGAGAGTCTGCCTTTTTGGGAACTATCCAAATCGGCGAGCTCCAGGGTGAGGATGACGGCTCTATAATATTTTGACTCAGCATTTTACTCATTTGAGTCTCGACTTCCTTTTTATGACATTCCGGAAAACGGTATGACTTTGTATGAATAGGGATATCGCTACTTGTTTTGATTTGATGCTTAAGGGCTGTAGTGTGAGTTAACTGATCATCTGGTAGATAAAAAATATCAGAATATTGAGAACAAAGTTCTGTGAGGGCTTTAGACTCTTCTCGATTTAGATGATCAGTTCGTAGTGAATTTAAAACTTGAATTGTTCTATTGGATGTTTCATGAGTATTCATGCTGACCTGAAGGGCAGCATGTAAGGGCTTGATTGCTAATTTTAAATTGGGATCAATTTTTATGAATGACCCTGAGGTATTGGCTATCGTTAAATTAACACGATGGTTATCCTTGACCTTTACGATACAATTAGATATTAGGACACATTTTGATAAGTGTTGATCCATAATGATACCTTCTTTCAGATCGGTATCCTGTACTGAGCATTCAATAACAGTTTCAGTACGTGGCGGAATAATATAGAATGGATCGTGGAAGTATAATTTTACTTCGGATTCTCCCATTTTAAGGGTATCGGTTGTATAATCGATTTTACAGCGGAAAGAGGTCAGGAAATCTGATCCTATGATACCATCATAGGGCAAACTTATGTCTTTAATGACATGAAACTGAAAGGCCGTGACTTTATTATCATTTAATTTTAACTTTAATTGGAAATGACCTTCGGTTGGGGTAGGCTCGTCACCGCGGTCAATGCCCTTAAGTTTGATTGGTTCTTTCACCAGTCGTTGATTTTCTTTGATACAGGGTAGCTTTAATAGGCATATGACGGAGCCTGAATCGACTAATAAGGATAAAGGAGTATCTGAAACTGATGAGTATAAAAGTACATGTGGTAAGTACCTCTTGGATGTGTCTAGGTTTATTTCGTATATCTTAGTACTGATCTCGTTGGATACTGGCGAGACTACTGGATTTTTAGTTCCGTGACTATCGATTCGGGGCTGATTACCCTCTCGTTTGACCCCTGATGAATCTAGGTTAAGGTCGTCGGTTCGGGGCTGGTTACCCTGTCGGTTGACCTTCTTAGTATGAGGATAAGGATTAGAACTGTCAGTTTGGGGCTGGTTACCCTGTTGGTTAGTTCTGGGTGAGTATAGGATAAGGCCGTCAGTTTGGGGCTGGTTACCCTGTCGGTTGACCTTCCTTGGATGAGAATAAGGATTAGGACTGTCAGTTTGGGGCTGGTTACCCTGTCGGTTAGTCCTAGTTAATATTGGTTTTTGTTGTTGGGTGCCGACAGTTATGCTTCGTCCCGTGCGGCACCTTCGCGAGACTCCATTTCGTTTAAATCATTGGAGCCATGGACATAGGGTGAATAGAAATCATCTGTGGGTTCCTCATCGGATGTTTCGCGAATATGGGTGATTTTATTATTATTATTCCGATTATTATTATTCGGTTTGAATTGAAATTTGTTATTATAGAATTCGCGTTTTTTACAGTCTTTTATCTCATGACCAGCAGTTTTACAATACCGGCAAAACAATGCATCGGTTTTATTTGGATTTGGCGTAGTGGACTGTGTGTAAGAGTTTGGCCTTGAAGGCCCTGGTTTCGGTTTGTTATTATTCACAAACTTTTGTTCGACCTGTGGACGCTTATACATTCTTTGTTGAATACGTTCTTCTGAAATCGCAAGGTTAATGGCTTCATTTAATGTTTTGGGAGATCTACACCTCACAATGTTTGATATACGGGGATGTAACCCCATAGTAAAATGATGGAGGGCTAAGTCCTCCATGGCTGCAGTACGACCGGGTAGTTCCTTTGCTTTAGTATTAGATAAGGATATTTCAGTTAACAGTTGTGAGAGGCAGGTCTCCACGCGAAGCGAGAATTGGCTAACACTATCCTGCGGGCTTTGCTTGCTCTCCTGGAGATCGGTGAGTAAGTGGGCATAATGTTTTCGCTCACTAAATTGAGCTTTTAAAAAGTCTTTGAGTTGTTCCCATGATGTGAACTCTTTTATGGAGCAGGCAATTTCCGCTTTTCCACCCAACTGACTGAGAATGTATTTAAAAAGAATTGGTCTTTGTGCCTCTGATGCAAGGTCATATGCATTATTACAGTTTATTATAAATGAGTTGACAGTTTCCCGGCTGCCGTCAAATGATTTGACGAACTTAAACAAAGTGTTTAGATCTAATTCGACCATTGTGCTACGTGCAATAGTAGCCCTTGTGACCCTGGGACTAGGAGGTCTAGTAGGTGCTTTCTCTGTATCACTTTGGGATTGTTCTGAAATTGGGATATCAAGTTTTAACGTGTTTCCTTCTGATTTAGGAACTGTTGGCATAATTATGTTGTTTAAACGTAAATGAAAGAAAACGGGTCACGGATAGCATAAGATAATTACAGTATATTAATTACGTTAATAAGTCACAAGTAATTAGCCTTGGATAGAATATTAAATAGTATCTCAGCTTCGATAAAGCAATGACCAAAGACTCACAGTACTAGCAGTGCGTGGGCGACGGATGTTATGGCGAACAGGAACATTCCGCTGCGATAAGCCGCGTCGCTACGGCCGGAGTCTGAGTCGTCGGGATCTTGAGTAAGTATAACGGGTCAATTATTTGGTATTGACCTCGGCTTTGGATGTGTGATTTGGATGACAGGAACAACGGCTACGCGCCGCGATGACAGGAACGACAGCTACGCACCGCGATGACAGGACTAACGGTTACGCACCGCGACGCTCAGGATAGCTGACCTGATGATATAGTCCACGTCCACTACACGTGAAAATCAGCTGGCACACTTTTACACAGATATCGACTGGTACACTTTAAAACACTTGGATATCAGCTGGTACACTGGCGAGTTTTTAGGACACTGGGGATTTTCGTATCCCACCGCTGCCACCATTTGTTATAGGACGCCACAGATTCGTCTTTTTAAAAAAAGAGACTTATTTAACTTAGGATAATATATTTCAGGATAATACAAGGACACGTGTAATTTAGGGATAATACAAGGATAATACGCGAGACCCTTGGGCAGAACCGTCTGCCATGAAGGTTGAGTGTCAACTGGCTACTGAAACATGACGTCTCTAGCCGATAAGTATATAGATAGTTGGCAGCGCCTGACAAGGCGCTGATCTAGCATTAACCCCTACAGTTTTAGGGTATAACAGTGCGATACCCCCTGATGACTCTGACGGCCATCGCCCTCTGCGGCTTTGGCAAAACAGCGATGCTGCCGGCCCTCAGGTCAGAGGCCCACACCGGGGCCCCATACAGGGCCATGGATCGCACACCGGAGTGCCTCCCTGATGCAAGTCCAGGGCAGGGTATTGAAGGCATTGGCGATGTCTAGAGACACCGCCAAGACGACCCCACCCCGGGCCACAGCATCCCCCGTCGTGGGCGCCCGCACGCGCATTATGGCGTCCACCGTAGGAAGATCTTAGCCTAACGACTAGAATCATTAGCCTAGAGCACACCATATTTAATGCAACCGCTCATATTACTACCCCGTATGTTTCCGCCATCCTAAGACAGGATACAGAATTAATTCTTGTTTATGTTTTCTGGCAGCGCGTGGCAATGCCCCGTGTCCGGCCATTACCAGGTCTTGCAGAATGGCTGCCATATTGGATTACTATTGGCATTAGATCTACACAGTACATGGTTACGTGGACCGCGTAAATATTTAGTGTTGATAAGAGATTGTGTAGTACCATATTATCTACACCTGCAAACTGTTGTAAATATTTATTTAGGCAAATTAACACACAAAGACCTTCATAGTACATATCATTTACAAATACAATAGCGTTGCATGCATCTAAATTAAAGGTAAGCACAGCATTTTATTAAGATCTCACTATACAATAATAATTAATTTAATAATATATAAATATAATATGAGACAACATCCACACAAGGCCTTCAGGTCCCGAAGTAGGTAGAGCCTGTACTACGGTAACCTGATGACTGATATACATACTTATATACATATAAACACCCAGACACAGGTTAAACAGACATGTTCATGCACACAAATGTTTGACTTGTCCGGGGATCGAACCCGGGACTACTGCTACTGCTAAAGATGGATAACAATGTAAATAGGATTAATAATAGGGGTTAAAGTATGAAATTGCCGTTTTATTGTATTAGGTACTTCGAATTGACATAGAACCTTCATGGTTTGAGATTTTTGAGTGAAACTTTTTTCACATGGTACCTATGAAGTTCTTCTTTTAAAAAATGTGCAACATTCGATTATCGACTTTCAGTTGTTTGTTTATTCAGCTAAGACAAGAAAGATGGATACTTCAAAATTCGAGTTATTTTTGAATACGAGTTCCGACGCGGAACTAACGCGGCAGAAACAGCTCGCAATATCAATGTTGCGTCTGGAGAGGGGACTGCTAATGAACGCACCGTACGATTTTGATTTAAACGCTTTCGCTTTTTCACGAAAGCGTTTGAACGAACCACGTGGAAGAAGAAGTGAGTGAAAGAGATGGTGGAAGCCGATCCGAGCCAAAAAAACCCAGGAATTAGCGGCATGGTTTAACGTTACCTTACCAACAATATTGACTCATTTGCGTCAAATCAATAAAATAAAAAAATATGAGAAATGGGTGCTTCATGATTTGACTGATCTGCAGAAAGAAACGCGAGTTGAAACTTGTGTTGCCTTGTTGAATCGATACAGAAATGAAGGAATATTGGATCGAATTGTGACATGTGATGAAAAATGGATTCTTTACGATAACCGTAATCGAAAAATGCAATGGCTGACCCCAGGTCAAACGCCGCAACATTGTCCTAAAGCAAATGTAATACCAATAAAAAGGTAATGGTAACTGTTTGGTGGTCTCAGCATGGTGTTATTCACTATAACTTTCTCCGATCTGGTCAAGCAATAACGGCAGATGTCTACTGAGCCAAACTCCGAACAATGATAGCAAAATTAGCAGTGAAACAGCCCCGACTTAATCTTAATGAATCGATCTTCACCATTATTGCTCCATGATAACGCGAGACCTCATACAGCACGAGAAACCGTTTTAACTCTACAGGAGCTGCAATTAGAAACCATTTGTCACCCTCCGTATTCGCCCGACCTTGCTCCAACGGACTACCATTTTTTTCTTGATTTGGACAATTTTCTACGTGATAAAAAGTTTTCTTCTCAGGAGGCAGTACAAAATGCTTTCACACAGTTTGTCGAATCTAGATCACGAGAGTTCTATCGCAAAGGCATAAATGACCTTCCTATTAGATGGCATGGTAATTATTTTGATTAAATAAATAATTATGTTAAATTAAAAATTAAACTAAATTCAATTTTTCAGTACAAATCGGCAATTTCATACTTTATACCCCAATAATCTGTTATACTTAAACTAACTGGAATTTAATTAAATGAGATTGAATTAAATAACAAACTAAAAACATAATATAAAAAACACAAAATAAAATAATAATATTGAGCAAAGATTACATAATATTAAGCACAGCTCTTTTAAACTTAGTGATGCTGCCTGAAAATATGTCTAAGTCACAATCGTGAAAAATGTCGTTACACCTTCTAAGAATATAGGAAAAGGGGGCATTACTACCGAACTTGGTTTAAAAAAAATTTTTGATCTAAACACCCATCTTAGTTTTCATGACATACCTTAAGCACAGTTTATGTATTTCTTAGTAAAAGTTATCTCTTCCAGTGGTTACCTCTTTTCCTGCTGCTGCGCAAGAGACGTTAACTATTTTTTTTCTACTTCGATTCTAGTTTACGCAACTTAAAGCCAATCTTTTGGCAAACAAACAGCTTGTCAGGTTCCAATTTTATTACAATAGAATAAAATTAAATACTCCAAGAGAGAGACACGTGAGAGTCCACTTTTGACGATTGATAACGAATAATAGAGAAGTATGGAAGAAGACGAGTACGTGTTACGCCGACCTTAAATAAGTCTCCACTATTGATTTATAAATTAATGACGAGATCTAGTCTCCACTGTTCATTTATAACTGAATGAAGAGATCTAGTATTCACTATTGATTCATAAATGAATGACGAGATCTAGTCTCCACTATTGATTTATAAATTAATGACGAGATCCAGTCTCCACCATTGATTTATAAATTAATGACGAGATCTAGTCTCCACTATTGATTTATAAATGAATGACGAGATCTAGTCTCCACTTTTAAGTTATAACTGAATGAAGAGATCTAGTATCCACTATTGATTCATAAATGAATGACGAGATCTAGTCTCCGCTATTGATTTATAAATGTACAGCTGGTTCTTGTGACTTATAGGTAATATGAGTCCCCCATAGTATAATGCTTAGAGAAATGTGAGATTGCAGCCTCAACAAAGCAAAATCCAGTTTAACTGACATACCTAGGTGAATAGTTTCGGATGATAGCTACTGAATCCAGTGTTTTCAATTCGAGAAATATTGAGGGGCTTTCAATTTGGCCGTGCTCGGCTGCCGAGCCATCAATTTAAAATTGGACGCCGAAAAGAAGCCATATACTCCTCCAATTTGGTGAATGATTTGATTTGATGGTTCATTTCTAGGTATTATTTTTTTACACAAAAAGACACCGTGTACTCAAATGAGTAGATATAATTTTCATTCCTTTTCGACAACAGCTTTATCTTAAAAGTTTATTTAGGTAAACTCAGCCTCAAACTCACGTGGTACGTAGGTGTCAAGGAGTCAAGCACCTTACATGAACCTTGTAAGAGCGCAGCAATTTACAAAGTATTGAAATTAAAATGGCTTTAAAAGCGATGGTCCAAAAAAAACCCAGAGTCGATTCAGACAAATTAGTTATTATTTAGATTATTGGTTTAGGTTAAGACTAATTATACGAAGTACAATATCAGTGTACCTAAAATTCAGCCGCTTTATTATCAGCAAAGCTTGCAAAATCAGAATTCTTGGACAAAAACTCCTACAAGGAAACTATTTCCCGACGCCAATCATAAAAAGCCTTAACAAAATCTTTAATACATGACATATCCGTGGCATCGAGTGGCCACGACACGCATGACCTCTGCTTTACAGCCTCATTTCTTGCTCCGACGTCCGTCAAATAGCCGGGCAATCAATCGATTGCTCGGAGCAAATAGTCGCTGCTACAATTTATAGCTATCAGGAAAACAAAGTTAGTAACAAACACAGCTCGCTGATGAATTTGTATGCCGCCTGCGAGTTAGCGGTGAGGTGGGCTTGCAAGGAATAAGCGAGAGCGGTGTTTGGGAGTTTCTGACTCACTTGAACCTCACCATGCCCATATATCTAGGTTATCTTAAATCATCAACGCATCTAATTATATCTCATTATCATCCCGTTATATCATAACATAACATCACGCTTGTATTAGCGGAAGGGTGAGGCTCAGGTGTACCTATAGTACATCCATACTTCGCCAGTTATGACGCCATGGGGTGAGCCTCGTCCGTGATCAACATATTTTTCATTTGTTTCAATATTATTATCTCGCCATAAAGTGACTAGATCCAATATCCGTTAGAAAAGTTTCAGTAGAGAGTTCTGCAATTGCCATTTCAACCAATCATATTTCTTGTCGAAGCTGCACATTTTGAAACATTGAATGCATCACCAATAAAGACTCATGCACAGTAGCATAATGTCTACCTGTACCATCTCAGCATACAATTTCCCGCAGTGCACCCATCCCTTGTCCCCCATGCTAGAGACCTGGAGACGTGAGCCGCCAATAAATGCGGCCACTCTGTTAAATGGCCCACCCCAAGGCCAAGCCTCGGGCCAATCGGACTAATCAAACTTTTTTCAAGTAAAACTTTAAAGACTTAACTACGAAACGATACCTTCTACTTCTAACATACATACATACATTCCAAATCGAACAATAGCTACTTCACTACGAGACGATACCTTCTACTTCGAACACATTCAGCTACTTCACTACGAGACGATACCTTCTACTTCGAACACATTCAGCTACTTCACTGCGAGACGATACCTTCTACTTCGAACACATTCTGCTACTTCACTACGAGACGATACTTACTACTTCTAACATACTTGGCTACTTCACTACGAGACGATACCTACTACTTCTAACATACTTGGCTACTTCACTACGAGACGATACCTACCACTTCTAACATACTTGGCTACTTCACTACGAGACGATACCTACTACTTCTAACATACTTGGTTACTTCACTACGAGACGATACCTACTACTTCTAACATACTTGGCTACTTCACTACGAGACGATACCTACTACTTCTAACATACTTGGCTACTTCACTACGAGACGATACCTACTACTTCTAACATACTTGGTTACTTCACTACGAGACGATACCTACTACTTCTAACATACTTGGCTACTTCACTACGAGACGATACCTACTACTTCTAACATACTTGGCTACTTCACTACGAGACGATACCTACTACTTCTAACATACTTGGCTACTTCACTACGAGACGATACCTACCACTTCTAACATACTTGGCTACTTCACTAGGAGACGATACCTACTACTCCTAACATACTTAGCTACTTCACTAAGAGACGTTACCTACTGCTTCTAACATACTTGGCTAGTTCACTACGAGTGATACCTACTACTTCTAACATAGTTGGCTACTTCACTACGAGACAATACCTACCACTTCTAACATACTTGGCTACTTCACTACGAGACGATACCTACTACTTCTAACATACCTGGCTACTTTCTTCTCAGAGTAGTCAGATAGGAAACGCCGACCCCATCTAGTTTAAAAAAAAAATATGATTGACGTGTAAAAGTGTTTGTTCAAACCTACTTACAGAAATAAAATCATTTATAATTTATCATTTATTATCATTTACTTCACTACGAGACGATACCTACTACTTCTAACATACTTGGCTACTTCACTACGAGACGATACCTACTACTTCTAACATACTTGGCTACTTCACTACGAGACGATACCTACTACTTCTAACATACTTGGTTACTTCACTACGAGACGATACCTACTACTTCTAACATACTTGGCTACTTCACTACGAGACGATACCTACTACTTCTAACATACTTGGCTACTTCACTACGAGACGATACCTACTACTTCTAACATACTTGGCTACTTCACTACGAGACGATACCTACTACTTCTAACATACTTGGCTACTTCACTAGGAGACGATACCTACTACTTCTAACATACTTGGCTACTTCACTACGAGACGATACTTACTACTTCTAACATACTTGGCTACTTCACTAGGAGACGATACCTACTACTCCTAACATACTTAGCTACTTCACTAAGAGACGTTAGCTACTGCTTCTAACATACTTGGCTAGTTCACTACGAGTGATACCTACTACTTCTAACATAGTTGGCTACTTCACTACGAGACAATACCTACCACTTCTAACATACTTGGCTACTTCACTACGAGACGATACCTACTACTTCTAACATACCTGGCTACTTTCTTCTCAGAGTAGTCAGATAGGAAACGCCGACACCATCTAGTTTAAAAAAAAAATATGATTGACGTGTAAAAGTGTTTGTTCAAACCTACTTACAGAAATAAAATCATTTATAATTTATCATTTATTATCATTTACTTCACTACGAGACGATACCTACTACTTCTAACATACTTGGCTACTTCACTACGAGACGATACCTACTACTTCTAACATACTTGGTTACTTCACTACGAGACGATACCTACTACTTCTAACATACTTGGCTACTTCACTACGAGACGATACCTACTACTTCTAACATACTTGGCTACTTCACTACGAGACGATACCTACTACTTCTAACATACTTGGCTACTTCACTACGAGACGATACCTACCACTTCTAACATACTTGGCTACTTCACTAGGAGACGATACCTACTACTTCTAACATACTTGGCTACTTCACTACGAGACGATACTTACTACTTCTAACATACTTGGCTACTTCACTAGGAGACGATACCTACTACTCCTAACATACTTAGCTACTTCACTAAGAGACGTTACCTACTGCTTCTAACATACTTGGCTAGTTCACTACGAGTGATACCTACTACTTCTAACATAGTTGGCTACTTCACTACGAGACAATACCTACCACTTCTAACATACTTGGCTACTTCACTACGAGACGATACCTACTACTTCTAACATACCTGGCTACTTTCTTCTCAGAGTAGTCAGATAGGAAACGCCGACCCCATCTAGTTTAAAAAAAAAATATGATTGACGTGTAAAAGTGTTTGTTCAAACCTACTTACAGAAATAAAATCATTTATAATTTATCATTTATTATCATTTACTTCACTACGAGACGATACCTACTACTTCTAACATACTTGGCTACTTCACTACGAGACGATACCTACCACTTCTAACATACTTGGCTACTTCACTACGAGACGATACCTACTACTTCTAACATACTTGGCTACTTCACTACGAGACGATACCTTCTACTTCTAACATACTTGGCTACTTCACTACGAGACGATACCTTCTACTTCTAACATACTTGGCTACTTCACTACGAGACGATACCTTCTACTTCTAACATACTTGGCTACTTCACTACGAGACGATACCTTCTACTTCTAACATACTTGGCTACTTCACTACGAGACGATACCTTCTACTTCTAACATACTTGGCTACTTCACTACGAGACGATACCTTCTACTTCTAACATACTTGGCTACTTCACTACGAGACGATACCTTCTACTTCTAACATACTTGGCTACTTCACTACGAGACGATACCTTCTACTTCTAACATACTTGGCTACTTCACTACGAGACGATACCTTCTACTTCTAACATACTTGGCTACTTCACTACGAGACGATACCTTCTACTTCTAACATACTTGGCTACTTCACTACGAGACGATACCTTCTACTTCTAACATACTTGGCTACTTCACTACGAGACGATACCTACCACTTCTAACATACTTGGCTACTTCACTACGAGACGATACTTACTACTTCTAACATACTTGGCTACTTCACTACGAGACGATACCTACTACTCCTAACATACTTAGCTACTTCACTAAGAGACGTTACCTACTGCTTCTAACATACTTGGCTACTTCACTACGAGACGATACCTACTACTCCTAACATACTTAGCTACTTCACTACGAGACGTTACCTTCTACTTCTAACATACTTAGCTACTTCACTACGAGACGATACCTTCTACTTCTAACATACTTAGCTACTTTTACTTCTCTGTTAGGTATTCCAATTTCGTAGCAGAATTTGCAAATGGAGTTTAGTTGAGGTGAGGTGGGAGAAATTCAATAAAGTGCAGTTTTGCGTTACAGATAACAAGAATAGGTTTAGAATTAATTGCTGCCTCCCCACAGTCGAAGACCCTGACTATCCTCTGCCTCCAGTCACTCCAGACGAAGTGCACGATATTATCAAGGCTCTTGAACCCCGCAAAGCCCCCGGCTCAGATGGAATAACCAATCGGGTGTTCCAACTTTTCCTTGCCCACCTAATAATGCTAATGACTACCATCTTCAATGGTGCCTTGAGCAATAAGCCCGGCAAGCCCAAGTCCGAGTCCACGAGTTACCGTCCCATCAGCCTACTCAATGTTTTCGGTAAAATCTATGAGAGGCTTATTTATATGCGTCTCAGAAATTATGCCGAAACAAAGGGCCTAATCCCCAACGTTTAGTTTTCGAACCCAACACTCCTGTACAACAGGACCATCGTATCATCGAACACATAAACGTTGGTTTCCAACGTGGTTCGAAGACGGGTGCTGTATTCTTCGACATAGCGAAAGCGTTCGACAAAGTCTCGCACAACGGCTTATAATATAAGCTCTACAAACTCGGTGTGCCAGACCGTCTCGTGCTCATCCTTCGGGACTTTCTGTCGAACCGCACCTTCCGTTGTCGCATCGAAGGAGCGGCGATCCTCCCTCCATCCCATACGTGCAGGAGACTCATGTTCACATTGTTCACCAGCGATATCCCAAAGAGTAAAAAGGCTAAGTTGGCTCTGTTCGCAGACGACTCGGCCATTTACTACACTGGCTGTGGCCAAGATCCGATAGCTTGCACTCTCCAAACTGCAGTCGACAAGCTCGGCGCGTGGAGGATCTAAGTCAATCCCGACAAAAGTCAAGCGGTTTTCATCACGAAACCGCGACTCAGCCCACCCTCCCACGACCGATCACCATGTCTGGCAAGCCGATCCCTTGGGAGAAGCGAGCCAAATACCTAGGTGTGATCCTCGATGAGCATCTGTCTTGCGCAGAGCACATAAAACAGGCCCGCTTGCGCGCCGCTTTCGCTTTCGGTAGACACCACTCCGTTCTGAATGCACATAGCAAACTGTCTCTCAGGTGTAAATTGCGCATTTACACATCGTGCATTCGACCAATTACAGTCTTCGCACACGCAAAGCCCCACCACATCTATAGAATGCAGACCCTCCAAAACAGTTTCCTCCGTAGGGCAACAGGGTCCCCTTGGTTCCTCCACCTTAACCTCAAACATCCCCACTATCCATCAATTCATGAAACGCAATTCCAAGTATTTCTTCGATACCACCGCCAAGCATCCCAACCCTCAGGTGGTCAGGGCCGCCTGTTATGTCCCCGCCAAAATTAGTCAAGCCCGTCGTCCAAGGCATGTCCATTCCCCACCAACCCTAGCTGGATGAAGTGCCAGCCCGCGCCGTAGCTGAGCTTGTAGTTTTAAATTCCCCCTGTAATAATAATTATCCAATATTGATCCAGCAGCCTGTTCGATCTTGCTGTCCTCCCCCCAGCGACGCCCTAAGCCGAGTTTCGTACTGCACAGGGAGCGTCCTTAGCATGCACTTGCTTAGTAATGTAAGAAATTCGCCCCTGACTGGAGGCTTTGAGTCCACCTTTGAGTATACACCTTGATGACACGGCGGCGCGCGGCGTTTAGAAGTAAACTTCTACAAAACCCTCCATTTTTGTACCGACTACAAAAAGGAGGAGGTTCTCAATCCGTCTGTATGTTTATTACGCGATATCTCCGGCAATTGAGAATCGATTTCGAAAATTATTTTTTAATGGATAGTGTATGCCTCAGGGGTGGTCCCATATAATATACGAATTTGTGTTGGGTAGATACCACAACCATAAATGAAAACTAAATACTTTTTTACAAAATAACAAACTAACTGACTTCCAAAACAAACACTACACACTGAAAAATAACTGTAACTTCAAAAAACTAAACCAAAGACACCGACTTCTGAATTTAAAGTTTTTATTTACTTTATATTGTTTCGGTGTTGTTTTGTTTGTATTGTACTTTACTTTGTATTGTTTTGTTTTCGGTTGCTTTTTTGTGCAAAAAAGTTTTATCAGTCGTACATGCTTTTGCTAAAACCAATCAGCCAATGAAGCGCTGAGTAACCAGCATCTGATTGTGTATTCAATACGGAATAAAGCTTCGCTCGTTTGGACCACCTCATAGTTTGCGTTCAATCGAAACATGTTTTTCCATTCAGTAATACAAACATCATATGTTTGATGACACAGGGAAATCATTTCCCTGTGTCGTACCTACCGTTTGCCAAAGCGCACCCGATAAAACGAAATATTTGAACATTCTATTTTTTCACGAAAGGTAATGTGAATGATATTTTTATTGCCTTAACTTATTGCGTTACTCAGCATATAAGGTACATGTACCAACTTATTTGAGTAGCTAAACACAACATTCAAAATACGTATAAAGATTATAATAAATAAATTATCGAGAATTGCCCAAGGAAAATAAATATTTAGGTAGACTTTAATAAAGATAAAAATCCAGTGATTCCAGGGAAAGTAAAACAAGATATAAGTGTTTTACCTACAACTATCTGGAATGATAAATACCCACCCTTCCCATTATATGAGGCACATCCCGAAAGGAAAATGATTCCTGGAACTTGGTGGCAGACCTACTTAGCCTATGAGCGATAAAGGTATCGTAAATGTAAGTAGGTAGGCATAGTCCTACCAGCAGGAACTGCAGATTAAATAGCTTTTATAATTTAGCGCTACAGCTGAGCATGAGGTCCTGGGTTCGATTCCCAGGTCGGGCAAAGTGTTATTGGGTTTTAACATCAGGCATTTCTCAGCAGCAGCGCGGAGTCTAGATTTGTGTCCGGTGGACGGCAATAGACTCGCCCTCTGTTACATGGGAATGACACATAACTGCAGAAATATGGGCTTACTAGATATAGATGTACCTCTGTGTAACCCTTTAGGGAATACAGGCGTGGTGATGTTATGTAATTAATGTTATTATAATTAATAATATTATAATGAATGTTATTATAATTTAAGCACTGCAACGATGCAATAAAAGTTTTAAATAAAACGAGGTCAGATATAAAAGTGTGAATAAAATCACTTTGAGAGATTGCGCCCGCGCCATAAAAATATTATTTTAGAGAGAGAACGCTGTCTGCATGCCACAATCACAATAAAAGCTTTGGCTTAAAATGTAACGAATTTTTAATAGGTAATAATAAGGTAGCTTGAAATATCCACGTAAGTAAAATTTTATGCGAAAGCAGGTGCTTTCATATTTTCCTACATTACACCAAATTAATTTAAACTGCGATATTTTCAGTTCAATTTATTTGTATATCTGAATGTTGTTTTTTTATAAACAGACAGATTTCCGACGAAATCAATACAGCTCGTGGCTGTAATCAGTCTATCTATAATCATTGTGTTATCTCCTTCACAGCCTTTATAATCGAAGTCATTATCAAAGCATACAATTTCACACCCACGGGACATGTGGACATGGGATCTATAAATAATTATTGAACATGAGGTTCTATGTACATAAAATAATTATATATTATAATAATAACTAAATTCGTAAAATATTGATATTATAATAAAATACTTGCAATTAAACCCCGCAATAGTCTATATTAATGTCTATACCAACTTATATTATAATATATAAATACCTAGAAGATTTACCTTTATGAGTAATAATAACGTAATGTGCAATATTTTTTTTTTGTATTAGAATTAAACACTCAGTGCTCTTCCTCCTCTCTCCCATAATTATTCTATGCTGTGCCCGACAGGGTCCAAAATTGTGTCGTTATTACAACCTACCAGCTAATGTAAACTTAAATAAATGTACATTTTGGAACGCAATAAAGAAATTGAGTACCTATTGAGTATCGGGTATTAAATTATTATCAACGTGGCAAAGCTGGAACACTTGTTTTTTTCCTGTCCTCGTTTAACCACTCCCCTTTACGACATACTCCCTTCTGATGTCCCCCGCCCAATTAATATTCCTTTCCTATTATCTTTAGCCCATACCCCTGCAGTTAAAATCCTTTATAAATTCATTAGCATTAATAAAATCCAGTTATAGTAGATGTTTCTATTTATTTATATTATACCTACTGAATGTTCTAACATTTATTTTGTGACGTCTTACATGTATTAACCAAAAATGTTTTGTCCCTTTTTAGCATGGGGATCCATGGATGCCAACGCTACAAACACTGATCAATAGTTGTGTAACAGTTTACGATCATTACTTTCTCATACATACCTTGACATTGGCAAAATCATCGAACGTTACCGATGGAGCCAGAACCATAAAAATAGAATAGAATAGAACGTGGCAAAGAGGGTGACAATAAATCATGATTTGTATTTTTGTTTCAAATCCACTACAGAAATAGGTATATTTCTGTGTATTTAGAGGGTTCTTTCTTTAAAGAAGTTATTTATTTTGTTGTACAAAGTAATTATTATTATTATTCTTCCGTTTATTTGTTTTATTTCATATAAAAACATTTAAAAATATAAAAATAGTAGTCCGCCGGTAGGAGCAGAGTCCAAGCTACCGGTAGTTAGGGCTCGTATTATTCTTTATTATTATTACATAAGAAATGGATACAAATTGTGTGAAGTCCCTGACACTCGTGCTCGGTGGTAACCTAAGTTGGCTCGAACCGCGATACCTAGGATACCTATTACGTTCAGAGTAAACTACAGACGTGACATGAATTTAAACCGTCTAATTCTATCAAGAAAATTCTTCATTTTGTACATTTTACACGATTTCTTCCAACAATTTATTTATTTATCTTATGTTCTGCTTACAGACGACTTTATTACAGTTTTTATTTATTAGACTGCTCCCTGCAATGTCTGTGTGGTTTCTGTTTGATTTAAGGCTCCCGCAGACAGGCACGACGCGACGCGCGACGGTACGACGTGATTCTGGTAGAACAATTTCCATAAAGTATTCATAGAAATTGTTTTGCTAGAGTCGCGTCGTGTTGCCGCGTCGCGCGACGGTCGTTTTTACGCGGACGCGACCATCGTGTGGTAACAAACAATCGTTTGCATTTCACATGTCATTCATTTTTTGTTTTCATTTGTTTGTTTTTCTCATGTGTTCAGGCTATTTAATAAAAATAAAAGCATAAAAGATGTCAGCCCCGTGCAGCTACGGCTACACACATTTGAGGAAAGTCCCGAAGCTATAAATAACAGTTAGAACTTACTAATAGAGAGCCCATAAACCAAAGGCAGGGTAGGGTGTATCGGCGTGTGCTGAAGAGAAAATAACCAGATAAAATATGATGCAGCCTGGAGTAAGATCATAACGGACGATTGAGCGGCCGCTTTGAACCCAGGGTCGGACTCAGGGCTGCCAAACGCTTGCAGTATCGGTGGAAAATGCCAATGTGGGAATTATGCGAGCTGTGTGACCTAAAGATATGCTAAAGCTATAAATCAAACTGTATCTGTCCACTGTTAGTTGGAAATCATCTACGCAGAAAATTGTTATAAATCGTATCTTAATTTGGGGTCAACTAAATACCTAATTTCAAACGTCTTCCCTGATATTTTTAACAGACACAGAGATACAAATGCTCCGAAATTCGGTTTATGTATATTCGGTTACCCTGGCTAGCAGTTTTATTCAACAGAAATGGCGGTGGCGTTACTTACCTACCTAACCGGCCACAGTACTTTTTTTTGTTATGTCGACAACTTGGCCCGAGCAACTTTTGTTTTTCTAGAACCTTTTAGTCGAAAGAAGAGCCTACAATTTAGCACATGTTAAGATCCATAGACATACATTAAGATTAACTGCTCGCCTGTTCCAGGACGAAGTGGTAACTGATACGATAGATCGAACTACACACGAGGAAGTTTGTTTGTTTTAGCGGCGTCTACCGGCCTTAGGGAACCGGGAATGATATCGCACACAATACATACATAGTTTGACAGTATATACGTTATAATTATGATTAATGACAGAGCTCTAACTAAAATTATGTGTTTCGTTATAACTTACTTTCAGTCTCGCTGCGAGGCAAACCTAACAATATATAGAATAGTTAATTCTATGGATACAGATTCGAGTACATCTACCAGAGGAATCAGGCATCTCTACTGACACAAAACGCTAGCAAAAGTAAACTTTCTCCAAAACAAGCTCCACCAGTGCCTCTCAAACTACGAGTATCTACTTAAAAATACACACCTTTCCACCGGAAAACACCTTTCCATAGTCCTTGAACGTACTGATACGATTAAATATCTCGGAATAACCATAGACAACAACTTAACGTACAAAGCCCACATTTATGTCCCCGTCCCGCCTTAAACTACATTCATCTAGTCCATATTCAATGTCAATAAAAATATATAATAAATTACCTGAAGACATAAAACAACAAAATAAAACCAGTATACATATTTTTAAATAAACCAAAGCCTTACTTAATTTAAAAAAGCTATTACACAGTACAAGAATATCTGATCTAACAGATAAATTCAATAATAATAATACATAACTATGAATAATAGATATTTATTATAATAAGTAAAATAACAAAATAAATATAAAACAATACCTACCTAATACATATACTACATTAATAACAATAGAAATAAAAAATTAAGCGAATAAATAAATAAGCAATATTAAATATAATTAAACAAATGAATAGATATACCTGCATACAAAATATTAATAGAATATAGAATGAATGGAAATATAAATACATAGGTAATATAGGATATAAAATAATTCTAACTTAAGAACAAAGAAAATTAATAAAGCGCTCTTCCTCTCTCTACTTCTTTAACAATTTGCTGTGCCCGACAGGGTCCATAATTGTTTCTATTATTTTTCTTTTATCTACCACCTGTAATTGTACATTATGGATTGCAATTAACGATTTGAGATTATGCCATTTCCTCCAGAATACGAAAACTAATACACGCCTTGAAAAAACTCCGCGACTGTACCCCAATTAAACTCAAAACTCAAACTCAAACTCAAAGCATTTATTTCAAACAAACCAATTACAGGCACTTTTGAATTGTCAAGGGGTCGGTCAGTCAGAAAGATGAAGCTAGTTGCCCATTCCAAAGCGTAGTAGGTACCTATGGAGAAGAACGGGCAAGAAACTCCATGGACACTCTTTTAAATCAAAATATTGTTACATACAATAGAGTGTTTACATCATTCATGTTGTA
The DNA here is from genome assembly GCA_937001585.2 of Brachylomia viminalis. Classification (NCBI taxonomy): domain Eukaryota; kingdom Metazoa; phylum Arthropoda; class Insecta; order Lepidoptera; family Noctuidae; genus Brachylomia; species Brachylomia viminalis. Next base: position 1,401,772 of record OW443302.2, on the reverse strand, counting down.
ATTATACATGTGAGAACGATGTAGAAAGACGTGCACGTTAAAAGCGTCCGTAATAAAAAGATAAAAACAATTATGGAATTAAAATAAGCCGTGGCAGCTAAGAAATGACCAGTGCCTACTGACGGCGCCCGTTCACGAACATGACGTATGGATCAGCACCATTCAGCTCAACCATTTTGAAGGGAACTCAATGATCCAATACACACGCCACCACCAGCGACACATTTGAGTGGGCATGACATACTCTCAGCCGCCAGGGCACATTCAAGTCAATGAAAGACGAACCCAGTAAGCTTTATAGTGGGTACATAGTGCTCACACATGTGCTATGCAATTATACAATACTAAGAGATTGAATTTATACAATGCAAAGATAGGTTGTACAATCTTCATCAGCTCCAACACTATTTTCGAATGCTAATTAATTAGTTTACGCGCCCTTGTGGAGCAGGACCAGCCCTGAGCCAAGCATTTTTGTCAGCGATATAATCCCCCAACTTATAATATGCTTGGCTGTATAGTGTGCGTTTTATACAAGATTTAAATTTCGTTTCATTCAGTTGGAGTATGTGGAGAGGTATTTTATTGTAACATTTTAAACAGTACCCCATGAAGGATGAGTCTACTTTAGCCAGTCTGAAACCTGGTTGAACTAATTGGTCCCTATTTCTAGTCCTATAATTGTGTCTTTCACCTCTTTTACTGAAAAGATTTAAATTTTTCCTTACGTACATGATGTTTTCATAAATATATTGACAAGGTACCGTCATGATGTCAATGTCTTTAAACAGTTCCCTTAGAGAATCGCGCCTGCGGAGGCTGTATATTGCTCTGATAGCTCTTTTCTGCAGAATAAAAATAGACTCAATATCGGCAGCCCGTCCCCATAATAAAATACCGTAAGACATGATACTATGAAAATAGCTGAAATAGACTAGCCTCGCGGTATCTACATTAGTAAATTGACGGATTTTTCTTAGAGCATATGCTGCTGAACTTAGCCGTCCTGCAAGAGATGTTAAATGAGGACCCCATTGCAGCCTTGAGTCTAGCGTTATTCCCAGGAAAACAGTTTCATCGACAAATTCTAGTTTCTCGTTATTCAATACTATGTCACAATCACTACTTTTAACATTCGGTAAAGCAAATCTTATGCATTTCGTTTTTTTCCCATTTAATACTAAATAATTAGCAGTGAACCAATTATGTACCTGCAGTAGGGCATTATTTACGTCGCCTAGATTTGATGCACGTCTATTTATTTATTTATTTATTTATTGACACACCAACGACTTATTCACTAAAACATTACATTATAAATCATCATAATCATTTATCTTAAAGATTAAAGAAGTATCGTCAGCAAATAATACCATTTGTGGTTGGTTTTTAAATAAATGGGGTAGATCATTAATATATACTAAAAAGAGGAAGGGACCTAATATCGATCCTTGTGGAACACCCATTTGTACTTTTAAATGAAGTGAATTGATACCATTTATTTGCACTTTTTGTTGTCTATCATTTAAATAAGAATGTACTAAACTAAGCGCGAGTTTACCTAGTCCGTAATGCTCAAGTTTTAAGAGCAAGGTTTCGTGATCAACGCAGTCAAATGCCTTGGAGAGGTCACAAAAGATCCCTATGGCATCTTGGGCCTCCTCCCACGCTGTAAATATGTGTTTTAATAAAGTGACACCGGCGTCAGTCGTACAACGTCCTTTGGTGAAACCATATTGCTGATCGTGTAAGATTTTGTTGGTTTTAAAATGATTAAGCATTTGATTGAGCATTACTCAACTCAAAATTATTGTTCAACTGATAAACCAACTATGTCATTCCGTTGCTTAGATTTTAAACAATTTTTAATTAAGATTAGAGAACCTCCACGCAGCATAGATTTACGGTTAAAACAACTGCCTACACTGTAGTTCTCATAATTAATTAGCATTTGATATTTTATTCATTTGATATTAATATTTTGCGAATGGTCTACTTCGCACTTTGCCAGTTAATCATATAGTACTGTATTTCTATTGCTATTACCCTATCTCCTAAGATACAGGCCAGACCTAGTTTAAGGGATAGAGTTTAAAATTATGTCCAACATTAAACATTGATGAATTATATTATATACAATGACATAGGTATTTACTTTGTACAGTATTATATTATTTTAATTATTGTGAATGTGAGGACTATGTGGGTCACAGCTTTATTGTTTATTTTTTTTGCTCATATAGTTTTAATCGTGATCGTGCAGTTTGAGTAATTTATGCGGCCTACCCAAATGTCTTTTCTTTGGTATTGTATGTCGAATCGTTGAGCTCCTTAATTAAGCTCTGAGTCCACTCAATCTGTGTGTTTTTTCCTCAAAAGACAATTTCAGACACTAATCTACATAGTTTTCACATGATCTGACCAAGATTATGTCTGGACTTTTAAAGAGACTGTGACCTCTCAGTTTGTTTCGGCCTTTCTTTTCAGAGTAGTCAGATAGGAAACGCCGACCTCATCTAGCTTTAAAAAAATGATTGACGTGTAAAAGTGACTCTTACACGCAACAATAGAAAAAGGCCTGACTATAGCGACATAATAAACAAGCGTGTCTTCGTGGTACCCATACCAAATGCTAAATCCGAACTAACTAGACGCTGTACCCATTTCTCCCCTCAACTCAACTCAAAGCATTTATTTAAAATAAACCAATTACAGGCACTTTTAGATTGTCAAGGGGTCGGTCAATCAGAAAGATGAAGCTAGTTGCCCATTCCAAAGCGTAGTAGGTACCAAAGCGTAGGTACCGTCCCAACACTTACAATAAAGTTGGCAAAATCTGTGACCTAAAGGACTGCTCAACCACGACCTGCAACAAAACCCTGCTCGTTTAAACTTATCATACGACGATACCGAATCCTTGATTTAGCACACTATTACATACACAGTAGGACCCACAAACACACACACCACAGCACAGGCCCAACGATAACCATTGCTATTTTATTTTGTGTTTAGAATCGCGCGAATATTTTATTTTACTTTATTATTACTCTTATGTTTTGTTTATATACTTCGTAACTGAGTAACTGTAATGTAACCTTTATAGCTTTGTAAAATTCGCACTTTAGAGCCACAAGATACTGTAAACGACGCTTCGTTTGTGGCCCACCAAATATGTCAAAGTCAAAGCATTTATTTCAAATAGGCACATAAAAGGCACTTTTGAACGTCAACATTTACATTTAAATAGAATTGATTCTAGTTGCCCCTTCGAAAAGGTAGTTTCGTATGGAGAAGAATGGGCAATAAACTCCACCGTTACTCTTATAAAATGTGTTACAATATTTTGTATACATTAATTATATAATTTTTATTATAGGCTATAATAAAAATTACCCTACCACAATAGGTAAAAAGAATTGAATAAACGTAGCAATGATAAATAAGTTAATTAAGTGATAGATACATGGTGTTCACATATTTACAAACATTGTAAAAGTATACGATTTCCCAAATTATGTAAACAAGTAATATGTCAGTGTGTGAGTTAAAGTAATCACAGAATGTAAATCAATGTCATAAAAAATAATTAACTATACAGTTAAAGTAGCAACCAGTTTAATTTTGCCTAGACCGTAAATGGTCCTATGGAGCTGGACCAGCATGTTTCCAAGCATTCTTATCTTGGATATAATCCTCTACACACACACACACACATTGTCACATTGTATTGTTACTTTTTGATGAATAGAATACATAAGCTAGAATACTCTATATTATTTGTTCTTTGACATATTCTGGAACCGAAGGGGCCCGGAGTTTTGGAAGGCATACAAGGGGCCGAAACCAACTCGCAGACGCCAGTTAGACGCTTTTAATGAAATGAGGTACCAACCGATGATGTACGCAATATGCAAATGCACCCAAGGATAACCCCCGGTTGATGTACGACTATTGCAGGTTAAAGAAAAAAAAATGTGTTTGGATGGCTAAATTGGACTAGTTATTTAGAACTATGAAAAGTCTATAGCCCCAGCCAGATCAATGTTTTATTATACACGGAAAAAATGGCAGGGAGTGACTTGCACACTCGATAATGGACCCCTGGAAACTGTCGCTAGCACTTAGTGACGTAGTAACAAGGGGACAACATATCCTGAGGTGCTTGAGGAGTGGAGAAGTATTCCACCACTATCAGGACAATCCCAGAGTCCGGGAGATGGTCAAGACTTACCCCTCTTCCTACGAGCACGTTTGCTCTTGCGAATCTCCACTCAAGCCGGCCACTAAAGGCAAGAATGAGGTGGGAGCTCTGTTCCTCGTCAGTGTTCATCTCAGCCGGTCAATAAAGTCAAGCTAGAGATGAGGAACAAGACTTCTCCTGGGAGATAAGGTCCTTGGGGTAGCTACTGCCGAACAGCTCGCCACATACTGCCCTGTGGGTATCTGTATCTCTCTTGGTCTGGCTTCTCACCCTAGACCTGTTCCGTCAAAGTAAACTCTACCGGCACAGATCTAGAGTTCGGAGCGCGCAAACCCACCTACGACGTCAACGTAGAGATAGGGTGGGGTTATTTTTATTATGAGATAATTTATTACTAGCATATTATAGGCTCTATGGTAAAAATATTAACCAGTCAGCACAGTAGTGGGGCTGACTGCAACGTGTGCGCCGGACCACCACCACCACCACACGACCACCACCACCACCACAATTACTAACTTCAAACAAACGTGAGTTTGAGAAACAGTATGAAAAACCCACGTGGACTCTTCTGAGGAAGGCGGGTTTTTCAGTAGTTACATTCCTGAAAAACCTAACTGCCAGTACGTAACAACTGAAACTACGCGAACCACCGTTTCCTCGAGCAACAGAAGTCAGGGCAATTGACAATTTGGTTAATGGAACAGATATCTTCACAATAAAATGCAAAAAAAAAACTGAACATGACGACTCCCAAGTCCGCTCCTGTGCAGCTGGACTTGACATCTCGTAGAAAAAATGTCCCCCTCCCCTTGTACGCTTCCCCTTGTCCCCTTTCCCCGTATCCCGAGCTGAGTCCCGCCACCTACGTGTGACTCCATCCTGTGACGTCACAACGTGTTTTGGGTACAAAAGGGATGGACAAAGTTTACCTTACATAATGGGGTGCAGTGTCAAGTTTATTTTAGGGACTGATGGATCGAAAAGAAATGAAAATAAGATATAATAATATTGTTTGATACCTGGGTCATTATGATATCCTTGAGCTCCCATTATTTAGCATCCTTAGTGCACATTGGTCACTACCATGTGAGAAGTTTACTCGTGACTAAAACCATCTCATTTTCAAAATAGTTTTGTAAAGATATTTGTGCGCGGAAAATAAATACACCTTTTTGAATAAAATGTTTTATATAGTATTTTATTTATATTCGAACAAAAATATGAAAAGCCTGCAATAAAACAGCTAGCAATATGTTTCGCCCCGTCCACTGTCAGCTCACAGAGCGCTGTGGGGCCGATATGAATAAAAATAGATAACCCCGGGCCACACATCATTATAGACGTACAAAAATAGTTTGAAAAATCAAATACGTTACAATATGGCTACCTGCAAATAAATCATAACTATCTGCACAGAAATATTGTGAAACTTCGTTCTCAGTACCTACATGTAAATAGTGTAAATACCCAATGAATCAGATGTTGTCAGATAATCCTTTTAAAACAGAAGACAAACCAGCGGATAATGGAAATACCCGAATTACGCAGTTTATGCAGTATAACACCTGCATGCCTACATTATATACCTACCTACTTACTTGTTATTATTTTGTTTGCGTATTTATAAAGAAAATAATCTTAGGACTTTGTCTCGTTCAGTTTAGGCGATTCGCACACTGCACCGCATCATGCAGCGGGGTGCGGGAGTGCGTGTTCTTACGAGTACGTTGCTTGTAAGTATCTCCGTTTGTATAGAAAACACGCACAGTCCAACACACAGAAAATGCATCCACGCGCGTTCATTCAGACACGTTGACACGCCAAATGCAGCGTGATGCGTGGCAGTGTGATAATCGCCTTAATCGAGCTAATTTACCAAAATTGCAGTATTAGTATTCAGTATAATAATATGTAGTGCAAAATCATTACTCTTTTGATAAATTTTCCTTGTTTGTCACAAACATCGAATTGTTTAAATAAATAGCCGGCTAGTTATGAGCTATTACCACATTTTCCCAAATGTAGAGTATGTAGTGTGTACAAATAAAGCATATCATATACATATTAATACGAGTAACATGAGCAGGTTTTTATCAAGCAATCGTCCTTTCAAGGACGGAGCTCTTGAGTTAAAAATAAGAGGATTAACTAGTCAAAATTTCAAAGAAAATATCAAGATAATCATCATCAATAGTCATCCAAACTTTGAGGGGTCCACTTGACGTATTGGCATTATATTAGGATACCCTTTTGCCTTCCTATTGGCCTGAATGACCCACCTTCCGGGCACTTGGCTGTGGGAAACTGTGCCTACTGCCACAACGAATATAAACCGCTTATCGAAATGCAGAATGTGAAGGGTGGGCGTTTTGGGGGCTGTCTTATGTGATTTTGACGTTCAAAAAGTACTGATTCTCAGCCTAATTTGAATAAATGACTTTTGATTTTGATTTATGATACCTATAAAAAACAACAAACTTCGTCTAAGTAAATATTCGCTGATAAAGAATTTACAAAAACACCACTTTAGAGGGGGTAAACAGGGTGTTGAAGTTCCATGTGGACAAAGTGTCTGGCCTCGGCTTTATCTGATAGTAACAACAACTAGTTACTTTTAATCATGTGCTAGTTCTTGCTGAGACTTACATATTTATGATGCCGAAATCGAGTTTTTGCTGACTCTAATAAGATTAATCAACATATATAAATATTAATGTAGCTGGGGTGGTATCTACATCGCCACATGCGAGCTGCGCGTCATACTGACGTCATGAAAATCCTGCATCGCGCAAGCAGAGTTTACCGCGTGACTAGCATAATTATATAGAACGTCCCGACATCAATCGTTGGGCAGTTGCCCACCAGACACGACAGTCGCCTGGTCGAAGGACCCTCCCTTTTCTATGGAGGTATGAGTGAACTTTACACCCTGTTCCTCGTACTTCTATATAGCTATTAATTACTTGTTGAAATAAGTTCATCAGTGTTGCTAAGTCTGTACTGATGTATGTAATAAACCTTATATTTAGTTAATAACAAGCTGGCGCTAATTAGTTATTTTCGGCATCGAAACAACTTGCCCGGATCTGTCAGTAGGTAGATACATTAGCTACGCATGCCAACACAGGAGAACTCTATAATCTCATTTATTAAAGAGGTTCAGAATTAATTTTGACTAGTGGTTTCGGATTGGCAAGAGTCTGAAAGATGTAGAGTATTTTCTTATTAATAAAAATGGTTTAGCAACTTAGGTTGCCGATTATTGTTTTTCAACTGTCTTCAAGTAATGAACAAATACCAAACATAATCAGCGTTGAAAAAATAACATTTAAATCCGCGTCGTTCCATCTCCCCTACCAATTTGCTTAAACAAAGTAAAAATTCAAACAATCTGTGACATACAATGTCCCTTGCCGACTGAAATAATAGCATTATTTCTTTGCAAATCCCATAATTATGTACCTACAGCAGTAAATTATGTTTTGGCGAAATAGGTCGTCGATACAATGCGTGCGCGGCCGTTCATCTCCTTGTGCCGTTCAATGTCGGTGAATAGCACAATGAATAGCATTATCATTATTGTTACATCAAAGGAACCCTCGGCTTTTGTCGCAAGACTTACTTATGAAATTACTGAACCCAAATGGTTTAATCAGAAACGTTCAGAACGTTGATGAAATTAGCGATGCAGCGCTCGCAGACGGCGGTCGGCGGGTAGTCTCAAAGATAAAGCATTTCTTTAGATCACATCTTAGCTATGCGTCCTTATTCACCTAATTGGCCTGCAATGAAAAGTAAGCTTAAAAATATTTTAATGAGTAGATAGGTACCTCCTTAAAATTATAAGCATAGTTCGAGAGGTTATCATGAATAAAAAAAACCACACTATATTAATAGTGAGATGTAAAAACCACATTGCCATAAATTAATTAAAATAAAAACAGTTTGTGATTTCTCGCTGCGCCCGGCTCGCCGGCGCCGGGGCGAAGACCTCCTCTCTTAAAGAAAAGAAAAAAGGTCAGGCTCCCTCCTGATGTTTTCCTAATTCCTTCACTGGTTGAATACGTATTATGAAACTGAATAAGCCGCGTGTAGGCATACGTGTCTGACTTGGTAAGCAAATAACTCTAGGTATTACAATAATGCTAAAAGTAACAAAATCAATATTCATAAACAACCAAACTAAACTTATAAGTATCAACAATTGACGGGCAAGATTTACTCCAACATTTCATTTGTGTTTACTTTGAAACTTAAACATTTACAAGGGATGCTGCTAACTCGATTTAAATACGGGTTCGATGCCTGAATCGTCAGTGCCAAGATATATCTTACGATAACTCCGGGGGACGAGCGAGTCCATTACTATTAAAAGAGGGTTATCCATCATCCCTGCTACGTTGATTGCCCCCAGCGAATGTTCACTCGATACAAAATCGACTAACATCGGTCAAACGCGATTCGGTTAGACGCATTTCCCTATTCGTATCAATCACTTTTGTTGACCGGACTTTCAACGCGATGAGGATAAACTTGAGTAAATATAACACGCCAGAAGGATTTCGAATGTTTAAAACTACTAACGATTTGTACCTACAGTCCTTCTGTAATACATTATGTAGATACAAATCGTTTGTAATTTAAAATAGGCTAATCATGATGATTCTACAAAATCTAAATATATCTAGTAATTCGGACATTACCATTCTCCTATGACCATTACATACAGATAAACCTTACAGGTTTACCTGCAGTAATTTCAAAAGAACTTTTAAAATTACAACGCGGACAGTAGAAACAATAAAGTTATTAACGAAAGAATAAAAACTAATGAATAAAATGGAAGTCAACAGACAATCAGCAATTCTTTCTCAGCAGAACAAAATAAAATTCACAAGATAATATTAAGCCGCTGATACATACTAGGTATGTTCTTCTTTGACTTTGAGAGAAACTTGGGATGGATAAACCCTCCTTTATTTATATTAAACTTAGTTCCAAAGCAAAACAACATTGATAAAACAAAGGCTTTTGTAGCACACCATTGTTTGTTTCAAACATAGATAGAAGTAGAATGCTCTCTGGTATACCGAACTCCGAATGTAGCAAACGACGAAATATTGTCACGAATCCATTGATTTATTTATTTTAAACCTCCGTTTGAGAAAATCTCGTTATAGCGTGCACGTGTCGTCTTAGACAGACAAAGGGGGTGTGCAGAGATATTTGATACTCTGTGTTTGAGAGGGAGGACCGCCCGCCCGCGCCAAACGGATAAATCCTATTTGAGACGCGCCTTGTTGGTCGCGTCGATAGATTGTCTTGCTGACTGTACACATTCCTATGTGGTAAGGAATTTGAATTGTATGTGTTTGAAAGACTAGTTTGTAGTTAGTGTATCTATGAGACCAGAGTAAGCTCATACTGAACGCCTGACGCAGGTCCTCACCGGACACGGATGTTTCGGGAGGTTCCTGCAAATCATCAGGCGGGAGGAAACGCCCGGGTGTCACCACTGCGATGATCGCCCCGAGGACACGGTGGAGCATACGATGGGGGCCTGCCCTGCATGGGCGGAGCACCGCCGTGTCCTCGTAGAGGCGATCGGCAGCGGCGGCGACCTCTCACGCCCGGCCCTGGTTCAAGCCATGGTCCGGGGCGAGGGGGAGTGGGAGGCAGTCGCCTCCTTCTGCGAAGCAGTCATGCTAGCTAAGGAGGTGGCGGGACGGGAGAGGGAGAGAGTCTCCCGTCCAAGCCGCCGCGGTGGACGCTCCGGGCGTCGGGAGCCGCGTGACGACTCCCGGCCACCGTAGGCGCGGGCCTGCGGGCGGTGGTGAGTAATGGGTAGCTCACCGTCTGATCAGGACCAGGCCCGTGCTGGAAGGCGCGTACGTGTTCCACGCGCGCCTCAAAGAGATGTCAGCATCGAAGAGGGGGCCCACTAGGGCCCAAGCCTGCCGGGAAAGCGGGATCATCCAAAAGGGGTACCGCTGACCCGGAACATAAAGGGCCAAGGAAGGAACACGGGTGGGTTTTAGTCAGTAAGAGTCTGACACTCCCTTCCGCTCCACCCAGAGCGGGAGGGGTCATTTGATGATTTCCCATCCTCAAAAAAAAAAAAAAAAGCTCATACTGAAAAATTAATTTTGTCTGACCCGTTACCGCGAATCTTGATATTTTAACTACCTACCTACGCTAATAAATAAAGCGCTACGCTAGTTAATAAAGGTAAAAAAAGGTAAAGCATTCTTTCGTTTAGGTAGGTCCAACACAAACAGTGATGCAATAATTTGTAGAAAACAAGTCCTTATAAAGTACCTATTTTGTATTTAAGGTGTTGCTAGCAGAACCTGCCTTCCTAGTTATAGTATTTTCCTCATAAAAGAAAATGAACATCAAACAGCAAAAGCTTTTTTAATATTTTTCACGCTGCAACATTTTTATGGGCTTTCCCTAGATTAACAAGTTGCAGCACTGCACAAATCTTGTAAGCTACATCGTCCACATGTTTTATTTGTCGAGCTCTAAAAGGAAGTAAAATTACCACTTCGTTTTACGTCTCACTCTGACGATGACGTCGCTAGGTAGTAAACAATTTTATTCCTACCATTAAGACGCGTTGCGATAAAACTGTATGTAAAGAACATTTGCACAACATTCGTGAAAAACGCATTTCAGTTTTTACACAACATTAATTTGTTACGCAGTTACGCATGTTCACGATTTCAGGCATGAAAAACGGTTATCCGTAAAGAATGAAGTAGAGGAACAACCTCGGTGATGTGTGGTGACATTGACAAACTGCGTTAGGCCTCGCCTCGTTAAAATGGTAACCATTTTAAACACGCGTTCACGCCAGACATAGACGCACAAAATTGGATTAGCTCCATCAACCGGCTTAACGGAGTTTTAACGAAAAGTGAGGGTCGTCTGTCACTGAGTATCAGCTAGTTAAAGGTAGGGTCGTCTGTCTGTGAGTATCAGCTAGTCAAAGTTTGTAAAGTTTCGGTGTACGTAACGAAGGCCTATTAGGAATGTTTATGACAGGATCCCGTCAAAACTAAGTTCGTCTTTCCGTGTTTCTAGACCAAATATGGACTTAAGGTTGCACTAGTCGACGGTTCGAACCCGTTGGTGGGTGTGGCTAACACGTATACTATTTATTTATTATTCTATAATGGAATATACGATGATTTATAACGATAAGGAGCGTAAAATTTCACGAAGAGACCTTTGGGCGTATAGATATATATTATGAAAAAACTACTTGATGTATTTATTCAAAATAAAGTTACATATTTCAAATATTGAATACATTATCTATCCCTTTTTTTTGAAGGTGGGAAATCATCAAATAACTTCTCCGGCTCTGGGCGGAGCGGGAGGGCGTGCCAGACTCTTACTGACTAAAACCCACCCGTGCTCCTTCAGTTCTCTATGCCAGGAGCCACGGTAACCCTTTCGGACTTTCCCGCAACCCAGGCAGGACATTATTTTTCCTTACGGTAACAAGTTTGCCATTTTCATACTTCGGGAGTAATTTATTTACGCCGAAAGATCCGTTGAAATATGGAAGTTTCAACACCAATAACTTTAAAACTAGTCTTTTTTTTTAAATTCTGTGTCCGTACAGGGTAATAATCAAATATTTATTTATTTATTTAAGAGACAACATCCACGGTCTTCAGGTCCCGAACTAGGCAGAGCCTGTACTACGGTAACCTGATGACTGATATACATACTTATATACTCGTACATATACACACCCAGACACAGGTCAAACATACAATATGTTCATGCACACAAATGTTTGACTTGTCCGGGGATCGAACCCGGGACCAGCGGCTCAGAATGCAGGGTCGCTACCAACTGCGCCAACCAGTCAGCCAATATCAAGTAGAATAGGGTAAAAATCAAGTAGAATTAGTTTTTAATTTTGAATGTACACGGTCAAACAGTAGAGTTAACTCCATACGACGTTAGTATGGAAGAATGACTGACTAGTGTAACCTTAACGAACGCCTAACTTGTATTACGTCAAAGTCGCAAGCAAGGGGCTCGTATTCTAAGGGGCTCGTCTATTATTTATTACATCATGTTTCTCCACAAACAATCGCTGACGCGCGTGGTCAACGGACAAGATTCACATCGCTTACAAAACAACAACAAACCATTGAAAACAGATTACAATTCTACGAAGATATGCGTAACAGATCCCAAAAAAAAACCCCAGACGATCTGACACACTTGCAAAATATTTTTGTAAAAATACAAATTATTGATTCTTGAGAGATAAAGGAATGTCGTCACGGCCCCGAATGTTTCCGGACCCACCGGAAACTGGATTTTTCGATGTCGTATTGGACACGAGAAACATGAGCGAGTTGTAAAATCATTTCTAGGAAATCGGAATCTTTACCATCAGTGCTCGACTTGTAGTGGCATAAGAAGGATTAACTCAGCAGTTGGACAGGTATAGGCTGATTTCAACATTATGAACCAAAATCATTCAATTGGGTTTTTCCATCACGAATTTTTCAGCTGCAGCCCAGGGACTGGATCTTTGCCCGGTAGATGTCAATAGGCTCGCTACATGGGACATAAACATACCTGGCACGATATGGGTGTTGGTACTATTATATAGATACCTCTGCCTGAGCCTTCGAGGCTAACAGGGATCATGTTATGCTGTGTTATCTTGCAACTACTAGTTAAAATTATTTAAAACAAGCTGTGCGCCCGACGGGAATTCCCATCGGCAAAAATGACGAACTTCCATACAAATTTTAACTTTTCCGTACGATTTTTCAAATATTTTATTTCATACAAACCTTGTCCTGACAATTACAAATACAACAAAAAAAGAATTAGCCAATCAACGTGACTCCTTCAACTTTTAGAATCGCGATAAGTATCTCAGGAATGGTGATTCTTATAAAAAAAAGTACAATAACCATTTCTGTAGATAATTTTAAGATCTATAATTTTTTTCCGAGTTACTTTTTTGATAAAACTTGCCGTTTTTGAGAAAAACCCAAAAAACCTCAAATTTTTTTGACACGTGGGATCGATGGGGACTTTTGACACTTTATTGCTAATGGTGTAACCAAGGTCTCCACCAAAATTTAGCTCATGCGGAATTTTCGTTATTTGAAATGTCTTTTTGGACCGGACTAAAATAGGAAGTGATGCGCGGGCAATTTTTTTTTGGCAATTCATTTTTATTTTTATACACTCGCGGTCAAATAATACGGGTCGATGACGAAAATCCCTGTAACTTGCAAATGAATGGTGATACATGAATGAAACTAACTTTATATTACAGAGAATTTGAATATCGTATGAAATAAAACCTTAAATCATCTACAACGTAATTAAAAAACTTAAAATTTAAAAAACCTCGAACTTGGAAATAAATTTAATTCGCGGTTCTTTTACATTTGCTTGATTTATCAGTTTTTTTTTTCAATGTATCAAATCCTAATGATAAATGGCGGTCATTGTCGTCTTTCACTATCATTATTGAATTAATATTATTCATGTCGCTAACACCAGAAGAATGTATACGTACCGTCACTATTTTAGAAGCAGACAGAAGTCAGCAAAGTATAGCAAGAACAATACGCGTGTCACTTTCTACAGTGCAGCGAGTCGTCCAACGTTTCCAAGAAACTGGGCGGAAGACATTAAGAAGACCAGAAACTGGCAGACCGAGATGTACTACGGCGGACGGAGGATCGATTTATTGTTACGACCATGCTCCGAAATCGGCACCTCACGGCAGTCGAAGTAACAAATCAACTTCGGGAGACCCGTAGAGATGACGTAAGTGAGCGGACTGTAAGGCGACCGCTCCTGGCAACTAATCCGCCAATGGTCCAAAACTTGAAAGGGAACATCGGGTAGCAAGATTTCCTAACGCCCGCGAACACGCATAATGGCGAGACGAAGAATGGGCAAGAGTCATGTTTTCTGACGAATCCAGATTTATGCTGTATACACATGATGGGCGGCGAAGAGTCTACTGACGGCCCCCTGGCATTTTATTAAAGCTGGTTTTAAGGAAAAAGGGTCGTTCTGCGGTGGCTCTGTTATGCTTTGGGCTGAAATCTCTTCAGAGAGTCGCACGGAGTTAGTGCTGATAGAAAATGGTACGTTATCTAGTGCAAGATATGTGGAAGAACTTCCTAATGATCATGTTGACCTATATTTAATTAATATGACATGATGTGTGTTTATAACATTCAATTATTTTTTTTGTTGTCTTTTTTATGTAATTTTGACAATTAAACTAACAATGTTTCCAACATTTGATGTTTTTTTTATTAACTGGTAAATTATCTACAACATACAGTTTAATTCATATCGCTAGCTCTATTATTTTAAGAGTAATTTTAGGTTTTGGTACTGACCCGTATTCTTTGTCCACGAGTGTAGATTATTATTAAATTAAGAATATGTGCATTTTCCATACTTACTAACAATATGAAATATTCCATGTTTGGTTTTGATCGAGCCCGGGTGAAGTTTCGGAGAATGATCCAGTGTAACTAACCCTATTAATTGTAAAGGTGAAAACACACCACATACATTACAGGATACCTTTTTTTTTGTGGGTGGGAAGTCATCAAATAACTTCTCCCGCTCTGAGCGGAGCGGGAGAGCGTGTCAGACTCTTACTGACTAAACCCACCCGTGTTCCTTCAGCTACCTGTGCCAGGGGCCACGGCAATCCATTCGGACTTTCCTGCAACCCCGGCAGGCATTGGCCCTAGCGGACCCCGTCATTGTTGCTGACATCTCTTTGAGGCGCGCGTGGAACACAACGCGCCATCGACCCGGGCCTGGTCCTTATAGGACGGCGAGCTACCCATTGCTCGCCGTCCGCAAGCCCGCGCCTACGGTGGCCGAGAATCGCCCTGGGATTCCCGACGCCCAGGGCGTCTCCTGCGGCGGCTAGGGGCGTGAGGGCGCGAATTTTGCCTATTTTGAGGACGTCGCCGCCGTGGAGCCTCTCTAGCCACTCCTCAAAGAGGGGACTTATCGCCGCAATTGTGGCGTGCCCAATTACAGGATACCTACGTCATTAAAACCATCACAGGATAATAAGGCCGTCCTAATTAACATAGTTTTGCAGCTGACCGCAGACCGCAGTTACCTACGTTAGGTCACATCAGCACCTTGCACACGCCATAATTATTGTATTTTTGGGTTAAAACCAACAAAGGTCGCTAATTCGCTATCGGATTTTCCCTGTCAGATTAGATTTGGAAATTCCTACGAGTGCAAATGCAAATTTAGAAGTTAAGTAAGAGGTAAACCGCAGGTCAGTTGCTGCTCGGTAGGTATTTAATTGGCAGGTATAGATCCAAATACAATACTTCTCCCCCGTTATGAATAAGGTATAGGAGGAAGTTAAAAATTATTAAAAGTCAACCTCATTATTTATTAGTTTTAATTAAATTACACAGCAGCGTGACCGTGACCCAGAATTTCGTATGGTACAAAAACCTGTAAAGATCGCTGTTTAAGAATAAATAAATGTTTTATATCTAATTAATTCTAGATCTGAACCCCCATATTCCGTATAAGATTATACCTGCCTATATTCAGTTCTATGAAACAGGTGGAGCTTCTTGCCAAATAGGGGGCAAACGGTATTTTTCAATGACTTCCAAAACCCCAAGGTCCTCATGCTCCCAAAAGCCACATCAGGTTCAGCCAAAGCCTCACTGAGGTCATCCTTATGCCGTCATAGCTTTGTAGTGCAACGATTTTTCCACCTCCAAGAAACGGATGTGGTGTACAGTGACGTCTTGATTAAACAATGGTGCATTATATAAACGAAATAAACGCAACGTGTAATAATAAAAATATACACATTATCCTCCAATGACTCACAAAGAACAATAGATAGTTTGAATGCATGTTTGGGTTGTCTACGCCAACTTTTTTCCTGTAATTATGAAACTAAGAAATGTTTGTCTTTATATGGTCTGTTGCACGTAGGTACTCATAATATACGGGTCAGGAAGTTCATACTATTGGTTACTTCGAAGCTCCGAGTTTATCATTTGTGAGTTCAAGTTACAGCTATGTAAGCATAACGCAGCATGTAAGCGGGCGCGCCTTTATATTAGTATATATTATATTTTTCAATCTTTTAGTTCGTAGGCATATTGGCGTGTGCTAGCTGACATATGGCAAATAATTTAATATAATGTTTTGTGTTTCGTAGTGTTAATTACTTACTACTGTATAGAATCCAGTTCTTCTAACCGAACAGACAGCAGTGCTGCTGGGGAGTTTGTTGCGCCACTTCTTCTTCCCAGCTAAAGCACTAGGAAGTGGTGAAGGGCGGGCGTTTTGACGGACTGTCTCTCAGATCATATAATATGTTTATATGATCTGAGGACTGCTTAGAGCATTAAACCAACAATGCTCTAAGGAGGACTGTCTTATGCAATGATGTTATATAGAACCTCATTGGTCTTATGTAATTTTGACGTTCAAAAAGTGCAGATTCTCAGCCTAGTTTGAATAAATGACTTTAGATGTTGGTTTTAACCATTGACTTATCCTATCTCAATGGTTTTAACTGCGAGCAACTACTGGGCACAAGTAATAATTATGACACGACAAAAAGAAGAAGTTCGAACTCGTCATGAGCATGTTTTAGCACAGGTACCTAACCGATAAGGTTGTTACAGAATAAACTAAGATTTGCGTGTTACATCTGACATTCGTATCTTTCATGACAGTCCGGTATGCTATCAACTTTGCTGGCCACTTTTACTACGACCACAGAATATATAATAGCTACGACACGACCGTAGACAGTTTCTCTGTCTACGGCTACGACTATTAACTGTTATTGAATAGGTTGGTCCGGGTCCGGAAAAAATACCTAAAATGTATGATTCCAGGGAATTGTTATGTGTGTAGGTACTGTTAGGTATGGTGGACTACCGTGTACCTACCGTTAATAGTCTAAACGAGAGGGTATGAATGGTCATTTTATTTCCGCAGCATAAATACCAACATTAAGTCTTTTCGTTACACGTACTCAGACCATTTTATTGGTCTGAGTACACGTATTAGTTTTTTATTTAAGGGGACTACATGACCTAAAAGCAAGTTTTATAATGCCTAAAAATTTATGATCCACTGCAGTAAACAAAATCAGAAAAATACATGATATTCTTCAGGATATTATGCTAGTTAGATAGTGTGTTGAAAACATAATACAACTAATTTGGTACGATAGAAAAAAGTCACGAAGATACCTCTAAAAATTTCTTTTATTGATTAAAAACCATACTAATATACATGCAATCAATCAATTTTTTTTTCAGATTGTTCTTCAAACAATTTATTAACGTGATAGTGTTTTAATTTTTTTGTCCAATCAATAGATTTCTTTTGCAATAAATTTCCAGCTTTGTGTCATCGCGCTTCTCTTTCCTTTCTATGCAATCCGACGGTGACCGTGCTTTAGCTGTTGTCAGCTCCTTAACATAAAGTTTGTGTTCACGCATCATACGCGTGAACGAGCAGCGGCGGGGGACGCGGGAGGAGAGGTCTCAGCTGATCGGGTCGGCGGCCGCGCCGCGCACTCTCGCCTACAGATTCGGACAGCAACGCACGCCTAGTACCTACTAGTTTTAATTTATATTGTAACCGATTTCTGTACCAAATATAATCAATATTCAAGCGAAGTCACATTTTATTTAAATATATCCAACATTTGGCGACCGTGACAGGACGTCTGGCTGGGTACTCAAGGGAAGTAGGCCTGTATTCCTATCCACTATTTTTCCTCTTCGAACTTGTGTGCAGCTTGCCGCTCCGATAGCGTTATAAGATAGCATTTCGTGTACACGTACTATCTATATTTTTCCTATTATACGCTTCGGCTATTGCGAGAGCTTGCCTATTTCCTACCTACTATATTATTTTATAAAGTATTTCTATATCTTACTGCATTTGGTGGCATTGCCTATAGTCATTTAGCTATCCATTGCATTTCAAAGCATAAATCCATTTATCATAATATTGCCTAGTCATTTTTCCGTTAGCGATTTTTTTTTTTTCCCCATATACCCCCACATAAGATTATCATAAGATTTGTTGTTAACTGTTACTCATTTATGCAAAATTCCAGATAAGCGCTAAGGCCTTACGTCGCAGCTAGCTGTTTTCGCTAGGCCCAGAGCTTGGTTTGTGGCTGACGAGCCGTCAAGCGCTTGAGTGCCGACTGCGGGAGGGCGGCTGGTTCGAAGATCGACGGAACCGTTGTAACTGGTTTGATCGTTTCATTTTCTTGCCTAATTCATTGTTCAGTTTTGTTGTTTCTTTTAGTAAGTTATGGAAGGAACTGTAAAGGAGCTTAATAAAAAGCGTAGCATTATAAAGGGGAGATTAACAAAATGTAAAGACTATGTAAATGTTTTAACGCAGGTAGGCGCGAATAAATTGACTAGTATTCAAGTGAGAGAATTATCGTTACGGGTTGACAAATTTCAAGAATTGTTATCAGAGTTCAACGAAATTCAATCGGAGTTAGAATTACTCTCACCAAATGAGGATGAGCAGTTAACAGAGCGGGAATTTGTTGAGTCACAATTTTTTTCTCTTCTTTCCACAGCTAAAGAATTAATTGAATTTGCTAATTTAGAGAAAAGATCAGAGAATGGTGAAAGCATATCGAGCCAATGTTCACATTCCATGAATTCTATAAAATTACCCACAATAAATTTACCGAAGTTTGATGGGAACTATTTAAAGTGGTTGGAGTATAGGGATACTTTCGATTCCCTTATTAATAAAAATGATTCGATTCCATTAATTAATAAGTATCACTATCTCAGATCAAGCTTGGAAAATAGTGCCGCTGTCGTTATAAGATCAATTGAGTTTACCGCTGATAATTATAGAAATGCCTGGCAAATTTTATGTGACCGTTATAACAGCAAAAATATTTTAATAAATAACCACCTTAAGTCGTTATTAAGTATCGATCCTATTGTGAAGGAATCATTTAAAGCATTGCGCTATTTAATTGATCACATATCTAAAAACTTGAGTTCTTTGCACACTTTGGGGCGTCCTACTGAACAGTGGGATGATTTATTAATATTTATAGTCTCAGCAAGGTTGGATCCCGTCACTAGTATGAAATGGGAGGAATATAAAAATAGTTTATCGGATTTACCGACACTCATTAATTTTTTCTCATTTTTACGCAACCGAGCGGACATCTTGGAAACTACCCACTATAACAGATATGATAAACATGAACATAATAAATCGAACTCTCAAAGTAATAAATCGGTGAGATCTTTCTTAGCTGCTTCGGATTCGGATACGGAAAGGAAGGATCATAAATATCAATGCGTAATTTGTAATCAAAATCATTTTGTTTATAAATGTTCGAAGTTCAAGGAAATGAACAACGATGATAGGATTCGCGAAGTAACTAAGTTAAAACTATGCACTAAATGCTTACGTAGTGGGCATAATAGTCATCAGTGTCGTTTGAAAAGTTCATGCCAGATATGTAAAGGGAAACACAACACTTTGATACATAGAAATGACACTAATACGACCGAAGAGCAAAGCGCAAGCGCACATAGTCCACCGGTTACATTATCGGCTACAACGATGACTCATACGTTGTTGTGTACGGCGCAGGTGGAGATCGTTAACGAGTCAAACAATAGAAAGGTAATGGCACGTGCACTATTAGATACTGGAAGTCAATCGTCATTTTTAACAGATGTTCTGAGGGAGAAATTAGGGTTCAATAAAACCTCTAGTGAAACCTTTAAGGTTTGTGGACTTAATGATATTAAAACTAACATTTTAGGAAAGTGTATCGTAAAAATAAATTCTCATTCAAGTACCTATAGTACTCGGGTCTCCTGTTTATTGGTGCCAACGATAACAGGTATTTTACCTAGCGTCGAAATAGACGTCCGAGAATTAGATATCCCATGCGGTATACAGCTCGCGGATCCAAAGTTTTACCAGCCTTCCAATATAGATATACTGTTGGGGGCTGACATATTTTGGAATATTATTGGAACAAATCAAATTAAGCTAGGGTCTAATAAGCCTACTTTACAAGAATCACAATTAGGGTGGTTGATAGCCGGTCCAGTCGGTATCAGTCAATCCAAGTCTAAGGTCTATTGTTATTTCAATCATTTTTCGAATCTCGATAATTCCCTTAAGAAATTTTGGGAGATTGAAGAACTACCTGCAGAGACAAAAACATATTCATTAGAGGAACAGTTTTGCGAAAATGACTTTATAGAAAACACGAGCCGCTTACCTGACGGTCGGTTTTGTGTACGTATGCCACTAAAAGAACCCGAAACTAATCTCGGAGATTCGTATTATCTGGCTAAGAAACGTTTTTTGAATTTAGAATTAAAACTAAATAGAAATCCAAAACTTAAGGAGTCATACACTCAATTTATAGATGAATATAAAGAATTAGGTCATTTGAGTGAAGTAAATGGTCTAGAGTTTGGCAACTACCTTCCACATCACTGCGTAATTCGCGAGAAGAGTGAAACGACAAAGTTGAGGGTGGTATTCGACGCCTCGGCCAAGACTACTTCTGGTAAGTCATTAAATGACATACAGGCTGTAGGTCCAGTTGTACAGTCCGACTTAATCTCAATTTTGATACGCTTCCGCGGGCATAGGTTTGTTCTCTTAGGAGACATTGAGAAAATGTACCGACAAACGGCCTTGCATACTTCTCAACGTCACCTTCAGTTAATTCTGTGGAGGGATTCATCTCATACGGAACCCGATGATAATAATGATTTAAAAGTTTTACAATTAAATACAGTAACATATGGATTGGCCAGCGCTCCATTCCTGAGTACCAGATGTTTATTACAACTGGCTAAAGAATGTAATGACGACACTATCGCGAACATTATTAAAAGTGACTTTTATATAGATGATTTGAATACGGGAGCGGAAAGTGAAAGTGAATTGCAGCACATTTACAAAAATATTAAGGAAATTCTAGATTCGGCATGCTTCCCTTTAAGAAAGATTCGTACTAACTGTTTACAGGCATTTGCTGTTGATGAAACTATGCTCGACCCGGTAGATTTAACAAAAGAATCCAGTGTGCTAGGTTTGAATTATTCTCCAAAACTAGATATTATTGGGTTTCCCTCAAAGATCGAATCGCCACCGGAAATTATTACGAAAAAGGTCGTTATAGCTACTATTTGTAAAATATTTGATCCTTTAGGATTAATTTGTGCATGCATTATTAAGGCTAAAATCTTTTTGCAACAGTTATGGGTTATCAAGCTAAACTGGGAGGAGCCTATACCACAAACTCAATTAAAAACATGGTTAAAATTCATTACTAGTTTGCACTTCCTTTCTAATATTAAAGTTAGTAGAAATGTTCTTTGCGATTTCCCGATATCCATACAACTACATTGCTTTGTCGATGCGTCACAGAAAGCGTATGCCGCATGTGTATACTTACGATCAATAAACGAAAAAAATGAGGTTACTGTAAGACTTCTGTGCGCAAAGGCAAGGGTTGCGCCCTTAAAGCCTATGACTATACCAAAATTAGAATTACTGGGTTGTTTGCTGGGGGCTAAATTATCTAATAAAATTCTTCAGTCATTTCGATTTAATATAAATTGTAAAACCATTTGGACTGATTCAACAGTGGTTTTAGGATGGTTAAAAACAGATGTGAGAAATCAAAAAATGTTTGTCTGCAACAGGGTTAATGAAATTAATGAGTTAACTAATGGTTTTGAACACCGACATGTACCCACAAATATGAACCCAGCTGACTTGGCCTCAAGGGGAGTTGAACCCCAAGATCTATCATCTTCTTCCTTGTGGTGGGAAGGTCCTTCTTTCCTAAAGAAAGAACGTTTAGAATGGCCACAAAATTCAATCGTAGCTAAAATATTACCAGAGTTGAAGGTACATTCATTATTATCTGCAGCAAACAATTCTACCGACAAAACTTCATTTATAGATTTTAATAAGCATTCCAATTTCAATAAGTTAAGTAGAATATTTGCATATGTTCTACGTTTTGTTAATAACTGTAATAAAAATAAACAAAAGTACTCAGGCCCTATAAACTCAGACGAAATAAATAATTCAATTATGTTTTTAATTAAAATTAGTCAATTACAATCATTTTCTTTCGAAATTGAGTTACTTAAACAAGGAAAAACATTACCACGAAAAAATAAATTATTACAATTAACTCCATTTATAGATTCCAATGACATTGTTCGTGTGGGTGGTCGTTTAGAAAACTCCAATTATAATTTCGATAAGAAACACCCTATAATATTGAATTCAAAACATCATTTAACTAAGATACTAATGATAAGTGAACATATACGTTTGTTTCACGCAGGTCAACAGCTACTGTTAGCGTCAGTGCGTGATAAGTACTGGCCCATTGGAGGGAGATGCCTAGCGCGGCAAGTAGTTAGACAGTGTATTGTGTGCGTTCGATTGCGAGCGAATACCTTACAACCAATAATGGGTCATTTACCTGAAGCGCGTACTAATGCTTGTTTCCCTTTCTACTCGTGCGGAGTTGACTTTGCTGGACCTTTTATGATAAGTAACCGTAAAGGTCGTGGTAACCGAATTAGTAAATGTTATCTATGTTTATTTGTATGCCTTAGTACCAAGGCAATTCACTTGGAACTTGTAAGTGACCTGAGTACTCAAGCTTTTATTTTATGCCTAAGACGATTCATATCACGCAGGGGAAAATGTCATGAGATCTTTTGCGACAACGGTAGGAATTTCGTAGGAGCTAACAATGAATTAGGTAGGCTGCTTCGATCCAGCCGTCAGTCTGTCAGTGATTATGCCTCTTCTGAAGGTATCAAATTTGTATTCAGCCCCGCTTATTCTCCCCACTTCGGTGGAATATTTGAGGCTGGAATTAAATCAGCTAAGTTTCATCTGAAACGTGTAGCAGGAAATGCTGCTTTGACGTTTGAGGAGCTAGCAACGCTGTTCACACAGATTGAAGCAATCCTAAATTCACGCCCGCTGACTCCTCTCTCGTCCAATTGTACTGATCCTTCTCCTCTGACTCCAGGCCACTTTCTAATTGGGAGACCACTGATGTCTGTCCCAACGAAGCCCATCACTGCTACTAGACCCAACAGATACGAGCTCCTAGAGAAGATAAGGCAGCACTTCTGGGAGAGATGGCGCCGGGAGTACATCTCTGAGCTGCAGCAGCGCACCAAGTGGCGCACTGGACAGCAAGGGCTCACCTGCGGTGACGTGGTGCTACTGAAGGAAGACAACTTACCGCCACTACAATGGCGGCTGGGGCGCGTGTCTCGCCTCTATCCAGGGGCCGACGGCGTCAGCAGGGTAGCTGACGTCACTACTTCAAAGGGCATTATACGAAGGGCGATCAACAGACTATGTCCTTTGCCAACTTCACAATCCAAAGATGACAACGAAGCGGAGCGGGCCGCATCCAGGTCCCCTTCCCCGTCTACTTCTTGAAAGCTATGGCTCTCAACGCGCCGGAGGATGTTCACGCATCATACGCGTGAACGAGCAGCGGCGGGGGACGCGGGAGGAGAGGTCTCAGCTGATCGGGTCGGCGGCCGCGCCGCGCACTCTCGCCTACAGATTCGGACAGCAACGCACGCCTAGTACCTACTAGTTTTAATTTATATTGTAACCGATTTCTGTACCAAATATAATCAATATTCAAGCGAAGTCACATTTTATTTAAATATATCCAACAGTTTGGATCTAGGTACTTATGTACATATTATGTACTAGCTGTGCCCGCGACTTCGTTCGCGTGGATATCGGAAAACAGCCATGTGTCCCTTAAAGAAGGTGTAGGTACCACTCCTCAATTGAAAAGGAAGAATCTTGCCTGATGGGAAGCGCTATCTGGGGTTCTCTACCACAGCTCTTTCGAATGCAATCACTGCGTCTTCAGGGTTCAAAATATGTCAATGCGACGAAGTGTCACTTTCCTGAGTGAGTCTGGTCGAAGGTCCTGTGCACCTGCCGCTACTAGCGCGCTTTAAGAGTACTGTTGAACATTTTCCGAGAAAACAGGCAAAAAATTAATAAAATGCTTGCCCCTCGAAAGAGCTCCTACATAAAGCAAGCAACACATTTACTCTGGTTATGGCCACCATTTTGGATTTTGATTTCATGATTTTCGGCCATTGACTTATAATAGTACACAATGTTTTCGGCACCGGGCGGCGCCCTCGAAAACTACGAAAATGACACCCATGTCGAAAACTTTGGACATAATTTTGATTGGGACCTCTTTTTACTACCGAAAACCATAAAAATTACCTCCCGCTTTAGAGTGAATACAGTATTCATGTGCACATCGTTAAAAAAATTGATTATAAAACAAATATTTCGACTTCCATATAAACTCTACTAGGTAAGTGCAAAATAACTTTCGTTTGGGAAGTCGTTGGCAAGATATTACCGACTTTCGAAACCTTTTGATCTCTTATATTTTGCACTTTGAAGTGTTTTGCTTTTGAAGTTGGTTGTATTTTTTGTAAAGAAGTTTTTAATCTTTTTATTGTCCTAGCTCCCACAAATTCATGTTTTACTTTATATTGATACTCTGCAACATCTTTTTCACGTACCGTACGAAAACCCAGTCAGAACAGTCATTATAAACCCTGTATACGTTGAGGAGTTCCGTGGAAGTAGGGTTTCTTCGCAGTCCAGTCCATGATCAGTTGACCACGGATAGTAACTAGCCAGTAATTTTCTTTGATATCTGTATAAATAACTAAATCACATTACTAGTAGGTACTGTTCGTCATTGAGGAGTTTCATCGTCAGATCTTCATTGTGCAGGGTGGCACAAATTCAGCACATGACCCTAGTAAAAAAATTGCTGTTTTATACATTTTGACCGTCTAGGTACTTATTGCACTTTTGTATGAAACATCTGTTTTTTTTTATTTTTATAACCGATGAATAATTTCAACGTAGCGGTCCAGAATCATTTAAGTACTAAATCCATGGTCCTTGCCACCCTGTATTAAATGGGACCATCTCGGTAGAAAACTCTTTCAAACAAAAAATAATCCTCCGAGTAAATTGGCTGTGTGACATACGAACGTACAAACGGACAGGATGAAATGATAAGAGTTCCGTTTCTATGTGCCATTTGGTTACGGAACCCTAAAAACAGACGAATTGAGAACTTCTATAAATATTCTTCAAAGAATCTTCAGTTTTTCTTATAACTTAGATTCGGTCGGAGACATCTAGAGGGAGAGAAATACAGAATAGGGCTGAGGCGTATTTATCGTAACAGATAGAAATAACATATATTAAAAAATAACAAATAGCAATTATCCCTACCAATATAACTTATCTGTTACTGAAAATAACAGACCCCCAACTCAAAGTCTGTTACCGCGGCTGTTACCAGCTGTTACCGAGTCCCCACACTGTCTGTTGCCGCGGCTGTTACCAGCTGTTACCGAGTCCCCACACTGTCTGTTGCCGCGGCTGTTACCAGCTGTTACCGAGTCCCCACACTGTCTGTTGCCGCGGCTGTTACCAGCTGTTACCGAGTCCCCACACTGTCTGTTGCCGCGGCTGTTACCAGCTGTTACCGAGTCCCCACACTGTCTGTTACTGCGGCTGTTACCAGCTGTTACCGAGTCCCCACACTGTCTGTTACTGCGGCTGTTACCAGCTGTTACCGAGTCCCCACACTGTCTGTTACTGCGGCTGTTACCAGCTGTTACCGAGTCCCCACACTGTCTGTTGCCGCGGCTGTTACCAGCTGTTACCGAGTCCCCACACTGTCTGTTACTGCGGCTGTTACCAGCTGTTACCGAGTCCCCACACTGTCTGTTACTGCGGCTGTTATCAGCTGTTACCGAGTCCCCACACTGTCTGTTACTGCGGCTGTTATCAGCTGTTACCGAGTCCCCACACTGTCTGTTAATGCGGCTGTTACCAGCTGTTACCGAGTCCCCACACTGTCTGTTACCGCGGCTGTTACCAGCTGTTACCGAGTCCCCACACTGTCTGTTGCCGCGGCTGTTATCAGCTGTTACCGAGTCCCCACACTGTCTGTTGCCGCGGCTGTTACCAGCTGTTACCGAGTCCCCACACTGTCTGTTGCCGCGGCTGTTACCAGCTGTTACCGAGTCCCCACACTGTCTGTTACTGCGGCTGTTATCAGCTGTTACCGAGTCCCCACACTGTCTGTTACTGCGGCTGTTATCAGCTATTACCGAGTCCCCACACTGTCTGTTACTGCGGCTGTTACCAGCTGTTACCGAGTCCCCACACTGTCTGTTACTGCGGCTGTTACCAGCTGTTACCGAGTCCCCACACTGTCTGTTACTGCGGCTGTTACCAGCTGTTACCGAGTCCCCACACTGTCTGTTACTGCGGCTGTTACCAGCTGTTACCGAGTCCCCACAATGTCTGTTACTGCGGCTGTTACCAGCTGTTACCGAGTCCCCACACTGTCTGTTGCCGCGGCTGTTACCAGCTGTTACCGAGTCCCCACACTGTCTGTTACTGCGGCTGTTATCAGCTGTTACCGAGTCCCCACACTGTCTGTTGCCGCGGCTGTTACCAGCTGTTACCGAGTCCCCACACTGTCTGTTACTGCGGCTGTTATCAGCTGTTACCGAGTCCCCACACTGTCTGTTACCGCGGCTGTTACCAGCTGTTACCGAGTCCCCACACTGTCTGTTACCGCGGCTGTTACCAGCTGTTACCGAGTCCCCACACTGTCTGTTGCCGCGGCTGTTACCAGCTGTTACCGAGTCCCCACACTGTCTGTTGCCGCGGCTGTTACCAGCTGTTACCGGGTCCCCACACTGTCTGTTGCCGCGGCTGTTACCAGCTGTTACCGAGTCCCCACACTGTCTGTTGCCGCGGCTGTTACCAGCTGTTACCGAGTCCCCACACTGTCTGTTGCCGCGGCTGTTACCAGCTGTTACCGAGTCCCCACACTGTCTGTTGCCGCGGCTGTTACCAGCTGTTACCGAGTCCCCACACTGTCTGTTACTGCGGCTGTTATCAGCTGTTACCGAGTCCCCACACTGTCTGTTACCGCGGCTGTTACCAGCTGTTACCGAGTCCCCACACTGTCTGTTGCCGCGGCTGTTATCAGCTGTTACCGAGTCCCCACACTGTCTGTTACCGCGGCTGTTACCAGCTGTTACCGAGTCCCCACACTGTCTGTTGCCGCGGCTGTTACCAGCTGTTACCGAGTCCCCACACTGTCTGTTGCCGCGGCTGTTACCAGCTGTTACCGAGTCCCCACACTGTCTGTTGCCGCGGCTGTTACCAGCTGTTACCGAGTCCCCACACTGTCTGTTACCGCGGCTGTTACCAGCTGTTACCGAGTCCCCACACTGTCTGTTGCCGCGGCTGTTACCAGCTGTTACCGAGTCCCCACACCTGTCTGTTGCCGCGGCTGTTATCAGCTGTTACCGAGTCCCCACACTGTCTGTTACCGCGGCTGTTACCAGCTGTTACCGAGTCCCCACACTGTCTGTTGCCGCGGCTGTTACCAGCTGTTACCGAGTCCCCACACTGTCTGTTGCCGCGGCTGTTACCAGCTGTTACCGAGTCCCCACACTGTCTGTTGCCGCGGCTGTTACCAGCTGTTACCGAGTCCCCACACTGTCTGTTACCGCGGCTGTTACCAGCTGTTACCGAGTCCCCACACTGTCTGTTGCCGCGGCTGTTACCAGCTGTTACCGAGTCCCCACACTGTCTGTTGCCGCGGCTGTTACCAGCTGTTACCGAGTCCCCACACTGTCTGTAGCCGCGGCTGTTACCAGCTGTTACCGAGTCCCCACACTGTCTGTTACTGCGGCTGTTATCAGCTGTTACCGAGTCCCCACACTGTCTGTTGCCGCGGCTGTTATCAGCTGTTACCGAGTCCCCACACTGTCTGTTACTGCGGCTGTTACCACCTGTTACCGAGTCCCCACACTGTCTGTTACTGCGGCTGTTATCAGCTGTTACCGAGTCCCCACACTGTCTGTTGCCGCGGCTGTTATCAGCTGTTACCGAGTCCCCACACTGTCTGTTGCCGCGGCTGTTACCAGCTGTTACCGAGTCCCCACACTGTCTGTTACTGCGGCTGTTATCAGCTGTTACCGAGTCCCCACACTGTCTGTTACTGCGGCTGTTATCAGCTGTTACCGAGTCCCCACACTGTCTGTTGCCGCGGCTGTTACCAGCTGTTACCGAGTCCCCACACTGTCTGTTGCCGCGGCTGTTACCAGCTGTTACCGAGTCCCCACACTGTCTGTTACTGCGGCTGTTACCAGCTGTTACCGAGTCCCCACACTGTCTGTTGCCGCGGCTGTTACTTCCATACACACTCACACAAAGGAAGGAATATTGCAAGGTTATCAATGTTCCTCTCCTCCTCATTAAAGAATGACACTTTTTTTTTTTTTGTGTATGGTTTCTCGCAGTTGACCTTGAGGAGTCGTCACTGTTTCACCGGACTCTCCTGTGGCTGCCTTAAGCGGGACTCAAAGCCTACAGCCAGAGGCGAATTTCTTAAATTACTAAGCGACTGCACGCTAAGGGCACTCCCTGTGGGATACGGACCTTAGAGCGTTGCTGGGGGGAGGACAGCAAGGTGGGACAGGCTGGATCAAGTTTGAATAATTATTACTAACGGGTAAATTTAAAGCTACAGGCTCAGCTACGGCACGGGCTGGCACTTCATCGAACAAGGGTCACCACAAGCACAAGGACGGCACAAGAAACACCAACTGTCATTCCGACCTCGGGGTCGGAATGACGGTTGATGTTTCTTGTGCACTGCAGTGTACTGGTGGCCCTACTGCTCTCCTGAAGAAGGGTTATGGGGTCATCGGGGTCGGTGAGGACATGCCTTGGACGGCGAACTATACGACGTAACGGGCGGCCTCGACCACCAGAGGCGAAAGCGCCGTGCAATGATTGTTGATATCGCTGTCCCTCATGACGAAAATCTCGTGAAAGCTGAGAAAGATCAAGGAAAACAAGTAGGATCTTGACTTAGCACACGAGGTTGTGGACATGTGTGACGTGGACCCTGCAATCATTGTACCGATAATCATTACAGTACATTTACTGTAATGACGCGATGAGAGCCTCCTGAGCTCTCATCGCGCGGCTGGGTCAAGGGGCTTGATTCAGAAAGCAGTACTCCTGACCATGGCACGCATAGTGAGGAGGTTCCTCTCTATCTAGAGCTCTAGCCACCGGCAGCTTGTTCCTGATGCCGATGGGCCACTATTTTTTATATTTTTAAATTAAAATTTAAAAAAAAAAAATATAAAATATTTAAAAATGTAATTACTAAGTATGTAAATGTAATAAAGGGTACCTAATACAATACTTTAATTCCTATTTCCATTATTTATTTTGAAACGTGCTACCATTCATATTTTGCACGCCTCATAACGCGGAGCGTTTGAGGTAGTGCTTTACTCCCGACTCATCAAGGTCAAACAATTTTGTGATCTTCAAATGCCTCTATCACAACTATATTGCACTTATACAATAATATGAGTACTTATTGTTAGTGTTGTTGTTAGTGTTGCTACTTTGAAAAAAAAAGGTTTTGATTTTTTTTTTACGTGGATGTCCTGATGCCTGTACGCCGATTTTGTATGTACGGTGGGCTGCATCAATTGGTTACCCCAGTTGTATTAAAATTAACTTTGAAGGGGGGTACTCACATCGTGACGCTGACTGTACCAACGATAACTCCCGAAAAAAAATACATATCGAGACCGGGCTTTTTTTTATTAGTTGCAGAATTCGGTGAACTGGTGCCGTATTTCATATCAGTAGCCTAGTTTAAGTAGTTTTTTATTAAACATCACAATGCACACGTACAAAAATATAAGAACTTTTCTTGCATACATGTATTTTTTTTTATATTATAAATCAATTACAATTATTAAGACCTACGAGGTCTTAATAATTGTGTCTAAACACATGTGTTATGCAATAAAGATTTGAACTAGAATTTGCATTTGAAAAGTATTTATAGTTTATAGCAGCCTAGGCTCGGTGCACCGCTCCTTAGAATCTTGAAAGGGAGTCCTACATAACTCTACTCGCCCACCACGTGGAACTTCCATCCTGTCGACATTCTTGTGCTCAGCAGGGTTCAATGTAACGCTGTAAAAGTTTATCCTGTTAGGAACGAGTTCAGTCTATAAATAGAACTCATAAAAATACAGGAATACGTGGAACTCGAGAGTTGTATTCGTGGGAAGGCTGATATTTACTTGTTTATGTAAATTTTTGAAAATGTTTTCTCTTCGATTGAAAAAATGAATAAACAAAACTCCGTTTTCCAGTTATCGTTCAAAAGTCGGAATTATTTAGGATTTCCCGAATAAGAAAAAACTACCCAAAGAATACCCATTACATATTTCTAATTTATCGGACAAACCACAGGATACAGGGAAAAGCCGGATTCCCACATTGCATTATTATAAACTCATAAAGGCATATTCATAATTAGGTATATATCACTAATAAACCCGCTTCTAAATACAAACATTAGACAAGCGTAACCAATTATAAGACTATTTAGACAATTTATAATGTGGTAAAAGTTGCTGGCTCGCATAGCAACACCACTTTCTCAGCAAACACAGAATTCGTTTTTTAAACATTTGTCTGTTAAAAAAAACTGGGATTCCCTGTGCGACCTTTTTCAAAGCACTTAATTTGAAAGTGGTGATTCGCCTCTATTGTGTGGCGCCTTTATTATAGTTTAACGGGTTTATTGTCGGGACATAAATGTTTAGCTTTTGTGCTTTGTTAGTGTTATAGGTTTCCTACATTGCGAAATATTTGTGAAACAATAACCGTTTACCTTAAAAGTTTTGTTCATTCTTTTGGTGCGACATGTCACATGCTGCAGTAACATGTTATCTGCAGTACCCATCTACCTTTTAAAACTTATGAGTGTATGCACCGTAGCGCGGTCAAAACATCCGATCACTATGAGCTAACAACTCATCGCTCTTCTATATTGATATGGACTTCATTCGTCAAATATAGGGATAACCAAACATAGGGATCACCAAACATAGAGATCACCAAACATAGGAATCACCAGACATAGAGATCACGAAACATAGGGGCCACCAAACATAGGGATCACCAGATATAGGGATCACCAAACATAGGGTACCAATACCAATACGTGGTGATTTGTCATAGTTTATTATTTCGAAAATTATGGCATGGCACCGCTGGCAACCGTACCCAGAAATTGGAAATAAAGGTAATCTAGTATGCAGTGTAGTAGGTATATGTATAGCCTTAGCATGGCGCCGGTTCAGGGTAAGGGGTTTTACCCGACCCCATTGAGCGAGGCTCTCTTCGTTCTGAACGTCCGACATTCCTATATGACTTGTCATAGTGACAAATTATTGTTTTTTGACACTAACAAGTTTTTTAGTGGTTTTAAGTTAGCTGAGAGAATTTTATCTCTGTCTTGGGAATGTAGACAAATTATTGTTATGTTGATAGCATATAATTAATATTAATGAGGTTATAGCTAATATAATAAATTGTAGTATTAGTGACGAGTCTGTGTTGCCTAGTTACATATGCTAACAATATAGTGATTAATTATGATTCATAGTGTTGTACGAAGGAGGATCCACCTATAATACCAACATCCTTGGAGGCCACTACCAGTCACATAGGGTATTCTCATCCTGATGGATCTCATACGGGCATTCTAGACACTTCAGTTATAGTTGTGGATGTCACTCCAGATAACTCTTTAAACTAGTTAGTAAGACAACAGCCGGTCGATTCTGTAACAATCTCACCGTGATAATTTAGGTGAAGTCAGCTATCACTCCACCTGATGCTAGGGATTGACACTATCGACAAATCACTTCAAGCTCACTTCACCTAAGTTATCACGGTGAGCCTGTTACAGAATTGCTCGGCAGAAGTTACCCCTTCAAATAACCACTTATTATTAGATAATAATAATATGGTATCTTCTGGCAATATTACTCATAATAATAAAAAACCAAAGGGAGAGCAACATAGATTAGGTTAGGTTAGCTATCACTTAATTAACTTATTTGTCATTGCTACATTTTAAATTCTTTTTACCTATTGTGGTACGGTAGTTTTATTATAGGTGCATCGTCTTCACATAATTATAATTAATGTATACAAAATGTTTGCTAATTTAATTGTATAAGTAATTTATAATTTTATATACAAAGTGGTTGCTAATTTAATTGTATAAGTAATTTATAATTTTTATGACATTGATTTTATATTCTGTAATTACTTACTTTAACTCACACACTAAATTATTACTCGTTAAAATTTTTGAAAAATCATATACTTTTACAATATTTGTAAATATGTGAGCACCATGTGTCTATCATATACTTAACTAATTTACCTGTCATTGCTTTTATTTAATTCTTTTTACCTATTTATTGTGTTATATAAATTTTATGCTATGTGCGTCGTCGTCGTCTACCTATAATTATATAATTAATGGATACAAGATAATGTTAAACATTTTAAAAGAGTAACGGTGGAGTTTCTTGCCCATTCTTCTCCACATGAAACTACGTTTTGGAAGGGGCAACTAGAATCAATTATGTTTTTTCGTAAATTTTGACGATCATAAGTGCCTTTTATGTACCTATTTGAAATAATTGATCTGACTTTGAGTTTAAGCCGTATCAATGTAATGTGCGAGTGTAGTTTCGTCTCCGCAATGAACTAAACGTGGCATATTTAATTGGAGTCTGTTGGGAGCCATTTCAGAATGAATAATGGTCGTATTTTGCTGATACAAAGAAAATCGCTATGATGTAAAGTAGGTACCAATCATTCTTATGTAACATTAGTTCTCAAAGATTTGTTCAGGATGGAGACCACAATTGTTTTTTTTTTTTTTAATATTGATATGAAAGGAGTGCTGACCCTAATGAGTAGTTTGTGTTCCCAATTCTTTACCTTAACTGGTCTCCATATCCGCCAATCTTCCCCTCTTTTTAAATTATTTCCAAGACGTTTGACAGATACCGCAAACCATTGACTGGACACTCGTCCATTTATCAAAGCTGCTTGATAGTCAAACAGTAGCTAAGTAAGGGAGCTGTTTCATCATAATTCTTCGCACAGTAGCTTTCTACTTTGGCACGAGTCCAAGCTGAGATGACGGTGTGACTCAGCAGTTCTGTAATCCTACTGGCTTGCCAACTGATCGGAACTTTTTCCTGTACAATGAAAATAACTTTAAGAGCGTTCTCACACGGACGATTTGCCAGCGTGTTTTCAACTACGCGATTTGTGAACGTGCTCTCTACAGGAGCAAAGCGAGCTAGCCGCGACCACGCGACGTGTGACGTGCACAGCCGGTAGATTCCGTAACAATCTCAACGTGAATACTTAGGTGAAGTGAGCTGTCATCCCACGCATATTGCGATTCTGTAACCATCTCACCGTGAAAACTTAGGTGATTTGAGCGTGGAGTAAGCTGTCAGTGTCGTCCCACTGATGTTAGGGATTTACCAAGCATTACATTTACAATCCTAATCTAGATTTTAATAATATTATTTATGCTAATTCTATTGATAATTTTATATAATTTCAAAGCTAGTATATAAGTGTCTAAACAAAAATAAACAACGTTGAGTTTCTAACTGAATTTCTGTTTTGCTATTTTATTTTAAAACCCCGAAAACAGTAATGTTTAGCCAGTTTAGCCACTTAACTACCTACATACGAGCATTGAAATAATATAAAATGATCCATAGAATTTGGATAAAAAATATTATTAAAATCTCGATTATGATTGCAAATGTAACGTTGGTCAATCCCTAGCATCATTGGGATGACACTGACAGCTCACACCAGGCAAGTCTTCACGGTGAGATTTTTACAGACTCAACCGGCTGATGCTAGGGATTGACAGCTCACTTCAAGCTCACTTCACCTAAGTTTTCACTTTGAGATCGTTACAGAATAGCTCGGCAGTATATAGTATATTTTGACTGAAGCCGCTAAGAGAAGCTGCATTGCACCTAAGTGCAACCGTTTTAAGTATGTAACGGAGTGGAACAGGCACGTTAGTGACGAACACTGGAGGGCCAGACTTTGTTTTGGGATCCCTTCTTTTCGCATAATGTTCTTTGTCCTAATATACTGCGGCATAACGATTTTGGCACAATTTGTTTTGGCATAATAATACTTCGGCATATTTTTTTTAGGTATACATTTTATGTTGGCATAATCATCTTAAAGACTAATTTGTTTTGGCATAAATTTGATTCGCATAACGTTACTAGGCCTAATGATTATTAGCATAATAATATTTAGGCATACAATTAATAGAAATAACGGAAACACATCTCGAGTTATTTTTACGTATACATAACATTATGTAACTTAAGTATGTATTTTTATTTTTGCCCCAAGGTCTAACACATCTCCATTTAGTAAAAAGGCAATGAGAACTTAGGATGCAAGAGCGAGCGAAGCGAGCTCGGGAATTGGGGCACCCCGACTCGGACAGGTTAGGTTCGAAGGGGATGACGGGGGCTCAAGTGAGCGAGCGGAGCGAGCGAACGAGGCCCCGTCATCCCCTTCGTGTTAGGTTCCTTTAAACCCTGCAGACAGAAATAGGAGCCCCGCGAAGCGGGGCTCCGTCGACTAAGCCTTATTATTATTGTTATGCTTAATAAAGTTATGCTTTAGAACTTTATGGTTAGTAAATTTATGCTTTAGAATATTATGCTTAAAATAATTATACGTAAGCTGTTATGCGTAATTATAATATGCGAAAATATAATTATGCCAAACAAAATTATGCTAAGTTATATTAGGTCTTAAAATTTTATGCAAATGGATAGGGAACCCTTTGTTTTCAGACGTGGGTATCGTATGGACATCCTAGATCTGGCCATGATTATAATAATATGTGTGTCTAGGAAACTGTTTAAAGAAAAATTAAAATACTGCCAAAATAATGAATGTCAGATAAAGATGGACATCATTGCGGAACATCATGCGAATAAAAGTTTTGGCGATTTTTGGAAAAATACCCATAAACTGAAACCAAGGTCGGGCTCTCAGGCGAGTGTAGGTAGTGCGCATGAGCCGCGGGATATAGCCTGCGCCTTTCAGCGGCATTTTAGTGTGGTATCACCGCTCGAGCCCGTGTCGCAGGTGCTCGCGGCTGAGGAGCGGCCTGGGCATACATCTTTGAGGTGGCAATGTTTGTTAGGACAAACCCACAGCTTTTCGAAATGAGAGCCCCAGCTGATCCACGGTTAAGGAAAAGGGATTCGAACATGCTTTGTGTCGATCGCAGTAAAACAGCCCTTCTACGTAAAAGTATTTATCGAATGGCTCCAGTTATTTTCAATAAAATTCCACGACAGATAAAAAATCTTAATAATAATATGTTTAAAAAGAAACTGAAACAATTTTTAATTCATAAATGTTATTACTCCACAGCTGAGTTTATGGAGGACACCACTGACATTTAGATTAATACAATATTACACTTAATTTAACGATTGTATTCTCCTCATTGGTTTGGATGTTCTTGAAATGGCTGTTTCTTTTGTTTTCAATCTAGATTTAAGTATATTCTAAGTATTCGCATTTTCTTGTTCATATATTTAGATTATTATTATGTTGACATTGAGTAATTATTTTATTTTAAATGTGTGTCTGTGGTTTCGACACCACTATCGTTATTATTATTTGTATACTCTCGGGTAAAATGTAGCGAACTGACCATCTTATTATAACATCCTATTGTAATGAAACCTACATTTACGAATAAATTTGATTTGATTTGATTTGGCATGTTAACATTAGATTCCCCGCCAAAGATGTGGCCCAAATTATAAAGAAGATGGTGAGAGGCAAGTCCCCAGGTCACGATAGTCTTATTAGCATCGAGCATTTGAAATACGCGGGCGTACACCTGACAAGGGTTCTTGCACTATTATTTAACTTGTGCGTTAGTCATGGTTATTTACCCGATGATTTAATGCACACAGTCGTAGTGACAATTGTTAAAGAAAGGACGGGTGACTCATCAGATCTGTCTAATTACAGGCCGATCTCGCTCGCGGCTGTCATAGGTAAGGTGCTGGATAGTTTGCTTGGCCAACAGTTGGAGAAGCACCTCCACTTACATGATGCTCAGTTTGGGTTCAGACCCGGTTTGTCAACTGAGAGTGCTATCCTCTGTCTCAAGCAAACTATTCAGTAGTATACGGACAGAAACACACCAGTATATGCTTGCTTTTTAGATCTTTCAAAAGTTTAAGATAGCTACAATGTGAAACAGATATGCCACATGAGATTGTGTCTTTGCTCTGGGTCTGTGTCTGTGGTACTGGTATAGTAACCAGCAGAATACCGTTAGATGGGCGGGTGCGCGGTCGGACGTGTACGGGTTGGAATGCGGAGTGAGACAAGGGGGTTTATCCTCGCCTCGTCTCTTTAACCTGTACATGAACCGGCTGATCGGTGAGCTCAACAGCACTAATATTGGATGTTCCAGAGACAGAGTGTGTACGCATTAGTTACGCTGGTAATATGGTGTTGCTGAGCCCATCGATTGGTGCGTTACGCAAACTTTTGCGGGTGTGTGAGTCATATACGGAGGCTCATTGGCTCAGTTACAACGCTAAAAAGCGTGAATTTATAATTTTCAAAGCCGGTACCAAATGTTACTCATACGTACGAGTACCTCCTGTCATTCATTGCGGTATTCCTTTAAAAAGGGTGCAGCGTTTCAAGTACTTGGGCCACTGGTTCTCTGACGACTTGTGTGACAATCTGGACATTGACAGAGAGCACAGGGCGCTGTCTGTCCGGTGTAAATGTTGGCTCGCAGGTTTGCGCGATGTACTAGACCTGTGAAGGTGACTTTATTAAGTCATAATATTGTCAGTCGTTTTACACGCGCAGCCTGTGGACCAACTTTACGTTGCGGGCGTACAGCGCACTGCGCGTGCAGTATAACAATGCCTTCAGGATACTGTTAGGGCTGCCGCGGTTTTGTAGTGCTTCGACTATGTTTGCGGAGGCGCAAACCGATGATTTTTTCGCGATCATAAGGAAGCACAGCGCTTCACTATTGATTCGCCTACGAAGCAGCTCGAACAATCTCCTGAGGGTGTTGTCCGAGCGGTGGGACCTGTCCCTGATACAGAGGTGGATGCAGCTTCATGTTAGCGCGTCTCCTCGTATTATTTGGCATGTGTTTATAACTGTATTGTGTATGTCTAATTTTGTTATTGATTTTTTAATGTGTATATTCAAATTTATATATTTTATTTAACTGTGACATTGGATAAGTAATGTAATGTGTATGTGTAATTTTATTTATTGTTGTTTATTTTAATGTAATTTGTTTTTATTGAATTGATTATTTACTTTGTAAAGTATTATATTTTTTTTAATTACTGTGAATGTGAAGATTATGTGGTTTATTACTTTTTTTTATTTTATTTCTTAGTTAGTTTCACGATCTGGCAGCTTCAGTAATTTATGCGGCCTACCCAAATGTCCTTTCTTTGGTATTGTTCGTCGAATCGTTGTGCTCCTTAAGTTCTCAGTTGAGCGGCAAGATTACTGACAAATGCGTGCACTGACTGGACAGGTCCGCTCAATCTGTATGGTTTTTCCTCAAAAGACCGTTTCAGACACCAATCTACATGGTCTTCATATGATCTGACCACGATTATGTCTGGACTTTAAAAGAGACAATGACCTCTGAGTTTGTTTCGGCCTTTATTTTCAGAGTAGTCAGATAGGAAACGCCGACCTCATCTAGTTTTTAAAATATGATTGACGTGTAAAAGTGTTTCTACAAACCTACTTACATAAATAAAATCATTTATCATTTATAAATATAATAGGGACATGTCTGAAATAAATAAATAATAATAGTATTGTACATTCGCCCGTCTCGGTCTCTCTTGTACACTCAATCGCTCTCGTACCGCAAACGCAGCAAATACAATGCGCACACGTGGCGTCCTCGCTTCGCACACGCAGCGATCGCGTTAAGCAATGGCCTCGCTGGTAACACTGGCATATCGCCAGTGTGATATGGCCCTTACTGGATATAAGCTAACACGCCTTTCTTGGAAGTTTTGTGAGTATTAAGACTTTCCTCAGCCTCTTTTTGAGGTAGGTATTGTAAATACGTGTCTCGTTTTGCGGATAGATAGGTACTGTGTATGTGTGCCGTTTTGTGGCTAAAGTAATTGTTTTAAAACAGAATTGTGTATGATTTGCGGTCAGTTAATTGAGGAAGGTGAAATTGGGGCGCCGCCCGGCCGATTGGTAACGGGGAAAGTCCGTGTCTGATGATGAGAAAGTTGTGTGTATTGACTGTGTGTATAGGTGCCTGTTAGGTTTGCTGTAGGTTTATTAACTCACCTTTTTTATCGTGTAAAAATCCACACTGATACATCTGGGCCAATGGTTATGTCCCCAGAGCACGAAATCGCCGCCGGCAGTGTCTAGAGACGGCAGCTGATAAAATTCGTGGCGCCGAAACTGCTTAGAGCGTAAAACTTCTGCTCGGACCGCCTTCGACATTTTTATTGTCAATGCTTCAACGTCATTTGCGTCGCAGTGCGAGTAAATGTTTTTTTTTCTGTATATTGCATCTTGCAGATCAACCTAGGAGGTTGTCGGCTGCTTAACCGGGCCTGCCTTTGGTTGCCTTAATAAATTAAGGCCGCCAGCCAGGGCTTAAAAAACTTGTAAACTTGGTGACTACACGCTAAGGGCACCCCCTGTGGGGTACGGACCTCGGCTTAAGGCGTCGCTGGGGGAGGGCAATAAGTGACAGGCTGGATCGGAATTAAGTGCGAGTAAACGGTGAAACACTTCGTTTTTATATGAAAAGTGTTGACAATGCCGCCTAGAGGCGGCATGCATTGCCGTTAGAACAGCGGCCTCCGAGGCGTTTCCGTGCACTGTGATTATGTCGGACTTATTCCGTCTAAAACCACACGTTGCCCGTACCAGTACACGAGGGTCTCCGGAATCTGGTTAATAACTTGCCTTGCCTAAACTAATGAGTTAACTTTAGGGCAGGTCTTAAAAGCGCTGCACCCTAATTGCGTAACATACATTCAATCACAGTCTGAATGATTTTGAAGGATATTGCTAATCCATTGCTTCATATGTTCGAAAAATGTGTCTGCTCAACAATGTAAATAACGCAATGAGTGTTGTTGAACTATCAACATTGAATACTGATAGTGTGTTACGCAATTGCCCCGCTGGTCTACAACTCTAAACAGTTGCCCCGCTGGTCTACAACACTAAACAAGTGTCCCACTGGTCTACAACACTAAACAGTTGCCCCGCTGGTCTACAACACTAAACAGTTGTCCCACTGGTCTACAACACTAAACAGTTGTCCCACTGGTCTACAACACTAAACAGTTGTCCCACTGGTCTACAACACTAAACAGTTGTCCCACTGGTCTACAACACTAAACAGTTGCCCCGCTGGTCTACAACACTAAACAGTTGTCCCACTGGTCTACAACACTAAACAGTTGCCCCGCTGGTCTACAACACTAAACAGTTGCCCCGCTGGTCTACAACACTAAACAAGTGTCCCACTGGTCTACAACACTAAACAGTTGCCCCGCTGGTCTACAACACTAAACAAGTGTCCCACTGGTCTACAACACTAAACAGTTGCCCCGCTGGTCTACAACACTAAACAGTTGCCCCGCTGGTCTACAACACTAAACAAGTGTCCCACTGGTCTACAACACTAAACAATTGCCCCGCTGGTCTACAACACTAAACAAGTGTCCCGCTGGTCTACAACTCTAAACAGTTGCCCCGCTGGTCTACAACTCTAAACAATTGCCCCGCTGGTCTACAACACTAAACAGTTGCCCCGCTGGTCTACAACTCTAAACAGTTGCCCCGCTGGTCTACAACACTAAACAGTTGCCCCGCTGGTCTACAACACTAAACAGTTGCCCCGCTGGTCTACAACACTAAACAAGTGTCCCACTGGTCTACAACACTAAACAGTTGCCCCGCTGGTCTACAACACTAAACAAGTGTCCCACTGGTCTACAACACTAAACAGTTGCCCCGCTGGTCTACAACACTAAACAGTTGCCCCGCTGGTCTACAACACTAAACAAGTGTCCCACTGGTCTACAACACTAAACAATTGCCCCGCTGGTCTACAACACTAAACAAGTGTCCCGCTGGTCTACAACTCTAAACAGTTGCCCCGCTGGTCTACAACTCTAAACAATTGCCCCGCTGGTCTACAACACTAAACAAGTGTCCCACTGGTCTACAACACTAAACAGTTGCCCCGCTGGTCTACAACACTAAACAATTGCCCCGCTGGTCTACAACACTAAACAAGTGTCCCGCTGGTCTACAACACTAAACAGTTGCCCCGCTGGTCTACAACACTAAACAGTTGTCCCACTGGTCTACAACACTAAACAGTTGCCCCGCTGGTCTACAACACTAAACAAGTGTCCCACTGGTCTACAACTCTAAACAGTTGCCCCGCTGGTCTACAACACTAAACAAGTGTCCCACTGGTCTACAACACTAAACAGTTGCCCCGCTGGTCTACAACACTAAACAAGTGTCCCACTGGTCTACAACACTAAACAGTTGTCCCGCTGGTCTACAACACTAAACAGTTGCCCCGCTGGTCTACAACACTAAACAAGTGTCCCACTGGTCTACAACTCTAAACAATTGCCCCGCTGGTCTACAACACTAAACAGTTGCCCCGCTGGTCTACAACACTAAACAAGTGTCCCACTGGTCTACAACACTAAACAGTTGCCCCACTGGTCTACAACTCTAAACAATTGCCCCGCTGGTCTACAACACTAAACAGTTGTCCCACTGGTCTACAACACTAAACAGTTGCCCCGCTGGTCTACAACACTAAACAGTTGCCCCGCTGGTCTACAACACTAAACAAGTGTCCCACTGGTCTACAACACTAAACAGTTGCCCCGCTGGTCTACAACACTAAACAAGTGTCCCACTGGTCTACAACACTAAACAGTTGCCCCGCTGGTCTACAACACTAAACAAGTGTCCCACTGGTCTACAACACTAAACAGTTGCCCCGCTGGTCTACAACACTAAACAGTTGTCCCGCTGGTTTACAACTCTAAACAGTTGCCCCGCTGGTCTACAACACTAAACAAGTGTCCCACTGG
Source organism: Brachylomia viminalis (assembly GCA_937001585.2). Taxonomy (NCBI): domain Eukaryota; kingdom Metazoa; phylum Arthropoda; class Insecta; order Lepidoptera; family Noctuidae; genus Brachylomia; species Brachylomia viminalis. The sequence continues at coordinate 1,360,243 of OW443302.2, read as the reverse complement.
TCTACAACACTAAACAGTTGCCCCGCTGGTCTACAACACTAAACAGTTGTCCCGCTGGTTTACAACTCTAAACAGTTGCCCCGCTGGTCTACAACACTAAACAAGTGTCCCGCTGATCTACAACTCTAAACAGTTGCCCCGCTGGTCTACAACACTAAACAAGTGTCCCACTGGTCTACAACACTAAACAGTTGCCCCGCTGGTCTACAACACTAAACAAGTGTCCCACTGGTCTACAACACTAAACAGTTGTCCCGCTGGTTTACAACTCTAAACAGTTGCCCCGCTGGTCTACAACACTAAACAAGTGTCCCACTGGTCTACAACACTAAACAGTTGCCCCGCTGGTCTACAACACTAAACAGTTGCCCCGCTGGTCTACAACACTAAACAAGTGTCCCACTGGTCTACAACACTAAACAGTTGCCCCGCTGGTCTACAACACTAAACAAGTGTCCCACTGGTCTACAACACTAAACAGTTGCCCCGCTGGTCTACAACACTAAACAGTTGCCCCGCTGGTCTACAACACTAAACAAGTGTCCCACTGGTCTACAACACTAAACAGTTGCCCCGCTGGTCTACAACACTAAACAAGTGTCCCACTGGTCTACAACACTAAACAGTTGCCCCGCTGGTCTACAACACTAAACAGTTGCCCCGCTGGTCTACAACACTAAACAAGTGTCCCACTGGTCTACAACACTAAACAGTTGCCCCGCTGGTCTACAACACTAAACAGTTGCCCCGCTGGTCTACAACTCTAAACAGTTGCCCCGCTGGTCTACAACACTAAACAAGTGTCCCACTGGTCTACAACACTAAACAGTTGCCCCGCTGGTCTACGACTCTAAACAACTGTCCCACTGGTCTACAACACTAAACAAGTGTCCCACTGGTCTACAACTTTAAACAATTGGCCCGCTGGTCTACAACTACAAAAAATATACGTGGTTTTTAAATGTATTTTTTTTAAAGATTTTTTTAAAGACAGCGTATTTTTTTAGGCGTAATTTTTAAGGGTTCCGTAGCCATATGGCAAAAAACGGAACCCTTATGGATTCGTCATATCGGTCTGTATGTCTATCTGTCCGTCCGTATGTCACAGCCACTTTTTTCCGAAACTATAAGAACTATGCTGTTGAAACTTGGTAAGTAGATGTATTCTGTGAACCACATTAAGATTTTCACCCAAAAATAGAAAAAAAACAATAAATTTTGGGGGTTCCCCATACTTAGAACTGAAACTCAAATGTTTATTTTCTATCATATATGTGGGGTATCTATGGATAGGTCTTCAAAAATGATATTGAGGTTTCTAATATAATTTTTTTTCTAAACTGATTATTTTGCGCGAGAGACACTTCAAAGTGGTGAAATGTGCCCCCCCCCCCAACCCGTGTAACTTCTAAAATAAGATTACCATGTAAACTTTCACCGAAAATTAGTTTGAACGAGATCTAGTTAGTAGTTTTTTTTAATACGTCATAAATCGTAAACCTCAATTTACCTTTCATTCATTAGACTCAAATATAAAATAATAAAAAAAACATTTCATTTCATAAACAAACCTTATGCATAAACCGTGAACCATTATTTTCTAATAATAAATCTGCAGTAGGTGCTAAGTAAATAATAATTATAATTCGCGCGGGGCGTGGCTTGATCGGTAGCGGGTTTACCTGAGTGGGCAGACACGTGAGGGCAGACGTCGTTGACACTCGTGTGCGCGGAGCTAGTTTTTCGATACATTTGCGAATGCAAAATATTGTACGTTTCCGATTGGATACTGTTTTCGTTGGATAAAATTAATTTCAATTACTTACATCGAAATGATTCTTTTCTTTTTACTGCCTAGAAATAGGTAAATACTTACTATAAACCGTCAACATAGTTAATAAAAGTTTTGAGATTTTCTGTTCATTTCCTTACATCTAAATACATAATATACCTACCTACTTCGACAATACCTACTCTTATTAGAATAAAACTTAAGTGTTATTTTAAGTATGAATTCCTTGGCTGATGATACTTTCTCCTATGTATTAAACCCAAATAACGTCCTGGAGGATGACGTCGTGCGAGCATTTCATGAAAAATTGTCTCGTCATACATCTTTCCGTCCGCGGGAAGTGGGTCTGTTCGGATTCCCGGAACTCATTGAGCCTGTGCCGCCAAATGAGTCTCATCTTCAAATTATTTATGATAGCGATGTGGGTTCAATAGGACACTGGTCTTGTATATGGGCTCGCATATAGTTAGATCTAAATCCCATCATTTAGGTACTTACTTAATTTTAATGTTTACTCGAAAACTTAATTTAAAAAAAAATACACTATTATTAAAACATCGATCAAAGTTACAACGAACTACAAGAACTTCTATATTATGTTACTTGCTGCTACGGAACCCTTCATGGGCGAGTGCGACTCGCACTTGGCCGCTTTTTACTTTTAAGTAATTACATCGTCATAATTTAAGCACCTCAACCCGTACCCTATAGGTAGTAAACAAAAAAGCTATTTAAAACAATGATTTTATTACTCAGAATTTAGGTAGGTAAGTACTACGACTTCTTAAAAGAAGACTGTTCATAATTTTTATTGTGTATTAAAATAAAGTAAAGGTAACGTCTATCAAGCTTAGACCTTACACGAGTTTGAATCGAAAGGAGATCCTTTGTGATTGGAGTGCTTTATCTGTATTTAATACCTTTATTAATTATTATTTTCCGTTTGTTGTTAATATTTTTCACGCTCAATCACTTAAAAAGTTGAGCAGATACGCACTTTGAAAGATAAGGATAATTATCAAAAAAACAAAATCCCTTCCGGTACAGCCGGGTACGCAGATAATTAGAATAACGTTTTTCAGAGCAGTGCCTCAAAATACACTTTAGCTGTCACGCGACTGAATCGACGCCTTAGAGTGAAAAGCTCGTAAGTGTATTAAAGAAGTAACTTTTAAGGAGGAAGAAAAAACTGCGTGCTGTAAAATTTTTGTACGGCGTCATTTATGTTTTTTTAATCATTAATATGAACATTTAACCCGCTTTTATCAACGAACAAATTAGTCAGATCCAGGATGTGCGTTGCGAGGTTTTCTTCCCAGAAAGGCAATAAAATAAATTTGAGTAAAAATGCATTCCCGAGGTTTTCGCTCTAAGACGATGCCATTAAAGTTTAAGTCCTATCTAATAGGGGGCGAGCTTATTAGGGGCAGGTTTGTTAGTACCATACAAATGTATATTGAATTGTTTTTACCTCGCTTTTAAAGTTTTGCTTAATAAAGCTTTAGTTAAAAAATAAATGTGCTGCCACTGTCGACGTCGACAATTAACGGACATGAGTAAAGTTCATCTGCATTGTATTTTATGGCTGCGTTAGTAGGCAGCCGTTACTTTTGGATTTAAATATTGGTGCACTTGCCTTTAAATTTATTGGATCATGGTAGGGTATGGATTTGGTTGTTCTAGTATAATGGGTGATAACTTAATAGAAATATGCCAAAAATAAAACCTATGCCAATAAAATTGGCTGTTGGCCCTAAAAATATACAAACATGCGAATTCAAGTACCGCTGAAAGCATATGTAAGTCTAAGCGCCAATCGAGGTTCTACTCATACGTAAATGATTATGTATTTTCAGCCACGTCTCGTTACGTTCAACGTTTTATAATTCTATAAGTACCTTCCTACCTAAGTCTGCCCAAGGCTTTTGCATCTTCTTGGTGATTTTATATTCCAGCTTTGGAAATTACTACCATAGATGGATTTATTTTCTAAAGGTTCTTAAAAGATCCCGAAAATAGTCATGTGATAAAAGAATCGGTTGCTCAAAACAATACAGCAGAGATAGAAACATTTAGAGGTCTATAAATAAAATAAAGAAAATTGTGTTTATTGGAACGTCAACAATTAAGAACGAAAAATACTCAACTATCTACTACGAAACTATTGAAATAACGACATGAGGATGTAGAACATACCTACTGCAGTACTAGCACGCGAGCTGCTTGCAGCTCGCGCAGCACGCAAACCAATAGTCTCCGATTGGGTTCCTTCTAACGGTTTCGACCGAAAGAGGATTTTTACTTGTCATGAATTTTAGGGTTCTCTAAGGGTTTTTCAGAAATTTTACTGCATTGAGGGGTTTGAACATGAACCGATTTTAGGGTTCCTCAGGGGTTCTGATTGGCGTTTCACTACATTTAGGGGCTTGATTAAATAGACCATTTTTACTACATTTACAAGTGTAAGAGCTACCACCACTAGTAGGCGACCTGCTTGCAGCTCGCGCAGCACGCAACAACTAGTTATATTAAAGTTTAACCTGCATTAAAATTTTTGTAACATACCTCTTTCATTTTTTAAACATATCCAACCTGTTTTAAACTGTACTTGACCGGCAATTAATGTTGTACTTGATTTTTTTAAATTTAGAATTTGCGTTTGGATCATTGAGATGTGCTACGGTGCTAGATTTTTCTCATTGAGATAGGAAAAACAAGTCAATGATTTTTCTTACATGGGATGTCAGTGCACAAAAATTCGTAAAACCAATTGGTTAGTTGATTTTTTGATCACGCCAATATAATGCCAAATATTCTCTAGTGAAAGACAATAATGAAGACAATTTAACGGCAATCAGTCGATTTATCCAAAGAATTTATTAGCTATTCCGTTGTGAACTGGGTACGTATTCTTTCTTAATCGTTCGAATTATCGAAAGTTCAGCATATTTTCTTCGATATTATATTCTATTTCTTTGTCATGGGAACGTTCAGTGAAGCGTACGCTTGTCTTCGAGTGCTTTATAGGAATAAAAATCCTAGCTTCGACAAAACGGCATGTACATTTTGTCATCTTCTGCAATATTAAAATTCTGCTCGTACCGCGGTATTCATCTCCTATTATTTGTCTAAGCAAAATAATTATCCAGCCGAATTTCGGCCTCACCCCCCCGGGCTACTTGTCTAGCCTGTGAGTCGTATTAAATAACCTTTCGGCCTGCGACGAGACTACACTACTAAACCTGGTATTTATGTCTCGACGGCACACGACGATTGGAGGATGTTCCAGTCTAGATATTAAATTTTTTGTTATTCTAAGCTCTAAGTCTTTTACTTCTTAATTTAAGACCGAACCATAACCACGGTTTAACTTAGCGCCGTCTATAAAACAATATATTTCCTAGAAACCTTATATTTAACGTGCGCGTCCGAATACCGATTGCAATCGAGCTCTTTAGGACGTAGTACCTATAGCGAAGACAACACTAAAAGGTGTTAACGATCTTGAGCTTCGATTTTTTCTCGAGTAATTCTTTTTTTAATAAAAAATATCGCCCCATCTGCAATTATTTTTGATTATGATTTGTTTTTTTTTAATATCATTAAGAACTTATCTTTTTTACTTTTTATTTATTCGTAATTTCGTTGTATATTTTAAGAATGAATAATTATACGTGTTTATGTGGTGAATTCCTTTTTCGCTAACCTATACACGGATTAAACCCTTTAATGTCTGCCTGCAGGCTGCAACTGAAATCGTGCCATTGACATTACTAGAGGAACGATCAATTTACAGCACCTTATCATGATTAGTGTCTTGGATTATATGCAGTGCTGAATAAGTGGGATCTTAAGTGACCTTGCTTTTCATTTACCCAGTTTCCCAAATAGTAAGGTTTATAATGAAAGTTGTCTTATTTACAGAAGCCCCCGCTAAGCCAGGTCGAAATGTACCTACTCTTTTTCATTTAATAGAGGTGAAAATGTTAAGAATGAATCCAGACCAATTCAAAATAATAAATTATTATTAGTTGTCTTACTTATACAGGCTATTGAACTACAAAGTCCCAATTATAGAGGTAAAAATCGAACAAATGCATTCTCAGATAGAAATAAAGCTTTAATATTATTGCCAGTAACAGAAAATCAAAAGTCATATATTCAAACTGGGCTGAGAATCAGCACTTTTTGAACGTCAAAATCACATAAGACAGTCCCCCCAAAACGCCCGCCCTTCACCACTTCCTTCCGAAGAAGAAGTGGCGGAACAAACTCCCCAGCAGCACTGCTGTCTGTTCAGTTAGAAGAACTGGATTCTATAAAGTAATTAGTAACATAACGTTTTATGAGTAACATTAGTAGTTAACATCACGAAACACAAAAACATTAAAATTATTTGCCATATGTCAGCTAGCACAAGCCAATATTTAAAACTATACTCAAGCAGAAATAAATAATAAAAACAAAAACGTAAACAGAACTTAATACATAATTAAAAGCCTCCAGGCATAAAGGGCGTGCCCGCTTACATATGCAATGCAATGCTGCAATCAAAAGCAGCAATGCTGAGGTATTTCAATCCGAAATGGTCGGGACCTCATTGTGAATTATTATCAGTTGTAGAGGTTTCTCACATATTATTATCCAGGGCCCACTTAACCAGGTTACACTATAGTACATTGTGATCTTCACCACTTTCAAATGACCTACGTTTCCCTTTTTTTTTCTGCTGAAATCCATGCAAAAGTTTAGTTCATTTGTTTTGATTGGAGTTAGATCTGTCATAAATTGGAACGCCAACTCATTATCTTCGTATGGGTACGCTTATGTAGTGCACTACAGTAAATGCAGTCCTGAAGAGCAAAGACGCATGTTCAATTCTTATCTTTATCTAGGTAATCTCCATATTTATAGTACTTATCGTTCATGTTGGTATTTTGAGTAGACAACTTAAACAAACGTTAAATTATTTATCAGCCATCAGCTGTCCGCATTATCGTTTATCAATCAATCTTTATCAAAATTAAAAAAAAAAACACAAAAACGTAGCACTAGACGAAAAAACAACATTTGCTTAAGACCACCACGAACTAATTACGGAAGGAAAAATATACTATACGAAGGAGCAGAGTTGTATAATAAATTACCCAATGATATTAAAGAGATACAGTCCTTTACTTTATATAAAAAAACCATAAAACACCACATCTTAAAAGATTTTTCTAGGTTTTAAATTTAACCCACCACACTCGTTTAATTTACATCTGTATCAATTGTTATTAGGTACCTACATAATTTTTAATTTGCTAAGTACAAAGATAACTAGAATACCTACTCTGTATTTCCGAAACATTACAGTACGAGTATATATACATATAAATGGTTCAATATGTAATTGCTATCGACTTGCCTTCAAGAATTGATATGTAATAGTACACTCACTTTTTCCTTTTACCCACAACACTGTAAAACTGTTTGTCTACCAAATAACTTATTTATTTACGAGTACCTACCTTCTTCAAAAGTAATTCTTATATTTAGTTTTAAGATCACTTGTATTTCTCATATTAAGTGAATTGTATTCTTTTTGAGAAATAAATGTCTTAAACCTTAATCAATCTGAATAGTACAGTTTACATCATATCTGTTGGTATCACATCTCACAACACACTCTGACAGCTTGGTACAGGAAAATATGTGTAAACAAATACTCGTAATTCGGAAAAGCGCACTCCATATCCGAGCAATTTAGCCGAACTAGCCGATGAGTCAATCGCCGCGAGACAACAGAACAAGAATACTACGTTATACTATCGGTTTACAAACAATGGATGAGGAAAAAACACGGAAAACTATTTGTGTTACCTATTGACGGACTGATGGTAGAGAAATCCTAAGCACGCGTTCTGTTTCTTTATGCTCACGTTAAGTAAACAGTGGGGTGCATCGGTGAATAGCCACACGTAATTTGTCATCGTTACCTACTCCTATGTTTTTACAAACGTTAGATAACTGCCTCGTGCAGCTAGCTAGCGTGATGTTAGACCCCAAAGTCGGTAAAAGTATTTATAATGGAATTTGTCAGTAACAGCTCGGTGGCTAGAACAGGCTTGCCCTCTATTACATTACTTAAACATTACTGGCGAAACACCTAAGCTTATCCCTTCGGGAACACAGCCGTGGTGTAACATATTTCCTTTGTAAGGGCTGTGTATGAAGAGAATGGCGTCAGCCATGTAATCCCTAGTTACTTGCGCAGCGCCCATAACTACATACTGCGATCATCAATGCATCTGCCTCGCGAGGCAATAGACAAACAAGCATACTCATGAACGTTTGTTAGATGACCTAAGTACGAGTTAGTTTAACGATAACAATTTATTTATTTATTTAACAGTTTAAGCACACAAATATACAGAGGCGGACTTAATGCCATAGGCATTTTCTACCAGTCAACCTTTGGGTGATGCAGAGACAAACAGTGGCAGGTGCAAATTATAATGATATTTTAGGATTAAATAATTTTAAATATATAGACACGTATAAACTTATTTAGTCTATAAATACATAAACCTAATTATATATAAATATAATCACAAATAAATGTACTTATATATACACGAGTATGTTAAAAACAAATAGGACAAACAATGAGAAAACATTACCGCTGTGATGATACTGCCAGCTTCTTACGAATGTGCTCGCGAACTTTAGTTTTAAAGGATAATCGGTTGGTTGCCATCCTGATTTCCTGGGGGAGTGCATTCCACAGAGAGATAGACTGAACAAAGAAGGAAGAGTGAATAAAGTCTGTGCGGTGAGTGGGACATTGAAGAAGACGATTGTGTGAAGAACGTAGATTTCTATTGTGGTTGGCGCAAATGTACTGAAAGTGGGGGGCTACATAACCAGGGGAAGAGGGAGAATCAAGAAATGAAAACAAGGTTGTCAGCGCCCTTTGCTCCCTGCGCTGGCGTATGGGCAACCACTTTAGAAGCGACCGATGCACAGAGACGTGATCATATTTACGCAGATTAAAAACGAATCGAATGCAGTTATTCAGAAGACGGTCAAGTTTGTCGAGGAGATCTGCATTCAGGTCATAATAGCACACATCACCATAATCGCTACACCAACCTACAATAACTAGGAAAACTATGTTGATAGGCATGTTGTTTGACAATAAGGGTTAAATCCAAAATGAGCTCCGAGATATGTTAGACTGTTATCGTAAACATGTTTATAAACAATAACTACGTCGTATTTTATCTATCAATACTCTCTTGAGAATGAGACTAGAATAGGTAACGCGATGTGAGCAGACGTAATGCGATGTATACAGACGTGGCTCCAAACTGAGTGACAATGGTGCCGATTCTGTTGTACACCGAACTAAACTAACTAAACTATCACTAAAATTCCTTACTTTTGGCTATGAGAATCTTAACGCTATTCTGCAAAATATAATCTCTAAATTTAAAAATATTTTTGACACATCTAAAATCAAATTTGACAATTATTGCGACTCCACGTGGTACTTGTTTGCCGTACCACGTGATCTTTTTTTAGAGCCGTAGGCGCGCATTATGTGCGGCCTCGACTTGTTTTGTATGGATTTTTTTACTTTTTGTATGGAAAATATAAAAAAATATTACCAACACGTTGAGTTTTACAGGTTTACAGGCTAACAAAGGGGGTCAAAATTTTCATTATTTTTGCGATAGGACACACCGTTTTCGAGATATAAGCAAAAGAAAAGAAAAAAAGATACAGTACTGTTTTTGCATCTGAAGTCGAGGTGTTGGTGTGAATTTTAGTTCATGACAACTAATTTTATTCCACATCTTTTTAATCGCGATTAAAAATAGTCAGATTTAGTTAAGACAATCAAAATTTTAGGTGGAAAACGTAAAATTCAGAATAGCAAAATTGCCATTTTCACTAAATTATAATCTCAGTGCCATCTTAGTGCTGTCAAACTAAAATATAGTTAAGTTGTGTCACTTTAGTCAATTTCAGAATGGGAAATCGTCGTTTGACAGGAATAAACTAAATTTTGGTGATTTTTAGTCTAGTTTAGAGAATTTTGTGACAAGAGAATCGGCACCATTATCAACATCGTCCTAACCGTTCCTCAGACTACCATCCTTCCATAAAAAAAATCGAATTCCCCACGCGCGTAGACCCAAAACAATGCATTTCCAATCTACATAAAACTTACTGAACAAACAGTTGCACACGAAAGGCTACGAAAATAAGTTCGGGCGGCCATAGTTCAATCCCAAATTGATTCCGAACACGGAGCACAACAAGTCAACAACCAGATTCCGAACGAGTCGCCGTCGTTGTGCTAAATGCTCCGCGCTGCTGCATTCAATAGATGGAGCTCCAGTATGGCCCATGCTGGCCGAAATGTGAACAATGGCGCGCCATAAAACTTTATAGGTCCTTACCATCGTGTCGCTCGTAAATCGCTTAGCGTGACCGCTTTACTTTATGATGCCTTGGTATGGCTTACACGAGCTTGCTAAATATTACTGAGCGAGACGTGTGCATGTATGTATTAGATTTATTGTAAGATCAGCCAAGAAGGAGGGATTTCGTGAAGTCGGAAGTTAGATGAGACGAGGATCTGGTACACCTATAGCAAATGCACATACCCACCCACGTCCCAAGTGATCTTCCCTTGTATTGACACAAACAATATGAGTTAAATTATAAGCCAGTCAGTAAATTCGCAGTTGGCTGTCCAAGAAGTGCCGACAGCTGTACTTCGGTACTACCATATTTTAGTACCTACCTACCTACCGTCACTCGTGAAGTAGTTTAATTCAAAGAAGGAAAACTAGAAACAAGGGCAGAGCCATGTCATGGTTACTGTGAACTGGGACTGTCCTTCGATTTGTTTTTGAAAGAAGCGCGTCAAGTGAAGATGAGTTATGAAAGAAAATATCTGACTTCTGAAAGATAAATGGATATCAGTATGATGATTGAAGAAATCATTTCAATAGAAGAATCGGTTAGGTAAGATGCCTTCTAAGAATTACTTGTCACAATAGGTAGGTTTTTTGCGGCTACAAATGCATCATTTCATCATGCATTATCACAATATTTCACTTAATTTTAAGAATGATCAAGCAAAATCTCAATCTCAGTAGGCATTCAAATAAAATAAACAGACAGTAAATCCTGAGTCCAATAATGTGATCAAAACCAAAACTTCAGAACAATAAGAGTTCTACATAAACTGAACTGACTACAGTTATTCGTATTCGGCGAATCGAATTTCGTATGTTCCAACTAGTTAGGTTTTCCCGCAGAGCAGCAGAGCAGAGCGAGTGCCGACACCTACTGGGAAAATATAATGTGATGTTATGGACTTGTGGTGTTATTAAAGTTAGATTGTTTACATCTCCATTTTTGGAAAACAAAGATTTTTCCTGGGGTGTTCAATTTATCCTGCAAATAATCATACTAAACTCTAGGTCTGTACCGGTAAAGTTTACTTTGCCGAAACAGGCCTAGGGTGAGGAGTCAGACCAATAGTGATACAGAAACCCGCAGGGCAGAGTGTGGCGAGCTGTTGGGCAGTAGCGACCTCACCTCTGGCTTGGCTTTATTGGTCGGCTGGAGTGAACAATGACGAGGAACAGAGCTCCCAACTCTTTCTTGTCTTTATTGGCCGGCTTGAGTGGAGATTCGCAAGAGCAAACGTGCTCTGAGGAAGAAAGTGTTCCAGTAATATGCTGATAGGGATCTCGACCGTACTTACAGGATTGTCCTAATAGCCGTGGAATACCTCTCCACTCCTCACAAAGTCACAAGCACCTCAGGACATGTTGCCCCCTTGGCGCTACGACATTATGTGCTAGTGATCGTTTTCGGCAGCCTATTATTGAGTAAATAAGTCACCCCCTGCCATTTTATCTGTGTATTTTATATAAAACATTGGTCAGGCAGGGGCCATAGTCTTTCCATAGTCCTAGGTAACCAATCCACTTAATCTACCCAAATCCATAGTATATATCTTTGTTTCCATATCCTGCAATAGTCCTGCACCAACTGGGGGTTGTCCTTGGGTGCACTTGCTTAGTGCGTTCAGGGATATCGTCGGTTGGTGCCTCATTTAATTAAAAACGCAGGCCTCTGTGTGTTGGCTTCAGCCGCTCGTAAGCATTCCAAAGGGCCGGGATCCCAGGGTTCTTATACATGTCAGGAGACGTAAAAATAATAATGATAAAATTTATTTAAACATTGATACAACGATATACGCAACCTGTGTCGACACCCTTGCGCCATCTCATGTTCCTAGACGTGCTCCCTTTCACCGGCTTTATAAGGTCCGTAACTCATTTGTTGGGCTTGGTATAAACTTTTATAACAAGCTTCCCTCTTCTTTGTTAGAATTGCCTTTTAATGCGTTTAAAGCTAAAGTAAAATCCAACCTTTGTTCAAAGGCATACTATTCAATCAACGATTACTTAAACGATAAAAATAGTTGGTCGCTGTGATTAACTCAAGACAATGTTTGTGTTCTTTCTCCAAAATAAGCTTACCTACTGACAAGTTATACGAGTTCATATAATTGTTTATTTTATTTGACTATATTAGTCATTTTAGTTTAATTTAATTTATATTAAATTAATGACAAATTAAATTAATTATGAACAAATTAAACACAATACTTAGGCATAAATATCTCAATTTAATAAAAGAATTAGAGAAGTGTAATAGTGAACTAGAATTATGTACTACTATGTATGACACTGACACTCAGCGCCTTCAGGATGAATTGTTTGTTAGGGAATATGCTCTAAAAGATATCTTTAGCAAATATGAGGCTACTCAACAAGACCTGAGTAAGCGCATGCAGGAGGCTAATGAGTTAGCTGACCTGGTCAAGCACAATGCAGAGAGGTATGAGTCTCTGACAAATAACATGTCTTTTAGCTGTGCATGCTCCCTGGCACCCCAGCCTCAAATTATTACACCCACACCCTCAGTGGCTCAGCCAGTAGGTAACACTACTTATGTATTTTCTGACAAATTTGGTCAAGGTTTTGGTAGTATATTTAATCAGTGTTCGAATCAATATGTAATTAATAATTGTTTACCTGGTGCCAGTATTAGCCAATTAGTTAATAATATTAGATTGACAAAAATAAACCCCAGTTCAACTGTTATTTTATTGTATGGGGATAGTTTAACTGTAAGGAAAAAGGACATAATTGAATGTGTCCATTTGATGTTATATCTCAATGAGACCAATAACTGTAAATTTATTTTATGTGCTCTGCCTTATTCTAGATATTTGTCTGATGAGCAAAATAGGCACATTTATAATTTAAATATGTTCATTTATAATAGGACTTGTCGACACAGTGACACTATTTTATATTTTGATTGTAATCAATTTATTACTGATTACAAACTGACAAATAATACAATGTATTTGCCGCCTAGTTGTAGGAGACACATTGCTAACCTATTAGCATACAATATACACAGTGACACTGGTACCTGTAGGTTACCGTCGATTACTGTTAGTAGTGGTACTAACACTACTATTGATACGCCTTGTAGTTTAAACTATTAGGTGCGACAACGGGTCAGCCGCATATGTTGAATGTTGTACATCAAAATATGCAGGGTCTGTCCGGCAAAGAGTTAGAGTTAAGTTTATTTATGGAGAACTATGATGTTTAGGTGCTATGTTTGACTGAACACTGGTTGAAAGAACATGAAGTAGTGTTTATCAATGATGATAATTTTACCATTCAAAGTGCATTTGTAAGGAAAAGTGCTATTCGCGGTGGATCTTTAGTTCTTGTTTCAAACAAGTTGAAATGTAAACAACGTTCTGATTTAGTTAATCTTTCCATCGAGCGCACTATTGAGTTGTCTTGTGTTGAACTCGAGCGATACGTTATAATTTGCGTTTATCGACCCCCCTCTGGGGATTTTATTCGTTTCGAATCGGTAATGGAGGATTCACTGAATAAATTAAAATCAAGTAATAAAAGTATAATTTTATGTGGTGATTTTAATATTAATATTTTAGAGGTTACTCCACTAAGTATTAGACTTCTTAATCTGTTTAGGTCCTTTAATTTAATTAACTTGTACTTTGAACCTACTAGGATAACAGCATCTTCATCGACTTGTATTGATAATATTTTTAGTGATTGCGATGCCAAAAATAAATTAGTGTTAAGTGACTTACCGTCTGACCACTGTGGATTATTAGCTAGCTTCCCTATGCCAATACATAAAAAGCCACATAAAATAGAATGCAGGCCTTATACAGCTAGTCGTTGCAACAAGTTTAAAAATAATATAGCCCTTAGAATTAAACCGTCGATTGTAGAACATGATAATCCTAATATAATCTATGGAGCCCTTTTTGATGTTGTGCAAAAAGAATACCAATCTACTTTCAAGGCCAAAACTATTAATATTAATGGCACCTCCGCTGGCTTCAACCAATGGGCTACTCCAGGTATTTATAAAAGTAGAGCGAGACTATACGAGTTATATGGTTTGAAAAATTACAGGTTTGATACTCCTTTCCTAGAGTATGTCAAAAATTATTCAAAATTATTTAAAAAGATTTGTGTTTTTGCTAAATCTAAATTTTTAAGCGATACAATTAAAAATTCGAATAACAAAGTAAAAACCACCTGGAAAATTATTAACAATGAAACGGGTAAGTCGGTTAAACAAGAAAGACAATTAGAGATTATGGTCGACAACAAATTAGTTAATACAGCAGCTGACGTAGCTGAAGCATTTAATGAGTTTTTTGCCAACATACCTATAACTACGACTCGCTCCTTAAATTCGTCCCCATCTGAAGCTGAAAACCTTTTGCATAATAGTGTACCTAAATGTAGTCGCTTATTTAGCTTCGAACATGTAACACCTCGTGATGTAATTAGTGTTTTTAACACACTCAAGTCAAAAAACACTGGTGATTACTGGGGCATCTCAATTAAACTTGTAAGTAATATAATCGACATCGTAGCCCCCTATCTAGCTGTTACTTTTAATAAATGTGTTGATTTAGGAACTTTTCCTGACCTCATGAAGAGTAGTAAAGTCATACCATTATTTAAATCGGGTAATAAAAATAACGTTGGCAATTTTAGGCCTATTTCTATCTTACCTGCATTTAGTAAAATATTTGAAAAATTAATACTCAAGCAGTTGCTAAGACATTTTAATTTAAATAGCCTCCTTCATGATGAACAATATGGCTTTACAAAAGGTCGTTCGACTACAGATGCGGGTGTTGCTCTGCTGAAACACATATTTAGCGCATGGGAGAGCTCGCAAAATGCTATTGGAGTTTTCTGTGATCTCTCCAAAGCCTTTGATTGCGTGCACCATGACACGCTTTTGCGTAAACTAATTCATTACGGTATTCAAAACGAAGCTCTTAACGTATTAGATTCATATTTACATAATAGGCACCAATGTGTAGATGTTAATGGTGTGAAATCTTCCGGGCTACCAGTTCAGTTAGGTGTACCTCAAGGCTCTATACTGGGCCCATTTTTATTCTTGGTGTATATAAATGACTTACCATTCTATTTAAAGGGCATCTGTGACGTTGTACTATTTGCTGATGATACCTCTCTTATCTTTAAAGTAGACAGGAATAGACAAAATTTTGACGACGTAAACAGTGCACTGTCAATGGTTACAGATTGGTTTACCACAAATAACCTAGTTCTCAATGCCAAGAAAACGAAATGTGTAAAGTTCGCCTTACCGAATGTTAGAAATCTAGGACCCAACATCGTCTTAGATAAAGAGGTACTTGAAACTGTAGACTCGGCAGTATTTCTGGGCATAACAGTTGATGCCAAGCTTCAGTGGGGATCACATATATCATGCCTAGCGGAAAGGCTCAGTTCGGCCGCCTATGCTGTCAGGAAAGTAAGACAATACACTGACGTTGATACAGCTCGGCTAGTCTATTTCAGTTATTTTCATAGCGTCATGTCCTACGGCATTCTGCTGTGGGGCAAAGCCGCTGATATTCAAAATATATTTGTTCTTCAAAAACGAGCTGTACGAGCAATTTACCAGCTAGGTGCTAGAGTTACTCTGAGAGATTTTTTTAAAGAGATTGGTATTCTCACGGTGGCCTCACAATTCATCTTCGCCAACATCTTATATATTAGGCAAAATATACACTTATACACAAAAAACAGTGATATTCATAATATTAACACTAGAAACAAGGAGAAACTACGTGCTCCCTTTCACCGGCTTCATAAGGTCCATAACTCATTTGTTGGGCTTGGTATAAACTTTTATAACAAGCTTCCCTCTTCTTTGTTAGAATTGCCTTTTAATGCGTTTAAAGCTAAAGTAAAATCCAACCTTTGTTCAAAGGCATACTATTCAATCAACGATTACTTAAACGATAAAAATAGTTGGTCGCTGTGATTAACTCAAGACAATGTTTATGTTCTTTCTCCAAAATTAGCTTACCTACTGACAAGTTATACGAGTTCATATAATTGTTTATTTTATTTGACTATATTTATTAGTCACCTTAGTTTAATTTAATTTTTATTTATTATTGACATAATCTACTCATTTCAATGTTAACGCCCTTTATGCCAGGAGGCTTTTTATTATGTATTAAGTTCTGTTTGCGTTTTTGTTTTTATTATTTATTTCTGCTTGAGTATAGTTTTAAATATTGGCGTGTGCTAGCTGACATATGGCAAATAATTTTAATATTTTTGTGTTTCGTAATGTTAATTACTTACTACTATACATATGTATAGAATCCAGTTCTTCTAACTGAACAGACAGCAGTGCTGCTGGGGAGTTTGTTCCGCCACGTCTTCTTCCCAGCTAAAGCACTAGGAAGTGGTGAAGGGTGGGCGTTTTGGGGGGACTGTCTTATGTGATTTTGACGTTCAAAAAGTGCTGATTCTCAGCCTAATTTGAATAAATGACTTTTGATTTTGATTTCCTAGCACGACGGGCTGTGCTGGCGCTGCTGCTGCGGCTGCTGATATCCTCAAGCGGCGCAAATACTGTAACCTTATGGGTAACTACAGTTTTGAGCCGTTTGGGGTTGAAACTCTCGGTTCATGGGGCCCGAGTGCGCGTCTCCTTTTTAAGGAAATTTCTCGCCGACTGGTCGATACTTCACGTGACCAGAGGGCTGGGTTGTTCTTTGGCCAAAGAATTAGCATTGCCATTCAACGTGGCAATGCCGTCAGTCTTCTGGGCACGTTTCCGGATGACAGCGATGCGGACGAGTACTTCGACGCCTAAGTGTCTTTTTGTGTTGTATTTATTTGTATAGTTAGTTATTCATTTAATTGAATACCTATTGTAAATATTTAACTTTAATTTTAAAATAGTAAACTTTTTTCTTTATTTCTAGTATTAAAATTATTACCTTAAAATTAGTTTAAATATAACAATTCTGTCTGTAACTGTCGGTGACATGCATTTTGTTACAAACTATGTATGTATCTTGGGTACCTGAGTTCTGTTGTGATACATAATTCTGGTTTTTACTGGTATTGATATTGGAATAGGTAATAAATTGCAAACAATTATATAAAGTCTAAATTAAAATTTGAAATAAGATCAAGGTTAAAAACATAAAAATCATAAATGCATAAAACTTAAGTTGTTTTAAACAAAATACTAATTATTGTATTTAACAAAATACACATACATTGCATGCATAACAGATGGCCGATGAAGCAGAAAGGTTCTGAAGTGTCGACCACGTACCGGAACACGTAGCGTTGGAAAGCCTTTTTTTTTTTTTTTTTTTGTTTCCGGGGTGGAAAATCCTCATGGATGCCCGCCGCCCTGGGGCGGGCGACGGGGTCTGTCAGACTCTTACTGACTAAAAACCACCCCGGTGTTCCATCTCACACCTACGCAGGGGGTCGCGGGAACATACGATCCTTCCACAACCCCCGACTGGTGCCGGCCCGCCCCTGCGGGCCTCTTCGGGTCTGGGGGGGGAGTGAGGTGTTTGACTCCCCCCGCGACGTCTAAGAGGGGCGCGCGTGGAACACTACGCGCCGCCACCTCGGGTCCTGGTGTGTGGGGGGCGACGGACGTCCCCGAGTCCGTCGCCCCTGGACCCATTTAGGGGGGCTGGAAGAGGGCGTTGTCCGCCCTCCGCCGACGCCCGGTGCGCCTTCTGCGGGCCGGGTGAGAGGACGAGATCTCTCTCTCCCTTTCCGCAGCCTCCTTCTGCGAGACGACTGTCTCACAGAAGGAAACCACCGCGTCCCAGGACTCGTCGCTGCCGACCATCGACTCGACTACGGCCGGCAGCGACAAGTCACTGCCTACTTCTGAGATGAGGGCACGGCGAGCGTTGGAAAGCCTCCCACAAGATGGACGGATGACCTTGTGAAGGTCGCAGGAATCCGCTGGATGCGGGAAGCACAGAACCGGTTGAAGTGGTGGTGCTTGGAGGAGGCCTATGTCCAGCAGTGGACGTCTTTCGGCTGAAATTATGAAACAAAATAGGAATTTAATTGGTGTTGTTCAAAGCTTAAAACTAAAGAATAATAATAAAACATTCAAAATAAGGTGGGTGTGTGTCGTGTGTGTGTATGTGGGTGTGTCTGTCGTGTTAGTGAGATTCCAAGTGTGAGTTATGTTATGAGAAAGCTTTCCAATTCGCTGTATGAAAGACCTTAAGAGCGATTTTTTTCCACTTTTGACTTTTTTTATTTATTTACTTATCATTAATCACATCCAAAGTTCTTTATTTTAACAAATTTCCAACTCGCCAAACTTAGCAGTTTGGTGGCGAGAAACGGTCGTTTGACATAGGTTACTTAAAATTATAAACGCTAACTAAAAATTGCATGTACTCTCAGACCATAGTTGACCTAGGTATCTGTTTTATTGTGGCACTACACGTACCTTTGCAAACGGACAACTAGAACTAGAATCAATTATCATTGTTTTATTTATTTAGTAAAAATAATGTTTCGATTGAAATAAATGATTCGACTTTATGTTAATAGGAACAAAAAAAGGGCTATTTTTTAACAAATACGTCAGCTATCCGATATCAGGTATTTAAACACAATACATAACTT
Source organism: Brachylomia viminalis (assembly GCA_937001585.2). Taxonomy (NCBI): domain Eukaryota; kingdom Metazoa; phylum Arthropoda; class Insecta; order Lepidoptera; family Noctuidae; genus Brachylomia; species Brachylomia viminalis. The sequence goes on along the minus strand of OW443302.2, from coordinate 1,341,340 downwards.
AATGCTAATTGCTTTACTACGTTATCGTGAATTTGTTTCTCGACAACGGCAGACCTACCGCGACGCCAAACATACAACATACAACGAATCCCAAGCCAGAGTGACCAGCACCTGCTGGTCACTCTGGCCTAGAGCTCACTGCCCGTCACAGCCCGACGACGCGACGTGTCGTCGTTCTCCACGAACATCTTTTTTAGTTTTGATTTTAACACACCTTTGCTTGTTAGGGTCAAATCCGAGAGGGATACCGTGGCCCCTGGCACAGGCAACTGAAGGAACTCGGGTGGGTTTTAGTCAGTAAGAGTCTGACACGCCCTCCTGCTCTGCCCAGAGCGGGAGAAGTTATTTGATGACTTCCCACCCTCAAAAAAAAAAAAAAAGGGTAATTTCTTAATAATTCTATTTTATTAAATAATTTTGGCACTAAATATTTGGACGTTCTTTTTCCGTAGTACTTTGTTATTTTTGGCTCAATTAGTCTATTCTCTCTCACACTCCTTGTATTAAACTTATTTTTAGCTTATACATACTTTGAAATCATCACTATAATAATGTTCTCCCCCCATCAAATAATTAACTTTTATTTAGACTGGCAAGATTTTACAAATAGAAAATAATTGATGGTAGTCTTTGTTACACTTTATCTTAACTTGTTTGCTAACTAGGAACTTGATCAGTATTGTCTGTAGATTCTTTATTTCTAATAAATATGTTCCAAACGTTCGCCCATACACAATAAGTCCATAGCTGATTAGAGCTGAGTCAGCGAGTGCATAATAAACAATCAATAAAGTGTGTTTATTCACCACACTTTTCAACTGATAGAACTTCCCTAATACAGATCTTAGTCTATTACAAATGTCAGTTACATGCGTTTTCCAATTAAAATGTATATCTATACTGAGACCCAAATATTTAAATGAGCGTACATATTCTAATTTCACGCACCTGCAATGAATCTTGTTGTCCTGCAAGCATTCGTATGTATGTCCTATTACATCGAGATTCTCTTGGAGCACAGCTTTAGCTCGTAGGTTGTATGGTGCGTGTATATGCATACATTTTGTTTTTGACAGATATAGTATTATTCCATTGTCATGTGCCCACTTGGTAATGCTTTCGAAGTCTTCCTGTACGTACTGTTGTGCCTCCAGTATATCCTTCCATGCAGACATGCAGACACCTTTTGAGTCACAAGGCAAAATACTGGTGACCTTGTTATACAGGATGTTCAGCACATGGACCGACACAATTTTTCAGGGATTTGGGGGGTCATTAGCTCTACCCATAGACCCTATGTCCCAAGTGCCACGGCTGTTTAAATATTTTTTTCTTAAGTTTTTTTTTTAATTACATGAAATATTTCCTTTAACTCGAAATCTCTTTTCCGTTTGTATAAGAGCACAAAATAAATTGTGTTGTATTCCCCAATAACTTTTTAATCATTATTTAATACAACTGGTTTCAAGAAAATTTCATATGCTTCCAGACTATTTAAGACTGTTTATAATGTTTAAATGTAGATCTAGATATGAAAAATTACAACCAACTTCTAAATTCATTATAAAAAACTGAACTTAGTTTTATTTAAAAAAGTTCTTTAGCTTACACTCTTTGTAACGGTATGCTACGTCATATAAAACAAAACATTATGTAGTCAAAATACTAGTCAGAAGATTCAGGGTTTAGAAAAAACTTTTTACGATATTGATGTTTTTACTAAAGTAAAGTTATAAATCTTGTTCAATTGACCTCCTACATTTCGTTTGCATGCACGACATCTGTTTCTTATTTCAACGGTTGTTGTACCTACGTTGTCGCATTTCTGTTTTCATTGTTTCAAACGCGCCGGCTATACGTTCAATCAGAACTTCCCTAGTGGGCACCTCTGTCTGATAAACCAATTATTTTGCACGTCTCCAGCAGAGCAGAAACCAGAAATCCAGAGGCGTCCAGTTTGGAGATCGTGTGGGCCAGGAAATAGGGTTGTCTCTACCAAACCATAAGTTTGGAGATCGTGCGGGCCAGGAAATAGGGTTGTCTCTACCAATCCATAAGTTTGGAGATCGTGCGGGCCAGGAAATAGGGTTGTCTCTACCAATCCATAAGTTTGGAGATCGTGCGGGCCAGGAAATAGGGTTGTCTCTACCAATCCATAAGTTTGGAGATCGTGCGGGCCAGGAAATAGGGTTGTCTCTACCAATCCATAAGTTTGTCTCTACCAATCCATAAGTTTGGAGATCGTGCGGGCCAGGAATTAGGGTTGTCTCTACCAATCCATAAATTTGCAAAGGCATTATTTAAATGTTCTTGCACGGTTAGTTAGTAGTGTGCCGACAGCCGTCATTTTGAAAACCTATTGGCACACCTTCTTCCAAAACTGGCATAGCGAGTTTGGGTAGCTCATTGATTAAAAAGACTAAATAAATGTCTCTAAGTAACCTTTCTGGCAAAAAATATGGGCCCATGAGATTGCGTCCAATAACACCAGAGATTTTTTTCTTTTAAAAGAACTCTGTCTTTTAACGCGAGGACTTTGGTCCTGTTTACTGCAATTGTAAAGATTGTGGAGATTCACTATTCCCTCACGGCTGAATTAGGATTCATTGGACCACAAATTTCTTTCCAAAAAGTCCCCTTGTATGCAGTATAAATCTGCAGAAATCCAGCCGCCTTGCATCATCACCGTCTTCGACACATAAAAGAAGAAAATAATCCATGAGATTCTAACAATAGCCCAAAAGATAGTTTTTTTTCTTTCGGAAAACTGAGCTAGTCAAAAATTAATAACTAACTTTTGGAAAAGCACTTGACGAGATGACCAGTAAAAATCATTGAAAATTGAAATCGGTTAAAACGGTGCGAATTTACCTTGAACAGGGGTGTAGTGTATAGGTCGATCGGGATTCGGTATATGGCCTTTGATAAATTCTTCGTACTTCACGCGCATTGCAGTTAGCGCTGCCATATGCAAGTAACATGTCAGCATAGTTAGTTACTGAAGTTAGGCATTTTAACATCAACAGCGAAGACAAACACAACAAGAAACTTGTTCGGAGTTTCAGTCCACATCAACACTAAAAGTGCTTTACTACTCCCTTGTCAGAAGCATACTGGACTACGCATCTCCTGTTTGGAATTCCATATATCATGTCCATATTAACAGGATAAAACGTAAACAGAAGGCCTTCACCAGGTACTAACGCTTTAGATGTCCTAGTTACCCTCATGACGCTAATTGTTCCCAAAGGCTAATCACTTCAATATGTTACCACTTGAACAACTTAGAAGCACTTCTGATCAGCTCTTGTTTTACAAAATCATCCATAATTTGGCGGATGTACCCAAGTTATTGTCAGAAATTAATATAACTTTACCAAGGCGTACTGTAACTAGATCTCTACGCAAAATAAATACCTTTGCACCATCCTCATCAAGAACTAACCTTGGTCTCAATGCCCCTTTGAATCGATTAATGGCTAATTATAATAAAATAGATATCTGTAACAATATAGATATATTTACAGACTCATTTTCCCAATTTCGCAGAAAAATTATAACTATTAGCGACGAATCATAATTTAATACCCTACTTTTTACTTTTTTAAATAAATAAAAAAAAACTTGATTTGGGACAACAATGATCCAAATATTAGTAAGTGGCATTATTATTATTTGAGTTTGAAGCATTTTGCACAAAAGATGACCACGTAAGGTAAAAGATTCTCACCTGGCCACCCTCTCCACGAATTGCCTCAGAATGCTGTTGCTACTGGCCCGTGTTTTAGTTAACAATGACGCATTTTTATTCCGAATGATCGCATGGAAGCTGTCAGTTCCATTCTGTGCAAACATTTCCGACGCACTACAGAAACGGGGCAGCCTCAACAGCATTCTGTAAATATTATTGTATTGGACGCGCAATACATCTAGCTACGTTTTGGTGTAGCTGATCCATAGACCTCCCGTGTACAAATCCTGACAATATGCCTTGAATAGATCTTGACCTGGTCGGTACAGCGGGAGAATCTACGTGCCAGCATAATTACATCGGACCGCCAATGCCCTACGCTCCCTATCAATATCTACATTATGTTTATTATGTAACATTGACTTTTTTTTACTAAGTATTTTTTTTTTTGGTTTTTTGCCACTTAAGCGTGCCGCTTTAACCATTTAGGAATGTTCTCTTATTGCACTCGTTATCGCGTTCTACCGTTTTCAATTTTACTGTTTATTTTTTTTTAATTTTAATCATACTTTATTATTGATTCTAATAATAATTTTTATTTTTTATTCTAATTTCGATTATGATTTTGCTTTTTACTTAATGTTTTGTTCTTTGTTTCTAATTAATTATTCTATCCTCACTACGAGCAAAAAATCTTGTGTAAATGTATATTTAAGAAGCTATTTTTTGTGTACCTACGTGCTGTGTACGCCTATTAGTGACTAGTTCACCAACACAATGCATAATTATGTATTTTTTTATTATGTTAATGTTTCTAGTGAATAAGGTCGTTGGTGTACCTTACAAATAAAAATAAAATAAAAAATAAAGAAAACAGTTTAACTACAAAAATAACAATTACAATAACAAGTTTTTTTTAAGTAATTTTATAACAGCTCTCTGGGCTCTTTCGAGCTTAATCAATGTCGTTTTACCAGCTCCGCTTTAAATTGATATACCACATTGTATGATGGACTGGCATATTACGAAATAAACTGTTCCGAGGATGTTTTTAGGAGTACGGTCTCTTAAATTTCTTAGCCATATGTATTAGTTTCCTTACTCGGCCAGAAGTTGAATGTGCGCTTTCAAAGATATATAGAGCTATCTTTGAAAGCGCACATTCAACTTCTGGTGTATGAGTGTATCAATGAGTATGCCTAAATAACAAATTGAAGATGTCCGGTTAATACATTCGCATGTGCAGTCTTCACGTGAGGTTTTCAGATGGTTCTGACATGTGTGGAATTTTAATGTTAGGTTGAATGTGTTTAGCAAAATGTGATTAGTTTAGTTTTCTTTAAATAATTGAGAGTCATTGACTTGTGTCTGAGTGTTTGCGCTACAGTTACTGCTCCTAAACCTTCATCTGCGAGACTGTAGACCTGTTCCCAGCTGCTTGCATGAAGCGTAATAACCGTGACGTCTGCGAAGGAAATTAGTTCTGCATTTGAGAGAGTGAGGTTCAAAGTGACGTATTCATAATGACGGCATGGTTGGTTGACTGCTGCGCTGCGTGTCTCGGGGTTGATTCCCGCACGGAATAAATATTTGTATGACCTACAAGTAGTGGTTCCGGATCTGGCTGTCTGTGTATGTGAGTTTAAATGTTTGTATACGCACCCACAATACAGGAGAAATTCCTAGAGTGGGGCTAGGTTAAAAAAAAAAAAAAAAAAGAATATGTCGTGCATATATTATAAATAGTGTTGGGGCGAGCAAGCTGCCCTGCGGAACTCCAAAATTTATAGGGAGTTGACCACTTGAGTGTTCACCTGATTTCGCGTATTGTCGGCGTTTTTGAAGAGTTTTACTAGTCGGGTATTTACTACTTTTTCCAGGATTTTTGATAAGATACCGAGAAGTGCTATTTGTCTATCATTTTCAGGTGTATATACACACATCAAAAGTGTCTAGGGATCAACATATATTTTTGCAATAACTTTTCTCCTGATTGATATTAATTAAAATTTTCTTTAAGGATTCATAAAATAAAGTGTTTTCGTTTGTCACAGTAACGATAAACCAAGTCACCTTTGCATTAATAAAGAAATTTGCCATTTTCCTAATAAAGGGATTTTTGACATTTGAACCACTAACACAAAAGTTCGAAAAAAAGACTGAAATAACAGTTTTCTTTAAAATGTTATTGGGTAACTTAAACAATTAATAATCCGTGTTTCTACCGCGAACACTAACAACACAAGAACATCGGTTTGGCATACTCAAAATGAGTTCATCCAAATCACGCTGTGGAATGGCCGCCCATGTTCGTTGCAACAACAAAAAAAGGTCTTCTTGCGACTGGATACCCTCCATATTCGGCAGAGCTCTTCTCTGTAGCATATCCCATGCATGCTCAATCGGGTTCAAGTCTGGCGACTGAGCAGGCCAGGGCAGGACATTGATGTTAGCTGCGGCGAGAGTCTGTCTTACAACTCTTGCGGTGTGCGGTCGTGCATTATCATGCATTAACTGAAATAAGGGACCGATTTGCACTTGTAGAGGAACGATGACGTCTGATACAATCGTCTCAGCATAAATTTGAGCGTTGAGGTTGCCTCTGATCCAAATCAACTCAGTTCTTCCGCCGATCCAAATACCCGCCCATACCATGATGGTTCCACCACTATAAGGATGGACTTCCTGGCAGGATTTTAATCGCTGTTGGCGTCCAGGGGTTCTCCAGTGTCGTATACGTCTTGTATCCGGTCTCATACCAAAACGAGACTCATCAGAAAAGCACACGAAACGCCATTGTTCTTCTGCCCAATTTCTGTGTTCAAGAGCCCATTGATATCGAATCCTACGATTGTGCATTGCTATAGGTGGTACCCGTAGCGGTCTTCGGGAATGAAGGTTCACTTCATGCAAGCGGTTTCTGACTGTTTGGTCGCTAATTAAGTTCCCTGAAGAGTGATGAAGCCTCACGGCTAACATCATGGCGGTTATTGTTGGAGCTCTTCGAGTTAAGATTTGAATGTATCGGTCTTGTCTCCGTGTGGTGCAGCGATACCGTCCTCCATGGCGCTCAGCCACGGTACCAGTGCTTCGGTAACGTGTCCAAAGTCGACTGATAACACTCTGACTTGTATTCAGAGCTAAAGCCACAGTACGTTGCCGGGAACCAGCTTCTATCATTCCCACGGCTCTGAGCATTTCTTCCCTGCTTAAATGACGTCGCCGCTCCATAATAACGTTGGTTTTAATCAGTAGTAGGGAAACAGTAGCACTAATAATGTCTTCAATGCGTTGTATGTTTTTATAGGGAAAATATTGACAGCTGATTTTCATCTTTTACTCGAATTTGATTCACAGTTCCTGATTCAAATTATGAAATGCACCAAAAAGGATCCATATAAATTTATAAAATCATAAATTTATTACAAAGCCACATCTTAATCTCAAGAAATCCGCATAAAAATGCTTGATCCCTAGACACTTTTGATGTGTGTATATGGGACCACTTTGTGGGCTTACTGCTGCAACCTTCCACTGTTCGGGAAATTATACGCCTGTCTCCAGGCGGCTAACAAAATCAAAATCAAAAGTCATTTATTCAAACTAGGCTGAGAATCAGCACTTTTTGAACGTCAAAATCACATAAGACAGTCCCGCCAAAACACACCACCACCACACCACCACCACACCACCACTCACCACTTCCTAGTGCTTTAGCTGGGAAGAAGAAGTGGCGGAACAAACTCCCCAGCAGCACTGCTGTCTGTTCAGTTAGAAGAACTGGATTCTATATAGTAATAAGTAATTAACATTACGAAACACAAACATATTAAAATTATTTGCCATAATATGTCAGCTAGCACACGCCAATATTTAAAACTATACTCAAGCAGAAATAAATAATAAAAACAAAAACGCAAACAGAACTTAATACATAATAAAACACATCATCAGGCGGGAGGAAACGCCCGGGTGTCACCACTGCGATGATCGCCCCGAGGACACGGTGGAGCATACGGTGGGGGCCTGCCCTGCATGGGCGGAGCACCGCCGTGTCCTCGTAGAGGCGATCGGCAGCGGCGGCGACCTCTCACGCCCGGCCTTGGTTCAAGCCATGGTCCGGGGCGAGGGGGAGTGGGAGGCAGTCGCCTCCTTCTGCGAAGCAGTCATGCTAGCGAAGGAGGTGGCGGGACGGGAGAGAGTCTCCCGTCCAAGCCGCCGCGGTAGACGCTCCGGGCGTCGGGAGCCGCGTGACGACTCCCGGCCACCGTAGGCGCGGGCCTGCGGGCGGTGAGTAATGGGTAGCTCACCGTCCGATCAGGATCAGGCCCGTGCCGGACGGCGCGTACGTGTTCCACGCGCGCCTCAAAGAGATATCAGCATCGAAGAGGGGGCCCACGAGGGCCCAAGCCTGCCGGGAAAGCGGGATCATCCATAAGGGGTACCGCTGACCCGGAACATAAAGGGCCAAGGAAGGAACACGGGTGGGTTTTAGTCAGTAAGAGTCTGACACTCCCTTCCGCTCCACCCAGAGCGGGAGGGGTCATTTGATGATTTCCCATCCTCAAATAAAAAATAAATACATAATAAAAAGCCTCCTGGCATAAAGGGCGTGCCCGCTTACATATGCAATGCTGCATTCTGTTTATATGTATATAGCTGTAACTTGTAGCCACAAATGATAAACTAGGACCTTCGAAGTAAAATAAAGAAACATTAATTACTAATAACAATAACAAAACCATAGTCAGCAAGATGACCTGTCACCACAAGCACGAGCATAACGCAAAGATCAGCCATTACCCCCCTCGCCATATTTGAGGGAAGGAGGCAACCCGACCCCCGACGCTACCGCAAGCATTGACATCTAAGGGAGCATGACGAACTTGCTGCCGGTTGCTCAAAAGAATAATATGATCAACTGTCGAGGTCGCTAGCTAACCACCAACAGGTAGGTTAAAGGTGTTATAATCAAGTTTTGTGTTTTTTTATGAGTCTTACACTGATTTTGTCAGAACAATGTTCTAGATAGCTACCTAATTTACTCTGAACTATAGATCCAGCACAATTTGCAGTACCTACCTGCTAGTTTCAGTGCTGTAGGAACACAACAATGATTATGTATTTATGTAACTCCTACACTGGAACAAGTGTGATAAAGATTACCCCTGTATTTTAAGTGCCTAATCATTTACATCTAATCTGGAAAAGCTCGGGGGCTGGGCAATAGGTACCTACTCCATTATTATTGCAGCAAAGAAGTGCTTTTCAGTATTCACTAACCTTCCGAGGACCAATGATGAGACCTTATTCAGGAAAACCTACATGTAAACAAACATTAACTGTTATTGGATTTCTTGTGATTGAAGACTCATGCTAACCATCGGCCGGCACTTGCTGTTGCATCTGCCATATTTGGTGTCTGCATCATCTTAAGGTAGACTGGTAGAAAATGCCTCAGAAATTAATTCCGGTTTGTGCAGTATTTTTTTACTTCTAGGTACATAAAAAAATAATAAACGACAAAGGATCTATTTGTAAAGTCGGTAGTAGTTTTTGTCAGGCCATTTATTCCTAACACCTGTCTACCACAGGTAACTAAAATATTGTTTAAAACTATTCATTGGCATGAAGATAGCTATCAAAGAGAGTTGGTATTTTGAACAGTTTTATAAATGGCAAGCAGTTTCCTTCAGTGATGAAAGCTAACAGTAAATATAGTACAGTATACTGTAACTGTTCTATACTGTAAAATATGAATGCCTTCTTTGCAGTCGGGTAAACTAAAATAAAGATGCGAAACCAATTTATTTTTAATGGCGCATACCATTAAAAAAAATTGATTGTTTAAAACTAAGATTTTATAACTTCATCGAGTTCTGCGAAAAACAAAAAATGGTGACATTGCAGTAATTAATGACTCCTAAACTTCAGTTCAGAAATAGCAAAGCCCGAGCTAGGCGCCACAGCTCTTGACATTTAGCTAGATAGGAGCTCCTTCATACGGAAACTTATTTATTAAAAGAGTCAGCAGTTGTGAAAGTTCAGAGGTCAAACTGTTACTTGAAGAAATTATTAAAAGTTACATTTAATTGAGAAGTCTTGCACAGTATGTTCTTGAATCTGTCGGTTCTACTGAAGAGAAGTTTTAGAAACTGTGTCTTATTTACCTATGTTTAGTTTAAATACCTACAAATGTAGCCTAGGGCGGGCGCCGGGCGCCGCGCGCCGTGCAAACTGAAAATATTTGGGAAACCCTGCTCTAGGATAAATCATTGCTCTCACGAACTTGTTCCTAATGGCTGCTTCCACTAAGAAGTAGAAAGATGAAGACGTCTTTCTAGATAGTGTATACCATTTAGGTACTTGAGGTTTTTATTTACTTATTTTCCTCTGAGCAGGATTTTGTGCTAGCCGTGGCCGCTCTAAATTGTAGCCGACATATACCATTACGTCACTATGTAAGTAGGTATAGTACACCCACACATTATTATAAGTCCATAAGACACACAGTATCGTATCAGATCACTATCAGGAATATCAAGTAGGAACCTAAACAAACATTCCTCTTTGAAACAAGTACAAACCCTCTTATCTGCAACGTAGGTATATTATCCTAAACACATCTGCAAAAAAACTTACATACTCGTATGTACGGTAAAACCCCAATGACGTTCTGTGCCAGGTCGCAGTGGTCGCTGACCGCGGCCAGCTGATTGAGTTTTTGTACGAACCAATGACCTGTGCCAATACGTCACAGGTTTTTTTATCATAATTCTATTATAAGCCGTTCGTTGATAACGGGTTACGGACTGTTACTACGTTTCACCGGTACATAGGTAGTAAGGCTAAATAGTTCTAAAAGTGATTTTCAGTGAAAAAGCCACTGCTACCATTCTCTGCTTACACCAAAAATGTATGTACAAATTACAGTAGGTACATAAGTATAAAGGGTGTCAAAAGAAACTTACCGAAGCCGAGAGTCACTTGTACTCCGCGTCATTGTTATTATTTTGTGTACTGGAGCATACCTGGCACCTTCTGGTTACAGAGATATTGAAGGTCAAAATTCCAACTTTTACTGACGTTTTTTTTTTAGGAAAGCTAGTTTTTTATTGTTATAAAACAACTTAAATTTAAATACCCCCACAATTCCTGTACCGTGGCATGCACCCATAAGCTACATAATTATGCTTTGCGCAAAGCATATGTTTTGCTTGCGTTATGTTGCGCACTACCGTAACCAGCGGTTTGTCACACCAAAAATAAAATTCGTTTCTCAGCCATTAATTTTGTGCTATACGTTACTCAGTTTGATGTACAGAATGCATAGTTGACGGCTATGTGATGGGACTTTTTACACCCTGTATAATTATGGAAGTACTTAAAAGATTGCGATTTAACCATCGGTGGGATTTTGTGCTATACGTTACTCAGTTTGATGTACAGAATGCATAGTTGACGGCTATGTGATGGGACTTTTTACACCCTGTATAATTATGTAAGTACTTAAAAAGATTGCGATTTAACCATCTGTGTGTGGGGTGGGCACCAAGACGTCAAAGGTTCCAACAACAGTTCAAATTCAAAATAAGTACCTCCGTAGAATTGGGTGTAGGTAGGTTATACTGAGTAAGAGTGACTTCGACGTGCAAACTGCAACCATACATTATTCGCACATGATTCTGAAGTTCTGAACACCCTGCGTATAATTTGTTCGTCGGTTACCAAAAAAAAATCTGCTATTTCATAGAAAATTACAACACCTACGAGGTCAACGTTTAGAACAGCAATTTTTTTTAAATAAACGACGAAAAATTTTTTATATTTTTTTTTTAAAAAAACGTTGCCCCACACTAGGAATTTCTCCTGTATAGTGGTGTAATTGGTACGCAGGGTGTTCAGAATCATGTACTGAATCCATGGTAACCGGTTATGCGTCGCCTGTATGTGTGGTGTATACATATATATTTTTTATTTAAGTATTAAAACTTTATCACAAGTAAAAAAATACTGTACAAAGGCGGACTTAGTGCCTGAGGCATTTTCTACCGGTCAACCTTAGGGTGATGCAGAGATATTCCATGGCAGGTGCAACATACGGGATAGATAGCTCGGAAATGACTATATAATACAAGAATAAATACTAATATATAGATACATACATATTAACAAAATAAACCGTGGTCAGGAGAAATAACGATCGGTAGAGGAGAAAACGAATCCAACAACTCAGCGCTGGGATGTTTCGGCCAACTTCTGACGGATATGTTCACGTGTCTTCACTTTAAAAGATAACCGACTGGTTGCTGGCCTGATACTCAGAGGGAGCACATTCCAAAGAAAAACCGCCTGGACAAAGAAAGAAGAATGAATAAAGCCGGAACGGTGAGAAGGACATCGTAGAAGACGATTGTTGGTGGAACGAAGATTTTTACTATGGGCAGTGCATAAATATTGAATTTGGGAAGTCAGGTAAGAAAGAGAAGTGGGTTTGTCCAGAATAGAGAACAACGTAGACAGAGCCCTCAACTCATATATGTATACGGTATTCCCATAGTCTTAGAAAAAAAATCCTTTAGCCACCACTAACTACTAATACGCACCTAACCACAGATTACTAAATAGTTACTAGACCTTACTATCTCTAAATACATAATAACATGCATCGTAGTGATGATGGTGATAAGGAATGGTGACAACATAAAGGATTTACCCACTGAACGTCCATTTAATTAATGAAGTTCACCTATGCATGCAGATCACGCTATTAAAAAAACAATTTGGAAATTATAGGTACAGGTTCTTGAAATTTTTTGTGGGACTGGATTCTGAGAATGACCCAGCCACTGTTATTTATGAAAGAACTGATATTTAAATGTATTTAAACTAATGTCAGTTGAATGAAGTAAAAATCATAAATTTCATTCAATTTCGATGTCAGTTTACAACTTCGGTATTGAATGAATTGCTTATGTGATCAGTTTTTCGCATTATTATGCGATCCCGACACAATAAAGGCTCCAACAAAAAGGCGCGACACGTGACGTGAATAGCACGCGACACACAGGCACCGCTCGTTGCGCGTTAGGCGGTGCCTTTGTGTCGCGTCGCGTGTCGCGCCTTTTTGTACGAGCCTTAACGCGCCGAAGCATTTCATTGAAAATATGTTGAGTAGGTACCTACTATTGGAATACCTATAACACCATGGTAAGTACCACAATTTCTGCACTTATTTTTAAAAAGTAAACAGAATGACAAGTACAAACACAAAGTACACGAGTAAAGGCCACCAGGCGCGCCGCGAAAGCGCGACACAACTCTAGTTGAACAATTTCTATACAAACTTCATGGAATTTGTTCTACAAGAGTCGCGTGACGCCTGTCTGCGGCCTTTAATCTACAAGGTATTCAAAGATAGGTACGAATGGTGGAGATATTAGAGTGCCTGCATGCGTTAGGTCGGTGGTTAGGTTTACTTACTTACTTATCTATCACTAGCGTTACTATTGCATTAAGCCATTTAGGTAATATAACTCTTTTGTCTGAAGATACTGCAGGTGTTAATGTAATTTACAATTATTTAAATACAGCGAAAGAAAAGAAAGAAAGAAAAAATGTTTATTCTGCACAAACAAAACGCACATTACAAATAAAAAAAAAAAAAAAAAAAAGAAGTATACACATCCAACGTTGTCAAAACCCTCATATTCAAGCATACATATTGCCGACAATTTTGTCCATTGCTTGATGTGTCAGTGCCAGAGACCAAAGACAAGACACCTTAGTTGACACTCCTCTAAGTAGTATGTGACATTGACAATACAAATCAATCCAGATGCGTCTGCGACACTGACAGTTGACAACAAAAGTTGCAAAACAATCACAAACGAATCAAAACAAAATCAAAATGCCAATTGCAGAGTGGAAAAATAACTACTTACATCGCTATATTTTGATCGGTCTGCCTTATTAAACGACCTTTCTCAGAACAGTCCAATTCAGATTCAATAATAGCTGATACCTTCCAATGCTTTTCATTACGAGAAACTAGGATTTTAAGTCCCACCTTCCCGAAATCTTCGCTTTTCCCAGCTGGAAGGATAGTTGGTGGATATCCACGAAAGACTCAACCGCCACCATACCACCATGTTAACCATGATGACCACTTTTCTAGACTTGGTGTATTCAGTGTTTCTGATAATATCTTCTTGTTGGTAACCTCCGCATCTGCTTGTCGCTTTTTCTTTCCATAAATGCGTTAAGTATCAGAGCCCATTCTAATATATTATGTGATTGACTCAGAGCAATGCCCCGTATCGTATCTCCACAAGCCTACTGTGGACAATAACCTGCACAACTAAGATATCTCTTTGACCATTCAAGTATCCCTATTCCCAGCGGTCATCGTACCAGCTTTAGAAAGACACCCGATTACTCAACCCAGTAAATACATCAATTAAGATGACGTATGAATCACGTACCTTCCTCTTCCCTTATCTCCAGTTCTCTTTAATGTCATAAAAACATGTTTAATTACAAACATGTCACCGACAACATTATCGGTTAGTGAATTGTTTAACATAACCTTCAATTTGTTGCATTCACTGATGGGTTTTCCAGCCGGGTTTACCCACGGCGGGTGCATACAGTATTGGTATGGCCCCTCGACCCTGCGATTCTTTATCTCAAAAATTCTAGAGCGAAGTGTGAGTTATGAGCAGTTGCTGGAGTTCCTTACCTTAATTATGATGTAGAATGATTTCGTCCTTCAATAACTGCCTACATTCTATCACCGCACACTCCCGACTAGTCCCGACTACTGCTCTGACCACCTAACAATGCTTAGAAATCAACGATCACAAAAATATTGAGTCTAAAAACATTGGAACTACGATGGGTTACCAAAACTTATCTAGTCCTCGCAAGTCGCGACAATAAACTAACAGATGCTTTGAAAGAAAAGTAGGTTAAAGTTCATTTGACTCTACGAGACACATTATTACAAATCTGCTACTGAAGAAGTGCTAAGACTGTCAAGAGATAGAGTCCGGCTATTTGTTCGTATTCCCGGCTATAAAAAGTCTTCCAAAACCGATATTATACTGGCACCGTCGTGTTTGCTTCATCTGTTTAGGCTTTCGCGGGAGACGATATTGAAGTAGACCATTTAGTTTCGACCCACTCTTGTCAGTCAGTCTCAGTCCGCCCCAGCAACCAGCCCTTACTTAGCTTGTCAAAGCAGAAGACGTCGTCAGTTCGTCAAGATTCAAAGATATAATTATTGTATTTTAGTTAGCTAGAATTATTTATTTTAAATCCACAGAACCCTAACGAGCACGTGTTTGGTTTCAGTCGTAAAATCTTATTTTTATCGCCGGGAAAAACCTAATTGGAACAGCAGTGTGATTCTCCACCACGTGTCGTGAATCACGGGACATTCTGAAACTTTATGTTATAAGTATCTTTGGTACGAAAATATGCGTTTCTCAACGAGCTGTTCTTTTCTTGGAGCAACACATCACTGTATATAAGTCATGTTGGCTATTGCCGCTTCGAAAGAGTAGGCACTAGTTCGAAAATAGTTGTATTATTCATAGTAAATATCTTTTGTTTGAACAAACTATTTTATTGCCTTCTGAGAGATACCTACACAACCGCTGGGGAAACTCGCGGAAAATACGCGGTTCAATTCAACATAAAATAGGATTAGTATTAGGAAAATCAGACGATCAGTCATAATGTTTACTTACGCGAACATATTTGACTGTCGGCGTTTCAATGACTATAACTCAACAATTAATGGGGCTTTTACCATAGTTCTGCAACCATTTTGAAGGGAACTTAATGATCCAATACACACGCCACCACCGGCCATTTGAGTATGACAAACTCTTAGACGCCAAGGCATGTTCAAGTCAATGAATGACGTACCCAGTAAGCTATACAGTAGGTACATAGTGCTCACACATGTGCTATGCAATTATAAAATGCTAAGAGATTGAATTTATACAATGCAAAGATAGTTTTTACAACCTTCAGCAGCTCCAACAATAATTTCGAATGCTAATCAATTAGTTTATGCGCCCTTGTGGAGCACGACCAGCGTTGAGCCAAGCATTTTTGTCAGCTATGTAATCCCCCAACTTATAATATGTTTGGCTGTATAGTGTGCGTTTTATATAAGATTTAAAATTCTTTTCATTCTGTTAGAGTATGTAGGGAGGTATTCTAATGTGCCATTTTAAACAGTACCCCATAAAGGATGAGTCTACTTTAGCCAGTTTGAAACCTGGTTGAACTAATTGGTATCTATTTCTTGTCCTATAGTTGTTTCTTTCACCTCCTTTACTGAAAAGATTAACAAATTTCCTTACGTTCATGATATTTTTCATAGATATATTGACAAGGTACCGTAATGATGTTAATGTCTTTAAACAGTTCCCTTAGAGAATCGCGCCTGCGGAGGCCATATATTGCTCTGATGGCTCTTTTCTGCAGAATAAAAAGATGGCTACTTGTGCTGTCAACAGAAAAAGAAGAGAGCTTCCTGTCTATATCCTATACTATATTGTAGTATGTGCATGGTACTATGAAAGTAACTGAAATAGACTAGCCTCGCGGTATTCAGAAGAAGCTTGTTCACTCTCACTTTGATGACATTAGGGTTGTAAGCGTTCGGAAACACAGACGCAGGTAGAGAGTTCCATTCTTTTGCTGTGCGCATTACAAAAGACATTTGGAAACGCTTTTTTTTTTTTTTTTTTTCTTAGAGCGAATTGGTGGAATAGCAACTAGATAAGAAAGTAATTTGCAGTGCGTCTAGATGACCGATAGAAGAAGGGGGCCGGTGGAATAAGGTCTTGGAGTTCTTGGACACACTCACCGAAGTACAATCTGCTCAATCTGTATGTCAACGTCGTATTTCTCAAGTATTCTTTGTATTATTTATCATACGTGAACTGACTGGACAGGTCCGCTCAATCTGTACGGTTTTTCCTCAAAAGACCGTTTCAGACACCAATCTACGTGGTCTTCACATGATCTGACCAAGATTATGTCTGGACTTTAAAAGAGACTGTGACCTCTGAGTTTGTTTCGGCCTTTCTTCTCAGAGTAGTCAGCTAAGAAACGCCGCCGGCCTCATCTAGTTTTTAAAATATGATTGACGTGTAAAATGGAGATGTCCCATTAAACACCTGTGTTTTAGACTTGAATGTGTTAAAAATATTAACTACATTAGGAGGTGTTACATGTTCGAAGCTAAATAAGCGACTACATTTAGGCCTCAGATCATATAAACACACAGATACTTATGCTTTGTGAACAAATGTATTCCTGTTCCGATGTCTCCGCGTTTCTCCCACTTGATTCACTAACATAAAAGAAAAAACTATAAGAACGGCACACGAGCTCATATTTCTCCCGCGCACAAAGAAACTTTCAGCAACACTAATAAACTCACTAATAGAACACATGCAAACAGGGGGCGGCGCTTCTACGGACTCAGAATAAACACACATAATATGCAAATTACGCAACTAGTGCGGTTAAGTTGTAATCGTAGAAAAATTTCGATGAAATTCAGTTACCTTTCATATCTGCTCTTTTTCCTAAAGATTTTATTGAATGTGAAAATAAAACGATACAGGAGTTTCCCTCGAACATAGCTACTCTATACAAGTGAAGTTTGATCATAATTGGAATATTAACTAACTAAAGTTAGTATAATTTTGTCATAATAAACAATACCTACATGATCTAGAGCCTATATAATACAATACCACAACCACAATATATCTATGTCTGTGATATGACAAATTTCCAGTTAACTTCTAATATTAATCAGTGTACGGATTCACGGTTATAGATATTAGTCTCTAGAATTCTAATTATTTAATATTCAAATTATTATTATTGTCTACGATCTCAAACAGCTGTATCTTGCCCTTATAACGGTGTTAAAATTTATGAATGTAAATATGAATAAAACTTATGAAAACAAGCAAGTCTGACTTTATTACGAGATAGTTATTATACTCTTTGATTACGAGGTAGAAAAACAAAAATGGAGCAGTTGGAAAAAGGGTTTTTTATATTTCTTTAAGCATTATTATTTCTTTATTGTTGATATGTGAAGTGACAACAACGTCAATATTCTATGTCTCGTTTTTACCGTTATTATTTATTTCCGTAAGTCACATACGTGCAAATAAGAAGAATTAAGAAGACCCCTTATCTGCATGGTTTCCATATCTCCCGGATTTCTCAACCAAATTTCCTTCAACATTTATTTTACAATAAATTCAAATATTTTTAAAAACCTAAGAAACAATGGTTTAGAAATTTCCTTCAAAACCTTGTGGATTGTGATTGAAAGTGTTTAGCAATAAGTGTGCCGGTTACCATAAGTTTTGTTTCATCTGTGCTGTGTATCAAAAATAAACGTCATACACTACTTGCACTAGTTTTCTTTGTCTACGCTAAAAACACAATTTTCTACTATTAATGTTAGGCGGTACGAAGTTCGCGGGGTCAGCTAGTTGTTAATAATTTTCCAGGTGGTTTTTACTTTGTTATTTGACGTTTTAATTATATCACTTAAAAATTTAGATTTAGCAAAAACACATTATTTTTGACATACTCTATACTCCATTTATAACAGCATTAGACAGAAGTTAAAAAACGGTTATTTTTCATGCACACTTTGTAACAAAAGTACAATAAACTTGTTACAGTTACGATTGACACCAAATTTATTAAAATCGATTTATATACCAGCTGTCACACATAACCATTTATCTTATGAAATTAAGTGGCTTTCATTTATATATATTATTTAATTACAATTTAAAATTACAGTGTCCATTGCTAAAAAGCTAAAAGAAGCAGGGGCGAACAATACCGGGAACGTTTTTCATTGCACCATAATTCTACCAAATCTAAAATGTTACCTAATTTCTTTATAAGCTATGTCAGCCGGGTGTTTCTAATTGTACCGGTTTATATTATTGTCAATAATGTCATTCACTTGTGGATACTCGTGAATGTTATGCTCTGTTTTTTGTTATTGCCGATTTTTGTGATTTAGGTGTGATTGTTTTGTTATCGTTGTTAGTGCTGGTATTGGGTTGTTTGTACAAAACGTTAATGGTTTAATTGAAATAAATGCTTTGAGTTTTGAGTTTGAGTTAAGTTTTCTTGAGCTATGGGTGATCCCGGTGCGGGCCGAAGTGGCCTGCAACATACAAGTTTTGAGGCTGACCAAAGACAACGTTGAAATAAACGTGGCACAAAAATTTACCCCACAACATAGTAATGTCTCCCAAGAAAAAGAGAATGAAACAAACTTCATACAGTACAAAATCAAAATGGAATTAAAAAAAACAAGCAATTTAAGGGTGTCCCGGTCTGCAGGTATCCCTCGATATATGATTGAGATGATGAAGAAAATCACAGAAGTTGCCGTAAGTTGAAGTAAGGATAATTCATAAAATGATTACTATAAAATATTTGAAAGTAACATGCATTGTGATAAAACATATACCTACTTATATTTCGTCGACTGTCCTCACCATTAACAAATGAACACCCCATTTTCATTGACTATTAATGAAGTAATATTATTGTATTACAAACCAACCCAAAGCGAACTATTAAAGTTATAATTAATGTTGTTGCTACTATAATATAGTATATATGTATAAGACCGATTTCCAGCAGTGAACCGGACTAATTGGCTTGTATTCATTTTATTTCACAGGATCAACTGAAGGCATTTTAACGGACGCTGCATTAATATTTTCATGGTGCAAAGAAAGGTGATGGTGATTACCACTCCGAAATTGATACCTTTAACTTTGAAAAGTGGTTCAAGTAAATTTTAGCCTAAATTGAGTGTGGCGCTGTAATTGTTATCGACAATGCGCCATACCACTCAAGGAAACTGGAGAAGCTGCCAACTAAATCCACACTAATGGTATACAGGAGTGGTTAAAAATATTCCTTTTGAGGAAAAATACATCAAGGCAACTTTATTATAAAACTAAAACATTTATACCAAAAGTTTGTTGTAGATGAGATGGCTAGAGAGAATGGTATTTCAGTATTGTGCCTCCCACCCTACAACTGCGAGCTCAACCCTATAGAATTAATATAGGCTCAAATGAAGAGGTATGTGGCCACAAGCTCTGGATAATATTACGCCAGAACGACGGCAGTCTTCCGTTGTTCATGCAATTAAAAAAGAGGAAGGTTTTGTCAAATTGATTGCAGTAAGGATGATGTGGTAGAAAAAAATATTATGAACGTCGGTGAAACTTCTTGATGTTTATCATCTAATGATAGTGAGTAAGTAGTTGATGAAGACGAAGAAGTTTTACCAACGTATTGTGTGTTGTACGTTGTTATTTTAAATAAAATATTGTAAAAAAATGACTTTTACTGAAATCATCATGTCATTGGTTGTTTCATTCATTCGCTTTGTTGTAAGTTTGTAATGTGTGATGAAGATGCTCTTAAAAATAAAGCATAATTTTAAAAAAAAATCGTTTATCTAAGTATTTAGAGTACTGTCTTAGGTCTATTTATCAAAGTAATGTTCAAACAATTTTAATTTTCATTAAAATGGTTTAACTTAACTTTAAAGTAAAATGTTTTGCACTCCTGCTTCTACGAGCCTCTTATTTCTAATGCTATAATAAACAAAGTATAGGAAAGAAGTATCAAACCTGTATTTTTTCAAACCATATAACTCCTTGTCTCGCTCTACTTTTATAAATACCTGAAGTAGCCCATTGGTTGCAACCATCGGAGGAGGTGCCATTAATGTCAATGGTTTTGGACTAGAAAGTAGATTGGATTATTTTTACACCACATCCAAAAGGGCTCCGTAGATTTCATTTGGATTATCGTGTTCTATTATCGATGTTTTGGTTCCAAGAACTCAACTTCAACTCAACTTTAAGCGGCTTTTAATCTAATGGCAATGGGAAGCTAGCCGATAATCCACAGTGGTCAGACGTTAAGTCACTTAACACTAATTTATTTTTGGCATCGCAATCACTAAAATATTATCATTACAAGTCGACGAAGTAGCCGTAATCCTAGTGGGTTCCAAAAACAAAGTTTCAATGATCACATCTTTAATTGGCAAATTCATCTTCATAACAACACTAGGTACCCAAACCTAAGAATCAATCCATATCGCATTTGAGGAAACACTGTTTACATTGCGATTCTACGCCACTGGCACCATGCAGCGATGCTCTGGAGATTTCTTTGGGATATTCAAATAGTCTGCATGTAACGTTATCCACGCGGTTTCCAGAACTTATTGCATGAAATTAATTTATTTTCGTGAAATGCCGCACACCACAGAGGAAATAAGAGTAGTAGTGGCAAAGTTCTGCCTAATTTCCAAGTTTCAAAGTGTAATTGGAGCAATAGACTGCACTCCTATAGGTACTCGTATTTTAAGCCCTGAAGACCAATTCCCGTAATCAAAAACGATAAAAATCTAGTCGCAATATCATCTCAGCGACAACCACTGTCAAAAATGTAGAGCAATTAGATTTATTTTTGACGGATTGAAACTGAGATCAGAGGGGCAATTCCCGTATTTTTAAGAACGTTCGCATTCTAATCTCAGCGTCAAGCTGTCAAAAATTGTATAGCGTTTACCTACATTTTTGACATTAGACTGTCGCTGAGATGAGATTGCGACTTGAATTTGAACGTTTTTAATTACGGGAATTGGCATTTAGACTGTGAACGTTCTTAAAATTACGGGAATTGCCCGTCTGATAGGTACCTACATATCTACTCATTTCATATTAAATTTAAAATATAATATTATGTAACTGCTTATTTTTTTTTAACTAAAACTAAGTAGGTATTTACAGGCTTAGACCTAAACGGTAACATCACCCTTAGATGGATTTCGATAATGATTAAATATGCATGCAAGTAGGTCTCTATCTTTCCTCACACAAATCGTACAACAACAACATTCAGGATATCTTTTACAAAACTGACTTTTGTCCACATTTGCTATGAAAATATTGGAAAGCAGTCGCAAACACAATACTCCGCCGAGGTTCACAAAGCGATGTCTGGCTGCAAACACTCAGTTATACGGTGTCAAATTACGTATTCCTGTATCGCGTCTATAAAACGGCTCGTTATGAATCAAAAATCCATTTGTGCAGCGCTGTTTCGTCCATTTTCGCACGTTCGTGCCATATTACAGGGCCCGGCGGCGGGCACATCGATAACTGCTTTGTGACGTCACATGCCATGCCCATATTAACAGTATTAATGCCTACAGATAATTCAGCCGAATTAAAATGTAAAGCTGCTCTATTAACAACTATGCTCGACGTCATTGAATAAAACCAATTAGTTGTTGGGAATTGATTTACGATCAGGTACAATACTCAACATGGCGGCGTAATTAACGTTACACATGTCAGCAGGATATTAGATGCTTTTTTATAACGAATTCTGAAAGGATTGACGATGATTCATTCTAAGTTAGGTCTTATGTTTTACCCATGACTAAGGCGGATCACACACTAAAACGCGCCACGCGGCGACGTGACGGGGCGCAGATAACGCGACCCCGCGCGTGATTTTTTACATACAAATTCAATATAAAACGCGTTTCCGCGCGGGTAAATTGGCTCCGTTTCCCGCGCCCCGACGCCTGGCGCGTTGTAGTGTGTGATCCGCCTAATGCTATAGCCATGCGAGGTACTGATGTTCTAGGATTACCCGAAATAAGTTAATAACAAGTTTGGAACTCAAGCAATCCTATTTAAAAATGAGTTATTCACGAGGCAAAGGTTAGGATTTAACAAACCGAAAATATGAGCAATCCAGAAACTTCCTAGGTCACCGATTAATCGTATGATTCATCTGATGACTGTTTTTATCTCTCGAACGTTATCCCAGCTTACCTACCGATAAACAGACCTTATTTACTCACCGTCGAAGCACAACTAATAATTAATTATGCAATGTAGGTGTGTGTCAGTAGATAAGTAGGTGTATTCGCGAGAAGCCTGACGTCAGAGCCGTGACCTCATCTCGTGTCGTTACTAACTGCATGAACACGCTGATTATACGGACGTTGACCTCACACCTCACATTATGATTATAACGTGTGGACTGTAGACTGAATTGTGCACAGAGCAGGATGTTTTAATCAATTCAACCTATGGCAGTCCAGTGTATAACCCCGCCTCCAGCATTAAGTCTGCCCCCACCACCTTGTCAATATAGTCGAAGAGCGTCCTACGCAATATTTGCAGGGCAAAAATTTGTTCCACTTATGGCAGCAACTACATAGATGACGCTGCTGCATGTCACAGGCATGCGGAACCATATGGAAGCCGCTGTCCCTACTCTAGATGGTAGGCATGGCCTCTTCATTCTGCGGCAGAAAGCGCTATTAAACTTTAAGAATTGGCTACTGTCGTATGGTTCTTAAAAACAATAGTCTGCGATACCAATCTTTGACCACTTATTGCACCAGCCACTAAAGAGAACCATGTACAGCAGCGAACGAGGCAGGTTGATCAATTGATAACAATGACACAAAAACAATACACACACAACAATAAACACAATTAATGATTATGGAAAAGTTCACTTACGTCAATGTATACACAAGTGGTTAAGTACCATCAGTTCCTATTTACCTAATTATTACATACCATATCTTTCGCTTGATTAACTCACTTGGAAAACCCCAAAGTAACACCAATTACATTGATCAGAAATTCCAAATGGCCGTAGAGAGGCGCTCCGTAGATATTTCCGATGACTTGACTTAATTCTCAGTAAATACAAACTGTTACTAAGAGTAATGGTAACTCATCAAGTCATCAAAATAATCTTTTCCGCAACAGCTGCTGTTATTTGGAAAAGGCCAAATACACCACTGCCACTGCCGGGAATACTTCAAAAACATTCACTTATGTAAAATTATGCTAAATTGCATAAAACATTTTGGTTTAATAATCAGGGATTTTAATGGATAAAATGGAATTAGTGCATGAAATGTTGGTGGGAATAACTGTAAGTAGGTATATTCTCTGGTAGGTATTCTACGGTCTTTTCAGTTTTAATTACTTTAAAAAGTATTTAATCGTCATCGCTCGCATACCCTACTTATCTACTCATCACTAATCCAGTGAGTGTATCGATAAAATGTTTATTTATAGACAAATAAATAACCTTTTTTCACAAATTTATTTCACCAATTCGTTAAGTTACTCGTACGTATGTTCTAAGAACTCAATATCGAGTTTGTAGTTTATTTTTTGGTATTTTCCTACTGAAAACTGTGCTGATAATGTGACGAGAAAATGTTTTGAGTATGAATGTCGATAGCTATAAGAGTAGGGGATGACCAAAGTAACGATGGATGGACTGTGTGGATGATGATATGGTTAGAGAGGGAGTGACTACCGAGATGACGAATATAGAGAAGAGAAGAGAAGTGTGGAACAAGAAGACACGTTGTATACTTCTGTCTCAGACTAAGGAAAAGAAAGGACTCGGCATAACGAACAGTATACAGCATATCTCACTGCGGCCGGTCGCCATGTTTTGTCACAGCCAACAAGCATCAGTTGTCATAGCAACTTGTTCAGTTGTCATAGCAACTTGTTTTTTTCAGTGTTTTGAAGAAAATTTTGATATTATAATGCGCGCAGCTCTACCGCAAGCCGCCATCTTTCTGCCAGACTCACATTTTAGGTAGGCACGTTTTTTTCGTAGTTATGTCATGTCTATTCTTCTTTTCCTTAGTCTGAGACTTCTGTGCATGCCGACCACTAATAAATTGGGATAAGGTCAGGAGAATAATGATGATAATGTTACTCGAAAATGTTGATGTTTTTTTCTGATAGAATATCAACGGGGTTTCTTCTATAGTAAATCCTTAGGTATGAAGATCACCAACGCAAGATCAGATCTTTAACGTAGGTAATGTTATTGTGATTGCTAAGTAGGTATATGGAAACTGGAACGTCCACGATGAATGATGAACACCCGTTTAATCTACAAGATGGTTGTTTGCTTGATGAATAGCTTGCATTACATACAAACCTTCTTACTCGATACTCAATCATGGACGTGACTCTTCGTTCATACTGGGTGCGGTGTGACCGTGAGAATATATAGTATTGACTAAGGACTTTGCACCGACTATGCAGCTGTTTATAGACTGTAGATACCTCGGGCTGTACCTATATGCTTGTTCTAGATGTGTCATAGGAAGGTTCCAAAATTTTTTTTCATTGTTTTATGTTTTAATTAATCAGTCTGGAAGTTTATCAATCATTCGATCTATCACTACACTTCAGTGGTTTTACTTGGCCCGGGCCTGGATACTTTCAGGTACTTACCTCTTGTACCGTAGTTGGTAGGCAGGTACCCAGAAAGGATAATTAGAATTAAATCAAATCAAACGTTTATTTGCCAGA
Organism: Brachylomia viminalis; assembly: GCA_937001585.2. Lineage (NCBI taxonomy): Eukaryota > Metazoa > Arthropoda > Insecta > Lepidoptera > Noctuidae > Brachylomia > Brachylomia viminalis. Next base: position 1,316,155 of record OW443302.2, on the reverse strand, counting down.
AATACATTGTTTTGGTAAAGGTGAGATCTTATAACTTGTTCTTCTTTTCTTCTTTCTAGCCAATACCTACCTACCTAGCTCATAAACGGTTGTAGGTAAATAAAATTATATGTGTGATCTCTTTCCATCGGGGATTACATGTGAATGTGATAAAGAGGTCAGGACGGAGGAGGCCGTCTTTGCGCACGTAGGTATGTCATGGCGTCTTGTGAACGTTCGTGCATATAGCGTGGTCCCCCGGTAAAGATTAGGGGAGCACCACCTTCTGATCCAGGTGCTCACCATCAACGTCCTGCCTCCCTGTGGGATCCCTCAAGTGTACATAACTGTCAGCCTTCAGCTGCCCCTGGTTGTTTCTGATATATGTAGGTCTTTCCGTCTCTCAAACTCAAACCATTTATTTCAAATAAACCAATTACAGGCACTTTTGAATTGTCAAGGGGTCGGTCAGTCAGAAAGATGAAGCTAGTTGCCCATTCCAAAGCGTAGTAGGTACCTATGGAGAAGAACGGGCAAGAAACTCCATGGACACTCTTTTAAATCAAAATATTGTGACAAAAAAAGTGGTTACATCATTCATGTTGTAATTATACATGTGAGAACGATGTAGAAAGACGTGCACGTTAAAAGCGTCCGTAATAAAATGATAAAAACAAATATGGAATTAAAATAAGCCGTGGCAGCTAAGAAATGACCAGTGCCTACTGACGGCGCCCGTTCACGAACATGACGTATGGATCAGCACCATTCAGCTCAACCATTTTGAAGGGAACTCAATGATCCAATACACACGCCACCACCAGCGACACATTTGAGTGAGCATGACATACTCTCAGCCGCCAGGGCACATTCAAGTCAATGAAAGACGAACGGACGAGTAGGAGTATGTGGGGAGGTATTTTATTGTAACATTTTAAACAGTACCCCATGAAGGATGAGTCTACTTTAGCCAGTCTGAAACCTTTTTTTTTTACTTTGGGAGGTCCTCATGGACTGCCTCCGCCAGGGGAAAAGGCGGAGGGGCGTGCCGGACTCTTACCGGCTAAAACCACCCCGGTGTCTCCTTCCAAATCTTCCTAGGTTCAATCCAAATTCTTCCGCAGCCCCACACTAGTGCTGGCCCGGTCTGTCCGGGCCTCGTCTCCTGCGCGGGGTAGTGAGGTGTTTAACTACCCCGTGCATCGCCTCAGAGGCGCGCGCCGACACCCGCGCGCGCTTCCGCCTCGGGTCCATCGAATAGGGGGCGGGGACTTCTCCAAGTCCCTCGCCCCTGGACCCATTCATGGGGGCCGGAAAAGGGTTGGCCTGGTTGAACTAATTGGTCCCTATTTCTAGTCCTATAGTTGTGTCTTTCACCTCTTTAAATAAATTTAAATTATACGGAAAATATTTAAATTTTTCCTTACGTACATGATGTTTTCATAAATATATTGACAAGGTACCGTCATGATGTTAATGTCTTTAAACAGTTCCCTTAGAGAATTGCGCCTGCGGAGGCTGTCTATTGCTCTGATAGTTCTTTTCTGCAGAATAAAAATAGACTCAATAGCGGCAGCCCGTCCCCATAATAAAATACCGTAAGACATGATACTATGAAAATAGCTGAAAAAAAAAGCCTCACGGTATCTACATTAGTAAATTGACGGATTTTCCTTACAGCATATGCTGCTGAACTTAGCCGTCCTGCAAGAGAGAGAAATTACAATGAGGACCTCATAATTAATATCTCTTGCGGGGCGGCTAAGCTCGGCCGCCGGCTTATGTTCGATAGATAAAACAGTTAACAAATGTAAAAACCGCGCATTTGGTCTAGTTTAGGTACTTCCACAGCATTATGTCGTATGGTATTTTACTGTGGGGTAGGGTTGCTGACATTGAATCCATCTTAATTTTGCAAAAGAGAGCTAGCTGTCAGAGCCATTAATAATTCACGTCGCCGCCGCGCCGCAAATCTCTCACGAAACTACACTGGCCTTCAAAACTTAGTACCACACTTGTACAATTGATTTTTTTTTTCTGAAATCAGACTTTTGAAATCAAAAACGTTTTATAGAAAATTTCGTCAACTTTCTTTGATCTATTAGCTTATTATATTAATTATAATTAATATATTTAACGTTTTTAACTTAAAAAGAGACAAAACCAAAAAATAGCCACATTGGTTTTGTCTCTTTTTAAGTTAACGCATACGCGACGCGACGTATGTTTTACGCCTTATTTACATTTTTTAAACTGGTATTGTCTCATTGGTCTCTGATTACAGTTTCGAGCCGGTTTGGCATACTGAAGACGAAATTTAGGAGCCGATGTTGGGGAATATTCGGTCCATGTTCCATCAGGGCCTGTTTTAGGGCCCTGAGGGTGACAGGAGGTGATTTGCAGCTTTTGACCAGCCTCCCGAACTCGTCCCAGGCGTGCTCGATCGGGTTGAGGACACGACTTCTTGATCTCTTGTACGACCCGAGTGGTGTGTGGCCGGGCGTTATGCTACATCAGTATCGACCCATATTTATAAAATATGGCCCTGCATACTCATTAAGGATTGCTTGAGCATATCTTTCCCCAGTCTGGGAGCCATTTTATACAGCCTCTAGCTCTGAGCGACCTTCTGAAGAGATGCCAGTTCTGTGAAGCAGGCTTGAATGTATCGCTCACCAGGTCGCATGTACACTCTTCGCCTTCCACCAGAAGTGAATAGTGAGAATCGAGGCTCATCAGTGAAAAAACCTCTTGCCCATTCTTCGTCACTCCACTGTACGTGTTCACGGGCGTAGCGTAGTCTTGCTACTCCATGCCCTCTCTCGAGTTTGGGGCCACTTGCGCCTTTGGGGCTTCAGGTTTGCAAGTCTTCTTCTTCAGAACCCGAAGAGTGTGTGAGTGAGAAGACTCACTCACTCACTCTTCGGGTTCTGAAGAAGCTGTTGCGGGACTTCCAAATGCATTGTGGTGTCGATTTCTCAACACAGTGGAGACAATATAGCGGTCTTCTCGGGTACTAGTGCACCTGGGTAAGCCATTACAAGGTCTTCTCAGATGGTTACCAGTTTATTCGTACCTTCGCTCCACCTGCCGGACCGTTCTTAATATTACACCTACCATTCTTGCAGTGCAACGCATACTGATGCCTAGCTCTAGAAAAGCCATGATTCTTACAAATTATTCAGGTGAAGCAGGCATGATAAGAAAAAATTACGTGCTGTAAACACAATTCATCGATCAAGAAATAAATTTGAAAACAAAAACAGAAACAAAAAAAGTAAGACAGCAATTTCAAAAGGAGTGTTTTTGTTTACTTAAAAAGATTTTTTCAGCCATTCCTTAAAAGAAGGTTATCGACTATAAAGTTTTTACATAAGAAAATAACCTGTTTTGTAACACTTTTTATTTCGAAAATTTATCCAGTGTACGCAATTTTAAAAGTGTGGTAGGTACGAAAATCATATAGGTACTCTTACAATGTTTGTAAATATTTATAATTAATATATACAAAATATTGCAAAACATTTTAAAAGAGTAACGGTGGAGTTTCTTGCCCATTCTTCTACATACGAAAGTACTTACCTTTTGGAATAACCAAAAAAATGTCGGAACAAGGGACGCTATTTATTCATAGTGGAAGATATTACTAGTAAATTGAATAGGAAAAAGAATGTAGCTGGCATTTTTCTTGATTTAAGCTCTGCCTTCGATACAATTGACCACAAATTACTGTTTGCTAATTGGAGCATTATGGTGTGAGAGGCAAAAGTTTACAAATTTTCTCTTCATATTTTATGAAACAGAAAAATGTATGTGGATATTGGCAATATGCAAGCTAATGGTAATAGCAATAAATAAATAAATCTTCTATGCAAGACAGCAGCGGGCGTACCCCTAGGATCGCTTTTGAGGCCCATTTTGTGTATTAATAATAATTAATATATATTATTAATTAATTATATATATATTATAATTAATATATAATTAATTTACAAATGATTTAATTAATTACATTATACAATATTTCTCGACACACAGCTGACAGTTTTCGCAGATGAATCCAACGCTATAGTTGAAGCTTACGACATACAGGTGCTTTCCGCAAAGGTTAATAGGCCACTAGAATCCATTCTATTTTAATGTAAATGTTTACGTTCAAAAGTGCCTTTTATGTGCCGTGCCTATTTGAATTATTTGCTTTGACTTTGACTGATTACTTGTAAAATCACACTATTCTATTTTGGGGTTCGGGTTGTTATTTTAATGGACGCGCGCCAAAGGAAAGTCCAGCTCGTTGATATTGAAAATGAATAGACACACAGGAAATGTGTTGGAAAACCCTACAGATGTGGTAAATCCGCATAGAACTAAGCCGACTGAAATAGTCTGACACAATATGTTTACCTAATTATTTGATTATGGATTTTCTGGGTATTGTTTATTTCCAACTGGTAGTATAGATAAACTACGATAACATGGCCTCCAAAATACTAAGCGTTTGAATGTATTTGTGAAAGTATCTACAAGCCTCACAACGCATGTGTGCGTAGTTAGACGGACGGCAAACAAAAACAATTGCACGGATTTGTTGCTTGACTAGTAGTGCCACTCGTAAGTTCATTAGTTTTAGTAAAATGCTGCACTAGCATTATCTCTGAAATTAACACGTGCACCCTGTTAGGCGTTCAGAAAATTATGACTAGTTGACCAACAAATCTGGTTATACAAGAGATATTGCTAGTACTGATTGCTTAAAAATGAAATATGTTATAAATTATAATACTTATTGAATAGGCAAACAAAAATGTATTTGTGGTTTTGTCTACATTGAAACTGTTGAGATTACGTAACATAACTATTTATTATGTACTTAATTTTATCAATACAATAAAACTACATAATGTTTACAACACCTTATTTAATTACCTACTTACAAAAAAAAAAAAAAACATGTTCTTATTCATATATCATTATCACTGTCGACAAAAATGGAAGTGTCAGTGTCGGAATCAGATTCTCCTACGTGAATAATACATTCTTTCTCGTTCTCGTAGTTTTTCCAGTACTTCGCTTCTGTTTCTTCTACATGTCTGCAGGTATTGGTCCAAATCGTAAGATCGATCATGGCTAGTCGTTCATTCACTAATTTTATAATAGATGTGTAGGTTTGATCCACATTCCAGTTTGCTACGAAGTTTTTAAGCACACCCCAATTTTTTTCTATCGGGTTTAGGTCCGGATGATATGGAGGAAGTCTTAAAATATCATAATTGTATTTTTTTTGCTTCTCCATCAATGGCATAGTTACTGGAATTTTCCTTATGTTTTAGAATTACATCGTAAAGGTCAATTTTTTTCATACTTTTATCGAAGTCTATGTTTTTACTCCTCAACCATACTTGCATGACTGCCTTGTTGCTGTTGGAGGTGGAAACTTTTTCAGTGAACGTATTGTGATAGGACGCGTTATCCATAACGATTACTGACTTCTCGGGTAAGTTCGGCAGCAGTTGCGTTGTGAACCACACCAGCCTATTCTGCATGTTTTTTTTTTTTGCAGTCAGTACTTTTGTATCTCTTACATGACTGCTACTGTACTGAAGACGAATACTTACAACTACATGCAAAAGCGTTCGTAATAATAAGAGCACGTAGGTACATTGAAACGGTAATTTGGAGGGGCGGGCCATGTTATCGTAGTTTATAGTATACCTGCCTAGCTTTGTTTTTGGCATTTGGGAAATTTGGAATTTTTGAATATCTAATTTGGATATTCGTATTTCACAACACATTTACCGACGACTGACCAGCAAGCATTAAAATAAATATTCAAGTACCTACTGTCAAAAGGTAAACATAAAGCACAAAACCAAAGACAATGAAGATCATAGCAAAATGCTACAAGACCAAAGAGATTTGGTGTGAGAAGTCTGTTCATTTATGCATTACAAAGATAGCAGTTAGGTGTCAATGTTCGAGTACCTACCTCTTATCTGACTGGGTAGATTTATAACTTATAGGTTTAGCTATACATATACCAATATAAAATTAATGGTAGGTCATGCTTCGATGAGTTAACGATTCGTCATAGACAGCGCAAGGCGCATAGTCAGTGACTAACAATAATTAAGTACTTAATAATAAATTCCCATATTCGGCCGGGTTTTTTTGTGTGCACCGCATTTGAAAAACGTTGGCGTTGGTTCTGACAAGGGTACCTACAGCAGGTAACCTTTGTCTGCAGACTGGGTTTCTCCGTCCAGTGTGCCCAAATATTCGGGCATCCGGGGTTTCTCATATCAATCAATTTTATCTACACAATCGAAAAATCAACCGCAATATTCTATTCTACGGTCGCGGACCCGCTTATGTTCCTCACCGGCCCATCCCTGGACTCCTACATTGAGTCCACCCTACCTGTTTTTATGGTTTATCATGTGCAGTTCTAAATGAGAGTTAGTTAGGTAGGTAGTAGAGTTACCAACTCCGTTTAGGTAAAGTAATGAGTATTTATCATTACTAATATAAGTAGGTACCTATGAGGGTTTAATAAGGGGTATAAAACAATACAATAAACTTTCTATGCAAGCGGATATCAAATGGGTTTGTCCAAAAATCATCAAATAGCCTACAAGGGCGGGTGACTATTTCATCAATTGCAAATATTAAGATAGGTAGATATAACCTAGTTAGGTAGGTACCTACCAAACGGTTAATTAAATTTTACTGAAGAATTTTTCTTTGAGTAGGTAAGTAATAAATGAGACACCATAAGCGAGATATGGGTGCAATAGATACCTATCTATGTGAAATTAGAAATTCAGAATTTCTCATTGTCGGCTGCACGTAAACAAATTACCTGACTAGATAGGTAGATAATGTAGATATCATAGGTGGGAGGCATCAATTGGATAATCGCTAGTCCTGTCCAAGTGGTATTTATGATCTTGAATAAGTAGTAGGTAGGTACCTACCTAGCTAAATCTAGTAATGTTGTAAACGTTGTACTTAGGTGTAAGCAATCAATAAGTGAAAATTATCGGCGGTTCCCACAGGGACCACGTGAGTATGAAAGGTGTGATGACGTGAGTTGCGGCTCGTCCGTATCTTACGAGAGGCCGTGTTTTCCAAGTCGCCTAAAATTGTTTATCGAACAACTTGTTAGCAGGGTTTTCTAACACGTGTAACGTGACACTACCTGAGTTTAACTAAACTAACCTTTTCCCGTGGAAGTACTCTATTAGTTGTGTACCCACCCACCTTATAAATGATAAATGATTTTATTTCTGTAAGTAGGTTTGTACAAACACTTTTACACGTCAATCATATTTTAAAAACTAGATGTGGTCGGCGTTTCATATCGGACTACTCTGAGAAGAAAGGCCGAAACAAACTCAGAGGTCACAGTCTCTTTTAAAGTCCAGACATAATCTTGTTCAGATCATGTGAAGACCATGTAGATTGAGGGGACCTGTCCAGTCAGTGCACGCATTTGTCAGTAATCTTGCCGCTCAACTCAGAAATTAAGGAGCACAACGATTCGACGAACAATACCAAAGAAAGGACATTTGGGTAGGCCGCATAAATTACTCAAGCTGCCAGATCGTGAAACTAACTAAGATATAAAATAAAAATAAAGTAATAAACCACATAATCTTCACATTTACAATAATTAAAATAATATAATACTTTACAAAGTAAATACTCATGTCATTGTATGTATAAAATTCATTGTATCTATATCTGAGAAAAACGGAGTGGTAGGTAACTAGTGCAGGGATTGAAAACGAGTACGAATTGGGTTCCGGTTCTTCTTTTCGGTACGATTCCGGTTCAGGTTTCGGTTTGGTTCCAAATAAAGGTTCCTATATACCGGTTCCGTACCATCCGACTCAAAGGTGTTCTTAGAAAGAACTACCACATGATCTACCAAAGCAAATGTGCCCCTCTCCTCTCTCACAAAAACTCCCACCCAGGGCCATCTTTAATCTATTTCCGGCCCTGAGCACTTTTGGATAATGGGGCTCCTATGGAGAATGCAGGACGAATGAGGTTAGGTTTCCGTTTCCGGTTACCGTTCATACAGGAATAGGAGTTACTTTGTCGACTTATGCAGAAAAGTTTGAAAACTAAGAAAACGGAAGATGTACCTAGTTATGAGCGAACGAAGCTAGCTCGAAAATTTTGGCACCCCGTCTGGGGTTTACTTAGCATTTCGTTTGACAGGCTCCAGCCACGACGCGCTCAGGAACTAGGGGAATCCACGGATCGCGGGGCCCTGGGCACTTGCCCAGAGTGGTCAATGGAAAAGACTGCCCTGCTCCCACCTCTTCACTGGTCGCGCGCCGGCAGACTCCCGTACTTCGCCGCTATCGTAGAAAGCTTCGTCTTGCGCTGAGCGGCATCGCATGAACTCGTTCGGACTCGCTTTGAAGAAGAACCGCGAAAATAAAAGTTTGGTTCGGATTCTAGTAACGGAACCACTAAATACCGGTTCTTTACCATATAAGGAAGCTTTTCAATCCCTGAGATAGTTCGCACTCCATCGAACAAAAACTTTCCCGCGCTAAGCTCTGTCCACATGCCGGCTGAAATCGTTTACCAAACTACCTATATAATATGTACTTAGGTACCTATGGTATAAATGAGTAGGTACCTCCCAATACCTACGTAAAGCCCTGCCTTTTAGGTAGGACGCTATTTCAGCAATTTTTTTTTAACTGATAGGTAGGTAGGTACCTATTGTATTGTAAGACAACTCATTAATAATTTTTAGACTGGTTTGTAGGTAACTGTACATACCTACTTATTAAGCTTTACATTTTACAGGCATTTTCGAAACTTAAGTAACAACAGGCTCTAGAAATAAAGCGATCTTACGTAGAATAAGTTTATAAAAAGACCATAAGCTTAAAGACCAAACTTTTTTTTTTTTTACCACCTTGTATCCCATGTTTTATGCAAATAAAAATATCTTATCTTATCTTAAGCCAACCTCAGCCTACCTAAGAAAATACTTCAAGTCTACGTTTATACAGTACCTACGTACGAAAGCCTCACTTAATTTGATTTCGATGCTACAAACTCCACAAGGGGTTTGTTTATACAGTACCTACGTACGAAAGCCTCACTTAATTTGATTTCGATGCTACAAACTCCACAAGGGGAATTTGTTTATACAGTACCTACCTACGAAAGCCTCACTTAGTTTGATTTCGATGCTACAAACTCCACACGGGGATTTTGTTTTTTCAGTGAACTATGTTCTTGCTTTCAAAACTAAGTATCACACTTTTAAAATTGCAATAACATTTAAAGTCATAGAGCAACACGGACCGGAGGGGAGTAGCCATACGCAGGCGTTCCCCTCTGCCAAAGTACAAGTCCACGTGGTCCTATGCGTACAATAAAACTAGTTGCAGCCGCTCCATTCACTAGACTAAATCTAGTTGCGCGGCTGAATCGACGTCCCACAAAAATGCCGAATTGTTTAGTTTTTTGCTGCAAAAAGAGGTCTGCCACGTCAAATTTACAAAAAGATGGCGTTACCTTTCATATGTAAGGAATTTTTAATCAAATTATTACAATTTACTCCTTTTTAAACTTATAATTTACAATAATAACGGTCGTGTTTTTTCGGATTCGTCTACCAACACAGGCCGCTCGCCGTCATACAATATGCGGATCGGTCGAGCGACTGATCCGAGTGTTTTCGCTGTCACCGAGCGATAGTGTTGTTACCGGTTAGATATCGATAAAAATGGCAAATGCCAAGGACTCTTTAAAGCTATATCTCTCATTATTATAATCATTTTTGAGATTATGCCTTCTGATTTAATTATTATAATTATGTATATTGTGAGCTTTATTTTGATATTGTTTAATATTAAAATTGCGTCAAATTAAATTTAATACAATACTTACGCGACGCGCTTATGCTTACTTACTATACTACTAAGTGTGAAGTTCGACCATATTGTTTTTATTTATTTATTTATTGCAGTGTTCCTAAAGATTCGAGTTTAAAGGATATATGGAAGAACTTTAGTAATAACCTGGATACCTACAAGAAACAGTGTCATTTGCTCAGATCATTTCAAGACCTCTGCCTTTCAAGTGTTGGCGAACAATAGAAGGAGATTGGTCGAGGGCACCAAGCCAACTCTAATACCACTCTGTACTTGTTCCGTAAGTTTTTTTTATATCATGGAGAAGGCAAAAAACCTAGTCCACCCGATGTAATGCCTCGTGCCACCAGTAAAATGTTGGTTATGTAGTAGGTTAGTCATAGTTGTTAAATGAAGCTTATATTTTTCCACTTCAAAAAATATTTTTATATATTTTTTAGTTAAAGGCACAAGTGCTAAGTTAAAAGCTCAGCTTATAACTAAAGCATTTGAACTAATACATGAAACTGGAGTGGAAATAAAAGCATTAACGTGTGACGGCGCAAGAGCAAATTTAGCGATGGCAACAGAACTGGGTTGCTGCTTAGTTGCAAATAAATTGCAAACTACCATATTAGATCCTACAACGGGGCAACGAGTTTACTTTTTTTTTAGACCCGAGTCACATGTTAAAATTAATTCGAAACACTTTTTGTGACTACAAATGTTTTTACGATGACAACGAAAAAAAAAAATTCATCATAATTTACATCATTTGTGGAGGCATTACATAAAATCCAAGAGGAAGAACTATTTTTTATGGCAAATACTCGTACGTTGAGAGCAAATCACATTTATTACAAAACAAAAAAAATGAATGTTCGCCTTGCAGCAGAATTGTTCAGCGCAAGTGTTGCTGGCGCACTTGTTTTTTGTGAAAAATAATTAAATTTACCGGAGTTTAATGGATCGACTGCAACTTCAAAGTTTATTTCACTGATAAACGACGGTCACGTCAAAATGGTTATAAGAGAGCAATAAACTCCGAAAACTATGAGAAAGCTTTTAGAAAAATGGACGAAGCTCTAATGATGTTATTGAGCTTTTTTTTTTTTTTTTTTTTTTTGAGGATTGGAAATCATCAAATGACCCCTCCCGCTCTGGGTGGAGCGGAAGGGAGTGTCAGACTCTTACTGACTAAAACCCACCCGTGTTCCTTCCTTGGCCCTTTATGTTCCGGGTCAGCGGTACCCCTTATGGATGATCCCGCTTTCCCGGCAGGCTTAGGCCCTAGTGGGCCCCCTCTTCGATGCTGACATCTCTTTGAGGCGCGCGTGGAACACGTACGCGCCGTCCGGCACGGGCCTGATCCTGATCGGACGGTGAGCTACCCATTACTCACCGCCCGCAGGCCCGCGCCTACGGTGGCCGGGAGTCGTCACGCGGCTCCCGACGCCCGGAGCGTCCACTCTCCCGTCCCGCCGCCTCCTTCGCTAGCATGACTGCTTCGCAGAAGGAGGCGACTGCCTCCCACTCCCCCTCGCCCCGGACCATGGCTTGAACCAAGGCCGGGCGTGAGACGTCGCCGCCGCTGCCGATCGCCTCTACGAGGACACGGCGGTGCTCCGCCCATGCAGGGCAGGCCCCCACCGTATGCTCCACCGTGTCCTCGGGGCGATCATCGCAGTGGTGACACCCGGGCGTTTCCTCCCGCCTGATGATGTGCAGGAACCTCCCGAAGCTTCCGTGTCCGGTGAGGACCTGCGTCAGGCGGTAGGTGAGGACGCCGTGACGCCTCTCTAGCCACTCCTCAAAGAGGGGTCTTACCGCCGCTATCGTGGCGTGCCCTGCGCTGGGTTGCGACAGTCGCTCTTTCCATGCCGCCATGAGATCGCGCCGGAGGTCCGTCCGCTCCGCCGCGATTTGCCGCGGAAGCGGGGTTTCCCCCTGGCGTAGTGCCTCCGCGCGCCACAAATACAGGCGCGCGAGGACTATCGCCTCCAGATCCCACGGCGGCAGTCCGGCAAGGAGGCTTGCCGCCTCGCCCGAGATCGTGCGGTAGCCCCGGATCAGCCTTACGGCTACCACCTTTTGGGGCGCGTTCAGATAGTGGGCGGCTCTCCGCCGCAGTGAACGCGCCCACACCGGGGCCCCATATGTAGCCATGGACCGCACGACCCCCGCGTAAAGCCTCCGGCAGGAGGCGTTTGGACCCCTCAGGTTGGGCAGGAGCCGCTTGAGGGCGGCCCCAGTCCGTTCCAGTTTGGGGGCCAAACGTCGGAAGTGCTCCACGAAGTTCCACCGGCTATCGAGCACGAGTCCTAAGTACTTCATCGTGGACTCGACGCCGATGTGAACCCCTCCTGCCGTTAGTTGGGATCCCGATGGTGGCCTGTTCCGGGGCCCATGGAAAGACATGGCCTCGGACTTGTGCAAAGCCACCTCGAGACCCAACTGCCGGATCCTCTCCACGACTATCGCAACCCCGCGTGTCATCGCGTCGGCCGCCGCCTGATGCGACCTCCCCTGCGCCAGGACCAGCGTGTCGTCAGCGTAGCACACCACGCTGACGCCATCAGGGAGGTCGGCCCGCAGCACCCAGTCGTAACCGATGTCCCACAGGAGCGGCCCTAGTACCGATCCCTGTGGGACACCGCACGACATCTCTCGCCGGTTCCACTCCCCATCGCGACCGGGGTAGATGACGGCTCTGTCCGTCAGATATGCCTCGACTATTCGACGGAGGCAGGTTGGCACCCGGTGATACCGGAGTGCCTCCCCAATGCAACTCCATCCATACGTCATGTTCGTGAACGGGCGCCGTCAGTAGGCACTGGTCATTTCTTAGCTGCCACGGCTTATTTTAATTCCATAATTGTTTTTATCTTTTTATTACGGACGCTTTTAACGTGCACGTCTTTCTACATCGTTCTCACATGTATAATTACAACATGAATGATGTAACCACTCTATTGTAACAATATTTTGATTTAAAAGAGTGTCCATGGAGTTTCTTGCCCGTTCTTCTCCATAGGTACCTACTACGCTTTGGAATGGGCAACTAGCTTCATCTTTCTGACTGACCGACCCCTTGACAATTCAAAAGTGCCTGTAATTGGTTTATTTGAAATAAATGCTTTGAGTTTGAGTTTGAGTTTGACTCCAGGGCAGGGTGTTAAATGCGTTAGCGATGTCGAGTGACACCGCCACGACAACCCCGCCCCGAGACACCGCGTCCCCCGTCGTGAGGGCTCTAACGCGCATGATGGCGTCCACCGTCGAGCGCCCCTTGCGGAAGCCGAACTGACTATCCGCAAGATCCGGCCCCGTCCTCACCAGGTGCCCGACGAGGCGGCCTGCAATTACTCTCTCAAAGAGCTTGCCGACCTCGTCGAGCAGCACAATGGGCCGGTATGCGGACGGAGAGTCCGCAGGGCACCCTGGCTTCCGAATGAGGACCAGCTTCCCCGTCTTCCAACGGAGTGGAAACTGGCCTCTCTCCATACATGCGCTTAAGAGCGCCTCCAGTCGAGGCCCAAGAGCCGTCGAGGCCAGGACCCAGGCTTTCCCTGGCAGGCCGTCGGGTCCTGGGGCGGTATTTTTGGCCGTCAGCCTACCTACCGCCACTCTCAGATCTACCCCGGTCACTTCAGGGGTGTCGTCGTCGTCCGCGTGGTCCGTTTCAGGCACCGCGAGCGGCGGAGCCATGGGCGGGGGAGTATGCTTCCCACGTGAAGGGAACAGAGCGCTCACCACCTCCTCCACCAGCTGGGGGCGGAGACTCTGCGTCAGCGGGGGGGCCCAGGTGCGGAGTTTATTCCGCACCATTTTGTAAGGGCGCCCCCATGGATCCCCGTTCAGAGTCTCCACCAACTCCTCGCGGGCCGTATATTTGGCCCGCTGGACAGCCTCTTGGAGGGCGGTCTTCGCCGCTCTGTATCCCTCGTACAGCTCCGCCTCCGTCGCTTCCGCATCCGGAGGGCGGATGCGGAGCCTACGGTGCCTGGAGTACAGGTGTCGCATTGCGACGCACGCCTTGCGTAGCGTCTTCAGCTCCTGCGACCACCAGTACACCTGACGTCGGGCGCTTCCTGGACGGACTCGGGGCATTGCCACGTCGCAAATCTCGGACATGGCCTCCCGGAACCACTCCGCCTCATCGTCAATATCGGCAGGCCTGTCCGGTGATGACACCCAGGCCTGCACGATCGAGGCTTCCAGGAGGAGCTCCCGGTCCATCTGCTTCAGCGCCCACCGCGGACCACTCAGGGCCTGTTGGACCGGCGCGCTAGAGGTCTGGGCGGAGACGTCGAACCGGATATACCGGTGGTCGGAGTAGATTTCCACCTCCTCCATGACGCGCCAGTCAATGACACGCTGTGACAGAGCGGGGCTGGCAAACGAGATGTCCACCACAGACTCACCCCGCATCCGCACACACGTGGGAACAGAGCCCCGATTTAGGACGACCAGGCCTGTCTCCAGAGCCCAGTCCTCCACCATCCTGCCCCGCACATCAGTGTTACGGGAACCCCAAGCCAGATTTTTGGCGTTGAAGTCCCCGAGCACTAGCACGGGGAAGCGATGGTACCCGGCGACGACGACACTTAACTCTGTTAAAGAGTTCTGGAACTCGGCGAGAGTTCGGCTCGGAGAGAAGTACACTCCCATTACTACTATCTCCCCGAACCGTGCTGCTACGCACCCCTGTCCCTTCGTGACACCTTCGAGGGATGGGGTATGATTTTATTGAGCTTATCAACCTATGTAAAAAAACGCAATGGAGAGTCTACTAAAATTAAATTATTAGATTCTCCACGATACATAGGTTTTTTGGGAATTTTGATCTGCATTGAGAGTACAAAGTCTATCTTTCAAGATTTAATACAAAACCAACAAAATGGCCTGAAATATATGCCCCTCCACAGGATCAGTCAAGATCACATCGAGCTGTTTTTTTCGATTGTAATAAGTCATGGTGGTTATTCCGATAATCCCTCAAGCTCCCAGTTTGAAACAATTTATAAAAAAAATCTTATTAACACAGAACTAACACAAACTGGAAGCGGAACGAACTGCATTCCATTGGAAAAAACTGAATTGCACATCTGCATTAGAAAAAAATAATGCTTCAACCGTACGACAATACAATACGAATGACGCTACTGACGAAGTCAACTTTACCAATTTTACTGACGATTTGATTGATGAGATTGAAGCTCTAATTTTTTTATCACCTTTTGCCGAGAAAGTAGTGGAATACATAGCAGGATTTGTTATTTTCTCACATCAAAAAAAAATTAAGTGCAATACGTGCATCAAAGGTTTGCTCCGGCCGATTGATGAAAAAAGCTTAATGCATCAGAAAAGCAGAAGAAAGTTGCTGTATGCTTCAAAAGAGGTCATTCTTTTATGCCGGATTTGTGAGAAAGAAATAAGATATCGTATAAGTGACGACAATAAACCTACACGATCTTGTACCACACACCAAATCGTGCCAAAAGCTTTAAAAAAGTTTATTGGCAAAGACTTGTTTCCCTCTATCAGTTACCATTTACATGAAAATGATTTTACAAATCATAATTTGGAACTAGCCAGATTAATAATGGAAAAATATACTGATACAAGAATTTCTTCCTTAATGGAAAAGGCAAACCCACAAAAATGTATTCGACATATTTATATTTTTTTTAAAATCCATTTTAAAAACCAGTGATAGATAAAACTATCGCTGGTTTTCAAAATGATATAAACATTAAGTTAACTGTCCTATGATAATTTGTTGGATGAATAAATAAAATCCTATCTTTATTATAATATCCACCTTTGTATCACTTTTTAAACCTGATTTCCCTAACAGAGTTCTCGAATTTATCGATAATGCAAATCGACAGTTGTTACAGCCACGGCTGTTCGCAACTTGTCAATGTAGTTGTGTCACTTCATTACACTGTTATGACACCGAATGCAGCTATGTGTGTGTGAAATTGTTAGTGTATTGTTATAATTGTTATGTATGGGTTTAGTGACAGCCGATTGTTTTTGTGTGGGAGTCTGAGAAAGTGTGCGTGGCGCAGATTTCCCCCCCCAAAAAATGACAGACAATTCTGTATCGGGAACACGCGCTATGGCTACTCCCCTCCGGTCCGCCGGTGGTCCGTGTTGCTCTATGATTTAAAGTACACAAGATATATTTTCGAAATTTAACTATAGGATTACAAAAAGAATTTAATCTATACTATAATATTACTTATAAAGAGAAAAAGTTTGTGAGTTTGTGAGGTTGTAATCTCTGGAACTACTGATCAGAATTTAAAAATATTTTTGCATTTGATAGCCCAGTTTTTGAGAAAGGCTACAAGCTATTCCACGTCACGCTATGACCCTTAGGAGCCGAGCAAAATAGAAAATGTCAAAGAACGCTAAGCGAAAACAAAGCGGACGAAGTCGCGGGCGAAAGCTAGTTTTTATATCTTCGTTAAATTTTTATAGTCGATAACCTTCTCTTAAGGAATGACTGAAAAAAAAATATATTATCACGTTTATTTCTTGATCGATGAATTTTGATTCAAAAGCCATGGTGTCTACAGCACGTTAACTTTACTTATCATGCCTCTTTCACCCGAAGAATGTGCGAAAATCATGGCAGTTCTAGAACTAGGCATCAGTATGCGTCGTACTGCAACATTAAACTCAAACTCGAAGCATTTATTTCAAATAAACCAATTACAGGCACTTTTGAATTGTCAAGGGGTCGGTCAGTCAGAAAGATGAAGCTAGTTGCCCATTCCAAAGCGTAGTAGGTACCTATGGAGAAGAACGGGCAAGAAACTCCATGGACACTCTTTTAAATCAAAATATTGTTACAATAGAGTGGTTACATCATTCATGTTGTAATTATACATGTGAGAACGATGTAGAAAGACGTGCACGTTAAAAGCGTCCGTAATAAAAAGATAAAAACAATTATGGAATTAAAATAAGCCGTGGCAGCTAAGAAATGACCAGTGCCTACTGACGGCGCCCGTTCACGAACATGACGTATGGATCAGCACCATTCAGCTCAACCATTTTGAAGGGAACTCAATGATCCAATACACACGCCACCACCAGCGACACATTTGAGTGAGCATGACATACTCTCAGCCGCCAGGGCACATTCAAGTCAATGAAAGACGAACCCAGTAAGCTTTATAGTGGGTACATAGTGCTCACACATGTGCTACGCAATTATACAATACTAAGAGATTGAATTTATACAATGCAAAGATAGGTTGTACAATCTTCATCAGCTCCAACACTATTTTCGAATGCTAATTAATTAGTTTACGCGCCCTTGTGGAGCAGGACCAGCCCTGAGCCAAGCATTTTTGTCAGCGATATAATCCCCCAACTTATAATATGCTTGGCTGCATAGTGTGCGTTTTATACAAGATTTAAATTTCGTTTCATTCAGTTGGAGTATGTGGGGAGATATTTTATTGTAACATTTTAAACAGTACCCCATGAAGGATGAGTCTACTTTAGCCAGTCTGAAACCTGGTTGAACTAATTGGTCCCTATTTCTAGTCCTATAATTGTGTCTTTCATCTCTTTTACTGAAAAGATTTAAATTTTTCCTTACGTACATGATGTTTTCATAAATATATTGACAAGGTACCGTCATGATGTTAATGTCTTTAAACAGTTCCCTTAGAGAATCGCGCCTGCGGAGGCTGTATATTGCTCTGATACTTGACAATTCAAAAGTGCCTGTAAATGGTTTAATTGAAATAAATGCTTTGAGTTTGAGTTTGATAGCTCTTTTCTGCAGAATAAAAATAGACTCAATATCGGCAGCCCGTCCCCATAATAAAATACCGTAAGACATGATACTATGAAAATAGCTGAAATAGACTAGCCTCGCGGTATCTACATTAGTAAATTGACGGATTTTTCTTACAGCATATGCTGCTGAACTTAGCCGTCCTGCAAGAGATGTTAAATGAGGACCCCATTGCAGCCTTGAGTATAGCGTTATTCCCAGGAAAACAGTTTCATCGACAAATTCTAGTTTCTCGTTATTCAATACTATGTCACAATCACTACTTTTAACATTCGGTAAAGCAAATCTTATGCATTTCGTTTTTTTCCCATTTAATACTAAATAATTAGCAGTGAACCAATTATGTACCTGTAGTAGGGCATTATTTACGTCGCCAAGATTTGATGCACGTCTATTTATCTTAAAGATTAAAGAAGTATCGTCAGCAAATAATACCATTTGTGGTTGGTTTTTAAATAAATGGGGTAGATCATTAATATATACTAAAAAGAGGAAGGGACCTAATATCGATCCTTGTGGAACACCCATTTGTACTTTTAAATGAAGTGAATTGATACCATTTATTTGCACTTTTTGTTGTCTATCATTTTAATAAGAATGTACTAAACTAAGCGCGAGTTTACCTAGTCCGTAATGCTCAAGTTTTAAGAGCAAGGTTTCGTGATCAACGCAGTCAAATGCCTTGGAGAGGTCACAAAAGATCCCTATGGCATCTTGGGCCTCCTCCCACGCTGTAAATATGTGTTTTAATAAAGTGACACCGGCGTCAGTCGTACAACGTCCTTTGGTGAATTAAGAAACTGGAAGCCATCTGAGGACACCTTGTAATGGCTGATCCAGGTGCACTACGTAGTACCCGAGACCACTATATTGTCTCCACTGTGTTGAGAAATCGCCACCTCAATGCAGTTGAAGTCCAGCAACAGCTTCTTCAGACCCGAAGAGACTACATTAGTGATAGTAGGTACAATGAGAAGAAGAGTTACTGAAGCAAACCTGAACCCCCAAAGGCCAGCAAGGGCCCCAAACTCAAGAGAGGGCATCTAGTAGCAAGACTGCGCTGCGCCCGTGAACACATACAGTGGAGTGAAGAAGAATGGGCAAAAGGATTGTTCACCGATGAGCCTCGATTCTCACAATTCACTTCCGATGGAAGGAGAAGAGTGTACAGGCAACCTGGTGAGCGATACATTCAAGCCTGCTTCTTAGAAAGTCCAATACGGTGAAGGCTCCGTACACGTATTGGCATCTCTTGAGGTCATACAGAGCTAGTGGCCATAGAAAACGGCACCCTGGCTGGAGATATGAAGGAAATGAGTAATGCAGTTTAGTATGCAGGGCCATATTTTGAAAACATGGGTGATAACGCACGGCCACACACCGCTCGGGTCGTACAAGAGTACATTCAGGAGGTTGTTATCAACTTGATGGCTTGGCCATCACGAAGTTCCGATCTCGACCCGATCGTGCACGCCTGGGATGAGCTCGGGAGGCTGGTCAGAAGCCGCAGACCACCTCCTATCACCCATGATCTTTGTACCTACAATCCTTCGGCATAGTTAAGAATTTAGATCATATAAAGCCAAAACGTAAAAATAACAATGGTGATTCTACATGCTAATGGGTACTTACCTACATAGTTGTCCATTTGTTGTATAAGTTAATTAGTATAACTTCCCAAAGAAATACTAAATAAATTTTATAACGCTGACTCACAGCTCAATAAAAACTAACAAATGCGGTAAATTGTTGAGTCGATAATAACGAGGCGTTACTCGGGCTGGGATAACAGCACGGCAGTCAAGTTCAGAATTTGTCGATGTAAGCCGCATCCACCGTCTAGACCGGCTCCCCGGCCGGCGCTCCGGCTGGTGCGCGGCTTAACGGACCCATTGTAATCGCCGACTGAAAGGCGGAACATATTGAAACCTAAGGAAAACGGTCAAATACGTTGCCGACGTATAAAGCCAGCCGTTTCGACGGTTTAATTAAAAGTAAGCCTAAGCTACGAAGGTATAGGGGCGGCAATGAAGATTGCGGCTTAGATAGGCAGCTCTGACAGGATTAGATGTACAGAGATATTAAAAAAGACACGACATGGCCGCTGGAAATAGAAGTAAATTGTTCCTCCTGAAACTGAAGGCTGTAAGCTGTAAGTGAACTGAAGAAATATTTTAAGCAAAGTCCTCAAGTTTTGATAACTGAACGCAAACTCCGCACAAAACCTGTCAAAAGAATATAAATTTTCAGGAAAATCTACGTTTAGTTTGCAACTCACGAAATACGAAAACGCGCTAAACGCTATGACTTTTTGTACGTAACGAAGTTGGCAAGCAGACGGGCAACTGTCACCGCCAGTCCTTTCGTAGTGGTCACAAAAAAACTTAAACTCAACTGGAAACGGAATTAAAATGCGCCAAGAATGAAAATCACAGGTTGGCTGGACGAACCCAACTGAATAAAATACAAACTGAAATAGGATTGTCTCTTTATTCCTTTAAAATCTGGAAGAGGTCGACTAGTGCTTTGTTTGAATGTTTAAACTTTTAAAGCGGAACTATTTTTATTTGAAACAATTTGTGTACGAAGTACCTACGCATTCACAAGGGGAAACTATTCGCAAACTTTACGACTTCGTCGTCTCGTAAGTGTACGCTACTACTAGGTAGGTAGGTAGGTACCTACCTACTCCGCACTCTTACACGAGTCCAGTATCTCCAATAAATCTCCTAGATAGGACTGAGTGGTTGAGATGCTATGCTAATCACGGCTATTTATAGCTAGCCTGAGAAAGGTCTAATGACGATGTAATCTGATACCGCTGACGCAAATTGCCGGACGAACAATACACTTCTGTCCGAGGGAACAGGGGCATGTTAGTCTCCATTGAATATAACAAATCAGTAAAGTAATACCATTATTAAAGAAAAAACCAAATGGGATCGTTGGCAAACCGGCGGTGTTGGCGTGCCGGCCGCGCGCTTTTATCAGGGACACACTTTAGTGTCACATAAAATTAAATTATAGCCAAAGTTGCAGAACTCAAAGGCATTAGGATATTGCTGCCTGGCATGATTGAATGACTGGATTCACTATATTTCACTTAATGACTTATTGCCTCAAGAGTCTAAATGTCGCAAGCGCGAATGCAAAGCATGGACTGATGGGTATGATCCCAAAGTCGGGTAGTGTTTTTGAAAATAACCCAGTTTGAATTTTGTGTTAGTGGTAATAGGCTCACCCCACATGAATTTATAAATAACTGGCAAAATATGCAGCTCCTCGTAATCCTTCAGGGAATACATGTGTGGAATAGGGGTATACAATAATGACTATACATATTCCATACCGTCAAACGGGGTGAATAGGGACGCAGGGGTGAATAGAGACGAAACTTTAGAAGGGATTTTAACCTTGAAATAATATAGTTTATTGCCAAAAAGGACTCTTAATGTGTTTATTGTAATATAATTAACGATTAAGTGCTCTTGTTGGGGTCAAACTAAATTATTTCAAGGTTAAAATCCCCTTTAAAGTTTCGTTTCTATTCACCCCTGCATGCCTATTCACCCCGTTTGACTGTATTGAAATCCTAGTTTCCAATTTCATGTTATTTCCACTTATCAACAAAAAATATCAATATTGTACCTGTGTAACTTAAGTTGATTTTAGAATGACTAAGTACTACTAAAACAGACATAAAATGTTTGAAGTTGTGGCACAAACTGAACTGTTTGAATGTGAATGTGAATGACTGTGTGAATTGAAATTGAATCAATCTTATTCCATCCATAAATCCAAATTCCATGTCATGAATTGTATTGTATTAGTATAATAAATAAACTACTTTTTCCACAAATATATTAAAAAAGAAAACTATTACTTATTTTACTTACATTACAAATACAGTACAAACATCAAGTGATTTGTTTCAATATTCCCTGTCGGATGAGTGTTTGACATTCTGAAGTAGGGAGAAAATGTCGGCTGTTCTTCTTCAACAAGATCACATCACCATCTTCCAACTCCAGCTTGCCATAGTCGGCTATACAAAGAACTTCAATGTACAAGGATTTTGGGGGTTTAAGGTTTTCTGTTAGGTCAATGCCGTTATAGCCTATATCTTGACCTAAAGACCTCATATATGAGGCTAAATTCATGGAGTATTTTGAGAACCACTCATATTCTTCATCTGATAGTAGTTCTCGCACATCTGGTGGTAATATAGCACCAAATTCCCACCTCAATGTCTTGATTTTAGCCATTCTGCTGTAGAGATATGCGAGGAGGCAGCGTTTGTTCCGTTCTAATGCTGAATGTCTTACTTGAACTGTTGTCCAAAGGGTTTTATTTTCCATTGTTGCATTACTGTAAAAGATTACTTTCATGTTTTAAAATATTAATTGCAACTCCTCATTAACAATATAAAAACATAACCTCATCACAATATATGTGTTAATAGGGTATGTTGTACCTAGTGAAATGTAGAATATTATGTGAGTGTGTATGTTTAACTATCGTCTTGGGTTGCCTGTAAAGATAGCTTAAATATGGTTAAATAAATAAATAAATATATGTATATAAAAAGCAAGTCTGTTAATTTCATAAGATACCTTTCAAAGCTCTCTTTATTTGTTTTATTTTTATTTTTAGCTTGTTTGTTAAAACCAGCTAGCATTGTCAAAATATTATGACTTACGCATCGTTCATGTTCATCCTAAACAGCGAATGCATTTCCTCTAATATTTGCCTTATCTTATCATCCTGAAAATAACGAATTAGTTGTACTCTCTAAAAATTAGTTTACAAACAAATAATAGGGACAAAATATGATGTAGCAACAACATACATTGAATGGGTCAATATTAACAGGGTGCCTTTCTGCTTCCTTCAATAATTCTATTACTTTTTCAGTAAACATTATCTAAACAATACTTAGTAGTTATATAATTAAAATAAATCCAAGTTTCAGCAATCTATGAAATTGGAATAAACCTGTAAATGAAGGTTTTATAAATCTAATCTAACCGGCACCTTAGTTAGGATGTTAGGATGAGATAGCCTGCCTGACACTGACACTTCAGTTGAGTTTGTCAAACAAAAGTGACATCTCAACGGAATTTGATGTACCTATTTTTGGATACACACCAAACGCAAAGAAGAAACTATCGCTTTCAAAGACATTGGTCTTTGAATGCTTTATTCAAAATGATTGCGTTTTGCTATTTGTGTTTAGAAATTGATAGGATAAAGCTGTTTACCTAAAGAGTAATTCTTTCAGCTGTAGAGAATATTTACGCAGTGAAGACCACTGACGAAAACGTAAAACTAAGCGAAAAACAGCCAAAATCAGAAAATAGGTAAGTTGAATGTAAAGAAGGATTCATAAAACTGTTCACAATGGATGCCGTATACGTGGTAATTCAAAATAGAAGTGAGAAATAGCTATCGTAAAGTTATCACAACTACTCTTTGAACTCACTGGGATAACCCAGCAATATTCTTGCCTACGTTTCGTTACCAAAATAAAACCCTACAGTGATAAACGACGCACAAAACCGAAGTATTTAAGCAAAAGCGCGGTACAGATGGCGTACAGTTCGCTTCGCAACGGTCAGCGATACACACGCGTGTTTACTGTGCTTATCCGAACGCACTACAAAAACAGTGGAGACGGGACGGGAGCCATCATTGATCAAATGATCATTGTGAATTGATCATTCATTGCGCATGCGATTTCATTGTGGAATGGTTGTTTACGACGCGACATATTTTTTCGTATAATAACATGATTTCGCATAGTTAGCGTTACAAAAACATACGTGCATTCCAATCTTAGGTGTTTTAAACTCAGTGTGACAAAATAAAAGCAACAAAATGAGTGCAAATAAGAGGAGCGATTTCGATACCAAGATCACGCTGGACGAGAACGTTGATTCTGGTTTTCTGTCGGGACCTTTGGACGTGTACCCCGGTGATGAGGAGTCTGACCATGAGCCCGAACCCGCGAGTGAGGATAAGAAAGTGTGTGTGAGTGCAGTGCTCCAGCCCTCCGAAAACGAGTACGACAGTGGTATCCTGTGCATATCGGAGTGCCTCTCTGATGTGCAGCTCACGGACACGCAGACCCCAAAGATCAACATACTACCGCCAGAACAGAATAACATCCCACCTATTGTCATATTCTTCCAACAGGACGCAGATGGTGATACGTGAGTACATCAATTTGGCCTTTCCAATACAACCATCCACAAAGTCGAGTGTCGTGTGCATGGCTAACATTTGACCAAACGTCAAAGCGGAATATGACTGTAGAACAAGCCTAAAATAACCACTAAACTAGTACTGAAGTAAACCTTCTAATAAATAACTATTATTGCTTTCATACTAAATTCTTATCAGTAGATAATGCATGGTTTTATGGAACTATAAAAAATCATATTTC
Source organism: Brachylomia viminalis (assembly GCA_937001585.2). NCBI lineage: Eukaryota > Metazoa > Arthropoda > Insecta > Lepidoptera > Noctuidae > Brachylomia > Brachylomia viminalis. Next base: position 1,292,019 of record OW443302.2, on the reverse strand, counting down.
AACTGGCTCTTTTTCTAATCATAATCACATAAGCCAAGTTTAAGAAAGTATTAAACATGCTAATAGTAGCTTGTTTCATTCTTTCTTGACTTGCTTAGAGTAGTAAGCACTTGGCTGAATGGATTCCAAATATTAGTCAGTTGTTTTAAAAATAAACTGAAAAACATAGTATTTTCTCAATAAGCTTGTAAAATACCAAATTACGGGTTTTTTGAATCCTAATTATGAATATCTATTATAATCGGTTGCTCAATTACTTGCACCTAACATAATCATTCATGCTAACATGAGATTCAGCTTTATTAAACAATTATAAAAAGAGAAATACAGAAAATGATTGCAGATGGGCGAGGCTACTTGGAATGAACCTTCATGATATACCAGTATCAACAATTATGTACTGTAAGAAATTATCAATTAATCTAACAAGACAAATCAAAAGATAATGTCATGATAGCTTAGTTGTGTAAAGTGAAAGTCTGAATCTGAATAGAGTAGACTTGTTTATTACATAGGTGATCTGCTTTAGTTTTGGTAGCCAAGAACAACATGAAAATGTAAAACGCTTGCTATTTTTCTTCCCCTTTATTATCTATGTGGACTTGAGACCCAATCAATTGCAGGCAAAGGTAGAATGTTTCATAAACTTGTCTTATCCATAATATTTGATGCCAAAGGACTTATTTGATAATATTTAAGCTTAAATGCATTCTCGGGTAATTCAATATTAAGGCAAATGTAAAGTCGTGCTTGCTTACAAAATATGTTAATTATTACAAACAACTTAAATATAAAAACACTCCCATTCATCAGATTTAAATAAGTAAGTAGTATTTTGATACTTGTTACAATCAAATATAATAGTCCATTAAAATCCCATTATCAGGGTTGTGTTGCTCAACAAGATACTGATAAAACTGGGAATAACCCATTGTTTAGATTAAATAGTTGATGTTTATTAGGGCAGATAATATTGTTCCAGCCATTTTACAGACAACCATACATTCTGCCTGTAAATTGACTAATACAGTATTTTGCCGTCAGATTGGGTGAAGTATTCTGTGGGGGCTTTATCTCAGAATGTTCCGTATGTTTACATGTAAAAAGTCTAGCACATAATTTAAACAAGAAGTATTAATTATGCCAGCAGTACATTACAGTTTAAAGCTTGGGATCAATGTCGGTGACCTCTGGGCAAACCCCAATGAGCGACCCTGTTCACAATGTCCACATTTAATAGTCTCGTGCATTAAACATTTATTTTCCTTCCATTACAAGTAAGTTGAGATAAACTGTTTTGTAAATTGTTTCATGACTTTAATAACTGTTAGCAGACACTTCAATATTATTACGTCATAACGCCAAAGAGGTAGCACACAAACCTAGTCAAGTTATGCTGATCTGAACTTTGCTTTTAGTTTAGAAACCACATTTTTTTAAATCCTGTATAATTTTGAGATTAACACTGGTGATCCAATTACTTGTGCCTTTGACCATATATTATGTCTCCAGTACACGATCAATGAAGACGTAGGTACTAATAGGCACACGAAATACGCTCAAAAATGCCTATTCCAGTCTTACCAAATTTAGTGATTTATCAATAAATGATTTCAGATAAAAGTTCGCCAACATAGACCATTATTTGACAAAATTTCCATTTATGAAAAAGAAGTAGTTAAATGTTTAAACAAAAATGTCATGTTATTTATTCGTGTATTCGTATGAAATTAATTATAAACATGAGGTCATTCCTAGCAGGTTCCTTCGTGTTTATGATTCAATTTTGTTAATATCATACACATTGGTTGTCCCCTCTAGGAAGTTCACACTTCCTTCACTTGTTACATCATTAGCATTCATAAACAGTTCCTACTACACGCGCGTAGATAAACAGAAACACGTCGCATGCGCCGTCTGTAAGCATGACATATTTGGCGCTTAACTGATTACCTAAATACGAGTTACTGGTATTTCGCAGTAAACTCTTCGCTTTATGGTAATCAAAACGAAATGGGAATAAAGATGACTAACATGGTGAATAAAATCGGAAAGTCATTTAAAACAGGAAATAGTGTCACGTCTAGAAAGGTCTAGAATGCTGCGAGGCTTCTGGACAAGTTTGTTTTGTCACGAGCTAAGTTTACGCGGGCCCCACTCACGCACCGACCGGTCCGATACCGTAAAGGTCGCAAGGCATCCCATCATACTCTATATTTAGAAAAGTATAACAATTTCATTGATTTTACAACCAGCAGAAGTTCTAACCAGGCTATTACCTTGTTACAGACAATTACACATAGCATCAGTGCATGGCTGTGAAAAGTCAGTAGGAACACTCATAAGGGTGTGTCCAAATAAGGCGCTATTGGACGTACCTAACGACGATGGCCACACACCCCTGCACCTCGCTGTGATGAGTGGGAACGCCGTGGTCACCAGGATGCTGGTGCGCGCGGGACTCTCACTCGGAGCGAGGGATAGGTGTGGAGAGACACCCCTACACAAAGCCAGTTCAAAAGGTCACGTTGAATGCCTACAAGCGTTACTCGCGCCTGTGCCAGAACAAGCACCTCGGAAGCTAGCTTCGTGCTCAGTACTGGATCAAAAGAACTATAAAGGTAAGTTCCAGTTTTTGGATGAGCTACGTTGCTCCTTTGAGCGATGATCTCAGCGTCAGTAGTTTATAATCTTACACTGGAATTCCACTATCAAAGTTCCTTATAAAGTAGGCACCGTTTTTCCATTCGCACCATTTGGTGCTGTAGGTATAGTTACGAGTGACATCATTTGCTTCTTATTAGGAGTCTTCTCGGGCAAGGAAGAAATGTTACTGCTTGACAAAATTTCAAAAAATATTCTAAAAAGTGTTGTCTACAAGTAATAAGACAAGACAATAGGTATCTCATTCTTGTCTTAGCTCCTTCAACTGTGTCCTCCGGATAATGTATCGTTTTATGACCACTGAGACCACTGATAACATCCATTCCGATGCCCTCGGGCCTAGATATTATTTACTCCTTAAAGTTCAAGCCTTTCATTCAAGGTTGGGTTTCAGGGGAGCAGTGGTGGCCCCAGTAGTGACGGCCGCGACTTCAGAGCTGTAGGTCGTAGGTTCAAACCTAGACAGGCGCTTTACTTTGTCTAATTTATTTCATCGCCACTGCTCTCAAAACGGTGAAGGAAAACTTCGTGAGGAAATTAGAACCAAAAATTCGAAGACATGGAACATCTACCAATCCGCACTGGGGTCGCGTGGTGGATTACGGCCCACTCCCTCTCGGTGAGAGGAGGCCTGTGTCCCAGCAGTGTGAACATTATAGGCTGTTTATGTTGGATGACTAGAATAAAAACCCAGAGCATGGTTACGATGATGCAAGGGTCCGTACCTTCAATTCAAACTAGGATAAAACTGCAAGCGATTTTGGTGGAACGCACCATTGCTCTGAAATCTGATCTGATCCTAAGCAAGGATAATAATTAAATATTAACAAACCTGTTCTATTGCATGATTAAACCCAACATAAATATGAGGTTATTATGTGAATACATACTTATACAACATTTAGGTTCGCAACAGTTCATCTGAATCACGGTGCCAGAGTAAAAACCCGCTCAACGGTTTTTCCAGGTACAGGCTGTGGCAAAATTGTTATAACCATATTGTGTAATATAAGTTTGGAGCCATGTGCAGTTTTTCAGATGAGATTTGCGTTTTCTAACATATTTTATGCAATTTTGAGCTTAGTTCTTTTAATGACATTTGTTGTTCTAATCTAATCCAGGCCCTTACTGCATTTTGCACCCAATAGTGGTAAACATTGTCCAAAGAAATGGTTTGATTACAATCTAAAATTCTAAAAGGTTGAGTTAATATTTTACTGTAAGTATGTAAACTAACAGCTTCCGTGTTCTCATTAGAGTTATTAAAGTTTACGTACGTAATGCCATCCGTAATGCCTGTAAACTAGTTAGCCTTCACGTGCAACGGCATTGTCCTTGCAGTAGGTACTACCGGCACGACATCTCACTTGCGTTGCACTGCAAAAAAATACGGAGCTTCTCTAGGATATATCTTGAATTAAGTCGTGCTTAGGATCAACTAGAACCTGTTTACTATGCTAAACAAATGCGCCGTACATTGTTTACGTGTGAACGCACCGGGCCTACTTGAGGCTGCTTGTGACGTTCGTCAAGGTCTTGATTACGCTCAATGCCATCAGAGAACTCAGAGCTCGTTCAGACAACCTGTCGAAAAGTGCTCCAGTCGCTTAAAATATTCTTTCGCGTCTCTAATCCACAGTAAATCAAATTAGGAATTCCCTGCCTCTGTAAACTGCATTAAAAAGATATTACCTCTACGTTCTTTATTGTCTCTGGTTTTCCCGAGCTGGCAAACAACACATTCTTATACCCAATGTTAAAAAATTTCGTTTCTACCTCTATCGCGCATTTGCATATGAATTTATCTGTTATGTTAACCTTGTGGAGACATTAGGTAAAACAACTTAACTTCTTATTATAACGCCCAAAAACTCACTTCATTAAATTATAGACCGCAACGGGTCAACAATTTTATTCACTCTGGCCTAGAGAGATCGTCGAAGTCGAGTCTGAGATCGATTCGGAGGCTGTCGACGCTGGCTCGGTGGGTATTCCCAACGTTACGAGGAGCCGTTCGCGTAACGAACTCGGGCGGCCGCTCACCGAGTGAAAGCTAACTTTTAGACCGTGTAACGCCCCCAGACGAGCGGTCCGTATACACGGTTTGGGTTGCCCCGACCATTGTTCTCGCTAATTGAAAAACCATTACAAGTATGCTAAGTAGGCGGCGGCGCGCGGCGTGGCGAGATGGTTTTTCCTGACGGGACAATTTCAATAGCTTATGAATGTCGTAGCGCCAAACTTGTACGCTTTTTGTATATTTATCGCCGTTTTTTTTTTGTACGACGAAGGACGTCTCTTAAAACTAGTGTGTGGATGTTAAAAAATAGCCTTACTAGAGCCTGTAGGTTAAGGAAGTAAATTTAAAAAGCTATGCAGTGCCAGCTATGCGGCGATGTCCAAGGTGAGCATTTTTAGCAAACCTCAGGAAAACCGCAACCGTTTGGCATTGCTCGCCATGATGGTTACCTTCGGAATAATGGTGGCTTTTGTGATGATGATGGCCTGGGCAATACCCACGTGAAAGTGTGCCTCGCCACGGTTACATACGGACGGAAATCCCAAGCGCATGTATTATGAACACGTTACGTGGGACTGCGCGGGCGTACTTTCTAATTATATCTCAACCAACTAAATCAACTCTTAAATAAAGCCTCTTCTTATCTGTCTTTCACATGGAGCTGCATATGAAGAAAACTGTTGGTCGAATGTATTCGTATATCTGAGTGATATGAGCTACAAGCGTCCGTTGCAGTGACCGGGCATGTTTTTGGGAATTTTGGAGAATCCGGTTTTTGGATGCCTCGATAAACATGTTAGGTAGCTAATTTGAGTGCTGTATTTGTTCTAAGTTTCTTAAGGTTGCATATTTCCACTCAAGGACAACAACTCTAATTGTTGTTTTATTTGGTTTTCCCATAGACGTAAATAGCAGATTTAAATAATAGATATTAATTAATAATCATAGTCGTACAGTGGTATGGTGTGATTGCTTCATACGTCAATGCATTACATTTCTATGCTTTAGTTCAATAATAGTATTCATCAGGAGTAAGAAAACATACGTCGTATTCGTATGACTATACTCTTTGATTATTCTTAGAACATTACTTTGATATTAAATTATTGTTATTTTCCCAGAATAATTATTATTGATGCCTGAAGTGATTCATTACGCGTTAGTTAAATTAATGGGTCACTTTAATTTCTTTTATAACCATGTTTGGAGCATCGATCGTTATCTTCGTGAGAGCTCGTAAACCATTGCTATCTGTCCGCATTTAAACACTCTTACAGTTGTACCGTTGTACTAAGCCTGGGGTTTTCCGACACTCAACCTGGTTTTTCAATGTCCTCAGACGCAGTCTATTATCATGAAAATTTCTACACCACTCGACGTGTACGTTACACAAATAGTTAAGTAGTTGCTAACCGTTCTTGTAAACATTGTTCACACTTCAACTGTGAGTTCTCATTTGAGGATATTTTTAGTTATATTACTGAAAACAATTACTTTTTCTTTCTATCATCAGCATCACTGAAACCTCTTCTCTTAACTGAAACTTCTCGCCAATTTTAAGAACATTGTTTGTAAGATGTAGTGAGCTTTTATCTACAAGGAAATGTTTATTAGACTTCAACTGGTAAAACCAAGCGGCCACAGTAATCTCTGCACCTATAATCGCATGACTAGAGGCCAGCACGCCTTAATTTGTACAATTGGAAGCTCCTCCCATAAGGAACACTTTAACTTACTTTAAACAAATCATGCTACATCCACAAATGATTTAGTTAGTAAAGAACTTTATTAATCCGTCGCCGTTACATTCATAGGCCCTATCACGAGCATGACGCGTGGACTTAACTAACTCGTAACGTTAGCTTTAAAAGTCAAAGTGACGTCTTATAGCTTGCGCTTGCGCATGCCCTGTCCATTGTCTCCTAATTAGCTCAGTGTGAACAAAGCTAGAGAAGTGCTTAGGACAGTAAACGTGAGACGTTATTCCCCATATTTGTGTAAAATAACCGAAACCAGCAAACGACAGCTGTGACACGTCAATTAATTATATTTGAGTAGAAATATTTAAATCGAGACTTTGCTTGCGAGTTCTGTTTGCAAGGCTATGGGTTTTTACACGAAAACCTGTTGAAACATCGCGCGGACAGGGTTCCGCGTGGACTTTTTGGAAATATTACAGCCTCGTCAGAACTGAATGTTTCGAATGATGCAGCTGCTACTTGTAGCGGAAGCACACTTGCAAATGGAACTTTGGGTCCTATTTGTCGGCCGCATGATTCAGACGTTATGAGGAGATATTTATAAAGTAAGTGCAGCAGGATATGTAGGTACTTATATTCCTATGACTACAACCTTAAAAATGTTTCAACTGGTTGGTATTTAAACAGTTTATATCATTCATAACTGAATTTTGTTTATAATAAGTTCCACACGATGACATCTGCCAACACATGGGCCCTGGGTATCGTTGCGGTTAGCGCCTACCGCCAGGCACTCGGCAACTCCGTTTATGTTTCGACTCGTAAATAAGGAAAAAGTGTCGTTCCTCTATCAAAACTTACGTAACACGCACTTTTTATTGCATTGTTATAATTTGAGAATTGACACCTAATCAAATTAGTTGTGGGGAAATATCAGGTAGGTAGTACATTATCTAGACTATTCAAAAATCCAATGCTTGATCGATGTCAATAGCCGGCTAATCGTCCTGGAAATCAACGTTAGAATCTGTGTGTTATACGGAAATAGTGAAAATACAGTGGAGGCGCGCCATATTTGGCGAGGACAGTAGAGGCGCGTGCGTTTCCAGTCGCCGCGCCGCGGCCGCCACATAGTTGGGAAAACCCCATCATGTCGCCGCGCCTGCGCCTCTCGCCCCTCGCCCCGCGCCCCGCGCCCCGCGTGACGACATCTTACACACATGACATGCCACTAGCCACTACAGAGAACAGAGGTACTTGTGTTGTGTCGGTTGATCCGTCTCGCTGTCACGTCAGCTGTCGTGAACACTGTATCGCGACTTCAATGTTTTCATTACGTATGGCATTTTTTTTTCAGTTCCCACGATTAGGTACTTGGAAAAGTGTGACTGGTCATTCTGGTCAACAAGGAAATGAGTCCAACCAAACGCACTTTGTCCGTTGTGTTCCATAATAATTATGTACCTTCGCTTTGGAATGTTGGATCTATGTGTAAATAATTGCCACTGCAATATCTCGTAATGATTTGGAAACTTCTACCAAAGAAGCTATTAACAATATTTTATTGTTTATATTTAACTTAACAAATATTTTCTACTTTTGAGCCTGTGGACCATCCTTTTAGACTTCCACAATGCTTAGTTTCGCTTCTCCCACATCATGTAAATATTCTTGGAAACATTTTACTGTTTACACTTTAACTAGGTAATTTTAATTTCTGAATGTAACTATTTACCTGTACCTAGCTGTTGTTTATGAATACAGCGCAATGGTTGTGTGTCAAGGTCTCTGGGATCCCGCAACACCATCATTCTTGTATCCTTGACATCATAGGTGTACGGTACCACCATGAATTCACAATGATGTTTCCGCACTAAAAATTTCCACCCATAAAAGTTTCCATAATATCTTCTTCATAATATTGTCTGCTTAATGTGCACAAATTGTCTATTAGGTACCTACCGTATGCAAATACGGGACTTTGTTGTGTATCATATCATAAATGTCATACTAACACACGGGGAAATATCGTCATAAATATTGACGAATTAATGGCCAATGAATTACAAATTACTGAAACAAAGCTGAACTTCCATCATTCCGTGGTTTTATAGGAATTCCCACTTGCACTTTGCTATTACGCTGATTGGAAGTCGGTAGGTATTAATTTGATTCGTAAACCGCACATGACCACGTCTTTTTCATACAAGCTCGATACTTACGTGTAAAGTGCTATTGCAAATACTTAAAAGTTGTTAGCACATCTTTCTAATTCACGTCAAGTTGGTGCTAGGTAGTGTAGAGGCTCCCGTTGTTTGATTAGTTACGTTATTTGTTATGAGTTTTCGTTTTGTAATATCACACCAAACTTGATGTTAGTTTAGTATTCATCGGACAGTCGTCGCCTTAAAGTTTTGCCTTTTCAAAATCTTGAACCGATTCCGCTACTACAGGCCCAACATGTTTTCGAAATGACCGATAAGATCGAATCGTCCCACAGTATACCAGAAAATATTATATTAAGCTCACCTAAATTCTTGAGCTTTAAAAAGAGCTCGGCCATTTTAGCGAGCGATCTATTTTAGATTCGTTTTAAATACATTTGGATCGGTTCCAGAGGCGCGAGCGCGCCCGTCCGATCTTTAGGTGTAGGTAATACCTATGAACCATTATTTTCTACAAACAATGTTCTCAGTTTTTACACATTGTACTCGCTGCGACAGTTTGCATACCAATCTCAATAAAATATGAATTTCATGAACTACAGCTTCGTAAAAAAAAAAATTTACACATGCAACAAAAAAAATAAACGGATTTTGTTCAGCTTTGTTGTGGTCTTAATTTGACTTAAGCTACATTTGTTATTCATGGATTTCAGCCAGAATAGGTTACACTCGTATTTTCAGAAATGATTTATATTTATGTATTGTTTTTTTGTAGAACAGTGTTCTATGACGCCATGTTCTTTTATAAATCTACATGTATAAATAATATGGAACCAGTTAAATTGCGTGAGATTAAATATATAGAACGATGTTATGACGTCATTTATATTGTTAAAGGTTATCTAACTTTATTATCATCTCAGGATTTTACTGCATTTAAAGCGTTCTTTATAATGTAGCTTTGTTAAGGGGACTACATGACCTAAACACAAGTTTTATAATGCCTAAAAGTATATTATCCACTGCAGTGAACAAAATCAGAAAAATATATGATATTCTTCAGGATACATGCTAGTTAGATAGTGTTGAAAACGTAATACATGATACCATTAATTTGGTACGATTGAAAAAAGTCACGAAGATACGTCGAAAATATGATTTTAACGATTAAAACCATACTTAAATACTTTTTTTCAGATTGCTCTTCAAGCAACATATTACGTGATAGTATTTTCATTTTATTGTCCAATCAATAGATTTTTTGTAAATAGAGAATGGCTTCATATTTTGTAATAAATTACCAGTCTATGCAGTCCGACAGTGACCGCGCTTTAGCTGATGTCAGCCCCTTAAAAGAATCCGAAACAGCAGATTGTTATTTCCCGCAGGAATTTATCGTTTTGGGAAAACCCTCAGAAGCCACCCGGTTTCTATCTTTGACGTTTTATCAAATACAAGGGTTTTTCGAAGATGATTTTCTGTGGGATAGTTTTGTAACTACTTACCTACTAGTTATAATAGTGTAGGTAAGGGTCTGCTTCGATTATCTCGAGAGATTAGTTCTTAGTTGTTACTAGTCACTAAATATTATCGTGCAACAAATTCCCCGCAATTATTTACTTACATTATAATTTATTGATCGATCGAATAATCGGAAATCAACATGATTTGTAGGTACTGAACTAATTCAGTACGTAGGCATGAAGATGACCTTATAACAGTTTCGACTTGTCTTAAGTCAAAATTGTAAACTGAAGGTACCCAGTGCATCTTAGAAGTGAAATGTTTCATCTAGAGACTAGACACTCGTTTCTTTGCAAATTGAATTTATCTTGTGCACTATTGATACTTAGTTGAATCATTTGTCTTAATACATTAAGATATTAACAAAGTATTGTTGTTTGTTACAGGACAAGCGTGTGTGCATCTAGCAGCATCAGCAGGACACCTGGAGGCGCTACATGCCCTAGTGTACTACGGCGCGAATATCAATTTAGCGGTACGTTCACATACACAGATCAATTCTGAACAAACTTATATACTAAAGACATCTTTCTGAAAACTGTTACAATTTCCTTAAGTTTTTTAGTTTATGGTCTTCCAAATACCCAACGAGGTAAGGTACAAACAAAAGTAAACTGTGATTCTACTATCTGTTACCACGAACTGCTAGAACTCCTAACCACAAAATGAGTCAACACGGTGTCGGGCTGGCCCAAACAGCTTGTTAGGGGACACGATATTCCAGAACGCAAATAACTCGATCATGGGGGAATCCGTTTTTGCATATTCGCGGTTAAGATTCTTATTCACAGTGACGGGAAAAAAGTTATTAAAAGTAATTAGGGGGGAATACGCTAGTGAGTCGGCCAAAACGCTCATCTAGGTAGGCGAAGTAGTGGGAACGACGAAATAGATGACTGAAATAATAGATATGAATCAGCTTTCGTGCAGATTCAGTGGAAGGCGTGTGATTTATCTCGAATCAAGGATGTGTGGCAACATTTGCGTTTTTTTATCGTCTCGAGTATCATTTCCTGAAACAGCTACAGATGCTTAACAATCGTTTTTCACATTCGGAGCTTGCAATTCGGTTAAGGGCCAATTATTCAATGCTCAGATAAACAGATATATAGTACTTATTTGACAGTTAACAAAATATTGCATTTCTCAATCGTCAGATAGGCTCTATCTGGTCAGTAACGTCCCTAACTGAGGAATAAATATATCTGCCTCTTTGACGGCCAGTTAAACGTCTATTCGATAGATACAACTAGATCCATTGACGTTTAGTTTGAGGTTATTTCTCTTATTTCCAAAGTTATATCGAAACTTTGGATATTTTCGATACTATTGACAACCAGGCAATTGAGGAAGAGGCTTTAGGTATGAATATTTAAATAATGAAAGAAAACAAAGAGTAATCAGACTAAGGCCCGACCAGTTTGCCATGTGGGATTCAAAAGAATTTCATCGCCGATTCAGGCTTTTAAAAGAATCTGTACAATATTTGCTTGCCCTGATTTGTGATAAAATAAAACACGACACACAAAGGTAAGTTCCAGTTAGCTTTTACAATAATAACAGTAATCTATACCTATTGTTTACCTACCTACAAAATATTTTACTAATTATATTTTAGTTTACTTAAGTATAGGTATCATTTTCTCCTGAGTGCAGTCTTGGGTTGCATTTTAAGCAATAAACTCATACCAAATGCATCGTAGGGTCATCCGCACGTACGCGTCGCGTCGCGTAGAATTACTTGCTTTCATAGTCAAACATTTACTGTGACATGCGGTTGACTGTACTTGCCTAACTACATGAAAAATCACATTCACATTGTATTCCGTTTCGCCTCCTTCCGTGCTGCTAACACATGCACGCTATTTACAATCTGTCCGTGGTACAGCAGACAGAATTTGGATAATTTACAACTGTATTTTGTAGGTAGGCTACAAAATACAGAACTTGTAAATAATTATTCATTCATTCATCCAGTCCATTATTATCGAAATAATACCGAGTCACTGACAAAAGACCGAAAACAAAACTACAAAATCACCGCACACAAGAATTGATTGACGAGAAAAGAAAAGAATGAACAGATACACCACGAAAAGAAAAGTATAATATTGGTTATATTTAAACGTCAAATAATCAAAAGTCAGAGCATTTGCTGTCCTCTTCTAACACACATTACACCTTATGCGTGTTTCTTGCTTGTACAAGATTACAGTGAAGTTGGCAACTAAAATCCCCAGATAACTATCAGCTTGTTATCTGGTCATTGAAAAATGCAACAATTTTATTTGTCCTTTTAACAGTCAGATAAGTTAATTCGCTAGTTAGTTATCTGTTCAGTTATTCGACGATTGAAAAATCGGCCCTAAGTCAACTGAACATACAACTACAATCGAGTGTTAGCTATACTAAACATACAACTACACTCAATTGTTAGGTATCGAAACCACAAACCTATTTACCAACATTATCACGACAAGATAGCTGTCACAGTTGAAAAGAAAACATGTTGACATCCCCTACACAGCCAACAGTAAATAGTTTGAGCTGAAGCTAACAAACTCCTTGGTCATCGCATGTCTCCTCGGCGAGCGGCGGAAAACCCATTGCCATGCCATCCGTTTTAATCTGCTGATAGTGGCATATCTCTTGCGTCGGGGTTTTTTTGTGTTTTGCACCCATTTGTGTTCAGCAAACAATGAGCGACTGTTATTTACCATTACTACAAGGGATTAGTTGGAGCGTGTGCAGACTTGCCGCATTGTTGCCGCTTCACGCTGCTCACAGTGCAGGATTTACCCTGTACCGATAATGGGGCAATGCGATATCATTGTTGTTTTTATCGAATACCTGAAATAAATTGTAAACAGTGCAATTAATTAAACATTACAGTTTGTAAATATGTCTTCCCTCTTCAAGTCTGCCTATAGCATTACTGATGTCTTTTTCTCTTGTCAACAGGAAAACCTAGCAGGCTGGACAGCTCTGCACATTGCCGCCCGTCGCGGTGACACTCGTCTCGTACAATACCTGCGCGAGAGATGCCCAGGAGTGACTACGAACTCGCGCGACTACGCCAACAGAACGCCGCGCAGGCTCGCCAAGAAGACCGCAGCAGCTCGCGCGTTCGCCAACATGTTCGACGACAGCGATACAGACTCCGATTCAGACGATGATGTGAGTAGACCTCTAAACAATGTTTAATAGATAGTAATCTTGGGGAAGCCCACAAGTCCACAAAGATACCCATATTCCTTTAATCTTGATAGGTTATCTTTAATTATTAGATAGTTAATACTTTATGTAGATTAGACTATAAACCTTGTGTTGGAAAATCCCAACGTTTCGTAATTTGGTATTTGTTTAACATTGTAATTGAAACAATTTTCTTCCAATTAGTCACAAGAATACGGATGATAGATACAAAACAATTTTTTTTTATTAAGATCTGGCTTAAAATGTCTTTAACTGAGCTAGTAGGCACCCAGAGAAGGTATTAGTAATACGTAGTTTCCATAGTTATCGTAACAGTGAGAAAAAATAGGCTAAAATTTATTTCCAACTGTCGGCAGCTTTTTTCCTGTATCCGTACTATTTAAATGACCAGGTTGTAAAACGTAATTTGAAACTGTACATTAATGTACAAGGATAAGTTGTGTTTATCACGAGCTGTCTGGTGCGTAGTCGTCGTCCAGGCGGCCGTGGCCTGTTAGCTACTCAAATATTAATGTATGGCTATCTTCCACAGATGTACGACAGCGACAGCGATAGCACGATGTATGAGGCACTGACGAGGCTGCGGAGCGAGAGCAACAGCACGCTAACGGGGTGTTGCTAGGCCCGCCGTGTGCGACCGACACGCTCGCACGCAGCCCGCACGTCGCGACACGCTCGCACGCAGCCCGCACGTCGCGACACGCGCGCACGCAGCCCGCACGTCGCGACACGCGCGCACGCAGCCCGCACGTCGCGACACGCGCGCACGCAGCCCGCACGTCGCGACACGTGACAGCTAGCGCCTGGCAGCCCGTAACGCCAGCTGACCCCACACATCACACTACCCATCTGGACAACACTCAACCTGCGCTTAGTTACAATCCCCCGTCACGACTCGACAATGTTCATTTGTCATAGAAAATGTTGTCAAACTGTAGTAAATTGTTGAACAAATAGATCTGAACATTATTTCCTTGCTTGCTATCGGTACAGCAGCTTAGGCTACTCAAAACGAAACTTGTACAAAATGTTGGTTTCTATATAAATTATATATTGCCATAAAAATCGTAATAAGTAGTAACCTTAGTTACGACAAACAGTTACTATAAATCTGTCCTTAATTGTAACCATGCAATTATTGCTACAGGTTTTTCCGACCGTAACTGTAAAAACAACAATTTATTGTTATACCGACGTACCTACCTACTAGAACGAAAGGGCAATGCTAGGCTGCCTTGCTTACGAGCGTAACTTGATAACGTTTTGGACAAATCATTCAAGTTTTATTTTTGACGGTCTAAGCTTAGTTTCGCGAGGATTTAGTCTTCACTCTCGTTTGTAAATATAACTGAGGGGAGAGAAGATATGTTGCCGAAACGGGAAATACGGTCCGCGGTACACAATGGTGGGAATTTTCCGGGAAATATTATATGAAGTCATAATTATACGGATTTGCCCTCTATTTGTTTGACGGGACACCGGACAAGTGTATTTTAAATGTAAAGTGATTGGGAATGTTTGACTGTTCAACACGACATGGAATAACCCTGTGTAATACTGTGTACAGTGAATCCCAAAATAGTTTTAAGTTATTTGTAAGACTCATGTACAGTCGTGGAAAGAATGTTAAGATTAGAAACTTATTTAAATAGTCCTGTAAAAATCTGTTAGTTGTATATTTATTAGAGTCGAATAAATGTTGTTTAAAATTAAATTTTGGTATTTTATTGTTATGTACTACCTACTAATGTTCTTTCCGCGACTGAACAGGTAACTGCTATATTGATAAAACTTTGCCGCACAACTTTATTAAATGAGGAAATGGTGGTTTTTTATGAATATCGCAGCTCTACTTAATTAAGTAAAGCTGAAGAGTTCAGCTTGGTCTTTAGGTGTTCAATCCGGCTTAGCAATGTCCTCGGAGCCTAAAACAACTATTGTAACGGGGGTTAATGTTAAAATATCCAACCTTGAGCTAGCTGGGTTGAAATGTCTTCCATTGGCTTATCTTTTTTGACAAGGTTAATGAGTGGCCGACCTATCATTAAGAACAGCTTTGATAGAAAACATCCAGAATCCAATTATCTTAATATAAACAATGCTGTTTACATATGAGGCAAGGTAGCGCGAAGAGTATAACATGTTCATAATCTTTGTAATATAATTAATTAGGTTGGCATGGCCGTCACTTAGGAAAATTACATGACGATATAATTATTACCTACGTTCAAAACAATATTTATATTGAATGTAAGACAATTATTAAACATTCATATTTTATTCTTGCCCTAACTTTCTACTGAAAGTAGGTGTTAAGTCTATTACAGTTCGGACGTCGAGAGAGTCGTTCCTGACAGCTGTCAGTGCGACAACTCTACTCTAGTAACTAATAAAGATCAAATTCTCCAAACGTATGCGATTGTATGAAAGTATGAAACTGACAGATGTCAAGAACGCATTCTCTCGACGGCTGGACTGTAGTTACCTCCACTTCGGGACTCCTTTTCAGAGCCTCGACTATATATTTTATTGTTAATTAGCCTGTAATCCAGTGGTACTCGATCTCGCACGCAGCTGCAAAGCTGAGGTTTTCTGTGCGGTCTGCAATACTTAATTTATCAAAATGCGCGTACGCCATGTGACTGAACAGACAGTTTGAGTATCGCTGTAGTAACGTATCTGCTGTATATGGAATTTGAGGCAAATCATCGTACCTATCTAGATATGCATGTTCGAAGTTATGGCGCCACCAGGCTTGATCGTCAAATAAGCAACACACAGACATGCCAAATAGGGATAGCGTATATTCGTAGATGTAAGGACAATACATGTAGGTCGCGAGTTGCTATTTGACGCTCTAGTTCCCGTGACGATTACACGTTAAACAATATTTTACGCAACTCGACTGCTGAATGTCTGACTTACGTGTTAATTATGCAGTTAACGTTGGTAACGACCGCTTTGGAGTCTTTAGCTTTTGGTAATTATTATACACTCCGTTTTATAATGTCTAGGTATGTATATTGTAAATCGTAGTGAACTCGACAGTACGCACGTTTGAACCCAGGCTGTCGGCTCTTACTCAACCTCGCTAGTCTAAAAGCTGCCCAACGATCCTCCTAAAGTAGAAACGACGCTGTGATACGGTTTTATTACATTGTGAACTTTTATTTTATTTTATCACTAGGTGCGAGGAAACAAAAGGTCGAGTCAGACATTCAGTATCTGAAACTTGCTCTACTTATTTATTAGAAAATAATTGATATACAATATCTAATGATTAAATTAGCGTAGCATAACTAAGCGCATTATTTTATATTGTTGTCATTTTATATAATATTAAATACAAATTATAACACAATTTAATTGTTTCATTGATTCTTCCCAGTTATAAATTAGGCAATTACTGTTATTTAACGAGGATAGTAAGCAAATTCTTAGAAGACATTTAAGTGACGTCTGCCCTGGCGCATGGCGCCTACGTCTTAAAATGATTCAACCGCCGTCAAAACAATTCCTTGTATGGTATACTTTAGAATCAGAATTAGTCACAACTTTTTTATTTAATTGCTTTGATTCACAGTACCTACCTATCTACGCTGATGTTTATGTACTCTCTTGAGGTGATATCAGAGCATTTATTAGTTAATAGTAGGCACCTACCGCACTGTTATTATCTAATGACAAATGCTACTTCTTCTACTTCTACTACTCCTACTTCTACTTTCTACTTTTACTCTTCCTTCTACTTCTTCTACTTCTACTTCAAATGCTACTTCTCTTCTAAGCGCAGCCTGTTGTCCCCTTTTCAGTGGAATACGGATTATGTTTAATTTTAACGGTAAAATCCTTTAGGAATGAGTTTTTCGGTATTTGAGAAACGAATATAAATACACAGATTTAGGATACGGGGTGGACTTTTGAGATGGGGCAGTAAGGGCGGGTGCCTTAACTGTCGCAGCTACCCTTAGCGCCCCACGTTAAAAAACCCAGCCTGTATTGTAATCAATAATATCAACCATAATGACAAAGTATAAAATTGCCAAGTGCATGAAATCCAGTTCAACAATAAAACGAGGCTGTAATACCTAAGGACCAAAAACTATGAGAGATCGTGATTTGCAATATTTCTAATAATGCGGAAAACAAACGATCAAAAGTACCAAACGCTAGGCCAGCGATTAATTATTCCTCTTGACCCTAAAAGGCTGGTACCAATCTGAATTCGACATACCTACTTTTTTTTAAATTCATGCTGTTTGTCCACACTATTTAACATAACATGTTATAAACATAGTCCTATGACATGTTTCTATAGAGAGGAATGTGTGTGTGCATCCTGTACTTAGTAGCCGCAACTTGGGCGCCAAAAGACTAAAGTGGCGCCCAACGCGGGACTATTATGTTTCTATTATCAGCAGTATTACTTTCAACGAACTGGTGAAGCATTAACATCAATAGAATTGTGTCAAGTTTATCCTGGACATTACTGACATCGGTGAAGGAAAAACATCGTGAGGAAACCTGGACTTATAGTTACCTAATATAAGTCTTACAATTGCCAACACGTATTGAGCAAGCGTGATGATCAATGTTCGTACCTTCTCCGTATGAGAGGAGGCCGGCGCCCTGCGATGGGGCGATGAAACAATTATTATCTTATCAATGCTATCCAGGAGTGCGCCGGGCGGCCAGCCTCCCGCGCCGTCGGCAGGAGACAGTGCGTACGCGCAGGTGGACGGGCAGACTAAGGAGACGCTGCTGAGAGATTCGCGTGAGTTCACTTTTAAGTATTACTTTACGGAGAACATCCAAAAAATGTGCTACAAGCGAAAAGATTGCCTTTTTGTATTGTCCGTCGTGCCAGTCGTGGTACCACTGTGATGTTAATAATTAAAAACAAAGTCGTTATCAAATATTTAACTCTAGGGCTCGCTTGCACCAGTCACTATAAATACTGTTAGCGCTAAATAAATTTAAAACATTGTTCTGTTACTGCCAATCGTTTGAAGATGACACAGTCAAAATCATGATTTTAATATGTTTAGCGCTAAACTTGGTGCAAGTGGGCCTAAGAACATTTTTTATAACTTTAGACCTGCCTGTCTTGAGTATTTTTTTTCTCTCTCATGTAATCTAAATAGACGATGGAAAGATAAATCTTTAGTTGTGCTTGTGACTGAAAAAGTTAATTGTGTTTTGAAATGTAATGAAAGACAATTCGTCCCCAGCATCGTACAACCCCGACGGCGCGTACGACAACGCGGCCTACAACGTGGAGCCAGCCGGCGCCCGCCGTTTTTTTTTGTTTCCGGGGTGGAAAATCCTCATGGATGTCCGCCGCCCTGGGGCGGACGGCGGGGTCTGTCAGACTCTTACTTAATAAAAACCACCCCGGTGTTCCATCTCACACCTACGCCGGGGGTCGCGGGAACGTACGATCCTTCCGCAACCCCCGACTGGTGCCGGCCCGCCACTGCGGGCCTCTTCGGGTCTGGGGGGGAGTGAGGTGTTTGACTCCCCCCGCGACGTCTAAGAGGGGCGCGCGTGGAACACTACGCGCCGCCACCTCGGGTCCTGGTGTGTGGGGGGCGACAGACGTCCCCGAGTCCGTCGCCCCTGGACCCATTTAGGGGGGCTGGAAGAGGGCGTTGTCCGCCCTCCGCCGACGCCCGGTGCGCCTTCTGCGGGCCGGGTGAGTGGACGAGATCTCCCTCTCCCTTTCCGCAGCCTCCGAGACGACTGTCTCACAGAAGGAAACCACCGCGTCCCAGGACTCGTCGCTGCCGACCATCGACTCGACTACGGCCGGCAGCGACAAGGCACTGCCTACTTCTGAGATGAGGGCACGGCGCGGCTCCTCCCAAGTGGCACACTCTGCCGGCGCCCGCCTGGGCCAACTCTGCGCACGAGTGGGAGTGGGACCCCAACCGCGCCTGGGACGATCGATACGGTACCTACGAATTTATTTATTTAGCTTTCACATTTTTCTGGACCATTGTTTTAGGTACATGCAAACATATAGGTACCTACGCTAGTTAGCAATAGACTTGCCCCTGTTAAATGGGACTTACCTGGCGAGATAGGACCCGATAGGGTAGAGTACCCTATCGGGCTCTATCAGAACACCAGCTCAGCGGTATTTATTTTTTAAATATTGCAGCATTATGCTGAGATAGGAGCTTTTTATTTTTCTTGTTGTTTTTAATTTTAATAGTCTTAAATGGTGTTTTCGTACCACTGGCTCAAAAAAGTGACATTATATGCCACAAAAAGCGAACATAACAATAATCATTTTTAATCTGTTAAAAACAGGGAAAGAAAATTGTACTGAATTTCATTCGTCCTCTAGGGGGAGAATGTGATTTAAATTTGGAATACTTACCGAAATTTATACTGAACTACATCTGTGTTTACGCCATTGAGTTTGTATATAAAGCATTATACATCTTTTTGAAAAAGGAATGCGCATTTATTATGCAGTTAACAGCAGAAAACCGACGAGGCCGTATGAGCTTGATGCCTTTGCTTTTCCGACAAAAAATATTAGTCTAGGAATATGCCGCGTTTTTGTTTTCTTCAAATACATAAACGTTAAGTTTATTTTAATTTATTTTTATAAATAAGTTAATGTTCTAAAAACACGTTTAATTGTCATTATTTTTAATTAATGCTTATCTCATATTATTATTGTGTTAATTTTTTCGCAAATGGTACGAAAAGTAGAGTATTTTCCTCGGTGATAAAGCTGTCTTAGTCTTGGGTGAACTTAAATCCCTCGCTACACTCAGGACTCGTCTTAAATCCCTCGCTTCGCTCGTGATTTAAGTTTTTAACACCCTCGCTACGCTCGGGAGTAAACCTCGAGTCCTTCATTACGCTCGCGATTTAAATCGTCACCCGCGACAGAAGACGCTGCTTTATCCCCTTGGTTAATAATCTATTATTTTTATACCGTTTGATTTGCCTGTGCGTGTCCGAAATTAGTAGATTATTAACCAAGGGGATAACGCAGTGTCTTCTGTCGCGGGTGACGATTTAAATCGCGAGCGTAATGAAGGACTCGAGGTTTACTCCCGAGCGTAGCGAGGGTGTTAAAAACTTATATCACGAGCGAAGCGAGGGATTTAAGACGAGTCCTGAGTGTAGCGAGGGATTTAAGTTCACCCAAGACTAAGACAGCTTTATCACCGAGGAAAATACTCTACTTTTCGTACCATTTGCGAAAAAAATAATACAATAATAATATGAGATAAGCATTTATTAAAAATAATGACAATTAAAAGTAAAATAAACTTAACGTTTATGTATTTGAAGAAAACAAAAACGCGGCAAATTCCTAGACTAATATTTTTTTGTCGGAAAGCAAAGGCATCAAGCTCATACGGCCTCGTCAGTTTTCGTAATTTTATTTAATAATCATAACTGCATAATAAATGCGTATTCCTTTCTCAAAAAGATGTTTAATGCTTCATATACAAACTCAATGGTGTAAACACAGATGTAGTCGGTAAGTATTCCAAATTTAAATCAAATCACATTCTCCCCCTAGAGGATGAATGAAATTCAGTACAATTTTCTTTCCCTGTTTTTAACAGATTCAAAATGACTATTGTTATGTTCGCTTTTTGTGGCATAGAATGTCACTTTTTTGAGCAAGTGGTACGAAAAAAATATTTTCCTTTCTTTCTTTCTACCTAACCATTTGGGGAATGCATGCAGTCGTGGTGTTATGATCCCATTCATATCTTTGTTCATCTAACAATGTAAGTTACGTTCTTTAAGTTCAAATGCGGTTCTACTGATCAGATCATATCATTGATATTTAAGATAGAACGACGGTCACAAAATCTTGACGACGTGAATAGCTCTATTCTTCAGGTCCATGATTGGTTTACGGTAAATAATTTGGTACTAAATGGTAAAAAAACCAAATGCATTCAATTTAAATTACCGAATGTAAGAAGTAGCGAGTGTGACATCATGTTGAATGGAGAAAAACTGGAATTAATTAATCACACAGTTTTCCTGGGAATCACGCTAGACGAGAAATTACAATGGGGACCTCATATAACATCTCTTGCGGGGCGGCTAAGCTCGGCCGCTTATGCTGTTAGAAAGATAAGACAGTTAACAGATGTAGAAACCGCGCGTTTGGTATATTTTAGCTACTTCCACAGCGTTATGTCGTATGGCATTTTACTGTGGGGTCGGGCTGCTGACATTGAATCCATCTTTATTTTGCAAAAGAGAGCTGTCAGAGCCATTTATAATCTACGTCAACGCGAATCTCTCAGGGAACTATTTAAAAGGATTAATATTATGACGGTACCTTGCCAATTCATTTATGAAAATATTATGTACGTAAGAAAAAATCTACATCTTTTTAATAAAATAAGTGATAGACATAATTTTAATACAAGAAATAAAGATAAAATAGATCAACCATTTTTCAGATTAGCTAAAGTACCTACATACATCTTTTATGGGGTAGGTACTGTGTTAAATGCTACAACAAAATACCTTGTAATATATTGCAATTAAATGAAAGAAAATTTAAAATTCATATAAAAAGTTCACTGTGTAAACAAGCATATTACAAATTAGAGGATTATATCCAAGATAAGAATGCTTGGAAACGTGCTGGTCCAGCTCCACAGGACAATCTAGGGTCTAGACAAAATTAAAACTTGTTGCTACTTTAATTGTATGGTTTGTTATTTTTATGACATTGATTTACATTCTGTGTCTACTTTAACTCACACACTGACATATTAATTGGTTACATAATTTGGGAAATCGTATACTTTTACAATGTTTGTAAATATGTGAACACCATGTATCTATCACTTAATTAACTTATTTATCATTGCTACGTTTATTAAATTCTTTTTACCTATTTTGGTAGGGTAATTTTTATTATAGGTGCATCGTCTTCACATATAATTATATAATAATTATATAATTATATGTGAAGACGATGTGTTACAATACTTTGTATACATTAATTATTAATGTATACAAAGTATTGTAACACATTTTAAAAGAGTAACGATGGAGTTTCTTGCCCATTCTTCTCCATACGAAACTACCTTTTGAAAGGGGCGACTAGAATCAATTCTATTTAAATGTAAATGTTGACGTTCAAAAGTGCCTTTTATGTGCCTATTTGAAATAAATGCTTTGACTTTGACTACTCTGAATGATATCTGCTTTTAACGAGTTGGTTATTTTCATAAAACTGTGGACAAAATCATTAACAGGCTGCCTCAAGAAGCACTAATAGGTAGTCATTCAATACCTAGGTACTTAGGGCCGCCATATTATTTATTAAATTATAACACTTTTATGCTTCGCGCGCTGCACGCTTGTGCGGTGCCTACTGGCATAAGGCGCTCTGTGCCTACTGGTCAAATGATACAAATGATCGCTATAGGGGACTCTTTACTTTATAATATGAACGTTACATGACATAACTGAGCGAGTCTGATAAACGTTAAGTGTAAAGGTACTTTCAGACTTCTCAATTTCTGTAATTTTTTTTTGTTGGCCGCTGTTCCACGATTAACAAGATCATCATCAAGACCATCACTTGATTACATACATTTGCTCGATTGTAAGTTAAATAAATATGTCGATTGACTGGGGCAAGGTGCCTACAAAAATTTCTGAATATTTTCCAGTAATTATCGTGGGCGCAACTTGTAGGTTAATAGTCCTATAGACACATTCATGTCCATTGTACGTTTTTTTAAACGTTATTCGATTTAATGTGTTTCAACGAGTCGACCGACAAGAAGAGCATCTATAAGGGTCTTTAGCTGTAGATAAAGCAAAGGTCACCGTACCAATGCGTAGCTTGGAATTGATAATGATGACCTTTCTTATCATACAAATGTTGTTTCCCAAATTATTAACATAGTTAAGGCTATCGCAAGATGATAGTGGAATGGGCATATTTGTATTTTAATTATTAAGTGAAAATTTAAAGAACATAACCCTTTGAGATCCTATCAGGCATTCCAATTCTCGCTATATGTAGTTAACTATACCTATTTGCTAATTTAATTCGTTCAGATCAACTGTCTTAGGAATCACTTTTCAATATATTTCATATAGGTATTGAGCTTTAATAGGTGCCCATTATGGTAGTAGAATTTGGCTTAATTTTAAAACCACTATTAAAAACGACTGTTAAGGCCAGGTATTCCCAATTTTATATCACTTTGATTTAATAATAAACAAAGAAATCGTGATTTTTTTAAGCCAAAAAAAAAACCTATTGAAGTATACTTTATGTACTTTTACAATTTGTGGTTCGAAACACGATATCGTAAACTTCACTCGATCAAAAAAAAATCCGAAGAACAGCCTAATTCGATATTTTTTAAATGTAATTCTTGTTTTACTCGAAGCTTATAAAAGTTTTACTACTAAAAACCATATCTAAAAAAAGATAATAACATATAGAAAATTAATTTGTGGTTACATTTTGAAAAATAGCTTAATTCTTATAATAACACATTATTATTATAACACAGCGGCTCGCGTTCGTCATTTCAGTGAATCAGTCGCCCGCCAGGCCTTGTCGAGGCCGGACCTATGTCCCTTTTTCTAGCGCGCGCCGCGCGCGGCTATCACGTAGTGTAAATAAAAGAAATCAGTTATTCGTTTTTGTTAGTAAACAGAAGTAGGTATGGGGAATAAAAATAAAAATTCCAGGAAACCAAAATCAAAAAGAAAAGGCTCCAGAACGATGTAAAATTATTCGCGTATACTTCTTTGACATAATCTTTTTATTATTTGACATTATATACAGACAATTCAAATTTTTCACCTCTTTATTAGTGGTTGTAATGGCAATCATATCACTTGGTTTTAGTAGGTTTTTATATTTTATTTATCCTTTTGATACATTATTATTTTGTAAATGTGAGGACTTTGTAGGCCTTGTAGACTTTAGATCTGTAGACCATTTTTCATTTTATCAAGTACCTGGTACTTGTTGACAGGCCTTTTTTTTTTTTTTTTTTTGAGGGTGGGATATCGTCAAATAGCGTCTCCTGCTCTGAGCAGAGCAGGAGGGCGTGTCAGACTCTTACTGACTAAAACCCAAGCGTGTTCCTACAGTTGCCTGTGCCAGGGGCCACGGTATCCCTCTCGGACTTTCCCGCAACCCTAGCAGGCATCGGCCCTAGCGGACCCCGTCATTAGTGCTGACATCTCTTTGAGGCGCGCGTGAAACACAACGTTCCGTCGACCCGGGCCTGGTCCTTATCGATCGGCGAGCTGCCCGTTGCTCGCCGTTCGCAAGCCCACGCCTACGGTGGCCGGGAATCGGCCTGCGATTCCCGACGCCCAGGGCGACTCCTGCGGCGACTAGGGGCGTGAGGGCGCGAATTTTGTCAAATAGGCCTTGACCACACGACAGAGGTAGGTCGGCATCCGGTAATACCGGAGTGCCTCCCTTTTTTTTCGTTTCGGGGTTGGAAAATTCTCATGGATGTCCACCGCCCTGAAGCGGGCGGCGGGGTCTGTCAGACTCTTGACTCTTACTGACTAAAAACCACCCCGGTGTTCCATCTCACACCTACGCCGGGGGTCGCGGGAACGTACGATCCTTCCGCAACCCCCGTCTGGTGCCGGCCCGCCACTGCGGGCCTCTTCGGGTCTGGGGGAGAGTGAGGTGTTTGACTCCCCCCGCGACGTCTAAAAGGGGCGCGCGTGGAACACTACGCGCCGCCACCTCGGGTCCTAGTGTATGGGGGGCGACGGACGTCCCCGTGTCCGTCGCCCCTGGACCCATTTATGGGGGCTGGAAGAGGGTGTTGTCCGCCCTCCGCCGACGCCCGGTGCGCCTTCTGCGGGCCGGGTGAGTGGACGAGATCTCCCTCTCCCTTTCCGCAGTCTCTCAGAGACAGTCGTCTCGCAGAAGGAAACCACCGCGTCCCAGGACTCGTCGCTGCCGACCATCGACTCGACTACGGCCGGCAGTGACAAGTCACTGCCTACTTCTGAGATGAGGGCACGGCGCGGCTCCTCCCAAGCAGCAGTCCCCCGGCAGTCGACGCAGTGGTGACACCTGGCGTCCAGCTCCCTGTTTATGCGACACAGGTACTTCTCGAAGCAACCATGCCCCGACAGCACCTGCGTCGCCCGAAACGACAGGGAGCCATGTCGCCTCCCGAGCCAGCGCTCGAGCACCGGCCGGATCGCTTCGATGGTGACGAGGCCGGCGGTAGGCCGAGAAAGCCTGTCCCGCCATTCCGCCACCAGGACCTCGTGAACCTGAGACCGACGCAGCTCCATGTGACGCTGCATCGGTCCCTCGCCCCGCACCCTCGCTTCCTCGCGCCACCGATACAATGACGCGAGTACTTTCGCCTCGAGGTCCCAGGGCGGGGATCCGGCCAGTACGCAAGCCGCCTCGTAAGAGATCGTGCGATACCCCCTGATGACTCTACCGGAGTGCCTCCCTGATGCAACTCCAGGACAGGGTATTGAAAGCATTGGCGATGTCTAAAGACACCGCAAGACGACCCCACCCCGGGCCACAGCACGACAGGCCTACGCTGTTCTCCCATACCTACTGTCATTTGGAAATATTGTAAAAGCCAATTATTTTTAAAAAGAGTAACGTTCTTCTCTATAGGAAACGACCAATAGGATCCGTACACCTAGTTTCTGAAGTTTCATAAGTACCCATGTAGGTTTATGTGAAATAAAATATTTTGATTTTTATTTTTGATTTTGAATTGATTTCCTTCCATATTTACTCAATACTCAAAAACTATAATACTGATTTATGAAAAACAGTCGTTTTGTGTTTATAATTTAATTTAATTTTGTATTAAAAATAACTTGAAAGTAATTCCATTTTGTTTTTTTTTACTCACTTTATAAAAAGGAGGAGGTTCTCAATTCAGTTGAGTGAAAACCCCTTTTTACAACAACAAAAAAAAACCGATATAAAAATATAAACACTACAAAGTGCAAAATAATACTTTCGTGACTAAAAAGCAAAAAACTAAAAACATCGACTTTCGAAACTATTATTTTGCACTTTGCAGTGTTTATATTTTTATATCGGTTGTTTTTTTTTTGTAAAAAGTGTTTTTCACTCAACCATAAACACCATACTAAGAAATGTTATGTGTGTCACGCGTGTGCGTGAAGGCGAGTGGTGTCAGCACATAACATTTCTTCTTTTTACACCACACCCAACCAACCACCACCACAAGTGAAGCGCGTGTCGCTTAGTGAGATGCACTTTCTTTACGAAACTAAAATGTCGAATAATTGAATAAAATGTATTTACAACACATCAAATTAATTTTCGGCCTTTGCGATTACTACGTATATCGGTAAACAAGAATCATGGATCAAGTCGCGTATTTTATTATTTTTTAAAACATATTAATAAAATAAGTTGACCTACTGCCTATACAACGCGCTTACCTGTACTGTGACACTTCGCCACTCGGCGTTGGGTTCATGTAAGTTCACGCAGGCGACGTAAGCGCACGGCTTGCGTCGCGCAAACGTGGTAGCGCTAAATGCCTACTTTGCCTGGTCTACCTGGCCTTAACATTGTTTTACAAAATATTAGGCAATATTTCATGGTCCTATTTTGTGGTCAACTGCTGCTCATTGATAAGTATAAATATAAAATGTATTTCATTTTAGATACAAGTAGCGACATGACATGTTTTTTTTGTTATACAGAAATATAATAGGTATCTAGTGGTTGGATATAAGGTGGAAAAAAATAGTTGGTCAAAGGTCATTCAAAGCCTTGTTTTTTTGATATGGCTGGTTACTATCCTCACCCCGTTTAAACTTAGACTTGAAAGTTGAAACAACACACCTATTCGTATTACCTACTACTAATTAAGAAATAGTACGGGCACGGGTTTTTTTTTACTAGGTAGGTAGGTACCTACTTAGGACTTCGCCGAGTCACAAGTGGCGCCCCCAATCGCCTTTCTAAGAAATTTCGCTGATTTTTTGATTAAAACGTAAAAAAGAAGACGGATGAATTGTACTTAGATCATAAAGATAACTTGCTTTTGACACTATATTCATAGCTTTTATCCCATGGTTTTATCGTAATCAACTAAACGGAAACCGGTTTCCGTTTAGGTGATTCTTTTTTAGTTTTCTTTTTTACGTTTTAATAAAAAAATCAGCGAAATTTCTTAGAAAGAGGATTGGGGGCGCCACTTGTGACTCGGCGCAGTAATTCTTTAGAAATAAATAAAGTGCAAGGAAAAATTATTTTACGGTTTCGCTTTGATCGATTATTTACGTAGGAAGGTACCTACAGCCTCTATGAGCTACTACTTAGTCGTAGACAGAGAATGAAGTTTTTTTTTCTACAGGCCGTCATAAATGTGCGCATAATTTCATACGGAGAAGGAACAACACTAACACTGTCTGCTGATAGCTGATCCATGCGTCATGTTCGTGAACGGGCGCTGTCAGTTGGGACTGGTCATCTCTTAGCCACCACGGCTTATTTTTAATTATTTTATTATGGATTGTTTTGTTTGAATTTATATTTGCTGTACACTGGACACTCAATGTGTACGTCTTATTTACATCGTTCTCACATATAATTATACCTATAAACAAGATTAATGATGTAACTAATATTTATGTAACAATATAATTTAAACGAGTGTCCATGGAGTTTCTTGCCCGTTCTTCTCCATAGGTACCTACTTTGGAATGGGCAACTAGCTTCATATTTCTGACTGACCGACCACTTGACAATTCAAAAGTGCCTGTAAATGGTTTAATTGAAATAAATGCTTTGAGTTTGACTATGGCAGTTTTAGACCAAGGCATCAGGCTATAATTATCATAATTTTGGAAATTAATAAAAAAAAAAACAACCCATTTGCTTGTAAAGTGACTCTTCGGGCAACGCATTTAGGATCGTAATTCAGCTTATTGTACACTCGTGTTTTTTACTTTACCTACTATTGAGTAGGTACTACTCAATAGGTACTTTATTGCATTCCATATTGTGTACATTGTAACAGTTGGTATGTTAAAACATCGAATCAAATATGGACCCTGTCGGGCACAGCAAATATAATGTTTAATAGGAGAGAGGATGAAGGCGCTTTTTGTTAAGAAAAATATTAAATCTATATTATTATCTATATCTAATCTATACTTATAATAATTCTGTAGAAGTGAAAAATCTGTACATTGAAAATATCAAAAAAATTAATGGTAGGGGCGTGTTACTAGACCGAGCCCAAAAATGTGATTAATTTTTTTTTGTCTGTCTGTCTGTTTGTTCAGGCATCTCGCAAAACCTACCGGTTCGATTACGATGAAAATTGGTATAATTATTCTTTAATATCCTGGGCACCACACTGGGTACTTTTTATCCTGGAAAAATATATACAATAAAAAACAAACTTAACTTTGCGGTTCGATCCCTAGACCCGATTACTGTACCAACCGCAAATAATAAGTTTGTCGTAGGTAACGTCACCCGCAGTGGAGTTCACTAAGGGCGAGCGATATTGTATCTAAGCGATAGCGAGCGATATTGTATCTATCTATTGTATCACGGCTAAGATACTATAATAAAATATTATAGTATCTTAGCCGTGTGCAGCGCCCCTAAGTTATGCTGTAAATGTAGTGCTGAAGGTTCAATTTGGCTTGCACCGTTCGCAGCACACGCGTGGCGCGCGGCCGCCACGGATCGCTACCGTACCTATATAAGGACGGAGTCTGAGCGCGCGCATCATACCCTGGCTGGAGGCTTTCAGTTAGCTCGAAGGCACCACAGGATTGACCGGTTAAGCAGTCACGGCCTCTCAAGGCCAACTGCGACATAAAAACACAAAAAAAAAAAACGCGTGCATCATACATTTTTTGAACTTTGATTTGAACGGACGTGTGGCGAGCGTTCCTTCTTATTAGCATTCTATAAATTGTATGTTTTAACTGCTACTTGCAATTCTAAACCGTGCTTTTCAGTGCGACCTTTTTATTCCTTTTAGTTTTTACTAAGTACAGTTTAAGGTAGAGTTATTTAGGTTTATTTTTATAAGTCGTAGGTACCTATAGATTTTAATTTTAAAGTATAGGTAGTTTATTTGATAGTGTACGTAGTGCCGTAGGTTATTTTATAATACCTACTGTTATGTAGGATTAGTCATTCGTATAGATATTAGTTTTTAGGGATTTTGCTTATTTATTGGCATATACATATAAGTGTAGGTAGGCGCTAGGTGTTAGGGCTCTTCTATGAAGATAGTCTTAAAGATTTCTTTATTTTTAATACGGATATACTTATATAACACGATGCCTTCCAGAAAGAGACCATCTCTTTCTGCTACATCGAGACACGCTAGGTGAATGAGACTAGCCAGATCACAAGAGCTGAGGAGCGAGAATCCCGGATAAGCTGCATGCGGGATAGCATAACTGAAGCAAGAGCACGCGAAACCAGTGCCGATCGAGAATAATTGAGGTTAAGTGCTGATAGTGAACGACACGCACTCTCGCCTTCTTCCCAGTCAATTGAACTGCGTGAGTTGTTTTTCACATGGTCAGCTTTACGTCGCTCTTTCCCGTGTGAGCAGTCCAAGGAACCTTTATGTTCATATTCCGGACGGGCTCACTGACAATGTCGTGTATGCTGAAGCTCTCAATTGATGACGTACGGTGACTATCTGTCGTTACCATTATCTTTGTGAGCATTTTTGCAATGAACGTCAGCTTCGCTATCGGTTATCCGGCTAAACAGGTACCATAGTAGAAATCTACTACAAAAAACATACAGAACGCGAGCGATGCCGCGAGCAAAGATATCATATACCCTCTTAATCACCGCTAATGAGACACAATTGGTTTACTATTGTAATTAGCCACAAAGGGCCCGCGCCGGGACAGAAGTATTAATACCGGTATGCTCGATAGATAACGTTCTACACAAATAGCACTTTACACAAAAACTCATTGACAAGTTTCGTCATCCACGCGAACGAAGTCGCGGGCACAGCTTGTATTAAATAAAAATAGTATCATTTGCTTTTATGGTATTTATATTTTATATCAGTATTTATATATTTGGTTTTAAGTTACGTTATTGCACGATTTACAATAGTAACAGTATGTACCTACCTATTATAATTATTAATAATAAACTAAATACATGGGTGTCCAGTGACAGATTTCAAAGTTCGAAAAATTTTAAAAATAAAACTACACCTAATACAGAGTAGGTATGTTTATTGTAATTTAAAAACAACAGATGCGGATTTTATTTTTTGAAAACCACGTTCTCCAAATGGCGGCCATCAAGCCTGACACACTCTTCGAGGTCTAGCACGCATGTTTTCAAAAACGTGTTTACACAGCGACTGCAGATTTCGGCTCGAATATTTTATTTAAGTTGTGTCACAGTGCTCGGATTTGTTTTGTAAACAACGGATTTTAGGTACTTATCCCCATAAAAAAAGTCACAGGGGCTTAAATCTGGTGACATAGGCGGCCACGGTATGGTGTCGTTTCGGGATATGTTTTTTTCTGGAAATAACTGTCTCACTGCATTCATTGACACATTAGCAGTATGCGCTGTAGCCCCGTCCTGCTGGGACCACGTGTTTCGGTTGAAGTATGGACTATTCTGTAGTTCCAGTCTAAAAAAGTAATTTATCATCTCGGTACTTATATCTCTCCGAATACACAGTTACAGTTTGGCCACGTTGGTTTTCAAAAAAATAAAGCCACTATACCTATATGTATACACACACCTAATAATAATATATGTATGTATATATATATATAAATCCAGGAACAGTTTTGGCAACCATTCATTTTGCAACCTTCTGGCAACCACGAGTTACAGCAGACTTAGGGCTTTAAAAGCTGTGAATATTAACTTACTACAAGCTATAATACTGAGACTATTACTTAAAATTGACCTTGTTGCAATATCCTCCAAAATAAATTTATACGGGTACATATATTTTTCGCAATACTTTTGACAACCAATCCATATTGTTATACTTACTCCATCCATGTATATTGATGTATATTTATAGTTATTTTAAAAGAGATAAGCCTACCGTTCTTACTTACATAAATACTACTTCCGTATTTTCAAGTATATTGTCAACTAATTCCTAAGTACTTTGGGCATCCTACCATTAACGAGTACTTTTAACGCCTTATTATACTAACCGTATATTAACGTTTAATTAGCTAGCAAACATGCTACCTTTCAGTCGGACTGTAATATGGAATCCGGAAAGTACCATCAAGCTCAAAAATATTAACCGAATCAGTAACAATATGTTATTCACATTTCATCTTCTCACATTTCATCTCTGACACTCCCTTCCGCTCCACCCAGAGCGGGAGGGGTCATTTGATGATTTCCCATCCTCAAAAAAAAAAAAAAAGGGTTCCTTGTTTTTTACTACTGAACCCATAAAATACGCAAACATAACATCTAGCATCTGCACAAACTAGACCGTGTTGAAATAAGAATATCATTTTATGAAAAAGTCAAAGATAACTTTTAAATATCCATAAAATTAATAACTCCTTTGACCCTATGGTGACGTCACGTTCTTACAAATTCCTAAAATAAACATAACAAAAACAATGCTATGAATAATATGATGAAAGAAACTATTTTGTGGTACTTAATCATTTACCTAAGTACTTTTGTTTCAGACTGTACTTTTTCAAACAAGTTTACCTGTAATTCTAATGTACTATCCGTTTACTAGAAGTTTGCCATCCGTGACCGTTAGAAATTTAAAAAGTACAGTTGACATAAAAAGGTGTAATTTTAAGTTTTTGGTCTGAGGGTGTAAAATGGTGACAATGTTTCATAGGTATTTCGTTTATAACATCCGTCATTTCTCAGTTATGAAAACAAAAACTCTTAATAAATTATCTATTAAACGTTTATTTTTTCATCTAATAATGTCAATGTTTTAAAGATCTTTAA
This sequence comes from Brachylomia viminalis, assembly GCA_937001585.2. Taxonomy (NCBI): domain Eukaryota; kingdom Metazoa; phylum Arthropoda; class Insecta; order Lepidoptera; family Noctuidae; genus Brachylomia; species Brachylomia viminalis. The sequence goes on along the minus strand of OW443302.2, from coordinate 1,259,736 downwards.
AGGATATTTGCAACAAATCTTACATGAATCGTCATAGAAGATATCATAAAGAAAGAAGATACAAAGATACTTCATAATATTCGCTGTGATAAACTTTCCTTTTCGACCCACATTATTTATTGAAATTTTAATTTGCTTGCTGTCGATACAGCGCGGGTGAGCGCAGGTGGGTGGTGAGACGAAGCGGGAGCGGGAAAAATGGCAAACTTCTAGTAAACGGATAGTAAATTATACTTATCTGGTTACATTCAGTAACAATTTTTTACGCTGACTGTACCACATCTACCAAAACATGAAAATTTTCTTTACTATCCGTTTACTAGAAGTTTGCCATCCGTGACCGTTACAAATTTAAAAAGTACAGTTGACATAAAAAGATGTAATGTTAAGTTTTTGGTCTGAGGGTGTAAAATGGTGACAATGTTTCATAGGTATTTCGTTTATAACATTCGTCATTTCTCAGTTATGAAAACAAAAACTCTTAATAAATTATCTAATAAACGTTCATCTAAATTTTTCATCTAATAATGTCAATGTTTTAAGGATCTTTAAAGGATATTTGCAACAAATCTTAAATGAATCGTCATAGATGATATCATAAAGAAAGAAGATACAAAGATACTTCATAAAATCCGCTGTGATAAACTTTCCTTTTCGACTTACATTATTTATTGAAATTTGAATTTGCTTGCTGTCGGTACAGCGCGGGTGAGCGCGGGTGGGTGGTGAGACGAAGCGGGAGCGGGAAAAATGGCAAACTTCTAGTAAACGGATAGTACAAGTTTTTCAAAATAATAGTTGCGTATCTGACATAACCTACCTATCTAGCGTAACCTACTCTTGGTTTGGTAATTTTGTTAGTATAATATACATACTTTAATAATAAACACTAAAGAACAATCTGACAAAATGATTTCCTAATTTGTGTGCCCCAAGTGAATTGAAATCGAACCCACTAAGTACCTCCGAGATTCTAAACGATAGAAGTTGAAGATAAGATAAGAGAAGAAGAAGAAGAAGATACACACAACACTTCAACTCTTTCACTTTAATTCACTAACTTATTATCATTAAAAGTAAACAAACGATTTTTTATACCGGCCGGTCAACGATCTATCTGTCTGTGCTGTAATTGATTTGCGTTGCGAAGCGAAAACAATAACAGTGGCAACGTCGCGCCGTCAAGGGCACGAGTTGGCAACATGCGGTGAAAGAAATCGGTAGCAAAATGATCGGGAAAATAAAAGTGAATATACAGTGCCCAGTATATAGGCCCTCTAGCGGCATCACCGTGAACTAAAATATTCATTTTCATACGCATCCGAGGCAATTCGGTGTCCAGCACAAAAATTGATATGGTCTCCCTAGTGCCATCTATGATCAAATAGTGTAAAAATTCAAGAAAATTAATCTGACGTCCGAATATTGGACGTCAAAAGTCGGTGGTCGCCACTTTAAATGCAAATAGTGCCATGTTGGACGTCAGATAGGTTCCAGGATATATATGTATATAAATTTATACGTAAATATATAAGTAGGTATAAATAATTATACACCCAATCACCCAATTAAACAAATATAATCATTTATAAAAATATTGAATTGCTTGAATTGCTACTTAGCCCTCTTCCTCTCTCCTAATGTTGCTGTGCCCGACAGGGTCCATGTTGATCTTTATCTGTGTTATGTTACCATTTATGTAATAAGTATAAAGAATTGAGTATTGGGTTGATGCAACTTAGTACGGGAAACTGGCCCTACCATGAATACCTAATAGTTTCCCAGGAAATATCCTGATTGAACACTGGAAAACCCCCACAAATGATAATTAAATTAACCTGTACATTAGGTAGTTGCAATTTATTATAGCATTAGGGTTTTCCAAAAGAGGAGTTTGGAAAAATATCAGTTAATAGTATTACCGGCAAGCGATTAGCCTACTTGGCTTAATTACCGATCGATACCACCTTAATTTACCGTAATGTAGATACATTAAAATATTTATTTATTGTGAAACCTAATTGACCTATTTGTTCCAAGGCTTCGCCGAAATCTTTAAAAAAATATTAAATTCTTTAGAAATGCTTGCTTCCAACTGATGTTATTTTCCGTTAATCGAATATCAACTTTTTAGTAGTAGTGATTTGTAGGTACCTACTGTTGAAAGTCATACAAAAAAATTTAGTTGTAGCTCAAACTGAACTGTAGGTATGTAGGTAGGTACCCCTTTAAAAGTTGTTTTTCCAAAAACAACATCGCATAGGTATATGTTTGGAAACTACATTGCGAACGCAGTAGATATAGGTACATGGATATCAGGCTATTTACAATACCAACGCCACCGAAAGCTTAGTATTACGAATTATAGCGGCTGCGGTCCTTATAGCATTGGCAATCAAAAGGTGTGCTCATTTGTTTACCACTACAGTGTTCACGTGGTAACCCTCGTCAAAATAGTTCGTTTAAACGTGGTTAGTTACATAAAACCTTGCCTCTTGTATTTGTTCAGTAAAAAAAACCACAGGGTAAATTATAATTTCCTAGATTACCAAGCGATGTCATATACAAATAGCCTGGAATTTGTCGTTTAGCATATTATTAAGGTAGTAATTAAATACTAGCACGTGAATACGGATTAAATCGCGTTGCATAAAAAATGTCCGCCGCCGTTATAACAGCGCCATGTGAGCCTATTTGGAACTAAATAAGCATCTTGACCAGTCTCACTTTATTTAACTAGTTGACTGTCCGTGCATTACATGTAATGCATTAGCCAAAGGCAACTGAACCGCGTTTCCTGGGCTGGACGTGTGAGCTAGAACTTTGATTATTTTAAGAACATAAAATAAAGCAGTTTACAAAAAAACCCATTGGACGTGCCACGAAATTACCCAAAATTTACAGGACAGTCAACGTGTTAAAATTACATACTTTATAAATCCGTTTGAAATATAATAAACAAAATCATTCTGTTGTTTTTATGTACCTAAGGAAATTAAACTTTACATGACTGCACCTTGACTGCACGGCCCATGGTCTGTCAGTTATAATTTTGCAGGACTTCTGAAAAAAACAATAGATCAACCGTTCTGTCAAACACTCTTGTCCTGTTGTCTTCTAAAAATGTCAAAATTTTTCACACGGGTTTATCCTATTTTAAAGTTATTATTATTCAACCCCATTATGAGTAATACTGTGAACAAAAAAGGCTAAAGGTTAAATTTTTTCATCATTATATTTAGTTTAGATAAAATTATCTGTGTTCTATTATTATGAATATAATGATGACCCAACCAACGGTTCTGATAAAATACAATAAAAGCTTATTCAGGCAACTACTGAATTGGTTGATGACTTCGGGGTATAAAAGACAAAACTATTTAATTAAATACCGGCTTTTAATGTATAAATTGAGCTAGGCGAAGAAAAGCCCGTATTCTAAATCGATGCCCAGTCGAGATGACGAGATACTTTGATTATTTAAGACGAGATATTAGTATGAAATGTTGCAGTTTTAAAAAGATGCCCATAATATTTATTAAGTACCTATTTTAGCCGACCACAAAAAACTTTTATCTCTTTACTTAGGTAACTGTTATAAAATGCTGAGTAAAGTTAACCATCTCGTAGCAGAAGTCAGATAGATCGTTGCATTGGGACTAGCGAGTCTCAAGTTGCGTACCTATGTACTTTTTATTTTATATTTGTATGGCATCTTGCAGTTACCTTGAGAGGTCGTTACTGCCTGTGGCTGCCTTAAGCGGCCTCAAAGCATCCAGCCAGGGGCGAATTTGTGTGGGTCTATCTGGCAGGCCCCAACGAGATTTATCAACAGGTGATAGGTTTACATAAGGACATTATTTTGTATCTATAGAAAATAAATAAGATATATTTTGTACCTCGACAGTTTTTGATTAAATTACGTTTCTATGAAATGTCTAGCTAGCGGGCCCCTTATGATTAGGATTTTTATTGATATTATACTTTCAGATCACCCAGTAGTGCTCGGAGTTAGAAACTATTATGTACCTTAAAAATCTAAAATTTCGACTTTCTGTGAGCTATACTTTAGAAGATATTCGTTACTTCGGTGGCCGTACTGCTCTCCTGGAGGAGGGTTAAGGTGTCACGAGGGTCGGGGAGGACATGCCGTCGACGGCGAAGTTTGCTAATTTTGGAGGGGATATAACGGGCGGCCTCGACAACCAGAGGGCTTCGTTGCTTGGCGGCGGTATCGAAGAAACGCTTGGAATTGCGTTAGGTAGGTAGGTAGGTACATGAATTGATTAATAGTGGGGATTTTCAGGTCAAAGTGGAGGATTTCGTTACGAGCGAACCAAGCAGAGCCGGAGCCTGTTGCCCTACGGAGGAAACGGTTTTGGAGGGTCTGCATTCTATGGATGTGGTGAGACTTTGCGTGTGCAAGTACTGCACAGGCATAGGCCATAATTGGACGAATGTGTAAATGCGCAATTTACACTTGAGGGACAATTTGCTACGTGCATTCAGAATGGAGAGGAGTCTACCGAGAACGAAAGCGGCGCGCGCGCGGGCCTGCTTTGTGTGCTCTGCGAAAGAGAGATGCTCATCGAGGATCAAACATAGGTATTTGGCTCGCTTCACCCAGGGGATCGGCTTGCCGAACATGGTGATCGGTCAGGGGAGGTTGGGTTTGAGTCGCGATTTTGTTAAGAGAACTGCTTGACTTTTGTCGGGATTGACTTCGATTCTCCACTTTCCGAACCACGCGCCGAGCTTGTCGACTACAGTTTGGAAAATGCGAGCTATCGGGTCTTGGCCGCAGCAAGTGTAGGTACTAAATGGTCGCGTCGTCTGCGAACAGAGCCAACTGATCTTTATTACTTTCGTGGATATCGCTGGTGAACAGCGTGGACACGAGGGAGCAGCAAGCACAGAGCCCTGATGGACTCCTGCGCAAGTGGGATGGGGGAAGATAGAGCTCCTTCAATGCGACAGCGGAAGGTGCGGTTTGAAAAGCCTCGTAAGATAAGCACGAGACGGTCTCGCACACCGAGTTTGTAGAGCTTATACAGTATGGAAACAACATATATGCAATAAATGAAACCACAAGTAATACTAGTCCACAGAAGTATAGCAAAATTAAATATTCAATTAGAAACCATACATTAAAAATGTGAAATTATCAAACAAAAAAAAATTGCAAAACAAATACAGTAAAAGTAAACACTCTGTTTAGACAACGTACTTTGACCCCGAAGAAGAGTGCCAAGGATGCACGCGGGCGGCACGGCGATGGCAGCGTGTTTGTGTCGGCGCCAGCTTTGAATCGTTTGACAATATGCGAAGAAATTAAAATTCACTAAGTTCATTTTTACCACTACTTTTTTATTTCGCGATATCTGAACTGAACTCGATGTATTGTTCTATGGCTCACTCTAAACACACGCCCAGCTTGTCTAAATCTGCAGGTTGGGTTCCGATCAAAATGGTCTAAGACTCGTTGTTCAAAAGAGGATGGAACGTGACGCGGAGCAAATCCTTCATGAGTGTTGCGAGGACACTGTGTGCTGATTACCCCTGATCCTTTGGACATCTCTCAGGATTGTCCGGACCCTAGTAGGGCAGACGCGAGTTGCGCCGTATCTTTCACGATAAGTACGTAGAGCTAACGCTGAATTTTGGCTTAGCATTAAAAATGCACTTGTCTTAGCATTTTGTTCACAAAACACACGTACGCCCAATAGTCAAGTTGTGTCAAATGTTTTAACTAATAATTGTATTTATTACTTTGAAGTGCTAAAATCACCTGAAGCATGCGTGCAAGTAGCACAAGGCACACATACTGTATCCCGGAACATTTGCGGTGAACTGACAACGAAGCGGAACTTCCGAAATGGCCAAAAAAATAAAAGTACTAAATAGGGCAAACTGCGCAATTATCGTGAATCTATACTTTTTTACACTAACTTAACTACTATCTAAACAAGGCATTAGAATATTTGTTATGTTTGTGCTATTCGAATGTTTTAAGATTTTACGCAATTGTCAAATTATTAGATATTGGTATGAAAAACCATTTAAAAAATAGTTTATTAAATTTACGAAACTACCGTTTTGTGGGTGACTTCCCAAGTAGGTAGCAAATGGGCATGTAAGTACGATTTTTGAATAGGTTCATTCCTAAACGTAACATGTAATAAACACCATGCCCTAAGTATTTACAGCTAAACTGCATTTTTTTTGTTTATCGATCATTACTCCCAAAATTATTACATAATGGTGTGCCCCAAGGCTCAATTTTGGCTCCCCTGTTATTCCTACTGTGTATAAATAGTGTCCACAAAATTGGTCTGAAAGCTGACCTAACATTATATACGCAGATGACACATAATATGTTTGTTCTACTTCGGCCATTCAATCGATACTATTGTTGTTAAGCTAGCACAGAACGATTTGGACTTACTCAACCTGTGGTTTCAACAAAATCTTCTCACCATTAATACAGCTAAAACAAATTACATGATATTCACAGATAAAAATAAAAAAACCGGCAATTATACACCATAAATAAATAACCAAACCATAAACAAAGTAGATCAAGAAAAATATTTAGGACTAATTTTGGATAGCAAATTGACATGGCTTCCACATATTCAAAAAATAAAATCAAAAATACAATCACTCATGGGTACCCTACGAGGTATCGTTCGTTGCTTACCACGCCAAGTTTGCTATTTAATCTACTTCTCCCTTGTTAAGCCGCATTATAGTGGAAATTTGGGGTACCGCTGCCAAATCACATACGAACCTAGTACAAACTGCTCAAAATAAACTGCTAAAAACGCTATTTAACTACTATCTTACTCTAACCGAAACTCTTTACAAGAAAATTAAAGTAATGAATATATCTCAAACATACATAATTATTATAACACATGCATACTAATATCGAAAAATACTAAATAAAAATATACACACAAATATAACCTTCACAAAAAATATAAAAAAACACAAAATGAAACTGAGACGTGAACAAGACTTTTTACAACTCAGTAGGGTAGACTGGGTACGGTTGAAACAAAGGACGGTTGAAACAGAGCAAATATCTCGTAAACGGTTACGCGGGGAGTGAGGGAGGCAAGGGGAAAACGAAGCGCACGACAGATTCGAACACGAATTTAGTGCCGCGCCGCTCCCCGCGCGTTGTTGTTGTGTGCAGGACGCCATATTGTTTTTTATTACCCAAAAGTAAGTATTTTTCTTCTGACATTAACGCTTATATTATCTGTTCTTTGTAAGTGAATGTATTAAGTGTGTGTTTGTGATTATTATGAAGCTTGTAGAATAAGGGATAGTGACTATTTTTAGTGTGTTATTATTACTGTCGTAATTATAAAGTATATTCTACCAAAAGTGGTGTTGGGGACGGTTGAAACATTTTTTGTGGGTACGGTTGAAACAAAATGTTTATTTTTTGTAGATGCCGAGAGTTCGAGTCAGGAAGACTTCCAGAGGGGAAATTAACTTGTCGAGTTATAGTAATGCATATGAGGAGGTAAAAGCTGGAGATTCACTACGGAAAGCGGCGGACAAGCATGGTATAAACCACTGTTCCCTGTTAAGATACAATACTCTGATTAATCTCTAAGCTCTGTTTTCTTTAAGTTATTTCTCAATGTTTATTTGATTTAAGAAGTGTTTTCCTTAGTTTATTTTGAATGATCATTTGGTTTAAAAAAAGTTTTAATTTAGTTTATTCAAAATGTTAATTTTATTGTTAATTTTTATTTGATTTTAGAAATTCTTTAATTGTTTACTACTCGTTAAAGGCTGATGAAACCTTGAAGACTGATTAATGTTGTTATGTGGTGCCATAATTAGTTTTAATGATAAATAAAACATGCTTCCTTAGTATTTATTGTATTATTTGTACGTGTTTCAACTGACCCCAATCGCTGTTTCAACCGCCCCTGGCATGGGGACGGTTGCAACAAAAACGTTTTTTTTTTTTATTTCATATATTTCTAAAAATAATAACCCGGGAACTATAATGATACAGCCATATCGTAGCCAAAACTTCACATTTGAGTTTCATGTATCATAATAAATAAATAAATAAATAAATAATCATTTATTTCAAGTTACCAAGACTCATATACACATTATTAATTATTACAACCAGTCACATTGATAAAATAAGAATAATACAAATCAGGAAAATTATTTGAGCAAAAAAAATTTTTAATAATTGGACAACACAATCATGAATTACCCGCATCCAATGTGCAACCTGCAGCAATGATTTATGTAGGCGCAGTCGAGCCTTTCTGAAAGCGCGGCCAGCATGCTGTTGGAGCTCCCCCGCACTCGCCGCACCAGCGACGTGCCTCTCTTGCGCATCATTGCGTAAAAACAATCTACGCGTGCCTCTGCAAACATTGTCGAGGCGCTGTAGTAACGGGGGAGACCCAACAACATCCTGAACGCATTGTTGTACTGGACACGAAGGGCGCCGTACGATCTCTGCGTGTAGTTGGTCCATAGGCTACATGTATATAAAGTTGTACAGTAGGCTCTAAAGAGAGTAATTTTAACCTGTACTGAGCAACGTGCGAACCTACGGATCACCATATTCGCTCTGACCGACAGCGCCCTTCGTTCCCGTTCAATGTCTGTATCATCTTTCAAATCGGGAGTGACTAAATGGCCTAGGTACTTAAAAGAATCAACTCTTTCCAAAGGTATGCCATTCAGTCGTAAAGCTGGTATTTCATGAACTTTTCTCTGTCCACCCTGAAAGACCATACATTGACTCTTTTTTACATTATACAAAAGTCCATGATCAGTTGCATAACCCTCACAGATACTCATCAGTTTTCTGAGTCCGCAGACCGAGGCACTCAGCAGCACCATATCGTCCGCGTAGCTGATGTTATTGAAACATACGCCATCAATATAACAACCAATATGTTGCTTGCTGAGTGCCTCGATCAGCCCATTAATATATAAATTAAAAATGGAAGGCGAGCTCAACCCCCCTTGCCTCACCCCACATTCCAACCTATATGGGTCTGACAATGTGCCCGCCCACTTGACATGGTTCACCTGGTTCCCGTACCAGTACTTAAAGATAGTAATAAGTTCATCCGGTATATGAGCAGCTTCCATTTTGTCCCACAAAATATCATACCGGACCAGGTCGAATGCCTTGGAAAGGTCGAGGAAGCAGGCATACACAGATGTTTTCCTGTCAGTGTAGTATCTGACAGCACTCTTCATACACAATATCGCAGTTTCCGTGGACAGTCCCGACCGAAATCCGAACTGATTATCATGCAATTTTAGGTATTTGTTTAATTGTGTATTCAGAATGCTGTCAAACACTTTCGCGCCTATTGTTGCTAAGGAGATAGGTCTGTAGTTGGCCGTATCTGACAAGTCTCCCGTCTTATTTTTTACTACCGGAACTACAATAGTCCTCATCATATTATTTGGTAGGTATGAATGTGATATACAAAAGTTGTACAGCATGGCCAGCACCCTGTAAATATGAGGACCAGCGTGCTGCACATGTTCCACACTCAATCCATCATGGCCAGGTGATTTGCCTTTTGAAATAGATTTCACCGCCCGAGATACATCCTTGGCCATGACATAATCGTCACTCGGTTTATAAACAACAAAATTATAAACGATAAAAGCTAAATTGTTTCAACCGTACCCAGTCTACCCTACACCCCATAGACTTATATATATAAACTGAGACAACCCGCACAAACCAAGGAAGGATAACTATCGTGTATGAAGGATCTAAAATATTTAATAAGTTACGGAGAGACTTCAAAGAATCTAAATCCAACAATTTATAGTAAAAAATTCACATTCCTTACAATAGTGTCGAGCCACATCCAGTTACCGTTTGTCTATGTTTGTAATGTTTATACTTGTTTTTATATATATTAGTCTATGCATGTATCGAATGAACATTTTGTCCGTAATGATGTGTAATTTACCCTCAAAACATTTATATAATCGATGTCTATTTTTTGTAATACCCCAACTTTTTGATATTTTTAAGTGTTTAGTTTTAATATTCTCATGTAAGTGAATTTTTGTAATTCTTATGAGAATAAATGATCTTAAACCGCAAAAGAAGCTAATGGTCGATAACAGAAGGCCAATTCCCGTAATTAAAAACGTTCAAAATCAAGCCGCAATATCATCTCAGCGACATTCAACTGTCAAAAATGTAGGTAAACGCTGTACATATTTTGACAGATTGAGATTGAGATTAGAATGCGAACATTCTTAAAAATACACGAATTGCCCCTCTGGTGTGCTACCCTACAAGGTAGGCGCGCGCGCACGTGCGCCATCGCCTTTGAAGAACGCCTAAAGACGCCGCTGCCGACGTACACTCGCAGGGTATGTAGCGTGTCCCAGTGATAGGTTTAATTAATTTAAGATTAGGCTTTTCAACAATGAGTACACTGTTACTTTACAATTTGCACATTGTAAATTAAAGTCTAACCGCCTTATTACTAGGAAATTCCAAGTACTAATGTACCAAAAAAAAACAACATTAAACTTAATAACCAGCCTACAATGACTAAAGTCGGATTCTACAACACAGTTCCTGGGTAATACGATACCCCTTGGTAAGGCTGGTTGGCAGACTTTCGGGCTTCTGACGACCCGTAACGACTTAACGTGCTTTCCGAGGCTCGGAGGGGTCTTGATATGTAAAGATGGGCACCCATCCACGCACCAACCGCAGCAAACGTAGCTTAATCTGATCGATTGACCCTTGCGGCTGTTATTGCTTAGCCACGGCTTGTGGCTAATGAATTAAAATGTATTACATTAAATTCCAGCCTGCAGTTGAAGTGTACCGATTTTACATTTTAAGTAAATAAGCCTAACAGCGTCGTGATAGTTTGCACTGCGAGGCAACGTCGCTATTCAATGTTCATGAATTCAAGTTCATTGAATCATTGACCTAGTGATCCAATTCTACAGTGTTCAAAGAACATGGAACAAAACGTACCCACCCATGTAGCAAATTGAAATTGGTACCATTAGAAAGGTCTTTGAAAATATAAATATATTTGTTGTATGGGGGCAACTTTGTAGCTTGCGGGGGAAAAAAGATATTCGACGTTGAAAATGCCGAAAATCCTTAATAAAAGCGATCCATGCACATTCTACGTTTTTGCGATTTTATCCGTTAGGTACTTCGAACTGGACTCGAGGTGGCCCTGCACAAGTCCGAGGCCATGTGTTTTCATGGTCCTCGGAACACGCCACCGTCGGGTTCCCAAATAACGGTAGGAGGGGTTCACATCGGCGTCGAGTCGACGATGAAGTACCTGGGACTCGTCCTCGACAGCCGGTGGAACTTCGTGGAGCATTTCCGACGTTTGGCTCCCAGACTGGAAAGGGCCGGGGCTGCCTTAAAGCGGCTCCTGCCCAATCTAGGGGGGCCAAACGCCTCCTGCCGGAGGCTCTACGCGGGGGTCGTGCGGTCCATGGCCCTTTACGGGGCACCGGTGTGGGCGCGTTCCTTGAGGCGGCGGCGGCCAGCCCGCTGGTTGAACGCGCCCCAAAGGGTCATGGCCACCCGGTTGGTCCGGGGATACCGTACGGTCTCCGGTGAGGCGGCGAGCCTCCTTGCCGGATTACCGCCATGGGATCTGGAGGCAATAGTCCTCGCGCACATTTGGGAGTGGCGCGAGGAGGCGAAACGCCGGGGCGTAGCTCCGCTGCCGCGAGAAATCACGGTACAGCGGACAGAGCTCCGGCGGGATCTCAGGGCGGCATGGAGAGTGCGATTGTCGCAACCCAGCGCTGGGCACGCCACAATTGCGGCGATAAGTCCCCTCTTTGAGGAGTGGCTAGAGAGGCACCACGGCGTCCTCACCTTCCGCCTGACGCAGGTCCTCACCGGACACGGTTGTTTCGGGAGGTTCCTGTTCCGGATAAGGCGGGAGGAAACGCCCGGGTGTCACCATTGTGTGGATCGCCCGGAGGACACGGTGGAGCATACGGTGGAGGTCTGCCCGGCTTGGGCGGAGCACCGCCGTGTCCTCGTGGAGGCGATTGGCGGTGGCGATCTCTCGCGTCCGGCCTTGGTCCAGGCCATGGTACGGAGCGAGAGGGCTTGGGAAGCCGTCACCTCCTTCTGCGAAGCAGTAATGATCGCGAAGGAGGAGGCGGAACGCGTGAGGGAGAGGCATTTGCGCCCTCACGCCCCTAGCCGCCGCAAGAGACGCCCTGGGCGTCGGGAATCACAGGCCGATTCCCGGCCACCGTAGGCGCGGGCTTGCGAGCGGCGAGCAATGGGCAGCTCGCCGTTCGATAAGGACCAGGCCCGGGTCGACGGCGCGTTGTGTTCCACGCGCGCCTCAAAGAGATGTCAGCACCAAGGACGGGGTTTGCTAAGACCGATGCCTGCTAAGGTTGCGGAAAAGTCCAAGAGGGTTACCGTGGCCCCTGGCACAGGCAACTGAAGGAACACAGCTGGGTTTTAGTCAGTAAGAGTCTGACACGCCCTCCTGCTCTGCCCAGAGCGGGAGAAGTTATTTGATGATTTCCCACCCACAAAAAAAAAAAAAAGGTACTTCGAACTATTATGCGCTAGCGTCGGTATGTCGTAAAAATTTGAGAGAAGCCAGAAAGAACAGAGAAGCCATCGAAGCCTATTATTGCTCCTGCATGACGGGTATGAGAACTCTAGGTGCCTGTGCTCACACTGTTAGCATAATAAGGTACTTAGGTGTTGGCAGGTACCTAGATAACTTCATAGGTCCGGCAAGTGCCTGGGATGATATAATCATTGAGAGTAACAACACAATTTAAAAATGATGTTTGTGCTGGTCTTGTAATAAAACTGTGCTTTTTAAGATTTATGGTTTTTATTTAATATTTTTTCCATACCAAAAACGAATGGTAGGAAGCTAAGTCGGTCTCTCTTTAGGCAGAAAAAACAACTGGTTAATTATTTGGTCTACAGAACAGAAAAAGGTGCGATTGCTATAACACTTTGCAATTAAAAATGTAATAAAGAAGTTATCATAACTTCGGTCTCCCATTCATTCATTCATTCGTTCATTTATTTTTGAGTTAGTCAATTAAGCCTCTTCTAAATGACACCTAGTCTAAAATGCTACAAAGGTGGGTACGGGTTCCATACAAAATTACCCATTGTTCTTTGCTCAATATTAAAACTCTACTTTTAGACCTAATTACCGATAGACCTATTTCGTTAATTTTTTGTATATTGTCAATAAAGGCGATAACAAGTATGTAGTTTCATTTACTGCATATATGCGATATCCATGCTGTATAATTAAGCCGTTGTGCCAGTCTTTGTCGAACGCTTTCGCTATGGCGAAGAATACAGCACCCGTCATCGAACCACGATGGAAACCGACATTTATGTGTTCGATGATAAGGTGGACCTGTTGTACGTAGGAGTGTTGGGTTCGAAAACCAAACTGCTCGTTAGGGATGAGGCCCTTTGTTACGGCATAGTTTCTGAGACGCTTAAAAATAAGTCTCTCATAGACTTTACCGAGAACATTGAGCAGACTGATGGGACGGTAACTCGTGGGCTCAGACTTGGCTTGCCGAACTTAGGGATACCGATGACGGGGGCCTTTTTCCAAGCGTGTGGGAAGATGTTATTGCTCAAGGCACCATTGAAGATGGTAGCCATTAGCATTATTATGTGGGCAGGGAAGAGTTGGAACACTCGATTGGTGATCCCATCTGAGCCGGGGGCTTTGCGGGGTTTAAGACCCTTGATGATGTCTTGCACTTCCGTCTGGAGTGACTGGAGGCAGAGGATACTCAGGGTCTTCGACGGAGGAGTGACGCTTTACGTTCGACTTCTGCGTCCACCTCATAGGTGAGTTTGATCTACTGGTTGGGAGCTGGGTGTGCATTGGGCCTCAAGACTGTCGGCTAGACATTTAGCCTTGTCGACTTTATCGAAAGCGATGGTTTTATCTACGCGATTTGACTTCCCTCTGAAGGTCCCAGAAGGCCCGCGGCACTACGCAGCTTCGCTATGCGTGTCCTTACAGAGCGCTATACCGCTTGTGGGCTTTGTTCGCATCGCAGGGAAAGTTGCTGTATGCACAGACAGCCGCGTTCTTCTCATTCAATAGTTTCGTCCGGCAACTTCCCGCGATGGTCTACCATCGCTGGAACGTCCCTTGAACGATCGTTCAGAACTGATTGTACGTGTTCGGTGAATGAGTCGATCGCGGCCCTTGTGTCAGCGATAGAGTCAAACTGGTCGGGGATGGAGTCAAAGTGGGGGATGTGGTGGATTTCAGGCATTTGCTTACTTTCCTCCAGTCCGTTACAACTTTGGTGGACAGGGGTCGATTGTGATCAGGGAGACCTATGCGGGGAGCCAGTTTCTACATCTGTTAACTGTCTTATCTATCTAACAGCATAAGCGGCCGAGCTAAGCCGCCCCGTAAGAGATATTATATGAGGTCCCCATTGTAATTTCTCGTCTAGCGTGATTCCTAGGAAAACCGTTTGATTAATAAATTGTAATGGTCGCCATTCAATATGATCGCCAGCGACTTACTGCCCTTATTGGTGATATTCTCCGTCTCGCTCCGCTCACACGTCTCGTGTTCCCTAGGTACAGGTACAGTCGTGCATTATTGTGTTAAATAAGAAGTTCCGCTCAGTGTTTTATAATTTTGTTCGTTTCGTTGCCGATGAAAGATGTCAAAAAAAAAAGTGTTAGACGACCCACTGACCAGACCAGGCAAGCACGAAAAATGATTTAAAAATGAATTGTTTTATAAAAGGACACAGCTGAAGTCGTTGAAGATTTAATCATGATGAACGACGATTTAGTGGAAGGAATAACTCCACTGCCGTATGATTTGATATTAGTATACTGGTTGCGCTCCACGGTTTTGATTAGAAATATGTTTAGGACAAGTACTAACATAATACATAATTTTACATAAAAATCTTGTTTTCTTTCTATACTTAGTGACATATTTATGTCCCTCATTATGGAATATAATAATATGATGACAGGCTAGCAGCATAGGCTAATGTGCCTAGACCACACTGTGTTAAAATTAGGTATTTAAATATCAATTCACCACCCCACTTTCGCCAAGCGCTCTTAAGCTGCGCCGATACCAGTACATAACTATGCAGTGATGGCAACTCAATTTTAATAACCGCATTTTATTTTCCAGGTTCCAGGAAACTGGATAATTATCATTACTGTGAGCGGAACCTCTCTTATCTGTCCTCCACGTCCTAACTCCAGAGCTACGGGACGTATCTATTCTAAATTTAAATTAGTTGCCATGTATTCTCATGACTATAGATACGAAAAACTATCGATACCCGAGTAGTATCCGATAGATACTTTAAACAAATCTTGGTAGACTTGCAAGTTATCATCGAATAAGTAGAGAACTCGCACTCGCCTGGCTACATAACATAAGATGGGTGCATAGGGTACAGACACCTGTAATGATAGTTGTAAGGCAGATTTCAATAAATAAATATTTCACACGATGACATTTTCTTATCTCCGACTGCACTAAGTAGGAATGGGAGTTAAAAATATTTCAAAGGTAGGTAAGTTACCCATTTCAAGGTGGTAGTTAGAGCTTAAATGATAGATTGTTTAGAGAATAAATATAAAGGTTTATTTTAATAAAAAATGTGGTTACATTAATATATAAATTAGAATACTCGTTAACATAATCCCTACTCGGAGCGGCCGCGCCTGTCGCCACATCCGTACCAACATAACATACATCTAATAATTCTATGCATCACTTTTGCAGGCACTTGGTATTCCCTCCTAAACGTCTCACAACCTAGTTATATTGTGTCAGTATTGGAACTATAACAACGATGCTAAAACACATCAAATATTATATGGCGTTATTGTATATAATTTAATAAAAAAATAACAATTATATAGTATCATATTACATTTACAGCTGACTTTTTGAAAATAATGTTTACTTCAATAAGGTTAGTAAGTAGGTATTATTCGGAATAATCGAACATCATTATTCTAATATCAAATAATCGAACATCATTATTATAATATCAAATAATCCTGGTGGCATTTTCAAAAGTAGGCCTGAATCGGCATTAACGCCTTTGACAGATTTGAATAAACATAGTTTTAAAATCAAATGGCCCATATAAATTGAAAGAATATGCGCTTAGATTTAAAGAACCCGAAATTCATCCATCTGATAGAGCCTTAACTTTGAATAAAATATATTTTAAACGTTTAATTTAAATAGCTTGTTTAAGCTCGTGGTTTAGTTTGTATTTTTACATTCCTTGTGATGGACTTTAAAATATCTGTGCTCAACTATAAAATGTTTTCTGTGTAATAATCGCGCATCGCCGAAAACACTTGAGTACACACTCATGCATGACCATGTCAGTTATTCTAATTGTCTTAATTTACCAATCGTACATATTTATCCATACTAATATTACTTACGTATAACACAAAAACAATTTTTTTTTTGTGTGTCCGTCATTTCGTTCCGGCTAGTCTCCGAAACGGCTGGACCGATTTTGACGGGACTTTCACTGGCAGATAACTGGTGCTATAAGGAGTAGCATAGGTTTTTTTGTCCCGGTAGCACGTTCCCGTGGGATAATTTCCGACCTGCACGCGGGCGAGGCCACGGGCAGCAGCTAGTTTACTATTATTATCTATCTAGCTTTTGGATGAAGAGCTTCATCAAGCTATTATAATGTTTCTATAACACACCAGTGCTATGCATGTACCAGTTTAGAACTATAACCCTACTCTCCGTGTACAAACATATCAATAAAAGTAATACTATAAGTAATCGATAAAAAAACAGTATAATTAAAATTACTGGAAATTTGTAATAAATAAAGTAAATTTTATAAGGTCCGGACTATACGACGGCGGATTCGTTTCAACTTCATTCGGCCGAAGACGTCCACGGCTGGATATACGCCTTGATGATAAATAATGTCAATCAATGGGGAAGATAACTGTCAATTAGTTCCATCTACATGTCGCTTAAAGTTTGTTTCACTTAAGAACATCAGTCACTATTATAGAACTAGATACACAATCAGCGACAAAAAAGGTCCTCACCAAAAATGAGCGCCCACTTGAACATTTGAGTGCGCTTTTAATCTAGTAGCAATCGAACGCTCCGATAGTAAATACGCCTCAATATCTTTTAACGAGCACTCGTAAAGTTTTTATAAATCATCTATCACAATTTTTTTTATGTTTCCTAGGTGTACATAAATGCGTGCAACGAAGTACCTCTTTTTTCGCCAGCAGGCGTAGCATGATCACTTCTATCTCTACTCTACGAAGTGAAGACAAATCACTTTCTTGACAAAGTCATATTTTTCTTGAATTATTATTAAAATATTTCATTTTGTCTTCAGTTTCTTCGGTAGAACTCATCATAAAACAAGAAAAAACGTCACTATAATAATAATCTCCAACTAATTCTTTTTTATAAACAATCCGTGTTTTGACAGTAACATCCTTATAGCGCCCTCTGCTGGAAAAGCTTCCAGTGATCTTCCCAATTGTTCCGGTATTATTATTACAGACAAACGATCCGTAGTATAGTTCGGGCCAAAGTAAAAACATACATCAACTGGAAAAATAGAAAACGAACGAACACACGAACATTCATTCATCGATCAACGAACATCATTTGTTTATTGTCTATGTATCCATCCCAGCACCATAAACGACAAACATGCAATCTCATGCAAACATACAAGTATGAACTGAAGATAACTTTACGACAAACTGAATCTAAGAACTTCGATTCAGATAGTAATATTGCTTATATACTTCCATTCAAAAATATTCTTTCTTTGTATAGTCCAGACATTCTAAGTAAAATTACTGTAACAATATAAACGGAACTGAAATTATATACTAAGTATAGTAAATTCCTTCGCTATCGCACCGTATCGCATCGAGCGATAACCGCGCACCGTCGCATAAGATTCCGCAACATTAACTATTAGCCCATAACAACTAGATAACAAACTAAATCTCAGTATAGTACGTAGGCCTGTTGATCTTCAGCAAACTGAACACATTGGGGAACACGTAGGTGGTGTTGAAACCTATCATACCATAGGTGAAGTATTTATAACTAAGTTCGACTATAATTTTGTTTTTGTTGTCTAAGCTATTTTCGGAATTTCTGAGTTCGTTTTTGTCTTTCCCGAGGAGGGCACACACGAAGGCGTATGACACAGATTTGCCTATTGCTCTGGTGGCGAGTACTCCACAGAACCCAAGAATAGTTCTGAGGATGGTGAAGCCCAGCATCTCCTTGGAGGGCCAGATGATCTCGTAGGGCGGGTCGAGCGGGCTGGCCACCATGTTGCCGAGCTGGTAGTTGGTCCAGGAGCCGAACAGGATGCCCGCACACACGCTCACTATCATCGTTGTGTCACCTCTGAAAATTTAAATAACATAATTATTTAACTCATCATCATCAAAAAGCCCAGTGCAAGGAACGATCTCGAGATAATGCTATAATTACTAGCAGCAATCACAACTGGACAGTCAGTATTTTCTTCTTTTTTTTCCTTTTTGCCAACTGTTCCGACATCGACCCTTCTGCCAGCGTCATGTTGTGACGGCAGCGCAGCGAAGTGAGCCGTCGAGCTTAGCATTTTGTGGTCTATAAATGTTCGTAGCTAAAAGGACGAGACAGTTTTTGGTGGTTAACATTGATTTTGTAGATATCGCAAAAATGGTTACTGTACTTTGAGAAATTTTTGAGATAGCCCCTTAGTCAAGACATTAAAAAAAACTCAGGTTTGGGGGGGCTGGTGATATTTTACAAAGACGGAGGGATTCAATATGCCTAGCTGTAGCCCGCCTCAGGTTGGAGCTGAAGTAAATGGGTAGAACTTGTCAAGATATTTATAATACTTTTATCTTTAAGATATTTATAATACTTTTAGCTATCAACGGAATGTGCTATTTTGTTCCTCAAACATACTGTTGGGTATTATACAAAGAGAAATACCCCGGTATATGCGGCGTTCCTGGACCTCTCCAGGGCGTTTGACCTGGTTAGGTATGACTTGTTGTGGTGTAAAATGCGCGAAGCGGGAGTGCCTGATGCCATAACAAGTATGTTTCAGTATTGGTACGGGCATCAAACCAATCAAGTTAGATGGGCCAATGAGTTGTCTGAGGAGTACAGGTTGGAATGCGGGGTGAGACAGGGGGGGTCGACCTCGCCAGCGCTTTTCAACCTGTACATAAATCAGCTGATTGTGGGGCTCAGCAGTACGCATGTCGGCTGTTCTATAGACGGTCTCTGTGTCAATAGTATTAGTTACGCGGACGACATGGTGCTGCTGAGCCCCTCAGTCAATGCACTCAGAAGGTTGTTGGCAGTCTGTGAGGCCTATGCAGAAGCACATGGACTTGTGTACAATGTACAAAAAAGTAAGTTTCTGGTGTTCAGAGTAAAGCACAAAAAACCAGCTTACGTTCCACCGGTCATGATCAAGGGTGTAGCCCTTGAGAGGGTGCTAGATTTTAAATACCTGGGGCACATTGTTACTGAGACTTTGAAGGATGACTCAGATATGGAAAGAGAACGGAGGGCGTTGGCTGTCCGATGCAATATGTTGGCGCGCAGGTTTGCACGCTGTACACCAAAAGTGAAAATAACACTATTCAAGGCATTTTGCCAATCGCTGTACACGTGCACCCTGTGGGTTCGATATACGCAAAGGGCATACAACGCTCTCAAAGTTCAGTATAATAATGCCTTCAGGATGTTGTTGGGGCTCCCGCGTTACTGCAGCGCATCAGGAATGTTTGCCGACGCACATATTGATGGTTTTAATGCCATCGTTAGAAAACGAACAGCATCCATGATGCGCAGAGTGCGTGGGAGCGTCAACAGCATTCTGAGGGTCATTAGTGATAAACCGTGTTGCGCCACCTTGGCACACTGGGTGCGTGTACATGTGAATGTACCCGGTGTGTCAAGTGAGCGCAAAAGATATTTAAATTAAATTCAGTTTTTTTTTTTACTTACATACGTTATTAAGTTTTGTCATTACTAACAATTATGGACCACGGTCTGAAATAAAGTATTTTTATTTTATTTATTTATAGGTAAGGTGTGTAGTGTGTAGGCAATAGGGTGAAGAACGTGGTTTGTAATTAAAATCCAACTCACGGTTTATAGGTAGGTACAGTAGTACCCAACTGATAGGGCGCGTCGTGAATCTTCGTTCGCGCAGAAAAGAAAGTATGGCTCCGAAGATTAACGAAAGAATGCTCAAAACTTACAATCAACCTTAGGTCACTATTATAAGGTACATAATACACTGCAGCTGTTAGTTCCGTCTCACTCGCAAGTCACGCCCCTTCGCACAATTACACTTCGTGCCAATTTTATCGGGCCACCAGTTTTTATCAAATATAAATATTTAATTAAAAATACAGGTTATTTAAAATGTACGATTTATTTAATAAACAATTTAGTAAACAATAGAAAAAACTTAATCTAAAGGCCGCACTCCTGCTATCCCAGTATCCTAGTAAAAAGGGGGCACCCTTTTTAAGGAACTCATTTTAAATCATAAAAAGAAACAATTTTTTGCCACTACGTGTACTTTTACATGCCACGCGGCGCGCGCTAACATGGCGGCAGCTGCTGACCAATAGCGGTACAGGAAAAAGAAGCGCGGTACGTGGAGCGTGCCGATTGGTCAATAGCATTTCCCGCGCTTTAAAAATTCATCTTCTGCGCAGGTACATCGGTAAGCCATATCAGTTGGGTACTACTGTATACTGTATTCTTCAACAAATCCTCACACTCAACACATATGATTCAGAAGGCACAATGGGGATAAAGCACAAGCACAAGCGTAAGCACAATAGTCAGTGAATTAGGAAGATAAGACAAGAGTTCAGATGAGAAGATGAAAATAACAATTAACGAATCACAAGCAAGCTGAAGTCACGGTAATATTATCTATACAGTATTGTAACTCGGCCGTATCGTTGAAATAAATGGCTACAGCCGCGCGGTACGTACACATGCGATAGGGCTGCCCGCCTCCAGCATTTTAATTACATTTGCCTACTTTGTGTTTCCATTTAGTTTTGTGATTGTAAATATACTTTTTTTATATAAAAAAATAAAATACCTTGTGAATTGAATAGGAAGTGTTCAATAAAAATGTGTGTTGTTTTTTGATTGGTAGATTAAATTAATACAGAGTTATTAATACCGAGGAAAAAAAACGGTTTTTAGTGTTATAATTATGTTGTTATAGCAGCAGTAGAAATACTTAATCTGAGAAAATTTCAACTATAAAGTGACAGACAGACGGTCAAATTGATTTTTTCTAGTATTATTCATACACACAGTACAATTAACAACTATTATTTATAATAAAATACCACGTCTTTACTTTGAATTACACAAACTAACAAAAGAAAACACACATGCCCCGAGCTTTTAATACAAGCGTACCTACCGAGCTACCGTATCATGTATCATGAACCGCCTATAACTACCTATTTCACTCGTGTCAATCACTTTCGTTTACTCTATTCACTTTATTTATTAATCCAGACATTTATTTTTCGGGAGATAAAAGGAAATACTTATCCATTAAAAAGACACATTATGTACCTACCTACTAGTAAGTAAAATTATTTTATAGTCTTACCTTTCAGAGTTTCCAGGTTATCTCTGGATGCGTTATTGACGAATTCATGCAACCAAAAACAGCACAGTATATCCTACTCGTCATATTAAATATGTACTTGGAACTTATTTTTAGTGAAAAAATCGCGCGGTTATTGTTAAAAAAACAACACACCGTCCGTTCGTCACTGCGGCACAGTCGCGACTGTCTGCATGCCGAGCGTATGCCGAGATCGAGGCGCGTAGGCATAGCTCGCGCTTCGTCCGTTTGTATGAAGTTGGAATACTGTATAGATAATATTACCGTGCTGAAGTAGTTCGCGGCAATACAAATATGCGAGCAAAGGACATGCGCTCCGCGCCGTAGATAAGTCTCGACTGGTTTAACAATTGTGACCGCTGCGCCTATGTGCGCAAGCGACACGTATAATACTACCGTTAGATTAGTGATGTCCAGCGGGTCGATAGTTTATCGCAGTTATTATCGATTATCGACTTCGACCAACTGGTGTTATGTATAAACATATCATCATAGAATAAAGACATCTTTATTCTATGATGTAATAAATAAATGTAAATATAATATTAAATAGATACTTATATGTGAGTATAATTGTGAACCAGTGTTGTAAATAAGTACTAAGTATCGTACATTATTATTAATTAAATAAATAGGTAAGTAGTAGCCTACACTTTATTTATTTATCGTTTTAGAGGTGTGAAATTAATGATTTTATACGAATTATTGGCTACAAATGCACGTGCAGCCTGACTTCACACATTATTTTTGTATTATATAGTTCACAATCTACGATAAGCGACCACTGGAGCAAGCTTTAGGATCGGCAAGTTTAATTCAACACAAAATCACGAGTGACTGAATAACCAATGAAAGTAACGAATTTGAGAGTAGGTTACATATTGCGTAATTAAACGTACTTTGCATGTGTGTGTAAAATGCAGTTTAAATGCAGATTAGACGATCTTTACAATTCATATGATTGATTTCTTGTAATAAAACTGCCAACTAAAGCAAAAAAACTAAAATAGGTCTCGTTTTATCTTTCTTTACTGACCTACTTACTCATGAACAACAGAATAGAACGCGCCGTCGACCCGGGCCTGGTCCTTATCGGACGGCGAGCTGCCCATTGCTCGCCGTCTGCAAGCCCGCGCCTACGGTGGCCGGGAATCGGCTTGTGATTCGTCTCCTGCGGCGGCTAGGAGCGTGAGGGCACAAATTTTGCCTCTCCCTCACGCGTTCCGCCTTCTCCTTCGCAAGCATTACTGCTTCGCAGAAGGAGGTGATGGCTTCCCAACCCCTCTCGCTCCGTACCATGGCCTGGACCAGGGCCGGACGCGAGAGATCGCCACCGCCAATCGCCTCCACGAGGACACGGCGGTGCTCCGCCCATGCTCCACCGTGTCCTCCGGGCGATCCACACAATGGTGACACCCGGGCGTTTCCTCCAGCCTTATCCGGAACAGGAACCTCTGATTCTAGACCACTAGCGAAGAAACTTAAAATCGGCTATCAAAAAAAAAAACAGCGGTTTCATAGAAAAGTGAAATACCTATGCTAATGTATGGAACAGCTCATTTTTATTTTAGTAACCGACGTAAAATTTTAACGGAGGGGGGTTCAGAACCATGGTAACAGAACCATGGTAACAGGTTGCGCGTGGAAGTCCTGCCACCTGGTATATGTTTACAGAGTGAGTAATTGAATGTCGGTCTACATAGTACCGTGATTCATTCTGTGCGTGACGCATGGACGCATGGTAGCGAGATGGTCATCGATATAGATAACAAGCTATGTTGTGTATCGTCTGGGAAATACATACATCAGGAAAGAGTTTCTTAACAGGTAATTACTAGTAAATAAACATTATCAAACTACGTCATTAACTATGTGCGTTTTAATACGAATGTTCGCTGAACGACTTCACAAAAAAAGTAATAAAAAAAATAAACAAACCCGACTGCGGTAAAAAACGTAAGTTAAAATAAACTGTAAAGCTAAAAACAAGCCCATTTTAAATTAATTAAAAGTTGGAAGCAGGCGCGACCCATTCCATTTTTCAAACTCAAATGGGGACCCATTTGAGTTTGAAAAGCCTGCTTCTAACTTTTATTTAATTTAAAATGGGCTTGCCCATTTTAAATTAAGTTTTTTACCGCAGTCGGATTTTTAGTTTTTAATTAATTAAGTACTTGTTTTGTTATTTCCAGCTTTTTAGTTTACATAATTTATTATAAGTACTTACATATTTTTTCATTTTATTGTACTTACGTGTTTTTTACGATTTGTCGCTTGGAATTACTTTTAACCATACAAAATTTTAATAAATTATATTATAATTTATACATATATTATATTTATTAATTGGTACATACATTTTTGCAAACTATTTTGTCACCCTTTATTTTGAAGCCCCACTCGATAGGTTTTGAGAAAAAGATATTTTTTTTAACACATTATGGCGCCAAAAATCGGCCCTTTCAATTTTGTTATACCCAGTGTCACTCTCACAATTAAGATGAATCTAACGGCACCTCTCAAGCTGAAATCGATCAAGCCGTTTAAGCTACAGAGCGTGCCAAAAGAAATGTACATACATAACACTCGAAAAACATAACAGTCCTTCTGGCGCAGTCGGGTAAAAAAAAAACGAACCTAGCAAGAGCGGCGGCGGCGGCGGCTGATTTGGGCAACCACTACCATCTAACTGACTGCTTGAATACTTCTTACTACGGTATGATCTTTTCTCGACGGTCAAATATAAGAACTAGAAGAGTAACATTTATTCTTACCTCGTAGGTGTCCACTTATCGGCATTAGGATGATACACAATGACGAGGACGGAGGCTGCGATAACGAGGAACGGCGACAGTTGTGACGTCAGCAGGAACCCATCCAGCCGGTCCACCAGCGGGATGAGCACGGACACCAGTGCGGTGGCGAGTAGCAGGCCGGCTGCTATGTCCTGGAATTATTACATCGATAATATTTTAATAATAACTCGTCAGCCTTCAAAGTAAGAGTGAACTGGCATCTCCCGGGCTCGCTCGTTTCATCGTAGAACTTAATTATTCCATAAGGCGATATCGAGGTAAAGAGCAGGCCTATAATTATTAGGCAGTTATAAAATAGTAGGGACATATCAATAACATCACCTATGTCCCCTGAAGGGGTTGGCTGTTCGCCAGCTTGCGGGGCAAACCTATTGCCAATAACCGGGCACACAACCCAACAGCACAACCCTTGTGCCCGACCTGGGAGTCGAACCCAGAACCGTTCAGCAGTCGCGCCGACCACAAGGCCAACGAGACAGTAATACTAGTGAACAATTATCACAAGCAAAGATGCTTTAGCCAGGCTCGAGGCAGCACAGGCTAACAATAAATCTATGGTTGGCTAATCTATGTCGCGCATCTCAACAACATGGCGGTAACTCTACTTAAATTATAGCATTGAAATGGGAGTTGTATATCGTGAGACGTAAAGTTACATTTCCAAAATTACGGTGTACGCTGTGTTAACTTTCTTGGAAGTAAAAATGGGGTCAAGTAACATTCCAACCGACCGTCAGATAGGAATATTTTTTTGGAACGGGACGACTTCTATTTGACCTCCGCAACCCAATTAACCGTAGATTAAGTCTGAGTGGTTGTCAGCTTTTCGGTCTTCTTTTTTAACTGGGACATAATTAATTTGTGAATACAGACATATGACGGCACCTGGTAAAAGGCCCACTAATACACGATCACCACTTGACATTGCTATCACGATTGTAACGCACTCGTATGCTGCAATCGTAGACACAATCTCTATTGTGCCTGGCATAGTTCTACGTTCGATAACTCGAGTTAAAATTATAATCCAACCAAAACATCAAATTATCATAGCAAGATGTTTTACTTTAACTTGGAAAGTTGACCCACTAATCCTGTGCAATTACTTGATTGATATTCATGTCACTATTGCCGCAAGTACTCAGAGCTCCACATAACACTACGTTTCTTCGAGCAGTACAAAATCTTGAACCTTCCTCAATCAAGGAAAACCCTGCAATGCATCATATTGCAAGTTGTTGTGTGGATTTACCATTTTTATGCGTGAAGGCTGAAAACATGACCTGTTAGTAGTAAGATTTTCCTTCCGAAACAATGAATCCAAGAAAACCATGCAACATAAAGGTCGGCAGTTCACACACAAGAAACTCAAATTGCGTAACTCACCTGTCGGTTGCACTTTAAAAGAAAAGTTTTATATTCATTAACAACTACTTAGTTCGTAAGTAATGCACAATCTGCCCGCTAATTTTGAAATAAATTACCTTAATAATTGTTATATTTGTCATAGAAGAAAAAATCAGAGTTGAGGGCACAAAAAAAAATCGCCAGTACGAAGGTCACATTTAATAATCGACGAAGTGAAATAAAATCTTACCAACACACTATGCATGCCCAAATATATCCTACTGGTGCAGATGAGCGTGCACCACGAGACAGCGATGATCAGCCCCCAGGGAATGGGGTACTGGTACCTGTCCATGGTGTACAGCAGAACAGAGAACGGTATGGACACACCCACCATGGCGTGTGTCGACGGCATCCCGTACTCCACCGCCCATTTCGTTTGCAGCTTCTTGACCGGGTAGCCGGGACGAGGCCAGCGAATTATGTCTTTGAAGCCTTGACCTGGAATCGGGAAGCATCTTGTAAAGCATCAATAAAGAAGTTAGGTACATCGCGATTTAGTCGCCGCAAATACGTCTGCATAGTGTAGCGCAGAGTCATGGGTTCGATCCCCAGGTCATGCTAATTCTTAAAGGATCCGTCCATTCGGAAATTCTCAGTTGAAGCTCGAACAATAGACTCGCCGTCTATTACATAGACCATAAACATAACTAGCGATGTGGGTTTACTAATACACCTCTGTCCAGCACTTCCAGGAATACAGGCGAGATATTTTGTAAATATGTGAAGTAAGTATTTAACTACTCACTTTATAGGTACTTTGTATGACTACAGAATGCTACTTGCTACAATAATCCTTCCGTAGTTTTATCCTCTGTAGTGTGTATCATCGTCATCATCGTTTCAGCCGAAAGACGTCCTCTGCTGGACATGGACCTCCCCCAAGGGACGCCAGGTGTTTATGTTTCAAAGGAAGTAGGCAAATAGGTATGTACTTATTTGCCTACTTCCTTTGAAATGTAATAAGTATAAAGAAAATCTATGAAATTATTATGAATCAAATGCTAGTTTAGAAGTGAAGGCTTTTCTATAAAATATTGAAATGGGAAATTATTGTGTTTGAGTCTCAGATAAGTCGGCGGACAAATTACCGATTACAGATATGCTTTCTTTCATCATATTATAATACGAGACTCAAAACTTAAGCCGAGAAAATATGCTATCGCCTATCTCACATTCTATTATAACTGTGTGACAGATAAGTTATCCCATATCTTTTTGATTATCACTTGTAGTCAATTATTAGAACATTATATTATTACATTAACATGAGTCATGTCATGTGCATCAATCATGATTATCATTACTTATACATCATTTTTGTTAAAAGAAAATATGAACATGTAGTAGGTACTATTTGGCTGTCTACTATCTACTATTAATAATTTTGCCATTTACTCACACGTTCTATATCTGTCTTAAATCTGAATCTATCAGTGACAATGGCATGATAACTGAATATCGAAAAGGGCCTAATCATAATTATGGATAATGTTATAAATAAAAAAAAACAACATTGTCACACGTAGCTTGACAAAATGTATGGAACAGCAGTGTTTTTTTAGTGAATGGATTTCATTCAAAGGAGATGTGTGATTTTGGGCCACCACTATGTACACTACATAGATAAATAGGAAAAAAATAGGGGAATTTCATAAAAATACTATTAAAATAATTTGAAGTAGGGTACAGTGGTTCAAAAATGATAATTTAAAAAGTTTTTTAATAAGATAACCCCTCAGAACAATAACTAAAGCATAGAAGGCGCTTTAGGACATTTGAAGTGTACGCTGTCATAGACAAAAGAGTATTAGCTAGTGATGTGACTATGCATAAAATAAATACCGATATCGACTTCTTAGTTTATGGTATCGCTCCATGGCATTAAGAGCGTTTATAAATGATAAAAATTGAAAACCACGAAATATGACACTAAATTGCGACATTGCCACTCATAAGGTATAAACGCTCTTAAATCTAAAATATGCTAAGGTGAAATAAATAACTCACTTCTGTCTAATCAACTTATTTATTTATAAACACAGGATAAATTATTAACAAATTGAAATTACCAAGAAAACGCTTAAATAACTTTTAAAGAGCGATTGGCCACGGAACAAGTAACAAATTTAAATCACTGTCCTTTAAAAATTATAGTTTTTGTTAGAAATGTCCTTACTTTTTCTACAGGAGAAGATAATTATTTTGCGATATAATGAATTCTAATTGTTAAATATTCTTTGCTTATCAATTTAATCAACAAATTTCTATGATCATCCAATACATCATTATCGAATGAATGTTCGAGTAAATCATCAAAAATTGACGTTGGTAGCAATATTTTAATAAAGCAGTCATCGCTGAAATGTTTGGAAGAAATACGATGTTGTTTTTTCCATTCCCAGTAGTTACGTGCAATAGCGTTGATCCATTTTTGCCTCATATCAATATCGGAGGGAAATCTGAAAATGACAAAAAAATCATAGCCACACGTGAGTTTAAATTATTATACCATGAGCCACACGGATTTTTGACCACTGTCATTTCATTACTCATACGTACGATTTGCTGGCAAGACCGTAGGTATTTAGGTATTTATTTCACTCTTAAATATTTAATCCTTCCCAAAACTACGTGTAAAGAAAAATAATGTAATAATTTAGATGACGCTAGTTCTATCGATAGTTTATTTATACAAGCACTATTGCAAAATATTTATATGCCGATTTAAAATTTATATTTTCCCTAGAATCGAAATATTTAATTGCATAAAATATTGATTTCAAAACACTACCGTGTACACTAAGCTCAAATAATTTGAAAAAATGCCAAAATAACCTACAGTGAGAATACAAAACCGATAAAATGACCATATTTGATTACTTACCGATGGAAGCTTATGATTTCCGCATCATTTTCTTTGCGGGATGAATGTGATTTACATCCCACTATAATGCAGGACATTATTTAATTTTTAAGCTTTGCGATTTACACTAAATCACTATTAATTTTGTACTATTTTTACAAAAACACGTAAAATTAACGAAGCACTTCAACTCTCATGCGCCCATAAGCATTATACGAAAAAATGCGATGAACAAAGTCATAGACAAAAACCTGAGACGTTAAGTAGCTTTTAAGAGCGTTTATACCTTATGAGTGGCAACGTCGCAATTTAGTGTCATATTTCGTGGTTTTAATTATTTATCATTTAATCGGAGCTATATTAAAAAAATCTGTTTAATTAACTTTTTAGAGTTTTTAGAGTATAAACGCTCTTAAACTTAGTATCATAAAGGTAGCCAAGGTAGCCAAATTGACGTTTGCTTTGTGACGATTTGCATTTTGAGCAACCTACATCTGTCTCTTTCTAATGCTGTTATGAGTGTGTAAGAAAACAGAGACGACTATATTAGTTAAATTTAGCTTCCTTCTATGCTTTAGTTATTGTTCTGAGGATAACCCTAATTTTAGGGCAGCCATGACAGTTGTGTTTGACATGACGCACGGTGGATCGAAAATCGGCTGTAGAAGACATGGGATCTCGATGTCTTAAATGTTATTTTTTTTGCTGGAAATGACTTCTGCCGATCATTACTGTTCTATAAAATGTCATATGAAGTAATTGTGTGCACAAATGGAAGAGTTATAATTTTTATAAGAAAAAAATGTATGGAGCTGACATGAAAAATGAGGATATCTCTGGAATCGCAAGGTTGGCCGTTATATCCTTGCACACTGTTATAGTACTATTTATTTGTGAATTTTTGACATACTTAATATTGCGGCATCACTTGCGATTTTTTTTAAAAAAATCGTCAAAATTAAAAAATTAAAAATGTTTATGATATGTACATTTTAATGCTTAAATATGGCTATACCAAGTGTAACTTACAATATTTTTATGCTTAGACCAAAACATTCTAAGAAATCACAAAGTCGTATTACCTACTTATTTGAAATGACATGGTAATTATGAATTACATAATATTTTTTTCTTCTAAGAACTCTGTCGGAGCTTCCTGATCCTGAAGTTTCAGTAGTTCTACTGTTTCCTTAAAGTATGTCTGCCTCTTGTGGGCATCTAATTTTGGTCTTGTGGAAGAAATTAGAGGATCAGAAGAGACGATAAGCATATTGAGGATATCCTCGTTTGATGCTTGTCTACTCTTTTTCCTCGAATGGTGTTCTCTGAACCTCCTAAAGTCTTTGTTTCGGGCTTCTGAAGCTTCTTCCGAAAGACTTCCAATTGGTACAATAGCATTTTTTTGTGCAATTATGTCCCCTCCGTGAATCAACAATTTGTGGACGGTTGATGACATGTAGTACCAATCATACAGTTCCACGTATTTTTCAGCGGTTGTTCTAGCGTATTCTTTAAATTTCGGCACGTCTACAATCTCTCCAGATGTGATAGCTTGCAGAATCACAGCAAATCTGCGTATTAGGTCTTCATCTAATCCAGTGATCGCTGCAGTTTTATCAGGAAATTCAAAAAACCGCCTTGCTGTGTTCCCGTCGTTAGTTGTGCCTGATCCTTGCTTAACGATGTCAATCAAAAGGTTAAGATCATCTTTGAATCGATCTTGAATGAGTTTTTTTCGTGAATGCAATAACTCTTGATGACCTTCTCCTCTTGCAGACCACTTTTTGAAGTCGAGACGATACGCTATGTGTAGAAGACATTCCATCACATTAATGCGGGCATGAAGTGATGATAATCCGAACTCATACATACCAGAAGAAATGGTTTTTGACGCAATGACATCTAACTTATTAATTTCTGTAGGCTTAGCCAAACACAGGTAGCAGGCCGCATTTGAGTTAGCTTCAGACAGATATGTACAAATTTTGCCGTCAATCATCGTCATCATTAATTTGTGACTAATTTCATGTCCTTGACATTTTGAGGGAACGAGAGCTTCAATTTCGTTATCCATTGCAGTTTTTTCATATATGACAACGTCTTTGGTTTCTTTCACAAAACTAAACTGGACTGGACGGCAATACATAGGTGAGCAGGGTTTTGGATTCACCCATACGGTGTCACCGTCAGCTGTCAACTTTAATGGAACCAAAGAGGTCATAAATATGCTGGAATCATCTTGACCACTCTCTATGTTTTGCTTATATCTACTTTGGTTAGATGCACCGTCAAATCCCCACTTTGATATTAATATCAATTGCTTATCTTGTATCGCATCAGGACTACGAATAGTTTCAAAAATTCTGTTCACTGTTAAATCTAGTAACGCTTGTAGTGCAATCTTAGCAGATGAATCCGTTACAGTCACAAATGTCTTCGGAGGGTAGCACTGTAGCTTAGCTTTTTGCACTTTATAGTAAGACGGATATATCTCCTTTGAACCTTTTCGAATAGTCGTTTCCCTTAATGTGATATATTGCCATTTCGATAGTTTTAATGAAAGTAGCAAACCCAGTGCTTTTTCTGGTGAAAATATTGTTGAAGGAGCTGGTTTGTTCAACATTTCCTTGATTTTTGCTGCTGCTTCTGGATTTTAGAGCATATGTTCAATAACAGATGCAATATCCTCACGACCATCTCCTTTCAAAAGTGCTGCAGCTGAATAAGCTACTTCATTTGGGTCATCGCCTATATGTTCATCAGATCGTCTCTTCTTCTGCTTGTTACTTAGATCTTCAAACGGCTTTCGAGATCTTTTTGTCATCGTTGAAGTTGATTTCATTGTTGAACTTGATGGTACAGGTTCAGGTACAGGTTCAGTAGAAATATTTTGACTTGTTAATTCTTGAATGAGCAAATTGGTTTGCACGCAGTTTGGCCAGTCAATATTTGCCTCAAGCCAATTAATGTAATCACGTCTAAAAACTTCACTTTTCCTGTGGGATCGTAACCATCTCTTTTGAACTGCCCGTGTAAATTTTCGACAAAATTCTTTCACGGTAACACTGTCTTCATCTGAAAGGCTAGAGCCCAGTCGAATAGCAAGTGTGTTGAACAATATTTCGTGATCGAAAGACGAAGCATCCTGATTGCTCAGAATAACAAACAAATCCAAATTTGTAATAATGCTTTCCATTATTCACGATCACTGAGTAAAAAGACACGATAGGATAGATGTTAGTATTAGAAATGCTCTAAATGAACTGAAGTTGTGAATCCAATGTTTGACTATTTATTGTTATTGACTAATGATGGTATCACATTTATCTAATTACTTTCATTAAGTTAATCCTGCACTAATTGCTAAATTAGCGAGTACCCCAAATTATTTTGGTACGTATCCTTTTAACTAGGTATATAGGTATTAAAATGTACATATCATAAACATTTTTAATTTTTTAATTTTGACGATTTTTAAAAAAAAAATCGCAAGTGATGCCGCAATATTAAGTATGTCAAAAATTCACAAATAAATAGTACTATAACAGTGTGCAAGGATATAACGGCCAACCTAGCGATTCCAGAGATATCCTCATTTTTCATGTCAGCTCCATACATTTTTTTCTTATAAAAATTATAACTCTTCCATTTGTGCACACAATTACTTCATATGACATTTTATAGAACAGTAATGATCAGCAGAAGTCATTTCCAGCAAAAAAAATTACATTTAAGAAATCGAGATCCTATGTCTTCTACAGCCGATTTTCGATCCACCGTGTGACGTTTGACAGTTTAAAGCACAGCTCACTCCTCTCCTATGAATTATCGAAGTCCAGGGTATATTGATAGGCACTAAAGAATGAAGCAGTAAGACTGTTAATAAACAAAACGTTCAAGCCTTTGTTACGTTTCTTGCTCCTCTTGACACCGATATATCATATAACCAATCACTGCTCGAATAGGTGATTGAAGATGTGCTGCCGCAGTCGAGTAGAATAATACCCTGTAGTCTCATTTTATCGAAACCGAAACCCAACCCAAGATTTTCGAAATTCGTATTGTTTTGTTTTATGGCAGCTAATACACGTCAATCAAATGTCAATGTCAAAATGTCATTTTTCGCATGCTGCTAATCTGATCCACCATGTTTAATTTTATGCTGTGTTGCTCTCCTTGGCCAAGTTAATTTGAGTATACTTTGAAACGAAGTGAAATTAAAGAAAATTAACAGTAGAAAACGGTTACTGTAATACATAGCGATATTTACATATAGTGTACATAGTGCTGGCCCAGGCTCCATACATTTCTGGAACATCTCCTTTTGTATATCGTCTAAGTATACCATGTAGTATACGCGGTATAGTTTTATGTGTTAAGGTACGCGCCGCTTTGTATACCTACCCGTGAGCCCCAAAACTAGATAGCCTGTATCTTGGGGCTCGGGGTACGAATTCCAGAGCAGAAACGAGAGGTGGATTCAGGTGTTAAATAGTATATCTGGTATGTTTTTAATGTGCGGTGTGTGTAAGTATGTGTGTGTGTGTTTAAAACAATATATAAGAAAAAGCGATTATTTGGTGGGAAATACAACTTTTTCCTTTTCTTTTTACTACTGCCAAACTGCAAAGCAGTTTGTTGGCAGATGTAGCTCCCATATACATTCTTATATAAATACTTTTCATCACTTTGTAAGTTTACGTACCTATTTGTTCCCATCGTGGGTCGTTTGATTCAGTGTCAGGTCAGGGTATTTATATGAATTGTTCCGAGGCATGATGACTTGAGCCAGACTCTTGCAACATTATCTTTTTTTTTTTTTTGTTGCAACTGAATGAGGTAGGTAGTATTTTTTTTTGTTGGACTTCGTGTTGACATTTCTTATCTGACTACCCCTGAGCAGAAATGGCGAAACTGTTGAAGTCGAACTGGCGACGTCTCTTTTGAAGTCCAGACATACGAGTAGTCTTGATCAGATCATATGAGTAGATTAGTGTGGTCTTTTGAGGAAATAACCACACAAGTTTGAGTGGACCTGGCCAGTCAGTGCACGCATTTGTCAGTAAGTGTTTAGCTCAATCTAGAACTTAAGGAGCTCGACTGCATGAAGATGCTGCATAGGAAATATTATGTCACATTATTAATTTTAACTGAGATTTCAAATAATGTATCTATCTGATTATATCTATACCTAACTTATGAGTTTTAATGTTCATAATAAACAATACAACAGTGAGTCATTCAATAGACAAGAATGTCAATGCCATGTTACTACAGTAACTTGAAGGTATGACCTTGTTTTAGTGTATTTAGTGTACACAAAAAAATATCAATAGTAATCTAAAACTTTTGTACTGATCTTATTCAGGAAAAGTAAGTAAAACAATTAAGTTAGTATATTTTTACTCCTGTTTTTCTTGTAAAAATAGCCCGCAATGAATAGGTTTTAACATTCGATATAAATTATTGAATAAATAAAATGCAGAATATGGTAAGACACTATAATAGAGCCGTCCTAATTGGCATTCACTCGTGCGTCCGATGAAAATATTCGCACGACCGCGACCGTGCGATCAAACATACTGGTGGGTAATCTACTGAATGTCCTAACTGATGGTCGCGCGATCATGCGATGGGACCAAATTGTCTAGTATTAATCAGGCGACCATCGATGCGTCCATCGAGATCGGACGATCGTGCGATCAAACATACTGATCTGCCGATCGATTCTGTAACAATCTCACCGTGATAACTTAGGTGAAGTGAGCTATCGCTCCACTTGATGCTAGGGATTGACACTATCGAAGTATCGACAACTCACTTCACCTAAGTTATCACGGTGAGATTGTTACAGAATAGGTCGGCTGTACTGAATGTCCTAATTGACGCTCACCCGACCAAGTGGCGGGGAGGGGCAAGGGAGGGGTAAAAATCTTCTTCATTCCGTACGTCGAAATACTGATTGGGAAACTTACTGCGCTTAGTTCAGTATTTATAGAGTATTTAATTATTATGTGGTATACGTTTTCTTTTTTTAATGCTATTCTTATGATTAATGAAATATTGGTCGACAGCAAAATCTGTGCGTATCTGTCATGATGAGCCATTTCGAGAGTGATCGCATCGTTCCAAATAGGACACCTTTTCTTATCGCGCGAGCAGTTTCATCGCACGATGAAATCGCATCGCATCATCGCACAAGCGATGGCCAATTAGGACAGCGCTAGAATAACATAAATTATTTATGATAATTCTATGCAATATTTATATATTTTATTTTCTACTTTAAAATTCCTGATTTAAAATAAAATTGAATATGGTAAAGGAAAATGGGCAGATTTGCCCAAGTATTGTAGCACTTTCGAGTAATATATCATTAGAAAGATATAATGTAGACAAACAATTTGTTGTATTACAGCGATGCTGAAATCGACATCAGTAAAAAGTTAAGGGAGCTTAAAGTTCCTTTACATCACATTAAAGTGTTAGGTCTATTTAACGTATTTGTCAGCAATTCTAAAAGAACTTGACATATCATACCGAGATACGTAAAACTACCACGTGTATTCATAAATGATAAATGATTTTATTTCTGTAAGTAGGTTTGTACAAACACTTTTTCACGTCAATCCTATTTTCAATGCTAGATGAGGTCGGCGTTTCCTATCGGAATATTCTGAGAAGAAAGGCCGAAACAAACTCAGAAGTCACAGTTTCTTTTAAAATCCAGACATAATCTTGGTCAGCAGATCATGTGAAGACTATGTAGTTTAGTGTATGTTATGGATATCACTGTAGTTTTTAAATAGTTTGATGTTTTTATGGGCATATACAAGATTTTCAATAATATACAGAAACTTAAATTTCTCTCTGAAAGTGTGTCTCTGACTTTATTACTAAATTGATCGAACTGCTCTTTTCTGCAAAACAAAGATAGTTTGAATGTCAGCGGCATTTCCCCACAACAGAATACCGTACGACATTAAACTATGGAAATAGCCAAAGTATACTAAATGGGCTGTCTGTCAGTTAAATTACGAATTTTTCTAACAGTGTATGCTGCGGAGCTAAACTATTTTGTCAATTTATCTATATGTGGGCCCCATTGAAGCTTAGCATCCAAAGTTAAGCCTAAGAATACAGTGTTTTAAAAGACTCTTCAGGATTCAATTCTTTGCCCTTTATAAAAACATTAGTTATCACCTGTCTAACGTGAGGTAGCGTAAACTTATGCATTTGGTTTTTTTTTTCATTATGTAGTAAATAGTATTCATAATACAAATCAAAATTGCGTCACTCTATTGCGTTCGCACCAGGTACGCGTGTGTGTCACACAACGTGTGAAGGAGCGAGTAAGGTGGCTACTGTTGCTAAGGCTTGCTTTCGCTCTCGTTTATACTAAGTGCGAGTGAGCAAGATAGTATGCAAACCTAAAAAAAAAGCAACAACTAACAGGTCTCTTCTTCTGGTCTTATATATTGTACTCTTTGCTCTGGTGCTAACGTGCGTTCTGAGTGATTTTACATATATGTATATTTTGTAATATTACTATTATTACTTTCTTGTGTAATAAGCGATAAAAGTGGCGAATACTACTAAGAACAATATAAAGATAATAACAATAACGCTAACGCGAACAGTAACGCTAATAACAATATATCAGTTGACGGTAGACAGCGAACCGTGCGCACGCATACGCTCGACGCATATGTATCGACTAAGCTCTCAAGGTTTTTTTTTTATAAACTAGTCTCGGAATTACTTTATAATCATTATAATATAAGTTCAAGTTCTAGAGGTGCGACAGTCTAGTCAATGACGGAGTCAAATGTACTGCCTGTCATGGTCAGTTTGATTTTCCGTGCGCTGGTATCACTGAAACCGGATGGAGAAAGCTCGGTGATCGTAAATTAACATGGAGGTGCAATTCCTGCAAAGCTCTGGCTACGAGTCCCCAGGTCGGGTCCGCAACAACCACGGCGACTGATATGGAGTGTGCTATCCGAGCTGAGGAGACTGACGGTGCAAATGGAGTCACGCGTTCATGGAGGACTTAAAGCATATCAACAAGGAGTTGGCGGAACTGAAATCCATTAGAGGGGAATTCTCAGATGTCACTAGCTCCATTGCTGGAATGTAGGAGTCTCTTGAATATGTTATTTGATCATATTTATTTTTAACGATGAGAATGTTTAATAATAACGGAAAATAGAAGTGTTATATTTTAATTCTATATGGTAAAAGTGTAAGTCTTAAATCAAATCAAATCATTTATTCGCATAGAATGTAGGTATTGTACAATAAAGTTGTTATGAAAATATAGTGAGCCGGGTACATTCAAAATTTTACAAATAATGTCACGATCAATAAGCTCATGAGCACACTTATGAAAAAGTTAATAAATTAATAAATCACTTTAATAAGTTCCGATCATGCACAAAGTACATCAACTAATGTCAATAATGTCACACATAGGGTCAGTCAAAAAATCACTTATCGAATAATAACATTTCTGTATCAAAAAAGCATTGAGTTTACTATGTTCACTTTTTATGCTGTCCGGTAGCTTATTAAATATTATTGGACCCATGCAGAATACACTTTTTCTAATTAGTGCGGTTTTATAGCCACCGATAATTAAAAGGTTTTTGTATTGACTTCTTACGGGACCTTTCTTGGTGTCCGAGACCTTAGCAAACATATGTTTATTTCTTTTTACAAAAATTGCCATTTCTAAAATATATAACGACGGAAAAGTAATAATCTGCAAATACTTGAACAGAGATTCACAACTATCTCTAGGTTTAAGACCGCACATAGCTCTAACACAACGATTTTGGGCTTTAAATATGTTAGCTCTTAGACTGCAGTTACCCCAAAAAAAATATTCCAAACCTCAAGACCGATGCGACCAAACCATGGTATGCTACTAAAGCAGTCTTTATGTCAACTTTTTTTGCTAGGTTTAAAAGAACATAGGCTGCAGTGCTTAACTTTTTGCACACCTCTTTTGCTTGCGGTTTCCAAGTTAATTGATCGTCTATATGAATTCCTAAAAATTTCGCGACCTTTGTTTGTTTGATCACGGTGTAATAAGTAGTACGTTGGTGAAAATGCATCACATTAGTCTTTGGTAAGTTTATTAATACATAGGTTGTTTTTATCAAGCCAAACAATAATATTTTTAAGGTTAATGTTGATATCCTGTTCATAATTATTAATATTTGTACATTTTATCAGTGCTGTGCTGTCATCGGCAAATAGAACCATTGGATTTGGTATCTGACGGGGCAGTTCATTTATATACAGCAAAAACAGCGTGGGACCCAATACACTACCTTGCGGTACACCGAATTTAACAATTTTACCATCAGATTTATATTTTGTTCACATTTTGATTTAAGACAAATTCTGGATATCTCCGTATATTGTGTGCGATTACTAAGGTAGGATTTTAAGAGATTCAGCACGATTCCCCTTAGACCGTAGCTATTAAGCTTGTTCAGTAAAATGTCATGATTGACACAGTCAAATGCTTTAGTCATGTCTTTAAAAATGGCACAGATAGATGTTTTATTATCGACATTTATCATTGTTTCGCGTAAGAAATCATATATTGCTGTATTAATGTTTATATTTATCCTAAAACCAGTTTGTTCATTACATAGTATGTTGTATTTTGACAGAAAGTTGTTGATTAATTCACATATAATCTTTTCTACCACTTTGGAAAACAGGAATTAAAGCAATCGGTCTATAGTTAGCTATATCCTGCCTGCAATTATTTTTGGGCACCGTCAGGAAATACACCAGTGCTGAATGGCTAAAATGCACGATTATGTTATTTAATACAAATTTTATAACTTTCGTTGCTACTTCATCATACCCTACGGTATTTTTATTTTTCAATGATTTTATTACTTACCCTGAGTACGTCTTGGGGTACAATCGTCTCATGAGCATTCTGTTAGGGTTTTCGTGTAGACCACTTGTTTCGAGTGATATTTTAGGTGAGTTTTTAATCTGATTACTGAAGTAGTTGTTGAATGCGTCTGCAATTTCATTGGGGTATTAATAATTGTATAATTTATCTTTACCTGGGAAATGGGTTCATAAGTACATGCTTTATTGTTGATAACTTGCCAGGCCGCCTTTGATTTATTGAGCGAATTCTTAATAATTTAGTTATTTTGAGCCTTTTGAGTTAATTTTACAATTTTCTTAAATTGCCAGGAGTAATTTTTACATTTATTTTTGTTTTCACTTGATGGCCTAAGTCTGTGCTCCCATAGAAGGTGACGCTGCTTCCTACTAAATAATCGTATTTCCCTTGAAATCCACTAATTTTTTTTATTTGGTTTTATTATAACTAACTTGAAAGGAAAACAAAGTTTATATAACAGACCAAACTGCTGCATAAATATGTTATGCACTTCATTAACATTTTCCGTCTTATACATTTCAGTAAATGAAAGACATTGTAGATAGCTATTGAATTTTGTTAAGTTTTCTAATGATAGGTCCCGTTTTTTCACATGCCATGAGTTTAGCCTATAGGTTTTGTTTACTTCAATCTCAAATATTTGTGCAGTGATCAGACAAGGCAAAGTCTATTACTTTACATTTACATTTATTCTTAGAATTATGAGCGAAATTATCCAGACAGCTGTTACTAGGTAGCCGAGTTGGTTGATCAAGTTCTAGTCTGAGGTTAAATCCTAACAGAAAATATTCAAAGTCCAAACTAATGTTGTTTCTTTTTAACCTGTCTATATTAAAGTCCCCACAAACAAAAATGTTTTTCTCAGGTTTGGTACATAGTGATTTTAAAATTATTTCTAAGTTATCATAAAACATAATTACGTTACTTGACTTAGGTGGTCTGTATACACATATAATTATCAATTTTTGTTCTACCAGTTCTATAGCACAACATTCGATTACACCTGTTATTGAATATCTTGTTGCATCTCCAAGTTCTGTGTATTGAAGAGACTTGCTCACCAGAATCTTATACTAAGTTGTTTTTTGCTAATATATTGTTGTTTCCAATAAAAATAACGATCAATACAAATGTTTGTTTTTAATTTTTTATCCCCCTTTGATCTTCACTCACCTTACCACTTTCAAATAAAATAGCATGCAGCAGTAGGCTACATACATACTCCATAGTACATATAATATTATGATAATTAATATAAAATATCCGTAAAAATTAAAATATCAGACATTGGTGCCGATTCTCTTGTACACCGAACTAAACTAACTCAACTATCACTAAAATTCCTTACTTTTGGCTATGAGAATCCTAAAGTGATTCTGCAAAATAAAATTTCTAAATTTAAAAATAATTATAACACATTTAAAATCAAATTTGGCAATTGCGACTCCACGAGGTACTTGTTTCCCATACCACGTGATTTTTTAGAGCCGGAGGCGCGCTTTTTGTTTAGCCTCGACATGTTTTGTATGGAATTTTTCACTTTTTGTATGGAAAATATGAAAGAAAGAAAAGAAAGAAAGAAAGAAAAACAAAACTAGGTACATGTTGAGTTATATAGGTTTAAGTGTCTTATAAAGGAGGTCGAAGTTTTCATTATGTTTGCGATAGGACACACCGTTTAAGAGATGTAAGCAAAAGAAAAGAAAAAAAGATACAGTACTGTTTTTTTTTTTTTTCGATTTCAGATGCATACATTTGAAGTCGAAGTGTTGGTGTGAAGTTTAGTTCATGACAACAAATTTTATTCCACACCTTTTTAATCGCGATTAAAAATAGTCAGATTTAGTTAAGACAATCAAAATAATAGGTGAAAAACGTCAAATTCAGAATAGCAAAATTGCCATTTTCACTAAATTGTTATCTTAGTGCTGTAAAACTAAAATATAGTTGTTGTGTATTTCAGAATGGGAAATCGTCGTTTGACAGGAATAAACTAAATTTTGGTGATATTTAGTCTAGTTAAGAGAATTTTGTGACAGGAGAATCGGCACCAATAACCTTAGTGGGTTATTTGCTAAAGATGCAATTTTTTAAATAATTCAAATCAATGATTTTTATTACTTAACCATATAGCCTATATTGCTACAATGGTTGGGCAAACCTTCATACAAATATGCCCATTATCCTTTCAAATGTTTTCCAACATTAAAATGAAGGACAGTATTGTAGTGTATTTTATGACCTTTCCCAAGCCCAGCATTTGTGTGTAAATTTCTAAATTTATAATGTAACTAGCTTCTGCTCGCGACTTCGTCTGCGTGAAACTTTTTGTTCCCTCGACTCACCGCGTCGCATCGCATCGCCTGCCCCCGCTATCATTTCGTTTTCACTTTTTCAGTTAGCATTCTTTCTGACTTTTTTTCTTTTTACTCGGCTCCTAAGGGTCATAGCGTGCTGCTAAATAGCTATAGCCTTCCTCAGGAATTGGGCTATCAAAGGATTGTAGCGGTATCTACATCGCCACATGCGAGCTGCGCGTCCGCAAATCCTGCATCGCGCAAGCAGAGTTTACCGCGCGACTAGCATTGTATACAACTTCCCGACATCAATCATCGGGCAGTTGCCCACCAGTCACGAATTCACGATACCCGTCTGGTTGGAGGATCCTCCCTTTTCTATGGAGGTATGAGTGAACTTAACACCCTGTTCCTCGTGCCTCTATAAGATAAACGAATTTTTCAAATCCGACCGTTAGGTCCAGACATTACAAACTCTAAACAAACATATTTATCTCTGTGATATTATTAAGTATAGATTTTTATGGTATACTTACATAATGAAGAGTAATAATACAACATAATATAATAGACTAATTTCAATGTTTTGAAGTTCATGGCCATATGACATCATAACATAACAGACCATTTGTATTATAGTAAGCGCGTTATCAACTGAGTCGTCGTGCCATAAAATCATTTCCCTATGTCTATCTCGCTTGCACTTACGGGCCTTATGGAGCTGATTAGTGTAGGGCGTAACAATAAAAGAAAAATATCGATAAGTAACGTTTATTATCGTATCTTGTTCATACCAGCTTACAGATCATTAGTGACTCATCAACACCACGTGAGCAGGTAGCCGTATACCGAAACGGTCTCGGCGCGCTGCACATTCCTATCTGTATTGACATTTATGGCCTCACGACTCAGTTGATAACGCGCTTACTATAGGTACATCAATGTCTTTCTAATGTGGGAGTGTTCCAGAATGATGTCACATGATATGCATCTATAGAACAGAATAATGATAAGTATTATAGATATATGCTTCAATATATCACTGCAATGCATATAGCTTGCTATGACTGAAGAGTAAGAAGGTCTTTCAGTTTTTGTTTTTTATACTATTTTCACAGTAATACAGAACATTATCAGAAACCAAAATGAATTTTATGATAACAAGTTTATCTCAACACTGACTTATTGATAGCATACTTTTAAAGTCAGCATATATTTCAACCTATATGAATGAAGCACAGTATGTATAGTGCAATTACAAAGTCAAAGCATTTATTTCAAATAGGCACATAAAAGTCACTTTTGAATGTCAACATTTACATTTAAATAGAATTGATTCTAGTCGCCCCTTCCAAAAGGTAGTTTCGTATGGAGAAGAATGGGGAAGAAACTCCACCGTTACTCTTTTAAAATGTGTTACAATATTTTGTATACATTAATTATATAATTATATGTGAAGATGATGCTCCTATAATAAAAATTACCCTACCACAATAGGTAAAAATAATTTAATAAATGTAGCAATGATAAATAAGTTAATTAAGTGATAGATACATGGTGTTCACATATTTACAAACATTGTAAAAGTATATGATTTCCCAAATTATGTAAACAATTAATATGTCAGTGTGTGAGTTAAAGTAATCAAATCACAGAATGTAAATCAATGTCATAAAAAAAAATTAACTATACAGTTAAAGTAGCAACAAGTTTAATTTTGTCTAGACCCTAGATTGTCCTATGGAGCTGGACCAGCATGTTTCCAAGCACTATTATCTTGGATATAATCCTCTAATTTGTAATATACTTGTTCACACAGTGAACTTTTTATATGGGTTTTAAATTTTATTTCATTTAATTGCAATATATGACAAGGTATTTTGTTGTAGCATTTAACACAGTACCTCATAAAAGATGTATGTACTTTAGCTAATCTGAAAAATGGTTCATCTATTTTATCTTTATTTCTTGTATTAAAGTTATGTATATCACTTATTTTATTAAGAAGATGTAGATTTTTTCTTACATACATAATATTTTCATAAATGAATTGGCAAGGTACCGTCATAATATTAATCCTTTTAAATAGTTCCCTGAGAGATTTGCGGTGATGTAGATTATAAATGAGTATGACAGCTCTCTTTTGCAAAATAAAGATGGATTCAATGTCAGCAGCCCGACCCCACAGTAAAATGCCATACAACATAATGCTGTGGAAGTAGCTAAAATAGACCAAACGCGCGGTTTCTACATCTGTTAACTATCTTATCTTTCTAACAGCATAAGCGGCCGAGCTTAGCCGCCCCGCAAGAGATGTTATATGAGGTCCCCATTGTAATTTCTCGTCTAGCGTGATTCCCAGGAATATAACATCCAACTGATTATTGCACCAACAAATTCCAACATTATTAGAAATATTGAATAATGCAACTGCACTGCTGAAACTTAATAATGTATTTCCTATCAGTGTGCAATAAAATAATATTTATCTGGAGAAAATATTTTTTTTTGATAGCCTGTGTTGTGTCCCACTGCTGGGCAAATGTAAACAATATTAGATTGTGGCACCACCTT
The DNA here is from genome assembly GCA_937001585.2 of Brachylomia viminalis. Classification (NCBI taxonomy): domain Eukaryota; kingdom Metazoa; phylum Arthropoda; class Insecta; order Lepidoptera; family Noctuidae; genus Brachylomia; species Brachylomia viminalis. The sequence goes on along the minus strand of OW443302.2, from coordinate 1,216,074 downwards.
CGCCGTGGTCTACCTCAATGTCCATGTATGGCTATACATAAGTAGATGCTAATGTTCAGTGTTGTGACTGTCAAGTGTTTGCTAACTGATGCTATCAAACATTCCATCAGAATGTCATTGTTTGCATTGTATGTTGAGTTAGATCAGGTTTCAGAGTCCTCTGCAGGGACAATAAATAATGCAATGTTTACAACTATTAATATGGGATGCTATAATAATAATAATAATAATAATAATAATAATAAGACTAATACGAACTACTAATAAGACTCGTTCAAAGAGAAAACGTATAGGACCGCTGCCCGGGGGTGATCGCCGGGGCGCACCTGGAGCTGACGCTGGGTGTCACAGCATGCGATCCGTCAGTGGTGAGGAGTTGAGCAGGCGGGCTCCCACCAACAAAGATGCTACAGCCGAACTCAGTGACGATGGTGACAGACTGACGGACAGGACAGACACCCCTGTAGAACCGTTTAGCCCGAGCACAGTCTCATACACACCTTCTAGACGTTCATCACCATCCATACCATCGTCACCCATACCATCATTACCTCCTATTATAAGTTCTAACACAGTCCCACCCACTTCAATCTTGAGTGCTGCGCGGGGGGTATTCACCTTCTTACCCGCGTCCACAAAGGCTGGAAAAGCAAGAGTTCGTATGAAATGGAGCAAAGAAGTGAACACATTTATCATGCGAACTTACCTATACATCACGAAATTAGAGACAGATATGACCACATACAGACAGCAATTGCATGAACTTTTTACACGCCAATATCCAGAGATTACCGTGTCTGAACAAAGGATCTCAGATCAAAGGAGAGCTATTGTCAGGAATAAGCTGTTATCACAAGAAGAAATAGATCGGTTAAAAGTAGAAGTGCGCGCACAATTACAGATAGAGTCAGAAAATAATGAAGACACTAGCAATATCCCATTAACACAACGCACTATCGAAATCACTCAACAAGAACAAACACAATTGTACGCTCAATCAGAACCTCTCACACAATCTCAACCATACTACCAGTCACAGGCATACTCACAAATAACTCATACATCCACACAAACAGAAAATTTGACAATCATGTTAGAAAATGACATTGAAGTTTTAGCAAATGTAGACCAAAATCCACCCGCAGATACACGTATCGAAGAAATACATGACAAATTTAAAACAGCTCTCACTCAATACTCCGGGATGGACCCGACAGCTCGACCAAAACTGCCTAAACTTAGGTACTCGCCAAAACTGGCTCAGCTCGTTCATATATTTAATCAAAATATCCTTATTCAATATATTAACGAAGAAACTAAACTTATAGACGTACACACTCTTATATATTGCACAGCATTAGTTATTTCCGAAGAACTTAATTATAAAATCACAGAATATAGAGGCAATCCAAGGCAAGCAAATATTAACAAACCTGCATGGCAGCAAAGACTTGAAAAAGATATAGAAAAACTCAGAGCAGACTGTGGTAGATTAACACAATATATAAAAAACAATAGATCAAACAAAGTAGTTAAGAGAGTTGAAGCAATATTTAAAAATATGAAAACCCACACAAGACACGAAAAAGACAACAGCAGACCGGAAGAATTTTTAGACACAATAAAACAGAAATTAGCCGTAAAAGTACACAGGTTGAGAAGATACAAGAAAGCACAGGAACGTAAACATGATAACTCTTTGTTTGCTACAAACGAAAAAAGCTTTTACAGAAAATTACAAAAAACAAAAACTGACACCGACACACCGACAACCGAAAATAATATAGAACTGCCAACAACAGAACAATTAGAAGCTTTCTGGGCTGGCATATGGGAAGAGCAGGTGCAACATATGGAAACAGCTGATTGGATATCAGACGAAGAAACCAAATGGAGTTCACTGGAAGAAATGGAATTCATTGAAGTAACTGAATCTGATATAAATAGTACTACGGCAAAACTACATAACTGGAAATCACCTGGCGTTGATAAAATCCATAATTATTGGTATAAAAAATTAGTGTCAATACATAAAGTCTTAGCCAGAAATTTAACGGAACTTATCTTAGGTAAACAAAATATTCCTGATTTTATTGCGACAGGAATAACGTACATGTTGCCAAAAACTCAATACTCACCACAGCCTTCTCAATACAGACCCATTACATGCCTTCCTACAATATATAAGATCCTAACATCTGCAATCACAACAAAAATAAATAAACACATTGAACATAATAACATTATAGCAGAAGAACAGAAAGGATGCAGGCGGGGCCATATGGGGTGCAAGGAACAACTAGTTATAGATTCAGTAATCCACAAACATGCCGCCATAAAAAATAGAAACCTACATTGCACATACATAGATTATAAAAAAGCATTCGATAGTATTCCACACTCCTGGCTGATTAAAATCTTACAAATCTATAAAATAAACTCAAAATTAATAGATTTTTTACAAAATATCATGTCCTACTGGAAAACAACACTGCAGTTAAATTACCGACAAAATGCTATCACAACTCGACAAATATTCATAAAGAAGGGTATTTATCAGGGAGATTCACTAAGCCCACTATGGTTTTGTCTCGCACTAAATCCATTATCCCATTTACTTCATCGCTGCCAGGCCGGATATTCCTTTAAAAATTCCACTGAAGAACCTGTTATCTCACATTTGATTTATATGGACGACATAAAACTATATGCAAGGTCTGAAAAAGACATGAAAAAGTTAGTAGATACCACAACAGAATTTAGTCAAAACATTAACATGCAATTTGGTCTAGATAAATGCAAAACAGTTCACATAATAAGAGGCAAAATAAAACCGGGCGATTATTCTATCAATGACACAGACGCAATTACAGCTTTAGAACCAACAGACATATATAAGTACTTAGGATACAAACAATTAAAAGGAATAGACCACACAGCTATTAAAGACATATTGAACTCAGAATACAAGAGAAGAGTGATCGCAGTATGTAAAACTCAACTCTCCAGCAAACATTTAATAAAAGCATTAAACACCTACGCGATTCCAATCCTAACATACTCGTTTGGAGTTATAAAATGGTCAAAAACAGACATCCAACAAATAGAGAGATCGACACGCACCACACTCACTAAACACAATAACCTACACCCTAAATCTGCAATTGAAAGAATGACCATCAAACGACAACATGGAGGGAGAGGCCTCATTGATGTCCATCACCTTTGGCAGAAACAAATAACAAAACTAAAAACATTCTTCCACTCTAAATCACACACAAGTAGCATCCATAAAACCATAAATAATTACGATACGAATTTTACTCCACTGAACCTAAATGAACCAACATATATTGAACAAATTAGCAACGAAGACCCACAAAAGGAAAAGCTAGAAGATTGGAAGAAAAAAGTTTTGCACGGACGGCATCCCCATGATCTTGAACAGTCACATATAGACACCCTAGCATCAAACAAATGGCTTAAAATAGGAACTTTATTCCCGGAAACCGAGGGATTTATAATTGCAATACAAGACCAGATCGTAAATACCAAAAATTACAGGAAATATATAATAAAAGATCCCACACTAGCAAACGATAAATGCCGCAAATGTCACAACCAGCCAGAGACAATACAACACATCACAGGGGCATGCACAACACTCACACAAACGGATTACACTCACAGACACAATCAGTTAGCAAATATCATACACCAAAAACTGGCACTCAAACATAAGCTCATTCAGGATACAAACACTCCATATTACAAATACCAACCAAAAACATTTCTGGAGAATAACACACACAGACTCTTTTACGACCGCGCTGTTCTCACCGATAGGACTATTCACTACAATAGACCAGATATAATCCTAATAGATAAAATTAATAAAGTCACACACCTTATAGATATTGCTGTTCCTAATACGCACAATTTACTAAAAACAATTGGTGAAAAAATTAGTAAATACGCGGAACTAAAAGAGGAAGTGACCAGAATTTGGAGTCAAGAAAAAGTGTATGTAGTACCCATTGTTGTCTCGACTACAGGTGTCATACCCAACCACCTCCACCATAGCCTCAAATTAATAGATCTGAAAGACTCAACCTACATAGCACTTCAAAAAGCCGCAATACTAAATACATGCAGAATAGTGAGAAAGTTCTTGCAAATTGAGGAAGATAACATCTCCCCTCATAACATTAATTCAACATCACTCACACACACGCTACATTGACCTGGCTATATTGGCCCGTTGATGTAGCTAAAACTAGCCTTGAGCTAAGAAACAGTACATGTTTACCAAAAATAATAATAATAAATAATATATATATATATAAACAACAATGAATAAAATAAATAAAACGAAGAAAACTAAGATACCATGTTGACGAGACAAGCCGCACGTCAAGCACGACCACCACCTCCGGACTCTTCGCTCAGCTCCGCCTCGCCGCCGCCGGTATCCAGCCCCTCTGTGAGCGCTGTGACGACACCGGCCGCGGCAGTTGCGTCGAGCTCGAGCGACGAGTATTTCTCTCCGCCCACGTCGCCACCACCTGCTCGTCGACGGGGAGGACGCCGGCCGCCGGATGGCTTAGGACCTCGAGGCCCAACGGCCTCTGATAGGGTCCCAGCTCCCGGCGGAAGTGTGCAGCGCATGAGATGGACGAGATCCATTAATGAAAATGTCATGCGCTCATACTATGGGGCTACAGAGGGGGGAAACAATCTGACCGCGTACCGTGTTCGGATGCTCTCTCTTTTTCAGGTGCTTGAGCCAGCTGTCAACGTTTCGGCACAACGACTGTCGGATCAGGTGCGAGTCATCCAGCGTAATCATATGTTGGATGACTCTGTACTTGATCGCCTGCGAAATGAAATGCAGAGTGGCCATATCATCGCCCCCCAGTCGCAGACTGTTGTACATCCGCAACCCAATATAACGCATGCTGACGAAGGGAGTAATGATAGGGCTACAAATGTAAGTAGTCAGTGCAATGAGCAATTGAGGAGTGCTTTGGAGGATGCGATTCAGGAATATCGCTTCATGCCGCCCGAACTTAGGCCACGCTTACCTCGTTTGCCCATGCATAACAAAAATAGGGCGCTGGTGGCGGTCCTGGATTCGCAGTTATCAAACTATTTTGATACCTGCGAAGACCTCACCGATATTCATTCAATTCTGTACTCCGCAGCAGTAGCAGCATGTCGTGTAGCTCACGTCAAATTTGCAAATGACACTAGAGCTACACGACCGAAACCAAACGTACCAGCTTGGCAGTGCAGAATTGAACGCCGTATTGGTGGGGCCAGGACGCTCATCGGCAAACTAATCTGCTTCAAGGAGGGCAATACTCGCCCTAGAGTGATGCGCTTTGTGAGACGGGCATTCTCAGGGACTGATATCAGTCCCCAAAACTATATGTCTTGTGTCACAGAGCGCATCGACTTCCTGAAGCAGAAAGTGTATGCATGGGCAAACCGTATTCGTCGGTATAGGCGGCGAGTAGAACGATACACTCAGAATCGCACCTTCCAGAGCGATGAAAGGTGGTTTTATAGGGGTTGGGAGCGACCGGACCATGGTGTGACTGAGACGTGCCTACCGGATGATGATGCCATGTGTTCCTTCTGGCGCAGCATCTGGTCGGTACCTGTCAGTCACACCGAAGGTGATTGGACTCGGAAAGTCGAGCGAGCCTGCGATCTGATACCAGAAATGGGGGCTATTACCATCTGCCCCCAAGATGTAGCTCGTGCAGTCCGTCCACTACCCAACTGGAAGTCTCCAGGGCCGGATGGACTGCACAACTTTTGGATTAAATGGTTCACAAGATCGCACGCTCGCTTGGCATCTCAGTTTCAGACAACTTTGGAATCTGGTTCGCTACCCCAATTCCTAACGACAGGAATTACCCACCTGCTTCATAAATCAGGTAGCACCGCGGAACCCAAGAATTATAGGCCGATCACGTGTTTACCGACGGTCTATAAAGTTCTTACATCCATTTTGAGAACTAAAATTAACAAACATATAGACACCAACTCCATCATGTCTGCCTCTCAAAATGGATGTAGGAATAGGTCCCGCGGTACTAAGGAGCTACTCCTCATTGATATGACCATTAGCCAACAGGTTCGTCGTTCCCGAAAGGATCTGTCGACATGTTGGATAGATTATAAGAAGGCCTATGACTCGGTACCGCATACATGGCTCGTGAGGGTGTTAGAGTTGTATAAAGTAGATACAATTCTTCGCACCTTCCTAATTTCATGTATGCGGCAATGGAGGACGGTCCTTCACTATCCAGGATGTCGAAATATTCATGGGAATAGCGAACCGATAAGGATCGAGCGAGGCATATTTCAGGGCGATAGTTTGAGTCCGCTTTGGTTCTGCTTAGCCTTGAATCCTCTAAGCACACTGCTGGAGGATTCAGGTCTAGGCTATCGGTTGAGGAGAGGTGGTCAGGTTATATCGCACCTCCTCTACATGGATGACCTAAAACTCTTTGCCCCCAACAATTTGCAACTGATGGAGCTACTGAAAGTAACTCAAACTTTCAGTAGCGCCATCAGGATGGAATTTGGTGTGGACAAATGTGCGGTCATGCATGTAAAGCGAGGGGAGATTGTTGAATCCGTGGGAACCCAACTCCCGGATTCCACAAACCTTAGAACCCTCTCCGCATCCGAAACCTATAAGTATTTGGGTATGTCGGAAACGTTAGGCATCAATGTTACTGACATGAAGCAATCGTTGAAGGAACGCTTCTTTGGCCGCCTGAAAAAAGTACTTAATAGTCTTCTATCAGGCGGAAACAAGGTGCGCGCCTTCAACGGTTGGGTCATGCCGGTTTTGATGTACTCTTTCGGCATACTCAAATGGACTCAGACCGAACTCGACGCCCTGGATAGGAGGGTCCGTACGCTGCTGACTGCAAATCGAATGCATCACCCACGATCATCGGTAATGAGGCTGTATATCCCGCGAAAGTGTGGAGGTCGAGGCTTTTTAAACGCTAAGACCCTCCACAATCGCGAGATATGCAGTCTCAGGGAATATTTCCTAGAAACCGACGTGGGTATGCATCGAGATGTAGTCACGGTGGACAAGGGCCTCACCCCGCTCTCCTTGGCTAAAGAGAACTGGCGCAAACCTGTAGTGCTTGACACTAATGATCGCATGGAGGTATGGCAGAGTAAGGAGCTCCACGGACGCTTTTTCCGGGCCCTACATGGACCGGATGTAGATCTACTAGCGTCCGTTGCCTGGCTGCGTTTCGGTGACCTCTTTGGAGAAACCGAAGGTTTTGTCTGTGCAATTATGGACGAAGTTATGATGACGAACAATTACCGGAGATTTATTGTGAAAGACGGCACGGTTGACATCTGTCGGGCATGCCACCGGCCGGGAGAATCAATCAGGCATATCATCTCCGGGTGTTCTCGTCTAGCTAACGGAGAGTACTTGCATAGACACAACCTTGTAGCCAGGATAATCCATCAGCAGCTTGCTCTGAAATACAACCTTGTGGAATCGGAGGTACCGTACTACAGGTATGTGCCCGACCCAGTTCTCGAAAATGGTAATATCACATTGTACTGGGATCGATCCATCATCACTGACAGGACTATTGTTGCCAATAAGCCTGATATAGTGGTGGTGGATCGATTGGAGCGACGCGCAATGATTGTTGACATAACCATCCCGCATGATGAGAACCTCGCGAAAGCCGAGAAAGATAAACAAATCAAGTATCTTGACTTGGCTCACGAGGTTGTCGACATTTGGGATGTGGGCTCAGCGGTCATTGTGCCGATAGTCGTGACAGCCAATGGGCTAATACCCAAGAGCCTCGACCAACACCTAAGGAGGCTCTCGTTAGGCAGCTGGATCAAGGGCTTGATTCAGAAAGCGGTACTTCTGGACACGGCCCGCATTGTTAGGAAGTTTCTCTCTCTGGAGCCCTGACCGCCGGTAGCTTGGACCCTGTTCCCGATACCGGTGGGTTACTATTTTTTATATTTTTAAATGTTTTTGGTATCTTTTTATTTATAAAAATATTTAAAAATGTAATTTATATGTATGTTAATGAAATAAAGGAAATAATAATAATCTTTATTTTTCTCTTCACAAAGGTTCACAATAGAAACAAGTTTAACATTTAGACAAAAGCATAAAATATGATCCTTTGTGAGAGACTGGCGTCCATACTAGGATACCCTGTGTGACGGATCACCAGGCTCTCACCCCGAACTAACCTAAATAACATTAACATTACAACGGTAAATTTTTAACTCTAGACATTTTATGAAGGGAAAAAAAAAAAACATACATGTATAAATTTAATGAGTTAACAAAAAAAAAAAAAAAAAAACAAGAAAAAACAAGAGTAGAATAATAGAAAATTTGTTATAGTGTGTAAGTGTAGTGTGGTGTAGTGTGTGTAGTGTGCATGTGTGGTGTGATGTGTGCGGAGATGTAGACTAATGCTGTGAGTGTAGATGTGTAGGGTGATTGTTACAGTCAAGTACCCGAAATTATTAAATATTATGAAGGAACTATGAGTAGCTGCTCAGTGTCATCATAGTCCAATTTTTGTAACCAGGCTGAGAGTGTTTTCTTGCAACGCTGTTTGGGGAGGGCATAAATTGATAAAATTCCGTTAATTTTATTATACAAATAATTTCCAAGAAAACTGAAATGTCGACGGGAAAAAGCAGTATGGAACCGAGTAGTGGGACAAACTGCGTGTTTACGTCGCTTACCTTCAAAAGGAGTAGGATTATAGGTAAGAAGAGAATGTTTGCGCAAGATAGTATTTAAAATGAAAAGTTGACGTACAGTTAACAGTCCGGTTCGCTCATAAAGTCCTCTGGTGGGAAATAAGAAAGGCAGGAAATTGGTGACCTTTAGAACGGCCCTTTGTGCACGTTCGATCCGGAGCATTGATGTTTTTGTCGCACCACCCCATACAGTTATGCAGTACGAGAGTAACGATTGGCATAACGCAAGATAGACTGATCGCAATAAGTCAGTGTCTGCAACATGACGAAGATTTTTAAACACAAATATTAGTTTACGGATTCTAGTGGAAAGAGCATCTATGTGCGGGTGAAAACTTAGAGTGCTATCTAGCATGACGCCCAGATACTTTATTGAATCGGTTTTATGAAGGTGGGGACATAAGCAATGAGTACTATGAGACAAAATGCACGCGGATGAATGAGCTGTAATTTTGAAATTATCTAGTGAATAAGTGGGTTTTTTTATGTAGAAAGAAATAAACTTTGTTTTGTCTACATTGAGAGCGAGTCTATTATCAGCTAGCCAGGACAACACCAAATTCAACCCCATCTGTGCACAACTGTAAACTTCGGGCCAGGTGTTGGCGTCAAACAAAAGCGCTGTGTCATCAGCGAAAGTTATGATCCTTCCGCTGGGCATCTTGAGCTCACAGAGGTCGTTGATAAAAGTCATAAATAAAGAGGGACCGAGGATACTGCCCTGTGGGACGCCGTGCACGACAGGAAGATCACTACTGGTCCACTCGTCTACTTTAACTCTCTGGTATCGGTTGGTGAGGTAGTCGGAAAAAAGCTTCAGTTGTGCATCCCTCACTCCAATGCTCTCCAGCTTCCTTATCAACAGTGGGATGGAGACTGTGTCGAAAGCCTTGGCAAGGTCCATAAAGATTACAATGACCTTTTTGTTTTCGTCAAGTTTTTCAGTAACAAACTTAGTTAAACCGTGAATGGCGTCGCTGGTCGATAAGCCAGATCGGAAACCGAACTGAGAAGGTGATAGCAGTGAGTTGTCTTCCAGGTAGTCAACCAAGCGCTTCTTCATGATCCTCTCCAACACCTTAGATAAAGCAGGCAGGATGGAAATTGGCCTATAGTTATTGACACAGGCTCCATCGCCACCTTTGAAGATGGGACGAATCTCTGCTATTTTCCAGGCATTTGGGAATTTGCCGGTGTCAATGGCAAGGTTGCAAATAAAAACGATTGGAGACACGAGAATTTGTCTATACCTCTTCATAATGCCGGTAGAAATGTTGTCATAGCCAACAGCGCAATCAGACTTCAGACTATGAATGATATTTTCAACCTCTTCCAGTTCCGTGGGGAAAAAGACCATTGAGTGGGGATGAAGTTTGACCGGTGGGGAAGGGATATGGTTACCAGAACCACACCGGTCAGCGATATTTTTGCCGATGTTAACAAAAAATTCATTGATTAGATTAGTAGAAGAAATAGGATCTTGGGTATTAATAAGCTGACTGGCCTCATTTTTAGATTTTTGTGTGTGAGTAATGTCTTTTATTGTGTTCCATAATATTTTGTTGTTAGTTTTAGCCGCAGTTTTAAGTTCCAATTTATCATGTTCCTTTTTTATCTTTTTTAAAAGTTCGTTACAAAAATTTCTGTACCTTTTATAGGTTATTATTATGGTTTTGTTTTTAGGATTCTTTTTTGCTTTTTGGTGCAGTTTGTCACGATTCCTCATACATCGCAATAATCCGGGTGTTATCCAAGGCTTAGTAATTTTCTTACGGTTTGACGTTTTTATAATTTGTGTGTTAGATAGTATAATACTGTTAATTGATTTAACGAAATGTTGAACTGCAAGATCAACATCAGTCATTAAATATAAGTCATGAAAGTTGATGTTCATAAATTCACCGTCCATTTTTTCGTAATTTAAGCGTTTAGTTATTTTAAAGGTTTTGTTTTGAGGTTTACTAAAATCCAAGATAAGGATGACGGCATCATGATCAGTGATAGAGGTTTCAGCTACATAACAAGAACATAACAAAGCTATGCTTTTGATTAGGGAGGTGATTGCTACTAGATTGTTTGCATTAATATTACCCCTGTGGCAGCATTCAATTAGAACTAATAAAAACTGTATGCTTACTTGTTCATTTAAATAGCTGTAACAATAAATGTTTTATTTCAAAATGAAGTAAGTAGGTAATTTAAATAATTTAATTTAATTCATCATAGGTTAATTATTTATGCTATTACAGATATACTACAAAACTGTAGAATTTCTAATTCATTTATCTCTGATAAATGAACGGAATATTTTTATTATTTATTGTTTATGTAATATTTAGTAACTCAAGCATTTTTATTATTTAACGCAAACAAAGAAAGATAAGACTGGACTGCTAATTCAAAATTAATACAATCTGTACAAAATTGCTTGAAAAGGAGTACTTTTATATTATTATAACATAAACCAGTTGCCCAGTAAATATCTTTTATTTACTGGGTAACTGCTTGGGTACATGGGTACCTACCTACCTCTCGGTTTTTATGTTTAAATTACTTACACAGGAATTATCAAACACCAGTAACCAACCAACCAAATAGCACACATAATGTCTTCAGGGTAAACTGTTAATATTTAACTAAAAATGAAAGTTATAAACTCACCAATATACATGACAACAGTCCAGACCAGCACCACTCTGCGGCCGACAGCTCCATCTATGTTCCAGAACCAGAAGGGAATAAACGTAGCATAGAAGATCTCGTCGCCCAGCTCCGTGCCCAGCACGAACAGATAGTACCAGAACTTGTTGTTTATACTGCACTCTACCTCGTCCTTCCCGCCGCTGTCCCCAGAACTATCCGTGTCGTACGACGACTGAGAACTACTCGATATGTTACTAGGAATCCTCTTGTGCTGCTTGATATCAGACTCCTCGTTCATACGCTCCACTCTGTCTGAATGTATCACTTCAGATGATTCAGTTTGAGGCGTGCTTTCATTACTTGTGTAAGTAACACCGAAAAAGTTTTGCACTTTAATCACTAATAATGGATCTTTTAAATATTCTATAATCTGTTCCCACATTATTATGAAACTATGTGTTTTATAACCACGCCTCAAGACAACCTGTATTACTTATATTACTCTTTGCTCAAGACTTAAAGATTAGTGTATAACACAGTTCTAATCTAAACCCCGTCAGGGTATGTATATTATGTTCTGTGATCTAAACGCGAATCGCGTCACCCGTTTTCTCGCCAGTTTCTCGCGTAATGAAGTTTTCAATGACAGATTGACAGATATTAGATATTAAATTAACATGTTAGAATGACAGTTGACAAGCTCGCGATAGTGACGTTCAGAAAATGATTGCCCTCAAACTCAAACTCAAAGCATTTATTTCAATTATACATTTCATATATACCATATACAGGCACTTTTGAATTCCCAAGTGGTCGGTCAGTCAGAAATATGAAGCTAGTTGCCCATTCCAAAGCGTAGTAGGTATCTATGGAGAAGAACGAGCAAGAAACTCCATGGACACTCTTTTACATTATATTGTTACATAAATATTAGTTACATCAATTATATGTGAGAACGATGTAAATAAGACGTACACGTTGAGTGTCCAGTGTAAAGCAAATATAAATAACAAAACAATCCATAATAAAATAATTAAAATAAGCCGTGGTGAGAGATGACCAGTCCCAACTGACAGCGCCCGTTCACGAACACGACGCATGGATCAGCACCATTCAGCTCAACCATTTTGAAGGGAGCTAAATGATCCAACACACGCTCCACCGTCAGCGAGACATTTGAGTGAGCATGACATCTATCAGCCGCCAGGGCACATTCAAGTCAATGAATGACATTACCCGGTAAATGGTAGCTCGATAGTACATATTACTCACACTTGTCCTATGCAATTATAATACAAAGGAGATTGAGTTTATACAATGCAAAGGCAGTCTTACAATCTTCAGCAGCTCCAACAGTATTTTCAAATGTTAATCAATTAGTTGTGGTTGTGAAGCAGGACCAGCATTGAGCCAGGCATTTTTATCAGCGATATAATCTCTCAATTTATTTGTCTGGCTGCATAGTGTGCGTTTTATACAAAATTTGAATTTCGTCTCATTTAGTTGAAGTATGTGGGGTACCCCATGAAAGATGCGTCTACTTTAGCCAGTCTGAAACGTGGTTGAACTAATAGGTCCATATTTCTAGTACTATAATTATGTCTATTTATTGTATTTATTTATTTATAACTTTTCGCACAAAAGGTACAAAGGCGGACTTAATGCCTTAGGCATTAACACCACCACAACAACATTATTATTCATTATTATTTTATTGTTGGCATTAGGCTATCACCTCTTTTAGTAAAAAGATGTAGTTTTTTTCTTACGTACATGATGTTTTCATAGATATATTGTCAAGATCAATAACCTTTAAACAGTACCCTTAGAGAATCGTGCTTGTGGAGATTATATATGGCTCTGATGGCTATTTTCTCCAGAACAAAAATAGAATCGACGTCTGCAGCCCGTCCTCAAAGTAAAATACCGTAAGACATATGACACTATGAAAGTAGCTAAAATAGACTAGCCTCGAGGTATTTAAATCGGTAAATTGACGGATTTTTCTGACAGCATATGCTGCTGAACTTAGCCGTCCCGCCAGAGATGTTAAATGAGGACCCATTGTAGGCCCGAGTCGAGCGTGATCTTGTGATTCTCTTGATTCAATACTATCTCACAATCACTGCTTTTGACATTAGGTAAAGAAAATCGTATACACTTAGATTAGCAGTGAACCAGTTATGGACCTGCAGTAGGGCGTTATTAACGTCGTCCAAATTTGTGGCACTTCTTTTTACCTTAGAAATTAAAGAATATCGTCAGCAAATAACACCATTTGTGGTTGATTTTTTAATAAATGGAGTAGATCATTAATATACACTAAAAAGAGGAAAGGATCCAATATCGAGCCTTGTGACACTCCCATTTCTACTTTTAAACTGAGTGAATTGAGACCATGTATTTGAACTTGCTGCTGCCTGTCATTTAAATAAGATTTTACTAGACTGAGCGCAAGTATTCCAAGTCCATAATACTCAAGTTTCAAGAACAAGGTTTCGTGATCGACGCAATCAAATGCCTTGGAGAGGTCACAAAAGATTCCTATGGCGTCTTGGGCCTCTTTCCACGCCGGAACGCGCGGCGCCGTAAATATGTGCTTTAATAAGGTGACACCGGCGCGCCGGTGTCACCTTAATATAGCACATATTTACGGCGCCGCGGCGTCAGTCGTAACACGTTGTTGGTGAAAGCATAATGTTGATTGTGTAAGATTTTATTGGTGTTTAAATGAATGAGCATTTGATTAAGCATTACCTTTTCAAATACCTTGCTGAAAACTGGCAACACGGATACGGACGGGTCTATAATTATTCGTGTCTTTACTGACCCCGGATTTGCAAAGTGGTATTACCTTACTGTATTTAATTAAATCCGGGAAGACTCCTTGATCCACACACAAATTAAATGTGAAGGCTAAGTAAGGCGCTATAGTGTCAATTATGGATGTACAGACTTTAATGGACAAGATCTTCAGTAAATTTGATCGTGATTTGCTAAGCTTTTATTACTGTAATGGGGTTAATTAAATAAGCTTAAAGTTAAATTCAATCGGGCAGACTGAAACGTTCGCCCTTACTAAATCAAAAGCGACCGTGGGCGAGGAATTTAATGTCAGTGGTTTTAATTGGGATACTGGTAAAGAAAATTACAAATTCTTGAGCAACTTCTTTACTATCGCAAATGAGAGCACGTGTCGTCTCCGGTGTATAATCAGAATTATGCTTTTTGTTCCTGTTCGTTTCATTAATGATAATTTTCCAAACAGTCTTTATTTTATTGTCTGCTGATTTGACCTGGTTGCTAATGTGTAAGGTTACAAGTGTTCTTAAAAATTTTAGAGTAAGTAGCAACATACTTATTAAAAGTTTCCGTGTTATTATAAGGCTTAAGGCCATTAAGCTCAAAACGTCTTTTCCTACTTTTCCTAAGTCCTTTAGTTACCCAGTCAAAAAATAAAAACTTAGGGCTGATACTTTTCGGAAATGATAACCTCGATATATTTTGCCGTTTATAAATAGGAAGAAGCCCAGTGAAAATTTAAATGCACTAGTTTTGTATATTTTAAATGCATAGGAAGCCGATGATATAATTTATTCTTTTGCTAACTGAAACGTCATCATTACAATTTAGGCAGCGTTCCGAGTTGCGCTGTCATCGATTTGAGCGCGCTAGATAGATAGATAGATAATACGGGCTGGTGTCCGCAACTCCACGTCAATGCGCGTATTTTGCGTACGGGTGGGAAAATCGGTTATTCGATCCACCCCAGCTCCTCGAGAAAGGCCAGCAACGCCTTGGTGTTGCTGACAATCTCACGTAGGGTACCTGGGTTGCCGAAGTACTTTGCCCTGTATGTGGTGACCACCGGGCAGCTTAGAAGCACATGGGCTGCTGTCTCGTCCTCCTCCATGCAGGCCCTGCACAGCGGACTGTCCGTGACTCCTAATACAAAGAGGTGTTTATTAAATGATCCGTGACCAGTTACAGCTGCTGTGACTGTACGCAGCTGTTGCTTGGTTAGTCGGAGAACCTGTTTCGTGAAGCGGCCATCGATTGTGGGGAGTGCTTCCCTAGCCTGCCTGCACTCACGTTGGTCCACCCATAGTTTGTGATGTTGGTCCCTGGTGCGTTTCCTTACCAGAGTGCGTATGAACCCGAAGGGGAGTGGCACGATGGGTTCGGGACCCACTGGTACAGCGTTCGACCCCCTTCTGGCAAGTTCGTCGGCTGCATCGTTGCCTAGCGAGCCGCTGTGTCCTTTGATCCATTGAATGGTTATGTTATTGAGGTTGCCCACCTGGTTTAGGCGCTGGTGGCACTCGTATATTAGCCCAGAATCAACGGTGTGACTGTTCAGCGCTTGCAGAACGGCCATGCTGTCTGAGAGTATGCGGATCGAGTGTTCTTTAACTTCCCTGGCCATGATGGCTGAGGCGGCTAGAGAAATACCCATGCATTCGGCCTGGAACACTGTGTTATGGACCCCCAATGGTGTGGAGATGCGTATATTGAAGTCCTCCGAGAAGATTCCAGCACCTGTGCCACTACCTGTTTTGGATCCATCCGTGAAGATGCGCAGCTCTGCCGGGCGCAAGCCCTCGCATCGGCGATCCTCATGAAGTTGGATTTTGTATTTTTTATCAAATATAAATTGTTTGGGTACCCGGTCATTTATGGCTTTCGTAATGGGGAACTCCTTGCTGAGTCCCTCAAGCAGCGCGGTGTGTGGTAAATCTCTCTTACCCCAGAGATCTAGTGCATTTAGACGAACCGCCGCCATCGTCGCTTCCTGCTGTATGAACAGGTGGAGCGGTGGTAGTCCCAGCATGGCTTCGATAGCTGCAGTCGGAGTGGTCCTCATGCAGCCTGTGGTGGCCATGCAGGCTAGTCTTTGCAGGCGTTGTAGTTTGCTAGTAGCTGTACCCAACTCAGTACGGGGCCACCAGACCACGGCCCCGTAGGTGATCATAGGGCGTATCACTGTGGTGTACAGCCATAGTATAATTTTAGGGGATAGGCCCCACTTCTTACCTATCATTCTCCTGCACTGCCAGAAGGTTATGCAGGCCCTGTTTAGTTTGTTGTCCAAGTGACTACTCCAGTTTAACTTACTGTCCAGAATGACCCCGAGATACTTGACTTCGTTGGTCAACTGCAGTTCTGTATTGAAAAGTTTTGGTAGACGGAACGGGCCTAATGCTCGTTTCTGGGTAAACATAACCAGTTCAGTTTTAGTGGGGTTCACTGATAGGTCAAATTCCCTGCACCATCTCTCTACGATTCGTAGCGCTTGCTGAGTAAGGTTGCAGATCGTACCCGTCACCTTCCCCGATACAAGGATTGCGAGGTCATCTGCATACCCTATTGTGTAGTAACGATTGGCGTTGAGTTTGGTTATGAGATCGTTAATCACCATATTCCACAGAAGAGGGGACAGCACCCCACCCTGGGGGCAGCCTCTGGCTATCATGGCCCGCTGCTGCTCATCCTCAAGGCGAACTACTCGTTTGCTTAGCATGTTAGTAATCCAGTCCGCTAGTACCTGTTCAACGCCATGTCTATAGAGGGCGCCGCTGATGCTGGAGAAGTTTGTTTTGTCGAAGGCACCTTCGATGTCTATGAAAGTGCCCAGGCAGGTGCCTTTCTGATGAATCGCTTCCTCTATCTGGCTGACTACTAGATGAAGGGCAGATTCAGTCGACTTACCCGAGCTGTATGCGTGTTGATTACCGTGTAGCGGTATGGTTTTCAGAGCGCCGTCCCTCAGCTCCCTGTCACACAGCCTTTCCAGAGTCTTTAGTAGAAAGGAGGTGAGGCTTATGGGTCTATGGGATTTGGCGTTTGTGTAGTTGAGCGCGCTAACAGCCGTACCGAATTAGCGTGAGCGCGATAATGATGTCCCGTGAATCGTCATATATGACGTCATGACATGCGCCATCTTGCGATAACGCCGACCATGCCCTAAATTAATATCACCGTGAGCGCTGTCAAAAATAAACTAAAGCGGCATTTTGGAAATTGCGCTGCAAAATCCAAGACGTAACAGAATACCTGAAATGAGTTATAAACTCATGCGCGTTATGTTTAATTATTGTTGCATCTATGTTATTTGTAATTCTTGGCAACAATTAAGAGTGTAATTGTAGTTTTATTCATTATTTTTAACATAGCCAATAATATTGACCCACTTTTAAATATTGTGAACCACATGGGTATGTTTTAAGTGATACAATAATGCGAACTGTAAGAACTGTCTTTTCACCTGTGAAAAACAATAAATAAATGAATATGAATATGGTATTTTACTTCGGGGTAAATCTTTGCTGGGAGCATGTAAATACGCCAATATAAGTACTTCGATGTCCGTTTCATCCCTGGACGAATTGTCGTTCTCAAACTCAAAATCTGAGTTATCCGAGTCGATAGAGTAATCCAACAAAATAGAAGTGCCAATGCATTAAACATCCATTTGCAGAAGAATAATCGGTCTTTTTTGTGCAAGGTTTGAGGTTGACGTTGAGCGAACACTGTGAGCGCGTTCACGAGCGTTCCGAATTGATGACAGTTCTAAACTGTCATAATCATGGTATTATTATTTAATTAATACGGAACGCAAAATATCTATGTGATCGCTGTGAGCGCTCACGGTCTAATTCGGAATGCAGCCTTATGAGCCTTAGTTAACAGCTGAAGAGAACATCACTATAACTGTCAAAGTTGTCAAAAAGTTTTAGCCGAGAGCGAGGTTGTTTGACCCGCAAATATTATTTTTTCGAAGTTATTAGCAATAAATTAACCTTTAGAATAGATAATAACTATAATTTGATACTGCCAGTTTTTTGTAATCAAGCTGTTAGCAGATTCGTGATTTTGAGCAGGTGTTTCATGTGAGTGTTCATTCACTGTGACTTGTTATTATTTATCTGAATATTTTTAGGAACCTGTTTATCTATTTTAACAATTTTATCGTAAAATTGTTTAATTAGAGCTTATGTATTTATAGTTTTTGCTCACGAAGGATTAGTTTGTTTTAATTATTAGAATCTCATTGGAGATCTTCTAACCAAAATAACCATTTCATAACTGAATTTATAAAAAATTAGAAAGGGTAAGAACAGGCTAATAATTGGGGTATAATTGATGCAAGTCAGTAAACAAATCAAATATGTAGCTTTGGCTCTAAAAGGTGTAGGAATAATTTAAAAGTTCTTCTTAAAGTCAATAAGTACCTCATCAAAGTTTATTTATAATTCCCTAATTCTATAAACATATTTTGGCAACAATCTTATGAGTAAGCAAAAAACTAGTTAACAATGAGTAAACAAATATTCTTATCTTTGCATAATTCTATTAAGCAATATGGTGCTGGAAAGTGTATGACAGAAAGCAATGTGGTTGGATCTTATAGCAAGCAATTTGTGAATAAACCCCCTTGACCCCAACGGGATTTATTTTAAGCGCCTCCATGCAAATTGAGCTGCACCTGCTGCATCAAAACATTTAAAATAATTTTCTAAACATATTGGTAAATAACTAAGTAACGCTTGAAACGGAACTATCAAAATTGGCGGTGCAACATTGTGAAATATAGAGATATCAGTATTTGGAAATGGTGGAAGCTATAATTTTTTTTACTTATTAAAGTTATTATCAAAGTTGACATTTTGGCGTTTTATGTGGTGCAATAGCGAGCGAAGCAAGCTCGAGACTTGGGGCACCCCGACTCAGATAGCATAGGTTCGAAGGGGATGGCAGGGTCTAGTGAAACCTTTCTGAAATAGGAGCCCCACGTCGTCTACGCCTTGTTATTATTGCTTGCCTCTATCAAGGTCTTTTTTCTCAGAAATTGTTAAATAAAAATGTTAAACTTTAATATAAAAAAAAACTATGCACCTCCAGCGGGATGAGAAGGTCAGGGGCTACTTTATAACCTGCACAACCTCCTCACTCCTATTAGGGCGACTTGATTTAAAATTTTACCTGTAATTTCCTTAGGTCTAATTTTGTATCTATAATTGCTTATAAAAGATACAACCAAGAACCAGATCAGAAAGCAAACTATTTATTTTCTTTTTACCCTCATTACAAAAATGTTACACTTGACAACTAAAGAAAACAATCAACATGATTCAAACATAACATACCTTTCCCTCATAATGATTGGTAAATACAATAATAAATTCAACAGTAGATAACAAAATCAAATTAACAAAAATACAACATAGCAATCACTTAAGTCATTCATTAGGAATTCCTATAATATCTGGCCATAATTCAGGTGGCGGAATCACAATCGGCGGATCCTGTGATAATTCAGAGTCCGTATCATTGGCTGGCTGACTGTCAATGACAGATGACCCATTAGCAGATGTGTCCGGCGGTCTGGCCAGTATTTGGTCTGCGTGTCGCCTCCACCATCTCCACGGTGGCCCGACGCCACCTGTTCCCGGGGCCGTACATGCGTATGAGCACGGGTTGCAGCAGCGTAAAAGTCCGCGCAGGCGGGCGCTGTGCCGCCGCCTTCAGTTGCTGCTCGGCGCGGGTCGGCGCCGAGTCGGGGTGTAAGCTCGACACTGCAGTCCTGTATCTTCGCCCATTCAATAACTCAGCAGGTGTCTTGTTAGTAGAGCTATTGGGCACAGTCCGTAAATAGTATAAAACTTTGCAAAGTTTTTCCTGCCATTGCATGTCCAGGTTCTCTAGTTTTTTTATTTTATTCTTAAAGGTTTAAATCGTGCGTTCAATTTGCCCATTAGTCTCTGGGTGGTAGGGAGGTGAATACAAATGTTTAATTCCATTCTTTTTAAGAAAATTATTAAATTCATCCGAGGTGAACGCACGTCCATTATCGGACACCAACACGTCTGGCAGCCCTTGTGACGTGAAATTTTTTCTCATAACAGCTATCACCGTCCCACTGCTCATCGCTGGTACGATTTCAGCTTCAAACCATTTACTGTAGCTGTCTACTAGGACTAAAAACGTTTTTCCCTGAAAGGGCCCCGCAAAATCCACATGCACACGGCTCCACGGCTTCTCTGGAACAATCCAAGTCTGCGGGTCCTTTGGTGGGTTATTTCTCACTAGCTGACATTGCTGACACGCGGCCACCACACTCTCAATCTGCCGATCCATGTTGACCCACCACACGTAGCCTCTTGCATATATATGCTTTAGTCTGGACAATGCCCGCATGAGGGGCATGTAACAACTTTAACACTTTGTCCTGTAAGGACGAAGGTATTACGACTCTGTTGCTCCACAATAAACAACCTTTATTATGTGAAAGAGCCTCTCTCCGTGTCCAATAAGCTTGTAGGTTCGGGTCTGTGTTCCTTCGTGGCCATCCGTGCAAAACGTGAAACATTACTTTTGCAGTACCACATCTTTGTTGGTCTCCGCGGCTATCTTAGCAGCGTCCAGGTCCCATCCACTCGGCTGCTCCTCCAGCAGCAACACGTCGCGCAGCACATCCTCCTGCACACTCGACGTGTCCGAAGCGGTCCACCTGCTCAACGCGTCCGCGTTGCCGATTAATTTACCAGGCCTGTACTGTATACTGTAATTATAACTGGAAAGTTTCAATGACCAGCGCAACATCCTCGGTGATATCTGGTCTGGAATTGGTTTTGCGGGATTGAATAAACCGACCAACGGCTTATGATCTGTCACAATACAAAATTTACGACCCGCCAAGAATTTGTGAAACTTTGTCAATCCAAATATAATAGCCAGGGCCTCCTTGTCAATCTGCCCATATCGTCTCTCGTGCGCCTGTAGTGTCCGTGAGGCCATCATCACCGGCCGCTCTGACCCGTCCTCCATGACGTGTGCAATAATCGCTCCGAGACCGTATTCCGATGAATCACAAATGAGAAGTAGTTCTTTCTGCAAGTCATAGCCCACCAACGTTCGATCTGATGATAGTAATCGCTTCGCCTCCACAAACGCTTCCTGTTCCTTCTTACCCCAGCTCCAAGGTCTTTTTGATTCTAAAAGTCGATACAGTGGTTCCAACACAGTGCTCTTGTCGGGCAAGAATTTCTCATAAAAATTATATAAGCCCAGGAACGCACGCAAAGTCTCTCTGTTGGTTGGCCGACTTTTCCTGAATCTCTTTGAGTTTCGCAGGTGCTGGGTGAAGTCCCTCTGCATTAATCATGTGCCCTAGGAATGTGATGCTGTTCGCAGCGAACACGCATTTCTTTACGTTGAGGCGGAGTCCCATCTGTTGCAGTTTGCTCAGTACTTCTCTAAGTCTCCGGTTGTGTTCTTCAATTGTGGCTTCAGTAACAGCGATATCGTCAAATAGACACGCCACTCCGTCCATACCCGCTAACGCCGTCGACATCAGGCGCTGAAAAATCGCTGGCGCCGCGCTGACACCGAATGGCAGACGATTCACTTTCATTAGACCGATAGGAGTATTCAGCGTGAGCAGCATAGCTGTTGCGTCGTCTACCTTCAGTTGTGTGTACGCGTTTTTCAAGTCCAGCTTACTAAATATTCTGCCGCCACTAAGTCTAAACGCTTCCACAGACGTTTGGCAGCGGATAGATATCTATATCTATAGCGGTGTTCACCGTGACACGATAATCACCACACATTCGTACTGTTCCGTCTTCTTTCATCACCGGCGTCACCGGTTACCCCACTCAGAATAACGGACAGGTGTCAGTACACCCGCCTCCACCATCTCGTTCAACTGTCTAATGACTTTTTCCTTAAGAGGGTAGGGCACCGCGCGCGCCTTTAAGAAGCGGGGCGTAGCATCCGGCCGCACGTAAAGTGACACCTCAGGACCTTTGTACTCGCCGAGTCCTTCTTTAAATAGTTCAGGAAATTCTTTTTTATATTGTTCTATCTCCTCTTCAGCCCAGCACAATCCTGATACTTGAAGGCCTAGTGTATGGAACCAGTTCCTGCCCAGCAGATTTGGTCCATTCCCCGACACCACGACCAGTTCACATTGCGCTTCCTTATTACCTAGCACAACACGCACGTCTGCTAGTCCTAATACTTTCAAAGGGTCTTGAGTCCATGTCACGAGCTTTAGATTGGTAGCTCGTAAGGGTGGGGGCTTCAACCACAGCATCTTGTATGTCTCTTCCGACATAATGGTACGCGATGCACCCGAGTCCACTTCCATCGATACATGAACGCCGTCTATCATAACGTCTGTGGTAATAGGTGGTGAGTAATTATCCACGCAGACGTATACGCCCATCATCTTCTCAGCTGAAGTGTCCACACTCGTGTTGGTTTCCCTCGTGTCGTCGACCTGGTGTACACGACCTGGCTTCTTGGCGCAGGCAGTCGCAATGTGCCCAAACTTTTTGCAGTGGAAGCACTTGGCCTTAACAAACGGGCAGCGCTCGCCCGCCCTGTGTGCGCGTGCACACCGTCGACACTCGTTCGAGTAACATTACCAATGTCCATAGGTTCAGTCTCCGTGACACTGGACGGAGTTTGCTTAGACTCACTAGCCACACACGCAGGGTACAAATCAGGGAACGTCACTTGATAGTCCAGACACATCTGTAACGCGACCTCGTATGTCAAGTCTTTCTTTTTCAATAAGTCGCGTCGCAAGCGATCGTCCCGTAGGTACCCCCAGCACTAGTCGGTCTCTCAACTGGCGTTTCAAGTCCATGAAATTGCATTGAATTTGAATTTGCACCAAGTAGACTTATAGGCGCCACAAAGTTTTGCACGCTTTCACCTTGCACTTGTTGACGTTTGTAAAATTTTCCCGCTTGTAAAATTTCGTTAATCTCAGGTTCATAAAACTTATCCAAAACACTAAAAATGTCCACTAAAGGTACTTCCGTAGGACGTTTTGGAACTAATAGTGATGCAATTAACGCGAAAGTGTCTTTGCCTTTCTGAGAAAGAAACAGCGATCGTCCCTTGTCGAGATTAAGTTTGTCATAACCCGCCGCATCAAGCGCGCACAGTAATTGTTCTTTATAATCACGCCACTTATCAGTCTTTGGGTTAAATTGTCCGGGAAACACTATATTCGTTACATTTGCCTACATTTTCACCGAAATTCTACTTATTTTCCGCAGTCGCCAATAAAAGATACAACCAAGTCGAGATCAGAAAGCAAACTATTTATTTTGTTTTTACCCTCATTACAAAAATGTTACACTTGACAACTAAAGAAAACAATCAACGTGATTCAAACATAACAGCATTATAAAAATTAAATCATTTATAAATAAATTACTGCATTTTTACTAAAATAATATAAGGACTTGGTTTTAATTAAAAACCAATAAGGAAGTAGTCTAAATGCCTTCCATTTATTGCATTTTAAGCATTAAACCTTAATCACCAATAAGATAGGAGCAGTGGGATGATGCAGGCTGACAGAAACCAGTAAATAATTTAACCTAGTTCTATCTAGTTAGTAAAATTTTTGAAAAACTTATTTTAAATCAAATGCAAAGATTTTTTAATGTACTTAGTACATAAATTACTGCATAACAAACAGTTCGGTTTTCAACTAATGATGCCGGAGTTGACATTTTAGGGCATGTATATTATAATGCATGGGAGGACAAATGCGATGCGTTGGATTTTCTTTTGCGATTTGTCCAAGGCATTCAATTGTGTTTTTCATGAACCATTAATCAGGAAACTGCACCACTACGGAATACGGAATGCCTCTGTGGATCTTCTTTCTTACTTAAGTGATAGGATTCTGAGAGTTGATGTTAACGGGAAAAGATCTCCCGGATCGGTAGTAAGAATGGGGGTCCCTCAAGGCTCAATTCTAGGTCCATTTTTATTTCTTATTTATATAAATGACCTGCCTTACCTCATAAAGGAGAAACATGATATAGTGCTGTTTGCAGACGACACTTCACTTTAATTTAAACTCGAACGTCAGCAGCTGATTTCTGACAATGTAAATAGTGCCCTCGCAAAAGTAGGTAACTGGTTTAATGTTAATAACCTTCTTCTCTGATTTGGAGACAGCCCGTTTAGTATACTTTAGTTATTTTCATAGTGTAATGTCGTACGGTATTCTGTTGTGAGGAAATGCCGCCGATATTCAAACAATTTTAGTTTTACAAAAAATGGCAATTCATTGAATTTATAAATTAAGATCCCGACACTCCCTCAGAGACAAATTTAAAGGGATTAATATAATGACTGCCTTCTCAGTATATTTATGAAAATATTTTGTATGCACATAATAATATTAATCTGTTTAAAAAATACAGTGAGATCCATAATATAAATACTAGGAAAACACACAAATTTGTGGTTCCTGCTACCAGGCTCAAGAAAATAGGTGGCTCGTTTAGATGCCAATGTATACCTTATTATATTAAACTTCCTAGCCACATTCAAGAACTAAGTCTTAATAAATTCAAATCTTTTCTAAAGAGGAAACTATGCCAGAATGCCTAATAAACTGTCAAAGACTACATTTTGGACAAGAAGGCTTGGGATTGAGCTGCTTAAATCTTAAATAAAGCAGGCAATGTTAATTTATTTTTATTTTACCAACTATTTTACTTTTAATCTTTGCTATAAGTATCTATACTTATTTACATAAACAATGACATTAATATTTACTGTATAAAGTATTATATTATTTTTAATTATTGTGAATGTGAGGACTATTTGTGTGTTATTGTTCTAGTTTTAATCATGTTCTGACAGTTTAAGTAGTTTGTGCGGCCTACCTAAATGTCCTTTCTTTGGTATTGTTCGTCGAATAGTTGAGCTCCTTAAGTGCTGAGTTGAGCTGCACGGTTACTGACAATTGCGTGCACTGACTAGACAGGCCCACTCAATCTGTGTGGTTCTTTCCTCAAAAGACCATTTCAGACACTGATCTACATAGCCTTCTACTTCTTCTCAGAGTAGTCAGATAGGAAACGCCGACCTCATCTAGTTTTTAAAATACGGTTGACGTGTAAAAGTGTTTGTACAAACCTACTTACAGAAATAAAGTAATTTATCATTTATCTTTCCAGAAAATCCCCATCAATTTATAACTTGTTAAAATCTGGTGGTTTTTGAGACAACCTGATACAATTCCTGTTGCTCCCAGATCATTTACTATGCAATGTCAAGTAGGTCTGATGTTACTATAATCCCATAAACACAGTTTATGTGGTTCAATAAATAAATAAAATAGTAGTATTTCTACATTTTATATGTAGGTGTATATGGGCACGCCACAATTGCGGCGGTAAGTCCCCTCTTTGAGGAGTGGCTAGAGAGGCGCCACGGCGTCCGCACCTTCCGCCTGAGGCAGGTCCTCACCGGGCACGGTTGTTTAGGGAGGTTCCTGTTCCAGACAAGGCGGGAGGAAACGCCCGGGTGTCACCATTGCGTGAATCGCCCGGAGGACACGGTGGCGGATAAGGTGGAGGTATGCCCAGCTTGGGCGGAGCACCGCCGTGTCCTCGTGGAGGCGATATGCGGTGGCGATCTTTCGCGTCCAGCCCTGGTACTTACAGAGCGAGAGGGCATGGGAAGCCGTCACCTCCTTGACTCCTTCTGCGAAGCAGTAATGCTCGCGAAGGAGGATCGCGCGAGGGAGAGGTGAAATTCGCGCCGTCACGCCCCTAGCCGCCGCAGGAGACGCTCTAGGCGTCGGGAATCACAAGCCGATTCCCGGCCGCCGTAGGCGCGGACTTGCGGACGGCGAGCAATGGGCAGCTCGCCGTCCGATAAGGACCAGGCCCGGGACGACGGCGCGTTGTGTTCCATGCGCGCCTCAAAGAGATGTCAGCATCAATGACGGGGTCCGCTAGGGCCGATGCCTGCCAAGGTTGCGGGAAAGTTCGAGAGGGTTACCGTGGCCCCTGGCACAGGCAACTGTAGGAACACGGGTGGGTTTTAGTCAGTAAGAGTCCGACACGCCCTCCCGCTCCGCCCAGAGCGGGAAACTTATTTAATGATTTCCCACACAAAAAAAGGTGTAGGTATACATATAATTAGTGTAACTTTGGTGAATGCGATGCCGTAAATCTATTGAGTTCATAGAACTTATTTAATATTCGCCTTGTCAAGTAATAGATGTCTTGTGCTAGGGAGTTTGCTGTGCCACATCTTAACATCTAAAACACTATAAAGTCGTGAAGGGTGAAGAGACTGTCCTATGTAATTTTGAAAATCAGCCTAATTTGAATACTTAAATGATTTTTGATTATGTTTTGAATAATTGCACTGTAAAACAACAAAAAAACATTACAAAGCTACATATCACTTATAAATGAATTGCTGCCACAATGAAAACTGTCGCGCTGCTGTTATCAGTTTGTGTTATTTATTTCATTGTAATACAAATCTGCAGACTACAGAGCAATTAAATTGTTAATGAATCTATTATTACACTGATAACAATTGTGTAATGTGGTGTTTTATCTAATTCTACCATTCACTATTCAATGTGGTTACTATTATTGAGTTACTTTTTAAACATAAGTGGCTTGGCTATCTGTATCGTAATTGATGAAGGGAAATATTTAACTGATACTTTAAAAACTTTTTGGATTCTGATGTAGGACACTTTTTAAAATAAATGAGCCTCTTTTAAACTTTCTGGACCTTTCTCACAGTTGGTTGCAGTTCCTTCGCTATTTAATCTTTTGAGGAACCCAAAATTGGAGTTATTAGAGGTTCACTAAAAGAGGCACAATCATAATATCGAACCTGAAAGAATTCTCATTTTGCTTTCTTAAAAATATTATTGAACACTACATAATATTATTCAGTTTTTTTTTAGGAAAGCAAAATGGGCATTATTTGATGTTTGATTACATGCCAATCATAAATAGTTCCAAACTACTAGCAAGTAATAATAAACTGCCTAAGATTTAGAAACTTTTACACTAAGATGACTGCATCCCAAAGTATTTGTTTGTATTAAAAATAAACAACAATCTGGCTGATATGATGATAAGTTTAGTATTGGACAATGGGCCCTGTTGCATGATGTATGACTGTTCTGTGTAAATAACTACATCGCTTATTGTGTCAGTGTAGCGCAATCAATAAATCACTGCTTCTCAGTGAGTTGTTTTCAAATTTATGTAGGAATCACGTACCTTCAGCAATTTATAGGTAGGTACATATAGCTTGTTAGAGAAGCAGGAAAAATCTATTGTGACCTTGGGTTGCACCAATGAATTATGCTCATCACTGAACTATCATCAATTGACCCCTTGTTAACTAGCAACCCATGATACAAGTGTACATATAATAGGTATTTAAAAGCCCGTAAGTGTAGTAGGTACCTCTATGGTGCTTTAAATTCTTAAGAAGTAAGATTCTTAATTCTAAATTTTCATATCCAGTAGGTAGAGTTTACTTAAAGAGCACAATATTGGGTTAAAATTACTCATGTTTAATATCTGTAGCGTCCCTACGTATCAAAAACAATGAAAACGGTGTCACTGTATACGAAAGCAAACAGAACTATTACAAAACCGTAAAACTAGAGCCGCTATCTCAAGTCAGTCAGTCAGTGAACTATCAACACACCGGCACCGTATCAAACAGAAGCTGTTCTACCAAACCTATTAGCCCTGATTAGATTGGGACCATTTGCTTAACATAATAGTTGTACGTCGTTGAAGTACAAGTGAATCTCGCGACAGATAAAGTTATACCGTACCACACTAGCTGTTATCAATTCTTCTCGTCTCCAGTAAATAGTGACCGCACTGATAAGGGTTCTGTAGTCAGTCGTCAGTCAATACTCGACGGCCACTATGTACTTACGTATCGTACGCGAATGTGGACAAACAGTGTTGGAACTTCAGTGTTGATTCTTGGATTTACAGTGAAAGGATAACACATGACTAATTTGTGTCCGGACGGGCAATAATTGAGTTGAAGTGTTAAAAAGGTAAGGTAGCTTAGGTACTATTAGGTAGGTAATGGAAAAATGTAACACATAAAGCCATGGGCACTTACACACTTTGAATCATTAGTCAACCAAGTTTCAGAAGTTATAAAACTGAAACGTAAATTAGAACGATATGTTCAGTAATAATATTACCTGGTATCAGTCCTAATTTCAAAGCTGGCTGGAGATTACCCCCATACCTATACCTACTACTACACAGACACTGCTAACTTAAACTAAGGGTGATGTGATGAAAATTTCAGTAAAATGTCATAATTCAACAACCCTATAAAACAGCCCATTATAGCTACGGCTGTCATTATCTTCAACAATCAAAGCAGCACCCTGTATTCCTAATTTCGGGCGCTAGGTTTTTCCCGCCTAAAAGATCGGTTGAAGAAGTATTTATATACTTTATATTTGTATTCGTAATGCGCGTAATTCGATCGTACGACCCTACCCGAGGCTAATGTTTATGTACTTACATAATATGTATGGCTTCGCTCAATCGTTATTGACTGAAAGAGTACCTTATTGATCCTTATCACCGTGTCATAGGTCGGCAAACAGCGCGAATGGCGGCGGAGGAGGACATCGACACTCTCAAAATATACTGGGATCATTTCTTCAAAGCGGAGACTGGCACTTATGAGGTAAGACCTTCATGATCAGTTAAAGAGAAGTAATTAGCTACTCCACGTAGGTACGCCTTAGCCTTACACAGTTGCTTTACCTCGGGAGACATGGTAAGTACCTTGGTTAGCCCATAAACGGATGACCATCATTAGCTATTGCTAGACAAGCGCCAGCCGGCATTTGTCTGCGATAGATTGTTTGTGGAAATGCCACTCAAGAGCTTGCTCTTTCCAACGGTCATTGAACCTATACCGCTGAGGCTAATCAATGGCTTTGGTAACATATATCGCGACGGCACACTTGGTAGGACAGGGGATCGCAAACTTTTGTCTTCGAACAGCTTTTTAATTTTTTCTCGTATCAACACTATTCAGGATAGACCGCTAAATATCATACAGTGAGATAGATAACAGCAGGTCTGTCTTGGTTACGCTGAGGGCAATTTTGATGGCCCCAAAACCCCAAAAACAAGGGACTAATAATTATGATGCTTATCTCTTACAAAGACATGGGTATGTACTTTGTAAAGTATTATATTATTTGAATTATTGTAAATGTGGGGACTATGTGGGTCATTGCTTATGTCCTTTCTTTGGTATTGTTCGTCGAATCGTTGAGCTCCTTAATTAAGCTCCGAGTTGAGCTGCACGATTATGACACATGCGTGCACTGGCAGGTGGCTGGTGACAGGTCCACTCAATCAGTGTGGTTCTTTCCTCAAAAGACCATTTTAGATACCGATCTACATAGTCATCACATGGTCTGACCAAGATTATGTCTGGACTTTAAAAAGACTGTGACCTCTGAGTTTGTTTCGGCCTTTCTTCTCAGAGTAGTCCGATAGGAAACGCCGACCTCATCTAGCTTTTAAAATATGATTGACGTGTAAAAGTGTTTGAACAAACATACTTACAAAAATAAAATCATTCACCATTTATCTTCATAGCTTTATTCCTCCCGATGACAAATAAACTAAATAACTTTAAAACCTATATCAATGTAGGTATATTGATACAGTTATATCGATCAATTCGCTAATAGGTAGGTACATAATTACCAAGTATATGTAATTGTAGCGAATAGTTCGTAGACCACGAAATACGAAAGCGGCCGAGCTATTATCCAATTGAGTCGTGGTCACGCTCAACTAGCAACACTCAAATGATCTATTTTTGCACACAACATCAGGCTATTCTCCTTTGCGGGTCGGCAATTTTTTTTTCTATTATTTTGTGGTTTGGGATCATTGAGGGTTAGCTACCTACCAACTTCTTTGGTTTGCGATAATTCTACAATCAAATTTGGCGTTATGAATACAGGGTGCAGGGACTCGACGCGCAACCTGTTACCATGGATTAAGGGCATTATTCTGAAGCCCCCTGGGTTGAAACTTTCGTCGATAATATAAAAAAAAAATTGTTCCATTTATGTACATTTTGACCGCGTAGGTAGGTGTTGCATTTTTCTATGAAACAAGCGATTTTTTTTTGTTGATAACCGACGAACTATATCGATGCTAGGGGGTCAAGAATCATGTACTGGAGTCATGGTTACAGTTTGCGCGTCGATGTCCCTGTCGCTCTGTAGATCTATAACCAATATATTTTCAGAAAGTAGGTACTCCTTAAGACCTTTCCGTGTGACGTCACAATGATACCCATTTGTCAAATTGTGATAAGTAAATTTGAAGTAATGAGGGAACTGTTGAACATAGGTACATAAGTACATACCTACCTACATACCGGTCAAAATCATAACCCGCCTTTTTGCTTCGCCGTAGTCGGGTAAAAAGCACGTATAACGTACTTAGTCGCACCCAGGGCAATAATGGTCGTACGTCAGCACGTGGAACGATTTTATACACAGACTACAATAATATAAGTAATCCTATACTATATTGTAGTACTTATGTGTATAATAAACCAAATTGCATAAAACTACATTATAGAAGCGAAAATCATATCCTTATACCGTTCATAATAAAGAATATTTTTGCAGAAATCGACATGGCTGGATCTGTTCCTGGCCGAATTCCTGATCCGCGTCAACGACGGCGCCAACCCTAAGGAGTTGATCAAGTTCTGGTAAGGAACTGATAACACTTTGTTCGGTCAATGAAAACCACGTCATAATTGCGTCTGGCGGAAGTGCCACTGGGCAGACCCCAGTGTTTGGGAGTTAATTCCCACGATACGAGTTTGTTAATCTTGATATCTTTAAGGTATTCATAATATTTATCCAATTGATAGTATTAATATGGTTTGCTGTTATTCAAAATAAAACTCGAATCGCACCACGCGGTGGTAAACCGCGGCGACCGCTTCTCGATTTAGATTTAGCACACGTTTGTAATTTTGTATTGCATGTAATTCATTCAATATCGTTATTTATTAAACAAATAAAAGCACACTGCGCCGCGTTGCGTAGAGCTCTATAAGTTTACTTCTGAAAGGCACAAGGTGATCAGTGATCAGATGCAAAAGAAACCAGAGGGTCTAGAGATATTGACCTTCGATCCGCTATAACGGTGGTAGAAAAGTCAAAAATGTATTGGGTTGACATGCTGTGCTACCGAAAATCTTAGGTCAATTATTCTCCTTAGGTCCTGTTGAAAGTCGTTGCAGGATAACAAAACGCTTTGAAAGCAATTGCCAATTGTCAATTGATCCCTCAGGTTTGGCTATCTTTTTTCTTGTTCATCGTCTCCATTTCGTTATTATATCTTGGTTATTTGTTCCACGATAGTCCAGTGAGTGGCGTGGTGACGCTGGTGGGTTGCGAGCTGCTGTGCGGCATCCACCGCGTGACGTCTTCCATCAACACGCACTACTCCGTCCCGCTGCCGTGCCTCGACACGCATGCGCCGCTCCCTGATGATGCACTGCCAAATATTGAGCCACACAATGATGCCCGGTGTAAGTATATTACAGATTACAGTGCCATAGAATTCAAAGAAGGATAAAGTGCCTAGACACCGCCTTAGGCAAAAGTTTGAGTGCCACAAAATGCTCACAATACCACTCACTCTTGGCGTTGTGGCTCCATAACCAAAGGCTAGGACAGGTTTAAGGTTGTTGTAGCAACGCCGTAGGTACTGTGTTGCTGCAACATGTAACACTCAAACCGTTTGGAACGTTGCCAGCTACAAGTATCCCGCAACGCAAAAACTAGTTGCTGAATCAATATTGAGAAGTTTTTTTTCGATGATTTGTTTTCTTTATTTTTTTCTTTTACTTTCTGGGATTTATGAGTAGGTGGTGTCAGCTCTACTACAACGTTGGGTACAGTTTACTCTAACTTCAAACACTACAATGAGACTCACTGGTATTATTCGAACCATGCCTTCTCTTCTACTAACAACGCCTCTCTCTACTATCTGCAGCCGCAGAACAAAAGCCCGAAGAGCAAAAAGTGGGTCCCACGAGCCTATTCACGCGCATCAACACGCAGTCTTCGGAACAGATCCTCAGGAAGTACCTGCTGGGCGGCGTGGCCTGGAGGTGTCTCGTGCTGCTTAAAGATCTAGGAGTTGAGGTGAGGAACCGTTATTAAGAACTAACGACCCGTCCCGTCTTGCCACGGTTTTTACGACTTAATAAATATCGAGATTTCTTTATTATTTATTTATTTATTAAAACTTTATGCACAAGTAAAAACTGTACAAAGGCGGACTTAATGCCTTGGGCATTTTCTACCAGTCTACCTTAGGGTGATGCAGAGACAAAACTTAGTAGGTGCAAAAACAACTTAGAAAATATGTATAACTAAAAAATAATAATAATAAGAATAAATACATATATACATACATACAACAAAAAAAAAAAAATTAAAAACATTATGAGAGTTAACAAGAAAACCAACAACAACTTAATTCTGAGACGAATCTGCCAACTTCTTGCGTATGTGTTCTCGAACTTCCACTTTAAATGTGAACTGATTGGTTACCGTCCTGATATTCTGAGGGAGCGCATTCCAAAGGAAAACCGCCTGGACAAAGAAAGAAGACTTTATAAAACCAGAGCGATGAGAAGGACAACGAAGAAGACGACGACGAACATTAAACATACGACGCACATAAACTCACGCCTTATTCCCATGGGGGCCACGGAGGTAGGCATGAACTACTGAACACCGCCTGCTACGATCCCTACATACTCCTTTTGCATCTTTATTTATTAAATTTAAGGTAAATATGAATATATTATATACGTAAACTTTCCGGAATCAATTCTCTAAATCATGGTGAAAACCGCATCAAAATCTGTTGCCAAGTTTACAGAAACAACGCGGTCACACAGACAGACACGATCCGAGACGCGACTTTAATTCATAAGTTGTGTAGTTGAGCTCGTTATCTACTCAGCCATCCATTGCCATAGGATCATATGGAATCCCTATTACGCAAAATATATTGAGTCGATTGAAACTGTTCAGCGTAAATTCCTAAGAGCTCTGCATTACAGATGCTGTCACAGCCACGGTTCGCATGTTATGTTGCTTAACAATTACAAACTGTTAACCCTAGAATCCAGAAGACTGCTTCTCGGAGCAATGTTCCTACATGGTATTGTGCATAACAAATATGATTGTTCAGACTTAATAAATAAACTATGTTACATCGTTCCGAGGACAGTAGTGCGCAGACAAGCGCGTCCATACCGCTTACTATCTATAAATACCAAGCACGTCTGTAACTCCAATGCTGGCTTGCGCGCTCCTCTGCGTCAACTTGTGGATTTCTACAACACTCGATTTGAAAACATTGATATTTTTAGTCTAACAGCACATCAATTTAGGAAATCTGTAGTCGATTCTATCTTAGCTTATGAATGATTAAGTGCTGTATTTTATTTTATTATTATTTTTTCCTTTTTCTTTTCTATTCCATAAATTTCGTTTTAGGAAGCAATCAATTAATTCAAAAATTTTATCTTTCTGTCCATTCATTCATGTAGTCTGTTTTTATTTTTATCTCACGTAGCATTAACAATCAACAAATTAGTAATAAGTGGATAATGTTGCTAGTAGTATAATAAGTATTTTGTATAATTAGTAAGATACTATGTATAACATTTAATTGTACTCCTGTTTTTTATCCCGAAATAAAATAAAATAAAATAAAATAAAATCCATGTACACACAGAAGGGTTTCGGCGAAGTCAGACCTCCCTGTCTGACCCCTCACTCCAGCCCGTACGGGTCGGATAGCGAGCCTGCCTATTTCACCATATTAGACTGATGGACGTAAAAATACCTTAACAACTCAATCATCTCACCCGGAAGTGTTGTATACACTACAGCTTCTTCCATAAAATACCATAGGACACCAGATCGAAGGCCTTACCTTACCTTTGAACTGGGCCGCACCGGCAACAAATATATTATTAGATCCATAATGTTATCTAAGTGTAAAGGTGCCCAGAAACTCTTGAATTTCCTAACATACGAGTATGTAGATCTTTCTGTCATGCATGAATCTGATTTATAGCCCTTCCCGCCTTCCGGCCTTAATAATAATGTTGTGTGGATACTTGCCATTTCATAACTATGTGTACAGCGACTAAGTTATTAATGTCTATTTGTAGATTGATTAAGAAATGCAGCCACGAGCTCGTAATCCGATTGTAAAAGTATCGATCGTCTTGATCAAAAGTAAATAGAGCTTACCTAATCATGATCTATTGCTCATGCGGAATTGTCTATACCCGGTATCTATGTTTAACATTGTGATTGCTAACAAGTTGTATCTATCTTTTATGGCATTCATTGAAAATACCTGAAAAATACCATGTGAGGACGACCATTCTACAATGAATGAAAACACCGGCAATACTAGTGCGTTAGGAGTATTATAAATTCGAAATAGTAGTGAGGAACCTACCATGGGGTTTGCCAATCAGCCTAGCTATAGTGACTAATTGGATACTGTGTATTTGATTAAATTTTCGTTTATAGACTGGAAACGGCGTTAAATTCAAATTCATTTATTTGCCAGAAAGTAGGTTTACAATGTATGATCTTAGAACTATAATGGCGCCTTTACATTCTACCATTGCATAAGGTGTGCAAATGTTTAATTTTATAAAACAAAATACAGCAACTACAAAGAAGTGCTCATGCATTAGGATTTTTAAGGAACAAATTAATTAATTGATGTCAAAGTTATACCTATGTCAGTTCAAGAGATAAACTTTAATACGAGGATAATGTCAGATTAAGGAATGAATAAATAATTGTAATTTGTAATTGATAATGTCATATTAGTATTAGTAGATATAAGAAGTCAAATGTAGTGGCATATTGACGACAGCCCACCCAGTATAAGGTCCCGGCCATTCTTTAACAGAGCACTGTAGTCATGCATAACGAGATCAAGTTGGGATAGGTCTTTGTAAGATAGTAGTGTAGCTACAGTAGTAGTTGCATCGCGGATCGTGTGACGTCGAGGACAGATATCGGCAGGTCGGCACCCTCGACGGAGACATAATGTTATCAGGGCGCGGTGCGATCGACATCGCTACTTATGTAGTACGAGTGTCTGCAAGATATTCAAGCCTTTATGATAGTCAGTACAAATATTGAGCTACTAATTCGAATCTTCGTTTCACGAATCAGCGCTGTCAGCATGGTGGTAGAGGGTTGCTAGCCCATGCCGCTGACGTACATTTCAATAGGATTTTTTTAAGAAGACTCAAATGCAATGACACACTTTCTACGCAACTGGCTAATTAATCCACTCTCTGATTTTTAAGCATAACTTTTAGTTAAAAGTTCTAAGTAAAACTTAACACTTTAATATTTTCTTAAAAGCTTGAGGCGTAAACGTCCTTGTTACACTTTAAGATAAGCCTCAAGCAATTAAGAAAATATGAAATTCTATGTTTACGTAAGTTTTATTTAGTCCCTTTTGGTTCATTAAAAGCTTGTTTAAAAAAAAGGTTTTTTCTTAAATTTAGTTTTGTACATTTTAGCATTAGGTATCCACTGAAAGCGCAATCGTAAGTCTCAAGCATACTGTCCAGTACCATACTGACCGTAGGACGCCGGTATATGCCTGTTTCCTTGACCTCTTCAAGGCTTTTGATCTCGTGTCATATGATGTGCTTTGGAGAAAGTTAGGGGATGGGGGTGTACCGGTGGCTGTGCTCAACATTTTGAAATATTGGTATGGAAACCAAACCAATTTTGTGAGGTGGGCTAATACACTCTCGGAAGCATACAGGTTGGAGAGCGGGGTGAGACAGGGAGGACTAACCTCTCCCAAGCTCTTCAACGTGTATGTTAATGACCTCATCGTCGAGCTCAGTAGCAAGCGCGTCGGTTGCTCGATAGACGGCGTGTGCATTAACAATATAAGCTACGCGGACGATAATGGTGTTGCTGAGCCCGACGGCGGGTGGTCTCGGAGAGTTGTTAAAAGTGTGTGAGGCCTATGCTGATGAACATGGCCTTTCATATAATGTACTGAAGAGTGAGTACATGGTCTTTAAGGCCACCGGTGAACGTCCTGATCATTGTCACAATGTTACCCTAAATGGCTCGAGCGTAAGTCGTGTCGTGAAGTTTAAGTATCTGGGACATTTCCTTACCGACGGCCTTCAGGACGATGTAGACATTGAGAGGGAGCGAACGGCTCTAGCGGTCAGAGGTAATATGCTGGCTCGCAGATTCTCCCGTTGCTCTGAACAAGTGAAGGTTACGCTTTTTAAGGCATCTTGTCAGAGCTTTTACACTGGAAGTCTGTGGGTCTGTCACACCAAAAGATCGCTGGATGCCCTTCGCATCCAGTATAATAATATCAGGATGATGTTGGGGCTGCCACGTTTCTGTAGTTCATCGGGGATGTTCGCGCTGTTTCGCACTGATGGCTTTCATGCCATCATTCGCAAAAAGACGGTATCCCTGATCTGCAGAATGCGTAGCAGCCGCAACGTAATCTTAAAGACTGTAGCCGATACGATGTCATCTCCGTTGTGGAAGTCCCTTATTAAATCAGTAATTTAACTATTATTTAAATTTAAATTTACCTATGGATCTTTGATATCTGAATTAAAAATATTTTATTATTTTTATTTATTTATTAGAATTTGTTTAAATATCTGTTCTATCGCCTTCACTTGAAATGTACTTGTAAACACAAATCCGACGAACCCAAACACGCCTTCACACAAGTCATGGTGTGAAGCCAACCGAGTTGCGCTATCCAAGTCACGCCATACTTTAGAACGGGCTATCATAATTGAATGCTTATACAAAATTTCGTGCCGGTACTGTTGACCGCTGAGGAGATCTCTCGAATGGAGCCAATCCTGGGTCAGCAGACAGGTCATGGTGTATGAATGCGTATATAAAACTTAGTGTCTGTGCTGTTCCCCGCTTAGAAGTTCCCTCGTCTGGAGCAAATCCTGGGTGCTGCACCCAGGGCATAGTGGACTTTAGAACAGACTATCATAATTAACTGAGTACATAAAATTTCGTGTCTGTACCGTTGACCGTTGAGGAGTTCCTTCGTCTGGAGCCAATCTTGGGTAGAATCAGGCCATGCATCACAAAAATGCATTGTCTTTGAAACTGATCCAACATATAAAATGTCGACTCCGTAGGATAAGAAGAAGAGGTTTTAATTCGGCTTGCAAGATTTGACCCATACATATTAACGAACTAACAAGTTAGTAGAAATAAAACAATAGAATAGGGAAAATATGCGTCATTTCAGCACAAACCGGTCAACGCTCAGCATAAAGGCGCTTCTCCACAGCAGCCCACTGCCCACAGCTAAGGCATACCGCCGTTTGCCCGAATTTTATTTGCCCTAATATCATTTGCCATAATAGTCAGCCATAATATTATATGACGTAATATTTATTTGCCCTACTCTTATTTGCTATATTAGTCACGTGCTGAAGTCACTTATCATAACATCATTTGTCATAATCATTGTAAGCCCTAATTATCACGTGCCCTAATTATCACATGCCATAATTATCATAATTATGCCATAACATCATTTGCCATCGACATTGGGTGTGTAACGGTTGTTATATTAGGAGAAACTGGATGCAATCGGGACTTTAAGGCACCCCGACTCGGATAGGTTAGGTT
Organism: Brachylomia viminalis; assembly: GCA_937001585.2. Classification (NCBI taxonomy): domain Eukaryota; kingdom Metazoa; phylum Arthropoda; class Insecta; order Lepidoptera; family Noctuidae; genus Brachylomia; species Brachylomia viminalis. The sequence goes on along the minus strand of OW443302.2, from coordinate 1,178,009 downwards.
AGAAGGGAATGGCGGGGTCGTTTGAGCGAGCGAAGCGAGCGAATAGACCCCGCCATCCCCTTCGTGGTTATTTTTTATAAACCACCCAGAAGTAGGAGCGCCGCGTAGCGGGGCTTTGTCGACCAAGCCCACCCTCGACCATGCATAGAATATTTTAAGGTTTTGGTTAGGTGCCTTAAAAGAGAAGAATAAATAAATGTATTCTTATTCTTATTATACCAAACATTACACACCCATCGACATCGACAGCCAGAAAGCTAATAAGTAGGTAAGTATTAGAATTAAAAACAAGTTTAATAATAATCATACTATATAATTATATGAGCAAATGCCTAGCTTGGAAAAAGATTCGAACACAATGTATTATGGCGCTTAAATATCATGTGTAATGATTATTATGGCGTTTAAATATTTGTCTAATAATTATTATGGCATTTAAATATTATGTCTAATAATCATTATGGTGTTTAAATATTATGTCTAATCATTATTATGGCAATTAAAAATATGAAAAACAATACGTATGGTACTCGTATCTTATGGTATCTAAGTTCCGGGCAATTAAATGTCATAATGTCTTTTAGGGCAAACAAAACATTCGGGCAAATGAAATTCGGGAATATGATGATTATGGTATATAATCTTCGGGTAAACAATAGACAACCCACAGCTAAGCCACGCACGTAGGATCTTCCATTGCGAGTACTGCGACCCACGGACACGCTGCGCACGAATGCGTCTCTGGCATAGAAATGAACCGCGCTGCTAATATGGCGAACCTCTCCGTGCATATCCTGCGTAGCAGAGCCATTTCACAATCAATGCACAAGAACTGTATCACAGTTTAATAAACAGCGCAGCGTAGTGACATAACACGGCATTCTTTGCATGGCGACACGATTCGACGGAGAAAAACAAACACATGGAGTTGCTAAAATGATAATATATGAAAATATTTGTTTTTACACCCGTATCAAAAAAATACATACAAATAATAGTCTAAACTAATACTATGAAGAGAAAAGATCCGATTTTTTGTATGTTTGTTTGTTACACTTTCACGCTAAAACGGCGGAATGGATTTGGATAAAATTTGGCACATGGGTAGCCCTTACCTGGATAAGGACATAAAATACTTTTTATCCCGATATTCCCCGGGATCGAGACCTATGCGTGTGAAACCGCGGGGTGCAGCTAGTCACAAATATTATTATTCATAACATCACCGGGCAAACTTCCGAACTCAACAAAACTTCGATCTTAACAAAAAAATATAACGCGGAATCGAACCCAGGATCTCACAATCACAGCAACTGCCAGCACCACTAACCAAAGCTATTCTGATAAAAAAAACGAATTACCGCTGAATACCTTTACCCTAAATAATAACTCAATTGATAATGTGATATTACAGTGCGTTGGGCGCGTTATCAATATCAATTAGTAACGTTTACGACTTATTGAAACTGTTTGACTAACATGCATGTCAGCCAGTCAGAGATAGAACGTGTTTTCATGCACGTATGCCTCAATGCCAGTTACCCCCCCCCCCCGCCCTCCTCCCTTTTTTAGAGTATACAGGGTTACTTGTCATTCGACGTACCGTATATCCGTCAGGAACTGATAGGGGGCCAAAATGCAACAAATTGACCTTCCTATATGTATGACCGAAATTCAATAGTTTTCGAGATATTTGAATTTTTAGAGTTTTTTAATATTTACTAAAAATTTTAAATTTCATTCCAAATAAAAAAATATATATCGAATGGGTACCATTACAAAATGATATTTTAGCTGGCACTTCAATTAAGCTGTGAACATAATTTATACTATTTAGGTCAACAAAATAATTAAAATGATGAGGTATTCAAGAATAAATAATATAATAATAATCTCCTACCAATAAATCCATTATACGCTTAAAAAAAAATGAGTTTTGACCATACATAAGAGGGGTTCAAATAGTTGCATTTTTGACCCCCCTATCAGCTCCTGACGGATATACGTCGAATTACAAGTAACCCTGTACATGTATACTTAGGTACACTAACAACCTGTTACACTTTATACATTACATTTAACATCACATACTAAATAAGCTCCCATTTCGCCAGTTATGCACAAGCATAGCGTAATCAGCCTAATGTTCCCATTGCTGGGGCACAGGTCGGAGAAGTCCGCCAGCTATGGTTAAGCAATTGGGGGTGGGTGACTTTTTAGACTCTGGACAGCTACGGACAAGTTCCTAATGGAAAACCCAATAAAATTTTTCCCGTACCTGGGGTGCTAACCGGGAATCCAGTACCCCACCCTCAGTAGCGCTTGCATTAATAGACCAACGGGGCAGAGAAAAATCGATTATCGAATAACCAACTATCGATTATGCCCCAGCTCTAAAAGAAGCATTGTGTCATATCTAGTATTATAATAGTAGTCTATGGTAATATCAATCAAAATAAAATGACGTAGTTTGTCAGTTAGTATGTTTGTTGTAACGTGTAATTGGAGTTCGATAACCTATCGGACTGCACGGCTGATATGACGTCACTCACAGCACCAGCCACCCGAATGATATGTAGCAGTGCATGCTTGTTCGACAGTAATCACCTTTTGGGTATTTATAATAAGTAAGCATGTGTTTTATTTTATTTTATTTTATTTGTTAGGAATAACAAACAGCAGTATATTACACAGTAGGCATACAATATAAAACTTGCAATAAAAGTAACAAATACACTACTCAAGACGTTATCCACTGATTACAATACAGAATAGCTAGCTGTTAGCAGAGCAGTTAAAAAAACACTTAAAAAAAAACACTTATTAACTATATACTAGGGCTATCTCTTAAAATAGTTGTAATCTCACTCTTAAATACAGCTTTGCTGAGAAACATAATATCAGTAGAGCCGAACTGTTTATTATAGGTACATTAAATAATGGGAAGGCTGCAGCATCCACCTGAACCCAATCTAATGCATTATATTTTTCTAATTTGGTTTTCTAGTCGCTGGAATAATGAACTCTTCATGCCATAAAACTTACAATACACCTATAATTTGAGGGGTATCTCCGGTCGCTGGAAACGAATGCCGACTGTTATTCTGGAAACCAGGTCATCTGTACCTATATTCTGGATAATAAATCATTAATTCATTCAGCCATCGCCCAGCAATATATTGATTATCCTTTATCTTTCGAATTGTTGGTGTCCAGGACTTTAAAGTGAATCCTCAGTTGTAATCCTCAAATTAAAAGTTAAAGTTAATTGCAGCTCTGTTTTACGTCGTAAGTTGATCGAAATGCGATTTGCGACTGTGGGATAGATATATTTACTGAATAATAATCATCAGTTTCATATCAATCTTTAAACTTTGAAAATTAGTTCCACCTAAGAATTTTGCAGCACATGAAAATTTGAATTTTGTTCAACATACGACGTAAAACAGCTGCAATTTGTAAAAAACCAAAGAAAATGTTATTTTGGCCGGCTACAGACGAGTCTGTCCTGTCTTTACTGTCCATAAGCTGAGGACCTTATGGACAGTTTTACATTCTTCTTAGACATGATTATTTTATTTTTATCTTATTTTATTTGGAAAAAAGCGTTATTAGATTACAATCATATAACACTTATCAGTAGGGTACATAAAACAAAATCAATGATGATTAAAGTATTGTTCTCTCATTCTATATACAGGGTCTATCATGCTGTCGGCAGCTGAGCTCCGTGCTCATCTGGTTGTTTGGCGAACTGAGCGGAGCGAGCAGTAACGCTAGCACAGATGCAGCGCAGCCGGCCACGCCGCGTACGCCTATACACCAGCTCTTCTCACATAGGTTTGTCTAATCTGTGTAAACGTTTTAATAAATAGGAAATCTAAACTCATTACGATCATGCAGTTGTCTTTGAGCACGCGCCGTGTACCCGACGGCATTCCTACAGGCTAAAATAACGAAGATCCGTAAAAACTTTCATCCCTTATTAACCCCTATAGGGAATGCATTTTCAAAAATCTTCCTTTAGTGTTTACCTGCGTTATACATACCAGGGTGTTGCGTAAATAATGGATAACCCTGAAACTGTCGATCGGCCAGATTATTATCTATCATTTACCCCACTTATATCGCTGTATGCCCATGGATGACCAAATTTTTGATATTTTAAATAAAAATCGTACTTACTCTTACAAAATCAGCTGCCTTTTCTACAATTGGTGAGTTGTTCTCGTTTTTTTTTATGTCACTCCTGAATATTTGTATTAACTGACCAGTATTAAGATTTTTTATTTCAATCTAAGATAACATTGCAAAAAATACTTATTCTTAAATTTTTTAACTTTTTATTATTATTGTATGTAGGCAATATAAGTAGGGTAAATGATCAATGATAATCTGGCCAATCGACAGTTTCAGGTTTATCCATTATTTATGCCACAGCCTGTATAAAGAAGCCTTGTGCCAAATGTCATGCCTCTAAACCCAGCGGCTTACAGTATGCGTTGTCTGTCAGTGCAACACCTACGATCGTAATAACACATCCTGTGCTAGGTAGGCCGCTCAGTCAGCAAGACCCTGAAGTCCTTGAAATACTGCCTACATAGAAACATTTACCAGATCAGATCGACTTAAAACTACTATTATATCGAACTAGTCGCAAGTCATGACCTGCGGTTAGCTTCAAACGTCAACCTCAGGCCCACCACCTGTATTATTATTGCAACAGACATGACCTGCGCTCTACATAAGAGCACATTGCAACAATGTCCTTTGTAGTTGCTTATCTCGTAAACTATAAATACTATACATTGCGTACGGCTGTACCAACTTAACCATAGAATAAGAAAACATAGAAGCGAAACTCGCTCCGAATGCATTCAAAATAGCGTTTTGATTTTGGCGTAGGATACGTCCAAGAGAGAATTGTATCGTCGCTGGCGGCACAACACAACCCTGTTAGCTTGGGCAGGCACGGGTCATGTATACATATGATTTAAAATACCGCTTTACGTGTGTGTCTGTGTGGCCGCGTTTTCTTTTAAATTTCGTTACGGGTTTTGATGCGATTTTTACCATCATGTAATCAACTGACTCCTGATGGTTCTTCAGTATAACACATTAATATTCAACTTACATATAATAAAAAAATGTCTATGCTTTTTCATGTCGTACAAAACGTGCGAAGTGGGGGTCGCTAGTAGGTCATACGTCACATCGCAGTATGGAGAGATAGGCTTTTGTTTCGGTAGCATCAGACTACAAGAGTTTCGCTTCTAATTATCTTATTCTATGCCTGTACGTTGTCACAGCGATACATACTGCTCCTATGTAAATAAGTATTAAATGTAATCTTAGCGGGAGGAGCTTGTACAAACCGACCTTGTCTGCCCTTGACACCGCGACACATATCGAAAATAGACGGAATACCTACCTTCTGCACTGAATTATAAATATATTTTATTGCCTGTTTACTTTAAATGATAAAGTATTTTATGACTTAATTTCATGTATCCGAGTTAAATAACATAATTATTTTGATTCTTTTAAATTTAAGATTTTAATTGCCTATATTATTTTGTATACTGGGTGTATTAGTGAATCGAACACATTGGTTGCGATAGGTTCAATATAAGATTACATACGGTATATAGGTGTCTGCAACATTCTGTGCAATCTCTGATAGTCGCACTAGCATCGTTTGTTGTAACAATCAATTCAGTTCAATCATACAATACGTATCACATGTGTCGTACAGGATCTTTAATAATAATTACAAGTTCAGATGGACCTGTCGGGCACAATAATTTAATACAATATGATTTGTAGCAAATTTTAAATAATTAAATAGGAATTAATTGTGCGACATAATATGTCAGTCCATGCATAAGATGCCTGCCCCTGCTCGTAGGAGCAGGCATTAATCAATTACAGTCCTAGTCACAATTATTGTGACTAGGACTGTAATTGATTAACTTTTGATACTCTAAACGATGTGTTCTATTTCAGAATATGGTCGAAACAGAAACCGATCGGTGGGCAGACGTCCAAAGTGCACTCCACCGCCTCTTCTGAAAGAGGATCAGTCACTGGGAGGTAACTCATAATTACCATTGGCATGTTAATTTAATAAATAAATTTATTTCAGTTACTCTTATCTCATCAAAATAGTAGTTTAAAGGTCGGTTTCCAACAGACCAGATGTAACTAAAATCAGTATTATCTATATAATGAACTCTCATAAATTTTGAAAATAATATAGTAACTAATAAATAAAACTAAATAAAAGTAAAATAATAACAGTATACCTAGAAATGGTGTTAAGCCATATAGATGTTTTATGTTCTCGTGTCAACAGGTCGAGACACTCAACGCAACCCAAACTCGACTCCCTAGAAAGAACAAAGAAAAGACTTTCCAAACATACAGACCAGTCATCAGAGTCAGGAGACTCCAACGATGACTTGCAGATCCTGAACCGCTCTCTAACCATCAAGGTGTGCACGCCCAACGATGACTTCGAGTACTTCAACAGCACGCGGTCCTCAAACGAGTACCCTAACGACTCGTACTACGACCCCTTTTACACCCCCAGAAAAGCGAAACCAAAAGCAGATGATTACATCACCGACAAACACAGAGAAATCATCAACTCCGAAATAACGACATTCCAATTTACTTTAATTATAACTGATTTACTTCAGGAGTTGTGCAAGGCTGAGAGCAGCTTGTCCGGATCAGAAGGATCGCAAATCTCCATGCAATGTATAAACTTCTCCTTGCGTAATCTATGCTCGTTGCAGTTTAGTTCGCTGCCTCAGTCTCAACAAGGTAATACTCAGGAAGTGTCGCGAATTAAAGTAGCCTTAACAGAACTGCTAATGGTCTCATTAGACCAGGTTCTACTCCACTCGGACCTATGTGCCAAACTCATCAACAACGGAATTCTGCCAATGTTGCTCAGAATATTAGAAGACGTCATCTCGAAGTGCCGGCAAAACAAACTAGAACACCAGAATCGTAAAGAGGATAAGACTGAATCGGAAAATTTGCTCAAATTCGTATTTGGAATCGCGTATTCTATAACAGCGTTCTTTCATTGTTTGTTGATGCAATGTCGCAGTGTGGAGAAACTAAGGGAGTTTACAGACCAATTCAAGCTGTACGGAGAGTGCTTGAAAGGTGGGCTCTTGAAGGAGTGTATAGAGCTTATGATTAGGATACCAGCGGATGAAGAAGAGAGCGTTCTTTTAATAAAACAGTTAATAGAAACTGTTGGGAAGTTGGTAGTGGGCATGAAACGAGTTCGAAGTGAGGTAATACATTCCGCCGCGTGTCCTAGGACGAGGCACAAAGTGTGTCGCCAGCGCGTGGTTGCAGGCATGCACCATCATCACGACATCCTCGGAGAAGCCAGCACTGGCCTTCCAATGTCTTCAGCGTGCTGCGTTTCAGTTCTATACGGAACTCTGACGTCACTGCTTACTGACGAGGCAGTATCGGCACAGAGTGTACTGCGAAATAAGATTCTGAAAGTGATGTTGAACTGTGGAGCTTGTTGCTGCTTTTCACCCGGATTGTTAATGGAGAGCATTGTACGACTGATGCTTACACACAGCAGTGTCGCTTCTTTATGCCTTCAAGTCTTAGAACACACGGTATACGGAGAATTAGGAGCCAGTATACTCATACAAAAAGTGACAGATCAGCTCCCGTGTTCCATTTGTGAGCCCTGTGATGAGAAGAAGGAAGTGGGCAGGAAGTTGTGCTCCCACGGCGTCAGCCCAATAGAGAGGAAGAGTGTGTGGTCGTTTCTGTACCATTACAACTCTTTGCTTCAGCTAGACAACCATAATAATGTACTGCATGCCACCGTGAGTCACTTACTGAGGGTCACGCCAAAATGTAGGATAGAAATGAAGTATGAACTACTCTTCAGTGTCATATACCCAACGTTTATCGTCGCCAAACATCGATACATCATACGCATGGAAGAGTCATCTTATTTCCTGACCGTATCGTGCCTAAACATCTTCGCAAGTCTTCTAAACACGGTATCATTCGCGGAACAATTTATACAAAAAGGTGGACTCAGTTATGTATTGGAGTTGGTATCATTATCGGAATTTTCCAACCAGTGCTGCTCTATATTAGAGCTAGCAATAGTCGTGGAGGTTTTCAAACTAATCAAGGAAAATTCCGAAATGACTTACTTTAGAGAAATGAGTTCCTTAGAATCCGTACAGATGCTGTTCAAGTCTTTAACAGAAGTGACTGACAAGTGCTTCAAGATTTACAAACTCAAACTTCCCGAGGACAAATTCGGCGACTTGTGTGACGTAAGTAAGGAACGTGATATGTTAGCATTCATTCATCCTACAGAGCTGCGATCAAGTAAGCACTCTTCGCCGCAGTCAATAAAGCCTAATTTCGCATCAAGCGAGAGCGTAGTGGAAGAAACAATTGCGGATCACATAGAGATTTTGAAGAATGTGTGGACTTTTTGGAAGACTTGTGCGTGCTTGTGTTTGTGCAGCCCTATGTTCAGAGAGTACGTGGTCAGTGAGAGTGTGTTCCTGGACAGTTATGCTGTACTGAAGTTGCTCTTATATTATCTGTGTAACTGCGAGTGTGGGGTCGCGGAGATGAGGGTCCTTATCAAGATCACTGAAGCCTTGCTGACTGTGCAGCTTTCTGCGTCCGGTGAGTGATTTATTCATAGTTTTTCTTATTCAGGTTGTTTCGCGAATTGTTATCGATCATCCTATATTTGTAGCTATACAGGGCGGCAGGGACATCCACACGCAACCTGGTACCATGGATTCAGTACATGATTCTGGGACCACTTGCGTTGAAATTTTTCGTCGGTTAGGTATTAAAAAAAACAGCTGTTTCCTACAAAATAGCGATACCTACGCGGTCAAAATGTATGGACGAAAATTTTCAACGCCGGGGGGTCGGGGTCATGTACTGAATCCGTGGTAACAGGGTGCGTCGATGTCCCGCCACCCTGTATAAAATCAAAATCAAACCTATCTGAATAACTGAACGGACCCGAAACCATTCACTCACACTACATTCAACACGACACGACACGACACGGTTGGCGCAGTGGTTAAGCGATTGACTGCTGCGTTAAGTGTCGCGGGTTCGATCCCCGCACGGAACAAATATTTGTATGACCTGCAAGTAGTTGTTCCGGGTCTGGCTGTTTGTATACGTGAGTTTTAAGTGTTTGTAAACGCACCCACAACACAGGAGAAATTACTAGTGTGGGGCAACGTTTAAAAAAAAAAAATAGACTTGGCATGAAGGAATCTAAAGAATGTTTAACTTCCTATCGCTTAAACGTTTTAAATGACAACTTGTTGTGACATTATGTGTGGTTTTGAACGCGTTACATTTTAAATGAGTGTCATAAAAACATAATTAAATAAGCACATTAGTGCATTTGTGTTAATCGCATTACAATGAACCAGAGCCATAAGCCGATCAACTGATCCGTCTAATCACGTATCTAGCATAGACTAGTCGTACAATCAACCACATGTTAACATTTGAACTGCAAACACTGTGTTTAGTGTTACGGAATAAAGGCTCTGTCAAAGCTAAAATGGTTATCATGTACGTGCAGTTGACTCTACAATAACCCTCAGTAAGGCAATCCCAAGCTCAAGAGCAGAAGCCCTATAGTTTCATATAGTATGTAATAATGCAAGAACAAAATACAGACATCGCACTTTAAATTTTTGTAACTAAGATTCAGTTTTGTATGAAGCTATAATTGATTGATGTCACAAACGATTCTCTTCTTTAAGTGCTAAATGTTAAAATTGATTATTGAAGGTGATGTATGCCAGTATGGTAACATCCTGTTTGCCATCACATGTCGCTCGAAGGCAGGTCGTTTCACAGTAGATTTGATTACAAATAGTTGGACATCAATACACTCACATTGACGCCACTGGAAGATATCGTCAACTTTTAGTCGTTGACGTTTTAGGAAATTGCTGTTTATCGACTGATAAATAATAGTACATTACTGCAGCGGCCAGCAAAAAAGGCATTGATGGACGAACGTGTAAATTTGGGCCGAGGCACAGATACGTAAGTCCATCAATGCCTAGTTGTGGCCAAGGCTTGTATAGTACTTTTCTCAGTACAGTACGTTTCTCAGAAAAGTACTGTACAAGCCTTTAAAATTTTTACATTAAAATTACTTTTCAAAATCAATGACGAACAACGAACAAAAATATTTTTTATTAAATTGTTCATTTGGTTTTTTTTTCAATAAACAGCCTTCTATTTGCAAGCCAGTTCGAAATTTAAATAATAACCTTTGATAAGTTACCTCCTTGGTTGCCATGTTTCGGAGTAAAAGATCGTTCCATTTTTAAATTACACGATAGATATGAGTTTTTTGTAATTTATTTGGCCGCTAAACCACGACATATTATATGGATTTTCATACAACTTTTGCCGGCCGCTGCTCGCACGTATTTTGTCAGTACAGCAATTTAGATTTATCTCGAATAAGGGTGTCAAAATAAACCCAAATAATACCCAAATAATGCCCAAATTTCCAAGCATGTTTGAGAAAAGTAAATATGTATTTTGTTTGCACTTGTGCTTAGTCGTTTTTTTAGGAATATTTGTTCCAGCCAGTCCACATGGCACATGTTGTAAAATTACATATATTTATATTATATTATTTATTTATTATTATTGTATTTGTTTATTATTTGTATGCGTGGTTTTCGTATTTCAAAAACTTGACTTTGATACCTGAAACCATTGATATAAATTACTCCTAGAACTTAACAATTTAAATTATATTTAGAAAAAAAAAACACTTTCGCACCACCTGCTCGATAATGACATGCAAACATAACCTAAACTAAGTAATTATAGCCCTGGGGTCTAGCCGGTAATAATATTTTACTGATTTCATTATAACCCACGTGTCAATAATGTATGCAGAATGATGTGTGTGAATTTGGTACCTTATCTAAATATTAGTATGACAACTTTAACAATAAAAAAACCAAATCAAATAGCGTTTTAATATCTCGCAGAGGGTGTAAAAAGTAGAGTATTCTCTTCTGGGATAAAGGTGACTTCGTCAATCTTTCGCTATAGTCAGGATGCTAGTTTTAACTGGGATCGCTTCGCTCAGGAATTAATTTGGAGCTCACTCGCTTTGTTCGGGGTCACTAAAATCACAATATAGCGCCCCTGACATAAAACACGGCCTTATCCCCTTGGTGAATAATCTACTATTAGAAACGCAATCGGGGTTCGAGAACTCGGAGACATTATGAGTTTAGGGGGCTATTTTACTGACAAAAACTTGACTTCTCTACCTAGATGTGACATCAGGGCGTTCCAAAGACACGAGCTGTGCGCTGGTGCGCGTGGCGCTCGGGGCCCCGGCGGCCGCGCTGGAGGGCGGCGGCGGCCTGCGCGCTCTGTGCGAGGCACTCATCAGGGTCGCGGCCGCGCGGGCCAGTCGCCAGCACGCCATGCCGCGCCGCCCGCATGCCAAGGTAACGTACTGCAGTATACACAGGGGAGCTGTGTCCTGTGCGAGGCACTCATCAGGGTCGCGGCCGCGCGGGCCAGTCGCCAGCACGCCATGCCGCGCCGCCCGCATGCCAAGGTAACGTACTGCAGTATACACAGGGGAGCTGTGTCCTGTGCGAGGCACTCATCAGGGTCGCGGCCGCGCGGGCCAGTCGCCAGCACGCCATGCCGCGCCGCCCGCATGCCAAGGTAACGTACTGCAGTATACACAGGGGAGCTGTGTCCTGTGCGAGGCACTCATCAGGGTCGCGGCCGCGCGGGCCAGTCGCCAGCACGCCATGCCGCGCCGCCCGCATGCCAAGGTAACGTACTGCAGTATACACAGGGGAGCTGTGTCCTGTGCGAGGCACTCATCAGGGTCGCGGCCGCGCGGGCCAGTCGCCAGCACGCCATGCCGCGCCGCCCGCATGCCAAGGTAACGTACTGCAGTATACACAGGGGAGCTGTGTCCTGTGCGAGGCACTCATCAGGGTCGCGGCCGCGCGGGCCAGTCGCCAGCACGCCATGCCGCGCCGCCCGCATGCCAAGGTAACGTACTGCAGTATACACAGGGGAGCTGTGTCCTGTGCGAGGCACTCATCAGGGTCGCGGCCGCGCGGGCCAGTCGCCAGCACGCCATGCCGCGCCGCCCGCATGCCAAGGTAACGTACTGCAGTATACACAGGGGAGCTGTGTCCTGTGCGAGGCACTCATCAGGGTCGCGGCCGCGCGGGCCAGTCGCCAGCACGCCATGCCGCGCCGCCCGCATGCCAAGGTAACGTACTGCAGTATACACAGGGGAGCTGTGTCCTGTGCGAGGCACTCATCAGGGTCGCGGCCGCGCGGGCCAGTCGCCAGCACGCCATGCCGCGCCGCCCGCATGCCAAGGTAACGTACTGCAGTATACACAGGGGAGCTGTGTCCTGTGCGAGGCACTCATCAGGGTCGCGGCCGCGCGGCCCAGTCGCCAGCACGCCATGCCGATAGTGCATATACATATATGCACGATAGTGGATCTATATGAACACGCACGTTTCTTTTTTTCTTCAAGGCTTAACCCCACCGAAAATTAATATTAATATTCACTTATTAAATAAATCCTTTGGTGTGTGCTGGCCCTAAGGCCCAAGTATAAGTCTCTCGAGCTCAGGGAAAGGCTTCGTTAGGCTTGACCTAAGACGATAACGACTTTCATTGAATGCCATGATCTATGCTAGGTACTGAGTGATGACTGATTATTGCAATAATGCATGAACACTTCCTAAATTAATTTCTATCAAATCAATCAATCAGTAATCATCCAATCGATACTACTACCTATTAGTAATTCATACTTCCATCTAGATTTGAAGTAAAATCTACAGGCTTGTCTAATAGGTGAATCAAAGAATTCGTTTGCGTTTTATTATTGTAGATTTCGGTAAACAAGTATTGATAGCTGTGTGCTAGATCGAAACTGTGTTTAATTGTTAATTTGTTAGCAATCAATATAGAGTTCCCTCTGTAAAACTCATAAATTTTTAAAATTATTTAGAATCAAAACTAGTAAATAAATGAAACGGTAGGTAGGTAGTATGTTCCACTCATCCAGCAGACTGTAGGAGTAATAACTTTTCTTGTTAATTTTTGAAGGTGTCCTTACAAATGATTGCACCTACTGGTAATCTCTGTTACACTTATTATTCTTAGTTTTTGTCATACAGGTCAAACCTAAAATATGAAGTAATTTTAAATACATACTATGCATCTGATCTATCTGTCGCGACTCGCTCTTGACTGGTTCCTACCAAAATAATATCAGAATGCGCAGTAAGGAAGTAACAGTGCGGTCGCTCACAGCCTCACAGACGAAAATCATTCATTTGCCGACGCGACGCTCTTGCACTCGGGTGCATACAACATTTAATATAAGTCACATTTTTTTTAATATAGGACTGAATAGTGTATGTGCTTGTCTGCAAATTTGTGTGTGCATCTGTGTGCTTTACAAATTGTCAATAAGACAGTTATGGAGTTGTCTACAACTAGCGAATGCATAACATCAGGTATACCATCTTTTCCTATTTCAATTAGACCTAATTCCCTGTACGTTAGTCTCCCAGTCACTCACCTCAAAGAATATGATGCAGTATTTTTTTTTTAATCACTCCATAAATGGGTAAATAAGACTCGAAAGTTTGTATCGAAGTTCGTATTTTTTGTCGATGGGAAATGCCAAAGATTTAGGTAAAAAAATGAGGGTCTAGAGTAGGTAGTGGAAGGTCGTAGATTAGACTATTGTCAGTCTACTGGCCTAGAATCTATATTAATATTATGAAGAGAAGAATTTGTGACTTTGTATGTAGGGGGTTATTTTTGATACTACAGAAGGTATGAGGAACAGGGTGTAAAGTTCGCTCATACCTCCATAGAAAAGGGAGGATCATCCGACCAGACGGGTATCGTGTCTGGTGGGCAACTGCCCGACTATTGATGTCGGGGCGTTGTATACAATGCTAGTAGCGCGGTAAACTCTGCTTGCGCGATGCACGATTTTGCGTGACGTCAGTGTGATGCGTAGTTCGCACGTGGCAATGTAGATACCGCTACAATACTACTGATCTGATTCCGAAAATTCTCACTAATGGGAAGCTACGGTAATGTATTACATAACAGAGATGGCACGGGTGTGACATACAACCCGCCCACCCATGAACCGATCACGTTTATCCAACTGGAACTATCGCACGTAAGGTTCAAGTTTGATGTAGGTGAAAAGTATCGCATCTCTTGCGGCTTTGTACACCTCAATTATAAGATATCAAAGAACAGTAAGGCTGTTTGTGGTATACTATAGTATAATGGACATATTTGAACGAGATCTAACTGTTGATTTACTGGAATTGTTTGACGACGATCATTTTCATCTCTCATTTAATTACCTAAGCTGTCGATAAAAGTTTAAAATATAACATATTATTTGAGTTGCTTACTTAATGCAACAGATAAACAAAAGCTCAATTAAAATGTTTCTAAGATTCCTCTGAGAACAACATCACTGCATTTTTAATAAGACGTAATTCACGAATCCTTCAACTGACCAACAAGCACTCCAATCATAAACTGCTTTAATTGGTATCGTTATAAGAAGGAAGCAAACACTTTATCCTCCATCGAGTGTTGTTGAACACCGGTGAAAGTTGCCGAAACAGATACACACATACCTAATCTGTTAGATTTAGAAGAAAATGACGTCAAGTTTCAATGTACGTACGCGGGTAATAGAGAGATATCAATCTGCAGCTATAAATGAACACAGGACTGTTAGATTAAACTGATAACCGATAAATTTAGTCAATGTGCTCGTTATTAATATTCATCAAAAAATGCTGCCAAAAATATAGTTCCTACCACGTAGTTCCCTCCTCAAATAGAAGTAGTAAACAACCAGAATCGTATAATGGTTCAAGACATTGGTAGAGGTGCCCTGTGCCGTACCTACCCCTGTTGCTCTGTGCCGTAATGTTTAGATGAAGCCAGCTGCTTAAGATAGATTTTACTTTTTTATTTACTTGCCTTTGGGCCTACTCTTGACCTTTTTGTCGCAGTGGTCGAAGCTCCACCGACATAACTATCGAAACAATGACTGCTGAGTTACACGTGTAGACAATCACGTGATTTATTAATGTACTTAGATAATAGTTTTTAATCAAAACAGGCGCTTTTAAAATCTTTGATCACAACAAGTAACTTTCGCCCTGACCTTCGATAATGCTCTGATTGACATTTGAAACTAAATAGGTATCTACTAATATTACATTACCTGTATACCTACATAGATAATGGATATAAGCTTTATATTTAAATACCTACGTTTCTTTATTAGTGTTGTATGGCATGTTCTGAACTTGCATGGCTTCGCGCACGTTCCTAATATTTGAAGGCTATTGGGGTGTTTGTTACGAAACTATCGCCTGAACGCGAGCCGTCGTTATTTTGTGGTTGAATAAGTTGTCCTTTAAATTCCTCGAGTTGCTAATATAAACGATCTCTATCTCTTCATCTGATTTCTTAATAAATAGTGTCAACGAACTCCTAGCTAGTAGCACCTAGGAACTAACAAAACTCTCTTAAAGAATTCAAGTAGACTTGACAGGTCCCTAAATACTCTAAATTGAATTATAGCCCTCCTAATTCTATCGGGCTCGGAACGTTGACAGAACACAGAACCACTATACTACGCACCTACGTCTCAATGTTATATCACAGTTTATAAACTACCTACGTCATAGTCTCATGATCGGTACTTTTTATAACTAGTCTTAAGCAAGTAGAGTGACCTAGACGCAGGATGAAGAGGTTCCTGGTGCGTTTGATAGCCTCGTGCCTTTAAAAACTTTGGGCGCTTCGTAGCTTTGTATGTAGTGTGACTTGTGATATTGATAAAGTGCAGTGTGTGGACAGGTGCCGCCGCTGCTGTGCGCGTCGGGCGGCAGTTCCGCTGACTGCTCTTCTAGCGAGGACAGCGTGGCCGGGCCCTACGCCAGCGAGCACAGCGAGCCCTATGCCACCAGGCCGGATGAGGGGTACGAGGTGAGTAGTGGGTACACTAACGTTCAGCTTAACTATCCTCGTTTATAAGCTGTAGGGCAACAGCCCATGCCATGTTTAGTGGAGCTGACAAACAAATGTTATACTCAATATATATTGCATTTCACAATGTGAAAATAGGTGTTAGATTTTACAAAGATATGATCATTGTGGAACCTGTCGGGCACAGCAAAGTAGGAGAGAAAAAGAGACGTTGCTAGATGTATTTGGAACTGGGTGTTATGACTGCAATAGGCTGAGTTGAGGTTTTGATAATAATCGATTATAGGTTCCAGCTTCATACGCTATCACTGTCCTTAGGAATGTGTTTGCATTTTTTATAAGCTCAACATCACTAAATCAAATGCAAATTAATTATCTAACAAGTCGTGCTAATAAGGCGTGGGCCAGCGTCGGCAAAGTTTCACAATATTTTAAAAAAATTACGCAAGAACGGTCTTACGTATGTCTAAAGCCTTCATAGAAAACTAGATGACTTGATATTTTGCTACCAAAATTAAATTCAAATAAGTACATAGGTCTGCATTCGGTAACACTAACTAAACAATTTAGGTAATAGCATCTCAGGGCAGCTGATAAAATAACTCACCGATACCATTATCATTTAAATTCACGGCACGACTAAGTAGATGATGATATTGAAACAAGAAAGTTCACAAAAAAAATAATCTGTCCTTATGTTCGTCCACGTGCTTTTTAAATTAGGTAATGGTGGGCGCCCGTTGAACTATACCGATGTTTAATAAATAGCTATTTTGTTTTATTAAAATGAAGAGGCCACGTCTAGATCCGCACTAAGTGAGCGTTACGAAAAAAAAATGCGATCGAGTAGGTAAACAAAGGATGCTCTTTCTTTTATTGGAGGCTTTTAGGTAAATTCTAAAGGATTTTATTTAAAAAAATGCATAGACATACACAGTGCTTATAATAGGCCCATGTCCGGAGAATGAAAGTGAATACCATAATAGCGTTTTCACAAACAAACAAACGCATTTAGACAAGTCTGTGTATTTATTTCCTTTCTTCTTCTTTGGCAGGCTGATGTCGAAGTGGGCAAATTAGATGTGCCACCACTCTACAGAACGAGGAAGCTCTCCGGGTCCATGTCTACTATACCTTCAGGTTTGTTCCTATTATGAACATGTATAGCTAACCCTTGAGACGTATCTTGCAATACAAATGTCCTTGTTTCTAATGAGAAACTGGACATGCGCTAGTGACATTATTTTGGTTTTCAAACCAGTATTATTGTTTTTAGTGTCTATTCCATGCTGAGTTGATATCTTTGTTTATATGTATTTTTAACAGCTATATTCTATTATAGTAATGTTCACATTAAGGACTAGAATTTTATTCATTTAAATAAATTAGTCTGTTTTACCTTGCTGCTAAGATATCTGAGACCTAATTCAGATATATCTTTTTTTTTGTCATAAACGAATTAATATGTGCATACCTTTACCGTAAAACTTGAATATGACAGATGTACCTTTATACCTACTTACATATATTTGTTTTTTTTTAACTATACAAACTAAGAGCTTTTCTTTCTCCAACCAACTAAAAAGACACAATACCTTGAAAGTATAATCTATATTAAGTATATAAAACTAGTTTTTTCCGCGCCTATATTTCGCTGTGCGTGGTCAGTGACTCTTCGGCCGCATAGCGATACCGACATACCGGTATCTATCATTAAGTTCGTCGCGACTTTCGAAAATAGTTCAACTAAGTTTAAGATGTGAAAAGTTGAAAAACAAAACTTTGAAGATCGGTATTTTGTGAGATAACCATGGATCCGGAAGTGTGTAATGGCCTAGTGGATAGTTCAACCAGTTCGGATTTTGAAAACCATTTTGAAGGTAAAAAAACTTGTTATCGTCCTGCGTGACTTCCTAATAATATGTTACTAGTGCACCCACGTGTTGTTGTTTAGGTTTTACATAGTTGCGATTAGGTTATCACACTAAATAGTACAGAGGTTATTACAAGTTGTTATCAGTCTGTTAAAATAATAATATAAACATTTTACTAAAAATAGAAAACTGCATTTTTCAAACAAAATAAATAGCGCAAAAATTGTTACGAAATAAACCACCCATGATAACAAGGCTGTAGACACGCGCGACGGCGATGGGATCAACAATACAACACAAACTCTAAGGTATTGTTAGCAAATAATCACTAATTAATTTAAGTGTTGTTAAAAAAAAAAATTGAAGAAAGGTCCCACGGCTAGAGTGTGACTGTTTTGTAAGCTGTTCAGTGGTTATCGTCATTATTGTATGGTAGTGGTACGTCTACGTGGTCAAATGCGAGCATGAACAAAAACAAAACATAAATTGTGGGAGAAAGTGTAATGCTAAACAACATCTATAAACCAACTGCTGGTGACCCGTAGCACAGGTATTTTTATGCCTTTTCCGTGCACCAGTCTCTCTCAAATGTTCAGCCCATTTTTTAGATTAGGCGCTACCTGTCCACAACAACATTTGTGATGAGTTGATGACAAATAAATAATTAAATTTAAATTATCTCTGTTCCACTGTGATATAATAAACTTGTTGTATTTTGATGCCGGCCAGTGCAGAGGAGGAGACATTCTTGGTATCATTTTTGTCCATGAGAATTACACTTTTCTAATCTCGTGTGCGTATGTGATGCAGTTCTAGCCGAGGGCTGTCCCTGGTATGCGCCGGCCTTAATAAATGCGGAACTTTTCACCGAAACAAATTATGCTTTAAGAAGCACACACATGACAAATAGTACTACTGCGGCAGGCCCGGCTCGATACAACACGTGAAAACAGGCGCACGCAACAGCCAGTGATCGACGCCAGTCGCGGCTCGAGTGCGCTTGCACTCGTTGCGCGTAAACACGTGTTTATACTGCTTATGTGTGCGTGCGTTTCTACTCGGTGTGTGGACCCGACCATCTATAATTTAATAATAGTCTTAATCATGCCAGAAGTAGACATATCCAAGGACAAGCTACATAGATATAAAAAACACACTATCCTTGCTAAGCTGTTTTTAATATTTACTTTTTTTATTGTAGGTATGCCACCCAGCCTAATGACGCTGGTCTGTTGTAGTTTAGGTTTAGTACATTAATTAAAATACGCCTTTATTGTCAAGTGTTTAATTATTAAGATTGTTTCTAGCGTAAGTCTAATAGGCATATGAGACTTTTTAAAATAAATATTTATGTATTTTCTCAGGCATATCGTCGCCGCCGGGTGAGTTGAGCGCAGAATGCGGCGAGTACACCAAGAGCGGAGAGCTCGCGCACCCCGAGCTGTGCGTCATCGTCGTGGACATACTCACACAGCTTATACAAAAGTATGTACTTTAATAACACCAGCCTATTAAGAGCGTTTATACCTTATGAGTGGCAACGTCGCAATTTAGTGTCATATTTCGTGGTTTTCAATTTTTATCATTTAATCGGAGCTATATTTTAAAAATCTGTTTAATTAACTTTTTAGAATTATGTGAAAACTGTGTAAAAGGTAAGAAATCTTTGCGTTTACAGTTCTATTTATATGCAAATAATACATTGGAAACTTGCAGGGCGTTATTTTCATTGTAAAATAACTGTAAGCATTACGGTTACTTACTTTTTAAACACTTTCACGTAATTCTAAAAAAATAATTAAACAGATTTTTTAAATATAGCTCCGATTAAATGATAAAAATTGAAAACCACGAAATATGACACTAAATTGCGACGTTGCCACTCATAAGGTATAAACGCTCTTAATGTCCCCCTGCAGGGCGCAGGCCTTTTCTCATACATAGAAGGTACGAGCATTGACCACCGCGCGCGCTCAACACGGGTTGGCGATTTCAGATTTATAAGAAGTATAAGTCCAGGTTTCCTTATGGTGTTTTCCTTCACCGATGTGAGTAATGTCCGAGACAAACTCACAAGGCAAGTATGTACTTACCCGGCACAACTTTCTTCGACAAATCCTTTTCTCTCTAGGCCGCTCGTTTGTGGAACGCATTGCTAGTTCAAACAAAATGCGCTCAATCGTTACCTGTATGTTGTCTTGTTCTCGTAGCTGTAATAATCTGTAGTCGTCATTTATTTTTGTTGCTTTGATATTCAGTATTTATTTATATATTATATGGCATTTATATATGTATATATTTGTATCTATTATAGTGTATTGTATCTTTTTATGTACTTATTATTTTGCACTAATGACATCTCCATTTTTTGTCCACACAATCACTGTCCATTCCAAGGTTGCCTGGAAGAGATCGCAGAAAGCGATAAGCCCGCCCATTGTATGTTTTGTAGTGTTAAATTTAGAATAGAAAGAATACTTTTTATTATGTACCTACACCATAAAAATTACAGATATAAATGTACTTAGATTTAAAAAAAAATCTGTATTTTATGGTGTAGGTACAGTAAAGTACCTTTATATATATAAAAAATTATATATTTTCAGAAAGAGACTGCCACATCAGTGAGAGTGTCAACACTACATAGCCGGACTTTTTGTAAAGCTCGATGTGACACAAACATGCTGTGTACAACAAAAAAAAAATTATTATAGTTGCCCCTTCCAAAAGTTAGTTTCGTATGGAGGTGAATGGGCAAGAAACTCCACCGTAACTCTTTTAAAATATATATATTACAGACGATTACAGACTTGTGAAGACGGTTGCACCTACAATAAAATTACAAAACCACAATAGGTAAAAATAATTAAATATAAAGCAATGAAAGCTAAATTAATTATGAGATCTGCACATGTTGTTCACATATTTAATAAAAATACTGAAAAATTTAATTTAAAAAAAAAATTGCAAATAATATTTTTGTGAGTTAAAGTAATTCTAATACTTACAGAACGTAAAATCAATGTCATAAAAACAAATTATACAACTAAATTAGCAACCAGTTAATTTCGGTCTAGAATCTAGATTGTCCTATAGAGCTCGGACCAGCATGTTTCCAAGCATTCTAATCTTGGATATAATACTCTAATTTGTATTATGCTTGTTTACAAAGTGAACTTTTATATGAGTTAAAAAAATCTTAAATTGAATTGCATTAGGTATATCACAAGTTATTTGGTTGTAACATTCAACACAGTACCCCAAAAGCGATATTTATGTATTATTTACTATACTATTTAATTATTCACTTGTTAATGCGTTGCAGTGCCTTTTAATTTGTTTGGAACCTCGGTCGCGCACACAACAACTTATCAAAGTTTCATCATCACAATAGGTCGAGCCATTTTCATGTTTTTGTAACAACAATTTCTATGCCAGGAGGGTCTAGAAGCATGTGCTGAATTCATGGTTTCAGTTAGCGCGTCGATGTCCTGCCGCGGCCGCCCTGTATCGATAGATAGATTGTACTCTTACACTACAAAAATTAATAACAAAAAATAAACCACTACAAAACATACAATGGGCGGGCTTATCGCTTTCTGCGATCTCTTCCAGCCATTCTTGGAATGGACAGTGATTGGCCTGGACATAAAATGGGGTTATCGTGGGTGTAAATAATTAGTATACAATTACAATTATATACTAAAATGGATACAGTTGTTGTTGTTATTGTTGATCTAATAGTTCATTATGTAACTGAATAGCATTATCAACTTATTGAGAGAGCCCCCTTTCTGCAAGCCGCACTTTTGTATTGACTAAAGTGCGGCTTGCGGTAAAGGGGAGTGGCTCAATCAATGTATGTTGTAAACACCAAAATAAAATTGCTGTTTGTATTTACTAAACTTAGGTATTGAAAGGTACTTGTTAAACGAAGCTGTTTAACTGGTTTATTATCGTATGGATAGAATATTAATACAGTCACGAAACAGCTATTAAGTAATATGAATAAAAAAATATGTTTCTGTCTAGAGTTCTGAGTACTTAGATTCTTTGCTCAAAAATTGCACCATAAAATCATTCCAAAGCATGCAATACATGTTTAAAATAGTTTCTGTTTTTGTTTATAGCTATTTATTAGTTTTTAAAACTTAAGCTAAAGGACCATGCGTCATTTTGGGCCCACTTTTCAACCTTGTCCAACAGTGATGAATTATATGTCATACGAAAGCTCTTGAAGTGTACTTTATTTCATTTTATGGCAGCTAAGTCGAAATCGGGCGCAAAAATAGTTTTTTTTTGCGTTTTTTGATATTTGTTTTGTTTTTATTTTATATTATGATTAGCTGTTTGTCAGTAGCTAGGATTATAAATAACTCTTATTTGACTAAAAATACACTAAAATAGATCAACACATAGGCCGTGTATTGCCCTGGAACATGTTATTTTGGTTTTGAATGATTAGTTAGTTTTGTTTGTACGATCATAATAGCCAACTAACTATGCTACTTAGCGGACGGGGTTTTTTACCTGCTGTAAAAAAACCTGTCTCCAAACTCCGTCACGGAAAAGGGACAACGCTATGAGTCGTGTATAACTCCGTCTCTCTCTTGCACCGGAGCCTGACACGTCATGGTATGGCTCCTGTTTTGTACCTGCGTGCACGCAGGACACAACCCTCCCTTCCCCCGCATTCTTACACCCTTACACAAACGGGGGATGATCATGTCTGTTCAGTCGTTGCTCGTACGTTATTTACGCTCGGTGTAAGTGCTTATTTGTGTTAATCTCGGCTTGTATTACGACTTACTGATCCCGGCTTGTTAATGGACTCTGATATCACTTTGTGTAAAGGATATTGTTGTTTAGTTTTATCTATCATTACCCTGGCTAGCATATGGACATTGATTTAATTGGTTTGTGACTGTTTGCAATGGCAGAAAATTGCTGTGTTATGTGTTTGCGTTCACGTGTTTTGCGGACAAGACGCCATGTTTTAAGAGATGATCTACCTGCGATTCGTCCACAGTTTGCTGAATATGTTCAGCAGAATGCTTTGATCCAGGTATGTACCTACCTATTACTGTATCATATTTTAACATTTCAATATCTCCGACCCAATATCGACTTAATTATGTTACTAAATAAAAAGTTTTTGTATTTATAATCGTTTAATGTTCAAACCTATAACCTACTTTGGATTATTGGTTTGTAAAAGAAGAATAATACAAGAATTTTATTATCAATAGACATAGTAATAATAACCGTCCTGGTGGACGTTCTGCTACACATTTTCTACCTTGACAATTCAAGTGCCTGTAAACGGTTCAATTGAAACAAACGTTTTGAGTTTGAGCTTTAAGTACATCATAACCTATCAGATTTGAACCATCGTCTAAACAAAATAATATTTTGTGAATATGATATCAATCGTCCAAGTTAGAAGTGCACCGATTATATACATATAACACTATCAAAATATCTGTGCACCTTGCTGGAATGCAATGCCTCTCGCAAATTCCCTTTAGCCACACCGCGCTCGCCATGTCGTCACACATACTGTATTAGAGTGCTAATATGACGTCATCGATGCCAGGTGCACAGATATTTTGACCGGGTTGTAAAGATAACAATATATAGAAAAAATAATAGCTAACTTAAAAAAAATCTTTTTGACAAGAGTTCTGCAAGACAGTAATCTAAAGAATAATTAGGAATATCTTTAACGATTTATGTGTTCATAAAATATAATCTTTGCAGGTAGTATTTAATAATACACAACAAGTTTGTCACCGTTGCTGGCAAAGAACCAATGCTGTTGTTATACAACGACCTACAGAGAACACCGATAATGATGGCATTAATGAACAAGGACCTGCGGAAAACGTCCAAGATGATGCCATTAATGAACAAGGACCTGCGGAAAACATCGAAGTTGTTGCTATTAATGAACAAGGACCTGCAGAAAACATCCCAGATGATGCAGTTCGTGTACAAGATCCCGCGGTGCAGAACTTTCAACAATTTTTTTATGCTCCCGAACATGTTAGAGCACCGAACTCTACCAGGCGTTGTATATTTAATTATTGTCACAATATTGAACGTCATAGAATTCCTAACACGATTATTGTAAACGTACTTTGTTCACAACGTTTGTACATCCCTGAAAATGCTAGAGTATGTACCGATCACCTGGAAAGTAACGAATGGCATTTATTACATGAGAATTGTAATGTTTCAAATGAGTTCAATGTTGCACATTTCACAGACATGTCTAATATACTAATATCTGCTGTTAACCGAAGATCGAGATTTGATTTCGAGTTTTTGGAATCAATAAATGACAACGATGTTTTTTTTTGGACTGGACTCACCATCGGCCAATTCAATACAGTATTGGAAGAAACTCCTTCGCTGACACAAACGGTTAATCGTTCGCGCACCGTGATCGGGGTTTACTTAGCTAAACTTAGAACCGGAGAGTCTAACGAAAGATTAGCTACTCTGTTTAATATGTCACGCAGGTCTTTGGAAAGAAAATTAACATTAGCTAGACAACATTTAGTGAGCGATTTTGTAAACATTCATTTAGGTATGGATAATATTTCCAGGCAAAACATGCTTCAAAGGAACTTGTTTTTACCAAAAATGATATATGGTAATGAAGAAAATACAAAAGCTATAATAATATGTGATGGAACATATGTTTATATAGAGAAAAGTAGTAACTTTCTCTTTCAGCGTTTGACCTATAGCCATCATAAGTTTCAAAATCTATTGAAACCTTTTTTAATGGTATGCAGTGACGGTTATATAATAGACGTTCTTGGTCCATACGCTGCAACAACAAGTGATGCGTCGATTATGACTAGCTTATGTGCTAATGAAGATAATACTTTTCATTGGATGTTTAATCAAAACGATGTATTCATTTTAGATAGGGGTTTCAGAGATAGTGTAGTAGATCTTCAGTCATTAGGATATGAACCACATATTCCTCCAACAAAGGATAGAAATGAAAGTCAATTGACGACCGAACAAGCTAATAAAGCAAGATTAGTAACAATATGTCGTTGGGTGGTGGAAGCGGTGAACGGCAAGTTTAAAAATAGGTTTAAATTATTACGCCAAGATTATTTTAATAGAGCATTGCCACATATGTTCATTGATTTTAAAATTGCGGCTTCTCTTATAAATGCTTTTTATAAAGTAGCCATAGACCACCGGCTTAGTCATAACATTTGGAATATTATAAATGAGAAAATCAACTCTCCGAATCTTTTATTTAATTATGTTACACTGAAAAACCTAAACAGGCAAAGGGTAGCATTCATAAGAATGGAAGCTAATCTGCCTCATTTAGAAGATTTTCCCCAGCTAACTGAAGATGATATATTAATGATTTCCTTGGGCTCTTACCAAATTAAACTTGCCAGGTCATACGTTAGTGAAAACTTACGGGATGGTGGTGTATACACAATAGAAATATATCGTGAAAACAATTTAAATGACTTAGAGCAATGCAATATTCAGCAAAATAATGTATGGTTGCTTAGGGGACGTGTACAGTCACGACACGTTAGATCGAGGATGTATTATACCTACGTCTTAATTGACCGTGACCAAGTAGGCAAGGACGCCATTATACAATACTACTGTACATGTCTCACGGGCAGACGCACTATCGGAAGTTGTGCCCATGTCATATCCATAATATGGTACTTGGGACTAGGTAGACATGGGGATGGTTTCCATCGACCAGCAATACATTTAGATGAAATTATTATAGATGCCTTTTAAAAACTGCCTTTTATGGCTGTTATGTGTTTGCGCACACACTTGTGCACTTTAATATGTCCCGCGCAGATGGCTTGTCTCCGCTGAGACTGGCCGCCGTGGTCGAAATTCGGCCAGAAGGACTATTATTTATTATAATTATTATAACTAATACGTTCTAAGACGCGCCGAGAGGCATCACATAGTAGCTGTTAATGTTGAAATAGTCCGCCTCTGTACACTTGTGTGTATAAAACATTTAATAAATAAATAAACTCGTACAAAATAAGTCGTTTTTTATTTGTAAAGAACACTCACATCACAATCACACCTAAAAAATATTGTACAAGACCAAGTCGATATTTATCATTCTTTAATTTTAACCGCCTCTGTGGTCTAGTGAGACCACTTAACTTCAGACCCAGAGGTCCCTGGTTCGATTTCCAGTTTTTTAGGTTTAGTTGGTGGTAGGGCTTGTTCTAAGACCGCCTGGCTAGCTAACGCCATCTTATCTAAGTCTGTCGCCATAGTAACAATGTTAAGCATTGTTGTGTTTCGGCAGTAAGAGGTAAGATAGCCAGTTCCTCTGTGGTTGATGATTCCGGGTGAAGCTCGTTTCCACCTACGGCCGATCACCCTTGCTACCAGGTAAGATGGAGGCCGAGAGCTTTTCCGTTATGCATAAATAAAAAAAAAATGAATAAAAAAGGAGTAATAGGTCATGCGCATTTTTCATTTACAATATTGTTTTTGAACGCACTAAAACGCCAATTTCGCGCTGGATTTGAACTTAGCTACCATAGAATGAAATAAAGTACACACTAAGAGCTTTCTTATGACATAGGTTTCATCACTGTTGCACAACTTTGAAAAGTGGGCCCAGTGTTCATACAAAAGTGCCCATGGTCCTTTTTTTTACTGAATATAAGTAGGTACTATGCAATGAGAACCGAGGACTGTTGATTAGTGATAAAGGTTATTATAATTAGTTTTAATAAAGGTTGTTCTAATTTGTGTTATATTGATTTATGATTCTCGACAAAGTATTCGCAAGTTCAATTAATTGAAAACAGTGCTAAGATACGAATGAGATATTTTTTTAATTTGTACATGAAT
This sequence comes from Brachylomia viminalis, assembly GCA_937001585.2. Classification (NCBI taxonomy): domain Eukaryota; kingdom Metazoa; phylum Arthropoda; class Insecta; order Lepidoptera; family Noctuidae; genus Brachylomia; species Brachylomia viminalis. Next base: position 1,151,112 of record OW443302.2, on the reverse strand, counting down.
TACGAAAGACCTATCGCCCCTAGTGTGTTGGAAAATCTTAAACTCATTAATTTACTGACACTACGCACAGCCGAATCCGGTGGGTCTAAAAGTATAAAATTGTGCACAAGATTTATAACAAAGGTGAGCACTGAGGAAGGATTGAAAATTTACCCCCTAATGGGGTTAAATAGGGGACGAAAGTTTGTATGGAAGTTCGTCATTTTTGCCGATGGGACATCTCCTCGGGCTCACGGCTTGTAAACTAGTAAAAACATTTAGAATTTCGCAGAAAGTTCAATGATGTTTCAGCTTCTGATGACAGTGTTAGGATAAAGATAAGACTATTGTTTAAACATCAGGAAATGGATAAGTCTACGTTGACCGGTAGTCACCAGCATCGTCACTAGGTCGCTGCATCCGGTCACACTGGCCTGCGACCTCGAAATAGTTGAGAAAAAGCTAGATAGACGATGATGTAGAGAGCTTTGTTTTCCCAGACTAGTGAAGTGCAAGGAAGAAGGCGAGTGCGTCGGCTCGTCGTGGCGGCTGGGCGTGAGCGTGGCGCGCGCGTGGTGCGCGCGCGTGGGCGCGGCGCTGGCCCGCGCGCGCGCCGCGCACGCGCAGCTGCTGCGCCGCCTGCTCGCGCCCGCGCCCGCGCGCCTGCTGCGGGCGCGGGACGTCAGGCTCGAAGGTAACGCGGCGTGCGGTGTGCACGCGCAGCTGCTGCGCCGTCTGCTCGCGCCCGCGCCCGCGCGCCTGCTGCGGGCGCGGGACGTCAGGCTCGAAGGTAACGCGGCGTGCGGTGTGCACGCGCAGCTGCTGCGCCGTCTGCTCGCGCCCGCGCCCGCGCGCCTGCTGCGGGCGCGGGACGTCAGGCTCGAAGGTAACGCGGCGTGCGGTGTGCACGCGCAGCTGCTGCGCCGTCTGCTCGCGCCCGCGCCCGCGCGCCTGCTGCGGGCGCGGGACGTCAGGCTCGAAGGTAACGCGGCGTGCGGTGTGCACGCGCAGCTGCTGCGTCGTCTGCTCGCGCCCGCGCCCGCGCGCCTGCTGCGGGCGCGGGACGTCAGGCTCGAAGGTAACGCGGCGTGCGGTGTGCACGCGCAGCTGCTGCGTCGTCTGCTCGCGCCCGCGCCCGCGCGCCTGCTGCGGGCGCGGGACGTCAGGCTCGAAGGTAACGCGGCGTGCGGTGTGCACGCGCAGCTGCTGCGTCGTCTGCTCGCGCCCGCGCCCGCGCGCCTGCTGCGGGCGCGGGACGTCAGGCTCGAAGGTAACGCGGCGTGCGGTGTGCACGCGCAGCTGCTGCGTCGTCTGCTCGCGCCCGCGCCCGCGCGCCTGCTGCGGGCGCGGGACGTCAGGCTCGAAGGTAACGCGGCGTGCGGTGTGCACGCGCAGCTGCTGCGTCGTCTGCTCGCGCCCGCGCCCGCGCGCCTGCTGCGGGCGCGGGACGTCAGGCTCGAAGGTAACGCGGCGTGCGGTGTGCACGCGCAGCTGCTGCGTCGTCTGCTCGCGCCCGCGCCCGCGCGCCTGCTGCGGGCGCGGGACGTCAGGCTCGAAGGTAACGCGGCGTGCGGTGTGCACGCGCAGCTGCTGCGTCGTCTGCTCGCGCCCGCGCCCGCGCGCCTGCTGCGGGCGCGGGACGTCAGGCTCGAAGGTAACGCGGCGTGCGGTGTGCACGCGCAGCTGCTGCGTCGTCTGCTCGCGCCCGCGCCCGCGCGCCTGCTGCGGGCGCGGGACGTCAGGCTCGAAGGTAACGCGGCGTGCGGTGTGCACGCGCAGCTGCTGCGTCGTCTGCTCGCGCCCGCGCCCGCGCGCCTGCTGCGGGCGCGGGACGTCAGGCTCGAAGGTAACGCGGCGTGCGGTGTGCACGCGCAGCTGCTGCGTCGTCTGCTCGCGCCCGCGCCCGCGCGCCTGCTGCGGGCGCGGGACGTCAGGCTCGAAGGTAACGCGGCGTGCGGTGTGCACGCGCAGCTGCTGCGTCGTCTGCTCGCGCCCGCGCCCGCGCGCCTGCTGCGGGCGCGGGACGTCAGGCTCGAAGGTAACGCGGCGTGCGGTGTGCACGCGCAGCTGCTGCGTCGTCTGCTCGCGCCCGCGCCCGCGCGCCTGCTGCGGGCGCGGGACGTCAGGCTCGAAGGTAACGCGGCGTGCGGTGTGCACGCGCAGCTGCTGCGTCGTCTGCTCGCGCCCGCGCCCGCGCGCCTGCTGCGGGCGCGGGACGTCAGGCTCGAAGGTAACGCGGCGTGCGGTGTGCACGCGCAGCTGCTGCGTCGTCTGCTCGCGCCCGCGCCCGCGCGCCTGCTGCGGGCGCGGGACGTCAGGCTCGAAGGTAACGCGGCGTGCGGTGTGCACGCGCAGCTGCTGCGTCGTCTGCTCGCGCCCGCGCCCGCGCGCCTGCTGCGGGCGCGGGACGTCAGGCTCGAAGGTAACGCGGCGTGCGGTGTGCACGCGCAGCTGCTGCGTCGTCTGCTCGCGCCCGCGCCCGCGCGCCTGCTGCGGGCGCGGGACGTCAGGCTCGAAGGTAACGCGGCGTGCGGTGTGCACGCGCAGCTGCTGCGTCGTCTGCTCGCGCCCGCGCCCGCGCGCCTGCTGCGGGCGCGGGACGTCAGGCTCGAAGGTAACGCGGCGTGCGGTGTGCACGCGCAGCTGCTGCGTCGTCTGCTCGCGCCCGCGCCCGCGCGCCTGCTGCGGGCGCGGGACGTCAGGCTCGAAGGTAACGCGGCGTGCGGTGTGCACGCGCAGCTGCTGCGTCGTCTGCTCGCGCCCGCGCCCGCGCGCCTGCTGCGGGCGCGGGACGTCAGGCTCGAAGGTAACGCGGCGTGCGGTGTGCACGCGCAGCTGCTGCGTCGTCTGCTCGCGCCCGCGCCCGCGCGCCTGCTGCGGGCGCGGGACGTCAGGCTCGAAGGTAACGCGGCGTGCGGTGTGCACGCGCAGCTGCTGCGTCGTCTGCTCGCGCCCGCGCCCGCGCGCCTGCTGCGGGCGCGGGACGTCAGGCTCGAAGGTAACGCGGCGTGCGGTGTGCACGCGCAGCTGCTGCGTCGTCTGCTCGCGCCCGCGCCCGCGCGCCTGCTGCGGGCGCGGGACGTCAGGCTCGAAGGTAACGCGGCGTGCGGTGTGCACGCGCAGCTGCTGCGTCGTCTGCTCGCGCCCGCGCCCGCGCGCCTGCTGCGGGCGCGGGACGTCAGGCTCGAAGGTAACGCGGCGTGCGGTGTGCACGCGCAGCTGCTGCGTCGTCTGCTCGCGCCCGCGCCCGCGCGCCTGCTGCGGGCGCGGGACGTCAGGCTCGAAGGTAACGCGGCGTGCGGTGTGCACGCGCAGCTGCTGCGTCGTCTGCTCGCGCCCGCGCCCGCGCGCCTGCTGCGGGCGCGGGACGTCAGGCTCGAAGGTAACGCGGCGTGCGGTGTGCACGCGCAGCTGCTGCGTCGTCTGCTCGCGCCCGCGCCCGCGCGCCTGCTGCGGGCGCGGGACGTCAGGCTCGAAGGTAACGCGGCGTGCGGTGTGCACGCGCAGCTGCTGCGTCGTCTGCTCGCGCCCGCGCCCGCGCGCCTGCTGCGGGCGCGGGACGTCAGGCTCGAAGGTAACGCGGCGTGCGGTGTGCACGCGCAGCTGCTGCGTCGTCTGCTCGCGCCCGCGCCCGCGCGCCTGCTGCGGGCGCGGGACGTCAGGCTCGAAGGTAACGCGGCGTGCGGTGTGCACGCGCAGCTGCTGCGTCGTCTGCTCGCGCCCGCGCCCGCGCGCCTGCTGCGGGCGCGGGACGTCAGGCTCGAAGGTAACGCGGCGTGCGGTGTGCACGCGCAGCTGCTGCGTCGTCTGCTCGCGCCCGCGCCCGCGCGCCTGCTGCGGGCGCGGGACGTCAGGCTCGAAGGTAACGCGGCGTGCGGTGTGCACGCGCAGCTGCTGCGTCGTCTGCTCGCGCCCGCGCCCGCGCGCCTGCTGCGGGCGCGGGACGTCAGGCTCGAAGGTAACGCGGCGTGCGGTGTGCACGCGCAGCTGCTGCGTCGTCTGCTCGCGCCCGCGCCCGCGCGCCTGCTGCGGGCGCGGGACGTCAGGCTCGAAGGTAACGCGGCGTGCGGTGTGCACGCGCAGCTGCTGCGTCGTCTGCTCGCGCCCGCGCCCGCGCGCCTGCTGCGGGCGCGGGACGTCAGGCTCGAAGGTAACGCGGCGTGCGGTGTGCACGCGCAGCTGCTGCGTCGTCTGCTCGCGCCCGCGCCCGCGCGCCTGCTGCGGGCGCGGGACGTCAGGCTCGAAGGTAACGCGGCGTGCGGTGTGCACGCGCAGCTGCTGCGTCGTCTGCTCGCGCCCGCGCCCGCGCGCCTGCTGCGGGCGCGGGACGTCAGGCTCGAAGGTAACGCGGCGTGCGGTGTGCACGCGCAGCTGCTGCGTCGTCTGCTCGCGCCCGCGCCCGCGCGCCTGCTGCGGGCGCGGGACGTCAGGCTCGAAGGTAACGCGGCGTGCGGTGTGCACGCGCAGCTGCTGCGTCGTCTGCTCGCGCCCGCGCCCGCGCGCCTGCTGCGGGCGCGGGACGTCAGGCTCGAAGGTAACGCGGCGTGCGGTGTGCACGCGCAGCTGCTGCGTCGTCTGCAAGCGCCCGCGCCCGCGCGCCTGCTGCGGGCGCGGGACGTCAGGCTCGAAGGTAACGCGGCGTGCGGTGTGCACGCGCAGCTGCTGCGTCGTCTGCTCGCGCCCGCGCCCGCGCGCCTGCTGCGGGCGCGGGACGTCAGGCTCGAAGGTAACGCGGCGTGCGGTGTGCACGCGCAGCTGCTGCGTCGTCTGCTCGCGCCCGCGCCCGCGCGCCTGCTGCGGGCGCGGGACGTCAGGCTCGAAGGTAACGCGGCGTGCGGTGTGCACGCGCAGCTGCTGCGTCGTCTGCTCGCGCCCGCGCCCGCGCGCCTGCTGCGGGCGCGGGACGTCAGGCTCGAAGGTAACGCGGCGTGCGGTGTGCACGCGCAGCTGCTGCGTCGTCTGCTCGCGCCCGCGCCCGCGCGCCTGCTGCGGGCGCGGGACGTCAGGCTCGAAGGTAACGCGGCGTGCGGTGTGCACGCGCAGCTGCTGCGTCGTCTGCTCGCGCCCGCGCCCGCGCGCCTGCTGCGGGCGCGGGACGTCAGGCTCGAAGGTAACGCGGCGTGCGGTGTGCACGCGCAGCTGCTGCGTCGTCTGCTCGCGCCCGCGCCCGCGCGCCTGCTGCGGGCGCGGGACGTCAGGCTCGAAGGTAACGCGGCGTGCGGTGTGCACGCGCAGCTGCTGCGTCGTCTGCTCGCGCCCGCGCCCGCGCGCCTGCTGCGGGCGCGGGACGTCAGGCTCGAAGGTAACGCGGCGTGCGGTGTGCACGCGCAGCTGCTGCGTCGTCTGCTCGCGCCCGCGCCCGCGCGCCTGCTGCGGGCGCGGGACGTCAGGCTCGAAGGTAACGCGGCGTGCGGTGTGCACGCGCAGCTGCTGCGTCGTCTGCTCGCGCCCGCGCCCGCGCGCCTGCTGCGGGCGCGGGACGTCAGGCTCGAAGGTAACGCGGCGTGCGGTGTGCACGCGCAGCTGCTGCGTCGTCTGCTCGCGCCCGCGCCCGCGCGCCTGCTGCGGGCGCGGGACGTCAGGCTCGAAGGTAACGCGGCGTGCGGTGTGCACGCGCAGCTGCTGCGTCGTCTGCTCGCGCCCGCGCCCGCGCGCCTGCTGCGGGCGCGGGACGTCAGGCTCGAAGGTAACGCGGCGTGCGGTGTGCACGCGCAGCTGCTGCGTCGTCTGCTCGCGCCCGCGCCCGCGCGCCTGCTGCGGGCGCGGGACGTCAGGCTCGAAGGTAACGCGGCGTGCGGTGTGCACGCGCAGCTGCTGCGTCGTCTGCTCGCGCCCGCGCCCGCGCGCCTGCTGCGGGCGCGGGACGTCAGGCTCGAAGGTAACGCGGCGTGCGGTGTGCACGCGCAGCTGCTGCGTCGTCTGCTCGCGCCCGCGCCCGCGCGCCTGCTGCGGGCGCGGGACGTCAGGCTCGAAGGTAACGCGGCGTGCGGTGTGCACGCGCAGCTGCTGCGTCGTCTGCTCGCGCCCGCGCCCGCGCGCCTGCTGCGGGCGCGGGACGTCAGGCTCGAAGGTAACGCGGCGTGCGGTGTGCACGCGCAGCTGCTGCGTCGTCTGCTCGCGCCCGCGCCCGCGCGCCTGCTGCGGGCGCGGGACGTCAGGCTCGAAGGTAACGCGGCGTGCGGTGTGCACGCGCAGCTGCTGCGTCGTCTGCTCGCGCCCGCGCCCGCGCGCCTGCTGCGGGCGCGGGACGTCAGGCTCGAAGGTAACGCGGCGTGCGGTGTGCACGCGCAGCTGCTGCGTCGTCTGCTCGCGCCCGCGCCCGCGCGCCTGCTGCGGGCGCGGGACGTCAGGCTCGAAGGTAACGCGGCGTGCGGTGTGCACGCGCAGCTGCTGCGTCGTCTGCTCGCGCCCGCGCCCGCGCGCCTGCTGCGGGCGCGGGACGTCAGGCTCGAAGGTAACGCGGCGTGCGGTGTGCACGCGCAGCTGCTGCGTCGTCTGCTCGCGCCCGCGCCCGCGCGCCTGCTGCGGGCGCGGGACGTCAGGCTCGAAGGTAACGCGGCGTGCGGTGTGCACGCGCAGCTGCTGCGTCGTCTGCTCGCGCCCGCGCCCGCGCGCCTGCTGCGGGCGCGGGACGTCAGGCTCGAAGGTAACGCGGCGTGCGGTGTGCACGCGCAGCTGCTGCGTCGTCTGCTCGCGCCCGCGCCCGCGCGCCTGCTGCGGGCGCGGGACGTCAGGCTCGAAGGTGACACGGCGTGCGTTGTGCACAGCCCGACAGACCTATTTTTTCTTGCCTGTCAATATTTGCATGATTGCTTTACCGAACTGACGATAACAAATCACAAACCACTAACCCTTTCTCCCTAGATCTTCAACGCAGCATCTTAGAGCTGATCCACGTGCTGGCCTCCCAGAGCATCGAACCCGCAGAGCTGGCCGCCTTCCTCAAACTCTTCAATGCGGAGCAACCTCCACTCACCATGCTGCTCAGCTCGCTACATAGACTTGTGGCTACGGCTACGTACAACACTCCCGACTGTATACTTACCTTCCCGGTGGATAGTGATAATACTGGTAAGTGCTCCAAGTAGTTCGGCGTCGGCTAGATGAGTCACGACATGAAAGGTGAAGCTGGGATAGATTGAATGAGGTGAAAAAACGGATCATCATCATCACCAGCTCATATCAGCTTACTGTTGGACATATGCAACACCATTTCAACAAATCCTCGGCTATTATCATCCAGCTGCTACCAGCCACCCTACGAAGTTCGTTACTCCATCTGGACTAAGTAATGGTATAACTTTGGAGTCGCAGTTGTTAATAAATTATACGTCGCTTTTCAGAAAAAAAAATCTGGAGGTTCACATATTGTCTATCGCCTTTGATAAATCTTGAGAATATTGTCTACAGATGGTATTCAAACCCTGGCGGAAGACCTCAATTACCTCGTGGTGGACACCACGACGTCGCAGAGCCACCACGCAGAGAACTGCGCCAAGAGGTTCCACGAAGCACACATTAGGGCTGGTAAGTCACTGAACTATAAGAAATTACATTCAATTAAATGCCGAAACTCGCGGCAGTCTGGGTCATAATACATGTAATTGGGACGGTATAAGTATACACTTGAGTGTCCTGTCATCTCATTTCATTTGAGTCTCCTGTCATCTTGTTCTGTGTTTTATGACCGCGGCTGCCACGAACGTTGGGTTATACTATCTTTTCCTTAGTTTATGGTGGTCAGCTTTCACTTTATTCAGTGTGAATTGATATTATCTATTATTACCCCGGAGCAATAAAACTTATCTCGAGTCTAAAGGGTCCTCGTTTTACCCACTAACTGGGTTGTGGTGGTCAGATAGGTAGTGCCTCCTATAAACGAAAAATGTACCTTCAAATAAACGGTAATAGTTCCCAGGAGCATAAACTAAAATATGTTCGCTGTTGTAAAAACGTGTAATAAAACAATCTAGAAAAAATTCTAATGCAAAATTCATCTCATGCAGTACCAATAAAACTAAGGCTATATGGGCATCAATTTAACGACAAACCCAAACTACAAATTTTCTTCAACCCATAATAGACTACATACTGCAAAATAATAACGTAATAAAATCACCTGTAAAACTAGCAAATGCTTTGAAAGTTTGAACCATTTCTACATTAAACAAAACAGCGACACATCAACAGCCCGTTATAATAATTACAAATCACAGCCTATTTCCAATTCAAACAGTATTTTCCTCTACCAAGTAGACGATGTGAAGTAGTAAATATAGTTAAAAATAAAAAAAAAGCTACGGACATGATAATATACCCATTAGAGTCATCAAAGAAAGCATCCCTTGTACTGTTGATCCACCGGCACATATTCTAAATATCAAAATCAAAAGTCATTTATTCAAATTAGGCTGAGAATCAGCACTTTTTGAACGTCAAAATCACATAAGACAGTCCCCCCAAAACGCCCACCCTTCACCACTTCCTAGTGCTTTAGCTGGGAAGAAGAAGTGGCGGAACAAACTCCCCAGCAGCACTGCTGTCTGTTATATTATGTATATTATGTCTGTTATGTTATATTATGTTGGAAACGGGAACATTCCCTGATACCATAAAGAAAGCTCTCATAAAGCCATTATATAAAAAAGGATCACGACACGACATAAACTGTTACCAAGTTATTCGAAAATATTTGAAGGTCATGTATGCTAGATTCACAATGTTTTTTGGATGTAAATCATATTTTAAATGTTAATTTATTTGGATTCCAAAATAATAAAACTACATCTTTGGCAATATATAATCAAAAACAAAAGTCATTTATTCAAACTAGGCTGAGAATCAGCACTTTTGGAACGTCAAAATTACATAAGAGAGTCCCCCAAAACGCCTGCCCTTCGTAAATTGTTTAATATCATTTGGGAAAAGTTATTGATAAAAAGCAATGCGCTGCTCTTTTAATTGATATGTCAAAAGCATTTGACTGTGTAAAATATAATATTCTGTTTGATAAATTAGAAGGTAAAGGAATAAGAGGTATAGCAGTAAAATTAATTGAGAATTATAAAAATTATAGAATGCAAGCCAGGTATTTAATGAAAGTACAAAAATGGTGGAGGTAGTGAAATCTGAATTCGAATCTGTAATACTAGGCGTACCACAAGGCAGTATATTAGGACCCCCATTATTCGTATTGTATATAAATGAGCTTCCAAACATAATTAACCACCTTTGCGTAATGTATGCTGATGATGCAATAATTTTATCAACAAAATATTGAGGTGTACAAGTGTCTTAATAAGATCTACTTACAAAAATAAATATTTCATTTCATATTTATCTCAAATGAATATTCTAATGATTCAACTATGAAAGTGAAATGAACACCACATTAACAACAGTACATAACTGATTGGTTTCAGTCAGTTTTAGTCAGATTGTTAACGTTTCAAAAACCAAATTAATTCAATTTAGACATTTCACAAGTAAACCTGCTAAACTGAATGTTACCGTGACAGATACAGCGATTAAAGAAGTAAAAGATAAAAATTTCCTAGGAGTTACAATAGATAAAAACTTACACTGGAAGTTAAATATTGAAAAGATTAATAAAAAAGTATCCTGTGCTACGCATTGTCAATCCTGGCAGAAACGACAAATACAAGTGCTACTAGAAAAGCTTATTTTGGAAATGTTTATCCACTGTTAAGTTATGGTATCATCAATCAAATCAATCAACTCAGCCCCTCGCAGTCCACAGCTGGACATAGGCCTCTCCCAGGCTGCGCCACAACACCCTGTCCTCCGCCTTCCGCATCCAGTCTGTCCCAGCCACTTTCTTAAGGTCGTCGGTCCATCTAGCTGGGAGGCGTCCCACGCTACGCTTGCCAATACGCGGTCTCCACTCCAGGACTCGTCTGCTCCACCGGCCATCGGTCCTACGACAAGCATGGCCAGCCCACTGCCACTTCAACTTGCTTACTCTGCAAGCTATGTCGGTAGCTCCGGTTATTTTCCGGAAATTTTTATTTCTGATTTTATCCTTCAAAGAAACTCCGAGCATAGCTCGCTCCATAGCGCGCTGAGCGAACTTGAATTTGAGTACCAGCCCAACTGTCAGTGTCTACGTTCCAGTAGCGTACGTCATAACGGGCAGGACGCACTGGTTGAAGATCTTAGTCTTCAAACATTGCGGGATAGGCGACGAGACAACTTGACGAAGTTTTCCAAACGCTGCCCAACCCAATCGGATCCCTTTGACCGCTTCTTTCGCAAAGTTGTGTCTACCGAGCTGGATCACTTGCCCTAGGTAGATATACTCCTTCAAAACTATGTTCCCCAGGATGGTATCATATAATGGGAAGACTCGACAAACGTACAATCCACATTAATTCTCCAGAAAAAATGTCTTAGAACCATGTAATATAGCATGTATAATACCGAATCGTTATGCTTTCAGAACAGAAGGTTTCTTAACACTGACTGGAATTTATAAACTAGAATTAATTTTTTATACGAAATACAAAAAAAAAAGCCTCAAACCTTTCGGACCTTTTTCGTTACTTGACGATTACACTACAATGTTCTAAACATTCGTAAACATTATAAATATGACATAAATTGACCTATTATGAACAATATGGTTTATTATAAAATTACCTATGTTACTGCTATTCGTGTAAACAATCAGTTACCGCCAGCTATTAAGCAAAGTCAAAGTCAAAGCATTTATTTCAAATAGGCACATAAAAGGCACTTTTGAACGTCAACATTTACATTTAAATAGAATTGATTCTAGTTGCCCCTTCCAAAAGGTAGTTTCGTATGGAGAAGAATGGGCAAGAAACTCCATCGTTACTCTTTTAAAATGTATTATGCAATTAAATGGAAACATGTTTAAATAAAAATATAAAAACTGTTAAGTTATAACGTGTTATACAATCTGTATGAGTTTATTGGGAAAAAAATAATGTTTGTATGTAATCTATAATTCATTTTAATAAATGATAAATGATAAATGATAAATGATTTTATTTCTGTAAGTAGGTTTGAACAAACACTTTTACACGTCAATCATATTTTTTTTAAACTAGATGGGGTCGGCGTTTCCTATCTGACTACTCTGAGAAGAAAGGCCGAAACAAACTCAGAGGTCACAGTCTCTTTTAAAGTCCAGACAAAATCTTGGTCAGGTCATGTGAAAGCTATGTAGATCGGTGTCTGCAATGGTCTTTTGAGGAAAGAACCACACAGATTGAGTGGACCTGTCCAGTCAGTGCACGCAATTGTCAGTAATCGTGCAGCTCAACTTAGACTCAAGGAGCTCAACGATTCGACGAACAATACCAAAGAAAGGACATTTGAGTAGGCCGCATAAATTACTCAAACTGCCAGATCATGATTACGTTGAGAAAAATACAAAAATAAATATAAATAAATCAATGACCGACATAGTTCTCACATTCACAATAATTAGAATAATATTATAATAATCTTTGAGGACCATGTAGATTTGTGTCTGAAATGGTCTTTTGAGGAAAGAACCACACAGATTGAGTGGACCTGTCCAGTCAGTGCACGCATTTGTCAGTAACCGTGCAGCTCAACTCAGAACTTAAGGAGCTCAACGATTCGACGAACAATACCAAAGAAAGGACATTTGGGTAGGCCGCATCAGGTACTCAAACTGCCAGAACATGATTAAAACTGCAACAAAAACACACATAGTCCTCACATTCACAATAATTTAAAATAATATAATACTTTAAATAGTAAATATTAGTGTCATTGTATATGTAAATAAGTATAGATACTTATAGCAAAGATTATAAGTAAAAATAGTTAGCGAAATAAAATAAATTAACATTGCCTGTGCTTTATTGGAGCAACTCAATCCCAAGCCTTTTTGTCCTCAATATAGTCTTTGACAGTATAATAGGCATTCTGGCATAATTTCCTTTTTATAAACGATTTGAATTTATTAAGGCTTAGTGCTTGAATGTGGCTAGGAAGTTTATTATAAAAACGTATACATTGGCATCTAAACGAGCCACCTATTTTCTTGAGCCTGGTAGTAGGAACAACAAATTTGTGCTTGTTCCTAGTATTTAAATTATGGATATCACTGTACTTTTTAAACAGATTAATATTTTTATGTGCATACAAAAGATTTTCATAAATATACTGAGAAGGCACAGTCATTATATTAATCCCTTTAAATTTGTCTCTGAGGGAGTGTCTGGGACTTAATTTATAAATTGAACGAATTGCCCTTTTTTGTAAAACAAAAATCGTCTGAATATCGGCGGCATTTCCCCACAACAGAATACCGTACGACATTACACTATGAAAATAACTAAAGTATACTAAACGGGCTGTCTCCAAATCAGTTAAACCACGAATTTTCCTAACGGCGTATGCTGCAGAGCTAAGCTTCTTTGACAATTTATCTATATGGGGGCCCCATTGAAGCTTGGCATCCAAAGTTATGCCTAAGAATACTGTGGTATTTTCGGGTTTCAACTCTTCACCCTTTATGAGAATACTTGTTTCTACTTGTCTAACATGAGGTATCGTAAACTTAATACATTTCGTTTTTTTCTCGTTAAGAAGAAGGTTATTAACATTAAACCAGTTAACTACTTTTGCGAGGGCACTATTTACATTGTCAGTAACCAGCTGCTGACGTTTGAGTTTAAATAAAAGTGAAGTGTCGTCTGCAAACAGCACTATATCATGTTCATCCTTTATGAGGTAAGGCAAGTCATTTATATAAATAAGAAATAAAAATGGACCTAGAATTGAGCCTTGAGGGACCCCCATTCTTACTACCGATCCGGGAGATCTTTTCCCGTTAACATCAACTCTCTGAATCCTATCACTTAAATAAGAAGTAAGAAGATCCAGAGAGGCGTTCCGGATTCCGTAGTGGTGCAGTTTCCTGATTAATGTTGCATGAAGAACACAATCGAATGCCTTGGACAAATCGCAAAAGATGCCCAACGCATCGCATTTGTCCTCCCATGCATTATATACATGCCCTAGAAGTTCAACTCCGGCATCAGTAGTTGAACGACCCCTTGTAAAACCGAACTGTTTGTTATGCAGTAATTTATGTACATTAAAAAATCTTTGCATTTGATTTAAAATAAGTTTTTCAAAAATTTTACTAAATGTAGGTAGCACTGAAATAGGTCTATAATTAGTCTGATTAGGGTCTGATGTACTACCCGATTTAAACAACGGTATTATTTTACTGTTTTTCATAAGATCAGGAAACTCACCACGGTCAATACAATTATTAAAAATAACAGCTAAAGTAGGTGCTATAATATTTATAATTGACTTAGCAACGTCCACAGAATTACCCCATAAATCTGCAGTCTTTTTGACATTTAACGTGTGAAAGGTTTTAATTATATCTTTAAAAGTGACATATTCGAAATGAAATTCAGAATCACAAACTGGAATGTTTTCTTTAAGTAAAGACTCTGCAGCAGTGGGTGAAGAGTTTAGAGATTTAGTAGTCGATACGGGAATCTCTGCAAAGAAATTTTCAAAGGCCGCGGCGACTTGAGAATCAGATTTAATTATATTGTCATCAATAGCAAGGCTGTAGTCACTACATCGGTTGCATGACCTTCCCGTTTCGCTATTAATGATACTCCATGTCATTTTTATTACATTACTACTATTTTTAATTTTTGAACTCAAATAACGTGATTTGGCCATACTACAAACTTTTTTAAATAATTTAGAATAATTCTTAACATATAAATTAAATTCAGCAGTGTTTTTACAAGTTCGTTCATCATACAATTCATAAAGTCGTTTTCTACTTGTATGTATACCAATGGTGGCCCAGTCACTAAAGGAAGCGTTACTATTAACCGAGAACGTCTTTGGAATGAACGTGGTATTGAATAGTGTGCAATACATATTAAAAAAATCATTATAATGTTGATTAGGGTCATCATTAATCACCAAAAATGGTAATTTACTTAAAAGTTTAGATTTAAATGTATCCAAGCGATAAGTCGTTTTCGGGTTAACAGTGATATCTTTTTTAGTAACTTTTTTGTTTATATTTGAAATAGTTATTAATTGTCCGCAATGATCTGAGTCTATTAAATTAATCATTTCTTTGTGAGTTGGTATAACATCTGTATAAATGTTATCTAGGCATGTGGCACTAGTGGGAGTTATTCTAGTTGGCTCCAGAAATTGGTTAGCAAGATTGTATGACTGAAACAGACTTATAATTTTAATACTTAAACCAGAATTTTCTAACAAATTAACATTAAAATCACCACAAATGATGATAGACTTATTTGAATTACAGATTTTGTGCAACACTTCATCCATAACCTTTTCAAAACAATCATACAATCCTGAAGGAGGTCTGTACACACTTAATATAATGAGCTGCTCCAATTCTACACAGGCTATTTCAATTGTCCGCTCAACAGAGAGGCTCACAATATCCTTGCGGTCTTTAAATTTAAGCTGGTTATTTACCAGAATTAATGAGCCACCATGTACAGCATGTACTCTGTTGAACGAACTACCAACCTGGTGATGACTAAAATTGAACATGAACTGATGGCTTTTAAGCCAATGTTCTGTTATACAAAGAATATCTATATTGCTACAATTCAGGAATAACTCTACTTCTAAATCTTTGTTCAAAAACCCTTGAATGTTTTGATGCACCAGGTTGATACTATTTATTTTTTTTACACTTTCATATGCTTTATTCTTTGCCTTAGTTACATTTTTGCAAGAGGCTAACTCCTTTGTCCTGATTTCTAATTTAAATGATGACCATTGTCATTAATTTTGACCAAATTATTGGCAGAATAATTTAAAAAGTCATTGCATTGCTCAAAAGAAGCAAGTTGTTTAGCCAAATTTTTGGCTGAAATAGAAAAATAATATGATAGCGACACAGCTATCTGTCTTTTGTGATAGTTAGAAAGATAGTACATAACAATATTGTATCTATCTTTTGTCAAATACAAATTATTACTAACATAATTGTTAGTGTCAATTATATGGAATAAATTATCATTATATGTCAAATTGTGCAATGTCATGTTAATGTCAAATCTTAAATTATTTTCTTCCTGTGGCAAACTGTTACTATAAGGGAATGTAAACAACACAATTTTCCTTAAACTAAGGTTGCACAATGTTCTATGATATTGGAGCAATTCTCCTTTGTTCACATTTCCCCTATTTCCCATAAAAATCAACAATGTTGTGTCCTGCTTAAAATTATATCTAACAATTTGGTTCATAATATCAATTAATGAACAACCAGGCATACAGTAATTTATTATTGAGTGTCCTGGATATTCATCTGTCAACAAGTGGCCTAAGTCCTTTCCAATTTCATCGCAAAATAATACAATATCATTATTTACAATTTGTTGACATTGTTTAATGGACCTATTTACAGAAGGAATTGTCAAATCAACACAAGGATGCGGTAAGGTGGTATTGCATGTTGACAATGAATGGGCTGGCAGGCAAATGGTAGGTACATTGGATGGTGATTGACAAATCTCACAGCTGTTCGTTTGTGAGTTTACCAGCTCATTCATTGCCAACACATATTCCCTCATTAGATCTTCAGAGGTATTATATTTGTTAGTCATTGAACTTAGTTTCTCTTGCAGATGGTCAAGTTGAGATTGCAGGGCCTGTGTGTCAATGTTGTACTTCCTAGTACTTTGATCCAAATTAAAAGAATACATATCTAATTGTTTAAGCAAATTTAACCTTTCTCGATTAAGTTTAACATTTTTGATAAAGAACCTTTGTCTTTTAACCATTTTTTGTGTTTTAACAATGTATTTATTAATTTTAATGTATTTTTTCAGTTTGTTTTTACTGGTGACTACTCTTACTGAGTTACATTTTCTTGATTCATCATCACCTGTCAAATCAATAGTGTATGAGGGGTTTATGGCAGAAACCATTGACGGGGCAATAGGCACCAATTCATTGAACAGACTTTGATTCAGCGAGGCGGTGATGTTAAGATTGGTGGTCTCAAGTTGTGTAATCTGACTTTGAGCCTCGTGTAGCTGCTGTTGAAGTAAATACTAGTGCATATCCAATTTGGGTACAATGTTAAGCCTAAAAATGTTATGTTTAAAATAAGAACAAATGTACACAGTTAGGCAATAAATATATCTTTACCTTTATCCGGTTAAGTTGAGGAAGCCGACTCCAACGTAGGTGGTAGAGGCTAAGCAGATTGATTGGAGCAATAAAACTTGTTTTATGATGTATATGACGTCTGTACGTCGCAGGTATTCGCTCTCCGTGGTCTTGCCACGCGGTGCGCTGTGGCGTGGAGGGCGCGAGCTGGGCGCCCTGGCTGGCGGGCTTCGCGCTCACCGCCTGGCTGCAGGAGCAGCACAGCACTGCCAGCGACACTGGCCACTGGGGTGAGTAGTTACATGGTCGTGCCACGTGGAGGGCGCGGGCTGGCGGGCTTCGCGCTCACCGCCTGGCTGCAGGAGCAGCACAGCACTGCCAGCGACACTGGCCACTGGGGTGAGTAGTTACATGGTCGTGCCACGTGGAGGGCGCGGGCTGGCGGGCTTCGCGCTCACCGCCTGGCTGCAGGAGCAGCACAGCACTGCCAGCGACACTGGCCACTGGGGTGAGTAGTTACATGGTCGTGCCACGTGGAGGGCGCGGGCTGGCGGGCTTCGCGCTCACCGCCTGGCTGCAGGAGCAGCACAGCACTGCCAGCGACACTGGCCACTGGGGTGAGTAGTTACATGGTCGTGCCACGTGGAGGGCGCGGGCTGGCGGGCTTCGCGCTCACCGCCTGGCTGCAGGAGCAGCACAGCACTGCCAGCGACACTGGCCACTGGGGTGAGTAGTTACATGGTCGTGCCACGTGGAGGGCGCGGGCTGGCGGGCTTCGCGCTCACCGCCTGGCTGCAGGAGCAGCACAGCACTGCCAGCGACACTGGCCACTGGGGTGAGTAGTTACATGGTCGTGCCACGTGGAGGGCGCGGGCTGGCGGGCTTCGCGCTCACCGCCTGGCTGCAGGAGCAGCACAGCACTGCCAGCGACACTGGCCACTGGGGTGAGTAGTTACATGGTCGTGCCACGTGGAGGGCGCGGGCTGGCGGGCTTCGCGCTCACCGCCTGGCTGCAGGAGCAGCACAGCACTGCCAGCGACACTGGCCACTGGGGTGAGTAGTTACATGGTCGTGCCACGTGGAGGGCGCGGGCTGGCGGGCTTCGCGCTCACCGCCTGGCTGCAGGAGCAGCACAGCACTGCCAGCGACACTGGCCACTGGGGTGAGTAGTTACATGGTCGTGCCACGTGGAGGGCGCGGGCTGGCGGGCTTCGCGCTCACCGCCTGGCTGCAGGAGCAGCACAGCACTGCCAGCGACACTGGCCACTGGGGTGAGTAGTTACATGGTCGTGCCACGTGGAGGGCGCGGGCTGGCGGGCTTCGCGCTCACCGCCTGGCTGCAGGAGCAGCACAGCACTGCCAGCGACACTGGCCACTGGGGTGAGTAGTTACATGGTCGTGCCACGTGGAGGGCGCGGGCTGGCGGGCTTCGCGCTCACCGCCTGGCTGCAGGAGCAGCACAGCACTGCCAGCGACACTGGCCACTGGGGTGAGTAGTTACATGGTCGTGCCACGTGGAGGGCGCGGGCTGGCGGGCTTCGCGCTCACCGCCTACTGTTTACCTACTTTACGAATATCACCTAACCTGCTAATGCTTCTTTGTCCAGTGTTTGTTGACAATGTAGAAAGCAGCAGAAAAGCAGGTATGTATAGTAACACCTGCTTTTTCACAGAGGAACATGTTGTGTGTGTCATGGCGATACTGTTGCAGAGTGTTGTCTTCTTTATGAGGTAGGTAGGTGGCGATAGTCTTATTAAGTCAAAGACATGTTAACGGTTTCATGGTAGTTTATTGAGTGTCCTCACAAGTGTACAATTATTTGCTTACAAGTAAAATGCTTACTGGGCCGAACGTTACGATTGCGCAGGTGAATGACGCAGATATCGAGTGATTTGCTGTGTAAGGTTTTTACATACTTCACCTCCCCCGAAAAGTAGTGGGTAGGTGGCCTCCCTTTTTTTTGAGAAAAAAAAAAAAAGTTTGCGTTTACGTAACATTAGGCCTGTACTTACATACTAATTAGCAACTTAATAGCTTAGTTAACGTAATCTCTTATTTTAATAACAATCTTTTTTTTTTTTAATTACTAAATGGCTTGGTGTTATTTTTATGTACCATAATCTCTTTATTATTTTTAAGAATTTTAACATTTGGTGAGAGTTCCTCTATTACCTTAAACGGTCCTTTATAAATACAATCTAATTTGTTTCCGATTTGGTTCTTTATTAAAATCAAATCTCCTGGTTTGTAAGTTACACAGTGTAATTTCTGATCATATGATATTTTTCTACGGTTTTTACATTCTAATAAATTTTGTCTAGCATCTTGTTGTGCCTTTTGTAAACGGTACTTAAGTTCTTTTGGGTAGTCATCAAAGTTATACAAGGGGTCCAAAGACTCTGTCAAATTGCTAGGTATATTACAGACTTTGCCAAATACTAGTTCGTATGGGGTATATTTCGTTTGTGAATGAACACTGGTATTGAAAGAAAAACACCAGAATGGAATCCAATCGCTCCAATCAGTTTGATTATTCTCGCATTGAATTCTGAGGTATGCACCTAAATGCTTATGTGTATTTTCTAAACTACCTAAAGTTTCATGATGATAAGAAGTTGAATGAATTTTTTCTATGTTCAGTAACTTGCAAACTTCTGACATGATAGATGAAGTAAATTCGGTTCCCTTATCGCTTATAAACTGATTTGGTATACCGTAACGTAATATGAAATTGTTGACGAAACATCTGGCTACAGTCTCGCTATCTTTTCGTGGTAAAGGGTAAGCCTCCACAAACTTACTTAAATCGCATTGGATTGTTAAAATATATTTATTGCTATAATTATCTAAATCTAGTGGGCCCATTATATCTAAACTAACACGTTCAAACGCTGACTTGGCGGTTGACGTTATCGACAAAGGTTCTCTAACATGTTTGTTTGTCGTTTTTTGTATTTGACAACTTTTACATTTTTTAACATAATTCATGACGTCGTTTGACATTCCTGGCCAGAAATAATACTTTTTAATATTATTTATCATACGATTTATGCCTGCATGTCCACTCGTGGGCAAGAGGTGAAAGTCATTTAAGATTGTAATTATTTCATGTTCGTCGTTTATTCTCTTTAAGTCTTTAATTATTAAAAATCTTGGCGATTTTATTTTACAATCTTTTATACTGCGCAGTAAACAAGTAATATTTTTACTATTACTCTTATTCTTCGTAATAAGTAATTCATTAATATTCAATCGTATGCACATATTTTCTAAATCTCTCGCTAACTCCTCTGGGGATGATAACGATCGAGAATGAAGAAATACCGTCGATTTCGATGGGACGTAAGTGCAATATTTAGCATTTGATAGAATTATATTCGCATCATTTATTCCTTGATAATCTGAAAAACGTAACTCGACTATATTACTAGGTCTCTTAAGTACTTCAACAGTTGCAGGTTGATCAGACCCGCGGACTGAAGGAAGTTTGTCTATCTGTTTTCCTATCTGAGTCTTGAGTTTTTTGCTCTGAGCTCTGGTCAAAACAGATACTATGTGTTCATGCATTTCTTTCAAATTGTGTGACGTCACCGAGAGTCGACTTAACGCATCTGCAGCTGCATTATGCCGGCCTGGGACATATTCCACGATAAAGTCATATTCCTCTAAATACAGTCTGAACTTGGTCAAACGGCTGGAAGGGTCTTTTAAACTAAATAAATACACTAGTGGCCTATGGTCTGAGTAGATGATAAATTTTCTACCATATAGGTAAGGGCGGAAATGTCGGACAGCCCAAACTATTGCCAATAATTCAAGTTCAATTACCGGGTACCTACTTTCGGCTGGCTTTAAACTTCTGCTAGCGTAAGCGATTACTTTTCCATTTCCGTTTGAAAGTACTGCACCTAAACCTAATTTCGACGCATCTGTTTGTAATTTAAAAATGTTGTTGTCCGCAAAATCTGGATAATCCAGTACAGGTGGATTCATAAGAGCTAATTTTAATTTCTCGAAAGATGTTTCGCAATCGTTTGTCCACTCGAATCGTACATCTTTTTTGCACAATCGATTCAGCGGAAACACGATGTTGGCGAAACCTGATATGAATCGTCGGTAGTAGTTGGCAAATGCGACAAAGCGTTTTACGTCGTCAGCAGTCCTTGGTCTTGGGTAATTACGTACGGTATCAATTTTACCTGGGTCTGGGAAAATACCGTCTTGTGTTATTTTGTGCCCTAGGTAAACAATTTCTTTTCGCATGAATTCGCATTTAATGGGATTCAGTTTAAGATTGACTTTTCTTAAACGGTTTAAAACGTCAATGAGGTTTTTAGTGTGGTTTTCTATACAATTTCCGATTACGACGCAGTCGTCGAGATATATAAAACATTTTTGGTAATTTAGGCCTGCCATTGCTATGGTCATGAGCCTAGAAAAGACACTAGCACTAGTTTTGAGACCCATTGGACAACGCTTCATTTGGTATTGTTTACCTGCTGTGAATGTAGTGTATTTACGGGAATCGTTATCTAAGGAAAGTTGATACATTTTGTTCAGGCCGAAAGACGTATATTTTCGTGAGTCGGGACTTAATGATAACTGATAATACGATTGTGAAAGGTCTAACTTCGAAAAATAAATACTGCCTGATAAGGAATCTAAAATTTCTGTGATATTAGGCAAAGGGAATTTATCGTCCTGGATTCTGTTATTTAACTGTCTGTAATCAATAACTAATCTCCATTTCTTTTGGCTTGATTTGTCTGCCTTTTTTGGAACTAGCAAGACGGGACTGGACCATTCCGAAACTGTTTCCTCTATGATGTCATTATCTAGCATTTCCTGAACCTGCTTCTCAATCTCACTTTTGAGAGCTTGGGGTATCCTATAGGGCTTTATATAAGTAGGGGTCACGTTGTCTTTTAAAACGATATTATGTTCCATCAAATTGGTGACTGATAAAGAATCGCCTGGTAAGTGAAAGACATCGGCGTATTTTGCACATATTTGCTCGATACTAAGCCTTTCTTCCTTATTCAAGTAATTTAGATCGAGTAGTTCGAATAAAGTTTTTACACGTTCTACGGATTTAGTATCTTTTGTTAGGTGTGCCAATTCAAAAGTATTAATTGGTTCAATATTAACATTAGAAAAATCTATCTCAATGTTCTCATTAGTCGTATTTAAAATTTGCAACGGTATGCCATTATATGATGGCTTTGAAATCATACCGGCAATAAAAACTCCTTGTTTTATTTCCTCTGCTAAAACTACACTATCTTCTTTTAGAATGCAAGGTATGTATTTAATTATTTCGCATCGTGCAGGTATCACATGAGTATACCTATCCTTGCTCCTACCTATATTCAAACTAATTACGTGTCCTTTATGAGACAAACGTAAAATTTTTGTTTCGTAATCAATCACGGCATTATAACGCCTGAAAAAATTTTCTCCTAATATTCCATCTCCTGTACACAATAAGTCCTTAAATACATAAAACTTTTCTCTGAAACTAACATCCTGACATAATAAATCTAAGTATATATATCCTTCAGATATTAATTTTCCGCTAACGCCTTTGATAGTCAACTTATCGTATTGTAATTCTTTTAAATACTCCGGGTGGTCAAGTAACCACTCATATTTCATGACGCAAATGCTCGCGCCGCTATCTACTAATAAATTTATTACATTACCTACGCTTAACTCTATTTGAACAATACTACTAACGTTATAATTTAGAATAGGATGTTCATTAATTGAAGGGACGAAAAAACTCACTATTCGGTGCGGATTGAGCACGTTCAGTATTCTCGATCTGCTCTGGCTGTATTTGGGCTACATTAGGAGCTCCGTTAGAACGAGGTGGGGGGCCATATTGTCCCCGAAAAGAACCTCGTTGGTATCTTCCACGACTGTTAGATGATCGACCTCTATAAGAGTTATGAAAAGTCCTTGTGGTACTATTATTACCGCGCTGAGATGTTTGGTAATTATTATTATATGAGTTATTCCTAGGCGTGGCGTTGCCGCGTCTGGTACCGAACCTATTGGCATTTCCATTTCCACGATAAGACCTTACGTTCATGACCTGTTCTACTTTAGACGATAGGGAATTTTCGTCAAGGGCCGTTTGAATGGCCTCAGGAAGAGACTGAAATTGCCGGGCGGCGATGATGGTGCTTAAACGTGGATCCGACAATCCGTCAGCGAAACGTTTAATTGCTACTTTCTCATTTAAGGGATGGAGTACATCGAACTTTTTTGTATCGCCGTCGGCTTGAGCTACGGTCAGGTTCACGAATAATTGCTCTAATTCAGAACCGAACTTGTCGATGGACCTACGACCTTGGTTGGCCGAATTAAGTTGTAACTGAATAGCTACTGCGGATTTTTTTTGCAATAAATGCGTGCGCATGTCTTTAATTAAATCTGTAATTGTGGAGTACTCTGATTTTAATCTAAGTTTAGCACCACTAGAAATTCTAGTCTTTAAAACAAAATTAATTAATTGGGTTTTTCCTTGATCATTCAGCATATCGCTATAAAGTTGTGTGCTATCTATTAACTGGATAATGACGCTCTCCTGGGCGTTCATTACTGGTAATAGGGCCAAAGCCGTTTTTAGGTCAAAGTTACTCGTAGCCATATTTTCTGTACTATCTTCGAACTCTAGTTCTTCAAAATCAGTATACAAACTTGAAATTGTCTTGTACAAAATATGTATGTCATCTATATATTTATTGATGGGTAATAAAGTGTCATTGCTTATCTCAGAATTCTCTATCTTTACTCTAATGTCTGACGAAATATACTCCAGACGAGAATACAATTTTTGGGCTTCTCTAAATTTGTTTTTGGCAGTCTCGGAACTTTGTCTACGAGCTGGGCCTATTTTAATTGAATAATCTCTTATTTCTTTCAAGCTTATAAGTAAATTTCTTAATTCTTGCAATGACATTACATAATACTACTTCAAACATTATTTAAAAATAAAATAACTTAGCTAAAGGGCGTCATGACGGAGTAGCTCATCATCAGCGGCGGCGTGGCGCGGAGCGTTGCGCGTGCGACGGGCAGCAGGAACTTGGCATCTGCTTGATTTGGGCCGGGATTACCCTGGACTCCTCTTGATGTGGGCCGGGATTACCCTGGACTCCTCTTCTTTCTTCTTACTGGTTTGTAGTTCGTGCGAGGTTATCAATTGAAACGGCGTTTAATTCTCGCCTCAAAGTGCTGATAGCGCTGTTGCGGCACTTCTTCAAGATATAGTAGACGGTTGCAGCGACGATCAGAACGACAGCGACGATCAATAAGGTTTGAATGATGTGGTTTGATTGATGATGCTCCAACGTGGTATTTGCGGAGGCTTCGCCGTTGGCATTTTGTGCGACGACCACTTCTTCTTTTGAGTATGTCTTGCCCATATTTATTTATTTCTTCCAAAAATCTCCCATAGCTTATTTCTTCTTTAAATCTTCTAAGTTGGCCGGTGTGGCAGGGTCGCCATGCAGAGTGTTGTCTTCTTTATGAGGTAGGTAGGTGGCGATAGTCTTATTAAGTCAAAGACATGTTAACGGTTTCATGGTAGTTTATTGAGTGTCCTCACAAGTGTACAATTATTTGCTTACAAGTAAAATGCTTACTGGGCCGAACGTTACGATTGCGCAGGTGAATGACGCAGATATCGAGTGATTTGCTGTGTAAGGTTTTTACATACTTCAGAATGCAGATCCAAGGAGTTCCTTGGATTACGCATATGACATACCTAAATTATTGCATCGTGACTTGCATTTTGCACTTAATACGTTCACATCTGTACGTCACTCATTAACAAGACTTACAATTAATTCCAGACGGTATAGACGAATTTAACGACGACCCTTCAGATACAGAAGCTAACAAAAAGAAATCTCCCAAAAAGGAGGTTCCCAGCAAGCCGGCTGAACTGTCGCACGTTGTGTCGGTGGGACACGAGTCGCTCATGCTGGAGGTGTGGCTCGATACTAACACAGGTACTGTTATTAATTAGTGCAAAATCAATTAGTAATGCGGAATTTCACACCAAACAACTTGCTCAATGAACTCGAACCTTAACATCCATTGTATGACTTTAATTAATGGCTTCCACCGAAAGCCCGTTTGTCGTTCGTTTATTTAACCAAATGGTCCTGGGTTCGAATCCCGGTAGGGGCAAATGTTTGTATGATGAATATGGACATTTGTACCCGAGTCATGGATGTATATTTATAATATGTATGTATTTACGAAAAAAAAATGTATTTAAGTAGTGTATCAACCATCTGGTATCCATAACACAAGCCTTAATAAGTGCTTAACTTGGAACTAGATGGTGCTGTGTGCAATGTCAGGCGATATTTATATATTTTATTTTTTTATTTTTTCATGGGTGCTTAGGAATCTGTAAAAATGTATTTAGTGTACTCTGCCACTGGACTACAGAATAGATGCCAATATTGCTGTAACCAATAACAGTTGAATAATTTAAGAACAAACGGAAATGGTACAAATCTTGATGGACCGTCTGGGCATGGGACATTCGGGAGTAAAGTCCTAGCTAGAGTATCATTGTTTATATCTTATGGTGCCGATAGAGTCCTTTTTATCGTTTCCAAGTGATTTTACATTTATATTTATACTAACTTATCATTATAATTCCAGGCACGTTCACGCTGCGCCTGTCCCGCCCGGAGCTGGCCCTGAACCGCGTGCTGAGCGAAGCGCGCGTGCGCGGCGACGTGCCCGCGCGCACGTGGAGCTGCATCGCGCTCAACGTCAAGGAGCTGGTCTATAAGAGACACATCTATGTGCAGGTTACTTTATTTTATTTTATTAATTTTATGAAAACTTACAGCTTGTGTAAACGATGGCCAATTACAAGCTTCCACTAACGATTAATATGAGTAACATTAACAAATACGCGAAAACAGCGACGTAAGAGATACGCAAATGAATCATCTCATGCTCAAAAAATACTAAATAAATACTAAATAATAATATTGAGAGAGAAAAAAAAAGAAAATGGTTATACATCGAGAAAACAATTGTTCAAACTTTTCTTTACTTCCTTAACGCTACTAGTAAATAAATCTAAATCAACCTCGACATCCTGACACACCATGTTAAAAGTACGACAAGCTCTAATCACGTACTAATTAATTAATTATTAAATTAACTTAATTACTAAAAAATTAAGACTAATATTTGTAGATTATTCACTAACGGGATGAAGCACTGTCTTATATCTAGGGCGATATTGAATCAGAAGGAGTTACGACTAGAATTCTCTGTGTATTGAGTTATTAAAGCTCGCCCAAGACGAAGACACCTTTATCCCCAAAGAGAATACTCTACTTTTCACACTTTCTGTGAGGTTATAATAGCAATTCGATTCTCAGATAAAGTTTTTCGCGTTAATCTTTTCATATGTGTTTTTGTTGGTTCCAAATTCAAATTACGTTATAATTAAATCCACTACTAAATGATTGCCGAGCTAAACTATATGTCTATAATGTAATGTCTTACTTCAGGTTAGGTTTTCACTCAGAACAATAACTAAAGCATAGAAGGAAGCTAAATTTAACTAATATAGTCGTCTCTGTTTTCTTACACACTCATAACAGCATTAGAAAGAGACAGATGTAGGTTTCTTAAAATGCAAATCGTTACAAAGTAAACGTCAATTTGGCTACCTTGGCTACCTTTATGATACTAAGTTTAAAAGCTACTTAACGTCTCAGGTTTTTGTCCATGACTTTGTTCATCGCATTTTTTCGTATAATGCTTATGGGCGCATGGGAGTTGAAGTGCTTCGTTGATTTTACGTGTTTTTGTAAAAATAGTATAAAATGAATAGTGATTTAGTGTAAATCGCAAAGCTTAAAGATTAAATAATGTCCTGCATTATAGTGGGATGTAAATCACATTCATCCCGCAAAGAAAATGATGCGGAAATCATAAGCTTCCATCGGTAAGTAATTAAATATGGTCATTTTATCGGTTTTGTATTCTCACTGTAGGTTATTTTGGCATTTTTTCAAATTATTTGAGCTTAGTGTACACGGTAGTGTTTTGAAATCAATATTTTATGCAATTAAATAATTCGATTCTAGGGAAAATATAAATTTTAAATCGGCATATAAATATTTTGCAATAGTGCTTGCAAAAATAAACTATCGATAGAATATCGATAGAACTAGCGTCATATAAATTATTACATTATTTTTCTTTACACGTAGTTTTGGGAAGGATTAAATATTTAAGAGTGAAATAAATACCTAAATACCTACGGTCTTGCCAGCAAATCATACGTATGAGTAATGAAATGACAGTGGTCAAAAATCCGTGTGGCTCATGGTATAATAATTTAAACTCAAGTGTGGCTATGATTTTTTTTTTGTCATTTACAGATTTCCCTGCAATATTGATATGAGGCAAAAATGGATCAACGCTATTGCACGTAACTACTGGGAATGGAAAAAAACAACATCGTATTTGTTTCAAACATTTCAGCGATGACTGCTTTATTAAAATATTGCTACCAACGTCAATTTTTGATGATTTACTCGAACATTCATTCGATAATGATGTATTGGATGATCATAGAAATTTGTTGATTGCATTGATAAGCAAAGAATATTTAACAATTAGAATTCATTATATCGCAAAATAATTTATTATTATTATTATTATTTTTGGATTATTTTATTTTTAATTAGAATTTAAAATTCTAAACTTTTCCTGTAGAAAAAGTAAGGACATTTCTAACAAAAACTATAATTTTTAAAGGACAGTGATTTAAATTTTTTGTTACTTGTTCCGTGGCCAATCGCTCTTTAAAAATTATTTAAGCGTTTTCTTGGTAATTTCAATTTGTTAATAATTTATTCTGTGTTTATAAATAAATAAGTTAATCAGACAGAAGTGAGTTCTTTATTTCACCTTAGCATATTTTAGATTTAATGCCAAAGAGCGATACCATAAACTATGAAGTCGATATCGGTATTTATTTTATGCATAGTCACATCACTAGCTAATACTCTTTTGTCTATGACAGCGTACACTTCAAATGTCCTAAAGCGCCTTCTATGCTTTAGTTATTGTTCTGAGGGTTTTCATAATAAGTAATTTGACATTATAGAGCCGGTGGTGTGATAATCTGTTTTTGAGTAGGCGAACTCATTGTAGGCCCATTTCAAAGTTACTTGGTCGTCGATGCGGGCAGGATGCTTTGCATAGTCAATACTACATATCGTTTCAATGTCACTCTTTCGCACCATGCATCGTGAACAAGGTCTTCTAATATCTTTTTCAAAACATGAAACCAGCCTTGCTTACATTGTTAATGACAGTATTTTCAGATTTTAAATATGTGTGCTTTGATTTGCAGGTGACGCTTTACGTCAACGGCTACGAGTGCGAGACAGTAACCCTACCAGTACAAGGTACGTATTTAATTCATCTCGTCACGAGACTCATCTCTCATTCTACAAGTTCAAGTCTTTTATTTTTACTTGTTGAGACATGTGCTCTAGTTATTATTTTTACTCCGCAGGCATCCTAGTCCGCAAAGTGACGCCCACAAACGTGCTAATAGGCCACGCGTGCGCAGGCGGCGCGGGCGCAGGCGCCTACCACCTGTCGGGCGTGCACGTGTACCGCGCGCCCGTGCTCAGTGCGTACTGCGCGCTGCACGTGACCGCGCACGGGCCCGACCACGCGTGCCAGGTACGGGGGCCTGTGTATAGCCTGGCCAGCTTAGCTATGTGTTGGCAAGATAAAAATAAACATTTTGGTTTGTTATTCCGAAAACAAAAAGCAGGGGCAGTGCCTACCAAGTCTCGATGCGTTTTGTCGTATTTACAAACCATCATAGCTTGGCCTGGATAATAATAATAATGTATTGCATAAACAAGGATCACATTGCACTGCATACATTTAGATGACATAATGAATTAATAATAATGCCAGAGGGGTAAATCTACAGGCATTTTAGGCAGACGTTAGGGGCTCTACATTAGATCTGATAAGTTTTTAACAGTGAAAGTGTTATGTAAGTCTTGGTAGCTGTACATGAAATATTTTGGTAGGATATCCACTTTTTTTAAATTTTGAGTCATAAAATGTATTCATCATAGTGACCGATTCCACTTTACGTCAAACCTTGGCTGTGATAATAGTGAACATTATAGTGATCCGGTGACGTCCACCACAGATAGTATAGTACTACCGCGTCCACCAATAATAATATTTGTTTGTCACAGGTGCGGTGCGAGTTGCCCAACTTCCCGTTGTTACTGACACCGAACGTACTCGACTCCAATATTGATTGGGACCAGGTATGTAACAATTCTTGCAAATAATTTAATCTACCATAGATTATTTTAAACACTCTAATTTCGATATAATTTCAACACCGTTTGTCATGGATACAAAATAATGGGTTGTTAGGAAAATGACACAAGTAAACATTGAATAAAACTCGCAGGTGTTCGAGATATCACCGTCGACACTACGCGAGATGCACGACAACTTGCTGCTAACGTTCTCTGCGAGCGCACCCAACATTATGAACCTTTACCACCAGACCGTCGCTCTGCCTACAGGTAAGCTAGCAGTTCAAGTAAACTGCATGTAGGATAAAATTCGTATTCGTAGTTATGTTCCTTTATAATTTAATTGAAAAAAAAAACGACACCAATAAGAGTGCTCTCAAATAAGACGATTTACAAGTATGGGTTTGAATATGTTGTGACGATAATCCCACATTCGCTTACATTTGCACGCGATCTATATTACTCTAGTGGATCAGGCTCGGTTCTTTATCTGGACAACTTCGGCCCTAGCTCATCCTGGGGCTGTAGTATCGATAGTAGACCGACTATCACTATGTCTGTCAACCGTCTTGCCTTTCACAGTGCTATTTTGTAACGCGTTCAGACGTGAAGTTGCGGCCCGGTGTACAATACAGCGGTGAGGTGTTCATTTTTGTAAGAGAGAAGCTGAAGCGGAGCCGGTTTTAACTTACTTACTTATCAATAAAGTAAAAAATTATTAAATAAGTTAAAAATAAGTCTTCAATACACAAACAAAACTTTCAATGTTTTGCAGAAATAAACTCAACTATATTAGGTACCACAGATCATATAAACACAGAAATATGATTTGTAGACAAATGTATTCCTGTTCAGATGTCTCCGCGTTTCTCCCACTTGATTCACTAACACAAAAGCAACAACTATAAGAACGGCACACGAGCTCACATCTCTCCCGCACACAAAGAAACTTTCAGCAACACTAATAAACTCACTAATAGAACACATGCAAACTGGGGGCGGCGCTTCTACCTGTAGCTACGGACTCAGAATAAACACACATATGCAAGTTACGCAACTAGTGATGTTAAGTTGTAATCGTAGAAAAATGTCGATGAAATTCAGTTACCTTTAATATCTGCTCTTCTTCCTAAAGGTTTTAATGACTGAAAATAAAACTATACAGGAGTTTCCCTCTAACATAGCTACTCTATACAAGCTAAGTTTGATCACAATTAGAATATTAACTAATTAAGTTAGTAACATTTTGTCATAATAAACAATACATGATCTAGAGCCCATATAATACAATAACACAACCACAATATATCTATGTCTGTGGTTTGACAAATTTCCAGTTAATATTTATCAGTGTAACTTCAAAACTGTATATTTTAACGGATATCTGATAAATCACGGATATAGATATAAGTATCTAGAATTCTAATTATTTAATATTCACATTATGATCTATTAAGTACGCGAGGCAGAAGACAAGTGAAACACTTAGCGATTGAATACGCACTGACGTTTGATAACGAATGACGGTTGGCGCAGTTACTGCGTACGAGTAGCTACACATATACAACATGATCAAACTTCGCAGCACAAATCTTAAAGTATGTGTCAGGACATGCTACAAAATCACAGTTTATCATCTTACTACTATTGTAAATGCGAAAGTTTGGATGGATGGATGTATACATGTTTGTTACTCAATCACGCCAGAACGGCTGAACGGATCTGGATGAAATTTGGCAAATATATATATTATAGTCAGGGTCCCGTTACTTTTCGCAATTTATATGAATAATATACACGAATTAGACCTACATGGTCATGTTGCTCTTTATGCGGATGATACGTCTTATTTACTTCGGCTCCTCTATACACGACTTAATTACAAAAGCCCAGGAAGACCTCAACAAGCTATTCTCCTGGTTCCAATATAATCTCTTAACAATTAATACCTTGAAAACGTGCTACGTCATTTTTTAAGCTAAAAACAAAAATATCCCACTCCATCAACCATTACAAATAAATAATGTACATTGTACCCCTGCAAAATAAAAACTGTGAAAAGTATCTTGGCTTACGAATGGATGGCGCCCTGACGTGGGAGGCACAGGTTGAACACATCAAAACAAAATTGTCATCACTTATTAAGTATACACCAAAACGAAATTAGGTAGTCATAGAGGGTTATTAAATAAGAAAGCCCTTGGGAACCAATATAGAAAAAAATATTTTTGTCCAGCTAGGATGTGTGACGAAACATAGTGCGTCATGACGGGATCGCTGTTGTATGATGTTTTAGCTCCCAATTATGACGTTTTGGCGTATTTTCGAAAAAAATATTGTTGTAATTCAAAGCTAAAAATACGCGTTATGGTGAAGTAACAAACTTTTTTGTCTGTACCATTTTTCAATAGCGGTAGAGTTGCTGATGCGAACCTCCGAAGGGAAGCCGGTAGGACTCCTGTTATAAAATGGTGCTTTCGCCGCCGAGACAATATCTGATGTTGATGGATTATCTTTCTCAATATGTCCAGTGTTCGCGGGCCGCGTGGCGTCCCCGGCGAGCCTGCTGGCGGCCCCGGGCGCGGGCGCGGGCCCGGCGTGGTCCATCCCGGAGACGCTGTTCCCGACGTGGGTCGGCGCCGCGCTGGCCAGCCGACACCGCGGCGTCACGCCCGCCATCTACATGCTGGGCGGGGCTGATATACTGCTGTACTTGTATGCTAGGGTGAGTTACTAATTGTCCAAATTATGAGTTACAAATTATAAAACTCGAGCATTATGGAATTGGAATAATTGCTCTCGGTCCAGTTAAATCTTATTTAATTGATAGATAACAGCAAGTTCAAATAAATGGTGTCAATTCACTCGGTTTAAAAGTAAAAATGTGTGTTCCACAAGGCTCGATGTTGGATCCTTTCCTCTGTTTAGTGTATACTAATGATCTTCATTTATTAAAAAGCCAACCACAAATGGTGTTAATTGCTGACGGTACTTCCTCAATTTTTAAGGTAGAAAGATCTGCTACAAATTTTGACGACGTTAATAACGCCCTACTGCTGGCACAAGATTGGTTCACTGCTAATAATTTACTATTAAGAGCGTTTATACCTCATGAGTGGCAACGTCGCAATTTAGTGTCATATTTCGTGGTTTTAAATTTTTATCATTATACGGAGCTATATTTTAAAAATCTGTTTAATTAACTTTTTACAATTATGTGAAAACTGTGTAAAAGGTAAGAAATCGTTGCGTTTACAGTTCTATTTATATGCAAATAATACATTGGAAACTTGCAGGGCGTTATTTTCATTGTAAAATAACTGTAAGCATTACGGTTACTTACTTTTTAAACACTTTCACGTAATTCTAAAAAGGTAATTAAACAGATTTTTAAAATATAGCTCCGATTAAATGATAAAAATTGAAACCACGAAATATGACACTAAATTGCGACGTTGCCACTCATAAGGTATAAACGCTCTTAAAAGAAAAAAAAAACTAAGTGCATAAGATTTTCTTTACCAAATGTCAAAAGTAGTGATTGTGAGATAGTATTGAATCAAGAGAAACTAGAATTCGCCTATAAAACTGTTTTCCTGCGGATCACGCTCGACTCGGGGCTACAATGGGGTCCTCATTTAACATCTCTGGCGAGACGGCTAAGTTCAGCAGCACATGCCGTCAGAAAATCCGTCAATTTATTGATTGAGATACCGCGAGGCTAGTCTATTTCAGTTACTTTCATAGTATCATGTCTTACGGTATTTTACTTTGAAGACGGGCTGCAGGCGGTTAGTTTATTTTCATTCTGCAGAAAAGAACTATCAGATCTTATTTTTGGTATTATGGAATGTATCAATTCAAAACATATATCGCCTAAGAGGTTATTTGTTAACCTTTGCAATGAGGGTAAATTATTGAATGATGACCTCATTTACTTATTAAGGTACACCAACAGCTTTTGTGTATAATATAATACTCTTAAGTAGTATAGGTAACAATAGCCTCGGACTTACACAGTCGCCATTCGCCAATTACAGGATAACCAGCAATCTACGAAATAGGTCATAATAATGATAAAACTAATGGGTTTAGAATTTTGAAATTGTGGCAAAATACTTCTTAAACTTAAGATTAATAACAAAAAGGAAAATAAAATTGCAAGAAGAACAATATTGCAATTTTACCCACTTACATAAGACTAAGACATAAACAAAACAAATATAAATTGACATAAAAAATGAGTTCATAATGGAAAGTATAGTTTATAAAATAAAGTATACAAAGGTGAAGAGTTTCCAAAATATACTAACATAACAAATCATCAAATAAAAGGTGTATTATGCCGGGAAAGCGGGATCATCCAAAAGGGGTACCGCTGACCCGGAACATAAAGGGCCAAGGAAGGAACACGGGTGGGTTTTAGTCAGTAAGAGTCTGACACTCCCTTCCGCTCCACCCAGAGCGGGAGGGGTCATTTGATGATGTCCCATCCTCAAAAAAAAAAAAAAAATATAGGTGTATTAATTATCTTATTGAATGATAAACTATTGGCTCCGAAAGAAAAACGGTAAGTAATTTTGATAGATCATTGCAGGATTAAAACAGTACAGAAAAAAAAACAATTAAAAACAAAATAATAACAAAACAAAAAAAAAACCCTAATTAACCTTTTCTTAATGGAGTACAATAAAAATGTTATAAGCAAATTAAATGCGATAATTTTAGTCAACCCTTTAAACTTTAATTTAAAATGAAAAGTTGACAATAAAGTACCCTTATTATAAAGGTTTATAAATAAACTTTAAGGCGGTATATGTTGCGAATTGATACGTTCCATAATTATACGAGAAATAATAACCATTATACACGGTGACATTTGAATCACAGTTTTGCTAGAAGAAACGTTGTTCAGACCATGGTATACAACCATTCTATAGCATCCAATAGAAAAAAAAACGTCATTGGTTTTCGAAAAAAAACACAAAAGGAAGTGGCTCGATTTGACTCCTTGATTTCGAGTGGACTCTTAACGTAGACGTCGTTTACATCGTTCTTACATATGTATAATTATAAATTGAACATTAATGATGTACCTTATATTTACTCGTATGTAACTCATCATCCTCCTCCCCTTCCCCCAATTAATGCGGCCGGCGCGGCGGCGCAACATGTCTTTTTCTTCAATACTTTTCTATTACTCGTCATCTCGGTACTCACCACCTTTCTAGTCATATCATCTTTCACACAGTCCATCCATCGTTTCTTTGACATCGACATTCATACTCAAAACTTTCCTCACGACATTTTCCTCATTCCTCCGTATCACATGCACATACCATGAGAACCGATGTCCACACAACTTTTCAGTTACCGGCGCCACTTTCAGACTTCTTCTTATGTACTCATTTCTTATTTGATCTATTCGTGTAAAACCACACATCCCTTTTAACATTCTCATATAGCTGCATGCAATTGCCTTTCATTCATCCCTTTTGTGTCCCAACATTTTGATCCATACAATACAGCAGGTCTAACCATTGTTTTATATAATATCTTCCCCTTAAGTTTAAGGGGAATGCGCAGATTGATCCCGTGACCTGCTGCCATTCCATCCATCCCGTGTTTATTCTGTGCTTAACCGTCCGATCTACTTCGTCATCGCTTTGCACGAGTGAACCGAGATACCGAAAGTCGGAGCAGACTGGGAGAAGCGCGCAATCAAGCGCTATGGCTCCAGAACTGGAGAGATCGCCGAAATCGCAGAACAGATATTCGGTTTTGGTTCTTGCTGGTTCTCAAGCCAACATTCTCCAGCTTCCGTTGCCATTTCTCCAATCAGCTCTGGATCTCAGATCCACCTTCATCGACAAGAATAATGTCATCGGCAAACAGCATGCATCAGGGTGCCTCTTCCTGTATGTCCGACGTCAGGGCGTCCATAATCAACAGGAGAGGTAAGGACTTAAAGCCGAACCCTGGTGCAAACCTACAGCCACACTGAACTCGTCGGTGTTGCCAAAAGCCGACCGGACGTAGGTATGAGATTGACTGTACATAGCACGAACTAACTCTGCATACTTCCCGGGCAAACCTTTCTCTTTCAAGGCCCACCACAACACACCCCAAGGTACCCTATCATACGCTTTCTCCAGATCAATGAACACCATGTGCAAGTTCTTATGTGCACGTCTGTGCTTCTCGCACAATTGGCGGAGTGCAAAAGTGGCGTCCATTGTTACTCGACCTGGCATAAGCCCAAACTGGTTCGCGGGTAACCTCACACTCCTATCGCAGTCTTTTCTCTGTTACTTTTTCCCATACCTTCATACTATGTGACATTAGCTTTAACCCTTGATAGTTGTTGCAGTCCTGTACATCACCTTTATTCTTGAAGATGGGCACTAGCGAACTATTGCACCATTATTGCGGGATCCTCCTTCATGCAACAACTCATTGAAGAATAATGTCGGCCACATACATCCATGTTCGTATAAACACTTACATACTTCTACTGGTACCACCTGGGCCGGGGGCCCATAGCCTTTCCATTTGTCATGCCTTGAGTTGCCTTTCTTACTTCATCCACGCTAATTTCCTTCACCAAACCCATATTTATTTGTACTTCTTTGAGCACACCAATATAATTTAAAAGAGTGTCCATGGAGTTTCTTGCCCGTTCTCCTCCATAGGTACCTACTACGCTTTGGAATAGGCAACTAGCTTGATATTTCTGACTGAACGACCACTTGACAATTCAAAAGTGCCTGTAATTGAAATAAATGCTTTGAGTTGAGTTTGCGTTTATCCACATCCTCCTGCCCTTATGTAAAATTATTTGGGGTTATCGCAGCACATCTTCTTCCATACGAATATTAGACTAATAAATCTTACACTGATCGACGATCGTGTTCCTGACACCACTAAAAGCAGTTTTCGTTCACGCACAAACTGAAGAGATTTATATTTATAATTAAAAATTCTGAAATTATAACGGCTATGTACCCGGCTTGAACAGAGTCCTAAATTGTAAAAATATGCGTCAAACCAGGCTGCCTTGCATTACCTGTTTTAGTTTCTGGAACAAGGCTTCACATGCTTAACGATATTAATAATCTTTTCATCTTGTTTCTACTATGTCCATCTTTTTATAAATTCCCAGGTGGTCGAACTAGAAGGCAGTGCCACGGAGCAGGCGACAGCTCTGAGCATCCTGCTGCGCGCGTGTCGCGTGGACAGCCGCCTGCACGCGCGGCTGTACGCGCCCGACGCGCCCGACCTGCTGCTCACTGTGCTGGGCGCGCCCAAGTGCGTGGTGTCGCACCATGCGCTCAAGGTGTGTCGGACGCGTTTTAGTTGGTTATCATCTAAGTTTATGGTATATTTAAATCACATACCTAATAGGGTTGTGAGATGTCCGAGAGTCTTTTAAATTTTAAATATTGTATTCTAGGTGATCCTGGACGAAGCTTGCAGCACTCCTTTACTAAGCGCGTGCGGGGAGAGCGTACAACTTGCCTCCCGAACGGACGCCGTGCTGCTGCAGCCTGAACTGCTGGTCTTACTGGCTAATGCGTGGAGGCACCTGGACACTGAACAGGTTAGTCATAACTGCTACTGTAGCGCAAAATTAAATAACAGTCTAGTATCTAGTTGCGGTATGGTGACGCAGGAGACGCTTCAGATACGCTACACTGCTTCTTCCAAGATCAAGAGATTTTTTGTTTTATTGTACTTTGATTTCGATATCCACTACGTCTGTAAATATTACAAAAATAAAACGGTAACTACGGTTGTTCACCTAAAACAAAACCATTTTGTTAAACAAGCTCGAGCTCCCGGCCTGTCCAAAGTGTCCAACCTATGTTAGAGATTGGCGCTGGGAACTAACACTACTCTTTGTGTCCAGGAGCTCACCTGGGAAGTAGAGAACATGAACGGCACACGAGAACTGCAGCGCGGCTCGGCGTGGGCACTGACGCTGTGCTGTCTGCGAGCGTTGTTGCGGGACTCGCACCCGCGCCGCGCCTTCAACCACTACCAGGTCAACCGCACCGGCCTGCTCGACCATCTGCTGCTGGCCTGCAAGGTACCACGTGCAGGCTGGACTTGATTAAGGGATTCGATTGATAATCAAATAAACAATGGGACGCAGAAATCGTTATATTTGAGTATAAACTATACATATCATAAATTAAAGTCACTTTTCGTATCTGTCCGTGTGACTTGTTCTTCTAAACTAAGCAACGGATTTTGATGCGGTTTTCAGCATCAAAGTTATACAGAAGTTATTCCACAAGGTGTATGTGTAGACAACATTATTATTACAAGTAATAAAGAAATCTCGTTGTTTCGTCAAGTTCTATAAACCGTGCGAAGTAAAAGCGGGTCGCCAATTAACAAAAATACACTTGAAAATTACGCTCGGGTAAAACAAGTAACAAATAAATACGTTTATACCATCAAATGCTTCGTTCCGTTAAAGAATACAGGACGAACTTATTAAAACAGTAAAACTATTTTAGTCAGGTTAAAATCTAAGCAATTTCGACGTAAACCAAGAGAGCAGTAAAGTATATTATTTATTCTTCAAATAAACCTTTAATTTCTCAACAGGAGCGGTTCCTGAACTCAGAGTGCGGCCCACTGGACGCCGTGGCCAGCAGTGCGCTAGTGGAAGTGGTGCGAGGGCTCCTGGGCGCTCCGCCCTTGCTGCACCGCCTGGCGCTACTGTGCGACTTCCTGCTGCTCATGCACCAGGTACGTGAGGGGCAGTGCGAGGGCTCCTGGGCGCTCCGCCCTTGCTGCACCGCCTGGCGCTACTGTGCGACTTCCTGCTGCTCATGCACCAGGTACGTGAGGGGCAGTGCGAGGGCTCCTGGGCGCTCCGCCCTTGCTGCACCGCCTGGCGCTACTGTGCGACTTCCTGCTGCTCATGCACCAGGTACGTGAGGGGCAGTGCGAGGGCTCCTGGGCGCTCCGCCCTTGCTGCACCGCCTGGCGCTACTGTGCGACTTCCTGCTGCTCATGCACCAGGTACGTGAGGGGCAGTGCGAGGGCTCCTGGGCGCTCCGCCCTTGCTGCACCGCCTGGCGCTACTGTGCGACTTCCTGCTGCTCATGCACCAGGTACGTGAGGGGCAGTGCGAGGGCTCCTGGGCGCTCCGCCCTTGCTGCACCGCCTGGCGCTACTGTGCGACTTCCTGCTGCTCATGCACCAGGTACGTGAGGGGCAGTGCGAGGGCTCCTGGGCGCTCCGCCCTTGCTGCACCGCCTGGCGCTACTGTGCGACTTCCTGCTGCTCATGCACCAGGTACGTGAGGGGCAGTGCGAGGGCTCCTGGGCGCTCCGCCCTTGCTGCACCGCCTGGCGCTACTGTGCGACTTCCTGCTGCTCATGCACCAGGTACGTGAGGGGCAGTGCGAGGGCTCCTGGGCGCTCCGCCCTTGCTGCACCGCCTGGCGCTACTGTGCGACTTCCTGCTGCTCATGCACCAGGTACGTGAGGGGCAGTGCGAGGGCTCCTGGGCGCTCCGCCCTTGCTGCACCGCCTGGCGCTACTGTGCGACTTCCTGCTGCTCATGCACCAGGTACGTGAGGGGCAGTGCGAGGGCTCCTGGGCGCTCCGCCCTTGCTGCACCGCCTGGCGCTACTGTGCGACTTCCTGCTGCTCATGCACCAGGTACGTGAGGGGCAGTGCGAGGGCTCCTGGGCGCTCCGCCCTTGCTGCACCGCCTGGCGCTACTGTGCGACTTCCTGCTGCTCATGCACCAGGTACGTGAGGGGCAGTGCGAGGGCTCCTGGGCGCTCCGCCCTTGCTGCACCGCCTGGCGCTACTGTGCGACTTCCTGCTGCTCATGCACCAGGTACGTGAGGGGCAGTGCGAGGGCTCCTGGGCGCTCCGCCCTTGCTGCACCGCCTGGCGCTACTGTGCGACTTCCTGCTGCTCATGCACCAGGTACGTGAGGGGCAGTGCGAGGGCTCCTGGGCGCTCCGCCCTTGCTGCACCGCCTGGCGCTACTGTGCGACTTCCTGCTGCTCATGCACCAGGTACGTGAGGGGCAGTGCGAGGGCTCCTGGGCGCTCCGCCCTTGCTGCACCGCCTGGCGCTACTGTGCGACTTCCTGCTGCTCATGCACCAGGTACGTGAGGGGCAGTGCGAGGGCTCCTGGGCGCTCCGCCCTTGCTGCACCGCCTGGCGCTACTGTGCGACTTCCTGCTGCTCATGCACCATGATCTGCCATAGCGGTTGGGGCGGTTTGCTGTTGCGGTCGTCCGCAGAGCACCTTGCTGCCCTAATGATACGTTACAACCGGCTGAGGATACTGGCACGTTTAGATAGAGCGCGGTATTCACAAGTTAAGAGTAACCATGGAGTTACTTATTTGTTATTTTCCCTAAGAAAGAATCTACGCAAGACATAGTTTTAATGGTATGTAATTGCTTATTTAATTAATTCTCTAGTTTTAGTTTGTTATTTTTTTATATTGTTATTAACAGGCTTTGTATGTGTAGACATAGTTATGGAAGAGGGCGGTCGTATGTCACAGGTATCTCTATAGCCAAACGAACCTATCTACGATGTATTTCTTAAGACTGTTGATTACGAAGTAAACTTTATTATTATTATAGTACAGACCAGACCTTAAGAAATACATTTTGAATAGAAGATAGCTCTCATCTCTCGAAATATTAGATCACCGTCACTATTATGAACAAAACGCTCGTTCCACCAGGCTAGCGACACGTTCGTAACCCACTCCCGAGCAAACTTCTACTTCCTGCTTACATCGGAGACACAAGAGATGAGCGAGTTCTCCTCCAGCTTCACCAAGAGAAGGCCTTCCAAACGAATCAAGAAAAGAGTCGAAGAAAGACCAAGCGTGTCCAGTACCTCCACCGAAGAAGTGTTGAACGATAGTAGTCTTAATTCCCTGAAGGATAAGGCTCCGACTCTTGATGACCAGATAGACAGCAGTTGCGGGAGCACTGAGTCGACTAAACAAATGAAGTCTATGATCAATACGCAGATTCAGGAAGGCAGGTAATGATGTTTTATTTAGTAAATAACAGTTTTTAGTCGGTCCCCGATAGAAAAAACTACCTACTTGCATATTGTAGCTGTAAGCTCGCACTCTAGTCGCATGGAAATACTCATTAATAGTGTGATGGTGCAGAATAGTCGATAACAAAGTTTTACTTCAAATGATTTCATTTTAGGAAACACACCGCGTCCTCTGCGTCAGAAAATTCCGATACTCCCGCAGCTGGTAAGTGAAGTAGAAGGTGTGACATGATAAGTGTTAATAATGTTGTCCATAACTAGCTGTTGCCCGCGACTTCATCTGCGATCCAGGATGAAAAGTAGCCTATGTCCTTCTGCAGGTCATAGTCTACCCATGTGCCAAATTTCTTTAAAATCCGTGCAGCCGTTTTGGTGTGAAAGCGTAACAAACAAGCCAACTTACTTTCGCATTTATAATATTAGTTGGGATGTGGCTATGTCAATAGTGTTGTGACAGCGGCTGTTGCTACCGTCACATCGAGGCGACTAAAGTATTATTTTAGTGTGAAAGCGTAACAAACAAGCCAACTTACTTTCGCATTTATAATATTAGTTGGGATGTTGCTATGTCAATAGTGTTGTGACAGCGGCTGTTGCTACCGTCACATCGAGGCGACTAAAGTATTATTTTAGTGTGAAAGCGTAACAAACAAGCCAACTTACTTTCGCATTTATAATATTAGTTGGGATGTGGCTATGTCAATAGTGTTGTGAC
Source organism: Brachylomia viminalis (assembly GCA_937001585.2). Classification (NCBI taxonomy): domain Eukaryota; kingdom Metazoa; phylum Arthropoda; class Insecta; order Lepidoptera; family Noctuidae; genus Brachylomia; species Brachylomia viminalis. Next base: position 1,110,825 of record OW443302.2, on the reverse strand, counting down.
AGCGGCTGTTGCTACCGTCACATCGAGGCGACTAAAGTATTATTTCGATGGACTTTACCATTACCACACCATTTTGGTAATAGCAACTGTATTGCATTAAACAAAGTAAAAATATGGCCATGTAACTCCAATGATGTGATCGAATTCTAAGCTTCTGTAGCACTATAACACCACCATAGAACACCGCATGTAACAGCGAAATGTTTCACGCGTTTTCGTATAGATTACACGCGGCAACATCGGACACGCTAAGTATATGTGCACTGTTATGTTTGTTACTTTGTGTAACTCATAGCCAGCACACGTGAGCAAATAAAGATCATTGACACATCAGAGCCTTTTAAACTTTATTATACTCAATCTACAAGACAGGCTTCTAGTTTAAGAGGGAAGCGCCAGGTTGACGCGAAATTTAAATGTCCTTATGTTTTTTCCTATTTGCAGGTCCGTGTCAGGTTGTATGTTGAACAAAATATTAGTCGCGACCGTAACAAGTTACATACTTGTTACGGTCGCGAATCATATTTACAGAATTGTAATCATTAAAATCATGAATGACTATATTTTCATGAAAAATATTTTGAATCATATTTTCTTTAAATACAACCTGACACTGACCTGCAAATTGCAAAAAACGTAAGAAATTTTGAATTTCGCGTCAACCTGGCGCTTCCCCCTTAAGCTGTTATGATTATGATCTCTGGAGGTGGGCAGCACACTTTTAGTAGTAAGAAGGGCTGGTGTCCGCCACTCCACCTCCGAGGGCGTCTTCTGCGTACGGCAACATCACTGGTGAATAACGGAGGTCTAGCAGTAATTGCTTATTGGTACACATGTGCACATTGACAATATCCGTCGCAAGTAGTATATATAGCTAGCACCAGTGTAGTAGGCTATCTGAGTACGAAGGCATCCTTCGTGTCGGCACGAAGTATGTCACTAGCCGAGCACGAGCTGAGCAGTGGGTGATGGTTCCAGCCAGCCCCGCGCAGGGCGAGGCGGGCGGCGCGGCCGAGCTCACCGACTACATCGTTGTAGACTCCGACGACGTCAACCACACCACCGTCGAGATGTACACCAGCGGGATCTACCACCAGGTGAGGACAAACAAAATTACACGTAGGTCCGTATCCTAGAATGATGCTAGAACGTGAATACCAAGTAAGCATTTTGTAGATTTGTCACTGTTTGATCACTGTACCCTGTGACAGCGACCCAGATTATTTTTATTTCATTTTCGGTCTATACGGGCCTGACACTCCGCAGTTTCTGATTGGCTAATGAACACAAAAATGCTAATGCTAATAGACTGTTAAACTCATGTCAAGTGATTTGAATGACTTTTTCAATTTTATAATTGTGAGTAACATGGAGCCGTTTATTTTGTTATTATTATGCATGTTGGCTTGAAAGAACATGGCAGCTGAGAATATATCATGCTCACTGAAATGTCTCTCTGATGGTAGCGCGTGTGTTGGACCATTCGGTTCCCTACAAAAAGATTGAGCTGGATGGTGCAGACCCACACGTCATGTTCGTGAACGGGCGCCGGCGGCTGAGACTAGTCAGCTCTTAACTACCACGGTTTATTTATAATCTTATCTTCTGAATGGTTTTTTTATTTTCACATTGTTCACACATAAAGAAACAACAAGAATAATGAACCCAGGATTTTGTAATATCGTTTTGGAATCTAGCTTCAACTTTCTGACTAACTGACCGACTCCGTGACAGTTCAAAAGTGCCTGTACATGGTTTAATTGGTATAAATACTTTGTGTTCAAGTTTTGTTATTTCAGCCAGCATTCAATCACACAATCACATCATTTTTTAGTTTTTACCTAGACTCTTCAAAAGTCAAGCGAATTATTTTAAATTAATTAACACCTTGAGCGAACGTTCATTAGACTGCACAATCTTTTTTAACTTGTCGCAAGACGACCACATAAATGATGCGTAATAATATTAACCCTAGTTTATTTCCCTTTAGCGTCGCGTCCGCGCAGGCGCTGCATCGGGTTGGTCAGCGTGTGAGGGACTACTGTTGCTGTTACGTCATGCTCTAGCATTGCTCCCCGACCACGCACACCAACAGGTACGAGTGTTACCGTATTTATAAATGCATCACTCACTCACTCATACACAGAGCTGCTAATTTACTTTTTGTCATTCTTTTTTTTTCTCTTTGTTTCTAAATTAGTTGAATTAGTTTTATTAGTTTAGTTTAATTTTAATTGTTACAGAGTCTCAATAGTGTATAAGCTATCAGTTAAGGGAAAGAGCGAGATAACCCCAACACAAGTATTATTAATTACTTACTGGGGCTGTCTCAATCACATCTGCAAATGTAACTGTTTGAGACCCAATAAACAATTATTATTTATTTATTTATATTAATATGCAAGCGGTCATGAACACTTTGCGGGACACTAAACACCCCTCGCCGTAATAACAATAAAACTTCTATTGTGTCTCGTTCAGTATCCCTTAATGGCTTAAGGCGGCCCGCATCCCAACTCAAAAGTCTTCCTACATCACTTATATACATTTTGAATGAACTTCGAATTCTAATGGCAGGCTTGTTAGTAGAGGAATGCGATGCGCTGCGGCCCGATGAGCCTGTTATATGCACTTGCACCACAGTAATGCGCCTGACACAACCGTATTTCGAAACTACGCAGAAACTACAGCCCACAATGGCGAAAAGGAATTGATTGGAGGCTATACTCGTGGCTCTGTTCTAAACTGACACTATTTAGAATATTGCCATCGACCTGATTAGAAGATGAACCTACTTACTATTCGTGCCGACAGCATTGCGATTGGTTGTATTCAAGGTCAAATGAAATGAACCTGCGAAACCTCGCTGATGTGATGGCTATCGATCGATATCTAATTAAAAGTAAATGTAAAGCAAAAAATTTATTTTCTGAGCTCTTCGTTCCGAATGTCGATAAGAATTTAAAGGGGAAGCGCCAGGGTAGCCCCCGAAATTCAAATTTTCTTACAAAAAATTCAATTCAACATACAACCTGACACTGACCTGCAAATAGCAAAAAACTTAAGAACATTTAACTTCGCGGGCAACATGGCGCTTCCTCCTTAAAAGGCTTTCTAGGCATAAGGATGGGCCGCAGCGCTGTTGTAAGGCACTGCTAATAACACATACTGTTTTCATCAAAAGCTGTAGGATAGCCTTGTTTTCTGTATTCCTTGTATACCCATACTCATTCTAGAGCTCAGGCTGCCCAGGGTCATCAGCGCAGCAGCAAACGTTCCTCGCTAATATCATCTCAGTTTGTAATACCTGTAGAACCTGTTGTTACAACAAAATACCTCCCCACATACTCCAACTGAACTGAACGAACAACTGAAACTAAATTTTAATCTTGTATAAAACGCACACTATACAGCCCAGCATATTAAAAGTTGGGAAATTACATCGCTGACAAAAATGCTTGGCTCAGGGCTGGTCCTGCTCCACAAGGGCGCGTTAATTAATTAATTAGCATTCGAAAATATTGTTGGAGCTGATGAAGGTTGTACAATCTATCTTTGCATTGTATAAATTCAATCTCTTAGTATTGTATAATTGCATAGCACATATGTGTGAGCACTATGTACCTACTATAAAGGTTACTGGGTTCATCTTTCATTGATTTGAATGTGCCCTGGCGGCTGAGAGTATGTCATGCTCACTCAAATGTGTCGCTGGTTGTGGCGTGTGTATTGGATCATTGAGTTCCCTTCAAAATGGTTGAGTTGAATGGTTCTGATCCATACGCCATGTTCGTAAACGGGCGCCGTCAGTAGGCACTGGTCATTTCTTAGCTGCCACGGCTTATTTTAATTCCTGAATTGTTTTTATCTTTTTATTACGGGCGCTTTTAATGTGCACGTCTTTCTACATCGTTCTCACATGTATAATTACAACATGAATGATGTAACCACTATTTTGTAACAATATTTTGATTAAAAGAGTGTCCATGTAGTTTCTTGCCCGTTCTTCTCCATAGGTACCCACTACGCTTTTGGAATGGGCAACTAGCTTCATCTTTCTGACTGAACGACCCCTTGACAGTTCAAAAGTGCCTGTAATTGGTTTATTTGAAACTTTGAGCTCGATGCTTTGAGTTTGAACCGCCTATTCTCAAATATTCAAAACCATCAGAATAAATCGGATGTCGTGCATTTTTTTTATTCGTTTCTATAAAGTATTTTCATCTGATGTTTTCATTGGTTGTAAAACAACATTCTTACAATTTATTTGCAAGAAAAGTACGAGGTGCATTCAATAAGTACCTAGCCTCATCGCCAGAGGGCGCTGTAGTTTCAAAAGAGTTTTACCACAGTGTAGCACATTCTTTTTTAATTCATTTTTCAAATTTTCATTCCAATCCCTTCATTTGTTTTAATTTGTCAACTTATGGAAGCGAACGTGTCGATCGGTTTTACAAAAATGGAAAAAGAGCAATATCGTTCGGTGATTCGATTCCTATTTTTGGAAGGGAAAACGCGCATCGAAATCAAAGAGCGCTTGGATGCTGTGTACGGTGACTCTTCTCCATCGATGGCCACCGTCAAGAATTGGTTCAACGAGTTTGCACGTGGCCGTTCGTCGGTTTTTGATGAACCACGTCCAGGTGCACCGAAAACAGCTGCTACGGAGGAAAACATTAAAAAAATCCATGATCTCGTATTGGCAGATCGCCGATTGAAGGTTCGGGAGCTAGCTGAGACTGTAGGCATTTCAGAAGGAACAGTGCATCATATTCTTCACAAGGAACTCGGCATGAGAAAGCTGTCGGCGCGATGGGTGCCGCGTTTACTCACACCGGAAAACAAGCGCAACCGTGTGACCACATCGGAGACGTGTTTGACGCTGTTTAAGCGGAATCCAGCGGAGTTTTTGCGTCGTTTTGTGACCGTCGATGAAACCTGGATCCACTGGTACACACCAGAGACCAAGGAGCAATCAAAACAATGGATCCAGACCGGGGAACGTGCTCCAAAGGCGAAAACTGTGAAATCGGCCGGAAATGTTATGGCCACCGTTTTCTGGGATTCACAAGGTGTGATCTACATCGATTACCTCGAGAAGGGTAAAACAATTACAGGGCTTTACTATGCCGATTTATTGGGCCGATTCGACGCCGAATTAAAGAAAAAACGACCCCATCTGGCGAAGAAAAAAGTGCTGTTTCACCACGACAACGCACCGGTTCACACGTCTGCCGTTGCCATGGCCAAATTGGTCGAATTACGCTACGAATTGCTGCCCCATCCACCATATTCTCCAGATTTGGCCCCTTGTGACTTCTTTCTGTTTCCTAATCTGAAAAAATCACTCGCCGGGAATAGATATGGATCAAATGAGGAGGTCATCGCCGCCACGGAGGCCTATTTTGCAGAGTTTGACAAAAACTATATTTCGGACGGGTTAAAAAAGTTGGAGCATCGCTGGGCTAAGTGTATCGAACTAAAAGGAGACTATGTTGAAAAATAAATTGCCACTTTTCCAAAATTTTCGTTTACTTTTTGTAGGCTAAGTATTTATTGAATGACCCTCGTATACTAAATCTTGTATTCTTTGATCGGTGACTAAAACAATCTTTCAAAAACTCCGGTTACATTTTAACTATCGATCGGGAAACACCTTGTCGTATCGTAAATACTATTGTCGACCAATACTTAACCCTACACATGCGATACATACTTAACCCTGAAATGCTACGAGTATGTCAATTGCAGAATGATTGCATCAACCACATATTTATTTTTTGTTAATGAAAATGAACTAACTTTTCCATTCACTTTAATTATACCTACTTACCGTAAGAATATATTATAACCCATAAAACACTGTTTTAATAGTCGTGTATGCTGCAGACAAATGATATGTAAAGGAGACGCTGAGACATGTAATGAAATACTAATATTTAAGTTATAATATGAAAAAGAAAGAACTGTTAGGGGTTAGGGGCTTATATCATGACCATTTATATTTTATTGACTATGTTTTGTGTCAAGCAGTTTGAAGTAAACAAACAAAATGTCAGATTCCGTAAACCACTTCAACAAAGCGCGTTTCAGTACTGAATGGCAAGCAAGGTGACCTTTTTAAAGCTCTTTTGTTATCTATCTCACTCCTTCAGTTCAATTATCTGCTAAGCGTGAGCGGGATAACATACTAGCAGCTGTCATTTTATCCACGCTCTACGGATGCTGTTTATTATCCTCGTCGGCCATGACAGTTTAGTTCCAATGGCCTCGATAGATGGCGTTGAACATTTACGTCACGTTTCTGAATCGCGGTGTTAAGATTCTCCGCCGTTGAACGACCCTCGCGAATATCTGTTAAATATTCATACTTACCTGGCATAGGGGATACCGTGATCATTAAGGCGGTTCCCCCAGGGCGAGGCCTACCCATTGCACTGCGGTTGGGTTGACCCCTGCGATTATCCCTAATGTGGATAACTCGGATGCGTTATTTTTGGTAGTGGGGACTGCGTACGCGCCGTCCCCCTCAGAATTCACTATACATTAGTCTTGATAAACTAATGCAACAGCGACCTGTCCATGTTGCAGTTATTTAAAACTGCATTGTTTGCGGATTAATGACAGACTCACAGACAGTAACAGTCAGTACTCAGTATAGTAAACTAGGGTCCGTATTAATAAACGTTCCTCAGCCCAAGAGTTACCAAGTGAACAATTGAACATTTTAAAAAACGATTCAGATTTGTTCAAGACTCAGTGTTGTATACTTGTTGTATATAGGTAGTAACATTAATAAAAGACTCATTGGTGAAATACAGTAACAGAGGTCTTCCGATTTCCCCAGAAATAGCCGTCCTATTAACTTTAAGGTTTTATGCTACAGCATCATTTCAGGGAGGTGCCTACCTATGTAAATGTTGTAAGTACATTTATTGATGTATCATTTATAACAAAATACAAGTATTTCATAGGTCTTACGACAAAGCAATAACGAAATGTGATGAATGTTAGTCTAAACTTCGGTCAATGTGACGTCATCGTTCACGAGATCAAGTCATCAAGTACAGCTCATTGAGGAGCTGATCTTGGTAACTGAAATACTGTTTTCATGTGTTTATCAATTAGCTATGATCTTGACATGCTGATATCGTAATAATGATGTATCAAATGATTTCACACTAGAGTACGTCGTTGAGGAACGTTTATTAATTACGGGCCTAGGACAAATAAAAGGACGACAGGTGACTGATTTTCTGTTACTAAGATTTTTTTACAATAAGATGTTGCTCTTGGTCGTAATGTAGGATGATCATTTTTATAAGGCTATACAAGTTGTACATATTTTATGTAATGGTGTTTTTAATGTATGGTGGTGGTGGTGGTTTTTGTGTGGTGGTGTGGTGGTGGTGGTGTCTCTTTTGTATTAGCGGTGCGTTTATTGACAGAAACTTATCCACAGAAACAATCGCATAAAAAGCAATTATTATTCCACACAAAAATAGTTTCGAAAGGGGCCGTACTTAAGCAGTCACCGATGAAAAGTATGCTGACAATATAGCATAAAACACTTTGTGATCTCACAATGTAACATTTGCAGGCTATATCCGGCGCAGTTTGTGCTGAAAACCTGGTGGTTCTGAGCAACCAGAGACATCCTCGAGCACGCGCGGCCGCCGTGCGAGCGCTGGCCGCGCTGACGAGGCGCGCCAGTGCGGACACCGCCCGCAAGCTGCACGTGCAGCACTACTACATACATCTGGCGAACCAGGTACGGAGCCGCGGCCAGCTATTACACAGGGTGGCGGGTCGCCCCGAAACAGACGAGCAGCAACGTGAATGTATTGTATAGTCCCAGTCGCCCCCACATGGATTGCCACCAGGTGGCAATTGGGAGAAAAAAATCCCAGTTGCCACCGGGTGGCGACTGGGAACTTATTGCCCCCACTTCAAATCGCTGTACATTGCGGCGTGGTATATAGTTTGATTATTAAACTTGTTTTTAATTCTAATACTTACCTACTTATTAGCTTTCTGGCTGTCGATGTCGATGGGTGCGCAATGTTTGGTATAATAAGAATAAACTTATTTATTCCGTGCATGGTTGATGGTGGGCTAGGTCGACGGAGCCCCGCTCCGCGGGGCTCCTACTTCTGTGTGGTTTATAAAAAAATAACCACGAAGGGGATGGCGGGGTCTATTCGCTCGCTTCGCTCGCTCACACGACCCCGCCATCCCCTTCTAACCTAACCTGTCCGAGTCGGGTGCCCTAAACAATTTATTGTGGCGCTTAAATATAATGTCATCATGTGTAATGATTATTACGGGGCTTAAATATTTGTCTAATACTTGTTATGCCATTTAAATATTATGCATTTATCTACTAATAAAACCACATAGGAAATGTGACCGCCAACCCCGTAATCGCGGCCGTAAGAAATATAGCGATGAGGCGGTTTGGCGATCCACGCCGCAATGTATAGCGATTTGAAGTGGGGGCAATAAGGTCCCAGTCGCCACCCGGTGGCAACTGGGATTTTTTTCTCCCAATTGCCACCTGGTGGCAATCCATGTGGGGGCGACTGGGACTATACCGAATGTAGCAGTGGTTTTGTCGTCTCTCGTATCAACCGTACCCACAGTTATAGTCTTCACCACTGAATTTTTTATGCGTTAAGTGTTTGTAAAATACTATTTCTTAAAGTAATTTTGATTATTGATATAAAATGCAACAAATATTCTTGCAAGCAGCAATATTATAAAGTAAGTACTAACATTTCGTAACAATACATTCCTATATTATAACAAGTGGAACAACTCGCTAGTAGTCTATACTAATATTAATGCTGAAGAGTTTGTTTGTATTAACGCGCTAATCTCTGGAACTACCAGCAGGATTCGAAAAATTCATTTTGCATTTACTAGCCCAATTCTTGAGGAAGGTTATAGGCTATTTAACACCACGCTACGACCATTGCGAGCCGAGCAAAAAGAGGCAGAATGGACGCTAAGCGAAAACGAAGTAATAGCGCAGGCTGGCGATGCGATGCGACGCGGTGGGGTCCGAAATCTCATGAGGACGACGTCGCGGGCAGAAGCTAGTTAATTACAATGAAACTCTGTTCTTAAATAATTTGACTAAAACCATTATTTGAATACGCGAGCAACATATCCACAACCACCCACACGACTAGAACGAACCCCACAGATATCACTGTACGAGGGCTCGTGGGAGCTGGCGAGCGCATGCGCCGCGCTGCTCACCAAGTGCGATGTACCGCTTGAGGATCAACTGGATGTGAGTTACTCAGTACTTATCTACTTACTATAATAATTTTGTTTGAATGCTTCGTAAAACATTCTAATGTTTCTGTCGAGACCAGATAATATTTATAATAATTGAGATCCGCTCGATGTTTAACTGATAGTTGGATAATGTTTCTGAATGCATAATCAACTGAACAATAGTCTCAAATATGATGTTTTGATTGCTAGACCAATCCTCTTAATAACTGAGCAAATATTAATGAATTAATTAGGAATAAGTTGTTACTTATGTATGCACCTTAAAAAATCCGAGTAAACAATTAGTAAATTGACATGAAATTTTGTGTTAGATTAAAATAGATGAAGATGAACGTACATAAACTTACGTAAATAGTTTTATAAGCGTGTTCTTGGTGTGAACAGGACGACATTTGGGTGGACGTGACGGAGGAGTCTCTACACCGCAGCCCTCCACTGCTAGCACTACTGCCCTGCTGCCTCGGCGATGTGCCTCTGGCGCATAACATCACGTTGCTCGCTAGGAGGATCATCGATAAGGTAAGCGCTTGCTTACATACCGTTCACATCGTTTTTTTATGGATATTGGAACTCACTTTTAGCAATTTCTGACTCCGATAGCTGAACATCACAATAGCACTGCCTGAACAGAGAGTTAAACCGGAGACCCCACATTCAGCGATCGTATTTCGCGGTTGTCTTATGCTCAGATAAATTCTTTTTCCAACTATTTGTGCCCCCATGTAGTCCACTTAAAATCATACATGTTTACTTTACAACATTGTATTGCATGTGTACAGGCATCTCTGAAAGTCCTCAGCGAGATATCCCTGGTGGAGGTGGTGGTGCGTTCCATCCGCGCCGTGGGACAGATGGCCGACAGCTCGTTCGAGGGCCGCGAGCTGCTGCTGGGCGACCTGTACGAGCTGCTCAACCGGCTGGCCATCAAGGCGCTGTCCACGCAACATAGCATGCAGGTTGGTTACATTAACTCGAATTCTCAGCTGAAGTCTTCCAAATTCATTACATTTTTTTTTTTCAAAAGCTGTTCGTTTGTACATCGTATGTTGATCAAAGTGCGATTCACGACTGTAGGAACGATATTATATTTACTGAATAATAATCATCAATTTCATATCAATTTCAAGTTTCAATCTATTCTACTAGGTTGGCGTAAATCAGTTAACTATGTGAATTTAATTGAGTGTGGAATTATAACACATGCACATAATATTGTGTGGTGTTAGCAAAAATAATTAAAATAAATAAAGTTGGTTATGTTTACTATCAGCCTCTATGAGATTTTTATTTTAATTGCCACGCTAAGTGATGCTCAAACTTAGAATTTGTTAAAATCGTTGTAATTCCAGACAATATCCGAAATCCACCACATGCTGACATACATCGAGCAGTCAGGCGACGCGCGGGTGGCGCGGGTAGCGAGGGACGCCCAACTGTCGCTGTACAACGCGCAGCTAGACCACTTGGAGGATAAGTTGCATTCGTCCTACAACGCGCACACCAAACACAACTACTTTACTACCGGTAGGTATTTTCATTCAATCTACTGTAGTCATAAGTCTTGCTTGCACTATTAATTACTTACTGTCTCTGCTGTGTAGAATACAATATCTACGACTAAGTGCCTGCAGCATAGTGTGTTCTAATTAAATGAACCACCACGAACCACGGTACTGTTAATGTTCTGTTCGTTGTGGCGTTAACATTTTGTTTGTGTCACTTTCGTTGAGCATGATCATACCTTACAATCCTCAATCAATCTTACCTTTTACCTACGAAGCGTCACGCTATAGTTCACCACTAAGCCAGTCGTACTCCCCCAGTGCTCTCGTCGGCCGTGTCGCTGGGCGGCGACGGCTCGTCGCGCAGCTCCCGCAGCGAGCGCGGCGAGCTGGGCGCGCGTCACCTGGCCACCGTGACGCGCGCCGTCAGCTTCCTGCTCACGCACTCGCCGCGGGAGCCCCTGCAGGCCGATGCGCAACTGTTGGACAGGCTGCTGTCGACGCTGTTGTTGGGTAAGTCACCTGGCCACCGTGACGCGCGCCGTCAGCTTCCTGCTCAAAAAAATGTTGTCGTATAAAAGTGTTTTTTTTTAATAATTGTACAAATATAAGAATGATGTATAATTCCCAGCCGTGAGCGGGTCCGCCGCGCCCCGCCCCAAGTGGTGGGTGAGCAGCAACGCGGACTGGGCCAGCCCGCTGCAGCAGCTGTTCTGGTGGGCGAGCGCGCCCGGCGGCGGCGCGCGCGCGGGCCAGGCGCGCCTGCTGCGCGCGCTGTACCGCGCGCCCGCCGCCGTGCTGCACGTGCTCACGCCCGCGGAGCCCGCGCAGCTGAGGAAGGTGCGCCCGTCACTGGTTTTGTTCTGATGTATATTCAATATAATAACACAAATCTACAATATAAAATAACAAATACACCACTCGTCGCCAATGTTGTAACCCACGACGCTGTTTACAGATCAGCTGTAGGATGTACAACAATGAATTAAACGGTTTGTATTGTAGCTTATTGAGAGCGGATAAAATTATCCGGGACTTCACAATTTGTAATCGATCAAGTTATATTAAAGGTTTACTTATGAAACACTATTGTAAATGAAAAAGAACAAACATATTTAAGACTAGTGTACAATGGCCGGCCTTATGGCACAAGGCGATCTCTTAAGGGGTTCCGAGACGGTCCAGCGGCTTGACCGCAAGCATGTTGACCGTTAACAATGTTTGCTTGATGGTTGAGTCAAGCGTTTACGTGCTTGCCCCGTGCTTGATGCAACTTTGAATTTTTTGTTTGACTCGACGATTTGACGCGACGTTTTGACAGTGTTCGCAACCGGCTTGATCAAGCATAGCTCAATCGCGCGTCAGATAGCAAACATGGCGAAAAGTGTTTGTAATTATTTGGTGCCGTAGCCTGCGATACTCTTTGCAAATTTTTATGAGTAAAGCGATTTCTTAACTTGTTTTTGGCACCAAATTCATTTTTTGTATATTTAAAAACAAAGCTCACGCAAGAGCTAACACCGCTTTATCTTTGTTTGAGCAAATTTCACAAAAAAAAAAAACAAATTGAAATGTTAAAAAAACGGAAATAAATCACTTTGTTTGACCAGTACAGGCAACCTTCGGACGAATAGAAAAATAGGGAAAACATTTAGGGGCTTTCTGTTTGTTTATTGGGTTTATGTCTAGCACTGGACTACTATAGACCGCTAATTGATAACAATGCTGATAATTACAATGCTAGCGATCATTATTTCGGTGGACACTTATGTTACAAGAAGCCAAGCAGGCCGTTTATTCCTGTTTAGTCTTGAATATGACAAATGATATTTGAAAGCTTCAGCTGAGGTCTATTGTCGGAATCAGAGAAGTCCTAGTTTATTATTTACATATAAATGGCTTTTATTTGAACGTTTCCCTCGCAGCTAGCCGTGTACCTCCTGACGATCCTCAAGCACATCCACGGCGCGGCGGAGCTCGGGCCCGCGCCCGTGGAGCTGCCCATCACGGACTGGGCGCGCGCGTGGGCCGCGAGCACGCAGGCCGGGCTCAGCGAGCGCGTGCCCGCGCACGCGCTCGCGCCCGAGGCCGCGGCGCTGCTGCGCCAGGACGAGGAGCGCTGGGCGCGCCAGGCCGGCCGGACGCGCTCGGTTATTGCCAAGTGAGTTTGATTTGTAGCAATGCTATAAACGATGGTGTTACTCGTACACTTTTTATTGTACCTAATGGAATTAAAATGTTTAGCACTGGGTCCAAATGTGTCGGGATGGCCCAGTAGTTAAGGCCTCGCCTCTCATGCATGAGGTTGTGGGTTCAAATCCGGACGAGTACCTACCGATGTGCCTTTTTCAATTCATATTTACTTTCTGAGTATCTTGGACATTGCTGACATCAGTGAAGGAAAAACATCGTGAGGAAACATGGACTTTCAATAAGTCTGTAATCGCCAACCCGTGTTGAGCTCGCGCGGTGATCGATACCTTCTGTGTATGAGAAGAACCCTGTGTCCTGCAGTGGGACAGTATCAGGCTGCTATTATTATAAGCACTTGCAGTTTTTCCCGAATTTGTCAATGCTTTGTGATGTGAGAGGTATGTATTTGAGCCCTATGCAAGCTCGATAGAATTCCACCAGCCACGGTGTCAAATGATCTACCTCCCACTGTAGTAGCTGGGAAGATGCCATCCAGCCCTGCAGACTCACTCGGCCCTCTGTTACTGCGGGCTCTTGATCCGTTGGGGTACATTCCGGTTCAACCTCCCACGTCCTGTCCTCTAGGATTTTACAGTCTCGGAAACAAGTAGCTTACTAGTTTCATGGTCGGTTAGTGTATATGAGTTATCCGGTTTTTCAGCGCGCCGAGAGTTCGATCCTGATCGGTTGATAGGATCTTCCCTACCCTTGCGGTTTCATTATTTACCTGCTGTTCTCCATGCCATACTGTTCTCCTGGCAGTATATATGTTCTGATTTGCTTTTTGTATGAGTATGGGTTGTTTGTATATAGCTCCCAGTCGTCCGGGAGTCTAGTGTTTTTGGCTCTGTTGAATTGCTTACGTAGTGCATCTGTTAGTTTACTAAGTTCAGAGTTCCACCAGGGGTTCCTCTCGCCCTCGGTTTGTGGCGCCCTTAGTTTACAGCATACATGTTATGTTTCGGTAAGGTATTCTGACTTTTGAATTTTGTCACGGTGTGTCCCAGTTGAGCAGGGTCTCTTAAGGGTATTTGTGTTAGATGCCTAGCTAGTAGGGAGGCTAGGAGGCGTTTATACCCGGCACAATGCTGAATTGCGGGTTCCACCTCGCTTCGGGTTTTCTTGTGTTGGTAGTTAGTGTGAAGTGGATCATCCAATACGTGCCAGTTTGTGATAAGGTTTGTCGCCTTTTCTATAGCGAGCGCTAGGTCTATGATTGTTTGTCCTCTGACTGTGACCCAACTGGGTTCCGAGACTCGGTTTACAATGTTAAGGTTAGTAGAGAATAAATAGGTGGATAGTACCTCTCCTCTGGAGTTCGGTGCATCGCTGCCTCAGAGCGGGTGATGGGCGTTCGAGTCGGTGCATGCAGATAATCAGGTCTATGTTACGGTGCGCGACCCTGACAGCTGTCAGGTCTCTGGAACAGAATTGTGACAGTAGACAACGGTGTGATGGAAATTTCTTTGGGTATGTTCTTAGTTTGTCTGAGCTGTGTGTGTTAAGAATTAGCTTACCTCTGATGTTACCTAGGCCGCATATTCTGTTGTTCCTGATCCACGGATCTTGGATCAGTGCGATGGTTCGGGGCTTTACCTCCAGTGTCGGAGTGGAGTTAGTCGGAGTTAGATCCACCGGACAACCTCTCCACTTACTCCAATCTGTGCGGTCGTCGTGTCGGTCGCTCGGCGACGGAGCTAGCAGCTGCTCGTTTCAGCCGGGTGATGCGGGCGTTATGGTGTCGGCGTCGGGTTTGTTCTCGGGCCATGACCTCCTCGAGTTGGGCAATGTCTGTGCGTTTGTCTGTGTCGTCTTCGTGTCAGTGCTGTCGGTCGGATGTCAGAGGGTTGGGTCGTGGGCCAGAGGCGTACGTATATCGACCCGAGTAGGTACGATATCCGTCGCTCCCGAGCCTGAAAAAATTTCAGCTTCCTCCGGTGGCACACCCAGTTTAATGGCTAGTTCTTTGCAGGTAGACTGCGCAGGCCGTTAACTAACTGTTTAGTGTTTAGAGATAAAAGAAACCCTTAAGAATGGTGCACGCATATATTTTCTACAGTAGTAGGCTAGGTCGCGCGTAAGGTCACTGATTCACTGGTCTGAGCACTCGCACTTAGAAGTAGGAAGGGGACGCTCCTTGGTTTCACGAAACGCTGCGCGCCAAAGCGTCTGACAGCACAGGCTCGGGTGGAGTCCGCTCAGGGCCTTGGCTGGCCGCAGTTAGCCTGCGTCTGGTAGCAGGCCGTAGGACTCCGTAGCGCGCAGTTCACCCACGCGTGCAGCGCGCAGCTAGGAGCAGCGTGCTCATTGGAGTTGTGTGCAGCATGTAGATGCCCAGCCTCAGTCTGTACGTAGAACCCTGGATGGCGCGTTAGGAAGTGCATGCTAGTTGCGATGTGAAAGCAGCAAGCCGCATGCGATGTGCCCAGCTTCATTCCCTTTTAGCGACCAAGAATGGTGTAGGGGATCAGGATAGGCGGAAGCTCAACGCATCACAGCGGTTCACAGGCAGAGAGTTTGCAAAGACAGGGTGGCACAATGACAGGTGCAATATGAGGTTATGTGACACGCGAGCATAAAATACAAAGAAAACAATTATATTAGCAGATGGCGAGCTATGTCGATTATAATACACAGTGAGGCCTTGCACAGGCCGGATGCAGGAGCAATACATACATATTTCAGACCCCTGAGTACTGGACGACCTACAGCCGCGTGGTCCGACATTGACACCCGTGACATCAGATACTACAAAGGTGATGATATTAACATAGTTTATCCAATGCTGAGAGTCTGGTATAAATAATGAGGAACTCGCACTAGGTTGGGTCACACTGAATACTGAGAGTCAGGATATAAGTTCTGCTAGCTAAGCAAGCGGATGTTCAAATGGGCGAGTGTTATAAGAAAATTAGTGTTGTTCCATGATTTTACTGATGTGCTTACAAACGTACTAGTTGTGAAATATTTAGCATCACTCGACTATTTACCGTTGAGAAGCCACACAACGCTACTCCAGTCAAATAAGTCCCATATTTGTCGCCACCGACGGATTTGTCCCTGTACAGAGACCACTTGGCAAGTTTTCTGCGGATCAGAATACTTTGGAGCCGGGCTACGTCACCTTTAAAACGAGACACGAAAAGCGAGGCTCGTACACGGGTACTACGTCTGATTGTCTCAGTACTGTCAGTGTTGGGAAGTCTGATTCTGAGTACATTCTGGATCGGCCAGGCTGGGGCATTATCGTCCTCACACTAAATCTGCACTGTGCCCTTTGCTACCCGTGGGTATCCGCGGAAGGCGGGGAGTGGTGTCTAATGGGTGTTATTATTCTTATCAATTCTTGCGACATGAATGATTGATTGTGGTAGCCGGATCTCTTCCGGGGGTTTCTAGCACCCCTTGCCTCACCGTAAGCTTGACCGCTCCCTTAGCTAAGGGTAAGCGGGCCTGGGGCTCGGATCGCTGTCGAGTCCACCATGAAGTATTTAGGATTGGTGCTCGACAGCCGGTGGAACTTCGAGCCCCACTTCCGACGGCTGGCGCCCAAGTTGCTGGGCGCGGCTGGCGCGCTCGCAACGCTGCTTCCCAATCTGGGGGGCCCGAGCGCCGTCTGTAGACGGCTCTACGTGGGGGTCGTGCGATCCATGGCCCTGTATGGGGCCCCGGTGTGGGCCTCTGACCTGACGGCCGGCAGCATCGCTGTTTTGCGAAAGCCGCAGAGAGCGATGGCCGTCAGAGTCATCAGGGGGTATCGCACGATCTCCTACGAGGCGGCGTGCGTACTGGCCGGATCCCCGCCCTGGGACCTCGAGGCGAAAGTACTCGCGTCGTTGTATCGGTGGCGCGAGGAAGCGAGGGCGCGGGGCGAGGGACCGATGCAGCGACACATAGAGCTGCGTCGGTCTCAGCTTCGCGAGGTCCTGGTGGCGGAATGGCGGGACAGGCTTTCACGCCCTACCGCCGGCCTCGTCACCATCGAGGCGGTCCGGCCGGTGCTCGAGCGCTGGCTCGGGAGGAGGCACGGCTCCCTGTCGTTTCGGGTGACGCAGGTGCTCTCGGGGCATGGCTGCTTCGGGAAGTACCTGTGTCGCATAAACAGGGAGCCGGACGCCCGGTGTCACCACTGCGTCGACTGCCGGGAGGACACGGCGCGGCATACGCTGGCAGAGTGTGCCGCTTGGGAGGAGCCGCGCCGTGCCCTCATCTCAGAAGTAGGCAGTGACTTGTCGCTGCCGGCCGTAGTTGAGTCGATGGTCGGCAGCGACGAGTCCTGGGACGCGGTGGTTTCCTTCTGCGAGACAGTCGTCTCGCAGAAGGAGGCTGCGGAAAGGGAGAGGGAGATCTCGTCCACTCACCCGGCCCGCAGAAGGCGCACCGGGCGTCGGCGGAGGGCGGACAACGCCCTCTTCCAGCCCCCCTAAATGGGTCCAGGGGCGACGGACTCGGGGACGTCCGTCGCCCCCCACACACTAGGACCCGAGGTGGCGGCGCGTAGTGTTCCACGCGCGCCCCTTTTAGACGTCACGGGGGGAGTCAAACACCTCACTCCCCCCCAGACCCGAAGTGGCCCGCAGCGGCGGGCCGGCATCAGTCGGGGGTTGCGGAAGGATCGTACGTTCCCGCGACCCCCGGCGTAGGTGTGAGATGGAACACCGGGGTGGTTTTTAGTCAGTAAGAGTCTGACAGACCCCGCCGTCCGCCCCAGGGCGGCGGACATCCATGAGGATTTTCCACCCCGGAAACAAAAAAAAAAAAAAAAAAAAAAGGGTAAGCGGGCCGCCGCGCGCCGGGTTCTAGAAGCCATTTATTCGTTGTGCTTGTCATTTCGGGGGAGGGGGGTTTGGGAGAACGCTGCTGCTTATTCTCTAGTAAGTCCCTAAGTCGCCTGTCACTACACTTACGGGAAGAAATGGAATGGTGCTAGTCTTTACGTCCGGCACCACATGGAACATTCTGAAGGAAAAGGTGGCATATATGCGCTGTGGGAAAGGAATGTTATCAAAACGTTAACGTTATATTGTTGTTATGTTCGTTATGAAAATTGCTTAACATTGTAGCTCCTTGGCGTACCTTGTGTTGTAATTTGATTTGTGTTCAAGGGTCAATACTTAACAACTACATTGTGATAAAATCTACTGAATACTTTTAGACTGTGGTTCATTCTCACGTTTCATCACTGTTGCCCGTAGAGTGGTGTGGAGCAAGGACGGACTTGCCAGCAAGGTGACGGAGAGTGCGATGGCGCTGACGCGCGGTGTGGTGGACGCGCAGAACTCACAGCGCAAGGCCTTCATGGAGCACCTGCGCCGTGCGCATGCGCAGCATGCCGCCGCCGCGCAGGCCTGGCAGCGCCTCATCGACACCTATACACACGAACAAGGTAAGCTTCCACTCGCAGCGCAAGCCCTTCATGGGGCATTTAGCAGCACAGGGGCCAATTATTGATTTATTTTATTATTTGTGTACGGTCACCAAATTAGATGAGTATCCAGGGTCGTCGGATATAGTTGAAGTTTAGAAAGAAACCGATGGATGTTTTCGAATTTAATTAATAGAAAACAAACCGTTCATTTATCCTCTTTTGTGACTGTACACACAGTTAAAAGCATTAAGAAACAAACAAAAAAACTAGTGTTTAAGTTGTTTATGTAATTACTAACCAATTGGATTGCATTTTCTATTAAATAAATGATTATTATTGTTACAAGGTACTGCTTATTTCCAGAGAAATTAGACCTGCGAATAGAAAGAAAGAAAGAAAAATATTTTATTTGGGACACGCACAGGAAATACAAATAATAATAAAAGAAAATAAAATAATAAAAAGAACATTAAATCTAACAAAATCATGAAAACAGTAAAAAAAAAGAATAAAGAGAAGACCTGTGCGAGGCCAAAAAGGCTCCTATCTCAGCATGATGCTGCGATATTTGAAAAACAAAAAAAATACCGCAGCGTAGAGCCTTCATTGTTCTGTTGTGGAAAAGGGATATCAATGATGGCTGCAACACGTTATAGTGTGGCCGCAGGTGCCTTACGCCTACTCGCTCAGTCCTAAAACAAGTCATTGGGACAGTCAGACATGGGGAATAATGAGTTGTTTGACTTTGACCTAACAGCGGTGTGGCACTCGCCGCACTCGTACCCGCGCTCGTGGCAGCTGGACGCGACGGAGGGCCCGGGCCGCGTGCGCGTGCGCCTGCGTCGCGCGCATCTGCACATAGCCGACAAGTTCCTCAAGCCGCAGCATCGACATAAAGCTGGTAAGATAACTATCACCGTTTACATGCGCCAATTTGGTAAAAACTGATTATATCATATTTTAACGCAAATGATCAAATTCAAATATTTTTATTTGTAGAACACAGGTAAACGCATATAAAATGAACGCTATACAAAGAGATTTAATGTACCATCTATACCTACAGCTACCAAAACAAACGGTAAAGAAAAACTGAGACCTCGTCTCAGTGGCGCCATCTATACTATCATCATCATCTGCCTAGCGTTATCCCAACTATGTTGGGGTCCGCTTTCAGTCTAACCGGATGCAGCTGAATACCAGTATTTTACATGGAGCGACAGCCTATCTGCCCTCCACAACCCAGTTACTGGGTAATACGATACCCCTTAGTAAGACTGGTTGTCAGACTTTCGGGCTTCTGACGACCCGTAACGACTGTCAAAGAATGACGGCATTTTCGAGTAAAATTTTTTTTTGTTACTTTTGTCACTAATAAAAAATCGGAAACCAAAAGCATATAAATTTTAAAAAATTCTTAAAGTGAAGTAGGTGTTACTCATTGAGTATAAATAGTAGGTATAGAGGTACCCACGCCCTAAATTACCTAAGTCAGTTATCTTTTATCCGTGGAATAAAATTGACGTCTGACAACTGTCAGAATACACATTTTGAATTTTAATTTTTGACAAAAATTCGAAATGTATTCCCAGTATAAGAATTACTCTAGGTACCACAGCTAGGTACTTATAAAAGTTTGGTGAAATTCGCCCTTAATGGGATGAAAAGTTTTCTCGATAAAATAATACTGTGAAATTCAAAAATTGCTTCAGTGGATGTTTGTATACTTTGTAATTTTTTTTTTGTTTCACGCCTATGTTTGTTTATTGTATTGTAATTAATTCTAACCGCGATTAATATAAAAAAATATACATTTTATTTTTCTGATGAAGATAAATATGGTATAGGGAAGGGGTCTGCCCTCGTCAGGTTTAATAAAACACTGCTAGTACAGCTAGCTCTGTCTGACAAAAACCGTAATCTATTTGCCGAAATATTAAGTTTTCCACAGTTGTTAGATGCTTTACATACTATACAGGGTTATTTGTAATACCGCTGTAGCCGCCGTAGCCGTTTCTCAGTCCTCTCTCTCCGGAAAGTTTATTGTATACGTGCGTGAATCAAAAAGTGATGTCCGTTTTTGAGGCATTTATCATACTGTGTACTGTATCCACAGCCCACAGGTCGACTACTTCGCGAGCCAGGTCCAGATACTTAATCTGCTTCCCTTTTTCAGGTTTTACGAGGTTTATTATATAAATTATTATCATTGTGCATTAATGAACTTTATTTTGCGTTAAGCGCTCGTCTCGCTTTTCGTCAGTCTATAGGCTTATTCTGATATAAGCGATATCGCCGTCGCACTCGGTAGCGATGCCGGTCCAAAGCGACCAAGCAGCAAACGGCGGACCAGTATCGCAGAGCGCGACGGCGACGGCGACATCGCTCATACCCGAACAGGCCTTCACCAGCACGCCGCTCCCCAGAGCGCGCCTGGTGCCCGCCGCTGCGGCGCGTGCTGGGCGGCGGGCGCGCCGTGCGCGACGGGCTGGTGGCGCGCCTGCAGCTGCACGAGACCGTCGCGCACATGGCGCGCGCCACCTGCGTCACGGTGGCCGCGGAGCTGGGCGGCGAGCTGCTGCTCACGGACCAGTGCATACACTTCGTGCCCGACGACCCGCCGCAGGAGCAGGCCGCGCCGGCCAAGGACCGGCTGTGTATACCTGAGGTGCAGGCTGCACCGCAGGCGCAGTCTTGGGCGCTCGAGGATGTACTGCAGGTAATAACTTGATCGAGCTAAAAACGACACTTGAAAAATTCATTCTGTATACACAGTTGTATACCGCGTGATTTTTTTAAGTGTTTTTTTGTGATTTGTCATTACTTCAGAATTTCATCCTTGTAAATGACACCATTGGCTGGTGTAACAATACAGAATGTGTTTTAGCTTAGACGATCGCTAATCAGTGTTGTGGTGCAGGTTGCGACGCGTCGCTGGTGTCTGCAGGAGCGCGCCGTGGAGCTGTTCCTGAGCTCGGGCCACGCGCACATGCTGGCCTTCAGCGACACGCACGAGCGCGCCGCCTTCCTCAAGGCGCTGGCGGCCACGCACCACCCGCCTGCCAGGTGAGGACACACATTCCTCAGGAGCGCGCCGTGGAGCTGTTCCTGCATGAGCTCAGGCCACGCGCACATGCTGGCTGCTGCATGCTGCTGGCAAACTAGAAGTACACACATCAACACTTTCTAGGGATATTTCAGGTTTAATATCATAACTTTAAAAGTACGGGCCACAAAAAGATTTAAACGTCAATTTGTTCGCGTTATAGCGGGTAAAATTAAATTAACAATAAATTTCGTCTCCGAGTGTTTTAAAGACTAAATTGTTTTTAATCGAAATTTTAATTTTCACGTCAACCAGTAATCCCGTTACGAATATGGCAAACGACCCAAGAGCTAGATTGACCCGACACTATATTTAACACATCCCGTACGTCAGCTTATACTTGATGAGGGTGGCTCTGAAGCAGCTCAAAAACAACAAGGTGCAGCCGGGTGATGACGGAATTACGGTCGAGGGCCGGTAGCCGTAAAACGCCACTAGCGGAACAAAAGCCACACTTTTGTTTCTTTTGGTACTCTGCTTTAGGAAGGACGACAATTGCCCTGCTTGAGAATTACTCTAAGAGAATGAGAATTACTCTGTAAGCCATCTCACTTCTGAGCCATGTCTACAAGCCGTTTTCAGGAGTCATCACGAACCGTCTCGCGCGCATGTTTGACGACTTCCAGCCTCCCGAACAATCCGAATTCCGTAAAGACTTTAGCACCGTAGACCACATTCATACTCTGCGGCAGGTTATACAGAAGGCCGAAGAGTATAATCTGCCCTCTGCTTAGGGTTTGTGGACTACGAGAAAGCCTTCCATTCGATCGAGACTTGGCGGTACTGCAGTCACTACCAACGGTGCCAGATTGACTATCCGTATATCGAGGTGCTGAAGTGTTTGTATGAAAACGCTACTATGTCAATCCGACTCCAGCACCGGACCTCGAAACCTACCCTTCTGCAGCGAGGGCCGGGTGAGACAGGGAGACGTAATCGCTCCGAAACCGTGAACCGCTGCACTGGAGGATGTCTTCAGGGTTCTGGACTGGAGAGAGGTCGGCATCAACATCAATAGTGAATACATCACTCACCTTCGGTTTGCCGACGATATAGTAGTCATGGCTGAGACTATGGAGGACCTCAGTACAATGCTCGATGACCTATGTAGAGCTTCCGAAAGAGTAGGTCTTAAAATAAACATGGACAAAACGAAGGTCATGTCAAATGCCCATGTAACACCCACCCTCATGAAGATTGGCGTCTCTACATTCGAAGTAGTGGACAACTATGATTATCTAGGACAAACTGTCCAGTTAGTTAGGTCCAATTTCGAGAAAGAGGTCAATCGTCGATTCCGACTCTGCTTGGCAGTGTTCGGGAAGCTACCCAATATCTCCTCGTCCCGCATACCGCAGTGTCTCAAGACGAATGTCTTTGACCAGTGCGTGGTGCCTATAGCACTGAAACGTGGTCGGTCACAATGGGCCTCACTAGAAGGCTAAAAGTTACCCAAAGGGCAATGGAGAGGGCTTTGCTTGGAGTTTCCCTACGTAATCGAATCAAAAACGAAGAGACCATTAGGAATACCAAGGTAACCGACATAGCCCGAAGAATTGGCAAAATTAAGTGGCACTGGGCTGGGCACATTAATCGCAGAACAGATGGCCGATGAGGCCGAAAGGTTCTGAAGTGTCGACCGCGTATCGGAAGACGTAGCGATGGAAGGCCTCCCACAAGGTGGACCGATGACCTGGTAAAGACCGCAGGAATCCGCTGGATGCGAGAAGCACAGAACCGGTCGAAGTGGCGGTGCTTGGAGGAGGCCTATGTCCAGCAGTGGACGTCTTTCGGCTGAAACAATGATGATGATGGTGTTGAGAATCTATTCTGAAGAACTTTAATATAACTAATCACATTACCAAGCCAACTAAAAAACTCTCTTGTATCGGCTTAATTCTGAGTGATATACCAAACGCTAAGCCCCAACTACACTATCTTGCATTATCTGACCATGAAACTGGACAAACTAATTTTTTTGTTGCAAAGGTAGACACAACGAATATGGAAAAAATAAAGTTGGTTTGAACAAAGTATAAAAAAAAAAATGTTTCTGTTTTATGAACACTAACCACCTGTATGTTTACATTATGGATTGCAATAAACATTAATTTAATTGAATTGATAGACGCGACATTGGTCAAAAAAATATCAAAAAGTTTGCAAGCTGCCTCTCATCATTGTCCTTTTCAGAAATATATGAAACGGAAGACATGGACACTTCATTTAATGACTTTCATGACATTTAAACTTTGTCTTATAATCTGGGCTTCCCTTGAAGAAAGGAAAAAAAAGCCAATAAAACATAAACGGATGACTAAATGTAATTTTTTTTTTCTTTTTGCGAAAAGAAGAAATACATGTTACGTTATTAGGATATTACATTTGTGCAAAATTTTTGTGAATAATGACCCCGACGATGCTAGGAAAATCCTGTGTTATAGGGGCCATCCATTCGTCCGTTTATTTTACAAAATTTGGAACCTAAAACGTGTAACAGCAGCAATAGTGTGTGAGTAAGCGCGTGTAATGTGGTGTAATGGGGTAAAAATAAATGTTGTGCAAACAAGCAGTGTCTTTACCTAAAATATCTATCTACTATCGTCTATCAACATGCAACAAATAAAAAACTACATAAAACGCATATACAGCTTCATATCAAAGTATGACATCTTAAATAAAGAATAATTTGGTTTTAGAAAAAATAAATCCAACACATAGGCTTGTTTTGCTTTATAAAAATTGATAATCAGAAGTCTTAGTAATAGAAAACGCGTTGAAATGGCTCGAAAGGAACCTTACCTACGATCTCGAGACAAACAGGGCACCAAAAATCGTCTGTAGATCACCCAATCGGGAAAATAATTGTGGTGTTCCCCAAGGAACCATACTGGGACCACTTTTGTTTTTGCTGTATGCTAATGACTTAGCCAGCGTAACCTCTCACAACTACATACTATATGCTTACGATACGACTCTCAGCATTCTAAACGACTATTATGATTATGTCCGAACTTTTATATACACATTGACATTATTGAATTTTATACAATGTGGGGAGGACAATATGATCATAAATGAAACTTCGTATAAGTCATGATATTCCCAACCGTCACACAAAAAATCAAATGAATATATCCAGTAGTTTAGCCACAAGACATTATTTTTCATTTTAAGTATTTTCTACATGCTGTATTGTAAACAGGAGAGCACGCGACAGGTTAACGACACACGTTGCCAGCTCGCTACTTTAAAAACCTACGCCTTTTCTTTCAAATTTATTTTCTCAATGCAAATTATACTTTATGCCCGAGCCATAAGAGTCATAAAGCGTGTCATCACAGCTAGATAAGAAAAAATGCATGCGAAAGTTATTACTTTCCTGTTACGCACTCAAGTCAATCGCAAAATATGTATGTGCGAAAGAGATAGGTAAGTTTGCTTGTTTCTACTTTGCTTACTTGTCGACGTGTCTAGGTTACGCGGTCAGTGTGTCACCGGACCTCCTTCCTGCCAGTGACGCGTTTTGTTTTTCTCTGGAATTTCGGATGCGCCCGCGCCCGTTTGAAGTCGCCGCGCGAGTGTTATCGTATCTTTGTTGTTGTGTTGTGTTGTGCGAAATTTGACGCTTTGTTTTAATAGTGACAGGACACATAAACGTATTATAGGTACTTAGTTAAATAGCTAAGTAAGCTTTGCGAAATTAGACGCTTAATACTTGGTGTTTCAAGGTTTTATTATTAAATAATCATGCCTCGTTACAATTATACCGCTTCGGAGTACACCGATATGATTTTAATTTATGGGGAGTGTCACGGTAATGCCGCTTTAGCTGTAAGGACATACCGTGAGAGGTATGGGAACACGCGTATGTGTCCGACCCACGGGCGCACTATTGTACAAGCTGTCCAGAGGATACGGGAAAATCAATCCTTGATCCCGCACGTAGATGGTGCTCCTCCACGTGCAAATGAGATTTCAGACGAAAGAGTTATTAATTATTATGATCGCAATCCGACGTCTAGTCTGCGTAATGCAGGTCGACGTTTTCGTGTAAATCACAAAACTATTCAAAAAGTTTTGAAACGTGACAAACGCAGACCTTATAAGTACAAGAAAGTACAAGCATTGTTACCGAGAGATAAGCCAATAAGAGAAACTTTCTGTCGCTGGTTGGAAACCAAACATCTCGAGAGTCGTGACTTCCTGTACAATGTGCTGTGGACTGACGAGAGTACATTCACAAGGAATGGTTTATGGAACCGACAGAACCTTCGGTACTGGAGCCGCGTGAATCCGCATCTAGTACGGGAGTCTTCGCACCAGTACAGATTTGCGGTCAATGTGTGGGCTGGCATACACAGAAATACCATTATTGGTCCGGTATTTATTGATGGCAATTTAAATGCTGTAAAGTTCATTGAACTCCTCGCCGGATCCGTTTCCGAGTACACGGACGAACTTTCGCTGGACGTGTACAGGCAGATGTGGTACCAGTTAGATGGAGCACCAGCTCATTCAGTGGTGTCTGCAAGAGAGCGTTTGACTCAAATGTTCGGACAGCAGTGGATTGGCCGTTTTGGACCAGTGCGGTGGCCAGCGAGGTCACCAGATCTCACGCCCCTGGATTTCTTTCTGTGGGGTCACATAAAGAATGAGGTATACTCAACAGAAGTTACTACCGTTGAGGACTTAAAAAATAGAATAATAATATCTTTTAATAAATTGAAAGAAATGGCTGCTAATGGTGACCTATTATCAAGAGTGAGAAATAACATTATACGTCGGTGTAGTTTGTGTATTCAAGAACACGGCGGACATATTGAAAATAAAAAAAATTAATGACTGGCGACATAATTATGTGATCGAAAAGTGATTGTGAATAGTAAATTGATTAATGAATAATTCGCGGGTGAATGATGCCCGACTATTTGGTTAATATTCTGTGATTTGATTTGTGTAATTGAGCATTAATAATAATAAGAATAATGGCGCCAAACATTACGTCGCTGCGTCGCGCGTCGGCCACAGCTTTATTATGAATGAAACCAAGCTGCGTTGCCATTCTTATCGCAGGTCAGTGTACCAATTTTATAAATGGTGTTTTATTTTGTTTGCAGTTTTAAGCTATTTAGTTTGTTAGAAAAAATAGTTTTTTTAATTTCGATGTTCGGATTTATTTGATAGTTTACAAATGTTTCTATAAACCAGTATTGCCAGTGTTTTCATTTAAAGTCATATTGTCATCTCCACATTGTATATACAATGACATGAGCAATTACTTTGTAAAGTATTATATTATTTTAATTATTGTGAATGTGAGGAATTTGTGGGTCATTGCATTTTTGTGTTCTGAGTCATTTATGCGGCCTACCCAAATGTCCTTTCTTTGATTTTGTTCATCGAATCGTTGAGCTCCTTAAGTTCTGAGTTGAGCTGCACGATTAGTGACACATGTGTGCACTGACTGGACAGGTCCACTCAGTGTGTTTTTCCTCAAAAGACCATTTCATCATTTCATTTCATCTACATGGTCTTCACATGATCTGACCAAGATTATGTCTGCACTTTAAAAGAGACTGTGACCGCTGAGTTTGTTTTGGCCTTTCTTCTGAGAGTAGTCAGATAGGAAACGCCGATCTCATCTAGTTTTAAAAATATGATTGACGTGTAAAAGTGTTTGTGCAAACCTACTTACAGAAATAAAATCATTTATCATTATCATTACTTACAAAGAACAACTAAAACAGCTTTAAGAGCGTTTATACCTTATGAGTGGCAACGTCGCAATTTAGTGTCATATTTCGTGGTTTACCATTTTTATCATATAATCGGAGCTATTTTTTAAAAATCTGTTTATTTATTTTTTTAGAATTACGTGAAAGTGATTAAAAAGTAAGTAACCGTAATGCTTACAGTTATTTTACAATGAAAATAACGCCCTGCAAGTTTCCAATGTATTATTTGCATATAAATAGAACTGTAAACGCAACTATTTCTTACCTTTTACACGGTTTTGACATAATTCTAAAAAGTTAATTAAACAGATTTTTTAAATATAGCTCCGATTAAATGATAAAAATTGAAAACCTCGAAATATGACACTAAATTGCGACTTTGCCACTCATAAGGTATAAACGCTCTTAACAGCTTACAAAAAAAAACCTATTCAATGCAAATCCTAAAATATGTTGATGGATGTGGATTAGTGTTATGTATATATCGTATCTCCCCATCGAATTCTCACAACCATTAAAAACCCTTTTAGAATCGAGCCCGACACCTTAACTGATGCCATGACCCAGTGGCGTAACGGCAGCATCACAAACTGGGAGTACCTGATGCGACTCAATGGACTCGGCGGCCGCTCCTACAACGACCTCATGCAGTACCCTGTGCTGCCCTTCATCATCGCCGACTATACCTCGAAAATACTGGACCTCAATGACCCGGCGTCGTTCAGGGACCTCAGCAGGCCCATGGCGATACAGAACAAAAATAGGGAGCAGCATTATATTAGTCTTTATAATGTGAGTAACTGTTGGTATGTCTATTACATATCTGTTGGTGTGATGGCTTCAGATTGAGCTTGAGTTTGAGTTTGAGATTGAAATTCATTCATACCAAACAACAATTGTATATTTTTCTCTGATCGTGCAACAACGTGAGACAAAGTCGCTTAAAAAAATTGATGTCGTGCCTTAAAAACTTAAAATTCCGCAACATTTTAATGCGGTGTTTGAAAAATGCATTTTCGTACTCACCATAATCGAGCTCAAAACTTCAAAAATATAAAAATTGAATGGTGTATTGTTGCTGCAGGTGATTAACATACCTCTAGAGTGTAGAGACACTCAATGCTCATTGTTTCGGTTTTCGACACGAAGTCTCATGCCAAAACTCTGAATAAACCGTTATTAATAACGGAAAAAAATAAATGAATCGTGTATTTTAAACACTCCTTGTATATCAGAGTACCAAATGCCGATGTGCTCCCTCAGGACCTGAAGGCGGCCCGTCGCGAGGGCTGCAGCCCGCTGCTGTCTCGCCAGCCGCACCACTACGCGTCGCTGTACTCCAACTCGGGCGGAGTGCTACACTATCTAGTGCGGATACCGCCGTTCACTGAGCTGTTCCTGAACTATCAAGGTAACAATTTAATTTATTAAACTTTGTACGCGTTATAGGTACAAAAGCGGATTCAATTCCAAATATAAGGCATTCTCTATCAATCAACCAAATAGAAAGATAACATGGCCGGTGCATTGTTTGTGAGTGGAAAAAAAAAAATTAAAATATATAATTATTATAGATAAATAGGTACATATTATATAGGTTATAATACTCATACATATAATGTATATATTATTCATCGTACTGTTATTGCCGTTTCATTGTGCACACTGATGAGGGACTTCAGCGATAACAGGGATTCATAACGCTAAAAGCCGCATTTGTTACTAGGTCTATTTCGTATTCCTGCCAGCGTGGAACAGAAACATTTAATACTTACTTACACCATCGTCTGTTGGGCCAAAAGTGGGTTTTCAGCGCTTTTAAATTTGTGCACGGTGCATGTACATAGCCTTTTAAAGTTTTAATGAGTTGGCTAGTAGGCTTGCGTATTTGCACTTTGATCGCGACCAACATTTGGGAGTGATCTGACATTCCTCGCATTTTACTGACATTTTCTGCATACATTCATTGCATATGCATTGGAAAACATTCTTGTTTAGTTACACCTAACAACTGTGCTTTACAATAATTTTGAGTATATTTTTCGAGTTGCCACTTATGCTCGCTCCTCCTTGCAGACAACAACTTCGACATGCCCGACCGCACGTTCCACTCGCTGGCGACCACCTGGCGGCTCATCACCAACGACTCGGCCACCGACGTCAAGGAGCTCATCCCGGAGATGTTCTACCTGCCCGAGCTGTTCCACAACAACGAAGGTATTACTCATTTATTTATTACCGTGCCGTGTTCCCCATGGAATTTCCCATCGACAAAATGACGAATTTTTATACAAACATTCATCCCCTATTTAACCCCTATAGAGGGTGATTTTTCTAAAATCCTTCCTTAGTTGCTCACCTTCGTCTGAAAAGGAACTCTTGCGCAATATCATATTCCCAGCGATTGAGGCTGTGCGTTGTCTGTCAGTGAATTTAAAATTTTTATTAAGTAGATTTTAGTATAAAATGCACAACATTACGGGACAAAGAAACCCAAGGCGTGGTACTAAAACTAAAATGTAAACTTAATATACAGGGTGGAAACATTCAGCGGGGCAGTAAGGGGAAGTACCTTATCCGTTGCAGTTACACGAAACTGGTCTTAGGAGATTATCCATATTTTTTAATGGAATTTTGATCCCCATTCACAGATTTAAAAAAAAATATTACAGTTAGCAAGAAAATAGCCATTTTACACAAAAACATTGTTTGATGCCAATCGATCCTGTTTCTAATACTGATCAAAAACTTCTATGGGACCAACCATCGTTGGAGTACTCAAAAAGTCACATATTGCAAAAAACTTTTCCCGTACATTTACCATACTCGTCGTCAGAGCGCTCGATAGATGGCGTTGGCGTCGAATTAGAAGTCTCTATGTTTTCGTTACACAAAGTGATGTAATTACAGTATTTTTATTTATAACCCGCGACCTGGTAGCAGAGGACGATCCCATCCCATCGAATTGACGCCCGAGTGAGCTGCAACTAGGTTACACGCGGCGTACTCGAAACAACTGAACTTTACACATAACATACACCCGTTGCGTGGTGTGAGCTAGGTTAATATAAGTAGCTATAGTCCGCGCCGGAGGTATGTGGGAGGTAGACAAAGGCCAAGCATTCTGCCAGTCTTGTCAATGGCACCCTCCCCCGTCCCACCGCTCACGTACTTCAGGCTCAGAGATATTGTAACATTTCGATATTATTAGGCACAGCATAATAATCTCCTTGCTTTCCGTAAGTTGTCACCACTTATTGCGTACAGGCGCATCATTTGTAGGTACTTGATATTCGAGTATTGATAGTTCCTATTAGGTAGTCATTGTGAAGTAGGTAGATACTTTTATTATATAACATAATTATTGATGTAATATATTATCAATTCAAAATAAATAAATATGTAATATATTCATTTACTTCCTTTATATATTTTAAAACAATCGTTTTTCAGGAGTAAACTCAAGTCACGCGTCGGAGCTGACACGCACAATTTTTTTTCTTATGACTTGGCTTGTCAGCCAAACGCCTACTTCTTTTGTATTTCCTTAAACTTTATATCAATGTTTGTCTCGTATTTCTTCAATTAACTTTTCCCGGACCCGCAGAGGTTGCAAGCACCAAATAAGCTTTACCTATGGATTTGTTTATACCTATACAGAATAAACAAAGTCGCTTTCCGTATTTGCCTGTGCGACCGCTTTGATCTTCTAAACTACGTAACGGGTTTTGATGCGGTTTACTCCGTCATTTACAGAATTTATTCCGGAAGGTTGATGTATATAATACATTCATATTAACCTTAAAACCGTGCAAAGCCGGTTCGCGTCGCTAGTGTTAATATATGTCTGAAATCGCCAACCCGCCTTGAGCAAGCCTGGTGCTCAATGCTCTCTGTGTAAGAAGAGGCCTTGGTCGTGCAGTGGGACTTACAGGCCGGTATTATTATTATGAACTGTTCGTCGGCCAGGCCTGAACCTGGGCACGCGGCAGTGCGGCGCGTCCGTGGACGACGTGGAGCTGCCGGCCTGGGCCGCCGACGCCCGGCTGTTCACGCTCATGCACCGCCAGGCCCTGGAGTCGCAGTACGTCACCGAGCGCCTGCCGCACTGGATCGACCTGGTGTTCGGCTACAAGCAGACGGGCCAGCCGGCCCTCGACGCCGTCAACGTGTTCCCAGCCTGTGTGAGTATAACTATAACACCTATACTTATAACGATCGAGTTATAATGGAAGACAGCGAAAATGCACAATTGCATCGAACGCAGAATCAGTAAATATCAAGTCATTTATTCAAACTAGGCTGAGCATCAGCACTTTTGGAACGTCAATATGCAACGGCAAATTAATATGCATTCGCTCGTTTACCAAAATGTGGACCACTTCGCGTTCAGATCTCTTTGGAGCCACCTCGTATGAACTCAAAAACCATTACCATATCACCATAGATGTACCAATAAGTTAGATATTATGTAATTTGAATTTAAAATAACTTTAATAAACTAGCGAACGTAACAACCACGTGCGTTGGTACTGAGCGCTTGCTAAGACTGTCCGAGCTCGACTGTCGACTCTACTGTCGCAACACTCGGCCTGAGTGAGACGCCAGTCCTCGCTGCATCCCCTCCACCGACGATCGTGTCCAAGCGGTAGGGCTCGCTTGCGCTTCCGATCACATAATTATTCGTTAACGATTCTAATAGTTAGATGGCGCTGTCCGTTGTACTGTGACGCCATCAATCCACGACATATGTATATTTCACAATTGTTTACCATTTCTTGTAACCAACTGTTATAGTGATTCAATATAGCTAGTTATTAAATCAGAATCTTTGAAAACTACTGAAAGTCAAAGCCAGGGCGACGCAAAAATATGTTATAGTTGAAGTTACTTTTCCACTTGTATCCAGATAATGTTTCAATCTGTATGTATATATATATAATTATGATAATACCTGTACCGCACCAAATAAACACCAGTAGGTATGACCAAAATAATACCAGTCTCCGAATTTGTGGCAGTCAACCTAAAGAAAGATGCCTTCTTTAGCATGTCCACACAGGAAGTAACGGCATGTATACTGCATGTAGCTGCTAAAACCAATAACAGACCTGCAAAATGATGACAGTTTTTGCGACAAGAACTCGCTATATTGAATCACTTTGTTTTAACCAAGTGATTTCCCTTATAATTCAAGACTTTTAATTTGAACAAATATACCTTATCCTGTGAATACGAGCCAGGTGCAAGCACTTACTACTTTCTACATAATATAACAATAAACACTTATAACTATAATGGTAAAACCTCTATGAACTGCCTGAAGCAAACCCTATCCGTCAAGCAACGCACGTCGCACGTCGCATGCGGACAGCGAGACAATATAATCTGTCCGTAACACACACATACGGAATACCTCGGTCCTCTAAATGCCTTTTACGTTTCTGTCAGACCTACTACGGGTTCGACCCGTCGGCCCTGGAGCAGGAGGTGGACCGCACGGCCGCAGCCACCATGGTGCGCACGTACGGGCAGGCCCCGCGCCAGCTGCTGCGGGCCGCGCACCCGCACGCCGCGCACGACCTCACGCAGCACGCCACTGACCAGGTGCGGGCTAATCATTTGTTTTCTTATTAGGTTTACCAACACTTTCTGTATACAGACTATATAATTATGTATTCTAAATTAAAGTCGCTTTTCGTGTCTGTCTGTGTCACCGCGATGTTCTTCCAAACTACGCAACAGATTTTGATGCGGTTTTCACCATCATTTATAGAACTTATTCCGGAAGTTTTTTAATATGTGTTTTTAATGTGTGTGTGTGACGGTCTTTCTGTCTGATCGATTCTCATGATTGGGATGGAAAATACATCAATATTAAATTATATAATAATATAATAATATCGTCTGACATTGCACACAGCACCATCTAGTTCCAAGTTAAGCACTTATTAAGGCTTGTGTTATGGATACCAGATGGTTGATACACTACTTAAATACATTTTTTTTTTCGTAAATACATTTTCATTATAAATATACATCCATGACTCGGGTACAAATGTCCATATTCATCATACAAACATTTGCTCCTACCGGGATTCGAACCCAGGACCATTTGGTTTCGCTGACTACACTTAGCCACTGTAGCCACTACACCAAACGTGTCGTCAAATTAAGACGAGCTTTTCCGGGCCTGTAGGCTTTTAAAACGCTATCTCCGCCTCCCCCAAATATAGCGCGACGTATTTATTTACGATGCGCCTCCGACCATTTCGCGGAAAATCCATGCCACAGTATAAAATATTAGCAGTTGATCAACTGAGTTAGTTTTTCTAAGGTTCGATTTGTTTTCCTTCGGTATACATATTATGGTACCTACTGTTTATTTCGGTTTCGGTTTAAATAAACTTTATTCCCAATAAAGACATAAGTCACTTACTTGAGAACAGTACTAAAAATATAGATTACAATATGTTCGTCATCAGTATTACAATTTAATTTTACCCATCCAATGCATTCATTTCTCCAGAAGTGATCGATCCGCAAATATGAGCTGGCTAAGTTGAGTTTTGAATGCATTGTAAGAGTGTATATTTCTTATACAGGACGGTAATTTGTTATAAAGCTGTGCTCCTTCAAAAGTTAAAATGAATGAATGTGAATTACTTAAAATGTCCTGTGTACCTAATGGGTGTTTTCACATTATCAGGTAACGACACCAACCCGATACCGATATGTCGGCAGCAATACCCACAACAATTCGAAATCGACATAATTATTATCGGCCCGAGGATATTGGTAAATATCGATGACCATTGCAACGCACTAAGCGAGCACAGTACTAAGCAGTGTTGGCAGACGTCCAGATTTTTAGCCCAAAATTAAATGTACTGCGCGGGACAAACTCGATACCGTCTTTCGGTGATTACTCGACGATGCGGCGTGGAGGAATTAAGAATGATAGCTATCTTAGAATTGGCGTCTTAGGGGGCAACAACCTATGAAAACTTAGTTTAACAGCCGATGACGCCACAATATCGTCGATATCGTGATCTCGCGATCTTCGAGTCGAATGAGTACTTGCTTATAGTGCTTCGCTACATCATTTAGTCTACAATGAGAAATACTAAACTTTAATTTACACAGTCTGCAATAAGCTTGGAGGAGCGATGCGGGTTTGATTATAGGTTATGTGTTGTTCTATACAAGGATTGCCAGATGCAACAAAGGGGATGGAATAGCATCAACACCAATCTTTATCTAGAATAGAGCAATTAGGCCAGCACTCACCTCCTCCCCAGCGGCGTCAGCGTGCTTTGTTACGCTGACGACACGCTAGTCCTGGCGCAGGGGAGGTCGCACCAGGCGGCGGCCGAACTAGCGACACGCGGGGTTGCGACAATCGTCGAGAAGATCCGGCAATTGGGACTCGAGGTGGCCCTGCACAAGTCCGAGGCCATGTGTTTTCATGGTCCTCGGAACACGCCACCGTCGGGTTCCCAAATAACGGTAGGAGGGGTTCACATCGGCGTCGAGTCGACGATGAAGTACCTGGGACTCGTCCTCGACAGCCGGTGGAACTTCGTGGAGCATTTCCGACGTTTGGCTCCCAGACTGGAAAGGGCCGGGGCTGCCTTAAAGCGGCTCCTGCCCAATCTAGGGGGGCCAAACGCCGACTGCCGGAGGCTCTACGCGGGGGTCGTACGGTCCATGGCCCTTTACGGGGCACCGGTGTGGGCGCGTTCCTTGTGGTGGCGGCCAGCCCGCTGGTTGAACGCGCCCCAAAGGGTCATGGCCACCCGGCTGGTCCGGGGATACCGTACGGTCTCCGGTGAGGCGGCGAGCCTCCTTGCCGGATTACCGCCATGGGATCTGGAGGCAAAAGTCCTCGCGCACGTTTGGGAGTGGCGCGAGGAGGCGAAACGCCGGGGCGTAGCTCCGCTGCCGCGAGAAATCACGGTACAGCGGACAGAGCTCCGGCGGGATCTCAGGGCGGCATGGAGAGTGCGATTGTCGCAACCCAGCGCTGGGCACGCCACAATTGCGGCGATAAGTCCCCTCTTTGAGGAGTGGCTAGAGAGGCGCCACGGCGTCCTCACCTTATTTATTTATTTATATATTCTTTATTGTACACCACAAAAAACATAACAACAAAAATTAAACTGAACACTACTTAATATACAATGGGCGGCCTTATCGCTTTCTGCGATCTCTTCCAGGCAACCTTCCGCCTGACGCAGGTCCTCACCGGACACGGTTGTTTCGGGAGGTTCCTGTTCCGGATAAGGCGGGAGGAAACGCCCGGGTGTCACCATTGTGTGGATCGCCCGGAGGACACGGTGGAGCATACGGTGGAGGTCTGCCCAGCTTGGGCGGAGCACCGCCGTGTCCTCGTGGAGGCGATTGGCGGTGGCGATCTCTCGCGTCCGGCCTTGGTCCAGGCCATGGTACGGAGCGAGAGGGCTTGGGAAGCCGTCACCTCCTTCTGCGAAGCAGTAATGTTCGCGAAGGAGGAGGCGGAACGCGTGAGGGAGAGGCAAAGTTTGCGCCCTCACGCCCCTAGCCGCCGCAGGAGACGCCCTGGGCGTCGGGAATCGCAGGCCGATTCCCGGCCACCGTAGGCGCGGGCCTGCGAACGGCGAGCAATGGGCAGCTCGCCGTTCGATAAGGACCAGGCCCGGGTCGACGGCGCGTTGTGTTCCACGCGCGCCTCAAAGAGATGTCAGCACCAATGACGGGGTTTGCTAGGACCGATGCTTGCTAGGGTTGCGGAAAAGTCCAAGAGGGTTACCGTGGCCCCTGGCACAGGCAACTGAAGGAACACGGGTGGGTTTCAGTCAGTAAGAGTCTGACACGCCCTCCTGCTCTGCCCAGAGCGGGAGAAGTTATTTGATGATTTCCCACCCACACTCACCTGGTATTTTTTCTTCAGTTCTTCTTGAAAGGGGACGCAAATTTCTTGATGAAATCCGCCGTGGTATGTTGAAGCAAAGTTATGCAACCGTATTAAATTCCGCGTTTCGCTAGCGAAATTGGCAATACGTCAAGAGGGTTGAAATAAACGGCCTTTTTAAAGTTTGAGCTCTCGACGCTATGAGTTAGGTCTGAGTCCACCCAGGACGCGCGCTGGTTCGGCTGTAGTTCCATTTGTTGTTCAAGCTGGTCGGCTGCTCGATATGTGTGTCGTACCAACCCTACCACTCACGAAACTAAACGAAGATGGTGCGAGCGAAGCTCTATACTCATTCGACTCCACAATACAAAATTATAATCGTTCTCCCAATTTGTACTGTATTTCGTTAGTGATTTTTTACTACACTGGGCCGCAAAGAAAGCGAATGGGTTATAAAAAATGCGATAACTTTTTAAAATATTTGAGCAATCCTTTTAAAATTAAAACTAAATTAAAGTTTATATCATTACAAATATAGGAAGAAGTAAAACCATTTTATTTATTTTTAGTGATTGTATTTAAAAACCATAAATAAAAAATAAAGACGATGGTATCCTATGGTGTTTTATGGAAGTAGCTCTATGATGATACAACACTTCCGGGTGAGATGATTGACTTGTTAAGGTATTGGTACGTCCATCAGTCTAATATGGTGAAATAGACAGGCTTTTGACTTCGCCGAAACTTTTCTGTGTGTACGTGGATCTGCTGATACGTGAGCTCAGCAGCACTATAGTAGGATGTTCCACTGACGGAACACTCGTCAGTAACATAAGTTACGCCGGAGACATGCTGCTGCTGGCCCATCGATCAGCGCCCGCAGAAAGCTCATGTCTGTTTCTGAGCGATAGGTATGCATCCCAGGGCATCAGATATAATGCAAAAAAGAGCGAGTGTCTGTTGTTCACAGCAGGCACTAAAGACTACAGTGAAGAGCCGCCTGTCACACTCGGTGGGACTGCAATACAATGGGTAACATTTTTTAAACATCTGGGGCATTGGGTGACTGCAACGCAGACAGAAAATGTTGATATGGAGAGGGAGCGTAGGGCGCTGTCAGTCACGAGCAATATGTTAATCCGTAGGTTTGCAAAGTGCTCAAGTGGTTTAAAAACACTCTGTTTAGGGCATACTGCCAATCTTTTAGCACCTGCGGTCTATGGGTCGACTACACGCAAAGGGTTTACAGCGCCGTACGCGTCTAGCATACAGGGAGCTGTTGGGGTTGCCACGACAGTGTAGGGCATCAGGGATGTTCGCAGAGGCACGTATAGACGATTTTTACGCAATCATGCGAAAGCCTGTCGCTTCCCTGATGAGGCGGGGCAGCGCCAACAGCCTCTTGGTCACTGTGGCTGATGGACGGAACGTCAAATACTCCGGCACTGGACCAGGACACTAGTATTGCTTTCAAGCCGTGGCGTGAAATAATGTTGTTTTCGTATTAATGTATTATATAATTGATTAATTTGACTTTTATATTCTTATTATTTATTAAATGTTTGTACTAACTCTAGTTTTTAAGTTGTTTATGTAATTATTAACAATTTACAAGGTATCTTCTGTAAATTAAATGATCATTACTATTATTTCATCCTATACACGGTGACATTTGAAGCACAGTTTTGCTAGAACAAACGTTGTTCAGACCATTGTCTACAACCATTCTATAGCATCCAATAGAAGAAAAAAAACGTCATTGATTTTCTAAAAAAACACAAAAAAGGCAATGTTAAAAATGTCGGGATTATCGTTACGCCCTACAACACAGACATTGCGGCTGCGTCGCGCGGCGCTCGCGTCTTGAATGCAATATCGCTACCGTGATGAGTACTTTGAAGTTACGGTTAATGTTTCAAACATTATTACACGTTTGAGCAACATAAGACTAATTTGAGAACTCCTAGATTAGGTTGTTTTAATAACATATTTGATGCTGTAGAATGGTAGTAGACCATGGTCTAAACAACGTTTGTTCTAGCAAAGCTGTGATTCAAATGTCACCGTGTATATTCATATTGGTTTTATAAATGACTGAATTCTGAGGTTACATTAAAAACACTAAAAAATACAACCGATTTGAGCACCTCCTTTTTTTGAAGTCGGTTAAAAAAGGCTGCATCGAAGACATGATCGAGAAAAATTGACGCACGTGCGGCGTACACTCCGCAGGTGCCGGTGTGGGCGGGCGTGCTGGGCGCGCGCTGGGGCCGCTACTGCGGCTCGCCGGCGCTGGGCGGCGTGCGCGTGGTCGCGCGTCGCGCCTGCGCCGGGCCCGCGCGCCTGCACGCGCTGCCGCACGCGCGCTCCGTGGCCGTCGCCAGCCGCGCCACGGCGCTGCTCGCCATGCACGGTAACGCGCTTATATACTCCACGTCCCACTCTTCTGCACCTTTATTCTAAAACGAAACAAATGCAACCGGTCGTACCAGACATTAGCAGTGCGTTCAAAAAAACAAACTTTTCAGCTTTATTTTTAGTTTTATTGTCAGATTATTGTCATAGAGTCCGTCAGTGTCACATTTTTAATTCGGTCTCGACGTGCAAAGGAGATGGCCGAACGTCATTCTGCGGTTTGACATTACGAGGCAATATATAATGCTGAGCCGCTATAGCAGATTCTATCGTGCAATGAGCAGACAAAAATAGCCCTCAAGGCGACGAACATATTTTGGATGACTGCTCTCCTCTGCATCGTCCACTTTGCATCTAAATAATAATTGGCTACAAATGATCAGCTCTGACCACCGCACCGCCAGGCGAGGCAGCCCGCAGCCGGCCGGCGCTGGCGCTGGTGTCGTGGGGCCACTCGGACTGCGTCGTGCGCCTCAAGCGACGCCGCGACTCGCGCCCCGACCTGTTGCTGCACGTGTGTGCGCTCGACCAGGTACGGCGACACTCAGAGCAGGCTGGTTGCCAGTAACTAAATATTACGAATTTTGTTTTGTAAAATGTTTCTGAACTGAAAAAAATATCGAGACTCGAAATTTTGTCAACCTTTACGCGGTTTGCAGTAGGAGTTATGGTAAAGGTATGGTTGTTTTTATTATTTATTTCTGCTTGAGTATAGTTTTAAATATTGGCGTGTGCTAGCTGACATATTGCAAATAATTTTAATGTTTTTGTGTTTCGTAATTTATTTATTTATGCAATGTTAATTACATAATACTGTATATAATCTAGTTCTTCTAACTGAACAGACAGCAGTGCTGCTGGGGAGATTGTTGCACTACTTCTTCTTTCCAGCTAAAGTACTAGGAAGTGGTGAAGGGCGGTCGTTTTGAAGAGCTGTCTTATGTAATTTTGACATTCAAAAAGTGCTGGTCCTCAGTCTAGTTTGAATAAATGAGTTTTGATTTTGAAAGTTTAATATATTCTTGTGCTGCAGATTGGTAAAATTTACCTAGTATGACTGTAACTTAATAGTAATCGCAATGTAAGTATCTTCAACACTTGTCTTGCTGTGATCTTTTCCGATGATTTCAGTGACTTTCGTTGCCGACTGTTGGTTTCCTCACAAACAAAATCAATCAGACCCAAATAAAACCTGAATACTTGTAATTCAACTCTATACAGGATGTAAAATGATCACATAACCGTTAACTACGCATTCTGTTCTTCAAACTAAGCCGCAATGAGCAAAACTTATTGCACGGCAACGACTTTTTTTGATGTCATAAATTGCTGCTTGCGGCAGTGCGCAATGTAACGCGCGCAAAACATGGTGCTTATGAGGACATGCATTGGTAGGAGTTATTGTGTATAGTTGTGGGGGTATTTAGAGTTAAGTTATATCATTAAAAACTGGTTTTCGTAAGAAAACAATAACCAGAAGTTATGGTTCAGGCACCCCTAACACCTGTTTATTATTCCACAGATAACCAAGGTAGCGTCGTCGTGCGTGACGGCCGGCTGCCCGTACCCGCTGGCGCTGGGCCACGCGTCGGGGCGCGTGGTCCTGGCGCGTGTGCGCGGGTCGGGCGGGTCGGGCGGGCTGGGCGGGCCGGGCGGGCCCGGCGGGTCGGGCGGGCCGGGCGGGTCGGGCGGCGCGGCGCGCGTGTCGCTGCGCACGCTGCAGGCGCACGCCGCGCCCGTGGCGGGCCTGCACATGTGCGCGCGCGCAGGCCTGCTGGTCAGCGCCAGCACCGACGGGCACATCGTGCTGTGGGACCTCTACAAGTGCGAATTATTCTTATTATTTGATAAGACACCCTAGCGACTAATTAACTGATACGTGTTTCAAAATATTTATTTATAAAATAATCTATCCAATCGGTTCTTAAAGTCGACTCAGTGTGGGAGCCGTCGCAACATTTTCCGTAGTGAACGTAATAGCTACACTATACTACTGCATCGTTGGTTTATTATCGTTTGCAAGATATTTACTATTTCGATTGAAAAATAAACGTAGTTTTGAAATAGGAACAAAAACATTTATGGAAAAATAATACATAATTTCTAAGCAATAAGGTTGAAAAAACTATGTTGAAAAATAAGACGGCCATTTTTGATGCGCTTATCGAAAATCTAGTACCTAATATTGTTGATCGAAGATTATAGCTACCCCTCTGCCTAAACCTTTGGGGTTACAGGCACGATGCTATGTGACGACACAGTCTAGCTACAGTCTACTATATTACAGGCGCGATGCTATGTGACGACACAGTCTAGCTAGAGTCTACTATATTACAGGCGCGATGCTATGTGACGACACAGTCTAGCTAGAGTCTACTATATTACAGGCGCGATGCTATGTGACGACACAGTCTAGCTAGAGTCTACTATATTACAGGCGCGATGCTATGTGACGACACAGTCTAGCTAGAGTCTACTATATTACAGGCGCGATGCTATGTGACGACACAGTCTAGCTAGAGTCTACTATATTACAGGCGCGATGCTATGTGACGACACAGTCTAGCTAGAGTCTACTATATTACAGGCGCGATGCTATGTGACGACACAGTCTAGCTAGAGTCTACTATATTACAGGCGCGATGCTATGTGACGACACAGTCTAGCTACAGTCTACTATATTACAGGCGCGATGCTATGTGACGACACAGTCTAGCTACAGTCTACTATATTACAGGCGCGATGCTATGTGACGACACAGTCTAGCTACAGTCTACTATATTACAGGCGCGATGCTATGTGACGACACAGTCTAGCTACAGTCTACTATATTACAGGCGCGATGCTATGTGACGACACAGTCTAGCTACAGTCTACTATATTACAGGCGCGATGCTATGTGACGACACAGTCTAGCTACAGTCTACTATATTACAGGCGCGATGCTATGTGACGACACAGTCTAGCTACAGTCTACTATATTACAGGCGCGATGCTATGTGACGACACAGTCTAGCTACAGTCTACTATATTACAGGCGCGATGCTATGTGACGACACAGTCTAGCTACAGTCTACTATATTACAGGCGCGATGCTATGTGACGACACAGTCTAGCTACAGTCTACTATATTACAGGCGCGATGCTATGTGACGACACAGTCTAGCTACAGTCTACTATATTACAGGCGCGATGCTATGTGACGACACAGTCTAGCTACAGTCTACTATATTACAGGCGCGATGCTATGTGACGACACAGTCTAGCTACAGTCTACTATATTACAGGCGCGATGCTATGTGACGACACAGTCTAGCTACAGTCTACTATATTACAGGCGCGATGCTATGTGACGACACAGTCTAGCTACAGTCTACTATATTACAGGCGCGATGCTATGTGACGACACAGTCTAGCTACAGTCTACTATATTACAGGCGCGATGCTATGTGACGACACAGTCTAGCTACAGTCTACTATA
Source organism: Brachylomia viminalis (assembly GCA_937001585.2). Classification (NCBI taxonomy): domain Eukaryota; kingdom Metazoa; phylum Arthropoda; class Insecta; order Lepidoptera; family Noctuidae; genus Brachylomia; species Brachylomia viminalis. The sequence continues at coordinate 1,068,823 of OW443302.2, read as the reverse complement.
TTACAGGCGCGATGCTATGTGACGACACAGTCTAGCTACAGTCTACTATATTACAGGCGCGATGCTATGTGACGACACAGTCTAGCTACAGTCTACTATATTACAGGCGCGATGCTATGTGACGACACAGTCTAGCTACAGTCTACTATATTACAGGCGCGATGCTATGTGACGACACAGTCTAGCTACAGTCTACTATATTACAGGCGCGATGCTATGTGACGACACAGTCTAGCTACAGTCTACTATATTACAGGCGCGATGCTATGTGACGACACAGTCTAGCTACAGTCTACTATATTACAGGCGCGATGCTATGTGACGACACAGTCTAGCTACAGTCTACTATATTAACTTCTTACCGTTACGTTTTAGATCAATCGTGTGAGGTTTTGGCTTACACTACTCATGTAGGTATATCATAAATTTTGACAATTCTCAAGGCTTGTCAAAGTATCGTACGATCAACTACTATAAGAAATAGATATATTGTGGTAACGAGACATTATTAGCATTTCATTGTTACTACAAGGTGGGCCAAAAGAAGTCATCCGATGTTGATTGGCTCTCTTTTTTTTCTAAATGAAAAACTTCGATTCTGTTTATGATTATGTTTATTTGAACCTTTAGAATTTTATTGGTCAAGTCGAGAAGATTATATCGGCCAAATGGGCGCCGTCACAATTGATTACCATACGGGCTCGTTTTATGGCATTTTTCATCACTTCAGCGTGAACTTCGGGTAACAGATTCTCGCACTCGTGTCTAATGTTGTCCTTGAGGGCTTCCAGAGTCTCGGGCTTGTTCACGTAAACACGGGACTTCAAAAAACCCCACAAATAAAGTCTGAAACTCTTAAATCGGGCGATCTTGCGGGCCAGTGCAAATCGCTAAAACGAGAGATGAGGCGACCCGGGAACGCTGCCTTCAGAATATCGTTTGTGGCTCGCGCAGTGTGTGCCGTTGCTCCGTCGTGTTGGAATCACATGTCCCTCAATCCTAATTCGTCCATTTGCGGCAGAAAAAACTCGGTCAACCTGGCCCTATAGCGCGCACCGTCCACTGTTGTCGTTTGGCCAGCGGCATTCTCGAAAAAAAATGACCGGTGACTCCTCCAGCTTGAAAAGCGCACCATGCAGTCACTTTGAGCGAGTGTAATGGCTCCTCGTGCATCACTCGTGGATTTTTGGTGCCCCACAAGCGATAGTTTTGCTTGTTCACGTACCCGCTGAGGTGGAAATGAACCTCATCGCTCATTATGATTTTGGTCGAAAAATCGTCCACTTCTTCCTCGAGATTGAGGATGGCTTGGGCGTAGGTAACGTGCGTTTGGCGGTCGGCAGGCAGCAGCTGATGTACGGACTGGACTTTGTGCGGGAACATGCGCAGGTCTTTGACCAAAATTCGCCTTAGGGACGTCCGGCTGATGGCTAATTGCGTGGCACGGCGTCTGGTCGATGTTTCCGGCGACAGCTCGACATCCTCGGCAACAGCGGCGATATTCTCGGCAGAACGGGCGCTCCGGGGCCGGCCACTCTTGGCAACGTCTCGTGTGGTCCCATACTCTTCAAGGTTGGTGGCCAAACGGCGCAGTGTTTGGGCAGTCGGTGTCGGACGGCCGGGGAATCGGCGACGGAATTCGCGCTGCGCCAACACCACAGACGAATTGTTACGCAAAAAAATAGACACGATTATTCCGCGTTCTTGGGGAGTGTATCGCTTGTTCACTTGTATTCTGCATCTATCTAGTCCACAAATGTCAAAACAGATTTGACATTGGCGGACATTTGCAAAAATTAGAGCATCTTCCAATAGGGTGATTTCTTTTGGCCCACCTTGTATAAGGTCTATTGCGAACAGAGTCTGCGCAAGCCACACAATAAGGTATATGCATATGTATTTATTTTATATTTTTAATTCATTGTTTACATCGTTATAACATAGTAAAAAATATAAATACTGTTTAAAAATGCTGTAATTAAATTTAAAAAATATTATAAATAGAGAATAATTTTAAGCTATTTAAACGCCGCCATTTTCGCTCACTCTGTTGATGACGTCAAATACTATGTCCAGTGACAGTCCAGTCCATTGTTTTTTTTTTTCGAAAAAACTTTGCCCCACACTAGGAATTTCTTCTCCTGTATCGTGGGTGCGTTTACAAACATTTGAACTCACATACACAAACGGCCAGACCCGGAACAACTATTTGCAGGTCATACAAATATTTGTTCCGTGCGGGGATCGAACCCGCGACACGTAACGCAGCAGTCAAGCGCTTAATCACTGCGCCAACCGTGTCGTCTACTACAGGTGTTTACTACAGGTGTTCTCGTTCTTTACTTATTTCACCATGAAAAAAGTTCAAAGGCCAGTTTCATCAGAAGTGCACCTGATAAAGTATTATTTCCAGTCGCGGAAATAGGCGATTCATAGGCGCAAAAAATACGTAAGGAATTGTGTAAGGTTATCAATAGAGATGAAGTATCGCAATAACTTGTTAACATTGTTGTGAATCAAAAATTATAGGTTATGTTTATTCCTCATCATATTTTGGATTGTGTTTATGGCTAAAATAACGTACATAATGTGTTATTATAGAATAGTTAGTTACCTTGCAGTTTTCACTCCTTTTACTTCAGCGGACGTAAAATTTAGATTTGAAAGAAAATAAGACGACATCATGAATGTATCCATTCTCGGCAGATTGTGCTTTTACCAAACCACTTCAGTCATTGTCTTAAATGATTTCTAATCTCACTAGTATGCTAAAATTACACTTAAACATAAATATGTTTTCTAATCAAAATGTCCAAATGTCCTTTCTTTGGTGTTGTTCGTCGAATCGTTGAGCTCCTGAAGTTCTTAGTTGAGCTGCACGGTTACTGACAAATGCGTGCACTGACTGGACAGGTCCTTTTAATCTGCGTGGTTCTTTCCTCAGAAGACTTTCTTGCTGGTGACTATGGTGCCCCTTTTTTGTCTGTATTTATTAGCTGTAAGTCCTCCATGTACTAAAATAAATAAGACCATTTCAGACACCAATCTACATTCTCCTCAAAGATTATGTCCGAACTTTTATATACACATTGAATTTTATACATACAATGACATGAGTATTTACTTTGTAAAGTATTATATTATTTTAATTATTGTGAATGTGAATATTACGTGGTTTATTACTTTTTTTTTATTTCTTAGTTAGTATCACGATCTGGCAGCTTGAGTAATTTATGCGGCCTACCCAAATGTCCTTTCTTTGGTATTGTTCGTCGAATCGTTGTGCTCCTTAAGTTCTGAGTTTAGCGGCAAGATTACTGACAAATGCGTGCACTGACTGGACCGGTCCGCTCAATCTGTATGGTTTTTCCTCAAAAGACCGTTTCAGACACCAATCTACATGGTCTTCACATGATCTGACCAAGATTATGTCTGGACTTTAAAAGAGACTGTGACCTCTGAGTTTGTTTCGGCCTTTCTTCTCAGAGTAGTCAGATAGGAAACGCCGACATCATCTAGTTTTTTAAATATGATTGACGTGTAAAAGTGTTTGTACAAACCTACTTACAGAAATAAAATCATTTAACATTTATCAAAAGCCTGCAATGCCATAAAAATGTAAGCAATACGAACTTGTTGACATAGTATTTGACGTCACCTTTCGTTTTATCCAATGGCGGTGCGTTTTACAAATTTGAAATTCCCTCGCTTATTTTGCACTTTTATTTATTAATTTGAAGTAATTAAAAATATATTAATTACTAAAATAATGATCTAATTCAAATGTCCGGCCAATAAAGGTTCGAAATAAAAATATTAGAACCAAAATATAACATGCATATTCCCTATTACTTTTAATCACACAGATTACTTAATGTTTTTTTCTGGATACTTTTTTGTTATAAAAAAAATATTCTTATCTTTCCAGATTAATCTACATCCGCACCCTACCAAACCGCGACATGTTATCAGTGACCCACGTCACGATCAGCGAGACTCTGTGCGACATAGCATCAGTGCACGACATGGCGAGCAACGTCAAGAACAGTGACGTCAGCGGCGACGTCACGCCTGAGGTGGCTGACGTGGGCGACAACCACTCGGAGGCGTACGAGAAGGAAGCGGCCTACAAGTACAAGTCGCTCATCAGAGTGCATACTGTCAACGCGAGGTTTGTTGGTGAGTACTGCGCTTATTATTGGAACGAAGTTCCTTAACGCGGCTTGCGGTAGCAGTTGACTGGTAGAAATCGTTACGGAAGCAAAAATGTTATTCCATGTGTTACTGTTACTCCATATGACTTTCTCTCTCTCTCTCTCTCTATTTATTTATTTTTATTGTTTCACCAACGATTGTCCACACAGGTTCTATGCTAAAGGCTACATGCGAAAATGTGTATGCAACGGTGCAATAATCACTTACAGGCAAACTCCGCATGCATGAAGAAGTTGTACAAGTACAAAAAATTATGAATAATCTATTGATAGATTACAAGTACTTAAGTATCTAAAAGTGGATTAATGAAAATAACGATATAATTTAACAATATAAGGTACTTATTATGATATGTTAACACACACATCTATTTAGGAAGGTATTTAAGAAATTTGGCTTTCAATTTGGCCAAATTTTCAAAGTGCACATCGATTTGATCACTGAAGCTATTTACGACCTTGCATAGGGGGGAATGGCGCCTAGAACCGTTCTTCTCTGCGGTGGGCAGAGTGGTGTTATGGGACTGCGAGGAATTCATGAGGGAGCACGGAAATTAAAGGTGCGCATGATGTGTGGGCAGTCAATATTATGGTTACTTTGTAAACAAACATTGCGTCATTAATGCGTCGGCGATTGTCTAGCGAAACCATTTTAAAGTGTTTCAGTCTGTTACTGTACGAACATACTTTTTTAGTTTTTCCTCTAGAAAATGCCAGATGCCATAGAAAACGCCTTTGAACGCGTTCTAGGCGCAACCAGTGTGGCATAGTGTGGACGCCAGATCGCGCTACAATATTCCAATATGTTTCGGATTAAGCAATTTATAAAGCATGATTTTAGTTTTACAACACCTGAACTGTTTGGAATTCCTTATAACAAATCCTAGCATTTTGAGGATTTTTTTATTGTATTGTCCATGTGTGAAATAAACGTTATCTTTCGAACAAAAACCAAGGCCACTTATTGTGTCCAGTTCCGCAACTTTTACTCCATCGAGTCTTGGTTATAATTATAGTTATTTTTATGACATTGATTTACGTTCTGTGATTACTTTAACTCACACACTGACACACTTGTTTACATAATTTGGGAAATCGTATACTTTTACAATGTTTGTAAATATGTGAACACCATGTATCTATCACTTAATTAACTTATTTATCATTGCTACGTTTATTAAATTCTTTTTACCTATTGTGGTAGGGTAATTTTTTATTATAGGTGCATTTTCTTCACATAAAATTTATAATGAATGTATACAGAGGTGGAGTTTCTTGCCCATTCATCTCCATACGAAACTACCTTTTGGAAGGGGCGACTAGAATCAATTCTATATGTAAAAGTTGACGTTCAAAAGTGCCTTTTATGTGCCTGTTTGAAATAAATACTTTGAATTTGGTCTATTATATACTGCTTTCGCGTATTTTTAACATGGTAACATTTGCTTGGATTTAGATGCATCTTGTTGGTTTGACACTTTTGCACAAACCTTTCTAGATCGCTAGATTTAACTATGTTGACAAATTTTCAGTCGTCGGCATATATAAAGATACCAGAATACCGAAAACCATTGGGAATATCATTTGTTAAGTAATTAAACAAAATTGGCCCCAAGTGAGATCCTTGTGGCACGCCAGACAAGATATATCGTAGGGCTGATGGAAAACCGTTGATGACCACATAGAAAGAACTATCCAGAATATACGAACTCAACCCATGAGAGTAACGATCCGGTGATACCATATGCTCGTAATTTACTTATAAATTTTCCATGAGAAACCCTATCCACACCTTTACTAAAATCTGTATATATAATAATAATAATAATCGTATATTTATAAAAAGGGGCACATTTACAATAAGTAACTTAATCATTAAAATAGAGTACAGTAGCTTATTTGCCTGAACTAGGTTGAACCTGTGCTTCAGGCTAGGATGTTCATAAATACATTATTTAATAAATTAACAGTGAGTCTAAAGTAAAAACTAAATTAAAATTAGGAAAATAAAAGTAAAATATAATGTCAGTCGTTCTATTTGCAGACAAGAAGTAGATATTCTGTGTTTGCATAGGCGATGGTTAGTAAATATTTAAGTAATTTTTTTTTTTACAGCTAAAGTAATTTAATTTATAGATACTAAGTTTTCTATTTAATCTATTGTACAGAAATGGGCCTAAAAATGTAAAAAATCTTTCTACAATGTGACATGTTTTGTGGTTACATTAGATGTGCATACTATAACATTCCGTCTCTTGTTAGTATTGTCAGCAGTGTAGGTAAGCATGATGTGCTGTTTTAATACTAAGTGCATAATGAAAAGCTGGCGAACAGTTAGCATGTTGCAGGATTCTTATAGCAGATCTATGAGAAAGAAAAAGGGATGGAAGTTTGCTGCCTTTAAAATTGTTCTCTGAGCTCTTTCAAGAGGAAGCAGATTAGTTTTTGGAGCGCCACCCCATGAAGTGATGCAGTATTGAATTATTGATTGACATAGGACTAAATAAACTAGTGTGATTAATTTTGAAACGGCAAAAGTTCGCGATTTTTTAAAACATATATTAATTTGCGCACTCTTTTAACTAGACTTTCAATATATTTTCTGAAAGACAGAGTGTCGTCCATTATTACGCCGAGGTTTGTTCGAATCGAGAATAAAAAGACAATTACACATGTTGACAGTACGGTTTCCACATTGATGGACATATAGACGAGGGTTAGTAATATTAAGTTGAGGCTTGTGCATGGAGTAGTGAATATATTTTGTCTAAGAGTCCGTATTTAATGTTAGTAAATTAAATTGAAGCCAATTATTAACAGTATTTAAACCTAGCTGTGCTTTCGAACAGTTCGCTACCGGTCTTAGCGGTAAATATTAACGCCGTGTCGTTGGCATATGATATAATTTAGCCGTCTTTAATATTAAGATTACACAAGTCGTTAATATAAATCAGGAATAGCGTAGGGCCCAGAATACTTCCCTGAGGAACACCAAAACCAGTACTTTTCTGCTCATAGCTCGTGATTTTATCTATTGTAGCACATTGGTATCGGTCATCTAAGTAGTCAGCAAATAGTTTCAGCGGCGTTCCCCTTATTCGTATAGTCTCTAATTTGTTTAGATGAACAGAAACAGACACCGTGTCGAAGGCCTTGGCTAAATCAAGGAAGACTCCCATGGTCTGGCTCCCTTTGCCGAGTTCTTCTCAAATGTAATCGGTCAGGCTATGCACCACATCGGCTGTGGATAATGTGGCTCTAAAACTAAATTGCGCAGGGGATAAGATATTATATTTTCCGGGATGGTTAACTAGTCTACTGTTTATAATTTTCTCTAATATGTTTGATATTGCGGGGAGTACTGGCCTATAATTGGCAAATATGTCTTTACTTCCAGATTTAAAGACAGGGATTACAAATGCCTTCTTTAGACAATTTGGTGCCGCTGTCGTCCCTTTATATTTTTGAAATTTGTGTGTTTGTGTGGAGGCATAGGGAATTGTTTGCGAAAGCAAGCGATGTAAATTCTCGCAGCAGGAGCGACCCCTACAGGCTCGTGTCAGATATCCTCCCAAGGCTTGCGAAATATAATAAAAGCTGCACGTTTATGTGTGTCCAGGTATACAGTAGAATACCATATGAATTAAAAACATTAAAGACAAGATTGTTCACAATTAAATGTTACAAATGGCTGTCTGCTAATAGTTTTTACAGTGTTAAGGAGTTCCTCGTACATAAAATCGCATGATGATTGATTGTTTCGTTATGCATGTAAAATTTGCATCCATAGGCAATAATTTGGTCATCCATAGGCATATGGCGTTAGAAGCGGGGTAAATGATAGATGATAATCTGGCCAATCGACAGTTTCAGGGTTATCCATTATTTACGCCACAACCTGTATATGCAAAACTTCTTGTAGGCGTAACTTATTTTTGGCTTATCGAAAAACTCAAAGAAAAACATATGTGGAGGTTCCAATGAGGTACTAAATTTTAATGAAAAGATAAACTAATTATAACGCCTACAACTAGGTGAAATCAACGTGCTCCAGATTACATGCAAAATTTCTTCTAGGTGTAACTTTTTTTTGGCTTATCGAAAAAATATAAGAAAAACATACGTTGAGGTACCAATGAGGCACTAAATTTTAAAGAAAAGATGAACTCGATAAAACGCTTACAACTAGGTGAAACCGGTTTGGTCCAGCCATTCTGAAGTCAGAATGGCTGGCCACTTTCCTCGTAATAGTTTTCCCTCTTTAGCGAGGTACCAATTATTTCATGTCTGGTACCAAATAGTATCAAATAGGTACTAAAATATGATATTGCTCTAACTTCCAAAATCTCTCTTGGTCCAGTCATCCTGACACAGACGAATTTCTAACATTCGGTAAGGCGAACTTTTTAAACATATTTCGTTTTTTTTTTTTTTTTAATCCGTAACCTTTGACAGCGCACTGTTTACGTTGTCAAAATCTCGTCTATTCCTGTCTACTTTAAAGATAAAAGGGGTATCATAAGCAAACAGTACAACGTCACAGATACCCTTTAAATAGAATGGTAAGTCATTGATATACACCAAGAATAAGAATGGACCCAGTATTGAGCCTTGAGGTACACCTAACTGAAATGGTAGCCTGGAAGATTTCGCACCATTAAAATCTACACATTGGGGCCTATTATGTAAATATGAATTTATTACGTTGAGAGCTTCGTTTGCAACACCGTGATGACGTAGTTTACGCAAAAGCCTGTCATGTTGCACGCAATCAAAGGCTTTGGAGAGATTACAGAAAACTCCAATAGCATTTTGCGAGCTCTCCCATGCGTTAAATATGTTTCAGCAGAGCAACACCCGCAACTGTAGTCGAACGATCTTTTGTAAAGCCATATTGTTCATCATAAAGGAGGCTCTTTATATTAAGATGTCTTGGTAACTGCTTGAATATTAATTTTTCAAATATTTTACTAAATGCAGGTAAGATAGAAATTGGCCTAAAACTGCCAATGTTATTTTATTACCTGATTTAAATAATGGTATGATTTTACTACTCTTCATGAGGTTAGGAAAAGTTCCTAAATCAACACATTAAAAGTAACAGCTAGATAGGGAGCTACGATGTCGATTATATTACTTAAAAGCTTAATGGAGATGCCTCAGTAATCACCAGTGTTTTTAGACTTAAGTGTGTTAAAAATACCAACTGCATCACGAGGTGTTACATGTTCGAAGCTAAATAAGCGACTACATTTAGACACACACACACTATACTACTATGCAAAAGGTTTTCAGCTTTAGACGGGGACGAATTTAAGGAGCGAGTCGTAGTTATAGGTATGTTGGCAAAAAACTCGTTAAATGTTTCAGCTACGTCAGCTGCTTTATTAACTAATTTGTTGTCGAACACAATATCTAATTTTTTTTCCTGTTTAACCGACTTACCCGTTTCGTTGTTAATAATTTTCCAAGTGGTTTTTACTATATTATTGGAATTTTTAATTGTAAGTATCGCATAAATATTTAGATTTAGCAAAAACAAAATCTTTTTAAATAATTTTGAATTGTTTTTGACATACTCTAAGAAATCTCTATATTGCGAAGTGGTCCAATAAGTTAAGAAATTTTATTTCTAATATAATCAATTTCTTTGTTCCATGAACAGTTTTCGATTCTAAGGCCAAGGTATTTTTCGTAGGTTTTTTGCTAATGCATTTGATTTATTTTTAGGTTTAAAAATAATGTAACAGGTCTTTGAGATGTTAACGCCTAACAAGTTATGTTGGAACCAGCCAAACAGAATTTTTAAATCTAGTTGGGCTCGTGGAATAGCGTCATGACCTACGTCCGTTATGTAATTTATGTATATTAAAAATAATAACAGTCTCAATATGGACCTTTGTGGCAGTCCATATGTGACCTATCACATATGGACTGCCACAAGGGTCCATATTGGGTCCATTTGGGTTTACGTATAAAGCATTACTTTCGAGACATCATCTATTTTCACTACTTCGAATCTATTTGTTTAGGTAAGATTTGAATACTATAAATGTGCATTGGTTCGAAGACATGCGACATCTACCAACCTGCACTGGGCCCACGTGGTGGATTACGGCCCACTCCCTCTCACCATCAAGAGACCTGTGTCCCGACAGTGGGAACATTATAAGCTGATTATGCTAAGTGCATTGCCTTTGATACCAACATTTTCTAGTTTTTCTAATAGCAGGCAAAGGCCTTTTTTTAATTCGATAATCTCACCCAAAACAATTTTTTTCTTATCTATACTATCCCTGATTTGTTATCAGAACAATAGTAGCTGCAGTGGTATTATTTTGAGCTCTAAATCCGCATTGGCGTTCCGATATAAAATTAAAAGAGTCCAAGTAGTTTAAAAGACGACTATGTATTATTTTCTCCAATTTTTTTGACTTTATTGGTAGCACAGAGAACGGGTGACAGTTTCCGGGGTCGGTTTTAGGTCCCGGTTTATAGATTTGTGTCACCTTTGCTACCGAGTTTATTAAAACAATTTGCCAGCTTTAAAGATTAAATTTTGAAAACTTTTTATGATTTTTGTGCTTGCCTATTCTATCAGCCGCTACTTGAATTTGAGCCGAGATAATTTTAGTAATTTCATCAGCACTACATGGATCTAATATCAAAAGTTCTTGTTTATAATTTTTTTGGGATTTGAAAAAACATCTGGTTGATGATATTTTTTCGGTATTCTGTCTGCCAGCATGGATCCTATGGTAGAAAAATACTTATTAAATATCTGTGTTAGTAACTACACACATCAAAAGTGTCTAGGGATCAAGCATTTTTATGCGGATTTCTTAAGATTAAGATGTGGCTTTGTAATAAATTTATGATTTTATAAATTTATATGGATCCTTTTTGGTGCATTTCATAATTTGAATCAGGAACTGTGAATCAAATTCGAGTAAAAGATGAAAATCAGCTGTCAATATTTTCCCTATAAAAACATACAACGCATTGAAGACATTATTAGTGCTACTGTTTCCCTACTACTGATTAAAACCAACGTTATTATGGAGCGGCGACGTCATTTAAGCAGGGAAGAAATGCTCAGAGCCGTGGGAATTATAGAAGCTGGTTCCCGGCAACGTACTGTGGCTTTAGCTCTGAATACAAGTCAGAGTGTTATCAGTCGACTTTGGACACGTTACCGAAGCACTGGTACCGTGGCTGAGCGCCATGGAGGACGGTATCGCTGCACCACACGGAGACAAGACCGATACATTCAAATCTTAACTCGAAGAGCTCCAACAATAACCGCCATGATGTTAGCCGTGAGGCTTCATCACTCTTCAGGGAACTTAATTAGCGACCAAACAGTCAGAAACCGCTTGCATGAAGTGAACCTTCATTCCCGAAGACCGCTACGGGTACCACCTATAGCAATGCACAATCGTAGGATTCGATATCAATGGGCTCTTGAACACAGAAATTGGGCAGAAGAACAATGGCGTTTCGTGTGCTTTTCTGATGAGTCTCGTTTTGGTATGAGACCGGATACAAGACGTATACGACACTGGAGAACCCCTGGACGCCAACAGCGATTAAAATCCTGCCAGGAAGTCCATCCTTATAGTGGTGGAACCATCATGGTATGGGCGGGTATTTGGATCGGCGGAAGAACTGAGTTGATTTGGATCAGAGGCAACCTCAACGCTCAAATTTATGCTGAGACGATTGTATCAGACGTCATCGTTCCTCTACAAGTGCAAATCGGTCCCTTATTTCAGTTAATGCATGATAATGCACGACCGCACACCGCAAGAGTTGTAAGACAGACTCTCGCCGCAGCTAACATCAATGTCCTGCCCTGGCCTGCTCAGTCGCCAGACTTGAACCCGATTGAGCATGCATGGGATATGCTACAGAGAAGAGCTCTGCCGAATATGGAGGGTGTCCAGTCGCAAGAAGACCTTTTTTTGTTGTTGCAACGAACATGGGCGGCCATTCCACAGCGTGATTTGGATGAACTCATTTTGAGTATGCCAAACCGATGTTCTTGTTTTGTTAGTGTTCGCGGTAGAAACACGGATTATTAATTGTTTAAGTTACCCAATAAAATTTTAAAGAAAACTGTTATTTCAGTCTTTTTTTCGAACTTTTGTGTTAGTGGTTCAAATGTCAAAAATCCCTTTATTAGGAAAATGGCAAATTTCTTTATTAATGCAAAGGTGACTTGGTTTATCGTTACTGTGACAAACGAAAACACTTTATTTTATGAATCCTTAAAGAAAATTTTAATTAATATCAATCAGGAGAAAAGTTATTGCAAAAATATATGTTGATCCCTAGACACTTTTGATGTGTGTATGTTAGCATCAACTAAAAGCTTTGAAGGAGCACCACTTTGTTTAATATTATTTTTAGCTAAATTATTTATAAACAACCGTGTTTTTTTTTGGGTGGTAACACAAATTGTAGTTTGAATTTTTCGTATTTTGTATTATTTTAGCAATTCTTTCTTTAACTTCTTTATAATTCTTTTCTAATAACTCATTTTCCTATTCATGTTTGTGTTGTATCTATACAGGGTTATTGGTAAAACATCATCAACCTCTTAAGGGGTCATTGTACTCATCATTATGAACAACTTTTACTATGGGACCAAATATGAAATTGCGAAAAAAAAAATCTGCTGGTCCTTACACTTTGACGAGTTCTGCAAACATAAATGTAGGGAACAGCAGATTTTTTTTATTTGCGATTTGGTCCCATAGTAAAAGTTGTTCATAATGATAAGTACAATGACCCCTTAAGAGGTTGATGGTGTTTTACCAATAACCCTGTAGGTATATGGTTTCTTTGGCTGATTCCGGTGATTATATCGATGTTAACCCAATCTTGGGGTGCATTCAAAACATTTGTTCTCAATACTTTACTGTATTCTACGCACTGTTGTATCTTTGATTCAAGTTCACTGTAGTTGTTTGACATGTCTTCTATTCCACATGATTCCATCGAAGTATATAGAATAGAATAGAATAATTTATTTGTAAAACATAGGTAATTTCATACAAAGATCTTAAAAATTTGTAGTGCGCTATGATTTGCCAATATTGACATACAAATGATTGATGTGATTAAAAGACAATTCAATGAGAAATTTATTACAATATAATATTATAAGTATTTCAGTAGGTACCTAAATGTGTTAACGCGTGCATATAATTCAAAATATTAGTATTGATGTCAAAGTATTAAAATTTATGTCAGCATTTTATATAATTAGAGAGATTCGTCATTAAAAAAATCATCTACAGTGTAATAACACCTTTCAATCAGTAACCCGTTAAGTGTTTTTTTAAACTTCTGCAATGGCATACATTTTATTTCATCGGGTATTTCATTATATACTCGTGGAGCAACACCAAAGAAGCTTTTCTACATTAGAGAAGTTTTACATTTCACAAGGCATAATTCATTTATATATTGAGCACGCATCGGTGTTTTCTTTACTGCACATAGTTTTTAGAACAAATGCGGATTCATTTTTACAAATAATGCAGTTTCCAGAATGTATAAAGCTGTTAGGGGTAATATTTTTAAGTTTATAAAATATGGAATGCAACTATCTGTTGTTTTTAAACCACACATTGAACGTAAACATCTTTTCTGCATCCTGAAAACACGTTCCCGATCCGTTGACTGCCCCCAAAAAATGACACCATACCGCAGAACTGAGGCGACTAGTCCATGATAGGCTGTGAACAGTGTATCAATATTAACTTTCTTTGAGAGTTGGGATAACAAATACATATGCTGATTTACTTAATCGTTTGCAAATTTCCTCCAAATGAGGTTTCCAAGTTAGTTTATCATATATAGTTATTCCTAAGAATTTCGCAATACTAGTTTCCTCTAGTATAGTTTCTTGTAATCTATTATTTCGTAATTTAGGCGTATTTTGGGAGCAGGTTTCAATTTGTTTATTTGTAGGTATATTTGCTTATGATCTGACATTGATGAATTGATGATGGTCATGTTGAAATGTCCATCTTGTTAACTTTGTAGTGACATGGTCTAGGATAAATTTCTTTGTATTAGAGTTTCTTGTGCAATAGGTTTTATTGGCTTTGTTTAATATTTTTTGTCCTGATTCATTTATTACTTTTTTTTCAAACCTTACATCTTGGTCAAAATGGATGGCTTGGCCGTTCCATTGAACTATTGCATGACACAACATTAAAGACCAGTATAAAGTCCATAGGAGTGTCAATCTAAAGAAAAGTACTTTTTATGAGGAAATAATAAATAATTCACTTTCCAGGTAGCGTGAAAGTATGCGAACGAGTGACGTGCATCTGCTACTCGAACGCGCCGGAGGGCGTGAGCGTGAACTGCGTGGCGGCCGGCCTGGCCTCGGGCGCCGTGCGACTGTACTCGTCGTGGGACCTGCGGGCCTTGCTGTACATACCCCCGCCCGACACCCGGGCGCCGCTGCTGAGGTGAGTACTCGTCGTGGGACCTGCGGGCCTTGCTGTACATACCCCCGCCCGACACCCGGGCGCCGCTGCTGAGGTGAGTACTCGTCGTGGGACCTGCGGGCCTTGCTGTACATACCCCCGCCCGACACCCGGGCGCCGCTGCTGAGGTGAGTACTCGTCGTGGGACCTGCGGGCCTTGCTGTACATACCCCCGCCCGACACCCGGGCGCCGCTGCTGAGGTGAGTACTCGTCGTGGGACCTGCGGGCCTTGCTGTACATACCGCCGCCCGACACCCGGGCGCTCTCCTGAGGTGAGTACTCGTCGTGGGACCTGCGGGCCTTGCTGTACATACCCCCGCCCGACACCCGGGCGCCGCTGCTGAGGTGAGTACTCGTCGTGGGACCTGCGGGCCTTGCTGTACATACCCCCGCCCGACACCCGGGCGCCGCTGCTGAGGTGAGTACTCGTCGTGGGACCTGCGGGCCTTGCTGTACATACCCCCGCCCGACACCCGGGCGCCGCTGCTGAGGTGAGTACTCGTCGTGGGACCTGCGGGCCTTGCTGTACATACCGCCGCCCGACACCCGGGCGCTCTCCTGAGGTGAGTACTCGTCGTGGGACCTGCGGGCCTTGCTGTACATACCCCCGCCCGACACCCGGGCGCCGCTGCTGAGGTGAGTACTCGTCGTGGGACCTGCGGGCCTTGCTGTACATACCCCCGCCCGACACCCGGGCGCCGCTGCTGAGGTGAGTACTCGTCGTGGGACCTGCGGGCCTTGCTGTACATACCGCCGCCCGACACCCGGGCGCTCTCCTGAGGTGAGTACTCGTCGTGGGACCTGCGGGCCTTGCTGTACATACCCCCGCCCGACACCCGGGCGCCGCTGCTGAGGTGAGTACTCGTCGTGGGACCTGCGGGCCTTGCTGTACATACCCCCGCCCGACACCCGGGCGCCGCTGCTGAGGTGAGTACTCGTCGTGGGACCTGCGGGCCTTGCTGTACATACCCCCGCCCGACACCCGGGCGCCGCTGCTGAGGTGAGTACTCGTCGTGGGACCTGCGGGCCTTGCTGTACATACCGCCGCCCGACACCCGGGCGCTCTGCTGAGGTGAGTACTCGTCGTGGGACCTGCGGGCCTTGAGGTGACACAACATACACGTGTGTATCGGATCATTGAGTTCGACCCGCGTGCCGGACAAAAAAAGAAGGGTATGTTTACCCATTCATTCCGGGAACTTTAGATCCCAAGTGACGTTAGATATTATTTACTTAGTTTGGTACCCAAACATAACACAGACAAAGTATTAACTCTTAGAAATGTTTTGTTTACAATAACTGAGTAACAATGCAAGCACTTGAAAATAAGCGCTACAAAAGACCCTTTCATACTTTGAATTACAGAGCAAATATTATTGCATTTATTTTAAATTTAACTTTGCATTCTACACTATGATATGATATGTATAGTATGATATTTACTAATGGAAAAACACCACAAAAAGGCACGTTGCGTAACAAAAACATTAACAAAATCAAAAAATACCAAATCGATTTTTGGTGCATTTTGGCACTTCAAATATTTACGCATTTTTTTATCGAATTTTACTAAAAAATGCCTAATACATACGTAGTAACATATCTAAATCATGTCTCTATAATAGTTCGTTCGCGTTAAGAATGCAGTGAGTCATCAGTGCAACTGCAAGATAAAGGTGTATTCACAGTGGTGTTAAATTCAAACAAATTATATTTTAAAAGATTAAGTTTAATGAATTTATTAAAATACACTTAAAAGTTTAAAATCAATATTAAATCATTAATATCATATTTTAATCACTATCACTAGTATCCTCATTAGTATTTATAACAAAAGTATTTTCTGCAGCGAGTTCCATGACGTCATCTAAATCCCAAATGGTATTTTCTTCTTGTAAGACGTGGTCGCAGCATTTCTTCCATCGATCAGCGTCCACTAAGCGAATTGTGTCATAAAATTATGTTTTCACGTCAGACATCTTAAAAGTTGTATTGTTGGCAGCAATATAATTTTTTATTTGGGCCCACACCAACACAATGGGGTTCAGTTTGCAGCGGTACGGAGGTAAACGGAGAATTTCAATGCCGTTACATCTAGCCATTTCATCGATTAAATATTTATCATACTAAGGGGCGATTTCAGCGGCTTCCTTTAATAATTCTTTTTTTAAATAATGTCCATGATAGAGAGCGTTGTCCATGACAACAATGCTTCCTGGTTCTAGCTTAGGCATTATGTTTTTGAACCACTCAAGAAACCTGTCACCGTCCATCTCCTCGTGATAATCTTTAGTTGATTTTGACTCAAAAAGTAACAAACCTCCTTCCACAAATCCTTTGTCGCTACCAATATGTAAAACAATTGGTTAATTGTTTACAACAATAAAAAACAAGAGATATGCTTTTCAAAACGGCTTATCTACTGGTCCAAGAGTTCCGGAACTCTTGGACCAGTAGATAAGCCGTTTTGAAAAGCATATCTCTTGTTTTTGTATAGTTGTATCCAACCACACTTTTGATTTAACATGTCCGGCGTTTACCCACGTTTCGTCAAGGATGTATATGGTTTTATTTGCTTTTCTGTGTTCTTTGATTTGCCTGAGATATTTACGCCGCCACAAAACAATGTCTTCTCTTTCCATTAATAATGTTCTATTATCCTGTTTATTAAAGTCAAATCCCAGCTCATGCATTATTTTATTAAGTGTGGTACGTTTAAACGTTGGAACATCTTCATCAGCTTCACAAATTATTTTATTTTATTTAATTATTTAAATATATTGAGTGTACTTTTCTCCCTATAGCACATTTGTCTAATTCATCGAATTTATCAATCATAGACTTGCGGGCCCTTTTTTTCACTAGCGATTTCAATGTATTATTTTCCTTTTTTCACTAAGAAACTGTTCTCTCGGACACACCGTATGCAGCTGCCGTTTTTTTTACTATGCTGTCCACAGTCACATTTAAATCACAGTGTTTAAAATACTTAAAAACATTGTAAATTACTTTTTCGTACCACTTGCTCAAAAAAGTGACATTCTATGCCACAAAAAGCGAACATAACAATAGTCATTTTTAATCTGTTAAAAACAGGGAAAGAAAATTGTACTGAATTTCATTCATCCTCTAGGGGGAGAATGTGATTTAAATTTGGAATACTTACCGATATTTATACTGAACTACATCTGTGTTTACACCATTGAGTTTGTATATAAAGCATTAAACATCTTTTTGAAAAAGGAATACGCATTTATTATGCAGTTATGATTATAAATAAAATTACGAAAACCGACGAGGCCGTATGAGCTAGATGCCTTTGCTTTTCCGACAAAAAATATTAGTCTAGGAATTTGCCGCGTTTTTGTTTTCTTCAAATACATAAACGTTAAGTTTATTTTAATTTATTTTTATAAATAAGTTAATGTTCTAAAAATACGTTTAATTGTCATTATTTTTAATAAATGCTTATCTCATATTATCATTGTGTTAATTTTTTCGCAAAATAGTACGAAAAGTAGAGTATTTTCCTCGGTGATAAAGCTGTCTTAGTCTTGGGTGAACTTAAATCCCTCGCTACAGTCAGGACTCGTCTTGAATCCCTTGCTTCGCTCGTGATTTAAGTTTTTAACACCCTCGCTACGCTCGGGAGTAAACCTCGAGTCCTTCATTACGCTCGCGATTTAAATCGTCACCCGCGACAGAAGACACTGCTTTATCCCCTTGGTTAATAATCTACTATTCTTTCCCCACTATGAATTATCGAGCCACTTTTATTTTTACGAATTGGAGAAGTATTATTTTTTTTTTAACTTAAATCAGTTATCACAAATGACAGGACACAACCGCTGCGTTCGAAGCAATGCCTTCAACTGTCATTGTGAACTTGACTTTGTAATTTGAAAAGATTTGATTGGTTAGGGGGCGGGGCTAGGCCGACGGACAATGATGACTCACTGCATTCTTAACGCGAATATACTGTAAGTCTCTAACGTCATTTTGCCGTCGTTAATGTATTTAATGTTTATTTTCTACTCACAACAATTGGTAATGTACCCAGCGTGACACGCGTACTTAGCTATGTTTGATCAAATAAAAAATTCTGTCCAAAATCTTTATCCAATACACAATGCAGCAATTAAAAACTGTTTATTACCTAACCGTCCATGGTTATTTAAAACACTTTCACTATACTTTCACTCACAAATTGCTAAAAACAGTGCACATTATCACTTTCGCGTCCATTTGCTAAAACAAAACAAAGGCGTCCCCATGGACTATATTGAGTGAAACATTCCATATGGTAATTTATGTTAGATGTTTAACGTGTGATGTTATATATCTTTCCTTTTTTTTTTCCTACATTCTGTGTAAGTTAAAGCAGGAAACGGATACTCTGAACGGGTAATAAATCGCATTAAATCCGACCCGAATCACGTTACCTCAAAGAGTCACCTATCGTACGCGCGCGTTTTTAACGTTGACTCAATGAGGCACATAAGTGACCAAGGGGTAAAAAATACGCCCGAAACTAAACTGGCAGTGTAAGGGTTTAACTTGAACGCTACTCTCGATTTTTGCACGTATGCCCAGAAAAAAAGGATTGTTGATTTAAGTGTTCATGTATGTATATGTTATCATCCTCCTAGCCTTTTTCCAACAATTTTGGGGTCGGCTTGCAGTCTAACCGGATACAGCTGTGTACCAGAATTTTATATAAAGCGACTGCCTATCTGACCTCCACAACCCAGTTACTGGGTAGTACGATACCCCTTGGTAAGACTGGTTGTCAGACTTTCGGGCTTGTTTGTCAAAGATCTACGAATGACAGCCGGGACGTGCTTTCCGAGGCACGAAGGGGTCTCGTTTGTACCTACATACCATTTTCTGATCAATTTCGACCTAGGCTTTTACCCATTTAACTTATCTTTGCGATATCCCCCAAAATGTAAAGATGGTCACTCATCCACGGACCAACCGCGGCAAGCGTAGCTTAACCTGATCGATCGACCCGTGCGGCGGTTATTACTCGCCACTGTTTCTTTATATAAAATGTGTGCGTAACCACCGTGTTGTTCCCGCAGCCTGACGTACAGCAGCGACTCGCAGCTGCTGTTCGGCTGCTACGGCTCGGGCGCGGTGCTGGCGTGGGAGAGCGACGCGCCCGCGGGGCCCGCGCGGCCGGCGCCCGTGCGCATCGTGCCCGCGCATGCGCTGTTCTGACCTCAGCCGTGGGGCTCCCAGCTGGGCGCGGGGCTGGCCGGCCTCGTGCACGGCCTGGCACAGCTTAGTTACAGCTTGTAAAGCTGAAGGCTAAAAGATCTCTCTGTTATTCTATAGGTGACTCTGTACTTGGAAACAATATCACCGATAACACTCAGATGACTATAGTGATATTCCTATGATACATCACACTTTACCTCTACAACAACTTACCTAACAGAAGTGTAGAACGAGGACCTATCTACCAACTCATGTGTATTTTATGTTAATAGACGAACAAAGGGCTGCTAATGTGTGATGATTGATTACTTAAAGACTGCAAGGATAATCTCCCAGTAGATTGTGTAGGCGTTTGTCGTTTGGTTTTATTTGTATTAGCTAGAAGTTGCACTCCACGATGACTTGCGCGAGTTTTATTATATCGGACGTTAGGGTCAAATAACAATGATTCACATGTCTTCGTATAATAAAACAAGAATACGTATACTGCTTCATGCGAGTCAAACACAGATGGATTATATTGTATGGTCTGTAAGACACTACTGTTATAAATAATGTTACTGATAAGTAAATAGCAATAGAGTGGTCTTCCTCTGTGTGGAAGTATTGTATGTGTGAGACACTAACTAGATACAGCAATAGTTTTGAAACCTTTGTGCCAATTTAGGGGTTAAAGTATAAAATTGCCGATTTGTACTGAAAAATTTAAATTCGTATTTTTTTATTTAACATATTTGTTTAATCAAAATAATTACCATTATTATCTATACATTGCTGCCATCTAATAGGAAGGTAATTTATGCCTTTGCGATAGAACTCTCGTGATCTAGATTCGACAAACTGTGTGAAAGCATTTTGTACTGCCTCCTGAGAAGAAAACTTTTTATCACGTAGAAAATTGTCCAAATCACGAAAAAAATGGTAGTCCGTTGGAGCAAGGTCTGGCGAATACGGAGGGTGACGAATGGTTTCTAATTGCAGTTCCTGTAGAGCTAAAACGGTTTCTCGTGCTGTATGAGGTCTCGCGTTATCATGGAGCAATAATGGTGAAGATCGATTCATGAGTCGGGGCTGTTTCACAGCTAGTTTTGCTATCATTGTTCGGAGTTCGGCACAGTGGACATCTGCCGTTATTGCTTGACCAGATCGGAGAAAGCTATAGTGAATAACACCATGCTGAGACCACCAAACAGTTACCATTACCTTTTTATTGGTAACGTTGCGGCGTTTGACCTGGGGTCAGCCATTGCATTTTTCGCTTACGGTTATCGTAAAGAATCTACTTTTCATCAGTCACAATTCGATCCAATATTCCTTCATTTCTTTATCGATTCAACAAGGCAACACAAGTTTCAACACGCGTTTCTTTCTGCAGATCAATCAAATCATGAGGCACCCATTTCTCATATTTTTTTTATTTTATTGATTTGACGCAAATGAGTCAATATTGTTGGTAAGGTAACGTTAAACCATGCCGCTAATTCCTGGGTAGTTTGGCTCGGATCGGCTTCCACCATCTCTTTCAATTCATTTTTATTCACCTGTGTGGGCGGTCTTCCACGTGGTTCGTTCTTCAAATCAAAGTTTCCATCACGAAAGCGTTTAAACCAAAATCGTACGGTGCGTTCATTAGCAGTCCCCTCTCCAGACGCAACATTGATATTGCGAGCTGTTTCTGCCGCGTTAGTTCCGCGTCGGAACTCGTATTCAAAAATAACTCGAATTTTCGAAGTATGTATCCATCTTTCTTGTCTAAGCTGAATAAAAAAAAACAACTGAAAGTCTATAATCGAAAGTTGCACATTTTTTAAAAGAAGAACTTCATAGGTATCATGTGAAAAAGTTTCCCTCAAAAATCTCAAACCATGAAGGCTCTTATGTCAATTTGAAGTACCTAATACAAAAAAAAACGGCAATTTCATACTTTAACCCCTATTATATACGAATAAATTACGAGTGGATGCTACAAACCAGGGAAACTACGCCCTATCCCTAAGCACTAAGTCCGTCGGCCAAACTTATGGAAGTTTCCTACTCCGTATCACTTACGGACATAATTAGTCCGGGGCCTGAACCAAAAGTTAGTGACAAAACGTTTAGACAGTTGTCTTTACTCCCGGTATGTTTTTACTCGCCCGGAAAACTTAATTAATCGGGAGTAGGGTTCACTTTTAAGTATCGAACTACTTTCGGATGGGCCCGTATCCTCCCATAAACGAGAAACAGATACTTTGAAAAGTAGGTATCGCGAACAATATTTAAAAGAGCGACATGACTTCAATATGTTTTGTGATCTGTGAATAGAATATAGAATTGGTTTTTTCGTACCACTTGCTCAAAAAAGTGACATTCTATGCCACAAAAAGCGAACATAACAATAGTCATTTTTAATCTGTTAAAAACGGAAAGAAAATTGTACTGAATTTCATTCATCCTCTAGGGGGAGAATGTGATTTAAATTTGGAATACTTACCGAAATTTATACTGAACTACATCTGTGTTTACACCATTGAGTTTGTATATAAAGCATTATACATCTTTTTGAAAAAGGAATACCTACGCATTTATTATGCAGTTATGATTATTAAATAAAATTACGAAAACCGACGAGGCCGTATGAGCTTGATGCCTTTGCTTTTCCGACAAAAAAATATTAGTCTAGGAATTTGCCGCGTTTTTGTTTTTTTCAAATACGTTAAGTTTATTTTAATTTATTTTTATAAATAAGTTAATGTTCTAAAAATACGTTTAATTGTCATTATTTTTAATAAATGCTTATCTCATATTATTATTATTGTGTTATTTTTTTCGCAAATGGTACGAAAAGTAGAGTATTTTCCTTGATGATAAAGCTGTCTTAGTCTTGGGTGAACTTAAATCCCTCGCTACACTCAGGACTCGTCTTAAATCCCTCGCTTCGCTCGTGATTTAAGTTTTTAACATCCTCGCTATGCTCGGGAGTAAACCTCGAGTCCTTCGTTACGCTCGCGATTTAAATCGTCACCCGCGACAGAAGACACTGCTTTATCCCCTTGGTTAATAATCTACTATTAAATGAATTTTATAACTAGGCAGCTTCACACTTACTTACACTCGAGTTAAATATAGTTTTAAATCAACATGAATGAATTCCATCGTAGTCTGTCCGTGCAAGCAAGGCAGAGGGTAGAATATTTTTTTTTTAACGGGGATTGTTAGAAAATAATTCATATCTTACGAATTTATTTTAGATAATTATATAAAATGGTAGGTAGTTATTTATCGTGTGAATAAACATGTAAAGTAAAATTATTTTATATTTAAATATTTTGTGTACACCTACATATAAGAAGACTGTTTTATATTTCAATAGTTTGTGTCAGTGAGGTGAGCCTGAGCGCTAATGCATATCTTAGCCAATTGTGTTGTAAATATATTTTTGTATGAACATTCCTGTAATTGCAAATGTTGCTCAGAAAGCGTTTTAAATCGCATACCAATAAATAAGTGATAAGATTCGGGGTACTGTACATTATTTAATTTCCTTCATTTACGTATATCTATACTTTATTTCTTTTATCTTGACTTAGTTGTTCAACACCAAGTTTAATCTATGAAATGTTTAGAGGCTAGGTCCTAGAGTATTCAAAATGTATCATAGACATGATTGTTGTTTAAATATTTATTATTTGAGCATTTACGGTCGATGTCAAGGCGTTACGTTCCATTGCTGTCCTGATGTGCATCTAACATTTGTACAATGGGCAATTTCACTTTGAAAAGATTGATATTTCCGAAACTTTAAAGAGTAAATAAATTTATTGTTGTCCTGTTTTTAATAATACACATAACGAGCGTGCTTTTAGTTAATATTATATGCTGTTGAGTTTTGTTAATTAATAAAACATAATATTTTAAGTTGTTTTTTATTTTATTTTAATTCCAATCGGTTACGTATAATTAACATTTGACTTCACCAAAAGGGGAGTTTAGAAAGAAGGGCAACCCTCAAATCTATAGGGAAAAAGGAGGTAAGATTTAGCAAAAATAAATATGGTAGGTAATTAGGTTTTTTGGAAATAATAAATAATGCTATTATTACTATAATCTTGTTCGGTCTTATTACAAAAGACGCATTACAGCGATTATATCACTGCACCGCGCACCATCGCGTTACACGTAGCGCGAGGCGGCCCTAGCAAACAATCTGCGCAGAATGTTTGCTATCTATACTGGTACAATGTTAAATCTGCCGCCCCACGCTACGCGACGCAGTGCGAAGCAGTGTGATAATCGCCTTAACCTGCACGAGTTGTCTACGTAATGACTACTAGGAGGTCTAGTGAAGAGAATTAAGGTGATATAATGAAAAAAATGTGCTTTTTCTTTTTAGTGTACCTACCTTTGTAAGTTTAGGGAATAGGGATTTAACATTTTGGTGTCTGTTTTTTGACTATATGTTCTAGCATCCTATAAAAGGAATACACGATACAGTAAACTTTTCTCGATACAAAAAAAATGCAAAGTTCTATCAATGTTTATGTTTTTTTGAGTGGCAAGGCGTAACGCTTATGAGTTATTCAATGTAGTTTTCTTTAAAACATAGAGAGTAATCGTATTAAAGTTTCCTTATAGCAGTTTTGGTTTTAATAATACTATTTATTTATAAAAGTCGCCAATTCGTTTTGGCACATACGTTGTTTTATTCCGAGCGCACACACATTATTGCCATCCCTTCTTTTGCCTATCAAAATTCAAAAACTGTAATGTCATCACTCTAGTTCGTTCATATTTAGCAGTCGCTCGGTGGGGCCATTGACTTATAATAGCTCAATGATACACGTAACTTCTTCGGATTACTAAACACAGAAAACTATAAAGGAAAAAAACCTTTATTTTAATAATATTATGTTGAATGTCCGGTTCCAGTCAAAGTGGTGGACGTGGTGGTGCTTGGGGGAGGCCCCGATATATTACTTTCCTCTATGGGGGAGGCCATGTCCAGCAGTGGACGTCTTTCGGCTGAAATGTTGATGATGATGATTGAAAAAGTTAAATCACGAAAGTAGTTCGTATCTGAACTCTGAATTAAACTCAAACCTGAATTATTCATCACACACTCACTCGTAAGTGAATAGAAAACAAGCGATATTTCGGTGTGTTTAGTGAGAGCCTCGTCTACGTAGACAGAGAAAACTATGTCTACGCTCGTCTAGCTTATTACACATTAGCAACGACCATAATTAGTAATACCTACAAAAAAAAGGTGCCTACCTACAACTCATAATGTCTCATAAAATGGCTGCCATTACTAGGGTTGTGGCAATCATGGAATATTGGTGTTACTATAACGAGTATCGATACGAGTCTTACTTGATATCACGTTTGGATCATATTTATATACTTATAATCTGTTGTAACAGAAAAAGATGAGTAGTTTACTTACCGTCTGTTATCTGAGAATAAAACTCATATCAAGTGTTTTTTTCTGTATAGAATTAAAAACTTTTGTATACAACATGTCTGTGTAACATACCTAACTATTTATTAAAGAGTGAGTAGTGGAGTAAAAATAATTATTTTTTTACTTAAAATATGTTTATTGGTGTGTTAATAAATTATAAATCGTAAATGATTTTATTTCTGTAAGTAGGTTTGTACAAACACTTTTACACGTCAATCGTATTTTAAAAACTAGATTAGGTCGGCGTTTGCTATCTGACTACTCTGAGAAGAAAGGCCGAAACAAACTCAGAGGTCTCTTTTAAAGTCCAGACAAAATCTTGGTCAGATCATGTGAAGGCTATGTAGATCGCTGTCTGAAATGGTCTTTTGAGGAAAGAACCACACAGATTGAGTGGATCTGTCCAGTCAGTTTCTTCAGAGTATTTTTTGGTGCGAGTAAACCTTTGGACTTATTAATTGGTTATTTTTAAGAAGTTTATTGGTCCCGCCAATTCTTCTATTACAACAGTCTGTTCCATGTTGATACAATTTTTTCTTCGATGGTCTTGTCTTTCAAATTAGCATTTTTTTTTGTTTTTCTTTCGAATCCTTTCGATAAGGCTTAACTTTAATAAGTTTAACTTTATGTTGTTGATTGACACATTTTTTTAAAGCCTTCATTCAGCCACTTCATAAGCGAGGACGCTGGCACCCTAAACACAAGTTAAATCTTACTTTGGGTGCCAGTTTATCGAAAACACTCTGTTTCCTTAGTTGTAATGCCGCATAGTGTTAAGATAAGTGTTTTTCTTGTACAACTGAAGTTAAATAAAAAAATTATTTATTTATTTTATTTAGATTTGAAAATCCCCACCATTCAACAATTCATAAAACGCGCTTGCATGCGTTGATTCGATACCGCTGGCAGCCATCGCAACCCTCTGGTTGTGAAGGCCGCCAGTTATGTCCCCTCTAGAATCAGTAGAATCCGCCGTCCAAGGCACGCACTGACCGACCCCGACGACCCCACCACCCTCCTCCAGGAAAGCAGTAGGGCCACCAGTACAGTATACAAACACAGACACAAATCGAAGTTCCGACCTCGCCGCCGAGGTCCTTCGCGTCCGCGTCCGCGTTCCTCCCCGATAAATTCCTCTTGCCCTCCCTTGATCGGATCCACAGAGCCAGCTGGTGGCGTAGCTGAGCCAGTAGTTTTAAACCCCCTTAATAATAACGAATCCATTCAGATCCAGCCTGTCCCCAACTTGCTGTCCCCCCTCAGCGACGCCCTAAGCCAAGGTTCGTACCCCACAGGGGGTGCCCTTAGGTGATGGTCGCTTAGTTTATAATTAATATTATGCCCCTGGCTGGAGGCTTTGAGTTAGCTCGAAGGCACCACAGGATTGACCGGTTAAGCAGTCACGGCCTCTCAAGGCCAACTGCGCTTTCATCTACATTAATTGTACTCGAAATGAAACTTCAATTTGTCGGTCTAATATGTATTTATTGCCACAAAATCAGGTCATACGAAAATATACAAACAAGTTGGTTATCTATACGTATTGGTGTTGTGTTGAGTTGTATTGAGTTTACAATGGTTTCTACAATATTGCGTGTAAGGCTAGTTTGGTGGTTGAGCCGAGCTACATGGTGGGACTGCTTGTGCTGTCACATCACAGTGACAGGCAGGCGGTCACAGGGGTCCACTCAATACCGGAGCGTCACTAACACTTGACACTAAACAACGTGCTGCGAGTGACGCACAGCCACTGCACCACTCGCACGTGTGAGCAGGTTATCGTAATATAACACGAGGCACGGGTTAGATACGTAACTCTTTGAGGCGTTTTCTGTGTAATTTGAAAAATAGTCGTATTTTTTTTTAAAATTAATTTAGAAAGTTATGATGCCGTGCCCTCGTGGTGTCGCGTAGTGCAGTAGGCGGTGGTTAGTTGGCGTTCTCGCGCTTGACGCCGCTGAGCACGATGTACGGCGACTGTGTCTCGCGCTGCTTGTCCTGCAGCATCTGTAGCGTGCCTAGAGGCGTGTCCGTTGAACTCATCTTCTTCATTAGCTGGAATCAGAACGAGACTTATGACTTGGATGACTTTGGACCGACTTTTTGAGTTTTGAATGCTATCAATGTTGAAACTGTTAATTAATGGTATAAAGTTTTTGTTTATTGATCCTATGTGTACAAGTATAATAGTAGTCTCCGTGAGATCATGGGCCTGCTGTCTACGCCGTGCCAGTCTGTCAACAGGCAAGTACAAGCATTTTTTAGCGTATGAATGACATTGACAGGAGCGTTGTTGGTAAATATATTATGTGCAATTGCATAATTGTCACAGAAATTGTATTAACAAACCAACATGACGGCGTTAGTTACGTTTTTACCCGCGCGCCGAAAGAACCTTGTAGCGTTGTTCATCTGCACCAGAGTGTAATGACGTCTACGCGTCAAGGAAGCTGCGTAGGCAGTAGGCCTAAGTGAATATTATATTATTATAAGTCGTGGAGTATCTCACCCCTTCCTGCACGGCCTTCTTGATGCGCTTCTCCTGCTTGTTCTTGCCGGGCCCCTTGCCGTGGAACTTGTGCGACAGGTAGCGGAAGGCCTCCTTGGGACACAGCGGGCGGCCGTCGTCGTCCACGTACTCCAGCTTGATGTTCGGCCGGAAGTTGTTCTTCTCGCGGAAGTCCTGCAGCGGGCCCGAGTGCCCGCCGCGCTCGCGGCGACCGTACTTGTCATCCTCGCTGGAATTGTAATTAGTTAAGAACCGTTAACTAGTAGGTCATAGGTATAAGTTAGTAATTCAATATTCTTTTACATGAAATAAGTGTCTGGTGGATTTGCTGAGACACGCGGGCGCATGACATACAAACGCCCTTACACTTTAGTTAGAAGGTATCTCCTCGCACCCGGGCTATAGGTGAACAAAGCGGCGTACCCGTAGGTCATGTCCTCGATGGAGTAGTGCCGGGCGGCCAGCAGATGCTTCGCGGCTCCGCTGGCGGTGGGTGCGAGGCCGGCTCGCTCGAGGTAGTCCTTGCTGAGACACGCGGAGTGTCCATGACATA
This sequence comes from Brachylomia viminalis, assembly GCA_937001585.2. Lineage (NCBI taxonomy): Eukaryota > Metazoa > Arthropoda > Insecta > Lepidoptera > Noctuidae > Brachylomia > Brachylomia viminalis. The sequence continues at coordinate 1,040,372 of OW443302.2, read as the reverse complement.
CAAACGTACCCGTAGGTCTTGTCCTCGATGGAGTAGTGCCGGGCGGCCAGCAGATGCTTGGCGGCTCCGCTGGCGGTGGGTGCGAGGCCGGCTCGCTCGAGGTAGCCCTTGCTGAGAGCCAGCTGTAGCGCGCCCCACACGCCTGCGCCCAGCGACGGCTCGGCCTCCAGCCCCACGCACGAGCCTGCGAGAGTGCGAGGGCACACACGGTACAGGCCAAAACACTATAATCTATGCTAATATAACAAAACCGAAGAGTTTGTTTGTTTGAACCAATCTCTGGAACTTGAAGCCATTCAACCATTTTTCAGATTAGCTAAAGTACAGACAGTATGGGGTACTGTGTTAAATGTTACAACAAAATACCTTGTCATATATTGTAATTAAATTAAAGACAATTTAAAACTCATATAAATAGTTCACTTTTTAAACAAGCATATTACAAATTAGAGGATTATAATATCCAAGATAAGAATGCTTGGAAACATGCTGGTCCAGCTCCATAGGACAATCTAGGGTCCAGACAAAATCATACTTGTTGCTCCTTTAATTGTTTAGTTTATTATTTTTATGACATTGATTTACTTTCTGTGATTACTTTAGCTCACACACTGACATATTACTTGTTTAAATAATTTGGAAAATCATATACTTTTACAATGTTTGTAAATATGTGAGGACCATGTATCTATTACAAAATTAACTTATTTGTCATTGCTAAAAAAAAAATCTTTTTACCTATTGTGGTAGGGTAATTTTGTTATAGGTGCATAGGTCTTCACATATAATTAATGTATACAAAATTTTGTAACACATTTTAAAAGAGTAACGGTGGAGTTTCTTGGCCATTCTTCTCCATTTGTTCAAAACTGTTAAGTGCTACAAAACCATTGTGAGAGAAAATAAATAAAAACTTATTATATTATTATTATATTTGAAACTACCCTTTGGAAGGGGCGACTAGAGTCAATTCTATTTTAATGTAAATGTTCACATTCAAAAGTGCCTTGTATGTGCCTATTTGAAATAAATGCTTTGACTTTGAAGCCAAGCAAAATGAAAAAAGTCAGAAAGAATGCCTTAGCATAGCTTCGTTTTCGCTTATGAAATCGAAGTTAGAGCGCGGGCGATGCGATACGACGCGGTGGGTCACCGGTCAGGGGAAAAAAGAAATTTCACGCCGGCGAAGTCGCAGGCAGAAGCTAGTATAATACAAATGTATTTATTTTCTCTCACAACGATGTTATCGCACAACAGTTGGAAATTATTATATAACTTGACATGGCGAGAGATGCTTGATGTACATTGTATAACTTGACATGGCGAGAGATGCCTGATGTACATTGTATAACTTGACATGGCGAGAGATGCCTGATGTACATTGTATAACTTGACATGGCGAGAGATGCTTGATGTACATTGTATAACTTGACATGGCGAGAGATGCCTGATGTACATTGTATAACTTGACATGGCGAGAGATGTCTGATGTACATTGTATAACTTGACATGGCGAGAGATGCTTGATGTACATTGTATAACTTGACATGGCGAGAGATGCCTGATGTACATTGTATAACTTGACATGGCGAGAGATGCCTGATGTACATTGTATAACTTGACATGGCGAGAGATGCCTGATGTACATTGTATAACTTGACATGGCGAGAGATGTCTGATGTACATTGTATAACTTGACATGGCGAGAGATGTCTGATGTACCTTTAGAATAAAACACTGGAATTATGGAGCCATAAGAGCATACAATATCGAAATAGGTAACGACGATGCGAAAGAGGGGTGGGATTTCTTTAATTGGGAGGAACAGTTTTCGGTATCATGTCATGATAGCAAAGAGTTTTTATAAAGTCAGTCCCTTTGTGCTTATAGTTGGGTTTATGTCATGGGTAAATATTTTGACTCTGTTGATACTATTATAAAGAACGCCACGGCACGGTTGGCGCAGTGGTTAAGCGAGCGACTGCTGCTCTGCGTGTCGCGGGTTCGATTCCCGCACGGAACAAATATTTGTATGACCTGCAAGTAGTTGTTCCGGGTCGACTGTTTGTGTATGTGAGTTTAAAGCAACATTTATAAAAGACAAAAAAGGTAATCCCTACAATAGTCCCGTCCCATGCAAATATTTTTCACATAACCATGTACTAATTTCAACTGTCATCAACCAATCACAAATCCAGATAAGGGGCCGCTACTGAGAACTTCCTAAAGGAAAAACAACAGTATGCTACACCTGGAAATTGGAACCCATATGAGACATGTAGAGCAAGGTGTAGTATGTTTCATTTGTTGAACCAATTCGTTAGGCTTCATCATCACCCCCACATGGTACCTATGGTCTGCTCCAAAAATATCTGATGAAACTGCACACACACTGACATTACGTACGGTTTCTCATCAATTTGTTTAAATGGATAAGAAACCGTACGTATGGACACCAATATGTAATGCAACTTAAAAATCGAGTGCTTCTATTTGATTACTTAAACCCTAAATTCAGATTTTAAATTACACTTTATATGATTTGCATGGAATTGAATTTACATTGACAATTGAGGTTAATTTTATAACCTCAATTTTCGTCGATGTATTTTCAATTATGATTTAATAATGTTATTTAAACGATAATTGTTGGAAAAACTTTTCGAGATATGAATTTGAAACCTTCTAAATATAGATGAAATGTGTTACTAAACCATTTAGTGAGTTTTTGCGAAAGGATTTAACGTGAACAGGGTTTGTCTTGACTTCATCCGATACTTTAGTAACTGACAGTAGAAGGAATGTCGCGTGTACCTGCGGCGAGGTCTGCGGGCTTCTCGTTGTGCACGTCGACGCGGCTCCACGCGCCCGCGGTACTGTCCACCTCGGGCTCCAGCTCCTCCTCACGCTCGAAGTCCTGCACACAAACATCGACACTTTACACTTTCTTGTCAACAACATTCTAATTGAAACAGTAGGTGGACCATTTTGGAAAACCAGAACCGTTTGAAAGTTTATAGCGAAACAATTACATATAATACGGAATAACTATGTAAAACAGCAAATGCTTTATTGTATGGTTCTGTTTAAAATGGCTTGGAACCGATTTGTATTGTTTTGTTTAAAATGCCTTGGAAAATTTGTCTAAAACATTCAGAGCCCGCGTAACATGTAGGCAAGAAAATCAACACTCATGTAGTTATACAGGGAGCAGGGACATCGACGATCGCTTCCATGGATCCAGTGCGTGAATCTAAACTCCCTTGCGTTGAGATTTTACGTCAATTATAAAAAAAAACAGCTGGTCGATACATTTACACCGTGTAGGTATTGCAGTTTTGAAACGGCAATATTTTTTTGATAACCGACAAAATATATCTATGCTGTATAGAATCATGTGCTGAACTCGTGGTTACAGTTTGCGCGTCCCTGCCACCCTGTATTTTTCTAATAAAAAAGTTGGTCTATGCAAAGTGTCCGTCAGTGAAGCATTTATTTGACTACAAGTCATGCGCCGGATGGGATTTTCCATCGGCAAAAATTACAAATGTCCATACAAACTTTCACCCCTTACAATTTGGATACTCCCTTACTCGGATGGAAGTAAATTTTCAAAAATTCTTCCTCCGTGCTCACCGTCGGTCGATATAAGAGGAAGTCGTGTGCAAACGGTTTTATTTTCTAGATCCAGCGGCTAAGGCCGTGCGTTAGTACTGAGTGTTACCATGATCTCGGCGTCGTGGTCCCGGTTGCCGGCCAGCCCGTACGTGGGGATGTCCCCGAGCGTGCGACAGAACTCGGCCGTCGCGTCCAGCACCATGGCACCGCCGCCCTCCTCGCCGGCCTCCTCCTCCTTCACGCGCTCCAGGATCTCCTCCACCTGCATAGGTACGTGTATATCATTATGTAGGATAGAATACTCTTTATTATGCTGTTCACGCAGTTATGGTGTGAATCCCAGTCCACGCCAGCGGCCGCCGCCCGCTCCTCCCGGCAGTACCGACCTCGGTCGTCGCCGCGCGCACATACTTGTTGTCCAAAGATTTAGTTCCAACATTGTACTGTCCTTTAGAACCACATTATAAGTGTTTACAGTGCACTTTACTTTCATTTACAAACCTTTAGTTAGGTCCATACAATGTACACCAAATAAATTACAGACATATATAAATATTACATAGGGTGACACGATGGGCGCTCTCATCGCTTAAAACGATCTTTTAAAGATAACCTTTAGATGGATTAAAGGGAAAAACAGAGACAATACTGTAGGTAGTCAACGGTGAACCACTTACATATACAATAAATACATCAAGCATAGGTTAAAGTGAAAGTGTTTATTGTATCTACGTATTAAAGCAAAAATCGGAGGAAACACTAAGGACCGTTGTACACACACGTTTTTCTTGAGAAACTACGGTTTACTCGCCGTGTGTGGGCACGGACGTCAGAGTTATATGGTTCACAGACGTTTTCTTTTTCTACGGCGACGTACCGTAAAGAAACCGTGACGTGTACAAAGGGCCTTACACAAGAAATTATTACAGCTCGGTGTCGGGCTCCGTCTCCTCCTGGCCACAGCTCGGCTGCACTGTGTACTGTCCTCACCTTGGGCACCTTGTACTGCGCCTGCTCCGCCAGCTCGGCCTGGCGCAGACGACGCGCGCGCGCGAGGGCTGCCTGCAGCTCGGTGTCGGGCTCCGTCTCCTCCTCGTCCACCTCCAACGGCCGCGACAGCTGCTCGGGCTTCACCTCTGCACAGAAACCGCAATAGTCACCACCAGCGCTAGTATGACTGACACACAGGTATGAGCGACCGAGACGCTCTATTCGGAGACCGTAACTAGTTAAATAATAATATCGGGTGTAAAAATCGTGTAAAAATCTTGTAAAAAGCCACTTAACGAAGCCAAGAGTCACTTGTTCCACGGAGCAGAAACAAAGAGGAGGTGTTGTAAAGTCATTCTCCATACAAAAGTAGTGTCGCAGCCTCGCGGGGTGAGCCCAAACAGCAGAAAGCCATCTAGTGGCTAGTAGCAAAATCAACTCATAGGCAAATTAGACAGATGTCCTAAGATGTCGTAAGAGTTCTGCTATGTTTCATTAATTGTCACTTCTATTGTAAGGAGCCGGATTCAGGTTTAATAGTTTTATAATATACCGATATAGTTTTATTTCTATTAAGTCCGACCGAAATACATTTTTTGCCTGAAACCGAAACCGAATTTCGGCAGCGGTTTCAGATTCGGCCGAAAACGAAACTTGCAGAAATTAACAAGTGTGAGGGAAAAATAAAGAAAACGTTTTTATAATCATAGTTTTATTTTTTTTTATCTTTAAATCTTCTCCTCTCCTAAATTTTTCTTCTGAACTTAGTTACCGAAACTAAACCGAATTCCGTTTTTTGCCGAAACTCGACATCTATTTGACTTCACTTTTCATATAGCATATATGTAGGTATGTGCATAACAAAAAAGTCTGAGTCCGGACCTGCAATTTGTCAGTACTTCCGCTACTTGCCGATAGGGGCGGCAATTACCGAACATTCGAGAAGAAATAAATTACAAATTTAATTTTAGTTTTACTTACGAGTGGAAAGATATCTTTATTCCGTTTGAATTTGATTGATCCGTATAACTTCTGCAAGATAAAACACAGCATTTCATGTTAATGCAATGAGTATGGGTCGCGAATACTTTTTAATCGTTTAAAAGACTAAACAAATACATGACAACCTATCCGCTTCACAACGACAGTTGTACTGACGAAAGCGCCGCCTGGTCGCAAGTAGTGCAGCTACCGTGTGACGTAACGACTACATTGGTGGCTGATGGACTACTTTGATTGCAACACCTCCTCTTTGTTTCTGCTCCGTGACTTGTTCTTACCGTCAATGTGAGTTTTGATGTGAAACAACTATTGGCGCACTTTGGCAGTAAAATCGACGAAACGCGCCTCTCTCTACGCCACGGCGTGTGTACACGCATACTATACTATACTTTTTATTATACAGGTGGTCGGAAAATTGACGCCCAAAAAAAAAATTTTGGTCCCTCCTATCGTGGGGTATCCGAATCACAACCCCAGGTATGTTCCGCGACTTTTCATAGTTTTCGAGTGTGCTGTAGCCGTTAATGAGATCAAAATTATTAAAATTATCCGTGTGAAGTGGGCGGGTGAACTTTTGGATACGAGCAGGTTGGAGTGTGGGGTGCCACAGGGAGGGTTGAGCTCGCCCTTGCTCTTCAACCTGTACGTAGACGCCCTGATTAAGGAGCTCAGCGGCATGCATGTCGGGTGCTATGTGGACGGTGTTTGTTGCAACAATTTCAGTTACGCGGACGACATGGTGCTGGCCCCCTCAATCGGAGCTCTCCGGAAACTACTCACAGTTTGTGAGTCTTTGGTAGCTTCACACGGTTTCATGTATAATGTAAAGAAATCTGTTTACATGGCTTTTAAATCAGGTCCAAAGACTCCACCTTGCACCTGTACAACCACTTATTCTGAATGGTGAGTCTTTAAACAGAGTATACTAGTTTAAGTATCTTGGGCACTGGGTGACCGATTATTTAAAAGATGATTTTGATATGGAGAGGGAACGCAGAGCGTTGTCAGTTCGGGCGAATATGTTGGCGCGCAGATTCTCCCGGTGTACAGACGCAGTCAAAATTACCTTATCTAATGCGTATTGCACCTCACTGTACACCGGGAGTCTGTGGGCTAACTACACGTCCAATTTAATAATGCGTTCAGGCCGCTGTTGCGGCTTCCACGTTTCTGTAGCGCATCAGCAATGTTTGCTGATGCACAACTTTGCAGCTTTATGGCGCAAAAAGACCGCGTCATTCATTAGCCGGTTGCGTGGAAGTCGCCACAGCATCTTGAGTGCCATTGCTGCTAGGCACGATTGTCCCCTGACATGGATTTTAGTGCAGCGGACCAAGTCCCTGCTTACTATTTTGTACTAGTTGTATGTGTCAAAGTTATCTGAATAAATAAATGTATTACTGGTATGACTGGTAGAAAATGCCCAAGGCATTAAGTCCGCCTTAGTACAGTTTTTACTTGTGCATAAAGTTTTAATAAATAAATATTATTATTATATTATTAAAATGAAAATCCAAAATGGCGGCTGTGTAAATTTGGTGAGTTGAAGAAAAAGCGTCGACGTCGACGAAAATTGCAACTTTTTTTCGCGCAAACAAATTGTAAGTGTTACAACTTAACTTAAAAAAATACCCACAACTCCTGCACCGTTGCATGCGCACCCATAAGCACAATCATTTGCGTGCGTTACGTTGCGCTCTGATAAACAGTGATTTTTCACACCAAAAATAAGTCATTTTTGCTCAGTTTGATGTACAGAATTGAGGGTCTTGTTACATCCTGTACAATGCTTGTCTATATTCACAGTGTACAGTATGAAGGGGTGTACGCTACCTGTGTCGTCGGTGTCTAGCGGCGCGTTGGCTGCGTCGTAGTCATCCACGTCGATAGGCTCGTGCTTAGCCTTCTTGCGTATCTTGCCCTGAACGGAAACATTATAATAATTATGTATTACTTAAATTAAATACAGTTCAGCCGACGATTAGACTCTATCCGTCTTATTAGAAAATACGATCTAATTTTAGCCCGAGCCTAAACATTCGAGCCAGTTTTTGTATTTCGAACTTTATGCTTTAGTAAAGTACAAAATTGACAACCTAAGACAGGACATAGTTTTCAGTTTTGTTTAAGGAAGTGTATTTCGATTTTTGTTAATTTGGAGCAGTGGTGGCCCAGTGGTAACGGCCGCGACTTACGAGTTGTAGGTCGTAGGTTCGAACCCCGACAGGCGCTTTACTTTGTGTAAATTATTTCATCACCACTGCTCCGTGCCTCGGAAAGCACGTTAAGCCGTTGGTCCCGGCTGTCATTCGTGGATCTTTGACAGTCGTTACGGGTCATCAGAAGCCCGAAAGTCTGACAACCAGTCTTACCAAGGGGTATTGTATTACCCAGTAACTGGGTTGTGGAGGTCAGATAGGCAGTCGCTCCATGTAAAATACTGGTATTCAGCTGCATCCGGTTAGACTGGAAGCCGACCCCAACATACCTAGTTGGGAAAAGGCTAGGCAGATGATGATGATTTCGATTTTTGTTAACTTCATAAAAAAAGACTCGATGGTTTAAACCACGTCTAAATAAAAACCGTTTTGTAATAAGACCGTAGAGGTACTGAACATCCAAGCATTGCACAGCAAAATTTCAATAAAAATAAAACTAAATTTACATTCAGCAAAGTATAAAAGGGGGCTTTCTGTGAGAGAGTGGCTGGTTATCTGTGAGACAGCTTTTTCTAGTGCAGATACCAGTCTCCCACTACGGATTTATGAGCTCTTCATATTTTAAAGGCGCCTTCGTGGAAGAGAAATGAAATGTTTATTATGTTTAGTCACGTTACCTTTCTCTTGGTCTTCTTGAACTTGGCGTGCAGCTCGTGCTCGTCCAGGTAGTCGCACGCCAGGCGCAGCGCGGGCAGCTGCAGCGACTCCAGGCGCTTGTCGCCGCCGCCCTGCAGGCGCGACTGTCTCTGTGGAGACATTCGTTTTCGATACTTTATAATCTGGCCATGACAAACAATGGCAACATGACAAATTGTGAACTAGTAAGTATCAATTTTGCATGCGACGGATCGAGTGACTGCGACCAACTTGGAACTAGCGCACGCCGGCCGCTTCCACAGTACCGCGCGCTTGGCTCGCTCGGCTCGCGCGCGATTGGTTTCAGTTTTAACCTAACCCATTTGGTCGGGGTTCTCTGGCGCGTCTAATTCGGCTACAGCCAAGACCGACAAATCAGGGACGGTTTACAATTTTACGGGTGATAAAATCGGACAAATTGTGAACCCTGTCGGCAAGTGCAGGTTCGTTATTTTGTCGGTTTGACATGGGTACATTATAAACAATGTCCACAACCATACGGTGAAATATACATTCATTTATAATTATACTAGCTTCTGCTGCAGACTTCGTTCGCGTCAAAGTCGTAAGAAACTACAATATACTAAAATAACAGCCACTTTTCCGCACGCGCTGTAACTTCGTGTTCGGTTAGCGTTCTTTTTTATTTTTGCTCGGCTCCTAAGGGTGGTAGCCTGTTAGCTTCCTCAAGAATTGGGCTAGTATATGCGAAAATTATTCAAACCCGACAGGTAGTTCCAGAGATTAGAGCGTTTAACAAACAAACAAACTCTTCAGCTTTATTATTAACATATAGATGAGAGATAGACGTGAAGGTGCTGCATCTAAAATAAAACTACTATACCACTATGAGGCAAAGACCGATAAATTAAATCAATTATGTGATAGATACATGGTGCTCACATAAACATTGTAAAAGAACACGATTTTCCTAAAATTTGAAGAAGTAATAAGTCAGTGATCGCAGAAAGTTAAATCAATGTCATAAAAATAATAAATTATACAATTAAATTAGCAACCAGTTTGCTTTTGTCTACCAGGAGCAGGACCAGCATGTTTCCAAGGGTTTTTATCTTAGATATAATTTGTAATATGCTTGTTTACAAAGTTTACTTTTAAGTAAGTAAGAAAGTAAATGTTATTTGTTTAAACATGGTGTACATGATACATTGCATGCAGGATAGTAATGGGATACAGAAAGTTGTAACATGTTCAGCCGCATATCGTGGCGTACAAATTGGCAGGAAGAGATGGAGCATAAACCGTGATAATATTCATCAAAATTACATTTCTTCTATTATTAATATGAGTTTTAAATTCTTTAATTTAATTGCAATATATCACAAGGTATTCTGTTGTTAAACAAGATGTGTGTACTTTAGATAGTATACCATCATTTATAATACAGTAAAATAGAGGTGAATCATCTCACCATCATGTCCCGGAACTTCTTGGCGTCGAGCACATCGTCGTCTCCGATGAGGAAGCCCCTGGTCTTGGCGTCCTTCTCCTTGTTGATCTCGTCGTCGTACTTGCTGAGCACGGGCCGCGCGAAGCCCAGCGACGCGGCCTCCAAGTCCGCTTCGTCGTCGTACGCGCGGTAACCGGCCTTAGCTTTCTTCGCTTCGAGTAGATTCTTTGGAAAATATTAGAAAAAATACATTTTTTGTACACACGAAAAGCGGCAAAGATTTTGGCCTGGGCCATACTCACTTGCAGGACAGGTCTAGTTGAGAGGAATACATATTTTCACCGCATATGGTTTAAAATCGCTTGACCGTTCACTTTTTGACAAATCATTATATTGATCTGTTTTCTATCAAATATTGAGAGCATGGTAGCCTCCACAGATTAGGGTTGTTTTTTAATCCAGGGAATGTGTGATGTGTCATTAATTCAGAGCTGGGCGAACCATGGTAATGATACTTTACCTTCTTAGTCCTCTCGTCGTCGACGATGTTGACGTTGACGAGTACATCCTCCTTATCATCAGCGAGCACGTCCTTATCAGCCAGCGTCAGCACCACCTCGCGCTCGTCTCCTATCTGTACACAACAAAATAGGCGGCATGTAGCTCGAGATATTAATCACTGTTTTGTACCTAATATTAAAACATGGGATATGCTTTTAAACCACTTACCTAAGACCATACTTTTAAACTTGCATATCGAAGAATAACAGAGAACTAGATAATGACTATCTCGCGACTTAGTTTAGTGCTTAAAGTACCGTATTATGAAACTGCATACTGAGGATTCATAGAGATAAGTAGATGACACATAGCATAGCATGATCAGCTTATAACGTTCCCACTGCTGGACACAAACCTCCTGTCGGTGATAGAGTGGGCCGTGCTGGGCCCACTGCGGCTTGGTAGATGTCACATGTCTTCGAACTTTTGGTTCTAGAACATGCCGATTTCCTCACGTTGTTTTCCTTTACTGTTTTGAGAGCAGTGGTGATGAAATGATCTACACAAAGTAAAGTCCTGTCTGGGTTCGAATCTACGACCTCGACTCGGTAAATCGCAGCCGTTACCACTGGGCCACCACTAATGACTCATGCCGATTTCAAATCGTCCGTATATCGCTACAAGGTTACTTTAGCGCGCGCAAAAATCGGAAGTAACGCCGCCATCTTGTTTTGGCAACACAATCTCTGTGTCAGTGTCACAAATGTAATTTATTCACAAGTCATGCGCGTGAGCTGGAACCACTTTAGATAGTGTTTGTTAACAGCATGCGCGGCGCGAGCCGTCGTGACGTGTGACGTGTGACGTGTGCCGGCGACGGACCGCGCTGCTGTAATGGTAATATTCTTACCGTCCATTTAAAGTATCTGTATCTGTACTTAGATGTTTCATCAGATTGTAGATACCAAATGTTTCAAGACGAGCGCTAATCCTGCCGACAAACAGTCGCGCAGTTTGGCAGGTTTATGAAATGTGTACAAGTGTCCAAAAAATGAATGTTTCATTTTTATTTAACAACGCTCCCCTGTTAATGTAATTCAGGCGCTGAAAGGTTCTTTTGTAGCACTGTATATATATGGCAATAACACTTGGTGTGTGTTAGTAAATTTCACATCTTTTTTTAAATAAATTTTGTAAACAAGGCTTTATGAGACTGCAATATTTTATTGTAAATCGTAAGGGTTATACAAAAAACGGCGATCCTAATTATTAAAACTGTTTTTGCAAAAAGAAAAGTTGGCTATTGTCTCGTCTGTTAGAGGGAAGGTGTCCGCTAGTCGTGGAAACAATGCAGGATTCAATATAACAAATGTAGCTATTAAAAAAATATAAAGTGATGGTTAATCAATATAGATAAAATTAAACACTGTTCGTTGGTAAGAGCATCACTGGAACGGCTGGACCGATTTGACAAAAGACAATGAATGCCTGGAATAGGCTCAAATCATCTAGCATCCGACAGACTTTCTACAATAATGATAATTCATAACAGAAAACTGTAAGAATTATACCATATAAATAAAATCTGTAGAAGTACACCATTGAGAAGTCATTTTAAATAATTATTCAATTGATCAATACATTTCATATCTACAATTTAAATTAGAAATGTTGCCAATACCAAAATAAAATAATATTCATACAAAGTTGCACTTGCAAATCGATTACAATACTAATAAATCAGTATGAAGCTAAGTGAATTTATTACTAACATAAGTCATAACCTTCTTATAATTATAATCGCGTTTAGTTATATTTTTGAATAGACATATATTTTATAATAATGTCATAGTTAAAAGTAATTTAATATGATTATCGATTCCATTTAGAATAGTTTATTCCTAATAATGTTATTATAGTGCTGGCAACACTTCGCTCGCTTAGTATTAAAGTGACCGAATTTAAAAAAAATAGCTTTTTGGCAAATCGCAAAAAACGTTTTGCAATTAGGACTTCAGCTATTTCCTATTTTCTATGGGATTTTTGTATGAACTATTGTCTGTACAGAACAACGTCTGTCGGGTTAGCTAGCAATGTATATTTCCTAAACAATGGCATACAGCTTTAGTGATGATACATGCAGATTTCAAACTGTCTGTAAGATCTCGAAAGAACTGCCCGTTGAGTACTCACCGCATCGATGTCGTGCGTCACCCTCAGGCCGCGCAGTACTCACCGCGTCGATGTCGTGCGTCACCCTCAGGCCGCGCAGTACTCACCGCGTCGATGTCGTGCGTCACCCTCAGGCCGCGCAGTACTCATCGCGTCGATGTCGTGCGTCACCCTCAGGCCGCGCAGTACTCACCGCGTCGATGTCGTGCGTCACCCTCAGGCCGCGCAGTACTCACCGCGTCGATGTCGTGCGTCACCCTCAGGCCGCGCAGTACTCACCGCGTCGATGTCGTGCGTCACCCTCAGGCCGCGCAGTACTCACCGCGTCGATGTCGTGCGCCACCCTCAGGCCGCGCAGTACTCACCGCGTCGATGTCGTGCGCCACCCTCAGGCCGCGCAGTACTCACCGCATCGATGTCGTGCGCCACCCTCAGGCCGCGCAGTACTCACCGCGTCGATGTCGTGCGCCACCCTCAGGCCGCGCAGTACTCACCGCGTCGATGTCGTGCGTCACCCTCAGGCCGCGCAGTACTCACCGCATCGATGTCGTGCGCCACCCTCAGGCCGCGCAGTACTCACCGCGTCGATGTCGTGCGTCACCCTCAGGCCGCGCAGTACTCACCGCATCGATGTCGTGCGCCACCCTCAGGCCGCGCAGCTGGCGGTGCGAGTAGCTGTGCTGGCGCTCCTCGCGCGCCTCCTCCTCCACCAGCGCCGACACGCCGAACACCTCGTCCATCTCGTCCAGCATGGCCGCCTGGAGCGTACGTGAGACAGCATAAATAAACAATCGAACACCATAATATTAGCGAAACTAAAACATAAATTAAGATAACAATAAGTAAACAAAATATTGTACAACCATATTTTGGTAAAGAGTATGCATGGAGTTTCTTGCCCGTTCTTCTCCATACGAAACTGCCTTTTGGACGGGACAACTAGAGTAAATTCTTAATTTTTCTTGTAATTTGTTACATTCCAAAGCACTTTTTAGTAAAGATTGTGCGCTTCTAAAAAACGTGGACGTACAAGCGACGGACGTACAATTACAAAGCGCACATTTGCTGTCAGTGTATATCTTACGAGACAGCGATAGTCTTTGACGGTCACTTGTGAACTAGTACTATATGATGTAGTCAAAAAATACTTTCCAAAGAAATCGTATCATGACAGCTGTTTTCTTGGGCCCCGGTTGTTGGCTAGCAACTGAGGTCAGACAAAAAGTCCGCATACGCGAGAGAGATAGACAAAATATATTTCGGTCTTGTTTACTCTTTCTATTAGATCTAATTTGTCCTTGTCTCATTATCTTTATTAATTAATTAATATCTATTGCTATACTCTGTTTTCGCTTTTAATGGTCTAATCGAAATATTCAATTTGACTAGTTATAGACTATAAGTTTAGTGTGACGGATGTCTTGCGGAGTGGCTGTAGCCAGAGCAACGAGTGCCAAGTGATGCATACCCTCTTGGCAGCTTCCCGCTTCTGCTGCTCGACGTCCCGCGAGCGACGCACCCAGGCGGCCGCATCGTCCTCGTCGGACTCGTCCGCCAGCAGCGTCGTCTGCAACCTGCGCAACCACACATGGCATTTTTAATTTATATTAATCTTTGTGCACAATACAGGTACAAAGGCATACTTAATGCCCGAGGCATTCTCTAGCAGTCGACCGAGGCTGGTGAATAGTTAACATGGCAGGTGCACTGTTTGTGAGTGAAACAAAAAAACTATTATAAAGGTATCTTATTCTGTATCAATAAAAAAGTAATGTTCGTTGGTGAGCGCATCATCTGCGGCTGGGCCGAATTGGCTATCTTTTTGTTTCAAAATGTTAGTAGTAATCCGAATAGGGTTTATAAAGAAAGAAAAATTTGAAATGATCCCCAGAAAAATTTAATATTCAGGACAAACTGAAGGTGGTTCTTTCTGTGGGATTTTTGTATGAACCATACCATATCGAAATTTTGACAGGACAACGTCAGTCGGGTCAGCAAGTTATAAATAAAATAGCTACACATGTACATTTATATTATTATATAGGTTAGGTAATGGTAGCCATGTCATTGAAGCATCACCAACATCATTTCAGCCGTAAGACTTCCACTACATTTACATCAACGACCACATACCCCATAGACGCCTAATAACAGGCAACCAATGTCTGTCAACACATCAGACTTATAGATCTTATATAGGTCGCCGCTCAACAATATCTATTCAGTTTCGACCACTACTGTGAGCCGCAAACACTTCCGCGTTAATCCATAGAAATTGGTGAAAATAAATATTATAATGGCCCCTTGCACTATATGTTGGTGTGGTAACAACAGCCAGACTTCGACTTCCGGAAAGATGCCATAACATTTCATCGCTAAGTTAATAGTTACATATAATCATAATTAGATTTATTTTCTGATATTATTTATCGGAGTTCATCTTATACTGGTCATATTTGTAGGTGAAAAAGGTGCAAGGACTCTCGTTGATGTCTTTTATGTTTGCGTACCTTTCGTCGTAAAGTATTTTTTTAGTATCTCTTTTCCTCTATTATTTGGTAAACATGACTAGTGATGAACCAAATCATGATCAAAGTATTGATAAAGCAAAAACCTATCGGTACTATTTATATGAAACTTGAAGATCTTTTTTACCCACGATGAAAGTAACCCGATTTAACCCGTAGCATTTAAAAAAGTATTAATGATTTTTAAAATACACCAAATCATAATATGATTATAATGCTATTTATGATGGTCGTTGATTTACATTCTCTTTAAAAAAGTTTCGTAGCATTTTTTACGACACTAAGAATGTTCTAAAAGATTCGAGTTGTTTTAAAATACGACAATAATATCTGCTTTTATAATAGTGTAACTGTCATGCATGAACAGTTCGCCTCCTAGCGACTTTGTTTTATTTACCAGTGGTAGTCTGTGACTCTGTGCACAGCGCTGTGAGCTACATTGTTACTTATGTTGTTCTGTTCGCAATGCGTAGTGCATAATGCAGCTGATTGTTGTTCCTATTTAATGAAATAAAAATACTGACTTCTGTTCAATTTTCCTCTTCTCCTTGTGCAACTGCAGCTTCTCGCGGATCTTCTCCGACTTCTTCAGCTGTGCTATATTGGCGGCCGGCTTGTGATAGAATTCGCCCAAGTCGTCCTTGATCTTGCCATCCTCTGCAACACGTCATACAATTACTTATCAACTTGATACTTGTTACCGTATCTGAGCCTTGATTTTGTGACATAAGGGAAACGCGTTTGGCAATGATGTTTTATCAAATTAGTTGGGCAAGCAACTAAAATGAGAATGTTATCTTTTCACTGTCAATCAGAATTAATGTGACTTGCTGACAAACGATCAGCGCCCACTGAGCAGCAAAATGCTCAACGAGTTCTTTGCAGTCCAGTTTTGAGCAACAATATAATACGCGAACACACGCCATAGGGAATTATCTCTTGCAAGCCATTTTCAACTCTATTGGAGTTGTTACTTAGTTCATTACTCTAGTCATAGTCAAGAGTGATTTTACTGTTCATGATGAGAATGGCTGTAGGTCAACCGTATACCCACGGCTGTGAAGTTCAACTACTAATGGTTTTTAGAAATTGGCTCAAGTTTTTTTTATTGCTTTTCATATTTTCAATCAAATAGGAACAGCTCATACATACATAAGTATGACTAAAAAGCTTGTTTTTAACCTCTTCAGTGTTCCACCAAATTATTTAGAGTAAGTACATACTTACTCTTACTTTTATAAATATAAAAAGGAGTAAAACAAAAATGAATGCTGTGTTGAAAAGTACAGTCAAATCCAAAGTATTGTAGCAGTGACAGAATCTCACAATTAAATTTTAAAATGTTGATTCATCTTAATATTCTAAAGAGGTAAATTTTTTTTGTTTGTAAGTTAGTATGTAGGGGTAATCTCTGGAACAACCAGTCTGGATTACAAAAATTATTTTAGCATTTGTTTGCCCAATTTTTGAGGAGGGGTATAGGCTTCTTAACATCACACTAGGACCATTAGTAGCCGATCAAAAATAAAAAGGATGAAAGAACGTCAAGCGTAAACGAACTAATAGCGCGGACAGGATGCGATGCAACAGGGTGGGTAGGAGGAAAAAGAAATTTCAAGTATATTTCATAAAATGACCAGGCTACTAAAAAGGTTTTATGTTGATGTCAACTGGATATTGGTCTCAGGCGTGTGCCTTTTTGATATTTGCTATCAAGTATTTAAATATCGCTTTCTATGCAATAGCCTTCTCAGTGCCAAAGTGGTATTATGCGTCCTGACTTGATAAAGGAAATTTTTTTAAAACTGACAAAGATACAGAAGACTCGACTGTACCTCCAGGCTTCTCAGCTCGTTCCAGCGGCTTGAGGCCGAGCTTGGCGCGCAGCTTGTTGGTGTCGTCCACGGACAGGCTCTCCTGCGCCGCGCCGCCCGCGCTCGGCGGCGACTGCGAGTGCGACGCCGTGCGTGCCGAGCTGGGAGAGCTCTTCTCTCTGTCACGACATGCAAGCAGGTTAATATTCGATCAATTGGTATCGTGTTTGGACATGATGGCTATAAGAGTAAGCAATGGATGAATTGTTAGAACGATAATATTACTAAATGGGGACTGACTACTGAGACGACTGAGGCTATTCTCTCATAGCCTCAGTCATCTGCATCTACGTCTCTATGAATGACAGTAGTTATGCTGGGCACACCCCATTTTTTTTTACAAATTAATAAATGAATCATAATGACTAATGTTAATTAATATAATTACTTATATTCAAATAAATTGGAATAAGGTCAGGAGATGATGAAGATGTTAATTCAAGGGAAATCAAATAGTATGGGTTGGATTAGGTTCAAGGTTAAATGTTCACCTGTGATAGTCAGCGTCATCTTTATCCTTGTGCGCCCGGTGCAGCTCGCGCGCGCGCCGGTCGCGCTCCTCGCTGCTGCTGCGGCTCTGTGCACGCGCCACCTCGCGCGCCACGTGCGCGTCCACCGGCACCTCCTCAACTATAACAACCGAGACAGCCGCTTTATACACATCCAGGTAGCCTCTATACACGCATACGTCATGACAGAGCTGTCACTACATCATGAGATGGATTATTTCAAACATTGACTTCAATAAAAACTTACTCAATAATCTGATGAATGTTCCACACTGGTTCACAAAACCTTTTTACGCTCATAATAGTTTTAATTATTAACTAATTCTACATAGTCTTCATTTAGCTTTGTTTAACATAGTTATTAAAACCGCCAATAAACTTGTTTCTGCATTTAGAATTAAGAATGTTTCCAACTACACCCTGACAACAAAAGTATTATATACTCATAGTAAATATAGGCATGTCAGTAATTTTAGAATCCTGCTTTAGTTATAAATGTAATTATTGATCAAAGCACTAAATTGTGAAAGGCGGACGTGCCGGGGGACTGTCTTATGTAATTTGGATCTTCAAAAAGTGCTGATTCTCAGCGTAGTTTGAATACATGACTTTTGTTCTTTTTATCATATTGAAAAATCATTTAACAAAAAATTTTACGAGGACTATTTCAATGAAGAAGCATTATTGTATCAATTCATTTAAATTTCAAGTATTTTAATAAGATTAAGATTGTAACAAAATTATAATTTGATACAAACTAGTTAATCCACATCAGTCCCCTGGACAACATGTCTAATGACTTAATACAAATAACATAAAAATTACAGCTGTGGTGGGAATATTGTAGTATAGCTTTAGGTAGCATGTGTGTCAAGTAGAGCTTTATTTGGAAAGTAGTCTATTTCCCGATTACATTTGACTAGAAATATTTATCTAATTTTATTTATACAGTACTTAAGAAGACCTTGGCTATATTTAGTACTAGCTGACCCCGCGAACTTCATACTGCCTAACATTTTTTTTTCTCTCCGTATGAACAACCCTCGTACTTCAAGGAATATTTAAAAAAAATGAATTAGCTAAATCGGTCCATCCGTTCTTGAGTAATAAAATTACAACGAAAAGTGGCATTGATTTTTACAGATAAGGATTCCTCTTTTTTTCATTTTCTAAAAAAATTCAATCCATCATCAATCATAAAAAATCATCATGTGTCATAAATAATTAGTTGTGGTTTAAATATTTTGTGCTGTTATTAAAAACAGTCTTGAAAAAAATAAAAAGAAGCCTTCAAAATAGCTGGCTTATTTTAAACCAGTTAGCACTGTCTGGGAATCTTACAGAACAAAATATTGATGCAGGAAAGTACACAGTGATAAGTTAGATTATGTGCTATGTTAGACAAATAATTATTACGTGACTTTTGTAATAAAAGCACTGGATGATATCAGACATACAATACAAAAGCCAATTCAAATCAGAATCTTTGCCTAGAATTTAGTTTTTGGAGAAAATGCTGTTTGTATTTTTATGGTTAAGTACATTTTTGCTGAAATAGTGTAATAAAAAGTGAAAAAAATTATCTTTATAATGATCCATGAAGGAGGATGTATGTGATATAGCCTGTGGCTTTCAGTAGTTCCTGCCTCTCCAGTAGATTTTTATTAAGTTTAAGTATGTTTGTATTTTCTCTACCTACTATCTGATTCTAATATGAATCCCTTGAATTAGTAGAAAACTATGTAACATAGAAATAAGTTGTAGTGTTTGTAGCGTTCACTTATATCCGTGGCTTTAGGCTCTTTTAGTTGATTGTCCACAGTGGCACCACTCCACACAGCTCCGTACAATACCTACCTGACGTCAGCAGCACGGGGACGCGGTGGAACTACTCGAATGCCACCGAGTCTGAAATAACGAGCAAACAATGCCATTATTTTGTCAAATGGGAATACCGCCGACACCATTCATGATTTCCAAATGCATTTGCGAAAATATTATTAAAACGGTCAAATTTTCAGGTCGCGCAAATACAGAGGTAGGAAAATTGGAAATAATCAACGGTGTCTGGCGTATCTCATTCTAGAACATAAAATCTGCAACTAACCGTCTGCGGAGCGGTCTCGCTTGCGATCCTTGTGTTTGCGATGTCTTTTACGTTCAGTACGCTCAGTACGATCACGTTGAACTTCCTCGTTTTCCAAAGGCGATCGAGACCGACTCCTGTGCTTCTTCTTCTTTGAATCCTTCTTATGTTTCTTGGAACCCATCGCTTTGCTTATTTATGTGTTCCAAGTTTTTGGTTATTATTATTTATTTCTTTCGTTTACAAACAAAACAATGATAGCACACGTTGCGTTTTAGCACATCGCCATCTTACTTCAATAAAATATAAGGGAGCGTTCCGAGTTGCGCTGTCAATACTGTCATCGATTTGGGGAGCGTTCCGTGTTGCGCTGTCATCGATTTGAGCGCGCTAACCATTGACTTATTTTCCTAGCTCAATGGCGCTAACACCCGTACCGAATTAGCGTGAGCGCGATATTGATGTTCCGTGAACTGTCATATATGACGTCATGACATGCGCCATCTTGCGATAACGCCGACCATGCCCTAAATTAATATCTGTAAAAACCATGACGTAATAGAATACCTGAAATGAGTTTTAAACTCATGCACATTATGTTTAATTATTGTTGCATCTATGTTATTTGTAATTCTTTGTAACAATTAAGAGTGTAATTGTACATTTATTAATTATATTTAACATAGCCAATCATATTGACATACATAGGTATAAATACTGTACACCCATGGGTATGTTACAGTGATACAATAATGCTAAGTGTAAGAACTGTCTTTTCACCTGTGACAAACAATAAATAAATGAATATGAACAATGAACATGGTAGGTAATTTTCTTAGGGGTAAATCTTTGCCGGGAGCATGTAAATAGGCTAATATAAGCACTTCGTCATCCGTTTCAT
The DNA here is from genome assembly GCA_937001585.2 of Brachylomia viminalis. Lineage (NCBI taxonomy): Eukaryota > Metazoa > Arthropoda > Insecta > Lepidoptera > Noctuidae > Brachylomia > Brachylomia viminalis. The sequence continues at coordinate 1,019,925 of OW443302.2, read as the reverse complement.
CCCTGGACGAATCGTCGTTCTCAAACTCAAAATCTGAGTTATCAGAGTCGACAGAGTCAACCAACAAACTATAAGTTCCAATGCGTTGACCTTCCATTTGCAGAAGAATATCAAATCGGTGTTTTTGTGCGAAGTTTGAGGTTGACGTTTAGCGATCACACTGTGAGCGCGTTCATTGGTTCACGAGCGTTCCGAATTGATGACAGTTCTTAGCTGTCATAATCATGATATCTAATATCTATAATACGGAACTCAAAATATCGATGTGATCGCTGTGAGCGATCATGGTCTAATTCGTAATGCCACAGAACACTATTACTCCTAGCCAGGGGGAGGACAGTTGCCTACAGTCGCATTTTCAAAAGAAAGTGGCGCCGCCTATGTTTCATTTCCGTCAAAGTTTGATAAAAGTGTCGATAGATGGCACTCAAATAGCATTTTATTATAAAAATTAAACTGAAAAGTCATGGATTACTTAATTATTAATCATAAAATTATCGTAATATTGTAGAGTTGAGTAGATAAAAAGTTATATCAATTTAAGAACAAACTTTTTTTTTTTGTACATGTAATAATGAAATCTACCCTCCCTAAAATAGGGGGGCCATTTTGAATTTTTGATTTGACATTTTACAAAGTGTTGACTACTTGATGCGTGTGCGTGCGTAAATATCAATAATGTGCTATTATTTTGTTCCTTTTAATACTATTTCTTTGTATATTTGTATAATTCTTGCCCTTAAACAGTTCGAATCATGTAGACAGGAACAGAAAAATAGTACATTATCGATATTTGTAACTTTTCCAATGAATACACAAATCAACTCAAAACACTTATCTACCTATATATAGCTATAGTATACAGGCCGTTTATGGAACTGTTTTCCAGATGCCGCTAGTGGCGCAAAATGGCGTCAATTGTATTAACAAAAAAAGTCACAAGAGGGCACTCTTCTCCTGTATAGGTATATTATTCTACTCTGTGCTCCTAGCGGAGCGTAATGCAGCCTAAATATTTCGGTGTATTCGGTGGAAGACCGTGGAAGTTTTCAACTAATATGGTTTATAAACAGTTAAACTACATATACAGCTGTTTAAAGATAAAATGAGTGCTGAATTATGTGTTTATTACATATTTATTGTGATTTACATAACCTCCAAGCTCAGTGCTGCCTACTTTTTACTCGGATACTACCCCATTTTAGGGGAAAATAGTACACCAATAAAATATATTATAATAAATTACTTTCTTGAATAATTTCTGATAAATGCTTTATTTATTAGAGTGCAATGTATAGCGCTGGCAGCAAATTTGTTCCACTTTTCGCCGGGCGTAATAAAACATCTTTACCTTTTAGTACCTATTTATAGTATAAAATATTGTATATAAAGTAGGTATTAAAGTGTCAAAAACTTTCAGATTACCCGCCAAACCAGAATCACGGGAATTATGGATAAAAGCAACTAAAAGAAATAACTGGGTACTAAAGAAAAGCTCTAAAATATGCAGCCAACACTTTCATAACACTTCTTTTATGAAAGTTGGAAATAAAACATATTTTCGTACCACTTGCTCAAAAAAGTGACATTCTATGCCACAAAAAGCGAACATAACAATAGTCATTTTTAATCTGTCATAAATCTGTCAACATGACGGGAAACAGGGAAAGAAAATTGTACTGAATTTCATTCATCCTCTAGGGGGAGAATGTGATTTAAATTTGGAATACTTACCGAAATTTATACTGAACTACATCTGTGTTTACACCATTGAGTTTGTATATAAAGCATTATACATCTTTTTGAAAAAGGAATACACATTTATTATGCAGATAAGGTTATTAAACAAAATTACGCAAAACGAACAAGCCGTATGAGCTTGATGCCTTTGCTTTTCCGACAAAATAATATTAGTCTAGGAATTTGCCGCGTTTTTGTTTTCTTCAAATACATAAACGTTAAGTTTATTTTAATTTATTTTTATAAATAAGTTAATTAATGTCCTAAAAATACGTTTAATTGACATTATTTTTAATAAAGGCTTCTCTCATATTATTATTGTGTTATTTTTTTCGCAAATGGTACGAAAAGTAGGGTATTTTCCTCGGTGATAAAGCTGTCTTAGTCTTGGGTGAACTTAAATCGTCACCCACGACAGAAGACACTGCTTTATCCCCTTGGTTAATAATCTACTATTACATCCTGAATAGCTTCAGGATGTAAATATGTTTTATTTCCTGTTGAGGTAAGAAAGAAATGTCATTATTTATAATATATCTACTCATCAAAATCATCATCTATTGATAATATTGTGGTATTATTTTATTTCGTCTACGTCCACGCCACGGTACCAATGGAGAGACTGAACAAAATTACACGGTTACTTACACGGTTCCCTAAGTTGAAGTAAATGTAAACCAATAAAAAAAACACAATCACAATCCGATGAATAGTTTCGTAGAAATGCGTGGACAAACATACATACAAACGTACAAACATACTGTATACTGTATAAAATTTTGTACATTTGATTGGAAGCCTTAATAGATTATCGTAAGTCAATATCTTGCAATTCCAATAATATTACATACATACGTGTCGAATTGATAAACTCCTTCTTTTTTTGAAGTCTGTTAAAAAATATGTTTTACTTGTTTAGATTTAATGAAACATGACTGACTGGTTGGTGCAGTTGGTGGCGACCCTGCCTTCTGAGCCGCTAGTCCCGGGTTCGATCCCCGGACAAATTAAACATTTGTGTGCATGAACATGTCTGTTTGACCTGTGTCTGGGTGTGTATATGTATATCAGTCATCAGGTTACCGTAGTACAGACTCTTCCTAGTTCGGGACCTGAAGACCTTGTGTGGATGTTGTCTCATATTATTATAACAAAATAATACCTTTTTTGTAAATCTGGTAATAAAACGTTTTTTTTTATGCTGTACCTATCTCAGGTTTTGTATAGATGTCCTTTTTCCTCCTGTCCCTTTTCTTTCTTTCTTATAAATAACACATCAAAGTCAAAATAGTTTATTCTTAAATAAACTAAGAATAAACTATTTTGACTTTGATACTTTGACGTGTTATTTCTATTTTTAAAGCCTGTGCGTTTGTACCGTAGACAGAGAAACTTTGTACAAAGTAGATAATAGAAATTGAAAAACGTGAATATTCGGGGTAAAATCACCTTGAAGGGTTAACCCTAAAGTTTCAGGTACCTTGATTTTCTGTCCCTTACAGCGACACGCTGAGCAGTAGTCTATAGTTTTCTCTGTCTACGGTATGTACTTATTTCAACAAATAGACCTAGTTTTCATACTGTCCATATTTATACTGTGGTGCTGAGGAGCGAGGAGCGCTATGAGATGCGCGAGTATGTTGCGCAGAGGAAAACCAAAACGGCTTCACTCTCAAACTCCAAAAAAAACTAAGTTGTCTCTATAACAAGTTCGTCAAATAATCGATGAATACAACTAATTCACAATAAAATGTTACTTCACACCTGTATTAAATACATTTCACTGAAACCAAAAGATCTACAGGCACAAAATTAACTTTTACACAAGAATAATAAGTATCTAATTTTTGCGTGCCTATTTCCAGGCAGAAAGTACATGGCTCACTCCTATCTACTCCGTAACCTACATTCGTCGCAATTAAATGATTGATTGATTAATATTATGACAAATTCATGGCTGAAATCATATATGGAGAACCGTAAACAAATAGTAAAAATAGGTAAATATGAAAGCAATTCCTGTGTCCTGAATTTTGGCGTCCCCCAGGGATCAATATTGGGTCCCCTCATGTTCCTTATTTATATTAATAGTATCAGTGAATTGGGTCTCAAAGGAGACACCTCCCTTTATGCAGACGACCCAAGTCTCTTTTACTTTGAACTCTCAGTCGTAGCTATAATAGCCGACGCTCAGAATGATCTTAATCGGTATACCGCCGTTTGCCCGAATTTTATTTGCCCTAATATCATTTGCCATAATAGTCAACAGCCTTAATATTATATGACGTAATATTCATTTGCCCTACTCTTATTTGCTATATTAGTCACGTGCTAGAAGCTTAGTTTCCCATGAAGTCACTTACCATAACATCATTTGTCATAATCTAAGCCCTAATTATCACATGCCATAATTATCATATACCATAACATCATTTGCCATCGACATTGGGTGTGTAACGGTTGTTATATTAGGAGAAACTGGATGCAATCGGGACTTTATGGCACCCCGCCATCCCCTTCGTGGTTATTTTTTTATAAACCACCCAGAAGTAACGCCCCGCGTAGCGGGGCTCCGTCGCCCAAGCCCACCCTCGACCATGCATAGAATATTTTAAGGTTTTGTTTAGGTGCCATTTCAGTTAGGTTAGAAGTTAGAACTGTGAAATATCGCTTACAAATGTTTCGTCTACCCACCAATGTATTTATAACAGGTTTGTAAATCATTTTAGAGCGCCTGTAGAAATATCATGAGCAAATGCCTAGCTTGGAAAAAGATTCGAAAACAATTTATTATGGCGCTTAAATATCATGTGTAATGATTATTATGGATGGCGTTTAAATATTTGTCTAATAATTATTATGGTATTTAAATATTATGTCTAATAATCATTATGGTGTTTAAATATTATATCTAATCATTATTATGGCATTGTTTTATTTAATAATTTAATTTTTTTTTGACAACACGGTTGGCGCAGTGGTTAAGCGATTGACTGCTGCGCAGCGTGTCGCGGGTTCGATTCCCGCACGGAACAAGTATTTGTATGACCTGCAAGTAGTTGTTCCGGGTCTGGCTGTTTGTGTATGTGAGTTTAAATGTTTGTAAACGCACCCACGAGACAGGAGAAATTCCTAGTATGGGGCAACGTCTAAAAAAAAAAATTAAATATGAGAAACAATACGTATGGCACTCGTATCTTATGGTATCTAAGTTTCGGGCAATTAAAAGTATGTCATATGTCTTTTAGGGCAAACAAAACTTTCGGGCAAATGAAATTCGGGAATATGATGATTATGGTATATAATTCTCGGGTAAACAATAGACAACTATCTTAATCTGTTAAATGAGTGGTTTCAGTCAAATATTTTAACAATAAGGGAACGAAGTTATGCCCGGTTCAAAAAGCTACTAAAAACTCACACAATTAATACATACAAATAAGTGAATATAGGTACCTATTCACTTATTTGTATAGGAGAGAAAACATAATGGAAAAAAAAAACTTTACTGCATTAAATAATGTGTGTATTTTATGTATGTTATATACCATACCTACATAAAATACACAAATTATATAAAATTAAGTTAGTCTTAACTATATACCTCTAAATTTAAAATATTCATCAATGATTACTTGGATTAAACAAAAACAAATAGAATCCAATACTTAATATGGTTTATAAACCATGTAGGTATGTACCCAAAGTATAATTATGGATGGAACAATAGACTGAAGACAAAGTAGAATTATAATGGTAAACTTGCTTAACAGACTAGCCATCAATACCACATCTAGTAAAAGTGAAATTCATACATCTATGTTGTGCTTGGTTTTATCTTACGATTCGTTGCTATTTTGTTTTTTTTTTTGCTGTTTTGTTTTGTTAGTTTGTATACGTGCATCTGTGCGCTCTAATTATTCATCTTAGTTTTAGATATTGTTTCTAAGTGAGTGAATTGTGTATGTAAATCTTTATGAGAAATAAACTTGTTCTTAAAAAAAAAACTTTGAAATTCTCGGCTTTTCTCGACTATTAGAAACATGTATTATACATGAAACCCTTCATCTTAAATCACTCTGTCTATTGAGAAAACATCGCATTAAAATCAGTTGCGTCGTTTAAAAGATCTATACAATAAAAGTGACTTTGTGTTATACTATGTAAAGACTATGGTAAAGCAATACAAAAATCGTGACCTAACATGATTGATTTATATTATAATATAAAAAACAGTTAAATGATCGTTGATCCACTACAACGACTACTTAGTACTGCGTTGTTTGTAGTGTATAAATTGAATGATGCCAATACGCATCAGATTTGGAGATGGTGCTTGGTAAGGGTGACAGCACCGTGGATAAGGCCTGTATCTGATGTCCTCAGGGCGCGGTCTCAAAGTGCGCCTTCTTGATCTTGACCTGCTTCAGTCGCGTCTGTCGCACCAGCTCGGGCGTGTGCGGCCGCCGCACTGGCATCGTCGACGCCAACCGTAGGTGGGTGTACAGCGGGATCTACAGCATACACACATCGTGTCACTTCGAGACGTGATACACAGACCTAGTCGACTATTGACATTATAGTAAAATGTACTAAGTTAAGTAAGTATTATACTAACGGTGGACAGTGAATCGTCGAGAATGATGCGTTCCACCCGTTCCGGTCGTGTCGGCAGAATGAAGTGTTTTCCCAGCAGAGGCTCGCCGGGCGGGAAGCCGAATGTTTTGTGCTCCAGCTCATACTCGGTGATGTCACGCAGTCTGTCCAGCACCTTCTGCCCAGGCACGTAGCGGGACACGACGCCACCGCGCCACACCTGCACAGACAGCCACACGTTCATAAGTTGAACCACCTTTAGGTCTCCTACTACTTGCATCGTGCATGACACTTTCCAACTACGTACTGCCCATTTTGGATTCGAAAAGATGACAAACGTGTCTGTTGTGTGTCGAACAGCAAACCGTTTTTTATTTCCACGAGTGTAGGTACCTAGAGGAGACCGAGGAAAGTTGTGGCAGAGTAGAGTTTTACAAAGTCCATTGCTCGGATTCTGTAATCGTTAGCGAGCTGGCAAACATCGCGTTATGTCTCTTTCTTGACGCGCTAGCCGATGCAGTTTGTAGCGGTAGCCTACGCGGAGTGGATGCGACTGTTTGACGTCGATGGCGAAAAAAATCACGAAAGTAAAGTCAAAGCATTTATTGCAAATAGGCACATAGAAAGCACTTTTGAACGTCAACATTTACATTAAAATATAATTGATTCTAGTCGCCCCTTCCAACAGGGACCGAAAACCTTTATAAATTACGGTACAGGTATCGAAGAATTTTGGTTACTTCTACGACTAGTGGTTACCGCTATCTGGGTAACCAAGCAGGATAAATATGTTACCTCTATTTATATTACCGTTTTAATACCGGTTACCTAAAAATGACCTTGATTACGAGAAAGAAACAGAATATCGCAATGCCGACAATTTGTTGGCATTAAAAAATACTTTTTAAACATTATCAGTCGAATCGTCGTGCTGTGCTGTTTACGTTTATTTTGTTCGCCATTTTGCGGAGTATTTGAGTAAAAGTAAAAAAAAGGAAATGAGTAAAGGTAAGATAATATTACATTATTACATTGTAAATTGGTAGAATGCCATTTGATTATCTTGTAGCGGTATCTACATCGCCACATGCGAGGTGCGCGTCATACTGACGTCACGCAAATCCTCCATCGCGCAAGCAGAGTTTACCGCGCGACTAACATATATACCCGACAACAATCGTCGGGCAGTTGCCCACCAAACACGACACCCGTCTGGTCGGAGGATCCTCCCTTTTCTATGGAGTTCACACCCTGTTCCTGATGCCTCTATTATCTTTTTCTCTCATCATAGAAATCAATTCGGTAATTTTGGTTTGCTTAATTTGCGGAGAAACGTACGCGCCCGTTTTTCTAATAGTGGGCTGTAATTTTTCGTAAACAAAGCTCGTAAACTTTTTTGCTGGCAATTTTTTTGAGAGCGCAAGAAGAGCGTAGATACCGGGCTCTGATACAAAGAGCGTCTCTGGTTGCCAGTTTGGTGGGGTTTCAAGGTATGCTGTGAACGGGCCCAGCTTGTTCCACGAGCATTTCCATCTATCCGGAACAACGCTATAAGCCTTTTTGACTTTCTCATAGCCCAAGAGCAATGCAAACTGTATCAGTTTACAGTAAATATTGTTGTCCTTGGTGATGTATGCCCAACAATGTTTCTTTACTCATGTGGTTGGCCAGCGGAAAATTGAAACGTTGCAAAGACATGACGCTCTCTTATACTACCTACTAGGTGCAAGGACAGTTGTCAAAAAACGCCAACTAAAAAGGTATATAAACAAGACATCGTATACAAAATAACATCGGTTTCTGTTTTCGTATTACCAGAGTCACACGTAATCGGTATGATTTATATATTAATTATACATGATTAGTAATTACGCGTGACTCCAGATTTACGAAAAATTTTGTTATAACGGTGTCTTGTTTACATTTTTTTAGTTGTCGTAGATGGGTTTTAATTTTAACTTTATGTTTTTATATACATGTACATATTATTAGGTCCATTTATGATTCCACATATGAAATTGGCGTTTTGTATGGAACATGCAAAACGATTTAAAAAAAAATGAAATCATTTTAACCAACCAATCAAAGTATGTATCATTGTTATCTATGCACTTATTTTATCGGTAGCTCATTGAATCCTTTGCTGAAAAAATTATGGGAGCGAGATTCAATAAAAACTTTGAAGGTGGTTTTGACAGCCTCATCTTAATTGATTTATTTCCTTGCAAGAAGTTGTCCAAATTCCGGAAAAAGTGGTAATCTGTTGGAGCAAGGTCCGGGGAGTACGGTGGGTGTCGGAGACGTTCCAATCGCAGCTCCTCTAATTTAGCGACCGTCTGTTGTGCAGTGTGTGGTCTAGCATTGTCCTGAAGCAGCAGTGGGCTAAAGCAATTGACCAGTCCCGGTTGTTTAACGGCTAAATTTTCCATCAGGGTTTGCAATTGTTGACAATACAGATCTGCTGTAATCGTCTGGCCAGATCTTAGGAAGCTGTAGTGGATGACACCGGCACTGGTCCACCAGACACTTACCAGTACCTTTTTCTGAGTAAACTTTCGCGTTTTTTTTTTGAGGATGGGAAATCATCAAATGACCCCTCCCGCTCTGGGTGGAGCTGAAGGGAGTGTCAGACTCTTACTGACTAAAACCCACCCGTGTTCCTTACTTGGCCCTTTATGTTCCGGGTCAGCGGTACCCCTTTCGGATGATCCCGCTTTCCCGGCAGGCTTGGGCCCTAGTGGGCCCCCTCTTCGATGCTGACATCTCTTTGAGGCGCGCGTGGAACACGTACGCGCCGACCGGCACGGGCCTGATCCTGATCGGACATGAGCTACCCATTACTCACCGCCCGCAGGCCCGCGCCTACGGTGGCCGGGAGTCGTCACGCGGCTCCCGACGCCCGGAGCGTCCACCGCGGCGGCTTGGACGGGAGACGGAGACTCTCTCCCTCTCCCGTCCCGCCACCTCCTTCGCTAACATGACTGCTTCGCAGAAGGAGGCGACTGCCTCCCACTCCCCCTCGCCCCGGACCATGGCTTGAACCAAGGCCGGGCGTGAGAGGTCGCCGCCGCTGCCGATCGCCTCTACGAGGACACGGCGGTGCTCCGCCCATGCAGGGCAGGCTCCCACCGTGTCCTCGGGGCGATCATCGCAGTGGTGACACCCAGGCGTTTCCTCCCGCCTTATGATGTGCAGGAACCTCCCGAAACATCCGTGTCCGGTGAGGACCTACGTCAGGCGGTAGGTGAGGACGCCGTGACGCCTCTCTAGCCACTCCTCAAAGAGGGGTCTTACCGCCGCTATCGTGGCGTGCCCTGCGCTGGGAGTCAACTTTCGCTTGGGGCAATATTTGGCCGGTGCTCCTGGGTTCAACCATTGTGATGACCGTTTCCGAGTATCGTACAGGATCCATTTTTCATCACAAGTAACGATATCTACGATTCTAAATCCCCTCGTTATTGTGACGTTTGAGTAATGTAACGCAGCACTCGACTCGTGTTTGCTGGTTTGCTTCACTCAATCCATGCGGTACCCATTTTTCGAGCTTTTTCACGTTTCCAATTTATTTCAAGTGAATTAAAATTGTTTCATCACTCACACCGAACCCTGCCGCTAACTCTGACGTGGTTTGCGATGGATCCGCTTCCACTATCACTTTGAATTCTTCTTTATCAACTAGGGTCTCCGGCCGTCCACGGGGTTTGCTCTGTAGGTCCACATTTCTAGAACGAAAAGTTGGAACCAAAAACGTACCGTGTTTTCTTTTACGGTAGCTTGCCCATACACATCATTATTCCTTCGAGCTGTTTCTGCAGCGCTGGTGCCACGGTGGAACTCGTATTCGTAAATAACGCGATATTTAAGTATTCCATATTGTGAACAGAACGATGTCAAAGAAAAATCTAATGGCGCGAAAACAAATGAATCGCCAAATTGGAAACAAAAATACACAAGCCTAAATTTGAAATAAATTTGAATTTGGAATTCCCAACCAAATATATATATATTTGAGATCAAAGTGGCCAGTTTGACAAAACGACAATTTCATATGTAAGGACCTAATATTAATATTATTTTATGTCTGTCAGCTTAAATATTATGTATTTTTTTCTTTTATATAATTTTTCAGGACATTGTATAATCCTATCGGAGAGTGACGTAAGCAGTGAGGAAAATGAGTCTTGAGTCTGAGTGAGGACAAAGAATACCGAAACTTCAATTGTGCAGATTGTGCTACAGCCACTGCCACCGGCATCTAGGTACTATGTTAGATCCAGATGCATCTACAACAGAATTAGATTCAAATGCTCTGCTCCAGATTTATCTGTTGATATGTCATCAAAAGAAATTATTTTATTTTATTTTATTTATTTTAATTTTTGGAAAACTTACAGTTAGAAACTTTTACACGATTGAGAGTAACAAAATAAGGCCAATTAAAAGTTTTCACGGTTATAAGAGAACATATAAACAAAAAGTATTTGAGAAGGTAGACAGTTGAGTAAAGACAGTATCATATACGTTTCAAACAGCGCAAACTGTAAGCAGTTACTTTACGTGATCAAAAAAGAAATTACACATAGTCTTTTTTAATTTAGAGATACCAGTATTGAAAATGTCGATGTCGACGTCCCGCATTATACGTATGACTTGCTCTGATTAAGTATGAATTCCGTCTGTAGTTCGTTCCTACCGTAGAAGTATGCAAAAGATAAGGATTGCGCAGAAAAGCAGAAGGAACCCGCAGTCTGATTTTGTTCAGCAATTCTGGAAGCCCGGTTTAACCGTTAGCAATTCTAAATAAAAACGCCAAATCCGCAATTTTTCTACGTTCAGAAAGAGGAAGTATATGAAATCTTTTACAGCGTAGGAGATAAGTGGGAGAGTAAGTTTTAGACCGGAATTGAATATACCTCAGAAATTTTCTTTGTATGCCTTCCAATCGATTGATGTATATGTTGTAATTAGGATTCCAAACTTGAGAGGCATACTCGAGGTGACTGCGAACAAAAGTACAGTAGAGAATTTTAATGGTTTTTTATGCCCCTGAACTCAGACGAGACTCTCAAAATGAACCCCAGTGATTTTGATGCTTTGTTAATGATTTTATCTATGTGCTGATCAAATAATAATTTTGAATCAAATACAACTCCCAAGTCTTTGACTGTGTTAACTCTAGCTAGGGATCTGCCTAAAAGTTTTTAGTCAAATGTGATAGGTACGGGCTTCCTAGTGAAGGAGCACACGTAACACTTTGAGACGTTTAAATCGAGCTTATTAATGTTGCAGTAGTACTGGAACCTATCTAGATCCTCCTGCAATGACAGAGCATCTGATAAAGAGGATATCTGTGACATAATTTTCATGTCATCCGCGTATAGAAGTATTCTAGAGTGAAGGAAGCAAGCTTCAATATCGTTAACGAATAAATTGAACAAGAGCGGCCCTAATAAAGATCCCTGAGGAACTCCAGATGGGATACGCATTGATCTTGATGAGTACCCATTCAGCACAACAGTCTGACACCTGTCCTCCACATACGACTTAAACCAACGGAAGAGATTACCCCTGATACCCATTGATAGAAGTTTACGCATGAGAACGACGTGATCAATTCTGTCGAAACATTTGGCGTAGTCTGTATATATGACATCTATTTGAGACCGATTAGACATAGCCTCTGATAGGAAGTCACTACAAAGAACGAGGTTTGTAGTTGTTGAACGACCACCCAAAAATCCATTATGGATAAGGGAATCCTGCCAAACTCAGTACAAAGTATGGAAGATTACAAGATTCATGAATGTTATTCTTTTTTAATCTTAAGAGCGTTTATACCTTATGAGTGACAACGTCGCAATTTAGTGTCATATTTCGTGGTTTTCAATTTTTATCATTTAATCGGAGCTATAATTTAAAAATCTGTCTAATTAACTTTTTAGAATTATGTGAAAACTGTGTAAAAGGTAAGAAATCGTTGCGTTTACAGTTCTATTTATATGCAAATAATACATTGGAAACTTGCAGGGCGTTTTTTTCATTGTAAAATAACTGTAAGCATTACGGTTACTCACTTTTTAAACACCTTCACGTAATTCTAAAAAGTTAATTAAACAGATTTTTAAAATATAGCTCCGATTAAATTATAAAAATTGAAAACCACGAAATATGACACTAAATTGCGACGTTGCCACTCATAAGGTATAAACGCTCTTAATGGCAAAACCATTGTGTAAATTAGACGACAAAATACGCTATGAATGTATCTATCCATAAAATAGTTGACATTATCATGGATAGCACTCAGGAACAACAAGTTCAAGCTCAATACCAAATATAGTACATATATTTTAAGACGCATTGTATGTCATAACATGTTTATTATACTTATTATGCTTAGGGCCAAAAATTCAATCGCTAGTCGATTTTATGATGCCGCGTGCTGTCACAGTAACGTTCACGTAAAGTATTAGATACAGCACGAGACTTAACGGCTTAAAATTGACTTAAAATTGAGTAGCGTTTTAATATTTGGGCATTAGGTGTAAGAGCTTGATAAAACTAAAATCCAAAATTAAATACCTATAATTTCTGTAACAAGTTTAATTTTCTTCCAAATTTTGAGATCAACGTGAATAGTTTGACAAAATTGAAATACAAGGAAACTCTTTGACACACACACATGCGATGTGCGCCCTTTGACTAATGCCGACGGCACGTGTTAGATAGAGGTAATTTTAATTCCGGTAACCGGTATTAATACTGGTTGTATTCAATTTAAGAATTAAGGTAACCTTTAATAATACCTGTAAAAAATATAAATGTTGTAACCAAAAAATACCCCTATTGATGATACCGGTTTCGGTCCCTGCCTTCCAAAAGGTAGTTTCGTATGGAGAAGAATGGGCAAGAAACTCCACCGTTACTCTTTTAAAATGTGTAACAATATTTTGTATATATTAATTATATAATTATAAATGTGAAGATGCTAAACCTATAAAATGAAAATTATACCACAATAGGTAAAAATAATTTAAAATGTAGCAATGACAAATATATGTTAACTACATAAGTGATGGATACATGGTGCTCACATATTTAAACATATTGTAAAAGTATACGATTTTTTTTTTTTAAACAAGTTATAAGTCAGTATGTGAGTTAAAGTAATCACAGAATGTAAATCAATATCATAAAAATAATAAATTATACAATTAAAGTAGCAACCAGTTTGTTTTCGTCTAGACCTAATTCCCATTTTTTTTATACTGCGACTCTCTTTAGAACTTGTATTTTTTTTGCGACTCCCTATAAAAGAATCACCTGTGTGTAGCTCTAGAATCTTGAGTCGAGTAGTTAGGCTCATTAAAATAATCCAGCGAGACTAGCTAAATTATTATAGACAAAGATAACTCCAAAGAATATATAATCTTACTAACTTGTATTTACTTACACTAACATAAGACAGAGTCCATTGATTGGTTAATATACAAAAACTTAGAACTAGCGTTAGTAGGTACTTATAGCTACCCGGAAAATCTATCTAATTAGGTACCTACGCCCCACTGGCAGGTAGGCATATCCAAAGTGGGGTCCCCAGTTTGAGGCTATCCCACCTGTCTGCTATGGTGTTCAGGATGCTGTTGGGGCTGGCGCATACCCGGTGCATGATGGAGGCGCATCGCCTGCGCATTATTGCGTAAAAACCATCAATTGCCGTCTCCGCGAACATGCTGGAAGCACTACAGTAGCGCGTTAACCCCATCTGTGGATGGGGTTAACGCGCTACTAAACGCCCCTGAACCGCCCTGAACCCCTGCGCCTGCGCACCTGATGCCCTGAACGCATTATTATATTGGACGCGCAGAGCGCTGTATGCCCTCCGCGTATAGTTGACCCACAGACTGCACGTGTAAAACGACTGACAATACGCTCTAAATAGCGCAGCCTTTACGTCAGTCGAGCATGTCGCAAATCTGCGAGCCAACATATTGCACTGGACAGCCAACGATCTGCGCTCACGCTCAGTGTCCAGGTTGTCTTTAAGGTCTTCGGAAACCCAGTGGCCCAGATACTTGAAAGATGTGACTTGCTTTAAGGGACTTCCGCAAAGTTTCAACTGTGGTACAATTGGGTAGTTTTTAGTGCCTGCCTTAAATACTAGTACCTCACTTTTATTCACATTGTAGGTACCTGCGCCCATGGGCCTCCGCATTTAATATAAATGGCTCTAAAAGCTCTCTTTTGCAAAATAAAGATGGCTTCAATGTCAGCAGCCCGACCCCACAGTAAAATGCCATACGACATAATGCTGTGGAAGTAGAAAAAAAAAGGAGTAAGTTTTTCACAATTGTTTTAATAACCTACTCACTGAGACGTGTTATGTTGTTAGTATGTTTTTAGTAACCTTTAGATAAGCATTGAATATCTAAGTTTCAATTCGAGACTATCTAAGTTTCAACTTCTTACCTTCACTGCACTTATATAGGTAATATCGAGGTTATGTGACATTATTCTGAACCAAGCATAATGTTCTGCACCTAGCAGGGTTGTGACAAGCTGTAACAACTCTCCTATTTTAATACTTTGTAAGGTTTCTAAATGTGTTTTGGTGATTTACATGGGTTGTTGTTTTATTGTTTCAGAATGCCAAATAAATGTTCGAAAGACAGAAGACCTATGATGACATTGAATTATTTCTCAATCAAATCAAGCATCGTCAATATGAGTTGAAATGATACACACACGCACACACATATACACACTCAAATGCGCACACACACACTCAAACACACCCACTCACACCACACTATTTTAAGATAAGTATATCTTTAAGTTTTTTTTTCTCTTTTTTTTGTTATATTATAAGTATATATAGTTCAAGTAGTTAAGTGGGTTTAGTTTGAGATTTTACTTGAAATTTTTTGTTTAATTTCGATTTTCTTTTGTACAATACTTTTACCATCTCATAATTTGTCTTTGAAGAGCGGGTTCTCCTAGCACAGGTATATCTATTGCTTAAAAGGAGGTCCCCATGTAAGATTTACTGTAAAAGTTATACAAGTTTCTCGTAGACAGAGAATAACGCAAGTTTCTGCGATTGCAACCTTTTTTTATATATTACGGGCAACTCTGGCCTGTGTGCAACGATGTCAAATAGACTGGCGCTACATCGAAGAGTTGATAAAAAGTACTCAGTGGTTGAGATGTTTGTACTCCGCTAGGAGTAATAGTGTTCTGTGTGTTTGTATCACGCTGCCACGATGACTGTCCAGATCTAGGATAAGAAAACCAACCCTATCTAACTGCTCAGAGGGTGAGATAGGGGGATGTGACATCCCCGAAATAGTTCATCAATCTGTTGTGTTCCTTCAATATACGGCTGGACTTGACAACCAACGTGCACGACGAGTACATCTCACATCTTCGCTTTGCCGATGACATCATCAAAATAGCAGAGTCGTTGCGACAGTTAGACTATAAATAAATGCTGCACTGTCTATGAATGTAATCAAGCCTCTGGGCTGGTTGGCCTCAGCATGAATTTAAACAAGATTTATGTCACATACTACTTACACGTCTTGCTGAGTGCAATCCTCATCGAAGGTTCCCTACTCGGAACTGTGAAGAAGAATGCCTGTCTGGGGTTCATGCTCACTACATCGAGAAAGAACCTGGCAGAAAGATCCAGTTGGGTTGGGCAGCGTGGAACACTTCGTCAGGTCTTCTCTTCGCCCATACGACAATGTTTGAAGAGTAAAGTCTTCAACAAGTGCGTCCTGCCTGCTGTTTAATGCTCATATAACTTGCGTTTTATTTTTATTTTTGCGTAAATAAATACGTCAAAATATATTGTACTCGTATTTACACGTTTACAGTGTTTAGTTCACTAGTACATCTGCACTGTGCGTCATTTGTGCGTCATCGGTCTCAATGTTTATATATGTCATATTTAAACATTGGCGCTGATGACGCCGACAATGCTTGTGCAGTCCTTAATTTTCGCTATCATCGATTATGGTGATGTGTGCTACCATGACCTGATGATGCTACATTTATTTGTGCTTATATTTATATATTATATTATATTTATAGTCTTAATATATTTATGCGTATCTTTGTATTAAAAAACACTTATTTCGACATTTTCATTATAACTTGCACTTACCACTGTTTCACAAGTCAACCTTTGGGTGATGCAGGTTGACTGGTAGTTGAGTTGTTTTGTGTATGTGTGGATAGCTACGCACACATACACAATGCTGCCGTCTTTTACCTAAACTTGAGCGTTAACCTGCGCCTCTGTACATTTGTGTGCTTAAAGTATAAATAAACAAATAAGTCGGCGGTGGCGGCGCGGTGGCTAAAATTTCCGGCGGCGCGGTGTGCGGCACGCCGATTTGCGAACATCTCTACTCGGTACTAGGAGAGTTGTGGCATAACGACTCATTTCAGTTTATGCCGTTTTTCATAAGAACTAAATAATTTGCACTTACTATTTTGTCTATCAAAATCCTATAGAGTATAGTTCTAGCTATTTGTATCTAAACGTGCATTGGGGTAACACTGTTTTCGGCTGAGATATGTCCATTGGGGTGAACATTGGCACAACCGTCCTCGTCTCCCCTACAGCAAATACGGCCGTTTGTCACAAGGTACGTATTACGTATACCTACCTTGAAGGTAGTGAAGCTGGCGACTTTCTGAACGTCAGGCGGGAAGCGGGTCACCTCCAGGCTCCACGGCACGAAGCTACCCAGCGTCTGCAGGTACTCGCCCGAGAGACGCCACACGCGGGCGCTGTAGTCTGCACTTCCACTGCACATACATTGCATTAACATTATTATTGATTGTTAGACAGTTTACTTTATGTACAGGCAACAATTACTAATCCGTTGATTGTAATAGCTCAAACAATTATTCAACGCAGTAGGGTGCGTACCCTAACGGCAACCGCGTGTCGCTATGAACAGTACCTACTACTGTGTTACGAACCTACGAACAAATGTTGCGACAGCTACCTCTGCAACTTGATAGTCACAATCAAGCGCGCGGGTCTTGGTAGTCTATAGTTAAGCCTTTATAGACGACCGATTTGTTTTCTGACTGACAAAGCTGGCCGAAACTTTTAGGGCAACCAGTCTCAGAACATGTTACCTCGTAACATCGATATCAGGATGTTGTCGATCGACTGAGGACCTCAGGCGTGTGCTGTGTCTTGATGTCTTCCTTTTTGGAAAAGGCCTAGAGTTACTTATATTTTTAACTCTTGTTATTTTTCACTATTCTAAAAGCGCCGCTTCCCCTGCAACCCGCGGCACACCACGCACCACGAATGCGTGACTGGCAAACAAATGAACCACGCAGCTAATGTGTTATCTCCATGCACATCATTCTAAATCATCTTCCTCGTAGAGCTTACGTGAAAACCAGTTTGAGTTCGTCGATGTAGGTTATAGTTGTAATACAGCGCAAATGTGCGCGGTAACTGTTGAGTAGCAACGGTAGCGGCTGGTCGCGCGTGCAGCGCTTGGCGCGGCCCTCGATACGGTCGCGCCACAGGAACGGGAACATCAGGCGCAGCCGCGGCATGTTTATATGAACCTTGAACATATATATTGTTCATCATTACGTTAGTAAGTCATCACCATAAAAATGTACCAGTGAAATTGGAACTGAAATTGTCTCATGTGTTGACCATATGAGATCAGTTCCAATTTTAAGTTAAGGTATTGTATGCTATACAAACCGTTGTATTTATGAGATAGTTGCTCAGGAGCCACACTTTGATGTATCCCGTAGTAGTGCCAGTGAAGAGGAACTCATTGTTGTCGTCGGTGTCAAAGGCTGACACGTAGTCGCCTGGCGTGTGGACGGCCTGGAAGGAGCCCTGGTAGCCTCCCGCCGAGTGGTCCGACCAGCACTGCACTTGGCCGTTCTCGAGCGCGAGTAGAAGGGAAGCTAGAAAGTTGAAAAATCTTAGTTGTTAACAACAAACATAATTAAAACTACTATTTAATGTTACTGTTATTACAACATAAATAATTAATTCAAGATAATAATTAAATGTTAAATGTTAAAAGGATGAAGAAAAAAAGTTGTCTTAGTTATTTGTACGATTAATGTCATACTAACGAGACAACATTTCTTGAAGCGTAAAATGAAAATATTGGTAAGATATTATTCTTAGATCACTCATCATTTTAATTATTTTGTTCAAACTCAAAGCATTTGATTAAAATAAACCAATTATAGGCAGTTTTGAATTGTCAAGGGGTCGGTCAGTCAGAAAGATGAAGCTAGTTACCCATTCCAAAGCGTAGTACGTACCTATGGAGAAGAACCGGCAAGAAACTCCATGGACACTCTTTTAAATCAAAAATATTTTTACAAAATAGTGGTTACATAATTCATGTGAAATTATACATGTGAGAACTAGGTATGTAGAAAGACGTGCACGTTAAAAGCGTCCGTAATAAAAAGATAAAAACAATTCAGGAATCAAAATAAGCCGTGGCAGCTAAAAAATGACCAGTATGGCGCCCGTTCACGAACATGAAGTATGCATCAGCACCATTCAGCTCAAGCATTTTGAAGGGAACTCATTGAACCAATACACACGCCACCACCAGCGACACATTTGACTGAGCATGACATACTCTCAGCCGCCAGGGCACATTCAAGTCAATGAAAGACGAACCCAGTAAGCTTTATAGTAGGTACATAGTGCTCACACGTGTGCTAAGAGATTGAATTTATACAATGCAAATATAGATTGTACAACCTTCAACAGCTCCAACACTATTTTCGAATGTTAATTAATTAGTTTATGCGCCCTTGTAGAGCAGGACCAGCCCTGAGCCAAGCATTTTTGTCAGGGATGTAATCCCCCAACTTAGAATATGCTTGGCTGTCTATTGTGCGTTTTATACCAAATTTAAATTTCGTTTCATTTAGTTGGAGTATGTGGGGAGGTATTTTATGGTTCATAACATTTTAAACAGTACCCCATGAAGGATGAGTCTACTTTAGCAAGTCTGAAACCTGGTTGAACTAATTGGTCACCATTTCTAGTCCTATAGTTGTGTCTTTCACCTCTTTTACTGAAATGATTTAATTTTTTTCGTACGTACATGATGTTTTCATAAATATATTGACAAGGTACCGTCATGATGTTAGCGTCTTTAAACAGCTCCCTTAGAGAATCGCGCCTGCGGAGACTGTATATTGCTCTGGTGGCTCTTTTCTGCAGAATAAAAATAGACTCAATATCGGCAACCCGTCCCTATAATAAAATACCGTAAGACATGATACTATGAAAATAGCTGAAATAGACTAGCCTCGCGGTATCTACATTACTTAGCCGTCCTGCAAGAGATGTTAAATGAGGACCCCATTGCAGCCTTGAGTCTAGCGTTATCCCCAGGAAAACAGTTTCATCGACAAATTCTAGTTTCTTTTTATTCAATACTATGTCACAATCACTACTTTCAACATTCGGTAATGCAAATCTTATGCATTTAAATTTTTTCCCATTTAATACTAAATTATTAGCAGTGAACCAATTGTGTACTTGCAGTAGGGTATTATTTACGTCAGCAAGATTTGATGCACGTCTTTTATCTTAAAGATTAAAGAAGTATCGTCAGCAAATAACACCGTTTGTGGTTAGTTTTTTAATAAATGGGGTAGATCATTAATATATACTAAAAAGAGGAAAGGACCTAATATCGAGCCTTGTGGAACACCCATTTTTACTTTTAAATCAAGTGAATTGACACCATTTATTTGGACGTTTTGCTGTCTATCATTTAAATAAGATTTTACTAAACTGAGCGCGAGTTTACCTAGTCCGTAATGGTCAAGTTTTAAGAGCAAGGTTTCGTGATCAACGCATTCAGTTGCCTTGGAGAGGTCACAAAAGATCCCTATGACATCTTGGGCCTCCTCCCACGCTGTAAATATGTGTTTTAATAAAGTGACACCGGCGTCAGTCATACAAAGTCCTTTGGTGAAACCATATTGCTGACCGTGTAAGATTTTGTTGGTGTTAAAATAATTAAGCATTTGATTGAGCATTACCTTTTTGAACACCTTGCTGAATACCGGCAACACGGATATATAATTGTTGGTGTCTTTGCTGTCCCCAGATTTAAAAAGTGGTATAACCTTACTGTATTTCATTAAATCCGGGAAGACTCCTTACTCTACACACGAATTAAATATTAAAGCTAAGTATGGTGCTTTAGCCTCGATTATTGATGTACAAACTTTGATAGACATTCCCCATATATCTTCGGTCAATTTGATTTTTATTTGCCGAAAAGCTTTTATAACTATCATAAGGCTTATGTTTAAATTTAAATTCAACCGGGCAGCCTAAAACACAGCCTAAAACGTTCGCTTCATAAATCAATTGAGACATCGGGTGAGGAATTTAAAGCGCCCGTCGTTTTAGATGGTATATTAGTAAAGAAATTTACAAATTCTTGAGCGACTTCTAAGTTAGAGCTTATGGCACCACGTGAAGTCTCCAATGCATACTCGTAATTAGTGCTTCGTATTTTCTTCATATTAGTTTCGTTATTTATAACTTTCCGAACTGTTTTTATTTTATTTTCTGCTGATTTAATCTTGTTGCTAATATACTGGGTTTTAGCTATCTTGCAGGTATTCCTAAAAAGTCTGGAATATGTAGCAACATACTTGTTGACTTAAGTACTTTTAATTATGTTCATAGCTTAATTGAAGAGCCAGCTAAAGTATAATTTTTTAATAGTACCCATTCAACACGTAGTTTTTTTGTTTATTTGGAATTAAATGTCAGATTTTGGATATATCGGCCATAAATATGGGAGGTACAATTTGTTGCATTTCAGCCCCCCTATCAGCTCCTGATGAATATAGATACGTCGAATTACAAGTAACCCTGTATATCTCCATACTACTAAAAACGTAGCACAACTGAACAGTGCTTCATCACGCCCCTATCTCGCCAATTCTTGACGAAGCCTTTCAAAGCACCCTCATCTTCTCCTTGGTCTGCCGTAACCATTTCAATAACTGTGTCAGAGATATATTGGTCGACAGCTTGCATTTTAAAAACCAGGAGAACAGAGGGAGCCTGGAAGAGAATAACTTAAAGAAAACGAAATACCTACTTCAGATAAAAGTAAGAAAGAAATATATTTTTCGGACACGCACAGGAAATACAAAGAGTAAAAAAGGAACCTAATGCTACTGACCGACTTGCATGTGCTGTGGCCGCGTGTGCAGGAAGATGCAAGCGTGCACGGAGAGGTGGCGCATGTTCTGTGCGCGTACAGGCATGCACACAGCGGACACGCGTCGTGCCGTTGCCTTCTTGATGGCCGTTGACGGGTCTACGTTATCGCGAGCAGTGCCTTTACTGTGCAAGACAAGATCTCAATGTTATCTAGGGCTATAAGTACAGCCAAGTCTATTATATTTTCGACAGTTTTAAATTCCTTCCTTAATCAGGTCAGGACTAATAATACCTAGCGGCGATAAGTCCCCTCTTTGAGGAGTGGCTAGAGAGGCGCCATGGCGTCCTTACATTCCGCCTGACGCAGGTCCTCACTGAGCACGGGTGTTTCGGGAGGTTCCTGTTTAGGATAAGGCGGGAGGAAACGACCGGGTGTCACCATTATGGATCGCCCGGAGGACACGACGGAGCATACGGTGGAGGTCTGCCCGGTTTGGGCGGAGCACCGCCGTGTCCTCGTGAAGGCGATTGGCGGTGGCGATCACTCGCGTCCGGCCCTGGTCCAGGCTATGGTATGGATCGAGAGGGCTTGGGAAGCCGTCACCTCCTTCTGCGAAGCAGTACTGCTCGCGAAGGAGGAGGTGGAACGCATGAGGGAAAGGCAAAATTCGCGCCCTCACGCCCCTAGCCGCCGCAGGAGACGCCCCTGGGCGTCGGGAATCGCAAGCCGATTCCCGGCCACCGTAGGCGCGGGCTTGCGGACGGTGAGCAATGGGCAGCTCGCCGCCCGATAAGGACCAGGCCCGGGTCGACGGCGCGTTGTGTTCTACGCGCGCCTCAAAAAGATGTCAGCGTCAATGACGGGGTCCACTAGGACCGATGCCTGCCAGGGTTGCGGGAAACTCCAAAAGGGCTACCTGGCCCTTGGCACAGGCAACTAAAGGAACACGGGTGGGTTTTAGTCAGTACATAAGAGTCTCCGCCCAGAGCGGGAGAAGTTATTTGATGATTACCCACACTAAAAAAAAACAAATGTCTTCTTCTTATTTTTTGTGTTTATGTTCTTTTTTGCGTCATGTTTACCGCAAATAAACGAATTTTCTTTCTTTTCTTTCTTTCTAAATAAAATTTGACTAATAGTTAAGAAGTAGGAAATAAAAATATTTTCTGTACCTTAATGGTTTTTTTTATTTTTGTTATTAAAGATATGTTTGCTCTTGACTTTAGTCTAGGTTAGTGGTGACAGAGACAGAGTCGACGATGTAGTGAGCTTACCCAGAAGAAGCCTGTTCACTCTCACTTTGAAATTCATCTTTTATAAATCTATTACAACTGATGAAGAATGGCAGTTGTGATGTGAATTTGCGGACGATTTAAAGTCGAGTCAAGATCGGCAATTTCCCAAAAAATATTTCGCTGACCTACAAATCATTGATTTACTACGCACCCGGGCTTGCGGATGGGTACGGCGAGTCGTCTTTTTCCTTTTTGTTCCGATTTGTCGGCAACTGTCGTCGGCTTGAGAACCTCTCGCCTGTTGAAGTGCATCTTGACGCGCAGTGTTGGCTCCGTGCACGAGAACCGTCTGGATGTAGCTTATATTAGGTATTAGGACATGCAATCATAAAACTTTAGCACAAGCTTTCGCATAAGAATCTTGACCGCATGTGTCTATTCGCGGAAATGGTAAAATGAGTTAGCGTAGGTGTTACTGACTTTCTGTACCTATGTGTTGAACTGCTCACCTGTAAGGCTGACCGGTCTCCAGCTTCCACAGCACAAGTTCTGAGTTGTAGCTGGCAGTGGCCAGCGTGAGGGGGGGACGTACGGCGGCTGCCAGCACGTCCTCCGTGTGACGAGTCTCCCAGCTCTTTCCAGTCATCGCCATTCCGGTATCCTCAAACTCCACCACGTGGCGGTTCCAACCTACCGCTAGAATTCTAAACCATTGTGGTTGAGTTTCAGGAATAAAAAATAATTAAATTAAAATAAACAGTACATAAAAAAATAAGTAGATTGATAACGTAATGATTGGCAACTAAAAAACATGCAATTTCAAGTTTTAAAGTCGAATAATAAATTGATCAACTATATAGTGTTTTGTGAAGCTCTTACACTTCGACCTTCGAGTGTTTGTCGAGAAGCAATACTCATCAGCTCACCTGCCTTCCACCCAGAAGCAGCCGGTGACTTCGCACATGTGCTCGATGGTCATCTGTCTTAAGCAAACGCCTGTGTTGAAGTTCCACACCTAGCCAACAGATAATGTGACGCCAACATTATACACTCGAGAGCAATGAATCCGGGTCACTTAAAGAATCCTAAAAATCTCGGAAACTGAAAATGCTAGGTTAATGCAATAAATTGTATTTAATAGACAATGTAATACTCCTTAAATGAAGGTATTAAAACTTCTTAGTTATTGTAAAGTTATATCATAAAAAAATCAAATTTGAAAAAGGGCCACTTTCGAAGATGGAACTACGAAATTACAGCATTTGGTTTTGCTTTTGTTTGTAATCTGTCATTTATGTGGGTACATAAACCATGTTGATAGTGCTCTATATTCATTATTCAAGCTGAAATTATGTCGCTTACGCCTGAAGAATGCACCAGAATACTTACAATGCTGGAAACCGGCCGGAGTCAGCGCGATACAGCCAGGACTGTCGGTGTGTCGCTGTCAACAGTACAAAGAGTTCTCCGACGTTACGAAGAAACTGGTTCTAACCTACGCAGACCAGGAACGGGCAGAACCAGGTGTACCACAGCACGAGAAGACCGATACTTGGTGAACACCATGCTTCGAAATCGCTTTCTCACAGGAACTGAACTCACCAATCAGTTTCGACGCCTCGGAGGAAGTAACCCAAGTGCATGGACAGTAAGACGTCGGCTTGCTGAATCTAACTTAAAACCCCTTAGACCTGCAAACGGCCCTAAACTGGAGCGTGGGCATCGTATTTCAAGACTAAGATATGCCCAGAGCCACGTAAATTGGAGTATTGAAGATTGGTCAAAAGTTATGTTCTCCGACGAATCAAAATTTATGCTCTACAAGCACGATGGAAGACACAGAGTGTATCGAAGACCAGGGGAAAGATTCAAGCAAGCATGCATTGAAGAAAAAGTAGCCTACGGTGGTGGGTCTGTACTTGTGTGGGCCGGAATTTCTTCTGAAAGTCGCACAGAGCTGGTGATCATAGAAAACGGCTCTTTAACTAGCGTAAGATATGTGGAAGAAATCCTCAATGATCACGTTGGTCCATTTATGGTCAATTTAGGTGAGGATGCTATATTTATGCATGACAATGCCCGACCTCATACAGGTAGGATTGTGAATGACTACCTTCAAGAGATGAACATTACTCGTATGGAGTGGCCAGCGCGCAGCCCGGATATCAACCCGATCGAGCATGCTTGGGACGAGCTAGGCAGATGCGTAAAACAACGAAACCCTCCCCCAATCACGCTTCGTGAGCTCAAAATTGCTCTCACAGAGGAATGGGAGAATATTCCCCAAAATCGTATAAGGAACTTGGTGTACAGCATGCCAAACCGCGTAAACGCAGTAATGGAAGCACGAGGAGGCAATACGAAGTATTAAAATTCAAGAAAATCGTAATAAAGTTCAAAAATTTCATGTTTCCTATTTTTGTTTTAAGGAGAGATCAGCAGTTTTTTTCTTTATGTAATTTTGTGTTAATAAAATGTATTTTTTTTTACTTTCATTTAAGGAGTATTACATTGTCTATTAAATACAATTTATTGCATTAACCTATCATTTTTAGTTTCCGAGATTTTTAACATTCTTTAAGTGACCCGGATTCATTGCTCTCGAGTGTATTTATTTTTACATTATAGCTGTCTTACATCTATCATTATTTTATTTATTTATCCGTCTTACATCTATCATTATTCATTAGGCAGGTACAGGGTTTTATGATATTTTGTTGTTACTCTGCGACTGCGGACTAGATTATATTTAGCTCCATCAAAATGTTATGTTTATTACGCAATTAATCGAATAATAAGTTATGGAATTATGAATGCTACTGATGCATTATCAAATTCAAACCACAACTGCCATTCTTTGTTACAGTCGAATGAACTGGCTATAACGCGGCGAATCATCGACGTAGTTTGTTAAACTGCTCCATGAAAGTGGAAGAAATTAATTATGTAAAAGAAGTTATAAACCCCTTAATGAGGTATGCAAGTGAGTAGGTAACTGTGGTGCTTTTCTAGCACGATAAGCAGACGCATTTAATAATAACGTAAAC
This sequence comes from Brachylomia viminalis, assembly GCA_937001585.2. NCBI lineage: Eukaryota > Metazoa > Arthropoda > Insecta > Lepidoptera > Noctuidae > Brachylomia > Brachylomia viminalis. The sequence continues at coordinate 994,080 of OW443302.2, read as the reverse complement.
TATGGAATAATTGCTGTCAAACCTTAAGCTCGCCACTCCTGGCACCGGTGAGCAGCAGTAGGTAGCCGGGGTCAAAGCACGCGGCGGTGATCTCCACCGGGATCACCTCACCGTGCAGCACGCGCACATGTGCCTCCCGGATCAAAACATTGCGTTTACCTGCACAGGCACACTCATTTGTGTTTAGGACTACGATTTCCGCAGAACGGACAGCATTCCGTTCCCTTCTGCAGAACCAAAATAAAAATCTATAACCATCCAATAGGTATGGCACTTAATGATAAGATGAAGTGCCAAACTTCAAAGACTTGCCAGTAACTGGATCCCAGTTGATGATAAAGCTATCCATGCCGCAAGTAACGACCACCTTGAACAGTGGATTGAAGAGGACCTTGCAAACAGTTCGTGAGTGTGTGAAGCCGTCAGTGTGGAGCGGGTTCAGCTGTTCGTCCAGCACCACGATGGCTATCTTGACGCTTGCGAGGATGAACTGGCGCGTGGCTTGGTTGTACACGGCAGAAATGAGCGATCGCTCGCTTCGCTCACCAAGTTCTGCCGGGATGTCGATATAGGACTACCGAAGATCATGAAACAGATTAAGGTGGAGTTATACTTGAAAACGTCAAAGGTCGGAAAAATGTCTGCAATAAAATTGTTTTATCTAATAGGCACGATGAACTTGTAGTACAATGTTCGTCGAATCGTTGAGCTCCTTGAGTCTAAGTTGAGCTGCACGATTACTGACAATTGCGTGCACTGACTGGACAGGTCCACTCAATCTGTGTGGTTCTTTCCTCAAAAGACCATTGCAGACACCGATCTACATAGCTTTCACATGACCTGACCAAGATTTTGTCTGGACTTTAAAAGAGACTGTGACCTCTGAGTTTGTTTCGGCCTTTCTTCTCAGAGTAGTCAGATAGGAAACGCCGACCCCATCTAGTTTAAAAAAAATATGATTGACGTGTATAAGTGTTTGTTCAAACCTACTTACAGAAATAAAATCATTTATCATTTACAAAGAGAAGTATTCGTATTTAACCTGTTGTACACCATGATCGTTTGGATAGACACAGCAAGTATCGCCTCGCTGGCTGCTAGGTTCATTGCCTAACAGCCATTTAGCCATCTAAATGGCTGTTAGGCAATATTCATACGAATGTTGATTGATTGATTGACGTCAAAATGATAATTGTAAGTAATGTGAAAGTCCCTCTTACCTGAATGCACACTTGACTTTGCACATCCCACACTTTGATAGTTCTATCTCTAGAGATCGAATAGATGGTCTGTCCGTTATTCTGTAGCACGATGCAGGTGATACCGGCGTGGTGCCCGATGAAGGTCACATTGGCCTTGGTTGGCACAAACGAGTTCCACACTCGGACCACACAGTCGGGTCCCCCCGTCACCAGTATGTGCGACTCCTCATTGAACTCAAAGCATTGAATACCCTGAAAAATGTGTTGATAAGTAACAGCATAATCAGCCTATGGGGGGAACATTATAATGTTCCCACCGTTGAAAATGGGCTGTAATCTATCCCAATCCAAGCAACAACCAACAACCTAGCGGTAAAAACATCTCTGACGTAAGAATTTAATGTTGGAAGAATGAAAAGGGGCAATAGTGAAGACAACCGTATGCACAAAACCTCACTTTTTCAACTCGGAACATATTACGTGAATGTGTCTCGGAGCCGCGTATGTCGCACATGAGCAGAGAGTCGGCACAGGTGGCACAGGAGACCACGCAGTGCAGCGACTCGTAGTATGACACCTGCCGCACCCACTCCCTGTGGATGCGAGGCAGCTCTACCAAGTGCACCTCTGGAAGCATGTGTGGCTGGAAACAGAATAAGTGTTTGAGTAGTTAATAATACATCATAGCAGTAATGATTATGTAAATATCCGTTTCAAGACCTGCGCTCTAACAGAAAGGCGTTTAAGGCGTTAAAAAAAAAGTGTGCGGTCGGGGGACCCCTGTCAGGAACGAAGTTCCTTACCTTACGCGATACTCGCACCCACACACACACTCGTCTATAATAGAAAGAAAGAGAGAGAGAGAGAGAGAAAGTCGCATAGAGGGGCATAACGCTCTTTCCTTACGAGAAGATTAATTCTACCAGTCAAGCCCTACCGCAAGCCGCGTTAAGGACCTTCGTTCCAAAAATGCTTCACCGTGATGGAGAGATGGATAAATGGTTTCAATTAAAGGACATCGTCGAAAATGGCCCCAGGACCAACAAACATCTGACGTACTATCGAGGAAGTTCATATCTAAGCAGTTTTAGAACAAAATCCCGTGAACACGATGACCGCATCTGTTTTACGTTAGTTACTGTTAGCGCCCGAGCGCTACAGGGAAAAATAGTCCTAAAGGTGCATAGATATGAACTTCCTCGATAGTACCTACATAATAATTATAATTATATTTTATTATACTAATTGCGAATATCTGTATATAACGGACATTCAGTGTTCCCTACTGAACAAAAAACGCTTTTTACAAAAAAAAAAACACCGACTTCAAAAAATTTATATTCCAAAACAAATTAATATGCACTAAAAAGTAAAAAAATAATTGCGTATTTTTCTGCAACTTAATAAATCAACTAACTTTATTAACTCAACACATAGGTAAGTAGGTAGGTACCTATGAATAACAAACAATTTATCAAAATATTTTCAGAGTTCTCCTAAGTAAAATGAAAGAAAAATATGAGACTACTTAATAAAAATCAATCAAATTATTACGATAACATTATAATGTAAGTAGGTACAATTATTGTTATTTTTGGAGTCGGTGTCAGCCAGCTAAGATAGGTTTGTTATTTATTATCACTACAAAACATTACAGTTTTACACCAGTTGTAAGTACACACATCAAAAGTGTCTAGGGATCAACATATATTTTTGCAATAACTTTTCTCCTGATTGATATTAATTAAAATTTTCTTTAAGGATTCATAAAATAAAGTGTTTTCGTTTGTCACAGTAACGATAAACCAAGTCACCTTTGCATTAATAAAGAAATTTGCCATTTTCCTAATAAAGGGATTTTTGACATTTGAACCACTAACACAAAAGTTCGAAAAAAAGACTGAAATAACAGTTTTCTTTAAAATTTTATTGGGTAACTTAAACAATTAATAATCCGTGTTTCTACCGCGAACACTAACAACACAAGAACATCGGTTTGGCATACTCAAAATGAGTTCATCCAAATCACGCTGTGGAATGGCCGCCCATGTTCGTTGCAACAACAAAAAAAGGTCTTCTTGCGACTGGATACCCTCCATATTCGGCAGAGCTCTTCTCTGTAGCATATCCCATGCATGCTCAATCGGGTTCAAGTCTGGCGACTGAGCAGGCCAGGGCAGGACATTGATGTTAGCTGCGGCGAGAGTCTGTCTTACAACTCTTGCGGTGTGCGGTCGTGCATTATCATGCATTAACTGAAATAAGGGACCGATTTGCACTTGTAGAGGAACGATGACGTCTGATACAATCGTCTCAGCATAAATTTGAGCGTTGAGGTTGCCTCTGATCCAAATCAACTCAGTTCTTCCGCCGATCCAAATACCCGCCCATACCATGATGGTTCCACCACTATAAGGATGGACTTCCTGGCAGGATTTTAATCGCTGTTGGCGTCCAGGGGTTCTCCAGTGTCGTATACGTCTTGTATCCGGTCTCATACCAAAACGAGACTCATCAGAAAAGCACACGAAACGCCATTGTTCTTCTGCCCAATTTCTGTGTTCAAGAGCCCATTGATATCGAATCCTACGATTGTGCATTGCTATAGGTGGTACCCGTAGCGGTCTTCGGGAATGAAGGTTCACTTCATGCAAGCGGTTTCTGACTGTTTGGTCGCTAATTAAGTTCCCTGAAGAGTGATGAAGCCTCACGGCTAACATCATGGCGGTTATTGTTGGAGCTCTTCGAGTTAAGATTTGAATGTATCGGTCTTGTCTCCGTGTGGTGCAGCGATACCGTCCTCCATGGCGCTCAGCCACGGTACCAGTGCTTCGGTAACGTGTCCAAAGTCGACTGATAACACTCTGACTTGTATTCAGAGCTAAAGCCACAGTACGTTGCCGGGAACCAGCTTCTATCATTCCCACGGCTCTGAGCATTTCTTCCCTGCTTAAATGACGTCGCCGCTCCATAATAACGTTGGTTTTAATCAGTAGTAGGGAAACAGTAGCACTAATAATGTCTTCAATGCGTTGTATGTTTTTATAGGGAAAATATTGACAGCTGATTTTCATCTTTTACTCGAATTTGATTCACAGTTCCTGATTCAAATTATGAAATGCACCAAAAAGGATCCATATAAATTTATAAAATCATAAATTTATTACAAAGCCACATCTTAATCTCAAGAAATCCGCATAAAAATGCTTGATCCCTAGACACTTTTGATGTGTGTAGGTACTTAAACGTGAGATTTCTTTTTAAAATTGTAATAGTCACGCACACTCGTATGAGTGTGCACACCACTCCGCCCGTGCTCTTGATACGCAGCGCGGGGGCGCGGGCGGGTATGCGCGGGGGCAATGGAGGGTGGTGGGCGCCGGTGGATCGAAAATCGGCTGTAGAAGACATAGGATCTCGATTTCTTAAATGTATTTTTTTTTGCTGGAAATGACTTCTGCTGATCATTACTGTTCTATAAAATGTCATATGAAGTAATTGTGTGCACAAATGGAAGAGTTATAATTTTTATAAGAAAAAAATGTATGGAGCTGACATGAAAAATGAGGATATCTCTGGAATCGCTAGGTTGGCCGTTATATCCTTGCACACTGTTATAGTACTATTTATTTGTGAATTTTTGACATACTTAATATTGCGGCATCACTTGGGATTTTTTTTTTAAAATCGTCAAAATTAAAAGATTAAAAATGTTTATGGTATCTACATTTTAATGCTTAAATATGGCTATACCAAGTGTAACTTACAATATTTTTATGCTTAGACCAAAACATTCTAAGAAATCACAAAGTCGTATTACCTACTTTGTGATTTTCATTTGAAATGACATGGTAATTATGAATTACGTAATACGTAATCTTGTCTAATGCCTCAAGTCCACATTAGCTAATGATTAATAAAACTTAATACCTATATACTGTTATAAATATTTAAATTATGCCTGTAATAATTTATGTTTGTTGACTAATTACAAACTCGCAATCCAGTATACCTACTGACTGGATGCTTGTTTTGTTAAATCTATTTATTATGTTGCCGTGCCCTAACCGGGTTTCGTGTTGGAACTTACTTACATGTAACAACTGAATGTACACATGAATGCAATAAAGAATTTGAGTTTTTGAGTTTAATTACAATCATTTGTAGGAATTTAGTTGATCAAAAGTAGTTGTATTAAGTTCATGTGATTGGCCGAGACTTTGACAGTTATCGACCAATCATAAGTAAGTAAAAATGGCGGGGATTAAAAAAATGCTCGGCGGGCATTTGAGTGACATGCCCGCCATGCCGAGGCATTCGGGTTTCGACATCGGTGCTAGTCACTCGCATTTCTAAGAAACTGTGTACTGTTATTTATAATTTATAACTAAGTAATAAGTAATAAAGCTGATCTGCAAAATAAAGTGTTTTTTATATTTGAAAATCCCTGCTTTTGAGTGTTGAACCAGTACGATTCACATCTCAGAAGTGGGATTAGTAACCTAGTGCCCACAAAAGGATCGGAGATACGCTTTTAATAATTGGGCGTACGTAGAAAACGTAAGTGTACTTTGTTTATTTTTATTGTGCTACCTACACTCATTAATCATATTAATGCAATTTGCAATACCAAAGCAAAGAAAGTAGGTTACAAGTTTATTCTTGTAACGTATTTTTTTTCTCTTTTATGTCTTTTCCTTCACGATTGCTTGCCTCTCTTTATCAGACTACTAAATGAGTCAATAGTCTTATTTAACTTCTGGAAATGAACTGTATTTACCGTAACGGAGAAATTCTGGAGGTTTATATGGTTAGTCATGCATGTTAATCTTGCCGGGGTACTCCCTGGGGATGGACATGTTTGACGATCTATAATAAAGTATGTGACTGGCTTTAAAATCTTGTTTACAAGTTTAATATAGCACGGTTTATTAAATCTGGTGTTTCTTTTTTTATATATATGTTGAGGCTGCGAGAACATGGATGAACGTAGGTCTAGTTCTCGAAGAGAATGTGATGGACCTAGACAGACCCCTCGTGAGACGATGACGCCGCCACTAAGATGTCGTGATGCAACTCGAAGCCGAAGCCGGGGCCGAGGGCATACGCGTTCACCTGAAGAAAACAGTGGCACTCGAAACCGTCTGTCGCGGTCCAGGCGGGCGAAACGAAGACGATCGCGACTGACGATTAGTCGGTCTCCTTCCCGGCCAAGTCGTCGTGCTGGGCGCTCCAGGACACGGTCGCGCACGCCAGGGCGGCACGAGACGCGCCACGCGGTATCCAGGCATTCACCTAGGAGCAGAGCTTCTCGCCTTCGTACACCGTCCCATGAAGAAACGCATCGTGAGTGTGAGTCAAATAATAATCAGTTTATCAAGAGCTTTATTAACGCGCTTAAAGGTATGAAAAATACGAAAGATCGCGATAGGTTTCCAGTTTTAAATAATGTAATTCCTGATTTTGACCCTCTATGTAAGGAACAAACTGTTGATACGTGGCTTCATAAAGTTGACGAATGTGCATAGATCTATAGTTGGAACGATAAACAAGTAGCCCATTATGCCCTACCGAAATTAACAGGGGTAGCTAAAACCTGGTATCAGGGTCTACCCTCGCTATTATTTTCTTGGCCAGAGTGGAAGTTAAAGCTGAAGGAATCTTTTCCAACTAGGGATAATTATGCAGATTTACTAACGGAAATGCTTAATAAAAAGGTACGCTATGGGGAGTCATTGGAAATACACACATCAAAAGTGTCTAGGGATCAAGCATTTTTATGCGGATTTCTTGAGATTAAGATGTGGCTTTGTAATAAATTTATGATTTTATAAATTTATATGGATCCTTTTTGGTGCATTTCATAATTTGAATCAGGAACTGTGAATCAAATTCGAGTAAAAGATGAAAATCAGCTGTCAATATTTTCCCTATAAAAACATACAACGCATTGAAGACATTATTAGTGCTACTGTTTCCCTACTACTGATTAAAACCAACGTTATTATGGAGCGGCGACGTCATTTAAGCAGGGAAGAAATGCTCAGAGCCGTGGGAATGATAGAAGCTGGTTCCCGGCAACGTACTGTGGCTTTAGCTCTGAATACAAGTCAGAGTGTTATCAGTCGACTTTGGACACGTTACCGAAGCACTGGTACCGTGGCTGAGCGCCATGGAGGACGGTATCGCTGCACCACACGGAGACAAGACCGATACATTCAAATCTTAACTCGAAGAGCTCCAACAATAACCGCCATGATGTTAGCCGTGAGGCTTCATCACTCTTCAGGGAACTTAATTAGCGACCAAACAGTCAGAAACCGCTTGCATGAAGTGAACCTTCATTCCCGAAGACCGCTACGGGTACCACCTATAGCAATGCACAATCGTAGGATTCGATATCAATGGGCTCTTGAACACAGAAATTGGGCAGAAGAACAATGGCGTTTCGTGTGCTTTTCTGATGAGTCTCGTTTTGGTATGAGACCGGATACAAGACGTATACGACACTGGAGAACCCCTGGACGCCAACAGCGATTAAAATCCTACCAGGAAGTCCATCCTTATAGTGGTGGAACCATCATGGTATGGGCGGGTATTTGGATCGGCGGAAGAACTGAGTTGATTTGGATCAGAGGCAACCTCAACGCTCAAATTTATGCTGAGACGATTGTATCAGACGTCATCGTTCCTCTACAAGTGCAAATCGGTCCCTTATTTCAGTTAATGCATGATAATCCACGACCGCACACCGCAAGAGTTGTAAGACAGACTCTCGCCGCAGCTAACATCAATGTCCTGCCCTGGCCTGCTCAGTCGCCAGACTTGAACCCGATTGAGCATGCATGGGATATGCTACAGAGAAGAGCTCTGCCGAATATGGAGGGTATCCAGTCGCAAGAAGACCTTTTTTTGTTGTTGCAACGAACATGGGCGGCCATTCCACAGCGTGATTTGGATGAACTCATTTTGAGTATGCCAAACCGATGTTCTTGTGTTGTTAGTGTTCGCGGTAGAAACAAGGATTATTAATTGTTTAAGTTACCCAATAAAATTTTAAAGAAAACTGTTATATCAGTCTTTTTTTCGAACTTTTGTGTTAGTGGTTCAAATGTCAAAAATCCCTTTATTAGGAAAATGGCAAATTTCTTTATTAATGCAAAGGTGACTTGGTTTATCGTTACTGTGACAAACGAAAACACTTTATTTTATGAATCCTTAAAGAAAATTTTAATTAATATCAATCAGGAGAAAAGTTATTGCAAAAATATATGTTGATCCCTAGACACTTTTGATGTGTGTATATTACTATGCTAAAATGAATCTTCTAAATCGTTGCGAAATATCAGGAAAACGTGCAGTTGACTGTGTTATAGCAGGTATAGAAGATCGTGGTGTTAGGTTGGGAGCACAGGGAGCAGAATTTACGGAACCGGAATTACTACTTAAATTTTTGAAGACGGTAAAAGTAGGTCAAGATAGGTCCACAAACGAGCAACAGAAGGTTAAGGATAGAGATAGCCGATCACAAAATAGCACATTTACGGGTAATAAAGTAGGTCACAGTTCCCAAAAGTCCACCGGATCCAGCATGGTCTGCTACAATTGCAAAGAAACCGGTCACCCATTCTTTCGATGTACAAAACCGAAGATTCAATGCTCTAAATGTAAATTATTAGGACATAGGGACACTGAGTGCCCTGGGACAAAGCAAAGTACCAATGATAAACCAAAAGCAATATTGAAAGTAGAAAACACAGGCAATTCAAGCGCCAAGTATAAAATGCCTATTAAAATAAATGGCTTGTTTTCAGAATGTCTTGTTGATTTGGGAAGCGAGGGTACTTTGGTCCGTCTCAGCGAAGCTCAGCGTTTAGGACTCGATTGGAAGGTAGGCGAAGTACCACTATTAAGAGGAATAGGTAATGTTCCATATAACCCCCTTGGCAAGGCTAACGTCACGATCGAAGTACAGGGTGTAGTAGAAAGACAAGTGGAGATATTGGTAGTAGGTGATTACTTAATAAATTGCCCTGTACTATTAGGCCACACTTTCACCGAAAGACCCTCGGTCAAAATAGTAAAGACAGAATCAGATGTCATTTTCCAGCGGGTTACTGAGGAGCCTGTTTTGATTTGTCCGCTTATATGCATGGAGGAGACGCGCATAGGACGTGGCGAATTAAAGGCGATCCCAGTTAGCTCGCGTAATTCTTTCTCGGGAAAAATTTACGTGAATGGAACCGTGCGCAATATTGAAGGTCATGAACATTACTTGCTGCCCGGCGAGTATCAATTAACACAAGGTGCGGGTAGGATTCTCGTTCAGAATATCAGTGACAACCATTTTGTTATAGGGAAGGGTAGTCTTATCACTAGGAGCCACACTTTAACTGAGAGCCTACAAGTTCAAAAATTAGATTTTAGTGAACAGTCACCCTTAGATGAATCACCAATCAGCTGCGGAGAAAATTTAACAAAGGATCAAAAAGAGTCGGTAAAGTTCTTGTAGGATAAATATAAATGTTGTTTTTCCAGTGGTTTGAAAGATCTTGGGTTTACAACGGAAATTGAAATGGTGATTCAACTAGACTGATGACCCGGATCCTGTAGTTTACCGCCCATATCGGTTGTCTTTTACTGAACGCCAACTAGTTCAACATATGATCAGGGAAATGTTAGAAAGCGGCATTATAAGGGAGTCTAACAGTCCGTACGCGAGCCCTATAGTGCTAGTTAACAAAAAGTCTGGGGAGAAGAGGTTATGTGTGGACTACCGTGCTCTAAATAGTAAAACAAAGAAAGAGCACTACCCCCTCCCTCGTACCGAGGATCAGTTAGACTTATTATCAGGTAGTTCACTATTTGTTACCCTCGATTTAGCGTCCGGGTATTATCAAATACCAATAGCTGAAGGTTCTCGAGAGAAGACTGCGTTTGTGACCCCTCAGGGTCAATACGAGTACAACAGGATGCCTTTTGGATTGGTAAACGCACCATCAGTCTTCCAGCGTACAATGAATAAGATCATCCACAATTCACCAGCTTCATCGTATGCATTGGTCTACATGGATGATATCCTAATTCCTGCCAAGTCATTCGATGAGGGGATGGTACGTTTGGAGGAGGTGCTGCGGTTGCTGGCAAAGAGCGGTCTAACACTCAAAATGAGTAAATGTTATTTCTTTTATGACAAAATAGACTACCTGGGGTACGAAGTCAGTTCAGAGGGTGTTAGACCAGGGTCAATCAAAACAGACGCCATATCTAAATTCCCTACGCCAACGAATGTTCACGAAGTTAGGAGGTTTTTAGGGCTTGCTAGCTTCTTCAGGAGGTTTGTCGCGGGATTCGCTTTAATAGCACGTCCTCTGACTAGTCTATTGAAGAAGGACTCTTCTTGGGGTTGGGGTAGTGAAGAGCTGGAATCGTTTGAGAAATTAAAACAGATTTTAGTACAAAGACCGGTTCTGGGACTTTATGATCCCGGTGCACTAACCCAACTCCACACCGACGCTAGCAAGTATGGGGTAGCCGGCATATTATTGCAACAGGACCAGCCTGGGGTGTTCAAACCTATCGCTTATTATAGCAGGCAAACTAGTCCGGATGAGCAAAAACTACACTCCTTCGAGTTAGAGACCCTCGCTATCATTACCTCATTGAATAGGTTCAGGCATTACTTACTAGGTATTAGATTCACCATAGTTACAGACTGCAACGCTTTGCGTACCACTTTAAGTAAACGTGACTTAGTCCCACGAAATGCTCGCTGGTGGCTGCAGTTCTTAGAATACGACTGCTCAATAGAATACCGCCCTGGTGACAAAATGTCACACGTAGATGCCCTTAGCAGGGGTGCTATAGAAGGTAGTCCAGACGTTGATCATGTGTTAGATGTACTTACAGTAGGTACTGACGATTGGCTTGCAACGGTGCAACAGACAGACCAGGACATTAAAAATATCGCAAATATTTTAGGCGATTCAAAATGTAGAGATGCCGTTGACATATTCAAAAATTACAAGCTTGTAAATGGGCGGGTATATCGTATAATTGACGAAAATACTATCCGTTGGGTTGTTCCAAGTGGCACCAGATGGCAATTACTGAAAGCCAATCATGATGATGTGGGACACTTCGGGCTTGACAAAACTTTGGCACGCTTACAAGCTACTTATTGGTTTCCAAAGATGAGACGGTTTGTAAAAAAATACGTTTCGGCTTGCCTTCAGTGCGCACATCACAAACTGCCAAGTGGTGCCAAGCCCGGTGAGCTACATCCCATCCCTAAAGCTACCATACCATTTCATACCATACATGCGGATCATCTCGGTCCTTTTATCCGCACCAAACGTGGCAATACATTCATCCTTGTTATCATAGACGCGTTTACTAAATTTGTTGACATCACCGCTGTGCGAAATACCAAATCAGCTACAAGCATTAGGGTATTCAGAGAGCATTTTAGTTACTTCGGAGTGCCAACCCGTTTGATTACAGACCAAGGGACAAGCTTCACTAGTAGGCAGTTTCAAACATTTGTTCAATCATGTGGTATAAAGCACGTGCTCAATGCTGTCGCCACACCCCGAGCGAATGGCCAAGTGGAACGGTACAACCGCACCATTTTGGCAGCGCTCGGGGCAATGAACCACGACAAACCTAATGGTTTATGGGATGAACATTTACCAGACATACAGTTGGGTATCAATACGACTGTACACGCCACCACCAAAAAGACTCCAGCGGAGCTTCTATTTGGTCGAAACCTAACTAACCCATCTGAAGGTTTGTTGAATGACGTAATCAACGAAGTTACGTCTGAGGTCCGGGAGAGTCTAGACGATGTTAGGGCCACGGCTGGTGAGCTTATTAGGACACAGCAGGACAAGGACAAGAAACGGTATGATAGGTACAGGAAAATGGGAATGCGTTTTAAAGAAGGTGATTTGGTTAGAGTAGTAAGAGCCGTGACAGGAATAGAGGGGCAGTCTAAGAAACTCGAACCTAAATGTAAAGGCCCTTACAGAATTAAGAAGGTGCTCCCCAACGATAGGTTCGTGGTTGAGGACACACCCCTCACAAAGACTAGTAAGAGGTACGAGGCTGTGGTAGCTATTGATAAAATATTTCCATGGATCTGCTTTAACGAACCCGTATCAACCGATTGTGAATCCGAGCGTAATGATTGTGAATCTGAATGTGAAGAGTTATAAATAGATATATAGTAAATTCATTCGCATTAATGAAGATGAATATTATACATATAATTAATTGAGCAAGTAATTGAATAAAGAAACATTTGACTTAGTGTAATAAGTCAAATGTTTCACCGTCAAATTATTACATTGTATATTTCTGATATGTCATGGTAAAAAGTAATGCTAATGTGGTTTTAAGTTTCGATGATTAATGTCATGTATCATCTAAATTATTCCATGTATTAATGGATGAAATATTTGCTGGTCAACGTCATGGACTAGTAAATGCCGATTCATTGGTTAGGGTCACGTACTAATGAGTTGGTGAGGGGTATCAGGTAACGGATGCCTCTCATTTTAGCAATTGGTGTATCAGTTTATCTACTGGTCAAGGTCATGGACCAATGGATATTCTAGTGTCGATAGATAGATAAAGTTTGAAGTGTCAGGTAACCGACACCCTTAAAGACTAAGCATTTTGTTAATCAAAGTCATGGATTTAAATTAATAAATTTAGGAGTAAATCTATAATATTGTAGAGCGAATGTTTCTGAGCTTTAATGTAATGTACTACTATCTATAATGATTTATAATGACAAAATACTTTGAGTTATAGGATATCAGGTAACCGATATCCTCCAAGGTTATGTACATTTTGTTGAGGTTATGTAAATCTATTGTAAAATAATTGAATTTGAGAGTTATTTAGATACTAAAATGTGCTACTATGATGACTTATAGTCAAAATGATTAATTAAGGACTGATGAGATAATTTATGGTTAATTGATGTTTTTGTTTAATTTATATTAATTGTTTTGTTTTGTGTTTGGTTATTTATCTAGGCCCATGGCATTAATTCCGCCTTTGTAAATTTGTGTGCTTAATTAAAGTATCAATAAATAAATAACATTTAGGTATAACTAATATATGATGTATTATAGAGTAATGTTTTCTTTTTTTTTTTTTTTGAATACATAACAACGAGGGACTCGTTGGAAGTCGGATGGCCGAGCTGTTATAAATATTTAAATTATGCCTGTAATAATTTATGTTTGTTGACTAATTACAATCATTTGTAGGAATTTAGTTGATCAAAAGTAGTTGTATTAAGTTCATGTGATTGGCCGAGACTTTGACAGTTATCGACCAATCATAAGTAAGTAAAAATGGCGGGGATTAAAAAAATGCTCGGCGGGCATTTGAGTGACATGCCCGCCATGCCGAGGCATTCGGGTTTCGACATCGGTGCTAGTCACTCGCATTTCTAAGAAACTGTGTACTGTTATTTATAATTTATAACTAAGTAATAAGTAATAAAGCTGATCTGCAAAATAAAGTGTTTTTTATATTTGAAAATCCCTGCTTTTGAGTGTTGAACCAGTACGATTCACAATACCTAGTTAAAAGGATACGTACCAAAATAATTTGGGGTACTCGCTAATTTAGCAATTAGTGCAGGATTAACTTAATGAAAGCAATTAGATAAATGTGATACCATCATTAGTCAATAACAATAAATAGTCAAACATTGGATTCACAACTTCAGTTCATTTAGAGCATTAAATGCTCTAAATGAACTGATACTATAAAAAAAAATATATATATATATAATAATAAATATATACTAGAAATTTTCTAATACTAACATCTATCCTATCGTGTCTTTTTACTCAGTGATCGTGAATAATGGAAAGCATTATTACAAATTTGGATTTGTTTGTTATTCTGAGCAATCAGGATGCTTCGTCTTTCGATCACGAAATATTGTTCAACACACTTGTTATTCGACTGGGCTCTAGCCTTTCAGATGAAGACAGTGTTACCGTGAAAGAATTTTGTCGAAAATTTACACGGGCAGTTCAAAAGAGATGGTTACGATCCCACAGGAAAAGTGAAGTTTTTAGACGTGATTACAGTAATTGGCTTGAGGCAAATATTGACTGGCCAAACTGCGTGCAAACCAATTTGCTCATTCAAGAATTAACAAGTCAAAATATTTCTACTGAACCTGTACCTGAACCTGTACCATCAAGTTCAACAATGAAATCAACTTCAACGATGACAAAAAGATCTCGAAAGCCGTTTGAAGATCTAAGTAACAAGCAGAAGAAGAGACGATCTGATGAACATATAGGCGATGACCCTAATGAAGTAGCTTATTCAGCTGCAGCACTTTTGAAAGGAGATGGTCGTGAGGATATTGCATCTGTTATTGAACATATGCTCTAAAATCCAGAAGCAGCAGCAAAAATCAAGGAAATGTTGAACAAACCAGCTCCTTCAACAATATTTTCACCAGAAAAAGCACTGGGTTTGCTACTTTCATTAAAACTATCGAAATGGCAATATATCACATTAAGGGAAACGACTATTCGAAAAGGTTCAAAGGAGATATATCCGTCTTACTATAAAGTGCAAAAAGCTAAGCTACAGTGCTACCCTCCGAAGACATTTGTGACTGTAACGGATTCATCTGCTAAGATTGCACTACAAGCGTTACTAGATTTAACATTGAACAGAATTTTTGAAACTATTCGTAGTCCTGATGCGATACAAGATAAGCAATTGATATTAATATCAAAGTGGGGATTTGACGGTGCATCTAACCAAAGTAGATATAAGCAAAACATAGAGAGTGGTCAAGATGATTCCAGCATATTTATGACCTCTTTGGTTCCATTAAAGTTGACAGCTGACGGTGACACCGTATGGGTGAATCCAAAACCCTGCTCACCTATGTATTGCCGTCCAGTCCAGTTTAGTTTTGTGAAAGAAACCAAAGACGTTGTCATATATGAAAAAACTGCAATGGATAACGAAATTGAAGCTCTCGTTCCCTCAAAATGTCAAGGACATGAAATTAGTCACAAATTAATGATGACGATGATTGACGGCAAAATTTGTACATATCTGTCTGAAGCTAAGTCAAATGCGGCCTGCTACCTGTGTTTGGCTAAGCCTACAGAAATTAATAAGTTAGACGTCATTGCGTCAAAAACCATTTCTTCTGGTATGTATGAGTTCGGATTATCATCACTTCATGCCCGCATTAATGTGATGGAATGTCTTCTACACATAGCGTATCGTCTCGACTTCAAAAAGTGGTCTGCAAGAGGAGAAGGTCATCAAGAGTTATTGCATTCACGAAAAAAACTCATTCAAGATCGATTCAAAGATGATCTTAACCTTTTGATTGACATCGTTAAGCAAGGATCAGGCACAACTAACGACGGGAACACAGCAAGGCGGTTTTTTGAATTTCCTGATAAAACTGCAGCGATCACTGGATTAGATGAAGACCTAATACGCAGATTTGCTGTGATTCTGCAAGCTATCACATCTGGAGAGATTGTAGACGTGCCGAAATTTAAAGAATATGCTAGAACAACCGCTGAAAAATACGTGGAACTGTATGATTGGTACTACATGTCATCAACCGTCCACAAATTGTTGATTCACGGAGGGGACATAATTGCAGAAAATGCTATTGTACCAATTGGAAGTCTTTCGGAAGAAGCTTCAGAAGCCCGAAACAAAGACTTTAGGAGGTTCAGAGAACACCATTCGAGGAAAAAGAGTAGACAAGCATCAAACGAGGATATCCTCAATATGCTTATCGTCTCTTCTGATCCTCTAATTTCTTCCACAAGACCAAAATTAGATGCCCACAAGAGGCAGACATACTTTAAGGAAACAGTAGAACTACTGAAACTTCAGGATCAGGAAGCTCCGACAGAGTTCTTAGAAGAAAAAATTATTATGTAATTCATAATTACCATGTCATTTCAAATAAGTAGGTAATACGACTTTGTGATTTCTTAGAATGTTTTGGTCTAAGCATAAAAATATTGTAAGTTACACTTGGTATAGCCATATTTAAGCATTAAAATGTACATATCATAAACATTTTTAATTTTTTAATTTTGACGATTTTTAAAAAAAAAATCGCAAGTGGTGCCGCAATATTAAGTATGTCAAAAATTCACAAATAAATAGTACTATAACAGTGTGCAAGGATATAACGGCCAACCTTGCGATTCCAGAGATATCCTCATTTTTCATGTCAGCTCCATACATTTTTTTCTTATAAAAATTATAACTCTTCCATTTGTGCACACAATTACTTCATATGACATTTTATAGAACAGTAATGATCGGCAGAAGTCATTTCCAGCAAAAAAAATAACATTTAAGACATCGAGATCCCATGTCTTCTACAGCCGATTTTCGATCCACCGTGCGCCGTGCGGAGCCGCGCCGCGGCCGCACCGCTGCCATACTATCGCCTCTCGCCTCGCCACTCACGCGTGTGCTATAATTTCGTATTTCACCGTTTGCTAGTTAGTGTTTTTTTAAGTTCTTTTGTTTGGTTTAATTAGGTATTGTTATTTTCGTCGTTTCAAGGTCACAGATATATTGTCACAATATATTTTCGTTTATCAATATTCATTTGTTCATGGGTTAAATTAGGTATCGGTAGGTATTTTTGTCGTTTGAGGGTCGCAGATATTGTCGTTTATAAGTTCATTTAAAAATAACATCTTTGGTGTAGTAATTAGTTATTAATTTAATAGTTAGGAAGTTCGTATTATTATTGCTAGGTTGTTGGCGTTTCCTTGGCTGACACCATTGACTTATAATAGTATGGACTGGAAATATCAACAAAAAAAAGGTGCCTACCTACAACTCATAATGTCTCATAAAATGGCTGCCATTGCTAGGGTTGTGGCAATCAAGGAATATTGGTGTTACTATAATGTTATCGTAATAATTTGATTGATTTTTATTAAGTAGTCTAATATTTTTCTTTTCATTTTACTTAGGAGAACTCTGAAAATATTTTGATAAATTGTTTGTTATTCATAGGTACCTTACCTATCTACCTACCTTACCTATCTACCTACTTACCTATGTGTTGAGTTAGTAAAGTTAGTTGATTTATTAAGTTGCAGAAAAATACGCAATTATTTTTTTACTTTTTAGTGCATATTAATTTGTTTTGGAATATTAATTTTTTGAAGTCGGTGTTTTTTTTTTTGTAAAAAGCGTTTTTTATTTCTTGATTTTTAGTGAATCTGAAGGACACTAATTACTTATTTGAGTATGGGTAGACCTACTAAACGCGCTGCTCATATGAGACAGCGCCGTTTAAATGAAACAAAGGAAGACAGGGAGAATCGCCTATCTCAACAGAGGAAATCTAACTCGAGGACAATTTCCAACGAGACTTGCAAAGAGCGCAAAAATAGGCTTTCGAAAATGCGGGTTTACATGAAAAAAGTTTCGAATAGGGAAAATGTCGAAGAACGTAGTCACCGTCTCGGCTTGATCGACGATCGTCTATCGAATGAGATGGAAGAGCAACGTGCCCACCGTCTCAGCGTGATACACGATCGTTTATCCCAAGAGACTGAAGAGCAACGTGCGCACCGTCTCAGCATGATACACGATCGTTTATCCCAAGAGACTGAAGAGCAACGTGCGCACCGTCTCAGCATGATACACGATCGTTTATCCCAAGAGACTGAAGAGCAACGTGCCCACCGTCTCGGCTTGATCCACAATCGCCTGTCTAATGAGCCGGAGGAGCAACGTGCTCACCGACTCGGATTGATACCTGATCGCTTATCAAACGAAACACCTGAAACTCGTTCACTTCGACTTAGCAGAATGCGACAAGCCAGTCATATTTGTAGGGATATTGCGAATGAACAATCTTTTGAAGCGGCTATTAATATGTTTGCTGATGTACCATGTGCCGTTTGCAAAAGAAGTCTCTATCCACAACAGCGTTCCAATTTACGAGCAGATATGTTTAGTACGCTATTACCTGAAGAACTGGTTACTTTAGGTACAATAACAACGTGCTCTCGCTGTTACAATAATATTCGAAAAAGCAAAATTCCAGCAACTGCATATTGGAACAAAATGATGCCTGCAAAAGTACCGCCTGAATTAGCCAATTTGACATACGCTGAAGAACGGTTTTTAAGTCGCATTACACCGTTTTTAAAGATTGTTAAACTTGATAACCGTTTCAGTCAAAATTGGTGTAAAGGACAGGTCATTTTATTTGCAAAGGATGTTGTGGAAATAGCTGAACAGTTACCACTGACACCACATCAAGCTGGTTTAGTTTTGGTAGTAGAAAGTCTCGAGAATCTTTCATGTTCTGAAGAATTCGTCGTTGATATGCAAAGACTGAATCGAGCATTAACTTGGTTAATTACCAATAACCATTTGTACAGAGATGTTCAGGTGCATTTTGAAACTACGTTAAACGTACCTCATTTAGTCCAAATAGCTGAAAATTCTGTTCCTGAACCGGATGCTGTTTCTTCAGAAACATCTCTAAAACATTATGTCACTTTAAATGACAATAAGGCAATATTACGCGGATCATTTAATCAAGGTGATTTATGATTTATCTCGAGGTAAGCAATGTACTGGGATAGCGGCTGTTGCTTGTGCAGCATTCACTCTATTAGATCCAAACAAGTGGTCTAAAAGCGATATCGATTACATTGTAATCATTGGCGATAAATACTACAATGACTGCATTGCTGCTAGAGATAATCCTGCGCCCGGTGAAGTCAATCCTGAGTACCTTGCTGTAACAGACCTTAGTCCAAGACTTACATACAACAGAGAAAA
This sequence comes from Brachylomia viminalis, assembly GCA_937001585.2. NCBI lineage: Eukaryota > Metazoa > Arthropoda > Insecta > Lepidoptera > Noctuidae > Brachylomia > Brachylomia viminalis. The sequence continues at coordinate 975,019 of OW443302.2, read as the reverse complement.
TTTATTGATCACAGCACTCGAGGAAACCAATTATAATGGTCACATAGATAATGATAATAGTTCTGATGGATTCCCTAACTTGAAAAATGCATTATTAAGTTTTTTCATAGATCACTCGAATGGTATACTTACAGCAAACGCTGTTTCCATAGCAGTACATTGCAAAATTGTGGGTAACAATAAAACTTACTTTTTGTTTGATTCCCATGCACGTGGTCCCAAGGGAGCTTCTGCTCCCACAAATGGCACCGCTTGTTGCATGCGATTTAGTGATCTGGACCATTTGCATGCCATTGTACGTCGCAATTTATTTGTGTCGCCAAATAAAGTACCAAAAGGATACTTAGCTTTAATATTTAATTTGTGTGTAGATCAAGGAGTCTTCCCGGATTTAATGAAATACAGTAAGGTTATACCACTTTTTAAATCTGGGGACAGCAAAGACACCAACAATTATAGACCAGTATCTGTTTTGCCAGTATTCAGCAAGGTGTTCGAAAAGGTAATGCTCAATCAAATGCTTAATCATTTTAACACCAACAAAATCTTACACGGTCAGCAATATGGTTTCACCAAAGGACGTTGTACGACTGACGCCGGTGTCACTTTATTAAAACACATATTTACAGCGTGGGAGGAGGCCCAAGATGCCATAGGGATCTTTTGTGACCTATCCAAGGCATTTGACTGCGTTGATCACGAAACCTTGCTCTTAAAACTTGAGCATTACGGACTAGGTAAACTCGCGCTTAGTTTAGTACAATCTTATTTAAATGATAGACAACAAAAAGTGCAAATAAATGGTGTCAATTCACCTCATTTAAAAGTACAAATGGGTGTTCCACAAGGATCGATATTAGGTCCCTTCCTCTTTTTAGTATATATTAATGATCTACCCCATTTATTTAAAAACCAACGACAAATGATGTTATTTGCTGACGATACTTCTTTAATCTTTAAGATAAATAGACGTGCATCAAATCTTGACGACGTAAATAATGCCCTACTGCAGGTACATAATTGGTTCACTGCTAATAATTTAGTATTAAATGGGAAAAAAACGAAATGCATAAGATTTGCTTTACCGAATGTTAAAAGTAGTGATTGTGACATAGTATTGAACAACGAGAAACTAGAATTTGTCGATGAAACTGTTTTCCTGGGGATAACGCTCGACTCAAGGCTGCAATGGGGTCCTCACTTGACATCTCTTGCAGGACGGCTAAGTTCAGCAGCTTATGCTGTAAGGAAAATCCGTCAATTTACTAATGTAGATACCGCGAGGCTAGTCTATTTCAGCTATTTTCATAGTATCATGTCTTACGGTATTTTATTATGGGGACGGGCTGCCGATATTGAGTCTATTTTTATTCTGCAGAAAAGAGCTATCAGAGCAATATACAGCCTACGCAGGCGCGATTCTCTAAGGGAACTGTTTAAAGACATTAACATCATGACAGTACCTTGTCAATATATTTATGAAAACATCATGTACGTAAGGAAAATTTTAAATATTTTCAGTAAAAGAGGTGAAAGACACAACTAGAGGACTAGAAATAGGGACCAATTAGTTCAACCAGGTTTCAGACTGGCTAAAGTAGACTCATCCTTCATGGGGTACTGTTTAAAATGTTACAATAAAATACCTCCCCACATACTCCAACTGAATGAAACGAAATTTAAATCTTGTATAAAACGCACACTATACAGCCAAGCATATTATAAGTTGGGGGATTATATCGCTGACAAAAATGCTTGGCTCAGGGCTGGTCCTGCTCCACAAGGGCGCGTAAACTAATTAATTAGCATTCGAAAATAATGTTGGAGCTGATGAAGATTGTACAATCTATATTTGCATTGTATAAATTCAATCTCTTAGTATTGTATAATTGCATAGCACATGTGTGAGCACTATGTACCCACTATAAAGTTTACTGGGTTCGTCTTTCATTGACTTGAATGTGCCCTGGCGGCTGAGAGTATGTCATGCTCACTCAAATGTGTCGCTGGTGGTGGCGTGTGTATTGGATCATTGAGTTCCCTTCAAAATGGTTGAGCTGAATGGTGCTGATCCATACGTCATGTTCGTGAACGGGCGCCGTCAGTAGGCACTGGTCATTTCTTAGCTGCCACGGCTTATTTTAATTCCATAATTGTTTTTATCTTTTTATTACGGACGCTTTTAACGTGCACGTGTTTCTCTACATCGTTCTCACATGTATAATTACAACATGAATGATGTAACCACTTTTTTGTAACAATATTTTGATTTAAAAGAGTGTCCATGGAGTTTCTTGCCCGTTCTTCTCCATAGGTACCTACTACGCTTTGGAATGGGCAACTAGCTTCATCTTTCTGACTGACCGACCCCTTGACAATTCAAAAGTGCCTGTAATATTGACGTCCAACCGTGTGGTAGTGTCACCGCTGTTGCCTATTACGTCGCAAAATATGCGAGTAAATGTGAACCACGTGATACAGGCGATGTAATTCGAAACGCTATAACGAATGCTAAGAGACAAGGTGGTGATGTTTGGAAACAATTGTTCTCAGTATCACTGACTATTTTAAGTCAACGCCTGGTGAGTGCGCCCGAATGCGCATACAGATTATGCCATTTGCCATTGAAAATGTCGTCGCGTAAGACTGTTTTTGTCAATAGTTGCAGGCCGGCGGAACGTTTCAGACTTCTGAGATTCGACAGTGATGAAACCAGTATTTACAATAACATATTTGATCGTTATATATTACGCCCAAACGAGCTGGAGAATTTAAGCCTTGCGGAATTTGCCGTCCGTTTTGAAACTGTCTCTAATGCGACGTGGTCAGAGGACAACGACAAATTATTCGGTGGAGTCAACATTTTGGTATTCGGTGATATATTTCAGCTTTCTCCGGTGAAAGGAAATTGGTGTTTTGTGCAGCCATCGTGGTATTCAGCGGAGGTTAATTTGTGGCATCAGTTTTCTTTTTGTGAACTGACCATAAACATGCGACAGCGCGATGATACCGAATTCATCGATTTATTAAATAGTTTACGGGTAGGGGAATTAACGACGGCTCAGCTGCAATTATTATGTGAGCGGCGTCACGTGCCTATAAATGGTGAGATTGCGGATGGAGTCGCCGTTCGTATTTTTCCCACAGTCAGGCAAGTCGACGACTACAACGACAAAATTAGCAAGGAAAATGCAAAGTTGCACCGAACTTATAAAATCAACGCAGTGGATGAGTCGCGTGAAGTAGCGACATATGGTAGAACACCAACAGAGAACGTGATTCCCAAAGACGTCAACAGCTGTGGTGGTTTTCTGCCATCAATAAAAATTGGCCTCGAATCCCGAGTGATGTTGAGACGCAACATCGCCGTATCAGAAGGACTAGTGAATGGAGCTATGGGTATTATAAAAAAAATCAAATGGCCAGCCTTGAGGAGAGACCAACTGGAGGATGGCGAGCTACCAGATGCCGTATATATTAAATTTGATGACGAGTCTATTGGGCTTAGACTTAAAGACAATAATGGTTGGATACCCATACCTCCATCTAGTACTACGTTTCAGGCATTGAGAGGTTACGGAGATGTGGAGCGCCGTATGTTGCCTCTAATATTAAGCTGGGCGGTTACAGTACACAAACTCCAGGGTACCACCCTTGAAAGAGCTGTAATTGACCTTGGCAAAAAAAATTTTGCTAAAAGGCAAATATATGTTGCACTAAGTCGTGTCAAAAGTTTGGCAGGCATAGTTTTATCGGATTTGGACGCCAACAAATTATTAAATAAACCACACGACGATAGATCGTTGCAGGAAATGACAAGACTACGAAATCTGTCTTCCGATAATGAAGATCACACATAAGTAAGTCATAATACACCTTTTTTTTACGAGGCAAAATCATCCAATGAGTCCTCCCACCCTGGGTGGAGCGGGAGGGACTGTCAGACTTGTACTGACAGTCATACTACTGTCATACTCATCCACAGTGTTCCTTCAATAGCCCTTTACGTTCCAGGGTCACGGTTACCCAGGGACAGTATCGCGACCACGGACCAGCTAACGTAATTAGGACGCATGAAATTTGAAGTTTTGTTCATATAGTCCGAATATCTCATCAGAAAAAACATCTAATTATGTTTATTTTAGTTTCAGTATTGCGTTTTTTGTAAAACGTTGTAAGTGCCCTTAAACATATATTTTTTTCGAAGTAGTTTTTATAACCTTTGTAGTGAGTACAGACGTGATATTATGTTGTGTGATGGCGTAAACAATGCTTAGATATGCTATAGCAACAATCGCGGTTAATCTGCTGTTATTCATTGAAGAGTTCCCCCGATTTCTACAAGATCCCATCATCAGATATTGAAATGGTGACAATGGGACCACACGGAAAGCACCAGCTTTCAAATAAAAAAAGAATCATGAAAATCGGTTCACCCAGTAGCAAGTTATGAGGTAACAAGAATAAAAAAAAAAAAAAAAAAAAAACAGTCGAATTGATAACCTCCTCCTTTTTTTGAAGTCGGTTAAAAATTAAAAGAGCTGTAACGATTTACGACATCACATCAAAAAAGCTGCCATCTGTGACAATGACATTTGACATTACAATTAGTGATGCCCATTCTTTCATTTCACACATTGAGAGCGAGATTACTTGAGTTGACCACCTGCTCACGGATGTCATACGCATCCGTACCTACGTACTAATGAAAAGAATTCAACAACAAGAAATTCACGAATGGGCGATGTGCACTCACTCGTAGTTGATTCGTGATTCGTATTGGGGAATTTATTATCATCTGTTTTATAAACACGAATACGAATCGAATACGATAGTCCACGTACACTGATCCGAGATTCGAGTATTAACTATTCGAATATTTTCGAGTCATATTCGTGAAAAACACGAATACGAATCGAATACGACTGAGTGCACAGAACGCCCAATATTAAGCACGATGACTACTTCGATCCCTAAAAACTGACTGTAAACGAAAACGAAGCAGTGCACAAACTATCATACATCTAATAGGAAGGCTATTTCGAATTGTATTTTAACGAATCACGAATACGAACACAATACGAGGTAATGTACAAACGCCCTAAGTGAGATGTATTGTAATATTTCAAATAGAATAACACGCTAGGTACTGAACGGTATCGATTTTGATCAAAATATTATCGATACGGATCTAATGTATGGGAATCCCTGATCCTTGTCATGTCATTTCAATCAACTCAACTGTCAAGTTATTGCACTCACATACTCACATCACACTCGCTCGCATTACTTCGTGATTAGAGAGTACATAAGTACTTAAATGTTGTACTGAATCTCTTAACTTAACTAGCCACATACAGGCAATAGAAGTAACATTAGTGTCAGGCATTTACTAGCATGCATTTCTAATAGTATTAAATGTTGGATTGTTTCTTACTAAATATAACCTCAAAATCTTTGTTTTCTTTTTAAATAAATGCTTTCTGAAACTTGTCCGTCATTAAACTTTGTCTTGATGGGCATATAGTTGTAATTTAGAACACGCAAAGTAATTTTCCTTCGCTGTTGGTTCTGGGGCGAACGATGTATGCTCAGATCATATAAACACAGAGATATGCTTTGTACACAAATGTATTGATAAATGATTGTATTTCTGTAAGTAGGTTTGTACAAACACTTTTACACGTCAATCATATTTTAAAAACTAGATGAGGTCGGCGTTTCCTATCTGACTACTCTGAGAAGAAAGGCCAAAACAAACTCAGAGGTCACAGTCTCTTTTAAAGTCCAGACATAATCTTGGTCAGAGCATGTGAAGACAATGTAGATTGGTGTCTGAAACGGTCTTTTGAGGAAAAACCATACAGATTGAGCGGACCTGTCCAGTCAGTGCACGCATTTGTCAGTAATCTTGCCGCTCAACTCAGAACTTTAGGAGCTCAACGATTCGACGAACAATACCAAAGAAAGGACATTTGGATAGGCCGCATGAACTACTTAAACTGCCAGATCATGATTAAAACAGAAACAATGACCCACATAGTCCTCACATTCACAATAATTAAAATAATAAATTGTACTTCTCAAGGTAGGTATTCAAGACGCTGTCGCCGCGTTTCTCCCACTTAATTCACTAACACAAAAGCAAAAACTATAAGAACGGCACACGAGCTCAATTCTCTCCCGCACACAAAGAAACTATCAGCAACACTAATAAACTCACTAGTAGAACACATGCAAACAGGGGGCGGCGCTTCTACCTGTAGCTACGGTCTCAGAATAAACACACATATGCAAGTTACGCAACTAGTAATAATAAGTTGTTATCGTAGAAAAATTTAGATGAAATTCAGTTACCTTTAATATCTGCTCTTTTTCCTAAAGATTTTATTGACTGTGAAAATAAAACGTATTAACTAACTAAAGTTATTAAAATTTTGTCATAATAAACAATACATGATCTAGAGCCTATAAAACACAATAACACAACCATCGTATTATTCAGTGTAACTTCACTGTATATTTTAACGGATATCTGATAAATCACGGATCTTAATCTCAATCGGATATTAGTCTCTAGAATTCTAATTAGGTATTTAATATTCAAATTATGATCAAACTTTGTATGTATGGAGCACGTTCGGGGGAAACGGAAACTTAAAGTATGTGTCAGGGCATGCTACAAAATCATAGCTATTCATCTTACTACTTTTGTAAATGCGAAAGTCTGGATGGATGGATGCATGGATGGATGGATGGATGGATGGATGCATGTTTGTTACTCAATCACGCCAGAACGGCTGAACGGATGTGGATGAAATTTGGATATATGTAACCTAGAATAGGCGGAATAGCACGTAGGCTACTTTTTATCCTGGAAAAATTTACGGTTCCTGTGGGATAATTTCCGACATCCACGCAGGTGAAGCCGCTGGCAAAAGCTAGTAAGATATACATAACAAGAAATCTAAACTACCAAGAAACTATTAGGATATCAATTTCTCGAATCTAGATCTAGACACAAGTCAAACTTCAAGATATTTATATTGACCAGTAAAATGTAAATATGTATATATATGTTAAAACTTGCCGCTTTAACAGTTTAGGTGTTGTGTTCTTAGTTAAATCGTGGACCGACTATTCGAAGAACCGACGAACTTTCTTCAATGGTTGAAAGCATTTTGGCTCAAAGTGAGACGAACATATTGTGTTATTTTTTGTTGGAAATCAGTTTGGACCCCTTCCACACACATCACAGTCACATTTATCCACTTTTCTTTTATTTTTAGATCCTTTGGATAGCTAAAATGTTAAAATAAAAGCAAGGTGTGACTGATGATGATGATATCAATGATACATGAGTAGTAAACAACAGCCATAAAATTCCATGCAACAATAAAAAGTTAAATTTTGTTCCCTTGTGTAACTAAATAAATAAACTCGTTAAAAAGATCGTACAAAATATCGACAACCACAAACGTCACATCACATCTCTAACTAAGTCTAGTCGGCAGCGGCCGCTTCACGAAACTATCGTGTGAGTGAGAGTATCAGTAAAACACTTATACATTGCGCTATTAGACCAGCCGATTCATTGATCGATGTGTACTAAGCAAACAATGTTTTTTGTACCCAATGAAAATAATTGCTTTTGGTACTTCATCGTGTTTCTAGTATCACGAAGTAGATTTAATAAAGATAAGATATTTTTTTTTGTATTTACGTGTGAAATGAGATGCCATCTTTCATGTAATTCACAATACAGCTGTTACTTTTGCAAACAATCACAGAACACACAGGTATTTTGTCAAAAATCATGAGCAGTGTAGACGTTGCAAGTTGACATTTGACTAATGGCCGAAACTGGCATCATGACACTTTCCGGCCGGATGAGTTCGCAAGCGCCACGCCTCCTTGCCATATCTCCTGTGTTTATATGATCTGAGGATGTATGGATGCAGAACAATTTGAAAACAGAAAACATTGTGATAATTATGATTACCCGTCTCTGCAAATCTACATGCCGTAGAGTTCTCAAAGCACGACCAGGCTCGTTCTTGAAAGGACCGCGCAGCACCGGAGAGAACAGCAGCACCCGGACATTGCCTCCCACGTCGCCGCAGATGAGCTTGCACTTTTCCTCAATATCTATGCTGAAGTGATAGTGCATCGTACAAATCTGAGAAATTATGAGTAGAATTGTACACACGACTGTAAAAAACAATAACTTCATGGTGGCGGCTTGCCTGGTATTGTAATATTATATAGTTATTGCTTAGAGCATTAAATGCTCTAAGAGTTATTGTATTATTTGAGCTTGCAGCCAAACCTCAATTAGTTACTATATTATTAAACAGAAAGAGTCTGGTGTACAGTCAGGGAAATTAACTGTTTAGCAGATTGACACAAAACGTTAATTGGCCGACTGTCAGAAAATTACAGTTGGAATTGAAATGTACAGACAATTTAAGTTGGTAGTCAATTCACTAAGCAATTCTTATCATACACTTTTCAAAAAACAATTTTTATGGGACCTATTTTATAGTATAACTAAAACAATCAACGTGATCTCTTGCCATGTACTCCCAGCTAGTGATGACGATCTTCAAGGTGAAGGTTTTGGCGGTGCAGTCGTAGAAGCGCAGGTCCCGCTCTGTGGAGCTGGTAACAATGATGTTCACGTCCGGCATGCACACCATGTCCGTCACCCACGTGCTGCGAACCTTCAGGTGGGCTGTGAAAGGGAGTCATCAAGTCACGATCGAACGCGTATCGTAATTTGGACTGTCTCTAGAAATCGCTACTAACGGCTGGAAGAGAAGGCAGTCCTCAACCGCTTCATGTCGAGCGACCACCAGTTGATCATGCCGTCGCGGCTCGCCGTTATGTATGTGCCTTGCATTGGGTCCGTGCTACGATCCTGTGTCAGATGATTAGCAGGTATATTATTAAGTAGGTTACATTATTATCTTCTGTCAATCCAACCATTCCATCATCATCACATCACCATCATCAATCATCATTTTATTTATTATATTATTTTGATGATTTATTTATTTAGATTTAATTTAATTTGCTTAGATTCGTTTCCATTTAATTTAATTTATTTTGATGTGATTTTATTTGATTCTATGTTTTATTTTATGTTATATGATTTCTATTCATTTATTTTATTTTAATTTATTATTTTTGGAAAACTTACAGCTAATCAGACACAGTGGTTAGAAATATAATAACAAAATGATGGCCAATTACAAGTTTTCACATGTAGAAATAACAGTCAACTATGATGTACTAGGTAGCAGACAGTGTTACATTCGCGTTCTGTTTATTCGTATTTAATGCAAGGACTATGTTATTTTATCGAAGAAGTGATTGCAAAGAGCCTTCTTCAATTTAGGCACACTGGTATGGAAAAGATCTATTTCAACTTCCTGGCAGGTTTCATTATACATGCGGCTCGCCCTAATCATGTAGGAATTTTGTCTGTAGGTTATTCTTGTTATTGGTACGTGCAACAAACGAGGCGTACGCAAAAATGTAGAACATACACGCAGCCCAATTTTGCTCAGAAGCTCAGGGATGTCGTTGGATCCGTTTGCAATTTTGAATAAAAATGCTAAATCAGACATTTTTCTTCTTTCACAGAGTGGAAGAACATGAAATTTTTTACACCGCAAGTTGTAGTTACACAGGTATGTTTTAGAACGAAATTGAATGTACCTAAGGAATTTTCTTTGTATGCCCTCTAAACGATCGATATAAGTATTATAGTTGGGGTTCCAGACTTGAGAGGCATACTCGAGGTGACTACAAACCAAGGAGCAATATAATATCTTAAGAGTCTTGATACTTCTAAAATCAGACGAGACCCTGCAAATAAAGCCTAGTGCCTTCGACGCTTTGTTGACATGTGGGTGTCAAAAATAAGCTTTGTGTCAAAAGTAACCCCGAGGTATTTGATAGCATTGACCCTGGTAATTGGGGTATCTAAGAGTTTGTAAGGAATGGAGAGGGTGAGGTTTGCGACTGAAAGAGCACATATAGCATTTAGAAACATTTAGGTCCAACTTATTAATATTGCAGTAGGATTGAAAGGTGTCAAGATCCTCCTGCAGTAAGAGAGCATCTGCATGGGTGGAAACCTGCTTCATGATATTCATGTCATCAGCATAAAGCAGTAGTTTAGAATGACGAAAACAGGAAATCACGTCATTAATAAAAATATTAAATAATAGAGGCCCCAGTAACGACCCCTGGGGAACTCCCGAGGGAATACGCATAGCTCTAGACGAGTAGCCGTTCAGCACCACAGTTTGACATCTACCCTCAACATATGACGCGAACCACCTGAATAGGTTACCCCGGATACCCATGGATAAAAGTTTACGCATTAAGATTACATGGTCAATTCGATCGAAACATTTGCTGTAATCGGTATACCTATATAACGTCGACCTGGGACCAAAGGGACATGGACTCTGATAAAAAATCACTACAGATAACTAGGTTGGAAGTGGTAGACCGACCTCTTAAGAAACCGTGCTGATGATCGCTGAGACTGTGTTTGACAGCCGAATAAACTTGTTTATAAACGAAATATCCTCCTGCTCCAATTCATGATCTACTTGCACTAAGACGCCATACGGAGTCGAAACCTATACTTAAAGTCTCTAGTACTCAAACAAATGATATGATCTCCGTCGAGGAGGTCGTACCTGCTACCTCTAACGGCAACCACATAAGCATGTCCCAAAGGGATGACCTCTGTGTCGAAGGTACACAGACGTTTTTTCGAGACTAATTGCTTAAGAATAGTTCACCAAAACATCGCTGGCTTAGGTACTCAGCAAAATTAATTTGATAGACATACATTTATCTGAGCTTTCGGATCTTAAAATGAGCCCGGGTATTATCTGTTTGTCCGAAACGTTCATAGAACGAGGTAATGATACTCTTATAAAAATCACTGGTTATAGTTTGGCAACCTCTTACTGCAGGACAAAAAAAAAGCTTGGTGGAGTCTCTATCCTTGTAAAAAAGGGTACTAGATTTAAAGAAATATCATTCTTAAATCTGCATTGTACTCATTGACAATATCTTTTAGTGTTGTGGCATTGAGATCATAAACCAAAATCTATTTTTATATTGTGCATAATTATATAGAACTCCAATTTATTTACCAAGTTTTTCGAAATACTTGAAACAGTGCTTCAATTCTTAACACGTAAATTTGAGATAAAAATACACACATCAAAAGTGTCTAGGGATCAAGCATTTTTATGCGGATTTCTTGAGATTAAGATGTGGCTTATGATTTTATAAATTTATATGGATCCTTTTTGGTGCATTTCATAATTTGAATCAGGAACTGTGAATCAAATTCGAGTAAAAGATGAAAATCAGCTGTCAATATTTTCCCTATAAAAACATACAACGCATTGAAGACATTATTAGTGCTACTGTTTCCCTACTACTGATTAAAACCAACGTTATTATGGAGCGGCGACGTCATTTAAGCAGGGAAGAAATGCTCAGAGCCGTGGGAATGATAGAAGCTGGTTCCCGGCAACGTACTGTGGCTTTAGCTCTGAATACAAGTCAGAGTGTTATCAGTCGACTTTGGACACGTTACCGAAGCACTGGTACCGTGGCTGAGCGCCATGGAGGACGGTATCGCTGCACCACACGGAGACAAGACCGATACATTCAAATCTTAACTCGAAGAGCTCCAACAATAACCGCCATGATGTTAGCCGTGAGGCTTTATCACTCTTCAGGGAACTTAATTAGCGACCAAACAGTCAGAAACCGCTTGCATGAAGTGAACCTTCATTCCCGAAGACCGCTACGGGTACCACCTATAGCAATGCACAATCGTAGGATTCGATATCAATGGGCTCTTGAACACAGAAATTGGGCAGAAGAACAATGGCGTTTCGTGTGCTTTTCTGATGAGTCTCGTTTTGGTATGAGACCGGATACAAGACGTATACGACACTGGAGAACCCCTGGACGCCAACAGCGATTAAAATCCTGCCAGGAAGTCCATCCTTATAGTGGTGGAACCATCATGGTATGGGCGGGTATTTGGATCGGCGGAAGAACTGAGTTGATTTGGATCAGAGGCAACCTCAACGCTCAAATTTATGCTGAGACGATTGTATCAGACGTCATCGTTCCTCTACAAGTGCAAATCGGTCCCTTATTTCAGTTAATGCATGATAATGCACGACCGCACACCGCAAGAGTTGTAAGACAGACTCTCGCCGCAGCTAACATCAATGTCCTGCCCTGGCCTGCTCAGTCGCCAGACTTGAACCCGATTGAGCATGCATGGGATATGCTACAGAGAAGAGCTCTGCCGAATATGGAGGGTATCCAGTCGCAAGAAGACCTTTTTTTGTTGTTGCAACGAACATGGGCGGCCATTCCACAGCGTGATTTGGATGAACTCATTTTGAGTATGCCAAACCGATGTTCTTGTGTTGTTAGTGTTCGCGGTAGAAACACGGATTATTAATTGTTTAAGTTACCCAATAAAATTTTAAAGAAAACTGTTATTTCAGTCTTTTTTTCGAACTTTTGTGTTAGTGGTTCAAATGTCAAAAATCCCTTTATTAGGAAAATGGCAAATTTCTTTATTAATGCAAAGGTGACTTGGTTTATCGTTACTGTGACAAACGAAAACACTTTATTTTATGAATCCTTAAAGAAAATTTTAATTAATATCAATCAGGAGAAAAGTTATTGCAAAAATATATGTTGATCCCTAGACACTTTTGATGTGTGTAGTTATAGCAGGTGACTTGAATATCAGCACGCTACAATTAAATAATAAATCGAAGGCGTTAATCGAAATTATTTAAAACTATGATCTAGTGCTCCATATTCAAGAACCATCACGACAAAATTCTTGTATAGATTACCTAATCAGCAACGTCAAATCGGCTAAAGGCGAACTCTTGCACCTGGGTGTTTCTGATCATAATACTGCACAGTTATTAAGTAGGTATACCCGTCAGAAACAAAGAAACAGTTTTGACAGAATATTCAACGTATACCTAAGAGAAACTATAATAAAGATTACATTATTAAGTTAAAAGAATGGATGTCCGAACTATCGTTTTCAGAAGTATTAAAAGAATACGAAAAGTTCTACGAACTAATATATCTATTAGAAAAATTATGTTTCCCTATCAGAAGAATAAAGATGTCAAACAAGGATCGACCATTAAATGGATATCTAAAGGTATTAGAGCAAGCTGCAAAACCAAAAGATCATTACGGAACACATACGACGCTTACAAAACTCCTGAAAATAAAAGAAAGTTTAAAAAGTACTCTAAACTCCTACAGCGCTGCATACATGGGTTTATTAAAAGAATTAATCATCAATTTATCAGTAATTCTAAAATCAAATGCAAGGCAGCATGGCAACTGATAAGAAAACAGTCAGTACTAAGAGCGAACAAGTCAAAGAAAAAGTAAGGAACAAAGGTACTGTAGCTAATAGCCCGAACAAAATTGCTTAATCATTTAATGACTATTGAATCAATCTAACAATTAACTCTTAGAAATACTCGTTTTAGCCTTAAACAATCTGTTAGTGATACTATTTTTCTAGAACCGTATGGATATGAGGAGATACACAGAATTATATTATTTTTGAACAACACAAACTCAGTAGGTTATGATGAGTTAGCAACAAAAATTCTAAAATATTGCTCAGTCGAATTAACACCATTTTTAGTACATCTATCTTGTGAAGTTGGATGCTTTCCTAGCCCACTTATAAAAACAATCGGTTATAAAACCACTCCACAAAAAGGTAACAAAGAAGATCTAGATAACTACAGGCCAATTACTCTCATACCGATGGGTATATCAAAAATCCTTGAAACTGCCATGCATACACGTCTTACTCAATTCATCTATAAGCATGCTATCCTAAGGGAAGAACAATACGGTTTTCAAAAGGGAAAGTCCACAACATTAGCATGTTTTAACCTAATTCACGCAATTGTTACAAATTTAGATAAGCGATTTCAGAAAATAGGCATATTTTTTGACATGTCGAAGGCCTTTGATTTCATATCACACTAATAGTTATTAGACAAATTAGAAAATTATGGGATACGGGGCCCAGCACTTAAATAGATAGAAAGTTATTTAAATAACAGAATGCAGTGTGTTGAAATCGAAAAAAAATTATAGTAAACTAGAACTAAAATCATACAGATCCCATTATAAACGTAACAGGTCTGATGTGCCTCAAGGGGGTGTGCTTAGTTCCCTATTATTTTTGCTCTATATAAATGACCTTCCTGAAGTTACTAATTATCCCAGTTTTCTATTCGCTGATAGGAGACCGTTAATAAAAAAAAACTGACATTAATAAATATACAACCGACATAAATAATATCTACAATTGAATCCATATTAACAGGACTCGACGAAAATAATCTACGTGTAAACCAAGTAAAAACTAATTTTATACAATTTATAATAGTACATAGGGACGAGAAAATAATATATTAGTCATCAATTATAGAGGACTTAAATTAAAAGAAGTAAACAAAACGACATTTCTCGGTATCACGATTGACAAACACTGCAACTGTCAATAAAGTATGCATTATAAATTATAATAGATACATTTGTGTACGTTCTCTACGAACTCTCAAAAACATCAGCGTTAAGAACCGTATTAACTGCATACTATGGGTACGTTGATTCTGTGTTGTGATATGGTCTTATCACCTGGGGTTACTCAACAGAAAGTCAGAGAGTGTTCATCGCACTGCGCACATACAAAATGCATCCGCCATAGCCACAGACTATACAGAGTCCATAGCGGGAATACGCCCATGGGAATCTTGCAAACCCTTTTTCAAAAAGTTCAAGATGCTAACCCTTCCAAGTCTCTATTAGATATCTTTGAACTTGCAAAATTCGTCAAAATGCACCCAGAGTTATTTAAAAAAGCTCATGAAATGTTTAAAAAAGTACTAGGCACAGAAATAGAATGGCTTTGCCCATAATTCCTAGGACAGCATTTTATAGTAAGAATAGCTATACAATGTGTGGTCGCATATTGAATGCTATACCTTTGACGGTATTAAAATCTTACCAACTAATAAATTTACAAGATTTCTTAAAGTATTGTTACGGGAAAAGAATTTCTACTCAGTAAGTGACATATTTAATAAGAGGTTGGAAAATATTTAATAACAATCATATTCTGACATTAACCTCTGACACTAATAACACGCCTGACACTTCTGACATGAATAGTATTTTTTTTTATTTTTTTAAATATCGAATATTGTAACAATATTACTCAAGTTTAATTTTAATTGAATTTTAACTAATTAACTACGTTTAAACACAAATCTTTGCATGCCACATTATTATGACTAAGTGATAAGGATCCGTATAATTATTTATGTTAAAACCGAAATTTTAGGTACCAACACTTACAGCAAATAAATTGATTTGATTTGAAAAATAAACTCTTCATCAAGTTTCCCGTCTTGAGGGCCCGCTGTTCTACTTCATGCGACCAAGCAATTATATCATCTAGAGTATAGTGAAGACGTTGAACGGCAAGCCTCCAGGCTGGAGCTAAATGTGTAACTACGGTGAGCCTTAGGTGCCGTTGAGATAGACCTCTACTTATGAACTTATACCTAATTATTCGTAGAACAGTTTTGTAATTATGTTGAGATAAAACAAGCTTCTGATCGCTCAGTCAGACTGGGTCACACTACGGGGTCACACTGAAAGTTTTTAGAATAGGCCAGTAAGAAAAGCAGCGGATTAAAAATTTATTTATTTTTCGAATTAGGAACACTTTGGGAATCTGTAGATGTGTAATGAATTCATTTCATTTGTTTTTACAAATTGGCGGCAATTTTAAAAGTTACTGTCGTGCGTCGAAATGGATTTGCCTAGAGAATATTTTCGTTTAATGATTTATTACGACTTTCGTCTTACTCAACATCAATGTTACGATAGACTTCGATTAGCATTTCATGACGAAGCTCCAACCTGTGACACTGTTTACAACTGATTTAATGAGTTTAAACGTGGTCGAAGCAAACTCACTGATGAGAAGTAACTATTTAGTAATCTGTGCTGATGATTCGCGAGAAGGACGTCCTTCTGCGGCGACTACTGAAGATAACGTGAGTGCTGTGCGGCTAATGATAGAAGCTGATCTAAGATGGGTGACATATCAACAGATTCGGGCAGCTTTAGGCATTGGTATGAGTCAAGTACAAAAAGTCTTACATGGACATTTAGGCGTCAGAAAACATTGTACTAGATGGATACCTCATAATTTGACGGAAGATCAAAAACGCCGTCGTTTGGATTGTTGCCGCTCAATGCTTGAAAAGTATGCCGGAGGACTCGAATGCTGTGTATGACATCGTCACAGGTGATGAAAGCTGGATATATTGTTACGAACCCGAAACCAAAAAACAATCTGCGCAATGGATGTTTCCATTCGAAGATTTGCCGACAAAAGTAAAGAAGGGCAGAAGTCAAGGGAAAAAGATGATTGCCTTCTTTGGACGGATGTGTCATTTCGCAAAAATTGTCCTAGAAGATAAAAAAAAACTGTTACTGCAGATTGGTATGTCAGTCATTGTTTACCAGTTGTCTTGGAAAATGTTAGACAGCAGCGCCCAAGAAGCAGGATCCTCCTCCACGACAACGCTCCAGCTCACTCCGCCAGATGGACTATCAAATATTTGTCTATCGAAAGTGTGGAGTTAGCAAGTCATCCTCCTGACAGTCCTGACCTGGCACCTTATGACTTTTATTTATTTCCAAAAATAAAAGATAAACTTGGAGAAATTCGTTTTATGAACCCTGAAAAAGACGTGGAAGAAATCCCTAAAGAAGAGTGGACCCACTGCTTTAGTCAATGGTTCCATCGCATGCGACGGTGCTTAGAAAAGAACGGAGATTATTTCGAAAAGCAGTAAAAATAGTAACAGGCTTCTACATCATTCCGTTTTTTATTTTCTAAAAACTATCTGTGTGAACCACGTACATATAAATATTCGCACGATTTGAAAAGTAAAGAACCTTTTTGACATCTGGACAAAAGCATATCCTAGATATAGGATGCCTGTGTCCCGAACTCATCATGATGGGCAGGCCCAGGATAGGCGGCTGCAGTGACTCCCGCTGGTTTTCCGCGTCGTTGCTGAAGTAGCCCAGGATCAGGTGCGACACCAGCTCCTCCCAGTCGATCTTGCCCGTGCGGCTTGTATTCATCTTATGATCATAACAGGTTCTTGTTTTAGTTTACTCGTTTTAGCAACATAGAATAGAATATTATAAAAATTATAAAATAATAGTTTACTCGAACATTAACAAAATATTTTCTTAGTTGTTTTTTTACATCGACTTTGAGCGAAGGGTCTTAAATTATTTTACCTTCAAAAACATTATTTTAAATTCATCATCATCGTACTCCACATTCAACAAGGTCTTCAGTAAGTCCCTGAAATCGTTCGGCAACATTTCGTTATTGGCTGCTTGCTCGAAGGCTTCCTTCATCTTCAGCATGTCCTCAATGCTGCAGCGGTCGTGCAGGGCCACGTTGCGCCATCCTGGTGCTTTACTTAACGCCGCAGCGCTGCCTTCCGACTTCGAACATAAAGATAACACTGACCTCATTTCTCTTTCGCTTGCCATCGCTTTTTTTATAAATACATTTATATTAAATGACACAATAATGTTATCAAAGTATTATATACATTATTATAGACCTTGATTATGACTGTTGCAAGACAATAGCAGTGTCAAAATGAATCTCGTTGGTACCGGTATAGTACGATCGGTAGCTAGCGTTAGCGTGTGATTCTCTTTGCGGAGTGGGTGGCTACTGGCTAGGGCTCGGCGTCACAGTGGCAGCATGTGGCTACTGGCTAGGACTCGGCGTCACAGTGGCAGCATGTGGCTACTGGCTAGGACTCGGCGTCACAGTGGCAGCATGTGGCTACTGGCTAGGACTCGGCGTCACAGTGGCAGCATGTGGCTACTGGCTAGGACTCGGCGTCACAGTGGCAGCATGTGGCTACTGGCTAGGACTCGGCGTCACAGTGGCAGCATGTGGCTACTGGCTAGGACTCGGCGTCACAGTGGCAGCATGTGGCTACTGGCTAGGACTCGGCGTCACAGTGGCAGCATGTGGCTACTGGCTAGGACTCGGCGTCACAGTGGCAGCATGTGGCTACTGGCTAGGACTCGGCGTCACAGTGGCAGCATGTGGCTACTGGCTAGGACTCGGCGTCACAGTGGCAGCATGTGGCTACTGGCTAGGACTCGGCGTCACAGTGGCAGCATGTGGCTACTGGCTAGGACTCGGCGTCACAGTGGCAGCATGTGGCTACTGGCTAGGACTCGGCGTCACAGTGGCAGCATGTGGCTACTGGCTAGGACTCGGCGTCACAGTGGCAGCATGTGGCTACTGGCTAGGACTCGGCGTCACAGTGGCAGCATGTGGCTACTGGCTAGGACTCGGCGTCACAGTGGCAGCATGTGGCTACTGGCTAGGACTCGGCGTCACAGTGGCAGCATGTGGCTACTGGCTAGGACTCGGCGTCACAGTGGCAGCATGTGGCTACTGGCTAGGACTCGGCGTCACAGTGGCAGCATGTGGCTACTGGCTAGGACTCGGCGTCACAGTGGCAGCATGTGGCTACTGGCTAGGACTCGGCGTCACAGTGGCAGCATGTGGCTACTGGCTAGGACTCGGCGTCACAGTGGCAGCATGTGGCTACTGGCTAGGACTCGGCGTCACAGTGGCAGCATGTGGCTGATGTGGGGACTGGTCGATAATAGAGTGACGGAATCAGTGCGTCAACTCAACCTCCATAGTTTCATTTCTCGATATTCGGCAAAATTCAGCTCTTCCGAAGATAAAACTTAAAATTTCCCAAAGCTGCATTTCCACTGACGCGGAGACGACCGGACAATGCAATGATATTATAGAGCAATCTAATCTTTAGATTTCGTCTCCGCTCGCAGTGGAACATTGTTAGGGCCGAGTCACACCGGAATGGCAGCGGCCGGCAGCGACGACGCGGCGAGCACTTTCAGTGTTAAATAATTGTAAACTTTATCTACCTACATAATTATTTAAAAGACCAGTAAAAGGTCATGAGGCCGCTGTGGTGACGCGAGCGGCCGCGCGCTTCGCGCGTCTTATCGGTGGTCCTCCCCGCGGCTGCTAGCGGCGCGGCGACGTGAGGCCGTCTGAGGCACCATTTCTCTGTAGTTTAGCGACGGGACACGTTGTGTCGTCAGAAATAAATATTTTAAAATACGATAGTATTGTACTGCGTTAAACAAAAAACGGATACCGAGGAGAAGCTAAGAATTACTACGGTACAGCAATACCAATGTTTATACAATACGAAATCGAAATATTATAGTGATAAGCAAGCTAAGAGCAATGCGTGGGTAAAAGTGAGCGCCGAAATGAAGATATCAGGTAAGAAATAGTAGGTATAATATTTTATGGGGCATACATTTGGGTTTACCCTTAGGGCATACATTTATTAAATTATTGTTTCAAAATCTATTCAACACGTCTAATCATTTCAGTTTGCCACGGCACTTCTCCATTCTGAGAATTAAAATAAGACTTGAATTTGTCTCTTATTGCCATTATGATAAAATACTTTATTTGCCAAAATTTAGGTGTACAAATAGTATGATGTTATTATAAACGTGACCCATTTATATTCTACCATTACATGTGGTGTGCAAATATTAGCATCCTCCATTAAATTATGATCCTTATGTTGAACATGAATGTTTTCGAAGTACCTACTATTATCTGGCAGTGTGACATTTTCTATCTCATTATCAATATTTTCCAATTAAACATCAGTGCGTAAGATATTTTGGTTATATCCTGATCTTTTTTTTGAAAAATCTAAAATTTTTGTGCGACTATGCCATAACTGCTTTCTACTATCCGCCTTGCGCGGCTTAAACGATAATTGAACATTTTCTTCTCCTCATCTCCCGTTACTTGGCTGCCTGGATGGGTCTCATCGTGTGGTTAGATAGTGGAAAAGCTTCGTCTCCTACAAAAACATGAGGCATTTTCTCTGGAGTACCAGGCAAACATTTATTAGGCGGATTGCCTAGTAAATTGTTTTGTAGCAATTGCCCCAATTTGATCCGCTTAAAATGCCGCTGTCGCTATTACGTCCATAAGCTCCTATACCGACTATAACGAATTTATAATTTGCGTCAGTTACAGCCAATAAAACAATACTGAAATGTTTCTTGTAGTTAAAAAAGAGACTGCCGCTATGCCAGGGCGCTCTTATGTTAACATGTTCCCCGTCTATGGCACCTATACAGTTAGGAAAATGCCATTGAGGTTTAAATTCTTCTTCTATTTTGGTTCATAGCTCAGGTGTTGGTTTTGTCATAAACAGTGGCTGTAAATGCTTCCATATAGCAGCGCAAGTTTCGTGAACTATCGTTCTAACAGTACTGTATCCCATCCGATAACTGTGAGCTAGAGCTTTACAACTGATGGCAGTTGTCAAAAATCTGGAACAAAACAAAGAAAACAAATTATCATCAATAAAAATATAATGTTGTTTAATATCATTTCGTGTAAATAAATAATCCAAATATCCATTATATTGGAATCATTTCGTGAAAGGGAAATGTAAAATTGAATTGTATTGGAATTTGTAAATGTAAAATACTTACTTACAAAAGTTTTCTGTAAGTCTAGATACAGTCAAAGCAAAAACTCACCTCAGGCAGTGTTAATGATAAACGGGAGTCAGGTGAATGTAGGAGGGGGTGATAGTGTTCCCTTGACGAGTGAGTGAATCAAAACCAGGTATTCAGAGTTAAACACTTGTAATCTCTTTTACACACGATAGTACATAGAAATACACACAGTTATACACAAGATGTATCACACAGGTTTATAAAGGTAATCAAGAACATAATTATGCACATCGAGGAATAATATAATATAGAGACACAACATAAGAGCACAAAAGTACGAGCACACAAAATACACACAATAAAATAGAATAGAATTAGACACTTATAGTTACATAATACTGTACTGCTGTTTGTTGGTAGCAAGTACTTGACTGTCTTGTAAGGATGAACTGATACTATAGTAACTAGTGCTGTAGTGATGCTTGTAGCTTACTGGAGTGGTGATCGCAACTAACTTTGTTACTTCCTAAAGTGATGATCGCAGCTAACTGATTTTTTTTTTTTTTTGGTATGGCATCTCGCAGTTGGCCTTGAGAGACCGTGACTGCTTAACCGGTCAATTCTGTGGTGCCTTTGAGCTATCTGAAAGCCTCCAGCCAGGGGCATAATATTAATTATAAACTAAGCGACCATCACCTAAGGGCACCCCCTGTGGGGTACGAACCTCGGCTTAGGGCGTCGCTGGGGGAGGACAGCAAGTTGGGGACAGGCTGAATCAAAATGGGTTCATTATTATTAATGGGTAAAACTACTGGCTCAGCTACGCCACCAACTGGGTCTGCGGTTCCGATCAAGGGAGAGGAAGGGGAATTTATCGGGGAGGAACGCGGACGTGAAGGACTTCGGCGGCGAGGTCGGGAGGGAGGGTAGAGGAGAGTCTCGTCTGTCGGTCTGTGAACCGTTTAGTCACCTTTCAGGAAGATGACTTTTTAGGGGCTTTGGGGCATCCACGGTAGTTAGCCGGATGTCCTGACTGACCGCAAAGCACACAGCTTGGAGGCTCTGTGCATTGCGCTCGGTCCTTGGGCCGGGAGCACTCTGCAGTGCCATGCTCGCCCAGGCACTTGACACGCCTGGGCGTCGCATGGCAGTGCATTTGGGAGTGGCCATAGAGTTGGCAACGGTGGCATTGGCCAATGACACCGTTCTTCCACGGCTTTTGGAGGTCAATCCCCATTAGGCCACAAATAGTGTGCACCTGGAAGATGGGGTGATGACCTTCAACCGGGGGACGAATAACTAACACCATGTCGAATGCCTCTCCGCCTCTGGCGTGAGAGCGGTGCATTCGGAGGACTTCGTCCACGGGGATGTTTTGGGCCTCAAGGTCGGCGTTGATATCCGAGGTGGGGATTTCGCGCGGGATTCTTTTAATGACCACGCGGGTCTGACGCTCTTCTGGGAGCGAGTAAGTGTAAGAGCGAGTAACTTACTTTTGTCACACTGAGCATGCGGCGGCGGCGGCGGGTCAGGTGCCTGTAGTTCGATGACGAAGGGACTTGCACTTTGATACCCTGTTGGGTAGATTTGGCGTTGTTGTAGTTGATTTTAATAATAAATAATAATAAAACATTTATTTCAGGCTACAGTGGCCCATAGACATATACCTTACAAACTAACATATATAAAGTACTTAAATAAAACAAAATTTGTGTTAATAATAGCTTAAAACTATGTTAGTAGCACTTCACTAGCTTGGCCTTGAGCTGTCCTGTGGTACTTGTCCGCGGAAGCAACGGAACACCACGTCCTGCGGCCAAAAGTCTTCTTCCATGACGACGGGCAGATAATAATTCGGTACGCGCACCACGAACGCCTTGAAGTTGACGTTGCGGTGCGACTCCAGTAACTGCGCCCTCGGCATGTACTCGTCTTCTGGCGCACGTACTCTGCGATGTCTTCCGCCTTACTCGAGTAGTGTAGGCGAGAGATGTACACCGGTGTGTTCGGCTTAGCGGCGCGCAAGCTGACTTCGGGCACCGTTGGAGCTTTGCCGCAGCGGTTCTTGTTCGCTCGCAATCGGCGCTTCCTCCTCCAGCCCACCATTTTGTTCTCAACACACCATTTGGACCCTTCGGTCCACTTCCCCTTGTCTTGAATAAACACGGGGGGCGGGAGGGGAGCTTCCTCGGGACGGAAGTAGTCGGGATGGGTGGGCGCGGACACTGCGACGGGTTAACGGAGGGGGGGGGGGGGGGGGGGGGTTGCCACCCGAGGTGGTGGCGCGTAGTGTTCCATGCGCGCCTTACACCTCACTTCCCCCCCAGACCCGAGGAGGCCCGCAACAGCGGGCCGGCACCAGTCACCAGTCGGGGGTTGTGGAAGGATCGTACGTTCCCGCGACCCCCGGCGTAGGTGTGAGATGGAACACCGGGGAGGTTTTTAGTCAGTAAGAGTCTGACAGACCCCGCCACCCGCCCCGGGGCGGCGACATACATGAGGATTTTCCACCCCGGAAACAAAAAAAAAGGGGGGTTTGCCAGAGGGTCCGGTGCGGGGGGCGCAGGGGACGCGGAGTGAGAAGGGGTTTTAGTGGCCACCGTATTGGCCTTTTTCTCTTTGTGCAGAGCCGGAACCTTCTTCTGCTTCCTCTTCGTCCCCTTCTCCTGGACTGATGTGAAGCCATCGTCCTCGGAGGAAGGGGTAGAAGAGGAGGGGCAGTCTGATGGCGAGTTCGCGTACTCGCTATCGGATGCGTAGGTAGGGGGGTGCTTGGACGCGGAATCGTCCGTGTCCATGGCCACGGGACCTAAGAGCATTGCATCGCTGAAGTCAGCGATGGACGCGGAAGGGGATGGGGTGGGGGTAACAAAAGACTGCTCAAGAGCAGCAAACTTCGCTCCGTATTTGACGGCGAAGTCCGGGTCCTTGAGGAAGACCTCTTTCACGAATGCCCATAAGAGGGCTTCAGACATGGCGGGGGGGTGGGTCTAACTCTAACGAAAATAGCCTACCGGCTCTAAAACCTAACTCCCCAGGTGGATTGGCCCGGGGATGAGTACCCTCCCTGTCGGGTGCAGACAGGGAGGTGAGTCCTAAGCTTGTAATCCTGTTGCTAGTCTTATTGTGCAACAGGGTCCTGACCGGTCTAGCGCGAAGGGTGTAGACACACCCTAGAGACACTAGGTGAGTTGCTGTGGAGGACAAACTGTCACCAGAGCCGACTAGGAGATCCCCCAAGGCCGGTTAACTCTGGGACCCGTCCAATTGTCTGCCTCACCCTGAAGGGATTCGGCGGGTGTATTGTGTCAACACCCCATTCGGCTTCGTTGGCACCGTATGTTATCCACCGATGACCACTAAACTGTGGATTTGCCCGGAAGAGGCCTAGAGAATTTACACAACAAAACACGACTGACAAAGAAATAGTAGTTTTGCCTTGAAAAAGGCACTTTTGGTGATCAATTATATAAATTTAATTGACCGAAAGATCGGGGTAGTCAGGTGAGGGTGACTACAAGACGAGGTGTACGTGGAGGCAAAAATGGGCATCGATCGGGCCATCGCCGCCGCCAAAGACTCGGCGAGAGCCGAGCTGCTGGCGGGTCTCGACAACGACCCTTACGGGAGACCGTATAAGGCGGCGCGCAACAAATTGCGCCCCTTTGGTCCCCCGGTTGTCGAGACCCTGGAGCCCACATTTCTGGATGGGGTGGTTCAGTCCCTGTTTCCGTGCAGGGACAACTTCACCCCGCCAGTGATGTGTGGAGCCCCGCTGGAGGATGAGGAGGAAGAGGAGGCTGCCTCTCCTGTCACGGAGTCGGAACTTGGCGCGGCGATTGTGCATATCCGCGCCAAGAAGACTGCTCCGGGCCCCGACGGTGTCCCGGCGAGGGTGGTGGCAATTGCCGCCACCCAAATGAAGAAGCGGTTTCGGGATCTCTTCAGCGCATGCCTTGCGTCTGGGAGGTTCCCGAAACCGTGGAAGGAGGGGCAGTTGTGCCTCCTTCGCAAGGAGGGTCGCCCAGCAGACTCCCCCTCGGCATACCGACCCATCGTCCTGCTCGATGAGGTCGGCAAAATGTTCGAGGGGATAGTCGCTGCCCGCCTGAAGGGTCACCTGCGCAGTGTGGGGCCGGACTTGTCGGACGCTCAGTTCGGTTTTCGGTCGACGCGCTGGCCTGCCTTAAGAGGCAGGTGAAGGAGGCGATGGATGTGGGGGACGGATTGTTGGCGGTGTCATTCGACATAGCCAACGCCTTCAACTCTATTCCCCACAGCACCATCCTAGAGGCACTCCGATTCCACGGGGTGCCTCAATATGTGCGGCGTCTACTGGCCAGCTACCTGGAGGATCGGGCGATCGTCCTCGTGAACAGGGCTGGCCAAGTCCGGCGGTACGCAGTCGAGGCCGGCGTTCCACAGTTCGTCAGTCCTGGGACCTCTCCTCTGGAACGTCGGCTACGACTGGCTCTTGCGGGGAACTCTCCTCCGAGGTACGAGTGTCGTCTGCTACGCGGATGACACTCTCCTCACCGCCCGGGGGGAGAGTTTCAGGGAGGCGGCCAACTTGGCCTCGGCGGGCGGATCCTTGGTCGCAGGGAGGATCCGCTGCCTAGGATTGACGGTGGCGCTGCACAAGACCGAGGCTGTGTTCTTCCACGGGCCTCGGCAGCGCCAACCACCAGACGCCCACATATTTGTGGAGGGCGTCCGTATCGAGGTGAAGGCCCAGATGAAATATCTGGGCCTTGTACTCGACAGCAGGTGGCGTTTCGGCCCGCATTTTAGCGGGCTGTCGACGCGCCTGCTGAAGACTGCGGGCGCCCTCTCGTGGCTGCTCCCCAATTTGGGGGGGCCCAGCGCGCGATGCCGGCAACTCTACGCCGGCATCTTGAGGAGCATGGCCCTTTACGGGGCCCCTATCTGGGAGGACTCCCTCCAAAGGCGGGAGAACGCCGCCGCCTTGCGGGCCCCCCAAAGGGCCATAGCCCAGCGGGTGTCGCGGGCCTACCGCACGGTGGGCTTCGCGGCAGCGTGTGCTCTGGCTGGCACCCCTCCTTGGGAACTCGAGGCGTGGGTGCTCGCCAGAGTATACGAATGGACGGCGGGGCGGAGGGCGAGAGGAGAACGCCCCGCCCCGGAAGAGCGGGAGGCCGTCCGGCGGGAGGCGAGGGACGCCATCGTCGTCCATTGGACGAGGGACCTCGCCACCGCAGCCTTCGGCCGCCGAACCCTCGACGCGATCGGGCCGGTCCTGCGAGACTGGCTCGATCGGTCGCACGGGTTCCTCTCGTTCCGTCTGGTGCAGGTGCTGTCCGGACACGGTTGTTTCGGATCGTACCTGCACCGAATCGGACGGGAGGAGACACCGTCGTGCCACGACTGTGGCGCGGCGGAGGACGCGGCGCAGCACACCCTCGCGGTGTGCCCGTCGTGGTCCGAGCCGCGCCGCAGTCTCACTGCGGTGATCGGACCGGACCTCTCACTCCCCGGTTTGGTGAACGCCATGCTGGGCGATGAGAGGTCCTGGGCGGCAGTGGCCTCCTTCTGCGAACACGTCATGTCTCAGAAGGAGGCGGCGGAGCGCGCGCGGGAGGACGACCCTCACGCGGCGGCGCTCCGAAGACGGAGGAGGGGTCGGAGAAGACGTCAGTATGACGGTCATCTCCGACTCCTCCCAGGTGGAGGCCAGCAGGCAACGGGTGCGGGGGCACCCTTGCTTGTATTGCACAGGCCTCCACCAGTGTCGGACGGGAATGGCCAGGTGTTCCCGGCCATTCCCATAGCCCCCCAGTTAAATGGGGGGCATGCGGGGCCCGCCAATTAGGCGGGCATACGCCGGGAGGGCTGTGGAAGCAGAGGCTGAGCCAATTTCCCATAGCCCTCCCATCACGGCGTCGCGGGAACACCGCTGAGTTTTAGTGGGTATACTGCCACTCTGGCAGGGAGTCCCACATACCCCGTCTCGTCCCCCGACGAGCGGAGATGCGTAATGTCATTTCTCAACGACAAAAAAAAAGAAAAGGGTGACTACAAGACACGTTACGTAATCGCAACGGAATGTGGGAGACTCACCAAGCTGTAGCGGGGGCAGCGGAACGTGCGACCGTCCGTGACCGGTGCCGAGCGTGGAATCTCTCACTGAACGTTCCTTTTTTTTTTTGGTTTGGCATCTCGCAGTTGGCCTTGAGAGGCCGTGACTGCTTAACCGGTCAATCCTGTGGTGCCTTCGAGCTAACCCAAAGCCTCCAGCCAGGGGCACTGAACGTTCCACATAATGGCACGGCTTATATGGGGAAATATTCCCGACAGGTTGCAACCTGCTACCGCGCCATCTCATCGGTTTCTTTCCATGGGACGCGCGGAATAGTTGGTCGGGCACGAGCTTGCTCCCCGACAGGTTGCGACCTGCCACCGCGCCATCGCATCGGTTTATTTCCATGTGACGCATGGATGAGTATAATATTAGCGAGTTTGGTACGACTATAAAAAGGGTTATTACCCGACTGCGCTAGAAGGGTTATGCTTTTACTTGAACTATTTGGATGATTATTTACAAATTGGTTTTTTTAACCAACGTCATTTGGGCTTCGTCTACAGGCAGACTGATAACCGTTCTACAACAGAAATAGGCATTCTGTAATTGGATTCTTGTTTTCTAAGATAGGGCTCCAAAATATTCACTAATTTTATGAATTGATTGATTGTTTAGAAAAAAACTCTTGTTTTGCCATGTTATTTGCAAGTTCTGCCAGTACTATATCCTCTTCGATATCTGGTAACTTTACAGCAGCATTATAAATTTGTTCTACAGCAGTCGTTTCTTCTTCTGGAGTCAGATGGCATCCTATAAAAGGAGGATCCAATAGGTTCGCGATTTTATGAACGTCCAATATAGCGAATGCCTTTCTATTTTTAAGTATTTCTCAGACTTTTTTTCCTCGGATTTAAACAAGGGGCTCTTTTCCAACATGTCTTCCATATTGTCTTCAATTTTTTATTTAAAACATGATACATCTGTGGAGTGTCACTTTCCAACTTTCCACAATTGTAATAGTGTCTAATATTGGTTTCAATAAATTGTAGAATCCAGTAACATTATCCCAAAAGTCATCGCTCAACATATTTAGTTTTAATGTTTGCACTTTCTTTATAACATCTAAAAGACTCTCTTCAATCGCCATGCTTTTAATAGTTTGTTTGTTTTCTCTTAAACTCCCTAAGCAAGAGACTAGAGATCCCCAGCGCGTTTTAACTGGAAGCTTAAGACTTAATTTGACGCCAGTGGTCAACTGCTTTTCTATGAAAGCTGTGTTAAGCTTGTGAGAGTTCTTTAAAGCCTTGACACAAGCTGTTGCATCGGCTGTGAGGCTCTTTAAAGTTGGCAAAGTATTAATATCAGTAAATATTAATTGGAGGGAGTGTGCTAGGCACCCGTAGGCAAATAAGTTTGTCCTTGCGTACTTCGTTTCGAGTAGTCTCCAAGCTGCCTTCATTATATTAGCAGCATTGTCGGTTACGACGCCAAATAACTTTTGAGGTTCTATTTCATAAATGACACAACTCATTTCTTGAGTCATGAATTCTGCAGTGTGACATGATCTTCGTGTCGGTAATACCTTGTAAAGAAAAGCTTTCGGCGTCGTGAAAACAAAATTTACGATAGGTTCATTTCTAATGTTGCTCCAGCCATCCACAGCCAATCCCACAGAACCAGCAGCGGCAATTGCCTCTGCTACCAACGCAGATACATTCGTGTACTCATTTTCCAAAACTGGCCTGACAACATGTATTTAGAAGGTAGTTTATACGCTGGCCGAAGAAACGACAACAATGTCCTCAATGAGAATTTTCTACCAAACTGAGAGGTGATCTGCTCGCAAAAATTGCCCTGCTGAGAAGCTCATCTGCCTTGTCTTGATCTTCTGGAGTCATGTTGTCTATAAAAGCTGCAATACCTACCTGGTGTCTTTAACTTTTTTTCGGTAGTGGCAAGCATAGATGTACTGGCAATGCTGGATACTTCTAAAATGAAAAGACAGTGCGGAAAGGTAAGGAACAATAAAATCTCTACAACATAGTTATTTGATTATACATAATTGACATGGATGGACATATTTTACATGGACTACGAAACGGCAGTTTTTTGTTTATAATATAATTTTAAAGTTCAAACACTGTTTTGTCATAAAGAGCTGGGACTTTCAACACGGAGTTCCGTGGTTCGAATCAAGCCCGTACAATTAAAAGAGTTTATCATGTGCGGATTAATTTGAATTGAATCGTCACAAAAACATAAGCGACAAATCGGCTAAATACTAAAAAAAAATTTGGTACTTACGCTTGTTGAACTTCAGGAACTTGTGTGATTCTCTTCATATATTTTTCTTTTACAGAATCTGGGCATTTTTTACAGACTTCTAGATGCTTTGACATTCTTGTGCCGTTTTTTGTAAGACGTTTTGAGCAGAATGTACATTCTACTTTAGGTACGAGTACTTTCGTAGTGCAAACAACATTGTTAAAAAGATTTGCCACGACTGAAGACTTTCGACAGCAGCCACCGCGCGCCTATATTAGCCGCTACACGCTCATCCCCCCCCCCCCCCCCATATTTACAAATTTATTCAATTACATAACATTACTCAATACGATTTTAATGTTTAATTAACACTCACACAGGACACTTAACAAAAACGAACTCTCACTGTCTCAAGCTTTCTGCAGTCTGACGTAATTCAACCAAAACATAAATCAAACGAGGATTAGGGAAATCCCCGTCCGTAAATGGTAAGCTTCAGTGGGTGTTGCCAATTATTTTTATTATGTACTATTTCACAAAAAACAAATGGTATTTTGTTATTAAACAAAACAAATTTAATATCAACTCTTATACGATAACCGCCTTAACATATTTTTATTTTCGTACTCTAGAAAAAAACCTACTCCAAAAAAAACTGTTTTCGTTTCATGTTTTTTTTCATCTCAGAAAAAATAATGTTTTTATACAACTCTAACAGGAGGACAATTTAATCATTCGGGGCGGTATGGACAGCGCTGAACAGCCGAAATAAAAGACAAAATAACAATCAATCCGTTTTATTCCGTCGTTGCGCATTTGCAAATAAAAACAAACTTTAATGCTTGCTAAATAAATTAAGCTGATATAATTGAAAAAAAAAAACATAGCACATACTTTTCAGTAGAGTATAATGTATAATGTCCGGTCAGCATCTACATATCTATATCGATAACAACAGTTACTACATGTCTCATGATGAGGTGCTCGGCTCGTGCTGGTCCGGCGCGAAGTCGGGCTGTGAGCCCTCGGGAGGCAGCGTTAGCTGACGCTCCGTGTCCGGCCTCGTCTTCCGCAGGCTGCGCTTCAGCCGCGTCTGCCGCACCAACTCGGGCGTGGGCGGCCGCCGCACTGGCACCGTCGACGCCATCCGGAGGTGGGTGTACAGCGGGATCTGCAACACACGTGACACTCATTATTTTCGGTCGGCGTTTCCCATGAGTAGAATTTCGGTGATCATCATATTAAGTATGTGGATGTCAAAAATTATCCTACGGGAACGTGCTACGAGCACAAAAAGTAGCCTATGTCCTTCCCCAGGATGCCACCTATCTCCTAGCCAAATTTTATTGAAATCTGTTCAGTGGTGTAGGCGTGAAAAGGTAACAAACAGACAGAGTTACTTTCGAATTTATAATATGAGTATAGATTATAATGCGATATTTGTTTATGAAATGTGTTAAAAATTTTTTCCTACAGCTATTTAATTCTCATAAAATCAAATCACTCTACATTGAAATCGCTACATGAAACGTTATTGCATTATGATGTCAGAATAAGGGCTGACTTACTGTGGCCATAGAGTCGTCGAGCACGATGGGCTCCTGCCGCTCGGGCCGCACCGGCAGAGCGAAATACCGCCCGAGCAGCGGCTCTTCGGGCGGCTCGCCGAAAGTCTTGTTCCGGAGCTCGTTCTCCGTGATGTCGCGCAGCTGGTCCACGACCTGCTGCCCCGGCACGTAGCGCGACACTTCGCCACCGCGCCACACCTGCACACATTCAACAGTCTGGTAACAATCGTTTGCTTGTCAAGCACTTGTTTTGTACGTACCGCTCCTTAGCATACTGATTTTAAACGGTATGTACAAAACAAGTGCATTGAAAATCATTTTGTTTTATACTAAGCGTGGTTGACACATTCACCTTAAACGTAGTAAAGCTGGCGACTTTCTTGACATCAGGTGGGAAGCGGGTGACCTCTAGTGTCCAGGGCAGGAAACTGCCTAAAGTCTGCAGGTACTCGCCCGAGAGACGCCACACGCGGACGCTGTAGTCTGAACTGCCACTGAAAGTATGCAATACCAAATAAATATAAGTAGGTAGTGTTTGTTCTAGGTACGGCGTACGGAGCCGAAACATGGACACTCACGGTAAGACTGGTCCATAGGTTTAAATTCGCTCAGCGAGCTATGGAGAGAGCTATGCTTGGAGTCTCTCTGAAGGATCAAATCCGAAACGAGGTGATCCGCCAGAAAACCAAGGTAACCGACATAGCCATAGACATAGCAAAGTGGCAATGGGCTGGTCACTTCTCTTGCAGAACCGACAATCGTTGGGGAAAACGAGTTTTAGAGTGGAGACCGCGTTTAGCAAACGTAGTGTGGGACGTCTGCTGGCCAGGTAGAGTGTTGACTTGCGAAAGGCGGCTGGCAAGGACTGGATGAGGAGAGCCAAAGATCGGGCTTAGTAGCGTTCACTAGGACAGGCCTACGTCCAGCGGTGGACGAATATAGGCTGATGATGACTGTTTGTTCGCACTTAGTTTTAGCTAAATCAATGTGTGTCATGCTATGCTTCATTGTAAAGTTGAAGGGATTTTATTTATATTTTTAATTTATGTTGGATTTGCTCTTGACTCTAGTCTAGGTCAGTGGTGACAGAGACAGAGTCGACGATGGAGTGAGCTTACCCAGAAGAAGCCTGTTCACTCTCACTTTGAAGAGATTAGGGTTGTATGCGTTCCGACGCAGGTAGACAGTCCCACTCTTTTGCTGTGCGCATAAAAAAAGACATTTGGAAACGCTTAGTGCGAATTGGGATTCAAAATAATAACTGCCAAATGCCGCCAATCGAAACATTTAATGACACAGGTTTAGATTTCTAACTCCTGGCAAGGCTTACGTGAAGACGAGTCTGTGTTCGTCGATGTAAGATATGGTGCTGACGCAGCGCATGTGCGCGCGGTAGCTGTTGAGTAGCAGCGGTAGCGGCTGGTCGCGCGTGCAGCGCTTGGCGCGGCCCTCGATACGGTCGCGCCACAGGAACGGGAACATCAGGCGCAGCCGCGGCATGTTTATATGAACCTTCAACAAAACCATCATCTTATTAGCTGCTGAAGCCCGTTCAAAATATATTGGGCTCGACTTAGGGTCTAATTCGATATGTGTGTGTGTTTATTATTATTTTTTGAATTTAGATAAGTAATTGTCAAAGATAAGTAACTTTATGTACTAGAGAAATGAAAAACGTTGTGTAGAACAGTATGTGTGTTAGTGTGTGTATGTTGTGTGTGTCTGTGGGATGACGTGTCATGTAATGAGTGTAGTGTGTATGTGTATGTGGGGGGAGGGGGGGGGCGTGTCGGGTCAGGCAGGGGTCCTTGGAGTGCTTTTTCAGTAGGGACCGAAGCACAAACAGCTGTTTGCAACGGTAAACTTTGAATTTGGTCAGGTATTTTATTAAAGATTACAGGAGCCATACAAGTCACATTTCTTTTTAATAAGCTAGTTTTAAATACGCCCGTGCACAAATAATAATCGATTGATTATGGTATTGAAATCTCATAGATGTACTTCGTTTTCTAGTTTCTATTAAAGAAACTATTGATATGAAGTTTATTTGAAACTAATCTATAGATATGTATCTAAGCTTAGATCTTTTAAACGACGCAATGGACTTTAATGCGGTTCATCGATAGACAGAGTGATTTAAGACGAAGGTTTTCATATACAATACATGCATATTATCTCAGATCATTATACCTAGTAGAGAAAAGCCGGGAATTTCAAAGATTTGTAATGTGATGTCGTGAAAACATTTTTGTGCGCTTACATTGTAAAGGCCTGCTAAACCTTACGAGATAGATCAAAATAATGTTCTACGGAATTGTAGGTATATTTTAAAAACAACTACAAAAAAGTCTGCGATGGTATATGTCTATCTCTTAAGGATAACAACCCACAGTAACTATTTTATCTTTTACATATTACAAAAAAATGGGTTATTTTGTAGCGGTATCTATGTCGTAGGATAATTTGATACTTCGAATCTTCGCGAAAATCCTAGGGGTTTTGCGAAAACGCGGATAATTAGACATAGGCGAAAAAAAACGCGGATAATTAGAATTTAGGTTAGGTTATGTTAGAACAGTGACCATTAGCGCGCGAAGGCGAGCGAGCGAAGCGAGCGTGCCGCGGCAGCGGCCGCCAAGCGCCAGATACCCTTCTTTAGATCCTGACTTTGTCCAGTAAGATTTGATAATTTTTCGCCTATGACTAATTATCCGCGTTTTCGCAAAACCCCTAGGATTTTCGCGAAGATTCGAAGTATCAAATTATCCTACTACATCTACATCGCCACATGCGAGCTGCGCGTCACACTGACGTCACGCAAATCATGCATCGCGCAAGCAGAGTTTACCGCGCGACTAGCATATTGTATACAACTTCCCGACATTAATCGTCGGGTAGTTGCCCACCAAACACGACACCCGTCTGGTCGAAGGATCTCCCCTTTTCTATGGAGGTATGAGTGAGCTTTACGCCCTGTTCCTCGTACATTTATAATTTAAGAAGCTATTTTAAACAATACAGTATTATTCCTTATCCAATTAAATACGTTAGATACGTTGAGCGTTTAATGAAGAACAAAATTGTCCTTTTCAGCATATCAAATTCAAATTCAAATCATTTATTTGCATAATACATGTTTATAAGGTGTTAAAAAGTATAGTAGGTACACTGTATTATAACCTATTTAGGTGTGCAAATTTATCTATTGGGTAGGTTTAAAGTCATTTTATCAATAAAGTTTTAAATGCAGTTACAAATAAAGAAAATGCCATGTTTGAAAAATGTCAAAGTAATAAAATAGTAAAATGTATAATAATAATAATAAATGTGTATAATAATAATAAAATGTCAGTTCAAAGTGATACATTACAGTCAGATTTAAAACTAATACAAATCTAATTCAAAATAATTTATTGATAATTCATGAAACTAGTACTGGTTTATCCCTAATATAATAAATCGGATGTAGCAGGGCTCTAACATCTTTCATTTAAATAGTCATTAATATGATAGTAGCATTTCGCAACTAAAAATTCGCGTAGTTTTTTTTTAAATTGATCCACATTTTTTATTTCAATTATGTGTTCAGGTATCTTATTATAGATTTTGGGTGCCATACCAAGAAAATTTTTATTAAAAATAGCTTTTTTATGTGGTATTGTGCATATTTTATTTTTGTGGCGTAGACTCTTTGGGTGATTGTATAGGTGTATATTTATCTTAACATAGCTTGCTACTTCGTATATGTAGAGACAGGGAAGTGTAAGTAGCTGAAGCTGTTGGAAGTGTGGCTTACAACTGTCTGTGCTTTGAATGCCACATATTGCCCTTATGCATTTCTTCTGCGCTTTGAACGCCATTTCTCTATCGGGCGAGTTCCCCCAAAATATAAGTCCGTATCGTAGTGTAGATGAGACATATCCGTGGTACGCCATTAATAGTGTTGACCGATTAGTAACTTTCCTTAAGTTATAAAATCATTTTAATATATAATATACAATAGTTATAATATCATTAAAATTAATTTCTTACGAAGACATCAGGGATTTAAATTGCCGGGGGCAGAGTGGCCTTTCGGGCCGCTGTGCGAAGCCGGGACGGGTCGTTTTACTTAGTAGTATAAAAGAAAATCGCTGCCGGCCTCTGTCCTCCCTCCTGTGCTTTCGTACACACGGCTACACATCAAGCTATGCAGTTCCAATTTACACTGACCTCTCATAGTAAGGAAATCCTATACAATGCGAGATCAGCTTATACTGGAAAGCTATAGCTTGATCTGTAGCCGTGCGTACGCTTAGATCTTTTCCACGGCGCGGCAGCGCGGGTGCAACGGATTGATGCGGTTTCACCATCAGTTAGATATTTTTTCACGGATGGTTTACGTTATCTTTTCATGCGGATCATGAAAGCATCCGTTCACCACTGAACGGATTTCGCAAGATTTTGGCAAGGAGATAGATGTCCCGGTATCAGGTTCCTATGGGAATATTTCCGACAACCACGCGGGCGAAGCCGCGGGAAGAAGCTAGTGAGATAATAAG
This sequence comes from Brachylomia viminalis, assembly GCA_937001585.2. Classification (NCBI taxonomy): domain Eukaryota; kingdom Metazoa; phylum Arthropoda; class Insecta; order Lepidoptera; family Noctuidae; genus Brachylomia; species Brachylomia viminalis. The sequence continues at coordinate 939,878 of OW443302.2, read as the reverse complement.
TTTGTGCAGAGACTGACCGACTTGTTGTTGAGGTAATTACTCAGGAGCCAAACTTTGATGTATCCTAGGGTGGTACCGGTGAAGAGGAACTCGTTTTCAAGATCGGTGGCGAAAGCTGACACGTAGTCGCCTGGCGTGTGGATGGCCTGGAAGGAGCCCTGGTAGCCTCCCGCCGAGTGGTCCGACCAGCACTGCACTTGACCGTTCTCGAGCGCGAGTAGAAGGGAAGCTAGAGCACAAATAACAAGGGACTCATCTGCGTATTACGCAAATAGACTAACTGAAAATATTTATGGAAACAAAATGAAGGGCTAGGTAATGTTTTGCACTGCCACAGTGCCACACTGCCACTGTTACGAAAAACTGTAACTGACCGACGTGCATATGCTGAGGCCGCGTGTTCAGGAAAATCACGGCGTGCACGGCGAGGTGGCGCATCTTCTGCGCGCGAGGTGGTTCCTTCACTAAAGCCTCGCGCCGTGCCACCGCCTTCTTGATGGCCGCGTCCGAGTCCACAATGTCGCGAACACCCGCAGCTCTGTGAACATTACAGACAGGCTTGTGAGACTACACGACGCTCAAGTTTCATAAGCGTGATACTTACAGAAAATTTTACACAGAACAAAGTTCATCAGACCCGGATTGGCCATATGGGTAAATCGGGAAAATGCCAGGTAGAGCTGGATGCCTGATCGGCTGGTGTGGCCATAGATATCCGAGGATTATGCCCACAGAACAGATAAAGAGGTTAGAAGGGCCTTGTGGGCGGGGCAGGCACGCCGCACTTATGAGCAAACGCTCAAAAGTCAACCGAAATTTGTTTCACGGGCTAACAGTCGCGCTCATATTGTGACAACGTACGACGCTCCGTGAAAAACAAAGAATTATGCCGTCTTGCGCTATTATAACGTGTCGGAAAAGAAGACAGGTGTGTAGTGTAGCCCGGGAAGGGATTTCTTTTCACCGGTAAGTCCAAAAACCTTAAAATACAAGTGATATTTGTAATTATTACTATAGTATTATGTAGTTTGTAGATAAAAACGATACAATCGCAACAGTTGTAACAGTAAAAACGATACAGTTGCAAAATTATACATTGCTTGCAATGCATGGGTAGCATCTTGTACTAGATCAGTGATCGCGCAATGTATTGCGTTCACTGCGAACGTCGCGTACGCCTAGCCAAAGCTGAAATTCGGCGAAATCCATGCTTATCGATAGTGTTGTACCAAGTTGTAAATAATGTCGATATTAAGTATGTGTGTTTGATACAGCTGATTATTATCAGTAATATTATAATTAAAATAACTTTGTTTACTATCACCAATTATTGTTTATAGTGCGTTTTTAATTTAGTTTCTGAGTAGGTTTTCAATCTCCGGAATATTAACAAACATATGTTGACAGCAAAGATTTTGCGCAGCTTCGTCGGAACTGAATTATTTAGCAACATTAGTAATCGTCAGGTTGGATTAGATCCTACTGCAAACCATGTTACAGACCTAACTAAGGCTATTATTGGAAAAAGTATTAATTTAAGATTGCACTTTATTTTGAAAAAATCGAATTTAAAAGATAGCAAAGCGCATGTTACTTAATAAATTCGTATTTTTTCAGGGACAATAATAAAATCAGCATTTAAATTGAGTTTAAATTATTGTTCAATTTTAAAATATTCTAGTATTTTTTAAGTGAAAACTTCTTTAGGCGCGTTGAGCACTACTTTGGTGAACAAAATCATGGAACTCGCGTCATCGTCACCGAACGCTTTCCATGAGCTATATGTATGTATACTATGTATATATGTGTACTTTTTGGGTGAACAAAAAGCGTGAAACTCGCGTCATTGTCACCGCACGCTTCCCATGAGCTATATGTATACTGTGTATATATGTACATAGATATATCTCCTTGCGTTATACATTATATATATATATATAAATAAATTAGCAAAAAACCAAAGAAAATTTGAATTTCGCGGCTATGTTAGATGTTCCCCCTTAATTTGACAGTATTAAGGAAAAATTTAAATCTTCATTAAAAGAGGTGAAAGACACAATTAAAGGACTAGAAATAGGGACCAATTAGTTCAACCAGGTTTCAGACTGGCTAAAGTATGTAGATTCATCCTTCATGGGGTACTGTTTAAAATGTTACAATAAAATACCTCCCCACATATTCCAACTGAATGAAACGAAATTTAAGTCTTGTCTAAAACGCACACTATACAGCCAAGCATATTATAAGTTGGGGGATAATATCGCTGACAAAAATGCTTGGCTCAGCGCTGGTCCTGCTCTACAAGAGCGCCTAAACGAATCGATTAGCATTCGAAAATATTGTGAGCTGATGAAGGTTGTACAATCTATCTTTGCATTGTATAAATTAAATTTCTTAGTATTGTATAATTGCATAGCACGTGTGAGCACTATGTACCTACTATAAAACTTACTGGGTTCGTCTTTCATTGACTTGAATGTGGCACAGGTAATTTCTTAGCTGCCACGGCTTATTTGAATTGCTGAATGGTTTTTATCTTTTTATTACGGACACTTTTAACGTGCACGTCTTTCTACATCGTTCTCACATGTATTATTTCAACATGAATCATGTAACCACTTTTTTGTAACAATATTTCGATTTAAAAGAGTGTCCATGGAGTGTCTTGCCCGTTCTTCTCCATAGGTACCTACTACGCTTTGGAATGGGCAACTAGCTTCATCTTTCTGACTGACCGAACCCTTGACAATTCAAAAGTGCCTGTAGTTGGTTTATTTGAAATAAATGCTTTGAGTTTGAATTATTTATATGTATTTAGGAAGTCCACACTAATTGTCCCCCTCTTCCCGGAAATATAGAGAAAAATTGCTAACTTATAAATTACAGTAATTTTATCGATATAAGTAATCGACCTTTTGGTCGCCGTAACATGCGTGAGAAATAAATTACCTTTTGCGCGTGAGTGAGTGTACGTCAAACGCAGTGTTTGTATTAGTGTGACAACCAATAGCAAACTCACTATCTAAGTGCGTGTGGTTTATTTGTGTGTGTAATACGCGTACGTATTGGTCTCTTGCTTGTAGTGGAGTTAAGGAGTGGGAGACAAGCGGCGACACGCGTTCTAATACAAATCAGGAACTATTTCCTTTCTAACCTGTTTTATCTGTTCTGTGATTATGCCTTTACAAGTTTACACTATATGTTTTTGTTCAAGTTTAAGTGTCGCCACCGCCACTTTTTCCCCACTCCTGAAACTCACACAAAAACAAACGAAATAGATACGGCACACATGATGCTTTCTTCGCACTCACACAAGAAAATATGCGTAACACTTGTGTGCTATCTTATTGCACACATGCTCAACAGGGGCGGGTACTAGAAAGTATTAATACAGTCACTGAACAAACACATGCAACTCTAGCCTCAACTAGAGAAGAGGGGTTGGTATAAATATTTGATCGATAAAAATATCAATTAAAATCGACTACAAAAAGAGAAGTGTTTTTGGACATATTTTATATCGTTTATTTTTTTTGCTTTTCGATGTGGAATATTATACTCGTAAACACCAATAAAACCAAATCACGTAAACATTTATATAAGTATTCGTTTGCAAATGACTTTTAAGTACTTAAATCAGTTTTTCAGTTTGTCTCTTACTTTATTCATTAATAAAATACAATACAAAATAATCTATAACTGTAGTACTGACAAAGGATTGATTAATAATTAACTAATAAAATAAGCTCATTTATCCATCGCTATTAATTGCAACCGACGCCGATGTCTTCTCAGTTCGTCATCAACGTTGAATTCATCGCAGCCACAGCCATCACAAACATGTGGTAACGTAATGCAAGTGCGCCTCTGAACTCTAATGGGGATAGATCGAAATGGTCTTTATACTACACCTGCTTGGAAAGTACCTTGATACTTTATCAAATTTACGGTAGAAAGTACGTCATTGCATATCGAACAAATATGCTGGGAGAAAACGCATCTGAGCGGGAGAGAAAAGTGTATGGAAATCCATTTCTTACGTGGTTTTTCTTTTTTAATTTTGGGTAAGACTATGCGCCGGTAACCTAAATATCAAAAGCCAAAAAGTTTTTACAGTGAGTTTTTATCTCCAAGTTCGCAAAATGACACTAGCTGTGTGTTGGATGGTGTCGGGCTGGCAGTGCGACCCTGCGGCTGCAGGATAAACAATTTGAAAAAAGAACATGTGAAAATTGCAGACGCCATTGGCGCCATTTTCAACTTGTGTGTTGTTTGAGGATTCAGTTTTCGTAGAATTTATTTTCCTCGTAGGTGTAGTATAAAGCACTATGTATCACTCGAGAGAAAGTGCGATTCCCGATCTCGGGTGTTTTAAAGCCTTCGCCTACGGCTCGGGCTTCAAACGACAACCTCGACGGTAATCGGTCACTTTCTCCTCTCGGTGAACAATGTACTATTCTTAGTCGGTATGATAGATTTCGTCATCGAGTGTCTTTCTCTTTACAGCATTCTTTCTGTACGTCTTTAAGGGATTTATGATATTGAGAGAGGTCCATAATATGTGTATTTTCTATCAAACACTTGAGAAGACTGCACAACCTTTTTTTGAAGATACATAGTTTATGCTTTGGTTTCAGCGAAATCAATTATTTTCTCTGCCTGTTGCATTTATCTATCCATTTATTTTTAATTTCTGGATCTTTCGGGAAACTGAAATAAAATGTATTAATTCTTGTAAAACAGGTTCTTAATATAATTTATTATTTAGAACAACTAAACTAACAACTATCGATATCCATATCTCAGCGCAGCGCACCACTAATGCATCGTTTTGACTTGCGTCAGTCAAGGTGCACTTCAAAAATATTTCACATTTGTAAAATTCTTGTATTCTAGTTATTGCAGTGATTTTTTACTTATCGGTGTTAGGACATGCCACTTGTCCTGCGGTTTGTTGTAATTGTTCTATTTTTGCAACTAAGGATGGAATCACGGAACAATTCGGCATTTTGTAAAAATACGAAATGACACTACTTACACGTTCCGATGCAAACATATGACTAAACGAGTAAACGCCAAATGGTACCTACTCTTCGCCGTCGCGCGGGTCACACACGAGTACTTTTGGCGCGGGTTTAGGCTCAGTTTGACCCCATGGAGACGACATGTGCCACGCCTCCATGCCTTAACCCTCGCTCTCCGTGAATGTGGCCGATTGACGATCGACTTTCCTATTTATTTTACTTTATTTAATTTACTATATAAAATAAAAAAAGCACATACACGATACCTACATCGATTCAAATAACGTCACCGTCAAGTCAAGGTCCTAATTGAATTTACGTTATCGTCGTTGGACATAAAAAGGTGCATCGGTATTTCGATGAATGGGGCTTCAAAATATGCAAGGCCAGTATTATAATGATGGGTTTTCTTCCTGACTTTCCAATGAAGCGCACGTGCACGTGTATTGAATTTAGTATTAGGAGATACTACTAAAGCTGCAGGTAATTCTCAAGTGCTTCAATAGTTGGCTTACTGAATGACGTGGCTGTATTTCTTCGCGAATCTTAACAACGTATGGATATCTGGAGACAAACTAAAGAGGACGGACGGAAATACTAAAAGACTCTCAACTACGAGTATTCGATAAACATGTTGGTCTAAAGATACAGCTTTGAAGATTTTTTTTGTGATTCTCTAACTTGGTTTCGGCTTCACATGTAACGTTGATGATAGCATAATCAGCCTATAATGTTCCCACCGCTGGGACACAGGCCTTCTCTCGGGGAGAGGGAGTGAGTGAGAGCACAAACCTTGATAATAACTTTTACCAGAAACTTTTTCACAAAAATAAAACATACTATAAAAAAACGCGGTAGTTTTTTTTTGTGAAAAAGTATTAGTATTCACTTTTTAGTTGTAGCACCTACCCCAAACAAAGTCGTATACCACTACTTGCAATGTAAATAACAGTGACAGGAAGTTATTACAACATCATCAACATACACCAAGTGGAAAAAATACCTATTATTGAAGCTGACTCAAAAACCACTCATCAGAACTTGACCAAATGTATATGGGACCAATCTGAAAGTATATGCCTTCATATAAAAAATTATTTTCCAAATCGGTTTATAAGTAACATAGTTCTGAGGTAACAAACATAATAAACCTCCTCCTACTTTTTTAAGGTCCATTAAAAAAAGTCCATGTGAAAGCGAAATCATACAAATCATAGTGCAAATACGAAACAGTGATCACAGACACAACCTTTTAAGAATATTTGTAGTTACTCACACCTCTCTCACAGTGTCTACAACCCTCGGGTTTAGATATCTTAAACGTATCAGAAACTGTACAAAACTGTAAAAATTGTGAGAGGTTTTGATGCGGTACAGAAAGCTACGGATGATTTGGTTTCTTGGGCCAATGAAGAGTTTAACAAAATTTAAGACTTTAATATAGAAGTTCAACCAAAATTTCCTGACAAAAGACTAAGGAAAAGGAAATTGATGCCAGTTGAAATGGCACAGGATGAAATTATCTCCGAAGTAGGAGTACTTACTTCGGAGACGGATACAAGGTTACTCAGAGCCTAGATCGCCGTTTTGTCGCAAATGGACAACACTAACTGCAAAACGTTTCCCTGACATCCGTAATAATAAACTTCAATCCGGTGAACTAGATGAGATAAGTAGACATTTAAATTTGATAAGACAGCTACAGGTGAAAATTTGCGGACTCAATTGAAAAATTTGCCATTGCATTGGGATAAACTTAAAAGTGGAGCAATAATGGTGAAAATCGATTCATGAGTCGGGGCTGTTTCACTGCTAGTTTTGCTATCATTGTTCTGAGTTCGGCACAGTAGCTGCACATCTGCCGTTATTGCTTGACCAGATCGGAGAAAGCTATAGTGAATAACACCAAGCTGAGACCACCAAACAGTTACCATTACCTTTTTATTGGTAAGCTTTGCTTTAGGACACTGTTGCGGCGTTTGACCTTTTTTTTTTTTGCGTGTGGGAAATCATCAAATAACTTCTCCCGCTCTGGGCAGAGCAGGATTGCGTGTCAGACTCTTACTGACTAAAACCCACCCATGTTCCTTCAGTTGCCTGTGCCAAGGGCCACGGTATCCCTCTCGGACTTTCCCGCAACCCTAGCAGGCATCGGCCCTAGCGGACCCCGTCATTGGTACTGACATCTCTTTGAGGCGCGCGTGGAATACAACGCGCCGTCGACCCGGGCCTGGTCCTTATCGAACGGCGAGCTGCCCATTGCTCGCCGTTCGCAAGCCCACGCCTACGGTGGCCGGGAATCGGCCTGCGATTCCCGACGCCCAGGGCGTCTCCTGCGGCGGCTAGGGGCGTGAGGGCGCGAATTTTGCCTCTCCCTCACGCGTTCCGCCTCCTCCTTCGCAAACATTACTGCTTCGCAGAAGGAGGTGACGGCTTCCCAAGCCCTCTCGCTCCGTACCATGGCCTGGACCAGGGCCGGACGCGAGAGATCGCCACCGCCAATCGCCTCCACGAGGACACGGCGGTGCTCCGCCCAAGCCGGGCAGACCTCCGCCGTATGCTCCACCGTGTCCTCCGGGCGATCCACACAATGGTGACACCCGAGCGTTTCCTCCCGCCTTATCCGGAACAGGAACCTCCCGAAACAACCGTGTCCGGTGAGGACCTGCGTCAGGCGGAAGGTGAGGACGCCGTGGCGCCTCTCTAGCCACTCCTCAAAGAGGGGACTTATCGCCGCAATTGTGGCGTGCCCAGCGCTGCTTTGCGACAATCGCACTCTCCATGCCGCCCTGAGATCCCGCCGGAGCTCTGTCCGCTGTACCGTGATTTCTCGCGGCAGCGGAGCTACGCCCCGGCGTTTCGCCTCCTCGCGCCACTCCCAAATGTGCGCGAGGACTTTTGCCTCCAGATCCCATGGCGGTAATCCGGCAAGGAGGCTCGCCGCCTCACCGGAGACCGTACGGTATCCCCGGACCAGCCGGGTGGCCATGACTCTATGGGGCGCATTCAACCGGCGGGCTGGCCGCTGCCTCAAAGAACGCGCCCACACCGGTGCCCCGTACAGGGCCATGGACCGCACGACCCCCGCGTTGAGTCTCCGGCAGGAGGCGTTTGGCCCCCCTAGATTAGGCAAGAGCCGCTTCAAGGCAGCCCCAGCCCTTTCCAGTCTGGGAGCCAAACGTCGGATATGCTCCACGAAGTTCCACCGGCTGTCGAGGACAAGTCCCAGGTACTTCATCGTCAACTCGACGCCTATGTGAACCCCTCCTACCGTTATTTGGGAATCCGACGGTGGCGTGTTCCGAGGACCATGAAAACACATGGCCTCGGACTTGTGCAGGGCCACCTCGAGTCCCAATTGCCGGATCCTCTCGACGATTGTCGCAACCCCGCGTGTCGCTAGTTCGGCTGCCGCCTGGTGCGACCTCCCCTGCGCCAGGACCAGCGTGTCGTCAGCGTAACAAACCACGCTGACGCCGCTACGGAAGTCGACGCGCAGCACCCAGTCGTATCCGATGTCCCACAGATGCGGCCCCAGGACCGATCCCTGTGGGACACCGCACGACATCTCTTGCCGGTTCCATACTCCCTGATGACCGGGGTAGATGACGGCCCTGTCCGTCAAATAGGCCTCGAACACACGACAGAGGTAGGTCGGCATCCGGTGATACCGGAGTGCCTCCCTGATGCAACTCCAGGGCAGGGTATTGAAGGCATTGGTGATGTCTAAAGACACCGCCAAGATGACCCCACCCCGGGCCACAGCATCCCCCGTCGTGAGGACCCGCACGCGCATGATGGCGTCCACCGTAGAGCGCCCCCTGCGGAAGCCAAACTGGCTCTCCGCCAAATCCGGCCCCACCCGCACCAGCCGCCCGACGAGGCGGTCTGCAATGACTCTTTGAAAGAGGTTGCCCACCTCGTCGAGCAGCACGATGGGCCGGTAAGCGGACGGAGAGTCCGCTGGGCACCCCGGCTTCTTGATGAGGACCAGTTTCCCCGTCTTCCAACGAAGTGGGAACTGGCCCCTCTCCATGCATGCGCTTAGGAGCCCCCTTAGTCGAGGCCCGAGAGCCTCCGAGGCCAGGACCCAGGCTTTCCCAGGTAAGCCGTCGGGTCCTGGGGTGGTATTTTTGGCACTCAGCCTACGTACCGCCACTCGCAGCTCTGCCTCGGTCACCTCCGGAGCATCGTCGTCGTCGTCGTCGGCGATGTGGTCCGCATTGAGCACCGCAGTATGTTCCCCTTCCAACAGAGCGCTCACCACGTCCTCCACGAGCTGGGGCCGGAGACTCTGCGTCAGCGTGGGAGCCCATGGGCGGAGCTTCTCTCGCACCAATTTATAGGGGCGTCCCCATGGGTCCCTGTTCAGAGTCTCCAGCGACTCCTCGCGGGCCAGTCCCCTGGCCCGCAGGATCTCTGCTTGGAGGGCGGTCTTCGCCGCTCTGTACCCCTCGTACATCTCCGCCTGAATGGCTTCCGTATCCGGAGGACGAATACGGAGCCTGCGGTGCCTGGTGTACCGGCGTCGCGCAGTGACGCACGCACTGCGCAGAGTCGTCAACTCCGGCGACCACCAGCACACCTGGCGCTGGGCGCGTCCGGGCTGGGCCCGGGGCATTGCCACGACACATATTTCGGACATGGCCTCCCGGAACCACTCCGCCTCGACGTTGATGTCAGCAGGCCTGTCCGGTGATGACACCCAGGCCTGCACGATCGAGGCTTCCAGGAGGAGCTCCCGGTCCAGCTGCTTCAGCGCCCACCGCGGACCACACGGGGCCTGACGGACCAGCGCGTTCGAAGTCTGGGCGGAGATGTCAAACCGGATGTACCGGTGGTCGGAATAGGTCTCCACCCCCTCTATGACGCGCCAGTCAAGGACACGCGGCGACAGAGCGGGGCTGGCGAACGAAATGTCCACCACCGATTCACCCCGCATCCGCACACACGTGGGGACAGAACCCCGATTTAGAACGACCAGGCCTGTCTCCAGAGCCCAGTCCTCCACCATCCTATACTTTAGCCCCTATTATTATGAATTTTAATCACTGGTGGTTTGTGCGTAATACCACGGGGCCGGGGATCCTGAATCTCTGGTCCTGGCTCCTGTTTAATGAAAGCTATTAAACCCTCACTAGCAACTTGCAAGCACCAAGAGCCACGCTCTATCACTGAGCTCTCCCGTCCTGAGCTCACGCAGTAGGACTACTCCGACTGGGGTCTGTGGAGGACTGAACATGTAAGTCGATCTCGTACTCACCCGTGTTTGCGGATGCCGAACCCTTTCTGTATGTCGATCTCGTACTCACCCGTGTTTGCGGATGCCGAACCCTTTCTGTAAGTCGATCTCGTACTCACCCGTGTTTGCGGATGCCGAACCCTTTCTGTAAGTCGAGCTCGTACTCACCCGTGTTTGCGGATGCCGGACCCTTTCTTCGACTTCTCATTGGAGCTAGCTTGGCTTGATTTCTGAAGCTCGCGCTTGTTGTACACCATCTTAATTCGGAGCATCGGCTCCGTGCACGAGAACCGCCTGCAATACACAAAGTTCATACAATGAGCTGTTCCAACGTTAATTAAATATTGTTATTTTAATAAGGGCGTTTTATAAAACATTGGGTCGGTTTTACAAAACACCCTTAGTAATACCATCTGTTCATGTCATTTGAATTCCAAGAAAGGAACAGAATAATACACAATAACTATCACTATTTTAAAGTTATAAGACTGTTAAAGAGGACGTTATTAATATGTGTGGCGACGTGTTCAAATCAACGCGTGCGTGGCAGAAGTGCGTGGCTACGCGCAGAAGTCTGCGCAGCTTCTGCGTCAGGATAATTCCATTGATAGTTGACAAGTTGAAAGAATTTGAGAAGAGCTGACGTGCGCGCTGCAATTGAGATGCAGCGTTCACCGCACGCTTCCATCGCGGACGTCCGTCTACTAGTGAGTTAGCTTCTTATGTTACGTTCGTAAAGAGACAAAATCATTAGGTAAACGGCCCTTATCTTCGTCGAATTGCTTCAATATCATTTCATTAGTCTGCAGCCAACCTGCGCGCCTCAATGACATCTACATCCTTGTTAAGCTGCTCACCTGTAGGGCTGGCCAGTCTCCAGCTTCCATAGCACCATCTCGGAGTTGTAGCTGGTAGAGGCCAGCGTGAGGGGGTGTCGCACGGCGGCTGCCAGCACGTCATCCGTGTGACGAGTCTCCCAGCTCTTGCCGGTCGTCGACATTCCGGTGTCCTCGAACTCCACCACGTGCCGGTTCCAACCAATCGCTAGAATTCTGGAATGAACAATGAATGAATGAATGAATATAATAAAACTGAAACATGTTCTACGTAATATCTAAAGTTCAATGACAATGAACTTTAAAGAAAATTACATGTTTCACTTTTATTTGTATTCACTCCTCTATTACCACATCTTGAGTTTACTATAAGTTACAGGATTTTTGTCATCATAATTTCGAAAATGGCCATTAAAAAATATTCTGTTTAATGTGTCTTCTATTACCAAGAATATTATAGAAGAAGATCTTTCTATATTTACCGAAAAAATTGCTCACCTGCCTTCCACCCAGAAGCAGCCGGTGACTTCGCACATGTGCTCGATGGCCATCTGTCTTAAGCACATACCTGTGTTGAAGTTCCACACCTAAGCAAAATTTTTAGTAAATTTGAACCATCCGTAGCGATTATCGTCCAAGCATACATAAACATACGCATGAATAATTTATGAATTAGGTGTGCATTTTTTACTATCATGACCCAGCAGGTTCCACACGCGACGTCAAACGATCAGTGTAGAGCAAATTGGAGATTACGACGCCACCTCTCATTCGGCAATACATAAGCGTGTGAACTTGCCCGACGAATACAACAGTTATCGGAACGCTGGATTAAATCAGTTATAAAAAATCATTTATTTGCATAAAATGAAGTAGGTAGTTTGTCATTAAGTGGTATACGTATTTGCTAATAGTAAGTGCTTGCAGTTCAGAGGTTCAAACTAGTTAAACAGCTGAAACACAAAAAGGAAAAGAAGGCGACGGAAGGAAGCTCTCCTTCGGTCACGTTATACTTCGACAACGTGAACTCCTAAAATATGTCCAGCCTTAACTAAGAATAAGACACAATCAAATATCAGCCGAGGCTGAAGTGGATAAGATGCAGGTACACAAATCACAGTGGAGTTTGCCAAGCTGAACTGTGGCTCTTAAGCGTCAACACTATCAAACCTTGAGCTCGCCGTTTCTGGCCCCTGTCAGCAGCAGTAGGAAGCCTGGGTCTAGGCATGAGGCGGTGATCTCCACCGGGATCTCCTCTCCGTGCAGCATCCGAACGTGCGCGTCGCGAATCAATACGTTGCGTTTTCCTGCACACACCCCAAAAAGCAATAAAGCACTTAAGTTCGTCCGGTATACCGTGTGTAGCCTAGCCAGTCCCGCTGTCAATCCTGCGGACTGGCAAATCTTTTTAACCTTGCCAAAGTGCAAACTCCTATTTGAGGTATCCTCTTCTGATTTTTTGACTCATGTCTATCGAATTGCATCTATTGGTTAAGTTTACATTAATTCAATTTAAACAAAAATGGGAATCACTTACCGGTAACTGGATTCCAGTTAATGATAATGCTATCCATGCCGCAAGTAATTATGATCTTGAACAGTGGGTTGTAGAGAATCTGGGATACAGCCCGTGAGTGTGTGAAGCCGTCAGTGTGGAGCGGGTTCAGCTGCTCGTCCAGCACCACGGTGGCTATCTTCATGCACGCGAGGATGAACTCGCGGGTGGCTGGGTTGTACACGGCAGAGATGGGCGAGCGCTCGCCTACTATTGCCGGGATATCGATGTAGGTCTGCCGTAGGGCATGGATGGGAAAGCAGTTCAGATTTGTAATCAATCAATCAATCAACTCAAGGAATGTGTGAGAAGGTATAGAACACCTACTTAGGTGTTAACGCTGTAAATGATTGCGATAGTTCAAAGTAGGGATGACATTTCCCAGCATAATAAAAAATTACCCATTTAATAGAAAATACAAATATAAAACGCCAAATAAGAAACGAATAAATTAACTCAGTTTACGCCCTTACTTGAGTGCACGTTTGGCTTTGCACATCCCACACTTTGATAGTTCTATCTCTAGATAACGAGTAGATTGTCTGTCCGTTATTCTGCAGCACGATGCAGGTGATACCGGCATGGTGCCCGATGAATATCGCACTGGCCTTGACTGGGACAAACGCATTCCATACTCGCACCACGCAGTCGGGACCTCCTGTCACCAGAACATGCGTGTCCTCGTCAAACGCAAAGCATTGGATACCCTGAAAAATGTATGGCTTCCATGATGTCGACGATCCTTGGCCACGAAGAGTGAAAGAGAAATAGTTATGGATGATGTTGCAGTTTTCAATATACTCTGTAGAGCTCTCAGCGAATGAGCTCGTCCTGAGAACTACTACCACTATACCTATTTCTGCGGCCAAGCGTCATTGCTGCTGTGTTCAGGTTTTAGGGTAGATATGGACGCCGGTGTAATTACAGGCACACGAGCTACTTCATCTCTGACTCTCTGCTCTGTTCAGAGAATACGAAGAAATAGTTTACTGTCAAAAGAAAGAGAAAACAAAAATACTATGCACACAAAAACTCGCCTTTTCAACTTTGAACATGTTACGTGTCTTGGAGCCATAGATGCCGCATATGAGCAGTGAATCGGAGCAGGTAGCGCAGGAGACCACGCAACTCAAAGACTTGTAGTATGACACCTGCCGCACCCACTCCGCGTGCATGCGTGGCAGCTCTACTAGCTTTAGCTTTGGTAGCATGTGAGGCTGCAATCAAAAGCGAATTGCACAAAGTGAGCGCACAAAGAAGGAGAGGAGAGATAACCTTTGCTAAATAATTTTATATAGTGTGTTGCTCTTCATCCCTTAGCACAACCACACCACATCGCAGCGACAAAATGTGGGCAAGCACTGCAGCTTTTTGCAGTTGCGTTGTGGTAACTAAAAAACCAAATCAAATGGTCGACGCAAAGCTGTGTTTGCGATGTGCGTGGTCTTGCTGGTGGTTACGTTGTGGCTGTGACGTGGCTGCAACGTAGTCGGTATCGCCGACACGGTTGATTTTGCCAGCAAAATGTGGACGGTGTGAATAAACTAGGTATTCATTTTCATACAAATTAGCGCCCAACAACGTATTATCGTTGTGGTATGGTTGTGGTAGTGGTTGTGGTGTGGTTGTCGCACGCGTGATTGGGCCCTTAGCGTCCCAGTATTATATCAATAGGTATCTGCCAGAAGATTCAAATTATAAGCAAAAATAAGATGATCACCCGTTTCTGCAGATCTATATGACGTAGCGTCTGAGTGGATCGTCCGGGCTCGTTCTGGAAGGGCCCGCGCAGCACCGGAGAGAACAGCAGCACTCGGATGTTGCCGCCTACGTCGCCACAGATCAGTTTGCACTGCTCCTTCAAGTCTTTTCCGAAGTGATAGAACATCGTGCAGATCTGTGAAATTGACTACCTAACTAGGATTGTTATCAACACAAAATAAATACAAGTTCTCAAGCAAGGAATGTTCTATGGTAATCACAAACGTATTTAACGTTGCTTGTAGGTTTCTTCGTATGCACACAGCCCAACCTGAAAGCTATTAAAATAATGTATTTTCTTGCCATGTACTCCCAGCTGGTGATGACGATCTTCAAGGTGAAGGTCTTGGCGGTGCAGTCGTAGAAGCGCAAATCCCGCTCCGTGGAGCTGGTGACGATGATGTTCACGTCCGGCATGCACACCATGTCCGTCACCCACGTGGTGCGAACCTTCAGGTGGGCTGTGGATGTTATAAGTACCTACCTACTTACATTATCAAGACTAGTTCTTAAATATGCACTCCGGATTATGCTGACAGGTCGACATTATTGGAAAAGAACTTGGCATCATATAGAAAGTTCCATAATACATATACGTGCGCAGCAATAGTTTGGCTGCTCTTAATGCCGTAAAAAAGGGGCTATGGCTTTCGGTCGAAAGGGTACTCAGTACTCCACCAGAACTCCAAGTGACCACCTGTACTCTAAGGTAAGCACGGCAGGTGACAAATATAATACTAGCAATATATTTTGTGATTTTGTGACCGTTCACCAACTGCTCGTATAGCGAACGTTTAGAGTAGACTTTGATATGTGCCGGAAGGTAAATTAGAACCTCTGACAAATTAGAACCTCCCACCCAGACTGACAAATATATTACCCAGACTGACAAAAGAGAGTAGCGGTAAGCGAAGTGGATTAAAATGGTACTAACGGCTGGAGGAGAAGGCCGTCCTCAAAAGCTTCATGTCGAGCGACCACCAGTTGATCATGCCGTCGCGGCTCGCGGTTATGTATGTCCCTTGCATTGGGTCCGTATTGCGATTCTGTCTCACACAGTAACAATACGTCGGTCACAATTCAATGCTCATAATTAATTACTCGCCTATTTAAAAGCAGATACCTACTACTAACTTACTGACTTATTCGTATCCATTCCGTACCTATTCCATCGACTACAATGTTAACAATCTAGATCGGGATTTATTATTTATATTTTTTTTACGTTTTACAAAAAAGGGTTGAATCAAGACCTTCGCTGGTTATAAAATATAAACAAGCTAAAATAGAAGTGCCTGGAGCCTGGGGCCTCCCAGGTATTGTATTAAAAGGTCACTAGAAAATTAAAGAGCCTAATTTTGAATTAAGAACCTTGTCGACATCCGGACTGAAGAGTATTCGTGATATTGGGTGCCTGTGTTGTGAGCGTATGATGACAGGCAGGCCCATGATGGGCGGCTGCAGCGACTCCCGCTGGTTCTCAGCGTCGTTGCCGAAGTAGCCCAGGATCAGGTGGGACACCACCTCCTCCCAGTCGACCTCGCCCGTGCGGCTTGTGTTTACCTGGTCGAGTAATCGACAGCTTTAATTATAATGATATATAATCACAATGCGTAACGACAGCCTAGGAGCGGACGATGAAGTAAGTATGAACACCAATACAGTGTGAGTTTCTGAGACGGGAACACAGAAAAGAAAGAGAGAGTGGAGTCCGACTAGTTTGATCTAGGTTCTCACCATTTTGGAGATCGTCCTGAAGTCCCATCTCAGTACCCGTATATTATAACGTCATTTTGGCATTTGACTTCACTGCAACCAGCTCTTTGTAGGCATCTGTGACTTATGTTATGAGCTGCTAACTTTCAATGCTTAGGTATATTATGTGAGTAATGTTATACACCTACTTTCATAAAGAGTATTTTAAAATCTTCATCGTCATAGTCCACATCCAACAAGGACTTCAGAGCAGCTCTAAACTCCATAGTTGTCATCTTGTGACCGTACGCCTCTTGAAATAACTCTCTCATCCGCTCCATGTCCTTCATGCTGCACCTCTCGTGCAGCGCCGCGTTGCGCCAGCGAGCCCGGGCGGCGGCCGTCGCGCTGTCTTCAGTCTTTATAGACAAGCAGCTCAAGACATCACTTTCTTGTGCCATTATTACTTATTTATACTAAAATTACAATTCTAAAACTTCGAAAAACTTTGATTATAATAAAATAATTAAGTATTAGAAAATTATGAATTGTTAAATTAAACAGAATTATGACATCTTGCAATGGCTTGTAGTGTCAGTCAAAGTAGACAAGAATTTAGTCCTTCCAAGAACAATATGGTCAGGTTGAGAAGGAACAAGAAAAAGTTGATAACTAAGTTCTGAATAGATTCTTAATGGTAATCAATCTCTTCAAACATTCATCTCATTTTCGTAGACCAATTAATTTTCAGTACCTAAACGTAGACAGAACGAAAGGCAAATCCTTCGGTCTCTCCGAAGAGATCATAGAATCGTAACTCCATTAAAAATACTGTCGCCGCCGTACAAAGAGAAACCAAAGTGTAGCCCTCAGTTTGCCCTGACGGGGTGCGTGCAAATACCTATATGTAATGATAAGACAGTTTATTATAATAGTAATTAACGATTTGCTTCATGTAATGCTCGCTCTGGCCGCTGTAAACGCCTAGGCCTTTAGTGTTGGCAACTTCGTGGAGCGAGCGCCATCTGTTATTGGCGACCGGAACTACGAACGCCGCCTAGCTAGCCGTGACGTCAACATCGGACCACCGCTGCTCGTGTTAGGGGGGAGACCCGCTGGCGCGGACTCGCTCAGCGCGCCGGAGTCTTCTTGCTTTCGACCGCGCGACGGAACACTAATTTTTATTTTAGCTCTATTTTTCTTCTTTTAATGTAACGGCTGATTTAACTAGTTAGTTTGTCCCGTTCATTCAATTTACTTTTAAAGGTTTGGTTTTACTTTAAATGTTTGCTGAAAGTTAAGCTATTAGCTGAATTTATTTGCTCAATATTAGTTAAAGTGTATAACATTTATAATATCTACATCTACGTATTAATAAATTGATTATTGTGTGTTAGTATTGTTTTATTTTTAATATCAGAAGTGGAAACCACGCGTCATGGGCAAACGCTGGCGCTATCGCAAGCGAGCACAATCGTCAAGTAGCAGTAGCACAACGAGTACAGGCTCCAGAACGCCGCCACAGTGGGCTGGGATTACAAGGTTGGGTCTTAAGAGATCAAATGTATTTTTTTGGTATCTAGGCATAAATTTAGAACGTTTTTATTCTTTGACTTTTTTTAATTTAACGAGTACTTTCGGAGATATAGCCATATCAAATTTGTATGAAGAGTCATGTTATTTTAGTTTAGCAATTTATTCCAATTAAATTGAAATTGAAAATAATGTATACTAAACGGCCTGAAAACCTCAATACCTACTTAGTTCTTTAAAAAAAAAACAATGTTCGACATTTTCCACCACCATAGGTAGGTATGACGTAATTTGTTTTGAGACTTATTTCCGGGAATCAAGGTGTGAGTGCGCGACCGCAACAACAAGTTATGACGTGTCGTAACGTGATTGGTGCAACGATAGGGTATCTACGGAATGTTCGGTTGCATTCAAACGTACTTCAGTGTTCTATTACCCACCATAATAGACGCACTACCCCCACACATTCATTACTTACTTATTTGTTATTTTGTATTTGTGAAAATGTTTGAAAATTTAGTGACAAACCTTGATCTTTTCGTTATTTTAAAAAACAGTGGCAGTAATAAAAATAATGACAGTTTGTGTAGTGAGATAAGGTCTAAATTTTTAGTCGAATTAAGTGATGATCACGAAAAGACCTTAAAGTTGTTTTATGCAAAATTTTGTTATAATTTAAATAGAAGATGGGAAAACGCTTATTGTAAAGAAAATATATTCAGAACTAAAAATAGTGAATGGTTACAAGAAAACATAATATGGCCAGACTTTATTAAGTGTTTAATAGGCAGTAATGAAGATCAACCAGCACCGAGTACCTACATCAACTCAGTATGTATCACCATCAAAAGTTTCTGTCGGTGTCTCCACCGAACAAAGCCCAAGAAAACCTTTTTGTGAATTAGCGCCTAAACAGAAAAAAAGACGTGCAGAAAACTTTTATTTATCTTCGGACGAAATAAAATATGCATATTTTGAGCAGTTGAAAGCGGATGGGAATGAGGAGGTTGCTAAAATACTAGAACATTTACTAAAGAATCCCCAAGATGTAAAAAAAGTTAAAAAGTGCATATCTGTTAAAGAAACAAAACCTGTGTTTTCTCCGGATGAGGCTTTAGGGTTATTTTTATCACTTAAGCTGACCAAGTGGCAATACAATACTTTAAGAAAAAGTGTTAACGAAAAAGACAGTAATATATTTCCATCTTATTATCAAGTGCAACATGCGAAACAGAAATGCTATCCACCAAAAGATTCATATTCATATTCATATTTATTTGCATTCCATAATGTTTAAGAGATGTTATTACAGTGACAGAAACCTCAGCTAAAATAAAGTTACAAGCTCTATTGCATATTGGATATAACGACAACAAGAATAATGACGTCACTCGTCATAGATAGTGGTTGTAAAGAATTTACACTAATCAGTAAGTGGGGATTTGACGGTGCTTCTAATCAAGCCAATTACAAATGAAAAATGCAAACAGACGATGAACAAGAAAGTCAACTTGACGATTCAAGCATATTTATGGGTAGTTTAGTGCCAATAAAATTAGTGTGCGGCGAACAAGTTATCTGGCAAAACGATTCACCAAATTCATCTTACGTGTCGTCCAATCTTTTTCGAATTTGTGAAAGAAAATAAAATAACGATATTGCGGGAAAAAAGTGCTATTGAGGAAGAGATTGTAAATTTAGTGAAAACAGAAGTTGGAGAAATAAAAATTTCACACTCTTTATTAATGACTATGATAGACGGAAAAGCAACATCAATTTTATGTGATACTTCATCTCAGAGATGCGACATTTGTAAAGCCACTCCAACAGAGATGAATAATTTGCCCTTAATTGCATCAAAACCGACTGATCCAGATCTCTGTAAATACGGATTGTCATCATTGCATACCTGGATACGAATGATGGAATGCATTCTGCATATAGCCTACAGATTAACGATACAGACATGGACAGTAAAGGGAGACAACAAGTGCATCATGGAAAGAAGAAAGAAAGACATACAAAACGCTTTTAAAAATAGAATGGGACTTCTGATTGATGTTGTTAAACAAAGGCACGGCTCCACGAATGACGGAAATACTGCTAGAAGATTTTTTGCAAATCCAAACATGACTGCTGAGATAACTGGTGTTAGTGAAGAATTAATAAGGCGATTTGCAATCATTTTAGAGGCAATTTCATCAGGTTACCACATTGACACAGCGAAATTTCACGAATATGCTCAAGTGACCATGCAACTGTATTTGGAATTATATAGCTGGTATTATATGCCTTCAAGTGTTCATAAAGTTCTTATGCATGGTGCAGCTATTATTGAAAGTTTTGGTCTAATACCAATTGGACAGCTATCTGAAGAAGCTGCTGAAGCTAGAAATAAAGACTTTCGTAGGTACCGCCAACACCATTCCAGGAAATGCAGTAGAAAAACTACAAATGAAGACATTTTAAATAATTTATTGACCAGCCGGTCGATTCTGTTAAAATCTCACCGTGAATACTTAGGTGAAGTGAGCGTGGAGTGAGCTGTCAGTGTCATCCCACTGATGCTAGGGATTGACCAAGCATTACACTTACAATCATAATCGAGATTTTAATAATATTTTTTATCAAAATTGTATTGATCATTTTATATTATTTCAAAGCTAGTAGGTATGTAGCTAAGTGGCTAAACAAAACTATTTTGATGGTTTTAAAATAAAATAGCAAAACAGAAATTCAGTTAGAAAGTCAATGCTGTTTTTTTCTTTGTTTGCCTTAGGCGCGAGTGCGCCACGCACGGAACTGTAAATAAAATATAAAACATACAAGTTGAAGACCGCTACAAAAATAGAAACGCGTAAGTATCGACATTGTTTGTAATTATGAACGAAGCGGGCTCGATAATTTTTCCATTCATACAAGGAGTAACTTTGTCGACTTATGCAGAAAAGCATAACAATTAAGAGTACCTACCTATGTAGGATATAAAAGCGAGCTTGATAATATTGTAAGCACCCCGCCTAGGGCCGATTAGATTTTCGGAAATAGGAGTTTCGGTACTTTGTTGAATAATCCACAAAAGCTCTAGAATTGAGAGGAAAATTTCAGGACCTCGCCTCGAATACCTACCTACGTTAAGTGCTCTTCGTTCATTCTGTGAGGCGTTTTCGCATATTTTTTTAGTTCCGAATGTCTTACACCTATATTTAATTTTGAAGCCAGGAGAGTGCAAGTGCGCCGTCTTGCACCCCGCTCCCGGCGCCCATGTTAAATGATTATGTAAACGCAATCCCATTACCCAATCGCGACTGTGGCTCGAGTCGAGTAAAGACTGTGCTACGTTGTTCAGGCTTGTTACTAACCCAAATCTATACAGACACTTGCGAATATCGTTTACTTCACCTCGCCGGTAGTTTTGAGATGATTTGGGTGATGTGATCAGTGATCACGAACACGCCGCGCTTGCGCGTTAGGTACTGGCAATATCACATGGTTTTTTTACCTACTTATTTACCAACGTCCAATACATAGAGGTCTACTTAACCTGTCGTTGCCAATAATAAAAGAATATCCATCAGATTATCATCGTCAATACTAAAATTTAATAGCTAAACAGAGACTCCCGCAGCGCCGACATGGGCTCACTTGACTTCGCTGGCGTGCTGCCGGTCGATTCTGTAAAAATCTCACCGTGAAAACTTAGGTGAAGTGAGCGTGGAGTGAGCTGTCAGTGTCATCCCACTGATGCTAGGGATTGACCAAACATTACACTTACAATCATAATCGAGATTTTAATAATATTTTTTATGCAAATTGTATTGATCATTTTATATTATTTCAAAGCTAGTATGTAGCTAAGTGGCTAAACAAAACTATTTTGATGGTTTTAAAATAAAATAGCTCAGAAATTCAGTTAGAAAGTTAATGCTGTTTTTTTTTGTGTTTGCCTTAGGCGCGAGTGCGTCACGCACGGAACTGTAAATAAAATATAAAACATACAAGTTGATGACCGCTACAAAAAAAGAAACGCGTAAGTATCGACATTGTTTGTAATTTGAACGAAGCGGGCTCGATAATTTTTCCATTCATACAAGGAGTAACTTTGTCGACTTATGCAGACAATATGCATAACAATTAAGAGTATGTAGGATACAAGAGCGAGCAAAGCGAGCTTGATAATGTAAGCACCCCGCCTAGGGCCGATCAGATTTTCGGAAATACGAGTTTCGGTACTTTGTTGAATAATCCACAAAAGCTCTAGAATTGAGAGGAAAATTTCAGGACCTCGCCTCGAATATACCTACGTTAAGTGCTTTAATATTCTATGAGGCGTTTTCGCATATTTTTTTAGTTCTGAATGTTTTACACCTATATTTAATTTTGAAGCCAGGAGAGTGCAAGTGCGCCCTCTTGCACCCCGCTCCATGTTAAATGATTATGTTAACGCAATCCCATGACCCAATCGCGACTGTGGCTCGAGTCGAGTAAAGACTGTGCTACGTTGTTCAGGCTTGTTACTAACCCAAATCTATACCGACACTTGCGAATCGCGCTTACTTCACCTCGCCGGTGGTTTTGAGATTCGGGTGATATGATCACGATTACGCCGCGCTTACGCGTTAAGGCACTGGCAATATCACATGGAGTTTTTTTACTTACTTACTACGTAGGTAGGTAAGGTACCTACTTATTTACCAACGTCCAACAGATAGAGGTCTACTTAACCTGTCGTTCCCAATAATAAAAGAATATCTATCGGATTATCATCGTCAATACTAAAATTTAATAGCTAAACAGAGACTCGCGCAGCGCCGACACGGGCTCACTTGACTTCGCTGGCGTGATGTTGCCATGGCAACGAGAATAGCGAGGCCGTGATGTGATCACGCCGCGCAAGCGCGTTAGACGCTGTCATTAGTAGGTAGACGTACCACAAGTTTTTTTTTCGTTATTGCAATGACAGCCACGACCCTAAGTCTGTTCGTATTTGAATTTCGAGACATTAGTACCTACCTATTTATTTCAATGCATTTAGATTGTCGATTCCAATCATTTTTAGACATTTTTGAATGTCAGTATTATTATGTACATACCTAAATTTTGTTTTCAACAAATGGATATTACCTACTTGAGAGGTGAGATTGAATAACTTCGTAGAAAGTATTCAGTGATTGGTGTATTGTTTGTTTACATAATATTACTTTTACACGTAAATAGCACATGTATAGCTTTTTTTATCCCTCTATTTATATCTTCATCTAGATAAATCACAGTTGTAACGTTACATTTTCCCGGGAGGGGGAAAATGTAAGGTCAAGGAGGGAACTGTCACCAGAACTGGAGGAGTCCCGGCTTAAAAGAAAAAGTAAAAGTAAAAGAAGAAATGGTAAAATAATATAATTGAGGTAGAATAGAAGGTCAGGGAAACCGGGTATAAGTTGAGGTCCAAGCGTTTCTTCTAGAGAGGCTCGCAGGTTGTAAAAGGAGGGGTCCTTGAGCAGACCACGTCACCGACCTCGGAGGGGCAGGCCGTGGTAGAGGAGGCAGGCAGAGGGCTGAGATCTACCAGCCGTCGGAGTCACTAGTATATTGTAGACCACGACGTAATCTTCTTGCGTCAGTATCTAGAACTGACGCCAAGGGTAGCCATCGCCGGTCTAGCGATTTTCCAACATAGTCTGGTGTAGAAGGACGCGTAGATTTATTTGTTCAAGCACAGCTCACACTATCAGAGGGACACAGCCCTCCCACCGAGCGCTATATAACTTCAGGACCTCCTGCCAAGACGAGCACCAAGAGTAATCTGGTCTGACGGTCCCGGCTCCCTTCCTTTTCGGATCGGTTGACATATAAAATTTTTAACAATGATTCTAGAACATAAAAGAAGAATAATAGTTTATAATAAGGTCTAATACCTATACAACCTTACCTACTGGCAGCTCTAGCAATACATTAAAAATAAAACCTAGGCTTGTCATTATCTGACATTACAAAAGGTAAATAAACATTGGGAGAGCATGAGAAAATCTAAATAACTTAAAATATAGAGGCCTAGGAATGGTTAAACAACAGACAATGGCCATGCAGATAATTGGAGGGAACGTATAATATAAGATCTAATAGCCAAAACGTAAGTAAAAAATACAAACATTACACAGTGCAAGATACTAACCAAATATAAACATAAATATTCAGGCATATCATCTAGTTGACTAGTTGCTACACAAGTTGCTACACAAATTGCTTCTCTCTTGCTAACAAGAAATTAAAATTATTATAATTATTCATGTATTTGTTTCTATATTCTATGTATATTATCATTGTATGCATTTTTATTTTAAGCCGATAATATAATGCAAGTACCTATGTGTAGGTTACTATAGTCTAATTTAAGTCTTCATTACTGTTTTACACACCGTGCCTACGTTTCTCATCCTCCAACTCCCTCCATGAAATTTCTTATGATTTGTGCAGTTCCTTTGTGCTCTTCTATCTATATGTATTTTACTTTATTAAGTGTTTAGTGTACATAAATAATAAAGAAATAAATAAAATTTATTCAATTGTATCACATAAAAAAAAATTGCTAATGCATTTTCTTTTACTGAGCCTGCTGCTTCCCGAGGTTCAACTTCTATAATATAATATATAATCTGATAGATATTCTTTTATTATTGGCAACGACAGGTGTTAAGTAGACCTCTATCTATTGGACGTTGGTAAATAAGTAGGTACCTACCTACGTAGTAAGTAAGTAAAAAAACTCCATGTGATATTGCCAGTGCCTTAACGCGCAAGCGCGGCGTGATCGTGATCATATCACCCGAATCTCAAAACCACCGGCGAGGTGAAGTAAGCGCGATTCGCAAGTGTCGCAAGTGTCCTCGCTTTGCTTGCTCATAAATCCTACATACTCTTAGTTGTTATGCTTTTCTGCATATGTCGACAAAGTTACTCCTTGTATGAATGGAAAAATGCTCGAGCCCGCTTCGTTCATAATTACAAACAATGTCGATTGGCGTTTCTTTTTTTGTAGCGGTCTTCAACTTGTATGTTTTATATTTTATTTACAGTTCCGTGCGTGACGCACTCGCGCCTAAAGCAAACAAAAAAAAACAGCATTGACTTTCTAACTCTGAATTTCTGTTTTGCTATTTTATTTTAAAACCATCAAATAGTAATGTTTAGCCACTTAGCTACATAATAGCTTTGAAATAATATAAAATGATCAATAGAATTTTGATAAAAAATATTATTAAAATCTCGATTATGATTGTAAGTGTAATGCTTGGTCAATCCCTAGCATCAGTGGGATGACAGCTCACTCCACGCTCACTTCACCTAAGTTTTCACGGTGAGATGGTTACAGAATCGCAATGTACCGCCGGTGTACCTATTTGGTGTTGCTCTAAACAGAGTGCCCTAAGCTGTTTTAGATACCTTGGACACATTGTAGCCGAGGATCTGAAGGATGACCAGGACATAGAACGGGAACGGAGAGCGTTGTCGGTCCGATGCAATATTTTGACCCGTAGGTTTGCAAGATGTACGAGACCGGTCAAGATTACCCTGTTCAAGGCTTATTGTCAGTCATTTTACACATGCAGCCTGTGGGTCAAGCATACGCAGAGGGCCTACAGCGCTCTTCGTGTCCAGTACAACAACGCCTTCCGGGTGTTGTTGGGGCTACCGCGATTCTGTAGCGCGTCAGCCATGTTTGCTGAATCTATTACCGACAGTTTTTCAGCAATCATGAGGAAAAGAACGGCATCATTGTTACGCAGGATTCGTGGGAGTGCTAATGGCATCCTGAAGGTGATTGGGGATAGGCTGGATGGCGTTTACCTGGAGCATTGGACCCGCATGCATAGCTACGGGTCTGATACTGCAGGAAAATACATGAATTAATATAATTGTAGGTTTTATTTTATTTTTATTTATTTTTAATTAAATGTAAGTACTAACATAGTTACGTAAGTTATATCACTAACAAAGATCTATGGAGCAAGTTTCCTAAATAAACGTTTTATTATTATTATAATTATATAAATAAGAAATAAAAATGGACCTAGAATTGAGCCTTGAGGGACCCCCATTCTTACTACCGATCCGGGAGATCTTTTCCCGTTAACATCAACTCTCTAAATCCTATCACTTCATTAAGAAGTAAGAAGATCCAGAGAGGCGTTCCGGATTCCGAAGTGGTGCAGTTTTCTGATTAATGTTTCATGAAGAACACAATCGAATGCCTTTGACAAATCGCAAAAGATACCCAACGCATCGCATTTGTCCTCCCATGCATTATATAAATGCCCTAGAAGTTCAACTCAGTCAAGTTCAATCAGTAGTTGAACGACCCCTTGTAAAACCGAAATGTTTGTTATGCAGTTCATTAGTCAGATTGATTTACCACAAATAACCTAGTTCTCAATGCCAAGAAAACGAAATGTGTAAAGTTCGCCTTACCGAATGTTAGAAATCTAGGACCCAACATCGTCTTAGATAAAGAGGTACTTGAAACTGTAGACTCGGCAGTATTTCTGGGCATAACAGTTGATGCCAAGCTTCAGTGGGGATCACATATATCATGCCTAGCGGGAAGGCTCAGTTCGGCCGCCTGTGCCGTCAGGAAAGTAAGACAATACACTGACGTTGATACAGCTCGGCTAGTCTATTTCAGTTATTTTCATAGCGTCATGTCCTACGGCATTCTGCTGTGGGGCAAAGCCGCTGATATTCAAAATATATATGTTCTTCAAAAACGAGCTGTACGAGCAATTTACCAGCTAGGTGCTAGAGTTACTCTGAGAGATTTTTTTAAAGAGATTGGTATTCTCACGGTGGCCCACAATTCATCTTCGCCAACATCTTATATATTAGGCAAAATATACACTTATACACAAAAAACAGTGATTTTCATAATATTAACACTAGAAACAAGGACAAACTACGTGCTCCCTTTCACCGGCTTCATAAGGTCCATAACTCATTTGTTGGGCTTGGTATAAACTTTTATAACAAGCTTCCCTCTTCTTTGTTAGAATTGCCTTTTAATGCGTTTAAAGCTAAAGTAAAATCCAACCTTTGTTCAAAGGCATACTATTCAATCAACGAGTACATAAACGATAAAAATAGTTGGTCGCTGTGATTAACTCAAGACAATGTTTATGTTCTTTCTCCAAAATTAGCTTACCTACTGACAAGTTATACGAGTTCATATAATTGTTAATTTTATTTGACTATATTAGTCAATTTAGTTTAATTTAATTTTTATTTATTATTGACATAATCTACTCATTTCAATGTTTTTTAATGAGTTGTATTGCAATATATGGTTAGCTAGCGACCTCGACAGTTGATCATATTATTATTTTGAGCAACCGGCAGCAAGTTCGTCATGCTCCCTTAGATGTCAATGCTTGCGGTAGCGTCGGGGTCGGGTTGCCTCCTTCCCTCAAATATGGCGAGGGGGGGTAATGGCTGATCTTTGCGTTATGCTCGTGAATGGGTGCTGCTTGTGGTGACAGGTCATCTTGCTGACTATGGTTTTGTTATTGTTATTAGTAAATAATGTTTCTTTATTTTACTTCGAAGGTCCTAGTTTATCATTTGTGGCTACAAGTTACAGCTATATACATATAAACATAATGCAGCATTGCATATGTAAGCGGGCACGCCCTTTATGCCAGGAGGCTTTTTATTATTTATGATATTTATGATTTTTTGTTTCCGATAATTAGAAGTGTGGATAAACGATCCCCTATATGTGCCATATTTTGTGATATGACGCAGGCTTTTGATTACGTCCATTATAATACATTATTAAGTAAATTAGAAGCCTACGGCATAAGAGGTAACGTGCTCGAACTTTTGAAATCGTATTTGGAAAACAGAACACAGATAACCGAGATTAGTCGCATTAATGTAATGACTAAACATGAAGAGGTATCACGATCACGAGAACGTAAAGTTAAATTCGGTGTTCCACAGGGAAGCGTTGTGGGCCCGTTTGGATTTATATTATATGTTAATGATATGCCCAAGTCTATTGAACATCCTTTAACTATGTTTGCTGATGATAGCACCATTACAATCCCTTGTAACAACGTAAATTCATATGAAACGGACATAAATAATTCTCTTAACAATTTAATTAAATGGCTAGATAAAAATAATTTGAATATAATTTAAGTAAGACTAAGATAATGCACTTTCGACAACGTATGCCTAGTGTACCTAACCTTCATATACATTACAAAACTGACGATATTGATGAAGTAACTGATACCAAATTTTTGGGATTACAAATAGACTGCAGTTTGAATTGGAAAGCACATATAGGCGTATTGTGTAAAAAATTGAGTTCGTCGGCGTATGCTTTATATAAGTTATCATCCATAGTCGATACCAAAGCACTTCTTGCTGCTTATTACGGCATAGCTGAATCTCACTTGCGCTACGGTGTCATTTTCTGGGCAAACTCCACCGATAAAGAGATAGCATTTAAGGTAGTGATGCGACTCGAGTCCAATTTGACTCGAGTGACTCGAGTGACAGCGGAAAAAATCGTACTCGAGTGAAAAAATTGTTGACTCGAGTCCACTCGGACTCGAGTTCACTCGGTTTTTCACTCAGACTCGAGTCACTCGCTCATAACTCAACTAGACAAACAGGTTTCAGACTGCACGCGGCTCCGCCGCGGCGTACGTAACGACGAGTTGAGGTAAAGAGTGCGTGTTTGTTATTATTTGTGTTGGTGTCTACCTCTCTAATTCTATTACCGGCGGTGTTTAAAAACATGCTTATTTGTAAAGAAAGACGTAGTCTCGTGTCATCTACAATGAGTGACGATCAAAACTCGGTTACGAAAAAATCTCTAGTGTAGAACTATTTTGAAAGAAAAAGAATAGAATACTCCTTATTATGTAGGTACACCAAAAATTACAGATATAAATGTAGAAATTTTACATAGGGTGACATAAAGGGCGGTCTAATCGCTAAAGGCGATCTTTTACAGACAACAAATTAATCAAAACAGGCTACTTTTTGATTTCTAAATTTATGTTTAATATGTGCATTCTTCAACTAATGTTATTCATCACGAGACTGCCTATCTATCCATAAAGTTAGGTTAATACTATAGGTATATATTGCAACATTACTGAGTTTGTTGTACCTAATTCCTGAGAATATTCTATTTAAATTTCCATTATTTGAATAATATTATTATTATTTATGCTGATTTCGAAAAAAGGACCAGTCGTGCAATACTTGCAATAAACCTCTCATTTATTAATCAACCTTGTACTTTTATTTTGCCTTAACTTAATGTGAACCACTCAAGTGACTCGAATCATCCGAGTGAAATAAGTCAGCTAGCACACGCCAATATTTAAAACTATACTCAAGCAGAAATAAATAATAAAAACAAAAACGCAAACAGAACTTAATACATAGATTATTTCAAAACTGTCCAAAGATGCCGCAAGAACTTTTTTAGATAAATTTTGAGTGCTGTGTATGGAGGACAGGAATGCAGGGAGAGCTACACCGGAAATGGAACGGACGCCTAGACCCCCCAATCTCACAGGGAGTGAAGCCTGTAACCACGCCCGTTCTTCGAAATTTATATTCAAAATAGTTGCCAAAGTAGTTTTTATGATGTTGTCTAAGTTTTGAACAATCTCTATGTGCTTCCAAAGTTGACAACAACGAATGATATATGTAAATTTTGGAACAAAAAGACAAAACCGAACTATAGTAAAAGCCATGTGAGTATTAATTTTAAATAAACGGTCCGAGTATTGCAAAAAATTTTGAATTTTTTCTTCAAAAAAGAGGGGGAAAGATTCATCAAGAATAGGAGAGCCCAGTAAACGAAGGGAACACTTATTAATGACTTTGATGTTAGGGGCCAAATTGTTAAAATTATTAATAATCAAATCTTTTGCGGTATATGTGTCTGAAACGTATAGTTCACACTTGGAAAAATTTAGATCGAGGCCGATGGAATGAAACTCGTCTATCAAATTACGAAGATCATCATATACGGTATTAGCATCGCCACCCAAAGTCCCGTCATCCAAATACCAAACGTTAAGCTTGGACTGCAGACGTTGGATGAATGGGATGG
Source organism: Brachylomia viminalis (assembly GCA_937001585.2). Taxonomy (NCBI): domain Eukaryota; kingdom Metazoa; phylum Arthropoda; class Insecta; order Lepidoptera; family Noctuidae; genus Brachylomia; species Brachylomia viminalis. The sequence goes on along the minus strand of OW443302.2, from coordinate 910,099 downwards.
ATGGCGAGACTAAATATTGCTGGGCCGAGAGGATCGCCTTGTTGACAACCAACCGCTGATAGAATTTCGTTGCCGTGATAGGTTAATTTTGTGGGAGAACCATAACATTGCCAAAGAAAACTGTATAACTTTGGAATTTTGTCCTTAACTTGTGTCAGAAGGACTCCTCTATCTACAGAATTAAATGCGTTCTTAACATCCACCTTCAGCAGCACATCTCCACAATTTTGATTCAAAAATGTCCTCACGGAATGGACGGCTGCTTCGCAGCCACCTCGGGAGCCAAAACCTAGCTGCACTGGCTGAAAAATTGAAGCCAACGTGAAGGCCGCGTTTTTGCAGCAAGTTTTAGCTGCAAGACGGCGGTACGTGGTCCCAACAGCTATAGGCCTGATGCCGCCGTCCTTCTTTTTCAAAGCACAAAGGTTTGCACCGTAAAGAATCTCTACGATGTCGCCGTTGACTCGTCCTGATAGCATTACATTAATTAGAGCCGTTAGGTCTCTCAGCAGAGTCTCACCGGTATCGCCAGTGCCGCCGCACAAAAGGTCTTTAAGGTGTTGCGGGGTAAGAGCGTCTAAACCTCCTGCGGAGCCGCTCTGGAAAGACGCGACGGCTGCTGATACCTCCTGGGCGGTCACTTCAACGGCGGCATCATTAGCCTCTTCCGGTGCTTCCGGAAGGTGAAGATCTTAGAATATCTTAAAATACATAGAATAGAATAGAATAGAATATCATTTATTTGCAAATATGGGTAATACACAAGTAGATAGTAGTAGGTATAAATCAGAGTTCTGCCATATTTCACCATTCGGCATGCAAACATTTTCATTATACAAAATTGTTACAATTTAAATTCTCATTAAAACATTAAAGTAATTCTTACATTCAATAAATAAAATTATTAAAATTCAAATTGTCATTAAAACATTAACTTAATTATAACAATATATAATATACCTACGTTAAATAAAATGGTTAAAAATTTAAATTGTCATTAACAGTTAAGAATAAAAATCGTGGTCGAACATAAATAAACAAACATACATTAAGATTCCATGTCATAGATAATATGTAACATTCCTTATGTAAATTAATAATTAATTAATTAAAAATTAACGGTATTCAGAAAAAGTTTTGTCCGTTAAAAACTCAGTTACACTGTAGTACGTTTTATCTATTAATAATTTTCGAAGTCTACTTTTGAATTGCACCGTTTTCAATTCTTTCCAAGCACATGGCAATTTATTATAAACAATCGGGGCCATGCAATAAACACTTTTGCGCATCATAGTAATTGTCTGACACGATACCTGATTTAATTTTGTATTGTCTCGTCTATTTCTCGGAAATACATCGGCCAAACGTTCAAAACGATTTGGATTGTTCTTTACAAACACAGCTACTTCTAGAACATAAATACATGGAAGTGTCAAAATGTACTGTTACTGTTGTACTGCTTAAAATATGGCTTGCAACTGTCCGTGGTTTTTAATTTGAACATTGCCCGGAGACATCTTTTTTGAGCCTTAAATTAGTGATGCGACTCGAGTCAAATTTTACCACTCGAGTCATTCGAGTCATTTTACAATCTCACTCGAATACCACTCGAGTAGTCGAGTCACTCGAGTGGTTGGCAAATAATTTTAATATTTTTGTGTTTCGTAATGTTAATTATTTATTACTATACAATGTGGGGAGGACAATATGATCATAAATGAAACTTCGTATAAGTCATGATATTCCCAACCGTCACACAAAAAATCAAATGAATATATCCAGTAGTTTAGCCACAAGACATTATTTTTCATTTTAAGTATTTTCTACATGATGTATTGTAAACAGGAGAGCACGCGACAGGGTAATGACACACGTTGCCAGCTCGCTACTTTAAAAACCTACGCCTTTTCTTTCAAATTTATTTTCTCAATGCAAATTATACTTTATGCCCGAGCCATAAGAGTCATAAAGCGTGTCATCACAAGTAGATAAGAAAAAATGCATGCGAAAGTTATTACTTTCCTGTTACGCACTCATGTCAAACGCAAAATATGTATGTGCGAAAGAGATAGGTAAGTTTGCTTGTTTCTACTTTGCTTACTTGTCGACGTGTCTAGGTTACGCGGTCAGTGTGTCACCGGACCTCCTTCCTGCCAGTGACGCGTTTTGTTTTTCTCTGGAATTTCGGATGCGCCCGCGCCCGTTTGAAGTCGCCGCGCGATTGTTATCGTATCTTTGTTGTTGTGTTGTGCGAAATTTGACGCTTTGTTTTAACGCTGGACGTGTACAGGCAGATGTGGTACCAGTTACATGGAGCACCAGCTCATTCAGTGGTGTCTGCAAGAGAGCGTTTGACTCAAATGTTCGGACAGCAGTGGATTGGCCGTTTTGGACCAGTGTGGTGGCCAGCGAGGTCACCATATCTCACGCCCCTGGATTTCTTTCTGTGGGGTCACATAAAGAATGAGGTATACTCAACAGAAGTTACTACCGTTGAGGAATTAAAAAATAGAATAATAATATCTTTTAATAAATTGAAAGAAATGGCTGCTAATGGTGACCTATTATGAAGAGTGAGAAATAACATTATACGTCAGTGTAGTTTGTGTATTCAAGAACACGGCGGACATATTGAAAATAAAAAAAAATTAATGACTGGCGACATAGTTATGTGATCGAAAAGTGATTGTGAATAATAAATTGATTAGTGAATAATTCGCGGGTGAATGATGCCCGACTATTTGGTCAATATTCTGTGATTTGATTTGTGTAATTGAGCATTAATAATAATAAGAATAATGGCGCCAAACATTACGTCGCTGCGTCGGCCACAGCTTTATTATGAATGAAACCAAGCTGCGTTGCCATTCTTATCGCAGGTCAGTGTACCAATTTTATAAATGGTGTTTTATTTTGTTTGCAGTTTTAAGCTATTTAGTTTGTTAGAAAAAATTGTTTTTTTTAATTTTGATGTTCGGATTTATTTGATAGTTTACAAATGTTTCTATAAACCAGTATTGCCAGTGTTTTCATTTAAAGTCATATTGTCATCTCCACATTGTATATAATCCAGTTCTTCTAACTGAACAGACAGCAGTGCTGCTGGGGAGTTTGTTCCGCCACTTCTTCTTCCCAGCTAAAGCACTAGGAAGTGGTGAAGGGTGGGCGTTTTGGGGGGACTGTCTTATGTGATTTTGACGTTCAAAAAGTGCAGATTCTCAGACTAATTTGAATAAATGACTTTTGATTTTGATTAAAAAATCTTTGCATTTGATTTAAAATAAGTTTTTTTTTTTTTTTTTTACTAAATGTAGGTACAACTGAAATAGATCTATAATTAGTAGGGTCTGATGTACTACCCCATATAAATAACGGTATTATTTTACTGTTTTTCATAAGACCAGGAAACTCACCGAGGTCAATACAATTATTAAAAATAACAGTTAAACTAGGTGCTACAATATTTATAATTAACTTAGCAACGTCCACAGAATTGCCCCATAGATCTGCAGTCTTTTTGACATATAACGTGTGAAAGGTTTTAATTATATCTTTACAAGTGACATAATCGAAATGAAATTCAGAATCACAAACAGGAATGTTTTCTTTAAGTAAAGACTCTGCAGCAGTGGGTGAAGAGTCTAGAGATTTAGTAGTCGATACGGGAATCTCTGCAAAGAAATTTTCAAAGGCCGCGGCGACTTGAGAATCTGATTTAATTATATTGTCATTAATTGCAAGGCTGTAGTCACTACATCGCATCGGTTGCATGACCTTCCCGTTTCGCTATTATAATACATATAATATAAATTTTATTTTTATACGTTTGTACATGGCACACAGAGTTGTTTTATAAACTAAAATGTTATAAAGTAATTCCAGTACCCAATAACAGGAGTCATAGGACTCCCTTTTCCTAAACTAGGCAGAAAAACCTGTCTGTATCTTAGGAAAGAGTATCCATTTATAATGGGTCTTAGTGGCGGTTACAAAATTTGGTACTTACGTGCAGTGGAAGAACAAAGTACTTATAAATCTTATATTTAAGGACAGAAATAAAACAGTGCGTGTGTGTGTGTGTGTGCGTGCGTGCGCGTGAACGTGCGCGTGTACGTGTGCGTCTGTGTGTAAGGTGTGTATGCTTGTTTGTTTTTAAGCCTATAGTGTGGATGTAAACCACTTTACTGTACAGTGATTAATAGCTCCTCGGTTTCATTATACTCGTATGTTAACGTCTGTAAAATTAAAAAAAAAAATAAAATTAAAATATGTTTATTCAATCTCAAAAGTTACATGCTATACATGAGTTGAGACAGCCCCAGTAAGTAATTAAAAATACTTGTGTTGGGGTTGACTCACTACTTCCCTTATTTAATACAGTATTGAGTATTGAGACTAAACTAATTAGAAAATAATACAATATAAAACAAAACAAAACCCAGCCAAGAATCAAAGCTGGTAAAAATATAAAATTGTTATAGCTTCTATGAACTTATTCTAAGCATGCGTGATTTTGTGTGTGTGTGTGTGTGTGCGTGTGAGTGAGTGTGTGCGTGTTTTTGAGTGTATAATTATGTATGTGTGTGTCAAGTCAGCAAATTCGTACTAGAATGTGCTCAGTTTCATCATACGTAAGAGTGTTTAGCCATTCAGTTATAACTTTCTTACATTCATACAAGACTTTAGGATGAAATTGTAGTTTAGCATTTATTTTGTTGTAAATATATGCAGATTGTGTTACGTAGGTACTGTCGTCTTGCAAAAATCGAACGAACCATTGCGGAGTGGGCCACAATATCACTCCGTCTTCTATCCCGGCTGGCAGAATCAAATGGAATAGATTTATGTAGATATAGGGTCACATTTAACAAATAATTGTCTTACCGATAACAATCCACTTATTCTGTATAATTTAACTGTGGGGTATCTAAATGGTTTGAGGTACATCACTTTTATTAGAGACCGCTGGGCTCTTTCCAGCTCAAGGAATTTTGTCTTTATGGCACCTCCCCAGACTGGAATGCAGTATGTGATCACTGATTGAGCTAATGCAATATAAACATTATTGAGTATTACGGGAGACAACACATGGCGTAGTGTCTTGAAAATCCATATCAAATTCCTTACACGTGACATAATAGTATCAATATGTGAGTGCTTAAGTATCTTGTAGAGGGAACTTTTTTTATAATTTGACAGTTACACTTTTGTATATAGCGTTCCGCACACTCATGTATCGCAATCTCAAAATCAGGACCTGGTTTAGATCTTTGACTCGGAGAAAAACAGATATAGTTTTAGTTCCTGTAGCCAGGAATTAAGTTTGTGTTTTACCTCATACTTAGTCAAGGCGTAGATATTTAATTGTTTATGGGCTTTATTATAAACCTAGCACTTAGGCCATTAAACTGACGTCTCGCGAAAGCAGTTCTACAAGAGACCGTTTTTTTTTTTTTTTTTTGAGGATGGGAAATCATCAAATGACCCCTCCCGCTCTGGGTGGAGCGGAAGGGAGTGTCAGACTCTTACTGACTAAAACCCACCCGTGTTCCTTCCTTGGCCCTTTATGTTCCGGGTCAGCGGTACCCCTTTTGGATGATCCCGCTTTCCCGGCAGGCTTGGGCCCTAGTGGGCCCCCTCTTCGATGCTGACATCTCTTTGAGGCGCGCGTGGAACACGTACGCGCCGTCCGGCACGGGCCTGATCCTGATCGGACGGTGAGCTACCCATTACTCACCGCCCGCAGGCCCGCGCCTACGGTGGCCGGGAGTCGTCACGCGGCTCCCGACGCCCGGAGCGTCCACCGCGGCGGCTTGGACGGGAGACTCTCTCCCTCTCCCGTCCCGCCACCTCCTTCGCTAGCATGACTGCTTCGGTAAGGTAAAGAATAAAGCATATGAAAGTGTAAAAAAAAAATAGTATCAACCTGGTGCATCAAAACATTCAAGGGTTTTTGAACAAAGATTTAGAAGTAGAGTTATTCCTGAATTGTAGCAATATAGATATTCTTTGTATAACAGAACATTGGCTTAAAAGCCATCAGTTCATGTTCAATTTTAGTCATCACCAGGTTGGTAGTTCGTTCAACAGAGTACATGCTGTACATGGTGGCTCATTAATTCTGATAAATAACCAGCTTAAATTTAAAGACCGCAAGGATATTGTGAGCCTCTCTGTTGAGCGGACAATTGAAATAGCCTGTGTAGAATTGTAGCAGCTCATTATATTAAGTGTGTACAGACCTCCTTCAGGATTGTATGATTGTTTTGAAAAGGTTATGTATGAAGTGTTGCACCAAATCTGTAATTCAAATAAGTCTATCATCATTTGTGGTGATTTTAATGTTAATTTGTTAGAAAATTCTGGTTTAAGTATTAAAATTATAAGTCTGTTTCAGTCATACAATCTTGCTAACCAATTTCTGGAGCCAACTAGAACAACTCCCACTAGTGCCACATGCCTAGATAACATTTATACAGATGTTATACCAACTCACAAAGAAATTATTAATTTAATAGACTCAGATCATTGCGGACAATTAATAACTATTTCAAATATAAACAAAAAAGTTACTAAAAAAGATATCACTGTTAACCCGAAAACGACTTATCGCTTGGATACATTTAAATCTAAACTTTTAAGTAAATTACCATTTTTGGTGACTAATGATGACCCTAATCAACATTATAATGATTTTTTTAATATGTATTGCACACTATTCAATACCACGTTCATTCCAAAGACGTTCTCGGTTAATAGTAACGCTTCCTTTAGTGACTGGGCCACCATTGGTATACATACAAGTAGAAAACGACTTTATGAATTGTATGATGAACGAACTTGTAAAAACACTGCTGAATTTAATTTATATGTTAAGAATTATTCAAAATTATTTAAAAAAGTTTGTAGTGTGGCCAAATCACGTTATTTGAGTTAAAAAATTAAAAATAGTAGTAATGTAATAAAAATTACATGGAGTATCATTAATAGCGAAACGGGAAGGTCATGCAACCGATGTAGTGACTACAGCCTTGCTATTGATGACAATATAATTAAATCTGATTCTCAAGTCGCCGCGGCCTTTGAAAATTTCTTTGCAGAGATTCCCGTATCGACTACTAAATCTCTAAACTCTTCACCCACTGCTGCAGAGTCTTTACTTAAAGAAAACATTCCGGTTTTGATTCTGAATTTCATTTCGAATATGTCACTTTTAAAGATATAATTAAAACCTTTCACACGTTAAATGTCAAAAAGACTGCAGATTTATGGGGTAATTCTGTGGACGTTGCTAAGTCAATTATAAATATTGTAGCACCTACTTTAGCTGTTATTTTTAATAATTGTATTGACCGTGGTGAGTTTCCTGATCTTATGAAAAACAGTAAAATAATACCGTTGTTTAAATCGGGTAGTACATCAGACCCTACTAATTATAGACCTATTTCAGTGCTACCTACATTTAGTAAAATTTTTGAAAAACTTATTTTAAATCAAATGCAAAGATTTTTTAATGTACATAAATTACTGCATAATAAACAGTTCGGTTTTACAAGGGGTCGTTCAACTACTGATGCCGGAGTTGAACTTCTAGGGCATGTATATAATGCATGGGAGGACAAATGCGATGCGTTGGGCATCTTTTGCGGTTTGTCCAAGGCATTCGATTGTGTTCTTCATGAAACATTAATCAGGAAACTGCACCACTACGGAATCCGGAACGCCTCTCTGGATCTTCTTACTTCTTATTTAAGTGATAGGATTCAGAGAATTGACGTTAACGGGAAAAGATCTCCCGGATCGGTAGTAAGAATAGGGGTCCCTCAAGGCTCAATTCTAGGTCCATTTTTATTTCTTATTTATATAAATGACTTGCCTTACCTCATAAAGGATGAACATGATATAGTGCTGTTTGCAGACGACACTTCACTTTTATTTAAACTCAAACGTCAGCAGCTGGTTACTGACAATGTAAATAGTGCCCTCGCAAAAGTAGTTAAGTGGTTTAATGTTAATAACCTTCTTCTTAACGAGAAAAAAACGAAATGTATTAAGTTTACGATACCTCATGTTAGACAAGTAGAAACAAGTATTCTCATAAAGGGTGAAGAGTTGAAACCCGAAAATACCACAGTATTCTTAGGCATAACTTTGGATGCCAAGCTTCAATGGGGCCCCCATATAGATAAATTGTCAAAGAAGCTTAGCTCCGCAGCATACGCCGTTAGGAAAATTCGTGGTTTAACTGATTTAGAGACAGCCCGTTTAGTATACTTTAGTTATTTTCATAGTGTAATGTCGTACGGTATTCTGTTGTGGGGAAATGCCGCCGATATTCAGACGATTTTTGTTTTACAAAAAAGGGCAATTCGTTCAATTTATAAATTGAGTCCCAGACACTCCCTCAGAGACAAATTTAAAGGGATTAATATAATGACTGTGCCTTCTCAGTATATTTATGAAAATCTTTTGTATGCACATAAAAATATTAATCTGTTTAAAAAGTACAGTGATATCCATAATTTAAATACTAGGAACAAGCACAAATTTGTTGTTCCTACTACCAGGCTCAAGAAAATAGGTGGCTCGTTTAGATGCCAATGTATACGTTTTTATAACAAACTTCCTAGCCACATTCAAGCACTAAGCCTTAATAAATTCAAATCTTTTATAAAAAGGAAACTATGCCAGAATGCCTATTATACTGTCAAAGACTATATTGAGGACAAAAAGGCTTGGGATTGAGTTGCTCCAATAAAGCACAGGCAATGTTAATTTATTTTATTTCGCTAACTACTTTTACTTTTAATCTTTGCTATAAGTATCTATACTTATTTACATATAGAATGACACTAATATTTACTGTATAAAGTATTATATTATTTTAAATTATTGTGAATGTGAGGACTATGTGTGTTTTTGTTGCAGTTTTAATCATGTTCTGGCAGTTTGAGTAACTGATGCGGCCTACCCAAATGTCCTTTCTTTGGTATTGTTCGTCGAATCGTTGAGCTCCTTAAGTTCTGAGTTGAGCTACACGGGTACTGACAAATGCGTGCACTGACTGGACAGGTCCACTCAATCTGTGTGGTTCTTTCCTCAAAAGACCATTTCAGACACAAATCTACATGGTCCTCAAAGATTATTATAATATTATTCTAATTATTGTGAATGTGAGAACTATGTTGGTCATTGATTTATTTATATTTATTTTTGTATTTTTCTCAACGTAATCATGATCTGACAGTTTGAGTAATTTATGCGGCCTACTCAAATGTCCTTTCTTTGGTATTGTTCGTCGAATCGTTGAGCTCCTTGAGTCTAAGTTGAGCTGCACGATTACTGACAATTGCGTGCACTGACTGGACAGGTCCACTCAATCTGTGTGGTTCTTTCCTCAAAAGACCATTGCAGACACCGATCTACATAGCTTTCACATGACCTGACCAAGATTTTGAAAAAATATGATTGACGTGTAAAAGTGTTTGTTCAAACCTACTTACAGAAATAAAATCATTTATCATTTTTAAAGGATGAAAAGAAATTAACGCGTAAAGAGGGACAGTAATAGACGCCAAGAAGTAATTTTGAATGGTTTAGTTCGACTTCAAGGAATAGATGTTCACCAGCATTAGATGGCGGTGGCTGTGCTGACACATTGACAACTGAGTAGGGAATATGCGTGCGGAGATATATGGCAACACCACCACCAGCACCAACCGACCGGTCGTTTCTTATAAGCTGAAAGCCGGGAAGAGAATAACTAGTTGAAGGGAGACAAGGTTTAAGCCATGACTCTGAAATAAGAATAGCATGTACGTTCTTACAGTCAAAGCTTGCCAGCATATCGTGGAAATGAGCCGGAATGCTCTGAGCGTTAATATGTATAACGTTAAAATTCTTAGGAACATCAGAAAACAGCGCCGCAAGACTGTCAGCAAGAGAAGGAGTAACCACGAAACTGTCGTCGTCGCTTGTTATAGAGACAAAACTACTATTATTACTACTTGTATCGATAGACATAAATATTTACAATAAATTAATTATAATATTACTTATAATAAATATATAAAACCTAACTAATAAAAATAAACCGTATAACTAGTCCACCTGCCCCTTATTATTACCCTTTATTATTACGTACAAAATAATTAAAAAACTTCTACGTTTCGTTCCCTTTCAAATGAGATATTAAAATCCAAAATCGGTTAAGGAACCATCAAGATAAGACTAATAATAAAAATAAAAGAAAAAACCAAACTACTGAAGAATAAAAATTTATTGAATAAAAAACTGTCTACAGTTCATTTTCGAAGTGCCCACCATTATTTCTAATACAAGCTCGTGCTCTTCTTACGACACCCGTTTTTACAACCCTTGAGTCTGTAAGCTCCCTTTGTATTTCCTGCGCTGCGTTGATTATTCTGTTGCGCAAGTCTTCAACGTTTGGCACAGCACAGGGACGTCAGTGGCATAAACCAAAGTTTTCATTCGACCCCACACGAAGAAGTCAATGGGTGTGAGGTCGGGGCTACGTGCCGGCCATGATATTGGACCACCTCTACCTATCCATCGGTCGGTGAAGTGTTGGTTTAGCCAACTTCTCACAGCTAGCCTAAAATGCGCCGGACAGCCATCATGCATGAATATCATGTTTTGCCTCGTTTCTAGCGGCACATCTCCCATTAATTCAAAAAATACATTCCTCAGAAAATTTTCATATTCAACCCCATCGAGGTTTTGCGGTAGGAAATGTGGTCCAATCAAGCGGTTATACGGTTAACCCATCCACACATTTAGATTAAACCTTCTCTGTGAACCTTTTTGTCTTTTTAGGTGTGGATTACCCATGGCTCGTTCACTCCAGTAATGAGCATTATGATAATTCGTAATGCCGTCCTTATCAAACTTGGACTCGTCAGTCCATAAAATTCTTCTGAGATAATTTCTATCTTCAACATCCACATTTATTAAAAATCTGCAAAACTGCATTCTTCTTAAAGGGTCCCCTTCTTCTATGGCCTGAACAGGTGTGTAATGGTAAGAATGGAGGTCATTTTCGTGAAGAGTGTACCACACCTTCCATTGAGAGCGTCCCATACGGCGAGCTATCATTCGTGTAGACAGCGTAGGGTCCCTTTGGAAATAATTTAAAATTTCCTCTTCGTCGTCCCCGACATCCAGTCGAGGTCTACCTGTGTCACCTAAAAACAAAAACATTTTTATAGCGCATGTATGGAAACTAGCGGCGGCGCAGTAATGTAGAGCGGTCTGTACAGGAAGGAACTACATTTTGTATGGAGAAATCTCTGGTTTGAAGGTTCGGGAGAATACGCGGGCATCAGGCAGTCGATGATTAGGGAATACTTCGCCATATTCACGACGAGCTTGTTTAGCGATTCCTCTGGCAGCTCCGTAATAAAAAAGAATATCTGCGTATTCTTCGTTACTAAACGATGTTCTTCCTGCCATTATTGGTCCGATAAACCACACAGCCAAATCGTAAGGAGTCACAGAAAACAGGGCACAGTCCAAGTTGTCAGGAAGAGAATCTAATACAAAAGTCCAGGAAAAAGCCAAGTCGTTAGAAAAATCGAAACTGAGAGAAGTAAGCACATCCAAACACAGTAAACCGTAAGAGCGGACTGAGCAAGAGGGAGGGGCAAGCTCGACTCGTGCGCGTCTCGGAACAAAGGGCTCTACACGGGCTCTACGGGTTTTTTCCATTGACCACATCTTCATTGTTCCTTAACCGATTTTGGACTTTAATATCTCATTCGAAAGGGAACGAAACGTAGAAGTTTTTTGATTATTTTGTACGTAATAATAAAGGGTGAACTTTTAAAGAAAGTTGATGTTTTATCAGCCATCAAAGTATTTTTTTTACATTTTCCGTTTTTGTTTAGCAGTTTTTGCATAAAATAATGACAGTTGCGGAAATTTAACAATTAATATTACTTATTTAGAATATCTTTGTTGCAAAACAAATAAAAGTAGGCCAAAATCACTTTTTTTTTTGGATTTATTACTATTTGAAAATTTTCTGTACGAATTTTTGGGTTACACTCTTTAAGTAGGAATATCTTGGAAAGGGTTAAGTAAGGACGGTAGGTCTCAGAGTGATATCTGTCGGAATTACCCTAGACTACCTCCCCTTAACGGCTCCGCCACTATTTTCCAGTCACCCTGTATAAGTCTTCTGGTCTTAGACGACTGGTCTTAGAGACTTTACGAGACGTCAATGACTCCAAATGAGCGGTCCCGTCTAGTTTCTCGTCGACGAACACACCGAGATATTTTATAGATTCTACCATCGTCAACGACAGACAAGTACAAGCTTCAGTGTTTTGCGGACAGTTGTGGGCTTTTAGATAGCCGGTTTCTTCAGCTGGTTTTGATGTATGCGGTAGAGTGAAACGTAAGAATTTGGTCTTCATAGCATTTAAGGTTAAAAGATTACTTGCTAACCATTGCATTACTCTCCGTAAAGCTTCCTCAGAGTGCATTCTGGCGTCCTTCCAACTCTCACCATATGCCACGAGTGCAGTGTCATCTGCGTAAGTGAAAATATCACAATTGACGAGAGGCTGACTACAGAGGTCGTTTATATAAATTTGGAAGAGGGTTGGACCCAAAATACTTCCCTGGGGAACTCCAAAGGTTAACTGTTCCTGTGCGCTTATTATATTGTCTATCTTGACAGATTGTCTACGGTCAGAAAGATAATCTATAAAGATGTCAAGCGCTAAACCACGTATACCCACATTTTCCATTTTCTCTATTAATTTGGAAATGCAAACAGTGTCAAATGCTTTACTGAGATCTAGGAAAATGCCATAGAATTTAAATTTATTATTTTATTAATTTTAGAATATTTAATTATTGATACTTCATGTCATTTTTATTACATTACTACTATTTTTAATTTTGAACTCAAATAACGTTATTTGGCCATACTACAAACTTTTTTAAATAATTTAGAATAATTCTTAACATATAAATTAAATTCAGCAGTGTTTTTACAAGTTCGTTCATCATACAATTCATAAAGTCGTTTTCTACTTGTATTGATACCAATGGTGGCCCAGTCACTGAAGGAAGCGTTACTATTAACCGAGAACGTCTTTGGAATTAACGTGTTATTGAATTGTGTGCAACACATATTTAAAAAAAAAAACATTATAATGTTGATTAGGTCATCATTATTCACCAAAAATGGTATTTTACTTAAAAGTTTAGATTTAAATGTAAAAAGAAACGATAAGATACCAAAACATATGTTTATTTCTTTAGAAATCACATAGGTAAATCACAGTTTACTTACACTAAGATATAATTTTTATTAATACGACCTCATGGCCAAGGACTTTCTTTAAAGAACAATTTTGTTGAAATTTAGCAATATAATTGACATTTCACACAAACGAAAACTGGACGTAGGTATGCAGAAAAGATTCTCTGTCTACGCAGAAAAGACTTAATCTACACAATGTCACTTTTGAGTTATGGGCGTTTGAAGTTTCAGCTGTAATTTTTCATGAATTTGTCTAACACAAAGTTACATTGTTTAAAATTTTGCCCCTTTATTTCCGTGTAAATTTTAAAAATTTACTTTTCACTACATGATAAATTCGACTCTCAGGAGTACGATGGCATGGCATACTTAACTCAATTTTGGCCACTGTTTGGATTGAGTCCTGCTTAATTTATTATAGTATATATAATAATAATAGTAGGTATTAATTATGTCAATGTCATTCCTAGAATAATTAACAGATTCACTAACTTTGTTTGCGAATAACAATCTAATTGACCGTAGACAGAGAGTTTTCTCTGTCTACGTTATTGACGCTTAGTTTGCTGTTTCCTGATATTCTCTTTAATACGCCCAAAGACAATGTTTTTTGTTTAGTATTTTTCAGATCCAGAGGACTTATTCATTATTTTTTTACACACATTAATATAATATTGTTACTAACTTTATCATGCTCTCTTTGAGTTTATCAGGGTATATTGAAGTTGGAATGCATGAGTTAATTACAGGGGTTATTTCTGGCATAATATAATTAGGAAATAAAAACCTAGGATTTTTTTGTGTATTTTTACAAATTTTGACAAATTCAAATCTAGGTTTTACAAAAAAAAAACAGGTTTCTGCGATGCTTTTTCAGCGAGATATCAGCGATAACGTGTTTTCACCGTTTCGATGGCGTGGCCATTGGGTTTCAGTCTTACAACTCCTAAAATATAAACCTAGGATTTTTTTTCTATATTTTTACAAATTCGATCTGTTATTTACCTAAAGGATCATGGCAGAATTTGTACAAAAAAATTAAGATATTTAGAGAAGTTGAAATTCTAGCTCTTGTACTCTTGGGTACCTGAAGAGTATCTTCAGGAATTTACAATATTTTTAAAACCCCGCAATAAAAATATAATGTTAAAAGTAAATAGTTTAACTAGGAGCTCATTATTTTAGAACGAAACAGCCGTTGTCAGTGTAAGACCGCCAGACCGCTTTTATTTTAATCTGTGGGACAGACTATCTTTGATCCTTGCTCCATAAAACTAATTTAAATAAAAATTGTTCCTTGCTACTAGTTTAGTAATCTGTGCTTTGATCGTCGACTGTCATCGACTGTCTTGCGTGTATTCTTGCTTCGTTGTTATTTTGGTATAACTTTAGAATAGTAGAGCAGGAGGGGGGGGCTGGTAGTTGGGGGGAGGGGGGTGACCCCCTCCCCCTGGCACCACTCCCATGAAGAGGTCACTCACCATTTCCGAGAAAAACGATCTTTTGTAACCTAACCTCAAAACACTCCAAAATTGCTTAAAAGGCTTAGTCGACGGAGCCCCGCTAAGCGGGGCTCCTACTTCTGGGTGGTTTAAAAAAAAATAACCTCGAAGGAGGTGGCGGGGTCTGTGTTCGCTCGCTTCGCTCGCTCACTACGACCCCGCCACCTCCTTCTAACCTAAATCTATCCGAGTCGGGGTGCCCCCATGTCTTGAGCTCGCTTCGCTCGCTCTCGCATCTTAAGTTATCCTCGTAACAGTAATAACTCAAAGTATTATTAGTATTTAATAATAAACTCGAGAAGAAACGGAATGAATGACCGAAACAAATGACAGTGACACAGACACAAATGGCGTCTTTTTTTACGTTTCGTTTTACCGATGTAGCACGATATTTTACACCACAAGGCAATATATTGTGACAGCTTTGGTTGTCAATGACCGTAGACCAATGACTAAAGACTTTAGTCATTGCCGTAGACAGAGAAATGACCCATTTTAACGTTCCAATCTACCTTTTATCGGATTTGAGGTTAGAAACTTATTTTATAAATTTCTCGAAAAATATGCATTACCTCGTAAAAAGAGTGGTAGCGTTATAATCGGGGACCCAAGCCCTATCAGATTTGGCCCTTTTTTATCCCCATATCCTGCTCTACCAAACTAAAGTCAAGCCTAGATACTCACACTATATCAGAGTCATTGAGTATTAGGTTGGTACAAGATATTTCCAACCCATATTAGGATTTGTAGTACTCATCTTATAACCAATGAGTGGGATGCACTGTATAATTCCAGTACTTCATATTTCTACTCGCAGCAAATTGAGCACATATTTTCTTATATAAATCACAATCAGACTTACAACTTTGAAGAAATTCTTAACATAGATGACAATAATTTGTTGCAATATTGGGTCGGGTTGACAAGACAAAACTTTAAGTTTGTTGGACTTGGTTCCAAGGCTTTCTGAAGAAAATATGAAGACTGGTTTATCGGCCCTTTTAATTAAATATAGAAGTGGTGAATCTGATGAAAGAATAGCAAGCCTCATGAATGTTCCGAGGCGTACACTTGAGGGCTACATGAATACGGTCAGGAAAATCATGACAGAGGAGTTTGTTCCTAGACATTTAGGTATATCCCATATTACCAGACAACAGATGCTATCACACAATGTATTAATTCCTAATGGCATTTATGGCCATAACGTTAAACCCATTTTTATTTGGGATGGCACCTATAATTTTACTTACAAAAGTAGCAATTACAGCTTTCAAAAAGACTCTTATGCTTTGCATAAGTATAGGAACCTATGATGGTAGTTTTATGTGATGGATATATTTTGGATTGCCTGGGTCCATACAATGCTACAACCTCAGATGCTGAGATTATGTTGTCCCTTTTTAATGATGAAAATGATGCAGTAAGAGCATATTTCAGAGAAAATTACGTTTTCATTTTGGATAGAGGTTTTAGGGATTCAATAATGTTATTAGAACAGTGTGGTTATGAGCCCCATATGCCACACTCCTTAATGCAAGGAAACAATCAATTAACCACACAACAAGCTAACCAAAGCCGTTGCGTCACTATTTGTCGCTGGGTGGTTGAGGCAGTGAATGGTCACATGAAAAGAGACTATAAATTATTTAGGCATGAATTTAATAATGAAGCTCTGCTACATCTCATGCAGGATTTCAAGATAGCAGTGGCTTTGTACAATAAGTTTGCTGTGCGGTTGAAAGATCGTAGTGATGCTCAAAATATTTTAAATGTTATAAATGAACGATTTCAATTGCATACTAACTTGTCAGATGTGGTGGTCTCATTGAACCTTAATAGGCGCTCATCTGACTTTATAAGTATCACAGCTGATCGGGATAATATACTATTCTCCCCCCGATTGGCCTATGATGATTTAATATGATGATGTTTGGTATTTGGGATGGGCAAGGTATCAGGATAACATTTTATTACCAGCTCAGCATTTAAATCATGTTTTTGTAGAAGAGGAATAAAGACATTAATCAAGATGTTGTTTTTTATTTTATAAGACGTAACCTGATGTTATTTACATAGATAATTTTTCATATGAACTTATTACACTTTCAACAGATTAATGCCCATCAATATTTACACAAGCTTGATATTAATTTGACGTCTTCTAACGGTGCACCCTCAATGTAGACGGTTGGTGTCGTACTGCTGCTGCGGCAGCTGCGGCTGGCTTCTTTCGTCCTTATCGCAGTTTATAAGTTAGTAGTGTGCCTAATTTGTCTGTCTTGACTCTTGGATGCCCCGTAGCCTTCATCACAGTAGTCACACCCTTTCTACTGATATATTTATTTATTTATTTATTAAAACTTTATGCACAAGTAAAAACTGTACAAAGGCGGACTTAATGCCTTGGGCATTTTCTACCAGTCTACCTTAGGGATAATGATACTTTTTACTTTTTTACTTTTTTTTTTTTTGGGGGGGATATAATGATACTTTTTCAACTCATAACGCCACTGTAAACGTTATATTCTGTGTTGCGGCTACCGGGGTATGTTCAGTACCTTACGGTTGCCTGGGACAGTCTCCCACGTTTTTGACGTATGTTTCCCTTTTACCTCGCTGGCGACACACGTCACCACGCACCCCTGAATGCGTAGATTTAGTAGGGGTACACCCACTAGGAGGACCACGGAGAGATGGGCAGCGAAGAGGCGGTGAATGAAACTGCAGAATTTCTTCTTAATTTTTGCTGGCAGATTTCGGCTTCTTGGTAGTTGTTGCCTCTTCAACGGCTGAGCTGCGACTGATTTTTGCCGGCAAATGGCCCTGAATTTATACACGGAGCGGCCGGCCTACGTTACCTTAATGAGGACCGCGATTTTTGAGGCCCTTTTGCTTGCAATTTTCCTTTTAGCCGAAATCTGTCAAGCCGTTTTTTATTATATTTTATCGATATATCCTTACAATTTTTGTATATATTATACCTTATTATGTCCTTAATCTAATTAAACATTAATTTGGAACGTAACTATTAACAATAAAAAGTTTCTAGAACAAAAACTGTTAAAAACATAGGTTGGCACATTTTCACTATAGAAAATCCCTTATATCTTCTAAACTAATGGCCCGATTCTTATAATTCAAACGGATATATTAGTTTTGTGACTAAACCTATCTTTAAAAACAAAAATTATCAAAATCCGTCCATAAACAAAAAAGTGAGTTTTCAACTTACGTAATTATACGTGAACAACATTATTTTTGTAAGAAATCCTTTCAATACAGTCTTATTTGTTTGGAATGCAAAAACTAATAACAAATGTGAGTTAAATAAACTAATTAGAATATAGAAACATTAAATAAATCCTTTTTTAAACTTTTCTAACTAGTGAACTTAATAATCTACGTTACTTTTGCACGGCGGTCCCGCCACTACTTGCGCCATAGTGCTCAGATAGGGTCTCGTCGCCGACATTCTGTAAACAAACTATTCTCTGCTATTCCGTAAACAAACTATTCACATGACTCATCTGAAGTTGTCTGTCAGTTTGACAGATCCGTCATTGTCACGTCGTTTTTTTTTAATAATACAGCAAAATGGGCAACGAGATTGAAACGAAAAACTGATATTTTCATTTCGAAATATTTTAATTATGCGGGGTTTTAAAATTATGATAAGTAGATCAATCTACTCCTCGTAATGTATTCTCAAAATTGGAAAATATTTTGAACCCTTTAAATGAATTAATTTTTTTGTACAAATTAATGTACGGACCTTGCCATGATTCTTTCAGGTCTTTGCAACGCTTAGTTTTATAGATCTCCGTGGCCACGCAGTTCTCCGCGTTTCAATGGCGCGGCCACGTTCAAACCCGTATAACTTTTTAACCATAACTTTGACAAATTTATGGTTTTGGGAATCAACTTTTACAATTTTTACAATATCTTGGCATGTTTTTTTTTTTATATCACCGTGGCCGCTTCATCGAAACGTATTTTTTTTTACTGTATGCCGCGTCAAAGGCATCCCAAATGCGTTTCATATCAGTCATAGTGCATCGGTCATGTAGGGCTACGTCTCCCATATTATTATTAAATACTCTTTCAAGATCCTAAAACAATATCGGTTTTTAGGATAATGCAGGTGTATTTAAAATACACGTAGAAAAATCAATAAAAATGTGGCCTGTACAATGGGGCCTTTGATTGTTGCTGTCTTGTTGCTGTATTTTGCACTGGATTTTAGCTACAAATTCATTTTGTCGCTAATCGGGTAGGTCGAAGAGTGGCAGTGCCATAAATAAATCTAAGTAAATTACTTGGGGTGATAGCGGTCAGTTAGTGAAGCAATTTATTTTGCATAAATACCTACACAGTACTATTTTGACTCTGTTTTTAGAGAGCATAAATAAATTAGCATAGTTCTATCTGTGACTGAGTGACTGACTTCGTAAAATCATTTTTACTGTCACTGTCAAGTGTCACAGCGTCGAATTGAAACAATAATTTGACATTTGGCAGAATAGTCGACATCGGCTCAGTTGCCAAAAAGGAAAAAAAAAAAAAAAAAAAAATTGACATTGACGTTCTCCTAACCTCAATATTAGTTGTAGAATTTGTAATAATATTGCAATTTGCTGAAACAAAATGCTTCTAACACTGAGGCTGCTGTCGAATCGCCACCCTTCGTTCGTCGCGCGCACAGTGTTCGTAAAGAACAACAATGTGGATGACGCGTGCCGGCTGGTGAACAGAATCCTCGGCAAGGAAGGGATCCTGGAGCAGTACAGGCTCACCAGATACTACGAGAAACCTTACCAGGTAGTTAAAATGTGCCTACTTTACTTATATACTTAGGAAAGAGCAGTAGGGCTAAGCAGTCGGTAGAAATTTTGATATTATTTAGGCACTAAAATAGGTTTCAGTTTCAATCAAATTATCTTACATGTTCTTCACTTGATACATAAACTAAACTAACTAAGGTATAACTCAACTAAGGTGTTCTACTACTACAGAACACCCTAGTTTCATTAACACTGAACACACTATATTTACCTATAATGAAAGTAGTAAGTAGTATGATGGGGTCCCATGAAGAGTATCATTAAAGGATAATGAAGCTGTTTACATCAACAACCACTGGAGAATGTTTTGGTGTAAAACCAATGCTTTTATATTTTAAGGTGTAATAAAGAGTAGTATTTTATCTATCTTTTAGATAAATGTTAAATAAATTGGTGCAGTTTATTAGGGTTCTTATGTAATGTAGTAAGTAACTTATAACACTGATTTCAGACAAGGAGACGCGTGAACCATGAACGATGCAAGGCCATCTACAATGAAGACATGGAGCGCAAGATACAGTTTGTGCTCAGAAAGAACAGGCATGAACCATTCCCTGGATGCTTTTAATCAGTGTTCACTAATATAGAAAATATGTATTTCCCTAATGATTTCAACACAGATATGCAATCAAAATAAGAATAACTTGGTTTGAATAATATAGTATGAATATTACATGATTTGTCAGAGCTTTCTATACCACCTGCCGAATGACACATTTTGCAAAATAGGTAATCCTACGCTTAATTTGATTGCATTTCAAATCACAACGAGACACAAAACTTAACTCTTAGCTTATCACATCATTGTTTATACAACACATGCACCACAAATTATGTACAGTGAGGGTGTGCAAGCTATGACATTGTAATGAGTGCTGGGAACGAGTAAATCTAATTTAGTTGTACTTTTAGAAATAAAACATGTAAATAAATAGTATTCAAAATTGTATTCTTACAACTTATTTAAGTATACTTACTAGCTTTGTAACAAAATATTTACAAGAATGGATGAATGGTATTGTCGTTGGTCACAGAACAGTCTTTATAAAAATATATGAAAGCTATGTATAAGTGGACTAGATGGTAAGTTTGGCAGAGTGCGCGGCGGCGCGGCGGCCGGCGGTCGCGCCGTCACGTGTGGGCGGGGCAGGCGTCGCGCCGCCGCACGTACAGGTGGTACCGGTAGCAGCGGTGGCACGTCTTGATGCCACACCGGTAGCTCAATCCCCCTTGTGGCTTGCCCTTGCAGTATTTCAATCCACAAGGATACCAGTTGACGCAAACCTGTTGTACATTTTTATAATATTAGATTACAATATTGGGAGACTGAAAGTCAAATCTGAAACTACACTGCAATACTACTTTCTATAGGTAGGCCACTATCCAGCACATTAATATAAAGAGGGGTAAGGGGGATTAAGTACCCTATAAATATAGATATAATATTATGAAGTAACCTAAAACTACACTCTCACCTCCAAGTGACAAATACATTCTTTAGTATGGTCAGTCTCTGAGACGCACGCGCTGACCGCCGGTTTGCCGTCTGTCGCGTCCGAGGATAGCGCATGCGCGGGGAACGGCGTCACTGCAGTTAAATACGATGACTGGTCCATGCCTAAACACAATATTGATGAACTGGTTACCTACTAACACATTTAGTGGAAAATCCTCCATCATCATCAAAGACAAGCAATAATGCATCAAGTAGTTTCGGCAGAAAATATTACTTTTCAGTATACATACAGCGTGTAAGAAGACCCCATCTCAGCCGTTATCTATGCATTCTGGAAATCAAACTAAGCAAAAATGATTGCTGGGCACTATTTTCAATTTACCATGAAAAATCGCTGTTTACGGTAGCGCACGCTAAACATTATGCTTACAAACAAGATTACAGAACAACAATACAGGAGTTGTGGGAGTAATTAAATTTAAGTTATAACATTTAACACTTGTTTTCGTGAAAGAAAGTAGTCCTTTGACCCTCTTAACAGAAGGTTTCCAGGTGGCGGCGGTGGTGGCGGGAATTACAGGCGACTCCTTGCATGTATGCCAAAAAGTATTTTTATAAATATAATTATTTTTAGAAAAGAGTGATCAGAGAGGTATGTTTTCGAATAGTTGAAAAGCACTGTCCTAGGCTGGTCCTATATAGGAGTTTGGCAGGTACTGACCTGGACGGGGTGCCCAGCGCGCCAGGTCAGCTGCACGTAGGAACACGCGCTCGCGCGCGGCGGCGCAGTGTCGCGCGGCGGGCGCGGACAGCAGGCGCGTGGAGCGGCCCGCCCACGCGCTCGCCGTCGTCTGCCGCCAACCCTTGTCCTCCTCCGCCACACGGATCGTGCCTGGGTTTTTCTAGAAATGTAAAAATTTGTATATTGATAATGGTGTACAACCGACAACTTCTATAAACAATACATCTTAAGTAGAGGTAACATTTTCCCAACAGTGGGACATACAGGTCAAATAATAAAAATAAACAGTTACAACTAGCCTTGGACTTACACAGTCGCCAGCTACAGAGTAACTAACATTTACTACTGTTGTAAGTACCTACAAGACACAATAAGCTAGCTACATGTTTAGGAGATACAAGTACTAGACACAATAAGCTAGCTACATGTTTAGGAGATACATGTACTAGATACAACAAGCTAGCTTCACGTTTAGGAGATACATGTACTGGACACAACAAGTTAGCTTTATGTTTAGGAGATACATGTACTAGACACAACAATCTAGCTTCATGTTAAGGAGATACATGTACTGGACACAACAAGTTAGCTTTATGTTTAGGAGATACATGTACTAGACACAACAATCTAGCTTCATGTTTAGGAGATACATGTACTGGACACAACAAGCTAGCTTCATGTTTAGGAGATACATGTACTGGACACAACAAGCTAGCTTCATGTTTAGGAGATACATGTACTGGACACAACAAGCTAGCTTCACGTTTAGGAGATACATGTACTGGACACAACAAGCTAGCTTCACGTTTAGGAGATACATGTACTGGACACAACAAGCTAGCTTCACGTTTAGGAGATACATGTACTGGACACAACAAGTTAGCTTTATGTTTAGGAGATACGAGTACTAGAAGTAGACACAACAAGCTAGCTTCACGTTTAGGAGATACATGTACTGGACACAACAAGCTAGCTTCACGTTTAGGAGATACATGTACTGGACACAACAAGCTAGCTTCACGTTTAGGAGATACATGTACTGGACACAACAAGTTAGCTTTATGTTTAGGAGATACGAGTACTAGAAGTAGACACAACAAGCTAGCTTCATGTTTAGGAGATACATGTACTAGACACAACAAGCTAGCTTCATGTTTAGGAGATACAAGAAAAACCGAGTGGAAATTATTACCCTAACAAATGTTGGTTGACAACAACCAGTTCATAAATTGTACATTGACAGACTGAGACATGTAATATTTTACAAAACAATTACAACTCACCATGAGTACATACCTGTCTCAACTTGGCCATAGCGTCGGGTGCTATGAAGTCAGCCTGCGCCGCATGGGTGAGGAAGCAGAGTGTTTGGTGTCCACTCTGCCCCAGCTCCTCCTCACCCGGAACTATCAGCTTCATTGCCTCCACTTCCTGAAAGTAGCAGTTTTATTAGATATCTCTCAACAGACTCTTGATTAAGTCCATTGTCTGCAGGTTGCAAGATGCTCACCATTGGAAAATAAACTGCTGATAATTAGAATCATCAAAACATTATTAATGAAAGCTTGCAATCTATTGTTTTCAGTTATCAGGGCATTCTTCGTTGAGGGTTCTGCTTTCCATATTTTTGTACAGATGGAACACTTTTACAGAGTTATAACTCGATTTTACTAATTAATTGGAGTCAAATTCATTTGATAAGAAAATTAATACTGATAATGAAGTTGGTTGTGTTAGAGAAAACTTTAATAAGTCATTAGTAAAAATAATGAATTGCACTAAAGATAAACATACTGGTTGCTGCTTTAAATATAATAATGCTCCAAAGAAAACACTACCTTGACACTTATGACTAAATCCAACACATTTGTTGACTATTATTGTACCAAAGGTTAACTCACATTGGTGAAGTCGACGAGCTGCGACACGAACACGCCGTCCAGCCGCATGAACTCCAGGGTGATGGTGTCTTCCGACACGTTCGCAGTTATGTTCTCCTGCATAACATCGCCACCCTGAACAGCGGATGGAAAACATCAATTATGTTAGCTATATTGTGCTCTCTAAGTGGAATCCTTCATACTGGATTCCACTTAAAGAGTGCGTGCAGATAGAGAGCTGTTCATACTTTAAACAATACGGACAAATTATTTATTCAATCAAAAATAAAATAATTTGCAACAGTGCGACACTGGTTAAATAAAAAAGATCAGCTGGTTCAGCAATTATACACACCTGATTTCTAACATTGATAAGAAGCTGTAGATTTGACGGCTTAATTAACAAATACAGTAAAATTACTTTTAAAATGATTAATTTCATTATTTTAAAGTTTTGTGATCAATTCCATAATTAGGTTTCAAAGGTTTGATGACATTAATTTGTTGACTTGTTGTTGACACTTGCCCACAGAACATATATACCCTGACGGGCACTTGCCCTGCATGCATTCCGAATTAGACCATGATCGCTCACAGCGATACATCAATATTTTGCGTTCCGTTTTCGATATCATGATTATGACAGCTAAGAACTGTCATCAAATCGGAAGGCTCGTGAACGCGCTTACAGCAACTTACAGTGATCGCTGAACGTCAACCTCCAACCTGTTACAAAAAAAACAATTTGATATACTTCTGCAAATGGAAGTTCAACGCATTGGCACTTCTATTTTGTTGGTTGACTTGACGCTATCGACTCTGATAACTCAGATTTTGAGTTGGAGAACGACGATTCATCCAGGGATGAAACGAATGACGAAGTGCTTATAATAGCGTATTTACATGCTTCCGGCAAAGAATTACCCCGAACAAAAATACCATGTTCATATTCATTTATTTATTGTTTGTCACAGGTGAAAATACCGTTCTTACACTTAGCATTATTGTATCACTATAACATACCCATGGGTGTACAATATTTATATGTATGTCAATATGGCTATGTTAAAAATAATTAATTAACCGAATACAATACACTCAAGAGTTACAAATAACATAGTTAAACGTAATGCGCATGAGTTTAAAACTCATTTCATGTATTCTATTACGTCTTGGTTTTTACAGCACAATTTCGAAAATGCTTCTTTATATATGATGCGACTCGAAACAAAACGCTCAACTGTGGTTTTTGACAGCGCTCACGGTGATATTAATTTTTAGCGTTATCGCAAGATGGCGCATGTCATGACGTCATATAGGTATATTATGACAATTCACGGGACATCATTATCGCGCTCACGCTAATTCGGTACGGGTGTAAGCCTCAGACTAAGAGGTGTAAGCGCGCTCAAATCGATTACATTTTAATTATCTCGGAACGCACCCCAAAGGTGGTGGAGCTTGACATAAAAAAATACGTCAATAAACATCTATTTATTCGTTCTCTGTCTACGATTTAATCTATGTTCGTTAAATTTATGCTCCAAGCATGGCGAGCTGTTCTGGCGCCGCCGCCACAGCTGCAGCTGCTAAGACCCTCGAGCGGTGCGAATATTGTAACCTTATGGCCTTATGGGTAACTACAGTTTGAAACCGTTTGGGACCGAAACGCTCGCGCTCGTGTCATGGGGCCCAAGTGCGCGTCTCCTTTTTAAGGTGGTTGACACTTTACGTGACCAGAGGGCTGGCTCGATCTTTGGCCACAGACCAAAATTTGCTTGGAATTGGCATAGCCCATTATAGCCGTTCAACGTGGCAATGCTGCCAGTCTTCTGGGCACGTTTCCGGATGACAGCGATGCCGACGAGGACTTTGATTTTGTATTTATTTATCTATTTAGTCATTTCATTTAGTAGGTACCTATTTTTATAGTATAAATAGTTACAAAGTTGCGTTCTATATTGTGCATAAAAACATTTTAATGTACTTATATGAAATAAACACAATTTTATTTGAAACTAACCAGAGTACGTATACAAAATTTTCACATCGTGAAAAAACGTTACATAAAGTAATTATCTCATATTTGGACTATAAATTCACGAAATAAAAGTGGAGTCCAAAAAACGAAGTGAATAATGAAGTAATGATGGTAATATTCCATTTTCCGAGCTAGTAATACTTTTTTGTAAATAAATACCAAACAAGTTTTGTAAACATACCATACCAAACGTTCCATTTCACGTAGCTGGCTGGATCTGAAATATTTTTTTACAATATAACAAATTTTCTGAAAAGTATTTGTCTGAAATATTTTATAATATATTTATTACATTAAAGATAGACGGTTTGGTGCTTTGATAGTAATTTTAATCGTTATTTTCCCATTCTGTGTAACTTTGATTCAGCAAGAATATTATAATTTGGACATTTGGGAGGCCTTTTGAGCATGATTCTTTTAATTTTAACTGAAATACAGTAAGCTTGACCTAGCAATACAGTTTTATGTATTGCACTGGCGAGCTTGTACAATTTTTGATGCACGGATAATTTTATTTTTGAGGTCATTACATTACAACACGATTTCGCCCGATGCGCAACCGAACAAGACACGAACGTCATCCGAAACGGAAAGAAGGGCGATGTTGCATTAGCGAAGAAAGACAGCTGTCGTATCATTTTCAGCTGATTTTTGTGTACGCATCGCGAACGCTACAAACTCTAACAACGATCGAAACGTTTCGTAACGGTATAAGTTTCTTGGTTGCAGTCGCGTAGGAAGTATTTTGGTCGATAGGGTGTCGCGACGCAGCAGGCCAGGAGCCAGTTTCGCTGCGACGAACAAAGGGAGATGGTCTATTGAGCGCGGGTGGTGCGTATCGGGGGCCGTGACGTCACTCGGCCGAGGCGTCGAGGCCGATGCGGCGGGCGCGCTCGTGATCTCGGCGCTCCGACGAGCGCGGCGAGCGGGCGCAGCGGAGCGGGCCAGCCTGGCCTCCACTGACTCGGGCGACGAGGGCGCTGGGCACCGGCCGCCGCGCAAGCGGACCCGCAGGCTGTCGCCGCCCGCCCGGCCCGCAGACATGCACCAGCCGCCCGCAGCCAACGGCGCGCCGCCGCCGCACCATGTCAACGGCGACACCGGGACGCGCAACGGCGAGCTGCAGCCGCTCGGCCTGAGCATGTCGTCGACTGACCAGGAGATTGTGCGCCTCATCGGCCAGCACCTTCTCTCCGTGGGACTGGAGTGAGTACCGCTAAGCGTTCACTCTCTACCTATATTCATGTGTTCGGCACAAGGTATTGATACGTCAGCTGTGTTTGTTATTAAAAACATTCTGGTTTACATCAGTTGTCTCCCGCTTTTCTCTTCTCACACCATTACAGGCACAATAAAACAGGTAAAAACACTGAATCATGTTGTGGTATGATGACAAATCATGGTTCCTAATATATTGCTAATTACAGTTTAATGACCTTAGCTTCTTTTAATCTATTAAGTTTTAGTATTTTTTTTTAAGCAATACATAACTTGCCATGGCAGGCATGTACCTAAATATTATTAGAAATTGAGTAAACAACATTGAAATTGCATATTTTGTTGTGGGCAGCACTCTGAGTTTTCCATTGTGATCCACAATAATCAAATGGCAAATTGTTTGTTAGCTTTATTATAAAAGTCAAAAATATAATTAAATAAATAACCAATTAAGAGCTATGTTTATAAATAATAATTAATTCCTTTGTTATAATATGTAACCACAAAACAAAGAATCTAAAACATGTTTAAATCAATGATACTTTTCTATACCGCTCTGAATCAATTTCCTCCATTGATAGACAAACACTTTTATTTGTTGTGTGGCAGAGCAAGCTGAGCAAGATAAACAAGGACCTGTTATTTACTGTTAGCCAATCATAGAATCATGTTTATTGCGGACACTGAACTGTTTTCCTTGTGTTATTTGCATTGATTAAAGCATTGCTCTGAAATCATGTGGTTTTTAGAAAACACATGACATGGTAGTCATTATAGGGAAATAAATTGTTTTAAAATTTTCATCTATAACATCAGTGCTACTAATGGCAACTTATATAGGAATCAAATCAATACTTTAGTGAACACAAAAGTGCTGAGTCATTGTCATACTTGTTGAGTTGTTATTGTAAGCTAAATGTTCTGTAGCTGATTATCAGAACTGAGGTGCAATTCCTGTATTTTTAAGAACATTTGCATTCTAATCTGTCACTGAGATGAGATTGCAACTTGATTTTGAATGTTTTTAATTATGGGAATTTTTAGCCTTCTGATTAAAGAAGAGAGAAGGAGCAGATAACAACCAGCTACTTAATATTTTGCAAAATTTTTTAGTATTATGGCAAAATAATAATTCCAATATTTAGATTTAGACGATTGTGAACAATGATCTAAAACTGTTAATATTTTTATCACGCTAGTAATAAAATGACTCTATATGTTAAAAATGTATTGTTGACACACATCAGGAAAAAAGACAAGTAAAAGTATAAAACAAGATAAACATATCAAAAATAAATACAGTCAATATTAAAAGAAGAAATTATTAAAGAAGAAGAAAAACTAGAACATGAAACTCTTCTTCCTAACAAATTACAAATTAAATACAAGAAATTATACACCCAGATCTCTCCTCTATGATAATTATAATATTTGTGTATACAAAACGTGTCCCCCTGTAAAACCAACAAGTATCTATTTATTTCCATTCAAACATATGCTAGGTGTGTCATGTGTGGTAAGAACCCCTCCCTCCCACAGTGGATCGACTCCATACAAAGTTTCGGACATAGGATTTTTAAATTACACTTTTCCGATTTTTGAAAAACTAGTGATGATAAACTGTTCTCCTATATGATACAAGACCAAATCATTCTTATACATTTTTCGATTAAACTTCAATTAGAGAAGATATTTGACTTTAAGTGATTTCAATGTATGAAAATGTATATTCAAGTTAATGTATCTTCTGATTTTCTCACATTTTCTCCTTTTGACTCATATAGCAGATTTGTAGAGGTGTTTAGCTAAATTTTTCCAAACACACTTGTGCCCCCCCGGGCCCCCCTTAGAAAATATTAAATTATTTTAAAATAAAATTTATTTTGATCAATTAATTAATCTGCAGCAGTAAATACTAAGATAAATTAAAATTTAAGAAAATATTACTTAAGATTAAATTAATTTTATCAGATATTAACTCAAATTTAAATATAAATTAGGAAAATATATGATAATAAACTATTATCTAAAAATCCAGTTTTAAGTTTGAATGGAAGCAGGAACAACTTAAGTTTGGCTATTCCTTGCCTGACTTACAAAAGTTTCCCAGCTACGAAGTCTGATATACAATGGCCGCTGTTCAACAAGGAAAATGCAACAGCACCGGCAGCAAGCGTCGAGCAAATTGACTTTGTATCACCACCGGATACTAGTGAATCAACGTCAAAACAAGAACATTATATATCACCTAAGCAAGATGCCTCCACGTCTACACAGAAACTGCCCCGTAAGCCATTTGAAGATCTCAGTGAACGTCAGAAGCGTAGACGACTTTCAGAGAACGCACGAGTACGTACGAAAAGTGAAGCTAACGAACTAGCGTTTTCCACTGTAGAAGCACTTAAGTCAACCGGAAATAATGAAGTTGCTGAAGTATTAAAATATATGCTGGAGAATCCACAAGCTGTTTCAGCCATCAAAAGAAACATCGATGGAGAATCTCCAAATTTACAAATAGAAATACCAGCAGTAAAGGCGTTAGCCTTGTATATTACATTGAAACTATCTAAATGGCGCTACATTACTCTTAGATAGTTTAGCATGAACGAAGGCATAAGTAAATATCCAAGTTATTACAAACTACAAAAAGAAAAGAAAAAGTGTTATCCCGACAAAAGTAATATTGTTGTTACAGAGACATCAGCAAAAATCAATTTGCAAGCTCTTTTAGACCTAACTACGGCAAGACTGTTTGAGTCATTGGTTGATAGTAACACAATTGATGATCAACAACTAATACTAATCAGTAAATGGGCTTTGATGGCGCTTCCAATCAAAGTATTTATAAACAGAAAAGTAACGAAGACCTAATGGCAAGTGTTTTTATGGCTAGTTTAGTGCCACTGAAATTAGTTACGGAAGACGGTGAAGTTATTTGGCTAAACGAGCGTCCTTCATCAACTTCATATTGCCGTCCAATAATGTGGAAGTTTATGAAAGAAAATAAAGCTAACGTTTTGTCTGTAAAGAGTGAGATTGACACAGAAATTTCAGAACTTACTCCTACAATAATCCGGAACAGCCATATCAAACACCAGCTACTAATGACGATGATTGATGGTAAAATAGCATCGTACATTTCAGACATTCCCACATCCTCTTGTACCATTTGTGAAGCTCGACCAAGAGAGAGTAGAATGAATTGGCGTTAGTTGAAGACAAACCAGCAACTGAAGATATGTACAAATATGGACCAAGTTCGTTGCATGCTTGGATTCGATGCATGGAGTGTCTTCTTCATATTGCCTACAGGCTGTAATTTAAGACATGGCAGGCTAGAGGAGACGAAAATAAGAAAAAAATGAATGACAGGAAACTGAAAATCCAAGAAGATTTCAGAAGAGAAACTGGATTGCTGCTTGATGTAGTGAAACAAGGTAGTGGAACTACTAACGATGGCAACAGCGCTCGTCGGTTTTTTGGAGATCCTGACAAAACTACTTCACTGACTGGATTAGACGTTGGTCTTGTGAAAAGATTTGCAGTTATTCTACAGTGCATTACATCAGGTGAAAAAATTAAGATCCCAGAGTTTAAGCAATTCTGCCAGGAAACAAACAAGTTTTATATGGAATTATATCCCTGGTATAACATGCCTCCAAGTGTTCATAAATTGCTTGTGCATGGGTCGCAAATCATAGAGCATCTTTCAGTAGTCCCAATAGGTTTCCTTTCGGAAGAAGTTTCAGAGTCCAGTAATAAGGACTTCCGAAGATTCAGAGAGCACCATTCTCGTAAAATTAGTGGCAAAGCTTGTAATGAAGACATCTTGAACAACCTGTTGATTTCTTTGGATCCTGTGTTGGCTCAAATTCGACCACGCATGGATACGAAAAGTAAAAGAGGTTTTTTCAAGGAAACCTACGAACTTCTGGTCCAAGAACCTGTTGATAGTAATTTCGTGGATGCGAATGAAATTTTCGGTGACACCGATAAAGATACTCCTAGTGAATCTTCGGATAATGAAGAAGATACACTAGCGTAGGCTTTAGTTTCTTATATATTATTTTTCATTTGTAATCTTTTTTTTTAAGTCATCTTTTATTTATTTTCTCTGTACCCTCTCTGTTTGTAAAAATGTAAATAATCATTATAATGTAAAATTTGTAGGTATGTATTTACAAGAATGTTTTATATTTTAAAATAATTTCAAAATACCTTAAAGTAACTTTTTTTTATATTTAATAAATTAATTTTGTCAAGATTAAAAATTTTTTACTTACTTTAACCCAAATATTAACTTTTGTAAATCATTAATTTAAAAATATAAAATATAATTTTTAAAATTGTCTTATATTTTCTAAGGGAAAGCCCTCTTAGGAAAATATAAGAAAATTCATTAAAGTATCATCTATACATATAATTAATTAATACAAAAAAATAAAATGATCTCAAAGAATCATTGCTAAAATTGCACAGAACTAAAATTTTGTAGCTGGGAAACTTTTGTAAGTCAGGCAAGGAGTAGCCAAACTTAAGTTGTTCCTGTTTCCATTCAAACTTAAAACTGGATTTTTAGATAATAGTTTATTATCATATATTTTCCTAATTTATATTTAAATTTGAGTTAATATTTGATAAAATTAACTTAATCTTAAGTAATATTTTCTTAAATTTTAATTTATCTTAGTATTTACTGCTGCAGATTAATTAGTTGATCAAAATAAATTTTATTTTAAAATAATATAATATTTTCTAAGGGGGGCCCGGGGGGACACAAGTGTGTTTGGGAAAAATTTAGCTAAACACCTCTACAAATCTGCTATATGAGTCAAAAGGAGAAAATGTGAGAAAATCAGAAGATACATTAACTTGAATATACATTTTCATACATTGAAATCACTTAAAGTCAAATATCTTCTCAAATTGAAGTTTAATCGGAAAATCTATAAGAATGATTTGGTCTTGTATCATATAGGAGAACAGTTTGGCATCACTAGTTTTTCAAAAATCGGAAAAGTGTAATTTAAAAATCCTATGTCCGAAACTTTGTATGGAGTCGATCCACTGTGCCTCCCCACAAACCACTTATCATGTTATCAGTTACCTTATGTTATGTTCATAGCTGTAGGTATGTTTTACTACACTTTGATAATGATATTTTTAACCGGATTCTCGTGAAATTCGGACGGCTTTGGCATTTGGGCTGCTCCGTTATCTTACAATAGTTTATCTTTTAGCAAAACACGTGGTTGCACTTTGTTGTATCATTTTAAAATTAATTAATACAATATGTGCATTCATGTAGGTGCACCATTATCTTCAAGTTTAAATTTTGGCTTAACTTGATTGCCTTTTCAGGTTTATAAAAGCAAGGTTTATTGTGTTGAATTCCTGCTTCAAGGAAACAGATTGTGGCGAATGCAACACTCCACATTTGGTTTCTGTTGGCAACACCAACAGAATGACAAGGTAGAGGGTTGCAAATAATATAGGGTTTCAAGTTAACGGCTAATAATTCCATTTGGTTTCTTTATTTATTCAATTTAATTATTTTTTCTTAACCATGCCAGACGAAGAAAATTCCCTCCAACAAAAGGTCATAGAGCTGGAGCAAAAGCTCGCTCGTTTTCAATTACAACCTCAATCTTCTACAACTACAAGCGAAGCAGGTGTCTCCGTCAAACTGCAATTTTTTTTTGTTGAATAGCCTGTCATATGGTTTGCACAGGCTGAGGCACATTTTCAAATTGCTGGCATTACTCAGGATGCCACCAAATATGGACACATACTGTCTGTGTTGGATGCTCGTGTAGCCGAAGAAGTAGAAGACATAATAGCAAACCCACCTACAGAAGGCAGATATGAGTACCTAAAAAAGGAACTAAATCAGACGCTTATCGGATTCTAAGGTACAGCGCACACGTCAGCTTTTAAGCGAAGAACAACTTGGGGACCGGAAGCCTAGCGCGTTTCTCCGCCAACTACGTTCCATGGCTGGTACTTCGGTGGGAGATGAAGGCATCCTTAGGGAATTATGGATGCGCCGCCTTCCACCCGAGGTACAGAAAATTCTCATGACTCAAGTGGACCTCCCACTTAACAAGGTTGCGGAAATTGCGGACAGTACCTATAGTTTAGACCTCGCCTGCCCCTTCAACATCAGTTCACTCTGCTGCCGCATTTGACATTGGAAACATCATGCGCAGCATTGAGGAGTTGACGAGGAAAGTTGATACTCTCACTCGAGACCAAGCAGCAGGACAGTCTCGAAGCTCAAGATCAATGGGGCGCGCTCATTCGCAATCTCGGCCATCGTCCCAAGCTAGGGACCAATTATGCTGGTACCACAAAAGATTCCGGGAAAAAGCAAATAAATGTATAAACCCTTGCACCTGGGATTCTAATCAAAAGGGAAACGCCGTGAGCAATCAATAGTGGCGGAAACTGATTGCTCCCTAACTGGCCGCCGTTTATTTGTCTTGGACTCGGAATCAAAACGTCGGTTTTTGATTGACACTGGCTCCGATCTCTGTTTTTTTCCTCGTCAGTTTCTTTTCTCAAAGGACGTTACGACACTGGGGGGCTTTTTCCCGCCAAGTTTGGATGATGTCATCTGGCCGTTGTAAAACCACTGAGAAATAATCTTGTTGTTTCGTTACTGAAGTTTTCTCCAGTTTTGTGAGTCGTGTATTATTGTAATACATATAAGTGATAAGCAATAAACTTTATGAAGAACGAGTCGGTGTTTTCGTATGACTGAACCTCCGACCCGCCAAGATCATAATCTAGGTACAAGTCTTGCTAAAATTGATTAATACAGGGTTTAAATGGTCAAATTGAGTAAGTTTATGCCAATGGTAATATTCTTAATGACAATTGAATGTTTCCGTAAATGCAGGGCGCATTGCATTGCGAGCGACCTTGTGGCAAGGCTGACGACCCTGATTACAAGGACACTCTTAATATGCACATATATAATATCTAGCATTTGTTGAACACCAATAAATTAATATTATTTATTTGAATCGTAGTAGACATTTTAGTAGTTGTAGCACCTAATTGTATTGCATAGTCTTTTTTTAGTTAATAAAATACATTATTTAGCTAGCTATAATACAACAACAGGTAATACAAATAAAAATGTCACCCTATTATTTATTCAGTTAAAATAAATTATGGATGAATGGAATAAACCACTGCTTGTAAATATGAATTACTTAGGTACTTACATGACATATTCACGCTTTTTCCCATGGGGCTAGCGCGAGGCAGAAACTACTACAAGAGAGTAACTTATGTATATTTATATAGATTTATTACTTTTCAAATACCTAGTATTTACTTATACCTACCTAAACATTCGCGCATTGTATACGGAGCGTCAACACCTACGCCTAACAAAGGCCTAGTTCAAACTTCCTTGTCCTTTTGGTTCTGTGAGTGAGTGTAGGTGTCAGGTATACTGCTACACAGCCAAATCAACACCACAAAGGAAATAGAATATGAGTAGAATCTATCAACTTCCTATCATATGTGACGAATGGCCGAGACGATAATCGACGCCCTTTCAATTACCTACATAGTACACGCGATTACTAAGTAATGTTTCCGCTCGTAATCTGAAGTAAATGTGTTATATAAATAGTAACTAACTCACTATACCTACATTACATTGGTTCGATCCCCGGTCAAGTCAAACATTTGTGTGAATGAACATGTCTGTTTGACCTGTGTCTGGGTGTTTATATGTATATAAGTATGTATATCAGTCATCAGGTTACCGTAGTACAGGTTCTTCTACCTAGTGAAGAACTTTCTTCTGAAGACCTTGTGTGGATGTTGTCTTATATTATATTATTATTATTGCATAGGCGTCAGGAATCCGCAGTTTTGTAGCAATCGACATCTGGGTATTTTGTTTGTGAAATGTAGCAATTACCTACCATGTGTTGTTGGTTGATGTCTCCATTATTGCTCGCGGTAAGGCACGGTCTCGGCATGGACATTGATTATTTCTGATTTAACAGTCGGCAACGCATTAACCATCCTCTAATGTCGCGGATAGTTCGAAGGCGTCGATAGCCTGACATGAAAAATTAAGTTAAAAATAATGCAGAATGTGCAGGCCTCACACACTTCGTGGATCGTGAACCACAGACTCCATCGCAAAAAGTCTTTCATCTGGACTTCTGGATAGAAAACGAGCCAAAAACAAAAAACAGGGACACTACCTATCTTTCCTCGAAGCGTTTCGTCGTATTTTCAAACGTCCAAACGCCTCCTGCCGGAGGCTCTACGCGGGGGTCGTGCGGTTCATAGCCCTTTACGGGGCACCGGTGTCGGCGCGTTTCTTGAGGCGGCGGCCAGCCCGCCGATTGAACGCGTCACAAAGGGACAGAGCTCCGGCGCTGCGGGATCTCATGGCGGCATGGAGAGTGCGACTGTTCGCTGTCGCAACCCAGCGCTGCGCACGCCATAATTGCGGCTATAAGTCCCCTCTTTGAGTAGTGGCTAGAGAGGCGCCACGTTGTCCTCACCTTCCTCCTGACGTAGGTCCTCACCGGACACGGTTGCCTCGGGAGGTTCCTGTATAAGGCGGGAGGAAACGCTCGGGTGTCACCATTATGTGGATCGCCCGGAGGACACGGTGGAGGTCTGCCCGGCTTGGGCGGAGCACCGCCGCCGGTGGCGATCTCTCGCGTCTGGCCTTGGTCCAGGCCATGGTACGGAGCGATAGGGCATGGGAAGCCGTCACCTCCTTCTGCGAAGCAATAATGCTCGCGAAGGAAGAGGCGGAACACGTGAGGGAGGGGCAAAATTCGCGCCTTCACGCCCCTAGTCGCCCAGGGCGTCGGGAATCCCAGGCCGATTCCCGGCCACCATAGGCACGGGCTTGCGGACGGCGAACAATGGGTAGCTCGCCGTTCGATAAGGACCAGACCCGGGTCGATGGCGCGTTGTGTTCCACGCGCGCCTCAATGAGATGTCAGCAACAATGACGGGGTCCACTAGGGCCGATGCCTGCCAGGGTTGCGGGAAAGTCCGAGAGGGTTACCGTGGCCCCAGGCACTGGCAACTGAAGGAACACGGGTGGGTTTTAGTCAGTAAGAGTCTGACACGCCCGAAGAAGTTATTTGATGATATACCACCATCAAAAAAAAAGGGTAGGATTTGCATGCAAACAACAAAAAAAATAAGAAATTAGTAACTTCCACTCTCCCGGTTGGAGGGTAACAGTTACAAATTTCTTAATTTCCCTTAAAGGGAGTGGTGCATGTCTGTATTTCTTACGGATAATAGGTATGCCTACTTCCATATTTTGTAAGTAACAATATTTTGATTGAATAGTGTTCATGAACATGCAGTTTCTTGCCCGTTCTTCTCCATAGGGACCTACCTACTACGCTTTGGAATGGGCAACTAGCTTCATCTTTCTGACTGACCGACCCCTTGACAATTCAAAAGTGCCTGTAAATGGTTTATTAGAAATAAATGCTTTTAGTTTGACTTTGATTTAGTATTAAAGCTAGATTAGTATGTACATAAACAATGAAGAAGAAAATTGTTTTAATTGGCTATGAAGAAAGTAACAGATGTAATGTAGAGCCAAGTCCCCAACTCTACAAACCTTACATCTTGGTCAATATGTATGGCTTGGCCGTTCCATTGAAGCATGGCACAACATTAAAGACCAGTGACTTTATTTCTTACCATAAGCCCATATGAGTGTCTGTGCGGCCGAGCCGTACCTACATATTGCCTAAGGTGTAAGGTTTGTAGAGTTAGGGTCTTTGTTCTACGTTAGGTCTGGTTGCTTTTTAACAGAGAAAGCGTT
The DNA here is from genome assembly GCA_937001585.2 of Brachylomia viminalis. Lineage (NCBI taxonomy): Eukaryota > Metazoa > Arthropoda > Insecta > Lepidoptera > Noctuidae > Brachylomia > Brachylomia viminalis. The sequence goes on along the minus strand of OW443302.2, from coordinate 873,284 downwards.
ATGTAAGTCTTTGAAACCTACTTTACATAAACTGTTTTTGGCGGTGTCAAAAAAATTTTGTAGGTAAAAGTGGTGAGGTATAAAGTGGTGAGATATACAGTTGAAACCTGAAGTAGGTGATTGTGTAAGACAACCAAGACCAGAACAGGGTTTGTTTACACTTTAATCAGATAATTTAGAACATTGACTTATGCTAACCGTGTGGTGTTCCCACAGCCGCAGCGCCGCTCTGCTGATGGAGGAGTCGGGCCTGCACCTGGAGCACCCGGCCGCCGCCACGTTCCGCACGCACGTGCTGGCCGGCGACTGGGTGAAGGCCGACCACGACCTGCGCGCGCTGCACGACCTGCTGCGCGAGTCGCCGCACGTCGATACACACAGTCTCGCTGTTAGTAAACTTATTACCTATCTGCACTCTGCTACAACTCTAGGAGTCAATGTACATTGCGACGGAGGAGACGACAAGCCATTTTGTTAATTTTGCTTTAATACTTTACAAGCCCTATTCCTGATGGGATTTCCCGTCGGTAAAGATGACGTGCCTATATACTTTAATTATTTAAGGGGATGAATTTTCAGTACTGGATTTGACTGGACTGAATTTTCCTGGTTGCTCAATTTTGTTATAAACTTTAAGGAACTCTTGTGCAAAATTCATGTCTGTCAGTGAATGGAATTAAAGAATTTTATTAAGTAGAAGATACCACTTGTGTGTATTCAAATTGGCGCTTCCCTTCGATCTTCCGCCGCTATGTAAATTGACGACCACGTCGACCAGTGGTATATTAAGACATGGCTAACATTACTTAACTAACATTCTCGTGTTCGTTCAGGAGATGAAGTTCGTGGTACTAGAGCAGAAGTACCTGGAGCACCTGGAGGCGGGGCGCGTGCTGGACGCGCTGCACGTGCTGCGCAACGAGCTCACGCCGCTGCAGTACGACACGCCGCGCGTGCACCGCCTGTCCGCGCTCATGATGTGCGCAGACGCGCGCGAGCTGCAGGCGCGCGCGCACTGGGCCGGCTCGGGCACGCACTCGCGCGAGACCGTGCTGGCGCGGGTACAGGTACGCACCCTACCCTACGTAGGGCGCATTTCGTCAATGAATCTGAACGCGATCAGCACATCTGAACCGCGTTCGAGAGTTGTCAGTGTCAATATAAGATGAAGAACTGCTGTAATTGTGTAGAATTAATTACATGCAAGTTTACAAGAACAAATACTAGTGTGAGCTTCCAATTATAGGAGACCACATCGTTCACTTATAATCTAGGTACAATAAGTTTGACAAGGACGAAAATATTCAAATAAATCAAAATACACTACACGAAAGCCCATAGCGATATTATGACTTTATCTATATTTTGCAAGTACGTAATATCCCATTCATTAGGCGTCGTTACTTCGCCACACTGCCCACAGCAGTAACAATGCGCTCTCGCCCGTCCCCGCCGCAGGCCGTGCTGCCGCCGACGCTGATGATGGCCCCGCTGCGCCTGCGCGCGCTGCTGGCGCAGGCTGCGCGTGCGCAGACCACGCTGTGCCGCTTCCACGCCGGCGCGCGGCCCTCCGTGGGCTCCGACAGCATCCCCTTCACGCTGCTGGCCGACCACCACTGCTCCGCCGACCACTTCCCCATCCACTCGCTGCAGGTACGATCGTCTGGGAGCGGGCGCGCCCTTCGTGCCGTGTGGGCTCTTATTTTGTACCCACATTCATAGCAAAATAAATGATTTCTGATTTCTAGGTATTGACTTCTACTGGTAGTTGCCGTTTTTATTTCTGCTTGAATATAGTTTTTAATGTGCATGTTGGTATGCAACTACAGTGTCTGTCATAGGCAAATAATTAAGTATTATTTTGTACTTCTTTGTTTTGTAATGTTGATTACTTTGCGTACGGGAAACGATCACTTTTCCGAATCTTTTTTGTTCTAATTTAATTTTACCGAAAACCATTAACTGACGTATTTTTTTGCAATATGCATTATTTGACATATTTTTAGATCATCGAAGTATCATGTGTCGTAGGTATTATTTTAGATCATCGAAGTATCATGTGTCGTAGGTATTATTTTAGATCATCGAAGTATCATGTGTCGTAGGTATTATTTTAGATCATCGAAGTATCATGTGTCGTAGGTATTATTTTAGATCATCGAAGTATCATGTGTCGTAGGTATTATTTTAGATCATCGAAGTATCATGTGTCGTAGGTATTATTTTAGATCATCGAAGTATCATGTGTCGTAGGTATTATTTTAGATCATCGAAGTATCATGTGTCGTAGGTATTATTTTAGATCATCGAAGTATCATGTGTCATAGGTATTATTTTACCGAACTATATTTCGCCGCTTTACAAAATAACTTTTTGCTATTGGCCGAAGCCTCTTTTAAACATTTTTCACTTGCCAAATGATTTATTTGCCATATTTTCACCACACCGAAACATCATTTTACGGAATATTATTTGGTCACAAATATATAGCCGGTTACTTGGTAGCATTTTCAATATTAAATTAAAATAGTGTCATAAAAAGTCAATATGTTGTGCTACAAAATTTTGTGACAGAAATGAATCGTTGCAAAACCGACTTCACACAGTCTTGTCTGCTCTACTCCTAGAGTGTAATTTAAACCCGCGTAGGCGCGGAGGGGCGAGGCAGCCCGCGAGCTGAGGAGCAGGTGGTTTCAACGCCCGCTGGCGGGCGAAGCTGTGACTAACTGCGAACTTGCGGTAAATACTCACAATAAAAGATTAGGTTAGAACTGCGACCCCCTGCCAGCGCCGAATTCTACCTATTTTACTTGGTTAGGGAAGCGTGTATTTTAGGTTAGAGATGAAATAGTGTGCACAAACTTCCTGGGCGTTTGGTGAAATGAAAATAATATATGGTAATTAAACAGTGTTCTAACGAATGTTCGGAACCATAATACTTCGAACAAATGTTATTTTTAATAATATAATTATAAATAATAAAACGTTTATTTATAAAAAGGGATACATTTACAATGAATATCTTAACAATTAAAATAGCGCACAGTTGCTAATTTGCCTGAACTAGGTTGAACCTGTGCCTCAGGATAGAAAGTGTATAAATACTTAAACAATGACTACAACTTAAAACCAAATTCAAACTTAAACAAATAAAAGTAAATTAGCATGTTAGCAGTTCTATTTGCGGACAATATGTACGTCTTCTGTCTGTGCACAGTCAATGGTTAGTAAATATTTAATTACAATTTTTTTACAGCTGTAGTAATTTAGTTTATAGGTACTTAGTTTTCTATTTAATCCATTGTACAGGAATGGGCCTAAGAATGTTCAAAATCTTTCTACAAAGATATAGTTTTGAGGTTGCATTAGATATACATACTAGATCATTGCGTCTCTTGGTAGTGTTGTCGGCATTGTAGGCAAGCATGGTGTGCTGTTTTAATACTAAGTGCATAATGAAAAGCTGGCGAACGGTTAGTACATTGCAGGATTTATATAGCTGATCTGTGGGAAAAAAGAAGGGAAAGAAGTTAACTACCTTTAAAATTGCTCTCTGAGCTCTAATAATTTTATCGAATTGTTTTTTTATTACCACAAAAGGTCAAGTACATTGCACTGTATACAGATTAGAGTTCTTAATTTAGTATTATATAGATAAGTACAATAGGTTCAACCCTGTCCCCTAAACTAGGCTAGGCCTGTATCTTAGGGGGCAGTGCCCGGCTATAGGGTATGCTTGTATAATTCTAATGTGGCAGACGTGCCAGTGGACTGTGTCAAGTGGATGCATTTTTGTACTTGTGGTTTGTGGTAAACTTAGAAAATGTGAGAATGAGAAAGTGAAGAGTGATTGGATAAGAGCAATTGTTTGATGATTGTGTGTGGTAAGTGTTTGGGGTGTTTTGTGATAGTGTTGAGTGTAGTGAATGAAGTGAGTGTTTGTGTGTAGTGTGTTATGGATGTGGGAATGTTTTTAGTGCGTGTGCAAGAAGCGAGTGCGTGAGTGGATGTTTATTAGGGGATGTATGTTAAAAGTGATTCCGTTCCATGATAATCCTGTTTTAGCAGCCATTTAATTACTGTACGTTTTATTTTATACCTGTGGATACCGAGAATATTTAGTTTTCTTTGGACTTTATTATAAATATGCATACTTATGTATGACGTAAAATTGGTGCCTTGCCAACTTCGTTTTATGTTGAATGCTGGGAATTATATGTTTACGTTTTTTGGAGGTCGGGGGGAGCCAAACTGCCAAGTGTCCTAAGAATTGATTGAAGCACAAATAGCTGCCGTACAGTTAAAACCTTACAGTCAGCATAAAGTTGCGCAGTTAGAAATCTGCGTGGTTTCTTTGTCATAACCTTAAAAACTGCTCATTGTGCTCTCTCAGCCCTCAGGAGACCTGTCTTTTTGGCTCCACCCCACACGTTGATACAGTACCCTAGCACTGATTGGCACACGGCAAGACCACCATACGATAGGATACACCATTTTTAGAACAGCATGGTCAGATAACCCCCTGAGTGATTTAAAGATAGAGATAAGTCGCATTGTTCGGGTGGTAAGTGAGTCTAGGTGTTTGTCCCATATTAGTCCGCCATCTATATGTATGCCGAGGTATTTTACGCTGTCATCCCTTCTTAGTTTTGGACAGGAGCAATGTGTTGAAGGACTTGTACATGCGTGGGCCGTTATGGAGAAAGTACTTGGTGGTTTCATGTTGCAGCGGGTGCCACAAGGAACATATGAGGTTTTGGCCAGATTTAATGTAAGTAGGTTCGAGTTATACCAGTTCATGACTTTACTTAGGGCGGATTCAGCATTGCTTTTAGCAGCTTCCCAAGAAGGACCGTGAACGATAATTGCGGTATCATCTGCATAGGTGTATATGTTCCAGTTTGGGATTGTCATGTTGCAGAGATCATTTATATAGATTTGAAACAAGTCGGCCCTAGTATGCTACCTTGTGGTACACCGTAAGTCACTAGCTCCTCGTTACTTAAGTTAGGACCAATTTGGACTTGTTGACTACGGTTTTTAAGGTAGTCTTTGAAAATTTCAAGAGCCTTGCCACGAACACCCAAATATTCCAACTTGGAGATAAGTTTGAGCACAGAAACCGTGTCAAACGCTTTAGAAAGATCTAAGAAAATTCCCAGGCATCTCGTCTTTTCATCGAGTATTTTAGCAACCAATTGCGTAAGATCTAGTACCGCGTCTTCAGTAGATACTCCTGAACGAAAGCCGTATTGGTTGTCAGCCATAAGACGAAATTTGTCTAGGAAGTTTCTAAGTTGTTTATTGAGAATTTTCTTAAAAATTTTAGAAATTGAAGTGAGGACCGATATTGGTCTGTAATTGTTAACACAGTTTCTGTCCCCTCCCTTGAAAATTGGGTACAGAATAGCTTTTTTAAGAGTTTTCGCGGAAACTACTGACTGAATGCTTTCAAGAGGAAGCAAATTAGTTTTTGGTGCGCCACCCCAAGAAGTGATACAGTATTGAATTATAGATAGACATAGGGCCAAATAAACTTTGTGATTAATTTTGAATCTGCTAATGTTCGCAATTTATTTTAAACATATATTAGTTTGCTCACTATTTTAACTAGGCTTTCAATATGCTTTTTAAAAGAGAGTGTGTCGTCCATTATTACCCCCAGGTATTTTATTTTGCTCGTTTTGTGGATAAAAGGACAATTACACATGGTGATTGTACTGTTACCACCTTGATGGGCATATAGATAAGGGTTAGTAATGCTAAGTTAAGGCTTGCGCATGGAGAAATGCATATATTTTGTCTTGTCGGCATTTAATGTTAGTCACAGTATTAAAACCTAGTTGAGCGATTTCGAACAGTTCGCTACTGGCTTTAGCGCTAAATATTAACGCCGTGTGGTATATATGATATTATTTTGCCGTCTTTAATATTCAGATTACACAAGCCGTTAATATAATACTGTATGGATGTATTGGATCATTGAGTTCCCTTCAAAATGGTTGAGCGGAATGGTGCTGATCCATACGTCATGTTCGTGAACGGGCGCCGTCAGTAGGCACTGGTCATTTCTTAGCTGCCACGGCTTATTTTAATTCCATAATTGTTTTTATCTTTTTATTACGGACGCTTTTAACGTGCACGTCTTTCTACATCGTTCTCACATGTATAATTACAACACGAATGATGTAACCACTGTAATGTAACAATATTTTGATTTAAAAGAGTGTCCATGGAGTTTCTTGCCCGTTCTTCTCCATAGGTACCTACTACGCTTTGGAATGGGCAACGAGCTTCATCTTTCTGACTGACCGATCCCTTGACAATTCAAAAGTGCCTGTAATTGGTTTATTTGAAATAAATGCTTTGAGTTTGAGTTGACTCGGGCCGGGTCGGGAATACTCCCCTGAGGTACACCAAAACCAGTATTTTTCTGCTCATCCCTCGTGATATTATCTATTCGAACACATTGGTACCGGTGCACGGTGGTCTAAATAGTCAGTACAAAGTTTCAGCGGCGTTCCCCTTATTCCTTTGATCTCTAATTTGTTCAGAAGAACAGAAACAGACACCGTTGGCTAGATCGAGAAAGATTCCCAGGGTCTGGTTTCCTTTGCCGAGTTCTTCTGAAATATAATCAGTCAGGCTATGCACCGCATCGGCTGTCGACAGTTTGCCTCTAAAACCAAATTGCGCTGGGGATAAGACGTTGTTTTTACAAGGTATAGTTAACTAGTCTACTGTTTATAACTTTCTCTAGTATTTTTGAAATTGAGGGGAGTAAGGATATTGGCCTATAATTATTAACTACGTCTTTACTTCCAGATTTAAAGATAGGGATTGCAACCGCCTTTTTTAGACAACTAGGGAAAATTCCTTCAGAAAGACAGATTCGAAACATATGCGTTAAGGGAGGTACCAAAATATGCTTAAAGAGTTTAAGGGTCTTATTGCTTATATTATCCCATCCAACAACTGCACAGTCGTCTTTTAGCCCAGAAATAATTCGGGTTATTTCATCTTCATCAGTATCCAACATCGCAAAAGATTTCGGGTTACAGCTATTGCTTGATTTTTGGAAAACATTTTGGTCGTAGTATTTCGGAATCTGTTCGGCAAGAGTTTGCCCAACATTGACAAAAAAGTGATTTACATTGTTATCCGATGAGAGTGGTGAAGGATTAGCCAGCAATAAACTCGAATTTGATTCACGCTGTTTAGATATATTGGTGACGTTTTCAATATGTTTGCAAAATTGCTTGGTATTTTTACCTGATTTATTTAATTCAGTTTTATCGTAATTATTTTTTAAATTCTTTAGGAGATTGTTGCAGAAATTCCTGTACTTATTTTTTATAGGTGGTTTGAATTATTAGATTATCAGGGTATTTTTTAGTTTTCTGATGAAGTTTATCACTATGTAAGTATACACCGAGTTAGTCCCGGAGTAATCCATGGTTTAATATTGTAAAATTTCTTATTTACTGTAGAAACTGTCGTGTTACGTAATATTGCTTGTTGAACGTGTTTTATTAAGTACGATAAAAAGCCAAATCAGCGTCAGCAGTATTGTAAACTAGGCTAAAATCAATGCTGTTTGTGTTTAATTTGCTAATAGTCTGAGGACGATTTAGTTTAGGCAGCGTTAAATTTAAGTTGAGTAAGACTGCGTGATGATCAGTAATTGTTGAGTTAGTAACAAGCGTAATATATATGATAGGCTGGTTTTGATCATCATAATATATGATCGAGGCAGGAACCGCTCTGATGAGTAGGCAATGTGTGAGCGGGGAGAAAACCACGGTATAAGCTGATAGTAAGGTAATCTTGGTTGGATATATAAATATTATATTTTTATACTAACTGGTTAGTATAACATTCTAAAGAGGGCTTAGCGTTTGAAAAATCTGATTTAGGGATTTGTTAAAAGCGTACATAGCGATTATAGCTGTGGTTGTACCAATTTTAATGGCTAAACAATTACTCATACAGTCTTGTAGAGTATGTTCCTCAACTGTGACCTTTAATGATTCCTTGGCAAAGACTACCACACCATCATTTTGATTGTGGTTTATTGTGGTATGTAACAAGCTGTAACCCGATATTACTGGGAGGTTATCGTGGCGATTAGATAGCCAGCAATAAATCAACCAATAAATCACAATCAAAGTTAAGTAAATGAAGAAAAATATTAAAGCTATCTATGTTCTTATAAATACTACGGATGTTATGTGTCATTATGGTTAGCGAATTTTTATAGTCGGAAAGGTACTGTCTGCATTCCTCAATGTCACATGTCTTTGATATAGTTAAAAATGTGTTATCTATATCGGTAATTAAGTTATCATCCTTTAAACTAAAAAAAATTACAATAATAAATTAAGTCTAAAATATAAACTAGTATGTGGCGCTCTTAGGCGCCTTCATAATCTATCGAATTAATGTACCTGTATTCGGCAGCTTTTTTCGCAGGGCAATCTGTGTCTCCAGTCTTTTCTGGTTGGCTTGCGTTTTAAAGCGCGAACATGTTGCACATTTTGGCGGATTCGCCTTCTTTGGGCAGTCTTGGATTGTGTGCCCTTCTTCACCGCAATGGCCGCATGTGAAGGCAGCAACTTTGCATGTTTTGCCTGCATGACCGTACTGCTAGCACAAGTAACATCTAGTTACCAGTGTGAAGTCTCGTACCGGGCAGGACGTCCAATTTATAAATAATCTGTCCTATGTGATGACTTGATGAGGGCCTTGCGAATGATGGCTGGAACTTCTATGATATAGTTGCAATTCTCAGCATCTTTCCTGCCAGATCTGTGGCTCAGTTTTATTGAGGTCAAAAATTCATCTCGGTTAAGTTCTGTTCATAGATACATTTATAAACCTCATTTTCAGACATGGATGTGGGAACTCCTATAACTATAATGCGAGGTTTGCACTTTTGAGGTTCGTCGACGGTAAGCCCTGACGAAGAGAGTTGGCCTGTTTGCTTAAGCTTATCTAGGTCATCTTTGGTCTCTCAATCCTCCTTTTCCTATTTTACGTACGCCTCGTACTTTCTGCTTCATTTCTCCAGGGCATATGATTTTATGGACCATGGTCTTAGTTTCGTCACTGGTCTTTGAGTTATCACAGGGATAAATCGCGACGGAGCTAAAAGTATTAGGACGAACAAAACTGTTGGACCCCTGCTTCAACATATCTGCAAAAGATGTACCCGCACCCTGCTTCGACAGGACTCATGAATCGTCCGGTTCATCTCCGTTAGACAGTCGGATAGGTCTCGAGCTTCGGTCATGGTTTTAAGAGAGCGTGCCGGGGGACTGTCTTGTGTAATTTAAATTTACAACATTGTCATACCGTGCATGTTTAGTGATTTTTGACTGACCGGTTGTTGCAGTTGGTAGCGACCCTGCCTTCTGAGCCGCTGGTCCCGGGTTCGATCCCCGGACAAGTCAAACAGTTGTGTGCATGAACATGTCTGTTTGACCTGTGTCTGGGTGTGTATATGTATATAAGTATGTATATCAGTCAACAGGTTACCATAGTACAGGTTCTACCTAGTTCGGGACCTGAAGATCTTGTGTGGATGTTGTCTCATATAAAAAAATACTCTATTCGGTTTGATCAGACCCGTCATCACGAGCTTCACTAAATATATTTGATCAGACCCGTCATCACGAGCTTCACTAAATATATTTGATCAGACCCGTCATCATGAGCTTCACTAAATATTTTTGATCAGATCCGTCATCACGAGCTTCACTAAATATATTTGATCAGACCCGTCATCATGAGCTTCACTAAATATTTTTGATCAGATCCGTCATCACGAGCTTCACTAAATATATTTGATCAGACCCGTCATCACGAGCTTCACTAAATATGGTATTTATTTATTTAAGATAAACATGCACAACATTGCAGATTTATTTTAATAGAATAGAATGAACTTTATTTTATATAATTGGTTTTACAGTTTTCTGGCCGCCAAATACAAGCATTGCTATTTTATACATGTGTCGTACTATAAGATCTAATTGTAAAGTAAATGGGGCTCAGCTCAGACATGAACTGGCTCACGCTATACTCCCACATATTTAATATCTAAACTACAAGAATACGAGGACGGACCATTCGCTTGGAGAGTGGTTTACCTCTTTGTTGTTTGCACACATAATCTATATCACCAGCGCGCAAACTAGGACACATAGGATTATGGTGGTTTGGTTTGTCATATTTATCACCAGGCTGTGTAAGACCAGGAATTTGCAGATCACTTAATTTACGTAGCATGTCTTCATGAAGGTCTCTAGCACGTAGGTACCACGGGTCTTCATCAAGCATCTCCCAGATCACTTTTGAACTCGTATTGCGAGGAAAATTAGCAGCAGCTTTCAATGCCATACGGTATTGTCTTTCGAGTTCGGTCAGCTTGGATTTACACACCCGAGGGTAAAGTTGCACTGCACTATGCCATAATCTATGATCGGTAACAGCGTTGCTTTTATCACTTTAATTTTTGTTTCGAGTGATACCTTCCTATACCACCCTATAATCGGCGCCAACATACGTCGGACTTGTTTACCTTTTTTAACAGTATTTTTAGCGTGTTCTTTCATTACTAATCTTTGGTCAAGGTGAACTCCGAGATATTTTATGCTTGTCTTTATCGGTAAATTCTCGCCTTCGAGCTTAACTGTCCGACTATACCTTCGTTTATTAGTGAACATGGCGCAGTCTGTCTTGCTGACGGTGCACTTCAAACCCCACTCGTCGTGATGACACGCTTCATTAAGAATGCAGAGGTCATCAGCATATTGTGATAACGTGATACTAGCTATGTGGTTTTTCGGGATGTCACTCACATATAAGTTTAAAAGGATCGGCCCAAGCTTTGCGGCACTCCATGTGGAACTGGCATCTCTTTTCCGTACATCGTGCGGTATTTGCCAAGAGCCTCTCGGCCTCAAAGGTAATTCTCAATGAGTTGAATAACTAACGTTGTTTGCCATTCCAGCGTCGAGCAATTTCTTACTCAGCCCCGTGTGATTTATGGAATCAAATGCTTTGCTAAGGTCGGTAGAGATCATTGCTACGGTGTTTCCTTTAGCCAAAGCATCGGTTATAACTTTACCAGTTTGTAAGATTTGGGTACCAGTTCCTCTATGCTTTGTGAAGCCATGTTGATATTCTGGAATTAGTTACAGTCTATTAATTTCAGAGAGGATTCGACTATACATAATCCGTTCGCAGAGCTTCCCCATTATGCAATGTAAGGTAATCGGACGATACGACGCAGCATCTGTGTGGGACTTGCCTGGTTTGTGTAGGAAAATACAATCCCCCAGCTTCCATCTTCTAGGAAAATATCCGGTGCGCAAAGTGTAATTGATAATACGGGCTAATGCATTATGGTACGCTGGCCCAGCAAGTTTCAATGCGTCTGCTCTTAGTTGATCAGGACCTGGTGCTTTCTATAGTATAGTTAAAATCTCGCTGCAGACTCGGTCATAAATCATTCGAGTGTTTCGCTCTCTTTCCCACTCACGGGCCTTATGGGCAGGCCACGCCCACACGTAGTCCTGTGTATTACTGCAGTCGATGAGTGATATCGATAGTTTTATATATTTATAAATGGGTGATAGAAATAAATACACATTTATTTTTATTTTATTACCAAATTTACTACAAAGCATATTAAATATATAAACAAAAGAACGTATATATAAAACTAAAAATAGAAAATTAAAATTCTTCGTCTGAGTCATCATCGATAATGGCCTTGAGCGCGCGCAACTAGCGCACATCCCTACTCCGATTATGATTTATGACCAAGTCTGCAGCGAGATTTTAACTATACTATAGTTTTAAAAAAGGCCAAGAGCTCGTATCACCTCATTTAAGTCAGTTTCAGGTAGTGGCTGGTATGGTGTGAACATATCAGTATTTGTGTGATCATGACTTACATTTGTATTCTTTACGATGGCTGTGTCAACCAAGGCGTTGATTGTATCCTCCTCTGTCACCGTTCCAGGCAAGTCAGGAAGACGCTGTGGTTTAGCTTTCAGTGAACGTTGAATTTTCCACATCTTGGTAAAGTTATTTTCGGGACTTTCAATGACAGTGTTCTACTGGGTCTCGCGGTATTCTTGTAGTGCTTGCTTCAAAATATTTTTAGCAGCATTGTATATACGGCGTAGAATACGTCCTCTAGGTGCATTTTTGGCTCTCAATTTGCTTCGGTTACGATGTTGTATCATGTATTGCATGTGCATCGGCAGTTCTTCGCGTCGCTTTGCCTCTCGCAAAGGTGCCAATTTATCGAATGCTCCTGTCAGTATATCTTACATTTGCTCTACGTATAGTTCCGCTTCAACATCAGTAATTGGCTCTGTGAGCGGCAAATTAGTTTCGATGAGTTCTTGAAATTTGATACGAGATTCCCTAGACTCTGTAATAATACCCATCTTTCGTCTAAGTTGTACGTATTCTGAAATTTCAATGTCCACCTCTAATTGCCATGGGTAGTGATCCGAAGACATAGAATCAATTTGTTTTGTTCTATAAGTATAGCCTTCCTGTGTAACTAGTGCAACATCAAGTATTCCATCTCCTCGATGGCATGGGCGTGATAGTAAGTTAGTGTAGGCTAGCTTTACCTCTCTATTATCGATAGCACGTTTTACCAAGTTACGCGTTGCCTGTGTTTGAGAATGTCCAAGTTGCTGCATTCTCAAGTTTAGGTCTCCAACATTGATCGAGGTAGTATTATCTTCCAATAATGCTTCCCAATCCGCTCGGATCTGACTAAAGCGTAGGTGTGGATTGTACAGACCCCGTACGATAATACCGCCGTTTAATGTTTCCAACCTGATGGCAACTCCCTCAATACATCGGATCACGTCATCCACACCCGGTATCACTGTACTAAGATTCCAACGCAAACCATGCCTTATGTACATAGCCGTGACAAGGTGAGCTGCTCTCGCATCATAGATTTTATTAAACCCCGGTATATTATACTTACTCTTAGTGAAGTCAATCTTACATTCATTTAATATCAAAATATCTGGCTGATGTTTGGTCGCCAGCTGTTTAATTAGGTACTTGTATTTGTTTCATCCATCGTCTCTCAGAATGTTAATGTTGGTGTTGTGTGCGGCAGGTGCTGAACGAGCACTGCGACGAGGTGTGGTACTGCAAGTGGTCGCCGGACGGCGCGCGCCTTGCCTCGGGCTCCAAGGACAACACCGTCATGATCTGGGACTTCGACCCTGTGGCCAAGCGCCTCACCTTCAGGTATGGTACATGTAGGGAATGCAATCTCGACTCGAGATCTCCCGTGCGAAGTCTAGTGTCGAGATTGGCCATTTGAGATCTCGTCCGGCAACCAGGCGAGACGGAGTTCATCGAACATTCGCCTACTTTTTAAAATAATGCGTTTTTTTAAACAAGAAATCATAAACTTGAATACAATATAAACTACAACTAAGTGTAATCGTGTTATATTTTGTAAATAAAAAACGTTAGTTGGATCTCGAAACAAAAAAAACAACGTTTATTAAAGTTGCAAATCAGCACACACACATCACGCACACAATCAATCCAAACAGGAATACAATCTCGATCTCGAACCTTTTATACAGATTCCATCTCGTAGGAAGGCAATCTTGTGCTTGTATTCTCGCTAAGCGCACACGTATAAGCACACTATGCTTCTTGAGAAGCTATTTTCAATACAAAAACACGTCTCGAGATCGAGATTGTATTCTGTAAATACATTTCTCTCAAACAATCTGGAAGTTTTCTAAGGGCGCCACTTTTTTATATAAAGAGCGTCATAAACAAATGTTTATGTACTACCGCAGAAAGTCGCTGGAGGGCCACACGTACGGCGTGTCGTTCCTGGCCTGGAGCCCCGACGGGCGCTACCTCATCGCCGCGGGGCCCGAGGACTGCCCCGACCTGTGGATATGGAACATGGAGGTACGCACATGTACATTGCACGCACTCGCAAATGATTAATTCTGTTATGTGTCTTCGTCGTCCGTCTGGTGCCGGACGTTAAGAGTAGCACCGTTCCATTTCTTCCCGAGAGTGTCGTAAAAGGCGACGGACTGACTAGAATAATAATATAATATAATATAAGTTTATTAGTACATAAAAACAACAACAGTACATAGCATAGCATATGGAGACAGTGGGTTGTACTACCAAGTTTAAAATTCTTGTCAGCTTTCCGGGCTCCTAAACTAGGTACGCAGACCTGTATCTTAGGAGTCGGAGATTTTACGGCTTCAATTTATATAATGCAACCGTGACTTTTTATTTGCTTACAGTGGTCGTTAACACAGCAAATGGAGTGAATGATTGTGGTGTGTATCTAGGAGTGTGAGTGTATATATGAGTGTATTTAGTGTGTAGGGAGCTGTGTATGAGAAGTGTGTGTGTTTAATAAGCTTCATTTTAATGTAAGTTTGATAAAGTTATGATTCTATAGACAATATATTTTCTGTTTCATTATAAGTTAACATACGAAGGACATATAGTTGCCTTACTGTGAGAACTTCGGCCTCAGAATATAAATGATCAGTAGGATAATCTCTAGGTTTAAAAAGCATCACTTTAAGAACCGCTCGTTGTGCACGTTCTGCCGGGAGCATTGCGGTTTTGTAAGTACCGCCCCACACCGGGATGCAGTACATAATTATAGACTGACAAAAGCTAAGGTACACAAGAGTCAGAGTTTCAGAATTTGGCAGAGTGCCTGAGTTCTTTAAAATATAAATTTATCTTCTGATTGTAGTGCAGAGTGCCTCTATATGCGCATGCCAGCTAAGTTTTTCGTCAATAACCACTCCCAGGTACTTAATTTTGGGGACCGTGCTCTGAGGGCAAAACAGTTACACCCTGCTGACTGATGAGCAGACAAGTGTGAGCTTTAATTTTATGAGAGAAAGAGGCCGGGGTTATTGATTGTGGGCGGTAGAACCTGATTAGTTTCGTCTTATCTAAATTCAACGTTAGCAAGTTGGTTTACAGCCATTCCATTATTACCTGAAGCGAGTATTCAGCTCTATCTCTGGCTTGCTCCCAGTTTTTATCAAATACCAGAATTGCCGTATCGTCTGCATAAGAGTAAAATTTCGCAATTATCAATGGAGAGTTTGCATAGATCATTGATGTATATTTGGAAAAGTGTCGTTCCTAATATACATGCTTTTACACTCTGCATTTTCACATTTTCCACGTGACGCAGTTCTGCAACCACGTTTGAAAACGCTTTGATCTGTAATAGTCCAACTGAAATAAATGCTTTACCTTCCGCAGACGGAGCAGCTTCACCTGAAGATGACTCACTCGCAAGAGGACTCGCTGACCGCGGTCGCGTGGCACTCCACCAGCGACAAGTTCGTGTGCGGCGGCGCGCGCGGCCAGTTCTACCACTGCAGCCTGGACGTGAGTACAGCCCCCCCACTTGCCCACTACAACTGTACACTACTCAACAGTTGGGGCGGCGTGCGAGTGCAGCCGACGCTTGCCCCTCACGCTCGGCTCCACAGGGTACACTACTCAACAGTTGGGACGGCGTGCGAGTGCAGCCCCCCCCCCCCCCCCTTGCCCCTCACGCTCTGCTCCACAGGGTACACTACTCAACAGTTGGGACGGCGTGCGAGTGCAGCCCCCCCCCGCCCCCCCACTTGCCCCTCACGCTCGGCTCCACAGGGTACACTACTCAACAGTTGGGACGGCGTGCGAGTGCAGCCCCCCCCGCCCCCCCACTTGCCCCTCACGCTCGGCTCCACAGGGTACACTACTCAACAGTTGGGACGGCGTGCGAGTGCAGCCCCCCCCTGCCCCCCCACTTGCCCCTCACGCTCGGCTCCACAGGGTACACTACTCAACAGTTGGGACGGCGTGCGAGTGCAGCCCCCCCCTGCCCCCCCACTTGCCCCTCACGCTCGGCTCCACAGGGTACACTACTCAACAGTTGGGACGGCGTGCGAGTGCAGCCCCCCCCTGCCCCCCCACTTGCCCCTCACGCTCGGCTCCACAGGGTACACTACTCAACAGTTGGGACGGCGTGCGAGTGCAGCCCCCCCCTGCCCCCCCACTTGCCCCTCACGCTCGGCTCCACAGGGTACACTACTCAACAGTTGGGACGGCGTGCGAGTGCAGCCCCCCCCTGCCCCCCCACTTGCCCCTCACGCTCGGCTCCACAGGGTACACTACTCAACAGTTGGGACGGCGTGCGAGTGAACGCGCTCGTGTGTCGCGGCGACGCGCGCGCCGTGCTGGCCGCCGACACGCACCACCGCGTGCGCAACTACGACTTCACCGACCTCACCGACCGCAACCTGTAAGTACACGCACCCGCGTACGGGGAGAGATTCTCGACAGTCGAGAGGCGAGGATCACATGGCAAATGCACTCATTACACTCCCCTGAGTAACAAAAACCCTAATACAGATCTCCCAGCAAAAGAATGCGCTTCGGCATTCATCGTCTATCTGCGAAAACATGAACGCGCGATGTTGAGAACTGATATAGAACTGTGACAACCGTGGAAGCACTTACCTATTTTGTATTACCATGGGTACAAAATTAGAGATTAACACATTCTCTGTGGCGCGTCGTTCCTACTAATTTCGAAACGCGAAGGTTACCGAAGCGTGTACCTTTTCTGGGTTCACTATAAGATCATGTCAAAAGATACGCGATATTTTCGAACTTTGATTTGACAAATTATCATACGTACTGTTTGTATGAGTCAACTTTTTCATCTCCTCCGATGATCGCCTTTTCGAATCGAGAGACTCTCATCCTGTAAATGATACATTATATCACCCTGTAACCATCATTTCGTTTTCCGCAGTGCTCCACAAAGGCCTTACATTAACATTAACAAAAGGTAATGCCCCAAATGGTAACGACCGCTGTGCGCGGTAGGACTAGCTACCAGAACGTTCATATGTAGTCCGTTGTCCTTTAGCTGTCTTATAATGTAAACATAAGGAATACTGGCTGTCCATTTTGTGAAAATGTCTGCGTCAAAACTTTGCTGAAGTAACTTGAAGTGAGCGTCAATAGTGTCAATCCCTAGCATCAGTTGGAGTGACAGCTCGCCTCACCTACGTTGTCACGGTGATATTTTTACAAAATAGATTGGCTGCACTCGAAGTGTCCAGTACCATAGTGATGTGGCGACGCTGGCCGTCCGTTTATCTGTCTGTCAGAGGCTTTTGTATCCTCAATAGGAAATCGAAAATATAAATATACAGGGTTATTGGTAAAACACCATCAACGCCGATCTCATATAGCTTTTACAATATGATTGACGTGTAAATGTTTGTACAAACCTACTTACAGAAATAAAATCATTGATCAAAAAAATATATCAGCTGTTCCCTACATTTATGTTTGCAGAACTCGTCAAATGTAGGGACCAGCAGAAATTTTTTTCGCGATTGCATATTTGGTCCCATAGTAAAAGTTGTTCATAATGATGAGTACAATGACCCCTTAAGAGTTTGATGGTGTTTTACCAATAACCCTGTATAGCTAAATAGAAATGAGAAAATTACATAGTGTTGTAATTATTATTACCTATTCGAGCATGTTCCTCCACTTCCGAATATCTTTAACCCAATATTGATGAAGAGTTTAAAATGTTCTCAACTTAGTAGCAAAGGGCAAATACGCATACATTTACATCCTGTTCATAAAAGTATCTACAGATTGTAGTTCGAATTCATTTAAAATTAATTACAATTTTTCACGCAGTGTGGGCTTTTTACCCGACTGCGCCACAGCAAAGTCAGGTTTTTCATGCTAAATCAAACTCAAGACATTTATTTCAAATAAACAAATTACAGGCACTTTTGAATTGTCAAGCGGTCGGTCAGTCAGAAAGATGAAGCTAGATGCCCATTCAAATGCGTAGTAGGTACCTATGGAGAAGAATAGGCATGAAACTCTATGGACACTCTTTTAAATTAAAATATGGTAACTAAATATTGGTTACATCATTCAAGTTGAAATTATGCATGTGAGAACGTTAAAAGCGTCCGTAATAAAAAGATAAAACAATTTAAATATTGAATAAAATTAAGCCGTGACAGCTAAGAGATGACCAGTCCCTACTGACGACGCCCATTTACGAACATGACGCATGGATCAGCACCATTAACTCAACCATTTTGAAGGGAACTAAATGATCCAACACACGCGCCACCGTCCGCGTCAGCGAGACGTTACAGTGAGCGTGACATACTCGCAGCCGCCCGCGCCAGGGCGGCCAGTCAATGGAAGACGTACCCAGTAAATGGTAGCTTTTTAGTATGTACATAGTACTCACAACGTGCTATGCAATTACACAATATTAAAATATTGAATTTATACAATGCCAAGGTAGTTTTTATAATCTTTAGCAACTCCAGCAGTATTTTTTTAAATGCTAATCAATTAGTTTAGGCGCCCTTGTAAAGCAGGACCAGCGTTGACCCAAGCATTTTTATCAGCGATGTAATCGCTCAACTTATAATATACTTGGCTGCATTTTTTTTTTTTTTATAAAACGTTGCCCCACTATAGGACTTTCTCCTGTATCGTAGGTGCGTTTACAAACATTTAAACTCACATACACAAACAGCCAGACCCGGTACAACTACTTAGTCCCTATCTACCTGGTTGAACTAATTGGTCCCTCCCTACCTGGTTGAACTAATTAGTCCCTATCTACCTGGTTGAACTAATTAGTCCCTATCTACCTGGTTGAACTAATTGGTCCCTACCTACCTGGTTGAACGAATTAGTCCCTATCTACCTGGTTGAACTAATTGGTCCCTACCTACCTGGTTGAACTAATTGGTCCCTACCTACCTGGTTGAACTAATTGGTCCCTACCTACCTGGTTGAACTAATTGGTCCCTACCTACCTGGTTGAACTAATTGGTCCCTACCTACCTGGTTGAACTAATTGGTCCCTACCTACCTGGTTGAACTAATTGGTCCCTACCTACCTGGTTGAACTAATTGGTCCCTACCTACCTGGTTGAACTAATTGGTCCCTACCTACCTGGTTGAACTAATTGGTCCCTACCTACCTGGTTGAACTAATTGAAACTAAAGCGTATCTGTGTATCTTTGTATGTGGGATTCTTTATACCATTCAATTCGAAGCATATTCGAAGCATTCAAAGGACTGGATGAATTTTAATGCATTGAAATGAAAATGGCGGAATGTATAAATCAATAAGCAGTCGTGAAAAAATAAAAATAGTACCATGACCGTCGCGTCGGTGGTATCAAAATAAAGGGCTTGAGGAGACGATTCCAAAAATAGAACACAGTAAAAGTTTTAAGCAAATCTGGGTAGATCCACTCAATCTGTGTGGTTCTTTCCTCAAAAGACACCAAACCACATGATCTGACCAAGATTACGCCTGGACTTTAAAAGAGACCTCTGAGTTGGTTTCGGCTTTTCTTATCAGAATAGTCAGATAGGAAACGCCGACATCGTCTAGTTTTTAAAATTTAATTGACGTGTAAAAGTGTTTGTACAACTACAAACCTTCTTACAGAAAATAATAATATATATAATATATATAAAATAAAATGCAGTTTGATGCAGTTGGTGGCATCAAATTTGAGATTGAACGAAAATAACTGCCATCAACCTCATCAGATTGCTTGAAAAGTGAGCTTGAATTGAACTTTTTAGACAGTCGTTTTTTTTTTTTTTTGTGTACTTGCATGTACTTAGTATTATTTAAAATTAGGATAATATCGTTTTTGATGTCACAAGATATAGAAATATGATGTTTTTATTTTTATATGATTCCACTAGTTTTTTCAACAGCATATAATCTTGAGTCAAGATCGCCAAGACGAGCCAAAAACAAAAAGCACCTACCTTTTCTCGAAGTGTTTGTCGTATTTTCAAACCCTAAGCTTCGGCCTAGATAATGCTAGAGAGCTCAAATTCTCAGGATAAGATCTTGTTAGCAGACTTATAAAACACATACATACTATGCAAAACTACTTTCTTACAAATATTAATAACATTATAATTCTAACTTTAGCTCGAGCCTAAACCTCCGAGCCACTGGTGCCGATTCTGTTGTACACCGAACTAAACTAACTAAACTATCACTAAAATTCCTTACTTTTGGCTATGAGAATCTTAACGCTATTCTGCAAAATAAAATCTCTAAATTTAAAAATAATTTTGACACATCTAAAATCAAATTTGACAATTATTGCGACTCCACGTGGTACTTGTTTGCCGTACCACGTGATCTTTTTTTAGAGCCGTAGGCGCGCATTATGTGCGGCCTCGACTTGTTTTGTATGGAATTTTTTACTTTTTGTATGGAAAATATAAAAAAATATTACCAACACGTTGAGTTTTATAGGTTTATGGCTTGCAAAGGGGGTCGAAATTTTCATTATTTTTGCGATAGGACACACCGTTTTCGAGATATAAGCAAAAGAAAAGAAAAAAAGATACAGTACTGTTTTTGCATCTGAAGTCGAGGTGTTGGTGTGAATTATAGTTCATGACAACTAATTTTATTCCACACCTTTTTAATCGCGATTAAAAATAGTCAGATTTAGTTAAGACAATCAAAATTTTTGGTGAAAAACGTAAAATTCAGAATAGCAAAATTGCCATTTTCACTAAATTATAATCTCAGTGCCATCTTAGTGCTGTCAAACTAAAATTTAGTTAAGTTGTGTCACTTTAGTCAATTTCAGAATGGGAAATCGTCGTTTGACAGGAATAAACTAAATTTTGGTGATTTTTAGTCTAGTTTAGAGAATTTTGTGACAAGAGAATCGGCACCAGTGTATTTCGAACTGTATGCCGACTTTAAGTTCTTAATATAAAACTGACAACCTAACTAAGACCGGACTAAGTTGTCAGTTTTGTAAAAGGAACTGTATTTCGATTTGTGTTAGGTTCTTATTTTAAAAAACCGGCTCGATTTTTTAAACCATATCTAGACAAAAACCTTGTTTTGTAATAAGACTAGCTTTTATGCTTTGGATTTTATTAATACTACTGACTGACTCAAAACTTCCCGAAGTCCTAGAAAAGTGAAGTTTGGTATGCAGGGTAGGATTTGCACACCAACAAAAAGTAAAATAAGAAATCTGTAAGTTTCACCCCACAACCCCCGTGATGGAGTTTGCAGATCTGTTATAAAATAACTCTTCTAAGCTACTTCCCGAAGTCCTAGAAAGCTGAAATTTCGTGTGAAGGCTAGGATTTGCACAATGTATGGCTTAGCCGTTCCATTATACTGTTGCATGACACAACATAAAGACCAGTGATTTAATTTTATCATAAGCCCTGAGTGTCTGTGCGACGACCGCTCAACTACCAAGCGACAAGTTATATGTTTTGTAGAGTTAGGGGCTTGGCTCTACATTTGATCTGATAGCTCTTTAACTGTGCAAGCGTTATGCGAGTCTTGGCCACCAACTTTACATGAAATGTTTTTGTGCACCCGTGACAAGTGAAGTTAATCCCACCGGAATAAGTTTACTTGTTTTGGATGTAAAAAAACAGAAATAATATATATATCATTATTAATTTGACTGACCGGTTGTGCAGTTGGTAGCGACCCTGCCTTCTGAGCCACGGGTCCCGGGTTCGATCCCCGGACAAGTCAAACATTTGTGTGGATGTTGTCTCATATTATTATTATTAAATAATATATAACAGTATTAATAGCAACTAAATATTTGCAAAGATCAAAATATCCACATAATAAAAAAACTGAATAAAATTATCTTCATTATGTGACATCGGTGAAGGAAAACATCGTATTCGTGAGGAAACCTGGACTTATACTTAATATAAATCTGAAATCGCTAACCCGTGTTGAGCGCGCGGTGATCAATGCTCGTACCTTCTATGTATGAGAAGAGGCCTGCGCCCTGCAGGGGGACATTAATAGGCTGGTGTTATGTGTACGGGACAGCTAAAGGAAGCGGGCGCGGTCGTGTGAGCAATGTCGTGAACAGAGCACTTGTGTTGCAGCATCCAGGAGGAGCACGCGGTGATGGCCATGACGGTGAACAAGTCCGACACGCTGCTGCTGCTGAACGTGGCCAACCAGGGCGTGCACCTGTGGGACATACGTGCGTAGAGCTCTTACTGCCACCGCCCGCCAGCCACCAGCTCGCGGACGACACAGCTTGAGCCACGAGCAGCTTGCTTGTGATCGCTTGCTGCTCTTGTATTTTAAAATGTTCACCTTTTTCTTCTGTTCAATCGTGGGTGTAAAGACGGCTGTACTAAAAAGTCCTATTTTTATTTTGGTTTGTGATTCATTCTCATGTGATTATTCGATGAGTCGCACACAGATCACGTGAGACTCAACCGTCTACGGGGGTGACAACGCACGGATGCTAAACGCTTAGCCACTGTGCCAAACACGCCCTCGACATATTACAATAGCACTGGCTACTCTAAAATATGTATTAAGGTGCCTGCACCTCTTTTATGTAAAAGCCAAACCACCAGAAAGCTAGTATAAAACCTAAAGTCCTTACAGCTTTCAGAATCCGTCGGTATCTTGTAAATATCTTTTGCGAAGGTTGTTTTCTATTGTTGTTTTGTGTCAGGTTTAGTTCGAAAAGACTCAAGGAGTTGTATTTCTGCAGTATGTTGGTTCGACCGGGGATCCTCACTACAAAAAAATCTTCAGAGATAAACTAGGGTCACAAATTTTCGTTTCGTATTTTTCTCCTAGCTCGCTAAGGATTTAGTTACACTCCTAAGGGGGACATATAGGGGTGGAAGTTATTGCAGGAATATAATGGGTACATCTAGTACGTTGTATGTTCGCGTTGCAGGTGCGCGTGCGCTGGTACGTCGGTTCCGCGGCCTCAGTCAGGGCCACTTCACCATTCACGCCTGCTTCGGAGGAGCTCACCAGGACTTTATTGCCTCAGGCAGCGAGGACAATAAGGTATGAAAATATTCGATTGATGATAAGTGCTCAACGCGTGAAAACTTTTCAGCCCTTGCGGGGTTATACGATAGGACATAATGATGTCATTGTGTGACTTAGATTATACGATAGGACATAATGATGTCATTGTGTGACTTAAATTCACTAGTTTTACACGGTTGTCATCATTTAAAACAAAAAATTACACGAGTTTGAGAAGATATAGAATGGCCTATCATGTATTTTTAGTTTGTATTTAGTAATATTGATGAATTAATAAAAAATATTTGATAGCTATGTATTAGCGACGTTGCCGACGCACGACGTTCCGAACGTACAGCCTTGACCTGTGACTCCGCCCGCAGGTGTACATCTGGCACATCACGGGCGAGGAGCCGGTGGCCGTGGTGTCGGGCCACACGCGCTGCGTGAACTGCGTGGCGTGGAACCCCGTGCACCACGACGTGCTGGTGTCGGCCTCCGACGACTACTCGCTGCGCCTGTGGGGCCCGCGCACGCACACCTCCTAGTACAAGGGTGCGGCCGTGCGAGCGGGCACTCCTATATGTTGTGGATCGATGTATTGTTACTGCTGTACATAACTAACTAAATAAAAATAAAAAGGTGCAATAAGAAAACTACGACGATCACTATTGACGCCTAATTTAACTGTTTTCATCTAGTCTGTCCGTAACTTGAACATAACTGCCGCATTGTGGATGTACTGCCCGACCCTTTGAAAAAATACAGGCGTGATGTTATAAAGAAATCTCAATTCCGCATCTTTTTCGCGCAACTATCCTTTCGCGCAAGTCGATTGGCACAAGTGTCTTTCAAGCATAACTGGATTTGAGCAGGTGTCTTTCGAGCAAATGGTTTCGCGCAAAGTGTCTTTCGAGCAAGTGTCTTTCGCACAAGTGTCCCGCAACCCGCCGCACAGTGGGCCCATACTGAAAGTTAGTGGACTTAGGCAACAAAGTTGCAATATCGATGAGATTTTTTTTTATATGACGTGTTATGATATTCCTGATAACTTTTATTGTTATAAAAATTCTTCTTAAGTTGATAGTTGGTCTGAAAAAATTAATTAGATTTTTTTTTGTACCTATAGAGCGAATCACATTTTATTTTATTTTTATCAATTGTGCTAATATGTTGGGTGTGTGGCGTGACTATAGGATAGCTAGGGTCATTTTCTATCTACAAAAAAAAAAAATCTGCGCCGGCCATCCGCGGCAGCGCGAGTAATCTTGTGCTTTTTTTTAAATAAAAAGGTAGGTAGGTACATACATTACATTAACGGCAGAAACAATCGTATTAACTAGTATAACAATTAAGGCGTACATAGCGTTCGCCACAATATATTGTTGCCTTCAGATTTAATTAATATACTAAACTAAAACAGCGCAGCGTTAGTAAGCTGGGTAGCAAACACAATTAAAACAAATTAAAAATTACAAACAACTTGGCAAGGATAGTGTGATTTTTGTCTAAATCTCAGTCAGCTTGTCGTTGAATAGTCTAATTCTGGCATATTTAAGACTGTATTATTATATTCATTGCTCATTCTTATAATAGGAAACTGCTTACAGTTTAAATTTACTTACACTCCATTTACAATAGCACTAGCTTCGGCCCGCGGCTTCGCTCGCGTTAATTTAGAATTTGACAATCAATTCGGGTTGTACTCTGCTTGTTGTTTGGCCGCTGCAGTCATGGGCTCAGAGCCGTACTTTTTTTCTGGATGAAAGGTGGGTTTTTTTCTGTATTCCTGACAACGTATATGCAAAATGTCAATTGTGATCGGTTCAGCGGATTAGGGCGTGAAGAGGTATCAAATAAACACTTACTTTCGCATCTATAATATTATAGTTAGGAAGATGAAAAACAGGTCTATGGACACTCTAGACTCACAAAATGAATTAGTTACGTATATTAAAAAAAAAACATCACACTTCACACTACACGTGGCGCCATCTATTTTCATAATAACGTTATTGTTTTTTCCTCGGGAACAGTACTTTCTTTCGGGATGAAAGGTACTCTATGTTCGTTTCTGTACACCTGACCACGTATATGCAAAATTTCAGGATGATCGGTTTCGTAGACAGAGAATGCTCTCTGTCTACGATCAGTTCAGTGATTTAGGCGTGACAAGGTAACAAACAAACAAACACACTTACTTTCGCATAAAGAATATTAGTTAGGATTAGACAGAAGTTTTAAAAGGTTATTTTTCCTGCACACTTTGTAACAAAGGTACAATAAACTTGTTACAGTTACGATTGACGCCAAATTTATTAAAAATCTACTTATAAACCAGCTGTCACACCTTTTTTTTTTGTAATCATTTTATTTATATATCTTATGAAATTCATTTAGATATATTATTTCATTCCAATTTAAAATTACAGTATCAATGCTAAAAACCTAAAAGAAGCAGGGGCGAACAATACCGGGAGACGTTTTTCGTTGCACTGTGGATGCAAGGCAAATAACTTTATTTATTATTTCGTGTTTCGTAATGTTAATTACTTACTACTGTATAGAATCCAGTTCTTCTAACTGAACAGCTGTGCTGCTGGACAGTTTGTTCCGCCACTTCCCAGCTAAAGCACTAGGAAGTGGTGAAGGGCGGGCGTGCCGGGGGACATATTATGTAATTTTGACGTTCAAGGAGTGCTGATTCTCAGCCTAGTTTGAATAAATGACTTTTGATTTTATAATTCTACCAAATCTAAAATGTTACTAATTATACCGGTTTATGTCGTCGGTGAAATTGACGTAAATGTTCTATGATTGTCATTAATGACTTATTTCGTTTACCTAAGTATTTAGAATACTGTCTTAGATCTATTTATCAAAGTAATGTTAATACAATTTTAATTGTAATTAAAATGGTTTTAACTTAACTTTAAAATAAAATGTTTTGCACTCCTGCTTCTACGAGCCTCTTATTTGTAATGCTATAATAAATGGAGTATATAGCTTTCAGAAAAGGCCAACCTAGACTTATTCTAGGTTGGCCTTTTTTGAAACCTTTAAGTTCATTTCTTCAAGCAATCAACAAACTATACACGCGATTCGGATATAGTATTTTCCTGATGAATATTTTATCATTCTTTTGTGACATGTATTTTTGCAAGGCTTGTGGAGACTATTATTAATTGTAAGTTGTTTGGTTCACAGGGACGCGGTGTCCGCCGGGTGTGATCTGCCAGAAGAAGTGCAACACGCTGCACTGCAAGCTTTCTCTGGACATACCCACCGCGGCCGCCGCGCCCTCCCCGGCGTCGCACGCGCAGGCGCAGCCTCAGCACGCGCAGGCGCAGCCTCAGCACGCGCAGGCGCAGCCTCAGCACGCGCAGGCGCAGCCTCAGCACGCGCAGGCGCAGCCTCAGCACGCGCAGGCGCAGCCTCAGCATGCGCAGGCGCAGCACGAGCAGCAGCAGTAGGCAGCGCACTGAGCTGCCACACCACGCCATCGATGAACTCATGGTGTACAGCGGTACACTCTCATAATATATATACACTGCAGATTTTACTGGCCGGTACCTTTAGTGTAATCCTATGGGAATATACCGAAAAAAATAATGTACATTTCCTTTATTCCCATATGATTTGGGCCAGCTATGCGACGACCGGTTCCCATGTCAGATTTTCGAGTAGTATGTAGTATTGATTTCGGCTCGGTAATGTACGAAACCGCAGCCGAACCAGCGTCGCATAGTTTCGTGAGTGGACGAGAATGAAGTCGTACGTGCTCATTTATCGGTCGATAGACCTGTCTGCAGTGTACACAGCCCCTAACTACGTCACCGGCGCCATGATATGTATGATAATCTTTGAAGCCACGCCGCGTGACGAATCCTACCTTAGCGATTTATGACTCGCATTTCTATTGTACGGTATCGAGTACTGACATTGTGTAACTTTTATAGATTTTACTATGATATGTGACTGTAAATTATATGTAGCGATGGTGTGTGTGGGTACTGACTACATGTACTGACGTGGGACCGTCGTCCACGGTACACTCGAATCTATTACATCGGGAATTCTACGACAGCGTGCAATATGCAGTAGATGATGAGGAGCGTGAGATGCGAAATATCGGCACGATAGCGAGCATTGAGCCGATGGGAATGTATCGCACGCCGGGCGCGGGTGGGTCGCGGCGGCGCGGGGGGGAGTTGTGACGTAACACGCGTGACGTCACGTCGCGTCCGCGTCTAGTGGCGTAGTGTAAGGATTGAGGCGACCAGTTTGTGAGCTAGGTTTAGGACTGAACAGATTTC
The DNA here is from genome assembly GCA_937001585.2 of Brachylomia viminalis. Taxonomy (NCBI): domain Eukaryota; kingdom Metazoa; phylum Arthropoda; class Insecta; order Lepidoptera; family Noctuidae; genus Brachylomia; species Brachylomia viminalis. The sequence goes on along the minus strand of OW443302.2, from coordinate 846,022 downwards.
ATACAACATTATTCACCGCCACCGCGCAGCCATGCAGAGTTTTAGTAATGGATATCAGTTTTGGGTTAAAAACCGCATAGCTATATTAAGTTTGATAAAAAATAAAAATATTTCTATTTAAACTTACCGTCGCACATTTCCGTGATTGATTGGTTTGGAGCGATACGATTTATATTTTGGTTAGCATAGATGTAACGTAAAATATTTATCACTAAATTAAGGTTGGACTAATGTAAGGTACAGCACACATTCCCTGCGCCCGCGTCGCTCGCCCACACTTCTAGGATAATTTATTTAGGTCTCTTCGGATTAATTAATTAAGACTTTGAACTGCTCTCATCGCACTATGCACGTTTTCAGAACTAAACCCGTCAGCGCGCGAAGGTCTGATAATACTTGACTGCAAGGGTTTTGAAGATAAAATTGTGACTACGCTGAGGGTTTTGGTCCTGAGTAAATGGACTCGTTAATGGACCTCTATGTGATACGTGGTGTATTTTAACTAACTTGCGACCGCAGCGTTCGCCGCAGACTGTTCGTCAAGTGCTGAAAACGTGCAGTTCGTGTGTTGAGCAGACACATAGTGATAGCAAGCAGAGGGTATATTTTGTAGCGGTGACAGCTCACGGCTCTATTTTTATACCGATCACTGAATCTCTAACGAGGTTGTATTCTTTGACAAAGCCGTTATACTTGACATGTTCAGTCTAGCACCGCAGCTGAACAATGAGACAGCCGACCAATCTGTAGGTCCGTATAATCAAACGACCTGATTGGTCCACAGTGAGTTAGCTGGATCGTGCGAAGTAATGTACATCTCGTGGGTTTCCTTTTTAGTGTGTATTCGCTAGAATATTGCTGATTCGAACAATGTGTATGCAGTGCCCTAGTGTAACACTTGTTTAGGCGAGGAAACATTGCGTCGAGATACGTTTAGTTTGCCAACTTCGCTGTGAGTTGGCTAGTGCTGAATTATGCTCATTAAGCTGCGAAGTACACCACTAGTCAGGCGGCACAGGACGTTATCTACATGTATGACGTCCGGAGCCTGTCTGAGTGGTGCAGCATGCTGTGCAGTGTGCTCCCAGCAAGCCACCCGTCTGTACAGTACACGAGCGCGCTGCCGAGTATAACGCGCTTGTTGTAACGAACGGCCGCGCAGACGCCACGCTTGCGGGGAAATTATGATCAGCCCGTTATAACACTATTACTTTTTGATTGATTTTACTGTATTTTTAGACATACTAATATTATAGCTTTTGTAGTTCGCACAACGCCTCACCCGCCTCGTGACGTGTGTAGCACGTTGCAGCGCGCGACGCTGACGTACACTATCGACGACTATGAGCTTTTCGCATCGATTCGGAAGTCAAGGTATTTTACGTAGATGTACTAGAGAGTGGTCAGGAAGTGGCCGAGCGAGCGCGACGCGGCGCGAGCGCGGGTGAGGCGACAGCTCTGCGCGGAGTTCCATCCGAACCAAATATCAGGCAATAATGTGCGTGTGTGAGTGAACGTAGCAAGTACAAAGGTTGGAGTGTTCGGTGTGGGGCGCGCGGACGCGGCCCGGGGCCAGACCCTCATGTGAATGTTAAAAATAAATTATTATTATATCAATACATTTTTTATGGTAAACTAAATGTCTTTTTATTTCTCTATATTTGTAAAAATATAACCAGTATTCTTTAGTTCTGTTATTTTGAAAGATATAATTGCATTTCATATTGGCATCATATTGCTGATGGATCAGTAGTTAGCACTATACATACAATATACACAAAAGCTCACAAATAAATTACCTGCCACAAGTGTCAAGCACCAAACTTTCTAGACAAGAAATATTATTAAATATAATATAGTTTTTAATATCAATAATTTACATTAAACTCTGCTACACTAACTAAGGCCGTGACTATAAGTTGGCTGTGCCGGACTTCTCTACGAGCTCGAGCAGCGTGTGCAGCGACGTGTCGAACAGCTCGCACCGGATGGGCATCTCCAGCGAGTAGAAGGGGTTCTTGAGCGCGTAGTCTGAATATAACTCGTAGATCCTCTTGAGGACAACCTCTGCTCCCTGCATGTTGGGGTCCGTCACTATTATGAACTTTACACCTGAAAGAAAGGGTGATTTATATGAACATTCTCAATTGATAATAATATAATGATAGCACTTGCTCATATGTAAGCATCAACTAAGGATACAAAAATATGATGCTAAACACCGAACAAAAGTAGAGAAAACAAACACTACCGGTAAAATGAGGTGAATAGGGAAGGATGCAGGGGGGACTTTAAAATTAATTTTAATGTTGCAATAATATAGTTTGTTGCCAACAAGGGCACTTAATCGTTAATTATTATAATAATACAGTAAACATTAGTCCTTTTTCAATGTTAACATCCCTTTTTAAGTTTCGTCCCGATTCACCTCTGCATCGCTATTTAATTCACCCCATTTCACGGTACGTAATATATTTATTTATTTATATATTCTTTATTGTACACCACAAAAAATATATATTATAATATTATCATTATATTATAATATAATATATATATTATTGTTCGGGGTTAGGGTTAGATTAAGATATACTAAGTTTGAAGATTGTAAAGATTGATATATTTCAGTAATATAAATGGGATAACAATTAAATCTAATGAGGTGAATAGGATGAGATTGAGTCGCGCCCGATATGCTTTCCGAAAGCGTACTGACTATTTTACTTAGGTGATACATAAAATATTCAATGCATGTAGCGCGGTGTCGCAATTACGCTGACATGTGTTTCTTATTGTTCGGTGATTGACCCGAACATGCTCCCGAGGAAGAAAAGGATGACGTTGGTAAGTATGTCAAGTTAGTAATGAAATTAATACTAACAAGGTGAAGACAATGTTCTTAAAATAATAAAATATGTAGTTATGTAGGGTTAGTTACGTTAAATGATGAGATGAGGGTAACATTACAACTTAAACAGAGTCTACAGTTTAAATCAGGAAGAGAAAACACACGAAAGATCGGTGAAGAACCTCTATCTTCCCTTTTTTTTAGGCACTCACTAGATAGAGCTAGTCTCTTAAGATCACTTTTCACTGATTTACTACTAGATTGCCCATTTTCCCTAAATTCACTACACTCAATCACAACACTTTCTGGAACATTGTGTGGAGATGGCAACCCAGTCGCCGCAGATGCTGCTGACCGCTCTACTGTGGGAGTGGAACGATTTCCATTACGTCGCCGTTGCCGCCAACATTTAAGACAGTAAACTACCACCAATAACAAGATGAACGATATGACGAGATATATAGCAGCATACTGATGAACGTCGTGGTAGGAGATATTGGTGCTCAAAGGTTCAGTCTGCTTCATGATCTCAAGACTTCTCCTAATAGCTTCAAATTGCATGAGGTTATCTGAGTTATTGGGATTAAGCTCATATGAGATTTTTGGCATGGTGATATTTATCATATGATTGATTGGTGATATTTCTGGCGAGATAATATTTGTCGTTAAGCTAATTTTACTAGACAATCTTTTGTTTGAATACACCATAAAATTTTCTGTTTTTACTAAACAGCCTTCCCCTACACGCAACAGACCAGCACCTGCTAACCTAACTGCCTGCGCTTGATTTTCACACAAAAGTTTGACGTTACATTCATTGCAGCATAAATAAAAATATTTGTTTTCTGATGTTAACTCTCTCCAGTCATTCTTGCACGAAGTAGTTTTAGTTTTACAAGTTCTTGTGCCTGGGATTGTTTCGCAAAGGCTATGATCATCTTTCATGTGGTGAATAGGCTTTCTGATATGGTTTTGTAATATGCAGGCCTGTAGATCCGTGTCTGTGACGGTCAAATACGAATCTTTTCTCATATTGATGGCTGCTAATTTAGAGATAGTTTTGACCTTCATGATCATGTTATCTTTCACAATGCGTGGAACCGGGATAAGATTGAATACCTCGTAAACATCCCTTTCAATCAGGGGTATCTTTATTTCGATAATTAGGTATTTTCCAGAGTATTTAGCTCTTACTTTGAGCAAGCTGTAAAGATCTTTAAGGTTAAGATTGTCGACAGGAACTACCAAGTCTCCAGATATTTGTGCGGAAATTATGCTTAGCTCTGATCTGAGTTGCCTCGGAGATATTAAATGAAAATCTAATTTTCCACTATAAATGTCAGTTACTGTATCCAAAATTGAATCCTGGATTCTTCGAAGGGTATACAGCAAGTTGTTGGCAGTGAAAGCCGAAGTTATAAAATCTGTGATCATAGTTACATTTTGCACTTGCAAGGCGAGATTTTTATAAGTATCTTGGAGATAATTAAGCTTTTGATTAATTAATTTATGATGTTTGTTAATAGTATTCTCCATCCTTTTCATGAGATTGAATTCAGCTTCTACGATAGACGTTTGGTTCTTCCAGAGGTTGTATAGATGGTTTTCATTATGCTTTAAAAGGTCAATATCCTTCTCATATTTTTCTGCAAATCGTTGGTCCAACACTCCGAATAAACTATTTGCAACGTAGCCTACTCCGTCTAGCAAGCCGCGTCTCCGCCGTTTCTTAGTCATAAATGAGTCATTCATCATGACAATATTATTGTAATGTTTAATTTCTTCGAACTCGTGCTCGAGTTGTAACATGACGCCGTCGCAAGGTGTTTGTGTTAGGATCGTAGAGCATAAGGTTTCAAGATACTCTATATATTTTAATAATGCCGCCGTTCCTTCTTGATAAGGCTTTGTGTCATAATAGACTATTAAATGCCAATCATCTCTAATTAAGTGCATATTAGATATTTTGTCGAAGTAGACACTATTGTTTGTCAGCACGGTGAGGTTGTAGGATGCTTGAGCGGTGTTTATTAGTGACAGTAAAAATAATGTCAAAGATAAAACCATAGCTGAGAATGAGATAGGTCGTTTTTTCCTAGTAGCTAGAGGTTTATTTTCAACTTTTGGGGCATTTGAATCTTGATCAATACCATTTGTTGGCAGTAAGGATAGTTTTACAACTGGGCGTTTTAAGATCCCGTTTTTGGTTTTAAGTGTGACGACCCTTACGTGCCCATCGCTTCCAGGATGCAGCGTTACTACGCGACCTAGACTCCACTTTCCTGGTGGAAGGTTGTCGTCTTTTATAATAACGATGTCGTTAAGATTGAGATCCTTTTGGTGCTGCCGCCATTTGGCCCTAGTGGAAAGCTGCGTGAGGTAGTCAGTCTTCCACTTAGCCCATATATCTTGGTATATTTTTTGCGTCAGGTGCCATCGTGTTCTGAGATCATGCTCTGTTTCGAAAATCGTTAAGTTGGGGCCACTTGCCAGAAAGTGAGCCGGGGTCAGAAAGTCTAAATCCTCAGGATCTTCTGTCAGAGAGCACAGTGGTCTAGAGTTCAAACAAGCCTCGAGTTGGGATAATAGGGTAATATATTCCTCGTAGGTTAGTTTTTGCTCTCCCACGACCCGTTTAAGATGGTGTTTAAGGCTCTTCACTGCGGCTTCCCAGAGTCCGCCAGCAGATGGCCATGATGGGGCGTTAAAGTGCCACTCAATATTCATTTCAGAGATTGTCGAGCTTACTTCTTGATCAGATAAGATGCTTGAGATTTCGGAAAGCTCCTGTTTTAAGATTTTGTTGGCTCCTATGAAGTTAGTTCCCTGGTCACTGTAGATGTGGCCAGGAACTCCTCTTCTAGCCGACATTCGTCGAAGTGCGGCAATAAATGCTGACGCTGTGAGATCTGAAACTATTTCTAAGTTCTAAGCTTTAGTCACCATGCAAACAAAAACTGCGACGTATCCTTTACAGGTTTTAATGCCACGACCTTTGTTTGCCTTCATAAAGATGTGTCCGGTATAATCTACTCCAGTGTGGTAAAAGGGTCGGTTAGGAATCAATCGTGCTGGAGGTAGGTCGCCCATGATTTGATGTTGTGATGTGGGATTATTTCTTATACATTTGACACACATTCTTAATCGTTTCTTTGTAACTCTGTTGCCTCCAAGAATCCAGTATTTACTTCTTATAAATGCAGTAGTCATTTTTACTCCACCGTGAAATACAAGTTCGTGGGATTCATCTATGATAAGATCTGCCAGTTTCGACTTATTTGGTATTATGATGGGATGCTTCATTTCGGGATCAAGATTCGAATGTTTAAGTCTACCTCCGACACGGAGTACTTGATTGGAGTCCAGTATGGGATTGAGATTAAGAATCTGGCTTTTCTTATTTAGTGGGTCATTGTTTTTCAACCGCGATATTTCTTCGTGGAAATATTCATTTTGAACGTGCTTGATTAACATTTCTCTTGCTGTCTTTATATTTTGCAGAGTAAGGAAACTAGTGCGTTGTTTCTTGTAGACAACAATGTCGATGAATTTGTTGATGTAAGCTAATACTCGAGTCACTTTCCTTAAAGTGCTATATTTTGTTAAAAGGTGAATAACTATGGAATTTTTGGGGTTAATGATGACCGTGTTTACTTTTTCTTTTTTCCTTAGTTCTTCGCTAGTAATACTTGTATAAATCGGCATCTTATGATATTCTTTTGGGTTGTATTGTAGCAACCAGTCGGGCCCTTGCCACCACAGTGAGTGGTTGGCTAATTGAGCAGCAGGTAAACTACGACTTGCGCAATCTGCGGGGTTTTCCTTGGATTTTACGTAACTCCAGTTATCTTTAGGGATTATTTCTGTAATGCTCCTCACTCGATTTGCAACAAAGGGTTTCCATTTCTCCGGTTCGCCACTTAACCAACCTAGAGCGGCCGTTGAATCAATCCACCCATAAACATGAACCTTGTAGTTTTTTAGGGCTAAGATTATTTTATGCATAAGCTTTGACAGCAAGAGAGCGCCGCAAAGTTCCAAGCGCGGGATGGATTGTGGTTTTTTCAGCGGGATTACTTTTGACTTCCCTGCAATGAGAGTTACATGGGTTTCATTTTCTCTTTGTATTTTGCAATACACGACGCAAGCGTATGCTTTTGTGCTAGCGTCACAAAAGCCATGTAGTTCGATGGTATCTTTATCCTGAGTTTCAATCCAACGTGGAATTTTAAATCGAGATATGTGAGCTAGATCGGCTTTAATTATATTCCATTCTAACGCAATATCTTGAGGGACAGGGTGGTCCCAACCCAGGTCTGATTTCCATAACTCTTGAAACAAGATCTTGAGCTTTATTGTGACTGGTGCTAGCCAGCCCAAAGGGTCGAAAATTTTCGATATCTGAGATAGGAATTGTCTTTTTGTAAGTATGTCTTGTGAGTTAAATTCTATAGGGTGAAAGATAAATAGATCGTTTTTTGGTTCCCACCTAAGACCTAATGTTTTGGTTGACTCCAATTGCTTGAAGTCAAAGTCTTCCTTTAGAGGTGCGTCAGAACTATCTATTATTTCCGGTAAGTTTGATCGCCATTTTCTGAGATTAAACCCTCAAGATTTGAGGAGGTTGATCATCTCAGCTTTGAGCTGTTTTGCTGCTCCCGCTGAATGTGCTCCATGCATGAGATCATCCATGTAAAATGAGTGCTCTAAGATATCAGGAGCGCAGCTATGCGGATAGTTTGGCCTTTCATCGTTGGCCAGTTGCTTCAGTGTCATCATGGCCAAAAAAGGTGCAGCTTTTGTGCCATAGGTAACTGTCGCTAACTGGTATTCTTTTAAAGGTTGTGTTTGATTGTTCCGCCAGATAATTTTCTGATATTTCTGATCGTCGGGATGCAACCAGATTTTGCGAAACATCTTTTCTATATCTGCTGTAAAAGCATATCTAAATTGTCTCCATTTTAAGATAAGGCTCTGAAGATCTTGTTGTAAATTGGGTCCTCGGCACATAAGATCATTGAGGCTGTAACCGCTCGAGGTTTTTGCCGAGGCATAGAAGACAACTCGCAGTTTGGTAGTTGCTGACTCAAGTCGTTGGACGCAATGGTGCGATAAGTAGCAGTCCGGCTGTACGTGTGGCGCAATCGGTGTCATATGTCCGAGCTCTAGGTATTCAGAAATAAACGTTTTATAGTCACGTGCCACAGCTGGCTGTTTACTTAATTTCCGCTCTATTTGGAAGAATTGAGCAAACGATTTTGTTTTCGACTCGCCAATATTTTCCTCAAAGTTTTCTTTGAATGGTATTTTCACGACGTAGCTTCCATCTTGCCGTCTTGAGGTCGAAGATTGGTAGAAGTCGATGCATTTTTGATCTTCTTCTGATATCGCTGGAGGTTCATGTATGTCCTCCACTTCCCAAAATTGCTGAATCTCTTCGATATTGTTTAAGAGCACATTGCAATGGTACGTTTTGTAGTTGCCGCTTAGGATCCATCCCAACTGAGTTTGTTGGGCTATGGGCAACATACCTTCTGATCGACAAATACCGTCCATAAGGATAGTGGAATAGATATCTGCCCCAAATAAGATGTCGATTGGCCTACTTTTATAGAATTCGGGATCTGCTAGAGTTATTTGGTTAAGAGTAGGCCAGTCTGGTTTAGGCAAGGTACAGCTTGGTAAGTTATTTATCAGTCTGTTCATTATATACACGTCCGTTTCAAAGGTAAAATCGCTAACTAATGATAAACATTTAATGGTAATCCTGCCCTTACAGTTGTTTTCCTTATTTCCTATCCCAGATATATAACCGTTGCATTTCCGGCGTGGTAGTCTAAGCAACTGAGCTGCGCTTTCCCTAATAATGGATGTCTGTGACCCTTGATCTAAAAGAACTCTCATTTTTTGGTAGGATCCGTCCGTTGCTTGTACGTTAATTATTGCCGTGGCAAGCAATATTTCTGAGGGTTCTTTAAGAAGCGATGCGGCTGTGTTTCTTTCTTGCTGTTGGGATGGCGATTTCGTAATCGTGGCTGTATTTGACCCAGACCGATGTGACGTAAATGCTTCATGCAAAATGGTATTGTGGTCTTTATTGCATTCTTTGCATCTTATTTCGGAAAGGCATTTTTTGCCTTCGTGGTAATGTAAGCAATTAATGCAAAGATTCAATTTTGCGATAGTATTTTTCCGTTCATGAGGTTGCAATTCCATTAACTTTTGACATGCATGAATTCGATGATCGTCGGAAGTGCAAATAGGGCATTGCTTGCGATAGTTATTTTTGCGTTTGGACTTTGACGATTGCGAAACTTGGTTTGTTGAGTAATTACTTTTGGGATTGTTATAATTTCGGCTATAATTGGAACCTTTTGAAAAGGACGGTTTGTTATTGTTGGATTGAGATAAGTATGATTTCTGCGTGGAATTTTCAAGCTTCTTACGTGAAGTTTCCAGCATCATAAACTTAGTTTCTAGAAAATTAAGGAAATCTTCTAAGACGGGCAACTCTCGCGGGGATTTTAAAGCTTGTAGATAATCTTCATATGTATCCGAGTCCAGTTTTTGGGACAATATACATACGAGGAAGGGATCCCAGGAAGTCACATCGACTCCAAGGTTCTTGATAGCATTTACGCTCTCGTACGTAGAGTCGTGAATGCGTTTTATATGATTTGCTGACTGTTGCTGGTTTGCAGGGATGTTCATGATATTGTTAAGATGAGATGTAAAGATCAGTCGTTTATTATGATAACGATGATTAAGGATATTCCAGCACACTAGATAATTGTCGGTGCTAATTTGGAGATGTTGGATCAATTTTTCGGGTTCACCTTTGACCTTACTCTTTAAAAACTGCATCTTTTGCGCATTCGACAAAGAGGGGTTATTGTGCACTGCTTCGGTAAAGAGATCTTTGAACGAAATCCACTTATTGTAGTTTCCCTCAAATTCAGCTATCTCCATTTTAGGGGTAGATTTTTCAATATGCGCGACGGACCACATTTTCTTATTGATGTCTTTCTTGATTTTGTTATAATATTTCTCGTAATGAGTAAATTGTTCTTCGTACTCGGGGTTCGATCCGCCACACTCGTTGTCCAGCTCCCAATGAAGTGAGTCAATAGCAGCCCAACGAGATTGTATCGTCTTCAGGAGGTCTTCGAACTCCCATTTTTCCGTGACGAGATCAAGGTCGATGTTGGAAGATGTTCTTAAGAAAGCCTTAAAGTTGGTAGCTTGCTTTTTTAAGAGAATTTCGGCTCTACTCTCTTCAAGAGCAGGAGTTTTAGCAGCAGCTTGGGATGCGAGGTTTAAAGATTGAGATTCCGCAGTAGGCTGGAACGTAGGAGGTTTCAATTCAGGGGTTTGCGGTCTGTTTGCGAGAGGGATATAATTCTGAATAGTAGATTTAATGTTATTATATTTTTCAGTCATTTGATCGTATTGATTAGTACCGAAATATGTATGAGATTTATCACCAAAAGATAACAAAGTCATGTGATTATTATGGAACTCTGTAAAGTATTGTTCCAAGGTAGCTAATCGACGACGTAGGTAGTCTGAGGTCTTGCGCTCTGCACCATCCTTCTTGAAATTGGTGAAGAGCCCATTTATGGCTTCAATCAGTTGATGTTGGGTTGATAAAATGTCTTCCATTTTCGACATTACAGGGATAACAAAGAGACCTTACTTGTACTGAAGGCTTCTTCGGAGATCAAATGTCCTTGCGATGGCTGCAAGAACAAACCTGGAGTAGCAGCGCGATGAGATGATGCGATGCTCTCGTAAAACCAGGTTCAACAGGATCAGCAGGATGATGAAAGTTTTGATTCACTCAATTCTGTTCACCAGGGTCTGGTTACAAGATTCAAGCGAGACACTCACACTGTACAGTTATTGGATACACACGAATTGCACTAATGTACACGCGTCGGTCCCGCTATAATAGGCTCGAAGGACCAATGTTCGGGGTTAGGGTTAGATTAAGATATACTAAGTTTGAAGATTGTAAAGATTGATATATTTCAGTAATATAAATGGGATAACAATTAAATCTAATGAGGTGAATAGGATGAGATTGAGTCGCGCCCGATATGCTTTCCGAAAGCGTACTGACTATTTTACTTAGGTGATACATAAAATATTCAATGCATGTAGCGCGGTGTCGCAATTACGCTGACATGTGCTTCTTATTGTTCGGTGATTGACCCGAACAATTATTATTATTATTTTATTTATTATATTATATTATTATTATATTTTTTCATATATTGTATTTGTTTCTACTTATCAATAGGACGTAGTTACGAACAATGGATCCAATCCACACAAAGACACCATAGAGTTATTGACGTTTGAAGTTTGGAACATATTTTCTTCATTGGTATTAATTTTAAAATTAATTGAAAGTATGATGTTGTGTGTGGAATAATAAAACTTTTTTATTGTTAATAGTATAGTCAAGCATAGTATTGTACGTATTTTCCGAGGTAGGTATATGTAAATTTATATGGCTGGATTCTTTTAGTTAATTTACAGTTGCCCTAAGGTGGCGCGGTATTAAAAAAAATGTAGTTCAAAGAAATGCCATTTATTATAGCAGTATCGATTGAAGCCTACGCAACAAAACAAAACACGAAGAATTACTGTAATGTCGTTTAATAAGGTTAATAAGGTCATCTATTTGACGAAAAAAGCACAAAATTCGTATAAAATACAAACGTCTAGTAGTTAATCTAAAACGGCATGGCAAACTATTAAAATAATTACCGGTCAATGTCTGAAAGCAGGATAGTTTGAAGGTGTCTGCAGTTAGTGACTCGATGCCAGAACACTTGGGGATGGGACTCAGCTGGCTGGCTAGGGCAAACAGCGGGTAGAACATACTAGCTAACACTATCTTCTCATTAGTGGTGGCTCGAGCACGCCCAAACTTCAGACTTAGAGGGTAATGTTCCTGAAAATACAAAGATATTATTCTTTGTTATGATGAAATAGATTTGTCTGTCATTAAGTAGTTAGCTTGCTGTCTTATAAGTAGTCTCAGTGGTTGTAGGATTTTATTCCAGTCATGTGCATACATTAGGGAGAGAATACTATGGCTAACAAGGTATATAAAATATATTGGACAAAGGAGAACAAAGAGAGCGACAACTCAAACCTCTGAACGAGTCTTGCATAAACAATTAATGTACACCTACCTACCACAACACCACATACCTTAGTTTCTATGACTTCAAATACATCTCTGCCATCTTCGGTGGTGCGCCCCGTCACTGGCGTGCCATTCACAGACAGCAGGACGTGCCCAACTGGAATATTATGAAGTACATTTGTAGAAGAAGACTAGAAGTAATGGAGATGTTAAATTAAGTCCCGAACGAAGTTACAATTTTGATAGATTATGAATTTAGAATTTTCTTAAAGAATTACATTATTCGAAAGATAAAGAGATTCGACTAGAGTCTAGAATATATAACTACGCACCATTTATTCCGTCTCGTTGCCCGAAAGCAACGATAACTTTCTTATTTTCATACTGCAGCTTGATGTCGAGTGGAAACCCGAAGGTTTTCTCTGCCTCCACACGGGGAATATTATGGTCATAGTTAAATATAAGGCCGCCAGACTTGCTGACGATGTAAACACCGTATATAACCATTGCTATGTTATTTAATTCCAATACAATTTTATTTTAGATGATCAATAACAAATCCAAATCCAACACCCACTGCGACTGTTCGAAAATCAGGTCAATCAATATCAAACCATCATCAAATCTAGCCGTTGTGTCAATTTTATCTGAATTGATTTAAAATTTAATGCTGCATGAAATATGTTGCAAAAACATAGTTTCTCACGGTATGTTTTAATGCAAAATGTTTTGTTTTGGGGGAATTTTATGCATTTCTCGCAAAACTGAAAAGAGGATAACACTTTGAAATGGTTATAAAAGAGATTTCGAACGTAACTCAGTGTGACATTATATCTGTGGATTTACTTTGACGTTATGGATATGGGCTGCATTCCGAATTAGAACGTGAGCGCTCACAGCGATCACATCGATATTTTGCATTCCGTATTAGATATCATGATTATGACAGTTTAGAACTGTCATCAATTCGGAACGCTCGTGAACGCGCTCACAGTGGTCGCTCAACGTCAACCTCAAACCTTGCACAAAAAAGACCGATCATTCTTCTGCAAATTAAAGTTTAACGCATTGGCACTTCTATTTTGTTGGATTACTCTATTTACTCGGATAACTCAGATTTTGAGTTTGAGAACGACAATTCGTCCAGGGATGAAACGGACATCGAAGTACATAAATTAGCGTATTTACTTGCTCCCGGCAAAGATTTACCCCGAAGTAAAATACCATGTTCATATTCATTTATTTATTGTTTGTCACAGGTGAAAAGGCAGTTCTTACAGTTCGCATTATTGTATCACTTTAAAACATACCCATGGGGTTCACATTATTTATTATGTGTGTCGATATTATTGGCTATGTTAAAAAGAATTAATAAAACTACAATTACACACCAAATTTTTACCAATACCAATTACAAATAACAGAGATGCAACAATAATGAAACATAATGCGCATGAGTTTATAACTCATTTCTGGTATTCTGTTACGTCTTGGATTTTACAGCATAATTTCGAAAATGCCGCTTTTGTTTACCATCATTTTTGACAGCGCTCACGGTGATATTAATTTAGGGCATGGTCGGCGTTATCGCAAGATGGCGCGTGGCATGACGTCATCTATGACGATTCACGGGACATCGTTATCGCGCTCACGCTAAGTCGGTACGCGTGTAAGCGCGCTCAAATCGATTACATCGCAACTCGGAACGCAACCATGGAGTGTCTAGAGACCATGGGAGCTTCCGAGTTGCGCTGTAATCGATTTGTGCGTGCTAACGGGCGTACCGAATTAGCCGCGTGAGCGCGATAATGATGTCCCGTAAATCGTCATACTATAGGACGTCATGACATGCGCCATCTTGCGAAAACGCCAACCATGCTCTATATCACCGTGAGCGCTGTCAAAAATGATGGTAAACTAAAGCGGCATTTTCGAAATTATGCTGTAAAATCCAAGACGTAACAGAATACCTGAAATGAGTTTTAAACCCATGCGCATTATGTTTAATTATTGTTGCATCTATGTTATTTGTAATTTTTGGGAGTGTAATTGTATTTTTATTAATTATTTTTAACATAGTCAATAATATTGACATACATTTATAACTATTGTACACCCATGGGTATGTTACAGTGATACAATAATGCTAAGTGTAAGAACGGTCTTTTCACCTGTGACAAACAATAAGTAAATGAATATGAACATGGTATTTTTCTTCGGGGTAAATCTTTGCCGGAAGCATGTAAATACTCTAATATAAGCACTTCGTCATCCGTTTCATCCCTGGACGAATCGTTGTTCTCAAACTCAAAATTTGAGTTATCAGAGTCGATAGAGTCAACCAACAAAATAGAAGTGCCAAAGCGTTGAACTTCCATTTGCAGAAGAATATCAAATCGGTCTTTTTTTGTGCAAGGTTTGAGGTTGACGGTGAGCGACCACTGTGAGCGCGTTCACGAGCGTTCCGAATTGATGACAGTTCTTAGCTTTCTTAAAATCGTGATATCTAAAACGGAACGCAAAATATCGATGTGATCGCTGTGAGCGATCATGGTCTAATTCGGAATGCAGGGCATGTAGAGACAAGGACTCGAGGAGAACTTATCTCTGGAAAAGCGCGGGAATCATCGAAATTGGCGGCCGTGATTTTTCTTTCGTTTTCTTTTAAAAATTAAAAAAAAACGCTTAAATTTGAGATAAGTTGTGTACTTAAATAAAATATATGTAGATATTTATTAGATTTAGTTAATTTCATTGTTTGTCTATATCGTTCTTCATATTTAGGGTAAGTTTTTTGTATTAAATTTTTTTTCTGTCCAGAATGTACAATGAATCGCCTGATCCGGGTGGCACAGTCCCCTCGGTCGGGCAAAATATAATAATCTGCGAATCCAGTATGGATACCGATACATCCTTAACTAGATCGGAGCGGAAAAGGACTAGAGCTCCACGTAAAGTGTGCAAAAATTGCAACAAAAGAAGGCGAAATAGTCACTCACACAGTCTCACAATACAACAGAAATAAATAAAGGAACCAATGATAACACATTGTCATTGCGACAATGAATCAGTCACATTTAGTTCAAAAATAGCATCAGACCCTACCGGTACATTCCATTTTAGTTCACCAAGAAACCACCCCACGTTCTGTGGATGGTCCTCATAAAGTCAGATCTTCCCCAGAAGGCGCCACAGGTTGCTAGGGCTTTGTATGAAGCCACAGACCTGTCGCCATACGTTGTACACATCCAAAAAAAAATTTACATACAAAACTCTGCTCAAACATTACACCCAATAACTTGAGGGAGGGCACTTTCTTAAAAAACGCAGGTTCCACAATAGTATAATTAACGGGTCATTAAAACGCATTGGTCGTAATAGAATAACACTAAGCTTCTCCCGTTACGTAGACGCTAACTCTTTCTTAAGGGGCTGGTTGAGTGCATTTCGATTCGGGATTGAGGTTTGTTTACTTTGTTTTTGTTATGTCTAAAAGTGTATCTTTTTTGTGTCTCTTCGCAACTGGTGTAGTAATTTTGATGTGTTTTGACAAATTTACATAATTCTAAAATATATAAACAAGGAAGTGTGAGTATTTTATGTTTTTGGAAGTGTGGTTTACAGCTGTCTGTTTGTTCTATGTTTGTTATTATTCTGATTAACTTTTTTTGTAAGATAAGTATGGCTTGTAAGTCTGTACTGTTACCCCACAGCATGACCCCATAGCTGAGCCATGCTTGTGCATATGCATAGTAAGTAACAAGTGCAGTTTGGAGGTTAGTAGTTTTTTTAATTTCGCGTAAGGCGTATGAGAATTTTGATAGTTTGGCTCTTATTTTCTGTATGTGGGATTTCCAATTTATGTGGGTATCTAT
Source organism: Brachylomia viminalis (assembly GCA_937001585.2). Taxonomy (NCBI): domain Eukaryota; kingdom Metazoa; phylum Arthropoda; class Insecta; order Lepidoptera; family Noctuidae; genus Brachylomia; species Brachylomia viminalis. The sequence continues at coordinate 830,139 of OW443302.2, read as the reverse complement.
AGATAAACCAAGTAGAGTAAATTCGTTGACTTGTTCTATTTTAGTGTTATTAAACATGAAATTTAGTTTTAATGGGGACTTTTGCTGAGTGCACTCAAGCCATAAGAAAAAAGCAGAAAAAAATTACGGTTATACTATTACTCGTCACAATTTTGAAATATACCTAGAAGCTTCTCGTACAACTCGTAAGCTCCTTAAGAAAAAGAAATTTGAAGGTTGGCAAAGATTTTATGCTTCTATCTCGCCAGAAGTTAACGCATATCTAGTATGGCAAAATATTAGGCGATTCAGGTCAGCATTTAGTGACACAAGGGCCTCAAAACTGCCATTAGAATTAGCCATTGAGTTTATGGATCATTTAGCTCCTCCTTCAGTCCCAGAACAGAGATCTTTAATGCACTATCCCTATGTTCCTATTCCTAATTCTGAGTTGAATTCCCTGTTTACACTAAGTGAGTTGAAGGGAGTCCTTTCACATGTTAAGGGTTCAGCTCCTGGTGAAGATGGTATAGGTACCATATTCATTTATAGCTAATTTTGTCCGACTCTGTTCTTTCAATATATTTAAATGTCATCAATACAGCTTTGATTTCTGGCAACATTCCATCAAGTTGGAAGTCTCAAACAATTATTCCCATTCTGAAACCAAACAAACCTTCCTCTAATGTTACATCTTATCGACCAATTGCACTTTCTACAGTTCTTGCTAAAATAATGTTGAACAACTCACTAAGAATCGTTTGAAAACTTGCTAGCTCCATCACAGTTTGGTTTTCGGAAGGGTAAAAGTACGATGGACAGCCTTAGCGTGTTCACAACTGATATTCGTTTAGCCTTCTCTTCTAATAACTCTGTAATTGCTGCTTTCCTGGATATTAGCTCAGCTTACGATAATGTCCTGGTATCAATCCTAGAACAAAAGCTGAATTCATTAAAAGTTCCATTGCTGTCTAAGTTCACAATTAACATGTTTTCAGAGATCTTTAAATCTTCATATTGAAGGGTACACATTTACCCGTTTAGTATGGAAAGGTCTCCCTCAAGGTTCGGTAATTAGTCCAATTCTCTACAAGATTTACACTTATGATTTGGAATCCTCTCTAAATGAGTCAGTATAAGTTCTTCAATATGCAGATGGTTTACTTCTTTATTCATCTGGTCATTCTGTTGAGAATATTTGTACTTCCTTACCTTAACCTCTTCTTTATGTTTACTGAAGACTTGGCTAGAAACCAATAGTCTACACATGTCAATTGATAAAAGCAACATTGTCTTGTTTACGAGAATGCGTAAGCCCCCTATAGTTACAGTAAGGTATAATAATATCCCTATGACCGTTAAAAACCAGGTAAAATTTTTAGGCCTTATTTTGGATACCCATCTTAATGGTTTACCACACTGTGATTATATAGCTGCTAAATGTGAACGAAATATCAACATAATTAGATGTCTTGCTGGTGTTTGGTGGGGAGCTTATCCCTTTTCATTAAAACTATTGTACAACACCTTGATTAGAAGCGTATTGGACTATGGGACTTTTTTGCTGGAACCTGCTAATGTTGCTGGTCTTAAGAAACTTGACAGTGTTCAGTCAAAGGCACTTAGAGTGGTTTCAGGTGCAATGAAAAGCAGTCCTATAAATTGTCTTCAGGTGGAATGTGGAGACACTCTACATCATTTAAGACGTAAATTTTTAGCAGATAAATTTATGGCTCGGTGTTTGCAATTTACACGTCATCCTTTGCAAAATAAACTTTCCATTCTCTCTGACTAAGTAATTTCATCCACTTACTGGAGGCACAAAGCTACTCCGTGTTTAGTTAAAAGCTTTAGAAAATTCAATTTAATTGAAGCTCCCTGTCACCAATCTCAATTTCTTCCTTTATTTCACTGTAATTACAGTTCATTAATTATGTCACCAAATATACATTAAGAACCGTAGACAGAGAATGCTATTCTCTGTCTACGTTAAGAACTGAACCTTAACATTTACCGAGATGACGTATGACATAACCATAATTTCAACTTCACTATGGATAGATACTGGAAGGGCTGTCAGCTCTTATTTACAGATGCTTCGAAGCATGGAAGAGACTCATGTGTGGGAGTAGGTGTATACCACTCCCAATATAATATCGTCCAAAAAATAAAACTTCCGCCCGAATCATCTGTATTTACGGGTGAATGTTACGGTCTATTCAAAGCTGTCGAATATATAACTTATGATGGGCTTACAGAATTCACTCATTTTAACTGATGCAAGGAGTGCATTACAATCTTTGGCCAGATTCCCTTTCTATTCTCATAATCCTTATATTATATTTGAAACACGTGAACTCCTTTATAGGTGTTCTATTAAGGGGTATTCAGTGCATTTCGCGTGGATACCCTCGCATTGTGGCATTTTAGGTAATGAGAGAGCTGACCAGTTAGCTAATGATGCCGTATTGTGTGGAGACGCTTTTCCGTACAAAAATAACACCCAAGATCTGGCAGCTCTGCCCAAGGTTTATCTACAGGAATCCTGGGGTCAGCTTTGGTCCGGGCAATCAGTAAAAGGGAAATTTTATCGTAATATTCAGCCATCTATTTTTGTTAAACCTTGGTTTAGCAAGTACAAACTAAGCAAAAAGATTACAACAATATTCATACGTATGCGATTAGGTCATGTGTGCACTCCTGCTCATCCTGCCAGGCTTGGCATTGTGCAGAACCCTGAGTGTGAATGTGGCGCTGAAGTCGGAGATCTGAACCACCTTATTTTTTCCTGCCCCTTTATGACCACTCCTCACTTTTCCGAAGTATTGTTTCCCTCCGAGTCCCTTTTCCCACTTCTATTGCATGTATTTAATTTAATTTTAATGTAGCTATCTATAAAACCATAGTTCTTTTCCTTGTAAATAATGATTTATCTTTAAAAACATAATTTATAAACCTCATAGTGTACATACCATGTAGTTCTTAGTTTACGCACCGAGTCGGCCTTTTTGCTGGGCCACCTGGTGGTGTGAAATCGTTAGTTTTTTGTTAAATTATAGTTAGTGTTAATTTGTTATACTTTATTATTTTTATTTATTAACAACTATTCTCCTTTCCAATTCCAAATTTCCCGTTATAATATTTTATTATAATATTTCACTGACCGGTTGGTGCAGTTGGTAGCGACCCTGCCTTCTGAGCCGCTGGTCCCGGGTTCGATCCCCGGACAAGTCAAACATGTGCATGAACATGTCTGTTTGATCTGTGTCTGGGTGTGTATATGTATATAAGTATGTATATCAGTCATCAGGTTACCGTAGTACAGGCTCTACCTAGTTCGGGACCTGAAGACCTTGTGTGGATGTTGTCTCATATTATATTAACTTGTCTCTTAAGAAAAGTCGAGGGGCGAGTGCTAGTACTAGGTACAGACATAAAGTTACATTTCAAATGCACTTAGTGAAAATCAAGTTCATTTGATAACGTTATAATGTCCTGAAATATAAATGGACAAACATAACCCTTTACGACGCGAAAGTATCATATTTTGTAACACCAAGTCGACTTATTTACTTGCTTCTTGCTTGATAATATTCCCTCTCTACCTTTCCGATGTAATCATCAACATCCTATCACACTATACTGCTGTCTGCTTGACGTAATCCTCTCCAGACTTTTTAATGTGTGTGTTTTTATTACGTTGGTAATACTGCCCCAGTTTAGTTGACATACCTACCTACCTTTAGCAATGGCGTAAATTACATTTTGGCTACATCTTCGAATCAGAACTACACTATCTTATATTTGTATACTCGATATGGTTACCCTCGCGAGTCGCGAGAGTGGTTACTCTCGGGTCTTGTTAAGCGGCGCTAATCGCGACATCGAATTTGCTAAATTCTAATCCACTATGTCCACAGGTTTGATTATTTTTTAGTCTGCTTCAATCTTCGTCTCTCGTAGACATGAACGAAGAAAGAAAATCAACTGTCAGAAAGATGTAGCGAGGGTGATAGCCACAGAAATATTAAAAACAGGTGATAGCTCAGATTGCGCCGAGCGTACCTGCATGTTGCCAATCGGAGCTTGGTGATAATTGTTACAGTTATTTGTTAAACAGCAATTTCCTCAATGAAACTGCAAATGAAGAAATCGATTTCAGTAAGTATCTTTCTCATAGGTACAGTCAGCAACAAAAGTCCATTTGGTTTTGCAGGTGTCAATTTAGGCGAAAGTGACCACTACGAAGACATTCGTTTCACAATATATAGGTACGTCAGGTGGTTTAGCGGAGCTCTCATAAAATAAACGTGAGTATGATGGGTTCATACTACTGGTCATAATAAGCTTTAAAGCTATAATCAACTAAAAACCGCTGATTCATACGAGGAACTGCCCACTGCCCGCTGGCCAGTCCATTCTAATTCTCTTTTTACGCTGCATAACAGAACTATACTATCTATATAAATATTTGAAATTCATGTCGCAGACGTTATAAAAAAAAGCAACGCGTACGAAGTCGCGAGGCGGCTGGCGGCTGGCGGCTAGCGGGTGGCTATGGTTTTCCCGGCATCCATATTTCCATAATGCTTAGGCATAACCTTAGGCTACCTGTCTTTAGATGAGAAAGCCCTTATAGTTTGCTAGTGGTGGTACAGTCAGCGTCACAATGCGGGTACCCCCCTGTTGTGGATTGTCTATGATTAAAACAGTTGTCATCCAGACTTATCTTTCATTACACTACATGGTGACAGCGGTGAAAATTTTATTAGATTTAAATGGTTTAAGTCGGTAATAAAGGCACGTTTTGGACTTTAAAATCGTCAGGGACGGTTCAAAAGCGCTATGGAACACGCGCGACCACCTACAGAATTGTGTTTGGAGGGCAGCTCCGTCAGCCGGGCTGACGCATGGCGGCGTTGGAGGTCGCAATTTATGTTATTTTTAAAGGCATCGGGGGTGCAAAAAGAAGGAGCTGATATTCAAGCCTATATTCTGATATTGCAATTGCGGTTAGTGATTGTCAGAGTGTGCTTGGCTTGCAAGCTTGTCTAACATTAGGATTAATTAAAAGAATTCATAATATAAATCTTACAGATTATCAAGATTTGTTTAATGGGTTAGGCTGTTTGCCAGGTGAATATCATATTGTTGTAGACAAAAGTGTGATGCCGGTGATTTGTGCAACCCGTAAGGTACCATTAGGAGTTCGCGATAAGTTACAAGATGAGTTAAGTAGAATGACTGAGTTAGGTGTCATTAGGAAAGTGAGTCATCCAACTCCATGGGTGAATTCATTAGTGATTGTTGCTAAGAAAAATGGACAGTTGCGTATATGTTTAGACCCGAGGCCTCTTAATAAGGCGATACAGCGTGCACATTTTCAATTGCCAACAATAAACGAATTGGCTACTAAATTTCACGGTGCTAAGTATTTCTCAGTTTTAGACGCATTTTCAGGGTTTTGGTCGGTAAAACTGGATAATGCAAGTGCAGACTTATGTACATTCAATACACTGTTTGGGCGATATCAATATTTGCGATTACCATTTGGTCTCAATTGTGCACCTGAAGTGTTTCATGCGAAAATCAAGCAATTACTTGAAGGCCTAGAGGGGGTAGATTCATTTATCGACGATATCATTTGTTGGGGAAGGAATAAAGACGAACACGATCTGCGTTTGAAAGAGTTGTTAAGCAGAGCACGGAAAATAAATTTAAAATTCAATAAAGATAAATGTCGTATATGTGTTGAGGAAGTAACATATTTGGGTCATATTTTTAACAAAGATGGAATGAAAGTGGATTCTGAGAAAGTAAGAGCGATATATAATATGCCGGAACCGATGGATAGGAAAAGCTTAGAAAGGTTTTTAGGGGCTGTAAATTATCTTTCTAAATTTATACCTAATTACTCAGAGCATGTTTTTCCTCTGACAAGATTATTAAAAAAGATGTGACTTGGTATTGGGAAGTTGGTCATAAAGACGCATTCAATCAACTTAAAGAATTGATTTGTAATGCACCAGTTCTATCTTTGTACAATGTTAGGAGTCCGGTAGTGTTGTCAGTGGACGCGAGCAGTGTGGCACTGGGTGCCGTGCTCATGCAGGAGGGGCGTCCAGTAGAGTATGCGTCACGCACGCTCACTGAAACACAACAAAGATACGCACAAATAGAAAAGGAAATGCTGGCAATAGTATTCGCTTGTGAAAAGTTTCACCAGTACATTTACGGAAAAAGTAGTGTGGTCGTCGAATCGGACCATAAACCACTGGAAAGCATTTTTAGAAAATCTCTAGATTCAGTCCCAGCTCGCTTGCAGCGAATGATGTTGAAGGTTCAAGCTTATGAGTTGGTGGTCACTGATTCACTTCATTGTGGGGAGCCCCTACAGCATGAGGAAACTGAACGGTTTAACTGTGCCACCTGTAATCTTCGACAACTCAGTCATCGCGTTTAGCTCTGATGTTAAGAATCTTGGTCTGCATGTCGATACTTGTCTAGACTGGCGAAAGCAGGTCACGACTGTAAGTCAAAAAGTCACCGGAACGTTGCGGTCGCTCTATCGGTTGAAAAACCTTCTCCCATCACACATAAAAGCAATGCTTGTACAGGCCCTTATATTTCCTATAATTGACTATGGTGATGTGTGTTACTATGACCTGAATGCAGATCTCCTCAATAAACTTGACCGCCTTCTCAATAACTGCATTCGATTCGTGTTCAATCTTCGTAAGTATGACCATGTATCTGCACACCGACTGCTTTTAAAATGGTTACCCATTCGTCAGCGCAGAGAGTTGAGGGCTCTGTCTACGTTGTTCTCTATTCTGGACAAACCCACTTCCCCTTCTTACCTGACTTCCCAAATACAATATTTATGCACTGCCCATAGTAAAAATCTTCGTTCCACCAACAATCGTCTTCTACGATGTCCTTCTCACCGTTCTGGTTTCATTCATTCTTCTTTCTTTGTCCAGGCGGTTTTTCTTTGGAATGCGCTCCCTCTGAAAATCAGGACAGCAACCAGTCGGTTATCTTTTAAAGTGAAGGCACGTGAACATATCCGTCAGAAGTTGGCTGAAACATCCCAGCGCTGAGTTGCTGGATTTGTTTTCTCCTCTACCGATCGTTATTTCTCCTGACCAAGGTTTATTTTGTTTATATGTATGTATCTATGTATCTATATAGTAGTATTTATTCTTGTATTTTATAGTCATTTCCGAGCTATCTATCCCGTATGTTGCACCTGCCATGGTATATCTCTGCATCACCCTAAGGTTGACTGGTAGAAAATGCCTCAGGCATTAAGTCCGCCTTTGTACAGTATTATTTTTTACTTGTGCATAAAGTTTTAATAAATAATAAATAAATATACTACCTGATACATTGTCGCGTGCATCTCTTCCGGATTTGTATGACGATAAAATTAGCAGGGCTATATTATGCCAAATTAAAATGGTAGTCAATAACGTACCCATGTCGCAGAATAAGTTTACTCTCGTCAAGCGGGAAACTAGTAAGGATGAGTGTTTAAAATTGTTGCTAAAATATATTAATCAAGGGTGGCCTAATAAGTTTAACATACACAATGAGTTAAGATACTATTGGTCTATAAGAGATGAACTGTACTGTGTAGATGGTGTAATATTTAAAGACAAACAGGTTTTGATACCACATTCTATGCAAAGTGACATGTTAAAGCTTATTCACGAAGGGCATTTAGGGATTGATCGTTGTAAGAGACGAGCTCGTGAAGTATTGTTTTGGCCGGGTATAACGAGAGATATTGAGGATTATGTGAGAAGATGTAAAATTTGTCAGGAAACAGCAAACAAACCGTGTAGGGAACCTATGATTCCGGTAGATATTCCAGAATTACCTTGGAATAAAATTGGAACAGATATATTTGAGTATGGAAAGCAAAGTTATTTAATATTAATTGATTATTATTCTGGTTTTATTGAGGTCGCATATTTAAGAGACACTACATAAAACTCAGTAATATGCATTATGAAAGAAAATTTTGCACGGTATGGTATACCGGATACGGTCATCAGTGACAATGGTCCACAATATTCTTGTCGTAATTTTATTAAATTTTCTTTAGAATGGGGTTGTAAGCACGTCACTTCTTCTCCGTATTATGCTCAATCTAATGGTAAGAGCGAAAGGGCAGTTCAAACCATTAAAAATATTTTGAAAAAATCAGTAGACAGTAAATCTGATTTTTATTTAAATTTGATAAGTTACAGGAATACGCCGCGGGAAGATTTGAATTCTCCTGCATAGTTAATGATGGGCCGGCGTTTAAATTGTAGACTACCAGTCCATTCAGATTTATTAAAACAAACAAATTGTGATAACTTACAACATAAAAAATTATTGAAAAAACAAATAAAAATGAAAAGTGTTTATGATCAGCATTGTAAACTGCTACCCGAGTTGAATGTGGGAGACGATGTTATCATGTTAGAAAACGCAAATAAAAGAAGTCGTGGCAAGATATTAGGAAAAGCGTTGACTCCACGTTCTTATATTGTTAGAAACAAAAAAGGTATTTATCGCCGTAATCGTAGACATTTGATAAGACCTGTAAAGGATCCTGCAGAAAATGTTGTGTCCGATATTGATGATGAGTATTTTTCGGGGGATGATAGGGATGATGATTATGTGCGAGACACCAAAATTAATGTATCGTCATCTTACTCGCCACCTCGTACCCGAAGTAAGACTTAACAATTTGTAAACATATTTTTATACTGTAGAACCAATGATTTATTTTTAAGTTTGTGTATTATTGTTATTTTATTTTTAAAGGGAAGTTTTTTTTTTTTTAAGGGGAAGGTCCCCTTAAATAAGATAAAATAACAATAATTTGTTGTGGATTGTCTATGATTAATTATGATTAAAACAGTTGTCATCCAGACTTATCTTTCATTACACTACATCCCCTTCAATGTTAATTTTAATACAACTGGGGTACCCAATTGATGCAGCCCACCGTACATATCTACAATGAGTCAGGTTGTAACTCCAATAAAGTTTGCTAGTTGATCATACCTACAATGAGTCAGGTCGTAACTCCAATAAAGTTTGCTAGTTGAACATATCTACAATGATGCAGGTCGTAACTCCAATAAAACTTGCTAGTTGTACATATCTACAATGATTCAGGTCGTAACTCCAATAAAATTTGTTAGTTGTACATATCTACAATGATTCAGGTCGTAACTCCAATAAAATTGGCTAGTTGTACATATCTACAATGATTCAGGTCGTAACTCCAATAAAGTTTGCTAGTTGAACATATCTACAATGATGCAGGTCGTAACTCCAATAAAGTTTGCTAGTTGAACATATCTACAATGAGTCAGGTCGTAACTCCAATAAGTAATGCTCGTAGAGATGGCTAGTGCATTATACTGCAAGATAATCGTTTAGCAGGTCGTTTGCGGTTCAGCTAGTATTGCATCTGCTCCACTGGTCTCGTCGTGTAAATATGCAGTTAAATTTTGATCTATCTTGATCATAATTATTAGTTCGTGGTGCCTACGAATATATTGCTTTTGGCGCGCATGGGGAATCATTCTGACCATCAATAATTGATCGTTATATAAATAAAATTATTACAAGTTACACAAATAACTTATGTACCTACTGTCAGCATTTAGATCGGTACCTCTCGTCTTTTTTAATAAGTTCAGGTATTGCAAACTCCGTGAAACGTTTTTTCCCTGAAAATGAACCGAGAGGCAGCACCATCTGTCGCCTCAATTACGAACTATATTTTTTTTTGTAAATATCTACTGTCCCTGCCTACTCTATAAAGTACAATCAGCGTGAAGATATTGTACCTACTATGCAAATCATATTTCCTTATCTAATTAAAGCTTATTAAGATAATAATACCACATTCACTGATATTTATAAACGGTGTTTACCAATTGAAAGCATATCATTGCGGCAGTAGCGTGCAGCGCGCGAGTCGCAAGCGCAACTTCCCAGAAAGCGTTTTCCTCGACGCAAGGCAGAGCGCTGACGAATCGCTACGTCACGTCGGTGACGCGCTGTCGCGAACTCGCGAATCTTAGTATAAAAACGTGCGTGTTAGCGCGCCGCGTCTCCTAGTGTGCCGCGCTGCGAGTGAGGACACCCTGGCGCCCCGCAATGAATGCATGGACTCCGACGTGGACGAGTCGGGGGATGAAACCGTGCCCGCCGGTAATGTCCCACCTCTAGTGCCTAGTGTTGTGTAGTGCAAGTGACCCATATGTGAATCTTCCAAAACCGAAGGTGTTACGGTTCGGTTGCGGTGTTGTAACCTCGCTCGAAGGATGCACGGATCTGAACAGGACTCCGCTCTCTACCTAGTGTTACATTATGTTACCCTGACGTGTGGTAGCAGCGTATGTATATCGATTAAGGCAAACCAAAAATTGTTTCTTGACATTTACTTTGCATTTTGATGATCCGAAACTGTGCTCTGCTCCAAGAGTTAGCTAAGGTTTGAGCATCACTAAATAATAACACTATAAATAATAACCTCAGACAAACTTTTGACCGTCGAAGTTCTTTACCGCTAACATTATAATTAAATTACAGTATTTTCAAGTGCTGTGGTTAAGTTCTTAGAAACTAAATAATTTGCAATCAATCTGAAACTTGTAAACTTTATTAAAATTAGCTAAAGTTATAAAAACAAACACGCTGACTGTGCTGACATTCCTCTATCAGATGGATATTTAGATAACGAAATAATTAGGAATGTTATCAGTAATATAATAGTTATGTGTAACTTGAACTTGATCATAATAAAAAAAATCTGAAAAATACATAGGTCTCATAATTAAAAAAAACTATAAAACTTATAAGTACCTACTTTCAATTAGTCTGTTTAGTACCTATCTAGTGGATTTACTGATTCTTTGAATACTTAGTTAAATTAATAATTGACTAAGGAAAAGGTTTTATCGAACATCAATGTGGTTATATGTACATGTATGTAAATGTACACAACCAACTCATAGGTCTGTGATTACAATAATACCCTGATTAGTGTACGGTCGGCGGGTCAGCGTTTAGGCCTACGACCATAAACTTTAGTCTGTAACTTGCAATCTCATCTAACTCCAACTTCACATTGAGCCACACATTAGTCTTACCAACTTTACAGTATTTTATAGCGCTCTACGTTGATTTAGATTTGTCAAAATCAAAAAGTAGATAATATATTTATAAAGAAGATAATAATCTAATCATAATTTTTCTAAAACCAAAATAAGTATTCTCGTTTTTTCACGCACACTGAAATAAAGAAACTAAAAGAAGTTTGGAAACAACCCCTCACTACTTACGCCATTTCGGGAGGGTACATTGATGTGCTGAATATAATTATGTAATAATAAAACAGAAAGTAGATAGTAATTAAAACAGAAAGTTATATTTAACTCAAACGAATAACAACATAATCGCACACGAAGGGTTCCACACCATCGTACAATGTTTAACGCTACTATTTTTTAAAGATATTTTAGTAAAAAGCAAGAGAGGTGCTATAGCAATATGTGATTATTCGTAAAGAGAAAAACACGTTTCTTGTATAGTTACGTCCTTTATTTTTTTCATGTATTTTATAATTTGTTGTTACAGCGGCCATAGTAGTACCCACTCTGTGAAAATTTCAATTGTCTATCTATTACGGGTCAAAAGATACAGCCCTGTGACTGACGGACGGACAGCAGAGCCTTTTAGTAATAGGATTCCGTCGGCACCCCTTAAAAGGGTACCCAGGTGTAATGGATTACTTCCATTTCTTATACAGCTATTACATAGTCGGATATACTTATATGAGAGCGCCATTACTTTAATAAGGACAACATATTTATGTAGTGATTGCTTCAGAGATAGGTAATTTAAAAACATTATCATAATTTTCCAGTCTCAAAATATACTATTAACCTCCGACACCTTATCAACCACACGACGCTGACACATCAATTTCTAGGTAAAACTACAAAAACAACACCAATGACATTTAAAACACACATCTGTTACGGTTCAGTATCAGGCCGTGAGACAATTTATATGCTCACTGAATTGGATTGCACATAATATGACATACCTATTTCATCATTTTAATACATATCCTGCTTCTTGGGAAAGGCCTCATTCGCTGGAAGTATCACCTAAGACCGTCTGCTGCAATGCAGTATCCAACTTGATTCATCCTAGCTTATCATCGTAGCTATCACCACCGTCATCGTCTCAGCCGAAAGACGTCCAATACTGGACATAAGACTAACTAATCCAACTCGATCAAATCTGACTTGACTAATTTTGTTTAACTAATGTAATTAGCGAATAGCGTTTTTATGTTAAGAGCGTTTATACCTTATGAGTGGTAACGTCGCAATTTAGTGTCATATTTCGTGGTTTTCAATTTTTATCATTTAATCGGAGCTATATTTTAAAAATCTGTTTAATTAACTTTTTAGAATTATGTGAAAACTGTGTAAAAGGTAAGAAATCGTTGCGTTTACAGTTCTATTTATATGCAAATAATACATTGGAAACTTGCAGGGCGTTATTTTCATTGTAAAATAACTGTTTTTTTGATCAGCCTTTGTCGACCTATAAATTCATATAATATAGACAATTAGGGATATCCGATCTTACTTTTCATGATGATCGTGTTAATATCATGAATGTCTACTGATAATAATGTACATCGGACGGACTGTTCCGATGAGCCGCAAGTGGGACTTTACTCCAGGTGTAGTGGTCGTCATTTTTAAAGAAAAGATTCGTATCGGTTAGTAGTAAAATTAACAATTCTGCTCTACTCTACTGCCACTTTTACATAGGTTATCTCTTTCTCTTATATCCTCAGTACAGCTCTCGAAGCGTCGACTAACATAGATGGTGCTCTATTTATCGTAGTGTAAATTAAAGGCTGTGATGGATGTATTGGTGCACCGGCTACGATGCTACAGCAGTGCTACGCGGTTGATAGATAACTAATGAATGTTGGACGATATTCTCAACAAATAGATACAGTTCTATCTGAATAGACTGAACACTTCCACGTGACATTATATTGAGTATACATTTTACCAAAAAGTTACAACTTACAATGAGTATATACCTACTTACTCATTGTAAGTTGTAACTTTTCAGAAGCACGGCGACAAGCCGTTTCCCATTTCACTTGCGGATTTCCTGAAAATATTGGAATAAGTACTTAATAAAGTTTTATTGATTCATAAACAGGTGTTACAATATTTAGGTATGGCACTGGTTCCCGCACTAGGATACCCTGTGTCGCAGGATCCAGTCTCTTTCGACAGATAATATGAATACATAATATAAGTTAACAAATTTAATTTAACCTAAGACTAAAAGGTAACCAAATGTATGTACGTGTGTGATGAGTGTTAGTGTGTATGAGATGATGAATACTTTAAAAGAATTGAGTTTTTATTTGCTGGTTTTCAGTTAAACTGGATCAGACTTTTATACTTACTGTCCGTGTTATTTTAGACGCATGGACGTATTTGTTAATGCTTAATAAGTAGGCCTATACCTATCCCTTTTATTATATACAACTTTGTCGGTTCACGTTAACCTTCTAAAATATTAAGGACTGCATTTCAAGGGAAATACATATTTTACTCTGGTTTATTTCTAATTGGCACAATGTTACTAGCCAAAAAAATAAGGTCAAGTTCCCCACAAAAGTGATGATTTAAGTACCATATTCACCAGTGGTTATGAAATAAATTACATAGAGTGGCCGTCCATGTTCCGGATGTGCACGGCGCGGATTGCCACGGTTCATTTGTTTGCCAGCATGTGTTTCGTGCGTAGCGTGGCCGTGCGTCGCAGTGGACTATCCTAGATATAGAGAGCGGGCCTGTCTGGGTTTTAACCCACGACTACCCGTAAGTCGGGACCGTTACTATTGGGCAACCACTTCTGCACTGTTCCTTACAATACTGATTTCCATTGTACGTTCCAGATCCGGAGAAATGGGAGCGTGGAGACGTGCTGCGCTGCGTGCGCTGGGTGGCGCGCACGTTCGGCGTGTGCGCACCGCGCCGCCATCTGCTGCCCGACAGCGGCCGTGCGCTGCTGCAGCTCACGGAGGATAACTGGCTGCAGGTACGGACTAGCTAAAATAGGTTATACGAAATACCATCATTCAGCCGAAAGACGTCGACACCCATTCCTGCATTCAGAGGATTCCCGCGACCCTCACCAGGTCGTCGACACAACTTGGACAGGGGAGCCTGGAGAAGTATGACCCATGCCGATACCTGTGTCGATAGATGATAGTTTTAAAGAAACGCACAATTTTTTTAATTTAATCACATAGGCCATGTCTGAGGCGGCTGAATATGTCGTTTTTCCCTGCACATTGTAAATATACTTTGTTTGTGTGGCAGTTTCTTGCGGCGGTCGCTTTAGCCATACATAGAGCATAGAGCATGAACAAACTTGAACTGTAACCTGAAAGTGAAACCAACACATTTTCCCCAGAGCCGGTATCTACATAGGTATAGAGACGGTAGTGAATTTCAGATGATTTTGAACTAACTGTAAGTTCAGCGTAACAAATTGATTCTCATAGCGGTTATCATAGACGCTGTTTTACAATAGACAAGTGATTGACCAATTAAAAATCAGCCCCGCTTTTCTTCCAATCAAGGAGGCTTGGAAGAAAAGACTCCTTCTCAAAAAGCACAGGCTACTCCTTCGATCCGCACAAGCGGAGATGAGAGGATATGCCTCGAACACACGTTTTCGTTATTTATATATCTCTCCGTTTAGCTTCAACGTCTTCCTCCTGCTTTGGTGAATACCGATCTTGCCGAGCCCTTAAGCATAAAAGTTTGACCATTTTAATGAATGAACTCCATGTCCAGGTATGCGACGGCAACGAGCAGTCGGCACGTATCTACCACGCGTACCTACGTCATGCTCACGCCGGCGCCACGGGGCAGGCACCGCCGGAGCCGCTGCCTGAACACCAGGCGACCACCAGCGCAGCCGCTGCGGACTACAGTGAGTACTAGTGTTTATGACTACTTACATTATTGACTTCTTTCATTTTTCATTCTAGGCTCACGTTTGACCACTTTTATACTACCTAAGTACAGCGTATTCCATAAAGCACGTTAGACATCAACGTGCGTCTCCAAGGACCACAAGGTCAACGTAGGTACGATTTTAGGAATTATAATGACCGAAAAAAAAATGTTGGTCCAAGAACTTTGTTAAATAAACTATGATACATTGTGGGTTAAGCTGCATTGGATCAAAAAAAAGTGATCGATTAAAATCAAAACTTGCCTAGGATATATTTTCATGTTTATTTCTGTACCCTTTTAATTTGCTAGTTCATGGTGTATTTCTTTAGCTCATTAAAAGATCTGCGTTAGGTTATTGTTAAATTATTTAGAAATTAAAAAGCATTATCATCATCGTAATGCTCTAATTTAAATCAGCGCCATCTATCGGCGCATAGTAAAGTCGAAACTAGAAAGCGCGCCAAAAACTTATGAATGGATGCGCGGAGAATGAGTCACACAGCCGGGCGCGTTCCATTCATCTCGCGCGGTAACTGAGTCACATTTGGTTCTCCGAAATTTAATTTTGAACTGTAATTACTGGTCAATTTATTTATTTCCTTAAAAAATTAATCAAGTGAATTACAAATTATGTTTAGTATATTTTAGTAATTTTCATTAGGGCTAAGTGAAAATATATTTCGATGCATTTCGTTATGTGGGTCACCTGGTTTAGGGTCACCGTACGCTAAACTATGCGACTGCAAAGAATGCATTCTGCCTATAATACAAAGACTTACATTACTACTTTTTTTGTCGAATCCCGTCCGAGATCGTTTTATTTTAATTGAATTTGGCCGAAGGTATTTTATAATGTTTTATGTAAATTACTTCTTGGTAACTCACTTGTGTTCAAATGTGGATGATGATCAGTAGCAACTTGTACCATAATAATAATTACATTCTTAAATAAATCTTTGATAATCTTCCCAAAATTGACATTGAGAACGGCGTTGTTACTTGACGCCATTCAAATAATGAGTTACAAAATTGGAAAACTGTGTTGATTGTTCATCAATCCCTCCCGAATATGGGTACCACGTTCTAACTCTATTTGGCCCTCGTCCCCTGGGAGCGCGGGAGGACACAATCTGCCCCAAAACGAAACGTATCTTAATAGATCGCTTGCGTAATGACCACCGGTCATTACCACTGCTATCTTCACGACGAGGTACTTACGGGACAAGCAGGGCAATAGGGTTGAGTTGTTATTGCGTTTTTATTCTAAGTCATTTTGTATTCTTTCGAAGTAAAATCATGTGTAAAGAATTTGAAATGTTCCTTTTTTATGAATTTTACTGATTTCATTGTGTTGATCACGTTAAAAGCACGCGCTAAATTTCTGTCGTATTTGAGTTGTTGCCAATATTACATCGTCAGCCATTCTTTCGTGATGTGGCATCTGAATATTTGTCATTTTTATCGTCATCGTCATTTACTTCCGAAAAAACAAAAGTTCCCTTCTCTTAGAAAGTGAAATTGGTTTTCCTGTAAATACCTGTATTTCTAGCAGAGATTAAAAGGAATTGCCAAGGAAATATAGTAGGTAACTGGCAAGTTAGTTGCATAACGGTTATTGTAGAGGAAGTCTGTTATGTGGACTATGTGAGTATAAGTAGGTAGGTAAGTACCAAAATGTACGGTTTTTGTTCCCAAACTGTGATAAAAATGTGTGACTCAAGCCTATCACAGTAGGCCGTGCTCGCCCCGCTGGTTGAGTTTGACGTAGCATTCTGGCAAAATAACTCATCGATTTTTTTCTCAAATCTCAAACAACATCTGCTTGATAAATGATTTTATTTCTGTAAGTAGGTTTGAACAAACACTTTTTCACACCACCTGCTCGAAAATGTCAAATTATATGTCAAGCAACCTTAACCCAAAGTGAGTCATTAGTGGCCGGGGGCACAGCCGGTCAATAATGTTGTACTGGATTTCATTATGACCCGCTGGTCAATAATGTGATTTGAATTTGGAGTCTCACATGCTCAGCTAAATTGGCAGTAGGTATAGTACTAACAAACACCCTTTGGTGCCAGAAAGAGGAAAGCTATTCTCGAAACCCTACGCGTGGAGGATATTCTCGATTTTCTACAAAATCATAACGACTGCTTCTTCATATCGTTGCCATGTTTTCGAAGACATAATATTGTAATAATACATCTTTCCCTGAGCCTCATGCACCACCTTCACCAACTTTCACCACCCAAAATGCTTCTCTGCAAATACAAAATTCTGAAGCATTGACGAGCAATACTCAAATAAATTCCACATCAACATCTATAAACGTACCAAATAAAAACCTAACTTTATCTTTGCACAACTGGACTAAGGTCTCAAATGTTACCATTAACTTCAATTAATATGAAAGTGCATATAACTAACTAGTTCTAAATATGTTATTCTTACTGTTTGTTTATTTAATAAATACTTTGTTTTTCGTACTATGGCTATTATTTTCTCACAGTAGGTGTAAAAAGTAGAGTATCCTCCTCTGGGCTAAAGGTGTCTTTGCCTTGGGCTAGCTTGAATCTCGAGCGCAATGAAGGATTCTTGTATTAACTCCCTCGCTTCGCTCGTGAGTATAACTCTTAACTTCCTCGCTGCGCTCGGGAGTTAAATCCCGAATCCTTCATTGCGCTCGAGATTCAATATGACGCCCGTGACATAAGACACAACTTTAGCCCCTCGGTGCATAATCTACTATTACACGTCAATCGTATTTTAAAAACTAGATGAGGTCGGCATTTAAATTCCTATCTGACTACTCTGAGAAGAAAGGCCGAAACAAACTCAGAGGTCACAGTCTCTTTTAAAGTCCAGACAAAATCTTGGTCAGATCATGTGAAGGCTATGTAGATCGGTGTCTGAAATGGTCTTTTGAGGAAAGAACCACACAGATTGAGTGGACCTGTCCAGTCAGTGCACGCAAATGTCAGCAATACCAAACAATACCAAAGACGAACAATACCAAAGAAAGGACATTTGAGTAGGCCGCATAAATTACTCAAACTGCCAGATCATGATTAAAACTGGAACAAAACACACATAAGTAGTCCTCACATTCACAATAATTAAAAATAATATAATACTTTATACAGTAAATATTAGTGTCATTGTATATGTAAATAACTATAGATACTTATAGCAAAGATTAAAAGTAAAAATAGTTAGCAAATTAAATAAATTTACATTGCCTGTGCTTTATTGGAGCAACTCAATCCCAAGCCTTTTTGTCCTCAATATAGTCTTTGACGGTACCTATAATAGGCATTCTGGCATAGTTTCCTCTTTATAAAAGATTTGAATTTATTAAGGCTTAGTTCTTGAATGTAGCTAGGAAGTTTATTATAAAAACATATACATTGGCATCTAAACGAGCCACCTATTTTCTTGAGCCTGGTAGTAGGAACAACAAATTTGTGTTTGTTCCTAGTATTTATATTATGGATCTCACTGTATTTTTTAAACAGATTAATATTTTGCATACAAAAGATTTTCATAAATATACTGAGAAGGCACAGTCATTATATTAATCCCTTTAAATTTGTCTCTGAGGGAGTGTCTGGGACTTGTTTATAAATTGAACGAATTGCCCTTTTTGTAAAACAAAAATCGTCTGAATATCGGCGGCATTTCCCCACAACAGAATACCGTACGACATTACACTATGAAAGGTCTATAATTAGTAGGGTCTGATGTACTACCCGATTAAAACAACGGTATTATTTTACTGTTTTTCATAAGACCAGGAAACTCACCGAGGTCAATACAATTATTAAAAATAACAGCTAAGTAGGTGCTACAATATTTATAATTGACTTAGCAACGTCCACAGAATTACCCCATAGATCTGCAGTCTTTTTGACATATAACGTGTGAAAGGTTTTAATTATATCTTTACAAGTGACATAATCGATATGAAATTCAGAATCACAAAGTGGAATGTTTTCTTTAAGTAAAGACTCTGCAGCAGTGGGTGAAGAGTTCAGAGATTGCTTCCCCAGAAATTCGGACAGGTCATTTACTAGACATTTTGTTTTGAATTTCGAATCAAGCTGGAGATTCCCGCGCTCTCCAAGATGGCGCCCATATTTTGGCGCGTTCCCTTTTTTTTGAGGGTGTGAAATCATCAAATAACTTCTCCCACTCTGGGCGGAGCGGAAGGGCGTGTCAGACTCTTACTGACTAAAATCCACCCGTGTTCCTTCAGTTGCCTGTGCTAGGGGCCACGGTATCCCTCTCGCACTTTCCCGCAACCCTGGCAGCCAACGGCCCTAGCGGACCCCCGTCATTGATGCTGACATCTCTTTGAGGCGCGCGTGGAACACAACGCGCCGTCGACCCGGGCCTGGTCTTTATCGAACGGCGAGCTGCCCATTGCTCGCCGTTCGCAAGCCCGCGCCTACGGTGGCCGGGATTCGGCCTGCGATTCCTAACGCCCAGGGCGTTTCCTGCGGCGGCTAGGAGCGTGAGGGCGCGAATTTTGCCTCTCCCTCACGCGTTCCGTCTCCTCCTTCGAGAACCTTACTGCTTCACAGAAGGAGGTGACGGCTTCCCAAGCCCTCTCGCTCCGTACTTTGGCCTGGACTAGGGCCGGAAGCGAGAGATCGCCACCGCCAATCGCCTCCACGAGGACACGGTGGTGCTCTTGGCGCGCTCCCTACGTTCCGTAACTTACGCGCGCTACCTCAGATCATTTATATGATCTGCGCGCGCTACTCATTGTGTGATTCATTTTGCTTTTCACACTAAACTCATTACCGTCACCGGTCACCGCCCGCGGCTGTTGGGATCGACATATCACATAGGTACTAGAACGATACACCTTTATTCAGTTCACTAGATTCTGTTCGCGACTTCGTTCGCGTGGAAGTAGTAAGACAACTAAATTTACTACACATTTTTATAAAACTTCACAGTACCTTTGTAGTTTTGGTCTCAGCAGCCAAAATATGAAGAGAGTTTTTAGGATTGGTGACACGGGAGCAAGCGACGTTCAGTGGTTCGTGCGAGAAGCCAGATCGTCCTGAGGTCGACACCCACAGCCTTCAGTGGGTAGCAATTTTCCCTTGCTTGCGAAGTTTATGAATGTTGTGAATTAATGAACTATGCATGTCTATACTAACTACCTAATGGCCCAACAATAATACACTGACTGATGCATTCTTACAGATTATTGACGACCGGACAGAAATCACGCACTCCAGCATGACGCAAATACTACCGATAGATTTTGTTCAAATTTTTAATAGAAATTCCTTATAAATCTGGTCAGTCTGTAGGCTATAAATGATCACGCTTTTTGCTATGGGGGTGAGCAATATTGCTATTTGTTCGTATTCTTCTATAGTTTACCACAAATTGTAAAAAACGAGCCAAAAGAATATTGCAATTAGTTACAGATTTCATCTTTTAAATGATTATCATCACGCTATACCTTTCATGGAGCTAAGCAATCAATCAAGGCATATACCAGGTTTTATAAAAGCGTAAATAGCTAAGTGGTTCGATGACTGCTTTACAAACCTATGTTCGATTCCCAAACATTGATATTTTTGTGCTTCGTTTTTTTTTAAATGTTTTAACCGACTTCAAAAAAGGAGGAGTTTTCTTATACTATTAGCTACATGGACGAACAAAAAAAGTCGAACGGAACTCCGCTAAGACAAAACTGAGTCCCATTAATGTTGAGTGTTGCCGTTGGCGCGCGTTTCGGTCGACCGACTAATGTGTGAATGTGTGCGTGCCTGTACGTGCGGCGAGCTGGCTGACATGACTTGACTTGGGTGACCAATTTTTTTTAGCTATCTAATGTTATATTATTATTTAAGTGATAGCTGTTCGTCAGGAATAATCTGTAAGAAAGCATCAGTTAGTGTATCAGTGTTGTGCCACTAGGTAGCAACAGGGACGCGGACGTTCATTAATTCACTAAAACCAAAAAAATTGCAAGCAATCGGAATTAAATTACTACTGCAGGCTGCGGGTTTCGACCTCAGGACGAGCTGCTTCTCACACGGACAACTGTACGTCGCTTGCTTCCGCGTTACCAGTTCTGACTCTCTTTATATTTTGGCTGCTAAGACCAAATCTACAGACGCAGTATACAGGAAAGGTTTATAAAATGTGGCTGTTATTTTAGTATATTGTGGTATCTCACGACTTCCACGCAATCGTAGTCGCGGGTAGAAGCTTAGTAATTAAAATAACAACACATGACTGAGAGCTAACAGTTACAGATTAAATAAATACATTTCGACATACCTACACCAGATATGTCTAAATTTGAAGGCCATTAAGTATTCTTGAAACTAACTTTCTCTACAGAGTGCAGAGGTTGACATATACGTGTGTGCAAGCCGGATCTGCCTGCGCCGTACCAGCACCTCTTAGTACCTACTGTCTCAACAGATGAGGTTCACTTATTAGTGAGTAACTCGTTATCTTGCACAAGATGGTTCAAATACTAGAGTACTATGGCGGAAGTGAATCAATATTTACTCGGAAATGATCGTGATTCACTGTTCCGGATTGAATCACTATGATCTCAAAACGTTCATTGAATTAAATTCCTATGTCGTGAGTGCTAGTGTTTATTTTGGCTTGCGCGTGCCACACGTGGTTAGATCGTTGTTTGTATGAGTAATGCGCAGGCGCCGGTGTTTTCGCGCATGCGTCGAGTTCGTGGGAGAGTTGACTGTTACAAGTGGTAGTATGTGTCACTTTACGCAACTTCTGCCTTTCATCTCATCTCTACAGATATATACCTACTCGTTTGGTAATATATGGCATCGATTCAACTGATTGTAAATCTACGCGTGTTTTTGACAAATAAATATATCTTATCTTATCGATAGTCAATTAGGTATCGATAAAATAGCAGATGGTAGATGGTACAGAAGACTTTGTGAAGATACTTCGATTTGTTATGCTCTTGAATTCCCTCAACATAATCGATTACTTGGGGTTTTTTCGATAGCTCCATCACTCGAATGCAGGTATTGCATGTTGATTCATATTATTTCAATAAAAAAAAAAATAGTTATAACTTCAAATACTTAGGTCAAACCCTCGTGAAACATACAGGAGATTATAGGAACAGTCCTCCCCACTCCGCAGCGCCAGAGTAAAGAGTTCGGCCAACAGTATCGTTTACTTCATAGACTGATAAAAGTCTTGGTAGGTACTTACCCAGAGCCGCTCAGTAGGTTCCACGAGCCGGCATGGTACTAATTGCAGAAATTACCTACTAGTCTCCATAAGATTCACTTTAAAAAAAATGGGAGGTTAGGGATCGTCTCGGATACCCTCGAATACCAGTGACTACCCGTGAAAAAATTTGCTAAGTGGCCCCTTGAAAGCCATATCATTCGAGATTCCTTTTCTCTTAATTTAGGTGTTAACCCTTGTCGTGTGTGCTTAGTAATTTCTTACTTGTTAAATGACATCTGTGTCTCGCTTAAAGCTTTAAATTCCCAAGAGCCAGCTTCATAATTACTAACAAGCTTGTTTTACACAACGCCTGTCGCATCGCACACATTTAATGTTACAAGCAAAAATTCAAGCAAAATAAAACAGAGTGTCAGCTGCATCCCAAATGTCTTGATGTTTTTAAATCGACCTTCTTATGTTATTTATCGTGTAAATTGGCAGAAACGACATAAATATCAACGAAGTTAGTTTACTTTGCGCCGGCTCCTCATTGGTTGCTTTCAAACGAAGAACACACCCACACCACACACGAGGCATCGTTTATAAACCACCGTAAATTAGATTTTTTGTGGTCTTGTAATATTAACAATTTAATGTTATTCATTATTTAGGTTGCACGGGTGACCTTAGTGTAAAGGCGCTTTAAATTTTATGAGTGTCAGAATTATTTAATGTTTGAATTTCTGAAACCGCAGCATGTAGTGGATTATGATAAATGATATATGATTTTATTTCTGTAAGTAGGTTTGTACAAACACTTTTACACGTCAATCGTATTGTAAAAACTAGATGAGGTCGGCGTTTCCTATCTGACTACTCTGAGAAGAAAGGCCGAAACAAACTCAGAGGTCACAGTCTCTTTTAAAGTCCAGACATAACTTGGTCAGATCATGTGAAGACCATGTAGATTTGTGTCTGTAATGGCCTTTTGAGGAAAAACCACACAGATTGAGAGGACCTGTCCAGTCAGTAATAAAAGTAAAGTAGTCAATGTAATAGGTACAACTAATTTACATAAAATCTTTGTCATCAAAATTGTCGAGACTCATTAGGTAATAAGAAGCAATCCAAATGAAAGTCTTGGGAATACCTACTTACATCAATGTGTTTTCATGGAATCATTGAGCCCTAATATGTAAATGTTGTTAGGTAAAGTCATGATAAAAAATGTTCAGCAACGAATGACCGCTGGCTAAGGCAAGCGGGTACCTGGGTAGCAAACGAGCATTCGGCATAAGGTAGAGTTCCATACATACTTAGATATCAGGCGACATAGGTCTCCATGGACCTATCTGTACGATGTCGCCTACAGGTGCTCCACCAGCACCTACGCTATCGCAGCACCTACGCTATGCTCTCTCACTAACTAACAGATAAATTGAATGTATGGCGGTTATTCTAAATTTAAACTGTTCAGATAATGGCGGCAGACCGCACATTGGCTGTAGTGTTCTAGGAAGCGCGAGTTATTCGGCAGCGGCGCGTCCGTGCGGCGCGGCGTGGCGCGCGGCGCCGCACGGTGCGCGGTGGATCGAAAATCGGCTGTAGAAGACATAGGATCTCGATGTCTTAAGTGTTATTTTTTTTGCTGGAAATGACTTCTGCCGATCATTACTGTTCTATAAAATGTCATATGAAGTAATTGTGTGCACAAATGGAAGAGTTATAATTTTTATAAGAAAAAAATGTATGGAGCTGACATGAAAAATGAGGATATCTCTGGAATCGCAAGGTTGGCCGTTATATCCTTGCACACTGTTATTTTTATAGAACAGTAATGATCAGCAGAAGTCATTTCCAGCAAAAAAAATAACATTTATGAAATCGAGATCCTATGTCTTCTACAGCCGATTTTCGATCCACCGTGCGCCGCGCTACAAAATTATATCATTGAAAATAACAAGCGTTTGGGACGCCAGGCTTAGCAACTGTAGGCCATAGGTTAACGAGGGACTAGACGAGAGCCCAGCCAATGGGAGGACGAGGATGACACGTAGACCAACCCGCCGCATCCGTTTAGCGGAAGTTTAATTTACAAACTGTTACGTGGAAACATTACGTAGTGTTTTAATTTTATTTCTGCCGTTTCGCTTTGTGTAGTTTCTTTTGTTTCAATTTGGTCAGTCGTTATGGAGTTAGACTTACGTACGCTTACACCCAGTTGGTTTAATGCTCTAAGGTTCCGTGTATACGTAACAAGACTTTAAGTATATAAGTAGATTGACGGTTCCGCCTGAATATTGATTCAAGTCAAGTCATTGATGCACAGCTACCTAGATCTTTTCCAAAATGCGTCATGAACGCGATAGTTTCAAAGGAAATATTTATACACAACGCATCTTGTAGGAAGTGTGTAGAGTGCGGTAAACCACAATGTTACCTACCTGTAAGCGACTGCGTGGGGATGCCCACCATGCCCACAGCGAGACGGCAGGTGAAGGCTTGTTGAACGAGCTTTTGAATTTAAAATATCTATTTTCATTGAACGTGAAGTAGAGTAGGGACATCGATCACTTACTACTTATATAAGAACGACACTTAGCACTGTGAAGGTTGAAACTGTTTTAATGATATGACGGAGAACATAACATAATCACATTAGCAACGGAAATACAAAAGAATGGTTAATCTTTTATTGTTGTCTGACATTTAATCCTGACGAAATCGCCATTTAAATTATCGTATTATTGTAGATTCGATTGCTTTTATTAAAATAATAATATATTATACTTGGCACAGATGGTCTAGCGGCCAATATTGATGGGTAATAATCAATTCAAGAATACAAATAAAAGTAAATAACATACAATGACCGCAGCAAACCAAATCGTTTGTCTATCTTACCATTACCTACCACCGCTTGAATCGCCCAAGTTTTTTATTTATTTATTTTATTATCTGAGTATACACAGTAAAACAGATACAGATACTACATATTAGTATTACAGCAGACGTTTTTAATTATTTTACTGAAACTAAAAACAGTTACAAGGGTTCACAGTCTCTCTGGGTTTCCCTGCAGCCTGCAGGGGTCGCGGCGGCTTGACGCGACGGGGTGCTCATTAGCATTTAATGTCAGGGGTTACGAGTCGCGCCCTGTAGCCTGTCATAACACGGGACTATAATGACGAGCAACCCACGACGGGGATCACTTCACTTATCATAGTCCTTCATGGTAAACCCGATATTAGGGGGTTTATTAATTCATTGAGTACGAGTTATGAAACCAACAGCAAGCAAACCTCGTGAGTACCTACTCATTGTTTAAATAACTTGGTAACGAATATTTAAATGTAGCCATGTGTTTATTGTTTAGGTGGGAAATCATCAAATAACTTCTCCCGCTCTGGGCGGAGCGGGAGGGCGTGTCAGACTTACTGACTAAAACCCAACCGTGTTCATGCAGTTGCCTGTGCCAGGGGCCACAGTAACCCTTTCGGACTTTCCCGCAACCCTGGCAGAAATGTAGCTATGCCTCTGCTGCAAATATTCTGCATTCGGCTTAGATCTGGACTGATTTGAATCAAACTCAAAGCATTTATTTCAATTAAACCATTTACAGGCACTTTTGAATTGTCAAGTGATCGGTCAGTCAGAAATATGAAGCAAGTTGCCCATTCCAAAGCGTAGTAGGTACCTATGGAGAAGAACGGGCAAGAAACTCCATGGACACTCTTTTAAATTATATTGTTACATAAATATTTGTTACATCATTAATGTTGAATATAGGTATAATTATATATGAGAACGATGTAAATAAGACATACACGTTGAGTGTCCAGTGTACAGCAAATATAAATTTAAACAAAACAATCCATAATAAAGTAATTAAAAAAAGCCGTGGTGGCTAAGAGATGACCAGTCCCAACTGACAGCGCCCGTTCACGAACATGACGCATGGATCTATAGGTAGGTACATTCGGGCAAATACCCACAGGCGAAGTTAGGTTTTTGTTGATTTGAATCTATTTCGTTAACTTAGTTTTGTCAATGTTCGTTAAAACAACATATTAAGGTTGCGAAGCTGGCTTGATCAAAAGTTTTCAATTTATTGATGTTATACAGAGTTGATACGACAGAGGGGCTTTCCTTTAAACTGCCTATACTAGATACAATTTTCAAGCTCTGTAGGTACCAAAAATCTATTAAATAGGAACAGTAGTTTAATCGAAAAATATTTTTTAATTTTTTGTACCGTTTGAACACGATGTATCTTTCCTAACAGCTGATTATGTCAATACGCATAGGTCATGCACCTTAAAACGATAAATCTGAGTATAACCTACGATGCGTTGATGCCGCTCTGACGCAAGTCACAAGTACAACCAAATATTTTCGCTAAAAAGATGGCAATGCAACACACACTTGCACTTTCATTACAAATGCTGGTTGCGTTTTACTCTGCTAAGTAAGCTATTTAATTTGATTGAAAGAAAAAAAAAAAACTCATTTTTGGTGTTTTTATTTTTATACCGCATCGTGTGTATAGTACTTAATTTAATGCCCCTCTGTCGTGTCAACTCTGTATGTAGGTGTAAGATTACTATATAATTTTAGCTGTCGTAATCAAATAAGTATCTAATGAAATACTCCTGCTTCCTAATGATAAACATAGATCACCGTAACGATGAGCCTATCGAGGTCCAATAAAGACCAGCGGTGATTATAATAGGCCTCACTCTGATTGTAAAGTAACGCCGTGGGCACACAAGCACACACACCTACCTTACCATAATATAGTGGAGATCACCTGTCGTGTGCTCCAGACCGGATTCCTCTGCTTTCACATTCCCGCACCGACCAGCGGCGCGGGCGCAGGCCGCTGTGAATCATCGCGAGGAATGCGGACCGTGTGAACTTACCTAAGGCATTGCGGACCCGATAGACACCGGGGACATTGACTTTGTTGCTAACTCTGCCTATACGTTCATACTAATACGAGTGCAGAGTGGTACGTACCTACTAGGTATCAAATCACTCACCTACGATAGTTAGTACCTACACAACTCGTAAGTTGTAGGCGGCATATAATAGGGAACACGGTACAGGGACAACAGATTGATATTCGGTGTAGGTACTGACAAGTACCAAAAACTGAACAAAAATAAGTAGGTATGCACCCAGTGCAAGTCGTGAAGCATATGTGCCTGTCACTTTTCGCGGATTTCTAAACCGTGGACCATACTTACTTACTAAAATATGGAGCATTCCAGATTAAATAAATCATGTTGATCGGTAATACTGCATCTTTGGTGAGGACGCGATCATTAATGATGATGATCATGTACGTAAGGAAAATATTAAATATTTTCAGTAAAAGAGGTGAAAGACACAACTATAGGACTAGAAATAGGGACCAATTAGTTCAACCAGGTTTCAGACTGGCTAAAGTAGACTCATCCTTCATGGGGTACTGTTTAAAATGTTACAATAAAATACCTCCCCACATACTCCAACTGAATGAAACGAAATTTAAATCTTGTATAAAACGCACACTATACAGCCAAGCATATTATAAGTTGGGGGATTATATCGCTGACAAAAATGCTTGGCTCAGGGCTGGTCCTGCTCCACAAGGGCGCGTAAACTAATTAATTAGCATTCGAAAATAATGTTGGAGCTGATGAAGATTGTACAACCTATCTTTGCATTGTATAAATTCAATCTCTTAGTATTGTATAATTGCATAGCACATGTGTGAGCACTATGTACCCACTATAAAGCTTACTGGGTTCGTCTTTCATTGACTTGAATGTGCCCTGGCGGCTGAGAGTATGTCATGCTCACTCAAATGTGTCGCTGGTGGTGGCGTGTGTATTGGATCATTGAGTTCCCTTCAAAATGGTTGAGCGAATGGTGCTGATCCATACGTCATGTTCGTGAACGGGCGCCGTCAGTAGGCACTGGTCATTTCTTAGCTGCCACGGCTTATTTTAATTCCATAATTGTTTTTATCTTTGTACTTACTACGCTTTGGAATGGGCAACTAGCTTCATCTTTCTGACTGACCGACCCCTTGACAATTCAAAAGTGCCTGTAATTGGTTTATTTGAAATAAATGCTTTGAGTTTGAGTTTGATCACATAGCGGCATGAGATGGTTAGCATTCCTTAAACTTCATTTACCTACACAAATTTATAAATATATATGCCGATGACGTATGGAAGAAGTTAAATAAATCAGCCTACGTACTGTAGGTACCTACCACATAAAGTTAGCAATGATACACTTCTATTAGCTTATCATGGGTTGGTTGCGTCAGTGTTAAGATTTGGAATCATGTTTTGGGGTAGCTATAGTGAGAGGGAGGAGATTTTAAAGGCCCATAAACGGTATTAGATATATGTCATCAGACAGCTGTGAATCTGTGTTTCGGTATCTGAGGATACTGACGTTTCCATGTTTGTAGTAGTTTGTACATATTAGAGGTGACAACTTTTGTTAAAACCAATCTAAACTTATTTCCGTCACTAGCCAATATAAGAACACGTAATGGCCCCTTGAGATCCCAATACAAGAACTTGCTACATTCGGGTCATTACAAAAAAAAACACCTTCTCCCGCTCTGGGCAGAGCAGGAGGGCGTGTCAGACTCTTACTGACTAAAACCCACCCGTGTTCCTTCAGTTGCCTGTGCCAGGGGCCACGGTATCCCTCTCGGACTTTCCCGCAACCCTAGCAGGCATCGGCCCCAGCGGACCCAGTCATTGGTACTAACAATGGGACCTGTCATTAATAATAGAATACCTCATGGTTTTAAGGATGGTTCTGTAAACATTTTCAAATCTAAGGTAACTGCACTACTTTTAGGTAAATGTTATTACTCAGTGAAACACTTTCTAAATGATATGAGTTTACAAGTCCGGATTGTGATTGTTATAATTAATTGCTAATATGACCATGTGAGATTTGAACACGTGTGACCTGTGTGACTTCCCTTTAATGTCTGTTTTGTTTTGTTTGTATTAATATTTTAACGTACATAATAATTTGCACGTCGTAAGATAGACTGTAGCCGATCTCATCAATTTATGTACAACATCTTATACCTGTACCTACATTCAATAGCAAATGAAGTTGTAATTCTGATCCTGATTCTGACAAACATTTCGTTTAGTTGATGACTGATGGTCGATTACTCTTGAGCACAAGACGAAGAGGCATGCCTGGCTCACTGTGCAGGTGCACGCTGTGACACATACCACGGTACCACCCCGTTGGCTTATACTTTAACTTTTTACCATGACATGCATGATATCTATCGGATAAATGCATGATATCTACCGATTACATGCATGATATCTATGGGATAAATGCATGATATCTACCGATTACATGCATGATATCTATGGGATAAATGCATGATAGCTACTGGATATATGAACGATATCTACTGGATACATGCTTGATATCTACTGGATACATGCTTGATATCTACTGGATACATGCTTGATATCTACTGGATACATGCTTGATATCTACTGGATACATGCTTGATATCTACTGGATACATGCTTGATATCTACTGGATACATGATTGATATCTACTGGATACATGATTGATATCTACTGGATACATGCTTGATATCTACGGGATACATGCTTGATATTTTTTTTTTATACTTTGCGCCACACTAGGAATTTCTCCTGTATCGTGGGTGCGTTTACAAACATTTAAACTCACATACACAAATAGCTAGACCCGGAACAACTACTTGTAGGTCATACAAATATTTGTTCCGGGCGGGAATCGAACCCGCGACACGCAGCGCAGCTGTCAATCGCTTAACCACTGCGGCAATCGTGCCATCTACCTACTCATATAGTTCGTGTTGAATAAGAATTTCATATCTAACACGGTTGTCCTATCGCCTCACCTGTACGAGTACCATGAAAACAATGAGATTGGTCATAATCTCACAATTGTTGCCGTACACGGTGATCCTACAACACAATACCTAAGTAAAGCGTCAACGAGTCGTCACGGAAAATAGAATAGTTGAAGGCGACGACCTCGATAGACACGTAATTTGGCTGCCATCTTGGAAATACCCACTGACGTAGGTCGTCTGAACCAAAACACTAGACATCGGGCAGCACCGATGTAGTTCCTAGTATTGGACAGTCTATAGGTACTAGTCGGTCAGCCAGTGTTTGTTAAGGTCAAGCTACCGCTTGGCGCCGCTGATTCTGATAAGCTTTCCGCCAAAAGAACGTATTTTTTTTTTTTTTTTATTTGGTTACAGTACCTACGTATAGAAATGAATTTGGTCACATGGTCTTGTACTTATTAATTTAAAGAAAGGCGGTTATTGGTGCAGTTATTTTTAAAGTACCTAGTTACTTAGCACCGGTAGCAAGCAGAATCGAAGCATTGAAATGCAGCTAGATTCCCGGCGGAACTTATGGAAATTCTATACTTCGGGAAATTATGAGATTATCTTAATTCCATATAGGTACTGTTGGCTTAGTGGAGTGGGCTTGGGGAGGCGAGCGAATGTTCCGTGTGGAGGGAAATATGACGGGTAACTTTAAGTTTACGGATTTTAAAAACTTCTGCGCTACGGAAAAGCAATATTCATAATTTAAAATCGTTTATTTTCCTTCAAATTTCAATTAATTTAACTTTCTGTCCAATTTCACAAACAAACTGTGCCGCAGGTTAATTATGCTCACGTTCCATAAAGTTAGCAGCTTTTCAAAGTTTAGGCGAAAAACTAGCTAAACTTTTGTAGCGAAACATGACCGGTGGTAACAGCGCGATGCGGCCGAACGCTCTTTTAAGCGTTATCTATAATTACGAAGGTGACTGACTATCTTCCTGTATCCGTGTCACGCGTGTCTGCTGGCGGCCGCGCGGGGGCGCCGTGGTCGCGGGGCGGAGCGCCACAGGCCACACCTGCGCGGCTGTCCGCGGCTCCGCCCTCCGCACTCATTCACTCGCATTCTCAAAACTTGAACAAGCCAGACTGCTTGAGTTACGAGAGGCAGAGTGTGGCAGTCGTATGTTTTACGGTTCACTTGAAAACGATACAAAATTATTGAAGTTTTGTCTTATACAATCACATCTTGGTTACTTTGGAAATTACTTTTATGACACCATAAGCTACGCATAAATTTATTTTTCTTTGAAGTTTCCAGTAAGTTGCGATAATCACAATCATTTGGTTTATTCAATTGTTTGCATTTCATCGCGCATTTGAAAGATCTGTCACTACTTAAAATGTTTGATCTAGATGCTTCGATCAATAGTCTAGTAATATACTAAAATCTAGTAAATAACTAAAATACTTATGTCAAAAAACTTTAAGTTAATAATTTTTTCTCAATCAAAGAAATAATGACAAGTAGCGTTATGGTGCCCATAACGCAAATAAATGTTACGGCTCAGCTGCTACGGCGTAGCGCTACGCCGTAGCAGCCTAGAAGTTAACCACGTTGTAAAATAGTGTTCCCGTGTTTATTTTAAGAAAGTTTCTGTTATATGTTAACAATCAATCGCCTTCGCTTGTGCCTTGCGCCACATATTGTATTTCTAAGAAGGAATCGTATTGTCCGCCATCATTGATCCCGAGCGCAGCAACCGCAGACGACGCCGGCGACCGCCCACGACCTCCAGGTATAGAACTGAGCTGAGTGTGTAGCTGAACACAATCTAAGTAGGTATTATGTAATTGTATAAATAGCTCCTTGGTCACAAATTGTACAAGATATTATACGTTACTTGTTCATGAACGGACCACAAAGTGAGGAACGAAGAATTTATTGCAAACTCGTAACTTAAATGCCTGTACGCCTATTTGTAGATCAATCAATTTAAGTTTTCTCAACGCTTCGTAACTCTCTTCTCAAATACCAAAAGCGATTTAAAGCGATTGAGGCGCTTAACCACGTTGGTGGAAAATTTAAGGGGCTGTCAATAATAGTGACTATGTATCTAGCGCAGATAGTATTAGGTTAATATATGCCTTTATTTATTAAAATACACCCGACCCACTTAGCGTGCCGATAAAATTAATGAAATAATCACTAACACACTGTTACGACTTCAAAGTTGTGGTCCGGCCATATTGAGTCATCTACTAGTTAGCACCACCTGACTGACCACAGCTTTACGAGATAATGGCCTCCTTATATATTGTTATTACCTATAGGCCTTAAATTAATAAGTGACACTTGTTTTATGAACGACTCATACAATTAGGGTCCGTGGTCCCTGTAACCTGTAAGCGTGTAGCCGGTCATGGGTAGTTCCGGATGCGGCGCGTTGTAAGGGATTTTATTGGTATTGAACTTGATTTCGAAAAGGTTTGTAACTTACCTACCTACTAAAATTATTAGTTGGGAAGTTGACTCAATACCTTTATTTTGTAAACTTTAACCCTTTTGCTCGTATATGGCTTTTAAGCGATTCTAGAGGCATCTTACGGAACATTTTAATGAAAATTCGTTTCTTTTTCTTAAAAGATATCGTTCACGATAAAAATCTATGATATCGTGTAATATAAGCACATATCTTTATTACCTCGGGTTTAATTTATCCATTTGTATAGCAAACAATCCAACGTCGAGTGGTTGCTGTAACGTTGTTATAGCAAGGCAAACAATCCAACGTCGAGTGGTTGCTGTAACGTTGTTATAGCAAGGCAAACAATCCAACGTCGAGTGGTTGCTGTAACGTTGTTATAGCAAGGCAAACAATCCAACGTCGAGTGGTTGCTGTAACGTTGTTATAGCAAGGCAAACAATCCAACGTCGAGTGGTTGCTGTAACGTTGTTATAGCAAGGCAAACAATCCAACGTCGAGTGGTTGCTGTAACGTTGTTATAGCAAGGCAAACAATCCAACGTCGAGTGGTTGCTGTAACGTTGTTATAGCAAGGCAAACAATCCAACGTCGAGTGGTTGCTGTAACGTTGTTATAGCAAGGCAAACAATCCAACGTCGAGTGGTTGCTGTAACGTTGTTATAGCAAGGCAAACAATCCAACGTCGAGTGGTTGCTGTAACGTTGTTATAGCAAGGCAAACAATCCAACGTCGAGTGGTTGCTGTAACGTTGTTATAGCAAGGCAAACAATCCAACGTCGAGTGGTTGCTGTAACGTTGTTATAGCAAGGCAAACAATCCAACGTCGAGTGGTTGCTGTAACGTTGTTATAGCAAGGCAAACAATCCAACGTCGAGTGGTTGCTGTAACGTTGTTATAGCAAGGCAAACAATCCAACGTCGAGTGGTTGCTGTAACGTTGTTATAGCAAGGCAAACAATCCAACGTCGAGTGGTTGCTGTAACGTTGTTATAGCAAGGCAAACAATTCAACGTCGAGTGGTTGCTGTAACGTTGTTATAGCAAGGCAAACAATCCAACGTCGAGTGGTTGCTGTAACGTTGTTATAGCAAGGCAAACAATTCACCGTCGAGTGGTTGCTGTAACGTTGTTATAGCAAGGCAAACAATCCAACGTCGAGTGGTTGCTGTAACGTTGTTATAGCAAGGCAAACAATCCAACGTCGAGTGGTTGCTGTAACGTTGTTATAGCAAGGTAAACAATCCAACGTCGAGTGGTTGCTGTAACGTTGTTATAGCAAGGTAAACAATCCAACGTCGAGTGGTTGCTGTAACGTTGTTATAGCAAGGCAAACAATCCAACGTCGAGTGGTTGCTGTAACGTTGTTATAGCAAGGCAAACAATCCAACGTCGAGTGGTTGCTGTAACGTTGTTATAATAGCAAGGCAAACAATCCAACGTCGAGTGGTTGCTGTAACGTTGTTATAGCAAGGCAAACAATCCAACGTCGAGTGGTTGCTGTAACGTTGTTATAATAGCAAGGCAAACAATCCAACGTCGAGTGGTTGCTGTAACGTTGTTATAGCAAGGCAAACAATCCAACGTCGAGTGGTTGCTGTAACGTTGTTATAGCAAGGCAAACAATCCAACGTCGAGTGGTTGCTGTAACACCTTACTAGTATTGCCCTAAGATCAGCTTCCAGTATTCACATCTTCGTTCAAAAAGCATCCTTATCATAGTAAAATAGACAATATTCTGAACCTGCGACCTTCCCATCAGAAGCCGCTATCTCCATGACACCGTCATTACTTGACTTGTCTCCTGAGGGTCGCACCAGGCAGGAAGCGCGGGGGCGCGCTATATTGGCCGCGCGCCACGGGACGCCCATACATTATGCATGGCCGGCGCGGTGGCGCATGCATTATGGAACAACCCCTCTACTTATCTGGGTTTCATTAAATTGTCACCGAATTGTTTTTTTAAGTAATGTGTTTGGGATTGAACTGTTTCATGGGTTTACTGCTCACAGTAGCTAGTGCACTGCAGGGTAAAGTGTTCGGTTAAAGTGTAGGTAATTTGGTGGTCTCGTAAGTAAAACTTGACTTCGGGAATTCGAAATCATATTTGATCATTAAAAATAAAATACTGCAATAATAAAAACGACTTTAACGATGCCTTATGTGCTGCGGCGCTATATCATTCATTTGAGTATGACGCATGCTTCGAGACAATGTCTGTTGCGTGGTGTCCAGAAATTATAATAATCACCATGTTCGCCGGAACTTGCCAAACAAAATACTGTATAATAATGCCGCGCGATAATTGCAGCTAAGTATGGGCCGACCCGACGTACTTATACAAGATTACTTTCTTATTGTGCCGCCCGCGCCGTGGCCGCGCCTGCTAGTGTGGTCAAAGGTGAATTGGCGATATTTAAAATATCCTCTCACAAGATGGACACCTTGTGCGGTCCACATTCTGACAGTATCACGCTAATCTTATGTTCGCTCATGAATAGAATTTGACTCAGAGATAACCAACTATAAATAACCAGATCCTGAATTAGAACACCTATCTTGTTTAGTACACGGATGTTTACCTGCCTCGCTGCATTTTGTATGATTTGTATTGTACCTACTCATCAAAACTGTTAGTGGTTCTACCTACGTACTTATGTAGTGGAATGTTTCGACACAAACCTGGGAGCGTTACGTTACAAGCGTTTAATAGAAATTGTGTAGGTTTACAAACACAGATTAAGAAATTAATGAGTAGCACGCGCGTCAGCAATTCAAAAATAAATCTACAAGATTAATACCTACTTATGTGGTGGTAAAGAGTAAATGAAATCGCGTCGGCGTCCTGTACCTACTCGCTACAGGGCGCGTCGGCCTCCTGTACCTACTCGCTACAGGGCGCGTCGGCCTCCTGTACCTACTCGCTACAGGGCGCGTCGGCCTCCTGTACCTACTCGCTACAGGGCGCGTCGGCCTCCTGTACCTACTCGCTACAGGGCGCGTCGGCGTCCTGTACCTACTCGCTACAGGGCGCGTCGGCCTCCTGTACCTACTCGCTACAGGGCGCGTCGGCCTCCTGTACCTACTCGCTACTGGGCGCGTCGGCCTCCTGTACCTACTCGCTACAGGGCGCGTCGGCGTCCTGTACCTACTCGCTACAGGGCGCGTCGGCCTCCTGTACCTACTCGCTACAGGGCGCGTCGGCCTCCTGTACCTACTCGCTACAGGGCGCGTCGGCCTCCTGTACCTACTCGCTACAGGGCGCGTCGGCCTCCTGTACCTACTCGCTACAGGGCGCGTCGGCCTCCTGTACCTACTCGCTACAGGGCGCGTCGGCCTCCTGTACCTACTCGCTACAGGGCGCGTCGGCCTCCTGTACCTACTCGCTACAGGGCGCGTCGGCCTCCTGTACCTACTCGCTACAGGGCGCGTCGGCGTCCTGTACCTACTCGCTACAGGGCGCGTCGGCCTCCTGTACCTACTCGCTACAGGGCGCGTCGGCCTCCTGTACCTACTCGCTACAGGGCGCGTCGGCCTCCTGTACCTACTCGCTACAGGGCGCGTCGGCCTCCTGTACCTACTCGCTACAGGGCGCGTCGGCCTCCTGTACCTACTCGCTACAGGGCGCGTCGGCGTCCTGTACCTACTCGCTACAGGGCGCGTCGGCCTCCTGTACCTACTCGCTACAGGGCGCGTCGGCCTCCTGTACCTACTCGCTACAGGGCGCGTCGGCCTCCTGTACCTACTCGCTACAGGGCGCGTCGGCCTCCTGTACCTACTCGCTACAGGGCGCGTCGACGTCCTGTACCTACTCGCTACAGGGCGCGTCGGCGTCCTGTACCTACTCGCTACAGGGCGCATCGGCGTCCTGTACCTACTCGCTACAGGGCGCGTCGGCGTCCTGTACCTACTCGCTACAGGGCGCGTCGGCGTCCTGTACCTACTCGCTACAGGGCGCGTCGGCGTCCTGTACCTACTCGCTACAGGGCGCGTCGGCCTCCTGTACCTACTGGCTACAGGGCGCGTCGGCCTCCTGTACCTACTCGCTACAGGGCGCGTCGGCCTCCTGTACCTACTCGCTACAGGGCGCGTCGGCCTCCTGTACCTACTCGCTACAGGGCGCGTCGGCGTCCTGTACCTACTCGCTACAGGGCGCGTCGGCGTCCTGTACCTACTCGCTACAGGGCGCGTCGGCGTCCTGTACCTACTCGCTACAGGGCGCGTCGGCGTCCTGTACCTACTCGCTACAGGGCGCGTCGGCGTCCTGTACCTACTCGTCGGGCTAAGGACCTGGTGTAGTTTTACACAACTTGGAGATAGAATAGAATAGAATACACTTTATTATTTACACCATAAAAATTATAGATATAAATGTAGAAATTTTACATAATGTGACACAATGGGCGGTCTTATCGATAAAAGCGA
Source organism: Brachylomia viminalis (assembly GCA_937001585.2). Taxonomy (NCBI): domain Eukaryota; kingdom Metazoa; phylum Arthropoda; class Insecta; order Lepidoptera; family Noctuidae; genus Brachylomia; species Brachylomia viminalis. Next base: position 793,083 of record OW443302.2, on the reverse strand, counting down.
TCTTTTACAGACAACCTTTGGATGCATTAAAGGGAGAAGGCGAGGCAACACCGCAGGTAGTCAGTAGTGTACCATTTACATATACAATAAATACAGAAAACATATACTTAACTATCTACATTATATAGGTATACAAAAATAAACATGAAACAAGTGCAAGGAAACTACTCGTATATGTAATGATCATGTTTAAGGAGAGAGGAAGTGTTTTTTAATTAGAATTCACAAAGATTGAGCACGCCATATCGACACTGACAAGGCATTCCATAACCGTACTTGTTGAACTGTAAAACTTGTAACTGGTGGAATGTAACGCCATCTCTTTGTCTGAAGTTTCCCGATGATCCCAGATATCTATTATGTGTGTCATGAAGGAACTTAAAACGTTTTTTAAGATAAGAGGGGGTTGTAGGGTTGAACAGAATACTGTAGAGCAGAAATATGATGTGAGCATTCCGGCGAAGACGTATGGGAAGCCACTTGAGCTTTGTGCCTCAGTGAGGTTGAGATAACTGACATCAACGTAGTCAGGTAAACGGGAAGCAAAGAGCAAGCGCAGTTTCAGTGGCAGTTTGAAGAAAGTTCCGCCGTCCCAGGGACTTACCACATGCAAAAAAATTGCGACTTATGTCCTGTAACCGGGGACCCCAACAAAGATGTATGTCGTTCCAAACCCCAGGATTCTTAACCTTTTCACTGTTACTGGAATAGCAGTTCCGTTAAATTGAACTTGGGGAAGCTGCGACAAGTTAGACTTGGGTGTTGTCAGGTAGTTTTCGATGGAGTAACCTGCAACTCATGTGCTTCACTCCACTCGCAAATTGAGCCCAAATCCTTGTTTATGATATTCGTTGTATCAGCCAAATCCGTAAGGACAGCTTGTTAATATATTTGTAAAACATCTGCATAAAGGTGGTAGGAAGAAAGAAGTTTTTTGGAAATATAGATTATAAATATTGTGAAGAGTAAAGGAGATAAAACGCCACCCTGAGGTACACCGGCTGAAGTATAGCACTAAGCAGAGCGAGACTGTTCTATGCATATGCGCTGCAGGTGGCCATACAGGTAACTACGAAACCAGTATATTGCCGTTGGAGATATGTTAAGCGCGCGAAGCATGCCAAGCAGGATATCGAAATCGACAGTAATAAACGCGTTACTAAAACCCAGTAAGCAAAGAACCGTCAGATTTCCTACTTCCATGCCCAACCGTATGTCATCAGTGACGTTAACTACGGCTGTAGCAGTGCTGTGATCAGCGCGAAAACCGGATTGGAAAGGATTCGGCAGACTATTCTTACATAGAAAAGCACTAAGCTGAATGTGGACAAGGCGTTCAAGGACTTTGGAAAGGAAAAGCAAGATGGACATAGAACGGTGATTGAAACTTCGCTCTTCTTAACATCACAATCAGAGAACTGACTAAAAATAAATGGGGGATGGTCCGGAGTTGGAAGGTTTGAAAGTACTTTAACCATCAGTGGACAGTGATTTTCACATACTTTTATTTAAAAATTCCACTATCTATCATTTAGAAAGTTTTGATGACATGCCCTTCGGCCCTTATCACGGTTTATGCACCATCTCTTCCTGCCAATTTGTACGCCACGATATGCGGCTGAACATGTTAGAACTTTAAATTCTGTATCCCATTATTATTTGCATGCAATATATGATGTACGCCATGTTTAAACAAATAAAATTTATTTATTTACTTACTCTTGCATTCTAACAAAACATTTCATTTGATTAGTGTCCCTGCACCGACATTTAATTATTTATTATTAAGTAACGTGTATTCACAGTTTTACACCACACATACCGACAAGTAATATAAAATAATAGGTCTTTACCTATGAAGTTGCCGTTTTACTATACTGGCCATTTGATACGTAATTTATGTATGGCGGGTAATAAATTCTAAACTCGAATAATTTTATTTAAAAAAGTATGGAATTCTATTTTCAAATTCAGTCATTCGTTTATTGTTTAGTGTTTTGTTTTCACTACATATTTTGTGTCTTTTTCATCAATATGGCACGATAAAAATACGAGTAATTATGGAACACGAGTTCCGTCGCGGTAGCAATGCCGCACAAACGGCTCGCAACATTAATTACGTGTACAGAGTGAACACTACAAACGAACGCATGACTCGTTATTGGTTTGAACGCTTCCGACATGGACATTTTGATCTAAAAAATGAGCCCCGTGGTCGCCCGAAAACTAAAGTCAACTAAGACGAATTAAAGGCGATAGTCGGAACTGACGATACTCAATCTATGGCATGGATGAGTTAGCAGCACCTTTCAGCGATAGCATCAAAACAATATTGGTCCATTTGCGTCAAATTGGCAAAGTAAAAAAACTTGTTAAGTGGGTGCCGCAATAACTGAACGATCGCCAGCGCGACGAATGCGTTGAGGTATGCCTTGCGATGCTTAACAGACATAGAAACTAAGGGATTTTGAACCACATTGTCACTTGCGATAAAAATGGATTCTTTTTGATAATCGTAAGCGGTCTTATAATTATACCAATAATAGTTATAATCTTATAATATTCTTTTTTATAATAATTTGTTGGTTAGACCCTGGTTCAGCGCCTAGGCAATGCCCTAAACGAAAACTTACCCCTAAGAAAGTCGTGGTCACTGTTTGGTGGTCTAGTGCCAGTATGATTCATCACAGCGTCTTACCAAATGGCACCAGCTTTACTGCGGATGTGTACTGTGAGGGACTGGACACAGTGATGGAGAAGCTCGCAAATCTCCGGCCAGCCTCGCTTAATCGCTCGTCTCCGCTGCTCCTAAACGATAACTCTCCTTATACGGCACAAAAGATGGTCTCTAAGCTACAAGAGCTAGGGTTGGAAGTGTTGCGCCATCCGCCGTAATCACCAGACCTTGCGCCGTCAGACTTCAACTTTTTCCAAAATTTTGACAACTTCATGGCAGGGAAAAAATTCAATACCCGAGAGGCTGTATACAAAATGATTTTGAAGAGTTGGTTGGCTCCCCTACACCTGATTTCTTCAGGAAACGCATTGTAAAATTACCACTGCGCTGGCACACATGCATCGATACCATGGGTACATATTTTTATTGCTAGAAATAAAAATATTGATTTTAAAATTACTTTAACTTTCTGTATACTAAACGGCAATTTCATAGGTAAAGACCAATATAAGTAAACCTAAAAACTGAAAAATATAAGTTCTGGTAACATCACCGACATTTAACCAAGACAATCACGACCTTCGTGTTGAGTCGCGCTTGTAATATTGAATGTTCCGTTTGTGGCGGTGGCTCAACAGCTCAACAGCTCACGGTCTCAGCGTGATGTCTTCATTACTCTGTCACCCTGTGTCACGCTAAGCCACCCTCCACAGACACGAGGTGCACAGGATTAACAACGAGGGTATACGATTATCATCATTCGTAATGAAATAGATAAAGTAGAAGTAAGTAAGTCAATTTAGAGCTCATTGAAACTACACTGGGCCGCAAAGAAAGCGGTTATAAAAAATAGGACAACATAAAAAATATTAGAGCATTCCTTTAAAAAGAAAAACTAAATTAAAGTTTATTTCATTACAAATGTAGGAAGAAGTAAAAAAACATTTTCATTTCTTTTTGTTGATTGTATTAAAATCCACAAATAAAAATATAAGATTATTATAAAGATATTTAATATTTTAACAATTTTGAAACCATTTGTTTTACTTTTGTTTCTGTTGTAAACTTACATGGCATTTCTTGTGCAGAAATGTATTATTCTGATCAAATTCAATTAAAAACAAGTCACTAACCCTTGAAGAGTGTACTAGAATTCCGACAATGCTGGACGTATACAGCGAGAACTATTGGTGTGTCGCTATCGACCGTTCAAAAAGTGCTCAAGCGATTTGAAGAGACTGGATCAAATATTCGCAGACTAGGAATAGGCCGAACAAGGTGCACGACAGCGCGGGAGTGCCAACTATGTTGAGAAATCGATTTCAAATAGCTGTTGAACTCAAAAATCACCTTCTACGTGCTGGAGGGAGCAATCCGAGCACGCATACAGTAAGGCGGCGTCTTGCTGAAGCAAACTTGAAGCTATTTAGACCTGCAAATGGTCCAAAACTTGAAAGGCAGCATCGAAATTCAATGCTGAGTTACGCTAGAGAACACAATCATGAATTGGACTCTAGATGACTGGTAAAGAGTAATGTTTTCAGACGAGTCGAGGTTCATGCTTTACACGCATGATGGGGAGCAAAGAGTCTACAGAAGACCAGGAGAGCGCAATAAGCAAGCTTGCAGTGAAGAGAAAGTGCCATACGGCGGAGGTTCCATACATCATACACGTGTGGGCTGGAACTTCTTCCGAAAGCCGCACCGTGCTAGTAGTGATAGAGAATGGCACTTTAACTGCAGAAAGATACGTGAAGGAAATCTTAAATGAGTATGTTGGCCTATTTTTAGTAAACATGGGTGAGAACGCCATCTTTATGGAAGAAAACTCTCGTCACCATACAGCTCGGGTAGTGTTTGACTACCTTGAAGATGTCGCTATCGCACGCATGGAGTGGCCAGCACGCAGCCCAGACTTGAACCCCATCGAGCATGTCTGGGACGATCTGGGACGACGGCAACGTGTATGTACGTTTAGAAAGCATGCCAAACCGTATGACAGCTGTAATAACAGCTTGTGTTGGCATCACAAAATACTTAAATGTGTGAACATTTCATTTTGATACCGTAGCAAATTTGTCGTAATCTAGTGACAATGGTCATTTTGACAGGGAGGTGTGACATCTCCCAGGCTCTTCAACCTTTACGTTGATAACCTCATAGCCGAACTCAGCAGCATGCGTGTGGGATGCAGTGTTGATGGAGTTAGAATTAACAACATCAGCTATGCAGACGACATGGTGCTGCTGGGTCCGACAGCGGGGGCAATCGGAGAGCTACTTAAAGTTTGTGAAACCTACGCTGCCGCGCATGGTTTAATTTATAATGCAAAGAAATGTGAATGCATGGTCTTTAAGGTCGGCAGCAAACGGCATGTTGATGGACCTGATCTCTATATTAACGGGTCTAAAATAAAAAGAGTATCTACCTTCAAATACTTAGGTCATTTTCTTGCTGACGACCTTCGAGACGATGCAGACATTGAGAGGGAGCGGAGGGCTCTGGCGGTTCGGAGCAATATGCTGGCCCGTAGATTTGCTCGGTGTACTGACCTAGTCAAGATTACGCTGTTTAAGGCTTACTGTCAGAGTATGTACACGGGCAGTCTATGGGTCAGTTACACCAAGAAATCGCTAGATATATTGCGCGTACAGTACAATAATGCTTTCAGGATGCTCTTGAGACTGCCTCGATACTGTAGTGCCTCGGAGATGTTTGCGCAAGCTCGCACTGATGGTTTTCACGCCATCTTGCGCAAAAAAACAGCTTCGCTGTTGAGAAGAGTGAGAGACAGTCACAACAGCATCCTGAGAACGGTAGGGGAGAGTTACAACTCTCCTATAATTAAACAGTTTGTGCAAAGGGTGATGGGTACTAACACTAGGTGATAAGCTTTTTGTTAATTTTACTAACACTCTAAGTATGGATTCTAAGGTCCGAAATAAAAGTCTATTATTATTATTATTATTATTTTTACGTAACTTACTTTATTGAAAATGAACTTCATAATCTTAAACTTGTTTAACATACATTTAAGCACTATAAAATTGTCTATAATACAGTCTTTATTTCACAAAGCTAGCTCCAATATTTTGTAAGTTATTGTGGTTTTTGTTACCGACCCGCTCTTTGCGGACCAGTGTATTTGCAAGTAAAACAAAGTGATTTAAATTTTAATTCAGTCATTATACGATGCAAACTAGAAATACTGGAATATAGTTATTTGGTTTTGAGCATAACGTTCTGATTTTGAGCGACTATTTGATTCAAGCTCTGTTTAATTTGAATTACTTAATTTATCACTTGACGACTTTCATTTCGCACAAGAAGAGAAAGCAGCAAGTGCCGTACCTATTGCTTATCTCACGCTATCGCTACGACTAAACACTAAACACCCTTCTCTAAGTTACGATACGTCGCACACAGTCTGAAGGCACACTCCCGTAACAAAACGTTCAAAATCTAGCCCCAATCTCATCTCAGCGACAATCAATGTCAAAAACTAGTCAAAAATGTAGGGAAATTAGAGGTATTTTTAACAGTTTGTGTCTGAGATGAGAATGCAAACGTTCTTAAAACTCGGGAATTGCCCCTCTGATGTTGTTTGCCGGTCGCGCGCCACCTTGCGCCCCGCCCACCCTCGTCGCGGCAGGGCGGGCGGCGCGCTGGGCTCTACCACCACACTCGCGAGCTTCCGGTGCCGCATCCGGCCGCATATCCGGCTTGTGCGACCCCGTCTTAGATATATTTTAAGAAGTGATTTTAAGTTGACTTAAAATAATGAACATAAATACATTATTGAAAGTAATACCTTGTATTTGTAGTGCGCCGTGAAACTGAACACTTTGTTTGTTTTAGAGACTGTTCAGTAACGTGAAACAGTTTAAGTAGGGAGAACATTGTATTGGCGACAAAATATTTTGTGTGCAATTTACCTTCACAGTTAAATAGCAAGTAACTATGTAGGTAACTAGTTCATTCAGTGATGTTGTGGCTAAGTGCGAGCGAACACCGGCGCTTCCAGCATCTGTATCACGGTACATCTTTATAAATCTCAACATGCTACATACGCTTTTCTATGACTCTTGATCTTATTGTTGATTTGAATTAATGATGTCGATCTTTGAGTAACTAATGGCAAAGTTACAAATACCCGGTTTTTGAATTGAGAATTTGAAGTAGAGAACGTCCTAATCTATACTTAAGTATGACTTTAAAATAAATTCGTTTCTGAATTAAGTTTTTTTAAACTCTAATTAAGATTTGAGTAATATAACGTCATTTACGACAGAATGCATGCTTAACTCATGCTTAAGGTCGTCAGTAGCGTTTTAGTCAATACAATACCAGTTCAGACCGTTTCAGACACCAATCTACATGGTCTTCACATGATCTGACCAAGATTATGTCTGGACTTTAAAAGAGACTGTGACCTCTGAGTTTGTTTCGGCCTTTCTTCTCAGAGTAGTCAGTTATGAAACGCCGACCTCATCTAGTTTTAAAAATATGATTGACGTGTAAAAGTGTTTGTAACAAACCTACTTACAGAAATAAAATCATTTATCATTTATAATATTGTTTGCTAAGTACCTAATGCTTGCATAAAGACGCAGGTTCCCGGTAACGACAAGTCAGTACCGATCGGTGCGGGTAAAAAGCCTCGTATTACCTTATTATGCTCACACATAAACAAACGGGTACAATATTGTAACCGTTTGTTTCCGTAGCTCATCCTGCAGCGATCTGCACGGGGATCTCGCCGGCGCGGCGCGGCGCCGCTCTAGGCAAGTACTCTGGATTAATTCACCGGAAGCTAATATTCTTCATTAACGAAACTAATATTTTATTTGGGCCCGACTAATAAAATATATTATTGCGTCATTAGTTTAAACAGATAGTATATTATGTTGGTTGTTTTTTTTTATAAAAGTAAATAAAGTAGATAGCGTTGTTATCAGTCTCAGTTGATATGAATTGACTTGGAATATTTTCGTTAAATGTAGGAGACTTCAGTCAGAACAGTTATCACCATGATGTGCTGTAAATTATTACTATCTATTACTAAAACTTGACACCGTCGCAGAATATATTTGGACTACAAAAGGACGCTAAGTGTTTGGACGTTTCCCATTGCGTTGAATGCATAATAAAGACATCAGTCATGGCGTTCCGCTATTCAATAGATCTATGATGTAGAATAGCAATCAACAAAAATAAATGTTGAGTTCTTGTATTAAATCTTAACTATCTGTCTGACTTTCTTAATGAGAATGGCAGACTGATTGTAAAGATCAAAAGAAGGATTTTCTTATAATTTAATGTTGTGTAAACTGTGCTTACAAATAATATACAAATTCGTAAAGCTACGATTGATTTAAAGTTTCACTGAGCCGTTCTGTGACTGCATTACTTATTCTGCAAACAAATGCAAAATAATGACATTGCAGCTTGAATGCAGTTAAGGTTATGTAATCACCCACGTCTGGCAAAAGTCTGCGTCTAATGTCGCAAGGATGAAGTAACACATGACATCATGTCAACAGTCTCTCATAGTACCTGAACTACCTATTTATACGTAGATGCTAACTGCGATCATTCTTGTCTTGTACTCCACTCACAGAGTACTTTTGACTCCACTAGAGTATTTCGTCGCCGCATCAAAAAGTATGGTCGCATCAACAATGTTTGTAAGTACATAGGTATTAACATCTAGATATTAAAGAAATGACGCATTGCTTTATCTCTTATCAAGGACGTCTGGGTTTTTATTCAGTAGATACCTATAAACAACAATAACAGGATATTTTTGCATACTAAGGTGGGTGGACCGTGGAAGGCCATGCTCCTTTGATGGCCAACTATAAAAAAGTCATAGTTATTGTCTTGAGTTGACAAATTCCTTCCACTTGACGTTCAAAAGTGCCTTTTATGTGCCTATTTGAAATAAATGCTTTGACTTTGACTCACACTACATAAACTACATGAAACTCAAGGACACAGACGGCGGCGGCGCGCGGCGAGTCGCTCGCGTTGCTAGTTTGTTAGTAGTGTGGTGAACTGCGGTGCCTCGCTTCATAGACTTCGGTCGTCGACGTTTAATTTTGTAATTCGCACGCACAGCAAAAGCTTACGTAAATAACCTTTTCGTACCACTTGCTCAAACAAGTGACATTCTATGCCACAAAAAGCGAACATAACAATAGTCATTTTTAATCTGTTAAAAACAGGGAAAGAAAATTGTACTGAATTTCATTCATCCTCTAGGGGGAGAATGTGATTTAAATTTGGAATACTTACCGAAGTTTATACTGAACTACATGTGTGTTTACACCATTAAGTTTGTATATAAAGCATTATACATCTTTTTGATAAAGGAATACGCATTTATTATGCAGTTAATATTATGATTATTAAATAAAATTACGAAAACCGACGAGGCCGTATGAGCTTGATGCCTTTGCTCTTCCGACAAAAAAATATTAGTCTCGGAATTTGCCGCGTTTTTGTTTTCTTCAAATACATAAACGTTAAGTATATTTTAATTTATTTTTATAAATAAGTTAATGTTCTAAAAATACGTTTAATTGTCATTATTTTTAATAAATGCTTATCTCATATTATTATTGTGTTAATTTTTTCGCAAATGGTACGAAAAGTAGAGTATTTTCCTCGGTGATAAAGCTGTCTTAGTCTTGGGTGAACTTAAATCCCTCGCTACACTCAGGACTCGTCTTAAATCCCTCGCTTCGCTCGTGATTTGAGTTTTTAACACCCTCGCTGCGCTCGGGAGTAAACCTCGAGTCCTTCATTACGCTCGCGATTTAATTCGTCACCCGCGACAGAAGACACTGCTTTATCCCCTTGTTTAATAATCTACTAATTATTATTTTATTTTGTTTTAATGTAAATTGTCATATAAGAATAAGGTTATTGTACTTAGAAAAAAAAAATATTGCTTCGATTTCGGTTAAAATATTGGTAGTGTTCCTATGAAAGCCGGCGGTTCCATAAAAGACCAATCAAAAATTTTACGGATGGCCTTACTAGGGTACATGGGCCTTACTAGGAACATTTACAAATCATGAAAATATGAACACTTGGTTTTTAGTTATAAACGTACCGGGAAAGTTGAAACAATGTTTTATGTTATAATATTATTATTATTTCTAACTCAGACTGAATAGAGATTTCTTCTTCTATATTAAGAAGGTTGTCATTGATGATAATTGATAGTTTAGCTTTCATAAGAACATTTTGGCCTTACGAACAACGGACCCTTAGGAAGGCCGTTATTGTTTTTTTTTTTAAATAATTTAATTCTAAAGCGCATTGGCAACTTATTTGCTATCGATATAATACTCATGACTATATTTTTTAAATTATTTCCATTAATATATTTAGTTAAACCATGGTGTTCAAGGAATGTTCGTTGAGTTTTTTAAAGAAGATTGTAATATGTTAAGCGTTTAATGTTTCGTTTAAATGGAAGAGCTTTTTATGTAGTTTTAGTAAAAGCGGATATTTTGATTATTACAACTCTAGTTTTAAGATGAACGGCCGATTTACAATTTTGGCCTTGTATGGAGCCCTGTTCCTTGCAAGGCCGTTTGGGAGAGCTTATTAAAAGTTAAGTTTAATAAATAGTGATTACATCTGGAATAAAAAAAAAGTGTTAATTAATCATTTGTTTCTTTCATTTATCCCGTAAATGAACTGTTAAAAACTGCTAAATCGTTACAGTGGCCTTCCATGGTCCACCCACCTTATTTGACATTTGATAATTTTTATACATATACAAAATGACATGAATACTTACTTTGTGAAGTACAATATTATTGTTTTAATTATGGTGAATGTGAGGACTATGTGGGGTCATTGTTTCAGTTTTAATCATGTAGCTTATGCGGCCTACCCAAATGTCCTTTCTTTGGTGTTGTACGTCGAATCGTTGAGCTCCTTAATTAAGCTCTGAGTTGAGCTGCACGATTAGTGACACATGCGTGCACTGACTGGACAGGTCCACTCAATCTGTGTGGTTTTTCCTCAAAAGGCCATTACAGACACCAATCTACATGGTCTTCACATGATCTGACCAAGTTATGTCTGGACTTTAAAAGAGACTGTGACCTCTGAGTTTGTTTCGGCCTTTCTTCTCAGAGTAGTCCGATAGGAGTCGTCGACCTCATCTAGCTTTTAAAATATGATTGACGTGTAAAAGTGTTTGTACAAACATACTTACAGAAATAAAATCATTTATGAAAATCAGAATTACCAGTTATCTCAGAAGAATTATAATGGCTGACGACTACTCTTTAGTTCGAAGACTTTTGCACTAGGTAACTTTTCGTTTTGTAGGTAAAGGAAGTCTTCTATAGTTTTAACTTCATTCGTTATTTTACGCAGGTTTACACGAATGTAGGGCTATGCGAAGTAATATGGATCTTGCACTTTGCACTATTACCAGAATCGTATGTTTTTGATAGTCACTGACGAAGGAACGGATGGACGGTGGCTGGGACAGACTGGATGCGGAAGGCGGAGGACAGGGTGTTGTGACGCAGCCTGGGAGAGGCCTATGTCCAGCTGTGGACTGCGATGGGCTGAGTTGATGGAATGACGATGGTGTGTTGTTATTGTTACAGATCCGTACGGCGCGCTGACGGGGTGCGCGCGCGCCGCTGGCGGACAGGTGCAGCTGTGGCAGTTCCTACTGGAGGAGCTGGCGGCAGGCGCGCCCGGCATCTGCTGGGAGGTACGTAGAGAGAAAGACATTGAAGGAATGTCTCTGGTGGAAATATTCCACTGTCGATGTCGCGGTGACTTTGTCGGGCGGTGTATAATTTTTACTTACGTCGTTTTTGTTTCTTAGAATGTTGAACTCGATAACAGTTTGGGATACTTAACCAATTTCTGTTCAATTATTATCAAATTCATTAACAAAACAAGTTGTGACTAATAATTACAGTCATGTCATAGGCTCATTTTAAAGATATCCGACGGCATTTTTTCGGTATGTTGTGAAGTTTTTGATGTTACGTTATATTCATGTTGCATCAGTCACTGACTGAGCTAGTGTTGTCCCCAGGGCCCGCCGAGTGAGGGCGAGTTCCGTCTGTCGGACCCGGACGAGGTGGCGCGGCGCTGGGGCCGGCGCAAGCAGAAGCCCAACATGAACTACGACAAGCTGTCGCGCGCGCTGCGCTACTACTACGACAAGAATATCATGAGCAAGGTGCGTTGTATTCAAGTTATACGACGCGGTTAAAGGTTATGTAACCTCTGCTGCAGGGAACACTGCCTACATCCCCGAGCGTCGCAAACGGTTTGGGAACAGCGAGAAGTTTTTGGATGTCAGTATAAGTTCAATAGAACAATGCAATACTTATCAGAAGTTGCGATATTTTTACAAAAACTTTTTGTTATGTTATGTCCGTCAACTGTCAAGAACACTTAGGTACAACTGAGGTACATTCACCTTTATCTGTTTTTTTATCGAAACCGATAAGTATATCCTGTTCCCTTATGTGTTGTACACCGCAGTTTGCATCATTATCGAAATAGTTTCTCACGGCGGCGGTACTCCCATGTACGAGAGCCCGTGACCAAAGATTTTGCCTCATCGTTTTACGACCAAAACCGTGTAAAATCGATAGATTTGGTTATTCTGAATCCAAAAATACTAATTTCTGAAATTTTCCGCGTCACGTCTGACCTGACCTTATATTTAAATAGATGAAAAGAATACCGAACAGTTTCATAGCAATTTGTCTGATTTTCAGAATGTAGTTGAACGATAGATTTTAGATATCGAAGAAACAATTTTCAGACACCAGTAGCGGATACCATTTGAGAAAATTATAAGCGAGGCAAAAAAAAAACCCTTAGCAAACCGTCTGAAAATCTTATTTCAAGTGAACATTTGACAGTTGATGCGAATAAACCATTATTCAGAAAGAAGTATGAGCATCCTAGATGTGTTGAAACCATTTTGAACGTATTGAAAAATGTCTGAATACAGGTTTTTTGGTAACCCATACAAAATATTATCAATAACAAAATACCAGGTTGCTATGAGACAGGTCGGACATTTTTGAAAATGCGCTCAGGTCAAGCCACAATGTGACACGCAAAATGTCTGAAAACAAACATTTTCGTAATAAAATATGACGAAACGTATATATAATAATAATATGTACATTTTTAATATCAGACATATTGTGATAAAACAGTTTGCCAATTTTTTACAACACACTGCCCACCGAGTCGGGCTCAGAAACGTCTAAACTATCGAATTTATACGGTTTTGGTCGTAAAACGATGCGACATGGTTTTGATCGTTGGCTCTCGTACTATCAACTATTATTTCTATTTGCTTAACTTTACTGACTTTCAATAATTATCTACATAGATACCGCGGTCTAAGTTTTCCTGTTGTGATCTGTTACGATGTACTCCGTCGATATAGCCCAGTACTTGATTACATCGTATTAATATTACTTACTGCTTAATAGTGCCGGTATAAACTGCAGAGCCGAGTTAATCGAGTTTTAAAAAGTTTTGTTAACTGAGCAAAGTATGATCAGCCCTCAATGTTCCCACTGCCGGGACACAGGCCTCCTGTCTGTGAGGGGGAGTGGTCCACAGTGTTAACTTGCTACATACAAACTGATATGTGAGACACTTCGGGCGCATTCTATATTTTCCCTTGCTCATGACATGTTTCCCCGGTGATTTGTTGGCTGACTGAGCGACGTCCTGCCCTCCAGGTGCACGGCAAGCGCTACGCGTACCGCTTCAGCTGGGCGGGGCTGGCGGCGGCGTGCCAGGCGCAGGCGGGCGACGCGCCGCCCTACTGGCACTACCTGCCCGCGCATGCGCACCCGCCCGCACACTCGCACACACAGCCCGCACCCTCCACCACGCAGTAGTGCCACGTAGCCGCGTAGCCGCGTAGCTCGACTACGTGCTACGAGTTAGAAGAAAGTGCTACGGCGTAGCGCGTAGCATACTTGTGCTACGTCACTTCCTTCACCGACGCCCTTGGGTGTATTGTTGAATCTGATAGTTCAAGCACAAATTAACAAGTACAATATCCAGCCAATCAGTGCAGTATCGGTGTGCCCTCATCAGTTCATAACGCAGTATGTGTTGGTCTACAGACGTCTGGGAAATTAGATTTTCGTATGGACTTTTATTACTTAGTAGTAAGAAAATCCAACCTAAAGCAACCATTCGTGGAGACGAGGCGTGATGTTTGATGTGTTGTCAGTGAGAACATCTCGCACACTTACAAGTTACAATCGGTGTTGGTTTGCAACGCTGTGGACAGAAGAACTACTCGTAAGATTTGCATTTGATAATGTTCAGTGGTTGAGTTCAAAATCTTATCTGAGACATTATGTACACTGACACTGGGAATTAATTAAAGCGTATAATATATTGCCCTACCTAAGTGAATGTGAATATGTTTTTCATCGATCGGTGCCAACAACATGTTTAGTATGTTTAGTAATACATTGCCCCATACCTGCAAGGAATAACACATTCTGCAGGCCAAACAAATATGTTTGTTCCGTGCGGGAATCGAACCCGTACGTGCTGCACGTCAATTATTCATGCCATCTGCTCCAGTAACAAAAATTTTAAGGTACTTGTACTTAGACGATACTTGCACGACATTCGTGTCAAACTCAAAGGAGACATGTCTTGTCAATCGGCGTCGGTGATCATTTATACAAATATTACTCGGGACACCCAGATATTGGCGATTCATTGTATCATATTTATTTAGTTGGTTGTTTAGCTGTAGTTCAACAACATTGTATAGAAATGTGGTTGACATACAAATCATATAAAAGTGGGTATATTGATAGATAACCGCTTGAGCTTAGTGCTATGAATAATTATAATAAAACGTCATGTATAACGCGGCGCGCCGGCCGACTCCGCGGTCTACTTACTGTGAGCTGCACAATCCACTGCTTCTCATCAATTGCACGATGCAGGTTTCTTGCCTGTGGCATACAATATAGGTGAAGCAATAAATGAGGTGCATCGTCTAAGCCCTGTTAAAAGGATGCAACTTTTATTGTTGCTACAAGTTATGGTACGTGCCACAGACGATTACATCACACATCACACTTTATGATCCTAGTTTATACAGAATTAAAACGAAACTGTATTACCTATTGTCCTAGTTGTTGAAGAAATAAACAACATACTTACTTAATATACAAGGAGGCAGGGATAACGACGCGCAAACTGAAACCATGAATTCAGCACACGATCCTTGACGCCCTAGCGTTGAATTTTTTCGTCAGTTACCAAAAAAAAAAAAAATTATTAACTGCATTTGCATATAAATGTGCAATACCTATGTGGTCGAAATGTATGGTACGGCTAATTTATTTTTAATAACCGACGAAAAAATTCAACGCAGGGTTCAGAATCATGCGCCTACCAGGCCCGAGTCGCCGGCGCGTTGTGTTCCACGCGCGCCTCAAAGAGATGTCAGCATCAATGACGGGGTCCGCTAGGGCCGTTGCCTGCCAGGGTTGCGGGAAAGTCCGAGAGGGATACCGTGGCCCCTAGCACAGACAACTGAAAGAACACGGGTGGATTTTAGTCAGTAAGAGTCTGACACGCCCTCGTAGTTATTTGATGATTTCCCATCCCACCCTCAAAAAAAATGGGTTCGGAATCATGTACTGAATCCATGGCATCAGGTTGCGATGTCCCTGTATATTAAGGTATTCTGTGTAGCGCCGGCGAACTGGCGTTCATTGACACAGAACCGCTGATGTTCGTATTTATTGAATCAGACGCGCCTTACTTATGAGCATTATTGTTATACATTAAACATTATTGTTATTATATTAAACATTAGTTTTAAGTTCTTTCTATTTTGTGGTTCTTTGAGCACTGCTACCGTGGCATTTCCTATTAAATCTGGTTCCATATCAAGTTGTACATATCTCTTTATATTCTCTTCTATGATGTTGGTGCTAGTACTTAAGGTAGTGAGTCTCTGCGAGGCCTTGGCGGTGTTAATGTTACCTTTCTAGTTATATTACGTAACTCTCTAACAAGTTGTGTGTAACAACGATGTTTGAGCCAAAGTTTTTCTGTAACATAAAGTTAAGTTTATATTTCATTTTCACATTTTCAATTGTTTATTTATGTTTCAGCGGCTATGTCTTTATACCTTATTGTTATTTTATGCAAGTACGAACTTATTAAATATTAACTTTGTTTATTAGACAGATACTTATGTTTATTTGTAATGTCATGGAAACAGGTTTATCATTATTCCTCATCAGAAGCAAAGCTGTCTTTGTAGTGAGATGCTGATTGACGTGAAGTAACTATCGAGTCTCTATTGGTATGTAATTATCAATCCGCGTAGCCTTTTCTCAACCATATTGGGGTCGGCTTCCAGTCTAACCGGATGCAGCTTCAGCATACCAGTACTTTACATGGAGCGACTGCCTATCTGACCTCCACAATCCAGTTCCAGGGTAACATGAAGACATCATATATTCATCAACATGATGAACATCCCTTTGAAGACTGATTGTCAGACTTTTGGGCTTCTAACTACCCGTAACGACTGTCAAAGATTTAAGAACACAGCCGGGCCCAACGGCTTAACGTGCTTTCCGAGGCACAGAGTTTCCTCGATATGTATTGGACGGTCACCCATCCGCGAGCCGACCGCGGTAAGCGTAGCTTAGCCTTCAACCGACCCGTGTGACAGTTATTATGTTTCCACGAGTCGATCATTGTATGTATATAATATAACTTTATTTGTGGTGAGTTGATATATGATAAGCCCACAGTGGCTCATGGCTGACCTTCGGAAAATAAGGATCTTCCGCCACTTGTGTTCCGTGAGGATACAATGACGTCATACTTTGTTGTTTTTAGTGACAGATTCTTCTATTTGTAATTTTTATTCTGAATCTCTTTAAATCACTCTTCTTACACAGGTAACGCTCTGTCGACTGAGAAAACACGGAAATAATTATGAACGATGTTATGCTTTGTTGAACATTCCTAATAACTTAATTAAGAAGAACCGACTAAGTTTTGAACCTGAAACTGTAATTCGAGTATAGTTTGCTTTAGTTTCTACCTATTTTTATTATCACAACTATAAGGTAACGTGTCATTAAGATACTAATTATTAAACTTAATATTTTAGTGCATATGTGTGGATGGATAACTAATATTCCTCTTATGTTAATTTATATATTATTAAGTATTTGTAGTTATGGTCGAAAGTCAGTGTATCGTCTGATTGACATTCATTCTGAGCGGATATCAATATATTTTCCAAAGGGTATTTTTTTGCCTGAAATGTGGTCTGATCCTTGTGAACTATGTGGTGAATTTGTATAGCTATACATTATATTGCAACACGAAGTCACTACACATTACACACTGCAACTACAACATACTCACCAAATATGCATTTTTTTATCAATTCGTACCGATAAAACACATTTCATCAATATCATCATTATTTACTTGGATTAGGAGATTTTATTTGGATTAGGTACCTATAGATTTTCTCGCATGGCTGGCCTATATATATGCCTGATAATTAGTAAATCGAAGTACACATAAGAAGAAAGTGAAGCCACTGCACTGGCTCCGACCACGTTGTGTTTCTATGTTGTTATGTGTCGTTCCATGTTTTGTTGTTATTCGTTAATAAATCAATCATAACAATGTAAACTAGCACAATTATTCTGTTCATTATACGAAACGTATGTTAATTGTGTACATCATGAACTTTATAGGTATAACCTTCTTTAAAACTGTTATCAAACTGTTCTGCTATATTATTAGGTATTATCTAACGAATAGTTTGTTTGTTTGATTTTTGAATGTGCTTTTCAACCAGAAATGTTTCTGAGCGTTCCTAATTTAATCGTCGGCAGTTCAAAGCATTCAAGTAGAGAGACTAACAGAATCTTTTCGCCTAAATAACATCGTTGGTGAAAATTTGTGAAGTTGACACAGAAGTTGTATTAACAAAACAGGATGGCGGCGTTAGTTCCGATATTGGCGTTAGACGCTGGACGCTGGATAGCGCTGTTCCTATGTAGATAAATGTCACACTGTTTAAGTAAACGCCAAACAGTTTGGTGTAAAATCTGTTGCATGCACCATGCAAGTCTAGCACACAATGCCAAATATGTGACAGTACGTTTGTCTTATTTAAAGTCATTTTGTCTTATTTATAGTCTTAATTTGTCTTATTTGGCAACTATCATAGTAACAAAATTGTCAGCTGTTGTGCGAGCTCGATGAATAATTCGACATTGTAAAACTACATCATCACAGCTCAGTTCCTTGTCAATTGTGAATACGATATACAAATAAATCCTCTAAATAATTGATTGCATTAGTTTTTATTTTGATCCCCGTAGCGCCTGGTTCCTAGTCAGATCATCGTGTGAAAGGAAGTGTGTTATCTGTGATAATTATGCAGTATACCTACATGAGGTCCACGTATCTGTCTGTTTGTTGAACATTCATAAAGTAACACGATTACATACAGTTAATCTGTTAATGAAACGCTGTATGCACCTACCTACTTATTCAGAACTTAATTGTGTGTTGAAGAAAGCCCAGATGAAAACAAAAGGAAGATTTGCACAGTGCGAATAATAAGTACATGAGCAGAAAATAATGAAAGCTGCTTCCAGTTGCCATATAATATGATTAGAAAAATCAAACAGCCACTAAATATTGCCTGACCAAAACTGCTGGCCAAGTATATCTAATCGTTGAAATAAAGGAACGTGTACTAATATTTATAATAATAATTCTATACTAAAATACAATGTATGTAGTCCTTGCTAGGGCGGATACCGTTGCTGATAGTCTGCCCACGCGCAGCGCCACCCGCAGGGGAGCACAACCGTTGGATATGTTTATAGCAATAACATAATATTTATTCATAAGTAAATAAAAACTTAACGGGGTTCAGAAAGAAACTAGCAACACGTAGCATAGGACGCTAAGGTGCTAGATTTTTACAAATTCTCTAGACCCCACCCTAGGACTCCCTGTCTCGTGGGATCCAGTCTGTTCCCAACTAAGGCAAACATGTTCTAATTGAGGTGAAGTAACATAATACAACATCGCACCTGTCTCTTGTATGTTGTGTCTCTTGTATAATGTGTCTCTTGTATGTTGTGTCTCTTGTATAATGTGTCTCTTGTATGTTGTGACTCTGGTATTTTGTCTCTTGTATAATGTGTCTCTTGTATGTTGTGTCTCTTGTATGTTGTGTCTCTTGTATGTAGTGTCTCTGGTATATTGTGTCTCTTGTATGTTGTGTCTCTTGTATGTTGTCTCTTGTATGTTGTGTCTCTTGTATGTTGTGTCTCTTGTATGTAGTGTCTCTGGTAAATTGTGTCTCTTGCATGTTGTGTCTCTTGTATGTTGTGTTCTTGTATGTTGTGTCTCTTGTATGTTGTGTCTCTTGTATGTTGTGTCTCTTGTATGTAGTGTGTCTGGTACCTATATTGTGTCTTTTGTATGTTGTGTGTCTTGCAGCAAGTAATCGATGTATCTACATAATATGACGCCTGTGACCCCAAAGAGTTAGGCAGAGCTGTACCTATAGTGCACCCACATTTTGCCAGTTATGTTTTTGTATGACCATTACTCACTATTATTACCATTATCGGCTTTAGCACCCTTGAAAACTATGAAGCCGGCACCCATAAAGCAAAATTGGTAAATTTTCGCAGATTCTTGGATTTTCCGTTTGACCTTACTATGGGCTCTAGCACCTTCGTAAGCCATTAAAACTATCTCTCTCTCTCTCTCACTCTGTCTCTTTCTACTTTAAATAATAAAAAGGTTCATGGAGGGGCATAACTCTTACGTAACGTAACGTAAACGTGACGATTTCTAAAATTTTCTAAGTTACTCCTACCGCACGATGCCTTAAAGACTTCGTTCCAAAAATATTTATAATTAAAAAGTTAACTAAGTACCTACTAAAATGATTGCATTGTAGAAAGACGGTTTGATGACAAGAGGTTTAGGTCCTTTGTATGTGTGTGTGTGAAGTGTGTATATAGGTAGGTATGTGGTGTAAATGGGCGTATTAGAGCACTCATGCTTAAGTTTAGCTTTTTATTTGGCTATATGTCTATTATGTTATATGAAAGCTATATTGTACCACTTACCAGTACCTACCACAGACAATGCTCAGAACATACTACCGAACCTGGATACCAAACATTGCAAATTCTTAACAGAAAAACGAATAGCTTTTTATAGGCACGAGGAACAGGGTGTAAAGTTCACTCATACCTCCATAGAAAAGGGAGGATCTTCCGACCAGACGGGTGTCGTGTCTGGTGGGCAACTGCCCGATGATCGATGTTGGGAAGTTGTATATATGCTAGTCGCGCGGTAAACTCTGCTTGCGCGATGCAGGATTTGCGTGGCGTCAGTATGACGCGCAGCTTGCATGTGGCGATTTAGATACCGCTACAGCTTCATATCAATTGGGCTAACAGAATTTTGACACACTTTTGGCTGTGGTATTTACTTATAATAGTATCTGTATTATTAATATTTTATAACGTGCATCAGAATAGCAATGAGAGATCTGGAGACCACTAAAATTCCTGATAAACGAAATCCGCAAATATTATTGCCATAAATCAGTTAGATTTACAATATCTCATAGCTTGTGGCTGAAGGTTGTCGCTCCCTGCCCGGCAGTCGCTGCACAGCGCAGGCGACGCCGACACTAGTCATAACAAGATGGCGTCGCGGTCGGTTGCCCTGCTCACCACGCTCCTGGTCTGTTTATACGGTAATATTTTACTATTATTACTCTTCTTCCATCACCACTGACATCGAGCTTAAGTGCCAAATTTCCTCACACAGCTGGCTGTAGTAATACTGCGAACGTCTCCGCTGCTTCTCAAAAAAACACAAAGTTTTTTACGGCAGTTGCAGGAATCTTACAACAGTTGTTATTTTAGCACCTACCAACTTACCATGTTTAATCGCTCCTCTTCTTCTACAAGACTTAGCCAGTCTGTTTTTTTTACCAACAATTTTGGCAACACCGTCGCGGCAACATATTCCTGGGTATTGAACCACTGTTTGTGTGCAGGAGTCCCCGTGGCTCGGAGCGCGTGCAGCAACGCGACGCAGCTGTCCGTGCAGGTGGACACACTGCTGGCGGAGTATGAGCGCGAGACGCCGCCCTCAGGGCGCGTGGGCGTCACGCTGGCGCTCGACGTGCGCCACGCCACCGTGGACGAGGCGCTCGCCGTCATGCGCCTGCTCGCTGACCTCAAGATGGTGAGTCAGAAAGCTAAGCTCACATTCCAGCCGCAACGGACCGCAGCGTAACGCATTTTCATACAAAAAAGTGCGTTGCAACCCGCCTGTAGTGTGTGTTGGTTCATAGAAAATGTACGAAAGTGATGAAAGCTGATTTTTGCAATGCTTTGAGTGCGGCGTGGCCCGGCCCTGTCTGTGTATGCTAGCCGTAACACTATAATAACCAGTAGAAGGCTGTGATTGCTCCCTACCCTGTTACTGAACCCAACATACTCTCCTAAAGGGTGCTACAGCAGCAAATGATCCACTAACAGCCTGATCAGATCCGGTATAACAAAGTTGTCGACAGTAGTAGTGAGAGTTTCAATAATCCAAGTGAAAATGGTTTTTACTTTTGTGTAAAACCGCGAAAACTTTTTTTTTATATCTTTATTGTGGATCATAGGTAGGTGCATAATATAGGTCTTAAATAATAAAATTTAGATCAGCTATGCACCGCTCTTAGGGCATACAATAGTTACATAGAAATTAAATGAAATTATTATTACAAATTATTAAGATGTCACATAAAAATAAACGGAACGACTTTGAATAGGTACACATCAGGGGGCCACTGAACGCATCATGGCTGAGGGGGACTGTAATGGAGCAGTGATTTGTCTGATATGTAGTATTTTATAGAGTAGTAGTAGTTTTTAATTTCCGTAATTTTATTATTCTATTAGGCGGCTAGACTTGTTTGAAAACTTTCCGAATATCTGCAATCAACCCTAATTGAGCTGATGTGTTGTTGTCGCTTGAATAAACAAATGTTTTGTACATACATTCTATATTCATTAATATCTTTATATAACTTGCGAAAAAGGTTTGCATTTGAACACATTTCAAGAAAATTGCTTCCGTCAAAAAGTGAAGTTAAACTATCAAAACTCGGAAAGAATTTCGTTTCCGTGTTTGGTAAACCACGTCATCACGTGAAAAACATCTTATCCGACCTTTCTAGTGGTTCGTGCGCTAACTACACGCAAATGAATAACCACTTCATCATTTGTTCTCTGGTCTGTTCTCTAGAAGACCACAATATTTTAGTCGGCAGCATTGGCAAGTAGCTAGACAAGTGTTTGGACATAAACAAGGGCTTCTGAAGCTATGTCCACCGGTTTAACAGACATGAGTCCTGATTTGTTGGGTAAAGTCGCTGGCACGTTGGTATAGTCCTGACGGTTGACTGGCGCCAACAGGATCTTTCGTTTAAGTCGCTGGCACGTTGGTATAGTCCTGACGGTTGACTGGCGCCAACAGGATCTTTCGTTTAAGTCGCTGGCACGTTGGTATAGTCCTGACGGTTGACTGGCGCCAACAGGATCTTTCGTTTAAGTCGCTGGCACGTTGGTATAGTCCTGACGGTTGACTGGCGCCAACAGGATCTTTCGTTTAAGTCGCTGGCACGTTGGTATAGTCCTGACGGTTGACTGGCGCCAACAGGATCTTTCGTTTAAGTCGCTGGCACGTTGGTATAGTCCTGACGGTTGACTGGCACCAACAGGATCTTTCGTTTAAGTCGCTGGCACGTTGGTATAGTCCTGACGGTTGACTGGCGCCAACAGGATCTTTCGTTTAAGAATGTGGGAACGCCTAATCCATTGGAAGATATGAAAGAACTCGCCGTTTTCATCAAGAAAACTTTAAGCACGAAAGTTTGTTTGACATCAAGATAAAACTATAATAAATAACGTCCAATTCATATTTTCAACATAATTGAAAATGCCGAAATAGCCTGAATGTCTAAAACAGTTACCAAACCACCAATAACATGAAACTCAGTGACACAGAAATCTGTTAGATGAATTTTCTTCAAGAGAATTTTTTTTCCAGTTTGAGAGGTGAGCCCTCGCTACGCTCACTCGAGCAGTAAAATGGCCCTTCAAGCTTATAACAGAGGCTTTGTCTGTTTAAAGATCAGAAGTAAGAAATAGGTTCACATGAACTAGGATGAAAACCGTAAAAACCAAATCTCAATATTTTCACCTACAAGGTGGTTTGGAGATTTCTGTTTTGAAGCACTTAAATCTAAAGAAAATGTATCATAGTATACATATAAACGTACATACATATAAACGTAGTATTTTTATTAAAATAAACATGGCGCGAGTTTATAGTAAAAAAAATTACACCTATTCGCAGCACAGAATTTCCTTGGTTTTCAAAATTTCATATCTAGTGCTTTTTTGTAAGATAAGCGTATGTAAGAAGCTCTTTTGTAAGATTTGAAGCTATGGGTTAACAATTGGTAGAACAGGAAAAACAACATTCGAAAAAAAATACACTCCCGCCTAATCTGCGTCTTCCTCATTTATTTTATTTTTAAAGCACAATAAATAAAACCATGTAAATGAGATTATGTAGATGTTCGCCTACCTACGCGTTTTTATCACTCCGCGTTGAACGGATAAGCCGATTTCGTTCAGCAAATAAAGCATTGTGATGACTGAGATACCTACCCGAAATGAAACGGTTGGTCGTTCGTGTTCCAGACGTGGCAGGAGCCGCGCGTCCAGTGGAACGCGTCGGAGTGGGGCTGCTCGAGCGCGCTGACGGCGGCGGAGCGGCTGTGGCTGCCCGACGTGCTGCTGCTGAACGCGGCCGCCAGCAGCGCCGGCGACGTGGTGCTGCGCGCGCGGCTGGGGGCGGCCGGCCGCGTGTCCTGGGTCACGCGCCTCGACGTCACCGTGCCGCTCGACCTGGCGCTGCAGGACTGGCCTACCGATACTCAAGTCTGCAACTTCACGTTTGGTTCCAGAGTTTACAACGATGACGAGCTGGTCATAGAGATCAGTGAATTAAAAGTAAGCTGTGACTCGTGGCTGTATATTTAAGGTTTGTGCAATTCTAAGCACGGACGTGAGTTCTCCTGCGTCCCGCTTCCTCGCCGGTCATCGCTGTGTTGGCGCTGAAAAAGAGATGTCACCGAGCGCCTACTTCAGTATACTAGCATGTCTCGTAAGTTTTGGTGCAGCAAGTGCGGCTGTTATAAATGTGCAAGGAAGTTGTCCGAACTTTCCGCTAGCGAATAGATTGAGTAACGTTGGTACGTTGGGTATGTACATCTGATCTGACTACGATGAAAACAAAATCCCGTGCGCACGATGACCACATCTATTTACCGCCCCTTTTTGCGTGGATAAAAAAAAAATAACGTTTTTAATGTTTTGATACCTTACGTTTTGTCTGGATTTTGTTTCAACTAATACATAGCCGACACACAAAATGATCTTAAAAATCTGTCAACATGACGGGTGTTGAGCGGTTAATCTGTAATGAATGGTTTCAGTCAAATCTTTTGACAATTAATATTACAAAAACCAATTATGTAATGTTTACAGCAAAAAACAAAAAAAATAATGATAATTTCGAACTTAAAATAGACGGCCAACTACTTGAACGAAAACCTAAAGAAAAATATCTCGGACTTATCTTAGATAGTAACCTAACTTGGAAGCCACACCTAGAAAAAATTAAACTTAAATTAAGTCCACTTACAGGGGCACTACGCAATATAACAAATTGTCTCCCTCGAAAAGTACGATATCTTATCTTATCTATAACTCTTTGGTTAAGCCTCATATAGACTACCTCATTGAAATATGGGGTACGGCAGCGAAGACTAATATAGATCCAATTCAACGAGTTCAGAATAGATTAATTAAAATTTTATTTAACTATAAATTTCGAACACCTACTGAAAAGATATCGAGGAAACAAAAATTATGAACATAAAACAAACGTACATATACTACACATGTATTCTAATACGTAAAATATTAAATAAGGAAATCTATTACAATATAAAATTTGTAACAAAACAACAAACACGAAAGATTAACTTAAGACGTGCTAGTTACTTAGTGACCCGCCCTCCTAGAACTAACTATGGAAGAAGAAATTTAGAGTTTGAGGGTGTTACAATTTATAATAAGTTACCATCAGTAATAAAAAAAGAACAAAGATATGCCCGGTTCAAAAGACTACTAAAATCTCATACAATTAATACATACAAATAAGTGAATAAATAAATTAAAAAATATAGACATAAGTAATAATAATATTTATAATAATAATATAAAAAAAAGTGCCATAACAACAAAAACTTGATAAACTCAAACTCAAAGCATTTATTTCAAATAAACCAATTACAGGCACTTTTGAATTGTCAAGGGGTCGGTCAGTCAGAAAGATAAAGCTAGTTGCCCATTCCAAAGCGTAGTAGGTACCTATGGAGAAGAACGGGCAAGAAACTCCATGGACACTCTTTTAAATCAAAATATTGTTACAATAGAGTGGTTACATCATTCATGTTGTAATTATACATGTGAGAACGATGTAGAAAGACGTGCACGTTAAAAGCGTCCGTAATAAAAAGATAAAAACAATTATGGAATTAAAATAAGCCGTGGCAGCTAAGAAATGACCAGTGCCTACTGACGGCGCCCGTTCACGAACATGACGTATGGATAGCACCATTCAGCTCAACCATTTTGAAGGGAACTCAATGATCCAATACACACGCCACCACCAGCGACACATTTGAGTGAGCATGACATACTCTCAGCCGCCAGGGCACATTCAAGTCAATGAAAGACGAACCCAGTAAGCTTTATAGTGGGTACATAGTGCTCACACATGTGCTATGCAATTATACAATACTATGAGATTGAATTTATACAATGCAAAGATAGGTTGTACAATCTTCATCAGCTCCAACACTATTTTCGAATGCTAATTAATTAGTTTACGCGCCCTTGTGGAGCAGGACCAGCCCTGAGCCAAGCATTTTTGTCAGCGATATAATCCCCCAACTTAATATGCTTGGCTGTATAGTGTGCGTTTTATACAGGATTTAAATTTCGTTTCATTCAGTTGGAGTATGTGGGGAGGTATTTTATTGTAACATTTTAAACAGTACCCCATGAAGGATGAGTCTACTTTAGCCAGTCTGAAACCTGGTTGAACTAATTGGTCCCTATTTCTAGTCCTATAATTGTGTCTTTCACCTCTTTTATTGAAAAGATTTAGATTTTTCCTTACGTACATGATGTTTTCATAAATATATTGACAAGATACCGTCATGATGTTAATGTCTTTAAACAGTTCCCTTAGAGAATCGCGCCTGCGGAGGCTGTATATTGCTCTGATAGCTCTTTTCTGCAGAATAAAAATAGACTCAATATCGGCAGCCCGTCCCCATAATAAAATACCGTAAGACATGATACTATGAAAATAGCTGAAATAGACTAGCCTCGCGGTATCTACATTAGTAAATTGACGGATTTTTCTTACAGCATATGCTGCTGAACTTAGCCGTCCTGCAAGAGATGTTAAATGAGGACCCCATTGCAGCCTTGAGTCTAGCGTTATTCCCAGGAAAACAGTTTCATCGACAAATTCTAGTTTCTCGTTATTCAATATTCGTTCGTTCTTCGTTATTCGTCACAATCACTACTTTTAACATTCGGTAAAGCAAATCTTATGCATTTAGTTTTTTTCCCATTTAATACTAAATTATTAGCAGTGAACCAATTATGTACCTGCAGTAGGGCATTAATATGTATATTAATCAATATAATTATATAGATATACATATGACATAATTATTATATAATACATAATTAAAATACACACAATATACGTAAATAGAAATATATATACGCATATAATATTACTTTAATATATTAAATTAATTATTAAAACCATACAATGTCAAGGATAAGGAAAACGTTAACTACTATCAAATACAATGTCAAGGATAAAAACTAAAATATATTATTAAAAGGAGTCCCTTTAGGCAAGGTTCCGAAGATACTGGCAGCGTTCCCCCTTTGAATAGCTAGACTAATTCTTTGTCCGAGGTAGCTGCCAGCTCTTCGGTCTCCTGTGATGTCGACTAACCTTTTTGCTATTTCCTTAAAAAGCTTTATAGCGCTAGGACCCCACGGACCAAGGGTCTCGACACCGAATGGGACAAAATCATATTCGGAGCCTAGACCCCTGTATTTGCATGTTTTAGCTTTTTTAGCCGGCCTCATGCGCACCCACGGCCAAAAGCCTAGCACGCGCTGAACCTGTACTACAGTTCAAAAGATTGTTGTGAGTCAATTTGCAGTTTATGTCGTCCCAGCTCCTCTGTGAATTTGGAGAAACTGGAAAATTTTGACCTGGGCATGCAATTAAGAAAGCGTTTCTAGCTTCTTCCAAGCCAGTAATCTCAAAGTTAGAAGGGGATGCCCTTAAAATTTTACTTATGAGATTGCTGAACTATGGACAGAAGATAGAAAGGCTGGTAAAGCGACACTGGAAATTTTGCGAATCCCTAAACCACCATAACGGATGGGTAGGGATGCTTGGGTCCAAGATTGCTCGTTCAGCTGCATATTATGAATCGATTCTAAGCTAATTTTGATCAAGTCGTCTACTTGTGTCAAAAGATCTGGGTGATTCCAAAAGGAGCAGCAACGGAGCACATACGTAAATTTTGGGACGAAAAGACAGAATTTTAAGATGCAAAGTGCATAATGTGGACTAAATTCAAGGAGACGGTCAGCAGAATTTTGAAATTTAGTAATTGAATTAATAATATATTCAGAAATAGATTCATCAAAAATTGGAGAACCTAAAAGGTAAAGAGAATTTTATTACTGTTAACTATTTTAATATTTGGAGCCAAAATATTAAATTTTTGTTTTACGTCATTTAAATTTAAGTTGTTGTTATTTATAAAAAGTTCGCATTTGCTAAAATTAAGCTCCAAACCAATGGTTTCTTGATTAAAAAAAGGTCCGAAAACACAGTATCCACATCACCTCCTAGGGTTCCGTCGTCCAAATACCAAACGTTGTATTTAGAATTTAAATTTTTGATTATCGGATTTATAGCCAAACTAAAAATTGCAGGCCCAAGGGGATCACCTTGTTGACAACCTACTTCCGAGGACAGTTTATTAGAACGATATAACAATTTTGTTGGGTCAGCGTAATTGAGAAGAAGATAATTGTATATTTCCGGTATATGTTGTTTTATTTCCGTCAGCAGGGTATCCCTATTTACCACGGAGCAGAAACAAAGAGGAGGTGTTGCAATCAAAGTAGTCCATCAGCCACCAATGTAGTCGTTACGTCACACGGTAGTTGCACTACTTGCGACCAGGCGGCGCTTTCGTCAGTAGAACTGTCGTTTTGAAGCGGATAGGTTGTCATGTATTTGTTTAGTCTTTTAAACGATTAAAAAGTATTCGCGACCCATACTCATTGCATTAACATGAAATGCTGTTTTATCTTGCAGAAGTCGGATTACTACAACATATCATAATATATTATACGTATAGTGTTGCGAATTGCGAAGTAGATTCGCTCAAACTCATATAATAGCTTAAGCTGTGTAATATAATGATGCGTGATTGATTTTGATAGTTTCCTAAGCATGAATCTATCCTTACAGCATGCAGTAGTATTCGAAACGGGATCCTGGGAGATCCAGAAGGTGACGGGCGCCATGTCGTCCTGGCGCCGCGGCTCGGAGCAGGTGAGCGCGGCGACGTGGGAGGTGGCGCTGCAGCGCCGCGCGCCTGCGCACGCGCACGTGGCCGGCGCCGTGCTGCTAGCTGCCGCGCTGCTGCTGGCGAGCGCGGCGGTGCTGCCGCCCGCGCAGCGGCCCGCGCTCGCGGCCGTAGCCTCCTTCATGGCCGCGCTTTGGTGAGCACTCAGCGTGACCATAGATCGATCCTGCGCACGCGCACGTGGCCGGCGCCGTGCTGCTAGCTGCCGCGCTGCTGCTGGCGAGCGCGGCGGTGCTGCCGCCCGCGCAGCGGCCCGCGCTCGCGGCCTGCGCCTCCTTCATGGCCGCGCTTTGGTGAGCACTCAGCGTGACCATAGATCGATCCTGCGCACGCGCACGTGGCCGGCGCCGTGCTGCTAGCTGCCGCGCTGCTGCTGGCGAGCGCGGCGGTGCTGCCGCCCGCGCAGCGGCCCGCGCTCGCGGCCGTAGCCTCCTTCATGGCCGCGCTTTGGTGAGCACTCAGCGTGACCATAGATCGATCCTGCGCACGCGCACGTGGCCGGCGCCGTGCTGCTAGCTGCCGCGCTGCTGCTGGCGAGCGCGGCGGTGCTGCCGCCCGCGCAGCGGCCCGCGCTCGCGGCCGTAGCCTCCTTCATGGCCGCGCTTTGGTGAGCACTCAGCGTGACCATAGATCGATCCTGCGCACGCGCACGTGGCCGGCGCCGTGCTGCTAGCTGCCGCGCTGCTGCTGGCGAGCGCGGCGGTGCTGCCGCCCGCGCAGCGGCCCGCGCTCGCGGCCTGCGCCTCCTTCATGGCCGCGCTTTGGTGAGCACTCAGCGTGACCATAGATCGATCCTGCGCACGCGCACGTGGCCGGCGCCGTGCTGCTAGCTGCCGCGCTGCTGCTGGCGAGCGCGGCGGTGCTGCCGCCCGCGCAGCGGCCCGCGCTCGCGGCCGTAGCCTCCTTCATGGCCGCGCTTTGGTGAGCACTCAGCGTGACCATAGATCGATCCTGCGCACGCGCACGTGGCCGGCGCCGTGCTGCTAGCTGCCGCGCTGCTGCTGGCGAGCGCGGCGGTGCTGCCGCCCGCGCAGCGGCCCGCGCTCGCGGCCGTAGCCTCCTTCATGGCCGCGCTTTGGTGAGCACTCAGCGTGACCATAGATCGATCCACTGCACCTATTAAACCTCTCCCATCTTGCGCTACCAGCTACAACACTTAGGTTCTCCGCCTTCCGCATCCAGTCAATTACAGCAGTTTTTTTTATATTATTTGATCGCTCGCCGATACGAGCTCCCGACCCTTGCTGGCCTACTCTGACGACTATCGCTCCTTCGTCGGTCAATTGCTACAGCAATCTATACATATATACATATAATAAATCTGTAGGCGAGGCGTTTCTGTACAATCAAATATTTAAAAAAAAAATAGCTGGTGTGTTAAAGTATAACCAACAGATGCCATTTCTATAATTTTTGTCATTTTTGTCTGTTTATCTGTGACAGATGTTTGTTAAAGTATCACGTAAAAAGTACAAAACCAACATGGTTTAATTTTATACTCAAATATTGTGTGTAACTCAAAGTTACATTTAGTTTTTGTTTCATCGAAATCAGTTCAATAAATCAAAAGATAAATGAATTTAAAGTGTTCAAGAAGAACTTTTCTTTGCTTAGTTCATACACGTAACGACATCTATTGACGCCAAATGGTACTAACGAACATATGTGATAAGTTAACCGAGGCATTTCTGTACATTGAAAATATTCCAAAGAAATAATTGGGGTGTCAAAGATGCCATTTTTACCATTTTTAGAATTTTTGTCTGTTTGTCTGTGAGACGGGTTTGTTACAGTATCACGAAAAAAGTACCTACGAAACCATTAGGGTTAACTTTTATACTCAAATATTGTGTATAACTCGGAGTATCATTTAGTTTTTGTTCCATCACAATCGCTCGACTCTATAAAATATATTAATCAATTTAGTGTTCAACAAGAATTTTTAATTATGCAATGTAGTAACACGTAACGACATCTATTGATCCGAAATTATACTAACGTAAACTCATGTAGGTTTGTGAGATCTTTTGTTATTTTGGTGAGGTTAATTTCGCATACTTCACGCGTAACATTGTGAATAGAATATAACTCCCAATGATCTAATTAAAAATTTGGCTAATTAAAGTTTTCCAAATGCGTTGTTTATTAGTTCAGTGGTGGTGGCGCTACCTATCTTACAAATCATGATACAGCTTAGTTATTTCACTTATAACGATACATGTTCATTTATTTTTTAAATTCTTTAATTTAATACTTTTGGAAGGCTATAAATGATAAATGATAAATGACTTTATTTCTGTAAGTAGGTTTTTACAAACACTTTTACACGTCAATCATATTTCTTTTTTTAAACTAGATGAGGTCGGCGTTTCCTATCTGACTACTATATATACTATACTATATATATATATACTATACTATATATATATACTATACTATATATAGCTTACAGTGTTTGATCGAACGTTTTCCCATGGGTAATAATTTAAATGTATCACTTTGTGATCGTTAGATGGCGTTGTCCATTTAACGTCATTTTCTGAATCGCGGTGTTAAGACTTTCCGCAGA
This sequence comes from Brachylomia viminalis, assembly GCA_937001585.2. NCBI lineage: Eukaryota > Metazoa > Arthropoda > Insecta > Lepidoptera > Noctuidae > Brachylomia > Brachylomia viminalis. The sequence continues at coordinate 761,898 of OW443302.2, read as the reverse complement.
AGAATGACCTTTGCCCAATGTTTTACCTAAACTGAAGAGTTACGTTCATAATTATTTTCAAGCTCACATAACTGTTGAAGTATGCAATAGCGTAGAGTCCATTAAATATATTTGCAAATATATATAATATATATTTATATATATATTATTAAAGGTAGTGAGTAGTGACCAAGCTATGATCGCGCTGAGAAATCGCAATGAATACGATGACGTCACGAGATATCAATCTGGCCGATACATTAGCTCCTCAGAGGCAGTTTGGCGTATTTTAAGTTTTCCAATACATGAGAGACATCTACCGGTCATTCACCTCGATGTACACCTTGAGGGCGGGCAACGAGTGTATTTTCAGTCTGAAAATGTCACAGAAAGGTTAGACAAACCACTTTGATGGCATTCTTTCGCCTCTGCCAAACTGATAATTACGCGAAATCCCTTCTTTATAACGAGGTTCCATCGTATTACACATACAACAAGCAGCAAGGTGTTTTTAACTGTAGAAGACGTGGAACTGCTCTGGAAGGCGAGCCTGGAGTTTTTTAGGACGAGTGTACACTGTACACCCGAATAATTTAGAGTGTTATTATTTACGCCTTCTTCTGCACGTAGTGCGAGGACCAACTCCTTTTAATGAGCTCCGTAAAGTGGACGATATTGAATATCCCACATACCAGGCTGCTTGCCGCGCACGTCATTTATTAGATGGAGATCAACATTGGGATGATGCTTTAGCCGAGGCATGCGTCAACGATAGTCCACATCGCTTGCGTCATCTGTTTGCCATCTTACTGACCTTTTGTGGCTTAGCGGATGCTGGGCAGTTGTGGCAAAAATATCAAGATAAGTTTGCTGAAGATTTTTTGAGACATGTACGGCAAAACAGTGATGGCTGTGCAAGCAGTAGACCGAACTTTGCGGGACATTAGGCAAAATGACCGGCCGATGGGAGGCATTACGGTACTTTTCTGTGGTGATTTTAGGCAGACACTCCCGATAATACCCAGAGGAACGAGAGCCGATGAAATTAGCGCCTGCCTAAAGAGTTCGATTTTATGGCGCTATGTGATATCAACTCATTTGAGTTTAAATATGCGAGCACATCTGGGAGGGTATCCAAACGCGCAAGAGTTCTCAAATTTACTTTTGAAGATTGGTGACGGCACATATCCCACACAAGATGGTAAAATAATTTTGGTGGAGAACCTTTGTTGTTCCGTTGCTTCACAGCTGGAACTCATTTCTTCAGTTTATGGGAATCCCACAGATATCGGGAACCACGCTGCTGCTTGGCTGTGCCAACGAGTTATTTTGACCCCCCGCAATGACCAAGCGGCAGCAATAAATACACAAATATTGGCACATGTTTCTGGGGAAAGTAAGCAATATACTTCGATAAACACGGTTACGGAAGAAGAAGATGCCATGCACTATCCAGTAGAATTCTTAGAATCCCTTAACACGCCCGGTCTTCCAGCACACAACATTTTTTTTAAAGTCGGTGTTCCAATTATTCTTCTCAGAAATTTAAGTCCTCCCAAACTTTGCAACGGCACTCGACTCATAGTCACCAATCTCCAACACAACGTCATCGAAGCCGAAATCTTAACAGGTTGCGGCGCCGGTGATGTTGTTTTTATTCCCAGAATTCCGCTCATTCCTAATAATTTCCCGTTTAGTTTTAAACGTGTGCAATTCCCCGTCAGCCTTTGTTACGCCATGACCATTAACAAAGCTCAGGGCCAGACATTGTCCGTTGCGGGAGTGGATCTTAGTATTGGTTGCTTTTCCCACGGCCAACTTTATGTAGCTCTTTCGCGTGTAAGTACCCTAGCAACCTTTTTGTGTACGCTCCTGGTGGTTCCACCGCTAATATTGTATATAGAGAAGCATTTTCCTAAATATCACAAGTTTTTTGTCAGCTTTTTGAAAAATCACAAGGCCTGGTCGAAAGATTCTCCCGATTTCCCTTCTATAAGCAGCACATTATTTTTTTCCGACATCCACGCGAACGAAGTCGCGGGCACAGCTAGTTTGATAATAAACCTTAAACAACAAACGGGCTATGCTCCTTCATCGTAATTGTACGCGAGGATCTTCAGTAAACAGGTCTGCGAACCGTGGCCGTGTCTGCAGGTTGATCTCGACGCTGAGCCGCCTGCCGGGCGCCAGCTCGTGCCCGCGCGTGGTGTCGGCCATGTGCGCGCTGTGCGCGTGCGGCGCGCTGAGCGGCGCGGGCGCGGCGCTGGTGGCGCGGCTGGCGCGCTGCTCCGCCACGCCTCCCAGGGTGCTGCGGAGCCTGCTGTCCAGCCTCTCCACCTGGTGCAAGCTGACGCCCTCGGCGGTAAGACCCGACTGAATTTCCATTCGATAGCGTCCACCTTTCCCTAAGTTTCTCTAAAGTAACGGTGTCACTACAAGGTTCATCCAGCACTCACCGCGCGAATCATTGCAACAATGAGTTGAAGTATTTCAGTCGGAAAAATCACGCATTTGGAGAACCGAGAGCGTGTACTATTTGTTGACAAGTTTCGAGAGTCTATTTAGGAGCTGCTAATAATAATAATAATAATAAAGATTTATTTTCCTCCCACAAAGTACATTTTTATACAGTATAAGTGTAATAGATATAGGTTTACAAGGATTTGTGGGAGTCAGGAATCCAAACTAGGATACCCTGTGCTATGGATTCCTGGTCCCCTCGCCGAGATAAGAAATTTTCACAATTTGTTACGTAGTTGTACAGTAAGTGGCACTATTGTACTATTGTATGGAAAAAAATTACAAAAAAATAAAAAGGTAGTTATTAATAAAAACAAAATAAAAACAATTTTAAACTTAAGTCAGATGACTGCTGTGTGTGGGTGTTTGTATGTGTGTGTGTGTGTATGTGGGGTGTGTGTGGGGGGGGGGTGTGTGGGGTGTGTATGTATGTTGAGTGTGAGTGTAAGGGTGTGAAAAATATGTGAGTATAATGGATCTTATAGTATGTCTGGTATGGGCCTGCGAACGAGTGTGAGAGAGATAGAGTTAGATGGTATTTGTGTATAGCTAGGATAGGGTAGAAAGCAGTTTTTCAGTTTCCTGATAATCTAGTCCCAACAGCCAATTTGTGAGCTTCTTTTTACATTCTACCCTCGGCAGACCAACAATGGCAAGAGTTTTGTTAACTCTGTTATATAATCTGCTTGCTCTAAATTGGAAGAAATTTTGGGCGAAAGATGTTTTTACCGGATTTGTTTCACAGACTTCATAATAACGCCTAGTATTTACCTTTTGTTTCGCTGTAGTAAAGTCAATTAATGAATGCTTTTTCATAACTGTTGCTAATACATAAAGCTGCCTGACCGTTAATACATTTGCGTCGTTGTAGAGGGCTTTTGTTGCATATAAACGTGGTTTGAATAGAGCAACTTTTAGGAGAAGTCTTTGGGCTCTTTCAACGTTTATTATATTAGTTTTGTATGAGCCGCCCCAGGTCAAAATACCGTATGATAAGATTGATTGGCAAAGGGATTCATACACAGTTTTAACCAGTTTCCAGCTTGCAACGTGCCTAAGATTTTTAAATACATGAACGAGTTTTCTTGTTTTTTAGACCAGATGTGAAATGTGTTGCTTAAATGATAAGTTTCTATCAATTATTATGCCGAGGTATTTGATTGATTCTGTTTTCGATATGATTGGACAAGTGGTACAGTTTGTTGTTACAGGATTACATTTGTGTGCTTGAATATTAAAAGGATTTTGTTGATTTGCCATATTATGTATTTTAAATTCTATATATTTAGTTTTGGTTGCATTTAAGGTAAGTTTGTTAAGAGCTAGCCAGTGAGTGACAGTATTGAAACCTTCTTGGGCAGCAAGATAATAAAAAATAATAAAAATAATATGTAGGTACCTACAGTCACGAGCACAAATACCTTACACTTACGCAAGACTCTGAGGGGCTCATGGCTAAGTAATAACAGCCGCTCGGACCGATCAATCAGGTTATGCTACGCTTGCCGCGGTCGGTCCGTGGATGGATAACCATCTTTAAATACCGAGACCCCTCCGTGCCTCGGAAAACACTACCTTAGTCCCGGCTGCCATTCGTGGATCTTTGACAGTCATTACGGATCGTCAGAAACTCGAAAGTCTGACAACCAGTCTTACCAAGGGGTAATCAGTAGTGGAGTAATCAGTATCTGAGTTGTAGAGGTCAGATAGGCAGTCACTCCACATAAAATACTGGTATTCAGCTGCATCCTGTTAGACTAGAAGCCGACCCCAATAATAGTTGGGAAAAAGCTCTAATGCAGGGATGCACAGACCACGGCCCGCCGGTCGAATACTGGTGGCCCGCCGACAGCAAAAATAATACTCTCGTACATTCGAAAAATTTTGAATTCTATTCCAGAATAAAACCAAAAAAAATATGTTCGAAAAGTAATTTGAATCTCGTGCGCGCGCTCTTAAGTGCGCTTATCGGTGCGCCGTGCATGCGTCGGTAACAGCGGTCGGTAATGTTCGTGCCGATCTCGGTTAAATTCGTTTTCTTGAGGAAGCGCCGCGGCCGGCGGCGCGGCGACGACGGCAGCGCGGTAGCGGCTTATCCACGGGTTATATTGTTAGAGCAAGCGAGATAGCAATAGTCCCGAATTCCCGATTGCTCGCGTAGGTAGATACACGAAGCTTCCAGAGTTGGTTTCGATATTTCTCCAAACAGTTTTCGACTCTATACGCGCGGTATAAAAGTCACGCTAACCGCAGCGACCGACAGTTCGGTTTTAATTTGAGTGAAGTGTCAATAGTTCTAGTGTAGATTTTAACTCGACTAGCCGGTGTCATATATTTTGATCCACATTCAACGTAGATTTCCCGTCAAGTGCCGTGTATAATTGTGTTGTGAAATCGTAAGTACAACTCTGTTATTAATAAGTGTTTCCCTACATATTTAATCAATTATTTTTGGTAATTTAAAAAAGGATGGGTAATTTAAGTAGGTACTGTAATTGTTTTTAGGTGCTGTGTTAATCCTAGCCAGGATTTGAACGCAACATGGACAAGCCAAGGCCTAGTAAAAAACGTAAGGTTAAAGATGAAAATCGGCAGTTTCAAGAAATTTGGACTGAGAAATACTTTTTTGTATGGTCGCATAACAAAGTCGTTTATTTAATTTGCAAGAATCCTGTTGCGATTACAAAGGAATATAATGTAAAAAGGCACTATGAAACGCAGCATCCTACTTTTACCAAGTTTACAGGCGAATTAAGAAAGCAAAAAATGTTGTCTTTAAAACGGGAGCTTATTGGTCAGCAAGCTATGTTTACAAAACCCATTCAAGATTCAGAAACAGCTACAAAAGTTAGTTATGAAATTTCTCCAATGATAGCAAAGCGAAGTCGCCCCTTCAATGATGGGGATTTTGTAAATGAATGCATAGAAATTGTCGCTAAGAAAATGTGTCCAGAAGCAGCAAAACAGTTTGAGAAAATTCAACTGAATCGTATGACTATCCAAAGACGAATTATGTCTTTGTCAGGTAATATTGCGGAACAATTAAATGAAAAAACTAAGATCATTGAATTTTTTTCATTAGCACTCGACGAATCCACTGATATTAGTTCCACAGCTCAACTTCTCATATTCATACGAGGTGTTACTCAAGATTTTGAAGTCTTAGAAGAGTTATTAGGAATGTGTTCATTGAAAGGTAAAACCAGAGGAGTTGATATACTCAATGTACTTTTGGATGAGTGTTCAAAAACTGATTTGGACTTATCCAAATTATCGGGAGTTGCGACTGACGGTGCTCCTTCGATGATTGGTGTCAATTCTGGGCTAGTTACTTTGCTGAAAAAGAATCTGCAAGAAAAAAACATAAACGCTGAAGATCTCATGCAGTTTCTCTGCATTACACACCAAGAAGCCCTCTGTTCTAAAAAAATTGAATTTCAAAATGTCATGAAAGTGGTAGTTTCGACTGTAAATTTCATAAAATCACGAGGACTCAATCACAGGCAAGTCAAACAATTCCTTGATGACTTCGAAAGCGAATATGGAGATTTACTGTATTATACAGAAGTAAGGTGGCTAAGTCATGGATAGACACTGGAACGATTTCTAAATTTAATAGAAGAAATTGGAATATTTCTGGCGGAAAAGCAAAAGGATGTCCCGGAACTTAAAAATCCTGATTGGTTGTGTGATTTGGCTTTTTTAGTTGACATTACAAATCATTTGAATGTCTTGAACACACGGCTTCAAGGCAAAAATCAACTGATATCCCAGCTCTACGCTCATGTATCATCCTTTCAATGCAAGGTGACACTTTTCAGATTGCAATTGAATTCTGGAAATTACAATCATTTTCAAAATTATAAGAAAATGGCTGAAAAATTCAACAAAACTGCGATTAATTTCAGTTATGTAGAAAAGCTAGATATTTTGATTCAATCTTTTCAAGACAGATTTTCGGAGTTTAAAAAAGTGAAACCTCTGTTGGACATATTCACCAATCCTTTCACGATTTCAGTTGAAAATGCGCCAGAGTCAATGCAGTTAGAAATTATCGACATTCAAAACGACCAAGATTTACGCAACAAATTCAACGAAGGAGACTTGTTGAACTTTTACCGCTGCATTGATAAAAATACGTACAAAGAATTGCGCGTAAACGCTCTGAAATGTGCCAGCTTATTTGGTTCTACCTATATATGTGAACAAACCTTTTCAATACTAAATAATAATAAAACAAAAAATCGAAACCGCCATGCAAACGAAAGTTTGGAAGCAGTTTTACGTGTTGCTACAAGTAAATTTGAGCCAAATATAAAAAAGATTGTAAGCACTATGCAGTGCCACGCTTCAAATTAATAAATTCTTTTTCAATTTTAATACATTATTATCAATTCTTTATTGTCTTTAATTACCTATACTTCTGGCGGCCCGCCATCAGTTCATAATTTGCCCGAGTGGCCCCTAGTCTTAATAAGTTTGTGCATCCCTGCTCTAATGACTTACCCAAAATTCTAAAGCGATTTTCTGCTAAAGTATTGGTCATAGTTATAAATATTGTGTGGTGTTACGAACATAGTACCTAATATAGACCGTATTTTAGAAACCGTAATTATGAAAGAGGCTTTTTCCAAAGTTGTCATTAATATTTCACGGGAAAAATGCTTTTGAATGTTGCGTAACTAATGCATTAATGCTCGTGAGTGTACTACTACGGTTGCTGCAGACATAAGACAATCAGGATGGCAACCGTTGAGGCAGTTCTCTCGGATAAGAGTGCCTCGCGGACATTTTGAGATATTTAGAGTGGCGATTAGGTTATCACACGGTTATTACAAGTTGTTATCAGTCGGTTAAAATACTAAAATAAACAATTTTACTATAAATAGAAAACGATTTTTTCAAATAAAAACAAATGGCGTAAAAATTGGCACGAAATATACCACTCTTTGATAATAGATTAATAAGGCAGTAGACATGCGTGGGGCGACGGCGATGGTGTCAACAATACAACACAAACTCTAAGGTATTGTTAGCAAATAATCACTAATTAAGTTTAATGTTGTTATATTACGAAAACGAAAATAAAGGGTTCCACAGCTAGTGTTTATTATTTTTATTTATTTATAAAAATCTCCCTTACAGCTATCAACACCTAATGCTATAGCGCTATAGTGCTTTAAAACTGTGAAACACGTAAAAAACTAGTAATACCTACATTAACTACCTCAGGTATATAATTATAACTATCAGATTTGAACATTTCTATTTGCTGTACCTCAAAGAGTATAGTAATAAAGATGGAATAGAGAACCCTCTCTCTAGAATTTTTGACACCTATATTAGACAGTGTCGCCATCTGGTACTAAATCCGCTGAACTAATCCCAAAAACCTATAGGTATTTATGCATAGGTACGTATTTATCTATATATTTACTATACTCTGAATAGGTTTTCTATGGGTAGGCGGGTAATTTGCAATGTAGGCCATGTATAAATCAGTTTTATAAACATTTTGTATTTGTTCCATAGCAATTCGTGCATAGTTCTTGATTAACTTATGAAATAAGACTCTACAAAATAAAAAAAACAAATGCAGTTAATGTTTACAAAATTGAACGTTTTACAAAGCCAGCACAAAATAAAAATGATGAATGTGTTAATATTAAGTCATTTATTAGTCTTATTATGGCGATGTTTATTAAAATAATCTACTACTAGGACTACCACTCAACTCAACCGCACTTTCTGGAGCTTTAATAGAACCGAAACACCATAGAAATTACACAAAATGGAAGAGAGTTACAAACAAGCGCACACGCCGAAAGTAGTGACCATTTTGTAAACCACAGAATATAGTAATAATTTGCCGAACCCAAAAAAAATATTTGCAATTGCAAAATGCTTTTATAATAAATAAATAAATATTTATTCTGGTTTAGAATGTACATTTATTTTTTTTGACAAAATTTTAACAAGGCGTAACTATGCACACTGGCGATAATTGGCGTAAGCACCATCTATGTCATTTTTTCGTACTAAATCTCTCAAGTTTACGCGGATTTCGTAAAAGATGGTGCTAGTATATTTGTGAAAAATTGGACGCCTACATCAAGTACGGCAGTGTCCCCCCCCTGCTGTACCTACTCTGGATACTTGACGCGTGTACGTCTTATTTACATCGTTATCACATATAATTATATATTCTACAGTAATGATGTAACTAATACAACAACAACAACACACATTGAAGTAACAATATAATTTAAAAGAGTGTCCATGGAGTTTCTTGCCCGTTCTTCTCCATAGGTACCTACTACGCTTTGGAACGGGCAACTAGCTTCATATTCCTGACTGACCGACTACTTGACAATTCAAAAGTGCCTGTAAATGGTTTAATTGAAATAAATGCTTTGAGTTTGAGTTTTTACTCTATTTTACTAAGTTCCCTAAATATAAAAAAAACGCAATATTTAAAATATAAAAAAACACCAGTATAGCCTACTCTAATCTACACTATAAAAAAAAACAGTATTTTGCGAATTCACTCAAAAGGCAGCGATCTGGTAGCGGTTACGACAGGTCAACTCAAAGATGAAATGCCCCTTTCTTCAAAAGACCCTTCCAGACATGGCCCTGCATTGTTAGACTCACATAAAATCTTAATAATATAATGTTTGGACTATAGAAGAGACCATGACCTCTGAGTTTGTTTCGGCATTTCTTCTCAGGGATCAGTCAGCTAGGAAATGCCGGCGCCAACTAGTTTTAAAATATTGACGTGTAAAAGTGTCATAAAAGATCTACTTACAGAAATATACATTTCATTTAATTTCAATGAGCTATTGTGCTACAATACCAATAATAAAAAACAAACAAAGTTCGTGCAAGTGTTTATTGGTACACTGTACAACAGTAACAGCTGGCGCGTGTCGCAGGGCTCGTGCATGTCGTCAGAGAGCGGAGCGTGGGCGGCCGCGGCGCTGCTGCTGGACCGCGCGCTGTGCGCGTGCGTCGTGCTCACGCTGCTCGTGCTCGTCGCCGTGCAGCTGCTCTAACACACGTGGGCGGCCGCGGCGCTGCTGCTGGACCGCGCGCTGTGCGCGTGCGTCGTGCTCACGCTGCTCGTGCTCGTCGCCGTGCAGCTGCTCTAACACACGTGGGCGGCCGCGGCGCTGCTGCTGGACCGCGCGCTGTGCGCGTGCGTCGTGCTCACGCTGCTCGTGCTCGTCGCCGTGCAGCTGCTCTAACACACGTGGGCGGCCGCGGCGCTGCTGCTGGACCGCGCGCTGTGCGCGTGCGTCGTGCTCACGCTGCTCGTGCTCGTCGCCGTGCAGCTGCTCTAACACACGTGGGCGGCCGCGGCGCTGCTGCTGGACCGCGCGCTGTGCGCGTGCGTCGTGCTCACGCTGCTCGTGCTCGTCGCCGTGCAGCTGCTCTAAGACACGTGGTCGGCTCGTCGCGCACGACTTGTTTGACTACGGGTCAATTGTCCCTTGACACGTGTCTCTGCAGACACCGTATGAAGTTACGTGACGTCACGTCAGAACACCAGACATACATCCTGCCTCACGACATTTCGTCGTGTTCTAGCGAAGTCGGTGACGCGGACGTCGCTCAACTCCGTGCAATGTCTCTGGAGACACGTGTCGGAGGAGGAGGAGGATACTTGTCTTGAGGATAGTTGATGAGCAATTTCTCGATATGCGTTGTTCAGAGCCACTGTTATCTCTACTAACATTCCTTGCCGAGTTGCTCTCATCTAGCAGCAATCGTGCCAATAGTACTCTTTATTTCTATGCTAGGTCTACTTGGTGCCTCCTTCCTGTAAATATAAGCACATGTTATTAATAAAACTTACGATAGCACACTGTGTTTCACTTCCTCGTCAGTACCGACTACAAAGGCGGCACTGTATGATGGCTATTTTTTATAAAAATATTGACTGCTAAATGTGAGGAAAGAAATGCCGTTCCACATTGTTGAACGGGCTGCAATAATTACGTTCCGCTGGAATTAATCGTATAATTTATCGAATCGATAAGCTATAGTTTTATATGTAGTTTTTTTTTAATTATAAGTCATTTTAAGTATATTTGTAAGCTACCACAGGCGCAGTCTACAGTGTCGCTGGTACAGGTATACAGGTATACAGTGGCAGGGATATTGACGCGCAAACGGTAACCATGTATAGGTACAGCACATGATCCTAGACTCCATAGCGTAGAAATTTTTTGTCGGTTATCAAAAAAAATTATCTGTTGTTTCATAGAAAAGTGCAATACTTATAAAAAATATTAACTGAAAATCAATTTAAAAATAAAACTGACGAAAAATTTGAACAGGTAACAGGTTGTGCGTCGTTGTCCCTGCCACCCTGTACTTACTATGCAGGTGTAGTGTTACTTCCGGCGCACAGTGTCACTTCTAGCGCACACTGTCACTTCCGGTGCACAGTAGCCGCTGGAGTGGATGAGGTGACCAAAATCGCCGCATAAAAAGTAATGCGGAATGCATGCTCTCACCTAAGTAACCCTTTAATTAATCGAAATCCGATAAACTTTATTCAATTTTTCATTTTTAAAAGATCTGTGGCACACTGTATCCGATTGCTTAGTCGATTTTGTGCTTAAAGGCCGCTTACTCAGATGTATGACAACACTACAAGCGTTCAACCAAAAAAATCAAATAATTAAAAAAATATGGCGTCTTGTCAGTGACGTACGGACTCGCGCGTGTTTTGTTTACATGATAAATAATTTGTGTTTTAAGTGGGTTTTCAAGTGTTTGAAGTGCTATGGCCTGTTTAAGTATGTGATAAATATTATAGTGAAGTGAATTACTGCAGGATTTCAAGGTCGGTGAGTGAAAAAATATTACGTAATTTCGGTTTTATTCCACAACCGGCGCTGACCGATTCATGTTTATTGTTATTACGTGTATGTGTTTTCAGATCCTTATTTTAGTACAGTGTGTTATTCTAATACGACTACTTTTATAACAAAGTTGAAGCATTAAATAAGCTTTCCACAGGTACCAATATTTTTATTCTACGTATCAGATTTATATTTATAAAACAACATTTTGTTTCCATTGTCTTGGCGGCCATTGTTATTTTTTGGCCGTCGGCAAATTTTTTCAACTTTGGGCGCTCGTAAATAGTACATATTGTACTAATGCTGTGGTTTTATTAGTGTTTTGCGTTAAGTATATACACATAATGTATTTAAAACCTTAAACAATATAGGTCATCGCTCGTTTTTTCGAACTATAACCATTTATTTGAAAACAAAGTTATGATTTATGGTTGCGTCATACTAACGAACGATTTGTTTACATGAATACTATCCTATTTCAAACGAAACTCCGCTATCTTAAAGCCCCGTTCCTTACCATAACAAAAAACACAAGTGTTAGCACCATTCAATGAAACCCAAGTCGTAAAAATGCTTTGTTTACATTATCGGGCGGCCGAGCGGCGCCGGCACGCCGGTGACGCATCTGGCATTCACCCCACTCGATTATTTTTCCCGCGCTCTGCGCCCTAGCGGGTAGCCACGTTTGTGGTGTTCTCGAGCATTAGCTGGTGAATGTCGAGGGACTGCCGGGACTTCCGGTTGATGATGTGGACCCCCAGTTCGGACGCCAACAGCAGGACTGATATCAATGCTCCCAATGCCAACACCTGCAAATTTATACTATTTGTGTCAAATAGACTTTTAGTATAATTATGTTATATTCCTGTTTCACTATATTTTCGATCGAGACAGTATCGCGACAGTCCAAAAGAGAAGGTTCTAGTATCTTTAACAGCTTTGGTATCAGACTGGATAGTTGTGCGGGCGAGTCGAATCTACACTCATGTATCACAGTAGTGTAGGCACCTGCAGTGCTGGCAACACGTCGATGATGCCGATGCTGACAAACCCGCCGCTGGAGGCCTCGCACTGCGGCCGCTCCACCAGCCACACGCGTCGCGCGCGAGCCATCAGGCCCACCTCGCGCTGCCAGCGCAGCCTGCGGGCGAGCAGACGTTAACAACGAGAATGAAAGATTGCATAGTATCGAGGTCTTCTTACTTAACAGAACGATGTGCTGCTGTAGAGTGTACTGCCCCACTGCTTCTCCTCAGCTAAAACACTAGAAAGCGGTGAAGGGCGCCCGTTTTACGGGACTGTCTTATGTCATTTAACGTTAAAAGTGCTGATTGTGAGCCTAATTTTAATAAATGACTTTTGATTTTGAACCTAGACCAAAATCTACAAAAGTCACTTACCTGCTGGCGAACAGCTCCTTGTAGCCGGAGTGCTTCCTCAAGGGCACGGCCACCAGGGGCAGTCTGAACGCCTCGATCTCTTTGAGGCTGCACTTCTCACGCTCCGTGAACGTCTGCTTTATTATGTCGTACCCTGAACTCCTCTCCACCTGCACATTAAACATTCAGTATTGCCATCACAAGGAGTTCGGAATTACCTTAAATTTCTCACGTCATTTCAAACTGATGACAAATTTTCGTAAACGTACCTGGAAAGCGAATAAGCCGGTACGCATGCGCGCGATGCCGTCCACCACGCTGTGGTAGGCACGCTCGCCCTGCGGCAGGATCTTCCGCCGGTACAGCTGCTCAGTGGACTCGTCCGGACTCTCCTGCGAGCAGGGGCAGAGTCACCTTAGTTCCAAAAAACGAGTGGCCGATTCATTTAATTTTGTATGACCAAGTAATTAAAACTTATTTCAACAAAGTGGTTCGTGGTGCGTCTCACACGCACCACGAACCACTAAATAAGTATAAGACCCTTTAAAATATCGTTCTATTTCTGTCAATTGTTCGAAGTTGACAGGGACAGAATGATGCTTTAAATAAGTTTGGCGCTAAAAATATATTTAGTGCTTTGTGTAGCAAGTGAGCTTAGATATTGATCGAATTGTGAATTGAATATTTTGTTCCCGATATATAAATATATCAGCTTGATGAGCGAGGTGAGAGTAACCTTCTCCTTCTGACAATGCTTGCTACGTCCGAGACTACCGCCTCCTGCAACACCCTTTCTCCCATGTTTTATAGAAGAGGAGTACAGCCTCATCCCTCGGGCTATACTAACGAGGTAGTAGACCTTCTTGTAGGTGGTATCCTGCACTCCGATGACCATGGGCGAGCGCGTGAGGTCGTCGATGGAGTGCAGCGCGTCGCTGGGCGTCTGCAGGATGGCCACGATCTTGGCGGAGTAGGCCGTGAACACGAACAGCGCCGCAAGCAGCGTGCTGAACATCACCACGCGCACCGACGTCACCGCTGGCGTGCTGTGAAAACCTGGTCGGGAAATGAAAAAGAAAAGCTATTGTTGAAAACATCGACCGGCCTCTCAAAATTACACAGGGTGCGGATATTACAAGAGGGTACATAAACAATGCCTCGGAGATACGGTAAACGCGGTTGAAGTCGACAGTGACCCAGAAGTCGTCAAATTAACTAAAAACATCAATATATTTTTCTATTGAACATTTTTATGGCAACATATTTTTGGTAACATAATTATTGTACAATTAAAATAACAACACTGTGTTTTAACTGTAATAGCGTTGTTGAGATGTGTGATCCTGATCAGGCAGGAAAAATGATAAATGCTATAAAATGCGTATGTATTCCGAAGAAAAAAGAAGCACACAAAAACATGTAAGTCACAAAAAACTCCTGATGAGATGTTCAATGCAATAAGTTGCACGAACTTGGAGTTTGAATGGTTTCTAAATCTAAACACGCCCCGGGCGTTGAAAGACGATCTTTCAACCAGAATCTTCATTTAATGACAGTGGGCATATCTTGCTGCATGCACGCCGGATAGTTCCACTCGCAGTTCTAATTTCGGCCACACGACTGGTGACACGACGACGTCCTGGGTAGGCTGATGAGATCCGGCCTAATCGCCATTTCAATGGTGCTAGATTATCTTCCTTTACTATAACAAGGCGATCAGTCTCTAAGACCCCATTTGAAGACCTCCATTTTGTCCGCTGCTGAAGTTCAGAGATATATTCTTCATTCCACCTCCACCAGAAGTGCTAACGTAATGCCTCTATTCTCTCATATCGCTTCAAGTGAGTAACGGAAGCAGTTTCATACGACGCGCGACGGCACGGGCAAGGATGTGAGTGTGCGTCCTATCAGGAAGTGTCCAGGTGACGGCGGCAAAAGGTCATTAGGGTCCGATGACAACGGCGTGAGCGGGCGCGAGTTCAGGAGTGCTTCGATTTGAGCCAGTGCTGTATATACTCGTATGTAATCATAAGATATATGACAATTTCCCATTACTCTTTTTAAATGAAACTTCATTGATTTGATACCTGCCTCCCAAAGACCACCAAAATGTGGAGCGTAGGGAGGAATAAAAATTAAGTTAATCTCTTCAGCGTCCATGTCACCAGACAATGAACTGCTGTTAGCCTTCAAAAATTTGCCGATTTCATTATACGCGCCAACAAACGAGGTTCCGTTGTCGGAATATATATGCGTAGGCTTACCTCTGCGAGACATTAAACGGCAAAGTGCTGACAAATAATTTTGACTGGTTAAGTCACCCACCGACTCAATGTGAACTGGCTTCGTTGTAAAACAAACAAAGAGTACAATGTAAACATTGACAAGTCTGCAACCACGACCTTGTCGAGACGCTGTTCCAGCGTAATCAACCCCAACACACTCGAATGGATGACCACCGGACGCCACCCGTCGTTCAGGTAAGTTTCCCATAATGGGATTAGTTGGTTTAGCTGTAGGTACTGCAAATGACACAACGATGATAACACAATTTAGCCAGGCTGCGACCACCTATTAGCCAGTAAGTATCTCATAAACAAGACAATAGTAGTTGTGGTCCTGCATGCAATACACTTTTATGTTTAAATTCAAATATTAATTTAGAAAATCGATGAAGGACTGTATTACTATCGGATGTTTTTTCTCATACGAGAATGAAGAATTTTGTAAGCGACCACCACGGATTAATTTATTTTTATCTAAAATACGTTAAGTTTAGTCAGCGGACTTCCTTTTTGTAGGCACTGGTTTTTTATTAATATTTAAATTCGGGAAATGATTCTATTTGAGAGAGTTTCACAATTAAGTTTAACGCATTTTGTAAATTCATCTTCACTAAGATGTAAAGTGGTTGGTGGTTGCTTTTTACAACTATTAATAAATCGTATCGTATATGCTACTGTGCGCTTAAGTCGATAAAGGTTTGCAAACCGATTGAAATCAATGAAAGGTATCGGAGTCTTATAAGTAGTTAATAAAGGAACATTAGTTTTAGTTTCAGGTAGCGATTCTAGTGCAGTGGTTGGACAAGAAGGCCACTCGCTTGTATCCTGGTTTAAAAAGCTAGATCCCAACCACTAAGTATAAATTATGATTCTGAATTTGACTTACATCAGTTCCACGAGATACAAGATTAGCGGGGTTAAATGCGTGTGCGAACATGTCTCCAGGTACAATTATTAGCATTCGTTTTTTCAAGTATTTCAGCTACACGATTGCGCACGAATGGTCGCAGCTTACTTGGTAACACTTTCAACCACCCCAGCACTATTGTAGATTCACTCCAAGATATACTACTTTGAATTGGCGCACCAAGTGACTCAATCACTTTTTCATATAGCCTTACACCAACCAAGGCGGCGCACAGTGGATCCATATTGAAAATTAGTGGACATGGGCAACAAAGTTCCAATATCGATTCGATATTTTTTTATGTGATTCTTCATGATATTCTAGACAACTTTTACTGTTGTGAAATTTCTTCTAAAGTTGATAGTTTGTCTAAAAAAAAAAAAATTAGATTTTTTTGTATGGAGCGAATCACGTTTATTTTTTTGTTCTTCAATTGTACGAATATGTTAGGTGTATGGCGTGAGTATATGATAGCTAGGGTCATTCTCTATCCACGAAAAAATATATCAGCGCCGGCCATCCGCGGCCGCGCGAGTAATCATTCGGTAAAAAAATAATATTTGCTATGAAATTTGCCTTTTAAAATCAATTCAAAGTATATTTTCTGTCTGACTTGGCTGTTTTCACCTTTTTAGTTAAATATATAGTTTTAATAGCACATAGGTACTCACAACTAGTAATTCTGGCAGAGGTTTAGTTATTATTGCACGTTATCGGTGGCACCTGCATTGTGATTGATGACTCATTTGTTTGTGCGCTCGGCTAAATGCATAACAAACGAGTCACCGAAAAATAATTGTCTCGGATTGGTTGTTATTTTTTTAACTACCTGCACATTATCTACTGTTATCGGTAGCACCTGCATTGTGATTGATGACTCATTTGTTTGTGCGCTCGGCTAGAAGCGCATAACTAATGAGTCATCGAAAAATGGTCGTCTCTGATTGGCTGTTATTTTTTTTACTACCTGCACGTTATCTATTGTAAAATAAACATGTAATAAGTTTCTGGGTATTCTAATTTTATCAAATATACGTGAAATAGTTTGAATTTTTACGGGCAAGACGTTGATAATCATTATCTACATAATCAAGCGTATGTAAAGTATAGTATAAGTTATCGTACGTATGATCGAAAGGAAATTGTGAAATAATTGTAGCCCTGAAAAGGGCTGTTTGTCATATTCCCAGCCCTGATGGGCTTTTGTGGGAATAGTCCATAGCCGGATCACTTTATTTCTTATTCCAGAAGTGGGTCCGGCAAATTTTCGTACTCTGCTATGAGGCATTCTTCTTCCTCCATAATCTCACTGTCACAGGGAGGCTCGGTAGTCTGTAACAACTGAATTGCTTCAGGCAACAACTCACTATGAACCTGTTTCGTTATTTTAGGCCTTATGTAGGATATGTGAGGATCAGAGCTTATTAGAAGTCCATGGAGGATGTCTTCGTTTGTTGCTATTCTGTCCGTTTTCCGAGTGTGTCTCTCTCTCTGACGTTTCTGAAGTCCTTATTACGGGCTTCCGAAGCTTCTTCTGATAAGGTACCTAAAATAAATAAGTACATGCATTTTAAATTCAAAAAGCAATCGAGTCAAATTATACATCAAACTCTATTTATTTTTTACTTACCGATTGGCAAAACACCAAAGTGGTTACAGATGTCTGCACCGTGCATTAGAAGTTTATGTACACTAACTGGCATGTAGTACCACGAATAGTGTTGCACGTATACATCAGCTGTTTCTCTACAGTATCTTCTAAATTTTTCACAGTCAATGTTTTTGCCTGATGATATGGCTTGTAGAATAACGGAAAATCTGAAAATCAGGTTTTCGTCAATTCCTGTTATTCTGGATGATGTTTTGTAATCTTGGAAAAAGCGCCTCGCAGTATTCCCGTCATTTGTAGTTCCAAAACTCTGAAATGGGGAAAAAAGACTGTAATATACGACACATAGAGATATAATACACAAAAAACATAAAAAGAACTAAATACATACCTGTTTAACTATATCAATCAGCATTCCAGTTTGCTCACGAAACTCTTGTTGCGTGGTATTTTTTTTTGCTTGTTTCAAAGCCTTATGTTCGCCTCGAGCTGTCCATCGTTGAAAATCCAGATTATAAGATATATGGAGAAGACATTCCATACACCGAATCTTCATATGCAGTGAAGAAATTCCTTGTTTGTAAATATCTTCACGAAGTGGTCTGGAAGTCAAAGCGTCTAAATTATTTATCTCGCTTGGTTTTGCCAAGCAAATGGGGCACGTTGCAAATGATGGTACTTCAGCAATAATATTGGCCACTTTTCCATCAATCATGGTCATATGCGATACAATAATATTTCCACACTGTGATATTCGTTCATCAATTTGTTTTTTCATCTCCGAATCTTCAGACTTTATAAAATCAGCTGTCTCCGAAGTGAATGTGAACTTCACTGGTCGACCGTACAGAGTTGAGCAAGGTGTGGGGTTCTCCCAAACTATATTTTCATTCCCAGATGATGAGCCAGACACTAGCCGAAGAGGGACGATGCTTATCATGACTACTGATGAATCACCGAACTCTGTAGCTGTGTTTGACGTTTTCTGTTTATAGTTACTCTGCGACGAAGAACCATCAAGCCCCCATTTCCAGGTCAACTTGAGTTCTTCATTTTGAGACCTATCAACAGAATGCACATCTAGTAAAATCCTCTCCACAGTGTGGTCCAATAGCGCTTGCAATTTAATTTGAGCTCCTTTTTCGGTAATCTCCATACTCTCTTGTGGTGGATAACATCTTTTCTTGGCATTAACGAGCTTTGGATAAGATGGAAAGGCAGCACAGTTTTCTTCTTTCAGAAATTGTCGAAGAGCTAAGTACTTCCATCTCGAGAGCGCAAGTGATGTATAAAGAGCTAAACACTTATCTTCAGAGACAGTACTTAGGCTCTGCTTTTTGAATAGTCGCTCGTGTACTTCGGATAGCGTTTCTGGATTACTGGAAAGGTATTCGACCACTTTTGCCAGATTCGTTTTGCCGTTGTCTTTCAATTTTGTTAAGTACCAGTGCTGCAACTCTTCCTCGGAATTTTCTTCTACTATGGAAGTAGAAAGTCTTTTCTTTTGCTTATTACTTAAGTCTTCGAACGGTTTTCTGTGCTCCTTTTCTGTAGATGTTCCCGCTTCCGTAGTACATACTGCAAGATTAGGAACATGGGAGTTCATATCCACTGGCTCAGATAAGGCTGCGTCCGAAAAGCCCAACTCACTTCTCAGGTCAACACTGTCACAAACAAGCCAGTTGATGTTTTTTTCCAACCACTTGCGATTATTTACACGATTCATAAAAGTTTTTTGATTTCTACTTGACTCTATCCACTTTTTATTTAGACTTACACAAAAAAGCCGACAGAACTCCTTGATTAGGTTTTTCTCTTCTTCAGAAACTGTGGTATTCAAAACAGAAATATTACTTTCATATAGAAACATATAAAATTTCTGATAACCACCACTTCTTAATTTCACAAAAAGATCTAGGTTGGTACAAAATCCAGCCATAGTTCTAAAGTAAATATAAAAATAAAAGTATTTCACTGTGTTCACAAATAAGCGACAAGAGCGAAACTAGAGGGACTTAATGAATGTCTTTGTATTTATAGTCAGTGTTAATTACTCAAGTAGTGAACATATTAACATGACTGAAAATTATTCAGCCAATCAGAGACGAGCATTTTTCGATGACTCATTAGTTATGCGCTTAGACGAGCGCACAAACAAATGAGTCATCAATCACAATGCAGGTGCCACCGATAACAATAGATAATGTGCAGGTAGTTAAAAAAATAACAGCCAATCAGAGACAATTATTTTTCGGTGACTCGTTTGTTATGCACTTAGCCGAGCGCACAAACAAATGAGTCATCAATCACAATGCAGGTGCCACCGATAACATGCAATAATAACTAAACTTCTGCCAGAATTACTAGTTGTGAGTACCTATGTGCTATTAAAACTATATATTTAACTAAAAAGGTGAAAACAGCCAAGTGAGACAGAAAATATGACTTTGAATTGATTTTAAAAGGCAAAAAATTTCATAGAAAATATAATTTTTTTACCGAATCATTACTCGCGCGGCCGCGGATGGCCGGCGCTGATATATTTTTTCGTGGATAGAGAATGACCCTAGCTATCATATACTCACGCCATACACCTAACATATTCGTACAATTGAAGAAAAAAAAATAAACGTGATTCGCTCCATACAAAAAAATCTAATTTATTTTTTTTCAGACAAACGATCAACTTTAGAAGAAATTTCACACGAGTAAAAGTTGTCTGGAATATCATGAAGAATCACATAAAAAATATCGAATCGATATTGGAACTTTGATGCCCATGTCCACTAATTTTCAATATGGATCCACTGTGCGGCGCGGCGGCGCAGAGCTCGAGGCGAGGACGAGACGGGCCATGTGTACTTTTTGCTTCATGCCAAACAAAAGCTAATTTAAATGAAAAACTTACGACTATTCTTGGTAAAACTGTAAACTGGATGAGCGACCATAACCTCGAAATAAATTTTACCAAAACCAAATTAATAGCGTTTCACCCCTGGCAGAAAAATATAATAAATATAGATTTTACTTTTAATCAACATAAATTAGAAACAGTTACCAATTTCACCCTCCTAGGTTTAACAATAGACACTCATATAAACTGGAAAACACAGACACAGACAGTAAAATCAAAAATTTCAAAGTTTCCATATGCTCTCCGCGAAATATAAAAGACTACAAACCCCACTAGGCACATACTACGCGTATGCCTACGCTTGGCGTAACTATGGCATCATCTTATGGGGAAATAGCACAGATGCTCCCTCCTTATTTACCCTCCAAAAAAAGCTAGAACCAACAGATAGTTGCAAACCTTACTTTCAAAAACACAAGACGGCGGCAGGTATATGCGGAATAGGCTCGATGTTGCGTCGCTGTCTCCACTCTGTCTGAATGGTGTTCAGATTGAATACGCACATACGGTCAAAATCTGGGGGTGACCATGGATTCCTATTTATCATGGACTGCCCATGTCGCTCAAGTCAGTCGCAAAGTGCATTACACGTTCCATTCGTTGAAATGTCTCCAGAGCGTCTTGCCCTTGAACACCAAAATCTCTCTTGCTCAAACTCTCATTCAGCCCATCATAGATTATGCCGATGCCTGTTATTTGGATGCCACCGAGGAGCTATTAAATAAACTTGAGCGTTTGCAGAATATATGTATTCGTTTTGTTTTCAACCTTAAAAAGTATGATCACGTTTCCAACTTTCGCAAGATACTCAAGTGGCTCCCCATTCGACTTCGCAGGAACTCTCGGATATTGTGTCTGCTATTCAACCTCCTTCACAACCCTAAAACGCCATCCTATCTGCGGGAGCGTTTTTCCTACGCCCAACCTTCAGATGCGCCGTGCAGGTCGCATCTTAGAAACCTCCTTAAGTCCCCTCCCCACTCCACCGACTTTTACTCCTACTCCTTCACTGTGCACGCGGTGCGGTTGTGGAATTCACTTCCGCCTGACATTAGGGACTGCCAAACTGTTGCAGTTTTTAAAAGAAGAGTGAAAGAACACTATCTTTCCACTTCGTCATAGTTGCGTATATATTAATATTCTAGTGTTATTTATTTTAGAAGTATGTATGTATGTTTGTATGTATGTATGTATATTCTCATATTATTTGTTTTATTTTATTAAGTGAATTGTTTTTGATTTTATGTATTTTATTTTCTCTTTTACTCTTACACACGCTGTCTACATCTCTAAATCTACTATCCTATCGCAGGTATGCTGGTAGAGATTTCATTAGAAATAAGCATCACCTTTGTACCAATTTTTCTGTTATTTTCTTCTTGTCTGTTTATATAAGTGTGTACATAAATGGTTAAATAAATAAATAAATAGATTCTTACCTTAGTTGGTATTTATATCTTAGAATTGAGTAATAGTCCGTAACTACGAGATCCTGATTCTTACAGCACACGGGGAGACATACAAACAAATTATTCTTTTCACTATACTACACCCAACATCTCGAACAGTTATGTTGAAGTCCCATGTAACAGACGGCGAGCCTATCGCCATCAGCCGGGCACGAATCCAGACTCCAAGCTGCTACTGAGAAATTCCTCATTGAAAAACCGAATAGCACTTTGCCCAGCAAAGTGCACAGAGTACTGCTTTGTTCAGCAGTAGCGCTAGCGACCGCTAGACCAACGAGGCAGACATCATTTATCTATCAGTTGACATATTATATTATTGGGATAATTACGACTGCAACGTTTAAAGCAAGGTGAGAATTTGCCAAGTGGCCCAAGATTAGATAGATAGCATTATTTTACGCGGAAAGGAACATTAAGGTCACACCGACAACATATGCATTGGAACGGCACAAATAGCTGTCCTATCGCATGTCGCTTAGAGCTGTTTCTTTCAGACAACCAGCAGGACGTTTGTCATTTGTTTGTTGTTGAACAGGTCTTCCTGAATTTTATTAGAGTACCTAATTAGGTACTCTGGTACTAATGGCTCTCTGACGTACCTTGCTGACAAAGCGAGCCAAGTGCGAAGGTGACGGTCTCGGACAGCGTGAACTGCTCCAGCTCGAGGCCCGGCCGCGTCCTCTCGCGGACCTTCCTCAGAGCCACCAGCAGCAGCGATGCGGCCGCGGCCACGGCGCCACTGGCTGCCCACACGCCGCTGCTGAATGGCGCCAGAAACACGTTGGACACGGCCGAGCGGGACGGCTGCCGGAAGATGAACGCACTCCTGGAAACGATATACCTATTTGAGAGTAATAACGTCCCACTGCAGAGCAACCGCCTCCCTTTCCCTTGTACTTGTACCTGTCTCGTCGCTATCTGAAGCCAGCCCTTTTGATAAGAGTCTAACTAATATCTTCCCGCAGTTCCTGCCTTCTCCTTACCTTCACATTCGTGTAGCCTGCGGTACTGGCTCTGAGTAACATTGTAGTACTGAACCATAATATTATGTAGAAGTTGGCGCCTGCTCCTCTGACGGAAGTAGGTTCTACCCGTTCTACCTACTCGATATGTTTGTCCGTTCCGAATTTCGCTCAAAGCTAGGTACAACAATATAGACCCTGTAAGGGCACAGCAAGAGGATACAATTAAAATTACAAGACTGAAAATTAAAACAGCTAATACTCTACTAATATAAATGTAAAGAATCTAGGAAGTACCAATTTAAAATACTTTAACAATAAACTAAGGACATAAATAGTTAGATTAGATGGTTACAGTTTGTATAGCATTTATTCATAATTAGGTACTGAGATCAATGTTAACGCAACAAAGAATTGCTTTGTTTGTAAGTTAAGCACAAGCATAGGAAACTGTTCCTATATAACATTTAAGTGTGTTGCTATTTTGTTTACTACCATTTTGCCGACATTTCAATACTCCATTCTATTCCACAATGTGAACCTACATAGGTGGTAGGGTTTACAGAGACATGGTCATTATGGACCCTGTCGGACACGACAAAGACATGGTCATTATGGACCCTGTCGGACACGACAAAGTAGGAAAGAGGAAGAGGGCTTTAATTTGACTAAATAAGTTGGTAAACTATATATATTATGAACAAAAATGACATTTTAGATGTATGTACAAATCAAAGGAAATAGTATTGAATTAGTGGACAATGTAAAATTTTTAGGCATTAACATAGATGTGTATTTAAACTGGAAAAAGGAGCTAGCTGCTATTGACTCTTCAATTTCATCAGCATGCTATGCACTCAGAAGGCTTAGAGATATGTTACATCTAAAGCAACTGAAGGCTATATATTACGCGCTGGTAGAGTCTAGACTAAGATACAGCAAAATGCTTTGGGGTAACAGCTACAGCTATAACTGTCAGAAAGCGTTTATTTTACAGAAACGCGCTATCCGGAATATAGTAAGGATCTCACAAAGAGAATCATGTAGAGAGCACTTTAAAGAATTAGAAATTTCAACAGTGCCAAGTTTATATATGTATATTAGTAATTCTAAATCACTTTGCTAAGTATATTCATGAGTATGAATCACAAGAGGAACGTAAGGTAAGAGAAAGCACAAGAAGGGAGGATTTTAATCACAAAATGGCACCAAATTTTAAGATAGCTAAGCATTGTTCCAAATATCAAGCAGTGGAGTTATTTAATAGGTTACCGACTGATTTAAAATTATTAATTTATAGCTCTCACTCTTTTAAATCTAAATTGAAAGCGAAGAACAACAAACATTTTCCCAACAAGAAGTTGTTGGGAAAATGTTTATACTCGGTATCAGAATTTATGACAAATGATAAAAATAGTCACATATAATAGTCACTTTTAATAATAGTAGTGAACAAGCCTTTTAAATTAAAATTATCTTTTGACTTTAACACTGTGCTTTTCACGTGGACCTTGATGAAGTTGTACTCCTAATACCTACTTTTGACATTGATTTTGACATTTTACTTACTATTATTTTGACATTGTATTTATTTGTTGACATAATTATCCTTTATGAATTGACTCTTGAATTAAACATTTCACATCAATTATAATTAGGCTTTTATATGTATTGTTTCTGCATGTGATAATTTTAATTAACATTTTATTTGGTACCTATTGTTTCTGCATGTGATAATTGTATTTAATATGTGATGTTCAACACAATGTAAATTGTTTATGAATAAATAAATGAAAAAGAAAAAAATACTTGTGCTTAATTAAGCATTTGTCATTTCATTAATCATTGATATTAAAATAGCATTTAGACAATAGACATTGTTAATTTATTTATGAATGTAGGTATTAAATTTTGGTTCATTTTAGGTAATTCATTATATATTTTCATTATTACTATGATAAATGGGCGAATGGAGGAAGGTGGAAGTGCGTCAGCGCCTTCAGGTAGGTACCAGATCTAATAGTTGAGATAGTAGGTATGGTGACTGTAATCATAAATCATTAATCATAATGATTTATCAAAACGAAAAACAAAAAACATTTCCGGAAGACAATACCTGAACCTGGAAACAGATGCAACTTTTATGAGCCTATCATCTGGCTGAAAGATCTATGAAATAAGTAAACGCTTTTTAACTTAAGTACCTACTTTACGCACGTTCATGTCTACTACGTGAGAGATTCAGTGACCGATACATCCAAAGCGTTCTGCTCAATCATGATCTATTAATTTTAGTTACGCTACATAATAGCCACAAACTACCGCTGCGCTGAGGTTTTGTGTTCCAAACATTCTTTGTTATTATTAAAATAGGTATGCTTAGACAGAAATAGACACGTGCTTCGTCCAACTACCGCACGTACAAGTGCTGCGGGGCGGTCTTGGTACGGCACTACGGCGCGGCGGCGCGCGGCGTGCGGCGCGGTGTCGCGACCGCTAATACGAGTTGACAAGAAACGAAACTGACGTGATTGCACCCTGAGATGTTTGATTTATAAACAGAGAACTCGAAACTCAAAGCATTTATTTCAATTAAACCATTTACAGGCACTTTTGAATTGTCAAGTGGTCGGTCAGTCAGAAATATGAAGCTAGTTGCCCATTCCAAAGCGTAGTAGGTACCTATGGAGAAGAACGGGCAAGAAACTCCATGGACACTCTTTTAAATTATAGGTATTGTTACATAATTAATATTAGTTACATCATTAATGTTGATTAGAGGTATAAATTATATGTGAGAACGATTTATAAAGGGTCTTTCAAATAGGGCGGGTCGATGTTGACAGTTTGTGGCGGCCATGTTGTTTTGGTGGCATCTGTCAAATGCGTTGTTATTTAATTTTCTTCAGTTACTGATGCCAAATCACCATGGCAAGTTACACGATTGCGCAGCACGTCCAAATGATAAAACTTTATTATCAAAATGAGTGTTCGTTAGTGCAAACGTTGCGCGCATTACGTCCATTTTACAGCAGACACGGTGGCCCTTCAAAGTCGACTCTCCGACGTTTTGTGACCAAATTCGAGACGACTGGTTCGGTAAACAATAAACCAACACCCTTACGTCAAAGGAACGCCAGATCGGCCGAGAACATCGCTGCTATCCGTGAGTGTGTGCAGGAGACTCCGAGGCCTTCATTTCTCGCTGTGCACAAGAACTCGGCCTTTCGCAGACTTCAACATGGCGAATTTTGCGTCGGGACTTGGGCTTACACCCGCACAAGATCCAACTGACCCAGGAGCTCAAAGTGAATGCCCATAGACAACGCCGTTTGTACGCTGACTGGGCTACAGAGCGTTTGGAAGAGGACCCCATTTTGGCCGAAAAATCATCTTTAGCGACGAGGCGCATTTTTGAATGAATGGTTTTGTTAATAAGCAAAATTGCCGTATATGGGACGACCACAACCCACATGAGGTTCACCAGGTGGTAATGCATCCACAAAAAGTTACTGTTTGGTGCGGATTTTGGTCCAGCGGCGTCATTGGTCCGTACTTCTTCGAAAACGACGATGGCGAGGCCCTTACTGTCAACGGCGAGCGCTACAGATCAATGATTAACTAAATTCATTTCTTTTGGCCTGAATTGAACGATATGGACGTGGACAACATGTGGTTCCAACAAGACGGCGCTACGTGCCACACAGCGAGCGACACAATGGACATTCTGCGTGAACGGTTCGAGGGTAGGGTTATCTCTCGCAGAGGTGACGTGAATTGGCCACCAAGATCGTGCAATTTGACCCCGCTAGACTTTTTCTTGTGAGGTTTTCTCAAGTTGCAGGTCTATGCCAATAATCCGCAATCAACCGATGCCCTGAAAGTCAACATAACGCAGGCCATTGCTCAGATCCAGCCGGATCTATGCAGTAGAGTAATTGAAAATTGGACCTCTCGGATCCGTGCCACCGTTCGAAGCCGCGGTGGACATTTAAACGATGACATATTTCACAAATATGGCATAAATGAGCCTTTCAAATAAAAAAATATGTTCTTTAATATCTCACTTACAGCTTGTTTTATTGAATTTCAACATCATCGACCCGTCGTTGTTGAAAAACCCTTTATAAGACGTACACGTTGAGTGTCCAGTGTACAGCAAATATTTTAAACAAAACAATCCATAATAAAATAATTAAAATAAGGCGTGGTGGCTAAGAGATGACCAGTCCCAACTCACAGCGCTCGTTCACGAACATGACGCATGGATCAGCACCATTCAGCTCAACCATTTTGAAGGGAACTAAATGATCCAACACACGCGCCACCGTCAGCGAGACATTTGAGTGAGCATGACATCTCTGCCTTCATCAGCCGCCAGGGCACATTCAAGTCAATGAAAGACGTTACCCGGTAAATGGTAGCTCGATAGTACAGAGTAGATACTCAGTGTACTCACACTTGTCCTATGCAATTATATAATACAAAGGAGATTGAGTTTATACAAAGCAAAGGTAGTCTTACAATCTTCAGCAGCTCCAACAGTATTTTCAAATGTTAATCAATTAGTTGTGGTTGTGGAGCAGGACCAGCATTGAGCCAGGCATTTTTATCAGCGATATAATCCCCCAACTTATAATATTCCTGGCTGCATAGTGTGCGTTTTATACATACTTTGAATTTCGTCTCACTCAGTTGAAGTATGTGGGGAGGAATTATTGTAACATTTTAAACAGTACCTAGGTACCCCATGAAAGATGAGTCTACTTTAGCCAGTCTGAAACCTGGTTGAACTAATAGGTCCCTATATCTGGTACTTTAGATATGTTTATCACCTCTTTTAGTATAAAGATGTAAATTTTTCTTACGTACATGATGTTTTCATAGATATATTGACAAGGTACCGTCAAGATCTTAATAACCTTAAACAGTTCCCTTAGAGAATCGCGCCTGCGGAGATTATATATGGCTCTGATGGCTCTTTTCTGCAGAATAAAAGTAGAATCGACGTCTGCAGCCCGTCCCCAAAGTAAAATACCGTAAGACATGATACTATGAAAGTAACTAAAATAAACTAGCCTCGCGGTATCTACATCGGTAAATTGACGGATTTTTCTGACAGCATATGCTGCTGAACTTAGCCGTCCCGCCAGAGATGTTAAATGAGGACCCCATTGTAGCCTCGAGTCGAGCGTGATCCCCAGGAAAACAGTTTTATTGACGAATTCTAGTTTCTCTTGATTCAATACTATCTCACAATCACTACTTTTGACATTAGGTAAAGAAAATCGTAAACACTTAGTTTTTTTTACCATTTAATACTAAATTACTAGCAGTGAACCAATTATGGACCTGCAGTAGGGCGTTATTAACGTCGTCAAAATTTGTAGCACTTCTTTCTACCTTAAAAATTAAAGAAGTATTGTCAGCAAATAACACCATTTGTGGTTGATTTTTTAATAAATGGAGTAGATCATTAATATACACTAAAAAGAGGAAAGGACCCAATATCGAGCCTTGTGGAACTCCCATTTCTACTTTTAAACTAAGTGAATTGACACCATTTATTTGAACTTGCTGCTGCCTATCATTTAAATAAGATTTTACTAGACTGAGCGCAAGTATTCCAAGTCCATAATGCTCAAGTTTCAAGAGGAAGGTTTCGTAATCGACGCCATCAAATGCCTTGGAGAGGCCACAAAAGATTCCTATGGCGTCTTGGGCCTCTTTCCACGCCGTAAATATGTGTTTTAATAAGGTGACCCCAGCGTCAGTCGTACAACGTCCCTTGGTGAAACCATACTGTTGATTGTGTAAGATTTTATTGGTGTTTAAATGAATGAGCATTTGATTAAGCATTACCTTTTCAAATACCTTGCTGAAAACTGGCAACACGGATACGGGTCTATAATTATTGGTGTCAAAATCAAAATCAAAAGTCATTTATTCAAATTAGGCTGAGAATCAGCACTTTTTGAACGTGAAAATCACATAAGACAGTCCCCCCAAAACGCCCACCCTTCACCACTTCCTAGTGCTTTAGCTGGGAAGAAGAAGTGGCGGAACTAACTCCCCAGCAGCACTGCTGTCTGTTCAGTTAGAAGAACTGGATTCTATATAGTAATAAGTAATGAACATTACGAAACACAAAATTATTAAAATTATTTGCCCTATGTCAGCTAGCACACGCCAAAATTTAAAACTATACTCAAGCAGAAATAAATAATAAAAACAAAAACGCAAACAGAACTTAATACATAATAAAAAGCCTCCTGGCATAAAGGGCGTGCCCGCTTACATATGCAATGCTGCATTATGTTTATATGTATATAGCTGTAACTTGTAGCCACAAATGATAAACTAGGACATTTGAAGTAAAATAAAGAAACATTAATTACTAATAACAATAACAAAACCATAGTCAGCAAGATGACCTGTCACCACAAGCAGCACCCGTTCACGAGCATAACGCAAAGATCAGCCATTACCCCCCTCGCCATATTTGAGGGAAGGAGGCAACCCGACCCCCGACGCTACCGCAAGCATTGACATCTAAGGGAGCATGACGAACTTGCTGCCGGTTGCTCAAAAGAATAATATGATCAATTGTCGAGGTCGCTAGCTAAACATATGACGCTATGAAAATAACTGAAATAGACTAGCCGAGCTGTATCAACGTCAGTGTATTGTCTTACTTTCCTGACGGCGTAGGCGGCTGAACTGAGCCTTCCCGCTAGGCATGATATATGTGATCCCCACTGAAGCTTGGCATCAACTGTTATGCCCAGAAATACTGCCGAGTCTACAGTTTCAAGTACCTCTTTATCTAAGACGATGTTGGGTCCTAGATTTCTAACATTCGGTAAGGCGAACTTTACACATTTCATTTTCTTGGCATTGAGAACTAGGTCATTTGTGGTAAACCAATCTGTAACCATTGATAGTGCACTGTTTACGTCGTCAAAATTTTGTCTATTCCTGTCTACTTTAAAGATAAGAGAGGTATCATCAGCAAATAGTACAACGTCACAGATACCCTTTAAATAGAATGGTAAGTCATTTATATACACCAAGAATAAAAATGGGCCCAGTATAGAGCCTTGAGGTACACCTAACTGAACTGGTAGCCCGGAAGATTTCACACCATTAACATCTACACATTGGTGCCTATTATGTAAATATGAATTTAATACGTTACGCACGCCTTATGGTAGGATATGGCTAACGGACATTATTGCTATATTTTAAGACCTTTTCTTTGTACCCATATTCGCAAATTAATAAATGATTTGATTTGATTTGAGCTTCGTTTTGAATACCGTAATGAATTAGTTTACGCAAAAGCGTGTCATGGTGCACGCAATTAAAGGCTTTGGAGAGATCACAGAAAACTCCAATAGCATTTTGCGAGCTCTCCCATGCGCTAAATATGTGTTTCAGCAGAGCAAGACCCGCATCTGTAGTCGAACGACCCTTTGTAAAGCCATATTGTTCATCACGAAGGAGGCTATTTAAATTAAAATGTCTTGGCAACTGCTTGAGTATTAATTTTTCAAATATTTTACTAAATGCAGGTAAGATAGAAATAGGCCTAAAATTGCCAACGTTATTTTTACTACCCGATTTAAATAATGGTATGACTTTACTACTCTTCATGAGGTCAGGAAAAGTTCCTAAATCAACACATTTATTAAAAGTAACAGCTAGATAAGGGGCTACGATGTCGATTATATTACATACAAGTTTAATTGAGACGCCCCAGTGTTTTTTGACTTAAGTGTGTTAAAAGCACTAATTACATCACGAGGTGTTACATGTTCGAAGCTAAATAAGCGACTACATTTAGGTACACTATTATGCAAAAGGTTTTCAGCTTCAGATGGGGACGAATTTAAGGAGCGAGTCGTAGTTATAGGTATGTTGGCAAAAAACTCATTAAATGCTTCAGCTACGTCAGCTGCTTTATTAACTAATTTGTTGTCGACCATAATCTCTAATTGTTTTTCTTGTTTAACCGACTTACCCGTTTCATTGTTAATAATTTTCCAGGTGGTTTTTACTTTGTTATTCGAATTTATTTTTAATTGTATCGCTTAAAAATTTAGATTTAACAAAAACACAAATCTTTTTAAATAATTTTTGACAAACTCTAGGAAAGGAGTATCAAACCTGTAATTTTTCAAACCGTATAACTCGTATAGTCTCGCTCTACTTTTATAAATACCTGGAGTAGCCCTGGAGCCCTGGAGTGTCTTTACTGTCCCCGGATTTGAAAAGTGGTATTACCTTACTGTTTTTCATTAAATCTGGGAAGACCCCTTGATCGACACACAAATTAAATATGAAGGCTAAGTAAGGCGCTATAGTGTCAATTATGAATGTACAGACTTTAATGGACATTCCCCAAAGATCTTCAGTCAATTTGATCTTGATTTGCTTAAAAGCTTTTATTACTGTTATGGGGTTATGCTTAAAGTTAAATTCAATCGGGCAGACCGAAACGTTCGCCCTTACTAAATCAAAAGCGAGTGTGGGTGAGGAATTTAAGGTGTCTGTAGTTTTAATTGGGATACTGGTAAAGAAATTTACAAATTTTTGAGCAACTTCTTTGCTATCGCAAATGAGACCACGTGTCGTCTCCAGTGTATAATCAGAATTATGCTTTTTGTTCCTGTTCGTTTCATTTTCAATTAAATTTTCCAAACAGTCTTTATTTTATTGTCTGCTGATTTGATCTTGTTGCTAATGTATAAGGCTTTGGCTGCCTTACAAGTGTTCTTAAAAATTCTAGAGTAAGTAGCAACATACTTATTAAAAGTTTCCGTGTTAATGTAAGGCTTAAGGCCATATAGCTCAAAAAGTATTCCCTACTTTTCCTAAGTCCTTTAGTTTCCCAGTCACTAAATAAAAAACTTAGGGCTGATACTTTTAGTGTTCTTCTTAAAAGAATAATTGAACTCAGTTTGGACTACCGAAAAGAATTCTTTATACAAAATATTAACAATGTTCATTGTAAGGTCCTGATTACTTAACTTACAAATTAAACTGATATTTTTTTTTTTTTAATAACAGATGTTATTGGTCTGGATTGTATCTGCAGTTTTTGTTTTAGGATGTTGGGCTCAAAAGTTACGGTTTGACCACTGTGGTCGGAAGGGAGATAATTAACGATGGCTTTATCTAAATAGTCGCAACAACAAAAAACATTATCAATGCATGTAGCTGTAGTTGTAGTTATTCGGGTTGGTTCTACAAACACATTTGACAAATTAAATGATTTAAACAAGTTTAATAATCTACTAGTATTTGAATTATTTTCTAAAATAGTTAAAGTCACCACAGATAATTACTGATTTATTGCCAGTTGCAAGTTTTGCCAAAACATCTTCCATTACTGACTCAAATATAGCGTAGTTTTGATAATTTGGGGGTCTGTAAACGCACACTATAATATGCTTATCTAGCTCAACCGATAGTTCAACTATGTCTTTACGAGTTTTAGATTTAATACATCTTTTAATTAGGATTAGTGAACCACCACGCAGCATTGATTTTCGGGTAAAACAACTGGCCACACTATAATTCTCATAATTAATTAACATTTCAGAATCTTTTAACCAATGCTCAGATATACAAACAATGTCAAACATTGTTTTTCAAAAACAATTCAATTTCCAATTGTTTCGAAGAAAAACCTTGAATATTTTGATGAAATAATTTCAAGGATTTCTGCTTAGCCCCTTTTTTACAGTTAGCTAGTTTAGTGCTAGAAAATACCTTTTTGTTATTTTGAATAACTACACTGTTAGTGGTACCTTCTGTTGTCTTACAAACTAGTTTAAAATATTTGAGCTAATCACCTTAACATTAGTAGGTACTATTACTAATTGTGGTGCTAAATAAAGACTTCGACATACTAATTATGTCTGGGTTAATATTAAAAGCTAATAGCCTAGCTATTTGATGTCTAAAACTAATGGGCAGATACACAGTGGTGCCGATTCCCTTGTTCACAAACTAAACTAAATTTAAGTTGAGTGCATCTTTTTCTTTCTATTTCATTATGAAAAGGACAGAAGATAAATTTTAGTTTAGTCCTGTCAAATTAATCAGCGCCTGACACTACTCCATACAAGTTTAGACGTGATTAAAAAGTTGACTACTAAAATTACATCAAATTACGTCAGGTGCTGACTAATTTGACAGGACTAAACTAATATTTATCTTCTGTCCTTTTCTTAATGAAATAGAAAGAAAAAGATGCACACAACTTAAATTTAGTTTAGTTTGTGAACAAGGGAATCGGCACCAGTATCCCTAGTCGATCTTAGCTTATCAACAAAAATGTTGGTGTCAAAAAATATAAACTTGTCACTATGGTGACTAACTAGGAAATGCATGTAATTATTTAACATGTGAATGTCGTTGTTTTGCCTATTTGACAAGTGCTCAAAGTATGGAAATGCACACAAAATTATTTTCTTACAATTTGACTTCAATAGTTTGGTGACACTATTAGTGATATCTTCTTTTGTAACATTAAAACTATTACCTATAAGAACAGTAATAATGACATTAGGATCAAATTCGTGCCTAGTTATTGAAGACATATTTTTTTTGTAGGAAGTCTGAGGCATGCCAAAGTTTTGAGAAGAATGCCTCAGATTGATGCTAAGTAATTTTCCGAACCCTTTTCCAAATCTATCAGAAAACATAATGGAGCTAACTTCTGTCTGAACTACTTGCAATGAACCTTGTTCAATATCTGGTGGATCTTGATTGGGAATCGATGCCTGATCACTTCCTGACTGGGACGGGTCCTCCGTTGCCTTAGGTTGGAGAGCCTCAAGGCTGGATTCCTCTTGACAAGAACATTGATTGGTGCTCAAAGTCACCGGGTCCACTCTAGCTGCCTCATCATTACATATTTCCACTAACTCGTTTGCAGCAAGAATGTGTTCCTTTATTTCGAGAGTAGTATGCAGTTTGCGCTAATTAGTTATTCGAAATATACGTGACAACAGAATGAAAGCATTATAATACGTTTTTAAAGTAGGTATATTCACGCATCTATTTATGGCTATCGACCGTGGACTTGTGACACAAAACCTCGGCGGTCCTCGCTCACAATTTTACGTTGAGTCATCATAAATTAAGTATATCAATTGAATATAATCTGCTGTATCTACCACGTCCCGATACCGAAGGTATTCATTTACTTAGTAATAATGCGAATGATAATAGTCAACATTGAACTTTGTTTATTTATTTGAAAACATTATGTTATCCGGAAACTTTCGCACTCAGACCAATTTTTTATCTGGGTCTAAGGCAAAGTATCGCCACATTATATTTTCAATAGGTATCTAGTCTAGCAATATAGGGAAAAAAGGCAGACGGGAGAAACATTAGGAAAAATTTACCTAATTCATAAAACGAAGGTAGGTACCTAAGTTATTAAATATTTGTGTAAGTAGACCACACAATCATACAGTGTAGTAGATACAGACAGAAATAGAGTTGGTTTAGTCAAAATGTATAAAAATATGGATAAACTAGACGTTCCTACTTAACTTCTTACTTGTATATAAATTTACGTAAATTCAAGACATATCATGAATCATATGATTAATTTTGTAAAGTATCGTTGCTGACCGTACCTTGTTGAGAAACACGCGCGACATATACCGACATAGAACACGTTATAGTGCGGTGCTGATATATAGCGCGAGGATATAAACTAGGTCGTCGAACACGCGCGACATCTACCGACATAGAACACGTTATAGTACGGTGCTGACATATAGCGCGAGAATATAAACTAGGTCGTCGAACACGCGCGACATCTACCGACATAGATCACGTTATAGTACGGTGCTGACATATAGCGCGAGGATATAAACGAGGTAGTCGAACACGCGCGACATCTACCGACATAGAACACGTTATTGTACGGTGCTGACCTATAGCGCGAGGATATAAACTAGTTTGTCGAACACGCGCGACATTTTTAGTGACTGGGCAACTAGAGGTATTAGGAAAGACTTTTCGATCTGTACGGCCTTCAGCCCTACATTAACACTGAAACCTTGAACAAGTATGTTGCTACATATTAAATTTTTTAGGAATACCTGCAAGATAGCTAAAGCCCAGTACATTAGCAACAAGATTAAATCAGCAGAAAATAAAATAAAACAGTTTGGAAAGTTATAAATAACGAAACTAGTAGGAAAAAAATACGAAGCACTGATTATACATTGGAGACTTCACGTGGTGCCATAAGTTATAACTTATAAGTCGCTCAAGATTTGTATGTCTTTAATAATATACCATCTAAAACGACGGAAGCTTTAAATTCCTCACCCGATGTCTCAATTGATTTATTAAGAGCGAACGTTTTAGTCTGCCCGGTTGAATTTAAATTTAAACATATAAACCCTATGATAGTTATAAAAGCTTTTCGGCAAATAAAAATCAAATTGACCGAAGATCTATGGGGAATGTCTATCAAAGTTTGTACATCAATAATTGAGACTATAGCACCATACTAAGCTTTAATATTTAATTCGTGTGTAGCTCAAGGAATCTTCCCGAATTTAATGAAATACATTAAGGTTATACTACTGTTTAAATCTGGGGACAGCAAAGACACCAACTATAAATTATAGACCAGTATGTGTGTTGCCGGTATTCAGCAAGGTGTTCGAAAAGGTAATGCTCAATCAAATGCTTAATCATTTTAACACCAACAAAATCTTACACGGCCAGCAATATGGTTTCACCAAAGGACGTTGTACGACTGACGCCGGTGTCACTTTATTGAAACACATATTTACAGCGTGGGAGGAGGCCCAAGATACCATAGGGATCTTTTGTGACCTCTCCAAGGCATTTGATTGCGTTGATCACGAAACCGTGCTCTTAAAACTTGAGCATTACGGACTAGATAAACTCGCGCTTAGTTTAGTACAATCTTATTTAAATGATAGACAACAAAAAGTCCAAATAAATGGTGTCAATTCACTTCATTTAAAAGTGAAAATGGGTGTTCCACAAGGATCGATATTAGATCCCTTCCTCTTTTTATTATACATTAATGATCTACCCAATTTATTTAAAAACCAACCACAAAATAATGGTGTTATTTGCTGACGATACTTCTTTAATCTTTAAGATAAATAGACGTGAATCAAATCTTGACGACGTAAATAATGGCCTACTGCAGGTACATAATTGGTTAACTGCTAATAATTTAGTATTAAATGGAAAAAACTAAATGCATAAGATTTGCATTGCCGAATGTTGAAAGTAGTGATTGTGACATAGTATTGAATAAAGAGAAACTAGAATTTGTCGATGAAACTGTGTTCCTGGGGATAACGTTAGACTCAAGGTTGCAATGGGGTCCTCATTTAACATCTCTTGCAGGACGGCTAAGTTCAGCAGCATATGCTATAAGAAAAATTTACTAATGTAGATACTGCGAGGCTAGGCTATTTCAGTTATTTTCATAGCATCGTGTCTTACGGTATTTTATTATGGGGACGGGCTGCAGATATTGAGTCTATTTTTATTCTGCAGAAAAGAACCATCAGAGCAATGTATAGCCTCCGCAGGCGCGATTATCTAAGGGAACTGTTTAAAGACATTAACATCATGACGGTACCTTGTCAATACATTTATGAAAACAGCATGTACGTACGGAAAAATTTAAATATTTTCAGTAAAAGAGGTGAAAGACACAACTATAGGACTAGAAATAGGGACCAATTAGTTCAACCAGGTTTCAGACTGGCTAAAGTAGGCTCATCCTTCTACAGGTAATGTTTAAAATGTTACAATAAAATACCTCCCCACATACTCCAACTGAATGAAACGCAATTTAAATCTTCACTATACAGCCAAGCATATTATAAGTTGAGGGATTACATCGCTGACAAAAATGCTTGGCTCAGGGCTGGTATTGCACCACAAGGGCGCGTAAACTAATTAATTAGCATTAGAAGATATTGTTGGAGCTGTTGAAGGTTGTACAATCTATATTTGCATTGTATAAATTCAATCTCATAGTACAATACTATAATCGCATAGCACATGTTCACACATGTGCTATGCGATTATAGTATTGTGCTCACGCACTATGTACCTACTATAAAGGTTACTGGATTCGTCTTTCATTGACCTGAATGTGCCCTGGCGGCTGAGAGTATGTCATGCTCACTCAAATGTGTCGCTGTTGGTGGCGTGTGTATTGGATTATTGAGTTCCCTTCAAAATGGTTGAGCTGAATGGTGCTGATGCATACGTCATGTTCGTGAACGGGCGCCGTCAGTAGGCACTGGTAATTTCTTAGCTGCCACGGCTTATTTTAATTCCTGAATTGTTTTATCTTTTTATTACGGACACTTTTAACGTGCACGTCTTTCTACATCGTTCTCACATGTACAATTTCAATATGAATGATTTAACCACTTTTTTGTAACAATATTTTGATTTAAAAGAGTGAGAATGGGCAACTAGCTTCATTTTTCTGACTTGACAAATCAAAAGAGCCTGTAATTGTTTTTTTTAAATATGCTTTGAGTTTGACATTTACCGACATAACGTTATAGTACGGTGTTGCTCTGTAGCGCGAAGTCTAAACATAGAGGTATAAACTAGGTTGTCGAACCCATCGCCATGTGCTCTAAGATCGCCGTGATGCTCGATAGGTATTATTTCTAATACCACTTAGATGAGGAATATTTATTGCTTTATAGGAGTTGCATAAGTGCATAAACTTGATAGTCGTTGATTTATAATATTTATTAAAGCTTTCATAATAAACAAATCTTGGCTGGACAGGACAATAGAGACCTGTAAATAAGGTACAAGGACAAGCGAGGTTACATTTTTGCAACATATTCTTGTACAATAGCGTTATCTTCACTGAAACCGATACCGATACCGCGAAGTGGCCTGACGTGTGAGTGTGTGATAGATCGCACACCTGCACTGCGCCTGCACTCCCTCATACATTCCCACGGTAAGCGAAAACAAGCAACCAACAAACAAACATTTATACTTCCGATAAATTTGCTGTTGTGAATTTCAGCAACAATATGGTGCCTACCTAATTACCTCCCGCCCTGAAGCTTTTGAAAACGATCCAATGATCCTCCGCCGTCGTTTAGGATCACGGATTCGCTGCTACATCCCTCCATGATCTGACCGCGTACCTAATTATGGAGATCATAAATACATGTCCCCTGTTTGATGTCCCTCTTCACATACTTCCATCTACCGTGGATGGTACCCATGACCTATGAGGATTACTCATGATGACCAGGTACTAACGCGAGCACGCAGGTCTCGGAGAAGAAGTCGGCCACTTGCATGCGGTCGGATCTCATGAATAGCGAGGCCAGCCCCACCTCGGCCTCCTGGCGCTGCAGCCACCCCACCAGCCCGTCGAAGGAGCCGTTGTGCGACACGCCGTAGAAGTCCACCTGGCGCAGGTCGAAGCTGCACAAACAAAACGTGACCAGACACGCGTAGTCCAAGCGATTTGTGAACATGTGCCATACTTTTCAGACGTATAGAAATTGTATAAATAATATGACTCTACAAGACAATAATGTTTTCCACGGACAGTTGTCAGAATTTCAAAAATGTTTGTTGAAAAAAGACTGGTTTACTATTCAAGTAAAGGTTGTGGTTTTATAATAGTTTCACAGCAATTGAATATTGGTTGTGGTGCTTGTGATATTCCCCTTTATAAAACTGGTACTTAAAATCGTGGTTTTCCAACATGTGACTCTCGGCGAAATTAATACGATTAGGACAATTTGCGTTCGGTACGGCGCCGTTTATATAATGACGAATCATACAATCTGCCGACGATATGAATACGAACCGGAAGTGCATGTCCTCTGCAGCCAGCATCATGAGCGGGTACGTGAACTTGGGGAAGGTGTCGATCTGCCGGTTGCGCAGGTCCGACCAGCCCTTGAAGTTGACCGGCTGCGTCACCTGGATACACGCATTTTTTTTCAGTAAGCTGTTCTGTACAATTCTAAGAATAGAAAAGAAGCAGAAAAAAGTGCACATCTAACTTCGAAAACCTTAAAACGCTGTACGGAAAATGTCCATAATTAATAATGTACCGATGTAAGTTATTAAATAATCATAATCGGAATGCGTGAAAATGATAACGCAGCGTGACTAACGCGTGATCGACTGTTGGCCGCAGTGCTTAAGAAAAATGTTAACTCAGCGTGACTAACGCGTGATCGACTGTTGGCCGCAGTGCTTAAGAAAAATGTTAACTCAGCGTGACTGATCAACAGTTGCCCGCTGTACTTAAGACAACTTAGAATGTTTTGCTATTGTATTTCGTCAATTTTCACCTTTTTGGTTTCAATCACTAAAGGCTCCGTGCACGTAAAAAACCCTCTTTTGTCAATTTCTTATCTACTTTTGAGAAAGCTGGAAATAATTGAAACATTATTCTGTGTGACTACAAAAGTACAGATTTCGTGGCGCTAAACCATTCGGGTCAGTCACAGCACCTGTTAATAGTTTCATCACTTTTGCGCTCTCGAAAATATAGTTTATTTTGCCTTTGATTTACTTAATGAAAATATTGTATTATGATAAAATGAAATTTTAATTTTATTTTATGATTAGATGAAGATTAATGTGTGATTTTTAAATTTATTGAAAAGGTTTGCTCGATAGTAGGAAAACATACATCACTGACAGGGTTTGTTTCGAAAAATAGGTTTTTCAACATTATTTTTCTGCTATATTTTGTATTACTTAATGTTGGAAAAAGTGGTCCAGCCACGTGCAAGTAGACCATACAATGATGTTGATGTTTTTTTAATGTTCCAAATCAAACGTAGTTTCTAGTAAAAAAATGATCAAACGTCAGTCTCGCGTCATTTTTTGGAAAACTTGTTGCGAATATTGGAAAAATCTCTTTCAACCACATGCAAAACAAAAGAACAAAACTTTTCGAATCTCAAATAATTTTGTTTAAATTGTTTCTTCGTTTCCTACAAATAATGCACAAAATTGATCAAAATCAGTCGATTTCGTGCACGGCCCCACCAGACCACCAAGTCCATCGTACTTCTCGCTCGTCCCTAGGTTAGGGATCCTTTGTTAATCACCTACACTTACTATGGTAATACCCTTCACTGACACGTTCCTCAAGTCTCTCCTCCTGGAAACGGCGGTGGGCAGCGCGCCCCACAGCACCTGCAAGTCCTGCCGCGAGCAGTTCCTGGCCAAGCCCAGCTCGGTCTGCAAGTATGGCATGCCCGGCTTTACTCTGTACACGTCCACCAGGCTCTCCGGCGAGGACCACACCACATCTGCGTCCGGCAAGATGTCGCAAGCCGACAGAGTGGCCTCGATGATAGACCGGTCGGACGAGGAGTTGTGGAGCAGCAACCACGAGTGGCGGTAGTTGAGCCCGCGAGAGGCGGACGCCTGAAGTTAATAAATGTCTCTAACATCTAACGAGTAGAGCGATTGGAGTACCTATTACGTATTCTGCGCTTTTGGCTGCTCAATAAGTGAGAGTTTATAATAAGTATATTTCTATTATACCTACGTATATTAAAGAAAAATCACCCACAGAAGATATTATTATGTTTTTTAAAATGTCCAGGTATAACTCGATGTGGCATTCTTTCCGTCAACGAGTGGTAAGGAATGTTGCCAGTCTTACAATGGGTCGTGGGGCTTTCGCGACCGGGACCGCGGTCCCGGATTCCACCTCTAAATACAATAATTCGTTTTTAGGTGGTAATAGGGGACCACAAATAAAATAAGCAAAGTTATGTCTTGGAAAAGTACGGTCAACCCAAACATTTAGAAGTTATACAAATAAAACTATTTTTATAAAACAATAAAATATTTCTTTTATTTCAAAAATGGCAGCCTCTTGAGTATTTAAAAATTAAATAACAACAGGTTAATTGAAAACATTTTTGCTTATAATCCCTTAAATCTACACAATTGCACATAAAAATCACCCCTTTAAGCGAAACGTCAACAATAAACTTTTAAAAAACGTACCTATTTTAATTAGCACATGGCCGCGGTCATAATTATCACAAATACAGGGTGGTCCAAATAGTGACGTCAACAAATTTTTTTTAGATTCCTCACACCTGGGGGTATCCAAAAATACCCCATGTATGTTCCGCGATTTTTTGTAGTTTTCGAATTATTAGTTTTTTTTGTGTTTTTTTAATTTATTCTGCCAGCGAGGTTGCAAAAATTCATATCTTTTTATGTAGTAGGTATTTTGCAGTTATTTTTTTTGTGCCATAATTGTCTTGAATGTTGTTTTAATTAAAAAAATAATTCAGCTTCCTGAAATTACTTAAAGTTACCCAAAAAAGGCTTGAAAGTTAGAACTTTAGTTTTCAGTAGGATTTACCCAAACATTCAACTTCAATTTAAAAATACAAAAATTTGTTTTCATAGCTTCAAGTTAAATTTAAAAACTTCGCAGAGTCCTAAACTATCAAAAACATACAAAAAAATAGTACTTAATTAGCCTATTTTTGTTGTAATCGGCGTTTGAAGACGGATAGGCTAAAAATCATTGAAACACGATCAAAGCATTTTTAATTTATTTTTCAACTTTTTAAATTAAACTTAAAAGTGTAATTTTAAATTAATTTTAATTGAATGTCCTGTAAAATAACTGTACGTCGTGTATTTTTACTCCATGCCCCTTTTTTTACGTCACTCGAGTAACACGTTACATTGTGAACCAACCAACGATACTGATAGGGTCTCAGGGGTTCGGTACGCGTTGGGGGAGGGGAATGTGCATTCCACGGACCGGGAAACGGTTGTAAGTACATCGTATTAGTCGTTTCTTGCCATCGCGCGCATTAAGACTGCTCTCGTTGACGTTATTTTCTTTTCCTTGAACTACTTACGCTGTGTTAACTGGTTTCTGATTTGCCTCACGATTATCTCTGCTTATGCTTCGGACCCTGATTTACCTTACGAACAACCTGCGCTTGAGTTTTGGACCTTGATTTGCCTTACGAACAACCTGTGCTTGTTAGTCAGTGACTTGGATTGTCTTTGTGCAGTACCATGAGCTATTCACTAAGCCAATACGCAGAAATGCATTTCTATTATGGCTTTGCTCAAGGCAACGGTAGTGAAGCTGCGAGGCTTTATCGACAGGCATTAGAGAGGCGAGGTGAAGTAATGGAGCATTACCCGGATCACAGGGTTTTTATTAATACACACAACACCCTGATGGCTGGACGTATCCCCGGGCGAAATCAAATTCGCGGAGCTGTACCCCAGGACCAAGATCAAGTGGATGAAGTCTTGGAAGAAGTTCAAAGAGACCCATCTACAAGTTCAAGAAAAATAGCTAGACGAACTGGGATTCCACGAACTAGGATTCTAAGAATTCTTAAGGAAGGTGAGTCATAAAAAAAGGTACCTGAGCAATTACGAATTGTGTTGTAAAAAAAGATTTTATTTAGTTAGTTATTATGTACGTATCGTCTAAGATAGTGGTAAGCCTATCTCTGATCTAGGTCTCTTTCTGCTAAAACCCATTTTGTTCAAACCACGCTGTAACCAGTTAACTTGTGATAGGAACTTAGCAGTGTGTTTTTGTTCACAGAAGGATTCCATGCGTACCATATTCAGCGCGTCCAGCAGCTCCAGGAATCCGATTACCCAAGAAGAGTGGCTTTTTGTCAGACAATGATAGAACGATCTGAGGAAGACCCTGATTTCTTCAATAAAATACTGTGGAC
Organism: Brachylomia viminalis; assembly: GCA_937001585.2. Lineage (NCBI taxonomy): Eukaryota > Metazoa > Arthropoda > Insecta > Lepidoptera > Noctuidae > Brachylomia > Brachylomia viminalis. Next base: position 719,205 of record OW443302.2, on the reverse strand, counting down.
CGACGAGTCCCGATTTGAAAGGACTGGAGTGTTCAACATCCATAATTATCATAGCTGGGCCATCGAAAACCCACATTCGGCAAGGACGTCAAGCTTCCAAACACGCTTTAGTGTCAACCTTTGGTCTGGGGTCCTAAATGGAGTGTTGATTGGGCCCTTTGAATTGCCGACCAGGTTGGATGGAAACAGTTACTTAAATTTTTTACAAAACAATCTTTATGCATTGTTACAAGACGTGAATCTCCAGATTCGACGAGAAATGATTTTTCAACAAGATGGCGCGCCCTGTCACTACGCGGTACAAGTAAGAGAGCATCTGAACACCACTTTTCCCGAAAGATGGATTGGGCGTGCAGGGCCGATCGAATGGCCTGCGCGTTCGCCAGACCTCAACCCCATCGATTTTTTTGTTTGGGGATTCTACAAAGAGCTGGTGTACGCGTCGGAAAGCAACGACGAAACTGAATTAAGACGAAAACTTACAGAAGCGGAAAGAAAAATAAAACAAGAATATTCCAGTAGCTTCAGGCAATTAAAACATAACTTTTTAAAACGTTGTCGTTTATGTGTTCAAGTTGGAGGAAGAAATTTTGAAAATTTATTGTAATAAATAGCAATTTTTCAGTAATTTGTGCCTTTTATTTCTTATCCAAAAACAAGTAATTTCACAACTAGCTATTTTGACAAATGCTCACATTTTAATCAGTGGTAAGACCAAATTATTGTAAAAGCTACACTAGCTACGGTTATTTTGCATGAATTTCAATTAAAATTAATTTAAAATAACATCTTTAAGTTTAGTTTACCATAAGAATGATAAAAAGTTGAAAAATAACTTTAATCGTGTTTCAATGATTTTTAGCCTATCCGCCTTCGAACGCCGATTACAACAAAAAAAGGCTAATTAAGTAGTATTTTTTTTGTATGATTTTGCTAGTTAAGAACCCTGCGAAGTTTTTAAACCTAACTTGAAGCTATGAAAACTCATTTTTGTATTTTTAAATTGAAGTTGAATGTTTGGGTAAATCCTACTGAAAACTAAAGTTTTAACTTTCAAGCCTTTTTTGGGTAACATTAAGTAATTTCAGGAAGCTGAGTTATTTTTTTAATTAAAACATCATTCAAGACAACTATGGCACAAAAAAAATAACTGCAAAATACCTACTACATAAAAAGATATGAATTTTTGCAACCTCGCTGGCAGAATAAATTAAAAAAACACAAAAAAAACTAATAATTCGAAAACTACAAAAAATCGCGGAACATACATGGGGTATTTTTGGATACCCCCAGGTGTGAGGAATCTAAAAAAAAATTGTTGACGTCACTATTTGGACCACCCTGTATAGGTACGGGATTATGAGAGTACAATTTATTATAAAGCTTATTTTAATTTAGCGTGATAAAGAATAAAAAAAGTAATTACTATTATTTATTATTTACATTCTATGTAAGACACTACAGCACTAAATATTACACTTCCTGTTTGTCACACTTTCTCTTCAAGATGCGTCGCAAAACTGCACATTTATTTATGCACTGCCGATATTAGAACCCGTTGATCTTGACAAACGGGTGTTATTGGTCAAATAGCAACCCAACGCCACATAAAATAGCAAATGTGCAATAGATGTGTGGGAGAGAGATAGCACTACGTGCGCGCAAATCATATTCTTCATACTTCTCTCTCTCTCTTCTATTATCATCATCAGGCTGGGACACAGGATTCCTCACGGTGAGAGGGAATGGGCCATAATCCACCACGCGGGCCCAGTGCGGGTTGGTAGATGTCACTTGTCTTCGAATGTTTGGTTCTAGGACATGCCGGTTTCCTCACGATGTTTTCCCTCACCGTTTTGAGAACAGTGGTGATGAAATATTTAAATCAAATCAAATTGATTGATTGATTTGATTTTAAATAATTTACACAAAGTAAAGCGCCTGTCTGGGTTCGAACCTACGACCTACAACTCGTTAGTCGCGGCCGATATCACTGGGCCGCCACTGTTCTCTACTGCTTCTCATACATGATTGATATATTGTTATTTTATTTTATATCTACAACTATCCTTTTATAAGTGCAACTAAATAATATTACCCTTTATTTTGTACCGGTACTGTTAATTCATGCAATTGTTGATTAAATTATTTTATCAGCTTTTTTGTTAACTGTACTATAACTTCTTTTTTCTTGTAACCCAAAATACTACAAAAAATAATTATTGTGTTTATACGTGGCCGAGATCCTAGATCCGGCTCGAAGGACCACTTAATGTTGCGTACAGCACACAGGTACGCGATTAGTCGGGTAATTATTTAAAAATGTAATGCATTTTTATTTTTAATATGTTGCGCGATAAACGGCGAGCTGTTCGCGCCAAATATTAATGAAGTCATAGCATATTTATTAACGTCCATAATGGCTTCATCTGTAAATAAAAACCTTTGTGTACAGGGTGGCCGGAACATTGACGTCCAAAAATAAAATTTCGGTCCCTCGTATCGTGGGGTATTCGAATCACCCCCATGTATGTTCCACGACTTTTCATAGTTTTCGAGTTATGAATTTTTTTCTGAATGTTTGAAAATTTTCGACCTGACCAACCTAAAAAAATTCAAAAAAAAAAGTAGAGGGTTTTATCGAGTTTCTTTTTTTGCAACTGAATTTTCATAAGTAGTACTTTTATGCATAAAATAATCAGCTTCGTAACTGTGGTGAAAGTTATGAAAATGTTGATCTAAAGTGAAAAATTTACGTTCGGTAAATTATGACTTAAATTTTCAACTTCAAATTAAAAATCTAAACAGGTGACTTCATGGTTCTCAAGTAGGCTTCAAGAATGCGCCAGACTCTCAGCTTTCATAATCATTAAAAAACGTAGGACCTAATGGGGCTAACTTTGGCCTTAATCGGCCTTCAAAGACTGCGAAGTGGAAAATTCTTAAAATTAGCTATCTGATTAATAAATTTTTTTTTTCCATTTTCTCGCTCCTAAGGTTATTTAGTTTGCTAACCAAAAATTACTGCAGGAAAGCTAAGATTTAAACACGGAGATTTTTTTAAATGTTAGTTTAATGAATTTTGCGCGATCCGTTCTCGTGGACTATGGGTTGTAAACGAGGGTGCAACTCTTTTACCTGCAATAACAATGGACCGAGAGGAAAAGAGACCGAATTATTGCTATCTCTCTCACGCAAGGCGCGCAACCGAAGCCAACGCAAAACAAGTACCTCAGTCGTACTCACATTGTGTTTACTGCTATACGCGTGTCGCCATTTTGTCTTTACCACACTCGCTTTGCCCACGGACTCCGCTGCCTACTTGTTTGACTACTTTGCTCGTTTATTGGACTGTGTTTTGCATTCTGATTTGGACTTTTTTTACGTGGAAGTGTAAAAAATGAGTTACACGTTAAGTGAATATGCAGAAATGCATTATTTTTATGGAGTTGCACAAGGAAACGGCCATGAAGCAGCGCGACTGTATCGCGAACAACTTCAACGTCGTGGTGGGCCGCAACCTGAGCGATATCCCGACCATCGTGTTTTTATTAACACGCACAACACTTTGATGGCAGGCCGCATTCCTGGTCGACGCGGCAGTCATGAAGGAATCCCTAGAGCTAACCCGGATCGCAGAGAAATGGTGCTGGAAGAAGTTCAGCGAAATCCGTCTACGAGTACGAGAAGTATGGCTCGTGCTCTGAACATCCCAAGGACTTCTATCCAAGACATTCTTCACGATGAAGAATACCACGCGTTCCACATCCGACGAGTCCAAGCTTTACTGCCTACAGATCACCAATTGCGCGTTGATTTTTGCCAAACCATGTTACGAAAAGAGCAAGAGGATCCTGGATTTTTCAATAAAGTTTTATGGTCAGATGAGTCACGATTTGAGCGATCCGGAATATTCAATATTCATAATTACCACACGTGGGCGAATGAAAATCCACTCGAAGTGAGAGCTTCGACATTTCAACATCGCTTCAGCGTTAACTTGTGGTCTGGTATTCTCAATGGCGAACTAATTGGTCCGTTTGAACTGCCGTCCAGACTTGATGGAGAAACATACAAAAACTTTTTGGAAAATGAACTTCCATTGTTGCTGGCAGATGTGAATCTCGAACTCAGACGAACCATGGTGTTGCAAAATGACGGCGCCCCGTGTCACTATGCAACCCAGGTCCGAAATTACTTAGATGAAACATACCCCAACAGATGGATCGGACGCAGCGGACCAATTAGGTGGCCTCCACGCTCACCTGATCTCAACCCCATCGATTTCTTTATTTGGGGCTATTACAAGGAAATAGCATACGCCCGAGACTGTTCAAGTGAACAAGAGCTGAGGCAGTTGATTGCAGAAGCTGAACGTGTTGTGAGAGAGAACAGAGACGCTTTTAGACGATTGCCAGACAATTTCTTACGTAGGTGTAGAATGTGTATTGCTGCTGGTGGTGGCCACTTTGAAAACCTTTTCTAAATGTTAAAAATAAATTAAGTACTTTTTTCACATTATCATCTGTGTTTTATTCAAAACCACTTTTTACGTAAAACTTTTCTTACCCAACTCTGAAACTATTTGTTGGTTAGTTTTCAGTATTCTTATCATTAATTAACCTTAGGAACGAGAAAATAGCCAAAAAAAAATAATTACTCAGATGGGTAATTTTAAGAATTTTTCCACCTCGCTGTCTTTGAAGGCCGATTTTAAACAAAGTAGCCCTATTAAGTACTTCATTTTTTTTATGATTATGAAAACTGAGAGTCTGGCGCATTCTTGAAGCCTACTTAGGAATTATGAAGTCACCTGTTAAGATTTTTAATTTAAAGTTGAAAATTTGAGTCATAATTTACCGAACGTAAATTTTTCACTTTAGATCAACATTTTCATAACTTTCATCACAGTTACGAAGCTGATTATTTTATGCATAAAAGTACTACTTATGAAAATTCAGTTGCAAAAAAAGAAACTCGATAAAACCCTCTACTTTTTTTTTTAGAATTTTTTTAGGTTGGTCAGGTCGAAAATTTTCAAACATTCAGAAAAAAATTCATAACTCGAAAACTATGAAAAGTCGCGGAACATACATGGGGGTGATTCGAATACCCCACGATACGAGGGACCGAAATTTTATTTTTGGACGTCAATGTTCCGGCCACCCTGTATATTAATCCTTTTTTTTTTTTTTTGAGAAACATAATCTTTAATTTATCTGCAATAACTCCAATTTGATTTTCTCTAAATCTAATTGGAGTTATTGCAGATATTAAAGATATGTTTATAGATAAGACTCCGGTGGTGTGTACACGGTGTTGTAAACAACATAATATAATAATATTTATAATATAACATTTTTTTATTTGCATCATAAAAGTACAACCATTATAATTATGCATTTTAACATTTGGTAGGTACATTTGGTTTGGTACTACACACGCAGTCAAATAGGTCCCTGCACTTAAATACTAGCCAATAATGTGATATTATATTTCTCACCTTTCTAACGTCTTAAAGATGTTGTTGTACTTACGTCACATGATAATCATTCAGCACGTATTTAAGCACTAATCAATCACTCAGAAACAATTACTTACAGTACGACACAACTTAGATGTAGCATCGGCAAAATTCGTAAAACCGATCACATCCGAACTGAGTGCGCCTTCAAAATCACTAATCTTTATTATTGCTTTAGGGGAAAATCTTTATGCAAACTCCATAACTTGTAAAGTCATATAACAAAACACATTCGTGAAATTGATGCATAGATAAACATTACTAGCTTGCAAAATTTAAAATGATCACTTAAATAAAGTCTTTGTTTTTTAGATTCGATTTGAAGGATACAAGGCTAGAATGATGAATATCACAAATCAAAGTTTTAGAGATGTTTATTGTTAAAAACTTCAATTATAATTTATTAAGGGCATGCAATAAATGGAATGTTACATAAAAAAAAATGGCTTTGAACGACACCAGATATTATTAAAATTGTTTATTCTTATTAGAATACACCTTCGACATCCATACAAGCTTATATCCTCAGTCTCAACAGCTCCATTGTAGACGTTAAACGATTCGTCTTTGAGAAGATTTATAATCTAAGAGAGCGCCAGGTACAAAACCTCTTGAGCCACCAGCGTGGACAATAATTAATCTTTCACCTTTTGATATCGGTTTTTTTAAGCCTTTCTTAGAACTATCCGTCCAACTACTTTCCTTTGTATGTGTGGCGTGTATGTAAGTCTCGTCAGTATAAACTATATCCCGACCTTCACTTCTAAAGTTTTGTATCTGTCGAAGATACTTAATCCGCTGAAGTCTTACTTCATCTTTCTCGGCCAGTAAAGATCTATTATTTTCCATTTTCTTGAATTTGAAACCCAGTTCAAGCAATATTCTGCGCAAAGTTTCTCGACTGCCTGTGACATTTATATCTTCCTGTAATTTGGTTAACAACGATTTTATTGTACACACCTTTTTTCAGTGACATGAAAGTCATACATCGTCCTTCTAATGACATCATAATCAAAACCGTCTAAATTTGCTCGATGTTCTTTCTTTTTTCTGGACTTTTTAGGCGAACTAAAAGTTGCACGAGTTGAACTAGTCGAAGCCAAGGCATTGTCATGCTCTTTCAAAACAGCACTTATTGTTCTACGTGAGACACCAGTTGTCTTCGCAGTTCGCTCTTGAAGGTTTTGAAAGTGATAATTCCCAAAAACCCTATTTTTAGACTCCGTAGCCTCTCGACTCATAAATTGATAAACATTAAAAAAAAATTCACGACTTTGGCTATTATATGGCTTACAACGTTTCAACGAAGTCATCGTGAAAAAAATACAGCAACAAAAATATATTAAGTATTATCTTTCCAATTAAATTGTCACGAAGTGTACAGAATGATTCACTCACGTGCATTCTCAACGCTGTCTCGAGTTGAACTGAGGCGGGAATATATAGCGCGAATAGCATTGAATAGCGCGATAGTGAGCGATTTCTATTGGTTGTGTAAATCGGAAGTGATCGGTTTTACGATGCTACATATAAGATGTGTCGTACTGTACACTGATATTGTTATTTAGGTTGTAGCATTCGATTCACACTATCCTCCGTACTAGTCGAAACTGTATCACGGTAGGACAGTCTTCCTCTTACTCAATTAACCAGTTCTAAATACAAATAGTATTCCACTATTATTTCACAGTATAATAATTTAGTATCTATGATATTACGTTCCAATGTAAACAGGTAGGTATCAGAACATTTCACATTACTTGTCTACGAACAGAAGTGATCACAATGCAGGTAGCGTTAAAATAAATTTAGTATATATGCAATGTTTACAGACAATCGTTGCATTTTTTATCCTCTAAGACTTAATTACTATCTTCATGGGAACTTACATAAACATAGTTAATAGTGTGGGGATTTTCCCTGCAGTAGATATTGTTAATTTTTAAGTTTAAACTGTCAATGGTAAAATTAGTTTTTATGATTTTGGGTTTCTTTAAGTTCTTTGTTTTAGGATTAAGATTACCGTCGACCGAACTACTCATCTGTTTGGGATTTTACTAGATTCCTATTTCTCGAAATTTCATCTTTTTTTTATCGGGTTTGTTTCTTATCGCAGTTTGGTTTACAACTCTAAGTATTTTCAAATCTTGGTTTTTTCCCCGAACAGATGGACAATTCCAGTCGACGGGCTTTTATGTCCCACTTTATGACTTAAAGACAAAAGGCCCTAAGCTTGGGACCTCCCTACTTTTAACTTGTGATCGATATATATAGGAATGGATTTCCGATGTATCAATCAGTCTTGTACGCAACCTCGAACCACTGAACACTCAACTTGGAGTGTTCTCGCGATTGTCTCCTCGTGTCCGTTTGTTCTGGCGAGTCGAGACACCGTGTTTATCCTATTGTCAACTTTTTGTAATTGTTTTAAGTGAGTTTATAAATAAATTCTTTAAAATAAATTCGGTGTTTGTTCGAACAATTATAATCGTCACCCTGTCCCAACAATAGCTACAGGCTCAAATAATAAGTTTAATTTTAGATTTGAATCATAAGTTAATGTTTAAGCAAGTGATATGAGTGTGTGTGTGTGTGTGTGTGTGTGTGTGTGGGAGCGTGATATTTTGAATATGGGTTTAGATGTTTGTAAGGTGTCGTGTGTGTTGTGTGTTGTTTGTTCGTAAGTGTGGATGTGTTTGTTTAAGTCAAGCTTTTCAATAGTTTCTCCGTTTTATCATAGTTGAGTTTTTTTAAATATTCAACAAGAACTTTCTTACAGGCAAATGAAGTCATATTACGTAGGTTGACGTATTGTGATATCTTATTATATAAAAATGGACTTAAATATTGCATAAATTTACAAGCAAATGTGGTTTTGTAAGATGGGACTAAGTATACTATGTCATTTCTTCGTTTTCCTGTGTAATGGGGGGGAAAATTGTGTTGACTTAGTGTTACACTTAATATGAATAACGGTCTCACTGTTAGTACAGGCAATTCACTGTATAGTAATTCAGTTGAGATTATATACCTACCTCTTAAATGTCATAACATTCAGTATAGCACGCTGCGAGCGTTCTAAGCTAATAATTGTTGACTTAGATGAGCCTCCCCACGTGGAGATACAATATGTTAAAATTGATTGACAAAGTGCATAATAAATTGTTAGTAGTAATTTTCTGTTACAAAATGAAACGGATTTTTTTAAAGATATAAATCATTTTTCTGACTCTAGCTGTTGAGGTCATAATGTGTTCATTCCAGTTTAGATTTTGATCTATATTAGTCCTAGATATTTAATTGATTGTGTTTTAGAAAGAGAGTAGCATGATCAGTTACTGGATTCACCACATGTGTGATATTTAATATTAAAAGTATTTAATGGTGGTTGTGTCTTATTTTGGATGCTAAATGCAATGTATTTTGTTTTTTGTGTATTTAAAGTTAGTAGATTGCGGTCGAGCCATGTAGATGCCAGGGTTAAACCTTCATTGGCTAACCTATATACATCCTTCCAGGATTGTGCTTTAAATAGTAGAACCGTGTCGTCCGCGAAAGTAATTATTTGACCTTGACTCAATCGCAAATTACACAAATCATTAAGGTATATTAGGAACAATGTAGGCCCCAGGATACTTCCTTGGGGTACACCGTACAAATTTTTTTTAGGTTGACTCACACGGTCACTCACTTTTACGCTCTATTCCCTGCCCGTTAGGTAGTCTCTTAGAAAACTGAGGGTAATCCCGCGAACACCAATTAATTCTAACTTCCTGAGAAGAATGGGAACAGAAACGGTATCGAAGGCCTTGGCTAGGTCGAGAAAGATTCCAATAGCTTTTTCTCACCTGTCCAGGCTATCTACTATGAAAGAAGTTAGCTTATGTGTAGCATTTGCAGTTGATTTTTGTGCTCTAAAACCGTACTGATTTTCAGAGAGAATATTGTATTTTTCTAAATAATGCCTTAGCCGAGACTCGACGATTCGTTCTATAATTTTTGACAGTGATCATAAATATTATGAACATGTCAGCTGATCGTATTGCTAGTGATGACAGCGCGCAACATTGTTGTGATTCTGAGTTGAACGAGTTAGTAAGACAATCATTTGCGTTAGATTCAATAGGTAATATAGGTATATCAAAACAACCGCGACAGAATGCGGACGAGTTGCGTGCTATCACCATACTAAATAACACATGTGAATTTGTTGATAACCAATGATTCGTGGAATTGCCTTGGAAACGTGATAACTTTGTTATGCCTGTTTCTTATCAAAATGTCTACAACCGTTTAAAATCAGTCGAGAGAAAAAGTTCAGCTGACAACGCTTACGCGTCGCGTTACAGGGAACGCATTCAGCATTTATTTTTGAATACTTATGCCAGGATGCTAAACGCGGGGGAGTCTAGCGACCACATTTGAATACTTATGCCAGGATGCTAAACGCGGGGGAGTCTAGCGACCACATTTGAATACTTATGCCAGGATGCTAAACGCGGGGGAGTCTAGCGACCACATTTGAATACTTATGCCAGGATGCTAAACGCGGGGGAGTCTAGCGACCACATTTGAATACTTATGCCAGGATGCTAAACGCGGGGGAGTCTAGCGACCACATTTGAATACTTATCCCAGGATGCTAAACGCGGGGGAGTCTAGCGACCACATTTGAATACTTATGCCAGGATGCTAAACGCGGGGGAGTCTAGCGACCACATTTGGTACCTACCGCACTTCGGGGTTGATAACCCGAATAAGAAGAAGTTACGTTTAGTGTTCGACGCGGCTGCGAAAACAGGGATATTCCCTTAATGATTTTTTATTGACAGGCCCAGACTTGTTGCAGACCTTATTTGGAATTATGTTTTAGATAACAAATTGTGTAACATTTTAATTTAGATTAGGTACCGTTTTGACTTCTGAGTGTCGTGTCGACATTGAGGGGGAGAATGTTACGTATGGAATAATTTACAATAAACAATAATTGAGACCCCGCCACAGCGAACTTACACCTTTATATTTAAGTACATCGAAGCAAGTACGTATAGATCACATCGTCTCGCTACAATGCCGCAAATTGTAGAGATCACATTTGCTTGGCAAAACAAATCGCGCGCTTTGCTCGCGAGCTTCCCTCCTACCGCGAGGCAGTTCGTCAAAAAGTACTCTATGCACATGCAGATCGTCTTCCGCCACCGTACGGTGCGCATGCCATTGCGCACTCCCACGATCTGAGTCTTGTCGCCGACGCAGGGTCTCAACACATCTAAACTTTTAAAACAGTTTTTCATTATTTACCCGACTAATCGCGTACCTGCGTGGTGTACGCAATAGGTGGAACCCGGGACCGCTGTCCCGGTCCCAAAAGCCCCACGACCGTTTACAATATTAAAATACAAAATTAAATAGCATTAAATTGTAATAATAACATTATACCTACAGCTATAGTAGGTATATTATTATACTAGCTTTTTACACATATCTACACACAATCAATACACATACATAGACTCACGCTTTCTTCCGATGGGCAGGGGTAGGCAGAAGCTACAGAGCGCTACCTGCTACAATCCTTACCTAGGTACTCTTTTCGCTTTACTAAATTAAATAACTAACTGTACAATATAGGTACACAAAAACAAAAGGAGCATAACATGTACTCATGCCTTCCTATTACATAATGTTCATGTTACCATCCGATTGTTTGAAACACTGACGTTTGGAATACTGAAGGAGGATGCTAGTCCTCTGGACGGTACCTGGTCCAGGATGAGGTCGGCGCCGGGACAAGCGAGGTCTAGCAGCATGGCCTCCGGGAACCAGCCGCGCGGGGTCATCGGCGGTGCGTGCAGGAAGTCGGAGACCAGTGCCAGTCGCACGCCGGCGCGGTTGCTGCTGCGGTACAGCTCTGATACTAGCTCTACAAATGTACTGTTCGTAATATTTTAGGGAAAATTGAGCAAACAGAAAACTTGGTGAAATATTTGTAATTGGCGCCTGCTCTGTATGTAACGATCTAGCATATTATGATGCAATTTTTAAAGCAAGATCTTGCTACTTAAAATAGAGGAAGAGCATTTTCCGCGTTATCATGTTTCAAAATCAAAATCCCAATATTTTATTTCTCATAAACCTACATGGGCACTTATGAAACGTCAGAAGCTAGGTGCGCGGTTCCAATTGGTTATTTTCTTATGGAGAAGAGCCGGCAAGAAACTCCACGGTTATCTACTCTTTTGGAAATGATTAATAATAATAATAATAAATATCGTCTGACATTGCACACAGCACCATCTAGTTCCAAGTTAAGCACTTAATTAAGGCTCGTGTTATGGATACCAGATGGTTGATACACTACTTAAATACATTTTTTTTTTCGTAAATACATACATATTATAAATATACATCCATGACTCGGGTACAAATGTCCATATTCATCATACAAACATTTGCCCCTACCGGTATTCGAACCCAGGACCATTTGGTTTCGCTGACTACACTTAGCCACTGTAGCCACTACACCAAACGTGATTGCTTTTTATGATGTTTTCAAATTACCTTGTTTATAGGTATGGGAGGACAGTTAGTAGGACAGTGCAGGCCTGTCAGCAGGTACTTGGTACTTAACAAGATAGAAAATGGTCTACAAATCTACAGTTTACAAGTTAGTCCTAATAATAAAAAATAAAAGCCTATTTGAACCAAATGACATGATTGCCATTACAGCCGTAACAAATCTGAATAAATATCCTGTCTACAAAAGCTCAGTTTATTAACGCAGGAATCGTACTTAAGTATGAGCTGACGTATACTCGTAGGTTCTTTAATGATCTTGTAATTGGTAAATAAGTTTGTTTGAAATAAAATAGCTAAAACTATCTGCATTACCAGGCGTCCAGCAAATAAAGGCGGTCATCATGGACAGGTCTTTGGTGAGGAAGTACGACAGTACGAAGCTGATCAGCTCCATGTTGCCACGATGGCAGACGGGCGCGCAGTAGCGCACTGCCCGCAACCCCCCACTGGCGACCTGGCGACCTGGCCACCTGGCGCGGGTAGTTAAGGGGATGTCCTTTGCTCAACGCGGACTTATTTTACGTTTGCCTGTACCTACTATACCTTATACTAATTCAAATCTTTTATAAAGATGAAACTATGCCAGAAAGCCTATTATACTGTCAAAGACAAAAAGGCTTGGGATTGAGCTGCTCCAATAAATTTACACAGGGAATGTTGATTTATTTTATTTTGCTAACTATTTTACTTTTAATCTTTGCTTTATGTATCTGTACCTTTTTACATAATATACAATGACATGAACATTTACTGTTTATAGTATTAAATTATTTTAATTATTGTGAATGTGAGAACTATGTGGGTCATTGTTACGGTTTTAATCATGTTCTGGCAGTTTGAGTAATTTATGTGAAGCTCACCACGGTATAGCGAACTCCTCTTCGCCGATGGTACGGTTCGCCGAAATCACTCTTAGGCGATGGTTGGTTCCACGAATAAATCCATCGCCAATAGAACTATTCGCCGAAAACACCGTTCATCGATGGTCGCTTCAGCTACAACACCTTTTACCGATGGAACGTGTCGAACGAAATTTATCTAATGGTATGCAGGCTACGGTTAGTACATTGCGGACCCACCATACCACTGGCCATACCTCTTGTGGTATGGTGGGTCTAAAACTATACTACTGAGAAAATAGTGTTGTGGTGAATCATTTGGGTTAGGTTAGGTTAGAACTGTGACCACTAAAGCGCGAAGGCGAGCGAGCGAAGCGAGCTTGCCGCAGCAGCGGCCGCCAAGCGCCAGATCCTTGTAGTCTACAACACTATACCACAAGTGGTATGGTGTATATACGCTTGAATTAACTGCTTTGCTTTCTAAAGCAAAGCAGTTAATCCAAGTCGTTACTCTAGAAAGCAAAGCTCATATTTTGGATCGGGAGCGTCCCTAATATAAAGTCGGCGAGTTGTGGCTCCAGTGCGGGAACAATGAGTTAAGTCATTCATTTAATTTTTCTGGTCTGGGTTCGAAGATTTTGAAAACCGACCCTTTTAGCACTGCCCCTCCAACCACCTACCATTAGCACCTGACGGAGTCGTGGTGGAGAGCGACCGTGTCCTGAAGGCCGGTATACTCGGAAGTTTGGGAGGTCACACCAGCGCGGCACAGCGGCTACTGACACGAGCGACGGAGTCATTTCGGAGTTTCCGAGAGAAGATATTTGGCAGTACCTAATTCAATTTAATTTAAAATAACGATCTAGCGGTTCAAAAATAGTTAGTACTTACCAGTAGGTATTTGTTTTTTTTTTTTGTTATTACTAATTTATTCGTTAAAACAGAACACAGCAGGTTCGACACCACATTTTTTAAAAAAACGGCCTAATTTGTCTCGTGGACGTAGATATAAATTTTGGTTGCAATCACAATGTTTAAGCTCGTCGCTTTGCCCAATTTAATCTTAACATTATATTTTATGGTATGTACAAAGACCTACATTAACTATTTCTTATTTTTAATATTTTATAAACCTCGTTGTTTATTGTGACAAATTACTTTTTTATATTTTAATTCTTTCAAATATTCGGTCTTTTTTTTATACAAATTATACGTTTTCAGTGGCGAAGAGAATGTGTTTTCCTTTCTTTCACGCTACACTACCTAGATACACCCTAAGCCGTACAAGCTCATACAGTCGAAGGCAATGGATAGCTATTTATTGTGTAACTTGTTTTAAATAAAAGAAAAGAGAAACAAAGGTTAATTTCAAAAACATTGGTTTCGAATTTCGAGATAGTTGATCATGAATGAAAGTTCAAAGTTATTTGATTTCAAATGTTATTGACTCAATAGTTTCAGCAATAGATAGCTATTTATTGTGTAACTTGTTTTAAGTAAAAGAAAAGAGAAACAAAGGTTAATTTCAAAAACATTGGTTTCGAATTTCGAGATAGTTAATCATGAATGAAAGTTACACTATTGAGTCAATAACATTTGAAATCAAATAACTTTGAACTTTCATTCATGATCAACTATCTCGAAATTCAAAACCAATGTTTTTGAAATTAACCTTTGTTTCTCTTTTCTTTTATTTAAAACAAGTTACATTGAATGCATCGCCATGTTTTGTCTACCTACATGCGCTGTTGCAATATTGATCATGACGTCATGTTAAATGCCATTTTTCCACTCGCACTAACTTCATTCATCATTAGTTTTTTATAAATTGTTTTCATCGTCATCATCATCATTTCAGCCGAAAGACGTCCACTGCTGGACATATGCCTCCCCCAAGCACCTCCACTTCGACCGCTTTTGTGCGCATCCAACGGGTTCCTGCGGCCTTGACAAGATCGTCTGTCCACCTTGTGGGAGGCCTTCCAACGCTACGTCTTCCGGTACGCGGTCGCCACTCTAGAACTTTCCGGCCCCATCGGCCATCTGTTCTGCGAGCAATGTGCCCTGCCCACTGCCACTTAAGTTTGGCAATTCTTCGGGCTATGTCGGTTACCTTGGTACTCCTGCGGATCTCTTCATTTCTGATTCGATCACGCAGGGAAACTCCAAGCATAGCCCTCTCCATTGCCCTTTGGGTGAGTTTTAGCCTTCTAATAAGGCCCATTGTGAGCGACCACGTTTCAGTACCATATGTCATCACTGGCAACACGCACTGGTCAAAGACTTTCGTCTTGAGGCACTGCGGTATGTGGGACGAGAAGATATTGCGTAGCTTCCCGAACGCTGCCCAGCCGAGTCGGATTCGACGATTGACCTCTTTCTCGAAGTTGGACTTACCTAACTGGACAACTTGTCCTAAGTACACATACTCGTCCACGACTTCGAGTGTAGCGTCTCCGATCTTCATGAGAGTGGGTGTTACATGGGCATTTAACATGTTCTTCGTTTTGTCCATGTTCATTTTAAGACCCACTCTTTCGGAGGCTCTACTGAGGTACTGGGTAGGTACCTGGTACTGTGTGTATAAATTGTTTTGCTTCACTTGATCTCTATTGCAGGTATGTAGGTCGCACTTTGTCACAGATAAAAATCGATATTTATGAGAATAAAAGAATATTACTATTGATTATTTTGGTATTCCAGCCAATCCTCCTACTAATCAAAATCGTCTTGTTAAATGTTAATATAATAAAAGAGCCACCTACTTCTCCTTAACGTCATCCATTAGATTGGCGATCATTATAAAACGCGGAGTGTTTGTGGAGCAATCTTTGAGCACTATTACTTAGCGGTCAATAACAGTGCATTATGTCGCATAATGAGCGAAAATGGCTCGAAAATGGTTCGCTTAATAATACAAACTGATTTGATCAAGTAGATATTAACATTTGCTGGTCAGGTCAAGGTAAAAAAAAATCGCATCATTACGTATTTACAATAAGTCTCCTATTCAATTGCTATGAGACTATTCGGTAACTTGGTAAGACCCCTGGTTACCCCCGTAAAAAGACGTTTGTCAATCATGATGAAGCATGTTAACTGGGCAGATCACATACCTACCTACCACTGTTTTCAGAGCAACTGTGAGCGTAGCATGCACTCCATAACAATAATGAACGGTGCGATTCTCTTAGCTTCCTGCTTACGTACAATTGTTGGAAAGATTCAGCAAACAGACGAACCGCGCGTGTTGCTAAATGCCGCTCCCTTGTTTCTTTGCGGTCGCTAATCCGAGCAGGCCCTGCAGTCTCGACATAGTTAGCAATAGTTTTCGGTTGCTAAGTCCTAACAATCCAGATGTAAATGTTGATGTAAATGTTTGGTAGTCTCGACACTCAAATTTATCGGTTGTTACCTACCGGTACCTACCTAAAATACCAGTAACAAACGATAAATTTGAGTGTGGAGACCACCAAATATCGTTACATCTGGATTGTTAGGACTTAGCAACCGAAAACGATTGCTAACTATGTCGAGACCGCAGGGCCTGGTCTTGCCGTACCTATGTTTGTAATGATCTTTTGGTCTATACTTTCTGGGTTACCGTTGCACTCGCTTCTCTTTGCGAAAGAATTTGCAGTGCAGTACAGCATAGGTAGGTATGTAGTACCCTACCTACCTATGCTGTACTGCACTGCGGGTTCACACGGTTCGATTTTACTTTGATAAGTACTTTGAATTATAAATGATTTCAAAATTAGATTGAAACTCTGTTCAGGTGTTTCAAATCGCTTTCGACTTAGCAGTTGAACTAAAATTGAACTACTTACTTATGTGAACCCGGTATAAGCAATAACCAGTACCTACCTACCTTTTGAAGAAGAACAAAGCAAGTCGAAGAAGTACAAGTGGATATTGTATCACAGTAGGTATACCCCTTGTTGAGAAAATAAACCAAAGACTTTGGTCTATGGCACAGTGCTTGTTTTCATTCTCAATCAATGGGTAAATTTTTTGTTCCCATTTGGTTGATAGTTACCGAAGTTCAACAGGCTTAAGTGTAGACAGACAATGGTGCCGATTCCCTTGTTCACAAACTAAACCAAATTTAAGTTCAGTGCATCTTTTTCTTTCTTTTTCATTAAGAAAAGGACAGAATATACATGTTAGTTTATTCCTGTCAAATTAGTCAGCGCCTGAAGTAAATTGACGTAATTTTAGTGGGCAAGTTTTTAATCACGTCTAAACTTGTATGGCGTAGTGTCAGTCGCTGACTAATTTGACAGGACGAAACTAAAATTTATCTTCTGTCCTTTTCATAATGAAATAGAAAGAAAAAGATGCACTGAACTTAAATTTGGTTTAGTTTTTGTACAACAGAATCGGCACCAATCTGCAGCGATTATATTAATGCTTACCACGCGACTAACGGATTATCGAGAACGGCAACTGTAAGTACATTGTATCTGTACCTATTGTATTGTATCGGTTATCAGCGAACAGTCAAGGCATATTTTCAGTTTCACGTAACCTGCATTAGTTTGTGCATTTCTTATCTGTTGCGCAACACCTTACAGAAACTTATAAAGTAGGTAGGTACCTATGCAGTTTAAAAAAACGCTCAAAGTTTTGAGAATGGCGCATAATTCTCAAAATTTTGAGCGTAAACTATCATATTTTATGTATTTTTTTTTTTTGTTTTGACTTCGCACGGTTTGTGCATTTAGCCAAATCTCACGTTTAGTTTTAGAGAACAAAGGTAGGGAAACGAAAGAAAAAAATATATAAAATATTTATGATTAGTTCTAACAGGATTTAGGATAAGACGATTTATAGGATCAGTGTATTTATAAATGTGATTAATAATTATTACGACGATATTTTACAACTTAATATTATTTAATGTGATGAATGAGACTATACTCTAATTATATCTAATAAAGGGATTTCAATCAACTAAAAATATTCTAAATATTTTAATTATTTTGTTGAGTTAAGTAGGTGCCAGCTACAATATCATATTTAATGGTACCCATTCGATATGTAGTTTTTATTTTATTTTAAATTACATGTCAAATTTTGGGTAAATATCGAAAAACCCTTAACATTCAAATATCTAGAAAACTATTGAATTTCGGCCATACATATGGGGATTGAATTTGTTGCATTTTGGCCCCCCTATCAGCTCCCGACGGCTATACGTCGAATTACAAGTAATCCTATATACATAATCAAATAAATGCCATTAATAAGCCTGTTATTATTATGTATTGTTTTTGATCTCCAAGTATTTGAAGTTTCGAAGAAACCAAATCAAATCGAAATATTTTATTTCACATAATGAAATATAAATGGGCACTTATGAAACATCAGAAGCTAGGTGTACGGTTCTAATTGGTCGTTTCCTATCGAGAAGCCTAAGAAAGTATAAACCCGAGTTTGGCCATTAAATTGCACTTAAGTACCTACTAAGGAAAAAAATAAAACAAGTGAAATAACGTCAACATAAATAGTCTATATTATTAATCTAATTTCTGTATAGGTCGGTGAGCGAGAGCGCGGAGATGGCGGGGCAGGCGTCGGGCTGCACGAACAGCGGCGTGTGGTTGACCAGCACGTAGGTGCCGGCCGAGCCCAGCACGGAGCCCAGCTGGCCCACGCCGCCGCACAGCCGCATGCCACGCGCACCGCCCGCGCGCGCCCAGCCGTACACCCACATGCGCGCGTACGAGATCACGCCCGACACCACCACCCACGCCGTCACCTGCGCGGCAACAGAACACGTCACTATACATACTACATAGCCGCAGGATGGGTACATTTATCAAACAGGTATAGGATACACACTAGGGTGGGTCGAAAATATTTTTTTCCGAATTTCGATTTGTAATAGTGCGGAAAACATGACCTGGGTAGAGACTTAAAAACGTATATATTTATTTTTTATTAATATTAACAGTAATTACCTGCGCACGACGTTAGAAAATTCGGAAAATTTTTTTAAATTGGATTTATTTTATCAGAGTTTATTGTATAAACTACATGGCGTAAAATTATATTACATTCTTATATTCAGAGGTACACGTAATACAAATAATAATTAAACCAAAATATTAGAATAATCGGGCGTATAGTGCGGGGGAAGGAGTGGGGAGCGAGGGCGTAAACTGTCGATCACGCGTCATTGTCTCAGTGCGCCTAATTAGTTCCGGGTGAAAGGTCGCACGCATTTATCTATTTTTTTCGCAATTTTAAGTACTTTTGTTAGTTTTGTGACGTTGTGCATCATGGAGATTTCAAATAATACCCGACAATACACAAGTTGTCCCATTTTTGGTGCTCCGGAAGAAATTAACGAAAATCAACTACCCACTTACAAACGAGTTATGAAATATTACAATTTAGTAAGACATCAGCTTAAACTTGAGAACAATTAAAAAAAAGAGCCATCCATTAATGAGATATCTGAAATAGTGTCATCTAAAGTTGAATATTTGTGGAGAAAAGCGTCTATTCCCACTGTGTCTCATAATCGTGTGATGCAATTGATTAAAAGTTACCACGCGAAGTGTAAAAATTTATTAAAATCTTTGAAGCGTTTATCAGAAGAAAAGATTCAAGATTTTCATAGACATACGGAAAGACTGTTTGATTTGAGTTCATGTAAGTGTAAAGATTTCGAGTTATGCAAATGTTCCAAAGACCAAAAGATTCCCAAGGAAGAACGAGCTTTTTTAATAGATCAGAGAACAGAGAGAAAAATGATTATGGGAACTGTAGATTTATTGACAAGTAAGAGGAAAAGAAAACGGAGTGATAGAAAAATTAAGCTTAAATCCTATTACGATTCTAGCGTTTGTGAACCAGGCCCTTCTCACGAAAATCCTAATACCTCAATAACGTCTGAAAGTAGCGACGAAGAACAAACTTTGCCCTCGAGTTCATCAAAACCAGCATCAAAAAAACGTAAAATAGCATCTCTCAAGAATTTGTCAACTATCTGTGACCGATACGGGATATCCGACAGAGCAGCTGCTGCTGTCGCTTCTGCTGTTTTGCAAGATGTGAAAATCAACAACGAAGTAATCGATAAGTCGAAATTGCGACGAGCGAGACAAAAATTACGAAAAGAAACCTTATCTCAAGGCCAACTAGATACTATTCCTGCCTTATTTTTTAATGGACGAAAATTTAAGACCCTGAAAATTGTTATGAAAGGGGGAAAAAACACCGCTCAACATCCGTGGAAGAACATATTTCAATAATTAAAGAACCAGGATCAGTTTATGTCGGATATGCCGTTCCAAGCCATGGAACTGCAAAAGGGTTGGAGTCTGCTATCTTTCAAACAGTAACAGGTCAACTGAATATATCTCTAGAGGATACTCTTGCCATAGGTTGTGATGGGACGGTAACCAATACGGGCAAATACGGCGGAGTCATACGGCTCTTAGAAAAGCGATTACACCGACCACTTCAATGGATCATATGCCTTTTACACTTAAATGAACTGCCCTTAAGACATTTATTTGCAAAACATGATGGCACCACAACAGGACCTAATAGGTACTTATTCAGGTGCTATCGGAAAGTTATTAGATGATTGTGAGAAGCGCTCTGTTGTCGTGTTTGAAAAGATAGAAGGTATGTTACCAAACATTTTAGATGTAAAAGACCTCAGTTCTGATCAACGTTACCTTTATGATATCACATCTGCCGTCATAAGTGGTAAGTGCTCTCCTGATTTGTCTAATCGCTCTCCGGGAAAAATGTCGCATGCCAGGTGGCTAACAAAGGCCAACAGGATTTTGCGCTTATATGTGTCTACTGAGATACCTACGAACGAACTGAAACAACTCGCTACTTTTGTAGTTAAAGTATATGCTCCTATTTGGTTCGAAATCAAATTAAAGCCGACATTGAAAGATGGAGCAAGGCACTTTTGGAAGTTGGTATTTTATTCTCGATATCTTCCGCAAGAATTGAAGAGTGTTGTTGATCCTGTAATAAAGCGAAATGGTTTTTTTGCGCACCCAGATAACTCGCTCTTGTCTATGTTATCTGATGAACAAAAACATGTGAGAGAACTTGCCGCTAGACGCATTTTAAAGGCAAGGAAACCATCTGAATCCCTTCAGCTTCGAGTCTTTGAAGTGCCCAAGATAAATTTAAACGCTTCATCTTACATCGATTTGATAGACTGGCAGCAATCTTATTCGCAACCACCTATATTGACCAATGTTCCGGATGAGACTTTTCATTCCCTAGTTGAGTCAGGTGGTGATGATGAAGTTCTTTTTCTGCGGCTACCATGTCATACTCAAGCTGTGGAGCGGGCTGTAAAAACAGTAACAGAGGCATCTATGCAGCTTTGCCACAAAACAGCAAGAGAAGCTTTAATTAAGAATAAAATTATTTCACGAAAGCTTAAGCCTAAGTTCGAAAGTAAGAAAGATTTTAACGTGATTTGAAGATATTTTTTTTTTGTCTTATTATATGTTTAATTTTCTTTCTTAATAATAAAATTTAGTCCAAAAGCACTTTATTTTATTAGTTTACGTAGTTTTTTTTCTTATGAGCCACGAGAAATAGATTTTCAAATAATTCCCAAGAAAATCAAAAATTTCGGTTTTTCAAACTCAATGCGCGGGTAGAAGGGGTTAAACTAGAAAATTTTGTTTTCGTTATTTTTTCTTATATGGATGTGGGTCACGTTTTTTTTACTATTACAAAACGTATTGGACAATTTTATTTTTTTCCATACAAAAGCGACCCACCCTAATACACACGTTTGGTGTAGTGGCTACAGTGGCTAAGTGTAGTCAGCGAAACCAAATGGTCCTGGGTTCGAATCCCGGTAGGGGCAAATGTTTGTATGATGAATATGGACATTTGCACCCGAGTCATGGATGTATATATAATATGTATGTATTTACGGAAAAAAAATGTATTTAAGTAGTGTATCAACCATCTGGTATCCATAACACTAGCCTTAAGTGTTAAGTGCTTAACTTGGAACTAGATGGTGCAGTGTGCAATGTCAGACGATATTTATTTATTTATTTATATGCTGATGATGGAATGCTTGCATGGAGAATAGAGAATAGAAGTGTGGAGGAGCTCTTTGCCTAGCAGTAGGGCTATGCTCCTTCATTTATTTATTCTACTTTCATACAAAACTGCCATCGGCTAATTTCATTAGTTGAAGGCAAAATTCATACACTCATCTCACAGAACTGCAGCATGAAACACAGAACTAGCAGTAGCAGCACTGACATACTGACATGCTCGTCTTCCATTCCTCCGCGAACTAGCAGTAGCAGCACTGACATACTGACATGCTCGTCTTCCATTCCTCCGCGAACTAGCAGTAGCAGCACTGACATACTGACATGCTCGTCTTCCATTCCTCCGCGAACTAGCAGTAGCAGCACTGACATACTGACATGCTCGTCTTCCATTCCTCCGCGAACTCACATCTGACAGTAGCAGCACTGACATACTGACATGCTCGTCTTCCATTCCTCCGCGAACTAGCAGTAGCAGCACTGACATACTGACATGCTCGTCTTCCATTCCTCCGCGAACTCACATCTGACAGTAGCAGCACTGACATACTGACATGCTCGTCTTCCATTCCTCCGCGAACTCACATCTGACAGTAGCAGCACTGACATACTGACATGCTCGTCTTCCATTCCTCCGCGAACTCACATCTGACAGTAGCAGCACTGACATACTGACATGCTCGTCTTCCATTCCTCCGCGAACTCACATCTGACAGTAGCAGCACTGACATACTGACATGCTCGTCTTCCATTCCTCCGCGAACTCACATCTGACAGTAGCAGCACTGACATACTGACATGCTCGTCTTCCATTCCTCCGCGAACTCACATCTGACAGTAGCAGCACTGACATACTGACATGCTCGTCTTCCATTCCTCCGCGAACTCACATCTGACAGTAGCAGCACTGACATACTGACATGCTCGTCTTCCATTCCTCCGCGAACTCACATCTGACAGTAGCAGCACTGACATACTGACATGCTCGTCTTCCATTCCTCCGCGAACTCACATCTGACAGTAGCAGCACTGACATACTGACATGCTCGTCTTCCATTCCTCCGCGAACTCACATCTGACAGTAGCAGCACTGACATACTGACATGCTCGTCTTCCATTCCTCCGCGAACTCACATCTGACAGTAGCAGCACTGACATACTGACATGCTCGTCTTCCATTCCTCCGCGAACTCACATCTGACAGTAGCAGCACTGACATACTGACATGCTCGTCTTCCATTCCTCCGCGAACTCACATCTGACAGTAGCAGCACTGACATACTGACATGCTCGTCTTCCATTCCTCCGCGAACTCACATCTGACAGTAGCAGCACTGACATACTGACATGCTCGTCTTCCATTCCTCCGCGAACTAGCAGTAGCAGCACTGACATACTGACATGCTCGTCTTCCATTCCTCCGCGAACTAGCAGTAGCAGCACTGACATACTGACATGCTCGTCTTCCATTCCTCCGCGAACTAGCAGTAGCAGCACTGACATACTGACATGCTCGTCTTCCATTCCTCCGCGAACTAGCAGTAGCAGCACTGACATACTGACATGCTCGTCTTCCATTCCTCCGCGAACTAGCAGTAGCAGCACTGACATACTGACATGCTCGTCTTCCATTCCTCCGCGAACTAGCAGTAGCAGCACTGACATACTGACATGCTCGTCTTCCATTCCTCCGCGAACTCACATCTGACAGTAGCAGCACTGACATACTGACATGCTCGTCTTCCATTCCTCCGCGAACTCACATCTGACAGTAGCAGCACTGACATACTGACATGCTCGTCTTCCATTCCTCCGCGAACTCACATCTGACAGTAGCAGCACTGACATACTGACATGCTCGTCTTCCATTCCTCCGCGAACTCACATCTGACAGTAGCAGCACTGACATACTGACATGCTCGTCTTCCATTCCTCCGCGAACTCACATCTGACAGTAGCAGCACTGACATACTGACATGCTCGTCTTCCATTCCTCCGCGAACTCACATCTGACAGCTTTTGGCGCCATTCATGTTTCGTTGTACTAAATTTCGTGGGAAGCTTTGATCTTTTAATTAGTTCAATTCAATCCCAATGTATGAGAGTAGGTAGAGTAGTGTATCAAACTACACACAACTAGCGAAATGTTAAGTGTTTGTAAACGCACCCACGATACAGGAGAAATGCCTAGTGTGTGGCCACGTTTTTTTTTTTAAAGAAAAAGAAAGAAAAGAAAGACGAGTGTGATACTATTAAAAACCGAGCCGTAGGCGGTTTTTAAACACACATTATCTAGTGTTTTAATACCCCTCATTATGCAACAGCTTCATAAACTACTGTTGTATAACTCCTGCCTAACAAATTCGCAGCAGGTTTAGATAGTGACATTCAAATACTATAGGCAACTAAAGTAAATGAACCCATGTATTTATTTATATTGATTTGGTAAAATATATTACACAATAAAAGTACATACCTACTTCACAATGAGTGATAGGAACTATCAATACTCGAATATCAAGTAGGTAGGTACCTACGAATGGTGCGCGGTAAGCAATAAGTGGTGACAACTTACGAAAAGCAAGGAGATTATTACCCTGCGCCTAATAATATCGAAACAACACAGCGACTGATTGATCACGGTCAGTTTCGCAGCCCACCGTATGCGCAAGCTCAGGGCCGCCCATGATATTCACCTGTTTTCGAAGATAACATCTTCACACTTTGCTATCGGCTTTGCCCTTTAGCACTCTCGAAAACTATGAAAACGACACCCATGACGAAAAATCCGAAGATGTTCGCAGCCGCCATCTTGGATTTACATTAAGAGTGGCAACCCCACGTAGGTAATTATTTCAACAAAAATACGAAAATGTTCGCAGGCGCCATCTTGGATTTACATTAAGAGTGACAACCCTACGTAGGTAATTATTTCAACAAAAATCCGAAAATGTTTGCAGCCGCCATCTTGGATTTACATTAAGAGTGACAACCCCACGTAGGTAATTATTTCAACAAAAATCCGAAAATGTTCACAACCGCCATCTTGGATTTACATTAAGAGTGACAACCCCACGCAGGTAATTAGTTCAACAAAAAGGCCTAGTTACCATACTGACCATATTTATACTGAGGCCTTAAGGAACACTTGATTTTACTACCCATCTATTTTTCTTACCGTGAAACGATTTATTATACAGGGTTACTCATGGTAATTCGACGTATATCCGTCAGGGGCTGATAAGGGGCCCAAAATGCAACAAATTGAACCCCCCATATGTATGGCCGAAATTCAATAGTTTTCGAGATATTAGAATTTTAAGGGTTTTTCGATATTTACTCAAAATTTGACATTTCATTCCAAATAAAAAAAAACTACATATTTGAATGGGTACCATTAAAAATGATGTTGTAGCTGGCACTTCAATTAAGCTATGGACATATTTAAAACTACTTAATTTAACAAAATAATGAAAATAATGAGCGATATAAGAATAATATCTTACCAATATTTTCATTTTACGCTTCAAAAATGTTGTCTCGTCACAAAAAATTTTATGACATTAATCGTACAAATAACTAAAACAACTTGCTTATTCTGTAAGCTTTCCAGAAAGCTATAAAAGTCAATTTTAAAATACATAATTCGTGCCAAGGCATGTGTTTGAATCGGCGCGGGGAGAGAAAGGGTCATTTGTATTTGTATGAAATAAAATGCATAAAAAAATGTACATCAAATTTTATTACAAATTTTACACATCTTGTTCAAAATGAGCCCCTCGATTACGAATGCAGGTTCGAATTCTCTTCCTAACTTCGGTTTTCGTCACTCTTGATGTGAACGTTGTTCTCATCTGTTGCGCCGCGTTTATTATTCGCTGTCGAAGTTCTTCGACTGAATTTATTGGGGTCACATAAACTAATGCCTTCATATGACCCCAAAAGTAAAAATCAAGTGGTGTGATATCAGGGCTTCGTGCTGGCCACGGAATTGGCCCTCCCCTCCCAATCCGTCGGTTTGGATATCTCTCGTCTAGCCACTGTCGGACAGTAATCCGGTAATGTGCTGGGCAACCATCATGTTGAAACATGAGGTTGTTTTTTATTTCTTCGGGAACATCCGCCAACAAATCGTCTAGGTTGTTTCTCAAAAACTCCTCGTAATTTTCGCCGTTCAAATTTTGGGGCAAGAAATGAGGGCCTACCAAATAATTATCAACGACACCCATCCATACGTTCAGGGAAAATCTCATTTGCGACGCAGTTTCTTTTAGTTTTTTTTTGGATTTCTGCCTGCTTTAGGTGCCCAAAAATGTAAGTTATGGTAATTCGTTATTCCATCCCGGTCAAACTTTGACTCGTCAGTCCACAAAATATTTCTTAGGAAATGTTCCTGGTCAGCGTCAGCGTTTAACATAAACCGAGAAAATTCGAGTCGCCTGGCAGGATCTCCCTCGTGCAATGTTTGAACAGGTTGATAATGGTACGGGTGTCTACCTGATAGATGTACTACCGACCACACTTTCCACTGGGACATACCGAGCTGTCTTGCAACAATGTTCGTTGAGATGTTTGGGTCATCAATAAAACACTGAAGAATGGTGTCCTCTTCGTCAGCCGTGTACCGTCGAGGTCTGCCAGCGTTGAATTGTGCTCTTTGAACACTGCCAGTTTCAGACAATCGTCGATAGGTGCTCCCGAAAACAGTAACGTGGGGAAGTCGACGATCGGGAAAGCGGCGTTGGTATTCTCGCCGAGCCGCAGCCGCGTTTCCATCGGCAAAACCATAACAAAACATTATGTCTGCGTATTCGTTATTAGGATACGAAGCCATGTTATCCGAAATAACAATGATAACAAAAAGAATAACAAGAGAAACAAGAATTAACAATAATGATCGATAACAAATTAACGGGATGAGAGATTGGTAGCAAGATAACAACACACGTGCTTGCGCGGCGGAGAGTCAAAGCTTACTAAGGAAGGCGACGCGAGCGCAGCAGACGCCGTTTACTCCCCCGCCCGCACACCCCGCCCTCACACCCCGCCCCATCGCGAAGAATTTCGCCATGAAAATCGGTTGTTTTAGCGAGGATCATAAACTAAAAACACAGATAATTTCTCTCCCCGCGCCGGTTCAAACACATGCCATGCCACGAATTATGTATTTTAAAATTGACTTTTATACCTTTCTGGAAAGCTTACAGGATAAGCAAGTTGTTTTAGTTATTTGTACGATTAATGTCATAGAAATTTTTGTGACGAGACAACATTTTTGAAGCGTAAAATGAAAATATTGGTAAGATATTATTCTTATATCGCTCATTATTTTCATTATTTTGTTAAATTAAGTAGTTTTAATTATGTCCATAGCTTAATTGAAGTGCCAGCTACAATATCATTTTTAATGGTACCCATTCAAATATGTAGTTTTTATTTTATTTGGAATTAAATGTAAAATTTTGGGTAAATATCGAAAAACCCTTAAAATTCTAATATCTCGAAAACTATTGAATTTCGGCCATACATATGGGGGGTTCAATTTGTTGCATTTTGGCCCCCTTATCAGCCCCTGCTGGATATACGTCGAATTACCAGTAACCCTGTATATGAAACGATTCTTAAGGAGTAAACTCCAATAAACTCCAAAAACCCTTGATCGTTAACTCTTCCTCGAAATAAATATGACAAAGATGATTGATTTTTGATTTTTCAAGGTCTTTATTACTAAACAGGTGGTTACAATGGTGTTTACAAATGATCTTGTTCTATTTGTACACAAATCGTGATTAATTTTGTTACATAGGCTCTATTTCGCCTTTACAAACATTAAAACATGTTTTTATTATCTTATTTGTGTTGACATGGATTAACTTATAATGTGCATCGTTTAACTACTACGAGTAGGTATGTGCAAGTCTTAGTATGGACCCACATAATATTTAATGAATTAAGTTACAAACGTATGCTTAGTTATAATATGTAATAATGTAGCGGGTAGTCCGCCAATAATCTTACATAAACGGCCAGTCAAGCGGCGTCGGCTAGCAAGCGAGCCATCGTCATGATACGTCACGGAGGAAGTAGTGATGGGGCAGGCGGTATCGATTGTACGTGCGAGCGTAAGACAATGTACTTAGTCTGCTTTTACCGATTGCAGATATTAGAGTATTACAGTGTGATGGGTTTTTATGCAAGTAAATTTACGTGAAATTTTTAATATAAAATCTTTAAAATGGATACTTTATACGCATGTGTAAAGTTTTAAGGTTAGTGCGAAATGGTGTGTTGTACGATAAGTTTAATGCTTTATTTTGGATCGTTTGGAGTTTATTAAATTTAGTTTCTGCCAGACTGGACCAGACAGGTGCTGCGCAAGTTAAGCATGGTCTAACTAAAGTAGAATAAATAAGCGATTTTGTTGAAGGACTGAGAATGGTATTTCGATTTAAAATAGGTTTTAATGAATTTAGGGCTTTTGCACCTTTACTTATAGTTAATTCAGAGTTTTTGTTCCAGTTAAGGGTCTTGTCTAATATTGTGTCTAAATATTTAACCGATTCGCGCCACGCTATCTGGAAATCATCAAATTTAACGAATCTGGTTGGTAGTGTGCGTTTTCTAGTAAACAAAACTCCTTCGGTTTTTGTGGAATTTAGTTTCAGTTTCCAGGTCTTGAAAAATTTACTGAGTTGGTCCAATGAAAATTGTAGCCATCCAGTGACTATGTCAACGTCTTGGTCGGTCGTGAATGTTGCTGTGTCATCAGCATAGATGGCAATTTGTGTGTGAGCCTGTTTAGGTATATCATTCAGGTAAAGTATAAAGAGGTATGGCCCCACTAGCGAACCTTGAGGCACACCAGCTGGGATGTTTTTAGGGGCAGAGTGCTCCTTGCCTACATAAACAGAGAAAGATCGATCAAGTAAGTAATTTTGAATGAGTTTTACTAGACATAGAGGTACTTCATTATTGATTAACTTGTGTAATAGTCCATCATGCCACACAGAATCAAAAGCTTTTTCAATGTCCAGTAAAATCATACCCGTGGAAAGACCGTGGTTTAGCCCATGGGCTAACTGTTGCGTAGTCGAGTGTGAGCTTCGAAAACCAAACTCTTCGGGGATCAAAATATGCGCAGTTGTTTTTGAGACGCGGGATAGGATAATGGATTCTAGTAGATTTCCTATACTTGGTAATAAACTGATTGGTCGATAGCTAGATGGAATAGTATGGAATAGTCTTTCCCAGGTTTCTTAATAGCTATGATTTTAGGAGAGATGATTACCAAACTAATTTATCAAACTAGACGACTCGAAGAGAGATTGGCGCCAAGCAATAAGTAACGTAACCAAAACGTTCACGCAGTTGTCTGGAACACAATACAAAACCTCAGTTTTCCTTGAACGATTTCATTTATCGCTAACAGAAATATGAGTACCTAAGTGAATTTGAAGAAGAAGGTCAGGTGTGACCTCGTTAGGGAAATCGGAAATATTTATGCATTCTTGCAATTTTAATAGTTGCAATAGGTATAGAATCTTAATTAATTATTATCTTGTGTTCTCGCCTCAGTGTTTTTATGTGTTATTGGCCCTATAATATAAAAGAAAAGAAACAAAATGCGTTTATTTGCGGTAAACATGACGCAATAAATAACACAAACAAAAAAAATATGAAAAGTTTGGGGGAAACATGCGTCACATCCACGCAAAACAGCTATCGCTCAGCATTATGCTGCGACCCTATGCAAGACAGAGCCCCAGCGCTGGTTTTTAGCGACAGCCGGCGCTGACGTAATGACGTCGTCCGGTGAAGCAAACAATAGTTAGGACGCTGGACCAGTACAGCATACTTACGAACGTTGCACTTAAATAAAAATAATATAATTGAATTTAAATGTGATAGAATATACTAAACAGAAATGTAAAAGGAAATAGACATAAGTACCTACATGCTACGAGAATATCATCCTCGATAAACGTTTTACGCCTTATGGCAACATTTCAAAGCGTCTCATTTGTCCCCGAATATGTACCCGCGACACTCGACAGATTCGCAAATATTCCTATTTTCAGGACAGGGTATCATATCGCCAAGCCAACACACTGCATCTATGATAAAAAATGATGTCTAGTGTACTCTATGTAAGCTCAGTGTAAGCTACCAGCGAATACGACAAATAATTCCATAACAACGCAATTATTACCTACCTAATGATACCTCACGCGAAATACCGACCTGACGCGAAAGAGAAGCTGGGTTGTTAACAGCAGCATAATGATAATAATTGAATGTATGTTTGAAAAGTGGGTTAGGTACGCGAGGCAGAAGAAAATAGGTCACCGCACGGGTCAGCGAGAGTGCTGACAGTGTGGCGTTCATTTCCAGAGATTTTATCTTTTTCAGTTATATAGGCAGCGCACATCCGCCGCTCTACGTAAGTATGCGCGCGTACCACGAAATTTGATCGTTGCGGAAAATAATCGCCAACCTGTGAACAATACCAAGTCCGCGCAACGCGGTTAATAATCGCTTGGAATAAGATATTAGCGTTAGCGATTTTATTTTGCATTCAGAGCAAGCGATTAAAAAAATCGCATCGTAGTATGAGCTTAATCTTAGGAAAACTCAGCATGCCCTGGATCGTGATTTGATAACAACCTCAACTACAGGTCGAGAGAATGCGTACCTGCCACCAGTCAATGCGACAATTTGATAACAACCTCGTCGGACGCGTTTACAGTGCGCGCGAGATAAGTCTGCGCGCGGTTGACCTTCAGAAAGTATATCTCTAATATCCTTGCCAGCACTTTTAATCACTTTCGGCATAATGATGGCGATTATTTACTTTGGAAAACACGGAACACAGCCCACTCTCTTGACACCTGATATAAACGTAGAGATGGCGGCAAACGTTTATTTCGGCCACGCGCAGACTTTTTCTGCGCACACTCGCTCCTAAATTAAAATCGAGTGTATGCTCAAAAAATGCAATGTGATTGATAACGACGAAAGTAGTTACTTATGCGATTTTTTTTATCAAAGAGGATAGCAGAACAGAACACGTACCTACATCTTCAACACAAATCCAATCAAAAACAGCAAAAACACTACACTACTTGACGGAAATAGTGATTTAATACCTACTTAGTAAATAAACTAGGGCTATACAAATACAGGCATTATCCTAATTATATAGTGTATCATAAACTTGTCTCTTGCTTCATATAGCTGTGTGATAGTCAGTAGTGATAATTTAGATAATTTTAATGTAGCTTGATAACATCACGGAGTGACCCATTAGCAGCGTAAGAGATAAACAGAAATTGTTCACGACAACATCTCGAACAAAAACACTTCTATCATAAGAGAGTTTCCAAAGAGCAGCTTATGGAATCGCCTGTCGGTTCTGCACAATGGAAATAAACTTCCAGAAACTAGTAGCCGCTAGCCAGTCAGTAGATCTTGGGTTACGGTTCGTTACTTCTGAACACTTTCTTAGGATTGAGATAAAAAGTGAATTTTAAAATAATACTCACAACTAAAGCTACTCCCGCCGCAGTGTGCTGCAGCGGCGGCGCCGGGCTGAGCAGCGCGCTGGCCAGGATGTAGCCCAGCGGCCCCGCACCCAGCAG
This sequence comes from Brachylomia viminalis, assembly GCA_937001585.2. Lineage (NCBI taxonomy): Eukaryota > Metazoa > Arthropoda > Insecta > Lepidoptera > Noctuidae > Brachylomia > Brachylomia viminalis. The sequence continues at coordinate 687,557 of OW443302.2, read as the reverse complement.
CAGCAGGCCGCCCAGCGCGCGCGCGTCCAGCGGCCGCAGCCACACGCCCGCCAGGCACGCCGCCGGGTTGGCCATGGCACCCAGCGTCACCGCCAGGTGGTAGGCCTGCGTGCCGTACGGCATGCACGAGTACGACTGCACCGACGGCAGCACGCCGTTGTTGAGCGCGTTCAGCAGCACCATCAGCAGCATCACGCCTACCCAGCGCGGCGCCAGCAGCGACGGCCGCTCCGACGTGGCCTCGTCGTCCTTGGCCGCGGCCGCCGGCGCCACGCGCTCCGACCGGAAGCCCTTGTAGTTGTTGATGACGACGAAGGCTGCCAGACTGGTCGCCGACAGCCCGCCCAGCAGCAACAGGAACACGGTGGTGTCGAAGCGCGCGGGCGGGTAGTGCGCTACTAGCGTGCTATTGTCGGCCGACGGCAGGCACTCGGGCTCCCCGCCCACGCCCTGCACCAGCGCCAGCAGGCTCGACACGAACCCGCTGAGCCCCTCGCCCACCAGGTACGTGGCGAGGTACACGTCGCGGAAGTGGCGCAGGTACGGGTAGAACAGCACGGAACTGGTGCAGCCCACCAGTGCCGCGAAGAACGTCAGCGCAAGGTAGGCTACGGAGCGCTCCTCACCGCCGATCACAAAGGTCTTCTCGTACAGGAACGCGTTGAGCACGAGCGCTAGCGTGCCGATCACTAGCAGCGCGTAGATATAGAAGGCATCTTTGACACTAGGCAGCAGGCGGCGCATGAGCGCGTACAGGAGCAAGCCGCTGTTAGCGAGCTGCACGGCCAACACCATAGACGATGGCAGCGCCCAGCCCTCGGGCAGGCGGTCCACCAGCAGCGGCAGCTGCACGTACAGCCCGTTGACGCCGAGCCACGTGCCGATGCCCCAGAACACCATCAGCACGTCCAGCGCCACAAGTCGCTGCGCCCCCCACATGTTCGCGGTGACTCCGTCTCCTCGCTCGAGGCACGGCGAGCTCTCCTTGTCCTCGTTCAACCTGCGGCACGACGACCGCTTACACTCAGCACTAGCGCACTCGCTTCACTGCGCTGAGTTCGGCGAGTGATAACGGATAACAAACCGGTTTGTAACGATACTCTCGATTTGTATTTTATAAGTACCTACTTTTAAATAAGAAAGTATATTAGTTTAAGTTATTTTAAATTATCGGGAGCTAGCGTCTCACTGTAAATAAACGTGTGAAATGTTCGCTTTATATAATTATACTTAGTGAGTTTAGGATAACGCTCGGATAAGATTAGCGACGTGTGTCTATGAGCTTGAGCTAACGAATGCAGCTGCTGAACAGATAGTGCATACTGAATTACTGACTGACCTTATACAGCCGTCTATCAATTATCTACATGCTATCACTGCTACCAGAATTGCTTTCCACTGCAAACGTTATAGTTACAGTCGTGTTCGAGCGTTAGTGCAACCGAGCCGTTCACTGATACACAACTGTAAGGAAACCGATAAAATAAAGAAAATATGAAAGCAGTAATTATCGATATCTACCTATCGGACACGACGACAGATTATAGTGATATTTAGAGCAGGTTCCGATGAAGACGCGTTATTGGCGGAGACGAGTCCGCGACTGCCTTGCGCAGGCCGACAGTGGCGAACGTCGCCGCGTCGCGCTAACACAATACCTACCATTAATTACGATCCCATGTTCTGCTGCACGACGGCCATAAGTTAAGTAAGTCATTGATATTACCTATTTGTGAACCGCGAACGTCTAGTAATAAATTATTATTGTGTGTCAGCTGTTACCGTGTGAAGCTGTGACACTCGTACGAGACGTAACTTGACGCAATACGCAGTACAAATCGTCGAGGTCATTGTTACGATTAAAACAGTAGCTAAAATAATGATTAAATTATCATATTATACGACTTAATTACGATGTTATGTTAGTAGTAAGTGGACACATTGTAGTTTTGTAATAAATAACTCCCTTGTCTAATACCTACAATGTTAGTTGTAAAGAGGTGGACGACAGCCCCTGTACCGGCTGTAGCATCCTACTGGGTTGAATCGTAGTTTCAGTAGTCGGCTCATATCAACAATAGACTAGTTATACCACAATTGAAGGAACCGCTCGTTCCCGAACTAGGTAGCACAAAATATAATGTGAACAAATTGGCTAGATTATGGTCTTATAGGTATGTAACGAGTTGTAGCAGAGATAATGAAACAGTACACAATTAAACATACCCGTCCTCCAATTCAAAGAAAAACTTATTAGTGATGTAATACTTAATAAGAAGGACGTGCGCGTGCGCACGTCCTTCTCCTCCTCCTCGGCGCACCGCCAGCAGAGCAGGGCTCCCAGACCACTAATCTACATGTACCTAACGACCACTTACATCTTAAAAAATGAACGTCTCCGCTGACTAGTTCTTTTCTCTCCCTTTGATTGATAATTATTTGGACAATTTATGGCTGCAGTGTATTGTGACGTAACAGCTGAACGAGAGACAAATACGTAGTGTTAACTTTTTTATGTATTCCGACACAACCACCTTTAATAACAAGACTTGTCTGAATAAAGAGCACACGGTCCGACGAGCCAGCACTCGACACTCAGCACTGGCGGTCGTATATCTACATAAGTAAATACGACATGATTGGCGTCAGGAGCTGCCGGGAGGCTGTCGTTCAACACTCGGCCGCTGAAATATTTGTTCAGGGTGTGCTACTTGTTTGATAAGGTGTGTACACAGGTATTAGTAGATACCTACCGGCGGCGGGGCTGAGCCATGGCGTCGCGGGCGCAGCGGAGCGGTGCGGCGCGCGCGCATGTCTCCCACCGCAAGCCTGCCGCGCGCCTTTAGCTGTGACACGTGCCATGGAATGGGTCAAGCGGAACACACACCACACCAGCTATCGACAGATATATCGATGAACCGCAGATGATACAACATTATTATTAGATTGACCTGAACGGCGGTACTGATATGCCGGCCGGCTCGACGTATCTGCCGAAAGATTGGCTGTCGCATACGGGCGGTCGCCTTCAGACGGCTCTGCCTTGTTCACAGACTACTGCTCGCTGGCATGCATGCTGCCTGGAAGCGCCGCCATTGCTACAGAATATATCTCACAATATTGACAGAGCTTGTATTTGGAAGCATCTGGTAAATGTTTGCCTTATCTAGTACTGTATGTAGTCAACAAAAACAAACAGCGAGACAGCCGGCTATAAGTCAATATTCATATTAACTTATGTAACGAACAATGTCATATGCTGTTGATGGCAATGAAAGAGTTATCTCTTCCATTTCTTGAGTCTTGAGATATATTTTGTAACAATATGCATTGAAGGATGAAAAGTACATTTAATTATTAGCAATACAAATTATGATAGTCATAAACATAAAATCTACAAACAAACAGTTTAATTATACCTAGTAGGTAATTATACATAGTGCTCTATGATGACTGTTGCACCGCATAATATGCAGTGAACGGAATGTTTATTTCCGTTCACTGTTAGTATGATTAACGGTTAAGTAATTATAGTCTAGAAAAAACCCAAAAGAAGATGTTGTTAATAGATATTTCCCTGTTAGTTAAGCATGTAGGTATATGATGAATTGCCCAATACTCTGAACACAACAACTTACAGTTGTCACACTAATAGGAGGATAATGGTAGGTCTAGGTGGCATGCTGCATGCGGGGACCAGTCTGTGAGAATATTCAATATTATATCGTCAGTGGAAAGGAGAAAATGCTAAAGCGCCAAAATGGTACTTTTGGGAAATGAGGTTGAAAGTTTTTGATTTTTATTTAAGTAAGTATATCTTTTTATTCCGATTTTATTACCTAGTCTAAAAATATAACATATTATTATAATAAAAAAGTCTGTTGTACCTACATGTAAGAAGTATTTATGATATTTATCTCTATTTCGCGAAATAGTAGTCGCTTTAGCAAAAGTAATTTGAATAATAGGAAACGTTAATCAGGAAAATATCGCTAATTCTTCGAAAAATGCTTATAAATAGTAAAAACCACTTCTCTTGGAAACAAAAAATGCTTAAGTGACTCAGACCGCGTAAATTTTGTAGAGAAAAATTGCTAACGACTGCTTATGTATGATGGTTTCATGCCGTGAAAAAGAAGTACTAAAGAAGCGATACACTACACAGGCTATGCAAACAAAATAGCTTATGTGCTGCACGAGCATAACTGAGTACATACAAGCAAAAGTTATTAAAGGTTATTAACCATTACTTTATTTGTTTCATACTGCTTAACTGTGGATGGGTTGTAAGTATATGTTCGAAAACATTTATTTACCTCATTATGTGTGTCATTTATACTAATATACCTACAAAGGGAGAGTGCGAATTTTGTGAATTTGTGTATATGTGGAGGGTTTTTTCTGGAACTACTGCACCTATTAGAAAAAATATTTACCATTTGAAAGGTAGGTACATTATTCTAGATGGACATAGGCTATTATTATGTATTGTTCAACCCAGGCAAAGCAAAATATATTCCATACAAAGATGGGCAACGTCTTGAATAGACCTAAGCTGAAAACCTCTTAGAATGTAACAATTCTGTTATCAGAATTTGCACCACTGCTTTTACCAATCAGTTTTATTTATCTATTTATAATTTTTTTATCGACACATTGTTGTTACTCTCATTTAAAAGTTGTCTTGCTATAATTTTTGAAGAAAAACAGACTTGTTAAACTCAAACTCAAAGCATTTATTTCAAATAAACCATTTACAGGCACTTTTGAATTGTCAAGTGGTCGGTCAGTCAGAAATATGAAGCTAGTTGCCCATTCCAAAGCGTAGTAGGTACCTGTGGAGAACGGGCAAGAAACTCCATGGACACTCTTTTAAATCAAAATATTGTTACAAAAAAGTGGTTCTATGTTCTATGTTCTATGTTATGGGTTTGGTTTCCGCACTTAGTCCTGCAGTGGACCATTGTGCGTGAGCCATGTCGGCCGTCGGTGGTTATTCCAACCAGCCCACCTCCCTCCAGAAGCTGATTAGGTCTCCTGGTCTATTAAGAACATCTGTGTAAGATCTGGGTGTCCCGAGGGTTTTTGACCTAATCTGGGCGACGCCTGTGCACTCGAAGAGCACATGCGCGACAGTTTCGTCAGCCTCCATGCAAGCCCTGCATAGAGGACTGTCCGTTATGCCTATTGTGTGAAAGTGTTTGTTTAGCGAGCAGTGTCCCGTGATGGTCCCCGTCACCAGGCGCATGCCCTTCCTGTCCAGGCGTAGCAACCGCCTGGTTAGCTTGCCGTCTAGTGATGGCATGGCTTCCTTGGATTGCCTGCAGCCCGGTGACGACGTCCACCAGCTCTCTGCTTGTGTGTGGGTGTACTCCTGTAGCCACCTGCGTAGTTGGTTGAAGGGGATGGGCACGATAGGTTCCGGTCCACAGACCGACGTGCTGGATGCCCTCCTGGCCAGCTCATCGGCTGCGTCGTTACCTAGCGATCCACTGTGTCCTTTTATCCATTGTAGCGTCACTGTATTGCGGTTTGATACGGTTACCCGTTCAAGCGCATTGTGACATTCTAGTATTAGATTCGAAGTAATGCATTTTTTCCCTAGGGATTGGAGGACTGAGGCGCTGTCAGAGAGTATGCGGATTCGGGTGTCCGCAACTCTTCTGGCTGCTATGGCATAAGCCGCCTGTATTATGCCCACACACTCTGCCTGATAGACCGTGTTGAGCATTCCCAGGGGTCTGGATATGTTTATGTTGAGGTCGTGTGAGAACACTCCGACTCCAGTTCCGCAGTCGGTTTTTGATCCATCGGTGTAAATTCTCAGTTCCTTTAGGCCTGAATGGTCGTACTGCTCCTCTTCAAGCACTATGCTGTAGTGCTTTTGAAAGCAGTATTGTTTCAGGGCCTTGTCGCAGGGTGATGCCATCATCGGCTGACGCCTGATCGCCTCTTCCCTTAAACGTTTGTGCTTGACCCTGGAGTCGTTGCTCAGGGTTCCTGCTATATGTAGCCTAAAGGTAGCCAGGGTCGCCTCCTCCCTCACAGTGAGGTGTAGGGGCGGTAGCCCAAGCATAGCCTGTAGGGCAGCGGTGGGTGCAGTTCTCATGCAGCTGGTGATCGCCGCACACGCGAGCCGCTGCAGCTTTTCGAGGTCTCTTTGGGCTGTGCTCAGTTCTGTTCTGGGCCACCAGACTACTGAGCCATATGTAATGATTGGTCGGATGACTGTGGTGTATAGCCAGTGGGTAACCCGTGGGCTAATCCCCCAATTCTTGCCAAGCAATCGCTTGCACTGCCACAAGGATATACTGGCCTTCGTGGTGATGTAGTTGGTGTGTTTTGCCCAATTCAGCTGTTTATCCAAAAAGATGCCCAGGTATTTGGTTTCAGTTGATAGGCTTAGGGTGGTACCAAAGAAACGTGGTAGTTGTAGTGTCGTTAATTTCCTCTTTTTTGTGAAGAGAATCAACTCGGTTTTTGTAGGGTTCACTGAGAGTTGGTGTTGCACAAAAAAGTGGTTACATCATTCATGTTGTAATTATACATGTGAGAATGATGTAGAAAGACGTGCACATTAAAAGCGTCCGTAATGAAAATATAAAAACAATTATGGAATTAAAATAAGCCGTGGCAGCTAAGAAATGAGCAGTGCCTACTGACGGCGCCCGTTCACGAACATGACGTATGGATCAGATGGATATGGATTAGATGAACCTAACCAAGAAAAACATTGATTTGATTTAAAACGATTTATACCTTAAGAAAATGCCTTCCTTTTTCTAAAACAAATGTTATTACATAATTAAGACAATTGTATTTTCTAGAATAAAATAGAATATCATTATCATTATCAAGCCAAAAATTGGCTTTGATTGTCATGAAACCGAAACAGATTGACGCAGAAAAAAAAATCGAATCCAAAGATATTATATGTATATATATAACTTATTTTGGCGCAAATGGCACTTTAGCATTTTCTCCTTTCCAGTGACATTATAGATATTGTCTAAAGCGATATGATGCAATGTAGTCTAACAATGGTAACGTTAAGTGATGTCTTGAGAAACAAATTCTTTAAATGACAAAAGTATGTGTAACTTTCACCATTTGTATACTTAGATGTTCCACATGAGAAGATGCAGTTGCACAATAAAGATACTAGGTATTGTGATACTGAATTTAGAACAAAACACACTAACTGATTTTATTAGAATAAAATCAATAGCTTAAATTGTTATGTAAGAACCAAAACTGAGTCTAAATGGAAACCAATTGGTAACCAATCAACCAATACAATTGCATTGCAGTTCTAGTTCTGAAGCCTAGTGGATAGTTAGGATTAGGATCTCAACTGGATAATTAGTACAATTCACTCAAACCAACCCACCACATTTAGCAAAAGTTATTGAATAGATAGAATAGTGACAATTACTACATACTGTGCAAAGGAAGCTGGCATTATCCCATCATGTACACAGAAGATAGTTCAGAAGACTTGTCACCTGGAAAGCACAACAATTCAGTTCCACCATGACTCAGCGCTACTGTGGAGTGATCTACTCTAGCGAGGGTGCCTTCGCAACCAGCAGTTCCTTACAGGAACAAAAAGTACTAATTCATTAGCAGTAATTTTATTAATAGAAAGGTTATTTCAATGACTAATAAATTCTTAAATAAGTTAATAATTGTATAGGTTCACTGGGGAACTGGGAACTGCAAATTATAACAAAAGCTTTTACGGAATAATTTTAGAGGTATCGAGGGTACGTGAACATACATTTCTGGACTCTGTGACAAGGCATACAAAACTGCACACTAACACTGGTGATATTCATTGGTATAGAAAAATATTTACAAACCTCGCGCTACTCGCCATGCCGTAGTTTTAAGGCACTTGTCCAGCACTTGGTGTCCGTTCAGTATCACAATACGGTTCGAAATATTTCATTCAAGCGTTTTAATGTTGCGTACGAGTTTACTTCCCTAGATCACTCTCTTTAGGAGGCTCTCGGCCTTATTCAACCTTATTAACACTGTAGGTCGTTGACCTGAACGCCTTGGGCTAGCACTTAGAAACTTAATAAACAATATAAGTACAATAGTAAATTCGTAGATAAACTTAGAAACTACTCAAGTTCAGTAAAATCCTTTCTGAACCTGAAAGTTGAAACGATTTTGACACAATGAATGACAGCACACTGCCTGCCTGCACATAAAAACAAACTGACAAAAGTAGGCTCCATTCCGAATTAGACCGTGAGCGCTCACAGCGATAGAATAGAATAATTTATTTGTAAAACATAGATAATTTCATACAAAGATCTTAGTAGTTATGTAGATCATAGTAGTGCGCTATGCTTTGCCAATATTGACATACAAATGATTGATGTGATTAAAAGACAATTCAATGAGAAATTTATTACAATATAATATTATAAGTATTTCAGTAGGTACCTAATTGTATTAACGCATGCATATAAATTAAATTTCATTACAGTTCATAGTCAATTTAATTTCATGTCATAATTTAATGTCCAAAATATTAGTATTGATGTCAAAGTATTAAAATTTATGTCAGCATTTTATATAATTAGAGAGATTCGTCATTAAAACAATCATCTAGAGTATAATTTAACACCTTTTAAGCAGTAACCCGTTAAGTGTGTTTTTAAACATCTGCAATGGCATACATTTTATTATATCGGGTAGTAAAGTATATACTCGTGGAGAAACACCAAAGAAGATTTTCTTCAATAGAGAAGTTCTACATTTCACAAGGCATAATTCATTTATATGTTGATCACGCATCGGTGTTTTCTTTACTGCACATACTTTTTTGAACAATTGTTAAACAATTTCAATAGTCAATAGGCTTCTGTAATTTATGTCAATGTTTCTTTTAGCCGCTTCGTAGGTTGGATAAACTTCATCCCAATCTAATATTGCAGCATTATTTACCTTTACATCCAGACCACCGTGTTTTGTTTTGATATAATCTGCAAATATTTTAACACTTATACGGATTCATTTTTACAAATAATGCATTTCCAGGATGTATAAAGCTGGTAGGGGCAATATTTTTAAGTTTTTAAAATATGGAATGCAACTATCTGTTGTTTTTAAACCACACATTGAACGTTAACATCTTTTCTGCATCCTGAAAACACGTTCCCGATCCGTTGACTGCCCCCAAAAAATAACACCATACCGCAGAACTGAGGCGACTAGTCCATGATAGGCTGTTAACAGTGTATCAATATTAACTTTCTTTGAGAGTTGGGATAACAAAATATGATGATTTACTTAATCGCTTTATCGATCACATCGATATTTTGCGTTCCGTATTAGATATCATGATTATGACAGTTTAGAACTGTCATCAATTCGGAACGCTCGTGAACGCGCTCACAGTGGTCGCTCAACGTCAACCTCAATCCTTGCACAAAAAAGACCGATTGTATATTCTTCTGCAAATGGAAGTTCAACGCATTGGCACTTCTATTTTCTTGGATTACTCAATCGACTCGATTTTGAGATTTTGAGTTTGAGAACGACAATTCGTCCAGGGATGAAACGGACATCGAAATACTTATATTCGCGTATTTACATGCTCCCGGCAAAGATTTACCCCGAAGTAAAATACCATGTTCATATTCATATATTTATTGTTTGTCACAGGTGAAAAGACTGTTCTTACAGTTCGAATTATTGTATCACTTTAAAACATACCCATGGGGTTCACAATATTTATATAAGGTGCTATAAAAATATCTGCCACGGCTGCAATGGGAGACAGTATTGTGTTTATAGATTACAAAAGTAAAGATAAATTATTGATTATTTGTCATATTTTTTTTCATACAAAAATAATTACGTATAAATTTGAATTGATTTTTTAGCATAAAACCATCCCGTAGACTTATAAGCTGTTGCCGCACCGCACCGAATTCATTCAAAAACGCCGGCGACGACATGCATAAACTGTTGCCATTCTGATCGGCCCCGCGCGCCCCTACCCTCACCCGCACTACCCCGTTCGTCGCACGCGCCAGCCGACGCGACCGCCCGCTCGCCAGTCGCCCCCCGCGCGCCCCCACGCTCACCCGCACTACCCCGTTCGTCGCACGCGCCAGCCGACCGCCCGCTCGCCAGTCGCCAGTCGCCATCAGCGTACGGGACTTTATAAACGGTGTGTGGTACGGCGCGCGGTGAAAGGTGGATAGGCCGAGGAGGGCCAGTGCCGTGGCCTCCTCGCTCACGGGTTTAACCCCACTAGACTTTTTTTTGTGGGGTCGTGTAAAGGACCTTGTGTACGGCCAAACCGGACATGACATTAGAAGTGTGGAAGAACTAAAAAGGCGCATCAAACGCGCATTTAGGCAAGTTACGGACACATTAGATAAAGTGAAGAGACATGTACGTAAGCGTGCCTACATTTGTGTGCAACGCGAAGGCGGACTTGTGCAACAGTTTTGTAGATAAGTAGGTAGGGAGTGTGTAAATAACTGTAAATACAGTGCAATTGTTGTAAATAAGATGATTAACTTTTAAACACGCCAAGTTACTGTAATTTATCGTTATTTGATATTAATCTAAGTACCTATTGTTGGGGCCCTCAGCACCAGCGGGGTGCCTTAGGACCACAACAACAACAACAACCTATTGTTTAAAAATAATAAGAAAAAAATTGCGATTCTTACACTAACTTGACAGTCCAAAGCCTGTTTTAAGTGTGATGGGAAGTTTATCATCATAGTTACGTCAGTTTTTTGGAAGAATGCGGTAGCTGGTAAGTAATTGCACTTTTAAAACACTTGGCGTATTATTGCGTACCTAGTAGATTAGGTAGTGACGAACTAGTCAGCTGATATCAGTTTTCATTCAAAGAACAGATGGAAAGAGATAGCAGTTGTTTTCATTGACGAAGCGACCCATCGCGCGTAATTTGTGAACCACATTATGCAGAGTAGAGTCAATGTTATTTTAACTACTTTATTTTCTCAAATTGAATTAACTGTTCCGGGGTACGAAATTTCTTCACTATTGTAATCTATAAACACAATACTACCTCTCATTAAAGCCGTGGCAGATATTTTTATAGCACCTTATATGTGTGCCAATATTATTGGCTTTTTTAAAAAGAATTAATAAAACTACAATTACACTCTTAATTGTTACCAAGAATTACAAATAACATAGATGCAACAATAATTAAACATAATGCGCATGAGTTTATAACTCATTTCAGGTATTCTGTTACGTCTTGGATTTTACTGCATAATTTCGAAAATGCCGCTTTAGTTTACCATCATTTTTGACAGCGCTCACGGTGATATTAATTTAGGGTATGGTCGGCGTTATCGCAAGATGGCGCATGTCATGACGTCATATATGACGATTCACGGGACATCATTATTGCGCTCACGCTACTTCGGTACGGGTGTTAGCGCGCTCAAATCGATGACAGCGCAACTCGGAACGCTGCCGTAAATGCCAAGCGTAGACAGAGACAAGACAACAGCTGATCAAAGTCTAAAAGGTTGAGGTTGTCCAATGACCAAACTAAAAGGGAAAAGAAAAGTATTAGTCGATTCGAATTTACATCTTGTCCTATGAGATTTGGTAAAATTTTGCTTAAGCCGTTGGTCCCGGCTGTCATTCGTGGATCTTTGACAGTCGTTACATGTCGTCAGAAGCCCTAAAGTCTGACAACCAGTCTTACCAAGGGGTATCATATTACCCAGTAACCACCCAGTAACTGGGTTGTGGAGGTCAGATAGGCAGTCGCTCCATATAAAATACTGGTATTCAGCTGCATCCGGTTAGACTGCAAGCCCACCCCAACATAGTCGGGAAAAGGCTAGATGATACAGATGCTAGTGCTCGAGATATTATTAAAACTTTCAATACAATTATTGGTAATGTTAATGAAACTGCTGATCTATGGGGAAATTCTTTAGAGGTTGCAAAATGCATAATCAACACTGTGTCGCCTTTTTATTTTTATTTTTTTGTGAGTGGGAAATCATCAATTAAACACAGTGTCGCCTGAATCGGCAATTATTTTTAATGAATTTATTGACCGTGGTGTAATTCCTGACATAATGAAGAGTAGTAAAATAATACCTTTGTTTAAATCGGGCATCATATCAGACCCCACCAACTTTAGACCAATTTCTGTGCTACCAACCTTCAGTAAAATATTTGAAAAACTGACATTTTAGTAAACATACATTATTAGACAGTAAACAATTCGGTTTCACAAGGGGTCGCTTGACTACCGACGCTGGTGTTGCTTATATGTTTGAGGCCTGGGAAAAGTAGCATGATGCTCTTGGTATTTTTTGTGACTTGTCTAAGGCTTTCGATTGTGTTTACATTATTCTTGTTTTGTGTTTTGATTGTGTTTCATGATACATTGGTCAGGAAATTGCATCACTATTGTGTTAGAAACACTGTCTTGGATCTTCTTATTTCTTATTTGCATAATAGGGTCCAAAGACTGGACGTTAACGACAAGCGATCTCCGGGTTCTATTGTCACTATGGGAGTTTCACAGGGCTCAAATCATGGATCTATTTTATTTCTCGTATTAATGACCCACATTGCTTTATGAAGAACAGTCATGAAATAGTGTTATTTGTTTTCACTTTTATTTGAGCTTAAACGACAACAGACCTTTACTAACGATGTAAATAATCCACTAGCTAAAATAGTGCTTTGGGTTAGTGTTAATACTTAGGTACTTCTGACAAATGCGTGCACTGACTGGACAGGTCCGCTCAATATGTATGGTTTTTCCTCAAAAGACCGTTTCAGACAACAATCTACATGGTCTTCACTCATCATCATCATCATTTCAGCCGAAAGACGTCCACTGCTGGACATATGCCTCCCCCAAGCACCTCCACTTCGACCGCTTTTGTGCTTCCCGCATCCAACGGGTTCCTGCGGCCTTGACAAGATCGTCTGTCCACCTTGTGGGAGGCCTTCCAACGCTACGTCTTCCGGTACGCGGTCGCCACTCTAGAACTCCGGCCCCATCGGCCATCTGTTCTGCGAGCAATGTGCTCTGCCCACTGCCACTTATGTTTGGCAATTCTTCGGGCTATGTCGGTTACCTTGGTTCTCCTGCGGATCTCTTCATTTCTGATTCGATCACGCAGGGAAACTCCAAGCATAGCCCTCTCCATTGCCCTTTGGGTGGCTTCAAGCATGATCGGTGATTGGAACCGTGACCTTTCCCCGCTTGTTGAAGATTAGCCGCCAGCCCCAATTGTCCACCAAAACCGCACTGGGAGAAATTGGAGCCGACGTTGCCCAGGGTGCGCCACGAGGAGGCTCTTCAACATGCACCCCATGTCCGCCATACCTTGTTCGACTTCAGGCCGGTGCCGACGTCTCCAAGTATAAATCTATTAAATATTTAAGCAATTGTGCTGTTCGCATCGTCAAGTTTCGTAATAAAAATATGTATGAAACCCAGTGCTATCGATGTCAAGCTCTTACAAAAACTCAACAAAACACCGCGGTGTGTCAAGTATCCTGAGGGCCATCTTACCTCCGAATGCCCAAAGAGTAATCGCACGGAGCCTGCCAAGTGCTGTAATTGTGGCGAAGATCACTCTGCTAACTTCCGGCATTGCAAAGAGCGTCAGAAGTATCTAAAATTTTTAAAAACTCGGCAAGATAAAATCAAACCAGCAAAAGAACAGCGTCATACAAAAATTTACTCCAAAGTCGACGGTCGCTCCTCGGCTGCAATCGCGTCTACAACCGACAAGACAGATCATAAGGCTCAACCTTTGCACACTTCTGCCCTTGATCACACTACTTCAGAAATGCTGGGTATCCTTAAAACTTTAAAATCAATAAAATACCAGTATAGTCTCTGTGATAACACGATGGACAAAGTTATTCTTATATTATTTACTCATCTTGGTTAATATCGCACCCCCGGTGCGACACTGTCACTTTTGCAAAAAATGCAAAAATGAGTTATATATCTAAAAATGATCCTAAAGCACCCCTTTACTTGGTGCGATAACGTTACTTTTGTAGTACGCATAGTTTCCGTATGAGGGCATGAGTGTCATTGCCGTTTTGGCGCGAATCACGCGTCGCTGGGAGCAACATCGTTTTATTGGTCAGTTGTGCGCGGTCCCCCCGCCAGTGCAAATGCGTCTTGGAGCTACACTGTTACTAAGGTAATTGTGACATAATATTTTTTTGATTCTGGAGCAATAGTGACCTAAGATACAGTTGTGACATTGTTTCCCCAATATTTAAAAAGTAAAAAGGATATACGTACTTACGTAAAATTCTCATTTAGTCCTAATAAGATTATTGATTGAAAGACTTTCTTACACTATTTACTTTCATTTCTTGAATTTTTTATTCTTTTTGTACTACACTTATGTAGAAATGTTAAGAAGTACAAAGTTTCTTATGTTTATTTTGAAGAGTTTTGACTTATTTTATTTGTTTCGTTAATAACAGTGCGTATTTATGATTTAAAATAAAACTTAGTAAACAAATAGTTCTGGTTTTCTTTTTAACTCATTGTGACATAACTACAGTTATAATTTTTCGTTAGAGCCACAACGTCACTTCTGAGGGGGTTGGAAGGCTTAAATAATGGTATAGTATATTTTTAATAATATAAAGTGATTAATATTTATCCAAAAGTAAAGTTAAAAGTTGACGTTGTAGTATAAGCTGTTCATCTCATCTATATATTCTTAAGTCATTATTTTGTGAGGTGTCAAAGTTTTAAATGCTCCTCCTGAAAAACTACATTTTTTCATAAGTGACAGTGTCGCACCGGGGGTGCGATATGTTGAATAATGCAAGTGAGCTTCGTTTTCTATACTGGGACGTTGACGGGATTCGATCCAAACCCAAACTATCAGAATTTTTAAATTTGACTAGCGAACATTGTGTCGATTGTGTCATTATGACATGTGAAACAAGCTTAAGTGAAAATTATACGTTAAATACGCCTGGATACACCTGTTACCGATGTGATAAGAGATCGAATGGTATTGGTCAGGGAGTCGCAATTCTAGTTAAGAACGATATTCCTCTTAAATCAATTTATTCCCCCTACTTATAATCTTGAATGTGTAGGGATCCGCTTAACATCACATGTGAGTAATATAATTGTCGTATCCGCATATAATTCGCCAACCCTTGCAATAGCTTCTTACGATTTGGATGTTTTATTCAACATAGGGCCAAAAGTATAATCATGGGTGAACTCAACACCAAGCATGAATATTGGCATTGTTACCAAAACAACTCTCGTTGTATGGTATTGTATGATCATATGGTACTCCATGATTACCAAGTATTTGGGCCTACATCTCCAACCTTGGTGCATTACAATAACGCACATACTCCCACCTCACCTGATATACTTCTCAGCCGTAATTTTACATGCGTGTCTGAACTTCATACTCTTGCCAGTTTTATCATCCAATCACTTTCCAGTATTTTGTTCAGTACGTGGTAAATTTACCCGTCATTGCTTTAAACAATACCGATACTCAGAGGCTAAGTGGGCTGAGTACAGGTCTTACTTGGATATAAATATTGCATTAGCATCTACAATTTATAATTCTATAATTGGCATTGATACTGCAGTTGACCAACTTGAAAATGTCATCATAATGAGTCGCAAAGTAAACGTTCTATCAGGCTCTTCCTCTGTTAAGCCATACACCTTGCCAAGACGCATTAAAATCCTAATTTCTACTAAAAACAGGCTACAAAAGACGGCTTTAAAAGAAATAAATCCAGTTATTAAGTGTGTCATAAACAAAGATACAACCACCTTAAAACTAAAATAAAATACCTTATCCAAATTTATAATGACAAAATATGGAACGACAAACTTGCTAAAATTGATAATCCATCTACCGATATTTGGAGGATTGTCAAATCTGTAATTCCCCCGTTAAAGTGTAAAAATGGTCTATTAACTACGTCCCCTGCCGAACAGTGCAAAGTGCTTGCTGATACTTTTTATGAAAACATGGGTTTGACATTGAACTGGATTAGTGATAACTTTACAGAGATTGTCGTCAATGAATCATTAAATATACTCGAAAAGACTGATGATTTTATTCCCCTAAATCTCGTGCGTCCCAGAGAAGTGTCGAATTTAATTTGAAATCACAAATGTCGTAAGTCTCCTGGCGCGGATGGTATACACAACTGCTTACTAAAGAATCTGTCTCGTAAATGCATAGTATTCATAACCAACATTTTTAATGGTTGCCTAGGAAATGGCTACTTTCCCTCTGCTTGGAAAAGAGCCAAAATTATAAGTTTCAAGAAACCAGGAAAAGATGAAAGTATACCAACTAGCTATCGGCCTATAAGTCTTCTACCGTCCTTGGAAAAATTATTCGATGGAGTAATTTCATCGCGCTTAGCAAAACCACCTGCTATTAAAATTAAAATAACAGCAGAGCAGCAGCAGAGCAGTTCGGTTTAGAAAGGCTCATTCTACAGCTCAGCAAATGGCCAGGATCGCAGAGCATGTCACGCACCACTTAAACGTGGGTGACTCTACGGGCATGATGTTGCTTGACGTAGAAAAAGCTTTTGATACCGTCTGGCATGCAGGCCTTTTACATAAGCTATTTATATGTGATGTACCTATTGGACTTGTAAAAATCATCCAGGCGTATTTGACGTATAGGTCATTATGTGTGTATATTGGCAATAGTGTTTTTAAACTAAGATCTATTCCTGCAGGGGTGCCACATGGCTCCTTGCTCGGGCCGCATCTATTCATACTGTTTATAAACGACATGCCCAAGTAGGCTCATATCTGGCTTGTTTTGCTGATGACACAGCATCATTTATTTCAAGTAAGGATACTGATTTGAAGTTTAACGGCTTCAATTATCATTACTGCTTCTAGTTTCTTATTTTACCCAAAGGAAATTAAAATTAAATTCCGCAAAAACTGAAGTCATAATATTCACACGAAAGCGATCATTCCCTAAAAAACGCATAAAAGTAGGTGATCATACTTTGCCATGGCGTGTATCGACCTTGAGATCTTGGACTACTACTGGACAACAAAATGAACTGGACCAAAAATACTGAGTACTTCCGAGTTAAAGGAATAAAAGCTCTAAACTGCCTACATCCAATCATAAAACGGCGATCTAAAGTCAGGTCAGTTACCAAGAGGTGCCTGGCAAAAAACCTCCCCGAGTGCTCAGTGGCTGCTGGTCCTTTTGTTTTCTTGAGGACGAGCAGGCGCTGGGCCGGTGCACCCTGGGTGCGGGCAACAATCTCCTCGTGAGGGGTGGGAAAGCAGAGATTGTTGTCCGTGGCGAATTTCTGCCGGAGCGGAGGAGTCGCTCCCGAGGGCTCTCTATCTGCGCTCTGCAGCTGCAGAGTGCACGACTAGGGAGCGAAGTGGGGTAGACCACGGGCCGTTTTACAGTCCGCGGTCTAGGGGCATCCGTGGCGAGGTGTTTTGAGCCACGGTGCCGGGTGGTGGGTAGGTTAAGTTACGAGTAGTTATAGGTTAGTTAGAAAGGAGGAAATAAAAATTAGGTAGCAATAGATTGTAGATACCGAGCAGCGGGCGGTATATCCTGCACCGGAGACATCCGCGGGCCTTGGGAGGATCAAAAAGAGCGGCCACATCGCCTTGGGGAAGTGATGTACGTACCACCCATTTAGTAAATGGAAATGTCGATAAATAAGAAAGATTTGTCATGCGACCCGGCTGACGCCCGGCGCTCGCAGGTACCCGGGCCTGCGAGTGATAAATTGGTTACCGACGGACGCGCAGGGGTAGGCGACCAGGCCCCTGTTGCTGATAATATATACTGGAAGCAGTAATTTAAAAATTATTGACGGAGGGCCGCGTGGACCGTCTTCCGTTAGGAAACGTCCACGCGACCCTGCTCTGGTGGGAGGTGGGTCGGTGAATCTGTCCTCAGATGAGGAAGGCCTGCTGGCCCCGAAGTTGTCGATCGCGAGGAGAGGTCAGCAGGCTTCGAGAGGGGTGAGTGCTTCACGGCTGCGGAGGGACGCACAGGGTAGGTTCGTGCGCCCCAATACTCCGGCGGCCAGCGAAGCAGAGAGTAACATGGGGGTCACTACCGAGGACCCTGGTGGCGAGAGTTGTGCCTCGCTAGGGAGCTCAAAGACGGAGCTCAACGCCTCCAGAAGAGAGCAGCGCAAAGTCGTCGCGGCCGACGAAGTGTGGGAAATGGCCCGACGCGCACGCGAGCGACGCGCTGCTCTAGCGGCGGAAGGGGGGGAACCATCTGCGGTGGCCCTAAGTCAGCTTGCCTTGGACGGGGTGAACTTAGTCCTGAAGGTTGCCACCAAATCCGGCAACCTGAAGGGCACGTTCACCCGCGGTCTGGAGGAAGCTGCCGCGGACATTAAGGAGGCGGTTGGCATCCTCCTCAACAGGACGGCCTCAGACGAGGTCGCGAAGTTGCAGGAGGAAAACAGCCGTCTCGGAAATGATTTGGAGGACCTCCGGTGACAAGTCGCTGCGCTGAGTGAGCAGCAGCAGCGACGCACGTCCACTGATGCCGCATCGGTAGTGGCCCCGGCTCCCGCACCGAGACCGGCAAGCGCTCATACCGACGACGAGGTCGAGCGCATTGTCCGGCTTTGCATGCTTCAGTGCGGGAGCATGGTCAATGCTCGTATGGAGGCGATTTCTCGGCGCCTCCCTGCGGAAATTCTCCGTCCGCCCCTAGCGGCCGATACACGGCGGAGGGCTGAGGAGCCGCCGAGACCTACGCCTCGGAAGGGGAAGCCCGCGGAGGGTGTTAAAAAAATCGGTTGTCTGTAAAGTCGGTTTACTGACGATAGTTGAACGTGACAACGTCCGCGTCATAAGAAAATACTGATGGAATGGTTGCATTTTTCAAAAGAAAATTTTAATTTTATTTGTTTGATATTTTGTATGGATATAGAGAAGGAGGTAAATGGAAATCACAATTGAATTGATCAAGTTACATTTATTTGTACGCATAAATACAATTATGTCAATTTTTACCTTTATCGCCGCCGTTATCGTTGCTATAAACAATTGACACCAGCCGAGCTATTCTGTAACAATCTCACAGTGATAACTTAGGTGAAGTGAGCTTGAAGTGAGTTGTCGATAGTGTCAATCCCTAGCATCAGGTAGAATGATAGCTCACTTCACTTATGTTATCACGGTGAGATTGTTACAGAATCGACTGGCACATTCACTTTTCACTGCACTTCATACTTGACGAAAACATGATAAATGATTTTATTTCTGTAAGTAGGTTTGAACAAACACTTTTACACGTTAATCATATAATATATGATTAACGTGTAAAAGTGTTTGTAAAAAAATATATATTATATATTTTTTAAACTAGATGAGGTCGGCGTTTCCTATCTGACTACTCTGAGAAGAAAGGCCGAAACAAACTCAGAGGTCACAGTCTCTTTTAAAGTCCAGACAAAATCTTGGTCAGATCATGTGAAGGCTATATAGATCGGTGTCTGCAATGGTCTTTTGAGGAAAGAACCACACAGATTGAGTGGACCTCAGTGCACGCAATTGTCAGTAATCGTGCAGCTCAACTTAGACTCAAGGAGCTCAACGATTCGACTAACAATACCAAAGAAAGGACATTTGAGAAGTCCGCATAAATTACTCAAACTGCCAGAACATGATTACGCTGAGAAAAATACAAAAATTTATATAAAAAAAACCAATAACCGACATAGTTCTCACATTCACAATAATTAGAATAATATTATTATAATAATCTTTGAGGACCATGTAGATTTGTGTCTGAAATGGTCTTTTGAGGAAAGAACCAACAGATTGAGTGGACCTGTCCAGTCAGTGCACGCATTTGTCAGTAACCGTGCAGCTCAACTCAGAACTTAAGGAGCTCAACGATTCGACGAACAATACCAAAGAAAGGACATTTGGGTAGGCCGCATCAGCTACTCAAACTGCCAGAACATGATTAAAACTGGAACAAAAACACACATAGTCCTCACATTCACAATAATTTAAAATAATATAATACTTTATACAGTAAATATTAGTGGCATTGTATATGTAAATAACTTATAGCAAAGATTAAAAGTAAAATAAAATAAATTAACATTGCCTGTGCTATAATGGAGCAACTCAATCCCAAGCCTTTTTGTCCTCAATATAGTCTTTGACAGTATAATAGGCATTCTGGCATAGTTTCCTTTTTATAAAAGATTTGAATTTATTAAGGCTTAGTGCTTGAATGTGGCGAGGAAGTTTATTATAAAAACGTATATTTTTCTACTTTGTATAAATGTCTCATTTGGATTTCAATGTTTTCTGGAGAATCAACTTAGCATTATTTTCGTAATGGTATAAAATTTTAATTTTCGTAAGAACCTCCAGTACTTTTCTAGCATCAAAAATGTTTAACTTTGCAAGGTTTTCGAACCGTTAAAGAGTCGCCTCCTGAGTAGATACATACCTCTCTGTGCATTGTTTCGTTTTACACAATTCAGTGGGAGAACTGTAATGGAGGCATTACAGTAGATGTGATGTTAAGTGGAGAAACGTCCGTATTTTGAATGTTTCTCGTTTCACATAATACAGATGACTCTTGACGTTGTTTTTTGCCAGGTGCCTGAAAAAAATAGATACTAATATTATGATAACCAATTTACAATATAATTTAGGTATTTATGTAATTAATAGGTACATCTATTTATTTATTTCAGGCCAAATGGCCGGGCTATTATTAATCAATTATTATTTACACTTACCGAAAATACTGTGGGACAGAGTTATCGTGTAATCTCATTACATCAAGTGTTCTATTGAAACAGCCGTGCGATTCTGTAACCATCTCACCGTGAACACTTAGGTGAAGTGAGCGTGGAGTGAGCTGTCAGTGTCATCCCACTGATGCTAGGGATTGACCAAGCATTACATTTACAATCATAATCAAGATTTTAATAATATTTTTCATGCAAATTCTATTGATAATTTGATATTGTTTCAAAGCTAGTCGATAAGATTTTAGATTTTTTGAGTTTTTTTTAGACTATTCGATAATAGTATAAAAAAAAAACTACATAGAGTTTCTGTTTTCCTATTTTATTTTGAAACCCAGAAAATAGTAATGTTTAGCTACTTACTACACATACTAGCTTTGAAATATTATAAAATGATCAACAGACTTTGAATAAAAAATATGATTAAAATCTCGATTATGATTATAAATGTAACGTTGGTCAATCCCTAGCATCAGTGGGATGACACTGACAGCTCACTCCACGCAAGTCTTCACCGTGAGATTTTTACAGAATCGACCGGCAGCTTTCTTCAAAGTGAAGTGAACAGAGGTACCATTCTTTATGTCGCGGATTAATATTTTCTTCACCAATAGCCTCTAACAACTTTTTCTTTAATCCTTCATTTTTAGAAAACCTATAAAAAAGGTAAGTATTTTGATCAATAAATCATTTTGGTTAGAGCTGCTGCTAATATCTAACTAAAATAAATAACAAAATGTCGATGTCTTATTTTAGCATCATATAAAACTCTGTGGAACGGTCTCCCGGTGCTGTGACCAAGCAGTCACTCAGACCGATTAGGACACGCAGAATGATTTATGTTAACATCGCAGATTGTACCGATAACGTTTCAGCGGAGGAATTAGTTTCGGAAACTATTACAGCAACGGTACAACACTATTCCACTATGACATATTATTTTAAACAAACGAATGAAATAATAAAAATGTCTGTTATATGAAAATGCCCCCAAATGGCCCCAAATATACTTTAGCCATCACTTCCGCGCGAGCCACAGAGTACTTTTTTTAGGGCGCGAGCTATACATGTGAGCGGACGTTTATTAAAATTTGTCTCAGCTTATTGAGTGCGTATTGTTTTTATCTTGTTTTCGCGCGGGCCAACCGGTATTTTCCGGTCAGTCCCTGCAGCTGTTGCTTGGTTCACATGTGTGAATCAAATCCATGTAAACATCAGTACATTGTCGAGCGCTGACGAGTTGGAGTACGGTAGAAATATGGAATTGGAGGACAATAAACAACAGGATGACACTGAGTCTATAAGTGGGAAGAGGCCAAGGGAAGGAAACTCTTCTGAAGAAGGATGGACCGTAATGAATAGAGGACGAAACAAACTGGTATGTTGTAGAGGAGACCAAGATAAGAGGGCAAAAGAAGAGAGGATACAGGTATGCGTGATTTGTAAAGAACCTTTGCCAAAACAGTTCGCTTTAGCACGATTACTTAAGATACATAACATTGCCCGTGGCAAGATTTATAGAATTAAATATGTGCACCAAAATAAAAAGTTATTAACTTTTGATAACGATATCGGCGCAGATGAGTTTATAAGTTGCTCGGTGTTTACTGATACGGGCTGGTCTTGTCAAAAAACATCCGAAGTAGTTGTGTCGTACTTACGGCCTTATTAAAGCTATGGAATTGGATATATCTGATGAAGATCTTAAAGCTAATTTGTCAAGCAGTGCTGAAATAACATCTATTAGGAGGTTAAATAAACGGTGCTCGGAGGACCCTGATGGTAACGGCTGGACTCCGAGGGAAACGATTCGGCTAGGATTTAAAGGACCTTCTCTTCCGCCTTATGTACGCCTTATATTTACAGTTTGAGGATTCCAGTAGAGCGGTTTATATTCCCGGTCACACAATGTGCTATCTGTTGGAAATTCGGTCATTTAAAGATAAGATGTCCAACAAAGAAACCCGTTTGTTCCAAGTGCTCACAAAAACACGAAAATTTTACAATTACATCATACACTTGTGTGAATTGTTCGGGTCGTCATATTTTAAGAGAGAAAAGAAACTGAGGGATTTAATGTAAGAATTTAACTGCACCTACAGGAAAGCCATTACAATGTATGTTCCTCCCTCCCCTGCTAATGTTCCACAAGTGGTTTCTGAACCGATGCCTGAAGTCGATCCAACTTCTACAGTGAGTTCCACAAACATCATTTCGGTATCAATGCAACTTCCGACTGACGAAAATACAGCCTCCCAAGTGAACTACCCAGGTACATCCATAGTGAATCAGCGAACTAAGCTTAGGCCTAAACGTAACTTGAAGAAGCAATATCGTCGACCAGAGACACCTACGCCTGCCGAAGACTTACTAAGGCATCAAGTTTCCGAATCTTCAGATTCATCAGAAAAAAATACCGCACCTTATTTACATAAAAACAATAATTCTGATAAGAAGTCTTCCCATAATCTAAACTTTTGGCATTTAATTAGGAAAATTAGAAATATTATAAAAAGTCAAGAACCCCTTCAGATCAAAATACAGCAATCAATTTCCATATTTTCAGAGTGGCTGACACATAAAATTGTAAGTAGCTTATCTATTGATTCGTTATTCGATTTATTTGTTGGAAATGGCTAATAACAATGATTGTATGAACTTAAATAATAGACAATGGAATTGCCAAAGTATAAGGCCCAAATCTCGTTCACTTGAATTACACCTAAGTCATGAAAAAATCCACATTGCCGTGCTGAGCGAAACTTGGTTGGAACCCGAGAGTTTTTTGAAAATAAGTGAATATAATACATTTCGATTAGACAGAGACGATGGTTACTGTGGTGTTGCCATTATGACTCATCGCTCTGTAAAGTCAGTTGTTTGTAGAACGCAAGGTCACAACCTTGTTATTGAATTGTTACATATTAGAATTCTGAATTGTCAGCATATTGAGAGTATAATTTCCATTTCTTGCCCTTCGACAGTATACACCACTCAAAGTGATTGGGACGCGATTGTTTCTATTGGGAACAGTAAAACTCTTATCTTGGGAGATTTTAACGCGCATCACTCTAATTGTTCTCTAAGAACTGATTGGCGCGGCTCCGAAATATTTGACTCTATGTTGGATTATAATTTCATTCATTTGAACGATGGTAGCTTCACTAGAATCAGAATGGTTGATGGAGTTCTCCAGCAATCTAGCCCTGATATTTCATTTGTTTCTTCAGATCTGTCTATATTATTTATGTGGAAACTAACAAACGAGTCACTCGGAAGTGATCATTTAATTATTAAATTACACTGTGTACTTAATATTAACCGTGAATACCAAAACAGACGAAATTTAAAAAAATCTGATTGGACTTCATATGCTTCATTTATAGACGATTATTTACAAAACTGCATAACTCCTCAGGATCCTCAGGAGTTATATGACCTGCTATATAATATAATGCAAAAAGCTGCGGATAAGTATATTCCCTACATTAAAATCCCACAAAACATTTGCAATACATTTAAGCCACAATCTTATTGGTCTTCAGAGTTGTCCAAGGCTGTTGCGGAGCGGCGCTTGGCTCTAGCGAACCTGAGAGGTTGCCCCTCTCCAATGAATTTAGATATCCTCAAGGAAAAAATTTGCACTGCTCAAAGGCTTATTCGCAGGGCTAGGTGTAAAACTTTTCAGCAGTTTTGTTCAGCTGTAGATGAAACCTCTTCAGCTTCCAAAATGTGGCGCCAGATGTGGTGGTTAAAGGGTCGGCAAATTCCTAACGCCTGTGTAGATAAAGAAAAAGCCGAGCGCTTGCTTAGCGACCTTACTCCAGATTATGTTTGTCCCTCGCAGCCCCCTTTTTATTCTAATAATGCAATGTTGGAGTCGCCAATTTCAATGCCAGAATGAGTCAACTGTATTAAAACTACAGATACAGCTCCTAGGTCAGATCAAATTTCTTTTTCTATGATTACACACCTTCCCGCCTTCCGGTAAATATTATAATACTTCTACTTATTATAATACTTTAATATATAATAAATGTTCTTCTGTCGGTTATGTTCCCTTACAATGGCGTCAAATCAAAATAGTTCCAATTCTCAAACGTTCATCTTCATCGTTACGTCCTATTTCCCTAATATCTTGTATTTGTAAAAAAAACATGATATTTTGGGTAAACGTATAGAGTGGTTCTTTGAAAAACAATGTCTTTTTCCTGAGGTCATGGTGGGTTTTCGTAAGGCACGATCTTGCCTGGATAACCTTGCGCGGCTGGTTTCTGAAATTCAACTAGGATTCTCGAAAAACTTGGTTACAGCGGCGTGTTTCGTAGACATCGACAGTGCTTATAACAATGTTGATGTTCCTTGCCTATTACGTATTTTCGATCAGTTTGGGGTTGGATCAAAAATCTGTGTTTATTTGTGGTCCTTTTTATCAAATAGACATCTGCAAGTGGCGACGTACGGTTGTGAGATTGTTAGATTTACTGGCCGTGGGCTAGCTCAAGGAGATCCATTGGCTCCACTTTTATTTAATATTGTAACACTGCATATATGTAAGAACGTTGGCCAGGTTAATATATCTCAATATGCTGATGACTTTGTGTTGTATTCAACAAAGCATAATTTAGATTCAGCGTTTGAAGAACTTCGGTCTGCATTACGATATACCAAAGTGTTAATTGATAAGCTGGGTTTAACTATGTCTCCAAATAAAACTAAGATGTGTATTTTTAAAAAAGGTTGCTTGTGGAGGTCTGTCGACTTTGATTTTGATAATGAATCAATAGAAGTCGTTAGTAATGTGAAATATTTGGGTCTGGGACTGGATAGCTCATTAAGATGGGGTAAACATATCAATGAAACATCACAGAAGGTAATGAAATTCATTAATTTACTTAAAGTTTTATCCGGTCCGGGATGGGGACTCCATCAAAAACACCTAAGACGTTTATATATTTCTTTAATTCGAAGTGGAATTGATTATGCCAGTTTCTTGTTTGACAATAGTTGTAATTCTAAACTAATTAAACTAGATAGGGTCCCTGGTCGTAGCACTGTAGCTCAGTGTACATCATTGGGATGGATTTTATCAGGAACCGTAGCTTCTGCTGCTCAGAGTACAACGAATATTACGGTGATGCATGCTCACCTTGGTGATGAAGAATTCCTGAAAAAGTTCTGGGAATTAGAAAAGGAACCACAAAATAAGAAACGTATACTTACCGAAGAAGAAACAAGATGCGAAGAGATATTTAAGGCTACAACCGTGAGGGACAATGACGGACGTTACGTAGTTAACTTACCATTTAAAAGTCAAGATCCGAGCTGTGAATATGGCAATTTACTGGTTTTATGCATTAGAAGCTAAACTTAGAATAGAATAGTTCTTTATTTGCTTAGAATGTAGGTACACAAAAATAAATTGTTAAATTATATAATAGGATCAGGATAGGATAGTAGGATAGGATCAGGTACATTCTGCCTTAATATAGCATGCAAATATAATATAAAGTAGAGGTTAATAAAGATATTACAAAAAATTATCATTTAGGAAATCTTTCACAGAATAATAACATTTATCTACAAGTAATTCTGTGAAACGATTTTTAAATTTTTTCAACGGTAAACTTTTAATTTGGTCAGGTATTTTATTAATGATTACAGCAGCCA
Source organism: Brachylomia viminalis (assembly GCA_937001585.2). Classification (NCBI taxonomy): domain Eukaryota; kingdom Metazoa; phylum Arthropoda; class Insecta; order Lepidoptera; family Noctuidae; genus Brachylomia; species Brachylomia viminalis. The sequence goes on along the minus strand of OW443302.2, from coordinate 661,070 downwards.
TACAAATTTACATTTCTTTTTAATAAGCTAGTTTTAAATACACCCGTGCACAATAGCTTATGGTATTGAGATCTCATAGCTGTACTTCGTTTTCTAGTTTCTATTAAAGTTGCAAATTGACATCGATTTGTTATAACAAATATTGCTAATTCAAGGATATATAGGCATGGGAAGGTTAATAAATGAGACTTAAATATAGGCACGCAACTGTCTGTTACTTTAAGACCGAATAATAGCTCTCAGGCAGAGCTTTTGCGCTTTGAAAATGCTATTTTGTACTGTTTAATTTGTCTATAGTTTGACCATTGTAGTTTATATCCATATCTCCCGTAGATATTCGTTGGTAAAAGTGCATGATTTTAGTTTTTTGGAGATTAATTTATAACTAAATTATTATGGTCAAGCCACTTTATTAAACTACTAATTGTATTGTTAATGTGATTTATATATTATGATTATTTTATTATTTATATTTATGATTTATTATTTGATTTTTTATTTTTTTATTCTGATTCTGATTGTAAAAATTACTTAGTAAAAATACAGATTTAAAACCCAAATATGAGGAAGTTATCAACGAATACTTGCAGCTGGGACACATGAGACCAATAACCAAAGCAGAAGAACAAAATCAATATGCAGTGTACTTGCCTCATCATGCGGTTAGACGGAACGATAAGGACACAACCAAAGTTCGGGTTGTCTTTGATGCTTCCTGCGAAGGAAAAAATGGAATATCGCTCAACGATGACCTAATGATTGGTCCAGCGCTGCAACCAGATCTGCGACATTTACTAATTCGCTGGAGAACGTATCCACTGGCAGCTGAAAGAGCACTTAAGGATTATTAAATGGATGATCTTATGACTGGTTGTGACTCGATAGAAGAAGGCATGCAGATCTATAGCCAAATGAATAAGTTATTAGCAAAAGCAGGAATCACCTTACAAAAATGGGCAATCAACAACTGTGAATTACTAGAGAAGATCATCGGCGAAAGGCACTCGTACAAGTAGCAGGATGGTGTAGAAAGGGAGGTCAACATGAAACAGGATGAGATATTTAAAACGTTGGGACTTACCTGGAACCGAAACTGCGACACCTTCCAGTATTCTGTTCAGAAGCCTCTGCGGCAGGAACCTGTAACTAAAAGAAACATGTTATCAGATATAACAAGACTATTTGATCCCATAGGATGGGTCGCTCCTGTCATAGTATTAGCAAACATTTTAATACAAAAATTATGGATTTCTGGAATTGGTTGGGATGATGAAGTTCGGTATGAAATAAAAAAGGAATGGTTTACTTACCGACAGGAACTAAAAGGTTTAACGGAATTTTCAATACCTCGATGGTTGAACATAAAACCCGGTGACAAGCAGGTTGACTTGCATGGATTTTGCGACGGGTCAAAATCAGCATACACTGCGGTAGTTTATGCATGGGTAGTCGATACTGACGATAGCGTTTATGTAACTTTGCTCACGGCGAAAACTAATGTCGCACCAATAAAAACGGTATCAGTGCCTCGATTAGAGTTGTGTGGAGCAGTCCTCCTAGCAAAGCTGCTTGCTGAAGTCTCCGAAGTGATAGGAATCGGTAAATCTAATTCGTATTATTGGACTGATTCAGAGATCGTGTTAGCGTGTTTAAATAGTCACCCCAGCAAATGGAAGACATTTGTGGCAAACCGCGTTTCTGAAATTTTGAGCATCAGTGAACCACAGCAATGAAATCATGTTCAGTCGAAAAGCAATCCTGCTGATGCGCATCACGTGGTTTATATGCGTCGGAATTTGTAAATTTAAAGTTGTGTGTCCTGGATTTCTGAAGAATAAAAATAATCTATTTGGAAAACGCAAAGCGGTATCAACTAATATAGAGGAAATAAAGGTACATGTAGTAACAGACGATAATTTTATTTAGGATTAATATTCATCACTTACCCAACTAGTTAGAATGATAGCATATTTAAGACGTCCTTTAGAGTTGAGAAAAACGAAGGCTGAAAGAAGGAGTCATAAATTTATAATTGCAGAAGAATTATAATTAGCGTTGGAGACATACATATTAGGGTATGCCAAGGTCAAAAGTTCGAAGCGGTAATTCTGGATCTGCAAAAAGAAAGGCTTAACAGAAATATGTTTAAGTCTTTAAATCTTTACCTCGATTCGGTCAAAATCCTGAGGGTGAGCGGTAGATTGGAACGTTCCAATCTTGACATGGATCGTAAAAACCCAATATTGATCCCAAAAGTGATAATTATTTAACCAATCGCCGACGCACATCATAGGAATTTTCATGGTGGTCCTCAACTAACGCGTAACTACTTAAGCACGAAGTATTTTATTCACGGAGCTAAGCGGTCGGTTACTGCATACGTGCGCAAATGTGTAATTTGTTTGCGTTATGCAGCATCTACAAAACCTTAATTAATGGGTCAATTACCACTTTTGACGCATTAACGCCAGGGCATTTTCTTGTGGGCGAACCAATTGTCATCGCGCCTGACCATAACTATGAAGAGGCGAATATTTCTAGCTTGAAGAGGTGGCATTTAGTCCAACGGATGACACAACATTTCTGGCGTCGCTGGTCCGACGAATACTTGACCACACTGCTCCATCGTTATAAGTGGTCTAAGCAAAATCCTGAACCAAACGTAGGGGCTATAGTTCTAATTAAAGATGACCACTTACCTCCTTGTCGGTGGCTTCTTGGCAGGGTGGTTGAAAAACATCCGGGGTTAGACAATCTTACACGGGTGATGGTCACACTTCGCAATGGTTCTGAATATAAAAGACCAACATCAAAACTGTGTGTTTTGCCAATTGCCTAAGAATGTTTTCAGTAGTTTTTAAGTGATAAATTTAAGCATTGTTTAGACATATAAGTAATTGTTTATATTTAAGGCCAGATATGTATGGCATATTGTATGGGAATGAAACCTGTTTGATTAGTAAAATATAAATAGCCTTGTGTGGGGTAATTCAAATAAAATCACTTTTAGACACAGTAACTTATCACTTTTAATCCACTTACTTCTAACACGGTTGGCAACAGACTGCCTCCCAGAGCTAATGCGGTACACCGGCAACCAACAAGAGTGGGGACCGGATGTAGCGCGCCACCTCTTTTGGTAAAACAATATTATTCATTTACATTTTAAATACAATCGGAAACAATGCTATAATTCTTTAAAATATTATATTTAACATATCTTAATATACAGGAATTAATTGATGCACAACTATAAATGTAAAAACAATGTTTAGTAAAAACCGATATTGAACACAACAAGTACCGCCATCTAGTATTATAAGATGACAGTCATATCAACCGTAAAAATGACTGTCATCATACCAACAACAATAATTAAAGGAACAAAATAATACTCTTCTCAAATCAACAGCCTATCATAATATTAACTAAATTCTAACATTCGGCTATCCGCATAATTTACGCGTCCTCGCGTATGTATATGGATGGTTTTATTTAAAAAAACAAAAATTACAAGCATACAGATAATATTTGAACTCCTAAATCAACTGGTGTGTATATGTATATCAGTCAACAAGTTACCGTAGTACAGGCTCTGCCTAGTTCGGGACCTGAAGACCTTGTGTGGATGTTGTCTCATATTATATTATTATTATTAACTACGTCAATTACAACTGCTATCAAACGAAATATATTTACAAGTGGCACAAGTCGCTACTACCTTGAAACCACCAACATGTTTAGTTTACTAGTGGTACAAGTCGCTACTACCTTGAAACCACCAACATGTTTAGTTTACTAATGGTACAAGTCGCTACTACCTTGAAACCACTAGGGCGGTACAAGTCACTACTACCTTGAAACCACCAACATGTTTAGTTTACTAATGGTACAAGTCGCTACTACCTTGAAACCACTAGGGCGGTACAAGTCGCTACTACCTTGAAACCACCAACATGTTTAGTTTACTAGTGGTACAAGTCGCTACTACCTTGAAACCACCAACATGTTTAGTTTACTAGGGTACAAGTCGCTACTACCTTGAAACCACTAGGGCGGTACAAGTCGCTACTACCTTGAAACCACTAGGGCGGTACAAGTCGCTACTACCTTGAAACCACCAACATGTTTAGTTTACTAGTGGTACAAGTCGCTACTACCTTGAAACCACTAGGGCGGTACAAGTCGCTACTACCTTGAAACCACTAGGGCGGTACAAGTCGCTACTACCTTGAAACCACCAACATGTTTAGTTTACTAGTGGTACAAGTCGCTACTACCTTGAAACCACTAGGGCGGTACAAGTCGCTACTGCCTTGAAACCACCAACATGTTTAGTTTACTAGTGGTACAAGTCGCTACTACCTTGAAACCACCAACATGATTAGTTTACTAGTGGTACAAGTCGCTACTACCTTGAAACCACCAACATGTTTAGTTTACTAGTGGTACAAGTCGCTACTACCTTGAAACCACCAACATGATTAGTTTACTAGTGGTACAAGTCGCTACTACCTTGAAACCACCAACATGTTTAGTTTACTAGGGTACAAGTCGCTACAAACGACGGAAGCTTTAAATTCCTCACCTGATGTCTCGATTGATTTATTAAGAGCGAACGTTTTAGGCTGCCCGGTTGAATTTCAATTTAAACATATAAACCCTTTGATAGTTAAGAAAGCTTTTCGGCAAATAAAAATCAAATTGACCGAAGATCTATGGGGAATGTCTATCAAAGTTTGTACAGCAATAATCGAGACTATAGCACCATACTTAGCTTTAATATTTAATTTGTGTGTAGATCAAGGAGTCTTCCCGGATTTAATGAAATACAGTAAGGTTATACCACTTTTTAAATCTGGGGACAGCAAAGACACCAACAATTATAGACCAGTATCTGTGTTGCCCATATTCAGCAAGGTGTTCGAAAAGGTAATGCTCAATCAAAGGCTTAATCATTTTAACACCAACAATGTCTTACACGATCAGCAATATGGTTTCACCAAAGGACGTTGTACGACTGACGCCGGTGTCACTTTATTAAAACACATATTTACAGCGTGGGAGGAGGCCCAAGATGCCATAGGGATCTTTTGTGACCTCTCCAAGGCATTTGACTGCGTTGATCACGAAACCTTGCTCTTAAAACTTGAGCATTACGGACTAGGTAAACTCGCGCTTAGTTTAGTACAATCTTATTTAAATGATAGACAACAAAAAGTGCAAATAAATGGTATCAATTCACTTCATTTAAAAGTACAAATGGGTGTTCCACAAGGATCGATATTAGGTCCCTTCCTCTTTTTAGTATATATTAATGATCTACCCCATTTATTTAAAAACCAACCACAAATGGTATTATTTGCTGACGATACTTCTTTAATCTTTAAGATAAATAGACGCGCATCAAATCTTGACGACGTAAATAATGCCCTACTGCAGGTACATAATTGGTTCACTGCCAATAATTTAGTATTAAAGGGGAAAAAACGAAATGCATAAGATTTGCTTTACCGAATGTTAAAAGAGTGATTGTGACATAGTATTGAATAACGAGAAACTAGAATTTGTCGATGAAACTGTTTTCCTGGGAATAACGCTAGACTCAAGGCTGCAATGGGGTCCTCATTTAACATCTCTTGCAGGACGGCTAAGTTCAGCAGCATATGCTGTAAGAAAAATCCGTCAATTTACTAATGTAGATACCGCGAGGCTAGTCTATTTCAGCTATTTTCATAGTATCATGTCTTACGGTATTTTATTATGGGGACGGGCTGCCGATATTGAGTCTATTTTTATTCTGCAGAAAAGAGCTATCAGAGCAATATACAGCCTCCGCAGGCGCGATTCTCTAAGGGAACTGTTTAAAGACATTAACATCATGACGGTACCTTGTCAATATATTTATGAAAACATCATGTACGTAAGGAAAAATTTAAATATTTTCAGTAAAAGAGGTGAAAGACACAATTATAGGACTAGAAATAGAGACCAATTAGTTCAACCAGGTTTCAGACTGGCTAAAGTAGACTCATCCTTCATGGGGTACTGTTTAAAATGTTACAATAAAATACCTCCCCACATAGTCCAACTGAATGAAACGAAATTTAAATCTTGTATAAAACGCACACTATACAGCCAAGTATATTATAAGTTGAGGGATTATATCGCTGACAAAAATGCTTGGCTTAGGGCTGGTCCTGCTCCACAAGGGCGCGTAAACTAATAAATTAGCATTCGAAAATAGTGTTGGAGCTGATGAAGATTGTACAACCTATCGTTGCATTGTATAAATTCAATCTCTTGTATTGTATAATTGCATAGCACATGTGTGAGCACTATGTACCCACTATAAAGCTTACTGGGTTCGTGTTTCATTGACTTGAATGTGCCCTGGCGGCTGAGAGTATGTCATGCTCACTCAAATGTGTCGCTGGTGGTGGCGTGTGTATTGGATCACTGAGTTCCCTTCAAAATGGTTGAGCTGAATGGTGCTGATCAATACGTCATGTTCGTGAACGGGCGCCGTCAGTAGGCACTGTCATTTCTTAGCTGCCAAGGCTTATTTTAATTCCATGATTGTTATTATCTTTTTATTACGGACGCTTTTAACGTGCACGTCTTTCTACATCGTTCTCAAATGTATAATTACAACAATGAATGATGTAACCACTTTATTGTAACAATATTTTGATTTAAAAGAGTGTCCATGGAGTTTCTTGCCCGTTCTTCTCCATAGGTACCTACTACGCTTTGGAATGGGCAACTAGCTTCATCTTTCTGACTGACCGACCCCTTGACAATTCAAAAGTGCCTGTAATTGGTTTATTTGAAATAAATGCTTTGAGTTTGAGTTTGAGTTTGAGCCGCTACTACCTTGAAACCACCAACATGTTCAGTTTACTAGGGTACAAGTCGCTACTACCTTGAAACCACCAACATGTTTAGTTTACTAGTGGTACAAGTCACTACTACCTTGAAACCACCAACATGTTTAGTTTACTAGGGTATAAGTCGCTGCTACCTTGAAACCACTAGGGCGGTACAAGTCGCTACTACCTTGAAACCACTAGGGCGGTACAAGTCGCTACTACCTTGAAACCACCAACATGTTTAGTTTACTAGGGTACAAGTCGCTACTACCTTGAAACCACTAGGGCGGTACAAGTCGCTACTACCTTGAAACCACTAGGGCGGTACAAGTCGCTACTACCTTGAAACCACCAACATGTTTAGTTTACTAGGGTACAAGTCGCTACTACCTTGAAACCACTAGGGCGGTACAAGTCGCTACTACCTTGAAACCACTAGGGCGGCACAAGTCGCTACTACCTTGAAACCACCAACATGATTAGTTTACTAGTGGTACAAGTCGCTACTACCTTGAAACCACCAACATGTTTAGTTTACTAGTGGTACAAGTCACTACTACCTTGAAACCACCAACATGTTTAGTTTACTAGGGTACAAGTCGCTACTACCTTGAAACCACTAGGGCGGCACAAGTCGCTACAACCTTGAAACCACCAACATGATTAGTTTACTAGTGGTACAAGTCGCTGCTACCTTGAAACCACTAGGGCGGTACAAGTCGCTACTACCTTGAAACCACCAACATGTTTAGTTTACTAGGGTACAAGTCGCTACTACCTTGAAACCACTAGGGCGGTACAAGTCGCTACTACCTTGAAACCACTAGGGCGGCACAAGTCGCTACTACCTTGAAACCACCAACATGATTAGTTTACTAGTGGTACAAGTCGCTACTACCTTGAAACCACCAACATGTTTAGTTTACTAGTGGTACAAGTCGCGAATACCTTGAAACCACCAACATGATTAGTTTACTAGTGGTACAAGTCGCTGCTACCTTGAAACCACTAGGGCGGTACAAGTCGCTACTACCTTGAAACCACCAACATGTTTAGTTTACTAGTGGTACAAGTCGCGAATACCTTGAAACCACCAACATGTTTAATTTACTAGTGGTACAAGTCGCTGCTACCTTGAAACCACTAGGGCGGTACAAGTCGCTACTACCTTGAAACCACCAACATGTTTAGTTTACTAGGGTACAAGTCACTACTACCTTGAAACCACTAGGGCGGTACAAGTCGCTACTACCTTGAAACCACTAGGGCGGCACAAGTCGCTACTACCTTGAAACCACCAACATGATTAGTTTACTAGTGGTACAAGTCGCTGCTACCTTGAAACCACTCGGGCGGTACAAGTCGCTACTACCTTGAAACCACCAACATGTTTAGTTTACTAGTGGTACAAGTCGCTGCTACCTTGAAACCACTCGGGCGGTACAAGTCGCTACTACCTTGAAACCACCAACATGTTTAGTTTACTAGGGTACAAGTCGCTACTACCTTGAAACCACTAGGGCGGTACAAGTCGCTACTACCTTGAAACCACCAACATGTTTAGTTTACTAGTAGTACAAGTCGCTACAACCTTGAAACCACCAACATGTTTAGGTTACTAGTGGTACAAGTCGCTACTACCTTGAAACCACCAACATGTTTAGTTTACTAGTGGTACAAGTCGCTGCTACCTTGAAACCACTAGGGCGGTACAATTCGCTACTACCTTGAAACCACCTACATGTTTAGTTTACTAGGGTACAAGTCGCTGCTACCTTGAAACCACTAGGGCGGTACAAGTCGCTACTACCTTGAAACCACCAACATGATTAGTTTACTAGGGTACAAGTCGCTACTACCTTGAAACCACCAACATGTTTAGGTTACTAGTGGTACAAGTCGCTACTACCTTGAAACCACCAACATGTTTAGTTTACTAGTGGTACAAGTCGCTGCTACCTTGAAACCACTAGGGCGGTACAATTCGCTACTACCTTGAAACCACCTACATGTTTAGTTTACTAGGGTACAAGTCGCTGCTACCTTGAAACCACTAGGGCGGTACAAGTCGCTACTACCTTGAAACCACCAACATATTTAGTTTACTAGGGTACAAGTCGCTACTACCTTGAAACCACCAACATGTTTAGGTTACTAGTGGTACAAGTCGCTACTACCTTGAAACCACCAACATGATTAGTTTACTAGGGTACAAGTCGCTACTACCTTGAAACCACCAACATGTTTAGGTTACTAGTGGTACAAGTCGCTACTACCTTGAAACCACTAGGGCGGTACAATTCGCTACTACCTTGAAACCACCAACATGTTTAGTTTACTAGTGGTACAAGTCGCTGCTACCTTGAAACCACTAGGGCGGTACAATTCGCTACTACCTTGAAACCACCTACATGTTTAGGTTACTAGGGTACAAGTCGCTGCTACCTTGAAACCACTAGGGCGGTACAAGTCGCTACTACCTTGAAACCACCAACATATTTAGTTTACTAGGGTACAAGTCGCTACTACCTTGAAACCACCAACATGTTTAGGTTACTAGTGGTACAAGTCGCTACTACCTTGAAACCACCAACATGATTAGTTTACTAGGGTACAAGTCGCTACTACCTTGAAACCACCAACATGTTTAGGTTACTAGTGGTACAAGTCGCTACTACCTTGAAACCACTAGGGCGGTACAATTCGCTACTACCTTGAAACCACCAACATGATTAGTTTACTAGGGTACAAGTCGCTACTACCTTGAAACCACCAACATGTTTAGGTTACTAGTGGTACAAGTCGCTACTACCTTGAAACCACTAGGGCGGTACAATTCGCTACTACCTTGAAACCACCAACATGTTTAGTTTACTAGTGGTACAAGTCGCTGCTACCTTGAAACCACTAGGGCGGTACAATTCGCTACTACCTTGAAACCACCTACATGTTTAGTTTACTAGGGTACAAGTCGCTGCTACCTTGAAACCACTAGGGCGGTACAAGTCGCTACTACCTTGAAACCACCAACATATTTAGTTTACTAGGGTACAAGTCGCTACTACCTTGAAACCACCTACATGTTTAGGTTACTAGTGGTACAAGTCGCTACTACCTTGAAACCACCTACATGTTTAGTTTACTAGGGTACAAGTCGCTGCTACCTTGAAACCACTAGGGCGGTACAAGTCGCTACTACCTTGAAACCACCAACATATTTAGTTTACTAGGGTACAAGTCGCTACTACCTTGAAACCACCAACATGATTAGTTTACTAGGGTACAAGTCGCTACTACCTTGAAACCACCAACATGATTAGTTTACTAGGGTACAAGTCGCTACTACCTTGAAACCACTAGGGCGGTACAAGTCGCTACTACCTTGAAACCACCTACATGTTTAGTTTACTAGGGTACAAGTCGCTGCTACCTTGAAACCACTAGGGCGGTACAAGTCGCTACTACCTTGAAACCACCAACATATTTAGTTTACTAGGGTACAAGTCGCTACTACCTTGAAACCACCAACATGATTAGTTTACTAGGGTACAAGTCGCTACTACCTTGAAACCACCAACATGATTAGTTTACTAGGGTACAAGTCGCTACTACCTTGAAACCACTAGGGCGGTACAAGTCGCTACTACCTTGAAACCACCAACATGTTTAGTTTACTAGTGGTACAAGTCGCGAATACCTTAAAACCACCAACATGATTAGTTTACTAGTGGTACAAGTCGCTGCTACCTTGAAACCACTAGGGCGGTACAAGTCGCTACTACCTTGAAACCACCAACATATTTAGTTTACTAGGGTACAAGTCGCTACTACCTTGAAACCACCAACATGATTAGTTTACTAGGGTACAAAATCAAAATCAAAAAAATCAAAATCAAAAGTCATTTATTCAAATTAGGCTGAGAATCAGCACTTTTTGAACGTCAAAATCACATAAGACAGTCCCCCCAAAACGCCCAGCCTTCACCACTTCCTAGTGCTTTAGCTGGGAAGAAGAAGTGGCGGAACAAACTCCCCAGCAGCACTGCTGTCTGTTCAGTTAGAAGAACTGGATTCTATACATATAGTAATAAATAAATTAACATTACGAAACACAAAAATATTAAAATTATTTGCCATATGTCAGCTAGCACACGCCAATATTTAAAACTATACTCAAGCATAAATAAATAATAAAAACAAAAACGCAAACAGAACTTAATACATAATAAAAAGCCTCCTGACATAAAGGGCGTGCCCGCTTACATATGCAATGCTGCATTATGTTTATATGTATATAGCTGTAACTAGTAGCCACAAATGACAAACTAGGACCTTCGAAGTAAAATAAAGAAACATTAATTTCTAATAACAATAACAAAACCATAGTCAGCAAGCTGACCTGTCACCACAAGCAGCACCCGTTCACGAGCATAACGCAAAGATCAGCCATTACCCCCCTCGCCATATTTGAGGGAAGGAGGCAACCCGACCCCCGACGCTACCGCAAGCATTGACATCTAAGGGAGCATGACGAACTTGCTGCCGGTTGCTCAAAAGAATAATATGATGAACTGTCGAGGTCACTAGCTAACCATATATTGCAATACAACTCATTAAAAAACATTGAAATGAGTAGATTATGTCAATAATAAATAAAAATTAAATTAAACTAAGGTGACTAATAAATATAGTCAAATAAAATAAACAATTATATGAACTCGTATAACTTGTCAGTAGGTAAGCTAATTTTGGAGAAAGAACATAAACATTGTCTTGAGTTAATCACAGCGACCAACTATTTTTATCGTTTAAGTAATCGTTGATTGTATAGTATGCCTTTGAACAAAGGTTGGATTTTACTTTAGCTTTAAACGCATTAAAAGGCAATTCTAACAAAGAAGAGGGAAGCTTGTTATAAAAGTTTATACCAAGCCCAACAAATGAGTTATGGACCTTATGAAGCCGGTGAAAGGGAGCACGTAGTTTCTCCTTGTTTCTAGTGTTAATATTATGAATATCACTGTTTTTTGTGTATAAGTGTATATTTTGCCTAATATATAAGATGTTGGCGAAGATGAATTGTGAGGCCACCGTGAGAATACCAATCTCTTTAAAAAAATCTCTCAGAGTAACTCTAGCACCTAGCTGGTAAATTGCTCGTACAGCTCGTTTTTGAACAAGTCGCTACTACCTTGAAACCACCAACATGTTTAGTTTACTAGTGGTACAAGTCGCTGCTACCTTGAAACCACTAGGGCGGCACAAGTCGCTACTACCTTGAAACCACCAACATGATTAGTTTACTAGTGGTACAAGTCGCTACTACCTTGAAACCACCAACATGATTAGTTTACTAGTGGTACAAGTTTCTGCTACCTTGAAACCACTAGGGCGGTACAAGTCGCTACTACCTTGAAACCACCAACATGTTTAGTTTACTAGGGTACAAGTCGCTACTACCTTGAAACCACTAGGGCGGTACAAGTCGCTACTACCTTGAAACCACTAGGGCGGCACAAGTCGCTACCACCTTGAAACCACCAACATGATTAGTTTACTAGTGGTACAAGTCGCTACTACCTTGAAACCACCAACATGTTTAGTTTACTAGTGGTACAAGTCGCGAATACCTTGAAACCACCAACATGATTAGTTTACTAGTGGTACAAGTCGCTGCTACCTTGAAACCATTAGGGCGGTACAAGTCGCTACTACCTTGAAACCACCTACATGTTTAGTTTACTAGGGTAAAAGTCGCTGCTACCTTGAAACCACTAGGGCGGTACAAGTCGCTACTACCTTGAAACCACCAACATGATTAGTTTACTAGGGTACAAGTCGCTACTACCTTGAAACCACCAACATGTTTAGGTTACTAGTGGTACAAGTCGCTACTACCTTGAAACCACCAACATGATTAGTTTACTAGTGGTACAAGTCGCTGCTACCTTGAAACCACTAGGGCGGTACAATTCGCTACTACCTTGAAACCACCTACATGTTTAGTTTACTAGGGTACAAGTCGCTGCTACCTTGAAACCACTAGGGCGGTACAAGTCGCTACTACCTTGAAACCACCAACATATTTAGTTTACTAGGGTACAAGTCGCTACTACCTTGAAACCACCAACATGTTTAGGTTACTAGTGGTACAAGTCGCTACTACCTTGAAACCACCTACATGTTTAGTTTACTAGGGTACAAGTCGCTACTACCTTGAAACCACCTACATGTTTAGTTTACTAGGGTACAAGTCGCTACTACCTTGAAACCACCAACATGTTTAGGTTACTAGTGGTACAAGTCGCTACTACCTTGAAACCACCTACATGTTTAGTTTACTAGGGTACAAGTCGCTGCTACCTTGAAACCACTAGGGCGGTACAAGTCGCTACTACCTTGAAACCACCAACATGTTTAGTTTACTAGTGGTACAAGTCGCGAATACCTTAAAACCACCAACATGATTAGTTTACTAGTGGTACAAGTCGCTGCTACCTTGAAACCACTAGGGCGGTACAAGTCGCTACTACCTTGAAACCACCAACATATTTAGTTTACTAGGGTACAAGTCGCTACTACCTTGAAACCACCAACATGATTAGTTTACTAGTGGTACAAGTCGCTGCTACCTTGAAACCACTAGGGCGGTACAATTCGCTACTACCTTGAAACCACCTACATGTTTAGTTTACTAGGGTAAAAGTCGCTGCTACCTTGAAACCACTAGGGCGGTACAAGTCGCTACTACCTTGAAACCACCAACATATTTAGTTTACTAGGGTACAAGTCGCTACTACCTTGAAACCACCAACATGTTTAGGTTACTAGTGGTACAAGTGGCTACTACCTTGAAACCACCAACATGATTAGTTTACTAGTGGTACAAGTCGCTGCTACCTTGAAACCACTAGGGCGGTACAATTCGCTACTACCTTGAAACCACCTACATGTTTAGTTTACTAGGGTACAAGTCACTGCTACCTTGAAACCACTAGGGCGGTACAAGTCGCTACTACCTTGAAACCACCAACATATTTAGTTTACTAGGGTACAAGTCGCTACTACCTTGAAACCACCAACATGTTTAGGTTACTAGTGGTACAAGTCGCTACTACCTTGAAACCACCTACATGTTTAGTTTACTAGGGTACAAGTCGCTACTACCTTGAAACCACCTACATGTTTAGTTTACTAGGGTACAAGTCGCTACTACCTTGAAACCACCAACATGTTTAGGTTACTAGTGGTACAAGTCGCTACTACCTTGAAACCACCTACATGTTTAGTTTACTAGGGTACAAGTCGCTGCTACCTTGAAACCACTAGGGCGGTACAAGTCGCTACTACCTTGAAACCACCAACATGTTTAGGTTACTAGTGGTACAAGTGGCTACTACCTTGAAACCACCAACATGATTAGTTTACTAGTGGTACAAGTCGCTGCTACCTTGAAACCACTAGGGCGGTACAATTCGCTACTACCTTGAAACCACCTACATGTTTAGTTTACTAGGGTACAAGTCGCTGCTACCTTGAAACCACTAGGGCGGTACAAGTCGCTACTACCTTGAAACCACCAACATATTTAGTTTACTAGGGTAAGTCGCTACTACCTTGAAACCACCAACATGTTTAGGTTACTAGTGGTACAAGTCGCTACTACCTTGAAACCACCTACATGTTTAGTTTACTAGGGTACAATTCGCTACTACCTTGAAACCACCTACATGTTTAGTTTACTAGGGTAAAAGTCGCTGCTACCTTGAAACCACTAGGGCGGTACAAGTCGCTACTACCTTGAAACCACCAACATATTTAGTTTACTAGGGTACAAGTCGCTACTACCTTGAAACCACCAACATGTTTAGGTTACTAGTGGTACAAGTGGCTACTACCTTGAAACCACCAACATGATTAGTTTACTAGTGGTACAAGTCGCTGCTACCTTGAAACCACTAGGGCGGTACAATTCGCTACTACCTTGAAACCACCTACATGTTTAGTTTACTAGGGTACAAGTCACTGCTACCTTGAAACCACTAGGGCGGTACAAGTCGCTACTACCTTGAAACCACCAACATATTTAGTTTACTAGGGTACAAGTCGCTACTACCTTGAAACCACCAACATGTTTAGGTTACTAGTGGTACAAGTCGCTACTACCTTGAAACCACCTACATGTTTAGTTTACTAGGGTACAAGTCGCTACTACCTTGAAACCACCTACATGTTTAGTTTACTAGGGTACAAGTCGCTACTACCTTGAAACCACCAACATGTTTAGGTTACTAGTGGTACAAGTCGCTACTACCTTGAAACCACCTACATGTTTAGTTTACTAGGGTACAAGTCGCTGCTACCTTGAAACCACTAGGGCGGTACAAGTCGCTACTACCTTGAAACCACCAACATGTTTAGGTTACTAGTGGTACAAGTGGCTACTACCTTGAAACCACCAACATGATTAGTTTACTAGTGGTACAAGTCGCTGCTACCTTGAAACCACTAGGGCGGTACAATTCGCTACTACCTTGAAACCACCTACATGTTTAGTTTACTAGGGTACAAGTCGCTGCTACCTTGAAACCACTAGGGCGGTACAAGTCGCTACTACCTTGAAACCACCAACATATTTAGTTTACTAGGGTAAGTCGCTACTACCTTGAAACCACCAACATGTTTAGGTTACTAGTGGTACAAGTCGCTACTACCTTGAAACCACCTACATGTTTAGTTTACTAGGGTACAATTCGCTACTACCTTGAAACCACCTACATGTTTAGTTTACTAGGGTACAAGTCGCTGCTACCTTGAAACCACTAGGGCGGTACAAGTCGCTACTACCTTGAAACCACCAACATGTTTAGGTTACTAGTGGTACAAGTGGCTACTACCTTGAAACCACCAACATGATTAGTTTACTAGTGGTACAAGTCGCTGCTACCTTGAAACCACTAGGGCGGTACAATTCGCTACTACCTTGAAACCACCTACATGTTTAGTTTACTAGGGTACAAGTCGCTGCTACCTTGAAACCACTAGGGCGGTACAAGTCGCTACTACCTTGAAACCACCAACATATTTAGTTTACTAGGGTAAGTCGCTACTACCTTGAAACCACCAACATGTTTAGGTTACTAGTGGTACAAGTCGCTACTACCTTGAAACCACCTACATGTTTAGTTTACTAGGGTACAATTCGCTACTACCTTGAAACCACCTACATGTTTAGTTTACTAGGGTACAAGTCGCTGCTACCTTGAAACCACTAGGGCGGTACAAGTCGCTACTACCTTGAAACCACCAACATGTTTAGGTTACTAGTGGTACAAGTGGCTACTACCTTGAAACCACCAACATGATTAGTTTACTAGTGGTACAAGTCGCTGCTACCTTGAAACCACTAGGGCGGTACAATTCGCTACTACCTTGAAACCACCTACATGTTTAGTTTACTAGGGTACAAGTCGCTGCTACCTTGAAACCACTAGGGCGGTACAAGTCGCTACTACCTTGAAACCACCAACATATTTAGTTTACTAGGGTAAGTCGCTACTACCTTGAAACCACCAACATGTTTAGGTTACTAGTGGTACAAGTCGCTACTACCTTGAAACCACCTACATGTTTAGTTTACTAGGGTACAATTCGCTACTACCTTGAAACCACCTACATGTTTAGTTTACTAGGGTACAAGTCGCTACTACCTTGAAACCACCAACATATTTAGTTTACTAGGGTAAGTCGCTACTACCTTGAAACCACCAACATGTTTAGGTTACTAGTGGTACAAGTCGCTACTACCTTGAAACCACCTACATGTTTAGTTTACTAGGGTACAAGTCGCTACTACCTTGAAACCACCTACATGTTTAGTTTACTAGGGTACAAGTCGCTGCTACCTTGAAACCACTAGGGCGGTACAAGTCGCTACTACCTTGAAACCACCAACATATTTAGTTTACTAGGGTACAAGTCGCTACTACCTTGAAACCACCAACATGTTTAGGTTACTAGTGGTACAAGTCGCTACTACCTTGAAACCACCTACATGTTTAGTTTACTAGGGTACAAGTCGCTGCTACCTTGAAACCACTAGGGCGGTACAAGTCGCTACTACCTTGAAACCACCAACATATTTAGTTTACTAGGGTACAAGTCGCTACTACCTTGAAACCACCAACATGTTTAGGTTACTAGTGGTACAAGTCGCTACTACCTTGAAACCACCAACATGATTAGTTTACTAGGGTACAAGTCGCTACTACCTTGAAACCACCAACATATTTAGTTTACTAGTGGTACAAGTCGCTACTACCTTGAAACCACCAACATGATTAGTTTACTAGGGTACAAGTCGCTACTACCTTGAAACCACCAACATGTTTAGGTTACTAGTGGTACAAGTCGCTACTACCTTGAAACCACCAACATGATTAGTTTACTAGGGTACAAGTCGCTACTACCTTGAAACCACCAACATATTTAGTTTACTAGTGGTACAAGTCGCTACAACCTTGAAACCACCAACATGTTTAGGTTACTAGTGGTACAAGTCGCTACTACCTTGAAACCACTAGGGCGGTACAATTCGCTACTACCTTGAAACCACCAACATGTTTAGTTTACTAGTGGTACAAGTCGCTGCTACCTTGAAACCACTAGGGCGGTACAATTCGCTACTACCTTGAAACCACCTACATGTTTAGTTTACTAGGGTACAAGTCGCTGCTACCTTGAAACCACTAGGGCGGTACAAGTCGCTACTACCTTGAAACCACCAACATATTTAGTTTACTAGGGTACAAGTCGCTACTACCTTGAAACCACCAACATGTTTAGTTTACTAGGGTACAAGTCGCTACTACCTTGAAACCACCAACATGTTTAGGTTACTAGTGGTACAAGTCGCTACTACCTTGAAACCACCAACATGATTAGTTTACTAGGGTACAAGTCGCTACTACCTTGAAACCACCAACATGTTTAGGTTACTAGTGGTACAAGTCGCTACTACCTTGAAACCACCAACATGATTAGTTTACTAGGGTACAAGTCGCTGCTACCTTGAAACCACTAGGGCGGTACAAGTCGCTACTACCTTGAAACCACCAACATGATTAGTTTACTAGGGTACAAGTCGCTACTACCTTGAAACCACCAACATGATTAGTTTACTAGGGTACAAGTCGCTACTACCTTGAAACCACCAACATATTTAGTTTACTAGGGTACAAGTCGCTACTACCTTGAAACCACCAACATGATTAGTTTACTAGGGTACAAGTCGCTACTACCTTGAAACCACCAACATGTTTAGGTTACTAGTGGTACAAGTCGCTACTACCTTGAAACCACCTACATGTTTAGTTTACTAGGGTACAAGTCGCTGCTACCTTGAAACCACTAGGGCGGTACAAGTCGCTACTACCTTGAAACCACCAACATATTTAGTTTACTAGGGTACAAGTCGCTACTACCTTGAAACCACCAACATGTTTAGGTTACTAGTGGTACAAGTCGCTACTACCTTGAAACCACCTACATGTTTAGTTTACTAGGGTACAAGTCGCTACTACCTTGAAACCACCAACATGTTTAGGTTACTAGTGGTACAAGTCGCTACTACCTTGAAACCACCTACATGTTTAGTTTACTAGGGTACAAGTCGCTGCTACCTTGAAACCACTAGGGCGGTACAAGTCGCTACTACCTTGAAACCACCAAATTGTTTAGTTTACTAGTGGTACAAGTCGCTACTACCTTGAAACCACCAAATTGTTTAGTTTACTAGGGTACAAGTCGCTACTACCTTGAAACCACCAACATGATTAGTTTAGGTACTAGTGGTACAAGTCGCTAATATTTTGAAACCACTAGGGCGGTACAAGTCGCTGCTACCTTGAAACCACCAACATGATTAGTTTACTAGGGTACAAGTCGCTACTACCTTGAAACCACCAAATTGTTTAGTTTACTAGGGTACAAGTCGCTACTACCTTGAAACCACCAAATTGTTTAGTTTACTAGTGGTACAAGTCGCTACTACCTTGAAACCACCAAATTGTTTAGTTTACTAGGGTACAAGTCGCTACTACCTTGAAACCACCAACATGATTAGTTTAGGTACTAGTGGTACAAGTCGCTAATATTTTGAAACCACTAGGGCGGTACAAGTCGCTGCTACCTTGAAACCGCCACGACAATTTTATTCAAAGGTTGAGGTTGCCAACGTACCTCTACCCCGAACGATCTATATTAAAATAATTCACCAAATCACATTAAGTACAATCTCACAATCTTGCCACTAACATTGGGGCTTTATTTAATTAATCAAATCATCCCCTTCATTGGCCGAGGAGGAACTCGAATCGGTTCTGTTATAGTGGGCCCAAGCTTTCATTTTATCTACGGCAGTGATGGCGGAATATTTCCGATTGCCCTTTCGGGTGATCGGGGTGTCCTCAATTTGATACCTGTCATTGCCTAAAACCTGGACTACTTTGTAGGGACCTCGATATTTTGGAATTAGTTTTTTACTTTGCCCCGTAGCACCAATTTCACGCTCAACGCTGACTAAGTCACCTACGCGGAACTCGACAGGCTTAGCAGACTTTTTGTCATAGTGCGTTTTCTGCTTCTCTTGATAAGCAGTGATATATTCATTAGCCTCATCTCGTATTTCTTTAATTTTCTCTTCTGAATATGGTTCACCGTTATCAATAGAAGCTTTAACCCTACCTTCCGTCATTCCCGTTAAGCTAGTACCAAAAAGAACTTGGGCTGGTGTCTTACCTATGCCTTTCTTAAATGTGTTATTTAGGCCCAGCTGAATCTCGGGGACTTTAACATCCCATTTTCTTTCGTCCAAACCAACACACTTCGCGGTCAGCGCCTCTAGTAAGGTTCGATTGTACCGTTCCACTTGACCGTTGGCGCGTGGGGTTGCTACCGCGATTAAAACATGCTTTACGCCTAGCTTTTCCAGAAAACCGGTAAATTTACTACTTGTGAAACAAGAGCCACGGTCTGATATAATTCTTTTCGGTAGTCCAAATAATTATACTGAAATAATCTTGCATTTTCGCGACAACTATTGAAGACTTAGTACTGCGAACCGGTTTTAAAACGATGAACTTTGTGTATGCATCTATAATGACTAGTAAATGTGTGTTCCCTTTTGAACTTTTGACAAAAGGCCCGACATGATCGATATGAACAGTAACAAAAGGTTTCTCATCTTTCGGTATAGGATGTAATGGTGGCCTTTTCCTTGATGAAGACTTTGAGTAAGAACATTCAAGGCATGATTCTACATACTTTTTGACAAAACGCCTCATTTTAGCGAACCAATAAACTTCTCTGACTTTACTCAAAGTCTTATCATATGCAAAATGGCCCAAGTCATCATGACACTGTTTGAGTATTTGCCAGCGTACCCCCTTAGGCACTACCCATCTTTCACCCTCAGAAGTTTTCCTATATAACTTACCTACTATTACGTTAATTATTTTTAACCTCAACGACATCATCTGCTTGGGGGTCATATAAAATCGAAACTTTTCTTTGAATCTCCGAGTCTGCCAATTAAAAGGTACTCAACCAGTCTGACTGGCCAATTCCCATCACAAAACCGTTACCAGAGTCGCTATCAGCTTGAATGTCGCTAGGCGGTGGATTACAACTCAACGCGTCTACGTGGACCATTGAGGCCCCAGGCTTATAGTCAACAGTAAAATTAAACTTTTGCATAGCAATCCACCACCTAGCGACGCGTGGTATTAAATGGCGTTTGAGTAAGGTTGCTCTTAATGAATTGCAGTCGGTTATTACTTTAAACTCTATGCCAATAAGATATACGCGGAACCGTTGAAGCGATGCAATAACAGCGAGAGTTTCGAGTTCATATGCTGTTCTTCAGATGTTGTTTGGCGGCTAAAATAAGCAACAGGTTTCAATATATTTTTGTTGTCACGCTGCATAAGCATGCCGGCTATTACTACTTTACACGCGTCCATATGCAACTCCGTTAACGCGTTAGTGTCGTAGAACGCTAAAACGGGCTTGTTCATTATTTCCGATTTTAAGTCATGAAAGACTTTGCTTTGTTCTGGGCCCCAAACCCACTCGGCTGCTTTCTTTAAAAGAATTGTTAGCAGTTTAGCTATCATTGCGAAATTTTTAACAAAACGACGAAAGAAACTACATAACCCTATAAATTGCCTAACAGTGTGCTGGTTAATAGGTTGCGGAAAATCTCTAAGCGATTAAATTTTTCGTGTTCCCGGTCGAATCTAAGTCAATTATAAATATTGTAGCACCTACTTTAGCTGTTATTTTTAATAATTGTATTGACCGTGGTGAGTTTCCTGATCTTATGAAAAACAGTAAAATAATACCGTTGTTTAAATCGGGTAGTACATCAGACCCTACTAATTATAGACCTATTTCAGTGCTACCTACATTTAGTAAAATTTTTGAAAAACTTATTTTAAATCAAATGCAAAGATTTTTTAATGTAGGTACATAAATTACTGCAAAACAAACAGTTCGGTTTTACAAGGGGTCGTTCAACTACTGATGCCGGAGTTGAACTTCTAGGGCATGTATATAATGCATGGGAGGACAAATGCGATGCGTTGGGCATCTTTTGCGATTTGTCCAAGGCATTCGATAATGTTCTTCATGAAACATTAATCAGGAAACTGCATCACTACGGAATCCGGAACGCCTCTCTGGATCTTCTTCCTTCTTATTTAAGTGATAGGATTCAGAGAGTTGATGTTAACGGGAAAAGATCTCCCGGATCGGTAGTAAGAATGGGGGTCCCTCAAGGCTCAATTGTAGGTCCATTTTTATTTCTTATTTATATAAATGACTTGCCTTACCTCATAAAGGATGAACATGATATAGTGCTGTTTGCAAACGACACTTCACTTTTATTTAAACTCAAACGTCAGCAGCTGGTTACTGACAATGCAAATAGTGCCCTCGCAAAAGTAGTTAACTGGTTTAATGTTAATAACCTTCTTCTTAACGAGAAAAAAACGAAATGTATTAAGTTTACGATACCTCATGTTAGACAAGTAGAAACAAGTATTCTCATAAAGGATGAAGAGTTGAAACCCGAAAATACCACAGTATTCTTAGGCATAACTTTGGATGCCAAGCTTCAATGGGGCCCCCATATAGATAAATTGTCAAAGAAGCTTAGCTCTGCAGCATACGCCGTTAGGAAAATTCGTGGTTTAACTGATTTAGAGACAGCCCGTTTAGTATACTTTAGTTATTTTCATAGTGTAATGTCGTACGGTATTCTGTTGTGGGGAAATGCCGCCGATATTCAGACGATTTTTGTTTTACAAAAAATGGCAATTCGTTCAATTTGTAAATTAAGTCCCAGACACTCCCTCAGAGAAAAATTTAAAGAGATTAATATAATGACTGTGCCTTCTCAGTATATTTATGAAAATCTTTTGTATGCACATAAAAATATTAATCTGTTTAAAAAGTACAGTGATATCCATAATTTAAATACTAGGAACAAGCACAAATTTGTTGTTCCTACTACCAGGCTCAAGAAAATAGGTGGATCGTTTAGATGCCAATGTATACGTTTTTATAATAAACTTCCTAGCCACATTCAAGCACTAAGCCTTAATAAATTCAAATCTTTTATAAAAAGGAATCTATGCCAGAATGCCTATTATACTGTCAAAGACTATATTGAGGACAAAAAGGCTTGGGATTGAGTTGCTCCAATAAAGCACAGGCAATGTTAATTTATTTTATTTCGCTAATTATTTTTAGTTTTAATCTTTGCTATAAGTATCTATACTTATTTACATATACAATGACACTAATATTTACTGTATAAAGTATTATATTATTTTAAATTATTGTGAATGTGAGGACTATGTGTGTTTTTGTTGCAGTTTTAATCATGTTCTGGCAGTTTGAGTAGCTGATGCGGCCTACCCAAATGTCCTTTCTTTGGTATTGTTCGTCGAATCGTTGCGCTCCTTAAGTTCTGAGTTGAGCTACACGGGTACTGACAAATGCGTGCACTGACTGGACAAGTCCACTCAGTCTGTGTGGTTCTTTCCTCAAAAGACCATTTCAGACACAAATCTACATGGTCCTCAAAGTTTATTATAATATTATTCTAATTATTGTGAATGTGAGAACTATGTCGGTCATTGATTTATTTATATTTATTTTTGTATTTTTCTCAACGTAATCATGATCTGGCAGTTTGAGTAATTTATGCGGCCTACTCAAATGTCCTTTCTTTGGTATTGTTCGTCGAATCGTTGAGCTCCTTGAGTCTAAGTTGAGCTGCACGATTACTGACAATTGCGTGCACTGACTGGACAGGTCCACTCAATCTGTGTGGTTCTTTCCTCAAAAGACCATTGCAGACACCGATCTACATAGCTTTCACATGACCTGACCAAGATTTTGTCTGGACTTTAAAAGAGACTGTGACCTCTGAGTTTGTTTCGGCCTTTCTTCTCAGAGTAGTCAGATAGGAAACGCCGAACCCATCTAGTTTAAAAAAAATATGATTGACGTGTAAAAGTGTTTGTTCAGAAATAAAATCATTTATCATTTATCATAGAATACCCTCTGCACTTAATTCAAAACCTAAGTAATCTACTGTTT
Source organism: Brachylomia viminalis (assembly GCA_937001585.2). Classification (NCBI taxonomy): domain Eukaryota; kingdom Metazoa; phylum Arthropoda; class Insecta; order Lepidoptera; family Noctuidae; genus Brachylomia; species Brachylomia viminalis. The sequence goes on along the minus strand of OW443302.2, from coordinate 637,530 downwards.
TCTTAAAGAAACAACATTTCGATAGTTTAAGAGTTAAGTTAGCTTGTTTAATCAAACCCAATACTTTTTCTAAACGGTCAAAGCCCTCGTCAATTGTTACTGAAGGCACAATTATATCATACATATAAGCAGATGGAATTCTCTTAGCATTGACGTTTTGTTCTTCTCGCGATAGGAAACCTCGGTTATTATTTAGAACTAAGTGCATTGTGCGCAAAAAGGTAGATGGTGCATTTGCCAAACCAAAGGGCATTCTATTAAACTCATATTGCCCTTCCGACGTAACAAACGAAGTTTTGTGTCGATCAGTTTCAGCAATCGAAATTTGATAATACCCGGACGCTAAGTCCAGAGTAGTATAAAAATTATATCCCGCAAGATCATCGAGTTGGTCATCTATTCTAGGCAACGGGTAATTCTCTTTAAGAGCTTTTATACCTTATGTGTGGCAACGTCGCAATTTAGTGTCATATTTCGTGGTTTTCAATTTTTATCATTTAATCGGAGCTATATTTTAAAAATGTGTTTAATTAACTTTTTAGAATTATGTGAAAACTGTGTAAAAGGTAAGAAATGGTTGCGTTTACAGTTCTATGTATATGCAAATAATACATTGGAAACTTGCAGGGCGTTATTTTCATTGTAAAATAACTGTAAGCATTACCTACGGTTACTTATTTTTTAAACACTTTCACGTAATTCTAAAAAGTTAATTAAACAGATTTTTAAAATATAGCTCCGATTAAATGATAAAAATTGAAAACCACGAAATATGACACTAAATTGCGACGTTGCCACTCATAAGGTATAAACGCTCTTAATGGTCTTACGGTTTAAGGCTCTAAAGTCAAAGCCTAATCGAAAATCACCTGTCTTTTTTTTAACTAGTACTATAGGACTCACATAGCAAGAAGTTGATGGACGTATAATACCGCACTCCAGTGACTCTTGTATCATTTCACGTACTTTAGTCCGTTCAGTTATCGGAAGTCTATATTATGGTCTATACACTACAGGTTTATCATCTTTCAAGTTTATTGACATTTCTGTAAGCTCGGTTTTTCCTAACTCTTTCAAACTAAACGCAAAACATTCTCTATATTTATTTAATAATTCTACATGTTGTTTCAGTTTATATTTGTCAAGATCTGTATCGTTACTCCGTATCGTTATTATGTCGTCTTCCTTTATCGGCCGTAAATATTCACTAAGTTCTACTCTAGACAGGTCCGCTGTACCGTGATTTCTCGCGGCAGCGGAGCTACGCCCCGGCGTTTCGCCTCCTCGCGCCACTCCCAAATGTGCGCGAGTCTACATCCATTCTGAGAGGCAGACATAATCATATTACTGTTTCGCTCTCAAAATGGATCTAAGAAGTTTATAGACCGTTGACAAACACGTGATCTGTCTATAATTCTTGGATTCCGTGGGACTACACTTATGGAGCAGGTGGTAAACGCGTGTTGTAAGAAACTGCGGTAGCGACCCAGACTCTAAGGATGATTGGAATTGAGATGCCAGGTTTCAGTTCAATCGATCGAGTTGAGTTTGATTACAGAAATAATCAATTTATCAGGTTTCAACTGTACCTGCATAGCACAATAGTAAGTACCAAAAGTGCAAGATAGGCTAACTTTACATTTACCATGACATGTTATCCATGATAACTACTACGTATGGTACAGTCCACGGCACTGCAGTGGTAACGTTTCTAGCACCTATCTCACCCGCGCCGCCGCGCCGCGCTGCGGCTCACGAGCAACTATCGACTATTTTTTCGCTCAAGAAACGTACAAAAGATACTCTCCCACTCCTCCTTCTTATCTCGTGTCTCACTTCCAATACCTATGTTCTTCTCACGCTAAGAATCTACGTTCTTCTAACAATCTTCTTCTACTCTGTCCTACTCATACTTCTGACTTTGTTCATTCTTCCTTTCATATTCAGTCCATTCTTCTTTGGAATGCGCTTCCTCTTGATATCAGGACGGCTACCAGTCGGTATGCATTTAAGCGGAAATTGCAGTTATTTTCAAAATAAATAGAGTAGAGTCATCTCAACATCTCTCTTCCTTGAATTTGTATATAAATATATATTTATGTAAGTATATAGTATAGTAAATAGTATGTATATGTATAGGACTTATTTATGTATTTGTGTACGTTGTTTTAATCGTTTATTTTTTTATCATTGTTCATTTCAATTAAAGCACCTGCCATCTAATCTCTTCACCACCCTTGGTTGACTGGTAGAGAATGCCTAAGGCATTAAGTCCGCCTTTGTACCTTTTGTGCGAAAAGTTTAAATAAATAAATAAAGATTCCAGGTTCCGTGTCAGTAAAACAAATTTATAAAACTAGTTGATCGCTAACTGTTTACACCGCCGCGGCCGACGAGTACTCGTCATCGCAGCGACAAGAGCTATCAAAGAGAGTACTCGCTCAGCTACTCTCACTTGGCGGACAAAACACTCGCTACAAGATTCACACTTGATACATACCTACCTACGCATACTAATCGCTCGTCGCCAACACGCACTCGCTGCTCGTTGCTCGCCAACTCGTTTTTAGTTGCTATTCATACTCGCTTCTCGTTAATCGCCGGCATGCGGCAGTGGGACATGTCCCGTGCGAAATTGTAGGCTGCAAATAGTCCGCGGCCAATCGAGATTTTGAGACGCATTTATAAATGGCAGCCTCGGAAAAGATGTAGACACAAGAATGAAAGATGACAAGACTTAATGACTGTAAACAATTTTTTTTCCATAATTTTGTATCAATGTGTAGCTACAATTAAGTATCTAATGTGTAATGACTATGTTTCTTGGCTAAACATTGATATTAAATTATGAAACGAAGAATAGATGTAATCAATTAAATGAATTCTTGTCGATGTGTACCTACACATCTTTTTGAGGCTGGCTGTACTATAACACCAGTCGATCCTACAATGGCTTTCCTTTTGACAGTTCAACAATATTCATTGCGTTATTTAAGTACCTTGTTGAGCACAAACATTTTTCGAAAATATGAAGCAATGGGTTAGCATTAGCTAACCCATTGCTTCATTTTCATTATCGTTCAAAATGATTTAGATTGTGATTGAGTGTGTTACGCAATTAGGGTGCCGGTTGAACCTGTAGTCGCCTATTAGGACGACAACTCTCCTGAGATTAATTTAGTTATTTTATTATTTATTTAAATAAATAATAAATAAATATCGTCTGACATTGCACACAGCACCATCTAGTTCCAAGTTAAGAACTTAATTAAGGCTTGTGTTATGGATACCAGATGGTTGATACACTACTTAATACATTTTTTTTTTTCGTAAATACATACATATTATAAATATACATCCATGACTCGGGTACAAATGTCCATATTCATCATACAAACATTTGCCCCTACCGGGATGCGAACCCAGGACCATTTGGTTTCGCTGACTACACTTAGCCACTGTAGCCACTACATCAAACGTGTCGTCATTTATTTATTTTGAGTGTTATAGTAATGTCAAGTCAGGGAACTTTAATGATATGGACGGATAACCAAATATTGTCTGTCGCACACTGTCACACACAACCTGCATTCGTTGTAACTTGTCAGTCGTATGAAATGGCTAACTCGGCGAATTGATGCAGTGTCAATCTGCTTAATAATCAAGTTCCCTGGCTGTACATCGTTGTAGGTCACTGCACAGTCAAGTTGCACTGATTTGAGTGTAATCGATTACATTTGGAAAGTATCCAACTGAGAAAGGTTCACGAAACAAACAAATAAAAACAAAGGTTGGTTCGACAGTATTTTAATTTAAAATTTCAAAAAGCAAATATAATAATCTCCGCATGACTCATCTCATAAAGCTTTACACGTAAAGTAGTTATCTTTAATAGTACATAATAATAAATATAACAAACAGTGAAGTACACCGCGCGCGTGCGCGTGCGACGCTCGCCTACTTGTCCTTCTCGCTGTCCGCCTTCCTGCCCAGCGGCACGGCCGCGCGCACCCTGCAACACGCAACACGCAACACGCGCATGACGTCACACGGCACGCCTACTGTGAGCTACACGTGCTACTGCATCGTGGAAACTCAGGGGAAATTATTGCTAAACAAATTGAATTGGTCTATCTCCCTCTTTGAAACTATTTTCTGCCAAACAATGCTCATTTGTTATCTTTGTGAGAAGAGGCCTGTCAGCCGGCGCCGAAGCGACATAAGGTTTTCTTTATTGTAGCATAGTAGAGCTCATCATTGCATCATCACCCTAACATTCAATGTCACTTGCAAGTCATAAAACGTCAAGGTCAATTTTTGTTGTTGCCTGTACCTACACCCGACTCTACTGTAATGCACATGCGCCTGCAGAGGGGCCATCCATAAGTAACGTCACTCGAATTTTATGATTTTTGCAGTTTTAATACTTTATATTTATACAACGTGTGATGTCATGAAGCTTATGACTATTCCCTTCTCACCCCCCCCCCCCCCCCCCTTCCTTGTCACACGATGTCATACTATGTTGATTACTCCCTCCCCCTTAAGTGTTACGTAATTGATGGATAATTACAAATCACGGCTCAATCATTAAACTAAAGTACTCTGGGGTGGGTAAGTTTATTGTACTCTGGGTGGGTTCTTAGTGAGAGCCCTCTTTGAAATAAGTTATGGTCCTATGGTAACATAGATAATTATGGTGTTTGTAGTAGCAATAAGTTCCTACAAAATGATTAGTTTGTAACTATGTAGCGGTAGTCTTAAAATAATAGTTGTCTGAGTACACACGGTTACACATCAAGCTATACACTTCCAGTATAAGCTGATCTCACATTGTATAGGATTTCCTTACGATGCGAGACCAGCGTAAACTGGTTTTGTATAGCTTGATGTGTAGCCGTGTGTACATTATCGCCTTAGGTGTTAAACCTGTAAAGATAATTGTATGGTGGGAAATAATAATAAATAAATAATAAAGGAGTAACAAGTTACAGAAGTGAATTTGGCGTCATAGCTATGTGTATAGATAAAATGGATAGCCCCTAAGTAGTAGAAGGTAACGCCACTCACTTGGCGGAGATCTCGTTGATCTTGTCGCGCGCGAGCTCGAGGTTGGCGTCCACTTGCGCCTTGTTCATCTCGTACGCCTTCGGCAGAGTGAACAGCGCTATCCACCCTGCGAACATTACACAACACACGCGGTTACTTACAAACACACTAAACAAATTATAAACAAGTACTCTGTTAGTGCACAACACATGGCTCAAAATCGCTTCACTTCACTTATCGTCGATATAGACCTGCTTTCTGTCAAATATTGCGACCATGGTAACCCCCGGCAGGTCTCCGTGCTCACTTTATGATTGTCTCCGTACCAGGACCCTCCCACTGGCTGTATATCAAGCGATTGACTTCATTGAATTCAATGTAATCGTTGGCTCGGTGTTCATGATTATAATATTTCAAGAGCATAATTATGTAGTATGTAGTATGGCAGTGAGAACAACCTGCGCGGCTGCGTCCGTTCGCTCAGCACCGTTAACGATTGTAACTTCAATCAATGAAAAGCTACTCGTCACGTGCATACGATTATTTGTGAGCTCTGACCTAATAGTTCCATTCTTAGTAATATGTATGGCTATGACACCGATTAAACATTAATATTTGTAAAGCTTTAAAAATTGTTAGACCTACGCCAAGTAGAAATAATTCTACTTCGCGTAGCTCTAACAATTTTTATGAAAATCAGTCCGTCGCCGTCGTGCGCTGATGTTGCTTTAGATAAACGTGATGTCAAACAGTCGACTGGAGCCGAGACGGGTGTCCAATCGACCGATAAACGTTACCACGCTATGAATCCGAGAGTGACTATCAAATTTTTTACTAGATGTCCAAAGAAATCCAATATAATATTAGTTGATGCTAGGCAATTCTAATTTGGAGTTGATTAGACTGTTTTTTTTTTCATTGAATTATTTAATTATTACTATATCGCGAAAGTAACGCTAACGGCTGCGGTAAATAACTCTACTGTATTCTAGATAAATATTGCACAACGACAGGCTTTATCCTGCATGTCCATTGACTGAATCGTTTTCGACACATCGCGGTCCGCGGCCGGCGCTTGGTATCGGTTGGTCGCTGACTCAGGAGTTGGGACAGAAGGGCAGTGACTGACCGGTACGATGATTATCCCTACTACCCATAATACGTCAACCTTTAAATCACAAATGAAAGAATAGTCTTCTGGGTCCGCTAAGTCTATCGTAAATCCCATTCATCGGTTTCCAGCATATAATATAAATATATATATATATTATATATATCCATACGTATCGAGGTTAACGAGGACCATATAACGATAACAAATGTAAAAAGACGCTTAACGAAGCTGAGACACTTGCACTCCCCGTCATTGTGAATATATTTTTGTACTGGACCATACCCGGGAGCCTCGAAGTTACGGAGACAATGAAAGTCAAAGTATAATTTTTTTTTCTTCCCAAAATACAAGGTATAAATGTTATAACTTAACTTACTCCTACAACTCAACTCAAAGTTACATTGCGCGCTGACGAATACAGCGATTTACACAACAAAAATAATAAAGTCATTTCCCAGCAAAAAATTTTCATCAATGTTACTTAGTTTGATGTACAGAATGCGTAGACAACGGCCATGTGATGGCTCTTTTTACACGCTGTAGTGATTTAAAAAGATGTCGGTGTGTACTGACCGAGTATGATGAGCGTGATGCCGTTGAAGCAGGCGCCGACGTACGTCAGGCACCACAGTAGCACGCCGAACTTCAGCGAGTCCACCAGGTCCTCCACCAGGAACAGTCTGCAACACGCGACGGGTCAGGCGGGCCGGGCCGGACACGGGTCGAACCGCTACACGGGACGGACCGCTACACGGGACGAACCGCTACACGGGACGGACCGCTACACGGGACGAACCGCTACACGGGACGGACCGCTACACGGGACGAACCGCTACACGGGACGGACCGCTACACGGGACGAACCGCTACACGGGACGGACCGCTACACGGGACGGACCGCTACACGGGACGAACCGCTACACGGGACGGACCGCTACACGGGCCGGACCGCTACACGGGCCGGGCCGGACACGGGCCGGACCGCTACACGGGAGGGACCGCTACACGGGCCGGACCGCTACACGGGCCGGACCGCTACACGGGCCGGACCGCTACACGGGCCGGACCGCTACACGGGAGGGACCGCTACACGGGAGGGACCGCTACACGGGCCGGACCGCTACACGGGCCGAACCGCTACACGGGCCGGACCGCTACACGGGCCGGACCGCTACACGGGAGGGACCGCTACACGGGCCGGACCGCTACACGGGAGGGACCGCTACACGGGCCGGACCGCTACACGGGCCGGACCGCTACACGGGCCGGACCGCTACACGGGCCGGACCGCTACACGGGAGGGAACGCTACACGGGCCGGACCGCTACACGGGAGGGACCGCTACACGGGCCGGACCGCTACACGGGAGGGACCGCTACACGGGTCGAACCGCTACACGGGAGGGACCGCTACACGGGACGAACCGCTACACAGGTCAAACAGACATGTTCATACACACAAATGTTTGACTTGTCCGGGGATCGAACCCGGGACCAGCGGCTCAGAAGGCAGGGTCGCACAGTGAAAACAACTACAATACAATACAATTTACAGTACATTTTTTTATTTACTTTTACGGAACGCGTCTTTAGAAATAAAACTAATGCATTACGAGTACGACCGCGTTGCGCCTAGCGCACCACGTGACCTGCCTTGTTCTGTATTTTTATTCGAATGTGTATACAGGGTTATGTCTGTTCAGGATGATGTGTACACATAATAAGTTTTTTAGAGATTTTGAAAATTGATGTAGTAGAACGGGTAGATAATTGAGAAAAATTTTAAACTATACTAAACTAATATTAGAATGATTAATTATAATACAATATAATATAAACACCGGCACACTGGTGTCTCTGTACTGTATGTATGTGTGTACGTGTGAGTGTGACGTACCTGCGCAGCTCAGCGAGCGCTGCGTTGAGGTGCGCGGTGGCGGCGGGAGACTGTATGTATGTGTGTACGTGTGAGTGTGACGTACCTGCGCAGCTCAGCGAGCGCTGCGTTGAGGTGCGCGGTGGCGGCGGGAGACTGTATGTATGTGTGTACGTGTGAGTGTGACGTACCTGCGCAGCTCAGCGAGCGCTGCGTTGAGGTGCGCGGTGGCGGCGGGAGACTGTATGTATGTGTGTACGTGTGAGTGTGACGTACCTGCGCAGCTCAGCGAGCGCTGCGTTGAGGTGCGCGGTGGCGGCGGGAGACTGTATGTATGTGTGTACGTGTGAGTGTGACGTACCTGCGCAGCTCAGCGAGCGCTGCGTTGAGGTGCGCGGTGGCGGCGGGAGACTGTATGTATGTGTGTACGTGTGAGTGTGACGTACCTGCGCAGCTCAGCGAGCGCTGCGTTGAGGTGCGCGGTGGCGGCGGGAGACTGTATGTATGTGTGTACGTGTGAGTGTGACGTACCTGCGCAGCTCAGCGAGCGCTGCGTTGAGGTGCGCGGTGGCGGCGGGAGACTGTATGTATGTGTGTACGTGTGAGTGTGACGTACCTGCGCAGCTCAGCGAGCGCTGCGTTGAGGTGCGCGGTGGCGGCGGGAGACTGTATGTATGTGTGTACGTGTGAGTGTGACGTACCTGCGCAGCTCAGCGAGCGCTGCGTTGAGGTGCGCGGTGGCGGCGGGAGACTGTATGTATGTGTGTACGTGTGAGTGTGACGTACCTGCGCAGCTCAGCGAGCGCTGCGTTGAGGTGCGCGGTGGCGGCGGCCGCTAGCGACTGCGCGCGCTCCGCCGGCACGCTGATGTCTTTCTCCAACAACCATCTGGAACACAAGCACACGCACTGACAAACACAATCACTCTCGCAACTGTAACTTAGTTTTCTTTTTATCCAACAACAACGTATCCATTGCTGGATCACCCCCCTGTACAGTGGGTACAGTGGGTGTACACGTGTACAGTATGATAGTGACATTAGCTGTTGTCGCGGTCGCCAATTTGTACAGTCAACGTCGTAATCGTTATTTCTTTACCACTCTTAGGGTGAATGTCACTTGCAAGTAGAGTCCGAGCGAATTTCGTTTTCCGTTTTCGGCAATCGTCGCCAGAAATTTCTAGTTTCAACCATTTTCGTTTTCGGTCGATTTTTTTTTTCTTATTCTCCGCAATGGCCGAAAATATTAAGTACCGGCAAATCAATTATACTTAAACATATTTTTTTTAGAGAAATTAATAATAGCACAATAACTACGAAAATGCAGATATAATGCTTCTCCTCGCTTAAAATATTTGATAGTTTATTTTTTGAGAATTTTTCAGAATATTTCATATGAAAATTCTTAGATTTGATTCCAAAGTTTGACGATTGATATTAAATTAATGATTATTATTCAGTAACTACTCTTAAGTATATCATTCCCACAGTCGCGAATCGCATTTTATCAACATACGACGTAAAATAGCTGCAATATGCAAAAAACCAAAGAAAATTTGAATTTGGCGGGCTAGTAGCTTTAAATGGTTAATTTCATAACACTTTTCCCAGTCAAAAACCTAAGGAAAAAACCATACAACAAATAATTTTTATTTGTATACGGTTTTCGGCCGAAAAAGAAAATAATTTCGTTAGGACTCTACTTACAAGTCATAAAACGCCAGCCAACAAAAACAACAACTCTCCACCTTAGAGAAGTTGCAATTTATTGAGAGTTTTTGTCAAAAGTGGTAAAGCAGTTAAGAGGTCGGTTATTTATAAAACAAAAAAAAATACTTTCAAAAATATTCAATCGCTCCCGTTTTCTACACAATATGTCAGCCGTCACCAACAAATCTGGTGGCCGCGTGACATTCCCTGAAGTAAGTCCGTCGAGAGCTAGCGCCGCGCGCCGTTCGCTGATTATGATATTACTTTCATTCTAATCCGACAGGGAGTGTCCTTCCATTTCATCGGGCACCATTCCAATTTCTAACAAACCGTTCTGACTTTTTGCTAAGAATGATAATCGGTAGTCTTTCGTAGCGAATTTTTTTTTACGACCTTCTACGTTTGAACGTTGCTACGTTGAACTAGATTACGTACAATGGTAACAAAAAAACTTTGCCTAGATGTATTAAAAGTGACACTCTTCATGTGCAAAAAATAAGTAGTTATGACCTAAACAATTGATGTAAAAAGTATGTCAATCAAGTTTCTAATTTGTGCTAAACTATTTACCTACTCAGCGTAATAATTATATATCGTCGGCTATTCAATTATGTAGGCACAGCAAAGATAAACTTGTCGTCTTATAAACATACATATTTAGAAACATTACAATTTTAAATAGGTAGGCACCTATACTGGTTCTAACTTTCTAAATAAGTTATTCTAATAACGATTACATCTAAAGTAATGTAAGAAACAAACCCGCGCACTGTTATTTAGTTTAATATAACGCTAAAGTCCTTTATTCATCACAGTTTTCTCGTATCAAGAACATTTAAAAATACAATTCAATAGATGGCGACCGTACATTGTCACGTTAATTACAATCAGAAATAACTACATTTGGAAGACTTAAGATCAGTGGAAAGATTACGCAAGTTCTGCTAACATCTGAATAAACACTACCAGTGCGCTGATTACATTCCTATAGGTACACAGTAATGTGTGTCCGTACATTCAACATTCACCATTGCCCCCCGTGTACGTGAAAAGGTTTATAAAGTCTTCAGGAACACGTCAATGGAAGCGTAACTTACGCCAACGTTTTGGCAGTTTCGTGGGAGTCGAAATGTTCGTCATTTGACAAGATTTCATAGCAGGGCAGTCTTTACCATTGGGCACTCTGGGCAAGTGCCCAGGGCCCCACCATCCATGGGGCCCTTAGTTCCTGCCAGCGTTGTAGCTAGGGGCTGACAAAAGAAAACCTTAGTAAATCCCAGAACGGGTGCTAACATTTTCGATGTCGCTTATAGCACATCTTCGGTTTTCTTAGTTCTCAAACTTTACTGCATAAGTTGACCAAGTAACTCGTATTTCTATAAGAACGGTCAAAAGAAATCCTAGCCTCTTGCATCCTGCTTTCTCCATAGGAGCCCCATTATCTTAAAGTGACCAGGGCCTCAAATAGATTAAAGACGACCCTGTTTCTTAGTAATAAATCAACGATCGCGTCGCTATTTGGAATGATTCGACCACAGACTACAAAGCAGTATAGATTCTACGCCGCTACGCGACGTTTAAGTGAATAGGAATATTACTGATGCTGACCGAAGAGACATTTTACTACGCGTGTATTGATAAGAATGATTACATTGTGAGGCCAGAATAAACATCGTGATATAGGTAGATACTGGGTATCTTATTTTTCTTCATTCAACCCATTGAATGCTTAGCATAGAACTTCTTGACTCTAGAAAACATTGACATTAGACATTTCATAATGGTGGTAATTTGAGATGCGACAGGGAAAGCGGGCAGCGGGGCAACTAGGTACTAAATAACCATTGCAGCTATAGGAAAACGTTTTCTAGCAGTCATACGATCAAACGTGACGATAATGTACGTAATCTAGCTGACTGTATTACTGTCTGGCCTTTACCTACTCTAACAGTTAGGGATAGTGTCTCTATCCAGAGACGTCATCTTAAATCACCAACCTGTACTGAGCGTCTCGAGCAAATGGCATGGGTTACCATATTGACCAGATAATGAGCGACCATAGACTAACAGTGAGAGAGAGTAGGTACTAACTTGAATGGGTGTCCATCGTTAGTCTTCTGCACGGCCTGCAGCACGTTCTTGTAGATGCGGAAGGCCACGGCGGCCGACAGCGCCAGCAGCGAGGCGTAGGCCAGCACCGACACCACGGAGCAGCACGCCAGCGCCACCAGCAGCGCCAGCCCCGCGCCCAGCGCCAGCCCGCTCGGCGCCGCCGCCCGCCAGTAGATCAGCGACTCCACTGCACACACCGCGCCGGTCAATGCCAACACTCCCTGCGACACCGAGCTAGCGGTGTCGACATAGGGAAATAGGTTCACACGATTAACTTGACATAATTCTAATTAAATTACATATTTTATTGAAAACAGAAAGACGTTACTGAACCTCTCAGGATAACCCACTCCAGTTCTTCCTACGATAACTTAACGTTACGAATTACAAGCATCACACGTTTTTTATTAATTTGTCGCGGTGAAAGTTCTGACATAAAACTGAATCCGTCAGTGATCTCAATAAGTTTTGATTAAAATAATGTTAAGATTAACGGTAAACGTAGAGCCAGCCCAGACTTGCCAGATGCGAACCGGTTATTTCAAACCCTCCAAACTTTCTCAGTGAGGCTTTTCGTTCAAACAACCGTATGTGCTATGGAGCGAGTGAATCCAATGGCGCTAACAATGTACCGTTATTCAGCTTCGACTGTCGTACTATCAGACTATGAACTCGAAATATAACATGATTTTTCAATCGATAATAAATAACACTGTAAATCACAAGTGGCCGTATAACATAATGCTATCAAACTGCTTTGATGTAAAAGTCGAACTATCGCACCGAATGATAAGATTATCGACGCGTGAAACCTTTTAAAAGATGAAAGAAAACTTGTAGTATGTTCGGAAAAAAACACCGTATGGCTCGTAACTGGCCCCCTGCCTACGTCACACGGCTGAGGCTTCCGTTCCACGTCCACACGGGGCCGGGCTGAGCTCCCGCGACACGCCTGCGCCAGGAGCGGGGGCGCAGGGGGCGCCCGACAGGTCACACACGTCCGGCGAGGGTTAGTACCTGGTCCTCGGGGCGGCAGGGGCTCGTACTGCGCGTTGTGTCGCGGCGAGTGCTTGGGGCGCGCCATGGCAGCGGAGTGAGCGGCCTGCGCGCGCGCAGCCTGCCGCGCACATGGCGGGCGCCACGCGGCCCTACCTTTCACACACGTCACCGTGACGATGACCCGCGGCTGACACCGCAGCGCTCGCGCAACACCGCTGCCACGCGACACATCCCAACCGCTCCATACATTGTCAGAATTGTCACATTACACGCAATTCTCCAAGGCTCTAATTACATAAGTATAGCCAACCACGTAATTGCTTTTCCACTTTTGACAAGAACTCCTAGTAAGTTTTAAAGGAAACATCACTAAGGTTGAATCTATCTAACACATTGGTATTAAAGCTCAAATAGACATTGACGTTGTATGACGTGCAAGTGACATTCAATGTTTCGCCACTGCTGTTATCTTATTCAATAGGAGACAAATGTCCCGCAAGTCCGCAACACGTGTCGCTAGAGATGTCGAGCGAAGACGAGCGACATCGGGCAACTCCACCCGACATCTCTAGCGACAACTGTCGCGGGTTTGTACCCTAGTGAATACGTGACTTTAGGGTGGTAAAGTAATTTGGAGATCGACTATACACGGTTCATTGCCTGCGAACTAAATTGCAACGCACAGCAATAGCATTGAGGGTTTTACGTTGAAGAACCAGACGTCCGAACAATATTGATCGATGGATCGCTTTAACCGAATCTTGTGTGAGTCATGCTACTATATCGGGACCTGCCGCCCGTATCATTTGAATTTATGTATGAAGTAATAATGAGGCAGCGTCTAATAATATCTGGTGCCTCCACAAAAGGAGTGGGTACCTAGTTACATTGTAGAAACGCCTGCGATGACGAAGGTAAGCATAGAAACAGCTTGGCCTAGGGAGAGCTTGGGGTGCATGTTGAAGAGCCTCCTCGTGGCGCACCCTGGGCAACGTCGGCTCCAATTGCTCCCATTGCGGTCTTGGTGGACAATTGGGGCTGGCGGCTAATCTTCAACAAGCGGGGAAAGGTCACGGTTCCAATCACCGATCATGCTTGATGGTCGGTGAAGGGAACCGGGCTACAGAGGGTAGATACGTCCACTCCTCATCTGCTTACAGAGGGAGGTGAGTGGGCGTAGACTGGGAAGGGCCACCGCCGTTGAGTTTTTTAACTGGGATCAACTTTGCGAACGGTCGAAGGAAGGATTTGTTATGTACCTATTAGAAATCCCCAGTCGTGATTTAAAAACATTAAAATTTCGTTAAAGGATTTAGTAAAATTATTTTCATCAGCCTAAAATGGAATCTCAGTGCTTCATCGCCAGATATAGCAACAAAAAAAAATTTGTCGTGCTGAGCATGTTAGCCTGGCAGCCGGGCAGCCTGGCAGGATGGTCTCGCATTTCAAATCGTCACGTCGGCGTCGATGAGATCTTTTTATGTCGAACGGTAGATTCATAGCTGCCCGAGAGATACAGACTATCAATTCATTGAACAAGAACTCATAGTTTTGAATTTGAGATCGATTAGAAAGTTCACAATTGTACCTACTTCCTAAAAATTATTGAGAAATAAATTCGATTCAGTGGCATGAACGAATGGATCCAAATAGGTACTAAACACGATCCTCTCATGAACGAAACTTACAACGAAGGCAACTGGCGGCAACGAAGTTATAAATATAGGTACTTATACTTTTCTATGAAACAGCAGATTTAATTTTGATAACCGACGAAAAATGTCTACGCTAAGGGGGTCTAGAATCATGTGCTGTATTCAGGGTTACAGTTTGCGCGTCGCTGTCCCTGCCGCTCTGTATATACTATGATATAGATGATAGGATACTCTATTATTTGTCCCGGCCGCGGCAGCACGTTCCCGTGGGATGATAGGATACTATTTGTCCCGGCAGCACGTTTCCGTGGGATGATAGGATACTATTTGTCCCGGCAGCACATTCCCGTGGGATGATAGGATACTATTTGTCCCGACAGCACGTTCCCGTGGGATGATAGGATACTATTTATCCCGGCAGCACATTTCCGTGGGATGATGGGATACTATTTGTCCCGGCCGCGGCAGCACGTTCCCGTGGGATGATAGGATACTATTTATCCCGGCAGCACGTTCCCGTGGGATGATAGGATACTATTTGTCCCGGCAGCACGTTTCCGTGGGATGATAGGATACTATTTGTCCCGGCAGCACGTTCCCGTGGGATGATAGGATACTATTTGTCCCGACAGCACGTTCCCGTGGGATGATAGGATACTATTTATCCCGGCAGCACATTTCCGTGGGATGATGGGATACTATTTGTCCCGGCCGCGGCAGCACGTTCCCGTGGGATGATAGTACTTATACTATTTGTCCCGACAACACGTTCCCGTGGGATGATAGGATACTATTTATCCCGGCAGCACATTTCCGTGGGATGATGGGATACTATTTGTCCCGGCCGCGGCAGCACGTTCCCGTGGGATGATAGGATACTATTTATCCCGGCAGAACGTTCACGTGGGATGATAGGATACTTTTCCCGGCAGCACGTTCCCGTGGGATGAATTCCGACATCCAAGCGGGCGAAACCACGGGCAGAAGCTAGTTTGTGCCCGATGCGACGCGCGACGCCCCACGCGCCACGCGCCGGAAACAAACACAAACTACGCCTCAGTTAGTTACGACAGTTAATACTCCTAGACAACTAAAAGTGTGGCTTAATGCACGATTGTAATAAATACAAAATGCTGGTGCATGCGGCACACTCCACTTAACACATTACATAGGTACTACATACCTACCTGCACCAAACGAGTTTGTACACAACGTGAGCGTTGAAACTGAAAGTAGGTGCGTATGTGGAAAGGCTTTCATTATCAGTGAGCGCGGGAGCACGGGACGCGGCGACGACTGCGCGCGACTCCGCGCCACAACAAACACGCAAGCGCTCTAGCGCGGCGGCTCACTGCACGCTCTTGGCACCGAGCGGCGCCGGCGCCGACACAGGGTCAATGCCATCCAGCCTCAATTGCCTTATCAAGTGGAATACACCACTGATACTACAGTGACGACGATTCCTACGTTTCTTCGATATTCGACAAGCGTACAGATAATATTTTTTTTTAATTAAGAGACAACATCCACACAAGGTCTTCAGGTCCCGAACTAGGTAGAGCCTGTAACTACGGTAACCTGATGACTGATATACATACATACACCCAGCCACAGGTCAAACAGATATGTTGATGCACACAAATGTTTGACTTGTCCGGGGATCGAACCCGGGACCAGCGTGCAGCGGCTCAGAAGGCAGGGTCGCTACCAACTGCACCAACCGGTCAGTCAATGATATCTGTGAAGAACTTGATTTTGGTAGACATCATTGTTATAATGTAGCATCGCTTGTTAGTTTTAATGATAAGGAGCAAAACCTGTGCGAAAATGATAACAATTATCAGAAGAATAACAAAGTCAGCAGATAACATTAATAGCAATGCAGCAAGTGTCTCGTGTGTTGATAGGCAAATTGAAAGTTTTCATTACATTATGTTATTAGCTGTCGTTAAAGTTACATTATTGAATACTTTATGGGTCTTCTTCCGGATTGATGTTTCCTGATTCATCGGTACATCGCAATATGCTTGGAGGTTCGTCTCAGGTTTTCCCGATAGGAACTTTGCAGTAACCTTTTCTGATCTTCGTCCACATGATGAACAGACGAACTTCAACGCTAAGAGCTTTATGAATGTACTCTACCTCTACCCCAACCCCAAACTATAGTCTAAAAACCTTCAAGTTTTTGATTCGAGGATTTTGTAAAGTGCAGTCTACCGTATCTTTTTATAATCTGTGGTAGAAAACCAATCAAACACACAGCAGTGTGTGTGGTGAGGGGAATTTTGGAAATTTTGGGTTTTTGTTTGTCAAAGGATTTGGACTTTTCTAAACCTGTCTTTAATTTCAGCAACCGTAAGGTTCCCGATCCCGGCGTATTATGCCTTCATTCAGTGATGTTAGTTGGGCGACCGATGATGCTTCACAGAGGCGGAGCTGCGCCCGCCAGCCGCGGTGTGCAGTCTGCTAGTTTAGTAGTATGTATGTATTCATGCACATCTGCATATCACATGATAGTTAATCAATTCCGTACACAGCTGGTCCGCATTTCTAATTCAATGGAACGGAACGTTAAGTCTGTGTCGGCAGTTAAGAATATTTTGCATGAATGAGTGTGTTATAGGGCGCGGTGAGCGGAATGATGAAAGTTAATCACAAAACGGTAGAGAGAGACGACCACGACACAGTGGTAAAAATAACGCGCAGTCCCACTGCGAGTGCGGCTTCCGAACACTGTCACACACCGCACGCGCTCGCTCCAACACACATTGAAATGTTCTAATTCAACCGAAACTAGCATTCCGCTTCACGATGAACAACATTCTCAAATCCTACGACTGTTGCACTAGAAGTAGGTCGAGTGATAAACGCATCGATACGTCATAAAAACGTAAGGCATCATTAAATTATGTGACCACAATGGGCCTAAACAAATGGAACCAGTTAACAAAGGAAAATAACCGTGATAAGGTGAACTAACGACCCTTTGTCTCCGGCGACAGTGGGGCCAAAGAGTCCTCAATAATATCTAATTGTAAGGTTGATTCTAATAAAGTTTATGTCCACAGATATCGATGTGATAGAAAATTTTTCAACGCACAACACGAACTTGTAAATTGCACGTCTTTACAGACGGGGCAAAAACTGACACACGAAATGGATGCTCGCGTGACGTTGATAGTAAGAGTGTAATTATCTGGGATATGTATGTATAACACCGATGTTATTTGGGGTGAATTGGAATGTTCTGTATGATCGAAAGTTCTACTAAACTCGCTATCTGAAAGTTCTACAAAACTCGCTATCCGAAAGTTCTACTAAACTCGTTATTCAAAAGTTTTACAAAACTCGCTATCAGAAAGTTCTACAAAACTCGCTATCCGAAAGTTCTACAAAACTCGCTATTATAAAGTTCTACAAAACTCGCTATCAGAAAGTTCTACAAAACTCGCTATCCGAAAGTTCTACAAAACTCGCTATCAGAAAGTTCTACAAAACTCGCTATCAGAAAGTTCTACAAAACTCGCTATCCAAACGTTCTACAAAACTCGCTATCCGAAAGTTCTACAAAACTCGCTATCCGAAAGTTCTACAAAACTCGCTATCAGAAAGTTCTACAAAACTCGCTATCAGAAAGTTCTACAAAACTCGCTATTATAAAGTTCTACAAAACTCGCTATCAGAAAGTTCTACAAAACTCGCTATCCGAAAGTTCTACAAAACTCGCTATCAGAAAGTTCTACAAAACTCGCTATCAGAAAGTTCTACAAAACTCGCTATTATAAAGTTCTACAAAACTCGCTATCAGAAAGTTCTACAAAACTCACTATCAGAAAGTTCTACAAAACTCGCTATTATAAAGTTCTACAAAACTCGCTATTATAAAGTTCTACAAACTCGCTATCAGAAAGTTCTACAAAACTGGCCATCCGAAAGTTCTACAAAACTCGCTATCCGGAAGACTTTCTACCAAGTTATTAATAAAACTAGTTTTGCCCGCGTGGATGTCGGAAAATTTCGCACGGGAACGTATTACAGCTCATCCAAATCCGTTCAGCCGTTTTTGCGCCAATCTGGAACATACATCCAGACAAACAGACAAACGCACGAAAATTCTAAAAACTATATTTTCGGCATCAGACTCGTTCAAATACTTTTTCCGATAATATTTAAATTTACAGTTTTGACTTCGTTACTTATATACACGTAAGTCCTCCTAAAACATAATTTCAAAATCATGGGGATCTGTTAAGTTATTCTTTACGCAGAGTGCTTCTAGCAATACTAAATGAATGCCTTGCACCGTCGACAGAGAAAACTATAGACTGCTGGTCATCTTCTATCTCACTTACACAAGAAAAAGAAAAATATATACAAGATGCTTGTAAAGAAAAGACACAGAGCCTGAAATTTTTTGTCCCATACCGCGTGTCACATTTTTTAAGGTCAGCACTTCATTTGATAAACAAAGTTTGACGTTTGATACGCGTTCTAAAGCGGTTGCGACGAAATTTTAACGTTATATCGAAAAATACGGACGATTTTGTGTTTATGGTTGAGGATTGACTTTAGAGCTGTTGCTGCAAAATGGTACGGTGCAGTGTTCTTGGTTGCAAAAGTGATAGTGGGAAGAAAATTGCCGGATTGTCCTTTCATTCGTAATTAGCTAAATATTTTGGTTTATTCGGTGGAAGACCGTGGAAGTTTTCAACTAATATGGTTTACAAACTGTTAAAATACATATATAGCTGTTTCAAGATAAAATGAGCGCTGAATTATGTTTTTTATTACATATTGTTTTTTACATAACCTCCAAGCTCAGTGTTGCCTACTTTTTACTCGGATACTACCCCATTTTAGGGGAAAACAGTATGCCAATAAAATATATCGCAATAAATTACCTTCTTCAATCATTTCAGATGAATGTTTAATAGAGTCTATGTATAGCGCTGACAGCCTTTTCGCCGAGCGTAATCTTTACTTTTTAGTACCTGTTTATAGTAGTACATATTGTATTTGTAGTAGGTATTAAAGTGTTAAAAACTATCATATATGTCACCAAACCAGAATCACGGGAATTATGGATAAAATCAACTAAAATAAATAACTGGGTACCAAAGAAAAGCCCTAAAATATGCTGCCAACAGTTTCAGATCATTCTTTTATGAAAGTAGGAAATAAAGCATATTTACACCCTGAAGCTATTCCTGTTGAGGTAAAAAAGAAGTGTGATTAATTATATACTAATATCTACTCGTCAAAATTATCATCAAGCCTGTGCGTTCGTACAAAGTAGAGTCAAAGTCAAAGCATTTATTTCAAATAGGCACATAAAAGGTACTTTTGAACGTCAACATTTACATTTAAATAGAATTGATTCTAGTCGCCCCTTCCAAAAGGTAGTTTTGTATGGAGAAGAATGGGCAAGAAACTCCACCGTTACTCTTTTAAAATGTGTTACAATATTTTGTATACATTAATTAAATAATTATATGTGAAGACGATGCACCTATAATAAAAATTACCCTAACAAGAATTTAATAAACGTAGCAATGATAAATAAATAAATTAAGTGATAGATACATGGTGTTCACATATTTACAAACATTGTAAAAGTATACGATTTCCCAAAATATGTAAACAAGTAAAATGTCAGTGTGTGAGTTAAAGTAATCACAGAATGTAAATCAATGTCATAAAAAATAATTAACTAAGTATAAAGTTATAGTAGCAACAAGTTTAATTTTGTCTAGACCCTAGATTGTCCTATGGAGCCGGACCAGCATGTTTCCAAGCATTCTTATCTTGGATATAATCCTCTAATTTGTAATATGCTTGTTACACCGTGAACTTTTTATATGGGTTTTAAATTTTCTGTCATTTAATTGCAATATATGACAATGTATTTTGTTGTGGCATTTAACACAGTACCCCATAAAAGACATAGATAAAAGAAATTGAAAACCATCTGAATATTCGGAGTAAAATCTTGATGGGGGTAACCCTAAAGTTTCAGGTACCTTGATTTTCTGTCCCTTACAGCGACACACTGAGCAGTAGTCTATAGTTTTCTCTGTCTACGCCTTGCACAAGAGAGGGTTCTGTTACATTGATCCAGTCGCCAGTAGGTAGCTATGTGACATGTGAGAAAGTGGATCATAGTCCGTGCGATATCGTCGCTTATCAGCGGGACGCGACTCACGCTGGCACCGGGACTGCGCCGAAGGAAGTAGCTCATCACTCACTCGCAGACCCTACTCTGTCATCTGCAGTGTCTTTGTACGCACGGCTACAGATCAAGCTATACATTTCCAGTATAAGCTGATCTCGCATTGTATAGGATTTCCTTACAATTAGAGGTCAGTGTAAACTGGAAATGCATAGCTTGATGTGTAGCCGTGTGTAGTGTGTACATTGTATGTTATTATTGTTGCATTTCATCGATTCGGATGAAACTGACGAAAGTATAATCTGAGACCGTTAGCAGTAACTGATTAGCGATCAATGACCGTTGAATTACAAATATTAAATTAACATAAGTAATGGATCTAATGACGCCAACGGACTCATCAACGTTATTTAATATGTTTTCATGAATTCCATAAATTGGATTCCTATAACTTCATTGTTTGTAATATGAGCCTCGCGTCGTATGAGAAAGTAAAGTAAAATTACTGCTTGTAACATTTGCCGCCTTTTCAAATTTTGCCTTCTCAGTATAATCTATTTTTTTTATTTATTTAACCATTTATGTACACACACAGACAAGAAGAAAATAAAAGAAAAATAGGTACAAAGGTGATGCTTATTTGTAAAGAAATCTCTTCCAGCATACGTGTGACAGAGTCCCAACATTATTGGAGTGCTGATAAAATGATATTCCCACGTTCTGTACTATGTACTAAGTAGGTACAATTCGATTGTCACGGATCACCACGTGTCGTCGTGCGGCAACAGAGATTCCAACACACGTGTTATCCAGACCTCATTCTATTTCAGTTTTGTACTTCGTTGTGTCGTACTTATCTTATCTTTCTTATCAAATCAATGAAGAAATAAGTCGATTTGAAATTTTTAAATCATTTGATAATTTTGCTGAATGTGTTTGCGCATGTTTCCAACCCATTTTTCCATTACCACGTGTATGCAAAGAATCATCATTTATGGTTCTTGTTACCTATATGCATGACGCAAGTATCTGTTATAGAAGCAAGTACAATTAGTGAGTAGCCATTAGATCAAGGCGAGACCAATAAGCGTGCGCAGATGAAATATGATTTATCAGTGAGGTCACGTCGTGGTTACAGGTACAACAAACAATGCAAGTAGGAACCTAAATACCTACTTAGCTGGAATCATAACCACGAGCACAGCATATAGCAAGCAATACGTTTGTTCACCGTCATACATATTGTGCTTACCAAGGACATACACAGAGCAGGTACCTGCTGAGCATATCGATTATTACTGACTTGATCTCCATTTTGACTTACTTGAATGAATAACTTAACGTAGGGCATACATTGGTCACGTCATCACGTGCTATACAGTCAACATAGTTGCTACAACAAACAGGAGTAGATAGCACTAGCGTCTTGCTCACGGACGAAGCTCGCCTCAGTACGTAACAGATACCCAGTGGCACCTTTATACACATGTGTATAGCTGGACATAGGATTCCTACGACCTCCAGTATCCGATCAAGTTTCTCTTGTCGCGTAGAAAACCAAGAAACAAAGAAAAACCAGCCTTCCGTTAAAACTTGCAGTGTAGAGCTACGACTAGCTAGTGGAACAGAGAGGTAGACACGTGGCGGGTCAGCTCTAGGGCATGCGCTTATAATTCAATTAGGACGACATGATGTTATCTACGTAGTGTCAAAACGAACCGGCCCGGGACGAGTTACTAACAACATGAACAAAACGAGAGTCCTGAATGTGTCTGGGAATGAGGGGAACCCACGAGGCCTAGCAAACATTGTTACAGAAATAAGTCTAACTTACGTTCCATTTGGAAAACACTTATCTCCAGAGATGTTTTATCTTTATTGTTTCATCTTATTGTTACAGATGAAACAACTCCATTAGTTCGAGAGACAAAGTTGAAGTTAGCGTTAAAAGAATCAGATGTCTTAAAACCGCCCAAAATCCACGTGATTGCGTGCAGAGGGGAATGAGCGTATTCGAAAGCGGAATGTCGCACCATGCCGGAGTGTAGCTTGTTGGGAGAAGATAAAAGATCCTTATAAAATAAACCCATATTCAAACATATGCCAATAGTGGAATATTTTATTTCTTTTTGGCAAGGTGCCGTCACTTGCCGCCAACGTAATTCGACAATTAAAAAGCGAACTCCGACATGAATTATATAAATTCGAACCAGCCTAGCTGATGGATGGTCAAACGCTATAAATCAGATAGTTACCGGCCTCAGCGTCAGTTAAAATCAGTCTAATTTCATCTTGGCTGGCGATTTGAGTGTGCAGGGTGAGCAGCACGGCCCAGCGCATGCGCGCCGCCACACATTCATTACCAACACAAAATTAATGACCCAAGAGTCAGAGCAGCCACGAGCCAGCGTTGCTATCAACTACAATACTTTATCACATACAGATAAATATAAAGACGTCGCTGTCGTAGCCGTGACGACATACAATTAGCAAGTTACGCACTGCACAGATATTTGAACCTTTTTGTCCCATACTAACTAGATACATATATACTCGAGACGGTGCAGTGGAATTTTTCACCTACCTCAGTGGTCATTGACAGTTTCAAGTAATCCGCGGAGTTGAGGATCAATATGGACAAGAAAGTTATAAAATAATCGTATGGCCGGTTACAGTCGATTATATTGTAGGTTAGATCTTCGTTTGTGATCTATCACGTGACGTAATTCGGTGCAAATAACGTATTATTAAATATTAGTGATACATTTAGGACGGTCTGGTCGAACCTTGACTCGACACGCGGGAGTTATTATTGTTCTGTCACCGGCGGCGACTACGATTTTATCATGGCTTGGCGGGAGTTCACGACACGAAACAGATTAGCCGTGATGCGCTCGGAGCCGACTGCCCACCCGACCACGTCCAGCACCACCACCGTCACCTCCACCATTACTAAGGACCACCATCACTGCCGACATCGTCCCCGAGGCTGCGAGCCGGTCGATCAGTTATCGTTAATGTCACTGGAGCGGTGTTAACACTGAGCTCACACAACACTACAAGTAGGAGTGCCAGCGGCGGCAGTGGGTCACAGTGCAGGGCCGCAGGGCGAGGCGCGCTGCCCGGGCGGCGCGGCGGCCCGGTTGGCGGCGCGCCACCTATACGTATTTCTGCCCTCCGCTCTCCACGACCACTCACCTTCGGGGTGCAGCCTCTGCGGGTCGAACCAGGCATCTGGAATAGAAGGCTGCGCGTTAGCGGGTTAGTCGCGACAGACAGAGAGGAAAGCGGGCGAAGCGAAGCCGGCGCGAGGGGGAGGGGGCACTTACGCGGGTCGAGGACGCTGCAGAGGGAGGGCCCGGAGTCCGGCATGGTGGTAATTTACGTAACGCAAGCGTGAGGTGGATGAAGGCGGCTGACGGAGCGCGCGCCGCGCCGGACTCTCGCGTCGATACTGGCGGCGCAGCCCCGCGCCGAGCTCTCCCGCCCCGCCCCGCGCCGCAGCCCCCGCGCGCGCCTCTGACGCATGCGCACCTGCCACCACGTCTGACCAGCACCCCCAGCGTGCTGCAGCACCACCACCGCCCGCCACCGCAACACGCATGCCCGCACCCTCACCAGGATATCGTGTGTTAAGACTCACAGGGTTAGCTCATCGTGCGGTTAGTAATGCGAGTACTTACTCCAGTGCAGAGAGATGATTAGACAAGTTATTTACATACAATAGGAACAGAAGTAACGAGTAAGAGCGAGATAACGGTGTCTGGTACCTATTCATGTTGTTTACAGGGCGTGCGGGTGACAGGTCGCAGGTCACGCCGCGGTCTAAATGAAATAATGTCAGAGTCGAGCTGCACTGACCTGCAAAGTGCATTCGACTTTTATATTCATTGATCTGTATTGGTAAATTCTTCACGGATCGGCGGAAAATAACGTCCTACAATTTGAAAGTCATGAAATAAATGACAAAATTAAGCAATTAAGTAGAACGCGACGCGACGTTGTTTACATCTTATCTGTTACCTTATTTTACAATGAATCATGTAGCCGTGATGCTGACGTTATCCTCATTTAGCACACAATAGCTACAACACGTTCAAACACAATATGTGTGGTGCTAAGGATCCACTAGGTAGGTACACTAATGGCTAACATCTATAAACTTGAGTCGAAACGAAAAGCGAAAGGTCATCTTAGCGCTGAATACATTTAATTTTACTAAGCCGAAAGTCTACTTTGTAATGTATTATGTAATCAATTACTTTCTGTGTGGAAATATTTACTTCTTAAAAAACAATTAAAACCAGTGAGACGCAGACAACTTTCGAAACGTGTCGCCTTCACGCATCGTAAGCCATCGCATAAAAACTGACTATGACAACAGAATAAAGGCTGATCTTGTTTCGAAAAGACTGCCACATTTAAAATAGGATGCGGGAATTCACACCGTTCTCTGTCGTTTCCTTGCAAAATAAGAGAATAAGCAAAGTTGATCATAAACTTCAGATGCAGAAAGCTGTAGTTGTACAAAGGATATTGGAAGGATTCAAAACTTTCGTATCGTAAATAACCATGGAGAGTGCCGTCATGTCCGAAGTGATTGCGTGCTTACAAGACCACGTCAGACATCCTAAGACATCATAAACAAGACAAGATCCAACAGATCATTACGACATATGAGCACATGATGATGATTCAAAATTTGCTTACTTATGTAGATAACTTGGTAGGTTTTGGCTTTGAACGTATCTAGAAAAATTAAATAAAACGAAATGTAACTCTTGAATCTCGATAGACAGACTATAATTGCAGCACGGATACATAATAGTTTAGAAGTTGTGTGGAAAGTCGCGGTCGTCAGTCAGTCGTGGCGGGTACTGGGCGAGAATAACGGAGTACTGAGAGAATGAGTCACCGCAGTTCACCTCCGTTATGGTAATTACAGACAAACCTTCCCACTAACCAACCCTAAAGCTACACGCTCATGTTCGTGGGTTTACCAACTATTACGTTGCGGACGTTGCGGGTTTCGGCTATAGGACATAGTATTGAATACCGGAACTTCAGACGATCAAAAACCAAACAACGTATGACCACGCCACAAATTATCGCCAAAAAATGGAGGATTATAAACATTATAATGATAAGCGTCAATAAAAAAAGCTAGATACTGAAAGAATTACAAGCCTCTAGTACTTACTCGGCTAGTACACGATTCATATAAATTACACAAGTGACGTGTGTATCGACTTGATCGACTTGATGTTGAACATTTACGTTTTTGGTGCTACCATACCAGCTTGCTAAGAGAATGAGATCGTGACTTCTTTTTAGTAACGGGAAAAGTATTGAGGTTGTCCATAGGTACTAGTATTTTCAAACTTCTCCAGCTAAAAGATGGGATGAAGATCAATCGAAGTTGAATACTGAAGCTATTTTGCACTCCCACGCCGAATACTGGCCGTGACTTCAGATTCCGGAGCCACGGCCAGTGTACCAAATGACGTGTTCAATTCGAATACTACAGTTGGCCTTTGTTTTAGTCCAAACCAAAGTACCTAGCAGAACGAAAGTACCTAGCAGAACGAAGGCCAACGTGTATGGCTTGGGTCTGTAAGTTCTGAGACATCAGTTTACAAGAACCATACATGTAGGTGCAGATTAAATTGTTAATAATGTCCAGTACTTCAGTCTGATTGATTTTAGCCAGCGTAAGAGATTCCCGGTTATGGTAGTAACATCTGGTAGAAAAGAAATTATCTTTTATTGAACAGGTTGCATAGTAAATTAAGCATGAGTGACGTGTGCGACGCCATGTCCCGCCGGTTAAAAATACCCCGTACAAGTGCGAGACGGCCACGATGACGTCATCGGCTACCTGTGTGCCACTTCAACGTGCCGATGCCGTAATGTTCCCCTCTGTTAGGTTCAATGAAACTTAATAACGAAGTCAATTAATCGAAAGAATAACTTCAAGGTCATTTACTCGACAGATGAGATTAAAAACCAAGCACCACATACATAATATCGCGATCTTGAAAATGTCTCCCAACTTTCTTCCATGTTTAGAATTCTACATAAGTATACCTACCTATTTTATTCCTTCAGAACATACAGGCATGGAAGAAAAAATTCTGACCCACCTGATAAGTAGTGATAATCCGAGAGATAGACACGGAAAATCAGAGCCATGAGTTAATAAGCCTGTAATCCGTGTTCATTCACTTAATTATGAAACTCTAAACCAGGCTTTTGGTGTACATAGGTACTTGTATGTGATGGGAATGTCGGGTGGGATCGTCAGAGGGTAGTTTACAGTAACACTTCGATCGAATAAGTTCTTGCAATATGCAAAAGAATTTCGTTTCATACCCATATAGTCATGAGCGGAGACAATCATTAAAGGGGTGATTGATTTAATAAGCGGGTTTCCCCACCGTGCACGTGTTCGCCCTAATCCAATAAATGATATGCAACAACTTTTCATTCACGACATCAACTGTTCGGGAACTTCGTAGATTATCTTATGAACATATACGAGAAGTTCATTAAACTAACAGTTCAGAAGGCAGATATAGTCGTGTACGCATTTCTGGAAAAAAAGATCACCGGTACTTGTATTCTTTGATCTGTGTCACCGGCTAGCAACAACTTGATCCGTTTAAATAAAGAGAGCAGACGGTGACGGTGTGTCTGTGCGGTGGTGGGCGAGGAGCGTATCGATCGCCGCGCCACCCGCCCTCCCTCGCGACCCCATCACCCCACCACATACATCGAGGCCTAGCCTTTATAGTTTATTGCATCATGTCTGGGGTTTTCCAAATATTCAGGACTATTAGTACTTAAACAAATTACTTGCGACAGCAAACGCTGCTGGGAAATTATTACGAACTAATCTGGATTTATGACATTCTGTGACAAATAATTTATTTAGAATGAATTACGAACGATCTGATAGATTCGAACAAACTAATGGGATCGAGACTAAACGGAATCTTGACGACGACCGCTAAATTAGATACAATACTTTCTATATTTATTACTGAAGCTTTCAGCATAATTGAGATCACTATTTTAATTAATTTAGTCTTCCTCTCCTCTTCTGGCGAGGAGCAGCACTGCCATTGGCGGAGCTGACGAAAATTACAGATTTTGTGAGTCATATATATAAAAAAAAAAACCTTATAAGATTCGGTAATTCAACGGTCTGTTTGTCTGCGGCATTATGAATTGGACAGTAAACAAAAGGGGTGACAGGGAAGTGACGTCAGTGGGAGATCTCGGCACAAGGGCCACAAAGGGCTCAGCGTTACATTTTTGTGAAGAGCTTGAAATTAGGTCAACGATTGCACACAGGGCGCGTGTTGATCTTGGAACTGTGTCTGTGGTTCTGCTTGCTCATTTTGTAAATATTTGTATCGAGGTACGTGTCACAAGTTAACTAGGAAAATATTATATCAATAATCGATATCGATAATAATATGTCAAAACATTTATTGTCCTGGATCGAGGGAGCTGAAGGTCATGGGGAGAGGCCTTTGTCCAACAGTGGGATAATGCAGGCTGACATTTATTACAATGAGATGCCAAAATAGTTACATTCTTGTGATCTTGACGACATAGGTAAAGTCTGCTGCGTTCTGAATCTGGACCATGACTCGGGTAGTAACAGATCGACATCTGGGGAGCTGGGGAGTTTGTTGCGCCACTTCAGCCAAAACACGAGGGAAGTGGCGATGGGTGTTTTGGAAGACTAGGTACCTTATGTAATTTTTGTCGTTCATAAAGTGCATCAGCAGTGATTTTGATCAGTCAGTTAGGAGTCCAGTTTCTTTCTTTCTTCTATAATGAAAAAAAATATACAGTTTGGTATACCGAGAAATGCTGAAACTATTTGGTGACACTCGAGTCTCGACCTACTAAAGGCTTCTGAGCTAAGCGACTCAGGAGTTACTATTACAAATCAAACATTTAATTAGTAGTGATTTGCCAACATTTTGCAATTATTATTCATGTATAATTCAAGATGTTGTCTTTCAAACTGATTGTAAATTAATTGATCATGCATGGTCTAACAGTTTAAAGATTTAAAACCAGTGATTAACGAAGGCTTCGATAAATCTATTTCCAACATGCTACCATAATATTTTCTTCGTTTTGTCACCAAATTAGGGTGGAACTGAACTGAACGACAATGTAACCAGTTGATTAAGAATTTGTTATTTTTTTTGTAAATGGCGTTGATTGAGTGAATGCTGATGACTGATATTGCAAAGCAAATGTCTTAAGAGGGCTATCACACTTTTTCTTGTATTTTGAAGAGTCTCACACTCAAATACAAGAAAAATTGTAATAGCCCTCTTAACAATTCACCTACAATTAGATTTAGATAGGGTAAATTGTCCATCAATACAATCAATCAATATTGCACTTTTGCAGAGCGCGCCGAGGTCGAGTCGGACGAGTAGATCGTTTGAGAATAAAAATAAGACATCTAAGCCACATATATGTATATCATAGCATCATATATAGGCCGATAAGAAAAATTTATTGAGCAGAATTAGAAGGAAGCAGAGACTTATTTCAAAACGTATTTTCGATTTATTATTTTAAAATGTAATTGTAATTTCTAAACCTAACTGCACCAAAAGTAACTGCGGAAGCACAGCTGACGTAATTTTTTATGCAGCATATCGCGCAGATGTATCAGACGGATTTATTACCGGAATGTGACCTAATAGCCGCTGACTATATCCACCACCGCATGGAAATCTTATAGCCGACAAAAACAGAACCGAACTAATCATAGCAGTTTAGGAAGCATAGTTTCGAAAAACTGAAGCAGCCCCTTCAAATATCAGTATGTCGATACTTACGCGTGATATCGTCACCGCTTCCGGAACCCATGTTTCACACACAACAATAACCACACAAAAGGCAAGTCCTCGCGAGAATGAGTCACAGCACGAGCACACGACGCCACATCAATGTCAAGCGAGCACTCGGAATTGTGGTGAGCGGCGAGCAGAGAGCGTGCGACGTGAGCGCGCGGCGGGTGCTCCGTTTGTGAACGCAGCGCGGTGCTGCTTTAGCGATGCTAAAATTAGCGATGGTGGCGTCGTACATACCACGCGTCACTCGCCGCCACCGCCGCGCCGCGCCGACGACGCCGCTCCCTGCGACCGCACACTCGTGCAACAACACTATGCCCAGATCCATTCATTTTTTCAAATAAAAAAAATACAGGATTATGTAGGCGTCGGTGGTGGATGAAAGAGACAATTACAAAAAGTCTCGTCGCTTCTAAGGTGCAGTCGCAAACTGTTAATAATAATGAAAACCATTGTTTGAAGTACCCAAGATGTTCTGAAGGAACCTCAATTACTATAGGTATAGAGTCGCGCTCGCAGTACCTATGACAAAGATAAGATAAAAACTTGAAGATAACACTAGTTTCAACTTCAACAGTTGTTAAGTTATAAGTAAACCCCTAAAATTCATTAATGGTTATCAACTAAGTATGTCGTTCTAATAAACGATAGTACAGGGTGATACCGGGAACGGATACCAGTAGGAAATAAACGATGACTCGTCGATTAACCTTACGTCTTCCGAGTATTAATTAGCTATAATTTTGTTAAGCCGAATATTACAAAATATATTCAAATTGATCATTATACCGAATAGTTGAAATTTGTTAACCAAGTTAAGGACAAAGAGACAAACTGTATAACCATGATGATGACTGTCCGATACGACATATTTTATCGTGCTGGCTGTAGCCATCCACCCAGTCACCAGCCCTGTGGTCGGGCGGGCTAGTAGCAAAGACAAGAGAGTCTAGGCTAGAAGTAAGACGGGAGCGACTCGGACGGACGTTGTCTGAATAATGTATGGTGCGGGCTGTCGGTCGTCCGCGTGCAGGCCGAGCGTGGGCCCGCGGGTGCCGTTAGCCCGTGCTGCAGCGCGGTCAACGCTCTTGCCGCTCCGCCACCTCTGCAGCCAACCTCCTCTACCCCTCCTAGCTTCGCCACCCAGCCTCCCATTTGACTGATGTCACTATCTAACGTATTTACATTCATTTCATTTTGACAAAAGACGTACTCTCCCAGAAAGTTCCCGAGGATGAATCTTTTTGGTTATTACTTGCGTCCTATCAATGCGGCATACACCAACATTACGTAACCATCACTTCCTATTAACTTGCCACAATGTTGTTCAGGTGCTGTAATACACTTGTATATATAATATTGGCATTGTTCTCCTGCAGACGTGAATCTTCACGGTCCGTGGCACGCAGCGCTCGATGCTCGCCTTCAAATGGAACCATTCTAATTTACTAAAACTTACCGTGTCGCGCAAAAAAACGCCGCGCGTTAGCGACACCTCATGCAGACACGAACAATGAAATCACCTATCAGTTATAGCTATGATTCTCCAACACTGGAGACAACGTTTGCAGTCTTTTCAATTCTGAAAAAGGCATTTTGAAACGTAATGGCAAAAAGTGTGCCATTTAGAATACAGATAGAGCGTAACAAAGAAAGAACATCTTACCGAGTCCCATCTGGCAGAAGATGACCTCGGCCTCAATCACATGCGCTACTTGACGCTTCGGCTCAGGCGCTGCTGGCTTCGGCGGCAGGACCGGCTCTGACTTCACAGGCTCCGGCTTCGGAGGCTCTGGTTTCGGGGACTCGTGGGCCGCTGGCTCTGGAGACGCCGACGGTTTGGGTTCCTCCGGCAGGGGCTTCTCCGGCGCCACTGGAGCGCTGGGAGCAGGCGCTGGAGCCGGGGCCGGCGCCGCCGCGGGAGCCAGCACGGGCGTGGGGTCGCGCGGCGGGTCGGGGGTGTAGGCGGCGCGGGGCCCGGCCCGGTGCATGGGCGACTCGCCGGCCGTGTCAGCGTCTGACTCGCTGTCTGTGAATTTGTCGGCGATGTGGTCGGCCGAGGCGGAGGGTGCACGAGGCGCCTCCGCCGGCAGCTCGCGCTCCATGTCGAGGAAGCTGCGTGTGGCGGCGGCGGCGAGCTGGCGGTGCGGCGACTCGGTTGCCTCTCGCTTGCCGTCGCGGTCGAGGTGCTCAAAGTCATCCATAGAGTCCTGATCGCGCTTCATTACGGGCTCGGCAGGCGGCGCGTCGGCGACCGGTGCGGGGTCTCCACTCGCGAGACCCCCGAGGAGAGCGTCGGCGCTATCCATGTTTCCTTAGGTGACAGATAAAAAAGACCGGTGTCGAGAGTGATCGATAGGGTGGTACGGGAGTAGCGCGCGAGCGAGAAGCTGCGAACGCGGAGGGCGGGTCCTGTCGTGCGTCCTCGCCGTATCGTACTGCGGTCTGCTAGCTAGCCGTTCGCCGGCCGCGGCTGCACGACGTCACTCAGCACGAGAAACGAGCGGTATTACTCATCGCCGACCCTCCGTTGCAGCGGGGGCGGCGCCTCTCGCCGGTAATATAGATAATAAATTAGAATAAATGAAATTATAATAAATAAATGAAAGCAAATATAATAAGATTAATATTAAACTGTTAAGATGGCCAAGTAAACTATTTTAGTATAAATAAAATTGCACAAAAATATGAGAATGTCCAATTCAATCAAGAAATTGCGAAAAGTATTGACTTTCCGATCCTGACTTTTCTGAAGGCGCGGTAAGTAAGCACTGTTTTACCGACGCTTCACAGCAAACTCACAATGTCAATCGGATACAACAAGAGAATTAGAACAACAAAGTTTCACAAAATGAAAGCGGAGATAATACCTAGCTAGCGATCACAGACTGTAGCGACATTACAACAGCTGTTACCAGTGTGACCAGCTCAATTAGTGAAAAACTTTTCATTTTTTATATTTTTTTGTCATAGCGGCAATAGAAATACACACTCTGTTAAAAACTTTACTGTATATCTATTACGGCCCATGCGATAAAGCTCGCTGACAGACAGACGGACGCACGAATGGACGGATGGACAGCGGAGGCTTAGTAATAGGGTCCCATTGGCACCCTTTTCTTTTGTGGGTGGGAAGTCATCAAATAATTTCTCCCGCTCTGGGTGGAGCGGGAGGGCATGTCAGACTCTTGCTGACTAAAACCCACCCGTGTTCCTTCAGTTGCCTGTGCCAGGGGCCTTTCGGACATTCCCGCAACCCCGGCAGGCATCGGCCCTAGCGGACCCCGTCATTGTTGCTGACATCTCTTTGAGGCGCGCGTGCAACACAACGTGCCGTCGACCCAGGCCTGGCCCTTATCGGACGGCGAGCTACCCATTGCTCGCCGTCCGCAAGCCCGCGCCTACGGTGGCCGGGTATCGGCCTGGGATTCCCGACGCCCAGGGCGTCTCCTGCGGTGGCTAGAGGCCCATTGGCACCGTTAGGGTACGGAACCCTAAAAAGTATGCAAAAATAAAATAAACTTTTAGTGATTAAATAAATGGAATATTCCCTGTCATTATTGTGTTTCTTTTGTTCTGTAATTTTAATCACAAAATTAAATTAGAGGATGAAAATGTATGAGACTTGGAAAGTGACACATTAAAACATGATTATGGAAAAGAAAAGTATCTACCATCGGTAAAAGAGCAGCAGGACAATACCCATTTTTACAGGAATGTTCGCATTCTAGTCTCAGTTTCAATCTTTCAAAAACTCTCATAATTTACTTAATTTTTTTACAAATATACGGTTTTATGTAGATATTTATTTCCCAAAATAATTACAAATTAACTTACAGAGAAAACATACATACGAGTAGGTTTAAACAATAATAGGCGTCATTAAGCGTAGCCAATGAAGCAATCTTTTATTTTAAAATAAAATATTGGTTCAACATTGGCACATACACACGACGACATAACAAGCAGTTTGCGTTTGTTTTTTTTGCAGTTTCAACTGACCCCGCATTGTATAGGCATTTCGTACAATAAGAAGTCAGCTTAGACTGGATATGCATAGCTTAATATGTGGTCGTGTATTAGAACACACAACGACATATTAAACAAACAATAACAACAACAATATAGTAATACTTTGACAAGTGTTGACATACCAAACAAAACACATGCTATGACGTCGCGGTTGATGCCAATGTTACTATTTAAAAAAAAAACTGCGCCTATTTCAGTTGGCTCCGAGGAACCTACCTACACTGAGTAACCTGGCGTCGCGTCGGCGGGGCCAGGGGCCTCTCGCCTTGCAAGAAAATTTAAATTTACAAACTAAATTTAAGTAGCGCAGCTAAGAGCACCCCATAGCGGGGCCCGAACCTGGGCTTAGCGCGCTACTGATCACGGAGCTAGTGGAGAGACTCGGATCTGTATTATTATTATTATTAATGGGAACGTTGTTTATAATATTACAGGCTCCACACGGGTGGGCGGGGTTGAGGGTCGGGGGGTGCCAATGTTATGTATGTACTATGTCTACTGATGCATTGAAACATTACTGGCTTTTTATTGTATAATTTGCAGAACTTTCTCCTGTTCTTCTTAGGAAACAAAAGAATTCGCGTATTTTACCGTCAACAGCTGCGCAAAAGGGCACTTTGATGAATGCACTTTGGAAGTCGTTTGCTTGAAACAAAATGTATGGACAGTGACATGTAGCTGTCAAATTCATATACTTACAATTATTGACAGTAGCGATACCTGCACCGAAATTGCCGACAACAAAGACAAGAATATTAAAAACAACCAAACAGATACTTACTAAATAGTCTTATTACGTGAGGCCCCTTTTGTACACATAACTTCGTATTATTATTTCATAACCATAATAATTATGTTTCTACTACTAGAGTGCGCGCAAGATAAGTCTGCGCACGTGTTTCACCTTCAAGACTATATCCCTACCAGCACTTAATCACTTTCCGCATAATGATGGCGATAATTTACTTTGGATATCACGGAACACAGCAGACTCCCTTATCTCCTTATTTAAACGTCGAGATGGCGGCAAACGATTATTTTCGATTTAAGCCGCGGGCAGACTTACTTTACGCGTACTTTAACAAAAAAAATTCTCGTGTCACACTTTGTTTCTACTAATAATATAGGTTCAATCGTCTATGTTTATAGGACGCTTGTAAGAGGTATAAAGCTGCTCAAGTAACGCCTAAATTTTATAAACATATTTATCTAAATTTATTTAGGGTCAGCGCAACATGTATTTTTTTCCTTACGTCTCTATTAGTCGTCATCTCGGTGGTCACCCCCTTTTAGTCATATTCTGTAAACGACATTATTAATGTTCAGAAAGTAACTTTGCAGTCATCTGCAGTGGGTGGGGCGGGTCTGTCATGTTGAACTTTGAAGTTTCTACCTGTCAGAATAGTCGATAAAGCAGTTTAGTTCTACTGTATCTACTTCGTCTGTGGTGTAGTTCAAGATGGTTTTTAGCTTAGTTTCTCTGTCTACGTTTTTAGCATTAAAGCGCTTTTCTTGCATTCATTCCACAGACAGACTACAATAGAGTTCATTCCTTAGTCAATCCCAGTGTCGAGTTCGAACTACCAGCAGGAAATATAGCGCTGTTAAACAGCGATACCACCGCTGGGCATTAGTTTCTGAGGTTTCTTCTTTCAATCATGACATTGCTGACAAGAGTGACGTGAGAGTGACAAGCATATGACATTGACAAGTATACCACGACACGACCACCACGGTACGGTCCTTATTCTACTGATTTGACTGATTCTACATCTACAAGGATGGCGGCTACAGTAGCGGACGGTTATGTTGATGCGAGTGAAATAATATCGCTCAATAAACAACAAAATTGCAACGGAATAGAAGAAAAGTGGCTTAATGAAAAAGTGAATAATCATAAAAATGGTTACGTGAAGTCAAAACATTTAACCAATGGTGACACTGTGAGTAGATATTCATTTATTTTAATTTTAACCTTCCAAAAAATGTTTAAGTACCTAAAATGTTATCACGATGTTAAGTTTCGCCGGTGCAAGGAATATTTGACACGCCCCGCTGGCAGGAGCGTATGGTGGCTTCAGGCGCGGGCGGCCGGCACACTTCAGTCACTTCTAGCAGCCGCTCTGACCTAGTGCGGGGGTGGTCCCGACCTGTATCTTTGTCTCGTTTCATGTACTGTACCACACAGCACTTTAACAAAGTTTCGTCAAGTACATTTAAATAAAAACATTTGTAACAAACGTTGGTAAAGGGTTATCTTAAGGGTCCAATATTTGCAACAAAATATTATCATCACTTCTGGATTCCCCGAAGGGCTGTGTCTTATTACACTCACATTTCGCTTATTTCTCAAATAACACAGAGCATGGCTTTTGTCATTAACTGGGCACAAATAGAACCTCTGGAATAATTAAATACAGTTTTATAAACTTGCACAGTGCATCACCTTCATACTGAAGACTGATGGATTCTAATAGGTCTGCCTTTAGAGATACAAACGAGATCATGGCCGACTAAACAACAAGATAAGTAATTGAATACAATCAACATCACTTAACACAGTCCATTGTTGAGTATAGGATTTCTCAAATACCTATCACTAAAATTTTTAATCTTTAAAAAAGCCTGCCAACAAAAGAAGTAAGAAGTATACATTCACCCCAACTATTTGCTTGTGTATACTGAAATTATTTCATGTTTATGAAACATTATGATATCTAGCTGTAATAACTCCATACTTAGATAGTATTGGATTGGGAAGGGAATGCCCTTGTCTAATAACCCACACATTATATTAATAAGAACGTGTTCACATTTACCCATTATGACATACAAATTATTTAAATAATGTTTGAGATAAAGTGAGTAAAAAAAATTTGTCATCTTTACATATCTCGAGACCATGGACCATAATTATCTCTGGTTTTTTGGAAGGAATGCGAGGGCCGAAGCCAACTCACAGAGGCCCCTTAGACAATTTGGAATGGAATGAGGCACCAACCAACGATTATCTCTGTATGAACTACATTATTATTGAACTTTATTTAATTGAAATATCAGGTCATGGCAGCAATTTTCTTTATTGTTTCGATGGAACCAATATTTTGATTTAAAAGAGTATCTGTGGAGTTTCTTGCCCATTCTTCTCCATACTTATTAATGATGCTTGAGAATGGGCTTCATCTTTCTGACTGACTAACCTCTTGAAAATTCAAATGTGCCTGTAAATAGGTTTAATTGAAATAAATGCTGTCCGTCTTATTACAAAACACAATCTAACTTTAGCCCGAGTCTCCCTTCGAGCCAGTTTTTGTTTTTCGAACTTTATGCCAACTTTAGTAAAGTTCTTAATACAAAATTGACAACCTAAGACCGGACTAAGTTGTCAGTTTTGTAAAAGAAACTGTATTTTGATTTCTGTTAGGTTCTTATTTCAAAAAAATGGTTTAAACCATCTCTAAAGAAAAACCCTGTTTTCTAATAAGACCGTTTCAGTGTTATTACAAAAAGCGGTTTAACTAAAAACCCCGGTTAAAAGCTCTATAAACTACGGTTTAAACCAAAATGATATTACAAACTGTAGTTTTTCGAAAAACAGTAGACCATATCATGCTCTAACGCTAAACCTCGGCGGCCCCTAGTTTAAACGACAAAACTATGGTCTAAATCGTATCAGTCAAAGTTTCTCTTGTAGTTTATAGCATCTTTTTCATTGTGTTGTTTTTACCCGAAAATGGATATTAACATGGTAGATTTAATTGATATTGAGGATATTGAAGCCGCTGAGTTGTTGGGAACGCCACGCCGACAGCATAAATCGTGTTCGAATCAATCAAATAAATTAAAATTAAATTCGAATCAATTAAAGACTGATTTCAAGTTCATCAAAGTAATTTATGTTTATTTACTTTTTCCTCGGTACTCCACTTCTCAGATCGTTTTTTATTTAGTTGGTCCATCACAATATAATATTAAAATTACTATAGACGGTAATAAATACTATTAACAAAGAGGCAATTGTTCTATTAGAAACTTCGATAACTTAAAAATTACAAAGCTAAATGAACTTTGTTGATTGTTCAACTTGCGATGGTTTTGTTTATTTCATTTCATATAACGCGCGAAAATGTTATGTTTCGTTACACGCACCTAGGTGTATTATTAGTACTTAATACGACATTAAAAAATGTTCTTAAACCTAAACAAAACTGCAATCGACGAAATAACTAATATTCCATGCAAATTAACACTCTCAATATTTTTAACACTCCTAAACATCATAAATTCATAACAATCATTCGCGTATTAACAAAAAGTTTTCATATCTGAGCATACGGAACGTTGCAATAGAATGATATCATGGTGAACGAATAATATTTGTATTACTCTGTGGTTGTTAAGACAATTGTTCAAAGGACGGTACTAAGAAGACCACGGTTTTTTGAAGTTTTGTAATACGGACAAATTTAGACCATGGTTCTGCAGATAAGCCTGGACTTCGTAGTCGTAGCACAGGTTTAAATAAAGGTTTATTTAGTTTTTTGTAATAAGACTATTTGAGTTTTATACAAAGACAAAGCCTAAAAAAATCATACATAAAGGTACTAACTGGAGTAATGTGATCTCGCTCGAATAGTCAGCATGTAATATTATCTATATTCAATACAGTATTGACACGTCTTATTTATTAATTCCATAATTGTTTTTATCTTTTTATTACGGACGCTTTTAACGTGCACGTCTTTCTACATCATTCTCACGTGTAGGTATAATTTAAACAAGAATGATGTAACCACTTTTTTGTAACAATATTTTGATTTAAAAGAGTGTCCATGGAGTTTCTTGCCCGTTCTCCATAGGTACCTACTACGCTTTGGAATGGACAACTAGCTTCATCTTTCTGACTGACCGATCCCTTGACAATTCAATAGTGCCTGTAATTGGTTTATTTAAAATAAATGCTTTGTCCCGAGATACTTACGTAAACATAAAGACATAATAATAAAAAAAAAAAAATTATATAATATATAATATTTCTTAATTTCCCTGTAAATATTTTTATCACGACATATTTTTTACATTTTTACATTAATATTTTTATTTCTACGCGATACCGTACTACAGCTCCTGAAATATAGACCTAAGATTTATTTGTGTATTTTTACAAAGTTTGACAAAATCAAATCTAGGGTTTACAAAAAACTTCAGACCTCTGCGATGCTTTTTCAGCGAGATATCAGTGATAACGTGTTTTTCATCGTTTCAATGCCGCGGCCATGGGGTTTTAGTCTTACAGCTCCTAAAATATAAACCTAGGATTTTTTTTCTATATTTTTAAAAAATTTTTACAAACTCAATCTGTTATTTACCTAAATTTCAGATCTATGCAACGCTTAGTTTTAAAGATCTCCCTGGCCGCGAGGTTCCCCCCGTTTCAATGGCGCGGCCACGTTCAAACCCTTATAACTTCTTTACCATAACTTTGACTTTATGGTATTGGGAATCAACTTTTAACAAATTTTAACAAAATCTTGGCATATTCTTGATTTTACATAGGGTATCATTTAAGCTATTACCAATTTAATTAGTTTTGTGTTTCTTAAATAATAGGGTTTGTCCTCCAAATAGTAGATCTGTCACCAAAATGTAGTCACCAAACAATGCAAAATCAGTTCCACAATAAATCACCTAAAATCCTGAGATATAAGGTCTAGTACCAAATAAATGTTTTTGTATGTATTAAAATAGGTGTGTCCTAATAAGTATTTAAGCAAACTAATTTAAAGAGATCACCAATAGTAGTAGTTTTCTTATTCACCACGGATCGATTGATATACATAATATGTCGACGGTAGGGCTTGGTCGACGGACCCCGCTTCGCGGGGCTCCTACTTCTGGGTGGTTTATAAAAAAATAACCACGAAGGGGATGGCGGGGTCTCTCGACCCCGCCATCCCCTTCTAACCTAACCTGTCCGAGTCGGGGTGCCCTAAAGTCCAGATTGCATCCAGTTTCTCCTGGTAATTTGTCTCGGGTATCATTTAAGCTATTACCAATTTAATTAGTTTTGTGTTTCTTAAATAATAGGGTTTGTCCTCCAAATAGTAGATCTGTCACCAAAATGTAGTCACCAAACAATGCAAAATCAGTTCCACAATAAATCACCTAAAATCCTGAGATATCAACCTGGGAACAATTTTTGTTTATCTGAGAACGAAAATATTTCGTGGCGATAGATCTATTTATTAGGTGATACAACTTGATGACAAATATAAATTTTGGTGATAGAAAATATAGTTCCCTTTTACATATCGCCATGGCCGCGCCTTCGAACACAATTCAATTCGCCTTCGAGTACATAATTGAACTAGGTATGCATTTCTGTAAAACTGTATGGACATTAAGTCTATTTTGCTCATACTTGCAGTTAAATGAGCAAGTAGCGGTCAAATTCCTCGGCGCATAAATGAGTAGTGTGACGCGGTTGACGCCTATGCTATGACTGATTAGGCTGGCTGCTGCGATTCTGCCGGGAAACGTAAAATACATTTAAATACATGTCTTTCATCTTTACTCTACCGCGTGCGTTTGCTTCGGTCGTAAACACGCCATATCGCTTATTTGAGTGGTGGTGCGCTGCAATCACACCACTCGTTATCAGCACGCGCGGCAATCCGGCGCATGCGGCGCCGTCCGTGCTGCCCTGTGCCCGGTGCCTGAGCTCGTAGGCGGATTAGGCAGTAGGTAGGTACTTATACTGTAAGTAGTCGCCACATGAGAACTACGTCACACTGACGTCACGCAAAATCCTGCATCGCGCAAGCAGAGTTTACCGCGCAACTAGCATTGTCATAATAAACAATACATGATCTAGAGCCTATAAAATACAATAACACAACCACAATATATCTATGTCTGTGGTTTGAAAAAATTCCAGTTAACTTCTAATATTAACCAGTGTAACTTCACTGTATATTTTATACATATATTAAGTAGTCTCTAGAATTCTAATTATTTAAAATTCAAATTATGATCAAACTTCGTTTGTATGGAGCACGTTCGGAGGAAACGGAAACTCCTCTTAAAGTATGTGTCAGGACATGCTGCATAATCACAGCTATTCATCTTACTACTATTGTAAATGCGAAAGTCTGGATGGATGGATGTATACATGTTTGTTACTCAATCACGCCAGAACGGCTGAACGGATGTGGATGAAATATATATATATATATTATTATAACCTGGAATAGCACATAGGCTACTTTTTATCCTGGAAAAATTTACGGTTCCCGTGGGATAATTTCCGACATCCACGCAGGTGCAGCCGCTGGCAAAAGCTAGTAAGATACATAAAATACATGCATACATAACAACTAATCTAAACTACCAAGAAACTATTAGGATATCAACTTCTCGAATCTAGATTAGGAGAACACAAGTAGGTAAAACTTCAAGATATTTATTGATATGGATTTTATTGACCAGTAAAATATAAATAATGTTAAAATTAAATGTTAAAATGTGCCGCTTTGACAGTTTAGGTGTTGTGTTCTTAGTTAAATAGTGGACGGACTATTCGAAGAACCGACGAACTTCAATGTTTGAAAGCATTTTGGCTCAAAGTGAGACGAACATAATTGTGTTATTTTTTGTTGGAAACCAGTTTGGACCCCTTCCTGTCGCATTTCTCCACTTTTCTTTTATTTCTGGATCCTTTGGATAGCTAAAATGTTAAAATAAAAGCAAGGTGTGACATGATGATGATATCAATGATACATGAGTAGTAAACAACAGCCATAAATATCCATGCAACAAAAAAAGTTAAATTTTGTTCCCTTCTTGTGTAACTAAATAAATAAACTCTTTAAAAAGATCCTATAACATATCGACAACCACAAATGTCACATCACATCTCTAAGTCTAGTCGGCAGCGGCCGCTTCACGAAACTATCGCGTGAGTGAGAGTATCAGTAAAACACGTATCCATTGCGCTATTAGACCAGCCGATTCATTGATCGATGTGTACTAAGCAAACAATGTTTTTTGTTTCAATCAAAATAATTGGTGTTTCTAGTATCACGAAGTAATGTTTTAATAAATTTTATAAGAAAAACAATAATATTTTAGTATTTACGTGTGAAATGAGATGCCATCTTTCATGTAATTCACAATACAGCTGTTACTTTTGCAAACAATCACTGAACAACGCGGCATTTTGACAAAAATCATGAGCAACGAAGACGTTGCAAGTTGACATTGGACTAATGGCCGAAACTGGCATCATGACACTCTCCGGCCGGATGAGTTCGCAAGCGCCACGCCTCCTGGCCATATCTCCAGTGTTTATATGATCTGAGGTATCCACCATCATACGGTGATATACCTACATATTATATAATAACGCAGTCAAAACTGTACGTTGAATATTTTTGCACAAAGGTAATTGCTACGAGGTCTGGGAACGATTCCAATGTCGACTATAGATTTCAGAATTTTTGTCAGTTTGTCGGAGTGATGATCCAACATCACGCAAATACTACCGGATACATTTTGTTCAAATATGGTATAGATATCCATACTTTCATACTATAACATTATACATTCGAAAGTAACTCGTGTGTGTATAATAATAATAATATAATAATATGAGACAACATCCACACAAGGTCTTCAGGTCCCGAACTAGGCAGAGCCTGTACTACGGTAACCTGATGACTGATATACATACTTATATACATAATTACACACCCAGACACAGGTCAAACAGACATGTTCATGCACACAAATGTTTGACTTGTCCGGGGATCGAACCCGGGACCAGCGGCTCAGAAGGCAGGATCGCTACCAACTGCGCCAACCGGTCAGTCAAATATGTTTGTTACCCTTTCACTCCTAAACCACTGAACGGATTTCGATAAAAGGAGATGGCTAAATTAGCTAAATATAAGTATGGACGACTGCCCCAGCGATGTATTTAAAACATATATATATATATATATGTGGCAATATGTAATAATAATAATAATAATAATAATAATAATATCGTTTATTTATAAAAATGGTGCAGATTTACAATAACATAAATTAAAAATTAGAGGACTCAGTTGCTTATTTGCCTGAACTAGGTAGAACCTGTGTTTCAGACTAGAAAGGTGCTTATAATGTTAAAATATAAAATTACAAAAACGGAGAAGACTAATTAAAAAGTAATATTAACTTAAAGACTAAACATGTTTTATTTACAGACAACAAGTAAATTCTCTGTCTCACTGTATGATAGGCTAACTAAAAATTGCAGAATAGTCTTTTTACAGTCGTAGTTATTTAATTTATAGATACTTAATTTCCTATTTAATTTATTGTATAGAAATGGGCCTAAAAATTTATAAAATCTGTTTACAAACACATATTTAGAGGGTGCATTTGACTCGCATACAATATCATTCCGTCTCTTATTAGTACTTTCAATGTTATATGAGAGCATGGTGTGCTGTTTTAATATTAAGTGCGTTATGAAAAGCTGGCGAACGGTCAGCACGTTACAGGATTTGTATAGCAGATCTGTAGGATAGAGAAAGGGATGGAAGTTTGCTACTTTTAAAATGGCTCTCTGTGCTCTTTCAAGAGGCAGTAAGTAGGTTTTTGGTACTCCCCCCCATGAAGTAATACAGTACTGTATTACAGATTGACCTAGGGCCAAGTAAACTTGTGCCACTAATTTTTTATTTG
This sequence comes from Brachylomia viminalis, assembly GCA_937001585.2. Lineage (NCBI taxonomy): Eukaryota > Metazoa > Arthropoda > Insecta > Lepidoptera > Noctuidae > Brachylomia > Brachylomia viminalis. Next base: position 594,193 of record OW443302.2, on the reverse strand, counting down.
CAATAGCTCGCAATTTTTTAAAAACAAAAATTAGCCTGCGCACTCTTGTAACCAAACTGTCAATATGTGGTCTAAAAGAGAGCGACTCGTCTATTAGAACCCCGAGATATTTTATGTTACATGTTTTGTGGATAAAAGGACACTTACATATTATGCTGACTGAGCGGAGTCCGCAATGATGGGCATACAGATGAGAGTTAGTAATATTAAAATGCGGTTTGCGGATGAAGAAGTGAATATATTTTGTCTTGTCGGCATTTAATGTTAGTAAGTTGCTTTGAAGCCAGTTAGACACAGTATTGAAACCTATTTGAGCATATTCATACAATTCACTATTTGTTTTAGCGGTGAATATTAACGCAGTGTCATCTGCATACGATATAATTTTGCCTTGATTAATATTTAAACTACACAAATCGTTAATATAAATCAGGAAAAGGGTGGGGCCCAAAATACTTCCCTGAGGAACACCAAAACCTGTGTTTTTTTGCTCGTCGCTAATAATATTGTCAATTTTAACACATTGATAACGATCGTATAAGTAGTCGGCAAAAAGTTTCAGCGGCGTTCCCCTTATTCCTAAGAACTCTAATTTGTACAAAAGCGTAGAAACGGAGACCGTATCAAAAGCCTTCGCCAGATCAAGGAAGATTCCCAGGGTCTGGTTTCCTTTACCAAGTTCTTCTGAGACATAATCTGTTAGACTGTGCACTGCATCGGCTGTGGATAATTTGGCTCTAAAACCAAATTGCGCAGATGATAAGAATTCATTTTTCTCTAGATAGTTAACTAGTCTACTGTTTATGATTTTTTCTAGTATTTTAGATATTGAGGGGAGTAATGATATTGGCCGATAATTGTTAACTAGGTCTTTGTTTCCGGATTTGAAGATAGGGATTACAATTGCTTTTTTTAGACATTTAGGGAAAATGCCTTCAGAAAAACACATACGAAAAATATGTGTTAAGGGAGGTACAAGGATATGCTTAAAAAGTTTAAGGGTCTTATTGCTAATGTTATCCCATCCAACAGCACAGTCATCTTTTAGTCCACAGATTATTCGGGTAATTTCGTCTTCGTCTGTGTCTAGCAAGGCAAAAGATTTTAAGGTACGTCTATTTTCACACTTTTGGGAAGAAGGTTGAAAACAGTCAGGTTTTGGAATCTGCTCAGCAAGAGTTTTCCCAACATTTACGAAAAAACTATTCACTTCGTTGGCTGACAGGATAGGTGAAGGGTAAGAAAGCAGTAAACTCGAATTTGATTCGCGCTGTTTTGACATGTAGGTGACGTTTTTGATATGTTTCCAAAGTTTCTTGCTATTGTTTCCAGCTCTATTTAATTCATTTTTATCGTAATTTCTCTTTAAATTCTTTAGGAGTTTGTTACAAAAATTCCTGTATCTGGTATAGGTGACTTTAGTGACGAGATTATCTGGGTCCCTCCTACATCTTTGATGGAGTTTATCTCTGTGTCTTATGCACCGAATTAGGCCAGGCGTAATCCAAGGTTTAATATTATAATTTTTCTTGTTTACTGTAATAACGGTCGTGTTGTGTAATATAGCTGATTGAACATGTTTTATTAAGTACGATAAAGCAAAATTAGGGTCAGGTGTATTGAAAACTGGGCTAAAATCAATGTTGCATAAATCATATTCAAGTTTTATTGTGTTTACTTGCGTTTTGGTCAGTGGGCGATTTTGCTTAGGCAGCGCTAAATTAAGGGTCAGTAAAACTGCGTGATGGTCGGTAATTGTAGAGTTAGTAACAAGCGTAATAAACGAAAAACTCGATTTGATTATCATATGATCGAGGCAGGAACCGCTTTGATGAGTAGGCAGTGTATGTGCGGGCAGAAAACCATGGAATGAGCAGATATTAAGATATTCTTGGATCCCTGCATTGCAGTTATCAGAGTTAATGTTTATGTTTATATCTCCTGTTAGTATGACATTCTTAAAAGTGCCCAATGCTTGAAAAATTTGATTTAAGGAAGCATGAAAAGCATCCAAGTTTCTAGCAGAAGGGGATCTGTATATAGCAATTATTGCTGCGGTTGTACCAATTTTTATAATTAAGCAATTGCTCTTACAGTCGTGTAAATTAGGTTCCTCGGCTGTGACCATTAAATAATCTTTTGAATAGACAACCACACCATCATTTTGATTGTTATTTATTCTGGTAAACGATATGTTGTACCCCGGTATTACTGGGAGGTTATCCTGGCGATTAGATAACCAGCACTCGGTTAGTATAATTATATCACAATTAAAGTTAAGTCTATGAAGAAAAATGTTAAAGCTATCCATGTTCTTATAAATACTACGAATGTTTTGGGTCAGTATGGTTAGTGACTTTTGATACACGGAAAGATATTGTCTGCAGTCCTCAACCTTACATGACTTTGAAACAGTTTGAAAACTATTATCTATGTCCGTAATTAAGTTACTATCCATAGTACAATAAAATTTAAAATAAAAAGTAAAGTCTAAAATAAAAACAGGTATGTGGCGCTCTTAGGCGCCTTCATAATCGATTGAGTTGATGTACCTGTTTTCGGCAGACTTTTTAGCTGGACAATCTACATCTCCCGTTTTGTGGCTCGCTTGTTTTTTGAAGCGCAGACATGTTGCACATTTTGGCGCTTCGGCTTTCTTTGTGCAGTCTTGAATGGCGTGCCCTTCTTCACCGCAATGACCACATGTAGGGGCAGTGACTTTGCAGAACTTGGCTGCGTGACCGTATTGCTGGCACTTGTAACATCTGGTTACCAGAGTGAAGTCACGTACTGGGCAGGACGTCCAATTAATAAATAGTCGTTCCTGGATGATCAGGGCCTTGCGAATGACGGCTGAAACTTCTAGTATATAATTGCAGTATTCAGTATCTTTTCTCCCAGATTTGTGGCTTAGTTTTATTGAGGTCATACATGTATCTCGGGACATAGTCGGCAGTTTGTCAGCTAAATTTTGTTCATAGAGACATTTAAAGACCTCATTTTCAGTCATAGATGCGGGCACTCCAATTACTACAATCCGAGGTTTGCGCTTTCGGGGTTCGTCGACGGTAAGCTCTGACGAAGCAGTTTGGACTGTTTGTTTGAGTTTGTCCAGGTCATCTTTAGTCTCCGTGCTGATAATGAGACCTCCTTTTCCGATTTTGCGTACGCCTCGGACTTTCAGCTTCATTTCACCTGGGCATATGATGTTTTGGACCATGTTCCTGGTTTCGTCACTGGTCTTTGTGTTGTCACATGGGAAGATTGCCACGGAGCTAAGTTGGTTTGGACGAACAAAATTGCTGGATCCCTTCTTCACCATACCGGCAAAAGATGTGTCACTCCTCCCAGCTCCTTGCTTCGTACAGGACTCCTGAATGGTACGGTTCATCTCCGTTAGACAGTCGGATAGGTCTCGAGCTTCGGTCATGGTTTTAAGAGAGGTATGGGTTTGAATGGCTTTTTGTTTTAGCGACTGGTATTGGACAGCCATTTGCGAAACTCCATGTCCAACTTTTCGGCAAAGATTACTTATCTTTAGTTTCTGCTCAGTATTAAGCTTACCATCAGAAGCAATAGCACAGACTTCATTCAGGCACTGCTCAATTGATGTCATCCAGTTCTGGATCTCCGGAGTGGTCACAGCTTCAATTACATCAACTTGGTCCTGTCTTGGTTGTCGGGGCGAAGTCGGTGCCGGTGTCGGTACCTGGGACGTCGGTACCGGGGTCGTCGGTACCGGGGTCGGTGTTGGTGGAGGGCTGCGTCGTATCATCGCGCTCCGATTAAAGGGGCTGTCTTCCATATAACAGAATAATTTAAAAATAATCCAGTCAGTTCATTATTTTAACTTATCACTTAAAATGTTTCACTCTATAACACGCTAATACACTAAAACTAGGTCACTATTTATGCAAACGTTAATTTATTTTATTTTTAAAATTCATTGATGCGCACGTCTGTATACTTTGAATGCTGAATACTTGAATCTAATGCTAATGTAATGCTGAATAGCTGAATATTAGTATTTCCTATAAAAAAAGTTTCAGGAACTTTTCATATCTTTATTGGTCATATGTTGGTCGCATGCTACCATAGCTTCTATATATTATGTTAGTACAGCGGCATGCGACCACGGAAAGGTACTTTCTTTTTTCATCCTTTTCAGTAGTCTGGTTTTAGTTTTTAAACTTATTTCTTATTGAATTATTTTGAGGCTTATTTCAGTAATATTTATATTTTTAAAACGTGCTAATTAAGCCCTTTCATTTGATACCCAACTCGGCATGATTAAAAAATAATCGTGACGTCACATAGCCTATAACCAAGACGCTTCCAACGATACCTCATTTGTCCAATTATGACAGTAGTTTAGAAGTTAAGAGGGAACAGATCAACATACATATACATACATAACGGTCAAAATCATAACCCTCATTTTTGCTTCGCCGTAGTCGGGTAAAAATAGAATTAGTTTTTGTCGACCACTATTCAGTTAATATTTTTTAGGAAACGAACAAGCAAATTCCGAATTGTTCAGTTATTTTTATTTGATTTTGATTAGAAAAAATTGTAATTGAGTAGAGTCGATTGTCACTTTATAAACTACCCCATTTTCCGAATTAAACTGTGAAAAAAAGCAACTAAACAGGACACCGAATTGAACGCCATCGATTCCCGCCAAAAACTCTGATTGCCACTTCTTAGTTTCAGAAAATAAATCGATTTAAGTACAGTTTCGATTTCACATACTGAAAAAAAAAAACGACATGACCCTAAGCCTCCCTAGCTTGCAGTACTGTAGTATTTCCCCTCGAACTTGTCATGTCAATCAAAAAAAGCAATTAGAGACTTTTTTATGTTAAACAGTTTACGACAGTACTAGGAAATTATTAAACGCTAAATAATTCATGAATGAATACTTAAATATTTCGAGTTAATGTGAGATTACTACACATGCTTGGGGCAGTCATTTAATTATGACAGCTACAGGCCCATTACAATATTACCAGTCATAGATAAGGTAGTAGAAGAATACGTGTGTCAACAAATTCTGAATTTTTACATTAAAAACGATATCTTATCGGGTTCTCAATTTGGCTTTCAACCTAATAAATTAGCTTCAATTCTGCATTCTAAATTCACGGATGAAAAAACTAAAACCGCAATGACAAAAAACATGTCATCCTATTATTCATTGATGTTAGCAAAGCCTTTGATACCCTCAGGCATGACACACCTATAAACAAGCTTGACAATACAGGGGTTCGAGGCCCAACATTAAATACTGGTGTAAAGATTATTTAAAAAATAGATCATGCCATGTAAAAATCGGCAATCAACTCAGTGACGAAGTTGTAGTAGCTACAGGAACAGCACAAGGCTCAGTTATAGGACCCTTGTATTATTTAACCTACGTCAATGACATGGAAAATGTAATAAGCAATTGCTCAGTCTATCAGTACGCGGACGACACCTGTTTGGTAGCAGCTAATAAAGACATATTAAAGGCTGAAGACACAGATAATAATAATAAAGACATTCGTTCCAATTACTTACTCAACTCTGATAAGCCAGTTAAAAGAATTGCGCACACTCATCAATGTTTGCATGAAGTGCAATTATCTAGGCTGGATTGCAAATGTGAACCATTGGAGCAAGTGACCAACTACAAATATTTGGGTTTAGTCTTTGATGATAGATTTAACTGGGGCTATCACATTGACTCCATATGCGATAAACTGCGAGCAATGCTAGCCAAATTTGCAATAATTAAATATAAAGTACCTTTTCAAATATTACTTAACCTTTTTAATGCACTCGCGGAGTCAATAATTTCATATGGAATTACTAGCTATGGCAGAACATTTAAAACATACTTAGACAAAATATACAACCTACAACTTCGTTTATTAAAAATAATAATACCAAATAAAATAAAAATAAAACTTTACGATAGGTATGACGTAACAGGTATCTTTAAATTTTGTAATATCTTGCCAATTCACACTAAAATACGAAAGTGGTTATTGATGGAACAGTTCACCAACAAAGAACTGCAAATTAAATTCAATCATTGTATCGCAACAAGAATGGTTAAATTTTGTAATATCTTGCCAATTCACACTAAAATACGAAAGTGGTTATTGATGGAACAGTTCACCAACAAAGAACTGCAAATTAAATTCAATCATTGTATCGCAACAGGAATGGCAGCCCAAACAAAACTGGTAGTACCTACCGAGATACAAAAACTATTACGGGAAACGAACGGACGCTTATTTAATACCTACTCTTATTAACGGTATTCCAACAAAAATTCAATCGGAAATAACAAATAATAATTATAAAAATATATAGGTACAAATATTCTTTGATTCTCTTTGAAAATGCATCATTCTGTGTAACTTTCATTTAATTAGTAAATTAGCGTCGACAGGCTGTCTGACCCGTCCCGTCGTTGTTTTCGTATTTGTTTTGGACTACCCACAATGTTTTTCTATATTGTTTTTACCTTCTATATTGATACTTCGTTATTTTTTAAGATTCCTAAAAGTGTTTCAACATCCGGACAAAGCTATTGTGGTTTTTGTGATGTTTCTATTTATATTTAGTTTTCTTCCTTAATTAATAAACAATAAAAAAAAACCATCTCCTTTAAATAACATGATTATCTATTATAGTTATTGTCGGAATTTAATTGGGCAATAATCTTGATTAACACAATTGGAACTCCCTGACCGATGTTGAACACGTCCCAGTAAGCACATGATTGTAGGCTGCACTGCAGGCTACAGTGATATTGTCTAGCCGTCATAATCATAACTACTATCTCATCGCTAACACCGAGCCTGCTAACGCGGTGCCTGCCGTCAAACAGACGGCGAACTGACAGCTTACAATACCTTCATCTAGATGGTCGTTGTGTAGGTGTGCTTGTTTTCGAGCATTTCGGAGCCGCGTCATAACGTTATTTTATTTTTTGTTATCTATTACTAGAACCGTGTGTCATCTCATTGTAACGCAGTGTGTGCGCCGGCGCATTTTACAGCAATATGACTTTGCTCTGTAGCAGTACTTGTTTCTCTTTGCCGTGCTTGTTAATTAATTAATCGCAGCTTGTACAATATCCCAGCAGACTTTAAAACTATCATAGAAAGTACACCTCTACAGTAGCTACAGTTCTTATAAGAGATGACCCACCAAAAACATTTCATGTAAAATGTTGCCAAGACGACCACATAAGGTTTGCCCTGTGAAAAGGATATCCGATCTTATGTAGAGCCAAGCTTCCGAATATTTAGTTTCTGAAGTAAGTAACGAAACAGCCAAGCCCTACATTTTTACTGATATGTAGAATTTGTGAAGTTAGGGTCGGTAGAGTTAGGCCGTGTAGATTCAGAAGCTTGGCTCTACATGAGATCGGATATCTTTTTCACAGGGCAAACCTTATGTGGTCGTCTTGGCAACATTTTACATGAAATGTTTTTGGTGCGATTTCAGTTATTTTTGTAAGTTGCTAGGCAGTCTTTTTAGTGTTTATTTTTTTCTTCTTTTTTTGGGGTGTATTTCTTGCACATCAGCAGTGCCGGTTTTCATAGCCCATTGTCTGTCTTTGCCTTTTTTCTTTGATGGTTTACTGATTACCATAAGCGATAAATCAGGGCGATATTTCGCTCTTAAGCGATTATATTCAACTATAGCTGACTGTTACAGTCGATTTGCTCACCTCGTCGTCAAAGGGCGTAAATAACTGAGACCTACCATGAGACTCTTGACTAAGGCGGAGGTTCTTGTAAGTACTTATAAATAGGTTTTTTAGTTACTGTCTACAGTCCCGTGTAACCGTGTAAACTTTCATATCCTAATTCATGAAATTGGTGAGTCCCATTCAAACTCCCCCCCCCCCCCCCCCTCCCCCGTTTTAGGAGTTTGGGGGGCGAAAGTTATATGCTTATCTAGAAGAAAGAAAGAAAGAAAATGCGTTTATTTGCGGTAAACATGACGCAAAAAATAACACAAACACAGAAAATATGAAAAGGTTGGGGGAAACATGCGTCACATCTACGCAAAACGGCTATCGCTCAGCATTATGACGCGACCCTATGCAATCTGGGGCACGGTAGTGTTTTCTTGTATACTGAACTTTGTTTACATACCAAATTTCGGCTTTCTAGCACTTCAGGAAGTAGCCAAACATTTTGATGATCATCAGTGTGTCATTGTATCAGTGAGAGTGTCAGTGACGAAATCGGTGTATTTTAGATATCAATAAAATCTAAAGTATTAAAGCTATTCAATTGAGACTTTGTATGTTTAATTAGTCTATTATTGACATTATATCCTGAGAATATGAACTATCTGGTACATCGGAAACCAACTCTATGAGGGTTCAAAAAAACGACGAAACACGTGGAGAAAAGGTAGGTAGTGCCCTTGCGCTTCGCTTGGCTCGTCTTGGCGGGGGCACTGCCGAGTCGAAAGAGAAAGGCACGAACGACTGTCCTATTTAATTCTCCTAAACATTGTTTTGCTTTTCAGAAGTTTGTGTCGGAGGGCGGGGGTGTGCCGAAGATGGACTGGTCCCAGTACGACACGTTCCCCGGCTCGTTCGAGAAGTGCACGGTGCTCACGGCGGCGCTTACGCATGTCGGCCTATACATCCTCATGTTCCTGGGTTTCGTCAACCAGCTGCTCTTCAAGCCCAAGGTCGCCACGGAAAAGAATAGAGAGGTATGTAACTGTTTATGTCTAATACAGATGAAATTTTGAAAAAAATCCCTTTTCTGTCTCCATAACCGAGCATTGAATTCCTTTGACCACGTTCCTCTATTTCTCTTAGTTTTTGACCTGAAGTTGCATCTCAAAAACTCATCTTGTTAGTGCAGATGACCTGACAACTGTTCTGTAAATGCGTTTTGTCGGCCAACTGTCGTCGAACATATTTAAATACGAGCTGACGAAACGGGACCACGTAAACAGTGTCATTCCTTCAGGAATGAAAGAGGTGCGTGCAAACACCTATATTTTAGAAAAAAATAACACCAGTGATGTTGCACCAGTCTTGTCGTTAATCATGACGTGACATAAGCCTTTAGCTATGCAAGAACAGGGCAGGGGCTTTGCCTCGCCTCTAGGAGTCTCTCGTCTCGTAGGCCTACGTTACCATTGATTAGCTGTATTAACTCAACGGAACGAGTCACACATGGCCAGCCGGTGCGGCGCGGTGAGCTGCGTATACGCAACGTTGAGTCTATACGAGCGATACTATTGTTGTAAGTCACCTGACGATGGGTACCAGCCAACCGCGAATACTGCCATGTTATCATGTTTTTGCGGTTTATTTGCATCGAAGTGGTCTTATTGAGGACTAAGACGAGCACGAGCATTTCTCATGGCACACTTGAAATCATCAACCAGTAAGCCATTACACCGCGCAACGAAAATAGCTTGGTCGAGCATCTGGGCTGCGAATTAGAGACGTATCGACTAGTCGGCTTTTTAATTTATTCGCATTCCTTTGCTAAAAATGGGGAGATTGAATGAAATCGTAACCTTTTTTTTGCTAATTAATACTTAATTGAATATCAAGAAAAATATAATATTAACAAACAAAAAACACGAATCGAGAGGTTCTACAACTTAAAAAAAGAACATAGTACCTATACGAAACCTACTGTTTATTATTTATGTTAGAATCACGGTTTCGATTTGTACACCCGAACCCAACCGAAAGCAATGACCGGCTTAGCTGACAGTCGGTCTTTTTGTATCGGACTAGGCCAGTCGGCCTAAGTCACAGTCGCCTAGTCGGTCCATCTCTACTGCGAATGCTTTTATTAAACAAAAGAGTAGTCCTCGTGCTGTACCGCACTGCAGGATATTGATCGACTTGATGGATTTAGAAAAGGTCAGGCTTATCGGGGCGCGCCCATTCCTATTCCCTATTATAATTTGTATCAATAAATTGTAGGGAGCTTTTGCTTACAAGAATGAATTGCCCGATGAAGTTACAACACATCTGAGTAATAAAGTAATAACAGGTTTTAAACCTTGAAACGTTTCCAGACGGCTTTCCCTTCGTCACATAAGGAAGCCCACTGCCAGGGCGCCACGTAACAGCGTCATGTTACGTCTGGAACTCTGGAAGTACCTGTGATGAATCTATGAGGAACAAAACCTTTAATTAGGTTAGGTTAGACACCGACCATTTTGTTCACAAAGCAATAAGTATGTGGACACCTCTTAAAAAGTGTGGCCGGCCTCCCTTATTGGGGACACAATAAGCGCACGTCACAGCGCCATATCTTGATACAATGCAGGGAAGCAGTGGAGGCACAGAAGGCCTAACCTGGCACACCCTCACGGAGCTCAACAAAGGACCACTTTAGGGCCATTTGCACCACAAATCACAATGCATTTAGCGCTAATGCTTTACTTTGTGTAAATACTTTCATCACCACTGCTCTCATAATGGTGAAGAAAAACATCGTGAGGAATCCCGCATGTCTACCAACCCGCACTGTGGATTAAGGTCCATTCCCTCTTACCGAGAGGAGGCCTGTGTCCCAGCAGTGGGAACATTATAGGCTAATTATGTTAAAACTTTGGTCTCCTAATAAAGCGGTGAACGGTCACACAATAACGGCTGTCCAAATATAGTGTTTTTGGACACCTTAACGTCAAATACTGGTGAAAATTACAGATGTTCATGACGGCCATTACTATAATACGACGGGACCGCTCTTCTAGGAAACCGAAGCTTAAGTGACAAAAGTTTTGTCCATTGACCGTTATTTTCAAAATTTGAACTAACCATATTGATAAGATGAGATAAAGTCCTTATTTGTATAAACATGTACTACATGTGCGAGATCTTAAAAACATCACAGTTTCACAGTCCAGTTAGTCCCGTCAGTTATCAGCAATGCTGGTGTTTTCCAAGTTGGATGTCTTATTTTTGTGGGAAAAAAACATGCAATAGGTATATATCTATTGTAATGAATAATGTTATGATGCACAAGTCGTTAGGACTTGTTAATTGTAATTTTATCACCGTATACGTGTTCCGCTTTCACTCAGCTAGTCGGCACAGTCATGCGAACGTATGTCTCGGATGTACGAACTGCATACGTCGCCGTCGCGCGTCGTGTCGCAGAAACATGCCTCTCGAAAGAACGGTCCCCAGTGTCTTGACTTGCCCTTTATTCATTTTATCATGCGACGCACCAAAAACACCTTCACCCTACACTACAGCCGCTAGCCGCCACGGTAATCATTAAACCATTGCTTACATAATGCTAATATGTCAAACAGGCGTCATCGTCGACTAGGCCGCTCGTTCCGTCGAGGTCGATGACGACAATCTCGACAAAAAATGTCAATCGAAGTTCTTGCAACAAGCACGCATTAATACCACTGTAATAGGTGGCTGCCACTCCTTACTGGAGCCTACGCGCTGGTTATTGACAGGGCTTTAGACATTACAAAATGTATGACAAACCATAGGTAGAATATTATAAACTCGAAAGTAACTCTGTCTGTCTGTATGTTACCTTTTCACGCCTAAACCAATGAACGGATTTCGATATCCTGGGGAAGTGTAAGGGCTACTTTTTGACTCAAAAATAGACTTAAATAATCTTAAATTTTTTGGTCGATGTTGTGACGTTGCAAAAATCAATAATTAAAGTAACTAGTAGCGACACCTTTCGTGGGTCTGCTCAAGCTCGTAGGATGATGGTTTTTATGAAATTGTGTCATGCGAACTAGAAAGAAAGAAAGAATAACGTTTATTTGGACACAGTTCGTGAAACACAGAATACAAATAACAAAATAAAAAGTGAAAATAATGGTTTAACAACAATAGTGTGTGTCTCACGGCTGCGCCAAAAAGGATCATTTCAGCATTAATGCCAGACACATGCTGTCTGACGCTGGTTTTCTAATGAACTAAATATATGTTTATTAATTATTTGAATTAATTAAACATAAGGACATAATTTCCCACATTCTACTGATATACAATGTCTATTAAATTCGAAGTGACTACTAGATGAGAATACTATTTAGTCGGTGGAAAGGATTGGAGGTAGCTGTCAAAATGGGCGAGGAGTTTTTTCCCCTCATGGCGTGATTACGAGGAACACGCTTTGGCAGAGGGTCCAGTTCTGGGATGACCAGACTGAGTCAAAATAACCCGATGGGTTTTATATAAGTCTAATCAAACCTGATCCTTGTCTGGCTGATTATGATAGCTCTTGTTTAATATATCTAATGCGAGGATAGACGTGATGCCTTGGTGTAGCCCCATGGTCAGATGATTTGGAATTGATCCGGGTGCGGGCAATTTAGAGGTTAACCCTTGAGGTATGGTCATCTGTTATTGAAGAAGGCCTTACTGAACCGGATAACGATAAATGAGGGAATTTCGCCACTCCAGGTAACAATAGCGTCACAGTCTACACCCGTAGGCCACGTTGATCGTGTGTATACAGGAATTATCCTGTGTTCGATGTGTCTTGATTCCGTAAATTGATTGAAGAATAAATACACCGAGAGAATACTGAGTTTAAACTAAATTGTTATAATTTAACCTATGAGAGAGTTACGCCTTTTGTAAGAACTGGGTAGTAAGACCAGTTGTTATAAATTATTGTGTCTCGGGTAGCTTTACATAAGCGATATTTTCCCTATATGAGCGCAACCATAATAGGTCGATACTTATTCGATTGAGCTAGAAGTTATAAAGCAGTTCATCTCACGTACTCATTAAAACGACTCTGAGTTCTTGTCTTAGTCTCATTGCAGGTGTGTACCCCGACACCACTAGTAACGGAGACCTAGTTTTGTCGGAGTGACCACCTAAGTGTGTGGGAAGGGTTTGGTTAGTGGCTCGCCACAACTAATAATAATAATAAGAGACAACATCCACACAAGGTCTTCAAGTCCCGAACTAGGTAGAACCTGTACAACGGTAACCTGATGACTGATGACTGATATAAATAAGTACATACTTAAAATACATAAACTATTTTTTTATTTATTATCTGCCGGTCTGTTTACCTTTCACGTCTTAACGGCTGAATGGATTTGTACTATTTATCCCGGTAGCACGTTCCCGCGGGATCATTTCCAACATCCATGCGGGCTTTGACTTTGACTTTGTAGTTGAAAAAAGTTCTCCCATCATCGATATACGTCACGGTCAATTCTCCAACTGCAAATGTAAGTTTGTACCTAATGGCATTTTTTTTTATATGATACAACTACAAACTAACTATTTTCGAACTTTTTCCTTTACCTAGCTTCTTGCCAAATTTCAAGATTCTAGGTCAACGAGAAGTACCCTATAGGTTTTGATTTAATTGCGAGTAGCAAAATATGTCGCATAAAATGTCCGTATGTTTTTATTGCGTTGACTTACTTGATTGTTTTCGAGCTCCAAGGTATCCTATAGACATTTGATATTGATTTCAACTTGATACCTCCTCGCATTCCTGAGACTGGACTTGACAGACTGACAGACGGGCGGACGGACGGACAACGAAGTGATCCTTTAAATAAGGGTTCCAATTTTTCCTTTTGAAGTACGGAACCTAAAAAACGTGCTTGATAAATGTACGAATTAATCATTATTTACTAACACATAATATATGAATAATATATATTTATCGTTTTTATAGCTGCCATCTTAGATACATAAATAAATAATAACTTTATTTCCAAAAAAGTAATGTACAGTACAATTAGTATGCGCAGCATTTACAACGTGGAACTTACAAGTGCACAGAGATTTGATCAATGACCCCCATGCTAGGCGATATGGTTATTGGTTGGATACCCACGGCATGCAGTTGAACTTTGGGGATACATCAAGTTCAGCTGCAGGTAGCTGTATGCGGTAGGCTTAGCCAATCTAGCGAAACATGTCTCCGTTTGCAATGAGCCGAATGTTCAAGGCGAGTAAGAGTAAAAACAAAACACGCTAGACTAAACACCACTGTCGAGTATCGAGCTGTCCAACGTCGCGTCCTCGTGGGTGGGTTTATTCGATTGTTTGGCTAGAGTGTAATTGGAGCCTTCACAACAATGTTTCGTTCACTTGTCAGATTATAGCCGTCTCATTTGCACCAGGCATCGATCAGCTCAGACTAGCATGTAAACTGGCGGCCTTGTCCGTAAGCAGCTACCAAAATTGGAGATACGAGGGCGGGTCAATAAGTCCGTGACTTTTGGAATAAAACACAGATTTTTTGATAAATAAATCATTTTATTTTTCAACGTAGTCTCCCTTGAGCTCTATACACTTTGTCCAAAGCTTCTCCAATTTTTTTATCCCTTCCAAAAAATATGATTTGTCGAGGTCCTCAAAATAGGCCTTTGTTTGCGAGATGACTTCATCATTGGAGTCAAATCTTTTTCCACCAAGCCATTTCTTCAGGTTTGGGAACAAGAAGTAGTCACTCGGAGCCAAATCTGGAGAATAGGGCGGATGAGGGAGCAATTCATAGCCCAATTCATGGATTTTTGCCATGGCAACTGCACATGTGTGCACCCTTGCATTGTCTTGGTGGAAAAGAACTTTTTTCTTGGCCAAATGAGGTCGGTTTTTTTTCAAATCGTCATTGAAGCGGTCCAATAAGTTGGCATAATATTCCCCATTGATTGTTCTTCCCTTTTGAAGGTAGTCAATGTGGATTATCCCACGTGCATCCCAAAAAACAGTCGCCATAACTTTATTGGCTGACAAACCCACCTTGGCCTTCTTTGGCGCCGATTCACCCTTAGAAACCCACTGTTTTGACTGTTGTTTGGTCTCTGGTGTTTGTGATGGATCCATGTTTCGTCCACGGTTACAAAACGGCGCAAAAACTCCTCTATATTGCGATTAAACAACGCCAAACCTTCCTGTGAAGTTGTTACACGATTGCGTTTGTGGTCAACTGTGAGCAAACGCGGCACCCATCTTGCGGAAAGCTTTTTCATGCCCAAGTGATCATTCAAAATTGAAACCACTGAGCCATGCGAGATCCCTACGGCTTCCACAATCTCTTGCACTTTCAATCTTCGGTCGGCCAACACCATATCGTGAATTTTTTCGATTGTTTCGGGTGTAGAGACCTCAACTGGGCGTCCAGGACGTCCGGCATCTTCAGTGCTTGTACGGCCACAACGAAATTCAGTAAACCACTTTTTACCATTGAAATTGATGGTGCAGAGTCCCCTTAATATTTATCAAACTTAGCCTTGGTCTCGGTAATGGTTTTTTTTTCGCAAAAAATAATGCTTAATAAGCACACGAAATTCACTTTTTTCCATTTTTTCCTCAAATTACTGGGTAGTCTGATAAAGATAGCTGTCGAACACAAACTAACTGACGCAGCAAATTCAAATTTTGATAGGAGTCAACTGACAGATGCCTGTTGACAGGAGTAGTGTTGCTTTTTCAGTAAAGAGGTCAGAAATTCAAAAAGTCACGGACTTATTGACCCGCCCTCGTAGATTAACAACGCTTTAATTTAGGATCATCACACGGGGATTGACAATATTATGAACATTTTATAATGCGCTCTTTTCATGAGTACTATAAAACGATGATATATTTATTTCATCTCCTCCATAAACAAAGTAGGTACCTAGTTTAGAACAATACAGCCAGTGTAGTGAGTGAGGCATTACAATAATGATCACAAATTGTTTTAATGTCAGTGGCGACTGCCGAGGCCGTCAGCGCACAGTTCTTATGAGAGGCGGCACTGTTCCGTCAGTACCACACGCCCAGTACCAGTAGTAGTTGGTAGTATTAGCCAGAACTGTGATACTGTAAAATGACCTCGGAATTAGTTGGTCGTCCATTTAAATGTCTTAGAAAATATTACCAACATTATTGACGTGGAAACAAACTTTTTATTTGCATAAGACTTTCAATTAATTACTTGTTACATGAAGTCGAAACGATGTCCACTGACGTAGCAATTTGGGTACATATGATTTATAAATTTTGTAACCATTATCGTATACATTAGCAACAAGGTCAAATCAGCAGACAATAAAATAAAGACTGGAAAATTATCAATAATGAAACGAACAGGAACAAAAAGCATAATTCTGATTATACACTGGAGACGACACGTGGTCTCATTTGCGATAGCAAAGAAGTTGCTCAAGAATTTGTAAATTTCTTTACCAGTATCCCAATTAAAACTACTGACACTTTAAATTCCTCACCCACCCTCGCTTTTGATTTAGTAAGGGCGAACGTTTCGGTCTGCCCGATTGAATTTAACTTTAAGCATATTAACCCCATAACAGTAATAAAAGCTTTTAAGCAAATTAAGATCAAATTGACTGAAGATCTTTGGGGAATGTCCATTAATGAAATACAGTAAGGTAATACCACTTTTCAAATCCGGGGACAGTAAAGACACCAATAATTATAGACCCGTATCCGTGTTGCCAGTTTTCAGCAAGGTATTTGAAAAGGTAATGCTTAATCAAATGCTCATTCATTTTAACACTAATAAAATCTTACACAATCAACAGTATGGTTTCACCAAGGGACGTTGTACGACTGACGCCGGGGTCACCTTATTAAAACACATATTTACGGCGTGGGAAGAGGCCCAAGACGCCATAGGAATCTTTAGTGACCTCTCCAAGGCATTTGATTGCTTCGATCACGAAACCTTGCTCTTGAAACTTGAGCATTATGGAAATGGAATACTTGCGCTCAGTCTAGTAAAATCTTATTTAAATGATAGGCAGCAGCAAATTCAAATAAATGGTGTCAATTCACTTAGTTTAAAAGTAGAAAAAAATAAGTGTTCCACAAGGCTCGATATTGGGTCCTTTCCTCTTTTTAGTGTATATTAGTGATCTACTCCATTTATTAAAAAATCAACCACATATGGTGTTATTTGCTGACGATACTTCTTTAATTTTTAAGGTAGAGAGAAGCGCTACAAATTTTGACGAAGTTAATAACGCCCTACTGCAGGTCCATAATTGGTTCACTGCTAATAATTTAGTATTAAATGGAAAAAAAGTGTATACGATTTTCTTTATCTAACGTCAAAAGTAGTGATTGTGAGATAGTATTGAATCAAGAGAAACTAGAATTCGTCGATAAAACTTTTCCTGGGGATCACGCTCGACTCGAGGCTACGATGGGGTCCTCATTTAACATCTCTGGCGGGACGGCTAAGTTCAGCAGCATATGCTGTCAGAAAAATCCGTCAATTTACCGATGTAGATACCGCGAGGCTAGTCTATTTTAGTTACTTTCATAGTATCATGTCTTATGGTATTTTACTTTGGGGACGGGCTGCAGACGTCGATTCTGTTTTTATTCTGCAGAAAAGAGCCATCAGAGCCATATAATATAATCTCCGTAGGCGCGATTCTCTAAGGGAACTGTTTAAGGTTATTAAGATCTTGACGGTACCTTGTCAATATATCTATGAAAACATCATGTACGTAAGAAAAAATTTACATATTTTTACTAAAAGAGGTGATAGACATATTTATAGTACCAGAAATAGGGACCTATTAGTTCAACCAGGTTTCAGACTGGCTAAAGTAGACTCATCTTTCATGGGGTACTGTTTAAAATGTTACAATAAAATACCTCCTCACATACTTCAACTGAATGAGACGAAATTCAAAGTTTGTATAAAACGCACACTATGCAGCCAGGCATATTATAAGTTGGGGTATTATATCGCTGATAAAAATGCCTGGCTCAATGCTGGTCCTGCTCCACAACCACAACTAATTGATTAACATTTGAAAATACTGTTGGAGCTGCTGAAGATTGTAAGACTACCTTTGCTTTGTATAAACTCAATCTCCTTTGTATTATATAATTGCATAGGACAAGTGTGAGTACTATGTACTATCGAGCTACCATTTACCGGGTAATGTCTTTCATTGACTTGAATGTGCCCTGGCGGCTGATAGATGTCATGCTCACTCAAATGTCTCGCTGACGGTGGCGCGTGTGTTGGATCATTTAGCTCCCTTCAAAATGGTTGAGCTGAGTGGTGCTGATCCATGCATGTTCGTGAACGGGCGCTGTCAGTTGGAACTGGTCATCTCTTAGCCACCACGGCTTATTTTAATTATTTTATTATGGATTGTTTAAATTTATATTTGCTGTACACACGGCTACACATCAAGCTATACATTTCCAGTATAAGCTGATCTCACATTGTATAGGATTTCCGTACGATGCGAGACCAGCGTAAACTGGTTTTGTATAGCTTGATGTGTAGCCGTGTGTACACTGGACACTCAACGTGTACGTCTTATTTACATCGTTCTCACATAATAATGATACCTATATTCAACATTAATGATGTAACAAATATTTATGTAACAATATAATTTAAAAGTGTCCATGGAGTTTCTTGCCCGTTCTTTTCCATAGGTACCTACTACGCTTTGGAATGGGCAACCAGCTTCATATTTCTGACGGACCGAATACTTGACAATTCAAAAGTGCCTGTAAATGGTTTAATTGAAATAATGCTTTGAGTTTGAGTTTAACATCATCATCATCGCTCTGTCTGTCTGTCTTAGGTTCCACGCTCCCTGCCCCGAGCGTGGAACCGAAGACAGAAACACGCTTGTACGATACGACTACATACAGAAAGCAAAGTTGATAGAAATCTCTATTGCTAGACAGCACGTTTCGCCGAAAACTTTGTTGATATAAAACATTGTTTGTAGATATCTCGGTCCATATGAAGCACTGTTGACAGAGATCTCTGTTCATAGATAGCACTTCTTGCCGTGAACTTTGTTCATAGAAACCACTGTTTCCAGCAGTGCTATTCTGTAACCACCTCACCGTGAAAACTTAGGTGAAGTGAGTTGTCAGCAGTGTCAATCCCTAGTATGATAGCTCACTTCACCTAAGTTATCACGGTGAGATTGTTACAGAATCGACCGGCTAATACCTTGGTTCACAGAAAGCGCCTTTGGAGAAGAAACTTAATATAGAATATTGAATATGGATTAGCAAAAATTTTGCATATGAAAAATAACTAATAATGAAATTTAGTGTATAAAAATATTTTTAAAACTAAACGAGTACTTTTTTTTGTTTATATGGTTTTTAGTTTTTGTTTAATATCTCATTAACAATATTATAAAGATGAAGAGTTTGTTTTGTTTTTCAATTTCATCTATTGCTTTTGTTTTGCTTAATATTTTATTTAAAATGGCATTATTGTATAATAAACGTGTTTTATTATGGACATTAGCCAGAGCCAGAAAAGCGAAATTTTGTAATATAATATATATTAGGTAAGTCTCTTTCTTCTCCAAGGGCGCTTTCTGTGTACCAGTTTCCAGATACCTTGGTATCTGGAAACTGGTTTCTATGAACAAAGTTCACGACAAGAAGTGCTATCTATGAACAGAGATCTCTGTCAACAGTGCTTCCTATGGACCGAGATATCTACAAACAATGTTTTCTATCAACAAAGTTTTCGGCGAAACGTGCTGTCTAGCAATAGAGATTTCTATCAACTTTGCTTTCTGTATGTAGTCGTATCGTAGTAAGCGTGTTTCTGTCTTAGGTTCCACGCTCCGTTGAGTCGTAGCCGACCTCCAGTTTAAGGAAATGCGCTTTAATTAATACAAACACCGGATTGTGTCATTTAATAGTTATTATTTCTGCATATTACTGTGGTTGATAGGCTGTCGCGTCATTGTGTAATTAATACTGGAAACTACCTGGCACATGTATAGGTGGGTAACTGGGTACTGTGCATGCGCCGTTTACCCAGGATGTGGTCACATTGAGGAAGGAAACATGGCGTTGTCCTTATGTCGTTGTAAGTAGGTACATGTGGTAAAAACCAGTGTTGGTTCTCGCTAAATATATCAAGCTTAATTACCAATTACCTGGAACGTCGGCTCCTAGCTTCGAAAGCCATGGTCACAAGTTATCTAAAATATTTGTTTTACTACATCGAACAGCACTCAATGCTGGATGTTCTGAATTAAACCAAAACGCTGATATAATTCGTTAATAGATGCCATGGCCGCTGCCTGCTCCACGCTGCTCTGCGCTGGCTGCTATTCGGAGTGCGTTGTTATGAATGCTGCTTTTAGGTCAATTATCGAACTACTAAAATGTGCACGCACCGAGCCACTCGTTCGCCAGACTGACGCCTGTTGCATGTCTTTCTTTTTTTATATTGCTTGTCAGAATGCTTCACCATCAGTATTACAGTAGTCCATCTTCTTTCATTTATTTTAATTTAATATTCGGTATTTCGGTCTTAATTACTAATTGGCCAAAAGTCATAAACATAATTAGGTACTTACGTCGCACCGCGCACTCGTTGTTGTTCCAATCTGTGTCCTATGTAGGTACTTTGCGTACCTATGAGGGCTAGCTATTTTTTATATGACACCGGATACCTATATGTATAAATGTAACTGTTATTATTAAGGGTGAATCAGTAACTCTGCTAAATGGAAAAGTAGATAAGTACTGTGCTAGTTTACGCAACCACTTGTGGGACTCATTACTCATGAGTCATTCATATGCGATATCTAATCGATACTTGAATTGATTGATACCACACTGTGACTGATCGACATGTTTGATTTTTTTGCTTATTTAGAGAATAATATCTGGCGTATAAAATGAGACATTTATAAATGTATGCAGCATCCACTGCGCCAGAAAAGTACCAGTCTGCAGATAACTTTTAGTTCATATATTGTTCTTCAGTTTCTTATACATTTTTATTTATTTAGGAGTCTTTGGGAGGTTTTATATTTTTACTAATTACTTCATCTCAGTATAAACATGTGTGGTATACTTGGGACGCGACCTAGCGCCTTAGGCTCTCTCTATTACTACTTTTTTTTTTAAATTGTACGGTGTTTCTGAACCGAATAAACATTTTACTGACAATAGTTGAATATCGTGCGCAGGGGTACGCGACGCTGTACGACCCGTTCGAGACGTTCTTCTCACGCTACGTGTACCGGCGCGTGCGGCACTGCTTCAACCGGCCCATCTGCTCCGCGCCCGGCGCCGAGCTCACGCTTAAGGAGCGCGCCACCGACGACCGCAACTGGAGCTTTAGGTAACACCCACTCCATGGCGCCATCTATTGCCACATCTCTGCTTCAACCGGCCCATCTGCTCCGCGCCCGGCGCCGAGCTCACGCTTAAGGAGCGCGCCACCGACGACCGCAACTGGAGCTTTAGGTAACACCCACTCCATGGCGCCATCTATTGCCACATCTCTGCTTCAACCGGCCCATCTGCTCCGCGCCCGGCGCCGAGCTCACGCTTAAGGAGCGCGCCACCGACGACCGCAACTGGAGCTTTAGGTAACACCCACTCCATGGCGCCATCTATTGCCACATCTCTGCTTCAACCGGCCCATCTGCTCCGCGCCCGGCGCCGAGCTCACGCTTAAGGAGCGCGCCACCGACGACCGCAACTGGAGCTTTAGGTAACACCCACTCCATGGCGCCATCTATTGCCACATCTCTGCTTCAACCGGCCCATCTGCTCCGCGCCCGGCGCCGAGCTCACGCTTAAGGAGCGCGCCACCGACGACCGCAACTGGAGCTTTAGGTAACACCCACTCCATGGCGCCATCTATTGCCACATCTCTGCTTCAACCGGCCCATCTGCTCCGCGCCCGGCGCCGAGCTCACGCTTAAGGAGCGCGCCACCGACGACCGCAACTGGAGCTTTAGGTAACACCCACTCCATGGCGCCATCTATTGCCACATCTCTGCTTCAACCGGCCCATCTGCTCCGCGCCCGGCGCCGAGCTCACGCTTAAGGAGCGCGCCACCGACGACCGCAACTGGAGCTTTAGGTAACACCCACTCCATGGCGCCATCTATTGCCACATCTCTGCTTCAACCGGCCCATCTGCTCCGCGCCCGGCGCCGAGCTCACGCTTAAGGAGCGCGCCACCGACGACCGCAACTGGAGCTTTAGGTAACACCCACTCCATGGCGCCATCTATTGCCACATCTCTGCTTCAACCGGCCCATCTGCTCCGCGCCCGGCGCCGAGCTCACGCTTAAGGAGCGCGCCACCGACGACCGCAACTGGAGCTTTAGGTAACACCCACTCCATGGCGCCATCTATTGCCACATCTCTGCTTCAACCGGCCCATCTGCTCCGCGCCCGGCGCCGAGCTCACGCTTAAGGAGCGCGCCACCGACGACCGCAACTGGAGCTTTAGGTAACACCCACTCCATGGCGCCATCTATTGCCACATCTCTGCTTCAACCGGCCCATCTGCAATTTGATCGTGAATGTTAAAGTTTAAAAGTCATTGCAATGTAACTCTTATTTCATTGTATTATAGTATAAATCAGAAGATTGCCGTGAGTTTGATAAAACTCTCGGCAGTCATTATAATTTATACCTCATCTTACCGAGATAAGAGTTAATTGCAGTGACTTCCCACGTTCCATCGCGCACAGCCACGCCATCTCCCGCCACATCGACACAGCGCGTAACATGCAATGCTCAACTGTACCTTTAATAATTAAATTCATACGAGTACCGGATGGTTCTGGTTTGCAAGTTAGATGCTGCGACAGTTTAGACATGTCTAACTCGGTTCTATGTCGCCAACCTGAGCAATATTGATGTGACCAACAGCGCCTACAGTAACTGTGGCCTTATTTTGTATGAATGATTCACAATCACAATGCTATTTATCTAATCAAGAATATAAAGTTTCTAAGAGAGGGCTGAGTTTTATTTTGAAAATTGTTTTTAGAGTAGGAAGGTACCTCCGCAAGAATATGCCTAACAACTGGTATAAAGAGGTATTCATTAATTGTGCTTGTAGTTACTGAATCACTCAACTTCACAACATCTGTGCGTGAGCATAGAGTAGCAAGAATGTGGTTACTGAATCACTCAACTTCACAACATCTGTGCGTGAGCATAGAGTAGCAAGAATGTGGTTACTGAATCACTCAACTTCACAACATCTGTGCGTGAGCATAGAGTAGCAAGAATGTGTTTATTTGCATATACAGGGTGGAAACTTTCAGCGGGGCAGTAAGGGGAAGTACCTTATCCGTTGCAGCTACACGAAAATGGTCTTAGGAGACTATACATAATTTTTTTATGGAATTTTGATACCCATTCACAGATTACAAAAAAATATTACAGTTAGCAAGAAAATAGCCATTTTACACAAAATCATGTTTGATGCCAATCGATCTTGTTTCTAATACTGATCAAAAACTTCTATGGGACCAACCATCGTTGGAGTACTCAAAAAGTCACAAATTGTAAAAAACTTTTCCCGTACATTTTGTATGAAAATTTTACGCAAAAGCTTTTTTAGTGACGGTTGAGATCTTTTTGTTGACTGAATAAAAAGATAAGTTTAAAAACAATTCAAATTTCGAACTCGTTATTATTAAATAAAAAAACAATCTTGACAGTTTGTTGCGTCAGAAAAGCTCTGAGTGTGTGTGTGAATTTTACATAAAGTGCATAATTGGACAGCTATTGATAAGAGAAAAATTACCTCCAATTTAGAACGTTTAGACTTGCTAGAAGCATATTACGTAAATAATAAAAATACATCGGCTGCGTTAGAATGGTTTAGGATCAAATATCCAAATCGTCATGTGCCAACCAGAAAGGTTAACAAATCTTTTAAGAAATCTTGCACAAGGTGGCTCTTTCAAGAAAATCTCTCTCTTTATGTTAATTAATAAAAAAAGAAAATTAATACGCCTTCTTTTTGTTATGTGTAAAATTCTACGTGATCATTTATCTTTTATTTTATTTTTTGTATTTCGGTTACACAAATTCTTTACAAAATGTAAGGGAAAAGTTTTTTGCAATTTGTGACTTTTGAGTAGGTACTCCAACGATGGTTGGTCCCATAGAAGTTTTTGATCAGTATTAGAAACAGGATCGATTGGCATCAAAATATGTTTTTGTGTAAAATGGCTATTATCTTGCTAACTGTATTTTTTTTTTGAAAATCTGTGAATGGGGATCAAAATTCAATAAAAAATTATGGATAGTCTCCTAAGACCATTTTCGCGTAGCTGCAACGGATAAGGTACTTCCCCTTACTGCCCCGCTGAAAGTTTCCACCCTGTATAGTAGACGTAGGTATACAGGTCAGTTGTTACAGTACCATTTGGCATGCAAACAGTAATTGTGCTTATAATAACATATACAATATCTAATTTTACAGGTTTCGGTAAGTTCAATTTCTACATTCTATGAAATCTATAGATAATTATTAAAAATAAAACAACATGTCTTAAAATATACATTTACAATGACGAGACTAAAGTTTATCTGCTCTAAAAACTGAAACAGAATAATAGCACTTGTTATTCGAGGGGACGTAAGTATACAAGTTTGTGAACGAAGCTAAACAAATGAAACCTGTATGCAATTGTTACAATGTAATTCGGCGCCCTGCTTCTTGATTAGACTGGGACGGACTTGCTGTGCTCTTCTACTTCAAGAAGGAACAATGTAGCCTTGTAACGAATTAGGATAATACTTTATTTCGTTTTAGCGCGCTTGACTCTGTGGAACGCAGAGCTAAGAGGCTCATTGGCGACGTAAAACTGGTGGATGCCAAGCTTCACAGCTTGGCTCATCGCCGCAAGGTCGCCTGCTTGTCGGTCTTTTACAGATTTTACTTCGGAGAGGGTGCCCAAAAACTTTACGACCTCATTCCACCGGCCCCCTTCTTCCATCGGTCATCGGCCATCTAGTTATCATACTTACCTAGTTGCTATTCCACCAATTCGCACTAAGCGTTTCCAAATGCCTTTTGTTTAGCGCACAGCAAAAGAGTGGAACTCTCTACCTGCGACTGTGTTTCCGAACGCTTACAACCCTAATCTCTTCAAAGTGAGAGTGAACAGGCTTCTTCTGGGTAAGCTCACTCCATCGTCGACTCTGTCTCTGTCACCACTGACCTAGACTAGAGTCAAGAGCAAACCTATTTTAAATAAAAAAAAATGTTTATTACCAGCTCATATTCTCATTCCACTCACGTTGATAATAATTACAGTTACGAGCTTGAATAACATTAATACTCTGGCAAAAGAGTTGAGAATATAAAAATATGTAATTACCTATAGGCCTAAGGACTTGTAAGTTGTTTGTAACGACCGCGCTCGTTGTTCTGAAGGTCGCAAGCACGACGTACAGTCGAACTGGCTCGTTGTTCTGAAGGTCGCAAGCACGACGTACAGTCGAACTGGCTCGTTGTTCTGAAGGTCGCAAGCACGACGTACAGTCGAACTGGCTCGTTGTTCTGAAGGTCGCAAGCACGACGTACAGTCGAACTGGCTCGTTGTTCTGAAGGTCGCAAGCACGACGTACAGTCGAACTGGCTCGTTGTTCTGAAGGTCGCAAGCACGACGTACAGTCGAACTGGCTCGTTGTTCTGAAGGTCGCAAGCACGACGTACAGTCGAACTGGCTCGTTGTTCTGAAGGTCGCAAGCACGACGTACAGTCGAACTGGCTCGTTGTTCTGAAGGTCGCAAGCACGACGTACAGTCGAACTGGCTCGTTGTTCTGGAGGTCGCAAGCACGACGTACAGTCGAATTGGCTCGTTGTTCTGGAGGTCGCAAGCGCAATTGCTGAGCAAAAAAAGGGTCTAGAAGTTCCTTCCAAGCGTACAATCATCTCAGTAGTGTGGTGTGCTACTTGTGCTGCAGGTTCACGGGCGTGGAGCAGCGCTGCATCAACCTGGGCTCGTACAACTACCTGGGGTTCGCGGAGGGCGCGGGCGGCAGCACGCACGCCGACGTGCAGGCCGCGTGCCGGCGCTACGGCCTGGCCATGTGCTCCGCGCGCGCCGAGCTCGGCAGCACGCCGCTGCACCGGGAGCTCGAGGAGACCACCGCCAAGTTCCTCGGGGTCGAGGTACGCGCTCGCCTCGGAAGCAGAACAGACCGGAAGGCGCCGACGATCCGGTTCGGTCTGTATTCCGAGGCGGTCACATACTCGTAGCGTCTAACCCCAGCGGACAGACCGACTTCCGAGACTGTACTGGGCGCTGTATCGCAGGCGGCGCTGGTGGTGGGCATGGGGTTCGGCACCAACACGCTGGGCCTGCCCGGCCTGCTGGGCGCGGGCTGCCTGGCGCTGAGCGACGAGAACAACCACGCGTCGCTGATCCTGGGCCTGCGCCTGGCGCGCGCCACCGTGCGCGTGTTCCGCCACAACGACGTGCGCCACCTGGAGCAGCTGGCGCGCGCTGCCGTGGCCGAGGGTCACTGGAGGAAGATCGTCATCGTGAGTGTCGGCTCGCGCGCGAGCTCGACCCGCTGGGGTTGAGCTCGCGGGCTTCCAAAAAACTCGAAAAACTCAAATAAAAGGCATTTTTGAAAATAAAATATATAAATATAAACTTTTATACAAAAAAAAACAACCAACTTCCAAAAAAAAAACACTACAGAGTGAAAAATAACTATAATTTCGGAAGTAGGTGTCTGATTTTGCATTTTAGTCGCCAACTTTTTATTATTCATCGTTTGAAGGACACTGAACAAGACACAAAAGAAGTTTTATTGTGATTACCTCTGAGGATGTTTAGTGACCCCGGACCCGCAATGTGTTAAAATACAATAATATTGATTTATTAATTACTCCTATTTTCACTTTTTACTAATTGTAGTAACTACCTACCTACCCCACTCTAATTCATATATCAGTACTTGCTAAGTAAACTATAGTGACAGGAAGTTTTATAACATCATCGACACACAAACTGGATAAAATACGTATTATTAAAAGCTGACTCAAAAAACTACCCAAGCAAAGTAAATATGTAATTGGACCACCGCGCGAGCTTCTTGTGGCAAATGATAAAAGAATCACGGACCCTAGTCAGGAACGAAGTTCAAATCAAATCAAATTATTCATTTTTGCAGAAAACACGAGTATAGGTACATGTCTCAAGTGATTCGACCATATGGCATGCACAATTTATCAATCATGATTTATCAAATCAAGATTGACATTGAAATAATTATATAGAATTAGATAAAAGTATTTAAAAATATTAAATTAATGGAGTGTCCTTCTTATAGTCATATTATTACAGATTACTTATTCATTTAATAATATTAGTAATTAAATTATTTCAATGTCATTCCTAGAATACATAGGTACAATACATTAACTGATTAATTCTTTAGAAATACATGCATACAATTGTTCTATTACTTGATGTCACTGTGAGGTCTTGAGTTTGGAAAAATTATTGTTTAAGTAGTCATTCAAGTTACTTATAGTAACATTTATTAACTAAAAAGCTGTTTAGATTTTTCTTAAATAAGGAAGTATTCATTGACCTTATTTCTTTAGGTCATTTATTGAAAATTACAGTAGCCATGCGAAACATATTTTTGTGTATTAAAGTGGTATAAGTTCGGCGCACGTAGAGGCGAAGTGCGTCACGTTGTTGCCTATTATTGACTTCTCAGGCCAATTTAAATAAGTTTTGATTGACCTTAACAAACATTGAGACCTCATAAATATATAGGCTTGGGAGAGTACTCCTGAAAAAACTGTTTACAGCTTTTTATCATTTGAAGCCCAAACATAGCTCTTAGCATCGCTTTTGTGCTTTAACAATTAGGTTAATGTCAGTCGAAATTCCCCAAAAAATTACTCCATACCTCAGGACCGGAGAGAGACCGTCACCTCATGTGACGATTCCTACCAGTCATCTCCTGCCGCAAGCCGCGTTATAGAACTTCGTTACTAAAAAATTGCCCGAATGCGTAAACTCCTTTTTTGGAAGTCGGTTAAAAAAATATTAACTTATCATGTTTCCGTTCCAAACGATAGTTAGGTACGTTTGAAACTGTTCGTCGTCGCGACCGTTATATCGTCGCCGACCGTTACACGCACGGAATTAAAGCCAGCGGTCACGGTCGCGCCGCAGGTGGTGGAGGGCGTGTACAGCATGGAGGGCAGCGTGGCCCCGCTGCGCGCGCTCGTGGGCCTCAAGCGGCGCCTGGGCCTGCAGCTGTACCTGGACGAGGCGCACAGCGTGGGCGCGCTGGGCGCGCGCGGGCGCGGCGTGGCCGAGCGCGCGCGCGTGCTGCCGGCCGACGTGGACGTGCTCATGGGCACCTTCACCAAGAGCTTCGGCGCCGCCGGCGGGTACATCGCCGGTCAGTGCGAGCGCCTGTTGGCCGTCTCTGATGCTATATTTTATATTTGTTTAAATGAAGATACATATGTGGTGACCCATAAAATAGTGAAAATATTTTCTTTTATACCTCAGTTGCAAGTCCAAGATGAGACGTCTTGGACTTGTAATATTGCTTTTATATTTCAAGTGACCGGAGAAAGACTCGATTCTGTTACGACTGCAGGCTCGTCGAAGCTGATCAACTGGATCCGCCTGCACGGGCACGCGCACGCGTACGCGCACAGCATGGCCCCGCCCGTGGCGCAGCAGATCCTGTCGGCCATGCGCCTGCTGGACACGCCGGCCGGGCTCCAGCGCGTGCGCCAGCTCAAGGAGAACACGCACTACTTCAGGGAACAGTGAGTACCAGCCCGGCTAGTCGCTGAACTACCGGCGGACCAACATTGTAGTGTCCTCAAATATATCATTTCTTAACGTAGAATTAATTGTTCTAAAGAGCTTTTATTTCATATCGTTGTAGTAGCGACACAATACTTGTGTCGCCACTTTATAAGAGAACAATAGTCTGACAGATTCTCTCACAGTTAATTCTCTACCGCTCTCACCAGATTCTGAGACAACAATGCCTTTTGCAAGTGATCGAGTTAAGTTATCAACAACAATAGGACGCTTTGACTGTGCCTTAACAGCTTTATTACGCGTTTTTAAGAAAATGCAAACTTGCGAAATAATATCGGGACTAAAATTTTCCTTTATCTACACCCATGCTATAAATCCTCTATAAAAGTTTCTGAAACAGTTAGCTTATTGCCAACATTAATGGCCGTTCCCAATATTCTAACTACAGTTATAGATAGACAGCTATCTCCGATAGCTGGTAAGATTCTATCTATCTTTCGTTGTCGTCCCAATAACGAAAGTAGCTTGCATCTATCTACAGTTGGGAGTAGGTAGGCCCGGCTATCAATTTGTGTTTGTTTTAATAATTATCTTATCAATCATCCATAAATATCAGAACTAAGTAATAAAGAAATAATAAAGTTGGGTTGTTGAGTCAATGGAAGAAGTAATTTATATTCTAATATCACAATTTAAATATTTGTAATAGGTATGCATATTTTTCTCAGAAAAAAAAATTCTTTGGGTTTTAATATCACAAGTGTTTATTATGATAAAATTAGACAAATTTGCTTAATATTAACCTACTCACTAAAATAATTATTAATTAAATCTTGTCGCACCTGAATATCATTATGAGAGATAGGGATATTTTGCACCTCAAATGATATATTGTGGTTAGGTATATCTACCTCAGGCTCAACATCCTGTAAATTCCTTTGTCTGCAGATGTTATGTAGTACAGCGGTGGCAATTATTACTGATTGGGTAGTTTCTAGGGAAAGCCGTATTTTCAAAGAGAGGACAGGAAATCTTCTTGTCCAAACCCCAAAACACCTTTCTATTAATTAATTCGTCGTGCCGTGGATTTCGAGACACCTATATAGTCGGCTACAGATACCAACATTGTGCCCAAGGCATAAAACCTTAGGGTTAGGAGCACAGAAATCATGGGAGTTTCACCCCTGCACCAACGTGCAGGGGTGAAACTCCATGATTTCTGCAAAATGAAAGGAATGACTATTACACAGGGGCACAGTATGAATAAAAAGTAGATAGTATTTAAAAATAGATATTCTTTCTATAAGCAACCAGCGAAAACATTATTTTATGTGCACTAACCTTCTTGAGGTTACTCTTAAAAATGGATATATTTCAGACAGCAAATCATTTACGGCGCTTTTGTTTAATCTAAATCTGTATATAAAATCATCACCTAGATAACTGTCCATGTAATTAACTCTATCTTTATATAATCAAATTCGGCCGCTAATTTGCATATCGTCGTCATTATCCCAGTTTGACAATTGGTCCAGTAATTCAAGATCACTTTCACTTGATTCCGACATATTTTAGATAGATAGATGAACACTTTATTGTACAGAAACGAAAAATACGTAATAAATACAATACCTAGCTAGTAGTCTTATCCCTCAAAATCGGAGGATAGCACGATCGATTACTAGAGATGGCAAAACTTACTGACCGACAGCTGTCAAAACATTATTGAGACGCTCAAATAGACAAATTCATAGAGAAATCTACCACTAGTAAGCAGTTAGTCCTCCGGACGATAGATAGCGGTCAGAGCTAGGTTAGCCTATCGCTAGTAAGGTTATTGTGACGCGAAAACAAAAGATAGATAGCATTTTCTATCTCTAGTAGGGTCAAACCGAAGATAGATAGGATATTGGGAACGGCCGTAAAACAACCAGTGTCATAGTAACCATAATGTCATCCAAACGAGTGTTATAATCTGGGGGCACGGCAGTGCCCCCGCCAAGACGAGCCAAGCGAAGCGCAAGGGCACTACCTACCTTTTCTCCACGTGTTTCGTCGTTTTTTTGAACCCTCATAGAGTTGGTTTCCGATGTACCAGATAGTTCATATTCTCAGGATATAATGTCAATAATAGACTAATTAAACATACAAAGTCTCAATTGAATAGCTTTAATACTTTAGATTTTATTGATATCTAAAATACACCGATTTCGTCACTGACACTCTCACTGATACAATGACACACTGATGATCATCAAAATGTTTGGCTACTTCCTGAAGTGCTAGAAAGCCGAAATTTGGTATGTAAACAAAGTTCAGTATACAAGAAAACACTACCGTGCCCCCAGATAAGCTTATAACTTTCGCCCCCCAACCCCTAAAACGGGGGAGGGGGGGAGTTTGAATGAGACTCGCCAATTTCATGAATTAGGATATGAAAGTTTACACGGGACTGTAGACAGTAACTAAAAAACCTATTTATAAGTACTTACAAGAACCTCCGCCTTAGTCAAGTCTCATGGTAGGTCTCAGTTATTTACGCCCTTTGACGACGAGGTGAGCAAATCGACTGTAACAGTCAGCTATAGTTGAATATAATCGCTTAAGAGCGAAATATCGCCCTGATTTATCGCTTATGGTAATCAGTAAACCATCAAAGAAAAAAAGGCAAAGACAGACAATGGGCTATGAAAACCGGCACTGCTGATGTGCAAGAAATACACCCCTAAAAAAGAAGAAAAAAATAAACACTAAAAAGACTGCCTAGCAACTTACAAAAATAACTGAAATCGCACCAAAAACATTACATGTAAAATGTTGCCAAGACGACCACATAAGGTTTGCCCTGTGAAAAAGATATCCGATCTCATGTAGAGCCAAGCTTCTGAATCTGCACGGCCTAACTCTACCGACCCTAACTTCACAAATTCTACATATCAGTAAAAATGTAGGGCTTGGCTGTTTCGTTACTTACTTCAGAAACTAAATATTCGCATCACCTCCTCGACGGTAGCGAAACGGCGAACCCATAAATTTTTACTGATATGTAGAATTTGTGAAGTTAGGGTCGGTAGAGTTAGGCCGAGTAGATTCAGAAGCTTGGCTCTACATGAGATCTGAAGGCCAATTTCCGTAATTAAAAACGTTCAAATTCAAGTCGCAATCTCATCTCAGCGACAGTCTAATGTCAAAAATTTAGGTAAACGCTATACAATTTTTGACAGATTGACACTGACTGAGATTAGAATGCGAACGTTCTTAAAAATACGGGAATTGCCCCTCTGATATCTTTTTCACAGGGCAAACCTTATGTGGTCGTCTTGGCAACATTTTACATGAAATGTTTTTGGTGGGATGTTGTACTTTTCTTTAAACAACGCGAATTAAAAAAAAAAGAACATTGTAATGCACGCTCCTTTCACTACAACAGTTAGTAATATATAATAAACTTATAGATTATTCGAATTCACGTCGTATCCCGCCATTTTTGTTCGTTATTATTAGGTATTGCGAAAAATTATTAGTTTGTTGTTTACAAAAAATTATGATACAAGCTTTGATAACACATCACCAGATATTTCCTAGTTTGTTTGTATTAGATACTCAGCAATTAAACTTACCATGAATCTACATAGGGTTCTTACAACAGTGTACAACACTATGGTTTCAGAATCTTTTATAGAGGATTCATATCATGGGTGTAGATAAAGTCTTGTATGCAACTGTACATAATTAGGTATTAAAACACTCATGTGATACTATTATCAGACTCGGCTTCGCCTCGTGTGATAAACCCACATTAGTGTTTTAAACCCACATTCGTGTTTTAATACCCCTTCTTATACAACAGTTGCATAAATAACTATTAGGTAGGTATATTTAAACTTTATATTATAACGCGGTAAATACCGCGATTATATCGCCTATCTCTAAACCGCTATCGTCATTAAATCCCAGTAATAAATAGATACAAATAATATATTGTAAATGTATCCGAGCATTGCTAAGCTCAGCCCCGCGGCTCGCGTGCCCACAGACTGCGCGCGATGGGCGCGGTGACGCTCGGCCACCGCGACTCGCCCGTCGTGCCGCTGCTAGTGTACACCTTCAGCAAGATGGCGGCCACCGTGGAGCGGCTCACGGCCGCGCGCGTCGCCGCCGTGGGCGTGGGCTTCCCGGCCACGCCGCTCAACAAGGCTCGCATACGGTACGTGGGCGTGGGCTTCCCGGCCACGCCGCTCAACAAGGCTCGC
Source organism: Brachylomia viminalis (assembly GCA_937001585.2). Taxonomy (NCBI): domain Eukaryota; kingdom Metazoa; phylum Arthropoda; class Insecta; order Lepidoptera; family Noctuidae; genus Brachylomia; species Brachylomia viminalis. The sequence goes on along the minus strand of OW443302.2, from coordinate 561,367 downwards.
ATACGGTACGTGGGCGTGGGCTTCCCGGCCACTCCGCTCAACAAGGCTCGCATACGGTACGTGGGCGTGGGCTTCCCGCCACGCCGCTCAACAAGGCTCGCATACGGTACGTGGGCGTGGGCTTCCCGGCCACTCCGCTCAACAAGACGCGCATATTGAGAAGATTTAACTCGGGAGATGGTGAGCCGGAACTTTGGAGATGGTAAGCCGGACCTTCGGACCCGAATATAGGGTTTAAACTGAGTTTAATGGACTCATGACCATGAAGTATGGAGGCGAAAGGAAAAACGTCAGGTCCAGACAAGTGTTTATTACCAACTCACACTGCATACAAGGTTACTTACTGCTAAGTATATTTATCTACTTCAACTATACACGTAGCCGATTAGAAAAGACTGACTCCAGTGTCCAATAAAACTAAGTTTTGCCATTACAACAAATAAAGTGCAAGGTCAAACCGGGTAGCAGGGGTGCATTTGGAAAAGTCATGCTTTTCCCATGGCCAGCTGTGTGTTGCACGTTCGCGTGTATACAATGCCCAGAATTTATAAGTAATAGCGCCAAATAGAAGGGCATACAACATTGTGTATAGGAACTGCTACCCAGAATAATGTTCCGTTCTCAGCCTATAATTGCAACGGCCAAACTACAACCAGAAATGATTGTCAAATTCGAAATTAACGCGAGCGAAGCCGCAGGCAGAAGCTAGTACTTACAACTATAAATTTAATAAAATAAAAAATAAAGTACATATTGAATGGGCACTGAGGTGGGTAAGCGTGTGCTGATCCAGGCCCACTTACTGTGCGAGCACTAGCAAGCAGGTAGGCAGATAGGTATCATAAGGCAGTTAGGATAGGCTTTAAACGAATACTATATTATAGTCAATTGAGCAAGCGTACAAAACAGGTGAACAAAGCAGTGTGTGTCAATACCATCAGGGAACAGTATTTATATTAGCCGGTAAACAAACTATGTCACTGTTAGGAACAGCCTCCATGCGAGCGTCGTCATCCTAGACAAAAGGATCGCCGGCGACGCGACGGCGCTCGTCCGTGTGTGCGCTTCGCTACGCACGCCTAGTTAAAATCCTTATCATCGAGGCGGGGCTTAAAGGAGCCGTGATATTCGTACTGTGTTCTAGTGTGCGAATTTACTTGCCTACTCGCCACAGGCACCATTAAAAATGGTTTTGTAGCTGACAGGTCATTTTAATTTTTTTTTTTTACTTTATTTGAAGTGGCTGCTACAATATAATTTTTAATGGTACCCATTAAATATGTGTTTAAGTTTTGGGTAAATATTAAAAAAAAACATAAAATTCAAATATCTCGAAAACTATTGAATTTCGGCCATACATATGTGGGTTAATTTTGTTGCATTTTGGCCCCCCTGTCAGCTCCTGACGGATATACGTCGAATTACAAGTAACCCTGTATACTTTATTATTTATTAAAAAAACCGAAAAGTTACAACGTTACAAGTTAATATAAAAACACGCATGTAATCCGCACAACTCACAACTTAGTTTTCAATTTATGTGAATTAACTTCAATACGTGTATACGCTAAGTTTAGTTTACGATGTAACTTTAATATTTTACGACCATTTTTATGACACTGTTCATTCCAAAATAAACTTAATAATAGAAGGATAACATAACGTTAATACTGTTTTACATGTGGATGCAGGTTCTGCTTGTCGGCGTCGCATTCGCGCGCGCAGCTGGACGAATGCCTGGCGGCCGTGCGCGGCGTGGTAGACGAGCTGGGCCTGGCCTACTCGCGCCAGCAATCGCCCGACCACTAGCGCGGCGTGATGGACCAGCTGGGCCTGGCCTACTCGCGCCAGCAATCGCCCGACCACTAGCGCGGCGTGATGGACCAGCTGGGCCTGGCCTACTCGCGCCAGCAATCGCCCGACCACTAGCGCGGCGTGATGGACCAGCTGGGCCTGGCCTACTCGCGCCAGCAATCGCCCGACCACTAGCGCGGCGTGATGGACCAGCTGGGCCTGGCCTACTCGCGCCAGCACTCGCCCGACCACTAGCGCGGCGTGGTGGACCAGCTGGGCCTGGCCTACTCGGGCCAGCAATCGCCCGACCACTAGCGCGGCGTGGTGGACCAGCTGGGCCTGGCCTACTCGCGCCAACAATCGCCCGACCACTAGCGCGGCGTGATGGACCAGCTGGGCCTGGCCTACTCGCGCCGGCACTCGCCCGACCACTAGCGCGGCGTGGTGGACCAGCTGGGCCTGGCCTACTCGCGCCAGCACTCGCCCGACCACTAGCGCGGCGTGGTGGACCAGCTGGGCCTGGCCTACTCGCGCCAGCACTCGCCCGACCACTAGCGCCAGCACACAGCACCTACCACCTAACACATCGTATACTACTTATTATACTCAATAAATTATTTTCTCACGCTTCCAAATCTTTTATTTGCATACATTATCATTTGAATAGTGCGGTGCGCCTCTTAGAATTCAGAGTTTACGTTGCAACATACGTACGTACTGGTAACGTACAGTAACTGGATGACTGTAACAACAAGTTACAGTCATCCAGTTACTGTCGATTCCTATGTTGCGAGAACATGTCAGGCGGTAGTTTCTTGATTTTTCCCGTTCAGACATGAATAATGCCGGGAGCTATAAAAGCGATGCAACACCAGAGGCGTTGTTTACTGGACCGTGCAACAAGTGCATAAAAACAAGTTATCCTATTCATTTTTATATTTAAACCTTTTGACCGCCACGTCAAAAAAGAAAAAGCGTGCCCTCGGCGCCAAACTATGAATTGATCTACAAAATAGTAGTGAGTTCGAAATTATATCGATAAAGCACTAACTATTTTTTTTTAACCTACAGTATGTTTTTAATAAAAAGTCTATACCGAAAAAATATAATACAGGAGTTTTATTTCATCCCGCTTTGTCCTTTAGGACAGAAATCATAATGATATGTGTCACAGTTTCGGCGTTGAATCCACAATTCAAAACAAAAATCGATAAAACCAAGTCAATACCATCACAGCACTATGTCCAATCTTGACGTACTTTCTTGTCATCTTATGACGACATTGGCGTAGCTGGCACGGCTTTTTTAATTTGCTCGCCTCTGCACTAGAGGTGCGCAACCGATATTTATTAATAATATCGAAATATTTAGTTCTAATAGTTTCGTATTTTTCGTTAGTTTCGTTTCACTGATATTCTGTTTCATATTGTGGAAAAACTTATTTGATAATGCAATAAATAAAATGAGACATGAACCATCGTTTTTTTTGTAATCGTATTATTTATCACAAAATAATTTATAACAGGTAGGTAAATATCTATTAAACGGGTTTGAATTTTTGGCCGAACTAACTTCCGTCATTTTGACTTTTTTTCAAAGTAATAAAGCACATATGATCTTTAGTAGAGCTAGAAGGTTAAGGTGGAACCGTCAGGGTAGCCCGCGAAATTAAATCTTTCTTAGGTTTTTTGCAATTTGCAGGCCAGTGCTAGGTTTTTTTTTGTCAGTAACTAAATTCATAGATCTTTTTTTTGGAACATTTTATGGCAACATAATTATATAGAACTACGTATAACTATTTGTCGTTTGATTTGTAATTGTTTTTAAAATATTTTTATTAATTAAATAATGTTTTGTTGGTTTTCATATCGTTTTTATTTACTTTATTTCCAAAACCTTTATAATAAATTTATCGATAACTCTTCGATTTAGTCAAGCACTATGTCGTATCCGCCCCCGAGTCCCGACAACACACAATGATATAATATGTTTTAGTGTGAGTAAATTATACGGAAAAAGTACGCTGTGGTTTAATGAATACGGTTTATATTTAAATGACTGAGTTATCGATGGCGCGTGTGTGCACTTGTTCGTAGTATTGTTTTGACAGAACTGTGTGTGCAATATTAGCGTTATGGAGGGGCAATTGTGGTTTCACCGGTTTTCTGTACATTTTGAACTCCACGCCATATCTCCTTCTTTATTATATCTATGGCTAGAATATTGGTTAAACGTGGTCCGCCCTTGATAGACCTCTTGATAGACATCAGTTTTAGCTTTCCTAGTAATAAAGATAAGAGAAAGTTTTCGTGCAAATACTTTGTACCTAAGTGTCTAGCAAATGGAGAAAAAGTCGAAAGGACTTGGCTTATCTACTCTATTTCTAAAGATTCTGTAAGTATTTATTTTTTTGTTGTAAGTTGTTTTGTAAAACTCCTAACACTTTTTGTGATACAAATGGAGTATCTGATTGGCAACACTTGTCTTTACTAATTAAGAGACACGAAACAATTTTACGCAACAGGTGGGTAACATGAACACTTGGGTAAATTTAAAAAAAATGTTGGACACATAGCTACGACTGTTAATGCTCATCACTTGCGGATTTTAGAAACGGAAAAAAAAATAATGGCGCGACGTGTTGGAAAGAATTGTTGCGATTGTTAAGTATTTATCTACACAATGCTTCGCATTTCAAGGTTCTTCTAAGTTACTTTTCGAACATGATAATGGAAATTTTCTAAAAGCTGATGAGATGATTGCCTCTTTTGATTCAGCGATGAGACAGCACGTTAGCCGAGTGTATAACTCCCAAAAAAAAATCTGTTAAAATGACTCATTATTTAGGCGTGCAAATACAGAATGAAATAATTGAATTATTGTCGTCTAAAGTCAGAAATTATATTTTAGAAATGGTTCGCAGTTCAAAATAGTTTTCAATAATATTAGATTGGATACCAGACACTAGTCATACTGAGCAAATTAGTCTTGTTCTGAGGTATGTTGTCCTTAACACTACTTCAAAAAAGGTTCAGGTTAGGAAAGTTTCATTGCGTTTAATCCAATAGTGGTCTCTACAGGGGAAGGGATTTATACATTTCTGACAGAAAATCGGAAAAAAATAAATTTAGATAATTATAAAAGATATAAGGGGACAAGGTTATGATAATGGGGCAAACATGAAAGGAAAGCATGTAGGGCTTCAAAAACGCTTTCTTGCAATCCGAGAGCCCTTTTTGTACCTTGTGTAGCTCATACTTTGAACTTAACAGTAAATGACGCTTCTAAGGTGTCAGATGCTACAATAAACTTCTTTAATCTTGTGCAAGAGTTATATAACTTTTTTTCGTCATCCACAAAAAGGTGGGATGTTATGAGAAAAAATGTCCCAGGGGGGTTTAAAACTTTTAAGTGAGACAAGATGGTCCAGCAGAATTGATGCAATAAAACCCCTTAAACTTTATTTAATTAAGGTTTGCGAAAGTCTTCTAGAAGTAGCTGAAGATAATTCCTTTCACATTGATGCAAGACATAAAGCGAGTTCCCTCTTAACGTCTGTACAAAATTTTCAATTTATTTGTGGAATATTTATTTGGCATGACGTTTTATTTCATATAATAAATATTGTCAGCAAACAAATGCAAAGTGCTACAATTAATATTAAAGTATGCCAAACCTACCTAAAAAATTTAGTTGATCACTTCCAGCAATATAGATCTGACCAATCATTTCAAGAAATTCTTGTACAAGCGAAAGAAGTAGCGTCCTCTCTCGAAATTGAAGAAGACTTTCCACCGTTACCAACGGTCAGGAGGAAATTTAAACCAAAACGGTCTTATTACAAAACAAGGTTTTTCTTAGGACACGGTTAAACCATCGAGCCTGTTTTTGAAATAAGAACCTAACAGAAATCGAAATACAGTTACTTTTACAAAACTGACAACTTAGTCCGGTTTTAGATTGTCAATTTTGTATTAAGAACTTACTTTAGTTGGCATAAAGTTCCAAATACAAAAACTGAGTCGAAGGTTTAGGCTCGGGCTAAAGTTAGATCGTGTTTTGTAATAAGACCGAAACGGTTTGACTATGAACACCGAGATTAGACCCCTCATGATACAAAAACCGCCTTTAAAATTAGTTTTTTCTTAAAAATTATAGATCAAACTTAAAGCTCCCTAAAAAAACCGATTTGACTTATTAAATTGAGTAGGTATGATAATATATTCGGATTTTTTAGCGGCATATGTATTCAAATTAAGTGACAGCGATCTTTTGAAACGTTGTTCTGTTCTTGAAGAACGACTGACAGATAAGGATATAGACTCCAATGATTTGTTTAATGAAATTAAAGCGTTAAAGTTGTTTTCATTACCTGATGATACTCACCGTGACCCCCTAAGCATTTTACAATATACCTATATTTGGAAACAATTTAACCTCCACCCTTCCAAACGTAAGCATTTCACTAAGAATTCTTCTGACATTGCCTGTGTCTGTAGCTTCTGGCGAGCGATCTTTTTCAAAGTTAAAAATTATTTAAGATCAACAATGGTGCCGATTCTGTTGTACACCGAACTAAACTAACTAAACTATCACTAAAATTCTTTACTTTTGGCTATGAGAATTTTATCGCTATTCTGCAAAATAAAATCTCATATAAAAATAATTTTGACACATCTAAAATCAAATTTGGCAATTGCGACTCCATGTGGTACTTGTTTGCCGTACCACGTGATTTTTTTTTAGAGCAGGAGGCGCGCTTTATTTTGCAGCCTCGACATGGAAATGAACATTTTGTATGGAATTTTTCAGCTTTTGTATGGAAAATATGTTTTTTTTTTTTTTTTACCAACACGTATTTTAGAAGTTTCGGGGTTCTATAAAGGGGGTCGAAATTTTCATTATTTTTGCTATAGGAACACACACACCGTTTTCGAGATATAAGCAAAAGAAAAGAAAAAAAGATACAGTACTGTTTTTGCATCTGAAGTCAAGGTGTTGGGTGTGAATTTTAGTTCGTGACAACTAATTTTATTCCACACCTTTTTAATCGCGATTAAAAACAGGCAGATTTAGTTACAACAATCAAAATTTTTGGTGAAAAACGTAAAATTCAGAATAGCAAAATTGCCATTTTCACTAAATTATAATCTCAGTGCCATCTTAGTGCTGTCAAACTAAAATTTGGTTAAGTTGTGTCATTAAGTCAATTTCAGAATGGGAAATCGTCGTTTGACAGGAATAAACTAAATTTTGGTGATTTTTAGTCTAGTTTAGAGAATTTTGTGACAAGAGAATCTGCACCAATGCTTCACAATATTAGCAATAGAACAAGACATTTTTGATGGTATAAATTTTAGCGATGTAATTAACGAATTTGCAACAGCAAAGTCTCGGAAAATATCGCTACAGTAGCGACAGTAGCGAGAATATTGTATACTACTTATAAGATAGCTTGATTTCTGCGACATAATGTCAAACTGACATTCCTAGGGTTGTCAAGATATAAAAAAATTGTCGACGTTTCTTACTATTATCGATGCTAATGTAACATATAATTGGATATAATATTACAAACTTTACTAAATTAAACGAATTTTTAATATAAAATACATTTATTCTTTCAAAGGAGTACACCCCAAATCCATATCTGAACCAGTGTCTGAATCCCTAGAACAATCTTATAAATCTACTATAAAATATTGCAAATATTATCAAATCGGACGTCCCGCTCCCATTCTTCGTCCATTAGTTTTCTGCATTTGGTTACCACCTTCTTCCAGTCTTCTGCAGATACATTGTCGACCGCACTGTTTAATAACTGCAACATTTTATTTGCCTTGAAAGGCGGTGTTGTGTTGTGTCTGGCAGCGTAACCTTAAAAGAAAACATATTTTTATTAAGTGTGGTCACGATGATTCATCGCCCATCACTAATTAGGTCGGCATGCCCATAAAGTATGACATTGACAATTACTGTCTGTAAATTGTTCTGAGTGTCTGTACCATTGATATAGAATTCCGTAGATTGGGCATGAGAGTGAATGAGAGCTCCCGCTCTTATCGGGACTATGCTGTGTTAGAAAGAGAAAGAAAGTGACGCTGTCAACAGGGCCAAACACGTATTTGCTAGCGGCCCATAGCGGCCCCGGTAACTGTTTACGTGAGCGTTTCGGCAATTATTTAAGTGAACTAGAGTGATAACCTGTGATTAAATAACCATAATACGATGGTTTCTTGTGCAGTACCAGGATGTGAATCTTCCAAAAAGAAAAATCCCCAGGATTACTCGTTTCACCGGTAAGTTTACAAATTATTTACATTGTTATTTCTGCATAAGCAATGCACTAATAAGCCGGTTTTAAGCAAAATATGATGAGAACATTATTTTACTTACGATTTAGATGAATTAGCATGCCTGAAACCACCGTATCTAAGAAATAACAAATAGAGAAATACGAAGGAGTTATAACCTCACTTTTTAGTGATGCGATAGCCTAATTTTTGACTTGTTGATATCGACATCTAAGATAAAGGTAGCTTCGTACAAATGCATATTCTTAGAAAATAAGATTATATGTCGCTAATTGTTGTAACAAACAAAATAAAATGTAGATATATTACAATCTTATATAAACTAATACATATTATAAAGCTGATGAGTTTGTTTGACTTTTAATACGCTAAACTATGGAACTAGCAACCTACCTGATGGTTCGAATTGAAAAATTACTTTAGTGTTGGATAGACCATTTATTGAGTAAGATTATAGGCTGTATAATATCGCGCTTCGATCCACGGGAGTGGAGCAGTAACCAAAAAAGATATGGGTGAAACCGTGGGGGACAGCTAGTTAAATAATATTGATAGACTTGATAACAGATTTGAAAGATTATAAAATATTTTTCCATTGAGTTCACTTAACAAGACACATAATGTGAAGAATGTATCACAGTTTTGCGTTCGCAGCACACTGATGTAAATTCTTTAATTTTTTTCAAAGACAAAGGAGGATTAGTCTATCCTTCAAAAGACGTGATAGAAATATGTTTGTTTTGTGAAAAAGTGTTTAGAGAAAATATAAGGTCCAAAAACCTTAATATAACTAAATTAAATTTGATTGTTACCAGGACCATATATAATTTCATGCACAAATTTTCCGCTCTAAATGACCACTGTTTTCCGTCTCTAAATGATCATATTTATGATCAGGATCCAATAAATAATGATAAATATCTACTAGTAAAGTTAATTATTGAAAAGTTTTTTAATATTAGAATTAGATACGAACACAAGTTACGAAATGTAAATAAAGATAGTATTCGACAATTCTATAAGAAACTAGTTATTTTTAAGGGCACTTAAAAATGTAAACTGTGCATTTCATTAATAAATGATTTTTTATAAGTAAATCTTTTTTGTTTCACTATTTTCTCTAAAATGTTACCTTTATGGCCCCTCAGTTAGTGACACAGCGTGGGATGACCTGGCAAAGCATTAATAGAAATATCTAGGAACGCTCGAGAATCCTTCTGGTTAACTTAGGATCCCCTATAAGCCATACTGAGACTCATGAAGAAGGTGCACGGAGGGCTAGGGGTTGAGTAGAAGGGAGGGGAATCGCACAAAAGATCCAGAAGGGTCGAAGCGCTCTGGGCTCTGGCCTAGGGCCAGCAAAACAAGATAAGATAGGATCCCCTGGTATACCGAGAGTTACCGGGACATACTGCGTTAATTGTGAAGATGTTTTTTTGCCATTGAGTAAGTATATATATTTTTTTATATTTCCAATAGAAATTGCGTGATACTCGGACAAAGAAACATTGTAATCCTAACTAATATTATAAATGTCAGTTTTACCGCTAAATGAGGTTACTGGCTAGTCGCATGCCGATAGTATTTATTGCGTTAGACCCTTAAGACATTTAACAGAATGACTCATTACGTCGCATAAATTATCGATAAAGACCAACAAAGGAATAGACAAGTCACAACACTGTCTATGCACACACTTACATTTTACGCATACTTAGATCAATGGTTTTTGGTCTTGTTTGATTGTTGACATTACCGATCTACGGAATTCTACATCTATGGTCTGTACTATTTTGAAATTCAGGACTTCATAGGCGTGATTTTACTGACAGCTGTCGCAGAGATCAAGCTATCTTTTATGAAGTCTATACTTCATAAAAGATAGCTTGATCTCTAGCGACGTTTTACAACAGGTATTTTTTTATTTTTCTATTGTACCTAGATATCATTTTTGATTTTTTATCGAAGTTACCTAGGTATTTGTTATTAGAAGTATCTGCATATTTTTTTAAATATTTTAGTATAGGTACATATGTAGAAAGTAGTACCTACTTTTATACCTACGTGTTAATGAAAAAGCGCAAAACCTCAGACACCCCAACTTATTTTTATTACAAAAGAATTACGAATATTATTTTGATTCAGACCCCTATTTTTTATTTGTGGAATCGATTCTACTCACGATTCTGAACAAACTAATTTCAGGTTTTGCGCACGTTGTTTATGTAGGTAGACATGAGGTAATATTTCTGTTCTAGGTATATGTTCAGTTTAATTTTTGTTGTTATGTTTTTTGTGGTGTACAATAAAGAATATACTTATAAATAAATAAATAAATGTTCCTAAAAAAAATGTGATTTTTAGTTCTGGGTTATTTTCGGGTGCTAATTAATGCAGCTTCTTTAAAATGTCATTCTCGTCTGCAAATAATATTTAGTTGTCTAATGAATGAATAGGTCAGCGACGAACTTTTAGCGTCTAATAAATGGTTTATAAGCGACCATATATTGTAAAACAAGCTACTGTTAATATGACGCAACATGGTGATAATTCTTAAGCAACTAAATTTGTGATATGTCTACTCATTGCCAGCTTCTAATAAGTGTATCAACTTCATCTATAAAATAATATCAACGTACTCTAATTTCATAGAGTCACCTTTATTTTTATACTTTAGCATAAGTAGGTAATTGATGAGTGAATCTACTATATTTGAACATAAAATTTCCTTATTATTGTCATCAAATAATGGTCAATGAAAGCTCTAATTTCATGTATTCGCCTATTTATCTATTTATAATGTTACCATAAGTAATTGACTATTATACCTACCCAAATGAACATACAAAAAATATTACTGTACATTGCGGCGTGATATTTACTCATTTTTAGGCAAAATTATGTAATGATTAAGGGCTAATTTCACCGACTGTCGCCGAAACTGCGTTTAGTAAAACTGCGTTTACACTAATCGCGATTAATATCAAGATTTGATCTCGTTTAACATAGATTGCATTTCACAAAGCAAAACGCCACGATCGTTGATCGCGTTTACGAAAACCAAGTTACAGCATGTTAGAACGGCAACAGCGCGCTGCGTTTGGTCCTTGCACCCAAACTTGACAAAACTATTACAATATTTGTGTAAAAATACATGTAACAAAACGTATTCCTTCGGTTGTCAGGTCAATTGCCAAGTTGGTAAAGTCATAAAGTGAGTGAGGTTATTATTAGTATTGTTCGTAAAGTTCGTTTTGCATTGTTATTTTTTTCAGATTAGCAGTGCACGTTTTAATTTGTGGATTTTTCTTTGTTTATACTCGTGTTATCCGCATGTCTAAAAGAAAAAGAGACCCAGCATTTCAACAAAGTGAAAAGAATAGAGTACCTACTATTGGAGAGTTGGTCGAAAAACATTATATCACAATAGAGTCCAAGAAACCTGATGCTTCGAGTGTTCGGGAAAAGAATGACGAGTGGCGCAAAATCAGCAGTGAATTTAATGCAACATCTGGTTTACTAGAGATTGGACAGTTAAAAAAAATTGTAGTCATGATCATCTAGTGTCGAAGTGCTCCTCTCTTTCGCGAGTTCCCCTTGGTAGTAGAACCACAAATCCATCCTCATCTTCTTCAAAGGCCAAAGAGTAAACTCTTCTCATTAAGTATCTCAAAATATTCGTAAATATGCGATTCAAAACAGGTAATAATATCTCAACAACGTCACTTCATCAACACAATATGGTGGAAGCGCGCGGTACGGTAGGTATGTCTAATCGCGTTTAAGATCATTAAACGGTCAAAATTGGGCGTTTAGTACAGTAACTACGTTTAGCACTAAACTAGTTTAAATATTGTTGGTGAAATGCCAAACCCCACCTTAAACTTAGATTAAAACTAAAACGCCGTTTATGTTCAGCTAATCGCGTTTTATTTGGTCGGTAAAATTAGCCCTAAGTAAACATCATACTGTTATAACCTCATCTAACCCAAATGATTCACCAACAATAATATAGAGGGGATCTGGCGCTTGGCGGTCGCTGCCGCGGCACGCTCGCTTCGCTCGCTCGCCTTCGCGCGCCAATGGTCACTGTTCTAACCTAACCTTTTTTTTTTTTTAATTTTTTTTTTTTTCGCTGAGAAATGACATTACGCATCTCCGCTCGTCGGGGGACGAGACGGAGTATGTGGGACTCCCTGCCAGAGTGGCAGTATACCCACTAAAACTCAGCGGTGTTCCCGCGACGCCGTGATGGGAGGGCTATGGGAAATTGGCTCAGCCTCTGCTTCCACAGCCCTCCCGGCGTATGCCCGCCTACTTGGCGGGCCCCGCATGCCCCCCAGCCTGGGGGGCTACGGGAATGGCCGGGAACACCTGGCCATTCCCGTCCGACACTGGTGGAGGCCCGTGCAATACAGGCAAGGGTGCCCCCGCACCCGTTGCTTGCTGGTCTCCACCGGGGAGGAGTCGGAGATGGCCGTCATACTGACGTCTTCTCCGACCCCTCCTCCGTCTTCGGAGCGCCGCCGCGTGAGGATCGTCCTCCCGCGCGCGCTCCGCCGCCTCCTTCTGGGACATGACGTGTTCGCAGAAGGAGGCCACTGCCGCCCAGGACCTCTCATCGCCCAGCATGGCGTTGACCAAACCGGGGAGTGAGAGGTTCAGTCCGATCACCGCAGTGAGACTGCGGCGCGGCTCGGACCACGACGGGCACACCGCGAGGGTGTGCTGCGCCGCGTCCTCCGCCGCACCGCAGTCGTGGCACGACGGTGTCTCCTCCCGTCCGATTCGGTGCAGGTACGATCCGAAACAACCGTGTCCGGACAGCACCTGCACCAGACGGAACGAGAGGAACCCGTGCGACCGATCGAGCCAGTCTCGCAGGACCGGCCCGATCGCGTCGAGGGTTCGGCGGCCGAAGGCTGCGGTGGCGAGGTCCCTCGTCCAATGGACGACGATGGCGTCCCTCGCCTCCCGCCGGACGGCCTCCCGCTCTTCCGGGGCGGGGCGTTCTCCTCTCGCCCTCCGCCCCGCCGTCCATTCGTATACTCTGGCGAGCACCCACGCCTCGAGTTCCCAAGGAGGGGTGCCAGCCAGAGCACACGCTGCCGCGAAACCCACCGTGCGGTAGGCCCGCGACACCCGCTGGGCTATGGCCCTTTGGGGGGCCCGCAAGGCGGCGGCGTTCTCCCGCCTTTGGAGGGAGTCCTCCCAGATAGGGGCCCCGTAAAGGGCCATGCTCCTCAAGATGCCGGCGTAGAGTTGCCGGCATCGCGCGCTGGGCCCCCCCAAATTGGGGAGCAGCCACGAGAGGGCGCCCGCAGTCTTCAGCAGGTGCGTCGACAGCTCGCTAAAATGCGGGCCGAAACGCCACCTGCTGTCGAGTACAAGGCCCAGATATTTCATCTGGGCCTTCACCTCGATTCGGACGCCCTCCACAAATATGTGGGCGTCTGGTGGTTGGCGCTGCCGAGGCCCGTGGAAGAACACAGCCTCGGTCTTGTGCAGCGCCACCGTCAATCCTAGGCGGCGGATCCTCCCTGCGACCAAGGATCCGCCCGCCGAGGCCAAGTTGGCCGCCTCCCTGAAACTCTCCCCCCGGGCGGTGAGGAGAGTGTCATCCGCGTAGCAGACGACACTCGTACCTCGGAGGAGAGTTCCCCGCAAGAGCCAGTCGTAGCCGACGTTCCAGAGGAGAGGTCCCAGGACTGACCCCTGTGGAACGCCGGCCTCGACTGCGTACCGCCGGACTTGACCAGCTCTGTTCACGAGGACGATCGCCCGATCCTCCAGGTAGCTGGCCAGTAAACGCCGCATATATTGAGGCACCCCGTGGAATCGGAGCGCCTCTAGGATGGTGCTGTGGGGAACAGAGTTGAAGGCGTTGGCAATGTCGAATGACACCGCCAACAATCCGTCCCCCACCTCCACCGCCTCCTTCACCTGCCTCTTGAGGCAGGCCAGCGCGTCCACCGTCGAACGCTCAGCCCGAAAACCGAACTGAGCGTCCGACAAGTCCGGCCCGATACGCCGCATATGGCCCTTTAGGCGGGCAGCGATTATCCCCTCGAACATTTTTCCGACCTCATCGAGCAGAACAATGGGCCGGTATGCCGAGGGGGAGTCTGCAGGGCGGCCCTCCTTGCGGAGGAGGCACAACTGCCCCTCCTTCCACGGTTTCGGGAACCTTCCGAAACCGCAAGGCATGCGCTGAAGAGGTCCCGAAACCGCTCCTCCATTTGGGTGGCGGCAATTGCCACCACCCTCGCCGGGACACCGTCGGGGCCCGGAGCCGTCTTCTTGGCGCGGATATGCACAATCGCCGCGCCAAGTTCCGACTCCGTGACAGGAGAGGGAGCCTCCTCTTCCTCCTCATCGTCCAGCAGCGGGGCTCCACACATCACTGGCGGGGTGAAGTTGTCCCTGCACGGAAACAGGGACTGAACCACCCCATCCAGAAATGTGGGCTTCAGGGTCTCGACAACCGGGGGACCAAAGGGGCGCAATTTGTTGCGCGCCGCCTTATACGGTCTCCCGTAAGGGTCGTTGTCGAGACGCTCCAGCGTTCTAACCTAACCTTTTTTTTTTTTTTTTTTTGTCGCTGAGAAATGCTTTATGCATCCCCGCTCGTGGGGGGACGAGACGGGGTATGTGGGACTCCTGTCGAAAACCGCACTCGACAGTATACCCACTAAAACTCAGCGGTGTTCCCACAACGCCGTGATGGGAGGGCTATGGGAAATCGGCTCAGCCTCTACTTCCACAGCCCACCCGGCGCATGCCCGCCTAGTTGGCGGGCCCCGCATGCCCCCCATTTGACTGGGGGGCTACGGGAATGGCCGGGAACACCCGGCCACTCCCGTCCGACACTGGTGGAGGCCCGTGCAATACAGGCCAATGGCGCCCCCGCGCCCACCGCCTGCTGGCCTCCACCCGGGAGGAGCCGGAGGTGACTACCAGACCGGCGTCTTCCTCGACCCCTCCCCTCTCCGGAGCGGCGCCACGCGAGAGAATCATCCCCCCGCGCGCGCGCCGCTGCCTCCCTCCGGACCACGACCGCCTGTTCCGCATCGGCGGCCCTGCCCAGTCTACGCCCACTCACCTCCCTCTGTAAGCAGAGGAGGAGTGGGCGTGCCTGCCCTCGGTAGCCCGGTTCCCTTCACCGACCATCAAGCATGATCGGTGATTGGAACCGTGACCTTTCCCCGCTTGTTGAAGATTAGCCGCCAGCCCCAATTGTCCCCCAAAACCGCACTGGGAGAAATTGGAGCCGACGTTGCCCAGGGTGCGCCACGAGGAGGCTCTTCAACATGCACCCCGTTCTAACCTAACCTAACCTAACCACCCACATGATTCACCAACCTTATAGGGGATCTGTTAGATGAGGAGAATAAGAAAACATATTAACGTTACTAAGAAATATAGCGATGAGGGGGTTTGGCGATCCACGCCGCAATGTACAGCGATTTGAAGTGGGGGCAATAAGGTCCCAGTCGCCACCCGGTGGCAACTGGGATTTTTTTCTCCCAATTGCCACCTGGTGGCAATCCATGTGGGGGTGACTGGGACTATACCCAAATGGCCGGTCGCGCCCCTCTGATTCCCAACGAGCGTCAGGTACACTCCCGCGCTTGTGTTGCAAACTTTCACGAAAAAAGAATATGATTTATTAATTTAGTTGTTGAATGAAAAACTTTGATTGCTAATTTTGAGGCTGGAATTTGATTTTATTAGCAGACAGATGTTGAATCTCTAAAATATATAAAGTAGCTCACTTACAACATTAGTCGCTGAGTTATCAAATCAGAAGTAAATATATTTATCGGTAGCTCGGAGTCATATTAATTTACGCTCGTAAATTGACGCTGGTTTTTTGATATTCTGTTGGAATAGTAAAGATGATGAATTAATATAATTGAAGCTGTTCTATTAACTCGTCGCCTACATATAAAAAAAGACGCTAGGTTGCAGGTGCTAAATAAAACTTTTGTTGCCGCACATATAATTTCCCGTTATTTTCTAGTATTTATGAACAACGTGTCTGTATCCCATTAGTTAAGTAAATGCTTTAAAATGAGTGTGAACAAGAATTTATTATTATTATTTCATTTTAATATTTTAGTCTACAATTAATAAATATGACTTGTAAAGTTCAGTTCTTTGCTTTATTTCAAGCACCTACCTACCATCAAAACAAAAAAGATTATTCAAAATGCCTTAAGGAACGACAAAATCCTTTTTTGCACACAGGCGCCAGTAGCCCTTACGGGGCCCAGTTTACAGGGCTCATGACGCGGCAATGGTGCCGATTCTCTTGTACACCGAACTAAACTATCACTAAAATTCTTTACTTTTGGCTTTAACCCTTTAAGCGCGTGGCTAAATATCAATGGCCGTGCCCCTAGCGCGCGGCTACAAATCGAAAAATTTTTTTTTTTTCATTTTAGTTGTACCACACAGTTATTAGGACGAAAATAGAACGAAAAAATCATGCATATTTTCTGTCGCAGAAATACGACACCCGCGATAGGGACACGAAAATATTTGTCGCATATATGCGACACGCGCGGTCAAAGGGTTAATAATAATAATAACTTTATTTCGGGTGACACAGACCCATAGAAACCTTAACCTAAACATAAATCAATAAAAAAAATATTATTTGCCATGACTCGCCACAACTTCACGAGACATGACTCACTGATTTTGAAAGGTTCAGTCAAAACGTACAGCTATTGCGTTCAGACTGCTGTTGTTGCTACCCCGTATATGGGCCAGCAAGAGAAGCCGCTTTTTTGCACAAGGTGACCTGGAAACCATCCGTGCGCGCTTCAGCAAACATCGCAGACGCGCTGCACCACCGCGGCAGACCCAACAACATCCTGAACGCATTATTGTACTGAGTGCGCAGGGCTCTGTAGGCTCGCTGCGTAGGTATATCTCACACACAGGCCGCTTGAGTAGAAGGCTAGAAGGACTGGCAATAAGCTTTGAATAGCGTAACTTTCAGTGGTCTCGGGGATCGTGCGAACCTGCGTGTGAGCATATTAGCTCTCACCGCCAGAGCCCTGCGCTTCCGCTCGATATCCTCATCGTCCCTGAGGTCACATGTCACAATGTGACCCAGATATTTAAAAGCTTGACCTGCTTTAGGGCTTTTCCTTTGAGAAATACAGGAGGCACATGGGTTGGTTGTAGTTTGCCTGATTTAAACACTAAAATTTCACTCTTTCTAGAGTTATATTGTAACCCATACGCCTCCGCGTACTTCTCACAAATAGACAACAGTTCCCTTGGCCCGCTTATGGAAGGACTTAGCAGCATCATATAGTCTGCATACCTAATATTGTTAAAACAAGTGTCATCAGTGTGGCGGCCGACATGTGTGCTTGAAGTGTATGGAGCTAGTGAAACAACCTCGTTAGTTGTGAGCTGATTTATTACTGACAAGAAAGGAGCGCGCGTCGCAGCGCGCACTAAGTATCTATAGCTACTTATACATACATTTATATATCATTCCTCCCTAATTAGTTTTGGAACCTGTAGACAAACTGTTAAGAAGCTACTGCTGGCGACATCTGTGCACCGCGACGGGCAGCAAGGCTGCATATTCAAATCTCGCGCACTCCGCATCATCAACCTGCGATTCAACATGTCGTCTGCGGCGTCCACTTCCGCCCAACTGACTCTTCACTGGGGAGCCTCTGGATGGTCGCGTGCTTTAGCGTCATCGTCCCTATACGTTCTTTTTTTATTATTTTCTCAACCAATTTTGATGTACTTTCTGAGTATTAAATATTCGAGTCAACTTGTAATAAAATTTCTCATTGAAAAGTCCCCGCTGCGTCCCGCACACATCAAGACACATACAACATATAATACACAAACAATACATAAATTTATTCACAATCGATTCGTAAATAACTAATTAGTAACTCTTAGAAATATTTCTTATAGTCTATTATTTTTCTAACACGCTTTAACGTTTGGCGTGTGAGTGTGGGGGACGGAACCGGAAGTTCGTGGGCCGGGCTCAAGGCGGCGGAGGCGATATCGCCTGTCTGCTCGCTCGCAGGCCCTGCCAGACCAGGCTGCGCTGACGGACTGACCCCGGTGGATGTCTCTGCATCTATCGCTCTCTCACACTCTTCAGCCCGACAATCCGCCCAATTCTCATCATCCTTTTCTTCAATATCAATAGGAACTTGCGACTCAACATTTCCAGCCGCCGGCGCATCTACCGCGGTCTGACCGTATGGGTTTTCCATTACAGGTTCATTAGGTTCATTCAGGATTGCAGAACTCGTTGAATCCGACGACGGTTGAGCTTGATGAGATACGCCTGTCCCCCAATCTGATAGGAACCCATCATTGCTACCTCTATACTTAAAAATCTGATCTACGTATGTCTTATACACTCGATATTAAGATCGTGGATTTTTATTTTGAACATTTGATTTCCTATTTTCTGCGTTACAGTTCCCAATTGCCATGACTCCTTCCGTGCACTGTAGGTACCATCGTACAGAAACGACATCACCAACATTAAATTGTCGTTTTCCAATGTCTGAATTCGGTGCGAGTTTGTTTGAGTCGTCCGAGGGCATTATTAAATCTAACCGAGAACGTAGGATCCGTCCAAACATTAACTTAGCGGGCGTTTCTCCGGTGGTACAATGCACAGTGTTTCTATAATTAAACAAATAGC
Organism: Brachylomia viminalis; assembly: GCA_937001585.2. Classification (NCBI taxonomy): domain Eukaryota; kingdom Metazoa; phylum Arthropoda; class Insecta; order Lepidoptera; family Noctuidae; genus Brachylomia; species Brachylomia viminalis. The sequence continues at coordinate 542,551 of OW443302.2, read as the reverse complement.
CCAGTAGCAATTCGTTAATTTGACACAATGGAAGGTTATCCCTAATTACTAATTACACACTTTAGCATCTTTTTACATGTTCGGACGGAATTTTCGGCTTGACCGTTGCTTGGCGGGTGATAAATAGGCGTCGTCATATATTTGATACCTTTACTACCTAACTTTACTTTACATAATAATGGATCTAAACTCCCATAACCTGAAAAACAAACTGACCGAATGGCTACTGCAAAAAGACTATGCATTCACGGAGTCTTTACTTACTTTCATAGAATAATCCCAACAATCATCACTCTACCCGACTCACACTCAACACACGATCACCCACTCATCTACCAATCCTTATCCTTGCATCCGCTCACTCTCTCTCACACGCACCCGTAGAGGTACGCACTCACTCCCATACTCATCACTCACACACTTACACATACTTACTATCGGCCTATATCACTAATTCCTATAATTTCTAAAATATTTAAGAAATACATTTACAAGGAAGGGGGCGTCCATAAATTACGTGAGGTGTTTAAGGGGGGGAGGGGGTCGAGTCAAATCTCATCTAATCTTACGTTGGAGAGAGGGGGGGTCTCGGCAAATAGCACGCAATTTTTTTTCTGATTGAAACAAAATTAAATTATCCTATTTTGGTCCATTTAATCCAGATTGTACATGCTCAAGATTTAATCTTAAGCGTAATCGAAATACGATTAAGATCATTCACTAATTCGTTCGAAAGGAAGTAATTTCATTCATACTTCGACGTTATACATCTACTGACTGTCAAACCACCATATTTGTTTTCGCGCCCGTCCTTTGTTTTCGCGCCACTGTCAGCCGAACGCGCGACTCGATGAACGAGAGCGTACGAGCTGAGTGGCAGCGACACACGGACAGGTTCTAACTTGCTTTGTTTATTCTTGTAAATGTTCTACTCGACTCAGTGCATGCTCTTACTAATTTAAAATGAGTTATCAAGATTTTTATAACGCATACGTCAAAAGATACGTCTATAAGACGAAGAAGTCCTGCCAGGACGATGTGATAAAATTATGGAATACAGCGAATTTTTACAATAACAATCCAACGCGTTTACGTAAGAAACCCACATTTTGAAAAATCTTACGTGAGATTGGGGGTTGGGGGAGGGGGTTGGGGGAGGGGGTTGAATAAAACCTCACGACATCTCACCAGGGGGGGAGGGAGGGACAGAAAATTTTAAAAAACACCTCACGTAATTTATGGACGCCCCCGAACTAAATTCATTTATAGAAAAACATAATATTATATGCAAGGAACAGAAAGGATTTAGAATAGGTAAAAATATTAATATGGCCATTTATGATTTTTTTTTATATAACATTACATTTAACGTGGATAAGAGGAATCCGGTCTGTGGCGTATTTTGTGACCTGACGCAAGCCTTTGACTATGTGCATTATGGTACACTCTTAAAATAAACTTGAAGCATATGGAATTAGAGGAAATGTCAACAATCTAATTAAATCATACTTACTTAACAGAACCCAAATAACAAATACAAACCACATTAATATGAAAAGTAAACATGAAATTGTATTTCAATCCTCAGAACGCATAGTTTCTTTTGGTGTGCCACACGGGAGTGTGCTAGGGCCTCCTTTATTTATATTATACATTAATGATCTACCGAAATTCATCCCTCAACCTCTTACACTATTTGCCAATGATAGCACCATAACGATACCTTGTAAAAGTGCTGGTAATTATGAAAGTGACATAAATGATTCTATAAATCTAATGGTAAAGTGGCTAGATGTAAATAACTTAAAAATTAACCTAACAAAAACTAAATTAATACATTTTAGTCAACGGAACAATAGTAAAAGTAATTTTAATATACACTACGATGACCAGCCTATAGAAGAGGTAGAAACAACAAAATTTTTAGGGCTCAACATTGACAAAAAACTGAATTGGAAAACCCATATCGAAATTTTGTGCAAGAAAATCAGTCAATCTGCCTATGCCCTGCACACATTGTCGTCTATAATAAGTGTGGAGGCATTACTTACAGCCTACTATGGTTTAACAGAATCTCATCTACGCTATGGTGTCATTGTTTGGGGCAACTCAACTGAAAAAGACACGGTGTTCAAGGCTCAAAAGAGATGCGTTCGTGCAATATTTAAAATTAAACCTACTGATAGTTGCGTGCCTTACTTTAAAAAATATAAAATACTGACTTTGCCATGTCTGTACATTTTAGAAGTAGCTGTTTTTGTCAAAACAAATCCGCACCGATTTAAACGATTAGATGAAGTAGTTCCACGTAATAGGCGCGACAACAGCAGGATATGCTCTCATACTACGAGAACAACCCTCATGCGCAAAAGTGTCTTCTGTATGGCTCCTAGCATATTTAATAAATTACCTAAAAGTTGGAGAGAACTGCCCTTGTCATTTTTCAAAAACAAGCTGAATTTTTTTTTACTTAGTAAAGTGTATTACAATGTGATAGATTTTTTGAATGAAAAGGACTTTTCTATTCCGACTTCTAATATACATAGTTAAGAATAACAATTTAATCATGTAAAACCCCCAGGGGTGATATTTTATGTCCGTTATAGAGACACATTTTAATATTGCACTGTTCTAACGGATAAGTACTGCGAAAAATTATCCCGATACAATCGATCTGAAATTACACTGCCACCCGAACCTGAGTCGAGTTCCATCAATATCCTCTAATTACCTAAAATCAAATCTATTTGTATTGGCTTGTCATACTTTAAATTAAAGTTCTGGCATTCCACACAACCCACGTCCTGATCACTGCATTCCTGATCCGTTTTGACGTGGAAGACGCACGAATCTTTCATAGTGCACACTTTTTTTAAATGCCCTTAAGACCGCACTTTAAACACTTAATACTTTTATAACGGCACATGACACTGTTATGGTTTTTCATTCCACAAATCGCAGATCGTGCGCCTGCGCTATTGCCGCTGGTGCCAACGCCGACGCCGAAGCTGCCGCTGCCGCCACCACGACCCCGACCGGACTTTCTGGAAATCCTGCGCGATAAATTGGCTCTTCCTTTACCAAACTAACGTCGCTGGTGACGCCGGAGTTGAGCAGGACCTCAGCTTCTTTGGCGCAGGCCGCTTGCTCCGCCATTTCAATAGCCCGCGCTAACGTCAGCCCGAAGGGCTCTGCTCGAACAACTTGTCCCTTTCTGGACCGGCATTCAGACCGAGGACAAAACGATCCCTAAGGTTCGTTTCTAAAGCAGAATCGAAGTCGCAATATACAGCTAAACCTCTTATTCCTGGACTTCCTGGTAGCACCAAAGAATTTTGGCTTGTCGACAAATGAGCACTTCTTTGGCTTAAAATGGCCATCGAGTAATTCCACAAGCTCGCTGTATGTTAGCGTTTCTAATTCCCTCGGAAAGACTAGGTTGAGAACTAGACGGTAGGTCTCTTCCGTGAGATGAGTCAGTAAAATTCCACTTTTCGTTTCTTCTTTTACACTGTTGATTTTTAAAAACTGAGTCAATTTGCCATTGTAAATTAAGCATTCACTTATTTTATGATCGAACTCGGTTAAAGTTCCCAAATAAGTGGAAATATTTTTTTTTTTTGCGCGTGGGTAGTCCGTCTTCGTCGCCTGTGAAGTGTATGGAGCTAGTGAAACAACCTCGTTAGTAGTGAGCTAATTTATTACTGACAAGAAAGGAGCGCGCGTCGCAGCGCGCACTACACACACATACTACTACTACCACACACACACACTACACCTCATACTACTTATACATACATACTCGTATATATCAGGAAGACGGTGAGCCTCGGAGGCTCTCTGGCCTCGACTAAGGGGGCTCCTAAGCGCATGCATGGAGAGGGGCCAGTTCCCACTTCGTTGGAAGACGGGGAAACTGGTCCTCATCAAGAAGCCGGAGCGCCCAGTGGACTCTCCGTCCGCTTACCGGCCCATCGTGCTGCTCGACGAAGTGGGCAAGCTCTTTGAAAGAGTCATTGCAGACCGCCTTGTTGGGCGGCTGGTGCGGGTGGGGCCGGATTTAGCGGAGAGCCAGTTTGGCTTCCGCAGGGGGCACTCTACGGTGGACGCCATTATGCGCGTGCGGGCCCTCACGACGGGGGATGCTGTGGCCCAAAGTGGGGTCGTCTTGGCGGTGTCTTTAGACATCGCCAATGCTTTCAATACCCTGCCCTGGAGTTGCATCAGGGAGGCACTCCGGTATCACCGGATGCCGACCTACCTCTGTCGTGTGGTCGAGGCCTATTTGATGGACAGGGCCGTCATCTACCCCGGTCACCAGGGAGTATAGAGCCGGCAAGAGATGTCGTGCGGTGTCCCACAGGGATTAGTCCTTGGGCCGCATCTGTGGGACATCGGATACGACTGGGTGCTGCGCGCCGACGTCACTAGCGGTGTCAGCATGGTTTGTTACGCTGACGACACGCTGGTGCTGGCGCAGGGGAGGTCGCACCAGGCGGCGGCCGACCTAGCGACACGCGGGGTTGCGACAATCGTCGAGAGGATCCGGCAATTGGGACTCGAGGTGGCCCTGCACAAGTCCGATGTCATGTGTTTTCATGGTCCTCGGAACGCCCACCGTCGGGTTCCCAAATAACGGTAGGAGGGGTTCACATCGGCGTCGAGTCGACGATGAAGTACCTGGGACTCGTCATCGACAGCCGGTGGAGCATTTCTGACGTTTGGCTCCCAGACTGGAAAGGGCCGGGGCTGCCTTGAAGCGGCTCCTGCCCAATCTAGGGGGGCCAAACGCCTCTAGCCGGAAGCTCTACGCAGGGTTCGTGCGGTCCATGGCCCTTTACGGGGCACTGGTGTGGGCGCGTTCCTTGAGGCGGCGGCCAGCCCGCCGGTTGAACGCGCCCCAAAGGGTCATGGCCACCCGGCTGGTCCGGGGATACCGTACGGTCTCCGGTGAGGCGGCGAGCCTCCTTGCCGGATTACCGCCATGGGATCTGGAGGCAAAAGTCCTCGCGCACATTTGGGAGTGGCGCGAGGAGGCGAAACGCCAGGGCGTAGCTCCGCTGCCGCGAGAAGCCACGTTACAGCGGACAGAGCTCCGGCGGGATCTCAGGGCGGCATGGAGAGTGCGATTGTCGCAACCCAGCGCTGGGCACGCCACAATTGCGGCGATAAGTCCCCTCTTTGAGGAGTGGCTAGAGAGGTGCCACGGCGTCCTCACCTTCCGCCTAACGCAGGTCCTCACCGGACACAGTTGTTTCGGGAGGTTCCTGTTCTGGATAAGGCGGGAGGAAACGCCCGGGTGTCACCATTGTATGGATCGCCCGGAGGACACGGTGCAGGTCTGCCCGGCCTGGTCCTCGTTGAGGCGATTGGCGGTGGCGTCCGGCCCTGGTCCAGGCCATGGTACGGAGCGAGAGGGCTTGGGAAGCCGTCACCACCTTCTGCGAAGTAGTAATGTTCGCGAACGAGGAGGCGGAACGCGTGAGGGAGAGGCAAAATTCGCGCCCTCACGCCCCTAGTCGCCGCAGGAGACGCCCTGGGCGTCGGGAATCGCAGGCCGATTCCCGACCAACGTAGTCGTGAGCTTGCGAACGGCGAGCAATGGGCAGCTCGCCGTTTGATAGGGAACAGGCCCGGATCGACGGCGCGTTGTGTTCCACGCGCGCCTCAAAGAGATGTCAGCACCAATGACGGGGTCCGCTAGGGCCGATTCCTGCTAGGGTTGCGGGAAAGTCCGAGAGGGATACCGTGGCCCCTGGCACAGGCAACTGAAGAAACACGGGTGGGTTTTAGTCAGTAAGAGTCTGACACGCCCTCCTGCTCTGCCCAGAGCGGGAGAAGTTATTTGATGATTTGCCAACGACAAAAAAAAAAGGACCGAAAGCGATCGTCGCACAAATACGCGATTAGGCGATCGTTTACCTGGATAATTAATGACGTACATAGTACAACCGCGACTTGGTTGATCGCGCGATTATGTCATCATACTCATATACTTAAAAGCTATCGCGTGTTCGCGCGACAGTCGCTTTCAGTGTGAACACGACACGTTTCAGTCACACAACTCGCGGTAATCCGTCGATGGCGTTGCGATAAGTAGCGCCGGCTCATGCGTCACCGCATATCTGAGTTTATATGTAGGTACTCAAATTATCATTGACTATCTTGTTATCTGAAATAGTCGCCGAAATACGATGGTAGGGACTCCAAATATAGAAATATATTGAAATACGTAGGTATTTGTTGTTATATGTTTCCGCTTTGCAAGTCGGTAGGTTCGTAAGTACCTACTGTTATAGTACTAGTACCTATATTTTGAGGTGAAAAAACGGTTTTCAATGAGATGAGCTTGTAATTTGTTTGGGTTAGGCGAATAATGCTGGCTTGTGGTGGTTCCACTAACCGAACTGAGTAAAAACGATAGTATGTGCTAGTATGTGGACGTGCTAGTATGTGGAAGTGCTAGTATGTGGAAGTGCTAGTAGGTGGAAGTGCTAGTAGGTGGAAGTGCTAGTATGTGGAAGTGCTAGTAGGTGGAAGTGCTAGTATATGGAAGTGCTAGTATGTGGAAGTGTTAGTATGTGGAAGTGCTAGTATGTGGAAGTGCTAGTAGGTGGAAGTGCTAGTATGTGGAAGTGCTAGTAGGTGGAAGTGCTAGTATGTGGAAGTGCTAGTAGGTGGAAGTGCTAGTATGTGGAAGTGCTAGTAGGTGGAAGTGCTAGTATGTGGAAGTGCTAGTAGGTGGAAGTGCTAGTAGGTGGAAGTGCTAGTATGGTTCACTCTTACTTTAGCTAACTTAATTTCATAAAAAAACACTCGATTCGTTTCGTTAAAAAGCTTGGTGAACAGAAAAAGTGACCCAAATACTGCAACAGGCCGATACCTACAAGCTCAGCAAATCAGTTAATGAATCACACATCCATATCTGCTTATCAAGTCATGGTGCAGATACGATAGATAACAACAACGAAGGACCCGCGGGCCGCAGGTCCCGCTAGTTCCCCACGCACCGCGCTCGCAGCTCCTGCCTTCTCGAGCTGTCGTATTGTGTTACGTGAAGAGTGCCGACTGCCGACGCTGTGACTGACACGTGTGTGTGCCTGCGTGAGAGGCATGGCGGGCAGTGCGCGCTACGCGTGCGCCGCGCTGCTGCTGGCGGCGCTGCTGCGCGCGGCGCTGGGTGGCGGTAACGTGTCCGTGCAGTGGAAACAGTGAGCCATCCACGACCACATACAGTTTTATCATTCACTAGCTGACCCGACAGACGTTGTCCTGTCCAAATTTCAATAGTTCATACAAAAATACCATACATAAAGGAGTTTTTCCCGAATTTGAACATTTTAGGGATTTTTTTCCAATTTTTGTATCCATATAAACCTAATTCGGACTATTAGGACCATTTAAAAGTAAAAAACAGCGAAATCGGTCCAGGCGTTCTCAAGTGATGCGCGCTTACCAACGAAGAGTTTTTCATTTTTATGTATATGTACCTATAGATAGATTTTATCTATCAGCAATAGCAATCACACATTATCTATTTCAGCTCACATACAGCCGAGCTATTCTGTAACAATCTCACCGTGATAACTTAGGTAAGTGAGTTGTCGATAGTGTCAACCCCTAGCATCGAGTGGAATGATAGCTCACTTCACCTAAGTTATCACGGTGAGATTTTTACAGAATCGACCGGCTATTTGTGTTTTGTTTTAGTACCTATACGGTATATAAAGTGGCAGGTAATAAATAACGAGTTTTTGATATGGCTAAGACTTCAGCACGAAACCAATCTTTGACAAACAAAAAAAAACTGGTAAAGAGTCATGACTCATTAGCTTGACTTCAGACGAAACTAAAACTGCACCATTACCGCACAGTACAGAGTAAGTAATAATACCAACGTTGGTAGTAAGTATTAATAATACCAACGTTGTAGTTTTGCAATAAATTCCGTGTTCAATACCTGGCGTATAGTGTAAAAACCAAAATGCAGTTTTGTTTTATATTCAAAATCGAGCTTAAGTCTGTGGGAAGAGAAATGTGGTGAAGAGTTGGATCACATTGCTCTTCTGAAAGCTTACAATTTCGCCCAACTTCTATCTCAAAAGCTCACTTTATATACCTACTAGAGTTACTTGGATACTATACTCAATATCTTATTGCATTCCATAATGTGTACATTATAACCGTTGGTATGTTAAAACATCGAAACAATTATGGACCCTGTCGGGCACAGCCAATTTAATGTTTAATAGGAGAGAGGAGAGAGGATGAAGGCGCTTTTTGTTAAGAAAAAGTTTAAAGATTAAATAAAAATAGTATCATTTGCAAAATTAAATGCAGGTTTGGCAGACGGTTCGCGGACGGTATGTAAAAATGGTTTTTATTGTTTATGAAATTTATCTCTAATGTATTCGTCAATGGTGTAGTAGCTTTTGATTATTAGAAATTGTTTCAATTTATTGATAAAAGTATTATTGTTATTTATATTTTTGATGCATTCCGGTAACCTATTATATTTATATTTTAATGGACATAACAAATGTACCTACTAGAAGAGTGTAACGCGTCCGCTGTTGTTTTTTCAGCTAAGTACTTAACAAGAAGTTGTTTTCAAGACCACATGAAATGTACAATACACTAACCTCTCGTGTGCTTATGAATATTTTGTGTATTGTATAAGTTTAACTAGATTATAGTTAGCGGCGTTGTCTGACAGGCTCACGTTCGAGGATACGCACGAGCTGGTGGTGACCCCGGCCGTGGAGTTCATCTTGTCGTTTGAGCCGGTGAGTCCCCTCTACACGAACTTTACGTCCTTAATAAACGAATGATAATGAATGTTTGTACCTTTGCGGATTTGTTGTTGATTTTACTTATTAAATGTGTAACACGAGGTCCATGATATTTTTAGCACCCGGCACAAGGCGTGTTTCCGATCCGAGTGTGGGTCAAAGCCGACGCCGGCGACACCTCGCGGCCGCTGCTCGTCACAGCGAGGCGCAGGATAGGTAAAGAAGATAGAATTAGAATTGAACTGACTTAGAATTAACTTATGGTTTTCGGTAGGTACTGAATTTAATAGATGCCCCTGCCGCCGCCTCTCAGTTTATCCTAAACATTTAGGTAGTAGGTACTGCACCGCCTCCATCTTATCATCGTAGGTACTCACTCATAGTTGGCTCTTTTACGGTCATGGTGGATGGTACGGGTTACCTATTTATGTAAACTCCAACATGATTATAGAGTCAGTCTCCGCACTCTCCACACTGACTGAGCGCTCATCAGATATTTTCCTATTGAACGCACTTTGTTTAATTCCCGGATCGCGTCCAGCCGGTCGATTCTGTAACAATCTCACCGTGATAGCTTAGGTGAAGTGAGCAGCTATAGGTACCTACATAAGGGGGTCACACTTAAAGTATTTTACACCCGTATTTATAAACAAGTAAAAGTGATTAGGTACTTGAGTAAAAGTAATTACTCAAGTAATGATTTTCATTCTATAGTTTAGTAATTGCTTGAAGTTAGAACTGGCAAAAGTTAGAATTCTTAGCCAAGTACCTAGGTAATAGTCACCATTTTCTTTACTTAAGAATTGAGAACTCGGCCATTTTGCGTTTGATTTTGCGGAAATAGCATTGGAAAACATCGAGGCGACTTTTGGCGTTATAAATGATATCGATAACAATACTACCGGAGAGTGAAGTTGCTGAACCTAGAAATCGCAAAATATACCTACTTTCGTGATGTGGATCCATTCCATGATTGTTCAGAATTTTGTTTTAAAAAGTGATTTCGCTTTTCCAAAAGTGTTGTGATGTGGTTTTATTGAGAATTACGTACCTACTATTTACAATCAGATACACAAAGAGGTCTTCCTGTTAGTCCACTGTGCCAGTTACTAACGGCCTTATGTTTTTATCAATCAATCATTTATTTCAGACAACATCCATAATGTGTTAGTATTAGAACTTATAAAAATACAAAAAGAATCTTCCAATCAAAACCAAGAAGCTAAATTAAAATCAATAGGTATTAACATAAAAAAAATTAAATTAGAATTATATCAAGATAAGTAAATTACAATCAAAACTAATTAAAAAATAAATTGATAATTAATATAATACAACACACTAGACGGTTAAAATAAAAATCACACGTCAGTTACGAATTCTGTAGGTAAAAGTACTTATAGTGTAAAAGATACATTCCATTTTTGTGGGTTATTTCGTGTTAAACGTTTTGTTTCTCCCAACAGTCACTTTTTTTCTTTAGAAATACTAAAAAAAACTAAAAAAGGATATTATTAATTAAAATTTGTTTTTTAATGATTATTTAATCAGAATTAAAACCTAAAATATAATTTAAGTAATATTATCGATGTTAAAGTAAAATAACCTACATCTCACGTATCTATCGAACAAAACGCAGTAACTGAGTGTTACCAGAAGGAAACAATTATCAAGCGTTGATTCTTACACGTAGTCCTCTATATAGTATGTGATTCTTGCTCAAGCTTTTACTCAAGTAAGTAACGTACCTTACTCGACTATAGAATAAGATTTTATAATTAAGAATTCTATCCTCAAGTAATGACTTCATTAAGAAATTACTTAGCAGCAAGTAATTGCTTGTTTATTAATACAGGTGTTAGAATAGGCCAGTAAGAAAAACAGCCGATGACAAATTTATTTAATTTTCAAATTAAAATATTTTAATTTCTAGAACATAGGTAAACAAAAGGTACAGATGTCAATATTAATAAAATAAACGCTATGTCTTGCGGTCAACGGCGTACAAATATTTTAATTATAATTTCTTATTAATAGGTAATTGGTAAAAATAATAAAAAACATTCAAAATTAATAGATAAAACTCAATTATAACCATTCAAATAAAATAAATTTAGCCAAATAATAAAACATTAAAATTAAAATAGGATAAATAAAACAATTAGATTATTAGTAATAAATAAAAATTAAGAAAAATGTTATTAGATTACAATCATTTGTCTTCCAGGTACTCATTGACTATATAGGAAGCTTTCTCGCTCAATAAATTATGAAGCGCCTTTTTTAAATGGTGTATGCTGTCAAGATCTTTTATTGCAGTGGGTAGCTTATTCAGAGTTCACACATCTCTTTTGAGCTTTGAACGCAATGTTTTTACCAGTGGAATTTCCCCAATACATTATTCCAAAACGTATCGTTGATGAGACATACGCTTTGTATGCTATCAAAACTACAGACTCATTTGATATTTTCGCAAGATTATATAGCGCATAAGAATACTGATTCAGTTTTTTACAAACAGTTTCCACATGGCATTTCCAATTTAGATTACTATCCAAGTAAAGTCTTAGAACTCTGGCACTATTGGTTTCAGGTATTGTTTGGTCTGCGTATTTTATATTTAAATTTAGTAGTTTTGTTCTTTGTTGGAACGTCATAACATGTGTTTTTTCTAAGTTTTTTTAAGTTTGTTCTTACGTAACCAGTGTAGAGAGCAATGGATGGAATTATTTATTTCATTTTTATATGATTTTATGTCTTTAAACGGTATAATAGTTGTACTATCATCGGAAAACAGTACGGTCTGATAGTCGGTATATTTTGGCAGATCATTTATAAAAATGAGGAAAAGCAAGAGCCTTAGGACACTCCCTTGAGGTACACCGCAAGTTGTGTACCTAATGGACGACCTGTGAGCAACCTCTCTCTTAGAATCGGGACAAACTCTATTTAAAACCGTGATTTGTTTTCTTCCACATAAATAAGTTTTAATTAGGCTCAATATATTTCCTCGGACACCAAAACGTTCTAATTTACCCAGTAATATTGTGTGATCCACGTGATCGAATGCCTTAGACATGTCCATGAGTACAGCGGCGATAGGATTTTTATTGTCAAAAAATTATTTCGAATTAGGAACTCTATGGGAATCTGTAAATTATAATGAATTCATATGTCATTTGTTTTTACAAATTAGCGGCAATCCCTTTGACCGCCACAGTCGTGTATAGACGACAAACCAAAATGTGCCCAGCACGCCATGGTCGCGACAGCGTGACCGAATTTTATACGTAAATAAATGTCATAAAACAGCATTTTTTGTTAATTTCCCTTGTTAATTATGTACCTTGACTCTTCGGAATTTATTTGAAGTGAACTGCTTTCGTTAGATTTCATTTTTAGTAACGTAAGATGACAAAAACGATAACCAGTCATAAAGTTCGAAAAACATAGTGCCCTCGACGCCACAGTCACCACAACAGGACACGTAGTGATGCAGGTAGTAGTCAATATAACAGGAATATCGACCTCGACGGCAACTTACGTTATATTTAATTTACTCTGAATTCTGCACTGCAAACATTTCATACTGAACTTTTACGTTCGAGAAATCAAGAGAATTTTATAATACTATAACTATGCACTCTCTATAAGTCGAGTGTTAGTTGATTATCGATTAATTGTAATGACTGTAATGCCCATCTCTATCACACTGTTGTATTTTCTTTGCCGGGAACGCCACAGTCGTCTATGCTTGACAGTCCCATGGCGTCATACGCGGATTTTTTTTGAATAGAGTAGTACGTTTACTGCTATGAAATATTATTAATAATGGATGACTATAAAATGTATATATGACTCTGTATGCCGCGAATAATATTTTAATCAACATACAACCTAGCACTGGCCTGCAAATTGCAAAAAACCTAAGAAAAATTTAATTTCGCGGGCTACCCTGTCGGTTCCACCTTAACCTGTTGACCGCCACGTCAAAAAAGAAAAAGCGTGCCCTCGGCGAGAAGAGTGGGCCCACTGCTTGAGTCAATGGTTCCATGGTGCACTGCAACGGAGCATGGAAAGGAACGGAGACTACTTCGAAAAGCAATACAAATATTAACAGGCTTCTACATCATTCCGTTTTTTATTTTCTAAAAACTTTCAATGTGATCCACGTATTGTAACGGTTTACCTTTAGGTAATCTATGTATGGATTAGTCTGTGGATTTTCTTCCACATTACACATAAGAATTCCCGGCACACAGTCTACAACGCTGACATCAGACGAACAATCTTGCGAAACATTATACGCAACTACAACTATCAGGAAGTCTGACGGCAGATATGAGGTCAGAATACTCATGAAACAGGCATTCGAAAGACATTTAGGTTCTTCGAAATCGCAGGCATTAGCACAATTCCGACAAATGGAGAAACGACTAGTAAGAGACCAGCCTATTGCTGAAAGTTACAAGGCATTCATGACTGACTACATACGTCTCAATCACACGAAACAAAGTTTAATTCCACTGGAACCGAGTTGCTATTTACCACACCACGGTGTCATGAAATTGGACTCCACTACTACAAAACTTCGAGTTGTGTTTAATGCCTCAAACAAAACAACTTCGGGACACAGTCTTAATGAGCTAATGGAGTGTGGGCCAACTCTTCAACAGGACTTACAGGCATTAATCCTACGGTGGAGGGGATTCCAATTTGTTTATTCCGCCGACATTGAAAAGTTTTACAGACAAGTTGGTATACAGGAACAAGATCAGCATCTATAAAAGATCCTGTGGAGAGATTCCAAGGAAGACAAGATCCAAGAGTACCAGCTGTGCACCGTAACATACGGTACTAAATCCGCTCCGTTTTTAGCGATGCGCACAATAAAACAACTAATTCATGATGATGGTGCTCAATACCCGCTTGCTGCTGAAACATTGAACAGTCAGCTGTACGTCGACGATCTCCTCGGCGGAAGCAATGATATCCAACAAGCCAAAACAGCAATTAATCGACCTACTCAAACAAGGTGGCTTTAACCTGCGCAAGTGGGCGAGCAACGACAGACGCATATTGGAAGATCTTAAACCAGATCAAATTAGTCAAAACATGATAGACTTCAAGCACGCTGAAACAAACAAGACATTGGGAGTTATGTGGAATCCCTCTACAGATCAATTTACATTTCATCATCCAGTGGAAACAACAAACACATGCGCTATCGTTACAAAAAGATCGTTGCTATCTCAACTGTCGAGGCTATATGATCCACTAGGTTGGCTTTCACCTGCTACAATAACGACCACAAAAACTGTGGACTACAAACCTCAACTGGGACGATCCCGTACCACAACATGTACAAAAACAATGGGAAGAGTTCAGGAACGACCTCAAATACATAGGTCAGATCGCTATTCCTCGATGGATGGGAGCTAAAAACACCCCAGTTGAATTACATGGGTTCTGCGATGCATCGGAAAAGGCATACTCATGTGTGATTTATTGCCGAAGCATCAAAGACGATGGCCAATACATGACTCGACTAGTTGCAGCGAAAACAAAGCTCGCACCGATTAGAAAATTGATGACACTGCCCAGGCTCGAACTGTGCGGCGCATACTTATTATCCAGACTCGCGAAAAAGGTCAGAGAGTCGTTAAGCAAACAAACAGTAACAATACAAGCTTGGACTGACTCAATGGTCGTTCTGGGATGGCTACAAGGCGACGTGTCCCGCTGGAAGACATTCGTAGCAAACAGAGTTACGAAAATTGCAAATATTTTACCGCCATCGTGTTGGAGACATGTCAAATTCGAGGAAAACCCGGCGGATTGCGCTAATCGTGGCTTACTTCCGTCACAACTAGTGAAACACAAACTTTGGTGGGAGGGACCTACGTGGCTGATACAAAACAACATCCCAGATCATTCGATTGAATTCAAAGCTCCTACATTAGAACACAAGAACAAGAAGCAAGTCTGTGCATCCCAAACATCGTCATCGATTATCGAAGAGCTTCTATGCAAACATAACTCTATTACACGTGTCGTCAGAATTCTAGGTTGGATTCTACGAGTCAAAGTAAACAAAGACAATTCACGATCGTATTACTTTAATACAGTTGAACTTGAGAACGCATTGAATGTCGTTATCAAGGCAGTGCAAAATAAACACTTTGGCGATGATATTGCACATTTACAGAAACATGGCAAGGTGCATTCCAAGAGTTGTCTACTTAATTTAACCCCATTATTGGACAAACAAGGTCTCTTGAGAGTCGGGGGACGTTTAACAGAATCAGTCCTGAAGATCTCACAAAAACATCCAATTATTTTGCCACACAAACCACGGCTCACAGAACTTGTAATCGACAAGTCACACATTTCGACATTGCACGGGGGAGCAAGACTCACCTTGACACATTTGCGAGACAAATATTGGATACTCAGAGGTGTAAGGACAGTAAAAGGCCACATTCTCAAGTGTATCAAATGTCATCGCTTCAAGACATCTACTAGCAAACAGCTGATGGGAAACTTAACAAAGCCCCGAGTCACTCCATCGCGTCCATTTACGCACACAGGCGTTGATTTTACGGGACAAGTAGAAGTCAAGGCCAACAAGGGCAGAGGGATTAAGACTTCCAAAGCCTATATTTCTATATTCGTCTGCCTAGCAACAAAGGCCATTCATTTAGAATTGGTCTCAGACTTGAGTACTGCAGCCTTTCTCGGCGCTTTCAAACGTTTCTGTGCCCGGAGAGGAACACCAAAGTTTATGTACTCAGACAATGGTACAAATTCTGTGGGCGCTGCCAAAACACTCATACAGGAACACAAAGAGGCGTTAATGCACTACATCAACGAAGAACTCTTGAGTGAGTTAGGGAACCTAGGAGTTGAGTGGCAGTTTAACGCTCCAGTTTGGCCGTCAGCAGGAGGACTGTGGGAGGCCGCAGTCAAAAGCATGAAGTACCACCTGAAACGCATCATTGGCGAACAAAAGCTGACATTTGAGGAGTTTTCCACACTGATAGCTCAGATTGAGGCGTGTCTCAACTCTAGGCCGTTGGTTCCTCTAACAGACGTTATTGACGATCTGGACTGCATAACGCCTGCACATTTCTTAGTGGGAGGTCCAATACAATCAAATCAAGCCCACTCTCACCTGACGAGGACATCAGAAACATTAAAACTAGATAGCAGCGGCTGGAAAAAATGCACAAAGACTTCTGGAAGAGATGGTCATCTGAATACGTTCAAACTCTTCAAACGCGCAGCAAGTGGCATTATGCAACAAATAATCTTGAGATCAACGACATCGTATTGATAAAAGTTGATCACTTGCCGCCCTCTAAATGGCTCTTAGGAAGGGTTATGGAGACACATCCTGGTAAGGATGGACACGTTCGAGTGGTGACACTGAAAACAAAAAATGGCACTCTAAAACGGCCTATCATCAAATTATCACGACTACCAGTCGAAAGCAGTGATACAGGGTGCGTGGAGAGTGAAGGTGACACAACGCCTATCGAACAACAGAAAGCTGAGAGACCGAAGCGGAAAAAACCTGCTAAAGGATCCTTAAACAGTTACGTTGGCATATTTTTCACGTTTGCCTTATGCATAGCTACATCACTGCAACAGACTACAGTGAACGTCACCACATTATCGCCAGCAAAATTAGTCTATTTCGACAAAATTGCTGGGATGCAAATACGACAAGACGACTGGAAAATGGTTGTGTATTACAATATGACAACATACTGGCGAAGTTTACAAAACGTGGCCGACTAGGTACGTCACACATTTGAACAGTCTGACTAAGGAAGAGCCAACCTTGATATCCATCGCTTCTCAACTAGAACACGAAATCAAAGAAATACAGCACTATAACGATGTTTTGCGATCGGAACACGGAACGCGCAAGAAAAAGGGTCTGATAAATGGAATTGGCTATGCAGCAAATTATCTGTGAGTCCTTGACGAAGACTTTGCCAAAAAATACTATAGTGATATCAACGTCATACAGACTAACGAAAACCATTTACTCAACCTCTACAAGGAACAAACATCAATTGTGGAAGGCGAGTACCTACAATATTTTGAAGAGAAACGAGGATATCATGAATAAACAATTTATGCTAATAAACAAACGCTTCCAAGAAACAAACGAGCGCATACACGTGGAACGCAGCAATGCACTCAATGTGATGTCGTCTGCATTAGCTGCCAACTTAATAATCTCCAACACAAGGAGAGTTCAACAATTACTGCTCGACTTAGTGACTGACGTAAAGGGCGGACGCGTCGATGCACATCTACTGAAGCCAGATCAGTTACAAGAACAATTAAACATAATATCTGGACAATTACCTAGTGACCTGTCGCTACCCTGCACAAACAGCCATCAGTGCATTCGACAGATGTACAAATTGTCACGAGTAAACGTCAAGCTGACGAGAGACTTCTTCCTTTTTGAAGTCAAGCTGCCTTTGGTGAACAACGAACAGTACGAGCTTAGCCGAGTCATACCTATTCCTTCCATACAAGGACAGACAGAGAAGCATATCATGCCTACATCTGAATATTTGCCAATAAACCTCAAGAAGGACGTGATGATGCCTATAACATACGACGACCTAAGCACATGTATACAACTGAGAAAACACCAGTTACTATGTGCACTGAGTTTACCGGTTTATGACATACCTAAAGCAAGCCACTACGATGTGTGAGGCACAAATTATAGTAAACAATAAGAACTTATCAGTGTGCCACAAGACAGTATCAAGTTGCAGCGATAAGTGGATGCAGTTACATAATGATGGCGCGTGGCTCTACACATGTTGTAAACAATGCTTGATTCGCATTTTCTGTCCATCTGGCACTTTATCGAAACAATTAAGTGGTACTGGTATTATCGCACTTGATCCTGGATGCACGTTGAAAGGAGATAACATTATAATTCGCTCTCATAACAACTTCCACAGTGAGATAAGCGTGAGTGGAGACGAGCTTTACTTGAGAGAATCGACTATAAATAACTTCATAGCAGACAACAACTATACTTTTGAAACTGAGCATCATGAAGTGACATGTGATGAAGACATTGAAAGCCAGGATTGAACAGGTGAAGCTGCATCAAGAGACTAAACGAGGTGGCAACTTCCCACGATACACATCGCTATATCATGTACCTATAGCTTTATGCTCGTTGTTGTTGTTGGGGCTTGTCTATGGATCAGTCTCAAACTGAGGAAACGCTATCGTCCAGTTCTTCAAGTTACCAACAGACCTGATAACCCGGACCAGGAGCAAGCCATCAGCGAACCACAACCACGGACGAGCCATGACACTTGCTGCACGCACAAGGTCGACAGAGCAACCTCGCCGGCAAACTGTAAAATTTAAATATAAGCTTCGGACTTTATGTTCTTTATTTACATTGTTTTATTTACTGTGTTTACACTATTTTACATTTTGCTTATTTTTGTGATTTGGTAGCATGTACGAGCACGCTCGACTCTTTAATGCTGACGCCCGCAATCACATTTCCTTACGTTTATACTTACATTATTACATGCGCATTACTGTAATTAATTCAGTTCAATAAAGCTGCTTGGTGAATACACATGTCGGTGTTTTCTTCCACATTACACATAAGAATTCCCGACACACATCGCACCTAAGCGGTAGGACTCCATACAGTTACTATCCTTCTTCTTAACGAGAAAAAAACTAAATGTAGTTTACGATACCTCATCTTAGACAAGTAGAAACAAGTGGTCCTATAAAGGGTGAAGAGTTGAGACCCGAAAATACCACAGTATTCTTAGGCATAACTTTGGATGGCAAGCTTCAATGGGGCTCCCATATAGATAAATTGTCAAAAAAGCTTATCTCTGCAGCAAACGCCGTTATAAAAATTCGTGGTTTAACTGATTTAGAGACAGCCCGTTTAGTATACTTTAGTTATTTTCATAGTGTAATGTCGTACGGCATTCTGTCGTTGGGAAATGCCGCCAATATTCAGACAATTTTTGTTTTACAAAAAAGGGCAATTCGTTCAATTTATAAATTAAGTCCCGGACAATCCCATAGATACAAACTTAAAGAGATTAATATAATGACCGTGCCTTCTCAGTATATTTAAGAAAATATTTTGTATGCACATAAAAATATAAAAAAAATTAAAAATACAGTGATATCCATAATATCAATACTAGGAACAAACACAAATGTGTTGTTCCTACAACCAGGCTCATGAAAATTGGTGGCTCGTTTAGATGCCAATGACGCTTTTATAAAAAACCTCCTAGACACATTCAAGAACTAAGCCATAATAAATTCAAACAATTTAAAACGAGGAAACTATGCCAGAAAGCCTATTATACTGTCAAAGACTAATTGAGGACAAAAAGGCTTGAGATTGAGCTGCTCCAATAAAACACATGGAATGTTGATTTATTTTATTTTGTTAACTATTTTACTTTTCAGACCTTACTTACTTGTCAGACCGGAGTCCATAGCGTTAGTAACAATTTTACTTAACTTCTAGTGTTAGTAAATTCAGCGTGGAGTTGTATCCACCTCCTCATCATTGGGCAATCCCACCGATCTGCGAACACACTGAGAATACTGTTGGTGCTGACGCGAACACGCGTCATCAGGGATGCGCATCTATTCCTAATAATGGCGGCAAAACCATTAATATTATTATCCGCAAACATCCCTGATGCACTACAACGCCCCGGCAGCCGCAGTAGTACTCTCAGTGCATTATTGTATTGAATGCGTAGGTCGCTGTATGCCCGCTGAGTGAAGTTGACCCACAGGCTGCACGTGTAGAAGGACTGACAGTAAGCTTTGAAGAGCGTTACTTTAACTGCCCTCGTACATCGCGCAAAAAAAAAAAAAAAAAAAAAAAACCGGTGGGCCAGCATGTTACAACGGACAGCCAGCGATCTACGCTCCCTTTCAATATCACAATTGTCTTTAAGATCTTCAGTGACCCAGTGGCCCAGATATTTGAACTTGTCCACCCTTCGCAGGGGTTTTCCACATAATGCGACATGTGAAATACACGAATATGTCTCACTGCCAGCTTTGAAAACCATTAGTTCACTCACCGCATAATATTCGCATATAGCGATCAGTCACCTCAGAGCACCGATCGACGGGCTCAGCAACACCATATCGTCAGCATAACTAATATTATATTATTAATACACATCCCGTCAATATGACATCCGACCCTGGTGCTGCTGAGCTCAAGGATCAGCTGGTTCATGTATAGGTTGAAGAGCCTGGGTGAGCTGAGCCCCCCCTGCCTCACACCGCACTCCAACCGATACACGTCCGAGTGCGATCCACCCCACTTCATGCTATTGCTTTGACTACTATACCATTACTTGAATATTGACACCATTTCAGGTGGTAACGTAGTCTCACATTCCAGTTTACGCCACAAAACATCGTAACATACAAGATCGAATGCCCTTGACAGATCCAGAAAACCAGCCGGGTTACCTATGCGGGTAGGTAATTGCTCCAGTTTTAATCATGTTCTGGCAGTTTGAGTACCTAGTTTATGCGGCCTACCCAAATGTTCTTTATTTCGTAGACAGAACAAAAATGCTTTGAGTAATTGTAAATGTAAAACTGCATTACTAACAAAAAGTGTCCTTGGTATGGCTCCACGCATATAAAATTCCAGATGCCACAAAAGATTTAAATTTTACACAATTTAAGAAACAAATTGTATTTTTCTCAACGTAATCATGATCTGGCAGTTTGAGTAATTTATGCGGCCTACTAAAATGTCCTTTCTTTGGTATTGTTCGTTGAATCGTTAAGCTCCGTCTAAGTTGAGCTGCACCAAGCTGCACGATTACTGACAATTGCGTGCACTGAATGGACAGGTCCACTCAATCTGTGTGGTTCTTTCCTCAAAAGACCATTGCAGACACCGATCTACATAGCTTTCACATGATCTGACCAAGATTTTGTCTGGACTTCCTCTGAGTTTGTTTCGGCCTTTCTTCTCAGAGTAGTCAGATAGGAAATGCCGACCCCATCTAGTTTAAAAAAAATATGATTGACGTGTAAAAGTGTTTGTTCAAACCTACTTACAGAAATAAAATCATTTATCATTTAAATGAAATTGTTCTTAATAAATAAATGCTATTATAGGTACTATTGACGAATACTTAAATGACGAACTAATTTAGAATTATAAATATTGAGGTTTTGAGATAAATTGAGACAAATATTAAGGTATACCGCCGTTTACCCGAATTTTATTTGCCCTAATATCATTTGCCATAATAGTCAACAGCCATAATATCATACGACATAATACTCATTTGCCCTACTCTCATTTGCCATATTAGTCACGTGCCAGAATCATTGTTTCCCATAAAGTCACTTACCATAACATCATTTGTCATAATCATTATAAGCCCTATTTATCACATGCCATAATTATGATATGCCGTAACATAATTTGCCATCGACATCGGGTGTGTAACGGTTGTTTATATCAAGAGAAATTGGATGCAATTGGGACTTTAGGGCACCCCGACTCGGACAGGTTAGGTTAGAAGGGGATGGCGGGGTCGTGTGAGCGAGCAAAGCGAGCGAATAGACCCCGCCATCCCCTTCGTGGTTATTTTTTTATAAACCACACAGAAGAAGGAGCCCCGCGAAGCGGGGCTCCGTCGACCTAGCCCACCATCAACCATGCACAGAAAAAAAAACCATGCACAGAATAAATAAGCTTAATAAGTGTAATGATTATTACGGGGCTTAAATATTTGTCTAATACTTGTTATGCCATTTAAATATTATGCCATTTAAATATTATGTCTAATAATTATTATGGTACATAAAAATAAGGCAAACAATACTTATGGCATTCGTATCTTATGGTATCTAAAATTCGGGCAATTAAAAGTATGTCATATGTCTTTTAGGGCAAATGAAACATTCGGGCAAATGAAATTCGGGTAAATGAAATTCGGGAAAATGATGATTATGGCATATAATCTTCGGGCAAACAATAGACAACCAAATATTAATATTGACATTTTAATTATTTTGACTTTTTAATTATTTTGACATAATTATTAGGTTGGGGAAAAAGTCTTTTCGCATTATAGTATGTATGAACTTAGAATAAAATCTCTTTGGCTGTACTATTTGTAACTGTTGTACTGCAGTGGATCCCTTCGCACACTGGACTGGAGGGTAATGAGGTAGTCGACCGTCTTGCAAACGAAGCAGCATCCAATGGTTATGAATATTCCTGTTTACCTTTTCATACCGAACTAATTCCTATAGTAAGAAATTCGTGTCTTGAGTCCTGGTCAGAATATTTCGATAAAAGGTTCTTGACGAAGGGTATTTGGTACAGGACTATTCAGCCCTCTCTTTGTCGTTCCTTGTGGTTCGATGTGGGTGGGATACACAGGCAAGAACTGGTGACGGCTTTGAGGCTCCGATCTGGTCATATTCCGCTCAATAGTTATGCTTACATGATGCGCAAAGTAGAATCACCTAATTGTACAGTGTGTGGAATTTTGGAGGACGCGCACCACATTTTAGCGGAGTGTGGTCGGCTTGAGCGTCGAAGGCGATCTATGTTTAATAATAGGTACTACAATGTAGGTTTCTATAATAGTATTTTGGCTTCACCATTGTCTGATGCAGCCAAGCTGCTGATTAGGATGGTGATGGTGGGTTTAAAGTTAAGGTCAGAGTAGTGTTTTCTTGTTTCTTAGTTTTTGTAGGTTTATTTAAGTTAAATATTAAGTGATTTTTTTGTTTTCAATAATGGGGCTGACATATTCTTTTAAGAAAAAACCCCCTAAATAAAAATTTTGAAAAAAAAAATCTGGCTGGTTTTGGTATTATTGAAAGTTTAAATTTTAAAGAACATGATTCCTAATTCAAATTAGGCAAACGTGTGATTTTCATTTGTTTTTCGTGTCGTCAAGATGAGTGAATCTAATGAAGAAATTCGATACATTTTATGCGATGTATAGGGACCTAGTGCAGTGTCTGTGAGAGTAGCACAAATTTGGTTTAAGCGTTATCAATCCGGAAATTTTGATGTCAAAGATGCACGTCGCTCTGGTCGCCCTATTGTAGATGAAAAGGATGCCATTTTTTTAAAAGTGGAGCAAGATCGGCATAGCAGGACGTCGCTGAAGAACTGGGAATTGACCACAAAACAGTTTTGGCGCATTGGAAAAAAACTGGGTACACAATAA
Source organism: Brachylomia viminalis (assembly GCA_937001585.2). Classification (NCBI taxonomy): domain Eukaryota; kingdom Metazoa; phylum Arthropoda; class Insecta; order Lepidoptera; family Noctuidae; genus Brachylomia; species Brachylomia viminalis. The sequence continues at coordinate 519,477 of OW443302.2, read as the reverse complement.
AGCTCGATATTTGGGTACCTCACGAGCTCACTGAAAGAAACCTAATGAACCGTGTACTCATTTGTGATTCTTTATTACGACGTAATGAAACCGAACCATTTTTGAAGAAGCTGATAACTGGTGATGAAAAGTGGATCACGTACGACAAGAACGTGCGAAAAAGGTAGTGGTCAAAAGCCGGTCCGGCTTCACAGACTGTGGCGAAACCCGGGTTAACTCGCAACAAGGTGATGCTGCGTGTGTGGTGGGATTGGAAGGGCATTATTCATTATGAGCTGTTACCACCAGGAAGGACCATCGATTCTGAACTTTACTGCGAACAACTGATGAGATTAAAACAAGAAGTTGAGAGAAAGCGGCCGGAATTAATCAACAGAAGAGGTGTGGTTTTTCATCATGATAACGCTAGACCTCACACATCTTTAACCACTCAGCAAAAATTAAGAGAGTTGGGCTGGGAGGTGTTAATGCATCCGCCGTATAGTCCTGACCTTGCACCTTCAGATTTCCACCTGTTTCGGTCTCTTCAGAATTCTTTAGGCAGTGTCAGGTTAACATCACGACAGGACTGCCAAAACCACTTGTCGCGGTATTTTGATCAGAAGTCCCAAAATTTCTATAGCAATGGGATCTTGTCCCTACCTACAAGATGGCAAAAAGTTATCGAACAAAATGGTACCTACATACTTTAGTTAAATGTAAATAAACTATATTAACACCATTTTAACACCAATAAAATCTTACACAATCAACAGTATGGTTTCACCAAGGGACGTTGTACGACTGACGCCGGGGTCACCTTATTAAAACACATATTTACGGCGTGGGAAGAGGCCCAAGACGCCATAGGAATCTTTTGTGACCTCTCCAAGGCATTTGATTGCGTCGATCACGAAACCTTGCTCTTGAAACTTGAGCATTATGGACTTGGAATACTTGCGCTCAGTCTAGTAAAATCTTATTTAAATGATAGACAGCAGCAAGTTCAAATAAATGGTGTCAATTCACTTAGTTTGAAAGTAGAAATGGGAGTTCCACAAGGCTCGATATTGGGTCCTTTCCTCTTTTTAGTGTATATTAATGATCTACTCCATTTATTAAAAAATCAACCACAAATGGTGTTATTTGCTGACGATACTTCTTTAATTTTTAAGGTAGAAAGAAGTGCTAAAAATTTTGACGACGTTAATAACGCCCTAATGCAGGTCCATAATTGGTTCACTGCTAATAATTTAGTATTAAATGGGAAAAAAACTAAGTGTATACGATTTTCTTTACCTAATGTCAAAAGTAGTGATTGTGAGATAGTATTGAATCAAGAGAAACTAGAATTCGTCGATAAAACTGTTTTCCTGGGGATCACGCTTGACTCGAGGCTACAATGGGGTTCTCATTTAACATCTCTGGCGGGACGGCTAAGTTCAGCAGCATATGCTGTCAGAAAAATCCGTCAATATACCGATGTAGATACCGCGAGGCTGGTCTATTTTAGTTACTTTCATAGTATCATGTCTTACGGTATTTTACTTTGGGGACGGGCTGCAGACGTCGATTCTATTTTTATTCTGCAGAAAAGAGCCATCAGAGCCATTTATAATCTCCGCAGGCGCGATTCTCTAAGGGAACTGTTTAAGGTTATTAAGATCTTGACGGTACCTTGTCAATATATCTATGAAAACATCATGTACGTAAGAAAAAATGTACATCTTTTTACTACAAGAGGTGATAGACATAATTATAGTACCAGAAATAGGGACCTATTAGTTCAACCAGGTTTCAGACTGGCTAAAGTAGACTCATCTTTCATGGGGTACTGTTTAAAATGTTACAATAAAATACCTCCCCACATACTTCAACTCAATGAGACGAAATTCAAAGTTTGTATAAAACGCACACTATGCAGCCAGGCATATTATAAGTTGGGGGATTATATCGCTGATAAAAATGCCTGGCTCAATGCTGGTCCTGCTCCACAACCACAACTAATTGATTAACATTTGAAAATACTGTTGGAGCTGCTGAAGATTGTAAGACTACCTTTGCTTTGTATAAACTCAATCTCCTTTGTATTATATAATTGCATAGAACAAGTGTGAGTACTATGTACTATCGAGCTACCATTTACCGGGTAATGTCTTTCATTGACTTGAATGTACCCTGGCGGCTGATAGATGTCATGCTCACTCAAATGTCTCGCTGACGGTGGCGCGTGTGTTGGATCATTTAGCTCCCTTCAAAATGGTTGAGCTGAATGGTGCTGATCCATGCGTCATGTTCGTGAACGGGCGCTGTCAGTTGGGACTGGTCATCTCTTAGCCACCAAGGCTTATTTTAATTATTTTATTATGGATTGTTTTGTTTAAATTTATATTTACTGTACACTGGACACTCAACGTGTACGTCTTATTTACATCGTTCTCACATATAATTATACCTATATTCAACATTAATGATGTAACTAATATTTATGTAACAATATAATTTAAAAGAGTGTCCATGGAGTTTCTTGCCCGTTCTTCTCCATAGGTACCTACTACGCTTTGGAATGGGCAACTAGCTTCATATTTCTGACTGACCCACTTGACAATTCAAAAGTGCCTGTAAATGGTTTAATTGAAATAAATGCTTTGAGTTTGAGTTTGAGTTATTAAAAAATGCTTTGAATTTTCTTAAAAAATGCGAAGATACTTTTTCCCCAACCTATTAGATTTCTGACATTTTAATAATTCCTCATTTAGGTCTGACATTAAGTATTATGTAATTGTTTAATTTGTTTTTTATTTTAATACTATACAATTATTATGCATGATTCAAAAAAAAAATGAGTAAATAATTTATAGTCCTCATGGCATTCCGATTTGCAAACCATAGTTGTACGCCTCCTGGCATAGCATAGCGCTCTGTTCACTAAACATAAGACCTGTACTTTTATTACCTATGTTAACAAATAAATTATGATTTGATTTGATTTGGTATTGTTCGTCTAATCGTTGAGTTCCTTGAGTTCTGAGTTGAGCTGCACGGTTACTGACAAAATGCACCGACTGGACAGGTCCACTCAATCTGTGTGTTTCTTTCCTCAAAAGACCAATGCAGACACTAATCTACATGGTGGTCCTCAAAGATTATGTCCGGATTTATACACATTGACATTGGTGAATTTTATATATACTATGACATGAGTATTTACTTTAAAAAGTAATAATATACCATTTTAGATACAGGTCTACCTACCCTTCACATCATCTGACCAAGATTTTGTCTGGACTTTAAAAGAGACTGTGACCTCTGAGTTTGTTTCGGCCTTTCTTCTCAGAGTAATCAGATAGGAAACGCCGGCCTCATCTAGTTTAAAACAAATATATATGTTTGACGTGTAAAAGTGTTTGTACAAACCTACTTACAGAAATAAAATCATTTATCGTTATAATTTATCATCATTGAGAATGAAATCGAGACGCAAACTACACTTAGCGTGCCTTCTGTTCGGTGTCATTAAATAAACCAGACTACCTTTACGTCAAGTTAAGTTGGATAGTGAGTAGATGAGAATGTTGGAGAAGATAATGCTCGCAGCTACTTTCGACCCAGTCGTATGCGACTGGGTCGAAAGTAGCTGCGAGCATTATCTTCTTCATCTTCTTCACAACGGAAGCTACCTCTAAAAGCGGCTGTACCATAGTACAGCCGCTTTTAGAGGTAGCTTCCGTTGTGCAGCTTCCAATTCGAGCAATTATCACGATCGACACATTTAAAAGTCGCCTACGGCAGTACGTACCTTTTGAATGTTTCATTGAAATGAATTTAAGATAGAGTTGTTATTCACGACAGTCCTTTGTTTCATGTGCAGCCATTACCATACATTACCGTCCAATCGCCATTACCTCCATCCTATGTAAGGTTATGGAAAGGGTACTGAACAGTAAGTTGCTGACTTACCTCAATGACAATGATCTCCTCAGTGATCGTCAATATGGCTTCCAACCTTAAACCAAGCGATCGACAATTTCTCTTTAAAACTAAAAAATATTACATTAATTTCTAATGAAACAAATATTAATTCAATCTTGAACAGTTTAGAAGCTTCATTGTTAACGTTATCGTTTCGTCTGGAAGACATAACAAACGCTATCATGATTAGTAACCAAAACATTTTGCACCCCGATGTTTAGTCTAACCCCGGGAGGTGTTATAGACAGTCTATGCACCCTTTCTTGCCTACCAGTCGTCCTCATTTTTGCATGCTCAGCACTCCTCATCCATAGCCTGTGATCCCATACATTCATTCACTAGTCTCATACCAACATCCAAGCTAGACGGCTGTCTTACCTAAAACAAATAGATTTTGTTTTTTTTAAACTGTTTTCCTTCGAGGCACATAACAGTACGGAGCGAGAGGGCTTGGGAAGGCGTCACCTCCGTCTGCGAAGCAGTAATGCTTGCGAAGGAGGAGTCGAAACGCGTGAAGGAGAGGCAAATTTCGCGCCCTCACGCCCCTAGCCGCCGCAGGAGACGCCCAGGGCGTCGGATTTCACAAGTCGATTCCCGGCCACCGTAGGCGCGGGCTTGCGGACGGCGAGCAATGGGCATCTCCCCGTCCGATAAAGACTAGGCCCGGGTCGACGGTGCGTTGTGTTCCACGCGCGTCTAAAGAGATGTCAGTACCAATGACGGGGTCCGCTAGGGCCGATGCCTGCTAGGGTTGCGGGAAAGTCCGAAAGGGTTACCGTGGCCCTTGGCATAGGCAACTGAAGGAACATGGGTGGGTTTTAGTCAGTTAGAGTCTCACACGCCCTTCCGCTCCACCCAGAGCGGGAGAATATAATTGATGATTTACCACCCTCAAAAAAAAAAAAAAAAGAAGGCTCTAATTGTCATTTATGCTGAATTGGGCCTATTTGACGCAGTCGTGAGGCACACAATACTATTTGGCGCAGCCGTCAGTCACACAATGCTATTTGGCGCAGACGTGAGACACATAATACTATTTGGCGCAGCCGTGAGGCACACAATACTAATTTAAGTTTTTTCTGTCTTTGATAATGATAAATGGTTTTATTTCTGTAAGTAGGTTTTTACAAACACTTTTAGGTGCAGCGCAGACGACAGACTATACGTGACGCACTTTTTAGTCTGTGAAAATAGAACCTATGCAATTATATGTAGTAATGCACACGACGCGCAAAAAGTCCGGCGCACAAAAAATCCGTGTAATTCGGGCAGAACGCACCGCGCCGCGCCGCTCGGCACAAAAAGTATGTGAAAAAAATTGAACGTTTGCTTCAACGCGCGCTAACGCAGACACCGCACACTTTAGTCGGCAATCTGCATTTGCTAGGGGTGGACGTAACGCACGCGATCTATTATCATGGCGCCAGAGGTCGATGTAACGATGTTAATTCAAGAAATTTTTCCGGATGTTGTTTCAGGATTGAATGTTTAGTATGGAACTGTCCCTTCAGTAATATTTCCGAAAGTATAGGATGTACCCAAAATTCTCTATTTCTTCTTCTTTTTCTGTACTTCATGTACAAAATAATACTTCGCGATCTCTGCACGATTTCCATAGCGTCTACGTCCCTACAGCTCTGCCGACAGAATGATCGAAGATGTGCGTCGTGTGCATTGAGTCTGTGAAAAATCCGCGACCGACTTTTTGTGCGCCGCAGACTCGATCGCACAAAAAGTGTGCCGTCTGCGCTGCACCTTACACGTCAATCATATTTTTTTTTTAACTAGATGAGGTCGGTGTTTCCTATCTGACTACTCTGAGAAGAAAGGCCGAAACAAACTCAGAGGTCACAGTCTCTTTTAAAGTCCAGACATAAGTTGGTCAGATCATGTGAAGACCATGTAGATTGGTGTCTGAAACGGTCTTTTGAGAAAAGAACCACACAGATTGAGTGGACCTGTTCAGACAGTGCACGCATTTGTCAGTAACCGTGCAGCTCGACTCAGAACTTAAGGAGCTCAACGATTCGACGAACAATACCAAAGAAATTACATTTGGGTAGGCCACATAAACTACTCAAACTGCCAGAACATGATTAAAACTGGAACAATGACCCACATAGTCCTCACATTCACAACAATTAAAATAATATAATACTTTATACAGTAAATATTCATGTCATTGTATATGTAAAAAAGTTATAGATAGTTAGGTATAGCAAAGATTAAAAATACAATAGTTAGCAAAAAACAATAAAATAAATCAACATTCCCTGTGTAAATTTATTGGAACAGCTCACTCCCAAGCCTTTTTGTCCTCAATAAAGTATTTGACAGTATAATAGGCTTTCTGGCATAGTTTGCTTTTTATAAAAGATTTGAATTTATTAAGGCTTAGTTCTTGAATGTGGCTAGGAAGTTTATTATAAAAATGTATACATTGGCATCTAAACGGGTCACCTATTTTCTTGAGCCTGATTGTAGGAACAACAAATTTGTGTTTGTTCCTAGTATTTATACTATGGATATCACTGTATTTTTAAACAGATTAATATTTTTATGTGCATACAAAAGATTTTCATAAATATACCGAGAAGGCACAGTCATTATATTAATCTCTTTAAATTTGTCTCTGAGGGAGTGTCTGGGACTTAATTTATAAATTGAACGAATTGCCCTTTTTTGTAAAACAAAAATCGTCTGAATATCGGCGGCATTTCCCCACAACAGAATACCGTACGACATTACACTATGAAAATAACTAAAGTATACTAAACGGGCTGTCTCTAAATCAGTTAAACCACGAATTTTTCTAACAGGGTATGCTGCAGAGCTAAGCTTTTTTGACATTTTATCTATATGGGGGCCCCATTGCAGCTTGGCGTCTAAAGTTATGCCTAAGAATATTGGTTTTTGTGTAAATATTGTGTGCCTTATTTCTTTCCTCTTTCTTTCCTTGACGTAGTCTGTTGTAAATATACAGGGTGTAGTTTTGCATCCTCGTCAAATTCGAGGAGGTAACTATGCTAATGATTCTCGACACGTATCAATAATAAAATAAGTAGATATTTTTTTTTAAATTTTTATTGCGGTAATCGACATGTGTAGGGCCCGTGTGATACCGCCCTGTAACTGCGCTCTAAATGTAACGCACGTACACAGCTACATAGTCGTGCGCCACTACCTACCGCATTCGTAACGAGGTGATTCTGTTCTTTGAAAGTAGTGCATTCTGAAATACTGTCAATCTTAAATATCTAAAAAAACAAGTAGTACTTCTGTATTAATTTTGAGTAGGTATCTTAATTTTTTTTTTTTTTGTTTTTCATAACAGCCTCCTGAAATTTGACGAGGATGCAAAACGACACGTTGTATACGCATTCGTTTTTAAATAATCTATACATACACGGTAAATTTTAGCTCGCGTCCCATATTTTCATAGAAAAGGGCACCACCAACTTATAATGAACTCTATTTGACAGATAAAACGTTTAATTTTTTCTGTTTGAATTGCCTGCCCTTGTAAAAGCCGCCGCGCCGCGGCCGCCAGCAAACTTTGTCGCATAAAAATTGGTTTAGGCAGTATTATTTTTATTCATCATAATTATGGTAGGTAGGTATGCTTATTAAGTACCTATTAGCTCGATTGGTCAACACTCGATTCAAGGCCTTAAATACAACTCACAAGCGTACTCGTCATGTCTAGTTGAGGTAATAGGTTCACACGGTTACACATCAAGCTATACAATTCCAGTATAAGCTGATCTCACATTGTATAGGATTTCCGTACGATGCGAGACCAGCGTAAACTGGTTTTGTATAGCTTGATGTGTAGCCGTGTGTACGATCACTAGTGATTTCGTGATGCGAGAGTGGTGAATGAAATTTAAATTAATTTCTCTCATTTACTAGGAGATGTGATAGTGGTAAATACCGTGCCGTGCTTCCAATTAGGTTCCAATACAAACGAGAGATAACGGAGGTAAATGAACTTACACCAACCTAAATCGTACCTACCTGAAATAAAATACCTACTTGCAGCAGGTTATTTGTCCAACGTCCGTTGACCCACCGCGAGCGCGCTATCGCACAGCTGTTCCGCGCTACGTCATCACCGAGCGGATCGCGTACGATCTAGCGTTTATGAATGAAAATAGTGGAAGTGCTACTAAAATTTTACTCGAATGACAGACTAATGGTAAAAATTGCATGTTTTCTACTCAATCCCATAATTTCTTATCGACTGTTACAGAAAGGCCCAGCGCACGGCTACACTATTGTTTACAAGTGATAAATTTCTAACTTCTATACAATATGTAACAAAAACCCTGTTGTTCCTTTTACCTACGTTTTAAGAATCGGTCTAAATACGTAATAAAGCAAGTCATTTATAAAAAACTGTTCAAAAAAATTATTAAAATAAATATTTAATAATTAATATTTGTAATGTTTAACTGATTTCTTACCTCTGCAATTCTGCATGAAGCGAAGACGCGAACCAGAAAAAAATAGAACGTTCCCGCCCACTCTTTGATCTGTGCCGCCGGCCGGTACACCGCCGCCACTTACCTACATATTTTGCTACAAAAGTTCGTGACCTTGTCAGCTGTTGTTTTTCACTTTAACGAATGAATGTTTGAAAATGTTGGTTTACACGGTATTTTGCACAATTGATAATTGTTAAAACTACATTTAACACTTCACTACATTAAAAAAAAACAAAGTCGCCGCGTCTGTCACATAAAACCTTATGTTTATTTGAATGCATTAATTTATTATGATGTCTATTTGACGACTCGGAGATGCTCTTCGATATGACCACCTTTGTTGCAACGCCTACGTACGCTCCGCAGAACGGAGGTATCGGACTTGATGTGGTCAAATGCTGCTACTATCTGTGAACGCATTTCGAACTCCGTATCGCACGTGTTTTTGAACAGCTGTTGCTTTACACTGCCCCAGAGGAAAGAATCTAAAGGCGTCAGATCAGTGATCTTGCAAGTCCAACATTTGCTCCTCGGTGTCAATGTCTCCAGTCCTCGGTCTGCCTCTTCCTGCGTCAGCTCGATGTTGCTCTCGTCCGGGCACACTTCCGGTATTGTACGTACGTGCAAACGTTAGAATGCAATCACCGATGGTAATGGTAGACTCGCTAAACGTTCTTGGTAGAGTCTGCGTGCTCATCAGCATATTCAAATATTCTACGTTAGAATAGGACATGGTAAACGTAAACAAATCACAAGTCACTCACTACGTAGGTCAACAATAACATCCGTTCAAAACTAGGTTGCGCGGGAGACTAAAGGATAAATGAAGTGATTCGCCGGGCGGCGGGTGGCGGGGTCGCGGGGTAGGTAGGCACGCACGTGCGCCGCGGTAGCTTTTGGCGGCATCTTCTATCGGTTCAAAGAAAGTCGCCGAACTCGTAGGGTATTTAGCGAAACAAAGATGTACTTGTAAAATCAGATACTCTAAACATTTTTTTGAATGTGCCGATTTTAATAGTTATTTGGTATTGACCTCTCGACTGGCCAATGCTCATTTTTTTTAAATTATAATTTCATCAATGTTGTTCTTGTAGGTAAATGTATACGTCCCTAAAAGGAACAACAGGGTTTTTGTTACATATTGTATAAGATGTCTTAAAAAAAAATAACAATGCCAATATTAACTATTACGATGTTAAATTAATCGTGTCTAATACCACCTACCTACTTTGATTTCTCCCTATACTTGAAACTCATCTTCTGTTAGTAGAATGGGACCTTGCGGTCGCGAGATTTATCTGTCAACTCGCTTATATGTCCCTCGCCGGAGAGTTCTGGTAGGTATTGATACACAGTGTCGGACCGAAAAGTTGCCATCGACTGGCGTGTTTCGTAATAACTTGCTTTGTGAATTGAGAGTGAGGTGTGCGTGTGGGTGGCAGGTGCATGGACGTGGCAGCTGCCGTACCGCTCCGGCGCCGCCATGCTGTACGAGCTGGAGCGCACGCTGTGCCCCGATGACAGCGTCGACGCCGAGAAGCTCAGCGACGACTGCGGTCAGTACCACGCGTTAAGCGCTATACACAACACAGTACACTCGTCGTCAGATGCTCCACACTCCGCACACAATACCAGGGTCGAGTTCACACGCCTTGGCGCCGTGACTCTGCGACTATGCAATGGCTCGACTCGCACAACGAAAAATATATTATAATAGTATATAGATCTAGTTACTGTTATATAGTGCACAGCTACTTTAAAACTTTCTTATGATAAGGTTTTTCTGGGTTAGAGATTTGTGTTTGCTACATACACGTCATACAGAAGAAATTCCTAATTGTCGTTTTCACAAAAAAGTTTTAAGTGTTTCATGAATTTAGTATCGGTGCCCTGACCAAAAATATTTTTATGTAATGTCATCAGATTCTGACGATCCGACGTTGCCTACGTTGGGTGAGTTCTCCCTGCACGTGGGCTCGTCGTGCGCCGCGCCAACGCGCGTTCTTCTGCGCGTCACTTTCGCGCGCGACTGGCGCCTGCCCTTCCAGTCCTCAACCGCCGTGGAGACCCAACAGGTACGCGGATATACTGTCCATTACGTGTCACAGACTCACAGGGCACTAACCCCTGCGACCGGAACGAGTGCAAGATAAGTCTCGATTTCATAATAACTATATATAACGCGTACCTTGCGTGTACTTAATGACGTAGCAGACAGCATAGTTCTTTTTACTTGTTCTCTGAGTGAGTTCACAAAAACCATGATGTACATAATATGTTATGGTTAATAATGAAACTGTAATTATGGCCACACTATTGAATTAGAAGATTCCTGTAATGATAGTCATGATGAGTTAATAAATAAATAAATAATACTTAAATTTGCGGCATGAACTGTTTATTGCGGACAAAATATGTTCTGCGATACGTTCATAAATAATAGCTAATAATAGTGATTTTTATTTAGGAATTTAGAACTCATAGAGTGTTAGTAGCATAGATAAACAACGTATTATCTAGTGTTAGTACAAGACACCCTCCGCACAAACTGCTTTACAAATGGAGAGCGGAAACTCTGCGCTACAGTTCTCAGGATGCGGTTGCGACTGTCTCTCACTCTCCTCAGTAGTGAAGCTGGTTTCTTGCGTACAATCGCGTGAAATCCGTCGCTACGAGCTTGCGCAAACATTTCCGACGCGCTACAGTAGCGAGGAAGTCTCAACAACATCCCGAAACGCTCCTACAGGCATTAAAAAATAATAATAATAAGGTTTAGTTAGTAGCCAGTTACATGTAAAAATTTAGAGAAATTAAAGAATTTTTTGGCCACTAAATTATGTGTTCAGAGTTTTGATAATATATGTGACCCCACTGAGTTCTACGCCGAGTTGTTTTAAATATGCATTTTAATGACAGTTTTCCATTAAAAAACTAAAAATATTTACACGAAGCTCTAATTTAGTGATTGGGGGGAAAAACTTTTTGAACTTTATGGCCTAAAGCAACATTATATCCAATATATTTATTCGTCTATAAAATACAATGGCACTTTTCGTTGTAATTTTATAACTCAAGAACGGATGGACCGATTTTGCTAATTCTTTTTTTAGAATATTTATAATTGCAACACACGTGTGAGCACTATGTACCTACTATAAAGCTTACTGGGTTCGTCTTTCATTGACATGAAATTTGAATTGGAATTGTCGCTGGTGGTGGCGTGTTGTAACCCGGTATTTTGAAGTTTGTATGTTGTATCTTTTGAAACATGAAGTTGCTGGTTGCAATATAGTATTATACTACTTACCACCGTGCTAAAGTAAATTTATAGGGTATAAGCTGTACAGGAAAGATTCAATTAAACAAGTACCTTCTTACACAATACAAAGTTTATTGTAATTTGTAATACACAGAAAATGAAGGTACAACAACATCAATTGTGGCGAGCCCCTAACCAAACCCTTCCCACACACCTAGCTGTTCACTCCGACAAAACTAGGTCTCTGTTCCTAGTTGTATCGGGGTACACAACTGCAATGAGACAAACTAAAACTCAGAGTCGCTTTAGTGAGTACGTGAGATGAACTGCTTTATAACTTCTAGCTCAATCGAATAAGTATCGACCTATTATGGTTGCGCTCATATAGGGAAAATATCGCTTATGTAAAGCTACCCGAGACACAATAGTTTATAACAACTGGTCTTACTACCTAGTAACAAAAGGCCTAACTCTCTCATGGGTTAAATTATAACAATTTAGTTTAAACTCAGTGTTCTCTTAGTATATTACCTTTCCAATTGACGGAATCAAGACCCTTGGCGTCAAACACATGATAGTGCCTGTGTTCACAACACGATCAACGTGGCCTACGGGTGTAGACGGTGACGCTATTGTTACCTGGAGTGGCGAAATTCCCTCATTTACCGTTATCCGGTTCAGTAAGGCCTTCTTCAATAACAGATGACCATACCTCAAGGGTTAACCTCTAAATTGCCCGCACCCGGATCAATTCCAAATCATCTAACCACTGGGCTACACCAAGGCATCACGTCTATCCTCGCATTATAGATATTAAAAAAGAGCATAATCATAATAAAAATAAAAATAAAAAAGAGCTAGCATAATCAGCCAGACCTGAAATAACATCCTCGTGTCAAAACTCACAACTAAGCCCTAGGTTATAAAACGAGAACAAAGAAAATGGTTCAATACTCACAAGGATCAGGTTTGATTAGATTTATATAAAACCCATCGGGTTATTTGGACACAGTCTGGTCATCCCAGAAGTGGTCCCTCTGCCAAAGCGTGTTCCTCGTAGTCACGCCATGAGGGAAAAAAAACTTTCACCTATTTTTGGCAGGACGATCCATCGACCCTTCTCTATCCTTTTTCACAGACTAAATATAATTCTAATCTAGTAGTCATTTAGAATTGGTTACATACGAGTATGTGTGCGAGCGCTATGCTGGCGAGCGGGCTGCGCGCCTGCGCCCCACCATTCCCTGCGCTGGGGATTTACTTATGACAATAAGCAGTGTGCAACAGGCTAGTGAGTTTGATTGACGAGTGTCACCGTCCTTCCGAATACTACTTATCTACTTACATCTAACAGAATTTAATATACATTGTTTAACAGTAGAATGTCGGAAATTATGTCCTTATGTTTATTTATTTCAAATAACTAATAAACATGTAATTAGTTTGCATGACACAATTTCACCAAAACCATCATCCTACGAGCTTGAGCAGACCCGCGAAAGGTGTCGCTACTAGTTGCCTTAATTATTGATTTTTGCAACGTCACAGTGTGTATTGGATCATTAAGTTCCCCTCAAAATGGTTGAGTTGAATGGTGCTGATCCATACGTCATGTTCGTGAACGGGCGCCGTAGGTAGTAGGCACTGGTCATCTCTTAGCTGCCACGGCTTGTTTTAAGTCCTGAATTGTTTTTATCTTTTTTTAACATGAATGATCTAACCACTTTTTTTGTTCAAAGTGAGAGTGAACAGGCTTCTTCTGGGTAAGCTCATTCTATCGTCGACTCTGTCTCTGTCACCACTGACCTAGACTAGAGTCAAGAGCCGCCACCAGAGATCCTCTGAGTCACCTCTGAGTCAAATGGAAGACAACAAAAGTATCTCCGATAGTGCTTCTCAACACCACAGTAGGATTTTACCTCAGATCATATAAACACAGGAGACGTGCTTTGTAAACAAATGTATTCCTGTTCCGATGTCTCCGCGTTTCTCCCACTGAATTCATTAACACAAAAGCAAATACACAAGAGCTCACATCTCTTCCGCACACAAATAAACTTTCAGCAACACTAATAAACTCACTAATAGAACACATGCAAACAGGGGGCGGCGCTTCTACCTGTAGCTACGGACACAGAATAAACACACATAAGCAAGTTACGCAACTAGTAATAATAAGTTGTAATCGTAGAAAAATTTCGATGAAATTCAGTTACCTTTAATACCTGCTCTTCTTCCTAAAGATTTTATTGACTGTGAAAATAAAACGATACAGGAGTATGGATGTTGGTCACTCAATCACGCCAGAACGGGTGAACAGATTTAGAAGAAATTTGGATATATATACAAAAATAGGATAGGATAGATATATTATAACCTGGAATAGGCGGAATAGCACATAGACTAATTTTTATCCTGGAATAATTTTACGGTTTCCGTGCGATAATTTCCGACATCGATGCATGCGAAGCTGCTGGCACAAGCTAGTAAGAACAACAGATTAGTATAACAACTAATCTAAACTACTAAGAAACTATTAGGATATCAACTCTCCCCAAAAAAAAAGTTACCTTTAGTTCCCGTGTGTAACGAAATAAATAAATTCGTTAAAAAGATCGTATAAAATATCGACAACCACAAACGTCACATCACATCTCTAACTAAGTCTAGTCGGCAGCGGCCGCTTCACGAAACTATCGTGTGAGAGAGAGTATCAGTAAAACACTTATCCAATGCGCTATCAGACCAGCCGATTCATTGATCGATGTGTACTAAGCAAACAATGGTTTTTGTTGCAATGAAAATAATTGCTTTTGGTACTTCATCGTGTTTCTAGTATCACGAAGTAATGTTTCAATAAATTTGAAAGGAAAAACAATAATATTTTAGTACTTACGTGTGAAATGAGATGCCATGTTTCATGTAATTCACAATACAGCTGTTACTTTTGCAAACAATCACAGAACAACGCGGCATTTTGACAAATCATGAGCAGCGAAGACTGCAAGTTGACATTCGACTAAGGGCCGAAACTGGCATCATGACACTTTCCGGCCGGATGAGTTCGCAAGCGCCACGCCCCCTTGCCATATCTCCTGTGTTTAAATGATCTGAGGATTTTACCTACTAACCATAACAACATGTCGATCAAAAACTCGAGAACTCTACGTTGAGCCCAATAATCGCTAATGATGGCACAGTCTTAGACTTAACAAAGAGCTCTTTCAAAGAAATAATCAGACAAGAGATCGCGAACGCAATCAAAGAAGCAGTGGCGGAACAGTTCAAACAAATCAGCGACTTGATATTGGGCTTCCGTACGTCACTAGACTTCTACAACGAGAAATATGGGGAAAAGAAAGTTACTCTTGAGGAAAACTCTTCTAAACTTCAAGTACTGGAAAGAGACAATAGCAAGCTGCAATTACCCATCCAAGACCATAAGCGGAAATGAAATGAAATAAAATGAAGGAAATGAAATAAATCTAATGGAACAACACAACAGATCCACCATCTAATGGAACAACACAACAGATCCACCAACATTGAAAACATGGTCACTACCATAGTGCAACTCAGTAACATTACTAAATGCCAAATTAAAGAAGCTGACATATCCTACTGCACTAGGACTGATAAAAAAGATACCCATACTACCCTACCCAGATCAATTCTCATAAAATTCGATACCCCACGCATACGGGATTCTTTCCTCGCTGCGGCAATAAACTTCAACAAACACAACACCAACAACAAGCTGAACACAAGCCACTCGGTATCGCTACAGATAAGCCAACACCATTTTACGCTGTGGAACACCTATCAGCAGGCAACAAAGAGCTTGGTTATAAATTTGTGTGGGTGCGTAATGGCAGAATCTTTGTATTAGTAATAAATTATTTCAGATTTCTCCATATAAATTGTTAGTAACACGAAAATACATTAAGAGCTAATGTTAGTAAAACTAAACCGATATAATAATAAAACATAGATTTTAGGATGATCCGACACCAGAACGCATGTATGCTACTTCACTGCGTGCAGCCGCATCCAACGCTCAAGCATCGGAGAATCCCACCGGTCCGTCAATACGCACAAGATGCTGTTGGAACTAGCTCGCATGCGAGTTAGGGTCGAGGTGCAACGTTTACGCATGATTGTTGCAAAACTATCTATCTTTATGAAGAAGAACGATTAATCTGAGTGTATTCAGCTTGTCAGGAGGTCTTATAAACTGTCTGTTAGAATTAATATGCATATTTTTTCTTTTTTTGAATTGTAACCACTTTGCATGTTTATGTGTATAACCTGTTCACATTCAGTAACTCACTGAAGATACACTATCAGAATGTACGCGGCTTAAGAACTAAAACAGAAACTTTTTATCATAACATATCTCTTCAAGATTACGACATTGTCGTGCTTTCGGAGACTTGGCTGAACGGCGGCATCTATGACTCGGAATTATTTGATGACAGATACGTATTATACAGGCGAGATCGTGAGTCCAGTCGATACAGAGCATGTAAAAACGGAGGCGGCGTTTTAATAGCTGTAGCTAGGCATTTAACTGCATGTAGAATGCCACACTTAGAAAGTCAGTGCGAGGATTTGTGGATCTCAGTTGACTCAGATTTTTCCGGGAATAAGAAAACTAAGATCTACATAAATGTGGCGTCTACCTACCTCCCCCGATAACATACGAAACCATACGAACTTTCCTGGACTCAGCTCAAATTGCCCTGGATAAAAACGAACGTACAGTTATTATCGGTGACTTTAATCTTAGTACCATAACGTGGAAAACTAATGAGGAAAGTCAGGCGAGTCACACTACTCGGTGCCCTATCAATAACAATGATGTAACCAATCACTTTTTAGATTATATTTCCATTAATGACCTAGGCCAGTATAATTACCTTACAGACCATAAATCTAGAACATTAGATCTAGTTCTATGTAACACTACAATGCAAAACTTGACACGTTGTCACACACAACTGACACCAGAAGATCCATTACATCCGCCGCTTGAATTCGCGGTCAACAACACACATTGCTTACAAACTAAACCGACAACTAAACCTAATTAGCGAAGGAATTTTATAAGGGATTCATTATTGTGTTTCGAACTCATCGGACGTATCTTGCTTAGCTTATTATGATAATATTAATTAATTACAAATAAAAGTTGTTAGAATTATTTGCGTCGTCAGTGATAAAAGTGCGTCGCGAGTGAGTATTACGAGGTTACTGACTCTGTGTGAGAATGAGCTAAAGTATTTTTAAAGACAAATAGTGTTTCTGTGTTAGATATGTCTAACACAGGATCTAGCCCGTTTGGCCGTAGCCATCTAGTACCGCGAAGTCCTCCGCCGACACCAACTCAAGATTTCCAGCCTATAGACCCAAATCCACCACCTCCCTTGGAGAATGAGCTAGCAACTAAAGTTATTTCTACACCGGATATACATAAATGGATGGGGTCCGTAGAAAAAATCCTAAGTGAAGTATGCAGTTTAGTCGCTGAGGGAAAAATGATAGCGGAACAAAAGGTTCGTGTAGCCAATCTTTGCCGTAGTGTCTCAAATGGCGCATCTCAGATGGCAGTTCTATATCAAGCCTTGAAGCAAAAACCCATTCAAGCCCATAGTACCATTCAGCACTTACAGCAACAACAGAACATCGCAAACTCTCTCCTACAGTTCAAAGAAGTCGTTGAAGGCATTTCAAACCCTTCAGAACCCTTTTCATACGCTAATATGTCCCACTCACCGCACAGACTTCATTCACTCTTCCTTCTTTGTTCAATCTATCTCTCTGTGGAATGCACTCCCCCAGGAAATCAGGATGGCAACCAACCGATTATCCTTTAAAACTAAAGTTCGCGAGCACATTCGTAAGAAGCTGGCAGTATCATCACAGCGGTAATGTTTTCTCATTGTGTGTCCTATTTGTTTTTAACATACTCGTGTATTTATGTACATTTATTTGTGCTTATATTTATATATAATTAGGTATATATTATATGTATTTATAGACTAAATAAGTTTATACGTGTCTATATATTTAAAATTATTTCATCCTAAATTATCATTATAAATTGCACCTACCACTGTTTGTCTCTACATCACCCAAAGGTTGACTGGTAGAAAATGCCTATGGCATTAAGTCCGCCTCTGTACATTTGTGTGCTTAAAGTGTTAAATAAATAAATAAATAATATGGTCAAAAAAGGCTCGGATAACTAAGTGCGCCCAGCAAATTTAAGCTCAGTTGCCATATATCCCAGCGACAAGACCAAATCTAGTGATGATACCAAGTCTCTCGTACAGAAAATAATTTCGCCCGGGGAACTTAAACTACAATGTTCGTGGCCATAAGAAAGTAACAATTGGAGGTGTTCTTATCAGTACCGACTCCAAAGAGGACATTTAAAAGCTCAGAAGCTTAGAAAAACTTGTTTCTTCGGGCCTTAAGGTTGAAGAACCTCCTACAGGGCACCCAAGAATCACTGTTATTGGAATCCCGGCAGCACTGACTGATAAGGAGGTTTTTGACTGCATCTACGAACAAAACCTTTTAGATAAGATGACCAACACAACTCGTCAGTCGTTTGAAGAACAAATTAAACTGAGCCATAAATCTGGAAAAAAAGACCTCCCTAATTGCAATTACATACTAGAAGTGCCAGCTAGCATCAGGAAGATTCTAGTGAATCAAGGACGAATATTTATCAATTGGACTTCATGCCCAGTACGAGATTTCACGATCGTTACTCGTGCTTTAACTGCCAGCAGTTCGGTCATGCGACCAAGTTCTGCGTGAAACTAGCCCGATGTGCAATCACTGCGGAGAGACTGGCCACTCTTTTAAGAAATGTAGCACAAAAACCAGTCCACCCAACTGTGCGACATGCAAACGTTTTAAGAGAAAAAGTGATCATAAAACTGGTGATGTAAATTGTCCAGCACGAAAATATTCCGAGGACAACTATATCCATTCCATAGATTATGAAAGCGCCTAAGAGCGCTACCTATTAATCTATCTGTGGGCACGTGCCCGTCCATATCAGAGTCAGCCATGTTTCAGCAAGTGGCAACGTGGGTTGGAAGCAGCAAAGAATCACTCGAGTCACAATCAAAACTATTTAATTTAAAGTTATTTTAACAAAAGGTCTTCTGAACAGAATTTAATCGAAATACAGTCACTAGCAATCAGAAAAACACTGAATCAACCGAACCAAATTAATTCCGGAACATAAACGCATAGGATTACGCGGAACAAAAGCGATTCGTCGTATCAGTGGTGCGCTCGCCGTTGAAGTCCGAAAGCCACTGACATTCAACATGGCGGCGCCGACCATAGACTCGACGCTCCGCTAGACTGACAGATATCAAATCTAGTTCCGACGTATCTTCAACAGATGGCGCTAGCAATGCGCCGTCACGGCCGGACTAACATTCGACCGTCCTCGGGCGCATCAGTTTGCAGTCCTGTAACAATCACACAGTCAATCGCACGGGTATCTACCTATCTTATAACCCGCTCGTTCAGCCTGACAAGCTATGACCAGTAGACATAACACTTTTCTCATAATGACTGTAATATTATAAGTAGTCGCTATGTGCCTCAGAACACCAGAAAGCGTGTGTCCTTTCGACCACGCATGGACCGGACGACACCTTTCTCTAACAGTTATTAACAGTGCAGTCTAAATCCGATCAGTATGTCCCATCAACCAACCCTCAGATTTGGCTCGGACGATACCGTCGTGCTGCGATCAACCATAACGCAATTATTAATGTGGACCGGACGGGTGTGTCCTTTCGACCAGCCACTCGTGCATGGCCCGGACGACACTGTCCCTTCGACCACCATTAATCAACTTTCCTCTCAATGTGAAAGTGGACCGGACGGGTGTGTCCTTTCGACCAGCCGCTCGTGCATGGCCCGGACGACACTGTCCCTTCGACCACCATTAATCAACTTTCCTCTCAATATGAACGTGGACCGGACGGGTGTGTCCTTTCGACCAGCCACTAGTGCATGGCCCGGACGACACTGTCCCTTCGACCACCACCACAATATCCGATTATTGCCCCCAACGTCACAATATAGTAAAGTACTTCATTCATGCAACATTCACACATACCTATAAGTTACGGACCGTCTTGCTCTGCATGAATTTGGACGTCATGCTCAATAATCTCGTGATCTGAAGTAACGCTCAGGGTATCAGACCCTGCTGTAACTGTATCTGATAGTGCAGAAAGGGTTTCGGAATTTGCAGATAACGTATCACAACTACTTAGTCTGTCGAGGTGACCTTCATCGAGTTCAACGTCTTCCGGCGCCGTCATGGCCTCCTCCTCCATCATCAAACTAGTAGATATCTCAACTAACCCATCGTGACCCGGAGGTACTGGACGCAAGTTCTCGTGCGCGTATTTTAAAGTACGATGTGAAACGGATAAACTTTGCAGCTCGTAGCGATCGTTTTCTAACACTGCAGTTATTACAAAAGGACCCCTAAACTTTCTATCTAATTTGGTTTGACTACGTTCACTACTTTTGATAAAAACGAAATCACCCTTTGAAAACGGCTTGATACTGGCACGACCCTGGTTAAATCGTCGAGTATCGGATTCCGCTGCCCTTTGTATATTTTTAGACGCGTCATGTCTAGCTGACTCTAGGTCGATACGCTGTTCATGTTCTGAATCTGGACCTGAACACCTAATTTTCGACATGCCTAAAGAGTGTGATCGGACACCGAACATAAGTTCTGTTGGCGTGAATTTGGTGACTGTAGATTTAGTACTATTGAGTGCTAACTGAACATTTCCTAACTCGTCGCGCCACGTTTTATTGGGGTCGTTTTCGATGATTGTTAGCAAACTTTTCAAAGTGCGCATCACGCGTTCTACTTGCCCGCTTGCCCTGCTGGAGCCCGTTGCTATAAAATGCAGTTCAATATTATATTCTGAGCAAAAGTTCTTAAAGTCCTGACTAATTTAACACCTACCTTGATCGGCTATTATGCGCTTAGGTGCTCCAAAAAGGCAAACGGCATTTTTAAGGGCTCGAACTGCACGGGTTGCGTCTAATGAAGAGGTATGCTCTAATAGCACGTATTTAGTGAACGCATCGATGATTACCGAACAGTATTCCTTACGGTCACTTTTTCCACTTAGTTTCCCGGTAAAATCTATATGAATCGTGTGCCACGGTACCGATACTTTCGGAATGGAGTGTAGTTGCATAGGCTGAGCGCCTGAAGGACCTTTCGATGCCTTGCAAACAATGCAAGAGTCAATAAATTTTCTAACACACTTGGACATCTGAGGGAACCAATACTGCTCATACAGTTTGTCCAAGGTTTTGTCACTACCCAGATGTTGCAATTCATTATGGATGTGATTAATCAAAGTCCATATCAAAGAGGGAGGGCGACTGGCAGCCATGAAATAATCTTGTTTCTTGCAACCTTCCTGTATAGAATGCCATCTCTAACGTCATATGTTTGACCAACCGTTTCGGGAAAATCGTTATTGTTATGCTTGTTTATTAAGTCTTGAATTTCTGAATCTCGTTTTTGCTCTACATGAAGCCAACCCTGATGCAATTCCACAAAATTTACTGTCTTGGCTATAGGTTTAGAAGAGACTTGCGATGTGGAAGCTAAGCTATTGGGGTCTGGCAAGGCGTTTCTCGAGAGGTAATCCGCATGTTCCATGCCACGACCCTCGCGATATATGATATCGAAATCATATGCTTGCAAAAACGCCCACCAACGATGAACGCGTGGAGTTAGATCGGTTTTCGATTTCGATGCCTTTAGTGAGTTACAGTCCGTGAAAACCTTGAAACGTCGGCCGTATAGATAGTGCCGGAAATGTTCAACCGCTCGTACGACTGCCAGCGTTTCTAGTTCGTACGAGTGGTAGCGGGATTCGACTTCAGATGTTCGTCGACTAAAATATTCCACAACATGTGGCAGGTCGTTCTTTTTCTGTATTAGGATTGCCCCATAGCCCTCCGAGCTAGCGTCGCAATGCAATTCAACGGGTAAATCTGGGTCAAAGATCGTCAGAACTGGTTCGGACGTAAGTATCTCTAGAATGGTATTACGTATCTTTTCATATTTTTCGTCCCATTTTATAGGACCCTTCAGTTTTGTTAAGGGGTACAACGGACCAACAACGTTCGTAAATTTAGGGATAAATTTTCAGAAATACGATGCAAGACCTAAAAATTGACGGACTTGCGTCGCAGTTTTGGGCTGGGGAGAGTCTATTAAAGCCTGTATTTTGCGCGAGTTTGATCTCACTTCTCCAAACTGCAGAGAATATCCCAGGAAGTCTATTTTCTTCTTCATAAATCTACATTTTTTAAGATTTAATGAGAACCCAGCGGTAGAGAGAGCATCTAAGACTTCATTAAGACGTGTGAGACCCCCGGATATAATCAACAGAGTGACATAAAACGTCATCCATGTAAATTAGGGGCTTATGCATCAGCTGATGAACAGCCTTCGTGATGCAGCGTTGATAAACGGAAGGAGCATTGCGCAACCCACAGGGCATGGTGAGATATTCGTACTGCCCCTCGGGCGTTACAAATGCTGTCTTCTCTATTGAGTCACGGTTGATAGGGATCTGATGAAATCCTGATGCCATATCTAAGGAGGAGAAGTAATGGGCACCACTAAGCTGATCTATTTGTTCCTCAATACGAGGGAGAGGGTAATGCTCGGGTCGTGTATTGGAGTTAAGCTCCCTATAATCGACACACATTCTGTCAGTGTTGTCTTTTTTCTTCACCAAGAGAATGGGGCTCGCGAATGGCGAAGAGCTTTCCCGAATTACACCCGCATCCAGGAGTTCCTGAATCTTTTCTCTAACGATTTGCTTTTCAATTGGTGCTAGCCTATATGGACGTCTTTGAACGGTCTTATGGGGGTCTAATAAATCAATTTGTAACTCTCCTGTTTTCACACGCCTATGAGGAACACCCTCTATGAAACAGCTAGCAAATTTGTTCAATAGTTTAATGAGATTGTCTCCATCGTCACCTGTCAAATCCGTATCTATCTGAGTAAAGTCTGGCTTGGTAGCAATCGACTCGCAAACATTAGCTTGTTCCTTAAAATGAAATATCAAGTTATCATTATCTATTTTAACGCTCACACCATTTTCTAAAATGTCCCTACCTATTATAACGGGGTCCATGAGGCAAATATCTGGTACTACGTGAAATGTCAAAGTTTGCAAAATATCTCCAAGATTTACCTCACTCGAAATTTGTGACGTACATTTTATTTCATCGCCTCCAATACCTGTAAGATACACGAGATCATTGCGCACAGTACCTGGGAATTTACAAGTGAAACTCTCTTTTATTAAAGAACAAGACGACCCACTATCAAATAAGAAGGAGACCGACTCACCGGATAACGTCCTCAAGGTACCTCTCGACAGTTGTTGTTCGCAGAGCTTGACCTCCTCCTCCTTGCTCCTTCCTCGCAGCAGCTCCAGTACCCTTCCCTTTTTCATGACAATTCGTCGCAAGGTGTCCTGGACTACCGCAAATGTAGCAGGTCACTGTCGAAGTCCTGTCGGGAGCACGTGCAGTGGTTGAGGAATCTTGTTGCTTAGTTGTTGCAGAGGAATCTTCACGTCGTTTTCTACAGTCGGCTTGCCGATGTCCTGGGATTCCACACCAATGACATCTACCGGGAAATCTTGAATCCGTACTTCTAGGTCGCTTGGAATCAGGTTCTTGGATTTCAGTAGCCTCCAGTTTTCTCTTCAGTGAAATGCCGCTTAAGATTCTAAATAGCAGAGCTTTAGTAGTGATAGCATGTGCATTTAGTTCGCGGCGTATCAAACCATCTTTCTGGCATAAGATCGATATAACGAATCCGGTTATAGCTTCTTCTGGCAATTGAACCTTAGGTATACGTTCGATCATATTCCACAAGCGTAAGCCACTTTCTGATGCAGTTTCCTTAGCTCCTATTTGAAAGCGCAATATCTCATCGAAATGATCTTGAAATAATTTTGGTCGACAAAATCTGGCCATCAAACTTTGTTTAACAGCGTTCCATGTTAGCTCATTCAAATTTAACTTGGTCAAGCAAGAGGCTGCGCGGCCTTTTAGTGCACTGGTGAGAGCCAGAAGCAAGTCCACGCCCTCTAAGTGTTTGCTCAAAACTATAACTTCTGTAATCTTGCACCAACCTTCAATATCCGCATGAGCATCATCGGGATTAAACTGAACGAGCTGCACTGCATTATACTGGGCGCTGGTACTTGCCACCGGCGGTTGCGACGTTGCTAACATGCGTGTAAGCAAGGCTTCCATATTTCCTAACAACTTCAGGGCACTATTTTCGTCAGGTGGTCGTTTTTCTTCGGTCGGCAGCTCATGGGATCCCACTTCTGATGTGGGCACGTGCCCGTCCATATCAGAGTCAGCCATGCTTCAGCAAGTGGCAACGTGGGTTGGAAGCAGCAAAGAATCACTCGAGTCACAATCAAAACTATTTAATTTAAAGTTATTTTAACAATATGTCTTCTGAACAGAATTTAATCGAAATACAGTCACTATCAATCAGAAAAACACTAAATCAACCGAACCAAATTAATTCCGGAACATAAACGCATAGGATTACGCGGAACAAAAGCGATTCGTCGTATCAGTGGTGCGCTCGCCGTTGAAGTCCGAAAGCCACTGACATTCAACATGGCGGCGCCGACCATAGTCTCGACGCTCCGCTAGACTGACAGATGTCAAATCTAGTTCCGACGTATCTTCAACAGATGGCGCTAGCAATGCGCCGTCATATCTATTAAGCACACTAGTAGTGGTTTTTGTTTGTTTTTTGTTAGTTGTTTATTTATCATGACTGATCAATTGCTTAGGACCTAGATTAATTTTCTGTGTCTGAAGCTATAAATTGTAATGTTGATGAGTGTAAACACCTCTTTCCCTTGGACAAGAAACCGCTGACCCTACTCACACAGAATATTCGCAGCATAAATCGAAATATAAATGGTTTTGAAATATTGCTACAGAACCTGGGTATAAGTTGCGACATTATCGTCCTAACAGAATGTTGGTTGTCAAACCAAACAGCTGTTATACCATCATTAGACGGATATGTTTCGCATAAAACCAACAGAAACATCAACCAGAATGATGGTTTGGTTGTATTTGTTAACAATAGTTTAAGTACAACTGTAGAAGAACCTTTGCTACAAAATAGTAATTGCTTACTCATTATAATTAATTCAGTTAGGGGACTTATGGCTATATACAGACCTCCTTCTCAAAATGTCGTAAATTTCTTAGGTTCACTAAAGGTACAGTTACAAAGCCTTACAGTTTTTAAACACATAATACTAATGGGGGACATCAATATCAACATTGCTTCCGGGAAAATGGACATACATGCACATAACTATCTTAAAATCTGCTCATTTTACGGACTCTTGCCAGCTCATTACCACCCCACGCATCAAATCGGCTCATGCTTAGATCATTTCATTATAAAAACAAATAACCCAACCAAAACATTTGTTACTAGCTCTTCGCTTACTGATCACCAAGCAGTTTTACTTACATTACAAGTTTCTTTACCTAGGAAAAATTATTTACGTGGCTATACTAAAGTCAACATGACACACCTCGAATAAGACATACGTAATATTAATTTTGACCCAGTTTATAATTGTACCGAAGCAAACATTTCTATTATTTATTCTACAAATTCACTTCACTCTGCAATAATAAAACATACAGTCGCTAAAATAACGCCAAGGAAGTATAACTGTATTAAACCTTGGATTACACCCGGACTTGTCCGATGTATTAGGCATAGAGACAAATTTCACATATAGTCCAAACGTGAGCCTGAAAATGAAATTCTTTCTATTACGTATAGAAGAGAAACTTCTGCAACAACCTTCTGAAAAAAAAAATAAAAAAAATTGTATGATAGAAAAGAATTACAGAAAGCAGACAAAAATAGTAAACTTATTTGGAAATTTATAAAAACAAATACATTTAGAACAAAACAACCTGAACCCCCACTTGATTTATTGACACTAGAGAACTACCCAACCGAATCAACAAATAAAGTTAATTTCTGTTTTCTAACGTAGGCAAAACTTTAGCAGAAAAGACCATACAATCTAGAAGTTTGTCAAATCGTTTGTCTTACTAGATACGGATGTCGATGAAGTAATAACAATTATTTCTGGAATAAAGGACGTTTGCGCGGTTGGGTGGGACAACATATCAAACAACATACTTAAACATTTCAAATACCTACTTGCTCCGCCGCTAACTCATATTTTTCAGTTATGCTTAACTAATGGTATATTCCCTATGTCGCTCAAAAAAGCAGTGGTTACTCCTGTATATAAATCTGGTGACAAAAACTGTGTTAATAACTGCAGACCCATCTCAGTTTTAACAGGGGTCTCCAAGATCTTAGAGAAAATCATTATTAATATTAGATTAATGAAATACCTGGAAGATAACAAATTGCTTTCAGATAGACAATTTGGCTTTAGACCCAAAAAATCAACTAATCAAGCCGTACATCAAATTAATGACGGATTATATAACAACTAATTTGGATAAGGGCATGCACTCCTTGGATTGGGACTCTTGGGATCTTGCTAGACCTCGCCAAGGACTTTGACACAATTTCTCGTCCTTTATTATTGGAAAAGCTTGAAACACTCGGAATAAGAGGAACAACACTCTCACTACTTTCTGATTATCTTAGTAACCGCGAACAATGTGTCAAAATTGGTCAGTACGTCAGTTCTGAGCTTCGAAATAGTAATTACGGAATACTGCAATTACGGAATACTCCATACGAAACTACCTTTTGGAAGGGGCGACTAACATCAATTCTATTTAAATGTAAATATTGACGTTCAAAAGCGCCTTTTATTGACTTTGACTTGGATTGAAGAATAATTTTAGAAGTAAACTTCTCAATTTTTCAATCGATGTTATATTTTTTTATGAATCTCGTCTTTTTTTGTAACATCTTTTAATGTATACCTATTTTTGACAGTAGTCAAATACTATATTAAACCATACTAACAGATCGAATTTATACTTATTCCTACAATGCAGAGATAGTTTTTACAATCTTCAGCAAAATTTCTAGTGTTAGTTTACCGGCTTTCATATCCTCGGTCTACGGCACTGAAAAATGAATCAGGAAAATCCTAGCCCCCATACTGATTAATTTTGATGTGCCTTGCTTCACCGAGGCTATGCATGCCTGGAGACTCGCTTGTCCGAATTCAGATCAAACCGATAATCCATCTTCCCAGAGAAAGTGGGATGGACTCCGCTTTGCAGAGTAGTACAGAACAATTTACTTAACACGTCTGCTACTACTACGGAGCGTGCGCGCCTGCTTGCTGTGGGTAAGTGGGAGTTGGGTCTTTGGGTTCATGCACTACCGTCGTCGAACCTAAGCACTTTGTTAGACGACACTACTTTCCGCCTCGCTGCTTCCCTACGACTAGGAGCTCCTTCTTGTTCTCCCATCGCTGTCACTGTGGCGAAGTTGTCAACAGCTTTGGACACCATGGCCTGTCTTGCAGCCGAAGTGCGGGCCGCTTAGCTCGGCACGCGAACATAAATGACATCATCCGACGAGCTCTTGTCACCGTCGACGTTCCAGCTGTATTAGGACGCAGCTGTATTAGGCGTGGCACGTGACGATGGCAAGAGACCGGACGGCATGTCTTTATTTCCTTGGAAGGTGGGTAGGCCTATAGTGTGGGACGCAACGTGTGTCGATACTCTTGCGCCATCCCATCTTCCTGACTCAGCGTGCTGTGCTGGCGCTGCTGCTGCGGCTGCGGAAAACCTCAAGCGGCGAAAGTTAATAACCTTATCGGTAATTATATTTTCGAGCCGTTTGTGGTTGAAACCCTCGGGCCGTGGGGTCCGAGTGCTCACGGTTTGTTCAACGAAATCTCCCAACGGCTTGTTGACACTTCCCGTGACCCGAGGGCTGGCCTTTACCTTGGCTAGAAGCTTAGCATTGCCATACAACGTGGCAATGCCGCCATTCTCTTGGGTACTTTACCAGACGACAGTGATGCGGAGGAATTTTTCGACGCCATCTTTTAATTTGTTAATAGTTTTAGTTAGTTTAGGTTATTATATTTTAATTTTAATAGTTTATGTATATTTGTAGTTGATTTGAAAATATTTTGTAATGGTTAGTATAAAAAAATTACATATATCTTCAGCACCTCCAACAATATTTTCGAATGCTAATCAATTACTTAAAATGCGCCCGTGTGGAGCAGGGCTAGCGTTGAGTGGTCCTAGCGAATACCGGTTTTAGTATTAGGTACGCGTAACAAGCACATTTTTTTTGTGGCATTTAATTCCAAGATTAACACTGAACACTCGTAGAATTCGTTTATTGATATCTACTCACTAATGTTGCAGGGAGCGCCGCGCGTTAACTTCTACAGATGGCTGCCGGGACAGAACAACGTACGGCTGGTGGTGGAGTCCGAAGACGACGTGTGTGCCACCATCGCCGTGCAGAACTACACGGTCAGTAACACCAGCAACCAGCGGCCCTGCCATGACCCCTGGCATGGCTATTTGATGTGCAGGGTAACATCCAGTAGAAGACATGAGTCAGCACTTATGTAGTACACAATTTTGATTTGTGCTGTAAATGTTTGGAGTGCTCATTATTTCCGACTAAACTTTCTACTACAAAACTTACCTGTTTGCGAAGGCGCAACACCTTTCCGCCTCACAGTTGTACTTACATACTTCTGAGCGAGATGTTTGTATCTATATTGTAAGTTTGTTGTGATTCGCGACATTGTTTCAGTGCCCGATAGCAGAGACGCTGGAGGAGATAGAAGTTTCGACGTTAAGGATGACCGTGATGCGATCTGGCGGGGTGCAGCTATCGGTAATTAAAGTTTCGACGTTAAGGATGACTGTGATGCGATCCGGCGGGGTGCAGCTATCGGTAATTAAAGTTTCGACGTTATGGATGACCGTGATGCGATCCGGCGGGGTGCAGCTATCGGTAATTAAAGTTTCGACGTTAAGGGTGACCGTGATGCGATCCCGCGGGGTGCAGCTATCGGTAATTAAAGTGTCGACGTTAAGGATGACCGTGATGCGATCCCGCGGGGTGCAGCTATCGGTAATTAAAGTTTCGACGTTAAGGATGACCGTGATGCGATCCGGCGGGGTGCAGCTATCGGTAATTAGAACCATTTCACTTATATTATATTGTACCTACCGATCACCATGTTGTACCTATGTGGTCACTCGACCACTTTAGAGAACATATAAATTAAGAGTTAGCAAGTGAAGTGTTTGTGTTGGTTTTCAGCGCAACCGCTACCCGCGCGGTTTCTACATACTGTCGGTAGTACAGCACTCGGACAAGGCATGCCGCGAGGAGGAGCCGGCCGAGGTGGACTGGCTGTGGGAGGCCGCCGTGCTCGACCGGCAGCAGAGCCTCATCGAAGCGTCGCCGCCGCGCCGCAAGGCGCTCACCCTGCACACGCGGGTACGGTGTACAGTGCGCTGCGGCCACGCGCTTGCGCTGTGACCGCGTGTGACGTGTGACGTGTTGCAGGCGGCGCTGACACGCGTGCAGTACCTGGTGGGCGCGGGCGTGACGCTAGCCCTGTTCGTGCTGTTCTACGTGCTGTTCGGCGCGCTGGTGCTATTGCAGCGCTGGCCGCGCTGGAAGAGACTTGTGAGGCCGCGTGCGGTGCTGGCTCGCCGTAAGTATGCCGGCGAAAAAACTTACGTATTTTTTTTTTATTCTGGGACCTCAAGTGATTCCTAAAATCGTATTTTCATCGATTATAGTATTTGGTTGATGTAAGTCAGAATATAGTTTGTGGAATGTAGTATATATATTGTTACAGCCTTACAAATAAACGTGGTATAACAGTTATACTCGAGAATTAACTAAGAACAAGCAAAATGTCTACAAATAAACAAAGAATAGCTTATACCGAATATAACGTTGACATTTCTATTCGTACAGCTGTTATTCCGAAGTTATTCCCGCCTTCACCCTTGTATAAAGCTAGTATAACCATAAAAATACCACGGTTTGTGATAGTTTTTTACGCTCATTTTGATTACAATGGAATTAAATGCAATAGAAGAATATGGTATGGGATGCAACCTGTTCAGACACGCTAGCCCCTTCCCATCTACATGGAATCAACAACAGAGCTGGTGCGGCTTGTGAAGCGGCTGAAAAAGCTAAAACATGCAAATACAGGGGTCTAGGCTCCGAATATGATTTTGTCCCATTCGGTGTCGAGACCCTTGGTCCGTGGGGTCCTAGCGCTTTAAAGCTTTTTAAGGAAATAGCAAAAAGGTTAGTCGACATCACAGGAGACCGAAGAGCTGGCAGCTACCTCGGACAAAGAATTAGTCTAGCTATTCAAAGGGGGAACGCTGCCAGTATCTTCGGAACCTTGCCTAAAGGGACTCCTTTTAATAATATATTTTAGTTTTTATCCTTGACATTGTATTTGATAGTAGTTAACGTTTTCCTTATCCTTGACATTGTATGGTTTTAATAATTAATTTAATTTAGTTTTAATAAAATAACATTATAATATCATAGAAGAAGTAGAACAAATAAATAACAAGATAACTCTAATGCAAGCTCAAAGAAAAGATAAAGTATAAAAAAAGGGAAAATCCTTTTGATTTATATAGCGATGAGCAGTTCCGGTTAAAATATCGATTTTCTAAAGGAGGTATAACATTTTTAGACCAATTATTTGGTAGATCTCTCAATATGGACACGCGCGGAGGTGGATTATCTCCTGCTCTGTAAATACTGACTGCTTTGAGGTACTGGGGACGTAATCAGGTAAGATCTTTCACCTACTCATACAAGTAATTGTCTATCTGTTGTATCAGTCCTGCTGTGTTATCGTTTCTTATTCATCCCTTCCAGATTCAAGATGATGCTGCGGACATTCAACTATATTTCTTTATCAACAAAAATACATTGACTCAGTACGCAACGAATCGAACGAAACGGTCGAGGAGAACTCGAGAAACGTCAAGTTAACTCAAGTTGACAAATGGTGGATACCGGATACAGTTGTTATAGACGAAATTCTTTTTTTTTTTGAAGTTTCTCTTTGGTCGCGCTGTTGCCAAATGGTGCATCTTGACATAACGGAAGAATTGTTATACCCGAGATATAGGTACCTGGTTTATTTGTAAAAAAATATTCTCGACATATTCTTAATTTATTACGGGTATAACTATACTTGATATAAGAATGGAATAGATGCGGTATAACACATTTTTATTTGTAAGGCTGTTATAGTTTATCTTGGACATTACTGACGAATGGAAAAACATCGTATGGAAACCTGGACATATCTATAATGATAATAAAAAAAGGTATTTGTGAGTTCGGAACGACTGATCCGAACTGAACGAAATGTTAACTGTGGGTTACCACAGCAAACATTTTTATCTTTTACATAATTATTACAAAAAAAATATGGGTTACTTAAGAAACTATTTTAGACAATACAGTGTTCTTTCTTATCCAATTAAATACGATAGATACGAGTACGTTGTGCATTTAATTTAGATCAAAATTGCCATTTACATCATTAAAATGATAATCATTTCATATGAAAGAAAGAAAATGCGTTTATTTGCGGTAAACATGACGCAAAAAAAAAATACATGTTTATTTCAATAACTTACAATTTGTTACATTTTATCTTATAGGAATATCCTTTTAAGCAAAATAAATGCTTGTGTTAGAACATTCCGCCCTTCCGGTGGTTACAGTATTAATTGTATTTAGGTTATTGAATGATAGAACTTAATTAAAAGAAGAAGAAGAAAAGTCCACAATTTCAAAGAAGGAGTCTAAACTAAACAAAACAAAAAGCAAAATGAAAAGCGGACGATTAAAGTTTGCGCGCGCACTCGCTCTGCGCGTGTGTGTGAGCTTGTCTGTGGTCTGTGTGCGTGTGTTTGTGTGAGCGTTTCTGTTTGCGTGCGTGCGTGTGTGTGAGTGTATGTGTGTGTGTAAAGGGTATGATGTGAGTGGGGGGAGAGGGTTGGTGAGGCAGGGGAGGGGGGGTGAGGTGTTGAGGGAGATTAGTGTGTTTGTACTCTGGGGTGTGAGTGTGATAAGAGATTGAAGTATTAGTTTGGAGTTAGCCCTACGACATGTCTTGGAATTGGAAGATGTTGTAGATCAACATCTTCCACTAACCGCTATTTAATGTTTGTAGTAAACAACGTTGTACGTTTTCGATTTTAGCCATTTCGTCATAATACTTTTGCAATCGCGATGTGTACGTAAGTAAATACCTAGTTCTTTGTTAAGTAGATTATATAAGCGAGATGATTGACTTGCGTATTGTCTTTTTGCAAATGTTGATTTAGTCGAGATTGTTGGGGCAACCTTATTCTTTGCTTTGAGCTTCGAGGATCAAAAGTGAGAGATTTATGTTGCTTTAGAATGATACGAAGTACGTACATCTTTCTAACTGACAGGAGGTCAGATATTTTATAAAGGCTCTTTGTTGGAAATCTAAAGTGTTTGAAAAGCATCACTTTAAACAGAGACCTCTGAGCTCTTTCTAGCTCTAGGAATTTTATTTTTGATGCTCCTCCCCAGACCGGGAGACAATACGAAAGAACCGACTGTGCTAGCGAAGTGTATATCTGAAGCAGAAGGCATATGGGAGTTACGTACCGTAATGTTTTAAAGGTCCAGATGAGTTTTCTAACTCTCTTCATTAATAATTCTGTGTGAAAGTGCCAAGTCAGGCGTTGATCAATCTTTATGCCCAGATATTTTGTAAATTTCACTTTAGTAATTACGTCGCAAGAGCATATCGAGTGAGAGGGGTATTGGCATTTGTGTATTTTAATGTTGATATCTGCTGGTGGTTGAGAGAAATCGTACTTAGAGAAGCAGATGAAGTTCGTTTTGGTAGCGTTTAGGGTTAGAAGGTTAAGGTCGGTAAGGTAGCAATATTTTTTATTAATTGACATTGCTCCAAGTTGGGCCACTAAATACTATGGCGGTGTCATCCGCGTATGAGAAAATGTTACCATCTTGTATTTTCAAATTACAAAGGCTGTTTATGTAAAGAAGGAACAATGTCGGACCGAGGACACTTCCTTGGCCTACTCCGTAAGTAACAATTTCTTCTGAACTTATGACTTTATCAATTTTAACCTTTTGCTTGCGACCACTTAAATAATTCGCAAGGAGAGCCAGAGGTGGACCTCTTATACCGTCTGCTTCTAGCTGGTCTAGAAGAAGGGGGGCAGAGACTGTGTCGAACGCCTTTTTAAGGTCCAGGAAGACAATGAGACACCTGTCTCCACTGTCCACTTTATTGGTAACAGAGGAAGCAAGTGCCAGCACCGCGTCTTCAGCAGACCTTCCTTGCCGAAAACCAAATTTCGAAGGTGATAATATGTTGGTCTTATTGAGGTAACTTTGCAGTCGCGAATTGATTATCCTTTCTGAAATCTTCGACAAAGAAGGCAATACTGGTATAGGCCTGTAGTTTGACGGGTCACTCCTATCCCCATTTTTGTGCACGGGAGTTATTAAAGCAAGTTTTAGAGCCATCGGGAAAGTCGCCTGCTCAAAGTATATATTTGATACGCATGTGTTCAATGTAATTTTAAAGACTGTTTTGAGATTTTTTAAGACTGTTTCTATAGTAAGTTCTTTTTAATTATACATTTTATAAAGTTATATAGTTCCTTTTCTCATGTAATAGTCTAATTGTTATTTTTATGACATAGCGCACATATACCTAAGATCTTTATGTAAATACCTATGCTTCACAAATAAACGCTCTGATTCTGATTCTGAAACCAAATGCTTAACAAAGATGCACCTTAAGTTTTCTCGTAATCTCTTTTCATTTAGGCCAGAATACCTGTTCCACAAATGTTTTAATGATATTTAATTTTAGCTTATTTTTTTAATTGATTTAAACTAACCATAAAGCTAAATCTTTATTACCTGTCATGTTGTTTTTATAAACTTTCGATTTTTAAAATACTTAGGCATACGTGCAGAGGCGAGCATGCACTTTTTTTGCTGCCAATCACGGGGCGAGGGGCGGGAAGTAAGGCCCCAGGCTCAAAGGCAAAGGGTTAGGAATTTGGACATTATATTTTGGCAAGTGAACCATACGGTCGCTTGACGAGCTATTACCTAACACGGATGTATTTCCCGATGTTTTGAGTCCCGTGAACTCCTCTTCTCAAATTTCGACGTAACTAAAGCATTGTGTGTTCATTCATGTAAGACTAAGCATGTAAATTACAATTTTCCATCTTACTGGTGCGTGTTACTTTCGCCTACACAAATGTCTTGCCGGACAACATGATCCCTGACAAGGGAATCTCGTAGAAAACAGCATAAGCCATCTCCCATGACGACATGTTTAAGAAAACAATAAGTATTGTAGCGAAATATAAATCAAAATTCAGCACTTTAACACATATAATAATGTATTAAGAAATGCTGTGGGAAAGGAACAAGTGATCGTTTCACTATTCTAACTAATTGACAAAACTTAACCAAGATAACGTTATGAGATTTATGATGACATGTTTACTCCTAATCTAATATTGGTGAATTTTACAAAGTAGATAGCATGTGCGTAATTGGCAGGCAGGCAGGCAGTGAGGCAAAAAAAATGGCAGGCGTTGTTTAAGCTATGGAGGCTCGCGCCTTGGCCTGGCGCCGACATACATATAAATATATTGATAAGGTACCGTCATGATGTTAACAGTTCCCTTAGAGATTCACGTCTGCGGATATTGTATATGGCTCTGACAGCCCTCTTTTGCAGATTAAATAGAGAATCAATGACTGCAGCCCGTCCTCACATCAAAATACCACAATACATGATGCTGTGAAAGTAACTAAAATATACCAGTCTCGCAGTATCCACGTCTGTTAATTGTGGGATTTTTCAAACAGTGTAAGCGGCTGAACTTAGCCACCCTGCAAATGGTGATAAGTGAGGACCCAACTGTAAGTTTGAGTCAAGCGTGATCACCAATGCAACCATCTTTTCGACTAATTCTAGTATCTCATTATTAATTACATACACTACTTCTAACATAATATAGTTTTTTCTCATTTAACACCAAATTATCTATAGTAAACCAATTATGGAACTGTAGCATAGTGTTATTTACATCGTCAACCTTCTGTGCCTGTCTGATAACTTTAAAAATCAGTTATTATCATCAGCAAATAACACCATTTGTGGTCGGTTTTTAAGCAAATAAGCTATAACATTTATACATATAATTACTAAAATCAGGAACGGAATCAATACAGAGCCCTGCAGTATACCTATTTTGACTTTTAAGCCCAATGAATTTACACTGTTTATTTAAACTTGCTGCAGTCTATCATTCAAATATGAGTTTACTAAGCTAAGCTCAAGTTTACCCAGTCCGTTTTACTTAAAAATGTAGACTCGATCACTTACGAGAAAATAATGCATAGTCGTTTAGTGTTTAACGACGCGTTAGGTAATTTATAAAACAATTATGGTTGTAGGAAGGAATTAAAACTGTTTGTTGGGAGCTTATATTCATACAAAATTACCAAGGCACAATTAGTGGAATTTGAGTAACAAGTAGTATTTACTAAACAACCAATCGGAACACAGTCGAAATATCATACGACGTGCGGCGCGCAGCGCGCGCCCTCTTACAACAGTCCAGGTAATCATTTAAGCGCTGAGGTTTTAAATATATGTGGCGGTGCGCCGCTCGATAGCTTAGTGTAGCGGCGGTATGCGTACGCGATGTGTGCTGCTACAAGTTCAATTTATAAACAAACAAATAATTAAATCTGTTTCAAAAAGTCAATAGCTCTGGTAGCGTTGTCTCTAGTGAGGTCCATAACAGATTATATAGATTAAAAACGCTCTGTTTCAGTAATCTTTCTAGATATGAGCAGGGCTTTTGATCTCGTTATCCACAATGCGGTTCTAGATCAATATAATATAATAAAATAAATATAATCAGAGATCCAGCGTTACAATGGCTGAAAAGTTATAACAGCAATAGACAACAGTGTGTTTAAGTATCCCGTGTTAATAATAAACTATTGTATCAATGGTATACTTGACTCTTTATTTAGACACAATGGTTCTGAAGTGCCTCAAGGAAGCATCCTTGGGCCTCTTCTCTTACATTTATATATTCACGACTTACAAAATATAACAATTAATCATAAGTGCGTACTATGTGCATATGACGTGAATTACGAAGGTGACAGCCGGAGGACTTAATACAAAAGAACGAAAATATTTTATAAAGGTTTTTTTTATTTGTTAAATGTACAATATAAACATATTCTAATTTCAAAGTTTAGATTCGTACGATGCTGTACCGAAGTGTCGGAGATTATTTATCTTTAAAATTACGATTCTAAACGATTGCCAAACGTGGATGCAGCATTAGTAGATTTGGAAATAGGTGAACGTTCGGTCGACACGAGGCGTCGATTCGTTGGTTCAGCGAACTGATGTGTTGCAGTTTTATGCGGAAAATTACGATTGACGTAAATGGTTTATCATGTCGCTATTCAGCTGATTTGGTGTAAGCAGGATACGTAATACGTGTCAGATATAATACCGGAAAATATCAAAACGATACAATTATTTAGTTTTTTGTTGATAGTTCGATTTACTTCTAGTTGATCTAGAAGTAAATCAAACTATCAACAAAAAACTAAATAATTAACAAAGAAGATAATACAGAAGTTTTAAGTCTAACTCTAGATGAAAATTGTAATTGGGGAATGCATATTGAAGAAATGTATAGATAAATAAACAGATTTGTATACGCACTAAGACAAATACACAAAACAGCGAATGTGGTCATAACACTGCACTAATAAGGAAGAGCGTTATATGTATGTGCCCGATTATCTTTAACAAAGTACCCGATAGAATAAAAAACGAGTCCGTTCCACTGTTTAAAAAGAAACTGTCAGTCTTATTAATTGATAAATTTTATTACTCCATTTGTGAATTTATGAATGATAAAACTTTATAGTTACTTAGTTAATCCTGAATTTTTTTAAATTCTTTATTTTATGTATTTGACCATATTATAAGATTTTTCATATTGACAGTATTTTAGACTAATAAGCACTTGTGCTAAATGGTTGCATGCCTAATGTAAGGTAGAATGTGTCTGATGATCTCTTATTATTAAACATCAGAATTTTTTTTTGTACCTACTTTCTATGCAAATAAATGATTATTCTATTCTATTCTAAGAAGCTGCACTCAACGCCTATCACAGCTACATAGCGTCTGTATTGTGGCACGGGTTACGCCTATGGGGTAACTTGTCACATATCCGCTTTTAGATTTACAAAAAAGTGACCCCACCAAATTTGTAAAACCAAAACTAATTTTGTAACAGCACTCTCCACTACAGAAACTAGAACTTAGGATAGCCTAAGTCCATATAAAAAATTACAACCAAATTCCAAAACGAATAACGAAAATAACCATTTCATTTCTAATCATTTTGATACTTACAGTAAAAGAAGACTTGTGGCTAAGTAAAAACCGCCGCACGGGTCGATCGCTACGCTTGCCGCGGTTGGTCTATGGATGGGTGACCATCTTTACACACCAAGACCCGTCCTTGCCTCGGAAAGTACGTTAAGCTGTTGGTCCCGGCTGTCATTCGTGGATCTTTGTCAGTCGTTACGGGTCGTCAGAAGCCCGAAAGTCTGACAACCAGTCTTATCAATGGGTATACTATATATCGTATTACCCAGTCACTGGGTTGTGGAGGTCCGATAAACAGTCGCTCCATGTACAATAGGTACTGGTATTCAGCTGCATGGTTACACTGGAAGCCAACCCCAACTATGTTGGGGTCGGCTTCCAGTGTGATGAGTAAAATAAATGTTTAATATAACGATAATACTTACTAGATTCAGTTAAATTGAGTTTTAATATATATTTTTTTTTTTGTATAATAGTATATAATTGTATCTATAGGTGCTTTGTATTGTTTATTAGAGTTTAAGTAGGTAGTAGTTTAGGTAGAACTTGGGTTTATACCCACACATAATATTATAAATATTCGTATGCCGCTTATATCGGCGGATGGGTCCAGAACACGACGAGTAAATGTCTATTTTTTTGTCCGTAATGCTCCAGTTTCAAGAGCATTGATTCGTGATTCACCCATTCAAATGTCTTGGATAGGTCGCCAACGATGCCAATCAAATGCCTTGAATAGGTCGCCAACGATGCCAATCAAATGCCTTGGATACGTCGCGGTCGCCAACGATACTAATCAAATGTCTTGGATAGGTCGCCAACGCTGCCAATCGGGATTCTGCTTTTTTGCCGAAAATATTTTGTCAAAATTTCACTACCCAAACCAATTTTAGCAACCTTTTTTTACACCGATGCAATGTTTGGAATGATTTTAGTACGCACATTTTCATTTGGTATTTTTTTTTAATGTCATTTAGGCATTTGGTCTTTAATCAAATGATTTATTACAGCAAACAATATTTAGACAAAAATTTGATGTCATTTGCGTACTTCTTTGTAACTTTATGCGCTTGAATTTGTCTGAAACAAGTCACCTTTCACGTTTTCCAAGTCACTTAAGGAACTAGTTACAGTAGGCTAATTAATTTAAAAAAATGGTTAGGTTAGGTTAACATTGTGACATCCTACGCACGAGCTGAGCGAGCGAAGCGAGCCGTGCCGCGGCAGCAGCCGGCGGCGAGTGCCAGAAACGACTAGATTATATAGAAAAAATATGGAAAAAAAACAGGCTACCCGAAACATTCAACACATTTTTTTTTAATATATAATCTCGTCTAACTAGTTCATAGATAGACGAGATTATAGATTTTAAAAAAATGCTACTAACAAAAAAAAAATACTACCAGAATAGTTAATATTTGGCAAATTTTATTTTGCGTAAACGCGGTCGCCAACGATGCCAATCAAATACCTTGGATAGATCGCCACCGATGCCAATCAAATGCCTTGGATAGGTCGCCAACGATGCCAATCAAATGCCTTGGATAGGTCGCCAACGATGACAATCAAATGCCTTGAATAGGTCGCCAACGATGCCAATCAAATGCCTTGGATAGGTCGCCAACGATGACAATCAAATGCCTTGAATAGGTCGCCAACGATGCCACTGCTATAGCACCTTGTGCCTCTTGCCGTGCGTTAGAGATGTGTTTAAGGTGACACCGATGTCGTTGTACTTACCACGTGCTTTGGTGAAACCATACTGTTTATCTTGTACCTAGGATTTTATTACGATTAAGTTAGTTGAGCATTCGATTTAACATTACCTTATCCTTGCTGAAAACCGGCAAAACCGATACGGTTCTATAATTATTAGCTGTACCCAGATTTGAAAAGTGGAATAACTTTATTGTACTTAATTAGATCCGGGAATACTAACCGAAATCTACACACAAATTAAATCTTCTTCTCTTCTTTTCTTTTTTAATTTCCCCACTGCTGGACGTAGGCCTCCTGTCGGTTAGAGGGAGTGGGCCGTGCTCCACCACGCGGACCCACTGCGGGTTGGTGGATGTCCTATATCTTCGAATTTTTGGTTCTTGGACATGCCAGTTTCCTCACGATGTTTTCCTCCGCCGTTTCGAGAGCTGTGGTGATTAAATAATTTACACAAAGTAAAGTACCGGTCTGGGTTGGAACCTATGACCTACAGCTCGTAAGTCGCGACCATTCAGCACCACTGCGCCCTTGGACCACTGCTCCCTACAAATATTATAGCTAAATAGGGTGCAATTGTCTCAATAATGGACAAACCTTAATAGACATGCCCCACAGATATTCGGTAATTTTGATCTTAAGTTGCTTACATAAATGCCTTTACAACGAGCACAGGGTTTGTATGTTTAAGTTTTTCTTCCACAGAACATTCGCTCATAATAAATCATTAGCACGTGAGGGCGAGGAATTTAAAGTTTCTGTAGTTTTAATTGGAATGTTGGTAAAGAAAGTTGCATATTCCTGAGCAACATCGATGCTATCGCTAATGAGACCTTTATAATAATAATAATAATAATTTTTATTCATAAGTTCACATAATAAATTACATAAAAGTTACATGATTACAAGTTTACAAATTAAAATTAAGAAGAAAAAATTAAACTATGCCTAAAATTAATCTGGTGTATAACTTATACCTATAAATTGGTTAAAGGCCTAATGAATACGATAGCGACCTGCCTGATGTAGGTTTATTCAAACCTGTGTTTCAGGCCATCGCTTAACAACGCTGAGTGCTTTAGTGGACTATTATGTCACTGTACATAGAGCTAGTGTTGATACCTAATAACTATATTTTTAAATAAAAATGTATTTAACTTAAGTAAACTTATTGCATTACTTCTAGCAATTTTTCTGTGTCTGAGTAATTAAATGTCACTAAGTATTCACTCAACATTTCACTACATTTTTTATAATTTACACTATAAATATGTAGAGACTTATTAATTTTATTATATAAGAACGGACCTAAAAATACACAAAATTTATTTATAAAAGTATGTCTAGTTTGCGGCATTATGCAAACTAAGTCTTTTCTTCTCTTATCTATAGGTATTGGCGTATACGGAAGTTTGCTATGCTGGTGTAGTACTATATTCATTATAAATAGTTGACGCACGGTTAAAACCTTACATACCGCGTAAAGCTCGTGTGTCGGAAATCTAAATGGGCGAAAGGTGGCTACCTTAAGGGCAGCTCTCTGCGCACGTTCTAATGGCAGTAGGATTGATTTAGCAGCCCCACCCCATGAAGTTATACAATAAGTGAGAATGGATTGACACAAAGCTAAATAGACCTGTTTAATTAATTTGTAGTCCGATATATATCGTAAATTCTTAAAAATGTATATTAATTTACGCATACGAGTGCATAACAAATCAATGTGTTTACGGAAATTCAGATTTGTGTCAATCGTTACACCAAGATATTTCATATGATCGGTTTTTACTAAAGTAGTACAATTACATGCAATGTCAGCATACGTGCCGCACTTATGCGCATAAATGTTTATGTTAGTAGTAGGCAGGTTAGTATTTCTCATAGTAAATAAAATGTGTTTGGTTTTCTCTGCATTTAGTGTTAGGAGATTTTCATATAGCCAATTAGACACTATATTAAAACCGTTCTGGGCCTGTTTATACACCTCATCTCGAGATTTGTCTGAAAACAATAGAGCTGTGTCATCTGCATAAGACATTATGACACCATTATGGAGTGTTAACCTGCACAGGTCATTTATATATACTAGGAATAAAGTAGGACCCAAAATGCTACCTTGTGGTATTCCGTAATTACTATTTTGAAGCTATAAGGTGCTATTAAACATATTTAAGTTACCCAATGGCTTTGGTCTTGTTTGTATCTGCACTTTTGGTATTTTTTGTTGGACTCAAAAGTAACGGTTTGACCGCTGTGATTAAAAGGGAGATAATTTACAATGGCTTTTTCTAAATAGTCGCAGCAACAAAAAACATGATCAATACCTACATATAGCAGTAGCCGTAAATATTCTCGTTGGTTCCAAAAATACATTTGACAATTTGAAGAGGCTTGATAATCTACTGCTATTTGATAATCTACTGCTATTTGATAATCTACTGCTATATGAATTATTTTCCAAAATATTAGTATTATAGTCACCACACACCTGTATTAAAGTTACTGATTTATTACCAGTTGCAAGTTTTGCCAAAACAACTTCCATCACTGACTTAAACTAAAGAGTAGTTTTGATAATTTGGAGGTCTGTACGCACACTATAAAATGCTCAACACAGGACAGTTCAATGCTATGTTCCACCAATTGTTCAACTACGTCTTTACGAGTCTTGGATTTTATACAATTTTTAAAATTAACATTTGTGAACCTTCACGCGGCATGGATTTTCGGTTAAAACAACTGGCCACACTAAAGTTCTCAGTACTACGTTAGGGGCTAGCTAGGTCACCTTCCGCCTGACGCAGGTCCTCACCGGACACGGTTGTTTCGGGAGGTTCCTGTTCCGGATAAGGCGGGAGGAAACGCCCGGGTGTCACCATTGTGTGGATCGCCCGGAGGACACGGTGGAGGTCTGCCCGGCTTGGGCGGAGCACCGCCGTGTCCTCGTGGAGGCGATTGGCGGTGGCGATCTCTCGCGTCCGGCCTTGGTCCAGGCCATGGTACGGAGCGAGAGGGCTTGGGAAGCCGTCACCTCCTTCTGCGAAGCAGTAATGTGCGCGAAAGAGGAGGCGGAACGCGTGAGGGAGAGGCAAAATTTCCGCCCTAACGCCCCTAGCCGCCGCAGGAGACGCCCTGGGCGTCGGGAATCGCAGGCCGATTCCCGGCCACCGTAGGCGCGGGCTTGCGAACGGCGAGCAATGGGCAGCTCGCCGTTCGATAAGGACCAGGCCCGGGTCGACGGCGCGTTGTGTTCCACGCGCGCCTCAAAGAGATGTCAGCACCAATGACGGGGTTTGCTAGGATCGATGCCTGCTAGGGTTGCGGAAAAGTCCAAGAGGGTTACCGTGGCCCCTGGCACAGGCAACTGAAGGAACAAGGGTGGGTTTTAGTCAGTAAGAGTCTGACACGCCCTCTTGCTCTGCCCAGAGCGGGAGAAGTTATTTGATGATTTCCCACCCACAAAAAAAAAGGGGGCTAGCTTGGGCTCAACGTTTGGGCCCCTAGATTTTAAGAGTAAAGTACCTGAATTTCCATGCGTTAAGGTTCCACTAACTAAAGATGACATTGAGTGTAATCGAAATTAGAAAAAAAGAAGATATTACCACCTACCTACTCTACCTCTCAATGACTTAATAATTAAAAGTGCCTTCTTAGATCAAGTTTTATAATTTTTTCAGAGCCTGATGAAGTTACAAGATCGGAGGTGGAAAGCACAATGTCCATGTCGCCCGGGCGGCGACGGCGGCGAGACTCCAGTGAGTTCTAACATAAACATAAGACTAGCGTGTACTCAAGTTATACTGGTTCTACTTTACTCGTAGAAATCGGCAAGGAGAGGGAGGATACTGCCCAAAGTCAAATACAAGCTTTTTGTTTGCTGTTATCTTATCCTCCGATACCTTTTTCCGTGGCTTGTTGGTCGGGGATGGTAAACCAACATCTTAATCAAATGTTATTTATATAGACCACAATTTTTTGTAGCGGCGACCTTTGACAGCAGTGACAACAGTGACACGGATGAAGAGGAAGAGGAGACCTGTACTGCCACCACCGCTGTCACCACCGAAGTCATAGACAGCGTCACCACCACCGCTGTCACCATTGCGACCGACTCCGTCCCTCCTGAAAGTGACAGAAGAGGCTCTACCAACAATACTAGAGAGACTGCCGCCGGTCCCGACGCCGCCGCCGCGCCTACTACTGATGAGCACCTCGTCGGCCGCACGGACGTCATCACCGACACCGCCCAGCTCCGTGGCGGCGGCGGCGACACGAACACGCGCGGCGTGCAGACCGAACAGAATGGCAACGGGATCGACGTGCTACAAGTTAATAGAGATCAGGTAGCACATTTAATATCAAGTCACGTTAAGCTTTTACATAAATGAAGCCATTTTACAATACTTCAGTTCAATTGTTATTTTCTGTGAGAGAAAAAGAGTGAACTGGTCATTAGGAATGGTCACCAGCAGCAACCAGGCTCATAACAATAATATTCTCCTGACCGAACTCCGGTCACGGCCGCCAAGCTCATGGGTGTTCGCAGGAGGTATTGGCGCACAAGTGTGCGCACACACGAGTGCACTCACACCATTTCCGAACTCCGGTCACGGCCGCCAAGCTCATGGGTGTTCGCAGGAGGTATTGGCGCACAAGTGTGCGCACACACGAGTGCACTCACACCATTTCCGAACTTCGGTCACGGCCGCCAAGCTCATGGGTGTTCGCAGGAGGTATTGGCGCACAAGTGTGCGCACACACGAGTGCACTCACACCATTTCCGAACTTCGGTCACGGCCGCCAAGCTCATGGGTGTTCGCAGGAGGTATTGGCGCACAAGTGTGCGCACACACGAGTGCACTCACACCATTTCCGAACTCCGGTCTGCTACTGAGAAATGCAATGGAACAACCCAATAACAACTAGCTCGCTGGGCATCACACCCAGGTGCCCACGCTTAGCAGCCGTGTGATACGAAGTCGCCCCCACAGTCGCGTCCGTTCGGGCTGCCGGCGCGGCTGCACGTGGCGGCGCTGGCGCGGCGGCGCGCGCGCGTGCTGGGCGCGCGATCCGACCGCTACCTGTACACGCTCTACACCGTGGCGCTGTTCTACTCGCTGCCCGTGCTGCAGTTCGTCGCCGGCTACCAGATTGTGAGTACCACTACGAAGGTACTTTACTAGTTGAAGTCGGCCGGCGATGCTCACTGTAATGTCTCAGGTGCTGAACGTGACGGGCTCGTTGGACGCGTGCTACTACAACTTCCTGTGCGCGCACCCGTGGGGCGGCATCTCGGACTTCAACCACGTGTTTTCGAACGCCGGCTATCTGCTGCTGGGCGCTCTGTTCATGCTGCAGGTGCGCCGCCGCAAGATGCGACGGAAGAGGAAGCCCAGGGACGAGGTACGTAT
Organism: Brachylomia viminalis; assembly: GCA_937001585.2. Taxonomy (NCBI): domain Eukaryota; kingdom Metazoa; phylum Arthropoda; class Insecta; order Lepidoptera; family Noctuidae; genus Brachylomia; species Brachylomia viminalis. The sequence goes on along the minus strand of OW443302.2, from coordinate 475,022 downwards.
GCAGCATTACACCGACTGAGTGGAAGCAGCAGTCAGGCAGTACATGTGTCCTCCCGCAGGAGTACGGCATCCCGGCGCACTACGGGCTGCTGTCGTCTCTGGGCGCCGCCATGATGATGGTGGCGCTGCTGTCGGCCACGTACCACGTGTGCCCCAACGCTCTCAACTTCCAGTTCGGTACGTACGCGTCGCAACGTTCCTAACTCACAGTAATGATACCGACCTCAAGGATTTTAATGAAGTACCTCGTGGTTTATCTCTAGCATTTAAGAAGTACCTCGTGGTTTATCTCTAGCATTTATGATGTACCGCGTGGTTTATCTCTAGCATTTATGAAGTACCTCGTGGTTTATCTCTAGCATTTATGACGTACCGCGTGGTTTATCTCTAGCATTTATGAAGTACCTCGTGGTTTATCTCTAGCATTTATGAAGTACCGCGTGGTTTATCTCTAGCATTTATGAATTACCGCGTGGTTTATTTCTAGCATTTATGAAGTACCGCGTGGTTTTGAAGTAACGCGTGGTTTATCTCTAGCATTAATGAAGTACCTCGTGGTTTATCTCTAGCATTTATGAAGTACCGCGTGGTTTATCTCTAGCATTTATGAAGTACCGCGTGGTTTACATCTAGCATTTAACTTCTGTTAATTCTAATATACTTAACTTAGTTGCTAATTGGTTAAAAACGCAAAAAGTTTAAGGATATCACGTACTTTTCATCAAGTGTTTTTGCTAAATCTTAAAATAGTTTCTTATTCAAAATGTTCCTATTTAATAGGCCATTTTAGGCTATAGTAGCTGTTCACAGAGGGCAGAGTTCTCGTGCAGTTCTCGGTGCCATAGCAGACTATGAATTGAGACGCTATTGCAATGAAAATCTGATTTCAGTTTGCGATATGAGGTACCTAATCAAAGTGATTTCAGTTCGCGATATGAGGTACCTAAACAAAGTGATTTTAACGAATTGTAGAAGTATTTTTACTACAAGTCGTGTGCCCGGTGGGATTTCCATTAAAAATGATGAACACGACGAACTTCCGATACAAACTAGTTTACTTTTACATTAATTCCTTGAAGGAGTTAAATAGGGAATGAAGTTTCAAAAATCCTGTCTTGGCTTAATTAAGTAAATTATGTCAATTACCGTGTCAAAACACTTTGGTGTTTTATTTGCAAGTGTTTTATTTATTTATTATTATGTATTCAAATCTTACCTACAACTACCATTACAGATCAGCGATCCAATGCGATAGAGAGGTCTTATATGCTAAATACTTAATCTACATCCTATAAATTACATAAAACATCCTAAATCTTAACCTACGTCTAAATAGCATAATATTATAAATAACGTAACTTTTGCGAATTCACTCAAGTTGCACCACAATACATCAACCTTCTCGTGAACCTCGTTCACGACACGCATGGTTCTAGTGAGAGGAGTTCTCGCCAGTAGGTTGGTTCTGGCTGCAGGCACAGCAAGCAGGGGCGGGCGTCGCCGCCTCCACACGTACCGGTCTGGCACGCAAAGCTCCAGGTGCCGCAGCACTCCCGGATTATGCGCCTCGCCACGCAGTAGCTTCACTACATACGCTGCGAGTGCAAAGTCCCGTCGCACCTTTAATGCGTTGTACCCTACCATACCTAGTACTAATAGTGTAGGGTACATCAATGGGTAAAATGGATATGACCCCATACAACTTGAAGTACAAGTGTCTTGTGAACTTATTTTGGACACGTTCCAACATGACACTATATTTCGCCTCATGAGGAGCCCATATGACTGCACTATGTTCAAGGTGACTCCTGACTAGTGCGTCATACAACACCTTGAGTGTCGTGATGTTGGTAAACCCCTGAGCCTGCCTGAGAACGAAACCCAGGTTTCTGTATGCCTTCTTACATTATGTTATTGATATGCTCACGGAAAGTTAGATCCCGTGTGAAGATTACCCCTAAGTCTCGTACCCCAGACACTCGTTGCATCGGCGCATCCCCTACCTTGTACTGATAATGCAAAGGAGTCCGGGCTCGAGTGAAAGACATCACCGAGCATTTGGTTACATTAAAATTAAGTTTGTTGCCGATGCTCCACTCGACCACTCGGTTGATGTTGTCCTGTAGGCGTTCACAATCAGAGTGATCCCTAACCTCGAGCAGCAATTTCAGGTCATCTGCAAACAATAAACAACTCCCATGTCTAACGACTTCCGGTAAGTCATTTATCATAATAATAAACTCGAGAGGCCCTACATTGCTGCCCTGGCTCACGCCGAACCTGGTGTAATACGGTCGAGATTCACAGCCATTGTAATCTACATATTTCTGGTGATCCTTCATATAGTTGGCGAAGAACTGCAGCAGAGGCAGCGTACATCCAATTTTCGCAAGCTTCCTTAATAAGACGTCATAATCAACCATATCGAACGCCTTTTTAAAATCGAAGTACGCAGCATCTCCTGTACTGTACTCCAGAGTCAACTGACGGTACCACCTGCATCATAAAGTTTAGTATGTTAGTGGCAGTGCTGCGTCCCGGTTGGAACCCATGTTGCGCATCTGATAGACGCGCACGCACTTGCCCCTGTACGGAGCGCTGAATAGCTGACTCCAGTACTTTAGCAGCCGTCGATAGTACAGCCACCGGTCTATAGTTACCGATATCCGGACCAGATGTTCCTTTAGGGACCGGAATAACACGCGTGATCTTCCACCTAGGAGGGAACGTCGCTTGTTCCAAACATGAATTAAAAATGTGAAGTAATGGTTCCGCCAGTACCCTCCTACAGTCTCTGAACAGAAACGCTGGTATACCGTCTGGACCAGATGAACGTTTTGGCTTGAGACTTTCAAGCGCCTGCTGAACATCTGAAAGACTCAGCGTCCCAATATGCACACGTGCACTGGTCTGGTAGCGTCGACCCCCGCCGTCGCCGCGCCCGCGTCCAACTAGGGTGGCTTCTTGCTATACAACAGAGCACTGTTGTCAAGACAACAGAGCACTGTTGTCAAGTCTTCAAAACGTACGTAGTCTACTCTTAAACAGCAGTTTAAGAGTAGACTACGTAAGTTTTGAATGGATAAAACGTACTAGTGTGACAGAGTTTATATCAGAGAAAAAAATTGGCTGAATTGCTTTGGATTTGATGGATCTGGCTTTTGGTTTATTTTAAGTAGGTAAATGATAAACAAATATTTGCATGCCAAATTAAAGAAAGAAAGACAATGCGTTTATTTGCGGTAAACATGACGCAAAAATGAACATAACACAAAAAATAAGAAAAAGTTGCATTCACGCAAAACTCCTATCACTCAGCATTATGCAGAGCCCCAGCGCTGGCCACTGTCGGCGTTGACGTAATGACGTCGACCGGTGGAGCAAGCATTAGGACGCTGTACCAGTACAGCGTACTTGCGAACGTCATACTTAAATAAAAATAATATATCATTTAATTTAAATGTGATAAAATATATTAAACTGGAATATAAAACGAAAAAACGAAAAAAAATAAAGAAAAGGGAAAAAAGGATACAAATGCTACAAGAATATCATCCTCAATAAAATGGTGAAATGTGGCTGAGCTGTAATGTATCTTATCAAGTTATCACCTATTACCCGTATTACCCATATTTGCAAAATAAATGTATTTTCTATTCTATTCGTTATTATAAGTTGTGAGTGAATGAATCTAAATTATTTATTTAAGTAGATAGATTAAGTACATGAAGTTTTCATAGATAAAGTGATGTTGTTGCACAGATACGGCGTTCATGTACGTGCTGGCAGTGCTGAGCATGGTGAAGATCTACCAGTCGCGCCACCCAGACATCAACGCGCGCGCGCACGCCACTTTTGGCGTGCTCGCCGTGCTCATCGCGCTCGGTACCGCAGCATACCTTATACCTACTTTTATAATGCTCATCGATAACGCGCGACGGAAACAAACGAGGAAGCAGGAAACTTGTTCTCAGTTGCCAGTTGTGATAAAGTCCCATGTAGTTAGGTTTACTTAGGGTTCATTCGAAAGAAAACTCCTAACAAAAAGCTGGACATTTGCAAAAATTCCGGACAATTACCTAATTAATTTTCTAATTACTTTTTCTTCTTGTTTCTTTTTTGAATGTTGAATGTTTTTTTTTTAACGGGTCCCCACATTAGGAATTTCTCCTGTATCGTGGGTGTGTTTACAAACATTTAAACTCACCTACACAAACAGCCAGACTCGAAACAACTACTTGTAGGAATTATTTGATCCGTGCGGGAATCGAACCCGCGACACGCAACGCAGCAGCCAATCGCTTAACCACTGCACCAACCGTGCCGTTCAGTGGGTATTCACAGAACTTTTGTATATTCTAAAAGAAATTCCCTTCTCGAAATGTGGTCGACGGATGGTAACCCTACATGTAGTAAAAGGTCCCAGGTTACTACTATAACATAACATAACGCTTGTCTGCCTTTTATTTGTTGCGGGGGCTCTTGCAAGGCCAGGGTGGCAGTGGTGTCCACGACCCAGAGGTCAGCAATAACAAGTCATTGGTCACCGTGGAGCACTGCTAGACACCTAACATGGTGACACGTGGCGTGTGGTGCGCGTTGTGTGCAGTGGTGTGGGGCGTGCTGGGCGGCGGGCCGCTGTTCTGGAGCGTGTTGACAGTTCTGCACATCTTCACCTTCCTGGTGCTGTCGCTACGCATCTACTACGTGGGACAGTTCCGCCTCGGTCAGTACTCACGGCTCACACGACACTTACATTCATAGTGTACAAACTTCGCATTGCTAACTATATACAGGGTGTGGCATAAATACATACCTACATACGCGTAAATTTATTTTCGATATAGAGGCCCGAAATTGCATAATTCCGTAGAACAAATGTTAAAATTTAAGAATAAGTATTTTTGGCATTGTTATCTTATATTGTAATAAAACATCCTGATACTGGTCAGATAATACAAACATCCTGATACTGGTCAGATAATACAAACATTCAGGAGTGACATAAAAAAAAGAAAACGAGGACAAGTCACCAATTGCAGAAATGCCAGCTGATTTTGGAAGAGTAAGTACGACTTTTATTTAAAATATCAATAATTTGGTCATCCATGGGCATATGGCGATATAAGTGGGGTAAATAATAGATAATAATCTGGCCGATCGACAGTTTCTGGGTTATCCATTATTTACGCCACAACCTGTAATAATGTTATTTCGCAAACGACTACTGCTAAAGATAAGTCACGATATGGCCAGCCAATAAAACGACGCGGTCACACAGCAGACACGAAAAGTGACTTTAATTTATAATATTATGTTATAGAAGTTTGCTATCACAATGCTAACAGCATGAGTGCGCGTGTATGTGTACAGAGAAGCAGAGCCTGCAGCGGGCGGCGCGCGAGCTGGCGGCCATGCCGGCGCGCGGGCTGCGGCCGCTGTACACGGCGCGCCTCGTTATGCTGCTCATCGCCAACGCCGTCAACTGGGGATTCGCGCTCTACGGGTACGTTCTCTTCTGAACTGTGATGGCGCACTCCTGACTTTGAGCTCAGATATCTTGAAATATTTTTTTTTTCCCTCTTTCATCTATCATTACAGGGTAACTTAAAGTGGCTACAGTTTTGTTACAATTTATTTTTAGGGTTGTGCCCATGTACAAAAATAAAGCTATATATTATGTAGTTTGTAGGATGTGGTAAATTTGCATTGAACGCATACACACGTGCTCTTTAATGCTTAATATTGTGGCGACCCTAATGCGATTGCTGAATCAGCAATTAGAATATTGTAACAAGGCGCCGGTGGGTCGCTCGCCAGTCGCTTACATACCACCGCCCTAACCTAACACGTAGTATTTCCTAATTATATTTCCACATTGTATCAGACTGTATTAATTAACCAAACTGTGTAAAATCAAAGTAAACAATTAGCACATTTCAAACAAGTTTATTTTCATCTCCACGCGTCAGAACCCAGTAAGATAACACGCACAACAGTGGTGACCCCGACGTGATGGCTGCTACCTCCCGGCACCTATGCTGACCATTACAACAGTGGTGACCCCGACGTGATGGCTGCTACCTCCCGGCACCTATGCTGACCATTACAACAGTGGTGACCCCGACGTGATCGCTGCTACCTCCCGGCACCTATGCTGACCATTACAACAGTGGTGACCCCGACGTGATGGCTGCTACCTCCCGGCACCTATGCTGACCATTACAACAGTGGTGACCCCGACGTGATGGCTGCTACCTCCCGGCACCTATGCTGACCATTACAACAGTGGTGACCCCGACGTGATGGCTGCTACCTCCCGGCACCTATGCTGACCATTACAACAGTGGTGACCCCGACGTGATCGCTGCTACCTCCCGGCACCTATGCTGACCATTACAACAGTGGTGACCCCGACGTGATGGCTGCTACCTCCCGGCACCTATGCTGACCATTACAACAGTGGTGACCCCAACGTGATGGCTGCTACCTCCCGGCACCTATGCTGACCATTACAACAGTGGTGACCCCGACGTGATGGCTGCTACCTCCCGGCACCTATGCTGACCATTACAACAGTGGTGACCCCGACGTGATCGCTGCTACCTCCCGGCACCTATGCTGACCATTACAACAGTGGTGACCCCGACGTGATCGCTGCTACCTCCCGGCACCTATGCTGACCATTACAACAGTGGTGACCCCGACGTGATCGCTGCTACCTCCCGGCACCTATGCTGACCATTACAACAGTGGTGACCCCGACGTGATCGCTGCTACCTCCCGGCACCTATGCTGACCATTACAACAGTGGTGACCCCGACGTGATCGCTGCTACCTCCCGGCACCTATGCTGACCATTACAACAGTGGTGACCCCGACGTGATTGCTGCTACCTCCCGGCACCTATGCTGACCATTACAACAGTGGTGACCCCGACGTGATGGCTGCTACCTCCCGGCACCTATGCTGACCATTACAACAGTGGTGACCCCGACGTGATTGCTGCTACCTCCCGGCACCTATGCTGACCATTACAACAGTGGTGACCCCGACGTGATGGCTGCTACCTCCCGGCACCTATGCTGACCATTACAACAGTGGTGACCCCGACGTGATTGCTGCTACCTCCCGGCACCTATGCTGACCATTACAACAGTGGTGACCCCGACGTGATTGCTGCTACCTCCCGGCACCTATGCTGACCATTACAACAGTGGTGACCCCGACGTGATTGCTGCTACCTCCCGGCACCTATGCTGACCATTACAACAGTGGTGACCCCGACGTGATTGCTGCTACCTCCCGGCACCTATGCTGACCATTACAACAGTGGTGACCCCGACGTGATTGCTGCTACCTCCCGGCACCTATGCTGACCATTACAACAGTGGTGACCCCGACGTGATTGCTGCTACCTCCCGGCACCTATGCTGACCATTACAACAGTGGTGACCCCGACGTGATTGCTGCTACCTCCCGGCACCTATGCTGACCATTACAACAGTGGTGACCCCGACGTGATTGCTGCTACCTCCCGGCACCTATGCTGACCATTACAACAGTGGTGACCCCGACGTGATTGCTGCTACCTCCCGGCACCTATGCTGACCATTACAACAGTGGTGACCCCGACGTGATTGCTGCTACCTCCCGGCACCTATGCTGACCATTACAACAGTGGTGACCCCGACGTGATTGCTGCTACCTCCCGGCACCTATGCTGACCATTACAACAGTGGTGACCCCGACGTGATTGCTGCTACCTCCCGGCACCTATGCTGACCATTACAACAGTGGTGACCCCGACGTGATTGCTGCTACCTCCCGGCACCTATGCTGACCATTACAACAGTGGTGACCCCGACGTGATTGCTGCTACCTCCCGGCACCTATGCTGACCATTACAACAGTGGTGACCCCGACGTGATTGCTGCTACCTCCCGGCACCTATGCTGACCATTACATGGGTTAGGGCGCGTTAGACCGCGTGGTGCAAAGAAAAAACGTTAAGCGCACGATAAGTTCTAGATTAGAAGAAATGAATCCAGCAGCCGGAGCCGCAGCGGCGGGCCATTCAGCCGCCCCCATGGTAGCAGCGGTTTCCGTGCAGGCAAAGATACCGGAATTTTGGGAAACCCGGCGACCGCAGCAAGTTTCGTATAACTGTGTACGGAGAGTGAAAAGTGCAAGAATGAGTCAGTATCACATTACGTGTCATTCAGAATTAATTAAATAACAAGCCGATGCTGTATTTGTGATTGTAAACCAGGTACGACAACATTGGCAGTTTTAAATATTCCCTGAATTCCCTGAACGGCTGGGCGTTGGTACTGGCTATTACGACGTTATCAATGTAACAAAATAAATACGATGATTCCTTCCCTTCTGGATCCTTTATATATTCTAAATTTTGCAAAACCGTATTATTCATGAATATTTGAAATGTTTGCGCCGCGTTTCGCAAACCGATAGACATCCGTGGAAATTCAAATAAACCGAATGGTGTAATTATTGCTGTCTTTTCTATGTCCTGTGGTGCTACACGAATGTTATGATATGCTCGATTTATATTTAATCTGCCGAAAATTGTCTTACCTGCTAATCCGTACGTGAAATCCTGTAGTCTCGGAATGGGGCACCTGTCTGGCTTCGTGATCGCGTTGAGTGCACGATAGTCACCACAGGGTCGAATCTGCCCATCCTTCTTCGGCACCACGTGTTGAGCACTCGCCCAAGGACTGCTTGATGGCCTGCAAATCCCTAACTCCTGCATTAACTTAAACTCCTCCTGTATTAGTTTGTACCTGTGTGGTGGTAATGGTCTAGCGCGCGTAGAAACTGGGGGTCCTGTAGTCTCTTATATGATGGTGAACATTGTGGCTGGATGGTTCTCTATATGGTACCGATTTTTTATGCTAGGAAACTCCTCTAGCAACTCTCTATAAGGGTTGTCTAGCTGTATGCTCGAAACTGATGGTTCCGAACACTTTACCACGGATGCGTCCCTACTTATTTTGGTTAAACCGTCAATCAATCGCTTACTATGCAAATCTACGATCAATCGGTGTGCTTCTAGGAAGTCAGCACCGATGATGGGCTGTTTTACATCACAAATAATAATTTACCATCTAAAAGTTCTTCTTAAACCTAAATTAAGCTCTATGTTAGTTACACCATAAGTTTTTATCTCTGTGTTATTTGCCGGGTATAGCTTATAGGAACACTCACGTTTGACTTTATCCCCTCGCACTTTACTCACTGGTATCACCGATACGTTTGCACCCGTATACACAAAATACACTAAACCACTTTTATAGTCTCGTACACACAGTCGGTGGTTTCCCGCGGTACAATCTTCCACCGATGATGACTGCACCGCCTCTAGTTTCCCGCACCCTGCTGCTTCGTAGACCAGTTGCACGGCGATTCACACGCCCGAGCGTTTCCTCGGTAGCGGTAATGATGCCTTCATAACCAGTCTGGCGAGCTGGGTGTCCGCTGTGCCGACGATGGGCTCCTGTCAATCAATCGCTTACTATGCAAATCTACGATCAATCGGTGTGCTTCTAGGAAGTCAGCACCGATGATGGGCTGTTTTACATCACAAATAATAATTTACCATCTAAAAGTTCTTCTTAAACCTAAATTAAGCTCTATGTTAGTTACACCATAAGTTTTTATCTCTGTGCTATTTGCCGCGTATAGCTTATAGGAACACTCACGTTTGACTTTATTCCCTCGCACTTTACTCACTGGTATCACCGATAATATCAATAAAATAAATTAACGCTTGCAAATAAACAGTGACGCCGTTTTATTGTAGCCCCGTCTTAGCGTATTATACAAATAAGCTTCAAGTCATCATCAGCCTACAGCAGTCTACTGCTGGACATAGGCCTCTCCGATTGCACGCCATTTAGCTCGATTCTCGGCAACTCTCATCCGGCTGCTACCAGCCACTCTGCGAAGATCGTCGCTCCACCTAGCCTGAGGGCGTCCTACCTTACGTTTGCTGATTCGTGGTCACCATTCAACAAAACGTCTACCCCAATGGTCATCGGTTCCACGGCTAATATGGTCACTTGCCCATTGCCCATTGCATTGGCCCATTGCCACTTCAGCTTTCTTATTCTATGAAATAAGTCGACAACTTTGTTTCTCTGCCGGATCACCTCATTCCAGAATTTTTCCATCAGATAGTCCAAGCAGAGCTCGTTCCATAGGTCGCTGAGCGACCTTGAATTTGTGGACTAAGCGTACCGTGAGTATCCACGTTTCAGCTCCGTGAGTCATAACAGGCAGGATGCACTGATTGAAAACATTAGTTTTTGGCTGTGTGGGATACGTGACAAGAAGACTCCACGAAGCTTCCCAAATGCTGCCCACTTACCAAACTGCAGGGTTTGCCCGAGGTAAATGTATTCTCGATCAACTTTCAGAGCACCGCCATTGACTTGTTCGTTGAACATAGCCTGGGTTTTGTCCATGTTCATCCGGAGACTAATGCGTACAGGAGAATCGACTACTTAGGCCGTTCAGCATCTGCTGCATGTCGTGCAGTGATTCAGCCAGTATGACGATGTCATCTGCAAATCTCAAATGTGAGATGTACTCGCCGTTGATGTTTATATGCCGCGTCCTTACTATAGTGTATTCACGGAGACGAGTTAGTATAGCGCCTTCTCTATCGCACATTATCATACAAATGACAAAGACAAAAAATACTTTTTTAGGGTCAGTGGGCGTTAACAATACCTTAGAAATGTAAATGTGCGTTCACACTGCGCTTCTTAAAAGTTCGCTTAGTTTATTCCTGCGGCTTCGTCTGTCGTATAAATTGAGAGACATTTATTTGATAGAATTTTTTTATGGGTACCTACTTTTTTATATATCTGATGGATATGAAGGAAAGAAATAAAATCGAGAGTTAATGATAAATTCTCTTTAATAAATTATAATATCTACCTATACAAGTTTATAACATATCATCATCATCACTCTCCGTACTATCACTACTGTCGTCGTTTCCTACATTTATTATGAATCTTTGAGTCATTGCTTCCACATTTCTGTCCATGGCATCCATTTTGGGCTCAACTATTTCTATGACATGCTTTATACATTTTTTCCATTTCTCTGCGTCAATATTTTGAATTGATTCGTTTAACACAATTTTTAATTCTGCTATTTTGTGTGTTTTCATGTGTGAAGCTTCATTTCCTTTAACTTGAGCCCACACTAGCTCAATTGGATTTAATTCGCAATGATATGGCGGCAGTCTCAATACAGTTTTGTTTTGTGATTTTGCCATTTCGTCTATAATGCAAGCGTCGTATCGCTGTCTATGATTTTTAACGATGTTTAATAATAATAATAATTCACGTTTCGACATTTCAGCGTTACAGCTAATATTTTTTTCGCGTAACCAATTAAATATATCCTGTTTTTCGATGTTTTCCTGTTGTCGATTCCCAACGGCCAAATGTAATTTGGCCGTTGGGATTCGCTCTATTTTCCTAGAGTGATAGGAAGCGTTATCCATGACTATCACAGAATTATCATCTACCTTATTTAAAACTTCTCTAAACCAATTTTCAAATTCTTCGGCATTCATCACCTTGTGATAATCGCCTTGTTTCTTCGACTCGTATTTAGACCACCTTCGGCGAATCCATCCTCACTCCCGATGTGAGCAATAATTAGTCTTTTGCCTTTTCCTGTAACGAGAATATAAAACATGTTATAAAACACGTGTTTCAACAATGAGAATATAACAATAACTTAATGATAATAATAACAATGGATGTAGCGCACCTGGGCCAGTTTACTATACAAAAATTGGGAAAAAGTATTTTACTATGATAATGCTCATAATGTTTATGACAAAAGAACAATAAACGGGTCATTAGCACACCTGCGCCGCTTAAAAATTTCCATTGACCATTAAATTAAAACAAATACACACCTGATAGTGTTTTCAAGCCAGTCGTTAGTCCATTAATAAAAGCGTATCGCCTGCTTTTCACTGTGGTATCGACCCAAGCTTTTGAGGTAGTGTGACCTTCATTCACCCAAGTTTCATCTAAATACTAGATTTTTTTATGATTATTTCGTGCATTTTTGATAGCAGATAATTTCTTCTCCAAAAGAATATGTCATCGCGATCCAGCAATAAGCTATTTCTGCTTCTCTTACAGAATTTATAACCAATTTTTTTCAATATTTTATGTAGCGTCGTTCTCTTTATAATGCCCAAAGTGCCATCATCACTGATTTTCTTTAAAATCTTATCTAGAGTAGGTATTTCATTGTGCCCGAAGAAATTGTGGACTATATTTCTGATGGCACATTTTGTAAAGTTATCAATCGTATCAACAATTGACAAACGTTGCTTCAATTTCTTCGGAGATTTTAGCTCACCACTATCATTCTTCTCTTTTACAATTCTATGAACAGAAGCCCAGTGAACACCTAAAGAAGATGCAACAGCTTTCAGAATGTCACCTTTGGAGGCCGAAGAGTCTGCATTTCTCATTGCGTGGTACATATTTAAAATCATAGTCTTCTCGGTAGACAAAAAAGCCCGCCGTTTTCTTTCCTCGGCAGGTTGTTCGATATCCGCCATTATCGCACTATTTCAGTTCACAATGAAAAGTCCTTTTCACAAGCCGCCAAGTCGTCAAGAAAGCAATCAATCATAAAATCCAATACACCAGTCGGTTCATAAGTTGAGCATACAGTCACAAGTAAGAGCACGTCTGCACAGTACGGGAAGTATGAGTAGACTAAAAAGTACTCGTACTGTGTACACCGCCTTAGCGTTTATCACTGACCAATCGCAGTTAAAAAATTGTGTGAGTGAAATAGCGCTCTACTAACTTGTCTCCGTGAATACACTATAGTTCAGCATCTTAAACACATCCTCTTATGCATTAAAGAAGAATTTCGGGGAAATTACGCCACATTGTCTCACCCATCGACGCAGGAGGATATGTTCAGTTCGCTGGTCCTGAGTTTGGAAGGTCATTGTCGTGTTTTCATAAAGACATCTCAACACTTTTGTGTATTGCCAGTGGACTTGGCATCACTGCAGAGACATCAAAACAGACCAGGTTTCGATAGAGTCAAAAGCCTTCTCATAGTCCACAAACGCAAGGCACTGGGGCCGATTATACTCTTCGGACTTCTGTATAATTTGCCACCCTGTGTGGATGTGGTCTATGGTGCTGTATCCTTCTCGAAATCCAGCTTGCTCCGGTGGCTGAAACTCGTTGAGTCTTCGCGCTAGACGATTCGTGACGACTCTTGAAAACAACTTATATAGTGGCTTAGGAGCGAAATGGGTCTGTAATTCTTTGAAAGTTATCTCCCATTTTAAAGAAGAGAACAAACACGTTCCTTCGCCACGCTTCTAGAGTTCTCCCAAAGAACAGGACAGAGTTGAAAGCTCCCAAAGCTCTTTCAGTACAGAACTTCCTTTTTGGAGCACGGTCGTAATTCCATCCTCACCAGGGGCTTTTTCATCTGAGCCGCCTAAATTTCATCTTGGCTGACTTCCGGCAGGTTTCCCGTGAAACGGCGGGTTAAGGTGTTTCTGTAATCCTCATTTTCAGATGCATACAACAGGCCTCCTAAGTGATTAGACGAACAATTTCGACCTCCGAATTTTCTCAATCGCTTCCTCTATATAGAGCGTGTATTGGAGCGTTGGAGGTCACGTCGCACAGTGGATCGTCCCTATACAAGAGGTGTGACATAGAATCAAAAATTGAAAAAGTATTTAGGTAATTTAAAAAAAAATACAGTTGCATTCCTCTATTAAAGAGCAACAAAAATTATTGTTACTACGCTTTTTTAATTTATCAGCTATTTCGGAGCGATTCGATGAAAACTGTTATTTTTGTATGGAAACGAACACAAAAATGTCTGTATTACCTCCTCGTTTCGATTTGCGGTTTTCACTACTGTTATTTACCCATTTTATGCCACATTTTCTTTAAGGACACGTGGTGAGTGCCCCTTCCGAGATATGTTCCCTATAGTAACTATCTTTGTTATTGTATTCCTGATGGAATGGAGGTACATTAAGTATACTTATTACTGAGAATAAGTCATTACTAAGTAGTTCCTTAAATAACAGGTGCATTTGTGAGTACTTTAATGACATATGAACGCTTTTGTTGCAATATAAAAAAAGTGTTAATGAGTTATTAAATAACGACTACCAGTACTGCTTTATCTAATTAGTTATTGTAATTACTATGTTAACAGCCCTTATGCTCTGCATTGTGATTGGCTCATGTCATCATTAGCATATCAAATTCATTGCTAGTTGCAAACTTGCTGCCCTATATATTTTAGTGTGTTTTGCAAATATAATTCAGTTGTAATTATAACCTCTACCAAGTGTTGTCATTATGGCTTTCCGTACATTTTCTACTTATCTAGATATTTATGTTGCTCTTCGTAATCATAAAGATGTTCGTGACTATGAAAATTTATTTAACACATTGAAGTCGAATAGTAACGTCCAGTTAAGTGAAAATTATGTGTCAGATCTAAAGAACTGGTGTCGTCGTTTTTGCTATCGGATTTATTTCAAATGGGTGCAATCAAGAAGGACAGTCGACAAGAACAGCGAGTGGTTAAGTTTAGATATCATTTGGCCAGATTGCTTTAAGGAAAATATTGTTCACACTGAAGAAGCTGAAAATGAGACAGAAGAGGTAATCAGTCCATCAAAATCGGATGCATCAACTTCAACATATAAATCTACTCGCAAACGCTTTCAAAATGTATGTATAAGATTCATATTCGGTTTGCGCAAATAATGACCATGTTTCCGAATTTCGTGTGAAGCTCAAGTGGTTACCAATTCGCCTTCGCCGGAACGCTCATATCCTTTCTCTTTTGTATAATGTGCTCTTCTCCCCTTCCACCCCTCTCTATCTTAAGAAACGTTTCCAGTTTCTTTGCGACTCCCACACGAAATTTCTAAGGTCATCAGATAACTTGAAGCTTAAAATGCTTATGCATTCCTCAACTTTCCTCGACAAATCCTTTACTGTCCAGGCCGCTCGTTTGTGGAATGCATTGCCAGTTGAAATTAAACGTGCGCCGTCATTGCTTGTGTTTAAAAGACTCGTGAAGGAACATTACTTGTCGTTGTGATCGTGTTCTCATAATTGTAATTATCTATAGTCTTCATTTATTTTCGTTGCTTATAAATTTAGTATGTACGTATTTATGTATATATGTATAAGTGTATCTATTATTTAGGATATATATATATGTGTATCTATTTTAGTGTATTGTATACATACTTATTATTTGCACCAACAACGGTCCCATTTTATGTCCAGGAAAATCTCTGTCCATTCCAAGGTTGCCTGGAAGAGATCGCAGAAAGCGATTTGTATACAGGGTGACTTGTAATTAGAGCACAACCTTGTAAGGGGATATAGTACAGGTCATTTGCAACAACTTTTGTAGGAACACTCATATGCAAAAGTGCACCAACATTGAGTTATAATTTTTTTCGTGTTATTTTGAAAAACTCTTATGGGGTAACCTTAAAAAATTAATAAATAAAAAACTTGACATAATTTTGTTAATTTTCTTTTTATTATTTAGTCTATAACGTTCCAGTTACATGTCAGCATCATCAAATGTACATTATTGACATTATTCTAGACACAGTGCTCCAAAATCCAAAAACCTTCAACAAATTTTACTGGCATTATTACACAAAACAGCCTGTTTAAAAAAAACTCACTATGGCACCTGCTCTGCGTATTATTAAAAAAACATCTACATTTCATAAGCTTTCAAATGAGGTGTAAAAGTCTGACAGAGCTAGTTTAACATTAAAGATATTAGCCAAAGAATAGAACAGGCTGGAATATCGAAAGTTTCGCAAATTAATGGCCATAATGTTTAAAACACAATAAATACAAATTTAAGTAGAATGTGATCCACGCACTTAGTGGTGACAATTTTACAACACATTTTAACTTGATTTTAATTTTAAAATTTTTAGGGTAGCTGGTCCTTACTTCAAACTTCTCTTATTAAAAGAGACAAAAAGATCTAAAATTAGGAAATTTTAAAAGTGTGTTGTAGAATTGACGTTCTCTAGTCATCCTCAGTCATTCACTTAAATCTCATTTTCGAAATGACTCCCACCGTTACGCACGCAAATTCGCATCCTTTTCCTCAATTCGCTTTTCACCACCGCAGTGCTGAGATTTGCTCGAATTTGGTCAGCTCCCAAAATGATTCGCCGTCTTAACTCGTCAATATCTAGGACAGGCTGATTATCGACATAAACCAACGTTTTCATATGTCCCCAGACGTAATAGTCCATTGGCGTCAGATCTGGGCTTCTTGCTGGCCAAGGTATGGGCCCTCCTCTACCGATCCAATTATTGGTATAATTTTCGTCTAGCCAGTCTCTGATTTGTCGTCTGTAGTGAGCTGGACACCCGTCGTGTTGAAACCTGATAGCACGCAAGGTGGCTAAAGGTATGTCCTCCAGTAATTCAGGTAAAACATTTCTTAAAAAGTGTTCATAATATTCACCGTTTAAGTTGTCTGGCAGAAAAAAGGGCCCAATCAAATTATTGTTAATAATTCCCATCCACACATTTAGTGAAAATCTTCGTTGCGATCCTTTCGGTCGTTTTTTTTTTGGATTTCCCACCGCCTTTTCTTCCCAGAAATGAGTGTTATGGTAATTTGTGATTCCATCTTTGTCAAATTTTGATTCGTCGGTCCACAAAATTTGTTTTAAATAATTTGGGTCCTCTATGTCGCAGTTTAGCAGATATCTGCAAAATTGGACCCTTGCAACAGGATCACGGCCTTCCAGGACTTGCACTGGAGTGTAGTGATATGGATGACGCCCAGATTCATGGACCACTTTCCACACTTTATACTGTGATATTCCAAGTAAATTGGCCACTTGTCTTGTAGAGATGTTAGGTTCCCGTTGAAAATGACGTAGGATTTCTTCTTCATCATCAGCACGGTATATTCGAGGTCTGCCCGCATCGCCTGATAAAAAAAACTAATTTAAATAATCAATTGCGGTAAACAATAGGGGTAATAAACCAAAGCCTATTCAGTTTTAAAGGAGCCATTTCGGCCAAGAAGCCATTTTGACTGAAATACAATGACAACATTTATTTATTTAATTGTTCTAAAATAATAAATAAAAATACGTGGTTTTATAATTATTTTGTACAAATTAATAATTATTAAAAATGAAGGAAGATAACATAGGGAAAGTATCTGTACGTACCGCACCTGCTTTGCAAGTGTTTACAAAGAATTCACCCGCCACAATTTAATACTATTGTTATTGGTAATGAAATGACGGTCTAAGTGGAAACACGCAGCTAATACTGAATGCACTTACAATTTTTTAAAAATGATAACCCAAGTCAGGCCTTTGTTTGCTTACGAAGTTAAATTGCAATAACAAAAACATTTCGGAGAAAACTATCTTTTTTTTCCGGTACTACGTAAGTAGGTACAGCCAGAAGCAAATCACGATTGACAGTTGAACTGTGTTTAACTCTCTAAGAAGGTACAAAATCTAAAGTGCTTAAGCAGCTGTTGGCTGTAAACTTGCAATTTAATCGCAATTATTTATTAAATTACATTTTTATTACATACCTTGACGTCTTTGAAAGCGTCCAGTCTCCCGGGCTCGTCGATAAACTCGAGAAAACACGCCTACATCAGGTAAACGGCGATTGGGGTATCTCTGTTGATATTCGCGCTGGGCAGCTAAAGCATTGCTTCTAGCTACGCCGTAAGTGTACAGAATATCGGCATATTCTTCATTCGTAAAATTTGCCCGTTGTCTTTGAGCCATAGTCCTTGATACGCGCCAAAACCACAGATGAGCATAACACACGGAAACCAGTTGAAAAGCCAAGTCGTCAGGAGAGCAATCAATCACAAAAACAGTCACAAGCCGGGTCGTCAGAGATAAAACAAAACTGCAGAGCACACACAAAAGCATCCGATCGCAACGAATCACAAGGATGGACTAACCTAAACAACCCAAAAGAGATTAAACAATGACCGGCTGTTTTTACCTGCTTAGTAGAGCAGGTAGAAACAGACCTTTTTTTGGCCGTGCGCCTTTGTTATGCGAATATCTTCCCTATTGGACTAGCTATGTTAGGGTTTTATATCTCATTTGATAGCTTATGAAATGTAGATGTTTTTTTAATAATACGCAGAGTAAGTGTCATAGTGATTTTTTTTTAAACAGGCTGTTTTGTGTAATAATGCCAGTAAAATTTGTTTAAGTTTTTTGGATTTTGGAGCACTGTGTCTAGAATAATGTCAATAATGTACATTTGATGATGCTGACATGTAACTGGAACGTTATAGACTAAATAATAAAAAGAAAATTAACAAAATTATGTCAAGTTTTCTATTTATTAATTTTTTAAGGTTACCCCATAAGAGTTTTTCAAAATAACACGAAAAAAATTATAACTCAATGTTGGTGCACTTTTGCATATGAGTGTTCCTACAAAAGTTGTTGCAAATGACCTGTACTATATCCCCTTACAAGGTTGTGCTCTAATTACAAGTCACCCTGTATATACCCATTGTATATTAAGTAGTGATCAGTTTAATTTCTGTTGTTATGTTTTTTGTGGTGTACAATAAAAAATATATAAATAAATAAATAAAAAAATGCCAAAAGTTTTTGGAGAAAGTAAAACTTGTGAAGTATTTACAATGAACTTAATGTTAAATGTTTTTTTTTTTAATAAGTAAAAATTATTTCTAGATACATCAAGGAAAAAGCGACCGTTAAGTCATTCAAGTTTAAAAAATAAAATAACCACTAAGTCAATTAAAAATTGTTGAGACGTTAAGATTAAAAAACTTTTAGGCATAAAATATTACAAGACATTAAGATAAAACAATTTTATACAAAAACACAGCAGATAGAAAACTACACTTTAAAATCTTTAACGTGCCATTTTCCTCTTAAGCCGTTCTGATCCTCCAAAATGAAAACAAGTGGTGACAGTTTCTCAACAACTGTACATTTTATGTATTTCGGGGCTATCTTGGCACTAAAATAGGCGCCGTCATTACTTAGCACGTAATTTTTCCGCCAGACGGTATCACCGATATTAAACTCTTTAAAACTGTGCCTTGTATTATAACGAAAAGCATTATTTGTATGTGCCTTGTATAGCGCAACCTGTACCTTATCGAAGATGACAGATAATAACCCTATATTAGCGGCATAGACATCTCGAGGAAGGAAAATTATTTCGTCTAGGTTAGAGCAACCAGAATAGAGTGAACCACGTGTTATGATTTCACGGCCAAAGACAAGTAAAGATGGGGAGAATCCTGTCGCAGCATTTACAGAGCTATTTAGTAATAATTTAATCTTTTCTAACGGAACGTCCCATGGACGGTGATCATCCCCGACTAACTGCGATAGTGCCGTGATAATTTTATTGTTCTATTATATCGTTCAGTTGGATTAGGTAACTAGAGGGTAATATCTAGGCGAATAGAATATAAAAGGTACTTTATAATTATTTAAAAATCGTTGGAACTCATTAGACTGAAATTGTGAGCCATTATCCATAATAATGGTTTGTGGTACACCATGTACTAAAAATACAAAGTTTTCAAGATGTCGTTTAATAATAGTAGTAGTAGCTCGTTTAATAGGAAAAATAAGGCAGTACTTTGAAAATGAGCACGTAATCACGAGAATATATTGATAATGCTGTCTTGTCATAGGCAAAGGACCCATGAGATCCAATGATATATTCTGGAAAGGCCTCGAACAAATTTTTGGATTACCCATAAGGCCATAGGGTGAATGATTCGAATGTTTATAGGCAAGACATGTTTCGCACGTAGAACACACTTTTGCCACTTCTCTAAACATAGCAGACCAGTAGTATCTTAAGGAAAGCTTCTTGTAAGTTTTAAAGATACCAATGTGAGGATTATTATTTACCAAGCCATGGCAAGATTTGATAAGGTCGAGCCTCTCAGAGGGAGCAGGAACTTCCTGCCATGAAAAATCTCCATTAAGATCATCTATTGAGTTAGAATAACGATATAACTTATTTTCGCGGATTTCATAGTTAGGATAATCATCAGGGTTATCACGACATTTGGTAAAAAGTTTATTGAAATGTTCCAACTGAGACACGTTGTCTCTAGACACATGGGCAACCCCATCTAAAATTTCTGTATCAGGGCCCTTATAACGAGAAAGTAAGTCCGGGACTACATTATCCTTACCTTTCTTATGTTTCAGATCAAAATCAAAGCATGATAAACGAAGAGTAACCACTAGACTAGACTAGCCACATTCAAGAATTTAAGCCTTAATAAATTTAATTCAATTATTTTATAAAGCGGAAACTATGCCAGAATGCCTATTATACTGTCAAAGACTATATTGAGGACAAAAGACACCGGTCTACGTCTTCACATGATCTTACCAAAATTTTGTCTGGAATTTAAAATAGACTGTGACCTCTGAGTTTTTTTCGGCCTTTCTTCTCAGAGTAGTCATATAGGAAACGCCGGCCTATATGATTGACGTGTAAAAATGTTTGTACAAACCTACTTACAGAAATAAAATCATTTATCAACCTAGTTCAGGCAAATAAGCAACTGTGCTCTATTTTAATTCATAAGTTACTTATTGTAAATGGGCCCCTTTTTATATATAAACGGTGCTTATAATTACTTATTAGTTTACTATATAATATCTCGGTGTCGTCCGGCCTCGGAACAAATAACATTAGTTAATTCTATTTTCTCACTGTGAAAATGAGTGGCAGCAATATTGACGGGTCGATCTGTCGAAAATCTGGTTGGTGTCTGAGCCATAGGTAGCACAAGTGAGGCAGTAAGAGTTGTCCCTGTGGCAGGTTGTAAGAGTTGTCCCTGTGGCAGGTTGTAAGAGTTGTCCCTGTGGCAGGTTGTAAGAGTTGTCCTGTGGCAGGTTGTTCACGCAGAGTGCGGACTTCGCGGGGCACCTGCTGGCCGTGCTGCTGTGCAACACGCTGCTGTACATGGTATTCTACCTGAGCATGAAGCTGCTGCACGGCGAGCGCCCGCGTTGGTACGCGTGGCTGTACCTCGCCGGCGCCACAGCCGCCTGGGTGCCCGGCCTCTACTTCTTCGTCTCCGGCAGCACCGACTGGCAAGTATAAGTCCATATAACTATATCAATATAACTTATCCCGTACCTGCTACACTTTCCTACCAATTTAATTACCAGACATTAAAAAAATAACAACATCTAAAACATTTGCGGTAGGTAAGCTTACTTTTCACTAGGTACCCACATTTACATACTCAAAAGAATCATCAACAAATCGACCACGTAGGTATGCCGCGCTGCCGGGCTTCCATCTTGGTGATTGTAACGGATGGCTAAAGTAGTAACCACTAAGGCGTTATTAGGCAGTACATTGTTAGTTATTTTTCTCAAACATGCTTGGTTTGAGCATAATTTTGACAACCAGCTTCGAGATATATCGGAATTGCTGTACTGGCCAAATACGTGCGAGCAGCGGCCGGCAAAAATTGTATGAAAATCCATATCTGTCGTGGTTTAGCGGCCAAATAAATTACATGGTAAACTCATAATATCTATCGTGTAATAAAAAATTGAACGATACTTATTTTACTCCAAAATATGGCAACCAAGGAGGTAACTTACCAAAGGATTTATTAAAATTTCGAACTGGCTTGCAAATAGAAAGCTGTTTATTGAAAAATAAACAAATGAACATTTTAACGCGGCAAAAATTATTGTTGTACGTTGTTCGTCATTGATTTTGAAAACTATTTTAATTTCCTCGCATTATTTGAGAATAGTTCATTACTGCAGGCGGCCAGCAAAAGAGGCATTGATGGACGAACGTGTACACTTACGAGTAAGTCCATCAATGCCTAGTTGTGGCCAAGGCTTGTATAGTACTTTTCTCAAATAATGCGCTGAAATTAAAATACAATAGGGAATATGCACGTTATTTGCCGATTCAAAATTAATCACACAAGTTTATTAACCCTATGTCAATCAATAAATCAATACTGCATCACTTCATGGGGTGGTGGCGCTCCAAAAACTAATCTGCTTCCTCTTGAAAGAGCTCAGAGAGCAATTTTAAAGGTAGCAAACTTCCATCCCGTTTTCTTTGCCACAGATCTGCTATATAATATAGCGAAAGAGAGTTTGTGAAAGTGTCAGTAGCGTCTTCTATGTGGGTTCTGCTGAGGCTGGGCGTAGGTGCAGTGTGGAAATAACACGGAGGGACAATACTTGATGTTTATTCGGTGTTTCACAGCGAACAATAAGGGGCCCAAAAGACGGTTACATGGTATTTTATATTCGCCTACAATCAATGTTGCCATCTTAAAAAAATACAACTCGATACATCGATATGATTTAAAATTAGACAAGAATGTAATCAGCAATAAAATCAATAACTAATTAATAATTAACTAAACATTAACCAGGAATCAATCCGAGGAAAATGTATGTTACAACAATAGCAGTTAAGTAAATATTCGTTGGCGGTGACGTCACTGCTTCCGCTGAGACGTAGTCTCCCGGTAGGCTCCCTGCGTTTGTAACAATAAATCCTGCAACGTGCTAACTGTTCACCAGTTTTTCATTATGCACTTAGTATTAAAACAGCAAACCATGCTTACCTACACTGCTGACAATACTAACAAGAGACGGAATGATATCTTAGTAGGTATGCACATGTATCTAATGTAACCTCAAAACATGTCTTTGTAGAAAGATTTTTTACATTCTTAGGCCCATTTCTGTACAATAGATTAAATAGAAAACTTAGTATCTATAAATTAAATTACTTTAGCTGTAAAAAAATATATAAGTACTTAAATATTTACTAACCATCGCCTATGCAAACACAGAAGAACTACTTGTTGTCTGCAAATAGAACGACTGACTTGCTATTTTACTTTTATTTTCCTAATTTTCATTTACTTTTTACTATTGTATACTCACTGTTAATTCAATTTATTACATAATGTATTTATGAACTTCCTAGCCTAAAGAGCAGGTTCAACCTAGTTCAGGCAAATAAGTAAGCTACTGTACTCTATTCTAATTGTTAGGTAAGTTACTTTATTGTAAATGTGCCCCTTTTTTATAAATAAACGATTTTCATTTAAATTTGGTTTAAATATTTTTATTCCGAATCTTCATTGGCCCGACATTTGAACTAAATCATTATTTTAGTAATAGATAACTTTTTAATTACTTAAAACTAACCGCTTGTACGCAAACGTTACTGTACTGTGTTAGGCAGGACATACCTATTGATACTTCAATATATTGTTAAGACCTATACCTTACATATGCCCACAATAAAGATACTTTGACTTTGACTTTGTAAATAAAAGTGGAAATTAAGCGAGGGAAATTCTAATTTGTAAAACGCAATAACATCATTGGTTAAAATAAAACGTGACGTCAAATACTATGTCAACAGGTTCGTATTGCTTACATTTGTCATTGCAGGCTATTGATTAGAAAACATAGAAATAACGTGTGTGTGTTGTGAATTCATTTATTGTTTAAGTGTAATTTTTGTGTAGGTAGGTACTCGTGAGAAATCATTTAAGACAATGGTGCCGATTCTCTTGTCACAAAATTCTCTAAACTAGACTAAAAATCACCAAAATTTAGTTTATTCCTGTCAAACGACGATTTCCCATTCTGAAATTGACTAAAGTGACACAACTTAACTAAATTTTAGTTTGACAGCACTAAGATGGCACTGAGATTATAATTTAGTGAAAATGGCAATTTTGCTATTCTGAATTTTACGTTTTTCACCAAAAATTTTGATTGTCTTAACTAAATCTGACTATTTTTAATCGCGATTAAAAAGGTGTGGAATAAAATTAGTTGTCATGAACTAAAATTCACACCAACACCTCGACTTCAGATGCAAAAACAGTACTGTATCTTTTTTTCTTTTCTTTTGCTTATATCTCGAAAACGGTGTGTCCTATCGCAAAAATAATGAAAATTTCGACCCCCTTTGCAACCCGTAAACCTATTAAACTCAACGTGTTGGTAATATTTTTTTATATTTTCCATACAAAAAGTAAAAAATTCCATACAAAACAAGTCGAGGCCGCACATAATGCGCGCCTACGGCTCTAAAAAAAGATCACGTGGTACGGCAAACAAGTACCACGTGGAGACGCAATAATTGTCAAATTTGATTTTAGATGTGTCAAAATTATTTTTAAATTTAGAGATTTTATTTTGCAGAATAGCGTTAAGATTCTCATAGCCAAAAGTAAGGAATTTTAGTGATAGTTTAGTTAGTTTAGTTCGGTGTACAACAGAATCGGCACCAATGTGTGGTTTTGTAAAAGCTCAATCGGATAATCTGCCGCGAATAGATCCATTCATGATGTCGTCTTATTTTCTTTCAAATCCAAATTTTACGTCCGCTGAAGTAAAAGGAGTGAAAGCTGCAAGGTAATTATTCTATAATAACACATTATGTACCTACGTTACTTTAACCATACAAAACAATCCTAAATATATTGAGGGGGTGCGCCAAAGTTCACCTAAATTTTCAACTCCGATAATTGGAAATCCGAAAATGTTCTTCCTAACATTTTTTATCCTAACAATCACAATTCCTAACTACTCTGTCTCTAATGTTCATAATTCCGAAGCATTCAACTTCATAATGTCAGTAGCAATAAACATCTATTATACTTTTATTTGTTTCCCTATATTTTCTCAACATAACCATCTTTTATACTATTATTCAAAGTCATATCTTTTTTGTTTAGATTTATTTTTATTCATAATAATCAGTATTATACATTAATCATCGTAAGCCCTAATTATCACATGCCATAATTATGATATGCCATAACATAATTTGCCATCGACATCGGGTGTGTAACGGCTGTTTATATCAAGAGAAATTGGATGCAATTGGGACTTTAGGGCACCCCGACTCGGACAGGTTAGGTTAGAAGGGGATGGCGGGCCCACCATCAACCATGCACAGAAAAAAAAACCTAAAACTATAAATATCATCTTCTACCCACATATATTTATATTTATATGTTTCTTTCTGAGTATGAGTGAAAATATTATGGTAATTATGTTTAGGGATAAAAGCGTTATGATAAAAAACAGTAGGAGTTTAAATATATTTACATTAATGATATTATTAATTACAATTTTCGGAAACATGAGTGTTATGAACATCGCCGGTAGCACTACAAATAGTATGAATGAAAACTTTAGGATGAAAAATTTTAGGAAGAGTGATCATTCGGATTACAAATCGTTAGGAAGAACAATTTCGGGTAAAGAACTTTAGTTGAGCCAATATGGACCCATATTGAGGAGTACCTAAACATAACCTATAATTGTTGATTCACAACAACGTAAACAAGTTATTGCCATCGATCGTTATTGCAGATACTTCATCTCTTTTGATAACCTTACATATTTTTGCACCTATCGGGACTGGAAGAACACTTTATCATGTGCACTTCTGATAGTGTTTCTGCATTCAGGCACAATGCAATACTTTATACAATGCAATACAAACTAGCTTATGAGTTTGAATGTGTGAAATAAGTTAAAAACGAGAACACCTGTAGTAAACAATGGACTGGACTGTCACTGAACATAGTAACGTCTTAACGTCTATAATTTTATTATTTAACGTCATCAACAACAAAAAAAAACATCGTAAATCGCCATTTACGATGTTTTTTTTTGTTGTTGATGACGTTAAATAATTATAAATAAAAAAACTAAAGCTGTTCAAACGCCGCCGCGTTTGAACAGCTCAAAATCGTTCTCTATTTTCAATTTTTTTTTAAACCTAAATTGCCATAGACCCTATTAATTTTTAAAATCAATGACGAACAACAATAATAATTTTTCCCGCGTTATAGTGTTCATTTGTTTTTTTTTCACTATACAGCATTCTATTTGCAAGCCAGTTCGAAATTTAAATAAAACCTTTGATAAATTACTCCTTGGTTGTTATGTTTCGGAATAAAAGATCGTCCCATTTTTAAATTACACGATAGATATGAGTTTACTAGGTAATTTATTTGGCCACTAAACCACGACAGATATGGATTTTCATACAACTTTTGCCG
This sequence comes from Brachylomia viminalis, assembly GCA_937001585.2. NCBI lineage: Eukaryota > Metazoa > Arthropoda > Insecta > Lepidoptera > Noctuidae > Brachylomia > Brachylomia viminalis. Next base: position 448,802 of record OW443302.2, on the reverse strand, counting down.
GCCGCTGTTCGCATGTATTAGGGGTTAAAGTATGAAATTGCCGATATGTACTGAAAAATTGTTTTATTTTTATATACCTAACATTTCTTTTTCTTTATTTATTAGGGTCTTGCAAACATTAACAGGTCATGTCAGCCCCATCATTTCCTTAAGCAAGCTACTTACAAAATTTCCTTAAGACTAAAAAAAATATAAATGTATAAATAAGCTTAGCTTTATGGCTTGCAGGATAAGCCAGAATACATTGAAACCTAAATCTAATGCATTTCATTTTAATTTTTTACATAAATGTTGTCTTTCAAAAACATTGCGAATACAATCTTTAAGGAGGTGTTGGACATCTTCTGCCTTATTACAAACAATACAGTTAGGTGAAATGGATTTCTTCATTGTAAAGGTAATTTTTTTTGTGCTACATGTCCAGTAATTGCCTACCTAGTTTAACATCGGCAAACCACGGTATCCGAGGAGGCTCACATTGCATAGTTTTGTACCATATTCCTTTTTGTCGAGATCTGATGTCAAAATGTTCTTTCCACTTTTGTTGCCATATTGTCATGTACCGTGAAAAATATTCTGAGTAATCAGGAATTATGAATACCTCGCTTGCGTCTGTACAAGATCTTTTAGCCAAAATGTCAGCCTCCTCATTACCTCTCAAGCCAACATGTGAAGGGATCCACTGCAATCTCAGAGTTACATCTTTAGGAATGGTATAAATTTTATCAAGAATAACATAAGCTAACGCTGTCCCTCTGCAACCAGAGGCGGAGCGAGCTATGTGTTCTAAAGCACTCCGAAAAAATTACAATTCCTTTAGATTTTAAACACCTATTTTTTAAAGTAGATAATATGGCCTCTGAGATCGCAAACAGCTCGGCGCACATGATGTTTACTTCAGAAGAAATTTTAAAACCCTCACTGACTCCTAAACTATTACTAACATAAGCGGCACCAATACCATCCTCAGTTTTAGAACCATCTGTAAACACTTTTTGCCATCCTGCATATTCAATATTTAATTCGTGTAGTATATTATACCTAAACTATAATTGTACGAATCCTTGGATGCTTTAACGAAATCCAAAGTGGTTAAAATTACTTCATTAATTTTTATTTTAGAAGTCCATATATCTAAATTAAACATCACTAGAGGGAAAGAGGCAAATACTTTCTCTTGTTTCATCTCTGTGTATACAAAAGGTAATAGTGGTTTCTTTTTCTTTTGCCAGTATCTATAATCACATAGGTTTTGGAGTTCTTCTAACAAAATTATGGTGGGATTGTTCGCAAAAGAACGAGCCTTAAAACAATATTTATAGGCAATATATTGCTTTCTCAAAAACAATGGTGGTATGCAGATCTCACTCTCCATAACGTGTATAAGAGTTGTTTTTATAAATCCGCCAATAATTCTAAGGGCATGATTTTGGAGCAAGCTTAACTTTGAAATATGACTTTCGGCACTATTGTCATATAAACAAGATGCGTAATCTATCCTGCTACGAATCAAGGCTATGTATAATCTACGTAAATGTTTTGGGTGTAGGTACTCCCCAAGTAGGTCCAGCCAGTACCCTCAATAAATTTAAAAATTGTAGTGTTTTCATTTATATGTTTATGGAAAAGCAATTTAGTGTCCAACCACATACCCAGATATTTGTAATTCTTAACGGACTCGTAAGGAAGTACCCTCTGCTTTAATGTCTAGTTCTGTAGCTTTCCTACCTCTAGTGAATAAACAAATTTTAGTTTTATTTACCGAAATATTCAAGCCCAGTTTTTCTAACAAATTAACTATGAGATTAACTGACTCCTGAAGTTGAATAACTCTGTCGTGTAATTTTTGATTTCTAGTGACAATACAAAACCGTCGGCGTATTGAGAAACAGTTACATTTCTAATTGCTTTACAGATGTTATGGGTTCTAATATTAAACAGTAGTGAGACATAGGGGCACCCTGTGCTAGGCCTCTGTTTGTATACCTTTACAGATGTTATGGGTTCTAATATTAAACAGTAGTGAGACATAGGGTCACCCTGTGCTAGGCCTCTGTTTGTATACCTTTACAGATGTTATGGGTTCTAATATTAAACAGTAGTGAGACATAGGGTCACCCTGTGCTAGGCCTCTGTTTGTATACCTTTACAGATGTTATGGGTTCTAATATTAAACAGTAGTGAGACATAGGGTCACCCTGTGCTAGGCCTCTGTTTGTATACCTTTACAGATGTTATGGGTTCTAATATTAAACAGTAGTGAGACATAGGGTCACCCTGTGCTAGGCCTCTGTTTGTATACCTTTACAGATGTTATGGGTTCTAATATTAAACAGTAGTGAGACATAGGGTCACCCTGTGCTAGGCCTCTGTTTGTATACCTTTACAGATTTTATGGGTTCTAATATTAAACAGTAGTGAGACATAGGGTCACCCTGTGCTAGGCCTCTGTTTGTATACCTTTACAGATGTTATGGGTTCTAATATTAAACAGTAGTGAGAGATAGGGTCACCCTGTGCTAGGCCTCTGTTTGTATACCTTTACAGATGTTATGGGTTCTAATATTAAACAGTAGTGAGACATGAGGTCACCCTGTGCTAGGCCTCTGTTTGTATACCTTTACAGATGTTATGGGTTCTAATATTAAACAGTAGTGAGACATAGGGTCACCCTGTGCTAGGCCTCTGTTTGTATACCTTTACAGATGTTATGGGTTCTAATATTAAACAGTAGTGAGACATAGGGTCACCCTGTGCTAGGCCTCTGTTTGTATACCTTTACAGATGTTATGGGTTCTAATATTAAACAGTAGTGAGACATAGGGTCACCCTGTGCTAGGCCTCTGTTTGTATACCTTTACAGATGTTATGGGTTCTAATATTAAACAGTAGTGAGACATAGGGTCACCCTGTGCTAGGCCGCTGTTTGTATACCTTTACAGATGTTATGGGTTCTAATATTAAACAGTAGTGAGACATGAGGTCACCCTGTGCTAGGCCTCTGTTTGTATACCTTTACAGATGTTATGGGTTCTAATATTAAACAGTAGTGAGACATAGGGTCACCCTGTGCTAGGCCTCTGTTTGTATACCTTTACAGATGTTATGGGTTCTAATATTAAACAGTAGTGAGACATAGGGTCACCCTGTGCTAGGCCTCTGTTTGTATACCTTTACAGATGTTATGGGTTCTAATATTAAACAGTAGTGAGACATAGGGTCACCCTGTGCTAGGCCTCTGTTTGTATACCTTTACAGATGTTATGGGTTCTAATATTAAACAGTAGTGAGACATAAGGTCACCCTGTGCTAGGCCTCTGTTTGTATACCTTTACAGATGTTATGGGTTCTAATATTAAACAGTAGTGAGACATAGGGTCACCCTGTGCTAGGCCTCTGTTTGTATACCTTTACAGATGTTATGGGTTCTAATATTAAACAGTAGTGAGACATAGGGTCACCCTGTGCTAGGCCTCTGTTTGTATACCCTTACAGATGTTATGGGTTCTAATATTAAACAGTAGTGAGACATAGGGTCACCCTGTGCTAGGCCTCTGTTTACCTTTCAATAAAAATTTTATCATTTTCACATTTAATTTTTAGTCTCCTTTTACTGAGAAATTCCCATAAATACTTACAGACCCGAGTACCCACCGACAAACCATCAAGTAGGTATAGTGACAACTTTATCTATTAAAACATTATTGTAGGCACTTTCTATGTCCAAAAAACAGGATAGCGTGTCACATTTTTTTGAAAAACCAATTTGGATGTATGAAATAATCTAGTGAGAGCATCTAACGAGGAGTGACTTCGCCTGAAACCTACTGTTACGGGAGCAAAATTTTGTTTTTTTCAACAAACCATTCAAGGCGTTTTGTGATCATTAAATTAAAAACCTTACAAAGGCATGATATTAACGATATTGGTCTTAATTTCTGTGTTAAATTACGACTACCAGCTGCAGGTTTAGGAATCGGGATAACTAAGATATCACGCCATTAAAAATTGCACTATAGATTTTAAGGAAGTATTCTTTCGCTGACCAAGGTAAGATAAACATCATAGAGTAAGTTATTTCATCCACACCGGGAGCTGTATCTTTCTTTTTAAGACAACACAGAAGCTCCTGCATATGAAATTCACCGTCCAATAGTTGGTTTGTCGATGTAAATAGTGGTTGTCGCGTGATTACAGAATCAGGAGCTAATCTAATTTATCTTCAGTAGATGAAGTGAATCTATTGTATTGCCGTCCTTTAACCCACCTCATTTTCCTCCAAACCTCTGGGATAGAAGAAGCATCATCCAATCCATCGCAAAACTTCTGCCTATTTTCTGATCGAGCTTTACTAATTTTTGATTTCGATTCAGCATATTTATTTTCTAGATTGTTTAAATTCTGAGGTATGGGGTTTCTCCTCAATTATTTAAATGCTAAGCGTCTTTCTGCTACAAGTTTACATAAATCAGGTGTCCAGAACGGTTTAGGTTTGAAGTTTTGCGATGGGTTTGTACAGACTTTAATTTTAGGAATACTCCTCATTGATTATCCTAACAAAAGCATTATACATGTTCTGAACCTCCTCAGAGCTTGGTAGCAAATCAACACGCATTAAAACTTCTTTTTTATACATTGACCAGTCAGCTCTTTTAAAATTACGTTTAGGACAAAGTTTGATAGCATCATGATATTTATAAGTGATTTAAATAAGATGATCACTTCTCATATTCTCATTCAAAACCCGCCAGTTAAAGTGCATAACTAAGTCCGTGGAAACAAAAGTGACATCTGGTGATGTTCCTTGGAGTGCACCATTCACACGTTTACTTCTTGTTGTACTACCATCGTTTAGAGAAACAAAACCATTTTCTATTGAGGGGATATGTAGAAACCGTTTTAAAAGATCTACAATTCTTAGAAAATGAACTTCATTCCATTGGCCTTGATCTCAACCACTCGAAATGTGAACTTTATATGGCGGACAGTACTGACAGACATCTGACACTCCCAAGTTTAACGCAATAGCTCCAGAAATCAAAATTATTGAAAAAAGCTCTCTTCGTCTTCATGGGTATCCTGTCTTCGAGAATTCCTTTCCCGTTTTTATTGAAGAAAAAATACAAAATTTCAAAGACGTTTCGGAAAGATTGTTCCAAATGAACATGCATTCGGCCTTAATCCTAATCCGTTATTGCTGTTTCGGCCCTAAATTAACATATTTCCTTCGCGCTTCCCATTTATGGAAGCACACTAACCTTTTAGAAAAAATGGACCAAATTATTCGACATACATTAACTTCGATTTTAAATGTGGCCATGGACGACCGAGCTTGGACACAAGCTACTCTTCCCATTCGTATGGGAGGCCTCGGCATCCGCAAAACTTCTAGTGTTAGTTTACCGGCTTTCTTAGCCTCGGTCTACGGCACTGAAAAATTAATCAGGAAAATCCTAGCCCCCACACTGATTAATTTTGATGTGCCATGCTTAACCGAGGCTATGCATTCCTGGAGACTCGCTTGTCCGAATTCAGATCAACCCGATAATCCATCTTCCCAGAGAAAGTGGGATGAGCCGCTTTGCAGAGTAGTACGGAACAATTTACTTAACACGTCTGCTACTACTGCGGAGCGTGCGCGCCTGCTTGCTGTGAGTAAGTGGGAGTCGGGTCTTTGGCTTCATGCACTACCGTCGTCGAACATAGGCACTTTGTTAGACGACACTACTTTCCGCCTCGCTGCTTGCCTACGACTAGGAGCTCCTTCTTGTTCTCCCCATCGCTGTCACTGTGGCGATGTTGTCAACAGCCTTGGACACCACGGCCTGTCTTGCAGCCGAAGTGCGGGCCGCTTAGCTCGGCACGCGAACATAAATGACATCATCCGACGAGCTCTTGTCACCGTCGGCGTTCCAGCTGTATTAGAACCTAATGGCTTGGCACGCGACGATGGCAAGAGACCGGACGGCATGTCTTTATTTCCTTGGAAGGTGGGTAGGCCTTTAGTGTGGGACGCCACTTGTGTCGATACTCTTGCGCCATCCCATCTTCCTGACTCGGCGTGCTGTGCTGGCGCTGCTGCTGCGGCTGCGGAAAACCTCAAACGACGAAAGTATAATAACCTTATCGGCAATTATATTTTCGAGCCGTTTGGGGTTGAAACCCTCGAGCCGTGGGGTCCGAGTGCTCACGGTTTGTTCAACGAAATCTCCAAACGGCTTGTTGACACTTCCCGTGATCCAAGGGCTGGCCTTCACTTTGGCCAGAGGCTTAGCATTGCCATACAACGTGGCAATGCCGCCAGTCTCTTGGGTACTTTACCAGTCGACAGCGATGCAGATGAATTCTTCGACGCCATATTTTAATTTGTTAATAGTTTTAGCTAATTTAGGTTATAATATTTTATATTTTTGTTTGGTTAGTTTATATAGTTATTTGATTTCAAACAAAATAAATATCAAATCTTCCTTGGTAATTTTCTGTTCTTTTTGTTTTACTATTCCATAGGACAAGTTTGTATCAAAAGTAAACTGGCACTGGTATCCCAGTTCTTTAAGTTTTTCACAATTCATAATTTTATCAGCCTCCATTCTTGAGCCAAAACTCAACAAAACTTTGTATGGATTTTTATATTTGATTTTTGTACGTTAGTGATATCTTGTGACCTCAATAATTTAGCCATACTTATTGGTTTGGATAAAACTGATTTTGACGTCAAACTAATTTCGAAACTTTCCACAGGTTAATTTATAATTTCCTCTGATTGTTGAGAATTTTGTGTCTGTGATAAACTGCGCGCAAGTTTCTTGGCCTTTCTAGCTTGAACGAGAATAAAACCATCACTATCCGTAATTTCTATTGTCTCAGTTAAACAATTTAATATGCGTTTATCACGGACGCGTTTAGCACGGGGTAATTGTTCTTGCTCCGCATTCTGACATTCTTCGAAATTTTGATGAATATTCAACTCCAAACATCACTATTATTCGCCTCTTTATCACTTAATAGTTGGTCAATCCCAACTCCTCCTCCTTCATCTTCAATACTTCCGTCAACCGAGTTGTATAAGTTCATGATAACGATATATTTTTAATGTAGGGTAGACCGAAAAAACTACTATACGCTCGAGTACAATACGTGCGTACGCTGTGTCGTACCGCGCGCGCGTAACAATAATTACCATTATTATCTATACATTGCTGCCATCTAATAGGAAGGTCATTTATGCCTTTGCGATAGAACTCTCGTGATCTAGATTCGACAAACTGTGTGAAAGCATTTTGTATTGCATCCTGAGAATAAAACTTTGTATCAGGTAGAAAATTCGAATAACGAAAAAAATGGTAGTCCGTTGGAGCAAGGTCTGGCGAATATGGAGGGTGACGAATGGTTTCTAATTGCAGTTCCTGTAGAGTTAAAACGGTTTCTCGTGCTGTATGAGGTCTCGCGTTATCATGGAGCAATAATGGTGAAGATCGATTCATGAGTCGGGGCTATTTCACTGCTAGTTTTGCTGTCATTGTTCGGAGTTCGGCACAGTAGACATTTGCCGTTATTGCTTGACCAGATCGGAGAAAGCTATAGTGAATAACACCATGCTGAGACCACTAAACAGTTACCATTACCTTTTTATTGGTAAGCTTTTCTTTAGGACACTGTTGCGGTGTTTGACCTGGGGTCAGCCATTGCATTTTTCGCTTACGGTTATTGTAAAGAATCCACTTTTCATCACATGTCACAATTCAATACAATATTCCTTCATTTCTGTATCGATTCAACAAGGCAACACAAGTTTCAACACGCGTTTCTTTCTGCAGATCAGTCAAATCATGAGGCACCCATTTTTTCATATTTTTTTATTTTATTGATTTGACGCAAATGAGTCAATATTGTTGGTAAAGTAACGTTAAACCATGCCGCTAATTCCTGGGTAGTTTGGCTCGGATCGGCTTCCACCATCTCTTCATTCTCAATTCATTGTTATTCACCTGTGTGGGCGGTCTTCCACGTGGTTCGTTCTTCAAATCAAAGTTTCCATCACGAAAGCGTTTAAACCAAAATCGCTCGGTGCGTTCATTAGCAGTCCCCTCTCCAGACGCAACATTGATATTGCGAACTGTTTCTGCCGCGTTAGTTTCACGTCGGAACTCGTATTCAAAAATAACTCGATTTTTTGAAGTAGGTATCCATCTTTCTTGTCTAAGCTGAATAAAAAAAACAACTGAAAGTCGATAATCGGATGTTCCACATTTTTTAAAAGAAAAACTGCATGGGTACCATGTGAAAAAAGTGTCACTCAAAAATCTCAAACCATGAAGGTTCTATGTCAATTCGAAATACCTAATACAATAAAACGGCAATTTCATACTGCAACCCCTATTATTTGCATTGACATAGAATAGATTATTTGGCCAGTACAGCAATTTCGATTTACTCGTATCTCGAAGAAGGTTGTCAAAATAATGCTCAAATTTCCAAGCATGTTTGAGAAAAAGTACTATACAAGCCTTGGCCACAACTAGGCATTGATGGACTTGCGTATGTGTGCCTCGGCTTCGCCTCGGCCCACATTTACACGTTCGTGCATGAATGCCTCTTTTGCTGGCCGCTGCAGTAATATACTATTAAGTAAGGTTAGATCGTATGTGTGTTTTGTTTATATTTCTCGCGTGGTATTTTTAATAACACGCAGTGGCTTTAGTAAAGTATCGTATCACCGTTCACTAAGCCGACGTCCGTACCCTACAGGGGTTGCCCTTAGCGTGTAGTCGCCTAGTTTATAAGTTTTAAACCCTGGCTGGAGACCTTCATTTATTAAGGCAACCACATGCAAGCCCGGTTAAGCAGCCGACAACCTCCTAAAGTTGACCTGCGAGACGCCATAATAAAAAAATATAAAAAATTAAAGGACACAGCCAGTCTGATCACTATGTATGGCCGATCGCTTGGGAGAAGCGAGCTAAATACCTAAGTGGGATCGTTGACCACCACCTTACCTTCAGTGAGCACCTGAGCACAAACTTACATACTTCGCTCTCGGTAGGCTCCAATTTATATTGACCGCCCGCAGCAAATTGTCACTCAAGTGTAAATTGAGCATCTACAACGCGGTCATTCGTCCCATCATGACAGCTATGATTGTGAGTTCTTCGCACGCGCTTAGTCACACCATCTCCAGATGCAGACCTCCAGAACCGTTTTCTTAGAAAGGTTGCCCAAACTCAAACTCAAAGCATTTATTTCAATTAATCCATTTACAGGCACTTTTGAATAAAATTGTCAAGTGGTCGGTCAGTCAGAAATATGAAGCTAGTTGCCCATTCCAAAGCGTAGTAGGTACCTACGGAGAAGAACGGGCATGAAACTCTATGGAAAACCTTTTAAATTATATTGTTACATAAATACTAAGTACATCATCATCATTATTAATGTTGAATTTATAATTATATGAGAGAACGATGTAAATAAGACGTACACGTTGAGTGTCCAGAGTACCTACAGCAAATAGAAATGTAAAGAAAACAATCCAGAAATAAAATAATTAAAATAAACCGTGGCAGCTAAGAGATGACCAGTCCCAATTGACGGCGCCCGTTCACGAACATGACGCATGGATCAGCACCATTCAGCTCAACCATTATGAAGGGAGCTAAATGATCCAACACTCGCGCCACCGTCAGTGAGACATTTGAGTGAGCATGATATTATCAGCCGCCAGGGCATATTCAAGTTCACGCACATATAGGAGTGGCGCGAGGAGGCGAAACGCCGCCGCGCCGGGGCGGAACTCCGCTGTCGCGAGAAATCACGGCACAGCGGACAGAACTCCGGCGGGATCTCATGGCGACATGGAGAGTGCGACTGTCGCAACGCAGTGCTGGGCAAGCCACAATTGTGACGATAAGTCCCCTCTTTGAGGAGTGGCTAGAGAGGCGCCACAGCATCCTCACCTTTCACCCGACGCAGGTCCTAACCGGACACGGTGGCTTCGGGAGGTTCCCGTTCCGGATAAAGCGGGAGGAAACGCCCGGGTGTCACCATTATGTGGATCGCCGGAGGACACGGTGGAGGTCTGCCCGAATTGGGTGGAGCACCACCGTGTCCTCGTGAAGGCGATCGGCGGTGGCGATCTCTCGCATTCGGCTCTGGTCCAGGCCTTGCCGAGCGAGCATGGAAAGCAGTCACCTCCTTCTGCGAAGCAGTAATGTTCGCGAAGGAGGAGGCGGAACGCGTGAGGGAGAGGCAAAATTCGCGCCCTCACGCCCCTAGTCGCCGCAGGAGACTCCCTGGGCGTCGGGAAACCCAGGCCGATTCCCGGCCACCGTAGACGCGGGCTTGCGGACGGCGAGCAATGGTTAGCTCGCCGTTCGATAAGTACCAGGCCCGGGTCGACGGCGCGTTGTGTTCCACGCGCGCCTCAAAGAGATGTCAGCACCAATGACGGGGTCTGCTAGGACGGATGCCTGCCAGGGTTGCGGAAAATTCCGAAAGAGCTAGTGTGGCCCCTGGCACAGGCAACTGAAGAAACACGTGTGGGTTTTAGTCAGTAAGAGTCTTACACGCCCTCTCGCTCCGACCAGAGCGGGAAAAGTTATTTGACGATTTCCAACCACACGCACACGGCACATTCAAGTCAATGAAAGACATTACCCGGTAAATGGGAGGTAGTAGTACATAGTACGCTCACTTGTCCTATGCCTATGTCCTATATAATACAACGGAGATTGAGTTTAAACAGTGCAAAAGTAGTCTTACTTAGTCTTCTTATCTTCAGCAGCTCCAACAGTATTTTCAAGGGTTAATCAATTAGTTGTGTGTTTTCAGATTTAATCCCTCAACTTATAGTATGCCTGGCTGCATAGTGTGTGTTTTATACAAAACTTGAATTTCGTCTCATTCAGTTCAAGTATGTGGGAAGGTATTTTATTGTAACATTTTAAACAGTACCTAGGTAGGTACCCCATGAAAGATGAGTCTACTTTAGCCAGTCTGAAACCTGTTATGTCTTTCCACTCTGTTACTAAAAAGATTTTTTTTTCTAACGTTCTACGATGATGTTTTCCTAGATATACAAGAGCCCACTTCTATGTCCGCAATGAGACTCTTCACTTAGATTTCAGAATACCCACCGTCCAGCAGTTCATGAAACGCCTCTCAAAGTGTATAGATCTTTGACTCTGCTCATCTTGACTCATGTATGTCAAGTAACATAGGTAGGTATCTACATAATAACACTTCTGTAGACATATTGTAGGTGCCTATACCCACTTACAATACGCAGCGTGCGCAGATGGAAGTGTATGCACACGAGCGTTCCGTTTCTCTGAATATCTTGTACCTACTTGCAGTTCATATGTGGTGCGTAGCTGAGTACCTACTTAGTTCTGACGAGCGCTATATTGCAGGGCGTCAACGCCGGCGCTGTCGCGGCACCTGAACCACGAGTGCCGCGTGCTGCAGTTCTACGACTCGCACGACCTATGGCACATGCTGTCGGCCGTAGCTCTCTACTTCTCCTTCAACGCCATGCTCACGTGGGATGACGGACTAGCCGCCGTCAAACGCACTGAGATCGCTGTGTTTTGATATTCAAACCATTATATAATAAAGCTAGCTAGGTTCCTAATTTCTTAAAGTGGTCTTATTGTTACGTACCTATGTACCTTCCTATTAGTGCATATTGTGTGTAGAAGAGAGTCCAGTGTGTACTTATTACCCTAGTTATAAATCGTATCATAAGTATGACGAATGTGGTCAGTCAGCTCAACGCCTTTGTTCATCAGACACTAAAATCTTTGAATAGTAGCTACACTGCTACAATGATCTTTTCGCGTTCGGAATTTTTTCATCAAATGTATTAAAAAAATAAGATAGCGACGTTAGTTTTGACCACTCGCCAAAATAACCTAGCACCGGGGGGGCGATAGAGGTGCCATGAGGTAAAGGAAGCCAACCTGTCCGACCCCAATTTCGGGCAGCTGGATTCGAAGCCGACTCATGCTGTGAATGTCAAATTATTACCACTGATGTGCGGTTGACTCTAGTACGTACCTACAGTGTGCCCAGTATATCTTGGCCATTGGTAATACTACCCCACGCGCACGCTTTTCCTGTTATTATACACACATCAAAAGTGTCTAGGGATCAAGCATTTTTATGCGGATTTCTTGAGATTAAGATGTGGCTTTGTAATAAATTTATGATTTTATAAATTTATATGGATCCTTTTTGGTGCATTTCATAATTTGAATCAGGAACTGTGAATCAAATTCGAGTAAAAGATGAAAATCAGCTGTCAATATTTTCCCTATAAAAACATACAACGCATTGAAGACATTAATAGTGCTACTGTTTCCCTACTACTGATTAAAACCAACGTTATTATGGAGCGGCGACGTCATTTAAGCAGGGAAGAAATGCTCAGAGCCGTGGGAATGATAGAAGCTGGTTCCCGGCAACGTACTGTGGCTTTAGCTCTGAATACAAGTCAGAGTGTTATCAGTCGACTTTGGACACGTTACCGAAGCACTGGTACCGTGGCTGAGCGCCATGGAGGACGGTATCGCTGCACCACACGGAGACAAGACCGATACATTCAAATCTTAACTCGAAGAGCTCCAACAATAACCGCCATGATGTTAGCCGTGAGGCTTCATCACTCTTCAGGGAACTTAATTAGCGACCAAACAGTCAGAAACCGCTTGCATGAAGTGAACCTTCATTCCCGAAGACCGCTACGGGTACCACCTATAGCAATGCACAATCGTAGGATTCGATATCAATGGGCTCTTGAACACAAATTGGGCAGAAGAACAATGGCGTTTCGTGTGCTTTTCTGATGAGTCTCGTTTTGGTATGAGACCGGATACAAGACGTATACGACACTGGAGAACCCCTGGACGCCAACAGCGATTAAAATCCTGCCAGGAAGTCCATCCTTATAGTGGTGGAACCATCATGGTATGGGCGGGTATTTGGATCGGCGGAAGAACTGAGTTGATTTGGATCAGAGGCAACCTCAACGCTCAAATTTATGCTGAGACGATTGTATCAGACGTCATCGTTCCTCTACAAGTGCAAATCGGTCCCTTATTTCAGTTAATGCATGATAATGCACGCCCGCACACCGCAAGAGTTGTAAGACAGACTCTCGCCGCAGCTAACATCAATGTCCTGCCCTGGCCTGCTCAGTCGCCAGACTTGAACCCGATTGAGCATGCATGGGATATGCTACAGAGAAGAGCTCTGCCGAATATGGAGGGTATCCAGTCGCAAGAAGACCTTTTTTTGTTGTTGCAACGAACATGGGCGGCCATTCCACAGCGTGATTTGGATGAACTCATTTTGAGTATGCCAAACCGATGTTCTTGTGTTGTTAGTGTTCGCGGTAGAAACACGGATTATTAATTGTTTAAGTTACCCAATAAAATTTTAAAGAAAACTGTTATTTCAGTCTTTTTTTCGAACTTTTGTGTTAGTGGTTCAAATGTCAAAAATCCCTTTATTAGGAAAATGGCAAATTTCTTTATTAATGCAAAGGTGACTTGGTTTATCGTTACTGTGACAAACGAAAACACTTTATTTTATGAATCCTTAAAGAAAATTTTAATTAATATCAATCAGGAGAAAAGTTATTGCAAAAATATATGTTGATCCCTAGACACTTTTGATGTGTGTATTTCGCAGTATTAGTTTAATAAGGTATTATTGTTCCACACAGTTATCTTTATAATATAATTAAATCTGAAAGATCTACAAAGGTTGACAAGAACGAAAAATAATTTTTCGTAGCACAAAGAAACGAACGAAACGTATTGAAATGTCAGTGACACAGTGACGTCACGTCAGCGATTGTCGCGTTCTCATTATTTTTATTTCGCAATTTCGAAAATATCTGCATAAATTTATTGTTTTGTGTCGTTTAAGTGAAATAGTTAGTTCGGGCACATATCACTGACATGGATAACCAATACTACTACAAACTGATGGCGAACTATCTATCAAAACGGAACTGTGACGAGTCGTTCATGCGATATTTTTTTGGTAAGAATTCGCTAAAGAAAACACCTGAAGAGTTAGAACGGGCAGACGAGAGGAAAAGAAGACTCCAGCGGGAACGGTCACGTCGATATCGAGCGTTAAAGAACGCACGTCGACAACACGAGGGCGGCGGGAGTGGTGGCGGCCGGGACAGCGCGGACGGCGACGCGGCGCGCTCCAAGTCGCGCGCCTTAGCCCTCGAGGAGGAGTACAGCGACGGCGACGAGCCGCCCACGCTGTGCGACCTCAGCTACGACGACAAGTGGCGGGAGCGTGCGCCTGCTTCCGACTGCGCATCTGACGACAACTCGGCGCAGTCGGCGGCCGAGCTCATGGACGCGGCACTCAGCACAGACGCGCCGCTGAGCCTGCGCGAGCTGCTGAGCTCGCCCAACGCCGAGCTGGACTACCCCACCGTGCACAGTCTCATGTTCCAATGGCTGCAGACGTAACACTGTGCTGTTCACACTCCACACTAGAATGCATGCGACAACTTTGGCTCCCACTAACTCTTTTTCGAAATCCTAAATTCTCTCCGTTCATGTACTGCACAAAGCCGTCTTCCATAATGACTAGTACCGGCACTGAGTTGCCAGTAAGTAGGCAAGCATTGACAAGATTCATATCAAATGCCATGTATTTCTTAGAAACAACTGTGAGTGTGGTAGTCTTACACATATCAAAATGTTGCTGCTTTTATGATATAGTTGATCACATGTTGACAGAACCGTCCTGCTATGATTTATTGACTAATTAGATAGTAGTTTAATATGTACTTCGACTGTAGACGATAATAATAAATGGTTCAGGGTGGTTTTAGCAAGCTAAGCAATATAGGTACAAGTTTGTTTGTAAATGTAAGCTTTCCAACAAGCAAAGGGTGTGTTGATGCCTCCATGTTGTTTATCTTCACAATGTACAACACAACACAAGTACAATTTGAATCTAGGTAGGTTGTAATCATGTTATGTGAATTTTAAATTAATGCACATGCATTACTTTGAATTAAAAACTTATGTCCATTCCATAGCTGGAGTACCAAACATTGACTGCAGAGAGAATGATGGTTAGCGGACGATTGTAGTTGGCTCGGCATTGTTTAACAATAAGAACATATCCCTTATTTGCATTTGAAGCCATGCCATTGCACTGAACAAGTGGTAGTCATTAGTCTACATAACTTTGCGGTGATAGTATGTGGCAGAGATGTGCTATGAACACGTGGGCTACTGAGTGCTGTGTTGTGAGCACAGCACCAGCCTATAGCTCATAGAGTGCTATGAACACGTGGGCTACTGAGTGCTGTGTTGTGAGCACAGCACCAGCCTATAGCTCATAGAGTGCTATGAACACGTGGGCTACTGAGTGCTGTGTTTTGAGCACAGCACCAGCCTATAGCTCATAGAGTGCTATGAACACGTGGGCTACTGAGTGCTGTGTTGTGAGCACAGCACCAGCCTATAGCTCATAGAGTGCTATGAACACGTGGGCTACTGAGTGCTGTGTTGTGAGCACAGCACCAGCCTATAGCTCATAGAGTGCTATGAACACGTGGGCTACTGAGTGCTGTGTTGTCAGCACAGCACCAGCCTATAGCTCATAGAGTGCTATGAACACATGGGCTACTGAGTGCTGTGTTGTGAGCACAGCACCAGCCTATAGCTCATAGAGTGCTATGAACACGTGGGCTACTGAGTGCTGTGTTGTGAGCACAGCACCAGCCTATAGCTCATAGAGTATTCCACTAGACAATAAGTTGTAGTTAAGTTGCCATATCCTAATATTTAGATACTCAACAATTATACATCATTTTATTATAATATATGCTTAGAAAAGTATAGAGTATTATATACCTATAGTTTGTGATATGAATGAATTTACATTTTGTGTGAAATCTACAATGTTAGGTAAAACAGGTTCATAGTATAAGTTAGTGCAGCAAGTGGTGTCATGCACTAACAGTGCGTCTTGACTCCTGACCCCACTAGGCTGCAGACACTGCAGTGCTCCATTTGTGAGACATATTGCAAAATACAACATTCCTATAAAACAATTACACAATCACCCATTTTTGTTGGCAGCGGTTTGAATGTGAGCTAATGCCAGCAATATTCAAGTATGAACCAAGTCAATATGTTTCCAAATAGTTTTAAATATGTAGGTACTAAAATCAAAGTAAGTGATTGACATTTAAATAACTCCCACACCATCTATCTGAAATCATTCAGCAATCACATAAAAGGAACACCTCATTTTATAAATTTTGCACTTTTTGCTAAACTTACAGGATGACTTTTTGAAAAGGGATCACTATGGTAGCCATGCCAGTTGGGTGTACTATGCCAAATCGAATATCAATTGACCGACCACTCTAAATCGAACGTCTAAATACTCGAACGTTCTTAATATCGAATGGTTAATAAATCGAAGTAATCGAACTTTCAATATATTATCGTACACTCAATACATCGAGTGTTCAAAATATCGGATGTTGGTTTGATCGAGCGTTCAGCGCATCGCATAATCATTCTAACGAAATATCAATATACTGAATACTTTTTATATTGGATACAAGAGAAACACAAAATTTTCAAATAAATCACATTTCAATCTTTACATTTTATCTTTTAAAGGTTGAATTAAAAATGTGGTGTGAATTGCAATTGCATGGAGAAAGTAATAATTCCAAGTTTTTTTTATTATTTAATATTTTTTCAATCGCACTATCATCCATTTTGCCTCTTTTTTGTTGAGTAGGCCTTCCCAATCTCGCGTTTGCCTTTTCAAAAACAACATGGATTTATTAGTTTCTCGGTGCAATTGAAATTCACGCATTTTTTTTTAAATGTAGGTATAAGTTAAAGAAGGTAATAATTAAAAATTAAAATGTGATTTATTAGTAAATTTTGTGGTTTTCTTGTATTCTTTAAACTCACACATTCGAAATCAACGACGCGTCTCGTCTATAAATACTCAAAATTCTGGCAGGTGCATTCCGTAGGTATCTACTGTTAAATCCTTTGTCGTCAAGTGGCTGATTGTGTCCCATTCCATTCCCACATCAATAAATCGTTCCGTAGGTAGGTAGGTGTACAAATATCTACTTTCAATGCGACTCGTTAAATAACTGCCTATTTGCATTTATGATAAATACTCTGGTTTTGAATATGTTGCTCTCTTCTGTTTAATTAAGGAAGTAGGTACGCTAAATACTAAAATTATTTTTAAACTGTAGGCACATGAACAGTTACGGTGTTTACAGTGGTCACTTTTAACAAAATGTTATTATAAAGGTGCATTCTGAAAGTTGGCAAGGCCGCAAACAGGTAGCGGTTATTATAAAGGTGCATTCTGAAAGTTGGCAAGGCCGCAAACAGGTAGCGGTTATTATAAAGGTGCATTCTGAAAGTTGGCAAGGCCGCAAACAGGTAGCGGTTATTCTGAAAGTTGGCAAGGCCGCAAACAGGTAGCGGTTATTCCGCCCTAGCCCTAGGCGGGCACTCGGAAACGCGTGTTCATCTATCCACCCCAGACGGGGGGGATATTCAGTGTTACGGTATTAATTATTGCAATCAGAGCGTTATTTCATAATTTAATTTAGTTTAATCAGCCTATACTGTTTTCCCACTGCTCGGACACAGGCCTCCTCCCGGTGTGAGGGAGGGTACGGACCTTAGAAATTTTGTTTCTACGATAGACCTAAGTTATTTTGTGTTTGTTTTATTTTATTGTGGTTATATTGTGTCGCTGATATTGTTACTGATTTCATAGATTTCAGGGCTCTTGCAATTTATGCGTTGATAGCGAACTGCCGTCGCAACGTGTCCATTGTATGGGAAAAAAAAATATAAAACGCTTAAATTGAAAGAGCCCTTAGACGCATAATTGTAAATCCTGTTTTCATAATTCAGTGGAAATGCATGGCCGTTATTATTGAAAGACGGTAATGCCGTGCAGAATTGTAGAAGGTGCAAAGTAGAAGTTAGTCATGAGTTCTTGATTCCTCAACACATAATTCAAAGTACGGTGTAAGGTTAGATGAATAAAAGCAGTCAATAAAAATAAAATAATCAATTGTGACATAGTTATAAACATTGGGCCACAAGCTATCCATTGCTTGTAAGTATCTTGTTGCGGCTCTCAGTGCAGGAACACCATCAACATATTGGACGCCTACGGCCATATTATTAGTTTACTTAGTTTTAAGTAATTTGTAACAGAATATTATACACATAAAAAGTGATTCCATACACAGATTTTTCAGCATCTCCTACTTAGTTGCTGGACATACCTCAGTGGTGTTTTCAGTTTCGGATGCAATTATTATAGGTATAACCTATCGTTCCAATAGGTGCTTTCGTTCTCAGTTTTGTATGTCTTAATTATAGGTTACGGTACTGGCAGCTTAATTGATAAGGTAAATAGAGGAGAAATGGAAATGGGGCGTATTCTGAACAAACTGAAAAGATTATACTTAAAAGATATTTTATGAGTGCAACAAATTGTGTTGCTAAATGATGAACTGTGCTAAATTTATAGTGCCATTAGTGACGTGGTGTTCAGCAGACGACGCTTGCGCCTGCGGCGGCGATGCCTTCGACGAAATTTAATGTTATGTGAACTATGCGTAGGTACTTTAAGGTAGTGCCATATTAAAAGAGCTTCCTGTCTATTTTTAATAACTTGTCTTTTATTAGTTGTTCTCTCTGTTTCTTTTGTTAAGCTGGCACGTCTCACACCTACCCTAGCGTACAGGAATACCAGAGCCCCAGTAGAAAAACGTAGTAACAGTATTACGTCTCGACAGTGACCTTGAAATAATTGCCTACGGCCGCTCTATGGAGGGTAGAGGTAAGGAAAACTATCTCTTGTTTATAAAAAGCGATAGAATGTGCTGCATAAGGGTGGCGCTACAGTAGCCACCGGGTAAATTTTAAATTAGCTTATGTTACAAAATAATGTTGGAGACTGTCTACGTAAATTGTTGGGGTATGGTATATTGGACTGTCACTAACTACCTACTCTATAGTCACTAAAAATATGAACTTTTCTAACTGCATAGGTACAGACGCCAGCACATCAAGCTACTACAATCTGTCAAATTTCTTTGATAGATTTTCAACTTTATCGCTAAAGCATTAAGGTTCAAGGTTGATTGGGAAAATTTGACAGTTTTGGGTAGCTTGACCTGCTGGCGTCTGTACTTCAGACCGTTAACAATTGCTACATTCATACCACACCATTTGCCTACGCTAGCGCCATTTTGGAGGGTTTTTGAACTATTACTGCTGGACACTTTCACCCCCTAGGAGATATTTCTCCTTTCCCTCCTACCGTCCTGTCCATAGGACGCTCGGTAGATAAACGCGCACTAGAGGTTGCCCACTGACTGTCTTTTGACGTAGATAAAAGATTATTGATTATTTATGTAACAATATAATTATTTAAAAGAGTGTCCATGGAGTTTCTTGCCCGTTCTTCACCATAGGTACCTACTACGCTTTGGAATGGGCAACTAGCTTCATATTTCTGACTGACCGACCACTAGACAATTCAAAAGTGCCTGTAAATGGTTTAATTGAAATAAATGCTTTGAGTTTGAGTTTGAGAAACGCAGAGTGCGAAAGGAAGTTTAGCGAAATAGACGACATCAAAACAAAAAAAAAGAAATCGGTTGATTACAAATGCAATCAAGGGCAATATTTTAGCGCGCCAGTGTATATTACGCAATTCAAGTAGTTCAAATTTATACAAATTAACTTTCTCCAAGTGACACAGATGGTGATTAATTTACTTTACAAGTGATTTTTTTTAAATATGGTGTTATGTTATTATTTACTATAAAAGCGCTATAATTAACATAAATGATGTACTTGTATTTTTATATTCAAAACACTGTAAATTTACATATCTGACCTGGCAACATTGCCTACATGTAACTGTCAAGGACGTTAGCCTACGTTCGCATGGATGTAAAAATATCGCGGCGGGATTTTATCAACTCTCGGCGCTAAACAGAGCGTTGAAAATCCAGTGTGAGATAAAATCCCGCCGCGATATTTTTACGTCCATGTGACGTGGGCTTATGCTCGCTACGCTTAAATATATTATATACAACTACCTACATAACACGGCAATTTAAAAAAATGATTTTATTTTTAAGACTCGATTGAGTTGGCAATATAAAAAATGATATTTGTAATTTCGATATTGATACATTCAAACACCCATACACTGAACAATACAGTCGATTTATCTTCGTTCCATATTTCACGTAAATCCATGTCGCACCGTCCGCGTCCGCGCGTATACATATTATTAATCTATGCGCGTAACTGCCGCGCACTCGAGACTTGCGGACTGAGCAGTGCACTGAGATTTCGAAGCGCGTCGTTTCGGCGGTTTTCTATGAAGACGCAATACTTACTCTTACTTTACTATACCTACTGAGCCAGGGCGCGGTCCAATGAAGATCCCGGAGCCCCTTTGCATGTGCTGTGGCTGGCCACCGTGTGCTTTTATTCAACAGATGTCCATCTATTGAGTATTTCACGACCTTCTTTCTACTTAATTAAGACTAGCTTTTGCCCGCGTAGAGGTCGAAATTTCCCACGGAAACGAACTACCGGGATAAAAAAGAACCTAAGTACGAGGGTCATTCAATAAATACTTAGCCTACAAAAAGTAAACGAAAATTTTGGAAAAGTGGCAATTTATTTTTCAACATAGTCTCCTTTTAGTTCGATACACTTAGCCCAGCGATGCTCCAACTTTTTTAACCCGTCCGAAAAATAGTTTTTGTCAAACTCTGCAAAATAGGCCTCCGTAGCGGGGATGAACTCCTCGTTTGATCCATATCTATTCCCGGCGAGTGATTTTTTCAGATTAGGAAACAGAAAAAAGTCACAAGGGGCCAAATCTGGAGAATACGGTGGATGGGGCAGCAATTCGTAGCGTAATTCGACCAATTTGGCCATGGCAACGGCAGACGTGTGAACCGGTGCGTTGTCGTGGTGAAACAGCACTTTTTTCTTCGCCAGATGGGGTCGTTTTTTCTTTAATTCGGCGTCGAATCGGCCCAATAAATCGGCATAGTATAGCCCTGTAATTGTTTTACCCTTCTCGAGGTAATCGATGTAGATCACACCTTGTGAATCCCAGAAAACGGTGGCCATAACTTTTTCGGCCGATTTTACAGTTTTCGCCTTCTTTGGAGCACGTTCCCCGCTCTGGATCCATTGTTTTGATTGCTACTTGGTCTCTGGTGTGTACCAGTGGATCCAGGTTTCATCGACGGTCACAAAACGACGCAAAAACTCCGCTGGATTCCGCTTAAACAGCGCCAAACACGTCGCCGATGTGGTCTCACGGTTGCGCTTGTTTTCCGGTGTGAGTAAACGCGGCACCCATCGCGCCGACAGCTTTCTCATGCCGAGTTCCTCGTGAAGAATATGATGCACTGTTCCTTCTGAAATGCCTACAGTCTCAGCTAGCTCCCGAACCTTCAATCGGCGATCTGCCAATACGAGATCATGGATTTTTTTATGTTTTCCTCCGTAGCAGCTGTTTTCGGTGCACCTGGACGTGGTTCATCAAAAACCGACGAACGGCCACGTGCAAACTCGTTGAACCAATTTTTGACGGTGGCCATCGATGGAGAAGAGTCACCGTACACAGCATCCAAGCACTCTTTGATTTCGATGCGCGTTTTCCCTTCCAAAAATAGGAATCGAATCACCGAACGATATTGCTCTTTTTCCATTTTTGTAAAACCGATCGACACGTTCGCTTCCATAAGTTGTCAAATTAAAACAAATGAAGGGATTGGAATGAAAATTTGAAAAAAGAATTAAAAAAGAATGTGCTACACTGTGGTAAAACTCTTTTGAAACTACAGCGCCCTATGGCGATGAGGCTAGGTACTTATTGAATGCACCTCGTATGTTCTATGTTAAACAATACAACTCTTGGAGGTTAGGAGTCGGGACAGTCGGATTCATACTAAAGTTGTATTGTTGAGTTTAATGATTACAAATCTGTAAATACGTAGGTAGTTACTACCTACTTATGTTACGGTCGCGAATCATTTTTTTGATCAGCATACAACCTAATAGTGACCTGCAGATTGCAAAAAGTGTAAGAAAATTTTAATTAGGTAGGTACCTACCCTGGCGATTTCGGCATAGTAATTAGTAACCTAGCTGGGCATGGGCAAACAATTCTTCTTAAGAACCTACTATCAAAATAAGGTGCATTCGGGTAATTCATTTCATTCATTCGGCGCGGAAAGTTCATATTTTAATTTACCTACCACTCAGAATTGGTGGAGCTAATGATACTTATTTAGGTCACTTAATTTACTTGAATAGACAGCCTAAAGCTCTGTTTCGATTTTTTTTATATATCCTCGGTAGGTATTTATAGATATATAAGTGCTTAAAAATCTGATTATTTTGGTAATTCTGAATGAAAGTTAAAAGTGGGTTTTTTTTTTTTTTTTTTAATTAGGCTTCGCACGGTTTGTGCATTTAGCCAATGTCACGTTTACTAAGTGGGTTTTATATAGTTTTAGCCTAGGGACCATAACCCTTTTAAAAAAATATTTCTCGATTCTCTGAGTAGCCGAAACATAAGTGATATTTGAATTTCGGAATTACCCTACAAAAGTTGTTTACGGTAGTCAAACTTTTAGTAAGTAGGTACCTACACCATTATTGTAAAAGTTATAAAAATGCTTGGAATAAAAATTCAATATAATAAGGTTTAATCAAAATGAAGTAGATAAATGGAATCAATCATTAAGATTCAACATAACTGTAATACAACGCGGCGCTACAATGGTGACATTAATTTAACACACGGGTAGGGCTAGTGCCCATTAATCATAAAAAAATGTCTATGTAAGTAGGTTAAAATAATACGTAAATTGAAAAAATATTTTTTTTTAACCTTTTAACCGCTTGGCTAAATATCAATTGTCATGCCGCTAGCGCGCGGCTACAAATCGACAAAATAATACCTACAATAAATAAGGAGGGGCAATCGTTGTATCGATAAAAAAAGTAGCGATGCATCCGATACCGATACCGATATATCGGCGATACTTCGGGTTAGCCGATATATCGGTATCGACGATATTTTTATGACCGATTCAACGATACTTTTTAATTTAAAAATGTAGTGTAAACGAGCGTGTTGTCTCGTCTATTTCGTTACAAACGCGAAGCCCGCCACTGCTCCGCCGCCACCGCGCGCGTTGACGTCCGTCTCGTTTGATTCATTCCATTGATTCCATTACCGACCGCGTACGAACGCACGCCGCGAGATCGCACGCAGCCGGTAATGGAATGAATCAAACAGACAGGGACTGGAACGCGCGCGGTGGCGGCGCGGCGACGGCGCGGTGACGGCATCGTGTGCAGAACGCTTATTAAAGTTATCTTTTTTTTAAAGATAACTCCTGCACTAGGAATAATTCCTGTGTAGCTTGGGACTTCACAAACACACAAGTCACGGACACAAAACACCTACACCCAAACTCGAATAATGATTTATGAAAGAGAGAGAGAGAAAAAGAGACAAACGCGAGTGCGAGTGCCTGTCCGGCTTGGTAGGTACTGTCACAGTACCTTAATAATGGTAAGGACAACATACAAGTCATACAACACGGTTCCAAATTTGAACAATCAATAGGATATGTAGTTAAGTAGGTAATATAGGTAATAACAGAATTACATCACAATATTTAAAATACTATTTCGATTCATCAAGGAGTTACCTAAACCCAACGGAAGTCTTATTTATACCTATACCTACTAAATAATGTGCAAATAACATAAGAAGAAATTGAAATAGGTACTTACTTCTCCATCACTTCTAAATTCTTCTATCGAATCGGATAATTCCAATTCGTTGTCACACTCGTCACCTTCTAATATTCTTAATAATTCCTCAGTAGTCGTCATTATTAAAAATTGAAATGTGACTATTTTATCGACAATGCACAAATACCCACGAACAACATTAAATGGAACTTTCCATTCGTTTGATCCGCTTGTGACGTAGGCAGTGGTCGAATTAATGTGACAGCCGCGCTAGACTAACTAGAGAAATATGGTGCAAGCATAGGCGTCAAGGGATGGGAACTAACGTCAACTGTTGGCATTATACAAAGATCGTGAGGGATATTTTTCTTATGAATAATGAGGAAAAGAATTAATAACACAAGGCAATATGTTAAATTTAACTTTTATTTCGTATGACACCGTTTATTTTATGCTGAATGATGCATTATACCTGATTATTTAACTGTTTGTTAATTCGTTTTTAAAATGCGCATTGCATTGTATCCCATCCCTATGGTCATATTTATGCGACGCGCGCGGTACACGCCGAAGAAAAGTTCAAGCTGCCAATTACTTATTTTTGTTTAAGTTTTTTTAATGCTTAGAGTTATGAAACATAATTTTAAGTAATTGTTGTAAATAATAGCTCTATTTAATAATATTTTTAGTTGTACCACGCAGTTAATAGGACGAAATTAGAACGAAAAAATCATGCATGTTCTCTGTCGCAGAAATACGGCACGCGCGGTAGGGACACGGAAATATTTGTCGCATATATGCGACACGCGCGGTCAAAGGGTTAAACAAACTACATAATAAAAAGCTACTAAAATTGGGATCATCCTTGCAAAAATTCATTCATGAAATTACTTACCTAGCTGGCTTACGTTAACTCGGAGCGAAAACGTGTCGATTCATCTACTCGTGATCGGTCCGATTCTTTGACTGCATATTATCAAAAAAAACCGAGCGGCGCAAGTGGTACCTACAGCGGAGGTGCTTAGTCAAACACTTATCATATCACCCTCTCTTGTTACTATTAGTTATAACTGTCATCACTAATCACTGCCATCACGATCACAAGTTTACACAAGCACTAATAGCACAAATAAATGCGGCCGTATCGCAAGAGGTGTAAACGTACCTACTAGATAAGAAAACGAAAACAAATCAAAGCGTCTTTAGCGCAGTACCATAATCTAATTACTATCTTAATTACACAAAAAGAAATAAATAAAACAATAGGTAAGTCTTTTTCGCGACGTAAAACTATGCGCACTAGTGTAAAAAAGTGCGTCAAGGACACGGGTTCGACTAGCACTAGAAAAGCAAAAAAATTATTCGAGTTCGGTGCGGCGCGGCGGGTGGGTGGAAGAGAGAGAGCGCGCGTCGCCTGCGCTGCTCGCCAACAAAGGAAATTTCCTTAAATTCGCCTACTCTATGCATTTGTTTCATCCTAATTAGTATTGCTTATTCGTTTTAATTACATTGATGCGAAGTTATGATCCGTGACCATGGCAAATGACCGCTGCGCGACAGTTCTTTGTACAGGTTGCTCTAAGATGCTATTTCCTAAATTCTTTAATAAATCTGTAAATAATACCTAACGTTTAATGGAAATAAAAATTTGTCATGAAATGAAAATGTGAAAACGTATACGTGTGTTAAATTAAGGTCACCATTGCAGCGCCACGCTGTATATGTTATAGTGTAGCTGGGCTCTTGGAGTTCCACATCAGGTGTTCCAGATCTTCAAATTTATTCTCTTAGCAGAAAATGCTCATCACGTGAAACAATTTTTGCTATGGTACCATTTTTGTATCTCTTATAGTTTAGCTGGTCTGTTGCGGTTCTGTCTGCATGAGGTGTTCAAGTTTCCAAGATAAATTATAGCCTATACGTTGCCCAGACTGAATACCTATACTACAAAAAAAAACATTCAAATCCGTCGAGTAGTTCCGAAGATTAACGTGTATCTACAAACAAACAGACACACAGACAGACAGATTTTTTTTTGGATTCGTGCTCTAAGTATTACTGTTTCTAAACACCCCTCAATTTTTTATTTTAATATATTCAATGTACAGACACAGTTTTTTTTACAGTTTTAGTATATAGATTGAATACATTTCAATGACATCGACATTATTATTTGTAAATATAATTGAAGTTACCTACTTACCTAGTCGCTGACGCCGACGACGCGGACGGTAGCTTTACACCTACGTACCTACCTACGCAATACGAATGCATGCACGAATATGGTACTTATTCAATGTCAACCGCATTACTAGTTTGCGTCACCACTATCCTATACTATATTGTAGTCTGTGGACACCACACCACGCAGAGGTAATTACCTACTTCAGATAAATAATTATAATAGGTAATCAAAGGCACCGCCTGTTTCTTTAAAAAAAAAATGTTCTAGTCCCAAAAAGCTCGTCACTTTGATCGGGGTAGAAGTGTATTCCTATGGATCGCGGCCTCCGGGCGAACGACGACGGTCGAAAGGACTTGAATCAGTCTATTCAATCAATCAGAACGTGCGGACTCCAGGCAGCGCTGTATGACTGGCCCTGTCGCAGGGCTTGTCCTAGGTCACAGACTACAATATAGTATAGAGGTCCTAGAGTATGCGACTGCGCGAGTTCTCCCAACTGAAGTACCCTTCCGTCCCGACTGCGCTCCGTAGGCATAGCCAAGTATTCGTTATCCATCGAATGTGTGCGCCATAGACACACAATTAATTTAATAATGAATACCTATTACATGTAGGTATATAATATGTAGTTACACAGACATTAGATTTATCCTTCGCAGAGCATATATATAAGGAAAGCCCGCTCGCGCGCCGCCTTCGCTCTTGGTAGACTCCACTTCGTTCTGAATGCACGCAGCAAACTATCCCTCAGGTGTAAATTACGCATTTACACAGCGTGCATTCGTCCAATCATGACCTATGCCAGTGCAGTCTTCGCACACGCCAAACCCCATCACATCCATAGGATGCAGGCCCTACAAAATCGCGTCCTTCGTAGGGCAACAGGTTCTCCCTGGTATGTCCGTAACGAAATACTCCACCTAGATCTCAAAATCCCCACTATCCATCAATTCATGAAACGTAACTCCAAGCGTTTCTTCGACACCTCCGACAAGCATCGCAACCCTCTGGTTGTCAAGGCCGCAGGCTATGTCCCCTCTAAAATCAGCCACCTCCGCCGCCCAAGGCATGTCCTCACCGACCCCGATGACCCCATAACACTCCGCCAGGAGAGCAATAGGGCCACCAGTACAGTGCACAAATTACACAAACCGTCATTCCGTCCTCGCCGCCGAGGTACCTCGCGAACCCCCCGACCCTTGCCCGACGAAGCGCCAGCCCGCGCCGTAGCTGAGCCCGTAAATATAAACCCCCGACTGTGACCTCTGAGTTTATTTCGGCGTTTCTTCTCAGAGAGTAGTCAATTAGGAAACGCCGACCTCATCAAGCTTAATAATAAGAAAAATCTGATCCAGCCTGTCCCACCTTGCTGTCCCCCCCCCCCCAGCGACGCCCTAAGCCGAGGTTCGTACCCCACAGGGTGCCCTTAGGTGATAGTCGCTTAGTATGTAAAAATACGCCCCTGGCTGGAGGCTTTGAGTTTCACATAAGGCAACCACAGGATAGTCCGGTTAAGTAGTAACGACCTCTCTAGGTCTACTACGAGATGCCATAGTTAGGAAAAAAAAAATAAAAAAAAGACATTAGATTCACATTGATGTATGTAATAAAATAATAGATTGAATATTTGGTTTCCGTTATAATTTTTTTAATAACTAAGTAATCTTCAACCACAATCTTGCTTAAAAATAAATTAAATTTAAATTAAAACAGGTAATACAAACATTTATATTGATTTGTGCATCTCTGGTAGGTACCAAGATCCAATATCACAGCATCCACAGCCGTATTATCATAGTATAAGTAGGTACCAACTACCAACCACTATCTGTGGCAGACGTAACTACCCACCTAACTTAGATTTTCATAATATAATGTTAAAATAAAATATCTGACAATAAAACAAAATGATAAAATTAAACTTAACAATCCTGAATGTGCTGTCGTTCTTGATTTACCTAAAACAACTAACCATGCATGCTGTGCGGAGTGCTGATTTGCTGAACTCGCAGTCTTCATAGTAAGGGCAGGGTGTGCTTTGGAACCCTTAAAACCGGTAAACACCTATCCCATTTTCATGAATGTAACTAGCAATTAAGTGAAGCTCATAATGTGTAGGTATCGAGCTAGGAGCTTGCGTGACCATATCGCAAGCGTAACGGAAGAGTGCGCGTCCTACGCGCAGTCAGTGGACTGGAAACTTCCTTGTAAATCAAACAGTAAGACAACACTCTTACATTTTTTCCAACTGTAAAAGTTAATTAGAAGTATAATGTATGCGGCGCGTGCGGTTCTGTATGGATGAGCAGCTCGCAGGCGGAGCGCGCGGCGCGAGCGCAGTGCCGCCGAGGCCGCGCTCCGCACCGGCCCGACCGGCCCGGCTCGCGCCCACCGCCCGACCGCCCGACCGCCCGACCGACCGCCACCACGCGGCGTGGGCGACCGGCGGCCGCCCGTCCGTCGTGTTCACCGGACTTACGCTCATAGTGCACTAGTGTCGCTTGCTCTCCTTTATACGAATTATGAAAACCTGCACCATGTACAAAATAACTTACGTGACAAGGAAAAAACAGGTAACTTTCTAAAATAAATTTAAATAGTACGTATTTTGGAATCTGTAAAGTTGGTTACAGATTAAATACTTAACCACCACCTCATGACTACAACACATCTTCAGCTTCAGAGGAACTTATACAGTTCTTCAATGTATTGCTCACCGTTACGGATAGCGGGAACCCCCCGGCGCTCGCGCTCGCCATCTCACCGCGACATACGCCCTGGTAGTCGTCGGCGTTCAGGGAATATATCATAGCTCCTCCCAACTGATTTTCTATGATGAATTTCGCTTTCTCCATAACACTTTTAGTGCCTTCATAAGAGACCCATTCCTTGTTACTGTACAAGTAAGGTACCTTAGCCTCACTGTCCCCTGATATGTTAACATTGCTTGTGTTGGTTACAAATGCACACACGTCAGGATAGTTGACAAACCCTAAGGAGCCAAGTGATCCAAACCCAGATGCTGGACTACTCACTAGGTGGTTGTTGACATTGACCAAAGTGAATGTGTGACCATAAGTGGGTATGCCAACTACAATTTTATTACGATCCAGACCCTTGTCTAAGTACATGTGAACCGTGTAGTTGATGTTCAGAGTGGCCAGGTACAGCTGTTCTCTGCTACGCTGATATAGGGGTGAGTTAAAGCCAGTGAAAGGGGTGTACTTAGTATAGTAATGAAAATCATATGTCATGATATTCACAAAGTCAAGATATTCATTCAATTGGTCAACATCATAGGAGATATCGACTATTGTCTGTGGAGCTGCTGCAGCGATGGTTAGTAGATAATTTCGCTTTTCCCTAATGTATTCCATGCGGATCTCCCGAAGCAATTGTGAGAAGTGTTGTCTTTCACGACCGGCTACTGCTACATTGTGTAAGGCTGGGAACTCCCAGTCAAGGTCTATCCCATCCAAGGTATAATTTCTCAATAAATTCTTTATAGATTTTATAAATATTTTTCTTGATTTGTGATCTACAACCATATCTGGAAAGCCATTATCATTTTTGGCACCTCCAACAGACAGCAGTATTTTAAGGTCAGGGTTGTTAACCTTTAGTTTGACTATTTCAAGTAAAGTTCTGTACTGGTAGTTCTCTAATGCAATCTCATTTTTCACCACTCGAGCAAAAGCCATATTAATGTGTGTACACAGGTTTGGGTGAATATCAGAGGGAGTCAACTGGTCAGTAGCATGCTCGCTCGGGAAATTGTAGTAGCAGGAAATAACTTTGGGATGAGCAGCTCGGGATACCACATCCCTTTGCCTTACCACATCTTTAATCACATCATATTTCATCTGAATTGAATCCCCATGGAAATTGGGCCATATGTGGTACAGTGAAGCACAAGCAGCCGTTGTAATTAATACAACCAGCAAACAGCTTGTGACTCTCAACGCTGTCGCACAAAACTTTGAAGTGGCTCTTGTTACTTCACTTTTAAGATGGTCGTATTCATCTTCTTTTAATTGGTAATATTTATTATTACTCTCCTCTCTAATGGTATTATTTGGCATGGTATCGTTTTCTGAAAATTTATAAAAACAATACATGTTGTAGCTGTATGAATTGGCATTTTTTAAGTTTAGTCAATCGCACGTCCATGGAAACAGTTGAACAGTTCCGTTATCGTTATTTCGTATCAGTACGTAGGTATGGGTAGTTTTAGTAACACCAGTGTTTCTTCTGTACCCACTGACGTGTGGTTGACCTACTGCTATACTGTACTGTAACAACATAAACCTTTAACAGAATCAACATCGTTTCTAAAAACCAATAACGAATAGACTTTAAGTTTACCTTAGTAGTACCTAGTGGAAGTAGTATTTGCAATAGTAGGTGGTAGATGCAGGTTACAGACAAAAACAATATCAATCACATCAAGGTGAATGAATGAATGCACTCAAACAATGCAGTCAACTCCATACAGTCAGATAAAATCAGAATCGAATCCGTTTCAATCTTTCAATTATTGTTCGTACAGTGCCTGAAGAAAAGTGAAAAACATAAACAATCAACAAAAATAAAGACTAATCCATTGACTTATGTGGACTTAGGTACCTATGTTTTTCCTTCAATGCTCTAATCAAACTCTGACTGAACCTGTCAACGAATGATGTCAACGTTGTCCTCTTATGTGCTGTCAACCTGACACACCGTAGACAGAGAACTAAATGTTTATATATCACAAACAAGAGACTGATACTATCTGTAGCGGAAGTGCCGAATTGTAACTAAAACGGTTTCAGGGTATCATTGACTAATATTTTTCCTAGCTCGATGATTACTACAACAACGGCAATCTGGAATTTATCATTTAAAAAAAATATAAAAACTGGAAATTGCGTCTGAAAAAAAACCAAAGCCAAGTTTATTCACCAGACCTTTACGCTACGGACGTCGTGCATCTCATTCACTCAGTAAAATATTACAAGACTGTTGGAAATGAATCAAGAACTGATAGACAGTGAGACTATACACAAGGCAATTTTTCGGTATCGTCGCTTGGTTGGCCAACAAAACAAATTGTAACGTCTATTTTATGGCACCTTACAACAAACTACCTATCTTGCACCTCCTGAGCGAGATGGCGTCCAGCAAGTGAGACCTGCTGCGAGAACATCGAGCTGTGGCAAATCCAGCCCCAGTCGGTTCGTTCCGCCCGTTTTTGCCATGCAGGGCTCATAGACTACTATTATAATACTAAAGATAGACTGCATTCCTTAGGCAGCGCCATCTAGTTACCAGGACATACACTATTCTTCCGTCAATATACCTACGTAGTACGATATAGCTATTTTGTACAAAGTAGAATAATGTGGAATGGTTGAAAATTCTGTTGTAGTAAAACTAAACCTAAAAAAATATATCAAAACTAGACTATAATATAATCTAGATTAACATTTTTTAGGTTTAGTTTTATTACAACAGAATTTTCAACCATTCTACATTATTCTTCTCGATAAAATCTAATTCGATGTTACCATAAACTTGTGGTTTCGATGCTAGTAAGACAAATTCCAATTTTGGATGTTCATAACAAAACATTTTTGTTACACAAACATTTAAATAATATGGTCCAAACTGCAATTATGTTCGATTACATCTCAAAGGAGCACAGGGCGCTCAACTTGACGAGAATTACACTCAAAACCGGGAAGCAAACGAAATAATTACAAAAATATGCGCAAACACAGACATTTTTGCAATGAAATATCACCCTGTGGCCTGTAAAGTCATTTCATATTTGTAAATTCTACTATACTACACTACATTTATACTATACTATAGTTTCTTTTTTTAACAATTTAGACAAAATATTAAAACCTAATACTTTTTTTTATTTGGGTTCATTTATAATCGCAATGCGTACGTCAGTCCCATTGTACCCTAAATAAACCTAATACTATTATTGGAGAACTTTAAAAAATGCAAAATAAATACGAAAAATAATACCTAGCTCAGAATAGATCATCAAAATCAAAGATTATACGCTTACACTTCTACTAAAATATACGACCAATTGCTTCATGGATATACGCTGGCAGCACTGTTAATTTTTAGTTTATGTTCTGGTATATAGATGGCGCCGAATAGCAAGAAATTAAAATGTATGCCAGTTGCCACCCTGTGGCAGGGCTATTTCCGCACAGCATTTCCGAGACAGGACTCATTTCAAGTTTATGATACTTATCAGGTGCTTCCAAGGACGTGCCTTTATGTAAAGTACTAATATGAACTGGCGCTTAAATGACGTTGACAGTTGTAGATAAACATTTGAGAAATAATTATATTGAAAAAAAACTAGATGATGGCGTTAGTTCCGATATTGGCCATTCGACAAAAAAATCTCGATAAATAAATACGCCAATTCACATACGGTCAAGTTTACCGATTGAATTAGTACTTATGTACTCTATACTTGAGTTCACCTGATCAACCCCTGGTTGAAAATATCCAATGACTAAAGAATAAGAGAAAATATCACACCAAACATCAAATCTCACGAAAATTAGACGATGAACTTGATCGTTGTATGACAACCATAAAAGGTAATGTAATCGGCTTTTATGGCTTGTCGTAACCACATTTAGTATGTGTTTTTGCATGTAAATGAATTCCTAAACGAACAATTTTGTTTGTGATTTTGGACTTTTGAAAAATGACAGCTTTGATTTGACACTGACACATTGACAGTGACAACTGTGACAAGTCACGATGCACTAGAAATGATACTGTTGATACAGCCTTCTTTTCAATATAAATTACATTAGTTATATTAATTTGATGTAGGCGTGTGGGTTTTATCATAACAGAGGTTGCTCAGGCCTCAAACCTTGCATCTAGATATGGACGACGCGTCCATGAACCGCTACGAAAAACAGCTGTATAGTGTGTTCAAAACGTTCGACGTAGATAACGAGGAAGCCTTAGACAAATCAGCAGTTCATAAACTTTGTGACGCATTGCAGCTTGAGGATCGCGGAGCCGCCCTCGTGAACACGCTGTTTGAGCGACGTTCTGACCGCGTCACCTTCGCCCAGTTCCGGAACGGGCTGCTAGCTGTGCTGGGGGGCGCTGGCGGCGAACCCGCGCGTTCGGTGGCCGTTCCGCTGGAGCCCCTGCCGCAGCCCGACTCGCTCCCGCATCACAGTGACGACGACTCTTCTGGTCGCGAAGTGGCTCCAAAATTTGTTTTCGGCTCCAAAAAATATGGTCGTCGTTCAAGGCCCACTCGTTCCGGAGCTGCGGCGGACGAGCCCCCGAGTCCGCGCTCCTCTTCAGCCTCCCGCCTCGACACCGACGATAAGAGAGCGAGACAGCGAATGAGGTGCAGACGTAGCGCCTCTGCAATGGAGAGCCGCGACGACAACGTCATTCTTGACGGTGGCCAGGAAGACTCCTCCGCCACGGGGACGTTCGAACACGACCGCCGCATCGACAGGGACGAGGCGCTTGCCCTGTGCCGTGGCCTGAACATGGAGGGCATCGACCGGCGACTCATAGAGCGAATATTCGATGACACTGGAACCACAGATACGACGGTCGGGGAGTTCTTCGATCGCTTAAATTCATCTCTCACTACTACTATGGAAGAGGCATCGCGCGAAGTGCGGGCGACCGCGACGATCGGCGACGCCTCATCAGACGCCGCGGACGACGAGGCGGCGGCCGGCCTGCCCAGCGAGCTGGTGCTGGAGGCGTGGGAGCGCGCCGGCGTGCAGCAGCCGCGCCGCCTGCTGGCCGAGCTCGGCTTCGGCGCCATCGCGCTGCGACCACCTGAGCTCGAGCGCGCTCTCGACGAAGAGATGCGCGCGCTTGCCGAACCGGCGGGCGAGCCGCGGGACGCGCGCGCTCTGCTGCTGCTGGCCGCGCTCGCGCTCACCCGACTACGACTGGAACTGGCACGGCGTCGCGCAGACCTGGCTGCTGCCGAGCGAGACAAGCTCCGCGGTGACGTCGCCGAAGCCAACAGACACGCTAGGCTTATGGCACAAGAAGTAGACGAGAGCCACGCTCGCATCGAGGCCGAGTTGAAAGCGAGCCTTAGGCGAGCCGAGGCGCGTCATGCTGAAACAACGCGCCAGACGGCCACGGAGACTGCGGCTGAACGCGAGCGGGCGGCTGCGGTGCAGTCGCGCTTGGAGGCCGATATCGCGCGGCGCGCTGACGTAGAGGCGCGCTTGCGGTGTGAAATAAGTAGTCTTCGTGCACGCGCCGAGGAGCTGGAGGCGCGCGCGGCGGGCGCGGAGGAGCGCTGCGACGAGGCGGAGCGCGAGCGCGCGCGCCTGGCGGGCGAGCTGCGCGCGGTGCAGGCGGCGGGCGCGCGGGCGCGGGAGAGCGCGGTGCCGGGCCAGCTGGCGGCGCGCATGCGCGAGCTGTGCCGCGACAACCAGCTGCTGCGCGACCGCAACGACGAGCTGTGCGCCGCGCTCGAGACGCACGCGCGGAGCTCGGCGGGGGGGCGGCCCGAGGTGCGCGGGGGGGACCTGTCCGCCGAGCTCGACTCGCTGTTGACTCATGAACAGTTCGAGGTGAGTCTCATTAGGGTTTGTCGTTATTAAAGCAGTTTGTTGCCTTTTCTAGTAAGACGGTATGGTGGTGGTAAATGGAACATTCATTCAGTACCTAAATAGTAATTTTTGTGATCTGAATTATATTTACCCTTGCAGGAATGTGATTCGTCCCCAGTGAGTACAGACCAAAAGACTCTGGGTGACGTGGAAGTGGATGCTGTAACAAAGCTCAAAGAGATCTTTGATAGCGTATACGCGATCCCAAATATCAGCGAGAGGGATGGTCAGTCGTGCGCGTCGTGCGCCTGTGTAGGCGATGCCGCGCGCCGCATACAGGAGCGCGTGCGCGCGCTCAGCGACGCGCTCGCCTGCGCCGAGCTCGGCCCGCACGCCGCGCGGGCCGACGCGCTCGCCTGCGCCGAGCTCGGCCCGCACGCCGCGCGGGCCGACGCGCTCGCCTGCGCCGAGCTCGGCCCGCACGCCGCGCGGGCCGACGCGCTCGCCTGCGCCGAGCTCGGCCCGCACGCCGCGCGGGCCGACGCGCTCGCCTGCGCCGAGCTCGGCCCGCACGCCGCGCGGGCCGACGCGCTCGCCTGCGCCGAGCTCGGCCCGCACGCCGCGCAGACCGACGCTCCGTCCGGCGGCGACGCACTGCACCGGGACGTGCTCGACGCCGAGCGGCGGCACGAAGAAGAGAAACGGAAAATGGCCGGCCTCATCAAGTGAGTATGCGTTTCACAGTGGAGAGTGGCCTGGCTATGGTGCCATGTTGAACACGACGGACTAAATTTTCAGGGATCTCGAGAGCAGCCTCGAGCAGATGAAGGCGGAGTACGACAAGTGCGAGGAGTACTGGAGCGGCAAGCTGGAGGAGGAACGCGAGATGTACAGCGAGGAGCAGCGGCTCGGCGACGAGCGGCTGGCCGAGCTGGTAGCCAAGATCGGCGAGTACGAGAGGCTGTTCGCGCCCGCGCCTGCGCTGCCCACCATCGACGAGCGCCACAGCCTCGAGGCACAGTTCACCGACCTGGACGACGAGTTCCAGCGCTACCGTCGCGACAAGGAGGCGGAGCTGAGCGCGCGAGGTGCCGAGCTGGCGCGCATGGCCGAGCGCGTGGCGGCCCTGGAGACGCGCCTGCAGGCCGCGCCCGCGCCCGGCCCCGCCCCCGCCCCCGCGCCCGCGCCCGCGCCCGCCCCCGCCCCCGCGCCCGCCCCCGCCCCCGCACCGCGCCTGGCGGGCGAGGTGCGCGAGCTGCGCGCGCGCACGGCTCGCGCGGAGGCTGCGGCGCGACGCCTGCTCGCGCGGCTGGCGGCCGCCGACCTGCTGGTGAAGGACCTGTACGTGGAGAACTGTCAGCTGGCGCACCGCCGCCCGCTGTGACGCGCGTGTGACGCGGGTGTGGGCTCACATGTCGTCCCCACTTGCTGAGCGTTCGATACCCGTGAATGACTCGGTTCGAGTGCCTTTACATGCTATTGAGTGTAGTACCTCATACAACACACATGCGCATATAATCATTAAGGCTGAAATTGGTAAACGTTACTTAGCCCGTGCTATGGCTTAGATAATGTTCCGTCTCGGCCGTCTCTATCTTAGATATGTTCCGTCTCGGCCGTCTCTATCTTAGATAATGTTCCGTCTCGGCCGTCTCTATCTTAGATATGTTCCGTCTCGGCCGTCTCTATCTTAGATATATTCCGTCTCGGCCGCCGGCCTTCTCTATCTTACATTGAGGGAGAAGCTCCAGGGCGTCCGCGAAATTAAAATTTTCTTAAGTTTTTTGCAATTCAATGACAGGTTGTATGTTGAACAAAATATGATTCGCGAAGGTAATAAGTATACATTTACAGAATTAATTCTAATAAAATAGTTCATATAATCCTATGATTGGAATTGAAAGAAAAAAAAATATATAAGTATATTACCTCCTATGTCATGATTTCCCAAAATTTACATTATATAGGGTAATTTGAATTTAGAGGGTTGTATTGATGATTTTAATGACTATGATTCAGCAAATACATGTTAATTGTCGTCGCTAATCATATTTTGATCAACATACAACGTTTCGCTAACCTGCAAATTGCAAAAAACTTAAGAAAATTTGAATTTAGCGCTTCCCACTTAGGTAATGAGTAGTAGACGGTAAAGTTCAATAATGTGCGTGGCAACTGGCAAGTAACGTTGAGTCTTGGCCTCCGTGGTCCTGGTACATGTTCCTTTACGTAATACGATACAGTTTACGCGTTCATCTTAATCATATTATGTTATTATAATGTTATCAGATGAATTGTACTGAAATGATAGATCCGCGAGTCGCTAGCAATCTCAAACTAGTGATATCTGTAGAACCAGATGCTTTCAATATTTCGACCGTAGCAATTAACATAGTCGTATGTGAAAAATCGCTACTTTAGGGTACGGCCGTTCAAAGTTTTAAACATGTATAAAGTGAACAATAGTCAATGTACCTCAACCAATTTTGGTATGACGTATAAATATTAATTACCTGACGTAGTAGTATATGCAAGTTTATCAAAAGTGTATCGGAAATATGAGAAACTGCACAAGCAACATTGTTAACCGCTAAATAATACAACATTTTGTCGGAAATGGCAGATCTGACATTATTAACTGAACTACAATTTCTGAATTTGGTCGGATGTGGCACAACCCACGGTATTCGCTGGACTTTGAAATCTCATTTATGTTGGATGTGCCACTTAATACGTTTTTGCCTGTAAGATATAAATATTTTATGATATAGATACCACTTATTTAATTACATTGGCCGAAGTGGCAGATCCGCGCCGTGCGCTCGCGTCTGTTCCCCTCCCGCGCCCCGCCGCTAATGTCTCAATGTACTATGCGACAATATTAATCGTGCGCACTGAACACTTACTACTTTTTCCACTTGGAAAAACAAAGATGGTTGATTTTAAGAATTTATTAATTTTGCGGGGCATTTTATAAACTTATTCTAAGACCTTTAATGCAATAAAATGAAAATCGCAAAAATGTAGATCCGACAATGTTAATTGCTACGGTCGATTTATATTGGTTTACATTTTAAATGTACCTACAAAGGTTTTTGGTCTCAAAGTCAAATTAAATCAAGAATAATGTATTTCAAGTTGCTACAAAATTTCGGGGTAAGCGATCATTAAGTGTGATTAGGTGATGTTTGTTTTTAAAACCACTAAGTCATCAGTCCTGTACCTGGCTGGACAAGGGACAGTGGTCACTGACAACTGTTTGGCCATAATATAACTTCTGCTTAACAGATTGTCCAGCTTTTTCTGTAACAATAATGTAACGAAATACGGCCTGCTGTCGTCCTATGGTCGTGGTAAGCACGCTGTTCTAACCGAGCAGTAAGCTTGTGTGCTGAACTGCTATTGTTACATGTCGGTGTCCATCCCCAGTGTCAACAGTGTGTCGCCGCTCACGCACGCTATAGTAGCGACTGTACTTACTACATTATCATTTAATTTATCTTCCTTACTTCGTGTGTTGTATTTCTCTAAGCAACTCCAGTAATTATTATGACTTAACACATACTTACAACTTTGAAGTTCTCCAGTATAAATTTTTCTATTCGTTTTTTCGTGTTGGATTTTTTGTATATGATTGAAGTCGTTCAGTTGTAGGGGTAATATTACTGAACCGACTCCTCGCAGCTTCCGAGGCAGTAACAACGCCACACATTACCATATCCAAGAACCTAGGTATAACAACGCTCTGCGCAGTGCTTGTTGCGCTCTTCGGCACGAACATGGCACTGTGGCACTGAGGAATTGTGGCACTGTGGCACACGCTCTCTGATTCACTTGCGGTTACACATATTTTATCTGAGCGTTTATTATGATGGGAATATAACCACCTCACTTGAAGGTCCAATTGATTCCAGCGGGGCGTTACAATGATATTTTATATTCTGTTTATTATGTGTGTTGTCACTACATTATTCTTCTCAGTGTTATACAAATTTTATTACAATGAATGTAAAAGTATAATGATGTTATCAGGAAAACTAAAATGACGGTTTTAGTACCAGTTAGGGTTCGAGTAGAGTGCAGCGACCTTGTCCAGTCGTATTCATTAGGCGGATGTCTCATAGGTAGTCTGTTGTGTGCGGCGCGCTGGCTACTTCTGTTCCGGTGAAGTGTTGTCTGTATTATTGAGTGTATTGTCGGAACGCAGCACTAGCGTGCCCGCAGCTTACCCCCGGGAGGCACATGACAGCTACGCGTGCTCCCGGGAGGCACATGACAGCTACGCGTGCTCCCGGGAGGCACATGACAGCTACGCGTGCTCCCGGGAGGCACATGACAGCTACGCGTGCTCCCGGGAGGCACATGACAGCTACGCGTGCTCCCGGGAGGCACATGACAGCTTCGCGTGCTCCCGGGAGGCACATGACAGCTACGCGTGCTCCCGGGAGGCACATGACAGCTACGCGTGCTCCCGGGAGGCACATGACAGCTACGCGTGCTCCCGGGAGGCACATGACAGCTACGCGTGCTCCCGGGAGGCACATGACAGCTACGCGTGCTCCCGGGAGGCACATGACAGCTTCGCGTGCTCCCGGGAGGCACATGACAGCTACGCGTGCTCCCGGGAGGCACATGATAGCTACGCGTGCTCCCGGGAGGCACATGACAGCTACGCGTGCTCCCGGGAGGCACATGACAGCTACGCGTGCTCCCGGGAGGCACATGATAGCTACGCGTGCTCCCGGGAGACACATGACAGCTAACATGAACCGCGAACATGGCGCACAGCGCCGCCGCCGCCGTCGCGGTCGTCGAGAACTGCTTGTGGTGTCCTGTCTGTGTAGTATGTGCTATATGTTTAAATAAGCTAGGTTGTGTTGTATTCCATTCCATAGGGTATATATACTTTACATATCCTTGCTGATATATTGTTTGTTACATAAAATATATTAATTCGCTGAAACAGTGCCTAAGCTATAATATGTGATCACAATCAATGCGTTAAAGTTAACTAATTAGGTAATTTTAAGTAAATAATGGTACCGATTCTGTTGTACACCGAACTAAACTAACTAAACTATCACTAAAATTCCTTACTTTTGGCTATGAGAATTTAAAGCTACCTATTCTGCAAAATAAAATCTCTAAATTTAAAAATAATTTTGACACATCTGATATCAAAGGACAATGCCCATTAAAGTATGGAATCTGGTACAACCCCCCAATAGCGATAAATTATGTATTTTTGTAAAGATGGCGATAAATTATGTACTTTTACTATGGTGAGTTTTTCCATTCATTTTAGGTTCGGAGTTAAAGATCGTTCATTCTGTCGTTTTTAGACGATTTATTATTTCTTTTAATAATTAAAAAACGACGATACAAAAAATACACAGTTCTTTTATGCCAAGCCATATATCGAAAATAAAAACAATAGTTATCTATTACTATTCACATAAGTATAGTAAGTACTCAAATGCTATACTTTAATGTCATTAATAATTAAATGTTTTAAGGCTCATCTATAATTACATCATTAAAAATGAAGCTGGAGCAGTAAATCCTACATGTCTTGCATACCCTAGATACCAAATAATTGACAATAGAAACGCGCAAGTGCCCATAGTACGTCGACCTGTCAAGCATATACACCAATGATGTATTATATTGTTTTCAATATTATTATTTAATAAAACATAATAATATGTCCTGGCTCGCACGTGCTGAGATTGGGTACAGCCACGTAAAAGCCAGATATCTTCACCGTTTCCATCAATAGGTAAGTCGTGGCTTTCTCTATAATCTTCTATTAAAAATAAACCGTTTTGCATATTATGTTCAGCGCAATAAGACCTGGCCAGTTTTAACTGGTATGTACCCAACGCAAGGATAATTATTTTAGCTTTTCGTTTTCTAGCTCATTAGCTTCCAAAAGTTGAAAAGGAGCCCTTCGTCTTCGAGTATTTAATCGCATCCTTTCCACATAATGGTTTATGATACCCGGCGAGTCTCTTTTTGCTCTTATTTGAGTCAAAAAAAATTCTGCAAGTGCATTATCTTCGATAGGTACGTGGAAGTGGTTTGAAATGGCTGCAGCGATTTTTAAATCCTTAAACGTGTTTGGCAGCGATTTGTTGAAGTATTTTTGGCGTAAAAGTTTAAAGTGTAAATGGCGCGCATAAATCTGCCATTCGCTACTTCCACTACTCCGGCATATCGTCACTACTCGTGCTTCATTGGCTTGCTCGGTTGTAAGTTGTGTCTCCCCACAGACTTGGGTTGGTGGTA
This sequence comes from Brachylomia viminalis, assembly GCA_937001585.2. NCBI lineage: Eukaryota > Metazoa > Arthropoda > Insecta > Lepidoptera > Noctuidae > Brachylomia > Brachylomia viminalis. The sequence goes on along the minus strand of OW443302.2, from coordinate 407,886 downwards.
CATAATACTCATAGCCAGCGGCTTATATGTCTTCTAAATTGTCCCTGAACCCACGATCCCGAATAAATGCATCGTTTGATTCCAAAAACCAATGAATTGGGTTTGTTTCATCCCTCATTATATCTCGCATTATGTTTGCGTCAGTTTTTGTGGCTCCATTTACATATATTATACATATAGCCATCAGTGCTTACCAATATAAATAGTTTTAAAATGTTTTGGTATTTGTGTAGGCTATAAGATAGCCGCTGAAATAAAAAGTTTGAACTTTTAAGGGTATAAATATAAGTACCATCACATAATAATTATACTCGTATTTGGGTGTTTTCTTCGTTTCCAAAAAGATGTCTCGGGATTGTTAATCTTTGTAATATATTGCTTCGGTCGATGTGATCGAGTTCTACATGGAGACTATTCGTTCGCAAGGCGCCTGCGTGCTTTAGATAAATGCCGCTCAAGGTGTGCTCACACGCGCACACTACACTGCACGTTTGCACTCTGGTCGCGCTCTTGGAAGTTTCTCAGTTAAAATGTGTTCTTGGTATCTACCGCGGTAAAGCCCATATCGACACATCACAAAATTGCGCGGCCGTTCCATTTTCAACAAAAGTTATTACCTACATGTTGAGTGTTAGCGGTTTAAGGGTCTTGTTTGGTGGTCGAATTTTTTATTATTTTTGCGATAGGACACCGTTATCGAGATATAAGCAAAAGAAAAAAAGATAACAGTACTTACTGTTTTTGCATCTGAAGTGGTGTTGGTGTGAATTTAAGTGCATAACTTACTAATTTTATTCCACACCTTTTTAATCGCGATTGAAACTAGTCAGATTTAGTTAGACAATCATATTTTTTAGGTAAAAAACGTCAAATTCAGAATAGCAAAATGGCCATTTTCACTAAACTATTATCTCAGTGCCATCTTAGTGCTGTCAAACTAAAATATAGTTAAGTTGTGTCACTTTAGTCAATTTCAGAATGGGAAATGATCGTTTGACAGGAATAAACTAAATTTGGTGATTTTTAGTCTAGTTTAGAGAATTTTGTGACAAGAGAATCGGCACCAATAATAGAGAGATAATTGTGACATTGATTGCAGCGTAACCCCGTACCTACTAGGAAGCGATCGTAGCGATCATTTATCGCTAATTTGTTCGGAAAACCAGAAGAAGGGCCTTGTCGGCGTGTCGACGCGTTCTGGTTCGCCTTAAAAAGAAAACGCGACGATCGCTTCTGTCAGGACAAGGTCTAGTAATTATTGTACACACCTACACACGACGCGGTCACTGCGAAGAATTGACCTTAACCATAGTGTACGGGAGCTGGGAATCTGGTCTGGGACTCTGGGAGCAGTGGCAGCGGGGATACACGCCCGTAGTCCCGGCGACATTGATCTGTTCCTGTTTGTGTGGAGTGCCGTCCGTTTGGTTGAGCATTGATTATTATACAGTACGCGGCCAGGCTGGCGTACTTCGTTTAAATATTATTGTGATTATTAAAGTGTTGATCAAATCTGCGTTTTATTAATAAACCAACCAATAGATAGGTTATGAACAGAAACAACAACAACAGTACAACGTTTATTGAGACACTGTGGGTCAGTTGAACGTGGCTTAGTTAACTGAAAGTTAAAGTTACCTGTTAACTAAACACTTGCTAGGTATACGAATGGACATAATTTTAATCTAACCAAAAATCGAACTTAACCTAATCAATATTTTAAGATCTATTGAAATGATAATTATATTATTATCAATTTAGTGCGACTGTCACACAGCAAAATCTAACATAAACGGGCTTTAATACGATTTAACCTTCCTATACTCGCGCGTTGGTCTGTGAGACCGACGAAACCTATTTTCGTAATTATTTTTAAGCACGAAAATCCTAAGAAGTCGAGTTCCTTGCTAGCTGCCGGATTTGTTGCTAACTTCATTTTAGGGCTCGCCGCATGTTCGTGCGAAGCGCACTAGTTGTAGCATTTGGCGCCAATTGGTCCTTGAGACCGACGCGAGTATAGGTGCAACTTTTTGTGTAAGTAATAATGTAATATATTTAGTGCATTTATATATTTCTTACAAACTTTGAATACTTTATAACGTATGTATAGTAAAATGTATGTATGTTTGTTGCTCTATATTATATTTTGACTAATTTTATTATTCTTTTTAGATTATACTTCATATCAAAATGGACGATGATCGCATCAGATTGTTGCTGGATGAATTAAGTTCTGGTTGTAGCTATGAAGACGAAAATAACAGTGAGGTGGAAGATTATGTGGAGGTACAAGAAGAGACATACGACACTGAGCAAGAAGACGAAAATGATGAGATATATGAGGTTACAACTGCGCCACATGCAAAAAATACTTTTGTTTGAAACATGCTGTAACCGTATGCCCTGATTGTTATGGTGAGGGTCAAAACTAAGCCAATCATAGATAAATATGTTCTTTGATATGTTGTTTATTACTATTTAGAAGTTTATTTTGTTTTTAAAAAGAAGTACAGATTTTATTTTTGTTTTCGTAGTACTTAGAAATAAATCTCAAATTTGAAGACTGGTTTGTGATAGACTGAAAGTCAGTAAATAATTAATAAATTAAGTATTATTCATACTATTTTGTTTCATAATATCCTAAACTTTCAAATATTAATATTTTTTTTTTGGGCTTCATAGTAAAAAAATATGTTGTAAGGGTGCGAACTATCGGTCGGTGAGACCGTGCGCGAGTATATGTGTTACAAAAATTGGCGCGAGTATAGGAAGGTTAATAATAAAAATAATATATTTATTTTGTTTGGAAAATATGTCGTCAGTCACAGAACGATATTATTGACGACTAGAGTACTAGACTAGTGATAATGTTGTTGGAGCAGTGCGCTGGACGGCTGCCTGGCGGCTCTTCTGTGTCTCCCGACTCCTGGCGCTACAAGTACATGCCGTTGACGAGGTAGTCGGCGTCGTGCGCGAAGGGCGACTTGCCGCGCCCGCGCCGCCGCCGCATGGCCGCGCGCGCCCGGCACGTCAGCATGCCCATGATGGCCGTCATCATGAACAGACCTGCGCCACAAATGTATCAGACACTTCATACGGAGGCACTGTTGCGTAGAATGGAGAGGTTACTGACGATAGCTGCGCGGGTTCATTAACTTGCCAGCCACACTCCATAGGTACCTACCTACGGATAGAGCGGCCGAGGGTCGCAGTGGATGCTCCTGCGCGCCTGACATTTACGTGCAAAGTGAAGCTAAGTAGGTAAACATGCGTAGCTTAGCCGTCATCGTGAGTAGCAATGAAACTGCGCCATTACGACCACAAAGCAATGGAAGCTCCCTCATTGGCATTGGAAAAAAGCTGAGTACCTACCTAGCACGAGTAGCATCATGGCGGCGGGCGGATGCTCGCTGAGCCCGTCGTGCTCGTCGTGCTCGCTGGCGGGGTAGTGCGCGTGCGCCGCCGCAGACACGGCCTTTTTGTCCGCGCTCTCCGCAGACTTGCTCGTCTGAACAGTCTGCACACAACAGAATGAAGAACATAATTATAATATCGAGAAGTACCTACCTACCTAGATATAACGAATGCCACTTGTAACTAATAGTAAAATATTATAATAATATTTGTTCGGTTTATGCAACCGAACACTTCTAACGCAGCAGTTTACCACAATTGTCCTGGTATGACAATTTTATGTATAATTTAACGTGAGTGCATTTCCATACGTCAAACGGACCGGGTGCATTCCAATGACTAAAGTAGTCTTTAGTCATTGGTGCATTCATAACATTTAACATTAACATTTCCATACGTCAAACGGACCGGGTGCATTCATAACATTTAACATTAACATTTTACTTTAACACATTTTACATTAGCCTTGAAGAACTTTTAATAAACATTTTAAATCCAAATACAAACAGTGCTTTAATATTAGGGACTGTAGCGGACGGCAGGGGCACGTCCAGTACCCGCAGTCGTCCTGGGACAATCTCCCAACGTTTTTGACGTAAGTATGTTCCCTGAGTCGAGTGACTCCGCTGGTGGCACACGTCCTTTACTTCCTCCCGCGTTCCTGAATGCGTACCTTACATGAAACCCCAAGGACCTCGGGGAGTGACTATAGCGAAGAGGCGAATAAAACACACTGGCTTGATTTCTTGTCCGCATATTTCGGCTTGTGTTCTTCCTTGTGGTTGTTGCCTCTTCAATGGCTGTGGTCGGACTGACGATTTGCCGTTTTCTTTTTTTTTTTTTTTTGTATGGCATCGCGCAGTTGGCCTTGCGAGGCCGTGACTGCTTAACCGGTCAATCCTGTGGTGCCTTCGAGCTAACTCAAAGCCTCCAGCCAGGGGACGATTTGCCGGCGGACGGCACCTTATTTATATTGCCCGGCCTCATAGAGTTTCATTTACTTGTTAAACTCAAACTAAAGCATTTATTTCAATTAAACCATTTACAGGCACTTTTGAATTGTCAAGTGGTCGGTCAGTCAGAAATATGAAGCTAGTTGCCCATTCCAAAGCGTAGTAGGTACCTATGGAGAAGAACGGGCAAGAAACTCCATGGACACTCTTTTAAATTATATTGTTACATAAATATTAGTTACATCAATAATCTTGTATATAGGTATAATTATATGTGAGAACGATGTAAATAAGACGTACACATTGAGTGTCCAGTGTACAGCTAATATAAATTCAAACAAAACAATCCATAATAAAATAATTAAAATAAGCCGTGGTGGCTAAGAGATGACCAGTCCCAACTGACAGCGCCCGTTCACGAACATGACGCATGGATCAGCACCATTCAGCTCAACCATTTTGAAGGGAGCTAAATGATCCAACATTCTTTAGTCATTGGATCCAACACACGCGCCACCGTCAGCGAGACATTTGAGTGAGCATGACATCTATCAGTCGCTAGGGCACATTCAAGTCAATGAAAGACATTACCCGGTAAATGGTAGCTCGATAGTACATAGTACTCACACTTGTCCTATGCAATTATATAATACAAAGGAGATTGAGTTTATACAAAGCAAAGGTAGTCTTACAATCTTCAGCAGCTCCAACAGTATTTTCAAATGTTAATCAATTAGGTAGTTGAGGTTGTGGAGCAGGACCAGCATTGAGCCAGGCATTTTTATCAGCGATATAATCCCCCAACTTATAATATGCCTGGCTGCATAGTGTGCGTTTTATACAAACTTTGAATTTCGTCTCATTCAGTTGAAGTATGTGGGGAGGTATTTTATTGTAACATTTTAAACAGTAAACTAATAGGTCCCTATTTCTGGTACTATAATTATGTCTATCACCTCTTTTAGTAAAAAGATGTACATTTTTAGAAGATTATTATATTATTACATGTAGATTTGAAGATGTTAATTTTCCTTAAGCCAAACGAAATCTTTGGAGCCTTGATTTTTATATAAGTATTTCTACCTTTTATCATTACAATTTTATTTTTATATATAATATGTGTTATATATTCCTTATTATTATAAAATAATAATATTTAGCTTAACTACAAACAATAAAAATTTCGTAGAACAAAAACCTTTCAAATGTGGGTAAGTACATTTTCACTTCACAAAATCCTTTATAATTTCCAAACCATTCATCCGGTTTACATAAAACAAACAGTAATATCATTTTTATAGCTATCCATATCCTTTAAAACTAAATTTATTAAAATATGTATATAAACAATAAAGTATGTTTTCATGTTACGTAAATTAGAGTCTAATCTTTACTCGTTTAAAAATTACCTTACAGAATTACTTTAAACAGTCTTATTAGATCAAAACACGATAACTATTATCAAAGTACCTAATACTCGTATAAACTAATTAAAGGATATTTAAAACAACAAAAACATAATCCCTTACAAAATTCTGGTTATAAATAATTCTTAACTTACAATCATCTTAGAGGGCTTTCACACTACTTGCGCCCCTGTGCACAGATATGGTCTCGTCGCCGACATTCTCCCCCTCGTGCGTTGCTCCATCCTCCAGACTCGGCGATACTCCCGGCACCAACAGCACCACTCTCGAACTAGGTCTTCGTAGCACTCCTCCTCGCGTCTCGATGTCAACGATTCTGGTTCGCCCGTGCGCTCCCGGATACAGCCGCGTGGCCAGATGCATCTTGGTAGGCTGTGATCGATTATCAGCATGTCTCCAACTTGCAGGTCGGAGTTGCCCTTTCCCGTCATTTTCCTTGGTAGTAGAGTGGGCAGGTATTCTCGCAGCCAACGTTGCCAGAAGTAGTCGGCAAGTCGCTGCGTGGCCTTCCAGGTGTGTCTGCCCACGAGCTCGTTGTCTTCGAAGCTGCCAATTCTTGCTGCGCCGCACGGCCGCCCGATGAGGAAGTGATTTGGTGTGAGTGCTTCCTCCCCGAGGTTCCCGGAGAGGTGGGTGAGAGGCCGAGAGTTGACTATATGCTCGGCCTCTAGGAGGGGGGTGTGGAGTACCTCCTCTCGTGGATGCTTCTCGTTGAGTGTGGCGTCAAGTGCGGTTTTAATTGATCGCACCAGACGCTCCCATGCGTCGCCCATGTTTGGCGCACCAGGAGGGATGGATTTCCACTGCACGCCGATCTTCTCTGCTTCTGAGGTGAGGTCTTCTTGCTTCATTGTGTCTAGCGCTTGTTTTAGTTCTTTGTTGGCGCCGACGAAGTTTGTCCCGTTGTCAGTGTAGATTGTCTTCGGCATTCCTCTTCTTGCGGCAAATCGTCGCAGTGCCATGATCATGCTGTCGGTGGAGAGTGAAGGGGTGAGCTCAATGTGCACAGCTCTTGTGGTTAAGCATGTGAATAAAGCTCCCCATCTCTTTTCCTGACGTCTTGCTACGGTGATTGTTAACGGGCCGAAGTAATCTATGCCGGTGCACGTAAAGGGAGGGTTACTGTGCATTAGCCTCTCAACAGGTAAGTTGCCGGCGGAAGTTCTTGTGGTCTCGCCTTCTTAGTTTTGCACCACTGACATTGATGCTGAACCGCCTTGATTGCTGACTTCAGGCCCAGTACCCAGAAGCATGTTACGTAAATTATAGTCTAATCTTTACTCGTTTAAAAATTACCTTACAGAATTGCTTTAAACAGTATTATTAGATCAAAACACGAAAACTAATAACAAACTAAGTAATATAAACTAATTAAAAGATATTAAAAACAACAAAAACATAATTCGTTAACGATATTCTAGTTAGAAATATTTCTTAACTTACAATCATCTTAGAGGGCTTCACACTACTTGCGCCCCTGTGCACAGATATTATGGTCTCGTCGCCGACAATTACCTACGACCAGAAGAGGCGCATTCGCAAATAGTGGCAACAACTTAGATGCCCGACTATCAAGTCAAAACTTAACCGTCTCGCGGAGAAGGTGAAGGCTGAGCTCCAGACACACACCGCCGCGGACTGGGAGGATCGAATAGACGCCACGACGAATAGTTGGCCGTCTTTACACAAACTGTGCAGCCAACTGACGAATACCCCATCAGTCCCGGTGCGTCCGCTGCTCAACAGCGACGGGGCGCTAAAGTATGTAGTGGAGGACCGGGCGGACGTCTTCGCCGAACACCTGGAGCGTCAGTTCCAACCGAACCCGACCAGCGACACCGAACATGTCGCAGCAGTCGAGAAACACCTGGGTGACTACTTCGCACCGCCGATGGCTCTCGAGGAGGACCCCGATTTCTTCTCCCCTGGCGCAGTCAGACGCGCCATCTTTATGACGAGGCCCAGAAAGGCCCCCGGGGCTGACGGTATCACCAACACAGCGCTGCGCCACCTGCCGCACCGTATGGTAGCGGCGCTGCCGCGCCAGTTTATGGCGCCACTGCGCACCGGGACCTTTCCCGCCTCGTGGAAGGAAGGGCGCGTCGTCATGCTTCCCAAGGCGGGGAAAAACATACTGAAGCCAGAGAGCTATCGGACGATCACTCTGTTGCCGACAGTCTCCAAGGTGTTCGAAGCACTCCTGCTACGACACCTCCTACCGCACATAGCGCCACGACCGGAGCAATTCGAGTTTCGGTCGGAGCATAGCACGACGTTCCAGCTGTCGAGGGTGCTCCATCTTCTCGCAGCTGCGATGAATAAGATAGAGTACTCGGTGGCATTATTCCTCGACATGGAGAAGGCCTTCGACCGTGTATGGCACGAAGGCCTAATATACAAACTGTCCACGTCCGTCGCGCCCCGTCGCATTGATTTTTCTGTCCCACAGGACCTTCAGGGTGGTGGTCGACGGGGCGCTATCCGGCGTCCGACTGGTGATGGCGGGCGTGCCGCAAGGCAGCTGCGTATCACCGGCGTGTTACTCACGGTACACCGACGACATCCCCACAACCCCGGACGCGACGCTCGCGCTGTACGCTGACGACGCCGCGTACATTACCACCTCGCTTAATGCGAAGTATGCGGCCGTCAAAATGCAGCGCGCCCTGGATATTCTTCCCGAGTATTTGTCCAAATGGCGGCTGTCGGTGAACGTGGGTAAGACGTAGGCATTGGTCACTGGAGCCAAGTACCTGGGCGTGACCATCGCCCGTCGGAAATCGACGTCCGCAAGGTCGCTACGCAAGATAGAGTCGCCCGCAACCTCCTTCGACCAGTGCTCTCGACCCGCATCCAGGCGCGCGTCAAGTTGGGCATGTACAAACTGTACATTCGCCCAATCTTGACGTATGCCGCCCCGGCATGGTTCGCCTTCACGAGCGAGACGACGCGGAAGCTGCTCCGCGCGCAACAAAGTCTTGCGCTGCGGACCATACTGAACGCCCCTCGCTTCGTGAGGAACGATGTCATCCAGAGGGATCTCGGGATTGAGAGCCAGCATGAGTTTGTGCGGCGCCTCGCGAAAGGGATGTTCGCGCGTGCCGACGCATCTGCTTGGCCTCATGTCAAGCAGTTAGCGCCTTGGCATACGCGCCCCCCTGACGCGAGATCTCTACCCCGCGAATTGGTAGTGGACGACGACCCTATCGCACCGGACTGACTCCCGAGTAAGCCGCATCCAGATTACACGCTGAAACTGAAAAACAATTATTTATCATCAATGAGGAGGTCAAAACAGTTAAAGAACAAGTCAACATCGTCCAAGATTGCCCAAATATCATCGACCACTTCATAACAAAGTACAACAGTACAAAGAAAATAACACATTTAATACTTTCATGGATATATCGAGCGATAACACCTGTACGTTGCCGTAAACATTTGCCGAGCTATCTCACATTACAAGAGTTGCGCAAAGCAAAAACAATTATTATAAAACATGTGCAAAATAAAGAATTTGCTACGGAAATAGAAACAAATGCGCAAACATGGTAGCGTTGGATCAAAAAGCCAATTATTAAAATTAGCTACAATATCGGATTGTTACGTGTTGGTCGGCGATTGAAAAACGCTAACATAGGTAAGTGAGGAGATGCGGCATCCGATAATCATACCACATAAGTGCCGGTTGGCGGTGATACTCATCGACGAAGCACATCAACTAACATTTCACGGCGGACCATTAATTCCTTAATAATTAATGGATGGATGGATTAAGGAAGCTAAAGTTTATGCACTATTGCATAGGTAGTACCTATAGCTAGCTATAGCTATACATATCACAAGTTGGTGGATGGCGATAATAGATGGCGCTATTTATCCGATCAATTGACATTAGCGGTCTTCAGTAAATTCTGCAAGGGGGCTCTATAACCGATATATTACTTTCCTCTATGCGTGGGTTGTTGTTCACAGGACTGTCATGAGTGTAGTGTGGTATTTAGCTTACGTTCGACACGAAGGAACAACCCCCTTGTGGTATTTCTTGACAATGTATTGTTAACATTAGAATAAAAAGTTATAAATAAAGTAAGAATAAATAGGTATTAAGGTTTTATTTTTTACCTATTATATTTTAAATGGTTCCATAACTTTTATTCTGTTGATGACCATCTTGTGGATGGACAATGGACCATCTTGGTTGCGGATTCGAATCTCGCAAAAGGTACGTTATTACTATTATAAGTGACGTCATAGCAATTTGATGGCCTAAAATAATTCAAAATATTTTTTCTATATTTGCCGTTTTCCTAACTCAACTTAGGAACACCCTACTTTAAAAACTTACTGGACTAAAATCTTTCTATAGTTATTATAGTACAATCAGATAAAGTTCATACTTTAACTGAGTGAAATGTATGATTTATAAGGGTCTGGCCTTGAGTTACTTAAGTAGGTATGTATCAAGTATTATTTTTGGTGGTCCATTTTGAGGTTTTGTTTACTCGTAAATCAATTTAATATCCCCAAGTCATATGTATGTCTTACCATTACATAGGTATTTTGTTATACTCTATTGTAGCATTCAAATCCCTATTCATTCTATAAAACGATAAGCCTGTATGTGATACTGAAAATACATGGGTTTCTGTCAATCCCCTTTCGTACAAGTAAAATGTACTCTGTGGTACAAGTTGAACAACATCTCTAAATTTGCTAATGTATCATCAGTAGAAATAGTCAACAATAGTAAGGTTAGTCCAAAGAGTATAATAAGGGTTAGTCACTAGACCTTTTGAATCTTATCAAGCCGAGTTCGAAACCGAGCACAGGTGGAACTTTTTGGGTTTTATAAACATTTTTATATAAGTACATACAAGATTTTTACCTTTTATTTACATACAAGATGGATTCTGAAAATGTATCTCTATGAAGACATAAAACATTAATTAGCTCTCCTAATTCTTCTCACGATTCAACAAATTATGTAAACAAGTAATAATGCGCACGCTGCAGGTAATACAAGCACGAGCGGGTCACCACAACACAACCTTAGCTTGAAGTGCGGTCAGGGTATAACAGATGGCGCTTTGCGAAATCGGCACGAAGAAAATGAAGTAAACAATGACCAACAACTGTATAACACCACAGAAAACAATCATTACTTGAAGAAGTGCGATGAAGGCATAACAGACGGCGCTTTAAGAAATCAGCATGGAGGAAACGAAATAAACAATGACCAACAATTACTGTTTATCAGCACAGAAAATAAAAAATAATCCCAGCTAACTATAGTTGGAGGTTAACAGTTCACAGGGCTTGCTTCACTTCTCATACAGTCGAGAAAAGACACTAGGTTCAAGACACAACAACAAACAACAAACAAATGATGATACAAACAATGATTTTTATGATCCTGAGATGTAGTTGTGACTTATTTTTAATTTTGTGTGTGTGACTTAGCTATCGCATTAGGTTTGTAAGACCTGTAATGATAGTTTTAAGGCATAAATAAATAAATTTATCACATCTCTTCCACTACAAAATCTCATGCCTTCACAGAGGATATTCTTAAACCTAGAGGGCGGCACTGAAAATTTCGGGAATCAAGGAAGTGACACAACATTACTATTTAAAAATGTATTTATTGCTTTTCGAAGTATTCTCCGCGAAATTTGACACATTTTTCCATACGATGGAACCAATCATTGAAGCAACCATTCCATTCGGAAGTTGGGGTCTCCAAAATGGCCGTTTTGTAGGCGTCCACAGCTTCTTCAGGTGATGAAAATCTCTGTCCACGCAATTTATTCTTTATTTTAGGGAAAGTATAGAAATCATTAGGGCTTAGGTCGGGGCTGTACGGCGGATGGTCTAATAATTCTATGTTTTCTTGCTCTAAAAACTCTTTTGTTCTGTGCGCGGTGTGAGAACTCGCATTGTCGTGATGGAGGATGATGCGGCGGTTGCAGTTCTCTTTACGGAGTTCAGAAACGACCTGTGGCAAACAAATGCTAGCATACCATTCTGCATTAACCGTTCTTTGTCCCTCAAGAGGAATAGTCGTAACGTGGCCGGTTTTGGAGACAAACAAAGACTTTAAATTTTGCTATCAATTTAATCTCTTTGGAGACAAACGTAGCCACCATTTTTTTTGCAACACTCCGTGAACACCCAAACTCGTGACTGGTTTTTTGTTTCGGGTTCGTACGCATATATCCAGGATTCGTCACCTGATTCGATGTTGTATACAGCATTTGAGGATCCTGCGTGGAATTTTTCGCGAGTTCTGACGCACCACTTGGTGCGTCAGAACTCTCGAAAAAACGCGAGCCGCTTTTTGCTCTTCACAGAGCGAATGCGGTATCCATCGGGAAAACAACTTTTTTACACCTAATTGTTCATGCAAGATTATTTGTATTTGACTCATGCGCCAATGTCTAAAGTTGCCTGAATTTCGCGGTATGTCACATGTCGATCTTCCTCAATCAGCTTACGCACAGCATCAACGTTTTCTTGGGTGACTGCAGTTTTTGGACGACCTTGACGGGGATCATCACTGAGCTTGACACGTCCACGTTGAAATTCAGCAAACCAGCGATAAATTGTGGTTTTGGATGGGGCTTCATCACCAAATGCAGAAATCATCCGGTCAACACACTGTTTTTGTGTTAAACCACTTCGAAAGTCATAATAAATCATCGCTCTTGAATTTTCTCGAGTCAATTCCATTCTCTCAACGACTAAACAAGTTTGACAAAACCTTGTGACAAGACCACTGACCTCTATATTTTAATAGAGGTCAGTGGACAAGACCGAGAATCTTTTTTTAAATAAATAAATGGTATTCGATTTTTAAAACCAAGGAGTTTTCAATTAAAAAGATTTTAATATGACAGGAACAGTGGAAATATTCCATTCCCGATACTTTTAGTGCAGCCATTATCGAACTCCAGTTCGATAATAGGTTTAAGAATAGGTATAATAATAATATCGTTTATTTATAAAAATGGTGCAGAATAACAATAACATAAATTAAAAATTATATAGGACTCAGTTGCTTATTTGCCTGAACTAGGTAGAACCTGTGTTTCAGACTAGAAAGGTGCTTATAATGTTAAAATATAAAATTACAAAAACGGAGAAGACTAATTAAAAACTAATATTAACTTAAAGACTAAACATGTTTTATTTACAGACAACGAGTAAATTCTCTGTCTCACTGTATGATAAGCTAAGTAAAAATTGCAGAATAGTCTTTTTACAGTCGTAGTTATTTAATTTATAGATACTTAATTTCCTATTTAATTTATTGTATAGAAATGGGCCTAAAAATTTATAAAATCTGTTTACAAACACATATTTAGAGGGTGCATTTGACTCGCATACAATATCATTCCGTCTCTTATTAGTACTTTTAATGTTATATGAGAGCATGGTGTGCTGTTTTAATACTAAGTGCGTTATGAAAAGCTGGCGAACGGTCAGCACGTTACAGGATTTGTATAGCAGATCTGTAGGATAGAGAAAGGGATGGAAGTTTGCTACTTTTAAAATGGCTCTCTGTGCTCTTTCAAGAGGCAGTAAGTAGGTTTTTGGTACTCCACCCCATGAAGTAATACAGCACTGTATTACAGATTGACCTAGGGCCAAGTAAACTTGTGCCACTAATTTTTTATTTGCTCGCAATTTTTTAAAAACAAAAATTAGCCTGCGCACTCTTGTAACCAAACTGTCAATATGTAGTCTAAAAGAGAGCGACTCGTCTATTAGAACCCCGAGATATTTTATGTTACATGTTTTGAGGATAAAAGGACACTTACGTGCGGACTCCGCTCAGTCAGCATAATGCTGACTGAGCGGAGTCCGCAATGATGGGCATACAGATGAGAGTTAGTAATATTAAAATGCGGTTTGCGGATGAAGAAGTGAATATATTTTGTCTTGTCGGCATTTAATGTTAGTAAGTTGCTTTGAAGCCAGTTAGACACAGTATTGAAACCTATTTGAGCATATTTATACAATTCACTATTTGTTTTAGCGGTGAATATTAACGCAGTGTCATCTGCATACGATATAATTTTGCCTTGATTAATATTTAAACTACACAAATCGTTAATATAAATCAGGAAAAGGGTGGGGCCCAAAATACTTCCCTGAGGAACACCAAAACCTGTGTTTTTTTGCTCGTCGCTAATAATATTGTCAATTTTAACACATTGATAACGATCGTCTAAGTAGTCGGCAAAAAGTTTCAGCGGCGTTCCCCTTATTCCTAAGAACTCTAATTTGTACAAAAGCGTAGAAACGGAGACCCTATCAAAAGCCTTCGCCAGATCAAGGAAGATTCCCAGGGTCTGGTTTTCTTTACCAAGTTCTTCTGAGACATAATCTGTTAGACTGTGCACTGCATCGGCTGTGGATAATTTGGCTCTAAAACCAAATTGCGCAGATGATAAGAATTCATTTTTCTAGTCTACTGTTTATGATTTTTTCTAGTATTTTAGATATTGAGGGGAGTAATGATATTGGCCGATAATTGTTAACTAGGTCTTTGTTTACGGATTTGAAGATAGGGATTACAATTGCTTTTTTTAGACATTTAGGGAAAATGCCTTCAGAAAAACACATATGAAAAATATGTGTTAAGGGAGGTACAAGGATATGCTTAAAAAGTTTAAGGGTCTTATTGCTAATGTTTTCCCATCCAACAGCACAGTCATCTTTTAGTCCACAGATTATTCGGGTAATTTCGTCTTCGTCTGTGTCTGTGTGTTGTCAAGGCAAACGATTTTAAGGTACGTCGATTTTCACACTTTTGGGAAGAAGGTTGAAAACAGTCAGGTTTTGAAATCTGCTCAGCAAGAGTTTGCCCAACATTTACGAAAAAACTATTCACTTCGTTGGCTGACAGGATAGGTGAAGGGTAAGAAAGCAGTAAACTCGAATTTGATTCGCGTTGTTTTGACATGTAGGTGACGTTTTTGATATGTTTCCAAAGTTGCTTGCTATTGTTTCCAGCTCTATTTAATTCATTTTTATCGTAATTTCTCTTTAAATTCTTTAGGAGTTTGTTACAAAAATTCCTGTATCTGGTATAGGTGACTTTAGTGACGAGATTATCTGGGTCCCTCCTATAACTTTGATGGAGTTTATCTCTGTGTCTTATGCACCGAATTAGGCCAGGAGTAATCCAAGGTTTAATATAATAATTTTTCTTGTTTACTGTAATAACGGTCGTGTTGTGTATTATAGCTGATTGAACATGTTTTATTAAGTACGATAAAGCAAAATTAGGGTCAGGTGTAGGTATTGAAAACTGGGCTAAATTCAATGTTGCATAAATCATATTCAAGTTTGATTGTGTTTACTTGCGTTTTGGTCAGTGGGCGATTTTGCTTAGGCAGCGCTAAGTTAAGGGTCAGTAAAACTGCGTGATGGTCGGTAATTGTAGAGTTAGTAACAAGCGTAATAAACGAAAAACTCGATTTGATTATCATATGATCGAGGCAGGAACCGCTTTGATGAGTAGGCAGTGTATGTGCGGGCACAAAACCATGGAATGAGCAGATATTAAGATAGTCTTGGATCCCTGCATTGCAGTTATCAGAGTTAATGTTTATATCTCCTGTTAGTATGACATTCTTAAAAGTGCTCACTGCTTGAAAAATTTGATTTAAGGAAGCATGAAACGCATCCAAGTTTCTAGCAGAAGGGGATCTGTATATAGCAATTATTGCTGCGGTTGTACCAATTTTTATAATTAAGCAATTGCTCTTACAGTCGTGTAGATTAGGTTCCTCGACTGTGACCATTAAATAATCTTTTGAATAGACAACCACACCATCATTTTGATTGTTATTGATTCTGGTAAACGATACGTTGTACCCCGGTATTACTAGGAGGTTATCCTGGCGATTAGATAACCAGCACTCGGTTAGTATAATTATATCACAATTAAAGTTAAGTCTATGAAGAAAAATGTTAAAGCTATCCATGTTCTTATAAATACTACGAATGTTTTGGGTCAGTATGATTAGTGACTTTTGATACACGGAAAGATATTGTCTGCAGTCCTCAACCTTACACGACTTTGAAACAGTTTGAAAACTATTATCTATGTCCGTAATTAAGTTACTATCCATAGTACAATAAAATTTAAAATAAAAAGTAAAGTCTAAAATAAAAACAGGTATGTGGCGCTCTTAGGCGCCTTCATAATCGATTGAGTTGATGTACCTGTTTTCGGCAGACTTTTTAGCTGGACAATCTAGATCTCCCGTTTTGTGACTCGCTTGTTTTTTGAAGCGCAGACATGTTGCACATTTTGGCGCTTCGGCTTTCTTTGTGCAGTCTTGAATGGTGTGCCCTTCTTCACCGCAATGACCACATGTAGGGGCAGTGACTTTGCAGAACTTGGCTGCGTGACCGTATTGGTGGCACTTGTAACACCTGGTTACCAGAGTGAAGTCACGTACTGGACAGGACGTCCAATTAATAAATAGTCGTTCCTGGATGATCAGGGCCTTGCGAATGACGGCTGAAACTTCTAGTATATAATTGCAGTTTTCAGTATCTTTTCTCCCAGATTTGTGGCTTAGTTTTATTGAACTCGTACGTAAATGCTGTAAAGTTAAATAACAAATTACCGGACGCTTCTAAAGACTTACCTTTGACAATGTTTAAAAAAAAGGTAACGCAATGGTTAAAAGAAAAATGCGTTTATAATCTTAATGAATACATGTCAGATCGCGGAGAAACATAAATAAATAATATTGGTAATGATGGTAATTGGAATGGTAATATACCCTATAATAATTGATTAATGTTCAAATTTTTATATATTAACACTTTGACATTATAATAATATGATTGTGTAGGTTAAAATTAAATATTGGCACACCAGTAATGGTAGAATGTAAAGGGGCCATTATAGATTTATGATCATACATATTTGTAAACCTACATTCTGGCAAATAAATTAATTTGAATTTAGGTACGTACAAAAGAAATTAGGCCTTATAAAAATGAATAATGATAATAAGTGTTAGGTGTGACCTTCTCCTTGCTGGCGTCAGCGGCGGTCGCGCGCGCGGGCGTCGGGTTGCGCGGGACGACCGGCGCCGGCGCCTCGGACGGCTCCTTCTTCATCAGCTCGAAGCCCTTCTTAGGGCTGTCCCGCAGCGTCTGCTGCTGGCTCGAATACACCACCGGGATCTCCGGCATCGTCTTCGGCGGGATGTACACCGGAAGTTCCTAACAGTGATATTACAGTTGTTTACTTGGCTATTGTAACAACCATCTCGGTCGCAGGCTGGTGTCGGGATTTGTTTCCAGTATAGAACTAGGCTCGTCCAGTGGACCCCTATTACATGATTACATGGGACGTAAAAATATAACTGGTGAAATGCGGGTAGGAGAGGCCGGGGTTAAAAGTAGGGGGGGGGGGGGGTAAGTAGTTCCGGCAGGAATAACTTTGTTTAGAAAAGAGGTAAATGTGAAATCGCGCTGCTTCGGCAGCCATTTGAAAGACGCTGTAAAGACGTGTTATTTTGCTTTTCGATTGGTGGTAAGTTACATATTATTTGTTATGTAAGTAAATTTTACAGTTTTTACTCTACCTACTTCAATCAATTCTACCGCCATTTATGTGCGAGTTGCACCTACCTATCAGGTGGAAAAACTAGTGTGTATGTTTTTTAATCGCATAATTTGTAATTTGTTAAGTACCTACTTGTATATTTTGCGCTTGAGATAACTTTAAAAAGTGGAATTTGATATTAAAAGTTCCGCTGAAAAGTTCCAAAAATAATGACCTTAGGTATAATAAAATGAAAAAATATTTTACAATGAGAACAGCTACAAAAGGAAGTCCGAACGGGGCAAGAACTCAGTTGAACTGCGGCAGCGGGTAGCTGATGCTGTCATCAATGATAGAAGGAAGCATAAAGCGATAGGTCGGATAAAAAACTTATGTCACTTATTTCAAACAATAATACTTTGCTCTTTTTTTTATTAATTGAAACATGAATGTTTATTTGACACTAGACAGTTTTGCGTTAATTTGTGTAAATCCATTTTCAGTTACTGCACCACTAATTCTCTGACCCTCAAGATATCTTGAGGATAGGATATCCACCAAGAGAGAACTTGAGGATAGGATATCCACCAAGAGAGAACTTGAGGATAGGATATCCACCAAGAGAGAACTTGAGGATAGGAGATCCACGAAGAGAGAACTTGAGGATAGAATATCCACCAAGAGAGAACTTGAGGATAGGATATCCACGAAGAGAGAACTTGAGGATAGGATGTCCACCAAGAGAGAACTTGAGGATAGGATATCCACCAAGAGAGAACTTGAGGATAGGATATGCACCAAGAGAGAACTTGAGGATAGGATATCCACCAAGAGAGAACTTGAGGATAGGATATCCACCAAGAGAGAACTTGAGGATAGGATATCCACCAAGAGAGAACTTGAGAATAGGATATCCACCAAGAGAGAACTTGAGGATAGGATATCCACCAAGAGAGAACTTGAGGATAGGATATCCACCAAGAGAGAACTTGAGAATAGGATATCCACCAAGAGAGAACTTGAGGATAGGATATCCACCAAGAGAGAACTAAGCAAAAGTGGGCACAGGTTTTCGGAACAAGTTAAGAAAGACTTCAAACTACTTTTCAGATTAAACTTCACTACGATTTAAGAGTAACTTACACCATTGGTGTATTCTTCCTTTTATCTTCAAGATATCTCGACGTTACACTAAAGACATAATATTGGTAAGATATCTACAATACCAAGTTAAGGATAATTAAACAAGACATAAAAACTAACCTAGTATTCTCAAATAGACTAGACAAAAATTAAATGTATTTATTTGTTTAGGCAACAATGATCTTTATTATGTTAGTTAGGTAGGTAGGTAGGAAAAACTTAAAAGGTATAAAAAAAATACTTTCTCTAATAATATTATTAATACTCTACTATTAGTATTCTCTCGGTTCAGGAATCGAACATACGGGATGTATACCGGCTACCAGGAAAGGCATCCAGTGCCAGTCCGACTACCTCGAAGCCAATAATTGCAGAGTTCTCATCAGTTCAAACTAAACAGGCATTAATGACGGCAGTAAGGGATTATAACCAGGGAAAAGGAAAGGATGAGAAACTAAATACTGCCATCATTGGTTTACCCGGTGACCCAAGACCGGTTTACATCGCGGAGCAACTGCCTGCCACTACCAAAAATTTATTCTATCAGGCTCGAGAATTCGCCAAGAAAAATAATTATAATTTATGCTGGATCTCAAATAGTAACATCTTTTTACGTAAAATAGAAGGTGACAAGCAAGTTTTAATTCGTTCAGAAAAGTGTATTCTTGATCTTGATAACCTAATTTCAATGTGACTAGTTCCACGTACTAAAATGTTTTCTTGCTTAATTCTTTTTACCTTGCTTAGTTATGTTAAAAAATCGCAACATATTAATTACACTCTAAACACTACATACACCAACCAAAACCCTTTCGTGATAATACACACCAAAACTATGATATACACCTAACAACACTTACTGACATATTATATTATAATAAGATGTATCGCTCATATTCTACTCTATGTAATAATTATATACTCCAAGTTACCCTGCCCCATTTTTTTAGTTATCATCTAAATTACAAATGGATTCAGTAAAAACCATTAACGATGACTTGAGCAACCTTGGGCTAGGCAATTCCTTTTCATGTAATACAAAGGATTGTGCAGGTTATTTTGTTACTTCTGAGAGTAATATTAAAATGCAACATATGAATATCCGCAGTGTTAAGAAAAATTTTGCTCAATAACAGGTGATAATATGCTTAACGAAAATCGATATCGATGTTATTGTCTTAACCGAGTGTTGGCTTAGTAAATTAAACAACCCTCCAGCACTAAATGGTTATATGTCTCACTCGACGAAACTAACTTCGAATCAAAATCAAAATCTGGGGACAGCAAAGACACCAACAACTATATATACCAGTATCCGTGTTGCCGGTATTCAGCAAGGTGTTCGAAAAGGTAATGCTCAATCAATTGCTTAATCATTTTAACACCAACAAAATCTTACACGGTCAGCAATATGGTTTCACCAAAGGACACTGTACGACTGACGCCGGTGTCACTTTATTGAAACACATATTTACAGCATGGGAGGAGGCCCAAGATGCCATAGGGATCTTTTGTGACCTCTCCAAGGCATTTAACAGCGTTGATCACGAAACCTTGCCCTTAAAACTTGACCACTACGGACTAGGTAAACTCGCGCTTAGTTTAGTAAAATCTTATTTAAACGAGAGACCACAAAATTCCAAATAAATGGTGTCAATACACTTGATTTAAAAGTAAAAATGGGTGTTCCACAAGGCTCGATATTAGGGTCCCTTCCTCTTTTCAGTGTATATTAATAATCTACCCCATTTTGTAGAAAACCAACCACAAATGGTGTTATTTGCTGACGATACTTCTGTAATCTTTAAGATAAATAGACGTGCATCAAATCTTGACGACGTAAATAATGCCCTACTGCAGGCACACCATTGGTTCACTGCTAATAATTTAGTATTAAATGGGAAAAAACTAAATGCATAAGATTTGCTTTACAGAATGTTAAAAGTAGTGATTGTGACATTGTATTGAATAAAGAGAAACTAGAATTTGTCGATGAAACTGTTTTCCTGAGGATAACGCTTGACTCAAGGCTGCAATGGGGTCCTCATTTAACATCTCTTGCAGGACGGCTAAGTTCAGCAGCATATGCTGTAAGAAAAATCCGTCAATTTACTAATGTAGATACCGCGAGGCTAGTCTATTTCAGTTATTCTCATAGTATCATGTCTTACGGTATTTTATTATGGGGACGGGCTGCCGATATTGAGTCTATTTTTATTCTGCAGAAAAGAGCTATCAGAGCAATATACAGCCTCCGCAGGCGCGATTCTCTAAGGGAACTGTTTAAAGACATTAACATCATGACGGTACTTTGTCAATACATTTATGAAAACATCATGTACGTACGGAAAAATTTAAATCTTTTTAGTAAAAGAGTGAAAGACACGACTATAGGACTAGAAATAGGGACCGATAAGTTCAACCAGGTTTCAGACTGGCTAAAGTAGACTCATCCTTCATGCGGTACTGTTTAAAATGTTACAATAAAATACCTCCCCACATACTCCAACTGAATGAAAAGAAATTTAAATCTTGTATAAAACGCACACTATACAGCCAAGCATATTATAAGTTGGGGGATTACATCGCTGACAAAAATGCTTGGCTCAGGGTTGGTCCTGTTCCACAAGGGCGCGTAAACTAATTAATTAGCATTCGAAGATATTGTTGGAGCTGATGAAGGTTCTACAATCTATCTTTGCATTGTATAAATTCAATCTCTTAGTATTGTATAATTGCATAGCACATGTGTGAGCACTATGTACCTACTATAAAGGTTATTGGATTTATCTTTCATTGACTTGAGTGTGCCCTGGCGGCTGAGAGTATGTCATGCTCACTCAAATGTGTCGCTGGTGGTGGCATGTGTATTGGATCATTGAGTTACCTTCAAAATGGTTGAGCTGAATGGTGCTGATGCTTACGTCATGTTCGTGAACGGGCGCGTCAGTAGGCACTCGTCATGTCTTAGCTGCCACGGCTTATTTTGATTCCTGAATTGTTTTTATCTTTTTATTACGGACGCTTTTAACGTGCACGTCTTTCTACATCGTTTTCACATGTATAATTTCAACATGAATGATGTTGTAGCAGCTCATACTTACGATAAACAATATAGACATACCAACAGAGGAGCGCATACAGCCGGTCGCCACCGGGCGTCCGCGCGCACTAATGTGAAAGGAATATTGACTCGCGCGCTGTATCATCGCGCTACTCCGAAGGGAGCTCGGCACATTCTACCGACATTAACAAATTGTGTTAGTTATAAGTTTTTGTAGTGTACCCTATTTATTTTGATTTGTACGGAGTCGTACTGTATATAAGCAACGTCTTTTAATAAAATACACAGATCATTATTCGCCTTTTAACTCGCAACTAATACCTACCTAAAGTCTCTAAAGTGGTGACCCCGCGTTCGAAATGGCTACGCCCGTATCAAGAGAAGACAAGATTTCTGAAGGCGTCGAAACAATTAGTGTCCAGTCACGCATACCTAAATTCTGGTGCGACCGACCTAAGCTTTGGTTCGCCCAATTTGAGGTAATCATCTACAACCAGAAGCTCGGCGACGAAGGCAAGTTCGCACTCGTTGTGGCTCAGCTGGATATCAAGGACATCGACCAAATCAGCGATATCATCTTGTCACCGCCCAACTCCGGGCGATACGACGCAGTAAAAAGAAGACTAATGGAGGTATATGAAGATAGCGAAGGTATTCAGCTACAAAAACTGCTGAATGATATGGAACTCGGCGACCAGCGTCCATCGCAGTTGCTTCGCCGAATGAGAAACCTAGCTGGGAATAAGATGCCAGATGACACCCTAAAAATGTTGTGGCAAGGACACCTACCTGCTTCTACCCGCACAGTGTTGGCAGTGAGTGAAGAATCCAAGCTAGACTCGTTGGCTGCTATGGCAGACAGGATGCAAGAACAGCTGAAAGAGGTAAACGCCATGTGCTCCTGCCAGTGTCAACCTCCCTCGTCAAAAGCCGCGACAGCGACAGCGGCGCCAGCCGAAATAGCGGCGACATCTCAACCTGCAGACCAGAAACTCTTCGGCATGATTGAAGCCCTGACCAAGGAAGTTGCAGCACTGAAAATCGATCGATCCCGCAAATTTCAACGCCGATCCCACAATTTCAGAAGCCATTCCCGCTCGAAATCACGGCACAGAAAAAATGCCGTGTGCTATTTCCATAAGAAATTCGGGAAAGCAGCATACCGATGTAGAAGTCCGTGCAGTTTCAAAGGAATTACAAGTGAGAAGCCGGAAAACTAAATAAGACTCAAGCCGTGGCGGTGGCCGAAGTCGACGATTTATCCACATACCGCCTATTTATAAACGACAAATCATCCGGGAAAACATTCCTTGTCGACACGGGTGCAAATGTCTCTGTTTTACCCGCCACTACTCGCGAACGCGATAGACAGCGGACTCCAACCAACTACTTGTATGCAGCGAATGGTTCACAAATACCTACATACGGCGAGCGAACAATTGTTCTCAACATTGGATTGCGGCGTGCCTACAATTGGCGATTTATGGTTGCAACAGTCAGTCGGCCGATATTAGGCGCAGATTTTTTGCACCACCACGCACTTATGGTGGATCTCCACGGACGACGACTGGTGGACAAAAGAACAAATTTATCGGCACGTGGTTTCCTGTCACCAGCAGCTGAGGGAAGCATCCGAACCATCGATGACAAGCAACCCTACCACGACCTATTGGCCAAATACCCAGACATTACGAGACCGAACTTAAAAAAACTGGGAAATAGTAAAGTCGAACATTATATTGAAACCACCGGCCCGCCGATATTTACGAAAGCAAGACCACTACCGCCGCATAAATACAACGCTGCGAAACAAGAATTTCAAATCATGATGAGCCAAGGAATTTGTCGACCGTCCAATAGCCCATGCCATGGGCTAGTCCATTGCACATGGTTTTGAAAAAGGATGGTACCTATAGATCCTGTGGTGATTACCGTAGGCTCAATGCAGTAACCACACCCGATCGATACCCAATACCACGTCTTCATGACTTCACACATAACCTCCAAGGCAAGAAGATATTTTCGAAAATTGATTTGCAGAAGGCATATTATCAGATTAAAAATAGAGAAGAGGACGTGAAGAAGACAGCCGTGATTACTCCTTTCGGTTTGTACGAATTCACTAGGATGTGTTTTGGTTTGATGAATGCAGGCCAGACATTCCAACGTCACATTGACAACGTGCTCCGCGGCCTACCCGTTTTTCCATTCGTCGACGACGTACTTGTTGCTTCTGAGAACCAAGAAGTACACAGAAGAGAGCTTCAAGAAGTATTTAAACGACTCAACGACAGTGGTTTAAAAATAAACGTCGCTAAGTGCATCTTTGGACAGTCAAAACACGATTTCCTGGGATACACAATAAGCCCTGAAGGTATTACACAAACCGCTGTGTAATGCATTAACATCAAACAGCAAGTCTGAGACGCCCCGCCGAACAAGATACCTTGAATATATCGGACAATTCACGACAAATATTCAACACGTGACCGGCGAGGACAACAAGGTCGCAGATGCACTATCACGAGTCGAAACAATAACATGCCCGACACCACTGGATTACACCGAGTCAGCAAGAAAACAAGACCAAGACGAAGAATTGAAAACAATAGCAAACAAAGAAAAATACCAATTCAAGAAAATCGTCATTCCCAACTCAACAGCCAAAGTTACCTGCGAGATGTCATCTAGCACTGCTCGTCCATATCTGCCTCCAGATTTTCGAAAAGCTGCATTCCAAGCAATTCACGACCTTAGTCACTCCGGCATAAGGGCGACAAGGAAGCTAGTCACTGCCCGCTACTGGTGGCCCGCCATGAATAGTGACGTAAATGAGTGGACTCGAACGTGCGACGCGTGCCAGCGTGCTAAGGTACAACAACACACGAAGACACCTATTGCGAGTTTCAAACAAGCAAACAGACTGGAGCATGTCCATATAGATATTGTAGGCCCGTTACCAATTTCTGACGGCTATCGATATCTATTGACCATGATAGATAGGGCTACCAAATGGCCTGAAGCATGTCCATTGGAAAACATAACCGCAGAAAAGGTTGCTAATGCATTTTATGACGGCTGGATAGCGAGGTTCGGTTGCCCAGTAACCATAACCACCGACCAAGGGAAGCAATTTGAGTCTGACCTATTTAATAAATTAATGCAACGCATGGGAATCCACCGCACCCGCACCACTGCCTACCACCCGCAGTGTAACGGCGTGATAGAACGATGGCATCGCTCACTCAAGACGTCACTTACCGCAAGACTCAAATCCACAACATGGTCACATGAGCTACCTACAGTGCTGTTGGGACTGCGCGCTTCGATAAAGGAAGATGTTGGTGCAAGTACCGCTGAACTACTTTATGGCCAAACGCTGCGATTACCCGGAGAGTTCTATGAAGAATCTACAAAACATCGCGACACGGATTCAAACTTCATGAATAAGTTGAATGGAGCGTTAAAGAAGGCCCAGGCACAACGGAAATCTAACCAATCCCGAGCGTCATTTATTCACGATGACTTACATAAATGCTCACATGTTTACCTACGCAATGACGCATCAAGCAAGCCTCTGACGCCGACGTATAACGGGCCGTACGAAGTGATAAGTCGTAACGACAAGTACTTCACTATCCAGTTATGCAATAGACGCACCAACATCACTGTTGACAGACTAAAGCCTGCTTTCCGGATGAACACCGAGTCAGAAGCACCAGCCACAGATACGTACGCATACGTCACAAAATCAGGAAGGACATCGAAGCCCTGTGTACGTTTCACTAGCGGGGGAATGATGTAGCAGCTCATACTTACGATAAACAATATAGACATACCAACAGAGGAGCGCATACAGCCCATAGAGTATAGTAATCTATAGGGAAATACAGCCGGTCGCCACCGGGCGTCCGCGCGCACTAATGTGAAAGGAATATTGACTCGCGCGCTGTATCATCGCGCTACTCCGAAGGGAGCTCGGCACATTCTACCGACATTAACAAATTGTGTTAGTTATAAGTTTTTGTAGTGTACCCTATTTATTTTGATTTGTACGGAGTCGTACTGTATATAAGCAACGTCTTTTAATAAAATACACAGATCATTATTCGCCTTTTAACTCGCAACTAATACCTACCTAAAGTCTCTAAAATGTAACCACTATTTTGTAACAATATTTTGATTTAAAAGAGTGTCCATGGAGTTTCTTGCCCTTTCTTCTCCATAGGTACCTACTACGCTTTGGAATGGGCAACTTGCTTCATCTTTCTGACTGACCGACCCCTTGACAATAATAATAATAGGTAGCTTGGACCCTGCTCCTGATACCGGCGGACGACTATTTTTATATTTTTAAATGTTTTTTATAAAAATATTTAAAAATATATTTATACTTATGTATGAAAATAAATAAACGGAATAATAATAAAATCTTTTATTTACAGACTACATGGGCCCACATTTTGGTGCCGATTCCCTTGTCACAAACTAAACTAAATGTAAGTTGAGTGCATCTTTTTCTTTCTATTTCATTATGAAAAGGACAGAAGATAAATATTAGTTTAGTCCTGTCAAATTAGTCAGCACCTGACGTAATTTAATGTAATTTTAGTAGTCAACTTTTTAATCACGTCTAAACTTGTATGGAGTAGCGTCAGGCGCTGATTAATGTGACAGGACTAAACTAAAATTTATCTTCTGTCCTTTTCTTAATGAAATAGAAAGAAAAAGATGCACTGAACTTAAATTTGGTTTAGTTTGTGAACAAGGGAATCGGCACCATTGTGTTAGTGACTTAATTATCTTATAAACTATGTTAGTATATACTTAAAAAAAGGTTTAAAATATTATCCACCATAGATATTTTCATCAAGCCCCCTGCAAAACATGAAGCTTGATAAACCTACCCATGGTAGGCCCATCCAGCCTTTCAGCAAATACCTTCAAGATACTGTTGGTGCTTCCTCCCACTTTGCGTGTCAGCGACGCCACCTTCTTACGCGTTATCGCATAGTAGTCGTCAGTGTGCGCATCAGCGAACATACCTGACGCACTACAATTCAAAAGTGCCTGTAATTGGTTTATTTGAAATAAATGCTATGAGTTTTTTTTTAAATGAAGGTCAAATTATTTACTCCAAATTAAGCCTTAAAGCCACAATTTGGGAACCCTGCTTGACTAACTCAAACACTCTGGTGTGCCAAACAGATTCCGATTACCGCTCTCCATCCTAAAACACTGCGGCACATATAGAAAACTTCAACAACTATTGCACTGATTGGTGATCTAAATATTGATATAAAACCTGGAAATAGTAACCCACATAGCTTGGAATATCTGATTTTAAACGCTTCTCATGGCTTAATACCTACTCATTTATTGCCCACCAGCCTAGAAAATTGTTTAGATCACGTGTTATTAAAATCAAAATTACCATCTACCACATTAGTACTCGAATCTTTCATTACAGACCATAAACCTATTATATTGATGCTAACAAATGCCAAAGGAACCCAAAATCCAAAATTCTCTAAATCTCGTCCCAACTTAAACGCAATTCAGTCAGAACTATGTAGAAAATACTAATTTCACGGATATTTATAACATTCAAGACATAAATGAACTGCTAAACACTTTTATATCACTAATAAATACCGTAATAATAAATAATACATCTAAAATTATAATTCCAAGCAGACAAAGAATCTTGAAACCCTGGATTACCTCTGGCTTGTTGAAATACATTCAGAATAGGGATCAAATGCATATGAGATTAAATAAATCACCTAACAACACAACCCTAAAGATAACTTACACGCGTTATAGAAATGTCTGCAATGACTTGCTTCGAAAGCTCAAATTAACCTATGAGAAACGTGAACTTCAAAAAGCACAATGCAATCCAAAAGAACTGTGGAAAACCATTCAAGAAATAACAAATACACGTAAGGCACGTACCAGTCCTGACAAGTTGTTAAAAATACGCCATAATCCCCAATCGTCGATGAATCAGGTATGTTAATTTTTTAGTAACATTGGTAAAACCTTAGCTGACGATATAATTAAAACAGATAGGCAAGCCCCAACACCTCCGAACAACGATCCATGCGAAAGTCTAACCCCAATTGACTCTCTTGTCTTACTATGAAACTGAAGTTGATTCAATAATTTCACAATTGCGTAATGACTGTGCAGTGGGTTGGGACGGAATATCATCATCTCTGTCACCTGCTTGGCTGAAAAAAAAATAGTAATTTGATTTAAATTTAATTTAATAATCACGAAAAACCACTAGAAATGCGACGTTGCCAACCCGCGCGGGATGAACGCTCTTAACTTATATCTGCAATCGCTGTATTCAGACAGGAACTTATCTTGACGCACTGAGAAAGGCCATCATTCATCCAATATACTCGTACAAGTCTGGGAACAGAGACTGTGTAAATAACTACCGGACAATCTCAATCTTGCCATCAATTTCAAAAATAATTGAGAAGATCCTCAATAAGCAACTCAAAGGCTTCTTGAACAAAAATCGTATCATTGCGGCTAACCAGTACGGTTTTTCAAAGTGGGGGTATCGACAAAGAATGCTGTTTTGGACCTTACACAATTTATGGCAAAGGAACTTGATGGTGAGTCTAAATGTTTGGGCATATTTTTAGACCTCTCGAAGGCCTTCGACACAGTTTCTGTTCCTAAACTCTTAGCAAGGATGGAGCGTCTGGGTGTACGAGGCACAGCACTAGAAATGTTTAAAGATTAACTTAAAAACCGCTCTCAGCTGGTTAAAATAGGTGATCATCTCAGTGATGAGGAAACTGTTACCTACGGCGTGCCCCAAGGAAGCATATTGGAGCCCACTATGTTCCTTATGTACATGAATGACTTCTGCAGAATGATTCTCCCTAACTGCAAGATCTACGCGTATGCGGATGACACTACAATCGTCATTTATGGACCAACTTGGGAGAGGGTTAAAACAATGGCAGAAAATGCTCTAAGTCAGATCATGAACTGGTTTCACGATAGCCTACTAACTCTCAACTTAGATAAAACCTGTTACATCCCTTTCGTAATCCGACGTAATGCTGTGCCCTCTAAAGACTACACAATAATTGCCCACTCATGCCAGAGCTCATCTAATACTTGTACTTGCCCTACACTGGATAGATGCGACAGTGTCAAATATCTAGGCTTGCAAATTGATGAATGCCTTAGATGGGACAAACAGCTCGATATGATTACTTCCAGAATGTTGCGGCTCATCTACGTTTTCACAACGCTAAGGGATCCCGCTGATATGGGCACACTGAGAATGGTTCATTTTGCACTGTGTCAGTGTATAATTGGATTTTGCATTACTGCGTGGGGTGGTGCATCAAAAACCAACTTACTGAGAGCTGAGAGAGCTCAAAGAGCTGTAATCTGCAAGATAGCTAAAGCCCAGTACATTAGCAACAAGATTAAATCAGCAGAAAATAAAATAAAAACAGTTTGGAAAGTTATAAATAACGAAACTAGTAGGAAAAAAATACGAAGCACAGATTATACATTGGAGACTGGAGACTTCACGTGGTGCCATAAGCTCTAACTTAGAAGTCGCTCAAGAATTTGTAAATTTCTTTACTAATATACCAGCTAAAACGATGGAAGCTTTAAATTCCTCACCTGATGTCTCAATTGATTTATTAAGAGCGAACGTTTTAGGCTGCCCGGTTGAATTTCAACTAAAACATATAAACCCTATGATAGTTATAAAAGCTTTTCGGCAAATAAAAATCAAATTGACCGAAGATCTATGGGGAATGTCTATCAAAGTTTGTACATCAATAATCGAGACTATAGCACCGTATTTAGCTTTAATATTTAATTTGTGTGTAGATCAAGGACTCTTCCCGGATTTAATGAAATACAGTAAGGTTATACCACTTTTTAAATCTGGGGACAGCAAAGACACCAACAATTATAGACAAGTATCTGTGTTGCCAGTATTCAGCAAGGTATTCGAAAAGGTAATGCTCAATCAGATGCTTAATCATTTTAACACCAACAAAATCTTACACGGTCAGCAATATGGTTTCACCAAAGGACGTTGTACGACTGACGCCGGTGTCACTTTATTAAAACTCAAACTCAAAGCATTTATTTCAATTAAACCATTTACAGGCACTTTTGAATTGTCAAGTGGTCGGTCAGTCAGAAATATGAAGCTAGTTGCCCATTCCAAAGCGTAGTAGGTACCTATGGAGAAGAACGGGAAGAAACTCCATGTACACTCTTTTAAATTATATTGTTACATATATATTAGTTACATCATTAATATTGTATATAGGTATAATTATATGTGAGAACGATGTAAATAAGACGTACACATTGAGTGTCCAGTGTACAGCTAATATAAATTCAAACAAAACAATCCATAATAAAATAATTAAAATAAGCCGTGGTGGCTAAGAGATGACCAGTCCCAACTGACAACACATATTTACAGCGTGGGAGGAGGCCCAAGATGCCATAGGGATCTTTTGTGACCTCTCCAAGGCATTTGACTGCGTTGATCACGAAACCTTGCTCTTAAAACTTGAGCATTACGGACTAGGTAAACTCGCGCTTAGTTTAGTACAATCTTATTTAAATGATAGACAACAAAAAGTCCAAATAAATGGTGTCAATTCACTTCATTTAAAAGTACAAATGGGTGTTCCACAAGGATCGATATTAGGTCCCTTCCTCTTTTTAGTATATATTAATGATCTACCCCATTTATTTAAAAACCAACCACAATTTGCTGACGATACTTCTGTAATCTTTAAGATAAATAGACGTGCATCAAATCTTGACGACGTAAATAATGCCCTACTGCAGGTACATAATTGGTTCACTGCTAATAATTTAGTATTAAATGGGAAAAAAACGAATTGCATCAGATTTGCCTTACCGAATGTTAAAAGTAGTGATTGTGACATGGTAATAAATAACGAGAAACTAGAATTTGTCGATGAAACTGTTTTCCTGGGAATAACGCTAGACTCAAGGCTGCAATGGGGTCCTCATTTAACATCTCTTGCAGGACGGCTAAGTTCAGCAGCATATGCTGTAAGAAAAATCCGTCAATTTACTAATGTAGATACCGCGAGGCTAGTCTATTTCAGCTATTTTCATAGTATCATGTCTTACGGTATTTTATTATGGGGACGGGCTGCCGATATTGAGTCTATTTTTATTCTGCAGAAAAGAGCTATCAGAGCAATATACAGCCTCCGCAGGCGCGGTTCTCTAAGGGAATTGTTTAAAGACATTAACATCATGACGGTACCTTGTCAATATATTTATGAAAACATCATGTACGTAAGGAAAAATTTAAATATTTTCAGTAAAAGAGGTGTAAGACACAATTATAGGACTAGAACTAGGGACCAATTAGTTCAACCAGGTTTCAGACTGGCTAAAGTAGATTCATCCTTCATGGGGTACTGTTTAAAATGTTACAATAAAATACCTCCCCACATACTCCAACTGAATGAAACGAAATTTAAATCTTGTTTATAACACACACTATACAGCCAAGCATATTAAAAGTTGAGGGATTATATCGCTGACAAAAATGCTTGGCTCAGGGCTGGTCCTGCTCCACAAGGGCGCGTAAACTAATTAATTAGCATTCGAAAATAATGTTGGAGCTGATGAAGATTGTACAACCTATCTTTGCATTGTATAAATTCAATCTCTTAGTATTGTATAATTGCATAGCACATGTGTGAGCACTATGTACCCACTATAAAGCTTACTGGGTTCGTCTTTCATTGACTTGAATGTGCCCTGGCGGCTGAGAGTATGACATGCTCACTCAAATGTGTCGCTGGTGGTGGCGTGTGTATTGGATCATTGAGTTCCCTTCAAAATGGTTGAGCTGAATGGTGCTGATCCATACGTCATGTTCGTGAACGGGCGCCGTCAGTAGGCACTGGTCATTTCTTAGCTGCCACGGCTTATTTTAATTCCATAATTGTTTTTATCTTTTTATTACGGACGCTTTTAACGTGCACGTCTTTCTACATCGTTCTCACATGTATAATTACAACACGAATGATGTAACCACTTTATTGTAACAATATTTTGATTTAAAAGAGTGTCCATGGAGTTTCTTGCCCGTTCTTCTCCATAGGTACCTACTACGCTTTGGAATGGGCAACTAGCTTCATCTTTCTGACTGACCGACGCCTTGACAATTATGGATTTAAAATAAGCCGTGGCAGCTAAGAAATGACCAGTGACTACTGACGGCGCTCGTTCACGAACATGACGTAACCATTTATACAAACATCTGATCTGCACAAAAAGCTAAACATACTGGATTATAGATATATGTTGAGGAAAGAAATACGTAAATGGCTATTACAACAAGACTATGTGGCAACAGAGAATCTGCTAACTTACATCTCTTAATACAATATAATAATTATCATACACACTCATAGATCACATCTCACACTTTATATCGAATTATTGTATAGTTATTACATTCACGAAATCACCCCCCCCCCCCCCCCCACACACACACACAACCCACACACACACGCACACACAGACATACATGCGCATGCATGCCTGCTCTCATCCACTCCTTGTGTTATTTAGGATTAGTTTTTGTTATTATTTTATTTTTATTTCTGCACACCTGTTAGTACAAATCATTGACACTGTCTTCACTTGTTTTTGGTTGTGAATATTAACAGAATCCACTTGGCTGAACCCTATCTTTTAAGATACAGGCTAGTCCTATTTTCAAATAATGTATACAGTGCAAAGTGCTATGTTTTTGGGAATTAAATACTTTTTTATTATTATTCCGTTTATTTATTTTCATACATTATAAATACTTTTTTAAATATTTTTATAAAAAACATTAAAAAAACTTTTTAAAATATAAAAATAGTCGTCCGCCGGTATCAGGAGCAGGGTCCAAGCTACCGGTGGTTAGGGCTCCAGAGACAGGAACCTTCTCACGATACGAGCCGTATCGAGGAGTACTGCCTTCTGAATCAGGCCCTTGATCCAACCGCCTAACGAGAGCCTCGAAAGATGTTGATCGAGGCTTTCGGCCATCAGGCCATTGGCCGATACGACAATCGGCACAATGACAGCCGAGCTCACATTCCACATGTCAACAACCTCGTGTGCTAAGTCGAGATATTTAATTTGTTTCTATTTCTCAGCTTTCACGAGGTTCTCGTCATGTGGAATGGTAACATCGATAATCATTGTGCGGCGCGCTAATCGATCTATCACCACTATATCAGGCTTATTGGCGACAATAGTCCTGTCAGTAATGATAGACCGATCCCAGTACAACGTGACTTGGTCATTTTCGAGAACTGGGTCGGGCGCATACTACAAATACGGTACCTCGGTATCCACAAGTTTATATTTTAAAGCAAGTTGCTGGTGAATAATCCTGGCTACTTGGTTATGCCTGTGCAAGTACTCGCCGTTAGCCTGACGAGAACAACCAGAGATAATATGTCTGATGGATTCACCTGGATGGTGGCATGCCCGACACACGTCAATAGTCCCGTCTTTCATAATATGTCTCCGGTAGTTATTCGTCAAGATAACTTCGTCCAAAATTGCACAGACGAAACCTCCAGTTTCCCCGAAAAGGTCACCAAAACGTAGCCAGGTTACGGACGCTAAAAAGTCTACACCGGGTTGATGAAGAGCCCGGTAGAAGCGCACGTGAAGCTCCTTGCTTTGCCATACCTCCCTGCGGTCATCGGTAGTAAGTACTACAGGTTTGCGCCAGTTCTATTTAGCCATGGAGAGCGGGGTGAGTCCTTTGTCTACTGCTACCACATCACGGTGCATACCCATTTCAGCTTTAAAAAAATATTGATTATTGCTATAATGTATATATATGTAATGTCAAAATATCGCCCCAAGTAGTAGTGGGTGCAAGCTCTGAGTCAAGGTTGACTTCCTGCACAACACTATCAAGCGTGCTGGTGGTGGACAAGCTAGCTGTTCTTCTTGTCATGTAGGAGGGGCGAGTCGAAGGGATGGATGAGAATAGAAACGGTACCATCGCCCGTGGAATCGGCTGTGGCTTCTACGTAGTGAGCCCGCCTGTTCAGCTCACCACGACCAGCTGTAGAAATATTGTCAATGGGAGCCCGCTTGCTCAACTCCTCACCGCCGATAGTTCGCGTGCTGTGGCACCTAGCATCGGCTCCAGATGCGCCCCGGCGCGGCGCTCCCCGGGAAGCGACCGTAAATTATATTTTCACGTAGATCCTAACGCCATCTGTTAGCGAATAGAAGAACTACACGTTAGACGCTAACGCCATCTGTTATCGAATAGCCGAACTACACTGGACCGTTCCCGTAAGTACTAGAATGTTCTGGTATTATGCTAGAACATTCTAGTAACTTACACTCGTCATATAAATAAGGGGTTGACAGCGTTGTAGGCAGTTCAGCTTAGAATGCGAAACAGTGAAGAACAGCTAATAACAGTAAAAGTGGACTAATAGTGAACTACAAGTGATTGTGTTTAAAGTTTCTGATTACTGTAATTGTGATTTTTAATTATAGTGTGTTTTTCGTGTAAATTGGTATAAATTTATTTATCCCGAACCCCAGCTCGTAACAGCTCGTAACAATAATATGTTCTCTTATTACTCATCTCCATAAAGGGTTTCCTTTCCTTGTTAGCCTCGTAAGTTTTTGTACAGTTGTACTGTACGCGTGTCCGCCCCCCACGTAGCTAGGTGTTCAGCTTGGACGTAAGGTAGGAATTTAGGGGGCTTATTATTATTATAGTTTTATCTATACAGACTAAATTCAAACGCACAATAGTTTATCGTGTCAAATGAACAGATTTTTTATAAAACCGATGGGCTTCAAAGGCTGCAAAGTAATTACCCACCTCTATATTAGCACAAAAAACGTTAAAAAAAATATTTAAAAAAAAGAACCTTAATTAAATATATGTTTATATGTGTTATATTTCGTGATACTTACGTTGTAAAATTGTGTTAAATCAAAAATAGACGAAAAATAAAATTAATAATTACTATGTTCATATTTAACAAGGTCAAAATGGCGTTAAATCCATATTATCTGAACTAAGTAGGTACGAGAAAAGACATTATGGTAAGTCAGAGTTAGGAACGAATTATGTGATTTGGCTTCAAAGATTTAAGTCATTCTTCATAATTCAAATAAGTGTTAGCTATTTCGACAGTATATATGCTTTAGTATATCGATCATAGACATACTTAAGACTTAGTTTATACCACGGAGCAGAAACAAAGAGGAGGTGTTGTAAAGTCATTCTCCATACAAAAGTAGTGTCGCAGCCTCGCGGGGTGCGGGGGGAGCCCAAACAGCAGAAAGCCATCTAGTGGCTAGTAGCAAAATCAACTCATAGGCAAATTAGACAGATGTCCTAAGATGTCGTAAGAGTTCTGCTATGTTTCATTAAGTGTCACTTTTATTGTAAGGAGCCGGATTCAGGTTTAATAGTTTTATAATATACCGATATAGTTTTATTTCTATTATGTCCGACCGAAATAAATTTTTTGACTGAAACCGAAACCGAATTTCGGCAGCGGTTTCAGATTCGGCCGAAACCGAAACTTCCAGAAATTAACAAGTGTGAGGGAAAAATAAAGAAAACGTTTTTTTATTCATAGTTTTATTTTTTTTATCTTTAAATCTTGTCCTCTTCTAAATTTTTCTTCTGAACTTAGTTACCGAAACTAAACCGAATTCCGTTTTTTGCCGAAACTCGACATCTATTTGACTTCACTTTTCATATATTTCATATAGCATATATGTAGGTATGTGCTTATCAAAAAAGTCTGAGTCCGGACCTGCAATTTGTCAGTACTTCCGCTACTTGCCGATAGGGGGCGGCAATTACCGAACATTCGAGAAGAAATAAATTACAAATTTAATTTTAATTTGACTTACGAGTGGAAAGATATCTTTATTCCGTTTGAATTTGATTGATCCGTATAACTTCTGCAAGATAAAACAGCATTTCATGTTAATGCAATGGGTATGGGTCGGGAATACTTTCTAATCGTTTAAAAGACTAAACAAATACATGACAACCTATCCGCTTCACAATGACAGTTGTACTGACGAAAGCGCCGCCTGGTCGCAAGTAGTGCAACTACCGTGTGACGTAACGACTACATTGGTGGCTGATGGACTACTTTGATTGCAACACCTCCTCTTTGTTTCTGCTCCGTGGTTTATACTAAGTGGATTTTGAAATTCTAAGTAAATTTTAGCAGCCCTGACGATCGTATTTGAAAAACTATTTTATTTTCTAGGACGGTTTGAATGTTTACTACATACATTCTTTATGAAACTTTATATTGGCCAAATCAAAGTTAAGATACTGTATAGACATATTAGATTTAACCATGATCTGTTTCGCTGCTTGGGCTAAACAATAATAAACTTCTGGCCAACTCAACACTTCGGGGGACAGGCAAGCACGATGTTATTGTGTGACGTTGCAAAAATCAATAATTAAAGCAACTAGTAGTGAGACCTTTCGTGGGTCTGCTCAAGCTCGTAGGATGACGGTTTTTTAACCGACTTCAAAAAGGAGGAGGTTCTCAATTCGACGGTATGTCTTTTTTGTGTGTTTGTTACGCGATTACACCGCCAATTGTGGACCGATTTTCAAAATTCTTTTTTTGTTCCAAAGGAGATACTTCTGAAGTGGTCCCATAGTCACCAAGTCAGGATCTGTTGATTGGATCCTGGAGAAATCGAGGGCAACCCTCAAATTTTACGGCCCACACATCGTTTTTCGCATTGATTTTGATGATTCTTTTTTGTGTGGTAGGTTATACTTCAGAGGTAGTCCCATTTAAATTTTATCGAAATCGATTGAGCGGTTTAAAAACAATTTACAATAAATTGTTTTTAAATAAATAAAACCACCTTCGAACGGACGTGGACGTGTAAGACGATCGTTTTCGAAAGGGTGTGGGGTTAGGTACCATAATTAAAAGTGATATTTTTTTTTTTACAAAAAATAACAACCGACTTCCAAAAAAAAAAACACTACAAAGTGAAAAATAACTTTAATTTCGGAAGTAGGTGTCTTTGTATATGTATTTTAGCGTTTTCCACCGACTTCAAAATGACTAATACATAGAAGAGGATTCTATTTAGTATGTGGGAGTGATTGATCAAGGTAGCTGCTCTGTCAAAATGGAGGAAAGGTTTTTTCCCCTCATGGCGTGACTACGAGGAACACGCTTTGGCAGAGGGACCAGTTCTGGGATGACCAGACTGTGTCCAAATAACCCGATGGGTATGGTATAGGTCTAATCAAACCTGATCCTTGTGAGTATTGAACCATTTTCTTAGTTCTTGTTTTTATAAATTAGTTCTCAGTTCTGAGTTTTGACACTAGGATATTGTTTCAGGTCTGGCTGATTATGCTAGCCTTCTTTCCCTAAAATTAAGATCCCTAATGCGAGGATAGACGTGATGCCTTGGTGTAGCCCCCTAGTCAGATGATTTGAAATTTATCCGGGTGCGCGCAATTTAGAGGTTAATCTTTTAAGGTGTGGCCATCTGTTATTGAAGAAGGCCTTACTGAACCGGATAACGGTAGGTACATGAGGGAAGTTCGCCACTCCAGGTAACATAGCGTCATCGTCTACCCGTAGGCCACGTCAATCGTGTGAACATAGGTACCTATTATCCAGGTTCGATGCCAAGGGTCTGATTCCGTCAATTGAATTGAAATTGAAAGAAATATTACCTACTTATATACTGAGAGAATACTGAGTTTAAACTAAATTGTTATAATTTAAACCTATGAGACAGTTAGACCTTTTGTAAGAACTAGCTAGTAAGACCAGTTGTTATAAATTATTGTGTCTCGGGTAGTTTTACATAAGCGATATTATTATAGTTATATAAAACTGCAGAGTATTCCCTATATGAGCGCAACCATAATAGGTCGATACTTATTCGATTGAGCTAGAAGTTACAAAGCAGTTCATCTCACGTACTCACTAAAGCGACTCTGAGTTTTAGTTTTAGTCTCATTGCAGGTGTGTACCCCGATACAACTAGGAACAGAGACCTGGTTTCGTCGGAGTGAACACCTAAGTGTGTGGGAAGGGTTTGGTTAGTGGCTCGCCACAAATGATGTTGTTGTACCTTCATTTTCTGTCTATTAAAAATTACAATAAATATTGTATTGTGTAAGAAGGTACTTGTTTAATTGAATCTTTCCCGTACAGCTTATAGCCTATAAATTTACTTTAGCACGGTGGTAAGTAGTTACGATATTGAAACCAGCAACATCTTGTTTTCAAAGATAACAATAAAACTATTTTTTACCGGGTTACAATTGTTTTTGAGCAGCTCAATTCTCAATACACAATATCTACATTATTAGGTATATCTGAGGCCATTGCAACCAAACTATTCTGTGTTCGTGGCTGAGAAAGGTTTTCTTGTTGTCAAAGTAAGCACATGGTGGTGTAATGTACGAATGTTACCTGCTCGGTGCGTGGCACAGGCCAGGCGCGGCGCGGGTCGGGCTCGGGCCAGTAGGCGCTGCCCCAGCTGCGCTCCGCCGCCATGCCCTCCATACCTGCGCACACATACCGCACCCAGTGTAAGTGCCCTAACGTCATCGGAACATTAGCCCGAGTTAAGACTTATGACACGGTCGGTTACCGTTCCCGTTGGGCTGCGGCGGCGGCGGCGGCCAGGTGCGGCGCGGCCAGGGTGGCTCGAAGGGCGGGAACTGCGCGCCGCCCTCTGGCTCCTGCAGCAGCCCACCCTTGTGGCTGAAGATGTGCGAGCTCGCAGGACCCTCTGCCAACATGGTTATTCGTGTAACTTCACCTTGCTTAATGTCGTAACTCAATCATTGTAACACTAATGTTCATTTTAGTTTGTGGGTGATCTAAGCAACTTTCAATTTTTGCACTATTAGGGGTAATCAGTTAACGATCCTGTCGGATTTGTCTATTGCCAGAAGGTGGTTGCTGAATTTAGATCGGATAGGGTGCGTGTCGCGTGCTGTGCGTACCGTTGTACCGGTGCTGCGGCTGCGCCTGCGTGAGGCGGTGCGGCCAGCGTTCCGGCAGCGCGGCGACATCGCCCGGCAGGTCGCCCGCCGCCTCCACGCTCTCCTGCACAACCAGCTCTCACTGTAAGCACTACCTGACAAATTATCAACAATGAGTGCAGGTGTCGGAAGCAAGAGTGAGATAAGACAGCACCTGCAGCGGCTTGAGAAGCGCGGGCGTGGTGGAGGGTGGAGAGGGTGCGCGGGCCGCGGGCGGGGGGGGACAGCCCAGCTCGGGCGCCTCGTCCGAGGCGTCCGCGCACTGAGCCACGCCGTCGCACGCGTTGTACACGGCGATGCACTCGCCGCCGCGCCGGCACGCGAACTGGTAGCGGCTGCACCGCGACGCTGTAACAACTAGCAGCTGCCTACTACTTCCTTCTCCTCTCTCCTACGAACCCGACCGCGGACGAGCCCCACCGCCGCGCGCCGAGCCGCCGCGCCGCCTGCGCACGTATGCCTCTATCGTAATGTAATGATCCTGCGCCACTGGAGCTTGCCGCGGACAGTGCGTCGTTTGACGACCATTTGACTGCGTATAAGGCGCTGAACAGACGATGAACAATTTTTCCGCGGACACTGTCCGCGATGATAGAACGAATGGAAACTTATGCAATAACGCACACGTAGGACGAAGACTGGCGGGATTTCCACGCGTTCTATCGTCGCAGACAAATTGTCCATCGTTTGCTCAGCACTTAACAGTAAATACCTATTTGGTAAAGTCTGACAATAGAGCCGTTGGTTGGAACCTTCTGATGTTGGTATTTTCCTGTCCCGGATGTCGGTTTGCAATAAACACAAGGTAAGTACTTATCTTTATCTAACGGAACATGAATCATGTCTGTGCTCATGACGTCACCCTGACCGTTAGATCCACAGTGATTAGTTGCGAGTGCTGCGACTCATAATATTATGTAAGTAGTTATAGTACGTAAACAGCGTTTAAAGTACAAAAAAAGTGTATCCGAGCCATGAGTGGAGCAGAATATATATACCACTGCAGACCATTATTTAAAGAATTAAAAATTCTCCCACTCCCGTGTCTGTATATTTTTGAGGTTTGTTTATTTGTTAAAAAATACCCTCATTTATTTTCATTGAATGAACAAGTCTCGGAAAGATTGAATAAAAAAAATGCTGGCAAACTGTTAGTTCCTCCTCAGAGACTGCATCTCTATAGTAGAAATGCCAGTTGTATGACGATCAAAATGTATAATAAATTACCATCTGCGTTCAGAATGTTACCAATAGATAAATTACCATCTGCGTTCAGAATGTTACCAATAGATAAATTACCATCTGCGTTCAGAATGTTACCAA
This sequence comes from Brachylomia viminalis, assembly GCA_937001585.2. NCBI lineage: Eukaryota > Metazoa > Arthropoda > Insecta > Lepidoptera > Noctuidae > Brachylomia > Brachylomia viminalis. Next base: position 367,856 of record OW443302.2, on the reverse strand, counting down.
TAGATAAATTTAAATGTAAAATGTTTGCTTGGCTATTAGAGATGTGCTTTTATTCAGTTAATGAATTTTTAAATCATAATTTTTTACATTGTACCTAATGAATATTCTATGTTATTAGTATTTTGGCATAATATCTACATATAATAAATTATTACTTTACTATAGAGCTTATATTTTGGACATAACATTGTTTATTTTGACATTTTAATTATATTTTCTGACATTGCAATTAATCTTATTATCACTGTATTACTTTGACTTTAGAACTTGTATTTTGGACATAACAAATAAATTTTTATTTTACTTTTTGACATTTTAATTAATTTAGTGATGATTTGAATGTGCTTAACTTTTTTTTTATATTTCTACGCCAGCAATGGTAGTATATGTGGAACATTATTAGTGTAAGATCTCAAAATACCATATACTTGGAAATAAATAAATTAGGTATTATTAATGTTATGGCTTGACATTTCTCGGGACCCTGGGGTCCCGGACCTTTGGAAGGCGTACGAGGGGCCGAAGCCAACTTGCAGAGGCCCCTTAGACAATTTTAAGTGTTGAGGCACTAACCGACGATTATCCCTGTATGCACTATGCAAGTGTACCCTAGGACAACCCCCGGTTGGTGCAGGACTAGGTATTGCAAAATATAGGAACAAAACATATTGGGCTGTGGGTTTGGTTGGCTATAGTGGATTGATTACCTGTTAAACATATCGACGCTTGAAAGGCAACCCTCACTAAGCGACATTGAGTAAACTTTACTGGAGAGTGATTTAAAGATCAAACATAAAATTAAAAATCATAAAAAATCACCTAATTGTTCGATTAAAATGATGTTAACACTCGTGGAAATCGTTTTTTTATAGCTATCCAAATTGTCAAAATAAGACACCTGACACTTTTAAACATATACACTGGTTTGTGTCGGTTAGATAAAAGTTGCCTGATTTGCTAATCAAGTAAACTTATCTAAATCATCACTGTAGTGTGTGTAAAAATAGGTAAACTTACTTAGTTTAGAATGTTGATACAGAAAGATTGATCTAAAAAGATCTGATAGTTTAAAATAAATCAAGTAAATTACCTAAGCATTATTTAATGAGGTTTGTGATTATCGAAAGTTATTGAAATTACCCCAAACCTCCCTTCGTAACTGACATTTAACCAAGAGCTGTCATAGGTAATTAGTATCATTACATCACATCACGTTATTAACATTCTAACAAAATAGCAAGATTCACCTACTGTGCCAACTGTGAACGTTAAAATACATAACCACATAAATTACACTTGCTTTGTGTAGATAAAATCTACTAAGTGATTTCAAACCAAAGAAAATTTCATAACCAGTAAAATTACGTAAATACAAATAAATGAAAAAGTCAATTACATGAAAAACCGACTAAGTTCATATTCCTAATTGTTAGAATGTTGTAACTGTTTCTTAAAATATACTCTTATATATAAGAAAATTCTAAAAATTACTTTTTTTTGTCGTTTAGTAAGCACAAAACGTAGATTTTACCGAAATCACGCAATATCTAAGCGACTATAAAGTTCGCAGAAAAATGTGGCGATACGAATGGTAAAATTCGGATTCATTTCATTTAATTTTACGGATTTATGTCGGTTAGTAAGGATTGCCTTTCAAGCCTCTTAACAACTATATTGCACTTATACAATAGGTAATATGAGTAGACGTATTACGCAAAGCGTACAGTATACATATGAGATAGAGAGCTAACTTCACGTTTTATTTGAATCGCGCGACGCCAACGCCGCCCTGGTAGCTGTTCATCGAACTAGTCTCTCTATAGGTCTTTAAATAGCTATAGATGCATAGCATAATTTGGTATTATCGTACTTGAATGGTTGAAAATAATGAGTATTGTAAATTCCGCTAAATTGAATAATCGTGAACTTCAATTTAGCTGTTGTTTTACAATACACTATAACGAAACGATACAACGATATGAACGAGAAAATAATGTGTATGCGCATTAGTAACGTGCCGACATCTTTCATAGGGTGTTCAGCACACACAATTCACAAAAGCGACAGAAATTACAATTTTTCATTTGAATGAGAAATTAAACGATTATTATTGTCTTAAAAATTGTTTTTACATATTTATTGTCTGTAAAAATTACACATGTGTTCTACTATTGAAATAAAATTATTTTTATGTGCTGAGCAGTATATTTCATAAAGAATTTTTTTTAAGGATGACAACCTCTTCATTTTGTTATACACAATCACAGCTAGATGGCATTACTTTCCATACTTTAACCTCTGTCACGAACTTTGTACTAAGTCGGCACAGCATGGACGTACGCACGGCTACAGATCAAGCTATAATTTCCAGTATAAGCTGATCTCGCATTGTATAAGGTTCCCTTACAATGAGAGGTCAGTGTAAACTGGAAATTTATAGCTTGATGTGTAGCCGTGCTTCCCAACGATAACTCCTGAAAAAAATTTTAAATCTCCAACAGAATTCGGTGAACTGGCCCTGCAGTCCGACATAGTTAGCAATCGTTTTCGGTTGCTAAGTCCTAACAATCCAGATGTAACGATATTTGGTGGTCTCCACACTCAAAATTGGTTGTTACTGGTATTTTAGGTAGGTACCGGTAGGTAACAACCGATAAATTTGAGTGTCGAGACTACCAAACATTTACACCAACATTTACATCTGGATTGTTAGGACTTAGCAACCGAAAACAATTGCTAACTATGTCGAGACTGCAGGGCCTGGTGCTGTATTTCATATCAGTAGCCTACTTTATGTAGTTAAAAAAAAGTTTTTTTATTAAAATTAATAATGATACATAAACACGTAAAAACTTTTCTTGCATAATTTTTTTTATATTACGTATCAATTATGTATACGATTTATTCTTTTATTAAAATAAATGAGTGTTATGAGGCGACTCTGCATACCTCTATACAGTTTTGGATTAACCAAACTCTCTATCTCTGTCCGTCTGTCCTTGCCTATTGCATCTCCTCATGGGGAGGAGCAGCAAAAACACACCTCCTGGAACTAGAACGAGCTCAAAGACTTATACTGAAAATAAGCCTATTCAAACCGCGTCTTTTTCCTACGACAGATCTCTACCAACAAGCTGAAGTTTTAACGGTAAGACAACTGTACGTACTCACTACTATACTTAGGCAACATGCCTCTATGAACTTCAGTAGTTTTAATCCAGTCCTACAGAGACGGCGTTTTCATCAAGTCCGTCAAGCTAGACCCTCCAGCAGGGCTACCATGGCCTACCGTGACATGGCTTGTGTCACACATTCTATCACAGTTTGGGCGATATAATCTTTTGTCTTAAATGCTAGCACGGGCGCGGGCGGCGCCGGCGGCGTGAGATCATTGCTTGACATGTGGCATAACTTCTCGACGGTAAGTTGGGACTCATTACGTCTTATTTGCTAATATAATAGGGGTGCATCCATTTTCTCACAAATTTCATATTTTGACTGTTGAATATGAAAAATTTATCACGATAGGTCGAAGATGGTGATAAGATTTGAAAATTGATAAAAATAATATTTTCTTCTGCACCAAATGGCAATATAAACGTATGTCAATGATTTTATAAGTAAATTGACAAGACTTAAGAAGTCGTCAATAGCGTCGTAAATATATAGGTATCGCAAAGATTTCTCGAAATGTATACAAAGTTTATTTTTATTTTTTTTATTCTTTATTTTTTTGGACTTTAGACTACCTACTTGTATATGTCAGTCCGATTAATGTTATTTACTAGTTACACATCAGTAGTTTAACATAAGATGATAATAGTTTAAACAAAAGACAATTAAGCTCCTTCACTGTTAGGGTTTGAGAGTAAAGAATTCATGATTCCGGCCTGAAATTTGTCCCGACCTAATTTCTCTGATAATTCTTCTCTCTCTGCATGAAACTGAACACACTCCATCAACAAGTGGTATACATCATCTATTACTCCACACGTATTACATTTGGGGGAGTATACAAAGTTGTCATTATAATGTTTTGATTTTCTAGTTTTCTTTGGACATATTCCTTTTTAGTATTTTTCTCAGCAACCCCCATCTTCGCGAGTCCGCCACATTGTCATCTGTTACATATGTGTGCGAGCGCTATGCTGGTGAGCGGGCTGCGCCCCACCATTCCCTGCGCTGGGGATTTACTTATGAGAATAAAGCAGTGTGCAACAGGCTAGTGAGTTTGATTGACGAGTGTCACCGTCCCACATTGGGGTATTAGTATGAAGAAAGCTGCTCGAAACTCAAATTTAATCATTTCAAAATCAGAACGTTGTAATGCGTTTTGGGAGTAGTGTCACTAATGACGCATCAAACGGCAGCCATTTTGAGATGTTATTTTAGGCGGTAAATTGACAGCGTTAGTCGGAATCTGGTCATTGTTTACGTTGCATGTTGCAGTTTTCGGCGCTTTGAAAAACACGTACTTTTAGTCCACCTATAAGTCAGTGCTACTTTGATTGAGAGGAGGATTTTAATATGGATATTGAAAATAAAGGTATGTAGTCTATTTTTAGCCATATACGTTAATTTAAAACATAATGTTTAGGCTTTTGTGATCTGTGAAAATTAATGATAAAATTTTATTTTTTTTTGCTATATTTTTGTTACAAATTGGTAAATTAGTTATGTTTCCGAGTCTGTCCGAGTAAAAATTGAAATAGAATATGAATATAGACTATATTAGGAAGTAATTTGAAAAGTAAAAAGTAGCGGAAGTTTGGCGTTTTATTTACTATGATTTTTTTTTTTATATGAGGTATCACAAAGTGTGGATTGTATCATTCATTATTGAGGGTTTTTCTTGTTATAGGTGACTCGAGGGAAATAAAGACTTTTACCAAACAATATTTATATGACATTGTGCTTCAATGCCCTGTTAAACAAATTGACAAGAAAGTTCAGAAGGTGAAAATGAAGACGATGAATCAAATGAAGAGAGCTCGTGTGACGAATCAGAATATTTTTTTAGTGTAGCATAATATTATTTTTTAATAAACATCCAGTTTTCAATTAATTTTAGTTTTATTTAAGTTTCTAACACTAAAACAAGCTTAGGTACTTAACGGTTTTACTGACCTATTACTAGTGTCCGACCGAAGCTTCGGCTTCGGCTTCGGCTTCGGCCACCTTCGGCCAAAAAAGCACCTTCGGCCAAATCTTCGGCTTCGGCCAAAAATTTGCCGAAGGTTTGGCCGAAGCCGAAGGTTTGCTAGTTGTTAAAATTTGAAATTTACTGAACGATGCTAGAGCGAGACGGAGAGTGTGCAGAGCAGCAGAGTTTCGCCGCGCCGCCGCACCGGACCAAACGAATCGCAGTTAGTAAACTAAACGAGTCAAAACAAGTTTGAGAGCGCGTCTTAAAATTCTAATAAGTGTTTTGTTTTTAAATATTTCATATTTGTTTCACATTGTTTAACATTGTATATTTGAAACTTTTATTTTAGACAATATTTTATTACCTACTTGTATATGTTGGTCACTCGGCTCGTTATTGGGCTAAATCTCTAAAGCTCTCACAATATGTATCTAGTATATTCTGAGATCAAAGTAACTATCGTATTTCTCAAGGTCAATGACACCTTCGGCTTCGGCTTCGGCTTCGGCCGAAGGTTTTGGTGAATACCGATTAATCGGCTTCGGCTTCGGCTTCGGCCAGAATTGCACCTTCGGTCGGACACTACCTATTACTATAAAAAGAGTTTTGACCAACTTTTGATGTCTAATACCCCTCCCTATGTGCGTCCTTCCGAATACTACATATCTACCAAAGAGTATAGTAATATAGAAAGAGTATAGTAATATTATAGATGGAATAGAGAACCCTCTCTCTAGAATTTTTGACACCTATATTAGACAGTGTCGCCATCTGGTACTATATCCGCTGAACTAATCCCAAAAACTATAGGTGCGTACACAGGTACGTATTTATCTATATATAAGATTCAAAGCCTATAATTTCACGAATATCGTCTCCTTTTAATCTTTCAAACATTACAATGACACGCTCAACATGACAAGTGACAACACGCTGTCATCTCTCTTCATGTCAGTCAGTCATTCATTCCTACATTCATACAATCCATCTTACGTTTCATTCTAATAATCACTCGCGCGTTAATGAGCGCGGGTAAATTCAAATCAATGAAATTATAGGTATGTAGGTATATAAGTAGGTAGGTACACCCCCCCTCTTCGGGGAGAATATTGTATCACAATATTTCATTAAATAACATCTTCAAATACAGCTGGGAGTAGTTTGGTGATGTGGAAGAGATTCGATTCTGATTTTCTATGTCCTGTATTGATTCTGTATATTGAGTTTGACAGTTTCTCTATTATTTCATAAGGTCCAATCTTCAACTCGTCCAGTTTTCTTCTGTTTAATCTATTGCCATTTTCCGCGAATACCATGTCTCCTACATTGAACTCATAATGTTTTCTATTTCTATCTGATAGTTTTTTATTGTAGTTGTGTGATTTTATACTGTTTTCCAGAGCCAGTTGTCTGTCTTTCAACAAATCATTTTCAGATTTTTCTTATTTTAGTTCATTTGGAATAAATGTTATATTTTTTCCTTGTAACAAGTACACAGGTGCAAAGCCTGTGACAGTGTGCTCTGTTTCATTGTATTTTTCCACACACTTGTGTGCTATCGTTGTCCATGCTATTTTTTTATTTACTTCATTTATTTTGCACCTTATTTTATTGACCAGGGTTTGGTTAAGTCTTTCATTAATTCCATTTGAAAAAGCTGCATTTACCGCTGTAAAAATAATTGGTATTTTTTTTTCCTCTAGGAATTGTTTTAAATCTTTTGAATTTATTCCTGGGTATTGATCTGTTAAGATCATACCAATTTTATTATCTTCTGTGACATTTTTGATAAGTTTTATAAAGTCCTTTGAATTATGTGTTTTTGAATTGACAATGTATGCATATCTAGTAAAATGATCCACTAAGAGGTGCATGTACTTCTTTGTCGATCTAGAGCCTCCGAATCCACCAATTGTGTCAATGGACATTATTTGAAAAGGATGTGTGGCTGGTCCTAGATGAGACATTAGTCCTAATTTATCCTGGCCTCTTGATTTGTTCATAATGCAAACTTCACATTTTCTACAAATTTTCTTTATATTCTGTCTTAAATTCTTAGCTGTGTAGTATGGTATAATTTTCTTTTGCATTTGTACAATTCCAATGTGACAGTATTCTTTATGTATTTCTTTGAAGAAACGTATACTGAAGTCTTCTGATAAAACAATTTTTTTTTTCTTGTAGTAAATGGTGTGTTTTAGTATTGATTTTTCTTCTTGTAGATCTTCGTTATTTTCTTGGTCAACAATAATATTCTCCAGTTTTATCGAATTGACCACTTTCAACTGTTCATCTTCATTTTCAGGTGCTTCTAATACTGGATTTCTGCTTAGACAGTCAGCTTCAAGATTGACTTTTGATTTATTTTTTCCAGGTGAATATTTTACCTCAAAGTCATATTGAGAAAGGTAATATGTCAAGTCCCCCAGTTCTTCATCTGTTCTCGATTTAATGTTCATTTTTTCCAGTGGTTTATGATCAGAAAATACCGTAAATCGTTTACCTATGAGCCAGTATTGCCAATATTTAACTGCCTCTTTTATCGCTAGGCATTCTAAATAAATTGCTTTTTCCTTTTCTGTACTTCATTTAGTTTCTTGGAAAAATATGCAACTGGTTTTTCTTTTGTGTTTTGTTGCCTCTGTTTCAATACTGCTCCTACGCCTAGTATACTTGCATCTGTGTAAATTAGTATAGGTAAGTCTGCGTCAAATATCTCTAATATAGGTGAATTTTGAGAAAATGAAACAACTATTATGTTCTCGACATAATAGTTGTTTCATTTTCTCAAAAGATTTTTGACATTCTTCTGTCCAAATGATTTTTTGATTCTTCCTTAGTAAGTTGTGTAGTGGATCCAATGTTATTGCAATATTTGGTACATATTCATTATAAAGAAATATTTTTCCCAAAAACTGTCTCACATTTTTTTGATTTTGGGGTACTGGAAAATTTTGGATTGATATTAAATTATCTTTTATTGGGCGTACTGAATTATTGTGAATAATGTGCCCTAAATATTTCACCGAATCCGATGCGAAAGTGCATTTTGAAAATTTCAGTCTAAAGCCTTCCTTCTTTATTGCTTCTAACAATTTTGTTAAGTGGGTTATGTGTTCGGGAAAGGATTTTGAAAAAATCAATATATCATCTATGTAGTTTACCGTGAATTCCGATAATTCATGTCGTCTTATAATATTACTCAATATTCTTTGAAATATAGCTGGAGATGTTTTTAGTCCAAACGGTAAACAGGTCCACTGAAAATGACTGTCTTGTGTTACGAAAGCTGTTTTTCTTCTGTCTTCAACTCGTAATGGTATCGACCAAAATGCTGAATTTAAGTCGAAGATAGAAAAATATTTGCAATTTCTTGTTTTTACCATCAGATCTTCAATTAACGTAAATGGTTGCGACTGTGGAATAATAAGTTTATTTAAATCGCGAAAGTCTATACAAAGTCTTGATTTTCTATTGTCTTCCTTTTTGTATGCCAATGTTACCGGAGCAGCAAATGGGCTGTATGATTCCTCAATTAGATTTTTCTCCAATAACATTGTTACTTGACTCTCTATTTCCTTCTTGTCTTCAATACTGCATCTGTAAGGTCTTTTACTGCAATATTTATCGACCAATAAATCAATTCTGGCTTCATAATCCCTGACAGTTCCAATATCGTACTTGTCTTTTGCGAAGATCGATTTGTATTTTTCAATCAGTTCATTTATTTCTACTTCTTGTTTATATTCAAGGTGGTTCATAAATATTTTAAAATTCGTTTCATCAACGTGTTCGTTAAAGTTCACTGTAAACTTGTCACAACGTATTGTTTGTTTATTGTTTCCTGCTTCCATTTTTGCATTTATATTTATTTCTTGTGTTTTTTTGTGTTATTTCTAACTTTTCATTTTGGATCAATTTAAATTGTTTTATCAATAAAATTAAAAATACAATTAAAAAGTCATAGTTGAAATTGTTCTTGTTAATTACAAACACATTCACTTCATCTTCTATTTCAAATATTTTTATTTTTTTTTCACTATTCCATTCGTTTTTTTACACCATTAATCGTAGTTAACTTCACTGTCTGTGCATTAGTTTTTTCTTCATGTTTTAGTTTTAGTAATTTTTAATTAACTAATGAGATATTTGAACCGGAATCATATATTCCAAATGCATCCAATGTGTTATTTAATGTTAATTTGACTTTGATTAATGGTGGCACTATTAGTTTTTTTGATCCATATTATTTAATTCTGTTTCTACTTCAGAATTGTTAATAAAATTGATAATATTTGGTTTTTCTTTATTGCCTTCGTTTGTTTTAAACCAGCATGAGTCTTCAGGATGATATCTATTACCTTTATTTAGTTTTTACTAAAGGGTTGGTCATTTTCTTTTTATCAAAACCTTTTTTGTTAACTAAATGTTCCAAGCTTTTCACTTCATTAAACAGATCTTTAGTTTCCTTTATTTTCTTTCTATCGATTCTGTCGGTTATAAAACTAGGTAGACCTACTGCAATTAGATCAATTAGAGTACTTTTGTTTATTGTGCTGTCCATCTCTAACAATATTTTCTCTTTTCTTATTGCATAGTCTAATAGTGATCCTGTTTTGTATTTAAATTCTATGGCATACCTTATTGGTGTCCAACCTTTATTTTCATAAGTATCACAAAAATCTTCCTTCCATTGTTTCCATTCGGAAGTTAGCGTGTATCTTATTAGCATAGAGCTGTACCAGTTCAAACACGATTTGTCCAAAAACAGTCTAAAAATCTAAATTTTTTCCCCATCTTCAAGTATTTCCAATCGATCACAATTCCTTTTCAAATGTAGCCATCCATTGAGTTACATTTGAGTTTTCTCCAGTGAATTTCTCAATTACAAATTTGTCTGAGATTTTTTTTAAATTAGTCTGCTTTGGTAATTGTGGATTTATATTGACATTTTTTTCTAGAATTCTTGACAGTGTTTCTTCAGATATACCCTCTTTTATTATTGATTGTGTAATTCCTGTTGTACTTATCACTTCTTCCAAGAAATAATTCTTAAATTGTAAATTGTCATTGTCATCCATGTAAGTCTTTTTAACTTCATCTGTTAAAGTTATCCATAAACTCCTCTTTTCGTGTCTTCTTTGCAATGTATTTTTTAACGTTTTACATGTCTCAGTTTCCATCAATTTACCATGGTTTTTTATTGGCTGTAGTTCTTGTGGTACAAGGTAAATCTTACCCTCTTTTGTCATTATCATTATTGAGGTTACTGCCAGTACATTTGTTTTTTGGTCTTCGAAACTTTTAATTGTAAACTCAAATTTGGATGATGCAAGTGATTGGGCTCCAAAAAAAAAAATAACTGTGCAGAGCTCAGACATACCCTAATTTGTAGATCCCATAACGATACGATCAACTTTTATTTCTACGTCGGGTAAATTGGCCCTGGGAAATAAAAAATATAGGTACATGAATACGTCTTCAAAATGTATGCATAATTTTATGAAATAAATAATTATTATTCTCACATATCCTGTTTGTATTGAAATAAATCATTGCTGTTACACTTTTGTTAACCGAACCGAGAGTTCGAGATACCTAGGTGTAGGTATAATTATTAGAACCACTTTTCTTTAGCGCTCTCTTTCTCTCTCCCGGAGAACATTATCAGCGCGCATAGTCCATTTCATTCGCACATTTTGGGGCTCGAGCCCTTTTTTGCACTATGCGCACGCGCAGTCGCCCTCCGCTTGTCTTTCGGAACGTTACTGTGTGCTTTTATTGCGTGATTTTTACTGTGACACTGGCTATTACTTTTGGACTTTGACGATTCTTTAAATAATTACTTTGGCTGTGCTTACTGGACCTGAACTAAAGGAACGATGTTTGATCCACGATCTCAAGTGATCTGTTTGGTGTGTAATTGTTCGGTGTTACGGAGTCGAAGATACACTTTAACTCCGGAGCTTCGCAACACGCATTCTCAGACCATCGAAAACATCCAATTAGCAGTCTCTACTGAGGTAAGTGAGAATTGAACTAGTGGCAATATATTCTACATTAAGAAATCTGTCACTTTTATAACCCCAATAAAAGGTTTTGTTTTGATTGTACCCTATAAATCTTTTAAAAAATATACAATTATACCTACAGTAAATATTTCTTTAGATGGATTCCGGTGAATTATTTTAAGTAAGTAATATTATAAAAGAGGCCTCTCTCTCACCGAGAGGAGTCCTGTGTCCCAGCAGTGAGAACATTACAGGATGATTAAAAAAAATATATATATATATCAAAATGTCTTAGTGATAAATGCATTAGGAATTAGACTTGTCTGTACGTACGAAAAAAAATTATTGTTATTTATTCTTTAAATTAATAATAACAATTATTTCACATAATCTTTCTGTTATTTGTGCGTAGTAAGTAAATGTATAAAGTATAAAGCGTTTTCCTCTAGGCTGCAAAAAGTTAAACCGCGCGGTGTAGTGTAGAGAAAGTAGCTTCATCGACCCTTAACTTATGACCTATCCTCCTCTAGCATTATCAATAGATAGATAGCGCCTATCGAAAGACAGTATGCCCGCGCGTATGCTGAACTCAATATATAATGGAGTATTCCATGAGTGCGAGAGGAAGGTCCGATTAAAAAGAGATGTGTGTGCGCAGTTCGCACGTTCCTGAAGAAGTACAAGAAAAACTAACATGACACTTTTTCATGCTGCTAGGGACATCATAAACTGACGACTTTTATACCCTTCCATTGACAAAATATGAGAACAAATCGGGCTTTATTTTTAACTTGTTGTTCTATTATTTACAGATAATATACAATAATGAAGAGCACGTCTGTAATCGCTGTTGGGTACGAGCTGGGCGGGGTAGACTGGAACCAAATAATGCTGACACTGTCCAAGAGCTTGTCCAAGATGCACAGCGGATTGAAAGAGTTCCTGAGCCACAAGAACAACACAGTCCATCTATACTTGTACAACCGGATCGCTCAGAGGAAGAGCTGGATACTGTGATGGTTCAACAACCGCAACACAGTACCGACAATACATCGGCCAACGAAGGTGAAGAAAATCAGAATCCAACACAGCTGAATATTGATGTATCTTTTAGCCTACCTGGATATTCTAGGGCACCTAATGCTGGAAGATCCTGCATATTTTATGGGTGCGAAAACACTACTCGACAAAGAATTCCAGAAAGTGTGAAAATTAAAATGGCTATGGAACATGACTATTATATTCCACCAGAAGCTCGAGTCTGTCACATACACGCCTCCACAGATAGTTGGCAAATCTTATTGGATTCTCCAAATCGTCTGTTTAACTTCAACCCACGTTACACTTTGGATATGCTTCAATTGGTAAAGAAAGCCAATAACCGTCGTATAGATTTTGAAAGAATCGAAGACTTCGATGCACATGAGCTTCATTATTGGACTGGGCGGACTATGGAACAATTCCTGCAAATACTTCAAGAAACACCATCCTTAGCGCAAAGGTCTCGAAAACCTAAAACCGCCCTCGGCGTTTACTTGGCTAAATTACGAACAGGAGAGGCCGATACTACACTTGCAACACTTTTTGGTATGACAAGGCAAAACCTTGAACACAAATTCAATATCACTAGACAATGCTTATCCGATGAATTCGAACCTTTACACTTGGGTTTCGACCACATTAGTCGAGAAGAATTAGTCAATAGAAATCTTTTAATTCCAAAAACATTGTTTTGTGATGCAAACAATCAAAATGTAACAGTGATTTGCGATGCTACTTACATCTTCATTCAAAAAAGCTCTAACTTTGCCTTCCAAAAAGATACCTACAGCTTACATAAGTACAGGAACTTATTAAAACCTTTTATAATTGTGAGCAGCGACGGTTATATCTTGGATGTATTAGGTCCATACGGTGCGACCAAAAACGATGCGTCAATTTTACACGAGCTACTAGAGCATGAGAATAGTGTGCTTCCGTGGTATTTTAATAATCTGGATGTGTTTATCCTAGACAGGGGATTTCGAGACGTTGTAAGGACGGTGGAAGATTTTGGATATCGAGTCGTAATACCAGTCGGCAGCGTGAGCTCATCACAGCAGTTGAGTACTGATCAGGCCAATAAATCGAGGCTTTGTACGATTTGCCGGTGGCCTGTCGAAGTGGTGAATGGGAGATTCAAAAGGGACTTTCGGATATTTCGTCAAAATTATTTTAACAAATCAATGCTGCACATGTTCAAAGACTTTAGGATAGCCGCAGCGTTGACCAACGCCTTTCACATCCCATTGGAAGACAATCGGCACGCTGCCCAATTTTTGACTATAATTGAGAGAAAATTAAATCACCCCAATCGCTTAGCCGACTACGTGGACGCAAATAATTTGAACCGGCAAAGAGTTGCATTTAATAATATCCGGGGTGATGTCCCAAACCTTTCACAGTTCCCTCAACTCACCCTAGATGAACTAATATTATTCTCAGTAGGAACATATCAATTAAAACTAGCGGCTAGTTACTATAGCGAACACGTAAGAGGTGGCCATTATTTAATAGAAATATGTGCACAACAGCAGGTTACTCATTTGGAGAATTTCGATCTGCCCCATGAAGACGTTTGTCTTATAAGAGCGCGGATAAAGAGTAGGCACAGTGGCTCCAAAATCTATTTATGCTACATATTAGTTGACAACAACTTGGAAGGCAGGGCAAGCATTGACAATTATTGCTGTAATTGTTTTACAGGCAGGCGAACCATTGGTGTCTGTGCTCATATCATGTCAGTGGTATGGTATCTTGCTTGGGCCAGGCACCAGGGTTCAATTCATCGCCCTGCTCTTTATTTAGATGAAGTGATTCACAACAATGATGAATAAGTGACAGTTGTATCAGGATGAATCATTTATTTAAAAGTCCAACTTCTTAAATATATGATTATGATATTTAATTGTATTGATATTATGAATCATGTGTTTTAGAGTACTATTTCTTTTATAATTATGATAGCTAACTAATTGTATTGAAATAATGAATAACGTCTTCAAAAGTAGTACTTATTTTATGATTGAAAACTCTGACCAATTGTATTGAAATAATAAATCATGTGTTTAAAAGTCTTACTTCTTTCATTAATGATAACACACTTATACCAACATATTAGGTTATTCTTAACGGCAGTACTAGAAGAACCATGCCATTATTTCTTATGGGGTGGCTACACAGTTGTAAACCGCGCTTCCAATGTCGCCGAACCAGTGCCGTATAAGAGACGTCGCTATACTAAGAAAAGAGACAGATTAATAACATCTCTTTTGTGTGTGAGTGCGCTGTCTCGCTCGACGATACTAGGAAGGGACGTCGCTATTCTAAGAAAAGAGACGGACTAATCACTTTTTACAACTGTGTTGCCACCCCATTAGGTGCTTATAAGGATTACATTAGCACTTTTTTTTAAACAATAATAGAATTTATTTTTAATATTCACTGTATGGTAATATTTATCTTGAAATATATTTTTTATAATGGGTACGAGTTTCGTAGTCAATGGCTGTAAAGGTCGTAGGTATTCAGTTTTAGTATCGTAAAAAATAAAAATCGATTTTTATTTTATTAAAAGCAAAATGTATTTTTGGTCATATCTTTTTTTTCCCAGGACGAATTTTTTTGCTGTCTTAACAAATATGAATGGCATGTGTCCAATCTATAATTTGACCCCCGTCCTATCCCTGCACAATGACTTTTTTTTTTGAGCCCAACTAACAAGGCATTATTTGCATTGTCCTTTCAGTTTATCCATTTCTGTAAAATGTCCTTTGCAAAGAATGTTGTTTTATAAGATATCTTATTTAAGGAAACCGACGTCTGTAAATAAACTCAATTGCGTTTCTGTAAATAATAGTTATTTGTTATACAAGAGTGCAAAGTTGCTTTTTAACCGCGTGTTCAATTTTGATGACCGAGCAAGCGAAGGATTCTAAAATTGAATCACGAGCGCAGCGAGTGATTCAAAATTAGAATCCTGAGCGTTAGCGAGGGAATCAAAAGAGCACGAGGTGAAAAATCTTTGCACTCGAGTGCAACACGTAACTTTTCATTCCACCTCAGCGAGGAAATGACTAAATGCAAAAAAAAAACGTTTACAATCACAAGATAGGTACACTTTTATTTCAGTTTAGGTATTAATTACTACATTATGACAGGTAAGTATTACAGAATAATCTTTAAATTATAACAAAATAATACTAAGGTATAATTAAGAAAATTTTAAAGTAACGTTGCTACAGTTATTTAAATTGAGTGTAATATTTTTGTTTGGTACTGTAATATTGGTGTTAGTCACTTGTGTACTGTTTTTCGGTAAACTATCTGTCATACTTAATAGTTGTACCGATTCATCGGATTCCCTTGGCGTGAATGTTGGAGAGAGAGGGAGATGGTTAGGTGTTTCATAACGGCTTATTTTTGATGTAGAAGGGCCAGTCCAAGGATCCGATTGAGGCTCTTTCAGTGTAATGGCTCCTACGATGCCTTCACATATTTTAGACTTATTTTGGATGGAATCCTCTATGTATCCCTCTACAACTGCATTGGACTTCCAGCCTCCGTGGCGCTTAAGGGACAGGAGATCAGCTCCGGAATCAGCCAAAAGTGTGGCTGAAGTTCGTCGGAAACAATGACCCGTGTACAACAGGGGTTCTGGAAGTTCAAGAAATGTTGCTATTTCTCGTGGGATACTGCCAATTTTATTAGTACCCATAGGCTGTCTAACACACTTTCCATTGCGATACTGTAGAAAAAATCGATTGATTGGAGTGTTAGGCGGGCGTAAGGCTTGATATTTCTCAACAATCGTTACGGATTCCTTGCGAATGACGAAGTTGCGGTCTCTTTTTGTCTTTGTATTAGGTAAATTAATTAATAGTAAGTCATCTGAATGTTTCTCAATGTTTTTGACATTAAGTTGTGTTAGTTCATTAGTTCGACATGCTCCGTTTATTCCAATAATAAGAACAACCTGTAACGTAAAGAGTATTGTAGTAGATAAATGAATAAAATTGATATGAACGCATAATTATGCCTATCAACATCTACTAAGTATACTATTTAATTGAGATTAATATACTTAAGTAGATACTGAATGTGCAACTGGCTTACTTTTGCCGCCAAATATACGGAATCGGGTGCTTCGTTAAGAAACTTTTCAATATCAGATACTGTGAAAACCTTCGATTTTTTTGGTTGATGACCAGATGAGGCTCTTTTTAAAAATGCCACTAATTTAGGATAGGTATCGATATGTTTGTCTTTTTTCATCTTTATTGTTGCTTTTAGCATCGAATACGTACTCCATAGAGTGCTTGCTTTCTTGTTCTCGGATAATTCTATAAAATATGCCAGCAAAACGTTTTCTGAGAAAGTTTTGGCTCCTGTTGCTAGTCGCCACGTGTTGAACATATCGTACTGTTTTAAATACTTCTCGCGTGATTGTTGAGGGAGAAAGCTCATTTGCGCATTATTAACAGTTTCAGTCAATTCTGTTGGCGTCAAGCAAACTTCCTCGTCGCTAGAATCACTCATTTTAGTTTTTTCACTTGTTTTCAAGTTTCTTGTTTTTAATATAAGGTTTAACAATGACGTGAAAAAATGCCGCGTAAAGAACCGCGTACAAAGCAAATTGAAAAAAGAACACCAAGAAGGTTCCGAGTCTGAGTTTTTAACAAATTAAAAAAAAGTTGTATGATATATTCGGCACCATAGAGGTAGCAGTAAATAGGTTTAATGTTTTTTTTAATTCACAAACTTAGTGCACACGATGTTCTAAATTCAATTTACTTTATCCTCTAGAGAATAAAAACGGCTTTTCCACTCAGATATTGAAGATTAAAAATACTCTTTCCGAGATGGTGGGATGAAAAGTTTTTTTTTATTGTATACAAAAGGTTATTATAAAAAGGTAAGTAGGTACCTAGGTAATGTTTAACAAAAATATTACTTTACCTGTAAATAAAGAAACAACATTCAAAGCCTATAATTTCACGAATATCGTCTCCTTTTAATCTTTAAGTATTTTATCTAACACAATAGTTTAGAACCTCCAAACATTACAATGACACGCACAACATGACAAGTGACAACACGCTGTCATCTCTCTTCATGTCAGTCAGTCATTCATTCCTACATTCATACAATCCATCTTACGTTTCATTCTAATAATCACTCGCGCGTTAATGAGCGCGGGTAAATTCAAATCAATGAAATGGTATGTAACCATTTCATTACATAATTATATATTTATTATACTCTGAATAGGTTTTCTATGGGTAGGCGGGTAATTCATAATGTAGGCCATATAAAAATCAGTTTTATAAACATTTTTATTTGTTCCATAATGTTATATTTCGTGGTTTTCAATTTTTATCATTTAATCGGAGCTATATTTTAAAAATCTGTTTAATTAACTTTTTAGAATTATGTGAAAACTGTGTAAAAGGTAAGAAATCGTTGCGTTTACAGTTGTATTTATATGCAAATAATACATTGGAAACTTGCAGGGCGTTATTATCATTGTAAAATAACTGTAAGCATTACGGTTACTTACTTTTTAAAAACATTTTTTAAACAAACTTTTATTTGAATGCTCTTAAAAAGAGAAAATAAACTTTAAATTAAATCAAACCTATAATTTTATTACATTCTACAATTTATATAATAGATAGATATAAATAAAGCTTGTCGCGAGATTTACCTGTGTAAATAAACAAGAATACACTATGTAACTTGATCTTGACACAAGTCATTCTAAGAAATTATGTAATATTTCATAAAATTTTACACAGATCATTCTCACAAAATTGTTTAGTGTAATAAATTGATGGATTTGATTTGATTTAAAGTTTTTGAGGTGAATAATGTAAGGAAAAAGCAGTAAGTAGTATACTTTTAGAGAAATATTTGCGATTTATACGACGTTATTGACAATTTCGTAGTCTTGTCAATTTACCTATAAAAAACAATTAGGTAGGTACATACATTTTATTGCCACTTGGTGCAGTAATTATTAAGAAAATATTATTTTAATCAATTGGGTGAATTGCCCAAGCAAAAAAAATACACGGAATACCTGAGAACGGTAGTGCAATGTGCTGATTTTTAATTTTATATATTTTTTCTCAACAACGTAATAAGTACTTCTCTACCTTGACAAAAAAAAACATTGATTTCTACCCTCTAACATACCAAAAAAAAAATACAAAGTTTTATTTTATCATCACGGTGGCCTTTCCTGAACCCAATTCCGCTCATAAAATACCTTCCCCTGCAAATACATTCGTAATATGGATTTAAATCGATTCTGTTATCATTAAATTATAATATATTCGATCAAATAAAACTATTTTTGTTTGTTTATCTTCTTTCTCATAGATTTGACAGGCAGTCAACTTTTGTCTGGAAAAAGTTATCATTTCAGAGGACAGTAAGTTTTAGTAGAATAGCCATGTCAACATTGCGTTGTTACGCCCCTCTCACCTTTCCTCACTTCGGATCAGTCCGGCAGAGTCCGGCTCACAGACTACAATATAGTATAGGATAGTCCGGCTCAAGCTCTCGGCGCGAACGCACCGGTCCCAACGTCTTGCGGTTTCCCGCCAAAAAAGTAAGTTTATCATTTCAGTAATATGGGGACAAAAATAGTTTCATTTCGGTGGCTGTTTTAACTCGTGCTAGATTCGTTTAATTTGTTTCAAAATTGTGTATTTAATTCGCCGTACATTTTAATTTACTGTTTCACACTGTGATGTCAGCTACAAGTCAGGTTAACCCATGCTAGCATTTAAGACAAATTGTAAGACTTGACATAATTTATCACGTCTTGTCACAAAAGTCTTGGGTACGGCTATGCTAGCCCTGCAGGACGAGATTCGGTCGATTCTTTTTCTTTTTCCAAGGGCCACGCCTCGCCTGCGCCTGTATAAATAACAGTGCACATAAGCACTGCGCAGAGCGTTGTTATACCTAGGTTCTTGGATATGATAATGTGTGACAATTTATCCACTAACGCGGACTGAATGCAGACGTAAGGTCTCAAAATGGCTCCTAACACTCACATATGGCGATACGGAGAAACTGTTATTCAGTTAAAGAGAAGTATAACTCACATGCATTACACACACTGACACACACACACACACACCTAAACACCACAAGCACAACTTCCTTTCACAAGCATTATACACCCACCAACGAATTCACAAACCTACCAAAACACTGCTCACTATTATGTGTGTTACTTCTTACTTTATATTGTTCGTTAGCTGTAAGCGCTCCTTGCTACTGCTTTATTATGTCCTTAGCATAGCTCTCATAATGTATTCGAGATTAGGAGACCAGGAGACCCGTAGCACAGGTTTTACTTAGTATGGGCTCCTGTCTCCCTTCTTAAAACTGTTTGAAATATATACATATATACTGTGTACACTATTATTTGTGGGAGAAAATAATTAATTTAATAATTTATTCGACAGTTCAAAATTAAGATTTGAGCTCAGTAGGTACTGACCAATTTTCAATGTATCAAAAAAAAATTAAATGGGGAGATTTTGGGTACAATCAAATCTTAATTTTGAACTTTCAAATAAATTGTAAGTAAGTTCTGCAATTCCTAGATAAACCATAATTTTTTAGGGTGTTAGGTTAGACTATGCTAATTATCACAAAAAAACTGAACCAGAAATGTTCAACAGAACGAGAAAAAAATCGAAAACTGATGTTAGGTGAAAATTACGAAAAATATCATTAAAAAAATTATATCTCGAAAACTACGAAAAGTCGTAGAACATACATGGGGGTGATTCGGATACTCCTCATCATAAAGTATCTAACTTTTACGTTTGAACGTCAACTCCCCGGCCACCCTGTATAAAGGGAAGTAATGTTAATATATGACATTTTGTGAAATAATTTTTACAGCTATCGGTAGTTTTGAGATTAAACATAGATCTTAAGCAGCACTTTTGTCTTTTTAAAGATGATAACCATATCGGTTGAGTTACCCCAGAAGATAACACCATATCTAATGACGGATTAAACTAAACCATATTAGAGTACGCGATAATTTATATAACGCATAGGCACCACTGCTTATTCTTTTGGCTAGAGCGCAGCGTCAGTGCACCTGCTCTATCACAACACCCCTCTACTACGCTGCGTCGCGTGCTACCATTGTTTTTTTTCTTGTAAGCACAGGAGCAGCGTACAATGTTTTAAGAGACAGTAGCCCTGTAGCTGGGTGGACGTATCATTGATACGGCGGTAGCTACGTCCGCGTCCCTGCCAACACTGGCTGTGTCAGCTCATCAGCTGTGAGTGAAATGATGTGGGCTTAGGAGGTGAAATGCATACGTATCGTACTCGGAGGGCGGTCGTCGCGCGGCGGCGTGGGGCGCGGCGGCGCAGGCGCGGGCGTCGGCGCCGTGCTCGCCGTCGTGGTGCTGGCCGTACTGCTGCTTGCGCCCCCACTCCTGTCAAGGACATGGGTAATTATCCTGAGGGGTCATTTTGTAACACACTGACAGTAGGAATGGCTTTCATTTTGACAGTTCAACAACATTCATTGCGTTATTTACATTGTTGAGCACACAAATTTTTCGAACATATAAAGAAATGGATTAGCAATATCCTTCAAAATGATTCAGATTGTAATTGATAATGTCCTACGCAATTAGTATGCTGTTCCTTATTAGGGTCAAAAAACTAACGGACCAACTGAGGTTGAAGTATTAGGTAAAAATGTTAGGAGTTTTCTTGTAGCTACCCTTAGTGCCCCATCTCAAACATCCACTCTGTTTATTATAATAATACGTGAGAGCGTGAGACACACTGAAAGTTCTTAGAAAATAAAAAACGGAATGATGTAGACGCCTGTTAATATTTTTATTGCTTTTCGAAGAAGTCTCCGTTCCTTTCTAAGCACCATCGCATGCGATGGAACCATTGACTGAAGCAGTGGGCTCACTCTTCTTTACGGATTTCTTCCACGCCTTTATCAATCGCAGCCACGGCATCTTCAGGGTTCATAAAACGAATTCCTCTAAGTTTATCTTTTATTTTTGGAGATAAATAAAAGTCACAAGGTGCTAGGTCAAGACTGTTAGGAGGATGACTTACTAACTCCACACTTTCGATAGACAAATATTCGATAGTCCGTCTGGCGGAGTGAGCTGGAGGGTTGTCGTGGTGGAAGAGGATCCTTCTTCTTGGGCGCTGCTGTCTAACATTTTCCAAGACAACAGGTAAACAATGACTGACGTACTAATCTGCAATAACAGTATTTTTATCTTCTAGGACAATTGTTGCAAAATGATCCATCCGTCCAAAAAATGAGGCAATCATCTTCTTCCCTTGACTTCTGCCCTTCTTTACTTTTGTCGGCAAATCTTCGAAACAATATATCTAGCTTTCATCACCTGTGACGATGTCATATAGGTACAGCATTCGAGTCACCTCTGTCATACTTTTCAAGCATTGAGCGGCACCAATCGTTTTAAAATAAAATAGATTTGGGCAAACCATTTTACCATTTTTTCAATGATGGAAATCAAAAATAATGGCTGAATAGCAGCAGCTAGTAGCCGACCACAGAAAAAAATTATAGACGGGAAAGCGGCAATCCGATCTTCATTAGTTTTTTCCAGTGGTAGAGTTTTGTTTATACTTCCGTACAGCAGAGGAGTTCATCTGATTCAGATATGGATTTAACGCCTGATTTCATAAAAGAGGCTCATTTTTCTTTAGCTAATTCATGTTTTTAGTATTACTTTTCTTGTATTCGTACGCACGGCTACACATCAAGCTATAATATCCAGTATAAGCTGATCTCGCATTGTATAGGCTTTTTTTTACAATGAGAGGTCAGTTTAAACTGGAAAGTTATAGCTTGAGGTGTAGCCGTGTGTACCTAGTACCTAATGAAAAGCACAGTGTTTACCTCGGGTTAAAGACTTATTTAGTCCCACGAACTATTAGCGCCCTCGCGCGCTCGGGCACCAAACCCCGTATCGGGACTCAATAATTAATTAACCCCCTTTTTTTTTTAAACGTGGGAAGTTATCAAATAACTTCTCCCGCTCTGGGCAGAGCGGGAGGGCGTGTCAGACTCTTACTGACTAAAACCCACCCGTTTTCCTTCAGTTGCCTGTGCCAGGGGCCACGGTATCCCTCTCGGACTTTCCCGCAACCCTGGCAGGCATCGGCCCTACCGGACCCCGTCATTGATGCTGACATCTCTTTGAGGCGCGCGTGGAAGACAACGCGCCGTCGACCCGGGCCTGATCCTTATTGAACGGCGAGCTGCCCATTGCTCGCCGTTCGCAAGCCCGCTCCTACGGTGGCCGGGAATCGGCCTGCGATTCCCGACGCCCAGGGCGTCTCCTGCGGCGGGTAGGGACGTGAGTGCGCGAATTTTGCCGCTCCGTCACGCGCTCCGCCTCCTCCTTCGCGAACATTACTGCTTCGCAGAAGGAGGTGACGGCTGCCCAAGCCCTCTCGCTCCGTACCATAGCCTGGACCAGGGCCGGACGCGAGAGATGGCCACCGCCAATCGCCTGCAAGAGGACATGGCGGTGCTCCGCCCAAGCCGGGCAGACCTCCACCGTGTCCTCCGGACGATCCACACAATGGTGACACCCGGGCGTTTTCCCCGGCCTTATCCAGTACAGGAACCTTCCAAAACAACCGTGTCCGGTGAGGATCTGCGTCAGGCGGAAGGTGAGGACGCCGTGGCGCCTCTCTAGCCACTCCTCAAAGAGGGGACTTATCGCCGCAATTGTGGCGTGCCCAGGGCTGGGTTGCGACAATCGCACTCTCCATGCCGCCCATAGATTCCGCCGGAGCTCTGTCTACTGTACCGTGATTTCTCGCGGCAGCGGAGCTACACCCCGGCGTTTCGCCTCCTCGCGCCACTCCCAAATGTGCGCGAGGACTTTTGCCTCCAGATCCCATGGCGGTAATCCGGCAAGGAGGCTCGCCGCCTCACCGGAGCAATTTTTCGCTTTGTTAAGCAATCAATCAAATCAAACTTTCCAGCAGTTGTCTGTTCAGTTAGAAGAACTTGATTATATACAGTAGTGAGTGTTATAATTATGTAATACAGTAAAAAAACAAAACATTCAATTAAATTATTTGCCCTATGTCTGCCAGCAGCCCAGCACACGCCAATATAAGTACCTACCAACAAAAACACTGAAAATTAGACCCAAGCAGAAATAAATAATAAAAACGTAAACAAAACATATTAAGTACCTAAATAAAAGCCTCCGCACATAAAGGGCGTGCCCGCTTGCATTATGCACTGCTACATTATGTAGGGTGTATCTATTCATACACACAATATTTTATGAGGTACACTTAGAGCTGGTACAGAAGCTACACCATTTTCTTTTAATCTTCTAATGATGCTTTAAAAATTAAATAATTTAAAATTACTTGGCACACATAATATATACTGGCTCCTTCTTATTTTTGACGTGACAACGTCTTATAATTCGATGGAGCGGCTGCACGCACGAAAAAACATGACTCATGCGGCGTTACACATGACTCATGCGGCGTTACCTCGGTCTGAGGCGTTCCATTTAAGGCTTGAAGTGCAAGCGAGAGCGCGGAACGAGCGACAAAGAGGCACAATCGACCTCCGCGTTCGGCAGCGTTCGACATCTGTCTCTCTCCTCCATGAGTGAGCGATGCGTCTGCGTGGACAGCTGCTATACAATTAATACAATAATACATTTACATGTTTTCGTCAAGTATGAAGTGCAGTGAAAAGTGAATGTGGTTTCAATTGTTTATAGCAACGATAATTGCGGCGATAAAGGTAATGATTCTTTCGATATTAAATATATGTTCAGTGATATTGAACGAACCCAATTTATTGTCGAATATTCGTGCTTTCATCATTAAAATAAATAGCATCGGTCCGCTAGTGCAGCGATTGTAGGTTATGCTATAATTGACAAAAGTCTATAACAATAAGAAAACTATGAACATTGTAAAAAAAAAAAAAATACAAATATAATAAATATGCGTACAAATAAATGTAACTTGATGAATTCAATTGTGATTTCCATTTACCTCCTTCTCTTTATCCATACAAAATATCTATCATACAAATAAAATTAAAATTTTCTTTTGCAAAATGCAACCATTCCATCAGTATTTTCTTATGACGTTGTCACGTTCAACTATCGTCAGTAAACCGACTTTACAGACAACCGATTTTTTATCATCTATTACCTACGTTGTTTACTGGCATTGAAGCGGGCGGCGGCGCGGCGGCGCGGCGGCACAAGTTGGCGCGGGGTTTTTATGAATGATCAAAGAATAAAGCCGAGCGCACCGCACGTGCGTCTACCTCCCTCCCCCGCGCCTCTTACTGTTCCAGTGTAACAGTGTTCTGAGTGTTCCTTCTTCCTTCAGTCCCGCATGATCCGTTTGTTACAACGCACGCACCTTTGCTATCACGCGTCGGGCTTCGCGGGCAACAAACCCAATAATGCCAAACTATAGGTATACCAACCAGGAGGATGTCTATTGTTTGCCCGAAGATTATATGCCATAATCATCATTTTCCCGAATTTCATTTACCCGAATTTCATTTGCCCGAATGTTTCATTTGCCCTAAAAGACATATGACATACTTTTAATTGCCCGAATTTTAGATACCATAAGATACGAATGCCATAAGTATTGTTTGCCTTATTTTTATGTGCCATAATAATTATTACACATAATATTTAAATGGCATAACAAGTATTAGACAAATATTTAAGCCCCGTAATAATCATTAATTCATTACACATGATGACATTATATTTAAGCGCCACAATAAATTGTTTTCGAATCTTTTTCCAAGCGACGCATTTACTCATGATGTTTCTACAGGCGCTTTAAAATGTACTTTAGTTATAAATACATTGGTGGGTACCAGGGATGTTGCGAATATTCGCATCCGCATCCGCATATGCGGAACATCTGCATCGATTTAGACATCCGCATCTGCATCCGCATCCGCATAAATCAATGCGGAGCTGATGCGGATGTGTAGCATGTCGCGACAAGAAAGAAAGGGGTGGGCCCGGCGACTGGCACGTGTCGATGGCGCGTGCTGATTGACCAATAGGAAAGCAATAATTTTGTTTTGGACGGTGACGCGCCTCGCAATTGTTTGTTTATTAACTTAATTTCCGCAATATGAAGCGAATTAATTTAAATGTGTGTCCTCTTAAATGGTGGAGTGTTAATCATAGCGATTTCAAACTGTTATCTAAAATAGCACGCAAATTCTTATCAGCTCCACCAGCCAGTGTTCCAAGTGAACAGTTATTTAGTAGCGCAGGATTAATATACGAACCCTTGCGAAATAGACTGGACTACTGGAGTCCGAAAAGGCGGCCATTCTCCTTTTCATTTCATCATTAAATATAATGCTCCATTTTCAAATTTAATTATTAAAATAATTAGTAATAGTAATTCACTTACTACTTTATGAATAAATAAAGAAAGGATAAATATTACTCTTTTTTACCCAACCCACACTTAAGTTTATTTTACAGATCCGCATCCGCGGATGTGAGCCTCTTAAAATCCGCATCCGCATCCGCATCCGCGGATGTGAAAAAATCTGCATCCGCAACATCCCTGGTGGGTACACGGAATATTTTGTAAGCGATATTTTATTGACAATACCGTAACTGCGTCTAAAGTAAGTAGTTCGCTGTTGTATTTGTGTTTTAAAATGGATTTAAATAATGTTTGCCAGTTATTTCAAACAACAAAAGGTGGTGTGAAACTCAAATGGCTGTCGATGTCGATGGGTGCGCAATGTTTGGTATAATAAGAATAAACTTATTTATTCTGTGCATGGTTTTTTTTTCTGTGCATGGTTGATGGTGGGCTAGGTCGACGGAGCCCCGCTTCGCGGGGCTCCTACTTCTGTGTGGTTTATAAAAAATAACCACGAAGGGGATGGCGGGGTCTATTCGCTCGCTTCGCTCGCTCACACGACCCCGCCATCCCCTTCTAACCTAACCTGTCCGAGTCGGGGTGCCCTAAAGTCCCAATTGCATCCAATTTCTCTTGATATAAACAACCGTTACACACCCGATGTCAATGGCAAATTATGTTATGGCATATCATAATTTATGGCATGTGATAATTAGGGCTTACAATGATTATGACAAATGATGTTATGGTAAGTGCCTTTATGGGAAACAATGATTCTGGCACGTGACTAATATGGCAAATGAGAGTAGGGCAAATGAGTATTATGTCGTATGTTATTATGGCAAATGATATTAGGGCAAATAAAATTCGGGTAAACGGCCATAGGGAGGCACTAAGTACCTACCTCGCGAGTTCCAATCGTGGTGACGTGATGTGATTCCTCCGCTTCGGTCGAGAAACGAGTACGGGCGACGCCGACGTAGGTAAGTAAATTCTCAAAAACAGCGTGTACCTACAATGGTAGGTATGTCCACGATTGCATATCTTGAAGATTTTTGATTTTAGAATAAGCTGATTGATACGACTCGACGCACTCGTAACCTCGCAGAGGTCATCAAATTTTGCGAATTCTAGTTGCACCTATCAGCTGTTTATTAGTATTTACCTAGTTTACAGATGTGTAGGTAATTACTGTAGAATAGGATTAAAATTTGTTTTAATCGCACCTAGGTTCCTTTTAGTAAAACTTTAAAGAGGGAATTTAATAATGTACCTACTTAGGTTTAGGTAGTTTTGTATTTTAAATTCACATTTGTTATTATTGTACGCGATAAGCTATTAAAATAAGACTAGATAGAGTTACCAAGTCCACCTACGTTGGTTTATTTTTAACATCATCATGTCTGCATTCTCCGTAGAGTTAGGTAGAGGTGTATTTTCGTACGTCCACTACAGTTCACCAGTGATATTGTTAGTAGGTTCCATGTAATAGGAGGTGAGGGCAGGTGTTTGCGTCCGGCAGCACAAAGACTGTCGAGTGCGGTAACCGCCAGGAAGCGAAATAACTACCATGCTTACGCGGTCACGCGGAGACATGCATGCGAATGCGAACACAACCTCACCAACACGCTGCACGACAGAATAGATGAATGAGACTCCTCGACCCTCCCCCTCCTCCTTCTCCTCTGCCTCCCTCGCCGCGTCGGGCTAGTTATTCATAGAATATGGAGTAAGATTTTAAGCAAAATATCTCAAGCAGTTTTAATTATAATAACTGCGACGTGTCGCGTGGCGATTCTGCGACATTATATCCGTAGAACAATTTCTATGGAAACCCGCGCGACAGTACACACAGGAGCGACCTGCAGCGTCGAGCAGCGCGACACCATAGGTACATATTTTGTATGCCGTCGCGGCGATATCGCGGGTGTGACGGCTCGTCGCGCTTGCTACGCGACGCGAAACAAGAGAGTATAAATGGCGGTGCAATCCAAGCTGAGCTCAGAAGCAAACTGCGCATTTATACGGCATGCATCCGACCTATTATGACATACGCCTGTGCTGTTTTCGCACAGGCCCACCCCCGGCACATCCACAGGATGCAGACCCTACAGAACCGTTTTCTACGTAAAATCACGGGTTCCCCCTGGTTCGTTCGTAACATCAACCTACATTTAGATTTAAAAATCCCCACCATCCAACAATTCATAAAACGCGCTTGCAAGCGTTTCTTCGATACCGCTGGCAGCCATCGCAACCCTCTGGTTGTGAAGGCCGCCAGTTATGTCCCCTCTAGAATCAGTAAAATCCGCCGTCCAAGGCACGCACTGACCGACCCCGACGACCCCACCACCCTCCTCCAGGAAAGCAGTAGGGCCACCAGTACAGTATACAAACACAGACACAAAACGAAGTTCCGACCTCGCCGGCGAGGTCCTTCGCGTCCGCGTCCGCGTTCCTCCCCGATAAATTCCTCTTCCCCTCCCTTGATCGGATCCACAGAGCCAGCTGGTGGCGTAGCTGAGCCAGTAGTTTTAAACCCCCATAATAATAATGAATCCATTCAGATCCAGCCTGTCCCCAACTTGCTGTCCCTCCCCAGCGACGCCCTAAGCCGAGGTTCGTACCCCACAGGGGGTGCCCTTAGGTGATGGTCGCTTAGTTTATAATTAATATTATGCCCCTGGCTGGAGGCTTTGAGTTAGCTCGAAGGCACCACAGGATTGACCGGTTAAGCAGTCACGGCCTCTCAAGGCCAACTGCGAGATGCCATACACAAAAAAAAAAAGCTGAGCTCAATAGTAGACGATCTTCGTCAGAGGACGAAAGCAGGTCTGTACGTGTTTGCCGAGCGTGGGGTTTTAGGTTCGTTTCCCCGGTCGGTCAACATAACCCAACTGAACTATTGGATCATTGAGTTCCCTTCAAAATGGTTGAGCTGAATGGTGCTGATGCATACGTCATGTTCGTGAACGGGCGCCGTCAGTAGGCACTGGTCATGCCTTAGCTGCCACGGCTTATTTTAATTCCATAATTGTTTTTATCTTTTTATTACGGACGCTTTTAACGTGCACGTCTTTCTACAGTGTTCTCACATGTATAATTTCAACATGAATGATGTAACCACTATTTTGTAACAATATTTTGATTTAAAAGCATAGACATAATATAGTAAGGACCAGGCTAACCGCGCGGCGAAATGGCACCAACGCGCTGGCCCTAAAATATCAGTTTAGGGCCAGCGCGACTCAGTCAGTCGAACGCGGTCCGCGCGCGGATGCGTAGTACTGTCATTAAAATGCCTAGTTGCGTGGTAAAAGGCTGCAAAAATTATGACACAAAAGTTAAAAAGGAACATGGGATATCGTATCATCGGCAATGATATACAAACTATAGATACGTTGCCCGCGCTCTGTAGTGGCAACATGAATGCAAGGCAATTGCCGTACTTCCATTTAGTGGCGTACCAACCAGTGCCGCGGCAGTACGTGACATTAAAATAACTTTTGTGTTTAGCTGCCTCAAACAACGAAAAAAAATGCCGTCCTGTGTTTTTAGGACATGTAAAAACTATACTTTAACTGTGAAAGATAGAAAAGTATCATTTCATGCCTAAGTATCAAGTAAAATGTATTTTATTTTATATTTTTCGATGCCTTCTAATGGCGGCTGGCGCCTGAGGTAAGTCACGTGCCGTTAAGGGAAGATGGGGTACTTTGCATCAGTGTTTATGTTTTATAACATTGTTTTTATTTTGATGAATAATTATATTGTTTGAATATAATATTATGTGTTATGAAACCTAATGATCAATATTATTAATTAAATTTAATTTAAACGATTGTTGTACCTACTTTTTATTTTCAATTTTTAATTATTTACATTTTTTTTAATAAAGATTTTTATGTTTATAATATTACATTTTGTTTTATTAATAAGGTAACAATAATTACTCTTGCAAAATACTGCATTCATATTTTTAAGGATCGAAAATAATATTATTTTACCCGTAAATCTACTACCTATATCAACACAAGAAAATCGAGTGTCCATTTTTCCCCACATGCCTCCTTTTGTTCGCGCTCGGCCAATGAGCATGCACCACAGAATGACAACGGAATTAAAGAAATATATTTATCTCTCTCTAACAACAAAAATTCCGTAGATGACATTTAATTTTCTTTCCCTTTCTTCGTGCTTCTAAGTAGCTATCTAGCTACCGACAGTATTTACGCTGTTTTCGACAGCCGTGATGTTCATGCATGACGCGTCTATTTATAATACGTCATTGATCATCGGTAAGTAATCTTACATTATTTTTGTTGCAATTAAATTATCAAATAAACATATTTTTAAAGTGATAATTTTACCACCGAAATCCACAATGGCGGCCATGTCGCGCGTGAAGTAACCTTGTACGGACGTCATTTTTTATTTGTGTTTTATTTTTGTCTTAGGAACTTAGTGTAAGTAATTTTGAATTTTTTTTGGTAAGTACCTAATATGTTTTATATTCAACATAAGAGTGAAACAAAAAGAGTGCAAAAATTTAAGAGGAACTCTAGAAATGATATGAAAATCGAATTCATAAAATATTTTGAAATGCTGTTTTCATTTATTCACGCAAACTGAGCGAAGCTACTACCGTCATTGACGACGGTAGTAGCTTCGCTCAGTTTGCGACACTGACCTGCAAATTGCAAAAAACGTAAGAAAATTGAATTTCGCGGGCTACTCTGACGCTTTCGCCTTAAATTGTTTCCGATAAAATGTGATTAAAAAATCACGGCTACATAATCAAGCTACAATTTCCAGATTCGCATTGTATAGAAATAAATAAATGTAGCCGTGTGTACAAGGTTACGTCGTCGGCCTATGCAACGCGGAACTCACGTAGTTCGTATGAGTTATCATAGATGGCGTTAGTTTTTTCTTGTATGAAGAAGGTTTATGTAAAATGTTCTGATGGGCGTATCCTTCCTTTTGAAATCATTGTATAAAAGAGTGTCCATGGAGTTTCTTGCCCGTTCTTCTCCATAGGTACCTACGAGTACTACGCTTTGGAATGGGCAACTAGCTTCATCTTTCTGACTGATCGACTCCTTGACAATTCAAAAGTGCCTGTAATTGGTTTATTTGAAATAAATGCTTTGTGTTTGAGTTTGAACCTAAGTAGGTACCTAAGCTTGACCACCAGAGATCGGATATTCGGATACATATTTACCTTAAGGTAATTTTGAGCTATGAAATTATGGAAGTGGCTTCTTAAAATATATTTTTTTGTAAAAAAAGCCCCGGTAGCCAGGAATACCGGGAATGCATAACTAGTCGGGTGTATAGTAGGGAAGCGACTTATAAAAGGTCATTTATTTACAAAAAAAACCTAGGTATTTCAATAAGTACCTAGGTACATAAATTATTCTAAATAAATGTAGTCCGTTATCTTATCTTGACGTTGTTTGCTATGGCACTATGGCAGTTTGGAATCCACCTACCTACTTTACAAAATAAGATAGGTAGATATGCATCCGATTCTATAATCAGAAAAAAATACACAAAATTTGTCGATTCCGGAATCGCGGGATATTTAGGATCGATACAAAAGCGCATTCCATATTAGCCAACATCTCAACTTTAGGTGAATATGCATCCGAATATCCGATCTCTATTGACCACACGAGCCCGAACGACGAAACTAGCGAATTCGGACGTGCTTTTGCGAACTATTTATTTAACACGTTTTCACACTTTTCTTGAGTATTGATTCCAAATGGTTTAAAATGAATAATTTATGTATAAAAAAGTGTAGGTACGGTGAAACCATACACTACCGACGACTAAGCTTTTTTACGTAACTTCATCAATTGAGCAATTAGTACTCGATTAGTGGTCATCGCGTGTGCTCCCTCGCTCCTTTATATTATTACGGACACTTAAATTTCACTAATGGCAATTATATATTATATAAAGTTATTAAAAATGATCTAATCTTATGAATAAAAATATACAAAATACCAATGTCAATAATAAACCATCCTCCTAAGAACACCGTTTACAATCCCCTGAATAGAACCGCTTAAGGCGCGGACCGACTACGATTTTAATCGCTATTACCGCACTCACACAACCGCATCTGCGCGTTTTACGGTAATTATGCACACACTCGCAAACGCTAACACGGGCGTTTGTGTGCTCAAGGAAAGTTGCATAGTATACGTAAGGAAATCAGATGTTTTCTGTTGAATATACTTACTTATGACGTGCGTTCTAAAATTCGATGTAATTACAGTGTCGGTTCATAATATGATACAATAAATAATTACACATAATAATTTAAAAAAAAACATCACTACTGTTTATTTTTATTACAGTACATGATAAACAGGTCAAATATAAACATTCCGAATTTTACCCGACTGCTCTAGAAGGGGAATTATGCTTTTCGGGTGTAAGTCAGTATCAGGGATGGAAGGGTTAATTAAATGGGTAGTTATGCCATTTCAAACTAATGTTTGTGTTTTAGATAGGTACTTAGTGGGTGCGGTAAAAAAATAGAAAACAAAACCAACATAAAGGCCCTCGGACCACTTAAAAATCACATAAACTCTAAATAAATGCAATAATATCACAGCTCCAAAGTGACAAATGCCATAATGTTTCTAAGAAAATGCGGAGCCGGGACGGAAGCTAGAATTCTGAAAAATTTAGACGATAGAGGGATCATCCACGGGAATGGAAGCTGCTGCTGGCTGAATATTAGTTGGTATTTGCTAAAATTGGTAAAACAGTGCGTGAATTGAACTAAAGTTCTGTGGCGGACTACTAAGGCTACTCACTGCCTAATATTGAAGTGAAAATTCAGTCTCAGTGGAAATATGGGCAATAAAAATAAAATGTTGCGAAAGAGTTTTACAAGAAAAAGACGAAAAACTCGAAAAAATGATGGAATGTTTGGGTAAGTAGGATGATTACGGTATTGTATCATAACATTTGAAATTTGTATTTAGTTTAGTTTACTTACGAAACTGTATAAATCTATAGAAACGGCATTGACAATTTCTACAAACATTTTGCTAAATCCAAAAACAAATAGGTGCACTCTATTTTGATGTCTATAGAATGCATATTTGAATGCGCCTAGTGCAAACGTCTCTGGTCGAAGCAACCATCGAGGCGATAGCCATATTGCAATAGTAGGTATAAGTAACAAAAACAAACTTGCAGATAAATCAGAGTGCGTTCGTAATTATTATAATAATATAAATACTGCACACTAGTTATATATAAAGCATTTTGATTCTTTTGTAAGATTATTTTTATAATATTTATTGAGTCATTAGACCAGTGCCGATAATTTTTGAAAACGAAAAAAGTCACAGTAGGCTGAAACCCATTGGAAAAGAAAGAGAATATAACAAAAATGAAAGGAAAAATAATTTACGGGCGATCCGAGGTCGGGAAGTGGGGGTTTAAGGGTAAAAAGCGGTTTATCTCGATTTCCGGCAAAACTACAAGTCTTATGGAAAAAAGTGTAATAGCAAAGTTGTAGGTAATAAAAAGATCTACAACTTTTGTATTCACACTTTTTTCAAGTAACCTCAAAATTTATGTGAAAAATTCAAATAACCAAGTTCTTGGTTTTTTATTTTTATCTTTTACACAGCAATTATTTTTTTTACCGAGTTTTTAAAAAAGCAGATATTTTCACGTGAGAATTTTCGATTGAAAATTAGGGTGCTTTTTCGATATTAGGTAAAATTAGGTGAAAAAAACAAATATTTTAAATCAATAAAAATACAGTGTGCTTGAAACATAAAAAGGTAAGTATTCGGCAAATTTCGCGAAAAAAAAAATGCCGTGTAAAAGATAAAAATATAAAACCAAAAACTTGGTTATTTGAATTTTTCACATACATTTTGAGGTTACTTGAAAAAAGTGTGAATACAAAAGTTGTAGATCTTTTTATTACCTACAACTTTGCTATTACACTTTTTTCCATAAGACTTGTAGTTTTGCCGGAAATCGAGATAACCCCCACTTCCCGACCTCGGATCGCCCGTAAATTATTTTTCCTTTCATTTTTGTTATATTCTCTTTCTTTTCCAATGGGTTTCATCCTACTGTGACTTTTTTCGTTTTCAAAAATTATCGGCACTGGTCTAATGACTCAATAAATTAATATTATAAAAATAATCTTACAAAAGAATCAAAATGCTTTTTATATAACTAGTGCAATATTTATATTATTATAATAATTACGAACGCACTCTGATTTATCTGCAAGTTTGTTTTTGTTACTTATACCTACTATTGCAATATGGCTATCGCCTCGATGGTTGCTTCGACCAGAGACGTTTGCACTAGGCGCATTCAAATATGCATTCTATAGACATCAAAATAGAGTGCACCTATTTGTTTTTGGATTTAGCAAAATGTTTGTAGAAATTGTCAATACCGTTTCTATAGATTTATACAGTTTCGTAAGTATACTAAACTAAATACAAATTTCAAATGTTATTATGATACAATACCGTAATCATCCTACTTACCCAAACATTCCATAATTTTTTCGAGTTTTTCGTCTTTTTCTTGTAAAACTCTTTCGCAACATTTTATTTTTATTGCCCATATTTCCACTGAGACTGAATTTTCACTTCAATATTAAGCAGTGAGTAGCCTTAGTAGTCCGCCACAGAACTTTAGTTCAATTCACACACTGTTTTCAGTCATAAATTACTTGAAAACTACAATCGAATTATGCACAGAGCGTCCGGTGTCAACCATCCAAGTCGTGCGCTGCCCGACGACTAAAGTATGACCGCGTAAACTATTGTCACCACTATGGAGCGTCAATAAGATTGAAAATTGAAAATGATATTTGTGTTGAAATGTGACGTAAGCTGCGAATGGGCATTTATTTTACTGCTTTTCTTTAGATTATTTAAAATATAGACATAAAATTAAATAATGGTTTGGTTAAAGTTTAAAAAAAATGGAAAACCTACTAAATTCTTAAAAAAAAAACTGTTGTTATCGCTGGAAATACAGAGATCTTCGACGTCAAAGTTTATTTTTGTGCTACAACTTCCCAATTTTTTATTGGGAATATCAAACTATTATTTATTATTCTGTTCGGTTTAAATTCTTCTTTATACCCTTCTCTGTTCACTGTATTTTTCGCGTTACTTATTTTTATTACATTACGTCATACTCGACGTTCTAAGAAACCAATTTTTGGGAATATTGAGATAACACCCCGCCTTAAGTAACTTGGCAACTTTTCCTTTTATTTCCTGACTTCTTATATCAGCAGGCAATTGGTTGAGAAGGTATGGTACTCTTGAGGCTAGGTTGGCTAGTTCCTGCTCGTGGTACGCGAGGCGCTCCTGATCCTGCAGCTCGGTGAGGCGCCGGCTGATGGCAGCACGCCACTACTGAGTAGTATATGTATAATTATAGTGTAGTGGGTACTGACCTCAGGTTGGCTAGTTCCTGCTCGTGGTACGCGAGGCGCTCCTGGTCCTGCAGCTCGGTGAGGCGCCGGCTGATGGCAGCACGCCACTACTGAGTAGTATATAATTATAGTGTAGTGGGTACTGACCTCAGGTTGGCTAGTTCCTGCTCGTGGTACGCGAGGCGCTCCTGGTCCTGCAGCTCGGTGAGGCGCCGGCTGATGGCAGCACGCCACTACTGAGTAGTATATGTATAATTATAGTGTAGTGGGTACTGACCTCAGGTTGGCTAGTTCCTGCTCGTGGTACGCGAGGCGCTCCTGGTCCTGCAGCTCGGTGAGGCGCCGGCTGATGGCAGCACGCCACTACTGAGTAGTATATGTATAATTATAGTGTAGTGGGTACTGACCTCAGGTTGGCTAGTTCCTGCTCGTGGTACGCGAGGCGCTCCTGGTCCTGCAGCTCGGTGAGGCGCCGGCTGATGGCAGCACGCCACTACTGAGTAGTATATGTATAATTATAGTGTAGTGGGTACTGACCTCAGGTTGGCTAGTTCCTGCTCGTGGTACGCGAGGCGCTCCTGGTCCTGCAGCTCGGTGAGGCGCCGGCTGATGGCAGCACGCCACTACTGAGTAGTATATGTATAATTATAGTGTAGTGGGTACTGACCTCAGGTTGGCTAGTTCCTGCTCGTGGTACGCGAGGCGCTCCTGGTCCTGCAGCTCGGTGAGGCGCCGGCTGATGGCAGCACGCCACTACTGAGTAGTATATAATTATAGTGTAGTGGGTACTGACCTCAGGTTGGCGAGTTCCTGCTCGTGGTGCGCCAGGCGCTCCTGATCCTGCTCGTGGTGCGCGAGGCGCTCCTGATCCTGCAGCTCGGTGAGGCGCCGGCTGATGGCAGCACGCCACTACTGAGTAGTATATAATTATAGTGTAGTGGGTACTGACCTCAGGTTGGCGAGTTCCTGCTCGTGGTACGCGAGGCGCTCCTGGTCCTGCAGCTCGGTGAGGCGCCGGCTGATGGCAGCACGCCACTACTGAGTAGTATATAATTATAGTGTAGTGGGTACTGACCTCAGGTTGGCTAGTTCCTGCTCGTGGTACGCGAGGCGCTCCTGGTCCTGCAGCTCGGTGAGGCGCCGGCTGATGGCAGCACGCCACTACTGAGTAGTATATGTATAATTATAGTGTAGTGGGTACTGACCTCAGGTTGGCTAGTTCCTGCTCGTGGTACGCGAGGCGCTCCTGGTCCTGCAGCTCGGTGAGGCGCCGGCTGATGGCAGCACGCCACTACTGAGTAGTATATAATTATAGTGTAGTGGGTACTGACCTCAGGTTGGCGAGTTCCTGCTCGTGGTGCGCCAGGCGCTCCTGATCCTGCTCGTGGTGCGCGAGGCGCTCCTGATCCTGCAGCTCGGTGAGGCGCCGGCTGATGGCAGCACGCCACTACTGAGTAGTATATGTATAATTATAGTGTAGTGGGTACTGACCTCAGGTTGGCTAGTTCCTGCTCGTGGTACGCGAGGCGCTCCTGGTCCTGCAGCTCGGTGAGGCGCCGGCTGATGGCAGCACGCCACTACTGAGTAGTATATAATTATAGTGTAGTGGGTACTGACCTCAGGTTGGCGAGTTCCTGCTCGTGGTGCGCCAGGCGCTCCTGATCCTGCTCGTGGTGCGCGAGGCGCTCCTGATCCTGCAGCTCGGTGAGGCGCCGGCTGATGGCAGCACGCCACTACTGAGTAGTATATGTATAATTATAGTGTAGTGGGTACTGACCTCAGGTTGGCTAGTTCCTGCTCGTGGTACGCGAGGCGCTCCTGGTCCTGCAGCTCGGTGAGGCGCCGGCTGATGGCAGCACGCCACTACTGAGTAGTATATAATTATAGTGTAGTGGGTACTGACCTCAGGTTGGCGAGTTCCTGCTCGTGGTGCGCCAGGCGCTCCTGATCCTGCTCGTGGTGCGCGAGGCGCTCCTGATCCTGCAGCTCGGTGAGGCGCCGGCTGATGGCAGCACGCCACTACTGAGTAGTATATGTATAATTATAGTGTAGTGGGTACTGACCTCAGGTTGGCTAGTTCCTGCTCGTGGTACGCGAGGCGCTCCTGGTCCTGCAGCTCGGTGAGGCGCCGGCTGATGGCAGCACGCCACTACTGAGTAGTATATAATTATAGTGTAGTGGGTACTGACCTCAGGTTGGCTAGTTCCTGCTCGTGGTACGCGAGGCGCTCCTGGTCCTGCAGCTCGGTGAGGCGCCGGCTGATGGCAGCACGCCACTACTGAGTAGTATATAATTATAGTGTAGTGGGTACTGACCTCAGGTTGGCGAGTTCCTGCTCGTGGTGCGCGAGGCGCTCCTGGTCCTGCAGCTCAGCGAGGCGCCTGCTGATGGCCAGCACGCCGCTGCTGAAGTTGCTGTGCGCCGTGAACTTGCAACGGAAGTCCTCTGGGGGCCCACAGTTGAACAGGTAGC
The DNA here is from genome assembly GCA_937001585.2 of Brachylomia viminalis. Taxonomy (NCBI): domain Eukaryota; kingdom Metazoa; phylum Arthropoda; class Insecta; order Lepidoptera; family Noctuidae; genus Brachylomia; species Brachylomia viminalis. Next base: position 330,277 of record OW443302.2, on the reverse strand, counting down.
AGCTGCCGGGGCCCTGCACATTTAATTAAACAACTCTTAGTTCTATTGCGTACTGTGCTGAGGCGAGTCAGCAGAAAGGCATCAATATGAAGGTAGGTCCCTATGCCCGTAACATTATCGGTGCAAGTCAATAAAACTACCATCACCAAAATAATTATTAGATTGAACTTAATAACTTCTTACCTACTTCTTCTTCTTACTTAATTTTTGAAAAAATTGTATACGAGGCATCTATAACTTCTTAACTAAAAATAAAATCTTATGTGACGCACAAATGGGGTTCAGAAAAAATTAAATGTCAATATAGCAATATATATCTATACGATCTACTGAATAACGTAATGCCAAGTGTGGACCATAAAATGCCTGTCTGCGCTTACACTGATATGACGAAAGCATTTGATTATGTAAGCCATGACGCTCTTTTATATAAACTTTACACGTACGGCATTAGAGATATTGTCTTAAATCTAGTGTCCGACCGAAGCTTCGGCTTCGGCTTCGGCTTCGGCCACCTTCGGCCAAAAAAGCACCTTCGGCAGAATCTTCGGCTTCGGCCAAAAATTTGCCGAAGGTTTGGCCGAAGCCGAAGGTTTGCTAGTTGTTAAAATTTGAAATTTACTGAACGATGCTAGAGCGAGACGGAGAGTGTGCAGAGCAGCAGAGTTTCGCCGCGCCGCCGCACCGGACCAAACGAATCGCAGTTAGTAAACTAAACGAGTCAAAACAAGTTTGAGAGCGCGTCTTAAAATTCTAATAAGTGTTTTGTTTTTAAATATTTCATATTTGTTTTACATTGTTTAACATTGTATATTTGAAACTTTTATTTTAGACAATATTTAATTACCTACTTGTATATGTTGGTCACTCGGCTCGTTATTGGGCTAAATCTCTAAAGCTCTCACAATATGTATCTAGTATATTCTGAGATCAAAGTAACTATCGTATTTCTCAAGGTCAATGACACCTTCGGCTTCGGCTTCGGCTTCGGCCGAAGGTTTTGGTGAATACCGATTAATCGGCTTCGGCTTCGGCTTCGGCCAGAATTGCACCTTCGGTCGGACACTACTTAAATCTAATAAAGTCATACCTAACTAATCGAAAGCAATACACAGAAGTATCAAGGATATGTGTGAAAACTAAACAGGAACATAAGTATCTATCCGGGTGCAAAGAAGTCAAATATGGCGTACCGCAAGGAAGTGTTATTGGACCTTTACTGTTTCTTCTATATATTAATGACTTGCCTCGCCAAATTCCACAACCCATGGTATTATTTGCAGATGACAGCACGGCAATAGTAAAATGCGGCAATAAGAATAATTACGAAACCGATATTAATAATACATTGAGATGCATAATAAATTGGCTCAATAGAAATAATCTAGTTATAATCGACAAATGTTACAAAATTCCTTGGTATTCTAATTGATAACAAACTGACCTAGAAACCACATGCGGAGGATGTATGTAAGAGGTTAAGCAAATCAGCGTACGTACTCTATAACCTGTCAAAAAAGTGAGCATTCGCACCGTGCTGGAAGCTTATCATGGTCTAGTTGCGTCAGTTTTGAGATTCGGAGTTATTTTCTGGGGCAACTGTACTGAGAGGGAGGTGATTATCAGAGTCCAAAAACGTTGTTTAAGATCAATGACTAGCCTTTAAAATACCGACAGTTGTGCACCTGTGTTCAAGTCTCTAAAAATACTCGCCTTTCCGTCTCTGTATAGGCTTGAAGTTGCAATATTTGTTAGAACAAACATACACCTTTTTACCCTAATGGACAAAATTTAGAACACGTCCGGGATCTGTTAGATCGCAATACAAAAATTTCATGTTTACAGGTATAAAACAGCATTGTTAGGAAAAAGCTTCGTATCAATGTGGCCAGTTATCTATAAAAAGCTTCGTATCAATGTGGCCAGTTATCTATAAAAAAGCTTCGTATCAATGTGGCCAGTTATCTATAAAAAAGCTTCGTATCAATGTGGCCAGTTATCTATAAAAAAGCTTCGTATCAATGTGGCCAGTTATCTATAAAAAGCTTCGTATCAATGTGGCCAGTTATCTATAAAAAGCTTCGTATCAATGTGGCCAGTTATCTATAAAAAAGCTTCGTATCAATGTGGCCAGTTATCTATAAAAAGCTTCGTATCAATGTGGCCAGTTATCTATAAAAAAGCTTCGTATCAATGTGGCCAGTTATCTATAAAAAAGCTTCGTATCAATGTGGCCAGTTATCTATAAAAAAGCTTCGTATCAATGTGGCCAGTTATCTATAAAAAGCTTCGTATCAATGTGGCCAGTTATCTATAAAAAAGCTTCGTATCAATGTGGCCAGTTATCTATAAAAAAGCTTCGTATCAATGTGGCCAGTTATCTATAAAAAGCTTCGTATCAATGTGGCCAGTTATCTATAAAAAAGCTTCGTATCAATGTGGCCAGTTATCTATAAAAAAGCTTCGTATCAATGTGGCCAGTTATCTATAAAAAAGCTTCGTATCAATGTGGCCAGTTATCTATAAAAAGCTTCGTATCAATGTGGCCAGTTATCTATAAAAAGCTTCGTATCAATGTGGCCAGTTATCTATAAAAAAGCTTCGTATCAATGTGGCCAGTTATCTATAAAAAGCTTCGTATCAATGTGGCCAGTTATCTATAAAAAAGCTTCGTATCAATGTGGCCAGTTATCTATAAAAAAGCTTCGTATCAATGTGGCCAGTTATCTATAAAAAAGCTTCGTATCAATGTGGCCAGTTATCTATAAAAAGCTTCGTATCAATGTGGCCAGTTATCTATAAAAAAGCTTCGTATCAATGTGGCCAGTTATCTATAAAAAAGCTTCGTATCAATGTGGCCAGTTATCTATAAAAAAGCTTCGTATCAATGTGGCCAGTTATCTATAAAAAAGCTTCGTATCAATGTGGCCAGTTATCTATAAAAAGCTTCGTATCAATGTGGCCAGTTATCTATAAAAAAATACCTCATGGCTACAAAGAAGAATCAATAAGTATATTTAAAAAAAAAAATTATATAAGTGGAAGCTTGTAATTAGCAATTTTTTTTAACCTACGAACGATTTCTAATCCTGTTATTAGTCTGTAAGCTTTCTGTAAAATAAAATAAAATAAAAAAATAAAAAGAGGATAACATCCTTACTAATAGATAAATGTTACAATACAAGATTTTTGAATGATAAGAATTTATAATGTTATATTATTTGATTTAAAATTTAATTATGTACCTTGTTAATATAAGCAAAATAACCAATTGAACCAATAACTTGTGAACTAGGTACGTAATAAATATTGTTGTTTTTGATGTTTGGTTTAAGTAAGGAAGGTTGTTGATATCCGTATAAGTGTACTGTCTATGTTTTTTTGTTTGTACAATTCAGTAGATTATAATGTTTTTAATTTTGCATGCCATAAGGTAGAGTGTGTTGGAACTGCATTTAAAAAGTTTACACCTTATTTTGTACCCACATTCATGGCAATTAAATATTTTCTTTCTTTCTTTAATTAATAAGTAGCAAAATTAGAACAAGTACAGCATGTGCTACGCCGCTGTAGCGCGTAGTCGACGCCCTGACGAGGGTCGCTGTGAGATCTCTTTACGTGGTACCAACTACCTAACTATCGGCAGGAGCAGGACAGGACAGTTCAATAACATCAGTGTTGCACGACAACTACGTCGATCAACATTGATGGATCGTATTGCAACACAAATAAGTATTGCAACTAAATCGAGATAAAATTATTGTTGTAGGACATGCACGATATTACTGGACATATTATTATTATCGAGTTCGTTGCACGGATGTCAACAGCCTCGACCTGTGGAATTGTAGTTCCATTATTGTCACCAGACGGCGCTACTTCAGTTACAGTACAACTTTCGTTTCTGTAAAAAACTATCTTAGTGTCTGTTTGTCTGTCGTGTCTAAGTTTGTTCAAAAGTTATATTGTACAGGGTTGTAAGGGGTCTGTCTGAAGTGTTGCCGATTTGAATATAAAACAAAGTCCCATTGCACCATACCTACGTAACTAATTACAAAGTATCTGGTTTGTTTCCGTGTCAGTAGTTGACAAGGCCGGTTACCTTCTCCTCGTAGACGAAGACGTCGCAGGCGTCAGTCTCGCAGCACAGGCGCAGGCACTCGGCGCGCGCGCCCACGTCCAGCTCGGACAGATAGCGCGCGCCCATGTCGCGCGACTCCTCCGTGCGGATGATCTTGTCTCGCTGCACGTCGAAGCGCGGCGCGCACGCCCCCGGGTCCAGCTCGCGCGCGCCCACAGCGCCCAGCAGCAGCGCCGCCCACCACGACCACGCCCGCAAGCGCATTGCTCTCACCGCTCGCACAGCTCAACACCTCGCCACACCGCTCTCACCGTTGACCAGACACCAAACACTTCGTTTTAGTGAACACTACCGAATTTTGTCTTTACGGATACGTAGGACCACTGTGCCAATGTTCGCATCCCCTCCGTCCTCCGTCCGTGTAGGATGCAGGGTGAAGCTGTGAGTGCTGGCGGCAGTGGCGGCTCGCTGCGTGGTCGTGTTAACTAACTGTTATCGTATACGTTAGTGGGCGCTGAGTGCGGTGCGGCGGCCGCGGCCTCTCCGCGGTCGATATTGTCGCGTCTGCGCACTCACTCGCGCACATGTGGCACAAGTGCTCAACGCCACCGGCTGCGGCTGTGTTGACAAATGAATTCGAATATAAACAAGAATTTTAACTGCAACCAAAATGCAAAGCTCGTAGTTAAGGTAAAGTATTACAAATGAGTGTCTAGAGTTTTAAGTTTTGAATACTCAAAACTTAAAATTTTACAATAATGACCCCTTTCGGTTCTAGGGTAAACAAAAACTAAGGTTGAATACGTTCCTATATACAAGATGTAGCGAAATAACTGAAAACCCGTAAAGGGTTTATGGAGCTTATAAAAGATTATGATGATCATTAGGTAAGTAACGTACTATCGGAAACATATCTGCTGTTCCTTTTGTGTTTTTATTTCAATAAAAGTCTTGTCGAAAACAAGTGTCCTAACTTGTTTGAAAACGCGGGGTTACAATGAGTTGTCTAGGTAAACACTATTCTAGCTGGAAGTAGCTGGAAGTAAAATAATTCAAATAGCAGTAGATTATTAAGTCTTTTTAAATCGTTCAATTTATCTAATGTTTTTACAGAACCAACTAGAGTAAAGGCTCTTACAAACAGGCGCAATACGCGACGCGTCACCCTGTCGCGCGTTGAGCGGTTCCTTTGCGTCGCGTGTCGCGCCAGTCTGCACCAGCCATAACTCCAACTTCTGCTACTTGTCTTGATAATGTCTTCTGCGATTGTGATTATTTAGTGAAAGCCATCGTAAATTATTTGCCATCTGATCATAGTGGACAAACGGTAACTATGAAGTTTAAAACACCTTTGCAAAAAGTGCAAATACAATTTAGACCAATAACGACTGGCAAATTAAATAGATTCAATAGTAGGTACCCTAAACAATAAGTTAAATGTTGCGCATAGTCGACCTCATAATTGCCTTACCAGTTTTGACAACAATTCCCCGTGCAAGTAAACTGACGAAGGTATGTATCACATCAGAAACAAAAAAGTGGGCGCAGGCGACTCGAGTGCCTCTTCCTTGTGTAAGTGTAAGCGCGTGAAACACGAACTGTAGGGGAGCTGAAGTATGGACCTCGGAAGAGTTCACGAATGTAAGTGTAAGCGCGTGAAACACGAACTGTAGGGGAGCTGAAGTATGGACCTCGGAAGAGTTCACGAATGTAAGTGTAAGCGCGTGAAACACGAACTGTAGGGGAGCTGAAGTATGGACCTCGGAAGAGTTCACGAATGTAAGTGTAAGCGCGTGAAACACGAACTGTAGGGGAGCTGAAGTATGGACCTCGGAAGAGTTCACGAATGTAAGTGTAAGCGCGTGAAACACGAACTGTAGGGGAGCTGAAGTATGGACCTCGGAAGAGTTCACGAATGTAAGTGTAAGCGCGTGAAACACGAACTGTAGGGGAGCTGAAGTATGGACCTCGGAAGAGTTCACGAATCAATTTCAACGACCGGACCCACTGGCAGGTAGTGTTTACTTCGCACTAGCTGCCTTGTGATCAGTTCAGCTCAGGTACACGTCACAAGACTGTACTTCAAGATGCGGACAAACACGAAGAGGGACAGCAGTAAAGTGCCTCGCACTAGCCGCGACCGGGTGGCGTCCGGCTGGGGAGTAGCGCGCGTGCGCGTCCGCTCTCCTTAGCCTCCAAGCTGCAGAAGGACCATACGCTTTCGATATTTTACAAAATTAGCTTCAAACCGACACGCTTAAGTATTATTTAGATAAGTTATAGGTAACAGCCACCTAGTCGCTCGGCTCGATCTATCAAACCTTGTTACTAGTTCTAACAAGCGTTATCGTGTTAGCATCGTAACTGGGTTGTGGAGGTGAAGCCGCCCCCAACACGGTTGAGGAAAGCCGGCAGATGATGAGTAGGGAATAGGCATTGCGTGCAGTACAGTAGGTACCTACTGTACAAGGATATAACAAAATAGCTGTTTGCCGCGGCTTCGCCCGCATAGAGCTCGGAAAGGTTTTTTTATGTAAGTACTTAAGTATTTTTTCATGGAAAAGGTTTGTAATTCGATTAAAAACCTTCTCCATGACAAGATACACATGTTTGCCAGCAACGTTCAAAAGAGTTTACATATGTTGAGGTTGCTAATATATGGTTGTAGTAAGGAGAGTAAATAAAATGCACAAGTCCATAAACCCAGTCTATTCAATATTCACATACACAGAACATAATAAGTGCCATACAAGTTACTGTTTCGGCGCGGCGCGGGCGCAAACGACTGGCCGCTAAGCCATAAGCGTGGGGGAACATTACATTTTGCAGCGCTAGCACTATTGCTGCCTGTAGTCCCTACATATTACCTATTTTCCCAGTCTCAGTAAAAAAAAAAACATCTCGACGTCCATTTTTAGGGTTCTGTACCTCAAAAGAAAAAAAAACGGAATCCTTATAGGATTAATATCAAATACGATTCAGATGTTTTTACCCTAAAAGAAATACTAGCGCCAGTTGTAAGGTCTTAGTGAGTAAGAATCCCACACTAAGGGTCTCTTTCTTTTTAACCCCTTCTAAGATTTCAACCATTTAGTTAATATTTGATCGTTTTGCATGATCAGATGCAGGACGCGAGGACCGCCCGACCGGAGGGCCGGAGGTCTCGTAAGAAGCGCACCTTCTGATGAATAGGTATTACGTGTGGCCGAGCAGCGCGCGGCCGCGAACGGCGGCGCCGGGCGCGGCTCGCGGCAGTGTCGGCGCGACCCGGCCGCAGCCCGACGCGCCGCCCTCATGTCGCTGTTCTTCAAGTTCAGGAGCGGCGTGAGTACCGCGCGTGCGAGCGGGCGCCGCGCGCCGGAGGCCTGCCGCGCCGCGCCGGCGCCCGGCGCCCGCTCCACACCTGCCTCACCCGACTGTGGGCCAGCACAATACCTGCCTGTGATGTTCTGTTCTGATGCTGGTTGGGCTGGAGCACGTCGCACGAGCACCACATCAATGCCTAATGTATCCTATTATGAAGTCTGTAGAGTTACCTACAGAACAGAACATTCATTCGTTGAGCCTTGTGCACAGTGCATTAGTACCTAATTTCATTGGTCAGTATGTAATATTTGACAGTGATGTGCTGTGTTATCTTGTGTACACCTATAGGTAGGTACTTTGTTACCTAGTAGAGTGTCGTGCATAGGGTGCGCAGGGCGGGGTTGTCGGGCGCCAGGCCACCGAGGTTGCGCAGGTAGTCGGCGCGCGGCGCAGCGCTCGTCCGGGGAACGTCGCGCGGTCAGCGACTCACACGTCTCACACTCACTCACACAGCACACAACGAGCCGCGCGGCTAGCACATGCCACAAGACAAGATCAACCACTTGCCAAAACGCCAAGTGACGTTGGTCACGACACGTCACATCACGCCTAGTATGAGATTGCTTAGAATATTTGGGCCTGTCCTCAGACGTTCGATTGTCGTTAATTTAATTTAATTTATTTATTATTCATAAACAATTTAGATTGTGTTGAACATCACATATTAAATAAAATTATCACTTAGGAATAAGAATAATTTATTTGCAGAAAATATAGGTGTTACGAGTATGAACAATACAAATACAATATAAAAGCCTAATTATAATTGATGTGAAATGTTTAATTCAAGAGTCAATTCATATAAGATAATTATGTCAACAAATAAATACAATGTCAAAATAATAGTAGGTAAGTAAAATGTCAAAATCAATGTCAAAAGTATTAGGAGTACAACTTCATCAAGGTCCACGTGAAAAGCACAGTGTTAAAGTCAAAAGATAATTTTAATTTAAGGCTTGTTCACTACTATTAATAAAGGTGACTATTATATGTGACTATTTTTATCATTTGTCATAAATTCTGATACCGAGTATAAACGTTTTCCCAAGAAACAAGAAGGTTTTAAATTTAGATTTAAAAGAGTGAGAGCTATAAATTAATAATTTTAAATCAGTCGGTAACCTATTAAATAACTCCACTGCTTGATATCTGGAACAATGCTTAGCTACGAGTATGTTAAAATTTGGTGCCATTTTGTGATTAAAATCCTTCCTTCTTGTGCTTTCTCTTACCTTACGTTCCTCTTGTGATTCGTACTCATGAATATACTTAGCAAAGTGATTTACACGTTATCCACAACCATGACACGCTGGTCTTCTTCTTCGTCCTGTCGATGATTGCTTGTATAAGTACCTATATTTTAAAGAATCTGTGCTGTCCAAGTCAGAATCCAGTCACTTCGACAGCCTGGGGGTAATTATGATTGACTGTCTTTAGAATTTGAAATAACCTCTATGTAATAGTAGATTATTAACCAAGGGGATAAAGCAGTGTCTTCTGTCGCGGGTGACGATTTAAATCGCGAGCGTAATGAAGGACTCGAGGTTTACTCCCGAGCGTAGCGAGGGTGTTAAAAACTTAAATCACGAGCGAAGCGAGGGGTTTAAGACGAGTCCAGAGTGTAGCGAGGGATTTAAGTTCACCCAAGACTAAGACAGCTTTATCACCGAGGAAAATACTCTACTTTTCGTACCTACCATTTGCGAAAAAATTAACACAATAATAATATGAGATAAGCATTTATTAAAAATAATGACAATTAAACGTATTTTTAGAACATTAACTTATTTATAAAAATAAATTAAAATAAACTTAACATTTATGTATTTGAAGAAAACAAAAACGCGGCAAATTCCTAGACTAATATTTTTTTTCTCGGAAAAGCAAAGGCATCAAGCTCATACGGCCTCGTCAGTTTTCGTAATTTTATAATAATCATAACTGCATAATAAATGCGTATTCCTTTTTCAAAAAGATGTATAATGCTTTATATATAATATACAAACTCAATGGTGTAAACACAGATGTAGTTCAGTATAAATTTCGGTAAGTATTCCAAATTTAAATCACATTCTCCCCCTAGAGGATGAATGAAATTCAGTACAATTTTCTTTCCCTGTTTTTAACAGATTAAAAATGACTATTGTTATGTTCGCTTTTTGTGGCATAGAATGTCACTTTTTTGAGCAAGTGGTACGAAAATGTATATACCGAGTACCTACTTCTGATTCCTTAATAGAATAAGAAGGCACATATAGAGTAGAGTTTGTTTTGCAATTTGCAGGTCAATGGTGCCGATTCTCTTGTCACAAAATTCTCTAAACTAGACTAAAAATCACCAAAATTTAGTTTATTCCTGTCAAACGAAGATTTCCCATTCTGAAATTGACTAAAGTGACACAACTTAACTATATTTTAGTTTGACAGCACTAAGATCACACTGCGATAATAATTTTGTGAAAATGGCAATTTTGCTATTCTGAATTTGACGTTTTTCACCTAATATTTTGATTGTCTTAACTAAATCTGACTATTTTTAATCCCGATTAAAAAGGTGTGGATTAAAATTTGTTGTCATGAACTAAAATTCACACAAACACCTCGACTTCAGATGCAAAAACAGTACTGTATCTTTTTCTTTTCTTTTGCTTATAACTCGAAAACGGTGTGTCCATCGTAAAAATAATTAAAAATTTGACCCCCTTTATAAAGCCCTTAAACCCATAAAATTCCATACAAAACATGTCGACGCTACACATCACGCGCGCCTCCGGCTCCAAAAAAAATGTGGTAGGTATGGTAAACAAGTACCACGCGAATAACTTTAATATTCACATAGCCAAAAGTAAGGAATTTTAGTGATAGTTTAGTTCGGTGTACAAGAGAATCGGCACCAATGTCAGGAAAATATTTTCAAGAAATATTCATTCAATGGGATTATATGAACTTGAGGGTTGTATTGATAATTTTAATGATTATAGTTCTGTAAATACATACTTGTTACGGTCGCGAATCCTATTTGGTTCAACATACAACCTGACAACTGACACTGACCTGCAAATTACAAAAAACGTAAGAAATCCAAATTCCGCGGCCACCGGCCACCGGCCACCCGGGTACCTAGGTACATGCACTGACAGAACACAGCCTAAACCGCTAGCTCTCGAAGCATGACTTTGCACTTTGCGCAGGAGTTCCTTTAAACTAAAGGTGACCACTGCGGAAGGATTACTGTAAATTCATCCCCTAAAGGGGATGAAAGTTTGTTTGGAAGCCCGTAATTTTTGCTGATGAGAAATCCCATCGGGCGCACAACTTGTTGTAGATAATCAGGATAGAATTCACTGGGATATCCCAGGGGTCAATTATTAGTCCCTTTAATTTTCTTTTTAATGCGAACATCTAGTTGTATATATTTTCTGGTCCACAAGTTTTATTTTTCACACACAATTCCACATACAATTTCATAAACCGCTACTTGCTAGGTTAATAACAGTGGCTGGAAGTTATTTAACAGCATCAACATACACAAAGTGAATTAAATACATTGGGACCACAGCGCCGCCCGCCGGCTTCCTCTACCAAATGAAAAAAAAAGTTAAATCGACCCACTAATCACGAAGAAAACAGTGTAGTCTCTCCTTTTTTGAAGTCGGTTTAGAAGGTGTTAAACAAGGCGATCCACTCACTAGTTCACAGTGCACAGCAAGAGGTTTTGAATGAGTGGACTGGTCTGTGGCACTCATGACTTAGGAGGCGTGAATATTAGCGGCCACCAGCTAACAAACCTCCGCATAGCTGATGATATTGTGCTATTCTCCTCATCACCTACTAAACATGAAAGGCTTAGAGATCTGAGCACAGCAAGTCTTGAGGTTGGACTTTTGAATGAAACGAAAACGAAACGAAAATGAATGAACGAAATGAACCAAGACCCAGGTAAACCAACAGCACGAAACGTAGGGTCGAGGTTGCAATAATAGTTCTGTCAATAAGTATGCAATGTACCTAATGTATTTTGTACTATCAAATAAAACCTAACATCAAAATTAAAAATGTGGTTTCTTCAAACAACCTACGAGTACATAGTAATTATGGACCGACTATGGATGTAGCCAATCAGGCGACTAGCTATAGTGACTAAATTATTGGATTTTCGTATGCAGACTGGAAATATAATTAATTATTAGATATACGCTTGTAACATTGATCTTAGATGTGAGGCTTAGGTTTCAGCGCCACCCGCACCACTAGGAGCCTCTGCATGTTCGCAAGTGCTGTTTCTGAGGTCTGGTGCGGGCTCAGTTCTTTTACCTACCTGCCACTTACCCTTGCTGCCATTATTCGGTATTTCTAGTTTTAATATACTTTAATGTTCTGTAGTTTCTGCCTACCCCATATCCATGGGAAATAGGCGTGTACTTATGAATGTATGTATATTTTAGTGAACGCGATGGTTTCTCCTTTGACAACTGTACGATTGGTGCGTATTTCCGCCTGGAGTCATTTCCTTGACACCTACTTACTTGTTTTGTTTAGAGAAACACAATCTCGGAAGCCACACTGTGATGACATCAGAGTGTATTAGTTTTATTTATATTGCTGTAGGTACTCATTTTACTTACCTATAAATAAAGTCTGAAACCGGAATCAAATTTCTCATCATATAGTTTTTAATGTAGAGTTTCATAAAGATGGACTTGATTGTGGGACGTGTCTTTAGCTCAAGAATTGGGATTTATTTATTCGTGAGTTTTATTATGATTATGACGTACCAATGTTTATCAGGTTTCTAAACTGGAGCGTTATTAAAATAAAGCGTAATTAAATAAATAATAAATATTTCGCGAGGTTTAGGTAGCTAGTTGTCCAGTCGGTGGTTGAGCACCTGGGAGCCTACGAGGCTATAATAGGTACACAATACCAGTACAGGCTGTGGTACAGGGCTACAGTACAGGGGCACTCAGGCACGCGTGTTGACTGTTGTTGCGGTGCGCGCCTGGCCGCTATCAGCTGTGCGCGGTCGGTGGCCGGGCGCGCGGGCCCCGGCCCACGGGCCCAGCCGCGTCGCCGCCGCCGCGTCGCGTCGCCCCGCCCGTCGCCCCGCGCCCGCGCGCCGCGCTATCTATCTTGCGTTTCGCGCGCAGTTCAGTAAGTTCAGTTCACAGTTGAAGCTAGCGCGGCTCTTCGTGCGATCGTGTTTCAGCGTTGTTGTATATTGTAGTAGTCTGTGGTTGTTGTGATTGTGACGAGCGCAGTGTGAACGCACACTCGGTGGAGTGCGAAGTGGTGGTGGAGTGTGCAAGTGGTTGGTGTTGGTGGTGGTCGCCGGTCGGCGTTTTCGCTGGTTGCCGTGTGAAGAGCTGAGAGCGGCGCCCCGGAGCCCAGGGGGCAGTGACCGCGGTCGCGATCTCGGTACGGCCCGGAGATGATTGCGAGCGACACACTCGCGCGTAACGTACCTGTCTACTTCCCGCAGGCTGTGGCTAAACTCTTATTAATACCGTAACACGTTGTTGTTGAATCGAATCGACTTAAGTCATGTGCCTACTCATAACCTACTTAATGACTAATTGACTAATAACTAACTTTCTTGGGATGCACATTGGGATGCACGTTGTGGTCTATGATTGCATTTATTTTTGAGTGTTTCCAGAGCCATTCGTAAGCATATGTGGCTAGATGTCAAAGAAATAAACCCACTGTGCCTGTGACCGCATAGCACTAATTTCAGCAACAGCGTCGTTAAATTACTCGTACATTTGGTGTAGAATTAGGTAGGTAACACTAAGCGGTCGGGCGGCCTCGTGGCTTAAGATAGTCGTGATCACATGCGTGACGTCTTGTTCGGGTCAAACCTCGCACGGACTACGGTAGCGGTAGTGACTGTGAGTGCACCGAGTTTTAATGTAACATTTTCAGTCTCGGCAGGTGCCAGCTGCCCCAAAGTACCTAACTGGCTAGCCGAAAGCCACATTCGTTCATTACCTACAAGTAGATTCTTACATTGGACTCCAGTCAGAGGCTGTCCAGTGTCCAGCTGTTCATTATCATTGGAACGCACGACGACAGTTTCTATATCAATCAAATTGTTCTCAATTTACGGTGACAATGCGAGGTCAGCTTATACTGGAAATACAGGTATAGCTTGCCTGTTAGGCTAAACGCGCACTACGAAAAATCGTTGCAGATAATAATCGCAAATCTGTGAACAATACCAGTACAGGGTCTAATTAATTTAGCTAGGGAACTCCGCAGACGTGGTGGGTAACGATATCTAAACACGATAAAATAAAAAGGATTCCACGGTTTATTTGTAAGGAGTCAGCGACCGCTGGTAGGTTTGTTACCTAAAGTTTATTTGTAAGGAGTCAGCGACCGCTGGTAGGTTTGTTACCTAAAGTTTATTTGTAAGGAGTCAGCGACCGCTGGTAGGTTTGTTACCTAAAGTTTATTTGTAAGGAGTCAGCGACCGCTGGTAGGTTTGTTACCTAAAGTTTATTTGTAAGGAGTCAGCGACCGCTGGTAGTTTTGTTACCTAAAGTTTATTTGTAAGGAGTCAGCGACCGCTGGTAGTTTTGTTACCTAAAGTTTATTTGTAAGGAGTCAGCGACCGCTGGTAGTTTTGTTACCTAAAGTATGAGTTGAAAAGAAAGGTTTTATCACGTTTAGATATCGATACCCACCACGTCGCGTCGGCAGCTTTTCGCTACCTAATTTAATTTGCCCCTGTATAGTAGAGTCCGCGCACTGCGATAAAAGAAATCTTTAGAATTAGCTTTAAAAAATATTTTTGTTTGCTATTTTAGTTCGCAGTTTCAAAATCGCAACGGTTAAAATCGTAGTGCGCGCTTAGCCTTATAATTATGTACATAAGTAGGTACTTAAGTAGTTGAATGCAGAGGGACTCGTGAGTAGAGTAGCAGTGAATGGGACACGTCTTGTGTTATACCACAGAGTTAACAAATGGTAGGACACGCAACAGGCACTAGGCAGCCTTCCCATCGTCACCTGCCTGCCCTGGTCCCTTGTCCCATGTTACTTCCACTTTGAATAGCTGTCAGTTCAAGAATTGTTATTTTAAGGCTATGCGCGGACTACGATTTTAATTGTTGCGATTTTTAAACTGCGTAATAAAGTCGCTAACGAAAATAATAGTTCAAACGAATTCTCAAGCGATTTTTTACCACAGTGCGCGGACTTCAGTACCCACCTATATTGGTATTGTTCACAAATTTGCGATTATTATCCCCAACGATTAAAATTCGTAGTGCGCGCTTAGCCTAATAGCAAAGGTGTGCAATTAAGTCCAGGACGTGTTCCCGTTTTGCCTGTTTTACAATTGGCTTGTAATAGGCAAATTTTTACATTTACAATCTGAAATAAATATATATTTTAGATACATTCTTTCTACTTACCATAATTATACCTACCCGTTCAATACACAATACATTCAAATTTCCTCGATAGAAAGATGCGAATGCGAATTAGTTTCGTTTCGGTTTCGGTTGCAACCGAAAATATCGAAATAAAACTACTGATGTAAACATCATAGTCTTTTTAATTATGTGTTTTTATAATCCTCCGTTTACCTGCAAGGGGAGCGCCACTCCTCATTACTATTGTTTGCAATTTCAGTACCTACACCATTGGTTACCGGGTCATAGAATACACCTTTCCAATTTTCATCGATAGGCAAAATGGTCTCCGAGTTACATGGCTGGGTAACATCCGGATCCGGACAGACGGACGCGGGACGTGACGAAATTATATAGGGTTCTGTTTTTGTAATTTAGCAACAAAGCGGCACCTGCCGCTTTGTTGTTTGATGCTTGATTTTGATGTTTCGTGTACCAACCCTTCTTCTTGCCAGTCGAGTCCAACGACTCTGCCCACGCCTATATGTCCTAACCGCCTATTACAGCTATAACCACTGTATAAAAAGATACAGTAGGACGACGCCTTTGATCTCATGGTAAATGCCGACAACGTCTAGGCATTTTCGCGACAGCTAGGGTTGTCTCAAGTAAACAATATTAATTTATTTATTTGAGATCAACATCGTCATCAACATTATTGTTATTACTTAAACTATTATTTTTTATTGTTATTAAGTAATAACAATAAAAAATAATAGTTTAAGTAATAACAATTATGTTACGCTATGAAGTATAAGTATACTTAAAACGAAAGCATTTATGAATTTTATGATATTGGTAACATCACGACCGTTATTTTCATTTTTAACTTTCATGCTATTAAACATATGCTGAGACTTGTCTAGCAATTCTTCTTGAACAGCAGTACCCGAAAAATTATATAGGTACATTACTACAAAATATAATAATTAAAATATAGTTAATAAATAAATATAATATTATTTATGTAGACGAAAAATTTTAAAATATTCGCAGCCGCCATCTTGCATTTTGATTTTGACTGCACAATCGGCTTTAACGTCCTCGGAAGCCATGATAACGATACCCATGACGAAAAGTTTTAACATTTTCGCATCAGCCGCCATCTTGAATTTTGATTTTAACTCCTTTATCGTTATCAGCGACCTCAGAAAACCATGAAAATGACACCCATGTCCAAAAGAAAAAACAAACAAACTGAAAATAAAAAATAAAATAAATAAAAATCAAAAGTCATTTATTCAAATTAAGCTGAGAATCAGCACTTTTTGAACGTCAAAATCACATAAGACAGTCCCCCCAAAACGCCCACCCTTCACTACTTCCTAGTGCTTTAGCTGGGAAGAAGATGTGGCGGAACAAACTCCCCAGCAGCACTGCTGTCTGTTCAGTTAGAAGAACTGGATTCTATATAGTAATATGTAATTAACATTACAAAACACAAAAATATTAAAATTATTTACCCTAAGTCAGCTAGCACACGCCAATATTTAAAACTATACTCAAGCAGAAATAAATAATAAAAACAAAACGCAAACAGAACTTAATACATAATAAAAAGCCTCCTGGCATAAAGGGCGTGCCCGCTTACATATGCAATACTGCATTATGTTTTTTTATATGTATATAGCTGTAACTTGTAGCCACAAATGATAAACTAGGACCTTCGAAGTAAAATAGAGAAACATTAATTACTAATAACAATAACAAAACCATAGTCGGCAAGATGACCTGTCACCACAAGCAGCACCCGTTCACGAGCATAACGCAAAGATCATCATTACCCCCCTCGCCATATTTGAGGGAAGGAGGCAACCCGACCCCCGACGCTACCGCAAGCATTGACATCTAAGGGAGCATGACGAACTTGCTGCCGGTTGCTCAAAAGAATAATATGATCAACTGTCGAGGTCGCTAGCTAACCATATATTGCAATACAACTCATTAAAAACATTAAAATGAGTAGATTATGTCAATAATAAATAAAAATTAAATTAAACTAAATGTACTAATATAGTCAAATAAAATAAACAATTATATGAACTCGTATAACTTGTCAGTAGGTAAGCTAATTTTGGAGAAAGAACATAAACATTGTCTTGAGTTAATCACAGCGACCAACTATTTTTATCGTTTATGTAATCGTTGATTGAATAGTATGCCTTTGAACAAAGGTTGGATTTTACTTTAGCTTTAAACGCATTAAAAGGCAATTCTAACAAAGAAGAGGGAAGCTTGTTATAAAAGTTTATACCAAGCCCAACAAATGAGTTATGGACCTTATGAAGCCGGTGAAAGCGAGCCCGTAGTTTGTCCTGGTTTCTAGTGATAATATTATGAATATCACTGTTTTTTGTGTATAAGTGTATATTTTGCCTAATATATAAGAGAAAATATCAATCACTTTTAAAAAATCTCTCAGAGTAACTCTAGCACCTAGCTGGTAAATTGCTCGTACAGCTCGTTTTTGAAGAACAAATATATTTTGAATATCAGCGGCTTTGCCCCACAGCAGAATGCCGTAGGACATGACGCTATGAAAATAACTGAAATACACTAGCCGAGCTGTATCAACGTCAGTGTATTGTCTTACTTTCCTGACGGCATAGGCGGCCGAACTGAGCCTTCCCGCTAGGCATGATATATGTGATCCCCACTGAAGCTTAACATAACTGTTATGCCCAGGAATACTGCCGAGTCTACAGTTTCAAGTACCTCTTTATCTAAGACGATGTTGGGTCCTAGATTTCTAACATTCGGTAAGGCGAACTTTACACATTTCGTTTTCTAGGCATTGAGAACTAGGTTATTTGTGGTAAACCAATCTGTAACCATTGATTTATTGCACTGTTTACGTCGTCAAAATTTTGTCTATTCCTGTCTACTTTAAAGATAAGAGAGGTATCATCAGCAAATAGTACAACGTCACAGATACCGTTTCAATAGAATGGTAAGTCATTTATATACACCAAGAATAAAAATGGGCCCAGTATAGAGCCTTGAGGTACACCTAACTGAACTGGTAACCCGGAAGATTTCACACCATTAACATCTACACATTGGTGCCTATTATGTAAATATGAATTTAATACGTTAAGAGCTTCGTTTTGAATACCGTAATGAATTAGTTTACGCAAAAGCGTGTCATGGTGCACGCAATCAAAGGCTTTGGAGAGATCACAGAAAACTCCAATAGCATTTTGCGAGCTTTCCCATGCGCTAAATATGTGTTTCAGCAGAGCAACACCCGCATCTGTAGTCGAACAACCTTTTGTAAAGCCATATTGTTCATCATGAAGGAGGCTATTTAAATTAAAATGTCTTAGCAACTGCTTGAGTATTAATTTTTCAAATATTTTACTAAATGCAGGTAAGATAGAAATAGGCCTAAAATTGCCAACGTTATTTTTATTACCCGATTTAAATAATGGTATGACTTTACTACTCTTCATGAGGTCAGGAAAAGTTCCTAAATCGACACATTTATTAAAAGTAACCGCTAGATAAGGGGCTACGATGTCGATTATATTACTTACAAGTTTAATTGAGACGCCCCAGTGTTTTTTGACTTAAGTGTGTTAAAAACACTAATTACATTACGAGGTTTTACATGTTCGAAGCTAAATAAGCGACTACATTTAGGTACACTATTATGCAAAAGGTTTTCAGCTTCAGATGGGGACGAATTTAAGGAACGAGTCGTAGTTATAGGTATGTTGGCAAAAAACTCATTAAATGCTTCAGCTACGTCAGCTGCTTTATTAACTAATTTGCTGTCGACCATAATCTCTAATTGATTTTCTTGTTTAACCGACTAGCCCGTTTCATTGATAATAATTTTCCAGGTGGTTTTACTTTGTTATTCGAATTTTTAATTGTATCGCTTAAAACTTTAGATTTAGCAAAAACACAAATCTTTTTAAATAATTTTGAATAATTTTTGACATACTCTAGGAAAGGAGTATCAAACCTGTAATTTTTCATACCATATAACTCGTATAGTCTCGCTCTAGTTTTATAGAAATATAATATATATACTTAATATATATTTTTATAAAAACTTAAGAAATAAGCAAACATGCACTCAAGTGTTACAATATGTCGTATCTTTGTATGCACCATTTTAATTATTTATTATGCATAAATTAAAACAATAATAAAATCAACACCGAAAAGTCGAAATCGTCAACCCTGAAAGTTGTGTCCCGAACTACTAACACGGTGGCAGTATGCAGTTCGGGCTAGCACCTCCCGCGTCTCGCCCCTCACACCCCGCACGATTGCCCTGTCTAGACGTCTTCGTCGGACGACTGTATGATGTATCTATCTATAGACTGTGCTATTTAACTGTCTCTGTCGGCGAAATGCTTCGTTAGAATAGCGACATGCTCGTCTAAAACAAAAGATACCTAATAGTGTACATAATGGATAATCTAATTAGAACGCTAGCCGTGAGTCCGTGACGTACCATGCAGTATAGTTTGTAGTCCACTACAGACTCGTGTTTGTTCGTAAAGCCGCGCGCCGTGTCGCCGCCGCCGCCCGCCGACTGCTCGGTGCTCCCGCCGCCGCGCGCCCTCCCGCGCTCTATCTGCCTACGCACTCTGTTCGTCTGATAATTTGAATTGATTATGATAACGTTGCATGTCTTATCATTTAATATCTTGACATGTGTATGTAATGTATTTACGTAAATATGTAAGTCCAAGATAATGAGCAACCGGCAGGCTGTGTGATGTGTCCCAGCCCAGGATAGTTTATGGCTGGAAACTTCCGAGTCGCACATCACTCATCATCACTTTATACTTTTTAACCGACTTCAAACAAGGAGGAGGTTCTCAATTCGACTGTATGTTATTTTTTTTTATTTTTTTTACGCTATCATTACGCCAAAAATATAAATTGATTTTGATGATTCTCTTTTTGTTTGGTAGGTCATACTTCAGAGGTCCCATATAAATTGTAGCAAAATTTATTCAGCGTTTTTTGAGAAAATCAGCAATACATTATTTCTAATTATTTAAAAAACCGCCTTCAAACGGACGTGGACGTGTAAGTCGATCGTTTTCGAATTGGTGTGGGGTAGGTACCATAAAGTGAAAAAAAAACAACTTGCTTTCAAAAAAAACATTACAAAGTGAAATATAACTTTTATTTTGGAAGTCGTTTGTTTTTTTTTTACAATGTCGCGTCGTAACATTGTGGATTTATTAAAAACGTATCTTACGACATTAATTTAAACATTTCACCCGTCGAAATAAGTGTAGGTATACCGTTGTCACAAACTAACAAATCACTAAGTATGTATGTACAAGTAAGCACCTGTGTGAGGTAGGTACCTACTTAGTTACAGTTTTATTAAATAATTGTTACACGCACTTGAGTGTGACGTCGATCAGTTTGTCAGTCCGTGAGTCCGTCTCTGTAGGTATACATTAAAACCTACAGTAATATTGACTTTGAAGTGTTTGCCCGTTGCCGCACCAGCTGTTAATTCGTCATCTTGTTATACTTCTTCTTCTTTTGGTACCTCTTCAATTACTGAATTTCGAATGAAATTGAACATTCGCGAATGTTTCTCAACTCAACCAAGACTTTTAGTTTCGGCCAACACCGCGTTTCCCCGCATCTTTGCACGTCATTATTAGTTGCGCTAAGTCATACCTCTCGTGCCGATAACGTGTCCGAACTTAGCAACCTTTCTTTGTTTGACTATCTACATGAGCTTGCGGTCCTGTCCTGGTCCACGTTTCCTGAGATCTTCTTTGATGGTCCAACTTTCGCATCCGTATAGAGCAATGGGCCAGATGTAACAATGAACGAGGTGGGTGCGTGGGTGGGGAGGGATGTTTATTTTGCGATTATTGAGTATTTTCCTCATCTCATTTTTACATACACATTAGATAAATAAAAGCATAGAATTCAAGCGAAGACTAGATTAGCTTTAAAAATCCCGAGTTTGGGAAATCGTTGCGCGTCAATACAGAGTACGATGTCTGCACAGACTACAACATTTATAATGTACTCTGTGGACTACAATATAGTATAGGATAGTCTGTAACATGCCGGCGCGGCGGCGCGCGGGGCGCCACGTGCTGGCTGATGGCTGCACAGTGTCCAGTGTACAAGTACATAACCTAATAAGGTGTGCAAATTAATATATTAGGTACTAATTGGAACATTAATCAAACAGATTTTAAATAGAGTTACATTAAGAAATGCCAAAATAAAAATTACGCAAGTAAAATCAAAATTTCAATAATCGTTAGATTTGTGGTGCCATTTCAGATAAAATCAGTCATCTTTAATTTAAATAATCATTAATTGAATAGTAACATTTTGCAACTAGGAATTCGTGCAAACCTAATCTGACTTGGTACATTGTGTGAAGGTCTGCGATACTTTTTGGCAACTTATTGTTTATTTTGGATGCCATGCTCAAAATGTTTTTATTCAATACTGCTTTTTTATGTCGTCTTACGCATATTTTATTTTTGTGTCGTGTGCTTCTTGGGTGTGTATAAAGATGTAGATTCGCTTTGACAAGATCGCCACTTCATATAAATAGAGACACGGGAATGTCAACAACTGGAACTGTTGAAAATGTGGCTTACAAATATCTGTGCGTTGTATGCCACACATTGCCCTTATGCATTGTTTCTGGGCTTTGAACGCCATTCCTCTGTCCGGCGAGTTCCCCCAAAACATAAGTCCGTAGCGTAAAGTAGCTGCAACAAACCCGTGATCGCTCTGTTATTTGTTTAATCTATCGCTGAAATTGAGTACGTATCCAAAATGCTGGAAAAAGGCACACGTTGTGCCCATCTATAAAGATGGTGACAAGTCAGATTGCGCAAATGACAGGCCCATACCTAAGTATATTGTCTGGTATGGCAAAGCTTTTTGAAGCGTCTTTGTACCAACATTTTTATTCCCATTTTAAACCGTATCTTTCCCAATCCCAGCAAATGATGGTCCCATAGGTCCCTTATGTAGTTGTTTTGTTTTAATCTTCTTTCTAGTGTTTTTCTTGGAATACCTATGGTAGATAAAAGAGACCCTATAAACCGTCATCCCTCCACTTTGTACTTCTGCCATAGCATTTTTTAAGTCTTCTTCACTCCAGGCACCTCGTCCAGCATCCACCTTCCGTAGGTATTGGTTAGGCATCTGTAAAAAATATTGAATATGATTAAGATTTAAGCTCAGTACTGACAAATTTTCAATGTATCAAAATAAAATTAAATGGGGAGATTTTAGGTTAAATCAAGTCTTAATTTTGAACTTTCGAATAAATTCTAAGTAAGTTCTGCAATTCCTAGATAAACCATATTTTTTTAGGGTGTAAGCTTAGACTATGCTAATTAGTTATCACAAAAAAACTGAACAGGAACAACAGAACGAGAAAAAAATCGAAAACTGACGTTAGGGAAAATTACGAAAAAAATCATTAAAAAAAATATATCTCGAAAACTACGAAAAATTGTAGAACATACATGGGGGTGATTCGGATACTCCTCATCATAAAGTATAAAAATTTTACTTTTGAACGTCTACTCCCCGGCCACCCTGTAGATAACAGAAATCATTTATAGTTTGAGAGTAATTAATATATAACATCTCAGTGTAAACGGCTCCACTTAAAAGTACTTTGGACGTGCGAGGCCCTTCGGACCGCGCTATCTTTGAACGCTTGAGGCCCTTCGGACCGCGCTATCTTAGGACGCGCGCGGCCCTTCGGACCGCGCTGTCTTTGAACGCGCGAGGCCCTTCGGACCGCGCTATCTTTGGACGCGTGAGGACCTTCGGACCGCGCTATCTTAGGACACGCGCGGCCCTTCGGATCGCACTATCTTTGAACGCGCGAGGCCATTCGGACCGCACTATCTTTGGAGGCGTGAGGCCCTTCGGACCGCGCTATCTTTGGACGCGCGAGGACCTTCGGACCGCGCTATCTTGGGACGCGCGAGGCCCTTCGGACCGCGCTATCTTGGGACGCGCGAGGCCCTTCGGACCGCGCTATCTTTGAACGAGCGAGGCCCTTCGGACCGCTCTATCTTTGAACGGGCGAGGCCCTTCGGACCGCGCTATCTTTGAACGTGCTAGGCCATTCGGACCGCGCTATCTTTGGACGCGCGAGGCCCTTCGGAGCGTGCTATCTTTGGACGCGCGAGGCCATTCGAACCGCGCTATTTTTGGACGCGCGAGGCCCTTCGGACCGCGCTATCTTTGGGTCGCGAGGCCCTTCGGACCGCGCTATCTTTGGGTCGCGAGGCCCTTCGGACCGCGCTATCTTTTTAGCATTAAATAGAATGCTGAAGGCCTGTCACCGACTGAGGCCCTAGGCCGGCGCATTGTTGGCTTAGCAGACCAATGGGCCCGAGACGTGCTGACTGCGCTATTTTGAACCTTAGTAGTTTCGCCACTGCTGCTGAAGATATAGTAGCCTACGTGCAGCAAGCAATGTCTTGACGGATATTCATTCAGGTGGACTGGCCTGAATGAATATCCGTCAAGACATTGCTTCAGATGATTCGATTTCGATTTTACTTAAACCGTTTGTGCGGGGTGAATCCAGGGAGGGGCCAGAGGGGTGCTTGCCCCCTACGTATTGAAACTTCTATTCGCAAAAAGTAAAGTATTCGCCCTTGGGTAGAAGTGTCAATTATTTGAAATGAATATGAAACACCAAGGCAGCCTGCAGTCCATTGGACAGATAAAAATTCAAGCTTCTCGCAATCGGTAAAATATCTATCGATGTACCTATTGTACCTACATGTGGCACATCATTTGAGAACATATAACAATCACCTATAGGTACTTTCCGTAGACCTAGATTCATCATGAAATGAATTTGTAATTTGTAGTTATTTAGTTAGCAGTCTTATAAACATACATTAGTCATCAACTACAAATGAAAATCGAATCGTTTTTTTACCTCACAGTAGGTGCGACATGTAGAGTGTTTTCCTCGGGGATAAAGGTGTCTTCGACGAAGACGTTAGCGAGCTTAAATCAAAATAGCGCCCTTGACTTAAATTCAAATTCAAAATATTATACACTGCTTTATCCCCATAATGAATAATCTATTAATTAGTGTGGTCGGCTTCTAGTATTCTGGTACTTCTCGGTGTTTTAAGACATAATTAATTAAATAAGACGCCTTTAAAGGACCTGTTTGACCACCTCTGAAGTCTCAACTCAAATCAGTAGACATTATTCACCAGAATCCCGTGTTTGTCAGAAATTATATATGTAGGTAAGTGGGTGCTGCCGCTGGTGCGCTAAACGTGCGGGGCGCCGCGCCGCCGGCGCCGGGCGCGTGTCATGCTACTTGTGTTAGGTATGGCGCTGTGCGTGACCATCTCGATTCGTGTGTCGTATGTTGCAGCGCGTCAGCTCCCGTTACCCGTAGTACCCGCGAGGCTACCATAAACCAGTGACAGTGTCATGTCGCAGCTGTACGAAGAGACAAAGGCAAGACGGCTGCGGGTCTGTCTGTGCGTCGACCGTAGTGCCGTGCGACGAAGTCGAGGGTCACCGGACCCGCCCGCGCCCCCGCCGCCGCCGGCCCGAGGAGACACACTTCCTTAGGCTGATGAGTGCTGTGCCGTCCTGTTCTACTATACTACTCGGCGCAAGTGACTAATGGCGACGGCAAGGGCACCGGACCTCTCGCACGCTTGTAGAGCTGCTTTCGTTTTCAATAATCATCTACATGATAATTATGTCGCGGTCGTTTAATATCTGCAGTGAGATGGACTTGCCTCGCCTCACCTGAACATTGGCTATCGTCATCCTACCACAGAGCACGAGATCACCGCCGAGGCTCCTCCGTGCTCTGTGCCGGAGCCTACTACTTAATAGCTTGTCTATTACTTTTCCGCCGCTAGTGATCATAATACAATCATATAATTATGAATCATAATACAATTATTATTTAGATAGACGACACGGTTGGCGCAGTGGTTTAGGGATTGACTGCTGCGTTACGTGTCGCGGGTTCGATCCCCGCACGGAACAAATATTTGTATGACCTGCAAGTACATGTTCCGGGTCTGGCCGTTTGTGTATGTGAGTTTAAATGTTTGTAAACGCACCCACGATACAGGAGAAATTCCTAGTGTGGGGCAACGTTTAAAACAAAATAAAAAAAAAATGTCGTAGAATAACAATTGGTAAAAACATTTTTTTGCAAAAATCCTAGAATTCTTGGAAAGGACCAGATTATTGAAAACTAAGAGAGATTTTCAGAACATGGCTCCAATATAGCTGTTCACCAATCAGCGCATCCTTCAGCGCATAACTTTGATTATCAGCGTTCATTACTCATCGTCGTAGTTCGCGCTTTACCAAAGAACAGCTGGACTGTTTGTTAGAGTAGGTAGGTATGGACTCGGCGTTGATTGGTAATACACATGTTACACGACACACATGTTTTGTTACAGTTCAAATATCGCAACCACCATCCGGACGCCGATAGTCCGCCGCTCGTGTGTCCCTGGCCGATAGTCTGCCGGGCTCGTGTGTTCCTGTCTGACTGTCCGCCACGCGCCGGGCTCGTGTGTCCCTGTCCGATAGTCCACAGAGCTCGTGTGTCCCTGTCTGATAGTCCGCCGGGCTCGTGAGTTCCTGTCCGATAGTCCGCCGGGCTCGTGAGTTCCTGTCCGATAGTCCGCCGGGCTCGTGAGTTCCTGTCCGATAGTCCGCCGGGCTCGTGTGTCCCTGTCCGATAGTCCGCCGGGCTCGTGAGTTCCTGTCCGATAGTCCGCCGGGCTCGTGTGTCCCTGTCCGATAGTCCGCCGGGCTCGTGAGTTCCTGTCCGATAGTCCGCCGGGCTCGTGTGTCCCTGTCCGATAGTCCGCCGCGCGCCGGGCTCGTGTGTCCCTGTCCGATAGTCCACAGAGCTCGTGTGTCCCTGTCTGATAGTCCGCCGGGCTCGTGAGTTCCTGTCCGATAGTCCGCCGGGCTCGTGTGTCCCTGTCCGATAGTCCGCCGGGCTCGTGAGTTCCTGTCCGATAGTCCGCCGGGCTCGTGTGTCCCTGTCCGATAGTCCGCCGGGCTCGTGAGTTCCTGTCCGATAGTCCGCCGGGCTCGTGTGTCCCTGTCCGATAGTCCGCCGGGCTCGTGAGTTCCTGTCCGATAGTCCGCCGGGCTCGTGTGTCCCTGTCTGATAGTCCGCCGGGCTCGTGAGTTCCTGTCCGATAGTCCGCCGGGCTCGTGTGTCCCTGTCCGATAGTCCGCCGCGCGCCGGGCTCGTGTGTCTCTGTCCGATAGTCCACAGAGCTCGTGTGTCCCTGTCTGATAGTCCGCCGGGCTCGTGAGTTCCTGTCCGATAGTCCGCCGGGCTCGTGTGTCCCTGTCCGATAGTCCGCCGCGCGCCGGGCTCGTGTGTCTCTGTCCGATAGTCCACAGAGCTCGTGTGTCCCTGTCTGATAGTCCGCCGGGCTCGTGAGTTCCTGTCCGATAGTCCGCCGGGCTCGTGTGTCCCTGTCCGATAGTCCGCCGAGCTCGTGAGTTCCTGTCCGATAGTCCGCCGGGCTCGTGTGTCCCTGTCTGATAGTCCGCCGCGCGCCGGGCTCGTGTGTCTCTGTCCGATAGTCCACAGAGCTCGTGTGTCCCTGTCTGATAGTCCGCCGAGCTCGTGAGTTCCTGTCCGATAGTCCGCCGGGCTCGTGTGTCCCTGTCCGATAGTCCGCCGCGCGCCGGGCTCGTGTGTCTCTGTCGGATAGTCCACAGAGCTCGTGTGTCCCTGTCTGATAGTCCGCCGGGCTCGTGAGTTCCTGTCCGATAGTCCGCCGGGCTCGTGTGTCCCTGTCCGATAGTCCGCCGAGCTCGTGTGTCCCTGTCTGATAGTCCGCCGGGCTCGTGAGTTCCTGTCCGATAGTCCGCCGGGCTCGTGTGTCCCTGTCCGATAGTCCGCCGGGCTCGTGAGTTCCTGTCCGATAGTCCGCCGAGCTCGTGTGTCCCTGTCCGATAGTCCGCCGGGCTCGTGAGTTCCTGTCCGATAGTCCGCCGGGCTCGTGTGTCCCTGTCCGATAGTCCACAGAGCTCGTGTGTCCCTGTCCGATAGTCCACAGAGCTCGTGTGTCCCTGTCTGATAGTCCGCCGAGCTCGTGAGTTCCTGTCCGATAGTCCGCCGGGCTCGTGTGTCCCTGTCCGATAGTCCGCCGCGCGCCGGGCTCGTGTGTCCCTGTCCGATAGTCCACAGAGCTCGTGTGTCCCTGTCTGATAGTCCGCCGGGCTCGTGAGTTCCTGTCCGATAGTCCGCCGGGCTCGTGTGTCCCTGTCCGATAGTCCGCCGCGCGCCGGGCTTTTGTGCCCCTGTCCGACAGTCCGCCGGGCTCGTGTGTCCCTGTCCGATAGTCCACCGGGCTCGTGTGTCCCTGTCCGATAGTCCGCCGCGCGCCGGGCTCGTGTGTCCCTGTCCGATAGTCCACCGGGCTCGTGTGTCCCTGTCCGATAGTCCGCCGCGCGCCAGGCTTTTGTGCCCCTGTCCGACAGTCCGCCGGGCTCGTGTGTCCCTGTCCGATAGTCCAACGGGCTCGTGTGTCCCTGTCCGGGTCAGCGAGACCCTACTGTGGTTCTCCAAAGTGTTGCCCAAAAACGGACTTCATTCATTAAGTCTATTACATAAATAGGCGTACGTGCGGCTGAATATGTATAATATACGTTAAAATATGAAATTGCCGATTTGTACTGAATAATTTAAATTCGTTTTTATTTTTATTTAACATATTTATTAATCAAAATAATTACCATTATTATCTATACATTGCTGCCATCTAATAGGAAGGTCATTTATGCCTTTGCGGTAGAACTCTCGTGATCTAGATTCGACAAACTGTGCGAAAGCATTTTTAATGCCTCCTGAGAAGAAACCTTTTTATCACGTAGAAAATTTACCAAATCACGAAAAAAATGGTAGTCCGTTGGAGCAAGGTCTGGCTAATACGGAGGGTGAAGAATGGTTTCTAACTGCAGTTCCTGTAGAGTTAAAACGGTTTCTCGTGCTGTATGAGGTCTCGCGTTATCATGGAGCAATAATGGTGAAGATCGATTCATTAGTCGGGGCTGTTTCACTGCTAGTTTTGCTATCATTGTTCGGAGTTCGGCACAGTTGACATCTGCCGTTATTGTTTGACCAGAACGGAGAAAGCTATAGTGAATAACACCATGCTGAGACCACCAAACAGTTGCCATTACCTTTTTATTGGTATGCTTTGCTTTAGGACACTGTTGCGGTGTTTGACCTGGGGTCAGCCATTGCATTTTTCGCTTACAGTTATCGTAAAGAATCCACTTTTCATCACATGTCACAATTCGATCCAATATTCCTTCATTTCTGTATCGATTCAACAAGGTAACACAAGTCTCAACACGCGTTTCTTTCTGCAGATCAGTCAAATCATGAGGCAGCCATTTCTCATATTTTTTTATTTTATTGATTTGACGCAAATGAGTCAATATTGTTGGTAAGGTAACGCTACACCATGCCGCTAATTCCTGGGTAGTTTGGCTCGGATCGGCTTCCACCATCTCTTTCAATTAAATTCACCTGTGTGGGCGGTCTTACATGTGGTTCGTTCTTCAAATCAAAATGCTATTGGAGTTTTCTGTGATCTCTCCAAAGCCTTTGATTGCGTGCACCATGACACGCTTTTGCGTAAACTAATTCATTACGGTATTCAAAACGAACCTCTTAAAGTATTAAATTCATATTTACATAATAGGCACCAATTTTTATTTGTGATCTTCGTGTGCGAGTCCCAATTAATACTTTTTCTTTCTTTGTATAAAATATCTCAAAAACTATTGACTTAAATAGCAAAGTCACTTAGAAGCATAAAGGTTTTACTATGGAACCCAAAATATGGTAAGCGAACCGTTCCTCCTCGTAGTCTCACGGCCGTCCTCCATGGAAACTGATGGCCGTATTAACATACGGCCATCAGGCGCATAAACTAATTGATTAGCTTTCGAAAATATTGTTGGAGCTGATGAAGATGGTATAAACTATCTTTGCATTGTATACATTCAATATCTTAGTAATGTATAAAAAAAAATGCATTGCACATGTGTGAGCACTATGTACGTACTATAAAGTTTACTGGGCCGGCGGCGACTGGCTTCGTCTTTCACTGACTTGAATGTGCCCTGGTGGCTAAGAGTATGTCATGCTCACTCAAATCTGTCGCTGGTGGTGGCGTGTGTATTGGATCATTAAGTTCACTTCAAATTGGTGAGCTGAATGGTGCTGATCCATACGTCATGTTCGTGACCGGGCGCCGTCAGTAGGCACTGGTCATCTCTTAGCTGCCACGGCTTATTTTAATTACGGACGCTTTTACATCGTTCTCACATGTATAATTTCAACATGAATGATGTAACCACTTTTATGTAACAATATTTTGATATAAAAGAGTGTCCATGGAGTTTCTTGCCCGTTCTTCTCCATATGTACCTACTACGCTTTGGAATGGGCAACTAGCTTCTTCTTTCTTATTGACCGACCCTTGACAATACAAAAGTGCCTGTAATTGGTTTATTTCAAATAAATGCTTTGAGTTTGAGTTTATATATTAGTAGGGGTTTAAATAACTATCGTTACCATTCCCATATTGGAGCCGGTTGGTCGGGATCTAGTTGTCTCAGGGTTGAGTTGTCGGAGTCGAGTTGTCGGGGTCAATTTGTCGGGGTTGAGTTATCGTAGAATCTCTAATTACCACAAGTTTGACAAGATTTTGAAAGAAAGAAAATAATGTTGTTGACATTGATCGTAGCTGAGATGAGAATGCAACTTGAATTTAAACGTTTTATAAATAAGTACGAGAACTGACCTTAGGATTGTCACCGCTTGGGCACGCCACAATTGCGGTGATAAGTCCTCTCTTTGAGGAGTGGCTAGGCCCTGGTCCAGGCCATGATACTGAGCGAGAGGGCATCGAAAGCCGTCACCTCTTTCTGCGAAGCAGTAATGCCCGCGAAGGAGGAGGCGGAACGCGTGAGGGAGAGGCAAAATTCGCGTCCTCACGCCCCTAGTCGCCGCAGGAGACGCCCTGGGCGTCGGGAATCCCAGGCTGATTCGCGGCCACCGTATGCGCGGGCTTGCGGACGCGAGCAATGGGTAGCTCGCCGTCCGATAAGGACCAGGCCCGGGTCGACGGCGCGTTGTGTTCGACGCGCGCCTCAAAGAGATGTCAGCGCCAATAACGGGGTCGACTAGGGCCGATGCCTGCGAGGGTTGCGGGAAAGTCCGAAAGGGTTACCGTGGCCCCTAGCATAGGCAACTGAAGGAACACGGGTGGGTTGTAGTCAGTATAAGTCTAACACGCCCTCCCGCTCCGCCTAGGGCGCGAGAAGTTATTTGAAGATTTCCCACCAAAAAAAAGGATTGTCACCATTGTTTAATACATTGTAGTGTATTATCTATGCCACTGTTGGTATCCAAACAATTGTGTTGCGTTGCGTACATTTACCAGCCTGTAAGTTTATGGCATTGAGGTTCAATGTAAAATATTATACACTCGGCGTCAAAAAAATCGCACCTCCGCGAAAATTATTTTCAAGCGTTTATAACCCTTAACACACGCATTTACCCCCACCAATATTGGTATCATTTGAAAGCCCATTAAATAAACTTAAAAAAACAATTCAATTAATTTTTATTTTTTATTGGATAAGTGCAAAAAACAATAAAGTTTACAAAACAATAAAAATCCTTAACTAAGCCTTAATTAAAAACAGATTAATAAACATAAAAAAAAATACAAAAAGTTTCTTAAAACTAACCTAAAACCTAGTGTTACCCCCCCTTGCCCGGATGACGGCTTCCATACGCTCCCTCATGGATCTTACCAATTTTAGGAGCTCTTCTTGAGGGATACTGGCCCATTCCCCAATAACAGCCTCTTCGAGCTCCTGGAGAGTCGTGGGAGTGGGATCACGAGACCGAACCTTGCGTTTCAAATGGTCCCAAAGGTGCTCTATCGGGTTCAGGTCTGGACTTCTCGCTGGCCACTGCATGACAGAGATCCCAACCTCTTGAAGGTAGTCGCGCACAATTAATGCAGTGTGAGCGCGAGCGTTATCGTGCATTAATGTGAACCCCTCGCCAACAAAACCGGCATAGGGGACCACATGCTCTTCCAGGATCTCTGTGACGTACCGGTGAGCAGTCAGCGACCCTTGCCCGCGAGCACCTCCAGTCCGGGAGACGCTTACAAGGTCGGTTTTGCCGTCGGCCGACATGCCGCCCCAAAACATACAGGAACCGCCCCCGTATTCCACCGTCTCCTGGATGCAGGGTTGGGCGAAACGTTCCCCCTGTCTTCTGTACACTCTTCTGCGTCTATCGTTGCAAAACAGACACACTCTCGTCTCGTCTGAGAAGAGAACAGCTCTCCATTGGTCAAGGGTCCAATTGACGTGGTCGCGAGCAAACTGCAAGCGGGCTCGCCGATGCTCTGCGGTCAATTTTGGACCCGTAGCAGCTCTGTGTGCCGCTATCTTCTTCTCCCTCAATCTTCGTCTAACCGTAGAAATACTCACGGTTGTTCTGCGAGCGGCCTGGAGCTGCTGTTGCAACTCAACAGCATTAGAGAACCGATTTCTTAGGGATGTCGATACGATGAATCGGTCGTCTCTCTCCGAGGTGCAGCGACGTCTACCAGACCCATGCCTCCGGACAAGGCCACCGGTCTCCAGGAACCGCTGGTATACTCTTCGAACCGAAAAACGGCTCAAGTTCAGTTGCCGAGCGACATCACACTGACGCATCCCTGATTGCAGTAGTGCAATCACTTGAGCGGCTTCATCAGCAGTGGTATCCATCTTCAAGGTGGATTTTTTTGTGAAAGTTCTTCTCGTGTGTCCTCTTCAACGGTTGGATAGCGAATGACCTCCATTGAACCTGTATTAACCCTTTTATACCCACTAAAGGTAGCGCAAGTTGTGCCCCTTGTGAGGAGCAAAATTGCCATTTTTTTTTAAAGTCACATTTGTGGTATCAAGCTTTTTTTTTTAATGAAATGAAATGTTTTTTTTTTAAAGTTTATTTAATGGGCTTTCAAATGCCATCAATATTGGTGGGGGTACATGCGCGTGTTAAGGGTTAATAACGCTTAAAAGTTATTTTCGCGGAGGTGCGATTTTTTTGACGCCGAGTGTATATTCAATGTCAAAATCGAAGACATGTGACTTCTACCAACCCACACTGGGCCCGCGTGGTGGATTACGACCCACTCCTTCTCACAGAGAGGAGGTCTGTGTCCCAGCAGTGGGAACATTATAGGCTGTTCATGTATGTGTGGGACAGATCTTTAGTTTGTAACAGCTGCTCTAGTCTACATTTAACCTCAATGGTAATGAGTGAACTGTTCAGTGAACGAGTGACGTATGACTTGCAGAACCGCGGCAGTGCGAGCGCGGCAGCGTGCGGCATGGAGTGCGGCGTGGTGGCGCCAGCAGGGGGCTACCCCGCACCCCCCGCGCTTTCGCCCACAGAACGCTCGCCCGCCAAGTCCGGACTGCACGTCAACTTCAGTGATAAGGGAGAAGTAAGTTTTATGTGTCTACCATGCACTGCTGGCACCACCAGCACCGCCCACCAGCGTCCAGCCCCGAGCCACATATTGTGACATTTTTAAAATTAAAAAAAAAAAAAACAACTTTTAATCGTAAGAATGTAAACGTACTTTCGATAAAAAAAAATGTACCTTGCACTAATGTTAGGACTATATTTTTGTTTATACATGAAAGGGTATTTCATGTTAGTCCCATCGCAAAAAAAAACATAAAAAGAGCTTTTCGATAAAAAGCTATACATTTTTAAAGATGTCCCCGAAGAACATCCCCAAAAATTAAAAAAAATATTCCTATTTCCTAAACTATCATAAATCGCGGAACATACAATCGTGGGGTATTTTCGGATACCCCTAGATATAAAGAATTAATATTTTTTTATTGACGTCACTATTTGTACCAGCCTGTATAAAATATGTCATTAGTATCGTCGAACAAAATATACTTACCTAGTTGTTTGGGTATTTTAGATTTTCTAAAATAACTCTGAAACCCGGGTTTTGTTTACAAAAAGAACTTCTGAAGGAGTTAAGACGGCTATCACAATGTTTCTTGTATTTGAGCGTTTGAAGAGTCACACACTCAAATACAAGAAAAAATGTGTTATTTATTTAGTACACTCCCGAGAGAAATAATCAAACTTTCTCGGGCATATTTATTTTTTAATTTTGCGGCCGTATCTAAACCATAATTATAATCACACATATAAACTGGGAGTTTTGATGTGTTATTATGGTTTAGTTAAGGCCACAAAATTAAAAGAAATATATGCCCGAGAAAGTTTTTCTTGTATTTGAGTGTGCGACTCTTCAAACACAAATTCATGAAAAATTGTGATAGCCCTCTTAATATGATACTATACGCAAAATACTAACACAGACATAATTTTTTTTCTAATTTGCTCCCCAAACGAGACCCCCATATTCAAAATGTATTTATTTATTTATTTCACAAGTCCGTGTTTACGTCACAGAAATTCATGTGTAGGTACCAAAGGACAATGCTTATGAATGTAAAAAATCCCGTACCGTGCTGCATCAAAATCAAACTTTATATTTTATACACTACACTTGCAATTCTTTATTGCGTATCATAAATTCACAATGTTTATAGTTGGTAGGGAAATAATTATATTAGTCACAATTATGGACCCTGTCGGGCACAGCATAGATCAAGTAGCAGAGAGAAGGAAGAACACTGGGTGTTTAATGTGATATATTTTATTATTAGTTAGTAAGTTAAATTGTTTTATTAATACGGAATTGAATTTATGAATTATAATTATTGTTTTATAAACTACATTTATTTATTTAGTAACATTGTAAAAACGATTTATAAAAAAAAAAACATTATTGTTTTATTTAGGTACTTACTACTTAGTAGGTATTATTTTTATTTATTACATAATTAATATTTATTTTTATTTGTTATCCAAGTATGTTTTTTATTGGACGCTTCATTTTTATTATACTATATTATATACAGGGCGTCCCACGGATATGCCACATGGAGGGAAACTACCTTGAATATTGTAGATGGAACATTTTAGTGAAAGAAGACATTATTTGAATTTAAAAAACAATTTAAACTGCATTCATAAACACGGTCAATTTTAGGTCGTTCTGGAACCGAAAGCCATATACTCGATCATCGAACTCGAAACGATTGGGACTATTATTTTCAATAAGTTACAACAAAACAAAATCACGAAAAATCTTATTAATTTATTGTTGTTTTTGTGTAAAAGTGAGAACTCGTAGTAACGCTTCCTTGCGATCAATGCATATGTGTGTAAAACGTATCGACGAACTGCAACACTTGCGAACGGTACCCACCCATTGAAAAATTCATTCATCGATCAGACAGCATGATCCGTAAGCCACGCCCCCGGCCCCTTACAGTCTAGCCGACCGCCCGCGCGCCCCCGCCATTCCTAATTTCTTATTCCTTTCTAGTATTGTCTCGCGTTTCGTTGTATTAGGTCACGCACGCGCAACCTAATTACGCGCCAAAAATTGGAGTTTTGGGCTATGGTGGATTTTTATGTGACATGGCGAACCATAACTTGGAAGAGGCCAGACGTTTGTATGCTCAGCCGGAACACCTGAACTCACTGCGCGCACGTGGAAGCACTGACCCTCAAGTTCTCTTCACCTCCACCATTCTGGCTGTAACCCAGCGCCTCCTCGATCATGGACAGTTTCGAGCGCCCACACACGCGCAGGGCCGCGGTAGACTACCATACTCGGCGGAATTGGAGGAAGACATACAGTAATACTTCGAACGCGACCCACGCGGCCACGTCGTAGTACCGTAATGGCAGCCAGGCGATTCAATTTTAGCCAATATTATGTATCTCTCTGGCACATTAACGCGGTCTGTTCTATCAGCATGATGGATGCCCTGCTCATTATGCTACTTCAGTGCGTGCGTATTTAAACAGTGTGTTTGGTGAGCAGTGGATAGGTCGTGGTGGCCCTGTGGCTTGGCCCGCAAGGAGCCCTGACTTAACACCACTGGATTTTTATTGGTGGTTCGAGTTAAAAAGACTATTTTCTTCCGATTAGCGTACTACTCGAGATGACTTAAGAAATGCGACAGTGGACGCTTTTAATATTGTGAAAAGTGAAGTGAATAAAAGAGTGCCTACAAGTAAGTAAGTACTTACCTACTTAGATACGTAACATGTAAGTACTTACTTATTACTGGCGCGACGGTCCTAAGCCCGTAGAAATTATGAAGGAAAAATTAGAGTTATTTAACTGATAGGTATGTAGATAAACGCAATTTAAATCAAACAATGGTTATGAATGCGGAATCAAACGATTTATTATTGTCGCGGGTACTTAGGTATCTACAGCAACAAAGTGCAAGTAGGTACTGATGACCGCGACTGGTGACTGAACACCACAGTGAAAGGTGGACTTCTTGTTCACTGTGTACTTACCTACATCAAAACAATCTTTTTTGACCGTGGGAGGACAAGGAGGTTCCTCAATAATTATCCTTGCTAGCAAATTTCTTGTATTAACGTACCTACGGAAAAAAAAACTTTTTATTACATTAAAATATTCCTGCTTGCCATTTGGACGTACCGCCACTATTTAAGCGGATTTAAACTTATATACTTTAAACATATGGCTGTAGTACTATGTCTATTTTATCTATGGTACCTAGTTAACAGAGGTCGCCGATTGCCGTATCTTTGCCTACGCGCCGATTTCTTTAAACATAAATAAAAACACATACGCAATAGATAAATAGGTACACAAATAAAAATACGAAAAGCGAATTCAGACTTTATTTCTTAACCGTAAACGGTAACAAATAGAAATTTCAGCAAACTAGGTACAAGGTTATGTAGGTACGCAGTTTACTAAAATTATTCTGAGAAGCCACAGAATTGATGCACAACCGAATTCAGCGGTTAACTTTATAAAAATAAGGTCTTAATTCGGTACAATATTTTCATAGAAAAGGGCACCACCAACTTATAATGAACTCTATTTGACAGATAAAACGATTCATTTTTCTGTTTGAATTGCCTGCCTTTGTAGAAGCTGCCGCGCCGCACCGCGGCCGCAAGCAACATTGTAGAAATTGGTTTAGGCAGTATTATTTTTATTCATCATAATTTTATTATGGTAGGTAGCTGTATGCTTATTAAGTACGTATTAGCTCGATTGGTCGAAACTCGATTCAAGGCCTTAAATACAACTCACAAGCGTACTTGTCATGTCTAGTTGAGGTAATAGACCGTACGATTACTAGTGATTTCGTGATGCGAGAGTAGTGAATGAAATTTCAATTAATTTCTCTCGTTTACGAGGAGATGTGATAGTGGTAAACACCGTGCCGTGCGTCCAATTAGGTTCTAATACAAACGAGAGATAACGGAGGTAAATGAACTTACACCAACCTAAATCGTACCTACCTGAAATAAAATACCTACTTGCAGCAACGTCCGTTGACCCACCACGAGCGCGCTATAGCACAGCTGTTCGTTTATGAATGAAATAGTGGAAGGGCTACTAAGATTTAACTCGAATGGCAGAATAAAAGTGATAAATGTCTTAAAAAAATTATAACAATGCCAATAGTAACTATTAATCGTCTGGAGTTACTGTGTTTCGGCTCCAGAACGATGTAAAATTATTCGTGTATATTTAAATAATTACATGGTGAACCGGAAATCGAACCCGTTACACGAGAAAAATAATCACCCTGTAGCTTTATTATACCGATCAAATAATCACCCTGTAGCTTTATTATACCGATCAAATAATCACCCTGTAGCTTTATTATACCGATCAAATAATCAACCTGTAGCTTTATTATACCGATCAAATAATCACCCTGTAGCTTTATTATACCGATCAAATAATCACCTTGTAGCTTTATTATACCGATCAAATAATCACCCTGTAGCTTTATTATACCGATCAAATAATCACCCTGTAGCTTTATTATACCGATCAAATAATCACCCTGTAGCTTTATTATACCGATCGAAAAGGATTCATCATAAGGAATATTTTTTGCAAAATAACATAGTGTGAAAAATAAAAGGAAGACCATGAATTTTAACATTTTTAATACAATATTAATCAATTTATCAAATGCTCAAAATGAGTCCCTTCCTGTTGAATACAAAGTCGCTTTTTTTATTATTTCGATTTGTTGCATACAACCAGGTACTTATCTACTAATTACGTATCTCTTTATTATTTTATCATGCACTTAAATTATAATAGGGAAATGATGCGTACTTCTCAAGTGGGTACATTTATTATTAATAGGTACTTATGATAATTTCAGTTGTATGTCCTTACGGCAATGTCAGCTTTTCATTTTTATGAACAAAATTTCACATCAAATGTTAAAATTCATGGTCTTCCTTTTATTTGAGACAGTATGTTAATTAGCAAAAAAATATTCCTTAAGATGAAGCCTTTCGATCAGTATGATAAAGCTACAGGGTGATTATTTTTCTCGTGTAACGGGTTGGATTTCCGGTTCAACCATGTAATTATTTAAATATCTATGAATGCAGTTTAAATTGTTTTTTTTAATTCAAATAATGTCTTCTTTCAGTAAAATGTTCCATCTACAATATTCAAGGTAGTTTCCCTCCATGTGGCATATCCGTGGGACGCCCTGTATATAATATAGTATAATAAAAATGAAGCGTCCAATAAAAAACATACTTGGATAACAAATAAAAATAAATATTAATTATGTAATAAATAAAAATAATACCTACTAAGTAGTAAGTACCTAAATAAAACAATAATGTTTTTTTTTATAAATCGTTTTTACAATGTTACTAAATAAATAAATGTAGTTTATAAAACAATAATTATAATTCATAAATTCAATTCCGTATTAATAAAACAATTTAACTTACTAACTAATAATAAAATATGTTCACGCATCATACGCGTGAACGAGCAGCGGCGGGGGACGCGGGAGGAGAGGTCTCAGCTGATCGGGTCGGCGGCCGCGCCGCGCACTCTCGCCTACAGATTCGGACAGCAACGCACGCCTAGTACCTACTAGTTTTAATTTATATTGTAACCGATTTCTGTACCAAATATAATCAATATTCAAGCGAAGTCACATTTTATTTAAATATATCCAACATTTGGCGACCGTGAACAAAATCGAAAGTTATTCTGGTCATTTGGCGACCATAGCTTCAATATACGCTGAAGAGATTGGAAGGGATTGCTGCTTATGCTGCCTTCTGCCCTGGTGGAGTGAAGAACTTTGCTGAAGACCGTGTTGGACGTCTGGCTGGGTACTCAAGGGAAGTAGGCCTGTATTCCTATCCACTATTTTTCCTCTTCGAACTTGTGTGCAGCTTGCCGCTCCGATAGCGTTATAAGATAGCATTTCGTGTACACGTACTATCTATATTTTTCCTATTATACGCTTCGGCTATTGCGAGAGCTTGCCTATTTCCTACCTACTATATTATTTTATAAAGTATTTCTATATCTTACTGCATTTGGTGGCATTGCCTATAGTCATTTAGCTATCCATTGCATTTCAAAGCATAAATCCATTTATCATAATATTGCCTAGTCATTTTTTCCGTTAGCGATTTTTTTTTTTTTCCCCATATACCCCACATAAGATTATCATAAGATTTGTTGTTAACTGTTACTCATTTATGCAAAATTCCAGATAAGCGCTAAGGCCTTACGTCGCAGCTAGCTGTTTTCGCTAGGCCCAGAGCTTGGTTTGTGGCTAACGAGCCGTCAAGCGCTTGAGTGCCGACTGCGGGAGGGCGGCTGGTTCGAAGATCGACGGAACCGTTGTAACTGGTTTGATCGTTTCATTTTCTTGCCTAATTCATTGTTCAGTTTTGTTGTTTCTTTTAGTAAGTTATGGAAGGAACTGTAAAGGAGCTTAATAAAAAGCGTAGCATTATAAAGGGGAGATTAACAAAATGTAAAGACTATGTAAATGTTTTAACGCAGGTAGGCGCGAATAAATTGACTAGTATTCAAGTGAGAGAATTATCGTTACGGGTTGACAAATTTCAAGAATTGTTATCAGAGTTCAACGAAATTCAATCGGAGTTAGAATTACTCTCACCAAATGAGGATGAGCAGTTAACAGAGCGGGAATTTGTTGAGTCACAATTTTTTTCTCTTCTTTCCACAGCTAAAGAATTAATTGAATTTGCTAATTTAGAGAAAAGATCAGAGAATGGTGAAAGCATATCGAGCCAATGTTCACATTCCATGAATTCTATAAAATTACCCACAATAAATTTACCGAAGTTTGATGGGAACTATTTAAAGTGGTTGGAGTATAGGGATACTTTCGATTCCCTTATTAATAAAAATGATTCGATTCCATTAATTAATAAGTATCACTATCTCAGATCAAGCTTGGAAAATAGTGCCGCTGTCGTTATAAGATCAATTGAGTTTACCGCTGATAATTATAGAAATGCCTGGCAAATTTTATGTGACCGTTATAACAGCAAAAATATTTTAATAAATAACCACCTTAAGTCGTTATTAAGTATCGATCCTATTGTGAAGGAATCATTTAAAGCATTGCGCTATTTAATTGATCACATATCTAAAAACTTGAGTTCTTTGCACACTTTGGGGCGTCCTACTGAACAGTGGGATGATTTATTAATATTTATAGTCTCAGCAAGGTTGGATCCCGTCACTAGTATGAAATGGGAGGAATATAAAAATAGTTTATCGGATTTACCGACACTCATTAATTTTTTCTCATTTTTACGCAACCGAGCGGACATCTTGGAAACTACCCACTATAACAGATATGATAAACATGAACATAATAAATCGAACTCTCAAAGTAATAAATCGGTGAGATCTTTCTTAGCTGCTTCGGATTCGGATACGGAAAGGAAGGATCAT
Organism: Brachylomia viminalis; assembly: GCA_937001585.2. Lineage (NCBI taxonomy): Eukaryota > Metazoa > Arthropoda > Insecta > Lepidoptera > Noctuidae > Brachylomia > Brachylomia viminalis. The sequence goes on along the minus strand of OW443302.2, from coordinate 290,420 downwards.
AAATATCAATGCGTAATTTGTAATCAAAATCATTTTGTTTATAAATGTTCGAAGTTCAAGGAAATGAACAACGATGATAGGATTCGCGAAGTAACTAAGTTAAAACTATGCACTAAATGCTTACGTAGTGGGCATAATAGTCATCAGTGTCGTTTGAAAAGTTCATGCCAGATATGTAAAGGGAAACACAACACTTTGATACATAGAAATGACACTAATACGACCGAAGAGCAAAGCGCAAGCGCACATAGTCCACCGGTTACATTATCGGCTACAACGATGACTCATACGTTGTTGTGTACGGCGCAGGTGGAGATCGTTAACGAGTCAAACAATAGAAAGGTAATGGCACGTGCACTATTAGATACTGGAAGTCAATCGTCATTTTTAACAGATGTTCTGAGGGAGAAATTAGGGTTCAATAAAACCTCTAGTGAAACCTTTAAGGTTTGTGGACTTAATGATATTAAAACTAACATTTTAGGAAAGTGTATCGTAAAAATAAATTCTCATTCAAGTACCTATAGTACTCGGGTCCCCTGTTTATTGGTGCCAACGATAACAGGTATTTTACCTAGCGTCGAAATAGACGTCCGAGAATTAGATATCCCATGCGGTATACAGCTCGCGGATCCAAAGTTTTACCAGCCTTCCAATATAGATATACTGTTGGGGGCTGACATATTTTGGAATATTATTGGAACAAATCAAATTAAGCTAGGGTCTAATAAGCCTACTTTACAAGAATCACAATTAGGGTGGTTGATAGCCGGTCCAGTCGGTATCAGTCAATCCAAGTCTAAGGTCTATTGTTATTTCAATCATTTTTCGAATCTCGATAATTCCCTTAAGAAATTTTGGGAGATTGAAGAACTACCTGCAGAGACAAAAACATATTCATTAGAGGAACAGTTTTGCGAAAATGACTTTATAGAAAACACGAGCCGCTTACCTGACGGTCGGTTTTGTGTACGTATGCCACTAAAAGAACCCGAAACTAATCTCGGAGATTCGTATTATCTGGCTAAGAAACGTTTTTTGAATTTAGAATTAAAACTAAATAGAAATCCAAAACTTAAGGAGTCATACACTCAATTTATAGATGAATATAAAGAATTAGGTCATTTGAATCGTTGAGCTCCTAAAGTTCTGAGTTGAGCTGCACGGTTACTGACAAATGCGTGCACTGACTGGACAGGTCCTCTTAATCTGCGTGGTTCTTTCCTCAGAAGACCATTTCAGATACTAATCTACATGGTCCTCAAAGATTATGTTCGAATATTTATATACACATTGACATTCATGAATTTTATACATACAATGACATGAGTAATTACTTTGTAAAGTATTATATTATTTAAATTATTGTGAATGTGAAGATTATGTGGATTATTACTTTTTTTTATTTTATTGCTTAGTTAGTTTCACACGATCTGGCAGCTTGAGTAATTTATGCGGCCTACCCAAATGTCCTTTCTTTGGTATTGTTCGTCGAATCGTTGTGCTCCTTAAGTTCTCAGTTGAGCGGCAAGATTACTGACAAATGCGTGCACTGACTGGACAGGTCCGCTCAATCTGTATGGTTTTTCCTCAAAAGACCGTTTCAGACACAAATCTACATGGTCTTCACATGATCTGACCAAGATTATGTCTGGACTTTAAAAGAGACTGTGACCTCTGAGTTTGTTTCGGCCTTTCTTCTCAGAGTAGTCAGTTATGAAACGCCGACCTCATCTAGTTTTAAAAATATGATTGACGTGTAAAAGTGTTTGTAACAAACCTACTTACAGAAATAAAATCATTTATCATTTATCATTTATCATTTGAGTGAAGTAAATGGTCTAGAGTTTGGCAACTACCTTCCACATCACTGCGTAATTCGCGAGAAGAGTGAAACGACAAAGTTGAGGGTGGTATTCGACGCCTCGGCCAAGACTACTTCTGGTAAGTCATTAAATGACATACAGGCTGTAGGTCCACTTGTACAGTCCGACTTAATCTCAATTTTGATACGCTTCCGCGGGCATAGGTTTGTTCTCTTAGGAGACATTGAGAAAATGTACCGACAAACGGCCTTGCATACTTCTCAACGTCACCTTCAGTTAATTCTGTGGAGGGATTCATCTCATACGGAACCCGATGATAATAATGATTTAAAAGTTTTACAATTAAATACAGTAACATATGGATTGGCCAGCGCTCCATTCCTGAGTACCAGATGTTTATTACAACTGGCTAAAGAATGTAATGACGACACTATCGCGAACATTATTAAAAGTGACTTTTATATAGATGATTTGAATACGGGAGCGGAAAGTGAAAGTGAATTGCAGCACATTTACAAAAATATTAAGGAAATTCTAGATTCGGCATGCTTCCCTTTAAGAAAGATTCGTACTAACTGTTTACAGGCATTTGCTGTTGATGAAACTATGCTCGACCCGGTAGATTTAACAAAAGAATCCAGTGTGCTAGGTTTGAATTATTCTCCAAAACTAGATATTATTGGGTTTCCCTCAAAGATCGAATCGCCACCGGAAATTATTACGAAAAAGGTCGTTATAGCTACTATTTGTAAAATATTTGATCCTTTAGGATTAATTTGTGCATGCATTATTAAGGCTAAAATCTTTTTGCAACAGTTATGGGTTATCAAGCTAAACTGGGAGGAGCCTATACCACAAACTCAATTAAAAACATGGTTAAAATTCATTACTAGTTTGCACTTCCTTTCTAATATTAAAGTTAGTAGAAATGTTCTTTGCGATTTCCCGATATCCATACAACTACATTGCTTTGTCGATGCGTCACAGAAAGCGTATGCCGCATGTGTATACTTACGATCAATAAACGAAAAAAATGAGGTTACTGTAAGACTTCTGTGCGCAAAGGCAAGGGTTGCGCCCTTAAAGCCTATGACTATACCAAAATTAGAATTACTGGGTTGTTTGCTGGGGGCTAAATTATCTAATAAAATTCTTCAGTCATTTCGATTTAATATAAATTGTAAAACCATTTGGACTGATTCAACAGTGGTTTTAGGATGGTTAAAAACAGATGTGAGAAATCTAAAAATGTTTGTCTGCAACAGGGTTAATGAAATTAATGAGTTAACTAATGGTTTTGAACACCGACATGTACCCACAAATATGAACCCAGCTGACTTGGCCTCAAGGGGAGTTGAACCCCAAGATCTATCATCTTCTTCCTTGTGGTGGGAAGGTCCTTCTTTCCTAAAGAAAGAACGTTTAGAATGGCCACAAAATTCAATCGTAGCTAAAATATTACCAGAGTTGAAGGTACATTCATTATTATCTGCAGCAAACAATTCTACCGACAAAACTTCATTTATAGATTTTAATAAGCATTCCAATTTCAATAAGTTAAGTAGAATATTTGCATATGTTCTACGTTTTGTTAATAACTGTAATAAAAATAAACAAAAGTACTCAGGCCCTATAAACTCAGACGAAATAAATAATTCAATTATGTTTTTAATTAAAATTAGTCAATTACAATCATTTTCTTTCGAAATTGAGTTACTTAAACAAGGAAAAACATTACCACGAAAAAATAAATTATTACAATTAACTCCATTTATAGATTCCAATGACATTGTTCGTGTGGGTGGTCGTTTAGAAAACTCCAATTATAATTTCGATAAGAAACACCCTATAATATTGAATTCAAAACATCATTTAACTAAGATACTAATGATAAGTGAACATATACGTTTGTTTCACGCAGGTCAACAGCTACTGTTAGCGTCAGTGCGTGATAAGTACTGGCCCATTGGAGGGAGATGCCTAGCGCGGCAAGTAGTTAGACAGTGTATTGTGTGCGTTCGATTGCGAGCGAATACCTTACAACCAATAATGGGTCATTTACCTGAAGCGCGTACTAATGCTTGTTTCCCTTTCTACTCGTGCGGAGTTGACTTTGCTGGACCTTTTATGATAAGTAACCGTAAAGGTCGTGGTAACCGAATTAGTAAATGTTATCTATGTTTATTTGTATGCCTTAGTACCAAGGCAATTCACTTGGAACTTGTAAGTGACCTGAGTACTCAAGCTTTTATTTTATGCCTAAGACGATTCATATCACGCAGGGGAAAATGTCATGAGATCTTTTGCGACAACGGTAGGAATTTCGTAGGAGCTAACAATGAATTAGGTAGGCTGCTTCGATCCAGCCGTCAGTCTGTCAGTGATTATGCCTCTTCTGAAGGTATCAAATTTGTATTCAGCCCCGCTTATTCTCCCCACTTCGGTGGAATATTTGAGGCTGGAATTAAATCAGCTAAGTTTCATCTGAAACGTGTAGCAGGAAATGCTGCTTTGACGTTTGAGGAGCTAGCAACGCTGTTCACACAGATTGAAGCAATCCTAAATTCACGCCCGCTGACTCCTCTCTCGTCCAATTGTACTGATCCTTCTCCTCTGACTCCAGGCCACTTTCTAATTGGGAGACCACTGATGTCTGTCCCAACGAAGCCCATCACTGCTACTAGACCCAACAGATACGAGCTCCTAGAGAAGATAAGGCAGCACTTCTGGGAGAGATGGCGCCGGGAGTACATCTCTGAGCTGCAGCAGCGCACCAAGTGGCGCACTGGACAGCAAGGGCTCACCTGCGGTGACGTGGTGCTACTGAAGGAAGACAACTTACCGCCACTACAATGGCGGCTGGGGCGCGTGTCTCGCCTCTATCCAGGGGCCGACGGCGTCAGCAGGGTAGCTGACGTCACTACTTCAAAGGGCATTATACGAAGGGCGATCAACAGACTATGTCCTTTGCCAACTTCACAATCCAAAGATGACAACGAAGCGGAGCGGGCCGCATCCAGGTCCCCTTCCCCGTCTACTTCTTGAAAGCTATGGCTCTCAACGCGCCGGAGGATGTTCACGCATCATACGCGTGAACGAGCAGCGGCGGGGGACGCGGGAGGAGAGGTCTCAGCTGATCGGGTCGGCGGCCGCGCCGCGCACTCTCGCCTACAGATTCGGACAGCAACGCACGCCTAGTACCTACTAGTTTTAATTTATATTGTAACCGATTTCTGTACCAAATATAATCAATATTCAAGCGAAGTCACATTTTATTTAAATATATCCAACAAATATATCACATTAAACACCCAGTGTTCTTCCTTCTCTCTGCTACTTGATCTATGCTGTGCCCGACAGGGTCCATAATTGTGACTAATATAATTATTTCCCTACCAACTATAAACATTGTGAATTTATGATACGCAATAAAGAATTGCAAGTGTAGTGTATAAAATATAAAGTTTGATTTTGATGCAGCACGGTACGGGATTTTTTACATTCATAAGCATTGTCCTTTGGTACCTACACATGAATTTCTGTGACGTAAACACGGACTTGTGAAATAAATAAATAAATACATTTTGAATATGGGGGTCTCGTTTGGGGAGCAAATTAGAAAAAAAATTATGTCTGTGTTAGTATTTTAAGGAAAGAACCATACAGATTTAAGCGGACCAGTCAGTGCACGCATTTGTCAGTAAGTAATCTTGTAGCTCAAGTCAGAACTTAAAAGTGTGAATCTGATTGATGTCCCTAATTTAGTTTGGTTATATTGCAGGTGAAGGAGCGGCGCGAGAAGTTCCTGACGGCCAAGTACGGAAGCCACCAGATGGCGTTGATCCGCAAGCGCCTCGCCGTCGAGATGTGGCTGTATGACGAGCTACAGAAGTTGTACGACACGGTGAGTGCCTCGGCGCCGCGGTACCGTGGTGCCAGTCGATCTGGAGGGCACTTCCGAATAAGTAATACAAGACAGTAAATAATCGAAGTGGACTGCGCTATCGTTCTGGTATCCTATTGGCTGCTGTATCGTACCCTCGTGTGCTGCAGAAGGAGGCCGGCTGCGCGGCGGGCGCGGGCGCGGCCGCCAGCTCGCAGGAGGTGGAGGTGGACATCGACGAGCTGCTGGACATGGACAGCGACGAGCACCGCCGTCGACACCTCACGGTGCGCATCACACAGCTCACACTCCCGACACGACACACATATTCCACACGGTCCTTACTCACTGTTGCCCCAGTGCCCCACTATTATTCTATTCCTATTCGACGAACGATACAACTCTATAACTTATGTACCTAGATAGATCAGCGTAGCTATTCACAACCATTCGACAAGCTGTCGAATGGAAAATTAAGGATTTTCAATGACTAATTTGCCTTGCCTCGTCAGCAAATAACTGTTAAAAGAATGGCAGTCATGTATATGTATAATTTAAACTGACAACATTTTCAGGTTTTGGATTTGTGAACAGCCGAAGAGGGGGCCCTAGTGGGCCCCCTCTTCGATGCTGACATCTCTTTGAGGCGCGCGTGGAACACGTACGTGCCGTCCAGCACGGGCCTGGTCCTGATCGGACGGTGAGTTACCCATTACTCACCGCCCGCAGGCCCGCGCCTACGGTGGCCGGGAGTCGTCACGCGTCTCCCGACGCCCGGAGCGTCCACCGCGGCGGCTTGGACGGGAGACTCTCTCCCTCTCCCGTCCCGCCACCTCCTTCGCTAGCATGACTGCTTCGCAGAAGGAGGCGACTGCCTCCCACTCCCCCTCGCCCCGGACCATGGCTTGAACCAGGGCCGGGCGTGAGAGGTCGCCGCCGCTGCCGATCGCCTCTACGAGTACACGGCGGTGCTCCGCCCATGCAGGGCAGGCCCCCACCGTATGCTCCACCGTGTCCTCGGGGCGATCATCGCAGTGGTGACACCCGGGCGTTTCCTCCCGCCTGATGATGTGCAGGAACCTCCCGAAACATCTGTGTCCAGTGAGGACCTGCGTCAGGCGGTAGGTGAGGACGCCGTGACGCCTCTCTAGCCACTCCTCAAAGAGGGGTCTTACCGCCGCGCGCCGCTATCGTGGCGCGCCTTGCGCTGGGTTGCGACAGTCGCTCTTTCCATGCCGCCATGAGATCACGCCGGAGGTCCGTCCGCTCCGCCGCAATTTGCCGCGGAAGCGGGGTTTCCCCCCGGCGTAGTGCCTCCGCGCGCCACTCATACAGGCGCGCGAGGACTATCGCCTCCAGATCCCACGGCGGCAGTCCGGCAAGGAGACTTGCCGCCTCGCCCGAGATCGTGCGGTAGCCCCGGATCAGCCTTACGGCCACCACCGTTTGGGGCGCGTTCAGATAGTGGGCGGCTCTCCGCCGCAGTGAACGCGCCCACACCGGGGCCCCATATGCAGCCATGGACCGCACGACCCCCGCGTAAAGCCTCCGGCAGGAGGCGTTTGGACCCCTCAGGTTGGGCAGGAGCCGCTTGAGGGCGGCCCCAGTCCGTTCCAGTTTGGGGGCCAAACATCGGAAGTGCTCCACGAAGTTCCACCGGCAATCGAGCACGAGTCCTAAGTACTTCATCGTGGACTCGACGCCGATGTGAACCCCTCCTACCGTTAGTTGGGATCCCGATGGTGGCCTGTTCCGGGGCCCATGGAAAGACATGGCCTCGGACTTGTGCAAAGCCACCTCGAGACCCAACTGCCGGATCCTCTCCACGACTATCGCAACCCCGCGTGTCATCGCGTCGGCCGCCGCCTGATGCGACCTCCCCTGCGCCAGGACCAGCGTGTCGTCAGCGTAGCACACCACGCTGACGCCATCAGGGAGGTCAGCCCGCAGCACCCAGTCGTAACCGATGTCCCACAGGAGCGGCCCTAGAACCGATCCCTGTGGGACACCGCACGACATCTCTCGCCGGTTCCACTCCCCGTCGCGACCGGGGTAGATGACGGCTCTGTCCGTCAGATATGCCTCGACTATTCGACGGAGGTAGGTTGGCACCCGGTGATACCGGAGTGCCTCCACAATGCAACTCCAGGGCAGGGTGTTAAATGCGTTAGCGATGTCGAGTGACACCGCCACGACAACCCCGCCCCGAGACACCGCGTCCCCCGTCGTGAGGGCTCTAACGCGTATGATGGCGTCCACCGTCGAGCGCCCCTTGCGGAAGCCGAACTGACTATCCGCAAGATCCGGCCCCGTCCTCACCAGGTGCCCGACGAGGCAGCCTGCAATTACTCTCTCAAAGAGCTTGCCGACCTCGCAAATCTCGGACATGGCCTCCCGGAACCACTCCGCCTCATCGTCAATATCGGCAGGCCTGTCCGGTGATGACTCCCAAGCCTGCACGATCGAGGCTTCCAGGAGGAGCTCCCGGTCCATCTGCTTCAGCGCCCACCGCGAAACACTCGGGGCCTGTTGGACCGGCGCGCTAGAGGTCTGGGCGGAGACGTCGAACCGGATATACCGGTGGTCGGAGTAGGTCTCCACCTCCTCCATGACGCGCCAGTCAATGACACGCTGTGACAGAGCGGGGCTGGCAAACGAGATGTCCACCACAGACTCACCCCGCATCCACAAACACGTGGGGACAGAACCCCGGTTTAGAACGACCAGGTCTGTCTCCAGAGCCCAGTCCTCCACCATCCTGCCCCGCACATCAGTGTAACGGGAACCCCAAGCCGGATTTTTGGCGTTGAAGTCCCCGAGCACTAGCACGGGGAAGCGATGGTACCCGGCGACGACGACACTTAACTCTGTTAAAGAGTTGTGGAACTCGGCGAGAGTTCGGCTCGGAGAGAAGTACACTCCCACTACTACTATCTCCCCGAACCGTGCTGCTACGCACCCCTGTCCCTTCGTGACACCTTCGAGGGGTATGGAGACCCCTTGAGTGTGGACTGTTCTAGCATTTCTTTCGAGGTTCTTGAATGGAGACCCCCTTGAATGTGGACGGTTTATGCATTTCTTTCGAGGTTCTTCTATGGAGACCCTCTTGAGTGTGGACTGTTTAAGTATTTCTTTCGAGGTTCTTGTATGCAGACCCCCTTGAGTGTGGACTGTTTAAGCATTTCTTTCGAGGTTCTTGTATGGAGACCCCCTTGAGTGTGGACGGTTTAAGTATTTCTTTCGAGGTTCTTGTATGGAGACCCCCTTGAGTGTGGACTGTTTAAGCATTTCTTTCGAGGTTCTTGTATGGAGACCCTTTTTTTTTTGAGGATGGGAAATCATCAAATGACCCCTCCCGCTCTGGGTGGAGCGGAAGGGAGTGTCAGACTCTTACTGACTAAAACCCACCCGTGTTCCTTCCAAGTTCCTTATCCACTATATTCCAAGTGGCTTCCTTCAAAGTTCCAAATCTACACATAAAAACCACGAGCCGGGGAGATGGGCGATGCCGCGCTCCAGTTCCTCAGCACAGGGGGCAGGGCCTCCCGACATAGGCGCTACTGTGTTGGATACTTCATGCAATGAGTTTGTTTCGAGATTCATTTTTACGTTTAGTGTCACAAGCATATTGAGAAAAACAGCGTTTTATAATAAGTACTTACTTCTACGATTTCTTGATACTGGTGTTCTTTCATATTTGAAAACCTCGATATACTCGTACCCTAAAAAGTGTCAGCTGTCATATAGAATAGAAATCAGAGCCATTCAATTCGTTGTTTGTTAAATGATTCAATATTAATTTATGATGAAACACGAATGCGGCATTTTTTTTATTTGGTGTCTTTTATAGGTGTTTTCTCGCGTCCATTGTTACTGAATAATGGATAACAAGCTACTTTTTTTTTTAAATCATTGCATGCAATAGAAACATTCATATTACTGGAACATATAAAAAAGCAGCGGTTAAACAATAATTGGTAAACTTTTTAGTATTTTCAGAAGGTTTTACACGAATTCATTCAGAGTCATCTAATTCCGAGGTTATAACCGCCAGGGCCTCCACTCACTCACCACGGCACATAGGGCATACTACATACATACTATGGGCTGCGGACTTGGACAAACAAAATTTGTGCATGGGTGGGGAACAGGGCTGAGATGATTTAAATCAAGAGTCTTATAGAATCAAAAACAGCAATCTGACTTTTGACCTATTAACGGTAATTAGGAAAAGTAGTTTTATTATTACAAACAGCAATTTTTTTTTTATGTGTATTTATAATTACGTACTTATGTTTTAGTTTTTTGAATTCATTATTTTAAAATTTAAATAGATTTAATTTGAATTAAATTAATAGTTAATAACTAAAGTTCTCAGATTGCTGTTTTTGATATTGACTTCCAAACATTGCTGACTATGATACTAAACAATGATTAGTTTGCTGTCTTTGATTCTTGCCAAAATGAAACACACATAGGGTTGTCAATAAATAAAACTTCATAATTTACAACAATATTTTTATTTAGTTTGCCATCACTAAAGTATTGAAGGAGATTTTCATATCAAAAAAATTTTACACGTAAACTTTCGTAATAAGTTAGAAATGGCCTATTCTTACCTTGCACGTTTGGCAACATTTGCTTTCCAATTTACGGGATCTCTTTTCTTTTTTCTCGCATATCTATTGGTTACACGCGTGGGATGTAGGTACATCCATGTTAAGTTTTTTCACCTCCAAACGAATTTACACTATTTTAGCAATAAAATTACAAAATACGCACACGGATCTTATGACAAAATCAATGCAGATGCCATCTTGACGTCATGATCAATGAATGCCTGTGATTGGTCGAAGCTAGCAGATTGCTGTTTTTGAATCTCATCGTATGCAGATTGCTGTATTTGATACCAATATGGGTTTTACATTCAGGTTTTTGGTGGAATATTGCTGTTTTTGATACGATGTGACTAAATAAGTAAAAAGTATTTTAAAAAGACAGTGTTACCATATTCATAACTCGAATTGCATAAAACTGACAGATTGCTGTTTTTGATTCTATACGACTCAATTGTTTTGTGCACCGCAACAAAAACAGAAACCAGACAAAAATTGTAATACGTCAAGATGTCTGGAGGAACAAAAGATGCTGTATGGGTGCGGGTGCATGTTAGCGGCAAGCTTACCGAAGCAGTAAACTTATTAGTAAAGAATGAATGGGCATATACCGAGAGTGAAATCCGTTGCAGCCACATTCAAAAATGAGAACTCGACTCATACTTCTAATAACAAAAAAAATATTCAAAATCTTCCAAAATCAAAATTGTCCAAAATGAGTTGAATTCGCGCTGTTTTTTGTTTAAAAATTATGTGAAAATCAACCTAATATCCTTGATTTTATAAATTAATCTGACTTATTTAATTTTTAAAGCCACGATTTTTATCAATCCTGGTGGAGAATAGTTTGGTCAGGGGCACGTGACCCTAGTGTCACGTTGCCGTATTCGGAGGTTAAAATCCTCTTCTGGAAATAACTTATACACTCTATAATATTGACGTTTTACATTTATTTTTGCAGACTTTACTAGCAGATGCCAAAAAACCACAAAAAGATGTACATGTAAGTAGTTATTTATTTATTTAAGGACTTTGGAAGACTTACAGCTAAATACAATGGTGAAAACACACCACAGGGTGGAAACTTGCAGCGGGCAGTAAGGGGAAGTACCTTATCCGTTGCAGCTACATGAAAATGGTCTTAGGAGACTATCCATTATAGAATTTCGATCCCCATTCACAGATTTTCATAAAAAAATACAGTTAGCAAGAAAATAGCCATTTTACACAAAAAAATTTTTTGATGCCAATCGATCCTGTTTCTAATACTGATCAAAAACTTCTATGGGACCAACCATCGTTGGAGTACTCTTAAAGTCACAAATTTCTAAAAACTTTTCCCGTACATTTTGTATGAAAATTTTACGCAAAAGCTTTTTTAGTGACGGTTGAGATCTTTTTGTTGACTGAATAAAAAGATAAGTTTAAAAACAATTCAAATTTCGAACTCGTTATTATTAAATAAAAAACAATCTTGACAGTTTGTTGCGTCAGAAAAGCTCTGAGTGTGTTGTGAATTTTACATAAAGTGCATAATTGGACAGCTATTGATAAGAGAAAAATTACCTCCAATTTAGAACATTTAGACTTGCTAGAAGTAACGTAACGCGTAGTCCAGATCTGACGCCTCTAGATTTCTTTTTGTGGGGCTACCTGAAAACTGAAATTTACAAAAAGCAATACGATAGTGTTCAAGAACTTAAAGATTCACTAACCACAATTTTGTATGGAATTCATACAAATAAATTGTCAGCAGCCACTAGGTCGGTACAGAAACGAATCAATTTATGTATTCGCCAAAATGGCGGTCACTTCGAGCACTGATATCGTAGGGCAAGAAACAGCAAGATTTTAAATAAGAATAACTTCATCAAGTTATGATAGTTAATAAAAAAATAAAATTAATACGCCTTCTTTTTGATATCTGTAAAATTCTACGTGATCATTTGTCTTTTATTTTATTTTTTGTATTTCAGTTACACAAATTCTTTACAAAATGTAAGGGAAAAGTTTTTTGCAATTTGTGACTTTTTGAGTAGTCCAACGATGGTTGGTCCCATAATAGTTTTTAACCAGTATTAGAAACAGGATCGATTGCCATCAAAAATGTTTTTGTGTAAAATGGCTATTTTCTTACCAACTGTAATTTTTTTTTTATCTGTGAGTAGGGATCAAAATTCCAAAAAAAAATATGGATAGTCTCCTAAGACCATTTTTGCGTAGCTGCAACGGATAAGGTACTTCCCATTACTGCCCCGCTGAAAGTTTCCACCCTGTATAACAGTATGATAATCTGACAGCCAATTACAGGTTTTCACGTCTAGAGCTTGTCTGGTATAAAAGTAGGTACTGTGGAACAAAATATACACACTGCCAAAAGTTGCCAAAACAAACAAGACTAAAAATATTAAAAAATATATACTTATATAAATTTACAGGTAGAGCATCGCCTAAAATATGAAAAACAAAAAAAAACTAATGTGATTATGACAGGTTATTTCCCATGCGAACCAAGATGTACGTTGTATGTTTTTAAATTCAATTGAAAAAGAAAAAATAAAAAGAAAGGAATACAAAGTCTGATGAATTCAAACTTTGAAGAAATTCATTGCTAAATACTTTTTTGCCGAGGTCACACTTTGTATGCAGGTTTTAAAAAGATCAAAGTCGAACTGTTTGCCTAATTGCGTGCACTGACTGGACAGGTCCACTCAATCTGTGTGGTTCTTTCCTCAAAAGACCATTGCAGACACCGATCTACATAGCTTTCACATGACCTGACCAAGATTTTGTCTGGACTTTAAAAGAGACTGTGACCTCTGAGTTTGTTTCGGCCTTTCTTCTCAGAGTAGTCAGATAGGAAACGCCGACCCCATCTAGTTTAAAAAAAATATGATTGACGTGTAAAAGTGTTTGTTCAAACCTACTTACAGAAAAAAAATCATTTATCATTTATTAAAATACCTGCTCACACACACAACGTACGAATAAATTAAAATAAATATTAAAAAAATAAATTGTTACGCTAGAGTAGTTTGGATTCTGTAGAGTAACGGCCGCAGATGGTGACGGGGTCCGCATGAAAGTCATGCGGACCAATACCTGGCCGGGGTGGCGTGACAACTGCGCAAGCGCTCCAGCACCCCGGCCACAGGTAGTTGAACACCGGGTAGTTTTAGCCACTAAGAAGCCGACACACCCGTCCGCCCGCTCCACGGCGGAAGACATCCTTAAAGATATCCACACGCAAAACAAAGGGTTAGTAGGCCAAAGCGGCAGAAAAGCTCATTCTTCGACAGAGACCAAATTAAATATTTCTTTATCGGATGAATGACAAACATTTAACAAGCTTTAGAGCTTATTAAACTCGTATAATATTTCGTAACGTTGTGTCCAGTTCCACATAGCTACAGTTCTCTCATCTTATGAAGACCGTTCAGATCTGCGTGCTTGTTAATGTAATCTCGATCGAGATTCGAGATCTCCCGAGATATCGTGCCTTTTTCGAGATTCAAACTCTTGGGAAGACAATCTCGTTCATGAAATTTCGATGTGATTTCGTGATTGAGCGAGCGTGTTAAGCACACTCTACTTCTGAAGAAACCATTTTCATTTTAATAATTAATGGATTAATAGTATGCGTGAGGCGTGTGTCCAGATTTGTTGCGTTATGTATGTGTCATCATCATTACTTCATCCAAAAGACGTCCACTGCTGGACATAAACCTCCCCCAAGCACCGCCAGTTCCACCGGTTCTGTGCTTCTCGCATCCAGCGGATTCCTGCGGCCTTCACCAGTCCCTCGGTCCACCTTGTAGGAGGCCTTCCATTACTACGTCTCCCGGTACGCGGTCGCCACTCTAGAAACTTTCGGCCCCGTCCGCCATCTGTTCTGCGAACTCTGTGCCCTGCCCAGTGCCACTTACGTTTGCCAATTCTTCGGGTTATGTCGGTTACCTTGGTTCTCCCACGGATATCTTCATTTCCGATCCGATCATGTAGGGAAACTCCAAGCATTGCCCTTTAGGTGACTTTCAGCCATCTAATGAGGCCCATTGTGAGCGACCACGTTTCAGTGCCATATTATGTCATCACTAGCAACACGCACTGTTCAAAGACTTTCATCTTGTGACACTGTGGTATATGAGACGAGAAGATATTAACGTAGCTTCCCGAATGCTACCCAGCCAACTCGTATTAGAATCAATGTGCGCCATGTGGGCAGCCATGGCAGTGTGGGCACGCGCCACACAAAGTGTGTAAGTATGATATGTACTAGAATCAATGTGCGCCATGTGGCCCGCCATGGCAGTGTGGGCACGCGCCACACAAAGTGTGTAAGTATGATATGTACTAGAATCAATGTGCGCCATGTGGCCAGCCATGGCAGTGTGGGCACGCGCCACACAAAGTGTGTAAGTATGATAGGTACTAGAATCAATGTGCGCCATGTGGGTAGCCATGGCAGTGTGGGCACGCGCCACACAAAGTGTGTAAGTATGATATGTACTAGAATCAATGTGCGCCATGTGGCCAGCCATGGCAGTGTGGGCACGCGCCACACAAAGTGTGTAAGTATGATATGTACTAGAATCAATGTGCGCCATGTGGGCAGCCATGGCAGTGTGGGCACGCGCCACACAAAGTGTGTAAGTATGATATGTACTAGAATCAATGTGCGCCATGTGGCCAGCCATGGCAGTGTGGGCACGCGCCACACAAAGTGTGTAAGTATGATATGTACTAGAATCAATGTGCGCCATGTGGGCAGCCATGGCAGTGTGGGCACGCGCCACACAAAGTGTGTAAGTATGATATGTACTAGAATCAATGTGCGCCATGTGGCCAGCCATGGCAGTGTGGGCACGCGCCACACAAAGTGTGTAAGTATGATATGTACTAGAATCAATGTGCGCCATGTGGCCAGCCATGGCAGTGTGGGCACGCGCCACACAAAGTGTGTAAGTATGATATGTACTAGAATCAATGTGCGCCATGTGGGCAGCCATGGCAGTGTGGGCACGCGCCACACAAAGTGTGTAAGTATGATATGTACTAGAATCAATGTGCGCCATGTGGCCAGCCATGGCAGTGTGGGCACGCGCCACACAATCTGTGCGAAAATCCTAAGACGTTTTCAAAGTTTTCATAGTCATACGATACTACTACGAGCCAAGTATTATCAGAATCCCCTGCTCCTGAAATCCTAATTTCAAAAGCACAAAATGTTCGGCGTTAAGCTTTTCACACAAATTATTATGAAGTTATTTGTGAGCATATTGGTTTTGTCGTCATATTTATAATTTTAACAATCAGTCCATATCCGAAAGGGCTCGACTGGCTGTGGCTGTTCACTATGGCCTACGCTAATGTATGGGAGTGAGTGTTGGGTGTGGCCAAACGAGGCAAGAAAGTTAAATAAATGTTTGGAAATGCTTTCCTTTCGATGTACGTGCGGTGTAACTATGAATGATAGTTAGAGGATTTAGAGGTCATGACGGGACCAGTTTTAAGCTTATGTATAGCTTTATTAGATTAGCTTCGACCCCGTCACTCCCTTCGTGTCAGGTTTATCCAAACCGTGCAGTCAATCATGCAGATCAGGCATGATAGCTGTTAGCCAATCAGAGCTTCCGTCAGTGCATAACGTTCACATAGCATAACGTGAGTGATTATTCGCGACTTACCTAATACCGGCTTCACACGACTCGACTTTTACCACTTTTGCTGTTCACGAAAAAATTTTTTGAAGTTGTACTTAGTTAAATTTTATTGAAAGTCTGTTCAGACGGGTCAAATCGCTTTTGGCATAGCAGTTGATCAACTAAACTCGAAGCGTGTGAACCCGGTATAAGATAAGCCGGTAATTTACAATGATCAACTAAACTCGAAGCGTGTGAACCCGGTATAAGATAAGCCGGTAATTTACAATGATCAACTAAACTCGAAGCGTGTGAACCCGGTATAAGATAAGCCGGTAATTTACAATGATCAACTAAACTCGAAGCGTGTGAACCCGGTATAAGATAAGCCGGTAATTTACAATGATCAACTAAACTCGAAGCGTGTGAACCCGGTATAAGATAAGCCGGTAATTTACAATGATCAACTAAACTCGAAGCGTGTGAACCCGGTATAAGATAAGCCGGTAATTTACAATGATCAACTAAACTCGAAGCGTGTGAACCCGGTATAAGATAAGCCGGTAATTTACAATGATCAACTAAACTCGAAGCGTGTGAACCCGGTATAAGATAAGCCGGTAATTTACAATGATCAACTAAACTCGAAGCGTGTGAACCCGGTATAAGATAAGCCGGTAATTTACAATGATCAACTAAACTCGAAGCGTGTGAACCCGGTATAAGATAAGCCGGTCATTTACAATGATCAACTAAACTCGAAGCGTGTGAACCCGGTATAAGATAAGCCGGTCATTTACAATGATCAACTAAACTCGAAGCGTGTGAACCCGGTATAAGATAAGCCGGTGATTTACAATGATCAACTAAACTCGAAGCGTGTGAACCCGGTATAAGATAAGCCGGTGATTTACAATGATCAACTAAACTCGAAGCGTGTGAACCCGGTATAAGATAAGCCGGTGATTTACAATGATCAACTAAACTCGAAGCGTGTGAACCCGGTATAAGATAAGCCGGTAATTTACAATGATCAACTAAACTCGAAGCGTGTGAACCCGGTATAAGATAAGCCGGTAATTTACAATGATCAACTAAACTCGAAGCGTGTGAACCCGGTATAAGATAAGCCGGTAATTTACAATGATCAACTAAACTCGAAGCGTGTGAACCCGGTATAAGATAAGCCGGTAATTTACAATGATCAACTAAACTCGAAGCGTGTGAACCCGGTATAAGATAAGCCGGTAATTTACAATGATCAACTAAACTCGAAGCGTGTGAACCCGGTATAAGATAAGCCGGTAATTTACAATGATCAACTAAACTCGAAGCGTGTGAACCCGGTATAAGATAAGCCGGTAATTTACAATGATCAACTAAACTCGAAGCGTGTGAACCCGGTATAAGATAAGCCGGTAATTTACAATGATCAACTAAACTCGAAGCGTGTGAACCCGGTATAAGATAAGCCGGTAATTTACAATGATCAACTAAACTCGAAGCGTGTGAACCCGGTATAAGATAAGCCGGTAATTTACAATGATCAACTAAACTCGAAGCGTGTGAACCCGGTATAAGATAAGCCGGTAATTTACAATGATCAACTAAACTCGAAGCGTGTGAACCCGGTATAAGATAAGCCGGTAATTTACAATGATCAACTAAACTCGAAGCGTGTGAACCCGGTATAAGATAAGCCGGTAATTTACAATGATCAACTAAACTCGAAGCGTGTGAACCCGGTATAAGATAAGCCGGTAATTTACAATGATCAACTAAACTCGAAGCGTGTGAACCCGGTATAAGATAAGCCGGTAATTTACAATGATCAACTAAACTCGAAGCGTGTGAACCCGGTATAAGATAAGCCGGTAATTTACAATGATCAACTAAACTCGAAGCGTGTGAACCCGGTATAAGATAAGCCGGTAATTTACAATGATCAACTAAACTCGAAGCGTGTGAACCCGGTATAAGATAAGCCGGTAATTTACAATGATCCTGGAAATAGGAGGAGGGCGAGGACTATAGTGTAGTTTGTGAAGTATTTTGTGATGGCGTGGCATGGTATTGCTATGTCATGGTATTGCTATGTCATGGATGCTCGCAAAGTATTTATTGCCAGAGGGAAACAGGCGTTCAGTACTGTGGTAACACTTGCACTTTGAAAATCGCCGTTACTGCTACGACATAAAGGCGATGTCAATGTCAAATTGTAACCACTAATCCGCACGTCGAACGGCACACGCCGAAGCGTCGCGCGTCGTCGGTGCTAACACTTTGATCTTGAGCTGGTCTAGCGTAGTACGGAGTTGCGCAGTTTCAATAAAATGCGAGTCCAGTTTATACTGGTTTTTTACCACTGAACGGTTCCTCTATCTAGGTACTACACGAATAATCACGACTCAACGCGGCGACGCGCGACGAGGCATTCCTCACAGGTAGTTGCCGAGTGCTGCGGCTGTCGAATACTTTTTCCGCCTTCTTCATTCAAATGAATCAGCAATATTTTAACGGTTAGCCCATATTCAATACTTAATATATTGATTGCTATTCTAGGTATATGTATTAGTCGGTCCCTGTTCCCTGCTCCCTGGTGCTTTGCAATTGTCCTGGGATTTTTGATTTTTCTTATTATCCTACGAGGCTACGACACATAAATATAACAACTAACGGTATTCGTGAGATGGGAGAACTGTACTCGTAACTTGTAGTCGATACTGGGTCAATTATGTGTTGTAGATAGCACTTTTCGAGTTATTTTTGTCTTTACACCAAAAATGTTTAATTTAAAAAGATCTATTCAACTCTGTACGTCCAGTTGAGTGGACTTCCTACAGAAGTGTGTCTGTGTTCCTACGTATGCGAGTTTTAATAACTGTATGCTTTACTTTACAGAAATTCATAAACGACTTGCTAGAAAAGGCGAAAACTCTGTAGATTATGGAACCTAATCTCACGGATCGAACGCGAGGAGCGCGAGGAGCGGCCGCAGCCTCGTCACCGCTCCCCTTAGATGTAATTATTAGATTCATGTCCTAGCTCGTAGATATGTGTTGTGAGCGCGCCGGACGTACCTACATATCAGCGGCGGCGGCGGCCGGAGACACTCTGGCCCGATGGCGTTGTTACCAACAGCTAGTACAATTGCTCGTTGCGAGCCTACCACCACCGTTCCAGTGAGTTCATACCTATCAGTATTTTAAATGACGATTGAGCATCTTGCACTGATCCAATCTACCGATTTGGTATTAGGTATAAATGCAGACTAATGGGAACAGGCTCCCTCCAAGCGTAATTGTATGCCGGACGATGTACTGCCCCGTAACAGGTGTCATTATTAGAAACTTAATGCTCGTAGAATAATATCACTATTTTGTAATGTCATAAGATAATCGGATTAGTCGAAACTATTCGAAAATCATAGGATATTGGAAAAGCACCGCATCTTCACCGCAAGTATGGAATCTAAGAATGTTTTTCGTATTAATACGAGCTATCATCAAGTTCATTGCAAAAATCCCAAATTGGTGAAAGTTGAACGCTTTATCATGGTTCATTAGAACATAGCATAGCTCTTGACAAAAGTAATAACAATAAAAGACGAAGGAATTTAGTGATCAGCGTATCCGTCAGTACTACGTTCATACCTATCAGTGAAGCAACGTTCACAACGTGAGCGGTCATTCGCGACTTACCTTTCGAGATAAGCCGGATTTTTGGAATGATCCTGGAAATAGTTCGAGTGATTACGAAATTTATCAGTCTTGTTTTGAAATATCCGGTTCTTTGCATTGTCCTTTCTCTGTCTGTCTCTTTGTGGTAACATCCACCTGCCAGTCTGTTCAATCAAATAAGCGATAGCACTAAGGATTATACCACTGTCAACTGTGTGATTCTGAGCAAGCCTTCCAAAACAGAATTGTAACCTTTTGTGTGTACATAAGGAAGGACATTGTAACCTGTTGTGTTTACATAAGGAAGGATATTGTAACCTATTGTGTGTACCCAAGGAAGAATATTACTTTAGATGTTATTGTAAAGTTAGATAAGTACTTAGATAAACATAAGGCGATATTAGTATAATTATATTTGTACGTTTGAACAAGGTGCGTCAGCATACCAGTCGTGACGTCAGAAGCACGATGAGCACAGATCATATAAAGTTTGGCACAGTCAGCCCCGGCCAGGCGGCCTGGCCTGGCACCACGTGACGCGCGAACCTGGCATGCTTATCGCAACCACGAGTCCACGACGCAGTTCATGCGAAACGATTGTTCTTATTTGTAAGTGTAGGTATTAAGAGTGCAATATAACGCTTGTATAATGTATCGGATATTACGAAAAGCAATCTTCTTCTGCTAAACGTACATAGTGCGTAACAAAACTTGTGAATCAGTCGTCGGATGTGCTCTGACATTGTAATTTATGGGTACCTACGTTACGTAAATATTTGGAATCGGTTCGAGAGGCTACGCCCGCGCGCTGCGCACACCCGGCCTCAGCGCGGCAGCGCCAGCACATCAGTGAACAGTCAGTGCGGCCGCCATTGCTTGAAAGACTTCAATTGATTCGCCTGCATCGCATTGTCATTTTACTAGACCTAATGTTTATGGGGTTACTGAAGTATAAGCAATAATCCTCAGGCGTAAGCGGATCATCAGATTTGAAGACGCTTCGCGTAGCAAACTAAGAATACGGAATCATATGCCGACACTGCAATGCAAGTTCAGCGTATACTGGAAATATTATATTGATTGTATGTGTCGTCGTGCGTCCTTAGGCACCACAGTCACCTTGTCCCCAGCACACACATGTACATCGCACTGCCCCAACCGCGCCCTGTCCACGATAGCAGGCCCGCCTGATTCTGGTTACATGAAACACTGCGCATTGGTGCATGTTGAATGATTCCAGCCAAAAACTGGTACATCTGCCTCACCACAGAAACCTCTGTTTATAATTGTGTCGGTACATCTGCCTCACCACAGAAACCTGTTTATAATTGTGTAGATACAGCTGCCTCACCACAGAAACCTCCGTCTTCTTCGGGGCAAACAGGCGTGATGTTATTTTATAATAATGTTATTCATTTATAATAATTATTGGATTATATTATAAACGAACGTACGACATTACGGGAAAGCGTAGGTACCAGCCATTATATTATAAATGTAAGTGCGACGGAACCAGAAAGTGTAGGTACTAGCGAGTCGGTACACCTTTGTAGAGTTTCTGCCTTACTGTTCAGTGCCCCGTCAAGTTGTCCCACTAGTGGGGCAAAGTGGAACCTTCAAAATGGAAATGTCTACTTTGTACCGCTATAGTAAGCGCGTTATCAACTAAGTCGTCGGGCCATAAATCATTTCTCTATGCCCTTAAAAAAGAAGCCGTTTATATAAAAATATTTTTGTAGAAGCGTAAAGATCATTAGTGACTCATCGACACCACGTGAACAGGTAGCTGTTTACCGATAATGGTCCTGGCGCGCTGCACATTCCTATCTCTATTGACATTTATGGCCTCACGACTCAGTTGATAACGCGCTGACTACAATCGATTTATTACACAAAGGCTTGGTAGTGTTAGTTATAAGAGAATTCGTAATAAAGCTGTGAATTACAAGAAAAAATCGTTTGAGAACAGTTTTTGATTGAAACTGACTGCGATTATATTATTATAATAATAATATTATTTTTATTATTCTAATGATTATTTTTTCTAATTTATAGCATTACAAGCCGTGTGACGGTGTGGTCGATGGGGTTTCCCATCGGCAAGTGTCGATCTTCCGAACAAATTTCCATCCCCTATTTTACCCCTTTAGGGGGTGAATTTTATAAATCCTTCCTTTGTGCTCATTTTCGCTATATAAGGGACCTCTGTGGAACATGCCATGCTTCTACAGTCAGTGAATGAATTGATAAATTTCAAATTCTAATAAGTAGAGTTTTATATAAATTCTCATCCATCACAGCCTGATTATAATTTCTCCACCAAAATCGATTAGTGGGACAGAGTGGACATCAACTTTTTTAAACATTCCAGATTGTATCACCTGTGGGACGACTTAGTAGGTAGGGCTTGCAATATCCGTTCATTTTTACTATCCGAATAATGCGGATATTAATATTTTACTATCCGGATTATCCGGATAATGCGGATAATACGGATATTTTTTAGTTTGTATTATAAATAATACTGATAAGCTTTTGTGACACGTTTTTCAGTCTCTCAAGCAAAATGACAAAGAAATAATAAACTATACCAATATTTCAAGTAACAATCACATAAAAAATATAGTATACTTTCTTAAATTATACAATAAAACAACGAAACCGCAAAAATCATTAGTTTTCTTCTATAGAAACAATTCTAATTATAAATTAGAGCTTACATTTATTACATATCAACAACATGCCAATCAAATCAACCTATTGAAAACATAATAATTAAATAACAATATCTCTTTCCCTGGCAAATCAGCTCAATTATTAAACAACAATAGTATAAATCAAATATAATAAAACAAAAATGAAAAAAATAATCAAATTGCCCTTTATAATATAAATTACGAAATTCTTTAATGATTGTTTATTTAAATTCTGGAATGATCTTAAAAAGCTTAAACAATCTAATGAATCTTCTTTCATGGAAGTTCCTAAATGGTTACATACATTCTTTTGTTTTCCTTCTGCGGTGTATTTATACAGCACCGCAGACTTGGTCGGTGATTTTTTAAACATCTTGAATTGTTGACTACTTTTTTTAACTCTTTTTATTATTTCATTATAATCTTGTAAACAAACTTCAGTTTTACGACCAGTTGCATGTACATTACTTGTAGCTACAATAAACCTTCTTCACCATCGGAGTCTTCAATTTCTTGTACATTTATTTTGATATTAAAATAATAAATAACTTAATAACAGTTATGTACTTTACAGATGACTGTTTTTTATTTAATATTTAAAAGAGAAATACAACTATCCGTAACATCCGAAAAATCCGGATGGTGATGCAAGTAAAATCCGGATTTGAAAATCAGAGGATATCCGGATAATACGAATATCCGGATATCCGGATTGCAAGCCCTATTAGTAGGGCAGAGTGGAGTAATCCCAGCGCTATTGTATGAAGCGTAGTAGGCTGCACCACTGTGCTATACGCTCGTCGCCTTTGCGTTCAACCAGGTGAAGGTACGGGGCGCGGCCTGTCACTGTCGCGCTAGCTACAGTGGTGTGCTGTTACGCGGGGGAGCGCGGGGGTGGAGCAACACGTGTCGCGGCGACGTTATAGTCATTGTAACACATTAGTACGTTGCAGTGGT
This sequence comes from Brachylomia viminalis, assembly GCA_937001585.2. Classification (NCBI taxonomy): domain Eukaryota; kingdom Metazoa; phylum Arthropoda; class Insecta; order Lepidoptera; family Noctuidae; genus Brachylomia; species Brachylomia viminalis. The sequence goes on along the minus strand of OW443302.2, from coordinate 267,120 downwards.
TGTATTGGAGCTAGTCTCGACTGTGTTCGCGGGCACCAGATCGAAGCACTTTGTAATAAATAATTTTAATAAATGTGTTTATTTTATTTGACCTCCATCTTATTTTGTCCTACGCCATGGGTAATTTGTTATATATACGTAGGTACAGCCATATCTAGCTAAACAGCTTTTACTTTATTTTGTTAATCGAGTGATTTCATCTACTAATTCTAAATTTGTCACTGATTCCTAGAGCTTACCTTAGAAACATCACAAATAGGTTTGTCCGGATGTTGAAACACTTTTTAGGAATCTTACACCCATATTCTAAGAGGTAACTTCGAAAGTTTCTCCACCTCCACCCATTCGAGGTTACCTTATAAGGACTACCTCAAGGAATCCTCGAAATCGGTATTCTCAGTTAGAACTCGGTCTTGTCATGAGGTAATCTTGATGATCCTCCAGTGAGGTCGAGTCGAGGTAAAACGTCATTGAATCATAGATTACAGTCTCAGAACAATAACTAAAGCATAGAAGGAAGCTAAATTTAACTAATATAGTCGTCTCTGTTTTCTTACACACTCATAACAGCATTAGAAAGAGACAGATGTAGGTTGCTCAAAATGCAAATCGTCACAAAGCAAACGTCAATTTGGCTACCTTGGCTACCTTTAAGATACTAAGTTTAAAAGCTACTTAACGTCCCAGGTTTTTGTCTATGATTTTGTTCATCGCATTTTTTCGTATAATGTTTATGGGCGCATGGGAGTTGAAGTGCTTCGTTGATTTTACGTGTTTTTGTAAAAATAGTACAAAATTAATAGTGATTTAGTGTAAATCGCAAAGCTTAAAGATTAAATAATGTCCTGCATTATAGTGGGATGTAAATCACATTCATCCCGCAAAGAAAATGATGCGGAAATCATAAGTTTCCATCGGTAAGTAATCAAATATGGTCATTTTATCGGTTATGTATTCTCACTGTAGGTTATTTTGGCATTTTTTCAAATTATTTGAGCTTAGTGTACACGGTAGTGTTTTGAAATCAATATTTTATGCAATTAAATAATTTGTAGGCACGTGCCCGTCCATATCAGAGTCAGCCATGCTTCAGCAAGTGGCAACGTGGGTAGGAAGCAGCAAAGAATCACTCGAGTCACAATCAAAACTATTTAATTTAAAGTTATTTTAACAAAATGTCTTCTGAACAGAATTTAATCGAAATACAGTCACTAGCAATCAGAAAAACACTAAATCAACCGAACCAAATTAATTCCGGAACATAAACGCATAGGATTACGCGGAACAAAAGCGATTCGTCGTATCAGTGGTGCGCTCGCCGTTGAAATCCGAAAGCCACTGACATTCAACATGGCGGCGCCGACCATAGACTCGACGCTCCGCTAGACTGACAGATGTCAAATCTAGTTCCGACGTATCTTCAACATATGGCGCTAGCAATGCGCCGTCACGGCCGGACTGACATTCGACCGTCCTCGGGCGCATCAGTTTGCAGTCTTGTAACAATCACACAGTCAATCGCACGGGTATCTACCTATCTTATAACCCGCTCGTTCAGCCTGACAAGCTATGACCAGTAGACATAACACTTTTCTCATAATGACTGTAATATTATAAGTAGTCGCTATGTGCCTCAGAACACAAGAAAGCGTGTGTCCTATCGACCACGCATGGACCGGACGACACCTTTCTCTAACAGTTATTAACAGTGCAGTCTAAATCCGATCAGTATGTCCCATCAACCAACCCTCAGATTTGGCTCGGACGATACCGTCGTGCTGCGATCAACCATAACGCAATTATTAATGTGGACCGGACGGGTGTGTCCTTTCGACCAGCCGCTCGTGCATGGCCCGGACGACACTGTCCCTTCGACCACCATTAATCAACTTTCCTCTCAATGTGAACGTGGACCGGACGGGTGTGTCCTTTCGACCAGCCGCTCGTGCATGGCCCGGACGACACTGTCCCTTCGACCAGTTCACAGACAGGGTCTAGACAAGTGTGTCCCTTCGACCAGCCCCAATGGCATGGACCGGACGGCACTGTCCCTTCGACCGGTTCACAGACAGGGTCTAGACAAGTGTGTCCCTTCGACCAGCCCCAATGGCATGGACCGGACGGCACTGTCCCTTCGACCGGTTCACAGACAGGGTCTAGACAAGTGTGTCCCTTCGACCAGCCCCAATGGCATGGACCGGACGGCACTGTCCCTTCGACCGACTCATTATCAGACGTTAACTACCAAAAACATGGACCGGACGAGCGTGTCCCTTCGACCAGCCGTAAAAGTAACATGGACCGGACGACGCTGTCCTTTCGACCAGTTTTATCACAACATGTTTAATATGAAGGAACAGAAATGTCACATACCTCTCAGTTACGAACAATCTTCTTGCTCATTTTGAATTTGGACGTCACGCTCAACAATCTCGCGATCCGAAGCAACGCCCAGGGTATCAGACCCTGCCGTAACTGCATCTGACAGCGCAGAAAGGGTTTCGGAATCCGCAGATAACGCATCACAACTACTCAGTCCGTCGAGGCGACCCTCATCGAGTTCAACGTTCCCCGGCGCCGTCATGGCCTCCTCCTCCATCATCAAACCAGTAGATATCTCAACCAACCCATCGTGACCCGGAGGTACTGGACGCAAGCTCTCGTGCGCGCACCTTAAAGCACGATGTGAACCGGATAAACTTTGCAGCCCGTAGCGTCCGCTTTCCAACACCGCAGCCACTACAAAAGGACCCCTAAACTTTCCATCTAACCCGGCTCGACTACGTTCACTACCCTTGATAAAAACGAAATCACCCCCCGAAAACGGCCCGATACTGGCACGACCCTGGCCAAACCGTCGAGCACCGGATTCCGCCGCCCCCCGCATACTTCTGGACGCGTCACGTCCAGCCGACTCCAGGTCGACACGCCGCTCATGCTCCGAATCTGGACCCGAACACCCAATCCTCGACATGCCCAAAGAGTGTGATCGGACACCGAACACAAGCTCTGTTGGCGTGAATTCGGTGACCGCAGATTTAGTACCATTGAGTGCTAACTGAACACTTCCTAACTCGTCGCGCCACGCCTCATTGGGGTCGCTTTCGATGACTGTTAGCAAACCCCTCAAAGCGCGCATCACGCGCTCCACCTGCCCGTCTGCCCTGCTGGAGCCCGTCGCTACAAAATGCAGTTCAATACCACATTCTGAGCAAAAGTTCTTAAAGTCCTGACTAATACAACACCTACCCCGATCGGCCATTATGCGCTCAGGCGCTCCAAAAAGGCAAACGGCATTTTCAAGGGCTCGAACTGCACGGGCTGCGTCCAATGAAGAGGTATGCTCCAATAGCACGCATCCAGTGAACGCATCGATAACCACCGAACAGCACTCCTTACGGTCACCCCCTCCACTCAGTTTCCCGGCAAAATCTATATGAATCGTGTGCCACGGCACCGACACCTTCGGAATGGAGTGCAGCTGCACAGGCTGAGCGCCCGAAGGACCCTTCGATGCCTTGCAAACAATGCAAGAGTCAATAAACCTTCCAACACACTTGGACATCCGAGGGAACCAACACCGCTCATACAGTCCGTCCAAGGCTTTGCAACCACCCAGATGTTGCAATTCATTATGGATGTGATTAATCAAAGTCCATATCAAGGAGCGAGGGACGACTGGCAGCCACGAAACAATCCTGCTTCTTGCAACCTTCCTATATAGAATGCCATCTCTAACGTCACACGTTTGACCAACCGTTTCGGGAAAATCGCCACTGCTACGCTTGTGTATTAAGTCTTGAATTTCCGAATCTCGCCCCCGCTCTACATGAAGCCAACCCTGATGCAACTCCACAAAACCCACTGTCTTGGCTACAGGTCCAGAAGAGACCTGCGATGCGGAAGCCAAGCTACTGGGGTCCAACAAGGCGCCTCTCGAGAGGCAACCCGCATGCTCCACGCCACGACCCCCGCGACATATGATATCGAAATCATATGCTTGCAAAAACGCCCACCAACGATGAACGCGTGGAGCCAGATCGGCTTTCGACCTCGATGCCTTCAGCGAGCCACAGTCCGTGAAAACCTTGAAACGCCGGCCGTACAGATAGTGCCGGAAATGTTCAACCGCTCGCACGACTGCCAGCGTCCCCAGTTCGCACGAGTGGCAGCGGGATTCGACTTCAGATGCTCTGTGGTGTAGAGTCACGTACATCAGAACATCACGTATAGCACGTAGTTTAAGTTAAGATAGATATGCTGTGTTCGTAGTCTTAGTTTATGCATATTGTCACATACGAGCTGTGTATATATACGTTACTAATTAAAGGAACAGGAGTCAGTGACCAGCCGGCTCTTGGAGAACTACACACACCACGTTGTTTACTCAACCCCTCCTCCCCCTACATCACATGGCGACCCTGCCAGTCGGCCTGCCAGTCGGCCTGCCAGTCGGGTGGACAGCGTTATAGTTGCCGGTGGGGGCAAGTCGAAATCGCAGTTCAGTTGATTTTGCACGTCACGTCGGGTCACGGGCCATGGGGAGCACAACATCAAAGGAGGAGGTCATTGTCGCTCAGACGGCGGCGGGTGGCTCGAATGTCGCAGCGGTTACGCAGGAGCAGATAGCAGCTATCAACACGGTGCTGCTGTTCATTGCTGTGTGTTTGGCGGTTGTTATCATTGGCGTGGCAGTCCGGATGTACAGGAGGTGTCACCAGAATTGGATCGAAGAAAAGATCAACCAGCGGGAGGTTCAGAAAGCTGTGCAGATGGTCTGACCGGGAGCGGACGGAGCAACGAAGGGAGTAAGTGATTTCAATGTGAACTTAAGTGTTGTGGCGAGTGTTTGCAGTCGTCGGTAAATTTAGAGACAATAGTGTTAAATGGAAGTAGAGTTAACGTCACTATTTGTACAACTTAAGTTGATAAGGGAGTCAATTGTTAAGTTAGGTCCTAGTAGGCGGAAAGGCAGGAATTTTGACGAGAAGATAAGCAACGCGAAAGCCTTATACGGTAGATTTAAGTGTATAATTTCAAGGTCAACCAAATTTTCGGAAGAATTAGTGCAGTTGGTAGGTAAGATAGAAAATTTGTACGTAGAGACTATAAAGTTTGAGGACGGGAACAGAATCGAACAAGAGATGGCGGCGGAAAAGTTTTCTTTGAGAACGGCGGTTAGTTTGCTACCAAAAATGAGTGGGGATGAGCAAGTAACCCAAGATTTGATTGATGCCATAGGTTTATATAGCTCAATGTTAGAGGGGGCTGATAGTGCTCTTTTAATTAAATTCGTGCTAACTACACGACTTACCCAGGGGGCTAGGATTCGGTTGTCCTCCAATTACGCAACGGTGGAGAGTCTCTTGGCTGATATGAAGAAACATTTATTGACGGTGGAGTCGGACGTAGCTGTACAAGCCAAGCTTGCTCGCGCTAGGCAAAATGGTAAAACGGTCGCGGATTTCGGTGCGGAAATAGAGAAGTTAATGGTCAATTTGACTATTTCTCAAGCCGGGGAAAGTTCGGAAGCTTATAAGATTTTGCAGCCGTTGAACGAAAAATATGCGATTAGGAAGTTTGCTGACGGACTTCGTAATCAACGTCTTGGTACGGTCATTACGGCGCGGAATTTAACTTGTTTGAAAGATGCAATCAGGGTGGCAGAAGACGAAGATTGTGCTTCGCAGGCGCAAGTCATGACGTACCAGCGCTGGCCTGCAAGAGGTAGTTTTCCTACGGGCAGTAGGAATCGTGGAAATTGTTATACGCGGCACGCTGTAGGAAATGAGCGCGCATGGCAAAGAACAGCTGTTGGGCGTACGCACAAGAATGTCAACGTATGGCATAGCAGTGGAATGCGCGGTCGCGGCAATAATGCTCGTCGAGGACGGCAGACTCAGCAAGGTCGGCGGCACGTAGCGTGTTTTGAGCATGCGCGGGGCGATGCTGACTCAGGCGCAATGTCAATGTCACGGGGTAGCGAAGGCGGGCATTAGAGTGAGACTCAGTTTTTTCGAGGCTAAGCATATTTTAGCTTGCGATAGTATTAACTGGGTTAATTTACTAGTGGATAGTGTAGATACGGAATGGTTGGTGGATACGGGTGCGTCGATATCGGCCGTAAAGAGCAGTTTCTTGAGCAACAACGCTTTGTGCTGTAAAGTAGTAAAGGAAGACTTAGTGATTAATGGTGTAGGAGGTAGTTTGCGGGCTATAGGTTATGTGTGCTTGAAGTTGGGGTACGGACTCCGTGGTATCTGGGACTGATCACCCTAGGATCGTGGAAGTTCTTAAAAAACGAGGAAATGACGTTGAGATATGTTTGAATGGATGGGAGAAGATGTTACGTAACACTAATGGTAAAAAGGTATTTTCGAAGTCGCGCAATTTAGTGTATATGCCAGAAAACTCGAGTATTTATGTGAACTATGAATCTTTATCGGCATCATCGCGAGACGAGTTGTCGAAAGACATAGTCATTTTTTGTATTGAAAAAGGCATAAAAGAAGTTGTTATTTTGAAAAATCGTTATAACGTTAATTTTATTACAAGAATGGCAAAATATTTGAAGGGAAATGGTAGTTCCATGTGTGGAGATTTTAAAATGTGTGTGGTGAAGGATTTGCGGAGAGTGGAAGGAAAGGATGAGAAGGAAGTTATTTTGAATGATTTTCATATTTTACCCACGAGTGGTCATGCAGGTATACGCAGGATGGTGAATAATATAAAGAAGTATTATTATTGGCCATCTATTGGGGAAGATGTAATGGAGTACATTGGGAAATGTGATAAGTGTAAGAAGCAAAAGTTCTCTAGGCATACTAGGGAGCCGATGACAATTACTACTACTGCATCTACGTCGTTTGAGAAGATTTATTTAGATGTAGTGGGACCGCTGGATAGGGACGAAAAAGGCAATGTTTACATATTGACTCTTCAGTGTGAGCTTACGAAGTTTGTGGAGGCTTATCCATTAAAAAATAAATCTGCAAATGAGGTAGCAAAAGCTTTGGTAGAGAATTTTGTTTTGAGATATGGGATACCGCGGGCAATTGCTACGGATAGGGGCTCTGAGTTCATTTCAAAAGTAATGGTGGAGCTGTGTAATATCTTGGGCATCAATAAGATCTTGTCAACATCATATCATCATGAAAGTATAGGATCTTTGGAAAACGTTCATAAGACTTTAGGTGCGTATTTAAGAATACAGACGAATAATAATCCATCATCGTGGAGTTCTTGGATTCCATATTGGTGTTTTTCTTATAACACAACAGTTAATACTGTGACCAAATATACACCTTATGAATTAGTTTTCGGTAAAATTTGTAGGTTGCCAAGTAATCTGCGAGGTGAAAGTGTTGAACCTTTGTATAATTTTGATGATTATCCTTTAGAATTTAAGTATAGATTGCAAAGGGCTCAGAATGATGCGAGAGAGAATTTGATAGCAAGTAAGTTAGCGAGGAAACATTGTTATGATAAGAAACTTAATTCTATAGCTTATAAGGAAGGTGACTGGGTATTGGTGAGAAACGAGACAGGCAATAAATTGGAATGCATTTATAATGGACCGTTTGAAGTTGTAAGGGATGAGTCACCAAATGTTATTGTTAAATATAAAAATAAGATAGATGTGGTTCATAAAAATAGAACAAAATTATATTGTAAGAGTTAGAGTAAAGTTTAAAGTGTATAGGGAAAAAAAACACATTGTAATTTAGTTTTTTTTTTCATTTAAGAGGGGTGATGTGGTGTAGAGTCACGTACATCAGAACATCACGTATAGCACGTAGTTTAAGTTAAGATAGATATGCTGTGTTCGTAGTCTTAGTTTATGCATATTGTCACATACGAGCTGTGTATATATACGTTACTAATTAAAGGAACAGGAGTCAGTGACCAGCCGGCTCTTGGAGAACTACACACACCACGTTGTTTACTCAACCCCTCCTCCCCCTACATCACAGCTCGTCGACCAAAACACTCCACAACATGTGGCAGGTCGTTCCCCCTCCGCATTAGGACCGCCCCACAGCCCCCCGAGCCAGCGTCGCAATGCAATTCAACGGGCAAATCCGGGTCAAAGATCGTCAGAACCGGTTCGGACGCAAGCATCTCCAGAATGGCACCACGCATCCCTTCATATTCCCCGTCCCACCCTTTAGGACCCTTCAGCCTTGCTAAGGGGTACAACGGACCAACAACGTTCGCAAATTTAGGGATAAATTTTCGGAAACACGACGCAAGACCCAAAAACTGACGGACTTGCGTCGCAGCCTCGGGCCGGGGAGAGTCCACCAAAGCCTGCATTCCGCGCGAGCCTGGTCCCACCTCTCCGCACTGCAGAGAACATCCCAGGAAGTCCACTTTCTCCTTCACAAATCTACACCCCTCAAGATTTAATGAGAACCCAGCGGTAGAGAGAGCATCTAAGGAGGAGAAGTAATGGGCACCACCAAGCCGATCTACCCGCTCCTCAACACGAGGGAGAGGGCAATGCTCGGGTCGTATACCGGAGCCAAGCTCCCTACAATCGACACACACTCCGCCAGTGATGTCCCTTCTCCTCACCAAGAGAATGGGGCCCGCGAACGGCGAAGAGCCCTCCCGAATCACACCCGCATCCAGGAGCTCCTGAATCCCCCCTCTAACGACTTGCCCTTCAATTGGTGCCAGCCCACATGGACGTCCCTGAACGGTCCTATGGGGGTCCAATAAATCAATTTGTAACTCTCCTGTTTTCACACGCCTGTGGGGAACACCCTCTATGAAACAGCTAGCAAATTTGTTCAATAGTTTAATGAGATTGTCTCTATCGTCACCTGTCAAATCCGTATCTATCTGAGTAAAGTCTGGCTTGGTAGCAATCGACTCGCAAACATTAGCTTGTTCCTTAAAATGAAATATCAAGTTATCATTATCTATTTTAACGCTCACACCATTTTCTAAAATGTCCCTACCTATTATAACGCCGTCCATGAGGCAAATATCTGGTACTACGTGAAATGTCAAAGTTTGCAAAATATCACCAAGATTTACCTCACTCGAAATTTGTGACGTACATTTTATTTCATCGCCTCCAATACCTGTAAGATACACGAGATCATTGCGCACAGTACCTGGGAATTTACAAATGAAACTCTCTTTTATTAAAGAACAAGACGACCCACTATCAAATAAGAAGGAGACCGACTCACCGGATAACGTCCTCAAGGTACCTCTCGACAGTCATTGTTCGCAGAGATTGACCTCCTTCCTCGCAGCAGCTCCAGCACCCTTCCCTTTTTCATGACAATTCGTTGCAAGGTGTCCTGGACTACCGCAAATGTAGCAGGTCACTGTCGAAGTCCTTCAATATCCGCATCAGCATCATCGGGATTAAACTGAACGAGCTGCACTGCATTAGACTGGGCGCTGGTACTTGCCACCGGCGGTTGCGACGTTGCTAACATGCGTGTAAGCAAGGCTTCCATATTTCCTAACAACTTCAGGGCACTATTTTCGTCAGGTGGTCGTTTTTCTTCGGTCGGCAGCTCATGGGATCCCACTTCTGATGTAGGCACGTGCCCGTCCATATCAGAGTCAGCCATGCTTCAGCAAGTGGCAACGTGGGTAGGAAGCAGCAAAGAATCACTCGAGTCACAATCAAAACTATTTAATTTAAAGTTATTTTAACAAAATGTCTTCTGAACAGAATTTAATCGAAATACAGTCACTAGCAATCAGAAAAACACTAAATCAACCGAACCAAATTAATTCCGGAACATAAACGCATAGGATTACGCGGAACAAAAGCGATTCGTCGTATCAGTGGTGCGCTCGCCGTTGAAATCCGAAAGCCACTGACATTCAACATGGCGGCGCCGACCATAGACTCGACGCTCCGCTAGACTGACAGATGTCAAATCTAGTTCCGACGTATCTTCAACAGATGGCGCTAGCAATGCGCCGTCAAATTCGATTCTAGGGAAAATATAAATTTTAAATCGGCATATAAATATTTTGCAAAAGTGCTTGCAAAAATAAACTATCGATAGAATATCGATAGAACTAGCGTCATCAAAATTATTACATTATTTTTCTTTACACGTAGTTTTGGGAAGGATTAAATATTTAAGAGTGAAATAAATACCTAAATACCTACGGTCTTGCCAGCAAATCATACGTATGAGTAATGAAATGACAGTGGTCAAAAATCCGTGTGGCTCATGGTATAATAATTTAAACTCACGTGTGGCTATGATTTTTTTGTCATTTTCAGATTTCCCTCCGATATTGATATGAGGCAAAAATGGATCAACGCTATTGCACGTAACTACTGGGAATGGAAAAAACAACATCGTATTTGTTCCAAACATTTCAGCGATGACTGCTTTATTAAAATATTGCTACCAACGTCAATTTTTGATGATTTACTAGAACATTCATTCGATAAAGATGTATTGGATGATCATAGAAATTTGTTGATTAAATTGATAAGCAAAGAATATTTAACAATTAGAATTCATTATATCGCAAAATAATTATCTATTCCTGCAGAAAAAGTAAGGACATTTCTAACAAAAACTATAATTTTTAAAGGACAGTGATTTAAATTTTGTTACTTGTTCCGTGGCCAATCGCTCTTTAAAAATTATTTAAGCGTTTTCTTGGTAATTTCAATTTGTTAATAATTTATCCTGTGTTTATAAATAAATAAGTTGATCAGACAGAAGTGAGTTCTTTATTTCACCTTAGCATATTTTAGATTTATGAGCGTTTATACCTTATGTGTGGCAACGTCGCAATTTAGTGTCATATTTCGTGGTTTTCAATTTTTATCATTTAATCGGAGCTATATTTTAAAAATCTGTGTAAATAACTTTTTAGAATTATGTGAAAACTGTGTAAAAGGTAAGAAATCGTTGCGTTTACAGTTCTATTTATATGCAAATAATACATTGGAAACTTGGAGGGCGTTATTTTCATTGTAAAATAACTGTAAGCATTACGATTACTTACTTTTTAAACACTTTCACGTAATTCTAAAAAGTATATTAAACAGATTTTTAAAATATAGCTCCGATTAAATGATAAAAATTGAAAACCACGAAATGTGACACTAAATTGCGACGTTGCCACTCTTAAGGTATAAACGCTCTTAATGCCAAGGAGCGATACCATAAACTAAGAAGTCGATATCGGTATTTATTTTAAGCATAGTCACATCACTAGCTAATACTCTTTTGTCTATGACAGCGTACACTTCAAATGTCCTAAAGCGCCTTCTATGCTTTAGTTATTGTTCTGAGATTACAGTATACACTTTGTTTTTTTTTGTCTATGGTCACTCAAAAATTGACCGTTTGCGGTTTTTTTAAATGTGTGATCGCGTTGGTCCTGTCATCCTGTGTTGGTAGGTTTTTTTTTATCCAACTTTAATCACTATTAGTATGGAAAATCGTTTTCTAAGATAGACAAAATTCTCAAGAGGTTCGCTTCCATAGTTTCACTCCGTAGTAAAAAGCTTTTCTTCAGTGATTGTCCCTGTGTCTATGGTGTAACAAAACTTGTGTATAATTGTATTGACAATCACTTACTATGTAGTTTGTTTAAGGAAAAGCACACAAATTAATTAACACAAAATGTTACTCTTTAATTATGAATTGCACACAGAATGTTACTTTTTTAAACTTTAATGGACAAAACTGATTTATTTAAATAAAACCAGCAAAACAATGTTAGAAATGTCTTCTAATAAACGCAGCTCTGATTAAGCTACCTCCTTCAGTGGTATTTACATGTGGTACTGGTACCTCCTGTAAATCTTCAATTGGCTCAGCTAGGAGATCTTCATGGGTTAGCAAAGTGATGTTGTGGAGGACTGCACAGGCAACAATTATATTGCAAGTACTAACTAAATTATTTTGGAGCTTTCTGCTCAAACAAGCAATCCGCCGCCGCCGCCGCGCCGCTTCCAAACTCCATTCAGTCTTTCTATAATATTTCTAGTGCTTATGTGCGCTCTATTATCTTATTTCTGACTGTGTTTGTGGATTCGCTAAACATATACTCGTATGACGTCTGGGCATATCCACTGTCTCCTATTAATATGCCTGAGAGTACACCTTCTTCAAATCTCATGCAACACCTGCTGTTAATAAATATGCGCGAGTCGTGTACTGATCCCGGCCAACGTGCTACAATATCGTAAAATTCCATGTTAGGTCCACAAATTAATTGCACATTAATCGAAAACCAACCTTTGCGATTACGAAATACTCTATCGGGGTTCTTGATAGGAACGTGTGTACAATCTATGCACCCTAATACACCTGGAAATCCTGCTACTACTTTTGTTTCAGTTCTGTCTGCTCATAAGATGTGGGGAATTTAATAAACTCTTATTTTAAGAGCGATGGTCTTTGATGTTTTAGCCACAATTTTAGATGTTACGGATTGACTTAATTTGTGCAAATATCCACATACAATCTGTAAAGTAAAAAAATATATGTTAAGTAGGTACATAAATAATAATTATTAAAACATAACGATATAATGGTTTATAGACAAGGCAAACAGCAAAAATTTACTTACTTGAAAATTTCCAGTTGCATAAAATCTTAACGCAATTAACAACTGAATTATAGGCGGAATGGGTAGTCCTCTGTTACTGGGTATAGCTATGTTATTGAACACAAGCGGTAACAACATATTCAGCACTGTTTCTTTCCTAAAACGATAGCGTCTTTGGAATCCTTCACTGTCATAAAATTCTATGGGATTTTCTGCATCCCGCAAATAACGGCGTGAGGGTAATCGTACGGATTATCATACAGATAGTTCAGAAACTGTTGAAAATCCATTGAAAACACTATTAGAAAAACTATTCAAATAAATCTGTTTACAAGCGTGAGCGAAAACAACGTAAAGAATGGCGTAAATCTTCCTTGAATGTTCCTTAAGGTACGTCGCGATGTACCTTGAGTTTGACAGTTGTTTCCTCACCTCGACTGAGGAAAAATGTCGAGGGACGCCAGGCCCTGCAGTCTCGACATAGTTAGCAATCGTTTTCGGTTGCTAAGTCCTAACAACCCAGTTGTAACGATATTTGGTGGTCTCGACACTCAAATTTATCGGTTTTTACCGGTATTTCAGGTAGGTACCGGTAGGTAACAACCGATAAATTTGAGTGTCGAGACCACCAAATATCGTTACATCTGGATTGTTAGGACTTAGCAACCGAAAACGATTGCTAACTATGTCGAGACTGCAGGACCTGGGTGGAGGTGATTTTTTACAACTGTGAATACCGATTTCCTTGACCGAGGTTGAGTGGAGTCGAGGAAGTTTCGAGGAAACGTCTTGGAATATGGGTGTTTAACGAAATATCAATATAGAAGGTAAAAACAATATGTAGCCGACGGGCATAGGGTTCGGGCCACTGAGTGAAAGTCCTTGCTAATTTAACACAATATTTTAATCACCAAAATACACGTATAAGGGGGACTAGACAGATAATAACGTGTAGTGCAGCTTGAGACATGACGCGTCACACAGGTGTCGAGATTGGACTGCCGGGACTGCCCCGCGGAAAACGCCTGCTCAACAGTGCTGCTGGAAGCTGGGCTCGCGGGGTGTACGTTACCCCAGCAAGAAAGTGTCTCCTAGAGTTATAGGAGTAGAACGTATAATTGGTGCCTTATCTGCTGTAAATGTGCACCCACATAAAAAATGTGTGCCCCCTGTCGTTTTGGAAAAAAACGGAAAAAACGATTCTTGCTGGAGTAACGTTTTTCTAGCAGGAAAATTCTAAACGAATGATCGGAGAGAGAAAAATTGTGCATGGCCAGAGAGCTTATATGTGTGCCAAAATGTGCCCTCAAAATTAAAATCTGTGCCCCTTCAGGTTTTCGAGATATTGCATTTCCTGTTGGAGTAACGTTTTGATGAATCGTATATCTCTACAACCATTGCATGTGCCCCTGTAGAATAAACATACACGAGTAGCTCTTAATGTGTGCCCCAAATTAGATTTACGAAAATATTTATAGTTTTCAAGTTATCGCGGTTTTATGAAAACACGAAAAAACATCGCAGCGCCTAAATTAGACAAGGCACAAGTTCGCTGAAAACTGTATTCGGTCCTTCTTGACGCTAATAATAACCATACAAAGTTTCAAAACTGTTCATGCATGCGTTTTTGAATAATCTCGCTAGAAGTCAAAACGATGGTGTCATAACTTTGACGGCAAAATACAAGGAACCGGCTCAATCCCAGATTTGTAGGTGTAAACCAAAATCTTGTGCATTTAGTCAAAAATATATGGTGAAAATATTCAGCTTGGAATGTTTCGCATTAAGTAAATATTAACAAAACACCAAAATATGTAAGCAACGGCTGGTTATCCGACCAAATTTGAATGACTACTAAAAAGCGACGGATTCATACATATCGATGACCTTCTTTACTTTACTCACTAACCGGTTCACACGTTCTGTGGCTGAGTACACTGACGTAGAAAAGTAATAAGTAATAAAATAAAGTTGTTATTGGATTATGTTCTACTACCTGTTTCTATGACCTTACACATGATTAAGTACATTATAAATAGTAGCCTAAGTGCTATTCCAAGGTAAGCTATCTTCTCGATTCTTAATTTCTTTAAAATACATCCAGTAATTTATGTGTGAACGAAAGAAATACATCCAGATATTTGCCAGGTCTTTGACCCAAAATTTTATTGGTTCCAATGTTTAAAAAAAAAATAGTTCATGAAATGTGTGATGAATATCTACTACTAAAAAGAGGTAGCTCTTTTTTGTATATAAATAAAAAGCCCGTATTTGTCTTTATATAATATTGTTGGCTATTATTTAGGTTGAGGGTAGGGTTACGGCGGATGACGGTATAAAAGCGATGTAGAAGGGGCGCGCGGCCCCATTCTGCTGTCATCCGTCGTACGAGGAGGTCGTGAGTTTTTAATTTGTCTTCATACTGCATTTGAGTAATTCTTTTGTGTCATTTTCTTGATTGTATCTGTTTTGTAAATTCTGATAATTTTAGGTCAAGTACATTTTGTTTTTTAAAAATCTAATCCGCTTTTGATTTCTAATATCAGAAGTGGGATAAAGAAAACACTCCCACTTTCATCTTGTATTTTCTCGTCCATTTCTTGAAAAAAAAAAAATCTTCGTTAATTTGAAAGCTACGAATATTATTTTTTATGAGGGTATTTTTTTTGTTTACATTTGTTAACTATCACTTACATTAACTCTGTTTGTGTTGACGTTTTGTTTTGGTGTTTTTAACTAGGTTTTGAACATCTAGGTCTAGGTCATCTAGGTTTTTTCTTTACTTACCTACCTTCCTTATAACTTTATAGTCACTAACGTTAACTAAGTTGGTGTCGACGTTTTGTTTTGTTGTTTATAACTGAGTTTGAAACACGGATAAGCCGGGACGTTCACGTTCTCGTAATCAACGCTCGCCTGGGTCGCGTAGCAGGTGCCAGCGTAATAATCGTTCTTCGAATAAACGTTCACGCGGCCGTAAACACTCGCATAGCTGTTCGCGGGATCGATCGCCTGAACCTCGGCGCTTGCGCAGTCACTCGCGTAGTTTCACACCGCGTTATCAACGCTCGCGTAACCGACGTTCTTCGGATCGGCGTTCCCGAGGCCGACGCTCATGTAGCTACTCGCGCAGCCATTCGCCGCATGCTAAGCGTATGCGCAGTCGTCGATCGGCTTCGCGGGGACGAGATTACCGTTCTCGTGATCAAGGATGTCGTCGTGATAGGTACTCGCCAGATCGTACTACTAATGTTAACCGCAGAGAGAGATATTCACGGTCTGTGCGTACGCCTTCCTTGCCGCCATTGCAGAGAAATTGTGACTCTTTGAATACTGTGCTCTTACGTTTGGAGGCGCTAGAGAGGCGTTCGCATGCCCCAGTATCAATTGAGCCTGCCGCTGGACCAGGCACGGAACAAATTGTTGAAGCGATACATTCGTTAAAATCTGTAGGTACTAGTCATTATTACGTCTCTAATTTTGACCCCAGTATTCATGATGTTGATAGGTACATGGTTTAGTGAAGTCGATAGGGCTAAACTTGCCAATAAAATAATGGAGCGACCACGAATGTATTTCACGCATAGGTAACTGTCTAAAAGGTGACGCTAAATCATGGCTCAATGAGTGGGTATCAAATGATAGAACGTGGACCAACTTTAAAATTGATTTTAAACCTTTGTGCATTAAAAGAATAGATACGGTGGGTATTTTGTTTGAGGTAATGTCGACTAACTCGGATCAGTACCGTACGTATGCCGAGTATGCACGAAAGTCGCTATTGCGGTTGCGTGTCGTAAAAGGTCTTAGCGATGATCTAATCACAGAGATTGTTTTGAGAGGAATAACCGATCCTCAAGTGAAGGCAACAGCGACTAATGCTAACTTAAAACCCGTTGATTTGGTCAATTATCTGTCTACTTTTGTGAAACCTATCAAAACTACAGCTGTAGATACAAGTAAACGCACAAATCACCATTTTACTGCCAATAGGGACAAGAACAAATCCCAGGGTTTTAAGAAAGTTCTAACCAAGTGTTATAGTGGTGGTGAGTCTGGACACAGGCAAATTTCGTGCCCAAAACGACATAAGTCTAGTGCCAATACCGATTCAGGATCGAAACCAACTTCCTCTGAAAGTAGGCCAGTTTCAAGTGAAATCACGTGCGCTTATTGCAAAAAGCCGGGTCATGACATAAAATCATGTTTTGCCAAACGACGTGTTGATGAGCAACGTAATAATAAAAAAGTTAACTTCGTACGAGGAGGTCGTGAGTTTTTAATTTGTCTTCATACTGCATTTGAGTAATTCTTTTGTGTCATTTTCTTGATTGTATCTGTTTTGTAAATTCTGATAATTTTAGGTCAAGTACATTTTGTTTTTAAAAATCTAATCCGCTTTTGATTTCTAATAATATGTATATTATATAGATAAATTAACAGTAAGTTTTTCATCATTAAGGGGAATGCTCCAACCAGCCCGCGAAATTCAAAATTTCTTGCGTTTTTTGTAATTTGCAGGCAGTGCTAGGTTGTATGTTGATTAAAATATTATTCGCGGCTGTAAGACGTATGTAGTTACAGAATTATAATCACCAATACAACCTTCCAAGTTCATAAAGGTGTAGGAACCAAAAAAAAAACAGAAAAAGTCAGCCCTACACCTTTATGAACTTGGAAGGTTGTATTGATGATTTTGATGATTATACTTCTTAATAATATTTTAATCAACATACAACCTAGCGCTGGCGTGCAAATTGCAAAAAACTTAAGAAAATTTGAATTTCGCGGGTTGGTTGGAGCATTCACCAAATAAATTTTGGTACTTACCTACAGTTTTGAGAGTTGTATTTAGTGTATACCTATAGTCAACCGCACAATGATCTGTGTTGCAACAACGTGTTTCCATTTTATATGTCGTATTACGTATCTATGAGGGATTTATAATTATTAACCAACGATTATATTAAAGCTGATTATGTAGTGTCACATAATTTTGATTTGATGGCGTTTTAGATATATAAGTGTTTGGCGATTAACACATCGTCCTCCTGAATGATGAGGGTAACATCACTACGATGGTGAGACACCACTATAGTGTCTTTGACAGGAACAAAAAAATCACGAATCTCCCAATATATTAATGTACTCTTCGGCTACTCTTTTTGATCCTCACTTTTCTAATGTGTGACTAGCACTAGCAATTTATGATTGTATCAATGTACAGACGCCAGCAGGTCAAGCTACCCGAAACTGTCAAATTTTCCCAATCAACCTTGAACCTTAATGCTTTAGCGATAAAGTTGAAAATCTATTAAAGAAATTTGACAGATTGTAGTAGCTTGATGTGCTGGCGTCTGTACATATCGTACGTGACAAGTTTGTGAGCATTTCTGTTTGATTAAACTGCATGGCCTCTAAAGTCACAGTCCTTTAGTTTCATTTCATATAATTGGTGGGAGCAACTAACTCCCGCAAGTGTCATTCCACAGTCGGGTGATAATGTTGTTACGTATTATGGGATAAATATGTTTATTTATAGCCAAATACCATTAGATAATTTGTGCACATTGGATGTTTACAGTTATATCTTTATGCGGTTTACTATACTAACACACTTTATCTGAATCTATGTATAAGCACATTACTCGTAAGAAAATTATTTATCTGTGATTTAAAATTTAATATTTTTTTTACACAATATTATACTTATACTTAATACTGATCTGTGATTTTTTGTGATGCGAATTTACTAATTATATGTTAGACTTAAATGAAAAACTGATCTGTGATTTAAATAATAATGACCACACAACGTGCAAATAATTTCTAATATTTTATAGGTAGTAACTTTGAATCTGTGATTTGATGCAATAATTACTTTAAGAATTAAAATTAAGGGAATAAAAATAATTATTTCCACATCAACAAGCAGCCGAGCTATTCTGTAACAATCTCACCGTGATAACTAAGGTGAAGTGAGCTTGAAGTGCGTTGTCGATAGTGTCCATCCCTAGCATCAGGTGGAGTGATAGGTCACTTCACCTAAGTTATCACGGTGAGATTGTTACAGAAACGACCGGCTGTTTCATTTATTATAGTCACAAGGTGCATTTAATATATTTTTTAAGTAGCCCCCAAAACTTTTGAACGCGACTGTACGGACAACAGCTTAGGTATAATACGTCCAATAAAGAAGGTCGTCGATATGTATGAATCCGTCGCTTTTTAGTAGTCATTCAAATTTGGTCGGATAACCAGCCGTTGCTTACATATTTTGGTTTTTTGTTAATATTTACTTAATGCGAAACATTCCAAGCTGAATATTTTCACCATATATTTTTGACTAAAGGCACAAGATTTTGGTTTACACCTACAAATCTAGGATTGAGCCGGTTCCTTGTATTTTGCCGTCAAAGTTATGACACCTTCGTTTTGACTTCTAGCGAGATTATTCAAAAACGCATGCATGAACAGTTTTGAAACTTTGTATGGTTATTATTAGCGTCAAGAAGGACCGAATACAGTTTTCAGCGAACTTGTGCCTTGTCTAATTTAGGCGCTGCGATGTTTTTTCGGGTTTTCATAAAACCGCGATAACTTGAAAACTATAAATATTTTCGTAAATCTAATTTGGGGCACACATTAAGAGCTACTCGTGTATGTTTATTCTACAGGGGCACATGCAATGGTTGTAGAGATATACGATTCATCAAAACGTTACTCCAGCAGGAAATGCAATATCTCGAAAACCTGAAGGGGCACAGATTTTATTTTTGGAGGCACATTTTGGCACACATATAAGCTCTCTGGCCATGCACATTTTTTCTCTCTCCGATCATTCGTTTAGAATTTTCCTGCTAGAAAAACGTTACTCCAGCGAGAATCGTTTTTTCCGTTTTTTACAAAACGACAGCGGGCACACATTTTTTATGTGGGGCACATTTACAGCAGATAAGGCACCAATTATACGTTCTACTCCTATAACTCTAGGAGACACTTTCTTGCTGGGGTAACGTACACGCTCGCGGGAACAATAAGGCATTAAGTCCGCCTTTGTACAGTTTTTACTTGTGCATAAAGTTTTAATAAATAAATAATGGCGCGCGATTGGTTGTCACAGTCAGTGGCGCCAACCTTTCTAGTGTTCTCGCGATCATTAGATTGGATGTTATTATTAACAGTGCGGCCAACATTATTGTTAGGTTTATGGTCGTGGGGTTGCCGTGTTACTTACTCCCCTTCTAGATCACGATTACGTCCTCGATCGTGGTCTAGCCCTACATTCATTTCATATCATCTGATCTGATCCATGCGTCATGTTCGTGAACGGGCGCTGTCAGTTGGGACTGGACATCTCTTAGCCACCACGGCTTATTTTTATTAAGGATTGTTTTGTTTGAATTTATATTTGCTGTACACTGGACACTCTATGTGTAGGTACGTCTTATTTACATCGTTCTCATATATAATTATACCTATATACAAGATTTATAGTTATGTGTAGGGGTGTGTAGCAGGCAGAGTAATAAAAGTCAGCCTGCAATAGTACTCACGGTATATTGGGTCACACACACACACAGGAAATAGTTAGAAGGAGAATTGAGATAGTCTAGATATAACACAGGAACACACAGTCACTACAGTCACAACACAACAATAACAGTTACTAGATAATGATCTTATTCGGTTACAATAGGCGAAACAAAGCGTCACGCGATGAGGCGCATGAGTACCGCGCGGGCTAGCAACGACTGAAGGTCGCCGCAAGGTGAACGGACCATCGCTTCGTACACTCCCACCTCGGCACTTGCCGGCTACGTCATAATGACGTTGAGCGGCGTGCGCGTGTCCAGTGTGTACCGATGCGATGATCCGTCATCAACCAAATGCCGGTGAATATGTAGTGACAGAAATAAATATAAATAAATATTATGTTTGTGTTTGAATAATAATGTGTTGTGTAAGTTTATAATATAATATAAATAAACTAAATGATAATGTGTATACCCTACACCACCCCCCTCCAGAGACCATCAAGGGCGATAAAAATCGGTAAATTTGACACGACGTCCAGAACGAGTCGTATACTCTTTTATGTCTGGAGATGGAGTATCTTCTTCGGTGTCAACCTTGTCGGCCAATATATATATGCTGGCTTTAGGCGGTCTATTGAGACCGTGACCTCTTTTCCCTTATTTAAAATTTTAAAAATTTTTTCACTCCTGTGCAGAACTTTGTGAGGACCTGTGTATGCTGGTTGCAGCGAACCACGTAATGCGTCTTCAGGAAGGAACACGTGATCAGTGGTCTGCAGATCCTTAAAAACAAAAATGCTCATCTTGCTGTGACGGGAAGCTGGGGTTGGTTGCAGTTGCTGAGCAAACTTGCGGATGCGCGCGGTAAATTCCGTGATGTCGGTCGTACCGTCATCAGTTGGAGTAAAGAATTCTCCTGGGAGTCTTAGCTGCTCGCCATAAACTGATTCGGCGGAAGACGCTTGGACATCCTTTTTGAATGCGTTCCTTATGCCAAGCAATACCCACGGCAAAGACTCTGTCTACTTGTCATTGGCATGGCACACGATGGACGCCTTAAGTTGCCTGTGGAAGCGCTCCACCATGCCATTACATGCTGGATGGTATGCCGTTGTCCGCTTGTGGTGGAAACCAACAATTTTGGACAATTGATCGAACAGGACCGACTCGAACTGACGGCCTCTGTCCGTAACAATGTCTGTTGGACAACCAAATCGGGCAATCCACCCGGACAGTAGTGCTTTAGCTACTGTCTCGGCAGTAATGTCGACAATAGGTACGACCTCTGGCCACCTGGTAAATCGGTCGACTGCCGTGAGACAGTATCTGAAGCCTTGTGAAATTGGGAGCGGGCCTACAAGGTCAATGTGGATCGTGGTGAACCTGGCGCGTGGGAGATGAAACGTCCCTAAAGGCGCCGAAACGTGTCGGCTCACTTTAGCCCGCTGGCATGCTAGGCAAGCTCGTGCCCACTCTCTGCAGTCCTTCCTGACGCCTGGCCAAACGAAGCGCTCTGCGATTAATTTGGCAGTCGCTGAGACGCCTGGGTGGCTGAGAGAATGTATGCTGTCGAAAATTTGTTTCCGCAGCATTTTGGGCACGAATGGCCTGGGGGTCGCTGAACTGACGTCGCAGTACACGGTAGAACGCTCCCCAGGGACTTGTACTTTCTCCAGCACTAGCGAAGACCCATCCTGTAAAAGTTTCGTCAGTTCTGGATCTGTCGCCTGTGATTCTGCGAGGATGTCAAGTCTGACTGGAACTTGTAGCTCCTCCACGCGAGATAAGGGATCAGCCACGACATTGTCTTTGCCTGAAATGTGTCTAATGTCGGTAGTGAATTGGGCGATGAAGTCAAGGTAACGGAATTGGCGTGGCGAACAGTTTTTCTTCCTTTCGTGGAATGCGAAACTGATCGGCTTATGGTCAGTATACACGACGAAGTGTCTAGCCTCCAGCATATGGCGAAAGTGTTTGATGGCCTCGTAAATGGCCAGCAGTTCCCTGTCATAGGGAGAATACTTTGCTTGCGATTGGCTGAGCTTCCGGGAAAAGTAAGCTAATGGCTGCCATCCATCGTCGCTAAGCTGCTGTAACACCGCGCCGATTGCAGTATCCGATGCATCGGTGACCAATGCAAGTTTGGCACTACAATCGGGGTGAGTTAATAAGGTAGCATTAGCCAGGCTTTCCTTGCAGTCCTTGAATGCTTGCAAAGTATTCTCCGCAAGACATATAGGATGCGAGCCCTTTACGTTGCCAATCAAGAGGTTGTGAAGTGGCGCCTGTATTTGAGCTGCGTGGGGCAAGAAACGCCTGTAAAAATTTATCATGCCTAAAAATCGGCGCAACTGACGAACGTCTTTTGGCTGTGGGAACTTTTTGATGGCGTCGACCTTAGTCTCAAGTGGTTTGGTGCCCTTTTCGGAGATGTGGTAACCTAGGAAAGTTACTTCCGGGACACCGAAAACACACTTGGACGTGTTTATTAACATGCCGAAGTCCTTCATTCTGCTGAAGATGATACGAAGGTGCTCCTCGTGCTCTGCTTCTGTCCTGGAGAAGATCAAGAAGTCGTCTAAATAGCAGTAGCATAAGTCCAGTCCTCTCGTCATCTCGTCGACAAAACGTTGAAATGTCTGGCCTGCGTTGCGCAAACCAAACGTCATGTACGGAAATTCGTATAGGCCGAACGGTGTTGTGATTGCCGTCTTCGGGATGTCGTCCGGGCTGACCGGTATTTGGTTATAGGCTTTCACGAGGTCAATTGTGCTGAAAATTCGACAGCCTGAAATGCTGTGTGCAAAATCGTGTATATGCCTAATCGGATACCTGTCAGGAACGGTTCTCGCATTGAGCATACGGTAATCTCCGCAAGGTCGCCAACCGTTGTCCTTTTTAGGGGCAAGATGAAGTGGGGATGACCAGGGACTCTCTGAGGGTCTGGCAGTTCCGTTGGCCAACATCAGCTGAAATTCCCGCTGAGCAATTTTTAATTTATCCGGCGCTAATCGCCGAAATGAAGTAGATACTGGAGGGCCTGGGGTCGTGCGAATATGGTGTACAGTGTTATGTGGTGTAGTGCATAGTGTACCGGCTGGTCGGGTGATGTCAGGAAAACTTTCCAAAACTTTGTGATACCTTGTTTCACCAGAAGTCACCTTTACAGAAAATAAAGACAAATCTGTGCGATTAGAGGCTAATGCAAATAGATTAGTGCTACTATCTATTAGCCGTTGATTTCTACAGTCAACGGCAAATGAGTAAAAACTGAGAAAGTCCACTCCAATAATCGGTTTTGTTACTTCTGCTACCACAAAACGCCACTTAAAGTCCCTACGTAGTCCAAGATTGAGGCTGAGATCGAGGAAACCATACGTCGAAATGGGCGTCCCATTCGCGGCCACGAGTTGGTAGTTCGTAGGTGCACGACGAAACCAATCACGACCAGAAACTGCGTCTTCGTGGCTCGGTCTGCGACGAATAGGCGACCAGTAGAAGCGGGGCAATCGTCTGTCGCCATTACCGACTGCCCGCGGCGTTTCCCTTCTTGTAGTCACATGGTTTGATGCAACGCTTGGCCTTCTCACCATGCGTTGAGTGGTACCAGCATTCTGGGTGCCCCCGGTAACTAGAATTTGAGCGGGTTGATGAATGGTGGCGTGAGTTACGTCTCGTGTCGCGATCACGGCTGTGTGAACGATTTCGTGATCGACTGTCACGCAGCTGCACCGTCAGGTCTTTCATCGCACGCTTTAGTTCCGCGATTTCGGCTGTCATCTCACTGACGGAGGGTCCAGTTGCCGAAGTTGAAGCTACGTGGCTTGCTGGTGCAACGATATCCTGGACGCGGTCTGCCAGTTCAGCCAATGCTTCCAGGGTGCTATGAGGTTGGGATGCTAGGAGGGGCTGGATACTGCTGGGGAGTCGACTACTCCAGATTGTGCTGACAAAGTCTGCAGGCACAGTTGGTCCAGCTAACCCCTGCAGATGGCGGAGAAACTGCGACGGCTTCCGGTCGCCCAGCTCCTCATGCATCAACAGCTGCTTCACTTTCTTCTCCTGGGAGGCTGAGAGGCGCTTCACTAACTCGGTCTTCAGCTTACTGTATCGGTTAGTGGCAGGAGGGGACATGATGACGTCCTTCACCTCCTTTGAGAATTGTTGGTCGAGGTGACCGACCACATAATTAAATTTGGTGACGTCATTTGTCACCCCAGCATTCTCAAATTGCGCTTCGATTTGAGCGAACCAGATGTCCGGCTCTTCCGGCCAAAATGGTGGCAACTTCAGCGACACGCGGTAGTTGTCGTGGTCAGTGGACACGCGCTTTGTTTGGCGCGTCCGGTGCGTGACGTGTTTTGCCGGCTGTGACGACGCGGTGTGCTCCGACTCACTATCACTCATTATTTTTACTTGTGTTCACGTCGGGGTCACCAGTATAGTTATGTGTAGGGGTGTGTAGCAGGCAGAGTAATAAAAGTCAGCCTGCAATAGTACTCACGGTATATTGGGTCACACACACACACAGGAAATAGTTAGAAGGAGAATTGAGATAGTCTAGATATAACACAGGAACACACAGTCACTACAGTCACAACACAACAATAACAGTTACTAGATAATGATCTTATTCGGTTACAATAGGCGAAACAAAGCGTCACGCGATGAGGCGCATGAGTACCGCGCGGGCTAGCAACGACTGAAGGTCGCCGCAAGGTGAACGGACCATCGCTTCGTACACTCCCACCTCGGCACTTGCCGGCTACGTCATAATGACGTTGAGCGGCGTGCGCGTGTCCAGTGTGTACCGATGCGATGATCCGTCATCAACCAAATGCCGGTGAATATGTAGTGACAGAAATAAATATAAATAAATATTATGTTTGTGTTTGAATAATAATGTGTTGTGTAAGTTTATAATATAATATAAATAAACTAAATGATAATGTGTATACCCTACAGATTAATGATGTAACTAATATTTATGTAACAATATAATTTAAAAGAGTGTCCATGGAGTTTCTTGCCCGTTCTTCTCCATAGGTACCTACTACGCTTTGGAATGGGCAACTAGCTTCATATTTCTGACTGACCGACCACTTGACAATTCAAAAGTGCCTGTAAATGGTTTAATTGAAATAAATGCTTTGAGTTTGAGTTTGAGTCTGGATTGGGTTGCGAACGAGGTCGGCCTCGCTTTTTCTTAGGCTCCAGTGGCTGAGTGCACTCATTTACTCGTCCTCGAAAAGGGGTGAGCTGATTAGCGTGGAATTTGCCCGATAACTCACCGGGATTTCCAGCAGATGCGATTAAGTATGATGTTGGACTCAGTTTCTTTTTCTCGACGAATGGTCCCTCTTAGGGAAAAACTTAGCAGTCTTTGACTAACTGGCGTCGCTCAGGTGATGGGTGGCCAATATAACTTTGGCGTCTACTTTAAAATCTTCTCCTATTCTTCTCGTTGGATCAGCTTAAATAATAATAATAATAAATAATGGCAAAAGTGTCAACAAAACGTCTTGTTTTCCACTTTCCAGATTTTTTTATAATTTTAATAGTTAAAAGTAATTTTGACCCAGTTTTACTAAAGTTTTTAATTCAAAATTAATCCACAACCTAAATACCCACTGAAAAACCATAAAAGAGACCCTATTACACCAAAATGTAAATAAATTAAACCAAAAACTACCGATTCGGAGGTGACATGACAGTTATCACCTCCGAACAACAATGAATACAATAAATAAAACGAGGAAAATGAAGATATCATGTTGACTAGACAAGCCGCACATCAAGCACGCCCATCACCTCCGGACTCTTCGCTCAGCTTCGCCTCACCGCTGCCGGTACCCAGCCCCACCGTGAACAGTGTGACGACACCGGCCGCTGTAGTTGCGTCGAGCTCGAGCGACGAGTATTTTTCCCCGCCGACGTCGCCAACACCTGTACGTCGGCAGGGGAGAGGCCGGCCACCGAGGAGCTAGGGACTTAGGGGCCATCCAGCCCGGGTCCCCGCTGCCGGTGGTTAAGCAGCGCATGAGATGGACTCAGTCTATGAACGAAAACGTCATGCGCGCATATTACAGGTCTACAGAGGGGGGAACTAACCTCACTGCGTAGGTACCGTGATAGGATGCTGTCTCTGTTTCAGGAACTAGACTGTGACCTCTGAGTTTGTTTCGACCTTTCTTCTCAGAGTAGTCAGATAGGAAACGGCGACCCCATCTAGTTTAAAAAAAATATGATTGACGTGTAAAAGTGTTTGTTCAAACCTACTTACAGAAATAAAATCATTTATCATTTATCACTGAATATTTAGCAGAATAGGTACTGTATTCGGTAATAGCAGTGTTAGTTTCTTCTTTTTATTTAACATTTTTTTTATCAAAATGTCTGCTGCAAATTTTTGATGACGGTTTTGGTGTCCAATCTGTTCGTCCTGTAGCTACGATCCAATTCCGACGTAAATTATCATCTTCAGGAAAACTGCAACAAGCCATTAATCTTTCAGATTTACAATTAACTAGCTGCGCCCCGCGCTTTTACCCGCATGTGTTCGGTTCCGTGAGAATATTGCGATAAAAAGTATCCATGTCCTAACCCAAGTAATTTACCGATGTGCCAAATTTCATCCAAATCCGTTCAACCGTTTTAGCGGGAAAGCGTAACAAACAAACCAACAAATAAACTCAATTTCGTATTTACATATAATATTAGTTAGGATTAGGATACACACTACAGAATACATATTTCCCATAAAAGTGGGTAATAATTTATGGAAAATTGGCAACACCAAAATCCTTAGGTTAGAATTTAATAATGTTAATTTTGTGCTTTTTATCGATGAATTTACGTCTAGGGTACATTATTCACAATGTATGAACACAGTAAAATGTTATTGATAGCCTAGTTACTGATAAAAAGTGCTATACTTACGAATGAAAGGACAAGTCTGGCATTTTCGTTCCACCTCTCACTTTTAGACCTTAGATCGCTACACCGCACCATGTTTTTTTATTTAATGGTTGATGTATGAATAAACATATGTTAAATGAATAAACTTAAAGCACATAAAACTGAATTTTACAAGAAGACGATAACTATCTGTCAAACTTTGTTTAGCAAAGTACTGTGCTAAAACTGGCTAAAACCTTCAAAATCGTGGCACGCGCCGTGAAACAAAAAATCTCATCGTTCTGTCTCATTTCTTTACAAGACATCAGCGTAACTTGCTCTTTTTCTTGTGTGAATGCGACAAAACACATCAATTTGTCTATAGCATTCTCATGCATGCATGTTGAAGAGCCTCCTCGTGGCGCACCCTGGGCAACGTCGGCTCCAATTGCCCACCACGTCTTGGTGGACAATTGGGGCTGGCGGCTAATCTTCAACAAACGGAGAAAGGTCATGGTTCCAATCACCGATCATGCTTGATGGTCGGTGAAGGGAACCGGGCTACAGACGGTCAATACGTCCACTCCTCCTCTGCTTACAGAGGTAGTTGAGTGGGCGTAGACTGGGAAGGGCCGCCGCTGCGGTGCAGGCGCACCAAAGCGGCGCGTGTTTCTCTCCTTGAGGAGTAGTACTCGAGGAGAGAATTTTCGGCGGGTTCGCTGAGTCGGGTTAGCCGGACAGCGAACGGAGGCATGTCTAATGCCGCCGCCGAGGGCTTGGCTTAATTGCCTGGCCCAGAGGAAGGCTACCTCTTAGATAAAAAAACCACCCAATCCTAAGCTTTGAAGCGCGGTGAGAGGATGAATGGCTGGAGGGAGTCCAGTCGTTAGCGCTTCCCCTGCAGAGCACCTGCCGCACTCTGCAGTATGTAGGCTTACCGGGTATCTAGGCTCTGCCCGGTGGACATTTAGGACCTATATCGACTCGTGGGAATTATATGGAAACAGCAAACAAAAAACAAAAAGCGGAATTGCCGATCGTGTTGGTCGAGCAGATGGGTGTCCTGTCAGGTGCGGTGTCAGACTCTGACACCGCATCTGAGAGGATGAGTGTGGCGAGTGTGGCGAGCGTAAGCTCAAAGCGCTCGCGGACTGAGGAGGAGATGTTTGAGCGTCCTTCAAAATTTTGGAGGAAGTGCTCAAACAAAGAGGACGAGAGGCGCGCGGGGTTGACAGGCCTCTCTTCTAGCGAGGAGAACCTGCCAGCCAAGGCGGGCAGAAGAGGGCGAGGTCGCGCAATCGGTGGAGCGTCAGCTCCTTCGGTTTCGCGCGACTCTCTAGGGCGCTTTCTTAAGCACCCCGACATGCCGGAACCCAGCGGAGGAAGCGACCCGGGGACCAAGCAGGTGGAGTGCGCTTCTAGCCAAAGCTCCACTTCTTTGGTCACCACAAGGGGGAAGAGTGACCTGGAGCCCCTTGAGTCAGACTTAAGCGGGGGCTCCACTATGTCCCTGCTGGGAGCCAACAAGGCGGAGGCGAACGCCGCCAAGCGGGCGCAAAGGAAGGCTGTCGCGGCTGACGAAGTCAGCGAGTTGGCCCGACAGGCCCGAGAGCGGCGATCCACTCGGATGGCTGCCGGGGGGAGCGTATCGGCGGTGGCGCTCAGCCGCCAAGTTATGGACGGCGTGGATGTCGTCTTGAAGGTTGCCACCAAATCGGGCAGCCTGAAGGGCACGTTCACGCGCGCCCTAAAAGAGGCGGCTGAAGATATCAGGGAGGCGGTTGGGGTCCTCGTTACTCGTACGAGCACGGAGGAGACGGCGAAGCTATGGGAGGAGAATGGCCGTCTCCGATCCGAGTTGGAGGACCTCAAGCGGCAGTTCGCTGCCCAGAAGGCAGCTTCCACGGCCTCCTGCTCCTCTTCCTCCGCAGCCTTGCCGTTGGCTTCATCGGTCCCGCTGTCGACACCTGCACTTGCGGATGCGGAGATCGAAAAGATCGCGCGCATCTGCATGATGCAGTGTGGAAAGATGGTGGGTGCCCGAATGGAGGGCATAGAGGCAAGGCTCCTCCCTGGCTGAGACCCTCCGCCCACCGCTCGCTGCGGACAAGCGGAGGAGGGAGGGGACCAAGAGGCCTGCCGAGGGGCCCAGAAAGCCCGTGGAGCGCAC
Source organism: Brachylomia viminalis (assembly GCA_937001585.2). Lineage (NCBI taxonomy): Eukaryota > Metazoa > Arthropoda > Insecta > Lepidoptera > Noctuidae > Brachylomia > Brachylomia viminalis. The sequence continues at coordinate 237,954 of OW443302.2, read as the reverse complement.
GTCCGCGCCCACTGCCCGGACGGCCGCGCCACTGGCAGCCGGACCCCCGCCGACCGCACCCACGGCGACCGCGCCCGGGTCTACCAAGGAGACCTGGACTACGGTCGTCAAGAGGGGCCGCCGCAAGAAGAAGACAGCGCCGCTGGTACCCACTAAAGCACCGGCACCGAAGAATGCCCAGGGACCGCCTAAGGTCAGAGCCCCACGCTCCGCGGCTGTAGTAATTACGCTGCAGCCCGGAGCCGTCGAAAGGGGCATATCATATAAGGCGGTCCTAACGGAGGCGAGGGCCAAGGTCGCGTTCCCCGACCTTGGCATACCGTCCGGCCTCAGAATGAGGCCGGCGATTACGGGGGCGCGACTGCTGGAGGTGTCGGGTGCCTCTAGCGGCGAAAAGGCGGACATCTTGGCCGCCAAACTGCGAGAGGTCCTCAACCCGGAGGACGTCCGGGTGTCCAGGCCTATGAAGACCGCTGAGCTGCGCATCGATGGCCTGGATGACTCGACGACCCCGGCTGAGGTCATGGCGGCTGTCGCTCGAGTCGGCGGATGTTCGCCCGATGACGTGCGATCGGGCGAGATTCGCTTTGACGCTTCCGGGCTCGGCGCGATCTGGGTGCGGTGTCCGGTGGCGGCGGCGAACAAAGTCGCCGACGCTGGGCGTCTGTTGGTGGGGTGGGTGGCAGCGAGGGTGAAGCGGCTGCAACCCAGGGCCTTGCGGTGCTACCGTTGCTTTGACATTGGGCATGTTAGAGCACGGTGCACCGCCGAAATAGACCGCAGCGAGCAATGCTATCGCTGCGGTGAGGCCGGCCACAAGGCGGCCCAGTGCTCCGCGGCGCCAAACTGCAGCCTCTGTACAGCTGCGGGGAGGCCCGCTGGGCACAGAGTGGGTGGAAAGGCTTGTGGCGCGCCCGCCAACAAGAAGAAGAAGAGAGGGGCTGCTAAGGCTGCCGGGGGCTCTTTACCCCCCCCTCAGCCTGGCTGCCCTTCGGCCGACTCCCGGCCTCAGAATGGTGCGGAGGGAATGGATTGCGCATAATTGCGCTCTACCATTTCCTCCAAGGCAATATCAACCACTGTGCCAGAGCTCAGGATCTCTTGCTCCAGAGCATGGCAGAGTGGTCGATTCACGTGGCTGTGGTCGCCGAACCGTACTTTGTCCCCCCCAGGGATAACTGGGTGGGAGACCTGGACGGTTTGGTGGCCATCATTGGCGGGGCTCTTGTCAACCCGTCCCGAGGTCACGGCTGGGTAGCCGCCCTCGTGGACGGCATTGGTATGGTTGGGGCGTATTTTTCGCCCAACAAGAGTCTCGCCGACTTCGAGAGGTTCCTTGTCGAGTTGGGTGCCGTCGTGGGCCGACTCCACCCTCGCCCTGTGCTGTTGCTGGGGGATCTCAACGCCAAGTCTGTGGCGTGGGGATCTCCTGTGACCGATGCTAGGGGCGAGGTGCTGGAGGAGTGGGCGGTCACGACTGGCTTGACCGTCCTAAATCGGGGTTCGGTCCACACGTGCGTGCGGCAGCGGGGCGGCTCTATAGTGGACGTCTCGTTCGCTAGCCCTGCTGTCGCGATCCGTGTCCGCGACTGGCGTGTCGCCGTGGAGGTGGTGACGTTGTCGGATCACCGATACATCCGTTTCGACGTCTCCGCCCAGACCAGCGGCGGCCGCAGTTCGATGGCCCCGCGAATGGACGGTCCGCGCTGGGCGCGTAAGCGCATCGACAGGGAGCTTCTTGAGGAGGCCGCTATTGTCCAGGCCTGGTTCCGGGAGTCGGCAACAAACGGACCCGTCGACGTCGTACAGGAGGCGCTGTGGTTCCGCGGGGCGATGACGCAAATCTGCGACGCGTCCATGCCCCGGGTCCACGCACAGTCAGCAAGGCGCCAGGTGTACTGGTGGACCGCCGAGATCGCGCAGCTGCGCGTCGCGTGCGTGGCGGTTAGACGCCAGTACAGCCGATACCGGAGGAGACGTCGTCGGGTCCCTGACGAAGAAGCCGCGCTGTATGAGGTGTACCGCGCGGCGAAGGAGGCTCTGTGGCTGGCCGTCGGCGAGGCGAAAACGCGAGCCAGGGAGGAGATGTTGGAGACTCTAGACGGGGATCCGTGGGGGCGCCCTTATCGCGCGGTCCGAGGGAAACTTCGAGCCGCGGCGCCCCCACTTACGGAGAGTCTCCAACCCGAGCTGCTGGAGGAAGCAGTCGCAGCCCTCTTCCCAGCGAGAGCGGAGCACAGTCCGCCGCCGATGGCTGTGCCCACAGCCGCAGAGCCTACAAGAGAGAACGCCATCAGCGTCCCAGAGGTGACACAGGCAGAGATGGGGGCAGCCGTGATGCGGCTCCGGGCCAAGAACGTGGCCCCGGGGCCCGACGGGATCCACGGCTGCGTGTTAGCCCTCGCTCTGAAGGAGCTTGAGCCCCAACTGAGAGGACTCTACACAGCGTGTCTTGAGCGGGGCCAGTTTCCCGCTTTGTGGAAATCTGGTCGTCTGGTCCTGCTCAGGAAGGCGGGGCGACCTGCCGACTCGCCGTCCGCGTACCGGCCCATAGTGCTGCTAGACGAGGTGGGTAAGCTGTTTGAGCGTATTATCGCAGCCCGCCTCGTCAGCCACTTGTGCAGAGAGGGGCCGGACCTGGACGACAACCAATTTGGTTTTCGGCATGGGCGCTCCACCATCCACGCTGTGTCGCGGGTGAGAGTCCTGGCGGAGGAAGCGGTGTCCCGGGGCGGGGTGATGTTGGCGGTGTCCTTGGACATCTCCAACGCCTTCAACACCCTCACCCTGGAGTTGTATTCGGGAGGCACTGCGCTATCATCGGGTGCCACCCTACCTCCGCCACATCGTTGGGGCTTATCTGTCGGAGAGGTGTGTCACCTACGTGGGACGTGATGGCGGAAACCAGCGCCGCATGTCGTGCGGTGTTCCGCAGGGTTCGGTCCTAGGGCCGCTCCTGTGGAACATCGGGTACGACTGGGTGCTGAGGGGCGAGCTCCAACCGGGCGTAGACCTGACGTGTTATGCAGATGACACGCTAGTCACTGCCCGGGGGAGCTCGCACAGGGAGGCAGCGTTGCTGGCGACGGCTGCGGTGTCACAGGTGGTGGGCCGCATACGTTGCCTAGGCCTGGAGGTGGCCCTCAGCAAGTCAGAGGCCATGGTTTTTCATGGCCCCCGGCGGGCGCCGCCACCCGGCTCACACATCGTGGTCGGGGGGGCTCGGATCGCTGTCGAGTCCACCATGAAGTATTTAGGATTGGTGCTCGACAGCCGGTGGAACTTCGAGCCCCACTTCCGACGGCTGGCGCCCAAGTTGCTGGGCGCAGCTGGCGCGCTCGCGACGCTGCTTCCCAATCTGGGGGGCCCGAGCGCCGTCTGTAGGCGGCTCTACGTGGGAGTCGTGCGATCCATGGCCCTGTATGGGGCCCCGGTGTGGGCCTCTGACCTGACGGCCGGCAGCATCGTAGTTTTGCGAAAGCCGCAGAGGGCGATGGCCGTCAGAGTCATCAGGGGGTATCGCACGATCTCTTACGAGGCGGCTTGCGTACTGGCCGGATCCCCGCCCTGGGACCTCGAGGCGAAAGTACTCGCGTCATTGTATCGGTGGCGCGAGGAAGCGAGGGCGCGGGGCGAGGGACCGATGCAGCGGCACATGGAGCTGCGTCGGTCTCAGCTTCGCGAGGTCCTGGTGGCGGAATGGCGGGACAGGCTTTCTCGGCCTACCGCCGGCCTCGTCACCATCGAGGCGGTCCGGCCGGTACTCGAGCGCTGGCTCGGGAGGAGGCACGGCTCCCTGTCGTTTCGGGCGACGCAGGTGCTCTCGGGGCATGGTTGCTTCGGGAAGTACCTGTGTCGCATAAATAGGGAGCCGGACGCCCGGTGTCACCACTGCGTCGATTGCCGAGAGGACACGGCGCGGCATACGCTGGCAGAGTGTGCCGCTTGGGAGGAGCCGCGCCGTGCCCTCATCTCAGAAGTAGGCAGTGACTTGTCGCTGCCGGCCGTAGTCGAGTCGATGGTCGGCAGCGACGAGTCCTGGGACGCGGTGGTTTCCTTTTGCGAGACAGTCGTCTCGCAGAAGGAGGCTGCGGAAAGGGAGAGGGAGATCTCGTCCACTCACCCGGCCCGCAGAAGGCGCACCGGGCGTCGGCGGAGGGCGGACAACGCCCTCTTCCAGCCCCCCTAAATGGGTCCAGGGGCGACGGACTCGGGGACGTCCGTCGCCCCCCATACATCAGGACCCGAGGTGGCGCGTAGTGTTCCACGCGCGCCCCTTTTAGACGTCGCGGGGGGAGTCAAACACCTCACTCCCCCCCCAGACCCGAAGAGGCCCGCAGCGGCGGGCCGGCACCAGTCGGGGGTTGCGGAAAGATCGTACGTTCCCGCGACCCCCGGCGTAGGTGTGAGATGGAACACCGGGGTGGTTTTTAGTCAGTAAGAGTCTGACAGACCCCGTCGCCCGCCCCAGGGCGGCGGACATCCATGAGGATTTTCCACAATTTTAGGATTTATCGCAATATTCTCACGGAACCGAACACATGCGGGTAAAAGCGCGGGGCCCAGCTAGTTAATTGTAAATCTGAAAGATTAATGGCTTGTTGCAGTTTTCCTGAAGATGATAATTTACGTCGGAATTGGATCGTAGCTACAGGACGAACAGATTGGACACCAAAACCGTCATCAAAAATTTGCAGCAGACATTTTGATAAAAAAAATTTTAAATAAAAAGAAGAAACTAACACTGCTATTACCGAATACAGTACCTATTCTGCTAAATATTCAGTGATAAATGATTTTATTTCTGTAAGTAGGTTTGAACAAACACTTTTACACGTCAATCATATTTTTTTTAAACTAGATGGGGTCGGCGTTTCCTATCTGACTACTCTGAGAAGAAAGGTCGAAACAAACTCAGAGGTCACAGTCTCTTTTAAAGTCCAGACAAAATCTTGGTCAGGTCATGTGAAAGCTATGTAGATCGGTGTCTGCAATGGTCTTTTGAGGAAAGAACCACACAGATTGAGTGGACCTGTCCAGTCAGTGCACGCAATTGTCAGTAATCGTGCAGCTCAACTTAGACTCAAGGAGCTCAACGATTCGACGAACAATACCAAAGAAAGGACATTTGAGTAGGCCGCATAAATTACTCAAACTGCCAGATCATGATTAAGTTGAGAAAAATACAAAAATAAATATGAAAAAAAACCAATGACCGACATAGTTCTCACATTCACAATAATTAGAATATTATAATAATCTTTGAGGACCATGTAGATTTGTGTCTGAAATGGTCTTTTGAGGAAAGAACCACACGGATTGAGTGGACCTGTCCAGTCAGTGCACGCATTTGTCAGTACCCGCTCAACTCAGAACTTAAGGAGCTCAACGATTAGACGAACAATACCAAAGTAAGGACATCTGGGTAGGCCGCATCACCTACTCAAACTGCCAGAACATGATTAAAACTGCAACAAAAACACACATAGTCCTCACATTCACAATAATTTAAAATAATATAATACTTTATACAGTAAATATTAGTGTCATTGTATATGTAAATAAGTAGAGATACTTATAGCAAAGATTAAAAGTAAAAATAGTTAGCGAAATAAAATAAATTAACATTGCCTGTGCTTTATTGGAGCAACTCAATCCCAAGCCTTTCTTTGACAGTATAATAGGCACTCTGGCATAGTTTCCTTTTTATAAAAGATTTTAATTTATTAAGGCTTAGTGCTTGAATGTGGCTAGGAAGTTTATTATAAAAACGTATACATTGGCATCTAAACGAGCCACCTATTTTCTTGAGCCTGGTAGTAGGAACAACAAATTTGTGCTTGTTCCTAGTATTAAAATTATAGATATCACTGTACTTTTTAAACAGATTAATATTTTTATGTGCATACAAAAGATTTTCATAAATATACTGAGAAGGCACAGTCATTATATTAATCTCTTTAAATTTTTCTCTGAGGGAGTGTCTGGGACTTAAGTTATAAATAGAACGAATTGCCCTTTTTTGTAAAACAAAAATCGTCTGAATATCGGCGGCATTTCCCCACAACAGAATACCGTACGACATTACACTATGAAAATAACTAAAGTATACTAAACGGGCTGTCTCTAAATCAGTTAAACCACGAATTTTCCGAACGGCGTATGCTGCAGAGCTAAGCTTCTTTGACAATTTATATATATGGGGGCCCCATTGAAGCTTGGCATCCAAAGTTATGCCTAAGAATACTGTGGTATTTTCGGGTTTCAACTCTTCACCCTTTATGAGAATACTTGTTTTTACTTGTCTAACATGAGGTATCGTAAACTTAATACATTTCGTTTTTTTCTCGTAGTAAGAAGGTTATTAACATTAAACCAGTTAACTACTTTTGCGAGGGCACTATTTACATTGTCAGTAACCAGCTGCTGACGTTTGAGTTTAAATAAAAGTGAAGTGTCGTCTGCAAACAGCACTATATCATGTTCATCCTTTATGAGGTAAGGCAAGTCATTTATATAAATAAGAAATAAAAATGGACCTAGAATTGAGCCTTGAGCGACCCCCATTCTTACTACCGATCCGGGAGATCTTTTCCCGTTAACATCAACTCTCTGAATCCTATCACTTAAATAAGAAGTAAGAAGATCCAGAGAGGCGTTCCGGATTCCGTAGTGGTGCAGTTTACTGATTAATGTTTCATGAAGAACACAATCGAATGCCTTGGACAAATCGCAAAAGATGCCCAACGCATCGCATTTGTCCTCCCATGCATTATATACATGCCCTAGAAGTTCAACTCCGGCATCAGTAGTTGAACGACCCCTTGTAAAACCGAACTGTTTGTTATGCAGTAATTTATGTACATTAAAAAATCTTTGCATTTGATTTAAAATAAGTTTTTCAAAAATTTTACTAAATGTAGGTAGCACTGAAATAGGTCTATAATTAGTAGGGTCTGATGTACTACCCGATTTAAACAACGGTAGTATTTTACTGTTTTTCATAAGATCAGGAAACTCACCACGGTCAATACAATTATTAAAAATAACAGCTAAAGTAGGTGCTACAATACTTATAATTGACTTAGCAACGTCCACAGAATTACCCCATAAATCTGAAGTCTTTTTGACATTTAACGTGTGAAAGGTTTTAATTATATCTTTAAAAGTGACATATTCGAAATGAAATTCAGAATCACAAACTGGAATGTTTTCTTTATGTAAAGACTCTGCAGCAGTGGGTGAAGAGTTTAGAGATTTAGTAGTCGATACGGGAATCTCTGCAAAGAAATTTTCAAAGGCCGCGGCGACTTGAGAATCAGATTTAATTATATTGTCATCAATAGCAAGGCTGTAGTCACTACATCGGTTGCATGACCTTCCCGTTTCGCTATTAATGATACTCCATGTCATTTTTATTACATTACTACTATTTTTAATTTTTGAACTCAAATAACGTGATTTTGCCATACTACAAACTTTTTTAAATAATTTAGAATAATTCTTAACATATAAATTAAATTCAGCAGTGTTTTTACAAGTTCGTTCATCATACAATTCATAAAGTCGTTTTCTACTTGTATGTATACCAATGGTGGCCCAGTCACTGAAGGAAGCGTTACTATTAACCGAGAACGTCTTTGGAATGAACGTGTTATTGAATACTGTGCAATACATATTAAAAAAATCATTATAATGTTAATTAGGGTCATCATTAGTCACCAAAAAGGGTAATTTACTTAAAAGTTTAGATTTAAATGTATCCAAGCGATTAGTCGTTTTCGGGTTAACAGTGATATCTTTTTTAGTAACTTTTTTGTTTATATTTGAAATAGTTATTAATTGTCCGCAATGATCTGAGTCTATTAAATTAATAATTTTTTTTGTGAGTTGGTATAACATCTGTATAAATGTTATCTAGGCATGTGGCACTAGTGGGAGTTATTCTAGTTGGCTCCAGAAATTGGTTAGCAAGATTGTATGAATGAAACAGACTTATAATTTTTCTGGTTTAAAATCACCACAAGTGATGATAGACTTCTTATTTGAATTACAGATTTTGTGCAACACTTCATCCATAACCTTTTCAAAACAATCATACAATCCTGAAGGAGGTCTGTACACACTTAATATAATGAGCTGCTCCAATTCTACACAGGCTATTTCAATTGTCCGCTCAACAGAGAGGCTCACAATATCCTTGCGGTCTTTAAATTTAAGCTGGTTATTTACCAGAATTAATGAGCCACCATGTACAGCATGTACTCTGTTGAACGAACTACCAACCTGGTGATGACTAAAATTGAACATGAACTGATGGCTTTTAAGCCATGTTCTGTTATACAAAGAATATCTATATTGCTACAATTCAGGAATAACTCTACTTCTAAATCTTTGTTCAAAAACCCTTGAATGTTTTGATGCACCAGGTTGATACTATTTATTTTTTTTACACTTTCATATTTGCCTTAGTTACATTTTTGCAAGAGGCTAACTCCTTTGTCCTGATTTCTAATTTAAATGATGACCATTGTCATTAATTTTGACCAAATTATTGGCAGAATAAGTTAATAAGTCATTGCATTGCTCAAAAGAAGCAAGTTGTTTAGCCAAATTTTTGGCTGAAATAGAAAAATAATATGATAGCGACACAGCTATCTGTCTTTTGTGATAGTTAGAAAGATAGTACATAACAATATTGTATCTATCTTTTGTCAAATACAAATTATTACTAACATAATTGTTAGTGTCAACTAAATGGAATAAATTATCATTATATGTCAAATTGTGCAATGTCATGTTAGTCAGTTAATAACTGAACACACTTAAGTTTCGATACAGTGTTTATATGTTTTTTATATATTTTCAGTGTTTTTAAAACTGTTATATACAATTATCTGTTGCAAACTATTATTTTGTTCATTTTATGTGCAATAAATGACCGAGACAGGCGTATCTTAAACTATGAACGCGATTCAAAATATCGATCAAGAATTTAAAATATCTTTTTCCGTACACAACATCTTCTTACATCTATTTTGTATTAACGTCTTAAAGATAATATTTTTTTTAGGAATCATAGGCCTGTATTCTATCATCTTCCTCCATCAGTTTACATGAAGAAACGAATATGGAAATTAAAAATAATTTAAGCATTTTTGTAAGTACAATTTCTAAGTACAAGTATTTGTACTTACAAATTACTATAACATACTTATTGAAATACGTTATTGACGGTCAATTAAGGACAATAACGTGTAAAATCAATAAAAGCTAATTAAAAATAAACTTGTTGTATTATTTACTCACAAAGCCAGATACTACTATCATCTAAGAAAATGTAGGTATTTAGAATCACATTATCATCATCCATCGTCACTCTCTCCTGCTCCTAAGGGGTTGAGGGAGCATGCGTAGTTCATGCAAACGTAATAAGTACCAAAATAATTTGTAAATCAAACATATTCCTGTATCTAGGAATCTGTAGCTAGGGTGTATTTATTCCGATTGTATTACAGAATATATAGGTTCCCAAATATGTATTTTGAACGGACACTGATTTAAAGGCGATTTATGAGAAAAATAAATTTTCTATAGACATTTATAAATTGTGGGGTAAATTTTTCCTCATACGGAACCCTAAATGTGTGACGTATTTTTGTTTTGTCTCTTTCTGCGACACGCTTTGCAGGCGTCTATAGCATTCTCTGTCTACTATTCAAGTCAATGAAAGACATTACCCGGTAAATGGTAGCTCGATAGTACATAGTACTCACACTTGTCAATCTTCAGCAGCTCCAACAGTATTTTCAAATGCCTTTTGACCGCCACAGTCGTGTATAGACGACAAACCAAAATGTGCCCAGCACGCCACGGTCGCGACAGCGTGACCGAATTTTAGACGTAAATAAATGTCATAAAACAGCATTTTTTTGTTCATTTCCCTTGTTAATTATGTATCTTGACTCTTCGTAATTTATTTGAAGTGAACTGCTTTCGTTAGATTTCATTTTTAGTAACGTAAGATGACAAAAACGAAAACCAGTCATAAAGTTCGAAAAACATAGTGCCCTCGACGCCACAGTCACCATAACAGGACACGTAGTGATGCAGGTAGTAAATAAAACACGAATATCGACCTCGACGGCAACTTCGTTAAATTTAATTTACTCTGAATTCTGCACTAGTAAATAAATAAAACATTTCATACTGAACTTATACGTTCGAGAAATAAAAAAAAAATTATAATACTGAACTATGCACTATCTAAAAGTCGAGTATTAGTTGATTATCGATTAATCGTAATGACTGTAATCCCAATCTCTATCACACTGTTGTATTGTCTGTGCCGGGAACGCCACAGTCGTCTATGCTTGACAGTCCCATGGCGTCATACCTACGCGGACGTCGTTTACTGTTGGAACCATTGACTTATTTTTTCCTAGCTCAATGGTTGGAACGAAGTTCCATATCGCGCGTTGTGAAAGGGGGCTAGACGGAAAAAAATATTTATAGCCGGGGAACGGGTGTAGGAAAACGCAAGGTGCTATGAACTGGCAGTTTTAATTCCCAATTACACAAACTCACAAAGTTATACAAAAGAAACTAAACTCGCGCGCACGCACTCATTCGCGGGTAGCTCGTTGGACTCTCTTGACAACTACTGAACTGTCTGTCAGATCTTTCTGGAACAAGTGCGCGGGCGCCCTCTCACGGGCGGCCGGGCAACCACTCTGTGTTGCCATATAAATATTACGCTCTGCCGCACGCTATACACTCCCCCTCGAGTTCTAGAGAACGTCCTTGCTCATGAACTCGCTCAAAGGAAGCTGAACAGACTGGACAAACATGTTTGCGTGGACGCCCTCTCTGACGTTTTGGAACTACGGGACGAGGAGGCGAACTGTCCCGGTTATGGAACCGAGTGAGATCTGATACATGATACTTTCCTAACATACTTTCAGGGCTTTCTATGTTTGCTATGAAATATGTCATGGGACTCACCCTTTTTGCAATGACGTACGGCCCGTCTTTCTTAGGAATGAACTTAGCTGTTATATTCTTTGCTGCATTGCTAAGAACATGTGACTTCAACAGTACTTGGTCTCCGACCTCAAAGACTTCGGCAGGTACGAAGGACTTGTCAGCACATTCCTTACGTCGGTCTTGTTGTGCTTCAACTCTTTCCCTAACAGCAATGAACGTGTTAACAAAGTTTTTCAAATAAGGCGTAATTTGCGGAACAAAATTATCTTTGTTAAGAATCGAACGAATGTCGTGTTGCACGTCGAGGGGTGAGCGTAGCTCTCTGGCGAACGTTAAGTACGCTGGAGACACACCCGTAGTTTGACAAACTGCGGAATTCATAGTGAACCTTATCGCAGGTAGGTACTGCGGCCATGAAGAATGGTTTGTTTCAACTAAACGTGACAACTGGAATTTTAAATCTCTATTTTTGCGCTCAGCTGGATTAGCTGAGGGATGATACAAAGGTAACAGATCTTGATTTATACCTAAAACAAACATACACTGCTGCATGACAGCGGACACTAATTGAACGCCTTTGTCTGACACAATGCGTCGAGGAAGTCCATAACGCAAAAAGAACTCCTCAATCAATATACGAGCACACGCCTCTGAAGTTGCCTCCTTTAAAGCGTATAGCTCAGTCCACCGAGAAGCGGTGTCTTCTACCAACAATATCCAGCGTTCCCCATTATCTCCCGCAGGAAGAGGACCGAATAGGTCAATGGCTAACACTTCTCCCCTTTGATTCAAAACCGGTGTCTGTAACAGACCTGACGGCTTTTTGTTTGAAGACTTATAACGTTGACAGGTGGCGCAAGTCTTGATATACTCTGTTATGGCCCTACGCATGCCTGGGAAATAAAAACCCTGAGAGATTCTATTGTATGTTCTGTCTACTCCATGATGACCCGCTAAATCAGAGTCATGACACTCCTTCATAATTTCAAGGCGTAAAGAAGACGGAACTACCAGCTGCGGTTCTTCACTGTCCACGTCGGGACTGTATCTATACAAAACACCTTGTTGCAGGAAATAACCTCTTTCGGACCAACGCTTCTGACCTATAGATTCCGGATCAGATATATCCTCTAACTCACTAACGATTTTTTTTAGTTCCAGGTAATCCAGCTGTGCGCGCCGAAGGTCGGAAGCACTCCTAGCAGGTAAGTCAACAACAACAGAGCAAACTCCGCACTGATCCTTTGTTTCTTCTTTGCAGGTTGGTCGACTGAGCGTATCGGCAATGACATTAGCCTTTCCAGGTGTATACTGAAACTGAATGTTAAAACATTGAAGCTTTAACGTCCATCGAACAAGCCTACCCGATGGTGACTTTAAGGTAAGAAGCCACTTTAATGGCTGATGATCGCTACCTATGATGACCTCGTGACCTTCGATGTAGCCTCTGAATCGATCGACAGCCCAAACAACGGCAAGAGCCTCACGCTCTGTGGTGCTGTAATTCCTTTCTGCTGGAATAAGAAGACGGCTAGCATACTCTATAGGGCGTTTATCCTTACCCTCACCTTGTAACAATACAGCTCCAAGAGCGTAGTTGCTAGCGTCCGTCCTTAACACAAAAGGCTTACTATAATCCGCTTGGATGAGAATCGGTGCCGACGATAAGCGCTTTTTAAGCTCCTCGAACGCACTAGCCTGGCTTGCACCCCAAGACCAGAGCTGATTTTTTTTAAGCAGGCGTGTCAAGGGCTCAGCTACAGCTGAAAAGTTTGGAATAAATTTTCTAAACCACGAACACGTTTGTAAAAATGTTCTTAAATGGCGTAACGACGACGGTGCCCTCATATCTAAAACTGCACGTACCTTGTCATCATCCGGTGACACACCATCTTGGGTGATGACATGACCCAAGTAAGTACCTAACCTTGTCTCGTGCGAACACGCACTTGTCTCTGTTCGCATGTAGCTTAAATAGACGTAATCTTTCGAAAACCTTACGCAAATCGGAAATATGCTTTTCAAAACTGCCTTCGGAGATAACTAACAAATCGTCTTGGTAAGCAAGAAGGGTTACGTCCTTCAGCGAGGCGCCCGTACGCATTCTATTCTATCCTATCTATTAGACGCTGGAAGGTTGAAGGGGCGTTCTTCAAACCAAACGGCATACGCTTAAAGCGAAAAGAGCCAAAGGGTGTCAAAAACGCTGTTTTATCTCTGTCCTGCTCGCGTAAGCTAACTTGCCAAAACCCACTACGCATATCAATGGTACTCATAAAAGAATGTTTTTTTGTTGACTGGACAAGCTCGTCTATCAATGGCATCGGATAGACGTCGGTCTTAGTTACCGCATTGAGCTTTCTATAGTCGACACAAAAACGCACCTGTCCGTTTTTCTTAGGAATGAGAAGCGCCGGAGAACCCCACGCGGACTCGCAATCCTCAATAATATCGTCTGCCAACATCTTATCTAACTCTACCCGCATTACTTCTTTCTTTGCAGGCGTCAACCTATACGGTGGAACAGCAATAGGGAGGTGATCGCCAGTATCGATAATATGTTCGGCGAAAGGGGTCGGTTCTCCCCCTGGCTTAAAGATATCTTGATGCTCTACGATGAGCTGCGCAAGTACCTCACGCTGACTATCATTAAGCGAACTCGCCTCGTCATCCCGCAGCACCTCTACAGCGGCACACGAAGATACAGGTGACGGTAACATCCTCTCAAACTGAGTATACTACGCGTCATGTAAAAAGAACGCTGGAAGAAAGTGGAGGGGGTGTGTTTGCGCATGGGTACACTCGCGCACGAAAGTACTAGGCCTGTTGTTTTATTTTTGAACTAGCCTTTCGCTCGCGGCTTCGTTTATTGGTACATTGAAAAATATATTAGATAGAATATTATTAAATAGAATTAAAAACATGTTTGATTCAGTGTAGAATGTTTAAACTAATTACAAAAAATTAAATTAATGTTGAAACTCCTTCCATTAAGTCGTCGTGGGTGACGTGAAAACCAGATGAGGACGCGGTGTTGGTGCTAGAGGTAGCCAATTCACTGTCGTCGCTGTCGTCACTTGAGCTTTCATCACCATTTGTGTCTGAATCATCATCCCCTACGCGAATAATAAATGTTTCTGTCATCATGTCAACCACATGATCGCTGTTACAATATTCGGCTTCTATTTCCTTTACCTTGGTGCACAATTTTCTCCATTCTGTTGCTCCCATTAAATTAACTTTTTCATTAACCAGGTCAGTTATCTGTGTAAGGTTCCAACTTACATTTTTGCTGGCAACATATCCCTTTATTTGGAACCAGGCCATTTCTATTGGAGTTGCCTGAGACTTGCTGCAGATCCTTGGAAATGTAGGTCATCCTGTAACTTCCTTCGCAACTTGCCAATGGTAGGCAATTCTTTTTCAGTGACGTGGAAATTATGGATGATTCTTTTTATAACACCCTGGTCAAAGCTGTCAATATCTGTTATTGGTTTTTCTCTGAGTCTTGTATTTTTGCCGGGAGTTCGAAAGACAGTAAGAAATTCCGAATCTTTTGAACCTTTTACAATTCGTCTCACTGTAGACTCGGGAACATTTTTTTGCCTCTGCGGCCCGTTTAATACATTTTTTTAAATTATCAACTGCATTATTATCAGCCTCTCTCTTCATAAAACAATACACGTCATAAATCATTTTTCTCTCTTTTCTATGTAAAACCATTTCGTAATTTCAAACTTTTGTGCGCGATGGTATTTTGAGAATGAACGTAACGTGGACACAGCGCGGAAAGCAAAGGTCGACTGACGAACCAATAGCGCACCGGCAAGCATGCGCCGCGCGTAGACAGAGAAACTAATAGACGCAGTGACGATTCCTTTCTCGCTTACACAAGAAAGAGAGCGAAAATTACGCTATGAATGTTTTAGACAGAGATACAACTATCAATTTTTTTGTCTCTTACCGTGTAACCTATTTTTTCAAGGTCCGCAATTCAAATTGCGAAACAAACTTTGACACTTCGTGCCGTCATTGTGTTTGGTGTTAAAATTTTGCTTATTTTTATGATAAAAAACGATTTTAATCCAGTGAGAAGACAGAGAAATTATCCGTATTTCACATCGACGATTATACAATGGTGCGTTGTCGTGTTATTTCATGTAAAAGCGATAGTGAGAAGAAAATTGCCGGTGTGTCTTTTCACGCGTAAGTACGACGGTTTTGTACCTAATTATAGTTTCTTAAATGATGATTATTTATGCCATAGCATGACGGAACGATATGTCTCATTAAAACTGAAGATAATAGGATTTTGTCGAGTTTTTAACATTCATAACCAATAAATTATATCATGTAAGTGTTGCCAGCGTCAGCTCAAAAATGCCCCGAGTCACGATAAAAAATATTGGCTCTACAATGTAATAAAAACAAATAATATTGGATCAAATAATAGCATAGTATATGTGTATATATATATATGTATATACATCAATAATGTGTTTTTTTCAAATTGTTTGGAGTGTTTAGTTTCTAAGTGTTAGTGTTTTTTTTAGTTACCTCATAAAGGATAAACATGATATAGTGCTGTTTGCAGACGACACTTCACTTTTATTTAAACTCAAACTTCAGCAGCTGGTTACTGACAATATAAATAGTGCCCTCGCAAAAGTAGTTAACTGGTTTAATGTTAATAACCTTCTTCTTAACGAGAAAAAAAACGAAATGTAATAAGTTTACGATACCTCAGGGTAGACAAGTAGAAACAAGTATTCTCATAAAGGGTGAAGAGTTGAAACCCGAAAATACCACAGTATTCTTAGGCAAAACTTTGGATGCCAAGCTTCAATGGGGCTGGGGCCCCCATATAGATAAATTGTCAAAGAAGCTTAGCTCTGCAGCATACGCCGTTAGGAAAATTCGTGGTTTAACTGATTTAGAGACAGCCCGTTTAGTATACTTTAGTTATTTTCATAGTGTAATGTCGTACGGTATTCTGTTGTGGGGAAATGCCGCCGATATTCAGACGATTTTTGTTATTACAAAAAAGGGCAATTCGTTCAATTTATAAATTAAGTCCCAGACACTCCCTCAGAGACAAATTTAAAGGGATTAATATAATGACTGTGCCTTCTCAGTATATTTATGAAAATCTTTTGTATGCACATAAAAATATTAATCTGTTTAAAAAGTACAGTGATATCCATAATTTAAATACTAGGAACAAACACAAATTTGTTGTTCCTACTACAAGGCTCAAGAAAATAGGTGGCTCGTTTAGATGCCAATGTATACGTTTTTATAATAAACTTCCTAGCCACATTAAAGCACTAAGCCTTAATAAATTCAAATCTTTTATAAAAAGGAAACTATGCCAGAATGCCTATTATACTGTCAAAGACTATATGTATTGAGGACAAAAAGGCTTGGGATTGAGTTGCTCCAATAAAGCACAGGCAATGTTAATTTATTTTATTTCGCTAACTATTTTTACTTTTAATCTTTGCTATAAGTATGTATACTTATTTTCATATACAATGACACTAATATTTACTGTACAAAGTATTATATTATTTTAAATTATTGTGAATGTGAGGACTATGTGTGTTTTTGTTCCAGTTTTAATCATGTTCTGGCAGTTTGAGTAGCTGATGCGGCCTACCAAAATGTCCTTTCTTTGGTATTGTTCGTCGAATCGTTGAGCTCCTTAAGTTCTGAGTTGAGCTGCACGGTTACTGACAAATGCGTGCACTGACTGGACAGGTCCACTCAATATGTGTGGTTCTTTCCTCAAAAGACCATTGCAGACACGGATCTACATAGCCTTCACATGATCTGACCAAGATTTTGTCTGGACTTTAAAAGAGACTGTGACCTCTGAGTTTGTTTCTTCTCAGAGTAGTCACATAGGAAACGCCGACCTCATCTAGTTTAAAAAAAAATATGATTGACGTGTAAAAGTGTTTGTTCAAACCTACTTACAGAAATAAAATAATTTATCATTTAAGTAGTATAATAAATCTTAATTAAAAAACTCGTTTCGTTTCAATTAAATCCTGAAAATAATTTACCCTACTTCATCTAATAACACTCCAAAAACAGGGGAATGCAGTTACTATGGCAACATTATACGCACACATTGACATATTATCTCTGTCTCGACTGCGGTTACAGGGTCCCTTCGTCTATTAGTTTCTCTGTCTACGGCGCCGCGTGACCCGCCCGCCCCGCGCCGCCCCTCATACCACCAAATAGACCGAAAAATCGTCTATGCGCAGCTTGACAGCCAGCGTTCTTTTTACATGACGTGAGCTGTATCATACTTTTGATCACTATTTTCAGCAAAGTGCCAGCTGTTCTCACCGAAATTGAAAACAAGATTGAATATCGTAAGAAAATCTATGCCTAACAAGCTTTCATTACTGTCCGCTTCAGGAAAAATTAAAAACTTGATGACTTTAGTCTTGTGTTTAAGTGTCACCTGTACCTCCGTGGTTAGTACATTTATTTCCCTACTAACACCATCCGCCAACCTAACAACTTGCATTGACGGCACTAACTGATGTCCTAAACTGCGTAGGAGAGCGTAGAGCGTGTGACCGGCAATACAGCTTTTTGCTGCAGAGTCTACTAAAGCCGTACCACAATAGCCTAAGACGCTTATGTCTAACACAGGGCGACGAAAGGATGCACTACCTATCGTTTGTATTTTCAGAATACTCACAACTATTACAAGACTTATTACAATCATAACAACTAGACACAGACGTATTTACATTGACAACATTATCATAATTAAAACATTTATCCTTAGAACAAGGCACGCAGATGTTTTCATTACGAGCATGATCGTTCAATTTTAAAACTAAACAATTATTTATATCTGAGTCCTCGAGACAAATTATATAAAGTATCAACATTATTTTCATAAACAAAAGAGTTACTAAGATCCTCTACGACGCGCGTAGGGTTACCTGAAGTCGACATAATTTGCTTTGTCGGGCTTACCGACGGCGGCGGGGGCGGGGCGGCAGCGGGTACCGAGCCGGCTGGGCTGCGACGAAGCTTGCGCGAGCGCGCGAAGCCTGCCGCGCTCGAATTTCGCAGCGAAGCGGCCTTCTCGTTATTGTTTACGGATCCATCATGTTTCGCGAAGTTGATGGAATAAAACGCCGACGGCTGACCACCCGGCGAACAGTTTTTGCACTTAGACTTGATTACGTTCGCGGCACCACAACCGTAACACTTTATTTCACTTTCCGACTTTACTTTACTATTGTCATTGTTATCGCACTTATCGGACTTATCACTACGCTTAAGCTTTTCGCACATTTCCTTGCGGTGACCGGGTCGCTTGCAGTACGCGCAGAACGGCTTCTTTTCCTTAGCTGCGGCGGCGGGGGCGGCGCCGGCGGCGGACTCGGCGGGCTCGACGTTACGGTCGGCGCGGCTGGTACTAGGCGCGTCGGCAACTGTAGGTAGGTACTTCCCGCTGTGACGAAGATGCGGCGCGCTTATTTGATTGCGCGTGCGACTTAGATAAGACCGCCTGCTCTTTTCTTGTTTCCTTTAGAGAATCTTCTACAAGGCGACACTTATGAAGTAGCACGTCGAAACTATTTACGCATTCTCTGGTCACGCGTTTTCTTATACGCGGGCTAAGCAAACTGTATGCCTTGTCTAACTGGACTTTTTCCGAGAGGTCATCTTCTGGGAATTTAGCTAACAGAGCACGTACCTTAGCGATAAACAAGTCGGTGTGTTCGTCTTCTTGACTTAAACTGAACAACTTCCTGTAGAGTCGGTGTGGTGGGTCATGCTCGCCAAAAGCCCCTTTAAGTCTAGTAAGAGCCTCCGACCATGTGCCCGTCGACCTTTTTACACCTTGCCACCACACTGCAGCCGGCCCTTCCAACAACATTGAGAAACCACGGAGAGCATTTTCATCGGAAATACTCACGCAATCCTTGTAGGTAACAATCGCGTCTATGAAGTTTTCCAACGATTCGTCGGCTCGTCCGCCATAACGCGTCGAGCATTTTGCGAAATTTCCGTTCGCGCCAAATGCAAAGCCCGATCCCTCTGGGCCTCAGACACGTTAACGTGAGGTGTTGATGATCGTACTTCTCGTATGGGTTGTTGGCAAAATTCACTTTGGGTTTGCTGAATCGATGCGATAAAACTCGCGAGTTTCTTGTGACATTGTTATATTGGCGGCACCCTCGGCACCGGCGTCTTCTGCGACATCTTCCGATCGAAGCCTCGGCATTTTGTTTTATTTACACGTTGGGCAGCCACTTATAGCCGGGGAACGGGTGTAGAAAAACGCAAGGTGCTATGAACTGGCAGTTTTAATTCCCAATTACACAAACTCACAAAGTTATACAAAAGAAACTTAACTCGCGCGCACGCACTCATTCGCGGGTAGCTCGTTGGACTCTACTGACAACTACTGAGCTGTCTGTCAGATCTTTCTGGCACAAGTCCCGGGCGCCCTCTCACGGGCGGCCGCCACCACTCTGTGTTGCCATATACATATTACGCTCTGCCGCACGCTATATATTGTTTTTTTCTTTTCAGTAAAATTATTGTATAATACTCAAATATGTTATAAGTTCTCATATCCACATTTGTTTGGAAGAAATTCTTGCCTTTGCTGCACTAATTTCCTCAAAACAAATTGTATAAATAATAGTTTTCTTTTTTAAATATACTGTTAAAAGGTACTCAAAATAAGACTAATATTTTGAACAATATACAACTTGTTCAAAATATTAGTCCTATTGTGAGTTGCATTGAGATTTTTCATTGGTTAGTTTCTGTAATTATCCACAATTTTGAGTAATATAAAGTAACTATGTTAAGAATTGTTTCAATAAACTAAATAAAAGCTTTGTAATATTCGATTTTGTGTTTCATTTTAACGAAATATACAATAAAAACTGAAGAAACAAAAAGGGCTATATTTAATACAGCTATAGCAAGCTATATATGCATAGCTAGATGCGTATGAACTGCAAGTTGTTTTGTCGTTAGCCACCAGATGGCGCATGACGTAGAGGTCAGCTGAATACTTACCCTATTTATAATTTATAATGTACTCTGTGCACGACACTTTTTGCTATAGTAAGCTATTGTATGCTGTGCGGCGTGCGCATGTTTTTCTGTCTGTCTCTATTATATATATATATATATTATATTAAGTTTATATTACATTATATTAGTTAATAATAAAAAAAATATTACCTATTATAACTTAAAACAAATAAAATTTTATTACAATTCCTTCACTAATTAATCGAAAGGAACTTCGTTCCATCCGGGTGTCCCTTGACACCTCTCAAGTTTTTTATTAAATATTATTAATAATGGATGACTATAATATGAGTAGTGAAGTGAAGTGAATATGAGTGGTGGCCATATTAACTTTCGCCATTATTTTTTTTTTTCAATGTAGCGGCCACGCATAAGACCTATATTAATCGATAGCTGGAATCAATACAAACAAATTGTGTATGAGACAAAAAGTTCTAAAGTGTCACGTTTCCGAGATATGAGCTATCAAAGTAAAAGTAAAGGTCGAGGAATGACTTTGACCTTGAAAGTCATTCCTCGACCTATAAGAACTTGGGAGGGTTTTATTGATGATTTTAATTCTGTAGCTAGGTACATACGTCTTCCAGCCGCGAATAATATTTTAATCAACATACAACCTAGCACTTAACCTGCAAATTGCAAAAAACCTAAGAAAATTTTTATTTCGCGGGTTACCCTGACGGTTCCACCTTAACCTTCTAGCTCTACTAAAGATCATAATAATTATGATCTTTAGTAGAGCTAGAGCTTTTAAAGTAATAAAGCCCATATTATGCGCTTTATTACTTTAAAAAAAATTAATAATGTCGGAAGTTAGTCCGGCCAAAAAATTCAAACCCGTTTAATAGATATTTACCTGTTATAAATTAGTTTGTGATAAAAAATGCGATTACAAAAAACCGATGGTTCATGTCTCATTTTATTTATTGCATTATTTATCAAATAATAATATTGCAATCAAATTTCTCATATTTACAAAAGTTTTTCCACAATATGAAACAGAATATCAGTGAAACGAAACTAAAGAAATATACGAAACTATTAGAACTAAATAGGTACCTATTATTATTTCGATATTATTAATAAATATCGGTTCCGCACCTCTAGTGAAGAGGCGAGCAAAAAAAAGCCGTGCCAGCTACGCCACTGTCATCATAAGATGACAAGAAAGTACCTACGTCAAGATTGAACATTGTGCTGTGATGGTATTGACTTGGTTTTATCGATTTTTGTTTTGAATTGTGGATTCAACGCCGAAACTGTGACACATATCATTATGATTTCTGTCCTAAAGGACAAAGCGGGATGAAATAAAACTCCTGTATTATTATTTTTCCGGTAGACTTATAATTAAAAACATACTGTAGGTTAAAAAATAAATAGTTAGTGCTTTATCGATATAATTTCGAACTCACTACTATTTTGTGGGTATTAATCAATTAGTTGTGGTTGTGGAGCAGGACCAGCATTGAGCCAGGCATTTTTATCAGCGATATAATCCCCAAACTTATAATATGCCTGGCTGCATAGTGTGCGTTTTATACAAACTTTGAATTTCGTCTCATTCAGTTGAAGTATTTTGTTGTAACATTTTAAACAGTACCCTATGAAAGATGAGTCTACTTTAGCCAGTCTGAAACCTGGTTGAACTAATAGGTCCCTATTTCTGGTACTATAATTATGTCTATCACCTCTTTTAGTAAAAAGATGTACATTTTTTCTTACGTACATGATGTTTTCATAGATATATTGACAAGGTACCGTCAAGATCTTAATAACCTTAAACAGTTCCCTTAGAGAATCGCGTCTGCGGAGATTATATATGGCTCTGATGGCTCTTTTCTGCAGAATAAAAATAAGAATCGACGTCTGCAGCCCGTCCCCTAAGTAAAATTCCGTAAGACATGATACTATGAAAGTAACTAAAATAGACTAGCCTCGCGGTATCTACATCGGTAAATTGACGGATTTTTCTGACAGCATATGCTGCTGAACTTAGCCGTCACGCCAGAGATGTTAAATGAGAGCCCCATTGTAGCCTCGAGTCGAGCGTGATCCCCAGGAAAACAGTTAAGTACCTATATCGACGAATTCTAGTTTCTCTTGATTCAATACTATCTTACAATCACTATTTTTGACATTAGGTAAAGAAAATCGTATACACTTAGTTTTTTTCCCATTAATACTAAATTATTAGCAGTGAACCAATTATGGACCTGCATTAGGGCGTTATTAACGTCGTCAAAATTTGCAGCACTTCTTTCTACCTTAAAAATTAAAGAAGTATCGTCAGCATAGTTGTAAGTTTTTCTGTTACTAACTCATTATGGATTTTGAATTATGTCCGAAACAAATGATTATTATTATTATTAAATAACGCCATTTGTGGTTGATTTTTTAATAAATGGAGTAGATCACTAATATACACTAAAAAGAGGAAAGAACCCAATATCGAGCCTTGTGGAACTCTTATTTCTACTTTTAAACTCGGCGAATTGACACCATTTATTTGAACTTGCTGCTGCCTATCATTTAAATAAGATTTTACTAGACTGAGCGCAAGTGTTCCAAGTCCATAAAGCTCAAGTTTCAAGAGCAAGGTTTCGTGATCGACGCAATCAAATGCCTTGGAGAGGTCACAAAAGATTCCTATGGCGTCTTGGACCTCTTCCCACGCCGTAAATATGTGTTTTAATAAGGTGACCCCGGCGTCATTTGTACGTCCCTTGGTGAAAACATACTGTTGATTGTGTAAGATTTTATTGGTGTTAAAATAGCATTTGATTAAGCATTACCTTTTCAAATACCTTGCTGAAAACTGGCAACACGGATACGGGTCTATAATTATTGGTGTCTTTACTGTCCCCGGATTTGAAAAGTGGTATTACCTTACTGTATTTCATTAAATCCGGGAAGACTCCTTGATCCACACACAAATTAAATATGAAGGCTAAGTAAGGCGCTATAGTGTCAATTATGGATGTACAGACTTTAACGGACATTCCCCAAAGATCTTCAGTCAATTTGATCTTGATTTGCTTTAAAGCTTTTATTACTGTTATGGGGTTTAATATGCTTTAAGTTAAATTTAATCGGGCAGACCGAAACGTTCGCCGCCCTTTTTAAATCAAAAGCGAGCGTGGGCGAGGAATTTAAAGTGTCAGTAGTTTTAATTGGGATACTAGTAAAGAAAGGGTATCATTTAAGCTATTACCAATTTAATTAGTTTTGTGTTTCTTAAATAATAGGGTTTGTCCTCCAAATAGTAGATCTGTCACCAAAATGTAGTCACCAAACAATGCAAAATCAGTTCCACAATAAATCACCTAAAATCCTGAGATATAAGGTCTAGTACCAAATAAATGTTTTTGTATGTATTATAATAGGTGTGTCCTAATAAGTATTTAAGCAAACTAATTTAAAGAGATCACCAATAGTAGTAGTTTTCTTATTCACCACGGATCGATTGATATACATAATATGTCGACGGTAGGGCTTGGTCGACGGAGCCCCGCTTAGCGGGGCTCCTACTTCTGGGTGGTTTATAAAAAAATAACCACGAAGGGGATGGCGGGGTCTCTCGACCCCGCCATCCCCTTCTAACCTAACCTGTCCGAGTCGGGGTGCCCTAAAGTCCAGATTGCATCCAGTTTCTCCTGGTAATTTGTCTCGGGTATCATTTAAGCTATTGCCAATTTAATTAGTTTTGTGTTTCTTAAATAATAGGGTTTGTCCTCCAAATAGTAGATCTGTCACCAAAATGTAGTCACCAAACAATGCAAAATCAGTTCCACAATAAATCACCTAAAATCCTGAGATATCAACCTGGGAACAATTTTTGTTTATCTGAGAACGAAAATATTTCGTGGCGATAGATCTATTTATTAGGTGATACAACTTGATGACAAATATAAATTTTGGTGATAGAAAATATAGTTCCCGTAAAGAAATTTACAAATTCTTGAGCAACTTCTTTGCTATCGCAAATGAGACCACGTGTCGTCTCTAGTGTATAATCAGAATTATGCTTTTTGTTCCTGTTTGTTTCATTGTTGATATTTTCTAAACAGTCTCTATTTTATTGTCTGCTGATTTGACCTTGTTGCTAATGTATAAGGCTTTGGCTGCCTTACAAGTGTTCTTAAAAATTCTAGAGTAAGTAGCAACATACTTATTAAAAGTTTCCGTATTAATAAAAGGCTTAAGGCCATATAGCTCAAAAAGTATTTCCCTACTTTTCATAAGTCCTTTAGTTGCCCAGTCACTAAATAAAAACTTAGGGCTGATACTTTTACGGTTCTCCTTAATAGAATAATTGAACTCTGTTTGGACTACCGAAAAGAATTCTTTATACAAAATGTTAACATTGTTCATTGTAAGGTCCTGATTACTCAACTTACAAATTAAACTGTTATTAAAATTATTTAAATTAACAGATGTTATTGGTCTGGATTGTATCTGCAGTTTTTGTATAGATGATAACAATTTAAACATTAATTTAAATAAAACCAAAATAATTTATTTTAATCAACGACACCCTTTGAAAAGTCAATTTAAAATACACCACAATAACAATATCATAGAAGAAGTTGAAAATACTAAATTCTTAGGACTCCAAATAGACAAAAAGTTAAATTGGAAAATACATTTAGATATTTTAAGTAAGAAAATTTATAAATCAGCATTTGCCTTAAGTTCCCTATCACCGATAATATCTACAGACGCACTACTCATTGCCTATTATGGTATAGCAGAATCCCATTTACGATATGGTCTAATATTTTGGGGCAATTCAACTGAGAAGGAAACGATATTTAAAGCCCAAAAAAGGTGCATACGATCTATGTTTACATTAAAGTCTACCGACAGTTGTGTTCCGTATTTCAAAGAATTCAAAATATTAACCTTGCCCTGCCTTTACATTCTTGAAGTAGCTGTATTTGTAAAAAGTAACCCAAATCGTTTTACACGCCTTGCAGACATAGTTCCTCGGAATAGGCGCGATAATAGTAGATTATGTATGCAACCCGCAAAAACAGCACTCATGCGCAAAAGTGTCTTCTGCATGGCTCCATTCATTTATAATAAGTTACCTAAATCATGGAAATCTTTAAATTTACCTTTATTTAAAAAAAAGCTACGAACATTTCTAGTGAATAAAGCCTACTACAATATTTCAGAGTTTTTAGCAGAAAAGGAAAATGCATTTGTGTAATTGTTTTGTTATGAATATGCCTATCTATGTTGGAATGAAGAAAAATGTTTGATTTAATGTGTGTGCCTGTAATCTTTCTATTTTTGTATTTGTTGTTGGTCTTGTACCTTTCGCATGCCTAGTGGTAAAATGTGGCTGAACTTGTTTAATTATATTTTTTTACACCATGTACTGTACCCATATTTGCGAAATAAAAATATCTTATCTTATCTTATCTTATCTTATGATGTTGGACTCAAAAGTTACGGTTTGACCGCTGTGATCGGAAGGGAGATAATTAACTATGGCTTTATCTAAATAATCGCAGCAACAAAAAACATTATCAATGCATGTAGCTGTAGTTGTAGTTATTCGGGTTGGTTCTACAAACACATTTGACAAATTAAATGATTTAAACAAATTTAATAATCTACTGGTATTTGAATTATTTTCTAAAATATTAATGTTAAAGTCACCACAGATAATTACTGATTTATTGCCAGTTGCAAGTTTTGCCAAAACATCTTCCATTACTGACTCAAATATAGAGTATTTTGATAATTTGGGCGTCTGTAAACGCACACTATAATATGCTTATCTAGCTCAACACAAGACAGTTCAATGCTATGTTCAACCGATAGTTCAACTATGTCTTTACGAGTTATAGATTTAATACATCTTTTAATTAGGATTAGTGAACCACCACGCAGCATTGATTTTCGGGTAAAACAACTGGCCACACTATAATTCTCATAATTAATTAACATTTCAGAATCTTTTAACTAATGCTCAGATATACAAACATGTCAAACATTGTTTTTTCCAAAAACAATTCAATTTCCAATTGTTTCGAAGAAAAACCTTGAATATTTTGATGAAATAATTTCAAGGATTTCCACCATCATTGATGCAATCCCACCGCGGTCCCATCATGGTGTTGTCAAAGTCAAAGCATTTATTTCAAATAGGCACATAATAGGCACTTTTGAACGTCAACATTTACATTTAAATAATTGAATTGATTCTAGTCGCCCCTTCCAAAAGGTAGTTTCGTATGAAGAATGGGCAAGAAACTCCACCGTTACTCTTTTAAAATGTGTTACAATACTTTGTATACATCAATTGTACAGGGTGTCCCAGAACTCAACGTCAAGCCGAAACGGGGCGACAGGATTGATTGTAAAGAAAGATCAGAAAAAAAATCTATCACATGCAGTTTGAAAATTATGGGCATTTAAGAAAAACCTAAAAATTTGGTCAATCTGTAACCATTTTTCGGTTATTGTGGTTGATTTTTATTATTTTTGTTCATTTAAACTTTGGAACCGTAACCCTAAATAATATTTCTAAGAATCACAGTCAAAAATAATGACACAATTGCCCCAAGTTTCCTAGAATTAAGACTTTGTTAAAATAAGAATTTAAAATTTTCAAAATTTGTCGACTTTGAAAGGCCTTCCTTTAAAAAAAAATGTACTAGAGTGCCTTGGCAAGTGCCATTAAAAGTTGGCGCATTTAATCAGGATTGTAAAATGGTACAATACTTGTTAGTTTCATACTAAAAAAACCGAGTAAAAAAATAAAATCCTTAAGTAACCCGATTTTTGCTAACCCATTTTACTCAGTTAATTATTATGTCATGGATTATAGGTACACGTTCTGCCCAGCTGAGAATCTGTCCAGTTGCGAATCTGTCCAGTTGGGTCAGTTATAAATTAATACACGCTTGAACATGTAATAAAACAATTTGTAATTTGTGTAAAAACTTAATTTTATACTTTAACTAATGCTTATTTATGACAGAAAAATTACATAATAGCTTTTTTATTTATGCCTTAGAACAGGCCTATTATGGTCCCTTAGTAGTTATACAGAAACATGCTGATAATGTTTAAACGGATTGAACAAATGCATTATTTTCTTACACTGGAACAAAACGGACAATTCGTCCACACTTATCAATAATCATTGGAACTAATTATGAACATTTTATTAGTGGTACGAATTAAACGTTAGTTCCATACGAAGAGTACGTAAAAATTGTCTGTCACGTGTCGTAGTGCGTCACGTGCAGCAGCTCGGCGTGCGTCACGTGGCGTAGTGCGACACGTGCAGCAGCTCGGCGTGCGTCACGTGGCGTAGTGCGACACGTGCAGCAGCTCGGCGTGCATCACGTGGCGTAGTGCGGTACGTGCAGCAGCTCGGCGTGCGGCGGCGCCGGCGCGTGCAGCTCCTGCAGCGCGTCGCGCAGCTCCACGTAGCGCCGCTTGAACTGCAGCCCGCAGCCGCGCGAGCGCCGGAACTCCAGCAGCGTGCGCGCGTCGCCCGGGCCCGAGCCGCCGCAGCGCATCGCCCACGCGCGCATCTTCAGCTCCGCCCCGCACTCTATCGCCATCTGCCAGCACAAGGGTCGGTCAGCTCGGCGCGACCGGCGACCGGCGGGCGGCCGGCGGGCGCGACCGGCGGGCGCGACTCACCAGGCGCGGGTGCAGGCGACGCCACACGTAGCCGCGCGAGCGCAGCGCGTCGGCCAGCGCGGCCATGGCCTGCGCCTCGTCCACGCGCAGCCACACGCGCGTCATGCGCCGGCCGAGCGGCGCGAGCGCGGCGTCGGCCGGCGTGGCCAGCAGCAGGTCGTCGGCGTGCGCGGGCTGCGAGTAGCTGATGAGCGCGTCCATGTCGGCGGCCGACAGCTCGTCGGGCGCGTCGGTCGCGTCGGCCGCGGCCGGCTGCGAGCGCCACGCGCGCGGCGCGCCCTCTGTCGACGGGAAAGGTCGGGAAATTCGTCTCGGTTTCGATTCCGGCGACGTGACATCGATTTTTAAGAACATTTTTTATTAATAGCCGTAAAAAAAGTTCAAGAATGCAAGTTCCTTTTTAACACGCTTTTTACGTACAAGGTGTGATTGAAATAACTCACAACCCGGAAAGAGGGCCATTGTATCATCATATGAAATAACTTTAACAAAACTAAAATCACGATAAAACGTCATCAGATACTTCGCCAAGTAGTTCTTCCTGAAGTTATTTATACTTTTGACTAGTACTTATTTGCTTTAGCAATGACTATTTATGTTGGCCTACGTTAATTTGATTGTTGCAGTAATTTAAACTAAAATGCTAAAGCTAATTTAGAATTTTGCGATTTCAGGGTTTGTACACTTTGTACCAACATAAAAGTTATTCTTAATGGCGATTTCCATAATCTCTTTTTTAAGAACATTTTTTATTAATAACCGTAAAAAAAGTTCAAGAATGCAAGTTCCTTTTTAACACGCTTTTTACGTACAAGGTGTGATTGAAATAACACAAAACCCGGAAAGAGGGTCATTGTATCATATGAAATAACTTTAACAAAACTAAAATCACGATAAAACGTCATCAGATACTTCGCTAAGTAGTTCTTCCTGAAGTTATTTATAATTTTGATTAGTGCTTATTTGCTTTAGCAATGACTATTTATGTTGGCCTAAGTTTATTTGATTGTTGCAGTAATTTAAACTAAAATGATAAAGCTAATTGTATTTTTGATTGAAAAATCCAAAAATCTAGTTAAATTGAATGTTTGCCAGACTACAGCTGATTTTAGAATTTTGCGATTTCAGGGTTTGTACACTTTGTACCAACATAAAAGTTATTCTTAATGATGATTTCAATGATCTCTTTTTCGGCTTTCAGGTATTTCTCTTATACCCTGTGTATTGTAGCATAATGGAAATAATTGGATCTGCGATAATTCTGGGACGATTGCTAAGGGATGGTATTTGAAATCTAATATTGATTTTCGTTATCGTTTGAGCTACTTATTATGTATTATTAAGGTCAGGAGAAAGAATGTGAGAGATATATCAGAGATACAAAAAATCTGATTGTACTACGACATCCATACTTTTTTTGTTTAAGAATATTCTACCATACATGTACATACCACACCCATGAAACATGAAGACGCAGACAAAGACTCGGCGTCGACGCGTAGACAGTGCGACGGCGCGGTGCTTTGGTAATCTAGCTTTATGAGCATTTCTCACGTCACGGAGCTAAATCGCCAAAGAGCCGAACCGCGCGAGACGACGACGAGGCGAGGCGCTCCTCCGGCTGGCGAGCGGCGCGCGCCGTGCTGAGGCACGAGGCGGCTCCGAGACCGGACCCACTCAGAGTCACCTAGTACCTGACACGGCACGCGGCGGGCTGCGCGGGGCTGCGGGCGGCGGGGCGACTCACCGGCGGGCTCGCGCGACCACGGCAGCTCCAGCAGCGCCGGCAGCGGCGCGCGGCGGGCGGGCGCCGGCTGCAGCGCGCGCCGCAGCAGCGCCAGCGCGGGCGCGCGCAGCTTGCGCCACGGGCCGCGCGGCGTCGCGCCCGCCCCGCTCCACGCGCTCCACTCCGCGTAGCGCGGCTCCGCGTCGCACGCGCGCTCCCACGGCAACTCTTCGGACACACAGCGCGATCGGTTAGGGCGGGTCGGCGGAGGTCACCGGCGGACGACGATCGACGGAAGCTGCTCTCCGACGACGACGAAGTTCCCGGGCGTAGGTGCGCCGCGACTCGTAACTTAGGTACCATAACTTTAGGGTCTGCGAACACGCCTACAGCTAGGATACCAAAGAGACTCGCCGCGACTGTCGGGCCGGCGCGGCGCGCTACTCACCGCCGGCCAGCATGGCGAGCAGCACGAGCGCGGCCGCCCACAGGTCGGCGGGCTGCGCGCGGTAGGCCCGCTCGCGCGCGCGCAACACTTCGGGCGCGGCGTAGGGCGCGGTGCCGCACACGCGCGACAGCAGCCGCTCGTGCGCGCCGTGCCTGCAACGTGCGATCGCCCGCTGACTACAATCCGAGCTACTACTCTACCGTTTCCAGTGACCGAACTCGTGTTACAGAGCATGGACTTATTTATCGGAGATATTCAGTCATAACGATATTCATATTTCAAATATCGGTAGATAATATTTAATTAATGTATAAAAAATATTTTGTAAATTACTTTATCTACACCCATGCTATAAATCCTCTATGAAAGTTTCTGAAATAGCTTATTAGCAACATTAAAACAACCAGTGTCATAGTAACCATTATATCATCCAAACGAGTGTTATAATGTTGTACTAAATTTCACTATGCAACTCGAATTTAAAAAAAAGAACAGTGGTGCCGATTCTGTTGTACACCGAACTAAACTAACTAAACTATCACTAAAATTCCTTACTTTTGGCTATGAGAATCTTAACGCTATTCTGCAAAATAAAATCTCTAAATTTAAAAATAATTTTGACACATCTAAAATCAAATTTGACAATTATTGCGACTGGTGGTGTGGTACTTGTTTGCCGTACCACGTGATCTTTTTTTAGAGCCGTAGGCGCGCATTATGTGCGGCCTCGACTTGTATTGTATGGAATTTTTTACTTTTTGTATGGAAAATATAAAAAAATATTACCAACACGTTGAGTTTTATAGGTTTACGGGTTGCAAAGGGGGTCGAAATTTTCATAATTTTTGCGATACGACACACCGTTTTCGAGATATAAGCAAAAGAAAAGAAAAAAAAAGATACAGTACTGTTTTTGCCTCTGAAGTCGAGGTGTTGGTGTGAATTTTAGTTCATGACAACTAATTTTATTCCACACCTTTTTAATCGCGATTAAAAATAGTCAGATTTAGTTAAGACAATCAAAATTTTTGGTGAAAAACGTAAAATTCAGAATAGCAAAATTGCCATTTTCACTAAATTATAATCTCAGTGCCATCTTAGTGCTGTCAAACTAAAATATAGTTAAGTTGTGTCACTTTAGTCAATTTCAGAATGGGAAATCGTCGTTTGACAGGAATAAACTAAATTTTGGTGATTTTTAGTCTAAGGTCTGTTTTTTAATCTCGTAGACTAAATTGACACATGCAAATGTCAAATTTACAAATAATGTTGCGAGCTCTTTTGTGCAGTGTTGTACCTACGATACCGGTTTGTTGAATCGTAACTTTTTATCTTTATAATTCGTAAAATTCTCGTACTATTAATTGACAATTAATTAATTATTAACAACAGACGATCTATTTTGTTAAAATCTCTACGTGAAAACCATAGACTATCGTAATAGTGGGTGAAAATTATGGTGAAGTGGGCGTGATGAGAGCTGTCAACCTTATATTATTCTAAGCTGTCAACAGTGTCAATCTCTAGCCTCTAGCATCAGGGTTCTAATGATAGCTCACTTCACCAAATATGTTCACGGTGATATTTTTACAGAATCGATTGACAGGCTCGTAGGATGATGGTTTTGGTAAAATTTTGTCATGCGAGAAATTAATTGTAATTAAAAATTAATTAATTATTAAATTAATTTGTGACCCCGCAGCGGTGGAAAGACTGTGTAGGCCATGTAATTAAAATTGAAGATGAAATGTGTCATTTGGGCCATATAACCGACGACATTACTGATAGGTTTATCATAAAAGTAGGTGGCGATTCTGATGATTCAGAATATTCCTCAGATATGGAGTCATTATCTGAATCAGATTAACGAATACCTGTAAATAATTAAGTAATTAAAAATATATGTTTTACATGATTAATTTTGTATTATTACGTTTTAAATAAGTACCTACACATTATTTCAGGATAACTTATTATAAAAAACGATACTTGATTTTATTAACGCTAAGTTTCGGTTGTGCCACATCACTATTTAAGAATTGCAATAAACTGACAACACTCGTAATGTCAGTTTAGTCTACGAGATTAAAAAACAGACTTTAGTTTAGAGAATTTTGTGACAAGAGAATCGGCACCATTGTCATGCACACGCGTTTCACTACAACTACAAATAAAAAAAAACTTGTACATTGTTCGAATTCATGGCGCATCCCGCCATTTTTGTTCGATATTAGTAGGTATTGCGAAAATTATTACTTTGTTGTTTAAAAACATTAGTGATACAAGCTTTGATAACACACCACCAGATATTTCTTAGTTTGTTTGTAACAGATACTCAGCAATTAAACTTACCATGAATTTACATAGGGTTCTTACAACACCCCATGGTTTCAGAACCTTTTAGTACACAATTAGGTATTAAAACACATGTGTTACCTACTATTGTTTTAATACCCCTTATTACACAACAGTTGCATAAATAACTATTTTATAGGTGAGAGGTAAATGTAGTGACGACTTAAAAATTTAACAGAATTTGTTTACATAAACAGACAGAACATATTGATAATTTACTCGACTGGACAGAGTAGTAGTAGTACAGACGGTATCTACTACTCTGTACACACTGTATGACATATACCTACATGTGAAGAATATGAATCCTTTCATTTTATGTTATTGTTATCTGTGGGCATAGTTTATGCGCGCCATAGAGATAGCGCTCCAAAAGAGAATAATGGCTGCCAAAGAGAATTGGAAAAGATTATTGAAAACAGTGTGAATATTTGATTGCTATAAAAATTATATAAAAAGGGCAAAAATTGGCAATTTAAATAATAACTTTAATTGTTGTTTCTTTGTTTTTCAGGTAAGATAGTATTGTTTATGTGTAATACAGATAAACTACGATTGTGTTGTAATTTTAAAAATAAACTTTGTTTTTCAGAGCAACACAATTATTGTTTATTTGCAATTCCTCAAATTACTATTAATTGTCTTATATACAGTATAGGAACACAGTATCAAAAATGAATGTTTGCAATGTACTCTCTCAAAATTGTTTTTAGAACTCTAGTGCGCTATTATAGTCCGACTCGCAACTAGCTGATTAAAATTTTTTTCTACTTATTTATAATTTTGAAGACATTGATAACATGTTTCTAAACGATATAATTACAGGTTAGACGACCAAAAAGGTGTGGCAGTAAATGGAGATTTGTAGCATTCTGTTCAGTACACATCGCAGTGGAATACAGCCAGTATTAAACGTACCTCACCTGAAGAGCGTCGCCATGCCGAAGTCAGAGATCTTGAGCTGGTCGCGGTTGTCGAGCAGCAGGTTCTCGGGCTTGATGTCGCGGTGCGCCACGCCGCGGCCGTGCAGGTACGCCAGGCCGCTCAGCAGCTGGCGCCAGTAGCGCCGCGCCTCCTCCTCGCGCATGCCCACGTCCGGCTCTGCACACAGTCCCGGTCAGTGCGCGCTCACGGGCCACGCCCGCCCGCTCCCACTTTCTCGCGCTCACCGATGCGATCGAACAGCTCGCCGCCCGGCGCGTACTCCAGGAACATGTAGTGCAGGCCCTGGTGCCTGCGCTCGCCCAGGCAGCGCAGCACGTGCGGGTGGCGCAGCGCGCGGTGCAGCGCGGCCTCGCGCGCCGCGGCCGCTCCTGCCTGCTCGGCGCCCGGCTGCCCGTCTTGCTGCCCGACGCCCGGCTGCCCGTCTTGCTGCCCGGCGCCCGGCTGCCCGTCTTGCTGCCCGTCTTGCTGCCCGTCTTGTTGCCCGCCGCGCACCACCTTCAGCGCGACGGCGGCGCCGCTGCGCGCGTGCACCAGCAGCCGCACTCTGCGCCACGTGACAAACACAAAGTCAGACGGAGTCGGCAGTCGGCGCTCGCTCGGTACTTAGACTACGCGGGAGTGCGAACGTAATGTGCTATTGTGCAAACTTGTGCGCCGAACATACAAGGTTGTCATAGAACAACGATCGGCGGAGGCAGCGCGGGCGGCGGCAGTGACCGCGCGGGGTGGATAAACTTTCAAGGATGCGCTGGGCCGCCCGCGCCGCCGCCGCCGTGACTAGCTCACGTCGTGTTTTTTTTTCCTCCAAATTGCAGTGTCGGTCTAGTTCCGCGTTCGCCTAAGAACTCCGTTCGACACGGGGCGGCAACGGAAATCTATCTCATCGTTATTCGAGTTACATGTATAAACATTGCACGATTTCCTTCGGAACAAAATTATATTTTT
Source organism: Brachylomia viminalis (assembly GCA_937001585.2). Classification (NCBI taxonomy): domain Eukaryota; kingdom Metazoa; phylum Arthropoda; class Insecta; order Lepidoptera; family Noctuidae; genus Brachylomia; species Brachylomia viminalis. The sequence continues at coordinate 203,785 of OW443302.2, read as the reverse complement.
CTGTATCCTTTTGCCGATACTCTCCCTGGCCGCGCCATTGCCAGCGATGGATTATAACAGCATAAATGTATAATGAAGTTGTGGAGGCGCGGCTGGGGAGTGAGCACCCTGGCCGCACCACTCCGAGCTACAAGGCGCACCCGGGACCCAAACATAGTACACAGACACACTAAAGAATTGTACGCATTCATTTAGTACCTACTACCCAAAAACATACTTAATAATATTACGGAAAAATTTAATCTTTTAATTAAGAGAAAACATAAAATTAACATTAAGCGCATCAACAGACAAGCAGATCTTTGTACTCGGACTTACTAGATGTGATGTGGCCTGCTTTACTATCACTAGCACGGGTATTATCTTGGCGAGATGTTGCATACAAGTACTAGAAATAAACAACCACAAAACGAATCATTATGCATACTAAGAATAATTGACCTTCAGAACGTAGGTGCTTTATAAGAAATAGCATGTTATTATTTTTTTTTAAACTCCGTACCTTTCCCGAAACACCCCTCATGTATGTTTATAAAGATCAACTACGAACGACATAATCAGTCCTATAATGCTCCCACTACTGAGACACAGGCCTCGCTGTGGGACGGAGTAGAACATAATCAACCCTGCGGGCCCAATGCGGGCGGATGTCACATGTCTTCGAATGTTTAGTTCTAGGACATGCCAATAAAACACAGGGAATGTCGAAATTTTGGATGTTAAGAACATAATCGTATCAAGCTCCTAATGCTATTGTATGTTATAAAAGAGTAGTATTTAAAAAAGCGGCCCGCTGGTGCTGGCTGGACGTTTGTCAAAATAACGAATATCTTCTAAAGTATAGCTCACAGAAAGTCGACATTTTGGATTTGTAAGGTACTATCGAGGAAGTTCATATCTAAGCAGTTTTAGAACAAAATCCCGTGAACACGATGACCGCATCTGTTTTACGTTAGTTACTGTTAGCGCCCGAGGGCTACAGGGAAAAATAGTCCTAAAGGTGCATAGATATGAACTTCCTCGATAGTACATAATAGTTTCTAACTCCGAGCACTATTGGGCGATCTGAAAGTATAATAATAAAAATAATCATAAAGGGGCCGCTAGCTAGACACTTCATAGAAACGTCATTTAATCAAAAACTGTCGAGGTACAAAACATATCTTATTTATTTTTTATAGGTACAAAATATTGTCCCTAAGTAAACCTGTTGATAAATCTCGTTGGGGCCTGCCAGATGGACCCACACGTTTCTAACTACTTTCTGTATTTTATATCGTAAATTCAATACTTTGACATTCGTTTTTGATATTTAGACGTATCCAAGGTAAACAGAATCGTCTCTATGTAAAATATTTGTTTCAGTAATGAGACCAAGGTTCACTATATAATTGCGTAAATCTTTTTATTTTGTACTGGCTGGCAATTGATTTAAGAGTAGTTTGAAGCACGGAGCAAATACAAAGAGGAGATGTTGTAATAAGGTTTCTGTATGAAACAACGGGTGACACTTTACGGGGTGAGGGGTGATCAGATCCCGCCCACTTCTTTATTTTACATCTACTGGTCAATAGCAAAACTATTTGCTCGTCCTGTTGATTTTACTTTGTAGTTATGTAACTATCTCACACTAGATGTCACTACATTCAGAATGAAGAATTATTTTAATAAATTACGCATAAATTACTGACAAATGAAATGTGATGCCATCCATAGCATCAGAACGTCTATCCGAGTAGTTTTTACAAGATAAAACACCACACTTCATTCTTTTTGTCTTCTAGCGCAAATATGCTGTAAAAACGGAACGTTTACAGAGCTGTGCACAGGACGAACGCCAACAAAACACTGACTAAGGCCACGCCTACATGATGACGTCAGGACCTAGTTGAGAATCACGGTGCACAGTTGCTTAGGCCGTCTCCTCTTTGTATTTGCTCCGTGGTTTGAAGTATACTTTTTAAATCTTCGGAATTTATAGTATAAGTAAGAGCAGTACAAACTCCAAATAAAATTAGTTCTCAACTCGAAGAAGACGTGGAGATACCGCGTTTTGTAACCGATACGTTTAAATAACCGCGGTCTGTCCACGGCCTCCACTTACCGAGGGCTCTGCCTCGGATCTGGCCCATCTACCAGTCCGAATGGACAGGGGGTGCCTCATCCTAACCAGGAACCTTGAAGTCTGGTCTCCAATCGTGAACACAGGAGACCAGCGCATGTTCGGGATCCACGTCCCCGGCCAGTCACGTTCCGCAAGCTGCCATTCAGCCACGTCTGGAGCTGACTTCGCCTCTGTAGCCCGGCGTGGGAACGCCACTCTTCTTCCGGCCACCAGGAAGCTATCTGGATCTTCGGGGCTACTTTTGCTGCACGGCATGGGAACGCCGCTCCTCGACCACCAGGAAGCTATCTGGATCTTCGGGGCTACTTTTGCTGCACGGCATGGGAACGCCGCTCCTCGACCACCAGGAAGCTATCTGGATCTTCGGGGCTACTTTTGCTGCACGGCATGGGAACGCCGCTCCTCGACCACCGGGAAGATCACTGGACTCTTCGGACAACCACGACTAGCCTGGATTCCTTTTGACAACCACGACCAGCCTGGATTCCTCTGACGACCACGACCAGCCTGGATTCCTCTGACGACTAAGACCAGCGTACTAGATATTTTTACATCATACGATTGTAGTAAGTGGCTAGAACTTTTCAATTCACTTTTAGCCTGCAGTTTGACCTGACATTTTATGACTGGCAAACCGTTACGTTACACTGCGTGGAATTGGTAGTTACCTACTTCTAAAAAATTTTGTTTAGTTTTCGAAAATTGATGATAATGATCTTTTTTATTTAGACAAATAAGTATTCGGGTCAATATGTTTTTTCTGCGGATGTGACGGAAAATATCCTATAAGTATCTCAAACACTTTTAACCTCAATGACTTAAAAATTTCTTAAAACTATTTTTAAGCCATTTGATTGCTTGAAACTACACTCAGCGGCAAGGAATTTGCAATCAACCACAAAGGACATGTTTTTTGTTTAATAAAACTGACGACGATGGTCTGATACCTAAATTTAATCAATAATTCCGAAAATAATGTGAAAACTTTATTAAAACTTAACATTAGAAAAACGGCAATTTGTTATTTAAAAAACACAAAATAAAGACATTTCACAAAAATCAATAACGTGTTTCCACCTCTGGCTCTGATCACCGCCTGCATACGATCAGGCATGCTCTGGGTGATGTTCTTAATGTTTACTTGGAGAATTACGTCCCAAGCAGCCACCAGAGCAGTTTTCAAATCATGGAGGGTCTAAGGATGGTTAAGATTTGACCGGATTCGCTTTTTTTAAGCTTGTCCCATGCATGTTCTATGAGATTCAAGCCTGGGCTTCTGGCCACACTAATTTGGCAGTTCTAGTCTGAGAGGTAATTCCACGCCATGTGCTGTGTGCGGGTGGGCATTATATTGCACTAAAAGAAATTCCTCACTACCTATGAACCTCATGTATGATAAAACATGTTCTTGGATGATCTCTTCAACGACGGCCAACCCTGTGCGCGCGTCCGAACTTAATTCTCTCAAGTCATAACAGACTCATCATGAAAACTTACTGTTTGCCTGGTGGTGATCGGGAGAAACGGCTCACCGCGCACTCTCCACACTCGTTCGCGGCCTCGTCCGGAGTTCGTAAGGCCACTCGGCATTCAGTCTAATTTACGTATTAGCAAGCAAACCGAAGTCGACCTACACGGTGGTGCTGGAGGCGTTCTGGACCTAAGCTAGTCTTGGAGCAGCATGCAGGTCCCGTTCCTCTATCCTTCTAATTGTCCGCTCACTTACGTTGACTCGGTTGTAGGCGCTGCCGTATCACAACTGCAGACAGAATCCGTTTTCATAAAATTGCGAGGGCAATAAATGGGTCCGCCGTGTACAGTACAGACCAGTCTGATCGTACCTGGTTCATGCGTATCTGAGAGTTGTACGCGATCTATTTAAAGTTGCAGCGATTTCTCGCTGCGTTCGCCCTCTGATTGCAAAGCAATACTGCTTGAGCGACTTGAGCTAAAGGAAAGCAGAAATGAGTGCAGATTAAAAACAAAATAAAACAATGAGATTTAAATGCATGCCCATTTTAATATCAAATTTTAACTTACCCGTCTTCTGCGGGTTCCAGAACGAATTGAAGCAGTGTCAAAAGCGTTAAAGAAACGAAGATTTTTTGTGCTTACCTTCTTAAATTAACATTTATTTTACAAAAATTGTAACAGACTGCCAGTTCAAGCTGCCCATACGCGTTAGTAAAATTCAGCTATTGTGGGGTTGTTTATGTTTGGGGCACATTCTGTGCCGCTGTGTGGTTTATGTAGGTAATGCTGGAGTTTTGTGGGATCCAACAATACCCCACAAGGTTATGTGCGTTATTTATGTTCATCCCTCGGTCATGTACACAAAGCGTTACTACGTGGACACCCCTTCAGATATTAAATACTAGCTTCTGCCCGTGGCTACGCCCGCGTGCTTGTCGGAAATTATCCCACGGGATGTTTCCTATTACCATCCCCAGGATGCCATCTATCTCCTTGCCAAATTTAATCGAAAATCTTTCAGTGGTTTAGGTGTGAAAATGTGACATACAGAGTTACTTTCGAATTTATAATATTATTATGGATTTGAACATTATTTCCGTTACGACTATTCTAAAGAATAGTTTCAAAAAGAGCACGTTTTGACGTGCATTCGAACCAACGCATCGCCCAACGTCGTCGTTTTGATCAATTAGCCAGCGAGCTCGTTGCGTGAACTTCAGGGCCGAGGGACCAAATCAAGACATTGAATGTTGAATAGCATTGTTACCTTAATCAAATAAAATAATTAGTACCTAAATACTTTTTACGTAATAGCAGTTTTAAAGTGGCTGACGTCTGGATGGCGGGATTACTCATAGTTGTCAAAGTTCCAAAAGCTATAATGAGGATCCTAATAGCTAAAAAATTAGTACCTAATATCTAAACATAATGATATTAATTACGATTGAAAAACTTCAACCAAATGTTTTTTGCATATTTAAACACTTTTATTGCCACCTCTATTTTCATGAGGCCCGCGATAAACACGGCGCGCGGGTTAGCGGCACTCAACACCGAAACAAACGACACTAAATAATCTTGTTTGTTTATAACCCTATTTTTGTGTTTTAAAAGGTGTCGCCTTGAAACAAATGCAGCGCAAGAAAAAGGTGAGCAACTACGGTTTGGTGGATCTGTAGCGGTATCTACCTACATCGCCGAATGCGAGCTGCGCGACATACTGACGTTTCGCAAATCCTGCATCGCGCAAGCAGAGTTTACCGCGCAACTAGCATTTAGACAACTTCCCGACATCAATCGTCCGGCAGTTGCTCATCAGACACGACACCCGTCTGGTCGGAGGATCCTCCCTTTTCTATGGAGGTATGAGTGAACTTTACACCCTGTTCCTCATGCCTCTATAGATCTCATCTCAATATAGTATAATGGCGTACCTACTTACATAATAATCAAAACTAATTTCGTTATGGTAGCTAGTAGAGATTGTTAACATTTTATGATGTTTTAATAATATCGACAGTCTAGGTAGACTCGCAACATAAAACAAATGAAAATGCTATATGTTATACTCTTCCATGGGTAGATCAATAAAATAATTAGTCCCATCCTTATAAATATTCATCATCATCTACCAATATACATAGGAAAGAGTGAAACTTGCTGCAGCATTCTAATAGTTTGTTTTAGGTTGGTAGTCTACTTACACTGTGTTACTGAAACATGATAAAATTAACATAATCTCTTGTACCTGCCACTATATTGTAAATGATGATTTTATTTCTGTAAGTAGGTTTGTTCAAACACTTATACACATCAAACATGAGAAGAAAGGCTGAAACAAACTCAGAGGTCTCTTTTAAAGTCCAGACTAAATCTTGGTCAGATTGTGTGAAGGAGATCAGTATCTAATATGATCTTTTGAAGAAAGAACCACACAGTTTCAGTGGACCTGCCGAGTCAGTGCACGCTATTTTCAGCAATCATGCAGCTATGGGTTCAAAACACTGACTAAATGTAACTTTATTTAGGTTAATTTTATTTGATGAAATATAACCAATAAGGTACTATTTAGTTATGCTATTAAACATTCAAAATATTGAATAGTCCCTGTGGTCCTGACCTTATTCACTTCTCACTCGCAATATAGGTAGTAGTAAGACTGTGAGGGCATAGAACCAAAGTGGCATAGTCACCCACCCCATCACCATTTTGATTTTCTTAAAAGTGACAGTGCATCATGAAACTGGCATAATTACAACAATTTATGGGCAGAGGACACATAAGCAAAAAAATAAAATAAAAACAGCTGATTATTTTTAACAAATTTGAAAATATTGTTCACAATGATAAGTACAAGTTTTAGGTTTTCAGTTATTTTAAATACATACATAAACTCACACCTTTTCCCCACGGTAGGCAGAAACTACAGAATGCTACCCGCTAACATCCACATACAATTTTTGCTTTGTTTACGTTCTTAAATTTGGTCATGCACTTTGCAAATATTCAATTACACCTTGTATTTATATTACATTTGGTTATTGTAAATTGAACTTTTTGATTTATCTTGTTTTAAATAGAAGAGCATGGGTGGGACAGTTCTTTTGCTGAAAAATCCAGTCTTTTTGTTAAATATTAATTAATATTTTTTTAATTAAATGTATGTTACTGCCCAGGAAGTTAGTTCAAATAAATAGTGGTAGATGTCTATGTGGAAATGTGGATCAACCACATGTTTAATAATTCTAACAATAAATCCCATTGTTCAAAACGGGATTATAAATATATTTTTAGTAGACTCATTGTTGTAAGATTAATTATTTAGTGTACAACAAAGAATTAGGAAGGTGAATGTGAATATAAGTAGGTACTCGGTATGTGTTTGTTTCTAGAAAAATCTAAAAGACATCTGAACTTCCTTCAATAAAAATTAAGATAAATTTCCATGCTTTAAATGATTTGTGGGTGCAATTGTTTATAGTTTAAGATGCGGTATCACCATATTTTTTTATATTATGACATGAATAACTTTCCCATTGCCAGCATAAGTCAAGTATTGTGGTTCACAAAGGTAGGTACCCTTTAGTAAGGGGAACCTACGTACCTTTGTGAACAAAAATGTGTAATGGGAGGGGGGGGGGGGGGGCTTAAACACCTTTTTTATAATTTCATAAAATACAGTTTACGGCTGATTGAAGACCTATTTAGAACAAATCAACTTACTCGCCATAAGCACCTTCGCCCAACACTTGGGCGACCAGCCAGCCCTCGACGAATTCGGCGCCGGCAGCCATCGCCCCGCCTCGCGCTGTCACCTGCAACATAACGCACTGTCAGCACCAGCGGATGCGCCCTCACTCAGATGCTAGTAGTGCACTGCCGATGCCTACAGCTCGCTGCTCACCGCTGCTGTCCGCTACTGCACAGCTGCACTCAATGTTGCCGCCGAGCACGACCACGCCGCCGGGTTGCGGCTTTATTTTTTGTCATCGATTGATTCAAATACTTGAAAATACGTAATCGTATGATCTTATCCTTGAGTTTTAATCTAATTGATGATGAAAATTCGTTTGATTTGCATCAATCTGCCGATAAATGCGCTCTAAATGGCGGAAGGCACGTGGAGATGAGTGAACAAAGCGAAAGCCGAACGGCGCTGTCGCCTGTCTGTCGACGACTTGCCACACAATGCGATAACGGTAATCGTTTCCGAAATTGCAAAAATTAGCACTAGGTTTTAAGAACTCTCTAGTGCCAAATAATAATAATTTTAAAGAAATAAATAATGCCACTGAACACTAACCTTCTAAAAAAGATCAATGGATCACACCATTATGCCATTTTCTTTTCTGAAACGCCCGTCCGTTCTGCCGTTCACCAACCAATCGCCATTCGCTCGCTGACTGAATCGCTGATTCTCCGAGTTCGCCGTCGCCGTTGTAAATTTAGTATTTTATCTATGCCGGCGGAGTATCCGACCGCGAGGCGAGTATGGCGACCCGACCACAGACGAACAAAAAGTAGGTACTCTGTGGAGGCGACCGACAGAACCACAGAGCAAATACAAAGAGGAGATGTTGTAATAAGGTTTCTGTATGAAACAACGGGTGACACTTTACGGGGTGAGGGGTGATCAGATCCCGCCCACTTCTTTATTTTACATCTACTGGTCAAAAGCAAAACTATTCGCTCGTCCTGTTGATTTTACTTTGTAGTTATGTAACTATCTCACACTAGATGTCACTACATGCAGAATGAAGAACTATTTTAATAAATTACGCATAAAATTACTGACAAATGAAATGTGATGCCATCCATAGCATCAGAACGTCTATCCGAGTAGTTTTTACAAGATAAAACACCACACTTCATTCTTTTTGTCTTCTAGCGCAAATATGCTGTAAAAACGGAACGTTTACAGAGCTGTGCACAGGACGAACGCCAACAATACACTGACTAAGGCCACGCCTACATGATGACGTCAGGACCTAGTTGAGAATCACAGTGCACAGTTGCTTATGCCGTCTCCTCTTTGTATTTGCTCCGTGGACAGAACACCCACCGCACCGTAGACATGTTTTTGAAATAAGAACATAACTGAAATCGAAATACAGTTCCTTTTACAAAACTGTCAACTTAGATACATTGTATACTGGTCTGTCACTAAATACCTTCGTTCGGAGTTTTCAAACAACTCTGGAATCAAAATGGTGACTCCCGCACAGGATACAACTTCCGGGGCCGATAGAAGCAGTTTCATGACGAATTCTGTTGAATATCATTTTCGTGAAGTAACCATTCATGTTTATTTATGGACTACCTCGTCAGTCAGTGTCCTACCTAGCCCGCTGCCTGTTACCATTTTCTACAACGACGTAGTTGCCCAAGTCATTGTTGGTATGAATTCTGCGACTAATTCTTTCTACGAAGTCTGTGGCGTAGACACTATCATGAAAAGAATACCTGAGATGTGTTGAGAAGTGCTTCAGCAATTCGGAAGTTAGTGAGTAGGTCAGGAAGAGGGGTACATATGTTTTGTGTGAGGAAGTGATATAAAGAACATTAAACGGCAACATTATTGAGACTGATTCCAGTTTCTGCACGTCGCGTCGATATTACTTTCATTGCATCTTTCTAGCCTTTTTTATTTTTTCCTTTTTTATTAAATTCTAGCCTAAGTAAGTGCTACAAGTATGGGGACGTTTTGCTCATTGTTCTTTCTATGACCGGCGCGAAATTAAAAATACACTGGACAATGTGGACGCTTGCTAAAATTTGGCAAGCGTGTAAAGCCAGCATAATGTTGGTTTTTCCGGCGTGTTCAATAATTTTTGCTGGCTTTGCACGCTTGCCAAATCTTAGCAAGCTTCCACAAGCACAGCGTCAGGTGTTGGTTTTTGACCACAAATCAAAAGGCGTTTGTGACAAACGCTTGCGATATATTTACACGTTTTTGCGCGTTTAGTATCGCTTGTGGGCACTTCATAGAGGAAAGTAATATATGGGGCACTTGTGGGCGCACGTTTGACAGACGCGGACGAATGGTTTAATCTGATCAGAATGGATACATTAAACAAGTAGGGAGGGCTTCGGAAAGAATCATGAGTTGCTAAAAATCTTAGTGTTATGTCAGACGATATTTAGCTGGTATAGCTTCTCTGAAGGCTGTGTGAGCCTTGGAAATCATGGGTGAAATTTTGTTCAGCAAAAACTCGAAATCAAGGTAGCTCATACGGCAGAAGTTATTGAACTCTCCAGGTGGTTAAATTATCAGTTCATTATACTTGTTTTCCATAAATTGTCTAGGTAACAAAACAGCATCATACTGTAACTATATTGAATATATATATTACTTATTGTCTCTACTAAAGAAGGGTCAAACACAGTTTGTGTTTGTAGTGATGCGGAATCTTCTGTTGTTGATTGAATGCTGTGTGGTATGTATACGGTTAGTCCGGAATCAAGATTTTCAGTCACTGGACTCATGTCGTGTTGTTAGGAGGGTGTGAGTGATTGAGTCATCTGTAAGGTGTCTAATTGTTGTGTAACATTATAATTTTCTTCTCTTCTTCTTTTTTAAGTTGTTCTGCTATTTTAAATTTTATTCTATTTAAGGTATCGTCGGTTATGAGCTTATTTCTAATAATAACCCGTCTTTGATGTGGTATTCTCTGTTCCATTACATTCATGTCTGGGTATTGTAATTTAAAATGTTCGAATAATTTGTGTGCAGTACTTTGTTTTGTCCTCTTTAATATGGTAGTACGTGCGCATGATGAAAATGTTCATATCTTCAGTCCATTTCATGCGCACTCTGGGTTTTCCCGCCTTAGTGGTCGCAGGCTGAGTAGCTGATGCCGCCTGCGAAACATCTCCGGCAGATGTAACTGCTCTACTGTCATCACTATTGTCTAGTCTGAGTGTCGGTTCGGCTGTAATATTTTTGTCGAGGAGAACCCGCCTGCTCAGTCCCCCACCGCCGATGGGTTGTATGCTGAGACACCCGGCATCGGCCCCAGGTGCGCCCCGACGATTGCCCTCGGGTAGCGGTCCTATACATATTTTCTTCGATCTAGTCTCCATGTTAAATGGGTTTCCAGAGCCACGTTAGCCACGCCAGTAATTTCTCATTCGTGTGTCCGCCCCCCACGTGATTAAATGGTCGATCAGGACGTGTGGTTGTTTAGGGGGCTTATTATTATTGGTGGTGAAGTGGTGAAGGGCGGGCGTTTTGGGGGGACTGTCTTATGTGATTTTGACGTTCAAAAAGTGCTGATTCTCAGCCAAGTTTGAATAAATGACTTTTGATTTACTATTTATGTTTACGTATCTCGGGACCATGGAGTCCCGGTCCTTTGGAAGGCGTACGAGGGGCCGAAGCCAACTTGCAGAGGCCTCTTAAACAATTTTAAATGGAATGAGGCACCAACTGACGATTATCCCTGTATGCTCTACAAGGACAATCCCCGGTTGGTGCAGGACTATTGCAGAACATGGTAACAAAATATATTGGGCTATGGGTTTGGGTGGCTATAGTGTAATGGTTACCTAGAACTGTGGAAGGACTATGGCCCCTGCCTGATCAATGTTTTATTATACACGGAAAATATTGCAGGGGTGACTTACACACTCATTAATGGGCCCCCGCAAACTGTCGCTAGGCACTTAGTGACGTAGCGACAAGGGAGCAACATATCCTGAGGTGCTTGAGGAGTGGAGAGGTATTCCACGACTATCAGGACAATCCCAGAGCCCGGAAGATGGTCAAGATCCCTATCAGCACTTACTGGAATACTTCCTTCCTCCGAGCACGTTTGCTCTTGCGAACCTTCACTCAAGCCAGCCAATAAAGGCAAGAAAGAGGTGGGAGCTCTGTTCCTCGTCTTTGTTCACTCCAGCCGGCCAATAAAAGCAAGCCAGAGATGAGAAACAAGACTTCTCCCGGGAGGTTGGGTCCGCGGGGTCGCTACTGCCCAACAGCTCGCCACATGCTGCCCTGCGGGTTTCTGTATCCCTCTTGGTCTGGCTCCTCGCCGTAGACCTGTTCCAGCAAAGTAAACTCTACCGGCACAGACCTAGAGTTCGGAGCGCGCAAGCCCCACCACGACGTCAACGTAGAGATACGGCGCCGGCGCGCGGTGGGGTTATTATTATTATTATTCGCTACTTAGCGACATCTGAAGTGAGCAAATGGCAGTTTTTATCCCCATTGGAGTCCACTATTTTCCTAAAGACCCTCATATTAGAAGATTGTGGCATATAGATGTCCCCGAAGAATTTCCCCAAAAATAAAACAAAATATTCATATCACCTAGACTAAACTATCAAAAATCGCGAAACATACATGGGGTATTTTCGGATACCCCTAGGTATAAGGAATCAAATTCTTTTTTATTGACCTCTCTATTTGGACCACCTTGTATATTTATCTCAACATCAAAATGCATAATCTCAAATAGAGAAAGGTTTGCGAGGTAGAAGGGTTGTTGTAGGAATGTTGCTAACTATAATAATAATAATAATTAGTTCCACTTATTGCCGCGGGACATCTATCCTGGGATGGACTCTAATTGTAGATGGCGCGACCATCGCTAGGTCCCAACGGCCTTCATTGACGGGAAAGAGCCAGGTTAGCCCGCGAAAGTCAAACTTTCTTACATTTTTGCAATTTGCTGGCAGTATCAATGTTGAACAAAATATGATTCGCGCCCGTCGCAAGTATGTATTTACATAATTATAATCATTAAAATCATCAATACAGCCCTCTTAGTTCATGATAGTACTTGACCGGTTACAAATTTATACCTTTTTTTCGGCAAGCTTTTGTTTGCGATTGGACTATGTATCATAGTTGACTTTCTTTTTCAATTTTAAAAATGTTAACAATTGTTTCGGGTTCTACTAGTAATTTGTAGCAACAGACCTACTGTTGTTTTTTTTTGGAAATTTATTTGTTTTTTCGTTTGTAAAAGTTGAAAAGGTGGCGTCATGCAAATCGATTTTTATTCGAAGCAATTCCTGAATTCACCTGGATTTATCTCTACAGGGTGGCAATTTACGGCTACCGTAGACCGCCCGCGCCGTGACGAATTCTACAACAACTGCAAGTCGATTTCATTTACTATAGCCTACACAGTGGGTTTATTCTACTCTTCATCCTGATGGCCTAAGGTCACCCCTGCAGACCCTACATCGAAATAATGACTATTGTCTAAGAATTTGTTTTTTTTGGGATATTATGAGTTTCTCTCAATCTAGTACTTACTAATTCCGTTATTTCTCCATTGTCATGTCATTGTCAATTCGTTCAAATGTTCAACGACAATGTCATTGAACATTTGAACGAATGAGAATATTGCTTGATTTGAGAATTTGAGAATAAATATGTGTGTTTGTTGATTATACATACCTGACTAGGTTACTTGTTTATGACTCATACATAAAACAATTCTAGACTCCAAGAGGCTAAAATTAATAAATATCATGGTAAAGGCAATAAATGAGTGTAAAAGTAATTGTAAAACCTATAGAGAAACATAAACTTAAATGTTAATTTGTTACAGGCTGGGTATTCAGAAGATCAATTGGCAGGTGAGTCGTCAAAATATCTGATAATCAAAGGCCACGCTGGTGGTTTGCCGTGAATATGAACAGAACGTGCTGCACTCTAGCTTCTCGGTCGTGTATAATTACGTATAATGAGCGCAGAGAGTCGACTTGCGTTGTGACACTCGTATTCCGTGAGTCATGATGTCATGTCAATCAACGTCTTTACCAAAAGCGGTGGCTGTTACAAGCGCCCTAGTTTCCTTATAAGGTTTGTATTTTAAAGCGATCCAGGTGTGTCGCTTGGCCCGGCGGCCTCGCTCGCTCGCGGAGTGGGTCGAGCTTAGTGCGTCGCCACACGCCCTCGCAACATGTTCATGTACGAGCCGCCCACCAAGCTGAAGCTCACCTCCGTGGAAGGTATCCACGGTTCCTCGCCACCTGTGCCACACCCTCACTGTTCTTCTTTTCTAAATTAACTAATATTCCACCATTCAACTTGTAACATAATGTTTGTTATCTTTGTAGAATTCCAGGAAGCATTCCAACTATTTGATTCACGTGGAGATGGCAAGATCCATGTAGCACAGATTGGGGATGCCCTGCGAGCTCTTGGACAGAACCCTACTGAATCTGATGTGAAGAAATGCACCCTACACTTGAAGCCCGATGAAAGAATATCATTTGAAGTGTTTCTACCTATTTACCAGGTAAGGACTTGCTGTATATTATTTAGAAATAATTTATGTATGTAGGTTAGCAGGAAAATTAATTGTGATAAACAGGCCTGTCACTACCTCCACATACACAATAATATTTATGGTGTCACATGTCATGTGCTGCTGTTCAGAATTTGTTTTTGTTAAGTGTCACATTAAGCAGTTATTTCTTGACAACAGGGATGCTGACTTTTATAAATTTGAAAACTATAACAATTAGGAAAATGATTAAAATTAAAAAAAAAAGTAGTGCGCATAGCTTTAAAAATTGCCAAGAAAGATTTAAAAAATTATAAACGCTAGCTAGACAGGGCTAGCTATCAAAAGCTGACATCACGTCTATGTAACTTCATACTAGCGTCATACATTGCCTGTCGCGCACAACTAGGATGGGAAATATAATATCCCTTCTAAAAAGTTGTAAGCAAAGTTGTTGTAGCAGATTTTTTTGTGTGTATTTTTTTTAGCAAATGTGTGTTACTAAATATTTTATATAAAGTGGCGCATACCTTATCACATTAAATTATACCATGTATACCACAGGATATACAGTATACTTAGGCTGAGAGCAGACTATAGTCACGACAGTCTCAAGACAGACTATGGTATAATAAAAAGTACTAAATGCGCACATTTGAAATACGTCTCATAGTCAAAGCTGTCCAATGCGTACAACAACTGCACGGCAACAAGTCTGACTAACGACTGTCGTGTCTCTAGTGTGCGATGGCCCTTAGACAATATACAAAATTTTTATGAAATCCATTCACAAAAAAAATCTGCTGTTCCAAACATTTTGTTACACATAGCTCGACAAAATGTATGGAACAGCAGATTTTTTAGTGAATGGATTTCATACAAATTTTGTATATTGTCTAAGTATACCATGTAGTATATGTGGTGTAATTTAATGTGATAACTTGATAGGGTATACACTTACACATTACACTTTGTATAAAGTATTTAGTAACACACATTTGGCCAATATTTAGCATGCAATAGTAGTACACGTTCTACATGTTGTTCTTACATTTAAGATATTAATTACTAGGTACTTATACATTTTGTCAATTTATGTATCTAGTTAACAGTTAAATATATCTCTGCTTTAATGTATAGAATTTACAGGGACACTTTAGAAAGAACTCATCTATTTCATGTCATGTTACGTTATGTTATGTTTATGTCATGCTCACTCAAATGTGTCGCTGGTGGTGGCGTGTGTATTGGATCATTGAGTTCCCTTCAAAATGGTTGAGCTGAATGGTGCTGATCCATACGTCATGTTCGTGAACGGGCGCCGTCAGTAGGCACTGGTCATTTCTTAGCTGCCACGGCTTATTTTAATTCCATAATTGTTTTTATCTTTTTATTACGGACGCTTTTAACGTGCACGTCTTTCTACATCGTTCTCACATGTATAATTACAACATGAATGATGTAACCACTCTATTGTAACAATATTTTGATTTAAAAGAGTGTCCATGGAGTTTCTTGCCCGTTCTTCTCCATAGGTACCTACTACGCTTTGGAATGGGCAACTAGCTTCATCTTTCTGACTGACCGACCCCTTGACAATTCAAAAGTGCCTGTAATTGGTTTATTTGAAATAAATGCTTTGAGTTTGAGTTTGAGTTTGAGTTTATTGAATAAAAACTTTCTTGTAACAACCACTTCTGCAACGTAACACAAAACTTATTGAAGGGTAGTTGAGTAATCGACCTAGGCAAAGCATTGTAAATTAGGGGAGCCATTAAAACGCAGCTCCGCCGAAAAAGTTCTGTCTTTGGAATGGACATTTCAAAATCTAATTGTGTAATTTTCCTTTTATTTGTGTTATCTTTCCGTTAAAATTGTTCAAGATTGGACCTCACGAACCTGGCAATTTCATAAATATAAAGGCATGGCAACAGATTGTGCGACTTGAATATAGGCCTGCATGAGTCAGACCACTGCATTTTAAATATTGCATGAATACACTTTTTTTGGGCGATGAAGATCTTCACCATTTCGGAAGATTTTCCCATACAACTATACCATATCATATTACTGAACAGACGTATGCGTGATAAACAATTATGGCGGTACGCAAAGTTGTAATATTTTTTAATCTTTTTAAAGCAAATATGAATACTTAGATTAATATTTTTTTTTAATTATTTCGATATCATTCTTCCAAGTAGGTAAATTGCTCATCAAGTGTTAACATCCAGGAATTTTCAGATTTTATTGATTTATTGGCTTCTGCCCGTCTACATCTGTGAAATTTCTTGTTTTAACATACAATCTCCCACCGCACTCGTCGTGTGAATTGAGCGACACTCCATAGTCGTAAGATACGAAATAGATGCTCTATCATTCTCATATTGATTAGAATATGTTTACTCACTTATTCATTAGCTTTTAAACAAATTTTATACATAAGCAAACAAATAGTATCTTTTAAACAAGAAAATAGTTTTCTTTCGTAGGTACATGATATGCAGATAACAATCATGTTGTGGTCATTGCGCACATGTATTTGACATTTTGAACAATTATTAGTCTTTGTTTTTCTGTATTCGATTATTGGACAAACGTGACATCTTTTGTATGAAGGCGCTCTGCCAGCTCCAGAAGATGATTCACGGATGGTCCTCAACTTCAATGTGCCGTTTAAGACGCTTTTGCGAAGGTCAAGGTATTGTCGGTATGCTATATCTCAATTTTTGATATGGTTTGACTAAATCGACAGCTAACAGCTTCAGAAATAGCCTTCGGGATATTGTAGATTCAAGATTCACCTTAGGCCTTTTATGGCATAAGAGTTGATACCAGTGTTGCCAGACATTGTGCGCTCCAAGTCGCCAATACTTTTTGGCGACTTGGAGCGCACAATGTCTGGCAACACTGGTATCAATTCAATCAATTACTGGCCCAAGTATCCTAGTCGCTGCGGGAAAGTCCGAGAGGGATACCATGGCCCCTGGCACAGGCAACTGAAGGAACACGGGTGGGTTTTACTCAGTAAGAGTCTGACACGCCCTCCTGCTCTGCCCAGAGCGGGAGAAGTTATTTAATGATTTCCCACCCACAAAACAAAAAAAAAAAATAAGTATCCTAGTCGTAAAATATATTTACTTATTCTGTAAAAAAAAAAACCTAAATTCGCCGAATAATAATTTTATTGTAAGTCTGATACTAGTGGTACACTTTTTTTTTGCGAAATATGATGAATATCATAATACGGTTGCTACTTTTAATAGGAAAAATTTACTTTAATGGACCTACTAAGGTTGAAAACCTGGATTTTTGTCCATTCGTCCCGTATTACTTGCTATTATTTTCCGCGTTTTCACATTTTTAGGTATATCACAAGACTTCAACTTAACAATCATATAAACTCAAATCACAAGAAAACGCTCTCAAGGTCATACGGAAACTTTTATTTTAATTTATACGAAATCTACCATCTCAGTGTATTTAATGGTAAGTATGTACTTTATTTTGTTCGGTTTTGGTAGGTATAAAACATTCTTTGACATGTCTTTATTTTCTCTCTCTGATTGACGTTAAAAATGGTAATGTTCCGTTAAATGCATTTTAGTACTGGACATTTTATCGTTCCTCAGATATTCTGGATGGATCCTAGAATCGCCTATTTTTTTTTTCTAATTGGCGACTAGTCGCCAATCGTATAAATTGGTCGCCCCGACACCCTGCCAAGTAGCCTAAATGGTGATAAGTCGCCTAATCTGGCACCACCGGCTGATACCACAGATATTGAATTGAATTGATGACCAAAAACAATAACATGCTGTCATAAAATGAATGTAACTTTTTGTTTTTAATTTAAAATTGGTTTCCTCCTGAAGTCCTGACTAGTCTAGGTCAGTGGTGACAGAGACAGAGTCGAAATGTGAAAATCGAGTAAATGTAATAAATAGTCATTATAATACTCAATGGGCCGACCCGCATTAGAAGGCTGAAAGTCACCCACCATAGGGCAATGGAAAGGGGTTATACTTGGAGTTTCCCTACGTGATCGAATCAGAAATGAAGAGATCCGTAAGAGAACCAACTACCAAGGTAACCGACATAGCCCGAAGAATTGCCAAACTTAAGTGGCTGTGGGCACTGTGGGCAGGGCACATTGCTCGCAGAGCAGATTTCTCCTAGGGCCGAAAGGCTCTGGACTCTGGAGTGACGAGCGCGTACCCGGTTTCTGAAGTTCCCAGATAAACTCTCATTAGCTATTGGTTTAATAAAGTTATGCTTAAGATAAACGTTTCTTAACTGTCACTGCGTTTCTGGATACGCAAAAACCATTCGATAACTATGAAACCGATAACTAGTTACAAGTTGTACTTAGTTGCCGGTAGATGGATCTGTATAACAGTTTTATACTAGTTTTATTAATAATTATATTTTTCGAGGGTAAATAAGTGGCTTAAATTACTATTAGAAAGTAGCCAAATTGCTATTATTTCTGTGTTATATATAATAAATAGTGCCTGTTTGTTCTACAATCAGCAAAAATCAGTAAAATAATTAACAGGAGTTAATTAATTTACTTTTGAAGTAATTTTACTTAATTAAATGCAATAAGATTTGTGACAAACAAGACGTCCATCATCATAATATCGTCCCTCAAAATAAAATTCAAACATGTGTTTTTAACAGCTTAGCTGTGAAACAATGGGTGGGTCGACTTTTATGATGACCATTTATCGAACCGATAAACGGCAAACATTGGTCAGTTAAGTTAACTTAAATTTAAACGGAGCTTGTCCTACATTGCGGTGTTCGGAAACGCATTTTTGCAAGTTATCGAACCAATAGCGCTATTGAATAGATAAACCACTGTTAAAAGTGTCTCGGAAACTGGGCATTAGTAGTCTAGGAAGGCCTCCCACAGGTTGGACCGATGACTGGTGAAGGCCGCAGGAATCCGCTGGATGCGAGTACAGAACTGGTCGAAGTGGTGGTGCTTGGGGGAGACTTAGGTCCAGCCGTGGACGTCTTTCGGCTGAAATGATGATGATAACACTCAAAATCTGTTTATAACTACCAGACTTCATAAAAATAAAACAAACAAATATTGACTTTTAAGGTTTATTGGGATTTATTTAAAAATAAACAATAAAAGTGGTCTCAAGTGCAAAATTTTGATGTTTTCTAATGCGTATGGACAAAGTAAAATTAAAAGAATTATTAATAGCGCGTGTTGCCTCCTATTGCCCTTATAAGGGCTTGGATACGTCTACGTCCATGCTCCTTTTGACACCTTCAATCATTTCCTTAGGAGAAAGTGTCCCATTCGTCAACCAGCGCCAATTTCAGCTCTTCAACATTTCTAGGGGCTGCATTTCTTGCCCGGACCCTTCGTCCAATCATGTCCCAGGCATGTTCTATTGGATTCATGTCTGGCGATAGTGCTGGCCAGTCCATCTGGGTTATACCGATCTCATTATGGTAGTCACACACTATGTGCGCCGTGTGGGGCCATGCGTTATCGTGCATAAACACAAAATCTGATCCTATGAATGGGGCAAAAGGCATAATGTGGGGCTCTAGGATCTCAGTTATGTTCCTGTGTGCAGTAAGTGAACCGCCATCGATGATGACCAGAGCGATGCGTGCCGTCAAACTTACCACCCCACACCATAACAGACCCTCCACCGTAAGACGTTGTTTCGGAAAAATTTGCTTGATGGTAACGTTCTCGTTGATATCTCCACATCTTCTCTCTTCCGCCGTTGAAATTTATACAAAAACGGCTTTCGTCAGAGAATAAAATTCGACTCCACTCATTGGACCAATTTTGATGCTGACGACCGAACGCTAACCTTGCTACTCGATGGCTCACCTCAAGTTTAGGCGCTTTTGCTGGCACGTATGACTTCAAACCAACAACATTTAACCCTCTCCTCACTGTTCATTCACTAACACGTACGTTACGCACTTCTTCTAAAAGATTTCGGATCTGAACAGCCGTTTGACGACGATTTCTCAAAGTTTGCACCCTTATAAAACGGTCGTCTACGGCACTGACTGCACGATTTCTGCCTTGGCTTCCTGCGCACGTAATATCCTGTCTGTCTGTATTGTTGCACATTACGGTGGATCACGGTTACTGATACACCCAACGTTCGACTATGATATGATATGATATGATAGCTAGGGTCATTCTCTATCTACAAAAAAAAACAGCGCCGGCCATACGCGGCAGCGCGAGTAATCATTCGGTAAAAAAAAAATATAACATTTTTTTTGCCATTTAAAATAAATTCAAAGTATATTTTTTGTCTCATTTGGCTGTTTTGACCCTCTTTTTAGTTAAATATATAGTTTTAATAGCGCATAGGTTCTTATAACTAGTAATTCTGGTAGAGATTTAGTTATTATTGCATGTTATCGGTAGCACATGCATTGTGAACCACAATGCTTAGCCGAGCGCACAAACAAATCAATCACAATTTGTGATTGATTTGTTTGTGCGCTCGGCTAAGTGCATAACTAATGAGTCATCGAAAAATGCTCGTTTCTGATTGGCTGAATAATTTTCACTCACTGTTATGTCCACGACTTGAGTAATTAACACTGACTATAAATATAAATAAATGCATTAAGTCCATCTAGTTTCGCTCTTGTCGCTTATTTGTGAACACAGTGAAATACTTTTATTTTTATAAATAAATAAATAAATATCGTCTGACATTGCACACAGCACCATTTAGTTCCAAGTTAAGCACTTAATTAAGGCTTGTGTTATGGATACCAGATGGTTGATACACTACTTAAATACAGTTTTTTTTTTCGTAAATACATACATATTATAAATATACATCCATGACTCGGGTACAAATGTCCATATTCATCATACAAACATTTGCCCCTACCGGGATTCGAACCCAGGACCATTTGGTTTCGCTGACTACACTTAGCCACTGTAGCCACTACACCAAACGTGTCGTCAAAATATTATTATATTATATATATTATATTATTATTTTCTTTTATTTTTATATTTACATTAGAACTATGGCTGGATTTTGTACCAACCTAGATATTTTTGTGAAATTAAGAAGTGGCGGTGATCTGAAAAATCATATGTTTCTATATGAAAGTATCATTTCTGTCTTGACTACCGAAGTTTCTGAAGAAAACAAGAACCGAATCAAGGAGTTCTGTCGACTTTTTTGTGTAAATCTAAATAAAAAGTGGATAGAGTCAAGTAGAAATCAAAAAACTTTTATGAATCGTGTAAGTAATCGCAAGTGCTGCAATGTGCAAGACCATGATTGATGGAAAAGTGGCCGATATTATTGCTGAAGTACCATCATATGCAACGTGTCCCATTTGCTTGGCAAAACCGAGCGAGATGATTAATTTAGACGCTTTGACTTCCAAACCACTTCGTGAAGAAATTTACAAACAAGGAATTTCTTCACTGGTTATGAAGATTCGGTGTATGTAATGTCTGCTCCATATACCTTATAATCTGGATTTTCAACGATGGACTGCTCGAGGCGAACATAAGGCTTTGAAACAAGCTAAAAAAACATATCACGCAACAAGTTTCGTGAGCAAACTGGAATGCTGATTGATATAGTCAAACAGGTATGTATTTAATTTTCGCTCTTTTTATGTTGTTTGTGTATTATATCTCTATGTATTGTATATTACAGTATTGTTTTCCTATTTTAGGGTTTTGGAACTACAAATGACGGGAATACTGCGAGGCGCTTTTTCAAAGATTACAAAAGATCATCCAGAATAACGGAAATTGACGAAAATCCGATTTTCCGTTATTCTACAAGCCATATGATAAAGCAAAAACATTGACTGAAAAATTTATAAGATACTGTAGAGAAACAGCTGATGTGTACGTTCAACACTATTCGTGGTACTACATGCCAGTTAGTGTATAAAAACTGCTAATGCACGGTGCAGACATCTGTAACCACTTTGGTGTTTTGCCATTCCTTAAGTAAATAATAAATATAGTTTGATGTATTATTTGACTCGATTGCGTTTTGAAATTAAAATGTATGTACTTATTCGTTTTAGGTACCTTATCTGAAGAAGCTTCGGAAGCCCGTAATAAGGACTTCAGAAACGTCAGGGAGAGGCACACTCGGAAAACGGGGAGAATAGCAACAAACGAAGACATCCTACATGGACTTCTAATAAGTTCTGATCCCCACATATCCTACATAAGGCCTAAAATAACGAAACAGGTTCATAATGAGTTGTTGCTTGAAGTAATTCAGTTGTTACAGACTACTGAGCCTCCCTGTGACAGTGAAATTATGGAGGAAGAAGAATGCCTCATAGCATATATGGTATTAGGCTATGTAGTAAGAAACAAAGAAAATTACTATGGAAATATAGAATTAATCCTTCACATGAGAAAAAAAAAACCACATTCAAGACGTATTCACTAAGATTTATAAAGATTATAAAACTGATACAAAAAGCTCAGAATAATTACATAATTAAAAACGCTCAAAATAAATGCAAAGCAGCATGGCAAATAATTAATAACACCAAATATATTAAAGAACCAATCACGAAAATCACTAAGCAAAATATTTTGATTACAGATCCCTATGAAATAGCAACATCTTTTGACTTCTTTATTGATCAAGTTCAAAATACATAAAAAAAAAATTCATACGGTAGAATTATACGTTTAGACAGCATCCTGAATTCAATATTTATGCCACCGATAATACCAGACGAGTTAGGTAGAATAATTAGAAGTCTTAAGGCCGTACCCAGACCAAATAACCTTGGGCACTCGTTCCCTCTTTGCCGCACCCCACCTCTACAATACTTCGTAAAAATTACTAGCGCCATCTGGCGAACAACTTACGAACTATGAAACTGCGACTTGTAAAAATTACAGACCTTAGAATACACATAGACGGCATTGAATTTTTTTTTTATTATTTCTATGAACGGAAGAAACTGTGCGCCTAAATAATTTTGGTCATGAATTCAGTGACTATACTTATCTCCATGAATACTTACTTTCTAATTTTTGAACGAAAAAGCGTTACGCGATTCCACGAGACTTTCTCTGTAACAAAAATCTCCGATAACTTAAATGGAGACAAAATCAAAACTCAAG
Source organism: Brachylomia viminalis (assembly GCA_937001585.2). NCBI lineage: Eukaryota > Metazoa > Arthropoda > Insecta > Lepidoptera > Noctuidae > Brachylomia > Brachylomia viminalis. The sequence continues at coordinate 180,804 of OW443302.2, read as the reverse complement.
ATGGCGCCACCATACATTACCAAATTTTACCCCTGTTGGTGTTGTTTTTATAGTTTTCGAGGGTGTTGACAACAATTAGTGGGTCAAAATCAAAATTCAAGATGGCGCCTTCAAATATTTGCAAATATTTCGTCATGAATGTCGTTTTCATAGTTTTCAAGTGTGTTGACAACGATTATGAGGTCAAAATCAAAATTCAAGATGGCGCCTCCAACAATTTGCAAATTTTTCGTCATGGGTGTCGTTTTCATAGTTTTCGAGGGTGTTGACTACGATTATGGGGTCAAAATCAAAATTCAAGATGGCGCCTCCAAAAATTTGCAAATTATTCTTCATGGGTGTCGTTTTCATAGTTTTCCAGGGTGTTGACAAAGATTATGGGGTCAAAATCAAAATTCAAGATGGCGCTAACCAAAAGGAGATAGTTTTTTGAACAAAGTTCCTTAACACAGCTTGCGGTAGGAATTGGTATAAATTGTCACGTAAGGAAAAAGCGTTGTGTAACTTTCTCTCTCTCTCTCACTCGCTGCTTCTTTTTTATAATATACGAGTGTGTGAAGGTGTGTGTGTGCCAGTACCGAGATTCGAGCAGACGAGCATTGTGCGCGGCCGGTTTTATATTCTAAATACTGAACTAAACTTCGTTCCTGCCAGGGGCACATGTTTTTATACATATTATATCCCAGATACTCAATTCGTGATACTCAATAAACATTATGCGGTGTTTATTTTTTACATTGAAGGTTGATAGGAGGTTGAAGGTTTGGTTGAAAAATAATAAATAAACAAAAAAGTAAATGTTATTATTATTTATTATTTTAAAGTCGGTACCTTACAAATTATTATTAATTTAACTAATTTCTATTTTACATATCCCTAAAATAACGAGTACATGTAGGCATATTGACGTCAGAAGGTTCGTCACCTTCCCTTCTATCTTATCTGCTGTCTCAATATATTCATGTAATTGAGGTTCAATATTTTCTTAATATTTTTTTCTTATCATTGCCTCTTTAATTTATGGAGGATTTCTTATATTCATACCTCGAGTGTAGCGGGGGCGACTAATTCTGCCAACAAACCATCTACATAAAATGATGTAAGCTTTTCTTTCACCTTCTCCTTAAAGAATGTATCATCTCTCTCGATGTATTCCGTTTTTAGCGAAGAGTTTTCGTTTCACCAAACTGCAAATAAACACACATTTTCAAATATAAATGGACTACCCTTTCTAACTTTCATTGAAGTTCAGAACACAAGTGATAGGTATCAGAAACTTACCTCTTTAATGTTTTTATTGGTTTCTTCAGTGTTTTCAGCTTCCATCAAGTCTCCTGTATAGTCCTCTCGTAAACTGCAAAAGAAAAATATTTTGCATAATGATGATAATGATTCGGGGTGGCTACTGATAGGGATGAGATATACTTATAAAATTCAATACGTTTCCAAGTACGAGTAGGTATGTAAAAATACCAAAATGGTGAAGGAAAACATCGGCATGTCCCTAAATCAAAAATTCGAAGACATGAGACACAAATTTTCGCAGCCGTCATCTTGGATTTACATTTTGACCTCAGTATTAGCTTTAGCACCCTCGTAAACTATGAAAACGACCACCATGACGAAAAATTTTAAAATTTTCGCAAGCGTTATCTTGGATTTACATTTTGACCTCAGTACCAGCTTTAGTACCCTCGAAAACTATAAAAACGACACCCATGACAAAAAACTTAAAAAAATTGCAGCCGCCATCTTGGATTTACAATTTGACCTCACTATCGGCTTTAGCAAACCTTTCTCAAGAATTGGGTCATTAAATGCATAAATATTCTTCAAATCCGACTGGTAAATCCGGAAATTACCATCTACTACAAACAAAAAAAAAAATACTTCTTTAATATTAGTATACAATACATAAGTATAATGAGGATAAATGGCGCGAACTGTTCTAAAAGAAGTTGAGGCGATTCGGTAAAGTTATGAAGAAGCAATTGTGTTTATGCAATTACATTCCTTATTATGATTGGTATACGCCAGCTTTTTCCCGACTCGACCGACTCGCACGTGCCCGAAGTACTTACACAGATTTCGGTTCGTGTTCTTGCCACACTCGGGCAGCTTCGGAATACTTCGGGCACGGCCAGCGAGCCCCGAACTCGCAACCAGCGGCGCCGAACGCCGCCCCGTGAGGCCCGCGCCTTCGGCTTCCAGAGATGAAAATACTTGCATAGGAAATCGATCCGTGTTACTATACCAATAAGGAGCACAACCGTTTTTGCGAAAAAATAAAACTTTCAAGTTCAAGAAGTTCAAAGTATTTTTTTTGGCAAATACGATTGTGCTCCTTATTTATATGACGACATGGATCGATTTCCTATGCAAGTAGGTACTTCTTTGTTCCAGCTCTGCCCGCGCTCGAGTAGCAAATACTTTAACAATTTTTATGCAAGTATTTCCCGCCCGCACCAGTGCCCGCATTACTCCAAATAGAATTAGCATGACATGTAAAAAAATTACCCTGTAGACGTTACGTAACCGAGAAAAGGATTATATCTAATACTTACTCATTATTACTTATTTCCATCAGTTGTATATTAGACATTTCCATTATAGGTGCATCACTTTGGTTCTCTTTTAACCTAAAAAAGATTATTTATTTTAAAATACATAAAATCTCAAATATTTACATACAAAAATCATTACATGACAAGCACTGAACCACGTAAGTACTGAATCAATGTGAATGTTTATGTCTGTAGGTTCATAACTCTATGGCACACGCATGATAACGAAGATTTGTGCGAAGATTCATGAGATGTTATCACTTTACTAAATACAACATCTTAGAGCAGTACGTAGGTATATAGTAGTTAGGTACATACCCGCTATATACGTAACTTGAGAATGTGTAGATATTGTTGGTGTTTCATCATAACTATTTCGGGCTTTTTTTTTTAGCCCAGCTACAACAAAAAAAAAAAAAACGATAAATAATTTCCACTGTTTATCATTATATGTACAATATTATATTAAACTACGAGACAACTTACCGAGCTTCGTTCATTTTTGCTATTCTTGCACGTCCTACTCGCACAGCTTTCTTGTACTTTGGCATTTTGAGTGTTAGTACACAACACTAGCGTCCTTTCGCAATAAATAACACAATATATCTCACACAAAAAAAAAACTATGATCAAAACAAATGTCAATAAACTAATAATTATTATTAATGTGATGTAAGCGAGCAAGTGCGCTAGCCGACGGCGACGCGGTAACAAACGACACGGGTTTCACCCTCGAGAGCTTGCGGCACACTGAATCCCGATACCCGGGAGCAGGAGTTACAGTAGTGAGAATACGCCCATATTTTAGAATAAAATCTATATAAAATAAAATTTTGGTCTTTTGAAAAAAAAAATTGTGCCAAAATGTTCATTATTAAATTGTCTATCCATTAGTGTCAGTAGCAAAATTAAATAATGTTTACTTTACGAGGAGATGCGTGTTATTAATCACTATTTCTCATTTCGGGGGTTGTGTTGTAAGGAGATTTATTAAAGATGTACGCAATAAAAAATAAAAATAAATCTGCAATTATGGAATCAAGATTATGTAGAAATTTATATTTTTTATTTGTTGATATTTCTTTTAAATAACAAGTAGATAGCTCCAAAAAACTGCACAGAAACGGCTTGCGTGGCGCTTATTTCGGGGAGGCGCCTTAAAAATACAAAAAGTCACGGTTATGACGGTATTACCACAGAGGTTCTTAAATTCGTTAGCAATATTATAACTCCACCTTTATGTCACATTATGAACAGAAGTATTGTTTCGGGTATTTTCCCTAATAGTTTAAAAAGAGTGATAATAAAACCTATATATAAAAAGGATAACAAAGAGGAAATGTCCAATTATAGACCTGTAGCGTTAATCCCTGTACTATCTAAAGTATTTGAGAAGATTATTTACGAATCATTACTTATACACATTTTTAAACAAACATAATATATTATGCAGCGAACCAATGGGTTTTAGAAAAAATAGAAATATAAATATGGCAATATACAATTTCTTATGCAATATAATGCCAAGTGTAGATAATAAGACCCCTGTTTGTGCTATACAATGTGGCGCTACAATGGTGACTTTAATTTAATACACGGGTAGGGCTAGTGCCCATTAACCATATAAATATTGATAGGTTAAAATAATACGTAAACTGAAAAAAAAAATTTTTCAAACAAACTAAATAATAAAAAAGTCATTAAAATTGGGATCACCCTTGCAAAAATTCATTCATGAAATTACTTACCTAGCTCGCTTACGTTAACTCGGAGCGGCAATGTGTCGGTTCGCGGGCTGGCAATCGCGCGTCGCGTCTTGTACCTATTCGTGATCGGTCCGATTCTTTGACGGCATATTATCAAAGAAACCGAGCGGCGCAAGTGGTACAAACACTTATCACATCACCCTCTCTTGTTACTATTAGTAATAACTGTCATCACTAATCACTGCCATCACGATCATAAGTTTACACAAGCACTAATAGCACAAATAAATGCGTCCGTATCGCAAGAGGTGTAAACGTACCTACTAGATAAGAAAACGAAAACCAATCAAAGTGTCTTTATCGCAGTACCATGATCTAATTACTATCCTAATTACACAAAAAGAAATAAATAAAACAATAGCTAAGAGTCTTTTTCGCGACGTAATTATGCGCACTAGAGTAAATAAGTGCGTCAAGGACACGGGTTCGACTAGCACTAGAAAAGCAAAAAAAGAATTCGTGTTCGGTGCGGCGGGTGGGTGGAAGGGAGAGCGCGCGTCGCCTGCGCTGCTCGCCAACAAAGGAAATTTCCTTAAATTCGCCTACTCTATGCATTTGTTTCATCCTAATAGTATTGCTTATTCGTTTTAATTTCATTGATGCGAAGTTATGATCCGTGACCGAGGGAAATGACCGCTGCGCGACAGTTCTTTAAGTACAGGTTGCTCTAAGATGCTATTTCCTAAATTCTTTAATAAATCTGTAAATAATAACGTTTAATGGAAATAAAAAATTGTCATGAAACGAAAATGTGAAAACGTATATGTGTGTTAAATTAAGGTCACCATAGCAGCGCCACGCTGTATATACCGATATGACCAAGACTTTCGACCACGTAAAACATGACGTCCTTTTGGAAAAACTATACAGTTACGGTATAAGGGGAAATGCCCTAGACTTAATAAGCTCCTATCTTACTGGATGAGCTCAACATACAGAAATGTCCAGAATATGCCTTGAAACCAAACGTGAGCTTAGATATACATCAGCCGGTAGGGATGTCAAATACGGTGTACCGCAGGGGAGTGTCTTAGGACCTCCTCTTTTAAAATGTTGCCCCACACTAGGAATTTCTCCTGTATCGTGGGTGCGTTTACAAATATTTAATTAAACTCACATACACAAACGGCCAGACCCGGAACAACTACTTGCAGGTCATACAAATATTTGTTCCGTGCGGGGATCGAACCCGCGACACGTAACGCAGCAGTCAATCGCTTAACCACTGCGCCAACCGTGTCAATTTTTTCTCCTATATATAAATGACGTGCCACGACAGACACGACAACCCATGGTACTATTTGCAGACGATAGTACAGCGATAGTTAAGTGTACCAAGAAAGAAGACTATGGAAGGGAAATTAATAACACATTACAATCAATTATACATTGGCTCGATACAAATAACTTAATAATAAATCTAAACAAGACAAAAGTAATGCACTTCTACCAAATGATACGCACTGATAGTATAAATTAATGTTACTTATATTATAATGGTCAAAAAGTGGATACAACTTGTGTAGCGAAATTTCTAGGCATCCTGATTGACAACAATTTGACTTGGAAACCTCATGCCGATGACGTATGTAAGAAGTTAAATAAATCTGCATACGTACTGTATAACCTATCACATAAAGTTAGCAACGATACACTTCTACTAGCTTATCATGGGTTGGTTGCGTCAGTGTTGAAATTTGGAATCATATTTTGGGGTAACTGCAGTGAGAGGGAAGAAATTTTTAGGGCCCAGAAACGGTGTATTAGATCTATGTCAAACCTAAAAAGCACAGACAGCTGTGAACCTGTGTTTCGGTCTCTGAGGATACTGACTCTTCCATGTTTGTACATATTGGAGGTGGCAATTTTTGTAAAAACCAATCTAAACAAAACAAAACAACACTCATTACAAAACAGCACTGTTAAGGAAAAGTATTATGACAATGGGACCTGTCATTTATAATAAAATACCTCATGGTAATAAGGATTATTCTGTAAACATTTTTAAATCTAAGGTAACTGCACTACTTCTAGGCAAATGTTATTACTCAGTGAAAGACTTTCTAAATGATATGAATTTATCCAGATTATGATTATTATAATTAATTGCAAAATTGACCCTTTAAGACTTATCTACCTGACTATAATATTATTAACTGACTTCAGTATAATTTCTGTTTTGTTTTGTTGACATGCTTTTGTTTGTATGTATTAATATTTGAAATTATGTAATAATTTGCACGCCCTAAGGTAGAATGTAGCCGATCTCTTTACTTTATGTACAACATCTTATACCTGTACCTACATTCATAGCAAATAAAGTTCTGATTCTGATTCAGAATCCGAAAATTTGCCGGACCCACTAGCACTTCTGGAACAAGAAATAATGTGATCCGGCTCTAGATTATTCCCACAAAAGCCCATCAGGGCTAGGAATATGACAAACAGCCCTTTTCAGGGCTACAATTACTTCACAGTTTCATGTTGATCATACGTACGATAACTTATACTATAAATGATAATGATAAATGATTGATTTTATTTAAGTAGGTTTGAACAAACACTTGCACGTCAATCATAATTTTTTTTTAAACTAGATGGGGTTGGCGTTTCTTATCTGACTACTCTGAAAAGAAAGGCCGAAACAAACTCAGAGGTCACAGTCTCTTTTAAAGTCCAGACAAAATATTGGTCGGATCATGTGAAGGCTATGTAGATCGGTGTCTGCAATGGTCTTTTGAGGAAAGAACCACACAGATTGAGTGGACCTGTCCAGTCAGTGCACGCAATTGTCAGTAATCGTGCAGCTCAACTTAGACTCAAGGAGCTCAACGATTCGACGAACAATACCAAAGAAAGGACATTTGAGTAGGCCGCATAAATTACTCAAACTGCCAGATCATGATTAAGTTGAGAAAAATACAAAAATAAATATGAAAAAAAACCAATGACCGACATAGTTCTCACATTCACAATAATTAGAATATTATAATAATCATTGAGGACCATGTAGATTTGTGTCTGATATGGTCTTTTGAGGAAAGAACCACACAGATTGAGTGGACCTGTCCAGTCAGTGCACGCATTTGTCAGTAACCGTGCAGCTCAACTCAGAACAGGAGCTCAACGATTCGACGAACAATACCAAAGAAAGGACATTTAGGTAGGCCGCATCAGCTACTCAAACCGCCAGAACATGATTAAAACTGGAACAAAACACACATAGTCCTCACATTCACAATAATTTAAAATAATATAATACTTTATACAGTAAATATATTAGTGTCATTGTATATGTAAATAAGTATAGATACTTATAGCAAAGATTAAAAGTAAAAATAGTTAGCAAAATAAAACAAATTAACATTGCCTGTGCTTTATTGGAGCAACTTTATTGACTGACCGGTTGGCGCAGTTGGTAGCGACCCTGCCTTCTGAGCCGCTCGTCCCGGGTTCGAAACATTTGTGTGCATGAACATGTCTGTTTGACCTGTGTCTGGGTGTGTATTTAATTATGTATATAAGTATGTATATCAGTCATCAGGTTACCGTAGTACAGGCTCTGCCTAGTTCGGGATCTGAAGACCTTGTGTGGATGTTGTCAAAACTCAATCCCAAGCCTTTTTGTCCTCAATATAGTCTTTGACAGTATAATAGGCATTCTGGCATAGTTTCCTCTTTATAAAAGATTTGAATTTATTATGGCTTAATTCTTGAATGTGGCATTGGCATCTAAACGAGCCACCTATTTTCTTGAGCCTGGTAGTAGGAACAACAAATTTGTGTTTGTTCCTAGTATTTAAATTAAGGATATCACTGGACTTACTTTTTAAACAGATTAATATTTTTATGTGCATACGAAAGATTTTCATAAATATACTGAGAAGGCACAGTCATTATATTAATCCCTTTAAATTTGTCTCTGAGGGAGCGTCTGGGACTTAATGTATAAATTGAACGAATTGCCCTTTTTTGTAAAACAAAAATCGTCTGAATATCGGCGGCATTTCCCCACAACAGAATACCGTACGACATTATACTATGAAAATAACTAAAGTACCTATACTAAACGGGCTGTCTCTAAATCAGTTAAACCACGAATTTTCCTAACGGCGTATGATGCAGAGCTAAGCTTCTTTGACAATTTATCTATATGGGGGCCCCATTGAAGCTTGGCATCCAAAGTTATGCCTAAGAATACTGTGGTATTTTCGGGTTTCAACTCTCACCCTTTATGAGAATTACTTGTAGATTACTTGTTTCTACTTGTCTAACATGAGGTATCGTAAACTTAATACATTTCGTTTTTTTCTCGTTAAGAAGAAGGCTATTAACATTAAACCATAAACATACGATTGATTATGTAGATAATATCAACGACTTGCCCGTACAAATTTAAATTATTTCACCTATCAATAACAAAATTAGTATAACCTGAAACTTATTATTTATACTTTATTCAACAATAGATAACGTGCAGTTAAAAAAATAACACAGCCAATCAGAGACAAGCATTTTTCGGTGACTCGTTTGTTATGCGCTTAGCCGAGCGCACAAAAAAATGAGTCATTAATCACAATGCAGGTTCTACCGATAACATAGCAACAATAAGCATAATAATAATAAGACATCGTAGGTATAAAAAAGATGACACGCTCGGTTTCCATACTATCTAATGAACATGCGGTATCTAGCCTACTCTAAATCTGTGATGCAAACGGACTGCGCCGTATTATGTATAAAGACGAATGAATCATACAATCTGCCTACGACATACTTATAGATAAGCATTTTACCGCTTAACGCGCTAGTCCACGCAAGAATGACGATGACTCAGACAGTGGTGTGGGGAATGCAATGAATGAGTGAATGTGCAAAGTACTTAAATCTTTGTGTTTGTGCGCAGGCCATCTCGAAGGCGCGCAGCGGCGACACCGCCAACGACTTCATCGAGGGGCTGCGCCACTTCGACAAGGACGGCAACGGGTTCATCTCTTCCGCCGAGCTGCGCCACCTGCTGTCCACGCTTGGCGAAAAGCTCAGCGACGACGAGGTACCACACTGCCACACATCTGCAGGACTGCAGCTCGCAAAAATGGCACTTTTAAAAACACTTTTACAAAAAAAAGCACTAAGTAAAAAATTTCTTTAATTTCGGAATTCGGTGTCTGGTTCTGTATTTTCGTTTTTCCTCCGACTTATTACTTTTTAGTTCAATAGTTGTTTTTCACATAGTAAGTACCTAGTACCTAGTGTTTTTTTAAGTCCGTTGTTTTTTTTAATTAAGTTTAAATAAATATTTATTTCAGATCACTTATTACAAGATCCATATTTAGTAAAAAAAAACACGCTATATACAGCGTGGCGCTGCAATGGTGACCTTAATTTAACACACATATACGTTTTCACATTTTCGTTTGATGACAAATTTTTATTTCCATTAAACGTTATAGGATAGTAATTAGATTATGGTACTGCGATAAAGACGCTTTGATTTGTTTTCGTTTTCTTATCTAGTAGGTACGTTTACACCTCTTGCGATAAGGACGCATTTATTTGTGCTTTATGTGCTTGTGTAAACTTGTGATCGTGATGGCAGTGATTAGTGATGACAGTTATTACTAATCGTAACAAGAGAGGGTGATATGATAAGTGTTTGTACCACTTGCGCCGCTCGGTTTCTTTGATAATATGCCGTCAAAGAATCGGACTGATCACGAGTAGGTACAAGACGCGATGCGCGGTTGCCAGCGCGCGAATCGACGCGTTGCCGCTCCGAGTTAACATAATCCAGCTAGGTAATTTCATGAATGAATTTAAGAAAGGTGATCCCAATTTTAGTAGCTTTTTTTTATTATTTAGTTTGTTTGAATTTTTTTTTTTTCAATTTACCAATAATTTTAACCTATACATGTTTTTATGATAAATGGGCACTAGCCCTACCCGTGTGTTAAATTAATGTCACCATTGTAGCGCCACGTTGTATAGAGCGTGTTTTTTTTACTAAATATGGATATTGTAAGTAAATGAAAATGTAAACGACTGACACCTACGTGTGCTACAAAAGCATGGTAGAGCCAACCGTGTCCTGAATACATTGTTAAACTAGACACGCTGTAAACCTTGCGTGAACAGACTGCGCGTGTAAAAAGACTGGCAGTATGCTCTGAAAAGGGTTATTTTGACTTGCGTCGTAAAACGCGCAAATCTGCGGATCAGCATATTACTTCGGACAGCCATCGCCTTGCGTTCCCTTTCTATGTCCAGGTCATCGTTACCCAGGTACCAGTACCCAGTGACCCAGGTACTTAAATTTTGTTACTCTAGATAACGGAGTATTATTTATGGTTACATCTGGCACGTTAGTGTAACATTTGGTGGCTGCCTTGAATAACAATATCTTTTTTGCATTGTACCTGAGTCAGGGACTCGTAGTACCGTGTACAGTGACCGCGTAGTCTTGACACATCTCAAAAAGACGCCTGAGTGCGCTTATTGATGGACTCAGCAGCACCATGTCGTCTGCGTAACTTATATTGTTAACGCAAACTCCGTCAATGTGACAGCCTATACGGGTGCCGCTGTGTTCCACAATCAGCTGATTAATGTAAAGGTTAAAGAGACGAGGTGAGATGATACCCCCCTGTCTCACCCCGCACTCCAACCCATACAATCGGACAGAGTCCACCCCACCTGACATAATTCGTCTGATTCTCGTATGAACCTTTATGTCGTAGACGTAGCCGTAAGCGCGGTTTTCCTAGTACAAGTGTTATCACTGGTATACGGTTGGTTGTACTGTAAACCACTGACTTGTCAAGTAGATGATTGTTACCCCAGATCATCAGAGATATGCTTTGTAAACAAATGTATTCCTGTTCCGATGTCTCGGAGTTTCCACTTAATTCACTAACACAAAAGTGAAAACTATAAGAACGGCACACGAGCTCATATTCCTCCCGCACACAAAGAAACTTTCAGCAACACTAATAAACTCAGTAACAGAACACATGTAAACAGGGGGCGGCGCTTCTACCGGTAGCTACGGACTTGAATAAACACACATTAGACACTAGAAAGATATACATAACAACTAATCTAAACTACCAGGAAACTATTAGGATATTAACTTCTCGAAACCAGATTAGGAGAACACAAGTAAATATTTATTTAAAACTTGCCGCTTTGACAGTAGGTGTTGCGTTCTTAGTTAAATAGTGGACCGACCATTCGAATAGCCGAAGAACTTTCTTCAATGGTTGAAAGCACTTTGGCTCAAAGTGAGACGGAACATATTGTATTATTAATTTTAGTTGGAAACCAGTTTGGACCGCTTCCTGTCGCATTTATCACTTTTCTTTTATTTTTGGATCTTTCGGATAGCTAAAATGTTCAAATTAAAGCAAGGTGCGACTGACGATGATGATATCAATGATGCATGAGTAGTAAACAACAGCCATAAAATTCCATGCAACAAAAAAAGAATAAAATTTTGTTCCCTCGTATAAAAGACTCGTAATAAGTAAATTCGTACTAAGTAGGATCGTATAAAATATCGACAACCACAAACGTCACATCACATCTCTAACTAACAAAAGTCAGCAGCGGCCGCTTCACGAAACTATCGCGTGAGTGAGAGTATCAGTAAAACACTTATCCAATGCGCTATCAGACCAGCCGATTCATTGATATATGTGTACTAAGCAAACAATGGTTTTTGTTCCTAATGAAAATAATTGCTTTTAGTACTTCATCGTGTTTCTAGTATCACGAAGTAATGTTTTAATAAAAAATTATAAGAAAAACAAAGTACTTACGTGTGAAATGAGATGCCATATTTCATGAAATTCACAATATTGCTGTTACTTTGGCAAACAATCACTGAACAACGCGACATTTTGTAAAAAAATTGACAAAATGTCAAAAGAAGTTGACATTCGACTAATGACCGAAGCTGGCATCAAGACGCTTTCCGGCCAGATGCGTTCGCAAGCGCCACGCCTCCTTGCCATATCTCCTGTGTTTATATGATCTGAGATTGTTACCGTCGATCGTGGCAGCTGGCGCAGCGGTAGTCGAACGTCGCGTCGATTAGCGCACCCGCCCAGAAGATATGATATTGGTTAACGGAACGTTTTTGTACGTTACGTTACGTAATTGTGATGCGTGCAGCTGAATAAAACGTTGAGTATGGTAAGCTTGGCAAGAGCGCGCTAAGCGAGTTGTGCCATGACTCGCGACGCCGGTGACGTGAGGTAGTAATGCGTGCGTGTGTCACAGGTGGAGCAGCTGCTGCAGGGGCAGGAGGACTCGCAGGGCAACATCAACTACGAGAACTTCGTGCACCTCATCATGCAGGGCTGAGCGGCCGAGCGCGCCTTGCTCTCACTGCTCACTGCACATGTTATACTAAGTGTTTGTCGTAATCATCAAGTTAGTGAGTGGCAGGAGCTCGCCAGCGCCGGGCTCGACCTAACGCATTTACGGCGGCCGTACGCCCCGCTCATTGCACATGTAGACTGTTTAACGAAACTTACGATTCCGTATATGTATTCCCATTCGAATGTATTCCAAAACTAATCATAATTTTATATAATGTTTGTACAGAAATTAAATAAATAAATATAATCATTATATTGACTTTCCTTTAAAAAGATTTATGTGATTTTGGATGGGACTCGGTGACCGGTGATATCTGTAAACCGACAATGGCGCCCCCGCCTCAGGGTTGCCAACCGTACTCTATTAAAGAGTAATATACTCTATTTCGCGTAGGCGTACTTTATTATTTACAGAAGCAATAGAGTACGTACCCTAAAATACTCTTATTTATATTTATTTATTATTTCCGTTTATTTATTTTCATACATATAAATACATTTTTAAATATTTTTATAAAAAACATTAAAAAAAACATTTAAAAATATTAAAATAGTGGTCCGCCGGTATCAGGAGCAGGGTCCAAGCTACCGGCGGTTAAGGCTCCAGAGACAGGAACCTTCTCACGATACGAGCCGTATCAAGGAGTACTGCCTTCTGAATCAGGCCCTTGATCCAACCGCCTAACGAGAGCCTCGAAAGATGTTGATCGAGGCTTTCGGCCATCAGGCCATTGGCCGATACGACAATCGGCACAATGACAGCCGAGCTTACATTCCACATGTCAACAACCTCGTGTGCTAAGTCGAGATATTTAATTTGTTTCTCTTTCTCAGCTTTCACGAGGTTCTCGTCATGTGGAATGGTAACATCGATAATCATTGTGCGGCGCGCTAATCGATCTATCACCACTATATCAGGCTTATTGGCGACAATAGTCCTATCAGTAACTATAGACCGATCCCAGTACAACGTGACTTGGTCATTTTCGAGAACTGGGTCGGGCGCATACTTGTAATACGGTACCTCGGTATCCACAAGTTTATATTTTAAAGCAAGTTGCTGGTGAATAATCCTGGCTACTTGGTTATGCCTGTGCAAGTACTCGCCGTTAGCCAGACGAGAACAACCAGAGATAATATGTCTGATGGATTCACCTGGACGGTGGCATGCCCGACACACGTCAACCGTCCCAATTATTTATTATTATTATTAGGCTTTCCAACAATGAGTACACTGTTACTTTATGAATGTATGTATACATCACAAACTTAAGTCTAAGCGCCTCATCACTTACAGAAAAGCACAGCATGCACTAGATTAAGCGCAAATAATTACACGATTAAATAATTAAATCAAGTAATACAGTTTGAAAAAATTAAAAAACAACTATTAAAAGCTAAATTGAATATAGTGAATTAAATTAAAATTAAATAACGTAGATTAAAATAAATTACAATTGATTAAATTAAATTAATAATTATTAAATTAAAATTGATTCAATTAAATTAGAATAGATTTTTTTTTATATAAGATTAGGTAAATATTTGATATTATTAGACTAGAGGTACACATTAACCTTTTGACCGCCACGTCAAAAAAGAAAAAGCTTGCCCCCAGCGCCAAGCTATGAATTCATCCTTTAATACCTACAAAATAGTAGTGAGTTCGAAATTATATCGATAAAGCACTAACTATTTATTTTTTAACCAACAGTGTGTTTTTAATAAAAAGTCTATACCGGAAAAATATAATACAGTTTTATTTCATCCCGCTTTGTCCTTTAGGACAGAAATCATAATGATGTGTCACAGTTTCGGCGTTGAATCCACAATTCAAAACAAAAATCGATAAAACCAAGTCAATACCATCACAGCACTATGTTCAGTCTTGACGTACTTTCTTGTCATCTTATGATGACAGTGGCGCACAGTGGATCGACTCCATACAAAGTTTCGGACATAGGATTTTTAAATTACACTTTTGCGATTTTTGAAAAACTAGTGATGCCAAACTGTTCTCCTATATGATACAAGACCAAATCATTCTTATACATTTTTCGGTTAAACTTCAATTTGAGAAGATATTTGACTTTAAGTGATTTCAATGTATGAAAATGTATATTCAAGTTAATGTATCTTCTGATTTTCTCACATTTTCTCCTTTTGACTCATATAGCAGATTTGTAGAGGTGTTTAGCAAAATTTTTCCCAAACACACTTGTGCCCCCCCGGGCCCCCCTTAGAAAATATTAAATTATTTTAAAATAGAATTTATTTTGATCAATTAATTAATCTACAGCAGTAAATACTAAGTAAAATTTAAATTTAAGAAAATATTACATAAGATTAAATTAATTTTATCAAATATTAACTCAAATTTAATTATAAATTAGGAACATACATGAAAATAAACTATTATCTAAAAATCCAGTTTTAAGTTTGAATGGAAACCGGAATAACTTAAGTTTGGCTATTTCTTGCCTGACTTACAAAATGTTTCCTAGCTACGAAGTCTGATATACAATGACCGCTGTTCAACAAGGAAAATGCAACAGCACCTGCAGCAAGTGTCGAGCAAATTGACTTTGTATCACCACCGGATACTAGTGAATCAACGTCAAAACAAGAACATTATATATCACCTAAGCAAGATGCCTCCACGTCTACACAGAAACTGCCCCGTAAGCCATTTGAAGATCTCAGTGAACGTCAGAAGCGTAGACGCCTTTCAGAGAACGCACGAGTACGTACGAAAAGTGAAGCTAACGAACTAGCGTTTTCCACTGTAGAAGCACTTAAGTCAACCGGAAATAATGAAGTTGCTGAAGTATTAAAATATATGCTGGAGAATCCACAAGCTGTTTCAGCCATCAAAAGAAACGTCGATGGAGAATCTCCAAATTTACAAATAGAAATACCAGCAGTAAAGGCGTTAGCCTTGTATATTACATTGAAACTATCTAAATGGAGCTACATTACTCTTAGATAGTTTAGCATGAACGAAGGAATAAGTAAATATCCAAGTTATTACAAACTACAAAAAGAAAAGAAAAAGTGTTATCCCGACAAAAGTAATATTCTTGTTACAGAGACATCAGCAAAAATCAATTTGCAAGCTCTTTTAGACCTAACTACGGCAAGGCTGTTTGAGTCATTGGTTGATAGTAACACAATTGGTGATGAACAACTAATACTAATCAGTAAATGGGGCTTTGATGGCGCTTCCGATCAAAGTATTTATAAACAGAAAAGTAACGAAGACCTAATGGCAAGTGTTTTTATGGCTAGTTTAGTGCCGCTGAAATTAGTTACGGAAGACGGTGAAGTTATTTGGCAAAACGAGCGTCCTTCATCAACTCCATATTGCCGTCCAATAATGTGGAAGTTTATGAAAGAAAATAAAGCTAACGTATTGTCTGTAAAGAGTGAGATTGACACAGAAATTTCAGAACTTACTCCTACAATAATCCGGAACAGCCATATCAAACACCAGCTACTAATGACGATGATTGATGGTAAAATAGCATCGTACATTTCAGACATTCCCACATCCTCTTGTACCATTTGTGAAGCTCGACCAAGAGAGATGAATGAATTGGCGTTAGTTGAAGACAAACCAGCAAATGAAGATATGTACAAATATGGACTAAGTTCGTTGCATGCTTGGATTCGATGCATGGAGTGTCTTCTTTATATTGCCTACAGGCTGTAATTTAAGACATGGCAGGCTAGAGGAGACGAAAATAAGAAAAAAATGAATGACAGGAAACTGAAAATCCAAGAAGATTTCAGAAGAGAAACTGGATTGATGCTTGATGTAGTGAAACAAGGTAGTGGAACTACTAACGATGGCAACAGCGCTCGTCGGTTTTTTGGAGATCCTGACAAAACTGCTTCACTGACTGGATTAGACGTTGGTCTTGTGAAAAGATTTGCAGTTATTCTACAGTGCATTTCATCAGGTGAAAAAATTAAGATCCCACAGTTTAAGCAATTCTGCCAGGAAACAAACAAGTTGTATATGGAATTATATCCCTGGTATAACATGCCTCCAAGTGTTCATAAATTGCTTGTGCATGGGTCGCAAATCATAGAGCATCTTTCAGTAGTCCCAATAGGTTTCCTTTCGGAAGAAGTTTCAGAGTCCAGGAATAAGGACGTCCGAAGATTCAGAGAGCACCATTCTCGTAAAATTAGTGGCAAAGCTTGTAATGAAGACATCTTGAACAACCTGTTGATTTCTTTGGATCCTATGTTGGCTCAAATTCAACCACGCATGGATACGAAAAGTAAAAGAGGTTTTTTCAAGGAAACCTACGAACTTCTGGTCCAAGAACCTGTTGATAGTAATTTCGTGGATGGGAATAAATTTTTCGGTGACACCGATGAAGATACTGCTAGTGAATCTTCGGATAATGAAGAAGATACACTAGCGTAGGCTTTAGTTTCTTATATATTTTTTTTCATTTGTAATATTTTTTTTTTTTGTCATCTTTTATTTATTTTTTCTGTACCTTCTCTGTTTGTAAAAATGTAAATAATCATTATAATGTAAAATTTGTAGGTATGTATTTATAAGAATGTTTTATAGTTTAAAATAATTTCAAAATACCTTAAAGTAACTTTTTTTATATTTAATAAATTAATTTTGTCAAGATTAACATTTTTTTACTTACTTTATACCCAAATATTAACTTTTGTAAATCATTAATTTAAAAATAAATTTAATTTTTAAAATTGTCTTATATTTTCTAAGGGAAAGCCCTCTTAGGAAAATATAAGAAAATTCATTAAAGTATCATCTATACATATAATTAATTAATACAAAAAAAATAAAATGATCTCAAAGAATCATTACTCACCAATTGCAAAGAAAACAGTAGAACTAAAATTTCGTAGCTGGGAAACTTTTGTAAGTCAGGCAAGGAATAGCCAAACTTAAGTTGTTACTGTTTCCATTCAAACTTAAAACTGGATTTTTAGATAATAGTTTAATATCATATATTTTCCTAATTTATATTTAAATTTGAGTTAATATTTGATAAAATTAATTTAATCTTAAGTAATATTTTCTTAAATTTTAATTTATCTTAGTATTTACTGCTGCAGATTAATTAATTGATCAAAATAAATTTTATTTTAAAATAATTTAATATTTTCTAAGGGGGGCCCGGGGGGGCACAAGTGTGTTTGGGAAAAATTTAGCTAAACACCTCTACAAATCTGCTATATGAGTCAAAAGGAGAAAATGTGAGAAAATCAGAAGATACATTAACTTGAATATACATTTTCATACATTGAAATCACTTAAAGTCAAATATCTTCTCAAATTGAAGTTTAATCGAAAAATGTATAAGAATGATTTGGTCTTGTATCATATAAGAGAACAGTTTGGCATCACTAGTTTTTCAAAAATCGCAAAAGTGTAATTCAAAAATCCTATGTCCGAAACTTTGTATGGAGTCGATCCACTGTGTGGCGTAGCTGGCACGGCTTTTTTAATTTGCTCGCCTCTGCACTAGAGGTGCGCAACCGATATTTATTAATAATATCGAAATAATAATAGGTACCTATTTAGTTCTAATAGTTTCGTATTTTTCGTTAGGTAGTTTCGTTTCACTGATATTCTGTTTCATATTGTGGAAAAACTTTTGTAAATATGAGAAATTTGATTGCAATATTATTATTTGATGATAATGCAATAAATAAAATGAGACATAAACCATCGGTTTTTTGTAATCGTATTTTTTATCACAAAATAATTTATAACAGGTAAATATCTATTAATCGGGTTTGATTTTTTTGGCCGGACTAACTTCCACCATTTTGACTTTTTTTCAAAGTAATAAAGCGCATAATGATCTTTAGTAGAGCTAGAAGGTTAAGGTGGAACCGTCAGGGAAGCCTGCGAAATTAATTTTTTCTTAAAATATTATTCGCGGCTGGAAGACGTATAGAATAGAATATAATTTATTTCCAAAGTAAGTGTTACATTGTATACCACAACTTAAGACTAAGGGTCAGCTCACACCGAGACGCGACGCGACGCGACGCTGCGCGCACATTTTAAAAGAGCGACTCAAAATACAACTTTATTTTCTACACGAAAAGATACACATTTCATTGTGAGAATTGCGCGGCGCAGCGCGGCGCAGCGCTACGCCGCGCTGCGCCGCGCTGCGCCTCGCGGCGTAGAGCGAGGCAGCCGGTGCGCGCGGCGTGCAGGAGCGGCGCTGCGCCTCGCGGCGCAGCGCTGCGCCGCGCTGCGCAGCGCGACGCCGCGAGGCGCAGCCGAGGTCACCGTGGCGAACTATTTTCGTCCAGACTTCGTGTAGAATTGATGCAGTTCGGTCGAGTGCTCGAGTGAAATTATAATGATAGACTAATATATGTCTCTAATGTCTCTAATGATACTCCATAATGCACCCGCCAAATATACGTCGTTCTCATGCGCTTGCAAATGGTAGAGTGCGGGTGGACGGGCGGGGCGGGTGATCGTGGCGAATGCAGCTACACGTTCCGCTGCGCCGCGCGGCGTCTCGCTGCGCAGCGAGACGCCGCGCGGCGCAGCGAGGCGTCGTGTTGCCAACGATTTCAAGATGCGCCTCGCGACGTTGCGCTGCGCCGCGCGGCGCAGCGCGAAATCACTGGTCACGTCGCGTCGCGTCGCGTCGCGTCGCGTCTCGGTGTGAGCTGACCCTAAGTATTAATCTTATTATGTACTTACAATTAGTTACCAAAAACACGCATTTTTACAAATCATACATGCTTAGCTAGTAATCATTACCTACACACGCTAAAATGATACGTTTTTCTTTGAATCTCAACTACTTAAACAAAAACAAATAAATAAAAAAAAATGGTGTTAGAATTGTTTGAACTAATAAACTAATTGGCGGTATACAGATAAAAAATTCTTTACCTTCCGCGCTAGTCATAGACTGTGTTACGGCAAGGTAAGGATTCTCGCACTAGAAATACCAACTGTATGTTAATTGACTTATGGACAATTATCCAATGTGGGTATATGGTCAAGGAGGATACAAAAGATGCGAATGGCTAATGAGTTTGGCGTAAACAAGTACTACATGCAAAAAAATCAGACAATGACTTATATCAAACCATAAGTGACATTGTCAGTTTATAAATCAAACACATAAAACCACCATGATACAAAATAATGTTATGACAGAACAAAACCAAGATATCAAAACCATATCATACTCATACTAAAAAAGGTACTCAATAAGGAATTTACAGTATTATGCTAATTTGACATATTATCATCTCAGCTATTATGGTATTTGTGAATGGTTGTAGTGTATATAAATAAATACAATATATGTTTATTAAAATAATATATATAAGCATATATGTATATATCAGGATTAGTGTAAGATATGGATATATTTGTATAATATTTAGTTTATTTATGTATTAATATTATATTACTTGCATATTTGTATTAATCTTTCTGTCCGTTCATAATCTAAACTACTCAGAAACTCATCCAGTGCCCTCCTGCAAATAGAAGTTGTCTAGAATGCAAATATGTCTAGGTGCAAATAGAAGTATGTACCTAGCTACAGAATTAAAATCATCAAAATCATCAATAAAACCCTCCAAGTTCATAAAGGTCGAGGAATGACTTTCAAGGTCAAAGTCATTCCTCGACCTTTACTTTTACTTTGATAGCAAATAGATAGATAAAAGTTTTAAAGTGTCACGTTTCCGAGATATGAATCTCGGAAACGTGACACTTTAAAACTTTTTGTCTCATACACAACTTGTTTGTATTGATTCCAGCTATCGATTAATATAGGTCTTATGCGTGGACACTACATTGAAAAAAATAATTGATGGCGGAAGTTAATCCGGCCACCACTCATATTCACTTCACTTCACTACTCATATTATAGTCATCCATTATTCATAATATTTAATAACAGTAAACGAACTACTCTATTCAAAAAAAATCCGCGTATGACGCCATGTGACTGTCAAGCATAGACGACTGTGGCGTTCCCAGCATAGACAATACAACAGTGTGATAGAGATGGCCATTACAGTCATTACAATTAATCGATAATCAACTAACACTCGACTTATAGAGAGTGCATAGTTCAGTATTATATAATTTTCTTGATTTCTCGAACGTAAAAGTTCAGTATGAATTAATGTTTTATTTGTTTACTAGTGCAGAATTCAGAGTAAATTAAATATAACGTAAGTTGCCGTCGAGGTCGATATTCGTGTTATATTGACTACTACTTGCATCACTACATGTCCTGTTATGGTGACTGTGGCGTCGAGGGCACTATGTTTTTCGAACTTTATGACTGGTTTTCGTTTTTGTCATCTTACGTTACTAAAAATGAAATCTAACGAAAGCAGTTCACTTCAAATAAATTACGAAGAGTCAAGGTACATAATTAACAAGGGAAATGAACAAAAAAATGCTGTTTTATGACATTTATTTACGTCTAAAATTCGGTCACGCTGTCGCGACCGTGGCGTGCTGGGCACATTTTGGTTTGTCGTCTATACACGACTGTGGCGGTCAAAAGGTTATGGCAAGCGCGACTTTTTTTAGAGCAGGTACAGAAGAGTTAAATAGGTCAATATCCACTTCGTGCTCTTTGTATGCAGCATACATTCTTGATAGTGGACCTGGACAGTATTGCCTCAAGTTGGTGTGACATCTTGGCATGCGGAAAAGTCTTCTATTAGAACTTCTTGGCAGATTACGTGGCACATAGAATGAGACCCTACTGAGCAAATCGGGACAGTTCAGAGCCTGTAACTAACTTTTTGAGGAAAACCAAATCCAGCATATTCCTGCGCTTCTCCAGCGACACCATCCTAAAATACTTCAGTCGCTCTTAGTACGAGTTGAGCTTTTTCCCATATTGTTGGTATAGGTTGTAATGTTTGTATTTTTTTACTTACGTTTTGGCCTTTTGGCTATTTTAATTAGATCTTTTATTATACGTTCTCTCCAATTATCTGCATGGCCATTGTCTGTATAGTTTAAGCATTCCTAGGCCTCTATATTTCAAGCTATTTAGATTTTCTAGTGCTCTCCCAATGTTTGTTTACCTTTTGTAATGTCAGATAATGACAAGCCTAGGTTTTATTTTTAATTTATTGCTAGAGCTGCCAGTAGGTTAGGTTGTATAGGTATTAGACCTTATTATAAACTATTGTTCTTCTTTTATGTTCTAGAATCACTTTGTTAAAAATTTGAAATGCCAACCGATCTGAAAAGGAAGGGAGCCGGGGACGTCAGACCAGTTTACTCTTGGTGCTCGCTACCCTATTTATAATGTACTCTGTGGTGCTCGCCTTGGCAGGAGGTCCTGAATTATATAGCGCTCGGTGGGAGGGCTGTGCCCTCTGATAGTGTGGGCTGTGCTTGAAGACAAACAAGTCTACGCGTCCTTTTACACCGGACAGCGTTCGAAAGCCGCTAGACCGGCGATGGCTACCCTTGGCGTCAGTTCTGGACACTGACGCAAGAAGATTCAAGTCCGACATAACCTTACGCAATATGTAGTAGGATAACGTCGTTGTCTACAGTAAACTTTTGACGCCGACGGCTGGTAGCTCTCAGTCCTCTGCCTGCCTTCTCTACCACGGCCTGCCCCTCCGAGGTCGGTGAACGTGGAGGTCTGACTCGAGGCCCCTCCTTTACAACCTGCGAGCCTCTTTAGAAGAAACGCTTGGACCTTCAACTTTTACCCCGTTTCCCTGGCCTTATATTCAACATCAATTAAATTATTTTACCATTTCCTCTTTTACTTTTTCTTTTAAGCCGGGACTCCTCCAGTTCTGGTGATAGTTTCCTCCTTAACATTACATTTTCCCCCTCCCGGGAAAATGTAACGTTACAAGGTAAGATGCCATAAGAACCTTTTTTGCAGCCGTTCAATGCGTTTGATGTGGACCTTATACTCAGGTGACCAGACGGCCTACCATAAACTTTTAAAATATTTGGCAAGTGCAGGGCAGTTCAACTCAGCATGTTAACCTGACAGGTTTTGTATTTGTACCATGAGCGTTTTCCGCTGACCTGCACCATGTCAACTTTTGACCTGCTACATAGTCTCTGGTGAGTAATCTGGCAGCACAGATTAAATAAGATTATTGGAAACAGACGTTCTAAAATACTTTAGCGGTTTACGGTTTTTATAGAAATTTAAATATGTTTTTATGATAATAGTTTAAAATAAAATAAGAGTGATGAAAGAAACATTGTTCCGTGGCAAAAAAGGAATTTACCACTACAAGAGAGCAAACGCCCTTCCATCCACATATAAACTGGAAACAAAAAAATATCAAATTCGACACCTCCCATTTATTTTAGAATGCATTATGTACCTACCTACCTACATGCATTTACGAGGTGATTTTGAAAAGTGGATTAGTTTTTGATAAGTTTAAAGATTAGCCTTAGAGTAAATAGACATTTATATTGTAGCCGTGTCTGTGAGTGGTAGCCGTGGTAGCCAAGTGTAATTTAGAAAGAGTGACTTTTGTGAATATAGCTTCAAGACGAGTTTCTTACGAAAATTTGGAAACTTTGTGGGATTTATTAAATACAGAGGGGCTACAATAAAAGTAGTCAAAAGAATTACACTGTTCTTACCATAATACATTTATTCGCCGTGCGCTACGACTAGCTGAGAATTTTATATATATTTGGCGAAAATGTGGTAAATTTAGGCATTCTGATACTTGTGCGATTGCAGCTGATTATTTTAAAGTCCTTAAAAACAACTTAAAACCTAGTGTTACCCCCCCTAGCCCTGATGACTGCTTCCATGCGTTCTCTCATGGACCTAATTAATGTGACAACAGTCTCTTGAGGAATGTTGTCCCATTCTGCAACGACGTCATCTTGGAGGTCTTGGAGAGTGGTAGGGGCAGGATCACGTGCCCGTACTCGCCGTTTCAGTTCATCCGAAAGGTGCTCAATAGGGTTCAGGTCTGGACTTCGCGCCGGCCAGCGCATAACAGGGATTCCAACTTCTTGCAGGTAGTCTCTTACAATTAAAGCGGTGTGACAGCGGGCGTTATCGTGCATTAACGTGAATCCACTGCCAACAAAACCCGCATAAGGGACAACGTGCTCCTCTAAGATCTCTGTTATGTACCGAGCCGCAGTCAGCGACCCTTGCCCGCGAGCACTTCCAGTCCGAGAAACACACACAAGGTTCGTTTTACCGTATTTCGGGGGGGTGTAATAATAAACCGAGTTCTGGTAACGTTTATGAAAGAATGCGAGATGCACGTAAGATTTTTAAGAGTCGTCTAAAGTGGTGCCAGGCTAATCAAACGCAAATTAAAATGGACATAATAACGCAACAAAGAGCTTCAAAAAACTTTGCTAAATTCTGGAAGTCCACAGGAAAGTTGGAAGCGAAGCCTAGCCTCCCTGTGAGTGTGGATGGAAAAAGCAACCCAGGGGACATCGCGAATATGTTCATGGAACATTTTAGAGTAAAGTCACCGCTTGGCATTTCTGTGTCCTTGACGGAGAAAGAGTCCACGTGTCGGGGAGAAGAGTCACAAATATGTTTGTCAGCCAAGAAAGTAAAAGAGACTATTATACACATGAGCAGAGGCAAATCTCCCGGACACGATGGTGTCAGTATTGAACATTTTAAGTTAGCGGGGTTTCATCTGCCGAGGGTACTGGCCATGTTTTATACACTGCGCATTAGGCATTCATATTTACCATTTGATATGATGAAAACAATCGTAGTACCTATAATTAAGAACAGGACGGGAGACATCGCGGACAGGGGAAACTACCGACCTATATCCCTGGCGACCACGGCTGCGAAGGTGTTGGACAGTGTACTCGATACTTACTTGGAGAGTTGTATTACCCTGTGCGATTCACAATTCGGTTTCCAACGCAGATTGTCAACAGAGAGTGCCATCCTCAGTCTTAAGTACACTGTTCAATACTACACAGATAGGAAAACGCAGGTTTACGCCTGTTTCCTTGACCTCTCCAAAGCATTTGACCTTGTGTCGTATGATATGCTTTGGAGAAAGCTGAGGGACAGGAACGTACCGACGGAAGTGGTAGACATCCTGAAGTACTGGTATGCTAACCAATTAAACCATGTCAAATGGTCCAATACACTCTCAAACTCATACAGGTTGGAGTGCGGTGTGAGACAGGGGGGGTTGACGTCCCCACGGCTCTTCAACCTGTATGTAAATGACTTACTAGTGGAGCTCAGCAGCATGCACGTCGGATGCAGGGTGGGCGGTGTTAGTGTAAATAACATAAGCTATGCAGACGATATGGTGCTGTTGGGCCCTACTGTACAGTCACGAGCACTAATAAGTATACACATAGCAAAATTTTAAAGCGATTTTCTCGTGGAATATTGATTGCAACTTCGAAAAAAGACCTATTTCATAACAGTAAAAGTTCCAAAATACTATGCTCGTAACCACATAAAATTACAATCAATCCAGTAGGAGAAAATCACATCTTGAAGTTGCTAATTGTATACATATTAGTGCTCATGACTGTACGGTCTATAGGAGAGCTACTGAGGCGCTGTGAGGTTTATGCGGTTAGACACGGACTGTTATACAATGTGATGAAATGTAAATACATGGTCTTTAAGGCCGGCGGTAAATGCCCTGAAATTATACCTGACATTATGTTCAGTGGCTCGAAACTAAATAAGGTAGATTCTTTCAAGTACCTCGGGCACTTCCTCACCGCCGACCTTAAGGACAATGTAGACATTGAAAGGGAGCGCAGGGCGCTATCGGTCCGAGGTAATATGCTGGCACGCAGGTTCTCCCGATGTAGTGTAGATATATCAAAATCACCCTTTTTAAGGCATACTGCCAAAGTTTCTACGCGGGAAACCTGTGGGTCGCGTATGCCAAAAGAGCGATGGACGCGCTGCGCGTCCAGTATAATAATATTTTTAGGATGCTGTTGCGAAGGCCTCGCTTTTGTAGTGCTTCAGAGATGTTTGTGCAGAATCGAACCGATGGTTTTCATGAGGTGATTCGCAAAAAAACTGCATCTCTACTAAGCAGAGTACGAGGAACTAGCAATAGCATCCTCAAAATAATAGGGGAGGATATTACCTCTCCAGTTTTTAAGAAAATGGTAAGGACGGTGATCAATAAATAAGAATCACCAATATTGTGTCACTTTATTATCAATAGTCTTAAGTCATTATTGTAATTACTAACACTTTGGATCTTAGTTATCTGAAATAAAGAATTATTATTAGGTATTATTACTCCACTGACATTGTGCATTCAAAGTTAAACATGATATCCTTTCGTCTCATTATTAATTTTGTCTGTACGGAAACAGAATAGTACTCAAAACAAAGATTCGTTTTACTTGCTAATTTTAATGCAAGTTTGGGCTAAAACAAGTAATAAAAGACGTGTAAAATCTCCAAAACAAAGTCCGTACCGACAAAGCTCAATCATCGAAGATTTCAATAAACTTTATTTGTAATTAATTTATGCAGTGGTATTTTCATAAAACCCGATTTTCCAAAGGACTGTTCGTATTTTTTTAAGCGCGCGTTTGACTTTGGATTTCGACACTACCTACTTTATGTTTGACTTCGCGCTGAATAAATAATAATTGGGAATATGCATATTTTTAAATTTGGTTAAAATATTTTTATTGAATCTTTATTGGCCGGACATTTGAACTAAAACATTATTTTAGTAACAAGCTGTGCCCGCGACTTCGTTCGCGTGGATGACGAAACTTATCAATGAGTTTTTTGTATAAAGTGCACAAATAGAACGTTATCTATCGAGCATACCGGTTAATAATCAATACTTCTGTCCCGGCGCGGGCCCTTTGTGGCTAATTACAATAGTAAACCAATTGTGTCTCATTAGCGGTGATTAAGAGGGTATATGACATCTTTGCTCGCGGCATCGCTCGCGTTCTGTAAGTTTTTTGTAGTAGATTTCTACTTTGGTACCTGTTTAGCAGGATAACCGATAGCGAAGCTGACGTTCATTGCAACGAATGCTCACAAAGATAATGGTAACGACAGATAGTCACCGTACGACATCAATTGAGAGCTTCAGCATACACGACATTGTCAGTGAGCCCGTCCGGAATATGAACATAAAGGTTCCTTGGACTGCTCACACGGGAAAGAGCGACGTAAAGCTGACCATGTGAAAAACAACTCACGCAGTTCAATTGACTGGGAAGAAGGCGAGAGTGCGTGTCGTTCACTATCAGCACTTCAATTCTCGATCGGCACTGGTTTCGCGTGCTCTTGCTTCAGTCATGCTATCCCGCATGCAGCTTAACCGGGATTCTCGTTCCTCAGCTGATTCTTATGATCTGGCTAGTCTCATTCGCCTAGCATGTCTCGATGTAGCAGAAAGAGATGGTCTGTTTCTGGAAGGCATCGTGTTATCCGTATTAAAAATAAAGAAATCTTCATAGAAGAGCCAACACCTAGCGCCTACCTACACTTATTATGTATATATACCAATAAATAAGCAAAATCCCTAAAAACTAATATCTATACGAATGACTAATCCTACCTAACAGTAGTAACAGTATTATAAAATAACCTACGGTCACTACGTACACTATCAAATATACTACCTACCTATACTTTAAAATTAAAATCTATACCTACGACTTACTCGTATCAAAATAAACCTAAATAACTACCTTAAACTGTACTTAGTAAAAACTAAAAGGAACAAAAAGGTCGCACTGAAAAGCACGGTTTAGAATTGCAAGTAGCAGTCAAAACATACAATTTATAGAATTGAGATAGAATGCTAATAAGAACTAACGCTCGCCATTCGACACGTCCGTCCGTTCAAATCAAAGTTCAAAAAATTTAAGATGCGCGCGTTTTTTTGTTTTTTTTTTTTGTCGATATGGCATCTCGCAGTTGGCCTTGAGAGGCCGTGACTGCTTAACCGGTCAATCCTGTGGAGCCTTCGAGCAAACTCAAAGCCTCCAGCCAGGGTATGATGCGCGCGCTCAGACTTCGTCCTTATATAGGTTGGCAGGGAAACGCTTCCGAAAACGAAGACAGGTGATAGGGCTAGTGATTCTCGATACGATACCATAAAAAAAACAGTATTTTTTTTTACAATTTTACTCATTTTTTTTTAGCTTTTTCGTACACAATGCTGTGAGAACAGTTAAATGAAACCATTATTTGCGATTAAACATATTTTTTTTTTACAACTCTAACAAGCAATGTATTCGTAAATAAATATCAGCTGACAATCGCGCATAACCCCGAGTTCAAAGTGCGCGAGCACTTGCCGCGCGGCCAACGACCCCTAAGTTCACGCGATTGTTGAGCTTCAAAGTTAAAGCAAATATCTTTTCAGTTCACTACTACCTTCTGGGATATCTGCTTTCGGATTCCATTCATGCACGGTTCTTAATGATTTTCCCCTTGAACAGACTTACAATTCACATTATCTCTAGACCTGGGGTCGATGATTTCATATCGGCAAACTTAACACTAAACATCCAAAATCAAAACAAACAAATCAAATCACTAAATAATACAAAAATTACCAAAATAACGATAAATAAATAAATAAATATCGTCTGACATTGCACACAGCACCATCTAGTTCCAAGTTAAGCACTTAAGGCTTGTGTTATGGATACCAGATGGTACAAATACATTTTTTTTCGTAAATACATACATATTATAAATATACATACATGACTCGGGTACAAATGTCCATATTCATCATACAAACATTTGCCCCTACCGGGATTCGAACCCAGGACCATTTGGATTCGCTGACCACACTTAGCCACTGTAGCCACTACACCAAACGTGTCGTGTCGTAAGTAACGAAGAGGCTCACCGTACTGAGGCGACGAGTCACGCGACGAGGCTAACATGGGGAGGTGAAGGGGGAAGCGAGATGGCCCATTCCAGCGAGGTACAGAGATAATTGTGACCTTCGGTCGAATTCTGATAATCAAGGTAAATGATTACAAAAGTCATTGGTATTAGGCCGAGATTTGAACCCGGGTCACTTCACTTGACAGAGAGAGGCGTCCACGGCTATGCGCGGCGCGGCGGCGACCTAGACATCCTTTGTAAAGCGCCGCCAAAATAAAGAAGAAGAAACATTACAGAGGCTCCAAATGTTTAAAATTAATGGGCCGTGTCGTGCATCGTTTCTCAAGACTGTCGGCAAGGCATTCGGCCTTGTCGATATCATCGAAGGCGATGGTCTTGTCGGGACGCACTAATGAGGGCGTGGAGGCTACTTTTGGGGACTGGAGTTTTCTCTGCAGTTCCCAAAAGGCCTGGTGCGTGGGCTCTAACTCGCTCAGCATCTTGTCCCAGCCAGCGTCACGCAGCTCCGTTATGCGTTTCTTTACAGATCTCTGTAAATAGCGCATATGGGCCTTGTTAGCTTGGCAAGGAAAGTTGCTGTAGTCACGGACAGCCGCGTTCTTCTCAGTCAGCAGTTCACGTACATCGTCCGGCAACTTCCAGCGATGGTCATCCATCGCTGGCACAGTGATAGAACATCTAGATGTTGGAGACTCAAGACGTGGAGCCGTGGGGGCGCCCTTATCGCGCGGTCCGAGGGAAACTTCGTGCCGCGGCGCCCCCACTTACGGAGAGTCTTCAACCCGAGCTGCTGGAGGAAGCAGTCGCAGCCCTCTTCGCGGCGAGTGCGGAGCACAGTCCGCCGCCGATGGCTGTGCCCACAGCCGCAGAGCCTACAGGAGAGAACGCCATCAGCGTCCCAGAGGTGACACAGGCAGAGATGGGGGCAGCCGTGATGCGGCTCCGGGCCAAGAATGTGGCCCCGGGGCCCGATGGGATCCACGGCTGCGTGTTAGCCCTCGCTCTGAAGGAGTTTGAGCCCCAACTGAGAGGACTCTATACAGCGTGTCTTGAGCGGGGCCAGTTTCCCACTTTGTGGAAATCTGGTCCTCTGGTCCTGCTCAGGAAGGCGGGGCGCCCTGCCGACTCGCCGTCCGTCCGCGTACCGGCCCATAGTGCTGCTAGACGAGGTGGGTAAGGTGTTTGAGCGTATTATCGCAGCCCGCCTCGTCGGCCACTTGTGCAGAGAGGGGCCGGACCTGGACGACAGCCAGTTTGGTTTTCGGCATGGGCGCTCCACCATCCACGCTGTGTCGCGGGTTTGAGTCCTGGCGGAGGAAGCGATTTATGGCCCCCGGCGAGCGCCACCACCCAGCTCACACATCGTGGTCGGGGGGCTCGGATCGCTGTCGAGTCCACCATGAAGTACTAGGATTGGTGCTCGACAGCCGATGGGACTTCGGGCCCCACTTCCGACGGCTGGCGCCCAAGTTGCTGGGCGCGGCTGGCGCACTCGCAACGCTACTTCCCAATCTGGGGGGCCCGAGCGCCGCCTATAGGCGGCTCTACGTGGGGATCGTGCGCTCCATGGCCTGGTATGGGGCCCCGGTGTGGGCCTCTGACCTGACGGCCGGCAGCATCGCTGTTTTGCGAAAGCCGCAGAGGGCGATGGCCGTCAGAGTCATCAGGGGGTATCGCACGATCTCCTACAAGGCGGGCTGCGTACTGGCCGGATCCCCGCCCTGGGACCTTGAGGCGAAAGTACTCGCGTCATTGAATCAGTGGCGCGAGGAAGCGAGGGCGCGGGGCGAGGGACCGATGCAGCGACACATGGAGCTGCGTCGGTCTCAGCTTCGCGAGTTCCTGGTGGCGGAATGGCGGGACAGGCTCTCACGCCCTACCGCCGGCCTCGTCACCATCGAGGCGGTCCGGCCGGTGCTCGAGCGCTGGCTTGGGAGGAGGCACGGCTGCCTGTCGTTTCGGGCGACGCAGGTGCTCTCGGGGCATGGTTGCTTCGGGAAGTACCTGTATCGCATAAACAGGGAGCCGGACGCCCGGTGTCACCACTGCGTCGACTGCCGGGAGGACGCGGCGTGGCATACGCTGGCAGAGTGTGTCGCTTGGGAGGAGCCGCGCCGTGCCCTCATCTCAAAAGTAGGCAGTGACTTGTCGCTGCCGGCCATAGTCGAGTCGATGGTCGGCAGCGCCGAGTCCTGGGACGCGGTGGACTCCTTCTGCGAAACCGTCGTCTCGCAGAAGGAGGCTGCGGAAAGGGAGAGGGAGATCTCATCCACTCACCCGGCCCGCACAAGGCGCACCGGGCGTCGGCGGAGGGCGGACAACGCCCTCTTCCAGCCCCCTTAAATGGGTCCAGGGGCGACAGACTCGGGGACGTCCGTCGCTACCCGCACACTAGGACCCGAGGTGGCGGCGCGTAGCGTTCCACGCGCGCCCCTCTGAGACGTCGCGGGGGGAGTCAAACACCTCACTCCCCCCTCAGACCCGAAGAGGCCCGCAGCGGCGGGCCGGCACCAGTCGGGGGTTGCGGAAGGATCGTACGTTCCCGCGACCCCCGGCGTAGGTGTGAGATGGAACACCGGGGTGGTTTTTAGTCAGTAAGAGTCTGACAGACCCCGTCGCCCGCCCCAGGGCGGCGGACATCCATGAGGATTTTCCACCCCGGAAACAAAACCAAAAAAAATAAAAAAGTGTTAGAACATCTGCCAGCCTTTTTAAAAGTAAAGCAGGTATATCATCAGGGCCAGCCCCTTTGTAGACGTATTTTTTTTTTAATTCTTTGCGGATTTGATCTTGTGCCATAGTTATTTGACCTAACATGCTATTGCTTATGCAGCTATCCATGTCACCTGCGATCGCATGCACACCATTACCATCACTACTAATATACCTTAGAGAAATGGATAGCGATTACATATTTCATTCATGTTATCAGCGCAGTTTTTACCATCTGTCATGGAACTGGGGTAGTTACTGGTCCCGCCTTTATTCATTTTTAAGTAACTCCAGAAATATTTTGGGTTTAAATAATATTTTTCCTCTATAACAGCAATGTGAGCATTATAACAAGTTGTAGCCATACGATCACATCTTTTCCCAAGTAAATCCAATTCAATAAGGTCTAAAGGATTATTGTACTTTTTAACTCTAAGTCGAAGACGGTTTTTTTCGTTTAGTCTTTTAATGAGCTGTCTAGAGAACCAGTACGGATATTTAGTATCTTTTATTGGCACTTGTGGAACGTAGCGCTTAAATTATCCCGTACAATATATTATAAAAAAGATCAACCATCTGATCTATAGTCATGCTAGGATCTAGCTCTGATGACCAATTGACCTGCTGCAGTGCTGCATTAATTGCCACATAATCTGCCTTAAAATAATTTAACTTAGTTCTATTATTTCAATTTTGTGGCTTTCTAGAACGGGCAAATGAGAGCTCACACAGTATAGGTGGATGGTGCAATTCTAAGCCTGTGCAAGTACAGTCGACTCTCGGTAATTCGAAACTCGAGGGACCCTTAAAATATTACGAATTATAGAGTGTTTGAAATATCAAATGGTTCGAAATTTATAAGAGAATTCAGCAATCGTCATTTTCAGCTGTATTTTCACTGTACGTTGATACAAGTTTGAACTTGTCGCAAAATGTACTTACAATCTTTCCGCCTCTTTCTCTCTGCAACTTTGAATTGTCGAGTGGTGGACGCCGATGAGTTCGAATTAACGCGTCGTTTTGTTATATAGCAATGATTTTTTCGTTCGAATTACCAAGTGCATAAAAATGTATTGATTTAATTCGAAATAAAAAGAGATTTTGTAGGGAACTCGTGATAACTTTGAATTATAGAGAGGTTCGAATTATCGCAGGTTTGAATTAACGAGAGTCGACTGTATGTATTTTGTGGAGCTCTTAACACATCGCCACCTGCCCAAGCCAGTTAACAGTAGTCACCAATAATCAAGAATTCATTGGCATGTTTCAAGACATTGTTTGTGTTATCAACAAAGTGTTCTAGTACTCTGGGATGTATAGGTGACGGTGACGGCAAGTTTAAAGTACAAATATAAATGACTTTAGCTTTCTTACCCCCTTTAAGTGACAACTTGACCCAGAGATCATCGCAGGAACTTTCGAATTTGATCAATCTCTGTGATTCTAGTTTTGTAGATACAGCGATAAGAACGCCACCACCGTCGGTTTTATTATTCAAGATATTATTGGATCTATCTCGCCTATAGATAGCGTAACGCCCATCCTTGATTTCTGAGTCAAAAATACCATCCAGTAGCCAAGTTTCAGTAAACATTATGACATCGTATGAACAGCATGCAACTTTTTGATATTATTATGTCACTCAGTTTTGTCCTCATACCCCTTATATTCTGGTAATAATTTTTTAACTGATCGAATTTAAATCCTTTTAAACCTATACCTTATTATTTTTTTTTAAATTGCTTATTATAAACTGCCCAACGAGCCGGTATCCCTGATATATTTATAGTCTGCACCATCATGTTTTCTAACAAAAATCCTACCGCTACGGACCCACACATAAGTACTTGTAGCCCAAACTCTTTGCTTTAATCCTGGTCGCGGCATGCAGCGCTTTGTTTGCTCGTGATGAATGTTCTACTATATAGACATTTTCCTTTTTTCCGGCAATCCCAAAAAGAGCTTCTCTTCGGAAGTTTTTTTTTTTTATTAAAGTTTATAGAAGCCGCCAGATAGTGGCCGCGAACCCGTGGACTGCTGAATTGAACAACGATAGTGGTTGCTGGTTGGGGTTTGTTTTGCAATTCTTGTAACATGATGTATGTTATTCTCAATTAAGTCGCCAGATATCACCTTACTAATATTCAAGACAGTTGACACAAGATTTTCATTGTTGTGCTCTGGCAGACATTGAATTTCCACATTCGTAGAACGTGCTTGTTGCTCCATCTGAGTTAGCCTCACACCTAGATCTTTCTTTACGTTCATAAATTCCATTGATTTATTAATCCCATCTAATTTATCCGTAATCGCCTTCATCTGCGTGTTAACATATTTCGCCAATGTTTGGTTGAGGTGCCGCATAAGTTCGTCTATCTGTTTTTTCATAACGCGCGAAACATCACCAGACGTAACAGGGGCTTTATCGTTGAGGATAGTTACCGAAGACTGTTTCTTTCTAGATATGTGTTACATTAGGATCACTCGCATGACCGCTGCGTACTGGGGTATTATCAGCGTTTCGCTTCTTCGGCTTACAGGTTGGACACATCCAATTATGCGATTCAGTTAGTTGGAACTCACAACCCAGCTGCGTGAGAAGGAATGATGGTAGGATTTATGACACGATGAGCATTTAACTACAGCACTTCCTTCAGCTATGTCTTCTGAGCAGCAGTCACAATTCATAATGGTACGACTTTGTTTTAGATTAACACAAAGTTAAATTCTCAATAATCCTGTGCACACTAATAAAGCGTACGCTAATATAGGCGACAAACTGTCGATGCGTAAGTCGGCGAGAAGAACGTCGTATATTGTATATTATATCGTATCCCAAGTAGCACACAAGCTCTATAATAAGCCGTACACTGGCCGGTTAGAAGTTCTTAATAACGGCATTGCCTCCATAAACAAGTTCTAGAGTAGATGTACAAGCGGCTGCAGCGCCGCTGTACCCCCGAAAGAGGCACCAATTTATACGGCCTTAGGTTTTACAATATCTCTACAATGTTCGTAAATGATACGGAGATACAAAGGTGCTATGCGAGCAGTAGTGTGCGCCTAAGTATCTAAAATAAGTTCTTGTAGCGCGACTATAGCGCTCGCATCTTATTTAGACGCGTCTGTATCTCTGAATTAGAGTTTACGGATCTGTATTAGGTATACAGTAGCGATATTTTGGGGAAATGAACAAAACAATTATTTTAACAAAGACCAGTGCCAATTGGAAAGTGATTGATGGAAAATACGATTGAAAATAATTTAAAAATAACAACAGTTAAGTATGTGTTGATTTTTCCTTTTATGCATGCAAAATACCAGTGCGAGTACCAGTTTATTGTAAATATATAAGTAGGTACATATGTTTTAGCTAAAATTTTCACGTGCCTGCTAATTATGCATTTTTTTGTAAGTATAAAAAGTATATTTAAAAGAGGGTGCGAATTATAAATTTAATCTACAGAAGATAGTTTAGCTTTTTAGGTAAACTACCTATAAGGCTTAACTATCTACAAGTACTATGACAATACAGATACTGAGAACACTACCATGTGTTTTTATAAGGCTTAACTATCTACAAGTACTATGACAATACAGATACTGAGAACACTACCATGTGTTTTTTCTTAATTTCCACGATTTTTGGTTATCCATGATAAATTCACAATAATCTATTACAAAATGTAGTCACAATGAAGCAATTAAATTAGTAAAACACTCTTGTTTCGCTTCAGCCGTTATAGTGACCAGAGAAACGGAAATTTTACGCATTTAGCTGTATAAGGCGCGTTTTTCATGCCTCATTCAGCTATGTATCATACAGTTGCTGTAATATTCTTAAATATAACGGCCTACGTGCGACTATAGAATTATATTTCTCTGCTGTAGATGTAGCGTTTCAAAGGCTGTAATAAGTTATATTTAACAGCTTAGAGGTTTAGAAATATACAACCTAAAGCGCTTTAAAGGAAGCTTATAACTCCATTTAAACACTTTTTACGACTAAAGCCCTCTATAAGACCTCGCGGTGTTTTAAAAGGTATTTATAACCCGGCTTTATATCAAATTCCCGTACAATAACTCTATGACGCCTTTGTATCTTAATTGGGATTATATTTACCGTTGTACGGCTACTGTACCACATGCCTGTTAAAGCACTATTAAATACGCTACTGAGCAACTTG
Organism: Brachylomia viminalis; assembly: GCA_937001585.2. Classification (NCBI taxonomy): domain Eukaryota; kingdom Metazoa; phylum Arthropoda; class Insecta; order Lepidoptera; family Noctuidae; genus Brachylomia; species Brachylomia viminalis. The sequence continues at coordinate 145,304 of OW443302.2, read as the reverse complement.
AGTATTATAGTAAATCCCTTGAACAGTTATTATACAACATTCAGGTTGTACAGAAGTCATTAGTGCAGCTTGTGTGCTACTTGGGTATCTTACGTTATATTGAATTGAATGAATTCCTGCAACTTCAGCATTCACTGAGAGAGTCTTTTCGGTAATGATTGCAAAGCCAGGAAGAGGGCTTAGGCCCGCCCGCGCGCAGCCTGCAATTTCAATCAATGTCCCTAATAATAATAATAACACAGTTCCGAGTCTCACCACTAGTTCAGTGATCAGTAGCGCGCTAAGCCCAGCTTCGAGCCCCACTTAGGAGGGGTTCACATCGGCGTCGAGTCGACGATGAAGTACCTGGGAGTCGTCCTCGACAGCCGGTGGAACTTCATGGAGCATTTCCGACGTTTAGCTCCCAGACTGGAAAGGACCGGGGCTGCCTTGAAGCGGCTCCTGCCCAATCTAGAGGGTCCAAACGCCTCCTGCCGGAGGCTCTACGCGGGGGTCGTGCGGTCCATGGCCCTTTACGGGTCATCGGTGTGGGCGCGTTCCTTGAGGCGGCGGCCGGCCCGCCGTTTGAACGCGTCGCAAAGGGTCATGGCCACCCGGCTATCACCGTACGATCGCCGGTTAGGCGGCGAGCCTCCTTGGTGGATTACCGCCATGGGATCTGGAGGCAAAAGTCCTCGCGCACATATGGCAGTGGCGCGAGGAAGTGAAACGCCAGGGCGTAACTCCGCTGTAGCGAGAAATTACGGCACAGTGGTCAGAGCTCCGGCGGGATCTCATGGCGGCATGGAGTATGACTGCCGCAACCCAGTGCTGGGCACGCCACAATTGCGGCGATAAGTCCCCTCTTTGAGGAGTGGCTAGAGAGGCGCCACAGCGACTTCACCATCCGCCTGACGCAGGTCCTCACCGGACACGGTTGCTTCGGGAGGTTCCTGTTCCAGATAAGCCGGGAAGAAACTCGCATGTGCCACCATTGTGTGGATCGCCCAGAGGACACGGTGGAGCATACGGTGAAGGTCTGCCCGGCCTGGGCGGAGAACCGCCGTGTCCTCGTGGAGGCGATTGGCGGTGGCGATCTCTCGCGTCCGGACCTGGTCCAGGCCATGGTTCGGAGCGAGAGGACATGGGAAGCCGTCACCTCATTCTGCGAAGCAGTAATGCTTGCGAAGGAGGAGGCGGAACTCGTGAGGGAGAGGCAAAATTCGCGCCCTCAGGCGCCTAGCCATCACAGAAGATGCCCTGGGCGTCGGGAATCACAAGCCAATTCCTGCAATGCAATGCAAGGGCTGCTCGCCGTCCGGGACCGAATGAACGAACACAACCTTGAAATAAACTTCAATAAGACAAAAATAATAACTTTCCACTCCCGACAAAAAATACCTTTAAGTTTCAAATACAACGGTTCAAAATTAGAAACAGTAAATAAATTTACCCTTTTAGGCTTTGACGTAGATTCACACATAGATTGGAAATCACATATTCAAAAAGTAAGTTCGAAATTATCCAAGTTTTCATACGCCCTCCGAGAAATCAAAAATACAACAGACCTCAAACCAGCACTAACCATCACGCGTACGCATTTGCATAGCTCAAGTATGGAGTTGTCTCATGGGGAAATAGTAGGTACCTACAGACGCGCCCACATTATTCACTCTACACAGGAAAATTATTAGAATTTTAATAAATTAATATCAAAGATACATACTCCTGTAAACCACACTTTAAAGACCTACAATTATTAACCCTGCCCTGCCTTTACATCAACAACCATTGGGCTAAATGGTCGTTGCTCTACATATTTGAAATTTGTACGAAAATATCTACAATTCTATACCAAAAGAGGAGATATTCAAACTAAAACTGCACCCAGACATGAAAGCAGATTAAGCATACCCACTTCACGCATAAAAATGCACTCTTCTAGTACATTTGTTATGTCCATTAAAATATGTAAGTAATAAGTTACAGGAATGCATCAAAAATATAAATAACAATAATACCTATAACAATAAATTGAAACAATTTCTAATAATTAAAAGCTACTACACCATTGATGAATACAACAATAAAAACCATTTTTACATATCTACCGTCCGCGACCGTCTGACAAATCTGCATTTTTTTTTGAAAATGCAAAAATAGAGATAATTGAAAATTAATAATTATAGTAAACAGTGCACAATTAAAGCTTTCTACAAGACATTCTAAAAGACTCGATAAAATCGTAAATATTTAGTTTATTATAATACATACCTACTGATATTAATGTAAATCGTGCAATAACTTAACTTAAAACCAAATATATAAATACTTATATAAAATATAAATACCTACCATAAAAGCAAATGATACTATTTTTATTTAATATTTAATCTTTTTCTTAACAAAAAGCGCCTTCATCCTCTCTCCTATTAAACATTGAATTTGCGGTGCCCGACAGGGTCCATAATTGATTCGATGTTTTAACTGTTATAAATTTATAATGTACACATTATGGAATGCGATATAGTATTGAGTATTGACCAGGCCCGAGTCGACGGCGCGTTGTGTTCCACGCGCGCCTCAAAGAGATGTCAGCACCAAATGACGAGGTCCGCTAGGGCCGATTCCTGCTAGGGTTGCGGGAAAGTCCGAACGGGTTTTCCGTGGCCACTGGCACAGGCAACTGATGGAACAGGGGTGGGTTTTAGTCGTTAATAAAAAGCAAGACATTATACCTATGTACTCTGATGAGTGATGACTAACTGTTGGTAGTGTGGCAAATATCAATAGTAATGTCGCCAGTGACCATCAGTGTTTGTGTACTTGTCAGTGAGCTCAGTAAGTAAGGTGACCAGTGTGTTTATGAATGGTTCAATATTACTAAACAAGGGAGATCTATAAATGCCTAGTATAGCTATTTTATCATCGATGGTTATGAGAAGTAGATCTGCGTCTAGTATTAAAGGTTCAATTAATACAGTGTTGTAAACAGTTTTATCTTCACCCTTAATATAAATCATGTTTATAAGTTTCAAAAACTGTTAGTTTATTGCCAACAGTGAACGAAAATAAACATGGAAACATTACTTCAAGGGAACTAAGCGCGCATCTTGACACAAAATCCCAAACAAACTCACACATCGAAAACCCGTCGCTGATTCGCGAAACCACACAAACAATATTATTACTACTCTGGAAGCACAGTTAAAAATGGACCTTATTTTCTGATAGTTTGGGTTTACATTACCATGTAACGCTAACGACATTTCTACGACGCGGACGTCGCTTCACCCACCATTCGTCGCTCGGGATGTTATACCTATGTAATAAGGTTCAACGCAAATAATTAATCGTGATATTGATGATATTAAATTATAGAATTGTGATAAAACATACTATGTTTTATAAACTGTATGGCAACAGTTGTTATAAAATCTGTAAATAGAGCAGCGTTAGTGTGTGTAGTAATAATATAGGTACCTAGGTATGTAAGGGTCCTCGGGTCCTAGGTCTCTCATTTTGCAATTACGTCATGACTGCGCCGTAGGTTGGGATGGGATCTCATCCATATTGTTAAAAGCATGCCGACATGTTTTGGTTCCCCCTATAACCTTTCTCTGTAATCGCAGCCTTCAAACAGGTGTATTTCCGGATGCCCTGAAAAAGGCAATAATACACCCAATTCACAAGGGAGGGGACAGAAGCTGTGTCAATAACTATAGGCCAATCTCTGTCTTGACCGCCCTTTCTAAAATGCTGGAGAGGATCATGGCAAATTCTCTAAGGAACTTCCTGGACAAACACCACATCATTGCCGGAAACCAATACGGCTTTCGTACAGGTGTGTCGACGGAAGATGCGGTTTTAGACTTTACGCAACAGGTTGCCAGGAAGCTAGACAATAAAACAAAATGCCTGGGGATCAGTCTGGACCTTTCTAAAGCCTTTGACACGGTTTCTGTTCCCAAACTTATTGACAAACTGGAACGTATTGGTGTGCGTGGAATACCACTTGAAATTTTTAAAAGTTACCTCAATAATAGAATGCAGCTTGTCAAGGTGGATACTTATTATAGTGACGAAGAGCCAATAACGTATGGCATCCCCCAAGGTAGTATACTCGGCCCCATACTTTTTCAAATCTACGTGAACGACCTCTGCATGATGAAACTGCCTAACTGTGACATCTACGCGTACGCGGATGATACCGTGATCCTCGTTTATGCTCCTACTTGGGACATTGTTAAGACTACTGCAGAGGAAGCCCTGTCCAAAATAATGAAATGGCTAAACTCTAACCTTCTGACACTCAACTTAACCAAATCCACTTACATCCCATTCGCAATCCGACGTAACACGAGACCGTCTCATACCTTTAGTATTGCAGCCCACTCATGTTCAAATCCATTAGCTTCTTGTAACTGTCCAACCCTTACCAGATCTGACTATATTAAATATCTCGGAGTTCAGATTGATGATGGACCAAGATGGGACAAACATATTGACGCCCATACCACAAGAACAATGCGCCTTATACACGTCTTTAAGTCACTGAGGGAGTCGGCCAAACTTGACACTCTGAAGATGGTGTATTATGCTCTTTGCCAATCTGTTATTGAATATTGTATTACTGCATGGGGCGGTGCAGCAAAAACTAAAATGTGAAGAGTAGAAAGAGCACAAAGAGCCATACTCAAGGCAATGACTAGGAAACCCTACAGATTCCCAACAATTGAACTATATTCTAACTGCAAAGTCCTTACGGTACGTCAGCTTTTCGTGCTTCGATCGATTCTAAGAACTCATGCTAAGCTGCCACCGCCAAATCTAATTAAGCGACTACAACTTATCAGTGGATATCAACATAAAACCGCCTTCGCAACGCATCAATTTTATATTCTAAGTAAGTATATTTACAATAAAATTAATAAAGAATTAAAAATCATAAAACTAAACACACACACGGTAAAACTTAGAGTAACAGAGTGGCTACTAAAGAGGGACTATGCCTACACGGAGTCTCTACTAACATACATTACCTAATCTGTCACGCATTCTGATTCGATACATACACACATTTAAACATGCGCGCATGCACCACCCCCTCCCACCCCACCTTTCTCACATTCACACACTTACACACAAACTCACCTTCCACTACATGCTCACACACCCTCACACACATATACATACGTCATAACTGAATCACATAAATTATTGCAGCGGTAGAACGACACTGTTCATTAATTGTTGTACAGTAATAGTGCATAAGAATTTTTGTGGCCGATCACTGTTTCTCAAAATACAGGTTATAACCTAGTTTGAGAGGCAGGGTTTTAAAGATTTTGCTACAGATTTTACACCAAAACCTAACATAATAAATATGTAACCATCTACCCATTGATTCTGTAACTATCTGTATTTTTTTTATGAATAAACATATTATTATTATTATTGTGCTTGACATTTCTCGGGACCCTGGGGTCCCGGACCTTTGGAAGGCGTACGAGGGGCCGAAGCCAACTTGCAGAGGCCCCTTAGACAATTTTAAGTGTTGAGGCACTAACCGACGATTATCCCTGTATGCACTATGCAAGTGTACCCAAGGACAACCCCCGGTTGGTGCAGGACTAGGTATTGCAAAATATAGGAACAAAACATATTGGGCTGTGGGTTTGGGTGGCTATAGTGGATTGATTAACTAGGACTATGGAAGGACTATGTCCCCTTTTTTTTTTTTTTTTTTTTGTGGGTGGGAAATCATCAAATAACTTCTCCCGCTCTGGGCAGAGCAGGAGGGCGTGTCAGACTCTTACTGACTAAAACCCACCCGTGTTCCTTCAGTTGCCTGTGCCAGGGGCCACGGTAACCCTCTTGGACTTTTCCGCAACCCTAGCAGGCATCGGTCCTAGCAAACCCCGTCATTGGTGCTGACATCTCTTTGAGGCGCGCGTGGAACACAACGCGCCGTCGACCCGGGCCTGGTCCTTATCGAACGGCGAGCTGCCCATTGCTCGCCGTTCGCAAGCCCGCGCCTACGGTGGCCGGGAATCGGCCTGCGATTCCCGACGAGGACTATGTCCCCTGCCTGATCAATGTGGTGTAATACACGGATAAAATGGCAGGGGGTGACTTGCACACTCAATAATGGGCCCCCGAAAACGGTCGCTAGCACATAGTGACGTAGCAACAAGGAGGCAACACTTCCTGAGGTGCTTGAGGAGTGGAGAGGTATTCCACGGCTATCAGGACAATCCCGGAAGTACGGTCAAGATCCCTACCAGCACCTTACTGGAATACTACCTTCCTCCGCGCACGTTTGCTCTTGCGAACCTCCACTCAAGCCAGCCAATAAAGGCAAGAAAGAGGTGGGAGCTCTGTTCCTCGTCATTGTTCACTCCAGCCGGCCAATAAAGTCAAGCCAGAGATGATAAACAAGACTTCTCCCGGGAGGTAGGGTCCGTGGGGTCGCTACTGCCCAACAGCTCGCCACATGCTGCCCTGCGGTTTTATTATTATTATTATTATTATAAGCTAAAATTATAGAGTAAATAAAAAAAAATGTGTGGTCTATTTTTTTATTTATTCAATACTCAATATCTTTATTGCTTTACCATAATGTGTACTTAGGTGGTAACCATATAATTTAGATCATTATGGACCCTGTAGGGCACAGCAAAAGGGTAGGAGAGAGGAAGCCTTGCTTTAGGAGATTTAAAATATTGACATTTCGCTTATCTATTAGTTATCTACACACACAATTACAACAACACAAACAATTCACACAACACAAACACAATACATTAACATCAGTTTTTTTTTCATCTTTCCAAACGAACAGCTTTAGTCCATAGTTCTCTTTGATATCGAATTTGTGGAAATCTAAAAGAAAATATAGTGATTTAAATAAGCATAAAAAAACGTGTGCGGTCGGGGGACCACCGCCAGGAACGAAGTTCCCTCTTACGTATGATTTAAAATAAAAACAAAATGTTCGCTGCCGCCATCTCCGATTTACATTTTAACGTCACTATCGACTATAACACCCTCGAAAACTATGAAAGAGACATCGATGAAAGCATCAAAAAATCAAAAATCAAGATCAAGCATAAAAAAATTGTTGAAAGTTCTGCACCGCGGGATCTTGTACACGAACTGCATCATCTGGGATGTTTTCTGCAGGTCCTTGTTCATTAATAGCAACAACTTCGATGTTTTCCGCAGGTCCTTGTTCATTAATGGCATCATCTTGGACGTTTTCCGCAGGTCCTTGTTCATTAATGCCATCATTATCGGTGTTCTCTGTAGGTCGTTGTATAACAACAGCATTGGTTCTTTGCCAGCAACGGTGACAAACTTGTTGTGTATTATTAAATACTACCTGCAAAGATTATATTTTATGAACACATAAATCGTTAAAGATATTCCTAATTATTCTTTAGATTACTGTCTTGCAGAACTCTTGTCAAAAAGATTTTTTTTAAGTTAGCTATTATTTTTTCTATATATTGTTATCTTTACAACCCGGTCAAAATATCTGTGCACCTGGCATCGATGACGTCATATTAGCACTCTAATACAGTATGTGTGACGACATGGCGAGCGCGGTGTGGCTAAAGGGAATTTGCGAGAGGCATTGCATTCCAGCAAGGTGCACAGATATTTTGATAGTGTTATATATGTATATAATCGGTGCACTTCTAACTTGGACGATTGATATCATATTCACAAAATATTATTTTGTTTAGACGATGGTTCAAATCTGATAGGTTATGATGTACTTAAAGCTCAAACTCAAAACGTTTGTTTCAATTGAACCGTTTACAGGCACTTGAATTGTCAAGGTAGAAAATGTGTAGCAGAACGTCCACCAGGACGGTTATTATTACTATGTCTATTGATAATAAAATTCTTGTATTATTCTTCTTTTACAAACCAATAATCCAAAGTAGGTTATAGGTTTGAACATTAAACGATTATAAATACAAAAACTTTTTATTTAGTAACATAATTAAGTCGATATTGGGTCGGAGATATTGAAATGTTAAAATATGATACAGTAATAGGTAGGTACATACCTGGATCAAAGCATTCTGCTGAACATATTCAGCAAACTGTGGACGAATCGCAGGTAGATCATCTCTTAAAACATGGCGTCTTGTCCGCAAAACACGTGAACGCAAACACATAACACAGCAATTTTCTGCCATTGCAAACAGTCACAAACCAATTAAATCAATGTCCATATGCTAGCCAGGGTAATGATAGATAAAACTAAACAACAATATCCTTTACACAAAGTGATATCAGAGTCCATTAACAAGCCGGGATCAGTAAGTCGTAATACAAGCCGAGATTAACACAAATAAGCACTTACACCGAGCGTAAATAACGTACGAGCAACGACTGAACAGACATGATCATCCCCCGTTTGTGTAAGGGTGTAAGAATGCGGGGGAAGGGAGGGTTGTGTCCTGCGTGCACGCAGGTACAAAACAGGAGCCATACCATGACGTGTCAGGCTCCGGTGCAAGAGAGAGACGGAGTTATACACGACTCATAGCGTTGTCCCTTTTCCGTGACGGAGTTTGGAGACAGGTTTTTTTACAGCAGGTAAAAAACCCCGTCCGCTAAGTAGCATAGTTAGTTGGCTATTATGATCGTACAAACAAAACTAACTAATCATTCAAAACCAAAATAACATGTTCCAGGGCAATACACGGCCTATGTGTTGATCTATTTTAGTGTATTTTTAGTCAAATAAGAGTTATTTATAATCCTAGCTACTGACAAACAGCTAATCATAATATAAAATAAAAACAAAACAAATATCAAAAAACGCAAAAAAAAAAACTATTTTTGCGCCCGATTTCGACTTAGCTGCCATAAAATGAAATAAAGTACACTTCAAGAGCTTTCGTATGACATATAATTCATCACTGTTGGACAAGGTTGAAAAGTGGGCCCAAAATGACGCATGGTCCTTTGGAAAGTTTCGCAACCGCCTCTTAGATTTTCGTTTCGACCAAATTCACACTTTTGTCAACTCCTACCGCAAGCCGCGTTAAAGACCTTCGTTCTCAAAATATATTTTTTAAATCCAGAAATGTTCGATATCTATTTTCTCCATTTCATTTCATTTTTTCATTTATTTATCCAATAACAATTTCCATTGTGTCTGATTTTTTACAAAGGTAAATAAATAAATATCGTCTGACATTGCACACAGCACCATCTAGTTCCAAGTTAAGCACTTAACACTTAAGGCTTGTGTTATGGATACCAGATGGTTGATACACTACTTAAATACATTTTTTACAAAGGTACATAAGCGAATAACTAAATAATAACAAATAAAAACACAAATACATTTCTTCAACATAATCTCATTTCCTACCTACATTAATATTATTCATACAAGTTCAAAATTAAAAAAAAAATGTCAACGAGAAAAATAAATTTAAGTATTAATAAATGTCACTAACAACTATCTAATAATTTCATTTAATTACCAATTTCATTTAATTGTCAATAACATTAAAATCTACACGTCTTTATTATCACCATGCTAATAGTGGAACTTTTATGTACCTACAATAACTTAGTAAAAAAAAAAACTGTTATGTAAGTAGTATCTTAGATTGTAGTCATCAAAATAATAAAATTGGACATTATTGTCAGGTAGAAAAGATTGTTTGGTTGGCATAACATCATCCCCAAGACTTCGTGCCTTAATTTAAAACGACTTCATTAATAAATAGCGATGTACTTATACGTGAAAACTAACTCCAGCATTATTTTTATGCAAATGTGATTTATTTATACACTACTTCACTCACAAGAAGGCATTTTTAAATATTTAACACGCAAATACCGGTAAATAATTTTCGACCGCCGCCGCCGGGCGCCGCGCCGCCGCCGCTGTTGCCTACTGCGGACGAACTAAAAGCGTGAGCGGCGCAATCGATAAGCCCCGCCCACCGCGGCGCAATCTGCGTTGGGTCATTTTTTAGAGCTAGGAATGCTTCCATGTTTATTTTCGTTCACTGTCATACAACCAGTGTCATAGTAACCATAATATAATCCAAACGAGTGTTATAGTGTTGTATGCAACTCGAACTCCGAACCCTTCCTTACTCATCAAACAGCCACATTCTCACTACTCAATTCTTGGCAACGACCATATTATGGGCTATAATTATGGTCGTTGATTCGTGGTATCTTTATGAATTTCATAAAAAGAACAAAGCACGCGCGTTTCACTACAAAAGTCAATAAGTAATTAAAAAAGAAAACTTGTAGATTATTCGAATTCACGGCGCGCGGCGCGGCGCGCCGGCGGCGGCGGCGGCGGCGGCGTATCCCGCCATTTTTGTTCGATATTAGTAGGTATTGCGAAAAATTATTAATTTGTTGTTTACAAAAACGAGTGATTGTATCAATCGTTTTTGTAAACAACAAATTAATAACACCAGATATTTCTTAGTTTGTTTGTATCAGATACTTACTCAGCAATTAAACTTACCATGAATTTACATAGTTCTTACAACACTGTACAACACCCTATGGTTTGAGAATCTTTTATAGAGGATTCATTATCATGGGTGTAGATTTTATTATTAGTTCTGTGGTGTAGATAAAGTCTTGTATGCAAAAAGCAAACTACACCTGTTTTTATTTTGCTAAACCGTTGTGCGATATGCATTATATCCGTTAGTAATGCCGGTTGCAGACCAAGAGCTAAGCTAAGTTAGTTTAGCTTAGCTCGCGCAGCTGAGGTAAATTTTCATACTTGTGTGCAGACCGCAAACTATGAACACAAGTATGGAAAACTGCGTCAGCTATGCGAGCTAAGCTAAACTAACTTAGCTTAGCTCTTGGTCTGCAACCCGTATAAAGGTCTGAATATGTATATGTACGCTTCGGATAGTGTGTTTAGGTATGTGTAGCTGACAAATGGTGTGTAGGTATTATTAAGGTAGGTACGTGTAGGTGGCATAATTTGAACATACATTAAAAAAATTAAACTTATAAGAAGCAAAATAGTTCAAAATTAAAAATAAACAGAAAGTATTGCTCAAAGACACGAAATAGTTAAAAACCAAAAGTAAACCAGATGAATAGGTATAAGGTACTATATGACGCAAAACCTGCCAAGTATAAAAATCCTTTAACGTGCTGACTGTTCGCCAGACTTGGTATTAAATCAGCACACCATGCTGACTGCACTGCACTGCTGACAATACTAATAGGAGACTACAGGACAACTATAGGACTAGAAATAGGGACCAATTAGTTCAACCAGGTTTCAGACTGGCTAAAGTAGACTCATCCTTCATGGGGTACTGTTTAAAATGTTACAATAAAATACCTCCCCACATACTCCAACTGAATGAAACGAAATTTAAATCTTGTATAAAACGCACACTATACAGCCAAGCATATTATAAGTTGGGGGATTATATCGCTGACAAAAAATGTTTGGCTCAGGACTGGACCAGCTCTACAAGGGCGCGTAAACTAATTAATTAGCATTCGAAAATAATGTTGGAGCTGATGAAGATTGTACAACCTATCTTTGCATTGTATAAATTCAATCTATATAATAAATAATTGTATAATTGCATAGCACACATGTGTGAGCACTATGTACCTACCCACTATAAAGCTTACTGGGTTCGTCTTTCATTGACTTGAATGTGCCCTGGCGGCTGAGAGTATGTCATGCTCACTCAAATGTGTCGCTGGTGGTGGCGATGGCGTGTGTATTGGATCATTGAGTTCCCTTCAAAATGGTTGAGTCGAATGGTGTTGATCCATACGTCATGTTCGTGAACGGGCGCCGTCAGTATTTCTTAGCTGCCACGGCTTATTTGAATTCCATAATTGTTTTTATCTTTTTATTACGGACGCTTTTAACGTGCACGTCTTTCTACATCGTTCTCACATGTATAATTACAACATGAATGATGTAACCACTTTTTTGTAACAATATTTTGATTTAAAAAAGAGTGTCCATGGAGTTTCTTGTCTGTTCTTCTCGCTACGCTACGCTTTGGAATGGGCAACTAGCTTCATCTTTCTGACTGACCGACCCCTTGACAATTCAAAAGTGCCTGTAATTGGTTTATTTGAAATAAATGCTTTGAGTTTAAGACGGAATGATATACATAGGTAGTAGGTATGCACATCAAAACATGTCTGTAGAAAGATTTCTTACATTCGTATGCCCATTTCTGTACAATCAAAATCAAAATCAAAAGTCATTTATTCAAATTAGGCTGAGAATCAGCACTTTTTGAACGTCAAAATCACATAAGACAGTCCCCCCAAAACGCCCACCCTTCACCACTTCCTAGTGCTTTAGCTGGGAAGAAGAAGTGGCGGAACAAACTCCCCAGCAGCACTGCTGTCTGTTCAGTTAGAAGAACTGGATTCTATACATATAGTAATAAATAAATGAACATTACGAAACACAAAAATATTAAAATTATTTGCCATATGTCAGCTAGCACACGCCAATATTTAAAACTATACTCAAGCATAAATAAATAATAAAAACAAAACGCAAACAGAACTTAATACATAATAAAAAGCCTCCTGGCATAAAGGGCGTGCCCGCTTACATATGCAATGCTGCATTATGTTTATATGTATATAGCTGTAACTAGTAGCCACAAATGATAAACTAGGACCTTCGAAGTAAAATAAAGAAACATTAATTTCTAATAACAATAACAAAACCATAGTCAGCAAGCTGACCTGTCACCACAAGCAGCACCCGTTCACGAGCATAACGCAAAGATCAGCCATTACCCCCCTCGCCATATTTGAGGGAAGGAGGCAACCCGACCCCCGACGCTACCGCAAGCATTGACATCTAAGGGAGCATGACGAACTTGCTGCCGGTTGCTCAAAAGAATAATATGATGAACTGTCGAGGTCGCTAGCTAACCATATATTGCAATACAACTCATTAAAAAACATTGAAATGAGTAGATTATGTCAATAATAAATAAAAATTAAATTAAACTAAGGTGACTAATAAATATAGTCAAATAAAATAAACAATTATATGAACTCGTATAACTTGTCAGTAGGTAAGCTAATTTTGGAGAAAGAACATAAACATTGTCTTGAGTTAATCACAGCGACCAACTATTTTTATCGTTTAAGTAATCGTTGATTGAATAGTATGCCTTTGAACAAAGGTTGGATTTTACTTTAGCTTTAAACGCATTAAAAGGCAATTCTAACAAAGATGAGGGAAGCTTGTTATAAAAGTTTATACCAAGCCCAACAAATGAGTTATGGACCTTATGAAGCCGGTGAAAGGGAGCACGTAGTTTCTCCTTGTTTCTAGTGTTAATATTATGAATATCACTGTTTTTTGTGTATAAGTGTATATTTTGCCTAATATATAAGATGTTGGCGAAGATGAATTGTGAGGCCACCGTGAGAATACCAATCTCTTTAAAAAAATCTCTCAGAGTAACTCTAGCACCTAGCTGGTAAATTGTACAAACTTAGTATCTACAACATATCAATTACTTAAGCTGTACAAACATATAGGTGCATGTATTTACTAACTATCGCTTATGCCCATTTCTGTACTAACTTAGTATCTACAACATATCAATTACTTAAGCTGTACAAACATATAGGTGCATGTATTTACTAACTATCGCTTATGCCCATTTCTGTACAAACTTAGTACCTATCTACAACATATCAATTACTTAAGTTGTACAAACATATAGGTGCATGTATTTACTAACTATCGCTTATGCACAGACAGAAGATCTACTTGTTGTCTGCAAATATAATGTTTGTCATTCTATTTGCAGACAACAAGTAGATCTGCTATTTTACTAGTTCCCTAATTTTAATTTAGTTTTAGCTTTATATGTACTTACTCATTGTTAATTTATAACATAAAGTATAAGCACTTCCTAGCCTGAAGCACAGGGTCCAGTCAACCTAGTTCAGGTAAATAAGCAGCTGTGCTCTATTTTCATTTTTAAGACAAGAGACACATTAACAATAAGTACTTAATACTTATTGTTAATGTGTCTCTTTATAAAAATAAACCATTATTATTATTTGAGAGCGACTATGGGTGAGACCACGCAGGAGCTCCACGGTGTGATGGATGACAGCAGCTAGCTTGTGAAATAATGGAAGGTATTTAGATGATCATAACCACGAAAAATGTTATGATACCCGCTGCCATAACGATCGGAGACTCTTTGGCTCCGAAGGTGTTGCCGATTATGGATTGGTTCCTAGAACGGTCCAGGGCAGTCCTTTGATTCAAAGGGCGTTTTTCCATTAGCCGGCTCCTGCTCCTGTAAGGCGGCCGCAGTACTTATTTTTTCAAAACGTGATAAATATTCCGTGTTTCCGCTTGACGGCGACAGTTATTATTATGTAAATATTTTGTCTTAATCTTTGCCGGCCAGTGAAAAAACGCTCAATCTTGGACATGTCACATAGTAGATCTAGACATTACCATCAAATATATATTTAACCAGTGCATCGGAAACCCCCCTTATTCTTGATGAATCGTCCAATTGGACGTAATTATGTGGAAACAGACCGTCTCTTAATCCACTTGTTCATGTTCACCTATTGAAACTTAGTCGTTCACATGACAAGGGAAACACGAACACCACGGAACGACTCAGCTCTGTGGATTACGACTACCTTTGTCCCTTCATGTGGCCATCACTCATTCTACCTACATTTATATTATGTAAGATTAAAAATGATTTGTGAACAATAACAAGCGAGGAGCTAGTCGAAGAAGTTAGACGTAGTGGAGCGGGAATTAGCGACGTTTCCTGCTTGCGGCTGCGCGTTGCGCGCCTTTGTTCGGCGCACGGCCGCGGCGGCGCGCGCGGCGGCGCGCGGCGGGGCGGCGCTTGCGGCCGGCGCAGGTGCGGCGCGGTGCGAGGTCGGCTCGCGGACGTTACTCACGCTGAGGTTATCTCCATTACTTACGGTAGGAGCGGTCAATTGGCCCTGCGCTCCGCTGCGGGTCGGTCAGTTAGTCGCCAGTCGCAGTCAGTCGCCATGTGTGTGATAGTGCGCGCGTGGGTGCTGTGCGCGCTCGGCGCGGCCGCCGCCGCCTCGCTGCTGCCGCTGGACGCCGAGCACCTGCACGCCAGCGTCGGCGGGTTCGCCGTCATGAACTGTCACCTCGACTTTCCTTTCGGCAACGAGATTCCATACCACTTACAGTGGGATAAAGATGTAAGTGCCAGAGAGCTGCATGTTCATTCAGTAAATATGACAACATACAGTAGCTGTAGATACCTATGCACATAGTTGCATTATGAATACCTACAACAGAACGCTGATCTAACACCACAATCGATACCTGAGTAGATAACCTTTTATTTTTCGCCTTTGGTTGATAGTTATTTAGGTAGGTAAGTACCAACCCTACCCATAATAGGTCAGTACATGCATGAATTCGTGTAATATAAGAAGATCGCAACATAATTAAGTACGCAAAATCATATCCATAAACTGACCTATGACGAAACCGAAAACCTCCTAAATGTACCACACTAGAGTAAAACTCCGCCCGCACTCGCCCTCCCACACACACTCATTCATCTACATTCTACACAAAAGGAGGCCTCTACATCACCATATTTTTATAAATCTGTTTTGTTTTTCTTTTTTGCATTAATTTTTATATTGTTAGAGCCGCTTAGTACTTGTTAGCTTTTAAATGTCATATTTACCTATAAGGAAGAGCGCTGTTGTCTGAGATACAGATATTAAATTATCTAGTTCAGACACAGATGTCTTGTAAAACTTATTAGATTAAGCATAAATTATCATATTGTATTGTTTTGCATTGTATTGAAGAGAATAAATAAATAAATAAAAAAATATCAGATATCCATAGACTGGGTCAATATGTCCCAGCAGCGAGAACAATAGAGGCTGATTATGTGTATCAGATGTAAGCTGGTTTATAAAAACGGCAATAAAACGAAAATACAAAACAAAATACATCGATTTCCGAAATCAAAATAATTTTTCACTGTACTTAAGTACTTACTTTTTGGTAAAAAAGTTTAAAAATTTCACTCATTTTTAGTAGCACCTGCCGCACACTAATTCGTTACTATTAATAAAAAAAATCCTGACACTTTCCATTCCTCTGTTATTCGTAATAGTTCCCTAGATAAGTTGGCACTGGTATGTGATCCCTCTAAAAATACACAATCCAACAAGATGGATTTTAGGGTGCAGTCATTTTTATTGATATAATGACCAGTAATACCCATGTACGAGTCGTTTGTACTTGCTGAGATATTTTGGGAGTCGTCGGGAAGCCAGGATATGGTGATAGCAATGAAACAAACTTGTTACTTTTACAGCTGTAATCCGACTGACGCTGGCTACATAAAAAGGTCGCATGATCAGTGGTTACCCACATCTATGTAATAATGGAGTACGACAATTATTTACATTTACCCACATACATCACACCTCACCGCTTAATCTTATGCTACACTAATATAATGACAACAACTTATATCTACTTAAACTACTTACTCACTAACAAGGCAATTACACAATATTAATATTTTGTACATTAAATCTAGTAACTGGTTTACGAGTTCGTCTGGAACGATCCTGCGGTGGTGACAATGACGATGGATGCTCAGACCTTGCTATACCCGGCTGTTCATACCCATCCTGAGCCCTATCTTTCCCACCCTCGCGTAAATGGTCTGACGGTGACCTACTTGCATCCATCGTCACCTCAGGTGTCTGAACTGCATCCTCAACTGATTCCTGTACTGGAATAGGTGTAGCCGTATCTAAGGCTGCACTGTCAGAACACGCAAAGTCAGATAATCGTGGTCTACGTTTTATGTGATCTACATGTTTCCTTGTAAGTCGACCGTCACCGTTATCCACTAGATACTCGCGTGTGCCTGCCCTAGCCTCAATAACACCTTTCAACCACTTATCCCCCTTAGCATAGTTCCTTGTCCACACTGTATCGTGCGGCGCCAGCTCACGTAGTACCCCCCCAGCGCTTTCCACCTGCCGCTGTTGCGCTGCCCGTACCCGATCGACTAGTGCGCGGTCACCGCGCAACAAATCTAAGCGAGTCCGTAAAGCGCGTCGTTGTAACAACATTGCTGGAGTTTCACCCGTCGTGCACTGTATCGTGTTCCTATGGTTAAGTAGGAACGTTTGTAGGGCTGCATCGATATCTTTGTTATCTCTGTACGCTTTTTTAATGGCCAATTTGCACAATCTTACCGAGTTTTCGGCGGCACCGTTAGAAGATGGGTGATATGCCGGTGAGAAAAGTTGACGTATACCGTTATTTTTTAGGAAATTACCAAATTCCGTACTCGTGAATGGAGGCCCCTGATCTGATACCAATTCTACCGGAAGACCGAATCTAGAAAATGTACTACGTAAAACCTTAATCACCTGGGTAGCATTTGTACGTGGCATTTCAAAAACTTCCAACCACTTCGTACTTGAGTCTATCAAAATCATAAAGGTATTGCCTCGGAATGGCCCTAGGAAATCTACATGTAGCCTACTCCACGGCTGAGTCGAGTAGGGCCAGGGTTGAGGCTGTGCTCGCGGTGGAGCAGGGCCCTCTATTGCACACGTCTCACAACTTTGACATAGCTCTTCAATATCCCTATCTATGTTTGGCCACCATACATAACTTCTTGCTAAACATTTTGTTTTAACGATTCCCATGTGACTCGTATGTAATTGCTTGAGTATATACTTTCGCAGCGTCGCGGGTAGTATCATTCGATAACCCCACATTAAACAACCACCCTCAATATACAATTCGTTGCGTCTCACAAAATATGGCTTAATTTGTTCATCCGGGCACGACAAAGGCCAACCTGACTGCACATACAAAACGACCCGACTCATTAAAGTATCCTTTGTCGTTTGTTTCTTAACCTCACTATTCGTTACTGGTAAGAAGTCCTCTACAAAGTTTAAATAGGTGACTTCGGCACTCGTATTGATTTCTTTTCCCTGCGGCAGCCTCGACAAGGCGTCTGCACAATTTTTCTTTGATGAAACATACTCGATGTCGTAATTATAACCTGTCAATAAAATCGCCCAACGCTGTAACCGAGAAGCCGCCATTATCGGTATACCCACTTTATCCCCAAAAATATATGTTAACGGTTTGTGATCCGTTCTAAGTAAAAACTTTCGCCCGTACAAATACTGATGGTATTTTCTTATACCAAAAACAATAGCGAGCGCCTCCCGATCTATTTGTGAATACGCCCGCTCCGCTGCGTTGAGCGAGCGCGACGCGTATGCTATTGGTCGCTCGCCTCCCTCTGTAATGTGCGATATCACCGCGCCGACCCCCACACCGCTTGCGTCCGCCGTCAGCACAAGCGGTAGGTTTGGTGAGTAATGCATCAGCACTTCACTGGAAGCTAATAGACGCTTAACCCTGTCGAATGCTTCTTCGCACTTACTACACCAGTTGAATGTAACATCAGCTCTGAGTAGCTTGTATAATGGAGAGAGAATAGTGCTGACGTTCTTAATAAATTTGGCATAATACATCGTCATTCCTATAAATGATCTCAACTCCGACACATTCGTGGGGGACGGTGTGTCAACTATTGCCTTTATTTTATCAGCACATGTATGTACCCCGTCTTTACTTATAACATGACCTAAATAACTTACGGATTCGGCAAAGAAAGCGCATTTCTCTTTTTTTACTTTTAGACCGTACCATTGTAAGCGCTCAAAAACTTTGTGCAAATTGTTTATATGGTCCCTAGTGTTAGGTCCCGTAATTATTATATCATCCAAAAATACCCCAACGTTGGGCAAATCGGCGAATAATTGTTCGAGATGCTTTTGAAATATACCCGGGCTGGACGATAAACCGTAAACCAACCTATTAAACATAAACATACCCTTGTGCGTATTAATAACCGTATATTCTTTGGATTGGTCCAATTCAAATTGTGCGTAGGCTTGCGATAAGTCGATTTTACTGAATCGTTTACCCCCATCTAAACGTGTTAATAAATCTTCGACGCGCGGTAAAGGATAACGGTCGACTTCTAATACCTTATTTAATGTTAATTTATAATCAGCACATATTCTGACAGTACCGTCTTTTTTTACCACGGGAACAATAGGCGTGGCCCAGTCCGAGCGGTCCACAGGTGTGAGGATGCCGTCCCGCACCAGCTGCTCGAGCGCGCGCTCCACCGGCTCGCGCAGCGCGTACGCCAGAGGGCGCGCGCGCATATACACGGGCCGCGCGCCCGGACGCAAGTGGATGCTCACCGCACCACCGGTGAATCGGCCCAGACCGTCCTCGAATACTTTACAATATCTGGAACTGAAATCGGATACATTAAATTCCTCGTTTCCTAAAGTATTTACCCTTACACTATTACATCCTACTTCCGGCAATTTGATTTTTAATTCAGCCATCCACTGTCGACCGAGTAATACTGTTTTACCATTTTGAATAACATACAAATCTAAGAATTTTCGCTCATTTCCATATTCAACTGAGGGTTTAATTACACCTATTGGACTCACTTGCTCCCCAGTATAGTATCTCAAAGCTATTCTACATTCTTTTATCTTTAAATCACTGAATAACTTCTTATACATATCATAGTTAATACAAGAAACGGCACTTCCCGTATCGCATTCCATATCGATATACCGACCACTTACATTTAATTTTAGATATAAAGGTGGGTATTGCCCTATTGATAAGTGGTTTATATTAACAATGGTTACCTCATCACTGCCCTCGCCGTCCGAGAATATTTCTACATCTCGCACGTGGTGGTGTTCCACTCCCAGCGGGCACATGCGCTGGAGGTGTCCCTGCTTGTTGCATACACGACATACGTATCGCGTAAACTTACACCACGCCGTATCATGTGACTTGCCACATGCACTGCACTGCTGCTGTTGCCGAACACGCTCCGCGGGCGCGGGCGCAGCCGATGCCCCCTTCGCCAGACGCGAGCCGCGCCAGCCGGCGCGTCGTTGCTCGCTCTGCGCAACGGGTCGGTCCTCGCCCCGCGCAACTACCGCCCTGCGGCCGGCGGCGGTGTTTTGCCTCGTTGCCGTCACTGCTAAACACTCCACCGCTGTGTCGGTCTTATCCATCGCTCTTGAGTGACCTACAACGGCCGCCGCATTTTTCTCGGCCGCTTCCATGCTAACAGCCAAACTGTAGGCTTTTGCGTAGTCAAGTTTGTCTTCAGCGAATAAACGCTGACGTATCACTTCACTGCTGATTCCACAAACGAACTGATCCCTTATACTTTCTTCGAGCCACACACCCAACTCGCACGTTTTCGACAGCTTCTTCAAAGCTGCTAGATAATCCGCGATGGTTTCTCCCTCCTTTTGTTTTCGTTGACGAAATTTATAACGCTCGGCAAGAATGCTCGGTTTTGGCTTTAAATGTTTTTCCACGATGACCGTTAGTTGCTCGAACGTTTTTGTGTTTGGTTTATGCGGTGTGCATAAATTCACTAATAGTTCGTAACTTTCGGCTCCCATTACAGTAATCAATGTCGCTACACGTAATTCACTTTTAATATTGTTCACCAGAAAGTAGTTTTCTAAACGTTCCACGTACAAGTTCCAGTCGTCCGATTGAACTTTGAACTCACTGATTCTACCAATTGACATTTTTACGGATTTCTATAATAGTTTTTTTTTTTTTTTTTTTTTTTTTTTCCAATACACTGCACCCGTAGAATTCTTGTATATCCTCGTCGCCACTGAGATATTTTGGGAGTCGTCGGGAAGCCAGGATATGGTGATAGCAATGAAACAAACTTGTTACTTTTACAGCTGTAATCCGACTGACGCTGGCTACATAAAAAGGTCGCATGATCAGTGGTTACCCACATCTATGTAATAATGGAGTACGACAATTATTTACATTTACCCACATACATCACACTTGCTACCACGACTTGTTATGTAAGCAACAGTGACACTGTCAGGAACTAAATAATATCATCAACATACAACAAATGTTATTAATACGCCTCATTGAAGCTACTTAACTCTAAAATGACCCAAGAAAAGTTAATACAAATTATTTGCAACCATCCCGCGACCTTCTTCTACCAAATGAAAAAAGAATAACGTAAATCGGCCCAGTGATTATGGAGAATTCAGTAAGTATGTAAGTATCTACATACTCGTACATGAAGAAATGGTCGGCGCTTCCTATCTGACTACTCTGAGAAGAAAGGCCGAAACAAACTCGAGATCACGGTCTCTTTTAAAGTCCAGACAGAATCTTGGTCAGATCATGTGAAGGCTATGTAGTTCGGTGTCTAAAAAGGTCTTTTGAGGAAAGAACCACAGATTGAGTGGACCTGTCCAGTCAGTGCACGCAATCGTGCAACTCAACTCAGAACTTCAGGAGCTCAACGATTCGACGAACAATACCAAAGAAAGGACAAACTACCAGATCATGATTACCTACACTAAGAGAGAAAAATACACACACAATAGTTAAAATAATAGCATAGTACTTTACAAAGTAAATACTCTTGTCATAGTATATATAAAATTCATCAATGTCAATGTGTACATAAAAATCCGGACATAATCTTTGAGGACAATGCAGATTGGTGTCTGAAATGGACTTTTGAGGAAAGAACCACACAGATTAGGTAGACCTGTCCAGTCAGTGCACGCATTTGTCAGTAACAGTGCAGCTCGACTCAGAACTGAAGAAGTTCAACGGTTCGACGAACAATACCAAAGAAAGGACATTTGGGTAGGCCGCATAAACTGCTCAAACTGCCAGAACATGATTAAAACTGGAACAATGACCCACATAGTCCTCACATTCACAACAATTAAATTAATATAATACTTTATACAGTAAATATTTATATGTAAAAAGTTATAGATACTTATAGCAAAGATTAAAAGTACAATAGTTAGCAAAAACCAATAACATAATTCAACATTCCCTGTGTAAATTTATTGGAACAGCTCAATCCCAAGCCTTTTTGTCCTCAATAAAGTATTTGACAGTATAATAGGCTTTCTGGCATAGTTTGCTTTTTATAAAAGATTTGAATTTATTAAGGCGTAGTTCTTGAATGTGGCTAGGAAGTTTATTATAAAAATGTATACATTGGCATCTAAACGGGTCACCTATTTTCTTATTCCGAATGCAATATTATGAAAAAGTCAAAGAGCGAGTCGATCTCGCTAAGGTTTTTCATTATTTAACATTACCAAAGTTTGTTTGTACGGGGTATTTAATGATTTCTAAAAAACTGTGCTAGTTAGAGACATCGTTTTAGCTTTCATGTAGGTACCTAATACACACATCAAAAGTGTCTAGGGATCAACATATATTTTTGCAATAACTTTTCTCCTGATTGATATTAATTAAAATTTTCTTTAAGGATTCATAAAATAAAGTGTTTTCGTTTGTCACAGTAACGATAAACCAAGTCACCTTTGCATTAATAAAGAAATTTGCCATTTTCCTAATAAAGGGATTTTTGACATTTGAACCACTAACACAAAAGTTCGAAAAAAAGACTGAAATAACAGTTTTCTTTAAAATTTTATTGGGTAACTTAAACAATTAATAATCCGTGTTTCTACCGCGAACACTAACAACACAAGAACATCGGTTTGGCATACTCAAAATGAGTTCATCCAAATCACGCTGTGGAATGGCCGCCCATGTTCGTTGCAACAACAAAAAAAGGTCTTCTTGCGACTGGATGCCCTCCATATTCGGCAGAGCTCTTCTCTGTAGCATATCCCATGCATGCTCAATCGGGTTCAAGTATGGCGACTGAGCAGGCCAGGGCAGGACATTGATGTTAGCTGCGGCGAGAGTCTGTCTTACAACTCTTGCGGTGTGCGGTCGTGCATTATCATGCATTAACTGAAATAAGGGACCGATTTGCACTTGTAGAGGAACGATGACGTCTGATACAATCGTCTCAGCATAAATTTGAGCGTTGAGGTTGCCTCTGATCCAAATCAACTCAGTTCTTCCGCCGATCCAAATACCCGCCCATACCATGATGGTTCCACCACTATAAGGATGGACTTCCTGGCAGGATTTTAATCGCTGTTGGCGTCCAGGGGTTCTCCAGTGTCGTATACGTCTTGTATCCGGTCTCATACCAAAACGAGACTCATCAGAAAAGCACACGAAACGCCATTGTTCTTCTGCCCAATTTCTGTGTTCAAGAGCCCATTGATATCGAATCCTACGATTGTGCATTGCTATAGGTGGTACCCGTAGCGGTCTTCGGGAATGAAGGTTCACTTCATGCAAGCGGTTTCTGACTGTTTGGTCGCTAATTAAGTTCCCTGAAGAGTGATGAAGCCTCACGGCTAACATCATGGCGGTTATTGTTGGAGCTCTTCGAGTTAAGATTTGAATGTATCGGTCTTGTCTCCGTGTGGTGCAGCGATACCGTCCTCCATGGCGCTCAGCCACGGTACCAGTGCTTCGGTAACGTGTCCAAAGTCGACTGATAACACTCTGACTTGTATTCAGAGCTAAAGCCACAGTACGTTGCCGGGAACCAGCTTCTATCATTCCCACGGCTCTGAGCATTTCTTCCCTGCTTAAATGACGTCGCCGCTCCATAATAACGTTGGTTTTAATCAGTAGTAGGGAAACAGTAGCACTAATAATGTCTTCAATGCGTTGTATGTTTTTATAGGGAAAATATTGACAGCTGATTTTCATCTTTTACTCGAATTTGATTCACAGTTCCTGATTCAAATTATGAAATGCACCAAAAAGGATCCATATAAATTTATAAAATCATAAATTTATTACAAAGCCACATCTTAATCTCAAGAAATCCGCATAAAAATGCTTGATCCCTAGACACTTTTGATGTGTGTATTTAGAATTGAATAAGTAGGTATTACTTGTTGTTGCCACAGGTATTTACAAACGAAGTTGGTCAAAATGAAGTAGTTTAGGTATCTGTAAAATATAGGTACCTCAGGTGAATAAGAATGCAATAAAAAGCATAATCCACCATGAATAAACATTCAATAAAAATAAACTAAGAATGTAGTAAAAAGCATAATCTAACATGAATAAACATTCAATAAAAATAAACTAATAATATAATAAAAGTCATAATCTAACATGAATAAACATTCAATAAAATAAACTAATAATATAATAAAAATCATAATCTAGCATGAATAAACATTAAATAAAAATAAACTAAGAATGTAATAAAAAGCATAATCTAACATGAATAAACATTAAATAAAAATAAACTAAGAATGTAACAAAAATCATAATCTAACATGAATAAACATTCAATAAAACAAACTAAGAATGTAATAAAAAGCATAATCTAACATGAATAAACATTAAATAAAAATAAACTAAGAATGTAACAAAAATCATAATCTAACATGAATAAACATTCAATAAAAATAAACTAAGAATGTAACAAAAATCATAATCTTACATGAATAAACATTCAATAAAAAAAACTAAGAATGTATAATAAAAATCATAATCTACCATGAATAAACATTCAATAAAAATAGACTAATAATATAATAAAATCATAAACTAGCATGAACAAACATTAAATAAAAAAAAAAAGAATGTATAATAAAAATCATAATCTAGCATGAATAAACATTCAATATCAATAAACTAATAATATAATAAAATCATAATCTAGCATGAATAAACATTCAATAAAAATAAACTAATAATATAATAAAATCATAAACTAGCATGAACAAACATTAAATAAAAAAAACTAAGAATGTATAATAAAAATCATAATCTAGCATGAATAAACATTCAATAAAAATAAACTAATAATGTAATAAAATCATAATCTAGCATGAATAAACATTCAATAAAAATAAACTAATAATATAATAAAATCATAAACTAGCATGAACAAACATTAAATAAAAAAAACTAAGAATGTATAATAAAAATCATAATCTAGCATGAATAAACATTCAATAAAAATAAACTAATAATATAATAAAATCATAAACTAGCATGAATAAACATTAAATAAAAAAAAACTAAGAATGTAACAAAAATCATAATCTAACATGAATAAACATTGAATCAAATAAACTAAGAATGTAACAAAAATCATAATCTAACATGAATAAACATTGAATCAAATAAACTAAGAATGTAACAAAAATCATAATCTAACATGAATAAACATTCAATAAAAAAAAACTAATAATATAATAAAAATCATAAACTAGCATGAATAAACATTCAATAAAAATAAACTAAGAATGTAGTAAAAAGCATAATATGACAGCATAACATGAATACCTAAAAACATCCCGGCCATATCTCTTAGCTACTACTGAATAAAATAAAAATAAATGCCATCGTCGCGATCGTTTTAATTCTGGGATCATTGGTAGTTGTTTGGCGCCAATTCAAAATTAGGAGTTTAGTTAGTTTAGTTTCAACATTTTAAGGTTTAAAATAATTTGCTTCGTATAACCTGATGTGCTGGCGACTGTACGTTGTATGCATACAAGACTGGACTGTATTCAGTTCACGACACGTCGCGCGTCGCCGTCGCCGCGTCGTGCACAGTTTCTAAACACTAACCACGAGTAACCCAATAGAAAGTATCAGGCTTGCATTTCGTTCATTAGTATTATGCTACCAATAGGATTTGGATGATAGTTTATAACTTGCATTAACGCATATATAGGTAGATTCTTTTTATCCCGGTAGTACGTTTCCGTGGGATAATTTCCGACCTCCAAGCGGGCGAAGTCGCGGGCTAAAGCTAATAACTGTATATACGGGGTTATTGGTAATATGTCGGCAATTCATTAAGGGGATGTCATATGCAACCAAATTATCCCCTATGACCCCCCCCCCCCCCTTAATGGATTGCCGACGTATTACAAATAACACTGTATAGTTAATAAACAATAAAGTAATAAACTAAAACCGAGCTACCTAACTACGACAAAAGGTAATAACTGTATCAGGGTTACTTGTATTTCGACGTCTATCCGTCAGGAGCTGACAGGGGGGCCAAAAAACCCCACATACCTAAGTATGGCCGAAATTCATTCGTTTTCGAGATATTTGAATTTTAAGGGTTTATCGATATTTACCCAAAATTTGATATTAATAATTCCAAATAAAATAAACTAAGTACCTAATAAAGATGATATTGTAGGTTTTATTTTAAATATCTAAGTGAAAACCTGAAAAGGGATCATTGTAGGTAACTAGTAACTACTCATCATTATGAACCACTTTTACTATGGAACTAGGTAATCCTGAAATCGCGAAAAGAAAATCAGCTGCTCTATACATTTACGTTCGCAAACCTCGATACAAAATAAGGAACGGCTTTTCGGGTTATAGTGTTCGTGACTGTCATATTACGGCCTCAGGGAGCGTTGAATGTGCGCATTCTGGTATGTTTGGTTCATTCGGGTGAATATTATTGGACAGTAAATAAAAATTGCCCGTTGATCAATGATCCATTTGTATGGTTCTCAAAAGGTATTTTTCGCTTCCACCAGACTGCTCCAGAAGGAACTTAATTTATGTACCTATATCAGTAAAATGACGGCAAGTTCATAGTTGACACGACTAGGTAGGTATTGTAGTTCTACATGCAAGAAAGAGCAAATCGCTCGAGCCTGAGTGTCGTCTGGTACAGCGACAGCATCGCAGCAGTCGGGCAAGCCGCCTAGCCGCCTAGCCGCCTGCCCATAGCCGCAACACAGATGTTATTCGTCATCGTCACTAAGTTCTTACGACACTCGCAGGAAGTAATGGGCTGCTTCTATTTGTGGCCGAGATGTGACCACGCGGTATTTACCTAGTTATTCAATAAGTAGTCGTTCGCCGCTCCAAACTGTGTGACTCGGACCATCCACATTACTATATTTAAATAGGCACACACACGTACAGGTTTATATTATGCACTGCACTGCACCGCACCGCTAAGACCATAAATAAAGTTCTTCTTTATTAATCACCATTCTCCCGATCTCTGAATGGTTGATTAATAAATAGGGATTCAGTTTACTTTCTAGGCTTGGGTGCGACCGGCCTCCCGGGAGCGTCGGCGCCCGATTCTCTCAGTCTCACGTCCGCCTACCTTTGTTTCCACGGGTCCCAACGTCGTGGTAGAAGGTCCCCATCAGCGTCGAGCCGCCGATGAAGTACATACAGCCGCGAACGCACTTTCGCGGCTGCTACTTGAACTGGGGGGGATGGGGGGCGGCAATACCTCCTGAGCAAGGCTCTATGTCTGTGTCCATGGCTCTATGTAACGGCATTAGAGCTAGGAGCGGGGCGAGCCCCGCCGTTCGCCAACGAGGCGGCGGAAATGGAACGGGATAATAAAATAAACAATCGCAGAAGATATTGTGTGGCCTGTGGCGCCGGAGGGGGCACAATGATACCCGGCTGCCAAAGGGTGTGTCAGGAAAACAGCATGTCAGGTTCATTCACATAAACAGTAGGTTCTAAAGTTCTTATTAAACTCTTGGGTCTCCCTACTCTCTCTGCATTTCACAGGGATTGGATGGTTTGTGCATATGGTTCTTAGATGTACCATCACGAAGAAAAGGAAATAATTGGGTTTGCGCATTTGCGTAGGTACGCTGAAAGTTATTAAGTATCGATTGGATGGCGAAGCCGAGTGGATGGCGCGAGTCGTGTGGCTGGGGACTTGCTGGTAGCTGGTTCACATATTCAGCACAATACCAAGCGACCGCGCATTGTGTCCTTTAATCACTGTCAACGACAATGCTCGTGTGGGTACATCATTATCACAATGCAAGTGGCCGCCGCCCGCGCCCGGGGCCGCACGCACGCATCATACACATACACCATAGGTTCTCAACGTGGGCGATAACCCCGCTAGTGGGCGTTTGACACTTTCAGGGGGCAATAGAATACCCAGAGAAAATTAGGAGGCGTTGGGATGGGATCTTACGACTATACAAATATTACACGTTTACATATAAGGCAAAAGCTGTTGCAGATTCGTGACAGAAGGTAAGTAAAAAAAAGGGACTTCAGAAAAAAAAATAAAACTCAAAGTGAGCGGTGGGCAAAATAATGTTGAGAACCAATGAATACACGAACAAAACACACTGCACAGTCTGTTTCAGTTCTTAGAGAACGAATTGTGGGCCGCCAACCGACTCAGCTCGATAAATATTTACTTGGACAGGTACCTACTGCTTTGTTTCGAACGTTTTTATATCAGTCTAATCAAATTCTTTTTCTAGCACTGACTATGTATCTACTACCTACTCGTATTAGGCACATTGGCTACTCTGTGTCTGTGCACTGAGTACCGCCAAATGACCTCGTCACGGCTTATACTTATTTATTCATCTTCATCGCAGTGATCATCTGACGAGTACTTCATTCGTTAACTAGCTTAATGAGGCTATCAACTTGGTAGCGTTAGGAATTGGGACCTACCTATGCGTTTTGTTACTCTCCTACCTACTAGCTAGCTATACTAGGGTTGGCAACTTTTTGCACATGGAATAAGTAGTATAAATATACCTCTTATTACATGGTCAGAGAGATAAAATACTGTTAATTTGCCATAATATATAGAATTAGATATTTTTGGTAAAAAAAAAATATTTTTAATTTTATTGTTGTGGTATAACAAGTTCGTGTACCGCTATAGGTACATCCTCAGGAACTTTATTTCATTTTCCGTACGATAACTCAATTACAATAAATGTATACTGGTCGGTATTGTGAAATTCCGTCCATCTTGGAAGTCCAGGATGCTCATCCACCAGTTGACCTAACCAGCTAGGTGCCGTATTTAATCTTCCCATAGGTAGGTACCTATTCAAAATAAGTATGGCTATTGTTCCTCAATGCCGTTGCCGGTATTCAGCAAGGTGTTCGAAAAGGTAAGGTTCGGTAGGGTAATGCTCAATCTAATGCTTAATCATTTTAACACCAACAAAATCTTACACGGTCAGCAATATGGTTTCACCACACCAAACGACGTTGTACGACTGACGCTGGTGTCACTTTATTGAAACACATATTTACAGCGTGGGAGGAGGCCCAATATGCCATAGGGATCTTTTGTGACCTCTCCAAGGCATTTGACTGCGTTGATCACGAAACCTTGCACTTGAAACTTGACCATTATGGACTAGGTAAACTCGCGCTTAGTTTAGTAAAATCTTATTTAAACAAAAAGTCCAAATAAATGGTGTCAATTCACTTGATTGAAAAGTAAAAATGGGTGTTCCACAAGGCTCGATATTAGGTCCCTTCCTCTTTTTAGTAAGTATATATAAATGATCTACCCCATTTATTAAAAAACCAACCACTTGTGTTATTTGCTGACGATACTGCTGACGATACTTCTTTAATCTTTAAGATAAATAGACGTGCATCAAATCTTGACGACATGAATAATGCCCTACTGCAAGTACACAATTGGTTCACTGCTAATAATTTAGTATTAAATGGGAAAAAAACTAAATGCATAAGATTTGCTTTATTGAATGTTAAAAGTAGTGATTGTGACATAGTATTGAATAAAGAGAAACTAGAATTTGTCGATGAAACTGTTTTCCTGGGGATAACGTTAGACTCAAGGCTGCAATGGGGTCCTCATTTAACATCTCATGCAGGACGGCTAGGTTCAGCAGCATATGCTGTAAGAAAAATCCGTCAATTTACTAATGTAGATACGGCTATTGAGTCTATTTTTATTCTGCAGCAAAGAGCCGTTATAGCAATATACAGCCTCCGCAGGCGCGATTCTCTAAGGGAACTGTTTAAAGACATTATCATCATGACGGTACCTTGTCAATACATTTATGAAAACATCATGTACGTACGGAAAATTTATAATCTTTTCAGTAAAAGAGGTGAAAGACACAACTATAGGACTAGAAATAGGGACCAATTAGTTCAACCAGGTTTCAGACTGGCTAAAGTAGACTCATCCTTCATTGGGTACTGTTTAAAATTTTACAATAAAATACCTCCCCACATACTCCAACTGAATGAAACGAAATTTAAATCTTGTATAAAACGCACACTATACAGCCAAGCATATTATAAGTTGGGGGAATACATCGCTGACAAAAAAACTAGGCTCAGGGCTGGTCCTGCTCCACAAGGGCGCGTAAACTAATTAATTAGCATTCGAAGATATTGTTGGAGCTGATGGAGGTTGTACAATCTATCTTTGCATTGTATAAATTCAATCTCTTAGTATTGTATAATTGCATAGCACATGTGTGAGCACTATGCACCTACTATACAGGTTACTGGGTTCGTCTTTCATTTACTTGAATGTGCCCTGGCGGCTAAGAGTATGTCATGCTCACTTAAGTGTGTCGCTGGTGGTGGCGTATGTATTGGATCATTGAGTTCCCTTCAAAATGGTTAAGCTGAATGGTGCTGATGCATACGTTAGGTTCGTGAACGGGCGCCGTCAGTAGGCACTGGTCATGTCTTAGCGGCCACGGCTTATTTTGATTCCTGAATTGTTTTTATCTTTCTATTACGGACGCTTTAAACGTGCACGTCTTTCTACATCGTTCTCACATGTATAATTTCAACATGAATGATGTAACCACTATTTTGTAACAGTATTTTGATTTAAAAGAGTGTCCATGGAGTTTCTTGCCCGTTCTTCTCCATAGGTACCTACTACACTTTGGAATGGGCAACTAGATCATCTTTCTGACTGACCAACCCCTTGACAATTCAAAAGTGCCTGTAATTGGTTTATTTGAAATAAAAGCTTTGAGTTTCAGTTTGAATGAAGAGTTCCAAATCTTCGATATCCATGATCAGTTGACGACGCATAGGTAACTAGCCAGTGACTTTCTTTGATCTTCAGTACAATAATATATTGTTTATCTAGTAATATAATAATGTAATCAAAATACGTCTGAGTGCTGTTCGTTATTCCATTGTGTAACACCGAAGGTCTTCATCGGATCTTCACTAAATTTAAACGGGTCTAAGTACTTCGACTATAAGTACTCTTCTAAACAAAAAATAATCTAAAATCATAATTATGTATATCAATTGGCGAAGATATCGCTGAACAAACATACAAAAAACATTCAGTCGAATTGATAAACTCCTCCCGTTTGAAATCGGTTAAAAAACATATATTATACTCTAAGGAATAAGACCAGGAGTGATTTTTTAAAAACAATTTTTAATACTACCTGACAAAATAAATTCAACACAAACAACTTTACAACAAAAATGATTTTACCTCTAAATTAACTAACACACAAAAGTTATACAAAACTAATGAATCTAATTAAGACCTAGAAACGATCTATCTATGACTAAACAATTAGCAAAAGTTAGGTACAATCGGACAGAGTAACGACCTATCTCAACGAAGGCGAGCGCAAAAAAGGGGCGAGCCCGGGTGAGGCGCCGAGTTTTATTAACTCTCCCCACCCTTGCCGTTCCTACTCCTACAATACATAATTATTTATTATTGCTTGTCGCGCAACTTGTCAATATGCTTAGCACTAAATATGAAGGCTTCGTTACCCTCACCAAATAAATGAGGAGCAAATTTAAGCTCTATTTCTGTCGTCCCGTCACTTAGCATTCATCAGTCAAAACACTCTTTCTGTGTAGTTTTTTTTTTTTTTTGAGGTTGGGAAATCATCAAATAACTTCTCCCGCTCTGGGCAGAGCAGGAGGGTGTGTCAGACTCTTACTGACTAAAACCCACCCGTGTTCCTTCAATTACCTGTGCCAGGGGCCACGGTATCCCTCTCGGACTTTTCCGCAACCCTAGCAGGCATCGGTCCTAGCAAACCCCGTCATTGGTGCTGACAACTCTTTGAGGCGCGCGTGGAACACAACGCGCCGTCGCTCGACCCGGGCTTGGTCCTTATCGAACGGCGAGCTGCCCATTGCTCGCCGTTCGCAAGCCCACGCCTACGGTGGCCGGGAATCGGCCTGCGATTCCCGACGCCCACGGCGTCTCCTGCGGCGGCTAGGGGCGTGAGGGCGCAAATTTTGCCTCTCCCTCACGCGTTCCGCCTCCTCCTTCGCGAACATTACTGCTTTGCAGAAGGAGGTGACGGCTTCCCAAGCCCTCTCGCTCCGTACCATGGCCTGGACCAAGGCCGGTCGCGAGAGATCGCCACCGCCAATCGCCTCCACGAGGACACGGCGGTGCTCCGCCCAGCCGGGCAGACCTCCACCGTATGCTCCACCATGTCCTCCGGGCGATCCACACAATGGTGACACCCATGCGTTTCCTCCCGCCTTATCCGGAACAGGAACCTCCCGAAACAACCGTGTCCGGTGAGGACCTGCGTCAGGCGGAAGGTGAGGACGCCGTAGCGCCTCTCTAACCACTCCTCAAAGAGAGGACTTATCGCCGCAATTGTGGCGTGCCCAGCGCTGGGTTGCGACAATCGCCCTTTCCATGCCACCCTGAGATCCCGCCGGAGCTCTGTCCGCTGTAGCTGTACCCCTGTTTGATGGACCCGAGGCGACCAGGACCTCGCGAAGCTGAGACCGACGCAGCTCTATGTGTCGCTGCATCGGTCCCTCGCCCCGCGCCCTCGATTCCTCGCGCCACGATCCGATCCGGCCAGTACGCAAGCCGCCTCGTAGGAGATCGTGCGATACCCCCTGATGACTCTGACGGCCATCGCCCTCTGCGGCTTTCGCAAAACAGCGATGCTGCCGGCCGTCAGGTCAGAGGCCCACACCGGGGCCCCATATAGGGCCACGGATCGCACGACCCCCACGTAGAGCCGTCTACAGACGGCGCTCAGGCCCCCCAGATTTGGAAGCATTTTGCGATTGGGAAGCAGCGTTGCGAGCGCGCCAGCCGCGCCCAGCAACTTGGGCGCCAGCCGTCGGAAGTGGGGCTCAAAGTTCCACCGGCTGTCGAGCACCAATACTAAATACTTCATGGTGGACTCGACAGCGATCCGAGCCCCCCCGACCACGATGTGTGAGCCGGGCGGCCATGAAACACCATGGCCTCCGACTTGCTGAGGGCCACCTCCAGGCCTAGGCGACGTATGCGGCCCACCACCTGTGAGACCGCAGCCGTCGCTAGCAACGCTGCCTCCCTGTGCGAGCTCCCCCGGGCAGTGACCAGCGTGTCATCCGCGTAACACGTCAGATCTACGCCCAGTTGGAGCTCACCCCTCAGCACCCAGTCGTACCCGATGTTCCACAGGAGCGGGCCTAGGACCGAGCCCTGCGGAACACCGCACGACATGCGGCGCTGGTTTCCGCCATCACGTCCCACGTAGGTGACACACCTCTCCGACAGATAAGCCCCAACGATGTGGCGGAGGTAGGGAGACACCCGATGATAGCGCAGTGCCTCCCGAATACAACTCCAGGGCAGGGTGTTGAAGGCGTTGGAGATGTCCAAGGACACCGCCAACATCACCCCGCCCCGGGACACCGCTTCCTCCACCAGGACTCTCACCCACGACACAGCGTGGATGGTGGAGCGCCCATGCCGAAAACCAAACTGGCTGTCGTCCAGGTCCGGCCCCTCTCTGCACAAGTGGCTGACGAGGCGGGCTGCGATAATACGCTCAAACAGCTTGCCCACCTCGTCTAGCAGCACTATGGGCCGGTACGCGGACGGCGAGTCGGCAGGGCGCCCCGCCTTTCTGAGCAGGACCAGACGACCAGATTTCCACAAAGTGGGAAACTGGCCCCGCTCAAGACACGCTGTGTAGAGTCCTCTCAGTTGGGGCTCAAGCTCCTTCAGAGCGAGGGCTAACACGCAGCCGTGGATCCTGTTGGGCCCCGGGGCCACGTTCTTGGCCCGGAGCCGCATCACGGCTGCCCCCATCTCTGCCTGTGTCACCTCTGGGACGCTGATGGCGTTCTCTCCTGTAGGCTCTGCGGCTGTGGGCACAGCCATCGGCGGCGGACTATGCTCCGCTCTCGCCGGGAAGAGGGCTGCGACTGCTGCTGCTGCTGCTGCTGCTGAGGGCTTCCTCCAGCAGCTCGGGTTGAAGACTCTCCGTAAGTGGGGGCGCCGCGGCTCGAAGTTTCCCTCGGACCGCGCGATAAGGGCGCCCCCACGGATCCCCTTCTAGACTCTCCAACATCTCCTCCCTGGCTCGCGTTTTCGCCTCGCCGATGGCCAGCCACAGAGCCTCCTTCGCCGCGCGGTACACCTCATACAGCGCGGCTTCTTCGTCAGGGACCCGACGACGTCTCCTCCGGTATCGGGTGTACTGGCGTCTAACCGCCACGCACGCGACGCGCAGCTGCGCGATCTCGGCGGACCACCAGTACACCTGGCGCCTTGCTGACTGTGCGTGGACCCGGGGCATGGACGCGTCGCAGATTTGCGTCATCGCCCCGCGGAACCACAGCGCCTCCTGCTCGACGTCGACGGGTCCGTTCGTTGCCGACTCCCGGAACCAGGCCTGGACAATAGCGGCCTCCTCGAGAAGATCCCTGTCGATGCGCTTACGTGCCCAGCGCGGACCGTCCATTCGCGGGGCCATCGAACTGCTGCCGCCGCTGGTCTGGGCGGAGACGTCGAAACGGATGTATCGGTGATCCGACAACGTCTCCACCTCCACGGCGACACGCCAGTCACGGACACGGCTCGCGACAGCGGGGCTAGCAAACGAGGCGTCCACTATAGAGCCGCCCCGCTGCCGCACGCACGTGTGGACCGAGCCCCGATTTAGGACGGTCAAGCCAGTCGTGACCACCCACTCCTCCAGCACCTCGCCCCTAGCATTGGTTACAGGAGATCCCCACGCCACAGACTTGGCGTTGAGATCCCCCAGCAACAGCACAGGGCGAGGGTGGAGTCGGCCCACGACGGCACCCAACTCGACAAGGAACCTCTCGAAGTCGGCGAGGCTCTTGTTGGGCGAAAAATACGCCCCAACCATACCAATGCCGTCCACGAGGGCGGCTACCCAGCCGTGACCTCGGGACGGGTTGACAAGAGCCCCGCCAATGATGGCCACCAAACCGTCCAGGTGTCCCACCCAGTTATCCCTGGGGGGGACAAAGTGCGGTTCGGCGACAACAGCCACGTGGATCGACCACTCCGCCATGCTCTGGAGCAAGAGATCCTGAGCTCTGGCACAGTGGTTGATATTGCCTTGAAGGAAATGGTAGAGCGCAATTATGCGCAATCCATTCCCTCCGCACCATTCCTAGGCCGGGAGTCGGCCGAAGGGCAGCCAGGCTGAGGGGGGGGTAAAGAGCCCCCGGCAGTCTTAGCAGCCCCTCTCTTCTTCTTCTTGTTGGCGGGCGCGCCACAAGCCTTTCCACCCACTCTGTGCCCAGCGGGCCTCCCCGCAGCTGTACAGAGGCTGCAGTTTGGCGCCGCGGAGCACTGGGCCGCCTTTTGGCCGGCCTCACCGCAGCGATAGCACTGCTAGCTGCGGTCTATTTCAGCGGTGCACCGTGCTCTGACATGCCCAATGTCGAAGCAACGGTAGCACCGCAAGGCTCTGGGTTGCAGCCGCTTCACCCTCGCTGCCACCCACCCCACCAACAGACGCCCAGCGTCGGCAACTTTGTTCGCCGCCGCCACCGGGCACCGCACCCAAATCGCGCCGAGCCCGGAAGCGTCGACGCGAATCTCGCCAGACCGCACGTCATCGGGCGGACATCCGCCGACTCGGGCGACAGCCGCCACGACCTCAGCCGCGGTCGTCGAGTCATCCAGGCCATCGACGCGCAGCTCAGTGGTCTTCATCGGCCTGGACACCCGGACGTCCTCTGGGTTGAGGACCTCTCGCAGCTTGGCGGCCAAGATGTCCGCCTTTTCGCCGCTAGAGGAACCCGACACCTCCAGCAGTCGCGCCCCCGTAATCGCCGGCCTCATTCTGAGGCCGGACGATATGCCAAGGTCAGGGAACGCGACTTTCGCCCTCGCCTCCGTTAGGA
Source organism: Brachylomia viminalis (assembly GCA_937001585.2). Taxonomy (NCBI): domain Eukaryota; kingdom Metazoa; phylum Arthropoda; class Insecta; order Lepidoptera; family Noctuidae; genus Brachylomia; species Brachylomia viminalis. The sequence goes on along the minus strand of OW443302.2, from coordinate 109,330 downwards.
CCGCCTTATATGATATGCCCCTTTCGACGGCTCCGGGCTGCAGCGTAATTACTACAGCCGCGGAGCTTGGGGCTCTGACCTGTGGCGATCCTTGGGCCTTCTTCGGTGCCGGTGCTCTAGCGGGTACCGGCGTCGCCGTCTTCCCTTTGCGGCGGCCCTTCTTGACGACCGTCGTCCAGGTCTCCTTGGTGGACCCGGGTGCGGTCGCCGATGGTGCGGTCGGTGGGGGTGCGACTGCCAATGGCGCGGCAGTCCGGGAAGTAGGCGCGGACGTGCGCTCCACGGGCTTTCTGGGCCCCTCAGCGGGCCTCTTGGCCCCCTCCTTCCTCCGCTTGTCCGCAGCGAGCGGTGGGCGGAGGGTCTCAGCCGGGAGGAGCCTAGCCTCTATGCTTTCCATTCGGGCACCCACCATCTTTCCACACTGCATCATGCAGATGCGCGCGATCTTTTCGATCTCCGCATCCGCAAGTGCAGGTGTCGACGACGGGACCGGAGAAGCAAACGAAGCCAACGGCAAGGCTGCGGAGGAGGTGGAGCAGGAGGCCGTAGGAGCTGCCCTCTGGACAGCGAACTGCCGCTTGAGGTCCTCCAACTCGGATCGGAGACGGCCATTCTCCTCCCATAGCTTCCCCGTTTCCTCCGTGTTAGTGCGATTAAGGAGGACCTCAACTGCCTCCTTAATACCCTCCGCCGCCTCCTTTAAAGCACGCGTGAATGTGCTCTTCAGGTTGCCCGATTTGGTGACAACCTGGCGACTGAGCGCCACCGCTGTAAGGCTCCCCCCGGCAGTCATCCGGGCAGAGCGCCGCTCTCGGGCCTGTCGGGCCAATTCGCTGACCTCGTCAGCCGCGACAGTCTTTTGCTGCGACCGCTTTGCAGCATTTGCCTCCGCTCTGTTGGCTCCCAACAGGGACATAGTGGAGCCCCCGCTTAGGGCCGACACCAGGGGCTCCAGGTCGCTCATCCCCTTTGTGGTGACTAAAGAGGTGGAGCTTTGGCTAGAAGCGCACTCCACCTGCTTGGCCTCCGGGTCACTTCCTCCGCTGGGTGCCAGCGTGTCGGGGCGCTTGAGAAAGCGCCCTAGAGTCGCGCGACGTCGAACGAGCTGCCGCTCCACCAACTGCGCGACCTCGCCCTCTTCTGCCCACCTTGGCTGGCAGGTTCTCCTTGCTAGAAGAGAGGCCTGTCAACCCCGCGCGCCTCTCGTCCTCTCGGTGTGAGCACTTCCTCGAAAATTTGGAAGGACGCTCAAATATCTCCTCCTCAGTCCGCGAGCGTTTTGAGCTTACGCTCGCCACACTCATCCTCTCAGATGCGGTGTCAGAGTCTGACACCGCACCTGACAGGACACCCATCTGCTCGACCAACACGATCGGCAATTCCTTCAGTTTGTGTATTGTTATTTTTTTTTGATTTCATATTATCCATGTCATATCCCACGAGTAAATATAGGTTTTATTATGTCCACCGGGCAGAGCCTAGATGCCCGGTAAGCCTGCCTTTTTTTTTTTTTTTTTTTTGTCGCTGAGAAATGCTTTATGCATCCTCGCTCGTGGGGGACGAGACGGGGTATGTAGGACTCCTGTCGAAATCCGCAACCGACAGTATACCCACTAAAACTCAGCGGTGTTCCCACAACGCCGTGATGGAAGGGCTATGGGAAATCGGCTCAGCCTCTACTTCCACAGCCCTCCCGGCGCATGCCCGCCTAGTTGGCGGGCCCCGCATGCCCCCCATTTAACTGGGGGGGCTACGATACTGGTGGAGGCCCGTGCAATACAGGCAAAGGGCGCCCCCGCACCCACCCCCTGCTGGCCTCCACCCGGGAGGAGCCGGAGGTGACAACCAGGCCGGCATCTTCCTCGACCCCCCCCCCCCCTCTCCGGAGCAGCGCCGCGCGAGAAAATCATCCCCCCGCGCGCGCGCCGCTGCCTCCCTCCGGGACAGGACCGCCTATTCCGCAGCGGCGGCCCTGCCCAGTCTACGCCCACTCACCTCCCTCTGTAAGCAGAGGAGGAGTGGGCGTATCTGCCCTCTGTAGCCCGGTTCCCTTCACCGACCATCAAGCATGATCGGTGATTGGAACCGTGACCTTTCCCCGCTTGTTGAAGATTAGCCGCCAGCCCCAATTGTCCACCAAAACCGCACTGGGAGAAATTGGAGCCGACGTTGCCCAGGGTGCGCCACGAGGAGGCTCTTCAACATGCACCCCCCGGTAAGCCTGCCTGCTTCAACTTTGCCAATTAGCTGTGAAAATAGAAATATTACCTATATGGCAATAATCTAACTGCATGCCGGGGACAAGCACGTTGTCTCATGCACACGGAAAATAAAATAAAAATACTGCTATGATCAACTGTTTATATATTGAGACATGTCAAGTCTAGGCAAAGTTAATTACAAGCAATCAAAGTCATAGGCTAAGTTGCAACTTAGCCTATGACTTTGATTGCTTGTAATTCGGAAAAACAGGATGATTTAAATGATTTGGGTTCTACCTGGCAAGACATAGGGCCGGTTTTCCGTCTAAAACTCATTAAAAGCCATAATAATAAATAGGTTCAGATATACTATAGAGGTACGAGGAACAGGGTGTAAAGTTCACTCATACCTCCATAGAAAAGGGAGGATCCTCCGACCAGACGACTGTCGTGCCTGGTGGGCAACTGCCCAACGATTGTTGTCGGGAGATTGTATACAGAGTTGATGTGACAGAGGGGCATTAAATTACACTACGTATACTATACGTGTTTATAGTATTAATTCCATACGGTATAAAAATAAAAAGCATCAAAAATGTGTTTTTTTTTTCAAACAAACTAAATAGCTTACAAATCTGAGTAAAATGCAACCATCCTGTGTAAGTAAATTTAACTGACCTTAGATACCTAGGTAACAAAGCGGCAAAGTTGCGCGGGCGCCGGAGTGCGGCGAGTGGCCTAGAAGAGACCTAGAAGATGAAATAATTTATGCTAATAGTGGTATTATCCAGTTAGAGAAAGAAAAAGAATATACCCAGGTTAAAGAAACTAACTAATTGTATAATGAGTTAATAAATAGTAACTGTAACCCTCATTCCATAATAACTATTGACCTAACTGAAGATTCCTTGCTGAAACAGAATTATAATTACAATGTTAGTCATAATAAAATAAAAATAAATATGCAAAGCTAAATAGAATAATTAAAAAATGTAACCAAGTTAGGAAACAACACAAATACTTTTCCAAAAATATTCCACTGAGAAAAGAACGTGTTGAGCTAATCAATAAACTGAACAAATATCAAATCAAATTGGAGGACAGCAAAAACATCTATGAAGTTGATACACAGCGCTTACAGTCTGACATACAGGTACTTGAGGGTAGACTCAGTTCCCTTTACATTAAATATGTGGGTTCTCAGAACGAAATTAAAGAACATATTTTTGCTGCTATTGAGTTAGTTATGTGTCAGTGCACTTGTCAGAAGGTTTCAAACCTTGATGCTGTCCAACCTGAGATAACGGAGGACCCGTCCCAGACTGAGAGTTTGTCTCAAGACTGTACTCTCAACCAAGAGATACCGGATATAGTACAACATCTATCCCAAGCGCCTGAGATTGGTACTTGTCCAGCTTTCAGTAGTCATGATTGTTCCAATTCAGTTATGTTCTCAGATAGTATAGGAAGAGGTTTAGGTAAATTAATTAGTAACAAGCAGAGTTATTCTACCCACAATTATTGTATGCCAGGGTCAACCTACTAACGAATAATGGCATCAGTAACAGGAAAGGTATTTATTCCTAGAACCACTATTACTGTATTTGTAGGTAATAGTGCTAAGGTCAAAAAGGAAGAAATCACTGAATGTGTAACTGAGTTGTTAAAGTTAAATTGTAGTAAAATACTATTGGTGCCGATTCCCTTGTTCACAACCTAAACTAAATTTAAGTTGAGTGCATCTTTTTCTTTCTATTTCATTATGAAAAGGACAGAAGATAAATATTAGTTTAGTCCTGTCAAATTAGTCAGCACCTGACGTAATTTGATGTAATTTTAGTAGTCAACTTTTTAATCACGTCTAAACTTGTATGGAGTAGTGTCAGGCGATGATTAATTTGACAGGAATAAACAAAAATTTATCTTCTGTCCTTTTCTTAATGAAATAGAAAGAAAAAGATGCACTCAACTTAAAGGACCATGGGCACTTTTGTATGAACACTGGGCCCACTTTTCAAAGTTGTGCAACAGTGATGAAACCTATGTCATAAGAAAGCTCTTAGTGTGTACTTTATTTCATTCTATGGTAGCTAAGTTCAAATCCAGCGCGAAATTGGCGTTTTAGTGCGTTCAAAAACAATATTGTAAATGAAAAATGCGCATGACCTATTACTTATTGCTCCTTTTTTATTCATTTTTTTTTTATTTATGCATAACGGAAAAGCTCTCGGCCTCCATCTTACCTGGTAGCAAGGGTGATCGGCCGTAGGTGGAAACGAGCTTCACCCGGAATCATCAACCACAGAGGAACTGGCTATCTTACCTCTTACTGCCGAAACACAACAATGCTTAACATTGTTACTATGGCGACAGACTTAGATAAGATGGCGTTAGCTAGCCAGGCGGTCTTAGAACAAGCCCTACCACCAACTAAACCTAAAAAACTGGAAATCGAACCAGGGACCTCTGGGTCTGAAGTTAAGTGGTCTCACTAGACCACAGAGGCGGTTAAAATTAAAGAATGATAAATATCGACTTGGTCTTGTACAATATTTTTTAGGTGTGATTGTGATGTGAGTGTTCTTTACAAATAAAAAACGACTTATTTTGTACGAGTTTATTTATTTATTAAATGTTTTATACACACAAGTGTACAGAGGCGGACTATTTCAACATTAACAGCTACTATGTGATGCCTCTCGGCGCGTCTTAGAACGTATTAGTTATAATAATTATAATAAATAATAGTCCTTCTGGCCGAATTTCGACCACGGCGGCCAGTCTCAGCGGAGACAAGCCATCTGCGCGGGACATATTAAAGTGCACAAGTGTGTGCGCAAACACATAACAGCCATAAAAGGCAGTTTTTAAAAGGCATCTATAATAATTTCATCTAAATGTATTGCTGGTCGATGGAAACCATCCCCATGTCTACCTAGTCCCAAGTACCATATTATGGATATGACATGGGCACAACTTCCGATAGTGCGTCTGCCCGTGAGACATGTACAGTAGTATTGTATAATGGCGTCCTTGCCTACTTGGTCACGGTCAATTAAGACGTAGGTATAATACATCCTCGATCTAACGTGTCGTGACTGTACACGTCCCCTAAGCAACCATACATTATTTTGCTGAATATTGCATTGCTCTAAGTCATTTAAATTGTTTTCACGATATATTTCTATTGTGTATACACCACCATCCCGTAAGTTTTCACTAACGTATGACCTGGCAAGTTTAATTTGGTAAGAGCCCAAGGAAATCATTAATATATCATCTTCAGTTAGCTGGGGAAAATCTTCTAAATGAGGCAGATTAGCTTCCATTCTTATGAATGCTACCCTTTGCCTGTTTAGGTTTTTCAGTGTAACATAATTAAATAAAAGATTCGGAGAGTTGATTTTCTCATTTATAATATTCCAAATGTTATGACTAAGCCGGTGGTCTATGGCTACTTTATAAAAAGCATTTATAAGAGAAGCCGCAATTTTAAAATCAATGAACATATGTGGCAATGCTCTATTAAAATAATCTTGGCGTAATAATTTAAACCTATTTTTAAACTTGCCGTTCACCGCTTCCACCACCCAACGACATATTGTTACTAATCTTGCTTTATTAGCTTGTTCGGTCGTCAATTGACTTTCATTTCTATCCTTTGTTGGAGGAATATGTGGTTCATATCCTAATGACTGAAGATCTACTACACTATCTCTGAAACCCCTATCTAAAATGAATACATCGTTTTGATGAAACATCCAATGAAAAGTATTATCTTCATTAGCACATAAGCTAGTCATAATCGACGCATCACTTGTTGTTGCAGCGTATGGACCAAGAACGTCTATTATATAACCGTCACTGCATACCATTAAAAAAGGTTTCAATAGATTTTGAAACTTATGATGGCTATAGGTCAAACGCTGAAAGAGAAAGTTACTACTTTTCTCTATATAAACATATGTTCCATCACATATTATTATAGCTTTTGTATTTTCTTCATTACCATATATCATTTTTGGTAAAAACAAGTTCCTTTGAAGCATGTTTTGCCTGGAAATATTATCCATACCTAAATGAATGTTTACAAAATCGCTCACTAAATGTTGTCTAGCTAATGTTAATTTTCTTTCCAAAGACCTGCGTGACATATTAAACAGAGTAGCTAATCTTTCGTTCGACTCTCCGGTTCTAAGTTTAGCTAAGTAAACCCCGATCACGGTGCGCGAACGATTAACCGTTTGTGTCAGCGAAGGAGTTTCTTCCAATACTGTATTGAATTGGCCGATGGTGAGTCCAGTCCAAAAAAAAACATCGTTGTCATTTATTGATTCCAAAAACTCGAAATCAAATCTCGATCTTCGGTTAACAGCAGATATTAGTATATTAGACATGTCTGTGAAATGTGCAACATTGAACTCATTTGAAACATTACAATTCTCATGTAATAAATGCCATTCGTTACTTTCCAGGTGATCGGTACATACTCTAGCATTTTCAGGGATGTACAAACGTTGTGAACAAAGTACGTTTACAATAATCGTGTTAGGAATTCTATGACGTTCAATATTGTGACAATAATTAAATATACAACGCCTGGTAGAGTTCGGTGCTCTAACATGTTCGGGAGCATAAAAAAATTGTTGAAAGTTCTGCACCGCGGGATCTTGTACACGAACTGCATCATCTGGGATGTTTTCTGCAGGTCCTTGTTCATTAATAGCAACAACTTCGATGTTTTCCGCAGGTCCTTGTTCATTAATGGCATCATCTTGGACGTTTTCCGCAGGTCCTTCTTCATTAATGGCATCATCTTGGACGTTTTCCGCAGGTCCTTGTTCATTAATGCCATCATTATCGGTGTTCTCTGTAGGTCGTTGTATAACAACAGCATTGGTTCTTTGCCAGCAACGGTGACAAACTTGTTGTGTATTATTAAATACTACCTGCAAAGATTATATTTTATGAACACATAAATCGTTAAAGATATTCCTAATTATTCTTTAGATTACTGTCTTGCAGAACTCTTGTCAAAAAGATTTTTTTTAAGTTAGCTATTATTTTTTCTATATATTGTTATCTTTACAACCCGGTCAAAATATCTGTGCACCTGGCATCGATGACGTCATATTAGCACTCTAATACAGTATGTGTGACGACATGGCGAGCGCGGTGTGGCTAAAGGGAATTTGCGAGAGGCATTGCATTCCAGCAAGGTGCACAGATATTTTGATAGTGTTATATGTATATAATCGGTGCACTTCTAACTTGGACGATTGATATCATATTCACAAAATATTATTTTGTTTAGACGATGGTTCAAATCTGATAGGTTATGATGTACTTAAAGCTCAAACTCAAAACGTTTGTTTCAATTGAACCGTTTACAGGCACTTGAATTGTCAAGGTAGAAAATGTGTAGCAGAACGTCCACCAGGACGGTTATTATTACTATGTCTATTGATAATAAAATTCTTGTATTATTCTTCTTTTACAAACCAATAATCCAAAGTAGGTTATAGGTTTGAACATTAAACGATTATAAATACAAAAACTTTTTATTTAGTAACATAATTAAGTCGATATTGGGTCGGAGATATTGAAATGTTAAAATATGATACAGTAATAGGTAGGTACATACCTGGATCAAAGCATTCTGCTGAACATATTCAGCAAACTGTGGACGAATCGCAGGTAGATCATCTCTTAAAACATGGCGTCTTGTCCGCAAAACACGTGAACGCAAACACATAACACAGCAATTTTCTGCCATTGCAAACAGTCACAAACCAATTAAATCAATGTCCATATGCTAGCCAGGGTAATGATAGATAAAACTAAACAACAATATCCTTTACACAAAGTGATATCAGAGTCCATTAACAAGCCGGGATCAGTAAGTCGTAATACAAGCCGAGATTAACACAAATAAGCACTTACACCGAGCGTAAATAACGTACGAGCAACGACTGAACAGACATGATCATCCCCCGTTTGTGTAAGGGTGTAAGAATGCGGGGGAAGGGAGGGTTGTGTCCTGCGTGCACGCAGGTACAAAACAGGAGCCATACCATGACGTGTCAGGCTCCGGTGCAAGAGAGAGACGGAGTTATACACGACTCATAGCGTTGTCCCTTTTCCGTGACGGAGTTTGGAGACAGGTTTTTTTACAGCAGGTAAAAAACCCCGTCCGCTAAGTAGCATAGTTAGTTGGCTATTATGATCGTACAAACAAAACTAACTAATCATTCAAAACCAAAATAACATGTTCCAGGGCAATACACGGCCTATGTGTTGATCTATTTTAGTGTATTTTTAGTCAAATAAGAGTTATTTATAATCCTAGCTACTGACAAACAGCTAATCATAATATAAAATAAAAACAAAACAAATATCAAAAAACGCAAAAAAAAAACTATTTTTGCGCCCGATTTCGACTTAGCTGCCATAAAATGAAATAAAGTACACTTCAAGAGCTTTCGTATGACATATAATTCATCACTGTTGGACAAGGTTGAAAAGTGGGCCCAAAATGACGCATGGTCCTTTAGTTTAGTTTGTGAACAAGGGAATCGGCACCATTGTGTGCTTTCTGAAGCATGTAAAAACCTTACTCAGCAAATCACTTTATATCTGCGTCATTCACCCGCGCAATCGTAACGTTCGGCCGAATAAGCATTTTATTGTAAGGAAATAATTGTACTTATGAGAACATTCATTAAATCACCACCAAACCGTTAACATGTCTTTGACTTATTAAGACTATCGCCACCTACTTACCACGTACGAAGGTCCACACTCTGCATGGCGACCCTGCCACACCGGCCAACTTAGAAGATTTAAAGAAGAAATAGGCTATGGGTGTTTTTTGGAAGAAATAAATAAATATGGGCAAGTCATACTCAAAAGAAGAGGTGGTCGTCGCACAAAATGCCAACGGCGAAGCTTCCGCAAATACCACGTTGGAGCATCATCAAACTAACCACATCATTCAAACCTTATTGATCGTCGCTGTCGTCCTGATTGTCGCTGCAACCGTCTACTATATCTTGAAGAAGTGCCGCAGGAGCGCTATCAGCACTTTGAGGCGAGAATTGAACGCTGTTTCAATTGATAACCTCGCGCGAGCTACAAACCAGTAAGAAGAAAGAAGAGGAGTCCAGGGTAATCCCGGCCCAAATCACGAGGAGTCCAGGGTAATCCCGGCCCAAATCAAGCAGAGGCCACACTCCTGCTGCCCACCAACTGGCCGCCACACACCGCCCACGTGCAACGCTCAGCGCCACGCCGCCGATGATGATGAGCTACTCCGTCATGACGCCCTTTAGCTAAGTTATCTTATTTTTAAATATTTTGAAAATTTTACAAAAAGACAAAACAATTATATTCATATGCTTAATAACCATATGCACTTTTTAGTTACTCATTTCAGTGACAAGCTTGTGTATTTTGACACCAACAGTTTTGTGGAAACTTTGAAATTGACTAAAGATACTGTGTATCTGCCTGTTAGTTTTAGACACATAATAGCAAGGCTATTAGCTTTTTATATAAACTCAGACATAAGTAGTATGTCGAAGTCTTGTGTTATTAACACCACAATGGTTAGTAATAATACTAATAATAAGGTGGTGAGCTTAAATAAATGTAGCTCTAATGCTATAAGTATTTTTACAAATTGTACGAAGGAGGTTCCATGTCCCTCACTCACTAGGAGCTCATTGCCTGGTGATGACATTGAAGTATTGGGGATAACTCCAGATAATCATTTAAACTAGTTTGTAAGACAACAGAAGGTACCAGTAAGAATATTCCTATACGTAACATCAACAAGGTATCTTCTTGCTTTAAATTAATTAATTATCAAAAACATCAGCAAAATGCCTTGAAATTATTTCATCAAAATATTCAAGGTATTTTTCCAAATTAGTAGAAATTCAAATGTTTTTAGAAAAAACAAAGTTTGACATTGTTTGTTTTACTGAACATTGGTTAAAGGATTACCAAATGCTAATTAATTATGAGAACTACAGTGTAGGCAGTTGTTTTAACCGTAAATCAATGCTGCGTGGAGGTTCTCTAATCTTAAAAATTGTTTAAAATCTAAGCAACGGAATGACATAGTTGGTTTATCAGTTGAACATTGCATCGAACTGTCCTGTATTGAGCTAGATAAGCATGTTGTAGTGTGCGTTTAAAGACCCCCTAATTATCAGAACTTTTCTTTATTTGAGTCAATTATGGAAGAGGTCCTAGCAAAACTTGCATCCAGTAACAAAGCTGCAATTATTTGTGGTGATTTTAATATTAACATTTTGGAAATTAATTCGAATAGCAGTAGATTATTAAGCCTTTTTAAATCGTTCAATTTATCGAATGTTTTTACCGAACCAACTAGAGTAACTCCAAGTTCTGCTACTTGTTTTGATAATGTCTTCTGCGATTGTGATTATTTAGTGAAAGCCATCGTAAATTATTTGCCATCTGATCATAGTGGACAAACGGTAACTATGAAGTTTAAAACACCTTTGCAAAAAGTGCAAATACAATTTAGACCAATAACGACTGGCAAATTAAGTAGATTCAATAGTACCCTAAACAATAAGTTAAATGTTCTGAGTCATAATATGGACGATGCAAATAAATTGGTTGAGAATTTCTTTTCAGTAGTGCACAATGAATTCAATAAAACTTTTGAAAAGAAAACAAAAATATTTGTCCTAATTTTATTTTTAGTGGCTGGGCAACTGGAGGTATTAGGATAATTAGGGAAAGACTATTCGATCTGTACGGCCTTAAGCCCTACATTAACACTGAAACTTTCAACAAGTATGTTGCTTCATATTCAAACATTTTTAGGAAGACCTGCAAGATAGCTAAAGCCCAGTACATTAGCAACAAGGTTAAATCAGCAGAAAACAAAAATAAAAACAGTTTGGAAAGTTATAAATAACGAAACTAGTAGGAAAAAAATACGAAGCACAGATTATACATTGGAGACTTCACGTGGTGCCCTAAGCTCTAACTTAGAAGTCGCTCAAGAATTTATACATTTCTTTACTAATATACCAGCTAAAACGACGGTAGCTTTAAATTCCTCGCCTGATGTCTCAATTGATTTATTAAGAGCGAAGTTTTAGGCTGCCCGGTTGAATTTCAATTTAAACATATAAACCCCATGATAGTTATAAAAGCTTTTCGGCAAATAAAAATCAAATTGACCGAAGATCTATGGGGAATGTCTATCAAAGTTAGAACATCAATAATTGAGACTATAGCACCATACTTAGCTTTAATATTTAATTTGTGTGTAGGTAGATCAAAGGGCCTTCCCGGATTTAATGAAATACAGTAAGTGTTACGGACGCCGAACTCAACGTAGAATTCTGTAGTAGAAACCTGTGTACAGTAGCAGTAGTGTACAGTTGTAGAAACATACTCGTACCCTAGAATAAGAAAATCATTGTGATTGGTCACGGGGACGGGCTGGACAAGTCGAAACCTGTCGTAGACCAGGCACGAACCAAAGTGGCCGCATTAGTGGGTCGCCAGGAATTGTAATAAACTTTGTAGTAAGGCACCCACTACTTGCGCCCATGTGCCGGACTATAATGTGTAACGTTACATTTTCCCGGGAGGGGGAAAATGTAAGGTCAAGGAGGGAACTATCACCAGAACTGGAGGAGTCCCGGCTTAAAAGAAAAAGTAAAAGTAGAAATGGTAAAATAATATAATTGAGGTAGAATATAAAGTCAGGGAAACCGGGTATAAGTTGGAGGTCCAAGCGTTTCTTCTAGAGAGGCTCGCAGGTTGTAATAGGAGGGTCCTTGAGTCAGACCACGTCACCGACCTCGGAGGGGCAGGCCGTGGTAGAGGAGGCAGGCAGAGGGCTGAGATCTACCAGCCGTCGGCGTCACTAGATTATTGTAGACCACGACGTAATCTTCTTGCGTCAGTATCCAGAACTGACGCCAAGGGTAGCCGTCGCCGGTCTAGCGACTTTCCAACATAGTCCGGTGTAGAAGGACGCGTAGATTTGTTTGTTCATGCACAGCCCACACTATCAGAGGGCATAGCTCTCCCACCGAGCGCTATATAAACTTCAGGACCTCCTGCCAAGGCGAGCACCAAGAGTAATCTCATCTGACCGACCCGGCTCCCTTCCTTTTCGGATCGGTTGACATATAAAATTTTTAACAATGATTCTAGAACATAAAAGAAGAATAATAGTTTATAATAAGGTCTAATACCTATACAACCTTACCTACTGGCAGCTCTAGCAATACATTAAAAATAAAACCTAGGCTTGTCATTATCTGACATTACAAAAGGTAAATAAACATTGGGAGAGCATGAGAAAATCTAAATAACTTAAAATATAGAGACCTAGGAATGGTTAAACTATAGACAATGGCCATGCAGATAATTGGAGAGAACGTATAATATAAGATCTAATAGCCAAAACGTAAGTAAAAAATACAAACATTACAAATGGGAGGCCAAACTCTCTTGTAAAATCAGTTCGCTTCAACAGTTCAACCACAGTACTACGAGAATAAACCAGAACAAGTAACGAAGTCTTTCATTGAATAAGAAGAACAAACATACAGTCCACACTTTACAGTAAGGTTATACCACTTTTTAAATCTGGGGACAGCAAAGACACCAACAATTATAGACCAGTATTCGTGTTGCCAGTATTCAGCAAGGTGTTCGAAAAGGTAATGCTCAATCAAATGCTTAATCATTTTAACACCAACAAAATCTTACACTGATAGCAATATGGTTTCACCAAAGGACGCTGTATGACTGACGCTGGTGTCACTTTATTAAAACACATATTTACAGCGTGGGAGGAGGCCCAAGATGCCATAGAGATCTTTTGTAACCTCTCCAAGGCATTTGACTGCGTTGATCACGAAACCTTGCTTTTAAAACTTGAGTATTACGGACTAGGTAAACTCGCGCTTAGTTTAGTACAATCTTATTTAAATGATAGACAACAAAAAGTCCAAATAAATGGTGTCAATTCACGTCATTTAAAAGTAAAAATGGGTGTTCCACAAGGATCGATATTAGGTCCCTTCCTCTTTTTAGTATATATTATTGATCTACCCCATATATTTAAAAACCAACCACAAATGGTGTTATTTACTGACGATACTTCTTTAATCTTTAATGTAAATAGACGTGCATCAAATCTTGACGACGTAAATAATGCCCTACTGCAGGTACATAATTGGTGCACTGCTAATAATTTAGCATTAAATGGGAAAAAAAACTAAATGCATAAGATTTGTTTGCCGAATGTTAAAAGTAGTGATTGTGACATAGTATTGAATAACGAGAAACTAAAATTTGTCGTTGAAACAGTTTTCCTGGGGATAACGCTCGACTCAAGGCTGCAATGGGGTACTCATTTGACATCTCTTGCAGGACGGCTAAGTTCAGCAGCATATACTGTAAGGAAAATCCGACAATTTACTAATGTAGATACCGCAAGGCTAGTCTATTTCAGCTATTTTCATAGTATCATGTCTTACGGTGTTTTATTATGGGGACGGGCTGCCGATATTGAGTAAATTTTTATTTTGCAGAAAAGAGCTATCAGAGGAATATAAAGCCTCCGCAGGTGCGATTCTCTAAGGTAACCGTTTAAAGACATTAACATCATGACGGTACCTTGTCAATATATTTATGAAAACATCATGTAGTAACATCATGTTCTTTCTAGCAAGGAAATTTGCTAGTGAGAATAATTTCAAGTTTTGCTGGACGTCACTTGGGAAAGTTTTTCTACGACAAAAGGAAGGCAGTCAGCACATACACGTCAAAAACGAAGAGGACCTTAAACCAAGCCTAGAACAATGACTGGCCCATGAAATTGCATGTCCCACTTCCTTATGTATGATTGTTTTATTATTTTTTTATCTGCAACTGCTCTGTTATTGTAAAACACATACACATAAATCAAGTAAACACATTAATAACAATAATTCAATACACAAAACACAACCACACCACAAAAATATTATTATCATCATACATATACCTTCCTCTCTGAACGGATCCACACTCGATGCTCTACTACATGATTGTACCGCGCCTAAAATAAGTTCCTGCACATTAATAAGCAACAAAACATAACAGTACCCAATGGCTAACACAAACAATAATGTCACTTCACAAATCGATAACTTCGCGGTGGCATCTTCTTATCATTGTGATACTAATGTCTGTAACGATATCATAAAAACCTCGAAGGATTCGCTAAAAATAATAACTCAGAACATCCGTAGTATATATAAAAATTTAGACGGGTTTCAGGCTCAATTAGCCAATGGACATTATAATCCTGACGGAATGTTGGCTTAACGATGACAAACCGGTTCCTCCTATTGATAATTATGTTACGTATTCCAGTAAGAAATGCTTAAATCAGAACGATGGCATTACAATATATGTAAAAAGTAGTATTCAGTGTACAGTAGAAGAACCAGATCCGATAGGTGCCAACTTTCTTTTAATAAAAATTAATTCCGATACATGTATTCTAGCATCATATAGATCCCCATCGATATACTGTATTGACAGCTTCTTGAATTCCCTAGAAAACATTCTAAGTAAACAACAAGCGAACAACATCTTATTAATAGGAGATATCAACATTGACATAAAACCCAATAATACTGACAGAAATAGTTCATCTTATCTTAATTTGACTGCCGAGATGGGCCTTTTGCCGGGACACATACATCCGACCAGATTACAGAATTGCCTCGATCACGCAATGGTTAATAAATCTACTTGTGCAACTGTCATAGTAATTAACTCCACAGTCAGCGATCACGCCTCTGTAATGGTATGCCTAAGTAGGGGCGTTAAAAATATAAGACACACGAGTAAACACGTCACAAAAATAAATTATGAGGCCGCTGTAGAGCAGTTAAAAAATACCGATTTTACATTTATATCTGAAAAAAGCGACGCAAATGAAGCAGCAACAAAGTTTGTCGAATGTTTGATGTCCACTATCTCTCAGCACTCCCAAGTTATTAAAGTTCCTAACCGCAAAACAGTTCTTAAGCCATGGATTACACCTGGCCTGTTACGGTGTATTCGACACAGGGATAATCTCCATAAAATATATCTAGCAGACCCAAAAAACGGAATTATTAAGTTGTCATACAAACGGTACCGGAATTTCTGCAATCTGTTATTAAGGAACATAAAACTAAATCACGACAGATTCGCCTTGGAATCCTCAAAAAACAACAAAGAAACATTGAATATTGTTAAAACAATTACTTACCAAACTGAACATAAAATATCTGCGAAAAAACTCTTAGCTGATACTAATGAACCCAATGCAATTAACGAAATAAATAATTACTTTTCTAGTATTGGTAAGCAATTAGCTGAAACTATTATTCAAAATCAAAATTCTCACCATGCCCCATATAAATTTGAAAGTTCCCCCACGGTCAAATCTATGGTTTTACTATCCCCGGACGAGGCCGAAATTGAGTCGGTGATTAGTAACCTGAAAAATGACTGCGCCACAGGATGGGACTCTATTCCAGCCAAACTCCTCAAACTGGGTAAAGATGTACTGGTTCCACCTCTTACAAGACTCATTGAGGTATGTTTTGAGCAGGGAGTCTTTCCCCGAATCTTCAAAAAATCCCTAATAACGCCTGTTCATAAGGGAGGGAAACAAGATGAGGTTAAAAATTATAGGCCTATCTCAGTGCTCTCAGCACTGTCAAAAATCTTGGAAAAACTACTGAATCATAGACTCATAAGATACCTGGAGCACAATCAAATATTATCAGACTCACAATTTGGTTTTAGGTCTGGGAAAAGCACCGTAGACGCAGTTAATCAACTTGTTGATTACGTTACAGAAAAAGTCGATGCAAAACAGAAATGTCTGGGAGTTTTTCTAGACCTGGCAAAGGCGTTTGATACTGTCTGTATTCCGACCCTTGTGAAGAAACTAGAGCATGCCGGAATCAGGGGAAGGGCTCTCCGCATTTTTACTGACTTTCTTACTGACCGAACACAAAAAATTAAGATTGGTGAAGTGATTAGCAATGAAGCTAGAATTGATTATGGTGTACCACAAGGAAGTTGCCTATCCCCGAGTATTTTCTTGGTCTATGTTAATGACCTGTGCCAGCAGTCTATTAGTAGTGGTAAAATATTTAGTTATGCAGATGATACCGTACTAATATTTCACGGTGATAATTGGGAAGCAGTACAACAAACAGCAGAGCTGGGCTTACGTAAAATAATACATTGGCTTGAAAGTAACCTACTAACCTTGAATATCTCAAAGACCTCATATTTACAATTTACTTTCGCCAATACTAAACCTATGGTAATAAATCTCAAAGCGCACTCCTGCAATAATTTTAGTGGTCAACAATGCTCATGTCTCCCAATCTCACAAAAACAGACAATGAAGTACCTAGGTGTTGTTCTGGATGATAGACTTAGCTGGCGTCCCCATATCGACTTGACTACCTCTCGTGTTAGAAAACTTATATGGGCGTTTAAGAGGCTTCGACACGTGGCTAAGTTTAAGCTGCTTCGCACGGTATATCTTGCGCTGGCACAGTCAATCATAGGCTACTGTATCACGGCCTGGGGAGGCGCTTGCAAAACATTTATGATCCACCTCGAAAGAGCTCAAAGATCTCTGCTAAAGGTTATGACCTACAGACCGTATCGGTTTCCTACAAAGGACCTTTATGAAAATTGTAAAGTACTCACCGTGAGACAGTTGTACCTTCTTAATCTCTCAATACAACAACATCAACATACACCAGTAAATCGCGCCACCAAAGTAAAGAGAACTATTACTCGTACGAACGTTTGTAGACCGGTATTATGTAAAACCGCTTCCGCCAGACGACAACACCTTTACATGACTACATACATTTACAATAAACTGAACAATACCCTTAACATAAACCCATTAACAACGAAGGAAACGAAAAGGAAAATCTCTGCGTGGCTGCAAACACTGGATTACCATCAGACGGAAGACCTATTAAAATATCAGCACTCATGAAATAATAAACACGTACACACACCCCCACCCCCACACTCACACACCCACCCCCACACCTACACCCACATTCACATCTACACCCACACTACCCCCCCACACACACACACACGCATAACCACAACCCCATGCACGCGCAAAGATACTGCACACCAAAAGAGCATGTGCGCAAGATTAATTTATTTTTAAATCACTGTTTTCTATTTTGTTATTTTATTGCACAGTAAATAGATTAGTACCACAAATGGGCGAAGACACTGGCTCCTGTAACACAGGTCTCTACCTAGCTCAGGAGCCAGGGCTTCAAAAGAGTATGTAATACCTGTATTTTTACGTCAATAAAATATTTTTATTATTATTATTATGTAGGTACGTAAGGAAAAATCTATCAAAATCAAAAGTCATTTATTCAAACTGGGCTGAGAATCAGCACTTTTTGAACGTCAAAATTACATAAAACGGTCCCCCCAAAACGCCCGCCCTTCACCACTTCCTAGTGCTTTAGCTGGGAAGAAGAAGTGGCGGAACAAACTTCCCAGCAGCACTGCTGTCTGTTCAGTTAGAAGAACTGAATTCTATACAGTAATAAGTAATTAACATTACGAAACACAAAAACATTAATATTATTTGCCTTATGTCAGCTAGCACACGCCAATTAAACTGTTTCATGGTCACTCAAATGTGTCGCTGGTGGTGGCGTGTGTATTGGATCATTGAGTTCCCTTCAAAATGGTTGAGCTGAATGGTGCTGATCCATACGTCATGTTCGTGAACGGGCGCCGTCGGTAGGCACTGTTCATTTCTTAGCTGCCACGGCTTATTTTAATTCCATAATTGTTTTTATCTTTTTATTACGGATGCTTTTAACGTGCACGTCTTTCTACATCGTTCTCACGTGTATAATTACAACATGAATGATGTAAACACTTTTTTGTAACAATATTTTGATTTAAAAGAGTGTCCATGGAGTGTCTTGTCCGTTCTTCTCCATAGGTACCTACTACGCTTTGGAATGGGCAACTAGCTTCATCTTTCTGACTGACCGTCCCCTTGACAATTTAAAAGTGCCTATAGTTGGTTTATTTGAAATAAATGCTTTGAGTTTGAGTGCTAACCTCGTGTCACAGCGGGCGGCCGGCGCGGCGGCGCGGGGGTGTGGGCGCTGCGGTTAGGGCCTCCGCTCGCGCTGGCTTTTATTTTAGGTAAGGTTTTGAAGTACGCACCTAAAAGTAATCACAACAAAAACACAAAATTTTTAAATTCTCGAATTGTCCTCCATTCACATAAATGCACAAATTATACCGACGGAGAATATTGTTATTTATTTTTCTACTTAAATCACTGTCCGTTGCTAAAGTCAAAGTCAAAGCATTTATTTCAAATAAGCAAAGGCACTTTTGAACGTCAACATTATAAGCTAAGCACTTTAATTTGTGAAATGCTAAAATAATCCAATTATTTAGTTTAACAATTTATTGTATTTATCTCTGAGGCATACACTTCACCCTTAATGTACCCCTACAAAAAGAATTAAGTATTTAGTGTCCTATCCACAGAAATATTAAAAACAGGTCCTTTTACAATATCAAAATAAAATCACATATATATATTTATTAATTCCATAATTGTTTTTATATTTTTATTACGGACGCTTTTAACGTGCACGTCTTTCTACATCGTTCTCACATGTATAATTAGTACAACATGACGAACGATGAACAAAATCAGCAACCTCACAAAAAACGACTACCTACGTCATTGTATTGGGTGCGCCAAAGTTCACCTAAATTTTCAACTCCGATAATTGGAAATCCGAAAATGTTCTTCCTAACATTTTTCATCCTAACAATCACAATTCCTAACTACTCTGTCTCTAATGTTCATAATTCCGAAGCATTCAACTTCATAATGTCAGTAGCAATAAACATCTATTATACTTTTATTTGTTTCCCTATATTTTCTCAACATAACCATCTTTTATACTATTATTCATATCTTTTTTGTTTAGATTTCTTTTTATTCATAATAATCAGTATTATATACATTAATCATTGTAAGCCCTAATTATCACATGCCATAATTATGATAAGCCATAACATAATTTGCCATCGACATCGGGTGTGTAACGGTTGTTTATATCAAGAGAAATTGGATGCAATTGGGACTTTAGGGCACCCCGACTCAGACAGGTTAGGTTAGAAGGGGATGGCGGGGTCGTGTGAGCGAGCGAAGCGAGCGAATAGACCCCGCCATCCCCTTCGTGGTTATTTTTTTATAAACCACACAGAAGTAGGAGCCCCGCGAAGCGGGGCTCCGTCGACCTAGCCCACCATCACCCATGCACAGAAAAAAAAACCTAAAACTATAAATATCATCTTCTACCCACATATATTTTTTATAACACTTGGTAAATGTTTCTTTCTGAGTATGAGTGAAAATATTGTGGTACATATGTTTAGGGATAAAAGCGTTATGATAAAAAACAATAGGAGTTTAAATATATTTACATTAATGATATTATTAATTACAATTTTCGGAAACATGAGTGTTATGAACATCGCCGGTAGCACTACAAATAGTATGAATGAAAACTTTAGGATGAAAAATTTTAGGAAGAGTGATCATTCGGATTACAAATCGTTAGGAAGAACAATTTCGGGTTAAGAACTTTAGTTGAGCCAATATGGACCCCATTGTATTAGGCGGATGCAGCGATAAAAATCCCTATGACATCGATATACACCTACACCGTTGGCTGGCATCAACTGCGAATACAAATGTGATCATCTCGGAAGTACCCAAAAACAGGTTTTTGCAGGAATCGAAACTTAACTATTTACTTAGGTTTATTTGTAATTGTAATAAATATAAAACTTTACTAGTAGGTACATGGATATGAACTACACTAGATTATTACCAAGTGGACGAAATTATGTAGTAAACCTTGCAAGATCACTATTAAAAGAAGTATTATGTTTAAATTATCATTTCCAACGCAGTCAATATGAAAAAAATGTTCAAAATAAATGTAAAAAGTCATTTTAAAATAAATATGTGCGGGTAAACTTAGAATCAGACAAACATGTACCTACTAGTCAATAAATTAGACGTTATGAATCAAACATCTGAAATAAAACCAGCTACGAATACTTTTTTTCGTGAATAAAAATGTATACATTATGCACCAAAATACTGCAGGACTCCTAGCAAAATCTGACATGCTAACAGTGTGTCTATGTGAGTTATTAGAAAAAAGTATGCAAGTTGACATAATATGTGTTACGGAGCACTTCATGATGGAAGGATAGAAGTCCATCTCAGTGTACCTAGCTACTGCTTAGCTGCATGCTTTAGTCGCAAGGACAATATAGGAGGTGGAGCTTGTATACTCATAAAAAATGGTCATCAGTGGAGAGAATTACCGAAAATCGCTAAATTGTCAATAACGGGATCTTTGAATGTTGCGCCATAGAACTTATTTTATAAATTATAAAATTGTAATTGTATGTATAGTATAGAGTACCAAATCCAAGTAATTTTTATAAATTTATGAGGAGATTAGAGATATTATTACGTGTTCTAATAAAAAAAACCTTTAAAAATGTGGTGCTTGCGGGTGATTTTAATATAGATATATTGAAGAAAAATAAACGGACTCTAGAATTTGAAAATTTATTATTAAATTTTAATTTAAAATTGTCTGTACGTCAACCTACACGTTTAAAGAGCAAGACATGCATCGACAATTTTGCGCATAATTTTGTTAAGTGTTGTAAAGCTATAGTTTTGGAACTGGCTTTGTCTGACCATACGGCGCAACTACTTAATTGCCCGATTGGTACTGCAAACATTAGGAATCATTGGCGGACCACTAGACGGGACTACAGTACAGAGAACATAGACAGATTTAAATCCTACCTCAATAGCCTATCGTTTTCTGAAGTATATGAAGCCAAGGACCCAAACATTGCTTACAATGCCTTCACAGAAATGTTTTCTTTCCTGTATACACAGTGTTTCCCTGAAATTCTTATCTCTGTAAAAGTGAAAAGAAGGCCTAGTTGGGTCTCACACGGTATTAAAATATGTAGCAAAAAGAAACGTACACTATTATGGTAATACAGACAAAAACCTTCCGAAATGAATAAAAATAAATTGAAGAATTATTCAAAATTGCTTAAAAAAATTATTTATTTAACTCAACGCGCACAAAATATACGTAAAATTAAAAGATCAAATAATAGATCTAAGGCTACTTGGGAAATAATAAACTAAACATACCAAAAAACACTATAAACAAAATTCGATATAATAATGACACTGTAACTGACCCCAAAATAATTGCAAATATATTTAATGATTACTTTGTAGATAAAATTAAACCTATGACTAGCTCGGGAACCACAGTCAATAAACATATTTTAGCCAGAAAAGACTCAATGTTCATGGCCCCAGGTCTAGCACCTCATATACGAAAAATTATCGCGGCCTTAAAAAATAAAAACAGTGTAGGCTATGATGGCATATGCACAAAATTTTTTAAGACTGTAGCATGTGAAATCTGTGGCCCCATAAGCTACATGATTAACTTAAGCATCAGTGAAGGTATATTACCGAATGCGCTAAAAAATCTATTGTAAAACCATTATTTAAGAAACAGGATAGGGAGCTAATGGAATTTTACAGGCCAATATCATTAATACCAATCATTTCAAAAATTATCGAAATATAGGTATATTTACAGGGAACTTAATAACTATTTTGAAAAAATCATACTATGTGATGAACAGAAAGGATTTAGGGAGAAAAAAACAATCAACTTAGCCATATACGATTTCTTGCATACTGTTATGACAAACATGGATAACAATACACCAGTCTGTGCCATTTTCTGTGACATGACCCAGGCATTCGATTATGTTCAACATAATATATGTATTACTAAATAAACTGGATGCATATGGGATAAGAGGAAACATATTTAATTTAATACAATCATACCTAAAAGATAGAAAACAAGTAACGCAAATTAGTAGAATAAATTTGAGCTCTAAACGTGAAGAGATTTTCACGTCATGCGAGCGTACAGTCCCTCATGGAGTACCGCAAGGCAGTGTACTCGGACCACCCCTGTTTACACTCTATATTAATGACTTCCCTAAATCCATTAAACATCCCATGACACTGTTTGCGGATGACAGTACGATAACTATACCATGCCATAATAAGAATACATATGAACCTGACATAAAAAATACATTAATTGAAGCGGTAACGTGGCTGAATAATAATAATTTAAAAATTAATATAAATAAAACTTTGATTATGCACTTTAGCCAAAGATCATCATTATTCTCTAGTCTTGACATCGAATTTAATAATAATAAAATACAGATAGCTAATACCACAAAATTCTTAGGCCTAACAATCGACAGAAACTTAAATTGGAAAGCGCATATTGAGGCTCAAGCCAAAAGAATAAGTAGTGGTGCATATGCATTATATAAATTATCACGTACTCTAAATATAGAAGCGCTATTAACGGCCTACTATGGTTTATTTGAATCCGTCATTAGATATGGTGTTATCTTCTGGGGGAACTCTACCGATAGGGATATCATCTTTAAAGGACAGAAGTACTGCGTAAGATCTATGCTTAAACTTAAAACTACTGATAGCTGTAAAAATTATTTCACTAAATATCGTATATTAACACTACCTTCACTTTATATATTAGAAATAGTAATGTTCGTAAAAGCAAATCCACATTTGTTTCCTCGTATGGCAGACAAATTTCCAAGAAACAGACGTGATGATAGCAAAATATGTTTACATACATCGAAAACTGCACTTATGCGCAAGAGTGTTTTTTGCATGGCACCAATTATCTATAACAAATTGCCCAAATGTTGGAAAGAGCTAACTACGAGTATGTATACCTAAACTTAAACACGCAATGAAATTGTTTTTGGCACAAAAAGCATATTATAGTATTGCAGAATTTTTAAACGACACATGGTGATTATTATAAATAAATAAATGTAACTAACATTAGGTATAGTAGTTATGGTCTTTAGTAGTAATTGTGGACCTTTATTATAAATAAATGAATATCTATTAAAAGTAATATAAATCTTTATTATGATAATTGTAATCTGGAATATTGGACAAGGAAAATAAATAATAATAATTGGATAATGTAAATACAATGAATAATAATAGATATAATATATATAAGTATATTAGTTAAAAATCATTAATTCAGTATTAATAATTGTACAAATATATTTGCACGCCATGAGAAATGGCCGACATGTCGTGAGCCACTTATTTTTTCGAAGATCTTGCATGCATGTATTGATTTTAATTCTGTATGTATATACATACAGAATTAAATAAATAATTAATATAAATAATTAATTAATTAAATCAATACATGCATGCAAGATCTTCGAAAAAATAAGTTAGTAATTTGATTTGCTCAAACATGTGTATACTTTGTATACACATGTTTGAGCAAATAAAATTTATTTCTTTCTTTCATGAATGTAACCACTTTTTTGTAACAATATTTTGATTTAAAAGAGTGTCCATGGAGTTTCTTGCCCGTTCTTCTCCATAGGTACCTACTACTTAGGTTGGTTTAATGCTCTAAGACCTACTACGCTTTGGAATGGGCAACTGTCTTCATCTTTCTGACTGACCGACCCCTTGACAATTTAAAAGTGCCTATAATTGGTTTATTTGAAATAAATGCTTTGAGTTTGAGTTTGAATAGTTTTTTATTCTCCTCGGATTACGAAGGATCGATCAATTTTTGTTTTTGTGTCTGTTAGCTTTACTACCTAACAGTAAATCATCCGAGTGATTTTCAACATCATCAACAGTTATTTTTAAAAGTTCGTTGCCACGACAAGCTCCATGTACCTACCTACTCTGAAAATTAAAGCCACCTGTAACAAAACCGAATGTGAATAAGACAAGTATCTATCGAAGTACAGGTTACAATAAAATGCGCATTTTAAAACACTACGGTTATACTTTACTAATCCACCATACACATAGTTACTTACTTTTACGGCAAGAAAGACTGTCGGGTGCCTCATTAAAGAAAGTCTCCACGTTTTTGACTGAGAACACTTTGGATTTTTTAGGGTTAGGTAAGTAAAAAATCCATCAGACATCCTCTTCAGATACGCTATTAATTTCGAATATATGTGTCCAGTTTTACGTCGTTATTAGAACTGACTGTTGATTTTAGCATTGAGTAGGTACTACAAAGAGTGGAAGTTGTTTAGTTTTGGCTAAGTACTGGAAGTAGGCCAAAAAAACAGATTCTGAAAAAATCTTGGCTCCTCTTGCATTTCTCCATTCTATAAAATTAACATAGGCTTTCATATAATTCTCCCAGGATTTTGCAGGTAATCCTTGATGATATGGTGTAGGTAGATTGAAGGTATCCATCACATTTCTTGCGTCAGTTCTAATACTTTCAGGAGTTGATTCTATACTTTCACTGTCACTTGAAGAACTCATTTTTCAAAACAAAACCATGAATTTCTAACAATCCGTGATAATTGACGAAAACGCGAGGTGTAGTTCGCGCGTTTTTAAATTGATTTCTTTTTTTTTATTTAGCCGCTAGCGGCGTGACTTTGGGCCGTCGTCGTACCAGCCAGTCTTTATTCAAACAATATTTTGCATATTTGCATTTGCATTCGATTTCTTTGGCGCTAAACACTAAGATATTCCAAATTCAAAAAGTGCGCGGCAAAGACAATTGCGGCGCACTTATAAAGAAGATTAAAAACTCATTACTGCCCGCTAAAAGTTTCTTATAGAAACACCACCATCGGGTGCACTCAAAGGCGAACCAAGTCGTCTTTTTCGAATAGATAGGATGAAAAAAATATTGTAACACATTTTAAAAGAGTAACGATGGAGTTTCTTGCCCATTCTTCTCCATACGAGGCTACCTTTTGGAAGGGGCGACTAGAATCAATTCTGTTTTATTGTAAATGTTGACGTTCAAAAGTGCCTTTTAGGTGCCTATTTGAAATAAATGCTTTGACATTGACATTTCGCAACAATTGTCCTAGAAGATAAAAATACTGTTACTGCAGATTGGTATGCCAGTCATTGTTTACCCGCAGTCATCGAAAATGTTAGACAGGAGCGCCCAAGAAGCAGGATCCTCCTCCACCACGACAACGCTCCAGCTCACTCCGCCAGACGGACTAAGTATTGAATATTTTATAGAGACAATTTGTATAAAAAGCTTAGAACGGATCCATCAAAAGAAGTCCTCGTGGTGTCCTACATAAGGTATTGTAATTTTTGTACTAATCTGCTACGAAAAGCAAAAAGAGATTATGAGAGACTAGAATTTGAAAAAGCAGGTAGAAATTCTAAGCAGCTATGGCGTGTAATTAAAAACGTCACAAACATAGGTCAACTTAGATCTTCAGCCCATGATCTCATAGCGAATAATCACGATAAGCAGGACACTATAAATCAAATCAATGACTATTTCGCAAATGTAGGGAGACGTCTAGCTGACAAAATACATAGAGACCCTCGACCTTTTTCGCTACCCTTTCCTGAGATGGAATCTTTTGTGCTGCTTAGGAAGAATGAACAGGAGGTGGAACGCTTGATCCTTTCACTTAAGAGTGATTCTGCAGTCGGCTGGGACGGTATTTCCTCTAATTTTCTAAAACGACATAAAAACGATATTGTACCTCCGCTGACATATGTTTGCAACCTCTGCCTTGAGTCTGGTGTCTTTCCTGACTGGTTCAAAAAGGCAATTCTTCACCCTATTTTTAAATCTGGTGACCGTGGTCGTGTCGAAAATTATAGACCCATACCAAAAGATAATAAATACAAGGCTGGTCGCATTTTTAGAGGCACGCAATCTTTTGTCAATTAACCAGTTTGGCTTTTGAAAAAGTCTATCTACTGCTGATGCTGTTCACAAACTGGTCATTCACATTTAAATGTAGCTTTTGGTGTGCCACAGGGCAGTATCCTTGGCCCCAGTTTATTTTTAACTTACATGAATGACCTGTGTAGCCTCAGTCTAGAAAGCGGTACAATATTTTCCTATGCGGACGATACAGAACTTGTATTTGCCTCGGACAACTGGAAAGAAGCATATCGTCTTGCTCAGAAGGGTTTCGGTACAGTTAGTGAATGGCTTGGGAACAACTTGCTTGTAACCCTGAACATATCTAAAACGAAAATAAATGAATTTTTCTATTCGTAATACAAATGTGTTAGTTGCGAGCTCACTAAACGTTGCTACCCAGTTGACCCAGTCTAATGGTAGTAGCGACGGCAGCGGCACCCAAGATCACTGTAACATTGAACGAGTCTCGTCGATAAAGTATCTTGGCATAGTGATTGATTGCAACCTTACATTCAAAGAGTACATAATACACCTATCTAATAGAGTGCACAAACCAATGTACATTTTTAAACAACTACGCAAATCAGCAGATACTGTTGTCATGAAAATGACTTATCTGGCACTGTGTCAATCAATTTTGGTTTATTGTGTCTCGTCCTGGGGTGGGGCTGCGAAGTCTCACTATATTCAGATCGAACGTGCGCAGAGAGCGGTTCTTAAGGTGTGCTGTTTCTTGCCAAGACTTTATCCCACCGTCAAGCTCTATGAATATTGTCAAGTCCTTACGGTAAGGCAATTGTTTGTACTGGCCGATGCTATTAAACAACATGCTATTTCCAACTATTCTCAGCAAACCAATCGCCGTAACCATATAGTTGCCTTAGCTATTCCTCTTATAACTTATTTTAGTCATAGATTCTTTATTTCCTTGGACCCTATCTTTACAATAAATTAAACCGAATTCTTTCCCTGCACTCATTGAACAAACATAATTTTAAAATCGCTCTACAAACCTGGCTACAAAGCCAAACATATACTGCCACAGAAGCTCTCTTTGACGTATTAGTCTAATCAGAATCATCCAGTAACACTCACTCCAACACCCACCCACACACGCACACACATCCTCGCACACACCCTTACACTCATAAAAACCTCCCAACATACTTTTACTGTTAATTCGTTTTATTTATTTTTTACTCTAATAATAAGCTCACTAATTGTTTGAAACTTTTGTTACTTGTTGTGATATCAGATGTTAAGCTATCAAATAATATGTAATCTCGAGCAGGTGGGGACCTGGTGACCTGTAATACAGGTGTTACTACCTACCACAGGCACCAGCGATCCACAACCAAAAATCGTTAGCTATTTTTTGTGTGTAAAATATTGTTTGTATTTTTTTGGCTTGTGGTGAGAAATAAACACTTTTTTTATTTTATTGGTGTATCGAAAGTGTGGAGTTAGTAAGTCCTCCTCCTTACAGTCCTGACCGGGTGCCTTGTGACTTTTATTTATTTCCAAAAATAAAAGATAAACTTAGAGGAATTCGTTTTCTGAACCCTGAAGCTGGTTGCGTTTGAAAAAGGCGTGGAAGAAATCCCTAAAGTAGAGTTGGCCCACTGCTTCAGTCAATGGTTCCATCGCATGCGACAGTGCTTAGAAAGGAACGGAGACTACTTTGAAAAGCAAAAAAACATCATTCCGTTTTTTATTTTCTAAAAACTTTCAGTGTGACCCACGTACATATTTATTATGTGTCAAGTACCTTATTTTAAATTATTTTTTTTTATAAATAACATACAGGTGAAAATAAAATAATTGTTTTTATGGCTTCTGTACCAGCTATAGTTGTATCTCTTAAAATATTTTGTGTATGAATAGATACACCTTTGTATAAGGACG
Organism: Brachylomia viminalis; assembly: GCA_937001585.2. Lineage (NCBI taxonomy): Eukaryota > Metazoa > Arthropoda > Insecta > Lepidoptera > Noctuidae > Brachylomia > Brachylomia viminalis. The sequence goes on along the minus strand of OW443302.2, from coordinate 81,234 downwards.
AATCATACAATCTGCCTGCGACACATGTACCGTGTTCTATGTAGAAAATAAACTTTTTATCGGAAGCTGTGGATATCAGAAAGCAGTTAGTACAGGTATTCGAATGGTTACTTCATTTTTGTTGAACAGTAAACAGTATTTTAATGTGAATACTTAACAGTAAGTATTTAAATATGTTTTTTTTTGGCATGTATTTAATGCGGCAACTAAGTAAAATGAATATAGGTTAAAAAAAAAAAATAGAGTGGGTACCATATACAATGTGGCGCTACAACGGTGACTTTAATTTAATACACGGGTAGGGCTAGTGCCCATTAACCATATAAATATTGATAGGTTAAAATAATACGTAAACTGAAAAAAAAAATTTTTCAAACAAACTAAATAATAAAAAAGTCATTAAAATTGGGATCACCCTTGCAAAAATTCATTCATGAAATTACTTACCTAGCTCGCTTACGTTAACTCGGAGCGGCAACGTGTCGGTTCGCGGGCTGGCAACCGCGCATCGCGTCTTGTACCTACTCGTGATCGGTCCGATTCTTTGACGGCATATTATCAAAGAAACCGAGCGGCGCAAGTGGTACAAACACTTATCACATCACCCTCTCTTGTTACTATTAGTAATAACTGTCATCACTAATCACTGCCATCACGATCATAAGTTTACACAAGCACTAATAGCACAAATAAATGCGTCCGTATCGCAAGAGGTGTAAACGTACCTACTAGATAAGAAAACGAAAACCAATCAAAGTGTCTTTATCGCAGTACCATGATCTAATTACTATCCTAATTACACAAAAAGAAATAAATAAAACAATAGCTAAGAGTCTTTTTCGCGACGTAATTATGCGCACTAGAGTAAATAAGTGCGTCAAGGACACGGGTTCGACTAGCACTAGAAAAGCAAAAAAAGAATTCGTGTTCGGTGCGGCGGGTGGGTGGAAGGGAGAGCGCGCGTCGCCTGCGCTGCTCGCCAACAAAGGAAATTTCCTTAAATTCGCCTACTCTATGCATTTGTTTCATCCTAATAGTATTGCTTATTCGTTTTAATTTCATTGATGCGAAGTTATGATCCGTGACCGAGGGAAATGACCGCTGCGCGACAGTTCTTTAAGTACAGGTTGCTCTAAGATGCTATTTCCTAAATTCTTTAATAAATCTGTAAATAATAACGTTTAATGGAAATAAAAAATTGTCATGAAACGAAAATGTGAAAACGTATATGTGTGTTAAATTAAGGTCACCATAGCAGCGCCACGCTGTATAATGGGTTGGCAGCTAATAAGGAGTATCGTAATAAGTAATAGGTAGCATATTAATACATCAGTAATAAGCTCCGTTTTAATTTAAACTAGCATCAAGTTTTTCTTTTTGGGAACAGAACGGAAACTTAATGGCGAAAACAAAATAGAAAATGGGCATTCATAAATAATATAAATCAGATTCTATTTAAAATTGTTTGTATGAAGAATAAATATAAACTAGCTTATATTATACATATATTGTGTGACTTTTAATAGCTTTAAATAAACTCTAAAATGGCATGCAGAAAAAATATTTTGCGGCCTTTACTATTTTCAAAATTCTAGGTGAATAAATTAAAAAAATAAAAAGAGTAATTACTTTTATTTATTTTTAAATAATCATAGAATACTGTAGTTATACCTAAGTATTAAAGTTACACAATAAAAAGTTACGCAGTTAGACACAATTAAATAAAAAAAATATATTATTATTGTATTATTAGGGCAGGTTTAGATTTGGCAGGACGCCCTCGCTTTCTCTTTTGACCAATTGGAATCAATTTGGCCTCTAAAGGCGGAGTGGCTAGTTTCAACCTTATGGCGAGGCCTTTCTTCCATTCTGTTCTTGGCAGTACAACTTTCCAGAACGCAAAGATTTTTTCTTTATACTCATCAAATGTATGCCATGTTTCGTTATATACCATATCCGTAGACCTAGCTTTCTCATTAGGTACTATATTTTGTATAATCCGATGCTAAAGTCTTTACTTTAATGTTCTGCTTTGCCCAACAATATCCTTCTGTCCATTCTTTGAGTTCAATGTTGTGTGTCTCTGGGAATAAGTCTTCAGAGATTTGGTTTGACCATTGGGTAACCATATCACTCGCCACAACAAGGAAACGTGAAAGGGGAAAACGTTCCCGCATCGTATTATGATCTTTGATAGTCTTGTTAAATGCTTCTAAAGCGTTGTTTGTGGTCGGTGAAAGGGTTGCTGCAGCCCCAAAGTACCAGTTAGGGTTTTTGACTAGCCACTCCCTTTTAAAGTATTGTATGAATGCTGTCTTAGTAGCATGTTTGGCAACAAAAGCATGGGCAGCAGCATTGAAAACATCAACTGATGATGCATTATGCAAAGCGTCTATATCTTGCAAAATATCTTTTCTGTATCTTTTTTCTACAAACTTTTCAACAGATTTTTGCATATTTTTTTTAGCATGCGCCCAACACATACGCACAGTAGTATCAGAACCAAAAACATGGATAAAAGCATTTTTTATTGCTTGAGCTGCGTCACACACTAATACTTTTGGTTGTAAATCATGATCAAACAGTGAATAAACTTTCTCCTTTAATCCACTAAAAATCATCTCAAAGTCTTCTTCTTGGTCATTAGTGGAAACTCCTAAGCAAAGGGGATAAAATTTTCTGTCTTTATTTGTAGTTCCAACAATCAAAACAGGAAAGCCTTGCCATATCAATTTGTAGGTTGCATCAGCGTGGAAAACGTCAGAAGACAACCTAACTTTAATAATTTTCTTGTTGTCAAAACAAATCTGAAGATCGGTTGGTCACTCTCTAATATCCAGTACTTCATAACAAATGGTTTATCCTCATCTTCAGGAATAGCTTCATGATCATGTATCCACTTTTCTAATTCACCTAAGTGAATAGTGTGGTGTCCGAATTTCACGCGCCGCCTATCACTTAAATAATTATTTAGTTGAACTTTTGTAGGCAACTTTATTCCATCAATTTTTTGAAGAGAAGCCAATATAGCTTTAGGCTTCAAATGTAAGTCAAAGAGTCTGTTGATTTCTGTTTTAGTATGAGCGTCGATGCCGTAGTCGCCTCGAGTGCCAATATTTTCGTGATTATGTTCAGCATCTGTATGATATGCAAGAACATTGTCGGTTCCACTCTCAAATAACAAATAAAGTTCTGCCGCACACTGTGGTCCCTTCTTCCGAACTTTATTACACCTGTAAAAAGTTTTTGCCCCTCTTCTGTCATTCGCGTAAATTTCCGAGACCAAGTATTTTTTGAATTCACGAAATCTTCCGCCTCTTTCAAGTTTGAAAATTTAGATTTAAAAACCCAAAGTTTGTTTCGTCCACGTTTGGGTTTCGTTGGTCCTTGATCCTCTTGCATTCTGCTCCACTTGAATAGTAATCCGGCACTCCTTCATCACAATTTATTTCACGGCTTGGTCCAGCTAACTCTAACTGACTCATCTCCACATTATAAATCACTAAATACTGGTAATTCACTAAAATATTACGCAAAATAAACAAAACTAAACATTAACGTGCACATTACCGGCGAATAATGAAAACAATAACAATCTAGAAGTCGCGTGGGCCCGCCGCCGCCGCCCACGCCGCTTGCGTGGCCACATGCTTGCTTGGCCGTGCACCCGCACGCACTCCGCCACCCCGCACTACACTCGTATCCAACCATCGCACCTTCCGCCGTTTTCATGAAATTATGATAAAAAAATATTAATAATTAACTCTTATTCATTTTTATTGTACTCGTTTTAATATTTAGAGCTGCCCGCAAAGCGAAGCCTGAAAGTGGGTTTTTAGACGGCACGAAATAGTTGGTAATTTAATATATTATCTTTGCCACCCTACTAACATTATTAGTCGCCAAGTCATTATTTATAGCTCCTCGCCTAATATTTTATTTGACTGGTATAGTTTATTTGCTACCTAAACGCAGCTGCTAGTTTTTAGTTTTTATAACACCTTTAATTTTGAACCTTACATAATATAATAGTCGCGAAAATATTTAATCGCTGGCAAGTTATTTTATTTGTTGCAAACATTTAGTCGACTTTTAAGTTATATTAGTCACTCGGAAAATAATAAGCTTTTTTTTTATAATAGTAGGTATGGTTGGCAACCCCCATGTATACGGCCCGGTCGTAGTGAGTTGACGCTGACGGCGCGGCGGCGTAGTGATGTCAGCCTCGTCAGCAAGGATGAGTTAAAATCACTTCAAAAAATGAGGTAACCGGGGACCGAAATAAGGCATGTGTAGGTACGATTAGGTGTGTGAAATTGTGCAGCAGGTCGAAAGTTTCGACCATTTCACGATGGCGTTCATGAACAAAGTCGCTGGGTGAGATAGGTAGGATGAGGTGGCGACGAGCGAAGGGTGGCGCGTCGAACCGTAGGACGTCGCTCGGGTGCGGCCGCGGGCGTGGGATGTGAGCCAGCACAGCGCAGCAGGAGGCACTTGAGCTAGTATGAGTAGACGTGCCAAATGCGCGTGGGAGCTGTAATTGTCTACTTGCTGACACTCGTACGTACATTAGCCGCAGGAGAGGCACTCGACGCGCCTTCACGCCCGCCCCCCTTCACTCCTTGCAGATGACCCTGTTTGATAGATAACGCACCTAACCAGCCGGAGCGCGTGCGTGTGGCGCTGGCAAACATTTTGTCTGCGCATGTCGCATTGCATAGTTGAAGCAAATACATTAGTGCTATAGAGGGTCAGATCATAGTGATCGGAGTCTAAAGACATGTTATGCGTATATGGTCTGTTCCAAAAGTATTTGATCAAAATGTAAACAAATGGATCAGAAAATGTACCAGTGGATGCCAATTTATATACTTAACTTACAAAATGAATCCCTTGATTGTTTTATATTTAAACCTGAAATTCTATTTTGAAATCACTATTTTTGGTGTTGTTGTTTTGACAATTGAGGTTAAGTAATTTTATAACTCCAATTTTCGTCGATGATTTTTCATCGAACCTATCCTAGGTGGTGCGCGGGCGTTTTAAAGCTCTAGCATTCTAAATTTTTTTAATTCTTCAGCTTTTCTGCCTATGTCGTCCTATTTAATTCCCATTTCTTTTTAAGGCGGAGATTTCTTGAAAAAGGTAAAAAAGGTGGTTTTTTAAAGCAGTGTATCTCATAAACCGTAAATAATTTTTATTAAGAAAAAATCGAAAGGGTGCATTTTTTTGAGCTCGCTCCGCTAACTCTTGCATTCTACATTCTTATTCAAACTAAAACTCAAAGCATTTATTTCAAATAAACCAATTACAGGCACTTTTGAATTGTCAAGGGGTAGGTCAGTCAGAAAGATGGAGCTAGTTGCCCATTCCAAAGCGTATTAGATACTAAGGTACCTATGGAGAAGAACGGTCAAGAAACTCCATGGACACTCTTTTAAATCAAAATATTGTTACAAAAAAGTGGTTACACCATTCATGTTGTACTAGTTATACATGATGTGAGAACGATGTAGAAACACGAGCACGTTAAAAGCGTCCGTAATAAAAAGATAAAAACAAATATAGAATTAAAATAAGCCGTGGCAGCTAAGAAATGACCAGCGCCTACTGACGGCGCTCGTTCATGAACATGACGTATTATTTTTGAACTATTCTGCATAATTCGACAAAGTAATATTATCAAGTCCTATTTCTGTATGAATAGATAAAACAAAACCCAATCTTATCCAAGGCGGGGTACAAACAAATTTGTTTAAAAAAACAAAAAAAAAACACTTTTGTAGATCACCGAACTAAAAATTAGAAAATAATTTTCAATAAGTTTAATATAAGAATGGGTGCTTGTTGTCAATTGTTGTAAATATTTTTGTGAATATTTGTAAAATTAGCGTCATGATGAAAATATCTGATAAAGCAATAAAACTATTATTTATTTTCTATTTTTTTGTGCGGCTAACTACAAAAGCGTGTTTTTTTTTGGAACTAAGTTCTTTTACGCGGCTTACGTAGATTGAACTGGCAGAAATCGTCACGTAACGAAAAAGCGTTATGCCCCCTCCAAGCGACCTTCCTCACTTTCTTACTTGCTCTTTCAATTTTATACGGTTGTATGTGTATGTGTGTGTGTGTTTGCGAGTTTTGATATTATTATATCGTTGGCCGTAAACGTTATGTACGGTCAACGATATGACCTTAATTCTATACACATGTGAACATCATTTAAACTAATTTCTTTTTTTATATATAACTTATAATTCGCTATTTTATATTTAATTTTGACTAAATTACTACTTTCCTAAATTGTTAAATTAAATGTATTAGTTTAAATCCTTACTTGTTACCTCCGCACACGTTAGGTACAGCGCGCTGAATAATATGCAATAGTTTTTGCTATTTCTTATTTTCTCGTTTACTATCTCTCATTTACTTTCCCTCATGAGTATGTTCAAATACTTAACTAGTTTATTAATGATAAATGATTTTATTTCTATAAGTAGGTTTGAAGAAACACTCTTACACGTCAATCGTAATTTAAAAACTAGATGAGGTCGGCATTTCCTATCTGACTACCCTGAGAAGAAAGGCCGAAACAAACTCAGAGGTCACAGTCTCTTTCAAAGTCCAGACATAATCTTGGTCAGATCATGTGAAGGCTATGTAGATTGGTGTCTGAAATGCTCTTTTGAGGAAAGAACCACACAGATTGAGTGGACCTGTCCCGTCAGTGCACGCAATTGTCAGCAATCGTGCAGCTCAACTTAGACTTAAGGAGCTCAATGATTCGACGAACAATACCAAAGAAAGGACATTTGAGTAGGCCGCATAAATTACTCAAACTGCCAGATCATGATTAAACTAACTGAGAAAAATACAAAAAAAAAGCAATGACCGACTTAGTTCTCACATTTACAATAATTAGAACAAAATTAGAATAATATTATAATAATCTTTGAGGACCATGTAGGTTTGTGTCTGAAATGGTCTTTTGAGGAAAGAACCACACAGATTGAGTGGACCTGTCCAGTCAGTGCACGCAATTGTTAATCATATCTCCGTAATGGATTTTTTGTCACGGAAAAAGTTAAGTTAGATTAAAATTGCTTATTAGTCTTAAAGGGTAGATTGTAATGAATTAATAAGAACCTGGTTCTTTTTACTAAAGGATCAAATATATATATATTTAAATATCTCCGTAACGATATTGTTCAATTTCATTCTGCTCCAATCCATGCAGATTTATTTGAAGATTAATCTGTGCAAATTAAAAAAAAAACCCAAGAAAACGCACTTGGCGGAAGTAGGTACTACCTTAACATTTTTGCATTGAAAAAATAATAAAACATAACATAAAATATACAAATTAGAGAGAGAGTTGAATAAAGGAGGACTGTGCTTTTTGGTGATAAATACAGAAATAGGTATAATAGGTACTTAAATGAAAATCTACATTTTAAAACAAGTTTTGAGTTGAAAAAATATCGCAAAGAATATCCTGGCAAGGATAATGGAACAAACTATTTAAATTATTGCATTGTCATCGGTTCTTGATAAGTTAATAAGTTCTTGTACGAAGTTTCAAATCAATCCGACTTTTTAAAGGAGATGAAAATCGAGTTCAAAAACTCCGTTACACGGATACCTAGATACATACCAAGCTAATAAAAGCGTGTTAAAAATTGTCGAGCCCGTTACGCTCGCTACAATATTATTAGAAATTTAACATCAGCCTACCACGGCGAGACGCCTAGCGCCTCCCGAACTCTTGGGCTGCGACCGCGCCTGATTCAAACAATAATTGTCGGAAAAGGAGGTGAGATATAAAGTTAAAACCATTGAATGTGCTACTACCTAATTCCCTTGAGCGAGTGATGCCGCATGCCGTAACAATTTAACCTGAACAAGGTTTGTTTACACTTTCGTTCCATACTTTTTTGGAACAGACTGGAACGCTTTGTTTGATTTAAAAGCTATGTAGGTATATAGACAGGGTATCTAAAGCACCATTGAAGGAATGTTTCTATCAAATCAATAATTGTTGTTAGTTTAATCATGTATGAAGAAAACCCTAAAATATACACTGGCCTTCAAAACTTAGTACCACACTTAAAATTGCAATACGTTTTATAGTACCTACCTACACACGATATATTGTGCTAGAAATAAAAATGATTATTAAAATGAATTTAATTTTTTATATGAATACAAACTTTATAATCGATAACCTTCTTTTAAGGAGTGACTGGAAAAACTATAACAAAAACACTCCTTTTCAAATTGCTGTCTTAATTTTGACTTTATTGTTTCTGATTTTGTTGTCACGTTTATTTTCTTGATCGATGAATTTTGATTCAAAAGCCAAAGTGTCTGCAGCACGTAAACTTTAGGTACTCATCATGCCTCTTTCACCTGAAGAATGTGCAAGAATCACGGCTGTTCTGGAACTAGGAATCAGTATGCGTCGTGCTGCAAGAATGGTGGGTGTAACATTAAGAAACGCCCGGCAGGTGAAGCGAAGGCAATGATGTTGTATAGGACTAGACTAGATCAGCAGTGTACAGGGCCGATGCGTTACTACGTCGGATATGTTCGCAAGCATAACCTACTTCAGTTGTCAGCTTGACATCAAGTGAACGATTCCTTAGCCATAAAAATATCAAAATGGTGAAATGTGCGGTTAAAATTTGTATGTCACGGTCTGAAAAGATTAATAAAGCATGTGGTGTTACATTTCAATAGTAAGTTTGCAGAATTTTCTTCAGATTATCCAAAAAAAAAATCGGTTGTCTGTAAAGTCGGTTTACTGACGATAGTTGAACGTGACAACGTCATAAGAAAATACTGATGGAATGGTTGCATTTTTCAAAAGAACATTTTTATTTTATTTGTTTGATAGATATTTTGTATGGATATAGAGGAGGTAACTGGAAATCACAATTGAATTGATCAAGTTACATTATTTTATTTGTACGCATAAATACAATTACTTATGTCATTTTTTTTTTACAATGTTCATAATTTTCTTATTGTTATGGTTTTGTCAATTATAGCATAACCTACAATCGCTGCACTAGCGAACCGATGCTATTTATTTTATGATGAAAGCAGGAATATTCGACAATATATCACTGAACATATATTTAATATCGAAAGAATCATTACCTTTATCGCCGCAATTATCGTTGCTATAAACAATTATTGACACCACATTCACTTTTCACTGCATTTCATACTTAGCGAAAACATGTAAATGTATTATTATATAGCAGCTGTCCACGCGGACGCATCGCTCACTCGAGTAGGAGAGAGACAGATGTCGAACGATGCCGAACGCGGAGGCCAATTGTGCCTCTTTGTCGCTCGTTCCGCGCTCTCGCTTGCACTTCAAGCCTTAAATGGAACGCCTCAGAGCAAGGTAACGCCGCATGAGTCATGTGTAACGCCGCATGAGTCATGTTTTTTCGTGCGTGCAGCCGGCTCCATCGAATTATAAGACGTTGTCACGTCAAAACCATAACGAGACAAAATAAATTTAAAAACATGGTTTTTGCCATCAATGTTACCAGTAAAAACGATTTTGATTTTACCAGACTGTTGGGAGTTTAGTGAATGACGAATGTATGTTCCTGTAAGTCTTAATTATTATTCCAGTCTGTTTGGATTAAACATACCTACTGTACGTGTACAGTACCTACCCAAACATTCACTAAATGGAAAAGTAACACATTCACGTATAAGTCGAAGGTTTTAGCTTAATGTGTCACCACTTCTTACACCAAAATTAATTTTATTACCTAGCAATAATTCACCTTAGACGTAAAGTGAGGTTATATTTTAAATGAAAATTTATACATTGATAAATGATAAATGATTTTATTTCTGTAAGTAGGTTTGTTACAAACACTTTTACACGTCAATCATATTTTTAAAACTAGATGAGGTCGGCGTTTCATAACTGACTACTCTGAGAAGAAAGGCCGAAACAAACTCAGAGGTCACAGTCTCTTTTAAAGTCCAGACATAATCTTGGTCAGATCATGTGAAGACCATGTAGATTTGTGTCTGAAACGGTCTTTTGAGGAAAAACCATACAGATTGAGCGGACCTGTCCAGTCAGTGCACGCATTTGTCAGTAATCTTGCCGCTCAACTGAGAACTTAAGGAGCACAACGATTCGACGAACAATACCAAAGAAAGGACATTTGGGTAGGCCGCATAAATTACTCAAGCTGCCAGATCGTGAAACTAACTAAGAAATAAAATAAAAAAAAGTAATAATCCACATAATCTTCACATTCACAATAATTTAAATAATATAATACTTTACAAAGTAATTACTCATGTCATTGTATGTATAAAATTCATGAATGTCAATGTGTATATAAATATTCGAACATAATCTTTGAGGACCATGTAGATTAGTATCTGAAATGGTCTTCTGAGGAAAGAACCACGCAGATTAAGAGGACCTGTCCAGTCAGTGCACGCATTTGTCAGTAACCGTGCAGCTCAACTCAGAACTTTAGGAGCTCAACGATTCGACGAACAATACCAAAGAAAGGACATTTGGGTAGGCCGCATGAACTACTTAAACTGCCAGATCATGATTAAAACTGAAACAATGACCCACATAGTCCTCAAATTCACAATATTATTAAAACAATAAATTGTACTTCTCAAGGTAAGTATTCAAGTCGTTCTGTTATAATAATTATCAATTTATCAGTGTATGTAACAGAAATAAAAGAAAACATTCAGTATGCAGAAAACAACAGAACAACTCAATCCCAAGCCTTTTTGTCCTCAATATAATCCTTAACGGTATAAAAGCCTTTCTGGCACAACTTACGTTTAATGAATGATTTGAATTTATTAAGGCTTAGATCTTGAACGTGGCTTGGAAGTTTATTATAAAAGCGTATACATTGACATCTGAACGAGCCACCTATTTTCTTGAGCCTTGTTGTAGGTACAACGAAGCTGTGTTTGTTCCTAGTATTTATATTATGGATATCACTGTATTTTTTAAACAAGTTTATATTTTTATGGGCATATAAAAGATTTTCAAAAATATACTGTGAAGGCACAGTCATTACATTAATTTCCTTAAATTTCTCTCTGAGAGTGTGTCTCGGGCTTAACTTATAAATTGATCGAACAGCTCTTTTCTGCAAAACAAAGATAGTCTGAATGTCGGCGGCATTTCCCCACAACAGAATACCATACGACATTACACTATGAAAATAGCTAAAGTACACTAAACGGGCTGTCTCTATGTCAGTTAAATTACGAATTTTTCTAACAGCGTATGCTGCGGAGCTAAGCTTTTTTGATAATTTATCTATGTGTGGGCCCCACTGAAGCTTAGCATCCAAAGTTAAGCCCAAGAATACTGTGCTATCTTCAGGATTCAATTCTCTGCCCTTTATCAATACATTAGTTAACACCTGTCTAACGTGAGGCAGCGTAAACTTAATGCATTTGGTTTTTTTTTTCATTAAGTAGTAAATTATTAACATTGAACCAGTGAACTACTTTTGAGATCGCGCTATTTACATCGTCAGTAACCAGCTGCTGACGTTTAAGTTTAAACAAAAGTGAAGTATCGTCCGCAAACAACACTATATCATGATTATCCTTTATGAGGTAAGGCAAGTCATTAATATAAATAAGAAACAAAAAAGGACCGAGAATTGAGCCCTGTGGGACTCCCATTGTTACTATAGATCCGGGAGATCTTTTACCATTAACGTCAACGCTCTGAACCCTATTATTCAAGTATGAAGTAAGAAGATCCAGAGCGGTGTTCCGGATCCCGTAGTGGCGGAGTTTCCTGATTAGCGTTTCATGAAGAACGCAATCGAACGCCTTGGACAAATCACAAAAAATGCCCAAGGCATCGCATTTATCTTCCCATGCATTATAAATATGTCCTAAAAGTTCAACACCGGCATCAGTAGTTGAACGACCCCTTGTAAAACCGAACTGTTTACTATGTAATAATTTATGTTTATTAAAAAATCTTTGCAATTGGGCTAAAATTAATTTCTCAAAAATTTTACTAAAGGTAGGTAGTACTGAAATAGGTCTATAATTTGTGGGGTCTGTAGTACTACCTGATTTAAACAAAGGTATTATTTTACTATTTTTCATGAGGTCAGGAAACTCTCCACAGTCGATACAATTGTTAAAAATAAGAGCTAAAGTAGGTGCTACAATGTCAATAATAGACTTAGCAACTTCTACAGAATTACCCCACAGATCTGCAGTCTTTTTTACGTTTAAAGTGTGAAAGGTTTTAATTATATCTCTACAAGTAATATGTTCAAAATGAAATTCCGAATCGCAAACATTAACATTTTCTTTAAGCAAATACTCAGCAACAGAAGGTGATGAGTTTAGTGATTTAGTAGTTGAAACGGGAATATCTGAAAAGAAATTTTCAAAGGCCGCGGCGACTTGTGAGTCAGATTTTATTATGTTGTCTTTAATGGACAGGCTGTAGTCAGTATTTCGGTTACTAGACCTTCCCGTTTCACTATTAACAATATTCCAAGTGGTTTTAATTACATTACTACTGTTTTTAATCTTCGAACTCAAATAACGGGACTTGGCCATACAACAAACTTTTTTAAATAATTTTGAATAATTTCTAACATATAAATTAAATTCAGCAGTGTTTAAAACGGTCCTTTCATTGTACAGTTCATAAAGCCGTGTTCTACTTTTATGAATACCAATGGTAGCCCAATCACTGAAAGATGCGTTGCTATTAACCGAGATAGTCTTGGGAACAAAGGTGGAATTAAATTGTTTACAGTATATATTAAAAAAATCATCATATAGATGATTAGGATCAAAATTAATAGATAAAACTGGTAATTTATTAATGAGTTTAACTTTAAAAGCTTCCAAGCGACTTGCAGTTTTGGGGTTGACAGTGATATCCTTTTTAGCCACTTTCTTGATTAGGTTTTGGATAGTAATCCTTTGCCCGCAATGATCAGAATCTAGTAAATTTATTATTTCTTTGTGGCTTGGTATAACATCTGTATAAATATTATCTAGGCATGTTGCACTAGTAGGGGTTATTCTAGTGGGCTCCAAAAATAGGTTTACAAGATTGTAGGACTGAAACAGACTTAATATTTTACTACAAGAACCCGAGTTTTCTAATAAATTAACATTAAAATCACCGCAAGTGATAATGGACTTGCTCGAGTTACAAATCTTGTTTAACACTTCATCCATTACCTTTTCAAAGCAGTCATACAATCCTGAAGGGGGTCTGTACACACTTAATACAATAAACTGCTCCAATTCTATACAGGCTATTTCTATTGTCCGCTCAACAGATAGGCTCACAATATCCTTACGTTCTTTAAATTTAAGCTGGTTGCTTACTAAAATTAAGGAGCCACCATGTATAGCATTTACTCTGCTGAACGAACTACCAACCTGGTGATTATTAAAATTGAACAAGAACTGGTGGATTTTAAGCCAATGTTCTGTTATACAAAGAATATCTATACTATTACAGTTCATAAATAATTCTACTTCTAAATCTTTGTTCATAAATCCTTGAATGTTTTGATGCACCAGGTTGATACTATTTACTGATTTCAAGCTTTTACTTGAATTATTCTTACAACTCTGTACATTATTGCTAGAGGTTGCCTCTATTGTCTTATTTTTTAATTTAAATGATTAGCAATGTCAATGTGTACCAAATTATTGGCTGAATTATTTGATATGTTAGTATAGCTTTGCTCAATAGAAGCAATTTGTTTAGCCAAATTCTTGGCTGTAATAGAAAAGTAATATGATAGCGACACAGCTATCTGTCTTTTACAATATTTTGACAAATAGTACCTATCCACAAAATATCTATCTTTAGTCAAATATAAATGATTACCAACATAATTGTTAGTGTCAATAAGATGGAATAAATTGTTATTATTTGTCAAATTATGCAATGTCATATTAATTTCATACCTAAACTTGTTTTCTTCCTGTGGCAAACTTTGGTTATATGGGAATGTGAACATAACAATTTTTCTTAACTTCAGGTTGCATAATGAAGTATAATATTGGAGTAATTCTCCTTTGTTCACATTACCTCTATTACCAATAAATATTAATAATGTAGTATCCTGGTTAAAATTGCATTTCATAATTTTATTCATTATGTCCAATAAAGAACAACCAGGCATACAGTGGTTCATAATTGAGTGTCCCGGATATTTATTTGTCAACAAGTGGCCTAAATCCTTCCCAATTTCATCACAAAAAAGTACAATTTCTTTATTTACACTCTGTTTAGGGAGACAGAATGGCAAACTGGCACAAGACTGCGTTTGATCACATTGTGTTAAAAAAGAGTGATGCTTTGCGAAAAAAATAGGTTCTTTTTCAATTAAAGTAAACAATTGTAATCGATTATTAAATCGAATTGTTTAATTACGATCAAATACAAGATAGTTTATAAATCCAAAATACCTTACAGATTTTTTAAAGTACCTTTATTTTTATTTATTTAAGGACTTTGGAAGAGTTACAGCCAAATACTATGGTGATATTTAACAGTATGATAATCTGACAGCCAATTACAGGTCTTCACGTCTAGAGCTTGTCTGGTATAAAAGTACTGTGGAACAAAATATACACACTTCCAAAAATTGCCAAAACAAACAAGACTACAAAATATAAAAAAAATATATATACAGGTAGAGCATCACCTAAAATATGAAAAACCAAAAAAAAACTAATGTGATTGCGACAGGTAATGTCCCATGCGAACCAAGATGTTAAAAATTCAATTTAAAAAGAAAAGGAATACAAAGTCTGATGAATTCAAGCTTTAAAGAAATTCATTGCTAAACACTTTTTTTCCGAGGTCACACTTGTTTTAAAAAGATCAAAGTCGAACTGTTTGCACACCTTATTAAAATACTTACTCACACGCACAACGTACGAATTTTGTCTGTAGTTAGTAGTTGCAAATGGCACCCGCAATGGTGGATTGAACCGTTTGGATTTGCTTGGAATGTTGAAGTAGAAAGTTGACAAAATATCAGAACAATTAATAGCGCCTCGAACCGTCTTCACCAAAAATATACAGTCAGAGATCTCACGACGATTACTCAATGGTAAGAGATGATATTTTTTACAGAGACTGAGAAAGTTATCAGACTGATACGGTACCCTCTGGTGAAAGCACAAAAATTTAATAAATCTTTTTTGTACGCGCTCAATACGTTCAATATATTAGTGATAGCATGGACTCCATATTTCAGATGCGTATTCCAAGTGGCTTCTAACAAAAGTGCAGTATAGAATTTTTAACGTTTTAGCTTGCGTGAAGCACCTTGATAATCGCATTATGAAACCAAGGTATTTTGAGGCTTTAGCAAAGATGGCATCAACATGCTTATCAAAAATTAGTTTGAATCGTGATGAACCCCCAGGTCACGAATAGTACTACATCTAGGTAATATATGGCCACCAAGAGTATATGTTGTGGCTAGGACTGACCGTCCACGGGAATACGTTACAACTGAGCATTTTTTTGGGATTGAGATCATGCTTACTTTTTTGGCAGTATTCTTCAAGACACTGTAAGTCAGTTTGAAATATAGTAGCATAAATTTTCATATCGTCCGCGAAGCACAATAAGTTGGATGAGGTAAGACAGGAGTCGCTCCACCATCCACGCTGTGTCGCGGGTGAGAGTCCTGGCGGAGGAAGCGGTGTCCCGGGGCGGGGTGATGTTGGCGGTGTCCTTGGACATCTCCAACGCCTTCAACACCCTGCCCTGGAGTTGTATTCGGGAGGCACTGCGCTATCATCGGGTGCCTCCCTACCTCCGCCACATCGTTGGGGCTTATCTGTCGGAGAGGTGTGTCACCTACGTGGGACGTGATGGCGGAAACCAGCGCCGCATGTCGTGCGGTGTTCCGCAGGGTTCGGTCCTAGGGCCGCTCCTGTGGAACATCGGGTACGACTGGGTGCTGAGGGGCGAGCTGCAACCGGGCGTAGACCTGACGTGTTATGCTGATGACATGCTGGTCACTGCCCGGGGGAGCTCGCACAGGGAGGCAGTGTTGCTGGCGACGGCTGCGGTCTCACAGGTGGTGGGCCGCATACGTCACATAGGCCTGGAGGTGGCCCTCAGCAAGTCGGAGGCTATGGTGTTTCATGGCCCCCGGCGGGTGCCACCACCCGGCTCACACATCGTGGTCGGGGGGGCTCGGATCGCTGTTGAGTCCACCATGAAGTATTTAGGATTGGTGCTCAATAGCCGGTGGACCTTCGAGCCCCACTTCCGACGGCTGGCGCCCAAGTTGCTGGGCGCGGTTGGCGCGCTCGCAACGCTGCTTCCCAATCTGGGGGGTCCGAGCGCCGCCTGTAGGCGGCTCTACGTGGGGATCGTGCGATCCATGGCCCTGTATGGCCCCGGTGTGGGCCTCTGACCTGACGGCCGGCAGCATTGCTGTTTTGCGAAAGCCGCAGAGGGCGATGGCCGTCAGAGTCATCAGGGGGTATCACACGATCTCCTACGAGGCGGTTTGCGTACTGGCCGGATCCCCGCCCTGGGACCTCGAGGCGAAAGTACTCGCGTCGTTGTATCGGTGGCGCGAGGAAGCAAGGGCGCGGGGCGAGGGACCGATGCAGCGACACATGGAGCTGCGTCGGTCTCAGCTTCGCGAGTTCCTGGTGCCGGAATGGCGGGACAGGCTTTCACGCCCTACCGCCGGCCTCGTCACCATCGAGGCGGTGCTCGAGCGCTGGCTCGGGAGGAGGCACGGCTCCCTGTCGTTTCGGGTGACGGCAGGTGCTCTTGGGGCATGGCTGCTTCGGGATGTACCTGTGTTGCATAAACAGGGAGCCGGACGCCCGGTGTCACCACTGCGTCAACTGCCGGGAGGACACGGCGCGGCATACGCTGGCAGAGTGTGCCACTTGGGAGGAGCCGCGCCGTGCCCTCATCTCAGAAGTAGGCAGTGAATTGTCGCTGCCGGCCGTAGTCGAGTCCATGGTCGGCAGCGACGAGTCCTGGGACGCGGTGGTCTCCTTCTGCGAAACAGTCGTCTCGCAGAAGGAGGCTGCGGAAAGGGAGAGGGAGATCTCGTCCACTCACCGGCTCGCAGAAGGCGCACCAGGCGTCAGCGGAGGGCGGACAACGCCCTCTTCCAGCCCCCCTAAATGGGTCCAGGGGCGACGGACTCAAGGACGTCCGTCGCCCCCCACACACCAGGACCCGAGGTGGCGGCGCGTAGTGTTCCACGCGCGCCCCTCTTAGACGTGGGGGGGGGAGTCAAACACCTCACTCCCCCCCCAGACCCGAAGAGGCCCGCAGTGGCGGGCCGGCACTAGTCAGGGGTTGCGGAAGGAATGTACGTTTCCGCGACCCCCGGCGTAGGTGTGAGATGGAACACCGGGGTGGTTTTTAGACAGTAAGTCTGACAGACCTCGCCGCCCGCCTCAGGGCGGCGGACATCCAAGAGGATTTTCCGATCCGGAAAAAAAAAAAAAAAAAAATAACGGACCGAGCAACGCACCCTGGGGGACTCCGCTGGGGACTAAAACCCAGCTAGATATAGTAGTTATTCAATACCACAGCTTGCAACCTGTTTTCTATGTAGGAGGAAAACCATCTGAGTAAGTCCCCGCGTATACCTATAACTAAACTTAACTTCTATCTTCCGTAATAGGATGACGTGGTCGATACGGTCGAAACATTTACTATAGTCCGTGTAGACAACGTCGACTTGCTTACCGTGGTCCATTGCGTCGGTGATATAGTTATTAAGCAAAATAAGATTGGTGACAGTGGATCTACCATACATTTATACTACTACTACTACATTTATAATTTAAATATGTTCATTTATAATAGGACTTGTCGACACAGTGACACTATTTGATATTTTGATTGTAATCAATTTATTACTGATTACAAACTGACAAATAATACAATGTATTTGCCACCTAGTTGTAGGAGACACATTGCTAACCTATTAGCATACAATATACACAGTGACACCGGTACCTGTAGGTTACCGTCGATTACTGTTAGTAGTGGTAATAACACTATTATTGATACGCCTTGTAGTTTAAACTATTAGGTGCGACAACGGGTCAGCCGCTATGTTGAATGTTGTACATCAAAATATGCAGGGTCTGTCCGGCAAAGAGTTAAGAGTTAAGTTTATTTATGGAGAACTATGATGTTCAGGTGCTATGTTTGACTGAACACTGGTTGAAAAACATGAAGTAGTGTTTATCAATGATGATAATTTTACCATTCAAAGTGCATTTGTAAGGAAAAGTGCTATTCGCGGTGGATCTTTAGTTCTTGTTTCAAACAAGTTGAAATGTAAACAACGTTCTGATTTAGTTAATCTTTCCATCGAGCGCACTATTGAGTTGTCTTGTGTTGAACTCGAGCGATACGTTATAATTTGCGTTTATCGACCCCCCTCTGGGGATTTTATTCGTTTCGAATCGGTAATGGAGGATTCACTGAATAAATTAAAATCAAGTAATAAAAGTTTATACTTTTATTTATACTTTATGTGGTGATTTTAATATTAATATTTTAGAGGTTACTCCACTAAGTATTAGACTTCTTAATCTGTTTAGGTCCTTTAATTTAGTTAACTTGTATTTTGAACCTACTAGGATAACAGCATCTTCATCGACTTGTATTGATAATATTTTTAGTGATTGCGATGCCAAAAATAAATTAGTGTTAAGTGACTTACCGTCTGACCACTGTGGATTATTAGCTAGCTTCCCTATGCCAATACATAAAAAGCCACATAAAATAGAATGCAGGCCTTATACAGCTAGTCGTTGCAACAAGTTTAAAAATAATATAGCCCTTAGAATTAAACCGTCGATTGTAGAACATGATAATCCCAATATAATCTATGGAGCCCTTTTTGATGTTGTGCAAAAAGAATACCAATCTACTTTGAAGGCCAAAACTATTAATATTAATGGCACCTCCGCTGGCTTCAACCAATGGGCTACTCCAGGTATTTATAAAAGTAGAGCGAGACTATACGAGTTATATGGTTTGAAAAATTACAGGTTTGATACTCCTTTCCTAGAGTATGTCAAAAATTATTCAATATTATTTTAAAAGATTTGTGTTTTTGCTAAATCTAAATTTTTAAGCGATACAATTAAAAATTCGAATAACAAAGTAAAAACCACCTGGAAAATTATTAACAATGAAACGGGTAAATCGGTTAAACAAGAAAAACAATTAGCGATTATGGTTAATGAGTTTTTTTCCAACATACCTATAACTACGACTCGCTCCTATGTAATTAGTGTTTTTAACACACTCAAGTCAAAAAACACTGGTGATTACTGGGGCATCTCAATTAAACTTGTAAGTAATATAATCGACATCGTAGCCCCCTATCTAGCTGTTACTTTTAATAAATGATTTGATTTAGGAACTTTTCCTGACCTCATGAAGAGTAGTAAAGTCATACCATTATTTAAATCGGGTAATAAAAATAACGTTGGCAATTTTAGGCCTATTTCTATCTTACCTGCATTTAGTAAAATATTTGAAAAATTAATACTCAAGCAGTTGCTAAGACATTTTAATTTAAATAGCCTCCTTCATGATGAACAATATGGCTTTACAAAAGGTCGTTCGACTACAGATGCGGGTGTTGCTCTGCTGAAACACATATTTAGCGCATGGGAGAGCTCGCAAAATGCTATTGGAGTTTTCTGTGATCTCTCCAAAGCCTTTGATTGCGTGCACCATGACACGCTTTTGCGTAAACTAATTCATTACGGTATTCAAAACGAAGCTCTTAACGTATTAAATTCATATTTACATAATAGGCACCAATGTGTAGATGTTAATGGTGTGAAATCTTCCGGGCTACCAGTTCAGTTAGGTGTACCTCAAGGCTCTGTACTGGGCCCATTTTTATTCTTGGTGTATATAAATGACTTACCATTCTATTTAAAGGGCATCTGTGACGATGTACTATTTGCTGATGATACCTCTCTTATCTTTAAAGTAGACAGGAATAGACAAAATTTTGACGACGTAAACAGTGCACTATCAATGGTTACAGATTGGTTTACCACAAATAACCTAGTTCTCAATGCCAAGAAAACGAAATGTGTAAAGTTCGCCTTACCGAATGTTAGAAATCTAGGACCCAACATCGTCTTAGATAAAGAGGTACTTGAAACTGTAGACTCGGCAGTATTTCTGGGCATAACAGTTGATGCCAAGCTTCAGTGGGGATCACATATATCATGCCTAGCGGGAAGGCTCAGTTCGGCCGCCTATGCCGTCAGGAAAGTAAGACAATACACTGACGTTGATACAGCTCGGCTAGTCTATTTCAGTTATTTTCATAGCGTCATGTCCTACGGCATTCTGCTGTGGGGCAAAGCCGCTGATATTCAAAATATATTTTTCTTCAAAAACGAGCTGTACGAGCAATTTACCAGCTAGGTGCTAGAGTTACTCTGAGAATTTTTTTTAAAGAGATTGGTATTCTCACGGTGGCCTCACAATTCATCTTCGCCAACATCTTATATATTAGGCAAAATATACACTTATACACAAAAAACAGTGATATTCATAATATTAACACTAGAAACAAGGAGAAACTACGTGCTCCCTTTCACCGGCTTCATAAGGTCCATAACTCATATGTTGGGCTTGGTATAAACTTTTATACCAAGCTTCCCTCTTCTTTGTTAGAATTGCCTTTTGTCAGTTTTGACTCCTTTCTTATGTACAGGCGTTATAAATGCCGATTTCCAAAGTTTAGGGACAACACAAGCATCTAAAGATTTTTTAAATAGAATTGAAATAGGAAGTGCAATAGATGCAGCGCAGCGTACGAGAAGTTTAGATGAGATATTATAGATTACATATAAATTATGACGTTTTTAACAAAAGTCCAAAATTGTTTCGGGTTATTTTTAATGGACGCTTCAGTAACTTTCAAATAATCTGCGTAACACTGACTTTCTAATATTTTTACCCTATCACGAAGAAGTTTCAATGTTAATTCGTCAGCTTTATTGCCGTATGTTTTATGTTTTTTAAAGTATTTGTATTTCTCTTTTAGTGACTTAATCAATGTGGATATGATTTATTACGACAGAGTCTCTGAGGAATATATTTCGTTTGAAGATTATAGATAACGTTATTGAAAAAACATACGGAATCGTCAGCTGACCTTACCGAGAACTCACTTTCCCAGTCGGTCTTACAAATGTCACGGTTAATGGATTCGTAATCACCCTTATCATATAAACATTGTGACGCACACTCAAGGAGAGGTGTTTCATCAAGATCCATTGAAATTAACAATGCTGATCATCGATTGGTACTAGTGGACTTAAACTTTCAGTCACATTGACTGCCTGATTTGAGAGGACTAAGTCAAGTATTTTACCGTATCTGTTAGTCACGCCATTATACTGACCAAAGTCAAGAGTACATAGCTCATCCCCAAGTAGCACTTCATCAAAACTGTTAAGATTCGAAGGCACGAACGACATATTGTCAGATGGAACTCAACTTATTCCGCTCATATTGAAATCACCTATAATAAGAAATCTATCAGAACCATTGCCAATCACAGATCGATTAAATGTGGAAAGAAAGTTCGTCAACTGTGAAGAAAAGGAAAGTCCCAGATTCTGTTTACACAAATAAATCCCACAGAGATGTAAGTTAAAATAGTTACGCGTATTCGAATTTTTCAAGTGTATGTTTATCCAGAGATCTTCAGCTGTAGAATGGAAATTTTGTTGACATGTTACTGATAATTCTCGACGAGCAGCTATTAGAACTCCTCCACCACGTGATTGACCCGTCAGAGCGTAATCCCGATCCCGACGCTATACAATTTTTTTTTTTCTTAAGAAAACTTACAGCTAGGATACATATTATAGTTGACAGTTAGTGAAAGAAGGCCAATTAAAAGTTGTCACTGACTATATTAGGGTAGCACAAGAAACAGTAGACAGACAAGCGAAAGTAAGAATAAGTAAGCATTCTGAGAGAATTAAGATAACACTGAACAGGTTCTAGTTATAAATAAATAAGTTAATAAATTTTGTGGTCTTCAAAAAGTTTTTACATGGCTTTTTTTAGGTTAATAATAATAATAAAACGTTTATTTCGGAAACTTGCTCCATAGATATTTGTTAGTGATACAACTTACGTAACTATGTTAGTACTTACATTTAATTAAAAATAAATAAAAATAAAATAAAACCTAAAATTATATTAATTCATGTATTTTACTGGAGTATCCGACCCGTAGCTATGCATGCGGGTCCAATACATCAGGAAAACGCCATACAGCCTATCCCCAATCACCTTCAGGATGCCATTAGCACTCCCACGAATCCTGCGTAACAATGATGCCGTTCTTTTCCTCATGATTGCTGAAAAACTGTCGGTAGTAGATTCAGCAAACATGGTTGACGCGCTACAGAATCGCGGTAGCCCCAACAACACCCGGAAGGCGTTGTTGTACTGGACACGAAGAGCGCTGTAGGCCCTCTGCGTATGCTTGACCCACAGGCTGCATGTGTAAAATGACTGACAATAAGCCTTGAACAGGGTAATCTTGACCAGTCTGGTACATCTTGCAAACCTACGGGCCAACATATTGCATCGGACCGACAACGCTCTCCGTTCCCGTTCTATGTCCTGGTCATCCTTCAGGTCCTCGGCTACAATGTGTCCAAGGTATCTAAAACAGGGCACTCTGTTTAGAGCAACACCATATAGGTACACCGGCGGTACTGCTCTATGACCCTTTGCAGTCACCCCAAACACCATGAACACGCTCTTCTTCACATTGCACAGGAGGCCGTGAGTCAAGGCGTATCTCTCACAAACCTCAAGCAATCGCCTGAGTGCCTCAATCGAGGGACTCAGCAGCACCATGTCGTCCGCGTAAGATATGCTATTTATAATTTTACCACCCACCGAGCATCCAACCCCTGTGCTGCTGAGTTCCCCGATCAACAGAACACTAGTGGAGAATAAATCAAGATCATCAACACTCTGACACGACGAGTTGTATGCCCTGCTAGCTCTTATCATATAAGAGTTTTGTCGATATATGCAACGAACAGAAGGAACATACAGAGGTTGATGATTCCTTAAGGTGAAGGATGCAGGTGGAACACGCAGCCCAATTTTGCTCATCAGTTCAGAACAGTCGGTTGAACCATTAGCCAAATTGAACAAGAATACCATGTCGGCAATTTTTCTCCGCTCATTTAATGGAAGAATGTGAAACTTCCTGCAGCGGTTGTAATAATTAGGCAAAATAGATTTTGGATCTAAACTGAATGCACCTTAAAAATTTCTTTTGAATATTTTCGAAACGATTGACGTAAGTATTATAAATAGGATTCCATACTGGTGTGCAGTATTCGAGATGACTGCGTACAAAAGCACAATATTTTTTTTTAGTGTTTTGATATTTTTAAAATCGGCTCATATGCTCAAGTTGAAACCTAGTGCCTTCGAAGCTTTTTTAATAATATTATCGATGTGTGTGTCGAAAAGCAGTTTCAAGTCAAAAGTGATGCCTAAGTCTCTAATCGTATTAACTCTGGCTATTGAAGTGTTGGCTAGTTTATAATCGTGAACAATAGGTTTAGGTTTACGTGTATAGGTACATGTGTAACATTTAGAGACATTTAGATCCAGGCGATTAGCCGTACAATACTCTTGGAAACTATCCAGATCACGTTGGAGACGTTCAGCATCTTCATAAGTTCTGATTTGACTTAGAATCTTCATGTCGTCCGCAAACAAAAGAACTGTTGAGTTAGAGAAACATGAAGAGACGTCATTGATGAAGATGTTGAATAACAAGGGTCCCAAAAGCGAGCCCTGCGGAATTCCTGAGGGGGTAATCATAGTTCTCGATGTGTATCCATTAAGTACCACAGTTTGACATGTGTTGGCCACATAAGATGAGAACCACCTGAAGAGATTTCCACTGATACCTATAGCTAATAGCGTACGCAGAAGGATAGCATGATCCAAGCGATCAAAACACTTGCTATAATCTGTGTAAATTACATCTACTTGTGTGCGATGAGCCATACATTCAGTCAAGTAGTCACCACAAAGAATGAGATTGGTAGTTGTGGACCGACCTCGCTGAAAACCATGTTGTCGGTCACTGATACTTAGTTTAAGACAAGCATTAAGCTGCTTGTATATTATTTTTTCCAGGATTTTAGCGAAGATGCATAGTTTGGAAATGGGCCTGTAGTTTTCCACGAGGTCTCTAGGCCCTTTTTTGTGGATTGGAGTGATAAACGCCGAGTTCCAAATTGTAGGTACCTCACCTAAATTTAGGGACCGCTTGAACAGAAGTGTATGAGGAGGAGTGACTTTTGGCACAGTTGAGTATAAAAACTGGCAGAATATTGTCTGGTCCTGCAGATTTAGATAAGTCAACTCCTTTAAGTAGATTTAATACTTCTAGTTCATTGACTTCGACGGAATGTATGTCCGAAACAATATCGCTCAAATACATGTTTGAACCCTGCGCACGGTCATTGGAAAGATCGTCGTCACCGTTGGTACTAATAGCAGAAGTGAGAAAATTAGAATAGAAGTAGTCGCCAAAAATGTTGCATATACCTTTCATCAAACAATCCGAGTACAAAATACCACCCAACAACTAAGTCTCAGTGAGAACGATGACATCAAATGAGCTGGCTACCATTTCACGATAGAAAGTTTCGGTTTTAGTTCGTAGACCACGAACGTTCTGATAAAATATATTTAAACCAGGTAAATTAATATTAACGACAGTAGCCATCACACAAAAAATCAACAACAGAATATGAATCAGCGAAATTGATCACAGATATCATAAAAATATTAACTAAATGGGGAAAAATAAATATACTTACTTGAAGTAAGCAAACGGCGACTATTATCATTAGAGTACAAGAATTATTCGACATTGAGCGGTAAACAACGGTGTGAGCAGGCAAACAGCAATGTGTGATACGTGCAAGAGCGAGCGAAGCAGGCTTTACATTTTAAAATGAACTGAAATTTTAAAATTAACACTAAAATGAACAGCGCGATAAGAAACAATAAGGATTTTTTTAACCGAACAAAAGAGAGGTGACGAGCTCATTAGTGCGGCAGAGATGCTAAACAATTTGTAACATCTTAGTAAAACAACATAAAATATAATAAAACAATAACGCAGGTAAGACTGTATACAGTAATAGGTGACATATTAGGCGATTTTGTTTAAATCCGATTCCTTTCTCACTATGAGAACTTTGGAGTTGGTGTTTTTGAGTACATGAATTTTTCCGTGTTTTACCCAAATGAACTCGTAGTTCTTATCCTCGGCGATGGTTTTAACTTTACTTAGCAGCTTCTTGTATTCCACACTAAGGTGGTCATTAACAAACACACGCTGGGAAGTGCCTTGGAACACGATATCAGAGGTGGATAAATTCTTTACTGCTCGCGCTGCTGCTATAAAATTTTATTTGACGTATCGGTTCATGAACCTCAGTATAATAAGTTTATCGTTGGAATTGAAAATGGGCACCCTCGAAACGTAGTTGATCAGTGCTTTGGGGCAACTATAATTTAGTTTACGACCAATGGCTTCATTAATTGTGAATAAATTCTCATCTTTTCTTATAGGAACTCCCTTGATTTCAACATTATTTAATCGAGACCGCTGATCATTTGATGAGAGTTCGAACTTCACCTTTGATAAAGTCATTATAAGACAAGTCATTTATAGTCAAGGCTATATTTAATATAATATAATAAGGCTATATTTAAAGGCATGTCATTTATAGTCAACTGCATCTTATCAAGTTCAGATACTTTAGTTTCAACTTCAGCAATCCTCGCATCAAATTCATCGAGTTTGCCACTAGTGCCTTGACATGTCAACTTCAGCTCAGATAGCTCATCCTTAATCACCTTGATGTCATCACTTAGTGTCGATACATTAAGCAACTGACGCTTCATGTCCCGAATTTCAGCCAGGATGGTTTCTAGAGACGCTTGATCAGAAGTGGATACAACTGGAGACGCAATTAGGATGCTGGAGTTGATCTGATGATGGAGACGAAAGACAGTCGCGAGAACTCCTCAACGGTTTACAGTATCTATTTCATGTTTGTACTTATTTATTTATCTTGATGCGAATTTTAGACCTACAAATCGAAAAAAAAAATTGACGAAAACAGAAACTGAAAAGCAAAAAGTAAAACAAAATATACCTTTTAAACCATAGAGCAACACGGACCACCGGCGGATCGGAGTTTTAAACCAAGCAAAAATCGAAATCAACCAAATGAGATCCTAAGTTGAGATCCGCCATGAAAATAACTCCTATGACGAAAAGTATCGCAGCCATCAAATTGGATTTAGATTTGGACCGCATTTAAAACCAAAGTTTTAAAAAGAACAAAAATTAAAAGAAAAGAGGCGCTATTACAAAAAAAAAGCTCATCTTTGGAAGTTCAAAATTTTTTTGACACGCGGTTTTATATTTCCCTTTAATAAACAAACTTTTGTTGTTTTATTGAAGGCAGTCTCTGAAAGTAAATACTGATCCGATGATGAAAATGAATGCACTGACTTACATGAAGTAGGTCCTTTAGATAGGAGGATGCGAGTAAAACTGCGGGCAACAGTAATTACAAGGCGTTATTATTTCTATAACATGTGTTCTCATTTAGGCAAAACTGCGATAAGGAGCTTAGTGACTCCCCGTATCTGTGTTTGCACTTGCAGGACGACACGATTTTCTCGTGGTATAGCGGCGAGGGCGCGGCGCGCGTGGCCGACCGCTGGGGCGGGCGCGTGCGGCGTGTGCTGGACGGCCGTCTGGGGCTCGGCCGCGGCTCTATCAACGTCAGCGCCGTGCGTGAGACCGACGCCGGCCTCTACCGCTGCCACGTCACCTTCCCCAACCGCACGCCGCCCGCGCGCAACAACGGCACCTTCTACTACCTCGAAGTCGACGGTCAGGCCTGCACTCCTTCACACCCCTCACCCCACTGACTGACCAAATCATACAATATACCTTAAGCGACATGTTGTTAACTTTTCAGGAGGTAATTTGATAGTGACGCCGCCAATGAACGTAACGGTGCTGGAAGGCGAGCGCGCCGAACTGGAATGTCTGCCGAAGAGCCCCGAGTCTGTGGTGGAGTGGTACAAAGAGGGCACGCCGCTCAGTGAGCTGCCAGAGCTGGCGCTGCGCTCGGAGCGGCCCGCCAACGGCTCGCTGGTGCTGCGGCGCGCCACGTCCACCGACCCCGGCGAGTACGAGTGCCGCGTGCGCGACCCTGACAACGCCGCGCAGAGCGCTAGCGCCTTTTTGGACGTGCAGTGTGAGTCTACCTCGCACCCAAGCAGCCACACAAACCACACACCACACACTCCACACACGCACTCTTCAAAACGGTTTGTTATTTCAGATAAAGCTAAAGTAGTTTACGCACCGAAGGAACGCTTCCTGCCGTACGGCAAGCCCGCAAGCTTGGACTGCCACTTCAGCGCCAACCCGCCACTCACCAACCTGCGCTGGGAGAAGGATGGGTTCTTATTCGACCCCTACAACGTGCCCGGAGTGTTTTATAGCAGGAATGGAAGTTTACTATTCAATCAGGTAAAGGATTTATGACGCCGCCGCCGCGCGCAGAGACGCCTCGCGTTATACTAGCAGTATAAGACGCGAGGAGTTACGGCGTATTTCAAAATATTATATTAAGAACCCCTCGCGGATATAGTATAGCTTATCTTAGTAAAATACTTAAACGATTTTAGCTGTACTACTTTCAATAGTATCAGAAGTCATTTGTTTGCAACAGGTCGACGAGTCGCACGAGGGGGAGTACTCTTGCACGCCGTACAACTTGCTGGGGTCGGAGGGCCCGTCACCCGGCGTGCGCGTGCGCGTCCAGCGGCCGCCCGCACTGGCGGCGCGCCCGCAGCCGCTGTACGTGGCGCGCCTCGGCGCCACGCTCACGCTGCCCTGCGCCGCTACCGCGCGCAATCACCACGACCAGCCGCTCGTACACTGGGCGCGGGTGAGTCACGCACTGGCCGCGCACCGCCGCCGCTGCTCCGAGTTCGGTCTAGTGTACACGTGACGTGTTCTCTTCACAGAAGGACGGGAGCGACCTGCCTGCGGGGCGGCACAACCTCGACGACGGCAACCTGACCATCGTGGATGTGACGGAGGACGACCGCGGTGTGTACGTGTGCACCGTCAGCAACGAAGCCGCGACCGTCGACGTGGAGACGGAGCTCCTGGTCGAGAACATGCCTCCTCGTGCTCCCTACAACCTCACCGTCAGACCTTCTACTGATTCTCTTCATCTGACCTGGGTGCCCGGTGAGCTCTGCATAGTGTCTCCTCTAAGTAATAAACGTTCATTAGAATGAGAGCGACTTCTTGTCAATTGACACTTTTTCATTATTTCAGGACACAACGGACTTGAGGTAGATTACAACGTATGGTATCGCGAGCGGACTGTGAGTGAGTGGCGCACTATGAAGATTTTGACTAGAGGTGTCACAGAGGCCACTCTGGTTGGACTGCGACCCGGCACGGAATACGAGTTGCGTGTACTGTCCCAAGACCTGATCGGCGACGGACTTTTCAGTAAACCAGTATTCGCGATAACACTCGGTAGGATTCGGATCGTAATCGACTCATCCCGAGTCCCGGGTCTATAATGTTATATGAATTTAATTGTCTATTTCAGGATCAATGGACGGTGAGGCGGTGGAAGCAGTGGAGGCAGTGGAGGCAGTAGAGAGAAAACAGATCGTGTATGCCGCCGTAACTACCGAGGAGCCCGAGCTGCCGGAGTCCAGCGACGGCGGCGAGCTGGAGGTGACGGTGCGGCTCATCGACGAGGGCGCGCTGGTGCGCTGGCGCCGCGAGCCGCACGACGCGTCACGCTGCACTGTGCGTTGGTACGAAGGCGCCGCGCCCGGCGAGCGCCTGCTAGCCACGGGCCACACGCTGCACGACTACATGCTCGGTACGAAGCTTACAGTCCTGTGATCCACTCAGCCCTGAGACCCGGCCTGACCCTGCGTTGCGCTCCCACAGTGAGCGGCGCGGCGGAGGGCGCGCGCTACTGGGCGCGCGTGCAGTGCGCGAGCGGCGCGTGGGGCGGCGCCGCGCTGCGCGTGCCGGAGTACGCGCGCCTGCGCGGCGTGGCGCTGGGCTGCGCGGCGGCGGCGCTGCTGCTGGCGGCGCTGGCGGCGACGCTGTACGCGGCGCGCCGGCGCCTGTGCGCGCGCCGTGACCTGCCGCGCGCCGACAAGCGCTTGCGCTGACGCCGCGCGCCTGCTTGCATGACGTCATCGCCGGTACCGTTCGCTGGACGGCGCCACTCCGAAGCCGTCGTGCCCGTGATCTATGTGCACTCGGTGACTTTGCGTGCTGTGTTTGGATGTTTGTTCGAAGTTGATGTTGTTATTTATTAAAGTATGCGTGACACGATATAGAATTAAACCAATTTATTTATTTAGGTGAAGTAAGTGAGAGTTGTACAATAAATAAATGGCGAACTCTTTTATTTTTTGTTTCCTTTTTGACCCTGAAACTTCACAAACAAAAAAGTACGCGAAATATGTAGGTAGGTACATAACACAGTTCGTCCTTCATCATCTGCCTAGCCATGTCCCAGCTATGTTGAGTTCCGCTTCCAGTCTAGCCGGATGCAGCTGAATACCAGTATTTTACATGGAGCGACTGCCTATCTGACCTCCACAACCTAGTTACTGGGTAATACGATACGCCTTGGTAAGACTGGTTGTCAGAATTCTCGTAACGACTGTCACAGATCCACGAATGACAGCCGGGACAAAAGGCTTAACGTGCTTTAAGCGTAGCTTAACCTGATCGATCGATCTGTGCGGCTGTTATTACTTAGCCACGTGCCCTTCTAGCACAGTTCATCCTTATTGGTATTTATTCTTATTTGCTATTCATACAATACTTCATGAACTTATTTCAAGTGGTCTTATTTTCAATGGGCATTTCAATTTCATTCTCGGCGTTAGGTTAGGTTACGCCCCGGAGGAAGCGGTGTCCCGGGGCGGGGTGATGTTGGCGGTGTCCTTGGACATCTCCAACGCCTTCAACACCCTGCCCTGGAGTTGTATTCGGGAGGCACTGCGCTATCATCGGGTGCCTCCCTACCTCCGCCACATCGTTGGAGCTTATCTGTCGGAGAGGTGTGTCACCTACGTGGGACGTGATGGCGGAAACCAGCGCCGAATGTCGTGCGGTGTTCCACAGGGCTCGGTCCTAAGCCCGGATGCAGCGACACACGGAGTTGCGCAGGAAACAAAAAAAAAAAAAAGGTTAGGTTCGCGGCGTGGATCCGCCGCCTAGGTTTGACGGTGGCGCTGCACAAGACCGAGGCCGTATTCTTCCACGGACCTCCGCAGCGCCCCCCACCTGACGCCCACATCTTCGTGGAGGGCGTCAGAGTTGAGGTCAAGGCCCAGATTAAATATCTGGGCCTTGTAATTGACAGCAGGTGGCGCTTCGGCCCGCATTTTAGCGGGCTGTCGTCGCACCTGCTGAAGGCTGCGGGTGCGCTGTCATGGCTCCTTCCCAACTTGGGGGGCCCAGCGCACGATGCCAGCAACTGTACGCCGGCATCTTGAGGAATATGGCCCTCTACGGGGCCC
Source organism: Brachylomia viminalis (assembly GCA_937001585.2). Classification (NCBI taxonomy): domain Eukaryota; kingdom Metazoa; phylum Arthropoda; class Insecta; order Lepidoptera; family Noctuidae; genus Brachylomia; species Brachylomia viminalis. Next base: position 50,474 of record OW443302.2, on the reverse strand, counting down.
CTATCTGGGAGGACTCCCTCCAAAGGCGGGAGAACGCCACCGCCTTTTGGGCCCCCCAAAAGGCCATAGCCCAGCGGGTGGCGCGGGCCTACCGAACGGTAGGCTTCGCAGCAGCGTGTGCTCTGGCTGGCACCCCTCCTTGGGAACTCGAGGCGTGGGTGATCGCCAGAATATACGAATGGACGGCGGGGCGGAGGGCGAGAGGAGAACGCACCGCCCCGGAAGAGCGGGAGGCCTTCCGGCGGGAGGCGAGGAACGCCATCGTCGTCCATTGGACGAGGGACCTCGCCACCGCAGCCTTCGGCCGCTGAACCCTTGACGCGATCGGGCCGGTCCTGCGAGACTGGCTCGATCGGTCACATGGATTCCTCTCGTTCCGTCTGGTGCAGGTGCTGTCCGGACACGGTTGTTTCGGATCGTACCTGCACCGAATCGGACGGGAGGAGACACCGTCGTGCCTCGACTGTGGCGCGGCGGAGGACGCGGCGCAGCACACCCTCGCGGTGTGCCCGTCGTGGTTCGAGCCGCGCCACGGTCTCACTGCGGTGATCGGACCGGACCTCGCACTCCCCGGTTTGGTTAACGCCATGCTGGTCGATGAGAGGTCCTGGGCGGCAGTGGCCTCCTTCTGCGAACACGTCATGTCCCAGAAGGAGGCGGCGGAGCGCGCGCGGGAGGACGATCCTCACGCGGCGGCGCTCCGAAGACAGAGGAGGGGTCGAAGAAGACGTCAGTATGACAGTCATCTCCGACTCCTCTCAGGTGGAGGCCAGCAGGCAACGGGTGCGGAGGCACCCTTGCCTGTATTGCACGGGCCTCCACCAGTGTCGGACGGGAAAGGCCAGGTGTTCCCGGCCATTCACGTAGCCCCCCAGGTTGGGGGGCATGCGGGGCCCGCCAGCTAGGCGGGCATGCGCCGGGGGGGTTGTGGATGTCAAGGCTGAGCCGGTTTCCCATGGCCCTCCCATCACGGCGATGCGGGAACACCGCTGAGTTTTAGTGGGTATACTGTCAGTGATAGGAGTCCCACATACCCCGTCTCGTCCCCCACGAGCGGGGATGCATAAAACATTACTCAGCAACAAAAAAAAAAATAAAAAAAAAAAAGGTTGTTAGGTTTTTTTTTTTGGCAGGAGTTGGAAATCCTCATGAACGCCCAGACTGCCTCATTTATGAGCCAGTCTGGGCAGTGCCGGACTCCTACCGGCTAGAACCACACTCCTGCCTCACATATAATTATTGCCAATATTAAATTCGGCACTTTAGTCTAATACTATACAATAAAACTCTTACAGTAAACTACGTATACCTAAAACTAAGATAATACACAAAACTAAATGAAAAGAATAAACGAGCTAATTTTACCTCGGACATAGTCCAAGACCTTATTTGCTATTCTTTATTATCATTATTTTTATTTATTTCAAAATTTCAGTCATATAATACATAACATCTTACATTTTTCTTATTCTATAGGATTTTTAACATTATTAATATTCTTATATCTATTTATACTAATGTCACATTCTCTTTATTCTTATAACTATACTTAAGCTAGCATTATTCCTATCCTTATAGTCTATTTCCATCCATTCACTTCTTTACAAATAAGGTCTTAATTATTATGCGTTTAAACATGGTTTACAGTCTTTGACATTTACATTACATTTACATTATATTTGAATTACATTTAAATTACATTTACATTACATGTGCATTACATTTACATTTCATTTAAATTACATTACATTTACATACCTTCATTACATTTACATTACGTACATTTACACATCCTTATATCTAAACGACTTCTTAATTCTAATTCTAGGAGATTATCATCTAGTACTTGTTTCGGAAACATTCTTATTCTAGGTATACAATACAGCTTAGTTAAGCGTAATTTATTGAGTTCGTCACAGCTGGGTTTCGGACTTTTCAACAACTTGCGTAAATGCTACTGTTATATATTATTAATCAAATTATGAATCCTGAGCATAATAAATTTAGTTTACTTATTCCTAGCAATGGTCATCTTAGCTATTTTTAAACAATACCCAATAAACTTGTCTCTAGTCTGCTTAGATGTTATTATGGCATTTATCGTGTCTATCGCTATGTTGGTACCTATTTCCTGTTCTATGTCATGTCTCTCCAGGCCGTAAGCGGGGGGGCAGTCAGTTAAAATATGCACTATGGTCTCTTGTTTGTCAGGGTCACATATGCACAATGGGCTTTCCTTACACTTAAACCTGTTCAGGTATTCGGAAAACCCACCGTGTCCTGTCAATATTTGTGTGAGTGTACCGGTCGGTTTTAACTCTTTTACGAGCTTGAATGCTTGGATGGCATCCGGAAAAAATAGTTTTGTCACGCCGGCTGTATCCTCGGATTTGTATCTCTGATTTCATCTATCAAGCGTGTCCGCGCGGATCTGTCGCTTGACAAATGAAATCGGGCATTGGTCGTAGTCTGGCCTTGTTTTTGTTTTGAGGGCGGCGTCCTTTGCTAGCTGGTCTGCTCTTTCGTTGCCGTCTAATCCCGCATGTGCTTTGATCCAAAAGAGTTCAACTTTTTTGGATTGATCCCTGCATTGTCGCAGGTTTTCGCAGATTTCGACGCCGAGAGGGTGGAGAGAGCGGTGGTTTGCGACAGTTTCCAACGATGACCTAGAGTCACTGTATATGCCAAAGCTATTGCTGTCATTTGGGCTGCGCAAAATTTCCCTAGTGGCCTTGCATATAGCCAGCAGTTCCGCCTGGTAGACGGTACAGTGGGCCGACAGCTTTAATTTCTGGTTTTTGACTTCAGCATCATTGCTCCAGTGAGACAATGATGCCCCGACCTTGCCCTCTATTGTGCTGCCGTCCGTGTAAATCTGCACTGCTTGAGTGCAGTGGTTGCGTACTTGCTCCTGGTCTGCCAAGCAATATGAACTGCAGGCTTATATGTTTGGCCGGATGGGGGGTTTTATCGAACGCGGTTCGTCGCTCGATTTCCTTATCTCCAAGCGCTGGCTGAGGTACCCCTCTCCTTGCCTCTTATAGGGCAGCTGCCTCTTGTATTCGGAGGTCAAGAGGTAGTATCCCAGCCAGCACCAGTGCCGAGTTCAGGGAGACCGTGCGATAGGATTTGCACAGTTTCTGCGCAAATCCCCTTTGGACCGCGTTTAGTTGTTTGCGCACATTCAACTTATTGGCTGCTGGTGCCCACGCACTTGCCGCATATAGGATTATCGGTTCAACTACTGCCGTGTATATGGTATGTATGACATCCGGATTTAGTCCCCAACTAATTCTGGCTGCCCTAGACAGCTGCTTATACAAGTTTAATGCCTTTTTACATACATTGGATGCATGTACATTAAACGTTAGCTTGCTGTCTATGGTCAGCCCCAGGACTTTGATGTCCTGCGACATTCCAATATCGACCCCGCCCATGCTCAGCAGCGGGGTATCATGTTTTAGTTTCCGCGTGATTACCATCGCATTGGTCTTATGCGGTGCGAATTTCAACTTATTCATGACCCCCCACCGATGAACATACTCGAGGGCGTCATTGGCACGTCGCTGGACCTCCATCGCGGAGTCCCCGTCGAATACCAGTACTACGTCGTCGGCGAAGGCTTGGCAGTAGTCTCCCCTTTGTACCAGGCCTTTAAGTAGCGGGTCGAGTAAAAGGTTCCAAAGAATCGGACCCCCTATCGATCCCTGCACACAACCCTTGCTCGTCTCCCTAGTGGCCTCCTGTCCCGCGTACCTTAACCTAACCTTCCGGTGTTCCAGGTAACTATCCAGCACTCTTCTCAGATTTACCGGGCACTTTGTTTCCGCCAACCTGGTTTTTATGGCCGGCCACCATGCACTGTCAAAGGCTCCCTCTATGTCCAGCGATATCATAACTATGAGCTTCTTGTCTTTTAGTTTTCTGCGAATGAGTTCTAACAGGTCATAGAGGGAGTCTTCGGTGCTTCTTTGTGGCATAAACCCGTATTGGCGTGTACTGAGTCCCGGTAGAATGTGCCATTTCAGTCTATTTATCAGCATTTTTTCGAGTACTTTCCCCATCACTGGCAACAATCCTATTGGTCTAAATGACTTGGGAGTTGTGTAGCTCTCCTTCCCGGGTTTCCGCAAGATAACCACTGTGGCTTCCTTCCAGATCCTCGGGAAGTGGCCCAGCTCTAGGCATTTGTTTGCCAGTGATAGGAAAAGCTCCGAGTCCTGATATACCGCTTGCTGGCAGATGTCGGCCGTAAGACCATCTGACCCCGGGGCTTTCTTAGGGTTGAAGCAGCGTATGGTGGAGTTCAGCTCTTCATGAGTAAATGGTGGGTCATGTTCTTCATTATGGTCCATCTCGTTTACATTTTCAGCTACCGTCCTGATACGCCTGTGCTCCTCGTTATCCTCCTCCTTCTTGTCCTCGGGGTAGAATGTTTCCGCCAGCAAAGTGGCGGATTCAAGGTGGTTTAGTACTTGTCCTTCCTTGACCAGGGGCAGATCCTCATGTCTTTTCATGGTCCTGCCTATGACCCTGTATATGCCATCCCAGAGTCCCTCCTTATCCTGTCTTTCACAGAAGCTTTTCCAGCTTTCTGTTTGGGCCGTTCTTTCTAATTGCTCGTATTTGTCTTTTGTTTGCAGGTACTCTTCAACGACTTTTGCTCTCCGGATCGGCGCTGCACAGCGGACTCTGCGCTTCCTAGTGGCGACCTCCTTTTTCAGTATGGCGAGCTCGTTAGACCACCAGGGTAATTTAATTTTGCTATTGGGCTTTAGCTTTGGTATACTGATTTTACTTGCTTCTACTATTACGTTTATATATTGTTCTATTTTATTTTCTAAATCTGTTTTATTATTAATATTATCAAATTAAATTTTGCCTATGTTATTTTCTACTAGGAACTGGGCCAGTTTCTCACGAAACTGCTCCCAGTTCACTTTTGTACTGTTAAAGATCCTTGTGGTCCTGTCGATGTCTAATCCCTTTGCCCTTTCCAATTTAATTTTAAAGAGAATGGTGTTGTGGTCAGAGCTCGTCATACCTTCGTCAACCCTCCAGTCCTCGACCAGGTCGAGCAGATCCGCCGTACACGCCGTGATATCCACGAAGCTGGTGTACAATGAGGTTCCCCTCACTGTGTGGAACGTAGGTGTGTCGCCTGTGTTGAGCACCTGCAAACCCATCTCTTCTAGGGCACCAGCCATTTTGGTCCCTCTTCGGTCGATTTTGCGGCTACCCCACCAAGAGTTTTTGGCGTTTGCGTCTCCGCCCAAGATGAGTCTCCGGCCGAAACTCCTCTCTATCCTGATGAGCTGTTCCAAGTATGGCCCTATCGATGTTGGTTTGGGTTCAAGGTAGAATGAGACCACCGCGATCTCCCAGGCGCTTGTCTTCATCTTCACCACTGTGATGTTAGGCGTGGTGAGGTTCGGACACTGGACAACGTCTATATCGCCATCGAAGACCGCGATTGCGGTCTTGATGACGCCGTCTCCATCGCCAGCATGCTGGTATATTCTAGCCCCGCGGTAGTCTTTCATTCTACCCAAACTTCCGATGTACGGCTCCTGGAGCAGTGTAAAGGCCACCCCCTTACTGTGCGCCTCAAGCATAATCTCATTAGTGGCCAGGGCTTTTCTTTGCAGATTAGCTTGTGCCACGAGGTATGGCCTTCTTTGAGAGACTGAGTTTCCCCCCGAGACCACCTTAGCAATACGCTACTCTCGACCTTGCTATAGCATCCCATTTTGTCCTGATGGGGCATTCCTGGCTGAAGGCGTTGTGGGCTATATTTTCTATCTTTGCGCGCACACAGTTGCAACACGACGGGGTCGCACCCTCACGCCAGTCGGGGCACTCTGCCCTCATGTGGGGTCCCCCGCAATGACTGCACTTCGCCTGTGTCTCCTGGCAAAAACGCCTTCCGTGCCTATAGCCCAGGCAAAGTGAGCATTGTACTATCGGAGACTGGTCGGCTACTCTTATCCTCTGAAGGTCAATGAGAACCGACCCAGCCTCCGTCAGTCTCTGCCACATTTTGGGGGACACCCTCATAACGATGTGATTGGTGTGGGGGTTCCTGGTGCGTTTTTTATAAGCAATTTCCAACCTATTTTCATGTTCATTGAGGTTAATGAACAGTCGCTTATTTTGGTTTTTTAACCCTTTTATAATGTCCTCGTCACTGTTGCAACTGAGCACGTCCTTCAGGATAACGAGGGGGTCTCTGTTCTGGATATTCTCCACAGTCAAACATTCGCCGGATTCCCTTATTTTGTTTTTGACTCGCTCTCTGTCCTCATCGGTTTTGCAGCCAACTATTATTTTACGGTCTTTTGCCTTCCTAACCTTTTCCACTTCGAATTTATTTATTTATTTATTTATTGGTCTACCAACGATTGTTTACACCAGTTATGGGCATAAAAAACAAGCAAAAACAGATAAACAATAGTGTACAATCACTTATAGGTAAACTCAGCATGCAACACGAAAGTTGTACGTACGATAGAGAAAAAAAAATAAAAGAAAACTACCCTAATTTATATCAACCACTAGTATCTAAACTGTTACATGTAATTTAGATCCTGAAACAGAGAACAAGAAGAGAAAAAAGAAAAAAACAAAATGGTAAATTAATCCTTATCTAGGTTTTTCAAAGTCTTCGCTTTTAAACCGTACAGTGAGTCAAAGTGCAAGTCGATTAGATCGCTACATTCATTAATTATCTTGCTTAACCTCGCGACAGGGGAATTAGCGCCCAAGACTGTTCGTCGGAGCGGTGGACAGAGTGACGTAATTGGCTTACGAGGAATCCTTGAAGGCACACGAAATTTAAAAGAATTTAATATCTGTGGGCAGTCAATTTTATTGGCCATCACTTTGCACACAAACATTACGTCAATAAGGCGACGGCGGCGGCGCTTTTCCAGTGAAATCATTTGAAAGTATTTCAATCGCTTGGTATATGAACGCATTTTTTTTGCTATTCCGCTGGTAAACGCCAGGTGCCACAGAAAGCGTTTTTGGATTCTCTCCAGACGCAACGAGTGTGTAGCATAGTGCGGTCGCCAGATCACACAGCAATAATCCAACAGGCCTCGAATCAGACTATTGTAAAGCATAATTTTAGTTTTAGGACACCTAAACTGTTTGCAATGTCTTAAAACGAAACCAAGCATTCTAGAAGACTTTTTTATTATGCAATCTACATGCGGAATAAAAGTTAATTTAGTATCAAAAGTAACACCGAGGTCTTTTGTTGTGTTTAATTCTGCTATTCTGGTTTCATTTATGTGATAATCTTGTCTTACTAAATTATGCTTTCGTGTAAAGGACCATGGGCAGAAATGTATGGGCTCTGTCCCCATCTACCAACACATATGAAACTGATGCCAATGTGTTCCTAAAGTATCCACTATTTCATTAAAATCCTTTTTTTTTTACATAAATCAATGGGATATATTAATAAAAAAACAATTTGTAATTATTAATTCACCTATATTTTCATTTTACACTTGTTAGTTATTTTAACATTTTGGTTATATTACAGTACAAAATATGACTTAGTAATTATTATACAAAATAAAAAATAATGTATTTACAAACATGAACAACATTTACAACAAATAAATGATTGATTAGAAGAAAATAATATAAATGAATCAATCAATTTTATTAATTGTCTTCTAATTATTTATTCTTACAATCATAGAAGGCAAATAACAATAGTAAGTGAGTAATATTACTTGTCTATTAAAATACTGTTTAACAGCTGCGCTGGTAGATTGAAATCTGTATGACGACCTATTCCCATGTACCATACAATTGATATAATATGTGCACAACTCCCTATAGTGCGACTGCCCGTCAAGCAGGTACAGTAATAGTGTGCAATAGCATGTCTGTCTCCCCTATACCCATCAATTAGCATATACGAATAATATATGCGTGACCTTACGTGTCTGGATTGTATTCGCGCTCTTATCAGCCACGCATTATTATTTATCATAATATTGCATCTTACTAAATCACTTAATGCATTTTCGCGATATAATTCTATGATGTACAATCCGTTACGAAAATGTTCTGCACAATAAGACTTGGCCAGTTTTAAATGGTAACTTCCTAAAGCAATTAAAATGATGTCATCTTCATTTAATCGAGGAAACTCTTCGAAATGAGGCATTTGTGCTTCCATGGCCGTAAAAGTCACTCTTTGTCGGTTTAAGTTTTTCATTTCTACGTAATCACGTAACAGATTAGGCGTGTTGACTTGAGCTTGTATAATATTAAGTATTTCTGAGGCAAGCCTACTAGGTATCAGTAGCAACGCGATAACATGCATTTATGATCGCTGCAGCGATTCTAAAATCAACGAACATATTCGGTAAAGCTCTGTTAAAATATGACTGCCTTAAAAGTTTGAACCTATTTTTGAACTTTCTGTTCACGGTTTCTACCACCCACTGGCATATCGTTATTAAACGCGACTTATTTGCCTGTTCAGTGGTGAGTTGCGTAGCATTTCTATCTTTTCATGGAGGTATGTGAGCCTCATATCCAAGCGACTGTATGTCATAAATACTGTCTCTGAACCCTCTGTCTAATATAAATACATCTCCTCTGTGTACGAGCCAATGTAATAAATGTTCGTCTCGGCTCATTATACATAATTATTATGCATAATCTTTGCATAAGATGTAACAGCAGGATATGGTCCTAAAACATCGATTATATAACCATCGCTGGTTACTAATAAAAAAGGCTTAGGTTAGGTTAGGTTAGGTTAGGTTAGGTTAGGTTAGGTTGGGGTGGGGTGCACGTTGAAGAGCCTCCTCGTGGCGCACCCTGGGCAACGTCGGCTCCAATTTCTCCCAGTGCGGTTTTGGGGGACAATTGGGGCTGGCGGCTAATCTTCAACAAGCGGGGAAAGGTCACGGTTCCAATCGCCGATCATGCTTGATGGTCGGTGAAGGGAACCGGGCTACAGAGGGTACGCCCACTCCTCCTCTGCTTACAGAGGGAGGTGAGTGGGCGTAGACTGGGCAGGGCCGCCGATGCGGAACAGGCGGTCGTGTCCCGGAGGGAGGCAGCGGCGCGCGCGCGGGGGATGATTCTCTCGCGCGGCGCCGCTCCGAGAGGGGAGGGGTCGAGGAAGACGCCGGTCTGGTAGTCACCTCCGGCTCCTCCCGGGTGGAGGCCAGCAGGCGGTGGGTGCGGGGGCGCCCATTGCCTGTATTGCACGGGCCTCCACCAGTGTCGGACGGGAGTGGCCGGGTGTTCCCGGCCATTCCCGTAGCCCCCCAGTTGAATGGGGGGCATGCGGGGCCCGCCAAGTAGGCGGGCATACGCCGGGAGGGCTGTGGAAGCAGAGGCTGAGCCAATTTCCCATAGCCCTCCCATCACGGCGTTGTGGGAACACCGCTGAGTTTTAGTGGGTATACTGTCGAGTGCGGTTTTCGACAGGAGTCCCACATACCCCGTCTCGTCCCCCACGAGCGGGGATGCATAAAGCATTTCTCAGCGACAAAAAAAAAAAAAAAAAAAAAAAAAAAAAAAAAAAAAAAAAAAAAAAGGTTAGGTTGGGGTGCATGTTGAAGAGCCTCCTCGTGGCGCACCCTGGGCAACGTCGGCTCCAATTTCTCCCAGTGCGGTTTTGGGGGACAATTGGGGCTGGCGGCTAATCTTCAACAAGGGGGGAAAGGTCACGGTTCCAATCACCGATCATGCTTGATGGTCGGTGAAGGGAACCGGGCTACAGAGGGCAGATACGCCCACTCCTCCTCTGCTTACAGAGGGAGGTGAGTGGGCGTAGACTGGGCACGGCCGCCGCTGCGGAATAGGCGGTCGTGTCCCGGAGGGAGGCAGTGGCGCGCGCGCGGGGGGACGATTCTCTCGCGCGGCGCCGCTCTGGAGAGGGGAGGGGTCGAGGAAGACGCCGGTCTGGTAGTCACCTCCGGCTCCTCCCGGGTGGAGGCCAGCAGGCGGTGGGTGCGGGGGCGCCCTTTGCCTGTATTGCACGGGCCTCCACCAGTGTCGGACGGGAGTGGCCGGGTGTTCCCGGCCATTCCCGTAGCCCCCCAGTTAAATGGGGGGCATGCGGGGCCCGCCAACTAGGCGGGCATGCGCCGGGAGGGCTGTGGAAGTAGAGGCTGAGCCGATTTCCCATAGCCCTCCCATCACGGCGTTGTGGGAACACCGCTGAGTTTTAGTGGGTATACTGTCGAGTGCGGATTTCGACAGGAGTCCCACATACCCCGTCTCGTCCCCCACGAGCGGGGATGCATAAAGCATTTCTCAGCGAGAAAAAAAAAAAAAAAAAAAAAAAAAAAAAAAAAAAAAAAAAAAAAAAAAAAAAAAAAAAAAAAAAAGGTTAGGTTAGGTTGCGGAGTCGAAGGCGCAGGCACCGAGACCCCACCAACGAGGAGGCCCTCTATGCCACGTACGTCGACGCCAAGACGGTCTTGAAGTCGGCTATGCGCGCGGCCGAAGATTCGGCGAGAGCCGAAATGCTGGAGGGTCTCGACAGGGACCCATTTGGAAGACCATACAAGGCGGCGCGGAATAAACTGCGCCCCTGCGGTCTTCCACTGACGGAGACCCTCGAGCCGGCGTTGCTGGACGGGGTGGTCCGGTCCCTGTTTCCGTCCAGGACCGACTTCACCCCGCCAGTGATGGATCCCCCGCGGGAGGCGGCTCCGCCGGAGGAGGAGGTCCCCCCGGTGACGGCGGTGGAACTTTGCGCGGGGACTCTACACCTCCGCGCAAAGAACACAGCCCCAGGGCCGGACGGCGTTCCCGCACGGGTGGTGGCCATCGCCGCCTCACACATGGAGGAGAGGTTTCGGGACCTCTTCAGCGCGTGTCTTACGACTGGGAGGTTCCCGAAACCTTGGAAGGAGGGGCGGCTATGCCTGCTCCGAAAGGAGGGACGCCCGGCGGACTCCCCCTCGGCTTACCGGCCCATCGTCTTGCTCGATGAGGTCGGTAAGTTGTTCGAGGGGATAATTGCCGACCGGCTAAAGAGCCTGCTGAGGACGGTGGGGCCGGACCTGTCGGACGCCCAATTCGGTTTCCGACGGGGTCGTTCGACGGTCGACGCGCTGGCCCTACTCAAGGGCCATGTGAGGGAGGCCGTGGAGGCGGGCGACGGAGTGTTGGCGGTGTCATTCGACATAGCCAACGCCTTCAACTCCGTCCCCCACTCGACAATCTTGGAGGCGCTCCGATACCACGGAGTGCCTCAGTACCTGCGCCAACTCTTGGCCAGCTACTTGGAGGACCGGGTGGTCCTCCTCTCGGACAAGACGGCCACAGTGAGGCGATACGGCGCAGAGTCCGGTGTTCCACAGGGGTCTGTCCTAGGACCACTGCTGTGGAACATTGGATTCGACTGGCTACTGCGGGGAACCCTCCTCCGTGGCACGAGCGTCATCTGTTACGCGGATGACACCCTCCTCATCGCCCGGGGGAGAGACTTCAGGGAGGCGGCCAGTCTGGCCTCTGCCGGCGGATCCTTAGTGGCAGGAAGGATTCGCCGCTTGGGGTTGAAGGTTGCGCTGCACAAAACCGAGGCCGTGTATTTTCACGGTCCACGGCAGCGCATCCCTCCCGACGGCCACATTATAGTGGAGGGCGTCAGGATCGAGGTCAAGGCCCAGATGAAGTACTTGGGCCTTGTCCTCGACAGCAGGTGGCGCTTCGGCCCACACTTTAGCGGGCTGTCGACGCGCCTGCTGAAGGCCGCGAACGCCTTGTCGTGGCTCCTCCCGAATCTGGGGGGTCCGAAGGCGCGATGCCGGCGCTTGTATGCTGGCATCCTCAGGAGCATGGCCCTTTACGGGGCCCCAATCTGGGCAGACTCCCTCCACAGGCGGGAGAACGCCACGGCCATCCGCAGGCCCCAAAGGGCCATTGCACTGCGGGTGGCGAGGGCCTACCGCTCGGTAGGCTTCTCTGCGGCGTGCGCTCTGGCCGGCACCCCTCCTTGGGAGCTCGAGGCGTGGGTGCTGACCAGAGTGTACGAATGGACGGCGCGCCGCAAGGCGCTCGGGGAGCCCCCCGTCGCAGAAGAGCGGGAGGCCGTGCGGCAAGAGGCGAAGGACGCAATCGTCCATCACTGGACGGAGGACCTCGCCACTGCCACATTTGGCCGCCGAACACTGGACGCGCTCGGGCCGGTCCTGAAGGATTGGCTCGAGCGGTCCCACGGTTTCCTCTCTTTCCGTCTGGTGCAGGTGTTGTCCGGCCACGGATGCTTCGGATCGCACCTGCATCGGATCCAAAGGGAGGAGACCCCGTCGTGCCACGACTGTGGCGCGGCGGAGGACACGGCACAGCACACCCTCGAGGTGTGCCCGGCCTGGTCCGAGCTGCGCCTAGCTTTGGTCGCAGCGGTCGGGCAGGACCTCTCGCTTCCCGGCGTCGTCAACTCGATGCTGGAAAGCGAGGGGGCCTGGGCAGCGGTCGCCTCCTTCTGCGAAGAGGTAATGTCACAGAAGGAGGCGGCGGAGCGCGTGCGGGAGGACGACCCTCTCGCGGCGCCGCTCCGCAGGCGAAGACGGGGCGTCAGACGGCGGTTATATGATCGTCGTCACGCGCCTCCAGGTGGTGAACAGCGGGAGACAGGCGCGGGGGCGCCTTCTCCTGCATTGCACTGTCCACCACCCACGTCGTCAGTCATTCCTGGGCCCCTCCCCCCCGACGGGAGGGGCCCGCCGGGCCCGCCGTAAAGGCGGGCGGTCGTCGGCGGGGGGCAGGATGGAAAGGCTCTGCCGATTCCCAGTCCCCCTCCACTCAGACGATGCGGGAATGCCGCTGGGTTGTTTAGTGGGTATACCGGTTCTACCGGGGAGTCCCACATACCCCTCCCGTCCCCCGACGGGTGGGCATGCGTAATGCATTTTTCCCAGCGCAAACAAAAAAAAAAAAAAAAAAAAGGTTAGGTTAGGTTGGGGTGCATGTTGAAGAGCCTCCTCGTGGCGCACCCTGGGCAACGTCGGCTCCAATTTCTCCCAGTGCGGTTTTGGGGGACAATTGGGGCTGGCGGCTAATCTTCAACAAGCGGGGAAAGGTCGCGGTTCCAATCGCCGATCATGCTTGATGGTCGGTGAAGGGAACCGGGCTACAGAGGGCAGATACGTCCACTCCTCCTCTGCTTACAGAGGGAGGTGAGTGGGCGTAGACTGGGCAGGGCCGCCGATGCGGAACAGGCGGTCGTGTCCCGGAGGGAGGCAGCGGCGCGCGCGCGGGGGATGATTCTCTCGCGCGGCGCCGCTCCGGAGAGGGGAGGGGTCGAGGAAGACGCCGGTCTGGTAGTCACCTCCGGCTCCTCCCGGGTGGAGGCCAGCAGGCGGTGGGTGCGGGGGCGCCCTTTGCCTGTATTGCACGGGCCTCCACCAGCGTCGGACGGGAGTGGCCGGGTGTTCCCGGCCATTCCCGTAGCCCCCCAGTTAAATGGGGGGCATGCGGGGCCCGCCAATTAGGCGGGCATACGCCGGGAGGGCTGTGGAAGCAGAGGCTGAGCCAATTTCCCATAGCCCTCCCATCACGGCGTTGTGGGAACACCGCTGAGTTTTAGTGGGTATACTGTCGAGTGCGGATTTCGACAGGAGTCCCACATACCCCGTCTCGTCCCCCACGAGCGGGGATGCATAAAGCATTTCTCAGCGACAAAAAAAAAAAAAAAAAAAAAAAAAAAAAAAAAAAAAAAAAAAAAAAAAAAAAAAAAAAAAAAAAAGGTTAGGTTGGGGGACCACCCCACAGTGCTTGCGTCCACGTCGCGTCCCCTGGGCAACGACCCGGTTCTGACCACCGTAACGGAGTGGCAGACCGGCGTTCGGCTAAAGTGTACTGTGCTGTCGTAGCGTATTTTAACTGTTTTTATCCCATATTATTTCATGTCGGCATCTACGACACCTGCGGAGGCTATGCCAAAGCAATCGAGGACCGCCTCCGGGCGTTTTAAAAAAGGCCCTTCTCAGGGCCAACCAAAAGGTCCTTCTCAGGGCCAAGCAAAAGGCCCTTCTCAGGGCCAACCAAAAGGCCCTTCTCAGGGCCAAGCAAAAGGCCCTTCTCAGGGCCAACCAAAAGGCCCTTCTCAGGGCCAACCAAAAGGCCCTTCTCAGGGCCAATCCGAGGGTGCCTCGGCATCAGAGGCTAGCCGCGCGCCGTCTGCGACTAGTTTCTATAGCTCGGCGGGCGAGTTGCTGGACTCCGACAACGAGTCCATCATGTCATGTGGTTCGGCGATTAGTCGCCGAGACTCGAAGAAGCGGGCATATCAGAGGAAGGGGTCTGGGGGTTCCTCGGACACGGCGTCACAGCCGAGGGCCAAGAGGCCGGTGTCTGACACCCACGACGTGGGTCTGGCAGAAGCCCAACGCCAGTTGGACCTGTCTCGGCGGGCGCAGGTCCAACAAGACCTGGAGGAGCGGGTTGCGGCCACGGAGCAACGGACGCACGCCGCCCGGGCCAAGTCCGGGTACGGCGCGTCCCGCGTCCACTATGCGGACCACTCCCTTGCGGAGCTGCAGCTGATGGCTGAGGAGGACGAAGAGGAGATAGTGGCAGTCGCCTCTAAGTCCTCTAATCTTAAAGGGACTTTCCAAAAGTCCCTTAAATGTAGGGCCGCCAGCATGCGCGGCATCGTCGGGGAGCTGGTGCAGCGGAAAGCTACCGATGAAACGCGGCAACTGCAGGCGAAAGTCGATCGCCTGCAGTCAGAGGTCAGCCAGCTTCACCTGAAGCTGGCTGAAGCGACGGCCCGCCCGAACAAAAACATGTCCGAGCCGAGACCAGCGGCTGAGGCCCCGCCCTCCAACCTTGAGGATGTAATCCGCAAGGTCGTAATGGAGGAAAGGGCCTTCACGAGAGCCTGTCTTGCGGGCATAGAGGACAGGCTCTTGCCGGAGAAACGCCTGCGACCGCCGCTCGCGGCGGACAGTAGGCCACGCCAGCCTGAGCTGTCCTCCCAGGACGCCCACCTTCCGTCCACCACCCCATCCAACCAGCAAGGGTGGACGAAGGTGAAAAAGGGCAAAAAGAAGGCCCTGGCTGCCCCTACCACCCCCACCACCACCACTCCCGGCCCGTCCCAGACAAAAGGCAAGGGAAAGGGGAAGGGGAAGACGTCGGCCGCCAAGCCCACCGCCGCTGCTCCCGCTGCTGCTCCTGTAGCTAATGGGGCCCCCGCTGCCAAGTCAAAGAGGAAGCTGGTTCCTCCGAAGACCGCAGCCGTTGTGGTGACGCTCACCGCTGAGGCTGTGGAGCGGGGAGAGACGTACGCGTCCGTAATGATGCGGGCGCGTGCCCACGCCAATCCCACCCAGCTGGGGATTGGCACAGTATCCTGCCGCCGTACCCAGGCCGGGGCTCGAATGTTCGAGTTCCCGGGGGCTCAGGGCGGCGTCAACGCGGACCTCTTCGCAACCAAGTTGCGAGAGGTCATCGCCGACGCGGCCAAGGTCACCAGGCCCGTAAAGTCTGTGGCCTTGGAGGTGACCGACCTCGACGACTCGGTCACCAAAGAGGAGGTGGTGGCGGCGGTCGCTGCGATGGGGGGCTGTGGCGTCACAGCGGTGCAAGGTCGGGCTATTAGGCCCGGGCGCGGCGGCATGGGCACCATTCGCCTCGAGTGCCCAGTCGCCGCAGCTGTAGCCGTCCTAGCCAAGGGACGGCTGACTGTCGGGTTCAGCTCGGGTGTAGTCCGGGCACTTGCAGCCCAGCCTCTGCGCTGCTACAAGTGTCTTGGAGTCGGACACACTCGGGCCCTTTGTCCGTCCGAGGTCGACAGGGCGGACAAATGCTTCCGCTGTGGCAAGGAAGGCCACAAGTCGGCCTCCTGCGAGGCCGCCACGCCGCACTGTGCGGTGTGTGCCGCCAGTGGCTGCCCGGCAGGCCACGTGATGATGGGGAGGAAGTGCAATCCTCCCCCTAAGAAGGGCAAAGCGCAGGCGCTGATCCGGCCTGTCGCTGCCACCGTTGCCGTCCCTGAGGCTGGGACATCGGCGGCGGTTGTGGAAGGGGGTGCGATGTCTGTCGATGGATAGTTCGGTCAAGCATCGCATCCTCCAGGCGAACACCAACCACTGCAGAGCGGCCCAGGATCTGCTGATGCAGACCATGGCCGAGTGGTTGGTGGACGTGGCGGCCGTCGCCGAGCCGTATTCAGTCCCTGGCCGTTGGCTGGGCGATCGGGACGGCTTGGTGGCATTGGTGACGCGGTCTTCCACGGACTCCCCTCCCCTCTCGCTCTTAGAGAGGGGACCGGGATACGTGGCCGCCGCGTGGGGAGAATTAGCCCTTGTGGGCGTCTATTTCTCCCCGAACCGCCCTCTCTCGGATTTCGAGAACTTTCTCGAAATCCTCACCGCGGTGGTCGGGAGGGCGGCGCCACGCCAGGTCGCCGTACTGGGTGACCTGAACGCCAAGTCGACGGCCTGGGGCAACCCGGCCGGGTCCTGCAACGTCCGGGGACGCGCCGTGGAGTTTTGGGCGGCGTCGTGCGGTGTGTCCCTCCTGAACAGAGGGACCGTTCACACGTGTGTGCGGCAACGGGGAGGATCAGTGGTCGACGTCTCGTTTGCCACCCCCGTGCTAGCCGCCCACGTCGTGAACTGGCGGGTGGAGATGGTGGAGACCTTGTCGGACCACCGATATGTGCGGTTCGACATCAGCTCCACCCAGAGCTCCCGGGGAATTGCTCCAGGCTCGGGCCAATCTGCGTTCCCGCGGTGGGCTCTCACCCGCCTGGACCGAGAGGCTGCGGAGGAGGCGGCGTTCGTCCAGGACTGGCTCGCGCCTCCTGTCGAGGTCCTGGACGTGGACACCGCAGCGGTTCAGCTGAGGAGGTCGCTGACCGAGGTGTGCAACTCCAGCATGCCCCGGTCTCGCCGCCCAGCTCCCCGCCGCGCCGTCTATTGGTGGTCGGAGGAACTGGCGGGGCTCCGAACCGCCTGCGTGGCAGCCAGGAGGGCCTACACGCGGAGTCGAAGGCGCAGGCACCGAGACCCCACCAACGAGGAGGCCCTCTATGCCGCGTACGTTGACGCAAAGACTGTCCTCAAGTCGGCAATGCGCGCGGCCGAAGATTCGGCGAGAGCCGAGATGTTAGAGGGTCTCGACAGGGACCCATTTGGAAGACCATACAAGGCGGCGCGGAATAAACTGCGCCCCTGCGGTCTTCCACTGACGGAGACCCTCGAGCCGGCGTTGCTGGACGGGGTGGTCCGGTCCCTGTTTCCGTCCAGGACCGACTTCACCCCGCCAGTGATGGATCCCCCGCGGGAGGCGGCTCCGCCGGAGGAGGAGGTCCCCCCGGTGACGGCGGTGGAACTTTGCGCGGGGACTCTACACCTCCGCGCAAAGAACACAGCCCCAGGGCCGGACGGCGTTCCCGCACGGGTGGTGGCCATCGCCGCCTCACACATGGAGGAGAGGTTTCGGGACCTCTTCAGCGCGTGTCTTACGACTGGGAGGTTCCCGAAACCTTGGAAGGAGGGGCGGCTATGCCTGCTCCGAAAGGAGGGACGCCCGGCGGACTCCCCCTCGGCTTACCGGCCCATCGTCTTGCTCGATGAGGTCGGTAAGTTGTTCGAGGGGATAATTGCCGACCGGCTAAAGAGCCTGCTGAGGACGGTGGGGCCGGACCTGTCGGACGCCCAATTCGGTTTCCGACGGGGTCGTTCGACCTCGTACTCAAGGGCCAGGTGAGGGAGGCCGTGGAGGCGGGCGACGGAGTGTTGGCGGTGTCATTCGACATAGCCAACGCCTTCAACTCCGTCCCCCACTCGACAATCTTGGAGGCGCTCCGATACCACGGAGTGCCTCAGTACCTGCGCCAACTCTTGGCCAGCTACTTGGAGGACCGGGTGGTCCTCCTCTCGGACAAGACGGCCACAGTGAGGCGATACGGCGCAGAGTCCGGTGTTCCACAGGGGTCGGTCCTAGGACCACTGCTGTGGAACATTGGATTCGACTGGCTACTGCGGGGAACCCTCCTCCGTGGCACGAGCGTCATTTGTTACGCGGATGACACCCTCCTCGTCGCCCGGGGGAGGGACTTCAGGGAGGCGGCCAGTCTGGCCTCTGCCGGCGGATCCTTAGTGGCAGGAAGGATTCGCCGCCTCGGACTGAAGGTTGCGCTGCACAAAACCGAGGCCGTGTATTTTCACGGTCCACGGCAGCGCATCCCTCCCGACGGCCACATTATAGTGGAGGGCGTCAGGATCGAGGTCAAGGCCCAGATGAAGTACTTGGGCCTTGTCCTCGACAGCAGGTGGCGCTTCGGCCCACACTTTAGCGGGCTGTCGACGCGCCTGCTGAAGGCCGCGAACGCCCTGTCGTGGCTCCTCCCGAACCTGGGAGGTCCGAAGGCGCGATGCCGGCGCTTGTATGCTGGCATCCTCAGGAGCATGGCCCTTTACGGGGCCCCAATCTGGGCAGACTCCCTCCACAGGCGGGAGAACGCCACGGCCATCCGCAGGCCCCAAAGGGCCATTGCACTGCGGGTGGCGAGGGCCTACCGCTCGGTAGGCTTCTCTGCGGCGTGCACTCTGGCCGGCACCCCTCCTTGGGAGCTCGAGGCGTGGGTGCTGACCAGAGTGTACGAATGGACGGCGCGCCGTAAGGCGCTCGGGGAGCCCCCCGCCGCAGAAGAGCGGGAGGCCGTGCGGCAAGAGGCGAAGGACGCAATCGTCCATCACTGGACGGAGGACCTCGCCACTGCCGCATTTGGCCGCCGAACACTGGACGCGCTCGGGCCGGTCCTGAAGGATTGGCTCGAGCGGTCCCACGGTTTCCTCTCTTTCCGTCTGGTGCAGGTGTTGTCCGGACACGGGTGCTTCGGATCGCACCTGCATCGGATCCAAAGGGAGGAGACCCCGTCGTGCCACGACTGTGGCGCGGCGGAGGACACGGCGCAGCACACCCTCGAGGTGTGCCCAGCCTGGTCCGAGCTGCGCCACACACTGGTCGCAGCGGTCGGGCAGGACCTCTCGCTTCCCGGCGTCGTCAACTCGATGCTGGAAAGCGAGGGGGCCTGGGCAGCGGTCGCCTCCTTCTGCGAAGAGGTAATGTCACAGAAGGAGGCGGCGGAGCGCGTGCGGGAGGAAGACCCTCTCGCGGCGCCGCTCCGCAGGCGAAGACGGGGCGTGAGACGGCGGTTGTATGATCGTCGTCACGCGCCTCCAGGTGGTGAACAGCGGGAGACAGGCGCGGGGGCGCCTTCTCCTGCATTGCACTGTCCACCACCCACGTCGTCAGTCATTCCTGGGCCCCTCCCCCCCGACGGGAGGGGCCCGCCGGGCCCGCCGTAAAGGCGGGCGGTCGTCGGCGGGGGGCAGGATGGAAAGGCTCTGCCGATTCCCAGTCCCCCTCCACTCAGACGATGCGGGAATGCCGCTGGGTTGTTTAGTGGGTATACCGGTTCTACCGGGGAGTCCCACATACCCCTCCCGTCCCCCGACGGGTGGGCATGCGTAATGCATTTTTCCCAGCGCAAAAAAAAAAAAAAAAAAAAAAAAAAAAAAAAGGTTAGGTTAGGTTGGGGTGCATGTTGAAGAGCCTCCTCGTGGCGCACCCTGGGCAACGTCGGCTCCAATTTCTCCCAGTGCGGTTTTGGGGGACAATTGGGGCTGGCGGCTAATCTTCAACAAGCGGGGAAAGGTCACGGTTCCAATCGCCGATCATGCTTGATGGTCGGTGAAGGGAACCGGGCTACAGAGGGTACGCCCACTCCTCCTCTGCTTACAGAGGGAGGTGAGTGGGCGTAGACTGGGCAGGGCCGCCGATGCGGAACAGGCGGTCGTGTCCCGGAGGGAGGCAGCGGCGCGCGCGCGGGGGATGATTCTCTCGCGCGGCGCCGCTCCGAGAGGGGAGGGGTCGAGGAAGACGCCGGTCTGGTAGTCACCTCCGGCTCCTCCCGGGTGGAGGCCAGCAGGCGGTGGGTGCGGGGGCGCCCATTGCCTGTATTGCACGGGCCTCCACCAGTGTCGGACGGGAGTGGCCGGGTGTTCCCGGCCATTCCCGTAGCCCCCCAGTTGAATGGGGGGCATGCGGGGCCCGCCAAGTAGGCGGGCATACGCCGGGAGGGCTGTGGAAGCAGAGGCTGAGCCAATTTCCCATAGCCCTCCCATCACGGCGTTGTGGGAACACCGCTGAGTTTTAGTGGGTATACTGTCGAGTGCGGTTTTCGACAGGAGTCCCACATACCCCGTCTCGTCCCCCACGAGCGGGGATGCATAAAGCATTTCTCAGCGACAAAAAAAAAAAAAAAAAAAAAAAAAAAAAAAAAAAAAAAAAAAGGTTAGGTTAGGTTGGGGGATCCCCCACAGCGCATACTTCCACGTAGTATCCCCTGGGCAACGCCGTGTCTGACCACCGTAACGGAGTGGCAGACCGGTGGCTAAAGTGCGCTGTGACTCATAGTGATCAATGCGGAAGACTGTGAGTATAAACATGACGAAGAAACCCGTGCGGGACGCCTCCGGGCGTTTCAGTTTTAACCCGAATCGCCCTTCTCCGGGCGATTCAAACGGCCCTTCTCAGGGCCAACCCAACGGCCCTTCTCAGGGCCAACCCAACGGCCCTTCTCAGGGCCAACCCAACGGCCCTTCTCAGGGCCAATCCAAAGGCCCTTTTCAGGGCCACGCCGGTGACGCATTAGCGTCGGACGTTGACCGCGCACCGTGTGCGGCCAGAGCAGATGAGTCGGACTCGGACGACTCGAATATCGACACGTCGGCAGCAGAGAGCGACCGCCTCGAGCGAAAGAGGGCCTACCTGCGGCACGGGTCCGAGGGATCCTCGTCGGCTGGAGGCGGGGCGCAGAAGAAGTCGAAGTCCAAAAGGGCTTCGACTTCTCCAAAAGCAGGTGATACCCACGTTGTGGGTTTGGTTGACGCCGAGCGCCAGCTAAACCTCCTAAAACGGGCGCAACTCCAGCAGGACCTGGAGGAGAGGGTCGCTGCCAGAGAGCGCCAGGCGCAGGCCGCCCGGTCGAGGGCCGGCTATGGGGCATCCAGTGTCCTGTATGCTGGCCACTCCTTGGCGGAACTTGAGCGCATGGCGCGGGAGGACAGGGAGGAGGTCCTGGAGGTCGCCTCAAAGTCCTCCAACCTGAAGGGGACCTTCCAGAAGGCCCTTAAATGCCGGGCTGCCAGTCTGCATGGCATTGTGCAGGAGCTGGTGCAGCGGACGGCCACGGATGAGACGCGGCAACTGCAGGCGAAGGTGGATCGCCTGCAGGCGGAGGTCAGCCAGCTGCACCAGAAGCTGGCTGAGGTCACTGCTCGGCCTGCGCAATCAGCCCCTGGACCGGTGGTAGGAGGCTCCACCTCCTCCCCTCACAACCTTGAGGAGATACTCCGAAAGGTTGTCATGGAGGAGAGGGCCTTCACCAGAGCCTGCTTCGCAGGCATCGAGGACCGGCTCCTGCCGGAGAAGCGGCTCCGCCCGCCGCTAGCGGCGGATAAGGCACCACGCAGGGTGCCAGAACCTGCGCCTTTAGCAGGCCCGGCATCGGGTGCGCAGCCCCAGGCCCCGAAGCCCTCCAAGGGCAAAGGCGAGGGCAAGAGGACCAAGGCGGCTCCTCAAACCCTCACCATCAGCTCGGAGGGAGCGTCTGGGTCGGCTGCCACTCCAGCGGCAGCCCCCCAGAGCTCGCAGGAGGAAGACGCCCTTCTTCCCTCCACCACCCCGTCCAACCAGTCGTGGACGGAAGTGGTCAGGAGGGGAAAAGGGAAGGGAGGGCAAAAGTCGGCCCCCAAGCCCGCCGCGACTGCACCGGCAGTCAAAAGGGCTCCAGCTGGCGGGAGGAAGTTAGTTCCTCCCAAGACCGCGGCCGTCGTGGTGACCATCACCCCGGAGGCCGCGGAGCGGGGCGAGACGTACGAGTCCGTCCTAAGACGGGCTCGTACCAATGCTGATCCCTCCCAGCTGGGGATCAGCAAAATAACGTGCCGCCGAACCCTAACCGGAGCTCGAATTTTCGAGTTCTCGGGGGAACAGCGCGGCACAAACGCGGACCTCTTCGCAACGAAGTTGCAAGAGGTCATCGCCGACGCGGCAACGGTCGTCAGGCCCGTCAAGACCGCAGCCTTGGAGGTGGCCGATCTGGACGATTCGGCCACCAAGGAGGATGTGGTGGCGGCCGTCGCGGCGGCTGGAGGCTGCGACGCTGGCGCGGTGAAGGCTGGAGCCATCAGGCTCGGCCGCCGCGGCATGGGCATCGTCCGTGTCGAGTGCCCAGTCGCCGCGGCTGGGGCCGCCCTTGCTGCGACCAAGGGACGGCTGCTTGTGGGGCTCAGCTCGGCTGTGGTCCGAGCACTTGAAGACCAGCCCTTGCGCTGCTTCAAGTGCTTCTCCTTCGGCCACACCCGAGCCACGTGTCCCTCCAAGGCCGACTGGGGAGACACGTGCTACCAGTGCGGGCAAGAGGGGCACAAGAGTGCCACTTGCCGCGCCACCACGCCACACTGCACGGCGTGTGCCGCCAGTGGCCGCCCCGCGGGCCACAGGATGACGGGCAGGAGCTGTAAGCCCCCCGTCAAGAAGGGCATAGTGCCGGCGCAGGTTCGACCTGTCGCCACCACCGCCGCCGCCGTCGTCGCCGCCGCTGCAGCTCCAGCGGCGGTAGCTGAGGAGGAGGGTGCCATGTCGGAATAATGCAGGTTTCCGACTACCGCATCCTCCAGGCGAACACCAACCACTGCAGAGCGGCCCAGGACCTGGCAGTGCAGGTCATGGCCGAGTGGTTGGTGAACGTAGCGGTGGTCGCCGAGCCCTACTCGATCCCCAGCAGCTGGCTGGGTGACGAGGACGACTCGGTGGCACTAGCGGCGCGGTCTTCCACAGACTCCCCTCCCCTCTCGCTATTAGAGAGAGGACCGGGATACGTGGCCGCCGCGTGGGGAGACTTTGCCCTTGTGGGGGTATATTTCTCCCCAAACCGCCCTCTCCAGGACTTTGAGAATTATCTCGGAGTCCTGGCCGCCGTGGTCGGCAGGGCGGCGCCGCGTCAGGTCTCCGTGCTGGGAGACCTGAATGCCAAGTCGGTGACCTGGGGCAACCGGGCCACCGACGCTCGCGGGCGGGCGGTGGAGATGTGGGCAGCCTCCTCTGGACTCTCCCTCTTGAACAGAGGAAGCGTCCAGACATGCGTGCGGCGTCAGGGTGGCTCAGTAGTGGACGTCACTTTCGCCACCCCTGGGTTAGCCGCGCGCGTGCTGAACTGGCGGGTGGACCTGGTGGAGACTATGTCGGACCACCGCTACGTGCGGTTCGACATCTCCGCCAGTGGCCCCGGAGCGGTGCAGCCCCTCTCGGGGCGATCACCGTTTCCGCGGTGGGCTCTCACCCGCCTGGACAGGGAGGCAGCGGCGGAGGCGGCGTTCATCCAGGACTGGCTGTCGCCTCCTACCACCGGCCTGGATGTGGACACCATAGCGGGCCAGCTGAGGGAGTCTCTGACCGAGGTGTGCAACTCCAGCATGCCCCGGTCTCGCCGCCCGACTCCCCGCCGCGCCGTCTATTGGTGGTCGGAGGAGCTGGCGGGGCTCAGAACCGCCTGCGTGGCGGCCAAGAGGGCCTACACGCGGAGTCGGCGGCGGCGTCGACGCAACCGGCCCGACGAGGACCGCCTCTACGAGGTGTACGTGGAGGCTAAAATGGGCCTCGATCGGGCCATCGCCGCCGCTAAAGACTCGGCGAGAGCCGAGCTGCTGGAGGGTCTCGACAACGACCCTTACGGGAGACCGTATAAGGCGGCGCGCAACAAATTGCGCCCCTTTGGTCCCCCGGTTGTCGAGACCCTGGAGCCCACATTTCTGGATGGGGTGGTTCAGTCCCTGTTTCCGTGCAGGGACAACTTCACCCCGCCAGTGATGTGTGGAGCCCCGCTGGAGGAGGAGGAGGAGGAAGAGGAGGCTCCCTCTCCTGTCACGGAGTCGGAACTTGGCGCGGCGATTGTGCATATCCGCGCCAAGAAGACGGCTCCGGGCCCCGACGGTGTCCCGGCGAGGTTGGTGGCAATTGCCGCCACCCAAATGGAGGAGCGGTTTCGGGACCTCTTCAGCGCATGCCTTGCGTCTGGAAGGTTCCCGAAACCGTGGAAGGAGGGGCAGTTGTGCCTCCTTCGCAAGGAGGGCCGCCCTGCAGACTCCCCCTCGGCATACCGGCCCATCGTTCTGCTCGATGAGGTCGGAAAAATGTTCGAGGGGATAATCGCTGCCCGCCTAAAGGGCCATATGCGGCGTATCGGGCCGGACTTGTCGGACGCTCAGTTCGGTTTTCGGGCTGAGCGTTCGACGGTGGACGCGCTGGCCTGCCTCAAGAGGCAGGTGAAGGAGGCGGTGGAGGTGGGGGACGGATTGTTGGCGGTGTCATTCGACATAGCCAACGCCTTCAACTCTGTTCCCCACAGCACCATCCTAGAGGCACTCCGATTCCACGGGGTGCCTCGATATATGCGGCGTCTACTGGCCAGCTACCTGGAGGATCGGGCGATCGTCCTCGTGAACAGGGCTGGCCAAGTCCGGCGGTACGCAGTCGAGGCCGGCGTTCCACAGGGGTCAGTCCTGGGACCTCTCCTCTGGAACGTCGGCTACGACTGGCTCTTGCGGGGAACTCTCCTCCGAGGTACGAGTGTCGTCTGCTACGCGGATGACACTCTCCTCACCGCCCGGGGGGAGAGTTTCAGGGAGGCGGCCAACTTGGCCTCGGCGGGCGGATCCTTGGTCGCAGGGAGGATCCGCCGCCTAGGATTGACGGTGGCGCTGCACAAGACCGAGGCTGTGTTCTTCCACGGGCCTCGGCAGCGCCAACCACCAGACGCCCACATATTTGTGGAGGGCGTCCGAATCGAGGTGAAGGCCCAGATGAAATATCTGGGCCTTGTACTCGACAGCAGGTGGCGTTTCGGCCCGCATTTTAGCGAGCTATCGACGCGCCTGCTGAAGACTGCGGGCGCCCTCTCGTGGCTGCTCCCCAATTTGGGGGGGCCCAGCGCGCGATGTCGGCAACTCTACGCCGGCATCTTGAGGAGCATGGCCCTTTACGGGGCCCCTATCTGGGAGGACTCCCTCCAAAGGCGGGAGAACGCCGCCGCCTTGCGGGCCCCACAAAGGGCCATAGCCCAGCGGGTGTCGCGGGCCTACCGCACGGTGGGTTTCGCGGCAGCGTGTGCTCTGGCTGGCACCCCTCCTTGGGAACTCGAGGCGTGGGTGCTCGCCAGAGTATACGAATGGACGGCGGGGCGGAGGGCGAGAGGAGAACGCCCCGCCCCGGAAGAGCGGGAGGCCGTCCGGCGGGAGGCGAGGGACGCCATCGTCGTCCATTGGACGAGGGACCTCGCCACCGCAGCCTTCGGCCGCCGAACCCTCGACGCGATCGGGCCGGTCCTGCGAGACTGGCTCGATCGGTCGCACGGGTTCCTCTCATTCCGTCTGGTGCAGGTGCTGTCCGGGCACGGTTGTTTCGGATCGTACCTGCACCGGATCGGACGGGAGGAGACATCGTCGTGCCACGACTGCGGTGCGGCGGAGGACGCGGCGCAGCACACCCTCGCTGTGTGCCCGTCGTGGTCCGAGCCGCGCCGCGGTCTCACTTCGGTGATCGGACTGGACCTCTCACTCCCCGGTTTGGTCAACGCCATGCTGGGCGATGAGAGGTCCTGGGCGGCAGTGGCCTCCTTCTGCGAACACGTCATGTCCCAGAAGGAGGCGGCGGAGCGCGCGCGGGAGGACGATCCTCACGCGGCGGCGCTCCGAAGGCGGAGGAGGGGTCGGAGAAGACGTCAGTATGACGGCCATCTCCGACTCCTCCCCGGTGGAGGCCAGCAGGCAACGGGTGCGGGGGCACCCTTGCCTGTATTGCACGGGCCTCCACCAGTGTCGGACGGGAATGGCCAGGTGTTCCCGGCCATTCCCGTAGCCCCCCAGGCTGGGGGGCATGCGGGGCCCGCCAGCTAGGCGGGCATACGCCGGGAGGGCTGTGGAAGCAGAGGCTGAGCCAATTTCCCATAGCCCTCCCATCACGGCGTCGCGGGAACACCGCTGAGTTTTAGTGGGTATACTGCCACTGTGGCAGGGAGTCCCACATACTCCGTCTCGTCCCCCGACGAGCGGAGATGCGTAACGTCATTTCTCAGCGACAAAAAAAAAAAAAAAAAAAAAAAAAAAAAAGGTTAGGTTAGGTTGGGGTGCATGTTGAAGAGCCTCCTCGTGGCGCACCCTGGGCAACGTCGGCTCCAATTTCTCCCAGTGCGGTTTTGGGGGACAATTGGGGCTGGCGGCTAATCTTCAACAAGCGGGGAAAGGTCACGGTTCCAATCACCGATCATGCTTGATGGTCGGTGAAGGGAACCGGGCTACAGAGGGTACGCCCACTCCTCCTCTGCTTACAGAGGGAGGTGAGTGGGCGTAGACTGGGCACGGCCGCCGCTGCGGAATAGGCGGTCCTGTCCCGGAGGGAGACAGCGGCGCGCGCGCGGGGGGATGATTCTCGCAAAGGACCGGCGATACGTGCTCCGCGTTCTGAAGCTGTGACGCTCACGCTACAGCCCGGAGCAGCGGAGCGCGGCGTAACGTACCAGTCGGTCATTGCCGAGGCCAAGGCCAAGATCAAATTATCAGATCTTGGCCTTCAGTCCGTCACCCTCAGGCAGGCTGCCACGGGTGCGCGGCTGTTCGAGGTGGCTGGTGCTGCGAGCGGCAGTGCCGAAAAGGCGGACGCTCTGGCCGCCAAGATGAGGGAGATCCTCAGCCCTGAGGACGTCCGGGTCTCCAGGCCAATGAAAACCGCAGAGGTGCGGATTGCTGGTCTGGACGATTCCGTGACCTCTGAAGAGGTGGTGACGGCCGTTGCCCGAAGCGGAGAGTGTCCGCCGGACAAGGTGCGGGCCGGCGATATACGCACCGACGCCACCGGACTCGGCGTGGTCTGGGTTCGGTGCCCTGTGGCGTCGGCGAACAGGATCGCTTTAAGCGGCAGATTGCTGGTTGGCTGGGTTGCAGCGAGGGTGAAACTCCTGCAGCCCCGGGCTTTGCGGTGCTTCCGGTGCCTGGAGAAGGGGCACGTCCGGGCAAAGTGCACCGCTGAGGTTGACCGTAGTGACCTCTGTTATCGCTGCGGTCAGCCCGGCCACAAGGCGGCCCAGTGTTCCGCGGCGCTCAACTGCAGCTTATGTTCGGCTGCAGGGAAGCCAGCGGGACACAAAGTGGGCGGAGGGGCCTGTGGCGCGCCTGCCAGCAAGGCCAAGAAGAAGAAGAAGAGGAGCTCTAAACCTGCCGGGGAAACCTCGCCGCCCGCGCAGGCTAGTAGCTCCGCGGTCGACTCCCGGCCTAGGACCGTTGCCGAGGGAATGGAATGTCAATAATGGCACAATTCCATTTCCTCCAGGGCAACATCAACCACTGTGCCAGAGCTCAGGATCTTTTACTCCAGAGCATGGCAGAGTGGTCGATCCACGTGGCTGTGGTCGCCGAACCGTATTTCATCCCCGCCCGTGACAACTGGCTGGGGTGCGCTGACGGTTTGGTGGCCATTATTGGCGAGACTCTGATCGACCCGTCTCGGGGCCGCGGCTGGGTTGCTGCGGTCTCGGGCGGCATCGTCATTGTGGGGGCGTATTTCTCCCCCAACAAGAGTCTCGCCGACTTCGAGAGTTTCCTTGTCGAGTTAGGCGCCGTCGTAGGCCACTATCACCCTCGTCCGGTTCTGGTGCTCGGAGATCTCAACGCCAAGTCATCGGCGTGGGGATCTCCGGTCACTGACCCTCGGGGCGAGGTGCTAGAAGAGTGGGTGGTGACGACTGGTCTGGTCGTCCTGAATCGGGGTTCGGAATACACGTGCGTGCGGCAGCGGGGCGGGTCGATAGTGGACGTCTCGCTCGCTAGCCCCTCTGTCGCCAGCCGAGTCCGCGACTGGCGTGTCGCCGTGGGGGTGGAGACGCTGTCGGACCATCGGTATATCCGGTTCGACGTCTCTGCCCAGACCGCGAGCGGCCGCCATCCAACAACCCCGATTAACGACGGCCCGCGTTGGGCGCTTAAGCGCATCGACAAGGAACTACTCGAGGAAGCTGCCTTAGTCCAGTCCTGGATTTGGGAGTCGACGACGGACGGCCCCGTCCACGTCGAAGCGGTGGCGCTGTGGTTTCGCGGGGCGATGACGCAGATCTGCGACGCGTCCATGCCCCGTGTCCGCCAACAGTCCGCAAGGCGCCAGGTGTACTGGTGGACCGACGAGATCGCGCGGCTGCGCGTTGAGTGCGTTGCGGCTCGCCGCCAGTACACGCGATACCGGAGACGACGTCGACGGGATTCCGTCGAGGAAGACGCGCTGTATGAGGTGTACCGCGCGTCCAAGGAGACTCTGTGGCTGGCCATCGGCGACTCTAAGTCGCGTGCCAGGGAAGAGCTGCTGGGGTCCCTAGATCGGGATCCGTGGGGGCGCCCCTACCGTTGGGTACGGGGCAAGTTGCGTCCCTGGGCGCCTCCACTGGTGCAAAGCATGCAACCCCAGTTGCTAGAGGCGGTAGTATCGGCCCTCTTCCCTGAGCGAGCGGGACACGTTCCCCCGGCGATGGCTTCGCCCTCAGCCACAGACTCTCCAGAAGAGGAGAGCACCGATGTCCCCGAGGTGACGCAAGCAGAGACGAGAGCGGCCGTGTCGCGACTCCGGGCTAAGAACACAGCGCCTGGACCCGACGGAGTTCCTGGTCGAGCTCTCGTCCTGGCTCTGAAGGAGCTGGAGCCCCAGCTGAGGGGGCTCTTCACGGCATGTCTCGAGCAGGGTCAGTTTCCCAGTGTGTGGAAGGAGGGGAGGCTGGTCCTGCTCAGGAAGGAGGGGCGCCCCGCGGACTCGCCGTCCGCGTATCGGCCCATAGTGCTGCTCGACGAGGCGGGCAAACTTTTTGAGCGCATTATCGCAGATCGCCTCGTCAGCCACTTGTGCAGGGAGGGGCCGAACCTGGACGACAACCAATTCGGTTTTCGTCGGGGGCGCTCCACCATAGACGCCATCATGCGCGTGAGGGCCCTGGCGGAGGAGACGGTGTCCCAGGGTGGGGTGGTGATGGCGGTGTCTTTAGACATCTCCAACGCATTCAACACCCTACCCTGGAGTTGTATTCGGGAGGCTCTGAAATACCATCGCGTGCCTCCCTACCTCCGCCGTACAGTAGGGGCCTATCTGGAGGATAGATGCGTCACCTATCGGGGACGTGACGGTGCCGGTCGGCACCTCATGTCGTGCGGTGTTCCACAGGGATCGGTCTTGGGACCGCTCCTGTGGAACATCGGCTATGACTGGGTGCTGAGAGGCGAGCTCCCGTCGGGCGCCGACTTGACGTGTTATGCGGACGACACGCTTGTCGCTGCCCGGGGGAGCTCGCACAGGGAAGCGACGTTGATAGCCACGGCTGCGGTGTCACAGGTGGTGAACCGCATCCGGCGCCTGGGCCTGGAGGTGGCCCTAAACAAGTCGGAGGCCATGGTGTTTCATGGCCCCCGACGTGCGCCGGCGCCGGGATCACACATCGTGGTCAGCGGGGTCCGGATAGCTGTCGAGTCCACCATGAAGTATCTGGGATTGGTGCTCGACAGCCGATGGGGATTTGGGCCCCACTTCCGGCGGCTGGCGCCCAAGCTGATGGGTGCAGCGGGCGCGCTTTCAACGTTGCTTCCTAACTTGGGGGGCCCGAGCGCCGCCTGTAGGCGGTTGTACGTGGGAATCGTGCGGTCCATGGCCCTGTATGGGGCCCCTGTGTGGGCGATGGACATGACGGCCGGCACTCTCGCCATTCTGCGCAAACCGCAGAGGGCGATGGCCGTCAGAGTCGTCCGCGGGTACCGCACGATTTCCTACGAGGCGGCTTGTGTCCTGGCCGGATCTCCGCCCTGGGACCTTGAGGCGAAAGTACTCGCGTCATTATATCGATGGCGCGAGGAAGAGCGGGCACGGGGCTCGAGGCCGGTGCAGCGGCAGATCGCGCTGCGCCGAGAGGAGCTCCATCAGGTCTTGGTGGCGGAATGGCGGCTAAGGCTTCTGCGCCCTACCGCCGGCCTCGCTACCGTCGAGGCGATCCGGCCAGTACTCGACGACTGGCTCGGGAGAAGGCACGGCTCCCTGTCGTTTAGGGTGACGCAGGTGCTGTCGGGGCACGGCTGCTTCGGCAAGTACCTGTGCCGCATAGGCAGGGAGCCGGACGCTCGGTGCCACCATTGCGTCCATTGCGGGGAGGACACGGCGCAACACACGCTCGCCGAGTGTGTAGCTTGGGAGGAGCAGCGCCGTGTCCTCACAAATGAAGTAGGAGGCGATCTGTCGCTGCCGGCCGTAGTGCGGAGGATGGTCGGTAGCGCAGAGTCGTGGGACGCGGTGGTGTCCTTCTGCGAGGACGTGATGTCGCAGAAGGAAACTGCGGAACGGGAGAGGGAGATCTCGACTCCCTTCCCCGGCCGCAGAAGGCGCACCGGGCGCAGGAGAAGGGCGGACAACGCCCTTTTCCGGCCCCCATGAATGGGTCCAGGGGCGTGGGACTTGGGGAAGTCCTCGCCCCCTATTTGATGGACCCGAGGCGAAGGCGCGCGCGGGTGTCGGCGCGCGCCTCTGAGGCGATACACGGGGTAGTTAAACACCTCACTACCCCGTGCAGGAGACGAGGCCCGGCCAGACCGGGCCAGCACTAGTGTGGGGCTGCGGAAGAATTTCGATTCCCGCGGCCCCGCGCGCACGTGCGAGGAGACACCGGGGTGGTTTTAGCCGGTAAGAGTCCGGCACGCCCCTCCGCCTTTTCCCCAGGCGGAGGTAGTCCATGAGGATTTCCCCCCGTAAAAAAAAAAAAAAAAAAAAAAAGGTTAGGTTAGGTTAGGTTAGGTTAGGTTTTTTTTTTTTTTTTTTTTTTTTTTGTTTGGCAGGAGGGGAAATCCTCATGGACGCCCAGACTACCTCACTCGTGAGCCAGTCTGGGCAGTGCCGGACTCTTACCGGCTAAAACCCACTCCTGCCTTGTCTAGTGTCCCTCTGACATGATCAGAGCCATTGTTTTGCGTTATGATGATATTGAGCTCAAAATCACATGCAACATCAAACACACGGATATTTATTTCTTTTTCTAGACAACCATTCTAACATACATTCACATTCACACAAACATTTAATCCATTCAGCAGGTGAGTAACGTTTACTTATTAATAGATATTTTAATATTTTTATTACCTCCCTTTTTCTTTACTTTTTTTTTTTTTTTTTTTTTTTTCTTCCTTTATTTTTTTTTTTTTTTTTTTTTTTTTTTTTTCTTTTTCAATTGTTTTTCTTGTTTTATTTTAGAATATTGTCTACATATTTTTTTTTTTTTTTTTTTTTTTTTTTTTCCACATTTTGTTTTAGATACTTAAACTATATAACCTATTATATATGTAAGTATCCTATTTACTTATGCTATCTTATTTCTATTGTTTACTAATAAAGCTATTTTAGTACAATACTCTAAAAACCTATTTCTTTTCTTTCCGCTTACCAGATTAGGCAATTTGTCTATTGAGAGTCGCTCTTCGAGGTATTGCTCAGCTTCGTACCGCGCTTTTTCGGTTATCGGGCACTCCAAGAGCACATGCAGAACCGTCTCGTCCTTGCCCGGCTCACAGGCGCACGATGCGTTCTCCTTACACTTGAAGCGTTTCAGGTATGCAGAGAACCCACCGTGCCCCGTGAGAATTTGCGTGGTGAGACTTGTAGGCTCAAACTTCCGCACCACCCTGTACGCCGCAACAGCGTCAGGGAAGAATATTTTTGTGCCGGAGGCGGTTTCCCCGGACTTATATCTCCCGTTCCACTCGTCAAGCGATCCCATACGAATCTGCCGTTTGACGAATGAAACGGGGCACAGATCGTAGTCCGGCTTCTTCTTCGACCCCAGGGCGGCTTCCTTTGCGAGTTGGTCCGCTCGCTCGTTTCCCTCCAATCCTGCGTGGGCCTTGATCCAGAACAAGGAGACACTCTTGTTCTGGAGCTTACAGTGGCGAAGGGTGTCTCTGGTTTCCACTGCCAGGGGATGGGAGGAACTGGCATTGACCACCGACTGGAGAGCCGCCATGGAGTCGCTGAAAATGCCGAACGTGTCTTCCCTTCGTTTGAGCGCTTCACCAGCCGCTCTTTGTAGGGCCAGCAGCTCCGCCTGGTAGACGGTGCAGTAAGACGGCAAAGCAAGTTTGAGGGCCTTTACTTCAGTGGCGCTATTCCACACGGATAGCGCCGCACCGACCCTGCCCTCAATCTTACTGCCGTCTGTAAAAATACGCACAGCGAAATCGCTGTGGTTCTGATATTGTTCCTCGTCTATCAGGCTGCCGAACTGCAGTGTAGTCTGCTCTGCGGGGTGCGGGGATTCTAACGCTGGAGCCATCCGCTCAACCTCCCTGTCTCTTAGTACTGACTGGGCCACCCCCCTCTTGGCCTCGTACAGTGCAGCCACCTCGCGAATGCGCAAATCGATTGGGAGTATCCCAGCCAGCACCAGTGCCGAGTTTAGGGAGACCGTGCGGTAGGCTCTGCACAGCTTCTGCGCGAACCCTCTTTGGACCACGTTCAGCTGCTTAATGACCCCTAGTTTGTTCGCGGCTGGCGCCCACGCACTTGCGGCATACAGCAACGTTGGCTCAACCGCTGCAGTGTAAATAACCCGGATGACTTCCGGGTGCAAACCCCAGCTCACTCGGGCTGCCCTGGCCAGCTGCTTGTAGATAGCTATCGCCTTCTTACAGGCGACAGCTATGTGCTGATTAAATGTGAGCTTAGAGTCCACGGTGAGGCCCAGGATTTTTATCTCATGGGACATGCCAATGTCGATCCCCCCCATGCTTAAGCGCGGTGTGTCGTACTTCAGCCGCCGCGTTAGCACCATGGCACAGGTTTTGTGCGGCGCGAATTTGAGCTTATTTCTGACACCCCACGCTCGAACATGTTCGAGAGCGGCATTGGCCCGTCCCTCGATTTCCATTGCCGATTCGCCGACGAACACCATTACGACGTCGTCGGCGAATGCCTGGCAATAGTAGCCTCTATCCTCAAGCTGCTTCAAGAGTGGATCCAGCAGCAAATTCCAGAATATAGGACCTCCTATGGAGCCCTGGACGCACCCTTTACTGGTTGACCTTCTGCTCTCCTCACCCGCGTATCTCACGCTGACCACCCTGTCACTGAGATAGCTGTCGACTACTCGTCTCAAATTTACAGGACACTTTTCCTCAGCCAACCGTACCTTGATGGCGGGCCACCATGCACTGTCGAATGCTCCCTCTATATCCAGCGACACAAGCGTTATTATCTTTTTCTGTGCCAGCTTTGTGCGGATATAATGCACGAGAGTATAGAGGGAGTCCTCGGTGCCCTTTTGGGGCATAAAGCCGTATTGGCGAGTACTAATCCTGGGGAGCAAATAAAACTTGAGACGAGCAACCAGCATCTTCTCGAACACCTTTCCTAGGACAGGCAAGAGCCCAATCGGTCTGTAGGATTTCGGGACGGTGTATGAGTCTTTGCCTGGCTTTCTAAGCACAACCACCGTTGCTTCCTTCCAGGACTTCGGGAAGTGGTGGTGCGCCAGGCATTTATTCAACAGCGACAGGAAGAAATTAGGGTCGCATTCAATGGCCTGAGAGCAGATATCGGCCGTGAGGCCGTCAGCTCCGGGGGCCTTTTTCGGGTTGAACGACCCCATGGACCTATCAAGCTCGCTCTGGGTAAACGGTGGATCATGGTGTTCATCATGGCTCCACTCGTTTACCATTTTTGCCAGTTGTCGGGTTTGGCGATGGTCCATGTTATCGTCCCCCTCACTGTCCTCGGGGTAAAAAGTCTCGGCCAACAGCCTCACAGACCCCTTCGCATCCAGTGCCTCACCTCCCGACCACAGCGGCAGATCCTCCTCCCTTTTCGCGACCCTTCCCATGACTCTGTAAATCCCCTCCCAGACGCCCTCCTTGTCCTGCTTTCCACAAAAAAGCCTCCAGCTTTCCTCGCTCGCTCTCCTAACAGCCTCCTCATACTTTTCTTTTTCTTCTAGGTACAGCCTGACCACCATCTCTCTCCGGACCGGCGCTGCGTTCCTGACTCTGCGTTTCCTAGTGGCGACCAGCTTCTTCATCCCCGCGAGCTCTTCGGACCACCACGGCAAGGTGAGTGTTTCTTTTTTCTTTTTAGTTTGTAAAGTGTGTGTACATGTTTCAGTTACGGCTTGTGTGTATGTGTTAATTGTGTGTTCTAGTTGGTCTGTGCTGTTTATGTTTGTGAGTTCCGTAACTGTTAAATTGTTTTCCAGCATAATTTGAGACAGTTTCTCACGAAACTGTCTCCAATTGGCCTTCTTGGTGTTGTATAATCTAGTGGTGCGCTCGATGCTTATTCCTTTGGACTTTGTTAAACAAATGCCGAAAAAGATGCCGTTATGGTCGGAACTCGTGAGTCCTTCCGCGACTCGCCAGCCGTCCACCAGGTCCAGCATGTCTGCCGAACAGGCCGTTACGTCCACGTGGCTGCTGTACCTAATGCCTCCCCTAATGGTGTCAAACGTTGGGATGTCGCCCATGTTGAGGATCTGCAACCCCATTTCCCCAAGTGCTCCGCACATCTGCTCCCCTCTGGAGTCCTCGTTGCCGCTACCCCACCAAGTACTTTTCGCGTTTGCGTCTCCTCCAATTACCAGTCTGCTAGGGCCCACCTCTTGCTCTACTCGTTTGAGGTGCTCCAGGTATGGCTCTATGGGCTTGTCGGGCTCGAAGTAGAAGGACACCAGCGTGATCGTCCAGGCTCTGGTTCGGACTCCCACCACAACGATGTTGTTTGCGGTGAGTTGCGGGTACTGTATGATGTCCAAGTTTTTGTCAAAGACAGCTATTGCTGCCTTTACAGTCCCTTCTCCTCCGTCAGAGCTCTGGAAGACCCTAACGCCCCGGTAGCCCTTCATCCTTCTCATCCCACCCACATAGGGCTCCTGGAGCAGCGCTACGGCAAGTTTGCATTTGTCAGCCTCCAGCAACAGCTCGTTTGTGGCCAGCTGACTTCGTTGCAGGTTGGCCTGGACTATTTTGTACTGGTGGGTATCAAGGACCACCTTAGCAATACGCTATCGAGGCTCGAGCGAGTGCATCCCACTTTCTCCTTACGGGGCATTCAGTGCTGAAAGCATTGTGCTCAGTGTTCCCCACTTTTGCCTTGGTGCAGTTTACGCACACCGCTGCTTCGCCCATCAGCCTGTCCGGGCAGTCCGCTCTAAAGTGCGAGCCGCCACAGTGACTGCACAAATCGGTTGACTGCTTGCAGAACCGTTTGCTATGTCCATAGCCCAAGCAGCGGGTACACTGCACCAGTGGCGTCTGATCTTCGACGCGCACATTCTGGAGGTCGATTCTAAGTTTTCCACCTTCGATGGCCCTCCTCCAGATTAATGGGGACACACTGATCACAATGTGGTTCAAATGGGGGTTGCGCGTCCTCCTTCGGAATTTTACACCTATCCTTTGGTCCTCGTCTCCAAGACCGTGAAAGAGTTCCCGATTCTGATTCTTTAGGGCCTTTAGGACTTCGTCGTCGCTGTGAATCAGCAACACGTCCCTTAGAATCAGAAGCGGGTCCCGGTTAGACACTTCTTCAACAACGAGGCCCTGCCCAACTGCTTCTAGTCTTTCCTTTATTTTGTTTCTCTCCTCTTTTGAGCGACACCCCATTATAACCTTCCTATCCTTCGCTTTTCTTACCCTCTCCACCTGCACCCAACCCTCCTTCGCATCGACCGCTTTCCTTACCCTTTCCAGAACCTCTTCTCCTGTTTCTGTTTCTTTTGTTGAAGAGACAACCACGGAGTGCAGCGTTGCTCGCCCCAGGG
Source organism: Brachylomia viminalis (assembly GCA_937001585.2). Classification (NCBI taxonomy): domain Eukaryota; kingdom Metazoa; phylum Arthropoda; class Insecta; order Lepidoptera; family Noctuidae; genus Brachylomia; species Brachylomia viminalis. Next base: position 14,590 of record OW443302.2, on the reverse strand, counting down.
CCTGAGCCCCGGTTTGACTATGCGCAGCTACCACAGACGCATACGTTTTCTCTCCAACCAAGTCCCTTGTCGCCAAGGCATCTTGCAGCAACTCCATTTTACTAAGATTTTCTCTTAGCAGAGTGCTATTCATCTCGAGTTGCCGTACGAGATCCCTGTTTACACCGGTTTCCTCATTGGGAGAGGGCAGGCTGTTCTGGCCGGTGGTTGGAGTGGATGCAGCAGTAACAGTAACAGGGGGTCTCGACTTTTCCGACTCCTTCACTATTTCGTAAAGCCGCGTTATTGCCCCCAAAACCTCCGTCTTTATCTCGGTCTTTAGGTTGCGAGAGTTGCCCAAGTGAAGTTTGGCTTTATTAAGGCAAGCTCTGGCCTCCGCTGTCAGGTTGGGGTACTTTAGCTCGGACTTGTTACTGGGTCCTGCAGCGTCGGCGGAGGCCCGCCGCGCCCCCAGCGAGCCGGGTGCCTTCTGAGCGACCGGCAGAGCTGCAGCAGGTTTTGGGATGGCCGGTGGCTTAGCCTTGGGCTCCGCACTCCCAGCCTCCCATTCCCCGATACTACGCCTGACGCTGGGAAGCGAGGGTCCAGCCTCATCAGTCGAACGCGGAGAGCCTCCGGAACCCGGCGAGCTCACGTCCTTCTTGGCCGGTGTGCGGATCATGTCGGTGGTTTTTGTGAAGGTCAACTTCATGCAATGGACCTGTCAGAGGACACTATCAATTATTGTCTGAATCCCTGTAAAGGGGGGATCAGCCAGATATATAAAATATATAAAATTATCTAATAAGACAAATTTGAGTGATTCCACTCAGGTCGATAAGAAATAAAAGAAATAACTTTTTAGAGTCTTGCTCTGTCCGAATATGTTCCAGACCTTGATCCGGTGTCGTTCTGGTTATACTAATAATATGAGCTCAATGCTACAGTTAAATTTATAGCACAGTAGTGTCTATAGATCGTGCTCTGCACACAGTGTAAAAGGCGTGTGCAGTTCAGTCTAAAAGTAAATCCAGGAACAAGACAATAAATATAAAGAAGAGAAGTGCCAGTCAGCAGTCGTAAAGAGACTCAAGTCACAATCCGGCTCAATAAAACCTTCGTGATACACCTTATAACTAATAAGAAAAGTAAAGAAAACAAAAAAATAAAAACAGATTTTAAAAAGTTAAAAATAACTTTTGTCTCTATGTAGAGTCGCGACTAAGTTTACACACACGATAAAAAGCCGAGGAAAACCTCTAGAATGTAATAATAAAAAGAAAATGAGAAAATATAGCGACTCTCTTAACGCCTCTATGTAGAGTCGCTTCGTCAGGTCCAATGAATAGCTCTCACCGAGCCCTCCCAGATGAACCCAAACTCGGTGCAGTTAGACCAAGGGGTTTCGGAGATATCCTAACTTGAAAATTTTTGGTTTTTTGCCAAAATGAAAACCCAAGTGGTTATAAGAGGATATCTCCGGAACCACCGGTCCAAAAACCCCGGTGTTTGGGCTTTCCGAAGTTGGCTCGGTGAGACCGATCCACTGGAGCCTTTTTCAGGCTGAAAATTTTCAGGGTCCTGAAAACGCCGGAAAAATATCTGATCCTATGCCCTATGGTCTGCTGATATACTCAGCGAAAACCCCAACCCTCTACGACTCTCCGTTTAGAAGATATGCTTGTCTGAAGAAAAACAAAAATGGCCGCGGTGCTGTCAAAGGTGATTTTTGACTGCGGATATCTTCCTTCGGGAAAGCCGTAGATAGCTCGAGCTTGGACTCTCCGGACTTGGCCTGCGCTCAGCTATCCGCTGAAACTGTTTTCAGGGTCCTGAAATCCTTCAACTCCAAACCACCTGAATTTGTGGGGTATGTGGGACAATGAGTCCCTGACTATAAAAGTGAAAACCGCAACCTCCCACGACCTTCGGTTCCGAAGTTATGGCGGTTTGAAGTTAATCAAAATGGCCGCCGAGCTGTCAAACGTCTAATTAAAATGCCCGTAACTTTCGAACCCAACGTCACAGAAGGACGGGGTTTTGGACCTGCAGCTCGGCGTCACTTCAGGTATGACCTAAAAGTAGTTTCAGCGACGAAATTTTTTCAGGCCTGAGGTGGCCTGAAAATAGTCCTTACCTAAAGCTGGTGGCACGCCACCGGCCCAAGTGGAAATCCGGTGAAAATTGGACCCACGGTTCCCGAGATATCTTAGGTCGAATTTAAAAACCTAAAAACCAAAATGGCGCAAATTTGCCAAAAACGCCAAATTAAGCGCAATAGGGCCCGTGTTTGGGCTCAAGTAGGTGAGGATGGGTGTGTTAGACCCTATCCTGGTGTAAAAATAATGAATTTACTATTTATTTTCGAATTAAGTCCGAAAAACACTAAAAATTCGATATCTCTGGAACCCTTTGTCACAAAATTTTGAAAAAATATGCATAAAATACCTTAAATATATGGCTACAGTAAACAATAAATAAAATTTTAAAATCCAATTACAAAGTCAAAAATTTTTTCAAAAATATGATTTTTCAGCAATTTATCCTATAATTCAAAAACTAGTGAACCTAAAAATCTAAAACTTAAGATCTCTATAAAGCTAATAAGCGCGCAACCTGCTGCAGTTGAAGATTTTCAAAATTTCGATTTGGACGGAATATACAGGGGTCCAAATTTTTCGACTTCTAACTTCTCTTAAAAATCGGATATGGTGTTTATTTTAAAAATTTTTGCTGTTACCTTCTAAGCAAAGGCAGGGGTAGCCGATTGCAAAATTTCAGGCGTCTGGCTCCACTCCTTCTGGTTTTTCAGAACACGTGGTTTTTCGCTTTTTCAGCTTACAAGCCAGGACTTCGTAGTTTCGGAGGTTCTTGGTGGTCAGGATGATGGACAGGGGCGGTCCCTACCCCTTTCCTTAATAAAAAGAGGGGGTCGTCGCTCTGGTTTCGGCAGCGTTTGCAATTGAAGTTTTAACTTCTGTGTTTAACCTCAAAAAATTGAGGTTTTTCAGGTCGTGTTGTAGAAGCACTGCAATCCGGGTTCTGATTTTCACCAGGGCGTATAGTCTTCACTTTTCCCCACTCACTGACACCAAACTTGTAAAAATCCAATCACTTTTTACCACTTTTTCGTATTTTTAACTCAGGAGCGTTGCAAAAACGTGGCGTTCACGGCTGTGGTTGGAGCCAGACTGGTTAGGTTAGGTTAGGTTAGGTTAGGTTAGGTTAGGTTAGGTTAGGTTAGGTTAGGTTAGGTTAGGTTAGGTTAGGTTAGGTTAGGTTAGGTTAGGTTAGGTTAGGTTAGGTTAGGTTAGGTTAGGTTAGGTTAGGTTAGGTTAGGTTAGGTTAGGTTAGGTTAGGTTAGGTTAGGTTAGGTTAGGTTAGGTTAGGTTAGGTTAGGTTAGGTTAGGTTAGGTTAGGTTAGGTTAGGTTAGGTTAGGTTAGGTTAGGTTAGGTTAGGTTAGGTTAGGTTAGGTTAGGTTAGGTTAGGTTAGGTTAGGTTAGGTTAGGTTAGGTTAGGTTAGGTTAGGTTAGGTTAGGTTAGGTTAGGTTAGGTTAGGTTAGGTTAGGTTAGGTTAGGTTAGGTTAGGTTAGGTTAGGTTAGGTTAGGTTAGGTTAGGTTAGGTTAGGTTAGGTTAGGTTAGGTTAGGTTAGGTTAGGTTAGGTTAGGTTAGGTTAGGTTAGGTTAGGTTAGGTTAGGTTAGGTTAGGTTAGGTTAGGTTAGGTTAGGTTAGGTTAGGTTAGGTTAGGTTAGGTTAGGTTAGGTTAGGTTAGGTTAGGTTAGGTTAGGTTAGGTTAGGTTAGGTTAGGTTAGGTTAGGTTAGGTTAGGTTAGGTTAGGTTAGGTTAGGTTAGGTTAGGTTAGGTTAGGTTAGGTTAGGTTAGGTTAGGTTAGGTTAGGTTAGGTTAGGTTAGGTTAGGTTAGGTTAGGTTAGGTTAGGTTAGGTTAGGTTAGGTTAGGTTAGGTTAGGTTAGGTTAGGTTAGGTTAGGTTAGGTTAGGTTAGGTTAGGTTAGGTTAGGTTAGGTTAGGTTAGGTTAGGTTAGGTTAGGTTAGGTTAGGTTAGGTTAGGTTAGGTTAGGTTAGGTTAGGTTAGGTTAGGTTAGGTTAGGTTAGGTTAGGTTAGGTTAGGTTAGGTTAGGTTAGGTTAGGTTAGGTTAGGTTAGGTTAGGTTAGGTTAGGTTAGGTTAGGTTAGGTTAGGTTAGGTTAGGTTAGGTTAGGTTAGGTTAGGTTAGGTTAGGTTAGGTTAGGTTAGGTTAGGTTAGGTTAGGTTAGGTTAGGTTAGGTTAGGTTAGGTTAGGTTAGGTTAGGTTAGGTTAGGTTAGGTTAGGTTAGGTTAGGTTAGGTTAGGTTAGGTTAGGTTAGGTTAGGTTAGGTTAGGTTAGGTTAGGTTAGGTTAGGTTAGGTTAGGTTAGGTTAGGTTAGGTTAGGTTAGGTTAGGTTAGGTTAGGTTAGGTTAGGTTAGGTTAGGTTAGGTTAGGTTAGGTTAGGTTAGGTTAGGTTAGGTTAGGTTAGGTTAGGTTAGGTTAGGTTAGGTTAGGTTAGGTTAGGTTAGGTTAGGTTAGGTTAGGTTAGGTTAGGTTAGGTTAGGTTAGGTTAGGTTAGGTTAGGTTAGGTTAGGTTAGGTTAGGTTAGGTTAGGTTAGGTTAGGTTAGGTTAGGTTAGGTTAGGTTAGGTTAGGTTAGGTTAGGTTAGGTTAGGTTAGGTTAGGTTAGGTTAGGTTAGGTTAGGTTAGGTTAGGTTAGGTTAGGTTAGGTTAGGTTAGGTTAGGTTAGGTTAGGTTAGGTTAGGTTAGGTTAGGTTAGGTTAGGTTAGGTTAGGTTAGGTTAGGTTAGGTTAGGTTAGGTTAGGTTAGGTTAGGTTAGGTTAGGTTAGGTTAGGTTAGGTTAGGTTAGGTTAGGTTAGGTTAGGTTAGGTTAGGTTAGGTTAGGTTAGGTTAGGTTAGGTTAGGTTAGGTTAGGTTAGGTTAGGTTAGGTTAGGTTAGGTTAGGTTAGGTTAGGTTAGGTTAGGTTAGGTTAGGTTAGGTTAGGTTAGGTTAGGTTAGGTTAGGTTAGGTTAGGTTAGGTTAGGTTAGGTTAGGTTAGGTTAGGTTAGGTTAGGTTAGGTTAGGTTAGGTTAGGTTAGGTTAGGTTAGGTTAGGTTAGGTTAGGTTAGGTTAGGTTAGGTTAGGTTAGGTTAGGTTAGGTTAGGTTAGGTTAGGTTAGGTTAGGTTAGGTTAGGTTAGGTTAGGTTAGGTTAGGTTAGGTTAGGTTAGGTTAGGTTAGGTTAGGTTAGGTTAGGTTAGGTTAGGTTAGGTTAGGTTAGGTTAGGTTAGGTTAGGTTAGGTTAGGTTAGGTTAGGTTAGGTTAGGTTAGGTTAGGTTAGGTTAGGTTAGGTTAGGTTAGGTTAGGTTAGGTTAGGTTAGGTTAGGTTAGGTTAGGTTAGGTTAGGTTAGGTTAGGTTAGGTTAGGTTAGGTTAGGTTAGGTTAGGTTAGGTTAGGTTAGGTTAGGTTAGGTTAGGTTAGGTTAGGTTAGGTTAGGTTAGGTTAGGTTAGGTTAGGTTAGGTTAGGTTAGGTTAGGTTAGGTTAGGTTAGGTTAGGTTAGGTTAGGTTAGGTTAGGTTAGGTTAGGTTAGGTTAGGTTAGGTTAGGTTAGGTTAGGTTAGGTTAGGTTAGGTTAGGTTAGGTTAGGTTAGGTTAGGTTAGGTTAGGTTAGGTTAGGTTAGGTTAGGTTAGGTTAGGTTAGGTTAGGTTAGGTTAGGTTAGGTTAGGTTAGGTTAGGTTAGGTTAGGTTAGGTTAGGTTAGGTTAGGTTAGGTTAGGTTAGGTTAGGTTAGGTTAGGTTAGGTTAGGTTAGGTTAGGTTAGGTTAGGTTAGGTTAGGTTAGGTTAGGTTAGGTTAGGTTAGGTTAGGTTAGGTTAGGTTAGGTTAGGTTAGGTTAGGTTAGGTTAGGTTAGGTTAGGTTAGGTTAGGTTAGGTTAGGTTAGGTTAGGTTAGGTTAGGTTAGGTTAGGTTAGGTTAGGTTAGGTTAGGTTAGGTTAGGTTAGGTTAGGTTAGGTTAGGTTAGGTTAGGTTAGGTTAGGTTAGGTTAGGTTAGGTTAGGTTAGGTTAGGTTAGGTTAGGTTAGGTTAGGTTAGGTTAGGTTAGGTTAGGTTAGGTTAGGTTAGGTTAGGTTAGGTTAGGTTAGGTTAGGTTAGGTTAGGTTAGGTTAGGTTAGGTTAGGTTAGGTTAGGTTAGGTTAGGTTAGGTTAGGTTAGGTTAGGTTAGGTTAGGTTAGGTTAGGTTAGGTTAGGTTAGGTTAGGTTAGGTTAGGTTAGGTTAGGTTAGGTTAGGTTAGGTTAGGTTAGGTTAGGTTAGGTTAGGTTAGGTTAGGTTAGGTTAGGTTAGGTTAGGTTAGGTTAGGTTAGGTTAGGTTAGGTTAGGTTAGGTTAGGTTAGGTTAGGTTAGGTTAGGTTAGGTTAGGTTAGGTTAGGTTAGGTTAGGTTAGGTTAGGTTAGGTTAGGTTAGGTTAGGTTAGGTTAGGTTAGGTTAGGTTAGGTTAGGTTAGGTTAGGTTAGGTTAGGTTAGGTTAGGTTAGGTTAGGTTAGGTTAGGTTAGGTTAGGTTAGGTTAGGTTAGGTTAGGTTAGGTTAGGTTAGGTTAGGTTAGGTTAGGTTAGGTTAGGTTAGGTTAGGTTAGGTTAGGTTAGGTTAGGTTAGGTTAGGTTAGGTTAGGTTAGGTTAGGTTAGGTTAGGTTAGGTTAGGTTAGGTTAGGTTAGGTTAGGTTAGGTTAGGTTAGGTTAGGTTAGGTTAGGTTAGGTTAGGTTAGGTTAGGTTAGGTTAGGTTAGGTTAGGTTAGGTTAGGTTAGGTTAGGTTAGGTTAGGTTAGGTTAGGTTAGGTTAGGTTAGGTTAGGTTAGGTTAGGTTAGGTTAGGTTAGGTTAGGTTAGGTTAGGTTAGGTTAGGTTAGGTTAGGTTAGGTTAGGTTAGGTTAGGTTAGGTTAGGTTAGGTTAGGTTAGGTTAGGTTAGGTTAGGTTAGGTTAGGTTAGGTTAGGTTAGGTTAGGTTAGGTTAGGTTAGGTTAGGTTAGGTTAGGTTAGGTTAGGTTAGGTTAGGTTAGGTTAGGTTAGGTTAGGTTAGGTTAGGTTAGGTTAGGT